>CM073436.1:51560000-61560000 GCA_037074515.1 Mimosa bimucronata
TTTAAAATTAAGAAACTAAAAAAAGACTTGATGCAAAGATAAAGGACTAAAAGTATACTTGAGCCGATATATATATTAATTCTATATATATTTTGGGCAAAAAAAATCCATGAATAAGGGTGGCCAACATCCATATATTGGTTTTGATTTTGAGATCTGGCATTTTTTGTTGGCATCTTAGTATGCGTGTGTTGTACAATGTATATATATGTGTGGAATCTTAGTCCCTCGTTTGATTTTGTTGTTTAATTATTTCTCTGCACATCATATTGGACTTGAGAGATGGGGATTATATTAAACAACTACCTACATAATCTCGGGGACAAAAAACAGGAAGAAAAAATAACAAAAAACTTGGTCCATGATTGCTATTTTTTTTTAAAGAGTTAGACTTTGAACATAGAAATTGAAAATAAATTACAAGATATTCAAATTTTCCGTCAATAAGTGATGGCGGCCAACTCATGATACATTTGAAAGATGAAAATAAAATGAATCAACAACACAAAACTACAAATACGTAGACACACAAATACAATTCCACAAAACAAGACTTATTTTAGCAAATTAAAACCCATCATATGGAATCTCAATCCATTTATTTATATGACTTTCAAAACCTGTTTGATTTTTAATGTGCACTTTGACTGACACTTAGCTCCCGAAGATCCTCAATGAGGGCCGTCAGATTCATCTGGGAGGACCCACCTTCTTCAACAGCTTCCCTAGCTTTGTCTCTCATCTCCCTTGCCTTCCGTCTGATCCTCTCAGCCTCATCTCCACCGTCCATCAACCTCCTCACAGCCTTCTCAATCTTCACCCTACTCACCACCTTCTCCATAACATCATAAGGCGTGCGGGTCCACTCCTCTGCGCCCACCTCCACACCAAAACCATGCACCTGCGTTATCAGCTTCTCATTATAGAACTGCTCCGCAAACATGGGCCACGTGATCATCGGCAGCCCGGCGCTGACCGCCTCCGTCGCCGACGTCCACCCACAATGACTCAAAAACCCTCCGGTCGCCGGATGGTTCAGTATCATCTCCTGTGGGGCCCACTTCGTCATGATCAAACCCCTATTCCCTCCCTCCTTCATCCTCTCCTCAAACCCTTCTGGCAGCCACTCCTTCTTCACTCCCTCATCTTCATGCTCCTTATGAACCATCCATATGAAGGAATGACCAGACGCTTCCATGGCAGCCGCTATCTCATAAAGCTGAGCATCAGGGAAGTAACACAAGCTCCCAAAACCTATGAACACCACAGATTGCGGCTTCTTCGAGTCCAGCCATGATCTTATATATTCATGCTCCTCACTCCTCTGTTGTTGTAGGAGATTATTATCATTTCTCGATATTGTGTTTCGTAGCATGAGGGAGGCCGGTCCGATGTGCCACACCTTGTGGCCGCTCATTTTCCTGTAATACTCGACGTACTCTTCGCAGTCGAGTTCGGTGAAGTTGTTGACGATAATGCCGTAGCTGGATTTCATGGTTGCATCTAGTACCTCCTTGAGATCCTTAAAGAACCTCGTGGGAGGTACGAGGTTTAAGGAGATGGGGTGGGGGAGGCCGGGGACAACGTAGGGTTCGTCGGCCTCGTAGCCACCGTCGTCTTGTAAGGGTCCAGATACCGCCCCAAATGGATCGTCTTGGTGGTTAACATCTTCAAGTGATGATGAGTTGTTTTTGTTGATGATGTGTTTGTGGACGGCGTCAACCATGCAGACGGCGAAAGTACAGAAGGAGTTGAAGATGATGGATGGGATTCCAAGGCGTGAGGCCATGTCGCCGGTCCATGAGAACATGTAGTCGGAGATGATGCAGTCTGGTGGGTTCTCACGGACGAAGGGCTCGACGTTTTGCCTGAAAATATAGGCGGCTGTGTACAACTTGACGGCGGTTTCGACGTCGTTAACGTTGAAGAAGTTCTCGATCCCTTCCGGGAGGCCGGCCTCCTCGGACGGGAACTTAACGGTGTGGATGTCGATGATGACGTGGCGGTCGCCGTTGTCGGAGGGGGTCTTGTCTTGGTCAATGGATTTCTGGAGGAACTTGGCGTTCAAGGGGGTTGTGATGATGGTCACGTGGACACCACGTGCGGCAAAAAGCCTGGCGAATTGAGAGAAAGGAATCAAGTGGCCTTGGGCGAAGAATGGGAGAAAGTAAACCTTCAAAGTCTTGGGAATGGCCATGCTTGATGGTTATTATGGTGGGTTATGACTTGTGTGGATGATGATGAAAGATGAAGAAGCCTGCATGCATATATATACATACCGTTAAGTTTGGTATGAGTATGCATCGAAGAGATGAAGACGAAGACTATTGACGTTAATAATGTTATAATATTTTTTGTTCCACCAATAATATTATATTATTCAAACTTTGTGCAAGCCGCCTATAAAGAAGTTTGATTTTCCACTTTGATGAAGACGCTAGTTATATATACTATAAACAATGTAGTACTACGATTTAATAATGTTGCTGTAAAAACGGTAATAAAATATTTTGTTACGTTGGATGTAATATCGAAATTGTAATGCTAATTATATAGGAGGGGGGGGGGATTTGAAAGTATTAATGATGCAGGAGTATATTGGTATAGTTAATTGTGACAAATATTGGATTTTAACTAGATGGCAATTAAGGGTAGGAATCTATGAGCTCACACGTTACTCTTAACATGCTTTTTTTGTTTTGTCAAATAAGGATCTGAACTTGGCCTGTGAAATGTCACCAACCATTTTTAAGGTCTGAGCCTTGATAGTATACATGTCTGACTTGTTAAAAAGCTTGATAATATTTTAGCAAAAAATGATATTTTAGAAAAAAAAATTATTTACAACAAAAAATTGATAAAACAGAAAAAATCTAAAATAGTATTTTGATATTAATTAAATATAATAGTATGTACAACAAAAAAGTAATATTATATTTAGAAAGACCACATGTTAAAATATTAATTATACAATCCATATTTAAAGGATCACTGCAAAATATAATTTTTTGGGTATTGACATCGAGAATTGCATACGTCCTCAATTATTGTGATTACAACTTGGCTCGCCAAAAGAATTTGGATTCTTTTATATTTAATTAATTATCTAAATAAAAATAATAATTATTCACAAGACCAAAACAATACATCTGTATATTTTATTTATGGTAGGCTCCCGTGAAAAAATATATAAATTTTATCTGGAATTAATACATTTTCTACACACACACACAAATAGTCATGAGAGATTTTAATTTGTATCAGATATTAGCTCTTTTCTTTATCTCTTAATTGTAGAAAATTAAAAGGAATTGGTCAATTGTCAACTCCACTTGTTACGATTCCATTTTAATTGAGGAGCAAGAATCAAATCAAAATCATGTAAGAAAAATCAGTATTGGACCGGTTATTAAACTCGTCAAGTCAATACTTCAAGAGCAAGAGGTTTATTTGTTGATGAACTAACGTAATTTATGATTCAAAATAATATATTTCAATTAAAATATACAAAAATAATAGTTCATTCCGCTAGTTAACTTGGGTTGGTTTCTACTACTATAATCAAAATCAATATTCAATACTCCTCTACTTTTAGTTGTGTAGATTTTATTATCAGGGTGTAGTTTATATTTAACAGCGATAAAGTTAGAATGGGTTTAAATTTTGAGACAAAATTGATAAGGTTTAAAGTTTTTTTTTTCAATAAAACATATTAAAAATGAATTATAAATAAGTCTAGAACAGTAGTTGAAATAATTAAGTTATCTTAGTTGATCCCTCTAATTCAAACAAAACTAATGCCTAGAATTTTTTTGGCAAAATCACAGCAAGTCCCTCATAAGGGATTTAATCACAACCATGTCCAAAACAATCATCAAATTATATTAAAGTTTCAAGGGACCTGGATGATATTAAATGGCTTGTCATTGACAACTCAATAGTTGTCAATACTAACTCTTTAAGTTGTCAATGAAAGAGATGCATTAACAACTCAATGAGCTGCTATTAACAACTATGGAATTGTGTATTGAGAACTCAAAAAGCAAATATTGATAACTATTGATTTATCAATGGCTTGCCATTGACAACTCAAGGAGATGATATTGACAGCTATTGAGTTGTGCATTGATAAGCCATTTAATATCATCCAGGTCCCATGAGACTTCAATATAATTTGACGATTGTTTGGGACTTAATTGTGATTAAATCCTTTATGAGGGTACTAGCTATGATTTTTCTTTTCTTTTTTTTCCCAACCTGATTTTATGCAGCCAGTTGTGGAAGAATCTCACATAACGGCATAAGCCGACTTCTAAATTTGACTAGAATTAATAAATGACGCCGTACTACTTCTAAATATTTCAAAAAATTAGTGTTGACCTTCAGTTAATGAATGACTTTTTTTTTTTAACTGAATGTTAATGAATGACTTCGTGATGGCTTATTGGCTTTGACTAATTCAATATCTATATATAGTAGGATCTATTTATACTCCCTCCATCAGTTATTATAAGAGTCAAAGAGTTAAAATCACACAGAGTAAGGAAGTGGTTAAGAAAAATAAATATGTCTGAAATAATTTTGTTTTCTCAAATTTGCCCTTATTTATGTAAGAGAGAGAAATGTGTTAATAGTATTATAAATAAGTATGAAAAGGAATGCGAATAGAGAGAATGGTGATGGTAAAATAGGAAAAAACTCATTAAATACTTTGACAAATTGTGTTAGACTCTTATAAAAAGAGGACAAAACCATTCAAATTTTTGGCTCTTATATATAGGGTGAAGGGAGTAATTTATAAGTCATTTCATAATATTTTATATCGAATAAGAAAAACATTAAAGTTTAACAACGTTTTAAGTTTATTCCAATTCAATATGAGAAATTATTAGGTAAACCCGATTTATTGTTATGTGTTCTCCCAATAATCCTTATTATTTGACTGGAACAGTTTATGAAAATTTAGCCTGCACTTAGACCATACACATGATTTAATGAGGTTGACCAAGCATATGTCATATGGAAGGAGGTTGATGTAGAAGGTAGGAGGGAAGATAACGGGAGTGATGGCTTTATAGAGGAAGAAGTTGGAAGAATAAGTAACCAAAAAAAAAAAAAAAAAAGAAGTTGGAAGAATAATGGGCGTGAACTTGATTTATTAGTTCAATGAGAATGTAAGTTTTGACTTTTGTTGATGCACCGTATTTTGCTCTTGATATGATTTGTCTGACAAAAAAAAAAAAAAAAATACAAAAATTCAAGCTATTTAGTCTCAAATCTTAAAAAACATAAAGATAAATACTCCATCGGTTCCAAGATATAGGACCTATATGAGAAGTATATTTGTTCTTAAATATAATACCGATTTCTAATTTTTCACAACATTTCCTCAAATTATCCTATTAATACTTTTTAATAATAAACAAATAAGAGAATGTGTGTGAGAATGAAGGTGGTTATGGTGTTTTAGTAATATCATGTGATTTTACCTAACTTAATTGGTTATGATGTTTTAGTAATATCATGTAATTTTATCTAACTTAATTAACATCCTTAATCTAATCAAATTAAGTAAATATGACTTATATTTAGAAGAAAAATGAGTATATTGATTAGATTCTGTGAGTCTAAAAGGCGAATGCACAAACTAACAATGAATATTTGAGAGCAACAGTTTGTTTCAAACCTCAGACTAGACTAAGCATTCTCAGCAGGTAGATAACTCTCCTTCTGTATCCACCGAACCACTAGAATTCATCTACCTCATGAAACCTCAAAATTTTGGAACTTCAGGTATTTCTTTTCCCAGTTGATATTGCATGGTCGGAAAATAAAATGTGCAAGTGTAACATACATAATAACACCAAAATAATAAAAACAACGATCATAAGACAAAAAGCATTCAGTAAATGAATTCAGTAATTCAATTAACCGTTTAAGTACAGGATGTAAACAGAGGCCTACATGTACAAATACAAGATCTATAACCAAATCATTGCTAAACAGCAAGAAACAAATCAACTGATCTAACAGCTTGTTTGGAATGTTCTACAGGTAAGTCACTGTTACATTGTTGTAAAATCCTCAACAGAAGATAGGAAACCTTAATGAATGAATTTATGAGCATCAAGGATACGTAGCCCCTGGTTTATGCCAGCTCCTTCTTACTCATTCAGTCCCTGATTCTAATCAAGCAAGCCAATCTATAAATTAATAATCTACAGAAGGATGAGTTCTTGCGGATTTTCCATGGATTGTTTGAGAATATACTCAGCTCTCCTCTTTTTCTCATCTCTCTCTTCTTCCCGGCCCGTTAAAGATACCACCTGCTCTTGCTCAGCATTCTTCCTCTGCTGTCTTGTATCCAAAGACTCGCCAATAAGCTTTTTCCCAATCCTGAACTTGAAATGAACAGTAGGCCTTACCCCAGGAAGAATGGTTTTGTCTTCCTGCCCATCGGTCAAACCACTCTTCACTACCTCAATTGCAGGGGCAAATGCCTCTAGTACAGAAACATGATTTGCACCAGCAATTTCATCTGAAAGCTTTGAGGGTAAGACAATGGGAGAAACATCTCCATTCCCTGATGGTATGGGAGCCTGAAGGAACGTATTCTTTACAACTCCTTCTGGATCTTGTTCAGCGCCACCTCGTATGTTTGAGGCCGCTGCTTCTGCTGAACCCTGGCATAGCAGCCGCTGCTGCAAACTCAACAAAGACCTTTCAGCCTTCCTCCGCTGCCTAGCTTGTTCAATCTTATCTTCTCGAGGATCTGTGGTCCTCTCATTCCACATGGATGTGTGAATGTAAGTGTGAGGATCAGGGAAAGCAGGCAGCCATTCAGGTATATGCTTGGAAGGGGGTGTCTCACCCATTTGTATGAAGCTTGGGATGGCATTTCGGTCCTTAGTCACCGGAAATCGAGGTATTGGCTGAGAAAATGGAATCTCCTCCCCTGCACTGACAATGCGTATAGTATCCCTCAGTATGCCAGAGCTGGCAAGACATTGACTTGGCTCAGATGCACTGGGAAACCCTTGAGTTGCTTCTAAATCTTCTAGCGCTCGAATCAAATCAAACACATTACATTCTGATCTACCAGCTAAGTTAGCATAGAACCGTGCCATCTTTCCCAAGTCACAGAGGTATCGGATTGCAATGTCAGCGAAAGCCTCCAGAGCAGACTCTTTGATGCTGTGATACCCCGTGCTTTCGCATATCTGCGCAACCGCCACCTTCGACACCGCTCGCCCAAAGTCATCACCTGCAGCTCTTTCTCCATGGTTCATATTCAAGCCCACATGTCAATTAGGGTTTTCACGAGCCGCATTTTTCATTCCATGAATGATCCACTCACTGTAATCATCAGACAAATAAAACATAATAAAAAAAAAAGTTCAGAAAAATACATAAGAAGAATAAACACATAACCACTCAACTGGTCTCACATCAGAACAAATTTTTAAAAAAAAAAAATTCGGAAGCTCGCAAACTTTCATCTTCCACACAATGGCACATCAAACAATCAGAAACATGAAATCCCAAAACGCTAAAAAATCTTACCTTCAGAGCTGGTTTTTTAAAACCCTAAAATGGTACTTACTGAGAATGAACCCAATTTCAAAGAATTAAAACTGGTCCCGAGGAAGCAAACAGCTATCGAGTAATTTTACGCTTACCAATTAAAACAGGACGAAGAAGTAAACGCACAAGTGGATATCAATGTTCATAAAACTACAAATATTCAATCAATGTGATACAAAAAGAGCTTCGATTTAGCGTTCAGCATTATAAGTAGTGCAACACCCAGAGAGCTCAAAAAATTTAACAGAAAATCATTCAATCAACAGTAATTCACAAAAAAATTACCGCAGATAGTGATTTCTAAGGTAACTATACAACCAAAAGAAAATCTGCTTATTTTGAAAATCACAAATCAGAAAGTAAGAAACAGAAATCAGATCGGAGAAAAACCTGCGGTGGAGAAGTAGACGACGTCGCGGCTCTGACGGAAGAGACGGGGGCGACGACGACGGGAACGGCGGCGATTGAAACTGCAGAAGATGGCTTCTATGGAGAGAGATGAAGCGAGAAGGAAGAAGCGATCTCTTCGATCGACAGAAATGAAGTTAGGTTATGTGGGAGTGAGGGTAGTTTTGGATTATCAAAACATCATAGGGGTATATTGGTCATTGGCTACAATTTGACAAAATTGTAGTCCTTACTCCTTCCCTCCAATTCAAAGTTCTCCATTCTTTTTACCAAAAAAAAAAAAAAAATCCATTCTTGAATTCGGCTGGAAAGTAGTGACAAAGCCCAAATCATGGAGAAAGGCCTAAAATTAGAGCCCAGAATAACTCATTTGTCTTGTTTAGGCAGTAAATCTCCTCCTATGATTTAATCTAAGGGGTGTTTGAACCTGCTTATTTTACAGTTTTGGAGCCAAAGATTGGGGACTTTTTTTAAGCTAATCCTTAGACTACCACTTTCTGCTGCTTCTTCTTTGATCATTGTAAACGAAATTGGTCATTGCTCTATTTCAAAACAGATTTTCTAGTACTAGTCATTAAAAAAAATGGATTTTCTTGTACTTGAGCTCAACTAAAATTGGCTTAGGGGTAAAATGGATGTAGATTATGTGACTTTATTATTATATTTGAATTCTGCGTGAACATTATTATTGAGAGAGAAAAATGAAAACCCATTTATTAGCTCATATATATTGAGTTTTGGGTTAAAGGGCATTTTTACCTCGGAAGTTTTCTCAAAGGGGCTGTGAGTGTCTGGAAGTTTTTGAAGGGACAATGTTACCCCGGAAGTTTAAAAAAGAGGGCAATATTACCCCTCCGTTAACTTACTTAACGGTCAACTGTTAGTTGACCAAATGTGGTGAAGTGGCATGCCAAAGTGTATTCACCTCACTCTACTTTTTCCACGTCAATATTTCGCTGCTAAAATGCAAAAAAACCAAATAAAAAGTACTCACCTCTTCTACCACCAGACTCATTTCTTCCCGTTCCATTTGACTGAATGATCTCCCTTCTCCCATCCTCAAACCTCTCCGCTCTTCCTTAGCCATCATTCTCCATAAGCTTTCAACTTCTGTCACTCGACCCTCAACCTCAGTAGACCCTCCCTTTTTTTTCAGATCCGCAGCTTAAATTTGATGGGAGTTCAATCAAGTCAGCCCAAATGATGATGCAAATCAGATCTTCAACTCCTCTCTTATGCGGCGCCTCCACTTCCTCTGCAGCGTCATGTTCTCTGCCTCCTTTGCAGCGAGTTCGTCCTCTTTTGTGGCAGCCGCTTTGCATCCTCGATTCTCTTTCAAATATGATGAAAATAGGGTTGATTTTTTGTTGTTCTTGACATATCATAGTTTGTTAGAGATGAATCAAAATTATTTTTATGTTTCCTTTATTTTTGTTGATTTGAGTTCTGTTTCCTTTATTGTTGTTTATTTGAGTTCCCGGTGAAGGATTTTTAGACGACATGATGTCTGTGTGTGCAATGCGGGGATGAAGGAAGGAGATGACCTCTTTTTTTTTGGTGGAGAGTATTTTAGTATTTTTATATTATAAATAGTTAAATACATATTTCAATTAAAAACTACTGCTGGCCCCTAATAGGCTAATATAAGATTTAAATGACTTATTTAGAAATCTTAACAAGGTTGATTAAATCACTTGTTTACTGAAATCCACTATTCACGTTAAAAAAACCTATTTGTTGTTTTATTATTTGAAATTTTTTATGATATTTCCGCATACTCCATAATTTAAGGATATTTTCATTTATCATGCCTGCTCTGATTATTTTTAAAAGCTATTGAAAGTTTCTTGTAAAAAAAAAAAGCTGTTTTGTTATTATACGGGGTTATTTTCAAAAGTTTGAAAAAATAATGAGATAAAAAGAGAAGGCTGAGGTGGAATTAATATTTGTTAGTTAATTTTTAATTGTAAATTAAAAAAATATCAAGTGACTATATTTTTTTTAATTTTTTTCGAAAAATTTGACGTGGAAAAAAGAAGGCTGAGGTGGACGGCACATAGACATGCCATTTCACCACATTTTGGTCAACAAACAGCTGACCGTTTGGTAAGTTAACGGAGGGGCAACATTGCTCTCTTTTTTAAACTTCCGGGGCAACATTGCCCTTTCAAAAACTTCCAGACACTCACAGCCCCTTTGAGAAAACTTCCGGGGCAAAAATGCCCTTTAACCTTTGAGTTTTTTCAATTTGCAATTTAGTACATGTAAGTTTGTTTCTCTTAATTAAATCATTAATTTTGATTTATTGCCACGGTTAGCTCATTTAACTATGCTATGTTGGTAATAATAGCATCTATATGCTAGAGCTCATGGTACAAATATAGCGAAATAAGAGCATTTATTTAGGAAAAAGAAATACATGGAGTACCAAATTAAAAAAATATCGGTACCATCAATCAAATGAGCATTTTCTTAAATAAATAAAAATGTTCCATTTAAATAGACACTACAAGTCCCGAGAATCTGATCAAGTCAAAATATTTCTCCACATGACTAAGAAAAAATTAAAATATATTTTTCAAGATGCTTTGGATCTATTGTTTTTTGTTTTTTGGACTGAGATCTTTTGTTTGGAAGATACAAGTAGGTTGTTTCTCATGAGAATATGACATTCAGAGCTTTCATTAAAGAAGAAGAAGAAGATACAATGGCCTCTTGACCGTCCGAAGGCTATGAGAATATTTAATGCTAATAATCTTTTTTTGGGTAAAAAGATCAATATCATTAAATAATAAATGTTATACACATGGTTCAGAAACCCGGACCGACCCGGCCGGTTGACCGGAAACCCAGTGACCCGGTGGTTGGAGAGGGTCAATTCATAATGCACCCGGGGGAGGAATCAATTCGGAATATTCCGGGTTGACCCTCAAAACCCGGCCAACCCAGTGATTGGACCGGGTTGGCCGGGTTAAATATTTTTTTTAAAAAAATCTTGTACCGAAAATAATATCCTCTATTTATTTTCTCCCATAATAACCTCTTTTGAACCCAAAATAATTTCCTGAAGTTATTTTACTTAAACTAGGGAAATAACTAAGCCTTTGAAAATTCTCCAAAACACCTCAAATTTCTCAACTATTCTAATAATTCATAAATTCGTATTAATTAATTCCTAATCACCTCCACAAATCCTCAATAATTTCCTAAATATTACATTACTGAAAGAGTTTCTACTTAGTTTTTGAATGATTTTGATAGTATTGATTGAAGGATTGCAAGGAACTAGTGATGAACATTCTTAATTTTGATGTATTGTGTTTTTAAAACAGTGAGATTTTTGTTGGATTTTCTTATATTTTGACATGAATGTTGGTATGTTAAGTAATTAATTATTAAATTATATTATTTTAATATGGCCGGTTTGACCCTAAGCTGACCCTCAGTTGAACATCTGACCCTTGACCCAGTGTATCGGCCGAGTCGATCCCCGGTCCGGGTTTTTGAACCTTGGTTATACATAAAATAAAAGGATAAAAAGAACAATATCAAATCCTGGTATTAACTTGTGGAGCTAAGAGAGAGTCAAAGTGCAGATATTGGTGTAGCTCCTCCTTGTTAATACATCCAAAAAAATTCTCCTTGAAAGATATTAGCAGGATCCGTAAATCTTGTGAGACCACGTCACAGTTATGATCCACTAGTAAACCCCTTGGTTTGTGAGTCAGAATGGTGAGCTTATAATCCATCTGGTGGAAAGCATTGGAAATGATCCAATTAACCGCAGCTCTGAAACATCTGAGAAGAAAGTTTGATCCACATGTATATTTGATCTCTTCCAATGAATATATTGCAGTTGCTGTCTTTCCAAGAAAATCAAGCCATAACACCATGAACCAGTCTTTCTTCTTCTCTTTTCTACAATCACAATCTAATTAGAATGATAGAGTTGTTGACTTCGAGATTCAAGAAACCAGTTCTGGGGAAGAGGTGGACCAGAATGAACCAATGATTTAATGCTAATAAATAATAATCTTCCTTTCATAAAACAGATTTGGAGCAGTCCTGGTCAATGTGTCTATGTGGGAGCTCTTACTTTTTTCTTTTTTTTTTCTTTTTATTAAAAGCAAAATGACATTCAAATAACATAAGTTACATATGAGTCTCAAACTTAGTACACAAATCTAACTGCAGTAAAATAAAATAAAAAATTATAGGCAAATAGGAGACATTGCTGTGCTTTTACCAATATGTATGGAGAGAAAAGTGGAGAAAAATAGGGGAATGTAACACAAAAAAGAAAATTTTTAAAAATACAAAAGAGTAGAGTTTAGTAATTTTAAGAATTATTTTCTGTTTATTTTTCTCCCTAATTTTCTTCCCATCCTATGTACATGTACGTCATCAACATTATATGTAGCTTACAATAATATATTGATTATCGTTGTCATTGATATTGGATTGTTTAAATTCGAGAACTCCAAAAGTCATATTGGTTTAATTTTTGCAATTCCAAAGATCACACTATATTAAAGTGTTGATAGAATTATATAATTTATTCATTAGACAGAATTATTGAATACGAGTAAAGTTATCAAACCCGTGAATTTAAGTAAACTCGTGATAATAATATGCAATCGGAACATGAACTCGAATCGTAAACTATTAAGAGTTTAATTTTATTAATAAATATGTGATTAAAGTATATAATTAAATAAGAAATACAAAAAATAAAAATAATTTAAGTTGTATATATATATATTTTAAATATGATTAGTTGATATTAAATACTCCCTCGTCCCTATATATAAGAGCAAAAAATTTGAATAGTTTTGTCTCTTTTTATAAGAGCTTGACATAATTTGTCAAAGCATTTAATGAGTTTTTTTCCCATTTTACCCATCATTATTATCTCTATTCACATTCTCTTTCATACTCATTTATAACACTATTATCACATTTCTCTCTCTTACATAAATAAGGGTAAATTTAAGAAAACAAAATTATTTCAGACATATTTATTTCTCTTAACCACTTCCTTAATCTGTATGATTTTACCTCTTTGGTTCTTAATTATAATACGGGACGGAGGGAGTATATAAACATTCATATTTTATCAAACTCAATAAAGAAATTTCTATAAAATTTATATATAAATCTATTGAATATGGTCAAATAAAAATAATTAATATGACATTTAGAGGAAGTTGAGAAGATTATTTCGTAAGATATAAGATATAAACTAAAAATGTTAAAATCGGTGTTTAAACTTGTGAGTTTGGCTGAGTTTATGACTAGTATGAATTTAAATGACTCATGATATGTTTTGGTTAGGTAGAAACGTAAAACCGGTAAAAACGGAGAGTCAACTATCGAGTTTGACAACAATGAATACGAGGGTTTACTTTCGATATTTTTGATATTATCCTCAGAAACATTCAACCTTTGAGTTAATGCCAGTTAACCTAACATTTGCGCTAAGGATTGAATTCCCACTGCTATTTCTAGTAGCCAAAGAAAATTTGAAGAACAAAACACTTAAGGCTTTGCTTAAATGGGAGGAAAATGGGTAAGAAAAGAAAATTAGGAAGAAAATGGGAGGGAAAATAAATTTTTCCCTGCTTGGATAAGAAAAAAATATGGAAGGACGGAAAAGAGGGGAAGAAAATTGAGTGGGTCTCACGCCCTATTTCTTCCCAAGTTTTCCCTCCACAAATAGAAAGATTTTCTCTCAAAAAAATTTCATTCCAGTGTCTATCCCTCCTACTTTCTCAGCATTCTTGCGCACTAGAGTACTCATCTCCTCCATCCACAGGCCGTTGTTCGTCGATTCTCTTTGCTTCCTTCTTTGCCTCCTTATTCTGGAAATTCCCCTTTGCGATCTTTTCTTTTACCACAATGCCTGATGTTGTTTTCGATGTTTGGTTATTTTCCTCTTTCGTTGAGCTAATTTTTGTATACCCGTCATCTATTTGCTTCTTCCAGGAAAATGGGTTTGATATTTAACTTACTCTATATGGAAGATGCGGTTTTGCTATAAAATTTACGGGCTTTGGTTCTTCTTCTCCGTGCTTTGTAATCTTGGTCTTTGTGATTTGTATTATTTGTGAATCTTGGACTGTAGTTTGTGTGTAGAATTATAATTTTGCTTCCTTATTTTTTTTTTCTTTGATTCTTGCCTCTTCAATTTTCATTTTTCTTTATTTGTTCTTTTGGCTTTGTTTCTTGAAAACCCAAACTCGTAGATTTTGGTGTTGATAGCATAAGGGAGGATGGCGGAAGAATGATAACATTGTTTCCACCCCAAAGAACAGGCTTCTTTTACTCTCTCTTTTCTTTCACTTAATCTTGTTTTAGCATTTTCGTAATTGGGAAAGAAGTAAAGCGCATAGGGGGTAGGACTGTTTTAGGGGAGTTGTAGATGAATCGGTAGTATCAGCCAAATTAGATATTCATATAAGAAAACCACAAAAATATGCGGAGCAATATATTTCTAATGCATTTTCCTGCTACCTATACTAGCATTTTCCGAAACAGTACCTCCAAAATACCTCTTGCATGACATAGCTTTTTTCTGCACTTTAACACTGCACTTTAACATCTTGCTTGTATATATTTTTCTGCACTTCCTCTATCATTGAGAGCCCTTCCTTTTTTGAAGGTTGTTTGAAGAAATGAAATAGTTTGAAGAAGCTTGTTCAGTTTTTTACTTTTGTTTTGTAAATCTTTTGTACTATATACCTAGCAATTATAGCTTTTTCTTATAGTTTTCGTTGCTCATGGATTTTTGTGGTGCTTTCTAACTACTCCCTCCGTCCCTTATTATAAGAGTCAAAGAGGTGAAATTACACATATTAAGGAAGTGGTTGAGAGAGATAAATGTGTCTGAAATAATTTTGTTTTATCAAGTTTGCCCTTATTTATGATTGAGTATATAAGAGAGAGAAATGTGATACTAGTGTAATAAATGAATATGAAAGAGAATGTAAATAGAGAGAATAATGATGGGTAAAGTGGGAAAAAACTCATTAAATGTTTTGACAAATTTGGATAGGCTCTTATAAAAATGGACAAAATCATTCAAATTTTTTACTCTTATATATAGGGATGGAGGTAGTAAGTTATTAAGAGTATCATTGTTGGATTAACAAAGGAAATGTTGAGTCTTTTGTATTGAATTTCTTCATAGTTATTCGTTGCAACATTGTGTATGTAATTGTGTAATTTTGAATTGTTCTAGAGATGGTAAACCATAATAAAAAAGGACTGATCAAGGACTATGGGGAGAAATCTTGAGTTTTGAATTTGAAGTTAAAGAGTTCACAAATTTTCAAGTAACAACTCAACGTCATTATGCAACTCCATCTCCAACTTGAAGTTCAACTCCAACTTTAATTAACAATTATATATATATATATATATATGATTTGTAGATTTCATTTAAATGTTGATTTACATAGCTTCTTTTATGATTTGTAGGAAAAACCAAGTGCAAGAAAGTGGAAGAATACACCAGTGCTACATTATGATAAGTTATATAAGTTACTCAGTATTGATCAAGCTATAGGAAAATACTCCGAAACAACAAAAAAGGGCTATACAATTAGAGTATATTGCAACTGAGTATGAATGTAATTTACAAAATGAGTTACCAAACTCAAAAGGTAACTTTGACTGTAGCCCAACAATGGAGCATTTACACGAACCATATCAACTGAAGGACAAAAGCATAAGGCTTCGATGATTGAGTCTCTTGAAGAAAGGTGTGAACAAATGTCTGCAGGAATAAAGGAATTAGTTTATGTCGTGAGCTATGTCAATTTGTTTGCATAGATACAGACTCAAGTTGCAAAGAAGCATGCTCAACTTGTTGAGAGGCAAACTCACCTTGCCGATAGGAAAGCTCAAGTAGCTGAAAGGCATGTTCAAGTTGCTGAGAATCAATCTCAAATTACTGAAAATGGTCTTTAAATACTTGAAAAGAGTAGGCCTCATCATTATAGTGAGGGGGAAGTGTGGGCTGCAATTGATGAAATTGGAATACCTGAAGAGAAGAAAATTCAATGTTACTTTGTCTTGTCTAATGAAGAAAGACATAAGCTAAATTTTTTTGGGGTTTCACCTCATGCTATTATAGACATTACTTAGGTTGATAGCTGATGCTGAGGTGTGAAGAAAATACGGATATGGTGTCGGAAAATTTTTCATTTAAATATCTTATGTGATGAGAAGACATCTTGACCTCTTTTGTTTTGTTTATGAAATATCTACCTTTTGTTATGGTAATTTTAATATAGTGAAATGTTGGCCATTTTTTTGTTTTGGTGAAATAGACAATTGGCCATTTTTTGGTTTTGGTTTTGGTTTTGGGAAAATAGACAATTGGAAGTAGACAATTGATAATTTTAATGTAGGGACACGTTGTCCACTTTTTTTTATCATTATTAGTGACATATTATCATGATATCAATTTCTCTTTTTTTTGAACCTTCATTTTATTGGAATATTATGAATTATTAATAATATTAAATAATATATCATTATATTTATTTCCTTTTATTTTATTTAATTTCAAAATATGTTCCACATTTTTACTTAGAAAAATAACTTTTTTGTTAAAATATTTGTTTCTTGGCTAAGTGTTCAAATAAGGGTATTTTAGTCATTTTGACATTTACTCATTTTCTTTCCTCCCACTTTCTTTTCTCTAGAATCTTTCTCCAATCCAAGCATAGTGTAAAAGTAGCTAATAATTAGAAATGAACAATTAAAAGTGCAACCAAATATGTGTTTACATATGTGGCTAAGACATAGGTGGATGTGCAACCATTAAAAGTATGTTTGGTTTAACGATTGTAAAAATGATTTTTTTTAAAAAAATGTTACTTAAATTTTAGACTTGATATATTCTAAAGCCTACTTGAATTATTGATTTAATTTATTTTTTAATGTGAGAAAAGCAACTTGATTTTATATTAAGAAACGAAGAATTACATGCATATGGAAAATTGAATTATGTGCATTATAAATAGAACCAAAAAACTTAAAAAGTCTAATAAGTTAGATTACTATAAGCCATAAGCACTTGAAAATGACTTAAAGTTTAAACTACCTTTTGCTATAAAAACTCAATTGTGTAAAAGTTGTGCAAAACATAGTCAAAAAAAGAGAGGAAAAAATAGCTAAATCGCACGAATTAGAGCTTAAATCGCTGAGCCAAACACGTTATAAGGCAATAAGATAGGTATTTAGGGGTGTTCAAGTATCAGGACGAGACCGGGACACTCCTATGCCAAGTTCCGTACTGGAAGCAGGCTGAGACGCCATTTACGTCCCAGTCGCTATACCAAGCGTGTTCTGATCCTGCTAGGATGTGACCGGAACTGTAACCAGAACAAGGACCCACTACCACAGAAAACACATATAGCGGCGCTTATGAAATGCCGCTATAGCCAGCGCTGCGATAGGTCTTATAAAGTGCCGCTATAAGTAATCTATAGCGGCGCTTTTCAATAAATAAGCGCCGCTTTAGGGTTTTATTTTAATAATTTTTTTAAATTTAAAAGGCCAATAGCGGCGCTTTTCACCATAAGCACTGCTATAGGTACCCTATCCCGGGATAGGCCATTCAATTTTTAAAAAATATGACCCTATAGCGGCGCTTTTAGTAAAAAGCGTTGCTATAGGTTTTATTTTTTTAAATATACGATTTATTTTTTAATTCACACCCACCTGCATCATTGAGAAAATTCCAACAATTCTATACAATTCTAGGTAATCCATATATACCAGTAACTCAAACAGAGAACAATATGTACAATAAAACCAAAAATTCTTCAATTAAGAAATAAAAGCATGCATACTACTAAACTATCAAATTTGAGAGAAAAGAGGGTGTACATAACTACACCATTCTTCAATTAGTGCATTCATTTTTTCCCTTGACAACATGAAGCAACGTGAGTCTGGGTAATATTGTACAAAGAAATTTAAATGACAATTAAATTTACTTGAAATCTAACAAGTATAAACAGTTAGAGTTGGAAAAATATAAAACTTACTATCAATGAAATGTTATCTCGATCATGTGATACGATATCCCTCATATAATGCATGACATAGTATCCATAGTCGTTGTCATTGGGTTGATGCGGGTACTGTAACAAAAAATACAGAAGATATTATAAGAAACAATTACATTATGGTTTAACTAACAATTGTTTTAAAAATTAAATAACTTGTAAAACCTGGACTTTGAGCTACGGATAAGCATCTTTCTGGTCACGGGCTTTGGAATAATTCAAACCTAGACTTTGAGCCACAGATAAGTATCTTTCTGGTCACGGGCTTTGGAATAATTCAACCCATTAGCAACCCGAAAAATAGTCAATGCTCTGGAAACAAAACAAATTAAATTAATTTTATTAGCTTGGGTCGGTCATATAAAATGACAAATAATACAATGCATTCAAATAATGTTGACATTCACTTACTCATTGAAGATACGCATCAAATCTGGGCGATTATCTGGTTCAGCAGATTCCACAGGATCCAAATAGTAAATAAGTTGATCCGGCTGTACTGTCGGATTGATGACAAGCAAAACCCAATGTAGCCTAAGACATTTTATAACGTTATGTCAGCATATATATCTATGATGATTGGAGCTAAGAATATGATGAATGCTAGGATGCTTATACACTTACCTTGTATTAATTGGAGCTAAGAATAAAGTTCTGCATGTTGCCTTTAAAGTGAAACACATCTTAATCGCTTTGAACTGATCATCATGTCTCACGCTCAAAATTTGTGCTATTGCATAAGGGTTTATGAATTCGAATGAGACATGCTCCCCGGTGATAATAACATCTTCATGCAGGTGCCTTCAAAGAAACCATACAAACTCCCAATTAGTGTAGAACTTATGACATTGAATGAAACCAGAATGGAAACGCATATATACTTGATCCATAAATTGATAACCGTAGCACTCCTAATAGCATCGCAAGATACGGTAGTTGCAAATGCTCGCAATCGAGCACGATTTGGCGTTTTAGCACTTGTATCTTGGATAACAAGAGCAGACACTTGTACTTTCTTCTTGCCCTTCGCTTTTGTTGCCTATAAACCATATAAATAGAAAGTTTGAAAAATTCTTCCAATAAGAAGAGTGTTAGTTTAAATTAAATAGCAAATAACCACCTGTGACACTGGATCAGCTCGTGAACTCTTTTTCTTCAATTGAGCAGCCGAACCACCGGTACCTTTTACATCAGTCACTTGTGCTTTCTTCCCTAGAGACTGTGTAGCCTGTAAAAACATATAAATAAAAGAGCGTTATTCCAACACAAAGAATGCTAGTCTAAATGTTATTAGTAAATAACCACCTGTGGTATTGGCTCAATCAAACTGATGGGCCAAGCAACATATGCACCAACAACATCTCCGACCCTAGTCATCTCATCAGGAGTAAGGAATGGTAATGGTGCATCCCTGTTGCGGGAGAATTCTATCAATACCCTCAGTGTATTTTCAGGCAACGGCAAATTATGCAGGGTCCTGTTTGAAGTGTTGAAGACCGTGCCGATCGCAACTACTTCACTGAAAGATTGATCCTTATACAGGTTGCACTTTGATTCGCCTTACAAAAGAGTTGACAACATTAGCTCACAATTGATAATATAACAGTATCACTACAAGTTTATAAGTACAAAAGACATGAAATTACCTGAGGAATTTGAGCCCTAGGCATCGTACAGATATCCCTGATGCTTGGACTCTCACAGGAAGGAACGTTACCTTGTTGCATGAAGTTTGACATTTGTGATACAACATTGCTACTCTGAAAAAATTCGTACATCAGATCTTGCCATCTTTGCATTTCCTCATTCCTTCATTGCATTTTAAGCATAGTCTCCCTCAGAGTATTGACTTTATCTTTCAACACAGAAACTTCGCTTTATGTTGCCCGCTTTTGGCGGCCAAAGTAAGCTAAAGGCGTGACCCTTACACCCGTGCCCCGAACACGGCTTGAATACTCATGACGATCAAGTGCTCTGTTAAGGATATCACCATGGCCAAATATGTTGACCTCATCGGGCGATTCTTATGCTAACATATCCTATAACAAGAAGGATTATTAGTTATTAAGTTAGCAAAGTCACTAATAAAAAAAATTACAAAGTCCAAGAGAATGACTTACACATCTAACCTCTTCGTGAACGATAATACCGTTGGTTTTGTAGTGTCCTTTGATCTAGACCTCATACCGTGGAGGTCTACCTTCTAAACCTTGTTCCTGACTATGTCAAGGTAAAACAGGTAAACTTATAAATTAATTACATAAACATTTATTCACAATTTTGGAAGCAAAAGCGTGTTACTAACATACCATCTCATACTCCAATTCTGGAAATGTTTTCCGCCCACCTAAATAAGGATACTTACAACTTTTAGCCTCCTGGCTATTTTTCGCTTCTTTCCTGAAACTCCTATGATAAACATGATTGCACAAATTCATCCTATTGTGCTTGAGTTATGGCCCCTTTATATAAAGATGGGGGTGTTGGAATGACCTCCCCGTTTTCATGTCTCATATATAATGTGGACAAAGCTGAACGGAAGTTTTTGTGCATTTTTTAAGCTTTCTTCATGACATACATCCTGTGAGTCTCATCGATATGAAACACAGTCTGTAACAACAAAAATCATATTAAATTTGTTAGTTACAATGTCATCATGACGAAATTAAACTTAATTGTAAAAAAGTAGCTTACCTGAACCTCTGACTAAACCTCGTCACGTTTGTCCTTGCTTACTTTTCTCCAATCTGTAACTGTAATAGGAACTTTATCACGAACAGTGCATCCAATGAAACCGGTAAGGGCCTTCGCACTCTTTCCAACTAGTTGGCCATTGTTGTTCCATACAAGGGCTGTCTTTTGTCCCCGAGCTCTATGTTTGAGGAGATCACGCATAATGGTTTTGCCATGATGAACTTGGTCCTCAAAATGTGCTCTACCTTCACCAAAAACTGGCTGGGCACTTGGTTGTGCTTCTTCCTCCTCATGTTGTTTGGGATCCATTATCCTGTAAAATAATTAAACAAAATATGATTTTAGTGCATGCATATGCATATAATGAAATAATTCGTAGTAAAAAATAAGAAAATACATACAAACTTAAATCACTATGATGGCATTCGACTCTTTTTCCTCATTGTTATATTATCCAAAATTGCTTGTTTCCTATTTTTTATTGGATTTAGGGTTGTGTTGACCTAAATGCCTTCTTCATGGTCACTCCTTACATAAACAGGCTCATCTTCATCATCATATCCGTCAGCATCAAAGTCTTCTGACAATAATGTTTCAAACGAAGGATAATCTTCTATCATATTCATATCTTCATCACTACTTCCATCATCAACTTGTTCGGCATAATTTTTGTTTGAATGCATGGTAACTGACCAATTCTTCTTAAAAGGATCTGCAATGTAAAACACTTGTGCTTCTTGAGACTGTAGAATATAAGGATCATCCTTATATCCAACTTTAGAAAGGTTAACCTGTGAAGTCCCACATCGGTTGGGATCGAGATGTTCCTAGCCTATATAAGGTGATGGACTCTCCTTCCCATTAGGACGCGTTTTCATGGGTGAGTGTGGGAGGTTTTGGCCAGTATCCCTACCATGAGGAACAAAACCGTGAGGGGAGTGTGTGGGGCCCATAGCTATGGGAGCATCCCTACCCAAAGCGGACAATATCCTGATCGAGTTTGGGCTGTTACATATGGTATCAGAGCCAGGCTCGGGTCGGTGTGCCAGCGAGGACGCTGGGCCCCCAAGGGGGTGGATTGTGAAGTCCCACATCGGTTGGGATCGAGATGTTCCTAGCCTATATAAGGTGATGGACTCTCCTTCCCATCAGGACGCGTTTTCATGGGTGAGTGTGGGAGGTTTTGGCCAATATCCCTACCATGAGGAACAAAACCGTGAGGGGAGTGTGTGGGGCCCATAGCTATGGGAGCATCCCTACCCAAAGCGGACAATATCTTGATCGAGTTTGGGCTGTTACATAACCGATATAAACCCAAATTCATCTAACTGCCGTCCACTATTGTTGTTAACCCACTGACATTGGAACACAGGAACTCTGAACATGGTGCAATCTAACTCCCAAATGCAATCAATCACACCAAAGTATGACATATGTGCATAGACAGGATTTGTATCTCTTGCACTAGATATATGCCACACCTCGGCAACAACTATGATTCCACTATTCTGCATTGTGCTTTTCTCATCCTAACCTTTTGTATATAATGTGTAACCGTTGATTGCATAGGCAGTGTAAGAAAATGCGTGCAAACCCAGTACTTTCGACAGGTAAAACAATCTTTCACAAACTGATCCAACGTTAAGCTCAACCTGCTGACAAATACGCGCATTGAACCATCTAATGAAATGTTTGTTGTGCTTCTTTGTAATCAAATTCTCATTTCTATCACCGTGTATTTCCCGAAGAAGTTTTTTTGTTCTTAAACGAATGGTTCAACCTTAGGAGTGTTGTGAAGAATATACAAGTGAGCTAGCTCTCTTTCAACATTCGAAATGCGTATTAAGTTGTACCCACTTATTCCTTTCCCCGTTAATCGCCTATCGTGACGAGACTTCGGTAAACCAACAGGTTTAATATTTGATAGGTGATCTGCACACAAATCACTCGATTCTTCAACGATGTATCGTTCAGCAATACACCCCTCTGGTCGATATCTATTTTTAACATACCCCTTTAAAATTTTCATGAACCGCTCAATGGGTACATCCATCTCAAATAGACAGGGCCGCACAGTTCAACCTCTTTGACCAAGTGTACTGTAAGATGAACCATGATGTCAAAGAATGAAGGGGGAAATATATTTCAAGTTCGCACAGGATACAAACGATCTGTCTCTGCAAATCCTGCAACTTTGTTGTATAAACCACTTTACTACAAATGAGCTTGAAGGACATACAAAGTCTAGTGATCGTGCTCTGCAGTTTCTTGGGTAAAATGCTGCGTATGTCAACTGGTAAGAAATGTTGCATCAGGACGTGACATTCATGAGATTTTAGGTTCTTCAACTTCAACTCTTTCATGGACACAAGGTTCTTTACATTTGAGGAGTAGCCTTCTGGAACTTTGATTCCATTCAGAAACTCACAGAATGATCTTTTCTCTTTCATCGAAAGGGTGTAAGTTGTCGGAGGTAGATAAGTGCGGTATCCTCTCTCGACAGGTGCTAACTCTTGTCTTATTCCTAACTTGATCATATCTAACCTTGAATTGACACCGTCCTTACTTTTCCCCTGTATATTCAGCAACGTGCCAAATAGGTTAACACAGATATTTTTTTTCAATATGCATCACATTAAGAAAATGTCTAACTATAAAGACTTCCAATACGGGAGTTCGAAGAATATGGACATCTTCTTCCAACCACTTGTCAACACATTTTTAGCAAAAGGCTTGCCAAAATCCTTCTTCAACGCCTTCATCTTTTCAAAAACATTATCCCCGCTCAATGTCCTCAGTGGCATACCTTATTCTGAGCTCCCGTTAAATGCCTTTTTCCACCTATGCCAACAATGTTTTAACGGCAAGAACCTCCGATGTCCCATGTAAACATTTTTTCTTATAATGATCCAGTCGCATCGAATGGGTATCATCTTCACATACAGGGCATGTACCATATCCTTTGATGCTGTATCTGGACAAATTACCGTATGCTGGAAAATCAGTTATCGTGCCAAACAACATGGCTCTCAATTTAAAACTTTCTTCCTTACAGCCATCAAAAACCATCTCACCCGAATTCCACATATGCTTCAGGTCTTCAATCAAGGGATCCAAGTAGACGTCTATATCGTTGCCGGGCTGTCTAGGCCCAGAAATAAGCATGGAAAGCATCATAAATTTGCCTTTCATGATTAAATTTGGGGGGAGGTTGTATATCATCAGAATCACCGATCATGTGCTGTGAGTACTACTCTGAACTCCATGCGGATTGATATCATCGGTTGCCAATGCAAGCCGTAGATTTCTTGGTTCTTCACCGAACTCAGGGTATTCATAATCAATTTTTTCCATTGGGGGCATATGCGGGGTGCCTAAGTTTGGTGTCTTTAATCCTTTCATCGGCATGCCAAGTCAAAAGTTTTGCAACATCCGCATTATTGAACATGCGCTTCAATCTTGGAATGATCAGAAAGTACCACAAGACTTTAGAAGGACTCTTACCTTTCTTTCCATACTGAGATATGTTGCATTTCGGACACTCCTCCAACGATGCATACTGATTTTGGAATAAAATATAATCATTGAGACATGCATGTATTTTCTCATATTTCATACCGGTTGAGCAGAGAATTTGCTTTGCCTCGTATGTTTTCGAAGGGAGTACGTTCGCTTCTGGGAGTATATTTCGCAGAGCGGAAAACAGCGCGGTGAAACTTGCATCACTCCAACCGTATCGTGCTTTCAGGTTGTACAGTTTAAGCACTGCACGCAATCTTGTGTATTTGATGCATCCCACATACAACAACATCTCTGTATCGCTCTTTAGTATCTGAAATATTTCAGGATCCTCCTCACCCACCACATTCAACATTTCTTCAAGGTCATCGCTCTCATCACACATATCTGTGTCAGGCACATTCGATGCGATACTAACATCATGTACCTGGTCTTCGCATTCATCTTCATAGGTCTCACCATGCTTTGTTCATCGTGTATAAGATGGATCGATTCGGTGACAAATTAAATGACCCAACAAGTCAAAAGGGTGAAGATGCTTTCCATATAAATAAGACATACAAGGGAACACAATTCTGTTAGCATTCTCTGCATGCTCAGCAGCAAATTCAATGAACTCTTTTTCTCCATCTATATATTCCTTTGAACGTCGACCACAAGACATCCATTTCCGATCCAACATTGTAACCTACTAAAGGAAAATGACGGTAAGATGCATATAACTTACTCATTAGGTAGCCATCTTACGATGTTTCCTTATTTTTTTAACAAAAAAATCGGCAGCATAACGGCTACAAAATGAATGTTTCCAGGTTCAAAGCCCTATCTTTTTAACTTAGAAATGGATAGCCCACAAAACACCAATCATTAACTCAGTAATTTTCCAGTCTTCAACAATAGAATTCACAGAGAATATATACATATAGCATTAATGGGAACAAAAACACAATATCTACCATTCATGGATATTTTCAAATAGTGCACAATTACTACCACATCAAACTTAGTCACAAGAGTTTAATGAAACAACAATAATATTATTCATAATTCAATAGAGGAAGGAAAATTAAAAGTATACCTTCTACGTGGCAAAGTCAATTAATAAAAGCTCTCAAATTGCACAAAAGTATCTTACTTTTGGTCCCCCGTTTCTGCCGACAAACTATTAGGCAATTGTAGGCTCTTATAAAAAATATTGTGTAAACATAATTACAATTACAGAATTTTCATTTTAAAAAATAAAGAAATCAATCGTCATACTATGACTATTAAAACTTATCAATTCATAAATAATTCGGTTTTTGTGACCAAAATTCATTATACACGAGCTTAATTAGTACTAAAAAGATTTAGATGCTCATTTGACCTTAATAAGATCTACAACAAGAAGCACATAATGAGGTTTTTTGTATTCAAAAACATGCTCTAATAGTTTGAAACACACTCTTTGCATATTAGGACCTTAAAACATAATCCACTTAAAGAATGCAAACATTAGCACAAGAACCAACTAAAGATGTCCTTGCCCAAAACAACAAACAAAAAAAGCAAGTTTGAACACAAATTGAATGTAATTAACTTAACCTGATCCTGTAATGCAGACAAACTTGATGAGTATTCTTGGGGAATCACAGCCTGGGTAGTAACAAAATGTCTAGCTTTCACATAAAACCCTTTATTGGCTTCGCATAACTTCAAAATCCTCTTTGCTGAGCGTAGATGAAATAGAAATTGAAACAAAACACTCTCATTGATTTAACCTTTTCCTTACGCCTTGGGGTTAAAATCACAATAATTACCAAGGATTGTGTAAAGTGGCACAATCCTGGATCGTTTCACTTAAGGAGTCCTTCTAAACTACTTGAGCTAACTAAATGTAATTGAAACAATAAAAGGTATGGGGGTTTGATTTTGAAAATTCATTTAATAAAACTATTGACAATTGCTATTACTTGTTTTTGTAATTTTCTTTTGATTAAAAGGGAGAAAAGGGTTTGGATTAAGGGAATTTATAAAATGGGCTTTGGTAGTGCTACGGTGGCTCTCACGCTTCATTAAATTGATATTGGGAGTTAAAAGATGTACCAAGTGTAATTGAAAAATCCCCAAGCAACCACTAAGGGTCCACTAGCCCTAATTAATGACTAATCAAGAACCACTTTCTTAACCATTACTTAGGGTTAGTGTTAAGCTCCACTTGGTGTGTGTTGGAACATGAGTTTTGAAAACCGATTCCTCTCGAGAATGTGCAACTACAACATTCAATTGGATAAATTAAGCTACATAATCTAGCAACCACTAAAAATCATATAGCATCACAAACCCAATAGGAAATTCAAACATAGATATCATTCAATTAACATAACTCAATATCCAACACAAATATTCCAATTTAAAGACAATGAAAGAGGAAAAACATGTCTCCAATCCAAATATACAAGAGAAATGCAACCACAAAACTCAATACATAAGGAAAAGAGCATGAGGAAACAAATAACTCCCCTATTTTGCCCATTGAAGTTCAAGCCACCTTCACACCACCAAAGCACCAAGATTCTAGCCTCTCATTGATGAAATTTCGAGCTCAAGAGGACCCATGATGACAGCCTCCATGAGTGAGGAAGATAGAAGGAAAATTGGAGTAGAAATGGAAGTTAGAAAGGGAAAGAACAAGAAAATCAGTGGAATTTGAGGTGGAGATGAGAAGGGATGACAGGATTTAAGTGGAGAATGAGGATAGATGATGGAACCCCAGGAGAACTGAGGTATTTTTGCGTTTTGAGGCTTGGAGAGAGAAGATAGGGTTGTTAGGATCCATTTATACTCCCTCAGAAACCCTAAAATCGCGTCAGATTTCTGCAGAATTTCGTGACTTCACCGTGGGCTCGCCGCGGCGAAGCCACGACGAGCTTATGTTGGTTCTGGAATTTGATGGGAGTTCGCCGTGAGTTCGCCACGGCGAACTAACATTGGTTCTGCCTTGATTTGTCTTTCTCGTCGTCAGTTCGCCGCGGCGAAGAGACATTGATTCTGTTTCTCTCTTCACTTTCTTCTTCTGCTCCGTCCAGAATTTTTCACTGCAACTTGGCTTCTTAGTTTGGGCATACTTCTTCTATGACCTGTATATAAAATGGACCTAAGGTAGCATCAAAATGTTCTTGAAAATGGGTTAAACAATAATTCATACTAATCATTCCCAAATTGCCCTTATCCAGAACAAATTCCAACAAAGTGTGCACAAGTTAGAAATTACCCTAATTAGGCGCAATTACCCCAAGAACATGCAATAATCTAATGATTTTATCAATGAAAAGTGTATAAAAATATGGTGCAATCACTCATTTAGGCAAGGCAGAAGATAACTTTGCATAACTTCCATTTATTTATTTATTATTTCTAAAACAAGAGTAAAAAGAAAAAAACTGGTTTCAGGCAAGGCAAAAGATAAAAATAAGAACTTCAACAGTGAATAAAGAAACCCAGAAATGCACTTGATTCGAAGGAAAGCAAATATCGAAACTTTAGTGGAGGTATGATGCCGCCATTTGCTTTGTGAAGAAGAAGAAGAAGAAAATAGAGAGTGGTTTTTTGGAGCGAGAGGAACGGCGAGGGCGGCGGCGTTGGCTTAGCAATGAGTGAAAAAGCGGACTGGACCGACCGGGTTGGCCCGGAAACCGGCGACCCAGCACCATGTCCGGTCTAGTTGACAAACTAAACTAGTGTGAATCGGACTCGGTGCAAATCGGAGCAACTCGGAAGTAACCCGAGTAAACCGCCCAAAACCGTGGGTTACCCGGGTCATTTTTCAGGAGGTTCATATTGGGGAAAAAACCAGAGATCCCGATCACAAGAGAGTTTGGAGATGAAAGGGCGGAACACTTAAATTTCTTTCAAAGATCCAGATCTTAAAAACGCGGGTGAGAAATCAAAAGTGGAGAAACACCTCTGACTGAGAACTAGACTCCGACGGTAGATGTTGAAGAAGAAAGGAAGATGTTGACCAGAGTTATCGAAAACGGTGGCCTTTGGTGATGGCTAGCTAAGACGACACTGTACTCCTCCTAGAAGCAAGAACGGTGAATGGCGAGCCCTCGTCACTTTAATGAACTTGCAAAATAGAGTGATGAAGGTGAGGTCCGTATGGGAGGAAGTGAATAATGAATATGTCATCTTAGCCATCCACTTGAAATGAGTGGTTGGGATTTTTTTTTATTTTTGTTAAAATGAGATGATCCCACATGCATCTGTATGTCAGTGTCAGTGTGTCACAGCCTTTGACCTATTTGCCTCACACTCTTCAACTCAATTTGATTTTTACTAAAACACGTTTCACCTCTCAGCCCAGTCTTTTAATTTGTTAATTAAAATGGGAAGGTTATTACTTATTAATATTATTGCATATTACTATGATATGACAAATGACTGTATAAGTATGGCAATCCATATAGATATTGTTTATGCTTGAGAGGATAAATACATAGGAGTATTGCTTTACATTTATATATGAGTATTTTTATACATTTTAATAAAATATATTATTTTAATTAATAACGATTTGACTATGGGCTAACCCACGGTTTGACCCTCTAACCCTTAAACCACTACTTTAACCGGTTCACTATCCGGTCCCGTTTTTAATACCTTGGGGCTTAGGGAGCGACGGAGAAGACGAGGGTTTGGAGATGCATGGGAAGAGAGAAGAGAAAAGAGGGAGTCACGGGTATGGAGATGCGTGGGAAGAACAATGGTGGAGCAATGGCTTTGGTTGAGCTTGGTGAGAGGGAGTACGGAGCCACGTGTGTTTAATTTGGTCAAGGGAAAAAAAGGAGATACGGGATGGCAGAGGAAAAAAATGGAGGGAGAGTTTCCCTCTATTTTTTTAGCCTATACCGACACTTTTGAAAATAAGCACTGGTATAGGATTTTACAAATAAAAAAATAAAAATTGATGATAGCCTATCCCGGCGCTTTCGATTATAAGTGCAGGGATAGCCCCCTATTAAAAAAAATTAAAAAGGTTTTTAAATTTTTTAAATTGGGTTGGACTATCCCGGCGCTTATAAAGAAAGTGCTAGGATAGGATTTCACAAATAAAAAAATAAAAAATTGACGAAAAGCCTCTCTCGGCACTTTTGGTTATAAGCGCCAGATAGGTTTTTTCAAATAAAAAAAATACTTTTTGTTATTTGATTCATCATTTTATTCGTAATTAATTCTATTTTTTTCTATCTATATTCTATATATTATATTTTATTCTAATATTTGTATTCTATTTTGATTATTTTTTTCAATTTTTTAATTTCTTATTAATACTATTAATATGAATATTCCATTTTCAATTTAATTAATTAATAGTATAAATCATAAATGACATAAAAGAAAAAAATAAATTAAATTGAAAATTCAGAATATAATATATTATATATTAATATTAATAAAAGCGCTTATGAAGAAAAGCGCCAGTATAGGATTTTTCAATAAAAAAAAAATAAAAAATGATGAACTGAATGCCTATCCCAGCGCTTATGATCATAAGCGCCGGGATAGGTGTGCACCTATTCCGTCGCTTATCTTGGTAAGCGCCGATATAGGCTCCTCACACACCTATACCGGCGCTTGTTACTATAAGCGCCGCTATTGTTGTGTCGTAATAGAGTATTTCTGTAGTAGTAACCATGAAGTCCCAATTTTATTGGATACATTCTACTAATCAAGAAACAGTAAAATGAAGCGCATGTGTATATTTATATCTTGGATACTAATAATATGCTACTGTGAAACAATTTTTTCCAATATCACATTTATATGTATGTGTAAGCAAAAGATTAATCATTCAACAACCGTTTGGTCCAACAAATCCTACGTAGCTATTTTCAAAATCCTCAAAATACTAATAATTGAACAAGAAAGAAACCACAATAAAAATTAATTAGAAAAGGTAAATGAAGAAATGAATATTTAGATTGGGGAAATTTAATTTAAAAAGCTAATCGGATAAATAAATATTTAAGTTGGTAACAAATTTTAACAAAGTAATTACAATTATGGTACCTGTAGAAATCCCAGAGATGTGACTGTATCCTAGCACTGTCCTGGATCCAATTTAGCCCCAGTCATGTTGATTTCAGTGTCAGATCCCGTTGGTCTTAGGAAACTTCGGTCCCAGTAGGTCTAGGATGACCAAGATCAGGACACTTTGAACATTCCTATGTATCATTTGTTGGAGAGCTCATGGAAGAGTTCACATTACGTATTTTTTTTATGACAACTAATTGCAAATTTAATTCACCTACAACGATCTATATTTAAAATAATAATGTGAATTTCAACACAATCTATATATGTAATGTTATATTACACGTACTAGTGCTTATCGGGGTTCACACGAAGTATGACGCTATTTAAACCAAAGATAACTGCGTTCTTTGATCAAAAGGGATAAACTATTTGGTAACTAACTCTGATCTCACTTCATAGCAAAACATTAAAAATTAATTCGTTTCACTAGATTCAAAGCTCCAGCAATACACTTCCAGGAAGCAAGACTTATTAGTATTTTATAAATATAAAACACATCTTATGGAATCTCAATCCATTTATTCATGACTTCTAAAATTTATAAATATAAAACACATCTTATGGAATCTCAATCCATTTATTCATTATGACTTTTAAAATCTGATTGTTTTTAAAGTGCACTTCGACTCACACTAAGCTCTTGGAGATCTTTAATCAGAGCCGTAAGATTCATCTGAGAGGACCCACCTTCCTCAACAGCTTCTCTAGCTTTATCTCTCATCTCTCTTGCCTTCCTTCTGATCTTCTCAGCTTCATCTCCACCGTCCATCAACCTCCTCACAGCTTTCTCTATCTTCACCCTATTCACTACCCTCTTCATTCTATCATAGGGGGTGGAGTTCCACTCCTCTGCACCCACCTCCACCCCAAACCCATGCACCTGTGTTATCAACTTCTCATTATAAAATTGCTCTATGAATACAGGCCACGTCATCATAGGAATCCCAGCGCTGACCGCCTCCGTCACCGACGACCACCCACAATGCGTAAGAAACCCTCCGATCGCGGGATGATTTAGTATCATCTCCTGTGGGGCCCACTTCCTCAGTATGAACCCCTTTCCTTCCTCCTTCATTCTCTCTTCAAACCCTACAGGTAACCAAACATCCTTTTCTTCACATTCTTTGTCCTCTTTTGCTTCCCTATGCACCACCCATATGAATAAACATCCAGAAGATTCCAACCCACGTGCTATTTCCAACAATTGAGGATCATCAAAACGACATAGACTCCCAAAGCTTACATAGACAACAGAATTGCACTCCTTAGAGTCTAGCCATAATCTTATGTATTCATGCTCGTTGTTGGTTTGATGATGAAGATCCTTTTTTGGTAGTGTGTTTCGTAACATTAAAGACGCAGGACCGATGAGCCAAACCTTGAGATCAGTGTTTTTCTGGTAATACTTGATGTAATCATGACCGTCCATCTCGTCAAAGTTGTTCACAATCAGCCCATAACTATTCTTCTGATCAGCCTCTATCAAGCTTTGAAGGCGCTCAAAAATGTACTTGGGTGGTCGAAGAGAGAGTGTGATAGGGTCGGGTAGACCCGAAACCACACCCGAATCATCATCAGCAGCAGCAGCATGAGATAGTTCCGGGTTTGATGACTGTGATAATTGTCTCATATGTGCATTCATCATGCACATGGCAAAAAGGCAAAAGGAGTTGAAAACAATCCTAGGAATCCCCAAACGGGTCGCGATCGGGGTTGTCCACGAGTAAATAAAATCCGAAACGATGCAATCGGGTGGGTTTTGATCCATGAAAGGCTCCACCTGATACTGCATCAAATTTGTAGCCTCCATAAACTTACGACCATTGTCACCATCTGTGACATTGAAGAAGTTCTCGATGCCCGCCGGAAGACCGGCTTCCTCGGCTGGAAACCTGATGGTATGAATTTGGATGTGATGGCCTAAGGACTGGCTTTCTTCTATGGAGGTTTGAAGGAATTGGGCATTGATAGGGGTGGTGATGATGGTCACGTGAAGGCCACGTGCAGCGAAGAGCCTTGCAAATTGGGAGAAAGGGATCATGTGGCCTTGTGCCAAGAAAGGCAGGAAGTAGACCTTGAGAGGTCTGGAAATTGTTGCCATGGCGATTATAGTGTTGGATGAAGAAGATGTACGCTTTTAAATAATTAGAGTCATGGGTATATTCTATTATATATTCGCAGGTTAGTGGATAATATTTTTATCAAGCTCTCCAAATAGCTTCATGCAAGCAATGCCAGGTTTGCATCATATTAATAAACCTGTTAATTGTTTATTACAATTCATAAGAGGGGAGTATTATATTGATTAATAAGTTCCTTATTTTAATTGGGAATATAGCTGTGAAGCCGTGCTTTATAAAATATAGTGTTAGATGAAGAACATGTTCTTTTAAATAATTAGTGCCATAGGTTTGGCATGATATTAGTGCCATAGGTTTGGCATGATATTAGTGAACCTGTTATTGTTTATGATATACTCCTTCGGTCAAGAGGTTTATTCAACATTTTTATACATATTAATAAAATATGTTGGAGTTATTTATTATCGGTAACTTTAATAAAGTTTTCTATTTTTACCCTTATATGATTTATTATACACATTTCTCTCCCTTCCTTACATTTAATATACAATGGCAGAAATGGAAAAAATGCATTTATTATTTTGATTTTTAGATGTTACCTTTGATATTATTGACTAAACAATTTGCCATCTTACATCTTATATTATGGACTGGAGGGAGTAAATCATAAGGACAACTATATTGATTAAGAAGTTCTTTATTTTATTGTGAATGTTACCTTGAAGACACTGCTTTAAAAAATATTGTATTCTCCAACTCTAATGACTAGTTTTAAGAGTGTAGGTAGATTTCTAAGTCCTTAATTAATACTACTGGTATTTATAAAAAAAGAATTCAGTCAAATAATTTGGATCAAAAAGTTGGCCAAAGGCAATAAAGGTGTAAGAATTATAATATTTGGTTAAAAATATCCTTATCTATTTATCTATCTATCTATCTATCTATAGATACTCTACCACTATGTTACTATATTCATAAGACATCCATAACTTCTGATTGGTCAATCCCCTTTTAGTGACATCATCCAAATCTCTATAATGCTTTTTTTTTTTTAAAAAAAAGTTCGCTTTGTTTTATATTTTGTTTTCATTAAATTAAATATATGAAATTTTATAATAAGACATTCATAGCTTTTGATTGGTCAATTCCCTTTTAATGATGTCATCCAAATATCCCACAATTATTTATGGATTTATGGAATTTCAAACTGAAAATAGTAGATCTTTTTTAATATAATGTTTTTTTTTAAAAGTACGCTTTGTTTTAGATTTTGTTTTCATTAAATTAAATTTATAGAATTTTATAATAAGATGCTCCCATTTTCCAAACTCTCCTCTGTTCCCATTGCTATTGTCATTCTCTCATCCCTTTTTCTTAGGAAACCTTCCTTTCAACCAACCAAGACACAAAATGTCATCTTCATTCACTACTACAAAAAACAGTATTTACGTCCCCATTTCACGTCTCTTTTTTAAATATGAGATGTAGAAAAATGACGGTGGCAAAATTGTAAATATATGAAAAAGTTTCAACGTCTCTTTTTTAATTATGAGACGTGGATTCTTAAAAAAAAGAACGGTAAATATGAAATATGATGAAAAAGAATGCGGGAATAACTTTCCACGTCTCACAAAATTTGTGAGACGTGAAAAGGGACTTTCCACGTCACGTCTCATAAAAATTTATGAGACGTGGAAAGTCCCTTTTCACGTCTCACAAATTTTGTGAGACGTGGATTTAAAAAAAAATACCATTTCCACGTCTCACAAATTTTATGAGATGTGGATTTAAAAATAAAAAAAACTTTCCACGTCTCACAAATTTTGTGAGACGTAAAAAGTCTGTGGGTACATATTTTTCACGTCTCACTTTTAAAAGTGAGACGTGAAAAATAGGTTTTCCTCGTCTCACTTTCAAAAGTGAGACGTGAAAAACATGTTGATTTAAAAAAAAAACTTTTCACGTCCCATAAAATTTATGAGACGTAAAAAATCTCTGGGTACATATTTACATATTTTTCACGTCTCACTTTTAAGAGTGAGACATGGAAAACCTTCCCCAACATTAAAAAAAAAAAAGTTTCAGAACCCTAGCCATATCGCCTCCTCATTTCCTCTTCCTCGATCTCGCTCTGTAACCTTCTCATTCTATCTTCTCTTGTTCTCCCTCCGTCGGCACTGATAATAGGCAGCGATCTCGTCTTGTTGGCCAGAACGTAGAGATCGAAATAGAATAGGAACATTGAGATCGACTAAGGAAGGATCTGAATTAGCATTGAAGTTATAATGAAGTTGCCAGTTTTCCAGATTTACAAGTGTTCGAGCAGCTCTCTGAGTTGGAATGGCGAAGGAAAGCCTTAATCCTAGGAAATGGTTGAATCTCCTTGTTTCATTTCTTCACTTTCTTCTCCTATTTCATAATCCGTATCTCCGCAATCAATGCCCTAGCTCCTCACCTTGCTCATCGTCTACTTCATCGCGTAACGCTCTTTCTCTCCCTGCTTCTCTTTCCATTCCTTGTTTCCCCCTTCTAAATGCATTATGGCAGGTCTATGGTCACTTGCAATGGGTTCCATTTTCTTTGGCTTCTTATTCCTCTGTTGCTTGATTGTTCGATTTTCTTCGTCAGTTTTATGGTTGCATACACCTTCCACCCACTCTGCTTTCATGGACTACAAACTTCATAAAAGGATTATGTTTTTGTTTTTGTTAATTTTCTAGAATAGAAATTAAAGAAAACGAAACATTTTCATTCAAGATTTCCCCTGCTTATTATTATGTTAATCTGTTCTTTTTTTTTTTTTTTGTGTATATCGAACAAAGTGCTCACTGGTTTGACTCTCTTCTTCGACCCTTCAAAGTTGCCCAAATGGAACTATGATGGTTCTAGCAAAGACCAAGCTCCTAGAGAAGATAGTGAAGTGACATACAAGATATGCAATTTGGTCTCTATTTTGGGTGGTATTTATGGTTTGTTTATTCTGTTAGAAGATGTCAAATTTGGCATAAATCTCAGTGACTTCGAGAGAAAACAAGAGCTTTCCTTCTTTGTCATGTTGTCCATATGTAGCCATTTTACTAAAGTTTTGCTTTGATTCCAGATTTGCTGTTGGATTTATCTATGGATAGATTACAATTGTGTTGGGAGGATGTCGGAAATATATTTTTTGCTGGTTAGTATTTCTTCTCTTGATAAAAAGTATAAGGGGCTTAAAGTTTTACACCTATTTGTGTGCTCGAGACTGTATTTTGATGCTCTTACATAAAACATTGCCTCATGCAAAGACATTTCATTAAAAAAATTGTTTTCTTATTCAGTTGTGTCATTGATGGCTGCATTGGGCTTCTTGCTTTGTGGAGGAAGGTGAGGCTTTTGCATTTTGTTTGAATTGCTATGGTTTATTAACTCGGTCATGGTTTCTTCACTAGCTTTTATGCTTATGGTGGTGGGCTTTTACATTTTTTCTGATATGCGTTGAACATATATAGATTGTTTCTCATGCCGAGGCACTCCCCATCGAATCTAGAGGAAGAAGGAAGAAGCTTCATGAGGTATGTGCAATTCCATCCAATGTATGCAGCATAGTTTCTACACATGGTGTTATTTGCATGTCATAATGAACAATTTTGAGTTTTGACAGTTCCATCATTCTTCATTGATTTCCTGTAATAACAATAGTTATGGAAAGCGTAGACATCTTTTATTGTTGTACAAGTGTTTGGAGGTACAAAGTTAAAGGTTTGACATCTGAAAATTGTTGAGATCATGATTAATTTCTTTGCTGTATTTTTTCCCTTTGGGCCAGAAATTTCTTTGCTGACTTTAATATGCAATCATATTTGTTGCCATATAACCTCTTCTACCGTCAACTAAATTAGAATAGCTCTAGCTTTTCCTCTATAAAATTTATTTATTCTATCTGAAGAATTTTATGCTTTTGTGATTTCCCAGCTCCCAGTAGGCAAACAGATTTTAGAAACAAAAAGAATGCATGAATTTCAAAAAATTTGTTGCTTGCATAGAATTTCAAAATTCATATATTTAAGCTTTTCCTGGATTGTTTATTTGAAATTCTGTATTGGATAAACATTTACGTATGTGAGGATATAATGAGGATTCTGATATCATTGAGAGAAGTCCACATTAGTGTTTATGATAGAAGAAGTGATGTTCTGATTTCAAAATGAATTTTTTATTGAAGGAGTTTTTACTTGCTGGGATTTGTCTCTTTTGTACCAAGCCAAGAGGTTAAAAGAAGTTTGCAAATATCCCTTAGGTTCATTTACTATTTTCTAAATGCATTATGGCATGTCTATGGTCACTTGCAGGAAAATTTGGGAATACTGAGAGCTAATTGCTCCTGAGGAAGTGGTAACCTTTTGCTTTATATCTTGTGCATCTCTGTTTGTATGTGTTGCAGCGACTGATGGATTATGCCATACTATAAGGGATGGAGAATCACGAGGACCCTGAGGAATCTCCAGAGGAATTAGCTGCAACATACAAGTGTGTAACATTTGAAACTTCAGAATCTGTGCTAGAAGGCGCTAAGCACATGGTGTGCTTTCAATTTTGTTATTTACTTTTGCATCACTTTGATGAAGTTAATCTAGCTTACTTTGTTCTATTTTAGGTACGAACATCATCAAATTCTACTGATTATAACATTTTTGTAATATTAGTTTGGATATAAATAATAAAATTTGTTCATTTTTTTTTCATTTTAAGTGTTGTTTTTCTATTATTCCGATAGAATATTGGGGTTTTTTTTGGATTGGGGTTAGTCATCCTAATTAAAAAAATATCTTTTTTTTTTTTAAAAAAAAGACTTTCCACGTCTCTTATTTGAAAAAGAGACGTGGAAAAGTCTCACTTTCCACGTCTCATTTCTGGAAAAGAGACGTGAAAAGTTAAACACTGGTTACTTTCCACATCTCACATTTAAATGTGAGATGTGGAAAGTGGCTTTTTTTTAAGAAAAAAAGACTTTCCACGTCTCTTATTTGAAAAAGAGATGTGAAAAGTCTCACTTTCCACGTCTCATTTTTGAAAAAGAGACGTGGAAAGTTGGCACTAGCCACTTTCTACATCTAACATTTAATGTGAGACGTGGAAAGTGGTCATTTTCCACGTCTCACATTTAAATATGAGACGTGGAAAGTGGCCACTTTCAACGTCTCACATTTAAAATGAGACGTGGAAAGTTGCGACTTTCTACGTTTTCTCTATCCACGTCCCACAAAAAATAGACGTGAAAAGTCTTAAAAAAGAGACGTGAAAAGTGTTTTCTGTAGTAGTGATTGCTCAAGTACATTCATGATAGTTCCGACATGTGGAGTATCACGGTCAGAATTATGAGAAAATATAACATTTACCAAAAAGCTTCACCTATAGAACTCTTTTGCATCTCCATGCTACTAATAGATATTCAGGTATCAAATCTTTTCTTTCATACTTAGTCATGCATATATATTCAAACTGATCAGCAGGACCACTCTTTTCTTTCATGCTTAGTCATATTCAAATGTCATAGCTCTGTTGTTTTGTGAACCATATTTTATCTTCTCCACCACACCACTTATTCCATTTACCGGTGTAACAAATGTTGAAACATTTGAATCCATACTTTGATCTTGAGTGGTGCAGGGTGACAAGATATAAGCAAGGTATAATCAACAAATCTGAGTATGCAAAGTATAATGGAGGCATTCTAGAGGGGAAGACATATGAATTTTAGAATTTCATCGTTTCTATATCTCATAGAATGTACATGACCCTTTGGGAATCAAGATGGCCTTTCAAGATGCAACAGAGGTAGTTCCCAATCACCTTCTCATTTGCATTGACAATAAACAAGAGGTAGGGGCAATCTCTAAAGAAGGTAGGAATATACCTTTCAAAATTGGTTTTCACACATGAACAACTTTATGTTGCATTATAAAACCTATTCTGTAACTACAATTTATTTCAATTTTCCCCATTATATAAACTAAGATAAATAGTTATTTTAAAGGACTTTTTCAAAAACACTATTTAGCCTTGTAGATTTCCCCAATATAATATTACTATTTTTTAATGAGCAAATATAATATTACTATTTTTTAATAAAATAAACTACATACAAATCCTCACTAATTATTAAAGAAACAAGTAGTTTTGTTTATCATAAAACAGAACCAATGTTAGTAATCCCAAACAAAATATTACATGCACCAATTCATCTGTAAAGATAAAAGACAACTTATCTTACAAAATACTGGAAAGTAAACGCACAAAATTAAATCATAACATGCAACCTTTGATTTATATCATAAGCAGCAACAGGTTCATTATTGAACACGAGTGTTTACTTTATATCTGTAAGGATAAAAGACAACTTATCTTACAGAATAGTGGAAAGTAAACGCACAAAATTAAATCCTAACACGCAACCTTTGATTTATATCATAAACAGGAAGAGGTTCATTATTGAACACGAGTGTTTACTTTATATATTTTTGATATTATCCCATAGAAATATTCAACCTTTGAGTTAATGCCCGCCGACCTAGCATTTGAGCCAAGGATTGAATTCCTACTGCTATTTCTAGTAGCCAAAGAAAATTTGAAGAACAAAAGACTTACAAGTAGCTAATAATTAGAAATGAACAAGATGATCATAGTTTACATGGATATTCTAATCCAACGTGTTTACATATATGTCTAAGGCATAGATGGATGTGCAACCATTAAATGTGTGTTTGATTTATCGATTGTAAAAATGATTTTTTTTTGTTAAATCTTGCTTTTACGAATTTTAGATTTGATATATTATAAAGCCAACTTGAATTATTAAATTAATTTATGTTTTTAATGAAAAAAACAACTTGATTTTATATTATGAAACGAAGAATCACATTCACATGGAGAATTGAATTATGATGCGCATTATAAATAGCCAAAAAAAAAAAAAACTGAAAAAGTCGAAGAAGTCGGATTATTATAAGCCATAAGGACTTGAAAGTGACTTAAAGTTTAAACTACCTTTTGCCACAAAAGCCCAATTGTGTAAAAGTTGTGCTATGAATAGTCAAAAAAGGGGAAAATCATTGCTAAAATTCATATGATCTTGAGTGGTGCAGGGCGACAAGATATAAGCAAGGTATAATCAATAAATCTGAGTATGCAAAGTATAATGGAGGCATTCTAGAGGGGAAGACATATAAATTTTAGAATTTCATCGTTTCTATATCTCATAGAATGTACATGACCCTTTGGGAATCAAGATGGCCTTTTAAGATGCAACGGAGGTAGTTCCCAATCACCTTCTCATTTGCATTGACAATAAACAAGAGGTAGGGGCAATCTCTAAAGAAGGTAGGAATATACCTTTCAAAATTGGTTTTCACACATGGACAACTTTATGTTGCATTATAAAACCTATTCTGTAACTACAATTTATTTCAATTTTCCCCATTATATAAACTAAGATAAATAGTTATTTTAAAGGACTTTTTCAAAAACACTATTTAGCCTTGTAGATTTCCCCAATATAATATTACTATTTTTTAATGAGCAAATATAATATTACTACTTTTTAATAAAATAAACTACATACAAATCCTCACTAATTATTAACGAACAAGTAGTTTTTTTTATCATAAAACAGAACCATTGTTAGTAATCCCAAACAAAATATTACATGCACCAATTCATCTGTAAAGATAAAAGACAACTTATCTTACAAAATACTGGAAAGTAAACGCACAAAATTAAATCCTAACATGCAACCTTTGATTTATATCATAAGTAGCAACGGGTTCATTATTGAACACGAGTGTTTACTTTATATCTGTAAGGATAAAAGACAACTTATCTTACAGAATAGTGGAAAGTAAACACACAAAATTAAATCCTAACACGCAACCTTGGATTTATATCATAAACAGGAAGAGGTTCATTATTGAACACGAGTGTTTACTTTATATATTTTTGATATTATCCCATAGAAATATTCAACCTTTGAGTTAATGCCCGCCGACCTAGCATTTGAGCCAAGGATTGAATTCCTACTGCTATTTCTAGTAGCCAAAGAAAATTTGAAGAACAAAAGACTTACAAGTAGCTAATAATTAGAAATGAACAAGATGATCATAGTTTACATGGATATTCTAATCCAACGTGTTTACATATATGTCTAAGGCATAGATGGATGTGCAACCATTAAATGTGTGTTTGATTTATCGATTGTAAAAATGATTTTTTTTTGTTAAATCTTGCTTTTACGAATTTTAGATTTGATATATTATAAAGCCAACTTGAATTATTAAATTAATTTATGTTTTTAATGAAAAAAACAACTTGATTTTATATTATGAAACGAAGAATCACATTCACATGGAGAATTGAATTATGATGCGCATTATAAATAGCCAAAAAAAAAAAAAAACTGAAAAAGTCGAAGAAGTCGGATTATTATAAGCCATAAGGACTTGAAAGTGACTTAAAGTTTAAACTACCTTTTGCCACAAAAGCCCAATTGTGTAAAAGTTGTGCTATGAATAGTCAAAAAAGGGGAAAATCATTGCTAAAATTCATATGATCTTGAGTGGTGCAGGGCGACAAGATATAAGCAAGGTATAATCAATAAATCTGAGTATGCAAAGTATAATGGAGGCATTCTAGAGGGGAAGACATATAAATTTTAGAATTTCATCGTTTCTATATCTCATAGAATGTACATGACCCTTTGGGAATCAAGATGGCCTTTTAAGATGCAACGGAGGTAGTTCCCAATCACCTTCTCATTTGCATTGACAATAAACAAGAGGTAGGGGCAATCTCTAAAGAAGGTAGGAATATACCTTTCAAAATTGGTTTTCACACATGGACAACTTTATGTTGCATTATAAAACCTATTCTGTAACTACAATTTATTTCAATTTTCCCCATTATATAAACTAAGATAAATAGTTATTTTAAAGGACTTTTTCAAAAACACTATTTAGCCTTGTAGATTTCCCCAATATAATATTACTATTTTTTAATGAGCAAATATAATATTACTACTTTTTAATAAAATAAACTACATACAAATCCTCACTAATTATTAACGAACAAGTAGTTTTTTTTATCATAAAACAGAACCATTGTTAGTAATCCCAAACAAAATATTACATGCACCAATTCATCTGTAAAGATAAAAGACAACTTATCTTACAAAATACTGGAAAGTAAACGCACAAAATTAAATCCTAACATGCAACCTTTGATTTATATCATAAGTAGCAACGGGTTCATTATTGAACACGAGTGTTTACTTTATATCTGTAAGGATAAAAGACAACTTATCTTACAGAATAGTGGAAAGTAAACACACAAAATTAAATCCTAACACGCAACCTTGGATTTATATCATAAACAGGAAGAGGTTCATTATTGAACACGAGTGTTTACTTTATATATTTTTGATATTATCCCATGGAAATATTCAACCTTTGAGTTAATGCCCGCCGACCTAGCATTTGAGCCAAGGATTGAATTCCTACTGCTATTTCGAGTAGCCAAAGAAAATTTGAAGAACAAAAGACTTACAAGTAGCTAATAATTAGAAATGAACAAGATGATCATAGTTTACATGGATATTCTAATCCAACGTGTTTACATATATGTCTAAGGCATAGATGGATGTGCAACCATTAAATGTGTGTTTGATTTATCGATTGTAAAAATGATTTTTTTTTGTTAAATCTTGCTTTTACGAATTTTAGATTTGATATATTATAAAGCCAACTTGAATTATTAAATTAATTTATGTTTTTAATGAAAAAAACAACTTGATTTTATATTATGAAACGAAGAATCACATTCACATGGAGAATTGAATTATGATGCGCATTATAAATAGCCAAAAAAAACTGAAAAAGTCGAAGAAGTCGGATTATTATAAGCCATAAGGACTTGAAAGTGACTTAAAGTTTAAACTACCTTTTGCCACAAAAGCCCAATTGTGTAAAAGATGTGCTATGAATAGTCAAAAAAGGGGAAAAATCATTGCTAAATTGCATGAATTGGGGCTCAAATCGGGGAGCCAAACACATTATAAGGCAATTAGGCAGATATCTAGGGGTGTTCTATTGGGATGAGACCGGAATACCCCTATCCCATTTCTTGGGCCGAGATTTCATTTGCATCATAGTCCCAATACCAAGGGTGTCTAGGCTTGAAATAGGACTAGGACTAGAACAAGGTCCAAGAACAAGTACCAGGAGGTCCCAATTTTATTGAATATATTATACTTATCAAGACACATTAAAAATGAAGTAACATGTGTATATTTATACCTTGGTTAATAATATACTATAACAAAATTTTCAAATATCACATTTATATGTATGTGTAAACCAAAGATTAGTCATTCAACATTCATTTGTTAAAACAAATCCTATTTAGCTACTTTCAAAATCCTCAATATTTAGGTTGGTAAAAGATTTAAACAAAGTAATTACAACTATGGTACTAAGGCTGGGAATTCCAAAAATGTGACCGTATCCTGGTACTGTCCTAGATCCAATTTGGCCCCGATTATGTTGATCACGGTACCAAATCCTGTTTGTCTCAAGAAATTCCGATCCCAATTAGTTCAAAACAAGACCGGGATGGCTAAAACCGGGACACTTTACACAGCCATACATGTAACAATTGTTGGACCGGGGTGGCTAAGACCAGGATGTAACATTTTGTATTTTTTATGACAACTAATTGCAAATTTAATTCACCTAAAAAAAGCTATATTTAAAAGATTAATGTGAATTTCAACGCAATCTATTTGTTATATCACACGGTACTAGTTCTTATCGGGTTCACACGAAGTATGACGCTCTCACTACAAAAAAGGGGGTTTTAGTAGCGGTTACATTAGTCGCGGAACACCAAAACCGCCAGTAAATATACTTTAGTAGCGGTTATAAGCACAAACCGCAAGTAAATACGACGGTTTGACCACAGAAGTAGTTAGTAGCGGACATTAGTGGCGGTTTGGGGGAAAGAACCGCAACAAATTTGGCGAGCTTTGGCGGGATGAGTAGTGGCATAAATTTAGTCGCAGTTCTGGAGGGAAAAACCGCTAGAAAATGAATGGCCGCTGAATTAGTGGCGGTTTTCATACATTAGTAGCGGTTTCCCCCAAAACCGCCACTAATTCAGCGAAATAAATGCAACTGCATTTATTACTGGTTGATTTAGTCGCGGTTTCAGCTGCGGTTTTTGCTGAAACTGCGACTAATAGTAGCGGTTCTCCAAGAACCGCTACTAAAATGAACAGTTTAAAAAGGCTCGTGCCTTTTCAGAGAAAAGGCACGAGCTTTTTAGAAAGAAAGTGACGTGACTTGACTTCGACGAGAAAGAAGAGGTCAAAATCATGGTGAGAAAGGGCAATCGCAATAAGAGGCATATGACCGCTGAACAAGAGGAGGCTGAGGAGCGGCTTTGTAGGGAACTGGCTGAGCAGGCCGAGAGGGATCGTATAGAACAAGAGCGCATTCGTATACAGAACCAGGCGATTCCAGAAGATGTAATCAACGCATTCTGGAGTGGGGGAGAAAACTTCGACGAGACTGGAGGAGGAGCAGATTTTGAGAATATGGCACGTTGGTTGGACTCTGAGGAAGATGACGAGGCGGGGCGCCCTAAACGATCCGCCGGAAGGTCCACCGGTTACGAAGTACAAGTTCAGGGTAAGGAAATTCAATTTTTATTGTTTTTATCAGATAATTAAAAATTTTTATCTCTCATTAAATTGAAATTGTTCCCTAAATTTTACAGACCCTTCTGGTAGCATAAGTGAGAAGAGGTTGATGGTGCAAGATGCGATGAACCTTCCGAGCGGGCACAGAGTTAAAGTTGAGTGGGACGACTTGACCAAATTACCGGTTGGACAAGGGGGGCAACTGTACTCGAGGTTCGTCGGGGGTGTAGGCCAGAATTACCAGTGATTCCCGATTGACGCTTTGGACTGGAGGAAGATTAACGCGAACTCTAAAAAGTTCGCGTTTGACGAAATTGTTAAGGTTTGTTGAATTAACTTTGAGCTTATTTATTGTTTATTATTTATTATTATTATTAGAATGTGATTTTAATTAATACTATAAGAAATATTCTTGTTATTATGTATTGTTTATTGTTTATTATTTATTATTTATTATTTCTTTTCTGTTATTATTTGAATTTGATTTTAATAAATATTATAAGAAATGTATTTATTATTTCTTATTTCTTTTCTGTTATTATTTGAATTTGATTTTAATAAATATTATAGGAAATGTATTTATTATTGGGCGAAGGTGCAAATATACCACTCGTAAGTTGTAAAAATTGCAACTGGCACCATATTAAAAGTTTATGTCCAAAACTACCACTCATAATTTGAAAACGTAGCAAATTTATTTTTCCGTCAATATTTAGTTAACTGCCGTCAGTATGAAGACGTGGCGGATGACTTGTCGAATATGTATGATTGTTGACTGTCCTACTTGGCTTTTTTTTAATGGCGAAGGTGCAAAAATACCACTCGTAAGTTGTAAAAATTGCAGCTGGCACCATATTAAAAGTTTAGGTCCAAAACTACCACTCCTAATTTGAAAACGTAGCAAATTTATTTTTCCGTCAATATTGAGTTAACTGCTGTTAGTATGAAGACGTGGTAAATTTTTTGGAAGTGAAAAGAAAATTTTTAGCTCAAAAGAAATATCTTATTTGATGATTTTAGGGTCTTATAGTCTAATTTTCTTACCTATTTTCTTTTTCTTTTTTTTCCTTTTCTTCCTATTTTTCTTTTTATTTCTTTTCTCTCCCTCTCCATTTGTTCCCCCCAGCGCTCTCTCTCTCTCTCTCGTCTTCCTTTCTCTCTTCTCTCTCCCTCCGTCCTCCTCCTTCCCGCTGGCCACCGAGGAGTAAGTGCCGGCGATGGACCGTCGGTGGAAGAATGGCCACAAGGAACAATACGAGGTCCGATGAAGTTCTATCATTTTCGGCTGCCTGCACCCAAGTGGTCCTCTTGGACAGATTGCAACCCAGGACGAAGATTTTATGGATGCCCAACCTTATCTATTAGTTGAGCGTGGCACAGAACATCACCCCCCTTAGGGCTTGTTTGGTACGAGGGATTTAGAGGGGAGGGGAGGGGAGAGAAAATTTTTGTAAGTTGAATTTAAAAAAATTTGAAGAAGTGAGGTTGTAATCATTAAACAAATATTTTATGTAAGATAAAAGAGTAAGAGAAAATGATTATAAAATTTTAACCCCATATCGCTAATTTTCTTAAATTCAACTCAAAAATTTTTTCCCTCCACCCATTTTCCCTCCCCCCCCCCCCATACCTTCTTGTCAGCCGCAAAAGGAGAAGGGAGAAGAAAAGAGAAGGAGAGGAAGGAAATTAGACTATAAGACCCTAAAAGGAGAGGGGAGGGGAGGGAGAGAGAAGAGAGAGAGAGAGCGCGGGGGGGGGGGGGGGAACAAATGGAGAGAGAGAGAAAATAAATAAAAAGAAAAATAGGAAGAAAAGGAAAAGAGAAAAAGAAAAAGAAAATATGTAAGAAAATTAGACTATAAGACTCTAAAATCCTCAAATAAGATATTTCTTTTGAGCTAAAAATTTTCTCTTCACTTCCAAAAAATTTACCACATCTTCATACCAACAGCAGTTAACTCAATATTGACAGAAAAATAAATTTGCTACGTTTTCAAATTAGGAGTGGTAGTTTTGGACCTAAACTTTTAATATGGTGCCAGCTACAATTTTTACAAATTACGAGTGCTATTTTTGCACTTTCGCCCATTAAAAAAAAGCCACGTAGGACAGTCCACAATCATACATGTTTGACATGTCATCCGCCACGTCTTCATACTAACGGCGGTTAACTCAATATTGAAGGAAAAATAAATTTGCTACGTTTTCAAATTAGGAGTGGTAGTTTTGGATCTAAACTTTTAATATAGTGCCAGCTGCAATTTTTACAACTTACAAGTGGTATTTTTGCACCTTCGCCCTTTATTATTTCTTATTTGTTTTATGTTATTATTGGAATTTGTTATTATTTATTATTTTCTAATTAAACATACTTAAATTTAATATTTTACAGAGGAAGTTTGATGTGAGGGACAGTCGCAAGAGTTGGACAGAATCAAAGATGGGGGACGGTTGGAAGAACAAGCGGTTGGATATTGTTCAAAGAAAGAGATCGAGGGGGGAGTAGGCCGCTTCAGGAGTTGGTCGATGATGTCCCTGGTGGCGTCCCTGTGGATGCGTGGGAGATATATGTGGGTTGGAGGAGGGGAGATATTGGGAAGGTATAATGAATAATATTATTGAATTGATATTGAAATATCATATTGAAGAAATATTTTTGAATTACTGATGATTATTTAATTTTGTTTTACTTTAACAGAAGAGGTCGCAACAAGGTCTTGCCGCGAAGGCGCATCAGAAGGTTCATCATACGGCTGGGACGAAGCCGTTTTCAGTTGGCTACAAAGAGATGGTATGAAGGAATGAAGCTTCATTGTTTAAGTTAAAAATAATTTATCTTTATATATTAATAACTATTTGTATCTTAATTTTCAGGCGGAAGAAGCTGCGAAGAAAGGGCAGAAGGCTACCTACGGTCGTTTCTACCAAATAAAGCACAGACACGCCGACGGGAGCCCAACATCCAGGGAGGCTGAGGAGCAAATTGTAAAATTTTTATTGATTTATTTTTATATTATTTTTTTTAATAACAACGACATCAAAATATATTTGCTAATATGTTTGTGTGTGCAGGCTAGGATTGATGACGCGGAGAGAGAGATCGCCGAGTCGCAGGGGGACAATGTAGACCCCACTGCCTCGCTAAGGGCTGCCCTAAGGCCTCAAGAGCACCTTGGCTGGGTTCGCGGGATGGGATTCAGAGCCCGACCTACGGTGGTGTACGGCAGGTTAGGCGACCCAGGCAGCGCCCAGTCTACAGCTTCAAGCCAACCATCAACAAGTGGCCCGATTAGGAGTGACGCAGATTATGAGGCTCAAATAAGGGAGAGGCTCACTCATGAGATTACGGAACGGGTGACTGATCAGGTGTACGACCGACTGGACTCCTGGGTGCAAACTGCCAATAGCACCCTCGAACGGATACAGCAGAGGTTCGACCCGGATGGATCTCCTTTGTGAGTACCACTACCTCCACGTCCATCGAAGCAGCCTCACAACCGTTCTCCGGAGCATCAAGACGATGATCAGCCTCCTGCGGCGTAGCTCTAGGGTCTTTTTTTATTAGAATGTTTTTAATTTCAGGATTTCAGTTGAACATTTTTTATAGTTAAATGTTTGCTAATTTGAATATTAGTTGTTTAAACATTTCATATCTTTAATGTTGCATAATTTTGTTAGTCGTTATTATCTGATTTGATTTTTACTTCACAAATGGCGATACTTTTTTTTAACAGTTAAACAAAAAAGTTTCTCCGTGACTACTAAATAAACGGTTGTTATTTGTTTATTTTCTTATATAGTATTTGAAAAAAATAAGATATAAATAACATTAAAAATACGAAATAGCACATTTAGTAGCGGTTTCAAAACCGCCACTAAGTGAATAAATATTAAAAAAATTTAAACTTAGTAGCGGTTCCAAACCGCCACTAGATTACTAAATATAAAAATAATTTAATATTAGTAGCGGTTATAGAACCGCTACTAAATGCAATCATCAGGCAACTGCCACCTGTTACTTTTCCAACGGGCTGATTGAGTTAGTTGCGGTTTTAGTAGCGGTTAAAGAACCGCCACTAATGTCTAAATTTCATTTTATAAGCCCTTGATTCTTTCCAATTCATTTTCACATTTCATTCAAACTATTAAGCTCTTTCCTTCTTTGATATTATCTTCAGTCATATGATGGATAAATCTTGGATAAATTTGCCACGGACGTCCCCACGCTATTTGGTTGGTGTTGACCACTTTTTAGATTTTGCTTTCAACCGCACCGGTGTTAACAATCAGATATTGTGTCCTTGTCCGAAATGTAAATTTAAGAAGTGGCATCCCAGAAATGTTGTACGTGAGCATCTTATACTGAAACAATTCCCATCCAATTACACATTCTGGGGTATTCATGGCGAGAACGATGATGATGGTGGTGAAGTAGTTGCTCGAACATCTCAGGTGGAATGCAGATCGACGATGACGACGACGACGACAATCATGTGGATCCATTTAATGATGTTGTGCGTGATGCTTTCAGGGTGCAAGGTGACGGCATCGGGAGTCAGGAAGGGGTTGAAGGACCACTCCTGGAGTTTTTTCGAAATGAAACTGCAAAGAATTTTTTCAACCTTATGACGGATTCAGATAAGCCATTGTTTCCAGGTTCTACTAAAAACTGCCTCATTTCGTTTCTAGTTTTGTCACATAAACGTTCGTTTTAGAATAAGAATAATGTTTATTCAGGGTGCAGTAAATATTCAAAACTATCATTTCTTGTCAAGCTCTATCATATCAAGTGCTTGTGTGGCTTCAGCGATAAGGGGATGTCGATGGTGTTAGAATTATTGGGAGATGCATTCTCTCAGGCAGAAATCACACCATCATTCTACGAAGCAAAGAAGACTATTAACAAGTTGGGATTGAACTACACTAAAATCCATGCCTGCCCGAATGATTGTATGTTGTACTGGGGAGACGACGCCGAGTTGGACATATGTAAGCGGTGTAATGCGTTTCGGTACAAACAGGCAAAGAGGGGTCGAATAGTAACCAAGAAGCCTGCAAAGATTCTAAGATATTTCCCCCTGACTCCACAACTTCAGAGGTTGTATGTATCATCCAAAACGGCGGAGCACATGCGGTGGCATTCATCAGAGCCCAACGTCGATGGGAAGTTGAGACATCCTAGGGATGCTGAGGCTTGGAAAGCATTTGATGCTCGATTCCCGGAATTCGCCAATGACCCGAGAAATGTCCGCCTCGCTCTCACATCAGATGGGTTCAATCCGTTCGGGAATCTTAGCACTACGTACAGTATATGGCCTGTGGTATTGATACCGTACAACTTACCCCCTTGGATGTGTATGAAACAGAGCTCATTCATTCTTTCGATGATTATTCCGGGGAAGAAAGCTCCTGAAAACGATATAGATGTCTACCTTCAACCGTTGATACAGGAGTTGAAGGAACTTTGGACCAACGGAGTTGAGACGTATGACGCTTACAGTAAGACGCTCTTCACACTCCGTGCGTCGTTGATGTGGATAGTGAGCGATTTTCCCGGACTTGGCACATTGTCTGGTTGGAACGTGCATACAGGCAGAGCTTGCCCCAACTGTAACTTTGACCAAGACTCGGTCCGCCTTCCTCACAGTCGCAAGTGGTGCTTCATGGGTCATCGGCGGTTCCTTCCTGGAGGTCATAGGTTCCGGCTGCAGAAGATTAGATTTAACGGATCGCAGGAAATGAGGGATCCTCCTACGTTTTTGTCTGGCGCAGATATTCTTCAACAGCTTGAAGATGTTCACGTAGAGTTCGGGAAGACAGACGGCATTCAGCTTGGGGGAAGAAGGGGACGCGGCCAGTCCCAGGGGGAAACGTGCAGCAATGGCGAAAGAAGAGCATTTTCTTCGAGCTCCCCTACTGGAAATCTAATCTACTTCGCCACAGTCTTGATGTCATGCACATCGAAAAAAATGTGTGTGACAATATTTTGTACACTTTACTGAACGAGTCTGGAAAGTCCAAGGACCATCTTCAAGCAAGGAAAGATCTGATGGCGATGGGAATACGTGAAGACGTATGGCCGGATGAGAATGACAAGTTTGCCCCAGCCTCATTCACACTGACAAGAGCCAACAAGGAAGTATTCCTCTCCACACTTAAGGACATTAAGGTCCCTGATGGTTATTCAAGCAACATCTCAAGATGTGTGGACATGCACTCTAAGAAGATTGCCGGGTTGAAAAGCCATGACTGCCACGTTTTGCTCCAGCAATTCCTACCTCTGGCAATTAAAAGCACATTGCCCCCGGAGGTGTCTAATGTTTTGGTTCAACTCAGTTCTTTCTACCGACGGTTGTGTGCAAAAGTTTTGGACAAAGCAGAGCTGGATCAATTGCAGAAAAAAATTGTTCTAACGCTCTGTCATATGGAGATGATATTTCCCCCGTCTTTCTTCACGATCATGGTACATCTCACTGTACACCTCGTTCAAGACGCAAAGATGGGCGGCCCGGTTCAATACCGCTGGATGTATCCCATAGAGAGGTCCGTTGATTCATTTTTCCAGTGGTTTCATGATTTTGTTTCTGTTACCTGATTGTACTTGTAATTACAGATACTTGGGGAAATTGAAGTCGTATGTGAGGAACAAAGCATCTCCAGAGGGTTCTATAGCAGAGGGTTACTCTGGTGACGAGGTGTTAACATATTGTTCGCGCTATTTTGATGATGACATCGAGACTTCATTCAACCGCCCTCCTCGTATCGATGACAGCCCTTCCAATGTCCAGTCACCTTCCAACACATTATTCCCGCCAGTCGGAAAGCCAGTTGGAGGAAGTTAGTATTACAGGCTCACTCCCACTGAGAGGTTGCAAGCACACAGACATGTCTTGACAAATTGCCCTCAAGTGGAGCCCTACATTCAGTAAGAATTCTAACACTATATACACGTATCATGTTATTTTTTTATTTCCAAACCACATAACCCTCTAATATGTTCCATTGGAATTTAGGGATTTCCGCCGCTATGTTAAAGGCCAACTACGAAGCCGCACAAGGTCATCTGCCGAGGTGGATCAAAAGGTCCATCGAGAGTTTCCGGATTGGTTTGCACAGAGGATACTCAATGACAACAACCCCCATGCGCCTGATATGATAAATCTAGCAACCGGTCCACTCGACCATGTCAGGAGATATACGGCATACAACGTCAACGGCTTCAAGTTCTGCACCATTGCAAGGGATGAAGGTTCTCTCACCCAGAATTCCGGAGTCTTTGGCACATTCGGAACAAGGAGTTATGCCAGCTCACGGGATACAGACATGCGATTTGGAGGCGTATCATACTATGGAAAGCTCGTGGACATCATCGAGCTTAACTATCAAGGTCATTTCACCGTGCCTCTCTTCAACTGCATGTGGGCAGACACCAGAACTTCTCGAGGCATTACATTGGACATCTTGGGCATCACGTCCGTAAATTTCTCGAGGCTCATTCACACAGGGGAAATGGCAGATGATGAGCCGTATATTCTTGCCTCACAGGCGCAGCAAGTTTACTATGTGGAAGATCGGACACATAAAGATTGGCACATGGTGATTCATATGAAGCCGCGTGACCTCTACGACATGGGTGACGAAGATGATCTGGAACTAGGCAGCCAACATTTCGAACCTGAAAACTTCGACAACCTCATTTCTGAAGAAGACGGTCATTTACAAGTAGTTAGGTAAGGATTTTCACTACAAATAATTTAAACAAATTTCAACACCTTTAGTAATAAAAATTTATATATTTGTTTATTTTCTTTTTAGGCAGGAGCAAGAAGAAGATGATTGAAGCAGCCAACCATAATTATGTTTCATTTTATAAAATTTTCATAAAAATATGTATCAAACGCTCATATATCATATTTTTTTTAATGTAGGTTGAGCTTTTTTTTAATTAAAAACATCTAGTAGCGGTTCTAGAATCGCTACTAATTCTGCGGACAAAAATTAGTGGCGGTTCATGAACCGCTGCCCAAACCGCTACTAAATCCCGCACAAAAGCACTATAAATATCCAACCCCTTCCCTAATTTTTCTTCACACATTCATTCAATTTCTTCTCCCTCTCCATTCATTTTATCCTCAGTCTGACCTCTAATGCCTTTATTTTTTGTTCTAAAAACAATTTATCTTATATTTCTTTTTATTTAGTGTGTTTTATTTTCTATTCTGAGTTAATTTATTTGCTAATATATTTTTTTTTCAGGTAACAATATCGAAATATTTCCCATTTTTAGTGATAAAAAAGTTTAATTTATTATTCATATTATTCTTACAACAAACATAATTAGTTGTTTATTTTTAACTATTTCTTTTTTAAGGGTTTGATATATTGTTTTTTTATACATATGGTTGTTGATATAGTTGAGAAATTTTTTTTATTTTAACAATAAAAACATTTTGAAATAGACTAATTTATTATCATTGTTATTTCATTACATTTGATCATATGACATTGATTTTTGAATATCTAATCTGGTCGTTTTTTTTAACATCGTTAAACTTTAGTAGAGGTTTTGAACCGCCACTAATAAATTGGACCAATTCTTTTTTTAATTTTTTTTCTTTTTAATTAGTAGCGGTTTGAGAACCGCTGCTCAAACCGCCACTAATAAATGGGCCAATTTTTTTTTTTGTTTTTTAATTAGTGGCGGTTCGAACCGCTGTTCAAACCGCCACTAAATTGAGAAATTGAATTTTCCCACAATTATGCTAATTTTTACATTAGGGGTGGTTTTTTTATTTAGTAGCGGTTTTAGTAACCGCTACTAATTAGTGGCGTCTTTGACTTTGTTACACGAGGTTTCAATAACCGCTAGTAAATGTTTGTCACGGACGATTTAGTGGCGAAAATAAAAACCGCTAGTAACATGTTAGTGGCGGTTAAAACCGCTACTAATCGGCACTTATAACCGCTACTAATGCACGCTTTTTTTGTAGTGTCTTTAAACCAACGATATTGTGTTATTTGATCAAAAGGGATAAACTATTTGGTAACTAACTTGATCTCACTTCATAGCAAAACATTAAAAATTAATTTGTTTCACTAGATTCAAAACTCCACCATTTCTTGAATTGCAGGGTACGACTTGCTTCACTAATACAATTCCAGGAAGCTAGAACTTTTTATTTTATAAAAGGATAAGGTCATAAAATGTCTTGCAAGTATCCACGAATGGGTACTTAGAAGTGCGAAAACCATCGTGATTTTGTCTCGTTAATTTTTATTGTTATATTTGACAGCTGACTCAATCTATCTATTTATAATAACAAACCTGAATGACACTAGACATATCCATTTGATGACTCCTTTCTTTTCTTCCTTCTTTAATTTCCATGCACCATATGTTAACCACCCACTTTCTGCTTCCCTACTTTTCAAATTCACATATTTTTTAACCGTCGACCCGTGCATTGCACGGGGTCATTGCACTAGTTTATGATAAAACGGTGCTGTCATGTAAGATATTTTGCCACATAAGCTTAAAAACCCATGAGGGTATGCATAATAAGGAAAAAAAACTCTTGATTCTTGGCAAAAAACACCAAACAATTCCCTCTCTTAATTTTACCCTCACCGGCGGCAATCAACACTGGCTTATCGAAAACCATCCAAAAGAACCAAATTAATTGAACTTGAAACTAACAGGTCTGACACAACTTTCACTAATTTCACTCATCTTCACCCATTGCCATAACATATATCCTTCAACCCAAGAAGACTGGAAGAACAGAGGAAGGGGGTGAACCTTTCTAAAAAGCAGCCAAAAAAAAAAAAAAATCACCAATCAAAACATTCAAAATTACTTATAATATTCCAATTAAATCCACGTCAAACTACAAATATTTTGCCAAGAGATTTCAACTTGCAAGAAGAAAAATTGAGAGTGAAGATTAAAGACAAACCCAAAATTTCAATTTCTCAGTGAAAACATTTTTACATCGGTGGCTTCTTTTTTCACCTTCTCTGATTTCCAGCTCTTCTCCTTCTCTCCTTCACTCTTGATGTCCTTTCTTGGGAGGTCTGCGGCGTCCTAACCAAGCTCCTCCTTGTGTTCGATGGTGTCTTCTTGGGCATCATTTGAGTTGATAGCGTGGTGAGGGCTTCTCTTGCTTGTGGCTCATGGTGAAATTAATCTAAGACTTGGGGGCGATTGCCGATGGAATCCATTTCTTGTATAGATCAAAAACCCATTAGGGTAAGAGGAGGGCGACAGCGGGACGATTGTGGGTGTTTTAAAGAGATTGGAAAAGCTTGTGGTGGTGGTGGGTGAATCATTAAAGATGACTTGGGAAGGCCATTTGAGGATAATTAATTTTCACTTGTATGATCACCGTTGTTGCTAGTGACCCTATTATTCTATTTTCTTTTGCTTACTTAGCTTAATTTGGTACAAACAGTATCAATTATTGGAGAGCTCATGGAAGAGTTCACATTATGTACTTTTTATTACAACTAATTGCGTAGTTAATTCACCTACAACAAGCTATATTTAAAATAATAATGTGAATTTCAACACAATTTATATAATGTTATATTACACGTACTGGTGCTTATCGGGGTTCACACGAAGTGTGATGCTCTTTAAACCAAAGATAACTGCGTTCTTTGATGGAAAGGGATCAACTATTTGGTAACTCAATCTCACTTCATAGAAAAACATTAAAAATTAATTCGTTTCACTAGATTCAAAAATCCACCATTCCTTGAATTGGGGGGGGGGGGGGGGGTACGATTTGGTTCTCTAATACACTTCCAGGAATATAAAACACATCTTATGGAATCTCAATCCATTAATCCATATAACTTTTAAAATTTATAAATATAAAACACAACTTATGGAATCTCAACCCATTTATTCATATGACTTTTAAAATCTGATTGTTTTTAAAGTGCACTTCGACTCACACTAAGCTCTTGGAGATCTTTAATCAGAGCCGTAAGATTCATCTGAGAGGACCCACCTAGCTTCCTCTAGCTTTGTCTCTCATCTCTCTTGCCTTCCTTCTGATATTCTCAGCTTCATCTCCACCGTCCATCAACCTCCTCACAGCTTTCTCTATCTTCACCCTATTCACTACCCTCTTCATTCTATCATAGGGGGTGGAGTTCCACTCCTCTGCACCCGGCCACCTCCACCCCAAAGCCTTGCACCTGCGTTATCAGCCTCTCATTGTAAAACTGCTCTATGAACACAGGCCACGTCATCATCGGAACCCCGAAGCTTAACGCCTCCGTCACTGACGTCCACCCACATTGACTCAAAAACCCTCCGGTCGCCGGATGAGTCAGTATCATCTCCTGTGGGGCCCACTTCCTCAGTATCAACCCCCTTCCTTCCTCCTTCACTCTCTCTTCAAACCCTACAGGTAACCAAACATCCTTTTCTTCACATTCATTCTCCTCTTTTGCTTCCCTATGCACCACCCATATGAAGAAACATCCAGAAGATTCCAACCCACTTGCTATTTCCAACAATTGAGGATCATCAAAACGACATAGACTCCCAAAGCTTACATAAACAACAGAATTACACTCCTTAGAGTCAAGCCATGATTTTATGTATTCATGCTCATTGTTGGTTTGATGATGAGGATCCCATTTTGGTAGTGTGTTTTGTAACATGAGAGAAGCAGGACCAATGTGCCAAACCTTTAGATCAGTGATTTTGTGGTAATACTTGATGTAATCGTGACCGTCCATCTCATCAAAGTTGTTCACAATCAGCCCATAGCTATTTTTCTGATCAGCCTCTATTAAGCTTTCAAGGTGTTGAGAAAACCACTTATTGGGTGGTCTAAGAGGGAGAGTGATCGGGTCGGGTAAACCCGAAATGACAAATGGGCCACCCGAATCACCACCACCACCATCTTTATGATATAATTCTGGGTTTGATGACTGTGATGATTGCCTCTTAAATGCATTCATCATGCACACTGCAAAAAGACAAAATGAGTTGAACACAATCCTGGGAATCCCCAAACGGGTCGCGATCGGGGCGGTCCACGGGTATAAAAAATCCGAAACGATGCAATCGGGTGGGTTTTGATCCATGAAAGGTTCCACTTGATACTGCATTAAATTTGTAGCCTCCAAAAATTTTTGACCAGTGTCACCATCTGTGACATTGAAGAAGTTCTCGATGCCCGCCGGAAGACCGGCTTCCTCGGCTGGAAACCTGATGGTGTGAATTTGGATGTGGTGACCTAAGGCCTTGCTTTCTTCTATGGAGGATTTAAGAAATTGAGCATTGATAGGGGTGGTGATGATGGTCACGTGAAGGCCACGTGCAGCGAAGAGCCTTGCAAATTGGGAGAAAGGGATCATGTGGCCTTGTGCCAAGAAAGGTAGGAAGTAGACCTTGAGAGGTCTGGAAATTGTTTCCATGGCGATTATAGTGTTAGATGAAGAAGACGTACGCTTTTAAATAATTAGAGCCATGGGTATATTCTATTATATATTCTCAGGTTAGCGGATAAATATTTTTATCAATCTCTCCAAATAGCTTCATGCAAGCGATGCCAGGTTTGGCATGATATCAATAAACCTGTTATTGTTTATTATAATTCATAAGAGGGGAGTATTATATTGATTAATAAGTTCCTTATTTTAATTGGGAATATAGCCTTGAAGCCGGTGCTTTATAAAATATTGTTTTTTTTTTCAACTCTACCTACTAGCTTTGAGAGCGCGTTACATTTCAAGGATTGGTGTTCTAGTTAGATTAGTATTGTCTCCTTTCTTATTATAAAAAAATTTAACCGAATAAGATAGATCAAAAGTTGGTTAAAGACTAAAAAGATATATAAATTGCAATATTTTGTTTAAAATACCCTTATTTTACAGAACAAAAAGTGTGAGTGACATTAAAAAAAGTTAACTAACAGGGGACAAGTCAGTTGACAATATAGAAAATATGGAATCATATAAAAAATATAATTTGTGCACGATTCTTTTTATCATATTACCTCTACTCTTTATCTTTTTTTTTTTTTTTAGAAAACACTTTATTGGTGCAGTACTACTCCAAAAAGAAAACTCAAGAGGATGAATAAGAGAGCTAGTAATATTACTCTCTTCGTTCATAAATATATGACCTATTTGAGGAGGTGTATTTGTTTATAAATATAAGACATTTTTCTATTATTTTAAACTTTTCTCTAAATTACGGCTATTGATGTTCCCTAATAATAAACGAGTAAGAGAGGGAGGGTGTGAATAAAAGCAGATAGTTATAGGTATTTTGGTAATATATATTATGTTATTTTAATGGACTTAACTAGCATTCTTAATTCTCAACATAATTAAATTAGATAAATATATTTAATATTTATAAACAATACTTAGTTAGTTGAAACGCACACAATACCTACCGATCAGTATCGCTTCAAAATATAATTCTTTGGCTATAGACTTGACATTGAGAATTGAATACGAAAGTGCATACGTCCTCAATTATTGTGATAATTACAACTTGGCTTTGGAATGTTTTACATTCAATTAATTATTTAGATAAAAGTAAGAGATATTCATAAGACTAAACAATATATCTGTATCTTTCATTTATGGTGAGCTCCCGTATAAAATATATAAACTTTATGTGGAATCATGCACACTGCAAAAAGACAAAAGGAGTTAAACACAATTCTGGGAATCCCAAAACGGATCGCTATCGGGGCGGTCCACGGGTATAGAAAATCCGAAACAATGCAATCGGGCGGGTTTTGATCCATGAAAGGCTCCACTTGATGCTGCATCAAACGTATAGCCTCCAACTTTGGATGTGTTGAGCTAAGGAGGTTTGAAGGAAATTGAGCATTTATTGGGGTGGTGATGATGGTCACGTGCAAGCCACGTGCAGCGAAGAGCTTGGCAAATTGGGACAAAGGGATCATGTGGCCTTGTGCCAAGTAAGGAAGGAAGTAAACCTTGAGAGGTCTGGAAACTGCTGCCATGGCGATTGGTTGGTGCTAGATGAAGAAGATGAGCTTTTAAATAATTAGAGTCATGGGTATGTTCCACTCTTCATATATTCGCAGGTTTGTGGATAAATACACATACTTATAATTTATTTTTATGAATCTCCCAAAGTAGCTTCACGCTAGGTTTAGCATATATTAATAAACCTGTTATTGTTTATGCTAAATCATAAGGAAGGGAGTATTGATTAATAAGTTCTTTAATTTTATTATGAATGTTACCTTGAAGCTGGCAGTTTATAAAATATTGGGTTATCCAACTCTAACGACTAGTTTTAATAGTATTGTACATTTCAAAGACTTGTGTATTCTAGATTAGTATTGTCTCCATTCCTATTTATAAATTTTTTCAACTGAATAACATAAATCAAAAAGTTGGTTAAAGCCAATAAAGAAGTAAAAATTGTACTGTTTTGTTAAAAATACCCTTATTTATGATAAAAAGAGGATTGCAAAAGAAAAAGTGAGTGAAATAGAAAAAGTTAACCCATAGGAAAAAAATTTTATTAACAATCTAGAAAACATGGAATAATATGAAAAATGCAATATGTGCATAATTTTTTTTTATTAGATGACCTCTGTTCTTTATCGCTTAACTCTTTTGTTTTAGAAAACACTTTATTATTTACTCACTCTAGATGGTGTACGTGTAGTAACTACTAACTCCAAAGAGAAAACTTAAGAGGAGGAATAAGAGAGCTAATAATATAACAAGCATAGAGCTATCAACCCAAACTTTTTTAAAATCCTATTTTGTAACTGATAGAACACAATAGTATCGTATTATCTATGTAGCCGACCCTACCTAATGGGATAAGGCTGTGTTGTTGTAACTATAATTTAATTTTGGGTTAAAAAGCAAAAATGCTCATGAACTTATGCCAAGAGAGCACCTGACACCTTAAACTAATCTTGGGGGCAAAAATGCCCTCAAACACTTGAAAAATGGAAAAAAATACCTTACCTGTTAAAAACCCCAAACAACCGTTAAGTGTTGAAGGGAATTTTTGCCCTTACCCGTTAAATAACTTAACGGCAGTTTGGGGTTTTTAACAGATAAGGTATTTTTTTTTTTCCATTTTTCAAGTGTTTAAGGGCATTTTTGCCCCCAAGATTTGTTTAAGATGTCAGGTGCTCTCTTGGCTTAAGTTCAGGGGCATTTTTGCTCTTTAACCATTTATTTTTTCCCCACTAATTATTAATGAACAAATGCAAATTTGGCTTGGCTCACATGGCACCCACCTCTACCTATGGGAGAGGGTTCATAGGTTCGAACTTGTACAAGTGTATGAGTGTATTTGTGTGTGATATATATTTTCACTATTTTGTGTGCTATTCATTTGACCTAAATAAAATATATATATATTAATGAAGAAGTAGTTGAAACGCACACAATTGTCTTCTTCCTCCCAGATCACATCACGTGAACCCACTCCCATACGTTCTTCTTCCTCCTTCAAAATTAATTGTCTTCGACATCGTTGAGCAAGAGAACCCCAATGTTGGAGGAATACCAGGACGCAATCAGCCCAAACGTGAAATGAATACTTGGAGCCTTCATTTTGGGAGGCGGGCCTTGATCAGAAACAAACAGAGAAGAAGGGGATGGATCAAATAAGGTTTAGGCGAGGAGGGATCTGAGCATTGAAGGAGCTGTGGAGGAAAAAAAAAAAAATAGTCAATAAGAGATTGAAAAGTTCGCAAGCCTTCCTCCATGGATATGAGAATCTGATTTGATTGCATAAAAAGGAAGAAGGAAACGACGAAGAAAGGGTAAAGTAGCAATTATAATAATAATGTTTTGTCAAAGGAGCATGTGACACCATAATGTTTCATAAGGTCCAAAAGTAACAATAAACATTTGAAAACTGAGCAGAAGGACCACTATTGTAACACTGTTAAATTTCTGGTTACTTTTTGTGTTGTGGGCCCCACATGATTGATTTTATATTATTATATTTTTAACTTGTTCCCATACTCAGTCCCTTAATCAGCTTCTTCTTCGAGCAGCCACATCATCGTCTTCTTCAAGCAGCCATTTTCTGCAAGTAGACAGAGCTGCCTTCCTAATTGACAAATGCAAATCCATGAATCAGCTTCTTTAAATCCACGTCCTTCTTCTTCGTCACGGTCTACTTGCCATACTCTGTCTTCTTCTTCTTGTTGTTCTTCTTTCATTTGATTCACCACCAGCACGTTATGCTATTTCGAGTCCCTAGAGTTAAAAATCCAGCAGGAATGCCAGACAATCCCAGAGATAGCCTCCATCCCCATCCACCTTTGATTCTGTGATTTCATAATTGCCAAATATAAATATCATGCAGGTCAGCGTGAATATTCAAATCAATGTTTTCCTGAGAAAACAGGGGAATTCAAGTAATAAAAGCCATGGAGGAGCCTACCGACGATGAGCATGGCGAGGTTTTGAGTGGAGGCGTTGAAGACGGTGCCGGCGGTGAAGAAGATGCCGGCGATCAACATGGTCATCCTGCTCCCCAACTTTCTCGTGATATAGGAAGGGAAGAATGTGGCCGTCAAACCAGCCAGGTACAGAGACAATGTGAATAATTGAGGTCCTTGATTGTCTTTCTCCTCCACCGTCCTCCTATAAACCACCGAGAATAATTTCTTCAAGAACTGCGGCATCAACGTCGCACCACCTGATCATCAATTCCACCATAACCATATTAACAAGGATGAAAAGGAAAGACCTGAAACGCCGACGTCGTAATCGAACATGAGGCCACCGGTGGCGGCTATAATGCATGAAATAATAAACAAACATGCTCGAAGAAGACGATGACGTGGCGGCGGCAAAACCTATAGTAATAGAGGAGGAGGAGGGGAAGAACGAAGAAGAGGGAGGGAGGACTAAGTATGGTAACATCTTTAAAATATAATAATATAAAATCAACAATGTGGGGCCCACAACACAAAAAGTAACCAGAAATTTAACTGTGTTAGCAATAGTGGTACTTCTACTCAGTTTTCAAATGTTTATTGTTACTTTTGGACTTTATGAAACATTATGGTGCTACATGCTCCTTTGACGAAACATTATTGTTATAATTGCTACTTTACCCACGAAGAAACATAAAAAGAAATTAAGAAAAAAGATAGAGAATAAGATAGAGGATCAAATAAGATTGAAAAGTTCGCAAGCCTTCTTTTTTTTTTTTTTTTGAACAGATCCGATCTCCCTTCTTATAACATGCTTAAACTTGAATCATTCTCTGCAAAACGCATTTACCGTTTCAATAAGAAGCGACCACGAAGCAACATAAAGCAGTTTTTTTTTTTTTTATATATATATATGATTCCTATCGGTCTGCGACTTCTGAACTGATGAAGGAAGTAGTGTGGATGCCTGAATCTGGTTCCTTTAAGGAAGAAAGTGTGCGAGTGTTGGGAGGAAGAAGATGAATATTTTTTTTTAAAAAAATAATAATAATAAAATCCTAAGCCTAGTGATATGCCAAATCAGTAAAACTAACGGTGTTAATGACATCTCAGCAAAAATTAATACCATCATGGACCTTTTTAAATTTCATGGACTAACGGTATAAACAGAATAAAATTATAGGGACCAAAACCTACACTATAAAATTACAGAGACTAAAATCAAAATAAGGCCAAATTATAGGGATTAAACATTATATTAACCCTTTATATTAACGAAGTAGTAGTTGAAACGCACGCAAAACGTATCGATCAGTATTGCTACAAAATATAATTCTTTGCTATTGATTTGACATTAAGAATTGAATACCAAGGTGCATCCGTCCTCATCAATTATTGTGATCATCACAACTGGGCTTTGGATTCTATTATATTCAATTAATTATTTAAATAAAAAAATAAATATTCATAATACTTAAAAAATATATCTATATCGTTTATTTATGGTGGGCTGCCGTATAAAATATATAAACTTTACATGGAATTGATACATTTTCTATATATATTTATATACATACGGTCATGGGATTTTTTTTATCAGATGTTACCTCTTTTCTTTATCTCTTTAGTTTAGAAAATTAAATGGAATAGTTTAATCGTCAACTCAAATGATTACAATTTCATTTTAATTTAGAAGCAATCGTTACATCAAAACAAGCACACAAAAAAAAAGGGCCCGGTCATTAAACTAGTTAAGTCAATGGTTCAAGAGGAAGAAGTTTATTTGTTGATGAACTAACTCATGATTAAAATAATATATTTTAATTAATATATACAAAAATATTTACAGATAACCCTAAATAGTTCATTCTCACTAATTTAGTTGACTTGGCTTGGTTTTTAATACTATAATCAAATTAAAATCAATACTACTCCTCTCTATTATCTTATGATTCATAAAATTTAAACGGTAATTCTATAATTAGATACGAATACAAAATGGTTAATTTTTAAAATATAAAAATGATTATACTAACAATACAAAAAATGGTAATTACTGACGGAATTCCATCTGTAAATTCAATTTTCGAACGGATTTCCGATGGATTAGCGACGAAAACAAATTTTCCAACGGAATTTCCGATCACTACTACAGAATAGGGCTATTGCGGCGCAGCAATACCGGCGCTTACTTAAATAAGCGCCGCTATAAGGTTTAAAAGACCTATACCGGCGCTTACTTAAATAAGCGCCGCTATAGGTCTAACCTATACCGGCGCTTATAAAACTAAGCGCCGCTATAGACTTTACATATTAATTTTTTTTTAATTTTTTTTTACTAGAAAACCTATCCCGGCGCTTGTGTCTGTAAGCGCCGGGATAGGTTATTAATATTAAATATTAATATAATTATTTAAATATTAAATAAAATATTCCTATTCATTTTTAATAAAAATTATTTTTTTAGAATTTAAAAAAATAATAATAAATATAAAAATTTAATATTAAATATTAAATATTTAATTAACAATTAAATATTAATTTATATTTTATAAAAATATTACGTGCACCTATAGCGGCGCTTTTTAAAGAAAGCGCCGCTATAGGCATCAAAAAATGGAGGGAAACTTTCCCTCCATTTTTTGATGCCTATAGCGGCGCTTTCTTTAAAAAGCGCCGCTATAGGTGCACCTAATATTTTTAAAAAATACAAATTCAAATTTAATTGTTAATTAATTATTTAATATTTAATATTAAATAATTATATTCTTTATTATTTTTTAAAAATTCTAAAAAAATAATGTTTATTAAAAATGAATAGGAATATTTTATTTAAATGTTAAATAATTAATTAACAATTAAATTTGAATTTGTATTTTTTAAAAATATTAGGTGCACCTATAGCGGCGCTTTTTAAAGAAAGCGCCGCTATAGGCAACCTATAGCGGCGCTTTCTTTAAAAAGCGCCGCTATAGGTGCACCTAATATTTTTAAAAAATACAAATTCAAATTTAATTGTTAATTAATTATTTAATATTTAATATTAAATTATTATATTCTTTATTATTTTTTAAAAATTCTAAAAAAATAATTTTTATTAAAAATGAATAGGAATATTTTATTTAAATGTTAAATAATTAATTAATAATTAAATATCAATTTCTATTTTTAAAAAATATTAGGTGCACCTATAGCGGCGCTTTCTTTAAAAAACGCCGCTATAGGTGCACCTAATATTTTTAAAAAATACAAATTAAAATTTAATTGTTAATTAATTATTTAATATTTAATATTAAATTTTTATATTATTTATTATTTTTCTAAAAATTCTAAAAAATTATTTTTATTAAAAATGAATAGGAATATTTTATTTAAATATTAAATAAATAATTAACAATTAAATATCAATTTTTATTTTTTAAAAATATTAGGTGCACCTATAGCGGCGCTTCTTAAAGAAAGCGCCGCTATATGTTATAAATTCAAAATAAAAAAATGGAGGGAAACTTTCCCTCCATTTTTTGATGCCTATAGCGGCGCTTTCTTTAAAAAGCGCCGCTATAGGTGCACCTAATATTTTTGAAAAATACAAATTGATATTTAATTGTTAATTAATTATTTAATATTTAATATTAAATTATTATATTCTGTATTATTTTTCTAAAAATTCTAAAAAAATAATTTTTATGAAAAATGAATAGGAATATTTTATTTAAATGTTAAATAATTAATTAAGAATTAAATATCAATTTCTATTTTTTAAAAATATTAGGTGCACCTATAGCGGCGCTTTTTAAAGAAAGCGCCGCTATATGTTATAAATTCAAAATAAAAAAATGGAGGGAAACTTTCCCTCCATTTTTTGATGCCTATAGCGGCGCTTTCTTTAAAAAGCGCCGCTATAGGTGCACCTAATATTTTTGAAAAATACAAATTGATATTTAATTGTTAATTAATTATTTAATATTTAATATTAAATTATTATATTCTGTATTATTTTTCTAAAAATTCTAAAAAAATAATTTTTATGAAAAATGAATAGGAATATTTTATTTAAATGTTAAATAATTAATTAAGAATTAAATATCAATTTCTATTTTTTAAAAATATTAGGTGCACCTATAGCGGCGCTTTTTAAAAAAAGCGCCGCTATAGGTTATAAATTCAAAATAAAAAAAGGAGGGAAACTTTCCCTCCAGTTTTTGATGCCGATAGCGGCGCTTTCTTTAAAAAGCGCCGCTATAGGTGCACGTGACTTTTTTCTTATTTATTCTCTCTTAACACATTTCACTCCCATTTTTTTCTTCTCTCTTCTTTCTTGCTCTTCCCGTTCCACTCTCTCTTCTCTCTTCACAAGGGATTTGATCAACAACTTGTAAGTTTCTCCTCCTTTCCTCAAATATTCTCTCTTCTCTCTTAGCTTCTCACCATTTACCTCTCTTTTTTTTTAACATATCTCACTCTCTTTCTCTCACTGCCATTTCTAGAGAAATCATTTACAGATGCAGATTATGGAGCTCCAAGTTTCCAGGTGATTTCAAGAATCTCAAATGGTATAAGCTTTTTTTTTCTTCGGTACCTAGATTTTTTTGTTTCTACTCATTGTATAGGAATGGAAAAAGGGAAAAATAATTTGGATTTCTTGTTTCTACTTATTGTTTTAAGTTACAACACTAAGCACATAAAATGGAAAAAGGGGAAAATAATTTTGATTTCTTGTTTATACTCGTTGTATTAAGTTACAACAATAAGCATATGAAAAACCATTCTGAATTAGGAGTATTTTGCTTTTTGTTGAGTTCCAGTGCTAAAATTTTCGCATTGATGTAGGTGCATGTGAAAAAACAATATTGATTTTTTTTTTTTTAAAAATAAAACCTATAGCGGCGCTTTTTAAGAAAAGCGCCGCTATAGAGAGGCCTATACCGGCGCTTTAAGACATAAAAGCGCCGGTATAGATGGTCCTATACCGGCGCTTTTTACAAAAAGCACCGGTATAGGCCTTTTCAGTTTCAATAAAAAATTAATTAAAACATACATATAGCGGCGCTTTTGGTATAAAGCGCCGCTATATGGTCACCTATAGCGGCGCTTACAAAGCGCCGCTATAGGTCACCTGACCTATTGCGGCGCTAGCTATAGCGGCACTTCAAAAGCGCCGCTATAGGGGTCAAAAAAGCGCCGCTATAGGTGTATTCTGTGGTAGTGGATGGATATCATTCTGTGGCTAATTTTACTGTTGCTAATTAATTTAGCGACGGAAATTTGATTCCGTTAGAAATTATTGATGGATTTCCTTTGGTAAATTTCCTTGGATAATTTAGTTCCGTCGTTAAATTTTTTTAAAATTTTTTAAATTACACTGTGGCTAATTTTACCATTGCTAATTAATTTAGCGATGGAAATTTGGTTCCTTCAGAAATTACTGACGGATTCCTGTCGGTAAATTCTATCATCGTTAGTAATTTTTTTAAACTTTTTTAAGTTATATGTCATGTGTCCCTCGTTGTGGCTTCCACGTATCGTCTCTCATACACTGTCACGTATTGCCTCTACAAATTGTCTGAAATTGTGGCGGAGTGGAGACTCGAACTCTCAACCTCCTGCACACGTGCTGATGCTTTAACCAGTTGTGCTGTGAAGACCCTGTGATATTATTTGTAAACTATTATATTTATAATAATTAAACTCCCACTATTATAATTATATTTGATACTACATATACTTTACATACATGAATTATATAACAATATCTCTCATTGGAGAGTCAAACTCTTCCTCCTTCAGACCATCTTATCACAACCTTCATTCATTTCCTACTGGAGGCGTAATTGAGTTTTTTCCTCAAGAACTTTTAGACAGTTATCTCTTATAGGATCATAACTTTATGGATCAAATAATACTACTACCCTGATCCCAATAAAAAGTTTAGTTACACATACCTGGATTTAAATATTTTGGTTCTAAGGAACAACTTTCTATGTCATGTAGTTTTTTCATAGCCTTCTTTATTTTAGTTTGTTCACTTAGGTCTGCATTCATTCCTAAAAATTTATTTCTTATTATTTGTTCATATCTTCTTATTAATAATGCATAAATTCTTTCCTATTATTATAAGTTCTTGAATATATTTTTCTTGCATTTTCTCTAAATTCATGGATTTTTCCTTTCCACCAACTATGTACATTTCCAACAAAAGTTGCTTCTACTAACATACTCGCATAATTAATATCCAGTTATCTTCCTATTAAAGCTATTAATTGTGATTTACTCCATTCTTCTAATCTTTTTTTATTATCTAAATTACAATCTAAATCTAAGCATATTCCTGTACTAGGTATATTTCTTGTTTCATATTGTTCAAGAGGTGTTGGTGTAAAGTCCTACTTGCTAATCCATAATTATCCCTTAATAAATAATCACCATCCCAGATAATCACACTAACTATGATAGGGAAAAGGGTTCCACACAATTCAATCAAAACTATCATAGTTAGAAAAAGTCTTCTAAGATTCAATAAGTTACCCATGATAGAAAAGTGAAATCCTTATCTTAACATAATCTCTATCATGGATAATAAAATATATAACCACGTTAGAAAAGCATCACCTAATATGGTTATTATAAATTCGCCTGATTAACAACTTAGTTAACCATGTTAAATAAAAGACCACCTAACATGGGTAAAATAAAACAACCTATGATAACCACATTCAATAAACAAGCATTCAATATAACCATGTTAGAAAGACTAAACTAACATGGTTATCAAACCTGTGTAATAGCCATTCAATCATACAAATCAAGCCTCGGCTCTATAATCCCATAATACAATAACATGGCCCATAAACAGGAGTAATGCCATAAAATGCAAGTGAGTACATAATCTTTTACAATCACAATCGAAAGCCATAGCAGCTGCGATAACAGTAGAGAAATCCAGCGAACAGCTAACACTCAAGTTCAAACATTCATAACCAATCCAATCATCTAAAATTTAAATAAATCAAAATATAAATACGTGGAAGTGAATGCAAGCCTATTTTTGGCAATATACTGTTCCAAAATAAATCCACCGGCTGACTCACCGGTTCCATGCGAACCGGTTGGCCCCACCCCCTCTCCCTTCACTCTGATTTGTGCTTGGTCACCTGCAAAAATGTAAAAAATGATAGAATGAGACAAATTTGTCTTAGTAACCACAACTCAACTCAATACAAGAATGTGAGTAGGTTAGTATAGCGCCTAAAGGGATACCACACTTTATAAAATATTCATATATCATCAAGTATACATAAACATATATATATATATATATATATATATTTCTAAACCATAGATAAGTAATCAAGTAAATGTACATCTCTGTTAGAATCTTAAGTTTTGATGAGGACTGGACCCATAGATAACATAAGTAAAATGAACAATTAGCATATAACTTAGTCTGGAATAAATTGAGATAAGAATCATGTTAAATGACTAAGTAAAAGAGTGTATGTTACCTTAACATTGAACAAGTAAAATCTTATAGATAACAGATACACTATCGCTAAGGCCTCATAGATAACATGGATAACACAGGGGAGAATGTTAGAACAGCTAGTAGTAATGAACCAAGCTAGCTAGCGCACATGATTAGCTATCAATAATAGAATACTTGAAATAACTTGGACATTCAGATAGCTAATACAGTGTCTTTGAGCAAATGAGCTAATAAGATAACTAGCGATAACATGATTAGCTATCGATAACAGAATACTTGAAATAACTTGGACATTCAGATAGCTAATACAGTGTCTTCCCTATCCTCAGCTAGTATCTCACATCCTGGAATTTTCAAAGATTAAATCATTAGGGGATGGAGAGAACAAGAAGTACAAGCAGCTCACTACCACTACCCTAAAGAGAATGGGAATTCCAGTGGGCGCCAATGGGGGTGTTTCTGCCTCTCAATCCCAAGCTTCTCATGCTCCTTCTTCCTCAGCTCAGCCTGATTATGTTGAAGAAGAAGCTCAGTCAAGAAGGGCTCCTCCTCCTGCTGCTGCTTTATTAAAGTCTTCTATTCTCTCAAGAGAAGCAATTAAGGAGATCATCTTCGGAGTCTCTGCCAAGTTCAACCTCGCCTTGGAAGCTCAGAAAGCAGAATTGATGAAGTCTATCCTGGAGCTTAAGGCACAAGTGAGAAATTTGGAAGACTGCCTCTGCCTTGTCCCTGAAGATAAAAGGCAAAGGGCAATGTATTCTCACCCTCAAGGTACATCATCAAACCATTCGCAAACTCACCACTCTCCAATTCCAGAAACCACCCAAGTCCCAACAACTCAAGAAACCCCTATTGCTAACCCCTCCCCTAGCTATAGCCACCACTCCCAAGTCTCAACCTCACCACAAACCCCTATCGCTAACTCCTCTCCTAGCGATAACAACCAAAGCACACACACTCCCCACATCTCACAACCAACCCCTATCGCTAATCCCTCTATTAGCAATAGCACTCCTATCCCTACCACAACCACTAGCGATACTAACCCTCCTATCTCTTCTCCAAACCTTGGCCAAACCTTTATCCCTGGTGATGATGACAAAAAGGGGGAGAATATTCCAGCTCTTGTGGATGCTTTTATGGTTGCTGAAGAGATTGAGGAAGTAGTCAGAGGCATTGCTCGCAGTTACATGGAGTCTGAGGACCATATGACCCCTCCTCCTCAAGCTTCTGATGCTCCTCCTCCTCCTCCTTAAGAAGAAGAAGAAGCTCAAGCTCCTAATGCTCCAGAAGTAGATAGTTTTGCCAAGGCAGTTATGATTGCGGAGAAGCATGGCATTCCTCCAAGTGTCAAATCTGCAGAGCCAGTTCTAGTTTATGTCATTCCTCCAGGAGCTGATGTTGAATAACAATTGAAGACAAGCCTAGCACTAGAGATAAGGTTAAAGATGATATTAAGAAGATGCTAGTGCTTGAGGCTGAGAAAAGCAAGAGTAAAGCTTCAGCTGAAGGTTTAAAGGGGGAAAGGACCAAGAGGAAAGCCAGAGAAGAGGTCTCTTTCAAAGTTATTCCTATGGCTTCTCCTGAGGCTCCTAAGGGAAGAGTACAAAGGATCAAGCGAGTGGCTGCTAAGAATCCTTCTCCTAAGAAGCCAAGAGGTAAAGCATATGAAAAGCCAGCTCCTCCTCCCAAGTTGACAAAAGAAGAAAATAAGGCTATTGTAGAGGCCTTGAGAAAAGAGAAGGAGGCTCCTGCTAAGGCTAAGAAGGCTGCTGCTGAGGCAAAGAAAAAGGCAGAGAAAGAGGCTGCAGAAAGAAGAAAGAAATTAGCAAAGGAAATTGCTCAAGGGAAGAAAGTATGGGTATATCAAAGGAGGTTTCACAAGTCTAAGGCTGCCTCCAAAGATGTCTCTCTTGCTGAACCCATTCAGACCATTGAACAAGACAAATTCTTCTACTCTGAATCCTCTATTTCTGATGGACCTGATGAAGAATACATAACCTCAGCCTCTGGAGCAAAATTCAACAATGAAAAACCCCTAGCCTTTAGGAACCATTCTGCATACACTTCATACTTAGCTGATCCTGAAATGATGTAATTATTTTGCAAAGTCAATACAATTTATATGTTTATTTTAATTTATGCTCTGTCCATGCTTTATCTTATATATGTTTTTACTTATGTTTTGTCATCATCAAAAAGGGGGAGAATGTTAGAATCTTAAGTTTTGATGATGACTGGACCCATAGATAACATAAGTAAAATGAACAATTAGCATATAACTTAGTCTGGAATAAATTGAGATAAGAATCATGTTAAATGACTAAGTAAAAGAGTGTAGGATATCTTAACATTGAACAAGTAAAATCTTATAGATAACAGATACACTATCGCTAAGGCCCCATAGATAACATGAATAACACAGGGGGAGAATGTTAGAACAGCTAGCAGTAATGAACCAAGCTAGCTAGCGATAACATGATTAGCTATCGATAATAGAATACTTGAAATACCTTGGACATTCAGATAACTAATACAGTGTCTTTGAGCAAATGAGCTAATAAGATAATTAGAGATAACATGATTAGCTATCGATAACAGAATACTTGAAATAATTTGGACATTCAGATAGCTAATACAGTGTCTTTGAGCAAATGAGCTAATAAGATAACTAGCGATAATATGATTAGCTATCGATAACAGAATACTTGAAATAACTTGGACATTCAGATAGCTAATACAGTGTCTTTGAGTAAATGAGCTAATAAGATAACTAGCATAACATGATTAGCTATAGATAGAAAAATACTTGTTGAAATAACTTAGATAATCAGATAGCTAATACATTGTCTTTGAACATTGAGCTAATAAATACACTAGCGATAACACCTACTGTGCTTCACATGAATACTTGTTTAGCTAACAGCTAAGTGCAGGACTTATACTATTAAGCTAGCGATAGCCAAGGGTGCTAGCGCTATTGAAAAAGCTGCTATGCAAGTACAATTCTTGTAGGTGATCGTTACTCATAGTCTCTATCTCTTTTAGCTCATCCTCTACAAGATTAATTGAAGCAAGAGAAGAAAGTTGACGAAGATGAAGAACAACATTAATTGCCAACGGCTAAGAGCTCCCAACGACTAATTTCAAACGGCCTCTCGAAGCTGAAAGAAAAGGCAAGTTGTGAAGAGTTATAAATATCAAGACTTGAGCATTTATGATAAGTTACTCATTCACACACACATAGAGACGAACCAGCATTCAATATTCCCATCTACACTCTGCTCACAAAAGCTCAAAGTATTTATTACTCAGTGAGATTATTTGTACTTAAGTGTTTATCAAAATCTGTTCATTGAGTGAACTCATTAATTGAAATCCTCTACTGTTTGAGGTTGTTCTAAAGCTTGGGGCTTTAGGACAGGGTTGTGTCCTTACAAGTTGTAAGAGGGAGCGTTTAGAGGGAAGTCTAAAGCTCTGTTGTAAAGGTTGGCAGGTGAACCCTTTTTTTTTTGTAAAACCTGTGGTATAGTGGAACCCAACGAGGAGTTGGAGAATTGGACACAGGCATTGTGTTGGCCGAACCAGTATAAAAGATTGTTTTGTATTTTTAAGTTTTATTTAATTTTTTTAAATGCACAATTCACCCCCCTCTTGTGCGTATTTGCCATTCTCATTATACATATACATATAAATATATATACATATATATATATATATATATTTCTAAACCATAGATAAGTAATCAAGTAAATGTACATCTCAAGTTTAGAATTCCTTTTTAAGATGATATTCAATATGATGTATCCCAAAATCAATTTCATGACTATTCACAAGCACTATAGCAATCGTTGTATGAGTCGCCGAAAACAAGTGGAAAAAGACGGGACTCTCTACTTTCGTCCTGGGACCACGGTGGAACCAGTTAGGACTCTCTACCCACCCATGGAACCACGGTATGGGTCAGGAGGGACTCTCTACCCTCCCTGAAGTTGTAGTACAGATCAGAGGGGATTCTCTACCCTTCTTGAAACCGTGAGGGGCTTTCTCCCCTAAAATATTCAATTAATCCCTGTGGTGCAACAGGATACATCATCACGTGATGGCATAACATCCAGATCCACCGGTGTCACACACACAAGCAAATTATATCAACAACACATGGATATGCAACATCAATAATCAGGCACTTGGCCTTCCCCTATTTCTAGGATATATATACACATATGCCATAATTTTAAAATTAATATATACCTCAATTCTAAATATGCCAAATCACAATTTTATGTCAGTTCAAAATAATGCCCCTCAGGATGTTGTATAAGGAAAATAATAATTTCAACACTGCTTTCACATCTCAGAGAGTCATAAATATATTGTTATAATCATCGCCACAACATGGCCAGGCAGGATACTACATATTATAACACCTAGATTTTTACTACTATATTAGAGCATTTTAATTGATTTATAACCACATTTGCAAATGTCAGAAGCCCGAAAATACGAAAAATTTAAAAAATTTTCTTTTCAAACATTATTCCAACTTTACTTTTGTTAGAATAGGCCTTCAGACAAATGGAAACAAATTAAAACATTTTATAAATCAAAGTGGTTCATAAAACAATTAAATTACTTGAACCCTCTTATGCTTCTACCCCTTAATGATGGTGCTTGGGGAGCAAAAACCCCTTTATCTATGTATAATATCTACTTATCGGATCCTACCATTTCTACACCTGAAACACTAGGGTTACCTCAACTGATAACCCTCTTACACTATATTTTCCTACTATATTAAAATATTAGCAGGTTATCTCGAATGACCACCCTTCTACCTATGTAGGCTGTATTGTTCATTTATGATATCTACATATATGTATACAATTATAATTTAACGATTAATTTTTCTTACTTAAGCTTAGAACAAACATAGATAACTATGTTTCTAAAATAACTACCTACAGCAGTACAAAGCCTAGCAAGCTTCTTCATACTATCTTACTTCTTCCCCGGCAAGCTTCTTCCAAACCTGCGTTATTGAAAAATGTTTGGGGAGGGGTGAGATTGGAAATCCCAATAGCAGTTTCTTTCATTAACTATTATTTTCATGATAGCATTCTCATGTATATAGCTTCTTCATACTATCTTACTTCTTCCCCGGCAAGCTTCTTCCAAACCTGCGTTATTGAAAAATGTTTGGGGAGGGGTGAGATTGGAAATCCTAATAGCAGTTTCTTTCATTAACTATTATTTTCATGATAGCATTCTCATGTATATATTTTATAAACTTGTACAAATAATGATAATTCTTATCCTATTAATCTGTGTGCCATAAGCACCTACTAACCAGTTATAACAATATATTTGTTACCAGTGGTGCTTTACCTGTAGGGTTTTCTCGTTATAACATTTAAAGTTACAACTAAACTGATCTCGCAATGGGGGAGCGACCCACCTAAGCGCTGGAGTACTCCAAACATGATAGGAATAAAAACTTACCAATTAAATGCAACAAATATTACAAAATTATACATGCAATTTAATTGTTATAAAAATAAACTGCTACCTGGATACTAGAACTCCATCCTGACCCAACTCCTTCCTTTTCCACTCCGCTGCCTTGGTACGTCTATAACACTATCAGGACCTATACTTTCATATAAAAAATTAATATCTATGCTTTCATGTAATTACTAAGCGTCTCTCACGTTCCTATAGTGCTATCTATATCTCTACCCCTTTCCTTTCTAATATATGTTCCGATCCTATTTTCTAATTAAATCATTAATTACACTATCATCAAACAGACATTTTATAATCATCAAGCAATATACACATATACCCGAAAGCAATTCAAAACACACTACAGTACCACAATTAATTTCATTCACAGTATAATTTAGACATGCAGAATTCCTAATTAAAACTCTTACTATATATATATATTCATTTTAGAATGACTATTTTATCATCTCCTAGCATTTTCATTTTATATCTCTTTAGATTATCATATAACAAGCATTAGAAGAAATCATTCTCAATCAAATTCCATTTAATAATTATATCCAAATCATAACATGATTCACTTTAAAATCCAAGGTAACACCATAATTCAAATATGCCTATTGTTCAAATCATCTACGTACAAGAATCAACATTAATCATTAGAGAGGAAACAGAGCAAAAAGAAATAAATGTCACACTTCACTTTCAACAAGTAAATTGAGCATACAAAATTACATATTCACTACTACAAAAGACCCTTTTCATGTCACCAATTAACGTCATTTAGTTATAAAACTGACATGAAAAAAAATGCGGTGGCATTTTTGTAATTAAGTTGGAGGAGGAAGGAGAAACAACGTCACATAATTTGCTAATATGTGACGTTGTCGTTTTAGGAAACGACGTCACCCATATGTGTGACGTCGTTTCAGGAAACGACGTCACCCATAATTTATGTGTGATGTCGTTTACGTCACATATAAATATGTGTGACGTGGTTCCCTCCCCTGCCCCCCTAAAATTTTCATTATCCCGTGCCACCCCTCAACTCCCCCCACTAAACCCACCCAAGCTCTCCCTCCCCCTAGCTTCCCCCAGCCCACCCTCCCCACAGTTCCGCCCCCAGCTCCCCCTCTCCCATCCCTCAGCTTTCCTCTCCCCCCAGTTCCCCTGAATCCCCCACCCCCAGCTCCCCCCGACCTCCAGCTCCCCCCGTGTCTGATTCTATACCCCCAAGCTCCGGTAAGCCTTTCTTTTCATTCCTACATCCATTCTTTTCTGATTTGTGTTGTTTATGAGAAATTGGTGTGAATGAATTTGAGTTTCTGGTTGTTTCAACGCTTTTAAGGAGTATGTTTAAATTGTTTTGAGTGACCCCATGATTTATCTGAGGTGTTGTAAAGGGATTTTGGGCGTTAAATTACCTTGCTCTATTCTGGTTTGATTTTCGATGCCATTAATAATGCTTAAATGTTTGATGATATTAGTTGATTATCTTCTAAGAGCTCTTGTCTTGAATGATTTTGTATCTTTGTAAGGTTTTGAAAGGGATATGTAGGTTGATAAAGTTGCATAAGTCTTGGTTTATGATTGTTGCAAAATTAGAGAGAAGTTATCTTTTGGTTTATATGAAGAAACTTTAATGGATGGTGATTTTGAACTATTTAATTCATCTTGTTCACATTGTGTCCAAGGTTTGTTGATTTTCGGTGATTCTGGATACTAATTTGTTGTTTTGAATCAGATTTTTCTGTCATTGTTGTCATTTAGTGCTGTGATTTCACTGTTGGGTTTGACTTCATTTGGCTAAGCAATTTCTCCACTTCATTTTGGTTATCTTGAATTTTATTACTATTAGTACTATTATTGAATTTGTTCCTTTCATTCTAATACAGTATAACTCAATAACTAAAACAGTTAGAAAATTATCTTGTTTATGCTTTCATTTCTCACCGATTGTGTTCATCACTTGAATTATGAATATGCTGAGGCTGTTTGGTTTTCTGAGAATATTAGTGTGATTCAATCAAAATGGTTGAAGCAATCAAAGAAACTGTTGTGTGGTATGTGATTGGAATAGTGTGTATATGTTGATTGGTGTTGAATTAGTAATTGTATGATTTTGTATTTACTGAACTGAAATTGGATTGTAAATGTAATTTTGGGTGTCACATTTAAAAGAGGAAGCTTTGCCAAATTTTTTAAAACATTTGCATGAAGTGATGTTAAGTGCATAGCATGCCCATTTCTTCATAATGTAGTGAGATAAACTTCACTAGTTTGTTGGAAATGGCATAGGTTTAATAGAATGGATTGTAGTTGGATGCATGCATTGAGAACCACTAAAGAGTATCAGATGGGTGTGGAAGAATTTATTGAATTTTCCAAATGAAACTTGCCTAGTAAGAATGGCATGTATCTTTGCCCTTGTGTGAAGTATGCAAATGCTTATCATAAGAGCGTTGATGATATAAGGAATCACCTTCTTTGTGATGGAATCAATCTCCGTTATAAGAAGTAGCTTTGGCATGGGGAATTGGGAAGTACCGTACATGCGTGCCAGTCACAAAATGTAGAAGCAGCGGTGGATGATGTTTGTGATGATGGAATGGACGACATGATCAATGTTATTGGGGTAGAGTCATTTTCTGTGGTACATGAGTTTGACAAGTTGCGGTGTGATGCAGAGACACAGTTGTTCCCGAGGTGTACTAAGTATACTCGGTTGACCGGCGTCCTGAAATTGTTGAAAATAAAGACAGAAAATGGGTGGGCGGAATCGGGTTTCTCACTTATGCTTGATGCTTTGAGTGATATGTTCCCGGTAGGTAATGTGCTTCCGAAGCATATGTACGAGGCTAAAAAGATTCTAAGCAAGATGGGCATGGAGTATAAGAAGATACACACTTTCCCTAATAATTGCGTGTTATACAGTAAAGTGTATGAAGGCCTAAAAGAGTGTCCAAAATGTAATTCTCCGAGGTACAAGTCGAGGAAGGATGCCGTTGGTGATGATGATGGATCAAAGAAAAGGGTACCTTTAAAGGTAATGTGGTACCTTCCAATTATGCCACGGTTTAAATGCTTGTTTGCAAATGAGGCAGAAGCAAAGAAACTGAGATGGCATTGTGATGAGAAAATCTCCGATGGAAGATATCTCTGGCACCCTGCTAATTCTACTCAATGGAAGAAGATAGATTCTATATTTCCTGAATTTGGTGGTGAGCCGAGGAACCTTCGTCTCGGACTGTGTATGGATGGTTTCAACCCTTTCGGGAGTCTTATTAGCACACATAGTGCTTGGCCATTTTTGCTGGTCATTTACAACCTACCGCCTTGGTTGTGCACAAAGCGCAAGTATGTGATGATGTCAATGTAGGACGAACTTGACCAGTAGGCCACCCAAGGGTCCTTCACACCTTCTGGAAGAATGGACATTCTAGCCACGGCAATTGGGAAGCCCGATCACCCCGGTCGAGTAATCAGGGAGCCCAAGATTATAAGGCTGACCAAGTATTTCGGCCGCCAACCCAAATACACTCGTAGAGAATCCACTGAGGTGATTGTGGCTAAGGGGCGGAGATGGAGGCCCAGTTGGAGGAGCGAGTTGCTTTATCACAGCAGCAGATGGGGCACAGTTTGATGAGAAGGTGGCAATGAAGGTTCAGGAAGCTCTTTCGGGTTATATGGCGGAGCAGATCCGAGTTCAGGTTGAGGCACAGGTCAAAGTGTCTACCATGCAGCTTGGAATCTTATCAAATTCTTCTCAACAAAAATAGCAGGTTTGAGTATCTATTATATATGTTAATTACCGAATTCTGGGGTTTATCAATTAGACTCACTCTGTATATTCTCATCTCCTGAAGGAGTCCCCAGCTACCAGCAGTCCAAGTGGCAAAGACAACTGCAATCAGACTGTGCCGTTAGGATCAATTCATGAGGACAAATCAAATCCCACACAAGACAATGACCCTGAAGTTGGAGAGGCATGTTATCTCCATCTCGATATCCCTTGCCTGCGCCCGGTCGCAAAAGCTAGCCAGTTCCTGAACGTCTCCTTCATACATAATATGCTTATTTGGGAAGACCAAGTGAAGGTGTCTGTTACAACTGTCTTAAAGAATGGGAGAGGGACGGCTGTACCCTTTCCTGATAATGAAGTCACCAGACTAGACGAGGCGATCGGGACATTCATCTTGTGGCCTAGACAACTTGTACACAAGACTCCACAAAAGGCGCCGGTTGATGTGGTATGTACACTTAATTTTTGAGATTGCTTGTTTCATATATTACAGTTTGTAAGAATATATAACATTGATTTTTTTCATAGCTCGCAGTTTTTTTGAGATAAATATCCTTCTCTCCAACTCCTGAGGAAGATGCAGCCAACTTTGCACTCCACATTTCTTATGATGCCTCCAGGAGTAGTTAGTCCTGATCGTACATATCAATTTGCACTTGATGGTGATAGAGATATCATGGAGTTTTTGACGAGATGGAAGAAATTGACCTCGGCTGGCTCGAATTAGCGAATATGTAAATGACTATTACTTTTTATGTCTCAGCAATATTTGTACTTCTATCCTTTTATAATTTCAATTATTTTACGATAGGTACTTCTACCAGCTGTGCAACCAATTAGGCACGGGACAATACAGATTCTTCAGTCCATTGGCCTTGGCTAGGAGAGATGATTTCAACACCGACGCGAAAAAGCTGAAGTATGAGGACGAGATGCGGGCTTATGTCATACATCAAATATCAGCAAAACGAGGATCTATCTATTTTGCGCCTATTCTTGAAAAGTAAGTGTGATTATTACCTTTTACCAAATTGTCATCATTAAGCACCTTTGCAAATGTTATGTTTTTGTGTGGACGTAATATTTTTAATATCTTTCAGTGGACACTGGTTATTAGCTGTCGTTTGCCTCAGACAACATCGTCTGGTTTTGTTTGACTCCTTGAAGCATAATATAAGCTTCTATTATAAAACTTTCTTATCGAGGTAAGTAGGTTTAATGTCTTTTTACTTTGGGCTAAATAAATTATTTTCATGTATATGTGCTAATTTGGATTCCATTTTAGGGGCATTCAGCAATGGCAATTGTGGAAGATACCGATGGAATGAATAAGGCCATTATGACACAAAGACCAAAAGTAAGTACTTTTCATTTAAATTCCTTCAATGTTAGTCAATTGACATATTATTTACTTTGTTATTAATTTATACTATTTCTTGTGATTTATAAAGTGCCCCAAGCAATCGACGAATAAGGAGTGTGGGTATTATGTCATGAAGAATATGTGTGACATTATTGAGAGTGACCGTACTGGATCCTTCACACAGGTGTAAAATTCTTATCTATAGCTTATTATATGATTCATACAATTAGTACATAAATATATGATGTTTTATCTAACTTTGCATTGATTATGGCATCCATTATTGTTGCAGTTTTATGACACTTCTGACTCATTTACAATTGAAGACGTTGATCCGCTTCGTGAACGTATTGCTCAATTTTTCCTTTCATTGTTGGTTAATTAAAAAAATCTGAATTGGCAATTATGTGCTGATGTGATCTATTTCCTTTCATTCGATTCGACGTATTTTCTTTGGTCCGGCCTATGTTGGTGATTTCATTTGTGAGAATGCTCTGTACATTGCTGGAATTTTGTGTATAATGTATATATATCTGTTGATATGCATTTGTACAGTTTCTGTGACATTTGTAATGTAAGTATATACAGATGGGGAATGTAACATACTGAATTTTAAATTACCAATAAATGTGTATAATTCCCAAATTTAGGAAAGAGGCAATAAGGAGTCATTTAAAGTTCTCAGGTGTCTCTAGAAAAATACATTAGCTTTATAAACAAATTCACAAGTTTAAGGTATTTTTGGAGGATTTTAAAATTGATTTCCATTATAAATTAAGAAGGAATGATTGGATATTTATTTCTAATTTATGAAATTAGGGAAATTATTTTTAAAGCTGAAAGGAACTTTAGGGGGGGATAAAATTTCCTAATCTAACATAAGGATGAATTTTAGGAAAATAATAGAATCTTTTAGGCCTTAATTGTAAACTATTTCAAATTAGAGGGCAGTTTAGTAATTTTTCCCCACCTAGCAACCCTAATATTCCCAATCTTATATTTCCTATTCCTTCTTCCTCATGCATAGCGCCGCACATACACACACCATACTTCTCCATTCTTCTCTCTTGTAGCGCACATACACACACATTTGGCCTCCCTCCACTAGCACACTCTGCACCTTCCAACTCTCATTCCTCGACGTCCCTTCTTCCTCAACGTGCAATGTTGCACACTCACACACATACACACCGCTGCATCGAGCATCATCCCTGAACCGGCAGCGGCGTCTTCTTCCTCGGCGCCGATCGGGAGGCCGTCGAGTAAGAGAGAGAGGGGGAGAGGGAAGGAAGAGAGAACTTCATCTTCCTCCTCCTCCTCTGTTGTGGCCGAGAAGAAAGAGAGCAAGAGAGGAGTGTGAAGCTACTGCCGCTTGCCGCCTCTTCCCTCCGTTTTTCTTATCTTCAAACGCCAACTCCTAACCTCTGTAGCTTTTGGCTCTTTTCTGGTTTTTCAATAGGTAAACAAGCTCTTTATTTCTCTTGTTTTGATTTCCAAACGAATAGCATATATTATGATGTAGCTCTTCACTCCTTTAGGTAACCATGTGATGTTGGCTTCCAAACACCAACTCTTGTTTCTGATTTTTCATTTGGAAAACAAGTTTTTGTGTTAGCTAGCTTAAACATGTATGGGATGAAAATATGGACTGAATATGTTTCTAATTAGAAGGGGTAATTAATTATTAAATTGTTTAGGACTGATTTAGAGTTGGTTGTGAGGCTGCAGGTTCTATCTAAGGGCTAATTAAGATTAAAAATAAAGTTTTAATTGGGATTAATTGATTATTTTTCTTGAGCTCTTGTCTTGAGGGATTAGGATTAAGAATTTAGTTAACGTGAGGATTAATTGGCCAAGACTTGAGATAGGTTGATAAGTGTCATACGTGTTGGGTTATAATAGTTTCAAAAGTTAAATAGAATTTATTTATTTTTATTCGTATGAAGAATTGTAATGATTAGCACTTTTGAAATCATAATTCCAAGCCTTCATTCAAATGTAAATATATTTAGATATGAGATCGTCATGACTTGTAGCATGGTGGATGCTTATGGGGAATAGGGTAGATATGGGTTAAAATAAACTTAATCTAGCCGTGTAAGTACAATTTGTTACGTAACGAAGCATTTGGAGCATTGTAGGATTAATTCCCTAAGTTTTGAATGGTAGTACTTGATTTGTTACTAATTAAGTGCCTGTATATAATATTAATTGTAGACTCTGATTTTGCTTGACATTGAGCACGGGGGCGCGTCTATGGTAACTAGTGGTCTAACTTCAAGGAGGTAACTACTTCTGTTTTTGTGTGTGTGTGTGTGTGTGTGTGGGTTAGTAAGTTTTTGGAACTTGAGTTTTGTGAATTTTCTATAGAATGGATGAACATGAATTTGAAGATTTATTTTATAATATAAACGTTTGGTAGAGTATGTATTTTAAATGGCATGAAGGTGTGAACTTGTATGTTTTGGGAAATTTATAGTATTTATTAAAGATATTTGCATGATTGAATTTGAGAATTTCTGGAATGGACTTTGTGCCATATGTTGGATGTGTACATTTATGACGTGTTGTGCTGATTGTGTGAACACCGAATGAATAAATGAAAATGCCATCACGCGATGAGGGTCCTTGTAGGCCCACAAGGACTAAGTAACATTAAATGGAAAGACGAATTGGGGAGAACGCCCCCGGTCTAAGGCAAGAGTTGTGAGTCCCTACTGGACCGTATAAAAACGGTGTTATTGATTGTTTGGTTTTGTTTATCTATGTATTGGATTGCAATATATGAATGTGAATATGTGATTTGATGTGTGATTTTGAGGAATTGTTACGTGATGATAATTTATGTGGGAATATATGTTATGATATTGTCATGCATCTAAATGGTGACTGACTCATGTTTCCAATTCAGTTATACTTAGTAATACTCCACTGAACACCTTGCTAGCACACACTGCACGTAGACGAGCAGTTAGTGGTTACCTAGGTCTACCCCCTTTATCTATTTTTACAGGTCCTAGCAACGCAGTAGGAAACCAAGGGAAGGATCCAGGATCGTCTCTAAGCTAGTAAGTTCTGGATTTGTTTGACGGAAGATATTGCCACAAATAGGGACTTATATCATTTGTTTTTCTTCTGCTCATTTTTCCACGTTTTGCTTCTTTATTTTCAAATTGAGGATTTGTTTTAGAATATTTATTTTGGTAACTTGATGTTATTTCCTTTCTGAGAGACCGGTCTAAATTTTAATGGTGTTTCGACGATTTTGATATTATTATGGACTATTGGGATTTTGCATATTTTGAGTACGTTAAATGGCTGACAGATTTGAAGTTATAATGGTTTTAGATATTTTTCGTAAAAGTGTTTAATGGTCAAATATGTTATTGGGTGTTTGTGAATGGGTTGATTAACAGGTGGTAGGTTTGCTTTATTTATCCATGTTAGCCATTGTTGTATTAGAAAAATTCTTTTCTAAGATGGATAATCTTCTGTTATATTATGTTAAATTCTTTTCTTACCATAATAGCCTTTTAATATTAGAAATCCTTTTTTTTTCTATCATGGTTAGGGTATTTAATTGGTATTTTTATTCAAATGACGAAAAGCCTTTTTCTAACTATGTTAGTGTTTGTTTTAGTAAACTTCTTTTTCTAACATAGTTAGTCAATAAATAATTTTGTAATTGTTAAATGGTAATTTAAGGTATATTCAAAAGTATAATTAGTTAATAAATGTTACAGGGAAAAGCAAAAGAAAATGAGCGATGTTTTTTAAAAAAAAATAAACCACGTCACACATTAGTTGTTTCTCATGACGTCACACATTATAATGTGTGACGTGGTTTCTTAAACATGAGAAACAACGTCACACATTATATAATGTGTTATGTTGTTTCTCTGAAAAATTTTACCAAAACTCTTTTTCTTCATATTTATTCACGTCACACAATGGTTAAATTGTGACGTTAAAAGTATAAAACAACGTCCCTTTATTTATAACATGTGACGTGGAAACTCTGACTTTCCATGTCACTTATTTTTGTGACGTTAAAAGTCCAGTTTTTCACGTCACTTGATTCAACGTCCCCTGAAAAAGTGACGTGGAAAGCCCAAAATATGTGACGTGAAAACCCTGTTCTGCATTAGTGATTAGTTTATAATCTCATTCCTAATTAATTTTAACTAGTTGAATGTCACAACCGATAATGTGAATGAAACAAGATATAGCATGGTTCAACATAAACAACTTGTTTACTTAAATATCTTAAGAATATAATTTGAATACACACACAAGAAAAGGAAGGAAGACAAGTGTTTCCCCAAACATCAATGCAAAAGATGAACAACAAACAATCATAAATACCATGTAATTATCTTCCAACGCTTTTAAACTAAATTGATTTTAGATCTTTAATCACCTATTAACCTTCTTAATTCCTCACAAGGCTACCCTATTAAGTCTGAAAAACTTTCAGATTCAAGAAGGTCAATAAATCATCACCTTTTTCTCATAATCTCACATTGTTCAAAACAGAACAAGTGAAAAGGAAAATATAAACTTTAATTCTTGTGGTAGTTGACATATTTGGACCTTGATTTAGAAATATTACAATTGCTTAAGTCACTTCAAGCCTCCAAGAATAAATTCCATGAAATCTAAAACAATTCCTCGAACTTAACATACTATTTTATCCTTTTTCAAGGCCCTTAATCTCAAAGCATTCAAAAATCTCCTCTTCAACATCGAATACTTAAAAGCAACTCTCATTTTGAAAGAATAAACTCTAATCAATCCCAACCAATATTTACACAACATTACCAACATCATAATCAGACCAAGACTGGACAAAGAAGTTCTAATTTTCCTATCTTTATTACTGCAACATTGTTTTAGATTAATACAAAACTGTTAAATTATAGTCATCGCTACTTTGTAACTCAAAATTTAGTACCTTTTAATTTATATCAAATGATAGGCTTGAAATAATCATCCATAATCTATTCTTTACTGTTAAACTTGAAGTAAACTTACAGATTCATACCAGTTTAGGAACTAATGAGAATTATAAGAATTTAACTAGCATGCTCTCTAAACTTCATATCACAGACATTGCACAAGAGTTTGGATTTGCAATAATTGAATCAAGCTTCAACTAGGACTTATAAGCTCACCAATCAGTATTAAACATCCCCTAATTGCTTCAGTCTCTTATTACTAATCCCAGCAACGTCATTCATTATTTACAACCTTAGTCAACTACAAGTAATATTACTTACTCTCCCTAATCCATTTCATTTATGAACACATTATCAATAAATTAAATTTAGAAATATTATCTAATTCCTTAATGAACCACAAGCAGATTTAACTTAACTCTCAATAATAATTAAATTCCTTCACAAGTAGTCTTTTAAACCCCAAGCATAATTTACAAAACACATCAAAACTGATCCCAAACTCCCATTAATCATCCAAAATAATCAGCAGCAACCACATTTATTTTGGTTCAGATCAATTAGAGCAAAGCATCATCAAAGAATATAGAAAAGAGACCAAGAATTTCAGCTTTTAAATAGGAAACGAATTGGACATAACGGAAGCAAGAATCAGTTAGCTCACAAAATTACCACCGCTCAACATGAAAAATCATTATATGTTCTGTCCTAACTTTAACTTAAATTAATCACCAATTTTCAACCATTCGAGCCAAGAAAATCGGCAGAACAGAGAAAGAACAGAGCTCAAATGAACAGGGGAAAATCATTACAATTACACATTCAATTAACATCAGCCATAATTTATCAAGAATCATTTTTTTTCTCTTGACCGGCGGCACCAAGCAGAACAGGGGAGAAAGCAGAGAAAAATTCAAAGAAAAACCCAAGCTTTACTAATCAACATACCTAGCACTAAGGGACTGTTTGGTACAGCTTATTAAACCATGGTTTGGAGCAAGTATAGCCTTTGAAAACCATGGTTTGGGCTCCAAACCATGGTTTTATAAGTTGTACCAAATAAGCACTAAATATGCTTAAACTTACTCCTAGACAAGACTAGCCCAAACCATGGTTTTATAAGTTGTACCAAATAAGCACTAAATATGCTTAAACTTACTCCTAGACAAGACTAATCAAACATTCAAGCAATGGTTGCCCAGAAAACAACAAGAACAGCGTCGGTGAACAATGCCCGATTTGAGGCTTCTGAAGAAAATCAACCAAGTAACAAACCACTACTCAAAACCTTCCCCAAAACCTTTAAATTGAAGTATAAACTTCATTTTCAATGATTTCACAACCCCGAATACCCCATAAATTCAAATCAATTTCTCCCAAATCTCGCTCAAATCGGAAGAAAATGGGTAGGAATGAGAAGCAGAGGGTCATTTGAGGTCGAAATCACTCTCGCATGCGCCATTGAAGTCCTCTGCCACCGAGAATCATCGCCGTTGCAAGCTTCAAAGGAATAGAGGAAACATAGATGGTGAGGGAGAGAGAGAGTTTGGGTAAGAGGGATAGAGGGATGAAGAAATAAATTGGAACACGCGGGGTATATAGAAGATAAGGAAGAGTTGATATTTTAATTAGGTGATTTACCATTTTGTCCCTTCTTTTACAAATAAAGATATTTTGAACTAGGGACATATATTTTCATTTTTATTTCCTCTTTCCCATTATACCCTTCTTTAAAAATTTTATTTACCATTTCCCTTTTAAATTTAATATGAATTTACTCCAAAAATAATTTATCTATATAGGTTTTAATTTCCAAATTTATTTATAAGGCTTTTTAAAATTTAAACAATACCCCAAGAATCTAAATATTCCCTTATTAATTGTTTTTGAAAATTAAATTTTATCTTCTAATTATTTCTCCTTATTTCCTAAAGAAAATAAGCCTTAAAAAATTATTAAAAATTCCTAAAACATCATAATTTATTTTTAATGCTTTTTAATATCTTAAATAATATTCCCAAAACCTTAAATATCTCATTATATCTATTTTTAAATTTTGGGGTGTCACACATATAATATAAGAAAACTATTGATATTTTATATAAAAGTAGAAGGGATTCCGAAGGTACCCAAAAGGCTTTTTGACATAAACATAACATTTGAATTTCAACTTGAATAATATTGATCATATACATAAATAAAAAGGGATTTTTAGAAAAATCCCAACTAACATCATACACAATCATGTAGTGAGGTGAGAGTAGTTCCTGAACTTGCCCAAAAGTAAGAAAAATACCAAATTAATGCAGTCCTTGAGCTCAGCTCGACCCACCGGTGTCTACAATCACCACAAATATACATACACACGGTCAATACACATTTCAAGCGACATTAACCTTGCACTCCCGTACCTAGCCAAACAGAAGTCCCAATTACACAAAGAAATATAATTACATTTATTTAGCTTAGTTAAATTAAATTAAACCCATACTGCAACATTTTCTTCCTAAATTCACAGATTTCTTTTACTTGTATGAACCTTGATGTTAGTTACTTGGCATTATTCAATTGATGTGGTATAATTGACTATTTACTTTGGATTGCTAGCTTGGATTAATGCATTTGCTTGTTGCATTTAGCATTAGACACTAGTGTTGGATATGCTTAGTTTTGATGATGTCAAATATAGAGTTAAATGTAAGAAGCAAAAAGTGTGTATAAAGTGTTTATCTCGTACTATCTATTAGATTATGTTTGCTATATTTTTACTGTGATTGAAGCATTGCATATATGATCACATAACATGTCCATAAGCTCAGATTGCATACATAACAGCATGTAACTTAGTATGGAATAAACTGAGATAAGAATCATAATCATAATGGCTAAGTAAAAGAGTGTAGGTTACCTCAGCAATGAATAAGTAAAATCTAATAGGTAACAAATTCTCTATCGCTGATCATTGAACTAAAAGAATATGCTAGCTATAGCATGATTTGCTATCCATAGCATGACTTGCTATCCATAGCATCATTTGCTATCTATAGCAAGATTTGCTAGCGATAGCAAGATTTGCTATCCATAGCAAGATTTGCTATCCATAGTAAGACTTGCTATCCATAGCATCATTTGCTAGCGATAGCAAGATTTGCTATCCATAGCAAGATTTGCTAGCCATAGCACGATTTGCTAGCGATAGCATGATTTGCTATCTATAGAGTCTTTATCATTGAGCTAATGGACTAAGCTTGCGATAACATCTGCTGTGCATTATATGATTATCTGTTTAAGCTAAGTACTGTAATTACACTATGAAGCTAGCGATAACTTTGTTAGCTATCGATAGCACAATATGTGGTGAGCTAATACATTGTTTCTAAAGTGCAGATTTTACACTGTCAAGCTAGCGATAGCAAAGGGAGCTAGCGCTAGTGAAAAAGCTGACAGCAAGTACAGGAGTAGGTAGCAGCAGGTTACCGTTACTCAGTCTCCATAGTCGAAGCAAGAGAAGAAAGAAATCCTCAACGGCTAGTTCTCCAAGTCTCCAATGGACATAAACATAAGACCATATATAAAGACTTGAAGACATCTGGAGCATAGTGACGAGCGTCATACAAGCTACACACATACGACGCAAACTGCTATGAAAACAGAGGCTCTGATCAGAGTATTAGTTACATATCAGTGAGCCCAGAAATGATGAGATGAGCGTATAAGAAAAGAAGAGCTAGAGCACTCATTGTTCAGATTATTAAGCTCTTATTTGTATTTCATCATACAGTCATTTGTACTTCAGTGATTATCACAATCTGTTCATTTAGTGAACTTATTACTTTGATAAAATCCTCTATTGTTTGAGGTTGTTCTAAAGCTTGGTGCTTTAAGAACAGGGTTGTAACCTTACGGGTAGTAAGGGGGAGTGTTTAGAAAAATTCTAAAACTCTGTAAAGGTTGGCTGGTGATCCTGTGTTCGTAAAACCAGTGGAAAAGGTTGGCTGGTGATCCCGTGTTCGTAAAACCAGTGGAAAAGGTTGACAGGTGAACCTGTGCTCGTAAAACCTGTTGAAGGCTTCTCTTGTGCCCGGTTTAAACAAGATAGTGGAAAATCTCAGGTGGAGCCTGAGGACTGGATGTAGGTCAGGGTTGACCGAACCAGGATAAATTCTGTGTGCATTATCTCTTCCCTTAACTCTCTTAGTTTCCAGCATATCTACTTTACATATCTCTTGTGCATTTAACAGTTTTGAAATACTCTGTGATAAACAGAAAGAGATTTTAAAGATTACCTTCACAGTGTTTTACAAAAGAGAATTTTAAGTTTTTTATCATATCACCCAATTCACCCCCCCTCTTGGGTGATAGCCAGTACTTTCAACTAGATCAATTCTTAAAGGGTTAAATTAAACCTTCAAGAGGAGACTCATTGTTGGTTTGCCAAGAGCTCTCACTACCAACCGGTTTTTAACAATCGCCTAGTTGATTATTTGTGCAAGCGATGTGCCCAATCAATTAGTAACTAGGGTAATTGGACTTAGGCGTTTGCTTTTAATTACTCACATTTGGTCTTGGATTTTTCACTCCCACTTAATTATGACGCTAGGAAGGTTGCATAGTTTCCATAAAGAGGCCCTAATTCCATCAAAAGAGTTTTAAAATCACCTACTTTGCTTTTCCTAAATCAAAACCCCAAAAACAAGTCATTTGCATTTCCATAATTAAAAATACCAAAAACATCATTTCCTATGACAAACCCTAGTTTAATTGCTTTCTTCATACATTTAGGTTGGCTTAGGCATCAAATAAGTGACTAATTGTGAGATGACCCTAGGTTGTGCCACTTTGCACAATCCTTGGTTTCATATTATTTGAGACTAATGAAAGGTTTTAACAAGTTTAAATTGTTTGAATTTGAAGTATATGAACTTAGAGATTTAGGGTTTTTATCATAGAAATTATTTTGGCTCAGTCATGTTGGTGTAGAGATTTAATGTTGTTGTACATGATTGGAAACTTTTATTGGAAGTATAAATAAAGGATTAACGGGTTTGAAATTTTGGTTTTGGCTTAATCTTGGAAGATGACATATTTTGATAAAATGATTGAGTTATGGAATTTGGGGACTTAGCAAAATGATTTGTGGACAATAATTAAGATTTAATGAGGGCTAATAAATATAAAATGGTTTGATGAACCTAAATAAGCCAAGAAATCTTAATTATTTGCCTAGAGTTCCAATTTAGACTCTAGATGGGATGAGTTGCGTAAGAGTGATACTTTAGTCATTTGACTAATCAATTGTTTATATATATGTGATACAATGTTATGTGTAGATCTTGGTTTGGAAGCTTGAGAAAGGAAGCTTGTGATTTTGGTAATTTGTACTTGTCTCAAGAGATGACCACTTTAATTTCCACTTGTTCTACATGTTTGACTCTTGTTAATAGAGGCTTGTGAACCTATTTTTATATGAATTGGGTTAATTATGAGATCATTTTTGAAATGATATTTTGTAGTGAAATATCTTTTGGGAAGTTATTTTTGAAAGACCCTTTGAATATGTGAAATGGTTTGAAAATAATATACTCCCTCCATCCCTTATTATAAGAGTCAAAGAGGTAAAATCATATAGATTAAGGAAGTGGTTGAGAGAAATAAATATGTCTGAAATAATTTTGTTTTCTCAAGTTTGCCCTTATTTATGTAAGAGAGAGAAAAGTGATAATAGTGTTATAAGTGAGTATGAAAGAGAATGTGAATAGAGAGAATAATGATGGGTAAAATAGAAAAAAAAACTCATTAAATACTTTGACAAATTGTGTCAAGCTGTTATAAAAAGGGACAAAACCATTCAAATTTTTTGCTCTTATATATAGGGACGGAGGGAGTACTATTTATGGAATATACTATATTATCATAGTAAACCAAGAGATGACTAGAAAGGCCATGCACTACAAAAAATAGGAGCTTTGGCGGCGACTTTTAGCGGTGACATTTAAAGTCGCCGCTGAAAGGTTACTTTCTGTAGCCACTCAAAGTGTCGTCGCTGAATGTGTGTGTATCAGCGGTGACTTTTAAAAGTCCCCGCTGAAACCACCACTTTCAGCGGCGACTTTAAATGTCACCGCTGAAAGGTGAACAATTGGTGGCGACATTTTTTGTCGCCACCGAAGCCATCCATAGAAAGTCCTAATTATAAAAAAAAACTCCCCTCCTGTGGATCGAACTTGGGTGCTTGAACCAAGTTGGCTGCTATTTTAAGCCAACTAAACTAGTTGGTTAGTTTTGGTAGGATTTGCTTAAAAACATAGACTTCCAATTCCCAAATTTTCCCTCTTTCTCCCGCAAAACACATCTCCCAAATTTAGAGTACTCATTTTCCTAAGACCCTTTCCACTGTGAGAATCAAGTTCTCCTCCTTCGATGCATCTGAACCACATCCGAATCAAGCTGCAGCGCCGTTCAAGCTCGCCGTGAGAATCAAGTTCTCTATCTTCCGCCGTATTGCTGTGCTTTGAGCCTTTTATCCAAATGAAATCAAGTTGATTTGAAAGCTTTTTGTTCTCCTTTGTTCTTTAGTGCTCGAAGTTCGTCGTTCACTCCGTCATCTCCGTTCAAAGGTTGCCATTTGAAGCACCATTTTCTTTCATTGCAGAAACGAAAATAAATAAAGCCCCCTTCTCTCGTTCTTGTATGTAACCACTTCCCTCTTTGTAAATATCAATATGTGCAATTACAATGCTTGACTGCAATTATCCCTAATCTGTGCAAATGTTTGGATTTTGGTAAATGGATTTGGATGCCTCACGATGATTTTTTCTGAATGTTATTCATTATTCTACTTGTTCGTTTATGCTGTGGAGGATTTTCATGGAAAATGAGAAATCTAGAAATTTAGAGCATGCTTTGTACTCTTTTCCTTCTTTGCTTTGTAGTTCAATAACAATAGGTGCTCTTGGAAGATGAAGGTTGTGCCCAGTTTATTATTTTTGATATTTCGAGGCCCAGAAATTTGCAGCAAACTCTATTTAAATATGCTGATATGAAGTCCTTTTATTATTTTCTGTTCATTCTCTTCTGTGATGTGAAATGTTAACAAATCAAATTGCTGAACAACATATGCATTATCCAGATAATTTCTGACATGTTCTAAACAACTGCAATACGAAGGAAACAATAACAAATTCAGTTTTCTCATAATAGGTGAAAGATTTGTTGCAATTTAATTTCTTTTTCATGCCTTTGGAACTTTGAAGAAAGAACTGAAATAATCATAAATCATGAGGGATAAATAAGGAAATAAAGGAGGGTTCATGAACAAATATGAAAAGAAGAAAAATGAAAGGGAAAGAAAGCAATAATCTTTTATCATTTGTACGGTATGATTCAGATAAACAAATATATAATGTATAACTAAGTTTATAAGATGATAGAAATTATTTACTTGATAATTAAATTGATAGGTAGAAGTCCCTAATGGAGCTTTATTTTTACAGGGTGATTATTCATGTTTATGTCTGAATAGCTTGTTCCTCATTTTTTTTCTTGGTTTTGGAGATTTCAAATTTCATAGTAGATTTTGGGAGATTGACCAAATAGTAGCGGCAAGGCTTATGGTGTTTCACTTTTTGTTTGTGGATGGACTGAATTTATTTTCAATCAGCGTTTTTGCAAAGAAATTATTCATGTTTGTGGCTGGAATTTGTGAATCAATGATCCATTTTGCTTCTTCTTCTACTTTTGGATTGATTTCAAACACTTTTGAATGTCCAGTTTCCCCTTTTTCGAAACTAATGAAACTATATTAGCTTGCTTGCTTACATCCTTTTTCTTATTATGGACATTTTTATCTGGTTGAGTTACTTATGTTAGGTGCAGTTTAGTAAGAGAAACCAATAACTTGTGTGAGTTGCTCCTATAAATGTCAGACTATCCTAGATTCTCATGATGTTATCTTTGGTACATATCACTAATGATTGAATTCTTTTTATTTTTCTCTTCTCCTTTGATGAAATACAATGTTATAAGCTTGTGAAATTGCTGAATTATATGACCTTGAACTTGAAGGTCAATTATTTACTTTGGTTAAACTACGCTTCTTTTGTTTGTTTCTCCTAGTTCTTTCTATGATTTGAGCTTATATGGCCTTATTTGCTTGCTTTACTTGGTAGATTGATATTGCTGTGTTGCTTTTGAAGTTTACTATTTTTCCTTTTACCGGCGCCGTTATCTTCTGAGCATCATTTTATCTTTCAGTCTTCATTAGGTATATTCAGCAACTCAACTTTCTCTTTTGCAATTCTTTGAATATTTCTTTGTTAAAGTGCTGTCTATATGTTGTATTTATTAGTTTCTTGCTTAACTTTTGCGCTTCTTTTATACTTATTACTTTATTATTTCCTTTTTTTGACATTAAGTATCTATCTTAAACCTTTCATGTTTTAGTAATGGACAAAAGTTGGTTGGACATTAAAGATAGAGGCAATGTGGCATATATTAGAGGAGTAGAAAGTTTTATTGAATGGGCTTTTAGTCAAAATGGAGTAAGGAACAACATACGTTGTCCTTGTAAAAAATGTATGAATGTTACATTCAAATTGAGAACAGATGTTAAAGTAGACTTGTTGAGTAAAGGCTTTTGGGCTAGTTACAAGGTGTGGGACTTGCATGGGGAAACTTCTAGATTTCGAAGTGATTGTGAGACTTCAAATAGAGTGGTAGAAAATGACACGTATGAGGACGAAGATCTTACAAGGATGGTATATGATGCATATGGAATTCCTTCTTTAGATGATGCTCAAAGATTTTTTGACATGTTAAAAGATGCAGAGACAGAACTTTATCCAGGTTGTGGCAAAGAGTCCAAATTGTCTTTCATTGTAAAGTTGTTTCAAGTGAAGTGTCTTAGCCATTGGAGCAATAAATTCATGGATCTATTGTTCACCGTATTGAAAGAAGCTTTCCCACAAGCTTTAATCCCACAATCATTCTATGAAGCTAAGAAGGTAATTCGTCATTTAGGTTTAGATTATAAGAAAATTGATGCTTGCAAAAATGATTGCATATTATATTGGAGAGAGCATGCAAATGCAAAGTCATGCCCTAAGTATAAAGCTCCCGAATGGAAGTTGAATAAGGTGAAAGGAAAAAAGTTCCTCATAAAGTATTGAGGCATTTTCCAATAACACCTAGACTTCAAAGGCTTTATATGGCAGGAGAAACTGTTAAACAAATGAGGTGGCACAAGGATAAATGTGTTGATGATGATGTAATGAGGCATCCTGCTGATTCTCTTGCTTGGAAACACTTTGACCAGCAATTCCCTAGATTCTCCATTGATCCAAGAAGTGTCCGGTTGGGTTTGGCAAGTGATGGTTTTCAACCTTTTGGGAACATGAGTGCTAATCATAGTATTTGGCCTGTTGTCTTAGTGCCATATAACCTGCCACCATGGATTTGCATGAAGAGCCCGTATTTTATGATGACACTTCTTATTGCCAGTCCAAAGTGTCCAGGTAATGAAATAGACGTTTATTTACAACCAATGATTGAAGAGCTAAAACAGTTGTGGGAAGAAGGGGTGGAAACATATGATGCACACACAAAATCAAATTTCAACATGCACGCTGCAGTATTATGTACAATAAATGACTTTCCTGCATATGGAAATCTTTCGGGGTAGTCAACGAAAGGTAAGCTTGCATGTTCGTGTTGCCACAAAGACACACATTGCATTTCATTAAGGAATAAGTTAGCTTACAAGGGTCATCGACGCTTTCTTCTGGAAAGTCACCCATGGTGTAAAGATGTGAAGTCATTTAATGGGAATGAAGAACACGGGGTCCACCAATTCCGTTAACTAGATATGAAGTACTCACTACGACAAATAATAACATTAACGTCACTTATCCACGTCTGTCTCTGAAAAAACTGATGTAAAAAACAAGCGATGGCATTTTTGTAATTTTTTGGGTGGCTTTTAACGTCAGTTGTAGATAATAACAGACGTTAAAAAAGGTCGATTGCATTTTTGCAATTTTTGTGAGACTTTCCACATCTCATCTAAAAAAACTGACGTTGAAAATAGAAGCGGTGGCATTTATACAACTTTTGTGAGACTTTTTATGTCACATCTAAAACAAAAGTGACGTTGTATAGCCACATTCCTCGAGTAGATTCTTTCTTTTTCTTTTCACACTCTCATTTTCTTTTGCATGCTCTATTGATCATCTATGTATTCTGGGAACTAGGGGAAATCTTTGCACAATTAATATAAGAGGATCTTGCTCTTGAGGGCCTAATTGATCTGGATGTTTGTTTTTTGTAGTGCCCTTCAAGGAAAGAAGAAGAAGAAGAGTAGGTTCCTCAAGTCAGTGACGACCGACATTTGGTACCTAGACTATGAATTTCTTTGATTATTTTAGTAGTTATGATCAATTATCAAAGTGCATAGTAATGGTCACGAGCTACATTGTTTGTTCTGCTCATCTAAATTTGATTATTAGCCTTTGGACTTGTTGGTGCGTTAATCAAAACTTTTGTGGCTTGAAATTTATGGATCGTAAGTGGAATGGTGTTTTCTACAACAAAAACGACACTCATGGTTTGTCCTGCTAATATTTTTTTGGCTGAGAATTTGCTTTTAACATATTTGAAATCTTCAAATGCAGGTTCTATAGTCAAGGATGAAACAGAGCAGCTAAGTTCATCTGTTGATTTTCTTTTGGAGCTCTGCGAGACCATTTCACCCGTCAGTGTGATCTACTAATTACTTGCCTATAATCTATTTTCTACCCTTTTTTCGCTTTTTGCCAGAAAAATTTAAATGTCAAATAGCCGATTCACATATTTATGCCCGTAAAATTTTCAATGCATTCACTATTATATGGTATTGATCTAGTATCCTGCATTTTTTGTTACCGGTTTATCATTAAAAGTTATGGAGTGTAAAATAATTTTAAAAGGACTCAATACTCATATCTTGATCAGAAAAACTATACATAAATTGTTTAAAAGTACACCCACCCATTTTCCTTGTTTATTTTGCAGGTGGAGTCCAAGTTTGCAAACCTGGCACATCAAGCTGTGGACTTCATCATAGGTAATATATGATTTTCACTACAATAACAGACCTTTTCTTATTTTTCCTGATTTGGATAGGCCTTTTCATATTAATAATTGAGATCTTTGCATGCTCTATTAATCATCTCTGTATTCTGGGAATTGGGGGAAATCTTTGTAGCATTAATATTAGAGGATCTTGCTCTTGAGGGCCTAATTGATCTGGATGTTTGCTTTTTGTAGTGCTCTTCAAGGAAAGAAGAAGAGTAGGGTCCTCAAGTCAGTGACGACCGACATTTGGTACCTAATGACTATGAATTTCTTTGATTATTTTAGTAGTTATGATCAATTATTAAAGTGCATAGTAATGGTCACGGCTCCATTGTTCGTTCTGGAGAACAGTTTTTTTTAAACTTGAACCTTGGACAGTTCAGTGTAGCGTCTTCAAGTGAGTTTATTATTTATCAATAAATGAGCTCATCGAAGTCATGTTTTAGTCAAGGACTATAGCATTTCCGTTTCTTGTATTGGAGGCTTCAGGTTTTGTTTTAATTTGTTTTTAGGTTGGAGGACCTTATGGATGATGACTCCCCATTATTTAATTAGATTTGATAATTTTTGATATATTTGGGGAGTCATTATCACTAAATAAAAGGGATTTGCTTGATATGTTGACAAGATATCAATTTGGTAGATCATTTGTGGGAATTAATTAAATATTATAAATTTTAAATAAAATAGAAATAATTTAATTTATGATATAAAAAAACAAAAATATTAAATCCTGAATCCTTAGTTGCAGTTTTTATAATCAATAACAATTTTATTATTATTATTTATTACTTTGATTTTCTTTTTGTTTTATTTCTTTTTGGTTTAATTGTTTTGTTCTCACTTTTGTTGTTTAGTGAAGGCAGCACCGTTTGATAGCAATGATGTGGAGACCTCATGAGAATTGAATCAGTATCACACTAGCAATAGGAAAAGCAAGACACAGCGTTTAGCAAATAAAAAAATATTTCATAACCTAACCTAAAGCAAGACACGCGTTCAGGGAAAAGGAGGCAAGCCGCACAAGCAACATTCACATCCATCTTCATCGAGCTTAGGGCGAGAGAGCCTTCAGCGAGATTGGGAGAGCTGCACGCGACTGCTAGAAATTTCATCTTCTTCACGCCACTATTTCAGCGTGAGCAAGAAGCAGGCGAGAAAAAGAAGAAAGCGGGAGTGGCTTCATTGGCAAAACATCATCTGCAATGTCTTCTTCGAGGCTGTGAACAAGAGTAATCGGTGGTTTTCCTCTCAATTCCTCCTTATTTCTCTTGTAATTTCTGGATTTTGAGCATGTGTTTGAAGTTGAACCTTGAATTTCCTGCCATTATGTGTAGCTAAATTTATCTTCTAGGTCTATTTTGAAACTTCTCTGAATTGATACCTAAACTCTATTCCTTTTTGTTAATTAATTACTATTTGTTATGGGTTTAATTTGTGCTTAATGTTTTCTAAGTGGATGGCCAACATTTAGATTGTTCACTTAATTAGTGGCTTGAAAGAGCATTAATTAGGTAAAGAACGAGATTAAATCCAAACTTGTCTTGCAATTTTAATTTAAGATTGTAAGTGTGTTAGTGAGATAGAGATATTCACTAACAAAGTTTTGTAAAATTGAAGTGGTTTGTTAAAAAGACTAATTGATGATAGTATGTAGTAAGAGATTATACATACTAAATTCAGTTAAGGTTTGAATAGGCTTGAGAGAGCTATTTAAATATGAGACTTCAAACAACAACATAATAGGTATTAATTATCATTAGGGAAGGAACAAAGGGTATCATGAAATATAAGTGGATAAATAGGCCTAGGCTTGTCCAATTGTGTTGAATTTATTTAAAGCATTTTCTTTTGCAATTTGCCATTTTTAATTACTTAAATTTTATTAAATCATTTACCTTTTGCCCATTGTTAATTTGGAATGCAATGAACTTGATGAACTTGCTTATCACATAGTCCTAGCGGAACGACATTTTTTACCACTATACTACTAAACTTGACCCGTACACTTGCAGTGGCAAATTTTTGCGATCAATGGACTTCCTCCTACTCCTGCAAGGCGTGCCCTTTTCATTGTATATCAAACAGTTGTTCCATATATTGCGGAACAAATAAGGTTGTTTGCAGCCTGATTCTTTTATTATATATTGGACGTGAAGAATTGGTAATGGCTAGTAATGCTGGACATATTTAATTCTTTTATTAGGATTGTTAGTTTTATTGTTTTAATTTAGTATTATCTTTTAGATTTGCTAATAATATTGGGAATTTGCCAATAATATTGGGCATTATTAGGATTGTTCTTACACTTTAGGAATTGTATGAGATGTTGCTTTTGTATTGCCTTCACACTGTTGTAATGGACATATATTTTATATGTTGCAGTTTCATAGTTGTGACTGATAACTATCAAATTTTACTTCAAATGTTCATACCTACATTTTTTTATTGTGGGTGATTCCAATCCAAAAAATTGCCCCTATTTTTATGATCAAATTTTCATGTAGGAGCATTTTTTGGAGAAAAAATGCCCCTATTTTTTTTAAAAAAAAATTATTGGACTTTCCACGTCCCATATTATATAACAAGGGACGTGGAAAGTCTGGCCAGGAATTTTCTTGTCTCTTATTAGCTAAATAAGGGACGTGGAAAGTAAAAAATGCCCCTATTTTTTTAAAAAAAATTTGGGACTTTCCACGTCGCATATTATATAACAAGAGACGTGGAAAGTCTGGCCGGGACTTTTCTTGTCCCTTATTAGCTAAATAAGGGACGTGGAAAGTCGACGTGAAAAGTCTGCCCAGACTTTCCACGTCCCTTATTTAGCTAATAAGGGACAAGAAAAGTCCCGGCCAGACCTTCCACGTCCCTTATTTAGCTAATTAGTGACAAGAAAAGTCCCGGCCAGACTTTCTGCGTCCCTTGTTATATAACATGTGACGTGAATTCTCAGCCACAATAAGCAAAAAATAATCAAACCAGGGACTTATCTACGTCACTTTTTTCATAAGTTGTGACGTGAAAAATATGACTTTCCACCTCTGTTATTTTTAGTGAGGTTAAAAGGTTTCTAAGTCACTAGTTTTAATGTCACATAAAAAAGTGACATGAAAACTTCGAAATAACAGACATAGACGCCCCTTTCTGCAGTAGTGACTTATACAGTTACAACAATTGGGTGATGTGTCATTTGGAAAAGGCCATAAACAAAAGCGCCATACAGAGACTAAGGCTTACAATAGGAGGAAAAAAAGCATTTTTTTCCAATTGTATTATTGGAAAGCATTGTTGATAAGACACAATCTTGATGTGATGCATATAGAAAGAAATGTTTCTCATAATATTGTGTCAATGATAATGGATTTGGTTGGAAAAACCAAGGACACAATGAATAGCAGATATGATTTGATGGACTTGAGCATTAGGCGTAATTTACACCCGGTTGGTGAGGGTAATAATGTTTCAAAGCCTCGTGCTCCTGCACACTGTCACCAGAACAGAAACTAGATCTTTGTAAATTCTTGGCGAACATAAAGGTACCTGATGCCTTCACATCTAACATATCAAGGTGCGTCAACATTAATGAGAGGAAAATATTTGGTTTGAAGTATCATGATCATCATGTGCTATTGCAAGAGCTGCTTCCTGTTGCAATACATGGACTATTACCTCCTAAAGTATGTGAACCAATTATAGAATTAGGAAGATTTTTTAAGAACATTTGTTCTTGTAATTTGGCAGGAATGCACAAGGGGTGGTGAATTGTGCTTAATAAAATTTAAACTGAATGAATCAGAATTTATACTGGTTCAGCCCAAACTCTTGGCTTACGTCCAGTTCTCCAACTTTCGATTGGGTTCCACTAATCTTCTCAAGATTAAATCAGGTTCTTGAGTACCTTTACAAGTGATCACTCAGTAAGAACTCTTTCTCACATATCACTCCCCCTTACACCTTGTAAGAATACAACCTTTCCTCTAGGATCCCACTATCCCAAGGAAATCACTCAACAGATATGAATTTTAGAAAGTAAAATGTTTGCTCACACACTTGAGCTGATGAAATTACAAACTGAAGAACAATTGAGAGAACTTGGATTGAATTGATTGCAGTTGGAAATAGGTTGTTGGATTTCACTTAATGCTCTATACCAACCAATTTCAGCTTTAACGCTTTTATAGTCCTTAGAGAGTTTCTGCCCATTGTGAGAAATTTTCGTCTGCTATAAGTCTTGCTGTGAGACCTAAGAGAGATGGGATTCTAGAGTTTGATGATGATTCTGAGTTTCATTTAATGCTCCAGACTTGTTTTGATTTGCGTTCTCTCTTTCTTTCTCCTCTTTGTTCAGTGTACTGTGCCAGAAAGCTAGATTGCTGGAGTAACTGCTCTTTGGTTGTGTTTCTTTGTGTCCAACGTAAACTGCCTAAAATAGCAATAAGTACATCTTGCAATATAAAGATAGTTAGACGTAAGAAAAGAAACAGATTTGAAAATTTCCAATTTCCAATCGATTGCAAGAAGTGTCAATCGATTGATGTCTCTGGCTGCTAATCGATTGCCTTCAGATTGAGTTAGATTGCTACCTGTATCACTCGATTGAAATGTCAGCAATCGAATAAAAACTGAATGGGTCAATCCGTTGTTTGGTTTACCAATCGATTTCCTTGTGTCAATCGATTGATTAAGTTTCAATCGATTGCATATAACTTTGATTCTCTGTAAGTTCCCATCGATTGCTCATCGATTGCACATGTAATTCTCCAATCGATTACAGGTATGTCCGATCAATTCTTAACTTAGATTTTAAGAAACAGTTTTTCGAAGTATTTTTCTAAGTTAAGATCTCATGATCCTACAGCCTAAGTCATGTTTAGTTATCATCAAAACTATAGAGTTCAACATTCTCCCCCTTTTTGATGATGACAAAACACTCTTAGTTATAAATTTGAAAGTTTAAATAAATCATGAGATGAGAATTTTTTAAGTATGTTTTTAGAAATAACTCATAGAGCAAGAGTGAGCAAGATACATGAAATTCACAATATTATTATGTACATACAGTTAGTACAGATGCATAAACAAGTTTATATTTAGATAGTAATTGCAACAACCAAAAGAAACATTAGTTATAATTCAAGATAGGATAGAAATAAACATGTGCATGATGAATGCATGAGGGAGAGGTTTTATTCAATCTGAGTCAGAGTCTGATCCCTTCTTTGCCCAGTGAGGTTTCAGGTCATAATCCCCTTCTTCACTACTATATCCCTCAGAATTTGTTGAGGGTTCTTCATACCGAATCATTGCCTCAGATTCAACCTTTTTCTTGTTGGCAGGGGCTTTCTTGTTCTTAGGAGGGGATGGAGGAGGTAAATAGGAGAGCAACTTGTCCAAGCGAGACTGCTTCTTCTTGGGAGGAGGTTTGACTGATTTTCCCTTTCCTTTAGGTGCAGCCTTCCTCTTTGGAGTAGGTTTGGGCTCCTCGATTACTATCCTCTTTAAAGCCCTTGACCTTTTTCTTATTGGAGCCTTAGGAGGAGGTTTGGGTGCAGTCATCTTAACCCTCTTTTTCTTAGCTTCAGACTGAATCTCAGGTCCTTCTTTTTCCTTATCAGACTTAAGAAAATCTGAGGTAGTCTGGATGGGATCCTTCACAGCCGGCTTGCCTTTGAATGAAACCTTTCTCCTGACACCCCAACTAGGGATCACAGCTTGAGGTATATTAGGCTTTTCTTTCTCTGCCTCTGCCTTTTAAGCATCATTGGCTTCCCTTTCTTATTGGCTTTTAGTTAGCCTCTCATTCAGCTCTTTCACTTGATGATGGAGTTCATCTGCTTGTTGATGGAGGTGAGGAATTATATTCATTGAGACTGGTTGGGGCTCCTGATATAACACCATTGCCAGGCCCATATCTTCTTCTTCAACAGCACCTTCCCTTTCAAGAACTAAGCTTGCATCTGAGGGAGGCACATTAGAGGACTTGGGTTCCTCATGAGTCAGGTCCTCAATCTCAACTTGCTCTCTCATGAGACCTTCAGCCAACTCATGAATTTGTGGCAGAATCTGGTTCAGAGTGGCATCAGATTCCTCAGTTTGTGCTATCTGAGCTATCTCCTCCTTTGGACTCTCAACTTCAACTTTCTCCTCCCCCTTTTTGTCATCATCAAAAAGGGCACACTGGGCTATGGGAGAGGGTTCTAAGGTAGGAGTGGAAGGAGAAGAGAATGTAGTATTGGCAGAGGAAGGAGGTGATGGGAGATTGGGAGAGATGATAGGAGCGGTTTCTTTCTTTCTGGCATATGTGTGGGAAGAGTTCCTGGTGTGGCGGGAAGTGTGTAAGATAGGAGCTAGGATGGAAGGAGGCGGCTGAGAAGTGGGAGATGAAAGGTGAGGTGATCTGGGTGGTGCGATAGATGGTAACTGTGGTGGAGAAGGTTGTGAGGGGATGGGATGTGAAGGCTCTTGGGGTGATGGAAGGGTGGCTTGTGTTTGGGTATGTGGATGAGGTGAGGTGGTCTGAGGTGCGGGAGAGTGATGTAGGGAAGCTTCTGGTGAAGGTGTGGCACCAGGTTGAGTAGAGGGCCCTACACCATCTGAGGCCAATTGTGCTCCAGCAACTCTTCTCTCGCTGGGATGAAGATAACCCATCATATTCTTAATATTGGCTACCCTAGCTTCCATATTATTGACCATACCTATGACAATGTTGTAGGCTTCAAATACGAAATGGCCAAGCTATCCACAGAAGGAACCAGAGAGGAATTCAGGGCTGCAACTAATTTCTTGAGCAACTTATCCTCAACCCCTTGAATCTGCAGGGAGACTTCATCTACTAAATTTGTGTTACTCTGCTCAACCAGGGTAGGGATGATATTTTGCAGATTTTCTATCACTTTGGCCGCCACTTGATTGATGACCTCATCTGTTATCATGTCTTCATTGCTGACCCAGATAAAGATGGAGCTGCAGTGGTGGGGGCTGATGACTGGGCTTCATCCTGAACTACCTTTGAACCTTGAGCCTGGGCATGTTTGCCTTTATCAGGCCTGGAGGCAGAGGGCTTTTGAGGGGCTGAAGGTTCTGGAAGAGGAGCTAAGGGAACGTGAGGGGCATTAGGGACTTCAAGTTTCGTCTTCTTCAGATGAGTGCCTGTGAAGAGAGGTACCTCATGCACATCATTTTCCTCTAGGTACCAGATATCATTCTTTTGTAGAATAAATGATACCAGTTGAGGAAATGGAAGAGGTGTCTTGTTGCTGGATGAGTTTCTGAAAGACATAAACTTCTCTGTGAGAATTTTTCCAAGGTTCAGAGGATCCCCCTTGATTAGAGCAAGCAAGATGGGGTTGTCTATCTTCTGTAGTTGACTCAGGTTGCCTACCTTGTTCACCATGCACCTTGAGTAGGCATAGTGAATCAGCCTGTTGTATAGGGTCATATCTGCGGGCTTCACCTTGCAGGAATCCTTGGCTTCACCAAAAGGTTGATAGGTTTTTAGGACATCAGACTCCATGTATTTCTCCTTCTTCTGCCACTGGTTACATAGAGGGTTGGTGATGTTGAACCACTCATTAAGAATCCTCTAGTTGAATGAGAAGGTTTTTCCTCGAACAGTGGAAGTAACCTCGATATCAACCACCTCATTCCTGGTGGTATGAGTGCTATTGATCTCCATGGCACTATAGAAACTCCTCACCACTTGTGTTAATGCTTCTGTGCTTGTATAAATCACTCACAGGAAGCCCCTCTTCTGTGACAAAGTTATCTGGAGGAACTACAGCTTCTTCAATGATTCTGGCCTTTGATTTTCCCTTGGTCTTGCCAGATGAGATAGGAGAGGACTTGGACTAGACCTCCCCCTTATCAGATTACCTCTGGGATGTATTAACAGAGTCAATGAAGGTCACTTGCTTCTTGGATGAAGACTTGCCCTGAGAAGAAGATTTGGCCAAGTCTTCCATACCATGTGTTTCGAGCCGGCTGGGATCAGATCTTAGAGTGATAGATGGATCGTCTAGAGGCAAAGGGAACTTTTCTTTCTGAACTTTGGGTATAAAACGAGGGGATTTTTCTAAGGGTTCTTTCTGGGCCTTGGTCTTTTGGCTTTTAGAAGAGGATTTGGGGGATTTCGAACTGGGCAGGATCATTTTCGGAGGCATTTTGGTTGTATAATGATGCTTGGATGTGATTCGAACTTGTAACTGATGGGGTTAAAGGATTTGGAGTGAGAAAGCGTGATTGTTTCCTAGCGTTGCAAAGACTTGTTCGAAGAGGTGCAAAAGATGATGAATAGTGAATGCAAAGTGATGCAACGGTAAGAAATTTACAGTTATATAGCAAGTTGGAGAGAGAAAAGTTGAAGGTGGCAAAACGCACAAGAGGGGGGTGAATTGTGCTTATCAAAAATTTAAACTTTAAAACTTGAAGACAATCCTTTATATTGGTTCGGCCAAAATACTGCCTACATCCAGTTCTCCAACTCCTTGTTGGGTTCCACTAAACCACAGGTTTTACAAAATAGGTTCACCTGCCAACCTTTACAAGACAGAGTTTTAGACTTCATCTAAGCCACTCCCCCTTACAAGTTGTAAGACTACAACCCTGTTCTAAAGTCCCAGACTTAAGAACAACCTCAAACAGTAGAGGATTTCAATAAATGAGTTCACTTAATGAACAGATTTTGTTAATCACTGAAGTACAGAATAATCTCACTAAGAATAATAAAGCTTTGACCAGTGAGTAGATGAGAAATAATGAATGCTTGTTCGTCAGTTTGTTCTCTTATTCATAAATGCTCAAGTTTTGGTTTTTATATCTCTTTTTTCAGTTGCCTTTTCTTTTCAGCTTCATAAGTCCATTTGAATATGTTCGTTGGAAGCTCCTAGCCGTTGGTATTTAATGCTGCTCTTCATCTCAGTCATCTTTCTTCTCTTCATTTAATTCTTGCAGAAGATGAGCTATGAGAAATAGAGACTGTGACTACCAACTACCTGCAACATTGTACTTGTGTAGCAGCTTTTTCAGTAGCGCTAGCATCTCAAGCTATCGCTAGCATCATAGTGTCAATCTTGCACTTAGATTGTTAGCTAAACAAGTATTCATGGGAAGCACAGTTGGTGTTATCGCTAGTAGGATTCATTTGCTCAGTGTATACAGATAATATATTAGCTATCAGAGAAGATATTTCAACAAGAGATTTCACTATCGATAGCTATACTCATTATCGCTAGTAGCTATGTTAATGATAGGTTATCATTATCTCTACATAGTAACTTATCTAAATGTCTAAGTGTTCTGCTATCGCTAGCTATTCATGCTATCGCTAGTGGCTATGTCTTTTGTCTATTATGAGACCTTAGCGATAGAGTCATGTCTTAGAGATAGTGATCTTTTGTTCTTTCTTTAGACTAACTCAAACTATTCCATTTGCGACAGTGAAGTTCTTAGCGATAGGAATATTTGTCTTAGTTTATTGCCAAGACTTCATTAGCTATTATTATTCTTATCTCTTCATCTATTAGCGATAGGCTCTCAGTCTAACGATAGTATATCTGTTATCTATAGGACTTGTTCAACGTTTATATAACTTATACTTTTCCTTAGTCATTTACCTTGATTCTTATCTTGATTCTTTTCTGACTAAGTTATATTCTTATCTGTTCATTTTACTTATGTTATCTATAGGGTCCAGTCCTCATCAAAACTTAAGATTGTAACAAAAGTTACCATTGTAATATTACTGTTGAGGTTGCAATCGATTGGAAAGGGTCGCAATCGATTGGGTGTAGAGCTCTTCTATCGCTGGAAAGAGTTTTCAATCGATTGATGTCCTAGCAATCGATTGACATATGTTGTGCTCGAATGAATCCCACGCTGAGCAATTGATTTACTATCGATTGCCCCTTCCCAAGCTTCAGATTTGTGATATTTGTAATCGATTGTTCCCATGTAACAATCGATTGATTTGTTGACACTCGATTGGGATTTTTCACCTTTACTTGATTCCTTTTACCTTGAGTTCCCCAATCGATACCTAATTGATGTCCAATCGATGGCAAATGCTTTCAATCGATTGGCTTTCCAATTTTCTGCAACATGACCTGCGAAGAAATTGTAAGCTACCCCATTGCCTAATTCAGTACTTTATCATCAAAATTTAATAAATTCAAGAGGGTTAAGAGATTGATTCAAATCTTACAGCTCATTGGGATTTACCATTCCCAATTCCCTTCTGATATATATGAATTGTTCAGCTGCCAATGGTTTGGTGAATATATCTGCTAGCTGCAAGTGAGTGGGAATAAATTCTACCATGACATCCTTCTTTTGCACATGGTCTCTAATGAAGTGATGTCTGACATCGATATGCTTAGTTCTTGAATGATGCACTGGATTCTTGGCCAAACTGATTGTGCTGGCATTGTCACAGAGGATTGGAACTTCTAGAAATTCCATTCCTAGATCTTTCAGTTGATGTTTGAGCCACAGAACTTGAGCACAATAGCTTGCAGCAGCAATACATTCGGCCTCTGTGGATGACAAAGAGACACAGTTCTGTTTCTTGCTTGCCTAAGTGACTAAAGATCCTCCAAGAAATTCACACTGACCACTGGTACTCTTTCTATCATTTTGTATCCAGCATGGTCTGAGTCTGAGTAGGCCATGAGATATTCCTGAGTTCCCTTGGGATACCATAAGGTTCGCAATATGGCTCGACTTGAGGGATCAATTGTAAAAGGATATTTAGTAGATGAAAGTCTCACATTTTGCTCGCGGTACTTACAAGATTTTCCTACAAAATTCAATGTGCAACGTAGGAATGAGGAAAATGATGTTGACATCAATTATGAACTATCAATATTCAATAGAAGTGGTGAACCTAGGGGACAATATGATACAATCTCTCTTTCCCATGAAGAGTATTGTCAAGCGAGAATGTATGTTCTCCAAAATTGTGAAGAAGTTTGCCATTCATAGAGTAAGTTTGTCTTACTTGAAAAACGGTGTATTTGTAATCTATATTTTTTTTACTTCTGTAAAACTTATAGGGAATATCAGAATATGCTTGGAACCCAACAAGAATCAATGAGTAAGCAAAGACAATATGAAGAGTTTCATGATTGGTTTCGTTCCCGAGTAAGCATAAGTATTTTGGACATTGATGTATGTATTAATTTTTATTAGTATGAGATCTTTAAAAAATGGTTTTTGTTTGCATAGGTGCTGACATTGTCCATTCAAGGCAACTTAGGTCCTAAACTTGACAGTTTATCCATTGGTCCTATGAAGGTAGTGAAGCGTTATTCCATGTTCATAGGCAATGGATTTCGCTTCCACACAAAAGATTGAGCTACGGGGGAAAAACCTCAAAATAGTGGAGTCATGGTGAAGGTTGATATTGGTAATGTGGATAAAGAGTATTATGGTGTGTTAGAGCATATTTATGAGTTGTCTTATGTAGGGAATAAAAAATATACGTATTTAAGTGTCATTGGTGGGACGTGGCTAACTTAGACGAAGGATATAAGGTCAACAAGCATGGGTTCACAAGTATTAACACTCAATATTCATTAGAAACTGATGAACCATTTATTTTATCATCTCAAGCGGAGCAAGTTTTTTATGTTGACGATATTGTTCATCCTGGTTGGCTTGTTGTGATAAGAACAAATCCATGAGACTTGTTCAATATGCTAAGTGTGAATGATGATGATGATGCTGGTAGAAGGGGAAATGTTACTACATTTGATGAAGATGCTTATCAACAATTGGTGGTTGACTTGAATATTAATGCTACAAGTCTTGATGTTCCTGATATTTTCATTGACTTAGGCTATGATGTTGTACCGCCACAAACTTCTATGGAAGCAGGAGCACCATCACATAGAAGTATGTGTAATACCATGGAATCAGGATTCATTGATGATAGCCAGACTCATTTATCATCTCATGAAGATAATGATGAGGAGGATGTGCTTGATGATAATGATAGTGATAGTGAAGAAGAAAGTGACACAAATGATGAAATGGAAGAGAGTGATTCAGAAGATATTCATATTAGTGATAACTTCTCAGAAGAATCAATTGAATGAATTTAGTGTCCTTATCAATGGTAGTTTTAATATAATTAAGTAAATGTGTTTTTATACTTCAGTACTTTTTAGAAAATATGCTAAATTTTGTACATTCTTGCAAGATATGTCTGGACTTCGAGGAAGAGGTGGGAAGTCTCGTTTACTTAGCATAAGGAGAGGACATGGCTCACTTAGTAGTGGCGGTACTTGCTCCATGCCATATAGAGAGCCGACAATGCATGATAGTACTGGTGGTACTCAGCATGAGAATCAGCCTGACAACTCCCCTCCAACTGAAAATAGTAGTGCGGGTAAATTTTACTGACACTAATTTGATTTTACTGATACTTAACCTTTATTTCTAAATGTCTAACACATATTTTAATTATTTCATTTGAATGATAGGCATTTCTAGTACAATCATTAAGAGGAGAGGAGTATATAAATCAATCAATGTGGAATCGAGAACAAGATTTTCAAAGATTCGAGTTCAATTGTCAGATAAGGTGGCAAGACCCGTGGGACCAGGATCAAGAGATTTATCTAACTATTGTGGTTTGACAATCAGGACAACGATATCTTCACGGCAATGTGTCAAGTGGGAGGATGCTTTTAAAAGGTATGGTGAAGATATGCTATTCAAAATGAAGGTACTATCCTTAAATTCAAATGTTGGTGTTTCTAAAAAATGATACCTGCTTTAGTGCTTATGAGCTATTTGATCTATTACTAGTGACATAACCTGAAGTTGAGTCATTTAATAGTTTATGAAGAAATTAGCTTTAAATCTTGTTATAGTTTGCTGCTTAGCCTGTGAAGTGAAATTGTTTCTGTCAATGATTTTGTCTGTTTTTTTATATTAATCAGCAATAATGCTTATAATGGTTAAGCATTGACAGGACTTGTCTATGTTAGTTCACTGCTCAGCTTTTGAAAAGCTAATCTTAAGCTGTGTATGTTACATTTTGATTTTGGGCCAACTATGCATTATGTATATGAGTTTCGGTTGAACGAATAGATTACTTAGGCTTATTATGTCATTAATGATATGTTTGATGGAAGAAATACATAGTATTGAAATTGAAGATGTGAGAATGATTGTCACTGATTGCAAATTAGTGAAAAATTTAATTTGGCTGCATTTATAATTTTTAGGACAAATTTGAACCTGCGATTGCTGGACAAGAAGAAAAGTTTGATAAGAATTTAGAAACCGCTTTCCAAAAGGCATTTAGCAATTGGAAGACCAATTTGCATAAACACTACCAAAAATATGAAAGTGATGAAGATAGGTTAGCTAAACCACCTGATCAGATAAGTCCTGAAGATTGGGAGTATTTATTGACATATTTTAGGTCCCCTGAATTCCAGGTACCTTACTAACTATTGAAATGAACTCTCATTATTTTCTCAATCAAATACTTATCAATTAACCAACTTTGTTATATACTGTGAGTTCCAGAAACAAGGAAAACAGAGTGAACAGGTTACAAAACATACTTGTGGTTGTTTATCATTTACTGAAGTAGATTACTCTGTTGTAAGTTCAATCTCTCTCTTTTACTTTGATTTATTTTTTACTTAATTTTTTATCTTTTAGTATACTACTGGTTGTATCCTTTCATTGTACTTTGTAGACTGACCCCACAATAAGAGAATGCCCACCGCTGGAAGAGTTGTGGAAGATCAAACACACCAGAAAGACAGCAGATGGACAGTTATAGTGGTCAAATCCTGCCGCCGAAGAAGTTTATGTATGTATGGTACTATTTATTCTTGTTTTGTTTATGAATATTTGTCTTATTCCATAACTTCATACTTTTAATGCAGATGCAAATGAGGGATCTAAGACAAATACAGGAACTAGAGGGTGATGCCCGGATGACCGATGATGACATATTAACCAGTGTTCTTGGGCAAAGATCTGGATATGTTAGAGGAAAGGGTTATGGAGCAGAGTCTTCAAGGAAGAGAGATCGCCCTCACTCGAGTCAAACTTCAATTTATCAAGTGCGAATACAGTTACAACAAGACTTTGATAAGAAAATTCAAGAGGAGAGAGAAAAATATGAGGCAAACCTTGCTGCAGAACGTGCAAAGATGGAAGAATAGCGTATGCAATGGGAATAAAGAATGGAGCAAAAAATGCAAGCTCAATTTACTGCCATGATGAAAAACATGCAAGCAAATCCCCATCCTTAGTCTTTTCATCTGACTTGGTATCTATATACGTTAAGGACTTTGAATATTACGTATAAGATTGTTTTATGGAGTACAATATAATTGATTTTCACTACTACAAAAAACAGAATTTACGTCCCCTTTTCACGTCTCTTTTTCAAATATGAGATGTAGAAAAGAGGCGGTGGCAAAATTGTAAATATGTGGCAACTTTTCAACGTCTCTTTTCTAAATATTAGACGTAGATTCTCTAAAAATGAGCGGCAAGCACGAAAAAGGTGGGAAAATATAGGCAGGAAATTAGTTTCGACGTCTCACAAAAATTATGAGACGTGGAAACAGGTTTTTAACGTCTCACAAAAATTGTGAGACATTGAAAATGGTTTTTCACGTCTCACAATTTTTGTGAGACGTGAAAAAGAGGCAATTTTTTTAAAAAAAAAAATTATGGGCCTCTTTTCACGTCTCACAAATTTTGTGAGACGTGGAAAAGAGGCAATTTTGAAAAAAAAAAGTAAAATTCTGGGCCATTTCACGTCTCTTTTTTAAATATGAGATGTAGAAAAAAGGCGGTGGTAAAATTGTAATTATATTGAAAACTTTCAACGTCTCTTTTCTGAATATTAGACGTTGATTCTCTGAAAATTGAGCGCGTAGACACGAAAATTTGCAGGGTGGGCGCGAAATTAGTTTCCACGTCTCATTTTTAAAAGTGAGATGTAAAAAGTATTTTTTCCATGTCTCACTTATAAAAGTGAGACGTGGAAAGTATTTTTTTCAGATCTTTCCACGTCTCACTTATATAAGTGAGACGTGAAAACTATTGTCAAAATACTTTTCACGTCTCACTTTTATAAGTGAGACGTGGAAACATCTCAAAAACACTTTCTACGTCTCACTTTTATAAGTGAGACGTGGTAACCTATCAAAACCTTACCCATAGGTGTCTCCTTGTTCATTTCCTCTGCCTCATTCTCGTATTTCCCTCTCATTCTCTCCATCTCTTCCCCTTAACTCTCCCTCTCGTATTAGGGTTCTCAACCCTAATCGCACCACCGCTCCGTTCGCCATCGAAGATCTCAGCCCTCAAACCTCGGCCGTGCCAATAACAATAACCCAAACCCAAACCCTAGCCAACATCTTCCCTCTTCTTCATTCATGCCGACGCTTTGATTCAGCCTTCATTGTAGATAGATCCAACAATACATACATGTGAGTTTTTCCCCTTTCCTTTTTCTGCTTTCGATGCTTAATTTCGTGATTTTTGATCTATTAAGATGTTTGATTTGTAAGTGAGTAATCATTGTTGGATTATACGGATCTGGAGTCGTTTTCTCATTGTAGATTCATTCTCTTCTTCCTCCATTCGACTGGCCGAGAAAGAGAGCAAGAGAAGGAGTGGGAGAGCCACCGTCATTTTCTTCTTCCTCCCCTTCTTCTTCCTCTGTTCTCCATTTAAGGTCTGGAGAGGTTTGAAAAATGCATTAATTGCTGATTGTGGTAGTAACGAGCAGGGCCCTTGTGTGCTTAACGGCCGAGTGTCTTCTTCTTCCTCCTCCAAAGGTTTGTCTTCTTCGATGGCCCTTGCTTGCGCTCCCGTTTATCTCTTTGAAGTTCTTGAGTATCTTGCTGCTAAGATTTGTTTAGATCATTTTTTCAGTTTTAGTTTTGGTTTTAGCACCTTTGATCCGATGATTTTTTTTTCGTCTGATTGATTAGGGTTTCGTTGCTAATAATGGTGTGAATGTTCAGGTGCTAGAGCCTACCGGTAATGCTGCAGTGAGGAATGACGTTGCTAGTATAGTGATTAATGGTTTGCCATCAACAGAAACCTATGAGGTATTTAACGAAATTAGTAAGTACTGGAAAGAGAAGATCACAGTTCTTGTCATCATTTCCTTGGCAAAATGTGTGGATGCTGAATTGGGTCTTGAGCCACGAATAATAGCTCCCACTCTCATGATTAATCAAGCAAGTTCCATGAACATTCATTTCTGTATGCACTTTGGTGTGCTTATTGGACTGTTTGGGGTTTCATTTATGTCTCTTGCTCTTTTATTCTATCATTTTATTTGTCTATCTCTATGTTTATATTTGCCTCATAGTTTGTATATTCAGATACATGACTAGAAAAGGGCAGCCCTTGTGAAAGAGAGAAGAGGACTTAGTGTATATCTTGTTACTTGTAAGTTGGAGAAATTAGCTTATATATGTGGTTGCTTGTCTAAGGTATGTTTTGAATGTGAAATTTGGATTTTTTTTCCCTTTCTACCTTGTATTGGTCTTGTTTGGTGATGAAGAAAAATCAGTGTTGGGAGTTAAATGGGAATAATCACCTTGCATGGTAAATTTTTGTTGTGTAGTTTGCCTTTTTGTTCTAGTTGATTTTTCTTTACTCTTGTCTCTGTTGTTTCGGTGTTATCGACAAGAGAAAAGAGTGATGGTGTGGTATGGAGGCAGTAGGGAGAGATTACAGGAATAGAAATAGAATTTAGTTATGATGATGAATGTTGAGTTGTTCACATAGCAGATGAAATTCTGAAAATGAGCATGATGATTTTGTTTTGGGTGTTTCAGATAAGTTTAAACTTGAAATCAATGTCTAATGACATATGATTTGAATGTGTGTTCTGCTTAGTTGATTTCTATCCCTATATATGTGATTGTTGTTGTTTTTCTAATAAATTTGATATAGATGAGACTAGAGGATGTATTGTTACATTAAACCATGAAAGTTTGGTTAGAATGACTGATTTGTAGCTATTGTTCTGATCTGAATTTTGATTTCTGTGTTGGTTGAATATACTAGCTGAAATGATGGGTTGAAAATAAGGATTTTGGCAGAAAAGTTTTATGTGGGTAATAGAGGGACTTTGAAGTTTCCAAGTTAGGTTTAATTTGAAAGGGTGATTGTATAATAAGTAAATTTAACAAGAGGCATGATGAATTATGGAAATTATAGATTGAAGAATGGGAATTATAGGATGATTATATTAATATGAGAAATGAAGTTAAGGTATTTAATTGCTACTAGGTATAGTAGGAGAATCCAATAATATATTACGTATCCACCTGCCTGATGTCCTTGTTCCTTTTGATATACTTGACATTTGACAAATATCAATACTTTTGTTATACTTGCTGACTGTTGTCTTACAGACTTGATGATTGGAAAGCCCCTCAAAGGAAGCACTGGAGGGTGGCCAAGGAATGTAAGTTTTTAATTTTTTCTGTCTCGTTCTTTGTTTGATTGAGGAAAAAATAACTCGAACTTTACATTTTTTTTATCAGGAGCAGAATGACATCAAATTTCAGTTTAGTGCTAAGATTAGAGTCTGCACTTTAATTTCAGAGCAAGAGGTTGCTTGTGGTTTGTTTATGGTAATGATTTTGGCTGTCACTGATTTTGGACCACTGTGATTGATTCTGAAACTATGTGGCTAACCTCGATAAATCTGATTTTCATTTGTTTCTCTTTGCTTGTGCTTTCTGGTTGTTGGAAACGATTGTGAAATATGAAATTGCTGGCTGTTGGAAGGACATGGCTAGTCTTTCTTCTTAGTCAGTGCCTCTTGAATTGAATGAAACTAATAGATACAGCAGGTGGTTATTTCCCCTTTAGACCAAATATTTTTGTCTAAAGGCGTGGAGGGTTGAACTGTTAACACTGATACTATGTATGAGTTACTTTTTTGAAAAATATGAATGAAATTTCCTCTTGGAACCCTTGCAACTATTTCTGCGCTGGAAGAGTTCTTCAACATCTTGTTAAAATATTTATTGTCGGCAAATACATTAAGTTACAAGGAGTGTAGATACTTAGGCTGCCCATTTGTTAACTCATATACGTGGTGTTCTGTAGTTTTCTGTTGTTGAGTATATCATGATGTCATTATGGATGCATTTTGGGCATGCATGTTTGTCCCATAGGAAGTTTGACATTGACAAATTAGTCTCTTGTGTGGTTACATCTTTTTCTTGCAAGAAAAAGGCTTTATGAGTAATCACTGAAGTTTTGATGTGTTTGTTTATGGATGTTCTGATGCTACCATAGTTATAGGAACTGTTGGCAAGGTAAATGACTAGTAACTCTGAGTTCTGATTTTACAAGGAGCTGAGTGGATCTGCGAAAAATAGAATGTGTATGAAATCTGTTTCTTTTGCTTGCCGGGATGGAATTTAATGTCTATTTCTTTCCTCTTACAGGCTGTTAGAGTAGAACACTGTGAACGAGTTCATATAATTGTGGCAACAAAACGTATATGTATAGCTAACTGCTGTGAGTGTGTTTTCTTTCTGGGAGTAAACTAACAACCTCTCATTGTAGGTGATAACCATAAGCTGCAGGTGAACTTACTCATTTCCTATTGCAAGATTTATGGACTTGGACGATGGTGGGGTCAAACCAACCAGAAAGGAAATCTATATGACTTGGACGATGTAACGCTGCTAGATGGTAAACGGTTGGAGTACTATATGGGACTTTTTGGGGTTTTTGATCTTATTGTTGGTGGCAGTCCCTGTAATAACCTAGTAGGTAGCAATAGGGTTAGCCGAGATGGTCTCAAAGTTAAAGAGTCATCTCTCTTCTTTGATTACTGTCGTATTTTAGAATTGGTCAAAAATATAAGGGCCAAAGGTCATTGATTTTTGTGAAAAGATCACCTCTTTTTAGGTCAGTGACTATGATCACTTCTGTTTCTTATTTGTATGTAATTGGAGTATTGGACTAATATTTGTTTGGCTATAAATAATAAAATTAGTTCATTTTTTCATTTTAAGTGTTGTATTTCTATTATTCCGATAAAATATTTGGGTTTTGTTGGATTGGGGAACATCCTAATTAAAAAAAATATCCTTTTTTTTAAAAAAAAAGACTTTCCACGTCTCACATTTGAATGTGAGACGTGGAAAGTGAGGCTTTTCACATCTCATTTTTTAAAAAGAGACGTGGAAAGTTGGCACTGGCCACTTTTCACGTCTCACATTTGAATGTGAGACGTGGAAAGTCTCACTTTCCACGTCTCACAATGGGACGTGGAAAGTGAGACTTTCCACGTCTCATTTTTAAAAAAGAGACGTGGAAAGTTCCGACTTTCTACGTCTCCTCTATCTACATCTCACCAAAAAGAGACGTGAAAAGTCAAAAAAAAGAGACGTGAAAAGTATTTTTTGTAGTAGTGTTTATTAGTATAATGTATTGTTGTTTCCAATATTTAATTTTTAAGTCATTTATTTATTTGTTTATAGGATATACATTTAATGGGAAATGAATATATTTTAATTTTATTTTTTTTCTTAAAAAAGGGCTTCAGCGAAGGCCATAGCTTTCATGGCGAATTATGTCGCCACTGAAGGGTATAGCTTCGGTGGCGACATAATTCGCCGCTGAAGGCCATAGCTTTGGTGGCGACATTTATCGCCTTCAGCAGCAACAATTTGTCACCGCAGTGTTAGAATAATGAGTTTTGATGATAACTAAACATAACTTAGGCATAAAGAAGGGCTATGATAAGAACAGAAATATCTTAGGGATAATCTGATAGAAAATCCTAAGTCCTGCCCAATCGATCAGGGATAGATTACAAGTCAAAGATCTTAAGCCTAATCGATTAGAGATGAATCAAGTTCAGATCACATAGCGCCCAATCGATTAGAGGCCCCTGTAATCGATGAGTGAAATTAGACCAATCGATTAGAGTCATCTAATCGATTAAGAGAAAGAACGCCCAATCGATTAGAGCCATGTAATCGATTAAGAAAAAGATGCCCAATCGATTAGTGATATGTAATCGATTAGGGAAGATTAAGTAATCTGTTTGTAATCGATTAGAGAATTATGTAATCTATGTGTAATCGATTAAACCTGCTTAATCGATCAGGCTTCCCCTGTAATCGATTAGGCGCATGAATTTCTAATTTGATGTTCAGTGATGCAGGCTATAATCTATAGGTAATCGATATGTGATCGATTAGACATCAGACCCTGTGATCGATCAGAGGCATGTAATCTGAGTGGCGATGGAAAATATTCAAAATCAATGCAAGCCTACTTTTAGCTTTGCAAGTACAGAGTTGTTCAGACCTACTTATGGAAGTTAACGTTAACACACAAGTTGATCAAAAGAGCCGTTGAAACTCACCTACCCTCTCAGCTATAAAAGAAGAAAGATAAGCTAAACCAAAATCAAGTACAATGGAGTAAATGCATAACAGAATTCATCACCAATACTCCATCAGAACACTCAACTCTCTGAGCATTTTCAAACGGTCATTTTGCCAATGGATACAATTCTAGAAGAGACTATAAATGCTTCAGAAGAGAAGTTAGTTGAGAGGATTGATTATCACATTGATTATTTGTATCTACTGCATTCAATACTCTCAACATTTATTATTCTCATATTCTTAAGTGTGTAACACAATCTGTTCAATTGAGTGAACAATTATTTTGTATTTATTACCAAAGTGAGATTTACTCTTAAGATAGTGGGATCTTAAGAGTAGGGTGTAAACTTACAAAGTGTAAGGGGGAGTGATCAGTAAAGAGAGGAGTTCTTGCTGTCACTTGTAAAGGCTATCAAGAGCCTGATTTAATCTTGAGGAATTAGTGGAACCCAACTGCAGGTTGGAGAACTGGACGTAGGCCAAGTTTGGGCTGAACCAGTATAAACTATATTGTTTATCCTCAGGATTAGAATTTAAAAAGCACAATTCACCCCCCTCTTGTGCATTCCTGCCTGTTACACGCAGAAGCTACACTTTTAGCAGCGACGCCAATACCTTTGGCGACTGCCACATAGGTGGCGACTTTACGGCGACTTTTTGTCACCACGAAAGGCTTTTGGCGGTGACTTTTGTCGTCGCTGAAAGTCAATTTTTTTGTAGTGTATGTTATGCATAATTATTATCTAGGGTTTAGCAGTGTATCTGCATTGTGAGTGCATCATAAGATACAATCACGTGATGTAACCCTCAATTGGCTCATCGAGTGGTTATTTGTACATTTCCTGATTGTAGACATGGACATCCATCCTATTTATGAACAAGGAATACAATAATGAGTTTGTACGCCCATCTTGATTGTAGACAAGGTAAAGTTATCGCAATTATGCATGCTTATCCTGATTATAGACAAGGGGGCAGTCATTCTATTGTTGCATGATATCCTAAGTGACGACAAGAAGTTTATATGTTGATATTGATATCCTAAATGTAGATAGGAAATTTATATGTTGATATTGAACTATGGGATTTGATTATGAATAATGTGGATATGATTGTCGTGATGGGATATCGATGTTGTTGTAAGGTTTTACAAGATTATATATATTAGCTCCCACTTAACACTCTGTTACCACACACTTATATGTATGATAAATAGAACTAGTGTATTATTGGGGCATCTGTCTCATCCTATGGTTTAATATATTACAGGTGACAGCTTGTGTGCTAGACCATCGGGGAAGGGATTGACCGATACTCACTAGTTCTGTGAGCTAGGTTCCGGTTTATTATTATTGAGCTTTATATTTGGCAAACTATTTAGGCTTGTTTATATGCTTCCACACTATTATAACTCTATTACTACTCTAAACTACATTTGGATGAAGAATGAAGGCAGTGGAAGAATAGGGTAAAATGAATAAATGGGTTAGTTTATATATATATATTATTTTTTTAAAAGAAGGGTATTTTGGTAATCTCCAAAATCACAGCAAAAAATAAAATTACTCCTTCACTTAGAGAGGATCCAAACCCACCTACAGGTTTCTCTTTGCTACTAACTACAATGAATTTCAAAATATATTGTTTAAGTTATACTTTTTTTTCTTTTTAAATCTATGTGTAAGTTGTGATTCACCTTCTATTAATTGATGAAAAGACGTGATTGCGAGAATCAAATCAAATCGCTAGGGATCTGATTTTGTTAGGCTAGAAATAAGGAAAATAAAAGGGACAATTAATTAGAGGTCCCATGAAAGAAACATAATTAAGATGAGGTCCTATGAGTTGTAAATAACAACTTCTGAGCTGACAGTAACAACTTTTGGCCTAGTGATTACAACTAACGGGACTTCATCTTAATTATGTTTCTTCCATAGAATTTCTAACTAATTATCCCAAAATAAAATTGTAGTTAAAACTGAATTAACTAAATCAGAACTGAATTAATTAATAAATAGATATTCAATATTAATTAAGGGAAACTTGACGTATTGGAATGAGTTTAGACTTCTTCCACTATTTCTTCAAGAGCTATTACAACTCATCAATTTTTTTTGGGCCATAACATGAAATTTCCTTGAACCAATGATATCTAGTACCAAGATCAACGGGACCTAGGTCAAGTTGGAACTGGGATGATAATGACATACGGTCACATCTCCAGAATTCTTGTCCCGATAATATAATTGTAATTACTTTGTTAAAAAATTTCCAACCTAAATATTCATTTATCCTATTTATTTTTAATTAATTTTTCCTCCATCTAAGTATTTAGTTCTTCCTTGACCCTATCTAATTAATTTTTATTGTGGTTATTGTCTTGTTCAATTATTAATACTTTGAGGACTTTAGAAGTAGTTAGAAAGGATTTGTTGGACCAAAGGTTGTTGAATGATCAATAGTTTGTATACACTTAAGTATATATGTAATAGGCTTAAGGTGCATTTTGGCCAATGATTTGTTACAAAAAGCGCGTTTGGCACAATTATTTTTAAAATTGTCCATATAAGCCAACCATCTTTTAAAATGGGGCAACTTGGCCAATACAGTGCAGAATTCTATTGTGCCAGGCGCTTCTTTTTGTAACAAATTATTGGCCAAGTTGCCCCATTTTAAAAGATGGTTGGTTTATATAGACCATTTTAAAAGATGATTGACTTGTATGGACCATTTTAAAAATAATTGTGCTAGGCGCACTTTTTGTAACAAATCATTGGCCAAAATGCACCTTAACCCTATGTAATATTAGAAAACAATTATACTATATTATTAATAACCAAGGCATAAATATACACATGTGCATCATTTATTTTGCTTTTTAGCCAATAGGATTGTGTTTAAGAAAATTGGAATAGGGGTATCCAGGTTTTATCCCGGTCACCCGAAAGTAAAATAATTGAGATGTGCAACTACTAAGGCTTATATCAATAGTTGGAGAGCTAATGGAAGAGTTTGGATTTCATATTTTCTATGACAAATAATCGAAAATGTAATTCACTTAAAACGATCTATGTGTGTGTGTGTGTATATATATTAAAAATAACAATGTGAATTTCAAAATCATGTTATATTAAGCAACACTAGTGCTGATTAGGTTCACACAAAGTATGTATGATGCTTTTTAAAACAAGAGTGTAAAGGGGCATAAATACACACGTTAATTTTTTTATAAGTGTATCTGGGCTATATTAAAATTTTAGCGTAAAAATACCCACACTAATTTATCAAAAGTACGTCCAGCACCATATTAAAATTTTGGTGGGTGATAGGCATGACATTGTTCACAATAGTCATACAAAATGTACACGTGGATATTCCGAAAGATGTAACAGAGGTGGCAAAAATAATGTGTGCCATTGCTAATTTCTCAAGTTTTTCCACTTTTTAACAGAAAAAAAAAACAAAAAACAATGAAATCTCGATCTGACTGATTATATAAAAGTATGAAAGAGGACTTACATCAGAAGCATTGCATTGCTAATGAGCTCACCAAGGAAAATCTCCTTGTTACTGTATAAGGTGTTAATGATAGGGCTGTTCAGGCTTGTCCCGTCCCGTCCCGTCCCGTCCTGGTCATTTTGGGACGGGAGAAATCGGGACGGGACAAAATAGGGGTTCGGGACGGGACTCTGGACGGGGTCGTCCCGATCCCGTCCCGTCCCGAATATATATTTTTATAATATATTTTTTTTCACAAAATATATAGAAAAATCTAATTGTTGAGACATGATCTTGATAGGAATAATAGAAAAGCGAATAGGGTAGGGAATAGAGAATGAATAAAGTGAGAAAGGAGGCTGTGATTTTGATTGTGGTTCACTGGTTTTGTCGAAATTAAGAAGAATCTGTAAGTGAATCTGTATAGATAAATTGGAAAATTGTGCTCTTCTCTATTTTATTTTTCTCTTTGTCTCTTCCTTCTTCTCCCTCTCCTTCTTACTCGTTCCTCTGCAGTAGCAACTCTACAATTCTCAATTTGTAAAAAATAAAATAAAATAAAAAAACATTAAAAAAATAAAAAGAAAATTAAAAAAATAATTCAGGACAGTCCCGTCCCGGTCCCGTCCCGTCCTGATCGGGACCGAAACAAGTTCGAGATAGGACGGGACACGGGACGAAATTCTCGCCCCGTGAACACCCCTAGTTAATGGTCAAGCTGAGAAGTTTCTGATTCTCCCAGATGTATGTCAGTCATCGGAATACAATGCTCGCAAAGCAAATTCGAAGGTGAAGAGCTCTCCCCTATGGACACATGTCAAGTGCTTGTACTGCCATGTCAACGGTCAACATATGCAAAAAGGGATTGGGGCCCACATCTCAAATTAATAAATATTAACTCAATTTAACGCAGGAAATTTTTTCAACCTTTTAAAATTACTATAGCCATTTATACACCTGAATTTTTATTATGATGTCAACATTTAGTAACTTACTATAGGTAGTTTGCACCTTCACTCTTTCCATATTAGAAGAATTATGAGGAGTGACACTGAAAACACCAATAGTAAGGGAAAGAGGAATCAAAAAACAAATTTTATAACGTGGGCATTTTTACCTAATTTTTAAATTTTCATATAGGCATTTTTACATCAAAATTTTAATATGGTGATAGATACAATTTTGAAAAATTAACATCGATATTTTTGTCCATTCATCTTTACTAGTTTACCCTTATTAGACTAAATCTCTTGTTTATCTTTGGATAATTTATTTAATAATTAATAATAATCTATTTAATATTTTTTAATCAATTGAAACATAATTTCTATATATATATTAACATAAAACATATTAATAAACTGGTCAAAAGAATAATTTTTATGAACATTGGTTTAATGAAGTTTAGTTAACATTTATGAATTATAAATGACACATTTTAAAATAATTTTAAAAATGATAACATTTTGAAATTTAATTATTTAGATTACAGTATATATGATTTCAAAACACTTTCAATCAATATATCTATTTTAAAAAATTATAAATGATCTTCATCGGAAAAATACTGATTAAATCATATGTTATTTTTAAAAAATTATTTTAAACATTTTAAAGTATTGAAAAATAAATTTATAATTATAAAATTAATTGATATTTTCATATATGATCAAAATTAATAAATCTATTGATATAAAATTATGAAAGTATGAATTCAAATTAATTTTAAATATTGGTAAAGATGATCTTAAATGACTATTCAGTATAACTAAGTCATGTTAACGAAGGGTATTTTGTTTAACGCTTGATTTAAAGGCCAACTAAAGGTTGGATGATGGAAGTTAAATATTAAGACTACAAGGAAGGTTTATACAATATATATTTTGATTTTGAGGATTATTCATATAGATTTTCAAAATACATGGGAGTTCAAAATATTTTACTCTTATATGTAACAACACAAATCTATATAACTTTATATTACAAGGTACTAGTGCTTATTGGGTTCACACGAAGTATGACCCTCTTTAACAAAGATAACTGCATTATAGTTCTACATTTGATCAAAAGGGATAAAATATCTTGGTAAGTAACTTGATCTCACTTCATATCAAAAAATTCAAATTAATTCCTTCCACTAGATTCAAATCTCTACCATTCCTTGAATTGCAGAATACGACTTGGTTCACTAATACACTTCCAGGAAGCAAGACTTAATTCATAAATATAAAGCACATCGATCTTATGGATTATAAATCCATTTATTTATATGACTCATAAAGTCTGATCGTTTCATTTTGAAAACCACATTTTAATTAACGTGCATTTCGACTCACACTAAGCTCTTGAAGATCTTCAATCAGAGCCGTTAAATTCATCTGAGAGGACCCACCTTCTTCAATAGCTTCTCTAGCTTTGTCTCTCATCTCTTTAGCTTTCTTTCCGATCTTTTCAGCTTCATCTCCACCGTCCATCAACCTCCTCACAGCCTTCTCTATCTTCACCCTACTCACCACCTTCTTCATCTTATCATAGGGGGTGGAGTTCCACTCCTCTGCACCCACCTCCACCCCAAAACCATGCACCTGCGTTATCAACTTCTCATTATAAAAATGCTCTATGAACACAGGCCACGTCATCATAGGAATCCCAGCGCTGACCGCCTCCGTCACCGACGACCACCCACAATGCGTCAGAAACCCTCCGACCGCCGGATGATTTAGTATCATCTCCTGTGGGGCCCACTTCCTTAGTATCAACCCCCTTCCTTCCTCCTTCATCCTCTCTTCAAACCCTACAGGTAACCAAACATCCTTTTCTTCACATTCATTCTCCTTTTCTTCTGATCAGCCTCTACCAAGCTTTGAAGGTGCTCAAAAATGTACTTGGGTGGTCGAAGAGAGAGTGTGATCGGGTCGGGTAGACCCGAAACCACATACGGGCCACCCGAATCATCATCAGCAGCAGCATGAGATAGTTCCGGGTTTGATGACTTTGATAATTGTCTCATATGTGCATTCATCATGCACACTGCAAAAAGGCAAAAGGAGTTGAACACAATCCTAGGAATCCCCAAACGGGTCGCGATCGGGGCTGTCCACGAGTAAATAAAATCCGAAACGATGCAATCGGGCGGGTTTTGAACCATGAAAGGCTCCACTTGATGCTGCATCAAACGTGCAGCCTCATAAAATTTATAAGAGGTCTCACCATCTTTGACATCAAAAGAGGTCTCGATGCCGGCCGGAAGACCAACTTCATCGGCGGGAAACCTGATGGTGTGAATTTGGATGTGGTGGCCTAAGGCCTTGCTTTCCTCTATGGAGGTTTGAAGGAATAACTGAGCATTGATAGGGGTGGTGATGATGGTCACGTGCAAGCCACGTGCAGCGAAGAGCCTGGCAAAGTGGGAGAAAGGGATCATGTGGCCCTGTGCCAAGTTAGGAAGGAAGTAAACCTTGAGAGGTCTGGAAATTGCTGCCATGGTGATTGATATGTGTTTACGTATTGTGGATAAATATAAATCCACACAGTTATACTATATGGTTCCCAAATATTAGACCTAGTTGATATTTTTAAAAAAAAATCGTAATAAATATAAATGAATTACTTATAAATTGATTTGTTTGTTTTTTTATTTTGAACTAATTTATTTGACATATAAGTTAATTAATATATAATATAATAATACACAAAATACGTTATCATTAAGTGGCTTGTTTTGATTCCTTAATTTTCCAAGAAAAAAAAAAGTAAACTAAGTCTTATATTTAGATAGAAAGAAAGTAATTTATTTTCATTCATCTCGGAATAGCTCCATGCAAGCCATGCTAGTTTTGCCATGATTTTTATAAACCATCGCTTTTGAGAAATAATAATGAGAGGAGTATTGATTAAGTTCCATATTTTTCTTAACCTTTTGGAAAGGTTATGTTGAAGCTAGTGCTTTATAGGCTATTCAACTCTCTAATTCCATGTCACTATTATATTAGTGCTTTCATTGATTGCCATCCAATCACAAAACTCATCCCAACTCATTGCTTTCTCAGTGACTTATCCTTGTTACACAAAGCTAAAGCAAAGCATGGCTTGCAATAACTTTATAACTTAGTAGCATGGATTCTTCCTTACAAGTAAGATGTCATGATGTTGTTTGATTGTGTCAGACTTTTAATTAAAAAAATCATTACTTGTAGCATCATTACACAAAACATTCCCGGTGTTGTACATTGTATGAATGGGTCGAGACTCGAGACCCTAGTGATCTTAAAATATTTTGTGGGATTTAAAATCGGTAGCATAGGCTGGATCTGAACCATTATTGGCTTTCTAATAAATAAAATCATAATCAGGTCCCAAATAAAGGAATTAATTACAATCAAGAAGCTTCGTGGGTTATCAATCCAACTCAAGGTTGCTTGAGTTGTCACAGGGATCTAATAGTGATTAATTCTCTTATTTGAGATTTGATTATGATTTTTCCGATAATATAATGTTTGTTCTTTTGCTCTCATCAGATTAACCACTCCTTTTTTTTTTTTTTTTGCACTGATTAATCACTCCTTCTTGATTGAGCATTTTCATACGTACGTAGCTAGCAAAACTGTCCATATATGCATGCGCTTTGCTGTGACCACCGGCACGCGGACCAATAATAAATGACTTGTGGGTGGCGAGGCCATTTTTTTTTTCACGAGATCCATGCTTCCAAATATGGAAAGTTTGTTTTCCACTAACCTTTGGTTCTTCAACCAATGGTGGGGCACTAAATAACACCCTCACTAATCTCCTATCAGAACAGTTTCATGAAGATGAATAGGGGGCGTTCCTACATTCTGAATCGTTTAGATCTAATCTAGACAGTCTAAATTTATTAATTTAAAGTTTATGTTTTTAAATGAGAATTATTTTCATGAACACAAAATCTAAATTAAAAATAATCTCTTAACTGTTTTGTCAGAAAATATAGTTTTCATTTAAAAATCATAAACTTGAAGTTAAGTCCTACATTTATCGGGAATAGATACAACGTCCAGATAAAATAAATTCAGTGTGGTTTGGACAATTTAGTCTTTGAGACTAATCTTGAAGCATTTGCTTCTGGAATAGATACAACACCAAGATAAATTCAAAACATCGGAAATTCTCTTATTTTCTCAAGTTCTCGTATCAAAAATATATACAGATCTCTGGAGTCCTTTATTCTCGATCTGAACTTCTTTATATTTGTTTAATCAAGTTAATTTGAAAGCAAAATGATAACTAAGTTGGGAGAGTAGCATTGTTTATGTGGAGATGAAGAAGGAACCAATATTGAATGACAAATCTCCCCCCGGGGGGGCTCTCGCTGCCACAGAGATGGGTGAAGGAAAAAAAAGATTGGGATGCTCTTTTTTATTTTTTTTTCCTTTAATATAACGGCAAAGATTCAGTTTGCTAACATCGTTTGCGAGTTAAATAATAACAAAGACATAATTATCAAATGGACCGGTTAAATTTGAAGGACTGAGTTACATTTGGACTAAAAGTTGAAAATCTAAATAATCAATTTTCCTTAAAATAAATCTATATATACTAAAACTCGTAATTGATAAAAGAAAAAAACAAGTGAATTGTCAAGTTTGAATTGGACATAATGTTATATCCTTCTTGTATTTCAAATGCACCCAATAGATTTTTCAATATATTTGTTTCGTAATGATAGATTACACATGCCGGTCAAGGGTATTAATGACTTACCTCTGACCCCAAATAGATTTTGGACTTAACTAATCTCTTAATCTCATCATTATTAATTACTTCACTACTACAAAAGCCCCTTTTAACGTCGCCAATCAATGTCCGTTGGTTAACAAGCTGACGTTAAAAAAAATGCGATGACAATTTTGCAATTAACTGATAATGGAGAAAGAAACAACGTCACTAATTTTAAAAATGTGAGACAAAGAATTCGGGAGAAACAACGTCACTAATTTTGAAAACTAGTGACGTTGTTTGTCTTCAAAATTTCGAACCCCACCTTTCTTCCTCTTTTCCTCATTTCCTCCATTTTGGATCCCTTGTTCCCCATTCTTCCCAAAACCCTATTTTCTCTCAAATCCCCATCCGCGGTCACCGAAACGTAGCTGAGGGAGTGAGAGGCCGAGGGAGAGCTGGAGTGTGAGCCATCTCATTATCAAAATATCTCCTCCCCGATTCTTCTCTCGATGTTTCGTATTGTGTCTGGTGATTTCTTGAACTGATTCCTCTGTTTCCTGAAGATTCGTTTTGGGGGAGAAGCAGTTGCAGCTGTTCAGAGAACTCAAAGCTGGTTGCTACGAGTAGAGATTCTTAGGAGGTAAGATTACCAACCTGTTTTGGGAAACAAATTGTTAGTCATGAGTTGTATTCGAGTATTTCTCATATTCAAACTAATTTCAGATCTCAACGGGTTTAAATTACATGGAGTGATTTCAGATTTGATGTAACTATAGTATACATTTTACTGACGCTTCCTTTTTAAATTTCATTGTCGATTACCAGAGCTATTCTTCTGTGATTTTGAGAACGAATGTGAAAAATTGAGGTGATGCGGCTTAGATAATGAAGGTGAAGCGTATATGAAACCAGAATACCGAAGAAAGAAAGATTTATTTGTCTTCGTGTGGTGTCTGAAATACTGAGAGCAAAAGGCAGTCTAGGTTTTCTTGGTAAGTCATTTTGGAATGGCAATTGCTACTAAATTCTACTTTTAAAGAATCAAATACCAAACTGGGATTTCATTTTGCTTGTGCTCATTTATTCATCTCATATTGCTTTCGTCCTCCGACATACTTTGATTTCCTAGATTCCAAAGGTAACCTCTGATTTGTTTCTTTAAATCTTGTTGCTGTCATGATTTATCTTTGTGTTTTGTGGTTCTGAGCTATGAAGTTATTATAGTATAGTATTACAAAGGTTCCCTAATCTAAAGGAACTTGAAAGTGTTCAAGTTTATTGTTGGGTGATTGAAAAATCAGGGGATGAAATTCTGTTCATGTAGTTAACTTAACATTTTGTTGAAGAGCTTCAGACTGCTGTTTATGGAAATTAATGTTTTACTTAGGATGTTCAGCTACGCCTTCTTTTGTTCTGTCCTAAGCATCTAGTCTTCATGATATGCATTTAGGTTATTTCCATGTCTCAAGAGTTGGGCCTCCTATTAATCTCACTTCTTTGCAGAAGCCTCTCTTTTTACGTCTAATGAGTTCTTACAATTTCATTATTTTTTAATAGTAATCCACTTCATAAAACCCTGGATAGGTTTATTATTCTGACCTGAACCTAGAAATTTTCACCATGTCTTTCTCTCTAGTAAAGCTCTTGAGGGAATAACGTTGTCAATGGTGAGTTGAACAATAGTTATCAGTTTTTTCTGCATGTTTTTCTGAAAAAAGGGCAAAACATTGTCATCAGTTCTCTCTTTTGTATACATAGATTCTTGAAGCAACAAATGAAGAAGAAGTCTCACTAAATGAAGAAGAAGTCTCACTACTTTAAGAGATATACGAGTATTTCACTACTTTTATCTTTACCTCTTTCTTTTATCCAAGATTTAAAAAAATTCATAGTTGATAATTTTTGTGGCTAATTAATTCGTTAGGGCTGAGAAAGTTAATAAATGCTGGTAAGGAAGCATGTATATTTTCCCCTGAATAATAATAAGAGAAGAGTTTGCTAAAAAGACCGCTGAAGTATTGGTAATGATATAGATATGTTCCTTTTAGCATTATTTGCATGGGCCTGCCGTGAGTCCATATGCTCTTGACATTATGAGGGGACTTTTTTTGCATACTTTAAAAATTGAAACTAGGGATCTGACAACTAGTTTTTTTTTTCTGGACTGAGAGAACTAGTATTTTGTGCTTAGGCGTATAAAAATATTTGTAAACTGGTGTTGAATATAGTTTTGAACAGAGTTTCATGTGTGTTGTTTCCTTTGTGTGTTTGGTGGATAAAAAAAAGTTCTAATTGGACAGGTTGTTCTTTTATGATTATGTGGGATAAAGAACAAATGGTTGTTGTGATGATATGGAAATAATTATATGGGCATCCAGTGTTATCCCTCCAAGTTCATTTTCACTGGGTTATGATTGGAAATACAGTTTTAGCCAGCAATTAGTGATGGTATTTCATTGACAAACAATTTACTCTTGGGTGCATTTCTCTTTGGTTTAATGAGTATGTAATTGAAGTATTTTAGAGGTTTATCATCAAATTCCATTTTTCATTTTATGGGTAATTTGATTCCTGCGCTGAGCAATAACATTGAAAGGTTATATGCTTCTTTTTGGCCTACATTTGATTTGTATCTTTGAAGTTCATGAATATAATTTCTTTTTGGCCTAAATTTCATTAGTTGGAGTGATTCTTGCCTTCAAGTAAATATCATCATTGTTGGATTACCATTTTGCCCAATTATGTGTTTTTCTTTTGACTGCAGATTTTCTTCTGCCTCAAGTCATTGCATTCCATGTTGAGTAGCGAGCTGAAGCTACATTAAAGAAATTGGTCAATTGAGCAGCTCATGATCTAATTCTATTTTTTTTATTTTGTATTCACTAGTTACCTAATTTGTAGATTTGTTAGAGAGGCTAGGATTCGATTCTATTTTTTGTTTCATTATTGGAATGATCTCGATGAATAATATTATTTTTTATTTATAGATGATGTTATTATAGTCATAAATTTGTAGAAAATATCTTATTTGTTTGTTAGAGAATAATCTCAATGAATATGGGTATCTGTTTCTAATGAAATCTGCAATGTATTTAGATGGGAAAACCAAACTTAATAAATGAAATATTAAAAAAAAAAGAATTCATGTCACTTGTTATATAACAAGTGACGTTGATTCTTGGAAACCAGGTCACTTGTTATATAACAAGTGACATGGTTTCCAAGAAACAATGTCACATGTCACCATAATATGTGACGTGGTTTCTTTGGCCAGGAGAAAGTCACTTATTACAAAACCTGTGACTTGGTTTCTCAGTCACAATAAGCAAAAAAGTAATCAACGAGGGATTTATCTACGTCGCTTTTTCATAAGTTGTGATGTGGAAAATCTGACTTTCCACGTCCGTTATTTTTAGTGACGTAAAAAGTCTATTTTTTCTAAGTCACTAGTTTTAATGTCACATAAAAAAGTGACATGAAAACCTCGAAATAACAGACTTAGAAACTCCTTTCTGCAATAGTGCTTCCACCGTTCCTAGATATACAAGACTTAGTTGACTTTTTTTTTTAGATTAAAGAAGTGAAATGAATCATTGAATCATAACGTATTATTTAATGTATTATTAGATTTTATATTAGCTTATAAGTTAAATAAACTAGTTCAGAAAAAAATTCTAGAAAGTCAATTTACAAATAATTTATTCAACTTTCTTAGGATTTAATTTCCAAAAGAATTAGATAGGTCACATATATTTAGCAATGGAGAGAGTAATCACTTTAAGCCCAATTTTCATTGCCTAATATAGTTATACGATGTTAAGGAGTATATCTCTATCTCATTAGCCAAATCATCCATTCAACTCACAAATTCCAAGTACTCACGTGATTAAAAACACAAATTTTACATTCAACTATAATTTTCTCAAACATTAATTAAGTGAACCCCATCTATATTATCGGTATGGCTAATCAATAAGAAACATTAAACATAGAGTAAAATCATTTGTATAATCATATCAGTAATTCATTGATCATAAATATAAAAAGGGGAATTGCTTATTCAATCCGTAAAAAGGTTAAAAAAAAAACATAGAAACCAAGCTTTATCTAAATATGTAATTAGGGGTAGCCTTTCAAGTGATTTTACTAACCACCTTTAAATACACTTTCATGAGTGCATCTTCCTCTTCCTTTTAGATCCACTCTTTTGATCAACGACATGCAAATGCAACAGAATCCAAAGACTTTGTTCAAAACCAAACCAACCGGAAAAAAAGAAAAAGAAAAACCAAGTTATTTCACAAACAAGATACTTAGAAAAAGGATTTTAAGGGTTTATTTTGTTGCGAAAGATTTCGTTAAAGAGCTATTTTACCCTATAAGTATTTTTTTTATCCAATTTTGCATGGGAAGCGTTAAAAGAGATTAATTTTGCCCTTAACTATTAAAATATTAACAGTTAATATTAACTTTTAAACCATCAGCATTAATTTTTTTAATGGAATAGAGTAATATTGGTAGTTTTGAAACTTACAAGGCAACTTTATATATATATATAAAAAACAAAAACACTTCTGAGACAAAATTGCCCATAAATTAAAACTTCCATATAAAATAGACCTTAACCCCTTAAAAGAAAAAAAAAATAAAACTAATCAACTAGCTAGCTTAGATTCCCTCCAAATCTTAAGCTCATTGATTAGTTCAGTCAAATTAGTATGAGATGAACCTCCTTGTTCCACTGCTTCTCTTGCCTTCTTGCCCAATTCACACACACGTCTTCTCATCTCCATAACTTCATCCCCACCGTCCATCAACTTCCTCACAGCCTTCTCTATCTGATCTCTTCTCACCATCTTTTCCCCACCTTCAAACACCCAAAGGTTCCACTCCTCTGTCCCCACCTCCACCCCAATCCCATGCACCTCCGTTATCATCTTCTCATTAAAAAACTGCTCACTATGCACCGGCCACGTCACCATCGGAACTCCGGCGCTGACCGCCTCCACCACCGAGTTCCACCCACAATGACTCATAAACCCTCCGATCGCCACGTGCCCTAGGATCAACAGCTGTGGGGCCCACCCCCTCACCACCATCCCCTTATTCTCCTTCCTCACCCTCTCCTCAAACCCCTTTGGCATCCACTTATCTATCTCCTCACTTGTTCTCTTGTCCTTCCCTAGTACCACCCATATGAAATCACAACCAGACGATTCCAACCCCACCGCCATCTCGTAAAGCTGCTCGTCGGTTAACCGACACGAGCTCCCGAAACAAACATAGATTACCGACCTCGGTTTCCTCGAATCGAGCCAGCTCAAACACTCATGTTCCTCCACCACATTCTTATGACACCTCTCCGTTTTCTCCTCCTCCGTTCGGTGAATCAGCGCCGCCGGGCCGATATGCCAGACTTTGTGGCCGCTCATCTTCTTGTAATGCTCCACGAACTCTCCGTCGAGCTCCGCGAAGTTGTTCATTATTATTCCCTCCGTCTTAAAGGAAGCTTCGATGCGAGAAACCATCGGAGGGCTGAATCCCTTGGGGGGTTTCACCGACATCGAGGCCCGATGCGGGAGATAAGGAATAGTGTAAGGACCCGAGTCGGGGATTTGGTATGATTTTAAGGACATGATGGCGCAGACAGTGAAGAGGCAAAAGCTGTTGAAGGCGATCGCCGGTATGTCGAGCCGGGTCGATAATTCGGAGGCCCATGGGTAGATGAAGTCGACGACGAGGCAGTCGGGTGGGTTTTCGAGGATGAAGTGTTTGTATTGCTCGCCGAGGATGGTGATTCCTTTGAGGACGCCGTTGAGGGTTGGGCGGTCGACGGCGCCGTCGAGGAGGTTCTCGATGCCGGAGGGGACGCCGGATTGTACGGAGGGGAAGTCGAAGGTTTGGAGGGAGATGCGGTGGCCGGCGGCGACGTCCTTGTCGACGGCTTTGCGGTGGAGGAGGGCGTTTGAATGGGTGGTGAAGAAGGTCACGTGGATGCCACGTGTTGCGAACAAACGGGCTAGCTCGAAGAGTGGGATCATATGACCAGGTGTGAGAAATGGAACGAAGTAAATCTTGAAGGGTGGTTGAAGAGAAGCCATGATGATGAGATCAGTGGGAAATTGAGTACTCTTCAATTAGTGTGCTTTTAAGTGTATGGGGACGATATGGTGCCTCTTATACCCAAAATTGGTGGACAGCCTCAAACAACACTTTTTCTTTTGTGTTTTTCTTGGGAAAATGACATATAAATACTTTATGAATTTTAAAATCTCATATAAGTGATTTTAACTTATTGTGTAACGGTATTCACTAGTTTGGTAATGATTTTAACAACTGCAAATCACCTATCTAGCATTTTGAAATTTAGAAGGTATTTGTCTTTCATTTTTTCTTTATTCGGTTCACATAAAAAATGAGGTTTTTTATATCTCAAAGAAATCACATACCGAGAAACTTTTAATAAAATGTTTTTTTGACAAGATAAAAAATAAATCATACAATGTGGTTATAAATGAGCGTGGGAACCTCATTTTCTTTATAGTCATCTCTTCTCATCCTTTTCGCTAGCTCTAGGCGTCCGTAAAATTCGATGGCTATAAAACAAAAAGATTAAAAGAAGAAATAATTAAGAAATAATATAAAGGAAAGTAGGAGGTGGGAGAGAAAGAGATATTCAATGTCTCATATTTTATATTTTATCGACCATTAAATTTTACGGATGGCTAGGATTATAGAAGAGGGCCATAAAGAATATGACGAGTTCTGCGTCAGTTATAAATCTAGTTTGTGTGGTAAATAATAATTGTTTAATTTATTTACTGGTATGATGTTATGTGTAGTACCCCTAATAATTATCTTGAGTGCATGTTCAATATCGAAGATGATGAGACCATATAGTGACGTGTGTGTATATTGATATATTCTTTGGTTAAAAAAATATATTGGTATATTTCCTGAAACGAAGATCTCGTGGGGAGCGAGTGCGTCATTTGAAATTATTTTAATATATTCTTTTGATTTGTGGTGCCTACATATAACAACAAATAAACATGGACAGTAGGAGTGGGAACAGGTCATGCCAAGCCAGGCCACAACCTTAACGGGTAAGGCCTATCTTGTAACAAATTAAATAAGTCTGAGCCTGACTTGTGGCTTGTTACAGGCTTTTTTTGTAGCTGAGCCTGGCCTGTAAAAACCTTAGACCTGGCCTGAGCCTGAGCCTATTAAGGAATTTTTCTTTTCCTTTATGAAGGATGTGTTCAATTCAAAACAAAAAAAATCTTAAAAAAACAGAGAACAAAAATCTTGATTGAGTAAAGGAAAAATACCAAACTATTGTGTTTAAGAATGATAAATAAATCCACTCTTAATTTTTGGAAATAAATAAAGTGCTGAAAATTTTATATGTCAGACAAGAGATGGAGTTGGATATGCACTAATTATATGCTTAACAAATAAAAAAATACCTTTGTAGGTATTATAAGCGACAATGACTTACTGTGAAAAAAAATAAAAGGAAGAGAATACAAATGGCAAATCCAGGTTTGGAGATGTGTTGATGTCGCCAAATACATGTTACAAACTGCGAAAAAGAAAAAATGTATTTATGAGAAAAATAAAATATTATTATTTAATTGCTTAACAGGCCAACCTGACAAGCCTAACAGGCTTTTTAGAAAGCCTGAGCCTAACAGGAAAAAAAAAAGCCTACGTCTAGGTCTGACCTGAAAATAAACAAGCCAGGCCGCAGGACCTTGACAGGCCGGTTGGGCTATTCCCACCCCTGACTATACGTCTTGAGCAAATTTTTCATGTGGAAATGTTAATTACCGCGGCTCCTTCATGCAGTTCACGACGCAAATTATAAAGTGATTATCATATATATAATTATATGTTTATATGTGAATAGGTTGTAAGAAATTAAAGATTGTACGAGACTTTATCCAAGTGATTATATCAAGTATATATTAATAAGAAATTTCCCAAAAATTATAATAACTTCCTCATAATATACTATATTAATTTAATAATGATTTTGAGTACAAAATACTTATGAACGTTAACTTAACACAAATACATTTCCTCATGCTAATTACGAGATCCTAATATATTCCGGCATCACCTTCCACCACTTGATATCAGCCCGAGGCTGATGAGTGATACGAAAGATATTATATAGGTTTATATTATGTGACAACTTAGCTACGCAATGAAAACAAAAATTTTCATTTCTATACGCATGATAGAACAAAATTTGCTAGTCCTAATAAGCCTAGTTGGCACATCATCTACAGTATCGCTAAAAGAATGTTGGTCATCGCAATCCTTAGTTAATTAGCAAATTATTAATAGCCTCTGCCTTTAAGCTATCAAGGAAGGAATTAAAGAATGTCACGTGGATGCCACGTGCGGCGTATAAACGAGCTAGTACAAAGAGTGGTATCATATGATCGGTGTGAGAAATGAAAGGAATTACAGTCTCAAGAGTCGCTGAGAAAATAATCTCTTAATTATTATTTTGTCAAAAAAATATATTTTTTATTTAACAATCACAAACTTAAAAATTATTAAATTTAAACCGTCCAGATTAAATCTAAATGGTTCAGAGTAGAGGAACGCCTCCTACTCATCTTTCTTACGAGCACTAAAAGTGGTTTGCTGTGAAATGAAAACCATCACTATTCAATGTACTTTAAAGTGATTACCACACATAATGATATTTATGAATAGGTTGTAAGAAAGATTGTACAACTATATTCATAAAATTCTTTTTTTTATTTATCCATATGTATCTGCTACTAATAACTGACTAATCCGACCCACAATATACTCGCTACCTTCAAATAATTATCGCGGTTACATACCCAATGCTCAATTTTGAAACCATTGATTAAGATAGAACAACTGAATGCCAGTTAATCTAAGCGTTTGGTGGTATATATATCTCGATAGAAATTTTCCCAAAATTGATAATAACTTCCGCAAAATATATTGCATTAATTAAATAAAGAGTTTGACTAAAAAATACTTAAAAACATTAATTTAACACAAATATATTCCCTCATGCTAAATAATAATAAAAAAAAGATATTTCCATTTCTATAATATATAAATTAGAAACGGCGGACATGGTATTCACTAAATAAGTCATAGTCTACATGGATATTGTAATTGAACTTATGTTTACATATGTTTGCGGTACAATGATGGATATGTGCAACCAGTAAGGTGTGTAGTGTATTTGGTTTAACAATTGCAAAATTAACTTTTTTAAAAAATTTTAATTTTGCAAACTTCAGATTAGATATAAAGTCAACTTGAATTATTAAATTAATTTATTTTCTTTTTCAAAGTTAATTTGTTTTTATATATATTAATAATCAAAGAATCACAACAACAACAACCAAGACTTATCCCACTAGGTGGGGTCGGCTACATGGATCACACAACGCCATTGTGCTCTATCATTAACCAAATCCTTATATATATTATTCACTAAAAAATCTCAATCTACAACTTTTCTAGTGTACGCCTGAGTCTCCATCTTCCTCTCTTAATTGGACTCCAAACTGTTTGATCTACCCTCCTCACTGGCGCACTAATAACCTTCTTTGTACATGTCCAAACCACCTTAAATGATTTTCTACCATTTTCTCACTGATAGGTGCCATTCCAACTCGATCACGTATATAGTCATTCATAATCCTATCCTTTATTGTATGACCACACATCCATCTCAACATCCTCATTTCAGCTACTCCCATTTTATGTTCATGTTGTCCTTTCAAAGCCCAATATTCACTACCATATAAAACTGCTGGTCTTATAGCTGTGCGATAAAATTTCCCTTTTATCTTATGGAGTACTTTCCAGTCGCCGAGAACTCCAGTACTTTTCCTCCACTTATACCACTCAGCTTGAATTCTATGGTTGACATCATCAATCTCACCATCTTGTCGTATAATTGATCCCAAGTACTTAAACTTTGTCACTTGAGGGATTAATTGATCTCCCAATTTAACTTCCAAATCATCCCTAAGTTATCTATTTGCAAAATTGTAATGCATATATTCTGTCTTACTCCTACTTAGACGGAAACCCTTCGACTCCATAGTGTTTCTCCATATCTCTAATTTATCGTTAATCTCCTCTCTTGATTCAGCTAAAAGGACTACATCGTCAGCAAAAAGCATGCACTTAGGGACCTCTTCTTCGATAGACTCAGTTAGAACATCGACTACTAAGTTAAACAGATATGAACTCAAAGCATATCCATGATGTAGGCCAATTCCTATAGGGAAGTCTTTTGTCTTACCTCCCGGAGTTCTAACTTTAGTAAACACACCATCATACATATCCTGTATAACTCTAATATATGCAACACACACTCCTTTCTTTTCCAACGCTTTCCAAAGTAAATCTCTTGGTACACGATCATACACATTTTCTAAGTCAATAAAAACCATATGTAAGTCTCTTCTTTTACTTCGATACTTCTCTATCATCTCTCTTAGTAGATATATCGCCTCTGTTGTGGATCTTCTTGTCATGAACCCAAACTGTGTCTCAGAAATACTAGCCTCTAATCTTAATCTATGCTCAATCACCTTTTCCCATAATTTCATTGTATGACTTATAAGTTTAATTTCCCTATAATTAGCACAATTCTGTATATCGCCTTTATTTTTATAAATAGGAACTAAAGTACTTTTTCTCCAATCATTAGGCATCTTTTTAGACAGTTAAATCTCATTAAACAATTTAGATAACCACAACACACCCTCTTCACCTAAACATTTCCAGACTTCAATCAGTATACCATGCGGTCCAACAGTTTTACCATTCTCCATTTTCTTAAGAGCTTCCCTAACCTCCCCAACTTTAATTTCACGATAAAACGACCTATTAAGTCTATCTTCACCAATTGTCAACTCCCCCAACTCACAAGGTGGACTTTCACCTCCATCATTGAATAACTTAGAAAAGTAAGCCTCCCATCTATTCTTAATATCTTTATCAGTGACCAAAACTTTACCTTCCTCATCCTTTATACATCTTCCTTGATCCAAATCTCTCGACTTTCTCTCCTTAATCTTTGCAATTTTGTAAATCTTTTGTTTCCCAACCTTTGTCTATAACTCCTTATAAAATCCCTCATATGCTTTAGCACGAGCTTCACTCACTACCTTCTTAGTCTCCTTTTTAGCCAAGTGATGCTTTTCCCAATTTTCAGCATTATTACACAAGTGTATGGCTTTAAAACAATTCTTCTTATTTCGGATCTTTTCTTGGACATCATCGTCCCACCACTAAGTCTCCTAATCTCATGGTCCAAAACCTTTTGATTCTCCTAAAATTGCTTTAGCGACCCTTTCAATCTTCTTAGCCATATTCGTCCACATGATGTTAGCATTCTTGCGGCTCCCACACACCTTCCTCCAATATATTTCTCTTAAAAGTTTATAGCTTCTCCCCCTTTAACTCCCACCACTTGATCTTTCAGTTTAAGACTGCTCGGTGCTTTTGTTTTCTACCTTTAATTTGCACATCAAGAACTAATAGTCTATGTTGTGTGGTCTCCCCATGCACAGGAATCACTTTGCAATTAGTACATAATCTTCTATCAGGGTTCCTTACAAAAAAGAAGTCAATTTGAGACCTATGAGTTCCACTCTTATATGTGATTAAATGTTCTCCCTACTTCCTAAAGCATGTATTAACAATCTTAAGGTCGTATGCTAAGGAAAAATCTATAATAGCATACCCTTCATTATTCAACTCCCCAAAACCAAAACCACCATGCGCCCTTACATGCGGTCCTGCCTCTTTCCCGACATGTCTATTAAGGTCTCCCCCAATAAAAATTTTCTCGGTAATCGGTATACCTTGTATCAACCTCTCAATATCAACCCAAAATTTCTCCTTAAGATGTGATTCTACCCCTACTTAGCTTGAGGTGCATATGCGCTAATAATGTTTATTGCATCATTTCCCACAATTACTTTCACAAATATGATTCAGTCCTCAATCCGCTTAACTTCCACTACATTCTTCCTCCATTCTTTATCAGCAATGATACCAACCCTATTCCTCCCATTTACCTTTCCTGTGTACCAAAGTTTGGCACCATTAACTTCGATTTCTCTAGCTCCCTCTCCAGCCCATCTAGTTTCCTGCAAGCACAATATATTAATCTTATGATCACTCATTACTTGTGCCACCTCAAAACACTTCCCATTTAGCGTCCCAATGTTCCAAGAACCAAATCTGATCCTATTATCATGAACTAGCTTCTTTAGCCACCTCCGTCCATTAAAGTGTGGTAGCCCTTGCTCATTTAACACTGCATTCGGGTGAGGATGCAACGGCTCTTGCTCTCTTACCACTGTTAGGGGTGAGCAAACGGTTTTTCGGTTCAAAACCGAACCGAAAACCGGAAACCGAAAAGTGGAAAAAATAGAAACCGAAAACTGAAACTGAAAAACCGAATTGTTTTCGGTACGGATTAATGGTTTTTCGGTTCTTTGAGTTTTTTTGGGCCTAACGAAAAATCAGAAAAAAAAACAGGTTTGGCCCATAACTGCATAATAGGAAAAAAAAAGGGGTGCTGAACAGTGAACACCATTCCTCCGGATCCGGCCTCCCCCAATAATTCCTCTTCCATATCATATTCCTCCAATGAAACCCCCCAACGCCACACTCCTAGTGCCAATCAACAAGAACATGATCATGATGATCACACAGTGGATCATGCCACCAAATATATCAGAGGCCAGATTATTTTCTTCTACTTTTTTCTTGATGGAATGAAAATAAAAAAGGGGACAAATTAGTTATTACACACTTACCTAATGATATTGTTGTTGTGTGGTTTGGACACAAAAATTGATGTCTATATATGTGTGTGGATCAGGCTGAAGGAGAAGAAGAAGAATCAAAAGAAGCAGAGAGAGCCCAGATTCGACTTTTGGAGTAAAGGGCTGAGCTGATGAGGAAGGAAATGGCAGAAGTGCTCACGATTGAAGAAGAATATTGTTCACGATTGACGAGCAGGAAGGTGTTTGAAAAGGAGGTCACCACCTTCTCCGCAAGATCTTGAGCACACGGCGTCGTTCCGCCATCGGAGTTGAGAAGGAGACGGCGAAGCTGGGTCGCCAAGTCTCGGCCTCTCTCCAGTTCCTCTATTGCCTTTCTACGATCCCAAGCAAGATTCTCCATTTCTCTCCGAGCTGATGAGGGGCTGAGCTAATGACAATGTGAGATGAGTGATGAAGAGTGACAGTGATCAGTGAGTGAGAGGGAGAGAAGATGGGAGAGGCACCGTGCAAGTGCAAGCAAGAAGAAGAAGAGGAAGAAGTTAGGGTTTGTGATTTGAGGCTTTGGGCTATTGGGCTTGCTGTGATTTGGGCTTTCTTATTCTCCTTTAAAATAATATTATTGGGTTTGGGTTTGAGGCTTTGGGCTTTTTTTTAATAATAATAAGGTTTTCGGTTTTCGGTTTCAAACCGATTTTTTTTCCAAAAACCGAACCGAAAACAGAAAATTTTCAAAATGAAAACCGAAACCGAACCATGAAACTGAAAAACCGAAAACCATTTGGTTCGGTTTGGTTCGGTTTTTGCTCACTCCTAATCACTGTACTCGAGTCATACATCGCGTTACAACCAGGCAATGACCTAACGGGTAGCCTTTGCTCATTTAACACTGCATTCGGGCGAGGATGCAACGGCTTTTGCTCTCTTATCACTGTACTCGAGTCATACATCGCGTTACAACCAGCAACGACCTAACGGGTAGCCCTTGCTCTCTTAACACTGCATTCGGGCGAGGATGCAGCGGCTCTCACTCTCTTCTCACTATACTCGAGCCATACAGTACGTTGCTTACGGGCAACGACCTAATATTCACACAATTTCTTCAATGATTCATGGTCATGAGATTCGACAGGGTTTTTACGTCATTCATATAAAAAAATTTAAGGAAAATTAATCTTTTTAGTATTTTACTTTTAACTCAATCTCGACTCACTCCCTCAAATTTGATTTGTTATGACTCAGTCCATATATTTTTAACTTGTTATGACTCAATCCTTAAAAATATTAAACTCAATCAAACTTTGAAAACTCTTACATGTGGGATAAAACGAGGGCTGACTATGACCAGAAAAGCTGAGATGGCATCTACTAAGTGACACATCACATATTTTTTTGGGCCGTTCTCTCCTCCCTTCCCTGTCTCCTTTCTCTCTCCCTCCGAGAGCAAAGGCTCACAATTAGTCCACTAAAATGAGAAGATACCCAAAGTTGAACTTGAAACAATCCTCTTAATTAACAATGTTCTTCCTGATTATTAAGAAGGGTGTTTCAGTTAAGAGGGCATGCCTTTTGTAATAAATGAAAGTAATTGGATAGGGAAAAACTCTTGTCTTCTGTTAATTTCCCGGCACCTGTGTTATCAGCTTCTCTCTCTGTCTTTTCTTTGCCTGTGTACGGTGAAGAAGTATGATGCTTATGAATAAAAAAAAAAGTATGTTACTCCATTCGTACTAAATATAAGATCACTTATACTTTTTTTGTGGAAGTTAAGGAAGCAAATTAGACCACTAAATTATAACATATGTCACATAAAATTAGATTATATGTTAGTTTATAAGTATAATAAATTAGTTTTGAGGAAAAAAGATTTTTTTGGGATTGAAAGTACTTTTTTTTAGACTGAAAAAAAAGTCAAAAAAATCAAAGTGATCTTATAATTAGGACCGGAGGGAGTACTTATCTATATTACACGGTCCTAGTACTTATTGGGTTCACACGAAGTATGACGTTCTTTTAACCGAAGATAGACGCTCTTTTAAGTTTTAACCAAAGATAACTACATCATAGGTCGACATCTGATCAAAAGGGATTATTTTGTAACTAACTTGATCTCTCTTTATAGCAAAACATTCAAGTTACTCCATCTGTCCCATAATATAAAATCATTTTTTTTAATGACTTGTCCCAAAATATAATATTCTATTTGACTTTGTTTGAATAATAAATGAGTTTCTCCCCATTTTACCTATGTATTAATTTCTTCCATGTATTATCTTTCATCTTCTTTTCATAAGTACCATATCTCTTACTCATTCATAAATAATGGTATTTTTGAAGAAAAAAAATGGTATATTTCCTAAACATTTACTATTTTTAACTAATTTTTTTAGGAAACCGCAATTCGGTTAAAAAAGACATGAGTAATTCCTTTCACTAGATTCAAATTAGTTCATAAATATAAAGCACATCGATCTTATGGATTATAAATCCATTTATTTATATGACTCAACATTTGATCGTTTCATTTTGAAAACCACATTTTAATTAATGTGCATTTCGACTCACACTAAGCTCTTGAAGATCTTCAATCAGACCCTTTAAATTCATCTGAGAGGACCCACCTTCTTCAACAGCTTCTCTAGCTTTGCCTCTCATCTCTTTAGCTTTCTTTCTGATCTTTTCAGCTTCATCTCCACCGTCCATCAACCTCCTCATAGCCTTCTCTATCTTCACCCTACTCACCACCTTCTTCATCTTATCATAGGGGGTGGAGTTCCACTCCTCTGCACCCACCTCCACCCCAAACCCATGCACCTGCGTTATCAACTTCTCATTATAAAATTGCTCTATGAACAGCGGCCACGTCATCATAGGAATCCCAGCGCTGACCGCCTCCGTCACCGACGACCACCCACAATGCGTCAAAAACCCTCCGGTCGCGGGATGATTTAGTATCATCTCCTGTGGGGCCCACTTCCTCAGTATCAACCCCTTTCCTTCCTCCTTCATTCTCTCTTCAAACCCTACAGGTAACCAAACATTCTTTTCTTCGCATTCATTCTCCTCTTTTGCTTCCCTATGCACCACCCATATGAAGAAACATCCAGAAGATTCCAACCCACGTGCTATTTCCAACAATTGAGGATCATCAAAACGACATAGACTCCCAAAGCTTACGTAGACAACAGAATTGCACTCCTTAGAGTCTAGCCATGACCTTATGTATTCATGCTCGCTGTCGGTTTGATGATGAAGATTTTTTTGTGGTGGCAGTGTGTTTCGTAACATGAGAGAAGCAGGACCGATGTGCCAAACCTTGAGATCAGTGATTTTCTGGTAATACTTGATGTAATCATGACCGTCCATCTCATCAAAGTTGTTCACAATTAGCCCATAACTGTTCTTCTGATCGGCCTCTATCAAGCTTTGAAGGTGCTCAAAAATGTACTTGGGTGGTCGAAGAGTGAGTGTGATCGGGTCGGGTAGACCCGAAACCACAAACGGGCTACCCAAATCATCATCATGATCTGGATCATGATGAGATGATTGTCTCTTACATGCATTTATCATGCATACGGCAAAAAGACAAAAGGAGTTGAACACAATCCTAGGAATCCCCAAACGGGTTGCGATCGGGGCTGTCCACGGGTGTAAAAAATCCGAAACGATGCAATCTGGCGGGTTTTGATCCATAAAAGGTTCCACTTGATGCTGCATCAAACGGATAGCCTCATAAAGTTTATAAGCAGTCTGAACATCTGTGACATCGAAAAAGTTCTCGATGCCAGCCGGAAGACCAGCTTCCTCACCCGGAAATCTGATGGTGTGAATTTGGATGTGGTGACCTAAGGACTTGCTTTCTTCTATGGAGGTTTGAAGGAATTGGGCATTGATAGGGGTGGTGATGATGGTCACGTGCAAGCCACGTGCAGCGAAGAGCCTGGCAAATTGGGAGAAAGGGATCATGTGGCCCTGTGCCAAGTTAGGAAGGAAGTAAACCTTGAGAGGTCTGGAAATTGCTGCCATGGTGATTAATATGTGCTGACTGCTAGCTATTTGCTCTTTACGTATTGTATTGTGTGACTAGAAGAAAGAGAAGAAGAGCTTTTAAACAGAAGACAATACGTTTATAAACGATTGGAGTGAGAAGACAGTTTCTAAATAATTAGAGTCCTGGGTGTATTCCACTTCTTGTATTTAGAAACGAATATAGTAATCTATTTTCATTCATCTCGGAATTGCTCCATGCAAGCCATGCTAGTTTTGCCATGATTTTCATAAACCTATTATTGCTTTTGAGAAATAATAATTAGAGGAATATTGAATTTGTTCCGTATTTTTATTGACATATTGGAAAGGTTATGTTGAAGCTAGTGCTTCACAAAACTCTTCCCAACTCATTGCTTTCTCAGTGACTTATCCTTGTTACATCCCTGTTACACAAAGCTAATAAACCATAGCATGGCTTACAATGAATTCTTCCTTATAAGTAAGATGTCATGAGTTTGATCCTGACATGTTGTTTGATTGTGTGAGCCTTTTAATTAAAAAAAAAAATCATTTCTTGTAGCATCATTACACAAAACATTTCTAGTCTTGTAGGTTGTTGATGAGCGACCGCAGTCACTAGTTTGATAATGATTTTAACAACTACAAATCACCTGTCTAGTATTTTGAAATTTAGAATGTATTTGTCAGTCTTTTTCTCTTTACTCATTTCACATAAAAAATGAGTTTTTTTATATCTCAAAGAAATCACATACCAAGAAACTTTTTATGAAAAGTGTTTTGGACGAGATAAAAAAAATAAATCATATAATGCGGTTATAAATGAGAACCTCATTTTCTTTATAGTCATCTCTTCTCATCCTTTTCTCTAATTCTAACTGTTCGTAAAGAATCCGATTGCTATAAAACAAAAGGAATAAAAGAAGAAATAATCAAGAGGTAATGTGAACATGTAAAAGTAGGAGGTGGCCTAGAGATAGTAAGAGATATTTGATGTCTGATATTTTATATTTTATCGACCATCCAATTTTACTGATGGCTAGAATTATAGAAGAGGGCCATAAACAATATGAGGAGTTCTGTGCCGATCATAAACCTGGTTGTGTGGTAAATAATAATCGTAATTTATTTGCTGGTATGGTATCTGACACTATTAGTTGCTAACTAATCTAATATAATTCCTGGGGACGTAAGTCGTTATGCGCACTACCCTAATAATAATTATCTTCGGTGCATGTTCAATGTCGAAGATGAGGAGACCATAAAGTGACGTCTATGTATATTGATATATTTTTTTGTTAAAAAAATATATTGATATATTTCCTGGAACGAAGAACTCGTGGGGGGCGAGTGCGTCATTTGAAAATTTACTATAAGCACGGGCCGTACGTCTTGGGCAAAATTTTCACGTGGAAACGTTAATTACCGCGGCTCCATCATGCTGTTCAGGACGCAATTCATAAAGTGATTATCATATATTATCGTATATATAATTATGTTTATATATGTATAGGTTGTAAGAAAGATTATACGAGACTTTATCCAAGTGATTATTTCAAGTATATATTAATAAGAAATTTACCAAAACTTATAATAACTTCCTCAAAATTTACTATATTGCTTCAATAATGATTTTGAGTAAAAAAAAATACTCCATTCGTTTCTAAATATAAGACATATTTACCTAATTTGATTAGATTGAGAATGTTAATTAAGTTAGTTAAAATCACATGATATTATAAAAATACCCTAATCACCTACCTTTATCCCCACCCTCCATCTATCTCTTGCTTGATTGTTATTGAGGAATATCAATATAGATAATTTGAAGAAATGTTAAGAAAAATTATAAAGTAGTTTTATATTTAAGAACAAACTTACTTCCCTTAACAAGTCCTATGTCTATATTTAGAAACGGAGGGAGTACTTAAAAACTTTAACTTAACACAGACATTTCCTCATGCTAATTACGAGATCCTAATATATTCCCTCGTCACCTTCCACAATTGATATCAGCCCGAGGCTGATGAGTGACAGAGTGATACAAAAGATATTATATAGATTTATATTAAGCCTAATTGGCACATCATGTACAGCATCACCTAGAATGCTGGTCATCGCAATCCTTAGTTAATTAGCAAATTATTAATAGCCTCTGCCTCTAAGCTATCAAGGAAGGAATGGGAGAATGTCACGTGGATGCCACGTGCGGTTAATAAACGAGCTACTACAAAGAGTGGGATGATATGATCGGTGTGAAAAATGGAAGAAAGTACAATATGAATGGTCGCTCTTGAATAATAATATATATCACTAAAAATAATCTCTTAACTATCATTTTATAAAATAAAAAAATTTATTTAACAATCATAAACGTAAACATATTAAATTTAGATCATTTAGATTAGATCTGAACAGTCCAGAGTGGAGGAACGTCCCTAATCATCTTTCTCACAACACTGAAAGTGGTTCATCATAAAAATGTGATAGTGTAATTTCTAATATTTTTTAATTTATTTAACGAGCGACTAATCGGTTCCTAGATATCTCAAATGTAATGAGACTTCCCAGTATCGTTAAGAAACTATTTTGGCTGCACATTCAATGCTTAATGGTCCATCTAAGCGAATGCAAATAGATAGTCATTGTCTGGATTTCTTCTGGGGCTTTAATGGTCCATCTAAACGAATGCATTTATCCAACAAAAATCATCTTTTTCTCCCAGTCAATCAAGGTGGTTTAGGCATTCGCCTAATGGAATTGGTCAACAAGTCTCTCCTAGCTAAACAGGTTTGGTGAATTATTTTTGCTGATCAGACCTCTATTTTAGCTGTCACAATAGAAAAGAAGTACATCGATTGGTCGAAAGAGCAATGGCTTAAACGGCCTTATAATTTTTCATGGTTATAGAATGATATTCTCGAATGCAGTTCCTTCATTACTAATAACCTCATATGGCAAATTGGCAAGGGTAGGTCCATCTCTATCAACTACCCTTTATGGTGGTCCATGCAAGGCTCTGTTGGAAACCCTACTGGAATTCAAGCGGTTTCTGACTTGCTTACGCATACATCTTTTCCTTGGAACCTAGTTCAATGGAATATCTCCTTAATCAAAAGACTTTATTCTGGCCCAGTAGCTGATTGCATTTTATCGACTCCAATCTCAGTTTTACATGGGAATGACTCTATCATTTGGATAGGTGGATCCCTTTGAATCCTACACAGCAAAACTAGGATTTCGTCAGCTTTTTGATGAAAAGTTTCAGGTACAGCCTGGTTTTGACACATTCCAGAAATTCCTAGAGTCAATCTCACTGCCTAAGAAACAGCTACTCTTTATATGGAAACTCCTTCATAAGGCAATTACAAGATCACCATTTGGCGGTGGATGGTTTATGCCATTTTAGTTGCACAATGGAGGAATCAATTCATCATCTTTCTTTTCCTGTGGTCTTGCTAAAGCTGCTTGGCTTGGGTGTTTTTTGTTACGACCGATATGTTATCTCTCTACTAATGATATACTCATATGGCTTAAACAGTTCCTTTTTGCTAATAGAGAGAATGAAAACTTTGTGAAAGGCATAATTGCCCTCCTAAATGACATCTGGTTTAAATGCAATTCTACAGTTCACAATGGGAGAATTCCTCAGCCTCAGGATATCATCAGAGACTCTCAATCTATAGTCGCTTTTTCCTCAACGGCTTTCTCATCCAGCCCAAAATCCCAACAATCAGTTGGTGAAGAATTGCCTTTTTCTGTACATTCAATCAATGGAGTTTGCTTATCAGGAAATAGAAACTCAAGCGTTCATCGTACTGCCACATCTTGATATGTTTTGGTGGGAGTCCACTTCAGACTTTCACTTAGCAGCGCCATTCTGTAGCAGGTTCTCTCTTCAATCTTGCTTGCTTTAGGCTAGCTCTGGAGCACCTTATAATCTGGAATATTCACAAACCACTGATTGATTTCTTGGGATGGGCTCCTACAATGCATCACATCATAGCCAAAGATATTACTCAACTTCTCAAGGCTCTTCGTTTAATTACTATAAGATTACTACCAATTGCGCATTATGCTTTTGTTTCTTCTTTTCCTTTTTTGGATGTTATTAAACTTTTGAAATTATTTACTATTATTAATATCATTTTGTCTTTTAATAAAAAAAAGTATATATTGATATATTTATTGAAATGAAATACTCGTGGAAAGCGAGTGCTCATTTGAAAATATTTCAATATTCTTTTGATTTGGGGTGGCTAGGTGCTACACAAAAAAAATAAATAAGCATGAATCCTACCTCATGAATTTGATCCTGACATGTTTTTTTATTGTGTCAGCCTTTTAATTAAAAAAAATCATTTCTTGTAGCATCGTTAATGATGACTCCCCATATTTAGTAGAATTTTAGAAATATTTCATTGTAATTGAGGAGCTATTAATCCATAAATTGAGAGATTTTGTTGTGATTTGAAAAGATACCAAATTGATACTCCCTCCGGTCCTAATTATAAAACCATTTTGACTTTTTTGATTTTTTTTCAGTCCAAAAAAAGAGTAGTTTCAATCCCAAAAATAATATATTTTCCTCAAAACTAATTTATTCTACTTATAAACTAACCTATAATCTAATTTCATGTGACATATGTTATAATTTAGTGGTCTAATTTGCTTCCTTAACTTCCACAAAAAAAAGTCAAAGTGGTCTTATATTTAGGACCAGAGAGAATACATTATTTGGAGATTTCTTTTAAAATATATTGTTTTAAATTAAAATAGGAAAATTATCAAAAATAAAAAAATAATAAGTTTCAGTTTCTATTGTTTTTCTTTTATCTTATATATCATATTTGATTTCATTGGATAATTTTTTTTTCCAGCACTGCATAGTCACACCTAATAGAATTGGAAAGACGAAAAAACCAAAAGAGGAAACAATTGATGAGCAAGACACACAGCTTCCCTAAATTGAACCAATCAACATCAACGTGAATAAAGAAGAGGAAGGAAAGACCTAGAGCATGCTTATATACATCAACACATCACGCAGGGAAGAAACACTACAAGAAAATCGGACATTAGTCACGGTTGAAATATGCAATTTGTCACGGTTTTAACCGTGACAAAGAGGCATTGTCACGGTTTTTAAAACCGTGACAAAAACATCCGAGACAAGGAATTTTGTCACGGTTTTTTTTGAACCGTGACAAACATTATCAAAATCGTGACACGAGGAAATATTTGTCACGGTTCAAATCACAAAACCGTGACAAATCCGGTCTTAGAGCTAGCCAATGGTCACGGTTTTATACGAAAAACCGTGACACAGGTTTTAAAAACGTCACGGTTTTCAAAAAAACCGTGACAACTGTGTCACGGTTCATACTATGAATCGTGACAGTATTGTCACGGTTCGATAGTCGAACCGTGACATCACGGTTCTTTCCTCAAGAACCGTGACATTGTCACGGTTCGTAGGGAGAACCGTGACAGATGTCTATGTCACGGTTCGTACCGGAACCGTGACACATCTGTCACGGTTCGTACGTGAGCCGTGACATAAGTGTCACGGTTTTTACGGAACCGTGACATTTATGTCACGGTTGTGTTTATTTTTTTTTCTGGCAACTTTCTTTTTTATTTTTATTAAACATATTAGAACGAAAATTTTATCAAGTTTTAACACATTTTATTTTTTAACATAATTATTACTTTCCAAAAATATTTGTACAACAAATCATCTATTACTTTCCTCACCACAATTTCAATTTATCATATAACTATAAGATATTTATATTCAAAAAATCAAAAAACACCTGCAACCAAAGAATTTAAACAATTATTTGGCCAAAAAAAACAATTAGAAATGGCTACAAAATATATAAATTAAATATGTATACATATAATTAAAAAAACAAATAGTTACTCAACAAAAATGAAGAAAGAGCAGCACATAGCATTCTAGAGCGGAGAGAACAGATGCGAGAGGAGAAAGAAGCATACAAATGAGTGAGTGGGAGGGGCTTTATATACTAAAATAGGACTGCATTTTGTCACGGTTTTTTATTAAAAAACCGTGACAAAAGTGTACGGGGGTGTCAGAAATGAACCGTGACATTTTTGTCACAGTTTACTACCTAGAACCGTGACAAAACGTCAATTTGTCACGGTTCCATATGTCGAACCGTGACAAATTGCCTTTTTGTCACGGTTCAAACTTTCAAACCGTGACACAACGCGATTTGTCACGGTTTGGAACCGTGACACGTTTTATCACGGTTCCACAATAGAACCGTGACAAACGCATCACGTCACGGTTCTATTGTGGAACCGTGACAAAACGTGTCACGGTTTCAGTATTTAAACCGTGACAAATATGCGTGCCCAACGTTCATATATTACCTTTATTACATATTTGTCACGGTTTATATCTAAAAAACCGTGACAAAGGTTCCAACGGACATATTATTGTAACGGTATAATGTAATATATATATAATAACTGGTAATGGGGACATTACAAAAACAAAAATTCCTTCTTTTCTCAATTGTTTTTCCCTACAACATTTTGCATCAACCCATGGATAAATCATGGATAAAGTTTCCTCGAACGAGTTCCATTTATTTGGATGGATTGAATGGTTTCTTAGATTTTGCTACAACTCATGCTTGTTGTAACGGGAAGATCATATGTCCATGTCCTAAATACAAGTGTAAGAAGTGGCATCTACGGCAAATTGTTAGGGAACATTTAATTGTGAAACCTTTCCCAGTAGGATATACATTTTGGTGTCTACATGGGGAAAAACCCGACATGATATATGATCTGTTTGCTGAAAGTTCGCAAGCAGCAGTTCAATTAGGTGATGAACACGACCCGATTAATGATGCTGTTCGTGATGCTTTTGGCGTTCCTCAGGACAACGTGGGCGATGAAGCAGAAGGATCTGATCCAGTGTTTTATAGGAACGACGCAGCTCGTGAGTTTTACCAATTAATGGACGACACAGATAAGTCTTTATATCCTAATTGTAAGAAGTACTCTAAATTATCCTTTCTAGTTAAATTATATCATATAAAATGCATATGCGGTATATCTGATAAGGGCATATCTATGATACTTGAATTATTGCATGATGCATTCCCTGAAGCGGAGATCTCTCTGTCGTTTTATGAGGCAAAAAAAATTATAAATAAGCTTGGGTTGAACTACAAAAAAATTGATGCATGTCCGAATGATTGTATGTTGTATTGGGGAGACGATGCTGAAAGAAAGACATGTAAGCGGTGTAACGCTTCTAGATACAGACCAGTGCGAAAGGGGAAAAGGAAAAAGAAGAAACTGGCAAAGATTCTCAGATATTTTCCGTTAAAACCTCGATTGCAAAGGCTGTTCATGTCTTCTAAGACGGCTGAGCACATGAGGTGGCATAGCGTTGACAAGAATCCGGATGGCAAGTTAAGACATCCACGTGACGCACAAGCATGGAAAGCATTCTACCGTGAGTTTCCCTCATTTTCTGCTGATCCAAGAAATGTGCGTCTGGCTCTCGCAACTGATGGGTTCAATCCTTTTGGGAACCTAAGCACGAGTTATAGTATTTGGCCGGTTGTCCTTGTGCCGTATAACTTGCCACCATGGATGTGCATGAAGCAGAGCTCCTTTATTTTGTCCATGATCATTCCGGGGAAAAAAGCACCCGGTAATGATATTGATATCTACCTCCAACCGCTTGTGCATGAGCTAATAGACCTGTGGAATGATGGCATAGAAACATATGACGCATTCGACAAGACTCTGTTCAATTTGCGTGCAGCCTTGATGTGGACAATCAGTGACTTTCCGGGCTTAGGGACATTATTTGGATGGAATGTTCATACTGGCCTTGCCTGCCCCACTTGCAATTTTGACTTTGACTCAGTCCGCCTTCCACATAGCCGGAAGTGGTGTTTCATGGGTCATCGACGTTTTTTAGACGGAGGACACAAGTTTAGATTGCAACGGAAGCGTTTTAATGGGAAACAGGAGAAAAGAGCGGCCCCAAAAATATTATCTGGTTTAGAGATTTTAGAGCAGCTTGCAGATGTTGAATTCGAATTTGGAAAGGCTGTTGATTCTGTTAATGTGGGTAGGAAGGTCAACAAGCCGTCATCTTCGCAGCCTCAACAATGGCGCAAGATAAGCGTTTTCTTCACTCTCCCATATTGGCATACCAATTTGTTACGACACAGTCTTGATGTCATGTATATTGAAAAAAATGTGTGTGATAACGTGCTATATACATTGCTCAATGAACCGGGGAAGTCTAAAGACCATCTTCAAGCAAGGAAAGATCTATGTGTCATGGGAGTGCGTCAAGATGCTTGGTCAAATGACAATGATAAATTCCAGCCTGTTAAATTCACTCTTACAAAACAAAACAAAGACATCTTCTTGGCGACCTTAAAAAATATTAAAGTTCCTGATGGATATTCAAGCAATATATCACGTTGCATTGATACGCATGCTCGCAAGGTTGCTGGTCTTAAGAGTCATGACTCTCATGTTCTAATGCAGCAACTACTTCCAATGGCAATTAAAAATACACTTCCTCCAGATGTATCCATTGTCCTGGTTGGTCTGTGCACTTTCTTTCGACAATTGTGTTCAAAGGTTTTGGTGATAGATGAACTTGATCAACTGCAACAAAAAATTATTCTGACACTCTGTCATTTGGAGATGATATTCCCTCCATCCTTTTTCACTGTCATGGTTCACCTAACAATACACCTTGTTCATGAAACAAAGTTAGCTGGCCCAGTGCAATATCGATGGATGTATCCTATGGAGAGGTACGTAATTATTTTACTTCTAATTATCATACAAATTTAAACTTCCCAATTGAACTGTTACTGAATCTTTAAACATGTATTATTATGTCTTCCACAGGTTTCTTGGCAAGTTGAAATCTTATGTAAGAAATAAAGCAAGGCCAGAAGGTTCTATAGCTGAAGGCTATTTAGGGGATGATGTTCTATATTTTTGCTCAAGATATTTCGATGACATAGAGACATCTTTCAACCGTCCACCTCGGGTAGACGATCGTCCTGAAACAAGCATTTCACCTGATGAACCTTTAATCCCGTATGTTGGCAAGGCAGTGGGAGGAAGTGACAATTTCAAACTAAATGAGATGGACAAGCTATAAGCACACCGGCATGTCTTGATAAATTGCAGTCAAGTTGATCTATTCCTACGGTATGAATTACTTGATCCTTAAAGCAAGCCTACCTTTTGTTTTCGGGCAATGCAATATAATATATCACTCATTTAAATAATTTCTCCAGGGAATTCAGAAGCTATGTCAAACGTCAACTGAGGATCCGGACAAACACATCAGCTGAGGTTGATAAGAGAGTCCACAGAGAATTCCCATCATGGTTCGCGCGTCGAATAATGAATGATCAGACTGCACACTCTCCTGATTTGAAAGCTCTTGCAATGAGGCCTTTAGATCACGCAAGAAGATTTACAGCATACAACGTCAACGGTTTCAAATTTTGCACGTTTTTTCGTGATGAAGGCCTATTGACTCAAAACTCGGGCGTTTTTGGCACTTTCGGCACAAGAAGTTATGCGAGCAGCAAAGATGGTACCATGCAGTATGGAGGAGTACCTTATTATGGAAGACTAGTTGATATAATTGAACTTAATTATCAAGGTCGTTTCATGGTTCCACTGTTCAAGTGTTCATGGGCAAACACAACAACTTCAAGAGGATTGAATACAGATGAATTAGGAATCACATCGGTCAATTTCTCCAGGCTAGTTCACACCGGCCACTCTGAAGATGATGAGCCATACATTCTAGCATCAGAGGCACAACAGGTTTACTTCGTTGCTGATGAAAAGTATAAGGATTGGCATATGGTTGTTCATCTGAAACCTCGAGATCTCTATGACATGGGCGATGGTGATAACATTACCTACGAGAATGAGCCTTTCGAACCGGCCAATTTTGAGAATTTCCTCCCTGAAGGAGACGGCGATCTTCCTTTAGTTCGGTACGTTACAGTCTTATATTTAAGCATGCGACCTTAACTTTTATTTAATCTAGTTCAATTTCATTGTTGCTAATTAATTTGTGTTCCTTTTGTCAGGGAAGCGGACAACGACTGAGGGTTAGAGTATTAGGATAATTTAATTTGATGTCATAATTTGATGTAATTTATCGGTTGTCCTTTATTTGATGTAATATATATGCACATCTTTTTATCTCTACTTTTCAAAATGTAATAATTAAGAGAAAAGAAAGTGTCAAATTGATATACTGACATATTTGACATATTTAAAACAATAAACTTGCAATAATTAAACTACTAAGAAAAATAATTAGAACTTACATTCAAAATTAAACAAAGGTCCAAATTTAAATAAGCAAATGTCCAAATTTAAACAAACACACATACAACATTAAAAAAACTACTGATCATCGTCTTCATCTCCATCATCCGCTACCTCATCTCGGGCCCTTGAACTGACAACCTCATCATCACCTTCAGAAGGCGGAGGGGGCTGGAATCTAAATATTGGAGGAGGTTTAGGCATACTAGGTGGTTCAACTCCAGGGTGGCTCACTGCAAATGAATCTCGTACAAATGCATTCATTTTCTCACGCCATTCGTCCATGTAACCCCCGAACTCATTTACCTACCTAATGAAGCTGGCAACCCATTCTCCAGATGGATTGACGCACGACTTCTTCTTAACAGAGGAAGTTCCAGCCTTAGACGTACTGCACTTCCCATATATCTTACTGGGACGTGCACCTAACCCCATTCCTCGGACCCGACCGGGGTGCTCTGGAGTGTCAAATGCGGGTCTTAGGGCGGCTATAGGATTCTGTGACTCTCCTGACGCCTCCTCTTAGCTCATGCGCTCCTGAGTTTGTCGGATGCGTTCCTTTACAAATAAGAAATAAATTTGTAATTTGTAATTAAATATATATACCTAATAAATACATGTTCCCATATCACGTTAAATGACTTACAATTTGCCGCTCAGTATGTTCGGAGACAGCACCGCCGTCCCTATGTCTATGAGTTATTGTGTATAACTCCCCATAGTTAGTCTGTCTTCCCTCCGTTTCCGCCTCTTCTTCCTGCACAAATTTTAAATTGTAAGTCTCTAAAATCAAATATACAACAAATCAATCAATTCAACAATTTACCCACCAACTCGCCGTATCTAACTGATATGGATTTTGTTCCGAGGGTGTGACTGACGACTTTTTGGGCACGCCTTTCTGCATTCTGCAAAGACAACACCTGATATACAAATACATTTTAAATTAACTTCATTTAATTATCACATCGTGTAATAAATTTTTTAAACATAATTTCGTAAACTGTTTATTAACCCTAGATGATGGGCTTCTCTTAAAGCGGATAAAACGTTCCCACATATCGGGAGGAACCCCATCTGGCACATTTGCTATAAGCTCATCGTCGGTTTTTGTGCCATCCCCTTTCATTCTATCATAGAGGCGATGCCTCTTGCTCTTCCACCCTTCATTCATCTTCATAAAAGCATATTCCTTCATTGATGCTTCTTCTTCTATTAAAAACTTTTCCTGTGAATTTCAATTTATCAGATGCTTTATATAAGATTATGATGAATTTAAAAAATTAACTTATTTTTCTAATTTAAATTATTACCTTCACAATCTCATTCCATGCCGCCTCGTTATTTTCTTTGGGGACCTGCTTCCAAGTCTTTTTGTCGAGTGGAAAATGCAGCCACTTCCCGCCTAAATTGGAACAAAATTTGTTGAATAAATTGCCTCCCTCACATTTAGGTTGTCTATATCCATTATTGAAGGGCACTAGAACTCGTAGGCCCCGTCCCAGCTGATATAATGCGGTCACATCCAGCCTCCTCCTGGTGACCCTGCCTTCTTCATCTACAAAATGTCACAAATTAAATAATAATTAAATTAACATTAATTTAATAACTTAACAAAATTTCAACAAATAACAAGATATTATTTTATTTACCTATAACATCAACCGAATATTTGTTTCCCCGTGAAGATGTTTGTGGGGGGCGGGTTGGTTGGTTGTTCATCTCAATATTCATCGTGTCCCCTTCTTCTGGTACTTCCCCTGAGACATGAAAATCGTTGAACAATTCGTCATCCAAATCGAAATCGTCTATACTAAAATTTCCTATATTTGGCGGAATATTAGGAAATTGTGTGTCACTATTCTGTCCCGACAACCGTGACTCTGAGTAAGGAAAACCGTGACCCATGGTCACGGTTCCATGTTGGAACCGTGACAATGAGTCACGGTTCCCAGTGGGAAACCGTGACATGATGTCACGGTTCCAGTTGGGAACCGTGACATCATGTCACAGATCCCTTGGGACCCGTGACATAAGGTCACGGTTCCAAGGGACCCTTGACCTTATGTCACGGTTCCTACGTGGAACCGTGACATACGGTCACGGTTTCCCTCTGGGAACCGTGACCTGATGTCACGGTTTTCCTATGGGAACGGTGACAAATTTTTTTTGTCACGGTGTACCAATAGGAAACCGTGACAAAGTGCTAAAAATTTAAAAAAAATATATTTTAAAAAAAGTAATTTAATGTTTGTCACGGTTTATTATTTGTAAACCGTGACTAATTTGTTCCCTCCAACTTTCCCGCCTGAATTGTCACGGGTTCCTTGGACAAACCGTGACAAATTTGTCAGAATTTTTCCATCCGATTTTTGTCATCATTTTGTCACGGTTTTTTGTAAAAAACCGTGACAAATTTCATGTGTTTGTCACGGTTTTGTAAACCATGACATAAGAACCGTGACTATTACACCTTTTTTTGTAGTGGAAGAGCTAATTCTTTCAATCATATAAGACTATCCATACACACACGGAGCTGCACAAGAGGGGGAGGGAGGCGGCATTGTTTTGTATCATTCATCATCCTCACTACACCCAAGCTGATTGAAGCACGACGCACAAGGGAGAGAATTCAACGACTTCAAATCTGACCGAAGGAGAAATCGTTGGGCATTGTTCATCAATCTTGTTTTGTTCTTGCTCCTTTCTTCTTGAACTTTTCTCATGGTTTTGGGTCCAATTTTGGAATCAATTAATCTTGTAATTTTGATGGAACCCACGTGTGACTAATTTCCTTTTACAACTTAAATCACTATGAACTTGTTTGAGAGTTAGAGTTTTTCCCACCTATTAGTTATGCTTAATTTTAATTTAGTTTATTTAATCTTGCTTTTAATTATTATTGTTTAGTGACTGGCCACCATTGAGCATGTTTTGGGAATTTAGAATTGAACTCGACTGAGGGAATTTTAAATAGACCATGAGATTAAATAATGTAGAATTAGATTTTAATCTAATGAATTAGATTTAACTTAATTTGCGTCTAGGATAGACATATACTTAGAAGCTCCGCATAATCAAATTAGAGTGTTACCGATATAAAATATACCTAGTTAATTTATGTGATACATTGCATAATTAATTTAGGTAAGGATATAAAGGACCGATAGGCATTTATAGACACTAGTACTCTAGATTAGCTGGTTAAGTTAATGCATAATTAATGTAGTAGGAATAAAATCTAAGAAGCAAGTAAGGGATTAGTGACTCTAGGTTGTTCGTTCAACGCTTGAATTTAATCCATTTCAAAGTTTGCATTTTTTATTAGATATTAGTTAATTTTTCTTTACTCATTTGAACTCATTCTTGTTTCACTCAACTTAAACAAAAATATAAGATTTAATGCCTAATTATTTGTTGTTTTGAGTCTCTGTGGGATCGACCTTGATTTGCCATTTTACTATTTCTATAGCTCGTACACTTGCGGAGCTTATTTAAATTTTGGTAGCATCAGTTACACAAAACATTTCTAGTGTTGTATGTTGTTGAGCGACCATATTCACTAGTTTGATAATGATTTTAACAACTAAAAATCAACTATCTAGTAGTATTTTGAAATTTAGAAGGTATTTGTCTGTCATTTTCTCTTTATTCATTTCACATAAAAAATGAGTTTTTTTTTTTATTTCTCAAAGAAATCACATACAAAGAAACTTTTTATGAAAAGTGTTTTAATTTGGACGAGATAAAAAAATAAATCATATAATGTGATTATAAATGAGCGCTGGAACTTCATTTTCTTTATAGTCATCTCTTCTCATCCTTTTCTCTAATTCTAACTGTCCGTAGAAAATCCGATGGCTATAAAACAAAAGGAATAAAAGAAGAAATAATCAAGAGGTAATGAAAACAGGTAAAAGTAGGAGGTGGCCTGGAGATAGTAAGAGATATTTGATATCTCATATTTTAAATTTTATCAACCATCCAATTTTATGGATAGCTAGAATTGTAGAAGAGGGCCATAAACAATATGAGGAGTTCTGTGCCGATTATAAATTTGGTTGTGTGGTAAATAATAATTGTTTAATTTATTTACCGTATCTGGACACTACTAGTTGCTAACTAATCTAACCTAATGCATGGGGACGTAGGTTATGTGTAGTACCCCTAATAATTATCTTGAGTGCATGTTCAATGTCGAAGATGATGAGACCATATAGTGACGTCTATGTAATATGTATATTGATATATATTTTTTTTGTTAAAAAAAATATATTGATATATTTCCTGAAACGAAGAACTCGTGGGGAGCGAGTGCGTCATTTGAAAATATTTTAATATATTCTTTTGATTTGTGGTGGCTACATATAAAAACAAATAAGCACGGGCCGTACGTCTTGGGCAAAATTTTCACGTGGAAACGTTAATTACCGCGGCTCCATAATGCAGTTCAGGACGCAATTTATAAAGTGATAATCATATATTAACATATATATAATTATGTTTATATATGGATAAGTTGTAAGAATGAGTGTACGAGACTTTATCCAAGCGATTATTTCAAGTATATATTAATAAGAAATTTACCAAAAATTATGAGAACTTCCTCAAAATATACTATATTGCTTTAATAATGATTTTGAGTAAAAAAAATACTCCATTCGTTCCTAAATATAAGACATATTTACCTAATTTGATTAGATTGAAATTGTTAATTAAGTTAGTTAAAATCACATTATATTACAAAAGTGCCCTAACCACCTACCTTTATTCCCACCCTCCATCTCTTGCTTGATTGTTATTGAGGAATAAGGATAATCTAAGAAAATGTTAAGAAAAATTAGAAAAAAGTCTTATAGTTAGGAACAAACTTACCTATCTAAACAAGTCTTATATTTATATTTAGGAACGAAAGGAGTACTTAAGAACATTAACTTAACACAGACATTTCCTCATGCTAATTACGAGATCCTAATATATTCCCTCATCACCTTCCACTACTTGATATCAACCCGAGGCTGATGAGTGATACAAAAGATATTAGGGTTAAAGAGTAATTTTACCAACAGACTATTGTTCAAATTGTAGATAACACAATTGACAATTGAAATGGTCGGAAATACTAATGGACCTTTTAAGCGGGGGCAGATTGGCCAACGCCATTAAAAATACCAAACAACCGTTACGTTTAATATAAAAAATATTAGCACACAATTTTTTATGGGGTTAAAGAGCAATTTTACCAATAGACTATTATTCAGGTTACAGATGGCACAATTGACAATAAAAAGGGTCGTTATCACCAACGGACCTTTCAACCAGAGGTGGATCAGCCAATATAGTTTTACTTATGGATGTTAACTGTTAATTTTAATTTGGAGACGTGACGGACAACAAGTTGCCATGTGGAACATTTTAGACTGTGACATGGATTAATATTAGGACAATACCAAAATACCCCCAAGCAATTAAAAAACCCCTCCCATTGTGACAAGTTGCCATGTGGCACATTTTAGACTGTCAAGGGTAGGTGAGGATGAGGGTGTCCGCTGCCCATTACTGTCCGCTATCCTCGAGTGTTCTTTCGTTCATGGTTATGGCTAGGGCTCTGTCATCGAGGGTGAGGGTGAGGGTGAGGGCAGGTGAGATGAAATCAGGTCTGTCATGTGGAATTCACCAAGATACCAGGTGGACATCATTGCGCCAATTGTCCCACAACTAATGACGGTTTGCACAAATAAAATAGTATTGGCCTATCTGCCCCTGGTTAAAAGGTCCATTGGTGATACAAACCCTTTTTATTGTTAATTGTGCCATCTGCAACCTGGATGATAGTCTGTTGGTAAAATTGCTCTTTAACCCTACAAAAAATTGTGGGCCACACTTTTTATATTAAAAAATTATGGGGCCCACTAAAGTTTATAATAGACGTTTGGTATTTTTAACGGCGTTGGCCAATCTACCCTCGGTCAAAAGGTCCATTGGTATTTATGACCCTTTCAATTGTCAATTATGCCATCTGCAACTTGGACAACAGTCTATTGGTAAAATTGATCTTTAACCTAAGATATTATATAGATTTATATTATGTGACATCTTAGCTACGTAATAAAAACATAAATTTTCTTTTTTATATGCATGATTGAACAAAATTTTCTAGTCCTAATAAGCCTAGTTGGCACTTCATGTACAGAATCACTAAAAGAACGCTGGTCATCTTAATCCTTAGTTAATTAGCAAATAATTAATAGCCTCTGCCTCTAAGCTATCAAGGAAGGAATGGGAGAATGTCACGTGGATACCACGTGCGGTGAATAAACGAGTTAGTACAAAAAGTGAGATCGTATGATGGGTGTGAAAAATGGAAGGAACTAATAATATCACCAAATATAATCTCTTAAATATCATTTTATCAAAAAATATATTGTTTATTTAACAATCATAAATGTAAACATTTTAAATTTAGATCCTTTAATTTGGAGTTGAACGGTCCAGAGTAAAGAAACGCCCCCAATTCATCTTTTTCACAACACTGAAAGTGGTTCACCATAAAAATGTGATAGTGTGATTTCTAATATTTTTTAATTTATTTAACAAGCGACTAATCTTTTCTTAGAAATCTCAAATGTTATGAGACTTCACAGTACCTTTAAGAAACTATTCTGGCTGCATATTCAATTCAATGCTTAAAGTTGATGAGACCAGATATAGTGACGTGCGTCTGTGCGTGTGTATATTGATATATATATTTATTGAAACGAAATACTCGTGCAAAGCGAGTGCCTCATTTGAAAATATTTCTATATATTCTTTTGATTTGGGGTGGCTAGGTGCTACACATAAAAATAAATAGGCATGAACCCTACCTCATGTGCCAAAGTTGCCAATTTGATATTATAATTAGTACATGAGGAAGCATAATATAATTATTTTTATGGATAGGTAGTAAGAAAGATTGCAACAGAGCTTTATCCAAGTGATTATTTCACGTATATTTATAAAAAAATTTATCGAAAATGGTACTCTATATATTCATAAATATATGATTTAGTTGACTTTTTTGAAAAATTATGATAAAATTAAATAAATTGTTTATAAATTGATTTATCTGAATTATTTCCCTAAACTAGTTTATTTGAATTATAAGTTAACATATGATAATATACAAAATACGTTATGATTAAAATCGCTAATTTAGCTTACTTAATCTCACAAAAAAAGTCAATTAGATCTTATATTTAAGAATAGAAAAAGTAATAACTTTCTCAAAATATTCTATATTAATTTAATAATGACTTTGAGTAAAAAAAAAATACTTAAGAGCATCAATTCAACCCAAATATACTCCCTCATGCTAATTACGAGATCCTAAAATATTCTCTTATCACCTTCCACTAGTTAATTGCCAAAAACACGCTGATTCATCCCTGGACCGAAAAAACTACAATAATAGCGTGGTCTCCGTGGGAGGTTATTTATTAATTTAAATAAAATTATCATCAGCATAATAAAATCACATATCTTCTTAGCCAGTCGCATCAATAGAACAATTTTGAAACCCAACGGTAGAATTCAGTAATTCACCACCATGAACAATCCCGACGATCTTCCTCTCAAAGTGTACGTTCTGCCATATCCAGGACCAGGCCACATGGTACCTCTCTGCGAATTGGCTCGTTTCTTCGCTAACAGAAACCACAATGTCACCATCATCACCACCCCTTCCAATGTCGGAAAATCTCTGAATTCTCCTCACACCCATCTCCAAATTCAAACCTTCAATTTCCCTTCCAAAGAGGTCGGTTTACCCGACGGCGTCGAGAATTTCGTCGCGGTTTCCGACGGCGCCGGAGCCGGGAAACTCCACATGGCGCTACATCTTCTCCGGCAACCCATTGAGGAATTCATCGAGGCGAACCCACCGGACTGTATTATTGCTGATTTCTTCTTCCCTTGGACAACCCCTTTGGCTCAAAAGCTTCAAATCCCAAGGCTTGTTTTCTTCCCTTACTGCGCTTTCGCCGCCTGCATGATGAACAACACCAAAGAACTCCTCAATGAAGAGTTCAGAAAAACAATGAAATCAGAATCCGACCCAATTATCGTCCCAGGTTTCCCCCACCAGATCACCATAAAACTCTCCGAGCTTCCGAACCCGGCGAAACTGCCCGAAAATGTTGGTGAATTCGGGAAGGTTATGAAAGAAGCAGAAATGAACAGCCATGGCATCATCGTCAATAGCTTCGCCGAGATCGACGTGGAGTACACCGAGCTTTATGAGAAGCTCACCGGGAAGAAACTCTGGCCGATCGGACCGCCGTCGCTAATTCACCGAACCGGCGGGGAAAAAACCGAAAGGAGCCATAAGAGCGTGGTGGGAGAAGAAGAGTGTCTTAATTTCTTGAACCCCAAGAAATCCAATTCGGTGGTTTACATCGCGTTTGGAAGCGCGTGGAGCTTCCCGGACAACCAACTCTACGAGATAGCGCGTGGGATAGAATCCTCCGGTCACGATTTCATCTGGGTGGTGTTCGGAAAAACAGACGAGGAAACAGAGGAAGAGAGAGAGAAATGGATGCCGAAAGGCTTCGAGGAGAAGATGACGAGAGAGAATAGGGGAATGATCATAAGGGGGTGGGCCCCACAGCTTTTAATATTGGGCCACCCAGCGGTAGGAGGGTTTTTGAGTCATTGTGGGTGGAACTCGGTGTTGGAGAGTGTTAGCGCCGCCGTGCCTATGATTACGTGGCCGTTGTATTTCGATCATTTTTATAATGAGAAGTTGGTGACTCAGGTACATGGCTGCGGCGAGGTGGTCGGGTGTGAGGAGTACGGGCTGACGGCGTACGAGCCGAAGGAGAAGTTGGTGACGGCGGAGATGATAGAGAAGGCGGTGAGGAAGGTGATGGACGGTGGTGAAGAGGCGGTGAAAATGAGGGGCCGGATTGAGGAGTTATCGGAGAAGGCGAAGAAGGCAGTGGAAGAAGGTGGATCATCTTATAATAATTTAACGGCTTTGATTGAAGAACTCAAACGCTTTAGGTCTGAAAAGACTAGCATTGGTGATGCTAGTGCATAACTCAAGAACTAGAGAAAAATAATCATGATTTTTCTTTGTTTTTTGTTTGCGTATTTTTATGTGATAATGTTACGTTGGTGGAACTAGCTTGTGATGATAAAGTGAGTTGAGGGTTTATTTTGATTTCTGATAATTTTTCATCACAAAGCTTGTCCTTCAAACTGAAATGAAATGCAGTCTGTTTTTCTTCTTAGTATTGAGTAAAGGTAGAGCATTTTAAGGGGACCGAAACAACCAAACAAAACTAAAGAGGTTTTGCAATGACAAAATTATTGGACAATGGGCGAAATATGGTATTGATTGAATTTATTGAACATCAATCATAATTCAGTAATATTGTTGTTAATGCTGAAGTATATAAAGTCGGCGTGCATTGTCTAATTTCGTAATCGCTATACATTTAATGTTTGATTATACTTATTAGTTAACTAATTAATTATTCTAAGGTTGAACCTTTATTCTATTGACTTTTAATTTTATAAAATATCTTTTCAATGTTTTAATATTATTGTGCCGGTCTCAAATGAATAACTTTAATTTTACGTCAATCATGATTATGTTTTACGGTAAAACTTCAATATGTCAACACTTAATATTGTTTTATCAACTTTCTAATGCAATTGCATGAAGTCACACAAGTGCCAAGAAGATGGAGATTCATTTGGTGACATCATACATCAATAAAAGTATGTTGGAGGTTAAAGAAAGTGTAAAGATTGCAGCTGAGCAAGTAGGCACTACAAGAAACTCACAGAGGAAGACGAAAACAAGTTGATCAAATTAGAGAAAACTTAGTTAAGAAACTAGACCAAAGCAAAATGTGTCATTTCATTTTGGAAATGTTATTACTATAATTGCCATACTGGCTTAACAGTTGACCTTGTTAATACCTAATTATTCTTGATAATGATAATGCGATATGTTTTAAGTGAGTATTTTCCTCAAAATATTACTTAGCTTCACCTGTATGTTTTATAATACTCCCTCCGTTTCTAAGTATCCGACTTATTTGGGGAGGTGTATTTATTCCTAAATATGAGACTCATTTCTAATTTTTCTCAACATTTCCCTATATTATCCTTATTGATACCCCTCAATACTTTTACTGGTTATAATGTAAGACAATATGCACCTAATCATATAACATATACATGTGCAGTCTTTCTTATATAAAAAGTAATACAGCGGAAGTCCTTTAAATACCTCTCGCCATTGCTTTGAATTGAACCTGGATGTTAGTCTTTATGATCTACAATAGAGGATCTGCAAAACAGATTTGGGTTAGTGAAACTCTCATATCTCTTCTGACTAGAATACGGCACAGTGATGGCAATTGATGGGTTTTTGCCTTTGGCCAGTCAGGGAACCTCAATATAGAGAAAACCTCACTCAAGTAAATGTCTCTCTAATGTTACAGTTATCTGTGAACTGAATGTTACGTTCTGTCTCAGTGTTTTCAGTGTCTATCCCTTACCATCAGAGGGTTAAACTTAAAGATAACCAGTTTGGGCCTTGGCCTAATATTGGGCTTATTATTTGACTATGAGCCACTTTAAGTATATTTTATTAATTAACCTAATATAGCTAATAATGATATACAATATAATAATAAAATATCTTACATATAAATATAAAATCTATTATTTGGGGATGTGAGCTTGGTCCAAAATATAAGATCATTTTTCCAATTTTTCTCAAATTGTTGCTAAATTATCCTTATTGATGTTTCTTAATAATAAACAAGTAAGAGAGGTTATAAGAATAAAGATAGATGGTTTGGGTGTTTTGGTAATATCATGTGAATTTAATTAACTTAACTAACATCATTAATCTAACCAAATTAGGTAAATAGGTCTTATATTTATAAACGAATGGGGTTATAAAAAAGCAAGAGATAGATGGAGAAAAAAGTAGGTGGTTAAGATGTGTTGATAATAATATGTGATATTAACCCTGAGGGTTTCGGGCGTACCTGGAATCCGGTAGACTCGTTTGGTACCCACACGAAATCGGAGCACCAATTTGGACTCCGAATACGTATACAACAGATGCACCATAGAGGAAGAGAAGAGAAGAGAAGAGATCCAGGAGGCAGGAAGTTTTTATCGGGAGTTTATTTTCACGTTCTTCTCATTGCTTGCCCAGGAAAGACAAAACTACTCCCGTATATAAAGATATGAAAAGTCATATCTTTTCAATCCAAATTATTAAGGGAAAATTACTCCTTTAAACCCATATCTTTTACATATTTATACAACAGCCCCAATTCACATTGGGCATCATATATTAGCCATAATTCTTATTGGGCATCATATATTAGCCATAATTCTCATTGGGCTTGGGCCCTAACCCACCAAGGGTGGATTAGGTATTTCCCTACATCTCTCACTTACACTTGGTGGGTTAAATGTTAAAGGTCAAGTCTCTTTCTCTTCTTTCCTTCTTTCATACTAAGTGCTCGTAACCGCGTGGGCACGACGTCTCCTTTTAGGTGTCTTGTACTAGAAATTCCTTTTACAGAGACCAGCAAAAAACAACCCTGTAGTGCAACTCGATCATTTTAATATAGTGCCTCAAATATCCTAGATTTACACAAATACACTTTTCTCATGGCCAATCTAATCCCTTTAGAGTCAAGATAAAACTCAGATTGCCTTTCTCATATGCAGTGTCCACACTTATGAAATTAGCACACTAATATCATAATGGACCGGTCTCAGACACTAGCATAAGTGTGTGTATTTCAGGTAATCTTCCTTTTGCCCAAGTATCACTTCAATATGAATTAATTGCTTTCCTAATGTAACAACTTTAGATCGCATTTATCATGACCATAGGAATATACACTAAGGTAGCAGACACTAAAACATATTTCCATGACATTGTCAAAGTCAAAGGACATCAAGAAAGTATGGAACCTTTCTTGGACTCACACAGCAGTGAAACAAGGATCCATTCACTGCTTCCAGTTTGCGGTAATCTTAGCACATGCGGTATGAATCGCATGCTACGATGTTACTCTTTTTTTTATAAGAGCGTACATCGATTTGATTGTATCATTAACACCGTACAGACTTCAGTATAGAAACACACAGTATCTAAACCCAAAATTCTTCAACTCTTCTCGCATTGTATGACGTCAAGTTTGAAGAATTTTGTTGTCTGGCTACAGGTATTACAGATGTGGGTATCCATAATTCGATCCATATGTGTGTAACCACGGATCTCATCTTGACTTGCTGCACTTTTGAGTCGAGGCGACATATAGTTTGTGTTTCTTCTCTACCTTATCAGTATTTTCACTGTTTTGCTGGTGAACACATTGTCTCATCTTTGCACACTACTCCTGAGTGTCAAAGGCGGTCGCTCGTGTGAGAGAGCCGACCTCATCAACCTGTACGACATGCTAGATATTGTATACTATCACATACACATGTAAAGCTTTAATGAAGTATCCATTACTTCATATCCTATGCTTGCCAAAGGACTTATCATGTTTCATATGTATATCCCTGGCCATAGGCTCAATTAGGGGACTTTGCATAGGAACTTGTTGTTTAGTAACAACCTTATGTACTACAACATATCTTACATATTTATCTTTGTGTTTTACTCATGCTATGATACTTAGGGTCTTTTATTTAGGCAATGGTCGTAGTGATTTCACAATGCATTAACACTAGGTTTGAATTCTCATTTCAAATCCAAGATGTTCTTCTAGACATCATCGACCATATAGCCATATGTACTACCACAGTAAGTACTTTAAATGTGCATAACTATCTTGCCCTTTAAAGTGTCTATATGCATTTTTGTGGTGCCACCAAATGCCTCTCACAATGGTTGGACTAGTACCGACTTACAAAGTCATACCACAATGGATATCTGATATTTTACAGACCACTGTGTACATTAAACTACCAATAACGTTTACATGGAAACCCTTTTCCATTTTGAGTTTAAAATTGATTCAGTTTAGGGATATCTATAATCTAGAACCAAACTCACTGTAGAAGTCACTAGGGTATCTATGGGATCACAATCGTTTACCGTGGACCGCTCAAGAATTTCCATAATATAACTCTCTTGTGACAGAGAATGGAGTCTGCTTGAGCTATATCTTTGGATCTCAACTCCAAAAATACACAATGATTTACCCATGTTCTTTGTACTTTTTCCTTAATAGGCATTATCAAAATCAAACTATTTTGATCAATAGTATGTCATTTGCTTAAAGGATAACATCACAAACTTCTTAGTTATGGTTTCTTCAACCATAAAAATAAAATTATAATAGGTTACCACTCATACGGAACCTTAAATACCATTGTTTGGATGATTGCTTCAGTCTATGAAATGACCAATGCAAAAAAAATGTGATATGAGGTTATCACTTTGTATAACTCAAACACTCCTTTAAAGTGAAATCTAATAGCCAAAGCATATAGATTTCTTCATCCAAATCACAACTCAAAAATGCAAAGTTTCACATCCACTTGATGTAAACCTAAAACCAAACACTCAGCTATTTCCAAAATGAGTATGATTTTAAGCACATAATATTTGAGAAGGTATTCTCACAATGTATACCCTTTTGTAACCGAAAGAGTCTTGTGTTATTAATTGATCTAACCAACTTGTTCTTAATCTTGAGAAGTCATTTTCTTACAAATGATCTCTCGTCCTTGTGGTGGATCAACTAACTCTCAGACTTGATTCTTTCTCAAAGAATCTACGTCCTTTAATATTGCTTTCTTCCATTCCTTCTAAGAAGTAGGTAAGACCTCTTATACAGAACACTTTTAGGTCTCTTTAATGACCTTTCACAAGCTCCCACTTACATGGGCAATTGAGGACTTTAGAGCTTGTTCCATATTGCCTTGTCATTGTGTCTCATAAAGAGATACAAAGAAACACAATGTGAAGAGCTTCACTATTGTTTGGAAAAACTTACTCATAATAAATATGATTCCTTTCAATTCTTTTCAAACACAAATCCATCTTCATTTTCACTTATGAAAATGTCACCAAAATAAGCTCCCACTTACAACGACTATAAGATCGTGTAATTGACCTTTATGGCCTATGGGAACTCAAAAAACTTGATTTGCTCTTTGACCATAATTCATGTGGTTTGGAAAGAACCACTTAGGAGGGCACATGATTAAGTATAAAGTTTGTATCTCCCTTAAAGAGAAAACCATACTTGATCAATCAAATATGTGTACTAATCCACCAAAGGTGGACTAAACAACACTCTCCCACTCACTTTTGGTGGGTTAGCTTGAACCATTTTATACATGACCATGTTTAGTAATATTTCATTATGCCTCCTAACAACTTCATTTGGTAACAGAGTACAAAAGATCATTTAACTGAATAAATATCCTTTTTTCTTTATGAAGCTCACTGAAACTGGTCAAGAACAACCTCTATTAGTGCGTAGAATTCTTAAATTCTCTATGCACTTTATTTTCAACTTTATTCACTTATCATCTAAAGCACTTGAGCTTCAAACTTGTGTGAAATAAAGTAATAATAATTACGTGAGTAATCATCAACTAACGTAATATAACTTCGGTGTCATGCCCTCACATTCATTGAACCATATAAAATCAGATGGAAGAATAGCAATATTTTCTCTATCTCAGTTCCCTTATTGAAAAAACTTTTCTTATTGCTTTACCTACTAGACACTTCCCTATTGGGTGATGAACATAGCATTCTTGAAAACGCCAATTCAAATTATGTGTCCTAGTCCACCATGACATGTATTCAAGTCAACACTTGAATTAGGGTGGTAAAGTAGTCACACAGACAAAGATTACCAACAATGTTGGAAAAATAAAGTAATGTCAAGGAAGATTGTATCACAAAGAGCTAATTTTGTCATGAAAGTCAAGATAGTTCATTTAGAACCCATGCACCTGGTGCATGAAACAATGAACTTGTAGGCTCTAATGCCTTCCACCTCAATTCTCACGTCATTACCAATTTAAAGCCTTATGCTTGAATTTGATAAATGACAACATTTAATAAAGGATCTTCGATCCTTATTCTTTTAGTCTATGGAGCTTGAGTCTTTTCCTGCTCACTATTGACAGAAAAGAAAATCCATCTCAAAATGTTTTATCCTTTAGTAGGAAAAGAATTTAACTTTAATTAGGTCATTCCTCTCCTTAAAGAGTTTATTACTCCTATGATGTCAGGGTAGTCTTCACATTCCCTTTTGTAGAACCTCTTACCCTTGTCTCATTCAGGTTTAGGGTATTGAGAACGTGCGACCTTTACGGTATGTTAGCCCAAAAGGTTTGCATACCTTTAGACATCCATGTTCAAGCACCAAGTACTTTGATACATCACTGAAAAAATAACAAAGTTTTCACTTTGGTTTAACTTGACTTTCATGTGCTCCCTTCAGGAAAGGAGTGCCCTTATGAACAACTTGCACTCATTGTTCATTCGACAATATACAATCAACTTCCTTCAATCTCTTTGTATTGTTGGTTATCTAATGTAGATGTTGTCTCATAAAAGGCGTTAAGCCTCAAGTAATATGTGTCAAACTTAATTGACAACCTTATTATTGTGTAATGGAAGTTTTGTGGAAAAAAATAATTTCCTTTTACACAATTTACATGGCTCTTTGTTTTTGGATTTCTATCCTATTGACACTCTATAGGGTAGTTTATACAACATTGTTTCCCTTTTCGAGTCATGCAAGTCTCATGTCCTCTCATAAGCTTAGACGAGATGACTTCTCAACTTTAACTTCATCATGTCTCTCGGTCAATGACATGACAACATCTTCTATGTAATCGTATGAGACATTTCAATATCATATATCACATTTGTCCCCATTAAGTTTATAGTTGTGTTGTTGTTCTTGGCAGCCTTTTTTGGCTTAATTACTTCAAATCATCCCACTTATTTGGATATTCACAATCTGATTTGATCCAAGTACTTATTTGTAGCACATTGAAGTATACAATATCATGCACTTGTAATATTCTTGACTAGAAAAATAATATTACTATTGGGTCTATGATCAGGAGAATACGTTTAAACCTCCCATCACATAGATTCCAGTAATAATATTATCATCTATCAAAAATTTTATACAAGCACTTCTACAATATGCTCAATTATGTCTTTCAGAAAGCTTAGTTTCTGAAAGCTCCCATTTAGATAGAGCAATGTCATTAGCTCCCACTTCGATAGAGTATTTGACATTGGCTCATACTTAGATAAAGCATATGAAACTCCAAGAAAACTTATTTTCTAAGAGCTCCCACTTAGAGCATATAACACTCTTAGAAAACATATTTTCTAAGAGCTCCCACTCAGGCGGAGCATTTGACATTTTGCTCCCACTCACAAAGTGTATTTGACATTTACTTCTTCATGTCTCTCTTTACATTATTTTCATAATGTCATCTTAACTTCTTATTTGAGTGACTTAAGAGTTTTCTTAATTTTTACCACATTCTTATGATTTTGTGAAGTTAATTTCAGCTGAATACAGCATCAAAAATGGAAGGGTGAAGTCTCTTTACTTCTCAAAACCAAATTTGATAGGTTCTCAGTAACCATCATTCAGCAAGGCTTTAGGAATCTCATATTCCTAAGTGACATAATAGAAGTTGTGCTATATTGCTTTGGTGATTTCTAAGAGGTTCTTTATTTTCTCAAAGAAATTTTCCAAATGTCTTATGCAATTAATCTATGTTTCTTTACAGAGACCTTTAGTCTTTACTCTTAAGTCTTTTATTGAATCAATCATTGTGGGTGGATTTGGGCTTGGGATTCTCTTTTCTCCTAAGGTGGGCTTTCAAGTTATTCTTAAGGTGTATTTTATTCCTTAATTTCACCATGATTTGGAGTTAAGATGTGGAAATTTCTCCATTTGAAATTTCCTCTCGCATTGATCTGATACTATTTCTTTAATATCTGATCGTCATTTTAACCTCCCTAAGGTTTATCCAGATCCCAATCCTAAACTTTAGGATTTTGGCTATTCAGGGTTCCTCCTCTAATGCATCATCAAAATTTTCTTCATGTTACACCTCTTGTTTCATTTCAAGTTCAAGTGAACTTTACTTTGAATTATCTCTCTTTTGATCCTTTTAAGGATCTTCTCCTTCTATGCTTTATTTTCAGAGTCTCATACTCCTATACAAAAATCTCTACTTCATACATCACTTAGAGGCTCACATTCTCTAAGTAATTTAGGTTTGGATCAACATTTAGAGGCAATAACCAATAACTTATTCCTTTTCTGATTTACCACTATGTAAATCATACTTAGGATTAAGTTTCTCTACTTAAGTGTCATCCAAAAGAGTGAAATTCTTTTGGATTGGTGCTCTTAGAACTCTCTAGGTTTATATTTGACTCAAAATAAAATTTTTATGAATTATTATAAATATTTTAGGATTTTTAAACTAATAAAAATCACAAAAATAAGCACCAACAACCTCCATACAGATCCAAAAACACATCAATAATAAACAAATAATATGCTTAAATGTATATCTTGAATTTAGGGATTTTTAGAAACAAACTGTGTCTCAATCGAAACTAAAATGCCCCTTCAATCACCACTAGAAGGAGAAAACATATTCTTTTTTTTTTATAAACTTTGGGCCCAGAGAGAATGGCCCACACAAATTTTGTTTTTTTTTAATATTTTCTGAAGTAGTGGGCTCAGCCTAATGAGCCCATTTAGTTTTTTGTAATTTTTTTTGGTTGGGTTGGCTGTTGGGCCGAACTGGATTTGGCCCAACAGTGCTTTCCCTTCCCCTTTTTTTTTTAATATACTTGAATAATTTTTTTTAAATGATGAAATGACGTCACTTCATCTTCTTCCTCCAGCCGGGTCAACCCTGACCCGGACGGACGGACAGACGGGTCGGGTCTGATGGACCCGACTTTTCTTCACACCATAACTTCGCCGTTCGGTGTCCGTTTTTGGTGTTCTAGTAGTCGATTTCATCGTTTTTTCGTGCCTAAATATTTATATTTTCACTGACCCAATCCCGTTTTCGCAACTATTCGGTTTCGGTGTTGCCTTTTTTTTTAAATATTGCTGGGTTCTAGTTCCTACATCCTCATCTTATTTCTCAAACATATGTAGATATAGGCCACAAATCTAGAACACAAAGCATCCATCACGGGAAAAAAAATCACCTAAACTAAAACAATATATTACTGGAAAATGAATCAAAACTAATATTCAAGATTTATTGAATTGATCTGAAAGCAATCGTCATCATCACACTAACAAACTAAAAATTACCATAACAAAAAAATAAAGGCATAAACCATATATATTCACGCATACAGAATCGATCTTTAAGCATATCTACACACACAACATCGATATATATATCCAGACACGCACAGAAGAAACATATAAATATATAATATATAAGTTTTCGCATGTGCATAGCAAATCGCACGGAAGCAGATAAAACATATATTAGTCAAGATTATTAACCTTGCTCTAATGCCACTATAGGGTTTCGGGCATACCTAGAATTCGGTAGACTCGTTTGGTACCCACACGAAATCGGAGCATCGATTTGGACTCCGAATACGTATACAACAGATGCACCATAGAGAAAGAGAAGAGAAGAGATCCATGAGGCAGGAAGTTTTTATCGGGAGTTTATTTTCACGTTCTTCTCATTGCTTGCCCAGGAAAGACAAAACTACTCCCGTATATAAAGATATAAAAAGTCATATCTTTTCAATCCAAATTATTAAGGGAAAATTACTCCTTTAAACCCATATCTTTTACATATTTATACAACAGCCCCAATTCACATTGGGCATCATATATTAGCCCTAATTCTTATTGGGCATTACATATTAGCCCTAATTCTCATTAGGCTTTGGCCCTAACCCACCAAGGGTGGATTAGGTATTTCCCTACAAACTCATTGAGGAATTCATCGAGGCGAACCCGCCGGACTGTATAATCGCTGATTTCTTCTTCCCTTGGACAACCCCTTTGGCTCAAAAGCTTCAAATTCCAAGGCTTGTTTTCTTCCCTTACTGTGCTTTCGCTGCCTGCATGATGAACAACACCAAAGAACTCCTTAATGAAGAGTTCAGAAAAACAATGAAACCACAATCCGACCCAATTATCGTATAACGTTTCCACCACAGGATCACCATAAAACTCTCCGAGCTTCCGAATCCGGTGAAACTGCCCAAAAATGTTGGTGAATTTGGGAAGGTTATGAAAGAAGCGGAGATGAACATCCATGGCATCTTCGTTAATAGCTTTGCCGAGATTGACATGGAGTACACCGAGCTTTACGAGAAGCTCATCGGGAAGAAACTCTGGCCGATTGGCCCGCCATCGCTAATTCACCGAATTGCCGAAGAAAAAACCGAAAGGAGCCATAAGAGCGTGGTGGGAGAAGAAGTGTGTCTTAATTTCTTGAACCCCAAGAAACCCAATTCGGTGGTTTACATCGCGTTTGGAAGCGCGTGGAGCTTCCCGGACAACCAACTTTACGAGATAGCAAGTAGGATAAAATCGTCTGGTCACGATTTCATCTTGGTGGTGGTGTTCAGAAAAACAGACGAGGAAACAAAGGAAGAGAGAGAAAAATGGATGCCGAAAGGCTTCGAGGAAAAGATGGTGAGAGAGAATAAGGGAATGATCATAAGGGGGTGGGCCCCCCAACTTTTAATATTGGGCCACCCAACGGTAGGAGGGTTTTTAAGTCATTGTGGGTGGAACTCGGTGTTGGAGAGTGTTAGCGCCGCCGTGCCTATGATCATGTGGCTGTTGTATTTTGATCATTTTTATAATGAGAAGTTGGTTACTCAGGTACAAGTCTATGGCGCGGTGGTCGGATGGCGAAGAGGCGGCGAAGATGAGGAGAGGGATTGAGGAGTTATCGGAGAAGGCGAAGAAGATGGTGGAAGAAGGTGGATCATCTTATAATAATTTAATGGCTTTGATTGAAGAACTCAAACGCTTTAGGTCTGAAAATGCTAGCATTGGTGATGCTAGTCCATAACTCAAGAACTAGAGAAAAATAACCATGATATTTTCTTCTTCTTCTTTTTATTTGTTTGTGTGTGATATTTGATTTTTGATATTAATAATTTTTCATCACAAAGCTTGTCCTTCAAACTGAAATGACATGCAGTGTGTTTTACTTCTTAGAGCCTGTTTGATACAACTTATGAAACAATGGTTTGGAGCTAAAATAGCCATTCCAAACCATAGTTTCGACTCCAAACCATAGTTTCATAAGCTGTACTAAATATGTCCCAAATATATTGAGTGTAAAGCGTTTTTAAGGGGACCGAAAGAAGCAAACAAAACTAAAGAGGCTTTACCAAAAAAAAAACTAAAGAGTCTTTGCAATGACAAATTTATTGGACAATGGGCGAAATCTGGTACATATTGAATTGATTGAACATCAATCATAATACGGTAATATTGTTGTTAACGCTGAATAAAGTCGGCGTGCATTGTCTAATTTCCTAGTCGCAATACATTTAATGTTTGATTATTCTATTAGTTAACTAGTTAATACTGTAGTTAATTATTTTAAGATTGCACCTTTATTCTATTGACTTTTAATTTTATAAAATGTCTTTGCAATGATTTAATAATAATATGTTGGTCCTAATGAACTTTTACGTTAATCAAGATTATGTTTTACTGTAAAACTTCAATATGCAACATTTAATAATGTTTTATCAACTTTCTAATGCAATTGCATGAAGTCACAAAAGTATCAAGAAGGATGGAGACTCGTCTGGTGAAATCATACATCAATAAAAGTAGTATGTTGGAGGTTAAAGAAAGTGTAAAGATTGCAGAGCAATTAGTCACTATCAGAAAACTTAGAGAGGAAGAAAAAAAACAAGTTGAGCAAATTAGAGAAATAGTCAAGAGACTTATTAGAGCAAAGCAAAATGTGTCTTTTCATTTTGGAAATGTTCTACTATCATTGCCATGCCAGCTTTTGGTCAACTGTCAAGCTGAACTTGTTAATACCTAATTATTCTTGTTAATTGATAATGTGGTATGTTTTAAGTGAGCATTTTCCCCAAAATATTACTTATCTTCACCTTTATGTTTTATAATGCTATCTATATATACACACACATACTTTAACGGGGGTCCCTTATTTTATACAGAGTCGAACATTTCCAGTGCAATTTTTCCAATATTATAACTATATATATATATATTTATATGTGTGTGAATGTAAAATTGTAAATATATGATAGATAGCTATAAGAACATCTTTTAGCATAGGAGTTTCAAAATACAGCTCCACAAGATGGTGATACAATCACTTGACTTGTGAAGCTTTGAACGTAGCTGGTGTAGATCAATTATTTTTGCAGCCTTATATGCCTAAAACAAATAAACGCGTGCATAGTGGCAGATAGTTTCATCTTAACACCAATTGATACGTTTTCTGATCTTCTCACTTTAAGACAAAATTAACAAGCATGCTGCCTTATACTCCCTCCATCCCTTATTATAAAAGTCAAAGAAGTAAAAATCACACAGATTAAGGAAGTGGTTGGAAGAGATAAATATGTCCGAAATAATTTTATTTTCTTAAGTTTGCCCTTATTTATGATTGAATATATAAGAGAGAGAAATGTGATAATAGTGTTATAAATGAGTATGAAAGAGAATGTGAATAGAAGGCATAATGATGGGTAAAATGGGAAAAAGTTTATTAAATACTGTGACAAATTTAGCCCTACTCTTATAGAAAGGAACAAAACCATTCAAATGTTTTGCTTTTATTTATTGGAACATAAGGAGTACTTCATTTCTCCATCATTACATACCAGTCTCATCAATTTTCCAATGAAGAAAAAGGATATATCAATCAACTGACCCAACAAAGAAGCGCACATAATTGAAGAGTTGGGAATAATCCTCTCCTTTATTTGCTACCATCCTGGGCCTTTGCTCTCTCAGATTTCATCACTTGAAGTTCTTGAATAAGAGCCGTCAGATTCCTGTGTGAGGACCCACCTTCTCCAATCGCCGCCTTAGCCTTCTCCGCAAGCTCCCTAACACGCCGTCTCATCTCCATCGCTTCATCTCCACCGTCCATCAACCTCCTCACAGCACTCTCAATACGACGCCGTTCCACCAGATTCCTCACATCATGTTCCTTAAACCCAGTGCAATCATCTGCTCCCACCTCCACCCCAATCCCATGCACCTGCGTTATCAGCTTCTCATTAAAAAACTGCTCACTATGCAACGGCCACGTCACCATCGGAACTCCCGACCCGATCCCTTCTACCATCGAATTCCACCCACAGTGAGTCATGAAACCCCCCACCGCCACGTGGCCCAATATCATCCCCTGTGGGGCCCACCCCCGTATGACCAATCCCCTCCCTTCCCGCCTCATTCGTGATTCAAATTCCCTCGGCATCCACTTCTCTCTCTCTTCCTCTGTCTCATTCTCTGTCTTCTCCTTCCTATGAACCACCCAGATGAAATCATGACCGGACGACTCGATCGCGGTCGATAATTCGAGCAACTGTTCGTCGGAGAAGTAGCCGGCGCTGCCGAAACAGACGTAGAGGACCGAACCGGGCCGCTTCGAGTCGAGCCAACTCATCACCTCGCCCGGGCCCACCGCCGCCTCCGGATTGCCGCCCGTGAGGGCGGTGGGGCCCACGTGCCAGACGGTTTTCCCCATTGTCTTCTTGTAGTGTTCAATGTAGTCCTCTTCAAGCTCGGCGAAGCTGTTGATTATACGGCCATAAGACTTTGATTCTGAGACTCTGAACATTTCCATCATTTGGGTTAACCTGCTTGGTGTTTGGATGTGTTCTGGGAGGCGGGAAAAAGTCATGGTGATCGGGTGGGGAAGACCCGGAAGGACAAACGGGTCGGATCTTGAGGCTGCGTTGTGGTGAGGCGAGTCGGTTCGGTTTACGGCTTCGGTTAAGCAGGCCGGGAACAACCCGGACCCGTCGAAAACGAGCCGGGGGATTCCGACCCGGTTCGCGTAGTCGGAGGCCCACGGGTGGAAGATGTCGGCGACGATGCAATCGGGCGGGTTTTGGTCCATGAATTGCTCCATTTGATGGCGGAGGAGGCCCATTCCGTGGTGGACTTTGGCGGCGGTGATGACGTCATCGACGCCGATGAGGTTTTCGACGCCGTCGGGGAGGCCGACCTCGTGAGAGGGGAACTTGAGGTTTTGTACGAGGATGTGGTGGCCTGCGGCCTCGGCCTTGAGGATGGATTTTTGGAGGAAGTTGGTGGTGGAAGGGGTGGAGAAGAAGACCACGTGCAGGTCACGTGAGGCGAAGAGACGAGACAGTTCGAAGAGAGACACAATGTGACTTGGAGCCAAAAAGGATATGAAGTATACTTTCAGAGGTGAAGCTGAAACTCCTTCCATTGTGAAACAATGAGATGGAGAGACGTGATTGGAAAATGCAATTTATAAAACTGTAGCTGACTACACATATATATATAGACAATTTTATGTTTTATGTTAAAGTATATTGGGAAAATGTCAGTTAACCGTCCCAGTAACAAATTAACCTCAGCTAAAAAAATCCTGAAATTTCATTTTTATGTCAAAGAGGTAAAGTGGAATCACATGTTTAAACTTAAAAACTAAGATGTCATTATTAAATTTTATAACCACGATCCAAGATGCATTTCAAGAATTTGCAATATGTTTATGCTTCTTTTCAACATTAACGTGAGTATTTTCAAACCTCAAAGATCATACAATCTAACATTTCACAACTAAATTTTCATTACACAAATGAGAATTTTCAAAACGTTTGTGCTTCTTTCTAACATCAACGTGAGTATTTTTATATTTAAAAAATCATGAACTCCAATACTAAAACATCCAACATTTCATAACTGGATTCCCAAGACACATATGGAGAATTTCAAAACTTTTGTGATTCTTTCTAACTTTAACGTGAGGGAAAGTGAAGTTTCAAAATTTTCTGAGGAGAATCTGAGGTTAATATGCTAGGGGTTAATTGAGTCCCAAGTATATTTTTCTTCTTTATATTTCTATCAAGTTTTTATTTTATCTCTTTAACTTTGAATGCAATTTTCAAAGTTTTTTTCGGTTTAAAAAACTTTGAAATTTGTACTTTTAATCCTTTTTTGTTTCATTTAAGGAAGAACAATAGTGGATAAAATTTAGAAGGTGATTCTAAAATTAAATGCGAATAAATAATGACTAATTTTTAAAATATAAGAATGATTATACTAAAAAATTTATATTTAAACATCTTTCGTAAACATTTAATCATGTATTCACCATTTAAATTGGTTGACTAAAAGTGCACTTTCAAATTTAAGGGATTAAAATAAAACTTGATGAAAAAATAAAGAATTAAAAGTATACTTTAACCTCTATTTTATATGAAGAAAAGAATTTTGAGTTTATTAAAAACAAGTTATCTCAGTTTCTAAATATAAGATCCAATTGATTTTTTTGGAGCAATATAAAAAAAATAAGTTACTTATAAATTGATTTTGCTTGAATTTTAATTTAAACTAACTTATTTGACTTTTAAAATAACATATATCTAATAATACACAAGATACATTATGGTTAAATGACCCATTCAACTTCTTCAATTTCTTTAAAAAAAAAAAGTCAACTAAATCTTATATTTAATTACAGATAAATATATAAAAACATGTCATCCTTATAATACTAGGAGTTTTATAATACTTAGGAGTTTTGGGAGCAAAAGAACATTAATGGACCGAGAGACACGAGGAGCAATTTAACTTTATTAAACAAAAATATTTTCATTAAAACATTAATTAATCGCGAGGACGCGAGTCGCGAGATCTGCAAGAAGTAATTTTTAAAACCATTGTGATGATTTCATGAACATGAAAAAGCATATTGATTGGATTATGACGTAATTAATTGTCCATTATTTAATTGTATGTGTTTAGCCTCACATACCATGCTTTAAATCAAATTAATACTCCCTCTGTACATATATATAAGAGCAAAAAATTTGAATGGTTTTGTCCCTTTTTATAAGAGCATATCACAATTTGTCAAAGCATTTAATGAATTTTTTTTCCCATTTTACACAGCATTATTCTCTCTATTCACATTCTCTTTCATACTCATTTATAACACTATTATCACATTTCTCTCTCTTACATAAATAAGGGCAAACTTGAGAAAACAAAATCATTTCAGACATATTTATCTCTCTCAATTACTTCCTTAATCTGTGTGATTTTACCTGTTTAACTCTTATAATAAGGGACGGAGGGAGTAACATGTTTATTGGTAACTTTTTTCTAGATTAGCAGATTTTGCACTATCAACTTAAAATTATAAACAATACCGAACAAGAAACCAACCACTTACATAATAGTATCTGTGAGCACCAATTTTTCAGCAAAAGATATTGCACATGGCGACCAGAAATAAGGTCAAGAGAAGCTCCTCAAACAAAGGAACCACAATCCCCATTATCTCTCAACTTCCCTCATTTTCAAATTTGCTCTACTTACTGAGTCTAGACCACTCCCTTCACCACCTCTCCAACCCAAGAAACAAGGAAATAACTCACATGCAAAGCTGCCACATCTGGACCTCTTGGGCATTCTATATAAGATGACAAACAAGACTGTGAAAGGAGAGAGTTAATTCAAAAATCATGCACAGTAACAAAACAATTCTCTAATTTTTTCATCTGGCTCCCAAAAAATTGTTCGACAAGACGTATGGCTCTTGTTAAAAAGCCTCCCGGCTCTTGTTTCATCTCCAACTCCTCTCGTTCCAGCATCCTGATTCTTGTATTGTCACCATAAGAAGCTCTTGACACTGATACATCTTGCTCCTGGTCCCGGCTCCCAGTTTACGGCTCCCGTGTTTTCTCTGATCCTATCACACATTTAAATTTTCATTCTCATTCTCTTTGTATTTCTCAGTTTTACATTTTTCTTTGTATTTCCTCTTATTTCCCTGTATTTCCACTTATTTTCTTGTAATTTTCATCATCTTAGGACCGTCTCTTGATCCTTATATTTAATTCGTGGTTGTTGGTGACCCCTTGTTTAACTCTTGTAAGGTCAAAAAATTAAGACTATATAAAATTATCTTAAATTTCATCTTTACTACCATTTTTTGACCATCACAACATCAATGCCTCTTAAGTTATTATAAGCCCCCAAAATCTTGTCTTATTTCTGAGAAGAGCCACAACCGCCTCATTCGAATACTAGAGGCGAGTCTGGTTAGAAAGGCCCAGCTAATGAAGCATTGTGCTCGTGTGTCTTAAGTACAGCAAGCATGAAAGACTACTTTGGGCTAAGAGGTGTCCAATAGCAAGAGCCCGTTCGACGAAGAGGCGCGTTTAACATCATGAAACCTCTCGTTTGAATTTACATTTCGTGGCAACTGCATAGATAAACTTAGCAACAAAAATAGGGATCCTACAACCAACGCAAAACTCTTGGAGAATCAGTCATCAGGAGCACATAACGGGAAGATAATGGGAGGAAAAATGGGAGCCACAATCCACATTCCAAAGTATGGTTTCCCAATGTAACAAAGGATAAAACAAGAGGCATGAAGTGAAAAAAAGGCACTTGAATGCACACTGAGAATTCACACCTCTTGAAAGCGTTGAAACTCTCTATTTGCGTCATCTTTTGGTATCTTTCAATTGTTCTTGTTCATTGCATTTTCCCTGTATTTGTCATTAATTTTTCAGTTCTTATAACTCATTGTACCGTCTCTACAATTTACCTTCAGACTGCTGATGATCCAATTGTTTCAACTCTTATAAACCCTCAAAAAGTTAAAAAAAAAAAAAACTATATAAAAATACTTTTAATTTCGTTTAGTCCATTTTTTGACCGCCACTATTGTAATACCTTGACTTGTTCATAACATAACAATACAAGACCTTTGAGTTTTATGCATACTTGAAATGCACATCCATGTTATTTTACTTATATACTTTTTTTAACCACTTGTAAAGTGATTGATGTTTATTTATTTACACTTTCTTAGATTAAATTATTTAAATGTAACTTGTTATATTTTTCGCTTTTAAAAAAAATATTTAACAGGGTAAAATTTTAAAAATAGAATTTAGGACAATTTTTATGAGTTAATTATCATTTTCTTAGTTGGGTAAGTTGGTTGAAAGTGACTTATGTTAAGGATAAAGAGAAATGCAAAATAGCTCTAAGTTGTTTGGTTGGGCGGAGGGGTGAGGAGCCAAATAAGTGTATTTTGGTTGGGAGGGTATGGGAGCTAATTTTTTTTTAAGTCGTTTTCCTCACTCTTCCCCTCCTGCCATTCAAAAATAAGGTTTTTTTTAGTAGAGCCAGGAATTCAAACTGAGCTCGAAGGCCGGCCTGTTTAGGCCCAAACCTGTGTAGGGTTGGGCTTTGATTTTGGAGCATTCAAAAGGAAGTGGACCTAAATAGGCCAGTCCATTGGACCGCGGGCTTAAACGAGCAGATCCGTTTAAGCCCGCCTATTTTTTTTTTTTAATTCTTTTGTATATCTATATTATTACTTAATGCTTATAAAAAAAGAAAAAAATAAAAAAAAGACTTGATATTTTTGCTACATAAGAAGAGGAACCTGCTCATAGTGAAGCACAATCAAATATCTCTGATACTGATTATAGTGATGATGGCGAAAAAAAGACAATGACGCTAATTCTTAATGTTTTGGTGTGGTTTATGAATTTCACTTTTCTTGCTTATGATTTTATGTTTATGTAGTTTTTTTTAATTTAATTGTGGCATGTGGACTTTATCTAATAGGTTATTTAATTGTGGTATGGGTATTTTATGTCACAATTTATTTAATTGTGGTGTGTGAATAATGGACTTCTAGATTTAGTATTTAACTATTTATGACTTTGTGTTTGTCTAACTATCTTTGTATATGTGTTAAATATCGAATTGTTGAGTTGATAATACTTAGTATTTAAATATAATTTGCATCATATTTATGTTTTTTTATAAGATGTTTCATTGTCTTAATTAGTAACGGCATACGTGGAAGTGGAAAAAATGTTGAGAGAAAGGCCCTCTGGCCGGCTCGAGGCCCTTCACCTCAAGGGCCGGGTTTTACAAAATGTGATGTTTTTTGCTTACGGGCCTAAGCCATTTGGGCTAGGCCAACCCGAATTTCTGGCTCTATCTTTGAGGGGAGGGAAATTTTATATCACATGTTAACTAAATTATTAATACTTATTTTACAATATTTCAATCTTACCCACCCTTTTTTTCATTTTGTTCTCTTCAGCAACAGTTTTTCAAGCCTAACGTCTACCTTTTCAGCGTCCTTTTTTTCTTATACAACCAGGTAGAGGCATAAACAACGTTTCTAGCGAAACTCTTTTTCTTTTTCTTTTTCTTTTTTTATAATCTTATTTTAAGGAAATCTTTTTTAGGGGAAATCTTTGTTTTTTAAGGTGGCTAACACTTTTTAACCTTTTTTTTTTCAAGGCGGTTAATTGACAAAAATGCATTGAAAGTTTCAGTCGATGGATACTAGGCATTAGGAAATTTTGGAGGGACAATTTCAAAAATTTGGCAATTCCACTCTCCCGCTAAAGATCCAAACACATAATTGTTAGTTGATGTGAGCACAAACAATTTTCACCTGGACTTAGGAAGAAAAGGCCCATTAGCATCAGCTTAGGGAGAGGCCACATAGCAAGCAAAAGAATATGTCAACCAAGGCCCCTCAAATCAAGGAATAATTAGATCCCTCTATCTCTCAACTACCCCATTATTTTGTCAAGTCAAAACCACTGCATCCTCCACTATAATGAAGTCCCAAAAAAGGAGGGAGGTGACTTGCTGAATCAAGCATTTAACTCACACATACGATAGACCACTATAAGAAAAACTCTGGAGCATATAAAAGAAGAGGATCAAGAATCTTGAAGGGGGAAAAACTATATAAAAATCTCATTTAATTTATCTTATCCATTTTTTGACCACAACAGTTAATTAACGTATAGAAAAGGTGCCTTGCCATATAGGATATCAGGCCACATGGTTTGACAAGTATTATGCCATAGCATAACAGAATAAAACAAAAATATGAAATAGTGCCCATTTTTCCTCAAAACCCTTGTTCTAAAACTCTGCTTCTCTCTCTGTCTCACTTTGATTATACATGAGGCCATGAGGGGTATGGGTCGAACAGAGTGGAGAGGTCCAGAGTTAAGTTGCTCACTTCTTTTCCCCCTCTCCCACTCTACTTTTTTCTCTGAACCATCTTCAAGCTCAAGGCTAAGGTTTGGTGGCTCGACGGCAATCACATGATGTTCAGCCTTGGAGACTTTGGATATGGGGTAGGAGGTTGAGAGGGTTAGATCTAGACCCGGCATCTTCATTTTAGCAGGGTCAAGCAAAGACCCCTCTCAATAACTCGGAACTATTAACGTTGTAGATTGCTGATGTGAGTTGGTGGTAAATTGTGGCATCTTCTAAGTTCCTTGATTTTCTGAATGTCATTGAGTAGTATTTACTTTTACTCTTTGCAACTTTGAGAAGTGGTCGACTTGGTTTGTAGTTGGCTCGAGATTGAACTTATACTTTAATAAATCTTTGAAGTGTTGACTATCTTTTGCATCTATTTGTTGTTGCGGCCTTTAATTTTATCTGTTTTAGTTATTATTGCGTCTATATTCATATTAAGTAACATGTTTCTATTTCTGGACTTTGACCCCCAAAATTCAGTCCTCATCTAGGATTAATTATTCGATTTGAGGGTCAGATATGTATAATTTTATCAATTAATCAAATAAATTTTCTTTTAAGAAAAATATGGACACATTTTGTTGGAGAGTTAGATTAGTTAGCTAATAATAAGAGGTTAGCTACTTTAGGACTCTATATAAATAGGGATCCTAGTTATATTTGTGTGTGAGATTAAGAAATCTACACCAAATGAGGGAGAGGGTAACTTGGGTCTCTCACCTCCAAATCCCTAGAGTTAGGGTTTATAATTCATCACCTCATGTGAGGTTGATAAATCTATACCCAAGTGGGTTAGATTGTTGAACAATTATTCCATCATCAATGATAAACATTCTTATTATTCTTCTTATTTTCTCTCAAATTACCACTTTTAACACATTTCAAGGTGTGGTGAGTGGTGACAATCACCTAAATAACTTGTGAAGCTCTTCATCCCGCAGGTGCTAATCAATTACTTTTGCTGCCTTTTGTGCCTGAAACGAATGAGTGTGTGCCTAGTAGCAGAATAGTTTCATCTTGATCAATTTTTAACGTTTCCTTATTACCTTACTTGAGTTATAGAAGCACTAGTAGAGAATAATAGAGCACGAAGCAAGCTTTATTCCTTAATTTAGTGGGAGAAACTTGTCCATTCGTCATACTCATAAAAAGTTATACCTAGCTTTTTATGTAAACTAAATGCTTAGTACCAGATATTTTTGTTTTTGCATACATTGACAAACTACCGCTTGAAAAAACTGAACTAAATGAATACACACGCAATCACAAAAATGCCCCTCGCTAATTGTACAGTTGGAGCTTGTCTTCCAGAAATCTATCCATACACTTATCGGGTATTCTTGGCAGCAGCACCAAACTTTCTCCACTGTCATGTCCTGCTTTTGCTAGGAAATCTGCACATCTAATGTGTTCTCTAGCTGTATGTTGTAGCTCCGCTTCCCAGTTGGAATACAAGAGTTCTCTTATCTCCCCAATAATTCCCTAGAAAGGATGGTCTGGGTTAGTCTCCCTCATGACGAGATTAAAACTGTCCAAAGAATCTGTATAAATCATTACCCGCTTCATATTCATTTGTTGACAGACTTGTAATCCCTCCTTAATGGCTTGAAGTTCTGCCTCAGTGATTGTCACACATTCTAGCCTTTTCTTGAACCCTGTAATCCAGTTACCTTGATGATCTCTAAGTACTCCTCCGCATGCCGCATGACTGGCCTGTCTCACTGAACCATCAACATCCACGCGTATCGCTCCCACTGGTGGTGGAGTCCATGACCTCTCCATTTGTCCATCTACTATAAAAATCCTGTGCTGAAAATTATTATTCAGAACACACTCCATTAAGTTGTATTGGCCTTGGTGTATGATCTCTGCACATGATTTTTTTTTTTTTCCTTCAAACAGAAATTTACACCTATCCGTCCACAAAATCCAACAAATAAAACAAACTAAACAATTTTGTCCACAGTCCTTCAGCAAATCTTCCTCTCCCTGGGTTATGATGAAGATTCCACTTAAGCCAGATATGACATTCGGCTCCAACAAAAATTAAATCTTGCTTTATGTTTTACTTCTCCAACAAAGCAGTCTAATCAATTTTTTTAATAAAAAAAAACCGAGATAAATCAATTCATCCAAACGAGAAGGAACACATGATTAAATATCGAACCAATAGAAGCCAAAGAGTTTCCATGGACTCATTCATCACCAGGCAGTGCCTACTTTTTTTTCTTTGTTGAAAGATGATTTTATTGAAAATAAACAAGAGCTCAACATAAACATTCAAAGTAAAACCCAAAAAATAAATAAAGAGCAGAGCTAAAACAACACTACCATCACAACCCCTAACCCTAAGTTAAAGTCGTAAAGCAACATGTGTCACCCATAAGAAATGAGGTTCAAAACACCACCTTATTTAATTAACAACACAATTGCCTAATGAGACTCCAACCAATGCCATCCATATCTTTCTCCAACCCAAAGCTATAAAATCCAAGCAACAATACTAGGAGAGTTAATAAACCTTGAGAATAGCTCACACTCTCAAATCTTTTCATCCACGATGTGACCATCATCAATCATGAACACCCATTGAACCTTCTCATTTATTTGCTATCAACCTTGGCCCCTGTTCTCTCAGATTTCAGCCTTTGAATATCTTCAATCAGAGCCGTCAGATTCCTATGTGAGGACCCACCTTCTGCAATTGCAGCCTTAGATTTATCCGAAAGCTCTCCAATGCGCCTCCTCATCTCCTCGACTTCATCTCCACCGTCCATCAACCTCCTTATAGCACTCTCAATACGTTGTCGTTTCACAAGCTCCTTCTTCTCAAAGTCCATAATGATCACACAATTATCTGCACCCACCTCCACCCCAATACCATGCACCTGCGTCACAAGCTTCTCATTCAGAAACTGCTCCGAGTGCAAAGGCCACGTAATCATCGGAACCTTAGCACTTATCGCCTCATTCAATGACACCCACCCACTCTGAGTCATAAACCCTCCCACCGCCACGTGGCCCAATATCTTCGTCTGTGGGGCCCACCCCCTTATGACCAATCCCCTCCCTTCCCGCCTCATCCTCGTTTCAAACCCTAAAGGCACCCATTTTTCTCTGTCCTCCTCCGTCTCATTCTCTGTCTTGTCCTTCCTTTGTACCACCCAAATAAAATGGTGACCGGACGACTCTAGCGCGTGGCCTAACTCGAGCAATTGCGCGTCGGCGATGTAGCCAGCGCTCCCGAAACAGATGTAAAGTACGGATTTGGGCTTCTTCGAGTCGAGCCAACTCATTATCTCGTCGTTGCTCACGTTGGCCTGCAAGCTCTTGTCGGCCTTCTCCTCGAATGTACGGAGAAGGAGAGAGGTGGGGCCCACGTGCCAGACGGTTTTTCCGGTTACCTTCTTGAAGTACTCCACGTATTCCTCTTCGAGCTCGGCGTATCCGTTAACGATACGGCCGTGACACTTCAATCCCGAGTCCCGGAACGATTCGACCATGTCGGTTAATTTGCTGTAGGTTTGGATGTGATCAGGAAGCTGAGTGAAAGTCATGGTGATTTTATGGGGAAGACCCGGGAGTACAAACGGGTCGGTTTTTGAGGATACGGATAGATGGGGCGAGTCGGGTGATCGGATGCTTTCCACGACGCAGGCGGGGAATAACCCGGAAGCGTCGAATAGGATCCGGGGGATGCCCAACCGGGTCGCGAATTCGGAGGTCCACGGGTGGAAAATGTCGGCGACGATGCAATCGGGCGGGTTTTGCTCCATGAAGTGCTCCATTTGGGGGCGGAGGAGGCACATGCCTTTGTAGACTTTGTGGGAGACGTCGAATTCGTTGACGTCGATGAGGTTTTCGAGGCCTTCGGGGAGTCCGACCTCGTCGGCGGGGAATTTGAGGTTGTGGATGTGGATGGGGGAGCCGGCGGATTGGGCCTTGAGTAAGGATTTGTGGAGGAATTGGGCCGAGGATGGCGTGGTGATCCAGGTCACGTGCAGGCCACGTGAGGCGAAGAGACGAGCTATTTCGAAGAGGGCAACCATGTGGCTTGGAGCAATGAAGTGGATGAAGTAAACTTTGAGAGAACCATTGGCTGATTGGGCTTCCATGGTGAGGGGTAAAAAAAGGCAATGAGAGGGAGAGTGTTTTGGAAGGTGCTGTGATTTTGAAGAGTGTTATTTATAGTAATGGCTTCACTGACGGCAGATATGTAAATGAACAAATTTGTTGGGAGATTGTATCTCTCCTAAGGTGAGTAAAAACGCTGACTTAATTTACGAAAGACAAGTACTCCATATTAACTTTCGTTTATTTTTACTGTAGCATGCTGGGGACACGAGAGATGCGGGGTCCAATGTTAGATTTAATTTTGGAGAATAATATTTTGAGTAATTAATTATAGGCTCCGTGTAAGGAATTTAATTAAAATGAGGTCATACAAAATCACGAAATTAATCTGAAGCCCCCGTCAGGAAGTTATTATGGCATACTGATTAAGTTATTATCGGCAGGCCAAATTGTTTGGCTTGATTATTACAATTTTCTGCCGCATGATAACAAATTAGGGCCTGACGATTACAAGTTTTAAACTATTGTTTAGTAAAAATTTTTGAACGGATGATAACTTAATAAGTAGCCGATAACAACTTTATGAAATCTAAAATTAATTTTGTGATTTTATAGAAGCTCATATTAGTTAAATTCCTTACACATAAACTATAATTAATTACCCTTAATATTTTCATAAAGATATCGACAAATCCAGATGCGCGAGTAGCGAGAGCCGCGAGGAGTAATTTTTAAACTGAAAAATGTTTGGTCCGGACAATAAAGGCATGTGGTGATGTGGATGCCATCTCCTTTTAGTCTATTCATCGATCTTCGAGAAAGCAGTGATGCTTTTCTAATGAACAGGAAATCACATTGAATTATGTCGTAACTCGTAACTAATTATCACACACACACACACCCATATAATATTACGTAGACTTTCATCAGGCTCACGTACTCATGCTTGAAATCAAACTAACATACACTGGCAAAAGAAGGAAAGAAAGAAATCAAACTAACATACTTGTTCGTTTAACATTGATTTAGGGTAAGTATGCTATGATCTTCAACACTTTGCATCCATTGCACTAGCTACAAGTCTTAGGCTTGTTTGAAACATAGAAACATGCTTACACTTTGCATCCATTGCACTAGCCACAAGTCTTAGGCTTGTTCAATTCATAGAAACATTCATACTTAGCTTGTGCGTATTATGAGTCACTACAAAAAAACAGGTAATTTCCGACGGAATCAATTCCGTCGGTAATTTATAAAAAATATTAAAAATTAATTATTTAATAAAAAATTACCGACGGAATTCTGTCGGTAATTTATTTATTATTTTTTAATAAATTACCGACAGAATTCCGTTGGTAATTTATAAAAAAATAAGATTATTTATTTCAATTTATTAACTATTTTATATATATAATAGTTAATAAATATGTTTTATAAATATTATTTCGTACATATATTTATTACAATTTAATTTTGAATTTTTTATTAAGTAATATGTTATTTATTACAAATTTAATTTAATTTTTTTAATAATATATATAATAAAATAATAATTATTAATATGTAAATTATATATTAATAATTAAATATATTTCATAATATATTAATTTAAATATAATGTAAAGTATATATAAATATAATTGTTTGCAAATAATATCACAAGGTCTTCATAGCTCAACTGGTTAAGGCATGAGCACACGCACATGAGGTCACAGGTTCAAATCGCAGCAACGCCACATTTCAGACAATTTGTGTGAGCGACACGTGGCGGCGTGCGACAGCGACACGTGGCGAACTGTGAGAGGGGACACGTGGCAGGAAGGACACGTGGCATAAATTAAAAAAAGTTTTTAAAAAATTATCGACGGAATTCCGCCGGTAATTTCCGTCGCTAAATTTAGAGACGGAATAAAATTTCCGTCGCTAATTTAATTAGCAACGGAGAAATTACCGATGAAATCCAACCAACATGCCATATCCTCAAAATCCGCTCCTCCTCCAGTCTTGTCAAAGTTTTCTCCCCCACTCCAGAATGCTTTGATTACATCTTCTGGAATCGGCTGGTTCTGTATACAGATGCGCTCTTGTTCTAAACGATCCCTCTTGGCCTTCTCAGCTAGTTTCTTACGAAGCCGCTCCTTAGCCTCCTCTTGTTCTGCGGTCATATGCCCCTTATTGCGATCGCCCTTTTTCACCATGATTTTGACCTCTTCTTTCTCGTCGAAGTCACGTCACGTCACTTTCTCCCTAAAAAGCTCATGCTTTTTCAGAGAAAAGGCATGAGCCTTTTTAAACTATTCAACTTAGTAGCGGTTTTCTACAAACCGCGACTAGTAGTAGCGGTTTGAACAAAAACCGCAGCTCAAACCGCTACTAATTCCACCTGTATTAAATGCAGTTGCATTTATTTCGCTGAATTAGTGGCGGTTTCGGCCATAACCGCTACTAATGTCTGAAAACCGCCACTAATTCAGCGGCCATTCATTTTCTCGCGGTTTTTCCTTCCAGAACCGCGACTAAATTTACGCCATTAGTCATCCCGCCAAAGGGCGCCAAATTTGTTGCGGTTCTTTCTCCCAAACCGCTACTAATGTCCGCTACTAACTACTTTTGTGGTCAAACCGTCGTATTTACTTGCGGTTTGTGCTTATAACCGCTACTAAAGCATAATTACTGGCAGTTGTAGCCTTCCGCGACTAATGTAACCGCTACTAAAACCCCCTTTTTTGTAGTGATAGGTCTATTAAATTTATCTTATTTCTATCATGGTTAATGAACAAACTATAGAGGAATTAAGCTTATGAGCTATACAATGAAATTGTGGGAGAAGTGATCGAATACAGATTAAGATGTGAGATTGGTATATTGGAGAATCAATTTAGTTTCATGCCAGGTAGGTCAACTACATAAGCAATTTATCTACTAAGGGGTTTAATGGAAATGTATCGAAGCAATGAAAGGATCTGCATATGATCTTTATCGATATGGAAAAAGCTTATGACTATGTGCCAAGAGAAATACTTTGGAAAGCTGAAAAATGTTTGGTCCGGACAATAAAGGCATGTGGTGATGTGGATGCCCTCTCCTTTTAGTCTATTCATCGATCTTCGAGAAAGCAGTGATGCTTTTCTAATGAACAGGAAATCACATTGAATTATGTCGTAACTCGTAACTAATTATCACACACACACACACCCATATAATATTACGTAGACTTTCATCAGGCTCACGTACTCATGCTTGAAATCAAACTAACATACACTGGCAAAAAAAGGAAAGAAAGAAATCAAACTAACATACTTGTTCGTTTAACATTGATTTAGGGTAAGTATGCTATGATCTTCAACACTTTGCATCCATTGCACTAGCTACAAGTCTTAGGCTTGTTTGAAACATAGAAACATGCATACACTTTGCATCCATTGCACTAGCTACCACTACTGCAGAAAGGGGTTTTTAAGTATGTTATTTAGGGGTTTTAATGTCACTTTTTTATGTGACATGAAAAGTAGTGACTTAGAAAAAATGGATATTTTACGTCACACAAAATATGTGACGTGGAAAGTCAGATTTTCCACGTCACATGTTATGAACCAAGAGACGTAAATAAGTCGCTGAATTTTTTTTTTTGCTTAAATGACTGAGAAACCACGTCACATGTTTTATAACATGTGACATGGTTTCTCTATAAAAGAGAAACCATGTCACATGTTTAGAAAACATGTGACGTGAATTCTCTTTTGTAGAGAAACCATGTCACATGTTATAAAACATGTGACGTGGTTTCTCCTGCCAGGAGAAACCATGTCACTTATTACTCTAGTATGTGACGTGAATTCTATTCTTTTTTTTAAAAAAAATAGTTTCTTTTTTGTTCCCCCCCCCCATATTTTCATGCATTGCATTGCTAATGGAAACATATTATTACAACGTTAATAGATGTAAACCATCAACCAGAGATATAACTAATTTAATCAAACTAAACATATATACATGTGACTTTTGCTACTAATACACAAACAAAAAATTCCATTTTTACACAACTTAGTATTTTGTACAATGCTCACTGATTTCTACTAACCAAATCTGAAAGAAAAATTAACTTTGAAATGTAGAGAAGTCAAGAATCAAATTGGGAAACAAGCAAGAACAATTTCAAGAACAACCTGGAAATCATCGGGTTCTTCTAATTGAAAAAGTAAATCACTTAATGTAACAAATCGGTCAGGAAAATGACATTGAAGAAACAGAGGCGTATACCTGCCATTGAAGGTGTACACATTTCAGTAACTAAGAATGATCGACAAAAAAGTTTAGAACTCCAAAATAAGAAGATAGAGAAAAATGTAAAGATACAAAAATGCAGTACATAGAAAGCAAAAACCCAAAAGGAGAGAGATGGGAGCTAAACCTGAAGAAGTAACAGAACAAAAGAAGAGGAGGAAGAAGACGAAGTGAAGGAGCTGAGGGTTTGGGAGGAAGAAGAGGAAGTGAGGGAGCTGATGTTTTGATCGAGTCAAAGAAGTTATTAGCTAAGAGAGGGAAATAAGGAGATGAGGGGGGGGGGGAAAAGGCGCCCTTTTTTTTCAAAAAATTTAAGAAACAATGTCACATGTATGCTTAATATGTGACATAGAAAGAAACCATGTCACATATCAAAAACATGTGACATTGTTTCTTCTTTCCACGTCACATATCAAAAACCTGTGACATTGTTTCTTAGCTAAGAGAGGGAAAAAAGACGCCTTTTTTTTCAAAAAATTTTAATAAAAAATGTTTTTAAGAGAAACAACGTCACATGTTTCAAATATATGACATTGTTTCTTAGAGAAACAATGTCACATATTTGAAACATGTGACGTTGATTCTTTCTCAAAGAAACAACGTCACATGTTTCATACATGTGACGTTGTTTCTCTGAGAAACAATGTCACTTATTTGAAATATGTGACGTTGTTTCTCAGAGAAACAAACAATGTCACTTATTTCAGAAATAGGGGACGTTGTTTCTTTTCTGTTTTGAGTTTATTTACAAAATTGCCACCACTTTTTTTTTAATGTCAGTTTTCTATATAATAGACGTTGTTTGGGGACGTGAAATGTATATTTTGTAGTAGTGTACAAGTCTTAGGCTTGTTCAATTCATAGAAACATTCATACTTAGCTTGTGCGTATTATGAGTCACTACAAAAAAACAGGTAATTTCCGACGGAATCAATTCCGACGGTAATTTCTTGTGGAATTTCCGTCGGTAAATTTACCGACTGAATTACGTAGGTAATTTAAAAAAAAATTAAAAAATTAATTATTTAATAAAAAATTACCGACAGAATTCCGTTGGTAATTTATTTATTATTTTTTAAATAAATTATAGACGGAATTCTGTTGGTAATTTATAAAAAAATATTAAAAAATTAATTATTTACTAAAAAATTACCGAAGGAATTCCGTCGGTAATTTATTTATTATTTTTAATAAATTACCGAAGGAATTCCGTCGGTAATTTATAAAAAATATTAAAAATTAATTATTTAATAAAAAATTACCGACGGAATTCTGTCGGTAATTTATTTATTATTTTTTAATAAATTACAGATAGAATTCCGTTGGTAATTTATAAAAAAAATATTAAAAAAAATAAGATTATTTATTTTAATTTATTAACTATTTTATATATATAATAGTTAATAAATATGTTTTATAAATATTAATTCGTACATATATTTATTACAATTTAATTTTGAATTTTTTATTAAGTAATATGTTATTTATTACAAATTTAATTTAATTTTTTTTAATAATATATATAATAAAATAATAATTATTAATATGTAAATTATATATTAATAATTAAATATATTTCATAATATATTAATTTAAATATAATGTAAAGTATATATAAATATAATTGTTTGCAAATAATATCACAAGGTCTTCATAGCTCAACTGGTTAAGGCATGAGCACACGCACTTGAGGTCACAGGTTCGAATCGCAGCAACGCCACATTTCAGAAAATTTGTGTGAGCGACACGTGGCGGCGTGCGACAGCGACACGTGGCGGACTATGAGAGGGGACACGTGGCAGGAAGGACACGTGGCATAAATTAAAAAAAGTTTTTAAAAAATTATCGACGGAATTCCGCCGGTAATTTCCGTCGCTAATTTAATTAGCAACGGAGAAATTACCGACGAAATCCAACCAACATGCCATATCCTCAAAATCCACTCCTCCTTCAGTCTCGTCAAAGTTTTCTCCCCCACTCCAGAATGCGTTGATTACATCTTCTGGAATCGGCTGGTTCTATATACAGATGCGCTCTTGTTCTATACGATTCCTCTTGGCCTTCTCAGCCAGTTCCTTACGAAGCCGCTCCTTAGCCTCCTCTTGTTCAGCGGTCATATGCCCCTTATTGCGATCGCCCTTTTTCACCATGATTTTGACCTCTTCTTTCTCGTCGAAGTCACGTCACGTCACTTTCTCCCTAAAAAGCTGCCTTTTTAAACTATTCAACTTAGTAGCGGTTTTCTACAAACCGCGACTAGTAGTAGCGGTTTGAACAAAAACCGCAGCTCAAACCGCTACTAATTCCACCTGTATTAAATGCAGTTGCATTTATTTCGCTGAATTAGTGGCGGTTTCGGCCATAACCGCTACTAATGTCTGAAAACCGCCACTAATTCAGCGGCCATTCATTTTCTCGTGGTTTTTCCTTCCAGAATCGCGACTAAATTTACGCCATTAGTCTTCCCGCCAAAGGGCGCCAAATTTGTTGCTGTTCTTTCTCCCAAACCGCTACTAATGTCCGCTACTAACTACTTTTGTGGTCAAACCGTCGTATTTACTTGCGGTTTGTGCTTATAACCGCTACTAAAGCATAATTACTGGCAGTTGTTGTTAGAATCATAAGTTTTGATGAAGACTGACCCATAGAAAACATAAGCATAAGTGACCTCTGAATTAAGCGTGTAAAATCTAATAGGTAACAGATCAAAAATAAAAGATAGATTGCTGAATAAAAGATTCAAATATAGCAGATGGTAACTTAGCAGAACAATAAGAATGAATATCTCAATCGCTAACTGTATCTCTATAGCTAATAGACAAAGAGCCATAGCAAGTGAAGACTTAGAAATAACAAAGCTGATATCTATCGCTAAGTCATTCACTATCGCTAAAGAAAGAATCTATCGCTAAGAAGCTCATTGATAACTCAGCTAGCAGAAAAATAAACCAAGTCCTTGAGCTAATGAAATCAGCTAGTGATAACAGGTTAAGCTATCGATAACAAAAGTGCTTCAGATAATGATCATTCAGATAGCTAGTGCCTGAGGGCAAGAGTCAAATGAGCTAACATTGTTGCTAGCGCTAAGAAGTTTAGCTATCGATAGTAGGATACCTTGAAATACCTCTGAATACTTGTATCTGTATCCTTAAGGCTAATAAGCAATCAAGCAACTAGCGATAATTGGATTAGCTATTGATAGTAAAATATTTATTGATATGATATTGCTAGAACACTAAGCATTGATCTCAAGGGATGTATTAGCGATAATGCTCTTGTCTATCGATAGAGAATGCTTTCAATATAATATATGTTAATTGTCTCTATCTCATTGAGCTAATTGACTATGCTTGCGATAACACCTGCTATGCATTAAATGATTATTTGTTCAGCTAACAGCTTAAGTGCAGATCTCACACAATGAAGTTAGCGATAGCAGATCAAGCTAGCGCTACTGAAAAAGCTGCCAGAAAGTACAATTCGTACAGATGCACAGAACGCTGTGTCTATCTCTCTCCTAGCTCACCCTACGCAAGAAGTAGTTGAAGTTAGAGCAGATAGTTAAGCCCGATGAAGAAGCTGCATTAAATGCCAACGGCTATGAGCTCCCAATGACTAAATTCAAACGGCTTCTTGAAGATTGAATGCTAGGGCAAAATCTGAGAAGAGATATAAATACAGAACTCAAGCATTTATTTACAAACTCATTCATTGCTCTGTATTTATTGTTTTAGATATTCTATTTGTACTTCAGTGTTTATCAAAATCAGTTCATTAAGTGAACATATTTATTGAAATCCTCTTCTGTTTGAGGTTGTTTAGAATGCTTGGTGCTTTAGAACAGGGATATAGCCTTACAGGTAGTAAGGGGGAGTGTTTAGAAAGATTCTAAAACTCTGTAAAGGTTGACAGGTGAACCTGTGCTCGTAAAACCTGTGGTTAGTGGAACCCAACAGAGTGTTGGAGAACTGGACGTAGGCAGTGTTGGCCGAACCAGTATAAAGACTGTGTTATTTTAATTATTCCTAGATTTTTAAGATAGCACAATTCACCCCCCTCTTGTGCGATTGCCACTTTCATTTGGTATCAGAGCAAGGTCTTCTCTGTTCTAGATTCCAACGAATCCGAGAAGCAAAGATCTAAATGGCATCGCTTGAAAATATCCTTCCTGAAGGAAGCTCCATAAATAAGCCTCCTGGCTTTGATGGGAAGCATTATACTTTCTGGAAGCTAAAGATGAAGATCTACATCAAAGCCAATGGATACAAGCTCTGGAAGATCATTGAAGAAGGAGATATTGTGCCTAAAGATCTCATGGGTACCCCAAAGGCTGAGGATGAATACACAGATGAGGACATTGCCAATCTTGAGTTAAATAGCAAAGCAGTCCTCATGATCCAAAGTGCTCTCAGCCAAACAGAGTTCTTTAGAGTGAGTCACCTTGACTCTGCTAAAGAAATGTGGGAAGCACTACAAATTGCTCATGAAGGAACTTCTGGAGTAAAAGATAGGCGTGTAGAAATGCTGGTGGAAGAATTCCATAAATTTGAAATGGCTGAGGGTGAGAAGATAAGAGATCTGGAGATCAGATTCACTCATCTCATCAATAATCTTGCTGCTCTGGGGAGGAAAATTACGAAGAAAGAGCAGGTCAACAAAATTCTGAAAGTCCTGAAGGGAGACTGGCTCATGAAGGTAACAACCATTCAAGAAATGCAAGGAGAATCAACTAAATCCATCACTGCCTTGTTTGGCAGCCTTGCTGAGTATGAGCCTACCCTGATAGCTCAAAGGGAAGCACAAGGAAATTCCAAGAAAAAGTCACTTGCTCTTGCTGCTTCAGAAAAGGATGAAATTGATAATGATGAGGAAGATCTTGATGAGGAGGACATAGCTCTTATGGCCAGAAAATTTAAAAAGTTCTTCAGAAGAAGAGAAAGATTTCAAAGGAGTGGTCCTAACTTCAAAGACTCCCAGAAAGACAAAACTCCTGTATGTTTTTAATGCAAAAAGCCTGGTCACTTCAGAGCTGAGTGTCCCAGTCTTCAAAGGTTAAAGGAGAAGGAGAAAAAGAAAACTTATGGAAAGAAGAAGGCTTATGTATCCTCCATCTGGGGTGATAGCTCTGATGAAGAAGCTAGTGATAGCGAGGAATGCGCCAACCTCTGCCTTGTTGCTCGAGAAGAGCAAAGTGATTCTGAGGTATTTGACTCTGAACCTTCTTATTCTGAACTTCAAAGTTTATATGATGAAATGCACATAGAATTAATGAAACTTGCTAAAGAAGTAGTCAGACTAAGAAGAGAAAATAAAGAACTTCAGAAAAACCTTTCTTCACAAAAAGTTTCTTCTTCTCTAGCGATAGAAGAGGAGTTATCGCAAGCTCCTAGAAAAGAACTATCGATAGCTGAGTCTTTATCGATAGCAATTCCTTCAATTTCTGAAAATTGCTCCAATTGTGAAAAATTATTGAAGGAAAAGGAAAAACTTTCGCATGTTTTAGAAAAGTTTACAAAGGGCTCAGAAACTTTAAATGTGATTTTAAGCAATCAAAAAGTTTTTAGAGATAGAACAGGTATTGGCTATGAGCCTAAACAAAAGTTTTCAAAAAGATGGGTTGAACCAAAGGTGAAGTCATACATGAAATATTTTAGAAAATCTTCTGAAAATTCTTCACCATATAGCTTCTGCAATTATTGTAACAAGAAAGGCCATTCTCAGTCCACTTGTAATCACAGAAAAAATGGCATTAGTAGCTCTTATAAGTGGGTTCCTAAAGGAACTCGTGTGCCTAAGGGTTTTACAAACTTGGAGCACAAGACTAACTTTAAAGGACCCAAGAAAGTTTGGGTACCTAAATCTGTGTAGTTTGTGCAGGTATGTCTTAAAGCATCCAGTAAAGGAAAATGGTATATTGATAGTGGATGCTCAAGACACATGACTGGTGACAAGGACAGAATCAACAATCTGGTGATAAAAGATGGAGCCAAAGTTAGTTTTGGTGGAAATCAAAGTGGAAAAATCACTGGAGTAGGTGAAGTAGGTCCTGTCAAGGATGTTTACCTAGTGGATGGACTCTGCCACAATTTGCTGAGTGTCAGCCAGAGCGCAGACCATGGTAACTGGGTAATTTTTGATTCAAATGAATGTCTTATTGTTGATAAAAATGATTTAGATATAAACAAATCCAATCTTAAGTATAAAATAAAAGGAAATAGAAATGGAAATCTATACACTTTAGATTTATGCCAACAGCTTGAAGAAAAATGCTTTATTTCAAATGATGAAAATTGTTGGTTATGGCATAAAAGATTAGCTCATGTGAACTTTTCTCAACTAGACAAATTAGTTAAGAAGGAATTAGTCATAGGAATTCCTAGTTTTAAGTCAAAGCATGATTTAATTTGTGAATCCTGTCAAAGAGGTAAACAAACAAAGTCCTCTTTTAAAATCAAGAAGACAGTCTCCACTAGTAGGCCATTGGAACTAATTCATATGGATCTAGTTGGGCCAGCAAGAGTGAAAAGTCTAGGAGGAAGCCTATACACTCTTGTAGTTGTGGATGACTACTCAAGATTTACCTGGACTATGTTTCTTTCCTCTAAACATGAAAATTTTGATGCCTTTTGTGTACTTGCTAAGAAATTGCAGAATGAGAAAGGCACGAAGATTATAGCCATCAGGACTGATCATGGAGGAGAATTTGAAAACAAAGAGTTCATGGAGCTGTGTGATGAGAATGGAATTGATCACAACTTCTTTGCCCCTCGTACTCCTCAACAAAATGGTGTTGTAGAGAGAAAGAACAGAGTGCTCACAGAAATGGCTAGAAGCATGCTGAACGAGAAACAAGTGCCTCAAATATTTTGGGCAGATGCTATGAGTACAGCTTGCTACATCTCTAACAGAGCCTACATCAGAAAGGGAATGGAAAAGACTCCATATGAGCTCTACAAGGGAAGGAAGCCTAATATCAGTCACCTGAGGATTTTTGGATCAAAATGCTACATCCACAACAATGGAAAGGTAAATTTAGGTAAATTCGATCCTAAATCTGATATTAGCATATTCATTGGGTATTCAAATAGAAGTAGAGCATATAGAGTTTATAATAAAAGAACTCAAACTGTTGAAGAATCTGTACATGTAGTATTTGATGAAACTCTTCAAGAAAAACAACAATCTGTTGATGAGGATGAAGATTTTTCAAAGTTTTTGAAACAGCCTCTATCGATAGCGCCTCAGTCATTGATAGCAAATCCTGAAAACAATGCTGAATATAATCAGGATAAATCCAAAGATGATCTAGATGAAGCTAACGAGCCTCAATCTTCCATTAGACATCTTAAAAATCATCCTCCTGAACAGATTATTGGAGAAATTTCAAAAGGAGTTAAAACAAGAAGGCAACTTCAAAACGAAATGGAATTTTCTTGCTTTCTTTCTCAAATTGAACCAACTTGCATTGATGAAGCTCTTGCTGAATGTGACTGGATAGTTGCAATGCAGGAAGAACTTAATCAATTCAAAAGAAATCAAGTTTGGGATTTAGTACCTAGACCAAAAGATCATCCTATTATTGGTACTAAATGGGTTTTCAAAAACAAACTTGATGAAGTTGGACAAATTGTGAAAAATAAAGCCAGATTGGTTGCCAAAGGATATAACCAAGAAGAAGGCATTGATTATGAGGAAACTTTTGCTCCAGTTGCAAGACTTGAAGCAATAAGGATTCTTCTAGCTTTTGCATCCATCAAAAACTTTAAACTTTATCAAATGGATGTTAAGAGTGCTTTTCTTAATGGCTATATCAAAGAAGAGGTATATGTTGAACAACCTCCCGGTTTTGAAGAAAACTCTAAGCCTGACCATGTTTACAAACTTAAAAAGGCTCTTTATGGTCTCAAACAAGCACCTAGAGCTTGGTATGAGAGGATTAGCACATTTCTCATTGAAAAAGGCTTTTCTAGAGGAAAATTAGATACTACCTTATTCATCATGCATAAAGATAAACACATGCTTATAGTTCAAATATATGTTGATGACATTATTTTTGGTGCTACTAATGAAAAGCTCTGTGAAGAGTTTGTTAAGATGATGCAGGTTGAATTTGAAATGTCAATGATGGGAGAATTAACATTCTTCCTAGGTCTGTAGATAAAGCAAGAGAAAGATGGCATCTTCATCTCCCAAACCAATTATTGTAAGGAGATCCTCAATAAGTTTGGGATGGAGCAATCTAAAGATGAGGACACTCCCATGAGTACCTCTGCCAGCTTAGATGCAGATGTCAAGGGCAAAGTAGTTAGTCAATCTCATTATAGAGGAATTAGAGGATCTTTACTTTACCTAACTGCAAGTAGGCCTGATATTCAATTTAGTGTAGGAAGGTGTGCGAGATATCAAGCTAATCCTAAAGAATCTCACTTGACAAATGTAAAAAGGATTTTGCGATATTTACAAGGAACTCAAGAGCTTGGGCTGTGGTATCCCAAGGGAACTCAAGAGTACCTTCTTGCTTATACTGACTCTGACCATGCAGGATATAAGACAGACAGAAAGAGTACAAGTGGTCAATGTCAATTTCTTGGTGGCTGTTTGGTCTCTTGGGCTAGAAAGAAGCAAAATTGTGTGTCTCTTTCATCCACAGAGGCTGAATATATTGCAGCAACAAGTTGTTGTGCTCAAGTCCTGTGGCTTAAGCATCAACTAAGAGATCTGGGCTTAGAATTCCTAGAAGTGCCTATTCTCTGTGACAACACCAGCACAATAAGCTTGGCTAAGAATCCAATTCATCATTCCAGAACCAAGCATATTGATGTGAGACATCATTTTCTGAGAGATCATGTTCAGAAGAAAGATGTCAAGGTGGAATTTATTTCAACAAATTTACAACTTGCTGATATCTTTACTAAACCTCTTGAGCCAGCTCAATTTATCTTCATCAGAAGGGAATTAGGAATGGTGAATCCAAATGAGTTGTAAATATCTCTGACTTATTCTTAATTTAATTTCATTTTATTCATACAGATCAATCACTAACTTAGGCATCGGAGTACCAAATTTTAGGTTTTGCAGGACTGACCTATCGATAGTGAGGTCCACTATCGCTAGCATATGCAGGGCAAAGCTAAGTTTGAGCAAATATTGCCATCGCTAGTAAAAAACATTATCGATAGCAAAGTCAGCCATCGAAGCTGGAAGGAGTGAGTGATAAATCTAAGTCACTGACTCAGCGTGGGACCATGCCTACTAGCGATAGCAGCTCTTATTAGCGATAGCAAGTCACTTATCAAGTCAGAATGCGAAACGATTAGCGAATGCTCTTCACTCTGGTAAACCCTAACCCTATAAAATTAGGTCATTTGCATTTGCATTCATAATTCACACTCACTCAGAACTTTCTTTTCTACTCCAAACACTCTCTGAGCACTCAAGCATACTCATTCTCAAAACCCTCTCTCCTTAAACCCTAAAATGGTCAGATCCAAAAACCCTAATGACAAGGCAACCTCTAGCGCTAATTCCTCCTCCAAATCCGCTAGCAAGAGGTCGCGAGCTCAGAAATCTGTGTCATTTTCCAAAGATGTAGAACAGGACATCTCCAAAAGACAGAAAGTAACCCACTCTGATTTGGCTTATGTGAAAGCCCCCCTGCAAGCTCCAAGCGCCTTCTTCGCAGGAAAAGGAACCCTAGATAGGGCTGCTGTGTGGGTTGACCTGGAATATTTCAAACAATAAGGATTTGATCTTGATGCCTGGCTGCTTCCTACAAGAACTGGCTGAATGTGCAAAATGATTACAATGAGGACGTATTGCGGTCATTCTACTCCAGTCTGAAAGTCATTCCAGAGTACAAGAAAGGGAAGCTTATGAACGTTACTTTCGAAGCCTTTGTGAGAGGAAGAGGCGTTATTTTTGGATGGAAGGCTATCAACAGGCTTCTCGAGATCACAGGGGACGAATACAACCAATGGTACATGCCTGAAAAGTACTCTGACGAACAACTGGCAGAAATATATGAGACAAACACAAATAAGCCAACAGATATGCCAGTCATCAATAGGATCCTTTACTACGTCTATACAAGGATCATGACTCACAAATCTGGCAATTTTAGTAGCTTCCCAAAGATAGACAACCCGTGGCTGCGAAACGTCATTCAGAAGATTTCCCTGAATCCTGGCCAGTTGGTGTGTATGCAGATACTCAGATTCCTATCAGAAAAGTCTCTAAAGGCTCCTCTTCCCTACCCTCAGCTCATATCTCACATCCTGGAGTACTCAAAGATCAGATCATTAAGGAATAGTAAGAATAAGAAATGCAAGCAGCTGACAACCACCACTCTCAAGAAAATGGGGATTTCTGTGAATATCAATGGGGGTGGTTCTGCTTCTCAATCCCAGGCCTCTCATTCTCCCTCTTCTTCAGCTCAACCAAAGTCTGCTGAAGAAGAAGCACAATCAGAAAGAGTTCCTCCTCCTCCTTCTGCTTCAATAAAATCCTATGTTTTCTCCCGAGACGCAATTGAGGAAATCGTCTTCAGGCTCTCTGCTGAGTTCAACATGGCCTTGGAAGCCCAGAAAGCAGAGCTCATGAAGCCAATTATGAAACTCAAGGCTTAAGTCAGGAATTTGGAGGACTGCTTGTGTCTTGCTCCTGAAGATGTCCTGCACAAGGCAGCATCCCCTCACAAAGGTACATCTTCACACCAATCTCCTACCCCATCTCATCTTAGCCCTCATCACTCCCCTATTCATCATCCTTCCTCACCCCTCCACTCTCAAAATCACTCATCAACTTCATCTCACCATAGCCAACCCCAATCTCCACCTCCATAAACCACCCAAGTCCCAACACCTCCAGCAACCCCTATCGCTAGCCCATCCCCTAGCGATAGTCGCCTCACTCCAATCACTCATGAAACACATCCAACCCCTATCGCTCAACCCTCTGTTAGCGATAGCGCACCTATTCCTCCCACAACCACTAGCGCTACTCACCCTCTTCCCTCCTCTCCTAACATTGGCCCAACCCCTCCACCTTTTGATGATGCCAAAAAGGGGGAGAATAATCCAACTCTTGAGGATGCCGATGCTGAAGAAATTGAAGAAGTAGAAAGAGGCATAGCTCGGAGCTACATGGCATCTGAGGACCACAGGACTCCTCCTCCTTCCAATAAGCCTCAAGTACAAGCTCAAGCTGCTAAAGCCCCAGAAGTGGACATACTTGCGGAAGCATTTGTGATAGCAGAAAAGCATGGGATTTCTCCAAGTGTCTTAACTGCTAAGCCAATCCCAGTTTCTGTACTTCTTCCTGGAGCTGATATGGAAATAACAATCCAGGACAAGCCTAGCACTGGAAATAAGGTTCAAGATAATATTCAGAAATTGCTAGTGCTTGAGGCTGAGAAGAACAAGAGCAAGATTTCAGCAGAAGGCTTGAAGAGGGAAAGGACCAAAAGGAAAGCCAGAAGAGAGTTCACCTTCAAAGTCTCTCCTAAGGCTTCTCCTGAGAATCTTAAGGGAAAAGCTCTAAGAATTAAGCTGCTGGCTCCTAGAAGGACAAGAGGTAAAGCAGCTGGAAAGGTAGCTCCTCCTCCCGAGTTAACAGAAGAAGAGAAGAAGGCTATTGAAGAAGCCTTGAGGAAAAAGAAGGAGGACGAAAGAAAGGCTAAGAAGGAGGCTGCTAAGGCAAAAAGGAAAGCAGAAAAAGAGGCTGCAAAGAAAAGGAAGAAGGAAATTGCTCAAGGGAAAAAGGCATGGGTATATAAGAGGAGGTTTCACACGTCAGAAGCTGAAAAGAAGAAGGATCCCTCTAAAGATATTTCCCTTCCTGAATCCACTAAGACCCCTGAGCAAATCAAGGCTGAGCAAGAGAAGATCAAGCAAGAAAAACTCTTCTACTCTGATTCCTCTATTTCTGACTATCTTGATGAAGAATACATGACCACACCCTCTGGAGCCAAATTCAACCAAGAAAGAGCTTTAGTCTTTAAAAATCATTCTGCATATACTGCATATTTAGCTAAAAAGATGTGAATATTTTTGCACAAGTCAATACAATTTATATAATTGCCTTAATTTATACTCAGTACGTGTTTTTATCTTGTGCATACTGATTACTTATGCTCTGAACATGCTTTATCTTATATATGTCTTTCCTTATGTTTTGTCATCATCAAAAAGGGGGAGAATGTTAGAATCTTAAGTTTTGATGAGGACTGAACCCATAGATAACATAAGTAAAATGAACTGATAGCATACAACTTAGTATGGAATGAATTGAGATAAGAATCATGCTATCTGACTAAGAGAAAGAGTGTAGGTTATCTTAACGTTGAACAAGTAAAAACCTATAGATAACAGATACACTATCGCTAGGCCAAGAACCTATCACTTACAAATGGAAGGCTTAGGATAACAATAGCTAATGAAGACTTAGCGATAAACTGAAGTACATATTCCTATCGCTAAGAACTTCACTATCACTAATATGATGAGTTGAGCTAGTCTAAGCAAAGAACAATAGATCAATATCGGTAAGCTCTGTCTCTATCGCTAAGGCATCAGAGATAACATAGAAAACACTGATTAGAACAGCTATCAGTAATGAACCATAGTCACTAGCGATAACGAGAATAGCTATCGATAGCATAACACTTAGCCATTCAGATAAGCTATTACATTAAACTAATGAAATGACCTATCGATAACATAGCTCCTAGCGATAACAAGTTCAGCTATCGATAACGACATCACTTGTTGAAATAACTTAGACATTCTGATAGCTAATGCATTGTTTCCGTCATTGAGCTAATGAAATTCTCTAGCAATAACACCTACTGTACTTCACTTGAATACTTGTTTAGCTAAGTGCAGGACCAACACTATGAAGTTAGTGATAGCTAAAGGAGCTAGCGCTACTGATAAAGCTACTATGCAAGTACAATGTTGCAGATTATGGTTACTCACAGACTCCGTGTCTCTTAGCTCACACTCTGCAAGAATTAAATGAAGCAAGAGAAGAAAGTTGACTGAGATGAAGAACAGCATTTATTGCCAACGGCAAATAGGGCTCAACGAACATATTCAAACGACTTATTGGAGCTGAAGGAAAAGGCAAAGTTGTGAAGAGATATAAATACCAAGTCTTAAGCATTTATGAAATAGAGAACGAAATTACAAACATTCATTACTTTCACCTACTCTCTGCTCTCAAATAGCTTATAGTTTTTATTACTCTTTGTGAGCTTATTTGTACTTCAGTGTTTATCAAAATCTGTTCATTAAGTGAACTCATTTATTGAAATCCTCTACTGTTTGAGGTTGTTCTAAAGTTTGGGACTTTAGAACAGGGTTGTATTCTTACAACTTGTAAGGGGGAGCGTTTAGAGGAAGTCTAAAGCTCTATTTTGTAAAGGTTGGCAGGTGAACCCGTGTTGTAAAACCTGTGGTATAGTGGAACCCAACAAGCAGTTGGAGAACTGGACGTAGGCAGTGTTTAGCCGAACCAGTATAAAGGATTGTCTTTGTATTTACAGTTTAATTTTGAAAAGCACAATTCACCCCCCATTGTGCGTTTTGCCATTCACATTTTATGTATAAAGCGCTGGGATAGGCCCCCTGAAACATTTTTTTAATTTTAATTTTTAATTTTCCTCGTTTTATTAATCTCATTATTTTATAAGAATAGGGACTAAATTGAAAAGAACAAAAGTTTGAAGGGCAGAAATGTAATTTTCTCCCAATCCCTTTATAAAATCAAATCCCTTCTTCCTTCCTCTTATTCCCGTCATTCCCTTCGTTCTTCTCACTTTCCCTCTACTCTATCTCTATTTTTCTCTTTGTTTTCTTCCCTGTTCCCTACGAGTTCCGGCGATTGCGGTGATTCTCTGCGGCGAGAAGCTCCACCAACGCGTGCAAAGCTCGATTCAGTCTCAAGTGAGCCTCTTCTACGCGATTCTTCCCTTTGATCCTTCGGTTGATGTCATTTCTTTGAGTGAGGTTCGGTTTTAGGGTTTGGGTTTTAAGGAGTTTTGAACAGATTGAATCAAGGCTAGAGCTTAGATATCTAGTTTCCCTAAAGAAATTCGAGCATGCATGAAGTTATTGGCTAGGTCCTTAATTTCTTTGTTTATGTTACTGTTCACCGGCGTTGATTTGTGGGTGATTCCGGGTTAGAACTGAACCAAAGTTTAATTAAAATTAGTTAAAAGTAGAATAAAGCTAATATATGGAGTAGTATGTTGAATATTGTTGAGCTTTGGGGAATTTCTGAAAATTCCTGATTTCGTCTCTTGTTTGGTCTGATTCTGGGAATTGAAGAGGGCTTAAAGAATGATTAAATGATAATAAAGGTGGATAAGAATAAGTGTATGGGTTTATGTGATTTGAAATTTCTGTCCTTTGCTTTTCTCTGTTTTGTTCAATGTCCTGTTATGCTTGGTGTAAGAAGAAGATGTAATAGAAATTATATATATGTTGGTATATGTTTAATTTATTACTGAAGGTAAAAGTTGATTTTTATCTTCTTGTTTTGTCTTGATTTGTGTTCAGTGATGAGGAAGAAATAATAGTATTAAGATAATGATATCAAAATAACCATATGGAAATATTTAATTATTGAAGTAGGATGAATTCTTGATTATTATATGAATGTATGGGTGATGCTTACATGTTGAGTTGGTGTGAAGGGAATGGTTTGAAATCTGAAATTGCTTTCTGTTTCATTTGATGCTGCTATTTGGGTATTTTGATAAGTTGTTTTTGTTAGGAAATGAAAAAGACTAAGTGCTATGTGTTGGATATGCTTAGTTTTGATGATGTCAAATATAGAGTTAAAAGTAGGAAGCAAAAAGTATGTATAAAGTGTTTATCTCCTACTGTCTATGATATTATGTTTGCTATATGTTTACTGTGATTGAAGCATTGCATATATGATCACATAACATGTCCATAGGCTCAGATTGCATTAATAAGAGCATATAACTTAGTCTGGAATAAACTGAGATAAAGAATCATGATGACTAAGTAGAAGTTCTATCGCCAACATGTTTACCATAGCTAATGGAATGTGTAGAGCTAGCCTAAGCAAATAAGAATAGATCCTATCGCTAGACTCTGTCCCTATCGCTAAGGCCCCTCAGATAACATGAATAAATACTTGGGGAAGAATGTTAGATCAATTAACAAAGTAACTAGCGATAATGGGATTAGCTATCGATAGAAAAATGCTTATTGAGATGACAGCTAGTACGCTGAACATTGAATTAAAAAGAATATGCTAGCGATAGCATGATTTGCTATCCATAGCATGATTTGCTAGCCATAGCATGTTTTTGCTATCCATAGCATGATTTGCTAGCGATAGCATGATTTGCTATCCATAGCATGATTTGCTAGCGATAGCATGATTTGCTATCTATAGAGTCTTTATCATTGAGCTAATGGACTAAGCTTGCGATAACATCTGATGCGCATTATATGATTATCTGTTTAAGCTAAGTACTGGAATTACACTATGAAGCTAGCGATAGCTTTGTTAGCTATCGATAGCACAATACGTGCTGAGCTAATACATTGTTTCTAAAGTGCAGATTTTACACTGTCAAGCTAGCGATAGCAAAGGGAGCTAGCGCTAGTGAAAAAGCTGACAGCAAGTACAGGAGTAGGTAGCAGCAGGTTACCGTTACTCAGAGTCTCCATCTCTCTTAGCCAAAGCACGAGAAGAAAGAAATACTCAAACGGCTAGTTCTCCAAGTCTCCAACGGATAGAAATTCATCAAAACATATATAAAGACTTGAAGACATCAAAGAGAAAGAACGAAAAAAAACAAAAAAATAGACGCACACACGATGAATATACGCTAACAGCAATGAAAACAGAGGCTCTGCACAGAATATTAGTTATATATCAGTGAGCCCAGAAATGATGGTTTGAGCGCATTAGAAAAGAAGAGCATGAGCACAATTGAGAGTACTGGCTGTCACCCAAGAGGGGGGTGAATTGGGTGATAGGATAAAACTAAAACTTTTCAGAATTCCTTAAACTCTTACTGAGAATATTTCAAAGTATGAAATGGACTGACAGATATAAAAAGATAGACTGGAAATCAAGAGAGCTTAGGGAAGAGATAATGCACACAAGATTTATCCTGGTTCGGTCAACCCAGACCTACATCCAGTCCTCAAGCTCAACCTGAGATTTTCACTATCCTCTTGTTTAATCCCGGCACAAGAGAAGCCTACCACAGGTTTTATGACCACAGGTTCACCTGCCAACCTTTACAGAGTTTTAGAATCTTCTAAACACTCCCCCTTACTACCCGTAAGGTTACCACCCAGTTCTCAAAGCACCAAGCTAAGGACCTACCTCAAACAGAAGAGGATTTTAATAATAAAGTTCACTGAATGAACAGATTGTGATAAACACTTAAGAACAAGGTTATGTATATTGAGATACAAGACAGAGCTTTAATAATCTGAACAAAGAATAACTCTAGCTCTTCTTTTCTAATGCCCTCAGTCTGAGAAATTTGCTATTCTGTATAGAGCCCTGTTCATCTCTCGTTGTTTTCGTGTATGCGTTGTAAGTGCTGTGTTCGTTCCTTTGCTCCTGAAGTCTTCAAGTCTTTATATGGAGTTTGATATATTTCTGTCCGTTGGAGACTTGAGGAACTAGCCGTTGGAGTTTTGCTTTAACTGTTTATGCGTAGAGTAGGCTAGACTGTGAGCTCTGAACACCTGTACTTTTATAGCAGCTTTTCAGTAGCGCTAGCATGCTTTGCTATCGCTAACTCCATAGTATAATTTCTGCACTTAGAGATGTTAGCCAAACAGATAGTCATATAAAGCACAGAGGCTTCTATCGCAAGCTTAATCCTTTAGCTCAAAGAGATAAAGACAGTATAAGGAATATCAGAGCTTTTTATCGATAGCATTTTCTCTTGGATTAAAAAGCATCATATCAGCATATATCCTTCTATCGATTGCTCAAACTACTATCGTTAGATACTTGATTTGCTTATTAGCTTTAAGGATACAATTTATCAAAGAATTCAGAACTTCAAGGTATCCCATTATCGATAGATAAACATTCTAGCGCAAGCAAACATATCAGCTCATGATTCATTAGCTCTTAGGCACTAGCTATCTGAAAGATCATTATCTGAAGCACTTATCCTATTATCGCTAGCTGATTTAGGGACTTAGTTCATTTATCTGCTGGTTTCATCTTCTTATAAACTCAATGAACTTCTAGCGATGGAACCTTTGCTTAGCGATAGAGGGAGACTTAGCGATAGATAATGACTTGGATATTTCTAAGTCTTCACTCGCTATTCCTTTCTTTCAATTAGCTATACAGATATATTTTAGCGATAGAGATACTCATTCAATATTGATCTGCTAAGATGCCATTTCTTATTAGAGAAAAATCTTTGTTCTTGCAATGATGATTTGTTACCTGGCAGATATTATAAGATTAATTCAGAGGTAACTTTTACTTATGTTTTCTTAGGTTCAGTCCTCATCAAAACTTAAGATTTTAACATTCTCCCCCTTTTTGATGATGACAAAACATAAGTAAAAATACGTTCATTAAAGCATATTCAGAACATATATTAGCATTAAGCATAAAAGAATAATAAGGCATGAATATAGTATATTCAAAGCAATCATTGGAATAAAAGATGTACATTTGAATTCTGCAATGCAAAAGGAATTATAAAATTGTCAATCATCCAGATTATGAAGAATGCACATGATAAAAGGTTTTAGGGAATGATTCAGGCTTTTTGGTTTAATCAGAATTTGAATCATCCTTCCAATTTGAGGTATCTAGATCATAATCCCCAGGCTCACTGCTTATTCCCCCAGAGTCAGTTGAAGGATCTTCTAGCAATTCAGGATCAGTTTCAACTTCAACCTCAAATCTCTTTTTCTCCTTAGGATCAGCCTTCTTCTTCTTTAGAGGGGAAAGAGAAGCTTTCTGAAGAAAATGGGCTAGCATTCTTTCCCCATAACTCAATTGCTTCTGCTTTTTCTTTGGAGGAGGCTTGACAGATTTTCCTTTTCCCTTAGGCACATATTTTCTCTTTAAAGGCTTGGGAGCAGATTTGGGCTCTTCAATCACAATCCCTTTAGATGCCCTGGATTTCTTTACTGGAGGTTTGGGAGCAGATTTCTTGATCCTTATCTTCTTGGGAGCAGACTGGACCTCTGATGCTTTCTCTTTTTCACTAAGTTTCAGGTTCTGAGAGGTAGTCTGAATAGGATCTTTTTCTTTTTCAGCTTCTGCTCTTGCTGCATCTCTATCCTCTCTTTCCTTTAGAGATTGAGCAGATCTTTCTAATAATTCTTCAACTTCCTCATGCAGTTCTTGTGCTTGCTGAAAATAATGAGGGAGCAGATCTACAGAAACTGGCTGGTGCTCTTCTTCAACTGTTATCATAGCCATGCTCAAGTTTTCCTCTGGAATTTCATTTTCAGGAGAACCATCTGGATTAGCTGATTCATTGATTTTCTCATCATCAGATGCATCCTCCACTAAGCCTTCTTCTGCCATATTTTTGTCCATTTGATTCTCCCCCTTTTTGTCATCATCATTGGCAGGAGCTGGTGAAGAGGGTTGTTCATGAATTTGGGAAGAGGTAGCGATAGAGGTTGGCTGAATTGGTGGTGAAAGAGGATGGCTATCGCTAGGGATGGTGTTAGCGATAGGGGTTGTTTGTGGTGATGGAACTTTGGTTGTTGAGGGTGAGGCTTGTGTTTGGGGGCTAGCGCTAGGGAAAGGATTATCGGTAGGAGTTTCTGTGGATGTTGGGATTTTGGTTTGAGGTGAAAGTGGAGGTGTAAGTGTTTGGGCCTGAGAAAAAGAACTGGGATGTTTGAAAGTGGGAGGAGATGGAAAATAAGAGAGGTGAAGAGAGGGTGATTGATGAGGAGAGGAATGAGAGGGTGAAGGAAAATGGAGAGGGGAATGATGATGTGAGGAGTTACCTTCAGAAGGAGGAGCTGTTCTCCTTTGCTTGACATACTCAGGGACAAGGCACATATTCTATTCCAGATTTTTCACTTGACTCTGTAGCTCTCGAATAGGCTTCATCAATTCTTCCTTTTGTGCTTCCAAGGCCATATTAAATTCGGTAGAGACCCTAAAGACAATTTCCTCTATTGCATTTTTGAAACTGATTGATTTGGATGTAACAGGAGCAGAAGGAGATGTCTCTTGACCAAGATTATGCTGTTGCTGAGGAGATGGAGTTCTCTGAGATTGAGTCTCTTCCTCAATAGGTTGAGACTGAGCTGATGCAGAGGGAACATGAGATGCCTCAGAAACAGATACAACACCACTTGTTTTAACAGGAATCCCCATTTTTCTCAATGTGGAGATGGTAAGCTGTTTGCAATTTTTATTGTCTTTTTCTCCGGTAGACTTGATCTTTGAGAATTCAAGGAGATAAGACATGAGCTGAGGATATGGGAGAGGGGCCTTGGCAGATTTTTAGGATAAATATCGGTGTAGCTCCATTGATATCAACTGCCCTGGGTTTAAAGGTACTTTTGAAATCAGATTGGGCAGCCAGGGATTGTCTATCTTGGGTAAGCTACTGAAATTTCCTGCCTTGTGGGTCATTAATCTTGTATACACGTAGTGTAGTATTCTGTTGATCACAGGCATGCTTGCTGGCTTATCAGAGGAGTTTTCATAAATTTCAGCAAGTTCTTCCTCGGAATAGGGCTCAGAGGAGTACCACTTGTTATGCTCTGCTTCAAATATCCCTAAAATCTTGTTAATGGCTAACCAGTTAAAAGAAATCCCCCTTCCTCTTACTGATGCTTCAAATACGATATTGACCAGCTCCTTTTTCTTGTATTCAAGCTTGGCTTTCATGCTCGAATAGAAAGACCTCAGAACTTCCTCATTGTAGACATTTTGAATACTTAGCCAGTTCTCGTATGGAAGAAGCCAGGTATCTAGGTCGAAACCATTCTGCTTGAAATATTCCAAATCTACCCATACTGCAGTCCTGTCTAGGGTTTTTCTTTTTGCGAAGGCAGCGCTTGGGGTTTCAAGGGGTTCTTCTGAATAGGGCAAGTCTGAAGCAGTTCGCTTTTGACGTTTAGAGCCTGATTCAACTACTTCTTTCTGGGACTTGGACCTCTTGCTAGCGGATTGAGAAGGGGATTTAGCGCTAGAGGTAGCCTCGATATCACTCACACTTGGCACTTTGGTTCTGGCCATTTCTGGGTTTAGGGTTTGAGGATTTTGAGAAAGATGTAAAATGCAGAGAGAATGCTCAGAGAGTTGGGATTAGAAGATAATGAAATGCAAAATGAATGCTGATGCAAAATGATTCCCCCTTTTTATAAGTTTTAGGGTTTAGGGTTTTACCATACACCAAATAACGTTTCGCATTCTGGGCCCTCTTAAGTGGCTTGCTATCGCTAGGAAGAACAGCTATCGCTAGCAGGCATGATCCCACGCTGAGTAAGTGACGTTTGGGCTTCACTTACTCCTTCCATCTATCGATAACTGACTTTGCTATCGATAATGCTATTGGCTAGCGATGGCAATCTTTGCTCAACCATCTTTTGCCCTGCATACAGCTAGCGATAGTGGAACTCACTATCGATGGGTTAGTTTTGCAAAACTTAAGTTTTAACATTCAGAGCAGATTCTATAGAGTCAAAAACATTTAAAGTAAATGACACAATATATTTAGATACCAATATGTAATAAAACTGTTTAAATTTGACACAGAATGCAGTTTTTAGAATCATGCTGAGTTGAAATCTAAACAAATTTGAATTGTGCATTTTAAAAATTTCTCAATAGATAGATTATGCACGCCTTCAGCTTTTAAGTCATATAGCAATCTGTCAGATATTTTATGTCATGAAAACATGGATTGCTAATGAGATGGGAGTCAAACATTCATTATCCAAACAAAATTATGTTCTTTCAAGTACAAGATAGGATAAGAATGCTATCACCATAACTGCATTTGTCTGGGCAGAGGCTTGCTATCTGTAACGAAGGTTGCTATCGCTAGTACTTTTGATGACAATCAGAATATCAGCTGTCCATCAAATGCCAGCGATAGTAAACTTTACTATCGATTGGATCGTCTGTACTTGCCCTAACAGTAGCTTGATTTTGGCAGAAAGATGTCAATTTTCTTTTGCAGATTCAGTACCAAAAAATCCAAGCACGAAATTTAGCTCATCAAGACTGAGTAAATTTCCTTGTAGATCATAGTCTTGAAGCTTTCTTTCCTTGTTACCTATAGAACTATAGGTCTTTTCTTTTCTTCAGTATCCAAATTTATATGGATCCTTGTTTACCTCTCCCTTAGGTACTTGGAGAATTGTTTCTGCTCACCCAAACAGTTTTAAAATTCCTATCATCGGTTTGCAGCGATCTCTTTTGTAAGACAGAATTCAAGAATCTTCTTCTTGATGTATGAGAAATTCTGTTTCTCTTGTTCTCCTCAATGTAACTGAATGGTACTTCGTGGTAGCTCATTTTTGAGGTAGAACTTGTTCTTCTTGTTGCTGTCCACTGCTTCTTATGATTTGTACTAACAGTTGCAGCAATGGCTTTTCCATGAGTTCTCCTTCTGGATTTAGGTTCTGTGAATCCTTTTCTTGAAGCATGAGAAACTCTTGGATTCTTCTTTGTTGACTTTGTACCATGATGTCCATTTCTTTTAGAGCTAAACTGCACAGATAAAATACTAGATGGACATTTTGGTACCCATTTATATTTGGGTCCTTCATTGTTAGCCTTGGACCTTACATGTCCTTTTGGCGCCCAAATAAAATTATTTTTCATATTTAAATTTCTTCTAATATAACATGTGAGAGAAATATGACCCGATTTTCCACAATAATGGCATATAATAGAGTGATGTGCAACATGAGGTTTTATACAATTATTGTGATGGTCACAGGAGTTCAAATTTAAATTGTTTTCATGCAAAAGTCCTTTCTTCCCAAAGCATTTTTCAGCATAATTTAAAACATTTTCAGTCCTTGAAATATGATTTAAGATAGGTTAAAAATCAGTTTTATGAAGACCAAAATTATTTTTCTCAAAAACACAGGGATAGGAATCGTATACCATAGATGCATCTTGATAGTCATCTTCCTCTAGATCTTCTGTGTTGACTAAATCTTGGAAAGGTCCTGTGACCTCTCCTTCTTCAATCTCAGCTTCCAATTGCTCGTCAAACATAGATACGCAACTATGAAATTCAGATGAGCTGTCAACACTTTCAACTTCAACAAGATGGTTAGAGGTATATATAGATTCAAGAGAATCCCAAATTTCTTTAGCACTAGAGCAAGATCTGATTTTCTGAAAATCATTTTCAGCTAAGCCTTTATGCAGAATTTGCATTGCTCTAATGTTTAGAGAAAACATCTTCTTTTCTTCATCAGTCCAATCCTTCCTAGATTTAAAATCAAAATCATTTGTAAAGACATTCCACATATGATAATCGAAAGATTTTATAAAACTCTTCATCCTTGCTTTCCAAAATGAAAAATCAATATTTTCAAGCAGAGGAGGAATGGTAGGATCAAAACCTTCAGAAAACATAATGTTCTCAAAAACAGCCATGATCTTTTCACTTGAGATCGTTAGATCCTTTAAAACAAGTGACCTGCTCTGATACCAATTGAGAGTACTGGCTGTCACCCAAGAGGGGGGGTGAATTGGGTGATAGGATAAAACTAAAACTTTTCAGAATTCCTTAAACTCTTACTGAGAATATTTCAAAGTATGAAATGGACTGACAGATATAAAAAGATAGACTGGAAATCAAGAGAGCTTAGGGAAGAGATAATGCACACAAGATTTATCCTGGTTCAGTCAACCCAGACCTACATCCAGTCCTCAGGCTCAACCTGAGATTTTCACTATCCTCTTGTTTAATCCCGGCACAAGAGAAGCCTACCACAGGTTTTACGACCACAGGTTCACCTGCCAACCTTTACAGAGTTTTAGAATCTTCTAAACACTCCCCCTTACTACCCGTAAGGTTACCACTCAGTTCTCAAAGCACCAAGCTAAGGACCTACCTCAAACAGAAGAGGATTTTAATAATAAAGTTCACTGAATGAACAGATTGTGATAAACACTTAAGAACAAGGTTATGTATATTGAGATACAAGACAGAGCTTTAATAATCTGAACAAAGAATAACTCTAGCTCTTCTTTTCTAATGCCCTCAGTCTGAGAAATTTGCTATTCTGTATAGAGCCCTGTTCATCTCTCGTTGTTTTCGTGTATGTGTTGTAAGTGCTGTGTTCGTTCCTTTGCTCCTGAAGTTTTCAAGTCTTTATATGAAGTTTGATATATTTCTGTCCGTTGGAGACTGAGGAACTAGCCGTTGGAGTTTTGCTTTAACTGTTTATGCGTAGAGTAGGCTAGACTGTGAGCTCTGAACACCTATACTTTTATAGTAGCTTTTCAGTAGCGCTAGCATGCTTTTCTATCGCTAACTCCATAGTATAATTTCTGCACTTAGAGATGTTAGCCAAACAGATAGTCATATAAAGCACAGAGGCTTCTATCGCAAGCTTAATCCTTTAGCTCAAAGAGATAAAGACAGTATAAGGAATATCAGAGCTTTTTATCGATAGCATTTTCTCTTGGATTAAAAAGCATCATATCAGCATATATCCTTCTATCGATTGCTCAAACTACTATCGCTAGATACTTGATTTGCTTATTAGCTTTAAGGATACAATTTATCAAAGAATTCAGAACTTCAAGGTATCTCATTATCGATAGATAAACATTCTAGCGCAAGCAAACATATCAGCTCATGATTCATTAGCTCTTAGGCACTAGCTATCTGAAAGATCATTATCTGAAGCACTTATCCTATTATCGCTAGCTGATTTAGGGACTTAGTTCATTTATCTGCTGGTTTCATCTTCTTATAAACTCAATGAACTTCTAGCGATGGAACCTTTGCTTAGCGATAGAGGGAGACTTAGCGATAGATAATGACTTGGATATTTCTAAGTCTTCACTCGCTATTCCTTTCTTTCAATTAGCTATACAGATATATTTTAGCGATAGAGATACTCATTCAATATTGATCTGCTAAGATGCCATTTCTTATTAGAGAAAAATCTTTGTTCTTGCAATGATGATTTGTTACCTGGCAGATATTATAAGATTAATTCAGAGGTAACTTTTACTTATGTTTTCTTAGGTTCAGTCCTCATCAAAACTTAAGATTCTAACAGAGCACGCATTGTTCAGATTATTAAGCTCTTATTTGTATTTCATCATACATCTTTTGTACTTCAGTGATTATCACAATCTGTTCATTGAGTGAACTTTATTGTTAAAATCCTCTACTGTTTGAGGTAGTTCCCTAGCTTGGTGCTTTGAGAACTGGGTGGTAACCTTACGGGTAGTAAGGGGGGGTGTTTAGAAGGATTCTAAAACTCTGTAAAGGTTGGCAGGTGAACCTGTGTTCGTAAAACCTGTGGTAGGCTTCTCTTGTGCCAGGGTTAAATAAGAGGGAAGTGGAAATCTCAGATGGAGCCTGAGGACTGGATGTAGGTCTGGGTTGACCGAACCAGGATAAACTCTGTTTGCATTATCTCTTCCCTTAACTCTTTTAATTTACTGCATATCAACATTATATCCTACTTAGTGCACTTAACCGTTTTGATTGTCTTCATCGTGACTTTGTAAAGTAAAAGATTGTAGAGATTTCATAAGTTTTTATCCTATCACCCAATTCACCCCCCCTCTTGGGTGACAGCCAGTACTCTCATTTGGTATCAGAGCCGGTCACTTGTTTAAAGGATCCAACGATCTCAAGTGTTAAAGATCATGGCTGATTTTGGGTATAACATGTTTTCTGAAGGTTTTGATTTCACCATTCCACCTCTTCTTGAAAATATTGATTTTCGATTTTGGAAAGCTAGGATGAAGAGTTTTATAAAATCATTTGATTATCATATGTGGAATGTTTTTACAAATGATTTTGATTTCAAACCAAGAAAGGATTGGACTGAAAAAGACAAGAAAATGTTTTCCTTGAACATTAGAGCAATGAAAATTTTGCATAAAGGCTTAACTGAAAATGATTATCAGAAAATCAAATTTTGCTCTAATGCTAAAGAAATTTGGGATTCTCTTAAGTCTATGTATGCCTCTAACCATCTTGTTGAAACTGAAAGTGTTGACAGCTCATCTGAATTTCAAAGTTGCATATCTATGGTTGATGAGCAATTGGAAGTTGAGATTGAAGAAGGAGAGATCACAGAATACTTCCATGATTCAATCAACACAGAAGGTCAAGAGGAAGATAAATCCCAAGAGCTCTACCGGAACGAATCTACAAAATCATCCTCTGGAGCTCAAGATGCATTTATGGTATACAGTTCCAATCCCTGTGTTTTTGAGAAAAACAATTTTGATCTGCATAAAACTGATTTACAACCTATCACAGATCATATTTCAAGGACTGAAAATGTTTTAAATCATGCTGGAAAATGTTTTGGGAAGAAAGATCTTTTGAATGAAAACAATTTGAATTTGCACTCCTCTGACCATCATAATAATTGCATAAAATCTCATGTTGCACATCATCCTATTATTTGCTATTATTGTGGTAAATCTGGTCATATTTCTCACACATGTAATATTAGAAGAAATTTAAATGTGAGAAATAAATTTATTTGGGTCCCAAAAGGACATGTAAGGTCCAAGACTAACAATAAAGGACCCAAATATAAATGGGTACCAAAATGTCGATCTAGTACTTTATATGTGCAGATTAATTCTAGAAGAAAGGGACATCATGGTACAAAGACAACAGAGAAGAATCCAAGAGTTTCTCATGCTTCAAGAAAAAGATTCACAGAACCTAAATACAGAAGGATAACTCATGGAAAAGCCACTTCTGCAACATCTGGTTCAAATCATAAAAGGCAGTAGACAGCAACAACAAGATCATGTTCTACCTCAAGAATAAGCTACCACAAAGTACCATTCAATTACCTTGAGGAGAACAAGAGAAATAGAATTCCTCATACATCAAGAAGAAGATTTTTGAATTCTGTTTCTCATGAGAGAACTTGGCTACCCAAGCACAAGCTTATTAGACCCTTTTAGGTGAGCCAAAGCAATCCTCCAAGTACCTAAGGTAGAGGTAAACAAGGGTAAAATCTCCTACACTATTATCAGTAACATTTATTGAGATTTTACACTTTGCAACCTTAGGGATGAACATTGAATTCTGGATTTAAAGACAATTGCAAAATGCGTACAATGTTCATAGGATAGCTTTATATACACATGCATATTGATTTGAAAAAGAATATATTTATATATATATATATATATATATCTTTGTGCATGTAGTCATGATTAATTCACTATGCTCAACTATCTTAAATTGATTACATCTTTTGAAGCATATGAATTATGTTGATAATACCTACGAACTAACCATGAGCAGATCCATATGAATTTGGATACTGAAGAAAAGAAAAGAATTACAGTTCTGTAGGTAACAAAGATAGGAAGCTTCAAGACTAAATCTACATGGAAATTTACTCAAGTCTTGATGAGCTGAACTTCATGCTTGGATTTTGGTATTGAACCTGTAAAAGAAAATATCAACTTTTCTGCCAAAATCAAGCTACTGCATGGGCAAGCACAGACTGTCCAATCGATAGTGAAGTTCACTATCGCTAGCATATGCTGGACAGAGCCAAGAGAGCTGATTGCCATCAAAAGCACTATCGATCGCAAGGTCCGCTATCGATAGCTGGAAAGAGAAGTGATGAGCTTGTCCGAGACTGTGGGATCATCCCTGCTAGCGATAGCCACTCTCATTACCGATAGTAAGCTTCTGCCTAGACAAGTGCAGTTATGGTGATATCATTCTTATCCTATCTTAAATGAATATAATTTTGTTTGGATAATGAATGCTTGTCTCCAATTTCATTAGCAATCCATTTTTAAATGTCATGAAATATCTGTCAGATTGCTATATGACTTAAAAGCTGAAATTGTGCATAGTTTATCTTTCGTGGAATTTATGAAATGCACAATTCAAATTTGTTTAGATTTCAACTTAGCATGTTTATAAAATTGCATTCATATATTTTGAAAAAAATATGTTCACCTCAATTGCATTTGAACTATCTTTGAAAATTTGGAAGGTGATATCTGTTATAAACCAAAAGTTGGAAATGTTTCAAACTGAAGCATTAAAGTTTTCTTCTAACTTCTATATGCTGTGTAGTGCCTAATCTGTGCTAACCTATTCCATGACAAATGCTTAAACTCTTGACTAGTTATTTGGACTGATGAGCATATACTTCATTATTCAAAAATCCATCCCTCATCCTATTACTCAAATGTACTATCAATCATTATCATTTTAGAGTATCTAGAGTCTTGTGTTTATCCTAATATTGAATATTCATATCACTCTGAACACAGCTCTAAAGGTCAAGAAAATCTCTAAGTCATATCAAAGTCATTGTGTCTATCATGTCTATGGCACAAAGCCTTCTTTGTCATGCTATTATTCATAAGACTTTGGATATGTTCTCTAATCCTTAAATGGTGAAGCATTTTGGCATATTTTCTTCATTGTTGACTTCCATCTCAATATTGCCATTAGGGGTGGAAATAGACCAGGCCTGGCCTGGCCTGGTCTTAAATAGGCCTGGCCTGTTGTATAGTTGATTGGCCTGAGCCTGGCCTGAAGCCTGTAATAGGCCTTTTCTTTAGGCCTGAGCCTGGCCTGTTTACAGACAAGGCCTGGCCTGAAGCCTGTTAAAAGGCCTGTTATGATAAACAATGGTATGATACACAATAACAATACAAGAACACAAATCCGATGCAAAAGCAATAAGATTTTAAAAGACAAAGGAAATACAAAGTAATAAAACTAATAGTCTGATACAATCAACAAGAGAAAGGGAAACATTAAGAGTCAGTGAAAAGTGAGAACACTTGAATGAGAATAGAGGTGCCACTGAGAACGAATGGAAAAAAAACCTAGATACATACATCCGTAATTTTATTTCAAATTAAGGGTACAAATGTAATGTTACTAAAATATTTTTTTTAAATATAACATGCATAGGCAGGCCTGTTAGTCCTAATAGGCTTTTTTAAAAGGCCTGGGCCTGACCTGTTTAGTTAAATAGGCTTTAAAAAAAGCCTGGGCCTGGGTCTGTGGCCTGTTAAGCCTGGGCCTGGACAGACCTGGAATAGGTCAAGCCTAAGGCCCCTGTTAAGGGCCTGGCCTGTTTTCACCCCTAATTGCCATCCACTATCGCTAACTCCTCTCCTAGCGATAGGAACCAAAGCACAGATTCCTACATGAGCATTGGATGTTAAAACGTTTGAAAAATGATTTTATATTTTAAATCTGCATCTCATTTATGCTTCATGATACCTTAAACCAATGCTGAGAAAGTTATTTATCAAATGTCTTTTATGCTTTATGGAAAATATTTTTATTTGAATTTATACATAAAAGCATAAGCAAATTATTTCAAACCTTATCCTGAGTTTTCTATATTTTTGCTGGAAAAATGAATCATACTAATGATTTCAAAACAAGCTTGTATTTTGAGTATGATTCTACAGGTTATGAAAAAGGATTAAAGGCTATCATTGATTGAGCAAATCTTAAATGAGCATTTCTATCCCTCACCCTTTATATTTGATAAATATCATTTTGGGAAGATTTTTCCATTTGCTATTAATTGGATTTATTTGCATAAGATTCAGGAGCTTTTGCAACTAATATTATGAGGACCCAAGGATGGGTACCAAGTTGCCTGACACAGGTTGCAGCTCTTATTAGCGATAGCAAGTAGTCTTCATGGTGCTCAGCCATCGATAGCTTCATGGTCCATCAATTGAACGAGAAGCAGCAATCGATTGCAGTCATACTATCGATAGTCCAGAAGATCCAGCTTCATAGCCTATCGATAGAACATAGTTTTTGGTTTGTTTTTATCCACTATATCTCTGAGCTGTTTTGATATTTGTTTTCTGCTCTGTGTTACCACTATGCTCTCTGCAAAGGATTTGTCTTCAAAATTTATAAATTAATCTCATATGCACTGAGATTTTGAAAATTTATTTTGGTGTCTGAATTTAGTTGTCACCACTTGGCAAGCTTGATTTTAAAATTGCATATCAGCGTCTGTTCAAAATAGATGCCCATTTGGTGTCAGATTTTGCCATCAGTATTTTGCTTATATGCAACTCAACTTGACATATTTGTACCTGGCAAAATGGACAAATCAATTTCAATATTTCAAATACCTCAACTCAAATTTCTTGATTTTTGTTTATATTGACATTGCAATCTTGTTTCTAGAAGTTAATTCATTTCAAATTTGATTGCAACCTCTAGAAATCTGTGACTGAATTTTATTTGATTTTGTTGACAAATCCTGAACAAAAATTTCTTTGGTTCATCAGTAGCTAATTCTGGCTTTCTGCTTCATTCATATTTTTGAAACTGGTGATTCAAAGTTTTATTCTGATAGTAGCCTTCACTTATGCATCCTTGCTTACTATGTGCTTAAATCTAACTAGATCTGATTTATATGCTTAAAATCTGATTTGAATATGGCTATGAATGCGTAAATCTGATTATGTCATAAAAAGACTTGTGTTGATATCTTGCTGTCAGATTTGCCACTTGATCTTAATCTGCTATATCCTGTTTGACTGGAATAATTGAATGCATAGATTAAGGGGGAGCTTCAAATTTAACATGTGTATATCTTAAAGCTCATCTCCCTTGTTGAAAGAAAATCTTCTTAGCATACTCATCTGAATTTACTGTGCAATAACCAATTAGTTTTGATGATGAGATGTTGTCTGTTATAGATTCCTTTCATGCTCTCAACTTGACATTATCTTAAGGTTTCTTTACATTTGGTATCAATATTTGATAATCCTTGATTATATTAACCCCTCTCCTTGCAAGAAAGATTAACATTGATGACAGGAGAACTCAGTATGGGAAAGAGCATCCCTCAATACTTCACACGGACACATTATCAAGTCTGAGGATTAATGCAGATGCACAAATGAAGCACTGATCGACTTACACTTTCCCAATAACAATTGGTATCAATACCGGCTTATCACATACAGCAGATCAAGAGAGGAAGGCACTAGGCTTCATGGATCAATCAATTCTTTTGCCGAATATAAATTAGCATTTCTAAACCCTCTCTCTCAATGTTACATTTAATGCTTCTTTGATAAATTGCATTATGTATGACTTGTTTGAGCATCTTGCATATGTATGGCAAAACTTCAGAAAATATAGAGTCTAATATTTTTTTTTCAATTGGTATCCCTTAAGAACTTTATTGTTTTTCCACCAACTTTTGATATCCCTTACATTTGGTCAAAACTTTTGTTGCATTGGAGAGCGAAAAGCTTTGTTACATTTAAAGTCTCCACAAACTTTTTGCTGATGACAAATAGGGGGAGAAGAAAGGCATGAAAAATACACCAAATAAGGGGAAAGTAAGGCATGATAAATATACTATATCTATGTTCCCACTATGTTAACATTATCGTTCGTTATCATACATATTTTTCATGATAGATTTGCCATCATCAAAAAGGGGGAGATTGTTGGATATGCTCAGTTTTGATTATGTCAAATATAGAGTTAAAAGTAGGAAGCAAAAAGTATGTATAAAGTGTTTATCTCCTACTGTCTATGATATTATGTTTGCTATATGTTTACTGTGATTGAAACATTGCATATATGATCACATAACATGTCCATAGGCTCAAATTGCATTAATAAGAGCATATAACTTAGTTTGGAATAAACTGAGATAAAGAATCATGATGACTAAGTAGAAGTTCTATCGCTAACATGTTTACCATAGCTAATGGAATGTGTAGAGCTAGCCTAAGCAAATAAGAATAGATCATATCGCTAGACTCTGTCCCTATCGCTAAGGCCCCTCAGATAACATGAATAAATACTCGGGGAAGAATGTTAGATCAATTAACAAAGTAACTAGCGATAATGGGATTAGCTATCGATAGAAAAATGCTTATTGAGATGACAGCTAGTACGCTGAACATTGAATTAAAAAGAATATGCTAGTGATAGCATGATTTTCTATCCATAGCATGATTTGCTAGCCATAGCATGTTTTTGCTATCCATAGCATGATTTGCTATCGCTATCCATAGCATGATTTGCTAGCGATAGCATGATTTGCTATCCATAGCATGATTTGCTAGCGATAGCATGATTTGCTATCTATAGAGTCTTTATCATTGAGCTAATGGACTAAGCTTGCGATAACATTTGCTGTGCATTATATGATTATCTGTTTAAGCTAAGTACTGGAATTACACTATGAAGCTAGCGATAGCTTTGTTAGCAATCGATAGCACAATACGTGCTGAGCTAATACATTGTTTCTAAAGTGCAGATTTTACACTGTCAAGCTAGCGATAACAAAGGGAGCTAGCGCTAGTGAAAAATCTGACAGCAAGTACAGGAGTAGGTAGCAGCAGGTTACCGTTACTCAGAGTCTCCATCTCGCTTAGCCAAAGCACGAGAAGAAAGAAATACTCAAACGGCTAGTTCTCCAAGTCTCCAACGGATAGAAATTCATCAAAACATATATAAAGACTTGAAGACATCAAAGAGAAAGAACGAAAAAAAAAAAAAAATAGACTCACACACGATGAATATACGCTAACAGCAATGAAAACAGAGGCTCTGCACAGAATATTAGTTATATATCAGTGAGCCCAGAAATGATGGTTTGAGCGCATTAGAAAAGAAGAGCATGAGCACACATTGTTTAGATTATTAAGCTCTTATTTGTATTTCATCATACATCTTTTGTACTTCAGTGATTATCACAATCTGTTCATTGAGTGAACTTTGTTGTTAAAATCCTCTACTGTTTGAGGTAGTTCCCTAGCTTGGTGCTTTGAGAACTGGGTGGTAACCTTACGGGTAGTAAGGGGGAGTGTTTAGAAGGATTCTAAAACTCTGTAAAGGTTGGCAGGTGAACCTGTGTTCATAAAACCTGTGGTAGGCTTCTCTTATGCCAGGGTTAAACAAGAGGGAAGTGGAAATCTCAGGTGGAGCCTGAGGACTGGATGTAGGTCTGGGTTGACCGAACCAGGATAAACTCTGTTTGCATTATCTATTCCCTTAACTCTTTTAATTTACTGCATATCAACATTATATCCTACTTAGTGCACTTAACCATTTTGATTGTCTTCATCGTGACTTTGTAAAGTAAAAGATTGCAGAGATTTCATAAGTTTTTATCCTATCACCCAATTCACCCCCCTCTTGGGTGACAGCCAGTACTCTCACTATGCAGGCTTGTGTTTCATTAATGTTCCCAATCAAGATATAAATCTAACAGTAATAGAAATTCGTTTTAAGGGAACATTGTTGGTTAGATTTTTAGAATCTAAATCATTGGAGTGTGTAAATGTTGAATCAATGTTTTATGTTATATGAGAGACTTTAAAGATGTAAAAGATTTGTTGGAATTGGAAGATGAGAAATGTTTAAGTTGAGTTTCATTTCAAATTCTATATAGGATGATTAATATTCAGCAATTTGCGGGAGTTCATAGTAAGGTACTGCTGTTGTGATTTATTTGAGGTGTTGAGTTGATGATATGATAATAAGTGGGGGAAAAGATGTTAGAGAGATGGTCGGAGTGTTAAAACCATTATGGTTAAAATTATTTTCTCTCAATTCATATCCATTGCTAACTTATGTTCAATTCAAATCAATTATTTCTCTCAATGATCTCTTTATTCCCTCTCTTCTTGCTATCCGATTTGTGAAATTCAAGGTTTATGCTAGAAATTATGCTTCCCTTAAGTTTGGAAGGTCGCATTAATTCAAGGTTGATCTAATTATGTTATTTATATGTTGTAGGAATTTGAACAAGCATTTTCCTGGTCCACATTTGAACAAGCACTAATTGAAGAATGGTGCACTTATGTGTACCCTATTTTCTCCAACATTAGATGATCCATTCATTAATTAGTATGCTTTTGTTTTCAACGTAGAATGGTTGTTTTAATCGTACATTAGTATGACTTTTCTGGTGTGTATGTATATATGGATTGGCTGGAATGGTATAGAGCTGTTGGTTTTTTTGCACTGATGCAGGAGGGTGTGAAACAAAAATAAATGAAATATTTAAAAAAAATAACTATAGCAGTGCTTATTATGTAATAAGCACTGCTATAGGTTATCTATAGCAGCGCCTTTTTATTAATAAGCGCTGCTATAGGTATTATTTTTTATTTTTTTAAAAAATAATTCTTATAGGTATGACCTAAAGCTGCGCTTTTGAGATTATAAGCGCTGCTTTAGGTTACCTATAGCGGCGCTTATAACACAAAATAAGAGTTGCAATAGGTCATATGACCTATTGCAGCACTGACTATAGCAGTGCTTAAAAGCGCTGCTATAGGATATTTCTGTAGTAGTGACTCAATCCCAGTTGCTATCTCATACAATTGTGTATCAGAGAAGAAACAAGAACTCCCAAAACAAATGTACACAACCGAGTTAGGCGGCTTGGAGTTGAGCCAACTCACACACTCGTATTCACTCACCTTATTCTTCACCCCTCTCAGATTTCTCCTGATGCGTCTTGTTCACCAAACAAGAAGGTCCCAAATGATAAACCTTCTTCCCCGTGATTTTCTGGTAATGTGATGAAGTAGATTTTGAGAGGAGAGGAGGGAGAAGACGAGTCCATGATGAAGTAAAATGTTCGAGAGAATTATGAGATTTTGAGTGTTTTTGGAGGGTATGATGGTTTTCACATTGTTATTTATAGTGGATTCGTTGGGGCCTTGAGGCCAAAAATGTAAATGAACAAATTAGTTGTGTGATTGTGTATCTCTTAAAAGAGGCATTTTTTTAACCTGTGCTATACATCATTTGTAGTATGACCAATTATAAAGAAATATATGAGACATATTTTAATCTGGTGTGACACTTAAATAATGAAACAATGAATTTAAAAATATGTTGTGCCCCTATATTATGGGAAAAAAATCAAAGCTCTATTTATTTTTTATATTGCAGGAAAAATCAAGACTTTTAAGTACTAAGTTAGCTCAAATTATGTTTGAAGTGTTTGTTTATGATTTGTCATATCTCTGATATGATGTACCGGATTCACACAACAACATCTCCCTCTCAAAACTCTGCTTAAATTTATATAATGTATAATATGTTCAACCAATCATCAAACAACGCCCTTGGTTATTAAAAAAAAGGGTTAATATAACTTTTGGTCCCTGAAACTTTACTCAATTTTGGTTTTGGTCCCTGAACTTTCGGTCAATTTTGGTTTTGGTCCCTGAACTTTGAAAATTTTGGTTTTGGTCCCCGAACTTGGGGTCAATTTTGGTCTTGGTCCCTGAACTTTCAGTAATTTTGGTTTTGGTCCCTCTGTTTAAAAAAAACTTCAAAAAAGGAAATTAAAATTGAGGGACCAAAACCAAACTTACTGAAAGTTCAGGGACCAAGACCAAAATTGACCCAAAGTTCAGGGACCAAAACCAAAAATTTCAAATTTCAAGGACAAAAACCAAAATTGACCGAAAGTTCAGGGACCAAAATCAAAAAATTTAAAGTTCAGGGACCAAAACCAAAATAGAGTGAAAGTTCAAGGACCAAAAGTTATATTAACCCCAAAAAACAACACCCTTGGTTCATTTACACCATAAAATCCATTTACAAAAACATTCTGTTCGATCTGTCATACTCCACATAGTTCCGTTGTACCATATTCCGTTAATGACCGTTGGAATCCGAACCAAATCCAAAACATACTCTAAAATACATATAAATGAAATAGATTTTAAGGAAAATCACAACTAGGTCCCTCATAAAAGATTTAATCACAACCAGGTCCCAAACAATCATCAAATTACATTGAAGTTTCAAGGGACCTGGGTGATATTAAATGGCTTGTCGTCATTGACAATTTAATAGTTGTCAATACCAGCTATTTGAATTGTCAATATACAATTCAATAGTTGCTAATACCAGCTCCTTGGGTTGTCTATAGCTTGTCATCAATACCAGTTCCTTGGATTATTAATACACAACTCAATAGTTGTCAATAGCATCTCTTTGAGTTGTCAATGCATCTCTTTCATTGACAATTCAAGGAGCTGGTATTGATAATTACTGAATTGTTAATGACAAGCCATTTAATATCTTCTTTTTTTGTAACTAATTTTTAGGAAATGGGTTGGGCTCACTTACAATTTAAGGGCAATGCTCCTAACTCATGATCCAGTGGGGCCTATCCCTGTTTGCTCTGAAGCATGACAAGCAAGCGATTTTTTTGTCCACATAGGTAGGTTTCACCTAGCTTCACTTAACTATGGAGATTTCTCCTCAAGCTCCGCGACCAGAACCACAACTAAGTGGTACTCCCTAGAAATCGGACACTCTCCCAAATGGTCAAATGTTAAATCCTTTTGCCAGTTGAACCCATAGACTATGGGTAGAGCATTGGCAATATCTATGTGTGAGTATTCGAACTCTAAGCCTCAGCATCCATTAAACTAATCCCTACAAGACCTAGGCTTGTTCAAAACATGGTAACATGCATATTTGTGCATGTTATAGAGCATTGGCAGTATGTGTGAGTACATACATCACTCAATGTCCTCAATAGAGAGGTTTCCATGGCCAGAGGTGAAACCCTTTATTCAGTACCTTTTTCTACCAAACTCACCTTTTATAACCTATAAATTATTACTAACAAAACTTAACAATTTTTAAGTGAAAAATACTTGGCGGTCACTTTTTATAACGAGACCATATATTGTCATGAAAGCGCCAAAATGTCCTTTTCTTATAAGAAAACTCAAAAGCATTAAATTTGCAAAAGCACTCATCATAAACATCAACTAGAGAAACCGATTCCAAGCAAGATGCTATTTCCTGACAATGTGATTAAATTTATCGTCCTTAGATAATCGTGGTAGACGTCACTTTCCTTTGTGCTCTGATACGATCAAGATCTTCAATCAACAATGTGAGATTCTTCTGTGACGACCCATTTTCTTCCATGGCAGCTTTCGCCTTCTTCTCCAACTCCTTCACTCTCTTCCTCATATTCTCCGCCTCATCTCCGCCGTCCATCACCTTCTTCACCGCCTCCTCTATTCTATCCCTCCCCACCACCTTCTTCCTCTCATGTCCCGCTGTTACCGTCCACTCCTCCGACCCCACCTCCACTCCTATCCCATGCACCTGCGTCACCAACTTCTCATTATAAAACTGCTCAGCCGTCAACGGCCAAGTTAGCATTGGAACCCCTGCACATATTCCCTCTGTCACTGAGCTCCACCCACAATGACTCATAAACCCTCCTACAGCCTCATGTTCTAAAATCAACACCTGTGGGGCCCACCCCTTAATAATCATCCCCCTTTTCTCTCTCTTCTCCATCCTCTCCCTAAACCCTATTGGCAACCATTTCTCATCTTCCCCGTCTTCTCCATCAACCCCATCTTTCCTAAAAACAACCCATATGAATGAATGTCCTGAGGATTCAATCCCAGTGGCTATCTCGTACAGTTGTTTATCAGAGAAGAAACAAGAACTCCCAAAACAAATGTACACCACTGAGTTGGGCGGCTTTGAGTTGAGCCAACTCAGACACTCATGCTCATTCACCTTACTCTTCACCCCTCTCTCAGATTTCTCCTCACTCGTCTTGTTCACCAAACAAAAAGGCCCCAGATGATAGATCTTATTCCCCATTATTTTCTCGTAATGCTCTTTATATTCCTCTTCAAGCTCCACAAAACTGTTCACCACTCTCCCATAACTCTTCAACTCAGCCTCCCTGAACTTCTCCACCAACATCGCATTCCCGTCGGGCTTTTTCACATAGTCCGGAAGCTGAAACCGGGTCATGGTAATCGGGTGAGGAAGACCCGGAATCAAAAACGGGTCGGACTCCGATCGGGCTTTAATGTGAGGCGAGTCGGGTCCTCTTACAGACTCCATCAAAGAAGCAGCGAAGATACAGTAGACGTCGAAGACTAGCCGGGGGACTCGTAACCGGGCGGCGAAATCGGCGGTCCACGGGAAAAAGGCGTCGGAAACGATACAGTCGGGCGGGTCGGACTCCATGAAAAGCTCCATGTGTTTTTGGAGGATAGGGAAGGCTTTGAAGAATTTAAGGAGGGAATCGAAGTCGGTGGCCTGAAAGAGATTCTCGACGCCGGCCGGCAAGCCGACTTCTTCGGCGGGGAATTCGACGGCGTGGAAACGGAGGTGATCGGAGTTTGGTGGGTGGTGGCCGGAGACAGAGGATTTTTGGAGGGAAAGGACGTTGGAAGGGGTGGTGAGGATGGTCACGTGGTGGCCACGTGAGAGGAAGAGACGTGAGAGTTCGAATAGTGGGACCATGTGGCTTGGTGTGAGGAAAGGGATGAAGTAGATTCTCAGAGGAGAGGAAGAAGGTGAGTCCATAATAGTAATGTGGATTGAGACGCACCTCAAATTAGCCAACACTCTCTTTATCACAAGGGAACGATACTCCATATATAATTATAGGTGTGCATTTGAGTGTGTATTGTATATAGGAACTCGTGAAGCACGCATCATGGCTTCTATATTTTATTCAGTTTTTAATACTCGCCTCCCATCCTTGTATATAATAATTCAAATGGATTGAGAAAATGGTTGAAAATGATAAATATGTCTAAAATAAATTTTGTTTCTTAAGTTAACTCTTATTTATGATGAAGTATATAAAAGAGAAATAAGATAATAATGGTATAAATGGGTATATTAAGATAGAGAATAGTGATGGGCAAATGAGAAAAAATATCATTAAATGTTTTAACAAATCTAGGCAAGCTCTTATAAAAAAAAGAACAAATATGTTAAAATTTTGTGCTCCTATATATAGGGATGAAGAGAGGATAATATAAGATTAGATTAATTTATTTATATTAAAAAAATTATTTAAAGTATTTAAATTAACTTTTCTAAATTAATTTCCATTATTTATAAATTAATATATAATCTAATTACACCAAATAATGTATAAATATGCATTATGATTTATATGTATACATATATGATATTACATTTTGTCCTTAACACAAGACTTTAATTTGAGGATATCAAGAAACTAAATAAGCAACTTAATTGTAATGTATATAAAATGCATTTTTTGAAACACTTATATATATATATCATTTGATATCATATTACTCTCTCCGTTTCTTAATATAGGACCTAATTAACATTGTTTGAAAGATCATGTGAGAGCTAAATAAATCACTTATAAATCAATTTGTCTAAATTTTTTTCAAACTAGTTTATTTAAATTATAAACTAATATATAATTCAATAATATATCACATATGTTATATATGAATAAGTAGTTCGCTTAACTTTTTTAATCTCCCAAAAAAAATCTACTAGATCTTATATTAAGAATTTGAAGGAGTAGTTTATAAGTAAAACAAATTAATATTGATAAAAGTTATTAATATAAATATTTTAATTTTCATCTATGTCATTATATGTAAGTCGAGATCCACGGAGAGCACGAGTTAGGTCCCATTTGTTCAATAATTTTATAATGAATAATGATTAATCTCCTCGCCGCGGATCTTCTACCTAAAGGTAAACAACTGGCCACAAAATGCTCTTCATACTTAGAGGTAGGATTTGAAACCCCACTATTTGGTTAAGGGACCAAGTGAGAAGCTAGTGCATAGTTTCTAGACTCTTTTTTTTAATGTAAACTGAGATTCATTAATTAATACTCCTTCCTTCATCAGCCACTAGTTACTTCCTTCGTTAGCATCTACCTTTTTACACATGTGTAGCTGATTAAAGGCTCATAATTTGTCATCTAAACTAGCTGTAAGAGTATTTAGCTAACTGGTCTTCAAGTGTTATGGTCTTCCTAAGAACACGACTGATCATAACTTTCCAATTATATTGTAAAACAGTTTAATATTATCCATTATATGTTGCAATTAGGGGAGAGCAACGAGCGGGTACGAGCCACCCATGGGTGCACCCGTTACCCGCCCGTTTATCATAAATGGGTACGGGGTGAACCCGTACCTGTGCGCATACTTGTTTAGCCCATAATTAAACGAGCTGAACAAGTACAGGCTAAACGGTCATGTAGCCCATTTACCCCGTTTTGGCCCATATATATATTTTTTTAAAAAAACTATGGCTTGATGCACACAAACATCCCATATTAATTCTTAAAAATAAAGCCAAAAGTGTCTTTGATCATCTCAGATTCTCAAACCTGATTCTCAGGAAAACATTAGTATTCAAAGACTGTTTCGGTTCATTGCATCTTGGGTGCTGCACAAGAATTTTGACGAGTTTGTGAACAATAGCTGGAACCAATTAGAATGGAGTGAGAATCTTGCCCAATTCACTGAAGCTTGTCGTAAGTGGAATAGAAATGTTTTCGGTAACATCGAGGGCCGTAAAAGGAAGCTTCTCAAACGACTTGATGGCATAAATAGAGCTATTGCAAATGGGGGCAGTAATAGTTTCTATGAGGATCTTCAAAGTGAGCTTTGGAAAGAACTTGATCAGACTCTCACGCAAGAAGCCATGCTTTGGGCTCAAAAGGCTCGCATAGACTGGAGTGTATATGGTGATCGCAATACTCGCATGTTTCATGCAAAAGCTAATGGTCGAAGAAAAAGCAACTGTATTGATGCTATTCGGCGAAATAATGATGATTGGTGTTTTGACGTGAACCTAATTAAAGCTCATGCAACAGAATATTTCGCAACCTTATTTAAGGAAGACAGCCTGGACAGGGAGGTTCTTTCTTGCGCTGTTTCATTTCCCAGAATTCAAGATATTCATAAAAGGATATGCTCTTGGCCTGTGGAGGATACTAAGGTAAGTAATCCAATTTTTAGTATGGGGGCAATGAAGTCACCGGGACTTGATGGATTTAATGCTTTATTTTATCAGTCTCAATGGTCTAAAGTGGGCGCCTCAGTGACAAGTGTGGTAAAAAACATTTTTCTTAATCCCCAAAATGTAACATTTACTTTGTAAAACCATTTTATTAACTATAAAACCGAATTTAATACATTTTTATTAGCCATAAAACCGAATGTAACAAGATTTTATCAATACTAACTATGTTAGGAAAAAGGGTTTATGAAATAGAATACTAACATAGTTAGAAAAAGAGTTCAAGGTACAAATTTTAGAAATTAAAGTTTAAATGTTTAACTATGATAGAAAATAAATTTTATTAAGAATACCAAAACGGACTATCATAGTTAGAAAAGAAACCTTCTACTTTTTTTTTTAGTTTATCCATGTTAGAAAGAATTCATCTAACATGGATATAAAAATATATGAACCATGCATCTAAATACTTTTGTAAATCTTTCTCTAAAAATGTAATTAATCACCCGAGTAAATCATTTAAATAAAATATCAAACTCTTTGATCAATTACTTAACATACTCTTGCCATGTTCAAGTATAATAAAATATCCAGTAAAATCCCAAACAACCATGGCCGGTAAAAAGAAGTTTCCGTCCAACAGTTCATAACCAAAATCCAGTTAGAAAAGCAACAACACCAGTAGGCCATAAGCCTATATGTCGGAAATGGACCGGTCCCAATTTAAACAATAAAGCATACAGTTATCCAACAGTAAGAATATGGAAGCGAAATATGAAAGCCTAAGGAAGTATGGCAATATACAACACTTTTCGCATAAAACCTAAAATAAAAGCTCACTATATTTTAGTGAGAAGAGGAGTGCTCCTTTCCCCGAATATCCGTCTATTCCGCTCCTAGGACCTGTAAAAAGTGAGATAAACGGGGGTAGCCCTAAAACGTAACCACTAACTACTTCTCTACGTGCGGTGTGTGCTAGCAAGGTGTCAATGTGGGAAACTATACATATATATTTGAACAATTTGAAATATGAGCACATACCCAGACAATCATGCAGAAATTCGTAACTAAAAATCTTTTATAAACTCAAGGTATATCATTTTATAAAAGCAGTTCAAAATATATTTTACACAATCATCCATAACGTTCGCCCTGCGAAACTTTAGGTTGTCCCCTACAATTAGGTGAACCAGAGTGGAACTCGACGGGGATCTCAACACGTACCCAGAACCACGGAGAAGTGGAACTCGATGGGGGCTACCCATACCCAGCACCACAACGGGGGTAATGCTCGATGGGGGCTACCCATACCCAGCACACCAAACATGTAGCACTCGATGGGGGCTACCAATACCCAGTACCACAATGAGGGGGTAATGCTCGATGGGGCTACCCATACCCAGCACACCCATAGGTAGTACTCGATGGGGGCTACCCATACCCAGTACACCGATAATATTAGTCCCTGTGGGCCAACAGGGTACCTCATCACGTGATGGCAATAGTATCCAGTGCATCGATGCTAACTACCACAACATATGCATCACAACCAGAAATGCAATTTAACCAAAACTAGGCACTTGGCCTTTTCCAATATTTCAAAAACCATATAATGCAACAATTCCAAATCAATATATATTGTTTTCAAAAATGATCATCACAACACATGCCACTTTTCAAAGTACGAATCCCACATGACATTTTTGTATAAAAATAACCAATGAAAATCATATCATACATATATCATACATATACCATCATAATCCAGGATTGAAAGGGAGTTTGAAATCCCTTACCAACAACGCACCCACACATAGAACAAGTAGAAGCGGTTACCTGATAGCTGGCACCAATCTCATAATAGTGCAGCTCCCCCATACTGACTCCAGACAAGAAACCGTCTACATAACAGTCATATAAAAATTAACACTTAAATTAAGTGTTCAAATGCAAAGTTAGGGAATTTAATTCCCTAACCAAAAGAAAAACATTCATCCTCAAGGAATTTATTCCAAATCCCTCCTTAATTCTCTCTCAACTAAACCATTAAAAATCCTCCATCCATATCCATCCTAAGATCCCAAAATCCATTCCTCACATACACAATTAAATCTTTTCAACTCCATAATATCTCAATTCAATCCTATATATCCTAACAATAGCCTTAGTTTAATATCCATAAATTTATAAGAATCACCCATTAACCTCAAATGTCCATATTTCAAAAATTCCCCCTTAATCATTAGTCTAATCCAGACTATATCAGTCTAAAATTTCACCAACACATTCCACCATAATCAGTGAGATTAATATCATAATATAATCTTAAATAAACTCCATAAAAATCATCAATTTATCCTCAAGTAAATCAGACCACAATATCCCAAAATTTTCCTTAATATTAGAAATTCCAAAAATTCCAAATAATTGGAAAAACCTCAAATAAGTTATAAGCTCCTTAAGAAAAATCCTAACTCAAATATTAGACTTTAATATAATGGATTTAGGTATCCTAAAAACTCCAACTCAGATAAGGCCTATTTTTTGAAATATTTCATATCAGAGAACTAATGACATAGGTGCGCAGAGAATACTTACGGGAGTCCGAAAATGGTCTTAGATGGCCGGAAAAACCACCGGTTCGGCGCCGACGAGCTCCGGAAGATCCAGGAACGATTACTTTAATCTAACTTCCTTCTGAGCACAAATCCAACCGAAAATGAGTGGAGGAATGAAGTAGGTGTTGAAAGAAGTTGGATGGTGGTACTAGATGGCGGTCTCCGGCGAGTTTTCGCCGGAAAAACGCCCCATTAAGCTTGAAGATGGCGGCGGTAATGGGGGAAAAAGAGGGAGAGAAAAAGAAGGGAGAGGGAGCAGAGAGAGAAGAGGCAAGAGAAAGAGGAGGCGCCGCTCCAGCGGCGGCGGCGATGGTCGGCAACGGTGCTACACGAGGGAGAGAAAGAGAATAAGAGGGAGGAGAGAAATGAGAGTGTGACCGTGGGGGGTTCTGGACATGAGAGGGAGTAAATTAATGAAGGGGTTATGTGTGTGTGTGACGCGCAGGAAGAAGGAAAAAAGAAAGTTAATAAATAATAATAATATTAAAAAAAGTAATGATGTTTGAGTGTGATTGTAGAGAAAGAGATGGCGTGAGTGAGGGAGAAAGATGACGTGAGGGAATGGGGAAGTAGGTATGGGAATAGGAGAAAAATAGAAGAAAAAGAAAAATGGGTAGGAAGAATACACTTCTAGGCCCCTAAAATCCTTATATAAGATAATTCTTTTGAACCAAAATTTTCTTTTCACTGTCAAAATTTTTCTTTAATATCATTTACTTATTTTCTCTCATAATAACCCCTTTTGAGCCTAAAAATAATTTCCCCAAAATTATTGTCCTTAATATAAGGGAGAAACTAGGCCTTTAAAATCCTCACAAATACCTAAAAAATCCATCAAATATTCTTATAATCCATCATTTCTCATTAATTAATTCCTAATTACTCCTACTAAACCTCAATTAATTTTTAGGATGTTACACAAAACGTCCGAGATCTTAACGAAACATTAATTGTATTGATTCCTAAAAAAGATCATCTGGAGAGATTTAAAGATTTACGGCGTATCAGCTTGTGTAATGTTATATATAAAGTGATCACGAAGATTGTGGCTAACAGAATGAAGAATTTCATGCCCCACATTATTTCTCCTAACCAATGTAGTTTTGTTCCGGGCCGACATAGTTCTGATAATATTATTGTGGCTCAGGAAGTGATTCATACCATGAAAACTATACCTGGTAAAAAGGGGTTCATGGCTATCAAGATAGATCTTGAGAAAGCATATGATAGAGTTAACTGGAAGTTTTTGTTTCGTTGTTTGCATGAGCTGGACATTTCGTCTTCTTTTATTCAAATTGTTGAGTGTTGTATCTCTTCAGCTAGGCTTCAACTTTTATGGAATAGAAGTAAGGTGGACTCATTTCCATCAACTAGAGGGGTGAGGCAAGGTGACCCATTATCACCCTATATGTTTGTTGTGTGCATGGAGAAGCTAGCCCATCTAATTCAAGAAAGGATGGAGCAGAATGATTGGCGGCCAATTAGACTTACAAGGAAGGGTCCTCCCATTTCCCATCTATTCTTTGCAGATGATGTTATTCTCTTTGCAAAGGCTTCTTGTCAACAAGAGACAATGATCCGGGAATGTCTAGATTATTTTTCCCGGTGCTCAGGCTTACAGGTAAATGCATCTAAGACAAGTGTGTTTTTCTCTCATAATGTTAATCACAACAGGTGTTCAGAGATTAGCAACATTTTGGGTTTTACCCAAGCAGGAGATCTTGGCAAATATCTCGGTGTTCCCCTACACCACAAAAAAGTTTCTAAAGAGACTTTCACTTATGTAATTGATAAAGTCAAATCTCAGCTTGCTTCTTGGAAGACTAATTCCCTGTCATTGGCCGGCAGGACAACTTTAATTGCATCTGTTACTTCAGTTATTCCAGCCTATGCCATGCAGACCAATCACATACCTTCTAGTGTTTGTGATACTCTTGACAAAATTAACAGACGCTTTCTATGGGGTAGCTCAGATACTCAAAAGAAGGTGCCACTAGTAGCATGGAATGCAGTGTGTACTTCTCGTCAACATGGGGGACTAGGATTGAGGCATGCTAAACTTCAAAATAATTCTTATTTAATGAAGCTGGGGTGGAAGTTGGTAACTAAGAGAGATGATTTCTAGGTTCGAGTGGTCTGAGATAAATATCGATGTGGAAATGATGTTCTTCCAATCATTGATGTTCTAGTGTTGCTGATCTTGTCAACGAGGATGGGAATGATAACCATGAAGAGGCGAGGACGTTGAGGGAGATCAAGTGTTTGTTGAATAGAGAGTGGGAGGTGAAGCTGTTGTATATTTGTCAAGAGGCCAATACAGCTGCTGACCATCTAGTGAAAAGAGGCTTGGAAGCATCTTATGGTTTACATTTTGTGGAGCAACCTTCACAGGATCTTTTATCTGTCGTTAGTAGGGATTGTATGGGAGCTTTAATTCCCACAAGTAATCGCTGAGGTTTCTGTCTTTTGTATCAAAAAAAAATAAACTCCTTCAGTTCTTCTAATTTCTAAACACACAAGAAAAAGTGTCTAAATAAACTACAATTATCATTACAAAACCGCACTCCCCAATCTCCACCTAGCAATCTTCACCTACAATGTGATAAATGCATTAAAAATCAGAGTTTAAAAAATAAAATGGTTGCTCGCCTATTGCATTTGAAGCTTTGTAATTAATCAAATCTACATTTCACTATTTTAGTAGCTAACTAACGAAACAAAAGACTCACAATGACTAATAAAGGAAGCTACCACCTTCACTCAGATAAATTCAAATCTGAATAGAGTTTCACTCAAAAAAATCTGAATAGAGAGATTCAAACAAATTTCAGCAAACATATTTCAGCTTTGCCACTCATAAAAAAAATACCTCAAACATATTTTAGCAAAGCAAACCAACAAAGCTTTCAAATCCAGAAATTCATAGTTCCCCCTCACATGTAGCTGATATGTAATCTAGAGAAGCCAACATGTTTAACACTATATGGGGCAAACCAAATTACAATAAAATCCAAGAAAAACATACTTAAAAACAAACTTCCCTAAGTCAAATCCAACACCATCTGGGAAGAAATCGTGATTGGGGTGTAGATCTTACCTCTTGAAGCTTAAATCGTGAGTGGGGTGAGAAGAAATAGCCAATTTGCTCAGAGACGACGAGTAGACGACAAATGACGAAGCTGAGCGGCTTCGATGTTCAGCTGAGGGACAGAGGGACTGAGGTTGAGAGAATTGAGAAGGGATTCGAGCCTTCGACTTCGGCTAAGGGATAGAGGGAGTGTGAGAATTGAGACTAAGAGAGTGAGAGTGAGAGAGTTGAGAAGGGTGTTAGGGTTAAGGGACGGACACGGGACTAGGGGTGGGGGTGAGTGAGCCGGTGAGGTAGAGGTAGTGAGTGAGGTATAGGATTAGAAGAGTAAAGGTTTTTTAAAAAAAAATTAATACATATATGGGTACGGGCGGATAACGGGCTAGCCATGGCCATACTCGTTCCCATACCCATATCATATAAACGGGATCACGGGCAAAAAATCGCGGTTGGCAGGCGGGCCCCACAGGTTGCGGGTCCTTTGCTCACCCTTAGTTGCAATAATTTTTTTATTTGTTACAAAATTTTGAGAAAGGAGTTGGACTCACCCACAATCGAAAAGAAGGACCATAATTCATGATCCACTGAGACCTATTCATGTAGGCTCTAAAGTATAGAGCTAGTAATGCAGGTCAACCCAACCCTTTAGGGCTGGCCCTTCACAGGCCCCGGCCTAAACGGACCAGCCCATTAGGCCTAGGATGTGAAAAAGTGACTAATTTATGAAGCCCAACCTTCGAAAGTTCGGGCTCAGGGGAGGTCTGTGGGCTTTAGGCTTGTTTAGTTACATAGAAAATAGTAGAGAGTTAAAACAAAGAAATCATTAATTTAACACATAAATATCACTTATATTAAGTTACAATACAAATACAAACAAACATTAATAAATCATCAAGCAATGATAGAAATTGTCCATACTTAGATAAATCACACAAGAGAAACTACTCAACAATAAAAACAAAGCAACAACTTTGTGACCATCATCATCATCATCATCTTCACCACTATCATCAACATCAACCACAATATTAATTATAGATAAATTTCAGAAATTAGTGACAAAAGTAAAATTTTTAAATAGCTTATATACCAAAAATGAATTTCCATAATGATTAAAATGAAGTTTTCATGAATTTCCAAATATTTAAAATGTTGTCAATATTTAATCCAAATAATACCGAAGAGGTAGACCAAGTTCTAAATTTAAATATGCAACTATTGACATATGTATTTTTTTGAATTCGATTTTGTCCAATGATGTAAATTGTAAGATTTGTTTTTGTTTTAATCGCAACTACGTGTGCATGTGTTTCATAGTGATATTATTTAAAAAATTATTTATATGGGGATATGTTTAGGGTTTCCAATTTCTTTTTAATTTTTTTTTCAATTTTTATTGTTATATTATAAAAATCTGACTGGCCTAACAGGTTGGCCCTTGGCACTGCAGGGCCAGCCTTTTTAAGCCCTTGACCCTATAGAGCTGGTTCGTTAGGCCTGACTCCCTTCTAGAAATTCTAAAATAAAAGTCTGGCCTCCACTTAAATGAGCTTAAACGGGCTGGCTCAAATTACCAGCTCTATTAAGAATGATAAGCAATCCCTTTCTTTATTTCTACATAGGTAGGTTTCACCTCACCCAACTTCACTTAGTTTGGAGATGTCGAAGCAGCACAATTGTAATCTCAACTAAGTGGTACTCTCCAAGAATCGAATACTCGCCAAATGATCGAATGTCCAACTCTTTTACCCGTTGAACCCACGGACGATGAATTATATCTTGCAACCTCCAATTATGCTTTTACAGTAAGCCAAGCATATCTTCCTAAATACACAAATAGCCTTTATAAACATTCATCCGAACATAAATTATGCTTTTACAGTAAGCCAAGCATATCAACCATCACTTAGGGAATAATAGTAAGTCTGCAGCTAAAACCATTAATCCACTTTTCTTCTTCTTCTTTTTGTTAAACACCGAAAAGTAATTTGGCACTTATTGGCAACTGACTAATATAAGCTTGGGGGTAAGAGTGTTGCCCTCATAGAAAGGGTTGTCCTTTCTCCCAACGAGAGCACTTCCCATGATTCGAGCACACATTCTCGTCCTTTGGAGGGCGAGCTCACTTATCAACTCGACCAACTATTTATTGGTATTAATCTACCTTTCTTCTATGTCTCAAATGACCCCTCCACAACCACTTATTGAGAATACTGAACCGTCTACTTCTAACTTCATAAAATCATCCTCTATGGCATTTGAAGTAATTTAAGAAGGCTTGGAAGTAGAAATGATAGCTCTTTAACAAATCTTGGTTTGAGTAAGCTCTGAAAAAGCTAGATCACGCATTAAGATAGCCTCTCGGAATCTTGTCACTAAATATTCCTATGATCTTATTTATAGGATAGAGAAAGAATATTTCATTTGGTCTATGTGAAACATGCTTATGGTAACTTATAAATAAGTTTAAAGGAATAGGTGGTTGCAACTGGCAATGCATGTTTTCCAGCAAAAATATATCCCAACAATGTTGGCCATTGAACTTTTTTTCATGATTGTCATGTGTGCATGGTGGGTTAAATTAAATTCTATTTTACCCATCCCACGACTTAGAGAGATGTAAACACACCCTAATTGTCAGGCGAGACCACAAATGTCCATCGTTCAATTGTTGCCAATTTTGAGTGGGTGTGTCATAAGGAACATATCCCACATTATTTGGGATTGTGGGGGTCCAAGTAAAAATGATCTTGGATTACTAAATGGGTGAAGAGGATGAATGAACTCACAGAACAATGGGCCACTGGTGTTGAAATCCGGCTAATATTCCCCACCTCTAATGAGCAAATTAAAATGTGGACGGGGCATTTTTATTCAGACTATATTCTGGAATTTGAAATTAATGATCTTTTTTCTACATCAACTGGCAATCAGCACCTTTTCTGGATCCTATTACCAGGTATCTGAGCAACCAACTACTCAAGTTTCAGGGTTCGTGACTTTCCCTCTAAACACAAGTGTCTCCTCTAGCTAGGACTCGAATTCCATATCTCAAGGGATCTAGTGGGGTCTTACACCGCTTAACCAACTATGTGTTGGTATTTGAAATTAATGATTTTGGAAAAAAGCAAATTGGTTTGATAGCAACGTGAACGATTGAGGTTTTAAAAGATGAGAAACTGATTTTTTTTTTTTTTTGAACTGAAGACGAGAAACTGATTTTGGTACGTATTAGCTATAGCCTTTAACTGTGAAATCATAGCTCCTGAACGTTTGAAAAGTCAAACTCAAAACTGATTTTATATACCAATATTTATTGCATATATTATTAGTTTTTAAGTGGCATTTTCATACCATTGAAACCAGTTTGCAACGGACAATGAAGGCTACAACGTTTAGAAATATGTAACTTAATGTGCAGCCCAATCGTTCATATTTTGCGTGCAGCCCAATGTTCATATTTTGGAGGTCAATCTAATACATTGTTCGCATGAGGCTTAATTTGAAAAATAAGACACTTGAGGACTTGAACTCATATACATCTCTCCTCTTTCTTTTGAGTATTTCTGCTTAGCTAAGTAAATTATTTTCTGTAGATCTGCTTACCCTGTTTTTAAAAGAAAGAGTTTGTTTAATTCTAGGAAATGCCGCAACTTCTTTGCCAGTAGTTGCGGAATAGCTTTTAAGGACAGTGTCCTTGGGCATGACTCAAACTATATGTTTTGGTTATTTGCAGGTGCTGTTGCCAGCCGTATTAGTATAGCATTGGAGAGAAGATGGTCAACTAACTAAATAACATGATGATTTTGGTGGTGATGCCAACAATCTTGAGAGCTAGTATTCGTGCGTCAATTGCTTTAGCGTTCATCAGTGGCAGAGTTATCGGATAAGGAGTCCCCTAAATTCTTGTTCTAAAATAGTAATTTTATTTTGGAATTTTCCTCTTGCGAAGGAACATTGAATTGAGTTTTATATTTTGTTCGTGCATCCATTCAAGGAATTTTTTGAGATTTTATGATAAGAAATTGGCTGAAGTAGGCTTCCCCTCAACTCTGTGGTAGGACTAAGATGATAGGCATGAACCTCTGATAATTTTATGAGCCAAAGATGATATGAGAATTGAATTCTAACTCAAAGTAGCAACCGCTTTGGTGGTAAACGTAACCCTTATGAGAGTGTATGCTGAGAAAATGAGTTTGATGATTCTCATTATGAATAAAATTGGGTTAGAAGCCAAATTTGTGGCTATAACCAAACTCACATCAGACCTCATAGACACTGCGTATGAAATGTGGGGTACCTTAAAATATTTTGAGGCTAAGTAGTTAAAAACTTCTTAGTAAATATCTTGGTGAAAAGCCAGCATTATTGTCGATGATTGTGATCGCTAAATGGCAATAGCCATTGCAAAAAGCACAATGGTGAAATTAAAAATCTTTATATGTATATATATATATTTTTGATAAGCTCCACAATTTCACATATTCAATCATACTTTGCCTACACTTGTACAGGCTTTTGAGACTATAGCTTTGAAAAAGGATACAAAACTCATAGAAAAAGATGAATCAGAAAACATTTAAATTAATGTGAAATTTTGAGCTTAATGGTATTTTTATGAGTGTATATTTTTAGAACTCATCAACCATCTCCTTCTTGTGTAGGAAGAGGTGGACAAGTAGTAAGAGCAAAAAAAGACCTGATGCAACAAAAGAGGAGCAAAATGATCGGGAGACAAACAAGGAAGAATTCATACCAGTTCACCTCTCTGGTCCTCACCGTGGCCTCACACGGCAAGACCCAAGGCGAGCCAATACACAGAAGCACCTCTCTGGTCGGCCACGGCGAGACCTATGGCGAGGGTCCGAAACTCTGCGTTTTGCTTAATTTGAGCCAAGTTTTGAGGGGTTTAACCTAGGTTTTCATGAGAAGACACATTCAGACCTTTTTGGAGGCAGAAACTTGGGTTCTAGAGCTAGAGAGAGGCTTGAAAGACATTGGAGCATTGGAGCATTGATTTGAAGGATTTTTGGAGAGTTTTGAGCTTCAATTGTCTTGGTTACATTCCTTCTTCTTTTCTCTTCTTCCTATTTCTGCTGTAATGAACTATTTTTCAGAGTTTATTATTGTCTTAAATACAATTATGTGTAACTAAAACCCCTTTCTAGGATTGCTTTGAACCATTCTTATGGATTGAACATTGTATTTCCCTTTCTTTTTATGCAATGAATGAAATATATGTGTTGATTTTCATCTTGCTTTCTATTTATACAAGTGCTTGATCACCACTTGACTTGTTAAATGAAATATGGCTTGAGAAAGTGTGTTTTGTTTTAGAACTTAGATGAAATCATGTTAGGCTTGAAGTTTGTGGTTTTAAATGGATGGTTAGTTGGTAACGTAGAAATATAGTTACTAACCTAACATTGTCTAATTGAGATTGGTTGAGCATTATAACTTGCATTGATTGTGACAAGGGATTGTATGATTAATGCTAGTACAAATTTGAATTTGTCTTGAGAAAGCTTTTTCAAATAAAATAGAATCTTGGACACACACATACATTCATTAGTTGCTAAAGAGAAGGGGAGAAAACTTGTTCATGAAGTAAGAATGGGGATAAGTGACCCTAGACTTTTATTCCATTAATTAAGAATTTTTTGCAATTATCGTCTTGACCTCCCGATTCCTTTTTGCAATTTGAATTTTATCTCAACCTTAATTTCCAACAAATTTACCTACTCATTTCCGATTAAGTAAACAATTAGTGCTAATTAACTTACTCAAAGCATAATCCTTGCGGAACGATACTCTTTTCACTAAACTACAGTTTGACGACCCGTACGCTTATGGTAAAGACCGCAAATGGTTGATAAGTCAATATTAACTAGCAATCAACGCTTTTTCTGTATCTTATTACCAACACCTAGCTGGTCTAGCTGTGTAAGGCCCCACTAGATATGAATAAGTATGCTTGAAAATTGGGGAGTTATTTCAATTGTTTTTGTGAGGTCAAAAGTGGGCCTAACAGATCTGTTAACAAAAAGAAAGGTAATATGCTTACACAGGGAGTGGACGATCTCAAAGAGGCTAGGCCAGCAGTTTAGGTAGAAGCCATTAGAACCTGTGGCCCTAGACCTTGGGAAGAAATAAACTAACTGAGGGGAATGGGACTGAAGCCAACTTAAAATTAATAACGATAGCAACTCAATCTCTATAATCGGTGATCACATGAAAGGGGTTCAATATGTAAGAACAAGATGTTCATTAGTTCTGCTAGCACTAAATAAATTGTTAGTCCTTTCCTATAATCAGAGAAAGTGCTAAAATGCATTTTGATGAGGCTGAGCAAATGCTCTTAATGATTTCAAAATCCTCCGAGATGGTGTGCTCATTGTAGATACACTTTATGAAATCACCTCTACAAGTGTGGAGTGGGGCCGCTCCTATGAGATTGTGACAAAATCTCTAAAGCATTTGTTATGAATCAGGCACGCTCATGACCGTTTTAATGGGCAAAACCGACGACATTAATATTGGAAATGTGGGGGTATTATCTGACTCTTAATGCATCTAATATAAGACAACAGGTGATGGTTTTAATTCTCTGTGTATTATGTGTCATTGGTCTAGGTCTGGTTTTAAGTCCAAAGGACCACCTGCTACAATAGTTATACTCATATGTGTAACTTAGCTCAGGCATTCCTTTTGACACATGTAGGGGATTGTTAGCAATTTTGAGTACATGTGTCATAAGGAACAAGTCTCACATTATTTGGGATTATGGGGGGTCCAAGTAATAAGTGATCTTCGATTACTGAATAGGTCAAAAAGAGGAATAAATTCACACAACAATGGGCCACTAGTGTTGAAATATGGCTAATATTCTCCACCCTTTGTGTGGAAATTAAAATGTGGACTAGGCATTTTTATTTAGACTATATTTATGAAATCTGAAATTAATGATTTTGTAACAAAGCAAATTGATTTGATAGCAATACGAACCTTTGAGGTTTTTAATGATGAGAAACTGATTTTGGTACATATTAGTTATAGCATTTAATTATCAAAACATAGCTCCTGAACATTTGAAAAATCAAACTCAAAACTGATTTTGTATACCAATATTTATTGCATATATTATTACTTTTTGAGTGGCATTTCTCACACCATTGAAACCAGTTTGCAACAGACAATGCAGACTACAACATTTAGAAATGTGTAAGTTAATGTGCAGCTCAACTGTTCATATTTTGCGTGCAGCCCAATGTTCATGTTTTGGAGGTCTATATAATAGTACATTGTTTGCATGAGGCTTTAAGAAATAAGACACTTGAGGTCTTGAGTTCATATGAACCTCTCATCTTCCTCTTGAATATTTCTGCCTAGCTGAGTAAATTCTCTTCCGTAGTTTTGCTTACCTTGTTTTTAACAAGAAGAGTTCGTTTAATCTGGGAAATGCCACAACTTCTTTGGTGGTAGTTGCGGAATAACTTTTAAAGACAATGTCATCATGCATGACTTAAACTATATTTTTTGGTTATGTGCAGATGCTGGTGTCAACCGGATTTGTTGGAGAGAAGATGGACGATTGATTGAATTACACAATGATTTAGGTGGTGACGACAACATCAATAGCTAGAATCCCTATGTGCACCTAGTCTTCTTTACACGCATAGCCAAAGGAGCAACTAGCAGATATTCCAATACCTCAATTCAGCAATTGGGTTGTTTGAGCAGAAAATAACCATATAAGGGATTTAATCTTTCTTGGAACCAGCCCTTTCTGCAAGATCTTTAGGTGTTATCTCCATGTTGTTGTGTATTGGCAAAAAGAAAATAATAGACTTGTTTCACAGAGAAACAACTACAAGTGGATCGATTTTTAGACTCATTTTTCAAACGTGCGCACATTAGCCCTTCCTCGCTCTTATATAATGTTTTTACTTTTAAAAAAACAATTTTTTTATTTCATATAGCTTTTAGCAGCTATAACTCGATTATTACATTTTATTTTGATGCCACTAAATTCCTACATTAATGAAACTCGATTTCAGAGTATAGTCTATTACAAGTTAACCATTTAAAACTTTAGTCCTAATATTCTACAAAATGTACTTATTTTATTTTCTACAATATAGAGACTTGTATTTCTAATTATAAAAATTATAAGGGTCGAGTTACATCGTGTCAATTTAGAGAGTGAATTACATTAAAGTTAAAATTTAATTATACCAAGATGAGAACTAGAGATTGAATTACAAGCTATAATAACAACATTAGTTTCCCATATGTTTAAGGGTCAAGTTACATCGTGTCAGTTTAAAGAGTGAATAATATTCGAGTCAAATTTTAATTATATTGAGATAATGTCTAAAGATTGAATTACAAACGAGAATAAGAAGATTAATTTCCCATTATATTTTAAAGAAAGAAAGAAGGCTGAGAACAGCATTGACAATGAAAAGACCACGGAGGAGGGATTTGTATTTTCTTGCGTGAGGTCCACAATCTTCTTTTTTTATTTTCTATCCTTCTTTTTTGAAAAAAATGAATTTTATACTCACATACTTCAAGGTATATTTTTTGAGGAACCAGTTTCGGTGCTCATCGTAAAGATAAGTAGAGAGTGCTCCTTCAATCTTGATCGTCCAGATTTGGATCTCAACGGTCCAGATTTAATATTTTTAAGTGTGTGATTTTTAAATTAATAATATGTTTTTTGACAAAATGATAGTTAAAATATTATCTTTATTTTAGATTTTCTAACCATAAAAATAATTGTTTTTTAAAAATCACAAACTTAAAAATATTAAATCTAAACCGTCTAAATCCAATCTAGACGGTTTAAGTGGATGAGGACCCTCTACTCATATTTGCGACGAGTATCGAAACAGTTCCATTTTTTGAAGGTGTGCCATAATAAAGTTATGTTGACTAAAATGTATTCCAAGCAAGTACCAAAACTCGGATAGTCAATGAACTAATTAGTTAGTGATTAAGGTGCCAGTAGGTCAGATGTCATGATTAAAATAGTACAGTATAATTTAATAAAAAAATTTATCGAACCATAAAGATTTCTTTTTTTTTTTTTTTTGGTAAAATAACCATAAAGATTTCTAATGTAATTGGAAGTATGCTTGTAGCAATGAGGAATTCGTCTATTGAGAGGTTGCTTGAGGGGTGGAAGATATTTATTATATTTGGGATTGGGATTTGGGATTATTATATTAGTTGGTCAAAAGATCATAGTTTATTATATGCATACTATGTATTTATATATATATATATATTTATAAATTTTTAACCCAATTTTATTTTTTTGCAGACTTTTTCAAATATTAAAAGCTCAACCATAAATACTAAAAAATGAGTTGCAAATAGGGGGGGGGGGGGGGGGGGGAACAATTGAGCTCCCATCGAGCTTCAAGAATGTCATTGTATTGGAACTAAATTTGCTAAAATTCAAAAAACTGAAAGATACATTCTGTTTTTCACATATTTACTTGGGCAATCAATTGGTGCATACTTTCATTTAAAAGAAGAATCGGGGAATTTCTTCAAATTTCTCATTCAGATGTTTCAAAGCGATCTTAATTTGGATCACATCAAGCAGCCTTATCGCTAATCCAATGCCTCTTCTAGTAAATTCCCAGTGCAAGTTGAACAACATTGTTGAAGAAACAGAACCTTCCAAATGCGGGAGGTGAAACGTGGCAGTCATAAGTTTCTTTGAATGTTTCAAGTGTCTTTTTTTTTTTCCAATTCAAAAACAATCATCTAACCTGATTGGATCCATGTCTTTCTTTTCATTCGTATAGTTGTAATTACTTTAGCATTGGGCACTGCTGTACCTTGTTAACCGCTTTACTTGATGATGATTGTCTTTGAATGGAGAAAAAAAATGCTGAATTCACAAGTCTATGTTGCTGTCAACAAATAAAGGCATTCTCATTCATTCCTCCAGTTCCTAAAAAATTTTGCGATCTTGGAAAAAGAATCGCTTAATTGATAGGAATACAAAAGGCTTGGTTTTACAAATTTAATACTGTACAAGATTCTACCCCGTGGCTTATACTGCATGTAAGTGAAGGCTTTGCGATGATCAAACATATATAACTACATGCGATTTATTCGTGTTTATTGTAAATTTTATGGTAAATGGGCTTTTTTGCCAATTTATAAAAGCTTATCTTGAAAAAAAAATTACGGTCAAGATACGACAATTGTATAAATCAGTAGAAAACGACATTAATAAATGAAGCAAGTATACGTAAATCGAGAAGGTTCATAATGTAGCCATGGATTCTTATTTGCTTGTGTAGTTTTATATGTATGTGTGTACCCAGAATAATTGGGCTAAAGCGCATAAATGCCCGCAAAGAACAGAAAAAAGAAATTGTAAAAGCACATTGGAAACCAGCGAGGATAATTTATTTTACATTTTAGTTATCATATTGTAAAAGCCTTGTTTCATACGACTGGGATTTACAATCTGACCTGAGTTGAGTTCGTTCACAAAATCCGTGCAACAAGCCAACAATTCACATAATACAAACTGTTAAGTTCAAAGGTTGTACAGGTTGAAGTTCTTAGAGTGAACATACTTGTGAAAAATGGATCAATATTTACTGAAAAAAAATATGCATATATATAGACTTGGTAATTTTTTATATTTTGACCCGTTTCTTAGATTTTTCTTGAACAAATTTTTCTACCTTTGTACTCCTTCCTGTCCTAATTATAAGATCACTTTAGCTTTTTTGACTCTTTTGTCAGTAAAAAAAAAAGTAGTTTCAGTCCCAAAAAAAATCTTTTTCTACAAAACTAATTTTATTCTACTTATAAACTAACCTATAATCTAATTTCATGTGACATATGTTATAATTTAGTGGTATTAACTTCCAAAAAAAAAGTCAAAGTGATCTTATATTAACTCACTACCAAACTTTGAACGCAAGCCCCTGGAAGGCTGAATATTGCAAGCATAAAGGGTGACAAGGTTTATCCTCACACTTTCAAATGCTCAAGGGATAAAATCAAGGAACAAGTAACCCATATCTCATTGAATAGAAAACACACTGAAAACAAACAGAAAGCATATTTACACTTTGAAATGGCTTGATTTCATGAACAAATTAGATTACTTTATATAAAACTTCATTTTAGAATAGATTCTAAAGGCTACATAAAAATTAAGGCATTTTCAGGGACCATTTTGGGGATTCACAAATTTCGGAGGTCCTTGTGTTGTTCTTCTCCCAAAACGATTTAACTCCACAAGCAAACATATTCTCCAAAAATGGAGTTGCAACTCAGCAGCAATCAAAAGACAGAAGGGATGACCATAAACGTACAAAGCATAAATCATAATATCACAACCGACACAGAATGCAAGAAAGTACAATATACTAACAAGTAAAAACAGTTGGGATCTTGCAAATTCCATCAAAATGATGTAAATAACGCCAACACAAATAAGGACATTATACCAACAACACACTATGGAGAGAACATTTACAACTTTGACATGTCACAAGAAAAACATAATCACAATATCGAAGTTACTCCAAAATGTGGAGCAAGCAACGGCTTTCTCTTGAATTTTTCAACTTCATATGCGATATTCTCAAGTCAATGCAACCAGATCAAAAAAATGCAATGTAATGGGAAATAAGAACCAAAGTCAGATGACAGTTTAGCAAGAATAAAATTCTCAAGTGAATTATTAGTATTCAAATTTGGCTATTAAGTGTCAGATTTCCCTGTTTTGAAGGAGAAACTCTAATAACAAAGTGAGCGATTAAGAAGAAAAAAAAAGCTACATCCTCACACTAGATTAACATATTGGAAATTCAAAAAATCTTCTGCAAAATCTAAAGATAGAAGAAGCAGGAAACACTCAGTGTTCAGATCCCAAACTGTAAAAAGGAAAAAATACAAACTTGTAAACACAGTTTTGTAATTCTACTCGATAGCATTATTAAGATTATGTCGTCAACCGCAAGACAATTGTATGGTTTTTTGGAATTAAACTCCCTACAACAAAAATCATTTCATCACAAATATCATCTTAATGGTCATTCATCACATTTCTAAAGCACCAAACGGTAATCATCCACCCAACAAAATGATCGAGTAATCATCATCATATCTCCAATAAAAATGACACGTTTAGCAGATTCAATCACGAAATTAGCAAACAATCCAAAATAGTTCCAACGACAGATTATATAAACCACTAATAAAGAAGAATCAAAATTTCCTTCGAAAAAGAAACACTAAATCACGAAAGAAACAATCATTCATCCATCAAGTCCGCAATCCCTGCGAAACTAAACGACGCCATTAATACAGTAAAACAAAAAAGCACTCAAAACCTAAGCTTGGTGAAGAACCACCTGTTCTTTCCAGTCTTGAACCTCTCCTCGAACCTCTTCTTGGTCTCCTTCAAGGCCGTCACCTTCTTGTCCTTCGATTGAAGAGAATCGATGGTAACCACATCCTTCAGATCCACATCGAGAGTGTAACGAGTAGGCATGAGGTGCTGGTAATTCACGAGCTTCACGAAGGCCTTAACCCTAGACTTCTTCGCCGTCTTCTTCGCGGAATCCTTCTTGATGACCTTGCTTGGGTACTTCTTGATTCCGGCGACCAAACAGTGGCCGTAAGCGCGGTCGCGAGTGCCGTCGTCGAATGTACGGACGATGACGGCCTTACGGCCTGCGTAGCGACCTTGAAGGAGGATCACAGCCTTGTTCTGCTTGAGGAACTTCACCATCTTTGACGATTCTCTTGAGAGATCTCTCTGAGTTTTTGCCTCCGCCTCACACTTTCTCTCTGGAGAAGAAAACCCTAGCTTTGTTTGTGATACATATACTCCCTTGTAAAACCCTAAGGACTGTGGGCTTCAGTCCAATGGGCCTGCAATTTATCTTCGTTACTTTGGGCCCCAAAGGTAGCTCTTTACAATTAATCATTCAGTCGTTATAAATCCTGGATGTCAAACCCGAACCGAAACCCAGCAACCCGGCCATGGAACTAGTCTGGGTAAGCAACTAACCTGGCTTACTGTTTACCAGAACTAACCCGGAAACAACTTGGACAACTGAAGAGTTGATAGGTTGACCCGGGTTGTAATTTCTTAAAAAAAATATTAATGTTGAAAATGACGTAATTTGTGTTTTTTTTAAATTTTTGTGATAATTTTGATATTAATGACTATTAGTTTAGTGACCAAAAAATATTAGTTGGAATATTTTGTTAACATTTATCTTTTTTAAAATTTTATTAGGAAGAATATTTAGTGATTACTGACTATAATGTCAATGAATAATACATTGATACTATTAAATCAATATGTCAAAGAAATCGTAAAGAATATTGGATAAACATATCATTATTTTGTTAGTAATTTAGCGTATTGAATTGGCATTTAGTATTTGGATGGCATAATTGTAAATTTAAGATTTAAATTATTTTGTTTCTCACTAGTCTCACTCCCAAGTTGACTTCGAGCTAACCCTTAACCCACTGTCTCGACCGGTCTAGATGCCGATCCGGGTTTTGATAACCTTGTAATAAGTCATTCAAGTAAAAAAAACAATCATTATAAATTTCACATTTATTTTGAATTTTGTCTCCATAACTTAAATTTTTAATTCTTGAGAATCAATTTCTATTTGTTCATGTTGATGATGTGGCATAAAAAATTATGAGCAATGAGTTGGTAGTATGTACTTTTGCGGTTGTGCAAAGACTAGCTGGTCGAGTTTAATTGGCATCTGGAATAGATGATCATACCACTTGGTATGGTGGTTCTTAGTAAAGTTTTTTTACATATTTATTATAATTTAGATGTTGCTTTTTATTGTTGTTGAATGATGTTTTAGATTAAGGAAGCGGCCTTACAAAAGCTTCCACCCCAGCCAAAAAAATCCTAAGTTGAAACTGTCATGGTTTTCGTAAAGCCACGGTAAAGATGTAAGCGGCGCCTTGAGAATTATAAGCCTGATTTTCTCTTTTTGTCTGAAACCAAAATCTCTACTGAAACTACTTATCATCCACTAATAAATTTAGGATTCAACTCTTTTGTTGGTACTGATACTGTTAGCCTAAGAGGTGGTACTCTTATTACATGGCTACTGTGTTTCATCTCTTGTGGTATTGGTTTTATTACATTGTGCAATTTATTAACTTACCATGGATTATTGTTGGAGACTTTAATCAAGTCTATAACTCCAAGGATAAGTCAAATGATAAAGGATGCTCAAGTCACATGAGAAAATTTTCAGATTGTATGGACAGATGTAATCTGATTAAACTGCCTCAAAAAGGTCCAAAGTTTTCATGGACAAATAATAGGAAAGGTCAAAATCTAACTTTGGAACGATTGGATTTGGCTTTTGGTAATAAAAAATGGTTTAATTCATTTCCTTACTCCTTTGTTGATACCTTAGCCATAGTTGCATCCGATCATAACCCCGGTTGTTGTTCATACAGAGATGCAAAAGCCCAGGAAAAGGATTCTAAGTTTGAATAATTCTGGTATAATTTTAAAGATTGTAAGGAAATTATCTCATCTTGTTGGGCGAATTCATTTCGTGGATCCCCTGGTTTTAAACTCCAATGCAAACTTCAATCTACCCTTTTCCACTCTCTCAAATTGGAACAGATCTCGAATAGGTAATATCCCTCAAAAAATTAAAGATTTGGAGTCTACATTGAAATCCGTTTCTAAAAGAATCTCCTTAGAGGATATGCCTTACTGGAAAGAGGAACCTGAAATTTCCTCCCTAAAACATGAGCTAGAATTTATGTATGATTGTGAGATAAGATTTTGGTGTCAATTGGCATATATTAGGCAAAAGGGCAAATGTACAAAAATGACCATGTAGTTTGGCTCATGGTACAACTAACACCATATAGTTTTTTTAGGAACAAAAGTGCCCACGTGGTTAGTAAAATGGGACAAAAGTGCCCACACCCCTAAGATTCCTTAACTACCGTTACTTTTCAATGTTAGCCCCTCTATTTTTGCACATTTGGATACTCATTTAAACATGTCAGCGTTCACTACCCAAATCAGAGTGACACATAAGCGTTGTTGAAAAGTCAAAGCTTACCTCTTTATTTTTTTAAAAAAACGGTACAATGGAGGAATTAATGAATTATCTGGAATGAAGAAATCCACAAAATCAAATAATCAAAATAAACTGAAGCAAACAAAAAAAAACAAGTTATAAAAAGAGACACATCAGGGGATTCGAAATAGACCGAAGAAGCGATATGAAGAACAACTGAAGAACCCTAGACGATGAAAGGCGAGATTCGAGAAGAAAAGCGATCTGAAGAGTGAAACCTGTAACATCTCAAATTTGTAGATAATTATTAATTGAGATTTTAAATGGATATTCGATGATTTAAGGTGATTCTTAAGGGATTAATTAAATTCAAGAGAAAGAATATGAATAATTAACTATTAGAGAAAGAATAGGAGATTTAAATTTTTAAATTTGAGATTTCTTAGAATCTAGGAATTTTAAATATTTGAATATTATAAAATAAAAATATTTGGATAAAGTTCAAATTCAATTGATTGTGTGAATTTTAGGAAAGTTTTATGTTAATATTTAAATTTAAATTTTAGTGATTGAATAAAATATATATATATATATATGAAAATATAAAAAAATATATATATATACACACATATTAGACGGAGGAGCACAATGGCTCCCCCTTTAATTACAAATATAAAAAAAAAGATATTGAAGAGGGAGCACGTGGCTCCCTCTTTCATTTCTTTTTTTAAAAAAAGATATGATACATCATATCTTATATAAGAGCCGTGGGGCCCACAGTAAGGGGGTTTATTTAATACCCCCGAAGCCTTTTCATTCTACACACACGTGTCAGCAAGGAGGGGAGAGAGAGTCGACGGCGTGGGAGTAATTAATCTGCTTTTTATTGCTATTTCAATCCAAATTACATCTTTATGGAGTATTTTGGTAAGTAAAACTACTTCTGTTTATAAAACTCTTTTCATAAAAGTTTTTCTACTCATTTAGATCTTCTTAATGAACAAATTCTTGAAGTGATTAGAGCAAAATTTTGGGTGCAGGTTTAAAGTGGGTGTTGATTACTGACAATAAGTTACCATAAAATTGTTAAGATAAATTAATAGGATAATTTTATGGGTTTAGATTTATTTATTGGGTGACCTGAGGATTTAAAATAATTTTTGTAAGTTAAAAGTTTTAGGGATGGCATTGATTTCAAAGATCCAAATTTGTAACGAGAGTTTTATATTTTCAAGAAGATTATTGAGTGATGACTAATGATTTTTATATCATGAAAATTCTATATATATTGGTTAATTGAATTTTGACATAACAAAGTCTTAAAAACGTGGGGATTTTGGGTGTATTTTGAAGATGAGCTTTAATAACTGATTTTGGTGATTTAAGAGAGTTCATTGAAATTAAATGAATGTTTCTAATACCTTAAATTGGCAATTCAAATTTTGGTTGCATGATTGGTTGTTGTAGATTTTAATTTGGGTTCGTAGAGCACTAGGATAGCTTTTGTGGTAATACTTAACTACTCTATAAGGTAACCACTTCCTTGTCTCTAATTATTGTATGACGAGTCGGTAAACTCCACTACTGATTGGTTGTAGAGCTTAGGGCTAGCATGCCATACTAAATGGGTAACGGTGAACGTTTATTTTACCACTCTGTTATGTGGAAATTGCATGTTGATAAAAATCATTATTATACATATGCGTGGTTGCACTTGAGTATGTATGATTAATCGTGGTAGATGAAATATTGTATTTAATAACCAGCATGTATATGATCATTCTATTTGAAGTAACATGTATATTGTTGTTTGTTGGTATTGGCGTCTGGTATAAGTGTGATTTCACCTCCTTCACGTGATGAGGTGCCCGAAGGCCTTTGGGTTTATGTCCTGTATGGACTTACTGACAGTGACATTTGGTTTCGTTGGCTTCTGTCTGGCCGTGGAGTCTGGTTTCGGTGGCTCACGATTAGAGAATTTTGGTTCCATCATATCTTGTGATGACGGTGAAGTCTGGTTTCGGTGTCTTCCGTCGGGCACAAAGTGTGTGTTACCCTCTTCGGAGGATTATTTGCATAACGTGTAAATATTTGGTGATGCATGCAAATTCTGGTTGTATCAATGTTCATATATGGTTTCATTCTTTGAGTATTGAGGAAAGTGATGATACATGTAATAAAATTTTATTGTTGGATGTTCTTCTTTTGTATTTGTGATGTATAATTATTGTTAAATACTCCACTTAATTGTATTAACATACACTTATGCATGTAGACAGTATAGGAAGAATAAGTGTTACTAGGACTTTGTCTCATTTGGTTACTCTTCAGTTTCAAGTCCTAACTCGGAGGGTAGACGGGAAGGAAAGGAGCCAACCAACCTCATTGATTTGAGGTTGTTGTTTTATTATTTGGGATATCATGTATATTGCCACATACTATAGACTAGGCATGTATGCATGTAGCTTCCGCATTTTAATTATTATTTTGAATTACTGTATCTGTTATTAATTTTCTTGAAGACGGTTCCCTTCTGGCATCTATGCTCGAAGGCTTTATTTTTGTGTTATTTTGCTGATAGTTCTTTACTTTGATTTGGGTTCTCGTTTCCATTTTATCATGGATAAAGTTTACTTTCAATTAGTAGTTTATTTCTTATAACTATGATAGATCCTTTTTCTATTATAGTTAGGTTTTATAAATAACTAAACTCTTTTGTTTAACTACGATAGGCTTTTATATTTGACATTCTTCTTTTTCTATCGTAGTTAACCTCTACTAATACCGCCAAGCTTTTAATAACTATGATAGTTTCTTTTCTATCATAGTTATGGTTTTTAAATTAACGAAAATTCTTTTCTAACTACGATAGACCTTTCGGTTTTCACAATTCTCTTTTCTATCGTAGTTAGTACCATATTAGTGTTAGCTGGACGCAAAGGATGGTTGTACGTATTTAATAATTTGGAGGATTTTACAAAACCGAGGCGAGATTCGAAAAGAAAAGTGATCTAAAGCGTGACTCCTATGCGATGATGGGGGAAACTCGAGACGAAGCTGAGGGGACCGGGAATCGAATGGAATCTGAGGCGAGATTGTTGGGCGAAGAAGAGACAACGAATAAGAGACAAAAAGGAATCGGAGGTATATTGGGACCCATGAATCTTGTTTCTTTGTTCGAATAATGGAATGGTATTGTAGCCCACATTTATTTTTCCCTTTTTGTCTTTGGTACAGTGAACAAGGCATCTAATGGAATGGGCAATGGTTATTAAAAAGTTACAATGCTTTGTATGAGCCAACTGGGGTAAAGCATGGAGGGGGAATGAATTGAAGAAAAAATTCTTCGCTTGTGCAAGGCACATATACACCCTCACAGCACCCATCACGACCATCACAGCAACATTCAAAACCTCCCTCACACGCCTCACAAAAAAAGTGTGCGTACCAACCGAGAACTAATTGGGGGATGGGAATGCTGTATACTGAAGACACAGGCAGAATGACCTACAATGTAATCAATCATTTAACCTGAAATGTATGCAATATTTAATTACACATGTTTGTGGTAACTTGGTTATTTTGCTTTTATTATGCAGCCTGGACTTCCCTTAGAGGTTGTCATTAGCAAGGGGACTGCACAAGAATATATGCATAAACACTCTGACCATTCAATGAAATTTGCAATACCTAATGAGAGAGAAATGCGAATGGAGATGGCTTCAAGCTCAACGGCACCGGAAAGTTCAAGCAGGAGGATTCAATTTTATGACCCTTCCACTGGTGTGCCTAAACCTACTCAGCTTCCATATGCACCACCGGGCCTTCAATGGAGAGGACAACCTTGTGTTACAACATCACAGCTCTTGGCTCAAACGCAATCTATGATTACTACTCGGACGAGGAGTTATGCCAAACAATCTGACACCTCCCACCCTCCCAGCTCTATTTGATCGGTTGTATTGAATGGCATGTAGACCTTTTTGGTTGTTTTGTGGTTGTATTAAATGGCATGTGGACCATTGCTTTTTGGCTGTATCAAATGGCATGTGAACCATTACTTTTAGCTAGTGTCATGAATGTGGTAGGTTGATGGCATGTAGACCATCTTTTATGTATTCGAATGACAAGTGGACCATCTTTATCTATGCAGAATGTATTCGAATGTAAAGCAAAAATTGTTCCTTCTTTTTTGTACCTCAGCTTTTCATTTTATTTATAATTGCACTCTAAATAATATACAGGAAAGGAGGAGCCAACTAAGCAGCCATCAGTTTTTCATAAATTAAGAAGTTCAATTCATACATATCATATTACAAGAGGTTAGCATTACATATAGCCTAAAACACTCCCTTTACCCTCCACATATTATATCCGCATATACAAAATGCACATCCACACCCATGTTACAAACATCATTGCCATAGCAAATCTGAACTTAATTTGCCCTTTCCTTATTTCACTCTCATTAATCCCATTTCTCTCTTTCATCTTTGTCACCTCACGTAAGATTGCATCAACTTCCTCAAATAATATATCAGCAAGCTTCCCTCCTCTAAGCTTCATGTTTTCATCAAAGTTTATCTATATCATCAAGTAGCTCCTTTATCACCATATTTGCTCTCTCTCCAAAGTCCTCATCATGCCAATCAAAATACCCGCAGCTCCCACCCTACAAAAGTCAAATTTCAACTGATTATTCATAAAATGCAGAAACAAAAATATCCGGTACCATATCCACACCCATGTTTCAACGTCAACGCATGACCACTCCCTAGCTAAAAAAAACATAAAGAAACAAAAATATCCCCATATATGGTATTCCATCTCCTCTCCATCCTTTGCCATCAAAGGTGCATAACGAGGATCAGTGAGGAAGCACAACCAACAAGACCAACAAAGATGAAGAAGCAATCACACACATTTTCCTGCCATTTTATTCATGTTCAGCCACAATTTTGTGTGTTCAGGTAATCATAAATTCAGAATTTTCTTCTCTGCCCAACAAACCATATATTAAACATGAAAAAGATTCTGACAAAGTCCACTCATTTTTTCATGTTCTTCGTTCAACAAACCACAAGGTATGAAGAAATTAATCCCAACACTCATTTGATTTGAGATCACTTTTACAAGCTTGACTCATTTTTTTATGTTCTTCGTTCATTATATCATTTCTTTTAATTCTGATAAACCATTTACGTATGCTTAGAAATTCTAATGTGCATAGGGGATCTAATACTTGTTTGGCTACTATTATGAAACAAGTTCATCATGCCATCTCTTTTAATCATGTCCTTTGGAATAATAAAAGTTCTATCATGATTTCTGTTAAGCTTCAATTGTATCCATTTCCCCCAGCCTTTCTACAAGATTAAATGATTGGAGCATTACCTACTGCGAATTCAAAGACTGGTCAGGAATAGGATGCAAGATGGCAGTTCTTTTAGGTGCTCATCTGACTTAGGCATTCACATGGAAGAAGGATAAGAGTAAAGCATCATGTTCTCAACTGAGATGTTTAAGAGCAAGTCTTCAATGGTTCTATTTGAGCAACTTAGACATTTCTCAAATATCCTTATCTATTTACTCGTCATCTTCGGTGTTCAGTTTCTACAAGGGGCTACGAATGACATCATAGCTACAGACATTCAAATGATGTTACGAGCATTTAAAGAAATTCGAAATGTCTGTAATTGAAAGGAACATATTGTCATTGTACCTTCATAATATTTTTCTTTCAGCTTTCCTTTTCGTACTTTAATTTGGTTATTTGTGAACATTTTAAATTTTTAATGATAATTGTCTTTTATCCAAAAAAAAAAAGAATGATGTTTTAGATTTTTATGGGTTTATGGTTAGGTTTTAATGTTTTGGGATGAGTTTTATATAATGATAAGTACAACTCTGTTTCTTATTATAAGTTCACCCTAACTACTACTCACATACCAAGGAGTGGAAGTTATAGCATTAAATATATCATATTTTTTCAACTTTGCCCTTATTTAAGAATATGTGTTAAAATAATATTTTATACATTGTAACCCTTCTCTCTCATCTTCTCTATTTCCAACACAGGGGTAAATTAATCATAATAGCATTAATTGATCCCAAACTGGACTTATATTTAAGAACAAAAAATTTGTAGTAGTTAGATTTATAATAAAAAACAGAGCGATATATTTCCTTATCTTGATTTTTTTTTTAGGTTGAAGTCATAACTCCTTAAAGGAAAAAGAAATTGAGGTCATCGACTACCTAGAATAGCTTCGACCAACCTTAGGTAGGTTAGTGTTGGAAAAGACCCAACCGCAAGTAGTATATGTTCAGTATGAGGTCTTCCCTATATCAAACCTCAAGTTGACGACTAACCCATTCTAACAAGAGACCTTCTCCACTCTAATTGCATTTCTATCTTTCTATGTTTTTTCTTGTGATGGTGATAAAGGTCTTGCTTTCTAAAATTGGGTAGATTGCTGAGCCAGTCTTGTAAGAAAACCACTTAATGGCTTATTATGACTTAATAACTTTGTTTGATATTGATAAATGCAACTGTTGAACTTTGTTTGATATTGATAAATGCAACTGTTGCGGCATTAACCCAAATTGAGATATCTCCAAAGTTTGTTCATTTGAGAATTCAAGTGTATATGGGGGGCGAAATTCTAAGAGGGACAAAACTAAAAAATTTTAGGGGCCAGAATTAGAAACTCCAACATCATGTCCTTGTATAATGCAACTATATTGACAAAAGCATACCTCCTCCCCTGTATATTTTTCAAAAGATATTTTAACATTTTGCAAATACTCTATTACAATGCATAACACCAGTTACACTATATTAGTTTTATTCAAAGAAGAAAAGAGACCTTTGGGTTTTTTTTGTATGACTTATTGATGCTTTCATCCCTTAAAAAACAAATGATAAATGTGATACACTATATAATTTATACTCTATTACAATGCATAACACTAGTTACACTATATTAGTTTTATTCAAAGAAGAAAAGAGAGACCTTTGGGTTTTTTTTTGTATGACTTATTGATGCTTTCATCCCTTAAAAAACAAATGATAAATGTGATACACTATATAATTTATACTCTATTACAATGCATAACACTAGTCACACTATATTAGTTTTATTCAAAGAAGAAAAGAGAGACCTTTGGGTTTTTTTTGTATGACTTATTGATGCTTTCATCCCTTAAAAAACAAATGATAAATGTGATACACTATATAATTTATAAAATTTTAAAAATTATACTATTTATGAAATTATAACCAATATCTCATATCATGAGACTTCATACTCTTTCCAAGATATACTCCAAACTTCATTTGGACTAGTTCTTTAGTATAGTTGTTTGAGTGTTCAATTCATGTCTTCATGATAAGCACCAACGCCTCTTCACTACAAACTTTCACCTATAATTTAGATAGTTTAGATTGATTTTTTCTTCTATTTTTACTTTTTTTCTTAAAAAAATTCTTTTAACCAACGAGCAGTTGGTCGAGCTGGTAAGTAAACTCACCCTCTGTAAATGTGAGAACGTGTGTTCGAATCCCATAAAGTGCTCTTGTTGGGAGAGGGGACAACCCTGCCTATGTGAGCAGCTGGATTACCGGGCTGTGTTTAACCAAAAAAAAAAAAAGGTTTTATAATTTCTTAAATGATAGTTTTTACAAATAATTTTTTTTTTATTAAAAACCCATTAATTGAAAAGCTTACATCCAGAACCTCATAGAAATAGGATTAGCCTTGAAACTATACAGGCGCGCAACAAGCAAAGAGGACAAGACAAGGCTTTCGCTTGTACCTCTTCAGAAAGCACTCTGTAAATTCCTAGCCGTGATTCACAGATCAAGAGAACGAAGTAATTCAAATTTCGAGCTGAGCACGAAGTGGTATTATTAGAAGGAGCTTCTCCCACTGAAGAATTATCTCAGAGAGAGAGAGGCCTCTCTTCCATTGAAACAAATGCGATAGAAGAAGAAGAAGAAGAAGAAGAAGAAGAAGAAGAAGAAAAATGTCGTATCCGGGATTTGGGAAGGAATCAGGGCCCTCTGTGCCACCCAAATCACAACCAGTCTTTGGCCATACAACTTCTTCTCTCGCTGGTCCACCTTATGCCACACCTCCCACACCCAGGTTTCTCCTTATATGCTTCAATTCTTTCTAAGATCCTTTCATCTTGGGATTTGACTAATTTTCCGTTATTTCAATTTGTGGGAAAACCCAGTAAGAATGGAGGTTTTTTTTTTTTTTTTTGAATTATTGAAGGACATTAGGTAGTGAATTAGAGTTTGCTCGTTGAATAGGGACACAACGGTAGGAAATTTAAGGGTTTCATCTTTGTGATTTCTCGCATTATGTCAACACTGCGAGCTACCCTAATTTCGTTTTATTTCAAGAGGTTTTGATTCCGCGAATGGGATTTATATAGGGATCACTCGTTTTTATATGTTGCAAGCATTGTCGTTAGAGTTCTCAAGTTAATGTCCGTGTATCAACTGGTGTTTTACTATGTGATCAAGTGTTTTTCTTTAGCAGTTGCTTTATTTTCTGAAAGAACCATTCTTTATCCCTTCTTTGGAACAAATACTCTCAGGGTTTATGTAATTTGTCACCAAATTTTGCTTGGTTGATGGTATGTATTGCCTTTAATATCCACTGCGTCTTCTGGTTTCAGTGTTGGCCAGAAAGTATTTTATAGAGATTTGGATGCTCCTGCTCCTGAAAAGCCTGCAGCAATTGCAACACTTGCTGCCTCTCGGGATTCCACCACTGGTATTACAGCCAGAGTGTCTAGATCTCAAAACCCAGAAAAAACCAGATCTCCTCCCTTACCATATGCGAGCGATTATGCATACAAGTACCCCGGTCAAGCTGTTGTGAGAAGGTGAGATCATTTTATCTACTAATACCGATACTTTTGCTATATTATGTATCTGGACTTTTGCCTTACTTTAAATCTGAACTCTGGTTGTCAGACTGTGTAGACTGATGGGCTGATCCTTAAGTATGAAAAGGGGAAGGAAATAAGGATTTGATAATGATCCCAGTGCCCGAAATAAAATAATAAACAAAGTCAATTTTGATGCTATATTTATTGTATATCTTGTTTCTTATGCAATTGAAAAGCTTTCCATTCTCCTCCCTATGTTAAACTGGACTTGAAAATATGCACATTCTTCTGCTCATATCCTTTAAGCTACAGGCTCTTATGTTTACCAAAGATGACTTTGGTTAATTACTTTATCTCAGCCTTTCTAATTTACTTAAGGTCTTAACTTGTGCTTTGATGCTGATTGCAGCAGCCCCTCAAATTTGCTTACTGATGACCATGATCAGTTGCATCATCTGAAATCACATTCACATCCTCTGTTTCCTATAAATTATCAATCTGTTGGGAGTTTTCGGCCTTCTGTTGCTGTCCAACAGTAAGTTTTAGGTTGTTTCATCTCCCTGCTTTCATTGAATCTTTGGTTTCCTCTGTGTATATTTATATATGATTGACAAAGTCAATATTGAAATCTTGCCGCGTTAAAATTGAAATCTTGTCTTGTATTTTGGCACTCACAATGTGCAGTAAATTGTCAAAAGGCACTTCTGTAAAATTTTGTTAGTGCTTCATGGGCATTTATTCTGTATGGTGAAATGCTCTCACTTTCAATGCCGGTTGAACCCTTGTTTTGTCATTATTACTCCCCTATTGAAATATGGCAATTCTTAATGCCTTGGTCTATATTGTATTTGCATGATCTAAGACACACATTGAGTGGACTGGGGTAAGCTTCATTTGAGGATTGTTGAAATCTTCCTTTGAGTGAAAGAAAGGGAGAAAAGAGAGGCATGGATGGGATAAATGATCAACTTTGTTGGGTCCCTTGTGTGTCTATTCATTTTTGTTCACCTGGGGTCCCTACTTTATCACCTGTTCTTAAAACCCTAAGAACTGTGGAGAACCGGCCATTAAACACACATTATCAAGAGTAGAGAAAGATTATCCCTATGTTTCACTTGCACCAATATCTACCACACCCACCAGACTATTAGAACACTGCCCCTCAAGTTGAAGATTATAGAAGTTTCAGTTTATTGCAAACAAAAACAAATTTAATAATAAAGAATACCCACAATTTGGCACCTTGACACTTACACCATGTTTCAAGGAAAGCAATTAGCAAATTCTCTAATGATTTTCACTTGTCTGAAACAACTATGAAAATTCCTGAACATGCTTACTGTAGGTGGCTTCTTGGAAATGCTCATATATGTTCTACTTGGTCATGTTGTTTAACTCATCTGTAGAGCTCTTATAAGCTTTCAATTTCCTTCCTTGGGTAGTCCTCTCAGCCTACGATAACAGGTTACTGAGTAAGGCAAGTGTCAAAGAATGGATGTTTATTTTGTTTAAGAATACTGGAGTTTCTTATTGTCCAGAAGTTGTATGGTCATCTCTTGAAGGTTTTTAGATAAGTCAGAGGGAATGTTCAAATCAAGAATTTTGCGTTATTACCTCATATATTGCATGAACGATAGACTTCAAATAGCTGGATCTTTTTACAAGGCAGGATAAAGACTGGAAACAGTTTTTTTGGCTACCTGTTGCTTACTAGTCACCAATCATTTATCAATGACTCCTTTTCATGGTTCAAGCTGATATCAGGGTTTTATGGTCTTCATGAATCATCTTACTGTACTGTAAAAGAAAAGGGGGAGACTCTTGTATTGGGCTTGTCATTTTATAAGACTAAATTACACAAGCATTGGGAAGGGATTTTGTACTAAATTGGTCAAACGATAGTCCTATTTATCATTGACTTAATGTTGTCTGAAGTCATGCTTATGCAGTTCTTGTTTTTCCATATAGTTTATAAACTTATATAGGTTGCCTGCCATTTGCTGGTTTGCTTGCATGGATACTTTTTTCTTAGCACCTCTGCTGTCTTAAATATCTGCATGTTCATTTCCTGAAGCCATTCTTGTTATGTATGCAGGCCAGCTGGAGCTTCCAGTACTTTGGGTAACCTGGTCAGTCAATCAGGCAGTTATACTGTCCCACCGGAACATCAAGTTCAATTCCTGGGCTCACACCAGGTTGTTTCTCATAATCCACGGGGTATTGCGAGTGAACTAAATGGTTCTCATGTCTCAAAAAGAACCAGGTCCCCTCCTTTGCCATCAGTCAAATCTAATGAAGTTTTGCGGGATAATCATACTGTTTCTCAGAAAGATTTGATGAGGTAAATTACAACATTTTAGTGATTCTACATGGTTATTATCTATAATGTACCTGCATAAGTTGTCAGAGTTCTGAATGTATCTAAGTTATGTAGAGTTATGAACCCAGTACATTTAACCTTTAATTTAGATTCCCTATAGCAGTATGAAATCCTAAAGAATATTCCCGTGATCGTAAATTTCTAGGAAGAATTTACTTTAATAATTTATAGATCCAAAGTTGTGAATGATAAATTTCAATATATTTAAGGTGCCTTGATATGGGTTTGGTTACATGTTGGAGTGCTTTCACTTTATTTAAGTTTTTTTATTGAAGTGGACCTGTTTTCAGACATGGTCATTTGTGCTCAAAGAGGAAGTGTAAAGAATATTTGAGTAAAAATTTTTTTTAGCAGATATGGTTTTTAAATGTGACCAATGTTCTGCAATGAAGACTCTATTAGCTTCATTAAAAGTTACAGATGCTATCATTGGAAAAAATTGTTACATATGCATCATAAAGGCCCTGAAATGCAATGTTAATCAAGATAGTTTGTGAGGGAGAACCTGTACATGAGAAAATGCAGAATTATCAAGCTTATGAGAGTTGGTGTCTAAAGGAAAATGATAAAATGAATTTTCTTGGGGTGAAATGCCTGTTAGAATACATTATTATTTTATTTATGTCTCTTGCAAAAACTAAAATGATATGTACATGTAGATAACCTGTTTTGTGGTTTACATTGCAGGCCTTTATCTCCTCCTAAGTTGGGAAATAAGAGTGGCCCTCACTCACAAGTCTTTAATAAATCTCCACCACCTACTACTGTTTCTGGAGCCACATTAAACAGGTCCATCAGTTCCTCTGCTCCTAAAAGAACAAGATCACCTCCTCGAATCTCTTCAGTTGATAAAACTCTTGAAGGAAAAATCATTCCATCAAATGACAATTCTGAACGGTAAGTTATTAGGTACGCTGGTGCCATTGTCAATTATGGAGGTTCTTTGCCATCAAATTGTCTTTGATGCTCTTCATTCTTTTTGTTTCTTTTAGTGAAATGTTAGCCAAGGCAAAGCGTTTAGCTCGGTTCAAGGTGGATCTAAGCAAATCTGAGCAGAATGATTCTGATATTGCAGACAGGAAGGCTTCAGCAAGTAGAAATGAACAGTCACTGTTGGAGCAAAAATATGATGGTGGCCAACCTATGCAATCAACCGTCATTGTTGCCAATAGCCATGCTTTTTCTGATTCTGAAGGCCTTAAGACGTCCAATATAATTATTGGCTTATGTCCAGATATGTGTCCTGGTATACTTCTCAGGTTTTAAATCTAAAAAGAAAATCTGTTAAAACTGTTTTAGTGTTATATGCTGTTTCTATTTCCAAGTCTGCAAATGAAACAAATTTCATGCTATTAGATTCTTTTTTTGAATTTGTTATCAGAAAGATCATATTGGAGAGATCTTAGTTCATTTATTGAAAATTGATGCCAATAAGTGTACTTTTTTTTTTGGGGGGGGGGGATGAATTTTTTTTTTTTTTTTGTTACCCAAAAAAAAAAAAGAGATGAATGTTTTTTTGTTCATTGCTCAGAGTCAGAGAGGGCAGAGCGTGAAAGGAAAGGGGACCTTGATCAGTATGAACGCTTGGATGGGGATAGAAATGTAACCAGCAGAGTTCTCGCAGTTAAGAAGGTAATCATCATGTTACTGTCATTTCTTATGAAGCACTCACTGCTCTTTTAGTGAGGTTATTATGAGATATTCATTAATGAGATGAAGCATGGCAGTATAATAGGACAGCAGAGAGGGAAGCAAGCTTGATCCGGCCTATGCCTGTTCTTCAGAAGACAATTGATTACCTGCTTAATTTGCTGGATCAGCCATATGATGAAGGGCTTCTTGGCTTATATAACTTTTTGTGGGACCGTATGAGGGCAATTAGGATGGACCTGAGGATGCAGCACATTTTCAATCAAGGGGCTATTACTATGTTGGAACAAATGGTGCTTTCTTCTTTCAGTAATATCAGTGCTATTTTGTTGCATACATGTCCATTGATCTTTGGTTCTAGTGGCACGTTTTTTTGCAGGAAGGTTCAGGTGGCAATTAATTCATTGAGTATATATTAGATTACAGTTTAAATATCATGGGTTCATTATCCGTTAAGCTATTTATTCTAAATTATGTGTATATATGTATGATTTGGCTTCAAATTTGATTCCTCAGTCTGATTTTTATTTCCATCTTGGCTCTGTACAGATTGTGTTTCTGAGGTCGCAGAGAATGTTCCTAAATCTCTATTTATTGCACCTATTCTGGACCTTGTATTATTTACTTCTAACATGCTCAAATCTTGTATTGGCCAAAATTAATATTGTGCAAATTTTTTAAGAATTGTGATGAAGTTTTTTCTTTCGATGTAGTCCTGCTTGGGGAGTTTATGTTTTATTGTGGCATTCCTTTCTTTTCTTTTCTTTTCTTTTTTTTTTTTTTTTTATCTCAATAGCATCATTAAGATAATGTCTTCCGCAAAAGGCATTCATTTGTGTATGCAAAGCAGTATTTTTTATTTTAAATATTAATGAAGTTGGTTATTGCTCTGATTTCAGATAAGATTACACATACTTGCAATGCATGAATTATGTGAATACACAAAAGGGGAGGGCTTTTCGGAAGGATTTGATGCTCACCTCAACATCGAACAGATGAACAAAACTTCAGTAGAATTGTTCCAGATGTATGATGATCACAGAAAGAAGGGAATAAATGTGCCCACAGAGAAGGAGTTTCGAGGCTATTATGCTCTTCTTAAATTGGACAAGCATCCTGGTTATAAAGTAAGTGGTCCATATAGTAAATTGTCTTTAAGGTTTCTTTATAATAATAGATTGGTGACAAGATGTTAGTTCTAATAGGTTGAACCTGGGGAGCTCTCTCTTGATCTTGCCAAGATGACTCCCGAGACAAGGCAGACCCCAGAAGTTCTGTTTGCCCGCAAAGTAGCAAGGTTGTAATTTCCACCGAAGTTAATTTACCTGAGCTGTTATGGTTCCAGTCTGATCCTTTTTTTCCTTTGCCTATGCAGAGCATGCCGAACAGGTAATTTTATTGCCTTTTTTCGGCTTGCTAGGAAGGCAAGTTATCTTCAAGCCTGTCTAATGCATGCTCACTTTGCAAAGGTATGAATCATTGTTACCATTTAATTTGTATTTAGCGAATTTTACTATGTGTGTTCATGGGGTTCATAACAAACCATGAATCCGTCCTTGTAAAGCCTAGCGTAATATTGGTAAACTTTACATGCACATACCAAAGTGGATGAATATGTACATGTGCTTCTTGGAAAGTGCTAATTAATTGAAGGCAAACTGTTGCGTTTTCGTTTTCTAGAATGAGTTGAATATGTTTTGTTTGCTGTACAAAATCAGTCACTTGATGCATGAAAAACAAACTATTCTTTTACTAAATAAATACTAGGCATGAAATTCTTAAATTTATTGAATTCGCTTTGTGCATTGTTTAAATGGCTGTTACTCAATTTTTTCTTATGGTAAATCAAACTAATTTTTTCTTTATGCTTTGTCATCTTTACCAGTTGCGTACCCAGGCACTTGCTTCTTTACATGCTGGTTTGCAAAATACCCAAGGTCTGCCTGTTTCACATGTTGCTAACTGGCTTGCTATGGAGGTACTTCTCTTGGTTTGACATGGACAAATACTTTTTTCTTTCTTTCATCTTGTCTTGAGGAAGGTGTTGGACGGAAGGATTTCTTAACATCCTCTCACTTGTGGCTTTGTCATCAAACGTAGGATGAGGACATAGAAGGTCTGCTAGAATATCATGGATTCTCGGTGAAAGCATTTGAAGAACCATATATGGTGAGGGAAGGCCCATTTCTGAATATTGATAATGATTATCCCACTAAGCATTCCAAACTTGTCCACAAGAAAAGGTCAGAAATGATAATAGAAGATGTTTCAACATCTGATCAAGTTGTATCACCGCCTGTTGAGACTACAAATAAGATTCAGATACAAAAGAAATATGAGTATAGGCAACAATCCGTCCAAGAAGTTAGTTCAGTTGAGAAGGTTGATGAAGAAATGCCAGACTCTGAAACTATTTTGTCCCCAAAGGATGGTATATCTGGAAGGAAGTTTAAGGAAATGCCCATTTCAGTTCAACGTAGTGAAACTGATTATAACATGCCTATGCCTTTTTCATCACCAATTGGCTTCTTTCATCATGCTATACCTGAACCACAACCAACCAGATCTGTACTTTTTAAACTCACTAACTCTGATGCTATGTTCACAAGCTCTCCTAAGAGGGTCTCCCATTCAGAGTTGGATGGAAGGCTCCTTGAGGGTATGCCAAAACCATCTCCATCAGAAAGTTCAAAAGGATACAACTTTCATTTTCCCGTGGCTGATCCCTTGCCCCCAAGTGCATCTCAAGATGAATCCCTACTAGTTGACCAAGTAAATGAAGATGAAATTGATCAAGCTGAAGAAAATGACCTAGATGAAGAAATTGCTGCAGCTAAGCTCAAGCTATTCTTAAGGTTTCCTAGCCTTGTTTTGTTACCTAGTTTGTACTTGTTATGTTTGTTACCCGTTTGAAGTCAGTATATTGAAGGTAACATTCTTATATGTCTACTATATCAGGTTATGGAGGAGACGGGCATCGAAGTTGAGGATGTTACGTGAACAAAGGCAATTTGCAGCAAATGCTGCACTGGACTCATTGTCACTGGGACCACCAATTCGACAGCACACCGATGTAAGATTGCAAAGCATGGATCTAATATCTAATTTTGCTGTGCGATTTCTTTTCCCCCTAGCTGTAGGGTTAGTGAGAGTTTTCCTGTAGGGCTGATTATGTTGCAGTGACATCTTTTATCAGCACTTCCTCAGTCTTTATTTTTGCTCCAATTTATTTTATATATATATATATAACTTTTTCATAAATATCAAACCTATATTTAGCGTATGTGTTGACTTCATTATCTTTTTTACCCTGTGTGTAGCAACCAAGCAACGTTGACAAATTTGACATTGATAAAGCCATGAGAGAGAGATATGAAAAGCAGGAAAAATCCTGGGCAAGACTTAATCTTTCAGAAATGGTTGGGGACATACTAAGCAGAAAAAACTCAGGTGTTAAATGTTTGTGCTGGAAAATTATTCTTTGTTCTCAGGCAGACAGTGGACATAAAATGGGCGCAGCAGGGTTGTGGTTGGTCTCAAAGCTCATGCCTTCCAGTGATGAGGATGTGGTTGCTTCTTCCCCTGGTCTGACTATGTGGAGGAAATGGGTTCCTGGTCAATGTGGTGCGGATCCTACTTGCTGCTTCTCTGTAATTAGGGACACATCTTTTGGTGGTGGGGATGAAACTGTATCTGGGGCAAGTGCAGTTTTATTTCTTGTATCCGAGAGCATCCCATGGAAACATCAAAGAGTTGAACTCCATAATCTTCTCATGTCAATTCCCACTGGTGCTCACTTACCCCTTCTGATCTTATGTGGCTCATATGATAAAGGACATTCATCTGTTATAATTAATGAACTGGGCCTTCATGATATTGATAAATCCCAAGTTAGCGATTTTCTACTAGTCTTTCTTACTGAAAATCAGCAGATGGAACACTTGGGTGGATTTTTTAGTGACAGACGATTAAGAGAGGGGCTGGAGTGGCTGGCAGGAGAATCACCCTTGCAGCCCACCCTACAGTGTGTGAAAGTGCGAGAACTTGTACATACTCACCTTAATTCCTTGTTGAGGGTGCCGTATAGCTCTAATAAGTCAAGGTTGGGTCCTATTGAATGTATCTCATTATTTAATGAAGCTTTAGATCGCTCATTACAGGAGATTGTTGCTGCTGCCGAAGCAAATCCTGCTGGTTGGCCGTGTCCTGAGATTGGCATGCTTGACCAGTCTAGTTTTGAGGTTGTATTGCCGAAAAGTTACTTGCCACCATCAGGTTGGAGCTCCAATCTAAAACTAGAACAAATCATTAGGGCTTTCCAAGATTGTAAACTCCTCTTGTTTCCCGATGATTTATCCTGGTTGGCCATTGGTTCTAAAGCTAAGCATGACATTGAGATCGTCATATCAAGGCTTGAAGGTAGCTTGATTCAGTACTTGACTGATACTAGTAAGATGATGGGAGTCCCACTGGCAACAAAAGAGGCACATGTCATGCTGCAATCATGTGCTAGACTCGAGCTCCGTGGCTCAAGTTACTATATAGTTCCGCAGTGGACCATGATCTTTCGTCGAATTTTCAATTGGAGATTAATGAGTTTATCCAGCGGTGAAGTCTCTTCTGCTTATATCTTAGATGGGACTCGCATTTCTCTTCCAGGTTCAGATCTGGATGTGGACTTTGAAGCTAGTTTGCCTTCATCAAATTATCAGAGTTCATCATTGGATGAGATAATTGAAGTTGGGTGTGACTCTCCTATCCCCATTAAGAGTCAACCAAGGCTCCTTCAACTTCCTCAGGACACAGATGATGTGATGAATGAAACTGTTGGCTCAGATGAGTTGAGGGATTCTGCGATGGATGAACGGCCCAGTGTTGATAACACAGTTTTCTCATATGATGGATTAAAGAATGCTAGAAGTGAAATAGTCCTAACAAATGGTAAAGCAAACAGCGAGGCTGACAAGTTAAGCAGACTATTGGAGCAATGCAATTTGCTTCAGAATGTCATAGATAATAAGCTTTCTGTGTACTTCTGATATGCTTGATTATTTTGTTATGCTTGTGTTTTATATTACTCTCCACCAATATATAGAGAGGAAATTGTGTATCAAAAGGAGGTCAAAAGTGGGAGGATAAGAATATATGCTAACCCATAGCGTATGTTTAGGCAATTTTGTACAGCCAATGAGAATATCTTGTGTTGCTTATCTACCTTCCTGTCTGGCTCATGTACAAAATGCAACTATAATTCAAATGATAACCGCAAATTCTTGATTAACATGAACCTATATTGAGAAGATGTGCAAACAAGCAGCATTAAGTTTTCTGAGTCCATGTCTACTCTAGGGATAATGAAAACCCCAAAGAAACTACCACAAAATCCCAATGAAGGAGAATGCTCGCTAATCATATGCAGGAAACTAAGCAAGAACTGGATAAATTAATCACTAATTCTACTTTTCTATTATTAGTAAATCTGGCTAATCTTGTTGGTCAAGACGTACGAAATTTAATCTCTTCCATCTTAAACTTTCAGCAGAGATAAGGGAATACATCTAGGCAAGGTTTGTTTGATAAAGTTACTCACAACGGGATTGATTGAATTGATTGATGTGTAGTGGTTCAAAATTCAGTGGTTATCTTGGATCAAACTGGTAAATATTTGTTTAAAAAAATAAATCCACAAGTAAATCGAATATTTATATGTAAATGACACAATCCCACAAAATAAAGTTACTAGAGTACAAATATGATATACTGCTATTTTTTAAAAATAAAATTCAAAACGATGACACATTAGACTGGATTAAAATAAAAAATAATATGAAATCCAATCCTTTTGACCCGAAATTCTAGACCTCACTCGCCAACCGGTTCACTAGTTTAACCATCTGAATTGGGTTGAATCTTTAATACTACACCCGTTTCACCGCTGGACTGAGATTTATTTATATGTTTATATCACTTAATATATGTAAATTACGGCAGACTTTCCGAAATAGGGAAATAAACCGCAATATACACAAGTCACAAAAATGCTTTCTTACATAGGGTAAAAGGGTAAAAAATGACCTTGTATTTATATCTAAGGGCCTGTGACACCTTGTACTTTTTTTGGCTCAAAATTGTCCATCAATTTTTAAATTCGGGTCAATAATGACTTTTCCATCAAACTGGTCCAACGCACGTTTCAAATTCAGGCCAATAATGACTCATCCGTCAAACTGGTCTAACAGACGTTTCAAATCCGGGCCAATAATGGCTCTTCCATCAAACTGACCCAATTTTCGTTACTTTTTTATGAGTGGGTCTTACACTGGAATTCACAGGAATTTAATTTTTGTTTGGCCAGATTGATGGAGGAGTCATTATTGACCTGAATTTGAAACATCCGTTGGGTCAATTTGACAGAGGAGTCATTATTGACCCGAATTTGAAACGTCTATTAGCCCAGTTTGACAGAAGAGTCATTATTAGCCCGAATTTAAAAGTTCAGAGACAATTTTGAGCCAAAAAAAAAGTATAAGATACCACATACACCTTAGACCTAAATACATGATCATTATTTACCTTTCACCCTTCTTAGATATGTTAGTGATGATTCATAAGTAAATATGCATAAGATGATTCACTTCCTGATTGTGCAACTTGTTCTTCCGGATTCCCTCTAGTGCTTCGATATTATTACATGCATTTTGAGTCCAGTTAAACGAACTTATGTAGTAAAAGATTTTATTCTTTGTCAACACTGAACCATTCATATATTGTGGAAAGAGACGTGGAAAATATCCAACATGTTTTGACTCGAAAGCTTGATTCCTTCACCTACCCAAGGAAAATTAGTTAATTTGGCATTAAATACATGGAATTGATCTTGCAATGCAAAAAATCAAAACGCAGATATGTTCTTCTGATTCATACTCTGCAACCAATCCAGCATCTGCGTCGAGAAAACGAGGATCTCCTTTGGAGAACACTTCTGCTGCCGACTAAATTTGCCAGCTTGTGAGTTTGAGTTTCTTCTTCATAGTTAGTCAGCACAAGTTCCTTTTCCCAGAAATTTCTATGCTATTTCTACATGTTTTGTTATCAAGTTTTCCAATGAAAACATAACGAGTAAATTTCATTACAGTTCAGCATCACATAAATCATTTTTCCCCCAAAAGAAGAAGACCCAGATTAGTATTCAGTGGAGAACCTGATATGAAACACTTCAAATACTTAATACCTTGATCTTACCCTTCCTCCTTGTCCCGGAATCGCCTTTTGATTCCCTTCGAATGTTTAAATCTGGAGGGCCGAGCCATTCCAGGAAACTAAACAGGGTTTAGTGTGATTCCGATGTGGTTCTGTAATCTGAATTGGAAGTAGATAATTTACCAATGACCGGTTCAGCTTTCTGCATTCCAAAATGGGAACCCCTGAGCTGCCTAAGATATGCTCCCCAAAGCATGATCCATCAGCTGCCTAAACAAAACAGCTGCCGTTATCTTTTTGGCAAGAGGTAATAAATATAGGGAAAACAGAGAGAGAGAGAAAAGTCCATGGTTGAAGATTTTATTGGCTAGAAGGACTTGATAAACAAAAAGTATTGGAACTCTATAGCATTGGTACTCAAATTCAAACATGGACTTTTCACTGGGTGGATCATATTACAAGTAGAAATGAATATGTTAAGAAAGCGTCTTCCAAAGCGGGCAAGATCACTTTTGACAACATAGTAGCTCTAATGCCTATATGCCAACGGAAGAATCAAGCCACCATTTGAAACTTGCAACACGAGTCAAAAAGAGCCCAATAAATATACAACAGTAATACAAAAGACTAAAACAAGATGATAACCCACCACTTTGGGAGAAATTACAACAAGACTTGATGAAGCTTCCGTAAAGCCTCTCTTCAATAACTGTAAAATGGAAAGGGAAGGACTTATTGTTGGTGAGATTAAAATGAAACCAATCTAAGTTTTGAATTGAAATGGTCACTCCACACTTATACTATGAATCATTATCAAAAGAAACACAAAAGAGGCACCGACCTATTCAACCGGTCTTTGACATGATGGAGATGGGACAATTGATGGGATTCTCATTGAAACTGTGCTCTGACTGGATTGTTGATCAGAGGCCTCACTCCTCACAGAACAATAAACATCCGATGAAGTGGTAGCAGATGTTTCAGAAGCTCCTCTCCTTACCCGCGTCGCTGTACTAATACTAATATTCTCTAATCCGACTCCAGATGTACCTGCCTAAATGATCAAAACAAATATTAGATAAACAGGTAAAAAAAATCCCATTACAATGAAAAATAAACCACCAATCTTATGAAGGGAAGTCTTAGATACATAATATCATTGCACACATAAATTTTCATATCACTTTTTTTTTTTTGCACTGTGCGTACAGACTCCAATATGGCAGTCACGCAAACCAACCTGACCACATCATTATTCATATATCTAAGGGAAAATTGCACTCAAGTCCCAAAGAGGTCAGATAAATAAAACAAGGTTCATTGAAATCTCAAAATTAATAATAGGTCCCAAGAGTAATATAATGCAATTGGGAAATTATCTCCTTACCCTCATTGATAGATAAAGATGAACATTGACAATCAGAGAAACCTTAATTAACAGTTAAGATGCCTTGATTAACAAATGTAGTGGTTTTATTAAGAAGTAATATCAACATACTGAACATACTTATTATTGACAATTAAACTAAATTACATTAATAACTATCACAATATGTATTAACCACTAATTAGTAAGTGTAACTTGGTAATTTCACAATTACATTATATTACTCATGTGTCTCTTGGGACCTGTTGGTAATTTTGATATTTCAAGGGGCTTTACAATATTAGTTTGTCTTCCTAGGGACTTCAATGCAACTTTCCCTGTATCTACCAATCACCGTTATACAATAGATGCACGAAGACCATCATATGAACAAAAGACTAGCTTACAATAACTGCCCAAGAGAATGTTCACACTTCACAATGAACGTCATTTTCTTACCACCTACGTTATCTAAGGTGGTTAAAAATGTTAATGGGTAGACAATATTTATTTAATATCTTAATAAAATCTAAATGCAGATATTTTTTTTTAAAACAAAAAAGGATTAAAATTCAAAGAAGTCCTTAAATTGTTTAAGTAATCCATACATTAGGCAGGTGTCTGATTCGAACAATGATAATCGTTATATCATCTGTTCGGTTTTCATGTTCCAACCATAGTTTATATGCCTCTCCAGCAATGGCAGCACATGCTTCGCCAGGGTCTGTATAGCTTGCTGCCTACATTATAAAAATATCAGAATTTATTAAGAGAAATTATGAAGGAGAAGGTAGCACCAAAGTGTTTAATAAAAGGCAATTAAAATATTTTGTTGTACCATAGAGACATATAAGCAAAACTACATTCAGATAACAGAATATACATCAAGATTTTCATGTTAACAGTAGGTTCATTAACAAATGTCACAAGATTTCCACTAGAAGTAGCCAAGTCAAATCCAACAATTCAAGTAATCAAAATTGGTCAACTATTTCAAATACTATCTCAACATAAATACTTAGTGACTTTGAAACATTGAAAGGCTCACTAAAAGATGCATGCCTTACCATGTTAACAACAGCTTGGCTTGATAGGAACTCAAATATGCCATCACTTGCCACAATAAAGAAAAGGTGATTAGATGTGAGCTGAACCACTGACACTTCTGGAGTAGCAATAACACCAATAGTCTCAGCCAAACTATCGCCCAAACTCCTTGTAAATGCAGTTCCAGGATACATCCCATTTGGAACCCACAACCTTGGAGGGTCATTTCCCTGACTCTCTTCATCACCCCATGTTTGGACATCTGGATCCTTAAGCCCCTCCACCTGATCAACACTTAACACCCTTGCACCACAAAGCTTCACTCTCTCATACTCATCTCTCCGAAACGGTGTCTGATCGGAAGACAGGTTCTCGGCAATGACGCAATTCCCATCCTTTACCGCCAGCACCGCCCTCGAATCACCAACATTAGCAACATAAAGCGTGTCCCCCACAACAAGCACCGTAATTGCAGTCGTGCCGCTCATAGAATCATCAATCTCACTGTTATGTAATTGGTAATTCGTCGCCAAGAATGCTGAAGTATAAGCTTTTACAGGGTCCTCCAACAATGCAGGGTCATTTGACAACGTTTCTATCAATGTATCCCTAACAAAATTCGAACACTGACTACCACATTGACCATGTCCATCATAGACACCAAAGAAATGGATGTTTGGGTTACCTTGAACCTGTGTCCTAATACAGAAAGTATCTTGGTTTTCCTTATCAGGTGAATCAGGGTAGTACCCCTGCTTTGTGAGAAAGGAGTACTCTAACACATAGTTGTGGGAAGGAACAGGAGCAAACTTCAATGAACTATGAGTAAATTTATACTTCCTTTGCCGGCGGCGTGGGGCAATACCCCGGCAGCTGCCGGCGCCGCCGCACTCCGACCGCGGAATGTAGCCACGACAACACTTGCAATGGACACAACCCATGTTTCAAAGAGAAAGCTCAAACAAGGAGACCAGAAATCCCCACCTAAGGCTTACAACATTGGTAGCTCATATATACAGGTGTCACTGAAATCAAACATTCTTATAGACATGAACAAACCCTAGACATAGAAATCAGGAAAGAATTACCATTCCATAAAGAAAGATGTCCTAAGAGACTGAGATAATAAACAAGGGTCAAGGGATTAATGGAAAAATTAAGAAGGAATGAAACCCCCAAAAGAAGGTAATCACCCAAGGAACAGAAAACCCTAAAGTAAACCCCCACCAAACGAAGACGATCCCAAGAAGAAAAGTACCTTTCGCATTGAGGAAAGTGAAGGTGGGGCAATCAAAAAAGCAAAGAAGAGCCGTACTTTATGATTGGGGGCAGAGACAAGTCTCAGGAACAGAGTGAAAATCAAAGAAAGATGAGATTTTTTTTCCTTCCACAAGAACAACGAGAGAGATATTGATTGAGATTGGGCATTAGGATGTACATGAACAAGTGGGTTTGTCTCTGTAGGAAGATAAACCACAGGCCAAGAAAACCCCCACAGAAAAAGAAAAAAAAAAAATTTGCAATGCCAGAGAAGCGGGCAAAAGAGGAGAGGGAAATAATAAAGAGGAGAAATGAACAAGTGGAAAAAGTTTTTTGTTTGTTTGTTGAGAAAGGGGCAGAAAGAGACTAGCACAAATTTTCAAACGTATGGCGACAAAGGAATTAATTAATGGGTGATAAACTAATAATAGCAATGAGGTTTGTTTGGAGCATTTTAATAACATTTTGAGGTCAAATATTATTGTTAGAGTTTTAAGTTTTTAAAATGTCATCATGCCATTACAAAGTTGCAATGCTACTCACATGTGCATAGGTGACCCTTCATACCTACTAGAGGTGCTCACGAGACGGGATGAGACTGGACGGGGCACAGAAAGGGATTCGAGACAGAGTTCCCATCACGTGTCCTGTCACGTCCCGAAGAAAAGGGTTCGAGATAGGGTTCCTGTCCTGTATCCCTGTTAGGGGTGTTCAAGAATTTCACATCACGCCCGTCCCGTCCCGATCCTGCTTGTTTTGGGATGAGAAATCCCGTCCCGAAAATTTTCAGGACGAGATAAAACGGGACGGGACAAATTTTTAGTTGTAGGACGGGAACGGGATGAGATGGGGTCATCCCCTTCCCGTCCAGTCTCATTAGTATTTTATTTTATTTTTTTAATGTTTACTTAAGCCCAAACTCCCAAGACAGACATAGCCCAATATATATATATAAGGACATAGCCCAACCACAATCGTTCAATCACTGACAGCCTCACACTGTGGTCAACGTTTCACACTCTCTCACTAAGCCCAAGTTACCTCGGATTCTAAATTCTTATTCACTGTGGTCAGTGTCTTACACTCACATGTTTTTAATTGGTCAATTGGTTAGCATCTCACATGTTTTAAATTTAAAATTTATATATTAATATGAAAGTTTCTTTTACACTTAATTTAGATGCGATTTTGTTATATGTTGAATTTGATTATGGTTTATTATGTTTGATAAGACAAAAAAATTGTTAGAACAATAGTATTCTGTAAAAGCCTATAGTTAATTTTTTTGGTGCAATATTGAACTCATTTTTCTGTGAAAATTGCCTTTTATTTTTATTTACAAAAAAAAAACAAACGGGAAATTCCCGTCCCATCCCCTTCGGGACGGGACGGGACATGGGATAGAAAATCTGTCCCGTATGCCTTTTGATGGGACGGGATGGGATGGGGTCGTCCCGTTCCCATCCCGTCCCATGAACACCCATAGTCCCTGTCTCGATTGGGACGGGGACGGGGACAGGAAAATCCCAAATAATTTTTTTTAAAAATTTTGCATAGCTGCTATTCAAAAACAATATTTGGGCTTATGACAAACAAATAAATGGGCCTAATATTAGACCTAAAAATCTGATTAGGCTTGTAAACCAAAAAATAGCAACAATAACATGTAATAAACCAAATTGAGTTTGGAAGAAACTTCCATATTAATACACTGTTGTACATGTCTATTTAATCCACTTGTCCCCTATCCCACAGGATCACATTTAATTTTTGCCATGCAATACTTGCACTTGCCTCGTAGTTCTCCATATACTTGTTCTTCCAAAGGTAGCAATTCAAAATGTGCCCAAGCTCCATATTTATGTCTCTTAGAAGTATCAAAACTAATTTTTTCTTTTTCGTCTCTCTTTCCCTTATTTTGCACTGTTATTTGACTTGTAGCCTTGCTTTCTTCATTATCATTAGCTTCTAGTTCTTCTTGGGTTATTTCAATTTGACCTTCAACCACCATCTTTATTCTCACATAATCAAATTCAAAGTTTCAGCACATTCAAAGTAATCACACACACACACGCACGCACGCAAGTCATTTAAGCAATTTTCCGGGGAAGTAATCAAGCACACACAAATTGTTTCAGGCAAGTCTCAATTTCAGGCAGCTCCAATTTTAAATCCAAATAATCACCGCATCAATTTCATTGTAATTTTATTCAAGGGCATATTGATGCTAAACTCACTCCATAACTAAGTTACAGTAATGATGAGCAAGTCTATTACTGTACTGCAAAGAAATTCATTATTTCATAGACATGGTTAATTACATTGGATGAGGAAGCTGAGCATAATTCATTATCATACATACTAATAGTCATATGACAGGTGAAACTAGCATGAATAATGATAGCAAGAGAAACACGTCACTCTGGAACACAACATACAAAAACACTTCATGAACCACATATAAGCTTATGGAAAACTAATTTCACTTTGAGGAAATCAATAGAAGAAGTACCTTATGAAGAAGGAAGTTTTCTACCGTCTTTTCTATAATACTCCCTAATAGAGACCAATTTTTTCCCCTTGAATTCCTGAATTGTCACCCTTCTCTGAGCTGAAAGCTGAAAAGACAAAAAAAATTAAGAGCGTCAATTGCCAATTGGTACCTAAAATTAAACAAAACCCATGTGTAATTATCGTTAGGATTTAGGTTTTTAGGAGGTAATCGATAATAGAGGCGACGGCAAGCAATTCCCAAGCAGAAAAGGAAAGAATACATACCTCTAATTAGCATATCTAAGAAGGAGGAAGGAGGAAGGAGGAAGGAGGAAGGAGGAAGGAGGAAGGAGGATGATTACTCCATTGAGCATAAGCGAGAAGAAGAAGAGAGATGAGAGGTCTGTAAAGCGAGTGTGAGTCAAGCCTGATGAAAGAGACAACACCGACACTGTCTCATCGAGATCTCTACCTCTCCGAACTAAGAATCTGTCGACGCCAGAGAGTGATAATGGAGGACAGAGGCTAGGGCTTGAGAAAGGGTTGAGGGTCAATGAAGGGAAAATGAAATCACCAAATCGGGAACCTTCTTCAGCTTCGAGACTGTGTGTGTTTTGTTTAGTCATTAGTGAGGGAGGGTTTAAAAAATTCTATATTATATGGCAGAACCAGCACATGTTCGGGTCACATGTAATTTTTTTCTTAAAAAAATATATGGCACGTGTATAATCAGGACGGACCAGGATCGGGACAAATTTGTCTTAAGTCCCATCCTATCCCTAAACTACATTCTGTCCCGTCCTGGTTTGTCCCGTCACAAAATGAGTGGGACGGGACGGGACGCACCGGGACAGGAAAATATTGAACACTCCTAATAGGGGTGTTCAAATATGTCCCCGTCCCGCTTATCTCGCCCCGAGCCCGGTCTTTTGGAACGGGATTTCCCATCCCGAAAATTTTCGGGACGGGACAATAGTAGGACGGGACAAAAAATGGTCTGGACGGGATGAGGGTGTCCCATTCCCATCCCGTCCCGGTAGTATTATTTATTTTTTGAAATTTGAAATAATGGTGAATTTGAGGGATAAAAAAATTGTATTTACTCGATTAATGATCAAGTAAACTAACTTAGCTCAACATGCTCATTGGAAAAACCATGAGGAGAGAGGAGAGGATAGGTATTATTGGAAACTAGTGTCTAACGTTTGCTTTTCTGTTAGCTCTGCCTATTCCTTTTTATCTATAGGTACCAAGCCGAATGATGACAACATATGGAAGACCTTGTGGCGATAGAGAGTTCCAGAAAAGATCAAATCTTTTATGTGGTTAGCAGCACATGGGAGAGCCCACACGGCACAACTAAGATGAGATAGATGCTTGGAGATGATGGCGAATTGCCCCCTTGGTTGTGGTCAAGAGGAAGATATGCTTCATTTACTTCGTGACTCTGGAAATCTGTGCTACATCCGGGCAAGTGGGAGACCTTCTTCACTCTATAAAGGGTGGATTGGATTGGATGGAATCTCACAAATGATGCAAGGATGCCCCGAACTCAGAAGATCTCGTGGTCCATTTGTTTGGATATTTGTGTTGGGATATCTGGGTTGCTCACTATAACAGGTTATTTAGTGCTAACGACCACACCCCCTCTTTAAATGTGGACCATACTTTTTTCAAGGCTTGCTCCGATCAAGACTTGGCTAAAGTTGGACACATGATGAAGATGGGGGATTACCTGGATAGACAAGATAGGGGACATATGGAGGATGCAGTCAAGCTCGCAGTGGATGGATCAGTCCTAGACGATGGTCGAAGCGGATGTGGAGGATACGCTCAAGATCAGGATGGAAGATGGCTAGGGGACTTCAATTGCAAGCTCACTATTGTCCCCCCAGTTTTTGCTGAACTTCTTGGAGCTGTTCATGGCCTTAATTGGTGCTAGGATAGAGGCTATAGAAATGTGGCTCTCTTTTTGGATTCGCTTGAAGCCTTCAATTATATCCTTAGAAGGTGTGATGACACCCACCCCTTTAGGGACATAATTGATGAGGTGAGATCAAGGTTTCATAGAGACTGGAGTGTCCAGATTTGTCATGTATTAAGAGAAAACATTGAGATAACAGATAAGTTAGCTAGGCTTTCACATAGATTAGAAGATATTTTCTGTATGTTCCATCAACCTCCATCCTTCACTGTAGGGATAGATGTTGCCGGAACTTAGGGGTAGTTTGTTCCTTGTATTTACATTTTTCTCCAGATAGATGCAAAAAAAAAAAAAAACCCTTGTGCTTGTTAACCCACCTCTTCGTTGGAACAAGCTGATTTGGTTGTCTCTTGCAGTGAGATTCTAGAATTGTTTAGTCTTTACCAAGGTTGTTAAACTCATGAGTTTAAGTAAACTCGTGAGAATAATGTAAAATCGGATCGTAAACTCGAATCATTAAACTCGTAAGAGTTTACCTTTATTAATAAATACGTGTTTCCAGTATATAATTAAATAAGAAATATAAAAAATATTAATAATTTGACTTAAATATATTTCCATGAAATTTATATATAAATTCATTGAATATGGTCAAATAAAAATAATAAATATGATATTTATAGCATGTTAACACAATTTTCTATAAGGTATAAACGTAAAAACGCTAAATTCGACATGTAAACTCATGAGTTTTTATCGAGTTTACAGCTAGTATAAATTTAAGTGACTCGTGATACGTTTTGTTTAGGTAGAGCCGTAAAAACGGTAAAATCGGAGAGTCAACTCGCGAGTATGACAACAATGGTCTTTACTATAAATTGATACAAGTGCACTAGATCTTTTAATATTTAAATTATTTAGAAGGTTGAAAAGATACTTCATAAAAGTTAAGGATTAAAAAGAAACTTTTCACAAAGTTAGAAAATCAAATGTAGATTTTTATCCTTACAGATTTCATCCATTTGGGGTCATCTAATGAAATTCTTCTAAAAAATTTGAAAAACGATTACAGGATAACCTTTTTGGTGTAAGCGAGTCAATATCTCTGTGTCAAAGAAATGGGGTCAATGAGGCGAATGCGAATCAAACTACATAGTTGTTTGTGACTTCTACTTTTTTGTAGTATTGATATCCAATTTGTATTAAAAAAAAAGAAAAAGAAAAAGAAATGGGGTCAAGAGACATTGTGGGACAGAAAGAAGCCCAAAGATTTCGGTCCCATTTATTATGGGACCCATTTTCGTTTAAGAGCATTTCTCTTTACAAAGCCCATTCTCTTTTTTAGTACAATATTTTTTCCGGAAAATGAACAAGAAATTGTGAATGCTTGAAAAAGGCATATTGGATATACCAAATGAGAATGACAGAAAAATATTTTAAAATTGTGAGATCTTAAATAAGATTTTTTGCTAAGTAATTGAATTCCCTTTATAAGCAATTCACAACTCATTCAATGACAAATACATGATCTGATATTTTACAATTTTGATGTTCTTTTTATGGTCTATTAATTTTATAAACTATTTTTATAGTCTAAATATAACACCATAAGTTTCATAAGCGAAAAATGCTAATATTGAGTTTAACTTTAAAAAGACAAAAGTGTGTGTGTTGGTGGGTGAGTTTAGTGTGTGTAGGTGGGTGAGTTTTGGAGTAACATTAATGTTGTTGCCATGCAAACTTAATTGTCACATCATATATTTGAATCTTAGAAATAGTAGAAGTAAGGTCGTGTACACCTATTTCTCTCTAAACCCCACCCGATTGAAGCTTTAAGCATTATATATTTATATCCCTTTTAAAAGTTAAAACTGCATATCTAGTCTTTCCACTTCACATAACCAAAAAAAAAAAAAAACCATATCCCTAGATATCTAAAAGGATACCAAAGAAATCTCATTCTTAATTATCCTGACATATCATAATAATTTTTCCAAAAACTTCTAAATTTACTGAAAAATCTTTTTTGTTTTAACAGCCTGTCCTCTGATTTCTCCCTCGCATTTCATACTCATTCTCAATTGTGTGTGTGTGTGTGTGTTTTTTTTTTTTTTTTTTTGCCAAAGCACTTTTGACACTCTCACATTCATTCTCTCTCTGTGTGCGGGACAAATGAAAGAGGACGAATTCTCTTTTCCTAGTGGCGTTCGATTATGCCAATGGGACACCAAAAGAAAAAGAAAATCTTAACATATATATTCTTGAGAAAATCACACAAAAATCCCTTTAAAATGGAAAATTATTAGTCATTTAAATTTGAGAAGTCCTAAATTATACTCCTGAAAGGAATATGAGATTTATTTATCTCATGAAGATACACAAGCTACTGTGTATGAGATACATTATAATTATTCAGAAGTTTAACATAGGAATTTTTAACGTGATTATAACAATTTTCAAATTCATATTATCAATTCACAGCTCAAATTTTTTCCATTGAAAATTGACAAAGCATATGTTGAGAAATCCCCTTTGCACTACTGTTTACAAATTTAACATAAGAATTTTCAACCTGTTTATAATGATTTTCAATTCATATTAACAATTAATAACTCAAACTTTTTCTATTAGGAATTGACAAGACATATTTGGAAAATTCTCATATACTAGAGCTCACAAGTTTAACATAAGTATTTTTAACATGGTCAAAAATCCCTTTAAAATGGAAAATTATTAGTCCCTTAAATTTGAGAAGTCCTAAATTATACTCCTAAAAGGAATAAGAGATTTATCTCACGAAAATACACAAGCTACCGTGTATGAGATACATTATAATTATTTAAAAGTTTAACATAGGAATTTTTAACTTGATTATAACAATTTTCAAGTTCATATTATCAATTCACAGATCAATTTTTTTCCATTAAAAATTGACAAAGCATATGATGAGAAATCCCCTTTACACTATTGTTCACAAATTTAACATAGGAATTTTCAACCTGATTATAATGATTTTTAATTCATATTATCAATTAATAACTCCAACTTTTTCCATTAGAAATTGACAAGACATATGTTAGAAAATCCTCATATACTAGAGTTCACAAGTTTAACATAAGTATTTTTAACATTGTCATAACGAATTTCAAGTTCATTCTAACAATTTACAATTCAATTTTTTCCATTTGGAATTGACAAGTCATTTTGAAAATCCTCGTATGCTAGTATTCACAAGTTTAAGATAGGTATTTCCAACTTTATCATACCGATTATCAACTACTACCTCCGTCCCATAATATAAGATCCATTTTTTTGAATGGCTTTGTCCCACAATATAAGGTCCTATTTGACTTTATTTGAGTAATAAATGTTTTTTCCCATTTTACCCATGCATTAATTTTCTTACACATTTTCTTTCATCTTCTTTTTATAATTACCCCCTCTCTTACCCATTCATAAATAAGGGCAATATGGTATATTTCCTACACATTTACTGTTTTTAACTAACTCTAACTAACTTTTTAGAAACCTGCAATTCGGTTAAAAAGACCTTATATTGTGGGACGGAGGGAGTATAAGTTAACAATTACTACTCATATCCTTCTTGTGTTTTTTCTTTCCAATTCCGTTGAGGGCATTTATGTCTTTTGGTAATATATAACAATTTCATATTCTTCTTGAGGTCTTATTTATTATTTCTCAAAATTAAAATATTGATTTAACCTTTTTTCCATTTTTATGGAGATTTTTGTGGGATTTTCCAATAATATTGGTTAATTCTAAAAAGTATTATAAACAAATTTGGATTCACCAGATTTGAATGAACTAGATCTATAAATTCAAATTATTTATATAAACTATTTTATTTGTTCAATATTTATATACACACGCACATTTCATTTCTTTACATTCTTGTTCGCACTTAATAAGTTTTTCCCTCTTAGTTGATTTCACCCAAAAAACATACATAAAAAGATTATAAATTTTCGTCTTCTACTTGGTAATAATGGTGAGGATAATAACAAAACAAAGATAATTTTGGAGTGTAAAATTTGGAACTTTCCATCCCCTAAATTTATTTGGGGAGGGATTGTGTTTTTCCAAATTATACAAATTTGGAATAAGATCTATTTTTCCGTTATTTATATACAAGTACATATCTCCGCTAGGGGATTCTTCACTCTCTAACCTCTCCACTTAGTAAGTATTTATACTATTAGATTTTCTTTCTATGGTTGTGATCTATTACAATTTTAAAATATACTCCATTCGGTCTTAAATATAAAACTTATTTACCTAATTTGATTAGATTAAGGATGTTAGTTAACTTAGTTAAAATTATATTAATATTATATTACCAATGCACCTAACCCTCTACATTTATCCACATCATCCCTCCATCTTTTACTTATTTATTATTGAGAAGCATTAATACGGATAATTTGGGGATAAGTTAGGAGCAATTAGAAAGATGTATTATATTTAGGATCAAACTCATTTTTCCAAATAAGTCATATATATTTAGGACCGGAGGGAGTATGATCTATTTAGTATTTATTGTTGAATGTGTAATATACCTACAATTGTATTAAATCTCAACCATTGAAAGTAAATTCAATTATAAAGATAATAAATAAGAGAAAGTGGAGGTACACTCCAACCAAGAAGTGGAAAAAAAATAAATAAAATTACTATGAGATCCCAAAAGAAAGAGATTCAATTATAAAAAAAAATCTCAAAAACAAGTGAAAAATATAAGTTTAAGTTTATTGTCATTTCCATTTCTACTACTGAAACTTGTTATTCCATACTTCTCAACTATTGTCAAACTTTTAGGTGATCTTTTCTCGAGACATTGTATTAATTCCCCAAAAAGATATGCATCCATTTGCAATTTTTATTTACTTGTATTTCTAAGATCCTTCAAATACCATTCGATCCAGGCTCTATTTTCATTATATAAAATAGGATCAAAAGAAGCCATTATAAATACTATGCGCCTACTTGTATCCATGTCTTAGGTGGTGTGGCTCGTATTATATCAAACACACAGTGTTATTATGAACCTTTTTGGTTTAGATCTCCCTTGTTTATCAAAAGGCATCCGAATACACACACACATATGAATTTGGGACAAATTATTATTGCATCTCTACCTGTCTCCTACTTTTTGCGACTTTTGTCATGTATTTCCCTTATTTTACATGGCTTGCCTGTCACCCAAATTCAATTATGGCCACGTGCATGTTAAGTTATTACATACCACCACCACCAACAACAACACTAACGCCATTTTTTATCTGCAAAACCATAAGGGAATGTACATAAGGTTGTTTAAGCTTAAAAATAACAAATATTTCCCTAAAATTGCTATACCCACTTCCTTTTATGTGCGTATGTGTGTCTTAAGCACTAGCTAAAATGATATTTTTCTGTGAAGTGAAAAGCCCATGCAAAAAGAAAATGTGATATGACCTGTCAAAATTTCCCATACAACAACACTCTTGGATATTGCTTCATGCACCTATACTCTTTTTTATTGAAGAGCCCCCATAACAAAGTGTAATTGATAAATATATACCAAAAGCAAGATTTTGTTCTTTAATTATCTAGAAACAGAGCATAAAAGACAAGAGAGGTAGATAGAGGAGGTGGAAAGGAGATATATATAGAGAGAGATATATGGCCTCAAATAAGAGCACTTTAAAAACCCACTACACAAGCTCAAAAATCTTAGGCGTGACAAGCCTAAGTGGGGTGCATTATCATGATCATCCAGTAAACACCTTCCCCCACCCTACCTTCCCACCTTCACTTTTTTTTTTTTTTTTTTACCATTTTTAAAATAGACAAAATTTAAATACAGTTTTTTAAGTACTGGTTATTAAATTTTTTAATAAAGATATGATAAGTGGAAATTTTACTTTTAAATAATTCAAAAGTCACAATAACAGTAAATGTTTCAAAAGAATTTATCCACATATCATATATTTATTAAAAAACTCAATAACAAAAACGCCTAAGTAAAAAAAAAAAAAAAAACTTGACTCAGAACAGAACCCCCCCCCCCCCCTCCTTCCAAAAAAAACCAATGCCTTCTTCCTCATCTCTATCAGCTCATCCAAACTTGATTACCATTTCTCTTTTGTATCTTTCTAAACAAGTCAGCCACCAACAATATTCATCACCCACAATAATCACATTTTAGCCATGTCATCCAACACCCCCCCTACAGAATTCAACTAATTCTAACTCCCTATCTACTATGCCTCCCTCCACCCCTACTTCCGGCCACTGTCGCCGCCATTCTCATCGTCACCATTGTTGTCACATATCCCTTTATGTCTCGGAAGGCTTTAAGTGCTTTTACGGCGACATGTGAACGTTTGAAACACAACATTACCAGCTGCAGGGAACTGGTCCATTGCACAACTCCTACATTTCAATCCCAGAGGCTCAATGGCACCAGCCACACGCTTCCATATGTCGTTTTTATAGTCACTGCATGTGATGGACACAGACATAGTACCTGGTCGGAAAATTTGAGCCACCTTCCTTAGTACATGCACTATATCATCCTTGATGATGGAGGAGCCTACACATTCAAAGCTTGCATAACTGTAACCATCTTCTGGAGTGACATGAATTGTGGAGTACATATCCCCATCCATGCCATTCATTGAATACCCACATGGATCAAATGCAAAGTCACAGATAAGTGCTTCAGGGTTGATCTCATTAATGCCTGTGAGCTCTGTCATGTCTTTCCCAGCAGAGTCCCCTGTTTTTCCGTCCTCCGGTGGCCGGAAGAACTTGCGGGCGAGGACCGGATCGAGCTCTGTCATACAGATCTCCATGGTGTAGGATGATGAGAATCCATTGTCACAGAGGTAAGGTGAGTCAGAATCATCACTAGCTGTGAAAACATGCCAAGAATGAGAAGATGATTTAGAGGGCATGATTGAAGCTTTTCTGAAGCAGAGGTTTTCTGGGATGGTCTCTTCTAAATACATAACTTCATCTTTGAAGCTAGTGTGAGGGAAAGGTTGAGACTTTGGGAAGATGAAGCTGCCCCTGGTGTAGTGGCAAGAACAGAGGGTGAGGCCTAAGTGATGCTGAGCATAGAAGATCAAGGGACGGATGGACTTGAGGAGTTGAGTGGTCCCACAAGTCTTGATGATGATCTTGGTTGGGTAGACAAAGAGGCTTGATTCTGATAACACATAAGCATCAAAGTAGGAGTTGCCAACGGCTGAAACCACAGTGCATTGAACAGCTTCTAGGACTTGTTGGATTGATTCAAATTCAAGCTTTCTGAGACCCAGTTGGTGAAAAACTGGATCATCACCAAAGAAATGAAGCTCCAAGCGCTTCTCGAACCCTTCAAAACCAGAAACAGCCATTTGGGTGGATGTAACAGAGTAAAACAGAGCAAAACGTAGGAGGCTTTAGAAGGGTGAAGGGATAAAGATGAGAGAGACAGAGAGAAAAGTGTGATGGGAATGTAGAAGAAGAGGTGAGAGAAAGGATTGGGGTCAATGGGATTTATAGGTGTGTGAATATGAATGAGAGTGAGAGTGTATAGGAAGTAGGGAGGGTTTCGAAGAGAGCATGCGGGTGACGGAACCAAGAATCATGATTGTAGGCATAATGAAGTGAATAGGATGATGATATACAACAGTTTCTTATGTTTTTTTTTCTTTTAAAAAAAATAAGAAATCTTGTCTTGAACCTTGGAACAACGGTAAATATTATTGTCACATGACTAAGAAGTCATAGGTTTAAGACTTTAAAATCTACCTCTTCCCTCACGGAGATAAGGTTGTGTACATCTTATCCTCCTCATACCCTACCTAATGAGAGCCTAATGCAATGGGCCACCTTTTGATGAAATCTTCTCTTTAATCAGAGACAGTAATAGGAAACAGAATATATGCCATAACACATCGATTTCTTGTTCCTTTGTTCCGCCCATTCTATGTATCTACACTGTTGAGATGTTTGATCATGACATGTGAATTTACAAAAACCAACATTTAATTGAAATCCACTCCACACAGATCGTTTGCCACCAAGTTTGCAGGTGTTCAAGCAATTTTATACTTTGACTCTTTACTTTTCAAGGGAATTTTGACTTAAAATCAATATAAAATATTACAGTAAATTACACTATTCATAAATATTATAAGTCGACCCATCAACTATCTTCTATGTAATGCTTGTACACTCATTTATTTTTATGTTGATGGGACCAAACCTATCCAGTGTTGGGGGAAAAACTAGGTACCAACTATATCCATGTTTTTGGATGGTGCAGTTCTTTCTTTAAAGCAGGAACTTAACCATACAATAGTATAAGGATCTTCAATCTTGATTTTCTATTTTATCAACTTCCATAAATTATTTTATAGGTTGTATCATCCTTTTAATAGATATGAAATCTTTACGTGTTCATGTATCTATCTAAGATACCCATAAACATCCAAAACTCTATCTTTTCTTTTACTTTCCCCCTTTATCCAAAGATTTGTGGATTAAGGACAGGGGGGCCTATTTTGACTAGAAGACCTGGTTGACCTGATGCAAGGAAATGACAGACATAATTGTATTGAAACCATATCGTGAACTTCTTTTCACAATCACAGAGGAAATTAAAATCCAGTATGTGTCTAAAGCATGAGTTTTATACAAAGGAGTTTGATCTAAATCAGTCAAAATTCAAACATTCAATAGAACAATCTGAAATCTGAATGATAGTTCAAATAAAGCAGAAACACATTCAACAAAAAAACTATTTGAATCATAGTTCAAATAAAGCAAAAACATAATCATAAAACCGAGCTAGATGTTGTTCCGCAAGACAACAATGATAAAACCAGGGCTAACTGTGGTGCAAGACAATTATTAGCTTGCTATAGGTAATTAAACTTTTCAATTAGAGCTATATCACTAGCAACTAATAGAGGTTATGAACAGAGCACATTATAGTTAATTTTACAACAACCAAGATAAAAAGTAAAAAATTTAAAGGGTAAAGGTGCAGATTTAGTAACGAACTATTGCGTCAAGTGCACCGAACAGAAAAAAGTTTTGTAAGGTGCAAATGGGGTAATAATTAATTAAAAAGTTGCAAATTTGATAATGTCATTAACTCAACTTAAACTCTATTAAATATTTGGGAAGTGGGGCCCACGAATTTCAGAGTAAATATTTAACATAGTTTAGGCTGATTTAACGGCATTATCAAATTTATAACTTTTTAATTGATTATTAACCCATTTACACCTCGCAAAACTTTTTCTGTTTCGTGCAACCTGCCGCAATAGTTCGTTGCCAAATCTGCACATTTACCCAAAATTAAAAGGGAAGGATCCAATTGTTTGGGATTGCAATATGACTGATAATGGCAATGCATAATGGAACGGTGGCCCACTATGCAAGGCTTTCACCATGTGAGGTGTAGGGAGGGATAAATATATGCAACTTTACCCTGCAAGCGGAAAAAAATTTCCATAATTTGAACTCATAAGCTCCATATCTCATGGTAGGAATTGCTTGGAACTGCGTATAATATAACTATAATGGATACTGCATAATGGAAAAAGGAGAAAACAACTCAGCTGATGGAGACAGCATTGTCTATTCCAAGGAGAGCAGGTGTTATCCTGACGTGCCCAAAATGCCATCCATTTTTGAGTTTGAATGATAAATTGTTATTATGCAGTGGGAAATTTATTAAGGGAGAATAAAAGAAAACAATACAAAAGGGAATCAGGCGTGGCAGAAAGATAATGAGAATATCCATGAATTAGGGGAGGCCCGTACGTGAAATGAAAAGCACTCACATCATTTTTATTCTTCATGCAATTTCATGTTGCTAGGTGGCATTATCATTATATTTATTTATTTTAGTGGGCTTTGTTTTCTGTTATTTACCAAGGCATGCATGCACTGTTGCTAACCATGTCAGGTTTACAATTAAAAAAAGAAAGAGGATTCTCTTTATCTTCCAAGTGATTAGCCCTAAAAGTATAAGGGTTAGAAAGTAATCAAACAACACTTTATCTTACCCGGAAGGTTTAACTTTTTTGGGTTGACAAGATCTTATGTTAATAATACAAATTCATATGATTCTAACTGCTAGACATATATAGCATATTACATTTTCTTCCTTAAAACTAAACCCCAGCTCAAACAAACATATATAACTCTGTTCTAATTTGGTCAGACATCAAGTTGATTTGGACCATAATGTTGAATTTAACTCAAGGCTAGATTTATGAGGAATGAGGAACAGTAATTTTGAAGTAAAAGGGAGTAATTAGTGCTTTTACCGTCTTTTAGAGGAAGTTTTGGCAGCTGGTCTGCCTACAGCTAACTAAAACGACCTTCCCCATCATATTTGTAATCTTCTTGGCTTTCAATTTAAGAGTATAGAGTCAAGATTATATTAATAATTCTATACAATCAACATTGGAGAAGCTTCCCCTTTTTTCAGTATGTATAGATGATAAGTAGTAGTGGACATAATTATTTGAAAAAAGAAAGAGCTAGGTAGAAGACTAATAACCAAATGGTAGAAGGGGGACTGAATATAAACAAATTTCTTTTTGGGGGGGAGAGTAATGATGGAAATTTGTGAGTTCAGAATCAAAATTTTGCAGTTTTAAGAGGTAGAAATGATGCACAATGTATGGCGTCATGAATAAATCTGATGGGTGTGGCTGGCAAACTCCATTATGACCACAATCCCACCTCTTTGTGATGCACGCGCACCACCAAACTCAAACACTATCTCCTAAGCCACACTTTTGCTATCTCACTCTCACACGCAAGCCAACCTTAGCATATACCAACACACAAAGAAAACACTTCGCACTAGTATTATTTGCATATACTATTATAAACTCTTTCTCTTTATATGAAAATGGTCAACCACTTTGCAGAATCAAATCTCACTTAAAAAGTCTCAAACAAACAAACTCACTCTCAACCAAATCCCAAATTCCCACACACCTTTTCCACATCAAAAGTATCAACCCAAAATCTTTGCTTTCTCACATTAATTTTTGGTGGTGGGTATTTTGAAGAGACAAAGGAAATGGATTTTCAATAGAGATAGTGTGTAAGAAAGTTTCTTTTAAGAAATGAAATCCTGAAGTTCTCTGGTCCCACTAAAAGTGGTGATCACCTTTCTAAACCCAACAAGCCTGAAAGCCACGTCCCCCTCCTCATCCTCCATTCCCCCTCCTCATTCCCTATAGCTTAAATCATAATAATAATGCAAACCACAAAAACCCCATGATTGGTCCCACTATGCGCCCCCCGACAACCACCGTGGACGGCCCCACCGGAATACACATCATCTAGCATGTGTTCCAACTTCATGGCACACTAGGACCCATATTTGTTTGATAACTTAACTAGATTTGAGGGACATGTTGTCCCCACGTAGCCCTTATCTGCAGGACAATAGCAATTAGTTGGTGTGAGGACTGAAGCGGGATTTAGCCGCCATACTTTGTTCCCTCCCACGCGCATCAATAGTTTGGCACACACATGTGCTAATTTGGTATGCATTTGGGTTAGTAAGGAGAAAAAAATTTAAGTGTGCACTATGAACACCCCAAGAAGTAGTGCTACTGTACCATGCGCACAAACCCCAGAAAAAAAAAATGGCAAAATGCAAGGATTGGAGCCCACCATGGTTGTTTCACCTCTCAGTTTGGAGGGTTAAAAAGTGTTCCTTATCATGTTATAAATATGAGTTAGTGCTTCCAAACCATCGAGATTTTGGCTTCATTTGATATGTCCTTCTCAAGTTTTGTCAGAGTCAGAGGGGTTCCTGTGCCTAATGGCTAATGGCTAATGGCTAATTGCTTAGTAGTTAAATCAAATGGATGTGGTCTGATGTGTCTTAGTCTTTTTTATTATAGTATTTTGCTTTTTCTTCCTCTATAGAAAGATAATGAGCAGTGGAACACAAACAGGACTTTAATCTCGTGCACTTAGTGATGGAAGCTATTGGAGGAAAATGAACAAACATGTGGTGGGCAAAAGAGGACCCCCCTCATAATGCATCTTGTTCATACATATTTTAATTGCTATTCACAGGACTCGGGGTATTAATTGATTGGAAGACTTGAATATATCAAGCAAGCATGTATAAATGTAAAAAGAATCTTGATGATTATACAGACACGCTTGATAAAAAGGAAATCTCAGCAAGGGGGATGAACCATTTCTTTATTATGTTTTTACCAATACAAGAACAATGGAGTAAGGGTAGATAATCTTAAAAATCCAAAAACTATAATAAAAAACATGCTCCCATATGAGAATGATGCCTCATAGTTGTGCCAATATTTTTGAAGCAAACAAGAAGACACGTTTCAAAACTTTTTTAAGTGGCCAATCTCTTAGAAAGTCCCCACAATCAGAAACACAAATACAGAGAGAGAAACAGAGGAGGTTACCTCAAGGTGACCAAATAATTTGAGTTTTTAAGTAATGTTGAACGTGATGCCTCGAGCCCTGATAAATCTATCTCGAAAGAAGGAGATCCAGTGAGAAGGAAAGAAGGGAAAAAAAAGAAGAAGCACATTTTATAAGAAAATACACTCAAAAACATCATTTCTGTGTTCTGTCTTGCCTTTCCCCCTCCAAGTTCTTCGAATACAAAATTCCAAGTTATCTTGAATGTATATTCATATTGATTGCTCCACGCAAAAATCATTCTGGTGCGTGACCTTACAAGGATGCTACAGTAACCACAAAAATTGAAAAATTCCCAGTTTCCCACGCTCATCTATCATGCCCACCATCACTTCACCCACCAACGCTCGCTAACAACTCGCTTCACACCTTAATACAAGAGCCCGACCGTTCTTAAAAATACACATGAAAGTAATTAAATATGTCTAGAATATACATTTTTTTTCTAATTTTATTCTTATTTATTATGAGTCTATTAAGAGAGAGAAATGTATAATCATTAATAAATATGAAAGAGAATTAATGGCAAAATAGGAAAAAACACATTAAATGATGAGAAAATATAAGGTGAGCTCTTATATTTTGGACCAAATCAATTCAAATTTTGAGCTTTTATAAATAGTACCGGAGGGAGTAGTTAATAACATATACTCCCTCTGTCTTAATGGAATTTAAGTTTAGTCCTAAATATAATACCTATTTCTAATTGTTCACAATTTTTTCTCAAATTATCCCGACTAATACTCTCCAAAACAAGCAAGCAACAAAGGGAAGGTGGGGATAAAGTTAGATGATTACGGTGTATTGGTAATATCATGGGATTTTAACTAAATTAACTAGGGCTAACGGTCAAAAATACACACGTGATTTTGTCAAAAGGTCGTCCAACACTAAGTGTTTTTTTTTACCAAAAGTAACTCTGAACTTCTAAATTATGATCAAAAGTCACACTTACATTTATGGTCTTAAAGAAAGCGCTTGGTGCTAGACGAACTTTTTGACAAAAGCACATGTATATTTTTTACCCTAATTTAATGGTAAGTGTGACTTTTGATCCTAATTTGGAAATTAAAAGTAACTTTTAGTAAAAAAAAAAAAAGCACTTGGTGTTGGACAAACTTTTGACAAAATTACATGTATATTTTTGGAACTTAACCCAATTAACTAGCATTTTTAATCTAATCAAATTAGGTAAACATATCTTATATTTAGGAATGAAAGGAGTATTAATTATGAATAAACATATATTCAGTTTCCCTTTACAAAATAAAAAATAGAGTAAATATATTCTTAAGGAATAATAGGTAGAAAGTCCATATTTTTATTATTTTGAAATTCTATTGGCTAGGACTTTTATAAGGTTTTAATATGTTTTTATACACTATCAAAAGCATTATAACTTAATGGTATGACGTCTCCCTAATAAATAGGAGCTTGTAGATTCGATCCCAATTAAAATATCAAGTCATTAGTTTGCCTGCCCATTTAATCAAAAAATTTGTTTTTATACACGAAAAGTATCAACCACTACTCTCGGATTTCATACACAAAAAATTATACGCACACACACTCTCCAAAAAATATATAATTTTATTCTTGAAATTATTATATGTGTGCATATTATTATGCCATTAGTCTTTCTTTAGCCTTCTTGTTAATTGATTATTGATAATTGAATGTTGGTTATCTTGATGTAGGGAAGTTTGTCTTTGATCAGCTTAAAATTATTTGGACATTTTATGGGTAAGGCTAAACAACAAACTGAAAAATGCAACTCGTTCATTCTTTAAACTACTCATTTGTAGTCCTATAACAGAACGTACCAATAATCAAATTTATGTTTTTTTTTTCTTTAACCAAAAACATTGTAAAGAGGGACAGCCATTCTTATAGCTAGATTCATGGTATCTTTTTCTGACCATTTTTTTAGAAATATATCAAACTTTATAATTCAAAAAATTCAACGACTGGATTTAGTAATTCACATTTCACAAGCTTAGCTTATTTTAGACTTTCTACAAAAGGAAGACCTACAATAATCCAATCTAATTAACCAAAAATATCATTACATTTGAAATTTCATTGGACATGTTGATCCATATATTGACATTATACACACATAATATATAAAATATGATTATTAAATCGTATATCTTATAATTTATTAAAATTATAATTTTTTATTTATTTTATAGTGTATACCTATATATTTGATTATAATGGATTCAATTTACTTAAGTAAAAACTAATGTAATCAAAATTTGTGTTTTGTTTATAAAAATAAGGTTAAGGTGCAAATCCACCTCGGAAGTGTGCGAAAAATCTCAATGTTGCCCTGGAAGTATTTTTTTTTCCTCAACTTCACCCTGAGAGTTGTAAAACATAGTAATGTCACCCCCAAGTCATTAGAGGTCAAATTTGACCATTATGTTTGACTAAGATTCTTAAATGTCATCAACTCATCGCCACCTCAGCTTTTTTTAATCCCTTGCCCCTCTTTCATCATTTTTTTTCTCTCAACCTTGTTGTTGCTGCCTCTTTATCATCCTTCCAAAGACGGTGATGCCAAAGATGAAGAATCCTCCTCCCTCCCCCTCCCTCCCTCCCCCTCCCTCCCTACCTAAAGTCACAGCAACATTGAAACTAAAACACACAATGTTGTCTCTGCAACCATCACTCCTCCTCTTCCCATATACAAGTATAGCTATTACCTCCAATCCCAACTTAACGGCGACCCTGCCGGTAGCTATTTCTTCCATCTTTGGTGAGACTGGAAATGGGCATGATATTCCTGTTAATGGTATTTCTTCGTCACCTCAGCTTCACGACCTTAGCCACCATCATATATGGGAGGAGAAATGACACAAATCACATAAAAGAAGGACGCTTACTGAGTTGAAAATTAGGGATTGCAGGAGATAGAACAGCAAAAGTAATCCAGATACGATTGATTTAAAGAATCAATCAAGATTACCAAAAATAAATTACAAAATCAGCAATCAATTGATTTACATAATCAAAATCAATATCGATGCACATAATAAAAAAAAAATAAAGAAACGCATTAACAAATAACACCCACAATAAATCAAAGATTTGAATGAGGAAGGGGTGGGATCGAATAGAAAGGGGCAGGGGGAACACACCTAGGAAATCAAATTAGAAGACAAAAAGCATATAAGCAATAACCCTTTTTAACGCCAAGAAGAAATAGTCAGGAGAGGGACCTCATTTCAAGCCAGAGTAAAAAACCCAGGTTCACATTCCACCAATCTATACAGAGGACTATTATATTTCTATAGAAGAATCTTAGCTTGACTAATTGCATAATGGCTAAGGTACACAGATTCCAAAAACCAGCATTTTCCATCATCAAAACCCTCCACTACTCTTTATCTTCCATGTGTTCTCTAACATTACCCTGCAACCTTGATCCGACCACGCTTTCGATTTTCTGGCCGAGCAAAAGCCTCTCCACTTGCAGCTTATCGGGCAAATTTGGCTCCAAAGACTCAACATCGTCGTGAAATACTTCAATGAAGTCTTGAACCAGTTCAAAAATCCAACCCCCTGGTCAAGCTAGACTCATACTCTCTAAGAGTAACAATTTTGGGTTTCAAACATTTAGCCAATCTAAGTGCAATCTCCATAGCCATGTTTCCCTTTGTATGGCAGCTACTGTTGACGCTGTGTTTGCCATGGCAATGGCCGCAGGTGGGAGAGAGTGGTTATGATTCCCTTTGTATGTTGATATATGAGGGCTTGAAAGTATCATGGAAGGCTTGGAGGGACAATGGAGGGGGCAGAAGTGTGACGTCCATAATTTTAATCAATTAATAAATAATTAATTAAGTGGAAATATGGGTGAATTGAGCTAAGTATAGGGTATGGGGTAGGAATCAGACCCAACATTGGGGCCTAACATTTTGGCTATTCGCGGCGAGCGAAAAATTTCTCTTCTCCGTGGGCTCCCATAATGAGACCCACGGCGAAGACATGAAATATGGTTTTTTAAAAGCTGAATCAGCAGTCTAGAAGCTAGGGTTTTTCATTTTTCTCGAGTTGAGGCCGAAGGGGAGAGTTAAGAGCTCTGCTAGGGCAAATTCCTAAGGTTAATTTGGCTCAAATTCAATCTTTCCATCTCTAGGTAATCCTTCATACACTCTTTCCTTTCATGTTCTTGTGATTTCTTCCATTATATTGTTCTTGGGGAGTTTTTGGGTGCTAGTCATTAGTCCGAATTGTTGGCTATAAGATGGGTTCCTCTTGCTTTCTTGTCCCATTTTGAACCTTTATGTGCTAATGATATGAATTATATGGCAGAACAAATGTCAAAACTTTGATTTGAGTGAGTTTTTAAACCTTTTTTTTTCTAGGGTTCACTTGGATCCGAAAATTCAAGGAAAGATTTGGGAGTTTCCTTTTTTCTTTAAGCTTCTATCTATTTAAATTTGATACTTAAACTCTTTGGGTCTTGCATTTGGTCATGGGTTTGAAAATTAGTTAAATAAAGTGGCCAATTGCCTAAGTTTGGGAGTGATTTTCAAAACCTAAAGTTCATAATTTGTTTAAAGGTTTCTAATATGTTTATTGGAGCTTGAAAGTGATTTTTAGAATGTCAAATGGTTAATGGTTGGCTTCAAGTAGATTTTGGGTTAACAAAGTTTCAAAAACCTAAGAGGTTTTGGGGTGAATTCGGAATTAAATGTTTCTAAAGAGTCTTGATGTTTAAAATATGTCTAATGGCATTGAAAGATAGTTCTAGAAACTTTACATCATTTGAATTGTGAATTGTTGCAAAGATTTGGTTTTATAAGTTATCAAGTTTTAAGAAATTGAAGATGGATTCTAAATCAATCGTAATCTAATGGGTGTGGTTGAACCTGGTGATTGATAAGGTGAGATTTGGGTCCTCTTTTGGATGGAATGGTGGCATAGGCCTAGAGGGGTAGAAGGTCTAATTAGGTTGGAGGTCGTGGTCTAGGTGAAGAATTATGTCAGTTGTTAATCTTATGACTATTTGTGTGTGATCGAGCAATTAACTTGGTTTGGTTGCATCATTGGTTGTTGTAGATTTTAATCTAGGTTCGTAGAGCACCGGGCTGGTTTTGGTGGTAACACTTAACGACTCCATAAGGTAACCACTTACTTGTTTTAAATTGTGTGTGATGCTTGGTAACTTGAATTGCTGTTGAGACCGAGAACGTGGCAAAAATGCCAACTTACATGGGTAATATTGACTGCTTACTCTATGATCACATCACTTGAGAATAATATGTACCAGATTCAAGTGGTTGTAAATTATGTGTTGATATGGTTTGGCATGAATACGTATATATATGTGTGGTTGTACTGAACATGCATGATAAATTGTGAAATAGATCATGTATCTTTGAATACCAACCTGTGAAAGAATGCTCTTTTGTTGTGATTATATCCGTGTGGTTGTTGTTGGTATTGGTGCCTGATGAGATCAGTTTCACCCCTTTCACGTGATGAGGAACTTGAAGGCCATCATGTTACTTTTTGGGTTTATGTCTCGTGGGGACTTACAGACAGTAAAGTCTGGTTTCGTTGGCTTCTGTCGGGCCGTGGAGTTTGGTTTCAGTGGCTCACGGTTGGGTAGATTTACCGACAGTAAGTCTGGTTTTGTTAGCTTTTGTGGAGCCGTAAAGTCTGGTTTTAGTGGCTCACGTTTGGATAAGTATGGTTTCACTTGGATGATGACGGTGAAGTCTGGTTTCAGTGGCTTCCATCGATCACGGGATTGATATTACCTCTTCAGAGAACATTGTTGTGGCAATTTGATTTTCAACCCCTGCCAATTTTGATTATATCATTATGTATATTAGTTTCACCTAATATATGATATTCATTATGGTTACATGCAAAACTTGGTTAAATTATTATGTGAAAATGGTTGCACCCATATGAAATATTGGTTACAAATATGTGCAAAATTTGGTTGAATCATTAGGTGTAAATGGTTTCACTCCATATGTGATATGAATGATGGTTATTATGTGTATATGATTATTATTGATTGCCTTGTGGATTATGTTACTGTATGACATTATTTGTGGACAATATAGGAAGAATAAGTGTTACTGGAACTCTATCTCATTTGGTTACTCTTCGGTTTCATGTGCTAGTCCTGAAAGTAGACTCGAAGGGAATGAGCTGGCTAATACTCATTGAAAGTGAGGTTGTTGTTTGGTTATTTTGATGTTATATATATTGCTGCACATTATATACTAGGCATGCATGCATATTTGCTTCCGTATTTTATTTAACATTTGGATTACTAAATCTGTTAGTATTTTCTGATATCGGTTTTCTTCCAACAAGCTATGGCCGGAGGCCTTATGGTTTATTATTCGTGGTTTATTATTTTTTGTGAATGCATGCTAATAGCCCACGCGGTTGGTGACTTTGGTTTCAACGAATGTTGTTATATGGTTTCATGAGCATGCTCAGATTTGTTACAATGGTTAGAAAGTGAACTGTCACCATATGATGGCATTTTCATTATGAATCTTGAATTGTTATGGATCATTAGATGTTTTAAGAAATTGTGGTTATGGTTTTGTTAAATATGTTGTTGATGGTATTTGGTTGAGTTATTGGGTTGTTGGTTTCAAAGAAAGGCAATGTTTTGGTTATATGATTTGGCTATTAATTACCTTGTTAGATATGTCTTTTCTAACATGGTAAATTGATTTTATTAGGTGAAATATTTTATAGCTATGTTAGTAGGTTAATCCTTTCTAACATAGTTATCTTGTGGTTTTCAAAAGGGATTTAGATGTTTCTTTTGTAACTAAGTTGATTAGGGAAATCTTTTTAACATATTTACCTAACATGTTCGGAAAATGTGGGTTTTTGAAAAATAACTATGTTAGTTGGGGCTTTTTCTAACATATTTATGATACTTAAGTAAACTTTTAATAACCATATTAGTTGATTCCTTTCTAACATGGTTGATCTTTTCAAGTTATTACAATATTGTAATATCCATGATTTGCACTTTTACACAAATTAGGACCATCTTTTTCAATTAGGGATAAACGACATTTGTTCACTACCTTTTTTTCTAAATAACTATGATAGATCATTTTCTATCATAGTTAGATTTTATAAGTAACTAATTTCCCTTATAACTACGATAAACTTTAAGATTCGTGATTTCTTTTTCTATCATAGTTATCTCTTGTTGATATTGTACATCTCTTTTGATAATTATGACAGTCCCCTGGCTATCATAGTTATGGCTTTATAATCACTGAATCTCTTTTTCTAATTAGGATAGATTTTCTGATATTCTAGAAGTCATTTTTCTATCATAGTTAGGTGGTTAGTTTTGGTTTTGAGATGACCCTTTATGTTGAAAACTTTTATGTTAGCATTTTATTAAGTAAAACTCTTTTTCCTAACATAGTGAGTCTTATGTGTTATGGTATGGAAATTGATTAGTGGTAAATAAAATTGTACTATTTAGAAAGCAAATGTTACAAGAAGCATGGGGGAGATGAGTGATTTTTTTCCCACTAATAAATCTGACTCATATTTTATAATTAGAAAAAAAATTGACATGGACCCTATGTAAGCATTCCACATCAGTAAATAAAATCAACTAACATTTGACCGTTTGGACAGCTAACTTTAGGGCGACATTACTACGTTTTACAACTTTTGGGGCAACATTAGCCAAAAACTACTTCTAGGACAATATTAAGATTTTTTGCACACTTCCGGTGTGGATTTGCACCTTAACCCATAAAAAATGTTAGCTTTTAGTACAATGAGTTTTAACGGTTTAAACACAACATCTCAAATTTAAATCTATAAAATATAGAAATATCTTTTAAATGATACTCTTAAGTGCACTAATTAGTTCTATAGTATAACTTGGTAGTAAAAAAAATATCATGTAGCTATGTCAATAAAAAAAATATCTAACTAAAATTAGAAAAAAGATGATTTTTTTAGTGAGTTGGGTTTTGAGGCACACTCCCTTCAAATGCATTGAATCTCATATTCAAGAACTTGAGTTTAGGAAGCTTAAGAAAACATTATTGTACTTACAGATATTATGTCTAACCCAATTAAGCGTACGATTCTGCAGATCGAAAGAATGGCTTACTTCCAAGCTTTCAAAGCTTTATAAGCATCCCTAATCCAATTTTCCCCGAAAACCAGAGAAGGATCGACAGTGACTTCTCCTCTATCATCATACTCATCTCTATATTATCCTTCTTAAAAGCCCAACGAAGATGGTGAGTGGAACGCCTATAGTCGCCACCACAACTCCTTTGCGACAAATATCAACCTCCGTTTATCAATTGTGTCATACACCCAGTGGCACAAAAACCGTAAACAGATATGCTTAACACCTTTTTATGCTTATGTGTAAGGAAAAATAGATGTTACTTGTTTATTCGTGAACAACATGATTTTAGCTGATTTGGATTTTCATCATGTACGGTTGATATTTTCGATTAAAACTTGGAACTTTTAGTTGTGGCCAAGTGCCTCATAAATATTTTATATGTGGATCCACATGACACTATTTATGGAATGAATGGAGTTAAACTATGATTTTGTGGCATATTGGGGGCTTATCGGTGGACTAGAATGTTTTGAGCCTTAAATGTGTCCAAAGCCTATCTGTTATGTGCATAAGTTATGATGTTTGTTTTATCATGGTTGACTTGTCTTGGATCAATCCACGGTATCAAGCGCTACTAGCATCCGATTAATCCGATTGGCGGGAATGTAAGCCCACAATGGGGGAACCTCGCTACCTCCAAGTAATTATCGTGGCTGCATTCCCAGAACTTGAACTCGAGACCACTGATTAAAACGGAACAACCTATAGCCAGTTGATCCAAGCGCTTAGTGGTATGATTGACTTTTAATTATGAAGTTAAATTCTTTCTACCACAGTCATATATTTTGACATATTTATTTCAAAATGCCTAGAGTAAATGTTAAATGATCGCATCCAAAATAAATTATCTATGGTCACTATTTGGAAAATTATATATTCCCTCCGATCCTAAATATGTCACCTACTTGGTGAAATGAATTTATTCCTAAATATAAGGCATCTTTCTAATTTTTCTCAATATTTCCCTATATCATCCCTATTGATATTCTGTAATACTCCCTCCATTCCTAAATAGAAGATATATTTACATAATTTGATTAGATTAAGGATCACTACTACAGAAAACACTTTTTGCGTCTCTTTTTTTTGGACTTTTCACGTCTCTTTTTGGTGGGACGTGGATAGAGGAGACGTAGAAAGTTGGTACTTTCCACGTCTCAATTTAAATGTGAGACGTGGGGCCACTTTCCACGTCTCTTATTTGAAAAAGAGATGTTGAAAGTATTTTTTTTAAAAAAAGGATATTTTTTTAATTAGGATGATCCCAATCCAAAAAGAAAACCCTAATATTTTATCGGAATAATAGAAATACAACATTTAGAATGAAAAAAATGAACTAATTTTATTATTTATAGCCAAACTAATATTACAAAAATGTTAGAATACAACTTTGATCCTAAAAAAATAAAATAAAACTGACAATAACAATTATAAATCTTAACAGAAAATATTCTCATACTTATGTTAAAGCATGATTTAAACCTAATACACACCACATCATTTCAGGGTAATTGAAGCCTCCTGAACATTGTAACCCATCTTAACTAAGGTCTTCAAGTTAGCATTGTTCTCAGATGCAGGTTTTGTAATTTGTTTTGTAATTTCCTGCAAGACAAGGCAACATTCACATATTACCCTTTTAAGGAATTTTGAAAAATAGAATAACAAATGCTACAACAGGAATAGCCAACAAATGGAATATGCTAATATTATATGGGAATTATACTCTGGAACCACATGAGGCAGCGGAAGCATTAACGAAAAAACAAGAAAAGCAACTCATGTGCATATATTCATATGTTGTAATGGCAATGTAGCAAGTGCTACATTATAACAATCCTTCCAACTTGCCTATCATCACAAAAGCACAAATTCAACAGCAATTACCTGTCATTACCAATCCTGATAAAGTTCATGGCCAAGACAATTTCAGATCCCATATATTGTTGTCCTTCGACCAACCGACATGGAACGCCCACACAATCAGCTAAAACCTATATTTTATACATAGCAATAGTTCATTAGAAACACCAGGACTCTGAAAAGTAACAAAACCCCAATCTAGAACTACTTGAAAAAAAATACAGATTAGGAGCTAGTTTAGCGCAGAACTGAAAAATAAATACATTTCCAACTCAAGATGCGTATCCTGATAAATAAACATAAGTATCACAATTGAATTGTTAGGCATTAAATACTTCACAAGAATCAGAGCTTCTGCACAAGAAAGGATTTGAGAATGCACAACACTTCTAGAGTCTAACAATTTATATGCTAGAGGATACATTTTGCCACCTTAACCACATCAATTTTGTGTCAATGTGCATATATATGTCAAGTGTTTCCGAGTTTTCCTTTTCCTTTATTGTTCATGTCAAGCTTGTTATAGAGAGCCAAAACCTGAACAGCACTTAGCGTATACAGAATGTGTGGCCTTCAATATAGCATCAGCAGTCATGTTTAACAATGCACGCAAGACAGTTACTTGGAAATAAAGCAAAACAATAAACAAAGTTAAGATTCAATATCTGACAAATGTCAAATTCACTTCAACAAAAATACAGTTTTTGCAATCAAGCTCTTTTCTAGAAAATCCAATTTCACAACGAAAAAATCAAAGACCTCTCTGAGTTACTTTAAGTGATAAAATGCAGAAAAAAATACCACCATGGTGAGAGCTTAAACGGCTGTTAGGGCATGAAGATAGACTGAAAAGCAAACTAAACCCAACCCAGAAACTTCAACAACCAATTTACAAACTCCATGGTCATATCTTAAGCACCACAACAGCCATCACACACACAGATCTAGAGCAAGTATTTTACAGTAGGATCGGGTAGCCACAAAAAGCATTTAAATCTCAAAAATCCTATCCTATCAGTCATGTATTGAAAATTTGAACCTTATGCAAGAACTAAAAGAAGGAAAGGAGAAGGAAGAACAAGATCGAAAGAACAAGGCCTATAAACTAAAAATTCAGAGCAATACACCCAGACGGAAGAAGCTAAATCACAGATATTGAAGATAAATAACTCTCACCCCACTGTCATCGACTCTGGTGACCAACGATCAAAGATGAAGAACTTAGAAGTTTGAACTATCACCGCCGAGCAACAATCGAAGTCTGAGAAAACAGCCTCTCACCGTCGATGCTTCAGCCTCCAAATTTCGCTCGTTTCAGCCTCCCACCGTCTCAAATGGCCCTGTGACTGCGATTAAGGCTCAAAACAGCCTAGGCCTTACTCGAGCACGGCGAAAAAGAAGAATATGTGAAGAAACAGAGCTCGCCGTCGGCTTAGTCGTCGCTGCTTGATGGAGAGCAAGGGATCGAGAGTGCTGCTTGACGGGGAAGGAAAGAGAGTAGAGAGGAAATGGTGAATGAAGATGGGAAGGAGGCTGCGATTTAGGGCTCAAGAATTGTGCTCTTAAGGTATGCTGTCGTGATGGGGGGCTTTCTTTCCTTTTTTTTAATAGTTTCCACGTCTCACTTATATAAGTGAGACGTGGAAACCTATTTTTTTTTAAAAAAAATATAGTATTCACGTCTCACTTATAAAGTGAGACGTGAAAAGGGTTTATCTACGTCTCATTTTTTGTGAGACGTGGAAACTTTTTTTTTTTTAAAAAAATAGTATCCACATCTCACTTTATAAGTGAGACGTGAAAAGGGGTTTATCCATATCTCATATTTTTTGTGAGAAGTGAAAACCTTTTTTTTAAAAAAAAATAGGTTTCCACATCTCACTTTATAAGTGAGACGTGGAAAGGGATAATCCACATCTCATATTTTTTGTGAGACGTTGATACTAATTTCCCGCCTATATTTCCCACTATTTTCATGCTTTCCGCTCATTTTCAGAGAAACCACGTCTAACAATTAAAAAAGAGACGTTGAAACTTTTCAGTATATTTACAATTTTGCCACCGCCTTTTTTCTACATCTAATATGTAAAAAAGAGACGTGAAATGGAGACGTAAATAATGTTTTTTGTAGTAGTGGATGTTAGTTAAGTTAGTTAAGATCACATTATATTACCAAAACACCCAAGCACATACATTTATTCTCACATTCCTTCTCTTGCTTATTTATTATTGAGGAGTGTCAATTGTAATAATTTAGACAAAGATTGAGATAAAATAGAAAGATTTCTTATATTTAGGAACAAACTCATATTCCAAAATATATATGTTCTACATTTAAGAACGGAGGGAGTGATAAACAAGCAAAAGAGGGAGGATAGGAATACATGTAGGTGGTTAGGGTGTTTTGGTGATATAATATAATTTTAACTAACTTAACTAACATCCTTAATCTAATTAAATTAGGTAAATAGGTCTTATATTTAGCAACGGAAGGAGTATATAGTTAACGATAGGGAAAATAAAGTCTAGCATTCCATATACTAGCCTTCCAGTCTATTTTATAAGATATCTTTTAAAAGATATTTTTGTTCCTTATTAAGATGTTTTAATAGTCTCAATAAGCAATAAATATTGATTTACATATAAGGGTAGTGAGAGAGAAAGTGAGTAAAAATTAATTATGATATTGGATTTTAGTGTAATTAATTATTGAAATATTGGAAATCATCATTTGATTTTATGGAAAATTTAATGATTTTAACTATTTTTATTTTGTTAAAATAAATTAGAAACATAGGAAGGAGTACTTATTATAAGTTACATGTTAAAAAGAATTAGATTGTCCTTAGCATAAGTCACATTCTGCACTTAATGACTGAGTGAGTGAGATATTTAAATTAAAAAGGCGGACACTAGTAACTTAGAGTTACAACGCGATATTAATTACATTTTTTGGAAAAAACGAGTGACTATTATAAATTGCCTAGTTGGGTGTTAATTACTACATTCGATCTACACCTAATTTAGATAAGGGTTTTTGGAGGAGGATTTGGAAGCTTCAGGTGGTAAGTTCTTCCTTTGGTTAAGTGCAAGAGGCCGCTTGATGACAAATGAGGCGAGAGTCAAGCGAGGTATGCTCTGTGCAGTTTCATGCCACTTGATTAGTTTACTACCCATTATGGAGGGGTGCTGTGTTTCTTACTGATCATGAGCCTCATGACATCCTTCGGGAGGCTGATAGTCAGGATGTGTAGGATTTTCGTTTTAGTTTAGTTGTGCTTGTATTGTATCGAAAAAATATTGTATCTATTTGAAGTCTAATTTCCCTTTTCTTATTGTGTAAAATTTGCTTTTTCACTTCTCTATGCGTAATTCATTATTTTAAATATGGGTAAATTTATTTTTTTCTTTTCAAAAACAAATTTAATCACTTAACTATTTTTTTAGTTCTTTTTTTTTTTCTATTTTTACACCTTTTTTTGTAGTTCTAGTGAAGTAGTTGGAACTTTGAAATGCCTTAGAATATGAATAAAAGGAATTACTCCCTCCAGTCCTATATATAAGATATATTTAACTACTTTGATTAAATTAAAGATGTTAATTATGTTAGCTAGTACTCCCTCCGTCCCTCATTATAAGAGTCAAAGAAGTAAAATCACACAGATTAAGGAAGTGGTTGAGAGAAATAAATATGTCTGAAATAATTTTGTATTCTCAAATTTGCCCTTATTTATGATTGAGTATATAAGAGAGAGAAATATGATAATAGTGTCATAAATGAGTATGAAAGATAATGTGATTAGAGAGAATAATGATGGGTAAAGTGGGAAAAAAAACTCATTAAATGCTTTGACAAATTTAGCCAGGCTCTTATAAATAGGGATAAAACCATTCAAATTTTTTACTCTTATATATAGGGACGGAGGGAGTATGTTGTATTTTTAAAAAAAACACCCCAATCATCTTTCTTTATTTCCTCCCCAACATCTTACTTGATTATTGTTGGATGAACATCAATAAAGATAATTTGGGAAGAATATGACAAAAATTATAATTAGATCCTATATTATTTAGGACCAATACCAACTCTCCAAATAGATCCTATATTTAGAACAGAGGGAGTATGACTGTCACAATATATGGCTAAAGCCAAGGGAGTTAATCATCATTACAAAATTACATATTATTATTTTTTGGCCTGAAAGTTCATATAGATGAACTTTTTTTTTAATAAAATAACAATGTTCATATACATATATACATATAGTTAACCAAATTACATCAATTAATTTACTTGGTCTTCTACACTTCAATAAAAATCAAAGGAATAATTGGAAACTTCTATATGTCGGAATGTCGTCCCTAGTTTAGGTAGTTGCTTTCAATGAAAAGGTATTGACCTTAACTTGCTAATGAATTCTAAAACTTTATTTAGCATGTATTATTAATTTTGAGTGCTCAACCATACCAAAGTGGACTGCTTAGTGAGTGCTGACATAAACATGATGTCATTCTACTATTAAAAAGAGTTAGAGTTCGCTCATTTTCTTTTTAAAATCTCATATTCACATGTAAATTCAAAAATGGATAATTTATATATTTAATGTTTTATAAAAGTATTATATAAACATAAATAAATTTAAATTGATAAAATTATATTTATACAGTTTATAACTAGCACAAAAAGCATTATAGTGATATTTTTATAAAATATTAAATCTAAATCATTCATGTTTTATAATTTAAGGGTGAAGATGAGATATTAAAAAAAAACAGAGAGGTTATGCTTCCTATTGAAAACGTTCGGCAAATAATGCTACTCCAAAAAGAAGAAGAAGAAGAAAGAAATGAATTACTACTCCAAAACTCACTCAGTAGAATTAACTTGGACATCTTTTCGTTGCAAACCATTTTACATTAAAATCTTTTGTGTTAAGGGTCAAAAATACACATGTGATTTTGTCAAAAGTTTATTTAGCACCAAATGTTTTTTTTGGACTAAAATTATACATGAACTTTCAGATTGGATCAAAAATACACATTTACAGTTATATTTCAAAAAGAAGCGCTTGGTGTTGGACGAACCTTTTTACAAAATCACATGTGTATTTTTTACCATAATTTAACTGTAAATGTGGATTTTTGATCTAATTTGAAAGTTCATGTGTATTTTTGGTCCAAAAAAAATTGGTGCTGGATGAACTTTTGACAAAATCACATGTGTATTTTTGACCCTTAACCCTAACCTTTTCGAAATACAATATCTTTTGCATTTTTTCATCTCTCAAGTTTATTATTATTAGTTTGTTAGTAGATATGATGTTTTTTCAGTCTATTTTAGTTGTTATGTACCTTAGGTAGTTAGGTTTAATTGTTCAAGTATTCCTTCTGAACCTCTCAGTAATGTGTTTCTTAGAGAGGAATAAGATATTTTTCTATATATCGTTTGATCGTTTTTACAATAAATTTGACTATTTATAGAAAAAAAATTGTCGGCAAAAAACAAGTTTGTTACTTTAAAACTTCAATGAGTATTAATTATTTTCGAACAATTTTGCCCACAATTAGAAATAATAATCATTACTCATTAATTAGTCAAACCATCTTAAATACCCTCTTCTGTCTACGTACTTTATAACTTCTACATTTACCAAAAAATAAGTCACCCGTGCTTATTCAATCATTGAATCAGTTTTCGTATTAAGCATCAATATTGAGTAGGGGAACTAATCAAATCTACACATTCAAATATGATTTGGAAGGGTCATTTTAAAAACAATAAAAAATGGGCCGTCCAGATTAATTTTAAAGGGTTCAGATTTGATTAACCCTCCCTATTAAGCATTGGTATACTTGGTAAGGAAACTGGTCCCATTAATTGAGGATATTTTAGCCATATAATCACATTAAGTGCTACAAAAATGTATGTTATTCAATCAATACCCTTCATCATTTTTAATTATAAGATACAAATACCTGAATGGTGTAGATAAAAAAATTAGTTTACATTGGTTAAAAACAATGTGTACCTTCTTTTTCAAAAATACCCTAACTTATTCATATGGAGAGAAAGTGAGTGTGAGATAGATAATAAGCAAACAATTAATTAATGTAGTGAGATTAACCAATAAGCAATGGATGAAGAGAGAAATGATACTAAAAATTTCATAAAAGCAATTAATGTGTCTTCTATAAATAGGAATAAAATATTTCCAAGAAAATTCTTATAAAGGAGATAGGACTATCTATGAATAGATGTGAACGGATCTCCAGTGAAAAGGAAGCATAGTGCATGCGGAAGAATTGTTCATAATTCGAAAATAAATAAGCAGGAATAGGATGCTTGGTTTTCAGATTTGTAAACAACAAGGTTTCAAGAAAGGTCATACTTTAGTCAGACTTATTACTCTCTCCTATTCTTATTATAAACACTTCCAACTTGTTTTTATTTCCTGATGTATAAATTACATTGAAGTTTCTAGGGACTTGTGTGATATTAAATCGTATATGTCGAGAGTTATCGATGCAGCTGAATGAGTTGTTATTAACAAATTTTTAAATACCTAGTTGCCAATGAGCTGCATTGATAACTCTTTAAGCACCAAGTTGTAAATGAGCTGTATTAAAAATTCCCAACACATCCGGTTTCATATCACCCATGTCCCTATGAACTTCAATATAATTTAATGATTTTTGGGACCTGATTGTGATTAATTACCTTTCATGGAACCTAGTTGTAATTCTCCCTAAAAAAACACTTCCAACATGTTTCATAATATAACATATTTTATTGGGTTAAATATCAATTTGGCCAATGAACAATTGCGCAAGTATCATCTGGCACAATTATTAATAAAAAGTATCTAATAAGCTAAGGACCATTTAAAATCGCACTTATTGGCCAACACCGTTAGACCATGCCTAACGCCCTTAGTTAGTAGCCATTGTAGACAAGTCAATGGCCACGTCATTAAGTGTGCTCTGTTGGCAATCTAGGTCATTGCCACGTGCACATTTTACTGGGTTCTTTTTTCTTAGTCATATCTTTTACTAATAGGTCTGATTCAAAAAAAAACCCACTTAATAACATGTCATATTTTGAAATTTGAAAACAAAAAGAAAATTAGACACAATTATTTACATGTTGAAAAAGCAAGACAATAAAATCAATTTGGCTGCAGGGACTTCGAAAGAGAGAACCAGGACTTGGAAAAAGAATGAGGGTTAGTGTTTATATGAGGAAGATGAAGGCGATTACCTGAGGAAGACGAAGGCAAAGGCAAGCGTTAATGTTTTGGGGAGCAAGGGTAGGCGAAGGTGAGATCGCCGAGAGGTGGTTAAGGCCACTGCTTCTAAGCTTGAAAGTAGAGCTTGTATAGGGTTTCGAGTTGAAGGGTTTCAGCTTCCATTTTGAAAGGTAAGTTACGATTTTGAGGACAAATGTTTGTTTTTAGTTAGATTTGATATATATTTGGTATATTTGGGGAGTTATTTATGCTAAATAAAAGGAATTTGTTTAAGATTTTGAAAGGATATCAAATTGGTGCATTATTTAGGGGATCTCATGATAGTTAGATAGATATTAGTTAAGAGAATAAATAAATAATAAGGATTAAACTAAAAAGAAAAAGAAAAAAAAAAGAGAGGTGTCAGTTTTTTTTTAATTACTATTACTATTATTGTTATTATTATTTTAATCCTTTTGTGTTTTATCCTTTGGCAATCAGTGAAGTCATGTCACGTAGAGCTGGTAATATGGGCGGGCCTGTCGGGTTCGGGCCGGGCCCAAAAAAACCCGTCAAAAAACGGGCCGGGCTCAACAAAACCCGTTTTGAATATGGGCTTGATTTTTAGGCCCGGACCATATTGTTCGGGTTTCGGGCGGGCCCAAAAAAACCCATTTTAAGCCCCTTTTTTATCACTTTTTTTCCTTTCTTCAAATGAGCCCCCCGAAGAGCGAGGTTTTATAATATAATTATAATACAAATATACAACACAAGATTATAAATTCAAATTCAAGGTTTTAACACATTACAAATAACAAAAGTGATAGTAAAACATAGAACATATTGTTCAACTTCAAATATTCCAAAATACAGCAAATCCCTGAACATCAATGATCAACAATCAATCAATGTTAATAAGATTTGAACTTGAAGCATTGTCTGAAGCGACAAGAGTATATTGAGCCTGAGCATTCTCACATTTCTCTGGTACATCTGCCATTGTTGGAACAAAATAGAGGCACGTCAATAGTCATAAATACAACATATGATAAAATAGAATGTGATAAATGAATATATATAAATAGTCTACCATCGATATCCTCCTCTGAAGGGAAACTAAGCATCCAATTACGAGTACAAATAAGGGATTGAACATTATCGGGAAGAAGAGAACTCCTATATTTTGTGAGAACTCGTGCACCAATACTAAATGCCGATTCACAGGCCAGTGAGTGAGAGATCAGCGGCGTGCTCGTGAGAGTAAGATGAAGGACAGTAAGTGAGGAAGTCAGGAAGGGAAATGTATTAGATTATTAGGGTTTAATTTGATTTTGTTTTAAAATAAAAATAAAAAAAGAAAAAAGGAAAATGGGTTCGGGTTAGCCCACGGGTTTAACGGGTTAGCCCGTCACGGGCTCGGGTTTGACGGGTTCGGGCCCAAAATACCCATTTTAATATGGGCCCTATTTTTTCAAACCCATAACCATATTTTTTTTACGGGTTTCGGGTTGGCCCACGGGCTTGGGCCCATATTACCGGCTCTAATGTCACGTGAGGCTTCATTTTGAATTCTGAAGCTAAGCCCAAAACGGTGCCGTTGGAGAGCCAAAAAAAACAAGATGCCAAGACCTGAAACATTAGATAAAAAAAACGCGAAGGGCAGAGCTACAGGGGGTGGCACATTACTGTTCATCTTCTTGGACAGCTTCTTCTTCTCAGAGCTAGAACGAGAGCGGCAAAGAAAGGGAGAGACGAGAGAGGCCTTGAGCTTCGTTCCATCACCTTCACAGGAGGACGAAAAAAGGTAGGTGGATTGAGGCACTTCTTTTTCCTTTACTCTTCGGTGGTTTGAAGGAGAAATTGGAGCTTGAAGATTTGTATATGTGCTCTCTTCCCTTAATTTTTCCTTCTTTCCATTATGATTTTGAGCTCTGACCTTATGTTGGTTTCTGAATGAGATACTTTTATTTGTATTATGAGTAGCTAGTTAATTTGTTCTAGGGTTATTTTGAAGCTTTATATGGATTGATGTTTGAACTACTTTTTCTTTTGATGATTAATAAATATTATGTTGTGGATTTAATTTGTGCTTAATGTTTTCTAAGTGGGTGGCCAACATTTAGATTGTTTGCTTAATTAGTAGCTTGAGAGAGCATTAATTAGGTGAAGAACTAGATTAAATCCAAGCTTGTCTTGAAATTCCAAATTGGGATTGAGAGTTTGTTAGTGGGATAGAGATATTCATTGACCAAGCTTTGTGGAATTGAAGTAGGTTGTTTATAAAGACTAATTAACATAATATGTAGTAAGAGATTATGCATATTAGTGTTAATTAAGGTTTGGGTAAGCTTGAGAGAGTTATTCAAATGGATGTGACTTCAAACATCAACTTAGTATTCATTAATTGTCATTAGAGGAGGGTCAATCAAGCATCATGAAATACAAAGTGGATAAATAATCCTAGATTTTCTTTTGTCTTGAATTAAAGTTTTAATTTAGTTTTTGTCAAGTTATTTTCATTTTAGATACATTTGAATTTCAAAATACAAAAATTTTCCCCCAACCTAATTGATAATATAATTGTAATTATTAATCCACTTTTGCCTTAGTCTCTATTGGAACGACAACCTTTTTTATACTACTTTTGACTAGCCGTGTGCTTGCGGATATGCTAAACCTCGGACAAATCAGCAAAGGTGAGATCGCCGAGAGGTGGTTAAGGCCACTGCTTCTAAGCTTGAAAGTAGAGCTTGTATAGGGTTTCGAGTTGAAAGGTTTCAACTTCCATTTTGAAAGGTAAGTTACGATTTTGAGGACAAATGTTTGTTTTTAGTTAGAATAGTGATTTTCCATTAAAGCCCTTGACTAATTTGGAGATTCCCTTTATGCAAGTCATCTGGCAACAAATGGGGACCACAATGTTGACAGAGAAGATGAGACCAAATTGGCCGTTGTTCGGAGAATGTGAAGAAGCTGCATGACATGTTGTGATAAGAGGTATGCAATGATTATGAGTTAGCATAAGTTAGTTATTGAAGAACAAAAGCAAGAATCTGAGCGTTAGATTTAGATTTGAACCACACAGTGTTAGGGAAGTATTGTAATGGGAATGTGAGAGAAGAAGGATGTAATGCAGAAATTGAACCTAAACTTGAAATACCCTGTGAAAAATATTGGATCTGATTTTAACTTAGAGAATGTTACTAGGTTTGAGGGTATTAGTGACTATGAACATAGTGAAGAGGATGAGGATTGTAACGATATGGATGAAGAATTCTCAGAGAGTGAGGATGAAACTTACAAGGGGGATTCAGGAAGTTCTATACAGAGGAAGGTGTGTTTGATGATTATGACTATGAAGAAAATGTGGAAGAGGGATCTGAAGAGGATGAACTTGAAATGGGCCACAATGATGATGGGCCTATGGAAGATAAGGATGGGCTAGATGTCCTAGATGGGTCAACAGAGAAACCTTTATCTCATTAGGCATGACTTTCTTGGATAGGGCCGAGCTAAGGAGGGCCATTTGTAATATTTACTACCTAATTATACTTTTTAATACATTTTAAATTACCATTTAACAATTACAAAATTATTTATTGACTAACTATGTTAGAAAAAGAATTTATCATAAGACAATAACTAACATAGTTAGAAAAGAGTTTTCCAGCATCTCAGTAAATACCATTTAAATACCCTAACCATGATAGAAAAGAATACTCGTTTTTAAAAGACTATCATGGTTAGAAAAAGATTTAACGTAATACGACAGGAGATTATCCATGTTATAAAAAGAATTTTTCTAATACAACAACGAACGGCTAACATGGATAAATAAAGACAACATACCACCTATTAATCAACCCGTTCACAACACCCAATAACATATTTGACCATTAAATACTTTCACGAAAATAACTAAAACCATTATAAATTCAAATCTCTCAACCATTCAACGTTCTCAAAGCATGCAAAATCCCAATAGTCCACAATAATACTAAAATAGTCGAAACACCAATAAGGTTCATACCGGTCTTTCAGAAACAAAATAACAAGTTAGCAAAATAATTATTCTAAAAGAAGTCCTCAATTTGAAAAGAAAGAAACACCACGTGGAAATATAAGCGGAAGCAAAACAAGTGATATGTATCCCTATTTGTGGTAATATCATCCGTCAAACCAGTCAAGAACTCACTAGCTTAGTGAGACGGTCCCGGATCCTTCCCTTGGTTTCCTACTGTGTTGTTAGGACCTGTAAAAATAGATAAAATAGGGGTAGACCCAGGTACCCACTAACTGCTCGCCTACGTGCGGTGTGTGCTAGCAAGGTGTTCAATGGAGTATTACTAAGTATAATTGAATTGGAAACATGAAGCAGATACCATTTAGATGCACAAAAATACCATAATATATATTCCCACATAAATTAACGTCATGAAACAATTCCTCATAGTCACACACAAAATCACATACTCAAATATCGCAATCCAATACATAGATAAATAAAACAATAACACCGTTATTATACGTCCAGTAGGGACTCACAACCCTCGCCTGAGACCGGGGGCGTTCTCCCCAATTCGTCTTTCCATTTTATGTTATTTAGTCCTTGTGGGCCTACAAGGAACCTCATCGCGCGATGGCATTATTATTTGTTTATTTATTCGGTGTTCGCACAATCAGCACAATACATCATAAATATACACATCCAACATATGGCACAAAGTCCAGTCCAGAAATTCTTAGATTTCAATCATGCAGATATATTTAATAAATACTATAAATTCCCAACATACAAGTTTGCACCTTCATGCCATTTAAAAATACATACTCCACCAAACAAGTCATATTGTAAAATAAGCTTCCAAAATTCATGTCCATCAAGACTATAGCCAATCATGAATTATAAGTTTCAAATACTCACTAACCCACACACAAACACAAACAAACAGAAGTAGTTACCTCCGTGAAGTTAAACCAATAGTTACCGTAGACGCGCCCCCGTGCCCAATATCAAGCAAAATCAGAGTCTACAAATAATGTCATATACACGCACCTAATTAGTACTTAATCGAGTGCTACTATTTACAATTTAGGGAATCAAATCCTACAAGGCTCTTAATGCTGCTTTGGGTAATTAAACGATCATTACGCGGCTAGATTAAGTTAATTTAACCCCTATCAAGCCTATTAGATCTTAACCATCCATTTAACACTTAACCAGTCTTATAATACCTAGTAACCTTAAGGCAACAATACAAGGTTCTAATATCATGAATTACAGAGAAATCCTTCTTCCAAACGATTAAATTACCGCCAAATAATCTAATAAACACATAAATCCTCAAGTCCATGTCACCACATAGTTAAGTCTTTTGATTCTTACTTTCCAAAAATCTGTACCATTTAGAGCTACTTACCCACACGCATGCCCTTCTAATTACCTTACAAATTCTAAAATTTAATGTAAACACTTTAAAACTTCAATGTTACAATGTTACTTCTAGAGTCATTAAACCCGCACCTCTGTTCTTATTTCCACTAAGGATTATAATGTCTACTAGTTTCAAACCATTTCTAGGATCATTGACATTGCTCACATGCCGTCCCTACGTATGTACAACTGCAATAACTCTCTTACATCTGCACCAAACTTTCAATCTTTACAGCAACCTACTGTACAACACATACTAATCTATCTAAAATAACCAATCCATACCATTTTTAGCTAGCTAACAAAATAGCTTACACAAACTGGAAATCAAGATAGGAGGGTGAAGAACTTGCTTACCGAATGGAAGAAGAAATCTGAAAAAGCAAGAGTTGAAGGGATTTGAAGTTGGCGTTTGCAAATAAGAAAGACGGAGGGAGGAGGCAGTGAACGGCGGCAACAATCTAAACGGAGAAGAAGAAACGATGATAAACTGAAAAGAGGGAAGGCCTCCCTTAACGCCGACGACGCTCTACGACTCCGACGAGCACACCCTCACACTCTTCTCTTCTCTCTCTCTCCCTCTCTTGATCTCGCACGCTGCTGATGAAGAACGAAGGAGAATGGTGATGATGATGATGAACGGAGCACGATGTGGTGTTTATAGAAGAGAGGAAGCAACCGGTAATGGAGCTTGAGAGAGAAGGGCGACGGGTTGAGTAGAAAATATGGTGGTGGTAATGTGTGTATGTGTGCAGCGACGGCGAGGAAGACGAAGTTTGTGTGTGTGCAGGTGCGGCGTTCATGCAGGAAGGAGAAAGAACATGTAACACACACACACACATATATATATAAAGGGAATATTAGGGTTGTTGGGTGGGGAAAATTACTAAAGTGCCCTAAAATTTGAAATAGTTTACAATTAAGGCCTAACAGATTATATTATTTTCCTGAAATTCATCCTTATGTTATATTAGGAAATTTTATTTCCCCTAAAGTTCCTTCAAGCTTTAAAAAAAAATAATTTCCTTAATTTTGTAAATTAGAAATAAATACCCAATCATTCCTTCTTAATTTATATTGGAAATCAGTTTTAAAATCCTCCAAAAATACCTTAAACTTGTGAATTTGTTTATAAGGCTAATGTATTTTTTTTGAGATACCTGAGAACTTTAAATGACTCCTTATTATCTCTTTCCTAAATTTGGAAATTATACACTTTTATTGGTAATTTAAAATTCAGGATGTTACACCATTGATAACTATGCTATAATGAAGGGGGTGAATGTGAGGATAGTAAATGGTGAGAGGAGATTTTTCTTAGCTACATGTCAAGAAGGATGCCTGTTTAGGCTATATGCATCAATTGATGGTTCTAGTATTGGGTATATTGTGAAGTCGCTGCATCAAGAGCATATGTGTGCCAAGTTTTTTAAGAACAGAAGGGTAAGTGTAAAGTGGGTAGCTGAATACTTCAATAAGAGAGTATAAGAGAATCCGAAATACAGTGTGTCTGAGATGAAGAAGGATCTAGAGAGGGAGCTACAATTGCATGCGAGTACTACTGAGTTAAAGAGGGCTAGGAAGATAATTATGACTGAGATGAAAGAGAGTTTTGTGGATGAATTTGGCAAGTTGGAAGCATATTGTAATGAATTGAAAGTGTCAAATCCGGGATCCGATGTTAGTGTTGAGGTTAGCAGGGAGGCTTTAGAGCAAGGGAGAAGAGTGTTCCGAAGAATGTACATTTGTTTTAATGCTATTAAGGTATGTAATCTGGTTGGAAGAATAGGTGACGGCCATTCATTGGGCTTGATGGGACTTTTCTAAAAGGCAGATGCTGAGGGGTTCTGTTAACAGCTGTTGGGTTAGACGCAAATGACTCACTGTACCCGTTAGCTGTTGCTCTGACTGATAAAGAGACAAATGTCATATGGACTTGGTTTATAGAATGGCTTCAGCGCTCACTTGACCTAAGTAATGGTAGCAAAGTCACACTTATGTCTAACATGCAGAAGGTTAGAATATTTTGCATTTTTTAGTTGTTGACTAACTTAGTTAATTTTCTAATTTAACATTGTTCATTGATGCAGGGGTTAACAAATGCTGTCAGAAATGTGTTACCTGAGGCGGAGCACAAGTTATGTGCAGGCATATTTATGCAAATTTGAGCAAGCATTGGAAAGGCAATGAGCTTAAGAAGAGATTCCTCTTCTGTGCATGGAGCAGCTTCACAGAGCGGTTCAACGACAATATGAAAAATATTGCGAAGATTAACAATCAAGTAGCTCGGTCAGTGATGACATACCCCCATACTGCTTAGACAAGGGCACTCTTTACTCATAGGAGCTTGTGTTGGGTTATGGACAATAACTCCAGTGAGAGTGTCAACTATTGGATAGATGAATGTATGCACTTACCCATATTAGGATGATTGATGGAATAAGAATTAAGTTGATGGAAAAATGAGCTAGGAACGAGGAGAATGTGTGGCATTAGAAGGGGGATTATAGTCCAAAATGTCTCAAGTGATTTGAGGCAAATCAGGAATTGGTAACAAGTGTAGGCTTCATTTCAATGGAGATGATGGATATGAGGTGAATGAAGGGTATGATAGGCATTCAGTTGTCCTAAATGCAAAGAAGTGTACTTGCAGAGGTTGGGAATTAATAGGGATCCCTTGCCAGCATGCTATATGTGCGATGTATGATGCTAAAGTTGATCCCTTAATTCAAATATCAAGATTTTACCATAAGGAGGCATAACTTGCAAGTTATAGAAAAAAATTTGAACCTGTCAGGGGCAACGTATTTTGGGACTCAGATAAGTATCTCCCAATGCTACATCCTCGTTTTGCTCACTCCCTGAAAGACCACCAATAAAAAGGGTTAGGACAAAAGAACCTCAGAGAAGACTTGCAAGTTTCGTTGGTAGGCATACTTCCAGTAAGTCCACCAACATACAAAGTGAGGATCCTGCACAAACCTCACAAATAGAGAAATTCAACAAAAAGGGCATGAAGATGACTTGCTCATGGTGCAAGAGTGGAGGTCACAATATAAGCATATGCAAAGATATAGTATTTCTAATTTATTTTTTGAAGCTGTCATGTGATTTTGATAAGTTTAGACTTACTAATGATTGTTTTATCTCATTTGTAGGCACCTCCTTCTAACAAACCCCATCCTGGTAGAAAGAGGAAAACCCCTACGGCCCCTCCGACACAAGAAGCATCCCCCACTCTCATACAACCCACACAACCCAAAGGTCCCATCCTGGGAGACCAAGGAAAAACCCCACAGGCCCTCCTACAAAAGAATCAACACCCACTGTCACAACCACACCAACCCAAACACCACTCCTACACAAGAAGCATCCCCCACTCTCACACAACCCACACCAACCCAATGGTCCCGTCCTGGGAGACCAAGGAAAACCCCCCATAGCCCCTCCTACACAAGAACCAACCCTCACTGTCACACAACCCACATCAACCCAAACACCACCTCATACTCAAGAACCATCCACAACTCTCACACAAATCACACTAGCCCAAACAACCCCTCCCACTCAAGAACCAACACCTACTCTCCACTAGGCACAATCTTTGCACAAGTCACAAAAAAGCAAAGCTGTGTATAATCGTAAATTGCACTAAGGCATAGGGATCTTAATTGATGAAATCACTGGCAGAGATTTGGGAATAAAAAACCCGGGCACAACATGTTTGTTTTTGTTGGCATATCTTGCGATAAACTCTTGGCATAATTAGTGATCATCCCAATAAAATGAGGGAAAATTATTGCTCTATTAATTTGTGATTGTAACATGTGTTTTACCTTTCTTGTTTATGCCTTATTTGAATTCAGTACAGGTTCTTCACGATGGAACTGCAACTCAACCTATAACTAGGGATGCAAGTCCCATAAAAATTTTTTTGATTCCCAACCAGATGAATGCTAGACAATACTTAAAGTAAATATCCACTTTACCTGCACTAGAGGGTTCTAGGCGAATTTCATTCACTTACCAGGGGCAGGTTCTTCACAGCCAAGTAGGCTTCCAATTAAACTGCCTGGATTAATGTGGAAAGACAATTCAAGCATTTCTAGCTCAAAACTGCAACATCAGAGGGACATGATGATAACAAAGGGATAGCTTGCACGTGAAAAGATTACTACAATGAGCAAGGTGAAGGACTCAACCAATGGCAAAAAGTCTATGTGAATGACAATATTGCAGTGTTTTTTTGGTTGCAGTGTCTTTTGGTAAAAGATGTTGTAGTTTTTTTTCATTGCAGTGTCTTTTGGTTTAGGTTGGCTACAAATGTGTAACTATGAAAGTATTTATTTTGGATCTGTGTTCTAATATTTTGCCTATGTCTCCAATGTATTTTGGATCTGTGTCATCTCCAAAATATGTAACCATTGACGCTATGCTTTTGACATATTTTGGCTTATGACACCAATATATTTTGGATTCTGTCTCTTATATATATTGTGGATTCAGTCTCTTGTTTCTTTTTCTAATAGTTTATTGCCACACATTGTTACACATATGCCATATTTCTCTTGCCATATAACACTTAGCATAATGATCAATAATGAAAAATGTTACAACAACAACAATTAACTTGACAAACTTACATTATAGATTATAATCTCCACAAAGGTACGTGAACTTAAGTACATAATTTCTTCAACATTAGCTACATAGACAAGCCACCACAAATTTATTACTCATTGCAGCAACAATCTTCTACTTAAAGCCTAAACCACTGCTTCCTTACACAATGAGCACTAAACATACACAAGTACTAAAAACCAGCACTAAGAAGTAAGAACTACTTCCTTACACAATCAGCACTAAAATTACACAAGTCATCACTAGCAAAGCCACTGCTACTTTATACTTTATTTCACTCTTCCTCATTGCAGCAACAACCTGCTCGTTCCTTAGCTTATTCCTCTGAAAAATCTTCTTCACTTCTACTTCTACTTCTACTTCATCAGATATTGCTTTGATATCCCTCCTACAATCACATGTATGAAGCTTTGAGTTTTCTTCATATAATCTATCGATTCAGTTAAGGAGCTCCTTAATCACACTCTTCAACCTCTCACCAAAATCATCATCATGCTAAGAGAAATATTTACGCCCACCACTCTGTTATCAAAACTATTAGCTTCAAAATTAATAAAATCCATTGTTTCCCATTGTTCACAACCAACTTAAACTTTAACTTCTCATCTGGTTCGATAATGGGCATCTGTAGAACCTCCTCCCTAGGTTGGTGACGCACCATGAAGTCCATCTCGGAGTAGGTAAGTTATGGTGGCAAACCTTGTTGGTTCCTCATATTTGTCCTTGCGGTTCACCTTTCTCATCTTCAAAACGCTTCGTCGTCATCTACTTCCAGAAGAAGACGATGATGAAGCCATGCCAATCTCCCCTTGGGTTCGTGATTTCACTTTTGGGGCTCTCTCTTCCTGGTCGCCAATTTCAGTTCTAGGGCTCGTCTTCCTCGTTTTAAAAGGAAACGGATTGGGGTTTAGGGACATTGAACAAAAAGAACAAAAAGAAAAGTCAGCTAAAAGATTTGACTAAGAAAAAAAAGATCCCAATCAAATGTACACGTGGCAATGACCTAGATTGCCAACAAAGCACACTTAATGACGTGGCCATTGATTTGTCTACACGTGGCTACTAACTAACGGGCGTTAGGCATGGTCTGACGGTGTTGGCCAATAAGTGCGATTGTAAATGGTCCTTGGCATATTAAATACTTTTTATTAATAATTGTGGCAGATGATACTTGCGCAATTGTTCATTGGCCAAATTGATATTTAACCCTATTTTATTCAAAGTATTATTTTTTCCCACTAATTCACCAAAATTTTTTAAACTAATGACTTTTATTGACGGTATTCTCGATATTAAAAAATAACTAATTTTAAAAAGACTTTATTAATTTATATAAAATTGTTGTTAGGTTTTTATAATAAGGACGTGAGGGAAGTATTGATACCACTAAATATATTATGAGGGATATCGTGAGACTGAACCATCCCCTTTTTTTGGCAAAAAAAAATCCCCTTTTAATCGAAGTGAGGTTTGTTAAATCAAAGAGATGATTTGTCAGTAATGGGTTAGGTAATTGAGTTATTTCTCCAAGGGAATTGTTGAAATGTGTGATATATCTTGGCAAAATATGGCAATCAGTTTCTTAAGTCATTTAAATTTGGATTGGCTTAAGAGTACTCAGCCCGCCCAAAGTTTCTTTTTTTTTTTTTTTTTTAGTTTATAACTCCTCAAATATTTCATACATAAAGGATAAAAGAAATATTTGTTTGAGTTCGCTTCAAGCATTGGTATTTAAAAATATGGATGCACTCATATATTTACAACACGATACAATCTGTGTTTTGTATTTGTACATACATTTCATTCACATTTTGCTTTGTATCCTATTATAAGTCCCACATTGAGAAGGAGTGACGCGTGATTTTATAAATTCAAGAAGTTCTCCCATACAATATACTTCCTTTGTTCCTAATTAAATATAAGATCCAATTAACCTTTTTAGGAGATATTAAGGAAGTTATATAAGCCACTTAATCATAACGTATTTTGTGTAGTATTAGATTATATGTTAGCTTATAAATCAAATAAACTAATTTAAAACAATTCAGGAAAGTCAATTTACAAGTAACTTATTGGGAAAAAAAGACAAATAAAGACTCTCCAATTATCAACAAGACAATTTGATACACCGAATTTCAGAAATGACGGATCAGTGTAATTGACCGAAGTGTCCAATGCAAAATTAAAAAGAAAAGTCCAAAAAAGCCCTAAAAAATCTTCCTCTTCGTTACTAGAATTGGATTTTTCCTTTTAATTTTGCATTGGATACTTCAGTCAATTATACTGATCCGTCCTTTCTTAAATTCGATGTATCAAATTGTCCTTTTAATAATTAGAGAGTCTTTATTTATCTTTTTCCTTAACTTATTTAGCTTTCCTAAAATTTTCTAAAAAATTCAATTAGATTTTATATTTGGAAACGGAAGGAGTAATAGTTTTTTGGGATTAGGCTGAATATAATGAATTGTTATATATGATGTGGAACAAGGAGAAAATTTGTTGTTATCAAGGAACACTCCTACCTTATATACTAATCTTTTAATTAATATTAAATTCTCCTTAAACTTCATTTAAACTTTTGATAAAAAAACTTTATCTGTTTTTAAGTGAAAACAGGGATTAGAGATCTTATAAATATACTTAATTTTGTTGCATTATTTGTTAGCATGTTTTTAAATAAATGATAATAAAATATTGAATATGTAATTTATATCAATTATAAATTTTATTCATACATATATATAGTTTATATAAAGATTTATCTTAGGAAAATACTTAAGTCAAGTTTCATATATCTATTGTTTCAAGTAATAGTGCGCATGCCTATCTGTAATCGAAGAATTTGACATAATGAATATAAAGAACTTGATATAAGTATAATGATTTATATTATTATACTTTTAATTGTATAATTCTCTTCTACTGTTTAATAAATTCGTTTATTGCTTTTACATATAAATGATTTTACACACACACACACACCCTTATTACAGTTTTTTCAAAGATTTTTGTGGAGAAAATTTCCAAAGCCCGTTCGCCGATTTTCTTATTAAAAAAGTCCACACTAAAAACAAATTACTTTTTTTTATAGACTAAAAAAAAAGTACTACGTACGAACTAATAATATTGTCATTATTACTATTAATGACATATTCACAACATTGCTGCTATGAAAAATTTGAAATAAATTGACCAATCATTGTCCAAGCAGAGAGGGAAATCTAAGGCTTGTGTTTAGATTAACCTTTGAAAAATATCTTCATACAAGCCGAGCGAGTCAAAACTTTCCTTTCCTTACATTCTTAATTCCTTTATGAGAATGGATTCTGCCGCAAATCTACAGTAAATTGTTTGACTATCTTTACCAGCTAAAACCAAAATTAGTCTATTCCTAGACCAAAAGCATATATTCCGAAAATTCCTCTCTTCCATCAACTTTCTAACTCCTAAATCCCTTGAGTTATCACATTACCTCTCTTTTTTATCATCACATTTCAAACATTCTCCATCTCTCATTCCAAACCATCTAAACATTCTTAACCATACTCCTCCCCTTTAGAACCAACAATAACAAATCACCAAAAAAACACAAAAATAAAAACAAAAAACATACACACGACCAAAAAAAAAAAAAGAAAGAAAAAAATTATTCTCTCTTGGAGACAGGATGGCCTCTCTTCCTCTCCTCATTGGTCACCTGTCCCTCCTCATCCTCCTCCACACCACCGCCACGGCGACCCGCCTAGGCGGCGTCATCCTCCGCCACCACCCCTCACCGGACCTCCCTCTCTTCCGGGAGGCCCCGGCCTACCGGAACGGCGACGAATGTGGGCCCACAGAGGCCGACCGCATCCACGTGGCCATGACCCTCGACAAAAACTACCTCCGAGGAACAATAGCCGCCGTACAATCCATCCTACAACACTCAACATGCCCTGAAAACCTCTCCTTCTCCTTCCTCGCTGCCCACCACGACCCACAACTCCATAACACCATCAAATCCACCTTCCCTTACCTCAACTTCACCATCTTCCTCTTCGATTCAAACCGTGTTCATGGCAAAATCTCCAAATCCATCCGCCTAGCCCTAGACCAGCCCTTAAACTACGCGAGAATCTACCTCGCCGACGCCTTACCTAAGGAGGTAACTCGTGTTATATACCTAGACTCTGACCTCGTCGTCGTCGATGATATCGCCAAGCTCTGGGGCGTGGACATGGAAGGGAAGGTGGTAGCCGCACCGGAATATTGCAACGCGAACTTCACGGTCTATTTTACGACGAATTTCTGGTCTGATCCTAAGCTAAGGAGGACTTTTGAGGGTAGGGATGCGTGTTATTTTAACACGGGTGTGATGGTGATGGATGTTGAGAAATGGAGGAAGGAAGGGTTTACAAAGAGAGTGGAGGAGTGGATGAAGGTGCAGAAGGCGAAGAAGATATATAATTTGGGTTCGTTGCCGCCGTTTTTGTTGGTGTTGGCAGGGAATATAAAGGCGGTGGATCACAGGTGGAATCAACATGGGCTTGGTGGTGATAACTTTGAAGGTAAGTGTAGGAGTTTGCACCCTGGTCCTATAAGTTTGTTGCATTGGAGTGGGAAAGGCAAGCCATGGCTTAGGCTTGATTCTAGAAAGCCATGCATTGTTGATCACCTTTGGGCGCCTTACGATCTCTACAGGTCGTCCCGGCACTATCTGGAAGATTGATTAAGAAGACCGTGCCTCTGTCTGTTTGGATGGTTAATGGTAGAAGCTGATTTTCCAACGTGATTTACAGACGGTCTATGAGGTAAACATGTGAAAGAGGTTTTGCTTTGACTTACACGAACGTGTTTTTCAAAATGAAAATCCAGGTAGGCTTGAAGAAGATGCATGCACATGCATGGCACCAACAGATATATGTGTGTGTTGTCCTTATATAGCTAGGGTATATATGTAATGGTCAGGGTATAATCTTTAGAGAAAGGTTGAGTTTTTGGCTAGGGCATGCTATATATGTGTATATAAATATATATATATACACACGTGCTGGCTCGCGCACATATATACTCAAAGCTTGATAAGGTAAAGTTGTGTGTGTTTGTGCGTGTGTTTGGTGGGGGAGGATAGTTCCGTAATTTCAAACGATGACGTTAAGTAGAGGAGGAAGGATGGTATGTGTAGGTTTGTTTTTTAATTATGTGAGAATTGGATGATTTGTATGTATATGACCTCTTCCTAGAGAAGAAGCAATGTAAATTTTATAGGGAATGAGAGAAGCTGTAAATCCTTTTTTCTTTTAAACTTTATGTTGGAATGAGAAGTTGGCTTATATGTTGGAAGATAAGTGATGGTGAGCTTGGTGAGGGCCAGAGCTTCCGCACTCGTGGACGGTGATGGAGTTAGGAAGGAGATAGTGGAGAGGAAGATCTATATCACAGTGGAAGAAAATGACAAGAAATGACAGCATGAATTTTTTTAGATTATTTTTACATGATGTGGCGCTAATAAAGAGTATTCACTATGAGTCAAACTATAAGGACTCAGTTGTAGACTCGGTAAAATTATAGTGATCAAATGATTAATTTTCCCAATTTTTAGATAAAAAATCTATATTTTATAATTAATTGTACTCAAGTACCAACCAAAAAGGGACAAAGCTAACCCAACTTCAATTTAAAATGGGGAAAATCCTAAAATAAGCATCTTGAAATGGAAAAGGATAAATCAATCCCTTAATTTTGAGAAATCTCAAATCAAACTATAGGGAAGAATATGGGATTTTTATATATTATCAAAAGACACAAATGCCCTCAAACAGAGTTATGGATTACTAATACGAACTTGAAAATCGTTATAATCAAGTTGAAAATTTATATGTTAAACTTATGAATACTCGCATAAGAGGATTTCCCTACATACATGTTATTGTCAATTCTTAATACAAAAAGTTGGAAGTGATAATTGTTATCATGAACTTAAAAATCATTATAATAAAGTTGAAAATTCTTATGTTGAATTTGTTAACACTAGCACAAGGGTTTCTCCAACATATGCTTTGTCAATTCAAATGGAAAATGTTGGGGTTGTGAATTGTTAATATGGACTTGAAAATTGATATGATCAAGTTGACAATCCCTGTATTGAATTTGTAAATACTTATGTATTTGACAATTATATATGCATCTATGTGGTTTTTTTTTTGTAAGATATAAAAATCTCATATATTCCTCCTCTAGATCAGATTTATGATTTATCAAATTTAAGGGAATGATTAGTTCTTTCCATTTTTAAAAAATTTATTGGAAATTTCCATATGCAGTTCTTACCTTAATTCATAGGAAAAAATTACAAAAAAATAAACAAAAAGGAATAACCTCCGGTTAGTAACATGTCTTGCCTTACCACCTTCGGTGTCCAATAGAAAGAACTGATTTTGATTTTGAGTCATAGTTTGCTACTTTGCTTTAGGTCCTATTTGGTTCGAGGGAATGGAATGGAGGGGACTACTACAAAAAGCCCTTTTTATGTCACCAATTAACGTCACTTATTTAAAAATGTGACATTGAAAACAAAGAGGAAAGAAACAACATCACACTTAAAATTAAGTGTGATGTTGAAACTTTTCAACGTCACACTTAAATTAAGTGTGACATTGAAAAGCACTTTCCATGTCACACCAAATTTTGGTGTGACATGGAAAATGTTTCAACGTCACACCAAAATGTGGTGTGACGTTGAAAGTTGTTTTCCACGTCACACCAAAATTTTGGTGTGACGTGGAAAACCCGTCCCTCCTTTTTTTTCATTTCCCGCCCCCTCTCCCACATTGAAACCACTTTCAACGTCACACCAAAATATGGTGTGACATTGAAAGTTGTTTTCCACGTCACACCAAAATTTTGGTGTGACGTGGAAAACCCGTCCCTCCTTTTTTTCATTTCCCGCCCCCCCTCCCACATTGAAACCACTTTCAACGTCACACCAAAATGTGGTGTGACGTTGAAAGTTGTTTTCCACGTCACACCAAAATTTTGGTGTGACGTGGAAAACCCGTCCCCTCCTTTTTTTTTTATTTCCTGCCCCCCCACTTTAATTTTTTCATTTCGCGCCCCCCAAAATAAAAACCATCAACTCCAGCTGTCTCCCATCCCCACCCCCCCAAAACAAAAACATCAGCTCCAACTCTCCCCCATCCACACCCCCCGTGTCCTCAGCTCCCCTACCCCCCCCCCAAACGCCCACAGCTCCCCCCTCCAACACCTCTAGCTCCCCCCTGGTGCCCACAGCTCCCCCACCCTCTAACCCACAGCTCCCCCCTTCCCTCCCCCCACTGCTCCCCCCATCCCCCTCACCCTCCAGCTGCAGGTTCATTTCATCTTTTCTTTTTCCTTTTTTTTCTGGTAATTAAATATGCAATTTCTATAGGGTTCTTTTTTTACTTGTTCAAGGTTTTTTTTCAGCTCTGTTTTCCTCCTATCGGGTTCAACAATTTCAATCGTGCCTCCGTTCGCAGCTTCACTTCATCCAGGTTCCTTCTTTTCCTTTTTTTTCCTGATAATTAAATCTACTGCCTTTTTTTCTCAATTGTAAATTGCAAAAAATGCCATAGAATATTTAATGGTTTTGTAAGTCTTGTAAATTGGTCTGCCATAGAATGTTTAATGTTCAATTGTAAATTGGTTTGCAAATGCTGTTACGTTGTAATTGCTGCAAATATTGCATACTTGCCAAAATGTTTTATAAGTCTTGTAAATTGGTTTGAATAGGTTTTTGTTCTCAAATTGCTGAATATCAACGGGGAATAGAAAAATTAAAAACGTTTTTTTTTAAAAAAAAAAGAAACCACGTCACACATAATATCTTGTGTAACGTGGTTTCCTGGAAACCATGTCACACATAAATATTATGTGTGACGTGGTTTCTCCGAGCAACTTACGTCACACATAATATTATGTGTGACGTTGTTTCTCTGACTTTTTATGTCACTTGTTTATGTGACGTTAAAAGTCTATTTTCCATGTCACTTGATTCAATGTCCCTTGAAAAAGTGACGTGAAAACTCCCAAAATTTGTGACATTAAAAGTACTTTTTGTAGTAGAGGGAGGCTTTTAATGTTACCTTATTTGGTTTGGTTAAAGAGGAGGGGAGGGAATCAAGTTTTAATAATATGTTGTTTGGTTTGAGAGGGGAGGAGAGGAGAGGTAATAATAAACTTACTACTATACCCTTATATATTAATTATAGACTTTATATTTTTATCCACACATATTAGTATATCTATTTGATTGATATATTAATATGTTTTAAAAAATCATCAAATTAAGGTAACTACTATAATAAATGTTTATATACAAGTTTTTTTTTTTGTTGAAAAAAAGGGTAACATACGAACCTCTAACCCTGTAGTTGAATCAATAATGATCCAACATTAATAAACGTAATTATATGAAAAAATGTTAATATATCATCACAATTTTTTATAATCAATCATCACATGTGAGGTATTTTATCAACATCACAACCACAAAGATGTTGAAAGAGTGATATGAGAAAGAGCAAATGAATTTGAAGTGTATTAGCTCACTTTTTCATTCAGGAAAAAAAATATATCCTTACAACCGATGCATTCAATGATGCGTTTATATGAACGATGGAATCAATGGAATGACGCGTTTATGTTGAAAGTGCTGGCTATCACCCAAGAGGGGGGGTGAATTGGGTGATATGATAAAAAACTTAAAATTCTCTTTTGTAAAACACTGTGAAGGTAATCTTTAAAATCTCTTTCTGTTTATCACAGAGTATTTCAAAACTGTTAAATGCACAAGAGATATGGAAAGTAGATATGCTGGAAACTAAGAGAGTTAAGGGAAGAGATAATGCACACAGAATTTATCCTGGTTCAGTCAACCCTGACCTACATCCAGTCCTCAGGCTCCACCTGAGATTTTCCACTATCTTGTTTAAACCGGGCACAAGAGAAGCCTTCCACAGGTTTTACGAGCACAGGTTCACCTGTCAACCTTTTCCACTGGTTTTACGAACACGGGATTACCAGCCAACCTTTTCCACTGGTTTTACGAACACGGGATCACCAGCCAACCTTTACAGAGTTTTAGAATTTTTTCTAAACACTCCCCCTTACTACCCGTAAGGTTACAACCCTGTTCTTAAAGCACCAAGCTTTAGAACAACCTCAAACAATAGAGGATTTTATCAAAGTAATAAGTTCACTAAATGAACAGATTGTGATAATCACTGAAGTACAAATGAATGTATGATGAAATACAAATAAGAGCTTAATAATCTGAACAATGAGTGCTCTAGCTCTTCTTTTCTTATACGCTCATCTCATCATTTCTGGGCTCACTGATATGTAACTAATACTCTGATCAGAGCCTCTGTTTTCATAGCGGATTGCGTCGTATGTGTGTAGCTTGTATGACGCTCGTCACTATGCTCCAGATGTCTTCAAGTCTTTATATATGGTCTTATGTTTATGTCCGTTGGAGACTTGGAGAACTAGCCGTTGAGGATTTCTTTCTTCTCTTGCTCGGCTATGGAGACTGAGTAACGGTAACCTGCTGCTACCTACTCCTGTACTTGCTGTCAGCTTTTTCACTAGCGCTAGCTGACTTTGCTATCGCTAGCTTGACAGTGTAAAATCTGCACTTTAGAAACAATGTATTAGCTCAGCACGTATTGCGTTATCGATACCTAACAAGGCTATCGCTAGCTTCATAGTGTAATTCCAGTACTTAGCTAAACAGATAATCATATAAAGCACAACAGATGTTATCGCAAGCTTAGTTCATTAGCTCAATGATGGAGACAATATATTATAGGTTATCAGCATGTATTTCTCTGTTTGATAGCTATCTATGATATGCTAGTGTATTTCATTGTCTATCATGTTAACACATCTATCATCTGATTGATAAAGTATGCTCCTATCGATAGTTAACATGTTATAGCTAGCTTAGTTCTCATTACCACAACTCATTAGCTCAATGTTCAAGGACTAGCTATCTGAATGACTGTTATCAAAGTTCTTCTCTATCGATAGCACATCATGTTATCGCTAGCAGCTCTGTTAACTGATCTAACATTCTTCCCCGAGAATTTTATTCATGTTATCTGAGGGGCCTTAGCGATAGGGACAGAGTCTAGCTATAGGATCTATTCTTATTTGCTTAGGCTGGCTCTATACATTCCATTAGCTATGGTGAAGGCCTTAGCGATAGAGATATTGTTCTTTCATTGGATTGCTGCTAAGTCCTCATTAGCCATTGATATCCTAAGCTTTCCAGATTAGCGAAAGGTTCAAGCTTAGCTATAGAGAATCTGTTACCTATTAGATTTTACTTATTCATTGCTGAGGTAACCTACACTCTTTTACTTAGCCATTATGGACATGTTATGTGATCATGTATGCATGCTTTCAATCACAGTAAACATATAGCAAACATTGTCTTATAGGCAGTAGGAGATAAACACATTATACACACTTTTTGCTTCCTACATTTAACTCTATATTTGACATCATCAAAACTAAGCATATCCAATATTCTCCCCCTTTTTGATGATGACAAATCCATGGTGAAAAATATGTAAGAGTAAGATCATGAAAGTTAATTATATTGTTCATGCCTTTCTCTCCTCCTATCAATATATTTTTCATGCTTTTCTCTCCCCCTATTTGACATCAGCAAAAAGTTTGTGGAGACTTGAAATGTAACAAAGCTTTTCTCTCCCCAAAGTAACAAAAATTTTGATCAAATGTAAGGGATATCAAAAGTTTGTGGAAAACAATAAAGTTCTTGAAAGATACCAAATGTAAAAATATTGACTCTATGTTTTCTGAAGTTTTGCCAGAGATATGCAAGATGCTCAAACAAGGCATACAGATTTGACAATGCAATTTATCAAGGAAAACTTTAAATGAAAATTGAGAGAGAGTTTAGAAATGCTCATTTATATTTGGCAAGATGAATTGATTGATCCATGAAGCCTAGTGCCTTCCTCTCTTGATCTGCTGTATCTGATAAGCCGGTATTGATACCAATTGTTATTGGGAAAGTGTAAGCCGATCAGTGGTTCATTGTGCTTCTGCATCAATCCTCAGAGTTGATGATGTGTCCGTGTGGAATATTGAGGGATGCTCTTTCCTAGACTGATTTATCCTGTCATCAATGTTTATCTTTCTTGCAAGGAGAGGGGTTAATATAATCAAGAATTATCAAAAATTGATACCAAATGTAAAGAAACCTTAATATAAGATAATATCATATTGAGATCATGAAAGGAATCTATACGAGGAATCATCTTTATCATCAAAGGAGATGAGCTTTAAGATATACACATGTTAAATTTGAAGCTCCCCCTTAATCTATGCATTCAATTATTCCAGCCAAACAGGATATAGCAGATTAAGATCAAGTGGCAAATCTGACAGCAAGATATCAACACAAGTCTTTTTATGACATGATCAGATTTACGAATTCATAGCCATATTCAAATTAGATTTTAGGCATGTAAATCAGATCTAGTTAGATTTAAGCACATAGCAAGCAAGGATGCATAAGTGAAGGCTACTATCAGAATAAAACTTTGAATCACCAGTTTCAAAAATATGAATGAAGCAGAAAGCCAGAATTAGCTACTGATGAACCAAAGAAAATTTGTGTTCAGGATTTGTCAACAAAATCAAAATAAAATTCAGTCACAGATTTCTAGAGGTTGCAATCAAATTTGAAATGAATTAACTTGTAGAAACAAGATTGCAATGACAGTATAAACAAAAATCAAGAAATCTGAGTTGAGGTATTTGAAATATTGAAATTGATTTGTCCATTTTGCCAGGTACAAATATGTCAAATTGAGTCGCATATAAGCAAAATACTGATGGCAAAATCTGACACCAAATGGGCATTTATTTTGAACAGACGCTGATATGCAATTTGTAAAATCAAGCTTGCCAAGTGGTGACAACTAAATTCATACACCAAAATAAATTTTCAAAATCTCAGTGCATATGAGATTAATTTATAAATTTTGAAGACAAATCATTTACAGAGAGCATAGTGATAACACAGAGCAGAAAACAAATATCAAAACAACTCAGAGATATAGTGGATAAAAACAAACCAAAAAACCATGTTTTATCGATAGGCTATGAAGCTGGATCTTCTGGACTATCGATAGTATGACTGCAATCGATAGCTGCTTCTCGTTCAATTGATGAACCATGAAGTTATCGATGGCTGAGCACCATAAAGACTACTTGCTATCGCTAATAAGAGCTGCAACCTGTGTCAGGCAATTTGGTACCCATCCATGGGTCCTCATAATATTAGTTGCAAAAGCTCCTGAATCTTATGCAAATAAATCCAATTAATAGCAAGTGGCAAAATCTTCCCAAAATGATATTTATCAATTATAAAGAGTGAGGGATAGAAATGCTCATTTAGGATTTGCTCAATCAATGATAGCCTTTAATCCTTTTTCATAACCTATAGAATCATACTCAAAATACAAGCTTGTTTTGAAATCATTAGTATGATTCATTTTTCCAGCAAAAGAATAGAAAACTCAGGATAAGGTTTGAAATAATTTGCTTATGCTTTTATGTATAATTTCAAATAAAAATATTTTCCATAAAGCATAAAAGACATTTGATAAATAACTTTCTCAGCATTGGTTTAAGATATCATGAAGCATAAATGAGATGCAGATTTAAAATGTAAAATCATTTTTCAAACGTTTTAACATCCAATGCTCATGTAGGAATCTGTGCTTTGGTTCCTATCGCTAGGAGAGGAGCTAGCGATGATGGATGGCAATTATTGAGATGAAAGTCAACAATGAAGAAAATATGCCAAAATGCTTCACCTTTTAAGGATCAGAGAACATATCCAAAGTCTTGTAACAAAGAAGGCTTTGAGCTATAGACATGATAGACACATTGACTTTGATATGACTTAGATTGAAATAAAGAATCATTTGAAAGATTCAAGAAGAATCAAAATTGATCTTATATGGAATTAATTAAGATTCTATTTGTTCTAATTAGTTTCCTATTTTGTATTGATTGCTTTTTGAAGGTAAATATTTGAATAATATGAATTGAGAATTATATTTCTCTTTTACTTGCATAATTGTATTATCTTAAAAATACTTTATTGTATCTAGAGTTAATCGTCTTATGGTGTCTTTTTGCCTAGAGTTGTAAGAGCACGTTCTTTTAAGATCCTACTATCCTCCACTTATCCGGCTTATCGTGTCGTTACACTTGTTTTCTAACCGATGCGCCACCTTTATTTCCATCATTTTTGGGCTTTCATCCTCATCACTGACTTTTTTTCTCTCCCTCACCTCAGTTTTGCAGATCAATTTTCATCTATTCCTTAACTCGTTCAAAAGGCTTTGAACTCATCGAGTTTATGTTTGTGGGACCCAGTATGTGAGTTAAATTGAAATGATTGGCACTACAAAAAAAACACGAAATTACTGACGGGATTCGTCAGTAATTTCAATTTTCCGATGGATTTCCGATGGAATTCTGTCGCAAAAACATTATCAATGGAATTACTGACGGAAATTTTTCCGCCGGTAATTTCACCGTTGCTAATTAAATTAGTGACGGAAATTTGATTCCGTCGGTAATTTCCGACAGATTAGCAACGAAATTCCGTCGCTAATTTTAGAGGCGGAAATTACTGACGAAATTTCATCGGTAAATTTTTTAAAACTTTTTATTTACGCCACGTGTCCCCTCTAAGATTCCGCCACGTGTCGCTCTCCCAAATTCTCTGAAATATGACGGAGTTGTTATTCGAACCAGTGCGCTGCTGATGCCTCAACTAGTTGAGCTATGAAGACCTTGTGATATTATTTGCAAACAATTATATTTATTCTAATTAAACTCCCTCTATTATAATTATATTTGATCTTATATATACTTTACATTACATCTAAATTAATATATTATGAAATATATTTAATTATTAATATATAATTTACATATTAATATTTATATTATTTTTATACAGATAATATTACTTAATAAAAAATTCAAAATTAAATCTGTAATAAATATATATATATATATGTATGTATTAATATTTATAAAATATATTTATTAACTATTTTATATATAAAATATCAATATAAATTAAAATAAATAATTATATTTTAATATTTATTAACAAATTACCGAAGGAATCCGTTGGTAATTTGTCAAAAAATATTAAAGAAATTACCGACAGAATTCCGTCAGTGATTTTTTAATAAATAATTTATTTTTTAATATTTTTTAACAGATTTCCGACAAGAATTCCGTCGGTAATTTGTCAAAAAATATTAAAGAAATTACAGACAGAATTCCGTCAGTAATTTTTTAATAAATAATTTATTTTTTAATATTTTTTAACAAATTACAGACAAAATTCTGTCGGTAATTTGTTAAAAAATAATAAATAAATTACCGAAGGAATTCTGTCAATAATTTTTTTAGTAAATAATTTATTTTTTAAATATTTGTTAACAAATTACAGACAGAATTCCGTTGGTAATTTGTTTAAAAATAATAAATAAATTACCGACAGAATTCCGTTGGTAATTTTTTAATAAATAATTTATTTATTTTTTATTTTTTTTAATAAATTACCAACAGAATTCCGTGAGTAATCCGTTGGTAATTATTGACAGAATAAAAATTCGTTGGAAATTTCCGCCAGAAATCCGTCAGAAATTACCGACAGATATTTATTCCGTCGGTAATTTCATGTTTTTTTGTAGTGTGGGTTAAACAGTAATTAAAGCAGTTAACTCGGAAACTCAGCCTGCAAGTTTGATAGCAATCTGAAGACCATTAGAATGAATTATTATAGCTGATGTTATTTGACAATCTAGAATAGATTTGCAAGTCACTTAATTCAGGAATCCCATCATGTTCACTTTTGAGATTGTCCTAAGTCTACCTTATTTATACTTGTTGCTGAGTAATTTTTGGTTTAGGAAATATTATACTGTAATGAAATATTTTTATATGAATTTGGAGTGTTACATCATCAATGATCTGTCTAATTACAATACACTAAATTATTTTTATAAAAAAAAAGAATACACTAAATTTAAAAAATGAATGGTCTAAAGGTGATATATTATAAAATATCGTTATAATACTTTTTAACATATGACTAAATAATTTCAATTTGTTAAGTTTTAATTATGAAAAAAATTAATGTATAAAATATTTTAATAAAGTGTTACATATTAACAATTTATATTTTTTTATCCAGGAATTGATATGAGATAATGCGAAAACGGATTATAAGAGGAATCCAACCCCTTTTGTCCAATTAAGCATAACATACAGCCATTCAATTTTTTCTTTTTTCTTTTTTTTTCTTTTTATGGAAGCCATTCAACATCATGCAAGAATTCCGTTATAGCTTATCTTGGGAGACAAGTCAGCCATATCTGCAATTGAAAAAAAAAAAAAAAAGAAGCCAAAAAGGTCATCAGCCATATATTGTGGAACAAGATTCAGGTTTTCTTTTTTGACAAGTCAACTCGTTTGTACCATTCTAATGGGATATTAAGGGTGTGTTTGGATTGCCGTTGGAGAAGTGACTTTTTTTCAGAATGACTTTTTTAGAAGTGACTTTTGGATAAAAGTTAATTTGTGTGAAGTGATTTATGTTTGGATTTGTGATGATAGAAGTGACTTTTTTTCAATCTGACTTTTAGAAACATGTTTGGATGATTATATTGAAAAGCACTTTTAGATGAAAAATTACTAAAAAGAGCATTATTGTCATTAAATAATACATATCTAATATGCATATATTCTTATTAAAGGCTTAGTTTCTCCCTTATTTTCAGGAAACTAATTTTAAAAAATAATATTTTTAGCTCAAAGAAGTATATTGTGGGAGAAAGTAGTTAGAAATTATTATGGTAAATTTTTGGAGATAAAAAGAAAATTGTAGATTAAAAGAAATTATCTTATTTGAGAATTTTAGTGGTCTAACAGTCTAATTTTCCTACCTACTTTATTAAATAATACATAACAAAAGGCGTGGGACCCACCAGAAGCCAGAAGTCAGAAGCCAAAAGCCACTTTTTTTTACTTCTGACTTTTCACGTTGCAGAAGTCATTTTGGACCAAAAGTCATTCTGGAAATAAGCCAAACCAAACATAATTTCTTTTTTTCAAAATGACTTTTTCTTCTTGAAAGCACTTCTGGGGGGCCAGAAGCTCAATCCAAACATGCTCTAAATCTCACGTTCAAGCCCTGCCTTATAAGTTGAGTATAATTATACATGGTCTCATGGCGACACAAATTCCACGATTCCATTGTTTAAAGTTATCCTCTAATTAAAAAAAAAATGAACCTATAAACAAACTACATCAATCCATTGTAATTTTTGAAAATTCCAACAAATAATAATTTTTACGTTGACTAAGTGGTGGTAATAATCAATAAAAGTTTTTTTTATGCAAGTGGATTGGAAGCTTTACCAAAGCTTTATGCACATGCTTTGCGGAGGTTTAATGTTTGAAAATATTTGTTTTAAATTTTAATTTTATAAAGAAAAGCAGTTTAATTTTATAAGTTAGAACTTTTGGTAGCCCTAGTGTTTTTTACTAGTTATATGTTGTCCCTATTTAAAATTTAATCCGCCTTTTTTTATACCAATTGATTTAATGTGTTTGTACCCTCTTATCACTCTTTCGCCCATTCACTCTTACTCACCTCACCCTCTCTATAAATAAGAATAAATAAGAGAATTTAATTAATTTTAATCAACTTCTTATAATTTAAGTATTTGTGTCTTATATATCACTCTAGTCCTGTATGTAAGTCCAGTTTGACCAAAAAAATTTGTCCTAAGTCCAATTTTGAGTAATTAATGATTGCTTTACAAATTTACCACTATTAATTCTAGGGCATTAATGATGTTTTTTAACTACTCATTATTTGTAAAGGCAAGTTTCCAAAACATAATTAATTTAAGACATATCAATTGTCTTATATTCCATTTCTTAGTAAATGAGATTTTGTCAAATTGGACTTATATACATGACCAGAGTGGGAGGAATTCTTACACGTGAACCCGGTACACCACATCAATTGTGATCTAACCAATCACAAATAAACACATAAGGTCTTATGTGTAATTTTCAATCTGACTTGACACCCTAAAAAACTTAACTAGCACATAAAAAAAATTTAAATATAATGTTTTCAATGTTATTTTATTTTACAAGTTGAAAAAATATTTTTATTAATTAGTTGATTTTTTTTAAGGCGTCAAGTCAGATTGAAAATTATACGTCAGACTTTATGTTTTTATTGTGATTGGTCAGACCACAAATGACGTGGTGCACCAGGTTTACACAAGAATTTCTCCCAAAGTGGTATGATACTAGCTATATTAACTAATGTCTACGAGTTCAAGTGGCGAAAGGTTTGGACATTCGACCATTTGACAAGCGTTTGAATCCTGAGTAGTACCAGTTATTTAAGGTTTCAGTGGCGACGTTTGGGGAGACATCTTTACAGCTGAGTGAAGTTGGGCAAAACCTTCCTATATGGATAGAAAGAAAGAGGTTGTTTGTTATACACAAGAGCCCACCATAATAGACTTTAGTTGATCATGATTTAGGTTCTTTAACATTGGATTATGAGTGAGCTCAATTCCATTCTATTTTCTTCTGTTAATATAAACTGTATATCAAATACTCATATGAGCTTACAAACAGAAAGTACTAAATATACTCTTGTGTTATTACAACTAACTAATCAAGAAAACTAGGTGAGTGGACAAAATAGTAGAAGCTTTCTACCATATTGCGGGGCCTCCTTTGCCATTCGGTCAGCTTACCGGCTCCGTTCACTGGATATGTGGGCTACCTCAATATGCCAGTCTCTGGTTAACAAGATCCTGGCCACCTCTATAATGTCTCAAAATGGGAAATTCGCTGCAAAATCTCTCAAAAGCAAGTCTACAACTTCTATTGAGTCTATGACAACTTCGATGTTTCTATAACTCTTGTTTCAACATACTTGGAGGCCTTGCACTATCCCCAAGAGTTCCGCAATTGTTTGTCAGAACATTTGTTATCTTAGATGCATAACCTCCAAGTCATCCTCCCGATGAATCTCGAATAACCCCTCCACAACTGCTCCCACCGGTGGCCCAATCTGAACCATCAGTCTCTAGTCTGATAAAGCCAGTCAATCATAAAATTTTTGAATCACGAGACTAGCTGCATCATTAAGTTTTGATTTATGAATTTATTTTAAATTTAACCCAAATTTTTATAAAAATAATATATCTTTCAAGTCTTAGATAAATTATGATCATCATCATCATTATTAAAGTAAGGCTTGAATTTTTTTTTTTTCCTTGGAATTTCTACGCAACAACAATATTACAATAAAATGCCGCGAGTAATGAGCCACAACTACTGAGTCATGTTAACGAGTTGAAAAATCAAAATTGAGAAGAGCATTCGAAATATTCATCTCCTTCTTTGAATCGAAGCTCGCAATAATCAACAATGGCGATGAGCAATTGACAATTACGATCAACAAAATCCGAAAGAAGAAGCGATTCCATCAACATTTGCTTCATATTTCACCCGAAGATCATCATCAGGTGAAGGAAGAACCAAGCGAGCATAAAAAAGGGAAAGCGAAAAGAGAACGAGAGAGGAATAGTTCATTTCTTCATCGATTACCATGTCGTTCTCGTTCTTCAAGGCGAGACCTAAAACGCCACAGGAGGTGGCTAAGTCTATTAGGGACAGTCTTAATGCCCTTGATACTAAGACTGTTGTTGAAGTTAAAGCTCTCGAGAAGGTTTTTTTGCTTCTATTCTGTTTTCTGCTATTACTTTTTCAATTTCACTCTTGTTCATGTTGATTGACTCACTTCATTGAGGCATCCTTTCGATCCGAATCGTTAATGCTGTTTTTGAACTTTCCTTTCTTAGCTTTATGTGCCGACTTAATTTGCTGAGAATTATAAATTTCTCGAGTTTTGTCATGCGGATTGTTCCATTAGAGGACAGTTTTTGGTCACCACTATGTGTTGTGCCATGAATATTCTGTTTTACATGCCGACGTGATTCTTTCTTTTTCCTATTAATGTAATATTAATGTAACTTTCTGTGATATCTTAATTGTTTGTTTTTATATCTATGATCACATCAATTGTTTTATTTGAGTGGCATTATTGGTGGAGCAATACTTTACAGTAAGGGTTTCATGGGATCAGCTTTTCTATGTGCATGCTTTCTAAACAGCGGATGCTCTGATTTTAGCTCATAGAAACTTCCTTATCTAAAGTTGGTTGGTTTCCTTTTTGTATGCTTATAAGTGGAGTTTTCTGGATAAGTCCCTTTGTTTTATTTACATTGAGTATGAATTTTGTAAACAAATATCTTGTCTAGCAAAGGCAAAGTCAGAACCAAGGGAGAGCTCTCTTTTCCATCCCAAAAACGCACTTATTATTCAGATTATGAAACTAATATAGCTGAAACATGTTAAGGAAATAAAAGAACACAGAAAATTTAACTTGGGAATAGAAGGATGCATTACTTCATTCTACTTATATTTTCGTAACATCTGTGTTAATACATGGTGGTTGCAAGCATGCAATGTGTGAACCTGCAAACTTAACACTTTAATTTAGAGAGCATGCACAAATGAAACAACTGTATGATCTGAAAACGAGATTCTTATATTTTGGGTGGTAGATAACTGGTTTGTATCTGGTTCCAAATCATCTCAAAGGATATCAGAGACAGTTTTTTACTTCCATCTCAGGAATGTTTCTAATTACTGCCATCTTGTTCTGAGGAGTAAATGAAGAAATAATGACTGATTTTTATGAGACCTGGAGGTGCAGACATTTTATTGATTGTAGTTAGTTTATATTGGATGATTGATTTTTTATGCTTTATTAAAGGCTTTAGAGGAAGTTGAGAAGAATTTTGGGACAATGAGGTGCATGCTGTCTGGAGATGGGGAATCAGAACCAAATATGGATCAGGTTACACAGCTAGCTGATGAAGTTTGCAAAGAGGACGTTATTGATCTTCTGATTCACAAGCTACCAACTCTGGGATGGGAAGTAAGATTTAGATTGATACCAAGTGTTAAAATGTGCAGTTGGCTAAATTGGTTTCTCATTAATGTGAATTCTGAGACAGGCAAGAAAAGATTTAGTCCATTGCTGGTCTATATTGTTGAAACAAAAGGTTGATTCCAAATACTGTTGTGTAGAATACCTTGAAGAACACACTGAGTTACTAGACTTTCTTGTAGTATGGTAAGTTATTTTGGTTCATCTCATATTTTTTCCCTCTTTGCTTTCCTCTTCTCCCAAAGGTGTACTTTTCCAAGTTCTAGTGAAATCACAGGCTTGTAAAGTTGGAATGTACATACTTAATAACCCTTGCCAAATTGGAAGCGATTTTGTTTCTTTCAGTGTGGTCTGTATTTTTTTTAAGATGTTGCAAGAAGTTGAAGGAGAACATACGTTTGTGTTAGAGTTTGTAAAACTACCGTGGGGAGAATGAAACTAAACTGCCTTTTTTACCCGTAAATTAGTTTCTACATCCCTTTGTTTCAGATTTGGACAAAAATTCTTTTCCTCTTTTATCTTCTTATCCATTCTCCTCAGTCGATTCTTATTTTAAAGGAAAGGAAGTTTTGATTATGTCTAAACTAATGAGAATGTCTAAATTGTATTTCCTCTTCCCTCCTCTTCTGCAAATTCCTCATCAATCCTAACACTCCTAACGGATTCTAAATAAACTGATTGTGAAAAAATTGGTTTTGGTGGGAGGTTGGGCCTTCTTTTGGGTATTGCAAGTTATTTTTCCCTTAATTATACATACATAATTTGACTAAAGTACCTGAAATGTGTTAATGTTAGTCACCACATGCCAATTCTTTGCCCATTTTCTGTGATTAAATGCTGGAAACTGATTTTCTCTTATGCTTAAACAAAAATAATTTCACGTACAACACTTTAAGTAGGATGATTTTCTCTGAAATCAATTTGTTTTAGAATTCATTCTAAACTAATAATACGGAAGTGACTTTTATCAATATGGATAATCTCCAAGTGTTCCTAAACTCTTAAAGTTTTATGGGAATTTAAGGAAACTACATGATTACTTTATATTATTACTGTAAGTTCAAATAGATGCTCATGCATTTTGTGTGTATTTTCATCCAAGCAGCTATGATAACAAGGAAATTGCATTGACCTGTGGACTGATGTTGCGGGAATGTGCCAAATTTCCAACACTCACAAGGTAGGTTTTTTTATGTTGTCATCTTTTCCTTCTTTCAACTTATATTTTTCTCCTTTCCAGTGTCTTCTTATCCATTGTAGGCTCATATCAATCTTGCAGGAAATTTCTGTTCATTTTTTGTGTTTTGGACATGAGAAACTTCTAGCATAATAGGAAGACAAATTAACTGAACTGTCATAATGACTTTTGTGCATATTTGCACGTTTATAAATTGGCAACTTTCAGCGTTGAATGAACTTTTGCATCTTTTCTTGTCATCGTCTTGACATTGACATCATGGTGGCTTTAAAATTTTCCATTTTCATGTGTCCTTTGTGATTCCTTGCTTATGAACTCAGGGATTTTGCAATATTTTGGAATTTTCTTGGGTTCTTGTTTGAGTGCAGTGAAATTCATCCTTTTATAAGGTTTTGGCTTTATTTCAAGGAGAATATTATACATTTAGGATTGGGGTGAGAGTGAATGCTGTCAAGGTAGGGAGGGGATCTATCTATGACATTGTATTCTGTGATAAAAAAATGTTTCGTTAGAACTAGAAAAATTTTATTTGAACTATTTTTATTGTTTTCATTAAATCATTGAAAGAATTCCCCGAGTTCTGTCATATTAAAAGATTATGCGTACATAATTCGATTAGTTATCATAACCAAAGAGTTTGAGTAAAATCTAACTGGACGTGTTTAATACTTTTGAAAGGTCTTAGTTAGGGTTCAATTCAATTTGAAATCTGGAGCTATTAAGTGAAGCCTTTTGCTCAAAAAAAAAAAAAAAAAGTGAAGCCCATGAATAGTTTTTGTGAGCATAAGATGTTAAGTGCGGACTCAAATAATGTCTATTGTAAAATCTAACATGCTCCCTCGTATAAAAAAACCTGGGGGAGTCAAACATAGGCCCATAAAACATTGTGTTCAGATTTAATTGTAATTTATATAATTAATATTCAAAAACAATTCAGAAAATGGGCAATGGCAGGGATTGAACCTCTGGCCTTGGTTGAAGAAGCTGATATTAATTTAAAGACCACTTCAACTAGCTCAGGCTATCAAGTGAAGGTCCATGAATAGTTGTTATTGTACATCTCTATTTTTTCTTTGTTTCGAAATTGATTGTCATTTTGGGAGTTTTAATTTTATTTCAAAATTATTATCACCTAAATTCATAAAAAAAAAATTATTATCACCTTAAATTTTAATGAAGCATTAATTATTTTGGTACTATTTTACCTTTCAACAACGAAAATAAATGGTTGGTGGAGCTTAGGTGCTTGAATATTTTGATATAAGGGTGTTTTAATCAAATTCCAGTTTGATTCTGCGTGTTCCAGGCTAATTAATAGGTTTTTTAAATTTATATACGTAATCTTAATTGATAATTAATTTCTAATGGAACCAATGATATATATATAGCTTGTAATGCCCACAGTTGTCACACCCTTCTTTCTTCTGAACTTTGGTAATGGTTAATAAATTATCAGATTGTAAAAACTGATAGATGATTTTAACTGTCAATGTAACTTTTGAGATTGATCCTTGCCACACGGTCTATCTGGAAGGCTAGCCACTGCCAGCTTCTCCATCTCACAATTCTAATTTTGTATTTTTCCAGATACATATTGGAGTCCGCAAGCTTTGTATTATTCTTCAAATTTGTAGAGTCGCCTACCTTTGATGTTGCTTCTGATGCTTTTTCTACTCTTAAGGTGAGATCTGAACTCCTATTTTTCCTTTTTATCGTACTTAACCCATTATACATCCCGAAGGATTTGTTTTGCAGGATCTTCTCACTAAACATCAAAAAGTGGTCTCTGAATTTTTGACAGCTCATTATGATGAGGTTTGTGTCCTCCTTATTTCACTTATTTTGAACATATCAAGGCAGCAATTTTGCTGTAGTAGCTAAGTTCATGCACATTGATTGAATATTTACGCCTGGGAGATCAAGCCTCTTGGAGAGCTTTTTTTTTTTTTTTTTAATAACCAAGGAGAGTATTTTAATTTAACCATGTGGATAACTATTCTTTGGGAGATAGTTAAGTGCACCTAGATGGCTATATCATCTTTAAGCGTGTGTATGATGCAGACTCATTACTGGGGTGTTTTTATTGTCCATGTTATATTACAGCTTTTCTAATAGGACTTCTTGTTCCAGTTCTTTGATTTATATGAGAAACTGTTGACATCTCCAAATTATGTCACAAGGAGGCAATCTTTAAAGGTTAGTTCTGATATTGATTTCCCATATTTTGTTTTCTGATTGTCTTTTAATCTATGGGATTTTTGACCGTTAGATGTATGTGGATTTTAGCTTCTCTCAGAATTTCTTTTGGAGGCTCCAAATTCCCACATAATGAAACGCTACATCTTAGAAGTTCGTTACCTGAAAGTCATGATGACATTGTTGAGGGTATAGTTCATCTTCATTTTGTAATATTTTCCCCCATGACTAATCAGATTTTTCTCAATCAATTTGCCTGCTTCTTTGGAAACTATGAGCTGCCTGGTAAATGGATAATTGAGCATCTTTTTCTACAGTATGTCTACATACTTGTATTTGGGTGGTGTACATCTTGGTGTTTCTCTTGGATCCAATCTGCGTACCTAGTGAACAGTGAAAGTTCATCTTATACTTCCTCAATTTAAATATGATCGTCCGAAATTATAACATGCTTGATATTGCGTGTTTTATTCATGCTAATGACCTTTATTTTATTTTTTTTCCTTCTACATGCCTGCATCTTTATTTTTTAGTTGTTAGTTTTTTATTCTTTGATTGTGGACTGGGCAGGACTCGAGTAAAAACATTCAGTTAGCTGCTTTCCACATTTTCAAGGTGATTTCTACCCTTCATCTTCAACTTTACTTTATGCGTCCATCATGGTTTTGTTGAAAACTCCAAGTAACATTCAGTTACAGCGCTTGGTTAAATATTTGTCAACAGAGTTAGATCACGAATTGTTTTAATACAATTAACTTGATGACCAAAGAGACTTTGTGGAAGCATTATCTGTGTTGTTTCCTTAACTTGTACGTATATGACAAAGATCATTATAGTTGTGATTTGTGATCAGTAGACGTATTATGTATTTATGTATGTCATAGTATAAAAGAAGGCCAATTTTTTAAAACATAATATAATATTAATAGTGATTACTGGAAATTGGTTGCAGGATTATTTTGCTTTTATTGACTTTCGAAAATATATGCTGCAAAATAAAAGTTTGCTGAAGGGATAACATGAGACAAATTTTCCCGCCATGTTAATGCAGGTTTTTGTTGCCAATCCTAATAAACCACGAGAAGTAAAAATAATATTGTCAAAGAACCGGGAGAAGCTGCTGGAATTGTTGCGTGATCTGTCTCCTGGAAAAGGTTCTTGTTCTTTTGAGTAATGAATTTCTTTGAAATCTATATTCATATTCTTTACAAGATTATTCAATATTACCACTCTCGAATTCCTGAGTATCTGACTGCTATTTTATCTTTTATGTCGTATTTAGGTTCAGAAGACGAGCAATTTGAGGAGGAAAAGGAGCTCATCATGAAGGAAATTGAAACAGTATCCTGCTGAGATATTCTTTAAACTGCCCTCATACTTCTAAATTTTTTTGGGGGGTCAATTTGATGAAACTGACTTCATATTGCTGCTTGAGATCAACTAATATGTTTATATTCAGTGGTCAAGTTAGGTGGTAAACAGTGAGCGTGTATTTGTGTGATATGTTACCTGAATTCGAAATATTATTAATGAAGCCATTCCAGGTATCTTTTGTTTCTTGGTATGCATTCCCGATAAATGTTCTAGTTGCAGTTTTGGGTTGAAGATTTACATTACTATGATACATTATTAATTAATAAGGAAAAATCACAACATCAATCCAAATAAATCTATTTCCGGCAAAAAAAAATTTTTGAAAAATTAAATTTTCTAACTTTATTAATAAAATATTTATAGATCACAGGTAGTATTATTTTTAAAAAATTCTTTTGTAAATAACATTATGATATAGGGGATTTGAGGGTCTGAGTATATGAAGAGGGTAGTTTGAGAATTAATATTAAGAGTAATATCTATTTTCCAAGAAATATGTAAAGGGGTCTTTAGAAATCAAATTTTTGTATTCTTTACTTCCATTCCCTCTACCAACACTATCATTATTTTCGTTGGATTCTTGTCCTTGAATTCTTCCTCACTTCCTCTATCACATTCTCTTCCTTTTTTTACATATCTTAAAGATCAGAAAAATATAACATTTCTCGAATTTGGAGATGAAGATATCAAGACATAATTTCACGTACCACCCCAACATTTTGAGTTGTTACATCCACATGGAAGTATCAATTTCTCGACTCTGTTATACAATAGCATCATCAAGAATCCCTTGTGAGTTTTGACCATAAAGTGTCAGTCTCATGCAATATAAAGTTTGTAGTGTGACTGATCTCTTGCTTAATGTGTTTGGATGGAATGTAATGAGGGGCTTATAGGATGAGCGAACTGTGGTGCACATGGAGAAATTTTTTTTTTTTTTTTTACTAGCCACATGTATATCATTCTATTGGATGTAATGATGTTTAAGCTATTGTCAGGCACTAAATGTGATCATCTCTCTTTATAGAAATTTAAATATTAGTTCGTCACGTTGTGAAAGATAAATGATTTTTTCTAAACCCAACTCTGTTGGTTGATAGAATTAGTATGTTTGAAATGGGAACTTAAGGATATGGCTTCCTTTTAAGCTCTTACATTAAAGCTCTATCCCAATTCTAATTCCATTCCCATGTGAGCTTTTATCTGACATTAATATTCCCTTTATGTAAATGAAGTTCGTGTCAAAATGATTTCTCATGTTGATGTTATGACGAAAGAAGTGATATCTCAAGCTAGATGGTAACTATAAATAAGCAAAGGGAAGGGAAGAATTCATCAAATTAGCTAGCTATCCAAGAAAGCAGAGATAATATCAATAAATAAATGAATGAAAATTGCAGCATAGAGAGAGGATAGTTGCAATAATGAACTTCTACTAAGATATTTTGTCTAATGGTGGACCAACTAGATCACAAAACAAATGGATAGAGTTCAAACCTCCATTAAAAATGCCTACTGAAAAAGGTATTTTAATCGCAAAACCTTGATTTGAATTAGTTGTTTGAACATCTAATAATAGGATAAAAAAGCATCGAATACGGGGCTAATGAACCAAACGTATCAAAATGTAAAAATAACAATATGCAAGTTAAGTCTAGCAAAAGATATTCGTCTCTCACAACATAACATGACGAATTAAGACTTATATCCCTTAGAGTGGTGCCCAAATTAATGCCCACAATGCTTCAAACATGATAGCCACAGTAGGAATGTCGTGCTTAGAAAAAATAATGATTTTGTATTCAAATGTAACTTTGTGCCTAGCTATCTTAAAAATTACTAAAAAAATGAAATAGAATAAAAATATAACAAAAGAGTAATTTCACAATAATAAAAATAAAATGTAAAAAACATTTATTTCAAAGATATATCTATACATATTTGCCCAGATGCTCGCGGTCATCGCACCAGCAAACGGGACATATTCTTGAAAGTTCAAAAGGGTAACATAAAAGAGAGACAATCAAAAGTCGAAAGTCACATACATATATAATCCTCCTCCTCCTCGTCAAATCTTTACAAACAAATTAATATTAGTTAACTTGTTAATTAAATAGTCACCAATCTCATAATACACATCAACATCCATCATCTCAAACCAAACCAAAGATAACCATATATCACCACATAGATATAAATTAAACACACACACACACACACACACACACACACACACACACTTTTTAATTATTAGCCATACATACATATAGTATATTATTAGGCCTTTTGGGAGGTTCCACCTCCACTAACATTATTATCATCAGAACTCACAGGGTAGCCAATACCATGGCGATTATTAGGGAACATCACAAACACCCCACCGGAAATAACTCCGATCACCGGCGGCAAAACCTGCAACAGAATCTTCTGCTGCGTCTCAAACTTTGGGTAGAAACAATGAACAGTGTTACTATCCAAAAGTGCCAACACAGCAAACACCATTAGTGAGAACAAAGCATGCACAAAGTCCCCCAACCTCAGCTTGTACGCCTTCAAGTCGACGCCGTCGGAGGCGGTGGCCGGCCATATCCCCTTGGCGGTCACCACCCCGTAGTGTCGCCGGCCGTCGCTGCCGGTGTAGCTGTCGGTGAAGCTGGAGAAGGCGCAGTTGAAGGCACATATGATGATGAGAGCTGAGGTTAGGTACTTGTTCAGGTGGGTCCCACACCGGCCGTCGTTGGTGAAGATAGGGTTGAGGAATTGGTAGGCGAAGACTGTGCCGGTGGGGAGGAGACGGATGAGGTTGCCAAGGCCGTTGAAGGCCTTGCCGGACATGGATGTGTCATTATTATTGTTGTTGTTGTTGTTGTTGTTGTTCTTGGAGGTTTTTGCACCCATGATGATTTTTTGATGATGTGATGAGTTTGATTCAACTCTTTCAAGTGATGATGATGATGAAGAATGATCAAGTAATGAATCATACAAGTTCATCACAAGGGTATATATGTGTGTGAGGGTGGTGTTTGGTTGTTGTGTACGTATATATATGTATAGAGTGTATATATATATGCAAGAGGAGAAGCTAAGTATGTAAATGGATGAGAGTTCATTGCTTCTTTTTATGTTCAAAGAGAGTTCATTGCTTATACGCAAATATGGGTCGTTTATTTTATCGGTGCAATTAATTTAATTTGTATGTGTTGGCTTATAGGTTTGCTTTTGCTTGTGCCTTTGGACATGACGAGATCAGCTTCATTTCTAATTCAAGTTGTGTGTGTGTGCGCGCGCTCTCGCGCATATATGTGTATGGGAATATATAAATGATTAGTTCGGTAAGAAATTAATCGATGCATGGTAAAAACTGTGAGAATCTAGCTATCTGAATAAGGGATCACTCCCTGATCCCTAATTAGACATATGGATGTGAGATAAAAGTAGTTTCATTTTTTTGGGTTGGGTTTGAAAGAACTTTTATTTATTTATTGCTTGAGTAGATAGACACAATGTATATGTGAAAGAAATTTGGTTAAGTTGGCTATTTACTTTCAAAAAAAAAAAGTTTGTTCGTTTTACCAAAATACATTCTTCAATCATTATTTGCATTAGATATATTGCTTGATGGAAATCCTCTTATTCTGAGCATTAATCAGAGATAGTTTGAGGGAAAAGTTTTTAAATTTTAGTGACAAATTCAATTGGAACTTAATACTCCCTCTAGTTATAAATACAAGACATATTTACCTAATTTGGTTAGATTAAGGATATTAGTTAAGTTAATTGATATGACATGATTTTCCCAAAACATCTCAATCATATAACTTAACTCTCTCTCCCCTTTCTTACTTGATTATTGTTGATGGGGCATCAATGAGGGTAATTTTGACAAAAACTAAAACTCTTATATTTATGACTAAGACCATCCCCTCAAATAAATCTTATATTTAGGACCAGAGAGTATATAAGATCAAACTAGACCTTCTGAAATGAAATCAGGGAAAGACCACATTCCACTCTCATAAGAATGATGAACATGGAGTGGTCATATCATAGCTAACATTTCTTAATAATATAAATTTATTATTAAAATTTTAATATTTGAATCGGTATGATCAGATTATGGATGATACAGATTTCATATTTGATGAGCACTAAATAAATATCCACCAATGACCTTCTATATCTAAATCAAGGACCGGTTTTCATTTGAATCCCTTACTCTTTATTAACAAGTTTTGTATGGGTGGTGTGTACGGACCGGCTTGCTTACTCGTCAATGAGTAGGGAGATACATAATCTAAAATCAATTTTAAACCATCTAAATTAGATTTAGACATGATTTCGATATATTTAATTCTTATTACTCATTTTCTTTATGAGTAGGGAAACCGTTTCCGTATAACTTGTGTGTATTCCATTATTTATTTATCCATCTTTAAAATGAGAAGAGGATATGCACAAAATGGTAGTATATCTAGTCTTTGCTATATTAATCAGATGAATAATTTATTAAATTAAGGAAGCTAAATAAATTAGTGTAAAGTGTTTATATTTATCATTTTTCTCCAAACTAATTTAGCTGATTTTTAAAATGATATATAATATAATAATGCAAGAGCTTATATAATATAACTAAGCAATTTTTTTTAACTTTTTACTCTCTCAAAATTAGTTAACTAGATCTTATATTGAGGAATTCACAAAGAACGGTTTTATATTAAGAAGCGGAGTAATATTAAAATAGTTAAGAAGGTAAACATAAAAAATAAATAAGAATAATTAATAGGAGAGGAACTTACAGTTTAATATAAGCAATTCGTTGGAAAAAAAAAAAAGAAGTTTAATATAAGCAATTCTCAACTGCGTTCAAAATAACTGGATAAGAGTTAGCTTATATTTGTCTACACATATCTTTGGTATCCTGTTGTTCAATTAAAATATGATGGAGTAGTTGGTAAAAAGATTTTACATAAATGGGTCTTATCTCTCTCAATAAGATTTTTCTGTGCATATATAATCAAGGATCCTAGCAACGTAAGATACATAAGAAATTAATCAATTTGTCAATTGTACCAATTGAATCTTATGGGTTATCTACTGTGAATTTTAAAGTGGCATACTGGCCGGCATATATAGTTTTGGATGCTTAGGGTTAACCCTTATGTATGGGAAAGGTGAGGAAGGAAGAGGATGAGTAGCCAAAAATATTATAATTACTAGAGTGACATATAAATAACAAAGAATAATATACAAATGCATTAAAGTTTTAGATATTTTCAAAATGAAATTTATATAAAGGACAACACATTCAAAAAATTGCAACTTATGAAAACGACCAGAAAAAAACTGTACTCATTTAGTATATATGTCTCTTTTAACGTGTTTCATTATAACTAAATTTTTTTTAAATTTCATTAATTCTATCTTGAAGTATAATACTGAGTAACTTTCTGAGGTTTCTCCTACCTCCTCCAAAGTTATTTATGAAAAAATAAGTCAGAACTATAATGAACTTTAAGTATGGTGAGTTGTTTCTTGTAAATATTAAATAGGTATAGGTATGATAATATTAAATGATTAAATATAGAAATGGCACATAAATTTTGAAGTGTACTTCCAATTGAGCCGTGCAAACTATAGTTTTGGAAGGCTAATTGCAAGTTTATAGCTATATAGTTCTTACGTATAATGATGATATAAAATAATAAGCAACCAATCATAATGAGATCAGCAAGGTGAGTGCAAGTATTACCAAAATAAGAATAGACCCATATAATTGGTAAATGGCTAAATGATGTTCACTTGATAGTGATTATATATAATTTTATTTAACAACAATTTAACACCGATCTTTTCTCTCCCAAATTTATAAGAGTTTCTGGTTTACAGGTCAAGTTCTTTTCCCATTTTAATTGTCATTTTGACTTTAAGAAATTGAATTCGCGCAATTATTCAAATGAAATGTCATTTCAATAAGAGAGAGGAAAGCTCTTGTAAGTGGAAATTCAAAAGACTTGAATATTGTATAGCCATCTCTCTATCTCTCTTTCAACGTCACCAACTAAGAAAAATATTAAATTTTTGTTAAAATATAATAATATATAACTTTATTCATATTTAACACCCCATCTTCCTTAAGAATACAAAGTCAACTCAATAATAAACAGTAAAAGGTAAAGTAGTACACACATGTAAAAAAATTTATTGATCGGATTTATTAATAGAATAAAGAAAATTATCCGTCTTCCTGTTAGATAGGAGCAACAATTAAGAAAATTATCCTTTCGCTTCACGTTTTTTTTTTTTTTTTGGCATTTTCAATATTTTTTTGGATAGAGTTGTACAGTATCATTTTTCTAAACTTAATTGGTAATCATGATGACTTGTTAGCCTAAGTCCTCAACGCAATAATGAATAAATATCAATTACCTTATGGCTTAGTTTCAGGGAAGTTCCCTTATATATAAGAAGTTATTAGTTCAATTACACCTGTAATCTCATGCAATTAATTCATAATACAAGGCAACGTTAAATTGTTAATTACTCCACAAGGCAATGTTAATTAGTCTATTTCATCCATAAGCAATAACATTGCCTTGTGCAAAAACAAAAACGTTGTACTCTATTTCATCCATAAGCAATAACATTGCTTTGTGCAAAAACAAAAACGTTGTGCTCTATTTCATCCATAAGCAATCTCCAATTTTCCATTACATCAACAATCTAGTTGATGATCCTGAAAATAATGACAATAAGTACCTTTGAACTGCCTATATTAATTATCTTTTTGTGCAATTCATTTTCCTCTAATTGTTTTCAATATAGAGATAGGCTAGACTGCTAAAGAACAAAAACAATCAAAAGCATACATCCTGGCCTAATTTAAGTATAAATCTTGACTTGTTTAAGCAACCAACATTAACAGAGTTGTGATTGAGCATTTTTGTGATGTTTATAATGTTAGATATTTTCAGCATTTTTGGGAATTGTTGAAAATATAATGCTAGTACTCTTTTTGTACAGCTTACCAACAATAGAGCCTTCCCCGGCTTGCTAAATAATAGTACATTCATATCTTCTTCTTTTTTAATCAAATTACATTCATATCGATATGATTCTGCATGCAAAATATGCCAACTCGTCTTAACAGACTTAGTTTCTATGACGTGTTTCCATCCCATAATAATAAGTTCCTTTTTTTAATGACTTTTTCCTAAATTATATGATTTTATTCGACTTAATTTGAGTAATAAATACGTTTTTTTTTTCATTTTACCCATGCATTAATTTCTCCCATACATTCTCTTTCATATTTTTTTATAATTACCCTCATAGCACTTTTTAAAAAATGGTATATTTCATATACATTTATTGTTTAACTTGTTTTTCTGCAGTTTGATTAAAATGACCTTATATTTTAGGATGGAAAGAGTAATCTTCAAGAAATTGCCCTTCAAGTAATTATGAACTATATTATATCTTTTTTAATTTTCAAAACGCTTTTATTAGAGGAAGACTTATTTTAGAAAATATACAACTAAGATTTTTTTTGGGGGGGGGGGGGGGTTTTCTGAGGAGGGAGAAGTAGGGGGCGATACGTTATTAAGTTTAAGATAGTTTACTACTTTGGTCCTTTTTATAGGGAAGATAGAGGTTTTATTTGGTGTTATTTATAAGGCATATCATTAAATTTTATGTGTGAATGTACTACTTAATTCTTCATTTATTATGTGTTAAGTTTTTTGCATGTGGTGTAGTGGATATTAAATAGGGGTAAAGTTGGAAGGTTGTCAAATTTCAATGTAGAATTAATGGGGTTTAAGATTTTTCTTTGTCTATGTTAAATAAGTTGGAGTGCCTTATAAATAGGACCAAATGAGCACGTCTTCTTTTATTGAAGACAACTATGTCTAAAACAATGTACTACCTCTGGTCCTTATTATTAGAGACCAATTATTAATTCTCACAAACTAAGAAATAGTAGTTGGATCATTAAATTTAAACTAAATTGATAAATTTTTCCAACTTCACCCCTCATTAAATGATATGATTTAGTCTTTTTAAATTTGAATCTCCATTAATGTTAAGGGTAAAATGGAAAAAAGTAATTAATACCACAATTGGTGCCTTATATTTGGCCAAAACTTTTTCTGGTTGGTGCTTTATAATAAGAACTAGAGGGAGTATAAAATTAAATTTTTACATCTCTTCTAATAATGATTCGAATATTGACTCACTACATCATAAAGAATTAGCCCCTTATATTAGAACTAATGTTATTGGTTCTTTACTGCTAATTTTGAACCAACATTGAGTTTTTTTTTTTTTTTTACCACAACAAACATTGAGTTGACACCCTTACTTATGTCATCAACTTTAGTTGGGATTCATAAAAGTGGTCTTGTGCAGCAATCATTCAAGATTCTTGTACAATGCCCACACGATAGCTTAGCAATACTCTATTTAATCTTATATACAATACTTGTTTATCTAATTTGGGGGAAATTGATGAGCTAAATAAATTATTTAATTATGTATTTGACGTGGTATCTCTATAGTATTATTGTGTATTATTAGGATATATATTGATTCATACTTAGACAAATTAGTTTAAAGAAAAATGATAAATATAAGAAATAAAATACAAATATATAATATTTAGGGAAAAAGACAAATAAAGACTCTCCAATTATCAAAAGGACAATTTGATACACTGAATTTCATAAAGGACTGATCAGTATAATTGACTGATGTGTCCAATGGAAAATTAAAAGGAAAAGTCCAAAAAACCCTCAAAGATCTTCTTTTTCGGTACCAGAATTGTATAAGGGAATACCAACTTCGGCTAAAAGATTACTAACATGCTCTAACCACAGTGATATTCCCTTATACCATTCTGGAAACGAAGAAGAAGAATTTAGTATTCCCATATACCATTTTGGTAACGAAGAATTTGGTATTCCCTCTGGTAACGAAGGGGAAAATATCTAGGAGGGTTTTTTGGACATTTTCTTTTAATTTTGCATTGGACACTTTAATCAATTGTACTAATCCATCCTTTCTGGTGGAGGTGTATCAAATTGTTCTTTTGATTTTATTAGCTCCTTTTTGTAACCATAAGTTTTTCTGCATTTTTGTTGGGTACATTTTCCTGCATTTGATAATTCTGTGCTACCCCCCAAAAAAAAGGATACATCAGATTAGACGTGGATGGATCAGCCTTTCACCAAGGACAGGCAACATGCGGTGGTGTAGTCCGTGACACAAATGGGAGATGGCTTGTTGGATTTCAACGCAAATTAGGATATAAATCACCAGTGGAAGCAGAACTCTATGCAATACAAACAGGACTGCAGTTGTGTAGACAGCAAGGATTGAGCAAAATTATGATGTTCTCTGATTCTATGGAATGTGTCCAATTGCTGATGGGAGACTGTGGAAGCTCCCACCCCCTCAATGATCTGATTGCAGATATCAGGCGGCTAATCTACTCAAATTGGGAGCTGGAGATCTCACATGTATACAGGGAAGCAAATTTATGTGCGGACATCCTAGCTAAGAAGGCGCACGAGAATTGTGTTGAGTATTTAATGTTATCAACCCCCCCGGCGGGGCCGGGATTTTTGTATGGACCAAATTCAATCTGACTTAGATAGCTCTACCAGGGGCTATGACCATGGCTAAAGGAGAATACTCTTCTATGTAACCATCAAGCGGACAGCTTGCCTTTCTATGCAAAACAAAAAACAAAAACAAAAACAAAAAAAAAGCAAAGGGGAGAAAAAGGACTTGTTTAACAAAATAAAACAGGCCCAAGTCCAAACTTTTAATCAGACTTGTTATGAAATGCCCGCCCTATCTTCTATTCTACTACAACCTTAGCTTTGGACCAATAATCTTCTTGTCATCTCAAATATAAGTTATTTTCAAATAATTTATTATTATAACTAAAAACAATTTAAAATGTTAAATTTGTTACAAATTCAAATAGTTTTCAAAAAAAAATTTGGCCTAAAGTACACTAAATTATAACCTCATAATAATTTTTTTACTTCATTTTACTAGACTTATTAAATGTTTAATATATCTTTAAATTATCAATTATCAAATACTCCCTTCGATCTTATATAGGGCATATTTGGAGAGGTAAGCTTGTTCCTAAATTTATAACATCTTTCTAATTTCTCTCAACTTAAATTATCTCTATTCTCAATCATAAACAAATAAAAGATGGAGGGTTTGAATAAATATAGGGATTTAAAGTGTTTTGGTGATAGGTGATATATCTAGAAGCAGTACTTTATAAAAAAGGGTTAAAGGGCATTTTTACCCCGAAAGTTTCTCTAGATGAGCTATTGGTGCCTGGAAGTGTTTGAGGGGCAATTTTACCCCGGAAGTAAAAAAAAGAGGGCAATATTATCCCTCCGTTAATTCACTTAACCGGTCAACATGTTGTTGACCAAACTTTGCAGACGTGGCGTGCCGTGTGGCATCTACTTGAGTCTTCTTTTTCCACCTCAGAATTTTAGTGAAAAAATAAATAATAAAACCTTTCCCATCTTCCTCCTATCTCCACGTTCCTCCCCTGTCAAACTTCTCCATCCACAAACCTCCTCTCATGGAAGATTCCACTAACCCATTTCTTCTAAGATTTCTAACACTCCCTCCCCCAAAAAAAACCAAATTTCTCCTCTCAAACATTCCTCCCGCCACCATGGAATACGGTAACCTTCTCCCTTCCTCACTTCATCGCTCATTTCTCCTCAGATTCCATCGTCGGCACCAGCGGCTTCCTCAATTGACGGGGACCTCGAGCTTTCTACTTCAAGATCTTATTTTCTTCCTCTATCTTCATCTCTTCGGCTTCCTCCAATGGGATGCGCAGGCCATGAGGGGTTTTTGTGTTTTAACGCCGTTTCTGGAACTAAGGATTCCCTTTTTTTTATGAGGTGATTTAAAGCAGCCGAAAGAGGCAAGAGAATGCTTAGCATTCCTTTGCATTTTCTGCAATTGTTGCTTGTTTATTTCTCTTTGGGGATCCTTTACAATCTTAGCTAAAATTTAGCTGTTTTCCTGGTTGAGTTTGTATAAAAAAAAATAATCAATGTGATTCATTCTTTAAAGTAAAATAATCAATATTGATTCACCCACCAGAAGCAATGAATAAAAAACCGTATCGGACCGGCTGGTTGAACCGTTTCAACCGTGAACCGGACATTGGTCCGGTCCGAGCGGCCTTTAAAAAAGGGAGGGACTTTGACCCGGTCAAGAACCGGGGGGGGGGACCCGGGCAACCCGGGGGTTGAACCGAGTTGACCCTTTTTTTAAAAAATAATAATTTTATTTTATTATAATTCACCTAATTACTAACTTTCACTCCACCAATTTTAGAAATTAGGAAACTATAATACTTTAAATGCTATTTTACTTACATATACTTAATATTTAATTATTGTTACTCTTAATATTTATATTTTAGTCTGTGGATTGTAGAATAATATTTATTTTCACGTGTAATCAACTAATATTTTCTTTTTTCCCTATATAGAAACATTAAAATATTCATATTTAATGAATCATGCATACCTATCTACATTTACATTTTGATATTAGTGATTATTAATATTAATATCAATAAAATTTTATTATTTTAATATAACCGGTTTGACCCAGTCCGACCCCGGTTTGACCTTTGGCCCTTGAACCAGTGCATCGTCCGATTCAATACCAGGTCCAGTTTTTTGAACCTTGACCAGAAGTACAAGAAACTGGTAGCCCAAAAGTTGCAGAGTTGTTCAGAGGAGGAAGAGCCAACGATTCTGTGGATTTACCAAAATAGAGAAAGAATGCCACTAATTAACTCTGATTCTGCAACTTTTTGTTAACAATTTTGTTCATGCAATTAAACAATTTTTCCAATGCAAGAAAATATTTCTAGATCTGAGGAAGATAAGCTCAAAGAATCAAGAAAACAATAGTCGCATATCCAAGAATCCGAACTTGAACACAGAATTGAGCGATGAAACTAACAATTGCAGATATGAGGAATAGGAATACCTATTTATTTATTTATTTATTTTACTAAAATTCTGAGGTGAAAAAAGAAGACTTAAGTAGATGCCACACGGCACACCACGTCTGCAAAGTTTGGTCAACAACACGTTGACCGTTAAGTGAATTAATGGAGGGGTAACATTGCCCTCTTTTTTTTTTTTTACTTTCGGGGTAAAATTGCCCCCTCAAAAACTTCTTGACACCCATAACTCCTCTGGAGAAACTTACTTGGCAAATAACCCTATAAAAAACAAGGAACACCTTCTATAAAGTGCCTTCCATATCAAACGAGGAGGAGTATATATAAAGTAAAAACTAATTAATTCAATATCAACTTCATATGAAATAAAATATTTTAAACCTTTTCACCATAAGCCCATACATCTGATATAAATATTTTTACTCTACAACATCAAAGATGGAAGGAACTAGGCCCATCTTAAAGTCATAAAGCTAACAAATTATTAACAGCCCAATGTCTTCCCATATTTTACAAATTCACCCTCCCATTTCCTCACTTCTTTTCAATTCTTGCCAGTACCACCCCCTCTCACCTCAGATTACAAACTAATTACAATTAACAACCCCACATCTCATACAAATACAACTACGACTCTATCACAAACTATCTTATCACATTTTAGTCCCCCCGATTTTCAGTTCTTCCCTTCCCGTTTCAAAAAATCACAGTTAGGTCGAACTTCACCTCAGGAGGTACAACATCACATCGCAGCAGCAGAAGATTGATACACGAAGAAGAAGAAGAAGAAGAAGAAGAAGATTCTAAGGTGAAATCGAATAGAAATTGAAGGAAGTGTGATAGATATAGATCCCTTCCAATTAGCTCGAACCAAATCCAAACCCTAATTTTCCAAGTTCCAATAATACTCAAGCGAACCAGTCGTCATCATTCGAGTCTCAGCAGACGGCGGAGATCTCGCGTTGCAGAATCATCGACGGCCACACACGGCGGCTTCTTTGAGAAAGAAGGAATAGGAAGCGCGCTCGGTGACGGAGATACCGCAAACGCAGATCCAGCGTAAATGGACATGAGATCATCACGTTCGTTCTTCTTCGCTAACGCCTGGCTCATGATTTTGGAATCTAGCGACTCGCCTCTTCGAAGAATCGTGACCTTCTCCTTCGTTATCCCGATGCTCCTCGTTATTCTCAAATCGTCGGAGCTAGATCTCCTTGATACCGTCGTCACCGGAATCGGAATTGGAATCGGTTGAGTCGGAACAAGAAGTCCTCTCCTCTTGTCTGACCTATCTGGTTTTTTCGCCGGTTTCCGTGTAGATCTGGAGGTGTTCGATGAATGATTCTTGTTGCGATTACAGTAATTAATCGAAACCGGAGGCTGCCTGATTCTTTCAATCAAACAATCCTGAGGCCGTAAAACTTCCGTTCCCATGGTTAAGCTTAAGATCCGTAATCCTCAAAAAATTAAAGAAAGATCTTGATTTATATATATATATCAATACAGAGAGGAAGAGAATGAAAATTAAGGCAAGAAATATAAAGAGAGGGATGAAAACTCGCTCTTGCTTTTTTTTTTTTTTTTTGTGTTTGTGCTTGGACCTTGTCTTCTTCCTCCTGGGAATTGAAGGAAGAAGGAGGTTGAATTTGATGAACTAGAGATCGATCTCTCTCTCTCTCTCTCTCTGAGTTGTGGGATTGTGTGGAATGGGTTGAAGGAGGAGAGAGATATATAGGTCAAGAAAGAAGGAGAAAAATGAGGTTCGATTGAATCATTGAGGTGAAGGCGCGTTCAACGCGCGTTGTTGAATGGCGAGTGGAGAGAAAGCCACGTCGTGTCCTGTAATTAACGAAAGATAAAATTGCATTCAACTTCTAAATAACCCGCAGAGTCCCTGAAAATATCAAAATTACTAACAAGTCTCAAGAAAAGAAAATGTGTAGTATAGACTATACTGTGTAGTCAAATTGTGAAATTACCATGTTATCATCACTTGTTTTATTTAGCTGTTAGTGTCGTTGTTAATATGGTTTTATTTATTTGTAAATAATAAATATGTCGAGTATGTTGATACTCTCTTAGTTCATAAATATAAGATCTAGTTGGGGAGGTGTATTTATTTTTAAATATAAGACATATTTCTTATTTTTCTCAATTTTTTTTTAAATTATCCCTAATGATACTCCAAAATAATAAATAAGTATGAGAGGTATGGTTAGAATAAAGATAAGTGGTTATGGGACTTTGATAATATCATGTGATTTAAACTAAATTAACTAAAAACTTTCATCTAATCAAATTAAATAAATATGTCATATATTTAGGAAGGAATAGAGTATTACTTAATAACAATAAATCCAGTTCTCATCGAAGTAATTTAATTTGTTAATCGAGGCATCTCTACTTGTCCGTAAGGGCAATATAATAATTTCAAAATTGCATTATGTAATCTAAGTAGTTTAAAACTTATTAATATTTTTGAGATTTCATGATATTTTATTGTATTAATTTGTGGACTTGAATACGATTTTCCCTTATTGAAAGGGACAAGTGGTTTCATGGCTGACCTGACCAAGTCTTTGGTTGGTTCAGTTTTGGAGGCCGGGCTGTGGAGCCCATTAACGTCATGTTTGTTCTAACGGCAAATGCGACTGTGGGTTCCTGTTTGGTTTGGGGCTTGGGACCACTTTAGTTACATGAAGAACAAATTTTAACCATCAATTTTGGGGTAAAGCTTTGTAATGTGATAAACTGTAATTTAGTTCCTTTTTAACAACTTACTACCTCCATTCCTAAATAATAACAACTATAATAAAGTCTTATCTCATTAAGTAAGGTCAGCTACATGAATCGTATGACGTCATTGTGCTTTATCAGTAACTAATTCCCGTTCCTAAATATAAGACTTAATTCCTTAATTTGATTAGATTAAGAAAGTTAGTATCATCTACCTTTATTCCTTCCCCCTCTTGCTTGTTTATAATTGAGGATCATCAATAGGGATAATTTGGGGAGAACTTGAGAAAAATTTGAAAGATATCTTATATTTAGGAAAAGTTCACCTCCCCATATATATCCTATATTTTGGAATGGGGAAAGTATTTTTTTTTATAAATTATATGCCAAAAAAGTGAGAGAAAAACACTAAAGTACTATTTATAAATCACGAAGAATTATTAGAGGCATTGTTCTATTTTTAGAGGATTACCTGTCCTCAGTTGTAATATATTTGTTTTTTTGAAAAAGGGCAAGGAGCATAACTAATTTCAGATAAATATGGTCTTTCTTTAATAAGCATATGATATGAATTTAAAACAAATTTTTATTAAAGCAGTCAACAGGTTATAGTAATTTATTAGAAATTGTTATTTAAACTATTTTTAATTAATAGATTGAAAATAGGGAAACTCCCATTAAAAAGCATTGCAAAATACACAAATCTTGAATTATATCTATTAAATTAACAAATTCTAAGTCAATACAGTCAGTCCAATTCAGGATTTTAAAATTGAGTTGTTTTACTTAAATGTCCTTTTACTCTATCATCCTCCCTCTTGTTCAAGTTCTAAATTGAATAGGGGAGAGTAACTCTCAAAGAAGAAATATTTAGAGAGATACGAATGGAGCATGAATGATAAAAAAGAGGCATAGGGCAAGAGGGCGTTTAGGTAAGATAACACAATTTTAAAATTCTAAATTGGGTTGTCTAATCTTAACTTAGGAATTTATTGATTTTAAAGGTATAGCATTTAATGGGATTCTCCTTTAAAAATAATATTACAATTTAAAAAATGGAATATACAGGGAACCTCCTGGAACTCTTCACAAATGACCAGGACAGGTCTTGTAGGGTCGCAAACGCCGAGATAACGGCGTTATAAGGAGGTTAAGGGGTCAATTACTATATTTCGTAGGGCCCTCCTTTGAAATTATTTTGCGTGGGACCAATGGCGATAAGGTTGGTCAATAATATCAGATTCTTTTTATTACTGTATTTTGGTTCACAAGAATAACTGTTTTTTCTTGTAATCGGTTTTGTCAAGCTGGCCTTGTATAGTCACCCAAATAAAAAATTGCAATTTTATTTTATATTTTGAGCAAAGGAAGTGGCCATAGTACAATTGTAATTGTAATTTATATTTGAATTATTTTTATCATAGGAAATTACTTTTTTTAGTTTTTTATTTTATTGAGTTTACATTTAATCGCATTTTTTGTTTAATATTATTCTAAATTTTGTTAAATTCTCAGATGATATTAAAAATAAAGATCAAAATGAAATATAATGAAATGAAATTAAAAGACAAGAATAGAAAGATGAGAATGAATTTCATATGAATGAAAGTGAAATGTGAAATAAATATTTTTTCACTAAATATCAAGCAAATAAAAAGGGTAGAAAAATATTTAAAAAATTCATACAGGACTAATAAATTTTTTTACCAGCTACAACTAATATATTTTTTACTATTCGTTAATCTCATTAGTCATTGTAATGTAAAATACTCCATCATTCCTAAATATAGGACCTAATTGATCTTTTTAGAAAATATTAAGAAAGCTAAATAAGTTACTTATAAATTAATTTGCCTGAATTTTTTTCTCTAAACTAGTTTATTTTATTGATAAGTTAGCATATAATTTAATAATACACAAAATACGTTATGATTAAGTGGCTCATTTCGCTTCTTTAACCTCTCCAAAAAAAGTTAATTATATCTTATATTTAATACTGAGGAAATATGTTTTTATGATTTACAAATGACATTATAAAAAAAAAAGTACACTAATTCTAAACGACACCATTCGTTTTTAAGTAACACAAATGAAAAGGAAGTGAACATAAATGGCATAAGATTGAAGCATCAATTTGGATGTTGAATACATTACTTATCATATAATCTAATAATCATATAGAGACCATATCCCGACATTATCTATTGTCATCATGCTTCACTAACAATTTTTTATTAGTTTATCATTTCAATATTCTGTAAAATCAAATGTAATCTCACTTTTGAGGAGGTAATGGAATGAAGCTGGCCATACAATTTATACAATAAGGTTCTTTAATGATTTTGATCTTACGTGACAAGATTCTTTCCTATTTTAGCAAGAATCTTTCAAACCTTTTCATAAAGCGATACACACATTTCTGCATGATAAGCTTCACCAGTCACTGCTTAATTACTCACCACTCCAATATCGTTCATATGGGCCTCAACCCACCAGCCCGTGGGTTGAGTAGGGTTGGGAAAAGAGTGCGGCCCGCACATGCCCGCACCATATAGCTTGCGCGCTAGCTGGTTGACCCGTCATATATATTTTTAATAAAAAAACTATACTTAATTTATAAAGATATTTTTTAGACACTTCACTAATATAAATTGTTGTTGACATAACAAATTGTGGTGTTTATATAATAGAATCTAAACTCTGTTAATAATATTGTTAGTACAATAATACTAGGAAGATGTTTATACAAAAAAATATATAATTATAGAGTCCATACTTTTATGATACTTGTGGTATTCTATTTTATTTGAAGCAATAATGATATATTTTTATTGATTTAGAATTTTATTTTTTTATTATGACATTTTAAAAAAAAATTTAAAAACAAAGTGGCGGGCTGGTGGGCCAACCCCCTAGAGGGTTGGGGTTGAGGTTTTCCCAACCCTTGTGTGGCTCGCACCACCTAACCCACAACCTATAATGGTTGCGGGCTGGCCCGTTTTCCCACCTCTACTCACCACATAGAGGCTTTCATCATAAAATAGAATTTTCTCTATTAGCTAGATTTTGTTCCGAGGGATTATCATAAATGGTACATTATAGTCATGTTAATAACTAGTGAAAATAAATAATATGTATTTTTTTAATAACCTTTAGGAAACCTGTATCCAACTTATGCTTTTTTTGAACCCTACACTACACATCCGAGAACCAACTAATATGAACCGGAAATTCATGATCATAATGCCTCTTACCAATGTCTCTTTTAATATGCTAAAGTAAACATTTAGTCATTTATCTTCATACAAATTTTTATTTTAATCCCTTGATTTTTTTAAAAAAATGTTTTTCATCCTTTGACTCTAATATCATTTGTCTCACAAACGATGATTTTTTGTAACAACCATTATTGTTTTGAACATCAAATTCAATATGTCAACAAATTAAGAAATTTTTTCATATATTAAATCTTAATATCAACCATTTTTAATAACATAAATATAAAAAGGTTAAAAAGACAATGTTTAAAATTAAGGGGCCAAAATGAAATCTTGTGTAACGCTAAAGGACTAAATGTATGGTTTAAGATTTTTTAATCAGGTGGGATTCAAACATAGTCTGCCCACTTTATGATCTTAATTGATCCACACTTGGATCAAGTAACATTAGTAATAAATAATTTAGATTTTGATGGAAGGACATTAAAAAAACCAATCTTTTAGTTTTTATGTATTTAGTTTGGTAATAACTTAGTTCTTAAACTTTAACTCCCTCCAACTCAATTTACATAGTTTTAACCATTTAAATTTTTAATACTACATAAGTTCATATAATTTTTTTCATATTCTAAAATATAAGCATTGATATTTTAAATAGTTAAATTGTATTTTATAATAGAGTGTGAGTTGTATCAACTATCAACTCCAAATCTAGATATAATTAATCACATTAATTGTTAATCATTAAAAATAATATTTTTAGTTGTCACTTTGGGACAAGGGGATAAAGATGAAGCTAGGGGTGTTCAAATTTGTCCCGTCCCAATCGTTTCGGGACGGGACAACATATTACTTTGGGACTAGATGGGAATCGGGGCGAGGTTATCCCATCCCTGTCCTATCCCGAATATATATATGTATGTATGTATATTTTTTTTAAAAAAATGCATGTGTACGTGAAAATGAAATAAGTGTCTAGTGACACTACTACAGAAAGGAGTTTCCATGTCTGTTATTTAGGGGTTTTCATGTCACTTTTTTATGTGACATAAAAAGTAGTGACTTAGAAAATATGGAGATTTTACGTCACTTAAAATTGGGGACGTGGAAAGTCATATTTTCCACGTCACAACTTATGAAATAAGCGATGTAGATAAGTCCCTGAAGAATTTTTTTTTTATTAAATGGCTAATATTTCACGTCACATGTTCAGAAAACATGTGACGTGGAATGTGGCGTGGAGAAACCACGTCACTTATTAGCCAAATAAGTGACGTGGTTTCTCATAAACCACGTCACATTTTTAGTTATATGTGACGTGGTTTTGGAGAAACCACGTCACTTATTTGGCTAATAAGTGACGTGGTTTCTTGCCAGAACATTTCACGTCACATGTTTATAAACATGTGACGTGGATTATTATTTTTTTAAAATTAAATTTTAATATTTTCATGTGATCCCATTTTCTTTTTCTTGTTTTTGCTGTCTCAGAAAACAGATTCACCACATTAGCAATCAACCAAGCTAACATAAGTAATCAATCATACTAACCATATATAACTTGTGTTTACTACTACTTCACAAATTAACCATTAGTGTTACACAATTTAGTATTTTATACAATGATCAATCATCTCTACTAACCAAGACTAACCAATTCCGAAAGCAAAAATTCAGCAACATTCTCACGAATTGAATCAAGATCTTCATCTGTAAATGCGTTGATATCATAAAACTGCAACAATAAAGATGTGATTATCAATGCAAAGAAATTATATAAAACATTATATATTTATGTATTAACTGTATCAATCATACAAGAATTTAACTTGTACCTGTGAGAATGATCCGGTTCGTTCACTAATAATAATGTCAAAAATATATTTCATGACGTAATATCCGCACTCCTTATTAGTCGGTTGCCTAGGGCACTTCAATCACAAGAAACGGTATAAATTAATAGCAATCAATTTAATAAATCTCAATTGACTAACATTGAAAGAATTTAAATCAAAAGTACTTACTCTAGGTCTTTGTAGCACGACATCTTGATGTTCTTGACCAGTTTTTTCCATTGAATGCCACTGAGATATACCCCTAAAATGGAACCAAAATGAGTACATATATATATATGTGACTAATTTATTTGGGACACTAGTATATAATAAAGATATTAACACTACTCACATCGATAGGAGAGTTCTATGATAGGGGGTTATATTGTGCCTCAACGAGTCAAACCAAACCAGACAATGATCCCTAGGGCAAACGACAGCTAGTGCCCAGTGCTTACTGAAAGACATTAAAAATAATCATAACATTTACAAATGTGTATAATGATGAAAAGTTGGCAAAAGGAAACAATCAAACTTACTCTTCAAGAATAGGTGCAAAATAGATAGTTCCCCGGTTCACTGACATTTGATGGTTGACGTATGCCTGCATGTTGTCATCATAATTCCTCTGCTCCGCCGGGGTATTGAAATTATCCCTCATCACCAATGCCATTGGACTGAAGAATCTGTATTGTCCCCTGCCTAATCTGTTACACAAGCTGTGGAAGTACCTATATACCATAGACAAGTTGAAATCAAAAAGGGATTTAATAAGAAATACAACTGAGACATAAAAAGTAACGGTCATTTATTACATAGTCGCTAACTCAAGCCATCCAAGGTCAATTTCCTGCAGCAGCAAAAACTCCCTGATATCTTGGGAACCTTGAAGCAAAAATTGGTATGTACGGTCAGGACTGACTACTCCTGGAGGCATCGTAAAGGGCACAGACTCCAAATTTGGCTGCATCTCCCGTAGGAGCTGGAGAGAAGGATATTCGTCTGAAAAGGTCTGCAGGGAGATGGAAAAAATCATTGTTATGTTATGCCTAAACCAGTAAAATATCAAACAAGCAGTCTCAAGACTTAAGTGACATACCACATCAACCGGCGGGTCTGGCCCCTTTTGTGGGCTCTTGTGTACAAGATATCTAGGCCACAAGATGAATGCCCCGACCGCCTCGCCTAATTTGGTGACTTCATGATCGGGAAAGGGTACATCTACCCCCGCCTCATTGCTCAGGACAGCTCTAACGGACACCTTCACTTGGTCCTCATCAATAGGAAAATTATGTATGAGGGAGGCGTTCGGGAACTGGAGAGCTTTGGCTACCACGCGCAGGCGAGGGAAATCAAGATGGAGATAACACTCTTCTCCATAGTCAGGGTTGTTTTCTGGTGTGGGATCTGAGTCGTCCTCATGAATTGATCCTAACTGTCCAGGCTGATTGCAGCTGTCTTTGCCGCTTGGACCGGCGGTACCGAGAGACTCCTGCAAGGGATGAAAATATACAGAGTAAGGCTATAATTGATGAACCCGGAATATGGAAATCAACATATTTAGTAGATGATCAAACCTGATTATTTTGTCCAGAAGAATTCGTCGTGAGTCCGAGCTGTACGGTAGATGCTCGGACTTGTGCCTCAACCTGTATCCGGATCTGCTCATTAAGCTGCTGGATATGTGCATCCAACTGTTCCTGGAACTCGGCCTTCATCTCCGCCCGAGCCCTGGCCATAATCTCCTCAGTGGATTCTCTACGGGCGTGAGATCGGGATTTGCGACCGAAATACTTGGTCAGCCCGACATTCCTCGGCTCCCCGATAACTCGACCGTGGTGGTCGAGCTTCCCAATTGCCATGGCAAGGATGTCCATCCTCCCAGAAGGTGTGAAGGACCCTTGGGTGGCTTGATCCTCAAGTTCTTCCTGTAATGACCCAACAAAATCATAATTTGTAATGTGCTACAAAACCACAAGTTAAATGCATAAACACCAAATAAAATACTTACAATCCTCTGTGCAACTTTCTCAACCTCCGGAGTCACAAATTTTCCTTCTTTATTCTTCCTTCCCTCAGCCCATTTCGTATGACGTGGGAAGGGCGGCAGAGGCTCTACAACAAAGGTAGGATCGGACCGTGCAGCTTCCTCCATTTCTGCAATTTGTTTCTGGGTCAACTTTTTCTCTAGCCACTTGTAACCACCCCGAGACATTGTGTGCTTATAGATATTCTTCGCTTGTCGATTCTTTTGTTTTTCGCTCTCCTCCTGTGAAACTAAGACTAAGTTAGTTAACTAATATAATGTGTTAACAGTACAATTTTTAACCAAAGTTAAAAAGCTATTTATGAAATATACAGACCTTGAACTTTTCGTCTAGCCGTGATGCAACAAACTGCTTCCAAGTGTCTGGGTCAATATTGGGATAGCTCTGACCCGGATCTTGACCCTGCTTGTCTCCAAAGACGTATTCTCTGGTCAGGAGATTCTTGAAATTCTTCCACATCTTGCGCCCTTCTCCCAACCAAAAATCCTTGAAAAATTGTGTGTTTGGGACATCAAAATTTTGCTGAAAATAATGATGAACACATTAGTTGAATTAAGTGGAAATAAGAATACATACATATTAGGAACAAACAGAAGTATAATGATAAAACATACCAAAATATCTGACCAACATTGATCCTTAACGTCTTTGTTGACTCTCCGCCAATCGTTAACCAAGATGCTTATCCGGTTCCTCACCACAAAACCTATGTAGCTGATGAAATTCGCACCAACTTCCCCGATAGGATTCATGTCATCGTCAAAATCCACACGGATAGGCTGCACATTTGTCCCCTAACGGACAACAACTTCATTGAGCTTCGTCGGACCTCTTCCCTTTCTCCGAGGGGGATCGTTCCGTTGCTGATTGTTATCACCGTCCGCCATGTACCTGTTAACATATCAAAGATGTGATGAGTCACAATTCCACAACCTTCACAAAACCAAAACAAAAACATTAACAAGAATTAATACATGATAATTCAAAAAGGTTCTCACTTTATATGTTATCCCATATCCCCTCACAATGATCATTTCTAGAGGCAAATTGGTCATCATCATCTACCAATTCAAATTCACTTGGTTCAGGTGGTCCTGCGCCTAAAGGTTGTATCTCATCTAGATCTAAATTGGGAGCACAGTCCTTTTGCTTTTTACCTTGCAAGACTATGGACAATTGCTTATTTGCGGGATCTGTTACATAGAACACCTGTTTTGCGTGACTTGCTAAAATAAAAGGCTCATCTCTGTACCCAGCCTTCTGAAGATCAATTGAGATCATACCAGTATGGGGATCAATCACAACTGCGCTATTGTTAACCCACTTGCATTTAAAGATTGGAATTTTGAACTTTGTGTAACTAACTTCCCAAATTTCTTCAATTACGCCATAATATGCCATGGAAGCCAATCTTGGGTTTTTATCTTTCGAACTGGAGAAGTGCATCGCTTCGGCTACCACCATCACGCCACTGTTTTGCATGGTGCTATTATTGTCCTGGGCCTTAGTGTAGAAGGAATAACCATTTATGTCAAAAGAGGACCAAGTGACAACCTCAAAACGAGGCCCTCCGGCTAACCATCTTATTGTATCCGACGCACCAGTCTCCTTTTCAACATACTCCTTGAACCACCCAATAAATGTCCTATTATGCTCGTTAGAAATCTGCATGTCACTCTTTTTCGGATTCTTTTCTTTCAGGATCCTCTTATGCTCGTCCAAATAAGGCTGCACTTCTTCCATATTATTCAATATGTACAGGTGTGCTTGTAACACCTCTTCACGGCACATAGTCTTCACTTTAACGCCTCGTACCCCCTTACCAATCCCATCTTCATGTCGGGGGATTTCCTCAACCCCTTTTAGATACGATTTGCAAAAATCCATTGCCTCCTCAACTAAGTATCTTTCAACAATTGATGCCTCAGGTCGATGTGGGTTCTTGGAATACCCTTTCAAAACTTTCATGAATTGCTCGAAAGGGTACATCCACCTCAGATAAACAGGGCCACATAGCCTTATCTCCCTTACCAAATGAACAATCAAGTGCACCATAATATCGAAAAAGGCTGGAGCAAAGTACATCTCTAATTGGCACAATATAATGTAACCCTCATTTTCCAACTCGTCGAGCTTTTCAGTGTCGATGACTTTGCTGCATATCGCATTGAAAAACATACACAGTCTTGTTATAGTCATCCTCACATCATCTTGCATAATGCCTCTTATAGCAATTGGTAAGAATTGTTGCATCAATATATGGTAATCATGCGACTTCATTCCAACCAACTTCAACTCGTTCATAGACACAAGTCTACTAACATTAGAAGAATAACCCTGCGGCACCTTGATCCCACTTAAACACTCACAAAGACTTTTTTTCTCCTGTTTAGAGAGTGTATGAGCAGCAGGTTCCATATAAGCCCTCTTTCCATTTTCACTGACTATAGGATGCAACCGTTGTCTTGTACCCATTTCAACCAAGTCTAACCGTGCATTGAGTCCGTCCTTAGTCTTCCCTTGTATATGCAACAACGTTCCAACAAGACTATCACCGACGTTTTTCTCCACATGCATCACGTCTATACTGTGCCTCACATCCAGAAATTGCCAATAAGGTAGATCAAAGAAGATTGACCTCTTCTTCCAAATGATCTTCTCAGAACTGGTCTTCTTCTTCTTCTGTTTCTTACCGAATACCACATTAACATTCTTAACACGGCTGAAAACTTCCTCCCCGGTTAAGGGGGTCGGAGCAAATCTATATTCAGATGAGCCATTAAAACACTTCTTTAGTCTACGATAAGGATGAAACCGATCAAGAAACCTCCTGTGACCGAGGTAAACGGTCTTTCTTCCATGTTTAAGCTGGTGGCAGTTTGTGTCCAACTCACATATAGGACATGCCATATAACCCTTCACACTGTAACCAGAAAGATTGCCATATGCAGGGAAGTCATTTATTGTGGTAAACAGCATAGCTCGCAACTTGAATGTCTCCTGCCTGTACGCATCAAACACATCGACGCCTTCCTCCCACAACATCTTCAAGTCCTCAATCAAAGGTGTAAGATAGACATCGATATCGTTCCCAGGCTGTTTCGGCCCAGAAATCATCATAGACATCATCACATATTTGCGTTTCGTGCACAACCAAGGAGGCAGGTTGTAAATGACCAGCAAAACTGGCCAAGCACTATGTGTGCTACTGAGACTCCCGAAAGGATTGAATCCATCTGTACACAGTCCAAGACGAAGATTCCTCGGCTCACCACCAAATTCAGGAAACATTGAATCAATTTTCTTCCATTGAGGAGAGTCAGCAGGGTGCCGGAGATATCTTCCATCAGAGATTCTCTCATCACAATGCCATCTCAGTTTCTTTGCTTCTGCCTCATTTGCAAACAAGCGTTTAAACCGTGGTACAATTGGAAGGTACCACATTACCTTCAAAGGTACCCCTTTCTTTGATACATCATCATCACCAACGGCATCCTTTCTCGGCTTGTACCTCGGAGTATCACATTTAGGACACTCTTTCAGGCCGGCATACTCATTCCTGTACAACACGCAATCATTAGGACAAGCGTGTATCTTCTTATACTCCACCGCCATCTTGCTTAAAACTTTTTTAGCCTCATACATACGCTTCGGAAGCACATTGCCGGCAGGGAACATATCACTCAAAGCTTCAAGCAACTGCGAGAAACCCGTGTCCGCCCACCCATTTTCTGTCTTTATTTTCAACAATTTCAGGACGCCGGTCAACCGAGTATACTTAGTACACCCCGGGAACAACGGTGTCTCTGCATCACTCCGCAACTTCTCAAACTCATCTACCACAGAAAATGACTCAGCCCTAATGTCATTGATCATCTCGTCCATTCCATCATCACAAACATCATCCATCACTGCTTCTACATTTTGTGACGGGCATGCATGTACGGTACTTCCCAATTCCCCATGCCAAAGCCACTTTTTATAACGGAGATTAATCCCATCACAAAGAAGGTGATTCCTTATATCATCAACGCTCTTACAATAAGCATTTGCACACTTCACACAAGGGCAACGATACATGCCATTCTTACTAGCCACGTTTCTTTTGACAAATTTAATAAATTCTTCCACCCCCATTTGATACTCTTTAGTGGTTCTCAATGCATGCATCCAACTACGATCCATTCTATTAAACCTATGCCATATGTCCAACAAATTAGTCAATTTTAGCTCACTACCTTGTGAAGAAATGGGCATGCCATACACTTAACTTAACTTCATGCAAATTTTTTAAAAAATTTCGCAGAGTTTTCCCTAGTAAGTGTGATATCCAAAAATTACATTTACAATCTAAGATAATCCAAAATGAAACTAGAAATCCCAATGAAATCACATATTAATTCAGGGGAATAGAGCAAACCAACGATCAGATCAATGACTTACACAAAGCACAAACAAGCCAAGTAAAATTAGAGAAACACAAGTTGTCAACGGAAATTATCATAGTAGTCACAAGAATATAAGAGCATAGTCATATTCCTTATTGTTCAATGGAGGAGATAAAATCAATAACATACCTCTAGGTGGCTTAGCAAGACAAAGATTACCCTTATGGTGATATGGGTTAGAAGAATCGATTTCTGATTTGGACCAGTTACCTGTATATATTGGAAAAGGTTAAAAATAAAATCTCCAACAAGATTCAACAGAAGAGCTAAATGGTTTTGATACTCCTCTCTACATACACTTCACTTGACACAACCAATAATCAACAAACCAAAGAATTAGATTTCAAAATAATACATTTAAAACCATACATGCAAAACCACGGAATCAATGTTTAAGAAGAATAAGGTAGTGAACACTTAGAAATATTAAATCAATTACTTCCATATTTCAGACAACTAATTAATAGTTAGAAACACAACCTCCTTTCTTTACAAAACCATTGATCAAGACTAAATTTCCAAGCATAATTCACAAAACACAAATCAAATAAACACTAACCTCTTAGCACATTAACCTCCATATTTGTTTTAGCTCAATAAAACCTTGATCACCCAAAGTTCTAGATAAAATCAAATTAGCCATTCTTTTAATTCCCTTTTCAGCCTAATTAAGAACATAAGCCATACCATTCTCTTACTAGTCCTTAATTATTTAATCAATGATTTACACTTCACTAATTAACATTTAAACATCATCACCTCTTATCAATATATTGCAGCATAATCACCCAAATAATGTATATAGAAACATATCAATCAAAAAGCATTTCTAAACACCATTATACACTTGTACTATTTGTTTTCCCCCTTATTAGATTAAACCCAGAAAATCACAACTAGCAATTCAAAGAATTGCAAGAAAATCAACAAGAAATGAAAACTAAACAAATTAGAGACGAACTGGGCACTAATGAAAACAAATTAAACAAATTAACAAATTAATTAGACGAACTGGGCAGCATTCCAAAATCAACAAGAAATCAGAGACAACTGGGCACTAATCAACTAAACAAATTAATCAAAACAGAGCAATCAAACTTAGAAATAAACACAACAAAATGAAAACGAAAATGCAGGGGAAAATGAGTTCACAGAAATTTCAACATAATTCAAGGAAACCAACACCCACCAGAACCCAGAAAACGAAAATGCAAGGGAAAAGAAAACCAAGAACACAGAAACGAAAATGCAAGGGAAAAGAAACCAAGAACACAGGATTTGGACGAAAATGGGGAAGATTTTGCACCTGATTGCAGAGAGCTGAGGGAGAGAGCTGAGACCTTCTTCTTCAATCGAAGCTAAGGGAGAGAGCTGAGGGGTGAGGGGTGAGGGAGAGAGGAGAGAGCTTAGGGATTTGGAGGGACCTTAAGGTTTCTGGCGCGAGCGAAATTTGGGCGATGAAGACGATGAGGCTTAGCTTAAATCAGGTTTTGTATTTTTTTTTAATTTTAAAGAAACCACGTCACATATAGAAAATATGTGACGTGGTTTCTCCAAAACGACGTCACATATATCTAATATGTGACGTCGTTTAGGAGAAACCACGTCACATATTTTCTATATGTGACGTGGTTTCTTAAAAATTAAAAAAAAATGAAACCACGTCACATATTTTATATATGTGACGTGGTTTCTAAAAAGAAAAAAAGAAAAGAAAAACCACAAACCACGTCACATATATTTTATATATGTGACGTGGTTTCTTAAAAATTAAAAAAAATTCCCTGATTATCTATGAAACCACGTCACAAATTTTATATATATGACGTGGTTTATTAAAAATTAAAAAAAATTCGAAAACCTGATTATTTACTACAAACCACGTCACATATTTTCTTTATGTGACGTGGTTTATTATAAAAAAAATTAAAAACTTGAGGAAAACCACGTCACATAATTATAATATGTGACGTGGTTACTCATACCCATAATCCACGTCACATTTCTGCCATTATTGTGACGTGGTTTCTTCTTCAGCATGATATTTAATTACAAAAATGCCACCAAGCTCTTTTCAATGTCCGTTTTATAATTAAGTGACGTGAATTAGGGACAAGAAATGGGCTTTTTGTAGTAGTGTGACAGGAGAAAAAGCAAAAATAAGTGTCAAGTGACTCACTCTCAGGCCTCAGATATCAAAACCCATCATTCTCTCTACCTTAGATCTCGAACAGTCTCTCAGCCTCAAACCCTTCATTAATCCCATCGTTCTAGAAACTTCTTGATAATGAATTTCTTTTGGATTTACTTCTTGGTGATGATGCTGATTCTGGGTGTGTTGAGTCTAATTAGTGAAGCTCGTGGCAGTGAAGTTAAGGGGTTAGAATGCTTGAAGGTTTCTTCTTTAGATTTTTTAGATTCTGTTCAAGGAGTCATTTATGTTTTGCAACATGTTTCCTTCATCTTGTTCAGTTTCCAAATGGACAAGATTTTTGTCTCTCCAATGCCATTTGTGACTGCCCAGACTTGCTTGCTTTGTCTTTTGATGCTCTTTAGTTATCTTCCTCTGCCACTGAGACTCCCACATATACCATTCTCTATCTTACCTTATTTTTGAACAAACCTTTTTCAAAAAAAAAAAGTCGTGACAGTTCCAGCCCATTCCAGTCCAGTCTCCTCTCGGTTAATACTGGGACAGCTTCAAGATGGGACGGGACATAGGATGGGGTTTCCGTCTCAAGTCCTTTTTTTTCTAGGAAAACCCCTAATTGAAACTCTTATAGTATAGAAAATATATATTCCGGATAAAAAAATATAAGTGAAACGGTAGACTATCAGATACAAGAAACAAGAAAAACTTAAACTACTTGACGCTCGATATAAAAATATAATGACCATTCTTATCAAAGAGAGAAACCTCAAAGAGGATAGTGATGTTAACTAATCAGCTTTAGAAACCTCCAAGAGTTTGTGATTTGATGTAGATAAACAGACCACTTAGTACTTTCTTTTTGGTATTCCCTATCTTCATATTTAGAAAACAGAGATAGTGAGACCCATCTCTGTTATTTTAATTTTATGATGGATTTTTATAATTATAAAATATGTTGTGTTGTACATAATAATTTAAATCAACTTCAAGCATTAAAATTAAAACTCAGCCTGAGTTGGCTTTGTGTTAAGGATAACCCCTTGCATGTTAAACAAGCTATGCATTAAAATTATCTTTAAAAAATCCAGTAAAGAAGAGAAGAAATAATGAGCAATGTATTGTCCAAAGACACTGTTACTTAGTGGTATGACATTTTTCTTAAAAGAGAGAGGTTGCGCGTTCGATCCTGATATACATCAATGCATACAACATACCCCTTTAATTAAAAAAAACAATGTATTGTAAAACAGACTAATCATTGAATGGGTAGAAAAAATAATATAAGGGTTAGTAATCCAATCTGCAGTTATTCCTCTCATAATTAAAACGTACGAAAAATATGTATATTTAAATATGAAAAAGGTAATATTAAAATGAAAGATGTGATACATTTCCAATGAAGCTAAGAAGCATACAATTAAATCCATTTTCAAAACAATAATCTATTTCATTAAATATATTTACTTCCTCCTTCAAATTCAAATTCAAGAACAAGAGTAACCCAAAATTTATATTTCATAGTTGGTTTGAGCCAGATTTTTGCCGATTTAAATGAAAGTCTATATTGTTCAGGTGACCGATTCTACAATTTATAGGTCAACTTATTTAGTCTAATCCAACTTTCTGTACATTAATAAACAAATAAACCTAAATGATTTATTTGTAGCTTTCATACATAATGTGTAAATAAATATAAGTGGCTTTGAACTAATATTAAAATCAAGGGTAAATGTGCAAATCTGACAACGGGGTTTTTGCTCAGGAACATGTAGCACCATAAAGTTTAAGGTCCAAAAATGCCCATAAACTTTACAAAACGGTGCAATTTTAACACAGCCATTAATAGTGTCAAATTCTCCGTCACTTTATAGTTAATGGGCCCTACTTTATTAATTTAAAATTATTTTATAAAGGGTAAATGTGCAAATCTAACAACAAAGTTTTACTCAGGAGCATGTAGCACCATAAAGTTTGTTAAGGTTCAAAAATGCATATAAACTTTATAAAACGGTGCAATTTTAACACAGCTATTAACAATGTCAAATTCTCTGTCACTTTTAGGGGTGAGCAAAAACCGAACCAAACCGAAAACCAAACCGAACCAAATGACTTTCGGTTTCGGTTTCGGTTTCGGTTTCTATTTTGAAGATTTTCGGTTTTCGGTTTTCGGTTCGGTTTCTGCAAAAAAAATTCGGTTTGAAACCGAAAACCGAAAACCTTATATTATAAAAAAAAAGACCAAAGCCCCAGACCCAACCCAATACATTTATTTTAAAGGAAAATAGAAAAGCCCAAATGAAATGAGCAAGCCCAATAGCCAAAAACCCATACCCTGATTCTAGCAAGGGCATCACTCATCATTCATCACCCTCTCCCTCAGAGTCCAAAACACTCAGCCACTCTGCTCTCTCCCTAGACCCTCGACCAATCTGAAACTCGAAGAATCTCCCACCCAAATCGAAGGATGGAGAACAAATCGAAGATATGCCATACCCAAATCTAAGAAAAACTCAAGAGCTCTTCGAAGAACTCTGATTCAAACTCTCAGATCTTCTCCCAATTATTGTCGCACATTGAGCTTCGCTTAGATCTTGCAGTGAACGATGCAGTTTTTAAGACGAACAGAGAAGAACTCGAACGGCAGAGTACTCAAATGCCGGAGAACTTGAACGCCGGCTAAAAGAGCTTGAACACAAACCTTTGCCGTCACTTTAGCCACAAACCCTAAGCCTTCAATTGAGAGATTTTTGAGCAAAAGACGCAGGTATTATATAATTTAAACATTCTTGTTTCATGATATCTAAGAAGCACGGAAATTAGAATAATAGAGTTGTGTCTGATTTAAGTGTCAGGCACTTTGATACAGAAGATGTGTGGTTTTATATTTGTGACTTTTTACCATATGAGAACGTTTTTCTTGGTATGTGGCTTTAGTTTATCTTGAATTTTTCCTTTTTTTCTAGGTACTATTAAAGTTATATCTACAAAGCTATCAACGTCTGGTTCTCCTCTTATTGTTCTGGCCACTCGCCATTCTTTCCTGTTTGACATGGGTCTCAAGTGTTGGCTAAGGATTGCAGATGACTACTTTCCTGCATCTAATTTCGCCAGCTTTTGAAGTTTGGGTTCAATTCAAAGTGGTGAGCTAGCAGCTTTGCTTTCATGTATTTTTTTTTTTAATTTTTGTATGGCCAAATCTGTAACAAAGGCCCAACAAAAAAGCCTGAAAAACCATTAAACCAAACTGAAAACAATTCGGTTTTTCGGTTTCGGTTTCTTGGTTTCTCGGTTTCGGTTTCGGTTTCATTTTTTGTGGGTTTTCGGTTTTTTTGGTTTTCGGTTTGGTTTTGAACCGAAAAACCGTTTGCTCAGTCCTAGTCACTTTATAGTTTGTAGGCCCCACTTTATTAATTTAAAATGATTATTTCATAAAAAAAAATTTCTCACTCCTTCCTCCCTCTTCTTTCCCGTTCTCTGTCTCCCATCCTTGTCATCACTGTTGTCCAAACCTTGGATGTTCACCGACGCAAGGTCGCCATGTTTGAGCAAATCGATATGCTTAAACAAATAATCAACTCATGCATAAAGAAAGGCACCCATGACTTAGCCACAGACGGTGCAACTTGGAATCTACGTGGGACCCACATAATGACAATTTGAAGCTTTTGACGGAAATGTGATAGTTGCCACCGTCTATGGCTAAGTTATGGGTGCCTTTTCTTTATGCATAAGTTGATTATTTGTTGAAGCATATCGATTTGCTCAGACATAATGACGTTATCCCAGGTTGGGACAATAGTGTTGACAAGGATGAGAGACAAGGAATGGGAAGGGGGAGGGGAGGTGTGAGAAAAAAATACTTTTATAAAATAATCATTTCAAATTAATAAAGTGGGGCCCACAAACTATAAAGTAACTGAGAATTTGACACTGTTAATAGTTGTGTTAAAATTGCATCGTTTTATAAAGTGTATATGCAGTTTTGAACCTTAACAAACTTTATGGCTCTACATGCTCTTGAGTAAAAACTTTGTTGTTAGATTTGCACCTTTACCCTTTATAAAATAATTTTAAATTAATAAAGTGGGGCCCACTAACCATAAAGTGACAGAGAATTTGACGCTATTAACGGCTGTGTTAAAATTGCACCGTTTTGTAAAGTTTATGGGCATTTTTGGAACTTAACAAACTTTATGGTATCACATGCTCTTAAGCAAAAACTTCATTGTTAGATTTGTACCTTTACCATAAAATCAAAATCAGTTAGTTTAAGCAATACATTTGTCTTAAATATGCATCATTTTTCATTTTCTCCCCCAACAAAAAAAAACACTACCTTAAATACTTCCATATTTCCACTTAGTATGAAGGAAACTTACAGAATAATTCATTAAATACTTAATTAAGCAATGATAAATATGACCTATAATCCTTTATATAAGAGTTAAATAACTAATACGAAGATGTTAAGTAAATTAGTTAAGTTAGTCATTTATATCAAATGTGTCTTATTTTAGTTAATAATGTATGAATAGGAACATCAATACCCGAAGGAGAGCTCGCGTCTCTCTCTCTCAAAGTAAACCCTAGCTGCTGTAGCCACCGTCACCGGTAACCTCGCCGTCACCAAGAAGAGTTGAACGAGATCTTGGGGAGATCCAAGCCGCTCTATTTCTAGTCACGTCCAACAAAAATCGAGTCGATGATCACTGTCAAGCCTTCATCCAGTTTTCCCCAATTTTCCTATCTCATCAATCCTTTCAATTTCACCAAATTTATCCCTATTTCTGGAAATTTATCATGTTTAAAAGGACAGCTAGTTTCACCTCTGAATCGGAGAGCTAGGTCTCTCTAAATATTTCTATTCTTCCAGGAATTTCTTCTATCATTCGATCTTGGTGTGGCGATTCTTTCTTGAATCATCACTGTCTTTTTCACTGGTTTATCTTCATTGTGTCTAACATCCCATGACATTGAAGAGGACATAATAATTATCTCGCTTCTTGTGGTTCCATCTCTCAATCTTTTACATCTCTAAGCCGCTATGATCACCATCGATTCTGCATGCAGGGTTGTTGAGGGGGAGCATTTGTCTCTCTAATTTCTGCCACTGCTGGTTACCTTTAAATTTCACTACTACAAAAAATAGTATTTACGTCCCCATTTCACGTCTCTTTTTTAAATATGAGATGTAGAAAATAGGGCGGTGGCATAATCGTAAATAACTGAAGAAGTTAAAAACTTTCCACGTCTCATTTTTATTTATGAGACGTGGATTATTGTGAAATTTGGGCGCGGAATTTGACAATAGGCAAAATAGGAGGCGGGAATGCACTTTCCACGTCTCACAAAAATTGTGAGACGTGGAAAGTCTCTTGAAAATTAAAAAAAAGATTAACAACTTTCAACGTCTAACATATATTTGTGAGACGTTGAAAGTCTCTTGAAAATTAAAAAAAAATTGCCCCCCCTTTTCCACGTCTCACAAAATTGTGAGACATGAAAAGAGACTTTCAACGTCTCACATATGATTGTGAGACGTTGAAAGTCCCTTAAAAAATTAAAAAAAAAAATTTACCCCACTTTTCAACGTCTCACATATGTTTGTGAGACGTTGAAAGTCTCTTTCAACATCTCACAAACATATGTGAGACGTTGAAAGTCTCTTGAAAATTAAAAAAAAAAGATTAACAACTTTCAACGTCTAACATATATTTGTGAGACGTTGAAAGTCTCTTGAAAATTTAAAAAAAAAAAAATTGCCCCCCCTTTTCCACGTCTCACAAAATTGTGAGACGTGAAAAGAGACTTTCAACGTCTCACATATGATTGTGAGACGTTGAAAGTCCCTTAAAAAATTTTTAAAAAAAAATTTACCCCACTTTTCAACGTCTCACAAACATATGTGAGACGTTGAAAGTCTCCTATATAAAAAAAATTAGGCTTCCCCTAACACAACCCTTTCCTCCTCCCCACCTCCTCTCTGCCTCTTCTCCCTCCGTCTTCTCCCTCTCACCACGACAACATAGGCTTATCCGTCTTCAACCCTTTCCTCCGTCTTCTTCCCAGAACGTCGACAGATCGAGCTTCTACCTTCGTCGTCTTCGATCTCCCTCTCACCACGATTTGAGCACGCAACATAGGTCTTCGGCCAGGGATGGAGAAGCTAATGTCGCCCTTCAAGAAAACTCATCATCAGACCCTCGCGTCGTCAGAATCACACTCTCCGGCAAAAATCTCAAAGGCTATATCCCCTTCGAACTTGGATCTCTAACCTACCTCCGTAAAAGATTTCTACGGCTTTATCCTTCGATCTGTGTTGAAACATGTTCATTTTTTGTTTCCAAACTAGTACCACTACATTCTAAATTTCTTGATTCTGATCTTGGACTAATATGGAACCATTTGTTCCCTTATGGACCATGAGAAAGAGTTAGCATTAGCCTCTTTATTTGCACAGATAAAATTGGATTCTGGCTTTGGTTATATGTTGCTCATTATGTTTCATCATGGTTTGTTGGAATTTGCAGTAAGTAACAGCTTCAATTGATAAAAGAGTACAGGAAAGAAGGAAGAAACTTGAGGTACGAATTTCTTATTTGTCTTTCACTAGTTCTGGACTGTTTTGGGAACATACTTCTTGTTGAAACATATTTTTTATCATTTGAAGTTTGCACATCTGTGAACATTTGGTATCTTGTTTAAGGTCTTTGCTGGTGAAAAATAGATTGAAAAAAGGTTAGAGTCAGTTTGGGTGAACTGATACTGATTGGGCTCTTCACTGTTTGGTATATCTTGTTTGCTTTTTTCACTGATAGGGCTCTTTTATTATTTTTTTTTTTGAACTAATACTGATATGGTTCTAGCATTTTTGTAATATTAGTTTGGATATAAATAATAAAATTAGTTCATTTTGTTTACATTTTCAGTGTTATATTCCTATTATTCCGATAAAATATTGGGATTTTTTTTGGATTGGGGTTAATCAGCCTAATTAAGAAAATATTCTTTTTTTAAAAAAAAAGACTTTCAACGTCTCTTATTCAAATAAGAGACGTGGAAAGTATTTTCCACATCTCTCATTTAAAAAAGAGATGTGGAAAGTGGGAAGTTTCCACGTCTCACATTCAAAAAGGAGACGTGGAAAGTTCTGTGACCACTTTCCACGTCTCATTTTTTAATGTGAGACGTGGAAAGTGGGCACTTTCTACATCTCTTTTTTGAATGTGAGATGTGGAAAGTGGGCACTTTCCACGTCTCATTTTTGAATGTGAGACGTGGAAAGTGGGACTTTCCACGTCTCACATTCAAAAATGAGACGTGGAAAGTTTCAACTTTCTACGTCTCCCTGATCTACGTCCCACTAAAAAGAGACGTGAAAAGTCCAAAAAAAGAGATGTAAAAAGTGTTTTTTGTAGTAGTGTTTGTTTGTGATGAATTTGGTGATTTTTTGCAGTAATATCATGGCTTCTCATCTACTTGCCAAGGGACAACTTGTGTTTTTCTGATTTCAATCTCAATCTCTGTTTGACATTTCTTCATTAAGCTTTCACTGCTGCACCCTCAGAAAGCTTTTCTGATTTCTAATTGCTCGCATGCACTGGTCTTTTAATTCTATTATGGTTCAACAACGAGTGGAAGCCGCAATCTTCTTCAATCCAGTGTTTGATTATTATGCTTCTTCGTTTCAGTTGATCAGGTTCTTTGCTCTGCAATAAATTATGATAATTTTTTGGTAATTCTTCTTCTATATTGTGGATCTTCGGTGCTCTAATTGGACAGCTACTCTCTTCGCTATTGTAAACCTTTATCTACTTTGCAACCTCAAACAAGGGTTTCTGTTGTGGGCAACAAATCTGTTAAGGTTGAATATGATGACTTCTTTGGTTGTTATGATTCTAACCTGCATGAGACTAGAGTTAAATTGGATGCTTATTGCTATTATGGAAAACCTTTGCAAGAAGATTTTGCCTTGGTACATGGTGTGATATTCGATAAAGGCAAACAAAGTAAGCGGGGAAGATATTGGTCTGAGTTATGAGATAAATAAAAGACCTTGCTTACAGAATTCTCATGATAGGAATCGTAAGTATGAGCAACAAGCACCTTTTTCTGAAGTGCCATTTGAAAGAGCCAAGAATTTTTTGAAGCAATGGGAAAAGTTTGACTTAGCTAATTTATATCATAAGCGCTCTTGTCTATTCAATTGTGAGAGTAGAAAACGTAAATATGAGTATCAAGCATATTCTTCTTTTTCAAGCTATAAAAAGGCTAAGTCTATTTCAAAGGAACAAGAAATTCAATCTTCTTGTATCTCTAATCTCAAGCCTTTGGTTATGTATCTCCTTATTTTCAAAGCTATAAATGAAGTCAAAGGAAGGTATCCAAAGGGGTGGAAAAGGCCGTCTGCGTGTAGAATCTTTAAGAAGCGAATCAGGGATGAAGTGTCAAATGGAGATGATTCAAATGGTCATCATCACAAAAAGTTGCGAATATTGGATGAGTTACTTGAGAAATTTCAAGAATGTAAATCCTTGGATTCAACTTTTGGCGACTTAAATTATAAAAACCCTGAACCAAGATCAACAGATACAATCAAGACGAAGACATCTCAAAATTTTGCTTCTGGTGCTTATATTGGTCCAAAGAAACGCTCATCTGGTTCTACTTTGATCGTTGTTCTTGTCTCCAAGGAAGCTCGAATTATTCCTAGTCTCTCAAATTCTGTCAAGGCATAGGAAGCTGCCTCTCCAAAGCTTCCCCAAGGGCCATGAAAACATTAAGTTGGAACTGTCATGGTTTTAGAAAGACCACGGCAGTTCAAAGGTGCAAGCAACTAATTAGGAAATTTCAGCCTGATTTTATTTTTCTTTCTGAAACTAAGGTGGCTGTAGATGTTGCTTGTAAACCTCTTGTTAATTTGGGATATCCTCATTTTGTTGGAACAGATGCAATTAGAAAACGTGGTGGCACTCTAATTGCTTAGACTTCTGATTTCAATATTTAGGTTCTTGAATTATCTCTTACTGTATGTCATTGCAAGATTATTAGTGCTGAAACTTCATGCTACCTTTCCTTTGTCTATGGTCCACCATCTTCAGCTAATCATTATCTTTTATGGGACTGGTTAGAGAGTACTGTTGCTTGTATTGACTTGCCATGGTTGGTTACAGGTGATTTTAATCAGATTTTGACTCAAGCAGATAAATCTGTCAATGAAAGTAGCTCAAGTTCAGCTCATCATTTCTTTGCTTGTATAAACAATTGTCATCTAATAAAATTGATTCAGAAAGGGCCAAGATATACATGGACTAATAATCGAAAAGGGGAAAATCTATTAATGTAAAGATTGGACATGGCTTTTTCAAACTTGGAATGGATGGACAAGTTCCCTCTTTCTCATGTGGACACTCTAGCAATTGCTGCATCCGACCATAGTCCTATTCTTGTTAATACTACCATAGACACTCCCAAGAAGCGCTCGCTCAAATTTGAGCCTCTATGGTATAAATTCCAACATTGTCAGAAGATTATAGATGATTGCTGGAAAAATGAATATCAGGGATCACCGAGCTTCATTCTTCACTGTAAACTTCAATCTACTTTGACGACATTATCCAACAAGGCCAAAACTCATATTGGAAATATCCCTCAAAGAATTAAGAATCTAGAAGACAAGCTCAAATCTTATCCCTTGGATTTTCTTCCAAATGGTGGTTTAGATCCCTCTCTAGAAAAGTCAATCAATGAAGACAAACATGAATTAGAATTCCTGTATGATTGTGAAATGAGTTATTGGCTTCAGAGAGCAAAGGTAAATTGGAAGACAGTACAAGGGGATGTTTATCAAATGGTAGACTCCTTCTGGTCTACAGGTTATATGTTGAAGTCCCTGAATAAAACAAATATTGTCTTAATCCCTAAATCAGAGCACCAGCAGAGTTTTAAGGACTTTAGGCCAATTAGTTTGAGTAATATTTCATATAAAATCATCTCAAAGGTTGTATGCAATAGACTTAAAGGCCCATTGTCCAAACTGATTGCTCCTACTCAAAGTGCTTTTTTGAAAGGCAGATTGATTACAGATAATGTGATTCTAGCAGCTGACTTGATTCATCAAATACACTCATCCAACAAAAGACGCAAGAAATTGGCTGCCATAAAGCTGGACTTCTCAAAAGCTTTTGATATAATCTCATGGTCCTTCCTTCTTGTTACTTTGGAAAAGATGAACTTTCCCACAAAATGGATTCAATTAATTGGCCAATGCCGTACTACTGTTCAATATCAAATTCAGATCAATGGCCAAACTGCAGCATCTATCACTCTTTCCAATGGCATTAGACAAGGGGATCCTCTTTCCCCTTACTTGTATATAATTGCATCTAATGTGTTGTCAAGCATGATTCACAAATCAGAAGGCCAAAATTTATGGCAAGGTGTCAAGATATCCAATAATGCTCAACCTATCTCTCATTTGTTCTATGCAGATGACTCTCTTCTTTTTCTTGAAGGAAAGCAACAAAGCTTTGACCATGCCAATCATATTATCAATACCTTTTGTAAATGGTCGGGTCAAAAAATTAACAAAGGGAAGTCTACCATCATTTTCAGTCCCAATATCCCTGCACAAGTAAAGCATCAGCTTGCTAGTACTTTGCAAATGAGTTATTCTGCAAAACTGGGGAAATATTTAGGGACATGGATTGATCCTGGTAGGAATAAGAGCCAAATCTATGAGCAAGTAACTGATGCAGTTAACAGTCGAACATCCACTTATAAGTCTAAATTATTATCTCAAGCATCGAGGTTAACTTTAATCAAATCTGTTTTGTCTGCTTCTAATATATATGTTTTGTCTTGTGTCAGACTCCCAGATTATATATGTACAAAAATAGATGGAAGATGTATTGATTTCTTCTGGGGTGAAGGTGATTCAGGGAAAAAGAGAATTCATCTCCTTAGCAAGGACAAACTTTTTTTGCCCATCTTTGAAGGAGGTTTAGGTATTAGACCTACAGAAAGAGTCAATAATTCTCTAATGGCAAAACAGGTTTGGAGAATTATTTCAGCCCCAAGGAATTCCCTTATTGGTTCTACTTTGCAGACTAAATATGTAGACAAATCCAGCAAAGAGATTGTGAAAGAACCTTATATTTGTTCATGGATGTGGAAAGGCCTAATGAAAAGTGCATATATGATTGTCAACAATCTAGAATGGAGAGTTGGTAGTGGATCAAATATTCCTCTCAACCATCCTTTGTGGTGGCCAACGCAATCTGGAACTCATATTGTATCTAATTTAGGTACTGTTCGAGATCTAACCATGCATTCCAATATACCATGGAAGCCTGTTCTATGGAATTCTCAATTGATCAATTTACTATACTCCCCTCATATTGCACAAAGAATTATATCCTCTCCCATTTCTTTTACTGGTTCATCTGATTATTTAGCCCGGAAAATTAGCCCATCAGGTTTCTATTCAGCTCAAGCAGGTTATCGATTGCTATCTCATTCAACCCAGCATATCTCAACTGATTTGTTTTGGAAGTATCTTTGGTCTATTTCTCTGCCGAGAAAGAATTTGTTGTTTATCTGGAAATTCATGTTGAATTGCATCCCATATGGGGATATTTTAAGACATCATCATTTGCAGGTAAATCAATTATGTCCTTTCAGATGTAATTTTCAGGAAACTATGGAACATCTTTTCTTCCACTGCCCATTTGCTCGGGCAATCTGGTTTGGTCTATTAGGAATCAGAGCAGGTTGGGAAGATTTAGCAGAATTTAAAAGATGGTTTCATTGCATTGTCATTGATTCTCATGCTGGAAATTCTAATGTCTTGGTTGAAAAATCTATTCTTTTGATCAATGCTCTATGGATGCTTCGTAACAGCATTATTCATCAAGGAAGCAAAGCATGCCCTATTAGACTGATCCAACAAATATTGCATGCTTCCTCTTTCAACTCTATTTTGGAGTATAGCTCAAATCAATGCACAAAATCTTTAACAGCCAATAGAAGTTCTATTGTCAACTACTGCTCCAATGGATGGTTTCTTTCTATAGACAAATTCAAGAAAGGGCGGAATGTTTATTGTTTCTCACAGATCTTCTTCAACAATCAACTCATTCAATCCTTCACTTGGCAGCGAGACAAACAACAGTCTTCAAATTTCTTTCTTAGACTCTTGCGAGCTTTGCTAATATGGATTTCATCAAACAGTCTCTACTTAATGCAAATGCCTTTATTGGTGAGATCTCAATGGAAGAATACACTTTCAATGGACGAATCACAATAATCAGTGGATATGATGATTGAATATGATCTTACAAGGTTGCTGAGAAGATTCTCTTATGTTACTTTCATTCAAGACAAGCCCCAGCATAATGTCGCTTCTTTGGCTTTTTCTTTTCCTTCTTCTAGTTTTAATTGCTTTTATATTTAATGATGTAGAAACATTTTTCTTTTTTAATGATAATGATAATTGTCTTTTTCCACACAAAAAATGTGTCTTGTTTTTCTTAAAATATCTTATTTAATTATATGCATTAGAACTACCTTATTAGGAGTGCCTTAATATTTGTTTGCTGCAAAAGGTATATATCCATTATTAAATCAAGAACACCAACCCAAAAGTTCTCAAGGTACATTAGCCCAATCTAAACCAGCAACAAAACAAAACAACAAGAGCAGGGAAGTGAATCAAAATAAACTCATCACCTTTGATATGTTCAATCAACATATACACTTTCAAGAAAAGAATTATAAATTTATGGGGTTAAGGGTCTTATATATCTTAGAAGTTTCCTTGTAGGAGCTTCCAGCACTCGGAAGTTTTTTGGGATCTTAAATGCTTTGGAAGTATTATTTCATAGCATTTGTATTCTAAGTTAATGGACACACAGACAGACGTTTACCATGTCAGACTGAATGCCATGCTAGATTCAAACCCTTGTTGAATGAGTGATAATATGGCTCAGGTTAAGGTTATTAAATGCCTTAGAAGTTTTTTCGAAGATGTGATGACTCCCAATTTAACATTGATTTAGGGTTTATTTAGAAGATATTTGGGGAGTCATTAATGCTAATTGAAGGAATTTTAAGAGCTTTTTAGAGAAAATTATTCAAATTTATCTTATAAGCTTAATTTAATTATTTTTGAAATAAATATGACAATTTATTAGAAAATTTGATTGGCATGATTCCCTCACCTTTATGCATCATTTTGATAGGTACAAATGGATATTTTAAGCTAGGAAGGAGGAGAAAAGCAAAGGAAAAGAGTGGAGAAAGTTGGAGCTTAATTGCTGGAAATTGCCTCTTGTGCCATGGCATTGCACTTGAGTGCCATGGCACTACACGAAAATCCCTAAAAATCCTGAACTCACACAGATTCGTTTTTTATCCTTTTAAAACACATAGGGCACGAAAATACACACAGAATCAGCCCCCTTTCAACCCTAGAACCTCTATGAACGATAAGCTCATCGGTGCACACATCTTCGGAGCTAGGATTTGCAAAATTGGAGGTTGAGAAGCAAAATTGGAGGAGTTTCTTGCCCTACGATGATAGATTCTTCTTGTTTTCTTCAATTCTTTGTTCTTTTGTGAGTTAAACATGGGATCTCTTTGTATTTCTGGTTTAATCCATTCATGAGTAGCTAAATCTTTTGTTCTAGGATTGGTTCAAGCCTTGTATGGATTGAAACCTAATTTGTTTCCTTTTCTTTTAGTAATTAAAGACTGTTTGTGTTGATTTATCATATTTCTAATGCCTCTAATTGACTGATCACCCTTTAGAGCGATTTGTTCGTTTAAATTATACTCAAGAGAGATAGTTTAGGTGTAGAACTAGGATAAATCAGACTGGACTTGAAGTTTAAATTAACTAACGGATGGTTTGTTGGTAGAATAGAGATATATCTATCGACCTAGTTTTGTCAGGTTAAGGTTGACTCTTAATGCGTGCTTTCATTAATTTGTAATAAGAGATTGAGAAAGTTTAATGAGAAGTATAGGCTTGATTTTGACTCGAGAGAGCGTTTCAAGTATATTAAAACCTTAGACAAACACATATTGTTATTTAAAGACTAAAGGAAGGGAAATTAATTAGGGTTCATGAAATACAACGGTGAGAATTAATCCTAAACTTAGTTAATTGATAAATTAAATCTTTCTTGTTTGTTTCTTTATTTCTAGTTTAGAATAGTTTTAAAAATCTGTTTTCTAAAATAATTTGATTTGTTCAACTTAATTGAGTTCATTAGCCTGTTGTTTGATTGAGATTTTAAAACAAATCTCCGTAGGAACGATAATTTTATACTACGTTGCGATCCGTACTCTTGTGGGCGAACAAGCTCCCAGCACCTGGAAGTTTTGATTTTGAATCTTAAATGTCTTGAAAGTATTATTTTGTATGATTTAAACCCCAAGTTAACAGAGAGGCAAATGAAGTTTTGCCACCTAAGATTAACAACGCGTAAGAGTCAAATCCTTGTTGAATGCGTATTAACTTGTATCAAATTTTATTTCCCAAACAGATATTTCCGTTGAGTCACAATCGTATATCCCTTTCAAGTCAACATTTATTTGACAAAGATCTGACTCTTAGGTGATGTTTAGTCTTGGGTGGCAACCGTTCACTTGTCTCCATGTTAAGTTGATGCATAAATGCTATGAAATAATATTTTCAGGGCATTTAAGATTGAAAACAAAACTTCCAGGTGCTGGGTATTTCTTTGAAAAAACTTTAGGGCATTTAAGAATCTTCACTCGAGCCACATCATCACCCGTTCAACAAGAGTTTGACTCTGACGTGGCAAAATTTTGGGCATAAATGCTACGAAATAATATTTTCAGGACATTTAAGGTCCAAAAAGAAAGTTCCGGGTGCTGGGTGCACCTCGAAAAAACTTCTAAGGCATTTAAAACCCTTAACCCTAATTTATGAGACAAAGTGAATTAACGTCTTATAATTAGGATCAAAATAAATATTTTGTCTAACTCATATTTAGAAGGGAGGACATAGTAAGTTACATTTAATTGTATATATAGCCTAACTTTCTTCTGAAATGTGACATATATAGATTGGGATCTGAGGGGCTTGTTATTTTCATTAGCATGGCTGTGACCACTTATTTCTTAGTGCAACAATGATGGTATTATTTTGAATTGAAACTGGTTAATAATAGGCAATATGAGGTCCTGGACCTGTCTGTGGCTACAATCAACAAGCAAGATGATGTTCGTATCACTCTAAACTGTATCCTCAATCGACTGACTCATCATATTTTTCTAAATAATTAATACTCATTTTGGTTCTTTTCATATAAGCTGAAAGCCAAATTATACGCTTAAAAAATCCAGTAAAAATTAAAATCCAATAAAAGTAATAAATATGGAAAAAATAAGTTTTTTTTTAAAATATACAGTTATTTATAAGAGAAAAGTATGAGAGAGAAATAAAATAATAATGATATTAAATAAAAAAAATTGAAGTAAAGGAAAAAAGATGAGAAGAAGATTAGAGATTCATCGAGGGCAAAAATGTTTAAACGCATTAAACCACAAGTCAGCTCTTATAGACAAGAGCTAGAGGATATTATAATTCCTAATTTTCGTAAACAGTCTGCTTCCTCATGAACGAGCTTTTTCCTACCGGTCTCGAACCCCTGCATTTTTTTATGGTGCTTTTTTTTTCTGCTTTTCCCTAATCTTAGTCATCCATCAAATCTGATGGTTGAAAATATATAAGAAAAAAAAATAGATAAAAATATAAAGATAGTGTAAGCTAGAAAATAGGGATGAGAGATATATTAGGAGAGATTTGTGGACCAATATTTTATAATTTTTTCAACCATCAGATTTGATTTATGGCTAAGATTAAGGAAAAGCAGAAGAAAAACACCATAAAAAAATGCAAGGGTTCCAGACCGTTTTCCTACAGCCATGCCTCTTCTTTAATTTTCATCTTCTTCCTATCTTTCTTCATGCTTTAATCAAAACATGGCTAATAATAACCCGTTTTCTGAGCTCCAAAGTTCGGTGAATTTGGTTTGATAACACACTATATTTAAAGACGTAAGTATACACTCTAAAACTGTGTATTTTTTTTTAATTTAGAGTGTAAAATCATTGAAAATTTGTGAAAATATGAAAAACTAACCCTTTTTTGCCTATAAAATATCAAAATCCCACTCATTTTGTGTAAAATCTAATGATGAAAAATCCACAAAATTAAAAAAAAAAACATTTGGGAAGAAATGCACAAGTAGTTTAGAGCCTAAATCCCCTTCTTGTAATAAGACTTATTACAAGCGCGTACACACACATAACTCACCAGAAGAAACAGTAAGAGATATAGGGAGAAACAAGTTTCACCAGCTCTACATTCACCTCTGAATGGTCCAGCTCTCAAGACAATCTTGGACACTGAATTGTTCTGCTTCAAAGCTTCCTGCAAAAGCTTCCCTTATGCACAGATTGTGACTGCAACTAACATTTACAGCCATAGTACGTTGATGCAAAACTAACTCACTCACTCACACACACACACAAAATCTCACACAAACTTGTTTGATAGGGAATGCAAGCTGAAACAGAGGAGGGGGGAGTGAGAAAGTAAGGGGGAGATAATTTTATAAGCCATCATAATATTATTCATCGTGTGATTATTACAAAAGCTATTAGGTCGTGTATATATGACTAAAAGAGAAGCAACTTGTAAATATAATAATAGAAAACAATTTTGTAACTTATCAGCTTGCCAAAATAAATCAAAAGTAACCGCTTGCCGATAAGATAAAATATTTCTACTTAGCTCTATCCCCTAGCAAAATAAAATTAAACAATACTAAGAGTATTTCCTTATTTTCTATCAATTATGCTCTTTCTCTTGACATCAACTTGACTGTTTTTCTAGTTTTGAAGAGAACGTGATTGGTCAAGGAGGTTATGCTGTGATTTAACTTCACTATCATACTTCAGATTTTTTATTTTGGGCTTTCAAAGTAGTTACCCAACCAATGGACTCGCCATACAATATCCAAAATTGAAAGGACATTCTAGTTTGTATATCTAACAGATTCACAAAATTTCCAAGTATTTATTTATAAGTCAATCTTCGACCCTTCCACTTTGCCTGTCACAACAATAGCCACCTTTGTTTCTCCAGAATCCTTCATACATGGTTTAGTAGACGAATAGTTTAATGTCTATGCTTATGGGTACTATTATTGGAGCTCATTACTGGAGAACAAGATTTGGATAGCTCACAGAAAAGTTTAGTATGATGTCTGTATGTTGTTTGGTTGTTTTGAATTTAGAATGGTAAATCTTTGAAAAATCATAGAAAAACGAAAACTAAACTACTTTTTATCCATACCATATTAAAATAACACTCATTTTATATAGAATTTTGTAATCAAAAGACCCCAAAAGAACATTAGGGAATGATACTAAATATGGTGTATACATGGGATCACAGCTGACACCCCGGTTTGTTTTGTTTTACTAAGCTTGTTGATGTTAAAAATGTTGATTTCATTCCGCTCTTCATGACTACTTATTTTCCATGAAGAATCCCTTGCTATCAACAAATAACATTAAAGGGCTTGTGAATCCATGTCTGGATGTCGCTTATGATGTAGAACAAATGAACCCTTTGAGTCTTAGTAGCTTCATTGTGTGTTGATCAATCTTCATGAGCACCAAATATGAGGCAGGTATATATAAACTGATCCTGGAGTTTTGAATTGATCAGTGGCTTCAATTAAGCATTACATATGTTGCTAAAACTATAAACTGCGCCATGTCCTATTATAGGAGTTAGACAAAGAATTTATTTTGTTTCTAAATATAAGATATACATTCATCCTGTCTCAAAAATATATAACTTTGTTTCTCCCAAATATACTTTGTTTGCACATAATGAGGAGTTCACATTAAGGATTAGTTACAATACAAATAGTTGAAAGGGGTATTTCAAGGAAACTTAACAAATTTATTATAAATAACTAACTTTACTTTGATTACCCAACTATTAACAATGCAATTGACGCAAGTCTAAGTTATTTAATTTGAATTGTACGTTGTTATATATAATACGATAAAACGAATTTTCTCACAATTTCAGAATTGGTCCGGTTCCAATTTTTAAAGGATCACTCTCAATTTTGATTTGCATAATGAGCTAATGGTTTAATTGTTGAATTTTCTTAAATATCTTCTTTGTTGTAATGTGATCTTGCAGAAAAGAGATGAACTGTAAGTGATGCCATTAGACAAGACCCTGTTCCATTCCATGCTTGTTAGGGTGACTATGGTGAGATATGTACTATTCAAATACTATTTCAATGGTTTAGATTTAAAATTTTTAACTAATATTTCTTTTAGAAAAAAGTGACAATTAATATATCATTTTTATTTTAGATTTTCTACCCATTAAAATAAATTTTTTAAACAATAAAATTAAAACAATTAAACCAGGATCGTCCAACCATAATTGCATCCCATTAGATATGAGTATAATTCAACAATTTGTGTTGAAATGGTAAAAATATCGTTGACATTGTAATTAATGTTTTGAATGTTTTCAAGATATAATCCAATGGGATTTCTCGTACAATGACTAGTAACGCCTAATTCCATCACTCTATTTTAATTTTAGGCACCATTCGTTCAAAGTTAGGCTGGAAAAAGAAGCCACAATCTAAGGCAAACTATAGCTAGTGTTAGGCTGCAACAGATAACCATTGGGGTTATTATGCCATTGATAGAGGGCAACTGATACCTCTATAATTACTTGGAAAATCCAAGGAGATTTTTTGATAATTTTAGGGATATCACTCTTGTATGTTCTGGACGTTCTATAAGGGGGATATAGGTTTTACGGATATCACTCGTGTATTTTCTTGTATAAAAGTGATTTTGCAGACCTATACTAAATTTATATGGGATTCTTACTTCTTACCTCCGTTCTTAAATATAAGACTTAGTTGATTTTTTTGGAAAATCTTAAAAAAGGTAAATAAGATACTTAGGAATTGATTTGTCTCAATTTTTTTTTCTCTAAACTAGTTTAATTGATTTATAAGCCAATATATAATCAAATAATATGCAACATACGTTATGATTAAGTGGTTCATTTAACTTCCTTAATTTCTCCATGAAAAGTCAACTGAGTCTTATATTTAAGAACAGAGGAAGTAATAAATAGCTTAAAGAGAAGGGTCTAGACTCTAGAGGGTGGATATACAAGAATCATTAGGTTGGATCAATCTCTATTACTCATCTGATCCTATTTATAAGTCACTTCCAGCATATTTCACACAGACCAAGGAAATCCTTAAAACTCATTAACTTTCCACTAAAATCCAACAAATTTACAACTTTACCTATATTAAATATCCACTATACCACATGAAAATAAAGTCAACACATAATAAATGAAGGGTAAACTTGTACATTCACACTAAATATTTAATGAGGTGACTTATATATAGGATTAAATAAAACATTCTCTCTACCCTATAAATAGAACCAGAGGAGTATCCATTAAGAAGGTGAAAAGGTTCTATGATTTGGAGAGGTTTACACACACCTCCTCTTAATTTGCACAACTTTGAATATTTGTCCGGTTTATAAGTCACACTGTCAAGTTTTTATATAAAAGTATAACTTTACCTTCATTTATTACGGTGTTTACTTTGTTCTTGTCTAATATATTTTAAATATGAACAATTTTGAAAGTAGTGGAATTCTAAGGAAGAATTGATACAGTTTAAAGTTTCTTGAGTCTAAATGAAATATGTTAAAAATGACTTATGCAAAAAACAACTATTTATTTGAGCAACATACTTATATCATCTCAAACTCTATTTTTAGCAAAGAGATGATATCAATATCTAATGGTAGGGGTGTTCATGGGACGAGACGGGAACAGGACGACCCTATCTCGTCCTGTCCGGTCAAAAGGCATACGGGATGGATTTCTCGTCCCATGTCCCGTCCCATCCCGTAGCTATCCTGTCCTGTTCTGGATGGGACGGAACGAGAATTTTTCGTTTATATTTTTTTAAATAAAATGGCCATTTTCACAGGAAACATACGAGTCCAATATTGCAACAAAAAATTTGACTATAGGCTTTTACAAAATACTATTGTTCTAACAATTTTTTTTGTCTTGACAAACATAATAAACCATAATAAAATTCAACATATAATATTAAAAACACATCTAAATTAAGTCTAAAAGAAACTTTCATATTAATACATAAACTTTAAATTAAAAACATGTTTTAAAACTTTAATAAAATCCACATTCCATATGAGGCTTTGTTGTGCTACACATTCCTGATTCCTCCCATTCCTTTGCCACAAATATGATGCAAAACAAAAAAAAAATGCATGTTATTATTCACATGTAAGGCATGATAATTTGAATGTACAGAGAACAAGTATTTTGATGCAAATAAAGCTGGGATATGTAATATGGACACACAAGTTTTTTGGGCTATGTACATTCCAGGATTAGCTTTTGGTGAGGGTATTGATGTAAACAAAAAAAAAATTGTTGTGCTACACTCGTAAGTATGGACATGTTGGGTTATGTAAAATTTACAAATATATATATAATACTAACGGGACGGGGATGGGACGGGACAGGAATGAGACGACCACATCCCGTCCCGTTCTCGTCCTGCAACCAAAAATTTGTCCCATCCCAAAACAAGCGGCATCAGGACGGGACGAGCGGGACGAGAAATTTTTGAACACCCCTATCTAATGAGAAAATGACAAAAAAATTCCTTCTAATTTGTAACATCCTAAATAAGGAATTTTGAGGGAAAATGACAAAAAAATCTCTTCCAATTTGTAAAATCCCAAATAAGGAATTTTGAGTTGTTAATGGTTGTTAATACTTATCATAAAATTGTTATTGAGATTTTGCAAGTTAGAAATGATTTTTTTATTATTTTCCCAAAACATCTAATTATCCATTCGTATGGGACATGAATATTAGTAAACGTAACTTATCAACCAAATATATACTATATATAAAGATATGTAAATTTTTTTTTTTTTTTTGCCAACATATATAGATATGTAATTATATAATATAATGTGTGTGACCAATCAAATCCTGTAAGCGTTTGCCAAATTTTGGGAAAACGACGTCGCTTGATGGGATCAGAATTCAGATCTAACACCAAAAGAAAGAAAGAACAGAATCAGGTAATAATCCAATTGGAGCCGAAGATATAACTAACTAGCCCCATTCCCAAAATCACTTTCCCGGCGAATCGAAGCTTTACTCAATGTCTATGTTCGAATCTCCCTTGTTCATCGTGTTGATTTCAATCTTCTTCATCGCTCGTGAAGTTTCCAGTTCTTATGCTGGTTCCGCCAGCTCCATTGTCGACCCTTCTAAAGTCAAACAAGTTTCATGGAAACCCAGGTCTCATTCCTTCTAAAGCTCTCATCTTTCTCAATATTTCCATTTTTTTAGACCAAGTGGAATGAGTTAATCTCATTTTTTTGCAGGGCTTTTGTTTACGAAGGGTTTCTCACTGACTTGGAATGTGACCACTTGATTTCTTTAGTGAGTATCGGTGAAAATTACAAGCTTTGTCGATGTGGATTTTGGTGTGGTTTTGTTCGATTTCTTTGATTGATGATGTGATTTATGTTGATTGCTTTGTGATAGGCTAAATCGGAGTTGAAGAGATCTGAAGTAGCGGATAATGAGTCTGGAGAAAGCCAGCTCAGTGAAGTTCGAACTAGCTCTGGCATGTTTATTGCTAAGAACAAGGTCGGTTTCAACGTCACTCCTTGACGTCTTTTTTGATTTGTTTGCTTAGACTCGTTTCTTTTTTTTCTTTTTGGATTCACTATGGTTAAGATTAATGCATGAGCTACTTTCACTTTCCTATCCTTAATAAGCATAATTATGGCCTAACACCTGGCTAATACTTGGCCTGGGCAAGGTTATTAGCACGGTGATTATCTATGTAATGCCCTTATGACTCTGTTAAAAATTGTGTGTTCATCCTTTTTTTGGTCCCCTTTCTTTTATTTAACACCTTTTAACTGTTTTCACGTTTTGCTATCATATACGTGTCTCAGAGAGAATTCATTTGGCATTTGAAGGACAAATTATGTTTATAACATGTGGGTATTTAGACTTGGCTTTTGTCCTTTTTTAAAAGAGATGTGGTAGAAAAAGTTGTCGCTGGAGAGCCTGGAAGAAAATCTGGTTGGAGTTTGTATCACTGATTGTGTGGGTTTAGACAGGCTTTTAATAACATGCAGGCTGTTCTCCATTATTCTGCCTTTTAAAGTAATGAATAGTGTTTCTTCACAAATCACAATAGACATATATCGAAAGTATGTTGTGTACATTGAATGTACATGATTTAATCTTTATTTTGTAGGATCCTATTGTTGCTGGTATTGAGGACAAGATTTCATCATGGACATTTCTTCCAAAAGGTATGCCATATTTAAAGAAAAGTTTCATTTGATTAGTCTATCTCAAAAATCTGCATGGCATCATTGTGAGACCTGTGGGACTGATTACTGAGATCCATGTCTTTCTATTCCATATATGTAGGATAATTTGTTTTTTATAAGATGTCAATGTTCAAATTTTGTGCTTGCTTGTAAGTAGGGCAACACTAGGGGGTAATTACCCTGTATTCTGTTACCAAGTTGTTAGTTAGTTCTTTGATGACTGGAAGCAATTTAGACAGGTTTGCAAACTAGAAATATTGAGGTTCTCTGGCTAGAATCTGAAGGTGGTATGTCCTGGCTTGGCTTGATAGTACGAGATGAGAAATTTTCATTATTTTATCTTGATGGTTTGTGCAACCTGACTTCGTAAAACTCTGTGGTTGTTAAACTATATTAGGAATGTTCTAAGATGACTCAAAGAAGTGCTTACATGACCCAAATGATGAATTGCATTTCTTGATTCTATAATTTCCTTCTCTCCCAAAAGAAAGAAGATTATAGAAACAAGAATGTCTCAGTTTACTTTTTATATTTGATCATTCTTTTTCAGAAAATGGGGAAGACATACAAGTATTGCGATATGAGCATGGGCAGAAATATGAACCACATTTTGATTATTTTGCTGATAAAGTAAATATTGCCCGGGGTGGACATCGAATTGCAACTGTTCTCATGTATCTCTGTGATGTGGCCAAAGGCGGCGAAACAGTGTTCCCTAATGCGGAGGTCTGTTTTATCATTGTCCATTAGTGTTTAATGTTCTTGTTTCAATAAGATTATAAATTTCTCAGACTTGAATGAATCAAATTAGACAGTTTTATTTATTGACTTTTTTTTTATCTCACTGTTTGCCATTGCATTTTTTTTTTCTTTTTCCTTTTTTAAAAAAAGAAACTGTTATAAATTTTGACTTAGCTTAATTGCTCACAAGTTTCAATGAATTGAATTAGTACTCAAGCTGCCATTAAGCTAAGTCAAAATTTATACCAATTTCTTTGTTATTTTTCTTATCTGCTGATAAATTATTATAGGTCGTTGAGTCAAGACCCAAGAGCTGTAGCAGCTCAGCAGAAACTTTTTAAGAAACTGTGTTTCAATTGGACTTGTCTCAGACTGGCAGTATTTATCTTGGAAGCAAATACTTATAAGCAATGCATATTAATGACACTTCTATTGATTTGGGCTTGGGGGCGTGGACAGACGCAACCTTTCTAGGAGAATGAATGTTAAATATATAATCTCTGCCTCTTCTAGTTTTAGTTGGTGGACCCTGGCTGGGGGGAGGGTCTATGTTGTCTGTAGTTTCATAGACAAATTATGTCTACTTACACATAATTTTGGTTACTTACAAATTTCCATTCTGGTGCCAGGACCCGCCGCGTCCCAGACATTCTGAAAGTAGCGATGATCTCTCAGAGTGTGCTAAGAAAGGAGTAGCAGGTGTGTGCATTTGAATGGAGCATTTTCTTTATGTATTATCTTATTTTTATGCCTTTCAGATTCAACGTTGAATAATTGGTCTCTTTCCATCCTCACCATGGAAATGAGCAGTGAAACCACGTAGAGGGGATGCTCTTCTATTCTTCAGTCTCCATCCTGATGCTATCCCAGATACCAAGAGTCTCCACGCAGGATGCCCAGTAATTGAAGGTGAAAAATGGTCAGCAACCAAGTGGATTCATGTCGACTCGTTTGATAAGATGGTGGGAGCCGGAGATTGCTCTGATCAGCATGTGAACTGTGAGAGGTGGGCGGCTCTCGGAGAATGCACTAATAATGTTGAGTATATGATTGGTTCCCCAGATCTTCCTGGCTATTGTAGGAAGAGTTGCAAGTCATGTTAGAATTGCAGTTGAGCTAGCTGATGGACGCTTCCCACGTAATTATATGCCATACCCTTTCATCTGTTTCTTCATTGATATGTATCATTCTCGTTGGATTGCAGTTTTATGATCTCATTATGATGGTTTTGTCCTTGTTTTTTAATGGCTACACTTCCATAGGTGAACTTCTTACTGGTGAATGGGTTTATGTTTGAGTTTTATTAGTAGTCATAAAGGGGATTTCATGGCAGGACATATTTTTAGGATGGACCTAAAAATTAAAAAAAAAAAAACAAACTTCTTAAGTTGATGAGATATGCATCTCAAGCACTTTTATGAACGAATTCTATGATTTTTCCTTCGTAAATATATATCTATATAAAAATGATACATAGTTGTGCGATTCCCGAATATAAATTATAGGGTAAAGGGTCAAAAATGACCCTGTATTTATGCCCCATGTGCACCTAACACCTCCTCCTATTTTTTGACTCAAAATTATCCTCCTATTTTTTAACTTGGCTCAATAATGCCTCTGCGTCCAAATTGTCCAAACGTTCGTCACTTTTTAAAAGGGTGTGTCCCACGTTTGATCACCACTGGATGCTTGTACATTCGCCTCTCATGCACCTTTTTTTTTTAATCATAATTTATAACCTCTCATGCACGTTCTGGGCAATACTTTTGTACACTTCATATTAATCACTATCGGGTAGGTCACAAAATATTCACGCCACTGGTAATTATGTATTTATAGAATGTACATATAATTTCTTATAAATCAGGGAATATATATAAATTAATTTAGCTAATTATGTATTTATTGTAAATAAATACTCCCTCTGTTCCTATATATAAGAGCAAAAAATTTGAATGATTTTGTCTCTTTTATAAGAGCCTGTCCAAATTTATTAAAGCATTTAATGAATTTTTTCCCACTTTACCCATCATTATTCTCTCTATTTACATTCTCTTTCATACTCATTTATAACAATATTATCATATTTCTCACTCTTATACACTCAATCATAAATAAGGGCAAACTTTAGAAAACAAAATTATTTCAAACACATTTATCTCTCTTAACTACATCCTTAATATGTGTGATTTCACCTCTTTGACTCTTATAATAAGGGATGAAGGAAGTATTAGGATTAGGGTCAGATTGTGGGTGAGAGGGAGTAAAAAAATAAGACCCTAATCCTAATGTTTATTTAGGATAAATACAATTAATATCTCACCCACAATTATCTCTAACAATCTGACCCTAATCCTGATATTTATTTACCATAAATACAATTAATATCTCACCCACAATTATCTCTAACAATCTGACCCTAATCTTAATATTTATTTACCATAAATACAATTAATATCTCACCCACAATTGACCCTAATCATAATATTTATTTACAATAAATACAATTAATATCTCACCCACAATCTGACCCTAATCCTAATACTCCCTCCATCCCTTATTATAAGAGTCAAAGATGTGAAATTACACATATTAAGGAAGTAATTGAGAGAGATAAATGTGTTTGAAATAATTTTATTTTCTCAAGTTTGCCCTTATTTATGATTGAGTGTATAAGAGAGAGAAATGTGATAATAGTGTTATAAATGAGTATGAAAGAGAATGTAAATAGGGAGAATAATGATTGATAAAGTGGGGTGAATATTTATAAGAAATTATGTACATACTATAAATACATAATTACCAGTGGCGTGAATATTTTGGGACCTGATAGTGAATAATATGAAGTGTACAAAAGTATTGCCCAGAATGTGCATGAGAGGTTATGAATTATGATAATAAAAAAAAAGGTGCATGAGAGGCGAATGGACAAGCATCCAGTGGTGATCAAACGTGGGACACACCCTTTTAAAAAGTGACAGACGTTTGGGCAATTTGCACGGAGAGGCATTATTGGGCCAAGTTTGAAAGTAGAAGGACAATTTTGAGTCAAAAAATAGTAGGAGGTGTTGGGTGCACATGGGGTATAAGTACAAGGTCATTTTTGACCCTTTACTCTAAATTATAAATAGTTTACAGCTAAATTCTAGATAAAAACCTTGGTAGATACAACTTACCTAAACTTTTTGTGAGCATATAATTAGGGGTGTCCAAATGATCATGGTCCTGACCATCCCGGTCCTAGCAAGTTGGGATTGAGAATTCCCTGTCTCATAAAGTCCGGGAATGAAAATCCTAGACCAAAACTGAGAAATATCCGGGATCGGGACGAGATCCGAGCAAGCTCCAGGGAATCCCGGTCCCAGTCTTGGACCTATAGCTTTTTTTTCTTAGAAAAAAAGTAGAGACCTAGTGTGCATTTCGGCTCAAATGTCCTCCCTCCCCACCGCGGTGGGGACCGCATCTCCCTCTCCCTTTTTATTACCTCCTCTCATTTTTTCCTTTCCTGTCACTTTGCTTCTTCAATGCGTGACAATAAACTAGTTTGGTTTGGATTTAAGTAGTTATAAATGGGCTTAATAAACTAGTTTGGAAATGTTGATAGGAAATGTTGCAGGTGGGGGCGGTGTGTAAGTTGTGCTTGGTGTTGCAGACGGAGGTGAGCTTGAAGACGAAGGAGAGGGCCAAAGAGGTTCCCAGATTGCATTCAAGTTTTTTTTTTTCTTTTAATTTGTATACATGATGCTATTACTACCCATAATGCTCCTAACACCACAAGTATAGGAATCTCATCTTCATAAGTTCTTTTGCTTTCTTCATCATTTCCCCTTTGCATCAATGGGAAAACTTGGTGTAACACCTGGACTTTTCTACTATATTATAGTAATTTTAATTGAATTATAACCACTTTTCCATGTCAGAAGCCCAAAAATACGAATAAATTTAAAACTTTTCTTTTAAAGCATTAGACCAACCTTCTGTTGGTTGGAATGGGCTTTTCAGACAAATTGAAATAACTTAAATCTCTTTATGAAATAAAGTGGTTAATAAAACAATTAAAAGTACACTAACTCTCTTAAGGGAGTTTATTCATAATTCATAATATTTAGGAAATTTAAATCTCTAAATAATTTATACAATTCTAATTTCTATACTTTCTACTATTAATTTAATAATTTAAATTTTACAACATATACAAATAACCCTATTAAAATATTTACTGCCTCTTGCTTTCCAAATTAAAATCCTAATTTCTCCGTCTACTCTTCTTTCCCAGCTAGCTTCTTTCAACCTGCTAAACTGAAAAATGTTTGGGGAAAGAGTGAGATTGGAAATCCCAATAGCAGTTTCTTTCATTAACATATATGATCATACTAGTATTGTCATGTATATATTTCATAAAACTGCTCAAATGATGATAGTCTTACTCCTATTAATCTGTGTGCGATCCGCACCTACCAACCACTGATAACAATACTTTCGTTAACTAGTGGAGGCTCTACCTGCAGGACTTCTCGTTATAACAATCCCGTTATAACTAAACTGATTTGGCAAAGGGGTAGCGAACCACCTAAGCCTGGAGTACTCCAACTGAGGAATAACAACTTACCAACTAAATGCAACAGTTATTACAAAATAATACATGCAATTTAATTGTTACTGAAATAAACTGCTACCTGGAATACCAGAACTTAATCAAAAGCTTGCTCCTTTCTTTTCCACTGATCTCCTCAACTTACGTCATTATCAAGACCTATTTACACATGAATAATAAATTAACACCTATGCTAGTATATAACTATTCAGCGTCTCTCACGATCCTATAGTAGTACTTATATCTCTACCCCTTTCATTTCTAATATATAATTAAATCTTAATCTTTGATGTAATTATTAATCACACACATTTACAAACACAATCGTAAAAATATCCTAATTACTTTTAAATTAAACTTACATCTAATAACTTTCTTTTAATGAATTTATATTTAAATCTCTTATTATTAATAAAGAAAACCAATGATTCTATTTAATTCTTTAGACAACCACATCATATGACTCTCTAGTTTTAAATATCTTATCAATAAATTCCTGTAAAAACATTTCTTTAAAAGACCATGCACTATCTAACACTTGGAAAGACTTCAACATAATTCAAATACACTAGAACACCATACTGAGTAAATTCAACTTTCATTACATCCCTCAACCATTCACTTCCCAGTAAAACTTAGAATGGAATTGCCATATTCAAAGTCCAGATTGTCATATGTTCTTACGAAAAATCTAATTTGCAAAAACCGTGATAAATCCTGCTTCTATCCCTAACATCTCTTCCTATCATCACCAAAACATCTCTCAAACAATTATCTTTCATTTTTCAATCAGCTACATTAACAAATTAAAGAAACTTAAGTAAACAATATCAAAACAACCAAGCAGAGAAATATCCTTTAGATTCTAACATCATCATTGACTAAAACAATTTGACATGTATATGCTAAAGTGTAACTCCAATTGACTCTAATAAGCACCTAAACACTAACTTCAAGATACACTAAATTTTCTAAGCATTTAAGAATTCCAACTTCTTAACGAAGGACTTGTTACCTTCATCTTTTCACTTCAAATACTCAATCATTAATTAAAGCCACTTAACTCTTTTCTATCTTAAAATCAAGCATCAACCTCCAAATATCATCAGACAATCTTCAATCATAAATAATCCTCTACTGTTTCATTATCTACCGTATAAGTCACCTTTTTTCCTTGCTAAATTATAATCAGTCCAAGAACCATCAATTCCTCATTCATTTAATATGTTGCCGAAATCAAGTCTCCAAATTAGTTTTTAAACTTCTTTCAATTGCCCCACAATTCACAAACTAATAATTCAATTTACCATAAACACATTCTTATTCAAAGTCACATAGGTCACACCTCATGATCTAATCTCCTACTTAATTCCAATTTAAAACCTCAAATATCGTAACACCCACATATATTTACTTATATTCCTCATTTGCAAGATAGTCACCTAACAAGACCTACTTTGGGTAGAAATTCATATCCAACAAGCTCCTCTAATATTCAACTAAGATTAACAAAGCATAATTCATTTCAATTACTAGTTTAATATAATCCTTTCATCTTTTAAATCACATAACCAGTTCCTAACACTTTAATCATGACATTCCCAATTACATCAGTACCTACCTATCCTATTCCATCTCTAACAAACAAAGCAATATTACACCCACTACAATTCAAGTTAAGCATCACAAGATTTCCCCCTTACCATCAAAACTTATCAGCCAACAACAGCAGAACAAAGAAAATTACTACATATACATATATTCAATTAAACCTCAACCCTAAACCATCAAACATCATTAGGCATCATCTCCAATTCCCTTTCGTCATGCATTCCAACACAATTATAGAACAAGGACAGCAATTCGGCCAAGCAGAGAACAAGAATCAACCACTTCAAGACCAATTGAAGAACAATACCATAGCTCCAAAACCCCCTGGCCGAACAGAGACAACAGAGGGAGAACAGAAATTTAACATGCAACAACTATACCTATTCCAATCCATAACTTCATTGTTGTTAAACCATTCCTAGAGTCCCTTTAACTTCCCCAAAATTTGGACTAAGCAGAACAAGAAACGAAACCCCATCAGAGAGGAAGAGGGGAGCAGAAATTTCACAATCAATCAAAAACAAATCATACAATAACAAACATAAATTCCATCACCCTTTCATCATAGGCAGAAAGCAGAGGTCACAGGGAAGAACGAAAATTGAACAGAATGGGAAAGAACATAGATCAAACGAACAAGGGAAGAACAAGATCCCAGGAAATCCGAACTTCAGAGAATCAAATATGCTAAACTTTACTCCTAATCACACTTCATTAAGATTTCATTTGATTTTCACCCAGAAATCGCAAGAACGCCGTCGGATGAACAGTGAATAGGAAAGGATTTATGAAGAAATCAATCAAACACCACTTCATCACTCAAATTCTTTCGTAAATGTTCTAAATCGAAGTATGAGCTTCCTGTTTATGAATTTAGCAACCCCAAAATCGCCAAAAGCTTCAGATCATCGCCCCTCAGCTCGCTCGAAATCGGGCTAGAAAAGGAAGAAAACGAAATAAAGGAACTTACCAAAGGTTAACCTAAGGTTCCCGTTCGCTTTCCCTTACTTTTCGCCGTCGATTGCCACTGATTTCGCCGGATTCGTCCCTTGGGTTCGATCAAGCCAGAAGGAACAGAGTAGAGAACGAGAGAGACGGAGGGGAGAGAGAGGGAACGAAGACGGAAATGAATAGGAACACGTGTAGTGTATATGTTTAATATTAGGGATGGATATTTTTAATAGGTGTTTTACTATCTTGCCCTTCCTATTATAACTGGAGATATTTTTCAACTAGGGGTAGATATTGTCTTTTTAATTTTCCCAATTCTATTTTTCTCTTAAATCATAATTTTATTTATCATTATCATTTAGAAAATAGATCTGAATTTGTCCCAAAATAATTTTTCTAGATATGCTAAAATTTCCAAATTTATTTATAAGACTGTTTAAATATCGACAATACCCCAAGGTTCTAGATATTCCCTTATTTAAATCAATCTTTCAACTATTCATTCTCAACTAATAAATAAAATAAGTCTTAAAAATTATTAAAAATATACCTGGCCTCATAAATTTATTTATAAGGCTTTTTAATTTCTATATGCCGTCCCAAGACTTTAAATAAACTCTTATTTAAATTTATCTTCTAACTATTTTTCCTGAGCTAATAAAGAAAATAAACTTTTAAAAATTATTAAAAATACCTAAACATTATAAATTTATTTTCAATACTTTTTAATATTTTGGTAATATTCCCAAAACCTTGAATAATTCCCTATTTCCTATTTTCTAAAATTTGGGATGTTACACTTGGGACTGGGGCTCAATCTCAATCTCGGCCTCCTTTTGAAACAAGATCCGGGAATAGGCAATCCCGATCTCTGTCCCAGATTCGGACACGCCTAGATAGAAATATAAACCTAGTTTCAACAAGGATGTAGCTTGTGACATGAGTCTAATATCGAAATGGAGCCAAATTTTGTGTGATCTTGAAAGTCGGCCGATCGTTGATGTACCCTGCTTGTCTGCATAGAATTCTGGAATTTAAATAGCCCAAAATAAATATATGATAATTTTGGCACAAAAAAAAAATCAAAGATATGATAATAAGGACATTCAAGATATAAACTTTAACTCATCATGAAGAAAATATAAGTTGGTATCCTGGGAAGCACATATATTGCGAGAGGTGAGAGCCTTTATACTTTAAGTCATAATAAAGATTTGTTTAAAGTCCAAAATGATCAGGAGAAACTCTTGATTATATAAAAAAGATACAATTTTTAATGTCGGACAGTGCATATTAGATGTAATAGGAGGATACTTATAGTTTTTAAAAAGAGTTTTCCTTTCATACAATAGGCCACACACACTACAAGAGGAATCGTACATTGAAGACCAGCCCCACATATTTATTGATTAAATAATGAAAAATCTTATAATTACGATTATTAAGGCATGCTTTTATAGCTGGACACATGATTTGGGTTTACTTACAGTTCATTCACAATATATTAATAAAGTCTTGTTCGAATTATTCACAGCCACTCAGCCAGTCCCAATCGCTTTACGAAAAGTTTCTTCATTGTGTCCAACATAATTCATAGAGTATTCAAATATCATTAATTAAATATTATTAACTACTTAACTAGAGTGATTCAATCAAGAAGCATCCGCTATCTTCGTAATAAATAAAACAAAAAATAAAAGGCGGTAAGATTATAGGAAAATCACATTAAACTCCCACTTAAGAGAAATAATATCCAACAAGTCTTATAACTTGTTAGTGACAAATTAAATGGCCACAATTGAAAAATAAAAAAGTATCATTGAAAAATCCTATAACTTATTTTATTTTTTTATGTGGGATTTTAGTGTGATTTTTCTGCTATTATTTGTTTCCCCCCTAAAAAATGAATATTGTAATATTGTAGCAAGGCATGCGGGGAGGATGAGGACTAGCCCCACCAAATCAGAGGGAGGAAAAAGACAGCCATTTATAATATGTCTGTGGTCCTTCGGCCTCCTTTGATTAACTCTATGGAAAAAGCAATGTTTTTTTAATTGATGATTAAGATGTGACGTATCCATTTTAAAACATACTTTACTTTAATTCGATTAAATTTAGATGATATTTAAGTTAGTTAAAATTACGACAATTTCTTATCCTTTAAGTTTAAAATAATGTATTTTAGTTTCTTAACCTCATTAACAGCCCAAGAAATGAATGGATGCCGTTCATAGATTCTCTTTTATTAATTCCAGACAGCCCAATGCTTTGGTAAAAAAATGATGCCATTCATGCTCCTCAAAGATTCTTGATGGTCTTCGTGTTGAAATGAATTAGGCCATTTAAAAAACGAAATTATCTTTTTACCCTTTTGTGTTTTCATATTCCCTTTTTTGTTCCCCACTTGGGAATTTGAAGTGGATGCTCATTTTCTTGCGGCACATAACCATAATATGTTGCAATACTACAACAGCTTTATTTAAAAAGAAAGAACTACTACTACGTGCATTGCATGCGCCACATGAAAAGGATTCAATGTATTTGGGTCACATTCATTTGTTAAATTAAGATTACCTTGTCTGACAAGTCTGCCATATTATGTGTCATCTCAGAGTAATTAAATACATACACATGTATGTAGTGAATAAGTGATAGTCTATTTCTCCAAAATTTCAGTTTTAAATAACTTAAACTATCAGCAACTTAATCAGCAAGATAATGATCTATTGATTAGCTCTTAAGTTAATAAGTTGAATGGAATAAACAAGATCATGTCGATTTGTACAATGGAGAATACAATTTCTTTAACCCTAATATGTAATGAAGTTGAAGAATAAAAATTGATCCTATCAGTGAATTTGATTCATAATTCATAAAGTTTTGATTTTAAATCTCATTAACGATGTGCATACTTTGTTAGTAGACATTTTATTAGTATTTTAATAAACATTTTTAAGTCTAGAGGCATACACAGACCATTGTAAGCTCCAAGATATAACTCATAAGCTTTTTGGAATAAAAAAAGAATGTAGCAATAGAAAAGAAAATATTAAAATTTCCATTACTTAACTATGCTTTTGTTTTTAATATTTATCTTATATTTATATTTTTTTGTCTTAAAAAACTATTGAATATCGACATATTTAAATCGAGTGCAATAAATCATTGTTAGAAGCTTAGTCAATTTTTTAATGTGTAGTTTAAATCACTTATAAGTTATAAATAGAAAAAATTATTATAACACCATATGATGTTAGAAACATAACTATATAGTGATTATATATCATAATTCTAAAATTACATATGTTAGAAACATATTTCTATAATGATTTAGATTTTTCAAAATTAAAGCATTTTTATAAAATAAAATACATTAAATGTGGTTTTCACTCAAAATTGATCACGGTATGATACAAATATATATATATATATATATATATATATATATAACACTTTCCTATATTTGTTCTTAGTTATAAATATAAAACCATTTATACACTATGCAATATTTATTTATAGTTCTCTAATATGATATTATTCACCTCAAACATAATTGACTTCAATATAAGGATATTTTTGCATATTAAAAAACACTTCTATTCATTAATGTAAAAGTGAGTACAGCAATTGAGTCCATATGTTATCTCACATTTTTTAAGATGGTCTTATATTTATGAACCGGAGGGAGTAACTTACTCCTTTTGATCTTAAATGTTAAATATAAGTAACTTTTAATTACTTCAAGAAATTGAAAATAAAAACTAGTCAACTTTTTGAAATGATTTTAAAATTGAAGAAGTTTCAATATGTACTCCTAATTTACACGTCGGGTTTAACAAGATACTCTCTCCGTCCTTAATTAAAACCTTTAAATTTGTGAGTGTGACTGTTCCAAAATATAACTTCCTTTTATATTTGTCCAAACATTTATTAATTTTTTTTTAATTTTACTCATTGTTTATCCTTTCCTATATATATTTTGTCATATTTATTACTCCTTTAGATCCTAATTATAAGATCAAGTTGACTTTTTTTTAAGATTAAGAAAGCAAAATATGCACTAAATTTTAAGATATGCTACATGTAATTAGATTATAAGTTAGTTTATAAGTAAAATAAATTAGTTTTAAGTACAAAAGATAAATATGAACAATTTAAATTGAATTATTTTTTATTTTTAATTTCTCCAAAAAAAGTCAACTTAAGATTATAATTAGTTACAGATAGAGTATATCTTAGTTGCCATACTTTCTCTCATTATCTCTTCTCCATACATCCTCTTTCATCTTTAATAATAAGGGTATAATACGAAAACAAGTTACATTTCTGATATAATTATTGCTTTTAACTATTTTTTTTTTTTGATAAATACATAATAATTATTTAAAGCTTATAATAAGATGGACGGCTGAGAGAGTATAGATTCCTTTTGTACCAACCCAAGCTCCTTAAATATAATACATGGTTGGTAAAATTAGGAAAAAGAATTTATTTATGTCTGAATTATTGTTTTGTTTGTTTCCTTATATTTTGTTGTTTCCAAATCCTTGCACAATTTACGAACTTTCCAATTACAATCCATAAAGCATGCGGGTCCAATAATGGAGTCTTTGGATATTGACCCTCAAAACCAAAAATCCAAACCCCACGCATTGCTCAAATCCAGAGAGAGAAAGAAAGAGAGGTACTGCACTGCCACTGCCAGCTGCTATCCCCATAAAACCTTTGATTTCGCTTCATCCCCAGAATTACACAAATCAATCTCTCTCTGTCTGTCTCTCTCTCTTATTCATTCATTCACTCATTCACTAATAATTCCTTTCTGAAGATCTGAACTTGAACCCCAACATTCACTCTTTCTTCTAGAGCACAAGTGGCTCTCTCTACTTTCTCACACTAGAATCAAAAGGGGACACAGATCATGGACGTGGGTCAGATGCAGAGGCAGTTGGTGGAATACACCAAATCTTTGTACATAGAGGTAGGCCAAACATCAAATGAATACCATTCCTATGATTTTGCAATTCTGGGTTTGAATCATTTCTTTTCTATACACTTATAGGTAGATCTATTTATTGGGGGTTTTCTGTTTCTGTTGTATTGTCTTTGTGTTTGTGTTGGTTTGTGACTTGTGGGTCTCTTTTTGTGAGAAAAGGGTTATTTGGACAGTCAGTTCTTACAGCTTCAACAGCTACAAGATGAGAGTAACCCATCTTTTGTGGCTGAAGTGGTTTCTCTTTTCTTTGAAGATTCTGAAAGGATTCTCAAAGATCTCACCTTTGCTCTGTGAGTTTATGCCATCCCAGCTCCCCCCCCCCCCCTCCTGTGTGTGTGTGGTTGAAGATTTAATTGTGGTTGTAGTGAACCTGTAATAATCTTGCATTTTTCTTCTACAGGGAACAGAAGATTATTGACTTCAAAAAAGTTGATGCTCATGTTCATCAGTTCAAGGGTAGTAGTTCAAGGTACCAATCTCATCAGACAATATGGTTGATTATTCTGGCAATGTAGTTAATTTTTTTAACCCCAAAGAAACTTGCAAAGCTTTTTCTTCTAAACTCCAAAGGGCTGTTAACCAATGTTCAAATTCGCACAAGCCTCCTAAATTATGTTGTCCTAGGCTGGTTGGATAATCTTTTTCAATAATGTTGACAAGTCAACTGGAGAGAGATGAACATAGAAACAAAGTTAATTCCATTTTTATATTATGGCTTTGTATTTTATCCGCTGAGGGATATATTTGTGTTTGTGGTTCAACAGCATAGGTGCACAAAGGGTTAAAAATGCTTGCATTGCCTTCAGAGGCTACTGTGAAGAACAGAACGTAAACTCGTAAGTAGTTTGTGTCTCAAATCAGTTATTATCAATTTGCTGCTCCATAGGTTTCTTCTGCAATAATATCTCTTCTAAACTATGAAAAAATACTGTGTGAGTATTATTTTGTACCCAAAAGAAAAAACTTGTTCAGAAATTTTAATCCCCAAGAAAAGGAAAAAGGTTTTTGGATTGAGTTTTAAGGTTTAACTGATTTGAATTCCGGGAGTTTCATTTTGATCATGGAGTGTATGTTTGGGAATATTGAAAAGCCAGTTGAGAACAAAACAAAAATCAGTTGGATGAAAAAATGTGTTTGGGATAATGGCAGGACAAATGATTAATGTGAGGAAACTTTTTCTTGATTTTGGCTTCTCTTCACATTTGAACCCTATGGAACTCACTTCTCAATACATTGTCCAGACAAGTTTATGTCAAACTGAGTTTTTTTCAAATAAAAACATATCCAAATATAAATCACACAACATCAAATGACTTTTACTCCAACTTTAGCTTACAACAGCCAGTCGGGATAAAAGTCACATTTTGCAAACATTGATCCAGACAAACCCCTGAAAATTGTTGTGTTTGCAGATGCATCAGATGTCTGCAACAAGTAAAGCAAGAGTACTTCCTTGTGAAGAACAAGTTGGAGACTCTCTTCAGGGTAAGTACTTAAATCTTGAGAGAAACTTTAAGCAGAAAAATAAAAAAAGAGCTAGCTATCACAGGTCTTTGTGGTTTACAGCCATGTCTTTAAATCACAAGGGACGAGTTCGATCGCTTGCATTCCCCCTCCCCCCCAAACAAAAAAAAAAAAAAAAGAGATTTTGGTATGCTTTTGGATCTGTAGCTTATAATGTTTATATATTGTGGTACAGCTTGAGCATCAGATTATTGGAGCTGGTGGGTCAATCCCAATGGTGGAGTTTGGTTTCTGAGATGTGTTTTGGTTTTGTAGGAGAAGCTTGTGAGTGTGTTCATGTGATCATTTTTCTCCTTTGGTGGAAGATTGTGTCTTAGGTTTATTTTGTTGTATGTTCAATTGTGTGATTTTGATGGATGAATGTAAAGATGATGTTGTTATGGTAAATGTAGGTTTTGATTTGTGAACTCTTGTTGCATGCTTTCAAGTTTCAAGGAGGTTTTATATCACAAATGAGATCGATTGTGTCACAATCTTTCAACACCAATTCATACTTACCTTTTTAATAAAAAAAAAAAAAAATACAGATTCTTTGATATTTAATATTATTAACTGATTCAAATTTGAGCCTGAATTCAATGCATAAAATTTGAGTAATTTTTAAAAGGTATCATGGTCTTATTACTCATCTCAACTTATGCTAGTAATGCTAACTTATTTCAATGTAAAAAAAGTTTAGTTCTTCACATACATTTTACAAGTGAATTTAGTAAAATCATTAGTGACAATAGTGTTTCTGTTTCTGATACTTGTACGATAATCATTTACATATTTATGATAGTTTTTCATAATTAATTTAATTTAATTCATTAATTGTAAATTGAGATCGCTGTCCAATATATACCCTAAAAGGAAAAAGAGATGGAAGGATTAAGTAACTTTAATTTTCCAACTAAAATTTTAGGGCGATTTGTTCCATACAAAGTTTGAAAATTATTAGATTCAAATCTATTTACTGAAATTCATCGGTGGCTCAATAGTCAATATCTTATCACACTTGTATTTATTTCCTTAAATTCAAATCTATTTACTGAAATTCATCGGTGGCTCAATATCTTATCACACTTGTATTTATTTCCTTAGAAAGTCAACTTTGAACCAAACCGGTAAGATATGGTATTAATATAATATCTGAAAAAAAAGGTATTACTATAATAAAAAGAAAATCTGAAGAGATTCGATTTTTGTCTGACACTTAATGGGGCAAATCCCAAAGAAAACTGAGTAAATAAAATTATAAGAGATTTTATTCTTTTGTTTGTCATCTGTTCATGTATGCAGACTTGCAGAGGGATTTATGATTTCATCGGTCAAATCTTATACCAATGAGACCCTTTATTATTTTTTTTTTCCAAATCAAATTCACACACACACACACACATTACATTATGCAGAATTTAAGATAATCATACTGTTTATATACTACATATAACACATCTTATTATGATTTTTAAATAAAAGAAGGGATTAAACAAGAAAAATCATTGGTGGGTTGTATAGATACAGAACATTATAAGACATGCCAACCCCACGTACATAGTGACAGTGTGTATCATAGAACTGAGAACATGATGGACTCAATAATAGAGGCAAATCAAATCCGAGCTGGCTTTTGGTTTTGTTTTTAGCCTTCTTTTATATGAAAGTTTTTAGTCTTTTTTAGTTAGTTTCTTCAAGCATTAAATTACTTATACTATTAATTATTTTTAGTTCTTGTTTTAACATTCAAAAACAACCTTAAGAATGTACTAGTTTAAGGCTATGCTTTAGTAGGGACCATGTTTCTTTTATTGTACACATGTGCCCTCTTGTTAAAAGTAGTTTTGTTGGAGTCACTAATATAAAGCTACTCTTTAAGTGAGAATTCACATTTGGAATGGCAATTTAAACACGTCATAGGTTACACATCGTGTACATAAAATTTACTAACTTTTTGGATTTAATATAAAGAAAAATTGATTTTATTTGAGAAGATAAAAGAGGTGAAATAAACTAATTTGAGGTATTTATATTAATATTTTTTGAAACTAATTTGTGTGACTTGTAAAGGTATGTATAATCCGAACTAATTAACATTTATATATAATTAAGTAGCTTATTCAACTAACCTCTATATTAATAATATTATATAGTATCATATTATTAAAATTTAAACTCACAACCTCCTGCTTAAAATAGTTTTAAGGGAAGTGTACGATGTCTGTTGGGCTTCAACGCTTTAAAAAGATTAATAAATAGAGTGAATTGCCTTAAAATGTTATATTTTATATTAGTATTGATACTAATAATGTAGGGTGTTTAATTGTTCATATTTAATTAAATACTACTAGTACATTAATAAAATCAAAATAATTTATAGGCTACCCATATGTTTGGATCAAAATAGTTTTCCCCTTTCAATATTATTAGCTTAAGCTCAAGAATTTATTTGGAGGAAGGGGAAATGGAAATGGTTGACAAATTTTCACCAACTACTCCCTCTGGTCTTAAATATAGGACCTATTTAGGGAGGTGAGCGTATTTTTAAATATAAGACATCTTTCTAATTGTTTTCATTTTTTTTGTAAATTATCCCTATTAATGCTCTTCAATAATAGATAAACAAGAGAGGAAGGGTGGGGCTAAAGGTATATCGTTAGGGTGCATTGGTAATATCATGCAATTTTAACTGACTTAATTAACAACCTTAATCTAATTAAATTAGATAAATAGGTCTTATATTTAGGACTGAAAGGAAGATATTTTTTTTTGTTTAACATCAACTACTCAAATAGTAGCATTATATCATCCTAAATTAACTAAATTGAACAAACAATTAAGACCTTTTTCTTATGTCTTTGATAGAACATACAAATCATTTATGGTCAAATTACAAAGTACAAAACTTGACCCATGTTAATTGCATAAAGTTTGTTATAAAAATTATGAGAACTTAGCTCTATAATGTGAACAATTAACTTTTGAAGCAAGACTCCCCCAAAAATTATGAGCTAAAAACTATAAATTAGTATCACCTCTCATAAATTGTACAAGGCACTAAAAGTGAAGATTTTTTTAAGGGTCAATTTTATCTTGTAACTTTTTTGTTAACGGAATATGGCAATATTACTACGTTTTGAAACTTTCAAGGCAATGTTGAACTTCAAAAAGAATTTCAGGGGCAACATCAGTCATGAGTAAAAATTTTCAAGGCAAAATTGACTTTTAACCCTTTTTTTAAATGGCTCCAAATTGATATCAATCTATAACAAGAATTTTATTACAAGTAATCTCAAACAAAGAGAAGTCACTATATCCTTTTTAATCTATCTCATGGAATATCACTAATTATATGAACCTTAATTCCAAATGTAAGAAGATGACAAATATTAAAATAATGAAAAAAGATTGTGTTTCTTTGTTTGATTCTGGTCAGACTGTTCCAGAATAAGGGTGGCTCCATCTTTTTCTCTGTTCTGCAAAGCTTCCAACTTTGGCTGAGTACTGGTTCTTATCACAAAGCCTATGAGTGTATAAATGATTCAAAGTGTTGGAATCAACATGTTGTAATACTTTCACTGATTTTCCATGTTTTTCATCCACTGTTGTCTCCCCATCATATGATTCTTTTCCTTTGGTTATGATTTTTATAGGCTTTTCCTCAAATTTGGGATCGAGACTACTTGAATTGCTATTTGCTAACACCACTGCTCCTAGAATCTCCCCCAAGAATGTCTCCTGCAAATTGCAAAATAATGGAGTCAATACTTATGCAACTTAAGAAGAAGAAACAATGCCTCTAAGTCAAGAGATTTAAAGCCTGTTTGGTTTCATGTAAGAAACCACCAAAATCATGATATTGGTACTTCAAAGTTAGGAGATAAAGTGTGTTTGGTTTCACGTAGAGAATTACCAAAATCATGGAACGTGGATGGTTAATTTGGAAAAGCATATTTTAAGTAGTTTTGTACTCTATAAATAAATATGTTAGAGTGGTTTTGTCTCTTAAAACATGAAAATGCTTAACTAAGCTTATCCAAATTAATCAGGAATTAAACACGCTCTTTCTGTCCATAAGAGACTAATGATTTGCATATATAAAAGGATTTACTTAAATCCAACATCATAAAGAATTTTTTAATAGCACTCAGTATCCTAAAATAATTTTTTTACATCCAGCATGTTAAAGTATTTTTTAAATAACACCTAGTATCTTAAAGTAATTTTTTGTGCAATCTTTTCTTTAAAGTATTTTTTCTATGGCAATGAACAACCTCAATTTTGGATATTACTCAGTGTCATTAGAAAATATCTTAGAATGTTAGACGCACCGTATATTATTCTAGGATATTGAGTGCTATTGGTGTGGTGAATCCAAGTTAACCATATATGTAATGATTGACCACTGAATCAATTATAGAAGTAGGATGTGGCCATTGGAAGTGATACCGTATGGTGATATCTACGGTGGCTTTGCTTCAAGCGATATAGAGTTGAGACCAAACGCCTGACAAAGATAGCCTCTGGTGTTTGTTCTTTTGTCACATGAAGCTGTTCTAGAATTGATGAAAATGAGGTTGTTCTACGTTGAACAGAGAGAGGAATGAGAGTGATGTTACATGCAGACTCAAACACTGTCTTTGCTGCTATAGGATCAAGAAATATGTTCATTTCTGCGTATTGGTTTGATGGAACTGTGAACACATTTCCTTTCTCACTTCCATTCCTCTTCACATGCCCTCCTACTACATAGATCTCCTGAAAAGTTATGGAACAATAACCATTGTTAATCTCAATGAGTCTAGCATTCTAATATCGTCTCCAATCTTCAATGTAAGAGCTATTTAACCAATTTAGGTAGGTTATGAAAATGAAATAGATTGGTTAATTTGAACAAATATGACATGATCTTCTTAAAATAACCCTGTGTAACATTATACTATACATCACTTTATAAGTTAGGAGAATTAGTTTAGAGAGAAATGATAAATATGAAAAACAAAATGGATTGAAATATTATATTTACAACCAAATCCAAACCTTAAATAGCTCTTATTACTAACCTGAATTCGAGAGCTCATGTTTTTAACCGACACAACCTTGGCCAGATCAGTCAAGGGCCCATTGGCCAACACAGTAACCTTGGAACCTGGCTCAATTGTTTGTAATATAGACTCCCAAACTTCCATAGCTAGTGGTTGTCTGAGTTCAGGGTGATCTGTATTCCTTGGAGCTCCATACTTCACTGAATTCTCTGCTGTATACCTGTCACAATGTGATATAAACAAAACCTAACATGTCAAGTTTAAATCACAAAAAGAAGTGAAAGGGATAATCTGGATATAAAAGGTGCATACAGAGAAAAGTAAAGAAAAAAGTGTGTGTGAGTGCTCTCTCTCTCTCTCTCTCTCTCTCTCTCTCTCTCTCTCAAAAAGTGTGTGTGAGTGCTCTCTCTCTCTCTCTCTCTCTCTCTCTCAATGATTGGAGAGGATTCAAATGGGTACTTAAGTAGGATGACAAACCTTACCCCAAAAGCTAGTTGCTATTGAGGTGGAATAACCAACCTACTTAAATGCTTCATTGAGCATCCATTATTACTCAATATGGGACTTAGTATCCTATACGACCAAATCTCTAACAATCAACCCCATTTCAGTGTTGATATAAGGGCACGCACCTTCTGGGGCTCAGAGGAAGAAGGCGAGCAAGGCCATAGAGAGTGTCAGAGTCCAAAAAGCCACCACTGCCAAGAGGGATTGCCTTAACATATTTGCAGCCACCAACAGCTGAAAATATTGGGTCTGATTCATTTGTTGCAAACATGTCTCCAATACCCACTGGAATATCATCACGACCCATCATATGAAGCAAGTCATACACTATATCTATTGATGCTGCATTTGCCCATCCAGTTGGACTCACAATTATTGCAGCAAGGTTCATCTCTTGGACAGGCACTTTTAGGAGGTAAAACAGTGTAAGGAAGTCTCCTGCACTCATGTCCATGTCAAACACAACATGCTTCCCTAGTTTTTTCTTTTCATAATTTGGCTTGTAAGTTACTTCTCTGTAATAAGGAAACTGAGTTGTGAAGTTGAATCTTCCAGCTTGTTGTGGCCTATTTAGAACCTGTCAGATAGCATTTAAGAGTTCTAATCACATCAGAATAATATGCACATGGACTATGCTGAATACAACAAGGGTGTGATATTTTCTTGGGTTAATACCACTGTTAATTCTTATAGTTTGATTGAATTATTGTTTGATCCTTATAGTTTCAAATCGTTGGTTTTGCTTCTTATACTTTTATAAAATTTTGGTCTTTGTTAAACAACTAGTCCTTGCACTTTTAACTCCCTACACTTAAACTTAAACCAAGTCTTCATGAAACTCTAGGGATCAAAACCAACGATTTGAAATTATTAAAACCAAAATCCAATCAAACTACTAAGGATCAACAGTGACGTGAGCCCCTATTTTCTTTTTTGGCACTTACATTCAAGAAGCTTACGAAATAAAACTTAGACCAAGTCTTTATGAAACTATAGGGATCAAAACTAACGATTTGAAATTATTAAAACCAAAATCCAATCAAACTACTTAGGACCAACAGTGACGTGAGCCCCTATTTTCTTTTTTGGCACTTACATTCAAGAAGCTTACGAAATATTCTCTGTCAAGAGGGCTTCTAGCATCCTTGTTAGGTTTTGCTTTTGTGGCAACGAGCACTCGGACTGAGTCTGTGCCATTTACTTCTGCTGTACAACCATCCTAAACATCATGTTGACAGAACATACAACACATTAACTATAGAAGATAAAGAAGTTTGGGATTTAAAAGTCTAAAATAAGATGCTACTGAAGTAAGTACCTTGCATTTCCCTTTGCCATTATTGACAAAGCAAAAAGGATCTCTCAGTCCTTGTTGAATATGACCACTATGAACTCCACCGTTGTGTAAGTTGAACTTAGGAACTTGGCGGCCATCAAAAAAAGGGTTGGAGCCATCTGATATCCCATATGGTTTGTTTGAGGTTATCACAGTGATGTTCATAAACTCCATTTCTGCAAATTCATTTTCTCCTTTGTTGTTATACTTATGGGAATTACTCATTATTGATACTGCTACCCCAGATGTGAAAGAATCCCACATAAAATAACTCTGCCAATTTTAGTCATTGTCAAGAAGAATTGAAACTGATGAGGTTCTATATTGAGAAACAAATAGGCACATATATTTTCAAACTCCAAGTAAAAATCATAGGCAAGCACAGATGGGGGGCCTCAGCTGCCCCCCTCTCAGCTGCTCTCGGCTGCCCATTATTTTTGGGGCAGCTGTTATATATTTTTGTTTTTGTTTTTTTATATGATTAAATTCTATATTAAAAGAGTGACATTTTGATATATTATGAGTGAAAAACGGATATGTTTTCAATTTTTTATGATTTTTCAAAGATTAGGTACTAAAAAATAAGGCTGGTTTTTTTAATTAAAAGTACCTAATCTTTGAAAAATCATAAAAAATTGAAAACATATCCGTTTTTTGCCCATAATATATCAAAATGTCACTCTTTTAATGTAGAATTTAATCATATAAAAAAACAAAAAAAAATACATATGATAGCTGCCCCAAATTTGGGGGGCAGCCGAGGCCCCCCTCCTGGCAAGCACAGGGTTCAACGACTTGTTACCGTGTAGAACTGATCATCGAACCAAGTATCACGAGCCATTTTCAATGACTTGAAACAGTACTGAGCCTCAAATGTGTGTTGATTTTGTTCAAAAGCTTCAAAGAATTGATTACTAATGGGGATTGTGTTTGTTGCATCAAGAGGAACAAGAGTGATAGGAATACCAGAATGAAGAACCTGAGAATAATGAGAGCCATTTTTATGCAAAACTTGGTGTATATAGAGAATAACATATTTATAGAAATCATTTATGAGTGGAATGACCTATTTTAAAGACTGACCTGGTAAGCAGCAAAAGGGTCTCCAAACATATTGAACTCTGCATAAGGGTTTGTGTTAAAATCAGTGAACAAATTTCCAGCATCACCACACTGTCTGGGAACACAAGAGGAGGAAGAATTCTTGGGGCAACAGCCAGTAGGATTTTTTGCTCTTACACCACCACCCATAATGTATATATGCTCCACATTCTTCTTTAGGTGTGGGTTATTCATGAGGAATATGGCAAAGTTTGTTTGAGCTCCAGTTAGAAACACAGTTATGGGACCTTGAGATATTTTCTCAATCATCACTTGCTGCACACTTGGTTGCCTTAAAGGTTCATACTTCCTTCTGCCCTAATTTCATGACAGAATCAGTAATCCAAATGGGTTTTAGTGATTCCACCAAACAACATCAACCAGGTAAATTGGTCTAAAAATACTAAAGCCTGTATATGTACACTTTCACTAAATGATATGACTCACCCAGTGCAACATTGAAGAGTTGGTTTGGATTTACTTGCAAATATGACTTTAACCCAACTAAATTTTGTAAATCAAAGTTGGTGTAAAAGTCAATTAGTACAATGTGATTTATATTTGAATAAAATTTTATAAAAACGTCAGTTTGTCAAGCTTATTTGGATGATATATTGTAAGGGCAGTTTCAAAATATTCAAATGTAAAGAAAAGTCAAAAGCCAAAAAGCAGAAATTAAAAAAAGTTGTTTCAACTATCAGGTGGCTTTTGGGTAAAACTTCATTTTGCCTAAATGCTGATCCAAACAACATTTTTGGTATAATTGGCTTTTGAGGCTCCAAAAGTCAACTTTGAGATTCCAAACAAGCATAAAATGAATATCCGATTTGGAGCAAAGTTTTAAGGCATAGTGTATTATTATATTTATACCTGTGGAAGGAAGGCTTTCCTGAGGCCAAAGTTTGTATCAATGTCTAATCTGCCTCCAAGTCCTAAAGGAATTGCTTGCCTGTATCTGCAACCTCCTACTGTATCCATCCCCTGTTTTCAATTACAAGTAGTCACACACATATTACAGCAGATTATTCATTAACCTATAGTTTCTTAAGTGCTTTACATGGCTTATTGCAACTCAGAGGAATGTATAATGAACACAACAACAAGTACTGCTTGTAAAAGAATGAAAAAAAAAAAAAAAAACAGAGCTGATGGCTACAAAAGAGAAAAATAAAATCTCAAAAGGCACATACATATATATACCTGTTCTATTAGTGGAAGATAACCACCAACATTTGGTAATATGGTACCATCTTCAAGTATTCCACCTTCACCTCCTACCCCAACTGCCACGTCATCACGATTCATCATGTAAAGTAAGTCATATACTTGATTCACTGAGTGCCCAGCATTTGTCCAAGCATTTGTATTGATTGTGATACCCTGTACAAAAATGTTCAAAGTTGAAACACTCTAAAAAGCACAACTTTCTGCAAGTTGGTTCATATTCTTCAAGTACATAAAATAAAGTTGGAGGGAGGACCAAGCACTGTTCAAAAATTTGTATATTATACCCTTTTAACTCTAGTATTATCATTAAAAAAGAAAGAAAAAACACCTCTTTTTTTTTTTCTTTTTACTACGTGAGTTATGTTGTTTGTTTGATTAACTAATTAGAGGAAGTAAAAAACAGAGGATGATTACAATTTTTAAACACCCAAGTTATGATGCTAACTCTGATAACTTTTACCTCCAATTCAAATTCTGATCTGTTGAGCTTGAGGAGATAGAGAAATCCAAAGAAATCATCAGTATCAACATCTGTATCAAGAAGAATCCGACGTGGCCTATTTCCAACGCTGCACATAGCATCTCCAACAAAAGCTCCTAGAAGCAATAATAGAACCACCCAAAACCTGTTTCTCTCTCTCAACAACATTCTTCTGAAGCTCAGAAATGAACCCACAAATATAATATCTTGTCTTTCCAAAAGAAGTTCAAAAGGACTAAACTTGATGGAGCAAGAGAGACACAAGAGGAAACCAGAAGGGAGATGAAAATGAACCCTTTATGAGATTATATATTCATTGGCTCTTTTGTTTTTTTATGAATGTAAATGAAATCTTGGAGTTTGGAAATGTATAGAGAGAGAGAGAGAGAGAGAGAGAGAGAGAGAGAAGATTGTGAAGAGGAGGAAGTGGTGGGAAGCTTTTAAAAGTCAGAGCTATTTAATTCCAATGTTGAATGATAACTCTGCTCCCATTTAGTAGTCCAAAACCCCAACTGAGGCTTACGTACTCGGAACCCTACAGTACAATATATAAATATATATATATAGCCCACAACTGCACGCCATTCATAATTTCATAATTTTATCTGTTTGAAAATTGGGAAATTTTTTTAAAAAATATCACTTGAATTCTTAAATTCCATACAGGTGATGCAAAGTTATTAATATGATTACACATTCTGTCAAAATTATTAGTCAAATAGTCAAAATCTCTTATATTAAATTTAAGTATTCAAGTGGTATTTTTGTAAAATTATCCCTTAGGAAAATTTATTTGTTACTTATTTCAATATAGTAATTTGTAGTGTGAAGAGAAGGATGGTGATGATGATGATATCAATGAAATTACTATGTAATAACCAAAAAAGTCTTAAGAATATGTCAACAGCATAGATTTGTTGTTATTATTTATACATGAATTTTTCATTGCATGTTGCTCACTTATTTACTAATGAATTTTTTATGTTACATTATTTTTTTAAGGTCTCATAATAATGTTGCATTTTATTTATTTGAAATCATCTCAATGTTTTTTATTTGTATTTTTTTAAATATGCAAAGATCTGAACTCATCTTGGAGCTTGCCATACACCATTTGTTTTTTTTTCCCAATGAGTGTACGGTCAACATTGGATAATGGATATCATTCACCGTGAATAACATCTAGCCCTCTGCAATATATCTATATAGTATAATATTAAAATTTAAGTGATATTATTTATCATCATGAAAGTTCATGCCGCTCATTCCTCATATTTTGTATAATTATTACATGAGATGATATGTTATTCTGTTTTTTTTTCATAGTATAAAATTTTTGAAAATTCATTCTATTTATGAAAAAAAAAATACATATAAAATAGCACTTAATTAAATTCCAAAATGATGCTTAGAAATAACATAATTCCTATGAAATTTTTATGAAGAATGAAAATAATATGAAATAACTTAAGTGTCCTAAGTGAAATTAGTTATTATTGGCATATTGTTTTGATTGTTGTTATCATTTGATAAGTTAAAGTTGTCTCTGGTTAAAATGTTGTTGCAGCTAATATTCAGCAATGATGTTTTACATAACTAGTTGGGACAATCACAACCAGGTCCCTCATAAGGGATTTAATCACAATCAGATCCCAAACAATCATCAAATTACATTGAAGTCCCAATGAATCTTGGTGATATTAAATGACTTGTCATTTAGTTGTCAATACCAACTCCTTGAGTTATCAATGTACAACTCAATAGTTCTCAATGAAAGAGATGCATTGACAACTCAAGGAGTTACTATTGACAACTATTGAGTTGTGCATTGACAACTCGAGGAGCTAATATTGACAAATATTAAGTTGTGTATTGACAACTCAAGGAGCTGATATTGATAACTCAATGTCAAACCATTTAATATCATCTAGGTCCCTTGAGACTTCAATGTAATTTGATGATTGTTTGGGACCTGACTGTGATTAAATCTCTTATAAGGGACTGGTTATGATTTTCCCTAACTAGTTTGTATTTTATCAGTTATTGCTATTTGATAGATTAAAGGTACTATTTTTTAAACGATTATTGTCATCTTTTTTTTTTTTTTCGTTTTTTAGATTTCAAGTGAATAACTTGTACGTGATTTGGCTTTAAAATTAAAATCAAGGTCCGTCCAAGCAACTTCATTCATGATAATTACTCCTTCCGACTCTCTCTCTCTCTCTCTCTCTCTCTCTCTCTCTCTCTCTCTCTCTCTCTCTCTCTCTCTCTCTCTCTCTCTCTCTCTCTCTCTCTCTCTCTCTCTCTCTCTCTCTCTCTCTCTCTCTCTCTCTCTCTCTCTCTCTCTCTCTCTCTCTCATTTTTTTATTATTTGGGAGTATTAATAAGAATAATTAAAAGAAAAATTAGTAACAATTAGAAATAAGTCTTCATTAGGTCCAAACCACCTCCTTAAAGAGATGCTTATATTTAGGACGAAAAGAAGTACGTAATTTTGAAATTTTGAATTGGGACTTTCATTTTGAATGCCATTTTTCTATTTTTACCATTTGTAATTATAAATCATTCAATCTATATCAAATTTTCGCTAAAAATCTTCGACTTGTAGCCTAATTGGTACTTTGATTTAGTGTTTTATCTTTGGAGAAATTAGTCGTATATTTTCTGATTTGTAAATTTAATCATTTATCTAATTTGGCCAATATTTTGGATTAATTTACCGTATTGAGTTTGATTAGCAACCAACTCATAGGTAGGAAGCTAGTCAATCTAAACATTTAGTAATTAATTTGATCATTTGGACATCTTCAATTGGGATTTTTCGCATTTAAGGATTATTTTTAACCTATAAATAACAGATGGTGTAATTCACATCAATGTTTGATAAAATCTATGATATATAGCCTAATTGGGACTTAGATTTGGTGTTTGGAAAACGCATGCTTTTCCTTAATTTGCATTTTCAACCAATTATTTAATTAGGCCGTATGAGATCCGAAAATGTGATAATTTTCATATTTCAAGATAACTTTCTATTTTGGCAAAGGATTAATATAACTTTTGGTCCATAAATTTTCAGTCAATTTTGATTTTAGTCCTTAAACTTTAAAATTTGTGGTTTTGGTCCCTAAATTTTCGGTCAATTTTGGTTTTGGTACCTGAACTTTAAAATGGATGGTTTTGATCCCTAAACCTTCTGTCAATTTTGGTTTTAGTTCCTGAACTTTCAATCAATTTTGGTTTTGGTCTCTGAATTGATTGAAAGTTAAGGGACCAAAACCAAAATTGACCGAAAGTTCAGGGATCAAGACCAAAATTGATTGAAAGTTCAGGGACCAAAACTGATGGATTTTAAAGTTCAGGGACTAAAACCAAAATTGACTGAAAGTTCAGGGACTAAAAGTTGTGTTAACCCTTTAACAAAATAAAAAGGTTACTTTCTATTTTTTTTCATATATTAATATTGTAACTCATATCAAACGCAGTCTTACTTTTCCTAATTTACAATTTCAGCTGTTTAATCACGGTTGTCAAACTCGTGATTTTAAGTAAACTCATGAAAAAAATGTAAAATCGGATCTTAAACTCGTGAATTTTTATTGAGTTTACAGCCAGTATGAATTTAAGTGACTCGTGACACGTTCTGGTTAGGTAAAACCGTAAAAACAGTAAATCAGAAAGTCAACTCGTGAATTTGACAACAATACGTTTAGTTGAAAAACTAAACGGTACTCTTATTTTCCCTAATTTTCAACTTCAACCATTTATTTAGAAAGTTTTGGATCCGTGGCAGCTTTCCTATTTCAAGATAGTTTTCATGTTTTCCCCATATATAAATAATGAATTTTGTAATTCATATAAATCTTTGATTCTACCTTATTGGGAATTTGATTTAAGTTTCCTATTTGAAATTCTTTTTTTTTTAATTTGCAATTTCAACCATTTATCAAATTAAGGCAGTTTGAGAACCTGAAATGGAATAATTTTCATACTTCAAGGTCCTTTTTCTTTATATAAATGATCGATGATAACAAATATAATTCATCTCAATTTTTGGTAAATTCTTTAATTGTAGCCAAATTTGGAACCTTGTTTTAGCGTTTAATTTCCTCTTTAGAAAACGTACTCATATACTTTTCCTAATTTGCAATTTCAACTATTTATCTAAGTAGGCAGTCTGGGAATCTAAAATGGAATAATTTACATATTTCAAGATGTTTTTCTATCTATTTCTCATTTATAAACAATAAATAATGTAATTCAAGTAAATTTTTGGTAAAATATTGGATCTATAGCCTAATTGAGACCTTGATTTAGTTTTTCCTCTCTAAAGTCTAGAGTACCCATACTTTTGCTAATTTTCAATTTCAACCATTTATCTAATAAAACCATTTTGGGATCTGAATTGATATTCTCATATTTTAAAATATATTTCTATCTTTTTCCATTTATAAATAATAAACAATATAATTATCAATATTTTTGGCAAAATCTTAAAATATCCTACTTGGGAACTCGATTCGGTGTCTCCTCTTCAGAGAAAGTACACATATTTTTCCTGATTTGCAATTTCAACCATTTATTAAAAGTGTATAAAATCTTAATTAGTTATTTCCTTAAAATGGTAATACACATGCTTTACTCTTGAGTATTAATTATATTCATATGTTGATATATATTTTTTAAATATTTTCTGTCAATCATATATGGCTTAATTAATTAAACACACACACATATGTCTCAAAAACAGTTAGACAATTTATTGGGGTTGATCCAGCTAATAATTATATCTATATACATTATTTTAGTTAGAAATAATGTTCATTCTCATGCAATAACTTAATAATGTCGGTGCAAATTATTATTGGGTATAATAGAGTGCGATTAAAGGAACTAGCTGCATATAACAATCTAACAACTTAAAATAATGGTGGGATTCATGCCAAATCTCGATTTACAAAATTGTTTGATTAATTAAATGTATAAAAAATTGTTTACTTAAAATCGTAAAGATTCAGTCACTCAGGTGTAAAAAATAAAATAAAATAATTCAGTCACAAATTTCAATGACCTAATCTCGAGAAAGTTTAAATCTTCATATCTTTCGCGGGGTCAAAATGCATTGCATTGGCACGTTAAAGGAGATATTCATGATTTGACATTAAGAAAATTATTAATATCTTACTTTTGTATGTTCGTAGAAAAAGCTTTTAGTAATTGGATGACGAAGGATCAAATAATTCTTTGTTTATATATTTATAAAATTGTTTTTGTGTTTTGAGAAAGAATGGTATGCCAAGTGGTCCAAGAAAGAATCAACGAATTTTGTCAAAAAAAGTTAACAAGAACTTTTGTTTTCATTTGTGTAGAATATTCCTCCCACTATTTCATTTGTGTGTGCATGTGATAGACGTAGAATTCCAAAAGTAAACAAAGTAGTAACAAACAACATGGGATTTTATAGATTTTATGGACATGAATAGTCATTCTATATTCTTTTCTTGGTTTGATTTGAGAAGGAAACTCAAGAGTTTAGAGCAAAAATAGTTATTGTTTATTGATTTTGTAAGACGTTGAATTTATTTTCCAATTAAAATGCTTTGAACTCTTATCAATTCATAAGAAAATTAAATAAATTATTTAATTATAATATATGTTACACGACCTTTCTAAATTGCGAGTATTATTAGATTATATTTCTATTTATAAGTTAAATAAATTAATTTAAACAAATGATAAATAAAAATAAAAAATAACTTATATTTAAGAGCAAAATTACTCTAAAACAAATTCTTATATTTAAAACCAGAAGTAGTATTAAAATGAATTCTTCCTAAAATAATAATTGATAAACACAAATTGTATTGACTAATTCTCATACTAAATCAATTTTGTACTTGCTTAATTTTTTTATACTAGTGTTTGAAATATTATTTCATGTAACTAATTAATATATTTAAAAATTAAAATAATTATTAAAAAATAATTTTGCATAACTATAATTTTAAAATATAATTAAAATGGCTCAAAAACATATGTATCGAAACTACTTTTTTGACTAGCTAAATTATTTAAAAACATTTAATATCAATGAGGTATTTTGGTTCAAAATAACAATTGGGTGGACAAAAATAAAATTTTAAAGTAGAATAAAAAACTATATATTACCATCATGTAACTTTTAATTTTAAGGAAAGTTTACGAAGGTTTTGAAAGTACAAGAGAACTCTCTATAATTAATATAAAATAGAAAAGGGGTCAATATATGTAAGTCTTTATTCTATGCAAAAAAATCATAAATTTGACCTCACATATCATCAACTGTTTAACAGAATATACATACCATTTGCACGATGGTTGAAAAAAAATAAAAAAGTTATATATTGCTTGCTATTTGCATTCTTTATAAACTACTGAGAGTAAAATTAATTTTTTTCTTAACAAAATTTTTATAATTTCGTATCCACAGTATTTTATATTTTCACCAATAGGTGTAATGAAAAATAGGATTTAAGGTCGGAAAAAACAAATAAAAGCTCTCAAATTATTAAAAGGACAATTTGATACACCAAATTTAAATAAATGATGAATCAGTAAATTGACTGAAGTGGCCAATGCAAAATTTAAAGAAAATGTCCAAAAAACCCTCAAAGATCTTCCTCTTTGTTACCAGAATGGTATAAAGGAATACCAAATTTTTAAAAGAGAATATCAAATTCTTCCTCTTGGTTGCTCAAATGGTATAAAGGAATATCAATGTGGTTAGAGCATGTTGGTAATCCTTTAATCAAAATTGGTATTTCCTCGTAAGAATTTGATATTCTCATATACAATTCTGGTAACGAAGAGAAGATCTTTGAGGGCTTTTTAGACTTTTCCTTTTAATTTTGTAATGGACATTTTAGTTAATTGTATTGATCCATCATTTCTAAAATTCAGTATATCAAATTATCCTTTTGATAATTGGAGAGTCTTTATTTCTCTTTTTCCTTAAGGTCATATGTGTATGGAAAATTTAATGTAATAAACTTGATATAAGTAGTGTCCAACTGTCCATTAGAAAATATTAATTGCAAATGTTTATGTTTTGAGTACTAAATATTACTCCCTCCGGTCCTAATTATAAGAGCCAATTGACTTTTTTGGAAAAATTAAGGATGCAAAATACACCACTTTAAATTGTTTATATTTGTCTTTTTTCCTCAAAATTAAGTTATTTTACTTATAAACTATCATATAATCTAATTACATGTCACATATATTAAGATTTAGGGGTCTAATTTGCTTCCTTAATCTCCCCAAAAAAAGTCAACTGACTCTTATAATTAGGACCGGAGGGAGGGAGTACTATCAAATCATTAGTTTTTGAAGATCGAACTGTTATTATTATTATTCTTTTTTTTTTTTTTTGTAAATTTGGCGCTTTTCAGTTTGGGAGAATTGCAAATAAGTCCCAAGCAAGAGAATTAATTTCAGACAGGTCCATTAACAACTCCTTCACTTGTTAACCATGGCTATTGCAGTTGTTAATAGCTGTCATTAACAACTCCTTGGGACCTCTCTGAAATTAATTCTCTTACTTGGGACCTATATACAATTGTCCCTTTCAGTTTCCATTACACACATCTGCTAATTGCCTTAAATGTCATATCCGGCTGCGGTCAGCCCTTACCTAACTCTTATTCCTTTTGCTTGTTCAACCTTTATCTAATTGTAACTTGCATAATTATTTTATACATACATAGCCTTCAAACTTCATTATCTATTATCTAATAAAAGGGCCAATATAATTGACTTTGTTTATAGATATTAAAAATTCAAAACATATTTTTTAAATATTTATTTTGATTATTTTTTTAAAACTGATTTATATGATTTATAAACTAATGTATAATTCAAAATAATTACAATTCTTATATAATTAAGTAACTTTTTCCTTAATTTCCATAAATAAAGTCAATTAGTCCTCATATTAAAAACTAGAGATAATACATTATACTACATCCCATTCTTAATATGAGATATAATTTATGGTAAAATATTGTTTCCTAACGTATGAGGTATGAACTGTATAATCTGCAAAATTAAATTATTAATATTATAAATTATTAGTTATTACACATTTTATATCTTATATTCAAATTAGTTAAGATTGACATAGGAGAGATAAAGCCATAGATCAAATATTGTTTTCTCAAAATTAAAAATCTGTTTGTTTTCGTCAGGGGAGAAACCCCTCCTTTTCTTTTGTATCATTTTCCCTCCTTTTTTCTTTCAATAACCATTAGATCTGTTTTGAATGGTTCAGATTTGGTGTTTATAATATCATTATTGAAAATCAATTAAACTATATTTTGTATATAAATTCAAATCTGAACCATTGAAAGAAGATCTAATAGTTATTCAGAAAGAAAATGAGGGAAAATGATACAAAAGAAAAGGAGGGTTCCTTTCCCATTTTCGTCAATCTCCTTTGAAGTGGTTTAAACATGTTTAAAAACAGTCCTTACAAGCATAGGTGACAATAGCAGAATGGACCGTATGAAATTTCATATATTGAGTAGTATTTTTTTTTTAAAAAAAAAAAAACCCTATCTGTGATATATTTGCATAAGCTTCGACGAATATTTTTGATATAAATTGTTGGTGTTAAATGTGGAATTAAAAATTTAATGTAGGTAACTAACCAAAATGGATTGACACGTAATGCAAAAGGGAGTGTCGGTTAAAAGTAAAGATTACACATAAACAGACAAGGTAATTAGGATCTTATAATTAAGAAATGACTTTATGAACATTAATTGAAAAAAAAAACGACAAGTGGTAGATTTGGAATGGATTTAGTTTCCTAATACAGTTCCTATTCGATGTCACTTAGCTTGTAGTTAGGGGTGGAAATATGCTAAACTTATGTAGGCTTCAACTAAATAGGCCTGTGTCTGGTTACAAATGTAAAACTTAAGCATGTGCCTGAGCCTGTATGTAAGTTTATTTTTAGGCTTGAGCCTGAACCTTCAAAAGGCCTGACTAGGCCTGAAAGCCTATTTAAAAGCCTACTTAAAATGTAGACTCTTAAATAGGCTTAAAAGTTTATACTTATAATTCCATATATTATCATTTAAATGTATTAAAACACATATGTATATCTCAAAAAGATTTTATGATTATAAAACTTGATAAGTTGGTCATGTTATAATTAATTTATATAATTTATTCTATATTATATATCATAATAGAATTATAAAATAGGTAAATAGGCCAAGGTTGTAGGCTGGTAGGCTAGGCCTTACGAAAAAAAGTCTGGCTTGTTTACCTAAATAGACCTAACAATAGGCCTGATTATGAACCTGACCTATTTACTAAATTGGCTAGGCTATGCTTATTGTAGGCTATGCTGTAGGCCCTGATAAGGGCCTGGCCTATGAATTCCCACCCCTACTTATAGTAAAAAAGAAACAATGAGAAGCGTATTTTAATTACTTAAGGTATCAAACATATTTTAATTTGCTGATTCGGTTCATCATCTTTTGTACATGTAAATCTCTTGAGGTGATGTAAAGGATTTGAAGCCAACTGGTCTCATACCATCACCTATTCAATAACCTTTCAATTAGTTGATAAAAAAAAAAAACCTTTCAATTTATCCAAATTGCCTTTAATCAACAGTATTTATGATTTATTTCATTACTTTTTTTTTAAAAAAAAATCTTTAATTTGATGCTTGGAAAATCGTTCTCGTAATACATTTAGAAACAATCATGTGTACTTATAGTGATAGTGCTTAAAAAACATAATTTCAATATCTTCGCGCATCAAATGAAATGAAAAAAAAAAAAAACAAAGTTTATAAAAAGTCACATTGTATATAATATATTGATGCTGGGAGCAAAGGGTTCGGCTAGGTAGGTGACCCGGAAGGTTATCAATATATGCACCATAAGATCAATTGTTAACTTTTTTTTAAAGAAATTAAGGACATTAAATAAATTACTTTAAAGTATTTAAATTTATAATTTTTTTCTCCAAACTAATTTGCTTTAGTCATAAACTAATGTATAATCTAATTACATATAACAAATGTTATAATTAAGTAGTTTATTTGGTTTCTTTAATCTCCAGAAAAAAGTCAATTTGATCTTATATTTGAAACTAAAGGGGTATACATATACACACAGATTGTAATGCTGATAATATATAATACTGATAAAATATAAATTTACAATAAATTATATGGTTTATAAATAAGAAATAATGCAGATCAATTTTTGATTTCAAACAACACATGCAGAACCTTAATTTCAAATCAAAATTTATATAAATATAAAGCTTATAGACACATGTATTCGTTATAAAAATGATATCTTCTTTTATGTTCAATATAATTCACCAAAAAACATATTACAATACAGTTATGACGTGTAGATTTGATCATCTCTTCAAAACTAATAGGAAATAATGCATAGTTAAATAAGAATAAAGTCTAATTAAATAAAAACAAATTCTTATATAATGAATTAAAAGAAGAAATGCGATGAAAATATATAACATTTAACAATAATAAAATCTTCAACTATTTATATTCAATTTAAAAAAGGGAGAGAACAAAATTGTTCAAATTTGGTATTTATCATTATTTTTTCTATTCATTTTAGTTAACATTAGCATACTCAAGTTGCCTTCAATCATGCCAATATGTGTTGATCCTGAGAGAAAGGGTTTTAATAATCATTTAAACATGAAGTATCAAGTTTGAGTTTGCATAAAATATTACTTGAATATGATCCAGTTGAATAACTATAGAGAGAAAAAAAATGGTTCTAATCAGAAAGTTATAAAAGACAAAACATGGAAAGAAAAGGGGGGAACAAGAACAAGAAATAAAGAAAGGTATACATGTTGGCATGTAAGACGTGTCACACATGAAGAAAACGTCATCATGATCTGACTTCTATCGATTAAGTAATCCATAAGTATTTGGGGCTAATAAATGTTTTAATGTACAAGACTGTATATTAAGGGATGCAAGTGTTGCGAGCATAGTACAATATAAATGAATAGAATAGAAGAGCCCAAATTAATGAAAAGTAATCAATGAAATTGGAAAAAGTAATAGGAGGTAGAAGGCTATTACTAATTGCTTCAAACAGAAAAAAAATGTACCAATAAATAGTTGGTCAAACTGGTAAATGGGTTCGTTCTCTATAATAATGAGAATATGTGTTGGAATCTTGAGAAGTGCTCTCATTGGGAGGGGGATAATCTTGTCTGTGTGAGCAGCGCTCCTATCCTTCGAGTCGGGATTAGTTGGTTGCCAATAGGCGCCAGATTACTAAACAGTATTTAACAAAAATAAACAGAAAAAAGTGTTGTGACCGGGGAGGAGGAATAATAAGTGCATCAGTTTTATATAGAAAATAGATGAAAGAAAGATAAAAACAATGAATTACTATACTTTTTCAATATGCGATTTAGATCATAATCGATAAGACCATTGAACATGTTCTTCTCATATGTGACGGCATTGATGTGATTCAAAGAGGCAGCAATTAAGGAGACACCATAAATGATTTAATGTAACATTAATCTTAAACATGAGATGAGATTAAGAAACCATCTTGTATGGCTGACTCACTAATATGCGTGTGTGTGAGTCAGAACATTTGTTCAACTTATTCTAATAATAATTTTAAAACAGAATCTTGTAAAATATGTACCTGACTTTGATGAAGAAGAGAGATACTAAAAGAGAATAATGAATTTTTTCTATGCTCTTGCGAATTCCACAAACACAAAAACCTATTACCAGTTTCTTTCCATCTGTATATATATACTCCACCAGTAAAGTACTTCAGAAATTCAAATTAGATGATTATTCATTAGATTTTAATGCCCAAATTTTGCAGCCATAGAATTAATAATTGGGTTTAGAATTTGAGGTTAGTTAATTGGTAGACAAATGAAATATCCCATTTCCACGTGGTGATATTCTTTTTGTAAATGGAGTATAATAAAGTGAAAGCTCACATAATTGTATTGGATAAATAATTTACAGGCCACACCAAAAGAATCTTCAACAAAAAAAAATTCAGCAAAAAGGTATAATCCTTTCCCATCACTAAAGTTGTTGTCTCTGTTCCTAATTAGTCAAATTTTCCCTTTCTTCTTTATTTTATATGTTTATATAATTATATCTATATATAGCCGACGTTCTGTGGCCACGTATTTATATGTGTGCTGTGCATATAATAAAAGGAAAAAAAGAATATTTAGATGTTTGGATGTTCAAATATCCTATAACTTTAGTGTATATAACAACTTAGTTGGGAGGGATTTATTCTTTATCTTTAGTATCTATCAGTGTTCGTTGACCCGGACCGGGCGGTCTGACCGGTTTCAACCGTGAACCGGCCACAAGCCTCGCCCTGGTGAGACTTTAGGCTGGGGGGCAGTTGAACCGGTTCAAACAGCCCAAAACTGGGCAAACCGGGGTTGAACCGGTTCGCTCATTTTCTTTTCTTTCTTTTTTTTTTAAATTTGATTTTCTTTATTTTGTTATAATTCACCTAATTACCAACTTTTACTTCACTTAATTTTAGAAACAAGGAAATTACAATATTTTAAATGCTATTATACTTGCATATGTTTAGTATTTAATTGTTATTGCTCTTAGTATTTGTATTTTAGTCTGTATATTGTAGAACAATATTTATTTTCACGTGTACTCAACTAATATTTTATATTTTTCCCTCTATAGAAACATCAAAATATTCATGTTTGATGAATCATGCATACTTATCTATGTTTACATTTTGATATTAGTGATTATTAATGTTAATATCAATAAAATTTTATTATTTTAATATAACCGGTCTGACCTGGTCCGACCTCGATCCGACCATTAACTTTTAAACCAGTGCCTCATCCGGTTCGACGTCCGGTCCGATTTTTTGAACCTTGGTATCCATAAGAGATTAGTCTCTATTATCAATGAATTATCTTGTATCTCAGAAAAATTAGAGAACAAGGAAAATATATATGTTACTTGTGTTGGTTTAGTTGATAATAAGAAGTAGGGTTAGATGAGGGTGATGATCAAGAATTTAAAGTTCTCCCGACATAAGGAAAAGGGAAAAAGACAAATAAACACCCTCCAATTTGTAAAATCCCATTAACAACTTCATGATAGGTATTAACAATTTCATGATAGGTTGTTGTGTTGTTAATACCTATCATGAAGTTGTTAATGAGATTTTACAAATTGGAGGGTATTTATTTATGTTTTTCCCTAAGTAAAAAGAGATAAACTATGCCATCTATAAAAAGGTCAAACTAAAAAGGTAAAATATAATCTCATCATATAGTATGTATAAAATTGAACCTCTCATCGAAAAAAGTTTCTCATCGAAAAAAAAAAAAATTGAACCTATTAGGTCATCCCATCTAGCTAGCTCACCTTTTGAAATCTATCAAAGTGAAAGCATTTAACGAGCACCTACAAAAGAAAAAATAGTAGAACTATTATGGGAATATATTATGGTATATTTGTCAAAAGGATATATATGTGAGCATTTGTGTACTTGAAAGTCCAAGTCCTTATTTTTTTAAAGTGCTTGTCTATATAAAAATGAAATTAACTAACTCCTAATTGGTTGATGAAAAAGGTCGCATCGATCTCTGCTACTTTTCCTAATTTCGTACGGGTTATGATGGTTCTAAGAAACTAAATAATATGGGCCATTTCTTTTCATATTATTTTATGAATCCTAACTATTAAGTCCATTGTGTATCTAATGAAAAATTTAAAATGAAAAAAATGAAGCTTTCGTACGCGTAGACGCTTCAAAAAGGAGCATATATGATAAGGTAGAGTGTTCAAAGTGGAACACTATATATAAATATAATTTTTTTTAATGAATGAGATGGGAGAAAAGAAAGTGCAATCAACGTGAATAATCAAAAGAATATTGAGATAGTTACGTTTTTAGAAGGAAGGCACTTTATTTTGAAAGCTTTTCCCAATAGAAAATTAGAAACAATAATAAGATACAATGATTGGTTTCTTTCACGCACACCATGCACCATTCATTTCCAAATCAATTCGTTATAATAAATCGTCCACTTTAATCACCATTTTAAACATGGTTTAACTATATAATCATATCATTTATAAAGGGAAGGAAAGACTACATTTGTCACCATTTTAATCTTCAATTTCTCTAATAATCAGCTTAAGTTGACGTGAGTGATAGAAAACTCTCATCCTTGAATAAGTTTTTGAATGGTAAGTTTGTGATTTTTGTCTATCAAGCAAAATAGTTTGTTAAAATGAGTTTATCAATTACCTATACTTTGAGAAAAAAAATAGCCTTTATTGTAATTGACGTAAAAAAGGAAAAATAAGCTTTTAAAATAATATTATGGAGGCTGCATATAAAAAACCTAATAGTAATACCATGCATGCATGCCCTTTAATTCCCATTGATGTCAAAGCATGAAGCAGACCATACAAGCCTTGGCTTTGATGATTACTTTCTATGTCCTTCCATATCCCATTATCTTCCTTGTTGTTTGGAGATAATGTCTTGTAGATTTAGGCCTTTTTGTTTTGATTAACTGTGCAACTATATGAGGTATTTCTTTGTCAAATATATACAAGGATTCGTTAATATAAGGGAAATGCCATCATAAACATGAGGATTTAAACTAATTACTAATAGACCATCTCAATCATCTTTAAAAAATTTAAAATTTATTTACTTAGGTTTAAATATATGTAGATTAAAAATGCTGAAAGAATTAAAACAAAATTACGTACATGCAAGTTTCTATATAACAAATTTGCTATACACGCTTGCATTTATGTAATTTTGTTAATACACTAAGAGAAGTTAATACACTATATTTAAATTTCTTAACCTATAAATTGTAAATACTACTACTAAATCTGCTGGGAACAAAGTAGAGCTCTCTCTATATATATTTTATTGATATTGATGATGTATTGAATTCAAAGTAAAAACATATTGTCAAAAAACCTTTTATATATATACTTTCTTTCATTCGTTACTAAATATAAGACTCAATTGACTTTTTTTTTAGAAATTAAGGAAGCTAAATGAGCCACTTAACCATAACAAATTTTGTATATTATTAGGTTATATGTTAACTTATAAGACAAATAAATTAATTTAGAGAAAAAATTCAGGTAAATCAATTTGTAAGTAACTTATTTAGTTTTCTTGGATTTTTCAAAAAATTCAACTAGGTCCTATATTTAGGAACAATGGAGTACGAACATATAACTGCTTACATAATTAATGTTGAAACATAAGTATGAATTCCTTTATAATACATTTCGAACAAAAACAAACTCTTAAATAAACTAGCATTCTCGTTGCACAGGTAGCATTATTTTCTCTAACATGAAGATTACATAAACCATGAAAAATAAACTCATGTTACTGCTGGATAATGACATTGATGGGAACATACACAACACAAAGCAACGGTTGACCTGGGTGACAAATTATCTGGGGGCAAATGTAAGACATAAGGCAGCAACATTCAAAAACAATATTCATCATTGATGAGTATGGTAACGGTAATGAGAATTATTTGTCAGATCCAATACCAATTGAAATGGCATAATAATAATAATCAGTTTCATCTTCAAGAAATCCAAAAGTCAAAGAGATAATAACTTTCGATAACCTTGAAAAAATGTCTGTAATGAAAACCTAGAAAAAAGCTTTACTTTTATTAGTTCGACACTACTACAGAAGGGGGTTTTAAAGTCTGTTATTTAGGGGTTTTAATGTTACTTTTTTATGTGACATTAAAAATAGTGACTTAGAAAAAATGGATATTTTACGTCACACAAAATATGTGACGTGGAAAGTCATATTTTCCACGTCACAAGTTATGAAACAAGGGACGTAGATAAGTCACTGAATACTTTTGTTTTTTTGCTTAAATGGCTGATAATTCACGTCACATGTTTATAAAACATGTGACGTAAATTATCGTGGGAAGAAACCATATCACTTATTAGCCAAATAAGTGACGTGGTTTGCAGATAAACCACGTCACATGTTAGGGTGACACGTCACATGTCACCCTAACATGTGACGTGGTTTCTCCATAAATCATGTCACATGTTTGGCTAATAAGTGACGTGGTTTCTTCCCAGAATAATTCATGTCACATGCTTTATAAACATGTGACGTGAATTGTTTTGTTTTTTGTTTTTTTTTTTACTTTTTTTGTTTGGTCCCATTTTCTTTTTCTTATTTGCTGTCTCAGAAAATAGATAGCAATATAACCAGCCAACACAACAGATAGCAATCAGCCAAGCTCATATCAGAAAACAGACAACAGATAGCAATCAACCAAGCTAATATAACTAATCAATCATACTAAACATCTATACTTGTGTTGCTACTACTACACAAACCATTATTTTTACACAATTTAGTATTTTGTACAATGATCAACCATCTCTGTTAACCAATTCCGAAAGCAAAATTTCAGCAATACTCTCACGAATTGAATAAAGATCTTCATCTGTAAATGTGTTGATTTCATAAAACTGCAACAGTAAAGATGTGATGATCAATGAAAGAAATTACATAAAACATTATATATATTGATGTATTAATTGTATCAAGAATTTATAAATAAGAATTTAACTACTACCTGTGAGAATAATCCTGTGCGTTCGCTAATAATAATGTCATAAATATACTTCATTACGTAATACCCGCACTCCTTATTGGTCGGTTGTCTAGGGCACTTTAATCACAAGAATCGGTATAAATTAATAGCAAAGTATTTAATATATCTCAATTGACTAACATTGAAAGAATTTAAATCAAAAGTACTTACTTTAGGTCTTTGTAGCATGACATCTTGATGTTGTTCACCGGTTTCTTCCATTGAATGCCACTGAGATATACCCCTAAAATGGAACCAAAATTAGTACATATATGGGAATAATTTATTTGGGTCACTAGTATATAATAAAGATATTAACACTACTCACTTCGATAGGAGAGTTCTATGATAGGAGGTTATATTATGCCTCAATGAGTCAAACCAAACCAGACGATGATCCCTAGGGCAAACGACAGCTAGTGCCCAGTGCTTACTAAAAAGACGTTAAAAATAATCATAACATTTACAAATGTGTATTATGATGAAAAGTTGGCAAAATGAAACAATCAAACTTACTCTTCAAGAATAGGTGCAAAATAGATAGTTCCACGGTTCACTGACATTTGATGGTTGACGTATGCCTACATGTTGTCATCATAATTCCTCTTCTCCGATGGGGTATTGAAATTATCCCTCCTCACCAATGCCATTGGACTGAAGAATCTGTATTGTCCCCTGCCTAATCTGTGACACAAGCTGTGGAAGTACCTATATATCATAGACAAGTTGAAATCAAAAAGGGATTTAATAAGAAATACTGCTGAGACATAAAAAGTAACGGTCATTTATTACATAGTCGCTAACTCAAGCCATCCAAGGTCAATTTCCTATAGCTTCAAAAACTCCCTGATATCTCGGGAACTGTCAAGCAAAAATTTGTATGTATGATCAGGACTGACTACTCCTGGAGGCATCGTAAAGGGCACAGACTCCAAATTTGGCTGCATCTCCCGTAGAAGCTGGAAAGAAGGATATTCGTTTGAAAAGGACTGCAGGGCGATGAAAAAAATCATTGTTATGTTATGTCTAAACCAAAAAATATCAAACAAGCAATCTCAAAACTTAAGTGTACATACCACATCAACCGGCGGGACTGGCGCCTTTTGCGGAGTCTTGTGTACAAGATATCTAGGCCATAAGATGAATGCCCTGACCGCCTCGCCTAGTTTGGTGACTTCATGATCGGGAAAGGGTATATCTTCCTCCGCCTCATTCCTATGGACAGCTGTAACAGACACCTTCACTTGGTCCTTCCTAATAGGAAAATTATGTATGAGGGAGGCGTTCGGGAACTGGCGAGCTTTGGCGACCGCGCGCAGGCGAGGGACATTGAGATGGAGATAACACTCCTCTTCATAGTCAGGGTTGTTTTCTGGTGTGGGAGTTGAGTCGTCCTCATGAATTGATTCTAACTGCACAGGCTGATTGCAGCTGTCTTTGCCGCTTGGACGGCTGGTTCCGAGGGATTCCTGCAACGGATGAAAATATACAGAGTAAGACTATAATTGAAGAACCAGGAATACGGAAATCAACAAATGTAGTAGATGCTCAAACCTGGTAATTTTGTCTAGAAGAATTCGACGTGAGTCCGAGCTGTACAGTCGATGCTCGGACCTGTGCCTCAACCTGAACCCTGATATGCTCCGTCATTTGCCCATTAAGCTACTGGACATGTACAGCCACCTGTTGTTGGACCTGTGCAGCAACCTGCTCCTGGAATTGGGCCTCCATCTCCACCCGAACCCTGGCCACAATCTCCTCAGTGGATTCTCTACGGACGAAAGATCGGGGTTTGCGACTGAAATACTTGGTCAGCCCTACATTCCTCGGCTTCCCGATAACTCGGCCGTGGTGGTCGAGCTTCCCAATTGCCGTGGCCAAAATGTTCATCCTCCCAGAAGGTGTGAACGACCCTTGGGTGGCTTGCTCCTCAAGTTTTTCCTGTGATGACCCAAAAAATCATAACTTGTAATGTGCTACAAAACCACAAGTTAAATGCAGTAAAAACAAAGTGAAATACTTACAATGCTCTGTGCAACTTTCTCAACCTCCGGAGTCGCAAATCTTCCTTCTTTATTCTTCCTTCCCTCAACCCATTTCGTATGACGTAGGAAGGGCAGCTGAGGCTCTACAACAACAGTAGGATTGGACCGTGCTGCTTCCTCCATTTCTGCAATTTGTTTCTGGGTCAAATTTTTCTCTAGCCACTTGTAACCGCCCGAGACATCGTGTGCCTATAGATACTCTTCTCTTGTCGCTTCTTTTGTTTTTCGTTCTCCTCCTGTGAAACTAAGACTAAGTTAGTTAACTAATATAATGTTAATAGTGAAATTTTAAACCAAAGTTAATAAGCTATTTATGAAATATACACACCTTGAACTTTTCGTCTAGCCGTGATGCAACAAACTTCTTCCAAGTCTCTGGGTCAATATTGGAGTAGGTCTGACCCAGATCCTGACTGTGCTTATTTCCAAAAACGCAGTCTCTGGTAAGGGAATTCTTGAAATTCTTCCACATCTTGTGCCCTTCTCCCAACCAAAAATCCTTGAACTGTTGTGTGTTTGGGACATTGAAGTTTTGCTGGAAAAAATGACGAACACATTAGTTGAATTAACTGAAAATAAAAATACATACATATTAGGAACAAACAGAAATATAATGATAAAACATACCAAAATATCCGACCAACATTGATCCTTAACGTCTTTTTTGACTTTCCGCCAATCGTTATCTAAGATGCTTATCTGGTTTCTCACCACAAAACCGACATAGCTGACGAAATTCGCGCTAACTTCCCAGATAGGATTCATGTCGTCGTCAAAATCCACACGGATATGCTGCACATTTGTCCCCTAACGGACAATAATGTCATTGAGCTTCGTCGGACCTCTTCCCTTTCTTCGAGGGGGATCGTTCTGTTGCTGATTGTTATCATCGTCCGCCATGTACCTGTTAACATATCAAATATGTGATGAGTCACAATGCCACAACTTTCACAAAACAAAAAAAACATTAACAAGAATTAATACATGATAATTCAAAAAGGTTCTCACTTTATGTGTTATCCTATATCCCTTCACAATGATCATTTCTAGAGGCCAATTGGTTATCATCATCTATAAACTCAAATTCACTTGGTTTAGGTGGTCCTGCGCACAGAGACTGTATATCATCTAGATCTAAAGTGGGAGTACGGTCCTTTTGCTTTTTACTTTGCAAGACTATGGACAATTGCTTATTTGCAGGATTTGTTACATAGAACAACTGTTTCGCGTGACTTGCTAAAATAAAAGGCTCATCTCTGTACCCAACCTTCTGAAGATCAATTGAGATCATACCAGTATGTGGATCAATCCCAACTGCGCTATTGTTAACCCACTTGCATTTGAAGATTGGAATTTTGAACTTGGTGTAACTAACTCCCCAAATTTCTTCAATTACGCCATAATATGCCATGGAAGCCAATCTTGGGTTTTTATCTTTCAAATTGGAGAAGTGCATCGCTTCAGCTACCACCATAACGCCACTATTTTGCATGGTGCTATTGTTGTCCTGGGCCTTAGTGTAGAAGGAATAACCATTTATGTCAAAGAGCACCAAGTAACAACCTTAAAACGAGGCCCTCCGGCTAACCATCTTATTGTATCCGGCGCACCAGTCTCATTTTCAACATACTCCTTGAATCACCCAATAAATGTCCTATTATGCTCGTTAGAAATCTGCATGTCACTCTTTTTCGGGTTCTTTTCTTTCAGGACCCTCTTATGCTAGTCCAAATAAAGCTGCACTTCTTCCATATTATACCTTACATCAAGATATCGCCAATAAGGTAGATCAAAGAAGATTGACCTCTTCTTCCAAATGATCTTCTCAGAACCCGTCTTAGTCTTCTGTTTCTTACCAAATACCACATTAACATTCTTAACACGGCTGAAAACTTCCTCCCCGGTTAAGGGGGTCGGAGCAGATCTATATTCAGATGAGCCATTAAAACACTTCTTTAGTCTACGATAAGGATGAAACCGATCATGAAACCTCATGTGACCTAGGTAAACGGTCTTTCTTCCATGTTTAAGCTGGTGGCAGTTTGTGTCCAACTCACATATAGGACATGCCATATAACCCTTCACACTGTAACCAGAAAGATTGCCATATACAGGGAAGTCATTTATTGTGGTAAACAGCATAGCTCGCAACTTGAATGTCTCCTGCCTGTATGGATCAAACACATCGACGCCTTCCTCCCACAACATCTTCAAGTCCTCAATCAAAGGTGCAAGATAGACATCGATATCGTTCCCAGGCTGTTTCGGCCCAGAAATCATCATGGACATCATCACATATTTGCGTTTCGTGCACAACCAAGGAGGCAGGTTGTAAATGACCAGCAAAACTGGGCAAGCACTATGTGTGCTACTGAGACTCCCGAAAGGATTCAATCCATCCGTACACAGTCCAAGACGAAGATTCCTCGGCTCACCACCAAATTCAGGAAACATTGAATCAATTTTCTTCCATTGAGGAGAGTCAACAGGGTACCGGAGATATCTTCCATCGGAGATTCTCTCATCATAATGCCATCTCAGTTTCTTTGCTTCTGCCTCATTTGCAAACAAGCGTTTAAACCGCGGTACAATTGGAAGGTACCACATTACCTTCAAAGGTACCCCTTTCTTTGATCCATCATTATCACCAACGGCATCCTTTCTCGGCTTATACCTCAGAGTATCACATTTAGGACACACTTTCAGGCCTTCATACTGAGAGTGCTGGCTGTCACCCAAGAGGGGGGTGAATTGGGTGATAGACTAATTACGTTTAAAAACTTCTTCTTCTGAAATATATTGAAGGCAAGCTCTTTCAAAACTATTAAATGTAAAAGGGATATATAATGCAGATATGTTGGAAACTATGAGAGATTAGGGAAGAGATAATGCACACAGAATTTATCCTGGTTCGGTCAACCCAGACCTACATCCAGTCCTCAGGCTCCACCTGAGATTTCCACTATCCTCTTGTTTAAACCAAGCACAAGAGAAGCCAACCATAGGTTTTACAAACACAGGTTCACCTGTCAACCTTTACAGAGTTTTAGAATCTCTCTAAATACTCCCCCTTACTATCTGTAAGGTTACCACCCTGTTCCTAAAGCACCAAGCTTTGGAACAACCTCAAACAGTAGAGGATTTTAACAGTAAAGTTCACTCAATGAATGGATTGTGATAAGCACTTAACAGAGTAATGTATGAAGAAACTTAGAGCTTAATAATCTGAACAATGTATTTCTCTAGCTCTTCTTTTCTAATGCTCTTAATCAGAGTAATTTACAATTCTGTATAATGCTCTGTTCATCGCTCATCTGTTCGTTGATCATCGTCAATCTTCTGAAAGCATATTTTGTTCTATTTATATCTTCTCATATTGTCTTTTGATTCAGCTTCATATGGCCGTTAGAATATAGTTGTTGGGAGCTCATAGCCGTTAGCAATTAATGCAGCTTCTTCATCGGGCTTAACTTTCTGCTCTGGCTTCAACTACTTCTTGCGTAGGGTAAGCTAGGAGAGAGATAGACTCAGCGTTCTGTGCATCTATACGAATTGTACTTTCTGGCAGCTTTTTCAGTAGCGCTAGCTTGTTCTGCTATCGCTAACTTCATTGAGTGAGATCTGCACTTAAGCTGTTAGCTGAACAAATAATCATTTATTGCACAGAAGATGCTATCACAACCTTAGTCTATTAGCTCAATGAGATAGATAAATATATGAATCAGTTAAGGATTTTCATCAAGCATTCTCTATCGATAGACATAGGCATTATCGCTAGTATATTTCATTTAATTCAATGTTCAGCATACTAGCTATGTTATTAAGTATTCTTCTATCGATAGCTTTTCCCATTATCGCTAGTTACCTTATTGCTCATTAGCTTTAAGGATACTGATGATTATTTCACAGGTATTTCAAGGTATCCTATTATCGATAGCTAAACATGTTAGCGCTAGTAGCAATGTTAGCTTATTTGATTTTTGCTCTCAGGCACTAACTATCTGAATGTTTATTATCTAAAGTACTTTAGTTATCGATAGCTTAACCAGTTATCGCTAGCTGAGTTATCAAAGAGCTTCTTAGCGATAGGTTCTTTCTTTAGCGATAGTGAATGACTTAGCGATAGATATTAACTTTGTTATTTCTAAGTCTTCACCTGCTATGGCTCTGTCTATTAGCTATAGAGATACACTTAGCGATTGACTCTAACTCTAGCGATAGAGTTTTGTTACCTATTAGATTTCACTTGTTTAAATTCAGAGGTAACTTACACTTATGTTTTCTACGGGTCAGTCTTCATCAAAACTTAAGATTCTAACACATACTCATTCCTGTACAACCAATCATTAGGACAAGCGTGTATCTTCTTATACTCCACCGCCGTCTTGCTTAGAACTTTTTTAGTCTCATACATACGCTTCGGAAGCACATTGCTGGCAGGGAACATATCACTCAAAGCTTCAAGCAACTGCGAGAAACCCGGTCAGCCCACCCATTTTCTGTCTTTATTTTCAACAATTTCAGGATGCCGGTCAACCGAGTATACTTAGTACATCCCGGGAACAACGGTGTCTCTGCATCACTCCGCAACTTGTCAAACTCATTAACCACAGAAAATGACTCCGCCCCAATGTCATTGATCATCTCGTCCATTCCATCATCACAAACATCATCCACCGCTACTTCTACATTTTGTGACGTGCACACATGTACGGTACTTCCCAATTCCCCATGCCAAAGCCACTTCTTATAACGGAGATTGATCCCATCACAAAGAAGGTGATCCCTTATATCATCAACGCTCCTACAATAAGCATTTACACACTTCACACAAGGGCATCGATACATGCCATTCTTACTAGGCACGTTTCTTTTGGCAAATTCAATAAATTCTTCCACCCCCATTTGATACTCTTTAGTGGTTCTCAATGGATGCATCCAACTACGATCCATTATAATTAACCTATGCCATATGTCCAACAAATTAGTCAAGTTTAGTTCACTACCTTGTGAAGAAATGGGCAAGCCATACACTTAACTTCACTTCATGCAAATTTTTAAAAAAATTTGGCAAAGTTTCCCCTTGTAAATGTGACATCCAAAAATTACATTTACAATCCAATTTCAGTCCAGTAAATACAAAAGCATAACTAATTCAACACCAATCAAATGGGAATGCCATACATTTAACTTCACTTCATGCAAATTTTTTAAAAAATTTGGCAGAGTTTCCCCTTATAAATGTGACATCCAAAAATTACATTTACAATTCAACTTCAGTCCAGTAAATACAAAAGCATACCATTACTAATTCAACACCAATCAGTAATTACAAAACCTATAATTTCACCCTCATTTGATGGAAATTAAACATTGCTCTACAATTAGTAAATTAAATACTCACTATGGATAAATTGATAAGTAATTGTACAAAGTATGAAGGATATGATAAAGTAATTGATAACCCACTGAGCAGAGAGTATCTAAACAACAGCCATTGAAGTAACACAAGAATAATGAAATGATTTCAAACTAAAAGAACAAGAATGCAATAATCCCAAACGCTGGCAAAAAAAATGGAATTTCAAACAAAAAAAAGAGCAATAACCATTCTGGGCAAAAGCCAAGAATAAGCCCCATTATGCAAATTCAGTGCAAGAGCCAAAAAAATTACAAAATAAAATAAATTACAAAATAAGCACCTGTGAACGGACAAGCTAAGCGAGAGAGCTGAGGGAGTGAGAGACCTGAAGGACGAGCTGAGGGAGAGAGCTGAGAGCTGAGGGAGCGAGACGATGAAGACGAAGCTGAGGGGTGAGGGAGATGAAGCTGGGGTTTTTCTTTTTTATTTCTTCAATGCATGCAGATGAAGACGAAGCTGAGGGGTGAGGGAGAGAAGAGAGAGCTGAGGGGTGAGGGAGAGAGCTGAGGGCGGGTGAGTTCAAATTTTTCTAGGGAGCTGATGAAGGTTTCTGCGCGCGGCAATGAAAATTTCGGGAATAATGAAGGTAGAGCTAAAGGTTTCTGAAGGTTTTAATATTTTTTTTAATTAACCACGTCACATATAGAAAATATGTGACGTCGTTTCGAAAAAACCACGTCACATATAGAAAATATGTGACGTCGTTTCGAAGAAACGACGTCACATATTTTCTATATGTGATGTGGTTTCTTCTTAAAAAAAATAAAAACTATATTATAAATTTGAAGCAAACCATGTCACATATTTTCTATATGTGACGTGGTTTCTTATAAAAAAAATAAAATAAAAAACCTGATAGTAAACCACGTCACATATTACAAATATGTGACGTGGTTTCTCACAACGTTAAACTACGTCAGATTTCTTCCATTATTATGACGTGGTTTCTTCCTCAACCTGATATTTAATTACAAAAATGCCACTGAGTTATTTTCAATGTCAATTTTATAATTGACTGACGTTAATTAAGGACAAGAAATGGGCTTTTTGTAGTAGTGCGAACAAGGTGAGAAATTTTTTAGTGAATCTGCACACGGCACAACTTCTTGGAAGCGTAAAGAAGAACAGCCAAAACCATATGAAATTAGTGACAATCATGGAATCGCTATTGAAATTGTCCAGTAAGGTAATATCGACTTTGTAGGCACACATTTGATAAGCAAATAATCAAACAAAGCTAATTTGCCTTTGGTAGGCAATTCGAATCATGCCCTAATTGGGCATGAAGCACAATTGACTGTAGACAGGGTTAAACCAAATCATAATGATACAATATGTTGTGCTTGAAGCAAAATCATAATGATACAATATGTTGCGCTTGAAGCATTAATTTCGATTACAAGTAACTCATAACAACTAAGAATCCAAATATGGTGTGAAACATAAATAAAATACAATGCCTTACATTTGCAAATTCCTGAAAATTTCCTTGTACACTACATTTTTTGTAGTAGGAGACGAACCTTGTGTGGTTGTAGGGATGTATATCTTCAAGACATCCATGCTGTGAACTCTTGATAAAGTAACATATAGTTAACCATGTGTGAAAACGGGCTTAGATAAGAAAACACCAACATGTAAGAGATTGCCCCTGACTCTTGTTGATTGTCATAGCACACACAAAACTAAGCTTCTCCATCCAATAATGCGTGTCTTTATATTCTTTCTTAATCCTTGTTTAAGACTCAACACTCCATTAATTTAACTCCAGTAACTTCATTCTAATGAACTCACAAAATGCATTCACAATATGCATTTACGAGAGATCAAATTTTTATTGCACTCGCATTTTGACGTCTTATTCATAGAGTGACACTATTCCAATGGCATCTTTGTTCTGGCAAGAGATACATATTCTTTTATATACACACACACACAAAAGAAAGCTTCAGGGCTTGAGTGAATTACATAACAAAATGGTTAGGAGAGGGAATGCAATCTCCCCTTATATCTTGATGTAATAACTATATCTCACATCCCGCACATCACATGGTTCGTGGATAAAGAGTATGTCCTCTACATTCAGATGGGTTGCCCTCGCTAGAAAATCTAGAATGAAGCATTACAAACTTCTCAATCCATGCAAATTCAAAAGTTGATAAAAGGAAAAAAAAATGAGTTAAACACTGTGTAAATAAATTCTTAGTGACATTGGGTTCCATTGCATTGTCTTTGTTTTTAGAAGATATTTTAGATCTTTGAAATCAATTTTAAAATACAGACATATGAAATCACAATAAGTTTTGCCACCCTATTTGGAGTAAATTCTCGTTTATCCATGTATAGAGTTGAACCTTTCTAATCCATAGACATTGAGTTGAAGTGTTAACCAATGGGTAACTAATATATATCTCATTAAGAGACAAAATAAGGCAAGTTTTCCCTAGAGAAAAAACTAACATAACTGACTGAAAGATGGGAATAAAAATCCAGTCTCGAACGCCTCCTCTTTCTTATGGTCATTTTTTTCCTCATTTTCCCTAATTTTAACCATCAATCAAATCTTATGGCCCAAAATATATAAGGAAAAAAGAGGTAAGAATAGAAAGATAGTGTAAGGTAGAAAATAGGGATGAAAGAGATTTGTGGGCCAATATTTTATAATTTTTTAGCCACCAAATTGATGGATGACTAAAATTAGGGAGGAAAAAAAAGGAGAAAATGACCATAAAAAAAAGATGTGGTCCGACAAAAACCACACAACTCCCTCCCTCTCTCTCTCTCTATGCAATCACATGCTCTTTCTTTATAATCTGATATGGGTTAGTGACTAAAATAATAATGAACATATAAATATTAATGGAAAAAGATAATAATATTTAAATGACACATATGCAAGAATGCTTAAAAAAAGTTGTGGAAAAGGTGCTGCCAACTGATTTTCTTACTTATAGTAATTGTTTTATGATAGATAAAAATTCAGTAAAGGTTTAAGTAATGTAAATCAGCTCTTTTAATGTTATATTCCACAATATAAGAGTATGATTGTAAAATAAAGCACTTAAAATGGTTATACTTAAAAAAATTTCTTAAAACTTATTTAATTTACTTATAAAATATTGTATGATATAATTAAATGTAACATATATTAAAATTAAGTTATTTACTTGACTTCTTAAATGTTCAAAAAAATTTGATTTAATCTTATATTTTAGCCACGATGGAGTAACTTATTAATTCTCTCAAATAATATTTTTATAAGTAAACACAATACATTTAATGCCGCTTTTATAAAGTGAAAAACTTGATGAAGTCATGAAAAAACAGGCTTGCATGTGAAGCTCTCTAAAGAGCACTTTCACCCCTGCATATTGGTAAGTGTTCGATATGTTGACAGATTGAAAATTAAAGGTTTAGAGGACTGAGCAAATATATACTATATATTTTTATTTTAGCTTTAATCATTGTTTCTCTCCACAAAATACAATAGATGGGCCTCTTCATTGGTTTCGGATTTTAGCTTTTACTTATCTTCATTCTTTCATCTTATTTCTCCAAAATATTCTTTCATTCCATGTTTCTTCCTCTTCCATCTTCTTTTAAAAAATAATGATAGGCAAGAAGTATTCTTATTTTAGATTGTATATATCCATCAAAATGATTTGTTTAAAATAAACAAATCTGAATCACCTAAATGAAATCTAGATAAACTATATTTCATTAGCTATTTTGACTCTTCTTTTTTGAGTTAAAATAAAAAATTAGTCCCCCTTTAAAAATCTTCTTTTGAAACACTACTACTTAAGAAATTATCTTTGTTTTAGTTTTTATATCCAAGACATATTCTATATAATATAGGAGTATTAACTACATAATAAAATAATTAGAATAAATTAAAAGATGAAAAATACAATCGCATTAATTTGCATTACGAAAGTTTTCTTATAGTTATATACTTCCTATCTAATAACAAAAAGAGGAAATGGATTGAAAAAAAAAAAGTGTCAGATGAGTGAAATTAACACAAAGGACTTGAAGGAAGGACAAAAACTTCATCTCAATGTGTCAGGTTTCACATCCTCATAAGCTTTACTTCTTGAATTGCTGCTTGTTCACTCCATGAGCTCACTCAACCACTCAACTTTCAATCGTGTCACATTTCACAACTTCAATTCTTTTCTCTCCTCGTCATCCTCTTTCTTTCTTCATGTCAAGTCGAGGAAACCAGTAGGTGCTATTGAATGACAAAGCATTAGACTTGATGAAGATGATAGTGACGCATGGGGTTATAACTTCAAAATCAGTTGTTCATGGCTACCCTTATTTTTTGTTATACTCTTCCCTCTCCTTCCCAGCTTCCCATTCACTTTCTTCTTCTTATCTGACAAGACGAAAACAGTTCATGGCTGAACCTGTAAACACGGATTGATAGGGAGAAGAGAGAAGTCGCCGGAATTTTGTGTGATGCTGGAGGAAAAGGCCGATCGTTCATGCTAGTACGGACTCCAGATCAAGTGACTCTACTTTATCATTCTTCATCTTCTTCATCTCTGATTAAAGCAAAAATTAAGTTTAAAGAAGGACTTTTCTCAAAGAAATCAAGCTTGAATTTGTGTAGTTGGCTTTTAGATTGGATTTCGTCATTTTATTCTTGGATTCACTAATTATGGTTGGGAAAGCTTTGAAATGGGAGGGAAATAGAGGTGAAGGAAAGTGTTGTGGCTAAGGTGAGAGAAGGTCTATATTGAACAAAAAATGGTGAGAGAAGGTTCGCTGGCGTAAGTTGGAGGGAAAGAAGGACAATTATTGATGTGATGGGAAGGGAGGGGTTTTTTTTTTTTTTTTTTTTTTTGCACAATGAGGGAACAAGGGAATGGGTGCTTAGAATAATGAATTGTGTGAGGAACAATGGTTAGGAATAGTGTATTGGTGGAAGAAAATTGTACTGAGTAGCGATAGCGATAGCGATAGTGATGATTTTTCAATGGTCTCATTTTTCCGCTCTGACTTTATGTTACTATCCTCTGCGGGTTGTTCAATTATAAACGCAAGTCTCACGTTGAATTTAAAAACAAGAAACAAATTAAGTGAGATGATGTGATGTAAGTAGTCTATTATTATGGGTGTGTTTCGATCCACTCCCACTTTTGAAAAAAGTGATTTATATATAAGTCAGATTGAAAATAAGTCAGATTGTGTAATGAGATTTATGTTTGGATTAACTGTGAAAAAAATGACTTATAAGTGACTTATTTTCCATAAGTCAGATTGTGTATTTTTGGGTTAGTTGTGATTAGATGTAAAAAATAAGTCAGAATTTGTGAACCCATCTTATAAGTGACTTATAAGTCAAAATAAGATATAAGAAACAGCTTATAGCTTATTTCTGACTTATAAGCTATAAGTTACTTATAAGTCAAATTTACCATAAACCCAACCAAACATCTCTTTTTTCACTTTTTTCACTTTAAGTCCTTTTGGCTGAAAATAAGCCTAACCAAACATGCTCTAGGTAGCCAATGAATGTAAATTTAAATTTAAATTTTTAAATCCAATAAATTTCCTAAAAATGCGTCTAAATCTTCATTTTGTTTACAAAAATAGTAAATTAAGTAAAGCTAATTAAAAAATGGGTACTCCAATTAAAAGTAAGTTGACCCTTATAAATGGAGCGTGGTGCACAAAAAGCCAGTAGGGTCTTGTAGCCAATAGCTGTGCTAATGACTGATTAATAGAGTACGATCATAGTGGTGCATGCTTCCTTCGCTATTCAAAATGGTAAAATTAATAGTAATAGTCCACGTGTCATTGTTAATTAAGGTCAATTATTTATCTGTTTCGATTTAATGTATGGATAGAAGTTTTTTTTTTTTATTGTATTCTTAAGTCATACGATTATTTTAATATAAATGTACAATTTTAGTATTCATTTTGTACACCCCAAAAGTTTCCTACTATTTCTAAGAGTAAAGACACATCTCCTTCAGTCCAAAAAAACAAAAGACACATCTCCTAGATCCAAGAGGTAAGCCCATTTGCGAAGACCTGAGAGGCAATGCACCCCTTTCAAGCCCAATAAGAGCCAGGAAATCGTCTTGGGCCAACAGACACCATATTAAAAGAAACCCATGCCGTCAACGGGTATACAAAAGTCAAGCAACATATACCTTTTTAAATGTAGGACACGTGGCAGACAAGAAGGGAACTCTCCGCACGAGGTGCAAAAGTTTCGAAGACCGGGTCAGATGAAGCTGGTAACGAAAAGTAACCGCCCAACCATGGAGCAAGAAGCGGAGCGACCCTCCCACAATGTAAGGAACAAATTTTAGAATTAGGAGACCAATAAAAGAAGGTCGGATCATCCAAAAAAGACGACCGGAACATCTCTAACCAAAATCATTACTCTATAGAGCACTCAAGTGACTTGTTTTCGGATAACTCATTGTCTGTTGCTTTCATTTTAGTCTCATTCATATTATATTTCCTTGTAATCAACCCGTATTTCAATTGTTGTCAATCATTATACCGTCCCAAAATTTTTGTTATCGGTTTGTTGGTAACCCGTTTTATTGTAATCCTTGTAATCATCAAAGAAAAGCAAAAAGAAAAACCATATAAAATATCTTTAATTTCATTGTTATCCTTCTTTTTTTTACCACCACACATTTATCATTATATTATAGGTTTTATGATATTGAGATATATCATATGTTAAATACTGATAAAGTTATGAAGATAGATATTATATTTTGAAAGCATTATTGAGGTTTATGGTTTTTCTTAACTCTAGTTAAACATTTCGGAAGTTTTCTATAGATATGACCCAAAGTATAAATCATTTTCATCGACGACCTTACTTTCAAAGGAAAAGTGATAGTTTAATTAAATATGTTTTAAACTGAATCTTTTTTTCAAATTTATCCATATAACTGAATAAAAGAGAGAAACAAGAGGGACCACATTTTAACATTAATTGTTTGGGGGAAATTGGCAAATATTAAGTATGAATTATTGTCAAAATAACTTATATTATGAATTAATAATTTTTCTAGATCATGACTTGTATTTTAGATAGGAAGAGCACATGTTATATCTAAAACAAAAATAATAATTGGGCCTAGTGAAAGGAGTTCACTTGCTTTTGTTTTTTAAGTTAATTTTTTTCATTTGATTTACATAAATTACAAAAATGATCTATTATGAGAACTATTTTATATTTTATATAACTAATGCTATTGTGAGTTTATCCATATAAGTGGGAAATCAGAAGATTTTCTTTCCATTTGTTTTGAGAACTTTTTAGAAAAAAATCTCAAACAATAGCACAATCTTTTTGGTCACTCCAATATATTCTATTCCGTCATTTCAAATGAAAAACTCAGTCTTACCACCTTAGACTCTTATAGTTCAAAGCCACAATGATAACATAAAGCGAAGACTTATAAACAAGCACGTTTCAAAATAAGCAAAGGGTTGACATTGCACTCTCTCAAGATGAGACTGGATTGGATGAATCTGTGGTGGTTTTGCCATAAATCTAGTTTATTAATAAATTGATAGAGTTACAAAAATAGAGTATGAAAGAATTTAATCAGTTTTTTTTATCATTTTCTTTAAACAGTTAAATTCACCTTGAAAAATTTGATATAAAAACTAGGACCAAACTTACCTCCAGTGCAATATAACCAGTTCAACCAGTGCACCCTTCTCTAACTGTCATGTGGACATTCTTTACACATCAACATTAACATTGTTAACTCTCCCCCATCCCCCTCTCTTTCCCAAATAAAAACCCTAATTTTTCCATCTCCTGTAAAAAATTAGGCGTCCCATTCGTTCTGCTACTCAGTCAGTGTGTCTGTCAGATTATTTGCACATGGATGGGATGAAGCAATGTCTATCATTGATTTATTACTTTTGTTCCTGCTGCTTTCCTCTTTAAGTTCTAGCTTTTCGTACTATCCCATATGACTTTTCTTCCCAGCCCAACACTTTTTTGTCTTATATGCATTCCTTTTCCCATGTTTTTTTACTTTTTTCTGCCATTCTTCTTTTTTGTCTTATATGAGTCTCGGTCAACATTCATCAGATTGGTTATTGATTACGGGAAAAAGAAGGAAAACTTAAGGTGAAGCAATTACGTGAAGAACTATGAAGGGGCTCGAATTTGCAACTGGGACGAAAATGAAGACCACGATGAGGAAGAAGAAGGACGATGAAGGAAGAGCAATCAGGAGGAAGCTAAAAAAACACATCAGGAGAAGGCAGAAGTATAAAGAAGCACTGTACTTAGGGTTTCCGTTTCTATTTGGGAAAAGGGGGAGGGGGAGAGTTAAACACTGTTAATGCTGATGTGTAAAAAAAAAGTCCACATGGTAGTCAAGGAAGGGTGTACTGGTTGAACTGGTTGTATTGCACTCGAGGTAAGTTTTCTCCTAAAAACTAATACTTTTTTTTTTGAATACAAAAGGCAAGCTAAAAGCTCGAAATGAGGGCCCTCTAATCAGCCCATCAATGCATAAACTGAGGGGGCATTTTCCCCCTGAGCGCTCAAACTGTCCATCCGTAGTTGTTCCACACAGAAGTCTGGTGGGTCTTGAAGTATTTTTTCCCTGGAAGGTACTCCATGCGTGGCTTTTGCCAATAAATCAGCACATTTTAGAGCTTCTCTGTGGTTGTGGACAATCTCTAGATCCCAGTCCTCACATGCTATAGATCTGATCAATTGCACTTCCTCTCTCAAAGGGTGATCACTGTCACAGTTCACTAGAATTAAATTCATTGCTTCCAAGGAATCTGTGTATATTTTCACCTTTTCTATTTTCAGTTTCCTGGCTAACAGCATACCAATCTTAATTGCCTGGAGTTCCGCCATTGTACTAGATGCATATCCAATACTTTGTTGGAATCCCCATTGCCACACCCCCAAGTTGTTTCTTGCTACTCCACCGACCGCACCTTGTTTGTAGCTGTTCACAGATCCGTCAACATCCACTCGCAATGTGTCGTTGGTGGGAGCAATCCAAATCGCTGTCTCTCTTTGTGGAATTTGCAGAATTTGGTGTTTGTAGTTGCCATTTTCTGCTCCTTCCATCATGAGGAACATCGCCTGATTAACTGTAGATGCCGGTGTCTCTTCTGTCTCTCCGAAGACCCTTCTGCACCTGTTTTTCCAAATCAGCCAACATAGGATTCCAAAGCTTCTGCTCCAAGGCCATTTAGCCAAATTCCTTGCGCTCGCATTGTGTGAGCTATTCCACTCCAGCCACTCCTGCAAATTACCACTAAAGAATCTATATGTATAAATTGGGTTAATAACGGATAACCAGACTCTTTTTGCACTCTCACAATCTCTCAAAGAGTGTATGATGGATTCCTCACAAGGACACTCAAATGGACACTCAGGAGGTACTTGAGGTATAATTTTTGCTCTCAATTGGTTGGTTGGAATTCTCTCATGGAGCACTTTCCACATGAAGAACTTTGCCCTTTCCGGGATTGCCCAGCGCCAGAGTTTCCTCCACATGGGAGTTGTGGGGTTGGTTGGTTGATTATGGATTAACCAATATGCTGATCAGACTGAAAAGTTACCATCTGATGATGATCGCCACCAGTGTCTATCTTCTCTTCCTCTGACTGGGGGACTAACTGATTTTAACTTTTCAATCACCCCTCTTGGTAGAAAGTTTGACCACTTTGTCCAGTCCCAAGCACCACTACTTGTGATGAATTTTTCCACCGTGTCTTCTGGGTTGAGTTGTTCTAGGTTCTTTTCCACATATTGAATGAGTGGAAGGTCCAAAGGAGTCCACATCTCTGTCCAAGCTCTGGTTCCTTTACCATCCCCAACCTTTCTACCCAATCCTTGAAAGAATCTTTCCCAAACGGATACTATGCCTTGCCACACTGCAGATTGCTCTTTTTTCTTTTCCACAACTGGGTATCTGCCGCCCCCACACTCATATTTGTTTACCAAACAACGTACCCAGAGCGCATTTGGACGTGTGAGTATTCCCCAACACATTTTCATAAGGAAAGCCTCATTCTGAGAGCGAAGGTCCCTGATGCCTAGACCACCATGATCCTTATCTGCCTTAATCATTTCCCACCCGATTAGGTGAAGCTTCTTATTTCCTGGATCTTGATTCCAGAAGAAATGTCTACTCAATTTCTCAATATCCTGAAGGACTCCTTTTGGCATCAGCAGAGTCTGCATTTGGTAGTATGGCAAAGAAGACAACACTGATTTAATGAGCACCGCCTTTCCAGCCGTACTAAGGTATCTGCCCTTCCAATTCGCCAATTTGTTTCTGACTTTCTGAATTAAGGGAGCAAACGTTCTTTTAACCACCTTCTCATGAATCATAGGCACCCCTAGATATTTTCCCAAGTCCGCCGTTAAAGAGATCCCCAAAGTTTGGCTATAGATTGCAGCTCTGCTAGCATGAACATTCCTTGAAATGAACATTCTAGATTTCTGCAGACTTACTTTATGCCCTGACACCCCACAGAAGAAACGAATCACCTCCCTTATCTCTTCCATCTGATCAACAGAAGCTTCACTGAATAAGACCAGGTCATCCGCAAACAACAGGTGCGATAGATATGGCCCACTAGGGCTAAGTGCTAGTGGTTTCCAGCTCCCCTCCTCTACTTCATGATTGATAATCTGTCCAAGTCTTTCCATGCATAGGACAAACAGGTATGGGCTCAGGGGATCACCCTGTCGGACCCCTCTTGATGGGTGGAAAGCTTCTGACAGTTGACCGTTCCAGGCTACTTTCATCGATGCTGTCGAGACACAGCTCATGATAAGCTCTATGTATTTGTCATTTAGCCCCAAACTCAGCAGTGTAAACTTGAGAAAGCCCCAATCCAATCTATCGTAAGCTTTTTCCATATCTACCTTTATTGCTACAAAGCCATCTCCTCTTCTCGATGTTCTCATTGTATGGATTACTTCTTGGGCAATAATGATGTTATCACAACTCTGTCTTCCTCTTATGAAACTGCACTGATTAGGCATGACAAGGTGGTTCATAACCCCCTTCCATCTATTAGCAATAATCTTGCTTAGAATCTTGTAGCATACATTACACAGGGAGATAGGTCTAAACTCCGAAAGCTTAGATGGTTGATCAGTCTTAGGGATTAAAGTAATGATAGTCTCATTTATTTTCCCCAAATCTGATGGATTTTGCCACATCCTTCGGATCATTGTGCTTACTGCTTCCCCCACCATATCCCATTGAGATTGGAAGAAATGAGCTTGTAGGCCATCTGGTCCTGGCGCTTTAAATGCACCCATATCAAAAGCTGCTTCACGTATTTCTACCTCGGACGGGTCTCTTTGCAGCATGACCATTTGATCCCCATTTAGTCTTGGAAAGTCAATTGGCCAATTTGATGCTGGTAGCACACCCGCCTCCTTTATGTATAAGTTTCTGAAGAAATCATATGCCATTTTTTTCATAGCATCTTGCTCTGTGACCCACTCACCGGTATCATCTTGCAACGCCTCTATCTTGTTTCTTTTTCTTTGAATCTTTGTAACTTGATGAAAGAATTTTGAATTCTTGTCCCCAAATTGCAACCACTGACATCTCGACTTTTGGTACCAAATCATCTCCTCTTGACTGCTCAATTTACAGAAGTCTTTCCATAGGGCTTTTTCCAAACGAAATAACCCATTTGATTGATTGTTTCTCCTAGCACGGTCAATCCCTTCCAGTCTTTTAATTATCTCTCTTTTCTTTCGGGGAATGTTACCTATGACTTTTGAATTCCATTCTTTTGCTGAAGCTTCAAAGGCTATCCTCCCATCATCCCAGTTTTTTCCATTCCAAGCCCTTTTGACTAAGTCTTTGAAGTCCAATTCCAAACACCAAGCAGCTTGGTATTTAAAGAGATTGGATCGAGGAACTTTATAATTTTCAGGATTCCCGGAGACTACCATAACCCTGTGATCAGAATTGTATCTTAGATAATGGTAATTTTTGTGATAGGGATTCGATACTTCCCATTCAAAGTTGCAGAATCCCCAGTCAAGACGCTCTTTGACCCCTTCCTTCTCCCAAGTGAATCTATCTCCCACTACCGGTATTTCCATCAGATCACAGTCATTTATGCAAGCTTGAAACTGAGTCATACTCTGCTGGTCTGGTGTTCCTCCCCCTGTTTTATCATTCGGTGAAATAAAAGCATTGAAGTCCCCCAATATTATCCAGCTGCCTTGCATTGTTCCGGCTAAATTTCTCAAATCCTGCCACAATGGCCTACGTTTCATGCATGTAGTGTCTCCATAGACAAATGTAGCAAACATATTCTTCCCTGATTTCCTATCTTCTATTGCGCAATGAAGGAATTGGGTAGATGAGTTTAAATATGACACCTTGGTATCCTGATCGTTCCACAACACCCATATACCCCCTGCAAATCCAGTTGCTTCTACCCTTAGCCAATTAGAGAATCCAAGCTCCCTCACCCTTTTTTCAGCTCTGTTACTGCTAATTCTAGTTTCCAACAAACCCATAACTTGTATATTGTATTTCTTAACCACTTCTTTGAAGATTCTAGGGAACGATTTTCCACCCGCTCCTCGACAATTCCAAGATGATACTATCATAATTAACACAATACATATTGGGGAGACTTCTGGAAACGAACTTACTGATCAGGGGGTTTCCCTTCATCGTTGAGACCCTTCGTTCTCCCTGTAGACTTCGAGTGCCTCCGAATTCCTTCCACTGCATTCTTTAACTCCCCCTGCATTTCTTGAGAGCTCGTTTCTAAGGGATGGTCTTCTAAATAAACTTCTGGAATTTTATCTCCTGTCATGATAACCTTGTCCTCTACAATCTCATCTGGGGTAGCATTCTCGCCTTCTATCCCCTTATTCAAATCTTACTTCTTTTGGCCTTCTTTGATGATTTGAAGCCCAACATCGTTTACATTCCCTTCAACCACAACATGAGCCCGTTTTGTAGCTTGCTTGGGCCCAGCTCGCTTTTTATTTTCTTTTGAGCTTCCTTCTCCTTCTTTTACCCACATAGCAATGGGTTGGTTCTTTAATTTGCTACCCAGCCCAAAAGGCTTTATATTCTCTTTTCCAACGGGTCCATATTGGTGTTTGACCCTATGACTTTCAATCACCTTCCCTTTTCCTTTAATTACGTGAGCCGTCTCTGCCTTCCCCTGCATCTTTTTATTTTCCTCCCTATTAGCTAATGGTTTCCTATAGGGAGGCGAGATTTTCGGCCTCTCCTCTAGCTCTTCTGACATCTCAATTAATTCTTCTTCCTCTTCTTCCCACTCCTCCAGTACGGCATATTTCGATTGGGAAACATTTTGAGGCCCTTTCCTTCCCCACTGTGACTCCTGTCCGAATCCATCACCATTTTTCCTGCTATGTACAGACCTCGGCTGCCGAGCTCGATTTGATCCTTGGACCAGCATCCAAGGTCCGAAAGTCTCATCTTCTTTTGGTAGGGTGGCCGCCGGTGACATCCATGGAGCTGGGCTTTGCCGATCGTTGCTTAGTGGGGGTGTATCAAAGTTGTTGCTACTCACTCTCCATGGGCAAGCTTCTTTTCTATGTCCATATCTACCACACCCAAAGCAAATCAGCCCCAGGCCCTCGTATTCAATGTTGAATATAGCTGCTGAGCATATAACTCGAGGTACTAATTTCTTTTGTAAATCAAGCTCCACGCAAATTCTAGCAAATCTTCCTCTCTGTACTGTTGCTTTCTCAGTATCTAAACTTTCAATAGTTCTCATATCAACCTTTAGAGTTTTTCCCACCATATCTCCTAGTCTCCACATAAATTTCTTTGAATAACAATGGATAGGAATGTTTGGTATCCTGACCCAAGTAGCAATTCTCCCTAATGGATTATGAAAGGGGTCAAAATGAGGAGTCCACCTTTGAACTAGAACACTGTGTTGAGCCACCACCCAAGGTCCATCAAAAATTATCCTCTTATATTTCACACCCCAACTGCTATCACCTTCTCTGAACCTCACTATATAATAATTATTTGGGATGTCTATCAAGTCAAAATCGCTAAAGCCCCAAAGCCTTCCCAGTCGTTCCTTTAAGTTGAAGAGGTTCAGACGGAACCCTAGCACTGTGATCACCAGAGCATTATTCCAGGGGCGGCAGTCTTCATTAAATTCTTCCTGAGTTATTGGAACCACTGGATATATTTGCATTAACTTTTTGATTTCCTCTGATGGTTCAGGTAAGTCCCATGTTTGATCAAGTAGGTCTGAAAGCAGGGGGTCTACTTCAACGTTCCAACCCCCATGAGCTACCCCATTAAATTCATGCCTTTTACCCCCCAAGAGCGAATCTTTGTAGGAGTTAGGTTGAGTTTTTTCTGGTTCTTTCTCTGCATTTTTTCCCTCCTCTGGGCTCTCATTTTCAGTTGCAATATTTCCCTCCGCTTCTAGCATTCTGTCTCCCATTAGTTCATCCTCTTTAATCTCTTTCTTTGATTTCTTTTTCACTTTCACAGATGATTCCTCATCTTTTGGGCAATCAGGGGGTACCTTCCGGCAGCCGGAGTCTCCCATCAGGCAGTCGTAGTTCACGGGCACAGATATCCAAAGAGAGAAAATCCCCTATTCCTCCCTAGCACCATACACGTTTTACCTTTAAAAACTAATACTAATAGCTACTCAAAGCTAACTCAAATAATAAATGTATAAGCTATTAATTGACGATATTGTTTTGATATTAAATTCAATATAAAAATCTACTTTGACTAAGAAATAACCATTATTTTTCTTTTTGTCATTCTTCAATTCACTCCAAAAGAACTCACACTCGTCATATTTTCAGATGGTCAAACTTGCAAAATTTTTTTGTGTAATAAAAGATAGAGATGTTATGTATGTATCAATTGAATCAAAATCATTTACTTTTTCTTCTTAATTGTTAAGAATATTAAAGCTTGTGGATGCCTATCTACATCTACCTCCTCATCTTTTCCCTAGTAACTCCCACTACCACTCTTCTTCTATTCCATTGACCATGTAACTCAGTTATGAATCACATTCATGGATTTTATTGTCCGTTATTTTTCATTTTAATATGGGTATAATCTGTGTGTAAGACTATGCCTATGAATATTACATGTCATTTGTATTGTGAAACAAGGAATATCATACAAGATAGTTCTCTAACTCTTTTACCTCCATATTTTATTATACTTTACTTTTTTTATCGGTTTATTTTGCTAACGTTAATACATATTTTTTTAAAGTTCCACTAATAAATACTCTCGAATTCTTGTTACGGGTAAGTTTCTGTTCTCAATATACAAATAATTATTAAATATATTTTAAAACATGAAAATAAGAAATCTGTATTAAAAAGTTGTTGCCACTTGTGTGTTATAAGAAATTGAAGAACATGTATTGGATGATCACAAGATGAATATTCCCGTGAGATGCATAGAGATGCATAGAGTTGTTTTATTTGGAGATAATTTGTTTGAGTTTTCAACATATAGCATTTTATTGTGTCAATAATTTTAGTAATTGTTTTTTTTATCTCGGAATATCTTTATAATTTATGATCTAAGTATTTCTATAATGTATTCATTGTCCAAAATTTTGACCCTAAAGCAAATTGATTAGAGAAACTAACTAATATATAAACAATGACAGAACCAAAGAGTACAAAAGAAAACACCTATTAACTTCCTCTAATTCCATCTGTTATTTTCTTTCATTAACATGGAATATTTGGAAATCCATTGTTTATTGTTTTTATATTATATAACTTTACTTAATTATCGCTTGAAATGTCATTGTTTGAAATGTAAATGAAGCATTTAACTCATATATATATATATATATATTTAACTTGTATATACTAATGTGGGTTGAGAAGGCAATTTTCTATTTTGCTTTATTAATCATGGAATATTTCTTTCATTATAAATAACTCTTCACTAACATTGGTTAACAGTGAAGAGAGCATAACCTTTTTTTAATGTATTAAATATTGAAAGGTTAAAGATTAGTCATTTTGAAGGAGAAATTGGAAGAGGCTTACTTTTTTTTTGAACTGCACAAAAGAGGCTTACTGAAACTTTAGGAAAGGGAAGATAAAACAGTAGTAGGAATTGTAAGAGGATCAAACATCATCATTATGGCTTGATTGTATTATTAACCCTTCACTATAATGTAACAGAATTATAGGAAGTAAAGGGGCTCTTCTTTAGTCTTGATAACAGCATTTATTTTAATGGAATTTTATGGATGACCTCCTTTTTTATTTCTTTCATTATTAATCACTATTCATTAGCATTGATTAATAGTAGTGAAGAGTATGGAACGTTTTTTTTTAATGTATTAAATATTGGAAGGTTAAAGATTAAGTAATTTGAAGGAGAAATTGGAAGAGGCTTACTCGAACTAACAAGAAAAAAGGGCAGTGGGAATTGCAACCATTGAAAGAATATCTAGTGGTTATTAAGAAAGAAAATGAAGGAAAAGGATATAAGGGAAATGGAGGTTTTCCTTTCCCGGCTCGAACATTATCATTATGGCTTAATTGCATATAATGATAGTGTTATTTATCCAATATTTTTCTATCTTTTTTTTGTTCCATTTAATTATTTAAAGAGACTCAACAATTTCTTTTATTTGTATGAGTAAAACCAATACCCTTAAATATTGGAAGACACAATCATTGATCTCAGACTCTCACAAAATAACTCTATCTGAAAATGGACATTCTATAATTTTAGTCTTAATTGATATGCCGTAAACTCAGTTGGTGGATCTAAATGTAGACATTTTCGCTCATCAACTGTAGCCAATAAAAGGGAGAGCATATGGATCATAAGTCAGAAATATTTTTATTTGTATATGGGGAAAAATATTAATTCTTCACTATAATGTAACAGATTTATAGAAAGTAAAAGGGCCCTTTTTAGTCTTTATAACATTATTTATTTTAATGGAATTTTAGGGATCATCTCTTTCATTTTTTAACAGAATTAGAAGTGTTTATGGCAAGGTTGCCAAAATTTTAGGCATCTATCTTTTTCTTATTTAACGAAATTAGGGATCTTACTCCATCATCACAAGATAAGAGAGATACATTGATTGATTGCAAATTACCAAATGATCCATTTTTATTATATTTTATAAATTAATCAAGATAATATTATATTCAGTTTTGGAATAGTATATAAGATTATGTAGTTAAAATTTTTAAATAAGATTACATTTTTTTTGCCAATTGCTAGCTGAAATTGCTAATAGTGATTGTATGTATATAATGTTTTATGGCTTTAAAGTTACCAAAGAGTTCTTATTTTACAAATATTGGCCTAAAAAAAATTTATATCACCGAATAAATTAAGGCTCACTAGGTGTCTCCATATCTTGATGGTTGAGATGAATTAGAAATAGAAAGAATGAATAGGAGGATACACTGAGTTTTTTTGTTGAAATAAACAAAAAAAAAGAATGATTAAAGAATCCAAAAAGAACAAACTCAAAAAATTCAAACCGAGAGAAAGAGATCAAATCCGAAAGAATGTTTAACAAAAGAAAAGAAAAGAAGGAATAAGAAGAGATCTATTTACATAAAATGCAAACCTTGATAACCTGATTCTCATGAATGTGAAAAAAAAAAGGAAAAAGAAAAAAAAAGAAGGAACATAAAAAAAGAAGAATGAATCTCTAGCCACACAAATCTTCATGTTTGCATAAACAAAAGGAGAAGGCACAAAGTGTGAGAAAAATACATACAAAGAAGGAAAGAACAAAAATTAAGCTCATCAATGATTAACATTGCAACCCCAATTGATCGAGGACATTTGAATTGATCAAATAGAACTCAAATATTTGGCCAAGAAGACAAAAAATCAGCTATAAATTAAGAAAGCATGATTTCCCCTCAGATTGTCCATACCCAGATTACTCATAGTTTTAGAGAAAAAAAATTTTGATGATCAAACAACTCAACCTCTAACCCAGATTAATTATATTTCCATACAAGTAAAGCATAGGTATGAATGATGGTAGGGTCAAATGAACCGGTTTTCTCATAATAAAGGTAACGGTGCATATGTTAACATTATCATAAGCAAATTAATGCGGGTGAAGGAGCTTAAAGGGCAAGATTTAAGAAATTGAAAAAAAGAGATCAACACAAGTGAATTATGAACGGTGGCATTACGGGGTGATTGGCGTGATTACTCAATTGAAAGGAAAATTTGAGGATTGAACGGACATCTTACAGTGTGACTACAACATTTAGAGGATGATGATTAGTTCAAAAGAGTTCAAACATTAAATCAATGTTTGGATTAATCAATTTCCATTCATGATTTAAGGGGACTCAAAGCTATATGGGCTGAGGCCCATTTTTATCAAGAGAGATATATTGATAAATTATGGATAACACAACCTATTGGCTATCTTATATAGCTATCCACATATACTGCTAAAACCAAATTATTTCTTTTGCTATGAAAGTCCGTACACACAAAAATAAATCAATAGGGTTGCTTGAAATTTACTTTTATTTTGATTTTTGTTCATCAAATTTTAAACAAGAATTTTTGGATATTTAAAGAATAAAACCTATAGAGCCCAATGTTTTTAAGTAAAATGAAACTTGATAAATCAAAACCTCCCATTTGAAACTTGAGGGACCAAAGATTATGGATTAACCCAAAATCAATACCTTATCTAAATAAGATCTACATGCATAAAATTCGAGTCTTCCCGCAAAGATACGATTACAAACTGGAGAGTTATTTGGGAAATTTTGGTAAATATGTAAATAAAATAATTATTGATATATTGTTAGTCATGTCGAGGAGATTGATATTGGTAGATTAGAGAAGAATATCACGTGTAGAGCATCTTAAGAATCCTAACATATCATTTATTTTTATCTCATGCACCTTATTTATTCTGTATAGCGCTCATGAATTGATGCATGATGATTGCTTCATTGACCGGCCCTGAACCAGAGTCCTCATTTCAGTCCCACATCCCTTCTTGCAAGTTGTACCCTCACGCAAACTCATCAACAATGGAGTCTTCTCACGTGTCTAGTCACCAACTTAAACGTGGCTTCATGAACTTGTCTTCTGCATGAGTGATTTGGATGCAACATATAAAATCTTAGGCATCTAAAGGGTACACGGTAAACTGGCAAGGGACTTTGTGCCTGTCTGGCAATAAATTTTTCAACCTAGTTTTGGGTCCAAACCTATGTTTTAAAATCAAAGCAAACAAACTTCCACAACTTTTCTAGAATAACTTTTCACTGTCAAAACCTAGGTTTTGATTAAGCCAGATAAACACTTCTAACTTTTACAGATTAGTTTTTTTGCCTAAAAACTAGGCTTGGGGTAGAAAACCTAGGTTTTGCTCGAAACTATATTTTTCTATAATATCAGAAACTATTCTCCAGAATCTATTCTTTAAAAGTACTTTTTCAGATTTTTTTTTTTTTTTAGAATGTATACTCCATAAGCTTATCTAAATAAGCCCTTAAAAATGACCCTAGAATAACAATAGTGTCAAATAGAAATCAAAATGGGATGTGGCCAAGCAGTAAGACAATGGATTTGGGTCCAGCTATTGAAAGATTCTCGTCCCAAAGCATATCCAATAATGATATATATAGTATTTAAATACAAATTATATATTATAATCAAGATTACCCTTTCTGATAAACCTTTTATATAATATAGTATATAATGTTGGGTAGAACATCATGACTATTTCTCGCATGGAGGAATCTGGTTAATTGACAAAGCTAAAAGCAAAGAGCTGTAGCTAAGTGTAGTGGAAAGTCTGAACTAAGGACATTGGCCCAAGATATCATGGAAAAACTGTCGTTGAAGCGGGTGATAGGAGAAGCACAAATACATGCCAATTCTCTAATAAAATTTCATGGCTTTAATAACAATGCAACGTAGTCGAACTAAACATGTTGATTGTCATTTCATCATAAAGAATGTTGAAGATGGGATCGTGGTTTTGTCCTACGTACCAACCAAATATCCCCGTTAGGATAAAAGTACAGATTTGGTAGCAAACTATTACCCCAGTTGTACTGAACAAAAAAAAAAAAAAAAGATTTGTAATGAGGTACAAATGGAGTAATAATGAATTAAAAAAGTTACAAATTTGATGATGCAGGTAAATCAACCAATACTCCGTTAAATATTTACTCTAAAATTTGTGGGCCCTACTTCCCAAATATTTAACAAAGTTTAAACTGAGTTAACTATATTATCAAATTTGCAAATTTTTTAATTAATTATTACCCCATTTGCACTTCACAAAACACTTTTCTGTATGATGCACTTGGTGCAATAGCTCGTTACCATATCTACTTTTACCCTCCTCACTAAAGTATTATCAAAAGATATTATTTAAAGTTTCATAAACAAGTTGGACATGATAGATATTTATAATCTAACTTGAAGGGTGTGGCCGTGTTGTAAATATGTAAACAAAATATTATTAACAGATTATTAGGTAAATATTGAGATTTATTGTTTTATATCTACCACACCCTACGTATGGCACACATGAATGAAAAATCGGACTATTACATTCATAATCATTCTATAGAAATATAAACCTTTTGACAACTTCATATTATTATCTATTAGATTACACTGTTAGCCTGATCTTTTGTTTGGTTTCACTCCTATACAAAGTCATACACAGCCTTCCCAACAAGTGGAGACAAGGAAAGGCTTAACTGCAGTTTCAGGCATTATGCATTGAACAACATGTAAAAAACTTAAACGACAAATAAAAAACTAGATTTACATCTTCCAAGGCTTTACACACACACACACACACACAACATCTAGGGAATAGAATAGGCTTGAGCAAGCAAGGCATGCAATGCAATTCTGCTACCTCTTCCTGTAAAAAACAGAGAATTCCATGAGCTGCTGGAGGCCTAGAGCTCAGATATATGGACAGAGATCATGAGCTACATATAATAATAGTTTCTTCTCCGAGGCCGAGATTGTAATTGACCTGCTAATGCTCTCCTGTTTGGTCGAGCGGTGGGTTCGCCACGCCCCGGAAATTCCCACCTGACTATGTCACCATCCCAGGAGGAACTGATCAACATTGGGTAAACAGGGTGCCAACTACAATCTCTCACAGGTCCTTCATGATGGTCAAGTTTTGCAACTTGAGCTCCACTCACCTACAAAGAATCATCACAATTACGATCAAGCCACTCGTGCCGGGTAATTTATTGGCAGATAACCATATGCTAATATTCTGATGCACTGTCATTTAAAAAACAGAACAGCCAATGGCCTTGTAACCAAATGACATGAAAACTCCCTGTAAGTGGGAAGTCATGGGTTCGATCCACCTTGTACCCACAAGTAGTAAGTTTCTATCCCTTTAATTGGGAAAAAGAAAACAGAATGTGGATATGTTTGAAATGGGTATCGGATATCACATGATATTGCATTTATACTTGGGCATACATAATTTGGCATGTCGCTGTAATAATACCTTATACTTGAACAGGCTTATTTTTGGTATGTGACTATGTTCCTAGTGAACCATCTTCATATCAAATTTCCATGCTTAATAGACAGAAGACAATGTACTTGTAGCCTCCCTAACTCTCACTGGTATTTTTAAAGTGAACCATCTTCATATCAAATTTCCATACATGTAGCCTCTCAGTGAAGTTGACTTCAGTATTTTAATAGTATTATTATTAACTCCTATACTGGTCACCTATACATTTAAACATGACAGAATTTTCCTCAATCAATACAATGCAATAAATTAATTTGGTTGTTTCCCCTATAGTCAATGTCAAAGCCAATCAGAAAGGATACTAGTACATTTAGGGTGCACGGAATTTTCCTAGATCTGAACGCAAGTGATGAAAAATTGTGTAGGAGCAGTTTTGCTTTTACCAGGTCATAGATATAGACAGAGCCATCGCTGGACCCCGTGTAAATGTACTTTTGTCCAGTGCTGCAACAAGAATCAGAATATGAAATATTTATTCATCTGATTCACATTATCACATAAAATAAAAGATACAATATCATGGACAAAGAAACCAAATAGCCTAAACTTCAAAAGAAGGCAAGAGCTTAAATGCAAATTGATATATATATATATATATATCAATTTGTTGATAGCCAAAACATATATTTCAATCTGCCAACAATAAAACAAAAGAATAAAACGTCAAATTTACAATATCATGTTGAAAGATCAAAAGGATGAGTAAACTTCACCACAAGTCTGGAACTCCAGATATTCTCATTCAGGTTTTGAAGAAACTTTAAATTACCTATATGATGGTGAGAAGTAGCATCGGATTAAGGTACGCAACACTGAGTGGCCTTTATATGTTGCCAATGACTGGTCCTTGGGATGTTTTAAATTTCTAGCATATTGGGGGTAGTCCATCCACCTATAATCCCAATCTTCATCTTGAAGCCTGGGACTGTGTTGAATAAAAGTAAGAAGCATCACCATGAAATATATACACTAATATTTATATGTATCACAGGTTAGATAAATTAAATGAGACATTACTACAACTGTGTTTTTCTTAACCATAATTGATGCTCCACTTGCCCACTTGGTTTCACTAATAATTAAAATCATAACTAGAGAAAATAACTCTTGTAACAAGAGAAAACACAGCATAGATGATAACTAGACTTACTTAGTAACATCAGAGGTCATCTTCCTTATGTCCCACAATTTTGTAGTCTGATCTTTTCCATTAGAAATTAAATAACGACCATCTCCATGGCTATCAATGAATGTAACGCCTTGCAAATGGCCCACTAATGTTCCAGCTGAACGTCCTTTTGAGACAAGGCAACGCCTATCCCACACCTACACAAAAACCATTCATTCCTTAAGTGGAAAATAGCAAGCCGAAAGCCCTATGCAGTATATTGGCAACGCAGTGCTTGAAAATTTGCTTAGTTTAGTCTAACTATATTCATAAATAAACAGGTTTCCTATGCACTCAAATATGTCATACATTCTAACATAATGAATATTCATCAAAAGCAGGTGTTAGGCTACGAAAGACAGAAAGGAATATAATCAAATCAAAGAAACATTCAAGAAACAAGACCTTGGAATTAGGAACGGAAAGTAAGGTTTAAGTCTTCCCCTGGTTTAAATCCAAAAATCAAATATTTTCTTCCTATCTCTTTCCCCCAATTCTCCTCAATCCAAACAACTGTTTAAGAATATCAATGTACTTCTCACAAAGATCTGATATTTCCTCAGGTAAGAATTTGAAAGTAATAATGCATCAAGCTGCATTTAAATTAGATTGCCTTCTCTTGTAACGAGATGGTCCTAAAAATAATGGAGGAAACGATAAACTCAAAAAATGAGGGTGGAAAAAAATAAAAAAAGGACAATGTGACTTCAGCTTTACAAGAAGCTGCTAGTCGAGCTGCACCTACCAACCATCCCGGAAACCATTGCTGCCAAGACAGACAATTATGGCTATCATCAAACCAAATCCTATGACTAGAATAAAAGGGTTACCTTGCAGAAACCATCATCACTTCCAGAATATATAAGATGGCCAGATTCATCAGCGAAGCAGACAGTGTTAACATCAGACTGCAATGTAAAAATTCATCTCAAATGTAAGCTACGTGCTGTAATGAAAAGTGAAAAAAAAAAAAAAAAGAGAAACCGTAGCTACTATGCCCCACAGGAAAGCAATAAAAAAATGACCATCTACATTCAAATAATCTCTAAACCAGATATATCAATTGAGAAGATTTGTAGGCATGCTCAAAATTTGTTTGTATTAAAAAATATCAGACACTACTGGCAACATAATAAGTCAGAAGAGTATAGGAGAGTTCATTACACCGAATATCTACAATAACATTAGCCTCTTATGGCTAAAACTATTTCACAGTAATTGATTGTACTTTGAGGAAAGAATACTATTTGGTCATCATATAATTTATTAACTTTACTTATTTCATTGCTGTGGAAATATCTTGTATTAATTGTCAATATTCTCTCTGATTGTGTAGGTGTTTGTTAGACTTTATTATTTGTTATTAGCATTAATTAGGAATTATTATCTTGTCTCTCTTTCTAGCTTATAAATAGGCACTTGTACATCAACATTCAGAAATATATTTCTCTCATTTTGTCCACATAATATTAGAGCATTAGGCTCAAAATATTGATTAGGGTTTGACTGCCATGAATCGTATGAAACTTTCTCTAAAATTCATAGAGGTGCTTCTGTGCATGATGATTGAGGCCTAGTTGGCTCTCACCGCCAGCACCATCAGAAGGAGGAGGCTCCGATCAGCGGAACCCCAAAAAATCTTGGCAAATGGTGGCGTTCTCGTGATAGAAACTCGCCGGCGCACGTGGCGGCGAGTTTCTGACAGTGGCAACGAAGCATCTCTGACGAAACCCAGGCCACCGACGTCGAGTTCTAGTCCACGTACTTCGTTTCTCTGCCCTTCCAGAAATCTGTGTACTGTTCATGAGTGGGTCTGCACTGTTCCAGTATTTTCATCTATGGGTGTGTACTGTTGTGGGACTTTCTTCAGCCACTTCTCAACCTGTTTGCAAAAATATAATCATCTTATACCAATGGTTGCAATTCAGAAATGTAAACTCTCATCCTGAAGCTGAAGCATTCATAAGTCAGCCGGTTCTGGCATTCTTGACCCAAAAAGGGAACTTCCTTCGAGCTTTCAAAACCTCAAGGGATAAAGCACTATGGGTTGTTGATTCTGGGGCATCAGATCATATGACTAATTACCATCAATTGTTCTCCACCTATATTCCATGTGCTGGCCACATGAAAATCAAAATTACATATGGATCACTGGCTCCTGTTGCCAGGAAAGTAAGTATCCGGATTTCAAAGCGTATCACTCTTGAATTTGTTTTACATATGCCAAAATTAGCAAGCAATTTATTATCTGTTAGTCAATTGACGAAGCAATCTAACTATTCTGCCCACTCATTGTGTGTCGGATGATTGGTTGTGCTAAAGAATGTGAGGGACTCTACTTCCTTAATGATGCCAAAGTGAGTCACCAACCTATTATAAGTGTATGCAATTCTATATATATCTCTAAAAATGAAGATGCTACGTTATGGCATAAGAAAATGGGTCATCCTGATTTTCATTATTTATCTCATATGTTTCCATCTCTTTGTCCAACATCTAACCTTGATACAAAATGTGAAGTCTGTGAATTATCCAAACACCACCAATCATCATATCCTAGAGCTCCATATACACCCACCAAGCCCTTTATTACCATCCATAGTGACTTATAGGAACCTTCTCGCAACCCAAACCGTACCAAAACAAGACGGTTCATTACATTAATAGATGATCATACCCGTGTTTGTTGAGTCTATCTCTTAAAAGACAAGTCTGAGGCACCATCTGCTTTCATGAACTTCTTCACTATGATTAAGAACTAATTTAATACTAAAGCCTTACACTCTGACAATGGCACTGAGTATTTTAACCAAATCTTGAGTGATTTTCTCCAAACACATGGTGTTATCCATAAAAGCTCATGTGTCCACACCTCTCAACAAAATGGGATTGCTGACAGGAAAAATAGACACATTTTGGAAGTCATTAGAGCTCTTATGCTTACTTGCAATGTACAAAAGTTTCATTGGGGAGATGCCATTTTAACTGCAACTCACCTCATCAATAGAATGCCAACTAGGGTCATATCTTTATATACTCCTATTAAACAGTTACAAAGTGCCTTCCCAACTACGCACCTTGAAACCAATCTTCCCTTTCGTGTGTTTGGCTATTCTATGTTTGTCCATGTATATCCAAATAACAACCTTGACCCTCGTGCTGTGAAATGTATATTCCTTGGGCACTCTCCCACTTAAAAGGGGTACAAATGTTTTGACCCTATTTCTAATCATCTTTTTGTAAGCCTTGATGTTACCTTTCATGAAGAAACTCCTTTTTATCCCAAGTCTTCAATTCAAGGGGAGAGAATGAGTGAATCTCAGACTTTGGTGTCTGAACTTAGTCAAGAATATGTTCTCCTTGAACAATGGACCACATCATCACCAATAGAACCATCTCCACCACAACCAGAGCCATCACAAACAGATCCATCTCCACCATAGTCAGGGCCATCACAACCACAACCATCCGCACACTTAAACCATCTCTCGTACCAGTCACAAAAGAAAGTTTGAATGTAGGAAGATATATAGAAAAGCAGAAAAACAAATATATGTTGCTATACTTATGAAGGCATAAGGCTAAGGAAGGAGGGAAACGAGCATCTGAAGCACCCAAGCAACCGGAACCGGAGATAGCTCCTGAAGAATTAAGGAGGCAAAACCAGTGGTACCTCTTGAATGTATCCCAAGAAATAATTCTCTAAAGATTGTATACCATTATTAAGTGTTATTAACCTTTTCTTGTGAAGTCAGACAAATATCAGTTAACATATTTATAAATTTTAAAAGTGATATTGAATCATTCATTACTAGAAACTAAATATAAGATGTATACAATACCATGTGAGCAGGGATTCTAAGGCTAAGCTTATCAGCTTGTAGATCATATACACATATTGAGCAATCACTGGTAGCAGCAACAAGTTCTTGGCCATCAGTTGAAAACTTGACAGAGAAAATCCCAAATTCGTCATCATCTTCATCAGAAGATAAATCTAAACCATAATGAATTTCCTGCAGCCAAAGGTGAAATTCTGAGTATAAAGAAAGCAACTATTTAATGAACAAAAGTTATTAAAATGGACATGAGTCTGATACATATATTTTCTTGTTGAAAATCGAACCCAAAAGTGTAAGCTTCTTCATTGAAAGAAGTCTTGCTAAACTGCTATAAAAAATATTAATAATGTTCACTACTTGTTTAGTTGGACATACCTCATCCAATGATCAATAGTAACAGAACAGAGTAAGAGCATGCCTAATTTCCCGTAACAAAGCATTCAAACGTTAAACTGAACCATTTCATTTATTTTTAAGTTTGAAATGCTCAAAATGAACAAAGAAGGAAAGACATAGACCATCCCAGCTCACTTCTTGCATTACTAAATTTTATTGGCAAACTTCAGCGCTTATAAATTTCAAGGACTACATAGAAAAAACACAACTGGAAATAAAATTTGTGGCAGTTGTCTTCATATGCATCTATAAATAAATAGATGGATGGATAACACTAATATCACAAAGCAGAAATCACCAGCTATCAAAATTAGAGGTCAGAAAAGAAGCAGTTCCAGGACATACTGTAACATTTGCTATTGATTGAGTTGTAGAAGACCTGACATTCACAATATGGACAATAGGCGACATACTAGCATAAACCTGCAACAATAACAGTAGACTTAAATTAAAACTCGCTGGTTCTGATGAGAAAAATACTGATAAACAACTGAAACTTCTATACGGTTAGAAAACCAACTCAACATTGGTCATTCATACCACTAGGAAGGAATCCTCCATTCTAATAATGCACGTAATCAGAATATTTACCAGTAAACTGAAACTTACAAGGTAGCACTGATCTGGCGAAAGAGATGTATCAGTAATTGTCCACCTCAGATTTTTGGCAGAGATGTCCTTCAGCACCTTCCAGTCCTTGTCAACATCATAGACCCTGATGTGGCTTCCCTGTTTCAGAAGAATATATATAAAAGCCCAAAGTTAAGCTTTAAATACATTTTTTAGATAAGTAATTTCACTAATGTGACCTTCATTTCAAAATAAACAGTCATTTAAGGTTATACATACGGATTAAAATCTATTAAATAATCTAGATTATAACAAATTGTAACACTTGGTTAACTAAAATACCCTTAAAAATAATCAATGCTTTGTTGAAATTCTAAGGCAACACACATTTTCAAAAAAAAAAATTACAACTCCCAAGTGACAATAAGAGCACACATCTCTAATCTTACAGAATCATCTTAAGATTCACAATACATATGTGTGAGAGTGTGTGTACAAAACTAGTAACTACTACTTTAACAACCGACAGTAATAACCTGAAGCCCGGCAATAAATAGTGATCCTTCAGCAGAAAATTGTGAAACATAGGCACGGCTTTTCATCCGATCCACCAGCCAAGGACCATTAGTAGGCAAATAGCGGCTTAAAACATGACAACCATCTCTTGATGAGAATCTCCCAAGTCCAGAATAATTAGCTTCTCTGCCAGCTAACATTCGTACAGTTGATACTGGCAACCTCATCCTACCAGGCTCAGCAGACCCCAAAAGTTTATGGGGGTTTGACCTAAGTTTAGTGAGTTGGGCAATTTCATGATCAAGATAAACTGTTCTTTCTTCAGCTGATCGGCTACCAGAAGATTCATTGCTGACATCACCATCATCACAGGAATCTATCTCTTTGCCAAGCCTACTCATAATTTAGTCTTTGCTCCTTACTGTCTATCTCCTGCAACAGAACGATTTAGTCAAGTTTTAGACAGAAACAAATTATATGAAAACATGCAGAATCCACATATGATGCTTCCAGGGGAAACTCAAGGAAATTGGATTACTTAAGTCATTTTGAGTTATATAAAGAAAAACAAAAATGTACATTAAAATTAAAATATTACTCTAATCGAGAGCCCCTAACACAATATAAAAAAAAGTTAGCCATATACAGTATGATTCCCACAGTCGTCACCGACATCCATATTATCCAACATTCACCTCGTCTGAATACAAATTTGAAATCCCTTTTTGGAAAAAATGAACAATTTGAGTACAACAGAGATGTAAACTCACTCTCAACATTGGTTCCGTGCATGAGTCATCCAACTTCAAAAACTCAACTACCACACTGCTTAAGCGATTATTTTTGAGACGATGATTTAAAAAAAAAAAAAAAAAAAAAGCGAACTTAAACACAATTTTGGGCATCTAATGACAACAAAAGACTGGAAAAACCTACTAAAGCTCAAATCATCATCACTCCAGCCTATGAAACAGTTTCGGAAAACAAGTATAATGAAGGATCATCAACCGGGTATGAAAAAAAACTAAGACTTACTTCTGTTAGAATCCGTAATCCTTGAAATCCTAGGCTTCAGCAAAAGGATTCAGAGAGCCTAGCTCCGCCTCCAGAATGACTGTGAATCAGGTTCCCAATTCCCAAAGCATCTAATTATGAATAAATAGGCGAGTGAACCGTCAAAGACTGTTCATTTCGATTCGGGGATTCTTTCTTTGCAAGGAAATTTAGTAGAAAAAGCCAAAAAGGAATGTAATTTATAAAAATCAAAGAGTTTCCGAGTGTGCAGAGAGAAATAGGGGAAAGTGAAAAGAAGAGCAACAAGCATACAGAATATAAGGCTACCATACGTCCCAACGTCATCGATGATTTCAGGAAAACGTGGCAAACGACGATGGTATGCAACAACGGGCAAAGCACAGTGAAGTACTCTCTCCCAAGTTAAACCATTAAATTATAATATATATATATATATATATATAAAAATATATTTATATGATAGTTTATAAGTAGAACAAATTAGTTTTGAGGAAAAATAACTATAGACAATTTAAAATAATTAATTTTACATTATTAATTTCTTCAAAAAAGTCAAAGTGATTTTATTATTAGAACTGGAAGGAATACTTCAACTAAAGAAAAAATAAATATACTCCGTGCCTAAATATACTCCCTCTCGTACCTGTTTTGTTTATTATTTATGAGCATCAATATAAATAATTTAAGGAAAAGTGGGAAAAAGTTATAGAAATGTCTTATATTTAGGAACAAGTTCCTTTTCAAAGACTCCCTCATGTCCTAATTATAAGACCACTTTGACTTTTTTGACTTTTTTTTCAGTCAGAGAAAAAAGTAGTTTCAATCCCAAAAAAATCTTTTTTCCTCAAAACTAATTTATTCTACTTATAAACTAACCTATAATCTAATTTCATGTAACATATGTTATAATTTAGTGGTCTAATTTGCTTCCTTAACTTTCATAAAAAAAGTCAAAGTGGTCTTATATTTAGGACCGGAGGGAGTAGGTCTTATATTTAGGAACAGATGGAGTATTAAATATCATTTAAATTCCAAAATCTTAATTTAGAGATTTTCACTATTCAGGTACCAATTTTAGCTTAAATAAGTAGTGATATTATGTCATATATCTAAGATATTTTGAAATTTAAGTGATATTTTTTTGGATTTTCTCAATGAAAAATTGTATGTGACTATGACATTGATTTTGGTTTCCTTTTGTTGCGCTCTCAATTTCATGATCAAATTTGAGTCCTTGTAAATTGTATCTGATAGACTTTAATATAATTTAATTTAAATTGGCTTTTTTTCTAGAAATTTGATTGGAAAAGGATTTGACATGTTTTAATAGCATAATGGTATCCTATAGGATTTCATATAAAGAAAAGTATCAAATTTTTAAATTTATATCCTTAGTCAATAAAAATTTAAACATAATTTTTTTAAAAAAAAATATTAAATTCATACCTATCTTCATTGATGTGTGTGTGAATTTTATAGAAGTCTCATTATATTAAATGTCATTAATTGTGGATTTTTCTATTCATGATATAACTAAAATGCATCTCATGAATCTAAGTACCCTAAAACATTACAAAATTGACTATATACAAAGCATTTGATAAGATAGACTTTATACACATTATATCTCCTTATGCTGATCATTTATATGGCCATCTAAATGTGTCAAATTCAAGCATTATACATAACTAAGACTTCATGCCCAAACATCTCAAATCATTTTCACCAATACCAATGTCTGTTAATTCTTATATTAACATCTTTTTGAAATTATAAATTCATCAATTTCTTGGTTTGCATGTTGAGGGACCAAAGATATAACATATCTAATAAAAATAACAACAAAAATAAAGTTTTTACTAATAATATCATCATATCCTTCATAGAGAGAATGGTTAAAATCAGGTGAATGAGTACTAAAGGCAAGTTTTTGAATTAAAATCTTTTAAAGATAAGAATTAGTAAAAAAAAAATTTGTTTTCATACATTACCCTTATAAGGGATTCGGATAGGAGGGTTAGAAAAGTTTTATGATTTGGATTTAAAAGGAAAATATAACAAAAGTGGGGTTACAAGACTTTAATTAAAAGGATGTGTAAGACGAAAGAGTAAAAAAATCAATTTAAAACTTAATACTCACTTCTTAATTTTTTTTTTTAAATCCAAAGAAAAATTTTCTTGTACTCCAAATCTCTCACACCAAACAATCCTAGTGTCATCCTTTTCATGTTTAAAAATAACAAAATACTACCTCTCATCTTAAATATAAAATGTAGTTTAAAAATAATTTTGAACTCAAATATAATAATTTTTTATTTTATCTCTTATATTTAGTATTTTTTTCAGACAAATTTGTATGACTCATAAATCAATATATAATATAATGATACATAAATATTTCATTGAGATCATGTACGATATGTTATAATTAAATTATTTATTTAACTTCTTTAATCTCCTCCTTAGATTACTCAATTAACTCTTGTATGATATAAGAAATCTAGTAATATGTTTGTTACCTTAATTTTCCCCTCCTCTCTGGGATTTACGGAAGTATAATCATCAACCTTGTTACCATTACCATACATGTAAATAGAGAGACGCGCGTAATGAACTTCCCATGTAAAAAGGAATCTTAATAATAAGCTAATATATAATATAATGGATGGATAATCTTAATGATAAGCTAATATATAATATAATGGATGGATACATTCAAGGAATCTGCCACTCATTATTACATCAATGGAATTCATCCATAACTCACATGGGTTCTGTAAAAAGCTACATTTTCTTGTTTTCTGGGTTCCTAGCCTATAGTCTCAAATGAAGCTCTCCTCCATCTTCATCAATTGAAGTTCAACGACTTCTTTTTTTTGTTTTTTTTTCCTCTTTTTTTTATGGTGATAAGCTCAAATTAAGACTTTGATACATGATGGTGTGATCATTGGACAGTTACTTTCTGCCATGGAAATATCTTTATGTGCTTGAGTTTCCACCATCAAAAAGGCACATATAGAATTGAGACACAAATTCCTGAATTCTTCCCATCAAAATCTTTCTGTCATTTTCCTCTATGAATTGATGCATCCCTGAATCTCTTCTAGAGTTTTACCTTTGGTTTCTGGGACTAACTTTGCAACAAATAGAATGGTCAAGAGGGAACATCCAGCATACAGAAATAAAGTACCTGAACAGATAAAAATGAAGCGCAAGTTACAAACTAAACAAAACAGGCATTAAATAAGAAATGAGATGCACTATTCAAAGATAATCAGTAATGGAGATTATTATAGATTTTATTTATTTTTACATTGAATTGAATATATTGACGTGAGATAACAGTATACAAGTCTCATAAGAACAATATTAGAAAAGCTAATTCAATTGAGTTTGCAGATTGTGCTTACCAGGAGAACTCCAACTCATTAGGAAATTGAAAGTGTATGAAACCATCCAAGCTCCTAACCAGTTCACCAAAACCACCAAGCTTCCAGCAGTTCCCTTCACGTGTATGGGAAAAACCTGCCACATAAAAAAAGCTAGAATTAGAATTTTTTTCCTGGGCTTCCCTCTGTTCATCTTTTTCCTTATTACGATTTAGAAAATAAAAGGCTATCAAAGTGTCTATGTCAAGAGACACTTGCCTCAGACATTATCACCCAAGGAACTGGTCCCAAGCCAATTGAGAATGCTGCTATATACATCTGATTACAAGCAGGGTCAAGAAAATAAGATACAGTTTCAGATCAATGAGCCATTAAATTCATAGATTTTTTTATAGTTCACTGGGTATCAGCAGCTGCAGAAGTAGACTTACCAGTATGCCAGCGACTGCTAATATAGGCACCCACTCAAGCAGTAAGCTCTGACCCTGTTCAATGGAATCAGATAGCACAAGTTTAGATTTGAGACACAGACACTAAATCTATGTGATAATATAAGGACCGGACTTTTGGTAAAGTTTCATAAGTGTTGGTTGTTAGATTATCTAATGAACATATGACTCATAGAATTTTTTTTAGAAACTCATAAAAACTACATGTAATAATGGGTGGCTCAGTGCATAAGGCTCCAATTAGGTGAGGTCCAGGGAGGGATAGATGGATGCATCATTACCCCCACGCAGCATCCTTACTGCTATTCCAAGGCTCACCCTCTAATAAAAGTTACGTCTAATATTTTGTTCATAATCATAATACTTGAACACTTGCCTTGAGAAAAAAAGCAGCTCCTGTCATAAAGGAGCCTAAGAATGTCCCAGCTGCAGAAATCTGCATAATGCATGAACATGAACATATTTATTATGATACAAGCAAAGTTCCTACTTTACTTTACTTTTGTAAGATGATGAACCAAACACGAAACTTGAAATCAGATTTACCATGATGAGTGGTCTTCTACCAGACTTATCCATCAAAATGGCCCCAACCACAGTCAAAGGAACCTGTCATTTATTCATAAAATGATTTTTAAGTTCCTACAGAGATATAGTTATACGTTGGATATGTCTAGGAGATCAGTAGAGGAGTGTTTAACCACCTGAGTAAAAGCATAGGCTATGGTGCCAATTTTGCCTGAAGAAAACCCTGCAAATCAATTTAAATATGGTAAGTATGAATTTTCCTTCTCTCTCTTATTTTTCTTCTTTTATTGGTATTAAAAATCTGCTTATATTTTTTTCATTTACCGGCTGCTACGAAAGTCTCTGCCGTGTAAAATCCGATGCCATTGATTCCAACAAGTTGTTGACAAACCATTAGCCCTACCCCAATCTGAAATTATTAGATATAGTTAGATAGAATCCTTTCAATTGTTGCATACCTCATAATTAAATATCTTTGAAATGATAGAGTTCCTTACCACTACAGAGCGCACGTGTTTGGTTTGGAACAAATCTAGAAACTTGGTTTTGGGAAGGCTTTGAAGAGTTTCAATATATTCCTGTTAGAGAACACAAAACAGTGAATCAACTCCTGGAATGTCTCAGATTTATAAAAAAGTTTCTTGTTGGTGTTCAGAAGCTTGGAAAGTACCAGAATTTCAGAAGCTTCATGAGAGATATCAACATCTTTTCCCCTAAGTCTCCTCAAAGTTGCTTGAAATTCTTTCTCTTGGCCAACCTTTGCCTGCAAACAATGATTTTCATATTATTAATTAGATTTTTTATCTTCCTCTCTTAAAAGACAAAGCTCTTTGGATCATATATATATAGATATTTATATATATGATATATAAATATATACTAGTTCAATACTTACCAGCCACCTAGGTGACTCAGGTATGAAGCACAAACCAATCAGTAAACAAAAGCATGGCACGAGCCCTTCAAAGTTTAAACCAAACAAAAACAATTTAGACCTTTTCTCTTATAAATGAATGTTATTTTTAAGTGACAGCTTGAAAGTAATTATGTAACTTACCAGCAAGAGCTAGTGTTCTCCAAGTTATGATGCTTCCCAATAAGAAGGAGACTGAAGCTCCAATAACAATCATAAGCTGCACAAGAATAATTGCAGAGACCAAAATGAAACCCAACATTACTCTATGAAACAACAGAAACATTACAATCAATTCTCCTCGCTCTCTTACCTGATTTGTTGTTGCAAGTCCACCTCGAAGGTTCTTCGGTGCGATTTCTGCTATATATACAGGGACCTATTCATTCGGCTAATATTTGTTAAGAATTTTGTAAGATTGTCATCAAAAGTCAACTTATAGATTATGTTAATTAGCAGAAGCTTAGTGTCATGGTTATCTTTATGCTTCTTTTAGCAAGGCCCTATCTGTTACGTACCGCGTATGAGATGACTCCAATTCCATATCCTGAGAAGAATCTTCCCATGTCAAGAAAGCTAGAACACTGAAGCAGGTAAAATCGTTATTTTTTTTATTGTTTTGCATCCATTCAATAATGGCAGAAAAGAAATTAACTTGATATGGACTTTGAATTGTGCAGAAAATCATGCCTTGGAGAAGAAGATAGCTAACCATCCTATAATGCAAAAGCCTGAAGACATTCTCATTGCCTGTTGCCCAAAAAAAATCAGATTTAGCTTAGTGAAGAAGTGGCTAAAAATTACTTTAGAGAGCTTTTAGATTTAGCATATATTCATTCATACCCCTTTCCGTCCAATCAAATCAGTGATCCGGCCACTTGTGATAGCTCCTATCATTGCACCAATAGTGACCAAAGATCCAAACATGGAAAACTACCATCCCAAAAAAGAGGAGAGGAAAAGAAAACAAGTGTTAATTAGGCTATTAAGACAATATGAAGAAAGTTTAAGTTAAGCGAGGAAAACATAATACAAACCTCTGCAAGAGACAAGTTTAGATCGGCTCTGATAGCTGCTTGAGTGGGTGCTGAATAGCCCACCTGCCACAAATAGTAACATAAGCTAAAAAATACAAAACTTTTTTGTTTGGTTGTGTGGTGTGATTTTTGGTTTTGTTCCTAACCCAGGACACAAAAACACATTATTTTGTCTGGACTTGTATTTCTTTTGGAGTCCAGGTCTGATGTCTAGACTTTTTATGTTGCTCCATATTGAATGGCTCACATACCATATTAGAATTTTAAATACAATTATATATTAGGATTGTCTTGCTTTTGAAAATAGCTCAAATTATTTCATATGACTCCCTTTTACATTATATCCTTTTAATCTCTCCTTTTAATTAAGCAACATGGGACTTTATATTCTAACAAAGGTTTGCATTTAGGAGGTAGACGAAGGAGAAGAAACAGAGAAAAGTTCTTTTCTTTTCCGTTAGTTTCCATAATTCAAATCAATCACTAGAGGAGGGAGGGAGGGAGAAATATGTGAAGAAACTTACACAAGTTCCAAATGCAAAGGAACCACAGACAGCAACAAATGTACTGAACAACACCATTCCATTGGATCCATTACGTTCCACCATATCATGATCAGAATCAGACTCAACAACTTTCACTGATTGGAGAACCAAAGGAACCTCCAAATCCTGAAGAAGCCCATTAATGGCTTCTCCACTCTCAACATCCTTGCACTGCTCAATCGTCATATCCCTTCAATAAACCAGTTACTGAAGAATTAATAATGACGACTAGAGAAACACAAAGAGAGAGAGATAATACTACAAACAGATGATGTGCACAAGAAAAGGATGTGTAATGATATTTCCAGTTAGTGTATTTATAGTCTTATTGTATGTGAGGCAGCAGAAATAACAATCATATGGGAGTGGCTAGATAGATATTTCAGAGTGTGTATGTCTGAAAGGACAGACAGAAGTTGCAAATTATGGATTTGAGAAATAAGGATTGGCATGTGAGAATGAAGCTGTCACTGACGTGTTTGCTAGCTGCCATAGAGAAGCCTTAGAATTATAATAGAAGGGTTGATGATGAGGATCAGCGTCAGCTTATTTCTCTATTTCATTCATATTGGTATTTTATCATCTCCCTTGCATTACCTCACGGAAATAGGCTACACTTTTGTAGGCTTCAATTTAATAGGCCTGGGCCTAATTAAAATTGTAAAACTTAAGCTTGGGCCTGAGCCTGTATGTAAGCTTATTTTTAGGCCTGAGCCTGAGCCTTCAAAAGGCCTGAAAGCCTATTTAAAAGCCGTGTAAAAATGTAGACTCTTAATAGGCTTAAAAGTTTATATTTATAATTCTATATATTACCCTTTAAATGCATTAAAACACATGTGTATGCCTCGAAAAGATTTTATGGTTATAAAACTAGATAAGTTGGCAATGTTATACTTAATTTATATAATTTATTTTATATTATATATCATAATAGAAATTACTGCACAATTAAATAGGTCATACCTGTAAGCTTATAGGCCTATCTTACGAAAAAAGGTCTGGCCTGTTTATCTAAATAAGCCTAACAACATGTCTAATTATAAGCCTGACATATTTACTAAATAGGTTAGATTAGGCTTATTGTAGGTTAGGCCTTAGACCCCTGATAATGTCTTAACTTATTCCCATCCCTATTCACCACCCAAATTTTAGACCCTTTAAATATTTATTTGAATCTTTAGATTCACTTTTATTTTTAAAAAAAAAATTGTAAAGATAATATCTTAACTATCATCATTATTATTAGAATAAACACAAAACTAATTCTTATTCCTTATATGGCCGGACAAAATCTATATGCATGGGTCAACAAACTAATATATCAAAAGAAATTAGAATAACTATTTTACCACAACAAAAATATGATAATTAATTGTGGTTGCACATCTGATTTATCTTGATTCTTTATGCCTAGTTAAATAAATTCTAAGTGTTAAATATTGTGAATGAGGGTTGCATTGGACCCCAAAATAATATTGTAAAGGGGGTTGGGGGAACATATTGAGAAAGGTACTTTCAATTAAGTTCAAATGATAAATCTAACTTGGTATTATTATCAATTGTTGGATTATTGTATAAACAAATAAACAACATAAAAATTTTAGCAAAAAAAAAATATTTTGAAGATTATATGAGTATATTCATAATAAGTAGTATTTCAAAGATTATATGAGTATATTCATAATAAGTAGTATTTCAAATAAAGAAAATTATTATTGATACCTACTACATGCATAAAAACATAGTATGGCACTATGGCTTGGCCGTATCGTAGAACATGTATATGTACATATTGAATACATATATAATAATTAAATGAGTTGGGTCTAGCGAAAAAATCTGGTCCCAGTCCCTCATAATATATCAAACTTATAAATTCAAATTCTTGTTAGAAGATGTGCCCATGAAACTAAAAATATTTTAATGTGCTTAATTTTAGTTGTTCATACTACAAACCTTGTTTCTCATTAACCACTAGGAATAATGTTTTCCTTGTGATGTGATTAAGCATCATGTCTATAGTTTTTCTAAAAGATAATACCTGCTTAAGTTTATTGATGATATACTAATTATATTAAGAAAAAACCTCTTCACACAAATAAAACAGCATTATATATCCACAAATAACCAACAATATACCAACTATATATATAAAAAAAAAACATTTATGGGGCCATATACTAACAAGCGTGTCGTCCATTTGGTAAGATTATATTACTTCAACCTGTAGTTTTATGGGAAAAAATTAATTTTAATAAACTTTTTTTTTGTGCATTTTTATGTGCTTATGGGTTATCTTGTTATTAGTAAAGATGATATTGCAGCAGAATGCGAAAATAAAATATGCCTATAATATGTTTGTTACTATAAAATAAAATAGGGTAAATGTATATTTTAGCTAATAAAGTGTTGACCTAGGATCGTCTAGCATAATTAAATTTTGAAGGGTTTTTGTATGCTAACAAACTTTTAAAATTGGGTATTTTGGCTAATGCTGTTAGGAAGCACTTAATAGCCTCCGTTTGTGCTGACGATGTGGCGCGACACGTGGAGTTTTTTGTGCACACGTGGCTTGACACAATGTCATGCCATGTGTGCACAAAAACTCCACATGTCATGCCACATCAGCATAGATTCTCTACCGTGTCACGTCACATTAGTACAAACAGAGGCTATTGAGTGTTTCATAACGGCATTGGCCAAAATGTCTCATTTAAAAAGTTTATTGGCATACAAAAATCCTTCAAAATTTAATTGTATCAGACGTTTTTGGGCCAACACTTTATTAGTTAAAATGCACATTAACTCTATAAAATAAGATATGAACAAAGAAGTGCATCATATCCAATCCTTTGAGGTGATCACTCTCTCACACACACGTGGAAAAAATGACGAATTAATGTCAATTAAGAAAAAAAAAAACTTGTCTTCAGGCCAAAAGAAAAAAAGAAAAAAACTTGTATATAAAGCAAATTTAGTTGGAAATTATCTACTCTTGGCCCTTTTTAAGAAATGTTATTCTTTTCTGATAATGAATTATACTCCTTATTTAAAAAAAAAATCGATAATACTAAGTTACTATTGATCATTGTTAATCACTATTAAAAATAAAGAAATTTAAATATTCAAAAATACATTAGAAAACTCCACTTTTAAAAAAAAAATAATAAAGAAATAGATGTAGTTGAGCTGGACGTTGAATAATTGGGTAATCAAATTATGCAAAATTTGAATCACATGGTTTATTAAACAAACAAATGTTTGAAGCATATTGTTGACTGCTTATTGTACACATTCATTTTTTTTCTGTCTGAACAGATCCATATAATTATTTTATGTTTTATCATTAATATACAATCAATATATTACATTGATAGCTTAATCCATCATTCAATAATTCAATTAATATCTGCGGCGTCTATCTATACTGATAAAAAAAGCATATTCCTATATTATATCTATACATATGTGTGCGCGCTCGATCTTCATGGCACCTTTTTTATAATTATTCAGTAGAAACAAAATAACCGCAATTGTTTTTTTCTATTAATGAGTATGTGAACAACTGATTAATTTCATTTTGGGGTTTGTAATTTCCTTCTCAACTCATTAGTTTGTTTCTGTGACTCAAACTCAATCTAAAGATTTAGTGCCTGTTTGACAAACTTAAAAAAAGTGTTTTTTTGGGGGGCCAAACCTAGTTTTAAAATCTGAGTAGATAAACACTCTCAACTTTTCTAAAATAGTTTTTAACTGTCAAAACCTTGGTTTCAGTTAAGCCAGACAAACACTCATAGCTTTTTCAAAATAGCTTTTTTGCCTGGAAACTTAGGTTTGGGGCAGAAAACATAGGTTTTGTCAGAAGCTATTTTTTTTTCTATAATCTCAGAAGCTATTTTCCATAATCTATTATTTAAAAGCACTTTTTCAGTTTTTTTTTCTCAGAAGCTATTCTCCAAAACTATTCCAAACATGCCCTAAGCTATTTTGATAGAAAACATATCCACTCATAATATAAAAATTCAGTCCCGTATAAGAATATTGACACTTTTTTTATAAAAAAAAAAAAAAGTTGAAAGCTCAATCTTCATTATTAGAAAAAATTATACTGCAAAAACTTTGAAACGAGTGTCAATGCTCATAGCAATGTGTTGTTCAGGACTATGATGATATAATATATATTATCTAAATACAATATAATGATTGGGATTCAAAATTAAATTATTTTTAAAATAAATGACAAATAATATAATATCTCTATTTTAGATTTAGTTAACATTAAAATAATTAAAAAAAGGAAAGAAAATTAAATATGAGCCATCTAAATTTGATCAGAAGTTCAGAGCAATCAGATTTTGATGTTTATCAAGAAACTACTTCCGGAGAACTGCTTCCAGTTTTTAATTATGTTTGATCATTTTAAATCTTTTTTCGCTAAACATAGTCATCCTCTTACTAAGATAATATTGTTCGAGGTACACTATTAGACACTAATTATGGAAACCTTTCCTAGTGGAAATTAGAACAATGGTTAACATCCATTGTTATGACTTATGAGGATTGAGGACTAGCTCCTTTTGCTATACTCAACCCCCAGTTGATAATATTTAAATATTATTAATCATACAGAAAATTTACCAATGCCTTTCAAGCCCACTTTGATAAGTTTGGCTTTTTATTTGATTTTATGTTATAGAGAGATAGCTATTTGAGTTAAAGCTAAGTTAGTTAAAAACAATAAATCTGTAAAAAATATACATTTTTTTTAAAAGTGGTCTTTATTTATGAATGAATAAGAGATATGGTAATCATGAAAAGAAGATGAAAGAGAATGTGTGAAGAAAATTAATATATGGGTATAATAGGGAAAAGTGCATTTATTACTCAAACAAAATCAAATAAAACCTTATATTCTGGGACACGGACATTAAAAAAACCTTATATTATGGGATGGATGGAGTATATAGCAATATTATATCAAATTTAAGTAATATCGGACCAAATTAAATGTATTATTATTTTATGAACACACACATATATTAGAGTGTGAGGATGATAATGATAATTTATAGGGAAGGGGGATTTTGTTTTGTAAGGCATAGTTGTACCAGTTGAGCAAGGGAAGGTGTGGAATGAAAAAAATAACATTATCTTAGTGAATCATGTAGGCACATAAAGACATATATTCTAATCAAATGATTTATTCATTATGTATTTGTGTGTGTATCACTCAATTCGTCAACATTGGCCACTATTACGTATGAAACGTAATAAATAAATAAGTTTTATTATTCATATACTTGTAAATAATATATTTTATCATTAATTTAAAACTTATATGAATTAATAAATAAAAACAATTCATAAGAGCCTGAAATTGCACGTTGATGATTTGATATATTAACAAACGAGCCTAATTCAGAAGTTTGCCTTTCATGTATTTGTTAAAACGAAGAGATGAAATGAGTTTTTCAAAATAAATATGATACATCTCATGTTCTTGAACAAGACATAAATTTGGCTTTCATGTTAATTAGACGGGCAACTTAAAGTTTTGTACCAGAGACCAAAGACCAATGATCCATCGTTTTCTTTGTTTTATAGTTTTCACCAGGGATGTTTATGTGGCCTGATTATTTAGGACCCATTTGTTTCACAGAAATCAGGCACAAGAAGAAAATGGGTTCCCATAAAAAATGGTGGGAACCTTGTTTCCGGTCTATGATGGAAGAGACAAAAGACAACACTGCCTTCACCCATGCTCTTATCTTCTCATCCTGTGACTTCATGTTCATCTCTGCTTTTTTTTGCTTGGTCAACCTTGTGAAAGCATAGAAGAAGACAAAGAAGAAGAAAATTTTCTGCCTCTTCTTCCACTGTACCATGGCTTTCCTCTTCCTTGTTATCTCTCAATTCATCGCTAAACACAATGCATTTGATTGATGTTTGCTTATTGCTTTGCTCTGGAATGAAATTTTACATTCAATTGTGAGGAGAGATTTTGAGAAGAATAGCACAAGTCCGTACGCAAGCGGGAATCTGAAAATTTGGGAGGAATGTGAAAAGGAATGAACGATATAGATATAGAAGTGTCTAGGTTTTTTTCCTTTTTATTCGAAATACAATTGACAGTGATTTCTCATATTTTTAATTGTTTTCTTTTTTCAGTGTGTGGCTGCTCAAAATTTTGGTTATGAAATTGTATATATAATCTAGGTAATGGATTATTGTTGAGATTTCCCAGAAATTTCGATACATAAATTCGAATTGACAATACTCATTTGCTGTCAAAATAAGTTTCAAAATCAACTTTGAAAATTTAAAATGGATTTTCGAAACCAGAATCGAATTCAGCTACATAAATATAAAATCTGACGTGAATATAATTTTTTTTTTCAAATTTTATTTTATATTTATTTATTGTAATTATTTAAACTATATGAGAAGTACTCGAGAGTTGAGAATTAAAAAGTGGGTTTAAAAATTATAGGGAAAAAGGCCATTTTTTGCCTGAAAGTTTTGACTTTGGAGTAATTTTGACCTAGAAGTTTTTTTATAACCTATTGTGAGCCAAAAGTTTATAAACGTAGCAATTTTGACTTGAGTTAACGGAAATATAACGCTGACCGTTAAAGTGTGCCTATTTGCAATATAATTTATGACACGTGGCAAATTTAGACTACTAGGCCCTGAAATTTTTCAAATAAGATATTTATTTTTGAGCTACAAAATTCCTTTCATTTCAAAAGTTTTACCTACCAAACCCCTTAATTATTTTCTCCCATAAAAACTTTTAAAGTTTACTTTTCAAATTACAAAGCTTTTGTAAGTTTTCCTTTTTCAAGTTTCTGTCCATTCCTGAACTTGCAATTTTTTGACTTAATCTGGAGCAAGATGAGGTATAAACTTAAATTAGGATTACATTATAGTTTATTATGGTGACTGTACGATTTATTGTTGCTCTACAATTGGAATTTTTAATCTGAAACCTCATTCTCTCATCTTTGTGTTGTTTTCAGTTGAGTTGAAATTGTTTTGTGGTTTCTGATCATCAATGATTCTTTCCAGATTGTGGCTAAATTAAAGTAAATAGACATTAAGATTAGTTAGATGTAGATGGAGTTTATTTTTTGTTTGATGTTGGGTTCCTCACTAGTTTTTGGGAATCAAAGTGTGCTGGTACGGTTTATCTTGCTATTGAATTGAGCTCAGTTTTGAGGTCAAAAGCTATATGAATATAGAAATTGTGTCTTATGTAAATATCATAGAAATTTAGTTGAGGATTAGTGGGCTAATTAGGAATTAATTTATGAGAGATTATGGATTATGAGAATATTTAAGGCATTTTTAAGAATTTTAAATGCTTAGTTTCTCCCTTATTTTAAGGACAATAAATTTGGAAAGATTATTCTTAGGTTCAAAAGAGGTTATTATGGGAGAAAATAATTAAGGGGTTTGATAGGTAAAACTTTTGAAGTGAAAGGAATTTTGTAGCTCAAAAATAAATATCTTATTTAAAAAATTTCAGGGCCTAGTAGTCTAAATTTGTCACATGTCATAAATTATATTGCAAATAGACACACTTTAATGGTCAGCGTTATATTTCCGTTAGCCCAGGTCAAAATTGCTACGTTTTACAAACTTCCGGGGTCAAAATAGATCCTAAAAAAACTTTCAGGTTAAAATTGCTCCAAAGTCAAAACTTCCAGGTCAAAAATGACCATTTTCCCAAAATTATAATGAGAGCCCTTGTGGAAGAAAATATGATATACATATATATATATATATATATATTAATAAACTGAAGTAGTTGGAGCTCCATGAGAAGTTGAAGCCACAAAATTCTCATTATGTAATCACATCACATTTTTGACATTTTTATTTAAAATTATTTATTTAATTTAATTATTAATTAATTTGTTGGATATGGTTGCAACTATCTTAAGTATCTAAGCTAGGTTATCTTGGATGTGTTTTTAAATATAATGTAGTTATTTTTTAATCATATTACATATAGATATATATATATATATATATATTAAAATTAAAATCTATGTGATTTTTATATTTACCAGAAATATTTTTATTTATTCATTTATGTAAATTATATTTTTTATTAACATTTAATGTTTATTGAGATTATAATTAGTAGAAATAATTTATTCATTTATTTATATGAGTATTTAATTTTAAAATATTTTAAAGTTTTATATCAGTGAATTTAATTAAGAAATATTCATTAAGGGCAATATGGTCATTTGTATATATTTTTTATTTTCCTTCAATTTTCAACCAACCAAACATAAAATTTTCTGTCCCATTTCTTTCATTTCCTATACGTACCAAACGTGTTAACTTCCTTTACATTCCATTCTTTTCATTTCCATTCCGTCAGAAAATTTTCTATGAACTAAACAAGCCCTTAGGGCTCATGCCCTTACCCAGGGAAAATGTGTCCGGCCTGGCTCAAATAAAAAAGCCCAAAAGAATGGGCACATTTGGACTAGGCATATTCATAAATAGGGCAAGGCATCAGACAGGGTAATATACCCTGCCCATTTGACCCTATCTGAAAAATATGTAAAACTATATGTTATATGATATTGTAATAGTATAGTTTATTGTATAATATTATTGTCTTATATTATATTTCAGAAATTTGTTACAAAAACATTACTTCCCTTCTTTAGTGGTGATTGAATGGTCATTTTTCAAGTATATGAAGTTGTCTAAGCATGAGAAGGTAAGTAAATTGTAAAAGTTCAGAACTATAACACAAAACTGAAAACAGAAAAGTTAGTATAAGCAGCAGAGCAAAAGAACTAGCTACTATGTATGTTGTTGCTATAACCATAGAAATTGAACTAGGTTGGCATCATATGATGACCACTTCCCCGAGCTTTTGTGGCATTAAGCTCAACAAACCACAGAGAAAGAAAGCTCAGTTGACATCCCTCCATTGTCAACATTTTCAAACACAGAACGATTGTGACAAACTAATGCAAGGACATATCCATTGGCAACCGGCTCAAATGAAGGGGCTTCAAGGTCGAGCAAAAAAAGGACAAGAGTGATGAATGGTTTGATTTAAACCATTCAAAAACATTTTACCTATTTTAAGATGGTGAAAATTGAAAAAAAGAAAAGTAACCAATAATAATGAAATATTGAATCTCATATCATGTGGGCAAATAAAAGATATGAGGGAAACCTAGAGGTGATGGAAAGCTTATTCTCTTTATAAGGTGGTGGAGACTTCCAATTTCAACATTTCCTTTTCGGACAAGTTACTTCTACTTAAGGTTTTAGGTATTTCTTGATTTCTCAATGTTTAAGTTCTGTTCTTCTTGCTTCTATTTCTAGTTCCTTGATTTTTTTTTCCAAAAGATGAGACCCCTATCGAGCAATGCACCACATCAGGCCTTATGCAGAATAATCACTATTTATTGGCTCAGAGTTGGGATCATTGATATAATCACACTTCTAAATTACAATCTCTCGTCAATTTTCATTGGAATCTAATGGGTTTGGTAACCCAATGGCACCGTAACTAGTTCATGCTTTATTTTTAGTGACTCTAATGATCGGGTTTTCATACTCAGTCAATGTTCTTGGCTATTTCAAGATTTCATGGTGGGAGTTTATTATTGGGTGCACAATAAGCCTATTAAGCATGTTTAGATTTCTTATGTTCATATGTATGGGTTCGTGTTAGAACATAGTTAATATTATCATTAGTATTGTAATTAGCATGCTTGTCCTGTAGTGTAACAGAAATATTCTTTACAGCTGTAATATTCCCTTATGGGACCACACCTCCTGTATTCTCTTGCTCTATATATGAAAGGAAAGGACGGTGACTACAGTATCGTCATCAATTTTGGCTCATTTGTTTTCAATTCTTTTCTTGGCATCAGAGCCACTTTTTCCAGAATTTTTTTTTTCTCATGGCCTCGACACCTGCTAGCTCCTCAGCCACAAATAGCTTTTTGAATTCCACTGCCACTAATTCCTCTACCACTGTAGCAGCTACTCAAAAAGGTCTTGGACTTTTTAGCTCGTCAAGCCAGAGCGCTAACATCAAGCTTGATAGAGGAAATTTCCTCCTCTGGGAGTCAGTTGTTCTCCCATTCATCGAGGGTCATCGTCTTCAATCTCATATTGATGGAACAGGGATCATTCCACCTCGTTTTATTCCAAATGTAGCTGGACCAGGTACGGTTATAAACCCGGATCATGAAGATTGGGTCGCTGTTGATCGTCTCCTTGTAAGTTGGCTTAGGAACAATATTTCTCCAGAAGTTGCAGCTCAACTTCTTCATTACCGCTGGGCTAGAGATCTCTGGGTCGGTGCCAGAGAGCTCACGAGTGCTTCGAACAGAGCACGAGTTATGATGTACAAATCTGAGCTCAGTTCAACTCAGAAAGAGAATATGACAATGGAAGAGTACCTGGGTAGAATGAAGACCCTATCTGATCAATTGGCTTTAGCAGGAGCACCAATTTCTGTTGAAGAATTGGTCATGCACACCTTAGGAGGACTGGGTCCAGCCTATGACCCAATCGTGGTGAAACTTTATGATCAACCGAATCTCTCTTGGATTGAGGCTCAGGCATCCTTGCTAACATTTGAAAGCAGAATCGAGCAACGTAAGAGACTCTCAAGTCTGACTATCGAGCCTTCAGTAAATGTTGCTCATAAAAATGATCACCAAACTGATTCCTCTCGTCACAACTTGGACTCCAATCGTGGCTCTTGGAGAGGACAACGGGCTTCTCGTGGTAGACGTGGTCGAGGGAGACAAGGTGGTTACTCGTCTAGAAATTCACAAGGAGGATGCCGACCTTACTGCCACTTGTGTGAAAAACCAGGCCATGAGGTTGCTGATTGCTTCCGCCGCTTTGATCGCAATTATAAACCTCCTTCACATCATGGTGGCTTCAATCCTAATGCATTCTATGCAAGCTCAAGTACTGTGAATGATCCATCCTGGTACATGGATAGTGGAGCAAACTACCATGTCACTCCATATTCTGATCAACTGGATCACATTACTTCCCCAGGTAATTCCTATCTGTCCACATGCACTGGTGAAAAGGTTAAAATAGAAGGTGTTGGTTGTAAATCTTTTTCCAGGTCTAGAATTCAATTGAATGATGTGTTATTGGTACCCTCTGCAACTAAAAATTTGATGAGTGTGAACAGATTGCTCAAGGATAATTATGTTGATATATATTTTACTAATAACGATTGTGTTGTGAAGGACAAGAGAACTGGGAAAATCCTGATGCAAGGGAAGGAAAGCCTAGGAATGTACCCAATGAGAAGTAAAGGGAATGGACCTCCAGCTCAAGTTTATGCTACATCTGCAGATTTTATCTCTTCAAGAAGTGATGCTTTTCTTAGATGGCACCACAAATTAGGACATCCTAGTAATCGTATTTTGAAGCAAGTTCTTAATCATTGTAATGAGAAAATTGAGATTAATGAAAAATATGTTTGTGAAGCATGTCAACATGGCAAATCTAAGTTTCTACCCTTTCCTTCCTCTGCATCTCAAGCAAAATCAGTGTTAGGGCTTATTCATACTGATATATGGGGCCCTTCACCCATACAATCAAACAGTGGACATCGATTTTACATACTATTTCTTGATGATTATAGTAGATTCACATGGCTATTTCCTTTGAAGCACAAAAATGAGGCTGCACATGTTTTTCAGGTTTTCCAAAAACAGGTAGAAAATCAGTTCAACTCTAAGATCAAAATGATCCAGTGTGATAATGGCACAGAATATAAACCACTCGTCCCCTTAGCACAAGAATCAGGGATAGCGATGCGATTCACTTGCCCCTATACCTCTGTTCAGAATGGACGTGCTGAGAGGAAGCATCGTCATGTAGTTGAAATGGGACTTACATTATTGGCACAAGCTCATATGCCCCTCACATATTGGACTGAAGCTTTTCAGACTGCTGTTCATCTAATTAACAGGCTTCCTACTCCCATTCTACTAGGCTCAACACCCCTGTTTCGTCTTCTAAAAGTGGAGCCTAATTATACTGAATTACAACCTTTTGGGTGTGCGTGTTACCCTTGTTTAAAACCATATAATGAGCACAAATTCCAATTTCATAGCCAAAGATGTGTGTATTTGGGACCAGCACCTCAACACAAGGGGTACAAGTGTCTTAGCTCTACTGGGAAAATTTACATCTCACGTCATGTTGTCTTTGATGCATCTATTTTTCCTTTTGCAGCTGGTTTTCTCAATCGACGAACTATGCCAGAAAATACTGCACAACCTGGTCTTGCTGCTTCATTTATTTACATACTATTTCTTGATGATTATAGTAGATTCATTTATCAAGCCCAAGTCCAAGCCCAAGAAGCACACAAAATTTACCTCCTCAAGAACGTACTTCACAGGAACCTGAGAAGACAGAATTAAATTCAAGTGATAATGGGTCAAAATCAGTTGGGCCTACACCCTCTAAGTCCAATCTTCATCAAATGGTCACAAGATCTAAGGTTGGTACAGTCAAGCCCAAGTATCCTTTTGTTGGCTTATTAAAATCTGAAGATCCTATCACATTGAAGGTCATCTCTGAGCCGAAAACAGTGACAGAAGCTCTCTCATCGCCATACTGGAAGAAAGCGATGCTTGATGAATTTGATGCTCTAACAAGAAATCGGACATGGATTTTGGTTCCGAGACATCATGCAACCTCTCTAGTTGATTGCAAGTGGGTGTTCAAAAATAAATTCAAAGCAGATGGTTCAATCCTGAAACCAAAAGCTCGCTTGGTTGCAAAGGGTTTTCAGCAGCTAGAAGGAGTCGACTATGGGGAGACTTTCAGCCCTGTAATAAAGCCCACAACTATTCGAGTGGTTCTATCAATAGCAGCCACGTTCAACTGGGAGGTAAGACAACTTGATGTTAACAATGCTTTTCTGAATGGTTATCTTGCAGAAAATGTGTTTATGAAACAGCCCGAAGGTTTTAAAGATCCTCGTAGACCAAATTTCATGTGCAAATTAATTAAAGCAATTTATGGCTTGAAACAAGCCCCAAGAGCTTGGTTTGATAGGCTTCGAATGACATTGCTCAAGTGGGGCTTTCGAAACTCTAGGAGTGATATCTCCTTATTTTATCTCAGAACATCCTATCTGACAATTTATATTCTCATTTATGTGGATGATATTTTAGTCACTGGGAATCGTCCTGATTCGGTCAAAAAATTTATACAGCAATTGAATGCTCTATTTTCATTGAAAGATCTTGGTCCACTTTACTACTTTTTAGGACTTGAAATTTATAGGGACTCCACTGGTTTCTATTTAAACCAAGGGAAATATACACTTGATTTGCTGAGAAAATTTGATATGCTCGACTGTGCACCAGTACCCACACCAATGGTAGCTGACAGACACTTCTCCAAATATGGTGGTGAGGTGATGAAGGACCCTTCACTCTATAGAAGAGCAATTGGTTCTCTTCAATATTTAACAACCACACGTCCAGACATTTCCTATTCAGTGAATAAATTAAGTCAATACTTGTCTCAACCAACCGACTTGCATTTTCAAGGCGTCAAGCGAATCCTGAGATATGTCAAAGGAACATACAACTATGGGTTGCACATTCAGCCCTTTAGTTCACCCAGAATAACAGCCTTCACTGACGCTGACTGGGCAGCCGACATAGATGATCGGAGGTCAACAGCTGGGTGTTGTGTATTTCTTGGAAATTCTCTGATTTCATGGGCCTCACGAAAACAAAAGGTTGTGTCCAGATCAACTGCAGAATCTGAATATCGAGCCTTGGCAGATGGTGCAGCTGAGATTAAATGGCTCAACTCCCTGTTATTTGAGCTTGGATTATGGCTGCAGAAACCATCCATCATCTGGTGTGATAACATTAGTTCAAAAGCCATGGCAGCAAACCCAGTGCAACATGCTAGAACGAAACACATTGAAATTGATCAACATTTTGTTCGGGATCTAGTGTTGTCAAAATTCCTTGATGTAAGATTTGTTCCGTCTACACAACAAATTGCTGATTGTCTTACAAAGCCCTTAACTCACTCAAAGTTCTCAACCTTCAGAAGCAAACTCGGGATGACTATCACACCCTCTCGTTTGAGGGGGAATGTTAGAACATAGTTAATATTATCATTAGTATTGTAATTAGCATGCTTGTCCTGTAGTGTAACAGAAATATTCTTTACAGCTGTAATATTCCCTTATGGGACCACACCTCCTGTATTCTCTTGCTCTATATATGAAAGGAAAGGACGGTGACTACAGTATCGTCATCAATTTTGGCTCATTTGTTTTCAATTCTTTTCTGTTCGGATTGAATGTCTCCCACTTGACTACTACTCTCATTTTACTACAAAACACCTAGGCTCATCATTGGGTGACTTTGTTTTTGTTTTTTTTTTTTTTTTGATGAATCATGTTTGACCAAGTATGGTGGGCTTAGGATCCAAGTCGCTCTTATATGATATCTTCGGCTCACTCATCATCCTAGGTTTCAAACTCTAGACAAAAGAAAAGCATAGCGATCGTGGATGTTATTGTTGTGGTTAAGTCTATTATCTATCACGTTATATGCTAAGACGTTGGATACCCCTTCGATGTGTAGTTTGGTCATTAGTTCTTGATCCAGACACGTGGACTTTTTTTAGTACATTTATCATTATTGTAGGTACATTGACATGCATATGAGGAAGATGCTGAGATTCGGCCTAGTGCTAACGTGTCATCGCCAGCACATGTTACAAAGAAAAAAGTTCGTACATATTATGAGCCTTTTCTCTCAATCAAACGCTCCAAGCTTTCATTTTTAGGGACTGTGTTAACTGAAGCAAAGATTTTCAATTTTACTTTGGTAACAAAAAAAATTCACAAGGATAAGACACCTCTTTCTCAAAGCGGTTTTATGAGGTGTCTTCGGTTTACCATGGACAGTGGCTTTTTAAGAATTTGATCACCTGGAGAAAGGTCATCACATTCTCTCTTTCCGCGCTTTCTATCTCCAATAAATCAATCAACGTCAGAAAGAGTTCCTCCTCACCACATTTTAGCAAAGATTCTGCTAAAAAGCTCTACAAATGTGCATGATATATATTTAAATGAATATCTCAATTCTTTGGCAACCACTTAGAGGTTCATCTTGAAATGCTACATTCTTATGTGATGCTCACGCTTTACTTTCTTGTTGTTTTCTTTTTCTTTCATTTATCTTTCTATCCAGATGCTTCTAATTTTGACAATCTAAATAACTTCAAACACCTTTGAGAGTGTAGACTTCATGAAAAATCTCGCAATGTTAGTTCTTCATGGCAATGTATTTATGCAACTCTCAAACATTTGATTTCCTAGTGGCTACCTTGCATCTAGTTCAATTCAACTCTTTTATGTTGAAATATACAAAAAAAAAAGTGTTTTTGTTGAATACTTGTAGGATGAGCTATGACATTTCTCCTCAAAAGTCGGCTATACAAAGCTCGTGCCTCATAATTGCTAAATTTTATACTATAATTGTTTCTTGTGTCTTTTATATAATCACATTAGGTCATTCCCCATTGGAATATCTTGCTTTATTTATGTTCTTTTTTTAGATGAATCCAGTAAAAATACCATAGAAGTTTCATTTTATCTTAATATATTATTTTAATGAAAAATAAATACAAAAGATATGAGAGAAATGACAAGCGGATGAACATAACTCTTTTTCTTGTTAAATACCGTCGGGTAACCCGGTGCCTATTGACAACGAACTAAGCTAGACTCGAAGGGTAGGAGTGCTGCCCACATAGACAGGGTTGTCTCCTCTCCCAATGATAGCACTTCTTGGGATTTGAATACACATTATCATTCTTATGGGGGTAAACCCAATTATCAGTTTGACCAACTGCTCGTTGTTAGATTAACAAAACTTTTGCAAATGTCCTAAAGTCATTAAAAAGCGGAATTGGCCGCTATTGGGCCCAATACAATTAATTGGGCCCAATACAATTAAAACAAACAATTTGTCAACAAAACAAACAAATGTTGTCTTGGCCTTGCTGTGGGAAAACATTGTTTTTTTTTTTCTTTTGAATACATATTCCCACTTAAAAAAAAAGACAAGATAAGAAAGCGATTTGGTCTGAGCACAAAACAAAAAAATTGGATGAGTGCTCCAAGCATATTATAAATGTGATGGTTAGTGTGATTTGATTAAGTTCAGAACTTTCGTCCAAAAAATTAATTTCGGAGATATAAATATTTTAATTAATACTATAAAATACTAAGAAATTGGCATTGTTTACGCATAATTGTTGACATGAATAGCTCATTTGAAATATAACATGTCGCATCTTAAATTTTATGCAAATGTATGGATTCTTACTAGGATAGAAACAATAGGCTTTGAACGATATAATATATGAATTTTTATTTCTACCCTTGGTGTTTTTCTGTCACAGCTTTGAATCATTCAAATCAAATTTCAACTGAGAAAAATCCCAATTAAATTCCAATAAAATACCAAAATGCAAATGGGTCCAATCATGAGGTTGAAATTGAAAGGACTGAAATTTGAGAAGCTTGGTAATGGGTTCCCATTCGGTGCTCATTGCAGTGATGAGAAAATACTTCTCATTGTTGAGATGAAATTTAAACCATCTAAAATTTGATATAGATAGTATAGATTTAAAATTTAAAAATGACCATTTTTTCAAAGATAAAATTAGTTTTTCAACAAATAATAGCTATAAGATTAATTTTATTTTTGATTTTGTATCCATTAAAATAAAAATTTATTAAAAATATTAAAATAAATTTAAATGAATCTTGACAGTTGAAACAAATCTGAATGTTACATATTAAGATGAGAAAGATATTGTTCATCTTTGTGATGAACATGGAATACAAATCCGCTTGGTAATGCTGTGAGGGATGGAGGGGAGCATCAAGGTCGGGTTTGCTCCGATTGGGTTTTAATGATCTGTTTTGCATGTCAACAGAAGCTTTCTTTATTTTCTTTTTTTTTTTTGGGGAAATGGCATCAAGAGTTAGAGTGTGGTTGAAATTGCTCTATTTTTAATATATTATTGGTAAAATTGCACCCATAAATATTTTAAAATACTAATTGCACCTTCAAATATAATTTAAGGTGCAAAAATTTTAACCCAATTTAAATTTATACTTACATTTTAAAAAATTAAGACGACATGTGTGATTTGGGATTTATAAATATTATTAAAAGACTAGAATGTCTTTTGTAGTTAAAAAAGAAAATTTGAAAATAGATGTAGGCCTAAAATGATATCGGTTTTATTACGTTAACTAAATTTAATTGAGATTTTTTCCTTGGATATGGCTGTTTTTTTTATTTTAGCATAATATATAAAACCTGAAATCGGGCCTACTTACTTTCAAGGATTTTATTTTGAATTATATAGAGACATTCTAGTTTGTTAATAATATTCATAAATCTTTAATTAGCTCTTTTGGTATGATTAAGAATTTGTGAAAGGTTTCTATCATAAAAAAAAAAAAAGAATTTGTGAAAGGTGTCGGCTTAAATTTTTATTTTGGTATTTTAAATTTGTTTTCAGTGAAAAAAGTTATTTTCATTATACATATTATTTTATATTTTAAAACATGATGAAATGAGAGCTATCAATTTTTATTTACTAATTCAAAATTGAAAATTCGTGTGATTTCAGTTTCTGTATATAACCTCAAACTAGATAAAAAAAAGGGGAAATTGTTGAAATGTTTGTATTAAAAATTTATTTTCTAAAAGTGTTTGAGCAACTAGATAAAAATTGAGAAGTGGGTTGGACCATGTGGTATTGAATACTAACTCCTCCTGTCCTAATTATAAGAGCCAGTTAGGAGATTAAGGAAACAAATTAGACTCCTAAATTCTAATATATGATAAATGTAATTAGATTATATGATAGTAGTTTATAAGTAAAATAACTTAGTTTTAAGAGAAAAAAAAGACAAATATAAACATTTCATAGTGATGTATTTTGCATCATTAATTTATTCAAAAAAGTCAACTGACTTTTATAATTAGGGCCAGACAGAGTAGCATCCATTAACACTACGGGTTTAAAGACATATTGTTACACTTTTCGAATTTTCACGTCAGCATTGATTTAAAACACTTCTAAAACAAAACTAATACCTATTAATGTTTTTAAGACAAAACTGATATTTATCCGTGTTAAAAATAAAGAATGCACGAATGTTGTTGTATATTTGCCAAATCAGACCAATCCTTAGCCTATACACGGAATCGTTGTGGAGGTAGCCAGGTAGGGATAAAGGAAAGGAGGCGTGGCCACTAGGGAGCCATGGACGTTAGTGGGTGATGATGTGGTGAGTTCAGGACTTGTGAGCATGCTTGATCATTTTTCATCCTGTTTTTAAAACAAATATCATTTTTCATTTTTTTTTTCCATATAGACAAAAGATATCAATATTTTATTAGTTTAGGTTGAAGTGCATCAACACAGCACAGTGATACGTTTTTTTTTTTTTTATGCGTCTGATACCTAAAATATTTTGCTGTTGTGCATCCAACATCCTCAACCTCAAGTACCCTTTTTTTTCACATCTAACACTATAAACTATTTTTTATAACTCATTGTAGTTTTGTTAGATGTACCAAAAAATATTTTAAGACTGTGGATACATATTAAGAAATACTTTAAAATGTTGGACGCTCCAAGAAATATCGGTGCACTTAAAAAAATATTTTAGTGTGCTAAATGCATAACAAATTATTGTCAAGTATTCAATGTATCTAAGAAAATACTTCTAGAGCACCTTAACCCATTTTGGTTTTATATTAGTTGATTAAAATTTAAACAAAGACAAACTTAAATTAAGATGTTTTCATGTAAGTTAATACCACTTTTGGTCATTAAACTTTCAATTGATTTTGGTTTCAGTTACTAAACTTTAAAATCGGTGGTTTTGGTTCCTCAATTTTTTGCCCTTTAAAAGTATTCATCTATAATTTTCTAAGGTTTTTAAAGTTGAGAGGCCAATGATTTTAAATGATATAAAGTTAAATGACCAAAATCTCCAAATTTAGAGTCCAGAGAGTAAAACCAAAATCAATTAAAAGTTCAATGAGCAAAAGTAATTTTAACCATTTCATATAATATCATATTCCTTGATTGTATTTAAAAGATGGGTTAAGGTCCATTTTTGCCCTGACATTAACCATAACAGAACACTGAGTATCTGGAAGTAACTTGAGGGGCATTTTTGCTTAGGAAGTGTCCAAATGGTAGCAAATTTACCCCATCATTTAAAACATTCACTTTGACCATTAGATCCTACTTTTTGACCTATCGATGCTGACGTGGCCCTGTCACTATATACATGTCATCATTGTAAAGTCCATTTTTGCCTCGAAAGTCACCACCAAAGAGCATTTTTGTCTTGAAAGTATCTAAATCATAGCAAATTTGTTTGGACCGTCATCTAAAGTTAAGTTTGACTGTTAAATGACACGTTGCACTCTACATTGCACCCTATAATCTACCTCATCACACACGTCTTCACCACAAGTCGTCTAAATTACATTTAGAAAAATTAAAAGAATAATAAAAGAAAATACAAAAGCATCACCCACCTGCCCCCATCCACACAAACTAGCTTCATTATCATCATCTTCCTCTCTCACTACTAGACAGAAACGACAAAAATGGACATTAACCTTTTATTTCATTTATATTATTTTTTAAACAAAAAATGTCAATTTTGCATAATCCCATAATTTGATTCTCTTCAATAATAGTTCATTGCTTAAACGACATGTGGTGATAAGGTGTGTGATGAGATAGATTATTAGGTTAAATATAGAGTGCCATGTGTCATTTCACGGTTAAACTTAACTTTAAATAACAGTTCGAACAAATTTGCTACATTTGGATACGTTCAGGGTAAAAATGCTCCTTGGTGGTTTACTTTTAGGGAAAAAATGGACATTGAAATGATCACATGTATATAGTGATAGAGCCACTAAAACATCAGTAGGTCAAAGGTAAGATTTAACGATCAAAGTTAATGTTTTGAATGGTGGGAGTATATTTGTTACAATTTGGACACTTCTGGGCAAAAATGCTCTTCAAGTTACTTCTGAATACTCAGTGCTCTTTTGCGGTTAATTCCGGAGTAAAAATATACCTTAACCCTTAAAAGATATGGAATCTCTGTTATTTTACCCATATATTATCATCATCTATTTATTTTATAAAGAATATATATAAAGAATTATATCTCACAGAAGCGACCGAAAAAGCAAGAGAATTTTTTTTGGAAAAGAGGAATGTGCGTGAGTTATTAATGGGCTTTCATTCCTCAAAAGTTCTGCAAATTTTTTATATAATTTGAGTTTATTAAGGATGCTAATTAAATCAATTTATATTATATGTTTTTTTTCCTAAAATATCATATCATCTTTTTTATCCTCCACATTCTCTTGATGTTGATTTGATTAATGTTGAGCAACCATCAATATAGGTAATTTAAGGAAAAATCAACAAAAATAAGAAATATGTATTATATTTAAGATTAATACCAACTCCTAAATCATGTCATACATTCAGAAAAAGAGTGGATTATTACTAAGAAACTCCACAAACATACAAGTTGCAATAATTAATTTCAATAAAGCAAACTATAACAAGTTTAGGTATTTGTTATTGAGATTTTTAGCTATTATATTTATTTATTGAGAGCTCCCAAGTTTGTGGGAATGAGAAGCAAATGTAGGTCAAAAGATAGGTTTAGGTTGACATGAGAGCTTAATCCTAATGCCAACCTTAATTATAATTTACTCTATAAACCCATTTCAAACCTTTTTTTTAATGTTTTATTTACTCACAACCACTCTTTCTTTTCCCTTTGACCAGCCTTTTACTTTATTTTATTTTTTGGCCAGACTTTACCAACCTTTTAGGATCAAACGACTAATTCAGTCACATTAGGTCAATTATGCTATAAACAATGCTAGACTTAAATAGTTAAATTTTATTATAATTGAATGTGATCAAAACTATACCTTGGATGAAATATGACATCTTATAATTTTTTTATTAAATATATGGATCTATTCTCAATACTATATAGTATACCTCCTCTCATTATAAGATATGCCCAATTAGGGCATGCTTCAAATTATTATAAGATCTCATTTGTAGTGTAATTTATATTACAAATTAAATATTGTATTTGGGATTGGACATAATATATAATGTTAGACCTATACATATGAACTTGAAATTATTTGGTATGCTCTAAAGAATGCTATACAACTTCAATTATTTGCGTGGAATCAATATGTGTTTGTCATAATGGTAGACATCATATTAACCACCACATAATGAGTATATGTATCTATATTAATAAATAAAATTTTGTAGATAAAATATCAAATTTATAGATAGTCAGATTATCCATAAATTATATAGGTTTCATTACATAAGTTGAATTTAAAATCTAGTACAAATAACATCATTAACCCTTAAAACTTAATATAAGCCCTTAAACTTTTCAATTTATGTATATAACCTCAAACTACTAATTTTAGAAACCCCCCCCCCCCCCAAAAAAAAACTATATTATACGTGCTAATGATTCTCTCAAATTTTAATTTGCGCATAAACTCCTTAAATGTTGATCTGTTCACAAATTAATAATTAGGGAAATAGGTGAGGGTTCCCTATATTATATAAATGTGAAAGTTAACTAACCTTCAAATAGTAGGATCAACTAGTTTGGATTGTTCTACTTTAATTAGTGGTCTCATATTTGAGTATCTTAAATGCAACCGTGGCAATCATTTGGAAATATCAAGGTTTCCCTATTATATGTTTACATTCCCATAACACGAATAAAAAAGCTGTGAAAAGCTCTGAATACTTATGTGGATAAGCAAAAAAAAAATGTAAAAGTTTAGCAAAGTTTAATATAAATTTCAAAAGTTTAAAAGGTATATACATGTAACTTCTGACTTAGTAATTTTTCACTTCCTCCATTCCTTAATATAAGATCTAAATGAGTATTTTAAAAAATGGTAAGAAAGCTAAATAAGCTATGTATATATTGATTTACTTGAGTTTTTTTTTATCTAAACTAATTTATTTGACTTATAAGTTACCATATTATCTAATAATGTATGACATATGTTATAATAAAGTGATTTATTTAGCTTCATTAACCTCTAAAAAAAAGTCAACTTACCTTACATCAAGGAACGAAGAGAGAGTGAGAGAGTAATTTATCCTAAATGAAATATGTTTTCCATCCTAAATTATGATTTTTTTTATTAAATAAGTCTATGATATTTACTATTACTCCTTCCAATTCTAAATATAAAATATATTTGGGAAGCTAATTTTTGTCATAAATATAGGATATATTATAATATTTTTCTATTTATTTTCAAAATACTTTCAATGATACCTTCAACAACAATCAAGTAAGAGATGAATGAAATAAATTAATGAAGATGATCAAGATATTTTTTAAAATAAAACATGACACATTAACCATTAACCAATATAACTAACATATTTAATCTAATCAAATAAAATAAATAAGTCTTATATTTAAGACTAGAGAAGCATTAAATAAATAAAAATTTCATATATAATTTAAATATATCTGTTGAAAAAGAAATACTTGTAAATGAAAGTGCCCATTCCACATTTTATCTATCCATGAATCTATCCGGTAGTGATATCGGGTGACGTGGCCCAATCACTGAGCGCCTCTCTCCAAAACAGCGATACACTCATTTCATTTCATGGAGATTGTCCCTGTAAACAAAATACTCTCTCATGGCCCTACCACTCAACTTCTTCGTCTTCTTCTTGCTTATTTATTATTCACCTCATTATTCACTCTCTACTCTCTCTTTCTATAATTCCATCTCTCCTCCATTTTCACTCTTTACCTCTTTCTCTTTCTCTGTTCCTCTTCATTAAGTTCAGTTTATTATTATACTTTATAGTTTATACTCTGTTTTTCTCTTTCTGGGTTTGCCTCCTTTCATCCTTTGATTCTGTTTCTCTCATCTTCAAGAGCTTTTTTCTGCTGATCTTCTCTTTTCCATGGCTCTCTCTACATTCTCATTTCCTCAAAGATCGCTTCTGGGTTCGACTCACTCTCAACGCGGACTAGATCTGTTCTCGCAATCTTCTCACAAGCACATCCAGGTTTGTTTCACCTTCTGTGAAGTTCATTACGAGTGAAGTAACCCATCAGTGCATCAATGAAGGAATCAAAGTTGGAATCTTTCCCCTTTTTACTCACTTCGGTTCCTGTTTTGGGGTTTGAATTTGTGTAATTTTGCTTGCTCTTCTTCTGTTTCTTCTGGTTTACGTAAATTTGCACATCATTGTAGTTTTTTGTCAAGTGTGGGAGCTGAGAAGTGACTTTGTTATTGAAAGAAATGTTTTTTTTTCTTCTTCTTGTTTTGTCTTGATTCAACTTGTATAGGTCAAGAAAAGGCCAGCTCGGGTTTATGCATCACTATCAGAAAGTGGGGAGTATGCTTCACAGAGACCACCAACTCCACTACTGGACACCATTAACTATCCAATCCACATGAAAAATCTCTCTACTAAGGTACATCAATAATCAAATGAAAGCTTTTAGGAATGCTATGACCCATAAATAATTGAAAAGAAAAATAAATATTATGTTTTTTTCCAAGTCTGATCTTAGTATTGGTGCAGGAGCTAAAGCAACTTGCTGATGAGCTGCGTTCTGATGTTATTTTCAACGTTTCTAAAACTGGGGGCCATCTGGGTTCAAGCCTTGGTGTTGTAGAGCTCACTGTTGCTCTCCACTATGTCTTCAATGCCCCAAGAGACAAGATATTGTGGGATGTTGGTCATCAGGTTGGGTTTGGTATAGCTTGGTTGCTTTTCTAGGTGATGGTGATGGCCTTTGTTCTGAACAAAACATTCTTTTTTGTAAATTTTGCAGTCTTACCCACATAAGATACTCACTGGTAGGAGGAATAAGATGCACACGATGAGACAGACAGATGGGTTATCTGGGTTTACTAAGCGTTCTGAGAGTGAATATGATTGCTTTGGCACTGGTCACAGCTCAACTACTATATCAGCAGGACTAGGTAGTTCTCTATCTGCTATGAGTTTGGGAGCTTTATGTATTTATTTATTTATTTTTGGTCATAAGTTGGAGATTCATGAACCCAAAAAATATTTTGTTGTGGGAATCAAAAGACTATGGGCTCTATTTCTGCAGTTTATAGCGTGTTTATATCAATTAAAGGTTGTTCTCATCATCATGGTTATGGAATTGGACCTGTTCTAAGTTTCCTGAGACATCTATAAATACTGACATACCTCTGTGACTATAAAGGAGTGAAAATGGTTGATTCTGGAATTCTATTTAACTAAATCATGTCTAGGTGTCTACTGGATATAACAAGCAATTACTGGTTTAAGTCCAGAAATTAAAATTGCAATTTTTATTTGACCATCAATTTTGTGGCAATTCCTCTTTCTCTTTTGTGGTTTGGCCTTATTGAATTCTCATTAATAAATCAGGGATGGCTGTTGGGAGGGACCTGAAGGGAGGGAATAATCAAGTGGTTGCCGTAATAGGAGATGGTGCTATGACAGCAGGACAAGCCTATGAAGCCATGAACAACGCTGGATATCTCGATTCTGACATGATTGTTATTCTAAATGACAACAAACAGGTCTCTTTACCAACTGCTACTCTTGATGGTCCTATTCCACCAGTTGGGGCTTTAAGTAGTGCTCTCAGTAGATTGCAGTCAAACAGGCCTCTTAGAGAATTGAGAGAGGTTGCCAAGGTGAGTATTAGATTTAGAGTTTCAGTATATTGAGGGGTAAACACTTCTTTGAAGTCTAATTAAAACTAATTCTGCATAAAATGTGATTATTGCAGGGAGTAACTAAACAAATCGGTGGCCCTATGCATGAGTTGGCTGCAAAAGTTGATGAGTATGCTCGGGGCATGATCAGTGGTTCTGGATCAACACTATTTGAAGAGCTTGGACTCTACTATATTGGTCCTGTTGATGGTCATAATATAGATGATCTTGTTGCCATTCTTAAAGAAGTTAAAAGTACTAAAACAAGTGGTCCTGTACTGATCCATGTTGTCACTGAGAAAGGCCGTGGATATCCATATGCAGAAAAAGCTGCAGATAAATACCATGGTAAAAAGTGGCACCACAAATTTCTCCAGTTTCATTTACATCAAATTATTGAATATATCTATCATGCACTGGTCATTTTTTACCATTTGAGTGCACCAAATACCTTACTCCTATGTCGCATAATTACTGCCCATCATTACACTGAGTGTCAGGGGAAGAAGCAGTTAAGATAAATGGGTACCACAATTATTTCATGGCACATATATTTAAGTATTGGCTCACTAAATATGTCACCGATGTCTGACTTGGTTTGATTTTGATTTTTCCAGGAGTTGCTAAGTTTGATCCAGCTACTGGTAAGCAATTCAAAGCTAAGGCGACCACCCAGTCTTACACAACATACTTTGCAGAGGCTTTGATGGCAGAAGCAGAAGCTGACAAAGACATTGTTGCGATCCACGCTGCCATGGGAGGTGGAACTGGCATGAATCTCTTCCACCGCCATTTCCCATCAAGGTGCTTTGATGTGGGGATTGCAGAACAGCATGCTGTTACTTTTGCTGCAGGTCTGGCTTGTGAAGGCCTCAAACCTTTCTGTGCAATTTACTCATCATTCCTGCAAAGGGCTTATGACCAGGTAGGATTACTAATTGTCAATTTCTTTTCTTTCTTTAACTCCGTCACCTTCACCAGTTCTTGTGAATTACCTATCACTAAACCTGTGTTCCATTCCATAGGTGGTCCATGATGTGGATTTGCAGAAACTGCCAGTAAGATTTGCAATGGACAGAGCTGGACTTGTTGGAGCAGATGGTCCCACACATTGTGGTGCTTTTGATGTAACTTTTATGGCCTGCCTCCCAAATATGGTGGTGATGGCCCCTTCTGACGAAGCTGAGCTTTTTCACATGGTTGCCACTGCTGCTGCGATCGATGACCGGCCTAGTTGCTTTCGATACCCAAGGGGAAATGGCATTGGTGTTGAATTACCACCAGGGAAAAAAGGCATTCCTTTGGAGGCAAGTTAGAGAGTCATGTCTTTATTTCATGACATTTAGGAAATTACAATGGATAATTATGCAAATCAACTTAGTATTTATGTGTTGATACATTGACAGATTGGAAGAGGGAGGACACTAATTGAAGGGGAAAAAGTGGCCCTTCTAGGCTATGGATCAGCTGTTCAAAGCTGTTTAGCTGCAGCTTCCTTAGTGGAAAGCCACGGCTTGCAAGTAACAGTTGCAGATGCACGTTTCTGCAAGCCATTGGATCACTCCCTTATTCGGAACTTAGCGAGATCACATGAGGTTTTGATCACTGTAGAAGAAGGGTCAATTGGAGGATTTGGGTCTCATGTTGCTCAGTTCATGGCCCTTGATGGCCTCCTTGATGGGAAATTGAAGGTGACAGTTCCAAAATTTGCATCTCTCTTTTGCAGTAGAATATTGACATCTTCCCTATTTCTATGAAGAACTTTTTTTTTTTACTTCATTATGAAAACTTACATGCATTATGATGTTTGTGCAGTGGAGGCCAATGGTTCTTCCTGATCAGTATATAGACCATGGATCACCTTCTGACCAATTGGCTTTAGCTGGTCTTACACCATCTCACATAGCAGCAACAATATTTAATATACTTGGACAGAAAAGAGAGGCACTAGAGGTTATGTCGTTGTCATAGAAGAAAATACTGAAGGGTTTTTTTTTTTTTTTTTTACATGATTTTAGTTCTCACTCCCTCACAATGTAAAAAGCTTAATATTATGGTGTGGCCTTTTGAAAAACAGAAGTAATGTAGGTGTGTGATTTGAGCAAATTGAAAATGGAGGTTGTCAATAGCAATAGCTGCAGATATCAATATCAATTTATACGATCAAATATATAGAAAATCACTAAAGTTTAATCATATTTGTTCATTTTTTTTTCTATCTCGTATTCTTTTTTTTTTTTTTTTACCATAATTCTATCTCGTATTCAAAGCCTTAAGTTTTGTGATTAGAATCCATAAGTATGATTGTATAAAAGTAAAGTCAATGAAAGGTATAAAATCAGAGTCGATATAAAAGTTGTGATTATTCATGAATAAATCAATAAATGGTATAAAATCAGAGTCAATATAAAAGTTTTGTGATTATTCATGAATAAATCTATCAGAGTAGGTCTGTTTGGCCAAAAAAAAAAATCAGAGTGGATCTAATCGTGATTAATAAAAAGTAATACAACTAACATATATAAAGGCATTGATATAGAATTCTGAAAAAGTTACAATTTAAATGAACAAGCCGTTCATTCATAACTAAATGAAACATACACATAATTTTTTAGAATTTTATGGAGTAATTACCTTTTCTTTTCCTAAGAATAATTAATTTATGTAGATATTATTTACTTTTTATTCTATTTTCCTATAAATATTGATACGCCGTTCTTTATCATAAATATATTCTTTTTAAAAAAAAAACACAACTATTGTAATTTAGAGATATATATATATATAACTCTAAAAAAAATAAGATAGCTAGGCCTAAAATAATTTTGTTGAGAAATAAAAAGAAAGTCAATAAATTGGGTCATGAGAGATTTTAGGGAGAAAGTAAAGGTAATTAGGACTTTTTAATGTTTTTAAATTCAATTGTAATTTCTCCAATCACAAAAGCAACTCTCCAGTCACTTATGATAAAAGCGCTTAAAAAATCAAAATCACGACACAACGTGTGCTATCGTCATTTCAAAATGAGTACACAAACCATATCAATTAAATAAATTAAATACTTTTTTTTCTTCAATCAAGCATATTTCACCCTCCATCGCAATATGCACTATTTGTTTTAACTAGATGACGTTCACGTTTAGCAATGTTAAAAAATAATATATAAACTTTAAATTGGTCAACTCGTTCAAAGTTCTTGACTGGTTTCAAGGAACTGATTTTATTAGTTCATTGGTCTGACTGGCTGATCAATATTGTATTTTACTATCATGAAAATTTCATTAAGTTTTGCGTATAAATTAACTCATTTTGGAGGTGGGTACTCTCATTTTTATCAAAACCTCATTTCAACCCTTAGATCAAAGAATATAAAACTATTATTCTAATTTTTTAAAAATTAAATTTTATTTTTTATAATAGTTATGAATAGTGTAGATTGGATTTTAATATTTCAAATTTATTTATTCATATTTATTGTAGTAATTTTATAACATTCGTTCTTAAATATAAAATCCAGTTAATTTTTCTTATTAAGTTGAATAAATTACTTAATCATAATACTCTCTCCAGTCTAAATTATAAGATCAAGTTGACCTTTTTGTGGAGGCTAAGGAAGCAAAATAGACCACAGAATGTTAACATATGCTATATGTAATTAGATTATATGTTACTTTATGAGTAAAATAAATTAGTTTTGAGGAAAAAAGATGAATATAAACAATTTAAAGTGATCAATTTTACATATTTAATTTCTCCAAAAATATCAACTTGATCTTATAATATGGAACGGAGGGAGTATATGTTATGAATTATTAAATTAATGCTAACTTATGAGTCAAACAAACTAGCTTTAACTTATTTAGGTTTTTTAATCTTTTCAAAATAAGTTAACTATATTTTATATTTAGGAACGGAGAAATATTAAATTTGAACCATTTATTTTTAATCTAAAAGTAAATATCAGATTTGGAAAAGAAAAATAGAAAGAGAAAAATGACAAAAACCCAACTTATTCCATTACCCGCAAATGCAAAAGTGTGACAAGGAGAAGCAAACTTGGTTCGAGGGGTGATCACCAAATTCCAATTGTTTTTCTCACAATTTAATTAGTAGAAACATGTTCTGTAGGGAGTTGACAAATGAAGCTTTCTGCACCACAGAACAAGGAAAGTGACCAAAAAAGTCCACTAGTTCATGTGACATCGTTGCCAAATGCACCTTGTGAGGAAGGTGCTTTTCTAGTGTCACTTCAAATTAGTATGGTTTCCACACGTATTATCAATCATGCGATTGCGATGTGACAACTAAACATGATTTAGTTCTTCCATTGTTATATTATAAATAATACTATTGAAATACATTTGAATATTTTGATAAAAAAGGATTTGATTCGAACCTTTTTAAGGATTTACTAGAAGTGGGTTTTTAAATATAATTTTTTTTACCTGCCAGATTTTAACTTGAGACCTCAAACTTAAACCACCAAAACTCACCATACTAGCATTAACTCATGTCGGTCCAACGATTCTATTCTAATACTATAATATTAGAAATGTAACAGTAATGATACTTACATTAAAAATTAACCTATACTTCAGTGGAAGTGAGGAAGAAGCTGGACCACTAATAGTCTGGTTTAGGTCCAATCGTCCAAAACCAACCGAAATTAGTGGAGTTATCTTATCATGATTCTCCGAGCATTTTCATTTTCAATAATTTTAGCAGTTGGTAAACCTCTTAGGAAAAGGAGAACGTTGTGTAATTGATGTGATAGACGTGAAAATGCTCTTTCTGATTGAGATCACTGCATATTCCACGCATAAGGACAAATTAAATATATAAAATTATTTTAATTATAAAAGTAGAATCTTTTTTAAAAATATTAAAATTTAGACTAAAATATATTTAGAAAATAGGAGATAGGAATGACACACAGCTTATATGGAGGAGAAAAAATAACAATAAAGTACATTTAAATAATCAATTTGTATTGAATTACCAAAAGATTTGGGTAAAATTAAATCAAATTGATTGTATTGGTTATTGATATTGACAATTTTTAGGGACTAAATCGTTTTTAACAATTCCGTCAGTGATATTGCCAAGTGTTGATACAATTCAATTTAATATAATCGAAGTCCCAAAGACTTTAATGAATTTTGATGATTTCAAAAGACTTATTATCATTTTTACTCTTCCTTGAGAGTTATTCATAATTTTAGTATATTTTAGGGTTAATATAATGTTTGGTCCTTATAATATGCTCTCATTTGAGTTTTAGTCCCTATAGTTTGAAACAAGAGGTGTTTACCCCTCAAATTTCTTTCTGTCTATAAGGTTAGTCCTTACAATTTAATAAGGACATTCACGGTGTTAAAATATGATGATGTGACACTAACACGTTAATTATGCTGACATGACTTGATGATTGGACAAGTTAAGTGTGATTCTTGTAGGTGACATGGCTAAATAATAAAATAAAATAAAATTTGGGAAAGAGACATCATTCGACTGTTCATCTTGGGTCTGGCTTCTCTCTTCTGCCTTTCTTTGATCCAATAATCCTTATTTAATATTTTATAAAAATAATTATAATTATAATAATACTTAAAAATCTCATAAATAAATTTAATCTGTTAAAATTTGGTCTGAACAGTAAAGAACTGTAAACTATTATTATAAATTTAGATTTTATTTTTCATTTTTTATTATAGTTGTGAACTATTCAAACCAAATAATGACAAATTAAATTTATTTATGAGATTTTTAAGTATTATTATAATTATATTTTTTTAAATATCCAATGGTCAGGATGAAAAAAGAGAGGCAAAGGAGGGAAGAGGAGGGAGAGAGCAGAGGAGAGAAGCCGGTTCTGTTCATCTTCCTCTTCCTCGAAATTTTATTTTTGGCAGACTCTTCATCGAATTGATCGAAGATGAATAAAGGGGAAGATAGTGCAAGAAGAGAAGAGAGCACAGTATAGGCAAAAGATAACATTCCATTCCAGGCATAAAGATTACAAAACCCAGAATTTGGAAAATTTTATATATGCATAGCAGAAACAAACCCAAAACTTGATACTTAATCTAACGTAATCAAATATATGCACACCAGAAACAAAACCCAGAATTCGGAAAATCATAATTCGCTGAAAATAGAGAGAGTATTTGAGCAGTTTACAACTAACCCCAAATCAACATACATGAAGCGACCGGATGAGGGGGCTATTCTTCAGAAGGACAACAAAAAAATCCTTCCGAGTCAGATATTAAAGAAGTCAACCAAAAAAGCCACATCGTTGTCAAGTGGAGACCCTAAAATTTTCTTTTCTTACGCATTTTTTAGGAGAGAAGGAGAGGAAAATGGCCAATGGCATGAGGGAAAAAATAACTGTCTGTACTAAGATCTAAGGAAAAAATACAAGTATTTGTGAGGGTCTTAGATGTATAACAAAAACAAATTTCCATCTTTGAGAAAGAAGAAATCCATCGTGAAGATGGCACTTAGTGACCATGAGACCGGAGCCATCAACTTCATCGCCGTACTCCTCGAGATTCTGATAATTGGCACCGGAATTTGGGTAATGAATGGGCCTGCAAATGCGTCTGTGAAGACCCTCCAATGTGTGACTGTGTGTGCGACGAAATCTGGTTATATGTCCAGGACACACTTTCTCGATGAAGAGGATGATGAACAGTGGAACGGCATCTCTCTAGTAGATTTTTTTTTTAAATTTTACAATCATACTCACCTTGTCCATCAGGCCATATCAGCATAATTAACAGTGTTAGTGCCACATCATCATATTTAACACCGTAAATGTCCTTATTAAATTGTAGGGACTAACCTTATAGACGGAAAGAAACTTGAGGAATCAAAACTTCGTTTTAAACTATAGGTACTAAAACCCAAATGAGAGCAAACTATTAGGACCAAACATTATATTAACCATATATTTTATATTCAAATAATTCAGATTTTATTTTCAGTTAAATATTTTTTTTAAAAAAAGTAGTATTTAAAATAATTGCAAGCTTTTAAGTTTGAACCATTATCTTATCAAATAATCATGATTTAAATAAAAAAAATAAACCAAATGACAAGATTTAAATTGTTCACAATAAATTTAAATGATTAAAATGAAAACGTCTTACCAAAATTTTGAACCAACTCGTAAGAAAGATTAGGCACGCGTGCTCTTAAACCTAATAAAAAAATCACAAACATAATAAAACTGGACATCCCAATCTAAATTTAAAAGAGAATGAAATAGGAAGAATTTCTAATGAGGTCCAAATACGGAACTTAATTAATGTAAAGAGACATTGAGAAGTGACTGGTATAAGCTTGTCAGTTCCTTTAATAGAGCTCGTGCTCCTCGATTGTTATTGGACTTTTGATAGATTAAATTGCTCACTTAAACTTAGGGCCTTATAGTAATTCCCCGATGAAACAAGTATTGAAATGATAAAAATAATCTGAACTTGATCTCACGCAAACGAAACAGCAGGGACCAAAGTGGCTCAAGGGAAAACCGGAGAAGCATTTTATATACAACAAAAACATACGTGTAGAATACAAATGGCAGGCGCATCTACTTATTAGAAAAAATTATGATACAAAAGACCTAAAAACTACCAACAGATTACAAAGGAAAATTCAGGCAAAAAAAAAAAAAAGGAAACAGACAAGTTTATTTGCATTTATTCACAGCACGATATGTTCCACCATCTTTTAACCATATGGTGGAACGGGTTTTCTTCACATTGTCTGCAAAAAGACGATGCCTGCAACACAAAAATGCTCATCACTGAAACACCATCTTAGCTTCTAGCAAACCATTTTATTTCAATTTCATTGCAAAAAGGCAAAAGCTTAATTATACTACACTTGTGTTTGCCATGAAGTTTTCTAATAAAAAAACATGGCAACCGAAAACGTTCTATGGGTATGATCCTCAAAGTAATCAGATCTGTTGAATACATATGTGGCGTATATGACTAAACAGAATTATATAAGAATAATTTTACTATGAAGAGACCAAAAGTCTCCAATGAACTGTCTATACAAGGCAATGGAAACATCCTTAGTGAGGGAAGATGAAAAGAAAATCTAACCTTTCATACTCCAGCTTCTGAGTGACTATGCCATTTAATAATAGCTCTGAACTGTATACGGCTGTCCCTGCAGGATATAAACATGGTGTTCTCAAGTATTGTGGACACAATAATGATTAAAGATTAATAAGAGAGATTCTAACCTTTTTCAAGAAAAGGCACGCATAAGGCATAATCATCTTCACAAGACAGGATCAGTAGATCTTGAATCTTATCATCTTTCACTGAAGATCTGCCAATTCTCTCTATAGCCTGAGGGCATGTTGACTAGTAATCAGCTTTTGCGAATCAATTGTAACAAATATATGCTGAGATGGATATAGCAGAATGGAGGTAACCTTTGTGAAAAGAATCTATTTCCGCATGAAGTACGTTTTGGGGCTGAGAAAATCAAAGAATTTTCCTTTCATTTTCTTTTGGAGGGGAAGGGGGGAGGGGGCCGGGGAAGCTCCCAACTTCAAGATTAAAAATCATCTATTCCCCTCAACATTGAGAAAATTCTCCATTTTGAGATATCCATCACACTTGGAGAATATAAGAGGAAATGTACAACAAGAGAATTGCATACCTGACCCTGAAGTGCCTTGACCAAGTGTGAAACAATCTCTTTACTAGGTTTAGTATTGGGGGTGATCAATACTCTGCGACCCTGCACACAGTATCATTCTTGATCATAAGCCAGAAAGAAAATGAACAAGTCTCTGTTCACACACACACACACGAAACCCAAATATATATACCGCTAAAAGTGGATGCCGGGTTGCAAGTGCCAATGACACTGGCATACTGAAGCCAAACTCCTTTTCCTTTTTGGAATCCCTCAATATGTAATTTTTCTCATCAATTAAACAATTAGTTTGTCCACAACTCTCAATCCATAAATGGGTAACCACTGGTTTGCCAGAAGCAATAGCCTCTAGCATATTCCTTGTACGCACAAATTTATCAGCAATGAAGTGAGTCGCATCTAGAATGGAAGTTACCACAGAAACTCCAAGCCGTGTTAAAATCTGTAATAATATCAAGAATCAAGACAACTAAAATAAAATTTTGGCTTGCCATTTTTGCTCATGAGATTTTATGAAAAATCAGACATTACCTTCTTTTGATGCTTAATTATATTTTCATCCAGGTGTTGACTATAGAGAATTCGAACATCAGTCATATCCCTTCTCTTCCTTGAATCCTTAGATGGTGTAAATTCAAGTCTGGTAGCACTTAAGCTGCAGAGTTCTCTACGGAGGTCCCTGTTGCATGACTGTTTGTAATAATTATCACCCATACAAACAGGTGATGCATCATTTACTGGAGTTTTACATTTAACTGGTGTTGCAGATGTCAAGTCAGAAGACTTAAAACTCCCCCTTGGTGAATCATCTGTCCTCATTTTTCTCTTCCTATCAGCTGATACCCCAACGTCTTCGGACTGTGCAGACGAAGTAGAAGAACCAACCAATCTCTCTGATCCTTTGTCATGACTGGACAACTTCCTAAGAGATCTCCTTGGATGGTCCAAGGCATCCCTTTTAGTGCCTTTATTAACAGCATTCAAAAAGGTATTTTTACCGTCTTCAAAGTGAGCAGGGCAACTTCGTTTAGACTTGGAATCTAAAGTCTTAGATGCCTGGAAGCCAGCATTACAATTTCTTTTCTCTGGGGAGTCAACTCTTGCATCCTCTTCTGTATGACTTCTGGATGGTCTATCAGGCTTCTGTCTATTTGCAACCAAGGATCGTCTAGTTCTACGAGCAACTGGTGAAAAATTAAAAACTTCACTCTGTAAATGCCCTTTGTTGACCAAGCTTCCTCCATTTTCTCCCTTACTGCCAGTGCAATCAAATAATTCATTATCCTTGTGTCGTTTTGAAGTCCTTGCTGACTTTCTTTTCCCAACAGGCTGAGAAGGAAATTTAGTACAATTGTCACTGGCACCTGAGATAAGGTTGCCTTCCAAATTTGTCATACTTCTAGTTGATCTTTTCATCACATGGTTCCTTTTGCATTGCGCCCTGGATTCTACATTGTGTGCTTTCAATGAACTAGAATTTCGCAAATCTGATTTAACACGTTTCTGAATCCTGTCATTTTTTCCCAAAAGTTTCTTTGAAGTAGCTCCCCTCCCCATTCCTGGACAAGAATCATTGGGTTGATCTGCTAGACCACTTCTAGCCGCTTCATTAGTAACATTATTATCACTGCCTTCACAGTCACCCAAGGCTTCCATTGCTTCAGCGGCCATTTGAGTATCTAAACCTACATCTAACATTCCCTGTGCATCTGCTGCAGTAGCATTACGTTCCAATTGAGCTCGTGAGTGATTATTGCCAAACAGTTCATCCAGATCACAGATGAGATTTCTTTTTGAATCTTTTGCTGCATCTTTAACAGTGCCATCCCTGACTTTATTATGCAACACTAGTCTTGAATCAGATTGCACTTCCCTCCTATTATAGGAACTTTGTCCTTCATCATTATTATAGCTGCTGTCTGGTCTGCTACCTTTAATTTTCAGGACTGCTGGCAAGGATTTTCGCCTTGGCATTGCACCCTCCAAAAACTCATCCTTTCTCCTGAGAAATATATCTCCCCCACCATCATCTTCACGGCTATCATCCCAGTCATAAACCCCAGCTTTTCCAGCATTGACACCACCATTGACTCTCTTAGCCAAACTTTGTTGCCCTTTTAAACTGGGAAGACCTTTTTCGCTTTTCTTAACATTATTAACTAAATTATCTTCTTGATTAAACTCCAAAACATCATTGTCTTTAAGTAACCTATCAACAACATCAAGAGCAGCTGCCTGTGTTAACTCTCCAGGTTCTTGAGAGTTAACATAGCTTAGTCCAGCCAACTCATCATCATAAATAGACAGCTTAGTCAAGCTTTCTTCTCCATTGATATCATCGTTGTTATAAGAACATTCTCCCTTTTCAGCATGCAAATCATCATTGAATAGCTTTCTCACTACAGAGCTGGCAATTCTGGATTTACCTTTATGAAAATCTCCATTTCCTTCTCCTCTGTGTTCACCATGATCATATTCCGTAGTTTTCTCCGTGCAACCGAGAAAAGGTTCCTCATTGTCCTTTACAGCAAGTGGTTCCTGGGACTCACTTACACCCGTGATAGAATTGGCCCCATCCTTGTTTTTCTTCAAATTTATCTTGCGAGCAGCTTCCCGCAAAGACTCAATACGGACAGATGTAAACTGTGGAGGCATTGAACCTAAGCACCAGGGAAGAAAATTTTACAAGAAACAAAAAGAAAAAGAAAAGAAGGGGGGAGAAGAAGAAGCATAGGTGCAAGATAATTGTAAAGAATTATGGACCAGAAATTGATCAAATTATTCCAACCTTAAATTAAATTTCATCCTCAAATGAAAATGATAAAAACATATACCAGTTAAGTATAAATAAAAATACCCTTAGAAAACAATCAATCAGGGACAAAACTCTCCCATGAAAATAGTCACAAAAAATGAAGAATAGAGATATCATAATCATCAAGCCAGTTGTAACTTGGTGAAGAATGCATAAGAAAAATAGAAAATAGGAACGCTTGTCTTCCTGCCTTCTTGTTTGAAAAATCCTATTTAAGCACCACTACATTCAAAGTAATGAAGCCTCAAACTGAAATCCACGATATCCAGTAGAATACGTCTCAGGATTTAACAACAAAACTATTTAATGCCCAACTTACAAACAGCCAAACAGTTAACAAAGAGATCACCTGAACTGGTCTGTTGACTGATGACAGGATCAGTCTTCTCCAATAGTTTCTTCTCGCCGGGTGTCCTAAGTGGTTCACAAGAAATGAGATTGGAATCTGTTGACTGTGCCCCAACTATGCACTGAGGATGATCAGATTGCGGTTCATTTACATTCTCCAAAATACCATTTCCATCTGTTCTGTCACTATGACTGTCAATGGAAACTTCTTCATCGACCACATCCAATAACTGGGTGTTATTATCCCCCCTGTCATCAATGTCATCCAAAACTTGTGTTTCACCAGCAATAGTCAAGTCTTGTGTTTCACCAGCAATACAAAAGTCTTGAGTTTCACCAGCAATACACAAGTCTTGAGTTTCACCAGCTACATTTACTGGCTGGGTTTCTAACGCATCATCATCATCATCAACTGGAGCATCATAGTCAAAAGGAACCGTGTTTTCAAGATACTGCCAGTCGTTATCCATCCCAATAACATCGTTTTCACCTAAAAGTTTCAATAAACAACCCACCAGCTAAAAAATGAGTCCAATTTAACAAAGCTAGAAACTTATTTAAATAACTAATCAGTGAGCCATCGCTCAATATTACAGCAAAAATGAGAAACATTGGAACAAACAAACACGAAGGAGCTTGACACTAAACAATCAAAACATTAGAAGGCCCCAAAACCGTGATAACAAATTACCAATTACCAATAACACAACTTGTCAAGTAAAATAACTACTTCATAAAGCAAAAAAAAAAAAAAACAACTTTAATAGCAATCCAACCACAGAATAAATCAATAAAAGATTATGAATAATGAAAGTGTAAAGACAGGAAAACACTCACCATGGACCGAAGACGGCGAAAACTGGCTGTCAAAAGGGACAGTATCATCGAAATTAACATTTAAAACGTCATCCATGTTGATTGAAGTGGTTATACTATCAGTATCACCACTGCCACAAGAACCCATTTTTAGATTTATTGGCAGATAAAGGCAGAATGTGAGAGCTGTAACCCTAAAAAAGAAGAAGAAGAAGAAGTGAAAGTAGTTGCAGAGAATGAAGTAAAAAGGAGAAAATGGCGAATCGAAGATGGGAGAAGAGTTTAGGGTAAATGGAGGGCAGAATGATCGTGGCGAGTGGAATTAGGAGCATAAAAGCGAGTTAGGTTTCTCATTTTTTGGAGGGAAAATTGATGCTTCCTCCCTCGTTTCGTACCAAATTCTTATTAGGCAAATCAATAGTACTGTACTCCTTTATTTTAGGTTAAATTATGGAAAACTCTTTGGAATTATGGGTTAATTGCACAAATCCTCCAAGAGATTTAAAAATTTAAACTAAAGACCCTAATGTTTTATGTTTAGACCAAGGTAATTAAACCCGGACCGGCAACTAGCCCGGTCGAGTCAGAGGGTCAGAGGGTCAGTACGTAACTAACCCGTGAGTCAACCCGATGAAGAATAAAAAATTAACCAAAAAATTATCCAACTAACAATAATTTTCAAAAATCCAAACAATAACTTCACTTACCATTTTGAATCATTAACCAAAAAATAATCCAAGTATCAACATTGTTTACAAAATTCTTTGACAAAATGACATCATCATATCATATTATACTACTATCCAATGACACAAAATGGTTAGCAACCAATTAGTACCTAGTATTAACTATTTATCATATCAAAATAGATATATGGTAACAAAATATTTTCACCTTCAACCTTTCATCATTATAAAAATATTAAACAAAAAAAAATATCATTTTTTAAAAATAAAAAAAGACCGGGTCGACCCTCCTAACCCGCCGGGTCGACCGGGTTTTGACCGGGTCAGAACGGTTTTCCCGGGTTTTGATCTGGCCGTTCTGCCCCCAGGTTAGCACCCAACCCGGCCCGGTCTGACACCCGGGTGGGCGGGTTGGCCAGGCCGGGCCGGGTTTAATTACAATGGTTTAGACTCTCAACCCTTTTTTTAACTGTTAACCCGTGTTGTTGTTCTTTATTTTTTGACCAAAGTTAACCCTTGTTGTTAAGGTTAAGGGTTTTTACCATTTACAATTTTAGAATTTTTTATCATATACCATTTAATTTAATAAAAATAAGGGAAAATTAATGCCTGGTCCCTTGTAAGAGACTTAATTAAGATAAGGTCACACGAAATCACCTAATTAATCTGAGATCCCACGAAGTTGTTATTACAGGTCAAAAAAGTTGTTATCGCAAGGTCACAAGTTGTTACAAACCAAAAGTGATTTTTAGGCCATAAGTTTTTATGGCAGGCCACAAAGTTGTTAATGCAGGCCGAAAAGTTGTTATTGCAGGCCAAAAAGTTGTTAGTGAAGGCTTAGCACTAACAACTTTTGACCGCACGATAACAACTTTTTGGCCTACAATAACAATTTTTTGGCTTGCCATAACAACTTTCTGGTAGGGACCTCAAATTAATTAGGTGATTTCATGGGACCTCATCTTAATTAGGTCCCTTACAAGGTTTTGACATTAATTTTTCCCTAAAAATAACTCTTGACACCTGAAATATACTTTTTAACTATTTTTAAAATACTTAAAAGAATTAAGAAAATGATTTAAAAAAATAATTTTAAAAAATGATAAAATACTTAAAATGAATGTATAAAATTTGCTTGATCATGTCCTTTTTTAAATAATAGTTTATAATATACTTAAAATTATATAGCACATGAAAATATTTACTTTTTAAAGGATATATTAGATAAAAATGAGATAATACTCCCTCAGATCATAAATATAAGACATTTATTTAATATGATTAGATTAAAGATGTTAATTAAGTTAATGTAATAAACTGATATTACCAAAAACATCATAACCTCATTCCTTTATTCCTACATTCCCTATCTTGTTTATTTATTATTGAGGAGCATTAATAGGGATAATTTAAGGAAATTATGAGAAAAAATGGAAGGATGTCTTATAATTAGAAATAAACTCACTTCCCCAAATAAATATTATATTTAGAAGTGGAGGGAGTAAAAATTTTGATAGGACAAAAACTGTTAGCTTTAACAGAAATTTCAACAACAGTAGGGGTTGAAAGTAAAAAAAAAAGAAAAAGAAAAAGAAAAAGAAATTAGACTTTGGGATCTTTAATCTACACTTTTGAAGTTTAGGGAGTTATGTGCAATTTGTCCAAAATTCAGGGAAGTTTTAAATAATTCAACAAATTACTTATACAGTGAACTTTACAAGCCACTTTCGTTGGATAATGGATACTTTCTTGTTCTTCAATTACTTAATTAACTTAATTAATTAGTATCAAATATATTAATTAACGATTAAAATAATAGCCGAAGGAAAGAAAAGGGGAAAAGATGAACATAAAGGGGGCATTCCGAGAATCGAACTCGGGACCTCTCGCACCCAAAGCGAGAATCATACCACTAGACCAAATGCCCTTCAAGTCGCTCATTTCCACACATTAATGGTGATTCTTAGCTAGTTAGTGATGTGTTTAGCAGTTTGCATATTTAAGTCGGTACTATTTTTAAATACATTTTCATTTTTATCTCCTTAATGTAATTCATTAAAAATGGATTCAAAACGATACTTTATATATTAAAAGTTTAAACTATCCGATTTTTGAATTGTATCTTGCAATCTACCAAAATAACATTCGACAAAACATAGTTGATGAAACAGTTAGTAAGTAGAATTGATATTTCAGTCCAAAAAAAAAAAGTAGAATTGATATTATGTTTATATGAATTGATTGATGCTATCCAAACAACATATTCCAGAGAAATAAATATATATTAATTTTCAAATAAAGTATAATTTAAATGTATGAGGATATCATATATTTAATTACTTATGCATACTTTTTCTACTATGTTTATGCATCATATATGGACAAATAATTTCTTTGGAATGTCCTTGTTTCATTACATTTTCTTTCACCAGAAAAAAAATTTGTAATTTAAATACCTCAAGGATAAAAAGTGGATTGAAGTTTTGTGAAGAAGGTATGAATTCTTGTATTAAAATTGTTTAATAACCATCATTAAAAATTGCAATTTAAATACTTATAGGTGATTTGTAACTTTCTTTTGTGAATGATTGGTAGGTTTGCATTCAAAATTTCGTTTTAAAAAAGATCAAACTTGCTAATAATTAATTGGATTATACAGAAAAGATTTGAGTCATAATTCATAGTTGATCCCATACCCAAATATAGGAGGCTTATGAACTTTGTCAAATCTTTTGTCAAATAAGGATCAATAAAAAAATGGTGTTGATATTAGGCCGTTACCTAGAAGAACATGTTACATCCAAATTCACACTGGAAAGCTGGAGTTGGATGGGTGTAGAAACTAAAACAAGCAGCAAAGATCCGGCAAAACAAACTTCATTAGAGAAAGCAATTAGAGCAATAGCAAAATGTTTACATTTCAAGTGTTCCCAGAACAAAATTAATAAAATTTATACAGAAGGTACCACTAAATAGACAAATATATGTATTAATCTGTCTAATTACAAGAAAAACGTGAGATTTTAACAATCAATCTACTGGGAAGTCCAAAAGTGGACGGGTACAGCTCCTGGATCAAGCTCCCAGAAGCCTTTCAGCTTGCCATGCTTCTCTGTTAGTTTGAATTCTGGGATTTGGTGGGAGAACCTCAGCAACTGCGCCTGAGGTACTCTCATGGTGATGGCTGATCCATCTAACGTTTTCGCCTTGAAAACAGATTTATATCCACTGACAATCTCCATCACTAATACTTCTATCCAAGCAGCAGTTTCTTCAACAATTTCCACTATGTCATACTCCCAGTTTACCAGATCAGAGCATTTGATTTTAGGTGTCCATTTCCTATATAAGGCCCAAACTTCACCCTTCCTTGGAAAGATGGAATATTCATTGCTCTTTATGTCAAAATAAACACTTACCTGATGTGAAAGGGGGCCAGTGTCTTTATAAACCTTTGAATTCCCACTTTTACTACTAAACCTGCCACAAGAAATAAGCATGTTTTTGTCTTCCCATCTAATAGTGTTTTCTGGTAGCCAGCAGGAAGCAAGCCACGTGATATGCAATTCAAGACCTGGGCTCCTACTGATTTTCGTAATCTCACCATAGTATTTTGGCAGGCCATCTTCATCACAATAAAATGCCCAAATCTGACCAAGCTGAAACTTCTCTGGAGACTTCCCATCATCAAAATTGTAGAATTGAGGATCTGGAATTAACATAGTTTCTGGGGTTGAAGACAAAGGAGCGCTGCAACCTTCAACACAGTTAGCTGAACCATTGTTCTTTGCCAAATTGCTTGATTCAAAATTTGCCTGGAAAGCATGCAAATTTCCACCAGGTGCCATCATGGGCTTCAATCTATTTGAAGATCTTCTACTCACACCACCGGATGGGGAATGACCAGCCTTCACTTCCAAATCACTGGGAACAGCAACCTCTTCAAGACCCGAAGGCAAAGCCGCAGGATCAAGTTCCCAAGATCCTACAGGAACACCTACTCTTTCCTGACCGGTCATTTTAAAAGATGGAACCCTGTGAGAGAATCTGAATAACTCTGCCGATGGAATTTTAATATGGTAGGCGCCTTCCTTCGTAACTTTAGAGAAGAGACTCACGAAGCCTTTCAATTTAGCCAAATATACAACAAATACACCAACACCTTCAACATAATCAGTCAAGATTTCAACAAACTCGAATTCATACTTCTGATGAGATTCCACATCCATGTACCATTTGATATCCCAGTTTTTATACAGAGCCCAGGTTTCTCCCTTTCTTGGATAAACTTTAAAAGCATTACGTCCAATTTTTTCACACAAAACTCGATGAGAAAACATAGGATGGTCTTCTGTGGTTAAAGAGTCTCTAAGCCTATACTTTCCGCAAGCAACTGGTAATTGCTTGTTTACCCAATTAATTTCATCTGCATCACTCGGATCTGGTTCAAACCATGTTATTCGCAGCTTGAACCCAGAGGAAAAAACTTTTCTAATTAGAGCATAGAATCTAGGCATGCTATCATTTGGATCATAAACAGCCCAGACCTGCCCAACTGCAAAACAATCTTTGTTCTTGCCCTTGTCAAAGTCATTAAACTCTGCATCAGGACAGACTATAATATTAGGCTCCTCTGTCACATTGCAGGCTAAATCCGGTTCACAATCCTCACTAACTTCAACAGTCGTCTTTGAACCTTCAACTGCTTTTCCCAACACCTCCTTAGTTTCCTCCTTTCTACTCACTGATATTTTTTCAGGATACAGACCATGCTTCTGCTCTTTCTCGTGAAATTCTACATCATCGGCCAGACTGTTTGTCCTTTCTGAAAGGTTTATGTTGTCATCGTCATCATCACTTGCATTTTCTTTGTAGGAAACCTGCTGTTTTTTCCGTGTAGATCTACGAGCATTCTCTTCTCTAAAAGAGGTGTGGTTTCGTTTATTAGTGATACCATCCTCATCAGAAATGATATCATCAGAAGCCATATCACTTTCAGAATCAGAGCTGTGTATGGAATCAGAACTTTCACTAATTTCCACTACTTGCTCCCTCTGACGTTTTCCATTAAGCTTTCTAGAGACATGGGAAGAACGATTTTTCTTATCAAAAGGCTTTCTGTTGACATTTCTACCATGTGACTTACCTTGAGATCCAACATCCACCTTAAATGAGTGATGATTTGGGCCATCTTTTTGAGAAACAAAAGGTTGTGAACTTGAACAAGTTGGTGGAACTGTACCTTGCACACTCATGTCATATGCAACAAAAGGTCTGTTGCAACTTTGACAACGCAGAGATCTATTTAGAACCTCTAAGTAATATTGAAATCTAATAGAACAGAAAGGGCAAACTGTCCAAAATGTCAAGGAACCGTCATTAAATCCCTTCTGAGCTGCTGACTGACTAGACTGATGCTGCTGAGGACTCGGGTTTGTGAAATTGGTCCTAATATGGTTTTTCACCCCAGTATCAACATTCACAAAAATGTTCTGCATAGGATAACCCGAATTTCGGTTTCTGTCATGAGCAGCACGTTTCTGTCTGTCCAACAGCACTGCCTGAGCTTCCCCTATCAGCTTAAATGCAGCTTCAGCACCAGCAAACTTGTTTTTATCAGGATGAAGTAAAAGAGCAAACTTCCTGTATTGTTTCCTAATTGTTGCATCATCAGCTGTCTGCTCTACTTGAAGAATTCCATACCAGTCCTTTTCATTGCAAAATTTCTTGTCCGCAGAGCAATGAACATCACAAACAATAAGCATCTGAGCTATATTCTCCAGATCAGGAAATAGTTGCTGAGCTTTTATAGCAATCTTACGGGCCCCTGAGAAATCCTTGTTTTCCATTTTCTTTTCTGCAACATTCTTGGCCCTTAAGGCCTCTTCTCTATTGCAGTCCATCAGAAATCAAGATTCTGAAACCTAATGGTGAGTGCTTAGGACAAGTGCATTGAGATAAGAGCTACATTTACTTTATAATTGCTCTGAGAAAAACTTGTCCAAATTAAAAAGCACGGTGAACTTATACGTAAGCTCCCCACCAGTCCCCCAAGATATACAATGCTCACAATCAAATTGAGCACACAAACTCGGTATAGCCTGCAGCTATTACATCCTGCACTTGCCAAATTCAAAAGAAATGTAAATGACGTAGTTATATCAATGAACAAACACTTTTCCAAACACAAAAGTTATTTCATTATATAGATTGAATCCTTCAGATTACTACAATAGCAGCACAGTTGCAGAGTCCATAATGAACAAAACCTTCCCCTCTCTCTGCACACTTTAGGGGAGGGGTTGGAGGGGAGATAGATCAGCATAAAAACCAGATCTCAACTTTAAAAACATAAACACTAAAACACAAAATAGATCATGAGTGAAATCCACTGCACCAAATAAATAAATAAATAAATAAATAACACAGTAACTAACGACCATTTAGAAGTCTACATCATCAAGGAACACACCCCAGAAGCTCATCTTGAATAAAGTAGCAAAAGTTAATAATCAATTGTCGGTTGCTACCAAACAAAATAATAACTTCATTTTCTATCCTCCCCATTGTCACTTCCAAATAATTTCATCGCATTATCCGATCACCGCATTCAAAAATCCGACCCGACACACAAAATTTAAGCAGCGTACGACTATTCATTTATCAGAAATAACCCCACAAAACAAATATTCAAACTACAGGCAAAAAGAAGAAGAAGAAGCTAATCATACCCAAATAAAAGGCAGAAGAAAGAAGATACCAGAATTTACGAATCTCCAAATCAATATATTTCAAAAAATTAAGTAAAAAAAAAATGAAATTATATCATGATAATGAAGGAACGAGCATAACCCGAACATTAATTCCCTCTTACAGAGAAAAAGGCAGCATTAGCAATATGAATTTACACATGGGGTAATCATTTCTTAAAACAAAAAACAAAAAAGCTTTTGCTAAACCCTAAAACCACTTCACAGAGAAATCCCAAATAAGTGAAGAAATAAAGCTAACTTTGAGCAGAAAGGAGAAAGAGAATGAAGTGTACGGACCTGAGGAAGAAGAGAGGTGAGAGGAACGGCGCGCGCATCGTAGAGGGAGATGGCATACTGAGAATCTGCAAGGGCACAGACAAAATACTATTTGACTTGATTGCAGAATTAGCCTCTCTTGATGATGTTCATAAATTAAGATATTAAAACTATTTTTTATTTTTTTTTATTTATCCACAGTAGAACTACTAATAACAACTTACTAATACGATTCACAGGAATGAAGGCCCATAATAAGGAACCTCACTAACTTTAAGTATTTATCGCGGTTGCAAACACAATACTCGAACTCGAGACCAATGGTTAAGATAAAGAACCAACAACCAATTGATCTAAACCATTGGTGATAATTTTTTATTGTTTTTTACCAACACATTTTTCCTTGCCGAAATTTTTTTTACCCACATGTGGCAACAAAAAAAAAACACTTGTCACAATGTGAATGGAAACCAAGCAAAGGTATTTGCTTATTTGCAAGTACATACCAGGGTTTTTTTTCCATTTTTTTTATTTATCCACTTATATTCGATTCTACTAGCAATCGACTAATTCAGTTATGATGAATGTAGGCCTACAATGGGAGAACATTGCTGCCTCCAAGTAATTATCGTGATTACATACATATAGTTCGAAACTACAGGTTAAGTTGAAACAACCCACTGTCAATTGATCCAAATCTTTATGGTTTTTCCATTTCTCATATCCAATGTTAGATTTAAACTTAAACATCTCACATTTAGTATTTTAAAAATTGTTTTTGAATTATTTTTTATTATAGTTTTAAACTAACCTAATTAAAATTTCAGAGTTCTGAGTTTATTTATTTTTAAATAATTTAACAATTCATAATAGTTTTTTAAAATATTAAATTAGAATTGTTCAAATTTCAATCTAAAAGTAAATAATAAGAAGTGCCAATGAAGTTAAAGGAAAAAGTAGGGGAAAGAATCCAAATCCCAATCTCACATATTCTTTTTAAGGGATTCAATTCACTCTCAATAAGATATGCGGTAGTCTTATTTAAAATTAAGTTATATTATTTTATGTTCAACAAAAACACAGGTGACATACTTCTATAAATTATAAATAATGTGAGTTTATATATTTTTTACGCAAAAACTGAGCACCTCATAGGCACGTTTCTTCTCTTTTTTGTGGTGTGCGATGGAGTTCAAATCTATTTTAAGAATACAGATTTCTATTTAGTTATAGGAAAAAAAATCATTGCTTTGAATTTTATTAGAGTATTAATACTTAAATTTTCCATCCTCGTTCCAGCAGAGGTCACAACTATGACAACTTTTTTTTTTAAGGTTAGGTTAAAACTTGAAGTTAAATCACTCTGACTACTGATAAATTTGTTAATTTTCCAGCATCATAACTCTAACAAGTTAGTTGATGTTTTATTACCATTTATTCTTATCACATCACATATCCTAAATAAAGAATCTTCAATTTCAGATAAAAATAAAAAAATAAAGAATCTTTAATCAAATCATTGGTAAAAACAAAAAACAAAAAAGTGAATAGGGCCAAGGGTGTCTCATTTCTAATTCAAGAAGGCAAACTATCTCATAAATTTCACCCATCTGAGGAAGTGAATTGTTGTTTCCAGAAACAAAAGCAGCAACCTCATTTTTCACTTCAATCCAACTACTTCCAGGCACTTTCTTCTTCACTCTTTGATCCACCATTTCCTTCCTCAACCTCTCTGCTTCCTTCCATTTCCCACTTGCACAATACAAATTTGACAATAACACATAATTATCTTCTTTTAATGGCTCCAACTTCTTCAAATCTTCTCCCACACTACTCCCAGTCCCTATATCTCCATGAAAATAACAAGCACCAAGAAGAACTTCCTGTAAATTGGTCCTATCTTTCATGGTTTTTGAATACTTGTCAGAAAATTTCCTGGCTTCTTCAACATGCCCCCTTCTTCCAAGCATGTCTATTATGCAAGCTAAATGATCTGTTCCATGGGAAAGCCCATAATCTAATCTCATTGATTCAAAAAACTTGAGGCCTTGTTCTATAAGCCCCATGTGGCTGCAAGTCATTAGAATCCCTATGAAGGTTACTTCATCTGGTTTTACACCAGATGCTAACATTTGGTGATAAATGTTAAGAGCTTCACTAGCTCTCCCATGGAGTCCCAGTGCAAACAACATTGTGTTCCAAGAAATCAGATCCTTCTCAATAATGCTATCAAATGCAAGCCTTGAACTTTCTAAATCCCCACATTTAGCATACATGTTAACCATGCTGTTGCCGACATAGGCATAGTCGTGTGAGCCGGATCTAATTAAGAAACTATGGACCATTTTCCCGTGTTCTAGCATCGCTAAGCTGGCACAAGCATGGAGGACCGCTCCAGCTACTAGATCATCAAGCTGGATTATTGAGTCTCTCACCATTTCTACAAACATATAAAGAGCTTGTTCCCCATGGCCATTTCTTGTATACCCTGCAATCATGGAAGTCCAAGAAACAATATTCCTCTCAGGAGCTTTCTGAAAAGCAAGTTCAGCTTCTTGGGTATGGCCCATTTTCATATGGGCATCAATGATGGCATTCCATGATACTTGATTGAAATCACCAATGTCAAAGGATTCAAACACTCTAATAGCATCATCATGACAACCTAATTTAGAGTAAAAGCTTAAAATTGAGTTCCCTACCTCTATAGCAGAGGCCCAACCAGATTTGATAATGGAACTATGAATCATGCATCCATATAAAGTATCTGATGAAGTAGAACAAGCATTCATGAGAGCACTGAATGTACATTGGTCAGGATGATACAGACCCTCATACATTTCTTTAAACATATGCACACATGCTTCAACTTTTCCAGCCTGGGCATATGCCACAATGATAATATTCCAGGCAATTTCAACCCTTATAGGCATCCTATGAAACAGTTCATTGGCCATGCTGAACATACCAAAATTTACATATGCAAACAGAAGTGAACACCATGTTACTTCATTCCTACAGTCCATCTCATCAAAAACTCTTCTCGCATCGTCAGGACTCGAACACTTCCCGTACATATCAACCAGAGAATTACACACGGGAAGGTAACATAAGTACCCTGATACAACAACCAAAGCATGGATTCTTGCTCCATTTTGAATATGGCAAGCACCAGCACAAGCTCTCAGCGTCGTGGAGAACGAGAAGTTATCGGGTCTACAATGGGATGAGACTCTCATTTCACCAAAGAAGAGAGACAAAGCTTCACGGTAGAGTCCCAATTGAGTATAGCCACTTATCATGGCATTCCAAGCAACAGAATCTCTATGTGGCATTTCATCAAACAGTTTTCGTGCATGAGAGATTCTTCCACTTCTGGCTAAGCCCACTAACATAGAAGTGGTTTTGAACAACAAATCAGAACGCATCACAAAATCAACAGAGAGTACATTCTTCATTCATTCAAAGTAACGAACTTTGGCCTTAATTCTTTCCCGATGACATCAGTGCCTAACGGAGAAACCAAATTTGTAATCGTGTGCTCAAGAACATTTGATAGAAAGCAGAAACTTGACCTCTCTATGTGAAAATCGGATGTCTAAATAAGTTTTGAAAAGATATGGGTTCATTCTTCACTTTTAACTTCTCATAAAATGTTCTGCTTTTGATCTGGGCACTAACTGGAATAGCTTGTTCAGCGACTTGGTTGGTCTGATCACATAATGATGTGAACTAATAAGAATAACATTACCCGCCATAGTCTTAACTACTATTATCTAATTCAATTAGATTATGAATGTTCATTAAGTTGGTTAATGTAACACCTGGATTTTTACTACTATACTATAGCATTTTAATTGAATTATAACCACTTTTATAAACAACAGAAGCCCAAAATACGAATAAATTTAAAATTTTTTCTTTTCAAATAGTGTTCCAACTTTATTGCAGTTAGAATGGGCTTTTCGAACAACTTAGAATTTAAAACTTTTTATAAAGCAAAGTGGTTCATAAAACAATTAAAAGTACATTAACCCTCTTAGGGTGTCTATTCATAATTCATAACACTTAGCAAATTTAAATTCCTTAATACATTTATGCAATTCTATTTTATATACTTTCTACTATTAATTTAATAATCTAACTTTATAACATATACAAATAACATTACTAAAATATTTAACTACCTTTTACTTTTCAAATTAGAATCCTAATTCCTTCATCAAATCTTCTTCCAGCACTCCTGCCTTATCTCAACCATCTTACTATCTTTCAGCTTTTCTAAAAACAGCAGTTCAACGCAGTTTATGTCATTAACTGTAACTTTTATGCATGCATTGTCATGTATATATTTTATAGACTGTTGCGAATAATACACTTATACATACTTCCTGCGCTACATTTTCTACCAACCACTAATAACAATATATTCGTTAACTAGTGGAGGTTCTACCTGTAGGACTTCTCGTTATAACATTTAAAGCTATAACTAACTGGTTTGGCAAAGGGGTAACGAACCACCTAAGCCTGGAGTACTCCATGAACTTCTATGCAGGAATTAACAAGGTATTCCACCTTCATGCATAATATAAACTTGCAACAGATATTACAAAATAATACATGCAATTCTTTTAATGTAATGAAATAAACTGCTACCTGAATTCCAAATTTAGTCCTTATCTGCTCATTTCCTTTCCACTAACCTTCTCAACTTATGTTACTATCAAGACCTATTGACATTTAATATAAACAGTAAATTAATACCTAAACTTCTATATAATTATTCAGCATCTCTTACGTTCCTTTTTTTTTTCTACATAACTACCCCATTTCTTGTCTTCTTTCCTTATGATTTAATAACTTCTAAAAAATCTTTCTATTCTGCCATTGTAATCAAAGTTTACCCTTTATCACTATGAAACAAAGTTTCCCTTAATTTAGAACTTTTCAAGATAAGTTTTCATAATAATCTTCTTACCGCAATTAAAGCAATATAAAACATAATTTAGATAGATAGAAATTAATTATTCTAAGTAGGTATCGCATAGTAACTTATCATAGCTAACAAGGTTGTGACCTCATACCAACTCCTAATTGCTTAAAATAATTATATCCTTTAATTAGATCTAAAACAAGAGTAAATCAAATAATTAAAACCTTTACCTAAATACCTATTTTCTGTAAATTTACACTCCACTACTTCAACACTATTTCATTTTAATTCAAGCAACAATCAAAGTACAATACAGCATTAACATAATTTAAAACAGTGCAGAGACTTTTAATGATCAAAATCACCTAATTGCTTGACTTAATGAGAATAAAAAAAACAACCTAATCACTTTATCTTACCATCTTCAATTTCCGAAACAGCCACCATAAATAAGAACCTCATGTTCTTGTCAAACCCAACAATCATCATCAACCACCAAGCACCTTCCCCAAAAGTCCTTAACAATTACCATAAATTACATTAAATCATAACTTTATACATCAACTCCCTTTGGATACACTCTTTATTATTAGTTCCTAAACTTTAAACATAATTCAATTTCCTCTATGATTTTGCCAATAATTCCAATAATAGTTGAATATGAAACTCCCAACATTACTTAAACAGTTATATGAACTAAGGAAACCTCAAAATAATATCTTTAAATAAATTTCCAATTTAAATCATAACTAACTAAACTTTAAGATCACCCACTAAATACAGTTATCAATAGTTAATCTTCCTAACTTCTCAATTAAAATCTATTACTTCATTTTCCAATTTATAACACTTATTAGTTCAATCCCTCAATGATCCCATCAAGAAAATAAACATGTAAGGACCTTTAAGCATTCAAAACTACATAACTAATCACCTTTAGCTTAATTCCGCATTTGTCTCCCCATTCGTATCTTAAACCCAGTCTCATCATATTACACTTAGAAACATTTGAAGCTATTGAACTCTTCTTTACACTCACTTATCATCCAAGATATTTGGATAAACTCCTTGTCAACATCCTAAATTGTAAAACAATCATTGTTACCCCGTATTGTTGTTTCCCACAACTAACAAAATTCACATTTGATCACCAAGCCTCCTAGATTAAATTTCTTAATGCATCTAGCATATAAGTAACCAGAATTCATGTTCCTCTAGAGCAATCATCGAGATTCTAGACCAAATACCTAATCAAGTAAACTTTCTTAACCCTTCTTTAACTCTTAAAAGCACTTGGAAACCATACTCATTACTTAGGTCAAATTGAAGCAGTAAATCCAACCCTCTCCTAATTCGAAATTCTTCAACTCACATCCATTTAATCCTTTCCCAATATACTATCAAATATTCCTCATAGATTAATCTTTTATCAAACCATCACCAGCTTGTAACCATGATATTATCCCACAATCTACCAACTAACAATTCAATTTATTATAAACACACTTTCATTCCAAATCACCCCTTTTTATTTCACACCATCCTCAAACAATTAAAAACATTTAGAATCGAACCCAATTGGCTCAATAATTCAAACAAATCTTCAATCCCAATCAATCTCATTCCACTTCACCCTCAACTCCACCACTCTTTTATCCCATTTAGGATCCAATTATTAAGAAAACAAGGCTTACATGACTAACTGAACAATTAATCATCAATCCTTCATCTTACAAGTCCAATTCAATTCTTACATCATTTAAAACTATTGAACCACACATATACCCTTCATATTGCTTTACAATTCCTGACTTCTTTATACCTGCTTAAACATCTTTCGTTACAACTTACTTTACCACTTAATTATCCTAACTCCTCAACTCCCCTTCACTAATCAGATTCTAGCATCAATCCTATACTTCTCTGTTTCATCTTATTATGAAATCAATAAGAATCAGACCATAATCAATCTAATTACCTCATCATCAAATTTCACTAATAACAAGTAGTTCCAGAAATTGCACAACTTCCGACCATGAAAATCAAACTCACAACACTTAAAACTTACGTAGAAACAGAACAATGAAAGACTCAATCAGAGGTTCCAAAATCATGACCTTAAATTCATTTTATCATATTAAGAGTCAAAATCACAGAACCATCTAAATACAGAATCTGAACACACCAGAATTCGGCCAGAACAACACCAGAAACGGAGGGAGCAAAACTTAACCAAATTAAGCAACAAATCAATTTAACCTAATAAGCACCAGAAATCAGTGACCAAAAAGGGAAGAATATTCGAATGAACATGAAGAAGAACAAGAAATCTGACGCAAAGCAAGGCAGCCAAGAAGGGAAGAAGACATAATGGATACTTAGCCATCTTCATACACAATCATTCGCCAACAACAAATCACAAAATGACACCACTTAACACACTAAAAATCAACGGCTCAAACGAATGGGAATTCAAAGAAACAGAGGAGAAACAAGAACAAGAGTTGGACGAACAGTAACAAGAATTTGGGGCTTTTGAAGAGCATCAGCCAAACACCAACAACGCACAATTTCGAACCGGAATCACCCAAAATCGCTAAGAACAGAAACGGATAAACATTAGCCCGAAGCAGAACAAATTTCAAAATCCAAGTAAAACATCATGTAAGCTCAAATTTATTTGGGGAATTCGTCCGTTATACCTTATGCTTCAATTAAATCGGTTCAAACTTCCAAAATACCCCAACCCATTCGAATCCTCACTCACAAACGGCGCTAAACGGAAAAACAAAGGGTAGGAGAAAAGAGAAGAGGCTCACCTAATTCGAAATTAGGTCTTGCATGGGAAAGAGGAGGCCGCCGTTGCCGTTGGAGCTCTCTGGTTCCGTCGAGAGAAATGGGGAGGATGAGAAGAAATTGAAAATAAATGGAGAGAGGGAGAGGGAGAGACTCAGGAACAGAGGGTGATGTGGAAGCAGAGAGCGAGTATATATATATATATATATATATATATATGATATTTTTATCGGATATTTTACCATTTTATTTTATCCCTTCTTTTTACAGAAGATATTTTTTAACTAGGGTAGATATTGTTATTTTCATTTCCTCTTTTTTATTTTTCTCTTAAATGGTAATTATATGTGCCATTATCATTTATAAAATAGACATGAATTTGTCCCAAAATAATTTTTCTAAATATACTTTAATTTGCAAATTTATTTATAAGGCTTTTTAAATAACAAACAATACCCCAAGGTTCTAAATATTCCCTTATTTAAATTCATCTTTAACTATTTTCCCTCAACTAATAAATAAAATAAGTCTTAAAATTTATTAAAAATTCCTAAAACATAATAAATTTATTTATAAGACTTTTTAATTCCTAAATGCCACCCAAGACTTTAAATAAACCCTTATTATCTCTTTTCTCCAAATTAAGTTTTATCTTTTAATTATTTCTCTTTATTTCTTAAAGAAAATAAGCCTTGAAATTATCAAAAATGCCCGAATATCATAAATTCATTTTTAATGCTTTTTAGTATTGTAGTTATATCCCCAAAACCTTAAATAATTCTTTATTTTCTATTTTCGAAAATTTGGGGTGTTACAGTTAACATGATATAGGTGTTATAAAACAATTTGATCAGCTTTCTTAATCCTCCATCTTACTTAAATAATAGTATTGAATAAGCATATAATTTAAAGAAAGTTGACAAAAATCAGAAATAGGTTATGCACACGTAGGATTAAGATAAACTCCTTTAATAATATATATCTTGTAAGAGTAATAAACTAAAATATATACATCCTTAATGAAAATTGAAATGCTTATATTTATATATGTTGAAGTGTGAGAGTGTATATTTATGTATTGCCTTAACTTCGTTTATAAATCGCTTCCAACATAATTTACTGAAACTAAAAGACCTTCAAATGTTATTAAATCTCTATTAATAAGTATTCAACAGCTTTTTAGCTATATCCTATTGAATAGTGGATGTTAAAATTGTATATTCAAAATAAATCATAAATAGGACAAAAAATTACTCTCTTAAAAGAAATCATAGCGGTCATAATATAGGTATGCAAACACATAAACCTAGATTAGAAGGATGCATGATATTACTCCATCTAAGACCCAATTTGCTAAACCCAGTCAGATATTTTTTTGCACTAATTTTTAAAAAAATTGAAGTTGTATAACATTATCTCAAATTTACCTTTACATCAAGATGACTACCAAAAGTTATTCATTTATTCTTCATCAACCTCCGCCTATATATAAAGGAAGGTGGTTGATCAAATATACAATGATTTCTATGTGTTTTGTGTGAAAATTTAGATAACATATCTACTAGATAAGCGTACTCTCTACAAACATAAAAGATATCAACTTGTCAATAAATGTAAAAGAAAGTAATTTAGAATTATCATCTACTATATCTTTGAATGACAATTCCCTTCATAACTTCTCAAAACAAGATTAAATAGCTTATGTACAATTAGAAACTAAATTTACATTCTTAAAAGCTTTTGTCCAACGTATATGAAGTTCATAAATAAAACTAAGTCAGTCCGCAATTGCTTAAAAACATTGGTTGATTTGATTTTTTTTTTTTTAAATTTTTATATAGTCATGAATCATGCGTCAAAAAGATTTTATTAAGGTATCCATAAAAATAGTAATGCTTTGAAGGGTTTTGCACTTTGCAGTAACCATATTTGTCAATAATTCACTTGAATCGAAGGTTTTCAGGGAGGAAAAATTGAAAGTTTGAAACATTAAAGATAGAACACCCCCCCCCATTACTTTTAACTTTAACCTATGGTGATAAATATGCTAATTATAGTTGGCAAAAAATGCTAATTATGATTATTGATGTGCAACCAATTTCATCAAAATTTAGGAAATAGAAAGCATGAAAATGTGATGGCAAAAAAAAACAAAGAAAAAGAAAGCATGAAAATGATATCAATGAGGTCAACACCAAATATAAAATATGGAAAGCATAGGAAACTTTATTCTTTAAAAAAATCAAAAAAAAATCTGGATGAGCTGGAAAATTGAGTTGATTATTTATACAACTAATTTCCTAGTTAATGATAATTTGTGTCTAGAAGTCTTAGAATGCGATTTTAAGTGTGAAAGGAGATTAGTGGTAAATGTTATTGTGTTACCTTATTTTGTTGTTAATATTATTCCCTTGATGATAACAATATATTCGATTAGGTTTACTTTTATACTCTCTCGGTCCTAAATATAAGATCACTTTGACTTTTTTTTGTGGAAGTTAAGGAAGCAAATTATATCACTAAATTATAACAAATGTGATATGTACTTAGATTATATATTAGTTTATAAGTAGAATAAATTAGTTTTGAGGAAAAAAGATAACTATAGACAATTTAAAGTGATTAATTTTGTATCCTTAATTTTTTCAAAAAAAGTCAAAATAATCTTATAATTAAAACCGGAGGGAGTAATTGTTTACTCCTTATCGTTCTTTACCATTTAAATTTTGTTAAGATGGGATATGTTTGTTAAGAACTTCTCATTTGGCACTCTACACCATCTCTCTTAGTGGATGCTGTAGGTTTTATACCTTAAAAGTGACCAACATGATTTAAAATCTTACTCTTATTTTAAAAAAAAAATGAGATACTTTTTTTTATCAATTAGACATGTTATCATTAAATAATAAATATGTGTTTCATTTAATATTTTTAGAAGTTATTAACTTTTATATATAGTCCCACCAGCTTCTCCGAACAGAAATAGATCAGTAAAATATGATTATGTTTCGAAGCAAAATATCATGAGCCACACTATGTTTACAAATACGTTCATTAAGGGAGGTAAACAGGTAATAACAACTAAACTATAGAACCTCAAGAGTTATATATTGAAATAGGGTTGAAGGAGGATGATGGTGATTACATTAGCTATAAGGCTAAATTTGTCGCAATTGGAATGTTCAAATTAGGAGCGTAGGATAGGCTCCAAAATCAAAGAGTTGTATATGGTAAAGCATCAATTATAATTTATATGTCATACACCAAACAAAACATATCACATGAAAATATTGACCCACTTGCTCCTTTGCCACTTCACCCAAATAAACAATTACCAACTCTATTCCCTTGTCACCCATCCAATACACACCAGCCACGTGGTGCTTCCGCTGACTCTCACCTACTCTACACTTTTTTTTCCTCACTATTCATTCATTCATGTTCATTGTTCCTCGATTATTATGCCGTGCAACGTCATTTCCCTTTAAGTGAATTGTAAAGCATTTTAATTTTCCCCCACTCACCCTCATCATTATAAAATTACCTGCATGACAATTTTGTTATGCATAAAGAAACTATTAATAGACTCAAAGGTCCTTTTAAGCATTGTATTCGGTTCAAATCTAACATAATGTTAGAAAAAGTTTCTTCAAAAACCTTAATCTATTCGTTATTTGATGAAAAGGGGCTAAACCAAAACCAGCTGGAGCAATGCGCTAATTACATTCTTGCCAAATATTTTCACAATGTTATCTATTTGACTTACTATATCAGAATATTTCAAGGCCTGATTAGAGGTAACTCTTGTAAAAACATTTCATGACATAGACTTAGTAACTTGATATCGTTTTTTTAAGAGACCAGTGCCTTTTCCACCGGAATCAACACCTATTGTTCACCCATATTAATTTTTGTTGTCATTTCTGACAAACCCATTATTAGTGATATCATATGCAAATTTAAAAAGAAAAAAAAATGAAAATATACAATACACATGGCCTTATAATTTTCTTCAATTTCACATTATGCCTCTATAGTTTTTTTAATTAAGCCCTCATTGTTTGGTCCAACAATTTCGATTTATAGCACTTACGAATTTTTTTTTAAGATAAATGCACTAATGTTAACACAATATAAACGAAACAAAAGAAAAATTCATAAAGTTCATTAAATTTTAGAAATTAAAATTTACAGTTTTTACCCTTAAGGATGAACTCCTATGATAGATCAAACTATACATAAAGGCCTAATTAAGTTAAACAAAATAAAGTATAGCAACCAGATTATGTAAACTAATTGACTTCAAATTAATCTTTTTTTTAAAAAAAAAAAAATCCATCGTTACCCCCCACCCCCCCTACATATATAACCGGACATAGCAGCAAGTAATTTGAGGGGAGGCAATCATAACCCCACTCACTCCAACTCTCTTATAATAAGTTCTCTCTCTATTTCACAATTCTTGATTTGTTCATCATTGCCAAATGGCCTCAATCACTATTCATCATCAACAACAACATGTTCTCTTCATATCCTTCATTATTCTCACCATCTCTCTCCTATCATCATCTTCTTCTTCATTCACAGAACTATCACCAGACATTGCTCCTCTCTTACCTTCACCAGGTGTTGTTTTGCCCAACCCAACCTCCGGTTCAGACATCCCCACCATTCCTTCCACCCCAAGCCCTCCTAACCCAGATGATGACCTCTCTTCTTCTCCCGGTCCACTCTCGGCTCTCTCCCCATCCGGTCCGGTTCAGCCTGCTTCCAATGCCCCTTCCTCTTTAGCCATGGCTTCTGCTCTTGCAGGTTCCCTAGCTTACTGCCTCATTAGTATATTCAGAGTCTGACAATTTCATTTGAAGAATCACTATGTGAGTGTGTGTGAGTCAGTGGAACATTATTATTACTGTTATTATTCAATCTGATTATTATATACTGTTCTCCTTACAATTCCTATATGTGATATATTTAATTGCATTTTAATTGTTATATGTTTGATGTATATGATATATATGGGCGTCATTAATGATGGTTTTACTGGCGCTTTTGGGAATCTTGTTCGTTTGTTTTTTAATCTTTGGTTGATTATTCTACTACTGTAGGTTTTCCTCTAGCTAGCTACTTGTAATTATTTAGGTTGCCCTTTTGTGTTTGTGTTTATCCATGAAAAAAAGATCCTTTTTAATCTTTCCAATCAGATTCCCATGATTGAACCTTTTTGCCGTCATTTTAGCATTTCCAGCTTCAATTCACTCTTTTTTTTTTGTCTGAGCTTTAATTCACTCTTCATCATAGCTGGAATCCTACATTCACAATTATAATTAAATTATATACACTACCCCGTCTTTATCCTAAATGTAAAATGCTTTCTAGAAGAAGTCATTGCCTCGTAATGTGAGTTGCGGCACTACAAAAAAAAACACCGGTTTATAATAGTTAAAAATCATCTGTGAGTTTGTAACGGTTTAGACAAGCCGTTACACACGTATACAAAAACTGTGACAAGTCAGCAACGGTTATTATTAACAAACCGTTGCAAAATCCGATTAGGATCGCAAAATATAATCGCACTTTTTATAAAAAAACTGTGACAAATTTGTTCTTTGTCACGGTTTAAACCGTGATAAACGGTTTAAACTGTGACAAATTGTCACCGTTTTTTTCTAAAAAAATGACATTTGTCACGGTTTTTTTACATGTTTGTCATGTTTTGTTTGTTTAATTTAAATACTAATTATAAATTATTTATGAAGTAATTAATTATATTACTTGAAAAAATTTTAATCTGATGTTTGTTATGTTAATATTCTTTAAAAAGCTTTTTCGTTTACAATATATATAAGATTACTTTCATGTAGAAAAATAATTATCATTGTTCAAAGATAAATATCCTACAACGAAAATATTAAAAAAAATAGAAATTATTTAACATAATAATTAAATATGTGAATAAAATAAATAGCAAAACTGATATAAGGAAAAGTTACCAAGAAAAGATGGAACAGCACAAACATGGGTGGGTGGAGGAGAGGAAAGAAGAGGAGAGGAGTGTGTGTAAAATGAGGGGGTGGTTTATATAAGAGTTAGCATGCAATTTGTCACAGTTTTGTTCCTAAAAACCGTGACAAATGTTGCCAGAAATTAATTAAAAATTTGGGCAACATTAAATCAAATGTTTTGGGAGCAAAACTATGATAAATGTGGAGCTATTTGTCACGGTATTGAGCCATTAGTAACGATTTAAACTAGGACAAATGTCACGATTATTTTTTTAGGGCATTTGTCACGGTTTTGCTCTAAAACCATGATAAATGTGTCAAATTTTTATGTTTGTCACAGTTTTTGTGTCGAACTGTGACAAATTCAGCACATTTGTCACAGTTGTAGTTAACTGTAACAAAGAATTTGTTACTAATTGTGTGTTTTTTTGTAGTGCGTAAAGATTTATTAATTACCATATTCTAGTTTTATCCTATTATTGGTAGTACACATTGTATATCAGAAAGAGGAGGGATGTGGGACATATCTAAATGGAGCTAAAGATAAAAATAAATTAGTTTAAAACATATTTAATGAACTAACCACTTTTTCCTCAATTTGAATGAAATGGTTGGAAGTACGTTATAAATCTTTACTATTTGAGCCGGGAGAAAGTTGCTTAAATTGTCATGTTTCTCCTGGCATTGTATTATGTTTGAGGTTAAGTGATGCTTCTAAATAATATTATGTTGTGAATAACATAACTTGTCATAGATTTGTTTTGAGATAGCTATATGATAATATGTAGGTGTTTTCGGTTAGAATTTAAGTATTGTCAAGTTTAAATAGGTGTATATCTACCAATATGTTCCTTCTGATCCTTAAAATAAAATCAAATTGATCTTAAATTTTGGACTGGATGAAGTAATTTTTTGGGCTCAAATGCAATTTTATTTGAAAGTAACTATTCAAGAATGTGGGATATTCATAAGTGTTTTAGGCAAGGTTCAAAAAACCGAACCGGGTATCGAACCGGATGAGGCACTGGTTCAAGAGTTAATGGTCGGATCGGGGTCAAACCGGATTATATTAAAATAATAAAATTTTATTGATATTAACATTAATAATCACTAATATCAAAATGTAAATGTAGATAGGTATGCATGATTCATCAAATATGAATATTTTAATGTTTCTATAAAGGAAAAAAGAGAAAATATTAGTTGATTACACATGAAAATAAATATTATTCTACAATCCACAGACTAAAATACAAATATTAAGAGTAACAATAATAAAATATTAAGTATATGCAAGTAAAATAGGATTTAAAGTATTATAGTTTCCTAATTTCTAAAATTGAGTGAAATGAAAGTTAGTAATTAGGTGAATTATAATAAAATAAAATTATTATTTTTTTAAAAAAAGGTCAAACCGGGTTGAACCCCCCGGGTTGACCGGTCTTTACTGGTTCAACCGGGTTGAACCCCCGGGTTGACCGGGTCAATGCACCCTACGGTCTTTCAGCTCGCCCTGACCGGACCCATGACCGGTTCACGGTTGAACCGGTCGAACAGGACAGTCCGGGTTTTATTTCATTGGTTTTAGGCAAGGAACAAAAAACGGACCAACCCGGCCGACCCGGTCAAGACCCGGGTTGAATCGGTCAACTTTTTTTTTTTTTTTTTAAAAATAATTTTATTTTATTATAATTCACCTAATTACTAACTTTCACTCCACTCAATTTTAGAAATTAGGAAAATATAATACTTTAAATGCTATTTTACTTGCATATACTTAATATTTAATTATTGTTACTCTTAATATTTATATTTTAACCTGTGAATTGTAGAATAATATTTATTTTCACGTGTAATCAACTAATATTTTCTTTTTTCCCTATATAGAAACATTAAAATATTCATATTTGATGAATCATGCATACCTATCTACATTTACATTTTGATATTAGTGATTATTAATGTTAATATTAATAAAATTTTATTATTTTAATATAACCGGTTTGACCCGATCCGACCCCCGGTTGAACCTTTGACCCTTGAACCAGTGCCTCGTCCGGTTCGATGTCCGGTCCGGCTTTTTGAACCTTGGTTTTAGGAGAACAAAATCATAGAATTAACCAAATATAAGTGTCACCCTCTACTATTAAAAATGTTAACGATCACGAATACCCACATACATTGTAATGTACATTATATGCGCAATAGAAAAAACACAAAGAAAAATGTTAACAGTTAACATTAGTTTTTCAACTAATAAAGTAAATTCGTTCCTTTTAAAATTTGTCTGACAAAATTGTTCGTTAAAAAACTTCTAAATATCATTTGCTTATGAGTGGTTATTTCTAAAACATAATTACACCTTAACCATACATTTTTTTACCTATACAATTTATGTATGGGACATGAAGTAAAAATTATATAGTACTACACAAGTATACACGTTTAGTCATTAGTGTGATACCTTGAATTATGATATTTTGCTTATTTATCTTTTTTTGTAATTTGATTTTAACCAATTGCTTTTTTTTTTTTTTGGCATTTCAAGAGTTTGATTGAAAAGTAATAATTAACAAGCAAGAGGGTAAAAAGTAATGAAATGTGAAAAATAAAAAAAGAGCGAACTTTTGGACAAACATTGCATGTTTCAGTGATATACGGAGCCAGATGCAGATGATTCCAGAACTGTCATGTTTACATATATTGTGTAATGAGATGAGATGAGATGTGATGGAACATTATTATTTAGAAAAATGCTAAGGAACAGAAGGGCCGAAGGGAGGATGTGATCAGGAGACCCGAGACCCATGTTGATCAGGAATTAGGGGCCTGTTTGGGTATAAGAAAAAAAACAACTTTTTCACCCAAACCTAGGTTTTAAAAAATGGCAGCCAAACACTTTTTTTAATAAACCTAGGTTTGGACTCAAAACCTAGGTTTTAAAAAAGGTAACCCAAACACTTGAAAAAATGTGAAAAGCTATTTTGGATTGGAAACCTAGGTTTTGTCCACCAAAACCTAGGTTTTGAATAAGCTACAATTTTCCCCTTCTGCACAAAGTACGAGGTAAAAAAAAGTCATCATTACACATATCATAATGATCTACCAAAAATACCCTTATCCTCTCTCTTTCCCAACACATTAAACTTATGTCCTTTTTAGTAATTTACACAGAAAAAGCTATTCTCACAACAACCATCCAAACACTCTCATTTTTACAAAAGCTACTTTTTCTAAACATCAGCTTTTTTCAACTTTTTCCCCAGAAGCTATTCTCTAAAAGCTAATCCAAACAGGCAACTACTTTTTTCAGCTTTTACGCGAATTACGAGACAGAAAATACCATCATTACACATGTCATATTGAAATACATAAAATGCCCTTATTCTCTCTCTTTCCCAACACATTAAACTTATGTCCTTTTTAGTAATTTACACATAAAAAAAGCTATTCTCACAACAACTATCCAAACACTCTCATTCATCAAAAGCTATTTTTTCAGCTTTTTTTCAGCTTTTTCAAAATCAGCTTTTTTTTCAGAAGTTATTCTCCAGAAGCTATTCTACACTCATCCAAACAGGCCCTAGATGCCTTTTCTGAAAAAAGAAAATATATTATTAATTTAATAATCCAACAATATGGATCACATGCTGGCTGCCCCATCAAATCAATTTTTTCAAATTAATTCATTAGCAACAGTGTTTAGGTAAACATGTTTTTTGTCTGTTTTTGCTGTCTTTTTTCCCCTCACAAACCTTGGATTCCTTATCTGGTACTCTTGCTTGTGACTTTGTCCCCCCTTATAATTTTTAGTTGAGAAATTTACCCTATAATGCTAGGATATTATATTAATATATAATTTTCTATATATCATATTATTATTTTATATGATTTATGTGACTAGATCTTATACCATCTGTCAAATGAACTTAAATTGAAGTTCATTAGTTGTGGAAAGGGCAACGTGTGAAGTAAGAGTACACCTTAGGCATTATCAACTCTCTCCTTCTATGCTTAAGATTAAAGGGAAAAAGACAAATAAATACCCTCCAATTTGTAAAATCTCATTAACAACTTTATGATAGGTATTAACAACACAACAACCTATCATGAAGTTGTTAATACCTATCATGAAGTTATTAATGGGATTTTATAAATTGAAGGGTATTTATTTGTCTTTTTCCCAAGATTAAATTCCCTTATTTTGGGAGATTAAAGAAATAAAATCAATTATTTAAATATTATATTTACCATTTTTTAAACTAATATATTTTAATTATAAGGTCATTTTAAACAAATTGCAATTTTCTTAAAAGTAGGTTAAAGTTAGTTAAAAACAATAAATGTGTAGAAAATATTTTTTTTTAAAGTGCCCTTATTTATGAATGAGTAAGATAGAAAGTAATTATAAAAATTATGAAAGAGAATCAGTGTGAGAAATTGATACATGAGCAAAGTAGAAAAAAATACATTTATTACTCAAATAAAGTCAAATATAAAAAGGACAAATCATTTAAAAAAGGACTTTATATATATATATATGAGGGAGGGAGTATAAATAAATGCTGGGACAAAATGAAACACACTGTGATTAAAAAAACAATACATTTGAAAATTGGAAACAAAAAAATTCAAGTAATGTTCACAACTTCACATGAACCAAATGAGCCGCTATATTATTTATATGGGTGTGTTTGGATGGACTTCTGAAAAAGTGACTTATATATAAGTCAAACTGAAAATCAGTTAGATTATGTAATGAGATTTATGTTTGGATGGACTGTTAAAAATATGACTTATAAGTGACTTATAAGTCATAAGTCATATTGTGTAATGAGATGTATGTTTGGATAAACTTTTGAAAAAAGTGATTTATGTTTGGGTTAGTTGTGACTGGATGTGGAAAATAAGTTAGAACTAGATTTTTCTCCCCCGTGCAATGCACGGAAGTTAAAAATAAAAATGAAATAAATTAAAGAATATAATTGTTTTGAGTAACTATTTTATGATTAAAAATGTGACTTGAAAACAACAAAAGTTGGCTAATATAAATAATCTAAATCATTGATTGCAATTTTTTTGATAAAATAGAAAATATAAATTATTTTTAAAAGGCTTATTGTAAAATTGTGAGTTATCAAAATACATATTTATATGTTTATTATATATTTGAAGACAACAAAAGTTGGTTTCATATGAATATAAATGATCTAAATCATTGATTGCACTCATTTGAATTTGAAATTGGAAGTAATGAAAGCGGAATTTGAATAGGTGCAATTAATTTGATAAATAAAAAATATATGTATTGATTGTTGCTTAAAATATAACGATATATTTGAACACAATAATTAATTCCTAAACTTCAAAACCGAATATTAGAGATCAAAATTAAATATATATGATTTGAACTTTCATAAACAATAATAAATTGATAAGTATGTAAATGATCAAATATTCAAATAAGTATAGTTTTTTTCAAGAGTTATGACATATTATAAATGTAATATATATGTTTGGATTGTTGCATAAACTAATGATTTATTTAAACATAGTTATCAATTCGTAAATTTTAAAAACCAAATATTGTAGATTAAAAAACAAACTCTATATGGTGTATTTTTTTTAAACAATAGTAAATTAAGATATATGTACATGAGAACTGATTTTCATCGGTGTAGCTTTTTAGCAACCAATTTATTTTTAACAACGGAAATGAAAATTCAAAAGAAAAACTTTCCAAATAGAAAAATAATTAATACCATGTTGTCTAATTTATTGACATATTTAAACACATTAATTATTTTGTAAATTTCATAAGAAAAATTAATAGTGTTGATTTTAAATAATATGTGTGTGTGTGTGTGTTTGTGTGTGTGTTTTAATTGTTGCCTAAAATAGTGACTTATTTGAAGAAAATAACTAATTTGTATATTTGAAAAGTCAAATATTGTAGATTAAAAATAAATACATATAGATAGATTTTTCTATAAACAATATTACACTAAGAGGTATGTATGTGATAAAAAAGAGAATTAATATAGAATACCTTCTTAAAAGTATATATATGTATTTAATCATTGATCAATATTAAATAACTTTCATACATTTATATATTTAATCATTATTGCTTTGCTCAATTTTAAATAACTTTCAAAATTAAAAAAGTACCTTCTCATAAGTAGAAATAAATGATGAGTAATGATTAATTATTGGCAATGAAATTTGAAATTAAGAATAAAACATTCCATTATGACTTTGATTATGTGAACATGTGGACAAATAATTGCGTTAAGTGAAGATGATGTCATTGGATATGTTGACCAATAGGATTGTTGCTAAGAGCTTTCAAGAAATATATAGATTGTGGGGTCCACCTCTGTAAGTGACTTATAAGTCATAAGTCATAAGTTGAAAAAAAGAACTTATATTTATTTTGACTTATAAGTTATAAGTCCTTATTTTCTAAAAGCCTAGCCAAACATAACCATCTGAACTTTTTTTTACAATAAGTCATTTTCATTGAAAAAAAGACTTATTTAGTGTTTAAAAGGTGAGCCAAACACACTGATAGTCAGAGAGTTTGTTTTCTTCTACAAGGAGCACCTCACAATATTTAACTTTGTGTGCCCCTGCTTGATTATGAACTACTCTTTTTTCTTATTTCGTTTGATTAATGGGGGAAATTCATTTAAGAGACATCAATAAACATTACGGAGAGGACCTATATATCTAGTGGGTGAGAGTTTGCGATTCCCCAACTAAAAAATTCAATTAAATGGAAGGTTCCTAACTTTCTGAACCTTTTTTATGTGTGAGAAAATCCCTTTACTTTTTATAGTACAAGTTACAAACAGAATAATTAACAAACTAATTGGAATAATACAACTTATTCAAGAAGCCCATCCAATTAACTGATCTATAAGAGCTATTCATCTCAATTCATTCATTCAAAATGCCTCATAGCAATTTTGAATTTGCCAATTTCAAATAGAGCTGGTAATTCGGGCCAAACCCATCAGGCCGAGCTTTAATTTTAAAGGCTTCAAAAAGGAATCGGGCTTTACGGGCTGGCCCTGTAAGGCCGAGGGCTTCAAAAGGCCGGCCCTTTAAGCCTGTCACACATATATATATTTTAAAAAAATTAACAACTACAAAATAAAACAATTAATTAAAGGTAAAAAACCATAATACCTAATTCCCAATATTTATTATTGTTTGATAATTTCTTAGTGAGTGACTTATTTATAAATATGGATAATATTTATTAAAATAATTAATTAAAAATAAACATATATTTTGTAACTTATATAAAAATATGGACAATATTTATCATTGCTTGATAATTTCTTAGTGTTTGTTGCTTATCGGTGTTTGTATTATAAATTAAAATTGATATTTATGTTGACGATAATGATTTTTTTGCTTTAATTTTTTCTATAGAAAAAGATTAAAAAATAGTGTATGAGTCTTAATCGGGCCGGACCGGGCCGGGCCGGCCCTGAGCCCTGCCATTCAAAGGCTGGGCTTTGAAAAATAGAGATATTTGCATTACTCAGGCTTTTCGGGCCTGCCCTTTTAAGGCCCTGGCCCTTGAAGGGCCAGCCCCGGGCCTGATTGCACAGCTCTAATTTCAAAGCACTGTTTCAATAACTATTTAAAAGATAAAATAAATTCCGCAGGTTGAGGAGGTACGTAAATCTCGTAAACCACAGCTTCAGAATAAACTTTCCACATATGGCATGAAAATTCAAAATCACACAAGTAGTAATTCAAGTTCTGCATATTTTGCATATAAATAATAGTGATCCAATAGTCATTAAGAGAAAGCTCAAACTGAAATAAGAAAATCCGTAACTTTTGAGTCCCTTCCGCCAAGGGAACCTTAAAAATAAACTTAAGAGGATTCTCTATGATAGTTTAAGCCTTATTTTGATGAAATTAGGTCCTCAATCATGTCAGCTGCTTCTTGAACGGTGGAAATTTTCTGAGCACTTTCTTCTTCCACACTAATACCAAACTCCTCTTCAAGTCCCATCACAATTTCAACCTGCACAGGTTTTGGAAAGCAAGTCAAAAAAGTTTGAACATAGTTAAACAATACTTCTTCTAGTCCTTAATGTATGACATATTTCTAATTTTAGTAATTTTTTCCAGAATGGCCCCTGTTGATACTTCAACAATAATGAAGTAAAAGTAAGAGAGGGAGGGAGGGGATTAAGAAAGATGATTAGGGTGTTTTAGAAAAAAAATATCACATTAACTAACTTAACTAACATCTTTAATCTAATTAAATTCAGTAAATATATGTCCTACATCTTAGACCAGAGGAAGTATTTTTTTCTTGCATGAGAATCAGGCTAAATATGGTATGCTGACAAAAGTGATAAAGACTCAGGACTTGGACACACAAAGCAGCGAAAAAAAACAAAAATAAAAACAAAGAACCAATTTTGTTATGACCAGCTGAGGAGTTTGATTCAGGATACAAGAACAGCAAAGACATTGTTATATGATGGTCCCGTCACTCCTGTATACCAATCAACAACCATTTTTTACAGGGCTAATCATATGGGCTAGCGAGTAACCCAGTTCTGATAAGGGGTAAGAAAATCTTAGACATGGGGCTTTTTGATCCACCCCATGTGAAGAATTAGGAGTTTCAATTTCTACTTGGAGTTTCAACTCAAGCTGCTCTCTTGAACTATATCAGGGCGACATATCCCCTCTTGTTTAGGGTAGAGCTGCTACAACTTTTGTATTTCGATAAGAATGTTCAAATAATCTACAGCATGGACAGAGCAAGGACAAATGTGATGTTACCGTGTCAAGAGAGTCAGCTCCAAGTGCAGCAAATTTGGACTCTCCATTGATGGTGGCGTCATCTGGTATCGCCAATTGTTTCCTGACTATTGCGCACACCTTGTTAACTGTCTCTGGTTTAGCCTGCTCAAAATTCAAAATGTCATGCTGATTACATCATAAGATTACTTATTACAAAAGCTCAGGCTACAATAGTACCAAACAGAAAATTTCATGTTTATGTAATTCGAGCATGAGGCTTTGTCATGACGTTGGTTCAGAAAAGTGTCAGCTTTTACAATGCGAGCAGGCATACATAATGATCGGACTTAAAATTAAGGTGCAGGAGCAACATTTTCTTTTTCTGAAGGTACAAGCAACATTTATAGGCATTTTATATGTCATAATAGACTGGGACATTGCTGTTATTTAAAAGCCAAGACGAAAAACTAAAAAATAAAGGGAAAACAACTCCATTGTCACAAGCAGATAACTAAGAACCAAAGGAAAAAATTGAGGGTTTGTTTCTGGAAAACTTACTGCGCATAGAACTTGAAACCGAGATGACCTTGATTGCAATTGAATGGATGAAAAAATTTTCCCCTTAATTGAAAGGGAAACTGAGTTGGGGCTAGATAACCCAGCAAGAGAGGCCTGTTTTCCATCCAAAAAGAAAAATGTAATGAGCACATGAAGAAGTACATACATAGAAATAACCACAAACACATGAAAACCAAGACTAATATACTCTTGCAAAGTCATTAAGCACAACAAAAGCAATAATCAAATTGCTAATACGTATCACTAAAATGTAACATACAAACTAAGAAACAGTTAACCAGTGAATCACCTACTATGCTATAAAATGAGAAACGTTGTCCAAAATAAGCACATCCTTTCCATCAAAACAACGGTTAACTGACAACCATTGGTGATGACTCGGACCCAGTAAAAGTTAAAAGATTTTAGACTTAATTAACGATCAACTACTTCTGTAAAATCAGGCAAGATGTAAACTTGGGCTTCCAATAAATTACTCAGTTCCCTTCAACGTTTGAATTGGTTAGTCTTAGTTACAGACAAAAGATTTGAACAAATATCAGTCAAATTTATAGAGGAAAACGAGCAAGAAAGCCCCACTTTCAACAGACTGCTATTATACAACAAATATCACCTAAAAACGCAGCCGAACAATCATATTCCACCAAAATCCGAGACATAAATAAATCCCCAGCTCAATTTCACAAGAGATAGAAAAGGGGAGAACTTTCCAAAAAACAGATTAGCAAGTTCAATTAACACTGTGTCAACTCTAATAATACATGAAGATGCACACAAGAACCAGAGTTAAACACGTTCCAGGTGAATGCATAAGATCCGAAAAGATTCAAAACAGGACAAAGACTAAAAGACAAAGAGCAAACATTTATATGAATACAATGATCAACGGCGAAATCTAGGTAAATAAAAGAAAGGGTTGAATTGAAATACCGGTCTGTGCTTGAAGGAGGTGGAAAGAGAGGTGGCGGACATAGTGGTTGCAGTGGTGGAGGCCATTTGTGAGGGAGAGATCTGAGATTCGAAGTAAGGGGAAAAGGGAAGAAGGCGGAGAGCACGAAGCGAGTGTGTTGTGACTTGTTGGGTTTAAGGAAATTAGGCAAAGGTGGGGTCTTTATATATAGTTGCAGGTGTTTTCATGGTTGTTTACGCTTTGAGAGTATCGAAGGTGAGGAACGGCCTTATTATAAACGAAGGAGTAAGGATTAAGGATTAAATTAAGGGTGATAATTAGATGGATTTAAAATAAAGATTAAATTAAGGATGATAATTAGATGGTTTAAAATAAAGATTAAATTAAGGATGATCACTTGTTATTATCAAAACACGCTAACTATTTACAGTCTATTTCTTATTATAAGTCTAGCTATAAAAAAAATTGTGTTTTTAAATATAAGTCCATTTAGAGGTTATGAATTATTATTTTCCAATTTTAATCTTATCTAATTTTTTTGGGAAAAGAGAAAGAGGAGAGTGATGTGAGAATAATTTATAAATGTAAGAGAGGAGAATTTTGAATGAGGGTAGTGCTAGAAATTTTTATCAATATAAGACATATTTAATTATTTAACCAACCGTTCTTGGTATGTGAGAATTAATTCAAGTTGATTTATAATAAGAAACAGGGTGATACCTTTATTCCTACCATCCATTCCATGCTTGTTTATCATCGAAAATCATCAATATAGATAATTTCAAGAAAATGTGAAAAAATAGAAAGAATTTTTATAATTAGGAACAAATCTATTTTGGCATATAGGTCTAATATTTGGGTATGGAGTGAATAATCAAACATGGATTGACCCAATAGGTCAACCCGGAGCACATCAACTCAACCACAGAATCGGTCTGATTAGGCAGTTGACTCGGGATGATAGTGACACGGGTAACCCGGTGCAACCTGAGTAACTCGACGAATCATTGCAATTGATCGTGTTTGCTTTTTTAGAATTTTTTTATTTGTTTTTACGGGGTATAAATTGTAGAAAACAATATTAGTTAAACTTGATAACTTCAGTGCTAATAATTATTAGTTTAGGGACTAAAATGACTATATGTATGAATATTTTATTATCATTTATCTATTTTAATATTTTACTATGAAGAATATTTAACTTTTACTTATAATGGTGTTATTGGACAGTTAATTGATACTATAATTTCAATGTGTCAACGGAATTGTAAAGAATGTTGAATAAATATATGAATATTTTGTTAGTGGTTCCATGTATTGAATTGATATTTAATATCTAAAATATTTTTAAAAATTTTTATTCCTCTTTGGCTTGGCCTCTAGTTGATTCCAAGCTGACCCACTGACCTTTAACTCACTATTGTAGCCGGTTCAATGTACAATTCGATTACTTTTTAACCATGTCATATATTGTTCTGTTGAAGAGTGATCCATGTGGGATATGCTAGTTTAATGTAATATTTTTGTTCATAAGCAACATTGGGAATTCACTAAGGATGTAGGCTTTCATTAGACACATTTTTTGCAATGACTTTATAATTTTGAAGATTCCTCTTCTTGGGTGGTTTTAATTTATATTCTAGTATAGTAGTATTGCATGTCTCTCAACGGCAGCTCTCATTATTCGATTTTTATTTTTTTTAAATGTTTTGGACATGGGACAAAAATCCTATGCCGATCCATTATTTCTGGAACGGGATGGGACGGGGTCGTACCAATGCCGTGAATGCCCCTGCAAAATAAAGGGGATTACTTTTTTTATTTGTTTGCTAATTTTTTTAGGGTGTCCAGTCGTATTAAAATCTTCACGTCAAACATTACATGTGGAGAAATTTTTTGTTGAATCTGGTTCGTCAAATCATTTGTAGTCTCACTAATCACAAGAAAACATGTAGTATATGACATTGAGATTTTAATCTGACCAGGCACCCAAAAAATTTATCTGGTAGATAAAAAAATTTATTTCATCTTTCCTATATTTTCTTAATTTTATAAGTTGAAAAAAATTATATACTAGCTATTTTTTCTTATCTCATATCCCACCAAATAAATAGTTATAGAAAATCCTAATTTATTTTAATATCCTACTAATAGTTCTGAATAGCAAACGTATTTATTTATAAAATCATGGGAAACAAAATTGGAATTTACGCCTACATAAAATATAGTAAATCGTATTTTTATGAATTGAATAAACTTTTCTAAGCCAACAACCTGCTTATTTCCCAATAATAATTGTACTTTTTTGAGTGAAAAGGAAAATTTCATTAATGGTCAACCGTACATGTCAGCATGAGCTACAATTCATGAATTGAAAAGAAGGCTAAGTATGAGCTAAGCTATGTTGACTGTGTGCATGTTTGGTTTATCTTTTTTGGGCTCATAAGTCCTTCTGAACCGGAGAAGCTAACTGAAAAGAAAAAATCATGTTTGGTTCATAAGCAGATGAAAAGATCTTTTCCTCCAGAAGTCCGGTGGGGAAGTAAAAAGCCAGAAGTTAAAAATTTTGACTTCTGGCTTCTGGCTTTTGTCTTCTGATAGGCCCCACACCTTTTATTGTTTGTTATTTAATAAAGTGGGTAGGAAAATTAGACTATTAGACCCCTAAAACTTTTAAATAAGATATTTTCTTGTAATATAAAATTTTCTTTTTATCTCCAAAAATTTACCATAATAATCTCTAATTACTTTCTCCCACAATATCCTCCTTTGAGCTAAAAATATAATTTTTTTAAAATTATTTTCCTTAAAATAAGGGAGAAACTAAGCCTTTAAAATCCTTCAAAAACCCAAATTTCACTTTTTCTTTCTAAACTATAAGAATATATGCATATTATATATGTATTATTTAATAACAATAATGCCTTTTTTTAGTAATTTATGTATTATTTAATAACAATAATGCCTTTTTTTAGTAATTTTTCATCTAAACTTACTTTTCAAAATAATCATCTAAACATGTTCTAAAAGTCAGATTGAAAAAAAGTCACTTCTAACATTACTAATCCAAACATAAATCACTTCTACAATCTAACTTTTTTCCAAAAGACCTTCTGAAAAAGTTCTTCTGAAAAAAAAAACAATCCAAACACACCCTATGCTTTACATAATTGTGAAATAGAGGTAAAAAACGGTGAGTGAATGCTTAACTATTGGCCTAACCTGGAGCAGCAGTTCCTCTGCTGTGTGATTCCTATATGTGAAAAGGTGGTGAATTCTGGCTTCCCATAATTTCTAGCATGTAATGAGGAAGCCTATTTTCCAGAATAAGGGCATGCTATCACTTACAATCATTTCATTGATCCAAGTGTTGATTCTGGTATGAAGGAAAGCTTGGCTCATCTCTGGGGTTAGGATCCTTTTCCACACATATGATGCTAAGGTGCAGTGTTTGAAGATGTGTTCAGTATCCTCTATACTTGCCTTGCATAAGGCACAAGATTTACCTTGGGTCATTTTCCTCCTGTGTCTCTCTGCATTGGTGAGCATTTTTCCTTTCGCTATCAGCCACGCCCACGAGAACATGCGCACTCTGTGGGCCATAAGGAGCTTCCATAGTCGCGTCCAGGTCTTTCTTGGACTATCCCAGTCTAAAGACGCCCAAGCTTAGTATGCAGACTAAACTGTGAAGGTTCCTTGGGCAGTTAGGTCCCATGAGCATGATGAGATCCTAGTGTTATCCTCTAATTTGATGTTTGCTATTTGCTGCAATGTTTCTGGAGGTAGGAGGTCCTTGAACATGCCCCACTTCCATTCTCCTTCTGGGTTTACGTACTAGCCTATTGGCTTCTTTAAGTCCTAGCTTGGTATATCAGCATACTAGAGGAGCTTTAGAGGGCCGAGATCACTAACCCAAAAATCAGTCCAAAACTTGGTTTTTGTGCCGTCACCTAGGTTCCATTTAATATGGAGGGTTGAATCTTGCCATACCTGACCCAGTTTTCGCCTGAACAGTGATGCATGCCGGGGAAATTTTTCCTTCTCAATAAAGCTGTATTTGCCTCTCAAGACTCTGACCTAGAGATCCTCTATTTGGGCGTGAAGATTGTAGATCAATTTGGCAATGAAGGCTCTGTTCTTTGTTTCTAAGTTAAGAACGCCACAACCTCCACATTTCAAAGATTGGCATAATTCTTTCCACTTTACTAGGTGCATTCCGCGTGACCCTGATGGCTTCCCCCAAATGAAGTTTCTGATAATTTTCTCATTGCCTTTACAGCAAGCAGATGGAAGTAGGGTGCTTTGCATGGTGTAAAAAGGGATTGCCATAAGGATTGATTTTGCAAGGGTAATTCTACCCGCTAGTGAGAGTGAGTTGCACTTCCATCCAGCTAATTTCTTCTGGACTCTCTCCAATAAATAGTTGTAAGAGCTTGTCGAGATTCTCCCAGTGAGCAGGGGTATTCCCAAGTATCTTCCAAGAGCCTTAATATGTTGAAAGCCCAGTTGTCTACTGAGATTCCTTTTTTTGGGGGGCATCATATTTTTTGAGAAGAGGATCTTTGTTTTTTATTGGCTTACCTTTTGACCGGAGGCCAGACAAAAATCAACCATGATTCTTTTGATCACTTGAACCTATGATTCCTCTGCTTTCCCAAAGATGATGAGATAATCTGCAAAGAAAAGATGGGAGAGCAGTACTCCTCAGTGGCACATTTTAATTGGTTCCAAGTTCCATTTCTTACTGCCGTTGTAATCATTTAAGAGAGACGCTCCATGCATAAGACAAATATATAAGGAGAGGGGGGTCTCCTTGCCTGATGCCTCTTTGAGGCGTAAAGCTCTGAGTCGGCTTCCCATTCCAAAGAACTTGCATTGTAGGCAATGTGATACACTTCATTATTAGAACAATCATTTTTTGTGGCAGCCCTGCATCCTCCCATTTGCCTTGTTTGTTCCTCATTGAGTGTATCACTTCTTAGGAGATGATAATGTTGTCCATTATGCTTTTATTCTGAATGAAACTTGTCTAGCAGTGACTTATGATGTTTGACATGATCGTCTTCAACTTGTTGGAGATAAGCTTCGCGATTATTTTATAGATCACTGAACATAGGCTAATGGGTCTGAATTCGCTAAGGTTACAGGGGTTTTCCACTTTTAATATTAGGGCAATGAGGGTCTTGTTTAGCTCCAGATCGAGCGAGCCCTCTCCCCACAGGTCACATATCATTGAGGTAATAGTTAGACCAACCACATCCCACTAACTCTGAAAAAAGATAGCGTGTATCCTGTCAGCACCAGGAGCTTCAAGTGCTTTCATTTCAAAAAGGGCTTTATGGGTTTCCTCATCAGTGACATCTCTGCCAAGGGTAGAGAGTTGTTCCCTCATTAGATCAGGAAAGGCCCCTTGAATAGCTAAATGGACTTCTGCATCCTCGTGGGATGAGTACAAATCTTGAAAGTAACGTCGTGCCATGCTTGCTAGTTGGTTCTCATCTTCGATCCAGTTCTCGTCATCTCCCTTAAGTTTTGAGACACGATTGCGGTACTTATGGATGAAGGCCTTGGTGTGGAAATACGCCGTATTTCGATTTCCCAAGATTATCCACTCTGAGAAGGATATTTGCATCCATATCAGTTCCTCTTGGAGACAAACTTCTTCGAATTCGTCTCCCAAGGAGTAATAGAGGTTGTTGAGGAAGGATGGGAATGGGTGCTCTTCCAGGCTTTTTTGGATCCCACAAAGCCTGGAGAGGATCTTTCTCTTTTCCCCCCCACTTCCTTAAAAACGTTTTCATTCCACGTTTGGGCCGCCACTTTAAAAGAGTTAATGTTTGTGACTATTTGGGCCCCAGGGTCCCAGCCTTTTCTACGAGCTCGTTGAAATTTGGGTGGGTCAGCTATGCTTGCTTGGGGGCTGCCATACACTGCTGTAAAGAAGAAGGCTCTACTTCGATATCAAAGGTGGACTCACATATGCACAATTTGAAAGTGGTTGATGATGATGTCAATCTGCACTTTGTCTGTCCAAAGGATCTATATTCCTCTTGAGCATCCATCCACCTCAACTCTGTGAGAATGGTGGAAGCGTAGTTTTTTCACCACTCTGTCCGCCTTCTCACCTGATATCCATGGTTCCAATAAAACAGAAATTTCAGGTCTATAATTATCCACATAAGATTTGAAAGTATAAAGGAATCTTTTGTCTAAAGCTCCCTGAAAATTACTGGTGATTATTGACATAAGGTAACAAATTAAGGGGAAGTGTCAAAGCTAAAATCAACTCCCTCTATAAGCATATGGATATCTTCGCTGGTCATTTTGCCATGCATCTTTCTGGCCAAAGCTTTGATCGCCTTCACTGATGATTTTGGCTGTATCTCTTGTGACCTGGGCCCAATGGATTGGATAGTCACGTTAGGGGAGATGTTAACTCCTTTGGTTGAAGGCCTTAGGTTTAGCAGCTTTGGAGGGGACGCTCCTAGGCTCTTGTGAACTATGTGGGCCAGTTTAAAGGATTGGCCCAATTCGAAGGGATGACCCTGCTTTCTTGATGCTGTTGGTGCAATCCGAGAATGTTCAATTACAATGCTAGTATTGTAGTTTTCATCCAAGGATGTGTCTCTTTGTAAAACTCGATAGTAAGGCGATTGGAAAATGCTGTCTGTGCAGGGGTATGGTACGGGCTTGTCCTTTAGTCTGCTGGGTTGTTCCACTTTTTTAGGCGTTTCAGGCTCCTTGCTTTTCAATTTAGGGTTGCTAGTTTCTCCATATGGGGAAGGTCTGTCTCTCCATATTGCATCATGCCTTAACACGTCATAGGTGCCCTCCATTTGTAGATACTCGAATCGTGACCCTGATGTGTTTATCTGTCCATCCTCTCTCCTGGCCCACCTGTCAGTGTTACGGCGCCTGCTTTGGACCTCCATCCACTCCTTGTAGTGGCTAGCCACTCGTTCGTCCTCATTTTGGCTCATTGGAGTGTCTGCCGGAGCTGCCATGTTTTCTGGTGGTGTCTTCGATGAGGGTTGCATGCGAGCAGGGCATGTTTCTTGAAGGTGCCTGTATCTGTCACGATGAAAGCATATGGAGGAGAGCCTTCGTATTGCACATAAATGATCTAGCCATCGACTTGGATTTTGAAGGTAAGCGGGCTGGTTAGGTCGAGGCTTACAGCTAGGCGAGCAAACTTCCCCCGATTGCTAGAGTCAATGTTGTAATCTACCTTAATAAACTCTTCAAAAACACTTCTGATGGATCGAATCACATTCTTATGATAATACCTAGCCGGGAGTTTTGGGAGTTTGATCCAAGCTACAATCTCATTAATCCTATGGGTTTGGGGACTAAACTCAGGAGTCCATGGTTACACTGATAGATAGTGGCCAAAGATCACCCATGGGCTATCGATGAGCGCGCTCTGGTAGTCGAGGTCATCCTTAAATCTGACGAGGAAGCAATCATCCTCGAGGTCAATGAGTTGAAATGGCCCTCGACGTTTCCATATCATTTGGAGCCTATTGCGTAACTGTCTATAGCCAATGGGGCGGCCTCAGAGCTTTATTATCACTGTGAACCCCATCTTCCTGTTGAGCGTCTCCAGAATGTGCGAGGCGAAATTAACCATTAGTATGTTTCCATTCATGCTGATGATCACATCTTCATTCCTCAGGAAGAGCTATTTTTCTTCCTCTTCTGTAGTTCGCCTATCGGCATTTAGAAGCATGTCCTTAAAAGTTGGGAGTGGTGTCCCTCCTGTGTTTGCTTCCATAATCATATCTGAAGAGTCCTCCATGTTAACTACAATGAGCTCAGCTGGCTTTTCTGGCACAAACTCCGAAGAGGTTGGTGGTTGTTCTTGAAGTGCAGGGATTGATTGGGGAGGCAAGCCTTCGGCCTCCATACAAGCAGGGCTTTCTTGTGTCTTTGCTTTCTTGATGGTTCTATCTTCACGAGAGTGAGGTGGGGGGTCATCTTTGAGGGCACTTTTGAAGGATGTAGGTCGAAGCATGGTGATATCTCAATGTGTGTCCTAGAGAAAACGATAAGCTTCTCACTCTAGGCCATCGTCTTAGGCTGTAAAACCATTGTTAATAAATGTACTTTTTGGTTGTGCAAACTGCTTATGAGAATCAGGACCCAGATACGAATTTGCATTTCAACCTTGTGGATCCTGACTTAGTCTAGAGTTTTTATACCTATCGTTTTATCTTTGAATAAATAAATTATCTTTTATTAAAAACCCACAAATTTGCAAAAAGCATATTAGTAGCTTAAGTGTTGAACCGTTCTTTTTTTCTTCCTTGTTTTTTATTGCCCAGGGTATCCCCCAGCCCGACAGGCTAATGATTAGTGCTCCGCAGATTTAAGCTCCATTTAAGAGTCTACAGCTGGTTAATGGGTTGCGGCATACACAAGGTGAGATTCGAACCCCCGATTTGTTTTTTAAATGGTCTAAAGAGTGTTTGGAAGCTTATTAATTTGAAATATTCTATATGTATGTATGTATGTATGTATGTATATTTACATGCTATTCCAAAATTACATGGTTAAGCTTGCTATTGACATACCATAAAACACTTACATCAATATGTCATGTTCGAGTTGTAAGCATCTGTGATAATTACTTTGAGATGGCAATGTTCCCCCCATTATTAGCCCACATTTCTACGGAGCAGCTTAGTCGATTGTTAGTAACACTGAGTACCGATAGATAAATCTAAAATTAATTTTTCTTAATCTCTTATCTTATATATGGTGTCTTTGTTGAACTTTTATAACTCTACCTTTTCAATTTTTTTTTAAATTCAGGTCACAAAAATTTCCATTCCCATCCCTCCAAATCGCTCTTAATGTCACCACAACTAGCCACAGCAATGGGTGAGCAAAAATCGAACCAAACCGAAAACCAAACCGGACCAAATGGTTTTCGATTTTTCGGTTATATGGTTCGGTTTCGGTTTCCAATTTCAACATTTTTGGTTTTTTGGTTCGGTTTCGGTTTTGGGTAATAATTTTCGGTTTGAAACCGAAAAACCGATAAGAATAAGGATTTTAAAAATAAAGCCCAGACCCAATAAAATAAAATAAGAAAGCCCAAATGACCAGCCCAAACCCAAAAATACAAACCTTATTCCCATGTACTTGCAAAATTGCAGGCATCATCACATCTGACATTAGTCACGATCACCCTTCGGTCTCTCCTTTCGCTATTCTCCTTCCTCCTCCATCTGTCATCCTCTTCACCACCGTCACAAAAAAATCTCAGTAGGCATCGGAGTGACATAACCTCAACACCAAAGTATCCATCCTCAATAAGCTCTCTGGTCAAAACCTCATTCAACTCGGCGAAGAAAACACCATCGGCGACGAACTACAAAATCCACAGTGAACAAAGAAGAAAGAGTTAGGCTGGAGAAGGAGTCATGGATTCAGGGTAAAAAAATGATAGGGAATGAACTTTCTCTTCTAGCTCATCTGAGTCGCCATTGTCGAAAACGGAGGGTAGATGAAGAGCAAAGAATCTCAACACCATATTTGGTTTTTCACGCACCGTCGAGCTCAAACAGATTTGGCGGTGGATTTAACTATTTCTTCCAGTGCAGTCATCGGAGCCGTTGAGCTCCCTCCGCCGTCAACCAGAAAATAAAGAAAAGAACAGCTTGTACCTGGAAGAAATTTGATTGTTTGATCCCAAAACGCCATTTATTTAATCTAGATAAGTAGCCCTTCATCCTGGTTCTAGCGCCGGAGAACTCGACCTCTGGCAGCTCCTTGCTCTCTCGAACGCTCTCTCTTGCGGCTGGCCAGACGCACGAAGACGAGGAAGAAGAGGAGGAAGAACATGGTGATGGACTGATGGTGATGAAGTACAGAGGGAGTGCAGTGAGTGAGGGGGAAAGGAGAGGGAAGGAAAATAAATTAGGGTTTGGGGGAGGAATTACGGGAATGCCCCAAGGAATAAACTGAAACAATTTTTTAAATGAGGGTGCTATTGTCATTTTACATTTGTATTTTCTGTTTTTTTTTCATTTTTATTCTTTAACATAGCTGATAGGCCAAGTCTTTTTTTTTTAATTTTTTTTGTTAAATTTTCTATGGCCCAAATCTGCAACAAAAAGGCCCAACAAAAGCTCATAAAACCGAAAACCGTTAAACCGAAACAAAAAACAATTCGGTTTTCGGTTTCGGTTTTGTTTTTATCTCGATTTCGGTTTTTGGTTTTTTTTTTCTTCTGTTTTGAACCGAAAAACTAAAAACCAAACCGATACTCACCCCTAGCCACAGCAACATCGTATAGATTTTTTGTGAGAAAGTTGCCTAATTGTGGAACAGTAGTAAATAGCTAATAAAATGTCGACATATCATAAACAATGACCTCATAAATTATTAAGTTTTGACAACATATAATAAGCTAATCTAATCGTTTGATAGTTGTACTTTCTTAATTTTAAAACCTTCTAATATTTTATTAATTATATATATTACATGTATGTTAAATTAAAATTATTAATTTTGTAAAAAATATTTGATGGTGCATATAAATTGCTCCTGTCGGTCTAAACTCTAAATATAAGAAGCTGCTATATAGGACACAATTTTTATTTTCGTCAACCTTTTCGGACATTACCCTTATTTATACTCCATCAACAATAATTATGTAAGAGAAATATATGATAGTTAGGAAAAATGAATACAGTGTTTTAGAAAAAAGGAAAACTACCATAAGAGACCCTCGAAACATGTAAAGGGTAGTTATATGCCATTGACCTATCCGCTCTTTTTCAAATTCTAATGGAAATTATTAAAATGCCCCTAACCAAAATGAACAACATAATATTTTTTAAAAGGTTAATCTTTGGCAGGGTCATTTTGGTCATTTCCATTAAATTTGGAAAAGGACAGATTGGTCCATGGCGTATGACTGTCCTTTTTTAAATTTGCAACATCCAATTGACCTTTACATATTTCAAGAGTCTTTTTGTGGCATTTACCGAAAAAATATACTCCCTTTGGTCGACCTATTTGGACGTGTGAGCTTGGTTCTAAATATAATACTTTTTTTTAATTATTCTCAACTTCTCTAAATTATCCCTATGAATGCTCCTAAAAAATAAACAAACAAGTGAGGGATGGTGGGGATAAAGGTAGGTGGTTAGGATGTATTGGTAATATCATATGATTTTAACTAACCTAACTAATATCCTTAATCTAATCAAATTAGGTAAATATATCTTATATTTGGGGCCATAGGGACTATCTCCTAACCAACTTGACTGACATACATAATTTAGTCAAATTGTGCAAATAATTTATGTATTTAGTAGGGCCGGAACTCAACTCGTGCAATATTACTTATTGTTTGTAGGTTTAATTGATGAGAGGGGATGACATTCGACTTCTAATTGAAGCTAGACAAAAACCACCTGAAAAAAAAAAAAGGACTTGCGGATCATAAGTTAGGAAATCCCGTTGTGTCTTGTGAGCCCAACCCTTCCTTAAAATTCCTTCCTTAAAAAACACAAGTCGTGCAATATTTTATTTTATATGTTTGAATTGAACAGAGGAAGGAGTGGAGCGTAGGCAATGAATGACACAGTGTGGTGCAGGGTTGAATAGGAGCCATTGGGCAAGCTCTCGCTTCAGACAAAGCTTCCCTTTTTTGGTTTTCCCATCTCTCCCTCTTCTCCCCCACGGAGAGGAGTGAGAGATAGAGAGATAGAGAGATCCCATATTTTACGTGCCATCAAAAATAGCATACCCCAAACCAAAAAGATTCATTCTTTCCTTCTCTGTCTTCTAGGGTTTTTTTTTTTCGCTCCCGCCATTGTCGTCCTTACTCGCTGCTCTCTCCCCTTGTTCTGCACTGGCATTGCTCTCATATCACCTGAATTTCCCTTTTTGATTTCAATTGAAAGGATTCTGATTGATCTATTGGTCAATCCATTTTCTTTCGGGTTAAGGTGAAGTTCTGCTTTCTTTCGTTCATTTTCATTTTTTTTTTTCAAATTTCCGATGCTTGATTTTTTGCAAATGCGTGGTTTGTATTTCTGGGCCTCGCTGATTGGCTGGTAGTGTTTTTTTATTCCCCTTTATTAATTGAATTGGTTATTTGGGATTTCGTGTCCTTGAAACTGATGTGAGTTTTGTAGTGTGCAGATATACCTTATCCTGCTCTCAATGGTATGCTCGGTTGGGAGTGGGAGAATGGCAGTCATTGCAAGGCTTCTGGATTCTGGGAGGTTCTCCCAAACTAGGGCAGGTAGATTGAATCGAGTTTTAGAATTTGTATTCACCACAATGACTCTTTTTTTTTTTTTTTTTAAATCTTGGTTGAAAAATGTAATATATATTATATAGCCCTGAACTATTGCTAAATTATAGCATTACCGCTTGGAGTTTGAAAGATACTTGTCTGCCCCCAAGAACTGTCATATAGGAGCAATCATTTATCTGTCGAATATTGGGCCTTTGAAAATTAGTATCAGCAGTTTGTTTTGGATATAAAACTACTAACATCACCTTGTGAAAGACCAATTTCTCAGAAAACAAATAGCATTAGACGTTAGTTCGGGGGCGCAGTGTTACATTTTGTATCTTGGCTTTTGTTCATGGATAAAATGTGCTTTCTCCTTTTTTGTGTGCTTATTGATTATGCTTTGCTTTGCATGCTTTCACAATGTGTACTTAGAAAAGTAAGAGAGTTTCAGGGTTAGGATTCTTTTTAATATCTGATCAACATTGTACTCCCTTGCAAACCTTTGGAAGAGGAGATTGGCCATCAGAAGTCAGCTGCTGAGTATGTTTTCAGAGAACTGCGAGATGCAGATGAAGCAAATTTGCTTGATGAAGAAGGTGGGGATACCTTCTTTACACACATTGTCTTGGTTTTGACTTGACCAGATTACTGAGTGATGGCAATTTCTGTCAATGCATTGCTCAGAAGCCTTTCTTTAACGTTGAGTAGATGATCATTTGGCCATTTATTTTCTTTGGAAATATGCTTCTTCAATGTGCCATTGGTAGTTGTGGCTGCACCAGCTCGTTTTGTATTTTTCACTTTGCTATCCTTCTTCTATTTTTGCTTTTGGGTAAATTTTAAATGTAGCTTCTATAACAGGCATCACTTCACTGTTCTATTTTTCATGTTTTCGTTTGTTTGAATTTGTGTGTATAGCAGAAATTAACATGTAGCTTAGAAAATGTTGGATTATTCTGGGTGATTAACTGTAGACTTTCTCCTAACTTAACTGTTTTATAATCCTTTACTATAGTAACTTCATTTTTAAAAATTTTAATTCAGAACAGGAAATTAGAAGACACTGCTAAAACCAGCATTCTTAAATTAACCCACCCAAATGTAATTTACCCCATGCGAGTCAGTTATTTCTAATTGGAAAGAAATTTTTCTGCTGGACTTGTTTGAAGATGCAAAAGCTTCCTAGCTGTCAACTCATAATTCAGTATTCATATCTGAATCTTGGTTTAGTCAATTGGCCATTTGTATCTCTATATTGCACAGCTACTCAACCATTTTTATCCTTTCTTATAGTCTTGCCTTTTGTTTCTCCTTTTTCATTTGTCAGCTTTTCATACTACCACGTAGTGTTTTTTTTTTTTTTCCTATTTCAGATATGCATGTGTATGGGTTGAGGCCTATGTCTGATCCCTTGCAGCTGGTAAGATTTGCCTTGAGATTTGCTTTTTTTCCTAGTCCGTGTTAGTGGCATTAAAATTTTGTTAAGTAGAATTGAATGCATTCACTATTATGTTTTTGAGAAATCCTCCTGAAACACCTGTAGCTTAATAAATTCTGGTTATCTTACAGCAGCAGCAGCAACAAAGCCTTATCCCACTAGGTGGAGTTGGCTACATGGATTTTAATTTGCATGTATTCAGTCCAGTGTTATGATTTCAGCTATCTGTCATTTTCGTAAACAATTGAACACTCATAACCCTAGGCACCATGTAATGTTGATATTTGGAGTATATGATATGATAATCAAATCTGCATTTGTGTGCATGCACCATGTAGGGAATGGGGCAGAGTACTTACTGCATTCTTTAAGCTCTGTAAGTTGTCACTATTGTGTTAGCTCTTTGCTTTTGCATGTGTGGTATACAGTGCATTATTCGGTATTTTACTATCAAGCTTTTTTAAGTTTGTGATGAAGCTTTTAATTCCTTTGTTAAATCACATGATGCTTAGCAGGGCCAAGGGTTATAGCCGCTTTGACCTCTTTCTTGATTTATATTCATTAGGAGTTTCTCTTGCATGCCACCACAAGAGGGCTCCTGTTTCTGATTCTGATGTAGTTTCTGTTGGTCAATAGTAAAACAACTCATGGTTTTGACTGACCTGTCTCCTTACATATTGTCATGCTCATCACAAGGACAGAGTTCTACATTGTTCATTAGAAGTTTTTGCCGTTCATATGAACTTTTTATATTGTACAGTTGATTGGTATATGTGAATGTGTATGTGCTGACATTTTTGCCTTGATAATTAAGTGCTTTCACTTAATTTTACTGATTGTTTATATCATTTTGAAGGTATGTTGTAATGCTTGCAAGAAGCCCATCCAGGCCAACCAATATGCTGCTCATGCAGGTAGAAGTGGGCTTTATTTATCTTTGGTCCTTTGCACGAGGTCTGAGAATTAACAATCTGTTAGCAATTGGCACTAACTTTTATTTTTTATCGACACAAAATCCTGGGCATCTATTACTGTTCGTTTCATATTTTGTATAGGTCTGCATATGGTGCCGGCTATTTTATAATCTGCTGTTTTTTGGGCTTCTTTTGTATCCCTAAAGTATATGGAATCACTAATATTTGGGTTTTACTTTTTTTTGGGTCTCTTTGCCCCTGATTCTTCAGAACTTTGTAGCTCATTAAAGTTTACAGAACAAACTATTCTGGAGATTGATGGCAGCATGGGTTATCGAAAGCCCCCAAGGAAAGAAAAGAAAAAGTTATCGTCTACTTCTTGTGCCAGTATCCACATGATAATAATTAAATTAATCAATAAGCTGCACATGTTTAGTGCTAAGTTCCATCTCAGATTTTAGTCTACACTGCCTGGTATTGTTTATGTAGTCCTTTTATCTTCTGAAATTGAAGTTGAAACGATGGATTTATGTTAGAAAATATTGTTTGATTGGTGTGTCTTTTGAAAATCTTTTTTTTCTATACCTTAAAACTGTATTTCTGCAAAGCAATCTTCTCTACCTGTTCTGTCACATGCTAATCACTGTTAGCTGTAATATAAATCATGTACCTCCTAACCCATCAAAGACCTAGCGCCAGCAGTTGGGGAGCAGGGAAGGGCTGATACCGTGGATTCTACCGGTAAATGTCTATACCAACCCCCCTTTTGTGCTGATGGTTAAATCAGTTTGCTGCACGTTTCAAGCTTTGCTAGGCGAGAATTAAGTTCGTAATCAGTTTCTGAAAAAAACAATGGCATCTAGGCCAGATAAATATGATTACGGCTATGCTCATAACTTCTATCTGATTTAATCACTCTGATCCTTTCCTTCTCCAACAACCAAATAACATTTAGCTATGCCTTCAACATGATTTTTGTTGCGGAAATATTAACTTTCTTCATTTGATTCCTCTTGCTCCCTTTTGCTCCTGTAAAAATATCACTGGGAACTGCAGTTTATTTATCTGTTTGAAAATTGATCAAAGAATGGGAACAAAGATATGCTTTTCCACAGATAGTGCAACATAGGTGGTTGACATTGACATTTTTAGGTTGAGGTGGGTCAATATGTATACTTTAAAGTTCAAACTTGTTTTATTCGCATTTTGGTTGGGTATATATATCTGATGGATTTGTGTTCAGGGAGTTAGTGTTTAGCTTCTGATAAAATTTCAGTTATGCTGCAAAATTGATATACTAATTAATTTGAAGCTTCATCTTAGTACCTATTTCCTTAAATACTGGTGTAGATGCAGCATCTATGATGGATGGTACAGGGTTTAATCTTGGAAATGGAGATCACTCAGCTTCTCTAATGCAACCTCCAACAAAACGTCATAAATTGTATGCATTCTTAGTTCTTGAGATTTTTATAGTTTTTGAAGTCAGATCATTTTGACATCATTATTGCTTTATGCCCAGAGAATGTTTTGCTCAATAAATGTGGTTTTCTTTTTTGGTATCTTCGTAATAAACAGAAACACTAATCATTTGAAAACTTTATCAAGCACCTCGTTTCATGTTGAACATCTCCCGCTTCTCTGCCTCCTCTCAAAAAGTAGTTCTTCACTACTCATTAGTAGAAAACCTGTTGCAGAGCTATTAAAAAGTTATTAATCAACAATGAAATATTTTGGCATCAGACTCATAAAAGCTTGTCATTGAATCTTTATACTTCCCTTATATGAAATAAGGACCAGCTGTGATGCGTATTAGTCCAAACTACTGACAGGTAAGTCCTGTATATGACTATAAAAGTTCAATTTTAAGACTGTTCGTTTGATTTATCTTAATCATGATGCAGTATTGAAATATCTTTTTTTTTTCTTTTTTTAAATTTTACTTTGGGAGTGTTTGAGTTCTGGAATGATTACTGCCTACTCCCCACCTGGCCACCCCATTCTTACCACCTTGCTTTAGGCACCTGAATTCGTAAATTATCATGCTCATTCTTTCCCTGCAGGATTGCTCGAGGACATTTACCTCCACCAGAAAGTCCTGCAACAGAATCTGGAGTAACTAAATCAGCAAGCTTTGCAAACAGAAATACTTGCAAAGGTGCATATGTTTCTTTTGAAGTTGTTTTTAATCACTGAATTCAGGACTTAAAGAGGATGACCATTTTCTAGTACATTCTTGTCAATGTTGTATATTTAAAAAGGAGAGAATTGTAATTTTGGTCATAAAAAACATGCCTTGGTTTAATTTTGGATCTGTGCCTAATATCATTTCAAACTGGCTCTTATGATTGCTTTAGTTTGCTTCCACTTGTTGTTCTGTTCATTGTATTTGCACTAGAGCGTATTGAGGGTATGAGAGGGTTAACTAGGAGGTAGAAATATGAAGAGGCACCAAAATGAGAAAGTGCCTCTTCTCTGGCACTTGTGTGACAATTTTTATTTGGCCCAAGAAAACAGGCTTCTCTTGTTTTCTGTCCAATGAATTTATTCCAGTTCTTGTTCTACATTATTCTTCTTTTGATTGAAAAGGTAAATAGTGAAACTGATCTTTTTTTGTCTGCACCTGTGCTCTTGTTGACTTTCATTTGTAGTATGCACGGTGCTCTCTTAGCTTTGATTTCAGGCCTATAACTTAGAACAACCTTCTGGCTACTCTTGCCGTTTTGTATTATAATCTCTGTGAAGTTGGGTGGGGGAAGCATAACCCTTTTTTTTTTTTTTAATTTTATCTTCCAGGTGGGGATGTGTTTGAAAAAACTGTCTCTGAATACGGATATCCTAACCATGAAAATCTTCAGCCTGTCCTAGAGCAACACCATACAAAGAGAGGTGCTAAGAATTATATATGTTTTAGTTAGTTCATTCACACTGTTATCCTTGAGGAAAGGTTTTGTAACCCTTTCTGTATATTTCCTTATTCTTCAGTTCTTATGGTTTATGATGTAATGTGTCGTCTTCTCCCTCTAACCTGTTGCGTACAATGCATGTGTTTTAATTGACTTAGATGTTCCTGCGCCCCTTGCTACAAAGGTTTATTATTCCCAAAGGAACAATCGTCTCCGTGCAGCACTTCGTCATCTTTACTTTGTCTCAAGCAATGAATCATGTACAGATATTGCTAGTCCAAATTCGTCAAATGAAATGATAGCATTCCAAGATTCACATCGTATGAACCCTTCATTTGGACAAAAGGATAATGGTAACATGAAGGTATCCAATTTTCCTTCTGATGATTTTAGGTACTTCTATCACATATCAACCCCTTTGTCAAAAAAAGTTATGTGGCTTGTTGGAATATTAATGCTGAATATATTCATGAAGCAGACACAATCGAACTTAAAATCAGTATTAAGGCTGGGTCTCTATTTTGTCCTTTTTTTTCATTTAAAAGTAAAGGGAAGTGTATTATATTGATGCCTATTGTCTAGTTACACTTGCCTGTCTGAAGAACCCCTATCATCTAATAAAAACCTAAGTTTCAGGCCTTAGTATTGTACTTGAGTTGGTAATTGGACAAGATCTGACTTGCATGATTATTTATTTGGGGAAACAGTGCCAATTACCGAACTTGATACCAGCACAAAGTCCTAATCATATTCTTGCAAAAAGTTCAGACTTGTGCATATCTAAAGCAGAAGACCCACCAACGATTGTCTTGCCAAACCAGTCAGTAGTTAATGTTTCAAGGCCTGCTGCCCCTCTGGGGTTGACAAGAAGCAGCTTTCTTCCAAAGCCTTATTCTTTTGCAAGCAACACAGGTAATCTGCTTATAAATTGGATTATGGTCTCATTCACTCTTTTACTAACTTTTGAATGCCATTTCTAACATGCTTAGTTAAGAAAGTTCAGAGACTATTAAAGGAGTGCCTCTGACTATAAAAATGTCAGTAGATTCAGAGTTTATCCTTGTGGTATGACTAGCATTTAAAGTGCATGCTTTGATTAGAGACAAACAGATGTGTTGCATTGTTATCTTGATTGATTTTAAATGAACAAATCATATCTTAAATACAGGATAGTGTTTTATATCTTTGTAATAATCTCTTGTACAGGATAGTATGTTTATATCCGTTATTTTTGCAGTTTAATTATTGTGGTGACGGGAATGAGTTCAAGTTGTACACGAGTGATATTTTTGCTTTTGTAGGGAATCCAATTGGAACAATTCAGCAACCAAAGGGGAGTGTTCCTGTTATATAGTAATCTTGGAGGGGATTTTTTTTCCTAGGTGAAATTATAGATCAACTAATACTCGAGGTTAGGATTTAGCATCCCTTTTTTGTAGCTGATAAAGCAATTTTCTCAAATTGTTTATTCTATCAGTGTCATCTGCTCTGTAAATGAACTCTGATCTCTGCTATAAAGGAATGAAAATGTCTAGAATTTTGTCAGTCCCTTCTCTGGAATTTATGTTTTTGTTGCTTGCTCCTATAAGCGAGGTGTTATTTCGCTGTAATTAGCTATTTTTAAGGCCAACCCGGAGTTCTCTTTCTTAAAGTAATTAAATAACAAATGAGAAAAGAATTCAGCAGCAGGCACGTTGCAGTATAGAATCCCATAATTTACGGTCTTACAAGGTATCTTGAATTAAGTATATTTCTTTGTGAGAAGCTTCCATTGGGCTGGGTGCTCTTAATTCTGGAGAGAATTGTTTTGGGCCCAATTATTATATGCTGTCTGTATCTATAAATTGTTGAAAGTCAGTCTGTTATTCATACTGGTGACACTGTGCTCTCTGCATCTCCAAATTGTATTTGTAGAAAGCCGTCCATCGTGATTCATAATCTGTTTGAATTTGATTTATTCTGGATCAAGGAACTGTTGAAGTTTTAGGTTATAGAGCTCTGTGTTGTATCTCGGAGGATTATGAAATTTGTATCCTAAATGAGCTGTGAAGAATAAGTAATTTCTGCTCGGGTCATTTCATTTCACTTTCTCATGCCTGCACAGGACAAGAACCAGATATGGATTGGTGATTTTATTAGCAGGTAATCTCAATCAGAGAAAGTTAAGAATGTTATACCGCAAAGCAACCTATATTTATGGCCTTAGTATAACATATCTGTCTGTCTTTTGAATGTTATGTTTGTTTGTGAATTGTGATGCAATCAACATGTCCATGTACTTTTGTGAGCATGGCATTTAGATTATGGTTATAAAACAATGTTAGATATTTTGTGAAAATATCTTGCATGATGTAACTATACAAGTGGATGAATGCTAAGGACATATCATGCAATCCCAAATAAAATGAGGGAATCGAAGTAATATATTTATTGCAAGGTTTTGGTGCTTGTGTGATAGCTACAGATTTGTCCGGTACAGGGGATGATGTAGTAGTAGTCGACATCTATACAGGTTTATATCTTTAAAATATCCTAAGGCAGTATCTTTGTTTGGGCCGCCTCAACAGCTAAAAGATCTGAGAAATATCTCACACGAGTTGTTTCCACTGAGTGGAGCAATGTCTCGTTGGAAAACCAACTGATACATTTCTTTCATACTGATAATGACAAGCCTTAGTATAGGAGAATATTGAGGGCACTTTGATTGCTTTAGCTGTCGTCTCGAATCCTTGTGGTATATATAGAGATGGTGCTCAATATCATATTCGTATTCCTTTTTGTGTGTAGCTCAATTTTTTTTAAATGTGTTAAATAACTAATCTGTGGATATTAAAAAAATTAGTTAAGTTAGTTATGTGTAGCAAAAGCGTATAGATTGTCTTAAGATTATCTATGTATGAAGACTATTCTTGATAAAAACTCTTTTTGTGTGATTAATAGGGATATTTAAGGAGAAAATTATAGATTTGGGAGATAATATGAATTGATATTTTATATTTAGAAACAAAATGCACTTCTTGTTCTAACTCTTATACTAGAAGCAGAGGGAGTATTATTAAATCAAATTTTAGTATCACTTAGCCTAATTATAGGTGGCTCTACGAATGGCATCTTTTTTTCTTGTGTTTACATATATTCGAACTTATTGTTTGCGTATCATATTCATATTCTTGCCTCTCATCATCAGCTCATCACTCTCTCTTACCCTTTTTGCATCTATGGTCTCGTCATCCCACTACGTGTTGCCTTTCCTAAAATTAAAAATAAAAGGTGGGTTCTAGCTTTGGATGTAGCTTTAAAAAATAAATATATATATATATATATATATATATCTCTCTCTCTCTCTCTCTAAAGCTCAAGGAGCTCCAAATTATAATATCGCGCTTTTGCCTTTATTGGTCGGGGAGTAGTTTTGGTTTCGTTTGTGTTAAAACCAAGGCAAACAAACCTACACTGGTCGGGCCAATCCAGAATTCGATGACATGGCCATTTAACCGGTCCGGGTGACTAGCCAACTCAGCACTACTAACCCGAAGTGACCTTGAGTAATGAGATGCAATACAACGAGTTGTTGGGTTGACTTAGGTTGTATTTAAAAAAAATGGTGTTGAAAAAGACATAACTTGTGTTTTTTATTTTTAATGGGTGTGTTTGGCTTGCCTACTTGCAGCTAAATAAGTCCTTATTTTGATAAAAAAAGACTTATTTTCATAAAAGGACTTATAAGCATGTTTGTCTCGACTTATAAAAATAAGTAACTTATAACTTATAAGTCAAAATAAGTATAAGTTCTTTTTTTCAACTTATGACTTATGAGTCACTTTTTTTTGTGGACCCCACAATTCTAACTTATTTTACACATCAAATCACAACTAACCCAAACATAAATCACTTTTTCAAAAGTCAATCCAAACATATATCTCATTACACAATATATGACTTATGACTTATAAGTCACTTTTTTTAACAGCCCATCCAAACATAAATCTCATTACACAATCTGACTTATTTTCAGTTTGACTTATCTATAAGTCACTTTTTCAGAAGTCCATCCAAACACACCCAATGTTAATGACTACTTATTAGTTTAGTTATTGAAGAATTGTTGGTAGGAATGCTTTGTTAATACTTATCCATTTTGATACTTTATTAGAAAGAATATCAAGTGATTACTAATTTTGGTGTCCATGAAAAATAAATTTATACTATCAAGTCAATATGTTAAAGAAATTATAATGAATATTGAGTAATTATATGATAATTTTGTTAGTAATTCAATGTATCAAATTGATATTTAATATTTGGATAGTATGTTAATAAATTTATAATTTAAATTATTTTTAACTTTTTTTCACATCTGATTTCTGACTAGACTGTGACTATGTGAGTTGACCTAATGACCCTCAACCCACCGTTTATATCAGTTTAGACGTCGGTCAAGGTTTGATAACGTTGGTTAAAATATTAATTATCCTTGTTCGAGGTTTCTTTCTTATTTGTGACGTTGGATTTTTCAGATTGTTTGGTGTCAAATTGTTGTTTCTAATAATTTAATCAATTCATACATCAGAGTAAAATAAAGCTTGTTATTATTTTTGGTTGTGTCGTGTTTCCATCAAATAAACTGATTATATTAATGGGTACAAGTAGGAAATGGAATTATAGCATGATACAAGGGATTTAAGAGGAATAAAATATTAATTTAAGCTTTATCTTTTCATTGCCACTTGAATCTCTAGATTTAATTTTTATAAACAGAAAAAGTACAGTAATTTGGTGGGATCGCCACTTTCTCCCGAAGATAACCTTGTACCCAAAGTATCCCTCAATAATTGAATTTGCCTAGGTCACATTCCTTTTTTTTTTTTTTTTGCCAGAATGCCTGGGTCACATTACTAATCCCAGGCCATTTTTGCCAAAAGCAATCCAAGAAAATACAAAAGGCTAATTGTTTTTATTTATTTATTTATTTATTTATTTTCGTCCTTAGGCCATAGATTCAGAGTATTATGTCCATCTTTTTTCTTATAAGCCAGAGTTAAATTAATAATAAAGTTATGAATTTTATATAACAAAACCTTTGGAGTAATGTCCCGTACTGTTTGTAATTATGTATAATACATACCTAGATATTTTCTCGAGGTGACAGGCGTTTATATAATAATAATATACCAACGAATAAAGGTAATCACTTATCATTCAATCCGAGTGTTTTTATTATTATTATTATTACCTGTAAAACCATCTTTTTGTTAAATGGACTTTTGTTGCTTTAGATATTGGAGTTCTTTAAGATCTATTCAGCGGCAAAAACTAAAACGTTGCCGTCCCTTTTCATAATTAATATTCCATCCTTCCATATTTCATAGCATAATATATTTTGTCTGAAATATGAATTATTTTATTTAATATCTCTAACAATCTATAAAAATTCTTAACTAATTAACTAAACTCCTCTAACCGTTAATTTTTATTGAGAGTAGTTATGATATTTCACCAGAAATTTTAATTCATGTCGATAATTTATGTAATTTATTATTAAATGTTATAATAAGGAATGGAAAAACATTAAATTTAATGTTTATCTTCTTCCATCTTGGAGAAGAAGTTTTTCTCAAGTGTTTGTTTATATACAATAAAACTGTAATAAAAATGTTATATTTTTAATCATCATTACATTAATATAAGAACATGGAAAAAGTGTCACTACTACTTTGTAAGATTTATAAATATATATATTCTAAATTTATACACATGTAAAATATGTTAAAGCTTTGGGATAAAATAGGTATGCCTCCCATTGTCCCTAGGTTCAATAGCGAAAGGTTTGACATTTGATTATCTTGGCGAATGTTCAATTCCTGGATAGTACTAATGAGCTGTGGTTCTAGTTGTGGGCTCATGGCATTTGAAGAGGCATTTCCACAACTAAGTGAAGTTAGACGAAACCTACATGTGTGGACAGAAAAAATGCGAGCCCACAGGGACATGCTCTAGTGAATCTTGAGTTAGGAGCCTTGTCCTTAGATTGTAAATGAGCCTAACCCCTTTACCAAAATTTTGTTATTAAAGGAAAAAGGTATGCCACTGAAGTTACATTATTATAGACAATACATAACAAATATAAGATTTCAATATTAGCATTTTTTTGTTAATAAAGTTAGGATTAAAAGATTGAAAAAACACTGTAAAATTAAGAGACCATGACAAAACCGAAGGTGAATTAAAGATTCACTTCTACAGTTTTACCTAAAATATGCACAAATGGGATTGCAGATCAATGAATAAGACTTAAACTAAAAATTGTATCTAATTATTAGCACATGTAGTTCAATGAGAAGTCTTGACTCGCATTAATTGAAATGCCTGATTATAAAAGTTAGTAGAAAAAGCACACAGTTTTTTTTAGTTGTTTATTATAACAACGTAATTCCGTGGGCTGGCCCACTATAGATAAAAGCATTAGGACACATAGATCAAGTGGGCCATATCCCCTCAAGCGACTACTTCTCCTTTGTGTCTATCTGTTCAGAGAAAAATAGGATCGAAAGAATTATACGTATAAGAAAAAATTGTGCCACCACCGTATCTCTCCATTTAATTTTTCCTCAACTTACTGTTACTTAGATAAAATTATGTTGTTTTGTTAAAAAACCTATGATCCAACAATTTTTTTGAAATTAATGTTTTCTATTTTAGAAGTAAAATATTATAATTTTTTGTCCACTTAATTCCACTTAAATAAAACTACATCGTTTTATTAAAAAAACTACGATCTAACAAATTTTTCAAAATTAATGTTTTCTGTTTTAGAAGTAAAATATTATCCCATATAGTTTTTTAAAATAAAACGACATGGGTTTATTTAAATAGAGATAAGTTGACAGGAAACTAAATGGAAAGGTTCTGAACTGATGATTCCATTATATTATAGGAACATAGACAAAGTAATATTAAATTAATAGCTTCTATATCTAATTTTTTTAACTCATTAAAATTTTCAAGGTTCAAACCTTATATGGTAGAGTTTAGGTTTTTGTGATTATATATGAATGAAATTCAATTTTCTTAAAAAAAAAAAAATCAACGCCCGCAATATTTATTTTAAATTTAAAATTTTTAATTTTAAAAAAATCAGTGAGTTAAATTTTATTATTAATTTTAATTCTGTTAAGGTTGAACTTTTACTATTTGAGAAATTTACAATAAATTCTCTCAACCTTACAAATTTTATGATGAATTTTAAAAAATTATTATTGCCATTAGAACTATGAGTTATAAAAAGCAATGATACTTTCCTCCCCGGCTCCCCCTTCTCTTATTCGCCACACGATGGTTGTATACACATAAAAGATTATACATTCAACTTTAGAAAATATAAATAGACATATACATATATATGTATATGTTGTGTGTGTGTAGTGATGTCAACATCAATATAGCAATCAAGGGACGTGTTCCTTAAATTCCAACAGTGCAAGAGAAGATGAGGGAAAGGAATAGGAGGGGTTCTTCTCCCCATATGTCAAAGCAATATGCATTCAAAGTTTATTATTGATGTAATAATCTTATTAGTGAATATCCATGAAATATGTTATGATATTGAAAAATCATTTAGAGTTGGGATTATTCCACTTGCCTAAGCATTTTCTTTTTAAAAAGAAGTTTCTTAAGGAAAAATAATATTCACTTAAATCACAAGTATGAAATGCATAAATTCGTGTGGGTGGGTTGATAGGGGTGGAATTTAGTAAATAAAAAAATGATTGAGAAATAGTACCAGTAAATAGGAAAATATTGAGAAATAGTAGTAAATGGAATGAAGTGGTTGAGATATATAATGATAAGATTTAATGCAGAAATATGAGGGATGATGAAGGCTACCTAACTCCATGACAAGGGTGAATGATGAATGAGCTTCTTCCACCTCATTTGGACGAAGACAACACACTTCAAATTCTATCACCACTATCCCACTCTTTTTTATATTCTTATCAAATCCCTCATTATTTTCTCCCGGAATTTTCATACCATTTCCCTTCTTTTATTCAAATGCCATCTCCTCTCTCAATTATTATTTTTATTTTTGTATCCTAATAATTCATCATTCACAAACAGAATTCTGGGATCAAGGATTTTGATGAAAAATTTCAATTATTGTTTTATGCAGGAATTGACTAATTGGGATGTTACCCAACTCACTCGTGGTTGTTAATTATTTAGAGAAACTTCTTGGTAGCTCAATTGCCTTTTTTTTAAAAAAAACATATGTCCACTATTTTATATTATAAACTATTTAGATTTAAAGGGTTGGACTAATCTTTTATTTATTTCATGTTTACCGCATAAATTTGAGATCTTATCCAAAAAATATATTAACTTCTTTGATTAGTGATATTGTTGTAGTTTTTGTGTGAGTCGAAAGAAGTTACGTTAATCAAGTTAAAGGGATCTTAGTGTATATAAGGTAAGATGTGAATTTGGGCAGCTAATAAAAAAGGCTAAGATGAGGAGTGGATTTGTATGCACAACAATGGGCTGATGCAGTTGAAATCTTTTGAAGTTTATTCTTTCATTATTGTGTTATTACTTCCAACGTTTAGAGACGAAATTTTCTTTATTCCCCGTCATTTCTAACGCTTAAATTGACAGTTTAATTGTCATTAAGGTATTTAATTGTTGTGTAACAACGCCAATGTCCACTGCCTATGAAAGGCAATGCTTGATACAAGAATGGGTGTTTCACATGATGGGACAAGATTAGGATAGTCATGTTTAATTTGTCCCTCTAAATGACATGGGACAAAGTTTCGTCCTGTGTATTGTGTCGTTTTGAATTGAACAGTACGGGTTCAAAATAACCTATCCAAAATCTTTTTTTCTTAACAATTAAATCTCTGTGAGAAGCTTTTTGTTGTTCTTTTTTTTTTTTTTTACAAATGGCTTCTGTTGAATAATTTTTCATGAAATATAAGAATAGAATGATAATTCCAACACAAACCAGCAACAAATGAGTCAAGGAATAGAACGAACCAAATAATATGTAAAATCACAATTGAAGCAATTTTTTAAAAAAAATATACGCTATCACTCAAAATAAAAAGAATGCATCCCAAAGTCTAAACCTTACATAGACAAAACAAACAAAATGCAAAGAGAAAGAACACAATAAAAATTGAGAAAACTTGCAACAAGCGAGTGTCATGCTTGGCTACATGTGATATATTGTAGAGATGAGAGGCGAAGGCGATCCATGTATGAGCAATGGCAAAGGCAAGATGTGAGATGATGGAGCGATATGGCAGAGGTGAAGGCGAGTAGGAGTGCCCATGTGCATAAGCATGCTTGAATTGTGATTAAGGTTTAGAAAATAAAATGAGATTTAATACTTTGTACAAACAAAATACTCCCTCTGGTCCTAAATATAAGACTACTTTGACTTTTTTTTGTGGAAGTTAAGGAAGCAAATTAAACTACTAAATTAGAATATATGTCAAATGAAATTAGATTATAGGCTAGTTTATAAGTAGAATAAACTAGTTTTGAGGAAAAAAGATTTTTTTTGGGACTGAAACTACTTTTTTTTTAATGAAAAAAAAAGTAAAAAAAGTCAAAGTTATCTTATAATTAGGACCGGAGGGAGTAATATATAATTTGGATTCGAATAAGATTACATGAGTTCACTTCTATTCCATTGTGCAATAGTCTAAGTTGATTCCACCCCCATGTCAACTTGATCGAAATATGAATGTGCTGAATACGATAAGTTTATCTATGATAACTTTAATTGTATATCGATTTTGAATTCTCGAGCTCCTCTTCATGAGTATTTCTATTTTTGTAATTCTATTTCCGAATTTTCTTGTATGAAGTGCTCATATTGAAGGATGATTATATTATACTTTGAGTGACAAATCAACCCTTAAGAAAAGTGTTGGCATATACAACTTAAACCAGATTTTCTATTAAAAGATACGTGAGGGAGCCTTCAAACTTAGTTACCTGTTGATGCTGATTGCTATTTTTTTTCCTCTCTTTTTTTATGTATGACTATTCTCTTTCACTACAAGTGCAGTTGTAAATATTCTAATTCTTATTATCCAACGATTCATGGAACCTAGCTCACTAAATCACGTGTTTCATTGAATAATTTTTTTTTTTTTTTAAATTCATCTGAGCCACACTTATCTGTAACATCTTTCCATAAAAGTAAAGAGTATATCAATCAGATTTAACCAACAACCAAAATATTACCTGTAAAATCATTCTAACTTCAAATTATGGACTTTCCCCGGCCGCTTTAAAAAACAATTACAGAGGGCAGTGCATTATATAACGTTTGTAGCTAAGTATGTATAAATGATTGTGTGTATTTAATTTTCGATATTTATATAAACAGAGATAAATGTGATATTGGTGGCATTTTCCCCTCTATTTTCTATAAATAATTAAGTATTTTGGAATGAAAAGCTTAAAATAGAAAATTTGTTAGAAGGATATTCTTATCATTATTCGTTTTTTTACACAGTGAGTGAAAAAAAAATGAAATCAAGTCAATCCACACTAAGAAATATAATTACTTATTTGACTATGAAATGAATTGAACCGCACTATTTTACTGGTCAAATATGTATATCACAAGAATGTAGCACTGCACAAACGCATTAATAAAAATCTTCATTTTATTTTTTTATTTTAATTTGGAGGATAAAAAAATATGAGGAGTATTTACTTGAATATAGTTATTTTTTATAATCTTTCAAAAGAAAACGACCAGATTGTATTTTTGAGTAAATTAATTAATGGAACAATCTAATAACAATTTATGAATATTAAATAAGCATGTGTTAGTTTTGGAACTTTTTGAATCTAATAACACACAAACTGATATAATTTTTAATATTAAAAAAATTAGGAAAACAAAGTTCTGATAAATTTGTTAAAATTATGCCAAGACTTACTATTCAAATAGCCCTTAACATTTATTCATTTTCAAACAATTAATATTTTATTTCTTAATTCTTAAAAAAAAAACTCTCATTGAAAAGTGATGAGCTGATGCAATGCAGGATTATTATTATTAAATATGTAAGATACTTACCCTTTACAACAAATTGTATAAAATCAAAATAAAAAAATTATTAGAAAAGTGAAGAATATTCCAAAACTATACTTACAAATATAATCTGCAATAAATATTTAACATACAAATTAGAATAAATGAACATTCCGAATTTGTATATACAAAAACACATCTAAATAAACGATACATATGAATACAATAATTTAGCATTCATTGTAGAATAATTTTTATTTATTTTCATATAATATATAGAGTATATACAGTAAGCCATGCGCTTAAAACATAGAAAGTATAATGAAGTGGCAACGAAAAATATAATAAAAAATCATTATTTTATCTCCTTTGATTTGCTTGCATGCATATAATTCCAACCCATGAATCGGATCGGTGTATTTGACGAAGGCAAATTAATCAAATTGTTAAAGACACCAATTTGACATCGAACAAGCTGAAAATCAAACGTCACAAAATAAAAATAAAATAAAAACTGAAAGGGACTGAAATACCATGACCCGGAAAAGAACTATAGATTTTAACTTCAAGTTTGTCGTTAATGTGAGAAATATCAACTTTTCATAGTACTAAAAATATGATGTATAGTTTAAATAACTAGTGATATTTTTTTAAATATTAAAATTTCACATAAAGTGTACACCCACTTTATTCCTAAATACAATACTCAATTTACTCATACCTCTTACGCTAACCATTTTCCTATATAGTATTCCTATCTATTGAGACATTTTTATCTGTGTGTAGATTGAATTCTTTTTGGTTAGGTACCCGTACCATGTAGAGAGACACACATACAGATGACCAAAAATTTGAACTCAGCCTCTTGTAACATGTGACAGAATCGCCTATTATCGGGGTAACTTAGTAATCGATTAGGTACCCATTAAATTCTGATGATAAAATGGCATGAAATTTTTTGGAAAAATGTAATGAATTTGCTAGATATTAATTCTAATTTCTAAATAACATCTTAACAATTGTTTTGAATTCCATGATCCATGAATTAGTAAAAAACGATATATATTTAGAAAATAATTGATGACCAAAATAAAAGGCCATTTTTGTTGAACAGTTATACATTGTTCATATGGGTTTGAAAAAATGAGGATATATTATATTATATACTATATATATAAATGAGAGAGCTTGGGTTGGTTGTTTGGTTGTCTTTTCTATGGATCTGTGATTTTTCATTCATCTCTCACATAACTTCCTCCTTATCGGAATCTCTCTCTCTCTCTCTCTCTCTCTCTCTCTCTCTCTCTCTCATATATTCATTCACATTCTGTATTCCAAACCCACTGAAAAAGGAACCGCCTTTTTAATTCCAAGCCTCCTCAATCAACGCAATAATCACCCCCACTTCGTGTTTCTCGCCCCCTTCACCCAAAAAGATCCCACCTTGTTCTTGTTCATCTTCATAGATCGATGCCTATGATTCGAAGCCTAATCCAGGACATGAGATGCAGATCTCGGCGTGTGGTACAGGAAGCAATAATAATGAGTGATGATTATGATGATGATGGGTTGAAGCAGAGTTCATGGGCCCACATGCCTCAGGAGCTCCTCAGGGAAGTGTTGCTCAGAATTGAGAACTCCGAGGTATCTTGGCCTCCTCGCAAGAGTGTTGTCGCCTGCGCTGGTGTTTGCCGCAGTTGGAGGGAAATCACCAAAGATATTGTTAAGCCTCCTGAGCTTTCCTCCAAGATCACCTTCCCCATATCCGTCAAGCAGGTCTGCTTTCCTTCACAATGTCCAATTTTTTTCTTTTTTTTCTTTTTTTCAGTTTTCTCCACTTGAATTTCTGGAATTGAAGACCCTTTTTTTTAGGGGAGTGAGGTGTTCTTTTTTGGTTAGCATCGTTGAGTTTCTGTAGAGGGAGATCTTTGGTTAACAATATAGTCCCTCCTTCCGGTCCTTGTTGACCTTTTCTATTAGAAATTAAGTGTGCAAAATAAATATTTTTTTATTAATATCAATTTATTTTACTTATAAATTAATGTATAATCTAATTACATGCTACATGTAGCATATGTGCAAATTTAGTGGTTTATTTTGCTTTCTGATATCCAAAAAAAAAAAAGGTCAATTTGACCTTATATTTAAAGATTTAGTTACTGATAAAGCACAATCGCGTCTTATAACGTAGCCGACTTCACCTAATGGGACGGGACGAGGTTTTGTTGTTTGTTGTTGTTATGGTGATGGAAACTGGGGTTTGGTTTTGTGATGAATTGTTGTGTACATGAACAATAATGTTGGCTTTTCTTGGTAGATGCTGTGTCCAGTTGTAAAGCACCAGAAATTGGTGCTCTAGTTACCTCTTATGATGAGGATAGGCATGTGGCTATGAAAAGTGTGGTTGAACTAATTATCAGTCCTTTTCTTTATTACTACCTTAGAAAGTGCTACGTGCTTCGTTTGTCTTCTTTTTGTTGGTCAGATGTTTCTTGTCTATTTTCTCCCTCTTTTACTTTTTCACTCTTTTGGTTAGTGATGTTTTGATTTTTTTGAGAAATAAAAGGTTAATACCAGCTTAAACTGTATAAGTGCCCTTAAATGTTTGCTTTTTTCTTCTTTTAATTTACGTTATCTATGATCTGGGAAGTTGTCACTGGCTCAAATCTACTTCTGTAATATAGACAATTTTGGTTCATGGAAAAATTTAAAAAGCGCTTTTAATTCTCAAACCGATCTTTCCCCCTGCTTTGTATGATGATTCAATTTTCAGCAGAAGCTGGCGACTTGAGATTGAATGTGATAATGTTTGTCATTTTGTTGATTATTCGTCAATATATTGTTTTTCTACCTACCCTCTAGCATTGCCTTAACTAACATGTTAAATTTGTTACTGGTTTTGGCAGCCTGGCCCTAGAGATAATCTTCTTCAGTGCTTCATAAAGCGCAACCGCTCTTCCCAAACATATTATTTGTTTCTCAGTTTAACTAGTGGTAAGCACGGAAAATCCTCTTGTCCTCTATACAAATACAGAAAATTTTGTACAAAGCATGGGGTTCTTTTTTTGTCTAGTAATAGTACAGTCAGATTTCTGTCTGTAAAAATTATTTGAATTTGCAGGATAATGTCCTATCTTGTGTTCATCTCTGGTTTTCTTTTCAACATCTGAAAGTTCTAATCAGGAAGCATGACTGTGTTCTTCTGACCTTTTGTTTTCCAAATTGCAGCTCTAGCTGATGATGGAAAGTTCCTTTTGGCTGCACGCAAGTGCAGGCGTGCAACCTGCACGGATTATATCATCTCTTTAGATGCTGATGATATGTCAAATGGAAGCTACACCTATATCGGGAAGCTGAGGTACGCTCTTAATTAATCACTGTGATTACTATTATGTTACTGTCATTTGTTTGTAAAAGAAGCAAAGGCTTATATCTTGTTTTTTCTCCTTTTGATTAGATCGAATTTTCTGGGGACGAAGTTCACCATATATGATGGCCAGCCACCTCATGCAGGCGCAAAAATTTCAAAAAGTCGCTCCACTAGGCTGGTGAATCTGAAGCAAGTTTCACCCAGGGTCCCCACTGGTAACTATCCAGTGGCCCACATTTCGTATGAATTAAATGTGTTAGGCTCCAGGTAAATTACATAGATCAACTGTTTGGAGTAAAATTTGACCTGTCAAATTCTTCACTGACAGTACAGTAGCTTATTGTGTAATTTTTTTTCCCGATGTTTGCAATGCTTACCACATATTTATAACAAGCAGGGGGCCTAGGAGAATGAATTGTGTCATGGATTCCATTCCTACCTCTGCCATTGAACCGGGAGGGGTAGCGCCAACACAGACTGAATTTTCTGTAAGCAACATTGATGTGTTTCCTTCATTTCCATTTTTCCGATCGAAATCAAATCACATGGAGAAATCCGAGTCTGGACCCCTGTGTGATAAAAAAGATGGGGTGTTAGTTTTGAAAAACAAATCTCCAAGGTGGCATGAACAGCTTCAATGTTGGTGCTTAAACTTTCATGGCCGTGTGACAGTAGCTTCAGTGAAAAACTTTCAGCTGGTGGCTTCCCCAGAAAATGGGGTTGCCGGACCAGAACATGAGAAGATTATCCTCCAGTTTGGCAAAGTAGGGAAGGATTTGTTTACAATGGATTATCGGTACCCCATCTCGGCATTTCAGGCTTTTGCCATCTGCCTCAGCAGCTTTGATACCAAGATTGCTTGTGAATGAAAATGTTTGACCAGGTATTCATTTGAAGCCCATTATGAAATAATTATGATAGAAAAATGGTTGTCAAAGCTAATTTATGTGCTGGCAATAAATCACAAAAAATAGTGTGTTGCACGTATAGTTGTAGCAAGCATTTTTGTTTTGAGTTTTGATTAGGTCTATCATCTATTAAACCGTTGTGTGGGGCTTTCATGCCACGTTTATTTATAATGGTGGCCAAGATTATATGACCAACCTTTTACCCAGTTATTATTCTTCAGCCATGGTCATAGACTAAAGTATGACAAATTTGGTTAGAGAATTTCTGGAGTTGTATGTTATAATAGGAGTTCCATATATTTTGTATAGATTTGTTTGATTTCTGTTGATGACATCATCCAGGTCAGGATGCTCTCTATCTCTTTTGGTGCCCTTTTGCTTGTGAAGCTGTGTGGTATATAAATGAAGGTTTCTGTGGACAAAAATGGTTGAAATTATTTTTGGAGACTGAATCCGAATGAAGGAGATGCAATGCTAAAATGCTTGAGGGTGCTGTTATCAGTTTGTTCTTCTGGATTGGAATTGACCCATTCTGGCCAGATTTCCTGCATTTAGAATTGCATTTTAGAACTTGTAATATTCCATTTCCTTTTGTATATAAATGAATTTTCTTAATTTGTCCTTCATTTTCTTGTTTTCTGCTGAGCTTTTTCTTTGGGTTTTGAAAAATTATTTTAGTTTATGCTTTACGAGGAACATGGATCTTTTTTTGTGGTTATTAAATTGCTAAATTCTTTTTATTAAACGCCAACTAAGCCATGTTAGATACCATACGTTCATTTAAGTAAAGTTTCATCCAGACACATTGACATTGGGGGGCTTAGTAACCGGAAGAGAAAGCCCTTCACAGGGTGGAAAAATATTTTTAAATTTGAGTACATGTACAAAAATTTCATGAATTTATTTAAAATGTCCCTAACACCATATATTTTCTAAAAGTATACAAGTAAGGTAAACTTGTAAAGTTGGAGCAAAAATGATTGAGTTGTTAATTTTGACTAATTACCGGTTACTCTCTCACTTTTTTTCATAAAAACTGGGAGGTGGTCGTGGTTAGCTAGAACGTGGTGAGATCAGTCAGAGAAATGTGGAATGATGCTTCAAAGGTGATGGAGGTAAACCAAACTCTTGTTACTCTGACACCAAAAGTGGATTGCCCTGAGAAAGCTAATCAATTGAGACCAATATCCTTATATAATGTGATCTACAAATGCATGTCAAAAATACTGGTGTCAGGATTAAAAAGTTATACGTCCAAACTAGCCTCTCCCTTACAAGTGAGCTTTGTATGGGGAAGAAACATTCATAATAATATAATTATTGTGAATGGGATGATTCACTCAATGAGAAGAAAGGCAACAAAGGTTTCATGGCGATTGAAGTGGACCTTCATAAGGCTTATGATAGAATCAGTTGGAGCTATATGGAGAAGGTGCTGAAGGAGATTCATTGCCCAGAAAATATGGTGTCACGTTTCATGAGTTGTATGAACTCATCCACCACCAACATTCTTTGGAATGGAAACAAACTTGAAGGCTTTTTACCCCTACCCGAGAGCTCAGACTAGGAAATCTCATCTTCCCCTATCTCTTTGTTCTTGGAATGAATACAGAAAGAGTGTAGGCAAGCAATAGTCAACAACTCATTAGATAGAAACTGGCTAGTAACGGTGAATTTTCTACTGCCAGTGCATACAGTTGGTTAGTCAACCCAGAGCAGAGTAATAGAAGGAAAGAATGGAGTTGTTTGTGGAAACTCCAGGTACCTGAAAGGGTCCGAGTATTTATGTGGCTCATCGGTCTGAAGAAACTGGCAAAAAGGATATAACAATTAACAAGTTCATGGGACGATAGCCGTGGAGTGTGCCTAGTATGTCAATGGGCATAAAGAAAGCCAACTACATGTCCTGAGAGACTATCCGCGTAAGGCGGCCATGTGGAAAAGATTAGTCCCAAAGAGATCGTCGGAATATGTTCTTCAATAAGTTAGTGTCCCTGTCATCAGCTGACATCAGTCTCCACCTCAGCATATTGTCTAGTGCCTTAATGGGAATTTGAACATTTTGATATATTTTTAATGTCTTGTTTGCATAAAGCTTAGGCTTTTTATACTTTCAAATTTAAATATTATTTCACTCTTTTATTTTTATAAATAAAATTTATTTCGTTCTTTTTTTTTTTTATTTCTCTTTCAATATCCCGGACATGTCACCTTTCGAGCACATCAATGACCCTAAACTAATTCGAATCGTTGATTATGGGTACCTCAATGGATTGAACATCTGACCAAAAGTTTTAACGTGCTTCATACCAAAATAGGAATTGAACCCCTAACATTGGTTAAGGTTATATGAGTCCCTTACCGCTCAACCAACTGCTCCTAGTTGAATAAACATGTTGGGTGTGGGCCCCATTGTTTTTTTATTAAAAAAATGATTCAACTACCCTAATCTAAAATAGAAGAGAAAATAAGTCCTCTTCTCCATCAAAATTCAGCCACTGAAAAGAGGCGTCAAAGCCTACAATACAATACGAAGTCTTTATTACTCATTATGGTGAACAAACCATAATGAGCTGAGCTCAACAGGCTAAAGTTCATATTAACAAGTCCTTTAGAAGAAACCACATAATCAAAAGGGTACCAAAAGGCTTAAAGTACAACTATTTGCGAGTGAATAACAATATTATAGACGTAACAAAATTAGGGAGAAATATAAAACATGAATGCTGTTCTCAGTTTATTACATATTTTTCCTCTAATCTAATAATTAGACCTTTCAACATGAGATTAAAAAAAAAAAAGAGTAAATGGAAGTGGGAATTACAATATCTTATACCTCTGATATGATGATGGATGATAAATCAGTGGCTTCACCAGCACCAGACAATCAAATCCTCCACCTTCAAGCATACTCAAGAATCACTGGACGCTATATATATTACAACAAGTCTCTTTTGGCTCCCCCTGACACAATCCTATCTTTTAGAGTCCTTCTTTGACGATTTTGACTCGCCTGCCATGTTCTTCTTTCTCCTTGGGGCACCCATGCCACCAGCCGGTTCCACCAGTGGACCAGACCATGTTTGAATATTGGCTTTAGGATATGACAGGTTTGTAGAGCTGAATGAAACATCAGGAGGATCAAAAACTGGATCCATGTGATGTGAAGAACCAAGAGTATAGCCTAGAGTTCCGTCTTGGTGGGGCGGAGGAAACTTCTCACTCTTGCTCTTTGCATTCGCATGCGTTATCAATCGCCGTCTCTGTATTGGGGATTAAAATCGTCAGAGAATCATTAGGGGTAAAGCTAAACCTTATTCCCAATACTTATTTGCTCAGTAAAAACAAAGACGAGAATATGAAGCTCGCAATACATGGCACGAAGGAGAAACTTACTGGTTGGATGGAACCAACCAAATATCCAGAAAAAATCAAGGGACTCATATGCAACTTCACTGTATTAGATTCATGCATGCTGTTAATGTTTAAAATTGTAATAAAGATGGATGGCCAAGAACAAATGAAATATGGAACTAAAGCAAGAACTAATTTTTTAAAGCGAATGGTAATTCTTATCAAACATACATCAATATTTGCTTGCAGCTCAGCATTGGCCTCTGGAACTGGAATTCCCCTTCCTCCCCGGTCTCTTGGACGGGATCTCTTAACACCATCAGCATTAGCTTTACCTGCAGCTCTCAATCTACATTGATGGCAAACAATGTAGCTCAGTATCAAAATGCGTACATTTTCATTTTGTTTTAGACTATAAAACATTTTCTACTACCAATAAAATCATCAAGGGTCGGTGAAAATTCATATGGAAATAAGAACAGTTACATAAGCATGTTCATTTTATAAAGATGCCATATAACTTGTTCAATTAAATAAAGATGGGAATAAAAAAACTTTATTCTTATAAGAGGAGGGCAATATGCCAGATGGTTGAAACATTCATTTAAAAATTGAAAGGTTTGCCCTTTATAATTTAACTAGAGATATATTTAGATTATCGTTCAAATTTACAAATGAAACAGAACTCAAAAAGTAATCAAAGCCTTCACCTTCTAGCTTCTTCATCTCGTAGCTTTGCATCCATCTCCTTGCTGGGAGGATATTTTGGGAGGCTAGATGGCTCACAAGCATAAGGTTTTGTAGTAAAGAACTACAAAAGAGAAACAATCAATATCAAATTACGATCTCCACATCAAATATTTGAAACTCTTGAGAACATTTAGCACAATTCATCATAACTCATACTCAGAACTATGTCATAAATAAAAGAGTAAAGGTGCAATTTCGCCAAATGACTTTTACCTAGAGAGCGCTAGGCACAAAAAAGAGTTGAAAGGTGCTTAACTAGACATAAGGCTTTAAAAGTAGTGTGAGTTTACCAACGACGTCATTTGGCTCCAAATGGTCGTTAAATGGAGACACCTAACGTTTACGTGGCATCTGACGTGTGGTGTGGTGAAACTGAAGAAAAATAAAGGGCAAAGGTGTAATTTTGCCAAAGAAGTTTTACGTGAGGAGCATCTGGCACAAAAAAGTTTTCAATGGTGCTTAAATACCAATCATGTTTTTCTTCAGCTTCACCACATGTCGGATGCCACGTAAGCACCATGTGTCTCCATTTAACGGCCATTTAAAGGCAGATGACGTCGTTGGTAAATTTGCACAACTTTTAAAACCTTATGTCTAGTTAAGCACCTTCCAACTCTTTTTTGTACCTAGCGCTCTTTGGATAAAAGTTATTTAGCAAAATTGCACCTTTGCCCTAAATAAAACCACCAGTGCAGCTATCATCATTTCCAGTTAGCAAGAAGCAAACCCACTTCTACCACAAAATAGTATGGCCAAGAAAAAGAAAACAGTTTTTCTCTTTGTTGCTCTTAAGTAAACAATGCAAAAAGATATAACAAATTGAATCTAGTAAAGAGAAGAAAGCAGCTCGCCCATACCTAAACTTTTTTGACTTAGTTTACCACCTTTTTAGCTTTTAAGTAAATAAGTTATGCATACCAAGAAAAACCAGACAATCCAGAACTTGTACAAAAGTGTCTGAAATAGCAGGGGAGTAGAATGATAGAATCTAGTATGTATTTTCAAATAAACTAAATGATAGAATGAAAGATGATCAGCCGCAGATGCCATTGTTCAAATACTCCATCCGCTCCTAAATATAAGATCAATTTGATTTTTTTTTATAGAGATTAAGGAAACAAAATGAACCACTAAATTTTAACATATGTGACATGTAATTAGATTATATATTAATTTATAAGTAAGGTGAATAAGTTTTGAGGGAAAAAAGTCAAATACGAACCATTTAAATGGTTTAATTTGCACCCTTAATTTCTCAAAAAAAAAAAAAAAAATCAACTTTAGGACTGGAGGGAGTATTTGCTACCCAAACCCCCAATCAAAATATAACAAATGTACAATTCTCCAATAACATGACGAGTTTATGCAACAAAAACAATAAACCTTACTTGTGTATTTTTGGAAAAGATTGACTATAATAGATTCCTGATATGAAACATGACAAAGAGGGACCAATCAAGCAGAAAGAGACAACAAAAATAAGGTGATTTCGAAGTGTTGACTTAGGGACCAAAATTGGAGTCTTACTTCACTTTGCAATGCAGCGGTGGCAGTCTGGCGTTCAGCTGGATCAATAGCAAGAAGGGTCTCAATTAGTGGCAAGGATGATGGTGGAAAATCTTTGAATACATCTGATATGCATCGCTTGTACGACTGTTGCGGCTTAAAAATTGTAGCATGAGGCAACTTTGACTTCTTCCAATATTCTTCAGAAGGAGAACCACATAGCTTAAATATCTTATGTAGCTGCTCCACCTAGAAAGCATGAATAACACTAAATAAGAGAACAAAAGCACCAACCTCACAAACAAGAAGTTGCAGAAAATTGAGAAGCCAATGGCAACAAAGTCCAGCACCATCGACAACTGAAGTAAATGCATTTTTATGCCCTTAAAAGCTCTATGGTATGGTATTATGTTTGGTCGTTTAAAGGCTACCTCTGTTCGACCAGGCAAAATTGGCTTTCCAGCCAACAATTCTGCAAGAATGCAACCTGCACTCCAGAGGTCTACTCCCACACCATAATCAGTGGCCCCGAGTAAAAGTTCTGGAGGTCGATACCATAAAGTCACGACCCTACTTGTCATAGGGTGCTTGTGATCAGGATCAAAGAAGGAAGCTAATCCAAAATCAGCAACCTTAAGAACCCCTTCATTGTCAATAAGAAGGTTTGACCCCTTTATATCTCGATGAAGAACGTGACGGTCGTGACAGTGTTCCAGACCAGAAAACAGCTGCTTCATGTAACACTTAACCTAAAATAGAAACGGATATGATAAGTAAAAAAAAAAAAAAAAAAATCATCTCAGAGCTATTACATTTCAACCAACCAATGCCTGAAATGTAAAATACCTGAGGCTCGGTGAACTTAATTGATGGGCTTGTAGCAAGTCCAGCCAGATCATGCTCCATGTATTGAAAAACAAGATACAAGCTACATGACATTCTGGAAGTCACTAAACCTTCCAGTTTGAGAACATTGGGATGATCCAGTCGACGTAATATGAGAATCTCTCGGGCCATGAATTTCACACTCTCTGGCTCCAAATTGTCAAATCTAACCTTTTTTAAGGCAACAATTTTCCCAGTTAAATTGTCTCTGGCTTTGTATACATTACTGTATGTGCCTTGACCAATCTGAACATTTAAAAAAACAAGTAATCCTTCTTATAACATCAGAATTGAAGTAGAAATGAAAACAAAATTTATAAAGGTTTGATGAAAATGGAAGGCTTTCAAATTTTACACCATTTTAATGGACCATAAATCACAGTATTACTAATTTTAGGTGTTGCTTACATTTCAAAAACCATAAGACAGAGAATTGGCAACATATGCTACCAATGAAACTAATCTTAAACTCAGTAGAAAGGGGGAAAAATTAATTATCCCCTCCATTAAAGGAAATGGAAAACAACAGAGAAACATATAAACACCTACCACAGTCAACTCCCTTACAACACACTTTCTCAAAATGCAAACAACATATAATCAAACCAAAGAAATCTTATAAAATGGAAACAAAGCAAAACAAATATCACCCCCCCCCCCAACATTCCATACCTTATCAAGCTTCTCAAAAGTGTCAGCTCTTCTAGGTGTCAACCCATTGATGGCTTCCCCTGCAACCTTAGACAACCAAGACGGCCACCCCGCCGCCAATTGCTCGCCGTGCACATGATTAGGCGGATTGCTCAGCCTCGGATTCGGCCGTGAAGATCGCCGCCGTTCCCCTCTCTGCCGTCCACTCTTCTCCTCCCCACCTTCCTTCCTATTCCCACCACCGCCATTCCTAACCTCAATCGCCTCCGCTTTCGCCGCCAAAACCTCCTCTTTCCTCTCCTCCCTCTCAGATACCACCGTCTCTCCGGCGAACTTCGCCGCCGCCGACGACGACGACGACTCTCTTCCGAACACACAACCCATATCTCTCACTCAATGCACTTCACTTTCATCGCATTCCCAATAAACTTGGGGTATCCACATTTTCCCTTATTTTCTTTCAAAACAAACATCATACCCTTTGGAGATTTTCAAGCTCTGGGAAAAGACGAAGGGGGGAAATGGAAGAAATGGAAGAACCCTAATAATAAAGATGATAATTTTGGGCACCGATCTTGAAAAGTAGAAAAGGGGTATTAATAAATGGGATGTGAGAATACGCTAATACATGAAAGACCCTAACTTTAAGAGACAAAAGGTGAGAGAGTAATGATTTGTAGTCACCCACACACACAATGGGGTGCAGTCAAAGAAATGAGCTTCTATCAGACACCCCCCCATACACAGGAAAAGCAGAAAAAAACAGTGAAAGCTTTTTGCTTTCTGGGTGTTCCTTTTTTTTTTTTTTTTTGTTATTGAAGTTGGGAGGGAGTGTGGGATTTGGATGGGGGAATCAAAGTTGAAACAGTTTTAGCCTATTTGAGAGGTTTGAGTAAGCCAGATTCAAAGATGGGTTGAAAAGAAAAGAATGTTTTTGACACAGAAAATCTCTCTCTCTCTCTCTCTCTCTCTCTCTCCAACCACTCCACAAATCACTGGAGGGCTGCGGGTCCGGTGGCTTCACCACCAGCGGATGCTTGGTTCGATGCGTAATTCTTGGTTACTTCATTGTCTGAATTAGCGGATTTATAAAGCTACCTAACTTGAAATATTTTCACAAATATACACTTCTTTTGATAGTACATCATATTAGCTTAAAAATTAATTTAATTTTTTAAAAAAAATATTGAAATCATAAAAAATGTGATTATACTAACAAAAAATAATATATGTTACTAAAAATATCAAGATAAATAACAATATCACATAATTAGTTTTCAATATACATATATACATATATATATATTTTGGTCTGAAATATATATATATATATACATATATGCATGCATATAAGGGCAGGGTTTGACTTGGGTTCACCTTCTTTTAATAGTATTTATTTCCATATGCCTCAAAAGCATATATAATACCTCTTCAATAGATCGACACTTCATATAATTTTTTAAAATTGTATATCTACTTAAAATAATGAGGAGATCTACTTGAATATAAGGAAAAACTTCTTTATAACATCAAAAGTTCAGATTTCGGACTTGCAGCGAGGGGATTAATCATTGCCATATGAACGCTCGTAGATATGAGCTGATCAGAACATTGGATTATTTGCTCCTCAATTTAGGGGAACTTAGGGGATGTGTCCATATTTAATACTTCATCCAATCCTTAATAGAAGAACAAGTTGACTGTTTTAGAGATTAAATAAACTATTTAATTATAACATAAGACATACTATTAGATTATAAAGAATATTAGTTTATAAATCACGTGAACAAATGTAAAATAAAAATAATAAATATAAATATTTTATGGTAGTTTATTTTGTTTCATTTACCTCCACAAATAAATTCACTTGATATTATATTAAGGAGGTGTATCCAACAATGTCTTCAACAAAATCAATACTTTTACCTATAAAAACTAAATCAACAAAATGGCTTATATAGATTGTCTTGATGAAGATTGAAAAAAAATTAATGATTGGCCGGTAAATTAGTTTTCAAAAAGAGAAAAATATATGTTGTATGTTAGAAATGTTTAGTCCATCCTATCATATTTTAACTAATCATATGGTAGTTTGGGGTTTTAATACAAAACTATGTTCATGAATCTAGGGAGATTTTTAAAAAAATAAATTTTATAAGTATTTATATTTGTCATTTTTATTTTAAATTGATTTATCTCACTTGTAAACTTATGTACCCCTCCCGTACTAATTATAAGATCAAGTTGACTTTTTTGGAGAAATTAAAGATGCAAAATAAACCACTTTAAAATGTTTATATTTATCTTTTTCCTTAAAACTAATTTATTTTACTTATAAATTAACCTATAATCTAATTACATGTAGTATATGTTATAATTCAGCGGTTTAATTTGCTTCCTTAAACTCTACAAAGAAAGTCAGCTTAATCTTATAATTAGGACCGGAGGGAATATAATCCAAACTGATTAGTTCTTATATATAATTAAATTACTTATGTAAATTCATTAATTTCTTAAATAAAATCAATTAACTCTTGTGTTAAGAATGTGAGTTAGCAAATAATTTACTATGTGTGTATAATTGTATATAGAATTTTTTAATGTTCAATCCATGATTTTTTCTTTATAGTTCTTTATATATTAAATACAAACTATGAAAATATTGAAATTGAGGGGGAAATAAACAATTTTGGATGACCTACTCCAGGTGATATTTCTGTGTGTTTGTGTCTTTGAGAGTCAGTACTGAGAAGTTTGTATGTAGTGAGGAAGCTTCGATGGTTAGCCAATAGCAACCAATCAAGATCCGACAGCTCAATGAGAACCACGTGGCCTCATTTTTTTGAATTTTTTCCTACCACGGACATTTTCTGTATGGACATGCATCTGTTTGAACGTGGCAATAAGTGATTGGATTAGTAGGTTTAACACGTGGGTCCCATGTGTCATCTGCTTAAGCTAGCCGTACCACTATACCAGCATGACTGTCTTCCCTTGCCATTGTACTGATATAAACAAACAATGTACTAAGATTTTTTTTACCGGTTTCCTGATTTTTTTGGTAAAGGTTCAATAAGATTTAGGCAAAATTAATTACAAGTTCTGTATAAAAAATTTAATTAAAATTAAATCCTACGAAATCACGTAATTAATCTCAGGTCCTACAAAGTTGTTATTACTTGCTCATTAAATTATTATCAGAAACTCAAAAGTTGTTATTGAACAAAAGTTAAAAAGTCGTGATCGTCAGACTTTAAGTTGTTACCTACTGGCTAAAAGTTATTATAGTCATATTTGATCAGACGATAACAGTTGTTTGGCCTGCCGATAACAACTTTATAAACATGCGATAACAACAGAGACATGAGATTAATTATTTGATTTTGTGGGAGTTCATCATAATTAAATTCCTTACACTGGCCTGTAATTAATTTCCATGAGATTTAAGATAGCATTTCCTATAAAAAAAAATACTCACCTGAAGATAACACTGTAAATCCCAATTCCCAAGTTGATTGGATAATCAAATTATCCAAATTAAAAAATTGGTTAAAATTAAATTCAGGTGATGAATTTGTATATAAAAAAAGCCTTATTTATTTCCCCATTTCTTTCTCTTTTTTCTTGTCTTCATGGGTTGAACTACATTTATCACACATTGAAATATTAATTTAAGGTGTCTAGCACTCTAAAATATACCCTAATTTTTTTATGGCGCAATCTCTTCTCTGATATATTAAAAATACATCAATTTTTACCCCTAATTAATAATATCCAAAAACATGGGTTAACTTCTAAAATTAAAATGCTTCCACCTGAGTTAAAGCGTGAACCACTATGGAAGAAGAAAATAAAGGTTCAACCATCCATAGGCATCTGCAACTGCAAGTGCCTCATATGGTTTTTCATATGGTGTTGCTGATTTCATTCGAAGGCCATATGAATCATTCTATTGTTATCCACGTCTTCCTTGTTCTTTTATATATTTCTCTTTCACTTTCTTTGTTACAAGATTTCTGTTAGAATTTTCAGTCCAACCTGCAGAGTATGGGTTGGCTTGCGGTGAAACCCTGGTTAACGGACTCTGCCCTGGTTGACGGGTGAGGGCTGAAAAAGTCTGCACTCCACTCGACTTGGCATTTTGCCAAATTGAGCATGGCTTGCCAACCTCCCTTTTACTATTTTTTCTACATCTTTAAACATTTTATTTAGATTTTTAAATATAAATTTTAATAGACTAAATTCAACGCTATATAATTAAGCTAAACCTAAAACTTGGAAATATAAGTATACAATCTACTCCCTCCGATCCTAATTATAAGAGCCAGTTGATTTTTTTAAAAAAATTAAGGATGCAAAATACATCACTATGAATTGTTTATATATTTGTCTTTTTTTCCTCAAAACTAAGTTATTTAACTTATAAACTATAATATAATCCAATTATATTTCACATATATTAAGATTTAGGGGTCTAATTTACTTCCTTAATCTCCCCAAAAAAAGTTAAATGGCTCTTATAATTAGGATTGGAGGTAGTATTTTACATACCTTTTTCTCCATCACTATTTTATAGAAGTTATTATATTGATATAAACATGAGAATTTAAGCACACAATACTGACATATCTAGGGACAAAGTGAGATGGTAGGGAGTAGAGAACCCAATACTTTCTAAGTTCCTAAATATAAGATTTATTTGACTTCTTTTAGAGATTAATGGAACTAAATAAACCACTTAATTATAACATATTTTATGTTTTATTTGATTATATGTTAGCCTATAAGTCAAATAAAGTAGTATTGAGAAAAACATTTCAGGTAAATCAATTTATAAATAACTTATTTAATTTTTTGGGATTTAAAAGAAAATCAACAAGGTGAGGTCTGATATGTTATTTATCGGTCTTCTAGTGTTCTTTGACTTTCTCTACAACTCTTTATATATATATATTCCCTCCGGTTCTAATTATAACATCACTTTGACTCTTTTTACCTTTTTTCAGTAAAAAAAAAGTAGTTTCAGTAAAAAAAATCATTTTTCCTCAAAATTAATTTATTCTACTTATAAACTAACATATAATCTAAGTTTATATGACATATGTTATAATTTAGTGGTCTAATTTGCTTCCTTAACTTCTAAAAAAAATCAAAGTGAAGAAAAATTAATTTGCTTTCTTATCTGTAGGACCGGAGGGAGTACCTTTCTCTACAACTCTTCTGTGCTTGTAAATGAAATGTAGGATTACGGTAACGGGTGGTTAGCTCCACCTTCATTGTTAATTATTCATTAAACGAAAGGACTAACAATATTTTGATTTACCCTCTTATCATCATTTGGATTGTCAGTCATTGAAAAATTATTTCAAAGTCGATTTTTTTTTTGTGTGAAACTGAAAAAGGAGAAAAAGTATAAGCTAAATTTTGAAAAGCATGAAAGTGTGCAAGACAATTTGACATTGGGTGTGTTTGGATGGACTTCTGAAAAAGTGACTTATAGATAAGTTAAACTGAAAATAAGTCAGATTGTGTAATAAGATTTATGTTTGGATGAGCTGTTAAAAAAAGTAACTTATAAGTCATAAGTCATATTGTGTAATGAGGTGTATGTTTGGATGGACTTTTGAAAAAGTGATTTATATTTGGGTTAGTTGTGATTTGATGTGTAAAATAAGTTAGAATTGTGGGGTCCACCAAAAAAGTAACTTATAAGTCATAAGTCATAAGTTGAAAAAAAGAACTTATACTCCCTCTGTTCCTAATTATAAGAGCCAGTTGACTTTTTTGGAAAAAATAAGGATGCACAATACACCACTATGAATTGTTTATATTTGTCTTTTTTCCTCAAAACTAAGTTATTTTACTTATAAACTATCATATAATCTAATTACATTTCGCATATATTAAGATTTAAGGGTCTAATTTGCTTCCTTAATCTCCCCAAAAAAGTCAACTGGCTCTTATAATTAGGACCGGAAGTAGTACTTATTTTGACTTATAAGTTATAAATTACTTATTTTTATAAGTCGAGATAAACATACTCAAAACAACTTTTTTAAAAATAAATACTTATCCTTTAAAATAAAGATTTATTTGACTGAAATAAGTCCAGCCAAACAGCCCAATGTTAAATACTGGAATAATGGACATAACGGATGAAACTTGGCGTTTACGCCATCATCGTTTCCCTCTATTTTTTCCCCGGGAAAGCAAAAAGATTCCCCTGTAATTTATTACGCAGAATAAAATTGTACGGAATAAAAATTAAATCAGTATAAAATATTACACTATTATATAATAATATTGATACATATCAGCTTTTCATCCCTGAAACTTCTGACAGATCATGTAAGAATTTGTTTTGATTCTGGGAGTAAAACTTTATCCATCTGGGCTGATCAAGGGAGTAGACATCTTGGCCCTAACAAGCAACACCACACGGGTTAGATTAGTCAATTTTTATTTGTTTATTCACTGGTATTTAATATTGTTAGCAGCCAATTAATCTTGTTTAAAATATACGTGAATCCACTGTAAAGAAACTTTTGATACCTTAAGATGATTATCGTAGTTACATATTTAATGATGGAGTACAAAACTATCGAATAAATTAAAACAAACTACAACTGAGAGTCCAAATTTTTTATGGTAAATAAGTTAAAACTATGACAATATGTTGTGATGCCTAATTGCCTATGGAGTATGGACTGTGATTACAATATATATATATATATATATATATATATATATATAATAACTCTGATTTATTTTTTTTAAGAAAAATTCTAGAAGAATACCTTGAAAATAATGAAAATCACAAATCAATTTTTTTATTACACCCCAGCCATTAGCTATTTATTAGCAGATGACAATGAGATTTAATTAAATTTTTTCTCATTTTTTAATTTTAATTTTTTTGCCCTAATCTTAAAAATACATAAGAACTCTTTAAAGGTAAGAATTGACCAATATATTCTAAGAGATAATGAACAATTAAAATGTACCCTTTTTTTAATAGCTAAGTCACGATTGAAACCGTGCGATTACAGCCGAATTAAAAACATATGCCAACGCAAAATAATCACTACGGTCATGTTTTTAAATATTTTAACATTTGTCTATTGGGTTGTAAATGTTAACCTTAATTTATTTAATTTTTTACTAGCCGTGTAATTGGAGAATTTTTTTTTACCAGTAATAATTTGGTGCATTGCATGGCAATATGGATGAGAAGCTTTTGGTAAATGGTAGTACGAAAAATAAATGGACGAGAGTAATGAACGATTTTCAACCATTATGGAATAAAAAATGAACGAGCATACAATTATTTTTAATGATTTAAAAAAATAAATATTATGTTTTATGATAGCAAATGATGAGGAATAAATTAAAAGGAAGTTGCTTAGAATTAAGGAAAGGCAAATAGAGAGGATTGAAGTATAAGGACAGCTTCTTCGTCAACTGACATACCCATTATTGGTTGTTAAGGTTGTTCACCTTATACTTCACCTTCTCTCTTGTCCCTTTCATTTTTCTTCTTCTCTGTTTTATACCAAAAAAGCAAAATATGAACTAAAACAATTATCTACATCTACATGCAGATTGAAATAAGTTGGTTGGATAAAATAAGGGTTAAGGTGTAAATTTTCTCTAGAAATTTTCGCTCAGGAACTATTATACCATTTAGATTCAAATTTGTCCGAGAAGTTTCAAAAGGTAGCTATTTTGCTCTTTTCTATTAAAATATTAACCGTCAATGTCATCTTTTTAACTGTTAACATTGATATCTTAACGGAAAATGACAAAATTGCTGTGTTTTGAATTTTTCACTGCAATTGTGAACCAAAAAAAGAAAAAAAAAGAAACTTCCAGCACCAAATAGCCCTCGAGGGAAAACTTTTAGGGCAAATTTATACCTTAACCCATAAAACAAATATACAATCTTCTATTTGTTCATTTAATCTCATGTCAATAGATATTAATCACTATCACTCTAAAGCATATTTTCAATTGTAATTAGTATCATAAAATATATTTTTAGAAGGACGAAGGTGCAAAAATACCACTCGTAAGTTGTCAAAAGTGCAGCTGGCACTATAACAAAAGTTTGGGTGCAAAAATACCACTTGTAAATTAAAAATGCTCAAAAATACCACTCGTAAATTTTTCTGTCTATACAACTTAACCCTCCGTTAGTATGAAGATGTGGCAGATGAATTGTCACATTTTCTCTTTGCCACATCATTGTACCATGTCACCTAAATCAGTCAACATGCACATTAACACGGTTAACGTTACTCATTTTAACGGACGAGTGGTATTTTTGCGCCGTTTCAATTTACGAGTAGTATTTTTGCATCTAAACTTTTATTATGGTGCCAGCTGCACTTTTGAAACTTACGAGTAGTATTTTTGTACATTATCCCTTTTTAGAATGCTGCAATTCAATTAAAATGATTTAATATATAGAGACGGAGGGAGTAATTAGTCAAATTAATGGGGGCACGTATACTATAACATAATATGGGAAATGGATAGATTTAAGGTTATTGAATTGTTGTGGTGGAACATCAGAGTAGCTGACCAACCTAATTATGGTCATGAATATGCACATACAATAAATATCCATGATGCGAGTGTGCCTGTGCGTCTACTTTTGTCAAACCAGTGCGCTCACATTGTTGGTCAACCCAAGGATTCTTCAGTCTACTTGATCGACTCTCATTTATTTCTGGTTAGATTTTTCTCACCGTATGATTTACAAAAGTTAAAAATAGAAATGAAATAAATTAAATACATAATTTTTTTGAATAACTATTTTATGATTAAAAATATTACTTAAAAACAACAAAAGTTGATTACATATGACTATAAATAATTTAAACCATTGATTGCAATTTTTTTTATAAATGATAAAATATGAATTATTTTTAAAAGGCTTATTGCAAAATTGTGAGTTATCGAAATACATATTTATATATTCATTAGATATTTGAAGACAACAAAAGTTGATTCCATATAAACATAAATGATCTAAATCATTGAGTGGACTCGTTTAAATCAAAGAGAAAATATAAATTAATTTTATATGACTTGGTTGCAAAATTGTGTGAATTATTAAAATATAGATTTAAATTTTCATTTAATTTTAATCATAAATAAATGAGATGGGCAACTGTTTGAGCAAGTTTGAGTATAGAAAATAAACTAATAATATTGATAATGCAATAATGATTTAATTCAGAAATAAATACGATTCAACAACTAATTGAGCATGGTTTATATTGCAAAAGGAAACATGTGATTTTTATTTTTTTTGCTTGGAAAGGAAAAAGTGATAGTTGACATATTTGTTATATTTTCACATTTTAGAATTTCATTTTATGAATATTTTTTAAAATATTAATGAAAAATATAATTTACAAGAGTCCTCTAAGAAATTGCACCTATGAATGTGATATATATATGTATGGTTGTGTGTATATTTATATGATTTGAACTTTATAGATTTGGTTAAATAAGAAACTATGGATTATTTTTAAAAGACATGTTTTTAGATTTGTGTGAGTCACCAAAATGAAAATATTGAACTTCCTTTAATTTTATTGATAAATGTCTGTAATTGGTCAGTAGGATAGGTAAGTATGAATTTTGAAAATAAACAATTCATATAGACAATAAAATAACGATTTAAATTGGAAATAAATGTTAGAGGACAACTCTGGCTTGTCTCTTTTCAGCTCACCAAGATCGAGTTCATTGTCTCTTCATTGATCAATGGCAGCCCTTTGAAGACAATAATGAATCTCTCCACCAATAGCCTCACGTATGTGTTGAGTAAAAGAGATTATGAATAGTGTCCGCAAAGGGCTTCCCCAGCTGATCCCCTTTACTTCACTCTTTATTGTTCATTTGATTAAACTCAGCTTCATAATACTTAAAATATAACAACTGAAAAAAGTATAGTGGTGCGATACCCCTAATGTAACAAAAAGAATAAAGAACTATAACAAAAAATGATGTAAACATGACTATTAGGGAGAAACTAGAAAATAAGAGCAAGCGGTAAAGGAACAAAATAAGTTGAATGCTTATAGAAGAACTCAATTACTTCATATTGTTCGAGAAGAAAAGATGAATTAACTAAAAACCACTGCAAGGCAAAACTAATAAATAAAACAACATGAATGGTGGCAGACTATTTTTTCCCAAATTGTGGAGACAATTCCATTTATGAACAACATTTTTATTTATTCTCAAATTTAACCTTAAGCGTGCGAAAGATTTTGGCCGTGCGAAAGAAGAATAAGGTATTCTCATGAGATTGGACTGTGGTACTTGCTGTAGTGCTTGATAGAATACCTTCTTAAAGGTAGATATATGTATTTAATCATTACTCAATATTAAATAACTTCCATACATTTATGTATTAAATCATTGCTCAATTTTAAATAACTTTCAACATTCAAAAGAATACCTTCCCAAAAGTAGAGATATATGATGAGTAATAATTAATTATTGACAATGAAATTTGAAATTAAGAATAAAACTTTCCACTATGACTTTGATTATGTGAACATGTGGACCAATAATTGAGTTAAGTGAAAATGACGTTCTTGGACATGTGATATGTAGACCAATGAGATTGTTGCTATGAGATTTCAAAAAGTATATAGATATAAATTTTTTTGGCGGAGTATACTTAAACTCTAGTTGAAGGCAGTCCAATTCAAAGTATTATCAAACACTATAGCAAATTTTCAAATGAAAACTAGAACATTACTTGGTTATGTTGCACGAGACTAGCCGATTCCGATAAACTCAATACTATAGGCCATTTGATTTCATTTTTGCATAGGTTTTTTTTTTTGGGTATAAGAGAAGCTTCATGGACTAATAAATAAAGTGTCAATATAATCGTCGATAATTATGTTTGCCCTCATTTCAGTTTTAATCTTTTAAGTTTCGTATAAAAATTTTGGTTCTTCAATTTCATTTTTCTTTTGATAACAAGACAAGCATTAAACTTGAGGCTTACAACAAATAAAAAATAAGTTAGCATCATGAGAAGAAAAGCCAATGGCACTATCTAGTAAGTGTTGATGCAAAAATACTAGATACAAATCAGGATGATCTTGTAAATATAGCATGTTATGCTATTTTTTTGAGTAGTTTTGGTAAGGTGATTTGCATATCTAAATAGTTCTATGTGAGTATGAATAATTTCAATATCTTAATTTGATGAAATGAGGGATTTTGTATCAATAATATCTCCACTCAATGGGTGGAAGACCTACAATTAGCCATTAATAAATGCACGGCATTGAAAGAAATAATGTAGAGTTTGATCCTTTGAAATTCATAAGTTTACATAGTTTTAACCCTACTTGAATGGCTAAAAGCTCTCCATTTGTCAAAGAAAGGTATCCAAGCTTCTATTGAAAGCCCATCAACCAAGCCCCATGATTATCTCTCGCCACTCCTCCACAAAGTTGCTTGACTTTAACGAAGAACTAACCTATCCACAACAACTCACACAAAAACCTATAAGAGGAAGTGACCAATGACTGAGTACTCAATCTGGTCTTTGAATCATTTGATGTTTGAAGCGACCATCCTCCACCCTTTCAAAAGCTGATAGATGCATAATTACACCATGGCCTCTAGAGAGTCACCGACTCCTTCAAAAACTTTCTTGTATTGATTCTTCCGCATGATCCAATAAATTAAACCAAATACTTAACTCCAAGGCCACCTAGATAGATTCCTTGAGCTAGGATCATTGTCCATATTCCATCTCAATCTCACCTACAATCATTAAAAAAATATAGAAGTATCAATATGGTTAATTGATGATAATCACACTCTTCCTGAGCTCTTGTAACATCCTAAAAATTAACTGAGGATTTGTGGGGGTAAATAGGAATTAATTAGTGAGAAATGATGGATTATGAAAATATTTGAAGGATTTTGAGGTATTTTACAGTATTTTAAAGGCCTCGTTTCTTCCTTATTTGGACAATAATAATTTTGGGAGAGATTATTTTTAGGCTCAAAAGAGGTTAATATAGGAGGAAATAAATAAAGAATATTATTAGAAAATTTTGAGAGTGAAAAGAAAATTTTTTATTCAAAAGAAATATCTTATTTAAGAATTTTATGGCCCAGTAGTATAGTGTCCACTCTGCCGACACTCATTTCCTAGTAACTTGTCACTGTGCATCAATTATTATTTCCTCAACCAATCACATTCAACTACTATTTATATATATTATATTATATTATTAATATAATATATTATTATTATATTATATTATTATTTTACTATTATATAAACACACACACCTTCACAATCATTCACCGTTCCTCACTATTCCTTTCTTCATTCTCTCTCTCTCTCGTCTATCTCTCTCTCTTTCTTGCTCTCTCTTTCCACCATATATATTCCTATCACTGGACTTATCAGAGTCCGTCAGCATAGGAATAGTAAGTTTTTCGGCCAACTAAGCACATTTTTGGAACCCCGTAAGTCTCCTCTACATTTCTATGTCATTAGTTTTTCGATTTGTTATACTTGAAAAATTAGACCTTGTCTAAGTTGGTATTTTTGGGAGTCCTAAAATTAATAAATTGAAGCTTAGGCCTTGATTATGAGTTTTTCTGAGTAGATTTTTCATTGTTGGAAGTTTTCCTAATTATTAGGAATTTTTGGATTTATGGAAGTTTCAGAAATTGGGGCTTTTAAATTATTCGAGGTGCTTATGGGTAAATTGATGATTTTTAGATGTTTATTAAGGTCATATGAGGGGATTTAATTAATTGATTTGATTTGGGGTTGCATCTAAAGAATTATTGAGGGATTATTGGATGTTAAGGAATTTTATAAATAGTTATTGGAAAGATTAATAATTTTGATATATGTATAAATGGAGTAGAGATAAATTTTAGAGATAGAAAGGGAGAATAAAGGTTAAATAGAAATTTAAAATAAGTAAGGGCAAAGAAAGGGTAGTAAGTAATTTATTTTCCAACATGTGAAATTGTTGGATAAATAATTAATTTTGGTTGTATGTATGGTTATGTAGTGCTTGAATTGCACTAAGTTAGCACGGGGGAGCTGCACTATTGTGAGATTGGTGCCAGCTATCAGGTAACCGCTTTCTGCTTGTTTATGTGTGTGTGTAGTGTTAGTAAGTAATTTGAAATATTATTATTTGACTATTATGATGTTATATGGAGATGAGATTTTGAATCACAGTTGAGATATGATTATCAATTGATGATTGATGGGATATGAAAATGAGATCTTGGAATATTAATATTTTTATAATAAATGTCCTGTGGAGTATTATTTTCAAATGGCATAAATTTGTGAAGTGAAATATTTGAAACTGAAATATATGTGGTTTTGGAAATTATTTAATATATGTATATCATGAAAATACTGGAAGGCCTGGTGCCTGATTGTGGTGTTGCATATCTATGTGTTGTATGTGAGAAATTATTTGTGTATGTGACACCGGTGAATTGAAAATTGTGCCATCACGTGATGAGGTACCCTGTTGCGCCACAGGGACTAATTGATATATTATGGGAAATAAAGGAGAGAAAGACGAAAGAGGGGAGATCGCCCCTCAGGATTCAGAAAGGACGGAGATCCTTCTAATCCGTGGTACGGTTCAGAGAGGGTAGAAAGTCCCTCGTGAATTGTACCGTGGTGATCAGGGGCGGGTGGAAGGTTCCGACTGGTCCCACATGTTTTCCCAACGCTTCTATTAAGATTCGTTTGGGTTGATTGTGATTATCAATGATATATATAATTCTTGGAGATGATTTGGGATGGAATATTTTGCACTTATAAACTGTGAAAAGATATTTGGGACCAAGTTATGCATTATATGTGAATACCTGAGCATGCTGTTTGAACTAATATATATACATATATGTATTCCACTGGACACCTTGCTAGCACACACCGCACTTAGATGAGTAGTCAGTGGTTGCGTTTGGGGCTACCCCCGTTGATCTCACTTTTGCAGGTCCTAGGAGCGAAGTAGGAGGTCAAGGGAAGGATCCGGGAACTTCTCACTGATATCGTGAGATACTCTGGACCAGAAGGACATGAGGTATTGCCACATTTAGGATCATATTTTGTATGATGCTTCCGCTGAACCTTGTTCCTATTCTGGGGAAAAATTATTGTATAATACCTATTATGGTATGGTATTTTAAGAATGATGTGTGAAGTTTAATTATGCATAATGAAATTCTCTGTTATTGTACTGGGAAGGAAGTTATATTGTGATGACAGAGATTGGAATTGAGGTTTGAAATATATATAAATATTATGGAAAGATCTTTTTCTAACTATGTTAGTTTTTTTTTAGTAAGTTAATTCTTTTTCCTAACATAGTTAGCACTATGAACGATTTAATGTTTAATTGTAAGTGGTTAATAGTGGGTTTAGGGAGTTAGTGTTACAGCTCTCACAATCTTTTAAAACATGAATGGTGGATTTCTCAGTGTTACACTCTAAAAGACACTCATTACTCTCTTACCATAAAAAGGACACTCATCACTGTTTGATAACACTCTTCAATTTCAAACCATATGTAATGATCCATCAAGTTTCATTTTGTTTTAAATATTACTCTATCTGGTCATAAATATAAGACATATTTACCTCATTTGATTAGATTAAGGATGTCAGTTAAATTAGTTAACATTATTTGACATTATAACGACACCCTAGCTATCTACTTTTATTCATATCTTTCCTCTCTTGTTTATTTATTATTAAGGAGTATTAATAGAGACATTTTAGAGAAAGGCTGAGAAAAATATAAATAAATCTTATATTTAAGACCAAACTTACCTCCCTAAATAAATCTTATATATAAGATTGGAGGGAGTAAATGATTTAATAGAAACATGGATAAATTTACCCTTAAAAAGGAAAAAAAAAACCTTTTAGCCATGGATAAATAATATAAGGGGGAGAAAATACCATTTGATCTTTGGTAATTGTAGTCCTACGATTTTTGAAATAAATAACTAACATATGGCATAGTTTTTTTAGCATAGGTCTCTCTCTCTCTCTCTCTCTCTCTATATATATATATATATATAAGCTATTACATGGAGACTGAGATCTTGCCGTTCAAGCCCATGGGCCCATACTCCAGCCTATTTTCCTCCCTCCGAACCCAAGCACATAATTTAAAAAACCAAAATAAAAAAATTAGTGCTTAATAAGATTTTCGTTGTTGTTGGGAAAATAGGCGAAAAGCCCCCCATGGTAAATTTATCTGAGAAAGACATGAGTCACGATAATATGTGTGTATGATTGGCGTGAAAAAAAATGATAATATGTGTGTACTAAATTTATAGGGCATCGGTATTTTCTATGTGCGCAAATTTAACATGTGCTACTTTTCTCCAATTTTGTCCAAATTGCCATCCATGCACACACTATGCTCATCAACTTTTCATATAGGCCATCTCATATTTTAAACTATAAACAATATTCTAAACTATAAATAAGGATTCATGTTCTAAGGTGTGGATATATAGAACCTGAAAAAATGTTACTTTTCACTCGAAATATTAGGGGACAAAATTTAAGTCAATTTTGAATTTATTTAAGTTTAAGGGTTTGTTTTGTCAAAAGTTTTTTTTTTCGGAAAGTATTTTGCTTCAAAAGTTTTTTTTTTGTTTTTAAAATTGTTGCATATGTTTTAAGATGTAACAATTTTGCTTTATCCCTTTATAAAATTAACGTTGACAGGAAACAAATTGATATTAACGGTTAATATTTTAACTATAAATAACAAAATTTTTGGGCTTTAAAACTTAGAATAATTTTTTTTAAAAAAAAACTTTGAGAATAAAATAGCTATGGAGTGAAAATGTCCCCAGAAAATAGACCTTTAACCCTTTACTTATATATTTCAATTCTCCAATTTTTTTTTTAATCAATTTCATTTCTCCAGTTAAAATCATGTCATGTGAGTTAAATCATCTCAACTCTCAAAATCCTATGAGACCATTATTAATAATAAAATTCACTCATGAAACTACAAAATGAAATTTGTATTTGATCAAAAACTAAAAAATGTTGGGAAAAGAAATAAAAATAAAAATGAACCATATTTTCCCCTTTCAAAGACAAAAATAAATCCATATAATAATCAATATTTAATTTAATTAATGAAGAGTTATTTCCTCTCCCCCTCCCCATCCCCATTTGATCCATTTCAGTTGCAGTTACGAGCTTCACTTTCATACCAATCCCTTCTTCATGTGCCGTTCTTCCTCAAATTCCGATAAGAAATGAAGCAATTCGAATCAATCCAGAACAATCTACCCGAAGATGTTTTCCTCAAAATTGCTTCGATGCTTTCGGTATGATTTCATACCCACCATACCATAGTTATTAATTTCCAACAATTGCTCTTTCCACTTGTTTAATTCCTTGAATTTGTGCGAAAAGGTACGAGATTTGTGCGCGTTGGGTTGTTGCTCAAGGTTTTGGAGGAAACTTTGTGCCTCAGATTGCTTATGGGAGTCGTTGACCAGAGAAAGATGGCCTTCTCTTGCATGCTTTCATTCTTCTACTCCTTCATCATCATCTTCTTCTTCAGCTCCTCCCAATTTCTCTCTCTGTCCTTCCTTAAGGGTGATTCAGTTATCTTCTTCTAGCTTCTGAATTGGGGCTGTGTGTACTGTGTAATATTAGATAATCAACATCATCAAGTTATTTCATTTTCATTTCAATAACTTCACTTGATTTGTAGAGTGTACTCTAGGTCATTTTCCCTGCCTCTACTGAGCTTAGAAGGTAAGTAATCATCATTGTGTTAATGTCTTAATCATATGTTTGTGGATGAGAGAGATTAATATGTTTCTCACGGTTTTGTCTGGAGTAAGCTGTTAAGTTGCCCCCTAATTGTTAGACTAGTTTGCCTTTTAACAAATGTATTAGTCGGTGGAGCATGTAATTTTCAACAATAAACTCAATCACTACTTAATCATCACAGAGATAAGCCCAATGGGGTTAATTATTAAGGGTATTAACCTTTGATGTACACATTTTTTCCCCTGTGACTGTTATTGGCATATTTGATATGGGGCCTATTTTATATTCATTTCCTTGGAAATTGGCTTACAGGAATGGAGGAAATTATACGTAGAGACGCACAATGAGGTGGCAGTTAGAGTAGCAGTTGCTGCCAAGTTTGTGGAAGATAACTCACCCTCTAAATCACTTGAGGGTGGGGACTATCTGAAAGCAATTAAGCACTTGGATGATATGAAGCTTGGCTTCAAAGATGTCCAGATGTGCCTCTTCAGACCTAAACTGAACGTGTTGGTTAATTTGGTTGGCCTTCATTATTGCCTCACTTGGCTTAAAATTCCGGTATTCCCACAATCCCATTTGTTCAACCCTATGGTGATTATTTTACTAATGAAACTCCTTTCTAGTTCCTTCCAAGGAATTTTTCAATCGTAATTTATGTCTCACTTAGTGCCAACCAAGATTTATCTCGATTGACAGTGCATAAGTAGTATCCAGTATAAAGCTATTTTTCCTGAAAAACTTCCGTTACATTTGTTATTCTCCTACAGTTCATTCTTGTAATATGGTTTTCACTAGGTTGAGAGAGTGTGTCTTGAAACTCAATACCTTTTGTTCTAGTATGTCTAGAAACTTCATACCCATTGTTATATTAACTTATATTTTTTTTATTAGCCTTAAACTTAAGTCTGCAGATTTGTTAGCTTATACTTTTTATGGTGTACGGTGTAATACAGCATGGAGTGCCAAAAAAAAAAGATGATTATGTGAAATTGCTTCTAGACAGCTAGGAAAATATTTGGTTGTTGATAGAGCACAATGGCATGTGCAATCCATTTAGCCGACCCCACTCAGTATAATAAGGCTTGTTGTTATTGCTGCTGCTGCTAGACAGCTAGGAGTTGATCAGTTTGTACATGATACTATGAATATACTTGAAGTGTTGCCTTCAGATTATCTTTAGTTGCACATGTTAACAATCAATATTTGATATTTGCAAGTAAAAGCAACATGAATGAAAATATGTTCTCTGTTTCTTGTTGATCCTTGTAGTACATCTATTCTTTCTACTTGCTGCTTGGTTATTCTTACTGTGATGGCACCTCACAGCTCATGTTCGCAAATATGATATTTGAAGCAACATGTGTCTTACCTGAGTAAGTACTCATATGGGCTGGGTTAAGGGTTTGTTTCATCGGTTTTGTTATTATTTGAAGCAACATGTGCTTAGCCTAAGTTCTTATACTGATGCTTGTTAGTTTTATAATCAAATGCAGAATTCCCTATTTCAGATTTTATTTATTTATTATTATTATTATTTTTTTTTTTTGCAGCAGTTCTAATATTTATGTTCATTGCACACTGTTAAGGACCGAGTTTGATTTAATAAATGAACTTGTTCCTTTCATGCTTCAATTGTTACTTTTTCATGGCTATGTGAAATCTTATGTCAATCACATTGAATATCCTTTGTTAACTTATATAAAGTATTATAATATTTTGTTAATAGTTAAATCAATTTTGGCAAAGACATGTCATTTTCTAGGAAGTGAGGATACAACATGTTATCCATTATCAAACTTCATCTAACTTGATATGTCCTTCGTCTTTGTTTACAAGTACACATCAGGATGAACTTCTGAATAAAGCTCAATATAGGAGATCTCTAGATTTTAGTTTTCTTTTATCTGCTTTTCTCTTTTGTTTGAAATTTATTCCATTTCTTTATGGCATCATACCTGAATGCTTCTTTAGAAAAAGTGAACGAGGGTGAAGTGGATACTCAATCAATATTATATCTTTCCAGTTCCTTTTCTCTCTTTTGCCCTTCTTAAAATTGTCACTAAGTACTTCTGTGCATCCAGTGTTTAATTATATAGATGCATCCCCTTCAAATATCTGCACTTAAGTATGGGGCCATGAACCGGGAAGCCTAGTGGATTGAATTGTATAGACGCTTCTCATGATATACATATAAAGGACAAAGCGAAGACTGTGGTTACCTTTTATAATTCAGCACATTTTTCAATAAATTTCTCCCACATTTTCTGTACCTTGTATGTAGAAAATACCAAATAAACTTATCCTAGGTCTTATCCACATATAAATTGATTTTCTCATTCATTAGATAGATAGATGTCAAGCCTCTACTGGAGAAAATGTTTGCAGAGAGATGCATAGTGTTGCCCCAACCTTGTTAAAGAACTGAATGAGGAATTTAAATGGAAGTCCTTAATGATGTTATGGTTCACTTTCGTGGCAGGGTAATCAACTCAAAGAAGCCCTTCAGATGAATGGGGTTGCAGAGCGGCATGTGTGCATTAAGTGGTGGAAACTCGGCAGATGGTTCTATGGCTTCCGCATGAGGGATGAGTCGCATTCCCGATGGGCTTCGCTAGCTGGTTTGGCAATTGGTGATGATGAACAGCTTCTGGCAGTGCTTCTCCGAGGTGCAATTCATGAGGTTTTACGTGTTCAGGTATCCAGTGAAGATAGCCACAGAACTCCTTGGTCCACCCAGATCACCCAGGGACACCATGGTTAGGGATGCTTATTTTCATAAACCATGTGATGTCAATAGATGTACAGTGTTTATCGCAACAATACAATGTTTGTTCTGTCATATATCTATGCCTAGGATCTGACTTGTGTATGTATAATATAAGTAGTACCATAGTATCGATCTATCTGGTTGTAAACCTGTTGGTGGTTGATCTGCCTGGACACTTGTAATATCGGGGACACTGAAGTTGTAAGCAATAAAATTGTCAATGTAAATAAGTTCAGATTTCGGAAAGAGCTTAAGAAGCAGTTGGCCTATGACTGTCATTGTGATAATTATTTTGAATTATTAGCAACTCAGATGGAAACTTGAAATCAAAGGATAGAACCACCCTCATTCTCTTTCTTTGCTTGTGCTGTGAAAAACAGAGCATATAGGTAGAGGAATTTCGCACTTACAACAATAATAACAAGTCTTATTATACTAATTAAAGTAAGCTACATGAATCAGCATGTCACTATTCTATTATATGCCTTAGTGACATGATAAAGAAACCCCATGAACAAGTATGTGGAAAATATGAACGACAAAGTCTGTTTCTGATACAGACAGAATAATCACAAATAGAATGTACAATACAAAAGAGGTCACAGGAGAAATAGATAGCTATCATGTACACAAATAATGAACACCCAGCGGACAAGTGTTTGGACACAAGCAGTATGATAAACAGAAACTTATTATCATGACACACACACTGAATGATTTGATGATTCAAAGAAGCAGGCATTCCAACACACAAACACAAATATATTTTAGTGTGTCTGATTCATCGTCTTCGTCATCTACTTGGGAATTCGACTGTGAAGTGAGGTGGCTGAAAGCCAGAGGAGTAAAACGGAGATGACGCAGGCAAATAAAGCGACAGCTAAGGAGCCGGCAAGATGTCTGCAGAATTTGTCATACACATTGCAGACTTTAGTCCAGTTGACATGGTCATCTCCTTTTAGAGCCAAATATGACACTCCCCCTGCTGCTCCTGTTGCTGAGGCTACTACTCCCAGTATGAGCTGCACATTTTCATATCATTAGGTTTCAATTCAATTATATAGCAAACAACTATGGGTGTGGCTTCTGTGTGGTTAGGCCCCACCCTAATCAAGGGAAAATAAGCAGGACAATCCGGGCTTCTTTGGATTAAGATTGACAGAAGTGACTTTTATCTCACCCAACTTTTACAAGCTGAAGTTGAGGGGAAAATGAATAGGTGAAGTGTGATTTATATTCATGTAAACTTTTATAAAAAAAAAAAAAAAGTTTGACATAAACTTATTTGAATGATATATTGAAAAGTTAGTTTCAAAATGTTCCAATTTGAATGTAAAATCAGCATGTAGAAAAAGTTACTTCAATAAAGACAATTGCTCTTAAAGTCATGTCAAACATCATATTTATAATTGAACTAGTCTTTTTTTTTTCCTTCACAACTAACGTATGAGACTTCTTAATGCCATCTCAAACAAGCCTGAATCATCACTTATTTTTTGGTTATAGAAAAAATTCAATTACGGATTGTTTTATATGGATAAAGAGATTAAAGAAAGCTGAGGCAACATAATAGCAATATATACCGTGTCCCAGAAAATGAAGTGGAGGAGGAACTTGAGTTTGAGGTCAGGCCTGGGCATGACTGAGATTGATGCCAGACCCGTGAGGATGCTATAAAGCCCAGCTACTGAAAACGCCGTCACAAAATATCTGCACCACAATCATCATTTGCAAATTTTCATTCTTTTAAACGCTTCGATCACTAAGAAATTTACATACATACATGCATATATATCCTCTTATATAATGACATGTACGTATCAGAAGCGAAAAATATATTTGTCGTATGCTTCAGCAGAATATACAGGTCAAGATAAGACAAAATTAATGATTGTTGCATAGGAAGCAAGCACACACAGAGGTAGGTAGGTTTTTTTTATTTTTTTTATTTTTTTATTTTAAACTAGAAAGAAGTATCCTCCTCCTATGATAAAAACCACCGTATTCTTTTTCTAGAGTAGGCTCTCTAAATTAATTAACACGTAAAATACTCAAAAACCTAAAAACAACAAAAACAAAATCCTTTAATTTAGAAGATGAAGCAAATCCTATGGTTAGTCCCTGAAACATGCAAGTTTACCAAGAAAGTTGATAGAAAAAAGAAACAGGACAAACTCTCAACTTTGTAGATTTAAAATAACTTTAAACTATACATATACTTGAATTCAATTAAGTTTTAAGAGATATACATATATAGTGCAGCCAAATCATTTAATAAGCTTTAATTTTACTTAAAACTAGTGATGATCCCAGGAAGAAAACAAAAATTAAAATTCCTCAGAGATGGAGAAGAAGAAGAAGAAGAATATAATGAAGGGGCTTACATAAAGGCAGGATGGTATTTGAATTTAGCAGGCTTAGGAACAGAAGGAAAAAGCTCCGTTTGCTGGCTGGTGACAATCACCACAATCGCCACCAAAGATGAAGCAAACAGAAGAACCCTCAAAGCTACGTCTACCTGAAAATAGTCTATGACGGTGGCCGGAGGAGGAGGCCGTGGCGGCTCAGATGTATACTCAGGGTCAGCAGTTTTTTCTGTGGTGGAAGCCATAGCTAGTGAGCTTGTTTATTGTTTGGTCTGAAAGAGAGGCAGAAGTTGAGTATGATGAAGAATGATTTAATTTGGGAGGCTATTGCATGTATGTATATAGTTTCTAGAGAAAGAGAGTAGGAGTTTCTTGCAGGACAAGTGATGATTTTGAACATTGGCTTGTCAGTTAGTTGGTCCTTCCTAGATAAGACTTGCAGCTAACAGTCCTTTCTAAATCTTTCTTCTCTCTGTCATCCCTCATTTAGCTTTTAATTCACGTAATAAATATATGATAAATGTTAGGTGTTTTATTTAGTGTGAGCTTGGAAGAACAATACAATTGTTATAATATGACGTGATAGGTTTAAATCCTAAAAATAACCTCTCTTGTTACGCTTAGATTAGAGGTAAGCAGCGACATTTCATATATCTATTTATCCTTATATCTTATTTTGTGGGAGCTTTGTATGTTGGATAGCCAAAGAAAGAAAATATAATGTGTTTTTTTTTTTCATTCCTTTAATGTGCAATTACACCAATAAAGTGTTGTAGTAGGAGTGTGTGACACAAATATGCTTTGAATGGTGAAAAAGGCACATATTTGTGTTAGACGCTCATACCGCAACACTTTATCATGTACCTTAACCTTTTTTTTATTCCCAGTTGTCACCTAGCACATGTATGCTTTTTAAAAAATACATAAAATTGTCTTAAATTTTACTCAGAAACAAATAATTTCGTTAATCATTAAATCTTGATACTCCTTCCATTTCTATAGCATCTAGTTGATTTTTTTGAAAAATCCTAAAAAGGTTAAATAAGTTACTTATAAGTTAATTTTCCTGAATTTTTTTCCTCTAAACTAATTTATTTGACTTATAAACTAATATATAATCTAATAATACACAAAACACGATATAATTAAGTGGCTCGTTTCGCTTCCTTAATCTCTTCAAAAAGTCAAAGTATGTCTTATACTTAGGAACGGAGGAGGAATTTGTACCGATCCTTCAAGTCTGTGCAAATAATCCTCAACTATCAACTATATACCTCCCAAAAATTTTTATTTTTCCTTAAATTTTAAGTGATGTGCAAATAAGTAATATATAAAAATTAATTGTGCAGGAATTACCGTTTAAATGCAAGATTTAAAATGTGCTCATCACTTCATTGTAAAGTTTCATAGATTACAAAAGCTGTTTGTAAAATTGTAATAGCCTCAACTATGGATACCTTTCTCACCTACTATTGAATCCAAAATTTAATTCCTTATGGTGTTAGATTGGGAACTAACTTCTTTCATCACTAATAAACACACTAATACTGATGATAGGTGTTTTTTTTTTAAATTAGAGTCTTAAAAAAAAGTAAGTTGGAGTTGAGGAATGAATATATATATATATATGCGCGCTTTTCAAGCGGGAATATACTTTTTTGTATTATTTTAATTTATATGTATGCATGTATATGGTGGCAAAAAAGTTCGATTGAAAAAAATAGGTAAGTTTGTTTGCCAGGTTTTTCTGGTTATTTGATGTGGTTGTTTTTTTTTTTTTTCTTTTTTATCAATTTCAGATCAAAGGTTGAAGGGAAAATCAACTAACGCGGTTGATACCAAAATAACCCGAATGTCCTACTTTATACGTTAACACACACACTCCCATCAGATATGGGACTTAAGAGCACCCATAAGTATGAACAATGTAACAAGTAAGCAAATTCTTAATCATAATTATACGTGTGCATAAATCAAACAAAAATATATGGAAATATTATACTTAAGCTTAGTACGTAGTACCAGCTGACATTGTTCGATTTTCTTATTAGCTAGAGTAGATAGATATATCGATACACCAATTTACACTGTATAGAAAAATAATGACTTTATCACTTTGATGATATTTTCATTGATTAATGACATGAGGTTTTATTTTAGGTAAAATAACAGACAAACTGTCAATAAGAATTTAATTTAATTGCTAATAGATTTTATTTATGGAAAAATACCATAACTAGCTACTACATACTACTACGATTAAATATTCTCCGTTATTTAACCTTTTATTTCATTTCACTTTTTCAAGTTAAAAAGGAGTTTAAGATGTTAAAAATCAAGAGAGATGATGAAAAATATAGCAACAATATAGTGGTGGCTGTTGAATTGTAGCTGTTGGTGTCGTTATTGCTAATGCTAATAATACTATTAATAATGTTAATTACTTGGATAATTAATCATGGACTAATCGTTGGTGCAAGAATGAGATAAATATGTTGGGATATATGAGAATCGAGGAAAGTGACATATACCAAATTACCAATAGGTATCGTCCATATCTTTGCCTGGTTGTCCTTCCTCTTTTTGGTCTTTAATAATAGGGGGGACATGATTACATTTATATGAATTGAAGAATACAAATATATACTTATAATAAAAACATTAACAAGTATAAAAATTAATTTCACCATTTGATTTTTTTTCCCTTTTATATTAGCATCCCTAATTTCACATGACTGTGCAACTAGATGAAGTTGCAACATTAAAAGCAACGAAGGACTTTTAAATGTGAGCTTATATATTATTGGCTTATTGCATATATGAAAAGATATTTTGCTAGTGAGGTTATTAAAAAAATGTTTGATAGTTCAGTTGTTGCAAAATAAAATATTCTATTTTTAATAAATAGTTAATTTGATGGGGGAATTTATTGGTAGTGATTAATTGAACTGAAAAAAAGGAGAGGGGTTGAAAAAGTTTGTGGAAGAATAAGTGGATTTGATTTTCCTGATTGCAATGATAGAAATGCTGAATCAAATCAAATTTAATAAGCAATAAATTGTATTTCAAACCCTTTTCCATTAAAGATATTTATAATCAAGGAATAATAAAGAATTGTGTTATTCTTCACCAATATAATACAACTATAAGTGTACAACATTTATTAAGGTTTGCTGCATAAATCACATGATATTATTATTATGCTTTATTAACAACTAAATTTTTAAATTACACTTGTAACTTTTTTGTCAAGGTAACTTTTTTGTCAACTCGTTCAATTTTAGGCTAAATTATAGAAAACCCCCCTGAACTTTGGGTCAATTGCAGATGACCTCCCTAACCTTTGAAAGTTTAAACTGAGCACCCCTGACATTTCATGTTTTGACTCTCAACCCCTTACCGTTAAAATTTTCGTTAAAGTTAACGGTTTTTATCTTATCCAATTTTTTTAAAATTTTGTATTGTGTAATATGTCATTTAAAAAGTAACCATTTTTATTTAATATATAATTGTAAGTATATTATAATTTTTTATTTAAAAAATACATGATCAAACAAATATTTTATATGCATTTTAAGTATTTTTATTTTTAAAACATTTTATTTATAAAGTGTATAGTCAGGAAAACACTTTAAATCCTTTTTTAAATATTTTTATATTTTTCAGTATTAAAAAATACTTAGAATTATAAGTAAGTTATTAAGGGGTTTTTTGTAAAATGTTATGGTATATAATTAAAAATGATAAAAATTGTTAATGACAAAAACCGTTAACTTTAACGGTAATTTTAACGGTAGGGGGTTAAGAGTCAAAATATGAAACGTTAGGGGTGCTCAATTTGAACTTTCAAATGTTAGGGAGGTTATCTGCATCTGACCCAAAGTTCATGGGGGTTTTCTATAATTTAGCCTCAATTTTATTACTCCATTATTCTTAATGTTAAAAAAATTATAACAAAATCTACTCCAATAATTAATTCCAAAAGTATCAATGTATATAGAGTCAAATATTTCCAAGAAGAAAAGAATAAAGCATAATATAAACTTCTTGTGGATTCTTCATATTCTAGAAGCCTTGTTTTATTATTTTTTTTACCTTTTGTTTTATTTTATTTAAACTTTACTGAGTATCACTATTCCAGTTAATATTCATATTTTTCCATAATCAAATCTCACTTTATTGTTGGAAAAAAATCCCACTTTATCAGAATAATAATAACACCTACTAGAAATAATCCTATATTAATATGAATATCCTATCAGTCTCACATAGGTGGCCTACTATTTTGTTTCTTTTTCTTTTTCTTTTTTTATTGTTGAAATATTTTTTAATGTTAAGTTGGCCCACTTCCAATTTTTGTGAAAATGAAAAGAAAGCAGCGGCACCTACCATTCTTATTGGAATCACATCCGAATCCTATATATGTGTGTGTAGGTTTCTTATTGGAAGTGAGCTTCTATGATTTGAAGTTTTTGAAATAAAAGAATACGTGAAATATCTTTAAAATACAGCATGAAAATAACAAATTAGAATAAGAAAATACGACAGGTTCTCTTAAATAATTGCAGCATGTGTTTTTTATATATTATAGATGTATATATATACATATTGAACATTAGAGCATGAGGCTTTATTAATCTATTTTCACTGTTCTCTTCTTCCTCCCCTGATCTTATTTGATACGCATTTGGTAGATATTCCTCACTAGAAATAAGATTATATATGTGTGTGTGCATTCAATTATATGAAATTGTAATATCCTTGTTTCATATTGAATGTAGTAAGGTTTTTGTTATACAGAGCAACATGACAATTCAATACAACTTCATCCATTCGTTTCCCTCTTTCTTACGTGTGGACAAAGAAACCAATGGACCATACAGTTACAAATATTATTGGCATCATGCAAAAATTAGTAAAATCTCTTTTAAAAGAAATATATAATTTCATCAAGATAAAAAGAGCTTGATATGAGATGTGTGTGTGTAGAGGGTTATTGCACGTGGGAAAGTTGATGGGCATAGTCAAACGCGTGATTGAACTTAACACGATTTTAAAGAATTTGGTAGGTTTCTTGAGTGTTTAAGTATGGTGACGTTAATTTTATCCACACCCGAATATATATATATATATACATATATATAAGGAGCAAATTATATTATATAGAGAAAGGTAAACGCATGACAATAACCTTACAATAAGCACAAACATCTACCACACACAAACCTAAAAGAAAGCTAAAAGTACAAGACATAAATCCTACAGCTACAACAACTAGCAAAAGTAACAACCAAAGTAAATCATCAGTAACACTGAGAGATAAAAGGATATCAATGATGATTTTCAATTGGAGAGCATGACAATAAAGCAAGGTCAAGAGGTATGCTGTAGATGCCTTCTCCAACCAAATAGATTTTGATTGTAGTTTCAACAGAGTAAAAAATCATAAGTATAGTCCCCCCCCCCCCCCCAAATTAACCATAAAAAATCGTAGATATTCTTATTCATTGTATTCTATCCTCTCCATCAAGAAAAAACTTCACTTTCATAAGAAAAATGTCTGATTAATTTTAAAAAGAATGAAATTTTAAATTTTTGCTTTTAGTGGGAAGCAGCTGGATTTGCACTTTATCTTTCATTTTCTTGAATCCGGTAATACTGTAAATTCCGTAAAGAAATGATAGAACTGAAGTTGACATAAAAGTTAATTATACTGTGAATGAAGTGTAAAGTAAGTCACAGTATATATCTAATTTATGAGCAGTGTAATTATTCTAAAATGAATTTTATATGATAATATAAAAATATAAAAAACAGAGATATAGAATTTCCTGTAATTGAAAGAGCATTTTTTATGAGCCAACCTCATTTAGGGCTGCACATAAACCCGAAGGCTCGGTGGCCCGCCCGGACCCTGCCCGACTTGAAGCCAATTTGGTCTTGGGATATATTAGCTCAGAACCATAACCAAACGAGACGGGACCAAACCCGACAGCCAGGCGGGATGGGACAAGGGCATAGGTATTTTTATAAAAAAATAATTTTTTTCCCAATTTAAAAATACACCATATAATATTTAATACTTAATACACCATGTAAAAATATTTAATTAATTAATTTTCCAATTTCTTTTATTTTTTAGTTTATTTCATAATATTTTACATCATTTTTTATTAGAATTAAAAAGGTTTAAGACCAACGGGACATGTCCCACCCGGTCTTGGTCCCGGGCCAAAAAGGACCGGACCGGGCATCGGGCCAGAAAAGCTAGCCCGAAAAATTTTAGGACGGGACTTGGGGCATACGCTTAACCCAGTCAGGTCTTTGTGCACCCCTAACCTCATTACCAATTGGATTAACTTTTGTTGGCTGAAACAACATTTATATAAAATATAATTACAAGGAAATGTGATATTGGGTTGGGCATGCATGTTGAGCCCGTCAGCCTATGTTGGTGTTGGACCGGGTCTTTGTTGGACTTGAATGGCAAAATGAAAGGGAAGGACCTAGGTATGAATAAGAAGTCTAAAGCCCAATTTGACATGTGCGATTCAGGGGTAGGTATTGGGATTGTGCAATAGTAAGTTTTGTCTTCGGCTGCACAAAGAACAGGAAGAATCGGGTTAGACATATATTTGAAGTCTTGCCGAAAAACCCTTGGACTAGCTTTTTTGGCCTGATGCTCGGTCCTATCATGTTTGACCTATAACTAAGATCGAGCAAGACATGTCCTCCAGATCACTGGACTAGTTCTGTTGGTTTTTGAGCTTCCTTTGGCAAAGAAAAGAGAATGCTATGTTTAATAAAAAAAGGATATTGGGAAAGACAAAAATTAGGAGAAAAATAATTAAATAAATCAATTAATCAATCAAACATGAAAACTATGAACATTTTTATATGGTGTATCAAAAAGAAATTATTTTTTATACAAAAATAATAATATTTCTGAGCCGGGCCACTTCTGTGGTATTGACGCCTATGCCCTTTTCCGTCATGTCCGGTGGTTGAATTGATCTTGTTCTGTTTGTTATGGTTTCGGGCTAATTTTTTTAGGACCTGTTCTGCTTATGGTTGGACCGGGTTCGGGTGGGCCACTGGGTTGAGTGTACAGCCTTAGTTTTGCCCATGATATATACACTCAATAAAACAATACCACCATCCCTTGTTACTGGAAAATCAACCAGATTGAACAATTTTGGATCAAATTGCCTATGGAGTGTCTCACAAATTCTTGTTTTAACATTGTGAAGATATCTTCCTCCTTCCAGGAAAACGTCCTCATTTCTTTCATTTTTTTTTCATCGAACATGTAATTGTAATGAATGTAATGTAATATAATAATGACTATAGAGCATTTGTTCAGTATGTCATAAAAATCATGAAATGAAAATTATATTTCAAAAAATAAAAATAAATGTGAAATGATTTTTTTAACCATACGCTATGAATGTCTAAATGCCGTTTGTTGTTCACACATTATGGATTCACTTAAGCTAGAATATGGACTACACCATGAAAGTTTTGCAATGATTTGTTTTAATATTTTCTTTGGTTATTTGTCTAATTTAATTAAATTAACAATATTAGTTAAGTTAGTTAATCCGACATGCTTTTCTTTAAGGACCATATTTATCTTCCTTAATTGTTTCACACATTCTCTCTCTTACTTGATTATTATTGAGACACATCAATAGACGTTAATTTAAGGAAAAAAAGATAACAATTAGAAATAAGTTTTATATTAGGATCAAAATTAATTCCACAAGTAGGTCCTCACTAACCCTTGGAGTCTTTGTAATATTACATTAGATTGCTTTATTGTGCAAACCAATCACTTGAATTATAATAATGTACCCGATTTATACAATAAACCCTATGCACAGGGTTGAATGTTGTTATATATTCTGACAAAAAAGAAAAAAAGAAGAATGTTGTTATATGGGGTATTTCCAAAACATACTTAGACGTCCCTCAAACCAAAATCTGTGTTACTAACCTCCTATGCATTTGGAAAACGAACCTGTACTCACCCGTGTGTTGCACGGGGAGTTTGTTAATATGGAATATGCTGCCATTCTAAGTTCAGTAATTTATATAAAAAATCTCAATAGAATAAAGCTTGTCAAAACATATAATATGAGGAATAATATAAAACACCAAAGTGAATAAGAGGCAAGATGCATGAAATATGGAAATTTACTTTAATTGACAATGTTCAGAACATGTCTTTATTTCTTTCTGAATTGAAATATAGGGTTACTCTTGCATCTATATATTTCTTGAAAGCTCCTAGCAACAATCCTATTGGTCCACATGTCCAATGACATCATCTTCACTCAACTCAATTATTGGTCCACATGTTCACATAATCAAAGTCATAATGGAAGGTTTTATTCTTAATTTCAAATTTCATTGCCAATAATTAATCATTACTCATCATATATTTCTACTTATGGGAAGGTACTTTTTTAATTTTGAAAGTTATTTAAAATTGAGCAAAGCAATGATTGAATACATAAATGTATGGAAGTTATCTAATATTGAGCAATGATTAAATACATATATATCTATTTTTAAGAAGGTATTCTATATTAATTCCCTTTTTTATCACGTACATATCTCTTAGTGTAATATTGTTTATAGGAAAATCTATCATATGTATTTATTTCTAATTTGCAATATTTGACTTTTCAGATATACAAATTAATTATTATGTTCAAATAAGTCACTATTTTAGGAAATAATTAAAACATATATATATATATATATCTATATATAAATATGATTTAAAATCAACATTATTATTTTTTCTTATGAAATTTACAAAATAATTAATGTGTTTAAATATGTCAGTAAATTAAATAACAAGCTATTAATTATTTTTCTATTTGGAAATTTTTATTTTGAATTTTCATTTCCATTGTTAAAAATAAATTGGTTGCTAAAAAGCTATACCGATGAAAATCAGTTCACATGTACATATATCTTAATTTACTATTGTTTTAAAAAAAATACACCATATAAATTTTGTTTTAATCTACAACATGTGGCTTTTGGAATTTATAAATTGATAACTATATTCAAATAAGTGATTAGTTTAGGCAACAATCCAAACATATATATTTCATTTATAATATGCCATAACTCTAAACAAAAAACTACACTTATTTGAATATTTGATCATTTACATACTTATTAATTTATTGTTGTTTTTTGAAAAATTCAAATCATATGTATTTGTTTTTAATATACTAGAAAACAACTTGGGTTTTAACTTTAATTTGTATGTATAAAGTAAATAGTCACATGTATCTTACTCCGTTGCTCCAAATATACCAATGGGAATCAATTGAAGGAAAAATATACCATGTTGAGAATTTTGAAGTCCAAAGCACATTTTTAATTGGTTCATCTAATTGCTGAAATCACATTCCATCAATAAAATTAGTGGTATATTAGTTCATTCATTAAATTTAAATCAAAAAGGTGGAGATGTCACATATAATTAATGCATTCTACACATGTTTGATACTGATTTTATATTGATTGTTTTATTTTCAAAATTATGACTTGCCCATAAGCTGTCCTCTAACATTTATTTCCAATTTAAATCGTTATTTTATTGTCTATATGAATGGTTTATTTTCAAAATTCATGCTTACATATCTCACTGAACAATCACAGATATTTATGAATAAAATTAAAGGAAGATCAATATGTTCATTTTGGTAACTCACACAAATCTAAAAACATGCCTTTTAAAAATAATTTATAGTTTCTTATTTAACCAAATATGCAAAGTTCAAATCATATAAATATATATATACAAACGACCATACATACATACATATATATATATATATCTCATTTACATCATAGGTGCAATTTCTTAGGGGACTTTTGTAAATTAGTTTTTTTATTAAAAAATATTTATAAAATAAAATTCTAAAATGTGAAAATATAATAAATATGTCAACTATCATTTTTCTTTTTTCAAGCAAAAAAATCACTTTTTTTTGCCTTTTGCAATGTAATCAATGCTCGATCAGTTGTTGAATCATATTTATTTCTGATTTAAATAATTATTGCATTATCAATATTATTAGTTTATTTTCAATTGTCAACCTTACTCAAACAGTTACCCATCTCATTTATTTGTGATTAAAATTAAACTAACATCTAAATCTACATGTTAATAACTCACAATTTTGAAATTAAACCATATAAAGTTAATTCATATTTTCTCTTTGATTTAAATGAGTGCAATCAATGATTTAGATCATTTACATTCATATGAAATCAACTTTATCTGTCTTCAAATATATAATGAACATATAAATATATATTTTGATAACTCACAATTTTGCAATAAGCCTTTTAAAAGTAATTCATATTTTCTCTTTTATAAAAAAAATTGCAATAAGTGATTTAGATTATTTATAACCATATGTAATCAACTTTTATTGTTTTCAAGTAACATTTTTAATCATAAAATAGTTACTCAAAAAAATTATGTTCTTTAGTTTATTTCATTTTTATTTTTAACTTCCGTGCATCGTACGGGGGAGAAAAATCTAGTTTCATATAAAAGTTGAAGCCTTATTTTGATTTTCCTCATTTTTAGCATACATCTTTTTTTAATAAAGTTAACTGAGCTTGTGCTTTCCTTGACTTTATGGGTGCATTGACTTTGCAAACCATATTATTTATGTGATATAAAGAAATATAAGAACATGATTAAGTATGCATGCAATTACTTCCCTAATCAACAAATATTTCTAGAGATAATGTTAACTGAGCTTGTGTTATGCTTGACTTTATAGGTGCATTGGCTTTGCAAACCATGTTATTTATGTAAAATAAATAAATATAAGAACACGATTAAGTATGCATGCAATTACTTCCCTAATCAACAAATATTTCTAGAGATAAAAAGGGAATCTGAGGCAAGATGTATTAAATATTGGCAACTTGGCCTTTACTTTCTATTAGTGAAATTGTAGTAAATTTGAACTATTTTAACTTATTCGGTTAAGGAGTTAGTGAAATTGCAATAAATTTGAATTTTTTAAACTTATATTCCGTTAAGGATAGTAAGTTTACTCTAATAAATTGCAGATTGCAACTTTTTTGACAAATTATTGCAATCTATTTCTGTATTTTTAGAAACAAAAATCACAATAATTTCCATATAAGATTAAATAAGAAGCTAAAAAAAACTGAAATCTTGTAGGTGAAAGAAACTCACAAATTAAAATATAAATCATAAAAAAACCCTTGAGATGAATGCTTACATTAATTTGCAATGTTTATAATATGTCTTTATTTGTTCTTAAAATGAAATATTGGGTTACTCTTGCATTTATTATAAAAGTTGAAGCCTCATTTCGATTTGTCTCATTTATAGCATAAATATTTTTTCCAATAAAGTTAACCAAGTTTGTGCTATCCTTAACTTTATGAGTGCATTGATTTTAAAAACCATATTATTCGATTTAGTCAATCTAATGTTAGTGATGATATTACGAGGGATGAGGAGAAAATGATGATAAGAGAATCCTCTCCCCACAATCTCTATCCAAATAAACATACTCTCTCTTTACACTTCAATCTGCATTGTGACTAAAATAATAATGAAGGTATAGATATTAATGGGAAAAAAAATTTAAATGACATCTAATAAATGCAAGAAAATTCAATAAAGATTTACATATTGTAAATTATATATTTTAATGTTATACATCTTCGTTCTTATAGAGATTTACATATTGTAAATTAAATATTTTAATATGTATCTTTTTAAAACAATCATATAGCTACTAGATACTTTTTCATTTTTTCTAAATACATTTTATTTTGGCTTTTTCACTTTTTGTATATCATTAAATAATATAATGATCCCTTTCAGATTTCTTTCAAAGGTTTGTTACCAACAAAAAGGCTTATAATATGAAATGAGCTAGTGGTTAGATGAATTTTGCCTAACAGGGTTGGAATAATTTTGTATTTCCAAAGATTCTTACTTTTCTATAAAAGAAAAATATTAAAATAAATAACTCTATTTCAGCATTCCTTCTATTTTCCCAATATATATTATTCTCATTCATCAGTGAGCACCCTGTATTGCATTAGATAGCAACATGAAGTTATAAAATTGTGCATGTTTTACTTATAAAATTAAAAACAAACATTTAAACGTAAGAAATTTTTTCATCCTTTTTCCTCTTCATCCTTGTTCATGTTTTGCTTTCTTCCATAAATATGCCTTAACACAAGGTCTTCCTTTGTTCCTTCATCTATTAAAAAAGAAAAAAAATAAAGTAATTAACTCATTTTGCTTAATGCCTCAGAAAAAAGATCAATGTCATAACAAACTGTACTCACCCATACTTCTCCAAATATCATTGAGGTACACCAAGGGACCTTGTCTGATAAGAAGCATCTTCCCAAGTATAGGGGTGTTTCTTAACCTTGTATCTCCATAACCAACAGCCAGACCATAACAACTGAATTGAGGAGGAAACTAATACTAAAACATCGATTAAAAATAATAGAAAATTATGGATCAGTTTTAAGGAATAAATAGCATATATGGTAAAATTTTAACTGGACTAGAGCAAAAACAATATCCATATGCTTTTTTTTTTCAAATTTCATCTTCCAGACACAGTTTCAGATCAGCCTTGCTTTATAAGGTAAGAGTATAAAGCGAACACCCCCGATACATTCCCACACAATAGGCTTCTCAGCCCCCTTTATCTGCAAGTCAAGTTCTTTGCTAAGGTCTTCCTGAACTTTCCTGCACACACATTCCTCACTTAGTCAGCATTAAAAGTTTTGAAAATATGGTTAGCTAAGCCGAATCTCATGTATAAATAAGATTGATTCACAAAAGAAAATAAAAGTTTGCAGGGAGGACAACAACAGTAAGCATTTAAGTTGAAATAAGGAGATTACATCCAAGACCAGATGTTTTTCTACGGAATAAAGATGATAACCATACTTGTCCGTAATTTTCTGAGTCCTCTTCTTGTTTGTAACTCCTCCACTGCGTTGAGTTCCAAAGCCTTCAGTCTGTTTTTGTATGCCGGTGTCTTCTTGACCATAGCTATGGCCTAAAAACAAAGAAATGGCGGTGCAATGAGTTTAATGTTTTAATTCTCAAAAATTGTTATTTTTTTAACAAACAGATGCATCAATCTCTAAACTAAACAGGCACTGCATATATCTCTCAAGACGGGCATAAAAACACATGTCTCTGACCTACACTAGGCCTTTACCATGCATCACACATATGCACTAAAAATTCAAGTTGGTACTAACACTGGCATTTCTTGGATATGCATGCTACAGAAAAATTATCAACACTAATTTGCTGATGTGAAACTCAGGTTGCAACAAAACAACCCAATTTAACTCGGTTACCTTGACAGTAGGGTTCACAAACACAGAATGACTCCTTACACAATAAACATGGCATAAGTAGGGGAAAAAAGTAGAAAGCATACAATGCACAATTCAGAGTGTATGATCTGACAAGATTCAAAAAGAAAACAACCAATAGTTCGTTGAAAGGAAAAACCAGACTCATACTTTTGAATGGCTAGAAACAGCAATTCAAAACACTGCAAGTCCATTGGGTCAGTTTTACATATTATTGCAACAAGATTGTTTTCTTATTGATTATGTTATGTAATGAAACTGTGACCATGGCACATTAATTAATATCTTCAACTTTCTTCTCTTATCTCTAATTTACTCAGATCTATACACTAAGATAGATGACATTAAAAATTCATTCCCTTACAGCCTCAATGTCTCTAGCTAGGTACTGCTATGCCCTTAACAACCAAAAAATTGAAATATTCAAGTTGTATAATAATTCCCAATATTTCCTTTATTGGTCCATGAATATAAGTACCTTATGATAGCAAAGAATTAAAGGCAACATAATATCAAACTATCCCACAGACCCATTTCTTACAAAAATGTTATAAATTGCTGGTCTAAAGTTTAAATCATGATATTCACGAGCTACATCTTCAAAAGAAGGATTGGCTTTCTAAGTGTTGAGAGCAATGAAATTTGTGACTAAAAGTTAGCCCTCTAGCAGACACCAGCAACTTAAGTAATAACTTATAAATCACAAGAAGAGCATGGACCCTTGTTATCAAGCAGTACATGAATAACAGTTTAAACAAAGATAAATGTTTGTGGATAGCCACGAGATCCCAGGGATATCACAAACACTCAGCTCACGATGGGCAAACCAAAAAAGTTAGAAACTTCAGAGCACCAGAAGCCACACAAACAAACTTCAGAGCATTAGATGTTGGCCAAAAAAGGCCACCAATGAAACACCGGTACTCTTCCACTTCAGCCATTTTGAACTGCCTACTCTGATGGAAAATAAGAACACCACAAAATATTTCAGTTAGTCATCAAGGGATAGCCATCCCACACAGTCCACCTAAGTAAAGGGATGAAAAATACTACACATGAACAAATACGGTCTTCAAGCAAGCAAGATATGGGAAAAGAAGTAAGAACTAAAAGGCAAAATAAACATACACGAGAGATTATTCTATGAGATTTCTTTTCCTTGGGTTTCTCTTCTTTTTCTCCCTTCCGGTTCCTTTCCTCATCCTCCATAGTTCCCAGCCTCTTGCTTTTCTTCCAACTTGGGTGTTAACACATGTCGCCTGAAAAAGGTCCAATAACAGAAGGAAGGAAGAAGAAAGGGAAAAATCAAGTACCTTCGGAATGTAAAGAATGAATCCGTCTTTTCTTGTTCTCCTTAAACTTCCTATGGCTTTGAAGTCGAACGCAATTTTCCATCAGCTCCAAAGGCTGCAACAAAATTTGATCTCCATGTTCTCTCACTCAACGCTTTGATGGAAAAGCATACCTAAATAATTTTAAAAAAATACGACGGAGACTCTGAATATGTCCAGTGTTCACAAAGAACCACAGATTAAATAGGGGAAAAGCATAGATCAAAATAATAAACATAGTTCCTTCTTCCTTATACAATCACAAATCTAAACCCTAAGAAAAAAAAGCATGACAACGGCTAACAAAAATAATAAGTTACAAGATTAAATCAATACAAAAAGGGCTTCACACATCCTTCAATTTGAAACACCCGAAGATTGCTGTTCATGAAGGTGGTTGGGCCACTGAGTTGTGGTAGAGTAAGATGCGGATGAAGAAGATGAAGGAACAATGAAATGAAGAGGAAAAGGGTGAAGTAGGTGTGAAGCTTGAGAGTTCGAGAGAAGTCTTAGAGAAGGTAAAAGTAGGCGTGAAGAAGAAGGAAAGGTTCACGTGAGGAGAGAGACAGCCTACAAAGGGGCGGGAAAAATTAATATTACTTGGGGAAGCAGTCACACACAGTACCCACTGACCTGCACAATAGATTGGTGAGAGGTGAGGGAGAAGGAGCCGACACGGAGCCCAACACATAATAAAAAATTGAAGGGAAATAAGATGAACAGGAAAATGAGTTAGAAGCCAATGCTAAGTCATTTAGGAACCGGCTCAGAGGCTTTCATTTAAGAGATATAGGATTCCATTCTCAATTCAATTATAAATAAACTAGAAATACAACTTCCTCCCCTCCCCTGATATTATTTAATACGCATTTGGTAGATATTCCTCACTAGAAATAAGATTATATGTGTGTGTGTATCCAATCAGATGAAATTGTAATATCATTGAATGTAGTAGGGCTTTTGTTATACAGAGCAACATGACAATTCAATACAACTTCATCCATTAGTTTCTCTCTTTCTACGTGTGAACAAAGAAACCAATGGACCATACAGCTACAAATATTATTGGCATCATGCAAAAATTAGTAAAATCTCTTTTAAAAGAAATATATAATTTCATCAAGATAAAAAGAGCTTGATATGAGATGTGTGTGTGTGTGTAGAGGGTTATTGCACGTGGGAAAGTTGATGGGCATAGTCAAACGCGTGATTCAACTTAACACGAATTTAAAGAATTTGGTAGGTTTCTTGAGTGTTTAAGTATGGTGACGTTAATTTTATCCACAACCGAATAGATTTGTTTTCCTTATAAAAGGAGTAAATTATATTATGTAAAGAAAGGTAAGTACATAGAAATAACCTTACAATAAGCATAAACATTTACCATGCACAAACCTAAAAGAAAGCTAAAAGCACCAGACATAAATCCTACGGCTGCAATAACTAGCAAAAATAACAATCAAAGTAAATAATCAGCAACATTGGGAGATAAAAGGATATCGACGATGTTTTCAATTGGATGCCTGAGAGCATGACAATAAAGTAGGGTAAAGAGGTATGTTGTAGATGCCTATTTCAACCGAATAGATTTTGATTATAGTTTCAACCGAGTAAAAAATCAAAAGAATAGCCCCCCCCCCCCCCAAAATTCACCATAAAAAATTGTAGATATTCTTATTCATTGTATCATGTTCTCTCCATCAAGAAAAAAACTTCACTTTACCAACGAGTAGTTGGTTAAACTGGTAAGTGGGTTCACCCCCAAAAGGATGAGAACGTGTATTCGAATCCTGTGAAGCGCTCTCGTTGGGAGATGGAACATCCCTACCTATATGGGCAGCGCTCTTATCCCTCGAGTCAGGATTAGTCGGTTACCAATAGGTGCTGGATTACCGAGCAGTATTTAACAAAAAAAAAAAGAGAAAAAGAAAAAAACTTCACTTTCATAAGAAAAATGTCTGATTAATTTTAAAAAGAATGAAATTTTAAACTTTTAATTTTTAGTGGGAAGCAGCTGGATTTGCACTTTATCTTTCACTTTCTTCAATCCGGTAATACTGTAAATTCCGTGAAGAAATGGTGGAACTGAAGTTGACATATAAAAGTTAGTTATACTGTGAATGAAGTGTAAAGTAAGTCACAGTATATATTTAATTTATGAGCAGTGCAATTTTTCTAAAATGAATTTTATATGAGAATATAAAAATATAAAAACAGAGATACAGATTCCCGTAATTAAAAGAGCATTTTTTATGAGCCAACCTCATTACCTGGACTAACTTTTGTTAGCTGAAACAACATTTATATAAAATATAATTACAAGGAAATGTGCTATTGGGTTGGGCATGCATGTTGAGCCAGTCAGCCTATGTTGGTGTTAAGCCCAACAGTTTGGACCGTGTCTTTGGTGGACTTGAATGGCAAAAAGAAAGTGAAGGACCTAGGTATGAATAAGAAGTCTAAAGCCCAATTTCCAATTTGATATGTTAGGGGTACCTGGGATCGTGCAATAGTAAGTTTTGTCTTGGGCTGCACAAAGAACGGGGAATGATCAGTTTAGACATATGTCCAAAATCCTATCCTAAAAATCTTTGGACTAACTTTTTTGACCCGATGTTCAGCCTTGTCATGTTTGGCCTATGACTAAGATCGAGCAGGATATGTCCTTTGGACCACAGAACTAGTCCTATTGGTTTTTGAGCTTTCTTTGGCAAAGAAAAGAGAATGCTATGTTTAATAAAAAAAAAAAAACGGATATTGGGAAAGACAAAAATTAGGAAAAAAATTAACTGAATAAATCAATTAATCAATAAAACATGCAAAATATTATTATTTTTATATGGTGTATCAAAAAGAAATTACTTTCTGTACAAAAATAATAATATTTCTGTGCTGGGTTAATTCTGTGATCTTGATGCCTATGCCTTTTTTGTCATGTCTGGGAGTCAACCCTGTTCTGTTTGTTATAGTTTTGGACTAATTTTTTTAGATCCTCGTTTGCTTCTGGTTGGACCTGATCTGGGCGGGCCACTGGGTTGAGTGTACAGCCCTAGTTTTGCCCATGATATATACACTCAACAAAACAATGCCTCCATCCCTTGTTACTGAAAAAAATCAACCAGAATGAACATTTTTGAATCAAATTGCCTATGGAGTGTCTCACAAATTCTTCCTTTAACATTGTGAAATTATCTTCCTCCTTCCAGGAAAGCGTCCTCATTTCTTCCATTTTTTGTTCAGTATGTCATAAAAATCATGAAATGAAATTTATATTTCAAAAAATAAAAATAAATGTGAAATGATTTTTTTAACCATAGGCTATGAATGCCTAAATGTCGTTTGTTGTTCACACATTATGGATTCACTTAAGCTAGAATATGGACTACACCATGAAATTTTTGCAATTATTTGTTTTAATATTTTCTTTGGTTTCGAATGTAAGACATATTTGTCTAATTTAATTAAATTAACAATGTTAGTTAAGTTAGTTAATATGATATGCTTTTCTTTAAGGACCATATTCATCTTCCTTAATTGTCTCACACATTCTCTCACTTACTTGATTATTACTGAGGAACATTAATAGGAGTTAATTTAAGAAAAAAGACAACAATTAGAAATAAGTTTTATATTTAGGATCAAAATTATTCCACAAGTAGGTCCTACACTAACCCTCGGAGGCTTTGTAATATTACATTAGATTGTTTTATTGTGCAAACCAATCACTTGAATCATAAGAATGTACCCGATTTATACAATAAACCCTATGCACGAGATTGAATGTTGTTATATATTCTGTCAAAAAAGAAAAAAAATGATTCAGATGGTTTAAAAGAAATTCTCTCTTATATTGGTTAATTTAATCTTCTTAATTTAATTACAAAGTCTTATATTTTAGAGGTCATTAAGCGTTCAATTAAGAGGTTATAGTTGCACGAAGACCAAGAAATGGAAGTCGTTCATGCGAAGAATGACTTCTAAAATCGTTCTTTGAGTGAACAGCTTCTTTGTTTTTTTAAAATCGTTCACCTAATGAACGACTTTATGTGTAATATATGAGAAAATAATTTTTGATGTGTAGTATATTGGTAATTAATTTTACTGTTTGTAGTATTTAGGTAAAAAAAAGCCAGTATTTCCAGAACATACTTAGACGTCCCTAAAACCAAAATCTGTGTGACTAACCTCCTATGCATTTGGAAAATTCCATTGTCAATTCAATTATAAATAAACTATTAAAAACTATATGAAAACTAACTTTTCTATACCAAAATATTTAATGATGATGCTTGGTCTAATAACCGACAAACCGACTAACAAACTCAAAAAATGGGTAGATTGGTTAGCATTAAATTCCCACCCCTTGTTAAAGCCTCAGTCTGGATTAATTATTCACTTAACAGATAATAAGATTCAGAATGAACACCTATATATATATATATATATCAGGTCCAACAAGTTATTAAATTAAAACTTTTGTTCACCAAAATACCATATATTGACATAATGAACCTTAATAATGGTAGTAGTAACAAATAAAAATATAGTTCGATTTAAACAAATATATACCAACACTTTTTTGGGGGAAAGAAAGTACAAATGTGTTTAACCTTGCATCATACACCAACATTTCATTTCTTGGGGGCGAAGTCATAAAAGAAAATTGCAGAGAATAATAGAAAAATCAAAGGGCATATAAATATTCAGAATCAAAGTACAAATTCATAAAAAGTACAAATGATTTGTTGGGGCCTAAAAAAGAAGAAGCAAGATGCATAATTTGGTTTCAACATAAAAAAGCAAAAAATACTAGTAGCTATACTAGTCTCACACACACCCACAAATACATGTATATCCCCTAAATGGGCAGGTCCTAAATCTGCACTCACACTACCTCCAATGGCCAAAATGGCCAATCTTGAGTTTCCATAACCACCCCCCTTTTTCTCTCTCTAATCATTCCAAAACCGTTCTGTTATATATATATATATCTATTATTTGTGTATGTGTGTGTACATAACTACATATACTCACACTCACAAATCATTGTGAGGAGAGAGAGGCATTGAATTTTCTGCAAAGTTCGTTTTGCGCTCTCAGTCAGTGCAATGGAAGGTTTGAGGATAATTGAATCTGTTAGGCCATTGCCATTAATGGTCTCTCAAATTCCGCCGCCTCCTTCTACTGATGAAGGTGTTGTTGGAATGGCGGCTGTGGGGAAAATCTGCGGCAAGCGAAGGAGAGGTGGTGGAGAGAGGAGTAGTGAGGGGCTTATGATTGAGCGTGATCGCAGGTTGAAGATGACTCATATGTTCTCTCTCCTTCAATCCACCGTCCCCGGTCTCTTTCGCAAGGTGACTTATACAAACATGACTTCAATCTTCTTCTTCTTCTTCTTCTTTGACGTTATCTCCTCTGGTACTTTCTGTTTGTCTCTCTGTAAATTAATCTCACAGTAATTGATTCATCTTCTATCTGTTTCTTCATCGTTTCGGATCCCATACAATGCTTAATTAATGCGTGGGTGTTTTTGAATTTATGCTTGATGATTCTTCTATTTTTGGATCTATTTAATCGGTTTTATGGTTTTGATTTGAATGTCAATGGATGTCATAAGTGTTCTTTCTACTGTTTTTAAACAATCTTCAAAATTAATGGATTGTGCTTTCCCCCTTTTGTCCTTCAAATTTATGCCTCGTTTCCTTATGATCATTCTCCTATTTGTGAATTCTTATTTAGAATCACAGACCACGAGTTTCGTGATTTTTCTGTGTTGATGATTGTGTTCTTCAATCGTCACTGTTTTAGAATTCAGACCATATTTATGGGGTTTTGGTTGAATTTGTATTGAACATTTAAATTGAATTTGGGAATCTAGGCATTCATTAGTGCAGCAATCATGTGGTTCTGGTTTCTGATTCGCGATCTTCAATGAAAACTGTGTCCTCTTTTATTGGTATTTGAATTTTTCCTTTCAGTCTACAAGGGAAGCGATTGTGAATGGAACAATAAACTACATCAAGGACCTTGAGAAGAAGAAGGAAAGATTGGAAGAGCTTAAGGGGTTAATAATGGAACCAGAAGCAGATGGAAGGAAGTTGATGCTTCCATGTACAAGCAATAAGAATTCCTCCATTACAGTCACTGTATCTGGAAATGTTGCCTTCTTTGGGATTCAATCAAAAGCTCGATTTGGTTTGATCACAGCCATCATCAAGGTGTTCTACAAGAACAATGCTGAAATTTTGGCTGCAAATGTTGCTGTCAACAATGGAGAATTGACATTGGCAATCACAGCTATATTATTACCTCATGATGGTGATAATAATGATGGAAATGCTGCTGCTGAGAAAATCAAGAAAGAGATTCTGGGTTTGTAGATTCAAGGTTTGCCTGTTTTTCACTTTTCAATATAGTTTATACATAGAGAAAAATCAATACTGGAGTTTTGGGGTTGAGAGACTAATAACCCTCAATGGCAGAGAGGAAAGAGAGATGAACATTTATTATTATTTTTTTTTGGGGCAGAAACAAGAGAAAATTATTTTACTCTCATAGAAATGCAACAAACTTTTTAATTTTGTACTGGAAACTTATAATATGTAATGAATCAATAGTGGCTATTGTCTGTTGTCTTTTGTCATTTTTTGGCTGCTAGGTTATAATCTTCTCTGGAATAGTAGTTATAAGCCAGGACCATTCCAATCTTCAAGTATGAATATTGTTACTCTTTTACATTACACTCTCGCCTCTCACTTGTTATAAGTTTTAAATAATTAATTTGTGTTTATCAAGAAAACTACTAAAATTAGTTAAAAAGTAATAATTATGTAAAAATGTAATTTATTTTCACTTATGCCCTTATTAACAAATATGAAAGAGAATATATTGAGAAAAGATAATGAAAGATAATGTGACAAATAAGAGATATTAAAAATGAAGCGTAGGGTATGTAGAAAAGATAGATAATGGATAAAATTTGAAAAAAAATGCAATAATTGTTAGACAAACTCAAAACAAAGTTTATATATTGGGACTACACGTATGAAAAAATTTGTAAACTTGTATCCTTATTCTAAATTAGTAAAGGCTCTGTAGTCATGTAATGGGAAGGATAATTCCATATGAAAGAATTGGGAAAATTAGTTTGTTTGGCAATGAATATGTTAAATATTTTAGAACAACAAAGTTTGTTAATTGTACATGTGATGATGAGTGTGACACCTGAAAACAAATTTATAACAAACAACATCACATGGTGGTTATTTAAATCAAGCTTTTCTTTTCTTTTTTTCTTTTTTAGTTCAAACTATATTGAATAGCGGCGCATTACATTGTAACCTTTGTATATTAATTAATATTTAAACTCTTAATTTAGTTAAGCAAAAGTAATTTTATTTATTTTAAACTGTTGGAGGCCCCTACATTGCATAAAGTTTGGAAAATAAGTGGTACCATTTCTAACTACAAAATATTACATTTCGGAGTTTGTATCTTATAGATATTGTGTTCCTGAGTTTTTCTTTTCGTACTGTTGATTGAAATGAAGTCCAAATTAGTTTATACAAACCTCAATTAAGTCAAAGATAATTTATTCAAGTAAGGACTATAAGTGTTCATTAGCAGTATTCTTTTTAAAATTAGTACCATTTTGTTTCTTATTATAAACCCAACTACCACAAATTTTTTGTTCTTAAATATATAAGTCAAGTTTGTGATCAATTAATGCTACTGTGACTATTTTACCTCTATGTTGGAAATAGGGAAGATGAGAGAGAAGATTTATAATGCATAAAATATTATTTTAACACCTATTCTTAAATAAGGGCAAAGTTGGAATTTTTTTTTAAAAATATAACATATTTAATGCTATAACTTCCACTCTTTGGTATATATGAGAAGTAGTTAGGGTGGACTTATAATAAGGAAGAGAGTGGTAGATATTTAATGTTCATTTTTACCACTAAACCAACCAATGTGGTTATTTATCATAAATTTGAATCTGTTCAAGTGGTATATTTCTCTAAGCTGGTATAAATGCACGCTTGGTATTACTATCAAGAATTCAATACTACCCTTGGAATATACGGATCCCTGTCCAATTATACTGTGTTTAAAAACTCCTTTCTAAATTACTCTCTCTAACCCTTTTTAAACATCGTTTTAACTGATTTATGCGATTTAAAAAATTGGTTGAAATTAATTTAAAATTATAAAATGTGAGAACTGAACTCTTATTTCTTCAAGTATGCAAAATATGAACACACGAGAGAAATAGTGGTGAGAAAAAGGATAAAAAATGATTAGATGTAATAGAATCAATTAAAAGTAAAATTGATAAAAATACATTTAATGTTAAACTTAGTCCTTCCTCATATTGTATCAAGTTGAAAATTAAGGAAAATTTGACCTTTTCAAGAGCTTAATTGGTACTCTAGTTTTAACTCCAACTGCAAATTTTAATTCAAATTCATAATAAACAGAGAAGCACAATAACAAAAAAAAAAAAAAAACCTCAAAGTGCGGCTTGGTTATTAGAAGGAAAAAGGGATAACAAAATAACGCCTAAAAATTATAGGAAAAATAAAAATAGATTCAAGTTTATGATCAGGAGATTGACTGTTTTGACCTGAACAGGTCCTCTCGAGAACAGACTATAAAGTATGACAAAGACAACAAACTCTCACAATTTACAGTAATAATGAATAGAGACTCACCACTTGCCTTGCATGGTGTTGATTACATTCAATGACAAATTACAAGTATCATCATGATCCAAATAGAAATATAAAACATCATTAACAAGTACAATTGCTGGCAATTCATCATGAGGATAAAGTGTTTGCCCCCTCTAGCACCATACGCAATTCATTCACTTCATATCCCAGTGAAGGACATATATGATGCACTAATAATAATCGAGGTGCAAAAAATTAGCAGAACAATCTACAACAATGGGGATTGGGGATGATGTAACTTCTAAGAATATGGTGGTCATTGAGGAAGAACGGGAGGAGCAATTGTACGAGTATTATATGAACTGCAGTGTCCGCATTTTTGCCCAATAATGTGAAAGTAAACTTCAGTTGTGTCATTGCAGTCATTGCATAGTATCCACACCTGCATTATTACATAAACAAGTATTGGCTATTTTTATTGATTTATATCAATGAATGTATAAAATGCCATACTATTCACAAGCCACGAAACATACAATTCATTCCTTGAACCCTATACAACGCAGAGAAGAACATGTCTAATTCAAGGAAATTGTACTTCCTCCGATCCTTGATATTGAATCCAGTTTGAAGTTGAATAAATAGATATGAAGGACTAGAGGGAGTATAATGCAAAGGATGCCTAACTGCGCATCACATGCTTGCTTCCGCTTAAAAAGGAAAATCTTATGGGGTTGAAATTTACATGTCGCTCTGACATGTACGAAGTATCATGGTTAAGTGTTATACAAGCTTAAAGTCCTACACATTTTCTTATCTTATTTACATTGATTTTGCATGGTTATTCTGAACACTGCTGGAAAGGACAGTGGAATGGAGAAAAACAGGTGCGGGTGTCGGATATATGTACAAAGTATATACTTTACCTTCCTGTTCCGATAATCTTCAGGCATGACTGTTTCTTCAATCTGATATTAGCATAAATGAAACAGTAATGAGACAATGATATCAGAATTAAAGATATTTCCGTAAGTAATATTCTTTACAAAATAATTGCATGCTAAATGGCAAAACTCCATTTCCATCTCAAAAGCTTTAAAGGCCCAGCATCATTTACATATAATCTCTATCACATTCTTTTAGATTAAACTTGAAATATTCATTAATCTGAGTTTTCTGAGTGTAAAAGGATCCTTCAGCACAATCAAAACATGCAAGTCGGACAAAGGCATCTATCTACAGACTTTGATATAAGAGGTTACCTCTTCATCAATTCTCTTCCATATACTGGACATATCGCTCACTGACTTGGAGCATATGGGGCAACAATACCTAGACCATGAGATCAAATCGAGTTTATATTAACGGAGAGATAATATTTTATGGAACTAACACTACTCAAAAAAGTAATATACTCACTTGTCACGCTTTATCATCTCTTGGTAACACTCACGGTGCATTGTATGACCACATTTCATTACAGTAGTGTCTTTCAATGAATCAAAAAGGTACTGCATAAACATAATAAAGTCACACCAGAATATTCTCAATTTCCACCTCAAGGTTCAAATAAATCCCCCCACCCATTCGAAACTTGAGCTATGGAAAGTAGGAAAGAGGCACACACCTCATAACAAATTGGACAGTGATGCCTCATAGAGTTCTCTATACAAGAATGATTATCACGCAGGCCAACTGAATAACAGGACCCTGCAGCATATAAAACATTTTCCACTACAGAACCCCCAACAGAAATGTGTGCACAGTGCAATTTATTTCTAGAATGATTTTTTTTTCGTTGGCTAAGCCATGCATTTGTTAATGGACTCTGCTCACACATGAGTGAAAATAACCATAAAAGATTACAAACTATGAATCATTTTTTGCCCCCGAATCTTGTATAACAAACAATGACTTGCGAGCTTACAGGAGTTGAAACAAAAGAATGCCTCTTCACAGATTTGGAAATTTGGTGGGGTTCAGTCACATTAGCACAAATTGCCACTTTGTAACGAAAGAAAATAATGATAAAACCATTTTCATGGGAAATAAGGATGTTTACTGAAGTTGTGAACACTTGAGAAACAAGGGAAGCAAAGCCATGAATCTGCTATCACTACTTGAATGAACAACATTACACCATAGCCTTATTTCAAGGAAACAATTTTCAGGCCCAAATCAATAAGAAAGATATAGGAGCTATGGTGATGAATACGTACCACATTTCTTGCAATGATAATAATTCTGACGACCACCAACTCTGTTTTGAAGGACATAAATTTCATTATTCTCAAGACTTAAATCCATGCTTACCAATTCATAACTGAAATGGGAGCCTAACCAATCATATATACACTTACATAGATTCTTCAGAAATGGCATATTAAAGATAAGTAGACGGTGTCAATCATGAAGACACACACACACACACACATCTTCATAAATAGCTTAGCCAACACAATTTTTTTTTGTAAACCTGATCTACTTGGGAAGAAAAATTCCCAACTCAAAACACATTCAACGCACCTACAGATCCCACAATCATCACAATGAAACTCTTGTTTCCCAGTCTGCATACCAACAATCAGCGTCAGTTAGGGATAAGATCAACAATAACAAGCAGGATCATACAACAAAGTAGAAGGAGATCAATCATGTTCAAAATGAGCCATTACATCATCATCGAAGAATTTGCAGATTTCGCAGAAATATTCTCCCATCATGACGCCACAGTTTGTGCAAACTTGAGCAACCTTCAAAGAATAAGTTTAAATAATAAAAGAAATGAAACCCAATGGTAAACAAAACCAATGTTCTCAATCCAGCATGATTAAGGGAAAAAAAAATACTTACTGGTTGCTCTGTGTCACAAACTGCACAAACAACCTGAAACGGCAATAAAATGTAAACTGCGTGAGTATTATCGTCTTCAGTGACTAATAAAAAGGGAAAAAATATCTTATCAAGAATTCATCCTACTTGCTCGACATCTTGGCGCACTAATTCATGCCGATCATGGACATTGCTCAACATACTCTAAGGAAACAAAACGAATCCGAATCAGCTAAACGCAAGAAACTTGAACAGATAATTTGGAAGAAAAAAAAAGCCAGGAAGTAGATGATAAAAGAGAATACCACAGCCTCATTATGACAATGACGACACCAGTAAATCTCATTGCAACAAGGAGCTCGAATCATGCATCTTCTCCTATAATGCTTACACCTATAAACAAAAACAGAAACCCACAGATCAACAAGCAAACAAGCAAGCGAGCGATTCAAACAAAATCAACCATGAATCGTGAATCAAAGAAGTAACAAAAAGGAAGAAGGAAATGAAATACCCATATCCCATCTTGCCGAAGTGAAGGCGTTGATTGGCAGAGCCTTCCATTTCCATGGGATTTGGAAGAGAGGGAAAAGGGAAGGCCCTGAAGGGGAAGGGTTTCCTGAATTGGGAAGAAGAGTGGGATTGAATTGTCGTGATTCTGAAAGAGGAATGGAGCCATGATGCATAAAGAGCAAAAAGACATTATCTTTGAGATTATTTTAATGGCTAAAGGACGAACAGTAACATGCCCACTTGTTTGGGACGACAGAGAAAGAGTGTGTGAGAGAGAAAGGATAAGAGGATGGTGGCTCTGCCAGAAACAGATTGCTTCAGCAGCAGAAAAAGTGATCACCCGCCGAAATATCAGCCAATATTATACTAGTATCAAAGAAATATTCCTGCTAAGTATAACTTTAAAACATGTCACCTTGTTAGTATAAATTAGGGAAAAATATAATAAAATCCCTTTAAATATCATAAAGGACAAATCCATCCTTCAACATTTGAAAATCTTAAATTAGACCATGGGGATAGATCTGGGATTTCTAAATGTTGGTAAAAGACACTTTTGCCCATAATATAAGTGGAAAAAGGCTAGGGTTGTCTTGGTTGAAAGATTGTGCCACTTCTTGCTTCTCACTCTCATCCCCCTTCATCTTGTGAAATCGTCATCGTGATCGGGGTGATAGAGAAGATCCGGATCGGTCGGCGACATTCATCATCAACACCTCTGTTTTTCTTCTTCTTTTTTTCTTTGTGTTCGTCGAAGCAAAGGGAGAGGTCAATAGTTGCCGCCCCCATCGCCGCAGAAAAAAGGCCATTTGGATTACAAACACATATCTAACCTTAGGTAAACTTTCTCCATGTCTTTCTAATTCATATTCCCTCAGTTATGGCTGATTTGAAATTCGAATTTTCGAAGTTGCAATATATGGTTTATGTTCTTCGTTATGTTGTTTGAATTGTTGTACTATTTGGATGTGAAAGTCAAGAAGAGGAAGTTTTCTTTATAGCTGATTTATAAATTCATGTCAATTGCAAATAACTGGACATTGACTTTTTCAGTTTTTTTTGTGGGTCTATTCATGCTTCTTCTCACTAGTTATATCTACCCTTAAAAGACCCATTAATCAATCAAACCATTTCAGAATTTTATCTTTGTATTAATCAGAGAAACATTTCATTCCTGTTACAAAATTGATTGTACTTAGCTACAGATTTCTTAATCATTTGTTAGTCTTAAATTAGTGTTTATTGAGCTGCGTTAATTGCACTTGTGTGGCTGAAAACATTCGGTACTCATTTGGAGTGTAAGATAGTTTACATATGAAACAACCTATCAGGTGTTGTTTTTTTTATCAGTATGTATAGGAAATTAGCTCTTGTCTTATCTTTATTATCTGAAAAATTAGTATTCATTTTCGTTATCTTGTTGAATTGTAGGAGAAGGATTATAATGGTTTTTTCAAATGAATTCGTTATACACGAGTACAATATTTGATTTGGGTGGTTAGTTTTCAAATAAATTCATTAGCTCTTGTATTATACACCTGTATGAACATAAAAAAATAGTGATTAGCCAGTAGTTTTCACAAAAAATTTTATTTTTTATCCCCATTTTATTGACCAAGATCTCTATATGCACCTTTGTTACTAAAGTAATTGGATTGTGATTCATGGGATCCTTTAGTTTCATTGGCAAATTCTAAAATCTCTATATACAACTGTTGGCTAATCTCAATATTTAGGTACTTAAGGTGCAGTTTGGCTAAGGCAGTAGTTATATATATATATATAATCTTTTCTCATGGATACTTATTCAGGATAATCTCATTAGTGCTCACAAGAACAAAAATTTGTTCCCTTTTTGCAGGATTTTGTGCTTCCAGGATTTCAATCAAGTTTACTTATGCTTGTACTTGGTGATATGGCCTTCTCAGCCGACGTGCTATTCTAAACTACTTTGAGAATACTTTTTTAATTATTTTTTTCATTGTATTATAGGCAGCTAGCAGTTATTAAAATTATAGTTCTTTCCCTTAATCTTTCTTTTGTCTTTAAGATTAACTTTCCTCTACTTTTCTTTTTCTTAGAATCTGATTAATTAGTTGAGAATCTAATCTTAAGGTGAAAGTTTGGTCTTCCTTTTATCCCTGACCATCCACACATCACAGACTTGTGAAAGATCCCTCTCCTGTTTTGCTCATTCCTAAACCAAAATGTCACAAGAACTTTCACCACAAATATGTAGCAGCTGAATGGGTAGAAATAAATGGCTACTAGAAAAATCACTATCATCAGGATATATATATTAATTATATATGAGAATACTTTGCTCTTCTGTCAAATGCAACCCTTGTGCTACCAAAGTTTGAAGTGGCTTCATATTGGAATGAAACAAGTTTATTCATCTATCCGTTTATATAAAGTATAAAGTAATTAAAAGTGCTTGTTCTATGCAAAATCTTTCTAACTTGCATTTTTTTAATTGGTTAGGGTATCTATCTGTTGGTTAGTATATTGTATTGTCCTCTAAATTGAGATTGCTTTTGACGTGTGAGGTGAAGACTGAATGGTCATGGCCTGTGGGGTAAGGTTCTTTTGCTCAGTTTAACAACTTTATCATAGGGATTCCCAATGTCAGCATAGTGTTTAACAACTTACAGCTTTATTGGTCCTTTGGTTCTTCTACTCTCCTTCCTTAGAGAATGTATGTGTACTTTGTCTCAGTGAAAAACTGTGCATGCATGTCTTCTCTTTGCAGGATTTCATTGATGGAACCATCCAATCTTCAAAGAAGTGGAGGTTGAGGAATGATGCAAAGGATAAAGCATTGGGTCTTCTTAAATAACCAACTACTACAAAGCGATCTAGAAGAGCCTAATTGTAGATCGACTGCACTCGATGTTAATCTAGGACTTGTATTTGTAGTTATTGTGAAATTAACATATTTTAAGATAATTTGACAAGTTGTAAGCGTTCCACTTTTTGTATGTTTCATGAAGTATGGGACAAAGTTCCCTTTTGGTATGTTGTACGAATGGTTGAACAAACTTCTCTTTTGTTGAATTGGATAATTTGTATTGAATTGAGTATGAGACAAAGTTTTGTTTTTTGTATATTTCATTTGGCAAATTTTGGTGGTATATTCACAGGTCTCTTTGACTATATTTATTCAAAAACAAACAACTTTTAACAATCTTTTCATAAGTATTAACAACTTTATCATAGGAATTAACAAGATCTAAATAGCGATTAACAACTTAAACTTTGTTGTTGCAATGTGAATATGTTTGCTCCAAGCGTTAACAACTTCTTCATAAGCATTAACAACTTTATCATAGGAATTAACAATGTTTGAATAGCAATTAACAATTTACAACTTTGTTGCTGGCAATGTGAATGAGATGTTTGCTCCAAGCGTTTAATAACTTCTTCATAAGCATTAACAACTTTATTATAGGAATTAACAATGTTTGCATAGCAATTAACAATTTATAACTTTGTTGCTGGCAATGTGAATGAGATGTTTGCTCCAAGCGTTAACAACTTCATCTTAGAAATTAACAAGGTCTGCATTGTGATTAACAACTTACATTACAATTTGTTACTTATTATTTCTAAGGTTTGAATAGCGATTAATAACTTACAAGCGTTAACAATTTCTTCTTTCACATTAACAACTTACAGTGTGGCCACCGGCCACGTGGCATGGGGGGCAAAATAAATGGGAAAATGGAGCATGTTGGCTTGGTGGTTTGGTAATCCCTTAACAAAAGTTGGAAATCTCTTATGAGAAGTTGGGAATCCCTTGAGCATTTCTGGTAACAAGTAGGAAGATTTGGTGAAGTATTTTGGAAATTGGTAAATGGTAATATACATGTTGGTAATCCCTTAACAAAAGTTGGGAATCCCTTAAACGTTTCTTGTAACAAGTAGGAAGATTTGGTGAAGTATTTTGGAAGTTGGTAAATGGTAATATACATGTTGATAATCCCTTAACAAAAGTTGAAAATCCCTTATGAGAAGTTGGGAATCTCTTACATAATTCTGGGAACGAATAAAACATGAAATATATATATTGTTTGCAATATATATATATATAACAAATAAACATGTTGGCTTGGTGGTTCTAAGCTAACATGTGGAGGGGGTGGGATTCCCATTTATTTTGCCCCCATGCCACGTGGCAGGTGGGGGCACAATGCCACATGGCGGGGCATGGGACTGCCACGTGGTCGGTGGCCCCACTGCCACGTGGCAGCCGAGGGAGGGGCGTCGACCGCTGGAGCTCCAGAGGTGGTGGGCCTTGTCGGACGGTGATGGGGGCCCTTTATTTAAAAAAAATATTTGAACCAAGGGCATTTCAGTCTTTTCCATTTAATTTGGGTATGGACAGTTTAGTCAAATGTACTGACTGGTCCTTTTCAAATTTCGCTATAGCAAAGTATCCTTTTGGTAATTTGAGTGTCTTTTCCTGGAATTTTCCCTTAAATTAACGATGTTTATTAAATTAATTAAAATTAATGACGTTTGTTAATCACACTACCATAACTATGTTCTTCAATTCCCTCTTTTACTTAACTATAGTAGAGATAAGTTGGAAATATGTCATATACTTATGAGTTATGACTAAGATTAACTCCTATAAAATATCAAATGGATTAGTATAATACTGTTAAGCTTATTTAATATAATGTTTGGCCACTTCATTTGTCTTTGTTTTAGTTTTGATACCTTAAATTTCAAAATATGTGTTAGGTTCTTTATGTAGAAAATTATTCAAGCTTTTTAAGTTATATGATCAAGGTTTAAAACTCAACGATATTTGGGGACCGAAACATATAATTTAAAATTTTAGGGACCAAAATTAAAACAAAGACAAATTTAAAGGTACGACTATAGTATTAACCTTTTTAAACTTTATTATTTATCATTTGAAATTATTATTTTAGGGACCAAATAGATTTGTGATGGTTTCTTGATCATTTGAAAAAAAGATTGTTTGTTGTAAAAAAAACTGAGCAAGGTTGAAAAAAATGTTGACAATAATTGAGTTTTTTTTTTTGGAAAAATTCCAAATAAATACCCCTCGAATATCAAAAGGACAAAAAGAAACCTCCAATATACAAAAGGACATAAATGGAATCGTTCCCAATTTGGGATAAACAATTTTAAAGCAAAAAGACCAAAATGCCCTTGTCTCCATTAACCACTCAGGTATGGCATTAACCACTCCCGTATAGCGATTAACCACTTCGCTCATTCATTAGTTAGGCTTGTTTTTGTGAAAGTTGTTAACTACTCTAGTATAGCAATTAACTACTTCAGTATAGCGATTAACCACTCCAGTATAGTCATTAACTACTTCACTAATTCATTAGTTGGGCTCAAATAATCTTATATTTGTGAAAGTCGTTAACCACTCTGGTATAGCAATTAACCACTTCAGTATATCGATTAACTACTCTAGTATAGCCATTAACCACTTCACTTTGAAAGTGAATGGAGACAGGGGCATTTTGGTCTTTTTGCCTTAAAATTGTTTATTCCAAATTGGGAACGATCCCCTTTATGTCCTTTTGAATATTGGAGGTACCTTTTTGTCCTTTTGATATTCGATGGGTATTTATTTGGGATTTTCCCTTTGTTTTTTCTTGGAAGCAACAATAATTGAAATTCCATGTGTGTGAGAAGGGAAATGGCAAAAATCAAATAAATGTAGGAGCCGAGATCTGATCTGAAAGCTGAAAGAATAATGAAGAGACAATATGATGGAAGTTACCAGGACCTTATCATCAACAGCTTAACATGCTTTCAATCCCACATGTCATCCAATATTTTCCACTTATTTGTTTCTACAAGAAAATGACATCGGAGGACCACTGAAATTATGTATGAGTATCAACAATATAGTCATACAAAATAAAGTAATTACATTATTTCAGATGTTAAGGGTCTTCTATAATGAGGGGTGGGGGAAAAATTTTAACGAGTTCAATTTAAAAGAAATAAATAAGTGGAGATATAAAATTTTATAATAAATAAAATTGTAAAATAGAAGAATAAAAAAATAAATTAAAAGTTGTTGGCAACTCTAATTTTTTTTAGTCGAATTCATTGAAATTTCTCGTCATCTCCATTTTCCTCCTACCAAATAGACTTCAATATGTAGAAGTTGACTAATATATATATATATATATATGTGTGTGTGTGTGTGTTTATTAAAAACTAATTAAGTTAATTATTTTACATAAATATTCGTTGATTTCATTAAAATATCCCACTCTGTAATCATCTATGTGAAAAAGTACTCCTAATATAAGTTTAACTAGTGGTAATAATTTGAAAACATGACAAGTGTAAAAAAAGAAGAGAATTATCCTAGATTTATTCCAAAATAAACTCTTTATCAGCTAACTCTTACGCATAATGGAGAGAATAATACATGCAATCAAGAAGTTAATATAATATAATATAATGTAATGCATGCTCTTATAGATATGATAAAGGATGGAAAATAAAGTTGATCAGTATAATTTGCATTCATTATTTTAATTTCATTAATTTAATATAAGAATTTTCTTACATCCATCTTGTTAAATAGTTTTATTACATGTAACCATGAATCTTATTTTTAAGATATTGTCATTTAATTATAAATATACATGAATTACATAGAACAAATAACCTTATATGAGTGAAAAACTTAGGGAAAATTAATTACAAGTCACTTGTAAAGAACTTAATTATCATAAGTCCCACAAAATCGTGTAATTAATCTTAGGTCCCACAAAGTTGTTATCGCCTGTTCATTCAGTTGTTATCGGCAACTCAAAAGTTGTTAATGAACAAAAGAGTTGTTACACATGCTCATTTAATTGTTATGGTTAGTCATAAGTTGTTATACGCATACTCATTAAGTTGTTATCGTATGCCAAAAAGTTGTTATCGCCTGCTCATTTAGTTGTTAGTGACTGAGAATTCAATAACAACTTTTGACCAGACGATATCAACTGTTTGGCCTATGATAACAACTTAATGAGCATGTGATAACACCTTCGTGTCAGGATTCTAAAATTAATTATGCGAGTTTGTGGGATCTCATTTTAATTAAGTTTTTTACATGGGACTTGTAATTAATTACCCCAAAAACTTATATAGTATATGTAAAGAACTTAATAGAAGATTACAATAAAAGAACTTAATATAAACATTATCATTTATTATAATATTATTATAAATCACTTATTTATTAGGGAAGAGTGCGAAAATAATTAGATTATGGGGGTAAGTAAATAAATTCGAATTTTCCTCCTTCATTTCAGTTATGAAATTATGTGCTCCAGAATCTTTAGGGAACATGTTTAACAAATCAAAATTTTTAAGAACTATTTTCTCCGGTCCTAAATGTTTAAGGAGTTGACCTTGACACTAAAAATAGGACCTAATTATACTTTTTGTCATTTTATTTCCAAATTAATTCATATTGATGCTATTTTTACAATAATCAAATAAGAGATATTGGAGAGGGAATAACAGAAGATGAGTGTGTTATATTTTAGAAAAAATGCAACGTATTAACTAATATTATTAATTTAATCAAAATATTTAAATATGTCCCATATTTAGGAGGGAGTATTTTAAAATCAGTTTATTAAAAAAAATACATTAAAACAGAGTAGGGCATTTATGCTAGGGAAATAAAAAAGACGAGGGCATTTTTGGTAAAACCATTACCAGATTAGGGCATTCAAACAAAACCCAACCTCAAATTAGCGCCGCGCTCCACCTATAAAAGCCCTAATCCCAACGGTCCCCTTCTTCGTGAGCGTGCGCGGGGCAAATTACTCGTTCCTTCACTGTGGCGCCTTCTTGACTTCTTCCATGGAGCTATGCAGAGAAAACGATGAAGCTGAAATAGACGGTGGTGACTCGACTGAGCACGCTGCATGATGGAATTGAACTTGACGCTCTCGAATTTCCGAAATCAACGGTAAATGCTTTTTGCATTTAATTAGTGTCTTCTTTCCCGCTTTTCTTTTTTCTGTGTTCGATTGTCCTGGACTTTCCTGATATCTCATTAATCTCTAGTATTCTTCTAGTTATGTTTCTCGAAATCGCAGTTTGATGTGGTATTTTCGAGAAATTTTCTACTGCTCAGTCGTGAATTCTTTATCATGCCAACCTTATTATTATTTTTGTACTTGATTGTTTTGCAGAGAAAACGATGATGGTGGTGACTCGACAGAGCATGGTGGACGACGGCACTAAACTTGACGATCTTGAATTTCCGAAATCAACGGTAAACGTTTTTCGGATTCATTGTTTTCTTTCCCGCTCTTTTTTTTTTTTTTGTGTTCGATTGTCCTGGATTTTCCTGATGCCTTGTTAGTCTCTAGTGTTTTTCTAGTTATGTTTCTTGATATCTTAGTTTGATATGGTATTTTCGATCTTATTGATGCTTCGTGAAACCCCTTATCATGCCAACCTTATTAATATTTTTGTTCTTGATTGTTTTGCTGATTTTCTGCTGAATGGGATTGTTTTCTTGTCTGGTGAGCCTGTGAGTGACCAAGATTTGTGTGAGGAAACTTTTATCTTTTGAGAAATAAGCCGATGCATTGATCGGGAGGCTTTTCAATTTTTGTTTTGTTTTTTGTTTTTTTATTTTTAAATAGCCTTTGTTATAAGGGCAAAACATCTTTTTAATTAACTTAAAATTCTAACGGTTCTGTTATATGAGGTCTTATCTATGTTTAGGAAGAAAACACTTGGATTAGAAGCTTGGTGAAATAGTTTACTGTTGAGGCTGGTTCTGGTCTTGTTATTCTGGATCCTGTGGATGTTTATGGGGGACATACATCTCAACGCCTGTGAAAAACGAGATAAATATTACTTTACTATCAACAGGCATATGTATCCATCTTTCCTTAGTGTTGTTTCTCTTATACTCAATCTGCAAAGTCAGGCATCCCGCATTGAATTTTGGAAATATAACACCTCTGGTTCCATGTACTAACTTTAACCGCATTTGAGTGTCTCAAAAAGGTTTCTGTTTTATAATTGATTTAGCTAGTCTAAAGTTATAAGATTTCAGGCTTATCTAGTTTGGTTATTTCAATTTTCAATCACTTTGTGAGTCTCTGTTTTAAGATAAAATGAAATGAGATTAAAGATCAGGACACTCTTATCATAAAGTGCATAAATATAATTATATGGGCTTTATTTTTGCTTTTCAGCTTAGACTCTCCATGTCTTTGATGTTTTATAGTCCCCTCACATATACTTTGTCAAATATTTGGTGTATGCACATTTGTAGAGATTTATGTCCATTGCATCATTTGCTACTTGATTTTGATGCCTATTTATGAATATGTGAGCATATTTAAGAATTTGAGATTTGAGATTGATGCCGCGGGAAAATTGAGATTGAAAGGGGTTAGGACTTGTCCTGAAAGGCTGCCTTAATTGTTCTACCATTCCTTATCATTCCACACATATTGCTTACATGACTTATTTTCGAAACATTATTTTTCTTTCTGTAAATAGAGGTGGTTGCTTTAGTACATGAGCTTTTACATTTAATGCACACCTACTAGGCTCATTGACATTCATAACATTTGGTGCCTAATCTTAAATTGCATAGATATAATTATAGGGGTCTACTTTTGCTTTAAAGCCTAGACTCTTCATGTCTTTGCTGTTTTGGAGTCCCCTTACATAAAGTTTTTCAAATTTCCGTTGTATGTGTACTTGCAAAGATTGATTACCTATGCATCATTTGATGCTTGATTGCGATGCCTATTTACGAATGTGAGGAAATCGAGATTGGATGCCTATTTGAGAATGTGGGAAAATAAAGAATGATGCCATTCAAATGTGGAAAAATCAATTATAGGGGTCTTCTTTTCCATTTCAGCTTAGACTCTCCATGTCTTCACTATTTTAAAGTCCCCTTACATAAAAGCTTGTAAATTTCCGTGGCGTGCATACTTGCAAAGATTGTTGACCTACGCATCATTTGATACTTGATTTTGATGCCTATTTGCTATTGTGGGGAAATTAAGCTTGGATGCTTATTTAAGAATGTGGGGAAAAATTGAGATTGATTCCTGTTTACGAATGTGGAAAAATTAATTATAGTGGTCTACTTTTGCACTTCAGCCTAGACACTCCATGTCTTTATTGTTTTAGTGTCCCCTTAAACTTTGTTGAATTTCCATTGTATGCGTACTTGCAAAGATTGATGACCTATGCATTATTTGGTGCTTTATTTGATGCCTATTTACGAATGTGGGGAAGTTGAGATTAGATATTTATTGAGAATGTGGGAAAATAGATATTGATGCATATTTTCGAATGTGGAAAAATCAATTATAGGGGTCTTCTTTTGCTCTTCAGCCTAGACTCTCCATGTCTTTGCTGTTTTAGAGTCCCCTTATATAAAGTTTGTCAAATTTTTGTTGTACGTATACTTGCAAAGATTGATGACCTATGAATCATTTGATGGTTGATTTTGATGCCTATTTACCAATGTGGGGAAATTGAGATTTGATGCCTATTTAAGAATGTGGGGAAAAATAGAAATTGATTCCTTTTTACGAATGTGGAAAAATTAATTATAGGGGTATACTTTTGTTCTTCAGACTAAACTCTCCATGTCTTTGCTTTTTTAGAGTCCCCTTACATAAAGTTTGTCACATTTACATTGTCTGCTTACTTGCAAAGATTGATGATGTATGCATCATTTAATGCTTTATTTGATGCCTATCTACGAATGTGGGGAAATTGAGATTGGATGCTAATTTAAGAACGTGGGAAGAATCGAGATCAGTTCCTATTTACGAATGTGAAAAAATCAATTTAGGGGTTTACTCTTGCTCTTCAGCCTAGACTCTCCATGTCTTTGCTGTTTTAGAGACCCCTTACATAAAGTTTGTCGAATGTCTATTGTATGCATACTTGCAAAGATTGATGACATATGCATCATTTGATGCTTGATTTGGATGCCTATTTGAGAATGTGGGAATATAGAGATTGATGCATATTTTCGAATGTGGAATAATAAATTATAGGGGTCTTCTTTTGCTCTTCAGCCTAGACTCTCCGTTTGCGTCTTTGCTATTTTAAAGTCCCCTTACATAAAAGCTTATAAAATTTCCGTCGCATGTGTATTTACAAAGATTGTTGACCTATGCATCACTTGATATTTGATTTTGATGCCTATTTACTGTTGTGAGGAAATTGAGATTGGATGCCTATATAAGAATGTGGGGAAAAATTGAGATTGATTCCTATTTACGAATGTGGAAAAATTAATTATAGTGGTCTACTTTTGCTCTTCAGCCTAGACTCTCCATGTCTTTACTGTTTTAGTGTCCCCTTAAACTTTGTTGAATTTCCATTGTATGCGTATTTGTAAAGATTGATGACCTATGCATCATTTGGTGCTTGATTTGATGCCTATTTACGAATGTGGGGAAACTGAGATTAGATGTTTATTGAGAATGTGGGAAAATAGAGATTAATGCATATTTTCGAATGTGGAAAAATCAATTATAGGGGTTTTCTTTTGCTCTTCAGCCTAGACTCTCCATGTCTTTGTTGTATTAGAGTCCCCTTATATAATGTTTGTCAAATTTTTGTTGTACGTATACTTGCAAAGATTGATGACCTATGAATAATTTGATGGTTGATTTTGATGCCTATTTACTAATGTAGAAACATTGACATTGGATGCCCATTTAAGAATGTGGGGAAAAGCAGAAATTGATTACTCTTTACCAATGTGGAAAAATTAATAATGGGGGTCTATTTTTGCTCTTTAGCCGTTGTTTTAGAGTCCCCTTATGTAAAGTTTGTCAAATTTCTGTTGTATGCGTACTTGTAAAGATTGATGACCTATGCATCATTTGATGCTTTATTTCAATTTTTTTTATGAATGTGGGGAAATTGAGATTAGATGCCTATTTTAGAATGTAGGGGGAAATTGAGATTGATTCCAATTTACGAATGTGGAAAAGTAATTATTGGGGTCTACTTTTACTCTTTAGTCTAGACTCTCCATGTCTTTGCTATTTTTAGAGTCCCCTTACATAAAGTTTGTCAAATTTTTGTTGTATGTGTATGTTAAGGTATTAACCTAAGAATCTGAAACAAGAGCCGAAAAGAGAAGAAAGAACACAAGAACCAGAAAATAGTAGCCCAGAACACATACAGAGAACAAAAAACTTAGAGTAGTTTCATTAGTCAAATGTCATAGCATATTACAAATGATTAGGAGTTAGGATTATATATTAGTTACCTATTCCCTCAACCAATCAGATTAAAACATACACTAACTGACATATAAGAGCTCTAACTAACACAGGGGCATATTTGCACTCACTAACTATTTATTATTATTCCATAACAATGCCCCCCTCAAAAACCACCCTTGCCCTCAAGGATGAACAATCTGGAATTCTGGAAATTGTTGCTGAAAAGCATACAAAGACATCCAAGTAGCTTCTTCACCCGAATATCCTTGCCACTGAACTAAAATTTCAGTAATAATTTTTCTTTTCTTCCTCCCAACTCTCCTATTCAAAATCTTTTCAGGATAGAGTGTAGATGGGACTGTAGGGTAGTCCATGGGAGGATGCCTTTGTCTCACACTAGGGTCAGGACATAACTTGAGCATAGAGACATGAAATGTTGAATGAATACGAGTTTTTGGAGGCAATTCCAACCTGTAGGCCACTGCACCCACTCTGTCCAGAATTTTATAAGGTCCAAAAAACCTAGGAGATAATTTCTGAGCACTTCTAGAGGCAGCTGACACTTGTCTATAGGGCTGCAATTTCAAAAACACCCACTGCCCTACTTCAAAAGACCTGTCAGAACGTTCAAATCAGCTTTTTGCTTCATTGTGTTTGCTGATTTATGCAAATAATGCTTCAAAACAGTAAGTATTCTCTCTCTTGCTTCAAAACTTCTTTCAACAACTTCAACAATCGCTGATCTAGGGATATAGGGAGAATAAACCGGAGGTTTCTGGCCATATAAAAGCTCATAAGGTGTAGCTTTAGTTACTGTATGAAAGCTAATATTGTACCACCATTCGGCCAATGACAACCACGTAGACCATTCCCTAGGCGATTCCCAACACATACACTGGAGATAAGATTCCAAACAACGGTTGAGCACTTCGGTTTGGCCATCGCTTTAGGGATGGTAAGCCGAAGTTAGGTGTTGCTCAACTTTCAGCACCTTCAAAAACTCCCTCCAGAAATTACTCAAGAAAACAGAATCCCTATCACTTATTATTTCCGATGGAGCACCATATAACTTATAAATTTGATCCAAAAAGCATTATGCCAAGGTGGAAGCGGAAAAGGGATGTGAAAGGGGGATAAAGTGAGCATATTTGCTCATCCTATCAACAATTACCCAAATAACTTCCTTACCTCTAGATTTGGGCAGGCCTTCAATAAAGTCCATACTAATGCTCTCCCACACCTTACTAGGAATAGGTAGTGGCTGCAACCCCTGGCTTGCAACCGTCTCATACTTACACCTAGCACATGTGTCATATCCTTTTACAAAGTCTTCAACATCCTTGTGCAATTTCTTCCACCAAAAGAGTCCTCTAATCCGGTGATATATAGCTTGTATCCCCGAATGTCCTCCTTGTGGACTAGTAAGCATCCACTCAAGAATCTTCTGTTTTAGGGAATTATCATCCCCCACAACCAATTGGTTATTCGTTCTCAAGTGCTCTCCATTCCAAGAATACTTCAACACCCCACCTTTCTTCTTCAACTCCTCAATAATTGCTGCATAGTCAGCATCATTAATCCAACTATCTTTAATATGCTGTAACATTTCTGGAGAAGCAGTATATAGAGCCATTTGAAGCAATTCAGCCCCTGAAACATGCAAACGAGACAAAGCATCGGCAACGGTGTTATCACACCCCTTCTTATGCTGAATTTCGTAGTCATACCCCATCAATTTAGCAATTCAATACATCTGAAAAGGGGTCTTCAGTTGCTGTCCCAGCAAATATTGAAGGCTTTGCTGGTCGGTCTTTATGATAAACTTGGACCTTTCCAAGTATTGATTCCAATATTCAACCGCTTGCACCACCTCCAACAACTCCTTCTCATATATTGACAAATGCACATGCTTAGGAGCAAGAGCCTTGCTGAAATACGCAATAGGGTGCCCCTGTTGCATCAATACATCACCAATGCCCACACCACACTCGTCTGTTTTATAACAACAAAAACCTTGGAAAAATCTGGAAGTGCTAAAACCAGAGCAGAAATCAGCACCTCTTTCAAATTTTGGAAGGCTTCTCTAGCTGAATCAGACCATGAAAAAGCATCCTTCCTCAATAACAAAGTAAGAGGCTTAGCTAGACCACCATACCCCTTGATAAACTTGCGATAATATCCCGCAAGACCAAGGAAACCCCGCAGTTGCCTCACTGTTTTAGGTTCTGGCCACTCAGCTACTGCTTTAATCTTTGCCGGATCCGTAGCCATTTGCCATGGCTAATCATATGTCCCAAATATTCAACATGCTCAGCTGTAAAAGTGCATTTACTATCCTTCACATAAAATTGGTTAGCACGTAGCAGCTGCAACACTTCTTTGAGATGGTTTGCATGAACTATCAAAGGAGAACTATATACAAGAATATCATCAAAAAATACCAAAACAAACTTTCTAAAGTAAGAACAAAAAACCTCATTCATAGCCCCTTGAAAAGTTGCTGGGGCATTGGTCAATCCAAATGGCATCATTAACCGTTCAAAATGGCCGGAATGGGTTTTAAAAGCTGTCTTGTACACATCACTTGGATTCATTCAGATTTGGTGATAACTCGCCTTAAGATCCAGCTTTGTAAACCACCGAGCAGCATGTAATTTATCCAATAAATCCTCAACTAGAGGAATTAGATATTGATTCTTCAACTTCTTCTTATTCAACTCACGGTAATCAATACACATCCTCCATGAACCATCCTTCTTCACAAGAACAATAGGTGCCGAAAAAGGAAAGGCACTTTCTTGCAACATTTCATTTTGTAGAAGCTCCCCCACTTGCTTCTTAATCACATCTTTCTAAGCAGCTAAATATCTGTACGGTTTGAGACTAATAGGATTAGCCCCTTCCTCCAAAATTATTGGGTGATTATGACCCTCCCTAAGAGGGGGAAGACCTTTAGGCTCACCAAAAACATCCACAAAGTCTGTCAAAATAGATTGGATCTCCGCTGGAACTTCTCCTTTCACTACTTCCAACGCAAAACATTGCTGCTCAACACTTTCCTGAGGCTGCAACAATTGAATCAAAAACATCTGTTGCTCATTGGTCCCTTTCCACTCAAAATTGTTCGAAGACACAACCTGGAGCGATTTCTGGGGACTAGCCTGAATTTTACAAAGTGCCCCCTTGTGCCAAAACTGCATAACCATATTTTCATAATCCTAATAGGCTTGTTTAATTGATTTCAGCGATGACAGACCCAAAACAAGGTCATATGTGTGTAATTCAATGATGCGCACATCAAACACAAACTCCAAGCCCTGTATCTTCCATTTGAACCCCTTCCAAATACCATAAATCTTTAATCTTCTACCCCCAGCCACCTGAACAGAGCCCAATTCCTCCCCCATATCATGCCAACCCAATTTCTTGGCCATAGACAAATCAAGAAAGTCATGGGTACTCCCATTGTCAACTAAAATCTATAATTGATGCTTTCCCACACTCCCTTGGACATGCATAGCCTCTGAATTATCAACGTCATTAATGGTGTGAAGAGAAATGGTAGGCATAGTGTCAGATTCCATCTCCAAGGTGGGCTCTTCAGTTTCGGCCACATCTGATTCTTCATCCATCTCCATGTAATGCAATTGAAGCCGCTGCCTCTGGGGACAACGATGGTCCCTGGAAAATTTCTCATGGCAATAAAAACAGAGTTTCTTGGCTCTGTGATCTGCTTCTTCTTCCGCTGACAGAACCTTCGAATATTTCCCAGATTTTCCTCCCTAAGTACTCGCTGTTTCTTTGCGATTCGTTAAAGCCCAGTTTTCGGAAGTATTTTTTCCGTAATTGGCCGAATAATTGGAAGAAAATTTATTTGGGTGGGACCCACCCTTATGAAAGGTGGTCTTACTGTTCGATGCCACATAAGGGTTCACATGAGTCATAAAACTTTGACTGCCCACATGTTTGGAAGCTTTCTCCTGTGGTTTCTGTAAATCGCGATTTTTATTTGCCAATTCTTGAACTCTCGCCAGCCTTCTCGCCTCACGTAGGGTTCTCGGGTTGAATAGCAACACTGAATCAGCAATTTCGTCTCACATACTGGAGATATACACGTCGACCAAGTACTCCTCTGTCAATTCGATCTTGGCTGATATCTGGTCAAATCTGACGTTATAGTCAGCCAGCGTGTTTTCTTGTCGTAACCTTGTGAGATCAGCCATCTGCCGTTCGTGGGGGTCACCAAATGTGTCGATAAGCATCAACACATATTTGTTCCATCCTGGGTGTCGTCCTCGCCACCTCCTTTCTTCTGCAACGTGCCACTGATAGCTCTCCTCATCCAAATTCAGAGACGCCATTCGAACCTTTAATTCTGCGGGTGTACGGTCAAGACTAAAAAATTGCTCACACTTGGAAATCCAGGTATGTATGTCTCTCCCCTGCTACCTTGGAAACTCCATTTTTGTGAATTGGGTAGGGCGCGCATAACGTCCTCCACCTACGTTATTGGCGTCATATCTGAAATTCCCAAGATTGTTGTTAACTTCAATGGTCGTCGCCCTAAAATCTCAAGCCACTGCCTGCAATTCTTCCCTAAAACTTCTTCGAAGCCCAGCTACTTCATCTCTGAAACCTCTCACCGAATTCGGCAACTCATCAAGGCCCCCAAGCCTTTGTTCAATAACTTGCAATCGATCCTCCTTCCAATTACCTTCTACCTTCGCGTCAACCATCACCTTTCACCCAAGAATCTGAAACAAGAGCCGAAAAGAGAAGAAAGAACACAAGAACCAGAAAATAGTAGCCTAGAACACATACAGAGAACAGAAAACTCAGAGTAGTTTCATTAGTCAAATGTCATAGCATGATTACAAATGATTAGGAGTTAGGATTATATATTAGTTACCTACTCCCAATCAACAACCAAGAAGCGTGCAAGAACCGATAACTTGAGCCAAGGACAGATTGGCTCTGATACCACTGTTAAGGTACTACCTCCGGTCCTAATTATAAGAGCCAGTTGACTTTTTTTAGGGAGATTAAGGAAACAAATTAGAAACCTAAATCTTAATATATGTGACATGTAATTAGATTATATGATAGTTTATAAGTAAAATAACTTAGTTTTGAGGAAAAGAGACAAATATAAACAATTTAAAGTGGTGTATTTTGTATCCTTAATTTCTCCAAAAAAGTCAACTGGCTCTTATAATTAGGACCGGAGGGAGTATTAACCTAAGAATCTGAAACAAGAGTCGAAAAGAGAAGAAAGAACACAAAAACCAGAAAATAGTAGCCCAGAACACATACAGAGAACAGAAAACTTAGAGTAGTTTCATTAGTCAAATGTCAGCATGATTACAAATGATTAGGAATTAGGATTATATATTAGTTTCTTACTTCCTCAACCAATCAGATTAAAACATATGCTAACTGACATATAAGAGCTCTAACTAACACATGGGCATATTTGCACTCACTAACTATTTATTATTATTCCATAACAGTGTACTTGCAAAGATTGATGAGGTGTGCATCAATTGATGCTTGATTCGATGTCTATTTATGAATGTAGAGAAATTGAGATTGGATGCGTATTTAAGAATGTGGGAAAATTGAGATTGGTTCCTGTTTACGAATGTGGAAAAAATTAATTATAGGGGTATACTTTTGCTCTTCAGCCTAGACTCTCCATGTCTTTGCTGTTTCAGTCTCCTTACAAAAAGTTTGTCAAATTTTCGTTGTATGTGTACTTGCATAGATTTATGACCTATGCATCATATGATGCTTGATTTCTATGCCTATTTACCAATGTGGGGAAATTGAGATTGCATGCCTATTTAAGAATGTGGGGAAAAATTGGAATTGATTTCTATTTACGAATGTCAAAAAATTAATTATAGGGGTCTTTGTTTGCTCTTTAGCCTTAACTCTCCATGTCTGTCATTTTAGAGTCCCCATACATAAAACTTTTCAAATTTCTGTTTTATACATAGGTGCTAAAGTTGTGGCCAATGCATTATTTGATGTTTGATTTCGATATTTATTTATGAATGTTGTGATGTTAAGATTGGATCTTGTTTAAGAATGTGGGAAAACCGAGCTTAGTTCCTATTTTTGAATGTGAAAAAATTAAAATTGGTGCTATTTACAAATGTGGGAAATTTGATATTGATTCCTATTTACAAGTGTGGAAAACCTAAGTTTGATGCCTACTTATACATGTGAGAAATTTGTGATTGATGGTATGGGACATTGTGATTGATTTAGATGCTTGTACTTGTCATTCAAGACAGCCATACTTGATGACATCTGCATCACTTGATGCTTGATATCTAAGCCTATTTACGAATGAGGGGAAATTGAGATTGATTGCCTATTTAAGATTATGGAAAGATTGAGATTATTGTTATGGAAATACTCATGACATTCTGTTTTGAACTTTTGTTTGCAATAGGCTGGAAGTCTTGGAAGAAGCGATGGTTTTTACATACACATGCATAATTGGTTTTCTTTAAAAATGATCCTTTTAGTTTCTTTCTAATCTAACCTAGCTTTACCTGAAATATTATTTTCCTTGCATTCGATTGTTTTTCTGCTTCTCTGTATGAGTCAGCCTTGGATATATGCATATACCCAAATTTTGAAGATTGTGAAAATTGTGATTGATTAAAATTCTCCCCCTATCAACATTAGAATATTGATAGTTTATTCTGATATACATGACAAATGGCATTTTGTTCATTCGCATTTGTAGCTGGAGATTAAGAGGTGACTGCAAAGTATAAACGTATAGAGCTTACTTTAATTTGTAATGTTCAGTGCCCCTCCTCAGAAAGGTGGTGAAGTAACTTGAACAATTCAGGAAGTATGTTTTGTTGTTGAAATCCTTTTTATGCAACATTCTGATGAACTACCTAATAAAGTGAGTTTTATCTTTCGGTGTAGCTATCAAAGAAGACAAGAAACTGCTCATTGTTTTGTTTCTTGATGGACATGATGGATGAGCATTCACTTTTAGGACTTTTCATTTGCTACTAAATTTCTATCAGGTTCCATTACTTTTAACTGCCATTTCAAAAAATCTAGTTACATAAATTCTTCATTGTTTTCTCAAATGTTAGGCTAACATATCAGAAGACTTGTATGAGTGGAAGATAACTCTTGAACAAGCCCTTCCACAAGAACCAATTGCTGCTCTTGTCAGGGGTCACAATGGACTTTTAGGAGTGATGTGAGTGATTCTCTGGAAGGGTCCTTTTACTCAATGTTTTTCACAGCTATTACATTTTAGCTTATTGTTTTAATTTTAATACCATAGTTCAATTATATACGAACTTTCCTTGTGTGTTTTCATGTACCTCATTATATTTTACGTTTTTATTTTTATTTCGTTTGTTTATCCAGCTTCCTGTCATTCATTTAACCACTTGTTTTTTTATTGGGCATCCAGGAGATAATAAGCAGCCTGTTAGGTCTTTGGTTGTTGGAAGACCAATTCTTCTAGCATAAGAGGAAATTGATGGAGTTCCATTTTTCCTTGAGAAAGCTCTTCGGTTTCTTGAGCATCATGGTAAGTTAGGAGGCTTTCACTTCCATAACCTTGTAATATAGTTGTATTCCATTTCACTTTTTAATGCTCCTCTCGAGACAGACACTAACATGACTAATTAAACTTGCTCCCCATTCCATGTACTACTAAAAAAATATAGATCAAAATCTGTGAATCCCCTGAACTAGTACCAATTGCTGCTTTTTACCCTTTTCTGGATTGAAACTAGCAATAGGAATCTTTTGCCATCACAAAAGTGACTGCTTATGGTGTAATAAACAATAGAAGAAAATGGCGCATATTTTTGAAAGGAAAGTAGGTCCCTTGTACAGATGATTGATTACAAGATTACATATTATTTAATTCTGAAACTAAGTTCATGTTGCCACGTAGTATAATCTTGCTCTTCAACCCAATGCCCATGATTATTTATTGAACTAATTAATTACTTGTAAGAAATTCTTTTGAACTGTATATTGCTTCTTTTACTACCATAACTTCCCATATCCTTCTATACTACCAGCAAATATCCTTAAATACAATCTTTGTGTCTAATTGATGCACATGTCATTGCCAATAGTTATTTGCATAACAACATGTGCCTCTAATGCCGAAGTCCTAAATACACAATTATGTACATCTCACCTGTCCTTCTTATGATTTATAACTAGAGGTCTTATCACCACTCACACCATCAAGATGAAGCTCACTGATCCATGTGCTTAGATATCATGTTAATGTGATAATTGTTCTGTTGCACTTGTTCATTTACTTCTATTATGTGTTTGTAAAGTTTTCATCATTTAAAGTATTTTTTTAAATGAAGCCCTGACAATATGCCATATCACATGACCTCTGCCATGGTGTTTTTGAGGCTTTTTGCAATTAGATGCTATTCATCATATTATCTGAATCTACAATGAGAAAATAAGTTGTATGCATGAGTAATGTTTACCTTGTTCAATGAAGGGCTGCTATTTAATTTACCATATGTAAGTAGCAGGAACTAAAGTTGAAGAAATTTTATTGCATTTTGCGTATGTTGAGGAAGTTGATGGGGTTTCAAGAATATGAGCAAGGTACAAATAATTTTATTTAAAGCCATTGTTCTCTCAAATATGTCTAAAGATTTGGTTACTGATAAAACACAATGGCGTCATGCGATCCATGTAGCCTACCGCACCTAGTGGGATAAGGCTTGGTTGTTGTTGTTGTTGTTGTTCTCTTAATGAATGAAAAATATGTTTTTTAAAAGGCCTAGAATCTAGATAACTAATAAAGTACCTTGGGGTTTCAAACCATTTGCAAACTAAGAGGAAAAGGCACAAGCAGAAATGCAAACTAAGTTTCATGAAGTTTTAGTTATCTGACAGACATGGATTTTTTGTTTAGAGATTGAGAGAGACATTTGGACCGTCTAACCTATTGTATATCTTATTGGTTCTCCATTCATTTATTCAAGGATTTATTTTTCATGTAATATTCACACTTTTCCTTAATTTTTCCTTTCTTTCTCTCTTTACATGTTGGATGAAGTCATTTCTGAGCGACTACTCTGTGGTTGCATATCTCCTAATGTATGCAACTGCTAAACACAACACCTTTTATGGCATTCATATTTAAATGAAACATAAAACCTCAAACTATTAAGAAAGCCACCCTTAGTCCAACATAGCAAAAGATTTAGTATATTCCTGAAAAATTGGCTTGCCAATAGTCCATCACATAAGAAAAGTGTCTTTACATCAATCGTTGGGTTTTTGCATAGTTACCCCGTTCTTCAATGAAAGACTGAGAAAGATGATATTGTGATACAAATAAAAATGCATATATTTATGTTTAGATATGCAATCTTTTATCCATTTTTTTGTGGACCTTGTGGGTGCTTACTTCTCACCTATATTTCCAGGCAAGACAGAATTTGGCTCAGATGAGGATGCTCATGTTGATGACTATGTTAAGTTATGTATTGGTTATTAATAACATGCTTAGTACTGATATAAAAGGTATAGACAAACTAATTGTCGTACTTACTGCTAGGTGAGAGGAAAATCCTCAATCTGATATACAACATACATATAAAATCCATAAAGGTGACTGTAAAGCTACATACCTCAACTTTGTATCACACAAATTAACCTAAATTGTGCGTATCAGTGGTATGAAAAACTTTATCAACTTTTCTCGTCCTTTTTCTTCAAAGAAAAGTAGAAATTTAATTAGATGGAGATTATTCCAAGGTCTGTCCTTTGGCCGTTAGATGTGATGGCTTTGATGCAAATTTGTTTTGTTCTTCCTTTTCCATGAAAAAGTGAAGCATGCTCACCAATATTTTCTGTGGAGGTGAGAAAAATGATTGATTAGATCTTTTTTGTTTTTAAATTTGTTGTTTGTGTTTTTAAGATTTTCCTTCTTGTTAATAGCTCTTGACGTTATCTGGTGAAATTTGATGTTTTTTCCTGTTAGTTTGGTTTCACACATGTTTCATGAGTAGTCAAATGATTATTGTATCGGTTTGATTTGGTTCATATGAGCTTATGCAAAGTGATAACGGTTTGATTTGTTAGGAAGGGAACTATAGGAATTGTTGGGTGATTAAAGTTTGAATTGGTTGGGATTTGATAAAATTTAGGAGTATTGTTGTTTGGGATTAATTAGAGGTTTAGATAAATCCATTGAGGCTAAATAATGATGATTAAAGGTTTGGGTGAGTTAGATTTTTGACCTATATGAATTTTTGGTTGATTAAAGCTTGAATGGGTTAATATTGTTGGGAAAGTTCTTTGAAATTGATTGATTGAAGTTAATTCTGGATTATGGTGGGTATATTAAAGTTGAATGGTGTTATAGAACCATATGGCTTGATGGAATGGTGGTTTTGAAGGGCTTTGACTCTTTAAACTACTGAAAAATTGTCATGTCTAAAGGGGAGTAGGATTTGGTGTAATTCTTGGTGATATAAGGATCTTTGAAGGTAATTGAGGTTATTTTGAGGTTGTTAATAAGTTAGGTTTAGTTGGAATTGTGTTTAGAATGATCTTTGAATGATTGAAGTTGAATAAGTTAAGGCTTTTGATGAGTTTAAGTTATTATAGTCGTTTATGAATGGTTGATTGTCCCTATGAGATTGGTTATATTAAATGGTGGCTTTGATTGGTTTAGTTCGGTTATATTGGAATTGATTATGATTTGGAAGTTGTAGGTGATTATGTGAGGAGGAGGAGTATGGAAACTGGTAGGATATGATGGGTTGAAAGAGTTATGGTTAATGGATTTTGGGTGTTTATCCTCGGTGTGAAAGAAGAATTTAAATTAATTTGGATTAAGTAGCTATAATTAAAGAGGGGGGTCCTTAATTCAAGATGAGAATGTTGAGGAAGAATGTTGTTATAAGCATGGTATGGGTTTAATTTAACTTAACCAAGCCAAATAAATGTAATTTGATTTCTTTGTGCAATTGGGACTTCTTTTTGGCTAAGTCCCAAAGCGTCGGGTAAATGTCACTTGAAACTTGTCTTGACCGTGTGTATGTGCCTTCTGGTAATTGTAGACGCAAGCGAGTTGAGCCAAGCTTGAGGATCTTCATGTTCTGGTATTTTCTTTTTGGTTTGACAAGCTCAGGTAACCACTCTCACCTCACTATATGGTTGTGTGTGATGTTAGTCGGGATTTTTCTCAAAAATCCTTTTATATATATGTATACGTCTATTAGCATGCAAGTTGGACTTCAAATGGTATGTTTATATAAAAAAGCCTATTAGGTACCTTTAAAAATCCCATCTACTTTCATATAAAGATATCCTGAGTTTTATTATAATATTTAGTAGCCTGACTGGTAGTATTGATGGATGACTGTTATCTAAGGTGTTACATATTGTGATGGAGGTATTGAGAAATTTATTGGTTAATTGTTGTGGCTGGCTGTATGGTATAGTAGTGGTGATAAATAATATATTTTATGTTGAAGGGTATATATGTTATAGCATTTGAGAATGATTGATATTGATGTTGTTCTTATTGCATGACACTGCATTGTACCATCGCGCGATGTAACTCTTGGTAGGCCAACCGAGCGATTATTTGTACTGGTCATTCTGATTATAGACAGAGACCGCCTCCTTGATTATAGACAAGGAGATCCCCATCCTGATTATAGACAGGGGGAGTCCCCATTCTGATTATAGACAGAGGGGAGGATGCCATCATGATTATAGACAGGGGCATAATATCACATCATGTTTACTTTTGTCATATGTTTTTAAAAGTTGTTGCTTCTGTGGTAGTATGGGTTATGGTGCATATTGATATTCTTGAGATGATATAGTTGTATATCCAAAGATCACTTTATTGTGAATTAAATATTTTAAAATGTGGTACTCTTTAGGTGCTCTGCTAACCCACTCATACTCTTATATTGAGTTGAGTTGTGGTTACTGAGACATATTTGTCTCATCCCGTGGTTATTTACATTTTTGCAGGTGATCATGTACAGACCAGGGCGAAGGGAAAGGGAATGGGGCCAATCGGTTCATATGGAACCGGTGAGTTGGCCGGTAAAATCATTTTGGAACTGTATATTGCCACATATAGGCTTGCATTCGCTTCCGCATATTTATATCTTTGATTGATATTAAATTCTGGATGACTGTATCAATATCTGCTTGAATATGATTATTTAATTTTGATTATGTTATGTTTCTGATCTTGTACGGCCAGTTGTTAAGATTGATAAGTTATTGCACATGTTTTGGTTAAATAACCATGTTAGATCAGTTCTTTCTAACATGGTTATATTGAATGTTTGCTTGGATAGAATGCAATTAATATAGTTGTTTTATTTAACCATGTTAGGTAGTCCTTTAACTAACATGGTTAAATTGAGCTGTTATTTTGGGTATTTAGGCCCGATGCCCAATGTATGTGTGTATACTTGGAATTGGGCAGGTTTTTATTGAATAACCATGTTAGATCAGTTCTTATCTAACATGGTTATATCTAATGCTTGTTTGTTGAAAGATGATTATCACAGGTTGTTTTATTTAACCATGTTAGACAGTCTCTTAGCTAACATGGTTAATCCAATTGTAAATCAGGTAAATTTTTATTAATCATGTTAGGGGAATCTTTTTCTAACATGGTTAAGTGTTTTATTATCCATGATAGAAATTATTTTATGTTAATGTTTGCTTTTTCTATCATGGATAACACTTTGAAATATTAGAGTAAACATTTTTCTAACTATGATAGGGTTATTTGATTTATATGAAAAATCATTTTCCTATCATAGTTAGTATGGTTAATTGCGATTAGGGTTGATGGTGATTGGTTATTAGGGATTAATTATTGATTAGTTGGTAGGATTTTACAGCCATTGTCAGAGTGTAAGACTTTGATACTTGTATTGAACTGGTTCTTAATCATGGCAAAGAAGTTCATGAAAGCGGATGGTGCCTCAAACTTGTCTTTTAAGAGATAGACCCAACACACACGTGTATGATCATCTATAATTGTAACGAATCATCTTGTTTTGGTACGGTTTGGGTTATAAGAAGGCCCCCATAAATCACTATGGATGGTGGTGAAGGGCTTGGTGGGTGTATATAGAGCTCTAGGATATGATGAGCGGTGTTTGGCTAACTCACATACCTCACACTTCGTATTAAGGTCACGGTTTGAACAAAGATCTGGTCCGGAAACATACGGGATAGATATTGGAAATTAGGATGACCACCCATTCTCTTATGCCATAACATAGTATCTTCATTTTAAGAGATAGATGTAGAATTGCATATACTTGTAATGGGTTGATGACTTACTCTGGCATCATCAAGGAAGTAGAGTCCCTCAAATTCTTTAGCATAGCCAATCATCATCCCCGATGATAGATCCTGAAACACACAATGAGTAGACAGAAAATTAGCAGAACAATTAGATTGCTTCGTTAATTGACTAACAGATAATAAATTGCATGCTAATTTTGGCACATGAAAGATAGATTCCAGAGTGATACGCTTTGAAATTCGGATACTTCCTTTCCCAACAACTTGAGCAAGCGAGCCATCTGCAATTTTTACTTTCATGTTGCGAGCACATGAAGTGTAAGTAAAGAACAGTTAGTGACTATCAGTCAGGCGATCAGAGGCTCCAGAATCAACAATCCACACTTGTTGATCTCGTGAGGCTTTTAGGGCTTGAAGAAAGTTACCCCGTTTTGCTAGGAACACTGAGGATACAGTCTCCACGGCAACATGCGTTTTAGTTGAAGAGTGAGTTACCTTCTTTGCTACCAATTTTAGGACATATGTGGCAACATTGAGTAGGAGGCTTGTGATTATCATCTTCATCGTTTTTAAAACACCAACTGGGAAAACACCTCCGAGATATAAAGAGAATCAGGAAACACATCATCTGAATAATAACCTCATACCTCAAAAAACGTGCACCCAGACCAGAGACCATCAGAAAACGCATACTCAGACTTGAGACTAGCATGGAAACGACCAAAAATTGTGTTTCGCCGCCGCTGGGAGAATTCACCGTCAACAAAACCTCCTCACGCGTTGCTGGACAGTGGCTGACGCCGGAGCGTGTGGTGGCCGTTCGTCGTGATTCTTTGGGGGAGAGCCGATCAGAGCCTCCTCTCCTTGATGACGGTGGCAGTGAGAGCTGATAGCATCTCGATCATCACGAACCAGAGGCCTAGAAACAACTGCATTTTTGTTTCTCTGTTCTGCTGTTTCGTTTTTGGCCTAGGTGCACATATGACTAATTTTTGGTGTTTTTGCTCTGATACCATGTGAGCATATGGACAGATTTGAGAGAGAACTATATATTTCTCATAATACAATTTAATTTGCTGTACAAATGAGCCTATTTATAGGTTAGAAGGAGAGACAAGCTAATAAATACTAATTAAAACTAATAACTGCTAATTATGCCTATACAATCAAATACACTTAATATATGGTATTCCCACATTATCAACTTTTCCCGTCCTTTTTATTCAAAGAAAAGAAGAAATTTAATTAGATGGAGATTATTCCAAGGTCTGTCCTTTGGCCGTTAGAGGTGACAGCTTTGATGCAGATTTGTTTTGTTCTCCCTTTTCCATGAAAATGTAAAGCATGCTCACCAATATTTTTTGTGGAGGTGAGAAAAATGAATTGACTAGATCTTTTTTGTTTTTAAATTCGTTGTTTGTGTTTTAAATTTTCCTTCTTGTTAATGACTCTTGACGTTATCTGGTGGAAGTTGATGTTTTTTTCCTGTTAGTTTGGTTTCACACTTGTTTCATGAGCAGTCAAAAGGATTGTTGTATCCATCTTGTGAACTTTTTGTTGTTGCATAGAATGCAGATTCCATCCAAGTTAGCGTTCTCTTTAATAGCTTTGAAAAGTCCTCAACTCTTGCTGCCCATTTTGCCAAGCATCTTCCAGGTCAGAAATTAAGGGTCATGCCTCATCTCACATATTTGTTCATTGAATATTTTAATTTTGTTAAACTTTGTTACTTGAGATGCTAATTAATTGAGTGTTAAATCATTGCTTTAAGTTTAGGAAAGTTTGATAAACTCTTCTATGCAGTAGAGGAGCTTCCTCTTAAGTATGCAATTTTGAGTATAGTCATCCCTGATTTGTGGACTAGATAATTACATGAACTTAATCCCCGAGAAATAAACTTTCTAAGGTTACTGATAAAACCGTACTCTGAACAAGTAATAAAATAGTATAAATAAGTGCAAGAAAGCAATTATTGGCAAAATATTGATGCTTTGGTATTGTGTATTAAAAACATAATCAAGGTTACAAAGGGGAACAACCTTGATTCTGAACAAAACTTCACACTCTAATACAAATGGAAACCACAATGAAACAAGACAACAAGCCACAAAAGGTCTCTCATTGGTGTTCGAGAGACTAGTCCTCCCCCATACTAACAACTACTGAAATACTAATAATGATGCACACAATCCTGCAAAATAGCTACAGCAACTCTTTGGCATTCCTATTGTCCTATTCATTTTTCCAAAACAGCAGGAGTTTCCAAGTCAAGGGTTTAGTCTGAGAAAGGTGTTTTTCCTTTTTCTTGTATCTCCTTAGGTTTGCTTTTGCAAGTTTGACTAGTAAAAAGGATTCTATCATTACCCTTCCTTACAAGTTTCACCTTGTCCTTAAGGGGAAAAGGTTGGGAATTGCTTGGAGATGGTCACTGTAGCTTCCAATGAGACTTCAAATTTTGGCATGTCCTTCCATTTTACAAGTACTTCCAGTTATCCATTAAGAAGCTTGTGAACTTTGGTAATGTCTTCAGGCTGCACTTGTAATTCCATATGATATAATCCAGACATATAAGAGGCGCAAGATAGGAAATTAGGAAATTAATTATTTGTTTTATTAATATTCTGAATTAGTTTAGTTATTTAAATTAGTCTTTTATTTGAATTTGAATTTGTTTAATTTAATAGGGATATTTTCCCTAGTATTTAAGATAGTTAGTTAGGATATTTTCTCATTTGAATTTGAATATCTAAATAGGATATTATCTAGATTAGTTTGTTAGGGATATTTTCTCATTTGAATATTCGGATAGAGATATGTTCCTATCTTTAGAAGATACGATATGTTCTTATCTTCAGGAGATACTTTCCTAGTATCTTTAAGAGTCTCTCTATTGTAATTTCTCTATTTATTGCTAGTCCTATCAGCTAGTATTATGCATTCAACCAATAAACTCTTTCTTTAGTTAATTGGAGATTCTCCTTTGACTTGGCTTCTTGTTTATTTTCTAGTGAGATACTTGCTAGTCAAATAAATTAGAAGAGATTAAAGCTATTTTAATTTTAAAATAACAACTGTATTTCCCGATTGGCATCAGAACAGTCGATCCTGTTGACAATAGTGGATACACGTTCGTCTCACGCCCTCAATGCCCCAGTTGGAACTTCGAAAACACCAGACCCATTAGAAAACCTTGTTGCACGTCTAGATTCCATTGAGGAATTGAAAGCCAAGATTGAAGCTCTTGAATTGCAGGCCGAACGAAACAGAGGGAAGTAAAAATCCAAGTGATGGGTGGCTGATAGTGAGGACGATTCTGAATCTGTAGGAGACATCATCGCCTTCCTTATTCAAAAATCGAGTTCCCTAAATTTAATGGAGGAGACCTTCGTAGCTGGGTGCTAAAGGCGGAGAAGTATTTCCGCTATTATGAGACTCCAGAGGAAAACAAGGTAGACGTCGCTGCCATGTACCTTGAGGTAGATGCCTTGAATCTATTCTCATGGATTAACACCGAAAGGGCCTTGCTCTACTGGGAAGAACTTGTCAAAGAGTTGGAGCAACACTACGGCTCGCCTTAATACCAGAATCCTGACGAACATCTTTGCAAAATCTGGCAGACGAATTCCGTTGTGGAATACTGGCAAGATTAGGTAACACGAGTAGCGAGAGTCACCAACTGGCCTAATCATTGCTTGTTTATTTTTCTACATCTCCCCATGTTCTGTTATCCGCACTTTATAGCATAAGAGTATGGAATGGTTGAGGTATAGATGACTGTTTATCAAGTGTAGTTAAATCATGAGATGGGAGAGTATATGGGGTAAGTTTATTGTTAGGTTCCTAAATTTCCCAAGTATGAGATTGATCAATATTCTCCCTGTGAATTGAAGGCTTGGGATAGAAGGGTTTTTCTTCAAAAAATGTGACATCTAAGCTCACATAGAGACGCTTGTATGAAGGGTCATCACATTTATAGCCTTTTTATATTACGGAATACCCTAATAAGATGCATTTAGTGGCACAAGGTTCAAGTTTTGGACTATGGTGAAGACGAACAAAAGATGTAAAGCCAAAGACATGAAGAGGAAGATTGGTTGTAATACGGGAAGTAGGGTATATGCTCTGGAGTTTCCTAAGAGAGGATTCAAAGGATAACACCAGATTCGGCATTCGATTAATAAGATATGTAGCAATGAGAACAGCATCCCCCCAAAAATTTTAGGACCAATACAAGTAAACATAAGGGCTCTGGCAACCTCAAGGATATGTCTATTTTTCCTCTCTACTATTCCATTTTGCTAAGGGGTATGGACACAAGTGCTTTTATGGATAATGCCTTGTTCCTGGAGAAACATACTCAAATAGCGATTGAAGTATGTTGTGCCATTGTCAATGTGTAAAACCTAGATATTGGTATGGAATTGATTCTTTATTATAGCACAGAATTTGGGAAATACGCGTGAAACCTCAAACTTGTCCTTTAATAGGTACACCTAACAGAGACGAGGTATGGTCTTTTATGAAGGTGTTGAACCATTTATTATTGGAACTGTTGGCAACACGGGCTGGTTCCAATAAGTCACTATGTATGGTTGCGAAAGGCTTTGTAAGTTTATATTGGGTTCTAGGAAATGAAATTCGGTGGCATTCAACAAGCTCACATACCTCACACTGGATATCTTTGATATTCTGATTTGGACAGAGATTAGGAAATAGTCGTTGAAGGTATTAAAAATTAGGGTGTCCTATCCTCTTATGCTATAACATCACATCAATAGGTTTTCAGGTAGATACAGATATACTCACAATTGAAGTTTGTGAACTACTAACATGGGTGACTTCAAAATAGTATAGCCCCTCGTACTCTTTGGCATTGCCAATTGTCGCACTAGAGGATAGGTCCTGAAAAATACAATAATAATGGAAAATGATTTAAATATAACAATTGCGTTTGTATCATTCGTAATGACAAGGACTTGACGGGACAGTCAGGATGAGTCACCTATGAATACTCCTAGTCTAAAATAACCCGCTAACAAAACCCTAGCAAATATCACAATATGACTATCACAATAATCTCATGAATATCAATCAATGGGATCCCAATAAGTTCATATGCAATTCATATGGCCTTTGGTCCTCTATGGCAATCTCATCCACAACCATAACACATTCTTAAATTCAAAGATCATAGTTAATCATCATAGTATGTATAATCTAGATAGCTTGACAATATACATCTCAATAAAATGTCTTGGAGTAAGGGGCCTATAGGAGTATACAACAACTTCACCTCTTTCTTTTCAAGCCTCGAGGTATAAGGGCCCATGCCTTACAAATATTAAACCACAATAGGGTGAGACACAAAGTCCCAGTGACTTACAACCAATGTAAGAGATATGTAGGAATGGATTATAAGCCAGTGAAGTAGAGACAAGTAATTAAGTATAAGGGTAAAAAATAACCATGTACTTATGTCCAAGGTGCATCTGGCACCTTGTACTTTTTTTGGCTCAAAATTGTCCATCAACTTTCAAATTCGGGTCAATAATGACTTTTCCGTCAAACTGGCCTAACGGACGTTTCAAATTCAGGCTAATAATGGCTCATCCGTCAAACTGGCCTAACGGACGTTTCAAATTCAGGCTAACAATGACTACTCCGTTAAACTAGCCCAATTTCCGTTACTTTTTATGGGTAGGTCCCACACTGAAATTTCACAAGAATCTAATTTTTGTTGGGCCAGTTTGACGGATGAGACATTATTGACCTGAATTTGAAACATCCGTTGGGCCAGTTTGACGGAGGAGTAATTATTGGTCCAAATTTGAAATGTCTGTTGGGCCAGTTTGACGAATGAGTTATTATTGGTCCGAATTTGTAAGTTGATGGACAATTTTAAACCAAGAAAAAAGTACAAGGTGCCATATGCACTTTGGACAAAGTATAGGGTTAAAAATGACCCTTCACCCTAAGTATAAATATTTATCAAACACAAGAAGCACATGACACATAACAATTCCCACTAACCTCCTCCTTATAATATCTTGCATGGACTCAAGCCCTTTGAGATGGTTAGCCCCGTTCAAAGGTCATAGCGTACTTATCGAGTCAACAAGTTCTCTCTCTGGCCACCCACAACTAGGTCTAGGACTAGAGAGGTGTTGTCCTGTCATTTGTCACCCACAACTAGGTTTAGGACTCTAGGATTGACAATTCTCAAGTCGCCTACAAATGGGTCCTAGACTTGAAAAGGCCCAGAATGGTGCCAAATACTATGATTGGCAGTAGAGGCTAAAGCAGACTTCAAATTAAGATATAGAACTAATAACCTCCTTTATGCTCCATTTCCACCTAAAGCCCAAACAAAATAGATAATCCTTGGCATAATATTCTAACTCAATATCAAGGTTTGAAAACCCGGATTGGCCCGGCCGGTTGAACCGGGAAACTGTTGACACGGGTGATTAAACGGTCCAATTTGCGTCTTACCCGGGGAAGGAATCAAACCGAGAATATCTGGTTGACCCTCCCTGGTTGCTCAGAACTCGGCCAACCCGGCGAGTGGGCTGGGTTGTCCAAGTTTGAAAAATATTCCTTAGTTCAAAGGTAAGGGTTACCAGATCAAAAGGCTCGCATTAAATGAACCAGGCAAACCGCAAAACTGACGAGGAAGAAGGTCCTGTTTACGTGGCAAAATGTGGTGAAGAAGCCGAAGAAGTGAAGATGAAAACAGGAGGGATGTATGCGGCTAAAACTTCTTGAATGAATATACTATCTAGGGTTCACACATAAATCTCACTTTGGGCTTGGGCCCTTTATTATTATAAAAAAGACAAGGCCACACAAAATTTAAAAGCACATATATTAATAAATTTAAACCATACCATATTTATGAATTAAAAAGTTTAGTTTAAAATTAAAAAAAGTTCTAGAAGGACAATTTCAAATTTGTGGGAACATAAGTTTTTATGTTTACAAATAATCTGCAAATATTTTTTTTACTTCATAATTGAGTTTTCAATATTTTTAAAAAATTATAAAAACTGAAATTTTTTTACAAATTAAAAATAATATATACATATAAACTCTTTTATGATATTTTATCCATTAGTATGATAGCAATCAAATATTATATTATTGTAATATGCATGTGTGTGATCATATACTACCCTTCCATGCAAGTACATTTCAAGTTTAATTTAAATAATTAAGTTAAATTTAATTATTCTTAATTAAATTATAATATTTTAATGTGGTCTGTTCGACCCGAGTTAACCCCCGGTTGAACCTTTGACCATTGACTCAGTGCCTCAACCGGTTCTATGATAGGTCCGGGTTTTTGAACCTTGCTCAATATAAAGCATAATTTAAATAGAAAATATTCGTAATAAGTTTGAAAAGCCAAATCACACATTTTGTCGACAAAATAATTCTTCGTATCACCAAACTTTTCATTTATATAATCAAAATAAAAGCTTCAAAGTAAATTATAGTAATTTTATACTTGAGCAAAAGATTATGGAGTAAATAACATTCTTACATTCCAAATATGTTTCCAAAATGTCTTACAATTCAAGATAAACATACCAAATAAATTTAATTGTGGTTACCTCAATTGAAGTTTAATCTTCAAGCTTTAGAACTAAAAGCACCAACCACGATTTTGGTTACAAACTATCTACATAACATTGCATATACAACATAATTAAATCCAAGAACACCGACAAATTATAAAGTATAACTCCTAAGGCATCAATTTATTTGTAACATCCCAGCACCTTACTCTCTAAAAAATGTTCGCTTGGAGTCCACATTATCTCTTATAATTTTGGAAACGCGTAAAGAGGAGGAGGTATATAGACTCTTGTAAGACGTCATTCGTTTCCCTTCTTAACTGATGTGGGAATTCATAATCTACTCCTTAGGGGCTGCATCCTACTAGCACATTGACTTGAGCACTCTAACCTCAAATCACAAATAACTTCAAACCCAACAAAAACTGAAATATTAAACACTTAATTAAGTCTATATAACTTGTTTATGCTCCAAATATTAAGCAAAAACCTCAACCATTTTGAAATCCAACTCAAAACCTAATTTTTAAATCTTAAATCTTGAAAAATCTAAGAGCAATTGGTAGAAATGAGGTTAAAATCACTTACTTTGATGTTTGAAAGCTTATAAATACTTACTAAGGTCAATTTGTACAAGCCCTAGCAAGGAACATCTCTTTCTCTCTTCATTTCCTTACGATTTTGCAATCTGAATCGCTTTTTTAAAAAAACAAAGTGGCCCTTTTGCTATACAGACATGTCTTTTCGCTACAACAAATGATGTAAAGAAGAGACCACAATATTCACTATAAGTTACTGTACCACAAAAAGCTTGGGATGTCTACTACTTATGAGTGCAAAAAAATTTAATGTTTAATTACCAAAATTTAAATTTAATTTCCCTAACTGTCCAAATCAAAAATTAGGATGTGTTTAATCCAAAAAAAAAAAAAATTAGGATGTTAGAATCCTATTGTCGGTAGAATCTTTATTTCCTTTTTCATGTATCCCATTTGGTTTCCTTTAGAAAATTTGACTAGCTAAAAGATTCTATCAGTTACACATATTATGGCGTGTGTACGCAGACGTTTTTGTACATGGAATTGAACCTGTTTAAATTTATTATTCATTTGATTTTTAAAACCTTTCCTAACACACACATTTATTCCATTTATTCTAATTTCCCTTTCTAGCATATGACTAAGTACATTGATTTTCTTGCCTAAACTAAAGCTGCCTTTATATGATTGCTCTACAACAATTAGCCTACATTCCTTCAATCAGGTCAGTAAAATCCTTTCCCTATGATAACGTTGCTTTAATGGATCTCACGAGGTATTTGCATTCAAAGGTTTGTTGTATGTGCTTTGGTTTTGGTCTCTATGTTCAATTCAACTCAGATTAAGCTATATAAAACTATAGGGATTAGGGACCATAACCATGGTTTGTAACTACAAGATCCAAAACTAAAATTCGATCAAATTGTAAGGACTAAAAATGACATTAACCATATAAACCATTCAAACTTGAATGCTATCATAGCTTAAAAAAGAAATATCCATCATGAAAATTGCCTCACATCCTAATATAGCTAGCTTGCATGAGGTATGTGTCGGCACATTGTGATGTATGCAAAAGCTATTTCCTTTTCGCTATTTTCAACCCCCCCCCCCCCCACCAAATTTTATCATTTTTTTGGATTATCTTAATTTTATTCATTTACAAACATTGTTTTAAAATTTCAGCTTTTAGCTAGCCAACCTGAGATATACATAATTCTTGAGTTTATCATGGGAGGAGAACTATATGATAAAATTGCAAGACTATTTTTTTCACTTCCTATGCCATAGATTTCTCTAGGTTATTCTTTGATTATTATCAGGTCTGACCATTTTTAGTTACACTTTCTAATTGTGATGGAGATTAGATATTGTTGTTACTGTTGGACCTCATTTCGCTCCTTGGGCCAGCCCAAAGGATGGCAAGCCCAGTGAGGCACCATTCCAGAGTCCATGAATATCCACCGGGATTCAAATTCAAATTGGTTGACGCAGCACGACGCCATGACCCGGACGACGCGGAGGCAGTTACCAACTGACCAGGATAGTCGCCCTCAATGTTCACAATCCCACAATAGTCGCCGACATTTTCGGGGGCGACCAAGTCTCCTGAAGTGCATATAACGAGCTGGAGGAGCATCAGAGACACACACGAGTTCCGGGAATGCACACTGATCACTCAGAACATTCTCTTAGCTCACCTCATTGCTAATTTCAGTTGATTGTACTCAATTTATCCAAAAGATATTTGTATCCACCGTTGCCGTGACCCAGATTCTCAATAAAATTCTCTGCTTTGCCCCCAAATACTTTATTCCAAATTTTAGCATCAACATTTTGGTGCCGACCGTGGGGACTCCGGCAACAAACTTTTAAAAGCCCCCAAGTTCACTATTCTTGGCAGTCATGTCATCCTCCTCCGATCTCCCAAATCCCACTGAGCAATTTGCCCGGATCCTAGAAGTCCTGACTGAACAATCTGAGAGGATGTCACGTCAGGAGAAGCTCGCGGAAGAACAATCCCAACTGCTGAAAAGCCAGGAAGAGGTCGTCAAGACCCAGGCCACAACGTTGAAGCGGCTGGAATTGGAGAACCAAGGGCTCCAATCCCAGCTCACTGAATTTTCGGTCAATCGCCCGAACCAGTCACGATCATTCAAGACATCGGGCATCCCAACCATGCCCTCTTTTGACGACCCTAACAGTCCGGTTCCTACTAGGAACGCAGGTAAGCAAGTCATCGATACTAGCCCTGACGCCGTTGCCGCTAATGCAGGTACTGTTGGCGACGTCAATGGAGCACCTGTCGCTGGGCCGATGCCATCACAGAACGGAGATCATCTCTCTGATAAGGACGCTGATCACCCTCGGAGCATAGAGCTGACTGAAACAGCACAATTGCGCAAAGAGTTGAAGGAACTCCAAAAGGCCATGCTTCAGGTCCCCGGGATCGCCCAGCCTATTGTCCCTACCCTCCTTGGCGGCTTCTCTGATTCCCCGTTTATCAGGTCGATCGCTGAAGTCAACATGCCAGAACGGTTCACTTACCCGACGCTGCCCAAGTATGAGGGGACCACCGATCCTGATGAACATATGGCACAGTACCGACAGATCATGATGGCCGCAGTCGTCCCTTCGGACAAAAGGGAAGCATGCATGTGCCGCGGTTTTGGGATCAGCCTGGTCGGGCCAGCCTTGACCTGGTGGACCAACATAACCCCAGGTAGTATCAATTCATTTTTTCATCTGACAGAGTTGTTCGTGCAGCAGTTTGCCAGTAGTAGGAACCTGCGTAAGACGTCAGACGACCTTTACAGAATCCTGCAACGGCCTGACGAAAGCACTCGGCAGATTATGACCAGATTCACCAAGGAAATGGTAAGCATCCCAGAATGTGACCCGACCGTCGCCGTCCAAGCGTTCAGGAGGTGCCTGTTACCAGATTCAGATCTGTATAAAGAACTGACGAAGCACCAGGTATCGACGTGGTCCGAAGTTCAGTCAAGAGGCTGGGCCCAGATCCGTTGAGAAGAAGACGACGGCAACTATCAGCGACAATTCCTTACCCAGCAACAGCAACAAAAGGCTGACAACAACTCTACTGACAGGCGCAGTCATAGACCAAAGGGTAAGAATTGGCGAGCTGAGCCATATCCTACAGGTAACCAAAACAGGTCCAAAGGCCAGAACTCCCAAGAAGACACCACCAAGCGACCGCCGCCCCCAAAGTTGGAGGAGCACAACTTTTCGGTCACCCCGATCGAACTTGTTAACGCTCTGCACCGGATGGGTGACACCGTTAAGTGGCCAGCCAAGATTAAGAAGCCCGCAGACAAGCGTGACCCCGACAAATGGTGCGATTTCCATGGCGATCACGGACATTTCACATCTGAATGCATTTCCCTGAGGAAAGAGGTAGCAGAGCTGTTAAAGCAGGGGCACCTGAAGTCTCTCCTCAAAGGTAAAAATAACCAGAATGCAGGTGGTGAACAGCGACAAGCTGCGCCAGCCCAGCCCCCTCAGAATGCCAGAACCATAAACAGCATCACAAGTGGGTCCGAGATAAGCGGATCTACCTATTCTGCAGTGAAGAGGCACATGAGATCGATCCCAAAGGATGACCCGGCAGCCAGGTCGCCGATAGAGGTAACCCAGCAAGTTGAAGGACCAATCACCTTCGACGAAACCGAGATCGAACGGACGTCCTGTCCACACGACGACTCCCTGATAATATCGCTCCACCTTGGTAACTTTAACATCAAGCGTGTGTTAGTGGATGCAGGTAGCTCGGTGAACATTGTCTACATGTAGACAATTAAAGAAATGGGACTAGAGTCTCATATAGTAAAAGCCCCGACAGTCCTGGTATTTGGCAATGGAGCGCCAGACAGGACCGTCGGTGAAATTTCTCTATTAACATATGCAGTTGGAATTAACCAATTGTTCAAATTTCAGGTGATGGACTGTCCTTCGGCGTTCAACGCCCTCCTAGGCAGACCCTGGATCCACCAAATGTGAGGCATCCCCTCTACGTTGCATCAAACTATCAAGTTCTCAACCCCCTGGGGTGTGAGAGAGATCAAAGGCGAGCAGCAAGTGGGGCGCGAATGTTACCAGGCCATGATGAAAGGCCAGGACAAGACTCATGCATCAGCATAGCAATTACAGGTGCCGTCTCCTATGGATAAGGGGGAGCAAGGGGAAAGCGATCTAGACAAAGTTGCCTTGGACCCCGATAAACCAGATCGGACTATATCCATAGGAGCGGACCTGGACTGCAAGGTCAGAGAAAGACTGATTTCCTTTTTATCTAACAATTTAGACTATTTTGATTGGTCTCATGCAGATATGACAGGGATCAGCCCTGAAATCATAATGCACAAGCTCAACGTGGACCCATCGTATAAGCCGGTTAGACAAAAGAGGTGAAAATTTGCCCCCGAGCGCAACAAAATCATCAATGACGAGGTCCAAAAGCTGCTGGACATCGGATCCGTCAGAGAGGTGCAGTACCCCGACTGGCTGGCCAACGTTGTCGTGGTACCAAAAAAGAACGGGAAGCATAGGGTTTGCATAGACTTCACCGACCTGAACAAAGCTTGCCCAAAGGATTCATTCCCCCTACCTCATATTGACACCTTAGTGGACGCTACGCGGGACACGAGCTGCTCAGTTTCATGGACTCTTTCTCCGGATACAACCAGATTCTGATGTACCCCGAAGATCAGGAAAAAACGTCGTTCATAATAGACAAGGGGACTTACTGCTATAAGGTAATGCCCTTTGGACTTAAAAATGCAGGTGTTTGCTCAACACTTGGGCAAAACCATGGAAGTATATATTGATGACATGCTGGTGAAGTCCCTAAAAGCAGAGGATCACCCCGACCATTTGCAGCAAACATTTGACTTGCTCAGGAAGTTCAACATGAAACTTAACCTGGACAAATGCTCCTTTGGCGTCCAATCTGGAAGGTTCCTCGAATATCTGGTCTCCAATAGAGGTATCGAAGCAAATCCAGCTCAAATCAAGGCAATAGTCGACATACCGTCCCCCCGCTGCGTGAAGGATGTTCAGCGCCTGACAGGGAGAGTGGTGGCCCTAACAAGGTTCATATCACGATCGTCTGAGAAATGCGAGCCCTTTTTTGACGCCCTCCGCAAAAACAAGGAGTTCAAGTGGGACGACCATGCAGAACAAGCCCTGCAGCAATTGAAACAGTATCTCAGCAGCTCACCATTGCTTTCTAAACCTAAACCAGGTGAAACACTATATTTGTACTTAGCTGTCGCTTCTAACGCTGTCAGTGCAGTCTTGATCAGGGAAGACAAAGGGAAACAATACCCCGTCTACTATGTGAGTAAGGCGCTGTTAGATGCAGAAACCAGATACTTAACAATGGAGCGACTCGCACTATCCCTGGTTTCAGCATCGAAAAAGTTAAGGCCCTACTTTCAATGCCACCCGATCGCAGTCGTTACTACCTACCCATTGAGGAATGTGCTTCACAAGCCCGATCTCTCAGGGAGGCTAGTCAAGTGGGCCGTGGAGCTTAGCAAATTCGACATCACTTATCTGCCGAGGACAGCCATCAAATCACAGGCCCTGGCCGACTTCGTGGCCGACTTCAGCCCCAACCTACAGGTAAGCGCTGACAAAGAAGTCTTGTGTTTTAATCGTCAGGTCCCTCCGTCTATGTGGATACTGCACGTCGACGGGTCAACCCATTCAAAAGGGACAGGGCTTGGCCTCAGATTGCAGACCCCCGAGGGCGACTTAATTGAGCAAGCCATCCGTTGCGGGTTCAAAGCGACCAATAACGAGGCAGAATACGAGGCACTCATAGCGGGACTGAAACTGGCCCTTGACATAGGCGTACAGAGCATTGACGTGCGAAGCAATTCCCAGTTGGTGTCCAAGCAAACAGAAGGTGTTTACCAGGCCAAAGACCACCGGATGAAGTTATACCACGACAAGGTGGCTGAGTTGTCCGGAAAGTTTGAACGTTTCAAAATCAACCAGATAGGTAGAGACGACAATCAGCAGGCCGACGCGCTAGCAAACTTGGGATCGTCACTGGAAACCTCCGGACTGAGGCAGATCCCTCTATACTACCTATCCACCCCGACGGTCGAGGTATGCCACGATACCATCTTAAGTCATTGCCTAACCTGGGACTGGCGATCTCCTATTATGACATATTTACAGGAAGGCACCTTGCCGCCTGATAAGAACGAGGCACGACGAATCATCGTACGATCGGCCCGATTCTGCCTAGTGGGGGACGACCTATACAAGAGGTTCTACGCAGGTCCGCTATTACGGTGCCTAGGGCCGACCGAGGCAAACTACGCCCTGAGGGAAGTACATGAGGGCGATTGCGGTGACCACAGCGGCAGTAGGAACCTGATCAGGAAGGTTAGCCGGGCAGGATACTATTGGCCTACCCTTCAAAAGGACGCAATCGACTTAGTCTCAAAGTGCGACAAATGCCAAAGATTTTCCACCGCAGCTCGGCAGCCTCCGGAACAATTGCACGCAATCACCCCTGCCTGGCCATTCATGAAATGGGGGATGGACATCGTCGGGAAGCTCCCTCAGGCCCAGGACGCATTGTCTTCCTCCTCGTTGTCACCGATTACTTCACCAAGTAGGTGGAAGCAGGCGCGTTTGCCCAAGTGCAAGAGCCCGAGGTAATAGACTTTGTCTGGAAAAACATAATATGCAGGTTCGGTCTCCCAAAGGAGATTGTCAACGACAACGGGTCACAGTTCATTGGAAGGAAGTTCCGAAGGTTCTGTGAGCAGTGGCACATCAGTTTGAAGTTTTCCACACCTCGGAACCCCCAGTCAAATGGGCAAGCAGAGTCCAGCAACAAAACCATAGTAAATTCCCTAAAGAAGAGGTTGGATAGAGCAAAAGGCAAGTGGGCAGAAGAGCTCCTCGCAGTATTATGGGCTTACCGGACCACATCAAGGACGGTGACCGGGGAAACCCCGTTTTCACTTGTCTACGGCTCAGAGGCTATGATCCTGGTGGAAGTCGGGGTACCCTCATTACGCTACCAGTGGACTAGGGAAGAGACGAACGATCAAGAGCTAGCCCGACAATTGGACCTACTTGATGAGCGACGAGAGCAAGCCCTCATCAGAATTGCCGCCTACCAGAGTAGGGCGACCAAATTCTGGAGCAAAAACGTCAAAGAGCGACATTTCCAAGTGGGGGACTGGGTGCTGCGCAAGGTGTTTCCAAATACCCCTGAAAGCAAGGATGAAAAGTTGAGCCCGACATACGAGGGTCCATATAAAGTCACCAATATCACAAGGCCAGGCGCCTATCAGCTGGTCAACATACGTGGAAAACCCCTCAAAAGAAGCTGGAACGCCATCCACTTGAAAAGGTACATTATCTAGTCCAATTTCAATTACCTTTTCCCTTATTGAACAGATACTGACTAAGGGGGTGGCGAGGGATGAGCCAAGCCCGATACCATATTCGGTTAGTCGCCCCAAAAGCACTATACCAGGTGTGGCAAACGGCTACTGACGCCACACATCCCCTTTGATAAGGATACATGTCTTGTCCTACATATACTTGCGGTACTTCTAACCATGAAACAGGACGCCTAAGTCATTACGCGACTCGTGGCTACCCTAAGACACGATCAGGCAGCGCTGCTTTGGTGCGGTCCCTTGCTAAGCTACCACGCTAAGGGGGACCAAAGCAAGCCTGAAAAAAGGTAATCGCCACCAATACTTTAAATATAAATGCCTTGACCAGAACAACACTCGGTTTAACGGCATGTTAACTCATTAACAGGAATGATCAACGCTAGAGCCTACCACGACGGACAGCTACAACGATCCCGAAAATCAAACAGGTGCAACCAACACACGCAAAGGTACAAACACACATCGTGTAGTAAAATTAGCGTTTAAGGGAAACAAGATTGTCAATAAGGCGTACTGACCTTATGGCCGTCAAATTACATTCCGCCAATCTTAAAAAGTCCAGAACAAAAGGGCAAGAAATTTAAAACTAAGTCCCTAAAGCTAAGGGGCGACATCACTTGGGCCGGCAGGCTGCTCCTGACCTTGGACGCTTAGATCGGCAGGTTACTCCTGACCCTGAACGCTTGGGCCAGTAGGCCGCTCCTGACCCTGGACCTCATCTTTGTCCTGCACCAGGTCCTGCTCTTGCTCCGTTTCTTGTCTCGGCCCGGCCGCATCCTGGGTGGCAAGCATCACTGCCCCTTCCACCATCTGGGCAATTGTATGCTGGTCCTCTTCGTCGCCCATGGGCCCATCAACCTCAGAAGTCGCAGGAGCAGCGGTAATCGGGGTGGCACTGGGATCAACCTCGCCAAACAGCTCCTCATACTGGGCGATGATCTCCTGAGGTTTCCACAGCACATGTTGCCCGTCCAAATATTCTTCATCAGATCGTGACGGGCCTTCAGGTGCACCTCGGCAATGCCCAGGTCAAGCTTGTCTTGCAACTCGGCGATCCTCTCTTCTTTATCTGCCACGTCGGCTTGGAGCCCCTGGATCGTCCCTGTCTTGGCATCCACCTCCTCCTGAAGAACGACGATTTCTTTCTCCTTCCCCTTCAACTCGGCCTACCAAGTCTGGTACACCATCTTCCACTCCTCATTGCTCTTCTTAAGGGCCTCTTTGATTCGGTCCCTCTCCCTCTCAGAGGCCTCCAGCTCGGATTTTGCCTTGTCCAGGGCGTCCTTATGTGCCTCCCTCAACAGTGCTTGATGTCGAACAGACTCCAGCACCTAGTGATCGGAAGAATAAGGTTAAATGCGCCAAAAACAATATGCTAAATAGAGAAGACTTACCCAAAAAGCATAGCGGACAGTCTTTTCTGTTTCACCATCCGGTCCTAGAGATTCAAAATATGCCTTGTCAATTGGCAGGGGCGCTGCTACAAAACAGGGTTGGCCAGTTTAAAATCTTCCGAGTTGGATGCTGAGGCACCCGCAGGAAAAGACAGCACGACTCCGTCGCCCTCGGACGACAAGAACAACTCCGTCTTCTTCTTTTTGCTTAAGCCCTCATCAAGGGCAACGCCTTTGCCCTTGCCCGATGCCGGCCTCTTGACACCCTTGGAGGCGACAGAAGGAACAGACGGGCTCCTGATCACCACCCCGACAGCGGGGCCACTCTGGGGCGTCCTGCTCACAGCGCCAGGAGAATTACGGGCAGAAGCCACCCGCTGCTGAGCGTCAAAAGCAGCCCGGGACAAATGCCTCTTAGCGGCGATGCGTTTGAGGGCCTCTGCCACTTCGTCGGTACTCATTTTTGAGGCACTGGTCGCATCCGATTTCCCTGAAAACAGGCTCAATGTGAGACCGACGTAGAAGACATGACAAAGATAGACCTCAAGGAAAGCTTACTTGACATGATGTTGGCAAAGACACGAGCGTCGTCTGGAAGTTCAAAAATCTTCTTGAGCCTCTCTAAGGTGGTACGATTGATAAGTAGAGGAACCAGAAGTTCGTCCTCACCTACAAAAACCAAAGTGGAAATCAGGTCAACCATTCACAAACTTTTTGTCAAAAGCACAGGGATGGACGTCTTACTGAGTTCTCGCCTTTCCCTACGAAGGGAGACACCCGGATATTCCAGACGGGCAATAGGAACCATGATGAACCTGACGTCCCACTGGCGGTCGTTGGGTAACTTGTCTACCAACCAAGCAGCGCTACCCGTACGACGATGGGCCAATGTATAACACCCAGGCCTACTCCTCACCAACTTGTATGTTTCACAAAGGTCAAACATGTCTAAAGTGGTATTAAACTCACAGTTGAACACCCCGACAGCAGCAGCCAACCTCCAGACATGAGGCATAAGCTGGGAAGGGGACAGGTCATAATAAAGACATATCTCTAAAATTACCCTAGGTAGAGGGAAAGGAGAAATGAAACGAAAGGTTTCTACGCTAAGGGCGATAGTGCTATCAGAATAGGAGTCAAGACGCTCGGACCTTTCAGGTAGCCTATACTCAACTGACGGGTCAAAGTAGTGAAGGTTGGGCAGTAGTTCAATTTCCTTTGGCTTAAGGGAAGGAGGGTGACCTGCGCCCATAATCCCCGACCTTCTGGTCAAGGAAAGAATCCCTATATCTTCGGCAGGGCTGCCAGCCTCATTCACTTGGACGACGGCCATCCCAAGGTCCACATCGTCACCCACAGACCTGGCCTTCTCGCCGCCCTCGTCGTTATCGGAAACGACAACTAGGGCTTTAGAGGCAGAGGGTTTAGAGGAAGGCCGACGGTACATTAGTCGGCTAGAAAGCCTCCTCCTAGGCTGAGGGGCAATTTTTTCCCTCTTCTTTAACGCGGGGCTAACGGAAGGGGTTGTGTCTTTTTCCACCATGGTCTCGTCATCAGGGGGATGAGACGAGTGGGAAATGGGTGAATCCTCTTCGTCAGAAGGATACCCGACATAAGAAGGGTTTGAACTCAAATCAGACATTTAGAGCAGTCAAGAAAAAACAGTAATGCAGACGGAAAACCAAAAAGATTACCAGAAGTGAAAATCCAAGATGTACCTGGGAAGATAGCAAAGCCCTAACCGCGGGAAGCGACGAAGGAAATTCGGGAAACTTGCAAGGGGAGTGAAAAAAGTGAAGACAGTTCAGTTTTCTCCGCCATACCCTCAAAGCAGAATCACAACCGTTCGACGTGGAGGGAATCAGGCAGGCGAACCGTCAAACGCGATTTCAACCGTCGGATCTCTGTAACCGCTACTTTCCAATGCAAATGGACGTTGACATCGCGAAGTGGGGGACTTAATGTTGGACCTCATTTCACTCCTTGGGCCAGCCCAAAGGATGGCAAGCCCAGTGACGCACCATTCCAGAGTCCATGAATATCCACCGGGATTCAAATTGGTTGACGCAGCACGACGCCACGACCCGGACGACGCGGAGGCAGTTACCAACTGACCAGGATAGTCGCCCTCAACGTTCACAATCCCACAATAGTCGCCGACATTTTCGGGGGCGACCAAGTCTCCTGAAGTGCATATAACGAGCTGGAAGAGCATCAGAGACACACACGAGTTCCGGGAATGCACACTGATCACTCAGAACACTCTCTTAGCTCACCTTATTGCTAATTTCAGTTGATTGTACTCAATTTATCCAAAAGATATTTGTATCCACCGTTGCCGGTGACCCAGATTCTCAATAAAATTCTCTGCTTTGCCCCCAAATACTTTATTCCAAATTTTAGCATCAACAGTTACCCTGTTAAAATATTCACCCAAACAAAGAGTGCAATGCAGCAGAAATAATGAAGAAGAAATCCTTAGGCTTTAATGTTAATAATCAAAAGAAAGAATCAGAGTTACAACAGACTTCATTGATTCTGGACAAAGCCTTATTCCCTTCAATACATCAAAATACAACACATACAATAGTCAAAGTATATTTAGCACAGCAATAATGAGATAAAACGCACAAATAGGAGAAGCTTCTCTGGCTTTCGAGAGGTCAGAGATATTCAAAAGAAACTTGAGAAATTATAGATTACCCACCATTCATTATGTTTCAAAAAGTGGCTCGTCATACTCCCGCATGGATAATACAGTCCCATACCCACACCACTAGAATAAATTTAAATTGTTGAAATTTCATTTAAACAATTAATTACTCCTCCCTTTCTATCAATGTAAAAAAACCGGACCGGACCGGGCGATTCAACCGGTCCAACCGTGAACCGCCCAGCAATCCGGTCCGGGCGCCGTTTTAAGCCGTGGGGTGACGTTGACCCGGACGTACACCGGTCAACCCCCGGGTATAACCCGGTTGAATCTGTGTAACCCGGTCAAACCGGTATGAACCGGGTGGTCGAACCGGTTTCCTTTTAATAAATAAAAAATGTTTTTTTATTTTATTATAATTAACCTAATTATCAACTTTCACTTCACTCAATTTTAGAAACTAGGAAACTATAATATTTTAAATGATATTTTACACTTGCATATTTTTAATATTTAACTGTTGTTGCTCTTAGTAATTGTATTTTAGTCTGTAAATTGTAGAATAATATTTATTTTCATGTATAATCAACTAATATTTTCTATTTTTCCCTCTATAGAAATATTAAATATTCATGTTTGATGAATCATACATACTTATTTACATTTACATTTTGATATATTAGTGATTATTAATGTTAATATCAATAAAATATTATTATTTTAATATAACCGGTCTGACCCGGTCCGACCCCGGTCTGACCAATGACCCTTGAACCAGTGCATCGTCCGGTTCGATGCCCGGTCCGGTTTTTTGAACCTTGCTTTCTATTTATAAGATAGGATTAGTAGATATATCATGTTCCCTTTTATAAGATAGGATTGAATGATGTTTGAAAAGATTTTCGTAAAGTTCTCATTTTACCCTCAATTAATTTCAAAAATAACATATACCACTGATGCATTTATTGCTCTCTACAGTCTACACTACAAATTCTCTCTATACTACATATTCTCTTTCTTCATCATAATAAATGAGGGCATTTTTTTGGAAAGAAAATCTCATATTTTACATATTTATTTTACTTAACTAATTTTTTGAACAATAAGAACATGTTTGGTTGGGCTTATTTTAAAAAAATAAGAGCATATTTTCAGCTAAAAGTGATTAAAGTGAGAAAAGTGAAAAAAGAGATGTTTGGTTGGGTTTATGATAAATTTGACTTATAAGTAACTTATAGCTTATAAGTCAAAATAAGTTATAAGTTGTTTAAAACATCTTATTTCTGACTTATAAATCACTTATAAGGTGGGGCCCACAAATTCTGACTTATTTTTCACATATAATCATAACTAACTCAAACATACATAATCTGAAGTCACTTATAAGTCATTTTTTTCACAGCTAATCCAAACATAAATTTCATTACACAATCTGACTTATATATAAGTCACTTTTCCAGAACTCCATCCAAACACACCCATATAGTTGAATTAATTCTATTTTATAAATAGTTACAGAGGTAGTATAGTTGAAGTGGACTAAAAATAAAATTTACAATTATGAAATGCTTAGATCAAATTTTAATTGAGATACAATTTTAACAATTTAAATTTTTATAAGTGTGTGTGTGTAAAATAGTAACCCTTCACCATTAAAATTATAATGAATACTTTTAATTTTCTATTTAAATACAATCATTAAGAACTAGTGATGTTTGATGTGGGACCCACAAATCAAAAAATAATTGTAGTTTAATTGTGTTAACGCTATTTTTAAAATTATAATGTTAGTTTTGTACAATCCAAAACTTATTTGTATCATATGCTTCCAGTTACAAAATTTCGTTGTGAAAATTTAAGATTGCACCTTAATTCATTATATAAATTGCACCTTATCCAAATAATAAATGATGTGAAAACAAAGATTAAATGTTGGAAAAAAAAAAAAAAACAAAGCGTAGATGGACTGTGTGTGTAAAATGGTGAAAAGTAAAAGATATAATTTATATTATCATACATACTTTATAGTTCCCGTTTATTGTAAAAATTGTTTTGTACCTTGTGTAAAAACAATTTCCTTTTTTTTTTTTTTTTGTGATTAAGTGAGTCGACTCATTTAATCCATATGTTGAGCCGCGTTTCAATTTACAACCCAGCAAATTAATTAAGGTGAGTTAAGTCAACTATCCCGTTTTACTCTTGCAAGGATTGGCTTATTTGACTCACTTTAACTGATTCTACGGCTGTATGATCAAACCATGCCTATCTTTCATGTTTTGGTATGAATACAGAATGTCATCAAATCATTTTGGACTTGAACAATGAACATAACTTCAGTCTGATCACGAGCATTAAGGTTAAAGCTCTCCAAATATGTGTTTCCCAGTACTTGAATTTGTGTTTTCTTTATGGGGTGTTAATACTGCTTATCATACCAACAAACAATTTCTTTGTATACCTATTTTTCATTAACAAGCCTATTTTCCCACATTATTTTTTGATGCACCGAGAAAAAAAAAAGGTGCCTCCTCACATTATTGTAATTGAACTTTTGGACATATCGAACAAGTAAACTAAGCTAGATTAATGTGTATGGTGTGGGGGCATAAATATATAGGTCGCCACATTTGACTTTATCTGAAGTCAACTACTTTCTTCATTTAGTTCAAAATCAACAACCATCACCCACTTAAATATTTAATCATTTAGAGAGTACACTCACATCACAGGAAAGAAATTGAGTTCATGATCAGTTTAGTTAACGATGAACAACTATAAAATTTCTTTATCCAACTTTGAAAATAATTTGATAAATGAATTATATTATTCATAATTCAATGTATGATTATGCTTAGCACGAGTTTACAGGTGAAACTGTACCCAATAATTTCATGAACCATTGTCCAGACTAGAATAAAATTTCTATGCCGTTTTTACATATTTGTTAGCAAAGTTTTCCCTTAAAAAAACTGACATTTTTGGTGTTTTAAGACACAAACATTACCACTAAATTATGTCTTCAAATATTCTTCGACATATTTTGCTTTTAATAAAGAACCCGATAGCCGTGGCCCAAAGAAAATCAAAAGAAAAGAAAAGATGAAGAATCTGCTAGGAAACACACAAGGAATGTGACCAAAAAAAATTATTCTGTCATATTTACAAAGGTGAGAATGTACAGAGTCTGTTCACTTTTACTATGTACGCAACCTCCTTTCAATTCAGTCGGATTTCTTCAAGATTCATCTTTTTTATGACTCGTGACATCTGCCAGGATCCTAAAGAAACCATAAATAATACACAATTATAATACCTTCACAGCCGATGACTCTTGCACAACCCTTGCTATATGTACCACATTTGGATTCAATCAACACTAAGATGCTTTAACTGAATTTTGATAGGCGCTCAATTCAAGAAGGGAAGCTGCAGGTTCTCTGGAAAAGATTAAGTTTCCTCCTTGATCTCTAACACTATAACCCAGAACATGTGTATCCATCAGAAATCTGCATGCTGCAGTCTCTGAGTGCATTGAAACACCAAAATAGATTAAGTGATCTGAGATGCTATTCCCACTTACTGATCTGCATGGCCAAATGAATTTTTATCATAAGTTTAATTTAAACCGTTGTCTCGGATATTTTGTCTAGGCCACAGCTATCTGTGCAAAATGGCTCGAAGCCCCCTCACCAGTTGATCATACACCAAACATACACAAATGGAAGCAAACATTTACAGATTTTATGATTTCAATGACGTAATGACAAAAATAATGACTTACCTGCTACAAGATGGATCTTCACCCGAGCTATCACAAATTTTCTCAGCTTTATAAACAAGACTTCCATATCCACTGCTATAAAGCCATACCTGCAGTCCATAACAATTTCCCAATTTTAAACTGTAAAGAAACTTTAAAGATAAATGCTGCATCTTAGTCAATTTCCAACTTAAATCAACAGAATAGTTCCTAATCAAAGCAGCATAGCCAACATTAGATTTTTTTTTATTTTTTTTTTTTATGAAGAGCTGAAAAGCATATTGAGGAGGCTTATAAAAGATCTATTGGGAATTTTAAAATCCAAAATCTACCCCACTGCTGGACAGCGGACATGCACAGCAGATATGATGAGTCAACCCTCACATAGGTATGAAACTACAGTACTACACTGTCATAACAAGTTTGCACACAGGCGATATTTCGATTTTTCATGATCTATGACAACCAAGAGCTCAATAGTGAGCTCCCTTACGATAAGCAGGTGGACACCCTTGGAGATTTTTGAGGGTATAGCAAGAGCTTATATAACACTAAAAGGTAATATCGATCATTGTTGATATTTGATACTTCCACAGACAACCAAATGGAGTTACTTAAAGTCAAGGATAATATTACAGGTTTAATAAGCAAATTCAATTAGGGTCAAGGTGCAAATTTAATATCCTACAATATTGCGAATCGCACCAAACATAAACTACAATTTTTCTGAGTGTTTACGGTCATCATGAATTTTTTTCGTAGCATATATAGTAACACCGTTAATACAGATTGCGAAATCTGTTACTATATATGCTACGAAAAAAAATTCATGATGATCGATTATCATAAATTTTTGCCATTACTATGTATGCCACGAAAAAATTCATGATGACCGTAAACACACAAAAAAATTGTTGTTTATGTTTGGTGCGATTTGCAATATTGTAGGATACTAAATTTGCACCTTTACCCATTCAATTATTCCAATCATCAATATGCCATGTCATACCTCTCTTGGAAAGTGGTGATATGTCTTGTGTGGGAAATAAGAATAGTATGGAGGTAAATGAGGAACAATATCATGCTCGTTTGTTACTCGAATTGTCTTTGGAACAAGTTGGCTATAATAAGATGCAAAAGCAGCATTGCCAACACGGGGTTGTCCAAATGTCATAACCTGAACATTCTGGGCATTTTGGTTGACCTGCAAACATGCAAAAGAAAACATGTATGTTATTTCATCTTTAAAAGGACAATAATAACGAAGAAGCATAAAATCATGGTCCAGGATAAACATAACAATAGAAGAAATTAAATAAAATCCCATCACAAACACAAGTAAAAAGTTCTACCACAGACAAACCCACTTTTCAACAAATGCAACAACTATTTCACAAAAAATTAGATGTCCTGCCTGAAAGCATAATACTCCCTCCAATCCTAAATATAAGACATATTTACCTAATTTGATTATATTAAGGGTGTTAATTAAGTTAGTTAAAATCACATTATATTACCAAAACACTCTAACCATCTACCTTTATTCCCACCCTCCCATTCTTGCTTGCTTATTATTGAGAAGTATCAATAAGGACAATTCGAGGAAAATATGAGAAAAATTGGAAAGAGGTCTTGTATTTAGAACCAACCTCACATCCCCAAATATGTCTTAAATTCAAGACTGGAGAGAGTACAAACTATCTATGCAAAGAAATAAGAGAGAACTTGAAGCCATAAAACCAGCATTCTCTGAAGCCTGGTCAAATAAAAACTATCCTACAGTACAATTACCATTAAATCAAGTCCACAAAATGCTGCCATTGCCCCACCCATTGAATGCCCTGTCACAATAATTGGAATATCTCCATAAAATTTCTTTGCCCTTCTAACAGCATCTAAAATTGCAGGACGCAAAGTTGTATTATGGTATGCAGAATAAAATCCATAGTGTACCTGAAGCAAATAATAACCATACATCAGAAATTGCAGTTTATCCCTTGAAAAATAAATAGAACTCAAACTTTAACTTAACACACCATTGCATCAGGCATGCCTGGATAGTTTATATCAAGCTGCTTCCAAAATAAGTCTTCAATCCAATTCCGAATGCTGTTTAAAACCAGTGTGTGTACAAATGAGCTCAGTCTAAGAATTTTTTTTTATATAATTATGATTTAATAGATAAAAATTTCATCAGGAGAAAAGTATGCTCTCTGACTCTCAAATGCCCATCAGTATATGAGAACATATGATCTCTTGGCCACAGAATAATGAGTTTCATGATTGATGCTACATGAATATAATAAATTGCAATCAAAGGTTATAAACTTAGGTTTAGAAATTAGCCTATGTATGCACTCATGTAATAACTTAACTGTGCACACACAAGTCCCACATCGACAAGCATACTTGGGTAATAAATACTATACATAGAGAAGCATGCAAGTCACATTTTTTCTCTGTACTGAACTCTACTGGAAAGTGACGTCCACAGTATATAAATTATTTGAAACAATAAACCCAATGGTTTTACTTTGGAATTCATCCAAAGATCACAACCCAGAATGCCATAAAAAAACAAAGAAAAGGCAAAATGGGGAAAGAAGAATTTTAGGCCAGGGAGAGAACATACCTGCGTTCCTGAGTTCCTCTGAATGCAATGATTATGGCATTAGGATCCTTTGCCACTCCAACAAACCCCTAAAATGGGTCAAATACATAAGATAACATGTATCATTAGACTATAACAAAACAATTTAAAAGGATATATGAAATGAAATCTATAATTAATAGAGAGTTGTAACATTTCTGTGATGAGGATGTACCTGTAAGCAATGCTCAACATCAACAACCAACTCTATGATTTCAAATCCCTGTTCAATATAAGAACTTTCAGACAAACAAATATAGTTCAAAACTAACATATAGCGAAGACTAAAGTGATTCAAAGTTCATTCAGGCTCTTATACCAACATATCAAACAATAATTACATTCTCAGCACCTTGGTTAAACCATTACATCTGGAGCAAGTCCAGCTAAAAAGTGCTGTCAAATCTGACACGTATACCTGCAAGGACAAAACCTTTCAATCCTCAAACACAAGTAATGTATAATTCCTAGAACTTTTTCAAGCATGCACCAGTCTAGCCCACACATGTATAACAACATTAGGTTGGCAATGCAAATTCAAATTAAGCTAGACTGACACACTTCAATAGCACTAAATTGATTTCTTTTGGCCCCTAATCTAATCAAAACTTCAATCTGTCAGGAACAGCTTGAGAGTGATTGTCCCTTCTTTATTAGATCATTTGATTGTACAAAAGCATGAATACAAACATAGATTTCCTCTCACTTTCTTAAAACAGGGAGTCCTTACCTTGACTTGAACCTAAGACCCCTACATAAACCACCAGCCAAACCAACCACTAGAGCTCAACTAGGCCCAGCATCAAGAATCAAGAAATATATAACGATACACAATACCAAGTTTCTAATTAAACTGCCTATATTAAACATGAAACATTCACTAGGAACTGACCGCAGAAGCATATTCCACTATTATTGTGGCTAGTGTATGGTTGTAGAAGGCATGATGACTTTTCTGCTTAGCCTTGAGTTCTGAAAATGAAAAACGAATTAACATAAGAACATAAATACGAGTTTTCTCACATTAGTACAATAATCTGATGGTGCCCATGTCCCAAAAAGCATAAATGCACATCACTGTATCTTCTCTGATCTCACCAAAAATAAAATAGAACAGTTTCTATGAGGACAGACCAACTTCCCTCACTAATATTAACACGATAAATCAGGTAATTCAATCTCCTTGCAATTTAGAATTAAAAATTATCTCAGTACCCACAAAAAAGATATATAGTTCCATAATAGGATGAAAAACACCCCAAAACTTGGCTATCTACAAATATTTACACAGCACAACCAGTAACAGTAACAAGCAAAAAAAAAAAAAAATAGTTTGATTCAGAAGGGTGCCAATCATCAATTGAAGCAAAAAGACTTAATGATGGAAGAATTAATAAACAACACAAACAGATAAGAATAAAGAGAGTCATGTATGGAAGGAATTTTGAAAGTTTCACTCTTACCTCTCCCATTCGAGAGGGCAAGCAGACATAAACAAGCAGTCAATAATAACCATGAAGTCTTCCCCATACCCTGCAAAATCAGAATAAATGCGAGATAAGATGAAACAAACCAACACGCGCAGTTCTAATCAAATTTCAAATGTCCAAAAAAAAAAAAACACCCACAAAGAATCCAAATCAAATCTAAGTATACATGAAAAAACCGACTTGCCTTCGGTAATTGAAGGCGGACGGCGACTACAATTAGCCTCGTTCGTCGTCGACGGTTCCCTCCGTGTGCTTAGGTTGCACGCAAAACGTACGTGTTAGAAGGGATAACTGAAAATAATTGAAATCTCCCGATTCCGACATTCAACAGAGAGAGATGATGATGATGAAGATGGATTAAAAAAAAAAAAAAAAAAAAAACCAAATGACTACTGATGCGACGTCGCTATCATTATTATAAAAATTAGAAGAAAAAACGAATATCCTATGGATAATATGCGAATTCTAACTTTGTTTTGTGGGGTAACATTCGAATTATAGCTTTATTGTTGTTTTTTTTTTTTTTCTTGATAACAAAACGTACAAAACTAAACTGCATTATTTGAATATTCGTGGAAACAAAGAATTCTGTTATTTGTGCTCTCCTCTTTATATCCAATAGAGACTATATTATAAGAGATAGTTAAGTATTTTATACAAAAGAAGGAAAGATAATGTAACCGTTTATTATGGGTAAAATTAATATTATTTTCTAATTTTATCTTTATAAAATTTATTATATGCTCACACTCTCTTTTTTACATTTAATGGTTAAAGGCTAAAAAAATTGTGATCACCGGATCAAAATTTCTCAACGACCATTTAATCCGACAATTAGGGGTATTCAAAAATTTCTCGTCCCGCCTGTCCCGTATGATTTGTATTTGCAATTAGATCTCCGGCCATGTCAGAACAAGAAAGCTTGATTGGGTGACAATTTACATGAACAGTCACTGCTTTAATGTTCTTGAGTTTATGATCATCATTCTTGACAGTCTTGAACCTTACTGATCATGAAGAGATCCTTCTAGCCACATGGATGTATGTGTATTTAAAATGCATGTACATTGGCAAAAAAAATGCATGCACAAGTTTTCTTATCCAAACCATCCAATTCTTCTCTCTTCGTCCTCAATTGTGTTGTTTTATATATTTTGTATTGGAATTGAGTTTTTGTGAGATAATGGAGAGATAGTCTAAATATTATAAGCAAGAACTTTAGATAATATTGGACTTTAATCATATTTTAAGCTAACCCAAAAGTAAAAAAAAAATCATAATAAAAAGAGCAAAAAAATTTTTGGGATTATCCCCTCTTATCCCGACGGGATGGAAACGAGACGAGACACGATACAGGATGGAATTTCTGTCCCAATCCCTTTTTATCCCATCGGGACAGGCTGGAAAATGGGACAGGATGGGATAATCTTGAATGGACGGGGTGGAAACGAGACGGGACAGGATACGAGATACGGGGATGGAATTCCTGTCCTGATCCCTTTTTACCCCATCCCATGAACACCTCTACCGACGATAACATTTTTTTGGGCCTTTGTGACAACATTGTGAGCATGAATCACATCTTTTCAATCTCTTCTCATAAACACCTTTTTGTCATACGATAACTTTTTAACCGGACGACAACGGTTTTCTGGCCAGAACAAAGGACCTCACCACGCACAAACATTTTTTTTTGGGTTTAAAAAACACATAATGCCTGTTTGGGTTTAACTCAAAACCTAGGTTTTGAGTCTAAACTTAGGTTTTAAAACTTAGATTTGGAATGGTAGTCAAACACTTTTTTTTAATAAACCTAGGTTTGGACTCAAAACCTAGGTTTGAAAAAAGGTAAGGCAAACACTTGAAAAAATGTGAAAAGCTATTTTGGATTGGAAACCTAGGTTTTGGCCACCAAAACCTAAGTTTTGAATAAGCTACAATTTTCCCCTTTTGCATAAAATACGAGGTAAAAAACTCTCATCATTACACATGTCATAATGATCTACCAAAAATACCCTTATCCTCTCTCTTTCCCAACACATTAAACTTATGTCTTTTTTAGTAATTTACACAGAAAAAGTCATTCTCAAAACAATCATCCAAACACTCTCATTTTATCAAAAGACATTTTTTCAGAAAAGCTTAAAAAAGCTATTCCCTAGAAGCTATTCTCTAAAAGCTAATCCAAACAGGCTGCTACTTTTTTCAGCTTTTACGCGAAGTATGAGGTAGAAATATACCATAATGCCCTTATCTTCTCTCTTTCCCAACACATTAAACTTATGTCCTTTTTAGTAATTTACACATAGAAAAAGCCATTCTCACAACAACCATCCAAACACTTTCATTTCATCAAAAGCCATTTTTTCAGCTTTTTCAGAAAAACTGGAAAAAAACATTTTTTCAGCTTTTTTCTCAAAAGCTATTATCCAGGAGCTAATCCAAACATGCCCATAAAGATAAAGAAAGAAAACACCAGTAGGCCTAGAAGCCCATGAACCATGGCCCAATACCAAATCCAAGAAGGCGGGAAAAATCAGATTTCCGTATAAATGGCGGGAAAACGTCGTTTCACTTCCACGTCCCTAACGCCTCTAACCGCACATTTTTCATTCCCCCTATGACACACTTCCCCCTATAAATACCCCAAACAGCCCTCTTGTTCCATTCTTTTTCTTTTTCTCTCTGCAAGCAGAAACCCTTCGATCTCACCTCACGAAGCCATCATGGCTAGGCAATCCAAACCCCAATCTTCTTCCGACGAATCCACCTCCTCCGAAGAGGAACGTCGTCTCAACGATGCGGAAGATGAGCAAGAGTTGGAAGCTGTGGCTCGCTCTAATGGTAACGATAACGATGATGATGAAGCTGATGCTGCTGCTGCTGGTGGTGCGCCGGATTCTGATGGCGATACGGCTGAGGCCGCCGCAGCTGGAGATGACGACGACGAGGAGGTAATGGTTAAAGAAATGTTGTTTGAGCTTGAGTCTGTTTTGTTCCGTACACTGCTTTCCCTTAACTCGGACTTCTCTGCGGTTCGATGGATATGGCGGTGGAGTGTTTGTTTGTTGAGCTGTTTGTGCTTGTGAAACCTAGAATAGGGAGGGGGGAAAAAAGGTGTTACGATTTAAGGGACATTTAGAGTTTCAGCTCAATAACTCTTCATGTAGAGGAAACAGAATGTTGGATTAGAATGTAAGAAAGTGAAATGTCAGCTGAGCAAATAAAATGTTAACTCTGAAGCTCGTTAATTTTGCGCTTTAATAATTCGATTGTTTTAATTTTTAGAAGCGAAATTTGATGTGTTGGCTGTTAATTAAAAGTTATTTGATACACACGTAATCTTAAAATCATCATGTTCTATACTGTATGATATGTATGCTTTCTGTTGAACTTTTTTTGGAAGTCTCGTGATGTAATAACTACACGATCAGTTTTTAAGCCTTGTTGCACTGTCCAAACTTCAGGATGATGGAGATGTTGATCCACAAATTAGCAAGCGTGAGAAGGCCAGGTTAAGAGAAATGCAGAAATTGAAGAAAAAAAAGATTCAGGAGATGTTGGATAAGCAAAATGCTGACATTGATGCGGCTATGGTGCGGGCATTCACGATGCCTCTTCTTTAAATTATAATATTATGGCCTGTTTTTTGTTGTTCAAGTATATGAAACTTTCTTCTGACGCAGAACAATAAAGGTAAGGGGCGCTTGAAGTATCTCCTACAGCAAACTGAGCTGTTTGCACATTTTGCCAAAGGTGATCAAAGTACCTCTCAGAAGAAGTCCAAAGGAAGGTGTGGCTCCCTTTAGAATTACTGGTTACTGTATGCCATACTATAGAAATGATGTTGGCGTATAAAATTCCGTAACTATGTTCAAGAAGTCCGAAACCATGGTTGTATAAGAGATACTTTTCATCCCCCCCCCCCAATCTCTTGATTTCTTTATCTATTGAGGTATTTATGTTTAGTGTTTTACCTCACCTGAACGAGGCTATTGTCATCTAACTCCCCATTGTAGCCAAACTAATTTCATGAGCACTTCTTCTAAATTCATCAAATATTATTCCACTGTTATGTCCTCAAATCTTATCCAAGTGCGTGTTCTGCAAAAGGACTATCAAATTGAAATCAAGAAAAGGGGAAAACCATCCTTTGTGCCCCTGCCCTCAATTTTTTGAATTTGTGGCTATGCTATCTAGCTATATGCAGAAGGCAGTAGAGAGTTGTGACAGATGAATCTTGACCTTTTGCTTGTTAAGAGAACTTATTCTGTGTTAATTGTTGCATCAGGGGTCGTCATGCATCTAAAGTAACTGAAGAAGAGGAAGATGAAGAGTACCTCAAAGAAGAAGAAGATGGCTTAGCAGGGAATACACGGTTGGTGACACAACCATCATGTGAGTGTTCTTTGTTTTTGAGTAAATAAATGCTCGATTCATCCAGCCCCATTCTTTGTGGCAGTGCACCACATTTTTGTGTTGTGCGTCCTTTGTTTTTCTGTACTGTGTGTTTATACCTAATGCGGGGTTTTTTTTTCCTTGTTTCATCATATCTCTACTCAAATGGAGAGATGCTGACATTTGTGCTTCTGCCATAATGCTGAGTCAAGAATGCATTAATTAAAGGAAAAATCACACTAAGGTCCCACTTAAGACAAATAATATCCAACAAGTCCCATAACCTGTCAATGTTGCTGTTTCTTGTCAATGGTGGCTCTTTTACTTATCTTGGGTGGGACCTTTGTGATTGTAAAATTCAGAGAAGTCTTGGATATTGCAAACTGGTTATACATTTCCTGTTCAATTCCTATCCTTGTGAATAAAAAATGCATGCTCTTGACATATTCTTTTTTCTTATTGCTTAGAGGGGCTAGCTTAATTCTAAATTTATATCCGTTCTTTGACTTTTCTCGCTTTAATTTGCTTACTTGATCTTTTTTAAGTACTGTTTGATGTCTGCTGCTACCTAGTTGATGTCTTGTGGCTTACTGCTAAATTATGATATTCCTATTCCAAGGTTGTAAATCTGAAATGAGGATGCCTGCCATGTTAGCTAATATCTTTGCAGCTCTTATTTGCTAATATTTAAATTACTTGTTCTTTACACACAGGTATCCAAGGAAAGATGAGGGATTACCAACTTGCTGGTCTAAACTGGCTTATAAGATTGTATGAGAATGGTATCAATGGAATTCTGGCAGATGAAATGGTATGTGGTAGATGTTACCTGCAGACCTTTCAAGTCATTGCTTGTTAGTGTAAATGAGATAACTTTGTGGTGTTTAATTTTGTAATAACAAGTTAATTGGTGGATTGCAGGGGCTTGGTAAAACATTGCAAACCATCTCTTTATTGGGTTATTTGAATGAGTTCAGAGGAATCAAAGGTCCTCATATGGTAGTTGCTCCAAAATCTACACTTGGGAATTGGATGAATGAAATTCGGCGCTTTTGTCCTATTCTGCGTCCAATAAAGTTTCTTGGCAATCCTGATGAAAGGGTGAGACTGTTATGCTTCCCTCTTCCCACCTTCATATATCAAGGACCAGTGTTCATTCAACAAATTCTTTTGACATAGCTTACAATTTAAACGCAATTTTTACTCTTTAATGGTTACAAATTGTTGCAGAGACACATCAGAGAGGAGTTATTGGTTGCTGGGAAGTTTGATGTATGTGTTACTAGTTTTGAGATGGCGATCAAGGAGAAGTCTGCGTTTCGTCGGTTTAGTTGGCGCTACATAATTATAGATGAAGCCCATCGAATCAAGAATGAGAATTCTTTACTTTCTAAAACAATGCGGCTATTTAATACAAACTATCGGCTTCTTATCACTGGTACACCTCTCCAGGTATGAGCTCATCATCCAAGAAGCGCTAGTGGGCTTACTTAAAAAATTAATATGTTGGTCTCATGTGATTCACAACTTGGGCTTATTTAAAACAAGTGATTTTAGTATGTTCTTGTGAGTAATAAATAAGTGTGGTTGATTAATGAGTGATTCTGAGTTATTTGCTTTGAGGTCTGGCTCTGATTTTGGAATCTGTTTTTTATTGTTGCATGTATGGAACTAATTTATTGACTCTTGATCATTTACTATGGTTTATCTCTTCTAATGGTGCAGAACAATCTCCATGAGCTCTGGGCTCTTCTCAATTTTCTTCTTCCAGAAATTTTTAGTTCTTCTGAAACTTTTGATGAGTGGTTTCAAATCTCTGGTGAAAATGATCAGCAAGAGGTTGTTCAACAACTGCATAAGGTGTGCTTCGCTCCTTCATTAATTGTTGATAGTTTTTCCCCTAAATAATATTAATAAGGTGATATTTTCAACTTCTGTTTCAATTCAGGTCCTTCGCCCCTTTCTCCTCCGAAGGTTAAAGTCAGATGTTGAGAAGGGTTTGCCACCCAAAAAAGAAACCATTCTCAAAGTAGGAATGTCACAATTGCAGAAACAATATTACAGGGCTTTACTGCAGAAGGATTTAGAGGTTGTCAATGCTGGCGGAGAGAGAAAACGTCTCCTAAATATAGCTATGCAACTGCGTAAATGTTGTAATCACCCATATCTTTTCCAAGGTGCTGAACCTGGTCCTCCTTATACAACTGGAGATCATCTTATTACAAATGCTGGTAAATTCTATTTCCATTACAGATACTTTAGATTTCCTTTAGGGTGGTCAATATAAGCTCTTTTATTGTTTTATTCTCTTTTCGGCAGGTAAAATGGTTCTTTTGGATAAATTGCTGCCTAAATTAAAAGAGCGAGACTCTAGGGTGCTTATATTTTCACAGGTTGGTTATCTACGGTCTGTAATGACCATGTGTGCCTTGATCAATCTATCTTAATGTATAATTGTCATCTTGCCTTTTTTCCTTTCCATTTTTTTTTTTGTCATCATTGTTAGAATTCCTTGCACCTTTATTTTTCAGATGACCAGGCTTCTAGACATACTTGAAGATTACTTGATATTTCGTGGATATCAGTATTGTCGTATTGATGGTAATACTGGTGGAGATGATCGTGATGCTTCTATTGAAGCTTTCAATAAACCTGGAAGTGAAAAATTTGTCTTCATGTTATCAACTCGAGCTGGTGGTCTTGGCATTAATCTTGCCACTGCAGATGTTGTCATTCTATATGACAGTGATTGGTCAGTACTTTTTAGAATTATAACGCCTTTACCATACTTTTGCTCTTTGCTGATGGTTGCTGGTTTCATTACAGGAACCCACAAGTTGACTTGCAGGCCCAGGACCGGGCTCATAGGATTGGCCAAAAGAAAGAAGTCCAAGTTTTCCGTTTCTGCACTGAGGTTTTTCTTAAGCTATCATTTTATTTTCCTGGTCATGATTAACTAATAATTATATAAATATCTCTTTGCATCATTAAAATGTAACAGTATACCATTGAGGAAAAAGTCATTGAAAGAGCTTACAAAAAGCTTGCGCTTGATGCACTGGTGATTCAGCAAGGGCGATTAGCTGAGCAGAAGAGTAAGGAAATGCTTTTCTTGTTTCTTTCCAGCTAGATATATGGATTATCTTATACAGCTTAATTGTTTATTTATGCAGCTGTAAATAAAGATGAGTTGCTTCAAATGGTTAGATTTGGTGCTGAAATGGTTTTCAGTTCAAAGGATAGTACAATTACAGATGAGGATATTGACAGAATTATTGCTAAAGGAGAAGAAGCAACAGCTGAACTTGACGCCAAGATGAAGAAGTTCACTGAAGATGCAATCAAGTTCAAGATGGATGGGAGTGAGTAACCTATGTACTTTGTAGCTTTGTAAAACATGTCTTGACCTTTCTCCTGTTAGATTTTTGATATTGCGCTTTTGCTTACTTCATTAAAGAGATATAAAACCCATATGTCTATGTCAAATTGAAGCCTAATAGTGCTTCAATGCACACTTCATCCTCTGGGGTTATACCCTTGCGGTGAAAAGTGCTTGCAGTGAATATGATTATGTTTACTTATTTGCTTGCATAAGTGGTTGTTTCAGATGTCATGTAGAAAAATTTCTACATGCTTAGTTCAGTATATTATTGTCATTACGCACATCAGTGAACTTATTTTATTCTCTTAAGCATTATGTTTTTGCAATTTAGTTTTTGAATGAAATTTGAGTATGCTAATATTTATTTTTTTCACATTGCAGCTACTGAGTTGTATGATTTTGATGATGATAAGGTACATATTTCTGTATATGTCTCTGGCAACAAGAACTTGCTTTTGTATTACATATGTCGCTTCAAGTTTTTATTTTTTCAAGAAGAAAAGAAGATATCTTCTAATTATATTTGTTGCTTTGACTTTACATGTAGGATGAGAACAAATGTGATTTCAAAAAAATTGTCAGTGAAAATTGGATTGAGCCACCAAGAAGAGAGCGGAAGCGCAAGTAATTGTCACCCTTTTTATTTTAAATTTAGCTCAATCGTTTTTCCTTGGGATGATATATGATTATTTTAATTGCTTTATTCAGTTACTCAGAGTCTGAATACTTCAAGCAAACACTGCGCCAAGGTGGTCCTTCAAAACCCAGAGAGCCCCGTATTCCCAGGATGCCTCAGCTGTAAGTTCTTGTGAAGCTATTTTAATGAATTGCTTCCTTTTCAACTGTGCACTCACTGTTAGCCTTATTCCTCCAGGCATGATTTCCAGTTCTTCAACACACAAAGGTTGACTGAGCTTTATGAAAAGGAAGTGCGCTATCTCATGGTGGGTAATATAAACTTGCTGGTTGACTATTATATGGGTAAGGTTTGGCACTGGCACTCACTTATTGTAATGAATTTTCAGCAAAACCATCAAAAGAATCAGATAAAAGACTCAATTGATGTTGATGAACCAGAAGGTCAGTGAGTACTCCCTAGATTATTGTTCTCTTTTTTCCTTTTCATTCTGTTTTTTGTTATAATGGTACTATATGTTGAATGTATAGAGGTGGGCGATCCTTTGACTGCTGAGGAGGTGGAAGAAAAAGAACGCCTGCTAGAGGAGGTAAGTGTGTTTTCTCAAAGAACTGAATTTCAGCGTTAGGCTCAGTTTAACTTGGTTATATCTGGTGAATTATAGGGATTTTCATCATGGAGCCGAAGGGATTTCAACACTTTCATCAGAGCATGTGAAAAGTATGGTCGAAATGATGTAAAAAATATTGCCTCTGAGATGGAAGGTAAAACAGAGGAGGAAGTTGAAAGATATGCTAGGGTCTTCAAAGAGAGGTACAAGGAATTAAATGGTGAGTAACGGTATCCTTTAGGTCAGAAAGTCAGAACTCCTAAATTGTGATAATATGTCTACCTCCATTTGTTTTATTCGATAATCCTTAATAGGTGTAAATGAGGTTTTGTCTCTACCTAGTAAATAAACTTTTTGCTTTTATAAAACTGCAGCCCCTTTCTCCTCTTGGTTCTTTTCAACATGTATTTTGTCAGCTGAAGCATGAAATAAGGCTCATAAAAATTTTAGATGTTAACTTGTTGGTTTTTTACCGATATCTGCAGATTATGATCGAATTATTAAAAATATTGAAAGAGGAGAGGCTAGAATATCCCGTAAAGATGAGATTATGAAAGCTATTGGGAAGAAGCTGGACCGCTATAAGAATCCATGGCTAGAGTTGAAGGTACAATATGGCCAAAACAAGGGGAAGTTATATAATGAAGAATGTGACCGATTCATGGTAAATTTATATTTGATTTTCTTTTTTTCTCTCATGTCTGGCCCATCTGATATCTTGCATTTTTAATATCCAATGTCCTGACATCATTCAAAATTTGCTTTATTCACAGATATGCATGATTCACAAACTTGGTTATGGGAATTGGGATGAGTTAAAGGCATCATTTCGCACATCACCCTTATTTCGGTTTGATTGGTTTGTTAAGTCCCGCACAACACAGGAACTTGCAAGGAGATGTGAGACCCTCATTCGATTGGTAGAAAAGGAAAACCAAGAATTTGATGAGCGGGAGAGACAAGCTCGTAAAGAGAAGAAACTTGCTAAGGTTTGTAATTTTCCCATGTATCGAGTCTGTTCCTAACATCTGCTGTGGGGACAATAAAATTGAAACAAAAGCGGTGGCGTGGTTGACCATATTTATATATAATAGGATTTAGTCGCATATAGCGGCCTCAAGTATTTTCCTAGTAGCATTTAGTATCTTAAACTAATTTGTGGTTCATCCAGCACTTAAAAGTACTTTTTCTAGGAGCACCAAGCATACTAAAGTAATTCTTTGTGCGATTTTGCCTACAAAGCATTTTCTAAATAGAAGCAATGAGGACTCTAAAATTAGGATTCTGAGTGTTACCTAAAAATGTGCTCAACACTCCAACAATTACTTTAGCATACATAGTACTATTAGAATACTTTAAGGTGCTGGATGTAGAAAAAAAAAAATACGTTATGGCTGTGTTCTGAATGCTATTGGAAAAAAATTTTAAGGTGCTGAATGCCTATATAATGTACTCCTTAGTCCTTTCCCTTAATATAAAATTTATTTGGGAAGGTGCTCTTAGTCCTAAATATATTAGGGTATTTTAGAAAAAAACAGGCAATATTTACCAACTTAAACAAACATCTTTAATACAATCAAATGAGGTAAATATGTCTTACGTTAGAATCGATTAGAGTAACTTGGATTTGTATTGAAGCTCTACTTATGGACATTGGAATTTGAAAACTGTACTTGAAATTACCCAGGTGCTTGGGCTTCTCATTTTTTGTTTATATGAACTGCTATGTTACCCCAAATCTAACTTGATGTTTTAGAACAACACGACCCCTTCAAAACGTGCACTGGCAAGACAGACAGATACTCCATCATCTCTGAAGAAGCGCAAGCAATTAACTATGGACGACTATGTTAGCACGGTATTTTATCTTTTCTTTGCAAAGATATATGAGTCATATTCCTTCCTGATTTTTCGTTCAGGTTAATTTGATTTGGCATGTACACTGAAGCTTAATGTTGTTGACTTGTGGCCAGGGTAAGAGGAGAAAGTAAATGGACATGTATTCTTTGACTTGGTAGTGGTTTTGGTTTGACCAAGTTCATGTGATGGATCAATGGCTCAGATTTCCATGCTGCGAATTCAGTTTTAGTTTACGTAGGAATCCAGTTACAATATTTTGGAAGGGTAGATAGGATATATTAGGATGTAATCAGATGCTGTTGAGTTTTGTAAATCTACTAACAAACCAATTAGTTTGCATATTGCATCTTGTGCTTTTAACAGCCAGTGCTCATTATATATCCACTATATCTTAGATGTGACTCTGTTGCTACATTAAATGACCTTCGCTCAAAATTATCATCCAGGTAGATTAGGGCTTGCAATAAAAGCTAATTGAATGGGAAAAAATGATGTTTGATATGGTTTTTCAAGCAACTGAATTATTCCTAAAAGTCGGTTTAAAGTTCAAAACTTTTTCTAACTTCTCTTCATATGTGAACTTTATTAAATTTAATTTTTTATATACTCCCTTCGGTTCTAATTATAAGATGACTTTAACTTTTTTTAAAAAAAAAAATTAATGATACAAAATTCATTACTTTTTTTATTATGTACATAGGAAAGTAAAGGACAGAGGTCTGGAGATGCCACTGAGGGCACCTGTATACCACTGGGCCACAAGGCCTGTGGTACAAAATTCATTACTTTAAATTGTCTATAATTATCATTTTTCCTCAACTATTCTATTCTACTTATAAGTTAACCTATGATCTAATTACATGTGACATATGTTATAATTTAGTGGTCTAATTTGCTTCCTTAACTTCAAAAAAAAAAGTTAAAGTAATCTCATATTTAGGATCGGAGGGGGTATCATTTTAATGTTTTTGTAAAAAATTTTCATTAAAAAATCTATTCAAACAATATCATATTAAACTGAATGATTTTTCTCCCAACTCATGTTTGTAAAAGTCTTTTAAAATAAAAATCACTTTTACTTATGAGGGAAAGTCGTGAGCGCCAAAATTAGAATAGTCAATTGTTAAACTATAAAGTAATAGAATTCAGTAAAAATGCGTGTTAATAGTTGATATTGTGTAAAGAATCTCATTTACTCATGTTAATCCAAACAATCCCTTGCACTAAATATACGAAATCGTCACTGTGTATAGCATGATTGATTTACCATGTTAGGAGATTCTGTGACATTTATCTTATTCTTTTGGATTCATCTTCTATAGCTTTGCGGCAAGAAAAGCAACAAGCACTTTCATCTCAATTATTCTCACTCATTCCACAAACTCATTAGTGTAGCTAGAAATCAAGTGATGGTAAGCAATGTTGCATTTTAAGTTTGAAGTATAGTGACATGAAAGATTTCCTGTAAGTCTGAGGGTGATGGAATATGAAAAGATATTTTGAGTAATCCTATAGGAAAAAAAATCTGTTTAGCTTTACATTTTATTACTTTATGTTTTTACTTTAGCAAGTTGTTTTTTCATCATTACATATATTAAATACAGCTGCAAGTGTGATGTTTTTATTATTAGTTTATTTAGTAAGTGGAGTGATTTTCTAATAGGAAATAAAGGGTAGAAGCAAGTGGATATTCCTTCTTGAGAAGGAAACCTTAGCTATATATGTGTGTATGCCCCTTTTGTAATAGATAGACTTGGATGAATGAAAATTTGATAGCTATGTGAGCTCTTTCTCTACCCTCAAGTTCTTCACATCCCCCCTCCATTTCTGTTAGGTTCCCCTCATCTGGTTCATATATCTATCCTCCACTTTCTGTTCAGTTCTCCCTTCCCCACCTCTGTTTCTGTTCAGTTCTCCCTCCCCCACCTCTGTTTCAGCACCTTTCCCTTTAATTTTCTCTGTTTTCCATCTCTTTTCACCTAAAACCAAATCTGTTCAGCATCTATTTTAAATGTGCAAGTGTTTAAAGTGAGTTTTACATCACAGGGTCACTGGCTCGATCCCATTGATAATTTCATATCATTAGTGCCTACCTTACTAATTCAAAGAATAGAATAACAATATCCTCCAACAATCATTCATGACATTTCGTCAATTGATGCAATCAACTTGAAGCAAGCAAGCATAAAGGAGACGGGGAAAGAGCACGGTTCTGTGACATAATATAACATAATATAATATACCCCTTTTTGTATAAGCTGAAAACACGAGACTCTGACATGAACTGATACTGTACGAGTACATGCAACAACAATGACGCCCACACCAAATCCACCAACAAGCACACCCCTCCCTTACAAAGCGAATACAAAAGGGTGGTGCAAAAATTAGACGACTCTGTCTAACATAAACCTACAAATCCCTGATACACAGATGAACATTGTTTACATTGTTTTTTTTTTTTAAATCCCCAATCCACTCTCTTCTCCTCCAACTCCCACTCTTCTCCACTCTGTTTTCTTTCACCACAATGACCAACTGCCAGTGACATCGATGAACAATCAAGCTTGGGTCCAAGATGCTTGTTTGCTCCTCCTGGATAGACACGAAAGCCGGGACATTAAAGGTTGATGACACCTTTAGGCAACTTTTCCTGTGACTCAATCATAAATCTCTTCATTCCAAGATGAAAAGTTAAATGGATTGGTTTTTTTTTTCCTCCTTGAGCATTCACTCATTTGTAGCATCAAAGCTACCCACTGCATTGGCCCTCTTTTTCTCTCTCCAATTCTCACCCCAAACTTTTGCTTCTGCAACTGCACGTTCTCTCTCTAGATCACGGTTTCTCGGAGTCTCCCTTGCCCTCCCAGTATTTACAGGGCTGTCTCTCTGAGATTCCAGCCTTTCTACATCATCCAATCCCCATCTTCTTCCAGATCCAGTTTCACTCCTGCCTAAATCTTTCCCAACACTTGGATCCCTACTATCTCTCCTCTGGACATCAGGCAAGTTCCTATGAGTGGAAGGGGAGCCGCCACTCCGGCCGCGATCAGGGCTATCCATAACGCCATCTGCCACACTCCTTCGGTCATCCCTGCTCCTTGGGGTTCCAACTCTACTGTTCTGATTGGATGCATTTGGGTCATATGTCTGTGAGGCCAGGTATGTGAGAGCAGTCACAACATCCCCAATAAGAGGCCTTGTAGCAGCTTGTTCCTGCAAACACATGGCTGCAACCGCAAGTGCTTGGTAGAGTCCTCGCATTGGGTAACGCCCTTGAAGTAGGGGATCAACCATTTTTGGAAATTTCCTACGGTCTTTAAAAAGAGGTCGTGCCTACAAAGATTTCCATGTTCCAATGGATATTAAGATAAATGAGTATAACCATGTTTCAGTCCCTACCATTGTTACATAAAATAAAATGTATATCTATGGTACAAGAAGCAACACAAATATGACCAGGAGCAGTACTTACCCAGGCAACGAGATTATGCTCTCCAGGTGCACGGGTATTGTCAATAGCTTTGCGCCCGGTGATAAGTTCAAGAAAGACAACTCCAAAGCTATATACATCGGACTTCAAAGTTAGTTGGCCTGTCATGGCATACTCTGGAGCACAGTAGCCATATGTTCCCATTACTCGGGTAGATACATGAGTCTTATCACCAACAGGACCAAGCTTTGCAAGCCCAAAATCTGATAGCTTAGGATGATAATCCTCATCGAGGAGGATGTTGGATGACTTTAAGTCTCTGTAAATAACAGGGGGATTTGCTTTGTCATGCAAATATTCCAATCCCTTAGCAGCACCAGCGGCAATTTTCATTCTTGTGTTCCAGTCTAGAGGCTCCTTGTCAGGAGGAAGATCTGAAAAGAAACTTACAGAGTTAGTGCCTGTTTGGGAAGCACTCAAAACCTAGGTTTTGAGTCCAAACCTAGGTTTTAAAAAATGGTAGCCAAATACTTTTTTCTAATAAACCTAGGTTTGGACTCAAAACTTAGCATTTCAAACCTAGGTTTGGACTCAAAACCTATGTTTGAAAAAAGGTAAACTAAACACTTGAAAAAATGTGAAAATCCCTTTTGGATTGGAAACCTAGTTTTGTCCACCAAAACCTAGGTTTTAAATAAGCTAGAATTTTTTACTTTTGCACGAAATACGAGGTTTAAAAAATGCCATCATTACACATATTATAATGATCTACCAAAAATACCCTTATCCTCTCTCTTTCCCAACACATTAAACTTATGTCCTTTTTAGTAATTTACACAGAAAAAGTCATTCTCAAAACAATCATCCAAACACTCTCATTTTATCAAAAGCCTTTTTTCAGAAAAGCTGAAAAAAGCACTTTTCAGCTTTTTCCCCATAAGCTATTCTCTAAAAGTTAATCCAAACAGGCTGCTACTTTTTTCAGCTTTTACGCGAAATACGAGGTAGAAATATACCATAATGCCCTTATCCTCTCTCTTTCCCAACACATTAAACTTATGTCCTTTTTAATAATTTATACATAGAAAAAGTCATTCTCACAACAATCATCCAAACACTCTCATTTCATCAAAAGCCATTTTTTCAGCTTTTTTCTCAAAACTATTCTCCAAAAGCTAATCCAAACAGGCCCTTAGAAGTTTCTCCATAGTGCATGAGCTAAAACTTCACATGGTTAAATTTCATAATAATATCATGCAGTAGAAGCACATTGACATACTAGGATGAACAAAAGAACAGCATCACAACAAACTTATAAATCAACAGAATAATTTGCCACATCATGCCTAAGACTATGCTTAAGCCAAGTGCCAATTCACTCACAGCAAACATTTATTTGCTAAATCCTGAGCAACAATATGGTCATTGGAGATAGCGATTGTTGGTCCAACATTGCTAGTAGACCAAAAAATGATGTTACAAGAATAAGTCTAAATGGTTTTCCTACCCTAATAACCATGCCTAAAATAGTATGTGATTATGCAGCATGCCATAGACGCTTAAGCTGATGAGAGACACAAACAATATGTACTTAATTGACTGACAAGAAACAAATGAAGAAGAAAATGTTTTCAATTGAAAATATACTAACTGTCGCCAAGTACACACCTGAAGATCACCTTGAAATATACCGAGAAACAAACTACAGTGACATAAGAAAAGTTTACAAAGATTTTGATTCAGCAGTCTTTCAAAATACTTTAGATACCACATCAGATAACCTATTTCCAGAGCCTACAAACTGAAATGAATTAGACCAACAGTGACTAGCTAAAACAAACCAAATAACATTATAAGTAATCGCATCAAATTCTTGTTGTCTTATTCTGATATAAAAAAGAGACTATGCACTTCTTGTGAGCATGAAAAAGATTTGAGCCAAAGATGAATATTCAAATATGCATGCAGAGACCATGATCTCATGTATTCAAGGAATATCACCATTCATTTCTACGCTATGATACATAAGAACTGCAAAAGAGATTGTGATCTTATCCTCGCATTGATAGCAACCTAGCAATTAAATTTCACTAGCTCCTATGTGATAAGTTGGGGAGTTACATGGCTATCTTACACCGTCCCTTACAGCAGTTACAAAGCATGTTTACAATAGTGATACTTGCAAAATGTATTCATATTTCCCCTTGGAGATTAGATGCCTGGCTAATCTTAGGATACGACTCCAGTATTATCTCAACTATCTATGCAATAACATGTAGACATGTTCAATTTATCAAACAGAATAATCTCCAAACATTTATATGGAAGAAATAACACCTATGATGCTCTGAAATAAATATTAAAATTCTATTTCGTTGTCAAGGAAAAGTCCATAGTAAAAATAAGATGATTATGCAAAGATCATATGATTTCTATAGTCACAAAAGTGATGTGTCCCCCTTTTCTTACTTCCCCTTGAACAGAATTACATAATTCATAATCTTCTCCTTGTTATCTTGCCCGATGACTTTCTGATCTCCTTATTGGAAAAGGGGACATGGCATACAGAAAGAAATTTTTTAATGACACTGGTGAATTTAACAAACAAAGGCAGAAATTGCACATTCAACAGATAATCTTATAAAATTCCTTTTTCACTCAACATTTTAGGCCTACTTACTTTCATAAAGATTTCAGACTTTGAATCTTCAGCATCTAAGGCATCACAAAATTCAATCAAGATGACATTTAACACTCAAAAATTCAGGAAGATAAGGTTTCAGTAACAAAGGAATGCAGTCTGACCATGTAAATGATCTTCTAAGGAACCCAATGGCATAAATTCATAAACAAGAAGCCTCTGATCACCATCAGCACAATAACCAATTAAGTTGACAAGATTGGGATGATGCAAGAGGCTAAGCATGAGAACCTCCACCAAGAATTCTCGATTTCCTTGAAGGCCATTGCGATCAAGCTGTTTTACAGCAACAACCTGCAAAAGCAAGATACATTCCCAGAGATTAAGAGTGACATAGCAACAAAGTAATGATTAAATGAATATTCATGAATGACAGAATAAAATTTATGTTTAGAATGTAAAGATAATTATAATAAATATTTCTTTGACATTAAAGGCTTTGAGTTGAATTTCAGTATAGAGTAAATTCAAAAGCTTCATAAGCTGCAATACTACTTACTTGTCCGGTGCTCTCAAGACGACCTTTGTAGACACGTCCGAATCCTCCTTCACCTAATAAGCATTCTGGCCTGAAATTCTTTGTAGCAGCTGCAAGCTCTCGAAATGTGAATGTTTGTGCAGCAATATGGGCTGCTGGTTCCTTGGGAATGGATGGTTCCTTCTTAGGATCAGAGCCACTTTTTGATTTTGATTTATCTATGTAAAATTAATTGAAGATTAGAAGGAGTGGAAGGAATATTGAAAAATAGAGACATTGGACAAATTAGATTAGAGTTTAAAAATGTGCTGCAATTGAAGCCACATAAGGAGATGTGGAAGACGATATTTAAAATTAACACAAATTATGCCATAGTGTTCGCTAACAACTATTGTGAAACTAAACTGCCCACAGATAAATGTTCATCACGGAAAAACATGTAACAAATCACATCATCAGTTATATTAAATTCCAGTAATTTTATTAGTCCAAATTGTGCAGTTGAACAAACACAAGGCATGGATTGTAAAGTTTTCAGTATCTAGCTAACTCACCACAGTCTTCCACTGCTTAAAACAACCCAAATTTTCATTAACAGCACAAACCAGCTTGGTGAAAGGTATATCATTTTGTTATATATCTGCTTAGAACATTGATTACTCAAAATGCAGCTATTAGATTTTTAGCATGTGCATCTGACAATTGCAACAAGATAAAAAAAAAAATGTTACCAGACAATGTGAAAAACTAGACCGGTCACAACCACAGCCAAGAGTAGATCTCTAACTGAGTTTCTTATACCTCTTAAATTGAACAAAATTCAACAAATGAAATCAAGGGATTTCCTGAGACAAGCAAATCATTATATCACAGTAGCAGCTCAAGCAAAGCTCGGATGAATCAGATCAAAGAAACAAATAATTTCAGCAAAGACACGTCTTGCATAAAAGGCGAAAGACACGAAATTCAGCATAATTCAAGCCAAATCATAAACTAAAATAAGTGGAAAATAAAGGGCAGATACAATTAGCCATAAACAAGCAATGAAATTTGCTCTGACCTGAGCTAACCCTGTTGGAGTGGTTAGACTTAGCAACAATTGAACCTTCCTTAAAAGAATCCTTCTTGACTGATACTTCTTTCAATCCCTTGTCCTTGTTTGATGATCCAAAGCAAGGAAAACACCCACCCATATCAAATCCAGACACAAGAAAGCCACCCTTACAAAACCCTGCAAGGAATAGCTCTCATCACAAAACCCCTCAAATCTTGAACCTTCCCAACCAATCACAATTTCCAAACAGACCCATCTGAGAAAATCCCCAACCAAACACTGCCTTATAGTCTCACTCACTGACTCTCTCTCTCTCTCTCTCTCTCTCTTTCTCTCTCTACAGGATCTTCATCGGCCGTTAAAGGGAAAGATCGAGGCCAACATGTCGGAGAGGCAGATCAACCAATCGTGGAAAATTGTTGTGGTGGACGAGAAGGTAAAGAAAAAGGAAGGAAAGGGCAAAAACAAAGGATAAAGGGGAAAAAGATTTGATTTTTATTTCAATTTCGAGTTGAAGATGAATTATGGAACCAAATCACGGTATTGAATCTCTCAGGGAATTTAATTATGAGATTGCTAATTTACTAGGTTGCCATTATTTTCTGAAAGATTTAGACTTTTCACCCCTTTGAATGTGAATAGTCACAGACAGACAAAATAAAATAATATAAAAAAAATATATATATAAAAAGAATGTGAATGTGTTGTTTAATTATAATCATCTCGGTCGGATAGTGGGCCCCGCCCAATGGATGAGTGATGGACATTCTCACCACGTTTAAATTTGAATGAATTGATTATCTTTATTTGTAAAACATAATCGTCCCCCCGCCCCTATTTGATTTCTTAAGTTCTTATAAAAAGTTTTCATTTTTAATATTTGCGAGATATTTTTGTAGTGTAACTAAATAAGAAAAAGGGTTGTGGTAAAAAAAAAATACCCATATAAATTTGTTAATCGTGCATCTGACACCATATGAAGATTTTGGATGCAAAAATATCTACATATATTCGAAAATGGAGCGAAAAAATGTCTAAACGATTAAGTGTGCCAACGTTAACTGTTAAATTGACCTTAAAAGCTATTGTGGCATAAGAATGTCAGGCACCAATAAGTTAAGGTACAAAAATACATATGTACAATTTCCAAATATGCACTTGAACTATACACGTTATTCAATGAGCAAAAATACCTATAAACTCTTCTAATTTTGTGGGGACCACATTTATTTAATACATAATGCTCAAATTCTCCCTCATTCCTCTTCCTTAGACTCATTTCCACAATTTTTCATTCTACGCTTAATCTTCTCTTTTAGTCTCAACTCATTTTCATCAAAATATGTGTCATTACACTTCTAGGTATATTATATCTATCAATATCATAGTTAGATTACATTTCATATATAGTCTCTCTTTGTAGATATTTTTCCATAGATATTAAACAAAAATTATTTTCACAAAAAAAATCAAAATTAGATCATATTGTTCTTTTTGTCAACTACCTTGTGATGTGCCTCATTTTTTAGCAATTTATTATACTACCAACAAAAACACCTCTACTATCAAGCCCCAACTCACTTCTAAAGTCAAGACCCTTAATCGCCTCACCACTATAATGACACACTATGAACTCTTTTATGTTACATCTTTCACCATTATGATAACACACCACCACCCGTCTTGACATTTTTCTTCATTAGTATGTGGCAGTGCAGCAACAAGTATTTGAAGAGCAAAAGTAGTGACTGACAAAAGAATGTTTGGGAATGAAAGGAAAAAAGGATGAGAAGTAGTGTAAGGGCGAGAGAATGTGAGGCTTTTTCTATCAAATAGTCGTTTAAAAATAATAATGTGGGGTGTATTGATTTATTAAGGTTCAAGGGTACTTTTGCACTCGGAATAATGTGTATGGTGTCAGGTGCACACTGAAAATTGTACATGGGTATTTTTTTATACAGAAATTTTAGGAAAGGGGTTTAGCTTACCCACAATCTAAAGGTATGGCTCCTAAGTCATTATCAACTGGAGCTTGCTGTGCTAGCTTTAGAGCATGTCAAGCAACCATCTTTTCAGTCTACATAGGTAGGTTTTGCTTAGTATCACTTAGTTATGTAGATGCCTCTCCAAGCGCCAACACTAGAACCACAACTAAATAGTATACCCAGGAATTGAACATTCGCTAAGATGGTCAAACATTCAACTATTTCGTTGGCTAAACCCACTGGCGATGGGTTGTCCACAAATATTTCTGCACCCTTACCAATTGATATTTGACATTTTTATGCCATATCAGCTTCCACATCATCATTTCAGGTCAACTTGATGGTGAACGTCGGTACATGGTTATGCAGGCATTTTCGCTCCATTCTTGAATGAATATGGGTATTTTTGCATCCAAATGTTTATACGATCCGAGATGCACATTTGACAAATTAAAATGGGTATCCTTAAACTTGAGTAAAAATTATTAAAAGGATAACTAATAAATTAATACCTACAAAAATTTTTTTTTTGTAACTACTAGTAATTTATAATACCTACCAAAATATTTTTTTGTAACTACTACTAATTTATTTTTTAAACATTTGGTTAGAGTATATATTTAATCCTTTAATTTTCTGTAAGGTTTTCTTTTGATCCCTTAGCATTAAAAAAAGTATGTATTTATCCTTCAATCATAATATCGGTTGTCTCAAAAAAAATTTAACAATTATTTTTATTTTAAAAATTAAATTTTATATGTCAACAATTTAAAAAAAATTCATATTTAAAATATCAATATCATCAATTTTTGTGAAATTAGAGTATAATCTAAAAAGACACTTTAAAAGTCAAGAGATCAAAATAAAATATTATGTAAAGTTAAGCCACGTCAATAAAAAAAGATTATAAATCCAGGTTAGACACGTTTTTTTTGGACAAATCCACGTTAGACACTTTGCAAATGATTTTTTAGAATAAATTACATTGATTATTCCTCTATTTTAGCTAAATTGCATTAAATAGCTCATCTATTTTTGAATACATATAAATTTCCCTTTAATTAAAATATATATTATATAGTCCACCCTTGAATATTTAAAAATACATTTTCATAGTTCTCAAGCGTCAGATAAATTTGAATTTCAAGCTTTATATTGACCAAAATACCCTTATTTAACTTAAAATTAGTTAATTATTTAAAATTAAAAACAATTATTATACATGTATTTTAAATTTGTAATTTCAGCAATAAATCTAAATTGAGGTCTTGTATTTTATTCTTTCCTTATAATTCTGTAACTAAATTTAAAATAAAAATAATTAAATTTTGAAATATTAATTTACCAAAAACAGTTTAAAAAACTTCAATTATATTACTATTTTTGTCAAGAAATAAATCAACAAATAATAATCAAAGAAAAGAAAGGCACGACAATTTGAAGCTTTGAGGATCAACAGTGCTTGCTAACAGAATGGAAATGAAGACCATTTCTTCGGGTTTTGAAGTGTAGGTACCTAATTAAAAAATGGGGAAAATTCTAAATAAATACTTCTCGAATATCAAAAGGACAAAAAGGTACTTCCAATATACAAAATGACATAAAGGAATCGTTCCCAATTTGGGATAAACAACTTTAAGGCAAAAAGACCAAAATGCCCCTGTATCCATTTACTTTCAATGTGAAGTGGTTAATGGCTATACTAGAGTGGTTAATCGCTATACTAAAGTGGTTAATTGTTATACTATAGTGGCTAACGACTTTCACAAATATAATAGTATTTGAGCCCAACTAATGAATTAGTGAAGTAGTTAATGGCTATACTGGAGTGGTTAATCGCTATACTGAAGTGGTTAATTGCTATACTAGAGTAGTTAACAACTTTCACAAAAACAAGCCTAACTAATGAATCAGCGAAGTGGTTAATGGTTATACTATAGTGGTTAATCACTATACGGGAGTGGTTAATGGCCATACCTGAGTGGTTAATAGAGACAGGGGCATTTTGGTCTTTTTGCCTTAAAATTGTTTATCCCAAATTGGGAACAATCCCTTTTATGTCATTTTGTATATTTGAGGTACCTTTTGTCTTTTTGATATTCAAGGGGTATTTATTTGGAATTTTCCCTTAAAAAAGTATGTAAATTATAGGCAGTTCCGTGTGTATTTTCCCTGACATTTATCTTAAATGATGGGGTAATTAATTACAAGTCCCGTGTAAGGGACTTAATTAAGATGAGGTCCCACGAAATCACCTAATTAATATGAGGTCCCACGAAGTTGTTATTGCAAATCAAAAAGTTGTTATTGCAAGGTCACAAGTTGTTACAGAGTAAGAGTGATTTTCAGGCCACAAGTTGTTATGGCAGGCCAAAAAATTGTTATTGCAGGCCGAAAAGTTGTTATTGCAGGCCAAAAAGTTGTTAGTAAAGGCTTAGTCACTAACAACTTTTTGGCTTGTAATAACAACTTTTCAGCCTGCCATAACAACTTTCCGGTAGGACCTTAGGTTAATTAGGTGATTTCATGAGACCTCATCTTAATTAAGTCCCTTACACGGGACCTGTAATTAATTACTGATCCCTAGTGAATAAAAGGTTGTATCTTTTCGGGTATTTCTTAACTGGATTAGTCTGGATTTTGTATTGGGCTAGCCCTGCCCCATTGTGCAAACAGGCATCTTGTACTGGGCTGGGTCCCAAATTCAAATTTCTAGCCCAACAATGGCCCAGATTAATGCCCTATCTAACAATGCCGTATCTCACTCATGGACTTAAGTTTACTTTCCGTATATATACTTCGACAACAACATCAATATCAATAATAATATACAAGTTGACTTTTGCCAAAATTCTGGCGTTCACTTCAACCTTAGGGAAGTCTAGTACTGGGAAATTCGTTTGATTTTTTGTTTTTTTATAATGATGTTGGGCAATTCTATTCAATTAGGTTATGAAATAACATAAGAATAAAAAAACCTTTTTTTTTTCAAAAAAATCAATTTATTTAACTATATATATAAAACAACCAATTACTCTTGACCAATTAAGGCAGGATCAAAATGGGCATTACAACAAAGTAATATAAACACTAACATATTGACATTTTAAACAAATAAAGCATGAAACTACAATAAAAAGACTGAGCTCTATAAAAACTAGTATAAATTTGAGTCTCATATCAAATTATCTGCAATACCACCAAAGTAAACATTACTTAAAGTTTCTATGAGATGCTACTCAACGACATCCATAAAACAAGAAATACGAGAGGAAATCACCCCAGACCACCAAATCACATGGGCAACCCACAAGGTCAATAGTTTTTAAGCCATGAATAGGGTTTTTGCAGGACACTATTAAGAAGATGAAATGGCCTTAACTAGTCAAGCGTAGAGCATGTTGATAACCTTGAAGTAGTGATGTTAAAGAAGAAAGCTGACTAGAGACAACAAGTTCCTACCATAAAATAGATAGAGAACACAAAAAAGAAAAGAAAAAAACAAGCAACAATACGCACAAACAAATAAACCTAAGACACGTTACACTAAGACAAGAGAAGTACATGAAAAAGTTGTCAAACAAGGGTAATAATAGAGGGTTTAGGTTGGCAGGAAAACCAAGACTTTCTTGCGTACACCAAAACCAACTTCCCAAACATGAACATATTATTATAATAGTGAGTAGAGCAAACAAATGTAGAAACGGATGCTTTCAACACAAGGAAAACCAAAGGACTCAACCCCTTACCGAGCAAAACATCAAGTTAGACGGGAAGATGTGAGAGAAAATATAGAGATGGAACAAGGATTACACAGAGAGAGAGAGAGAGAGAGAGAGAGAGAGAGAGAGAGAGAGAGAGAGAGAGAGAGAGAGAGAGAGAGAGAGAGAGAGAGAGAGAGAGAGAGAGAGAGAGATGAGTTTAACAGAGGGAAAGAGGTGGTGAAAATGAAAGTCGGTGGCTCGGTGCAAATAACAAAGGAGAGGAATAGGAACATTACCAAGGAGGGTATAGGAATAGAGATAGACAAAAACAAAAAGGGATGGAAATTAAATTAATTTGATGCAATTTCATGTTTTTTTTATAAAAGGGGTTGGGCTCACTACAATCTAAGGATAGGGTTCTTAACTCATGATCTATTGAGTTTGTCCCTAATTTGAAACAATGTTTGTGTGTGTATATTTGTGTAGGATGAGACATTTAAATAATATTTTTTTTTATGCCGGCAAAGATCTCAAACTCGAATATTATGTCAGCAAATGACACACAATTAATTTTCTTCAAAATTAAAAAAAATTAATTAGTTTAAGTCACTTTTTAGCTTTTGTTGTGTAAACCATAGTTTATTATTGGTAATTATATTGATTTGATACAATGTTTATGAATATACATGTGTGTAGATGAGACGTTTAATTTTTTTTTTATAAAAAAAAAATCCCAATACAAACTAAAATACAGGACCTAAAAAAAATTGAGACGCACAAAAAAACTACAAATTCCAAGTGTACAAAACCAGAACAAGATGACCATGAGCTTTCGTTGCACCCCAACAAGTGTATAACAATTTCTATCCAAAAAAAAAACGTGTATAGCAAAAGCCATTGAAATATGTTGCTAATGACCACTAAAATCAGGACATAGGAACCCTTAGGAATCGGCTAACGAAAATTAGATCTCTGGAAATACAAACCTGTAGAGAAATGAATCTTAGCATAAAAGCTAAGAAGAGATCAAGCAATATGTCACAGAGGAGAGCCAAAACGTGTGCATGACAAGACGCAAAACAAAAACCACGTACAGAACAAAACCAGACAAACTAAAAACCAACAAACATACATAGATAACCAAAAAAATAAACGTGAAAAAGATATAAAAAATAGAGAAATATAAGATACAGAAATGGAGAAGCTATAGGAAATCCATAGGGACAATTGAGCAAGAAAGAACAAGGATAAAGGATGAACAAGAACCAAGGAGGCGATGGGAGGAGAGAATTTGAACAATATTATGATTTGAATATTATCGGTTAATTTCACCACTACTCAATCAATGATCCTTCCCTTAATTAGAGACTATGTAAACGGTGAAAAGACAAAATTATATCCAAATGAGAATGAATGGATGATGATTTGAGGATGTGTTTGCAAGATAGAAATAAATTTGTAGATCAAATATTGTTATGAAGGATAAAGTAGAATCAATTCTATCACTCAAATTAGACAGCTTGAATATATTGGCCTATCTAACTTTTCTCTCCAAACCGGCCAGAATAATGCAAGCACTTTGTTTATTCTTCTTCCTTTTTAATTTCACTCAGAAATTACAAATACTATAGTTCTTTTGGGGGAGGGTGGGGGGAGGGTTCAGACAGTCCGAATTAACAATACAATTTTCCCAATAGAATCATTTTTCCTTATTAACAAAAACATATTCATTCTAAATTTCTTATATGCCTCTCAATAGTGCACTCTATATATTCTGACACAAAGGCCAATAAATAAATATGTGTGATTTTGTAGGAAAACCACATGTTTTATTGCATGTATAATAGTCCAATTTTCTCAGATACCCCTGACAATGTATAATGTTTATAAGTATATTTAATTAGTGAGAATATCAAGTTTTTCAGTCAATCACAACCTTATTTAATTTTCAATTATATAACATGTGAATGTAAAACCCATATGGAATTTTTAAAGATGCCAATGTTGATCATTAATAGTATTCTCTGAATTTGTAATAAGATTTGAATATCATTGATGAATTTAAAAAATGTAGTAGTATACCATTAATGGAATTTTTAAAGATGCCAATGTTGATCATTAATAGTATTCTCTGAATTTGTAATAAGATTTGAATATCATTGATGAATTTAAAAAATGTAGTAGTATACCATTAATGGAATTTATACATAGAGATTACAATTATCATCCTAAAAAAGACCTTAATAAACTCTGGGGATAATAAACCTTAATTCAATTACAATTAGGGGAAGAATGATAATAATTTCAAAACTATAAAAGATCTTAGTTAGGGTTCATTCTTTTAGGAGGAAAATATACTCATAGCTAAAGAGAGATACGTTTTCCAAATATGCTTGAAATAGATATTTGTGCTGACAACTATAAGCGAGTAACAACCACAACCTGTTACCCTCCTCGTTAAACACACATTGAATAAATTAAAACATAAAAGTATTGTTGGAAAAAATTCGATATATTTTCAAGCTCCTTGACAAAATATCATTAAATATTGTTAGTATTTATACATCTATTTATACTATATAAATTAAACTAGTAATTAAAAGCAACATATATACAATTTATATTGTCATAAACAGGATAGCTTCCTGAATTATATGGTTGATATTAACGTGAAATACTAATCACGCAGTTTGGTTTGAAGAATTAATCATCTAGATTGATAACTACGTGACGAGTGCTGGAACATGCATGCACGCAGGCACACGCCTATGTATGTGTGTACATGTGTGTGTAAATATAATCAGCTAATATAATTGGCACATCATCAACTTCTTGCACATAACCATAATCCATACAAACTAAAGCAAATCATCAAAACTTGAACTTGACTATTTACCAACTAAACTATACTTACAGGCCAAAAAGAACAAAAACTACAGTACAGATATACTTAGTGAAATTCTACATAAACTATACTTAGTGAAATTCTACATAAACTATACTTAGTGAAATTCTACATAAACTAGATAATAAATTTGACTAATTATAAATTTTAGTGGAATTGTACAATGAATTTTATATTTCGTAAAAGCCGATACAATTATTTTTTAGTTCAAGAAATTTCTTTAAAAAAAGTTATAGTTTCACACAAACAATCTAATAACTAAAATGTCTCATAATAAATAAGTATAGTATAATGACAAGAATTTTCACCCATTGTTGTGCTTACCTCTTATGTTTTAATATTAAATTGATCATTTATAAAAAAAAAATATAATGACAAGATTCGATGCAATAACAATAGGTCATAACATAATAAGTAATAATAACAACTCAAGGGGCTTTTTATTTTTAATGATGAAATTGTTGACATGTCACTGCACAATAATTTTCTGAAACACTTTACTATATCTTTTTAATTTTATCAAACTTGTAATAAGATCCAGTAGAATTTTTTAGAAAAAATCAATGATAAAAGTGCAATTATTAAAAAAGTAAATAAATTCAAATTGATAAATTTTATCCAAGACAGTTTAAAAATACAATAAAAACTATTTAATATAAGTATATGACATTGTATTTGTATAATTCAAATTTCAATACAAGAGAAGAAAAGCGAAGAAATGGAGCGAATCCGTGTCCAACTCCAAAATTAAATTTTGGCAAAAAAAAAAATAATCCAAAATCATATATTAATATTTCTTTGGGAAAATTAATTATAGGTCCCCTATAAGGAATTTAATTAGGATAAGGTCCAACGAAGTCACGTAATTAATCTCAGGTCCCTGCCAGGAAATTGTTATCGTATGCTCATTAAGTTATTATAGGCAGGTCAAACAGTTGTTATCGCCTAGTCAAAAGTTGTTACTGACCCATAATTAAATTATCAATCACTAACAACTTTTGACTGGCGATACAATTTTTTGGCAAGATAATAACAACTTTTGGCAAGACGATCACAACTTTTTAACTCTTGTTCAGTAACAAATTTTGAGCTGTTAATAACAATTTAATGAGCGAGTAATAACAATTTCGTGGGATCAAAAATTAATTACGTAATTTTGTAAGACCTCATCTTAATTAAGTTCCTTACACGAGAACTTATAATTAATTTTGCCTATTTCTTATGCTGAAAGTCATGAGATTATTTCTGATCATATATCCATATACATATGTGGATATTAATTTTTTAAAAAAGGTGAAAACATGAGGTAATCTGTGAGATGAGCCGCGAGTGGGGCCAGAGCAGCATGACGGTGGTGATGGCGATAACAATTCTCCAAAACGAATATATGTATTGGACGGATGTGAAATTTATCCACTTAGTATATTTTTATGCATTAACGAATATTTATCCATCTTTTCATTTGATTGTGACTCTCACTTTTTATATTTTTTTATATAACTATTATTATTCTTCTACCACGTAAAAAAATTCATTTAACTTGCCCATTTCTATTCACTACTCATCAAAATCTTCTCATATATGGTAAGTTTTTTTTTTTTTTTTTTTTATCTCAACTCACGCACTAATTATACTTTATGTGGAGGATTTGTATTTGCAACTTCATTAAATGATTGTCTAATGGAGGTGTTTAATATAAATTGAGTTACAAGGGCTTTACTTACATAAGGTAAATTTGTTTCAAATTTTAATTTTTTTAGGGTGAAGAAGCAAATTTAATAACGAAATTCTTTATTATTAACGTCTGGCACCATAAAATTTTAAAAAACCATAAATACGGGTCTGGATTCTCTCCTTTTCCCTCCTTTTCCTTTCAACACCATTGGATCTTTGATCCAATGGTCCAGATTTGATGTTTTTATAAAAAAAAAATAATTATAATAATACTTAAAAATTTCATAAATAAATTTTATCTGTCAAAATTTTAAACAGTTCACAACTGTAATAAAAAAATGAAAAAAATAATATCTAAATTTATAATAATAATTTACAGTTCTGAACAGTTTATACTAAATTTTGACAGATCAAATTTATTTATGAGATTTTTAAGTATTATTATAATTATATTTATTTTATAAACATTAAATGTGAATCATTGGATCAATGATCCAATGGTGTTGAAAGGAAAAGGAGAGAGAGGGAAAAGGAGAAAATCCTCTCCCCATAAATACACATAACATTAAAAGTTGAGTATTTTTAACACACAAAGACATAATTAGTAACGATTTTAAATGACTAATAACATGCGACAATCATTTATTCAAGTAAGATACATGGGATGCAAAGTAACACACAAAACCATAATTAGATAGTAACGATTTCAAACTGATTCAAAATCATTACTAATTATTTATTTTTTTGGTGTTAAAAACACTCAATTTCTTAATGTTTAAGTGTATTTAAGGTCTTTCAAAAGCTTTATGGTGGCAAAGGCTTTTCGCAAAAAGCTTTGTTTGTTAAATTTGCTCATTCGTCCTTTTTAATTATATAATATTAGTATATGTGGCAAAAATATTATATATATATATTGTGCTCGAAAAAATTTGTACCGATTTCATTCACTTCATATCAAAAAGCTTTGATTCTAAACTTGTACGGATTAGAGAAAAAGGGGGAACAATATTTCTATCATTTGTATATTATAAAAAAGTGCACCAAGGATTAAATGTTAACCAAGTGTTTAAGAGTTTCGAAATCAAGACCAAAGAGAGAATTATATAGCAAAAGTGCTCTATATATATATATACCATATTATTAGAGATTGATGATGATTATATATATATATATATATCAGTACAATAACATATATATATATATATAATTAAAAAGCCGCATGTATTGTAAAAAGGACAAAAAGGAAATTTTCTTGGAGGTTACGTTTGTGATGTAGTACTAAGGCAGTGTTTGGGAATTTAAAGCCAGAGAGCACCAGCATCTCTGAGCATTCTCTTGAGGGAGCCATTGAGGTGAAGGGTCATGACGGTGTTGGCTGAGCCGACAAAGCGGCCTCCGATGAACACGGCCGGCACGGTGGGGTTGCAACCGAGCCTCATGAGGGCCCACTCCATCTCCTTCCCCCTACAATCCTCATCAAGCTCATAAACCGCCGGACCAACCCCTTGCTCATAGAACAACCTCTTTATTGCATGGCACATCCCACATGAGCTCTTGCTAAATATCACCACCGCCTTTTGTGACACCAGCTTCGCCACTCTGTCCATTATATCGATCGATCGTTCCAATTGAAATTAAAGAGCACGATGAATGATATAATATGGTATGTGTGTATGTGTTGTTGTTGTTGTGTTTATGGTTGTGATGTCATGTGGGAGAATGAATGAGGGAGGGGACTGTGTATTTATATGGGGACGACAGATTGGGGGAAAAGGAGGATGTGGGAATTTTGAATTTAATAAGAGAGGAAATTGGGATGAAAAAGAAGGCTTCTTTTTTAGGGTTTGATGCTCTCTCAAAATGAATATATATATATGGGGCTTGATGTGTTAGTTACTAACTCCACTAGCATTACGAATCTATTATGTTGTTATATTATTGCACATATATGTATGCCAAACACTGCCTAAAAATTATGTTATTTAAGATGCACGTTACACACACATATGTATGTGGAGTTTTTGTGTTATGTTGGTGAATATCGATCACAATTCAATGTGTGTATTAAGCATTTATATATGACACGTGTTATCTAACTGAGTTCAGCCATGACGTATAGAATATGTGATTGGTATCCTTGTAAACAAGGTTTTAAGTTTATTTTTCCCGGTAAAAAATAAGGTTTTAAGTTGGAGTTATGTGTTCTGAATATGCATGGGGGAAAAAATCATATATCTTAGAAGCGAATTTTCACAATTGATTATTTTTTGACAGGCACGCAAGCTATATATAGGTAGCATATTTTTAAGATATTGTCGGATATTAAATATAGACACATCTTTAAACATGAATTTGGATATTGGTTTAATGGTTGGTTTACTTTGTGAGAACTATCCCTTTTATTAGACCCAATTTCCGTTGGTTTTTCACAGTTGATTTTAACCAAATTTAATTAAAATTAGTTGATGGTATGAAATTAGAAGAAAAACAGAGAGATAAAGGAATGAGATGCAGTTCATGTGGACGAAAATGACCTTGCACATTACATCTATTTACATGCGTAAGCATGAGCATGAGTGTGCGCAGAGAATGTCAACTTTGGATAAGCCCATGTACTCCAGAATAATTAGCTCAATGACCTTCCAAACACTCATTTCATTTCCAACTTGTTACTTATTGGATATTAAATATAGGAGTCAGTTAGAAAATATTTTTATCATTAATATAGTACCTCAACCCATTTTATGCCACTCAAAATTATACTCTTTCAATCTTAAACATACGAAGGACTCAATTTTGATATTGAGATATTTGGTTCTAGATGTGAGACTTAATTCGATTTATATATCATATCAGTAATTTTTTTAAAACTCACTTAACCAATAACTTATAATAAGCATATGTATAATCTAACACAACACATAAGTACACATCACAAATATTATAATTAAGTAATTTATTTAGTTTTCTTAATTTATTTAAATTAAAGAAATAGGTATTATGAATTAAGGTTGAGAGTAATTCTTTTTATCAAAATATCTCTATATATTGTTTGCATATTTTCAAGAGACTTTCTATCAATGGGTTAATTTATTATACAAATAATTAAATGGGGTATTTTGAAATTAGAGAAATCAACAGATATCTTCTACAAATAATTAACTAAATTAATTTTCTTAATCTAGCATATATAATATACCTGTAATTGGAGTAAGTACATACATATCAAAGCTCATTTAGCTTGAATTATTATTTCTAACTTGCCATTTATGTAATAAAACTCCAAATGAAAAGTTGAAAGTGTGGTAAAGTTTTGACACTCTATAATGCATTTCATATTTTTTATATGTGCGTGTCTTACATATGATGGATGTATTTGGTCACTGAATATCAGCAAGTTCATTTATCTCTTAATATGCCTCGTTTAAATATTGAATTTTAATATAAATATGTATTTTTTTCCTGATTTTAAGAAGGTTTTTTAAATCAATATAAAGCTAAAGAAGATCGATTAAAATGGAACAGCTATTTTTCAATATGTTTTCAAATAAAAAATAAATTTCCTCATGATTTAAATATAGATAATGTAAATCAAATAATGAGAATAAATACCCGTTAGATTATTGCGTTGAAAGTGGCATGCTGCTGGAGGAATTATAAGAGGAAAAAAGAGACATATAGTTGGTGGGACCAACCAACTTGGAATGTTGATCCACAGTAGATGCAACTAAACTTTAATGAGATAAAATAAAATTTCATGATTTAAAATATCATCACAGACAAGGTGAAAAAACTACTTAGTAGTATTTGATAAGGCATATGTATGTAATAATGCGATACTAATTAATATTCCATTTGCATGGTACACTGAAATTGGAAACTAAGAATAAGTATCATTTTTGCTTGTTAAGTAGTACATTACAATTTACAACTTAGAAGTGGTTAGCCTCTTTATTAGGGAAGCCACTTACAAAAAAGCAAGGCATAAAACTTGGGTTATATATATTCTTTGATTTACACAAACTCACTCACTAAAATATTACAAGCCAACAAAAATTTAATGGGATTCAAGCTCCCATGGCAATTGAAAATTCATTTGAGGATAGCTAATTATCAATGATTATGAAATTTAATTTGTATCATAGTGATGTAAGGAGGACTGAAATAATGAAACTCTCAAAATGGTCATTTGCGTATGACTTAATTTATATGAACTTTTAAGGGACTAATTCACGTGAGGTTTTTATAGAAAATATTCTGAAATTAAATTACTTTATTTTGTGAAGTGACATTTCGTAAGTGAATTAATAAGTTACTTCTGTTTTAATCTTTGTCGTTATTTGATAAGTAATTAGAGTATGGTTACTTGTGAAATTGTTTGTCATTAATATTCAACAACATAAAATTCACTTAAATTAGTGGTCATTGCTGTAGTTGTTGTCGTCGTTTGATAAATTAAAATTGTTACTTGTTTAACTATTGTTGTCGTTTCATTTAAAAAAAAACATTAAGGATATTTAGACAATTTCACTATTAAATTCAATTCTAAACTAGTTTTTGGTGACTTCATAGCAATTGAACTAGCTATTTCAGTATTTTGACCTTTCCATAAAAAAGAATATTTTTGTGTCATTCTCGCAGTAAGTTCTCAATTATAGAGTGTTGCTATATCACAAAGCTTTAAACTATTAATAACTTTGCTTATGGGCCCGGGGAAACCGAATTCTTTTTTTTTTTTTATTCTTCTTCTTCTTCTTGTGTTTTTTTTTTTTTCCTGTTTACAAAACCGAATTCTTCTTTCAATTACTCAACCACTGTTGCTTGTAATAGGGAGAGGAAGCCCTCCTCTTCCCTTCCTATCTTCTTCGCTCCTTTTTCCTTCTTGATAGCCATTTAATCAGCACTTAAAGGGTTTAGATTTGATCTTTTATTAAGTTATTATATTAAAATGTTAAATTATAAAAAGGAAAATTAAAAATCAATTTTAAATAGCTACATTTTGATATGAATTGTTTAATATTGTAATAATGAAAATAATGTATAAACCCAAATCTGAAAAATTCAAATATCAATCTACTGACTTTAAAGGTGGAAGAGGAAGAAAGATGAGGGGTTTCTAATACTCCATTCAAAATATAAGTTTCAAAGAACCTATTTGCGTCTATAAAAAAATCATTTATAATAGGGCAAAGAAGTAAAATTACTCATAAACTTTTCTTTAAAGAGGGTTAGACATCATAAACTTTTTTTGTGTGCAAAAATACCTATAAACTTCTTTAAATGGGGGCTAAAATGTCGACACCGTTAATGGAAGCTAACGCCGTTACTTTTCATTTGTTGTACACCCAACGTCACTATTTAAAAATGATTATTTTTTATCTGGTGAAGGAGCAAAAATACCTCTAAACTTTTCTCAAAAGAGAGATAGGCACAATAACTTTTTTGGGTGCAAAAATACCCATGAACTTCTTTAAAAATAATCACTTTAAAATAGTAACGTAAAACCCAGCAGATGAAAAGTAACGTCATTAACTTCCATTAATGGCGGTGGCATTTTGGCCCCCAATTTAAAGGAGTTCATGGGTATTTTTTGTACCCAAAAAAAAGTTTACAATGCATGATGCTCTTTTGATAAAAGTTTAGGGATATTTTTGCTCATTTACCTTTTATAATAGGTTAAAAACAATAAATATGTAAGTCATGAACTTTTCTTCCCCAAACATACCCTTGTTTATAAAGAAGATAAGTGAGAGAGACGATAAATAGAAAAATGATGAAAGAGAATGTACGATAAATAAAAATAAAAGTGTGTGGCAAAATTAGAAAAAATACATTAAATAATAAATCCAAACCATAGCTTATAAAAAAAGATCATACTCCTCCACAAAAAAAGTTTGTGTTTTGAACTGTATGAGTCCAGAAAATTATGAGAAAGGCATGTGATATTTTCATGCATGCGTGTGAGGGAGACAGCGAAGCGAGCGACGTAAGTAGAGAATTTCAACGTTTGGATAAGGCCATCATGTATTATTGTAACATAATGCAGAATAAGCATTCATTATATTCATTCACTTTATGCTGGTATATATTGTGTTTTCAACTTAATTTTCCAACTATATCATTACATATATTTTTTTATTTAACAACTGGCAATCAACATTTTTTTTTTATTTTATTACCAGATATCCGAACAGTCGACTATACAAGTTTCTGTGTTCGTGACTTCTCCTCTCAACACAAGTGTCTCCTCTAACTCGAGATCTCAAAGAATCTAGCAGGGTCTTACACCTCTAAATCAACTATGTATTAATCCATATATCATTACATAAATTACCTTACGTCAAGCAAAGAATGCCTTACCTCATTATTTCATCTATCTACTTTATAAAGTTTATATCTATTTAATTTATAAACACAAGTCGGCTTTTGGATTAATTTTTTTTTTGCTATAGCTATAATAATATGTTTCGCATGGTTTTTTATATTAAAAAAATATCATATAATTATGGAAAATCTTGATATGAGACTCAAATATATATATATATATATAAATATATATGTATAATCTAAATAGTTTGAAAGACGTGGTCAAAATGTATATAAGTAGCCAACTTCGTGGGTATATCATTGTGACATGACTTGATCGATATGAATTTTGGGTATTTAAACGCTGAAGGAAAAATGTGTGTATGTGTGTGTGTTATCATAATGATCGAACCCCGGGAAGTCCCTCCAGGGGCGACTCCGGATTAGTTCGCACCTAAAAGGTGTGGGATACCGGGGGCTTTACACAAAATAATGAATTGATTATAATTTTGACCCAAAATCTTAGTACGTTGAATTCATGTGAGTATTTTTGCGTGTGTGATGAACTGATGATTGTACTTCTTATATCGTTGAATTTAATTTGAGTTGGAATTTCTTTTCAAAACAGAAATATTTTTGGCATAAACTCTTCAAAAGAGCAATACAGGTCCTCTATATTTAACGGAATTTCTTATTGTTGGCCTAGTTTTTCGTCATACTTCGCTTATTAGTATATTGTTTGGAAAATATATATAGTTGGCCGTATTGAATTGAAAAAAATGTCAGTTTAAAAAAAAATGAATTGAAAAAAATGAAATAGAACCATATTTTTTGTCAAGAAGTCATTTCGTTCCAAAAATACTGGCCCCAACAATTCTTACACACAAATAGAATTGGCGACCTTGTACGCAAGTACATACAAATTAAAGGATTGCTAGCTAATTATTCTTTCGGCAAACATATTCTATTCTTTAGGGTTAATATAACTTTTGGTCCCTGAACTTTAAAATGTTTGGTTTTAATCCCTGAACTTTTGGTCAATTTTGGTTTTAGTCCCTGAACTTTGAAATTTTTTGTTTTGGTCCCTGAACTTTCTGTCAATTTTGGTCTTGGTCCCTGAACTTTCCATAATTTTGGTATTGGTCCTTCAATTTTAATTTTTTTTGAAGTTTTTTTTAAAGTGAGGGACCAATACCAAAATTACTGAAAGTTCAAGGACAAAAACCAAAACTGAGTGAAAGTTCAGGGACCAAAAGTTATATTAACCTTATTCTTATTATAACCAAGAATGTATAAGGGTATTACATTATGATATTGTAAGCTCAAAGAAAATTTATCTCAACTTGGTCTTAATGAAAAGACATGACGACTACAAACTTCAATGCAAATCTCGGATTAGCTAGATATATGTCATAATATACAAGAGAAGAAATAATAGGCATTGCTGGAAAAAAAGTAATGGGCATTTTAGGAAACTGTAAAACTCCTTTCTTTCTATGTACATATGGTAACCCACTGCAGAAGCGAACAGAACACTTTTATTGACCTTATTTTATTTGAAAGAATGCACCAATACTTGTTCCCGACACTTCCATACGTTCTACTCATAGATCTCTGTGTTTCATATATAATACCCAATACTACTTTTAGTCATATAACAACTTGGTTGAAGTTGACTTTTATAGTCTTAAACATAATTTTTTTTTTCATTTTATTCCCTATATATTTTTATTTTTCTAAAAACTAATTTGCCAATAGTAATCTATCCCGAACCGACCCAGTCGGGGTCCGCCAGAACTTGATGACTCAGCCACAGAATCAGTTCGAGTATGCCAATGAACAAGGATGGTAGCAAATCAGGATAACCAGGTGCAACCTGGCGGTGTAGCTAGGTTAGCCATGTTTAGTTTTTTAAAATTATTTTTATTTGTTTTTATAGGGCATGAATTGTAGAAAGTAATATAAGTCAAAGTTATTGATACTTTTGGTGTTAATAATTACTCCCTATAGTCTTTATTATAAGAGCTTGAAATTTTAATTGATTTTGTCCAAAATATAAGAGCTCACCTTGCATTCTCTCATCATTTAATGCATTTTTTCCTATTTTACCCCTAACTCTCTTTTATATTTATTAATGCTCATATATTTCTCTTTCGATGGACTCATCATAAATAAGGGTAATATTGGAAAAAGATGTATATTCCAGACATATTTAATTACTTTCACTTGTTTTCTTAATAAGCGTATTTTTGCGGCCGGGCTCTTATAAATAGGACTGAAAGGAGTACTAGTTTAGTGATTAAATGACTCTAGTCATGAATTTTTAATTATCATTTATCTATTTTGATACTCCCTCTTATCCCTATTATAAAAGGTAGCGAACCTTTTTACACATACCAATAAAAACATGTTGGAATCATTTATTATGGGTAGGTTTAATAAAGTTTTCCATTTTTACCTTACTCATTTATTATACACACTTTCTCTCCCCTCCTTGCATCTAATAATATACAAGGGCAGAAATGGAAAACATGTATTTATTATTTTGACTTTTGCATGCTACCTCTTATATTTTGGACAAAAAAATTTGCCATGTTACCTCTTATAATTAGGACCTAAGGGAGTATTTTACTGTGAAAAATATTTAATGATTGGTTATTATGGTGTCATTGGATGGTTGATGGATATAATAATGTCGTTATGTCAACAAAATTGTAAAGAATATTGAATAAGTTTATGATTATTTTGTCGTTATGTATTGAATTACTATTCAAGGTATAACTTATTTTTTATTTTTTATTCATTTCTGGTCTGGCCCCTGGGCTAACTCTGAGCCGACTGATTGATCCTTAACCTACTACCTTGACGGGTTTAGTAGCCGATCGGGGTTTCATAACTCTTGCTAATTTGTCTGACTTTTAAAGTGGTATATGATCTAATGATACACATAAGTTTTTCTAAAATAATTTATTTAACTTCTTTAATTTCCTCAAATTAGTCAATTGTGCCTTACAGTAAAGATCGGGGGTAGCTTTACCTTCTCCCTAATATAATTAAGATCTAATTGGTAGGTTGAATTTGATTTTAAATATAAGATTAAATCAACTTTGTCCCACATATTTATTATGTTTTTCTAAACTATCCATATCGATTGTGCATGTGATTGCACAAAGTGGTATAGTTTCAATGCAAATGACTTAAGAGTACCCTTTAATTTAGGGAACAAAAACACATTTAAAACAAATAACTAATTTAAGTAATTTAATTTATTTACTATACTTGAGATAATACTGATGAGTAAACTAAGTATTATATCAAGGATTAGAAGTAGAAGTAATCGCATTTAATAATTCCCTACCCCACTTGCACGTTTAAAAATAAATAAATGCTTTAATTTACTTATTTATCATCTGCATTGCACAACTCACAAATAGAAGAACAACATGAGAGAATTGTATTTCAATCAATTCTTTATAAAGGGACTTCTTATTTGTTTTGGCATGGCTATCCGACCAGGTTAAGTTTGAATATTATTGGTTATAATTGAGGGTAACTCTTTGGACATTTTTTATAGACACCTCTCTCTCTCTCTCTCTCTCTCTCTCTCTCTCTCTCTCTCTCTCTCTCTCTCTCTCTCTCTCTCTCTCTCTCTCTCTCTCTCTCTCTCTCTCTCTCTCTCTCTCTCTCTCTGTGTCTGTGTGTGTGTGTGTGATTACCACGTAATGTATCAATGTTACGTTTTTGTATAGTTGTATTACTTCTCATGGTGATTTGCCCTTGGTGGGCTATACCTGCCGTTGCACGTTGCAACCACCACTTATAATCAGATGCCACTATCTCTTAGGCATAGTTCCATTTCTAAATATATCATTTATTTACCTAATTTAATTATATGAGGGATATTAGTCAAATTGATTAATATGTCATGATTTTATTAAAACATCTTAATTATATTCCTTAAATCTTCATTCTCTTACTTGACTTGATTATTGTTGAAGGAATATTTATGAAGATAATTTGAAAATTGATAAACAAAAATTAGAATTATATCTTATATTCAGGCCAAAAGAAGCACTACATACATATGCATAAGTCATTTTTTCAAGCCAAACAACAATTTGATAACCTCACACGAATTTGCTTCTCAAATTCATTAATTTACTTCAATGGATGCCAACTTACATTGGTAGGATTATAATATACAACAAAACATTTTTCTCTTTTAAACATACATTGTTTAATCATTATTTAACTTATAAACTATCTTCTTTCTTCTTATTATTATGAGCCAATGCTTTTGTTGTGGCAGTACCATACATTTTGTTTGAAACATTTGTTTATAATTTCTTTTAAAGATAACCCTTGCGCCTTGCATGGATGAATCAGTCAAATTCAATCTCTCAATAATATATGGGCTCAAAAAGATAACAGCAGATCTCTTTACATTGAATTTAGAGGTAATATATACAAACTTATATCATCCCACATATTATTTCTTCTTGCATATATAATTTTTTTTTGGTCTTATTCTTTAGGATCCCTTTGTTTTGCAAAAGAAAGTTGAAATATTTTTGGTGAAAAACTTCTATCAATATTTACAAATACACCAATAAAAATTTATCTAAAAATGAGGTGCAGCTTGTAAAAAACTTCACCAATCCAAGAATTCAAATCTCATTGCTAAATCATCGTCTGGGTGAACCCAACTAATTTAAAATTTCTTTTCACCAAAGAAATACTAAAGTTTGCAAGTTAACCATTAAAAAATAGAATCTAATGAAACCAAGTAAGAACACGTACAAGATATTTTATCTAAATATTTTTTAAAAAACAATATAATGAGCAGTTTGAGATTTTGACGGATCCAAGAACGTCCATGGAAAATGAGATAATTAAGATTCGGAGCACACAAACTTTATAGTGGAATTAAGCATGGATGATTTATATTAGGCTAACGTATACTTTTAATCATTTATATTTAAATCAAGTTTTATTTTAGTTCTTAATGTTTAGAAAGTACACTTCTAATCCATTTTTGTTAACACTGTTAATTTCATTTAATGAAAAATGCTGATTCATCAAATCTAAAAGATGATTTTATAATTATATATGGATAAAAAATGATTAATTTTTAAATACTAAGAATAATTATACTAAAAAATTTAAATTTAAGCATTTTTTGTCCACATTTAATTATACATTCACCTTGTAAATTTGACAAGTCAACATTTTATGTTAAATAAAAGTAACAGTGTTAACAAAAAATGACTAAAAGTGTAGTTTTCAAACGTAAAAAATTAAAATAAAACTTGATATAAATATAAAGGACAAAAATATACTTTAGCATTTATATTAAATACATGTGTTAAATGCGTGTGGAAATATTAAGGTCGGTTGTTGTGGACATAAATGATGTTTCACAAGACAAGATTCCTTATGCTAAAAAACGAGGATAACGATAAATATAAATAATGCTTCTTGGAATCACTTAACCAATCTCCGTAACACAATCTTAGGAGGAATATATATATTCATTCATATAGAATATAATAAAGAATTGAAAAAATTTATTCTTTAATCCTTATATTTTCAGATGATTTTTAATCAATTGCTTGTATTTTTTGTCTAAACAATGTATTAAATTATACAGACATTAGTCTCTATGCTAATAATATGTTAATTAGGAGTTTAGGAATGATGTTGATATTGAGTAAAAGACATGTAAGTTATGACAAAATACAAAATAAAAAGACATATTTTTTCAAAATAAATGATGGAATAAAATTTATTTTTTATAAAAATATTAATTATTTTAATTAGGATCATTTTCTTGCATCTTCACAATAGTGCTTTTCCATTTAAAGAATGAATGAATAATGCTTTTAATAGTGATGAGAATTGAAGATCAATATATTAAAATGTATAAATTAAATATTCTGTTCCGAGAGCAAAAAATTTTGGAGAATTTTTCTTTACAGGCAATGGTGCTTTCTTTTGGGGTTCTCTGGATATGGAATGAGAGGCTAAGCTATATATATTCTATCTGTCTCTCGTATCTTGAAAAAAAGTAATAGGCAAAACATCATGACGCTGCATATTATTTATTATTATCGTATATATAATATAATAAATAAATCCAATTCGTGGGTTCCTTTAATTTGGGCTTTTACCCTTTTCTCTGTATACAATATTTAATAAGTAAAAGGGCAATTTTTTGTGCTTTAAAAATAAAATGTACAGTTTGGTGTACTATTTCTCCAACCATTGAAACCCTATTCTATCAGTGTGCGATGCCAAGAACCGTCACCGCATTCAATTCTCTTCGTATTTTCCAGCTTATATAAAGTTGACATTCCTTCGCCCCACACCATCTCTATCATATACATATATATATATATACATATATGTATATATGTGTGTGTGTGGATGTTCTTCTACACACATCATTATAAATGTGTATGTGCATGTAAATATATATCCCACACATGCATGCATAAATGTAACTGACATACATAATAGAAGAATGCCAAAAGTTAATATTTTGCTTCTTATAGTTTTCAGTCAAGTAGTATTTGAATCTCTAAATTTTTTGATTCAGTGAGATTTAATTTCTATAGTTTTGATTCATTTGAAATTCATTCTAAAATAACTTTAACTCGATTACGGTTCAATCTTTATAGTTTCAACTATTTAAAATTTTAATTCATATGCTTTGTGAAATATCTAATTTTATTATAAAAAATAGAGGGATTGATATTTTTTACTGGTTAATATCAAGTCAAAATTTAAAACCGAGTTATACCCAAACCAAGACTATAAGAACTGAGTGAGTCACACTAAATTAAAGTTTAGAGATTGAGTTTGTGTGTGTGTATATATAAATATTTTATTTGGTTCAAAGGTACTGTGTTTATACCTGTGGATCTAGAGTAAATGGCTTCATCGTATTCATATAAATCAGACATTCTGACAAAAAAAATTTGGGGAATATGATTAACTAATTAGCATTATAATCCTAGATATAAGATATATTTATCTAAGATTAAAGAATTTAAACAAATTAGCTAATAATTATAATATATGTGGCATGATCTCTTAAATATTATTGATTAACATTAGATTATCTATTAGTTTATAAGTCAAATAAATTATCTTAGAGAAAAAATGATAAATATAACATATAAAATGATAAAAAATCTAACATTTATGATCAAAATTAAATTATAAGTTAAGCCTTAACCAAAATTTATTGTCCGGGATCGAAGGAAGAAATTTTATGAGTGTAATGAATATGCTGATTTTGTGTTATGACATCTGTACATATGAAATTTTGTCAGTTTAATTGTGCAGCAGTAACTTTAATTTTTTACAAATATTGATAATAAGAAATTTTGAACGAACATAATTGCATGTATAAGGGGATTGTAAGAAACAAACTGAATATGCACACAAATGATGATGATAGTGGTGATGATATAGGGCTTGTGAAATTAATCATCTTCTCACGTTCATATGTTGCAAGAAAATACTTTTAATTCGGTAAAGCTTCTATTAGTATTTCTCACATATTTATTAACCTTAAAAGAAAGTTTCTATGAGAAATTCTCTTGGATATAGGGCTGATTTGTTTTCTTAGTTTGTAAACAATTTTCTTAAAAAAAATATAAAAAAATCTTTAGTTTGTTAACTTTTGATTAAGTATTTTGTAAATATTTTTAAAACAAAAATTAAAAACAGTTTTTACATGTTTTATTGTTTTTTGGTCTATTTTTCCTAAGTATCCGTCTATCCATCATTATTACTATCCACTCTGTCTCTCATCTCTCAAATATCTAAATTGATTTTTCAGAACAATTGTTTCAAACAAGTTTTTACGTTTTTTTCAAAGATTATTTTTAGAACAATTATCCAAGCGTATTTCTTTTCAAAATTTTATTTAAAAAACAACTTCATAAAAATGTCTTAAAAATATAAAAAACAAAAATAGAAACAAAATTGCCATATATTCCAATTAAAATTCCTCATGGAGATTTGACATGTGGGAAGTTTTATCATATTACATACTTAGAGAACTTCTCACGTATCTAATCCATAAATAAGTGAGAAGTTCTCGTGATATTTAGTTTCATGAAAATTTTTCACACTTTCTTTTTTGCATGAGATTTTTTTCCTTTCAAGCCTTTTTTCGATGGCTCTTTTTGTGTCAGAAAATCCACGACCTTTCTCACGGAATTGAAGGTCTTTTCTCACAGATTAGGGCGGTGAGGGAAACAGAGTTTTAATGTAGAGAATTTTATCATATAAATAACTAGAGCAAACTTATACCCCTTATATTTTTACCTTGATTTTATTGAGTTAAATAGGTCGATTTGCTCAACAACAACATACCTATTACATATATTAACTAGGGACGTGTTATATGAATTGTTGATTGTACTCTATTAACAAGGTAAACAAATTTTTAAAATAAATTGTTAATCAAAATGTTATGTTCATTGATTTCATAAAACTCCATATTGTTTGATTAACCATATTTATTACTAGCACCTCCAACAAACAGCCGTATTTGTATATATCAAAACCCACCTCAAAATGACTTTCTACTATTTTATCTTCAATAGGTAGTACAAATACTCTTCCTCTAATATGATCATTTTAAATGTCATCTTTTTTTATGATTAAACATCCTCATTTTTTATACTCCAATGTATGCTCTTATTGTCCTTCTAGAGTTCAACATTCACTAATATAATATTGCTCGTCTTATTGTATTTCAATCAAATAAACTATCTTTAAATTTGTTAGATACTCTATCATCATAGATAACTCCAGAAGCTCGTCTACTTAATTAAACTACCCAACATGTATTCCATGTGAAATCATTTTCACCATATCTAATCTATATATAATTATTGATCCCAAACATTTGAACTTTGTGACTTGTTTAAACTTACATGCTCAATCTCTTCTCTTGAGTCAACCATGATAACTGTATAATCAATGGGAAACATGTATTTATTGGTTACTTCTTATATAAGCTCAGTTAGAAAACATAAAACTAGGTTAAACGTGTAAGGGCACAAAGATAATCCCTTATGTAGGCTAATGTTAATAAGAAAGTCCTTGATCCCTCCTCCAGCTAGACATCCTTATATTGGTTGATATCCCTTCATACATATCTTGTATGACTTTGATTCATGCAATACAAAAAAATGTCTTCCCCAATATAACTGGCCGCAATACTTTTTAAAGTTTGTTGGTACACGATTGTAAGTTTTTTTCAAGTCAATGAAAACCATGTGGTTAAATGGTCAACTTGATCATTTTACTGAAACTAGTCAACTTGATCATTTCACTAAAATAGTTCAACTCGCTTAAGCTCGACCCGCTAAATGAATTTGATATGCGCCGTGCATGTGCATGGCATGCATGCATACCTATCATAGAAGAGTTGGTGAGGATGCATGCCCTTGCATGAAAATGTGAAATGCAGATGATATGTGTATGCTTTGATGGATATATATGGTTGGTGGAATCATACGTGAAGATACAACATAAGTGGCCCTTAGCTTCATCATAGAGCCGTTTGATTATGGGACACTAATACCTTAAACGTACTGTGAGAAGGAACCCTACAACAATAGAAATGGTATATTTGCTTGCTTACTTTTATTTCCAACTTCTTCTTCTCCTCAAGTTGCTATCATCAAACGTGGCGCCATGTGAAACTTATCAACCTTACCACAGACTCTGACACAGAGGGAATATAAAGTGCTCTCATAGTATTGCAAAAAACCAATCAAGATTCCCTAATCACAGCCACACAACAACACACAGGTCGGAAAGTAATTTTAAAAGTCAAGTGGCTTTTTGATTTGTTCACTGCGTTTTTCCGGACTATTCCTGATGATATATATATATATATATATATATATGTTCAATAAAGATCAAATCTTTATTTGGTTCTTTTACTATAACTATATCGCATTAAACGTATCTTTCTCATCCATCAATTTGATCAACATGATCGCTTCTTTTTGTGTGATGTTGTGTACAGCATTGATAGGTCGACACAGCTATAAAATTCTATTGGCTGAAAAAGAAAGATAACCATTAGATTTTGTTTAATCCATTAAGTCAGAATTCCAATCTATCTAAAGATTTGATAGTTTTTTTTTTTAACAAAAGATTTGATAGTTAATAGAGCATGATATCGTAGAATCCATGTAACTGACCCTATCTAATGAAATGAGGCTTGTTGTTGTCATCATCATCAACAGTACCGCAATCAGCAGTACAGCATTCCTGACACGTCAATGCTACTCTATTCAATCGTATTTCCAACATGTCAAAGATGAGTTTTATTCCACTAAATAGAGTTATGTATAAGTAGTTTGATAATATCAAGTGGATAAATAGTGTTTAAAGTAACATGATGACAAATAAATAAAACTTGATATATAAAAAGTGTATTTAAGCATATAATAGATGTAATGTTCATTTGATATACGTACCAAAACTTTTAATCACATTTCCCTTTCTTGAATTGGATGCGTATCTTTGATAGAGGTCCCAATTGGATAAATCCATCTTTTTCTTCCACCGTAGCAGATGCTTCTGTTAAAGGTAGAAAAGCCAGAAACTCCCAACATAGAATTTCTTTTTTCTTTCTCTTTTTACAAAAATTGGGATACACAATCCTCACATATTCATATACACCCCATTACAATTTTTCTTTTACTACGATGAAATAAATTTAGTTAAATGGGTTCATTATTAATCAACTCATTCTTATGCAAAATTTTCTAATCAAACAGGGATTCAATGTTCCTCAAACTTGGAAACACGTTAACACTGTAAACAGAGGAGAAATATGACACAGTTAAGTAAAGCAGAACTTGGCTGAAGTGTTTTATGTGATCTAAAAGTAATGAACTTGGTGGAAGCAGAAAATGAAGAATCACATGCAGTAACAGAAGTAATTGCTAATAAGAGAGTTGTTTCAGATAACAAAGTAAAATTTTATATTTTATTCATGATTGAGGCAACTCTTAACTAGAACTTTGTCTTGAGGCTTCTGTTGTCTATGATTTTTCCCACTCTTCAAACAGAAAAGAAAAGTAATCACTAAGAAGGGATATGCAAATAAAACTGCCTTAGCCGTACCAAGGACGCACTAGTGTTTCCGTATGCACATATAGATTCGTTGTTATAGATCAATCACTTTCAAATATATGATAAAAAGAGAAATTCAGAAACAGACAAATGAAATAATATCTAATCGAACATTCCTTATTTACCCCACCACCCCCCATATCATTTTCTTTGCCAATTAGCTTGCTCAGCCATGCTTATCCTCTAACCACACACCACTATATATACCTGAAGAGCCTCCCCATCCTCCTCATCTCATCCCACACCAGTTCCTACTTCAAGATCTGCATTGAACCCATTTAGCGATATATACTTCTGTTCTCAACCATTTAACCTACATTTGAAAATTTGTTTAGAGTTTCTTGTGTTTAGTACTGCAAGTTTTCAGCAATGGACAGGGTGACAAAGATGGCATCAGAGAGGCCTGTGGTGATCTTCAGCAAGAGCTCTTGCTGCATGTGTCACACCATCAAGACCCTCTTCAGTGACTTTGGGGTGAACCCAATGGTTCATGAGCTCGATGAGATAGCTCGAGGGAAGGAAATTGAGCAAGCCCTTGTGAGCCTCGGATGCAGCCCATCGGTGCCAGCCGTGTTCATCAGTGGTGAGCTCGTGGGTGGAGCCAATGAAGTCATGAGCCTTCACCTTAACCGCTCCTTGATCCCAATGCTCAAAAGAGCAGGAGCTCTTTGGGTATGAAACAGTACTACTGAGTACTGACCTTATCATATCAGGCAATAAAAGTCCTGTTTTGGTTATAATAACTATATATGAGATTATAATGCAAGCATCGGATATAGAGTGTGATAAATATCTATATTAGAGTATAGCTTATGTTACTAAAGTTTTGGAATAAGCTGAAGGCTAACTTAATCGTCGGAGGTGTACTTTAGCCTTTTCCTCTTTTGATATTTTAATGTAGCTTCGCGGCCTAATGGTGTTTTTAATTGTGTGCTTTTGGCATCATTGTCAGTCAGTTAAGGTTTATCAGCATTTATCCTCTCGAACTTGTAGAGCTAATAGCCAGGCATAGATAAAAAGAAGTCAAGTTTCTTAAAATAACTATTTAACTGACAAAAGAAACTAAACATGCAGGAAGCTGGGAAAAAATAACTATTTAACTGACAAAAGAAACAAAACATGCAGGAAGCTGGGAAAAGAAGAATTCTTAAGTGCATGAAGTAGTTAAATAACTAAAGAAATAAATATGCACGAAACTGGGAAAAGAATAGTTTTTAAATATCAGTCTATTAAAAAAATATCAATCCAACTATACATAACATGTAAGTATCTAAAGCAGACTTTTCTATTTGTTTAATATTTGTTTGAATTATTTATCATTAATAGACTGAATTTACTTCAGATTCTCTCCAACAGGAAAAGTGAAACCACCACTAGCCATGTAAGATTATACCCACTACCCAAGATGAGATAAAATAATCAGTTTTAGTCCTTTGTCATTCAACCCCACTTAGCCCAAGATGAGATAAAATAATCAGTTTTAGTCCTTTGTCATTCAACCCCATTTAGCTGGGGTTCGTAGATTGTAATCCTCTAAAACTATCTAAACAAAGTGGATTATTATTATAATTTTAAATTAGCAACAAGTATCACTATAGGACATAACGTATATCTTGTTCTTCCACTTGGTTTGTGCAGGACAAAGGCATCAAATGAAATAAACATGCAGGTAGGCGTGCAAGTGACACATGCAATCATTTTAATTCCCCTGTCACATCAACAAATAGACAGAAAAATAGAACAAAAAATAATAAAGAAAACTATAGGAGAACTCAAAAATAGATGAAACTTGGGTGGTGCATAGATGAAAGTGTAGTTTAGGAATGAGCATGATAAGACAACTATAATTATTTTCACTTCTAAGTGCTCTAAAACACTCTGTTTTTCCTGAATTGTCCTTGTTCTAATGAATTCATTTCCCAAGGAATTACATGCAGAGAATACTATTCAGGACAATGAGTTTTTAACTTGAAGCAGAACGATCATTTGAAAGCTTTCGCCAATAATAGTGGAGCCAGAATTTAAAATGAAGTGGTTTATCAATACAGTTATCGACTTTAGAAGTAGAAATAAATATATCCAGACACAGGCACGTACACAACTAAAGAAGAGAAGCAAAGCAAGAGCAACATCTGCACATTAAAATATGTGGCTTAGTTGGCTTGGAAAATTGCCTTTGCCACGTTAGTTTTGGATTGAGTTGTTGCACTGTTGAAAACAGGACAAATGAAAATGACTTGCATGCAAGCAGCAGTAACCTTATAGATGAAGGAAACCCTTATATTTTAATAAATGAAATACTAGGTTAATAAAATTTACCTTGACTTGACCACCATGACTTATTGAAAATATATCAACTACAGCTTTTTGAAGCCTTTGCACCTTCTAAGATATAGCGACGCTTTCATTTCCTATTGAGCTTTTTGAACAACCTAAAAATCAGAGTGCCTCGCAAGGTTGAATCATACCTGTGAATTTGATTAATAACAGCAAAGTCTATATTATCTGGTTGTATTAATATAGATTTTTATGTTAAAAATGTCAGGCAACTGAGTGCTTTTCATTAAAAAGTATAAAATTGACTGGGAAAAAAAGCTGAATGTCAGTCATAAGCTTCCGCTTTGCCAATGTCCGAAATTAGTTTTCTGAAAGCGGCAACATGCAACATGGGGCCGTTGTTCCAAAAATTGCAAAATTCACAAACTAGTTGGCCTTTTTCTTGAATTGGAAAGGAGGACAAATTGGCCTGTGAGGGATAGAACCCACCACCTCCCCTATACAAGGGAATTACTTTGCCACTAGGGCAATGCACCATATGCAACTAGTTGTCATTTTAAGATTAAATCAATATAAAAAGCCCAAGTATCTAAATCATGGATTTCAATGCATAACAAACTGCATAACTACGATCACTTCAAATACTCATATTGCAGAAAGTCAATCAAATTGGTAAAGTAAACACAGAGCAACGCCTGAATCAATTATCAATTATTAATAAAATGGTCTTCCCAGCGAATGATATTCCTTTCCAATTTCCTCCATCACATGTACAAAAAAGTTCCAGAATCTCTACTTTCTTCAATTTTTTTTTTTTTTTTTTGGTGAAAACAGAATGTCTATTTTCATTCACAAGCACCATTACTAATCAAACAATTCATCTGTGAAAGACTTTAATCAGAAGACTACTCATTCTTTTATTTTTATGAGACTGATAGTCATAGATCAATTTTTCATCCATCACTACCAAAAGTGTTTACCTTGTTCAGTTTCATTATTTTTTATGACAACTTCAGCCCTACAGATTATACATGATACGTTTAAATGCTTCAGTCTTGGGCCACATTGGGAAAAATGAACTTTGATTGCTCCACAAAGCTTCCTCGGACACAAAACCTGTCATTTTTTCATCTTCAGTCTCAATTAAGTTGATTTAATATATCATCTTTAAGTGATAGAAGATGGTAGATGCCGCTGGAGCATCAAATTATCGTCGCAGATACAACTCCATACATTTTTTTTCCTCTTCCGGTCATGGAGGAACCAAATTAAATCCAACTACATCCAGGTATTTTGTTGAGTTTCTTTTCACCCAAACCCATTCTCAACCTCTTGGCATCATCCCATTTACCAACAGAAGCATATATACTAGAAAGAAGAGAGCAATAACCACTTGTTTCACTCTCCAACTTAAGGCAGTGCTGAACAGCAATTTCCCCCAATTCCACATTGTTGTGTAATCTACAAGCAAGAAGTAGAGCTCCCCAAAGTCCAGAATTTGGTTGAATTGGCATGTTTATTATGAGCTTATAAGCTTCATCCAACCATCCTGCCCTCCCTAAAAGATCAACCATGATTCCATAGTGATCAACGGAAGGCACAAGTCCATAATCTTTCATGGATTTGAAGCAGTGGTATCCTTCTTCAACCAATCCAGCATGATTGTATGCGGTTAACAACCCAGTGTAGGTAATTAAATTTGGGAAAATACATTCTGCAAGCATCTGTTCATATAACTTTATCGAATCATATGGCCTACCATTTATTCCACACCCATGTATCATTGCAGAATAAGCGATCAAGTCCCTCTTTCTCAGACCATTAAATAGCTCATATGCATTGTCAATGCTTCCAAACTTGGCATACATATCAATTAAAGCAGTAGCTAGATGATCATCCAGAACGATTCCAAAGTCATTCATGCGAGACTCAATCCAGTGCCAATATCTTATATCTCCTAATTGTGAACAGGCTGATATAATACTAGCCAAAGTCATCTTATCAGGATGTATATTGACCTCTGGCTTGAGCATGTCATTTAATAGAGCAAGGGCCTCCTTTGGCTTGCTATTCTGAGCATAGCAAGCTATCATGGCATTAAATGAAAGCAAGTCTTTGTCACCCATCTGGTCAAAAAGCTTTCGAGCAGACTCGGTATCCCCTGCCCTTGAGTACCCAGAAATCATTGTCATCCAAGAAACACTGTTTCTTACAGGCATTGCATCAAAAAATTCTCTTGCAGATATTATGCTACCGGAATCAATGTAACCGCTGATCAGTGTATTCCAAGAAGCCAAGTTTCTCTCAGGCATTTGTTGAAATAAGGAACAAGCCTGGTCCATATTTCCTGATTTTGCATATCCTGAGATCATAGAGTTCCAAGATACAACATCTTTCCTAGGAATCTCATCAAAAAACAAGCGAGCCACAGCCAAGTTACCATCTTTCAGATACCCAGATAACATAGAATTCCAAGAAACCACATTTTTGTGGGACATTTCATCAAACACCCTACGTGCAGTCTCTGTATCACCCACTTTCGAGTACAAATCAAGAAGGGCCGTTTGAACATAAACACAACTAGAGAATCCATAAACCTGAACTTGCCCATGAATTGATACACCACCAAGTTTATACTCAAGCCTGGCACATGACTTCAGAGCAGAGGATATCGCATATGAATTTGGACACAGTCCAATTCTCTGCATTTGAACATAGAGAGATATTGCTTCAGTGAATTGACACTTCTGAGAGAAGAACCGTATGGTGCATCCCCATGAGAAGGAATCTGGATTGCGTAAATGTACAAGAATTGGCTGCACATACATAGCTATACTTTTATAGTTCTTGACATCCCAGAGAAGAATGTGATGGACTAAAACAGGTTCTAGATGATGTAGACCATTAAGCAGGATATGGGCATGGATTTGTTTAGCCTGCTTCAGAGTTGAACAACTCTTTAGCAAGGCTATCAATTTAGGAACTAGCATGGAGCACTTTTAATGGACTTGAACCATTTGGAGAGGTACTTATACTGAGTTAGTGAAACTTCATACTGTTTGTGTTTTACTTTCTTTTCTTTTTTTGGGCCAACTCAGTCATACTGTTCGGAGCTAAACCCTTTATAACTAACGGATTAAATGGTTGGGTTGAGACTAAAGTCTAATAGACTAATACTACAAGAAGGGTCAAGATCTCGTAACAAAAAAATAAAGAAACTGACCAAATGTCTTGTAAGTCAGTGACATGATATTTCCATAGTAAGAAGCAAGTTGTGACGTTGATCCTGAATGGAAGTTTAAGTTATTAATGTCTGCCTCTTTAATTAACAAAAAAGAAAGAAAGAAAGAAAAAGAGGAAAATGACATTCAACTCCGATTGTGAGAAAAAAATATCAAACAAATTTTATCAATTGTCAATAATAAGTGAAACAGTCACCGTTAAACAAGTAAAACAAACACAATCAACAAGTTATAAGAATTTGGTTTATATTAATTGTTTTATGTTTTATATGGGATGTGAATGTCATTTTCCAAAAAAAAAAGTCAATATATTCTTTTTGTGAAATAAAACATTCCACATTGTTATTGCTTAGAATGAGTCATTTTTCTGGATCACCTAACTGAGATTTTTTTCACAATAAACTACACAAACACTTTTAAAATTATCATAGCTCTAGGCCACTATATAGTATAATAAAAAGGGAGAATCCCACTAAAAGCCTTTTGAAATAGAAAAATCTTGATTTAGGTCTTTAAATTTAGCAAATTCTAAAGCCCAATTTAGAATTTTACAATTAACTTATTTTACATATATGTCCTCTTTATGCTTCCCTCCCCTCTCCTTCAAATTCGCTACCCTCTGAATTTTGTTATCCTGCAAATATTTTCATTTCAATTCTTTGTTTTCCACTGCAAGATCTCATCTCCTCCTCCATCCCCCCCCCCCCCCCCCGGTCCATTATATTCACCTGCTGCCCATCCTCATGTCATTTAATTTATACACACTTTTCATCAATTTGGTGTTATGGTTGGCCGGTGGATGAATTGGGGGGACCGAGGGAGGAGGGGATGAGGAAATAAAGAATTGGACCGAAATGATTAGCTGTTGAATAAAGGGTTTTGAGTAAAAAAAAATACACATGTGATTTTGTCAAAAGTTCCTCCAGCACCAAGTGCTTTTTTTTTTTTTTTTTACCAAAAGTAACTCGAAACTTTTAAATTAGGCTTAAAAGTCACACTTACAGTTATGGTCCAAACAAAAGCGTTTAGTGCTGGACGAACTTTTGACAAAATTGCATGTGTATTTTTTACCTAATTTTAATGGTAAGTGTGACTTTTAAGCCTAATTTGGAAGTTTAAAGTTACTTTTGATAAAAAAAAAAAAAAAAGCACTTGGTGCTACATGAACTTTTGACAAAGTCACATGTGTATTTTTTACCTTTAACCCTTGAATAAATTAAAAAAAAAGCTAGAGAGATATGGAGCTGGGAAGTAAGGGTGGAAATAGGCTAGGCTTATGTAGGCTTCAACTAAATAGGCCTGGGCCTGAGCCTGTATGTAAGTTTAATTTTAGGCCTGAGCCTGAGCCTTCAAAAGGCCTGACTAGGCCTGAAAGCCTATTTAAAAGCCTACTTAAAATGTAGACTCTTAAATAGGCTTAAAAGTTTATACTTATAATTCCATATATTACCCTTTAAACGTATTAAAACACATATGTATATCTCAAAAAGATTTTATGATTGTAAAACTAGATAAGTTGGTCATGTTATAATTAATTTATAAAATTTATTTTATATTATATATCATAATAGAAAATACAAAATAATTAAATAGGCCAGACCTGTAGGCTGTAGGTTAGGCCTTACGAAAAAAGGTCTGGCCTGTTTACCTAAATAGGCCTGATTATGAGCCTAACCTATTTACTAAATAGGCTAGGCTAGGCCTATTGTAGGCTAGGCTGTAGGCCCCTGATAAGGGCCTGGCCTATTCCCACCCCTACTGGGAAAGAGAGGGGAGGGAGGAGGCAAGAGTATGGCATATAAGTAAAATAAGTTAATTTTGAGAACTTAAATTAGGCCTATTGTTCTCATTCCCAATTTGTCAAATTGAAAGGCCTAATTCAAGATTTGTCTATCTCAAAAAGCTTTTAATAAGATTCTCCCTAATAAAAAACGTTATTCGAAGAATATTATAGAGGATAAATTTAATCTAATTTTTTTAATATCTAAGACTGTCCTTAATTTATTCAAATGCATATTTAAAAAAAGAAGAAGAAGAAGAAGAAGAAGAATTATTTTTAGCATATTCTTGCTTAAAGACTGCATGTTGGACCTTGAAATTTTGATGACAACCAAACATGACTTAGGCTATGAAAATTATAAGTATTCTTGACTTAGAAAATATTTTGAAACAAGTTTTTAAAACTAAATCAAGAACAATCGATTGACATAAGACAATCGATTGAACTCGTAGAAGTTCAATCAATAGGCTATCGATTATATATCAAGTATTAAAGTTCAATCGATAAACAACAAATTCATTCGAGTGTTTCAACTCTCAATCGAAAAATCTTGAAGTAAAAACTGAGTTGAAACAATCGATCGGTTGAAGTTATGCCAATCGATTAAACAAAGTTCAATCGATAGAGGTAGCGCCAATCGGTTGAACTGCAAGAGGAAGAAAATCGATTTAAGTTGCATGTTCAAAGCAAACTCAACAAAAAACAATCGATGTATTATTTGGTAATCGATTGAACTAATTCAACTGATAGACATAATGACAATCGATTGTTCTCCGCTGATTTTATTCGATAAACTGACATTTCAATCGAGTGTTGTAGGTACAATCTGAAGACTTCAATCGATTGACTTATGTCTATTGATTGAACTATGAAGACTTCAACCAATTGAGTACTTGGCAATCGATTGAACAAAATTTCAGACTTAATTACTCTTTTCATGATTTAACTAACGTCATAATATATTTGGTAAGTTTGTGTCTGGCTATTTCAGGAAGTTATCGTTAGACACATAAATCATTCACAGAAACTGTGAAAACTGAACGCAGAAGACCGTTACTCTGGACAAAGACTAAATCCAGCAAGAGAGAAAGAGAAAGGCAACTCAATACTACTCTGGAGCATTAATTGCTACTAATCATCACTTCATCAACCTCCATAACTCATCTCTCATCTCTCAACGGCTATAACAGAGAACAACGGGCAAATTTTTGAAGCTAAGTATAAAAGCATTTGAAGCCCAAACTTGATTGGTAGAGAATCAAGTGATATTCAACTACCTATTCCTACTACAATCAATTCAAGTTTCTGAGTTCTCTCATCTATTCTACAAACTGTATTTTCTATCAGCTCAATTAAGTGAGCAAGCCTGTAATTCTGTAAACTCTTTTCATTGAGTGTTTTCCTTGGGATAATGAGATTTTAGAGGAAAGTGTTGTAATCTTACAAAGTGTAAGGGAAAGAGAATTTGGTGAGATAGTACGTGAGATCTTACTGAGAAAATTCTCTGTGGTGTAAAGGTATTCAGGAACCTATTGTAATACTAATTCACTAATGGAACCCAACAAATGTTAGAGAACTAGATGTAGGTCAGAGTTAGAACCGAACAATATAAATCCTTTGTGTTTGTTTTAGATCTTACAATTTTTTTTAAGATACACAATCCACCCCCTCTTGTGTATTTACTGCCATTTTCACTAAAGAGCTATTATATTTATAAAAATATGATAATAATACATTTCTTGTAAATTTTCTATGTATATATCAAAGTAGCAAGTGAATAACTCCAATGAAAGAAGGATAGGGTTGATAGATACTAGTTTTGATCTGCTTTGGAAGTTCTAGACTTAAGAAATGTGAGAGAAAAAATTATGAACTTTACATGAGTAATGGGGTCGTCCTTTTCTATCAATTTATGTAAAAATAGTGGAACTTGATTTTATTTTAGTCACCTTAACATTTAATAATAGGGAAAATTGTATTCAAGTGCCAAATAAGACAAATTATTATTGTGAAGAAGTTGGTAAAAATTAGAACTATGTCCTATATTTAGGTTCAAGATCAACTCCCCAAATATATCTAATATTTAGGATCAAAAGGAGTATTACTTTTTAATAACAATAACAGTTGTCAATCAAGGAACCTAAACTTGTTAATGAAGACACTTCTAGTTAATAAATGCAATGGGATAATTTCACAATTACATTATATTACCCTCAAGATCCTTGAAACCTATTAAAAATTTTGAGATTTTAAGGGACTTTATATCATTAATTCGTCTTTCTTGGAATCTAAACGCAATGTTCCCAGTTTTATATACTATATATTGGTTGGAAAAATTATACATTACATATTGTCTTGTTCCAAAACAAACCAACAGATCAGGTCAAAGAACACAATTCAACGTGTACCAAAAGGCACCATCTTTAATCGTTATTGTTTTATTTGGCAGTGAAAGTCGTGGAAGATAGCTCCATTTATATGAAGCTCGCATGTACCATGCACCACTTTAATAACAATAAAAGAAGAATTACTATACAAACAAATTAAAAAGTCAGTAGTTGAGCTTGAGCTATCAATTCGCGGGAGTATCCATGCTTTCTCAATATAAACATATAAAGTTTTGTTTACTGATAAATGTTTTTAACAAAGACTTTTTCGCTTGTTTTTTAAATGTTAATATCTCTTCTTTTCATTAAATTTTCACTCGATTTTTGTTTTGATCTTTGAACTATGAATTTGATTATTTTTGTCATTTAATTTTGTGTTGTTTTATAACAATTGACCCCTGAACTTTAAATTGGATGGTTTTAATCCTTCAACTTCGTATTGTTTATAATTATCGGTCTCTAAACCTTAAAAAATGACTTGGTACTAAATTTGACTTTGTTAATTTTGCCTACGTGACGTTGACGTTGTTAAGTCACTGATGATAGCTCTCCCCCTCTGTCATCGGTAATGGTATTAACCCTTTCTTTAATAATATTCTACAAAAAAATAATTTTTATTTAAAACAAAGTAGAAACAATACAAGGATTATGTTTGAGAAAATCGAAAAAAAAAATCATTTTTTGACAATTTTATAGTTCAAAATAACTTGAACTGAAGCTACTTTAAGCGTATGAAATACGGACACTCATACTTTTTTTATAAAAATGTATCAAGCCTTTTATATTAAAAAAATATTTAAAATAGGATTTTCACCCCTTATTTTAAATACTTACATATTTTAGGAGTGTCCACAGCATCCACATCACTTTTTATTCCAAGTTAGGGAAAATGCTTCTGTCGTCATCATCTTCCATCCCAAATTTCGCTATGCCTGGAAGAGCTCTCTATGACTGATCGGAGTGGTGTTCAAAGGAGGAGGGGAGAAGTAGGAAGACGGCGAGAGACTAGGAAGAGCAACATCAAAAGCGACAACAACATAAAAAATCATAATCAAAATCAAAGCAATGTTAAAAAAAATAAAAATGATATCAACATAAAAAATGCAGAACATCACCTATGCCCAACCTATATGGAAGAGAAATATACGTCATTTGTGATCTCACCAATCACAAGCAAACATATAATGTCTGACTTGGAGATATTAATCCAACTAGGTGCCCTAAAAAAATTTCTAGCTGATAAAAAAATTTTGTCCCCTCTTTTATATGTTTTCTTAATTTTGCAAGTTGGAAAAAAATAAATTTATCTACCAGATAATTTTTTAGGACTCACAGTCAAATTAAAATCTCTACGTAAGACATTATGTGTTTATTTGTAGTTAGTGAGATTACAAATGATGTCGCGATTCGAGTTCACCTAAGAATTTGTCATATATGAGATGAGTAAAACAAAGTGGAAGAAACCGACTTTGCGAGTAAAAAGCTTTGGAGATGCAAAGGTTGCATCGCCTTTTGCCATCGAAGAAGAAGTGGGTCACAAAATGGATGAAAAGGATATAGAACTTAATAGACGAAAGTTAAGGCCTGTTTGGTTCACAAAAAATATTCTGACTGAATGGAAAGGAATGGAAGGTCGACATGTTTGGTACGCACAGTAAAGGAATAGAATGGAAAATTTTATGTTTGGTTGGTTAAAAATGGAGTAAGGAAACTCAGAATTCTATGTCTTGTCCGCTAAAGCCGCAAGTGTACGGGTCGCGTCAAGTAATAAAGTGATGAGTAGAGTATCGTTCCCAAGAGGATTTGGTTCCAAAACCCGGTCAAATAGTTTATTGTCACACTCTCACCTAAGGTGAGTGATACAAATGCTGAGATTGAAGATTTACTATGAAAATAAACTTATCCTAAATGAAACAAAATTATAAACAAATGATTCTTCAATTTTAATGACAAATTGGGTCCTAAGATTGTCTATCCCCCTTGTACTTCCTAAAACTCAATTAACCTCCTCTCAAAGCTCTCTCAATGAAACCATGTGCTAATCTAGAGTTCATAAAGTACTTGTACAAGCGCTCTCGCGTCAAGAACAAATGTTTGATCTTGTTAATTACACAATCTCTTGTTATAATTAATAAAATCCAATTTTCAAGCTCCAATCCTAATGTAATTATGCAATGTTAGTAAGTATATATCTACCTTACCAACTAAACCATCCATTCATCATGCAAACTTCAAGTCCTTACACTATTTTACCCAAGTTCTGCACTCAATCTAGCCCTCTCAAGCATCAATCAAGTGAACCCAACATCTAAATGGTAATCAATCACTTAGGAGCATTAGGAGAAGAGTAAAATAAACACATACATCTCATTAATCACAAAATAAGAGGAGGAATCAAGAGTTAATCCATACAAGGGTTCAAAATAATCTTAGAATCAAAGTAGCTACTCATGTTCAATAACTCCATGGGAGCATATATATACATCATCACAAAAACAGAACAAGAGAAGAGAATGAAAATGGAGAAGATAAACCAAGAGGAGAAGCCCAAATCTCTTCAAAGCTCCAAGACCTAGCTCAATCCCCACCAAGCTCCAAGACCTAGCAGAGCAAAACACTCCCAAAATGTCCCCAAAGTCGAAGAATATCCGCCTCCCCCGAAACCCTAGCTTTTATATCACTTAAATCTGTCAAAAACGCGCAGCAGCGCAGTCTGCTCGTTGCGGCGAGCTGCAAGTCTTTTTGCCAAGTTTGGGGGTTTGGCTCGCCGCGGCCAAGCCACAGCGAGTTGGGACCTGTCTGTAATTTGGGAATTTCAAGGTTCTTTTCTGTAATTTTTACAATTCATCCATAAATTTGTATTTTCCCTTTTTTCTTGAAATTTCAACTTCTAGCCCCAATTTCTCCCCTTTTCAAGTGTTATTCTTAACCCGGGATCCCTTGGTTATTGTATCAAAATATTCCTACAAGATTTACATAAAATAACATAAGAAACTAACTAGAAATATGAGCAAAATCTACACAAATGAAAAATGATGTGCAACCTAAATCAAATGAACATTTTCCTATCTTGAGTTTCCAAAATATATCAATAATTGAATAAAACTCAAGGAAAATGTGTTGAAATTACATGAATTCTTGGGAGTTATCACTATGCAAATGAGTATTTTGCCCTTAATGAGTATTTATTAATTAAACTCACTAATATTAAATTTTACAATATTTTAAAATTATATTATCATAAAAATAAATGAATACATTATTTTTACTAATTATAATTTCAATAAATATTAATTTTTAATAAAAAAATTAATTTTCATAAAAAATAAAAAATATTTGGTAAATACAAGAATCACTTAGATTTTAATTTTAAAAAATGTTGATATCATATGATTAAAAAATAACTACATTATATTTAAAAATACCACCAAAATAACTGTAGTTTAGATATAGAAGATACTTACCACCATATCTAACAAATTAATTAATAATTAAGTAAAATGAATAATGAATTAAACATAAAAAATGCCTAAAATTTAATTAGATTATGAGAATTTCATGACTTCAATTACTAGATGTATTGTATCCCAAAAATTTTTCACCCATATTCTCTTAAAGCTTCAAAGACTTCAATTTAAATAAAAAAAAAATTATCTCCCATTTTCTTATGCATACTCTCTCATTCAAATGTTTAAACTCATGTCTCAAATCTCAAATATATATAATTAAAATAAATAAATATAAATATTAATTATGAATACAATAAAATTTGAAAAAAATCATATTCATGTCAGATTTATATTCAAGCAGTCAAATTCGATTTTGAACTCACAAATTCAAATTTGATTGCCAAATTTGATTTTGATCTCCCAAATTCATATTTGATTACCCTAAATTCAAATTTGATTGCTCAGGAAATCTCAATCACAATTTATACCCAGATTTTACAAACAATATTTACAATTAGATATCTACACACAGGCATAAACTCCAGAGGTAGATGAAAAAAGAAAAAAAGGGGATATAACACAGAAAGAGAGAGAGACGGAGAAAACACATTTTTTCTCCACTCACTCCTTCTTCTTCGTGAGACATAAAGAGAGATATATATATATAATGCAAACGATTTTTTCTCCTTCATCTACCATTCTTCCCATCATGAGAGTTTCAAGCTTCCCTTCCCAATAACTCTCTTCTCCTCCAAGTTTGCTTTTGAACAAGGAGAAGAGGTATCGGAATTCGCTGTTCGTATTCTTCCTTGTGGTGTTTAAGTGGAGACGGAGATGCAGGAGAAGATGAAGAACATGGGTGAGGGCAAAGTGGTCTTTAAAAGCTTCCCACTCATAATGGAAAGTGGATTCCCACCAAAATAGGTAGGAAGCTACTTTCCTGTCTTTAACGGAAATTAGACCCCCGACGGAAGTGGAAAGCCACAAGATTCCAGAAACCAGACTAAGAAAAGCGATAGAAAATGTTGATTTTTCGTTTCCTGCGGTCGATTTTCCATGAACCAAACTGGCGCTTAGTAATGAAGATCCAAATATGTATACATCACTCAATGTATTTCATTTCAAGTTACCCTTCAGTCTAAATAACTCCTCCTTCACCTCTATTGACGTCAACGCCTCCAAGTCTTCTTCCATCAACACACCCAGCAAGAAATCACCCCGGGGCAACCATTGAGTAGGGAAAATCTAATGCACTAAACCATAAGGACAAGGAAGGCTTTCCATAAGGGAGATCTTCTCATCATGCGGATAAAGAGAAGTTAAATCAATGGATGACGGGAGGCCGATGGACAAAGAAGTGAAGCAATGGTTTTCTTAGAATTGCATCTAGGTCCAAAGAAGATAATTAATACTCCCTCCTGTGTTATTATAAGAGCCCAAATTTTGAATTGGTTTAATCCAAAATATAAGAATCATCATTGGATTGTCTCATCATTTAATGCATTGTTTGCTCTTTTGCCCCTAACTCTATTTCATATTCATTAATGCTCATATATTTTTCTCTTTTAATAGTCTCATCATAAATAAGGGTAATATTGGAAAAAAAATTCTATTTCAGATATATTTAATTACTTTTACAAGTTTTCTTAAGAAGCACAATTTGATTGTTTGGCTCTTATAATAACAATAGGGCGAATATAAAAAAAGTCTCATAATTTATCACTAACAAGTGAAATGGTTGTCGTTAACAAGTCAAAAAGCATAACTGACAACTCATTTTGATTTGTTTGATAGTAATCGTCTCTCATGACTTGTCAATATATGAGAAAGTTTTTTTTTAGAAAAAGAGAAATTATTAGGTAGTACTCCCTCCGTACCTTATTACAAGAACCAAATAGGTAAAATCACACAGATTAAGGAAGTAGTTGAGAGAGATAAATGTGTTTGAAATAATTTTATTTTCTCAAATTTGCCCTTATTTATGTAAGAGAGAGAAATGTGATAATAATGTTATAAATGAGTATGAAAGAAAATGTGAATAGAGAGAATAATGATTGGTAAAATGGGAAAAAATTCATTAAATCTTTGAAAAATTGTGACGGCTCTTATAAAAAGGGACAAAACCATTCAAATTTTTGGCTCTTATATATATGGATGGAGGGAGTACCTTTTTAGCTGAGGATGTAATAGAGTGCTTTGAGTTGGATTAAAAAGTAGCTTGAAATGTGGATGTTATGTGTTTTTAATAGGGTTCAAAGACCCGGACCGGTTCAACCGTGAACCGGCCACAGCCCAGTCTGGGTGAGCATTTAGCCCGGGATAGAAGTTGAACAGGTGGAGAACCGGTTCAACCCGACCAGAACCGGGGGTTGAACCGGTTCTCTCCTTTTCTTTTCTTTTTTTAAAAATTTGATTTTTTTTATTTTATTATAATTCACCTAATTACCAGCTTTCACTTCACTTAATTTTAGAAACAAGGAAATTATAATATTTGAAATACTATTATACTTGCATATGTTTAGTATTTAATTGTTATTGCTCTTAGTAAATATTTTAGTCTGTGGATTGTAGAATAATATTTATTTTCACGTGTACTCAACTAATATTTTATATTTTTCCTTTTATAGAAACATCAAAATATTCATGTTTGATGAATCATGCATACTTATCTATGTTTACATTTTGATATTAGTGATTATTAATGTTAATATCAATAAAATTTTATTATTTTAATATACCTGATCCAACCCCGATCCGACCATTAACCCCTAAACTAGTGCCTTATCCGGTTCGACGTCCGGTCCGATTTTTTAAACCTTTGTGTTTAATGGTGAAACTAAACCTTACGGGTAACATTTTCTTTTTCTTTCTGGGTTACTTCCAATAATAATAATAATAATGATAATAATAGAATCGGAAAACACGTGGGGGCAAGATCAGATCAAACTTTTGGGGGTTATCATCCAAGTCCCGAGAGAGGTGGGCCCACAAAGCGCCCCCAATAAATGGCAAGTGGGCCCCACTGTCTCTTTCTCTCTCTCTCTGTCTGCAACTTGGAACAAAGCTCACGGTCACACTCCTCGCAGTACACACTAAACGGTCGTTGTCTTCTTCTTCCGCCATCATCAAAATTTCCAGTACTACTCATTCATACCCACATCCCCACGGCGCATTTTAGAATCAACCCACTTGATCATCTTCATCCTCCCCCGCTTTTTCCCTTCCCTGTTATTATCTATTTTCTTTCTTAGGCGAGGTGAGCTTTTTGTCACTCACTGAGACATTTTGTTTTTTTAAAAAAAAAAAAAAAAAAAATCTTTTGCTGCTTTTTTTGACTTTCCGATTGCTAATCATTGTACCTCTTTTCCGGGGAATTCGAAAGATTCTTCTTGGTTTATCAAAAAAAAAAAAAAAAAGATTCTTCTTGGCTCTTCCCTAGAGGCTAGAACAAGGTTTTCTCTGCAATGTGGCTTCTCTGTTTAGCTTTAGGGTTCTATTTTTTTTTTTTTATCTCTTATTTATTTTTGTTTTTGTTGATCTCTGCTTCAGGTGTGGTCTAGTTTGAAGTTTGAACCTGGAGGAAAATGTTTGGATTCTCTCGCCGTCGTGTTAAACATGCAAGGTGAAGCTTTTTCGTGTATAATTTGAACTTTTGTGGTGTGCCCAATTAAGAGTACCTCTAGTGATTAGTTAATTTTAACTTCATGAATTGAAATTTTGAATGTCATAATTGTTCTGCCTTAGGTTGAAGGCCCAGCTTTTGGATAATATTCAAGGAACTAGGAGTCCCATTAGGCAACCCAGAAAAAATGGCAAGTCCAGTTCTAATGTAAGCCTTCTCAGCTCCATTCCTTTTGGGTTTACACTGAGGGTATGCTTGGGTTGAGAATGAAGTAGAATGAAACGGCAGACAAAGCTTACTGCAGACGTTCCCTTTCATCTAAATTTGGATGAGCCTGTTACTTATATTCGTTCTCTTCAACCCAATCATACCCTGATACCCATATAGAGTGTTTAGATGTTTAAATTTAGCTGTCCACTGAATTTTTGAGTTCCCCTTTAGGGTGATGGTGTTGTTTCAAGCACAAATGATCAATCTGACGAACATGATTGTCAATGTTCTTCATCTTCTGCGCCAGAGATAAGTACTTCTACACTAGGCAGCTCAGAGAACTGGATGGTGTTGTCAATTACAGGAGACAAGCCTGCTCCTAGATCCAATGTAGATGCTTCACCATTTTTATTTCATTTTATGTCTGTTCCTAAAGTTGTTGTGCTGGCACGTCTATACTGGCAAAAGTCTGAACTTCTTTTCGTTGTGAACAGCATGCAGCAACTGTTATTGGGAATAAAATGATAATGGTTGGTGGTGAATCCGAGAATGGGCTGTTAGATGATGTGCAGGTTAGAGAGCATTTATTTTTTTGTGTTGAGTATTGTTGCCTTGGAGATCAGCCGCGCCATGAATACCAACTAATAGTGTGGTTCTTGCCTCCTTGGTATTTCTAACAAAATATGATGTGGTTTTTTCAGGTGCTGAATTTTGACAGGTTTTCCTGGTCCACAGCATCTTCTAAGCTTTACTTGTCGCCTAGCAGTTTACCATTAAAGATTCCAGCATGCAAGAATCATTGTTTGGTACCATTTTTTCCCTATATATGTTATGTATAGAAACTTGAGATTTTCTAATAACTAATAATTTAGAACAACATTGTCTTGCAATGGTGTTGTGACATTATTCTTTATATTTTTTACAAAATTATTCTTGATAATATATGCATTTGGTTTCATGACAATTTGACCAGGTTTCCTGGGGGAGAAAGGTGCTCCTTGTTGGGGGGAAAACAGACCCTGGTAGCGAAAGAATTTCAGGTAGAGTCCAACACTGGCTATCACATTGTTTGCACTTTGCATACACACATGAAATGGATTCGTGTTCAAGTGTGCTATTCTTCTGATTAAATTTTTGGTGCTTGTAGTTTGGGCATTTGATACAGAAACAGAATGCTGGTCACTCATGGAATCAAAGGGAGACATACCGGTAGGAATTTTTGGCAAATAAATGTGCAAATGCCCTTGTGATAGAAGTTACTTGTGGAATTGTTTTGTATCCCTACAAATATCCTCATGTAGGGGAGGTTGCCATCAGATTACATAATTTGAAATATGATATGAATGTATAATTCTATCATGATAGTAATCTATGATAAGTTAAATTTAACATCTGCCATAGAAAGTTGTGCTGGACTGTGACTGTGCTGCCCAGTGGAAATAGCAGCTTTATTTCTTTGTAATATTCGTATTTTGACACATGATGAGGGTATAAATTCACATATGTGGCATCGTACATTATTAGAAATTCATGAGCGTGGAATATAGCATGAAAGTACTGTTTGTAATTAAGTCTGTAATGATACATTACCGAAATTTGATATATTATCCTTGATTTACCTGGAACTCTGTATCACAGAACTAAGTAGTGGTGATGAAATGTTTTGTTCTTCACAGGCTGCTAGGTGGGGTCACACTGTTGATAGGGCAGGCTCTGTTTTGATTTTATTTGGGGGCGAGGATGCAAAAAAGAGGAAATTGAATGACCTTCATATGTTTGATCTCAAGTCCTTCACTTGGCTTCCCCTTCACTGCACGTAAGCATGTGGCAACTTTTAATAGGGAACTGAAAAAACGGATTTTATATCGATGATTATACGTTAAGAATTGCCTGTTACAAACGTTGTATTGCTTTTGAAAGTCAAGTTCCTTATTCTTTTCTCTTTTTCTTTGTAAATATAATTATATAATTGCAGGGGAACAGCACCTTCTTCAAGATCCAACCACGTGGCGGCTCTTCATGATGACAAAATTCTTTTTATATTTGGGGGAGCATCAAAGTCCAGGACCTTGAATGATTTATACTCGCTTGACTTTGAAACTGTGTGTGAGCTCCCTTGGTTTTTTTTTTCCAGTAGCTGTACTGAATTAATGAAGTATCAAGCATAGAAACTGCTTCATTTCTTTAAGAAACAGATAATATCTTCACCCACTACTATATGATTTGATACAAGTATTTGTTCTCTCAGATGGCATGGTCAAAGATAAAGACAAAAGGCTTCCATCCATCTCCCAGAGCTGGTTGCTGTGGTGTTCTATATGGAACTAAATGGTATATTGCAGGGGGTGGAACTAGGAAAAAACGTATGTTTCATAAATTTAGAAGTGTTTGTCTATAGCATATGATCCCCCCCCCCCCCCCCCCGGTCGTTTCTTGAATCTAAGCTCCTATGCTTCAACTTTGGAGCAGTAATATTTGCAGGATGCTTATTTTAAACTGCTCATGCATGATACGATGTGTATCAGATTCAGCCATTATTTCTACATTATTGTTTCATTCATTGTTAAAGATTGCTCCCACAATCCTTTTGATTGTACATACTTTATGACCCTTGTTTATTTTTCAGGGTGTGGAGAGACTTTAATATTTGATATTTTAAAAAGTGAATGGTCTGTAGCAGCTGCATCACCTCCATGTTCCATCACTACCAATAAGGTGAACTATGTTCCCCCCATCTTTTTAGGCATTGTTCCTCTACTGCTGGCTACATGCTGTATAAGCTTCTGCAATTTCAAATTATTGGATATTGATAGCTATTTATAATTGAAATTATACCATAATTCAATTTTATCGGCAAAAGTTCCTCAGTTCAAACATAACTTATAGTATGCATATATTCTTGTTTCTTCATTATTCGTAATCAAGTGCAGGCAATTTTTCTTTTTGTTTATATATGCCTCTTTTACCTTTAATTTTTGTTTCTAAGTCTCTGTAATTAAGTACAGCTATTAGCAATTCGAACATTGTTCTAGTGGTTAATGTGGGACCAAATTGATGTATTTAATCTTTTTATCTAAATGGAAAATTGTTAATGATTATATCAACTTATGAGCTGTAAATTGTATCAATACATATGCAGTATATTATGTGTCTGCAGCCAATACTTCTTAACTGATAACATAATTCATTTAAGGTGCCTTATTTTTGGCATAGGAGTCCAAATTATCTGTTCCATCACTATGTACCTAGTTTCCTTCCCTCCTAGATTTCTGTTGGTATGTATGAATATACTTTCTTCTGAGATTATCTAGATGTATAATTTGTATGTTTTATTGTATTGCCAGGGTTTCAGTCTAGTTCTTGTGCAACATAAGGAAAAGGACTTTCTTGTTGCATTTGGGGGATCCAAAAAAGAAGCATCAAATCAGGTTTGACAAAAGAAGCAAGAGTTACTTTATGGGTTAGTCTTGCTTCTTTGAATTTGACCTATTTCCTCTTGAATGTAACAGGTGGAGGTGCTGATAATTGAGAAAAATGAATTAGCAGTTGGAAGACGATCTACTCTTGCTAAAGCTCCAGGATCATCACTATTTGAAAAACATTCATCATCTGCTGGATTGGCATCTCAACTTAATAATGATTCTTCCCAGCGGCGTTTAATTGTATCTGCTGCTAGACAAAATCTGGGATCTGCAATTGAACATGGTTCCGGAAGGAAATCTCTGTCACAGTCCCTACTTGTTGATAATAATCCTCTCTCTAGTGATGTCTCTCTTCCCAAGCAGTTTGATAACAATGAAGAATACAGCACGGATGTTAGAGTAGACAAGACTTCAGAATTTGACAGTTCTTTCCCTCAGGTTAAAATCAGAAGCTTCTTGAAATCATATTTTATGCATAACACTTCTCGGACACCTTGAAGACTTCCTTTTGGCTGTACTTTAAATACGTGATGCTCACATCTTAGGCTAATACACATATACTTGCACTATGTGATTAAGTTCTTATGTAAGTTGTGCTCTCATGTCTTGCTTGTCTCATGTGCCATTCTATGAGCTTCACAAGTAACTGGTTTCTATTGTTCTTCCTAGATCTCATTGCTAGTTTCTTGGAGATGAAACCCCTTGACTTATGGCTTAATTGAAGGAGTGAGCTAATGAATGTTTAATTAATTTTTAGACCCCTTCTCCCACTTTGTAAAATCAAGTTCAAATACAACTTTATATGTAATTTTTAACGGCCAGAAGTTAAAATCATACAACGAAAATTTTTTAGAATACTTTAGCCTACAATAAACAACAGTGGTCATGATCCCTTATGTGTGTACTATGGTAATAAGTTGCCTATGGTGTCTAAGGATTTGAACTTACTAGGTTTTACTATGAATTTCCCCTAGCTCTTGCTTAATTGCATATCAATAGAAATCATTAATTATTTTACATGTGTATTCAACCCATATATTGTGAAGTTCAAATATTTCAACTTTTGTCAAATTGTTATTGCTATTCTGATTTCTGATCCTAATCGCTCCTCATATGCACATGTTTCAGGCAACAGACCATACAGTAAATCAAAATGACCCTGGATATCAGATGAACCCATATAGAGCTAAGAGCAGCATGGAGGAACCACAAGTGTCAGTACATGGAAATTCAAATCAACTAAACCAGGCATTTGGAGATCTCATGCTGGAAAGTGATGATGTTCCATTCTCAGAAAACAACAAACCAGGCTCACAGTCCAATCCATCAAGTATTTATCACTACTATGAAACTAAGGTGGCTTCCCTGTTGAAGAAAAATGGGAGTCTAGAGGGACAATTGGCGGCTGCAATTGCAAGCAAAGAAACTGCTGAGAAAAGTCTATCATCAGCCCTTAAAAGCAGGCAGGAGATGGAGAAGAAACTGGTTGACACGATGAAGGAGATGGATATGCTTAGAGAGAAGCTGGCTGGTGTAGAATTAGCTCAAGAAGAGGCTAACAGCCTATCGAACATTGTCCACTCGGACAATGTTAGGCTGGAGCATGATGTTGCTTTTCTCAAGGCTGTTTTAGATGACACACAGAAGGTATAACCCACGGTATTTGGTGTCAATTGCATACCTGGTCATTATTGGCTGACTCAAAATTCTTTGCAGGAGTTGCACTCAACAAGAAATGTTCTTGCTGGAGAAAGAACCAGGGCATTCCAATTACAGGTACTTTTTGGATTTATTAGGTTAAGGTTTGCTTTAGGTTAAGTTTGAATTGGGGAAAGTAGAGGGGCAGAGAAGGAAAGATAAGGGTTTCATTGGAACTCTCTCTTCTAAGTGTTACCAAGCAAAGAAGCAGAGTGATCATTTAAGTATCAATTCCCTCCACCTTTGCCCTTGGGCTAATGTACTCTTCTCGTCTAATTACGGAGTACTAAATTAACATTTAAAAGTTGAAATTTTTATTAGAAAGATGTCATCAAGGATCTCCCTACATACACAAAAATGGATCAATGTATTCGGAGAGAAATAGTGACGAGATTGAGTGTAGCAATAAAATTTGGACTCCATATAGCCATTTTCCTATGTTACTCCCCTAATCGTAAAAAAAGATATGTGAGCATGACTTAGTAAAAACTCGTTAAAAAATGCACTTGCATGCTTACATATCTCCTGATGATTAGTTTGGTCTATGCGGACAGAGAATCTTGTCTATCTGCCATTTAATTCAATTCTTAAAACGTTTCCTGTCATTAAGTTCAAATAGATGGCGTGCTCTATGCATTGTTTGGAGCCCTCGTATACACAATTCACGGCTTATAAACAGTACGAGTAGCTTTATATAGAGTTTGGATTATAGATGTTTGTGGCAAAATATTTCATTGGCTTCCTATTTTCCCAAATGTGTTGCCATGTCAAAGAATCTGAGACTCATCTTTTTGGAGTTTTCAGGTTGAAGTATTTCATCTGAAGCAGAGATTGCAATCATCAATAGAGAATCGAACACCAACTCCCAGGAAACCACCCTTTCATGTGTAGGCAAAGTACATGCATGGATTTGTGAGTTCACATCCCATGGCTTTTTTAAAAATGTAGTAATTTGTTGTTGTCATTGTAATTGTAATTACTTCTTAAGACAATACTGAAGTTGTTTCTCAATTTTAACCTACATTTAGTTCTAACAGTTTACTTTAACTTTTTTTATAGTTTTATTGATATTTTTAAGCGAGATATGCAATCAATACCATTTGTAATTATCGCATTAAATCCGAAAACTCGAAGAAAAAAGTCTGCGCGGTATTTATTTTTTCCTGAAGTGTAAAATGTGTATACCTATGAGCATTGAAAGTGGTAGTCAAAATAGGTGGAATTTCTTTGTTTTTAAAGTTATAATTTATTCCGAGTTATTTGCAACTGAGTGATATATTTGCAACTTTTGTTAAATAATATTTGCAGTTTATCTCTAAAAACTTTGATATTAAATCGAATTTTTTTGGAGCTAACTCAAACTGTCATTCAGTCGAAAGTGAACATGTTCTTGAATTTACGTGTGGCTAGTCACATTTGTAACAATTCATTAAACTTAATTACTATAACAATTAACAACCACATGGCACGCTTCAAGTTTAGTAACAAATTGAAATTTGTGAAGCGCTTTTTTCAGTAAGATGTGTAAAAGAAAAGTAAACAAATCAAAGGGAGGAGAATAGACATCTCACTCTCTAGAGAGATATTTTAACTTTAAAAATCCAAATTCCTTCCCATAACCCAAGAAACAGGGGAAATGACAAAACCAATTGGGAAAGTTCTCTATTGAACCTCACCTCCTAGAAAATGTGCCGCAAATGAAGAATGCCAACTCAAAATGTTGAAATGGAATCCCTGTAGTTATGAATACCATGCAAGTATCGAATTCATAGATTTTGACAGATGCTTTTAAACCATCTATGGCAACTCCAATTTCAAAGGATCGATTACTACCCTAAGGCCTTTTTTTTTTGGACATATACCCTAAGGCCTTATAAGCATTGAATGCTTCAAAACAGTATTGCAGTAATATATTTTACCTCTTGCCCTAAATGTAGGCCCTATTTTGCATAGGAGGAGTAATTTTTTAAAATGTCACAACAGCATAGCCAGCTTCAATACAAGATTTTGCCAAACCATCTTAGACAAAAGTGGATCTTTGTTCACAGAAGTGGGTGATTAACTATGATCAAGTAGATGTGGGGAGACTGATGACTAATTTTGTTTTGGTTCCCTTTCAAGCGCAAGAAATAGCATAAAGCTAATGGCTATACTCTTAAATGAAGAAAAGACAGTAATAGAGAATCCGAAGTAAAAGATCAACACAGAGAATGAAGGAAAACCAGATTCAAGTTTTTCTTGAATGATTCATTGTCTCTTGATACAACTTCAATAACCCAGGAGCTTCATCCTCAAAACGGATGACATATTTCTCAAGGAATATCTTTTCAGTAATATAATAAGGGTACATAATACAGGCATTCTTAATTAAACCTCTTGAATGAATATATCGCACTACATAAGCCCTTGGAATGAGTCTTTTCTCCAAACTCATTGATAAGAATATGGGATTACTGGCAAGCAAACTGGAGTCCCAACCCATGTCATTCACAAAAAACTCCATCACTGCCTTAATCTTGGATACAGATTTTAACATACAATGAGGATGCAAAACAAATGCTTTATCAATCTCTTCTTCAGACCAGCCCCACTTCTTAAAATATTCAACCTTACTATCCCAAAGGGATTTGCTCAACTTATTTGTGGCATACAATGCGGGAATAAATTTTGACTTTGAAGGGTCAAAACCCCTATCCTTCAACCCCTGAACTGCCCCTCTAAATTTCTCCAAATTCATAGTAAACAAGCCAGGCCAGGAATGAAGCAAAGTAGCAATTCCAGATTTGGGCACTCCAATGTCAAGCAAGAGTTGAATATTAGTCTCCAAAAAATCACAATTAATTATCCTATGACTACGGATGATTGAAGTGATAGTCCTTTGATCAGACCCAACAAAGCCTCTAACAAAATTATAACTAGGTATCAAATGATTGTCTAAGCTTCTGAGCAAGAATTTAGGGCTCCTGGTCATAATGTCAACAAGTTGAGAGCAAGACGCACCTTTGGATAGCAAGAAATCAAGCTTAGGCCAAATGGTCTTCACAGGATCACTCAGAAGCAAACTGGGTGCTTTCTTGATGACATTGCGTATCTGGGTGTTTGTAAAACCACAGCTTCTGAAAAGGGTGAGAATAAAGTCTGGTTTTTCCGATGATTTGAGAGAGACACGTTGGGAAATCTCTGATGCGGTGACTCGGGAGAAGCCATATTTGGTAATGAGGTAATTCACTGTGAAAGACAATTTCTCTGAAGATGAGGCTGAGCTGCATGAAACATGTTGAAGGAGATTATAGAATGGGCGAATTGATGAGAAACCCTTGACGAAGAACATGGATTTGAAGTGGGATTCACGAGAATATGGGAATTGATAAAATACCAGCTTGAGAAAGCAATAGGATCATCGTTTGCTTACTATAGGAAACAGCAAAACCCGATCTTTATAGGCTCACCATGGACAAAACATGGGATAAGGTTAGAATTGGAAAAGAGGAAGTTCTGATAAGAAGGTAATACTATAGAAGACGAAAGAAGGAACCTCGCCGGAGAAAAGGCGACATCATCTGAAAACGCCTTTCCTTGCTGTCTGTGGAAGATGGCGGCGCCAATCGAACACCGGAAGGGAGTGAGCTTTTGGTTTTCTCTCTCTCTCTCTCTCATGTTGTGAGGGAAGTAAAAAAAACAAAAAAAAAAGGAGTAAAAGTTACTTTGAAAATGAAAAGGTCATATGTATGACTTTAGCATAAGTACTTCTTTTGCGTGGAAGCCCCCGGTATCCCATACCCTTTGGGTGTAGATTAATCCGGGGTCGCCCCTTCTGGGACTTCCCAGGGGATTCGAACTCAGGTCCTTTGGACAAATGGCGGGGAAGTCACATTGACGACCCACTTCTTAACCATCCGAGCACCGCCCCCTGGGCAAGCATAAGTACTTCTTACATGAAACTGGTGCACCACATAATCGCAGTATGTTATTTGTGGTATAAGGTTGTAAAATTTCTAATCTAATTTGACACCCTTAAAAGAATTAACTACTCCTTTCGTCCCTATATATAAAAACAAAAAATTTGAATGGTTTTATCCCTTTATATAAGAACCTAATTAAATTTGTCAAAGAATTTAATGAGTTTTTTCCCACTTTACCTATCATTATTATCTCTATTCACATTCTCTTTTATACTCATTTATAACACTATTATCACATTTATCTCTCTTATATGCTCAATCATAAATAAGGGCAAATTTGAGAAAATAAAATTATTTCAGACATATTTATCTCTCTCAACAACTTCCTTAATCTGTGTTACCTCCTTGGCCCTTATAATAAGGGACGGAGGGAGTATCAGATAAAAAAATTAAATATCATGTCTTCAATGTTTTTCTAATTTTACAATTTTAAAAATGTTATGAAAATAAGAAAAATATAAGACATTGAGAGGACAAAGATGAAGAAGGACAAGAGAGAAAATTGGAGAGAAAGAGGGAAAATCTCTTATTCATTTTTTGTTATCCCAATGCTTTGTACATAACATCTATTTATAGGTCTTCAAGATATAAAGACTAACCTAAATAGTTACAAGTACATAAAGAAGAGAATTAAGCAATATAATGGTACATTGGAGGTTATAGAGAATATGTACTTAAGGCTCTTCAATTTGGGAGTTATATGATATAATGTAATTAACTAGAAGATGGAATCCTAAGAGAGTATATGAACATCCATATTCCATATTATTTATAACGCTCCCCCTTGGATGTTCATAAACAAGTATTGTGCCTCATTAAAACCTTACTAGGAAAAACCCATTGGGACAAAAAAACCCAGTGAAGGAAAAAGAGTACACAATACTTATCAAAGTTGCCTCGTTAAAAACCTTACCAAGAAAACCCGGTGGGACAAAACCTTGGTTAAGGGAAAAAGAGTACAGCATGACATTTTCTCCCTCTGAACAGAATCATTTTACTCCCCATGATGATTACATCACTTTTGTCCTTTTATCTCGATTGAGTATACTGATTTTTCAAGCATATTCCGTCCATAGCTTTCTAGCATATCTTCATTTGGTCGAATTGTATTATCATCACATGTGCTGCTAAAATGCATTCATCTAACAAATCTCCATAATATATCTCGCATCCATGTATTTATTCAAATACACTATCCATTGTATACCTGCAAAAACTTAATTCTTCCACAAAATTTTAATATGTAATAAAAATAGCAAATATTTACACGAGACATTTATTCATGATTTGAAAATCATTGAGGAAGTTAATAACTTGATCTACCGGCCAAGTAAAATGCAAATTTATACATATTCTAAGTGAAAATAAATTTTGAATGATTTTCTTATATACTTTTGGCCTTTTGAATCCTTCAAGGATTCTCATATAAATTTCATCATCAAGTGGGATATTTACAATTATTGACTCATATTTTCTTTTCATATACTGCCAAATTACTAATATTTGTAGGATAATTGTGTCCACCACAAAATAATATGCTTTATAATAATTTTCACTACCTTTGTGAAAAACTATATTTCACATAAATATTTATATCCCATAATAACTTTATATTTTTGAATTTTGGACTTCAGGTCCATGATTTTCACATATTTTGAAACATTATCATATTTTCATTTCCTTATATTTTCTTTTAGCCAATCATCTTTATGTCTACTTCTTATGACATATCTCCATGTAAGATCCTCATTCAATCACGTAATACCATTTTTAAAATTGTTGTCGACAACTTTATTCTTTTCGATTCCATTTTCCTTGTTGTGACATAACTTATTGAGATCTCTTTGTTAATTTTCAGGTACATGTACCTCCTTTGAGGTTTTTTAATTATTTATGTTTTGGCACTCTTCTAGAGTACCTGCCTCCTCGATATGATCATCTTAATTATAAGCTCCTATTTATCCGAAGTATTTATATTTGGAATCGATTTATTTCTCATGCTTCAAGCATGTTGCATTTGTTGGAGCATTTTTAGCTGGAATATGAGATTCGATAATTCTCACTTAGGTCAATAATTATATCTGGCAGATATTTTATAATACTTTATGAATGCAAAATCTAATGAACTTCTGGTTCATACTACTATAATTGAGGATCTACATTTGATAATGATAGTGCATTCAATATATTTTTTTTTCCAGCTACTTGATTTCTCCCCCTCATGTTTGGATAACTTTGTCAAATGACAATCAAATAATCATACGATATAAGTTTCCAAAATCCATTTGTTTCCTTTTGAAACATCATTTTGTTTCATTTAGAAACAAGAAGGAGTTCCTTATCCAACATTTATCTCAATTTTGTCTAAATATCCATCTATGTACGTTATGGTGGATTAATAGGTAATGCATTACACATTCAAAAATTTTGAGATGGAAATTATCTGGCTCTTGACCAAAAGTCAATTTTATTGGGAGAGTATATTGTTGGCTTGATGTAAAGTGCTGCAATATGTGATATTAGATATATCAACATTAAAAAAAACTTTGTTCTCATAAATATTTCATGGAGGCTTTAATAAATAATTTCTGGATCATATAATCTGAAAATTGTGCACTCAACAGAATGATTTATTCAAACAATCTTGCAACTTCATGTTGCAAGCTAAATAATCGTACATGTAACCATTTTATAGATGCATCTATCAAATTTATTGAATACTTATATGGTTTACATGCTATTTGATTGGGCCCATAAGTTTGATATATTTCCAGAAATATATATCCATTACAAATCACAACTAGTGATCTTTTTATTATAAATTTTCTTTGAGAACAAGCACAACATGATGTTAACTATTCGAGAAGAATCTTCTGGTTCTTCAATGGATGTCAATAAATAATTTGATAATTTATATGTATGACTTGAATGATCAAACAAGTCATGCCAACAATAAATTTACTTAGATCAGTAAACTTCTGGTTTACTGTATCATCTTTCTAATCTAACATTCAATTTCAATATTTAAAATCATTACATGACATCCATTTTGGGGAGATCTCAAAAGATTTTGCGAAGGAAGAATATGAGTATAATTTCATTTAACATTTAACATTGGTCCACACTTGTATTCCAACAATCTCCCCCTCAAGTGTGAGTTACCAATAAACTTCCCCCAATTCATGTATTTCAAAGACAGTTATAATAGGCTAATAACCTATGTACATTTCATTTGGAAGCTCAAATACTTAATTACTCAAGTAAAAATATGGATTTCAATCCAATTGGATTATCTTTTCATTCCCTTCAATGAACAGAAATTCTAATATCATTCTATGAACCATGATTTTCATCATCAATTATTCTTCCACAAAAAAAAATTATTGGTTCTTCAAGAACTAACATATAATATTATATTTTCGGTAGTAATATACTTCAATTTGTTTTTTCTTAGAAATATATATATATATATATATTCTCACAATCTTATGTGATAACTAATACATCATAATAAGTAAAATTCTCTCACATCCCAACAATGAAAATTACTCTAACAAAAATTAATTAATAATCATTTATCAAATCAATCAAGTCCTCATCAAAATTCGTGTCAACCTCACTTGCGAAATAAAACCAATAAACATATTATCTTACAATATATGTGACAATTAAATTAGAATTTCACATGATAATGTTTCATTTCAATGTAGTTGTCATTAAGTTAATTAATATATCGAATTTCTCCCACCAAATGAGATAAAATGTACCATTAACATATAAAATGTATCATTATCATTATCAAATAATCACATGGAACAACTAACTCTTATCAACTCATGGTTCTTTCTTCTTCTTCTTCTTTTTAAATACTATTTTTCACAAAATTAATTTTATGGCAAAATATTTAGTATTTATAACAAATTATATAGATTCAGCCACGTGCCAAATTATAAATGACAATGGTATATTGTACAAGATTAAACAAATAATGGAAACAACTAAATAATAATTAGCTGTCTTTACCAATATAATTTTTATAAAGTTATCATAATAAATATCATGGTAAAATAATGAAGATGTCAACTCAAAGAGCAGTTGAGATATCATAACAAAAGCATATATCAACAACAATAATTCAAATCATATTCTATGCGGAAGAACATGTGGGTAAATTCAAGAATAATAGCCTTTTATTTTCAATAAAAATAAAAATTTATAATAAAAAGATAATTGACACATAATTATTTTGCAATATTTTAGACTATTTCAAAATAATTTTCAACACATACGTTTAAATGAGGATAAATATTGTATTCAATTTTGATAAACTATACAACTCATATTGAATTAACACAATACTCTTATTTGTTATATATATATATATATCTTATATATGCTATATCTTAATTATAACCCATATATGCTGGAACATACCACAATATCTATGATAATAATATTTCTAAACATCTTATTAGTCATACATTTGAACAATCTTATAGAAGTAAAAATAGAGGCGTACCTGTTTATTATCAACATCTGATTAAAGTAAGTCCAATGGCAGAAAAATTGAGCTCTTCTTAATATCATAAAATTAAATCCCTATAATTATTTTTCCCACACAGTTAATCATAATAAACTTAACAATAATAAAAATAAACATAAGGTAGCCTTCTGAGCTTATGAAAAAAAAAATTTGGCAACTTTCTTTATAACTCATTGTCATATTTTTAATATTTGTCATCTCATAACCTTTTTAATATGACAACCATTTTGACAATTCACAGGATAGTTACATATTTCTTTATGGCTTCTGCCATGTTAAAATACTTGCTCATAATTTATATTAAAATATAATTATTTTCATATTTCCAAACATTGTTGCCTCAATTATCAATTTGGGCATTGATCTTATGTGATTATAGCAAAATATAATAATTAGTCTTCAAAACTATTACATCTAGAAAAGTGATTCTCTATAAGTTATTTGTCTTCTAGACAATATATTCTTTTGTCATTTGATACATGATCATAAGCCTTCAGAGCTTTAATTTTTATAACAATTCAATAATCAGAGTATTGCATTTTCTTTTTCTTGAGCAATTTTGTAGAACTCACAATGTTGTTTCCACAAAAGAACTATTAAAAAGGTGACGTGACTTCCGGTCATCGAATCACAACTAAAAAAAACTATTATATAAAATAATATGACTTCTGGTCATTTTAATCACAATATATAAAGTATAATGGCTTCTGGCCATTCTATAAAATTAAAAGAATACAATATTAATATAAATTAAGTAAATTAAAATTCATAATCAAATCTATAAAAAAATTTTGTCATTGCATGTCTGAATCATTAGTCTTCGGGGCTTGAATATATGAATCATTAGCCTTCAGAGCTTTGACTAAATCATCAAATTATAAATATATATAATATGTATTATTTCATATGCATGTATATAACATGCAGATGTATGTGTGTGTGTATTATATATAATATGCATTATAATATGATATATATAGATGTTCTTAAAGCATCAAATTAAATATGCAGAGGGGGTGTTTCATAAGAACTAAAGGGCGTATAAACTAAAGGCGGTAGAACTTGTCAATCTAGTTCATTGTGACAGCCTCTCTAATTCTCCGAAAGAGGCAAGGATATGATGCAATATATAATACATATATATATATTTATATATATATAACAAAATATATAACAAACGTAATATAAAATAAACAAATAAATAAAAGGAGCATAAAACGTGATAATAGAAATGTAAGATAAATAATGTATATAATCACAAAAGAAAACTGAAATAATATAAATAACATAATAAAAGTGCATGACATAAGATATTGCCAAAAAAAAAGGGGAAAAAATGACATATAAATATAAACAACATAATAAACAACACATTAATTATTTCATAATAAAAGTGCATATTACATATATAGTAAATAACAACCTAAAATAAATAATAAAAATTAATATATGGCAACACACACAACAACAAATATATTATATATATATATAAACACACATATATAGATATAAACACGTACGCACATAAGTGAAAACATATAAATAAGACTAATAACATATCTACTAATTGTGAACAAACAAAATGTCAAAATAAAGGAATATATAGCAGCAAAAGAAATATTAATAATGAGAGTTAAATAGCTTAATATATAAAGCAGCAAATAATATAAAAATAAATAAAGGTAAAATGCTCAAATCTTTAGAGCGAATTCATGCTGATAACGTGTTATAAAAATAAGAAAAATATAAGACATTGAGAGGACAAAGATGAAGAAGGACAAGAGAGAAAATTGGAGAGAAAGAGGGAAAATCTCTTATTCATTTTTTGTTATCCCAATGCTTTGTGCATAGCCTCTATTTATAGGTCTTCAAGACATAAAGACTAACCTAAATAGTTACAAGTACATAAAGAAGAGAATTAAGCAATATAATGGTACATTGGAGGTTATAGAGAATATGTACTTAAGGCTCTTCAATTTGGGAGTTATATGATATAATGTAATTAACTAGGAGATGGAATCCTAAGAGAGTATATGAATATCCATATTCCATATTATTTATAACAAAAAAAAAATGTTTTTATCAATTAGTTGATTTTTTAAGATGACACGTCAAATTAAAACTTCCACTTGAGCCCTAATTTGTTTACTTGTGATTGGTTAGACCATAAATGACGTGGTACACTGGGTTCACATAAGAATTTCTCTTTTAACAATCCATCATAATTTTACTTTTTTCCCCTGTAAAATTAAGGAGAAGGACGATGAAACAAATTAATTACTCCTAAGGATCTTTTTAAAAAATAATTATTTAGAATAACAATAAATAAAATAAATATGTTAAATTATCAAATTAACCCTTTATATATTTTCTCTCTATATATCAATTGTTTCTTCTTTTGACCAATCAATTATATCTTAATATTATTTTAATATTAACGGGATAGAAAATACATAAAATTAAAATTGTTAAGAGATGGATAAAATCTTAAAAGAAAAATGTTGTCATTACAAATTGAGCCATTCATTATGGTTTAAAGTTTTGCATTGCCGTCTGTTTATAAGCCCAGTCATATAATTGAGCAAATATGAATGCAATTATGAAAAACAAAATTTTATTTTATAAACAAATATTTAAAAAGAAAAAAATGTACATATATGTACACATGGGTGTATAGTTGTAAATAAATAATTCTAATCAATTTTTATAATTTTAATTAAAAGTATTAATAATATTATTGTGATCTTCCTAACTGACTGTCTTAAAGTTTTTTAGATAAAATAAATACTTTTATTTTGATTGTGAATATCCCTATAAAAGATATAATGAAATGAAATAATTTTTAAATTCATTAATTAAATTTCAGTATGTGGCCAGCAGGAGAGAAGGGGAGAAAGAGAAAGTGGGGGGAGAGAGAGAGAGTCATGATCAAAAGGAGAAACATTTATTTTTTTGTCCTTCTAAATAATTATTTTTTAAAATTCCCTTCTGAATAATTAATTTTTTTTCTTGATCTCTATCCCTAATTTTCCCTTTTCATCCCTTGCAGTAGACTAACCCTTTTATTATCCCAATCCCATCGGTATATTTGTAGTTTTGGACTTGAATAATGTTATTTTGTTATATTATACTCCCTCCCCTTGTGCCCTAATTGTAAGATTAAGTTAATTTTTTTATTTAGATTAAGGAAGTAAATTAGATCACTAAATTTTAACACATGTTGCACGTAATTATATTATACTTTAGTTTATAAGTAAAACAAATAAGTTTGGAGGGGGAAAAAAGATTAATATAAACAATTTAAAGTGATATATTTTGCATCCTAAATTTCTTCAAAAAAGTTAACTTGATCTTATAATTAGGACCGGAGTGAGTATGTGTTTAATTCATAAATATCTTATGTACTTGTAGATTAATACTTTTTTTGTTCAAACATTATTTTAATTATGATCGGCTTGATATTCAATTTAATCTTATTTGAAATATTAACCTTTCTATTAGGAAAATATTACTCTCTTCATTCCTAAATATAAAATCTATTTGATTTTTTGGAAGAATCTTAAGAAAGCTAAATAAGTTACTTATAAATTAATTTGAATGAATGTTTTTCTAAAATAGTTTATTTAATTTATAAACTAACATATAATCTAATAATACAAAAAATACGTTATGATCAAGTGGTTTATTTAGCTTCCTTAACTTCTCTGAAAAAAGTCAATTGAATCTTATATTTAATTTATAAACTAACATATAATCTAATAATACAAAAAATACGTTATGATCAAGTGGTTTATTTAGCTTCCTTAACTTCTCTGAAAAAAGTCAATTGAATCTTATATTTAATTTATAAACTAACATATAATATAATAATACAAAAAATACGTTATGATCAAGTGGTTTATTTAGCTTCCTTAACTTCTCTAAAAAAAAGTAAATTGAATATTATATTTAGGAACGGAGCAAATAACATTTTTTATATAAGAAAAAACCAACAGTTGAACCACAATCTCAATCATTTTATTCATGGATGCAAATTTTATTATCTTAATTTTAGCCCTAAAGTCGGGTTCATTATTAAACTGGTTGAGATCTTTCCCCGAGGTTTTGGTTTTAAATTTTAATCCATAAACTACTAAACGGGGGAAAAACTACACAAACAAACACTTTATAAACATTTTAATATGATATGATACTATTGAGTATTGATTTTCTCCTCACATAAGAATAATAAAAAAAATGAAGTCTTGATTTTTCAGCGCAAATGGCACATCATATTACCATTCTTTGAAGAAGATTAAAATATTTATGAACTATTTGTTTATAATTGATTAAATAACAAATAACGTGGCAGCGTAAGAATGTCGTGATTGACAATTACTACAAGATGAAGCGAAAAATATAAAGAAACGGGCTACGTCCATACATAGTCTGAATCGGTGGGCTAAATATTAATAGATTGGGCTGTTTATAAGCCCACATTTTCCGTGCAATATTGGGAATTCAGGACCACAAAATGAAGTTTAATTTCATTTTGAGATCAACAACATTGTGAAATTGTAATTTATTACCTTTTATTTTCTATGTTAAAATTTATATCATGAGTTGTGAATTCACACATCTCACCATCATATTTAGGAATGTAATTGTCAAATCTCTACGCCTAAACTTATTGGCTATATAAGTTTTTCAAAAGCTTCCATAATGAAAATTGGAACAGGAGTTGCAAATTATCATATTTCATTATCCCTACACCTAAATATATTGGCTAAATAATTTTTTAGAATCTTACATGATAAAATTTAAAACATAAATGTATACTCTCACATTTAAATTGTCAAGTTATGAAATCTAAATGTGAAATCTTACACTTAGTAATGGATCAAAGGTCAATTTTGCATTGTTTAATGTTAAAATTAAACTCATATATTACTCTCTCCCTCCCTCCCTCCCTCCCAATTTTTTTTATTTTTTTCTTTATTTTTTTATCAAAATCATCTCATTCAATTTCAAGGAAAATTTGAAAAGTTTGAATATTGTTATATTATTTTATTTAATGAACATTTCTTTTTACTATTTTTCATACAAGAACAAAGAAGTCATTTCATATTAAAAAAAATACATTATCATTAGCTATTAAGGACTACTTATAAATCATGAATAATGTGACTTATTCCTACTCATGTAAAATATAAAAATAGGGATTAACTCTATAGTTAAAAGGGACTTGGACCATTTGAATATGAAACCTGCTCTTCAAATTAGTGAGAATGCAAAAAAAAAAATGTTATTGATAAAGCTTCTTCTGATAGCTATGCAAAGAAAATACAAAATTCGGTGCATAATTAGGTTGATAACTGGATTGCCCATATAATTCAATGATTTATCCCTAGTAAGTCACATGTTAAAGTAGACACGAGCTAATAAGATAATCATAATGGATTAGTTAAGCCTTGTAATTCTCAAAAGGGAGAATTGTAAATAGGTCCCAAGTAAGAGAATTAATTTCACATAGGTCCATTAACAACACCTTCACTTGTTAACCAAAGCTATTGCAGTTGTTAATAGCTGTCATTAACAACTCCTTGGGACCTCTGTGAAATTAATTCTCTTACTTGGGACCTATATGCAATTGTCCTTTCTCAAAACACTCACTTTTTTTTTTGAACTGATCGAAACACTCACTTGAAAATATAGATATTCACACACGCACACGCCTATAATGAACAAGGTGCATGCATGTGTTAGAGAGGTTTTCCTTAAAAGAAAATCGGCTTGAATTAATTATTAGGCTATATAGTGCAAAGATTATGCCCTAAATGTTAGGTATAGTCAACCCTAGCCCTATTTATTGTCTTATAATAAGTAATAACATGATCACCACTATATCAATCTTAATTATTTGTTCACATTTTTTTCTTCCACACATATATAATTGTGTTTTGAGAAACTTTGTTCCATTCCAAACATTTAGGCAAGATTGCAATTAATTTTGTTTTCATTTTAGTTTTTTTATAAAATGGCTCATGTTTTATTGAGTTATAGAAACCAATGTTTTAAGTAAAATGAAAATTGATGAACAAAAACTAAAATGGGGACAAATTTAAGAGACTTAAAACTGTATTGACCTTAATACTATCTATATTTTTTGGCCATGACCATAAAACTATATATAAACACACACACACACACACATTAATACCTCTTAGGTATCTAGAATTAATGTAATTAAATTGGATTTATCCTTAATGGTATTCTAGGCTAGTGGTATGAAACTCCCATATGAATGAGATTATCTTGACATGCTAGCTAGTAGCCTCAAGCAATTAGATGGCCTTTCTAAATTTAAAAGAACAATTGGATTTGACCAAGTAATAATGAGAATGTAGGATCAAGGAATTGATAGATTTGAGCTTATTCTAATTTGATAATGATAAAGTTGTGTTTATTTAAATGACGAGCTTATGTTAGTATATGGTGGGAAACAGGTGTCTAATTTACAATAATATTTCTATTTAGTTTATTTATACATATGTCTTTTTTATAGAAGTAAAATGAGCCTTTGTTGTCCTTAGTCACATGATCTTTTCCAATTCAACATGCCACTTTGACCGAAGCATTGCCCTATGATAGGTATATGTAATACACAAAAATGTAACTTTAAGTCTCATTGTTTAGTCAATTTATGATACTACTCCTTATCTTTAAATATAGGAAGCAGACAAAAGATTTATTTTGATGCTAAAAGTAAAATCTCAATCCACTATCTATCAATTTTATAATTTTGTTTTCAAAGTATCTATATCCAATGGAGTTTCCATCAATGGATGATTCAGATGCACATAATTAAAAAGATCTAGTACATATTTGTCTCAGATATCTAATTGAATTAGTTTTCTTGATACATGTAAATTAGTTATTGATATCTCCTATTAACGATAGGAGGTAGTGTAAAAATTCAAACAAATAATAAAATTATTCATGAAATATAAACATTAGGTGCACCACAATATTTTAAACTTTCAATAATACACAAGACTAACTTTATTAATTTATATGATTTGATATGAACAATTCAAATTCAAAAATTATTGAAAATTAAGACAAGGGTGAAGACAATAAGAAAGAAGATAAAGGAAGAAGGGTCAAGGTTGAATGAAAAGAAGTGTATATTACACTACAATAGAATAGACATTTCGAGTTCATCACACGAGCAAGTGAAAAGTGTAGTCTAATAAATTTTTTAAAAGATTTTATATGTTGATAATGTTTCCCCTGGATCCCGGACGACCTTTAACACAACTAAAAAGTGTGTGCCACTTTTGAAGAGTGTGCACCATTCTCTTCTTTGCCTCCAAATTCACTCCCATCATGGATACAAACACCCAGCAATATTAAAAACCTACTTATTATATCCATTTTTATAATAAACAATAATATGTGTGCATATATAGGGGGGGGGGGGGGAGCTTATGTTTTAGTGTCTGGTCGATATGGAAGAGAATATTTGTGGAAATCTAAAGTAGCTTGTCAAAGGGTACTTCTTGACCATCCCAACAACAAACTCATCTTTTAAGACATGGCCTTGACTATCTATTTTCCATTTTTTTTCCTGAAAAAATATAGAATAAAAAATGAAATAGATGAGTGTTAATAATGGAGGTCATCACAAGTGTAACAACTCAAAAAATGCACTCTTTTAGTTTTAAGGGAAAATTTCATTGTAGGACCACTGTAACAATTTAATGTCAGATGAGAACCAAAAAAATCTGAAATTTCACTGCAGGACCTAGGTCCTTAAATGAAAAAAAAATTGTTGTGTGAAAAGACCTAAAAGCCCTTGTGAATTAATTTTAGATAGGGACCTGAACAAAAAGTCTTCTGACGCTGACACAACGTACTTCCTTGGCTGACAACGTACTTCCTCGTGCATATGGCGATTTCCTTGTGCATATGGCCATTTCCTTGTGCATATGGTCATTTCCTTGTGCGTGGCCAATTAATTACTCCTTGTGCATATGGGCATTTCCTTGTGCGTGGCCTGGACATAGCACGTTATAAGGCCAATTAATTACTCCTTGTGCATATGGTCATTTCCTTGTGCATATGGGCATTTCCTTGTGTGTAGCCTGGACATAGCACGTTATAAGGCCAATTAATCACTCCTTGTGCATATGGCCATTTCCTTGTGCTTATGGTCATTTCCAGGGCACGCACAAGGAAATGACCATATGCACAAGGAGTGATTAATTGGCCTTATAACATGCTATGTCTAGGCCACGCACAAGGAAATGGCCATATGCACAAGGAGTAATTAATTGGCCTCATAACGTGCTATGTCCAGGCCACGCACAAGGAAATGGCTATATGCACAAGGAAATGGCCATATGCACAAGGAGTAATTAATTGGCCTTATAACGTGCTATGTCCAGGCCACGCACAAGGAAATGCCCATATGCATAAGGAAATGACCATATGCACAAGGAGTAATTAATTAGCCACATACAAGGAAATGACCATATGCACAAGGAAATGGCTATATGCACAAGGAAATCGTCATATGCACGAGGAAGTATGTTGTCAGCCAAGGAAGTACGTTGTGTCAGCGTCAGAAGACTTTTTGCACAGGTCCCTATCTGAAATTAATTTACAAGGGCTTTTAGGTCTTTTCACACAACAATTTTTTTCATTTAAGGACCTAGGTCCTGCAGTGAAATTTCAGATTTTTTTGGTCCTTCTTTTACATTAATTGTCTACAGTGGTCCTTGAATGAAATTTTCCCTAGTTTTAAATGTAAGAATTAATTTGAGGGTTTGTTTTTTATCATAAATGTAATGTCCATATTCACATTATCCCTCAAATTTGGAGTTTTTCTTCCAAATTATTTATGTTGATTGCACCTACTAAATGAAGCTTTCAATAAGAGGGGTGGTTTTAATAAAATGATTAAAGAACATTTTAGGAAATCAACACACATTTTTTTAAAAAAAATTAATTAATTAATTTCTTTAATATTTGTAAATTAATTATTCTCATACAGATAGAAGGAAAGTATATAAAATGACATTCATATTATTCATTCATACGATTCTCTGTCAACAAAAAGACTACAATCTTATAATTTTGTGTATATTTGATTTTAATTTTACATTAAAACCCACCAAAACAAATAATTATCTGCTTTGTAACTTAGGTAGGTTTTGGTCGAAGCATGTCAAGTAGTTATTACTTGCTTCCAACATCACCATAATGCTATGACACGAATTTTTTCACTAATTGAATTTATATTCATCAGTAACTTAGTTGACTATATTTTGAAGTGGTGCCACACCAAAAAACAGACATCTCCTCTTTCTAATTAATTAGTCATTAAATGTATTTATCTGATTTTCTTTGTAGAATCATTTCAAAGCAAAATTTTTTGTTTCATTTTTTTATGACAGAGTACTCCCTCTAGCCCTTAATATAGTCCACTTCAATAAAAAAAAAAATTAAACAACTATATATATATATGTGTATCTTATTTTAAAGATTGGAGGGAATATTTTCTATTACATCCAAATTATTTTTGTTTTGATTTCATTGGTTTACTTTTTATTTTAATTTTTTCTTACTTTTAAAACATTCTTTTTTCACTCTAAACCTCCAAGTGGACATCATACCCTTAATTAAATATGAAAAGTCTTCTTTTTGGTAATACATAATGAAAAATAAAAATATATATTTCAATTATCATTTTTAAATTATTATGATTAACATTTAACCGGGTTAGTGCACACGTGAAATCATGATGATTCATGGATACATGCTCTACTAATATTTTGATCTTTCAGTTGAGAATAGGGCCCAAATCTCTGCTTCTTTGAAAACTTCACTGAAATAGTCAAGGGTCTTCATCACTCCTAAAAATCAAAATCCCATCAATTATAAAGACAAATCTGATTATCAATTAACTAATCCTAACAAAATATTTAATAAGGACAATGTTAATAATACTCCCACCGTTTTTAAATATAAAACATATTTATCTCATTTGATTTGATTAACGATATTAGTTAAATTAGTTAAAATCACATAATATTATCAAAAAACCTATTCAACCTACCTTTATTCCTACCCCTTCCTTGCTTATTTATTATTAAAGAGTATCAAAAAGGAAAATTTAAGAAAAATTTAAGAAAAAATGAAAAGAAATCTTATATTTAAAAACAAACTCCCCTTCTAAATAATTCCTAAATTTAGTGGCGTAATATGTATATAGTTCAATCAATGTGACATATACGTCTAATTTTGAGTTTCAACTTCTTTTGTAAAGCTAAGTGGGGCCCACTTTATATGAATTTCCATGGACAACATGCTATAAATAATGACAACTTTTTGTTTTTGGTTTGGCAATGGGAAATATGCTCACAACATCTTGACCCATTTTGTTATCATTAGCTTTTTGTTATTTCCAATGTCATATAGCTACTAGGCATGTGAATGTTGACTAAATCAAATTATCAAAGTATCCCAATGTTTTTCATCTTTCTTTTTTTTTTTAAAAAAAATAATTATATAGAATTTAAAACATGAGCCATATTTTTCATACCACTTTTATCTTTAATATAAGACACATCTAACAAAGTATTTCCACCAATCCTTAATATATATGATCAAATTGATTTATCTGAAAAAATTAAGAAAACGAAATAAATTATTTTAAAGTATTTATTATTATTTGTTCTTCAAGATAATTTGCATAAATTGTAAACTGATGTATAGTTTAATAACATGTAGAATATGTTAAACTGAAGTGGTTTATTTAGTTTAATCAATCTCCTCAAATAAAATCAACTTGATATTATATTTATGATCGAATGGAGTTCTTCACAAGAATTAAGAAAATTATTTAAGAATATTTTGTTTGGAAACAACATCTTCTCTTAAATGTTAAAAGGGTTAAAGAGTAATATTGTCAATAGATTGTTGTTCAGGTTGCAGATAGTACAATTGACAATAAAAAGGGTCTGTATCACCTATGGACTTTTTAACTATGGGCAGATTGGCCAACACCATTTAATTTAAGCAAGCAGCCGTTACTTTTGTGACACAAATAATGGGCCCCACTTAAAATTGTGAATGACATTTGGTGATTGTTAACGGCGTTGACCAATCCGCCTCAAGTTAAAAAGTCCATTGATGATACTGACCTTTTTTATTGTCAATTGTACTATTTACAACCTAGACAACAGTCCATTGGCATTGCTCTTTAACCCATGTTAAAATTGTATACATCTAACTCTCTCCAAACCTTTTCTTGGACATTGAGCCACCCTTTGATTTAAGAGTATTTTTTATCATTTAAATGGTAAAACTATTACCTTTCCATTTTTTTTTTTATAAAATCATCAATTACATATAAAATAAAGCAATGCTTTACAACTAAGGTTAGTATAGAAGTGACTGGGGAGCAGGAACTAAGGAGTACACCGGTTTTACATAGAAAATGGTTTGAAAAATATAGAAGCAACTAATTAATATAATTTTCCAACATGCCCCTTGGATCAAGATGGAGGAAACTATTGAACAGATTCTTCTTAAATATGACAACATTGATGTGGTTCAAGGAGAAACATGAATGATCCAATCTAGCCTTAATCTTAAACATGAGATGAAAAAAAAAGGATTAGTGGATTGTGATTGGTAAAATTATTGCCCTTCATTTATTTTTGTGGATGAATTATTGCCCTTCAATTTACATCAATGCATCTTAATTATTTGTAATTTTTATATATTATCTCTCTAAAATACAAAAACAATTGATAATAGCTGCAGTAAATTAAAGAAAGAATTTAATGTTGTTTACATCTTCACCCGTATCCTGCATAACCGGCAACTGATTATTTTGATTGGCGGGAATGTAACATCATAATAGGAGGAACCCTCGCAACCTCTTCTCCTAAACACTAGACAATTGGATTAAGTGAAAACAACCCACAATCAGTAAATTCAAATGTTTGGTAGTAGAATTTAATGCTACTAACATTTTATAAACACCATAAAAACCTTGAAAAATATTTTATATATATAAGAACTAGAATATCATTTTCTTGATCGAGATGTGAATTAATGAAAATATGTATCTTAATTCTGTGGGAAGGTTTAGTTCATGCAACTTAACGTGCAGATCTCTTTAAACCTTTTTAAATTAATTTTGACAACAACATTTTTTCTTAAATGGAAATTAACGCACAAAGATCCTGACCTTACTATCAACGTCATAATCCAAATTTTGATTATAAGATCTCAGATAAATTGTTCATGCCTTTTATCATCAAAATTTAAAATTTTCAACTGCAAATCTATTTTAAATTTTAGAATGTAGTCTACTTTAATTGTTCAACTTTGTTAGGTATTCTGTATAATTCTTTTAGGTTTTAAAATAGGAACACAATTTATGTTGAAGTTGTTTATAACTATTAAGTGAAGTTGTTCAATCACACTTGTTAATTTTCTAACATAAGTTGTTAATTAAAATGCATATTTGTACTTTAAATATACCTATAAAAACTTATACTTTTTTGTATAAGCTATTATAATGTAAATTAGGGTTTATAGATTTTTATATTGACAATTGTTATTATATTATTGTTAGCTGTTAAAATTTTCACGTGCACTTGTAAATTCATCTATCAAATATGGACACTTGTTATTTTACTATATTAATTGTTAAATTGTTTGTGTACACCTTTAAATTCACATATAAACTTGATATAATGGATATAAGCAATTTAATTTAAACCTTTGACCTCAAAATATTGCTCAAAATGTTATCTATTGTAACACAATTACACAGTTACTTTATTGAAAAATACTTACATAGAAATAAATTAAGCCATCTATGATATAATTTTAGCAACCTCATCATGTTTCTTTTCAACCATCATATTTTTCAGTTAAAAAATAAATTTCAAATGCAGAGACTATGTTGGCCAAAAAAAAATGTAGAGTCTATGTTAGATTTTTATGTATAGATTTATGTTAAAGTTAGACTAAATTATACGGTTGATCCTTTATATTTGCTTATGTTGGTCAATTAAATTTATAAAGTGTATTTTTAATCTTTCAATCTTAACATTGTTAGTCTCATCTATAAAAAAATGTTGAATAATCAAGTCACATAATTTTACTCCTACTTGGCTTCCACATCAACCCAAAAATGTTAACAAACATGTATTTTAATTAAAATATTAATAGAATAAATTTAATTAATATTATCTTTTTATTATAGGACTCACCTGAACATATATACTTTTTTTGTTGTTTTACCAATTATCTAATGTGGGAGTTCTTTTTCTTAATATTCATATACTTCAGAGATTTTCTAGAGAACATGACATATGAATTTTTAATATAAAATTATAGAGGCTGTAAAAAAAAATACTATTTGCTTTGTTTGCACCATGATGTGGTTAAATCTATTATATGTAGGTTAAGTTGATTAAATGCATGCATTTTCTGTTAACTATCTTAATGATATTAATGAATAGAAAATTTTATATTTTAAAATTTCACATTAAAAAATTTAAAAATCTTAATAAATTGTCAAAGCACCCAAATGAATTTTCATTGTATTTTTTAACAAAAATTATTTTAAAACATTGTGTTTTTAGATTTCCAAAATAGCTCGAGACTTTTAAGACGAATAAACAATATTCTAAAACATAATAATTTTCCTTTTTGTTGAATACAAGCGTTTCTTTCAAATTTAAATAGCTTTTAGGAATCACAAAAAAGAACTTTCCTATTTCACTATATAAAATTTGGAGAGGTAGATTCCTTGCAATTTTAACAACTTTTTCGAGATCAAAGTTGGTGGCCCCAAGTTTCTGAGATTTCCCAAAAGTTACATCGCTTAATTGATGAAAGGCAACTTGTGCAAATCACCATGTACCTAAAAATGGCAATTTGTTCCTATAAAAAAATGGCAATTTGCAAGGAGCTTGTTTCCAAATTGAATAAGTCTATTTGTTTTGTGTTTTGTGAATTGTGCCACTTGTTAGAAATTTTGTGTTTATTTGTCGATGTGAATGTATTAAAAAAGTAATAGTTATTTGAGTAAAAATGTTAGAAACATGTCTAGAGTAAACGAAGCGTTACAAGTGTATTGACTTGTTGGGTTTTTAAGCTAACGATATCCCCAAACCATTTTGATTATAGGACTTATCCCTTTTAAAGCTTAGAATATAAATGATTTTAATTTCTCCTAACAAATGCATTTTTCGAGTTTTAAACTTGTATTTTTTTAACTTATGAAACGGAGTTACTTACCACTTCAACCAACAATTTGTTAATGGTTTGTTAGGTTTTCAGAGGTACAAATAAACTTGTCTACGAATTTGAGTTTGAGTATGAGACCTTGTCTAAATAGTTTGGTAACTAGTGATGTTATTAGGGCAATCTGCTATTGACAACAATAATACATTGTTGTTATAGTTTCAAACAGTCATATGAATTAAATTATATATACGCTATAATTTTTAAAATAAAAATAATTTTTTATTGTCAATTCAAAGGAAGCCCGTGTTTGAGATCTACCATCCCTTTATTGTTTTCTCACTGAGAGAGAACTATATTTAGCTTTATTTATACTCCTTTCAGTCATAACATAAGATATGTTTATTTAATTTAATTAGATTAACTATATTGGTTAAGTTGTTAAAGTCACATGATATTACCAAAACATTCTAAACATTTACATTTATTCCCACCCTCTCTCTCTCTTGCTTGTTTACTATTAAGGGGAGTCAATATGGGTTCTCTGGTTGAAAGAAATTAAAAATAGATCTTATATTATGGGCCAAACTAACCTCCCTAAATAAATCATATATTTAGGACTGAACAAGTATATTTGAAGTGTTTATATATTTAAAGTGCTACCTTCCAACTAAATCAAGGCATGGAAAATTTTTTAATGTAGTATTTATTCTATAATATTTTATTTTCTTAATGTTTTCAACTCTTTAAAATCCATTTGTTTAATTGGACAAAGTATGTTAAATATAAGGTCAAGTACCTAAATCTCTTCTTCAAGTATGGGTGAAATAATTTTTAAGAAAAAGTAGGAGAAAAGAGTTGATACCATGGTCAACAGCCATAATTAATTGTGAATAAAACTTGATTAAGAATGCTAAAATTGATCTGAAAAGCATAAAATGGGACATACAGTTAGATAATAAAATTTGACCAAAAGGTTGTTTTCAATGGAAACTATTTTATTCTGTGTGGGGTTGTTTCTTATATGATATAAGACAAGTGGTTTCTCACACCAAATATGTCTCAAAATTCTAGTTAGTACAATTATTATTATTAATATTGTTTTCCTTGCTTGCAATTTACACATAAGACAAGTGGTTTCTCACACCAAATATGTCTCAAAATTCTAGTTAGTACAATTATTATTATTATTAATATTGTTTTCCTTGTTTGCACAATTTACACATAATTTTAACTGCTCCCTTTGAAAATCATAAAGCAAACAAGAGCTAGAGATCTTATTGATTGATTTCATTTTGCACAAGACAGATTCACATGTTGCATATTACAAAACAGCCAGAGAATTATGACAACATTCTCATCAAATTCAATTCATTAATACCTTCAGATTCAAATGTTTATGACTTCTCCCTCTACCAATATGCAGACAAAATCGTGCAGTTGTTTTCCATTTCTGTTTTTTTTTTTTTCTGTGCCTATCATTCAATCATATGCTTCTTCTTCTTCATCTAGAAAGTTATTTCATGAGCATAACCGACAATTGAGTGGGGTAAAATATACTTGGTATATATTCTCTTAATGGCATGTTTGGTGTGAGGGAAACAGAGGGGTAAGAACCTTTAATTAATTCTTTCTCTATAATCTTTCATCTTTTCAAAAGCGTTCTCTTAAGGAAATTTTTATGACAAACCAATGGTACATCAGGCGAGTGTTTCTTCTCAAAATGCCTCAGAGCTACTCTCTTCTGATCTGGATTAGGAACACTGGTATAATCAGCAGCAATCAGAAACCTACGCTTATAATTATTTGTGTCAACAAGTGTTTCACTCCCTTCCAAAAGATCCTTCACTTTTGATTGATGGTACGTGGTAATAATATTAGGATTGTTTATTTTATCCACTTTCAATGGCTTTGTAGGTACTTATTTATGTTCTATATCTTTATGTAACTTGTAAAGACCCACTTATTTATAATTATTTTGTCTTTTTTATCAAAAAGAAAAAGACAAAGAAAAAAGAAAAATTTGTTCCATTAAAAATTTGACACGAACTCAATTTGAATTGGTACTACCACCACATATATGACACTTCTCGGATTTTATTTATAGAAACTAGTTAGGAGATTCATCTTAATCTAAATGTAAATGTAAGACCTGTATCTATTTTACTCAAATATTTATCATTTTGTATAGACTAATTTAGATAATTTATAAATTATTATATAATATAATGTTATAAAGGGGGTATTTTAAGGAAATCATGTCTTAGTTTTATATATAAATATTCTACTAAGCTTCATTAATTTATCAAAATTAATTAAATAGCTAAGACATGAGGAGTATATCAAAATTATTTGCTAGGCTTAGTTCAAGCGTTACGGTAGTTATTTCATGATAGAATCTTCATGAAAAAGAAAGTAAATTATATTGATTCAGTTTCTTTAATTTATTAAAACTAATATTTTTTTAATAAAAATTTAACAAAATAATTAAATAGCTTTTATATTAAAGACATGTGGAGTATGTCAAAACTATTTGCTAGGCTTAGTTCAAGCGTGATGGTAGATATTTCCTGATGGATTCTTTATGAAAAGAAAGGAAATGACAAGAATTATAATCATTTATTTACTCATTCAGTCTTAAATGTAAGAGACATTAAAAAATTAGTTAAGTTAGTTAAATATAAAAAATACATGTTGATTTTCCTAAAACACAATTTAAAAAAAATATTGGAAATCACCATTAATGAAAGGGAAAATTTCATTGTAGGACCACTGTAGCAATTTAATGTCAGATGAGGACAAAAAAAATCTGAAATTTCACTGCAGGACCTAGGTCCTTAAATGAAAAAAAATTGTTGTGTGAAAAGACCTAAAAGCCCTTGTGAATTAATTTCAGATAGGAACCTGTGCAAAAGTCTTCTGACGCTGACATAACGTACTTTCTTGGCTGACAACGTACTTCCTTGTGTATATGGCGATTTCCTTGTGCATATGGTCATTTCCTTGTGCGTGGCCTGGAAATGACCATATGCACAAGGAAATGACCATATGCACAAAGAAATCGCCATATGCACAAGGAGTAATTAATTGGCCTTATAACGTGCTATGTCCAGGCCACGCACAAGGAAATGACCATATGCACAAGAAAATTGCTATATACACAAGGAAATCGCCATATGCACAAGGAGTAATTAATTGGCCTTATAACGTGCTATGTCCAGGCCATGCACAAGGAAATGCCCATATGCACAAGGAGTAATTAATTGGCCTTATAACGTGCTATGTCCAGGCCACGCACAAGGAAATGACCATATGCACAAGGAAATCGCCATATGCACGAGGAAGTACGTTGTGTCAGCGTCAGCGTCAGCAGACTTTTGCACAGGTCCCTATCTGAAATTAATTCACAGGGGCTTTTAGGTCTTTTCACACAACAATTTTTTTTCATTTAAGGACCTAGGTCCTGCAGTGAAATTTCAGATTTTTTTTAGTCCTTCTTTTACATTAATTGTCTACAGTGGTCCTTTAATGAAATTTTCCCTTAATGAAAAACCTATTTAATATGTGAAATCAATAGAGAGATTTAAAAATAATATTACTACCTCTGGTCTTTAATATAAGATATAGTTTGTAGTGCAACAGTATTCAATATAAGATCTAGTTGTCTTGCAATTTATACTGCAAACTATATCTTATACTTCCTCCGTTCCTAAATATAAGATGTAGTTGGTTTTTTTGAAAAATCTTAAAAAAGATAAATAAATTACTTATAAATTGATTTGACTGATTTTTTCTTTAAACTAATTTATTTGACTTGTAAAGTAAACATATAATCTAACAATACAAAAAAATACGTTATGATTAAGAGGCTCATTTAGCTTCCTTAATTTCTAAAAAAAAATCAACCGGATCTTATATTTAGGAACGCGGAAAGTATTAAAAATCAATTGTAATATAAAATTTGGGAAACAAAATAAATTGACGTCCTATGATTAGATTAAAATAATTTATTGTGTTAGCTCTTCACAATTAGTACAGCAACAAATTAAAATATGTACTAATTAAGTTTAATGTATTGCTTTTGGTCAACTTAAAAAAAACACACAAAAAAAACATAAGAAAAAAGAATTAAGAAATGCACAAGTACGCTTAAAGGTGATGATGAACAATTATAGTATATATGGGTGTGAAGTTTTTTAATAGAGTGTCTGTCTTTTTCATTGCTTAGCTATTGCCAAGTGTAGTCCAATAAAGTTTACCAGGTCAACATTTCTGGGTAGTTTATTGCTTAGCCTTGCCTCTTCACACGTGAACTCATATGCATTAACATTCAATTAATTCATTGTCTCAATCTCTTCACAAATCTCAAATTCTTGCATGCAGCTGATGTAATAATTGCCTCACCTAAGTTTCATATTATTGACTCAATGTTTTCATAACTCACATTATTATTTTTTAATTATAAACCTATCTCATGAGTCTTCAAAAAGACATATTTTTTAAATTAATTCATAATTACAATTTTTAAATATAAGTGGGTACATAAAAACAGTTTAAAAACAAGTGGGATTAAACCCGCAAGCCATATACCAATGACAAATAAAAATAAAATTAGTAGTGTCATTAGATTACTGAACCATTCACATTCCTTAAAATCTCCAAATCATGTTTCACTTTAAATTTGCATCGTTGGACTGATAAGTTTGATAAAAATCATCAAACCAAAATAGATGGACAAGATTATACCAAATTAGTAAATTAAAAATCTATAAAGCGTATATTATCAAAAAAAAATCTATGAAAAATATATACACCAATAAGTATTGTATTGAGTGGAAAAAGATGAACCCTTATTTTGGAACCCACTTGGATTCACTACAAATAAGTAGTTCATATTTTAAAAGACTAAACCCACATTTCTTCTACTGAAATACAAATTCAGCTTAAATTTAAATTATTCAGTAATATTGGATATTAATTCTCACAATAGGATTTTACAAATCATTAATGATTCATTTGTCAGGAAAAAAGATGAAATAACGTTTGTTTCTATTATTGTCCGAGCAAATTTTTTCTCGTGAATATGAAGAAAATTGAATAGTGTTTACATTTTCAGTTATTTGTGAAAATTGCATGTGAGTATTGTCATTGGAACTAGGAAGAAAGTGACTACAGCAAAGAAATAAAAACGCAAAATGTGCAGTTAAAAAGCCCTATTTAAAGTACTTGACAAGTGAAAGGAATCTTTATTTTCACTATTTGGTTGAGTAACTAGGATGAAGAACTAAGGATTAAATGGAAATAAGAAAGAGAGAGATCCCTAAAGCTTGACTCAATAATCCAATATCTTCACTTCTTTAATTGAAAATTGACTTGAGTTTTATTAACAAGTTAAAATCCTTGTTCCAACAATTTTAATTAAAAAATTATACAAGTAAATTTTATATTTTTTACTCAATTGTAAGTTAGCCCTCAAACCTTAGTTTTGTGCAACTCAATCTTATGTTTTGGCTAAGTTGTTAACCATTTAAAATATCTCAGGTAAAGAAAACATTTAAAATATCAGTCTCTATATTTTAGAAAAATATGATTATATATTTCATGAAGTTTAGGGGTTAAAATATTAAATATTTAAAACTATAAGGACCTCATTGTAATGTACTAAAACTTAGGGGCCAAATTTTAACAGGATTTAAACTCTAGAGATTGAATTATATTATATCAAAGTTTAAGAATTGAATTACAATTGAGTCAAAGTTACTAGGACTTAAGAAATTAATTTTCTCAACTATATGTATCTCCTTGAGAACCAAGTTACTTATAGTCAAGGCTCTTCAAAGTCTGAGTCTTTAAAAGACTCCACAAGCTCACTCATTCCTAACCATCTTCACTTCACTGAACCTTCTCCAAGTCTCTGTCTTCTACACATTCTCTCACTCCTGTCACTTTTGCTTGCCCATTTTGGAAGCCATGTCCACCTCTGGAATGCTAGATTCTTCCTCCTCCTCCTCCTCATCAACATCACCATCCTCCTTCCAAGGCTATGAAGCAAACCAGACCCAGATGGTTCTGTCTCTTCTTCAGAGAAACACATCTCCTTGTTCTGGTGAGAAGAGAGGCAGGAGAAAGCAATCAGAACCAGGAAGATTTCTTGGTGTCAGAAGAAGACCTTGGGGTAGATATGCTGCAGAAATAAGGGACCCCACAACCAAAGAAAGGCATTGGCTTGGAACTTTTGACACTGCACAAGAAGCTGCTCTGGCTTATGACAGAGCTGCTCTGTCCATGAAAGGAAGCCAAGCAAGAACAAACTTCATATACTCTGACACTAACAACACTTCTTTTCACACTACTCTTCTTTCTCCATTACATGTTCAAGCCCTTTCACCAGCCTCCTATCACAGTAGTGCTACTGCAGTAGCATCTGATATGTCTTATCTTAACAACACTTCTAATTCCATTCCCACCCACCTTCATCATTATCATAATCAAATTGAGCCTAATCTTCCTACCCAGATTATGAACAATAATGACGTGCCTGAAACTGAGAACTTTTTCTTGTTTTCAAGTGATTCTAACTCAGGATACTTGGAATGTGTGGTTCCTGATAACTGTCTCAGAAGTAACAATGAGAGTAATGCTTCAAGTGATCACCAAAAAGGCCAATCTCATCATCAAGGAGGCAGCATCAAGATACCAACAATGGGATGTGAAAGTTCAGATTTTTCTGCATACCCAGATGAAATAACCTCTCAGGGACTGTCATGGGATTCTGATTGCAGTGAGCTTTCTGCTATATTCAAGAGCAACAACACAATGAGGGTTGAAGAAGAAGATGGGTGCTTCTTTGGGAGTAGTGGAATCGGTTCAAGCTATGGATTAATGACTGATCAATATGCTTCAGCTTCAGCTTCTTCTTCTTCTTCATATGCCTTTGGAGATGTTGATATGGGATACTCAATGTTCTGAGTTAGACAAGTTTGCTAGTGATAGGGTTAGTGTGTGCCTTTTGTCATCATGCTTTTTTTTTCTCTCTAGCATTACATTGCATGCACTCGTACCTTTTTTTTTTTTGGGTTTCTTGTAACTTGAGTCTATCTGCGAGCCTTTTCTTCTTCCTGATCTTCTAATTATATAATTATATAATCACTTTATTGCTCTTTTGGGATGAGTTCTTTTGCTCTTACTCGGATTTCTTTTTCTTTTTCTTTTTTTGGAGGGGGGGGAAGCACACCCCTTTTTCTGCCTATTCCTTTTTTTTTTTTTTTGATACAATCTGCCTATTCCTTTTAGTTTGACTGGATTTATATAGTCCTTTCAAATTTCTGTGTGTGGTGGGAAAGTTTACATGGCAATTGAGAGAATCACTATAATGCCTCAAGAATCGAACATAACCAACAAACAGTCTCAATGACAAGTGAATAAGGTAAACCTATCATTATTTTATATCTTAAAACTTGGCTTTGTGTATATCTTATGTTGTTCATTTGTTATAATTTTTTTTGGCAATCACATTTATTCTTTGGGACCTTGTAACAATTTTGACTCAAAAATTTGACCTCCATTGCTTTAATACATATATGTAAGGGATATAAATAGAAAGCTCAAGAGTTTCTGCTACAACAAAATCATCATAATCAAATCAAAGAACATAGCCACAAAAATATATGTCAAAGCAATAGAAGTGTAAACTTTTTTTTTTTTTGGGCGGGGGGGGGGGGGGGGGGGATTGTTTCACTTTCAAATCTGATAAACGGAAAGTCATTTCTAATATTATTATAAGATAGAAAAGTAGAAAACAGATTGATGTGGAATGGTTAAGATAATCCTTGTTTTAGGGGTATTTGCCTCGACTTTTTGGGTGCAAGAAGCCAAGCTTCGCAGAAAGATATGTTATCCATCCAATTCTAATTGGTTGCTTGTGCTCTCTGTACTTTCCTTCTTATTGACCACTATTTCTCTATTTATTCACTGGTTCATTGTCTATTCTTCTCTTTTTCCTTTTCACAAAAACACTAGATTGTGGGACCCAGTTTTAACTATGAGTTTGAAATGTTCATGAGTTACGAACTTGGAATGAATGAATATTGATATTGATAATTCATGATGCAAAATGTTTTTATTAAAAAGAAAGTTCGAGTGGCCTAGAATTCAGGAAATCATCGAGTGTCAAACTAAGTTTCAAATGCATACCTAAAATAATATCTACATGGATAAGATTATCTAGTAGCAAGATTTTTTATATGAACAGTTAAAGTTAAACCTACTTTTTTGATGTATAAGAGATTCACTGTCTTGTCAATTAGACTAACTTTTTGATGTATTTGTACTCATATATCTCAGGAAATTTCAACAAAGACCTTTAAAAAGGTTGTGTTTTTCTTTTATCAATTCCTTAACATGGATTCATACAAAAAAAATCTTTAATTTTTCATGTTAAAGATCTGTTTTGACAAAAATAAAGTTGATAAAAGACAAATAAAAAATGAAATCAACAAAAGAAATCAACAAATTGATTTACAAAAAAAATTCAAGAATGATGGAAATAAATTTGAAAATGTATTTTATTGTTCACAATTTGTTATAAATAATTTGAATGGTTCACGAGTTTTTTTTATAATAAAGCTTATTTCTTAAATTTCATGCGATGCATAAAAATACATATCTTATTGAGGTCATAAAGCTTGCATTCCTGACTCTATTCTTGGAGGCAAATGAAGATTAACATACTTTCTAATCCTCAGATTCCCTCTCTTGCCATCAAAACTAGAAGGTTGGAAGTGTTAAGAGATCAGAAAACTAGTAAACATATTTTATCATACATAATGCACCGATTATGAGGGGCATTATTGAAGAGATCCATTTTTTTAATTTTTTTTTTTTGCTAATACCACCAAGAGAAATCATCACATCTCTGCACTGAGTTACCCTTGAATATCAAATTCTCTTTGCTTAACCATTCCCTAATCTCATCTTCCTGGATCAGTCCTTATTTAGCATATTACTAAGGGCAAATCCCAAGTATAAAGATTGAAGAAATTGCAGACTAGGAAGAACAAATCAAGTTCTTTGTACTTAGTTGAGGGATTTTGACAATTTGTTAGTTCTAAGAGTCAAAATCCCAAGTTCATTGTTATGCCCAAAAACAACATCTGCACCACGTGACATTTACACACTAAAGGTTGATACTTTTTGGGAGTCACACCAACATTATAAGAACTAACATTTCAACTTAGGGGGTAAGATTACATGTATCCTACCCTCCTTAGACTGCCTGATACACTTAACAGGAGCTTGTAATGAGTCGCCTTTTTTACAACACCCCTCAACTATTCACTGTAGCTTCTCGAAATCCAAACATTACGCAAAGCTACAGATGTGGCTATCCTCTCACTTCTAACACTCAAATAGGTTTATTTTTTTCCTCAAAAGACGTAATACAGCATTCTGTACCTTTTTTAACTGAGGCATAGTGTGATGTCTAATTTAGAACATGATCATCTTACAATAAACATATCCAAGCACTTCTGTCATGAGGGGCAGAAAAGAAAGCAGAAATTTCCCGTCAGAAAATTACGTGATCTCACATTAACGATTGATCAAGTAAACTGAGGAAGGGGAGACAAAAAATTATTACACATTCAAAGGTTTTGATCCAAATGTTGCTTCATATATGTGTTTTGTAATAAATTTAAGTACCAAGTCAAGCATTTCACTTGTCACAGCATTTTTGTGTATCTGAAAAACCATATAAGATAAGCAATGTGAAGCCTCATTGTAGTCTCCTGATTACTTCTCTTCACAGTAAACCCAAGTCAAAAGGCTGGGAACGGTAGTGAATAGGGGCTCCCAAATACAGTTGGAAAATTGTTCCCATAATGAAAAAGGATTGGTATTTGGAGGAGAGAAGGGTTTCTGTGAAGAGACATAAAAACATGGTCGATGAAACTATGGGCCAGAGAATCTTAATATTAAAAAAGACCAGAGCATAAATAAGTACAACTCCAAAAAAATTGGAGATTTGGATGGACATGCATGATGGGCTTGCAGATTCTTTTATATGTTATTCAGAAGAAAGGCGGCTGTATGGGGTTGCTAAAATCTCCTGGTTGGCCATGGTTTTATTCAAAAGATCAACGAGATGGCCATGAAAAGATTATATGACACAAAGATAATTGACTCTGACGTGTGCCTAGAACTGAATGAGGAACTGGAATAACTCAAAAGGAAAACCTATTTCAGGACCTCTTTAAATAATGATGTCCAGTTGAAGAATTGAGATAAAAAGGAGTTATAATGAGGTATGCATTCACATTGCTTAACTAGAGGTGTGGGGGACGGAGCTGCTTGTGGTGTTATTTGTGGTTGCTGAAGGACTGGAACTCTGAGCAGATTGTTGAGCAGTTGATTGAGAAATGGACCCACCAGATGACAAGGTCAAGCCAACAGATGCCGTTGATGAGCTCATTGACGAAGATATTCTGGATGATGCAGACTCCTTGCCAGATCCTGAGGTGAGTTCTGGTCGCAATTCTGATGATGAAGATGATGGAGCAAGTGTGCCAATTGATGAGCCCACAGGATATGGTGCAACCGGCATATCAGCTAGGGAGGATGCAGATGGACTGTAACTCAATGCTCCAATAGGATGATCAAATTTGCATGCTGGACCAAATTTGCACACCCCACGCTGCGCATAATGAGTGCAAGGAGGTGCACCCTGGATGATTAAAGACCAAAATCAGATTGCTAACAAATAAAATGGCATACAACTTAAACTTTACAGTGACAAAGAAGTTTCCAAAAAAGAGATGATAAAGAGCTACCAGTGAGAAGGGATAAAACAAGGAAAAGGAAATGAAATGCACACATAAAGCTTAAAATTTTACAGACAACACACATCACAGATAGCTAAAGGCAAGATAAGCAAGAAAAGAAAAAGGGCAGGTCTCTAACTTTCAAGAGGCAAAGTCCCTCCTAAACTCCATTGCTATTTTCTTCCTATGAACCCCTATATCAATTGGTTAATAATACATGCACCCATCTCAAGCCAACAACTCTCTCCTCCAGCTCACCTACACAACTCTCATCAATCCTCTTTGTTATATCCCCTTTCTTCGTACTATGGACCTCAGCAGCCTGAGATCATAAAATCAATCCATAAATTACCAGAATTTAATTCAATAAGAATTTCAAGTGTACCATATGAAAGTTACTCCATCACACTATGCAAAGATTAAAAAGGACATCACTGATACAACCTTACATAAAATCAGCTTAGACTCATACAGTCTGAAAGGAAAAACGAAAAGAAATACCACAAATTACACTACTTTTGTGACCTTGTCCATAAAAAAATTTAGCATCTTAGCTTCAGAAACAAAAAGGTTATCTTTTAACCAAAAAAAAATCGCCATTTCATCAAGCTCAGATATTTTCTGCTTCAGATAATTACTAATTTAGCATTTTTCCCATATAGATTGAGATAGTTCTCAAACCCATCTTCATCCTCCATTACTAACCCAAATGAATCTCCAGATCATAAACAATCCAAGAGTTTACTTCACACTAGCGTATCTTAATATGATTATACTCGTCAATAATTAAATTTCACATTCCAAGAGGATTGAGCTTAATTTCCCCAAACTATAGATTTGAGCATTGATAAAGAAAAAATTACACAGTAAACAAAATGGTTTGATCCATATATGTGTATATCAACAGATAATTCGTTACAACTCTCGAATGTATGTCATTCACTACTCTGGAAAAATGTATTGAAACAACAGTGGAATTATCATTCATTTTTTCCCCTAAAAATCTCACTGGTTATCCCTACCATTATAAAAACCTTTTCAATACTAGCACTCTTAAGATTCACAATGATGTTAATTAATAAAGGCATCTGATCTAAAAAGAGATACAAAAAGGAAATAATAGTTCCTATCACGATTTTTGAGGATTACAAACGAGAAAATTATCACAATTTCATAACAGCGCCATTGTGCCCAATCATTTGATACTCCAAACATCCACAAAGATTACAGAGTTTTCAAAGGAACTTCTGGGCTAAGAGACTTGCTGAGAAGTAAGCCATGCCTGGCTTAAGGAATTTTACTGCCCCTGATAACTATTTATGTGCAACAAGTCCTAGGATTATTTCCTTAACAAAGGATCATTTCTTCATCAGTCCAACCATCCAAAAGTTATAGAGATTTCTAGTACAGCATGTCCAATCAAGATCAAAGAGAAAATTACCGTGGTTCAGCAATTACATAAAACACCACCAAAAACCTATAATAGCATGTTATAAGTGATGCAAAAGTTTGTTTTTCTTGAAACAATATCCCATCTACTTGAAACCAGGAACAATCTCAAATGTGTTTGGGAGAGCATGCATAAAATTAATGCAGAAGCAATCTTTCGATGACATTCATCACAAGATGAAAAAGTTGTGAGGACATATCAAGTTCACAACACAAAACCATATCAAGTATATACGAAATCAGTCATAAGCTGGATTTTGTGATACTCATTCTGCATAATGAGCAACACCTATTCAAGCACATAGACAGCAATGACCAGCTAATGTCCTCAAACATACTTCAGAACAGTTAATGAACCTCGAAACACTGGCCAGCTACTGCAAGAGGAAATATATTTCATATAAAGAAAAAGGAAAGAATGAAAAAATCTTCAACGCTTTCGAAAAATATTTCCATAGATATGGGAAAGGGTGCATAAACTAAGCATGTCAGAATAACGTGTAAACATTGAACATAAAACAAGAAGATTCATCAGCAGGGGCAATTCCAGTCAGATTATGCAGGATTTTTCCAAGCAAAAAGAGACCTCATTGATCACTATAGAATATCCCTTGATCTCAACAATTCCAAAGCATGAAAAGTAGATGTTCCCAAGATGAGATCCTCTCTTTTTCACTCTCATAAATATGGAGAGTACATGGGACCCATTCATACTTCCTCTCTTAGACCCTCTATTTTTCTGGTAAATTTCTCATAGAAGATAAAGATAAAGAGAAAAAGAGCAGGTGGGGCCCACAAAACCCAAGGAGGAATGGAAGGGAACACCTCTCCACAAGTCCCCAGTGAAAAAGAAACTAGTTAGAGAAGCACTGCAGAAGTTCCAACATTTCAGAGTTCATAGTGATCAATATTCTGGAAGAGTACGAAGCCACATGGAAAAATTTGGGGGAAAGGATTTTTGCTCACATTATTTACAGTGAACCCACTTGAAAAAAAAAAAAAGCACTATTAGATGTACATTTAGTAGAAAAAAGAGAAATGGAAATTTCCCTGATAAAATTTGATTTCACTGATGCAATCAAAGATGAAATGGAACTTCAGCCGAGGAAGCTTCAAATTCTAAATAAAGCATTTTCAATACCTCACAATTAGCATCAAATTCCAATGACTAGCTAGCACTAAAGTTTTAGCCTAACAAATGGAACATTCATAATCCATTACGAGGAATGACTGTACTGAAGAGTTGAGAATGATTATTACCGGACGCAAAGGAAGGCCCACAGGACTAAGGACCACATTTGGTTTTGGAGCTACCAATTCAGGTGGATGATGATATCTACATGATGGACCAAATTTACACTCCCCCGTTTTCATATAATACTGACATTCTGGCTGACCAGGTCTTTCTGGAAATGAGTGTTCCTTCTGACTACTGCCTGAAGGACCAACTGAGGAGCCTGAAGGTTGATACTGTCCAGTATAAGTTGAAGCTGGTGAAGGCAGCTGGCCTATCCCATAAATATGTGCCGACCCAACATTAGATGGAGTACTTGAGGGAACTAAGGGGTTTGCAGGAGGCTGCACCAAGTGATCGACGCTTCAACTTCAACAAATGCATGAATAACTTGGTTAAATAATGAAACAATAAGTTAGACCTACCTGATAAGGATTCCAACCTGGAAAAGGGACTACAGCCGGGGACAAAACCACATGCCCATAGGGACTATGGACTAATGAGCCAGGTAGCAGAGGTGGCCTAGGAGATGCTACCATTACACCATATTGTGATGATGGAGGGCCAGATGGAGGCTGTACAGTTGGATACATTGGTGAAGGTACTCGCACAGGTAGAGGTGAAACTGGGGGAACTGGCGTTTGTGCTGGAATTGGCATGCCTTCTGGCTGCGGGTGGTGGAATTTACAAGTTGCGCCGAACTTGCATTGTCCCGTTTTCACATAATAGGAACACTCTTTCTCACCCTGTTATTTACAAAAATTCAATTTTGGAACAAACTCTTTCCATTGTTAGAAAATGTGATCCCAACATTCAAGAAAAGACACAAGTTTATGCAGTTAATGTAAAGCAATACAGACCGGTCGCATTGGGAACCCATAATAATTTAGTGGCACAGGGCTAACAGTGCCTCCTCCCTGCCTAGGATGATGATACTTGCAGGACGGACCAAATTTGCAAGATCCTGTCCTCATATAATACTGCAGTTTATATCATACCACACGATCAGTAAAAAAGGAAAGTCCTCAACTCTAAACTGAAAACAAAATTTTGCATAAAATTCCTTCCATCCTTGACATAGACATATATATATATGTATGTATGTATGTATGTATGTATGTGTGGATGACTGATCAACCAATTACCAACAAGGAATTAATAGAAAGTGAAAGTATGCTCCCGAACTTGTTAGCGGAATAAGATAAAGCACCTGGCATACAGGCTGGCCTGCTCGTTCTGGGAACTCCCCTCCAATCCTCGCAGCTCCAATAACCTAATCAACTCATACATATGTTTCCAAATTAAGAAACATCAATCAGAATATCAAATGCAAACATATTGAACCCAGATAAGTTAACTGAATTAAATAATCAATATCCAGACAATACTTGATGGCAACCCCTCAAATGCACAAAGCTCAAACCTAACACACACACATATATACAGCCCCAAGCTCAAAGACAAAAGATCAAACCAAATTGAACTCAAAAGAAGCGAATGGTCATATCAGCCTTCAGTACTAATAGTAAGTACAACAAATTTTACCGCGCCACGGTCTCGGGGATGATTGAACCGACATCGTGGGCCGTACCCACAAAAACCAGTCCTCAAATAGTAGATACAATCAGCCTCATCAGGACGTTGAGGGTACGATTCACCACCACCCAATTCCAATTGCCAAACTGACTCTGCATTTTGCAAAGGAAATCGAGATCAAACCTCAAACCCAGTTAGTTAATAACAACACACCCCACATTCTTCCCCTTCCCCCCAAAAAAAAAATAAATTAAAAAATAAACCCCACAAATCGCAAAACGCAAAATACCCAAAAATTGAGCCAAAATTAGGAGGGAAATTAAGAATGCAGGAAGAGATAAAGGCACCTTCAAGGCCTGCTGTTTCGGCTGTCCATTCCGGTGAGGGATCAGACTGCGAGCCTTCACTTGTCCGTCCGTACCGCTCCATTGTACGGACCAAAACGGGAAGGGGAGGTAAATTACAGAGAGCTTGTGAAGGCTGTACTGAGAAATGAGAGTCTCCGATCAGATAGATGAGGAAATATATATATATAGAGAGAGAGAGAGAGAGGGAGAGGGAGAGGGAAAAAATGGGGTTACAGCTTCTGGGGTTTCGAGTTTCCACCTTCTCTTTCTCTCCCCTCTCTCTCTCTCCCACACACAGTCACAGATACACACACACAGAGACTGCGTCTCTGTTTCTAGTTTGGTCACTTCTCTCTCTCTCTCTCTCTCTCTCTCTCTCTCTCAGTTTGGAAGCTTTTTATTTTGGTTTTGGTTTTGATCTTTCTTCCTCCTAAGATTTTACTCTGAGAGAAGCCTCTCTCTCTCTCTCTCTCTCTCTCTCTTCTCTCTCTTGTGTGTGTAAGGTGAGAAGCCTCTTTTATTGGTCCTAAAGTTTGTTGGTTTATTTATATACGCGCCAAACACTGCATAAAATTTTCCATAAATTTCAAAAAAGAAAATATCTCCTCAGATTTTGTTTTATTGTAATTAGTTTTCTTAATTCCTCTTTACCTCTTAAATAATTAAACAAGTTTTCCTACAGTTCCTGAAAATGATAAGAAAAATAGTTACCACGATCTTATTGTAAACTACGATTATTTTGTGGGATCTTATTGTAAGCTTTTCTTTTTAAATCTCTCCTCCACCATTTCATTGTTTTCATGCACATCATGAACCCTAAACTAATCTGAATGGTTGATTATAAGTACCTCAATGGATGGAACAAGTGGCCAGAAATTTTAACGTGATACACGCCGAAGTAGAGATATAACTCTTGATATTGGTTAAAGATGGAAGCTGGATGCGCCCTTCAATTAAAAGCTCTTTATTAGCTATTTTTTTTTTCTTTTAAGAGTAAGGAAAATACATTGAAATCGGATTTTTTTTTTATTTTTGAGGTCACCGTGATGTTTGAACAAGAATAAAATTGATACAGGCCAAAAATAAGAAAACAAAACAAAAAAGAAATAATCAATAATAATGAAATAGACAAATATCGAATAATTGCAAAAAGAAATGAGTATGGTGGTGGTGACCCAAGGACTAGTGAGATTTTGCCAAAAAAGAAATGATTTGAAAGGTCTATAATGCCCTTGAAATTAAGCATGTGACCAGGAGAATCTGTAGATTATCGGACATGACAGAGTTGTCCTTTTGTATTATTAGAGAATTACATAAGTTAAATATAGTTGAGCTTATGATATGGGATTGATCTAATGAAATTAATTAAGTGATTAATTAATTAAGCTCTGAATGCTGTGAGGCTGAGTTTTGCTTCAAAAAATAAAAAAGGGGAAGTTATGATATAGAAGCTCTTGCCTCCACGTGGCATAAAAACGAGGATCTTCCTTAAAAGTGGTAAAAAGGTCTCAGGAATTTACTATGCTACTAAAATTTTGGGACACTTTTTTCTCTTGCACTAACTTCCATTTCAGTTATACTAGGTCCTAATTCAAACAGGTCTTCTTTAGTGGGCAAAATAATAAAATTATATGGCCGAAAATGAAAAATATCTAATATTTTTAAAAATATGACTGTTGAATTTTATGCATCTCTAGCTTCACATGCTTGTTGTATAAAAAAAATAGATTTTATTAATTTTATAAACATGATCGTTTCTAAATATAAAAAAATCTAATATTTTTAAAAATATGACTGCTGAATTTTATGAGTGAGACTATTAAATTATTAAAATTATATATAGTTTTAAAGTATGACATATTATTTTTCCCTAAAGTACCATAAATTTACACGAGTATATAATCTTACACAACAATGATGATTTAAATTTTTTTAACAAAAATGCATCTGTAATGCTGTTTTTTATTTTAAATATTGTAAAATACTAATTGTACGAGTATTTTTATAATCAATATAATTTATAGTACAATTATGAATAATCAGGTAATTTTTTAAAACAAAATAATTCAATTGATTAATGTTAATTATCCTAGACTCATGTATGGAATTAGGGGTTTTATATAAGTTACAAATGCGATGTATATAAAGTTGGTGAGGTAAATATTATTTTAAACTAAATAATAAAATTTGACAAAAAAAATGAATGATAAAAGTAGTGGGCGGTTGGTATATCAGCATTTGCACATTAGAAAAACAAAAAGAAGATAATGAGGAATGAGCCCCTTCTTATCTTTTAAAAGATAAAAGGATATGTGAACATTTTTTTGTATATATATTTGCTGGCTATATACACAATATTATTATTCTGCGTTTAGATTCAGTTTGATTTTGGATTGTGAAAATGCACTTTTTTGTTAAAGGTGTGAGCAAAGAGTCCTTTTTTTGCAATTTGTGTCATGCTTTAATAATTTTGGATAGAAGAATATTTTCCACCCCAAAAGCTTCATCCATTATGCAACTCACAAAAAGCTCCTGACAAAAAAAAACGCACACACTAATATTATATATACTTAGCAACGTTTATTAATGAAAATATTATCCATAAAATCAAATTATTTAGTGACAAACTCATACTAACCTTAAATATTGGGCTTTGACTTCTCATCGTCAAGTAATTCGATTGGAATTCAATTCTCTGTATTTGTAAACAGTTAGTTAGCATAAAATAGTTATCTGATTTGATCATTAAATAAATCCAAGTATCACTGTACTTAGTTGAAGATAGCTCTCTCAACTCATGCTTTTTTTTTTTCATTAACAAGCTTTGAATTATTGACCTTGTTTAAGAAAAGTAAATCTCTTCACACTCGATTCAGCCAATATTATTATTTTTATCATTATTTGTTCATTATCTTGAGTTCTTTACTTTTTAAATATCTTGACAATATGTACTTCTGAGTTACATAATTATATAAATTGAATTGAATACTGTAATCCAGCGCACAGGTAATGTTTCTCATTTCTGCAAAAGTAAATTGTAATTTTGTATGTACACATAAATATGTGTGTGTGTGTGTGTGATAAAGTAATTATTTATAGAGTGTGCATATTTAGCAATTTTTATGTGTACAGCAATCTCATGATTGTGTTCAACAACTTGGTGTATTAATTTTTTACCATAATATTGAGCTTAATGATGTGTAATTAATTAATTGGCAAGCCGATTGGATTATAGCTGGAGACATGCATAATTGTCTGAGTGCATTCTTTGTCCGATAATTAAAATAAGTAATTATCATAATATTTGAAATTCTTAACAAAACTTTGTGATATTGAATATTTTATTATATCTGTGCTCTGTCCAATTAAAGTACTATAGTATTATTTTTTTTTATCAATGTATAAGAAATCTCTTAATTTTTTTATTTCATTTTGTTTTTTTGATTCTCTGTTTTTTAATAGGCCGTTATTTGATAAGCAGCTCTTAAATTTTTTGAATCCTCTTTGTAGTTTGTACTTTGTAGTATAGATGTAAAGAAAAGAAAAAAATATATTTTTTAATTGTATTGTATTTTTTATTTAGCCCTTTTGACTTAAACAAGATGTGACGCCCTTCTTTATGCCCCCAATGATTTAAAGAAGTGGAGATTGTGGGTTTCTTTTTATCACTTTAATTCCTCCTTTTCTAGGTGCATGGCACACGTAATTTTTTAAAATAAATAAATATATAATATTTGAGGGGAAATATTGGGAATTTCAGTTAATGCTTTCACTTTGTGGCTTAAAGTTAATAGGTGAAATGAAAAGTTTTGAAAGAATATAGAAGATCGGACTTTGGATTTTGAAAGGTCAAATGTTCAAAGAATCACAGTTCCTCAATATCATAAATAAAATTCTGAACAAAAAATATCATAAATAAATTCAGACAAAAAATTATAAAGATATATGATGGGCCTTTCCAATTAAGCAACTTATTTATTATTTTTTAGAGAAATAATTCAATTTCAAAAATACTTTAACTCAATTTTGTTGTCGATTTTAAATTAAAAAAATTAGAAAATAGAAGTCATATATATAGTTAAAACTTAAACTAAAGGGATTTTGGGGTCATAGTTCACAGATCTTGTGTGTATTAAAATATTGACCATGAATGCAACTAAAACATTATTTATTCAAGTTTTGAATGGCTACAACTGTAAATATAATTTATTGTAATAAATTATTCATAAATGAGTTACATTTTTTTGGAAGTCTTGGGAATAAAAAAGGGATGGTTTTTTTTTGGACTGAAAAGGGGATGGATTTAAATGTAAGATACAAACAAAATTCAATTAAACATCATGCTACCAAACATTCTATAAATATGCATGGATTAATTAATTCATCACATGATTTAGCACTTAACAAATTAGCCACTGTTTTATTGGGGTTTGGTTATTATTTGTAATTTGTAATTGTAATTGTAATTAGGTGGGCGCTTGTATTGGATAACGTTCAATAAATGAATTGCGTTTTCTGGCCACTATGGATTTGACATGCGATATTTTTTAGGAATAATTGTACTCATGTCTCAAGTAAGAGATTTAATATCAGACAAGTCTATTGTTAATTTTTTCACTTATTAATTAAGGTTATTTCAGTTGTCATTAACGACTCCTTATAACCTATTTGAAATCAAATCTCTTACTTGGAACCTAAGTACAATTATCCATATTTCTTACTATCCTTGATCTTCCTATCCTTAATTGACTTTTTTAATAAGTTAATATAAGCTAAGTAAATCACTTTAAAGCATTTCATTTATCATTTTTATCTAAAATCATCTACCTTATTTATAAACTGATATATAATATAATTATATGTAATATATGTTATAATTAAATAATATATTTAATTTTCTTAATCTTACTAAAAAAGTCAACTGATTTTTATATTAAAGATTACGGGAGCATACTTTATTATGCATTACGTGAATTTTATTGAACTGGATATATTATTTAGAAGTTATAGTCAAGAAATTTGGTAAGAGAAACTCATTTGTATAGCTCTTCTGAACTTTATCTTTGACCTTAATAAAGGATACTCCCTTGCTCATTAATATAAGTTATAATTAACTTTTTCTTGGAAAAATTAAAAAAAGTTGAATAAGATATTTATAAACTGATTTGCTCGAATTTTTCTCTAACTTAATTTATTTGACTAATAAGCTAACATATAATCTAATAATACATATCAATATATCATATATTATGATTAATTAACTCAATTGACTTCTCTGATATCTCTGCAAAAAAAATCATCAATTATGTCTAACATTAAAAGATGAATGGAGTAGCCTAGAGCCAGGAATTCATACTGAGCCATCGGGCCAGCCTGTTAAAGTGGAGGGCCGAGCTTGATTTTAGAGCCCAGAGAAGGAATCGAACTTAAAAGGGCCAACCCATCGGGTCATGGGCTTAGACGGTCCGGCCCATGGGGTTTGTCTTCCTTTTTTTTCATTTCCTTGCTTTTTCATTTATTTACTTAATAATTATCAAAAGTAAAACAAAAATTAGGAAAATGACAATAAAATGTTGTTGATGATATTGATATTGATTATAAAAAAAAAAACGACATTCATGTTGATTCGTAATGTTTAGTGTTGTTTGTAACTTTCACTTTTCTTGTTTATGATTTTGTGTAGTTGTTTATTTAATTATAGCATGTCTGTATGTAAACCTTATGAAACAGTTTAATTGTGTTATGCAGACCTTATGGAATAGTTTATTTAATTGTTGTGTGTAAACAATGGATCACTAAACTTAGTATTTTCTCGCTCCGGTCCCAATCATAAGTTCAGGTTGACCATTTTGGAGAAATTAAGGATATAAAATAAATCATTTTAAAGGGTTAAAGGTAAAAAATACACATATGATTTTGTCAAAAGTTCATCCAGCACCAAATGTTTTTTTTGGACCAGAAATACACATGAGTTTTCAAATTGGATCAAAAGTCACATTTACAGTTATATTCCGAAAAAAAAGCGCTTGGTGCTGGATAAACCTTTTTTACAAAATTACATGTGTATTTTTTACCCTAATATAACTGTAGATGTGTATTTTTGATCCAATTTTAAAAGGTCATGTGTATTTTTGGTCCGAAAAAAAATATTTGGTGCTGGATGAACTTTTGACAAAATCACATATATATTTTTTACCCTTAACCCCATTTTAAATTGTTTGTATTTATTTTTTTTCTTAAAGCTAATTTATTTTACTTATAAACTAACATATAATCTAATGACATGTAGCATATGTTAATATTTAGCAGTCTCTTTTGCTCCCTTGATATACACAAAAAAGTCAACTTAATCTTATAATTAGGGTCATAGGGAGTAATTATTTATGACTTGGTCAGTTGGTCTTTGTATAATTGTCATTATATTTATGTGTTAAATGTTGAATTGTTGAGATGATAACGCTTAGTATTTAATATAATTTGGATCGTCTTTATGTTTTTTATCATAAGTCTAACGTTTTAGCTAGCAATTAAGGCTTCAAAATGGGAAAAAAGCATTTGAAAAAACAAGGCCCGTCTCCTCAAGGGCTGGGCTTTACAAAAGGGGTTGTTTCTTGGTTGCGGGCCGACCTGTATGCCCGGTTCTAGAGTAACCAACACATAATTAGTTTAATGGTGTAAGGCCCCGCTGATCCCTTGGGTCTTGAGTTCGAGCCCTAGAGGAGACACTTGTGTAGAGAGAGGAAGTCGCGAATCCTGAAGCTTGAATAGTTAGTTGCTCGGATATCTGGTAATATGATCCAAAAAGGCACTGATCACCCGTTGATACAATAATTTTTAAAAAATGATTGGAGTAGCTCATTGCACGGTATATAACTATAACCAGTGTCTCTATACTCCATCGGATCCTAAATATAAGATCATTTTAACTTTTTTTGTAGAGATTAAGGAAGTCAAATAGACCACTTAATTTTAACATATCTTACATGTGATTATATTGTATTATACGATAGTTTACAAGTAAAGTTAATTAGTTTGGAGGAAAAAAGATAATTATAGACATTTTAATTTGATTAATTTTGCATCCTTAATTTCTCAAAAAAAATTAAAGTGATTTTATAATTAAGATTAGAGGTAGTATCTCATTTTAATTGAAGGACTTTTTGGAAGTTCAGGCTATTCTAGGCTGGGTAGAGCACATCCACAACAATTCCCTACGTGTGAAACCATCTACCATATAGGGGTGAGCAAAATCAAACTGAAACCGAAAACCGAATCGAACCGAATTAAATTCGGTTTTTTCGATTTTCGGTGTGTGTTCGTTTTTTTAATTCGGTTTTCGGTTCGGTGCTTTAAAAAATAATTCGGTTATAACCGAATAACCGAAATATTAAAAAAATAATTTTTTTTCCATATTTTTCTTTTTATACACTTAAGTTTTAAAATTCAAAACTTAAAAATGTACCTTTTGTTTTTCTTATTTTAATTTAAAAAATGATATGTCATATATCACTCATCAATATTTAGTTTTAAAAATTTTTATTATGCTTTTTTTTAGATGAAGTGATGTTAAATACATTTTTTTCTTTGTATTTTGCATTTTTCCTAGAAATCTTATATTATGTTTCTAGTTTATATATTGTATTATGTTATTTGGGATCTTATTGAGGTTATTAGGTTTATAATTTGTATTGAGTTTTACTTATTGAAAATTCAAAATGTCTAATTTAATTAAAAAGAAAAAATCTTCGGTTATTTCGGTTATTAATCGAACCGAACCGAAATATTTCGGTTAATTCGGTTTCGGTTATTCGGTAAATCGGTTTCGGTTAGGTTTTGAAATTTTTTTTTATTTGGTTATTTCGGTTTTTACCGAAAACCGAACCGAATAACCGAATGCTCACCCCTGCTACCATATACATATTTACGCACATCTATAAGAATATACGAATGAATGTATGCATACAACTAGGATCAATGTCATGTTTTATTGGATGTTTGATATCTGAATTGGCTTATTTTTACTCCGGTCAAATCTAAAGTATAAGAAGGCACACCATGCTTGATTTTCCAAGACAGCCATGTGATAATAAATATTAAATAGAGTATGTGCTTGTCCGTCCATTCTTATTGAAACAAGGGGGTTTCAAAATAAGTAGGCAATTGTAGATTTTTAATAAAGGAATAAATCTCACCTCCCGCGCTTCTTATTGAAAACAAATGCGACCAATAATGGAGATGAAGTATTGAAGTTTAATCAATTAACTATTTATGAATTCAAAATTTCAGATAGGATGTTAATTTGGTGGCAAAAAAAATATGCTGTTCGTGAATGTTATACAAGTTAGAGTTTTTTTTTTTTGTCTGAACAAGTTAGTCTTTACTCATATTAAAAACTAAAATTACAGCACGTCATTTTAAACTTTTGTACGGTAAAAATGAAAATTCACCAGGAAGAGGGAAAACTAAAATTTTTATAATTTTAATTCAATATAAACCTTATTATAATAAAGGGTTAATAGTACTTTTATTCCTTAAAATTTCACTCAATTTTAGTTTTAATCTTTAAACTTTAAAACTGGTGGTTTTGATCATTGGGCTTTGTAATTTTTATAATCATCGATCTTTGAACTTTAATAAAAACTTGAAAAATTAGGGATTAAAAATTTGAAATGGCACAAAGTTTAAGGAGCAAAATCTTCAATTTTAAGGTTTAGAGATTGAGTGAAAATTCAATGATCAAAACCACCAATTTTAAAATCAGGGTCTACAATCAAAATTGAGAAAAAGTCTAATGACAAGAAATGGTATTAATCATATAATAAATTATCCTAATTCATAAATAAAATGGTTAAAAATTATTTTGGCTAATGACTTACTATATGCCAAATATCACCTAGCACATATATTAATAAATGACATCTTAAATGTCAAAGAAGTTTTAAAAGCAGGCATACTGACCAACATCGTCAGATGTAGCAAAACGGTGTTATGTGCGTGCCACGTGTCGACACGTTATTCGTCCACGTGGATTGCCAACAGATAAAAAAATGATGTGGACAAGTAAGGAGTCGACACGTGGCATGAACATAACGACCGTTTGGCTACATCTAACGATATTAGTCAGAATGTCCACTTTTAAAACTTCTTTGAAATCCAATATATCATTTATTAATATATGTGTCAGGTGATACTTAACCTATAATTTATTGGCCAAAATGATCTTTAATCCTCAATAAAATTATCCTATCAAACTATGAATTGGTTAATTTCCTGTACCACATGAAATTTTATAAAGGAAACATATTACTCACTACCTTATTCATATATTTAATTGTCATAAATTATAGTCACATCCAACCATCCATATAACTAACCCAAGGTAATGGGATAATACTTGTTTAAATATTTCATCATAAGTTTTACCATACACTTATATAATCATATTTGTAAATTAAAGAAAAAATATTGTTGTCCTATTTATTAGTCACACCGTATTTCACATAAAAGTATAATTTTATCATTCATTTATTATTATATAAACATTGTTCGATATCCTTTTTGAAACATCTAGATTGAAGATGTCAAAACCTTAAATGCAATTTTACAAATTTAACTTTGCTTAATTCTATTTTTTATTTTTCTTTTATAATCATGTTTCATATTTTTTCTCACCATCATTTCTCTTTAATTTGCTCCCTTATGATAAAGACATATTTGAAAGTAAAACATTCATATTTACACAACCATTGATTTTAACTAATATTAACTACTATCTTAAGTCTCACGATTCCGTTGAAATGATACTATAAAAAGTACCGATTATTTATATTAAACATGGATAAAATTAAAAAGTTTTAGTCTTTAAGGCATGATTAATAAAGTTTTAGGTTATTTGCACTTTGAAAATGACTTATGAACTTAATTAGAGTAAATACCTGAAATACATTTTAGCAAAACAAAAAATTAATTAACCCCCCCCCCTCCTTCCTTGTCATAAAATCTTTCACATTAAATGTATTTTTACCTTCTTACACTTAATAAATACACTTTCTCTCATTTTTTTCATATTGTTTCTCATCTTTTCCCTCCCTCTTACCTACCTGCATATAAAAAATATTTTTTGAAAGTAATTTTCTTACTTATTTATATTTTTAACCAATTTTAATAATTGTTTCAACCACACAATTTGACTTTATAATTTAAAACATATCATTAGGGAATGGCGAAGGATTAGCAGTAGGATGGCATCTTTGGGGGAGAAATTGTGTCCACGAGAGAAGACTTGGACTGAGTAAATATTCGATTTGACCAAAGGCATTAACAATATTTTTTTTCTTTATCTCTGACCTTTTTTTTTGGTGGGTATAGCCTTTTTTTATAAGATCCACTTTTGGTTCCATATTGGAGGGAACCAACGGCCAGGATGTGATTTGTGAACCAACGGCCTCGATGTTGTATTCCGTACGGCGCAGAGGACGAGGTGTGACTTGGCGACTAGGAGTAGGTGTGGCAAGTCCACACATCATTATTGCTTGTGTCAGGAGTTGGTCAGCCATTACCGGCTATAGGCGGTCAACATTTTCAATGGGAATGGAATGCTTCCAATTTCCTTTCACCTTTTCAAATTTCTTAGACTGAGGTTTCATGGAAACGAAAAAAATGGTCCCAAAAAATGATTAAATTATACTGAAATTCATAAAGACCTACTAGGGAGTGACATAAAAGCTTTTTTACAGTTAGAAGTGGGAGCTCATTTATTAAATAAGGCTTATAACTTGACGATATTAGTGCCCCCTCTAATTAATTTTAAAAAAATAAATTTTTATGTGTGGTCCTGTGCGAAGGCAGTATATACATGGTTGATCGCTATCAGACGTAAATATTGTGGTTGTATTAGAAATTGTCACTGCAATTCACCAAATTATTTATAATAATTAGGTCCTTAAATGCTTGTCAATAAGAACTATTTTAATTTTAATTGTATTGACAGTTTCTGACACATTCAATTTAATATTACTCAAGTCTGTAAGTATCAATGTAATTAACCAAAATTTTACGAATCTAATAGTAATTAATTCTCTTTTCTGAGACCTAATTTTTATTCTCCCATTTATTCCCTCCGCCCAAAAGCATTACATTCACATTAACTTTTATATGGATTAAGAAAATTATATTAAAGAAATACTTTTGTAAAATCAATCTAAACTCTTTAATAAACACTCGTTTGATCATTAATGGATACATTCCACATCCTCTTCAATTTCGAAAATGACGCTTATTTATAACCACGGGAAATAGTTCTTTTGAATTTATTGTGAAGTATAGAATATAGAGAGAGTAGGAGTACAATTTTTATTATCATTTCATTTCATACACACAAATAAAACAATTAAAACAAAACAATTAAAGTGAGTTTATATTCATGATAGGTTTAACGAGTTTTTTAATGAAGGAAATTAATTGAACAACCCATCGAGATAAAGTTTTACGACCTCCTCGAAGGAATTGCGGCATTAGAGCATTAATTAATAATTACTCCCAATGCTTTGCAGAAACATCTTATTTAAATTACTCCACTATTCTTTATATAGGATACTTTCAATATATTTTATAAACCATGAAAAAATTTAAACCTCATTAATTTAACTTAAAATTTGATATTTAATATCCACTATAACACATGAGAATAATGTCAATATGTAATAAATAAAAAGTAAAATAATACATTCACACACAAAATTTAATAATAACATAACTTATAAATAATACTAAATAAAATCTTATCTCTCTACTCTATAAACAAGACAAGAGAAGTAGAGGGTTGCATGAACTCACCAAAAGAATAGGTTTGATTTTAAGAACTTCAAAGGCACTAATTGAAACATTCAAAGTTTCTTCTATAATTCTTTTCTTCTTTCATAATCTTACGTTGACTATTTGATAAAAAAATATTAATGTTGATACATAATGCTTTATCAAACCATTATAATAATTTATGACATATTACATTTCAATTATTTGTTTTTAAATCTAAATGTTAAAGAGGAATAGTGAGAAAAAATGAAGAAAAGAAGGTTATGAGAGGTTCCTCTTCTTAGGGAGACATATTCTTAATCAGCTTAAGTACTTTAGGAGCTCTTGGTTTAAATTACACGTTGGATCATGTGTGACTGGCTAATTCTCTGGTCATTTACTTATAAGTGAGTTCAACCCTTTACCTAAAATTTTATCACCAAAACCAGCATGATTCTTGGTAAAAATTGAATTATTGTGAATATAAAACAGACGTATCTAAATTAAATTTGATCAAATGAATCTTGTCTTAAAAGGAAACATAACTTTTTATGTTCCCCTCCAACCCCGTTTATGAAATACAATTTTTTTAAGTAAGTAGAATGTTATTTATAAGATACACTTACAATATATCTAAATTTCACCTATGTTTATTTATTTTCACCCTTATTGATTACATGTATCTCGTTTCGTTAATTAAGCAAACACATACACACTAAATTTTAACAATATTTATTTATTCTATCCTGATTACATGTTATATCGTTTCGCTAATTAACCAAATACATTCACACTCTCTCCTCTTTTTCATGCTCATTCCCTCTTTCTTCCCATTAAATAAGGGTACTTCTTTTAACAAAAACACAATTCTTATACATTTAATACCTTTAACCAACTCTTTTTTTTTCTGACCTGTAACCATTAACCAACTCTAATCATTTACATCTTCTATACATCTAATCAGTACGTTTTCTCTAACAGCAATTTTTTTTTTCTTTGACTGATTATCTTCAGTCAGGGTAAATTTAAAAAAGAAGCATTTTTTGACAAAAGGACTTATAATAAAATAAGAGTAATATTTGATAAGAGGGAGTAACGATCAAATTCAGGCCCAAAAATTTGGTGACACTCACTACATTTTTGTTTATCTCTTCTATAAACTAATATCAAAATTCTCATCAGAAGATGTGATTACATTTACATTTAGTACCACAAATGTCTTGAACACGACACCACATTTGCTTCTGAGAAATATCAAAATTAATAGAAATGAAAAAAAAAAAATGGGAGGGGAATGAAGGAGAAAGGTGAAAAAGGTGGAAAGTGGTTGGAGGAGGTGAGGGTGAGGTGGACAGGCTTAGGCCACAAGTTGCACTTTTGAAGATTTGCTGCAATTACTCTGCTTTTGGACTCTTCTCCCATTCCAAATGTCGGCGACTTCTCCTTTTCTCTCTCCCCCCACTCTCCCCCTTTTTATTAAATTCCTATCACCACTTTCTGATTCTCACTTTGCCCTTTTCTTATTGTATAAAATAAGTGCTTGTTTAGAAAGCATTTAGTTTATGTTTGGACTTTGGATTAGCAATTTAAGAATGTACATTTTTATTTAAAAAAGCTAATAGCAACAAAATCAAGTAAATTATTTTTTTAAGTGGTGGTACATTATAGCTCAGATAACATTAAACACCTTCTCTTAAGATTTTTTTAAACATAGGTTGCGATTCCAAACTCTTTTTTAAAGAATATAATGAGTGCATATATTATGATAAAACAAATACCAAAAAGTGATAATGATTAGATTGAAATGTTTAGATGATTCAATTCTATATGTAAATTACTTAAAAAAAGATATAAATTAAGAATCTGTTTAGTATAACTTATAAAATCATGTCTTCCAAACCATAATTTGATGACGAGTTGTATGTATCAAATAAGTTCTAATATGATTATTTTATAAACTACAAACAAATGGGATATTTTATTCCTCTGGACATTTGTGACAGCCGTTGTTACTCCATTGGTCCACACGGTGACTTCAACGGCTTATCCTAACCTATGTTTTTAGGTTTTGTAAGGTAAAACTCCTCCCTTGTACAGCAGAAAATCTAAACCGGTACAAGCAAGTACTACAATAAAGAAAACAATATACATCTCAAAATGACTCTGAGAAGGATTTGAAATTTAGTAAAGAAATGTGAAATTTATTAATTAGACCAAGTTTTAAGACGAGTCCCAAGTGTGGAATTTTATATATTACTCCTTGTTGTCTTAATTATATAACTTATTTAGAGAGGTATGCTTGATCTTAAATATACACATCTATTTAATTTTTTTCAACTTTTTCCCACATTGTCCTGATGATCCTCAATAATACATAAACAAGAGAATAAGGGTGAAAACAAAGATAGATAATTATGATGCTTTGGTTGTATCATGTGATTTTGACTATTTTAACTAACAATCTTAATATAATCAAATCGGGTAATTAGGTCTTATATTTAGGACCTCTAATGCTATATAATTTGTAGTGTATTAATACACACTTAATTTTTGCCTTTTATCACTCTTATGGAGTAATTTATTACTTATTTTTTATTGTTTTGTCACTCTGTAATGTAAATAATTAACACAAGTTATTTACAGCTAACTATATACTCCCTCCGTCCCTATATATAAGAGCAAAAAATTTGAATGGTTTTATCCCTTTTTATAAGAGCATGTTTAAATTTGTCAAAGCATTTAATAAGTTTTTTTTTCCTATTTTACCCATCATTATTCTCTTTTATGTACATTATCTTTCATACTAATTTATTACACTATTATCACATTTCTCTCTCTTACAAACTCAATTATGAATAAGCGCAAAATTGAGAAAATAAAATTATTTCAGGCACCTCTGTCTCTCTCAACCACTTCCTTAATATGTGTGGTTTCACCTATTTAACTCTTATAATAAGGTATAGAGGGAGTATCTTTTTGTAGTATAAAGTAGGGAAATGACATTTTGATCCAAAAATTATATTTAATAACAAGCTAGATCTGAACGAAATTTGTTGAAAGAAAAGTTTTTATCGCAGTAGATGATCAATTTTTACTAAGAAATTAAAATAATACACGATATAAAAGTTGAAGTGAGTCAATGCACTAGATGTTAAATGTGAGATGAGTCAAACTTGTTTAAAGTAGAGACTGGCCTATTTGAAAACTTAATAGGGCATGTTTGATGTTGTGGGATAGGAGAGGATTGAGATATAAAGATCCAATTAAACATACTTTGTCTAAGGGATTGATGATAACTTGGAGCTGCTTAATCATCATGGGACTGGCTTAAATTGCCTTGATGATCCAGCTCTAAGATTGAAATAATTGGGACAAAAATACCCTCTGATAAAAAATGACCCTAAGAGTGTTTCCTTTAAGTTTTTTGAACTGAAATGTTTTCCTTAATTTCACTTCCTCTAATTGTTGTTTCTTCGAAAACCAACAAAGAAAACCCTGAAGTTGAGTTCAACAAGACTTTAACCCTTGCCTTCTATGTTGCACGCCTCCTCTTGCAATGATCATGTCGTTGCTCGCAATCTCAATGATAATGGATTTTAAATCTAAACATGCCCTATAAGTTTTCAAATAGGCCAGTTGCAAACTAAGGTTTTTTATCTAGTACTATTAAGTATTAACTATCAAGGGTGTTGTCGTCTTTTCATAACTTGTGACTGGTTGCAAAATAAAACTAGTGCAGTCATTTTCACCAAATATCACTTTATACCGTACATAATATTTTTTGAGTAAATATACCGTACATAATTTTAAAGTTTAATTCCCAACTCAATTCTCAATCACAATCTATCAAAATTCAGGCCTCCGTACCAGTTAAGGCCACCGTGGATGCAAAATGCCGAAAATGGACATTACATGAAAACACAGACAAAAACAATTATACAAACATAAAACACAAATCAGAAAGACAAATCGCTTGACCACGCAGCAACCTGAAAAAGAGGCGAATTTGTTGCTACAAATTGGAAACAGGCCGGAAGAGATAATCACTCGTGTTTGGGGCATTGGGTTCCCCTACGAGTTCGGCCCATTTATCTGCCTGGCCCATTTCTCCCACTGGGTCAAATTTTACAATTAAGGTGCAACTTATTTATCAATAAAAATTATAAAAAAAATCATATTATTTGTTATTTATAAAATTTTAATCTATTAAAAAGCCAAGTTGCATTCGGGACCCCCAAATGTTTTTCAATGGCACTTAGTATATTATAAATTGATTTTTGGTGCATTCAGCATCATGAGGGGTTTTCCCCCTAGGGGCATCAAGTATGATAAAATAAGTTTTGGTGAAATTCTGTCCTGGAAGTATTTTTCTCTGCTACAACAATTGCCCCTAACTAAGGATACTAACTGCTGTTGTAAAGATATTTTGAGGGTCCTAAATGAACTAAAAATTATTTCGCGGTAATAAATGCTATCAAAGAAAAAAATTTATAGTGCTGGATGTATAAACAATTAGTTCATGATATTGAAAAAAAATACTTCATGTTGGTTGATGTTACTTAATCAGATATTAGTTTATAAATTATCACCTCATTGGTTCAGGTGATTGGCTTCCCCCTTTTTTATTTAAACCTCATATCAAAGGAAGGTGAGGTAAAAAGAGGGGAAAAAAAAGAAGAAAAGAAATATGAGAGAAACCAAGAAAAAAAATGATAACCAGGAAACAATTCCAACATTTTATATTTATAAAATTAACGTGCATAAATTAGTAGAAAGATACGAAAAATATATGAAAAAGCAGGAACCAATCCCAACATTTAGATGGACAAACAAAAGTACAAAACTCCCAATAAGGCTGAGTGCATCACAATGCTTGCTTGATGCTTTCGTTACTACCTACCTGATCAGCTCTATGTTGTTGTGTCTTGAGTGTTATAACTTTGTTCTTGTTAATTAGGAACCACGCTTCTATATGGGTTTCTACTTCCAAAGAAGCAAATTCAGTTAGTTTATCATGTGGTTGGACTTGGATTTGGTTTGAACTTTGAAGAAGATAACATGTGGTTTGATCTGGTCTAGTTTAAATCTGAGGTTGGGTTGGATTAGAGTTAGTTTATCAGACTGATTAGATAGTCTAAAAACTTAGTTTCCCTTTTTCTTTTTAATGAATGGTAAGCCAACAACAATAAAAAGCAACATGTTAGTTACGATTTTTTTTCTTTTAAATCAATGGGACAGACCAAGTGTTTTGATCCCTTGGGTCTATCGCTTTTGCTGAGTATGATCAGTTGGCAACTCTTACTTCATCATGTCTTTAATTATAAGGTCAGTTTGATTAAGTTAGAGAGATTAAAAGAATTAAAATAAATATATTTTAAAATATTTATATTTATTATTTTCTTTTTTTTATTGGATAATAAATTTTCTTTAAGATAAGAAGAATACAAATAACAAAGTATCAAAGCCCCACAAAAGGCTTAGAGACTCAACAAACTGCTTGAACAAACATTTACATAAAGAGGCACAAATAAATCAAAATAAACAGAACCTAAACCCTATGGACTGAAATAGAGTAATGACCAATTTTGTCTGTAATGATCAAAGAAGAGGCAATAAAAAGTAGTAATCCAAGAACCAAGTTCAAAGAAGCCCACCATCTCTGGTGCCAAAACTGCAAAACAAGCAGGTTCAAACACCCTTGTAATCATAAGGAGGAGGGAAACAACCGAAAGCTGACAAAAACTTCCGGTGCAAAGCAAATCATTGCATACATAAACCAATCATCACCCAAATTAACCTAAAAGACAAGGTAATTGCTAAAACAAAACAACATATACATAATAAACATCCTATAAAGATAAATCCTAAAACCAAATAGGGGCAAACAAGATAACAGAGGACATTGCCGAAGAAACCCCCAACCACGAAAACTCTAAGAAAATGGACTCATAGTTCATGATTGGCTGTAACCCAACCACTAAGATTCTTCATAGCAACCTTCAAAGGACCCACTAAATTAGGAATAAGCAAAATTTGAAGAGAGGACATTTCCATCGTTTCCATAGTTGCCAACTAAATCTTAAAAAGAACGCCCCAAACCTTTGGATTCTTTAGTAGATGGCACAAAGAAGGTGATCTAGAAGAGAAAACAAAAATCTAAACCCGCCCTAGGAGAAAGACGGAGACTAAACTCCGGAAGAAACCTGGCACCGAAGGTTAGGAGAAAAGAAATCGTGAGAGATGAGTAACCGCCGCAGAGCTTTTCACGTACAGTAAGAAAAATTATAGTTATCATTTTTCACTAAACCAATTATATGACTTACAGATTGGTATACTACCTTTGGTCTTTAATATAATGATATATTGATAAACATAAGTTTTTAGAAATATCACGTAACATACCTATAATTAAACAACTTATTTAGGCTTTTTAATTTTCACAAATTATTCATCTAGGATTTATATTAAAGATTAATATATCAATTTATCGATAAGACATATTAGTTTAAAGAAAAAATGATTAATAAAAATAACTTGAAGTGGTTCATTTAAATTTATTAATCTTCTTAAACTAGTCAAATGGATCTTATATTGATTATAATTAGACAATATGGACTATAATTATTTTTAGGTTAAAGTATAATTTTGATTCTTTATACTTGTATTAGGTACCATTTCAGTCCTTTAACTTTAAACAGTGTACTTTTAGTCAATTTTTCGTCAACATCGTTAGTTTCATTTACTAAAAAAGTTGATTCAACATATTTAAATGGTGAGTTTGAGATTAAATGCTGACAAAATACATTTAAATTTTAATTTTGTAATAAAATTTTATTATTATATTTTAAAAATTAACAATTTTTTTATACATATTAAAGTGTAGAATCACCCTTTAGATTGGTGGGTTACTACTTTCTATTAAGTGAAACTAGCGTTATTAATATGTATAAGATTAGAAGTGTAATTTTCAAATTTAAGAGACTGAAAGATAACTTATGCACATATAAAAGCCTAAAAAGCATAATTTACCCTTATTAGCCTCATTGTTAATAAAGATCAAAGTATAATATACTTAATTAATATTTACAATATTACTCATAATATTGATAAAAATATTTATTTTTGTAATGTACCAGCTTTGTTGTGAGATATGCTCATGGGTGGCTTTTAGATGGACAAGCAAAAGTACAAAACTCCCAATTAAGGCTGAGTGCATGTCAATGCTTGATGCTTTTCGTTACGACCGACTTAATCAGCTTTTTTTTTTGATACATATATGAAACTGAAACAACACCCCCAAGGGTTCGAACCCCCGTCCCCAGCCCCCCCTACAGCCTCACCATGAGGCGCATGCCATATGATCTAATGATCAGTTGGCTGACCTAATCAGCTTTATGTTGTGGTGTTTGGGTCTTATAAGCTTGTTCTTGTTAATTAGGAACTACGCTTCTATATGGGTTTCTACTTCTAGATAAGCAAATTGAGTTAGTTTATCATAGGGTTCGATTTGGTTTGAACAAGACAACATGCGGTTTGATTTGGGCTAGTTTCAATCTGAGGTTGGGTAGGTCCTGTAGGATTAGAGTTAGTTTATCAGACTGATTGGACTGATTTAGATAGCTTAAGACCTTAGTTTCCTATTTTCTTTTTAATGAATGGTGAGATTTCGAGTTGATAAACACAATGAAAACCAGACAAAAATTCTTACGATAATACAAATATAATCCTAAAACATTAAAAATGAATTATACATCCAGAAAAATCTTCAACAATAAAAAGCAATTAGTTGCAATTTTTTTTTTTTCAAAGCGCTTGGGTGTATCACCTTTGCAAAATATGATCAGTTGCCAACTATTACTTCATCATGTCTAAGGCTTGTTTGATTAAGTTAGACATTAAGAAAACAAAATAAATATATTTTAAAATTATTTATATTTATCATTTTTCACCAAACCAATATATATAGCTTACAAATTGGTATATTAATTCTAATCCTTAATAATGATATACATAAGTTTTTGGAAATATCATGTAACATATGGTATAATTAAACAATTTATTTAGTTTTCTTAATTTTCACAAATTATTCATCTAGGCTTATATTAATGATTAATATATCATTCTATAAAAAAAAGATTAATATATCAATTTATCAATAAGACAAATTAGTTTAATGAAAAATGATAAATATAAATAACTAAAAGTGGTTAATTTAAATTTATCAATCTTCCTAAACTAGTTAAATGGATCTTATATTGAATATAATTATACAATATGGATTATAATTATTTTAGATTAAAGTATACTTTTGATTTTCTATATTTATATCATGTATCATTTTAGTCCATTGACTTTAAAAAGTGTACTTTTTGATAGACATCCTTAGTTTCACTTACTAAAAAATGTTGATTCAACATATTTAAATGACGATTTTGTGGTTAAATCCTGACAAAATACACTTAAATTTTAGTTCTTTAGTAAAATAATTTTTTGATATTTTAAAAGTTAACGATTTTTTTTATCCACCATAAAGTGTAGAATCCCTGATTAAGTTGGTTAGTTACTATTTCTCGTTAGGTGAAACTAGCTATATTAATAAAAAAAAGATTAGATATAAAAGACTAAAAAGCATTACTTTACCCTTATTAGCCTTGTTGTTAAAAAAGGATGAAAGTACAGTTATATACATAATTAATATTTAAAATATTACTCATAATATTGATTTATTTTTTTTTGGGTTCAGTTTCGCGGTTATGACGTCGAATTTATAACTGTTAATTGATTGATTGATATAATGAATAATGAATAATTATAAATTAATTATTTAAAATGACACTCCAAACTTCAACAACATCTTCTTCATCGCGGTTTTTCTATGGAGCATAGTATCAAAAACAATCATCACATTCACACTCACTAGTTGTTTCAATGTCTCTGCTTTCTCCCGCCACTTGATCGCCTTCTCATCTTCCCTTCCATTCTTCGATTCTTCATGCAAAGCCTTGCCCTATATATAGGTTACCTCTTTATCCTCATTTTCCTTCTTTCTTCAATTGATTCCCCAACCTCCACTTTTTTTTTTTTTTTTTGAGTTGAAAACTCCAACTCTTTATGATTTTCTGGGGTTTTCTACTTGGATTTGCTTGTAGATCAAGTGGGATTGAAGGCTAAATTCCTCAATTTCGAATTTCGCGCTGGTTTCGGTTTCGAAATTCAGAATTTTTGTTGTTGAAAGTTGTATGCAATTGGGTTGGGTTTATGAATTTCTACTTGTTTCTCTGCAGCCAAATTTAGTGTAGCTTCTCTCTTCTTCTTTTTTGTTTTAACTCGATGAGTAGTAGAAATTTTTCTATCTCGGTTCTCAGTTTGGACTTGACATTGAAACTTCAATATATGCTTCCTCTTCTGTCATTTGATCTTTTATTGGAGCATGAAATGGTTGCGTAACTCGTACAAGGGTGTTTCAACTTGTTGTGTCTATTTTTTATTTATCATAAATTCTTTGGTGTAGCTGCAAGTTCTTGATTATATGTTCAATATTTCAAACTGTGTTGTTGGGGTCGCTTGAAGGTAATTGTATGCCTATTGAATGTTCTACATTCGTCATTGGCTGGTACTATTGTTGTCTATCAATGATTCGTGGGAAGAAACTTCTGGTTTTGAACTTTTTAGTTCTTATCAACCGTTTCTAGAGGGGCATGACATGCTTTTGCATTTTCTGTTCATCTGCAACAAACATTAGATTCTCAATAACAAAATCTTCTTTGCATTGAATTCTCCATGTGTTTACTGTGGCAGCGTACAACTGATCCCCCCCCCCCCCCCAACTAATTGTTGTCCAAGTCTATATTTGCTTTATTATATCTGATTTATTTTGAAAGTTGTGATTGTCCTAATTTGTCTCTCTGGTGATTTCAGACAACCAAGGCACTGCTCATGGCTCCATCTAGAAAGTCCAAAAGTGTCACCAAGAGATTTTCAAATATTCGTGAAGCTGTATCTAATGAAGATAAAAACACGGAGAATGTTAGCAAGACTAGGCCACAGGGTAGTCCTGGAATTCAGAAGGTATGATTGGACCTAAATGCTTTACAAAGACGTTATTTCGTCATTCGTAACTTTATTTACAATAAGGGAGAATACCATATATGTTAAACTTTGATGTCTAACTTGCATATTGGCGCTCTTTTTTGTTGAGCTTTCCATCTAGGCTACTGCGTCTGGATATATATATATTTATCATGTTTTGGTTACATGTGCGCACACACGATACTAGGTCAGTAAGGAAGAGTTTCACATATATATAGACATCAATGTTGAATTTCTTTAACACAATTTCTACATTAATATTTTTCATCTAACAAATAGCTTGACTTTTGATGCCATTCTGGTTGTCCTATCTTTTAATTGATGCTAGATTAGACGTTGAGTTGAATTCAAAATAATAATGCTCTGAACATTATTTTCCTGGCTGGTCAGATTTTGAGATCGATTAATTGGTTGAATTTTGATGTGCGGATCCAGCATTATTTGCTTTCTTACAAATTTCCTAATAACTTTTCAATGATATACAGAAGAGAAAATTGGCTGACATGTTAGGACCACAATGGAGAAAGGAGGAGCTAGAGCGTTTCTATGAAGCTTTCCGTAAATATGGGAAAGACTGGAAGAAGGTTAGTGTAGTTTTTCAATGATGAGGTGCTCCTTTTTTGGAATGAAAGGTGAAGTTATTGTTTGCTATAAAAGGTGTATGCCTGTACTTGCCATTGCCTGAAATTGCATGTGAAGTTGCTTTGTCAAGCTTGTATCTAGTTATTTGAATCTACATTTTTTCCGCACACTGTCGTTATTAACATTTTGTCCTGTACTAAGAATGTTTTTCCTTTGCTTACAGGTGGCTGCTGCATTGCCTAATAGATCTTTGGAAATGGCAGAAGCTCTGTATTCTATGAATCGAGTAGGTGAAGCAATAGCCTAGACATGCCGGTTAACTTGTACACATTGCTAAATGCATATCCTGAAGACACACACTCACATATAGAAGCTGATTAAGGTGTCTTGGCCTTGGAACGTTTAAATTTATATTTCCAAAATAGTTATATGAAACGGGAAATAAATTAGCAGGTGAAATTGAATTTCTATTTCATTGTTTATTAAATGAAATTATGAAAATAGAAAGACTCTTTCATTTTAATTGTTTTGTTACTCATTAATAGTCACGATTTATCTCACATATCATGCCTCTGGCTTGTTATTTTTTCTCTTCTTCTCTTATCATAAATGGTTGACTCAAAATAAAATAAAATAAAATAAAGTGAACCTCTATTATGATAAAGAAATCCTCCCTTTGGTGCTTTTTAAAGGGATTTTTTTTTTTTTCAATTTACTTTTACTAGCTTGGGATATTTGGTAATGCATGATATCACATGTTGATTGACAGGATTTTGCTTAATGTGGTATATTATTTTTAAGCCGAGATTGTTGTGGGTTTATTTTTAGGCATACTTGTCTCTTCCAGAGGGCACTGCTTCTGTGGTTGGACTCATAGCTATGATGACAGATCACTATAGTGTACTGGTAAGCTTGAATTTCAATTTAAAGCTACTTTGAAAATTTATTTGGGCATTACTTTTTCTGTAACATTCCTGTGGTTGTTTGAGTGGTTATGTTTCCTAATCTTTCTTCCCTCCTCCAGCTATGACATACATGATTCTCTCTCCTTGTATTTCAGTTCTTTTCGCAAGTTCTTTGTTTTCCTCTAACATTTTTAATATTCAAGGACTGCCTTTTACTTAATGAAAATTGTACAGGGCTATTTTAGCTTACTGATCTGTAAGCTTTCCCATACCATAATAAACAGGTCACTCATAGGATCATAAATTGTATCTCTAGTGCTGTTACTTTTAGAAAAATTGTGTACTTTATAAAAAGGCTTGTGATTTGCAATGGGTAGTGGCCAAATTTTTTAGCGCTTCAGTTGAAAATATAATATGAATGTTTTAATTGGCAGGGAGGAAGTGATAGTGGACAAGAAACCATAGAAGATACAGAAACATTTAGAAAGCCTCCAAAAGTTTTGCGGTTGAAACGTTCAGATGCCAACTATAAAGCATTAGATGGACATTTCTCAGATCATTCTCAGTCACATTCAGTTACATCGGGTGATGGTTGCCTGTCATTGTTGAAGAAGAGTAATTCTGGTGGGTTGATATTCTAAATGCGTAAGAAAATTACTTTGATTCCATTCTCCTCTTGATTCAGCTTGTGTTTGTTTTTAAAACAACAATTCTTACATTAAGATTGAGAAACTTTAAATAAAATTTCATCCTGCTGGAAACATCTCAGGTGCACATACACTCACAAATTTTCTTCTGTTCTCACTATTTGGTTAGCCCCTTGTTTCCTGGAATGATTACCTCTCTCCTAATTGTGAGGAGTGTCTGATGTGTACATGTATATTTGATTGGTAATTCTATGAATGTTCTTATTTGTTTATTTGTTATTATTTGGGATTTTGTTTTAAGGAATAAGTTCTCATGCTGTTCGCAAAAGAACTCCCCGTGTCCCTGTTTCACATTCCATACACAAGGATATTGGTGAAAAGCATTTTTCACCTGCTAGGCAAGGTCACAGGCCAATGGTTGACAGTAATGATGTTGCTCATAAGATTGCATTAGCACTGACAGAGGCTTCACAAATGGGTGGATCTTCCAAAGTTTCTGGCTCACCAATCAATAAATCTAAGGGCATCATTTCATCACCTGGTCAGAACAATAGGAGGAAGGTATGCATTTTGCTCAGTTTTGTTGTCTGATATTATTTAAGATGAACTAATAATGATAGGAAATTGTGTTTTTTCAGAACACTAAATCAGAAGCAGCTGGATCCAAATTTTGCCATTCTGACTTGTATGAGGGTAGCTCTGAAATGAGGTTAGGAAGCACAGGGTGCGGTGATGGAGATTATTCCCAAAGACCGGGTCAACGGAGCAGCAGAGAAAGTGCTAGGAGAGGAATAAATGAAGAAAAGGGAACAAAACACTCCCGAAAAAAGTTAGAAATAAAAGAAAATGTGAACAAGCATTTGGATGGTGTAAAGGAAGCTTCTAGTGGAACAGACGAAGATAAAGGACTGGGTTTTATCAAGGATAAAATTGACACTAATTTTCCAGGCACAAAAGGTGCTAGGTCCTCTTTCAAGAGTTTCAGGAAGAAAAGTAAAAAAGTACCGCTTGATAAAAAGGGTAGGCTTATTTTATTATTATTATTATTATTGTGATAAAAAGGTATTTTGTTGTTCCAATGATTTCCTTCATTAAGTTGTTCCCCCTTTTGCAACTGTTAAGCAGGCTTGTTATTTCTAACATAAATTCTGCTCAGAGCATGTTATATATTTCTTGTACAAAGGACCTCACAATCTAGAATATGTTGCCTAGCTTCTTGATTATTGGATTAATATAGAAGTATTGCTTTTGTCTTATTGAGGAATGTCCGTTTATCTATTTAAGAAATAGGAAAATAATGAGAAATAGATGGTATGAAAATAACGAGAAATAGATGGTTTTTTGTTACTTTCTCTTACAATGTTTTTTGTAAAAAGTTTTCCCCATAATGTGTCTTGTTTTATAAGACTTTGTATTGTTTTGCCCAAATAATTGTTTAGCATGAGAGCTGAGTTTGGTCTTTTGCCTGAAATAATACAAGCCTGACCAGCCTTTTATTGGCTTAGTTGTTAGTTCATTTGTGAGGCAAAAATTTGGAGTTAATAGTTGTATTACTTCCACATTTTTGGTTGTTGTCTTTGATATTAATACTTTTAGTGTGTCTCCGTAAATGTGATGTTAGTGTATTAGGCCAGGTTGGTCAGCCTTTTGAAACCTTAGCATAGTTGTTGTGTCGAACTGGATATCTATATTTTGGCATGCATAAGTTCAGACTAAAGTAAATGAGATTCCAGTTGCTTCTCGTATGTTTTCAATATTAGCAGTCTCAGCTTTTGCACTACTTGTTGATGTTTGAGAGCCGTAGGGAAGTAAGTTGGTGAAGGATTTTCTTTTTCTATCTCCCTTTGCATTTTGATAATGAAGGGTGATATTATTATCAAAGCGGATTAAATGTTTACCTGAAGTAGCCTCTAGCATATCACTCTCCTTAACATGGTGCTTGGTTCATCTAATGGGAGGGAAGGGATTTCAATGTTTTCTTGTTTGGTGTAGAAATGAAGGGGATAAAAAATGATTATAAATGGACAATTGTACCCCTATTACATTTATTTATTTCTTCTCACTTTTTTGACCATATTTTTTCTCATTTTTATAAATGTTTAATTATATATTACAATAGTTTATTAATGTACTTTTTACAACAAATGTATTTTTATTACTTATTGTAAATTTTTTATTATGTATTTTTTAAGAAATATAATGATTAAATAAAATATGTGTTATTCTTTATTATTGTTAATGTGTAATTATCGTTTTTGTATTTGAAGTTTACTAAATAAATACCAATGTATATGACTTGGTTTGCTGAATAAACAAATAGAGCATTTTGTATTTTTAGGAAAAGGAGTACTCATATCATACACTTTTTTTTTCCCATCATTAGTGAAGGTTAATTGTCCATCTTAAGTGCTGGGAAAAGATGTGTAGTTTATTCCTTTTAATTTGTTCCCTAATGAGATGAGAGGGGAATGAAAGGGTTGTGCTTTGGTTACTGAAATTATATAAAATTGCCATTGTTATCTGTGACCAGAGAAATCAGAAGAAAGATAAAGCGAATTTTTGTATCTGTAATCAATCACCTGTGAAGGTGAGTTTATTTAGTTGCACAAGAAGGAAATATCAATAAATAATGAGGTTAACTTAGTCATAATAAAATGGGCTGGGCCCCTCCCCTCCAAATGCCCCTAATTTTGGAGGGGAGGGAAAATTATTCAAACCAAATGAGGTGACGGAAATAAACCCCTCCTTTCCCCTCCAATCAAATGGACCATAAATTTTGTCTAATTATTTGATAGTATGAGATAAAATTTATTTGGATGAGAATGTTTTTACATTCTGTTTATATTTCCATCATTTGCTCTGTATTAGTTTGTCTTAAAGTGTGCACTTTGGTCCTAATGTGAAGTACAGTTGTTGTCACGCATTTATTTCTTTTTCCTGCTTTTGTAGATGAAGATTCTTCTTTTGATGCTCTGAAAGCCTTGGCTGATCTATCTTTGATGATGCCTATCACAAATCCTGATACCGGTATGACATTTAAGCCTTGACCAATAACTTTATGCCGTTTTATCTAACTATTCTTTGCTTCTTCCACACTAGGTTGATCTCCAAATAGGTTAGAATCTTGCAAGGACTATGTTGTTTACTGCTGTGCATTCTGAGTGTTGTCTCTCAATTCTTTCTTTCCTTTTTAAAATGCTGTTTCCTTTTTATTTTTTGTTTTCTTGTCCAAGAAGTCAAAGTTTATATTCTGCTTTTATCAGGACTAATTTCCATGGATGAAAATAAGAAAAAAATGATTAAGTAGGAATAGAAGAGAGTATAGGGATAGAAGAATAAAATCAGAATTCATTAACTGTCAAGGCTGTCTTCAGTTTCTGTTATGAGGCTAATTTAAATGATTCTGCTTTTTTAGATCTAACTAGCTGCCTTATTTCTATTACTAATTCCAATTGACTTACTAATTCGAATCTCCTAAAAAGAACACCTATCAAAAGCTAGCACTGTTTTTCTGGTCTACTTCATGCTATTACAGTCTTGAGGGCCCAAATAAACCCAATGATCTGGTTCAGTTCCATAAGAGCTTATCACTCCAGTTCTCAAGAGGAGCCGTCTTCTATTCACAGCCTTCCAATCCTGACATAGGTTGTCTTCTCTACAAAACAAATCACCTACAAATGTCCCTATATATGTATCTCTTTGTCTGAGTAAAAGAGATTGATATTTTAATTTTGAAATTAAATCTAAAATGGAGGCTTTTAATTTAATATGTAGAGAAGCCAAACTGATCCCAACATGTCACCAAACAGATACTCATCCTGTTGACTGGAACCTCTCCCTCATGATCATGGGACCTAAAGTTCAATGGCAACAATTGGTCTTGTTTGGTCCTAAAGTGCCTTGATGGTTGTTGGGGCCTTGGAAAACAAGAGTATCTCGCTGGAGAAGATTCTGCCCCTGCCGCTTCTGACCTAAAAGACATGACTTGGTTTGCTGAAAATGATAATATGATGGCATGGATGGTCAATTCTTTGACAACTTCATTGGAGAATCATTTGTCACAGCCGAGTCTAGACTAGGAAATCTGGTCTGAGATACTTATTTGAAGATGGAAAATTTAGTTGCTGTTTTAGATTAAAGGCTTCTTAAAGAACCTGAAACAAGGTCATACTTTTGACAACTGGTGGTACAATGCCTTGATGAAGTATTGGAAACGACTTCAACTCTATGAGGTCTCTGAGTGAACCAACTCCAATGATGAGTAACTTATTGCGGGACATATTTCTTTCTTGAATTGAATATGCAATTTAATGAGGTGAGGGGAAGAATTCTGGCCATACAACCCCCACCATTCGTTAAGTGTTTGCCAAGGTTAGATATGAAGAAGGCAGGAGCAGCTTACTCTTTGCATTCAAGTGAGCTGCATGTGGAACCACTGGGTTTGATGGAAATCCCTGAAGATATGGTAAACTATGGCATGACCATTGTCTTAAAATAGGTCACAACAAGGATGCATGCTGAAAGGAACATGGAAATCCCACTGATTGGCAGCCAAGGCAGCCATGGGAAGGTCATGGTCTCATGGTTTTCATGCTTTTATCAGTCACTTTTTTCCTTAGCCTTTGGTTCCTCTCCATTATGTCTTTTTGTGCCCTCTATCAGTTTGTTCATGCAGTATACTTTTGAATATTCATACAATTCCTATTTTCAATTTATAAATTGGGATTGTTTACAAATACCTATCTGCTTTTATCATATTTTGAGAGTTTAAATCCTTTAATACGTTGCTTTCTGTGTGTTCAGAGTCTCCTGTTCGGGTGAAGGAGGAAAACCAAGGAGTTGTTGATGAGCCTAAAGTGGAAACCGATCATGCAATTCTGAGTGATGAAAGCACTGCTTTAAGTAAATTGGGTTGGGTTTCTCCTGATAATAGAGTTTTTGTTCCTCAAGAAGAGGGCACCTTCCCTCGAAAGAGGAAAAAGAGGCAAACATCTTCAATATCGAAAGTAAGAATCAATAAGATTCTAGCCTTTATTTTTACTTTTAACTTTTTTTTACCCTTTAGTTTTTGTCTCCCTTTCGTTGAAGAAGCTGCAATTTGGTACCCGTAGTATCCATTTGAACAAGGCACCCGTTTAAGTTGGCAAATTGGTGCATTAAGTTCCTATGACTGTATGCTGCTTGTGTGGCACACTTTGCTGACTGGATGCATGCCTGGTCATCTTTACATCAACAAAGACATCAACATGTCATCTACAAATTTTCAAATCATCAACAACAACAGAGTCTAATCCCACTAGGTGGGGTCGGCTACATGGATCGCACGATATCATTACGCTCTATCAAAAACCATGTTTTTTGATAAATTATAACCATAAGGTTCCGTTCAATAACTTCCCTAAGTGTTCTCTTTGGTCTCCTTCTCCCTCTTTTTAACAGCTCTATAGTACTTTATCAACCATCCTTACTGGTACATCTAATGGCTTTATTTGAACATGTTCAAACCACCTCAAACGATTATCTACCATTTTCTCCTCAATAGATGCTACACCAACTCTTTCTCATATAAGATCATTGCGAATCTTATCTTTTCTTGCATGACCACACATCCAACTCAACATCGTCATCCTTGTTGTCCTCACCTTATGCTCATATTTTTCCTTCAAAGCCCAACATTTGCTATCATATAGCATTGCGGGTCTTATAGCTGTGCTGTATTACATGGTATTTTTCGATCATAAATAACACTAGTAGCTTTTCTCCATTTAAACCACCCAACTTGAATCTTATAGAGGGGCCAAAATGCAACTTTTTCAAAGTTGAAAATGCCAAAGTTCTATAAAGATTTTCTTTCTTTCTAAATAGCTATTATTCCTCTATATTTCTTGTTTGATATTTGACACTTAATATGCAAGTGAGCTAGGATCTTCTTATTGCAGAATGATGTAACTTGTACCAGTTCTCATTTAAGTGGTTCACAGAAGATCAAGGTATGCAGCTATTCCTGCCAGTAAATTAAGTATGTCTCAAGTGTTTGAAACTTTAGTTCATTTTTCAATGTGATTCAGTTTTTCACTTGATTCGAATCTTGGAGATAGCTATAATATTGTTCACAGAGGGTAATATGTGACAACCTTGCATGCAATATCAGGAAGGCTTTCTGTTTCACTTTAGAAAATATATAGAATTAGTTTATGAGCTATATCACTTGCAATTCGCCATTTTTATTTGGGGTTGGGACATATGGAGAATAACAATATTACAAATCAAATCTTTTCCTTGTACATATTTTTTTGTTTGATCGTTAATTTTTATCATTGTTCCTAACTGTTGGAAGTTTGATGCTATGATTATTTTCCTTGTGTTCATAATTTTCAGTTTTTTTTCTCAAAGTAATGTTCAGTTAACTGAGTAATTTTGGCGGCTTCTCTTCCTAGGGATACATTTGATTCCTCTTGCTCTAGGCAAGAGTCCTACCAAATATTTATAGTATACACATACGTGTGTGCGCACATGCATGCATGTATGCGTATGCACATGCACACATACCCACACATTTTGGTGTACTTGTTTGTGTTGATTCACAACTTATTTGCATACATTTGTAGCTTTTTGCACTGTTGTGCAATAAGTCTCCGTACTTAGCTTTTTGTTTAGTGGATATTCAAGTTTGATATAATTTTTTCCCATTACGATAATAATATGGATAGATTTGCTTTTCATGGTAATTGCTTATTTTTCTCACAAAAGATATTTATAATTCATTGTTGTCACTTAGAATTTTTTTTATACAATGTTGTAGTGACAAAAAATATAATTCATTGCTTTATATGGATAGGTTATACAGGGGTAAGGTTCAATTTTTGGGTTTTTTTCCTTCCTTATTTTGTCATGAGTAGATAAAACATAAAGCTTTTGCCATTCATCTCTTACATTCTCTATTATGAATTACATTTGTGATGTTAATTTTTTGTTTAGGTGATAAGATATTCTTCCTCGCTTATTGAAGTTGACAAACCGTTTCTTTATTTCCGCATAGCCACTTATAGCATCAAAGGACTAACACCATTGCAGGTTACTGATGACATGGCAAAGTCTGTTGCCAAAGGTATGCTACCTTCCATTTCTAAGCAACAGTCAAGACAACTGAAGGTGGTACAACCCTCAGGAACAATGACTTCAAGTAATGATGAAAAAGGGGGACGGGATGACTCACTGCTATTACCCATAAAAGTTTCATCTACAGATAAAGCCGGTCTAGCAAACAAAGGAAGGCATAAGCGAAAGATGGGAGAGCCAAAGACAATGCTAGTACAAGATATAAAGGTGTCAGAAAATATTTTTAGCAGTCAACATAGAAAGTCCATTCTCCAGAACAGTGTATTAAGCCACAAGGTTGATTATCCCTCATTTATGCAAATAGATGTTGACTGAATTTTTCAATTTGATCTCAAATGTGTTTTTTAATTGTTGCAGGAGAAGCTTATTCATTGCCTGTCTTCACATCAAATACGGCGATGGTGCACTTATGAGTGGTTTTACAGTGCTATAGATTACCCATGGTTTGCAAAAAGGGAGTTCATGGAGTACTTGGACCATGTTGGATTGGGGCATGTTTCTAGATTGAGTCGTATTGAGTGGGGTGTCATTAGGAGGTATTTTATTACAAATGATACCATTTGTATTTGCTGCTATTCTGCTGTCTCGTTCTTGTTAAGTCTCGAAGTATTACATTTACATGTTACTCTTGTGCAGTTCTCTTGGCAGACCCCGTAGATTTTCTAAGCAATTTTTGATTGAAGAAAAAACAAAGTTAAATCAATACCGGGACTCAGTTAGAGCCTATTATGCAGAACTTCTTGCTGGTATCAGAGATGGCCTTCCAACTGATCTGGCCAAGCCATTAATTGTTGGACAACGTGTCATTGCTTTTCACCCAAAGACGAGAGAGATTCATGATGGGAGTATACTAACTGTCGACAACAGTACATGTCGGGTTCAGTTTGACCAGCCTGAACTGGGGGTTGAATTAGTCATGGTATTCTTTGCTTACACTGCTTTATTTATTCACTATCGCAAATTCTGTCAATGCGAAATGAGGACTTTTCTTTACTTTTATTCTTTCAAGTTTAATTTAGTGACGCTTTTTCTTAATTGGAGTAAAATAGTCCTTTTCTGAATCTCCTTCCACTTTGAATCATTTCTTTAACATCTTGAAATGCCATCAATCTGTGTCAGAATATGTAAAAGATATTGAATTTCATAGCTTTGATCAATATAATGTTTATAATTTTTTTCTATTAGATGCATAATCACATTGTAAAGGCTGTTTCACTAAATTTTCTATACCAAACTTCTTTACTTCAACTTTTCCCCCTTGTTCTTTTATATCTAATTTTCAGTGCCTAAAGAATAATGTCACCAAAGTATTTTCATATGGCAGGATATTGACTGCATGCCTCTGGATCCTTATGAAAATATGTCAGCATCTCTGATAAGGCGCAATGTGATTCCTGCCAAACTAAATGGAAACCTTGTTGAGTTCAAGTGTAACGGAAAACTGAAAGAAGGAAAGATTGAGGAGCACAGAATATTGTCCCCTAGCGGGAAGTTAAATCATGTTGATGCTCTTTGTATACCCCCCTCAGCTCATGGCACCAACAATTTATTGAAACAGGTACACATTTATATTCAGATGGAATGTAGTATCTGTTGTTTTTATTTTAATTTATGGTTTTTAAGACTTTAAAGTGTAGGGCAGTCTGTATTCTGGTCTTTATTTTTCAGTACTCCCAAGTAGTTTAATTTGTCCTTTTCTTTTCTTTTTATTTTTCTCTAGGGAAGTTCTTCAAGTTCCAAATTGCAAACTAATGTTGCTTGCAATGAGATTGGTAATGCTCTACTTTCAGCAAATTCTAAAGCTATGTTTCTTGAAAATGTTCCATCCAAAGAAGCTGGCACACATGCTGTTTTTGAGCTGACTCGTGCTCTTGACAAAAAGGTACTCCCTGATGAATAATAAGTCATCATCTCTAAACTCATCTTTATCTGTGTTTCAAATATTTGTGTTATAGTGTCGAAGTAATGAGTTTATGGCTGTGTGAACTTATAGGAAATTGTGTTGTCTGAACTGAAGCAAATGAATGATGAGGCAACTGAAAGACGGAAATTTGGGGACCACTCTTTGAACGATGCTGAGCCATTTAAGAGGCATTATGCTGCAGTATTATTGCAGTTAAATGAAGTGAATGAGCAGGCATTATATTCATGGAACCGATTAACACATGATTGAACAATTAATTTCATGACTTTCTTTCCTTCCATTTGCAACTGAATAAGTGGATTTCATTTGTGCAGGTCTCTTCTGCCTTGCTTTACATGAGACAGCACAATACATATCAGGGGAATGGCCATAATTTATCGCCGAGGCCCAAAGCTAATTCAGATGATCTAGGTGGTCAAGCTAGCTCTTCGTATTGCTCAGCTTCTCACAACCAAAATTGTCAATCCCATATAGCTGACATTATTGAAAGTTCTAAAAGAAAGGCCCTTACAATGGTTGGTGCAGCTATGCAGGTATAGAAAGGTTGCCCACTTTGTGAATAGTTAAGGCATGCTTGTATTCTTCTGTATATGTAAATTGAACTTCACACTAAACTTCACTCATCTCTTTACAGCGTGATATGTTTGGTCATGCCAGATACTTGAAATTTCATGTTATTATCGTTTTTATACACAAGATCTGCCTGCACCAATTATTTGGATGGTTGACTCACCCATTGTTAATGAGTTGATCAATAAATTTTTAGTGCATAGGTCAATTTCATGTTGGCTAGAAGTACTTTAATAATTTTAAGCGGACATTTTGACATTAGTTTGGATACTGAATTACTGATGACCAACTGCTACATGATTTTCATTTAATCCTTGAGGAGTCATATCGCTGTTGTTTTTCTGGCGCTAACTACAGTTTCTAATAACAATTATTGCAGGCGATGTCATCTTTTAATAAGATAGAGGGTAAGGTTGAAGGAATTGAGGAGGCAATCGATTTTATAAATAATCGGCTTTCAGTGGATGTGCGTGGCGCTCCATCCTCACAATTCATGCCTACAGATTCTGTTCATGTCACTCTAGCTTCTCAGGGTCAGATGATTGCAAGTAAATCAAATCCTTTGCCAAATAATCACTCACAAGATCCTGAACTAAACAGCTCTTCTGATCAAAATGAAGTGAAAATTCCCTCTGAGCTTATTTCTCAATGTCTGGCTACTTTGCTGATGATCCAGGTAAGCTTAGAGGCTCTTCAATTCGCTATTTACTATTACCATTGTGTACGGTCAATCTCCCCTTCCATTTTTGTGGATGTTTAGTTGTTTTCACTTGATGGTGTCAGTAGACCAAACTTGGTGGTTTGTGGTTACTACTAACTGTCGCACGTCCTGTGTTTTTCCTGTTAATTTTGGTTTTATCTGATTAGAGTTATTCATTACTTAAATGTTGATTTATTGAGAAAGTGATCCTTCCAGTATTGAAGAATCCGGTCCTAGATATGAGTTAAACAAATAATTTACTTTTGTCCTAAATTTAAGACCTTAACCTAGTGTCTCCTAAATTTATAGTTTTTCCCCGAAATATCCCTATTAACTGCACATGTTAAGGAAATTTCATCAAGGGTAGTTCCAATGCACATGAGTAAAGAGGATATTTTAAGAAAACCATCACATTTGTTAAAAAAAAATTAACATAAGTTTTTTGATATCTGCCGGAGGATGTTTATTGATATTTTGTTGAAAATTCTTAACCTGAACACTGACTTATCACTGACATATCTTTGTCAAAAAAATTGCAGAAGTGTACAGATCGACATTTCCCACCTGCCGATGTTGTACATGTACTAGATTCTGCAGTCACAAGTTTGCAGCCATTTTGTTCAAAGAATCTTCCAATATATGGGGAGATACAGAAATGCATGGGTATCATCAGGAATCAGATATTGGCACTCGTACCTACCCAAACTACCTAGCTTCTTTTTTATTTTTATTTCTTTGTTAAATCTTCATACTCTCTAACTGCAACTCACTTGTTTAACCTCCCATGGGGTATCTATGTATTTGATGGAACAGTTGAATATCAATGTTGGTACTAGCCAAAAGAAAGGGATGGCTACCCACCATTGTTAGTATATGTATATAACAGCCTGTTCTCTCTAGGGGGAAAGTAGTGATACGCCTTGGTCTCCTCTCTTCCTATAAATGTTTTATTCAAGGTATTAAAAATTGGATTTGTCTGAGAGATTGCTTTTCAACGTTCTGAATGAGGTGGAAATATTTTCCCCATTTTTTCATTCTTCGGAAAATATAAGGGAATTGAAGTGATAATGAGGGAAAAAGTCCAAAATATGAAAAACCCAAATGAGGTTCTCGAAATGCTTAAATGACATTGAAGTTTTTGGGACCATTCTAGAATTTAGGTTTGTCCGGTGAAATGGCTTAATTGCCCTCTCATACAAAAAGAAAACACCCCACCTTCTTCTATCGTCACCACTAGCTGCAGCTGGAGCTCTAGTGTCGATCACCAGATCTTCAGCAAAGGTAGCTGATTGCATGATAAGTTTTGGCAAAATATTGGTTAAGGTGATATTTGATCTCAACACCTTTTGGTTCTTAAAAAGATATACAACTCTAAGTCTTTAAAAATTCTTAATAGGTAAAGTAGTATTTAAGGTAACTATTCATCTTAAATATAGTATGAAATCACCATAAAAACAGCTTTTGTTTTAACAAATGATGTTCAACTTGGTCATGGATGTGCATGCACATTGACAAGTAAGTAAGTGCCTACATATGAATGACAAGAACAACAAAAACTACTCCCTCCGGTCCTAAATATAAGACCACTTTGACTTTTTTTTTTGGAAGTTAAGGAAGCAAATTAGACCACTAAATTATAACATATGTCACATAAAATTAGATTATATGTTAGTTTATAAGTAGAATAAATTAGTTTTGAAGAAAAAAAGATTTTTTTGGGACTGAAACTACTTTTTTTATGGACTGAAAAAAAAGTCAAAAAAGTCAAAGTGGTCTTATAATTAGGACCGGAGGGAGTACTACTTTTGGTCTTATGTTATTAGAGAACTTCTGTAGAAATCACTTGTTCCTACTTCTAAGAGACATTATCAACCTATAAATATATATATATATATATATTCATTTTTGCCCCATTAATTACTAAATTAATATTAGGATGTGTTTGTATAACGGTGGCTGACGTCTGACGTGTTTTTAATATGAATTTTGCAAATTCAAGTTATTGTGTTAATCAAGTAGTATAATATGATTTATGTTTTGATTTGTTTTTGTAAAAAAGCCTGTTTAACAAACTTGAAATTTGTTTGGAAGTTAACAGAAAATCAAGTCTATTTATGAAACGAACGAAAAACATGAACTTTCTTCAATACACAATGTTGTTTAGTCTTTTAAATTAATTTAATCTTTTTTATTAAATAAAGGTGGGACCCACTAATGTTTAGTTTACCTTTTCTTTTCTCTTCTACTCTGTGGCTTTCCTTACTCTGTTGTATGTCCAGTCTATAATATAAGAAGTAGCATGGGAATTTTTTTATCCATATATTATAAGAGGTAACATGTAAATCAATATAATAAATTTTTTATTTCCATTTTTAATCTTACATGTTAAATGTTTAGATTCATATCCATCTTGGACAAAGAAAAGTAACATTCCTTCCGCTTCACATTATAAGTAGTCAACCATTTTTTTTATATAATAGGCAATCAACCATTTTACATAAACAATGCAAATGAAGAAGCGAAAAATCATCCATATGAATCTAAACATCCTTAAAATGCAAAAAATTATTCTAGGCTGTTAGAATGTACGTTTACGCCCTAACTTGATCACAAACACAACCGGAGCCTAAGTTCAGTAATTATCCACATGGGCCAAAACCATAAGTGTATTTATCGTATTTATTGCATTTAAGAAAATTTTAACTCCCGTTTTTAAGTTATGTGCAATATCAAATAAAAATGACAAGAGGGAATAGTTGAGACCAAACATGTCAGAATTAGAATTCATGGGTTTTGAAGCATGTATACTACCTCCAATCCTAATTATAAGAGCCAGTAGACTTTTTTTGAGGAGATTAAGGAAGCAAATTAGACCCCTAAATCTTAATATATGCAAAATGTAATTAGATTATATGATAATTTATAAGTAAAATAACTTAGTTTTGAAGAAAAAAGACAAATATAAACAATTCACAGTGGTGTATTTTGCATCCTTAATTTTTCTAAAAAAGTCAACTGACTCTTATAATTAGGACCGGGAGTATTTCACATAGCAATTGGTGTCTATTGTCTAATGTCCTAAGACTGAAACCAAAATCACATTCACATTTCCTTCAAATGTACAACTAATCATGAGCTAAAGATTAGTGGACAGTGACCACAATAACATTGCCAATCCCACCAACCCCAGAAAGAATCTAACGCATAAACAGTTCATAATCCTTATCTTGTAAATCATCCGGGAGGTCAATCCGCCAAAGCTGTATCTCTGACTCCATATGTTGCTTGGAAATCATTTGAACAAGAATTCGTGGCAAATGTCCTCTGACCTCAATCCTCCATTTGAAAATCCACAAGAAACTTGGTATAACCTCAAATTACAAGGCAACCATGTCAGATGTCCAAACTATGGGGCTAGTAGGAGGATATAGATTCAACATTAGTGGCTGTCAACCAGAATAAATCAAAACTTGAACTTCTTCTGTTTTTTGACAACAACGAGCCCAGGATCCTCAACTTTCTGCAGCAAAACAAATCTAGTTATTATTTACTATGTAAGGAGTGACATGCAAATAAGCCAACCAAAAAAAAAAAAACTAATCATCAAGAAAATGACCTTCCTCTTTTTGTTTTTCTTTTTGTCCTTCTTCTTCTTGTTCTTCCTCTTCTTACATTCCTTCACTTGAGAAAGTTCATTCTTCTCATTTTCATCTGCCTGCCAATATCAGCAACAACTTAGAGAAAGTGATAAGAGCAAATATTCAGGTAACATTAGAAGTAATGTGTAATGAAGCAGCCCACCTCAGTGTCAGTGTCACCAAAGGAGTCTACATGCCGGACATTTCTTTCTGGATTTGAAGTACTGCCTGCTGTTAAAAAGCCAGAAAAAAATTAATGCTGTACACAATTACACAAACTGAATCGTGAAACCCAAAAGTCATGTTTTGCAAGTGGACAATCAAACATCTCAATCATCTAAAAATTTATACCATATAATATGAGGCATGTCTAATATTCATTGATATTGAAGTTAATTATGACATGTCAAACATGATAATCTTTTATTCCCTCAATATTATACCTAAAACACCTTACAGTTTTCAAAACGATTCACCTCTACCAAAGAAACAGACCAAGATCAACAGATATCATATGTACCACCTCACGACCATTGAAGTGACTAAAATTTCTTAAAAGAGAAAAAATGGATGCAGAAAACAGTTCATGGAAACCTAAACAAGATCTACCCTAATCAGATAATGCACATTTGTTTCTCATCTATCATTCATAATAGAATATCTACAATAACGACAGAAAAACATTTTATAACTACCATTATTAGCAATCTCCGTTCCTACCAGCACATTACCACTAAAGCAAATTCTACTCCATCATGAATAAGGCACAAACAAACAAAAGAAGAATTGTAAGGGAAGCCGAAATTGAAGGCTTACTAGCAAAAACAGTTTGTTTGGCATTATTAACAGCGAGTTCAAGAAGATCAGGGTTAATAGAAGCAAGGCCATCAGGTTCCTTCAGTTTTCTCTCAAGGAACTTTGCTAAAGCCGCCGCCTTGTTTGTGGTCAAAGGTCCACCAGGATGAGCCAATCTTCACGGACACATTATTAGCAATTAGGCAACAAAAATTTGATAATACCATAACATCAAAAAAAATAAAAAAAACGGAATTAAATCAACAACAAATCCGATCAAAGAAGTTACGTTAGCATAATAGATTGTGAGAGTGAAGAAAAAACCTGGGCTGTGAATTGGAAATGCGAGATCGAGAAGGAAGAGGAGCGAATTTACTGCCTCTAAGTGCTCGTCTTTCATCTTCGCTCAGACTTTCCATCTCTCTCTCTCTCTCTCTCTCTCTCTAGAATCCGATTCAGAACTGTGCCGGTGGATTTGGGGGGTAAATGAGTAAATTTAAATGGGAGTTCGTAACTAAGGCCTTGCCTTGTACGGCGTCGTTTGTGACTCTTATTTATTTGCTTATATAATTATCCTCCATTTCCAATGGTCTAATATTGTTGTACTACTCCTACGGCCCTGTTTCCTATTTATATTCATGTGGGTTAGAAAGAGTATTTTATTTGGTCCTATTTATAGGGGGTTTCGTTAAATTTTTCATGTGAATATACGATTTTATCTATCATTTTTAAGTGATGACTTTATTTTTATGTGGTATAAAGTTGGAAGGTTGTCATAATGAGTTTTAAGGTTTTTGTTGATCTGTGTGAAATATGTTGGAAATACCGTATACATAGGACAAGAGGTGCATCATTTAGGAAATTAGGAGGGTGCAAAGCAGTCACCAGGCTATTATTTTAATTAATAAAGGGTTAATATGATAGCTTATCCATGATGTTTGCCTTTTTTTTTAAACTCTCAGATTTCAAACGAAAAGGTGTTGGCCATTCTAAAGGCAAAATGGTCTAGGTTTTCTTTGACTATAAAGACCAATGTTTTCAACAAGATGACGTTTGAAGAACAAAAATCTTATTTAAAATTTGAAAGACTAAAACCAAAATGTTGGCAAGATTTAGTGACGAACTTGTTGGCAAGATTTAGTGACAAACTTAGTCATATATCCTAATCTATAAAAAAGTTGTCAAGACTTTCAATGTTACCATTCACAAAAGTCAATCTTATAAAAGAGTAAACTAATTTTTTTAAGATATATGGGGGTATAATTAGGAATATTTGAAAAAAAAAATAGCAATGATAAGTGAATAATATATAAATTTTTAAAACTCCATTATTGAAATATGCTCATTTGCTCATTCTTCATAACATATAAAGAATATAACATCTTATGAAAGTATATATTTCTTTAGCTGTGTTCATTATCTGGCGAGTAAAAAGTGATTGCTTGGATGTAGTAAAAACATTGAAATTTTTTTGGTGATTTATGTAATAATAATAATAAACCGTCATACTTAAGTGATAAAAAAAAATCACAATCATAATTTTGAAATTATGTTTGTACAATGACCCTGCCAAATGTCAAGATAAATGTTTCTCATTCTCGTTAGGCACTCTCAGATAGCTAAAAAATTGAAGGGACGAAAATGCCCTTTCCTTTTTATCATAGCACAAACAAAACCAACCCTATCATCAAGTTTAAAATCGTCCGTTCAAATTCCATAACAGAAATGAATAAAAATTATTCTGTATTCAGCTTACATTTGCCCAGGAAAATAATGAGGAAAATGAGAAGTAAAATTACCACATATCACCACTACCAGCTAAGGAGATCTCATCAAAGACCAAAAGCTGATACTCCCTCTATTTAATATAGGATCTATTTTTTTTTTTTTGACTCCTAAAAAGTTAAATTAGTTACTTATAAATTGATTTGCCTCAATTTTTTCTCTCTAAACTAGTTCATTTGATTTATAAACTAACATATAATTTGATAATACACAAAATATGTTATGATTAAATAGTTTGCTTTGCTTTATTAATCTATTAAAAAAAAGTCAACTGGGTCTTATATTTATGAACCCAAGAACAATAAACTACACAAAACACGGGAAATTCAATATTCTTCCTCCCATAAATTATCTTCCCCAATCTTCATATCCCGATAGTACAGTACATGACTACATATTTTAAGCTCCCAATTTTCTTGTATGTTTTAATGGGAGCACAATGAAGATATAACAAGGGATGGGGCAGATAAATAAAAATGGGGCCAGACTCTCAATTTACAGACCTCTTTCTCTAGCCTAAAATCAATAAAACAAGGCAATGAAGCAAGAGGTCAATCCAATAATATTCTGATGTAGGTGATCAAAATACCAAAAAAGGGGGGGGGGGGGGGGACATTGGATATATGCACAAATGTCATAATCACTGCACAATCCATTGTATTTCTTCATTTCCCATTATAAGCTAACCAAGGAAGAACTTGAATATGTCACTCAGTGAAACAACGCCTTCTACTCGCCTGCTCCCGGCTTCCACGACATACACACGCCTAACGCCTGCAATCCAGAATTAACATGGCAGATATTTCTCCGCTGACTAATCCAAAAAATTAAGTAACTTGGCTATATGGAGAAATAAAGACACGACAACTTCGGAGCTCTCTTCTCTATGATGTAAGGATCATCGTCAATACATTTTCTTTGTACAGAATCATTGCATAGCCATAAAAGACGAATTATGCACAACTGATTTCAAGATTTTCTTTCCCGGATAGGGAATGTTCCGTCACTACTAGAATTTCAAAGTATCATTCCAATTCAATGTAGTGGCCCACTTCTCACATCTACTTCTTTCAAACTTCTTCGAAAGAATTTTTTCTCCAGTTTCTTAAAAATTACTACATATCTTTATGCACACTCTTCATGGGTAACCCCTGCTAGAAGAAAGGTCCACAATCAATCTTGATTATGCATTGTTTGCCCTAATTGTGTTGTTTGGGCGTGCTAAATTATCTTTAAAACCTAATGCAAGATGCAAATGAATGGGAGGACTAAGCTAACAGAGAAAGACAATGTCCCAACAAACAATTACGCAACATTGAGTATCCTCCTATTGCATCCCATTCCATCTTTTAAGAGCAGGGAAATAAGCCTACCTGGATCTGCCAGCCGTTCCATCACTTTATGCAGCGAATCTGATCTTAGACACATTTGACATCGCTGGCTTCTAAGATCATATGATTGATATGAATCCTGGCCCAACTGCAAAGCCTAGAGAAATATGCATGGGACAATAAGAACCAAGAAGAAAATCACCAAATAAATGTCAGTCTAATAACAGAAAATAAAATAAATAAAATAAGCTACATGTTGAAATGGACACACACTAACTATTAGAATTACAGTGGTTTATGTCATAAAAAAGGACTACAGTTGTTTAGAACAACTAGGATTAGGACTTCTGTTAACAGCCTTCACTTTAGACCTTTTAATTATATTGAGAGAAAAAATCAATCAGTCATCTGCCATCTACTTCTCCCTCAATTTCTTCTGTTTTTCTCTTTCCTTTTTCCTTTTCCCTCCCCCTTTCCCTTTATTATTTTACACCAGAATGTCAACCAAGAAATTCATATTTTATTTTGGAGGTATAAAACTCAACGGATCGATAAAATTATGCATTTCAATAAAGAACTAATATATTAATTACAAGCATCTCCGATTTAAAGGATCCTACCATCTAAAATATGACCAATTCTATCAATTATTAGTAACACCATATGTAAAAACCTCACAAGGGTAGCCAAGTTTACAAAAGAAAGGATTAAATAGATGCACAATAGTAATAGTAATACATTCTTCTCTTAACTTCGCACCTTTATTATTCATATAAGTTTTGTAGTATGGAAAACATGTTCAGGGAAGAGTAACAAAACATACCTGATGGATAGTCATTTCATCAAAATTGATGCGTGTATAGGCTCTGTCCTTTGCCAAAGCTGTTATATCACTATCAATATTTATATAAGGGGGAGGGCAACTGTCAGGAACACTACAAGCCGCTGAAACGAATTAACTAGCAGGACAAATTCACGCTCAAACTACAAATCAAACCTAAAGCAATCTGAAGGCTCAACCATTGCATCAAGAAGATAATATGGATATAAAGGGTGACTATCAATATTTATATAAGGGGGAGGGCAACTGTCAGGAACACTACAAGCAGCTGAAAAGAATTAACTAGCAGGACAAATTCATGCTCAAACTACAAATCAAACCTAAAGCAATCTGAAGGCTCAACCATTGCATCAAGAAGATAATATGGATATAAAGCGTGACTAACCTCCGACAATATATATCTAGTAATGAATCATTATCATCCACTATTGGTATTGAACTTATTTGGGCTGCAAAAGTAAAGGACAAAAGGTGAGTGTATTTCATTATAAAAGTAAATGTTTCTTATCTTTTTTTTTTTTTTTTTTAAGATTATAGAATATTGAATTACCCTCGCTCCGAAAGAACCAAACCATTAATCTTCTCTTCTTTATATCTAATCACACACATAAATCATCTTTGAAATAAACTGTACTCGGCCATTACTACCCTAATAACTCAGAAGGCTGATATGGTACCAGATACCAACTTCATTATTCTAATATTCTTTCAATCAATAAACTTCTTTATATATTATCAATCTCAGAAGATGCAATCAAACCTTGAACTAATAAATTTAGGGCTGACGTAAGAGAAGCACCAGGTCTCAACATAGCTAAAGGTCGCCTATTTGATTCCCCAATTTTGGGCACCCATGTGCCAACAGGAACTGCACAAATTGGTAATTGGAGTATAGGCAATGAACTAGAGCAATGCCTAAAATGCCTGCAAATGCCTGAAAATTAATTTGGTAAGATTCAAGAAAACTTGAGAAGAGTATAAAGACACCTGTCTTCAAATCTTACAATTAAGTATTCCAGAAAGTGAAGCCAGATGTAAAAGCTGTGGAAATGAACCATCTTCAGACGTTGAATGGATGATAGGAACTGTTGAAATCTCATTTTGCAGGATCTTTGTGGCAATCACTTTCAAATCATCAAATGGCCCTGCCTGCAAAACAAGTGCAATAGTCACCACATAAATAAAATTCGGGATTCGTATTGCCTGGTACATTATTGCAGACGAGCAGTATGACTTAATGGCTTTACAAAGCCACCTAGAACACTTACATGGATAAAACGTCTTGAAAATGTTGTTCCATGTTCATTGCATTGCCTGTTTAGATATAACTTTCCTTCTTTCCAAGATTGTATAGTATGTGTTTCAAGCTCTTCTTCTGTTAAAGTGGATCCATGATTCTTAAGCTGTGAATAGGCCAAAAGCATGTTTTCAACAGCAATAGAAAACATAAAAGGCATGGCCATGCATACGGTTGAGGAGCCAATTGACTCAGTTTCACAAGCAGCCTTGTAATAAGAGACTATTGAAGGACCATGTAAAGCAATCATATATAAGGTTTCCAGTTCCACTGATTCCCAACAACACCACCTCAAAACTAGCCGACACACTTGCATTACTCTTGATATAAATAAATAAATAAATAAGGCCCTATCCTTTATTTTTCTCACATATTTGGCCATGCATTCTGGATATTCCACTTATATAATTATCACATATTTGTTTATACTTCCAGCTTCCAGAGCACAACAATAAGAATGACAATATTCTTCCTTCCAATAGGCATGAAATGCATAAAAATTTCATAAAACTTGTCCATAAAGAGCTTATGATCTTAAAATTCACAGACCTCTTTTAAAATTAAAATAAAATCCAAAGGACTAAGAACGCCAACAAAGTGCCCCTTGCAGAAGTCCCAAAGAGGAGCAATAGGTATTCCCTGCAAATGGCCGATTTAAAACAGGCACATAAATAAGCTTCTAATCAGAAACAAAAAATAAAAATTACAAGACAAGGCACAAGAAGCAATAAGGAGAGACTTCATCATTACCACAGCCAGAAGATTCAAGAAAGAGAAGTTTAATTCCAGATATTCATAATTCCGTTTCTCCTCAATTCTTTTACAATAAAGGCATGTTAATTGGCACGAGAATAATCTACCAACATTTCAGCAAATATTACCTAAATAAAAAATCACTCCAAGTAAATTAAAGTCACGAGAAACACAGACATACCTCCTGGTGCAATAAATGAAATGCATATTTCACTGGCAGACCAACATCCACTGCAATAACCTGTGATCGGATGTCATTAAAGTCGTCATTAACTTTTTTGTGGCATGTTGTTTGACAATAAAGAAAATGCAAAGCTCAATATAATTAAATATCCAAACCTTGCCTGACTCAGGAAGTAATTCATAAGCTGTACGCATTGACAAGAAATCATCAATACGCTGGCGGGATGTCTGAACATAAGTGTCTGAGATTCTGGGCAATACCTCAGTCAACGTACCATCTGTTAACTGAGCCTGCTAAATAGGTCAACAATAAATCCTATTTAATGACTGGAAATTGATATTCAGATATAAATGAACACTGAACAGGTATAGACATAGCTCGAGAAGAAAATGGAGTTCTGAAATGCAACATAATGACAAGATCACCATAATCCTTATCTATTACATGGGGTCGGCTACATGGATTACACAATTTCATTGTGCTCTATTAACAGCCAAACCTTTGGATATATTATCGACTAATAGGTCCCATTCAATAACTTCATTTAGCATTCTACTTGGTACTACTCTACATCTCTCCACAAGACTCAAAAACTGTTTGACCTGCAATCCTTCCTGGATCCCCCAACCACCTTCTTTGTACATATGCAAACCACCTTAAACGGCTTTTACCATTTTTACTTCAATAAATGCCATGCCCATGCCAACTCTTTCTCGTTTATGTCCATTTCAAATCTTATTTTCTTCTTTTGTGATTACACATCCATTCAAATCTAATTCCTTCTTCTATGATCATACATTCATCTCAGCATCATCATCTCTACTAACCCAACTTTATGTTCAATAACTCTATCTATGTTTTATAGTCAATCCCAAGCCTGGAGTCTGGATAAAGGAGAAGGGTTATGTTAGGCCCTCGACAAACAATATAAAACTCAGTTGAATCTATTATGACTAGAATGTAACATGACACATTAAAAAGAAAAGAAAAACATTGCACTAATTCTATTGCATAAACATATTAAGAGGGCTAACAATATGACGATCCAGAAAGAATACACATTTAAATGCAAATCTAAATGGAAAACTTAATAGACCTATAGAAATCTAATTTACCCACTTCATCAGCTCCAAATGGGTGTCAAAATTCACTCCAGAATCCAGATATATCATAGTATTAAAGTTTTTTCTTGTCAATTTGGTGAAATTTACAATATAAGCAACACCAGAGTACAGCCATAAACTTCTCTCAGCAGTCTTGTTAATTACAAAAATCAGGACTCTATAGGTATGACCAACTTTTACCGTGTGCTGAATAGCCACATTATCCACATCCATGCTAGAACCAGAAGCTACTTGTGGTTGTGGAGTTGAAATAGGCATTTCATTAGGATTAGTAGCCAAAAATACAGTATTAACCACCCCGTATTCTCCAGACACATAAGGTTGATGTTCATCATGTCGCCATTCTCTATCAACAAAAAACTTGTACTGCATTCAAATAATAAAATATATTAACCACAACAAATAAAGAGACAAACATTTTCTCACAAAGCATATTTTGTTAATTTCACCAGTGAATGTTTATGTTCAGATACTTCCAAACTCAAACATTGTGTAGCAATATCACATCTAAGACAACAATCATTGAAAAAACCCAAAAAAAAAAAAAACGTTTATTAAGCTTGAGATTAAGACACCGATCTTGTATCATAAACCTTGAAAAACAAGATCAATCAATATTTCAATTTAAAGTTATTTTTGAAATCTTGTGTCTGCAATGAGAAGTCACAAACTAATTCAACTCAAAAGCTTAAGTTTCTGCGTGAACCATAAATAGTTGTAATTTTCTTATAATCTCTACCACACCCCTTTCAAATAAGTGCCCTTTAAGAGCGGGCAAATCACAGATTCATCACACCTTATGCTGAAACATAAAGTAACAAATGGACTGGCGGAGATAATCTTAAACCATCAACTCACTTAAAAGTTTCATATTCCAAATACACAACTGTTACTTTTAACAGATTGGGGGACTGTGACAAGCTTGAATAGATGGGGAGAACTGTTGGATTGTTTGGCGCATGCTTCTACTCATGTCCACGTTCTTCTCTATCTCAAACAACATGAGACAAGCACATCAATTTCAAATAAATTTCCATTCCTTATTCAAGTACTATCTCACCATCAAAACCATATTCGACTGAGTACCCTAGTTTTGTAAGGTATTTCTATCTTTTTATGCTAATAGAGCAATTGGTGTCATATGAATTGCATTTGAAGATGTGCTCCATTTTCAACTAACAAGAACAGATATTTCCGTGCAAACCAGTCAGTGACAGAGTCTGAAAGAGAAAAAATTCCAACTCACAATAGAGGTGCCACAAAAGCATACCAACCAGAGAACCAGCTCGCCTTTCCATCAACAACAGATAAACAGGAAAAAAAGATAATGAACAGATGAAATGACAACCCAACATTCTACGTAATGAGACGCAGTAAATATTGTTAAACCCAAAAAAACAAAAACCACTTAATTCACAAAAACATTGAATTCAAGGGAGACTTCTCCACCAACTTCACTGATGAATATTCACGATGACTGACCTGATGATAACCAGGGGGCAAGCTATGAATGACTTGAAACACAGTCGGGCAACCCTCAACTGGCGACATACGTAGATATTCAGACCACCTTTGAAACAAAGATTAAAATGAAATAAGCAAACTAACATGAACCCCACGAAAACCCAGTCTAACATACAGGATTTTGACCAACTGAATAAAGAAGAACAAGAAAAAGAAAATGGACAGAAAATAAATTCAGTAGCAATTTTAGCTATAGACGCACCGTGTGAATGAACCACATAGAAACACTTCTCTTCCCCCATATGGCCACACGAACCGCATGGGAATTGGCAACGTCCCAGCAATACTGCCTGCGTTCCTCGGAGGATCCATACTCAAACTGTATGGGCTTCCTTAAAATTAACGTTGTTCTGAGTATAACCTCCAAGAACCACACTTCATCGTAACGTGTTAGCTTCTTCAATTCATGTATTCTGAATTTGAAGAAGCTATGAGACCCAAAAAAAAAAAAAAAAAAGAATCAAAATCAAACCATCAAAATATTTTTTTTTTAAGAAGCCCAAAAATGTAAGCTTTGTTTTCCAAAACAACATGTGTGTCTTTTGCTATCTGCAAATCAAACGTATCAACCAGATAACGATAATTTCGAATGCAACAACCCACGTGTGAATAAGTACACAAAACCCTAAAACCTGAATGAAAAACTTACCAAATCCACGGAATATCTGCTAAATCCAAACGGAGAAACTGTCAGTAAAGCATAATCGAAAACCCTATGGAGCCATTTGAGAAAAAAAAAAAAAAAAAAAAGGGAGATGAGCAACGAACGATATTACGAATTGAGGGAGAGAATAAAATAATACGGTCGATATATAAAAATAAAATAAAATATCGAGGGAAATTGAGACTCGTAGCTGCTAAATGCTATATTTCCCCATCTGTTTTTTTTTGACCTTGTACTATATTTCTTTCCCCATCTTGATTCCTCATTATATGCCGATGCAGAAAAATAGAAAGGTGTATGTTACTAGAAAAGCAAACACTAGTCAACAAGTGAGAACTGTTCCTTTTTCTTTTTTAGTTACGCTTTGAAATAGGTTGAGGGCATTTGACCCAAAAAAAAAAAAAAAAAAGATAGAGGGTCCATTAGTGGCTTAAATAGGCAAAATGTAAAATCAGTTTCCCTGTACCAATTTAGAATTTTAAAATATTGTCAAATGACTTTTAACCTTTCTTAAAAAAATCATTCACCCCTCATTGGCCACCGGCGACCCCTCCAACGACAATGTGGAATTAAAGTTACTAAAAGTGAGATTAAAGTAATAAAGAGGATATTAATGAATATTTTTTTGGAACAACTGTTATATAGTTTCACCTTTAAGTAGTATAAAGTAATATAGTTTTGCTTTTGACTATTCTCATTTTTCATCAGTGTGTTTGAATCAACTGATTTTCCTCAAATAAGTGTTTATTTTCCCCAAAAAGACTTAAAATGGGAAATTCAAGGAGATGTTTGGTTTAACTTAATTTTAAAAAACTTATAGTTTATAAGTCAAAATAAGTTATGAGCCTATTTGAATTAGCTATTAGAGAATAGCTTTTGGGAGAGAGAAAAAGCTGTAAAATTGCTTTTTTTTTTTTTATCTTTTTTCATTGAAAAAAGCTGAAAAATGGCTTTTAATAAAATGAGAGTGTTTGGATGATTGTTATGAAAATGATTTTTTCTACATATAAATTACTAAAAAGGACATAAGTTTAATGTGTTGAGAAAGAGAGGGGATAATGGCATTTTCGGCAGATCAATATGACACGTGTAATGATGATATATATCTACCTCGTATTTCGAGTAAAAGTGGAAAAAAGTAGCTTTTTCCCAAATCTAGATTTTAAGCCCAAAATCCATGGTTTGGAGGGAAAAAGTTTTGTTTGTTTGTTTTGTAGCCTGTTTTGGGGCCTGTTTGGATTAACTTTTGGAGAATAACTTCTAAGAAAAAAGCTGAAAAAATGTTTTTAGATAATAGATTATGGAGAATAGCTTCTGAGATTGTAGGAAAAAAAAATAGTTTCTAACAACCTAGGTTTTCTGTCCCAAACCTAGGTTTTCAGGCTAAAAAACTATTTTGGAAAAGCTGTGAGTGCTTGTCTGACTTATCTGAAACCTAGATTTTGACAGTTAAAAGCTATTTTAGAAAAGTTGAGAGTGTTTGTCTACCTGATTTTGAAACCTAGGTTTGGGTGAAAAAAAAAACACTTTTTTTAAGTCACACAAACAAGCACTTGGTGTCTTTTCTTCAAACCTACGTTTTGAGTTCAAACCTAGGTTTGAAAAGCCAAACCAAACAGGCCCTAAAGGAGAAAAAAGGAGCTTATGGAGGTAATATAAGTGCTTATGAAGGTGGATCCCACAAATTCTGACTTATTTTTCACAGCTACTCACAACTAACCCAAACATAAATCTCATTACACAATCTGACTTATTGAAAATAAGTAACTTATAAGTCATTTTTTTCACAACTAATCCAAACATAAATCTTATTACACAGTTTGACTTATTTTCAATCTGACTTATATATAAGTCACTTTTCCATTAATCTAAACACATCCTATTTCTGAAACAAAAGAAGTTGAATGGGAAGTTAGACTAGTACTGGCTAATTATTATTCCCCTAAACTATTGTCTCACTTTTGATTACTCTAATTTCAATTTCACTCTTGACTGCTCTGGCATCAAAATGCCCTTAATTTGATAGTAAGAAAGATTTGAACTTAGTTTCTCCGCTCTCCTAACCATTAATAGACACCCATTATTGCCTTTGGGGTTCGGTGAATTTTTTTTAATACATGAGCAAATATTACATACTGGTAGGAAACTACAACTATCTATGTTTCTGTTGGGCTTCGGTGAATTGGAGCAGCATTTGTTGATAAATATCCTATGTTTTAATTCAACTGAGTTACAAATGTTAAAATTAAATAAGATGCTACACCTCTGTTTCTAAATATAAAACTTATTTATCTAATTTAATTAGATTAAGGATATTAGTTGAGTTAGTAAAAATAACATAATATTACTAAAATACCCAACCATCTACCTTTATTCACACAATTTCTCTCTTATTTGTTCATTATTGAGGAGTATTAATAGAGTAATATAAGAAAATATTGAAAAATAATTAGAAAGAAATCTTATAATTAGGAACAAACTCATTTTCTCAAATATTTTCTATATTTAAGAATGGAGGGAGTATTTACTTTTTTTTTATTACACACAAGAATTTAAAATATAAACTACACTGAGTGTTAAAATTAGGGAAAATGACAGAAAAAGACCCTCGAATTACATAAAGGACAGTTCAGTACAACGAATTTCGAAAAGGAACAGTTCAGTACAAATGACTGAACTGTCCAAACCCAAATTTAAAGGAAATGTCCAAAATTCCCTTTGCTACAACTAAGTTGGGAATCCCTTAAGCGAAGTTGGGAATTCCTTAAGGGAAGTTGGGAATCCCTTAAGGGAAGTTGGGAAGGCTTATACGAAGTTGGGAATCCCTTAAGCGAAGTTGGGAATCCCTTGTGGGAAGTTGGGAATCTCAACTTCCCATAAGCCTTCCCAACTTCCTTTAAGGGATTCCCAACTTCCCTTAAGGAATTCCCAACTTCGCTTAAGGGATTCCCAACTTAGTTGTAGCAAAGGGCATTTTGGACATTTCCTTTAAATTTGGGTTTGGACAGTTCAGTCATTTGTACTGAACTGTCCTTTTCGAAATTTGTTGTACTGAACTGTCATTTGTGTAATTCGAGGGTCTTTTTCTGTCATTTTCCCTTAAAATTAAGGGTGTTTCCTATTGTCTCCCAACCACTGTGATTTTGGGACGGACTCAATTCGAAAAAGTTCGATAAAACTCCGTACTTGGCCTTTGACATGAGTTTTTTATTCAGTTAAAATGATTTAGAATTGCTTCCCAAAAAAACCAAAGCATAGCATAGGTGACATGAATGAATGATGATACTTTGCTATTCATACCCTCACCTGCAGGGATCAACAGGAGAGATTCCTTTTCAATCACTCTAGAACTCAAACCAAGTGGAGAATATCCGGCGTTACTAACAACCGACTAATCTGGTTCGCAGGAATGTAAGCCTATAATGGGAAGAACCTTGCTACCTCCAACTAATTATTGTGGTCGCATACTCGTAGTTCGAACTTGAGACCATTGGTTAAATTAAAACAACCTACATCCAATTGATCTAAACGCTTGGTGGTCTATAGGACATACTTTCCAATAAGCCTTATTGATAACTTACTGAAATAATTTATATAGGGGTGTTTTGGTCAAGGGAATCGAAATTTCCCTGTTCTCTTCTTAAGACTACTATGATGACCAAATCCTAAGACCTAATTTAGGAGACTATTTTTTTTTAGAAAATCTGTATATGTGCACGTATATATTTTCTAGGTATGAGAATGATGGTGCTTAGAGTTAATTTTTGTGTTCAAGAGGAGAAAATAAATATTTCCATGCAAGAGCTTAGAGGCGGTTTAACAAAAATCAAGATGCAATGAATTAGTTATACGACTTAAATAAGAACAGACCAAAAGGCAGTGAACATGATACTTAAGTTGGGATGGACGAAAGAAGAAGGAAACTAGGGGCATGTAATTGGAAGTAATTATGTATTTTGCACAAGTAGATGATATGATGAAATAATAAGGCCGGTAAAGGGCATAGAAGAGAACACAAGAATCTTGAATTGTGAAACTCGAATATTTGTGGAGAGATTTTGGCGGCACAAGTGTGGACTCTTTTAAAGAAGAGGTTTATGGATTTTGGATTATATGAAAATTTAAAATATAAATTTATTATGGGTTAAGGGTTTTAAATACCAAAAAGTTTTTTCTAATGAGCTCCCAACAACAGTAAGTTTTTTTTTTATCTTAAATGCTTTGAAAGTATTATGTTGTAGCATTTATGCCTTAAGTTAATGGAGAAAAAACAGAAGTTTGTCACGTAAGAGTAAACCTTTGTTGAATAGGTGATGATGTAGTTCAAATTAAGGTTTTTAAATGTGTTAAATTTTTTCTCAAAATAGCATCCAGTACCATGCAGAAAGTTTTATTTCGGATCTTAAATGTCATTGAAGTATTAATATGTAACACCCCAAAATTTTAAAAATAGAAACAAGGAATTATTTAAGATTTCGGAAATGTTATTAAAATATTAAAAAGGCATTAAAAATAAATTTATGATGTTTTACATATTCTTAATAATTTTTAAGTCTTATTTTCTTTTAGAAAACAAAGAGAATAATTAAAAGATAAAATTTAATTTAAAAAAAAAAGAATTAATGAGAGAATATTTAGATTGTTGGGATATTATTTAAATTTTAAAAAGCTTTATAAATAAAATTGGAAATTTAGGCATATCTAGAAAAATTATTATTGAAATAAATTCAGACTAAATTAAAAAGGAGAAAAAGTAATTACATTTTTAAAGAAGGGCATAATGATGAAAAAGAGTAAATAAAAACGATAACATTTGTCCATAATTGAAAAATACTTCAGTTATAAAAGAGGGGGTAAAATGGTAAATCACCTAATTAAATATCTAACATCCTTCTCTTAAATATATACTCCCATGTGTGGTTCATTTTCCTTCACTTATGTCTCATTCCCAACTTCCCTCTGTTCCTCACTTTCTCTGCTTCCTCTCTCGATCTCCCTCTGCTCTCTGCAATCACAGCGACCACCGGCGTCGATGGAGGCCGACGGAGCTCCGATCATTTATGCAAGATAGGATTCTAGCTTGGGTGAGTATCCTCTTTTCATTCTACCCTCTATTTCTTCGATTAGTGTCTTTTGAGAGAGGGTCCGAGTTAGGGTTTGGGTGATTGAACTGATTAAGTCAAAGATTAAGTATAGATTTTTGTTTTTCCTAAAGAAATTTGTGCTTTCATTGAGTTGTTTGGTCGGATTCGAGTTTTCTGGCCTAAGTTACTGTTCATCCGAGATTGTGCTTGGTATTTTTGGGGAAAATTCGAGTGAAAACTTAAATTATTTGTGATTAGGAGTAAGTTTAAGATTATAGAGGGTTTTACACGTTAATTTCTGAAGTTTGGAGAATTTTTGGGATTTCCTTTTCTTCCCCTGTTTTGTTTATAGCCGTCGGCCCATGGGTGGCTGAGATTATGAGTGTATGAATTTAAGATTAGCAAAGAGATAATGGGTTGTTTTGTGTGTTGAAGTTTCTGGCTCTGGATGAATTTGGCATTTTATCTCTCTTCTCCTCTGGTCCGTAGGATTTTCTTGTTCCTGGAGGTGGTATTCCTTTGTTATCATGTTTGCTGATGATGATGAAGGAGGATGTTGATTGAAGTTGGTTGTTTATGGATGATTGGTGTTGAATTGTTTTGGAAGAATTAGAAAGCCAGCTTCTTCGTTCCCTCTGCTCCTCTGTTTTGGCCGTGTGGTCAATGGGGTTTTGGGACTGGGGAATTAATGTTTGAGCTTGTATGGATTTATGAAGCTAAAATCTTAAATGAGGTTGATGAGTATTTTGCTGGATGTATGTATTCGAATTTCTGGTTTTCTTCTTCTCCATGTGTGTGTCGATTATTTCCCTATTGTACATGATTTCTTTGTGCTCTATTTCATATTTCTATGCTAGACAAAAATTTTAAATGAGAGAAATTAATGTAATGAAGCTTAAGATTTGTTTGATTCTGTGATTTGTATGTGGACTTTCGTATTGATCGTGAGCTATGTTTCTGGATATGTTTTTGAGTAATTTAAATTTTAGGTCCTTATTTTCCAATGAGGAAGCTGATTTTATAAAGGCTTATGTGTAAAACCTTCTTCTTTGTTATGTCTCTGATCAAAGGGTGTGTAATCTGTGATTCTTGTTTGGTTTGACTTTTGCTTAATTGCTGCACTATTTGGCTTCTCATGATTCCATAAATAAATGGAGTTTGTGTCGAAGGGTGAATTGTTGTCTCTCGAATAGTTGCATGTTTGTTTACATTCCCATTATTGGTCAAACTTTTCTCTAGAGTTATGTGACAGAAATGTGGGGTTAAGGAGAAGGGAAAGGAATGATGAATTTTGAATTCTGCATGCTCTGTTTTGGGTGAAGTGTCAGTTCCAATTAAAAGAAAGAATGTGTGTTTAAATAATCCTATAAAATGGTACATAATTGCTGTATTTTTCTCTTGAAAATAAGATCTGAATTGACATTCAATTTATTTCATTGGATTATGGAATGGTTAGATATGTTTTAAAGTAATGTGAGGCAAGAAAGCTTGCTTCAAGATGTAGCAATGATAAAAGTGTTAAACAGGCATTTTAAAGGACTAAAGTATATTTTAGAATATCTTAAATAGGAAGTATGTTTTAGGTAATTAAGGTATGGTTAGTGATTAATCAAATCTGCATCTTTTATCTAAGGTTCTCAGGAAGTTAGTGTGAATAGACTTACAAGAGAAATGGTTTAAATTTGATACATGAGGTTTGTGTTGGAATAGAAGGGACTTTGGAAATGATAAAGGGTAATGAAGATAGGATAATTATGGGTTACATGTATTATGAAACATATCATTATTTGATTGTTCATACTAATTTGGAAATTGTTCAGTTTGATTTTATAAAAGCTAAGCTGTATAAAATTTATATGTTAGAAAAGTTGTTGGTTGTTTTACTTTGGATTGTTTGGTGAATACGTGGTCAAATCTTCTAAACTTAGTTTCATTTGATAGTTATAAATATTATGAATGATAATCAATAAAAGCTAAAGTATATTGGTAGTTTGCTAGTTTTATTTATAGTCGTCTTTCTTAGTATTATCGGAAATTGTTTAACATGAAATATTGAAACTAAATTAAGTGGCTTAAAGAATGTTAAGGTTTGTTGCATACTTAAGAAATGAAAACTTGCTCATTTTAGCTCACTCCCATATATGTTCCAATTATGCCTTTTAAACAATTTCTGTGTCATTTATGTCAGTGAGAGTTTAAAATGATAAAATAAGTGTTTATGCAGAATTGGTTTGTAAGTGTTACATCTTTGAAGGTAATAGTAATTAGTTTAATATGGGTTATGTGTTAATCTGATTATTATAATATCTGTGTGATAATTGGAAGCCATGGGTTCGAATTTATGAAGCTTAAAACTAATTTAAAGTTGCTGCTTTGAGTTATAGGAATATGTTAATTGAATTCTCTTAATTCTCATTGGTTCTCAAACTGATATGAATCTGTAAGTATTATAGGAGTTTGTAATGAAATAAGATTATACTTGCTGTGATTTTTGAAACAATGTTGATGATTCTGAATGCTGTGATTTAGGTATTTAATATGGGACTGTATGGTAATATTTACATGTTGTATGTAAATACTTGGTATGATATTGAAAGATCAAGTGGAAATTTATTTGAAATGTCCTTGGACATAAGGTGGCTAATAATGAAAGATCAAGTGGAAACTTATTTGAAATGTCCTAGGACATAAGGTGGCTAATAATTATGTTTAAAGCATATCAAAGGTAATTGAGATGTTTACGTTGATTAAAGTTGATTAAAGTTACGTTAAGGAGTTATAATTCTGTTTTGAAATTTTAATTAACTTGCTCAATGATTCTTTTAAAGATTAGAATAAATTCCTAAGCTTGGTTGTTAAGAGTGGATTATAAATTTTGTTTGAAAATTTTAGTTACTATATTAAATGGTTTTGAGATAAGGATATTGGTTTAACGATTGGTTGATTGAAGAAGACGGTTTGATTTGAAGTAATAAGATTATATTGATGCCTGTATTTGTTTATGTGTGTATTGTTTGATGATGGTAAATTGTTGGTTGTTGCATGGTTTATCTGTTTCTCTGTAACACTACTAGAAAGATGGGCATGATATCAATATGAAATTATGAAGATACGATTATGTGTATATGTGTTTGTATGTATAAAGGATTGTGAATGCGATTATTTAGGTTAAAAATATTGATTTAAGTCATATTAGAAAAAAAATGGAAGGGTAGAAATATATAATACTATAGGAACGTGAGAGACGCCGAATTATTATAAATAAGTATAGATATTAATATATTATTTATTTATTATAAATACTTTAGGAAGAGATAGTGGTGTTGGATCTTCGGGTCATCCTCCAGGAAAGGAAGAATCCAGTTACGAGTAACTGTTGGAATCAGGTAGCAGTTTATCTCCATTCACTAAAATTGCATGTATAATTTTGTAATACATGTTGCATTTAAATGGTATGTCTTTTATTCATTTTATGTTGGAGTACTCCAAGCTTAGGTGGTTCGCTACCCCTTTACCAAATCAGTTTAGTTATAGCTTTAAATGTTATAATGGGAAGTCCTGTAGGTAGAACCTCCACTAGTTAACGAGGATATCGTTATCAGTGGTTGGTAGGTGCTTATGTCACCCAGAATTAATAGGATAAATACTATCATTAATTTGCAAAGGTTTATAAAATGTATACAGAGCAATGCATGTATTAAATTTACAGTGAATGATATAAACTGCGTTAAATTGCTGTTTCAGAGAAGCTGGGAGATAGTGAGATGGTTGAGATAAAGCAAGAGTGCTAGAAGAAGATGAGATAAAGAGAATAGGATGAAATTATGAAAAGCCAGAATGTCTATGGTAGTATTATTTGTATTTGATATAATATTAAATTATTAATTTATTAGCGGGAAGTATAGAAAATACAAATGTATAAATTTGTAAAGGAACTTAAATTTTCCAAGTACCATAAATAAGGGATAGATACCCTAATAGGATTAATGTACTTTTAATTGTTTTATGAACCACTCTGCTTTAGACAAAGTTTTAAATAGTTCAATTTGTTCGAAAAGCCCATTCCAACAGAAAGTAATTAGTTTAATATTTGGAAAGAAAAAGTTTTAAATTTTTCGTATTTTTGGGCTTCTGACACTGAAGAATGGTTGTAATTCGATTAAAAATGCTATAGTATAGTAGAAAATTTTTAGGTGTTACATAATACATAGCATTTTAACTCAAGTTAATGGGGAGGAGGCAAATGGATGTTTGCCACCTAAGACTAAACAAAACATTAGAGTCAAATCCTTACTGAATGTGTGTTGACTAGTACCAAGTTTTATCTCTCAAATGGAAATCTCTGTCAACCCACAATTGCTTATGCTTGTCACAATTTTTAATTCCCTTGCCATCGTGGTCAAATTACAATGGCTTTATGTGTTTAGTTGTACAACCAGCTATTTGAAGAGGGAGATAAAACTTGGTTTAAGTCAACTCACATTAAAAAAGATTTGACTCTTAGGTAATGTTTAGCCTTAGGGGGTAACCACTCATTTGTCTCTGTGTTAAGTTAATGCATAAATGCTATAAAATAATACTTTTAGGATATTTAATATCCAAATAAAATGTTAAGTGATTGGTGCTCCTCACGAAAACTTCTAGGGCATTTAAAAACATTAATTCAAACAACGTCATCACCCATTCAACAGTTTGACTTTGATTTGAAGTTCAGTCTTAAATGGCAAATGTTTGTTTGCCTTCCGTTAATTTGGGGCAGAAATACCATGAAATAATGTTTCTAAGGTATTTTAAAAAAAAAACTTGCGGAAATTGGTGCTAATTTGAGGAAACTTTAAGGGTATTTAAGACCCTTAACCACTTATTATTATGATTATTATTAAAAAGGATATTAACATTTAAATGGGTCTTATAGGATAAGGATCGTATGATATCAATAAAACTTACCCAATATCATCTGAACACAGGTATATAGAAATTTATTTGGATTTTTGGATTTTAAAATAATTATGGATATTTATCCAAACTTAAATAATTAAATATCAAAATAAAGATATCCAAAATAAACCTCTAGTTATATCATTGTAAGAGTTTGTTAGAATACTAATAAGATCCATATGATCAAGATAAATATCTTCATGATTTTAATATTTTCTTTAATACAAATTTACCTTTTCTCAGATATTTAAATTTACTTTTAAACATTATTTTAGTAGCACAAGAGTAGATATATGAGACAAAAAAAGCCGTCTCATGTTTGTTTACCATGATATTGCCCTGTCTTGGTCATATGATTAATAAATTTTAAGATACAAAGGAAAGTGGTATTTTAACCACTGCATAGACTTTCCACTTCCTCTCTACTCGGGATCTCTATCATTAGATTAGCTTTCAATGGTCAACATCTATTGCAATGTCAAAATATTATTTTTTATTTATTGTTGATTATATAATATTTTTATATTGTAATAGATCTCTATCATTGAAAATAAATCCAATGTTAGATATACTAAATAGAGAGGCTATAGAGATATGGGGTAATAAATTTAGTTTAAAGATTACCCTTAATAAATTAAATTTGTTTTAAAAAGGTTCCGAACGAAAAGATTTGATAATCAACAACAAATCCTTCTCTTGAAATATTTGAGGGATCCTTGATAGTGCCTTCAATGCTATTTATTTATTTTTTTGAACTGATATTTGAAAACGAGATATAGCAGAGAAATATCCATACTTGAATGCATGTAGAAGTATCTATAAGATCTCTTCTTTATTGTTTTGCCAGTAATTTATAAGATCTCCTGAACATATCAAACTTTACATTGTGTAAATTTCTTTATTTTTACTACTCAACGAATCAAATTTTATAACACTTATAATTTTGTATCATATATACATTACCAATACTATATATTTATGGTATTTATACATTTAAAATTACTTTTCATTACATATCATACAAACGTTTTCTTAATTTACTAAACCGACTTTTTTTTTTGGAAATGTATTTAGGCATACCTAGATTTTTTATGAAGGTTAAAGTATACACTTAATTATATAAATTTACACAATATTTTCAGTTTAGTCCGTTGAGTTTAATTTTTATATAACTTAAATTGGGTAAATTTTTAAAAATAAAACAAAAACCAACTTTATCATTGCTCTAGGGTTTTGACATGAGCTCATTATTTTTATATATATTCACATTATATAGTCAATATATATTATAAGATAAACGAGATATAAGTTTATATACTAATGTATAATAAAAAGTTCATATACTATCGGGCCCATAATTCTAAGCAACAAAAACAATCAGTTGCACAAAAGATCTCAATTACTTATGACCCATAAGAGCATAAAAACATAGCATCCTAAAGTTTACCAAGAAAAAAAGCACGTCCAGCTTATGTGTCGTACTTTAACCGGCATGAAGAAGAAATGGCCATGGCCCATTCTGAAAAGCATACCAAATGCCCATACTTGTCGAGTTAAAAAGAATTGAAGATCATTTTCTCTAGCTAAGAACTTTTGCCAATTAGATAGATTATCTAATGTAGTTTACAAGGTTACGTGATTACGAAGTCCCCAACATTGTTGATACTTAGATAGGTTTTAGTTAAAAAGGTTTGAGCCTAGAAATGTGAAGTTTAAACTTAGGTTTGGGCTTGGATTTATATATATACCTATTTCTAGCCTAGGTCTGGGTCCTCGAAAGGCTTGACAAGGCCTTAAGCTTGTTTAAAAGCTTACTTAAAATGTAAACATTTAAATATACTAAAAAACTTATACCTATAGGCATATGTGCAAATTTACTAACGGACAATTACTAGAAGAGCGTCCGGCACAAAAAAGTGTTTTGTGGTACTTAAATACCAAAAAAGTTTTAAAAATGGTGCGAATTTAACAAAACCGTTATTTATAACCAAACTTCCGTTACTTTTTTCTCATTGGTCCTACCTGATTTCTTCCTCAAAAAGTAACGGCAGTTTGCTTATATATAATGGTTTTATTAAATTCGCACCATTTTAAAACTTTTTTGGTTGTTAAGCACCACAAAAAACTTTTTTGTGCAGACGCTCATCATGATAAATGTCATTGGTAAATTTGCACCTTTACCCTTTCTTAGATTTGATTATCAACAATCAAATCCTTCTAGTGAAATATTTGCAAGATCCTTCCTAGTTAGCAACCTTCAATCCTATTTGGAAAAGAGAGATATTACTTTATTGGGATAATGTCCAATTTCACATCGGAAGTAACCCAGTAGGAGCGGATTTGTCCCGGAAGTAACAAATGGAGCTTATTTACCCCGAAAGTAGTAAAAGCGGCGCAAAATTGGACTTTAGCCCAATAACAAAGAGAGCTTATTTACCCCGGAAGTAGTCCTCTGGGGGCCAATACGCGCCGCTTTTAATACTTCCAGGGTAAATAAGCTCCATTTGTTACTTCTGGGGCAAATTAGCTCTTACTGGGTTACTTCCGGGGCAAAATTGGACATTTGCCCTTACTTTATTACTTGCAAGCTAATTAATAAATGTCTGTTATGAATGCATGTAAAAGTATTTATATGATTACTTGAACATATCAAACTTAACCTTGTTTAAATGATTGAAAGTGCACTTTATAACATTAAAAGATTAAAAAGAAAAATTGTATAAACTTAACAGATCAAACTTATCTTGTTTAAATGATTGAAAGTGCACTTGATTGGAACAAGTGTGCTTTAATGTTTAATCTTTTGTTTAATGGTCATACATGTAATTAAGCGATGTTCTTTTATATGTATGAAACCTAAGTATTGATTTATTGATATTATGCAATGGATGTACTTCATTTATATCTCCTTTGGATTTCTAGAAAATGTTATATGCATGTGCCATCGTATGTGTGTTTAGACACTAAGTCCTACGTTAGATGGTTTGATTTACTTCTAACAAGAGTCTCTATACGTATTTATCATAAGTCTTCACTACCAAGTTGGAACTTAATGATTGCCTATTTGATTAATTAAATGAGCGATACGCCACGTTAGTTAATTAATTAGGTTAATTGGACTAAGAGCGATTGCCTTAGGTTTTGCATTAGAATTTGGTTAAAACTCCCATATCACCTTAAAAGCTATGAATGTTGCCCAATTCATCAAGAGACCCATGTTTATCTCATAAGTTTTTCATAAACCCATTTTAATTGCCTTCTCATAAATCAAAAATCCCAAAAAGAAGTAGTTTAGTTTCCTTAATCAAAATCACAAAACCCAGACTTTTTATAGCTTTTCATGCATTTAGTTAGCTTAGGTTAATTCATTAGGTTCCTTGAGAGACGATCCGGGAAAGCACCACTAGTGAAATCCTTGGTTAGAAATATTTTGCATTTGCACTCCAAGGCGTTTAGGAAGGTGACAAATGAAGGGTCTTTTGGTGTCTCGCTTGAAGAAGAACTCTAATGCGATGTGTTAGACGAAGATGCCATGTTTTTTGTCTTTGCATATCTTGTTCAAATCATTATTATTAATGCAGATACCTCTCATCTCTACGAGTTTTAAAACTATGAGGGTGATAAGTGCAAAGTTTTTTTTGGACCGAAGATGAGTGCAAAGTTTACAGTATTGAAAATATGGTGTTAAAACTGTATCAGACCCACACTTGGCTGAAGTGCAAATGTTATCAGACCCAGATTTGCTTGAATTTTATCAATAAACTAGTTAATTTATCTTATAAACTAATAAATTGGCGACTTACTTAACTTCCTTAATCTCTCCAAAAAAGTCAAATAAGTTTTATATTAATTTCAGAAGTCATTGATAAATTTGTCCTAACTCAAAAATGTACCGCTAAATTTTAATTTTATTATAAATGTTTAATTATGGTGATGTCTATAACCTCTACCAACTCTTGACCTTTCTTATCCTCCATAACCTCTCTAATGAATAGTCTTTAGGGGTTGTTATCATTTATAACCTCTCTAATGAATAAGAATTTTTCCCTATTTCTATCCAATTTTCTCTCTTGCTTTCTTCATCTTTCTCATCTCAATTCTTATGTTTTTCTTATTTTCATAGCACATTATCGGTACGAGTTTGCTCTGAATATAGTAGGTATAAATGTTTTGTGAATTGATGTATTACTTATAATATTTTATTATTCATAAAATTAATTGTTATTTTACTTCCATTGGTACTGTTTCTTTTGTTGCTACATATTCTCTTGTTTTGATATTTTATTACATTTACTACATATATTAGAAATTTTATTTATATGTTGTTTAAGTGGTGTTCGAGTGTGTATAAATAAGATGTATATTTCTATGGCTACAGTTACCCTATATATATTGATATATAAATATATATGTATAAATATATATGTGCGTGTGTTGTATCTCTCTCTATTTATATTGTGTATTATGTTGTTATTTAATTTTATTTATTATGTTGTTCTATCAATATATTTATATTATGATTTTATATTATTTATTACTTTATTATCAATTGTTATACTTTTATTATTCTAATTTTTGTTATTTATTATATTATTTAGTTTGATTCTATTATTCCAATTATGATTATATCATTATCTTACATGATGCTATTTTATGTTGTTATTTATAATAGGGTTAATATAACTTTTGGTCCCTGAACTTTCACTCAATTTTGGTTTTGGTCCCTGAACTTTAAAATTTTTAGTTTTGGTCCCTGAACTTTCGGTCAATTTTGGTTTTGGTCCCTGAACTTTGGGTCAATTTTGGTCTTGGTCCCTGAACTTTTAGTAATTTTGGTCTTGGTCCCTAAACTTTAGTAATTTTGGTTTTGGTCCCTCAGTTTAAAAAAAAACTTCAAAAAAAAAAAAAAATAAAGTTGAGGGACCAAAACCAAAATTACTGAAAGTTCAGGGACCAAGACCAAAATTGACCCAAAGTTCAGGGACTAAAACCAAAAATTTTAAAGTTCAGGGACTAAAACCAAAATTGATCGAAAGTTCAGGGACCAAAACCAAAAATTTTAAAGTTCAGGGACTAAAACCAAAATTGAGTGAAAGTTCAGGGACCAAAAGTTATATTAACCCTTTATAATACGTTCATTGCTCCTTACATTGTTTTACCTTTCTAAGTTTCTATTCTTACATTTTATATTATTCCGTATTATTTTATTTTTTCGGCATATATTATTGTGTTAACTATTTTTTTACTATTTTATTTTTCCTAATCATCGTCTTTTATTCAGTCATCTTTTTCATTATATTCTGAGTTGTTTATTATTATTTTCATAGCAAAAAAAAAAAAAAAACACACGCATTCATTGTTTTTAATATATATAGACACATAATTATGTTGTTCATACAATTTAATTTATACACACTAACAGAGAATTGCACTATGCATTGTGATTATATAGTGTGATCTATAAGTAAGAGTTTATCTATTGTTTATATTTGAATATGAATTTTAATTTACTTAAGTTATTCTATTACAATATTTAATTCTTGACATATATTTTCTTTTCATATACTATCAGATTTATAATATATGCAAAATTATTGCATCCACCACAAAACAATATGCCTTATCATAGTCTTAATTACCTTTGTGAAAATCTATATTTCACATAAATATTTATATATCACAAACAATAACTATATACTTCAGGTGTTTGGACTGCGAATCCATAATTTTCATATACTGAAAACATAATCATATTTTTGTTGTGTATTCCCTTTTGTTTTACTTTTAGCCAATCATCTTTATGTCTACTTCTCATAACATATCTCAGTATAAGATCCTCAATTAATCATGTGATATCATTTTTAAAATTGATGTCGACAACTTTATTCTTTCCGATTCCATATTTTTTTATCACATAACTTATTGAGATTTATTTGTTAATTTTCATGTACATGTATCTCCTTTGAGGTTTATCAATCAGTTATGTCTTGGTACTCTTCTAGAGCACATGTCTCTTCAATACAATCATCTTAATTACAAGCTCCTATTTACATTTGGAATCAATTGATTTCTTATGATTCAGGCGTGTCGTGGTTGTTGGAGTAGTTTAAGTTGGAATATGAGATTTGATAATTCTCATTTAGGTCAGTAATTATATTTGGCAGATATTTTGTAATGTTTTATGAATGCAAAATACGATAAACTTTTGGTTCATGCTAGAGGATCTACATTTGATAATAATAGTGCATTCAATATATTTTCTTTTTCAGCTACTCGCTTTCTCTCCCTTATGTTTGGATAACTTTTTTGAATGAAAATCAAATAATTATGCGGTATAAGTCTCCTAAAGCCACTTGTTTCCTTTAGAAACATCATTTTATTTCACTTAGAAACAAACTAGAAGAATGAGGTCATTACCCAACATTTATCCCAACTTTATTTAAATATCCATCTATGCACATTGTGGTGGATTAATAGGAATGTGCATTGCACATTCAAAAACTTTTAAGATGGAAAAAATCCGGCTCCTGACCAAAAGCCAATTTTATTGGGAGAGAATATTGTTGGGTTTTTTTTTGTCTAAGAATATTGTTGGTTTGATGTAAATAAGTGTTGCAATATGTATCTCTTAAAAAATATAAAAATTTGCATTTTACTTGACCGGTAGATCAAGTTATTGAATTCCTCAATGATTTCAAAATCATGAATAGAGATCCCATATAAATATTTGCTAATTTTAATATTGTATGTTAAAATTTTGTGGAAAAATTAAGTTTTTACATGTTCACAAATGGATATTTTGAATAATAATAAGCATGTGGATGCGGCATGTATCATGGAGATATGTTAGAGGAATATATTTTAATAGAACATTTGATGATAATGTGTCGAGCATGATTTGACTAAAATGAAGATATGCTCAAATATCATTGAAAGGAATATGCTAGCCAACAAGGGGAGTAAAAGTGATTCTGTCTTCATGGGGAGAAAATGTCATGATGTACTCTTTTTCCCTTAACCATGGTTTTGTCCCACTTTCCTGGTAAGGTTTTTAACGAGGCAGCTTTGACAAGTATTGATACTCTTTTTCCTTCATTGGGTTTTTGTCCCATTGGGTTTTTGTCCCATTGGGTTTTTCCTAGTAAGGTTTTAATGAGGCACAATACATGTTTATGGAAATCCAAGGGGAAGTGTTATAAATATTTGATTATATGAATGTCCATAACCTCTATCAACTCTTGACTTTTCTTATCCTCCATAACCTCTCTAATGAATAGTCTTTAGGGGTTGTTATTGATATAACTCAAAAGGTTACAATATGTACACTCATGAGGATTAAATTTGGTATTTACTTTGTGTAACTCTTAGGTGAGGTTGGTGGCCTATAATAGAATACAATGTTCTACACATTGAGTATCCAAGTAAATAAGAATTTCTCCTCTTTCTCTTCAATTTTCTTTCTTGCTTTCTCCATCTTTCTCATTTCAATTCTTATATTTTTCTTATTTTCATTGCAAATTTCGATATTTCAACTTAATTGAAGAACTTAGACTTTTTCTAACATTTTTTTTAAATTAATAACTGTGAGTACAAAAGGCGGCACAAAGTGACAAGCAAATCGAGGTTTAGCCGTATGGACTCTGGAAAGGCATATACATATATATATATATATATATATATATATAAGCAAAAGGAGCTTACATCCATTTCTCCTACCTCTTTGCTTGAAGCACAAGTCGTAGAGGGAGAGGTCGCAGCTTCCCTACTTTTGGGTTTTTGAAATCCCATTTTGATCTCTCAACTCCCATGGCTCCTTCACTCCTAGCTCCTTTTTCCCCCTTTTCTTTTCCTTCGTACTCTTCCCTCTGATTCCTTCAAGTTTGTTTTCCGCTCCTGATCTCCCTTAATTTGTTTTGCTCTAGTTTATGCGATGACCTAGGATTATAGATTATGTTGTTGTTGTTGTGTATGCTATTTTTTTTAATCCCCAGAATTTTGATTGATTAATGGTTGTTCTTAATGTAAAACTCCATATTTGACTTTTGGCACGAACTTTCTCCTATGAAAAAGATGTCTTTAATCCCTCTTGTCCTATCAAGGACTCGAACATCTTCATCCCAAAATCTTGGTCATGCACGGCTGTAAGCTAAGGCTAAAATAATCATACATAGCCTAGTAAGCCTTGAACATAACTTAAAATTAAACAATCATTTTCACATCAATACAATAAAATAAACAAAAAATAAATTTAGTTGGGAAAATTAAATATAGGTCCTGTAAGGGGCTTATTTAAGATGAGGTCCCATAAAATCACGTAATTAATTTGAGATCCCACGAAGTTGTTATTGCAGGTCAAAAAGTTGTTATCGTAAGGTCACAAGTTGTTATAGATCAAGAGTGATTTTTAGGCTATAAGTTGATATGACAGGCCAAAAAGTTGTTATTGAAGGCCAAAAAGTTGTTATTGCAGGCCAAAAAGTTGTTAGTGAAGTCTTAGTCACTAACAACTTTTGAGCGCACGATAACAACTTTTTGGCCTACCATAACAACTTTCTGGTAGGGACCTCAGATTAATTACGTGATTTTATGGGACCTCATCTTAATTAAGTCCCTTACAAGGGACCTGAATTTAATTTTCCCAATTTAGTTCCCATTTACAACAAAAAACTTGGACTCTGATACTGCCTTAAAAGTTTTGATGTCATGGAATCCTTCAAGACACTAACTGCGTCATTTGGAAAAATGTTTATTTTGGTTACAAAGGTGAAAATGTTTAAATAAGAGGGATGAGCCTACCACTAACACAGTGAAGGCCTAAATAAGAAAGTGTGTGAAAGGGAAGCGAAAGCACATTAAAGTTTTTCGCAACCAACTAAATATAGTATATCTCTTATCACCTTATATATATATATATTTTACGATGAGGAATGATCATCTCACCTACCTATTGTATCACCTTGTGTATTTTTGTGGACAAGTTTGAGAGAAAAATAATATATTTCTCATATTAAAATGTGAAGGTACAAATGCCTACTTATAGGCTAGAGAAGGAGACAATACAATAATGTTTAATAAATGCTAATCAAGGCTAATAATTCCTAATAATGATTATACAATCAAATAGAATTATTTACAATTAATATATGATATTCCCACACTCCCCCTCAAGTTGGATCATAGATGTTGATCATGTCCAACTTGCTTATACAACTCTCAAAGGCAGGCTTGAGTAGCGCTTTTGTTAACACATCCGCAGCTTGGATGTTTGTTAGTAGATAGGTTAGACATATGATCCCTTCTTCAACCTTTTCCCTAATGAAATGTCGATCTATCTCCACGTGTTTAGATCTTTCATGCTGAATAGGATTCAAGGCCATGTTTATAGCAGCCTTGCTGTCACAATAGAGTTTTAATGGCAATTCTACCCTGACATATATCTCATTTAGGACTCGTTTCAGCCATAACTCCTCCATTATACCTTGATCCAATGCCCTTAATTCAGCTTCAGCACTGCTCTTAGACACAACTCTTTGTTTTTGACTCTTTCAAGTAACTAGATTACCCTATACAAAGGAGCAATAAGCAGAGGTCGATCTTCGGTCAGGATGTGTTCCTCCCCAATCCGCATCTGTGTATACTTCAATCGTTCTTCTCTCTTGTTTTCGGAAGAATAACCCTCTCCCAGGAGTGCCTTTCAGATACCTCAGAATTCTGTAGGCTGCATCCATATGCCTTTTCTTTGACTCACTCATATATTGACTAGCCATACTTACCGCAAAAGCTATATCAGGCCTTGTATGGTAAAGGTAAATTAACTTCCCAACAAGTCTCTGATATCTTTCTTTGTCAACAGCTTCTTCTTCCTCATCAACTACTTCTACTTCTTCTTCCTCCTCAATCTCATTCTCAGGACTATTCTCTTCTCTCCCCCCTTCTTTGTAGGCTTCTTTTTTCTCTTCTTAGGAGGTATGATGGGAGTTGGTTCAGGACTACACCCCAACATGCCTGTCTCTCTAAGGAGATTAAGTATATGCTTCCTTTGAGATATATAAATGCCTCTTTTTGATCTTGCAACCTCCATTCCAAGGAAGTATTTCAAATCCCCTATATCCTTGACTTCAAATTCTCTCCCCAATGCGATCTTTATCCTTGACATCTCATCAATATGGTCTCCCGTGAGGATGATATAATCAACATACACAATGAGGATACATCTTTTTCCTCCTTCTATTTTGACAAACATTGTATGATCAGATAGTCCTTGTTTGTAGCCTTCAAACTTTAAAACCTTTGAGAACCTGTCAAACCATGCTCTAGGAGATTGTTTCAAGCTATAAAGAGATTTCTTCAACTTGCATACTTTGTCACTTCTTCCCCTTTCAAATCCAGGAGGCAGAGTCATATAGACTTCTTCTTTAAGCTCTCAATTTAGAAAAGCATTCTTGATATCCAGCTGATGAAGTGGCCAATCTAGGTTGGCTACTACAGACAATAGGACCCGGATGGTGTTTAGTTTAGCCACTGGTGCAAATGTTTCTTCATAGTCTAGACCATATGTCTGAGTGAATCCTCTTGCTACAAGTCGAGCTTTTAACTTGTCAAGAGAACCATCAGCCATATATTTAGGGGTGAATACCCATTTGCAGCTGACAAGCTTCTTGCCTTTTGGTTTTTCAACAACATCCCACGTTCCATTCTTCTCTAAAGCGTTCATCTCCTCCATAACTGCATATCTCCATTCTGTTATCTCTAGTACCTCATGGATGTTATTGGGAATGCATACTTTATCCAGACTGGTGACAAAGGCCCAGTAACTGGAGGAAAGAGCCTTATAAGACATATACTTTTGGATTGGATGCAGAGTACATGATCGAGGTTGTTTCCTGTGAGCAATAGGAAAATCAAGGTCATTATGTTCATTAACCTGTTCAGGAATATGAGATACCTCTGGATCAATCCTTTCAGAAGCCACCGCTGGTTCTGCCTCCTTTGGTTCTCCAGGAGCTATCACTAGTTCTGGTTGCTTGGATGCTTCAGATGTAAGGTTCCCTCCTTCCTTAACCTTATGCCTTCGTAAGTACACCAACATATCTTTATCTGGTTGTTTTTCTACATCTCCTCCTGCATTTAAATTTTCTTTTGTGATTGGCACAAGAGACGGTTGGTTTAGGGGTGAAGATGGTTCTGTTTGTGGTGGCTCTGGCTGTGGTGGAAGAGGTGGTTCTGTTTGGGGTGACTCTAGTTGAGGTGGTGGTACTGGTGTGGTCCATGGTTCAAGTAGAACATATTCTTGACTAGGTAAAGACACCAAAGTCTGAGATTCACTCATTCTCTCCCCCTGAATTGAAGGCTTTGGATAGAAAGGAGTTGCTTCATGGAAGGTAACATCAAAGCTGACAAAGAGGTGTTTAGAGATAGGATCGAAACATTTGTACCCCTTTTGAGTATTAGAGTACCCAAGGAATATACACTTCACTGCACGGGGATCAAGCTTGTTATTTGGATAGGTATGAACAAAAACAGAACACCCAAACACACGAAAGCGAAGGTTATTTTCAAGGTGAGTAATAGGGAAGACACTTTGTAACCTTTTAACAGGAGTTTCAAAGGATATAGCTCTATTTGACATTCGGTTGATAAGGTGGACTGCAGTTAAAACGGCATCTCCCCAATAGAACTTTGGTACATTACAAGTAAGCATAAGGGCCCTAGTGACTTCCAAAATGTGCCTATTTTTCCTTTCAATAATCCCATTTTGTTGAGGGGTGTGGACACACGAGCTTCTATGGATAATACCATGTTTTTGGAGGAATTCACTCAAGGTTCGGTTAAAATACTCAGTACCATTATCAGAGTGTAAAACTTTGATGCTTGTATTGTATTGATTTTTAATCATGGTGAAGAATTGTATGAAAGCAGATGGTGCCTCAGACTTGTCTTTTAAGAGGTAAACCCAACAAACACGGGTATGGTCATCTATGAATGTAATGAAGCCTCTTGATTTGGTACGGTTTGGGTTTCGTAAAGGTCCCCATAAATCACTGTGAATGGTAGTGAAAGGCTCGGCGGGTATATATGGAGCTCTAGGATATGATGATCGGTGGTTTTGGCTAATTCACAGACTTCATACTTCATATTCAGGTTAGGGTTGGAACAAAGATCTGGAAACATACGGGATAGATATTGAAAATTGGGATGACCCATTCTCTTATGCCATAACATAGTATCTTCATTTTTAGAGATAGATGTAGAAGTACATACCCTTGTAATGGGTTGGTGACTTACGCCGGCATCGTCAAGAAAGTAGAGTCCCTCACATTCTTTAGCACGACCAATTATCATCCTCGATGATAGATCCTAAAACACACAGTGAGTAGACAGAAAATTAGCGGAACAATTAGATTTCTTCGTTAATTGAATAACAGATAATAAGTTGCACGCTAATTTTGGCACATGAAAGACAGATTCCAGAGTGATACGCTCTGAAATCTGAATACTTCCTTTCCCAGCAACATAAGCAAGTGAACCATCTGCAACTTTTACTTTTATGTTGCCCGCACAGGAGTGTAAGTGGTGAACAATTGGTGACTATCAGTCATGTGGTCAGAAGCTCCAGAATCCACAATCCACACATCCCGTGAGGTCTTTAGGGCCTTAGGAAAGTTACCACGTTTTACTAGGAATATTGAGGATGCAGTCTCCACAGCAACGTGAGTTTCAGTTGATGAGTGAGTTACCTTCCTTGCTACCAACCTTAGGACATATGTGGTAACATTGAGTAGAAGGCCTGAGAGTATTATCTTCATCATTTCTGAAACACCAACTGGGAAAAAACCTCCAACATACACCGAGATCAGGCAACACAACATCTGATCAATAACATTAGACCTCAAAATATGTGCACCCAGACCGAGCACACTAGAGATCATCGTGAATAGGAGCGTTTTGAGAATCCGTACGGACAACGATGAACAGTACCGTCGCACGGGCAGAACGAACGACCGCGAAAAGCACATCCGTACGGCCTGTAAGGACGACGGTGAACAGTGCGTCATATGGACAGATGAACAGTACCCGTACGGATGAGATGAACAGTGACGCCAGACTGAAACCCTAAAAACTTTCAGGCTCTGATACCATGTGGACAAGTTTGAGAGAAAAATAATATATTTCTCATATAAAAATGTGAAGGTACAAATGCCTACTTATACGTTAGAGAAGGAGACAATTCAATAATGTTTAATAAATGCTAATCAAGGCTAATAATTCCTAATAATGACTATAAAATCAAATAGAATTATTTACAATTAATATATGATATTCTCACAATTTTGTAATGTTGGGTTAATGGTCTTAAATGCCTTGGAGGTTTTCTCAAAATAGCATCTTACTCAAAAGTATTTTTAGATATTAAATACCCTGAAAGTATTATTTTGTAGCATTTATGCTTCAAATTAACATAGGGACAAACAGACTTTTGCCACGCTAAAGTCAAATCCTTGTTGAATGTCTTGTATGCATTATTTTGTAGCATTTATGTATCGGTTTAATAGAGAGACAAATGAATGGTTGCCACCTAAGATAAAACATCACATCACCGAAGAGTTAGACCTTATTGAATAGATGTTGACTCGGAACAAGCTTTTATTTCCCCCCTCAAATGGTTTTCCAATTAAACACATGAAGCTATTGTAATTTGACCACAATATCAATGGAATAGAAAATTGTGAAAATAATATGCGATTGTGGGTTGACAAAAATCTCTGCTTGGGAGATAAAGCTTAATACAAGTTAACATGCATTCAACAAAGATTTGACTCTTACGTATTATTTAGTCTTAGGTGGCAAACGTTCGTTTGCCTCTCCATTTACTTAGGGTTTAAATGTTATGAAATAATCTTTTCAGGACATTTAAGATGAAAAATAAGACTTCCAGGTACTCGGTGCTCCTTGGAGAAAACTTCTGGGGCATTTAAGAACCTTAACCAGAGCCACATCGTCACCCATTCAATAAGGGTTGATACTGATGTGGTGTTCATTTTGATGTGGTAAATGTCCGTTTGCACTTCCGTTAACTTAGGGCATAAATGCTTTTGCCAAAAAAAACAACTTAGGGCATACATGCTACAAAATACAATACTTCCAGCACATTTTAGATCCAAAAAAGATTCCAGGTATTCTAGGGCATTTAAGACCCTTAACCCTATAATGTTTAATTTGTTGTGAGGAATAACCTTCTCATATATATATATATAGAAATATTTATCACACATCATATGCAGATGACTTATGGTGGGAATACCCGTCCCATGTATACTTATCTTATATATTAACATATTTCATAGTACTATTTGCGATGAATAATTGTCTCATCCATACATCCATACATCCTCATGCCTCATAATACTTGTATATACATTTTAAACATACACATCACCAAAAAATATATACCCTCTATATGAAACTAAATCGATCTAGGAAAAAAACTTTTTAGTCAAAATAATTTTGAAAGGGAGTCAGAAATAATAATAATAATAATAATCCATAAAAAGAGTAATGAGTAAAAATTAAATTCTTTTTACAAAATAAAGTGATTCAGGCTCTTTTCAAAAAGGTTGAAAGATTTATAATATCTTAAATAAAATAGAAAAAGAGAGAATATATCAAATGGGGAATTGATTTTAAAAGAAGGAAAGAAAGCATAAAATAAAAAGGATGCAGGTTCAAATGCTAACAAGCAGCATCGCACAAATTATATTCTTAAAATTCTTCAGAAATAACCAACACAACAATAATCACTCATAAAATATTGGTAGAAATTTTTGTGATTTGACAGTGCCTACTAAGATAAAACGATTTATAATTGCTTCTCAAATGAACTAAAGCATAGATAAGGTGAATCATTTCACCTTATTATTCATAATCGATTATATAGATCCCTTTTCAGCCACTCTAGAATTCAATACTAATTGAAAAATTCTCATGAATATTACCTAAAGGATATACTTTCACATAAGCCTTGTTGATACTAAATTCGGGGGAACAGTAATCGAAAAGAAAAAATAGATTTTATTAAAAAGGAGTAAATGGGTCACCAGCAACGGTGGTACAAGTATGACAAGAGACCCTGTCGAATTACAATCACGGGATTACAATAGTCAAAAAGATGTATTTCGATTGCTAGGTAGAACGCTTTCAGTCGGGTGTTGCTCTGAATGCCTTGTGTCTATGGCGATTGATGCTCTCCTTCATATAGGGCAGATCATGACCTATATCTGTGGGGTCAGTTGGATCAGTGCCATGAATGTCGGGGTTGTGGCCGTTGTGACGTGCCCGTTGGCAACCACCTCCCTATTGACTTGGTTTATTCAACTTACACTGCCGCCCACTACGCATTTCATTTTGGATTTAAAAGGTTGGGCCTGCTTGGCTTGGGTTGGCCGAGTTAGACCATGAGCTTCACTGTTTGGAGATTAGGCCCCCGGCTCACTAGTTTAGGCAGGAAAATAAGAGTGCCCGCAAGCCTATTGATGAAAATTGAAATTTCCCTATTCTCTTCTTTCATGCCCCGTTTGGTAAAATAGAAGAAGTTTTGATGGAAATGGAAGTGGATGTAAAGGTGGAAGTGAGGTTAAAAGTCTGTTTGGTACACCTATAGAGGTGGAGTATTATTTTTAATTTAGGCTAAAGTATACTTTTGGTCCTTTATCTTTGCATCAAGTCCTCTTTTGGTCCCTTAATTTTGAAAAGTGCAATTTTGGTCCTTTTTCGCTAACGCCGTTAGTTTCATTTAAAAAAATAATTCTCATATTTTAAAATTTGACCATTTTTATTAATATTTAATTATAAAATTACTTTTTAGATTTGCTGAGTCAGCATTTTCCGTTAAATGAAACAAACGGCGTTAGCGAAAAAGGACCAAAAGTGCACTTTTCAAAGTTAAGACCAAAAGTGCACTTTTCAAAGTTAAGGGACCAAAAGATGACTTGATGCAAAGATAAAGGACCAGAAGTGTACTTTAGCCTTTAATTTATAAATTCATTTCCAAAATAAAAATACCAAAATACCCCTTACTAAAAAAAGCAATCAGCATCTTCCTCCCAATTCCATCTTCATCGTCATCCTCCAGCCCAAGAACTAAATTTCCTCCATGGTGAATAAATTCACCCAATCACAAAATAAAACTACAATTCATCAAATACAAGCCAAAAACAAAAAAAATAATTGACCGTTATTGCAAATTGAATGAACCATAATATGAAAAATCAAAGAAAATGAAATTGAAGAAATCATAGAAATCGGAGGAACCAAAATCAAAAGCACCATAAACTTGAACCCAAGAAATCCTCGCCACTGCCAAAGCTAGACACAGGTCGGCGAAATCAAACCCAAATCAAGCAACTCGAAGCAAGACGATCGCTGGAGAAATCGCCATCGCCATTTTCTGAATCAGATTGCCTGAGAAGTCCTTCAAATTTCCAGCCATCTGATCCCTAACATTCCTACTCGTAACTTTGAATCCCTCACGGTGGAACATCCAAAAATTTAATTGAGGTTTAGTGGGGGTAATTAGGAATTGATTAATGAGAAATAATGGATTATAAGAATATTTGAAGGATTCTGAAGTATTTTTGAGGAATTTAAAGGCCTAGTTCTCCCTTATATTAAGGACAATAATTTTGGGGGAAGTTATTTTTAGGCTTAAAAGAGGTTATTATAGGAGAAAATAAGTAAATGATATTATAGGAAAATTTGAGAGTAAAAAGAAAATTTTTTGTTAAAAAAATATCTTATTTAAGGATTTTAAGGCCTAGTAGTGTATTTTTCCTACCCATTTTTCTTTTCTTTTTTCCCTCCCTCCTCATTTACCCACGTGCTCTCTGTTTCTTTTTCCCATCTCACAGTCAACCATCTCTATCAAATCTCTTCCTTTCCTTCTATCACACTCAAACATTATTATCACTCTCTATTTTATTATTATTATTTATCCTCCCACTCTCTTTTTTTTTTTTCTTATTCCTGCGTCAGATACACACACACACACCCTTTACTTCCTCTTCCTTCTCTCTTTCTCTTCCTTTTCTCTTCTTTCTCTCTTCCTCACCGTCACTCTTGTTCCTTCTCTTCTCTTTCTCACCAAATCACCACCATTGTCCAGCCTCTTATTTTCCCTTCCTCCTTCTCCTTCTTCTTCTCATTTCCTCTCTTTTTCTCTCCCTCCTCCCTCTTATCTCGCTGTCGACGGGATTTTTTTGGGGTGAGAGTTATCCGGCAAGTTTCGCTGGAAAATTGCCATCTCTCACCTCCTCCAACCTTGTACTTCTTTCCTCTACTCATTTTTAAACCGATTTGTGCCTAGAAAGTATTGTGAAATATTGTTCACCGGAGTTTTTGGAGCTCGTCGGCGCCGGACCGGTGGTTTTTCCGGCCACCTAAGACCATATTCGGACTCCCGTAAGTATTCTCTACGCACCCATGTCATTAGTTTTCTGATCTGTAATATTTCAAAAATAGGCCTTATTTGAGTTGAGATTTTTAGGATATCTAAATTTATTATATTGAGGTCTAATATTTGAGTTAGGATTTTTTTTAAGGAGCTTATAATTTATTTGGGGTTTTCCAATTTATTTGGAATTTTTGGAATTTCTAATATTAGGGAAAATTTGGGGATATTGAGGTCTGACTTATTTGAAATTATATTGATGATTTTTGGGAGTTTATTTAAGATTATATTATGATACTAATCTGGCTATTTTGGTGAAATTTTTAGACTAATAAAGTTTGAAGTGGGCTAATGATTAAGGAGGAATTTTTGAAAGATGGACATTTAATGTTGATTGGTGATTTTAGTAAATTTATGGATATTAAACTAAGGCTGTTGGTGGGATAAATAGGATTGAATTGAGATGTCATGGGAGTTAGAAAGATTTACTTGGGTATGTGAGGATTGGAATTTGGGATATTAGGATGGATATGGATGGAGGATTTTAATGGTTTAGTTGAGAGAGAATTAATGAGGGATTTGGAATAAATTTATTGAGGATGAATGTTTTTCTTTTGGTTAGGGAATTAAATTCCCTAACTTTGCATTAGAACACTTAATTTAAGTGTTAATTTTATATGACTGTTATGTAAACGGTTTCTTGTCTGGAGTCAGCACGGGGGAGCTGCACTATTGTGAGATTGGTGCCAGCTATCAGGTAACTGCTTCTACTTGTCTACGAGTGCGTGTGTTGTTAGTAAGGGATTTCAAATTCACTTCCAACTGCAAAATTCCTGGATGATGTGGTATATATATAGCGTGATTTTTACTGATTATTTTAGTATTAAAATGTCAAGTGGAATTCTTATGGTGAACTTTGCATAACTCTGTGTATTGCATCATGATTTGGAAAATGAATATATACTGTTTTGGAAATTGTATTGCATCAGTTTTTGAACCACTTGAAAGGCCAAGTGCCTAGTTTTGATTAAATTGCAATTGTGACTTATGATGCATATATTGTTGTGGTAGTTAGCGTCGATGCCTCAGATACTTTTGCCATCACGTGATGAGGTACCCTGTTGGCCCACATGGACTAATTATATTATTGGTGTACTGTGTATGGGTAGCCCTCATCGAGTATTACCGTTCGGTGTGCTGGGTATGGGTAGCCACCATCGAGCATTACCCCTGTTATGGTTCTGGGTATGGGTTGAAATCCCCATTGAGTTCCACTTCTCCGTGGCTCTGGGTAGGGGTTGAGATCCCCATTGAGTTCCACTCTGGTCCACCTAGTGGTAGGGGACAACCTAATGTTTCGTAGGGCGAACGTTATGGATGATTGTGAAAAATTTATTTGGAAACCATTTTTGTAAATGACGATATACATGTTGCGAAAATGTTTTCGGGTATTGATGATTACATGAATATCTGGTATGTGCTCTTATTTCAAGTTGAATATATATTATTTAGTTTCCCACATTGACACCTTCTTAGTACACACCGCATGTAGAGAAGTAGTTAGTGGTTACGTTTTGGGGCTACCCCTGTTTATCTCACTTTTTGCAGGTCTTAGGAGCATAATAGACGGGTACTAGGGGAAAGGAGCCATCATCTTCTCATTGAAATATAGTGAGCTTTTATTTTAAATTTTATGTGAGAAGTGTTGTATATTGCCATACTTCTTTAGGCTTTCATATTTCGCTTCTGCATTCTTACATTTGGATAACTGTATGCATTATTCTTTTAGTTGGGACCGGTCTATTTTCGGCATATAGGCCTGAGATCTACTGGTATTCCTTTTCTATCTATGTGTTGGTTATGAACTTTTGGTCGGAAACTTCTTTCTACCTGCTATGATTGTTTGGGATTTTACCGGATATTTTATTAAACTTGAACATGGCAGGAGTATGTTAAGTAATTAATCAAAAAGTTTCATGTTTTATTTAATGATTTATCTAGTGATTAATTATATTTTTAAAGAACGATTTACAAAGGCATTTAGATACTTGGTTCATATAATTTTTATATCCATGTTAGGTGAATTTTTTCTAACATAGATAAACTGATTTAAAAAGGTGGAATGTTCCTTTTCTAACATGGCTTGGTATATGGAACAGTCAAATTTTTAAATATTCATGTTAGTTGTGCTTTGGTGAAATTGTTTACTACCCTCTTTGTAAGTGGAATTCTCCTTGTAATTAAATAAGGCAAATTTTTATCTAACTATGATAGCCCTTTTTGGTATTTTAGTAATATTCTTTTTTATCATAGTTAGACAATCAAGTTTGATGTTAAAGAAATTGTTACCTTGAACTTTTTTCTAACTATGTTAGTATTTTATTTAGTAAAACCTTTTTCCTAACATAGTTAGTATTGATTAAATCTTGTATACACATTCAGATTTAAGGTTAATAGAATGGTTTTTACAAAACGATTGTTACACACCGCACATGTCTTGATTTGTGAGGGCGGCGCTGAGCCATGTCAACACGTCGTTGGTGGGTCCGCTAGAGGTGGCGGAGGTGAGGACTATACGAGCGAGTCGATGGAATTTTCAAGAAGCTCAAGGAAATCCTCGAATACGAAGCGTTGACAGAGATCCATGGGAGGTTGGAGATGGCGGTGGAGGAATATAGGGATTTGGTGAGGTGTTGCAGTGTGAGATTGAGGGAAAGGTGGACGAGGTTCATGAGGTAAGTGAATTATTTTTTAGGTTCATGAAATTGCCTTGGTTGGGTGGCTGGAGATGCAGTTCAAAGAGAGTGGGAAGGGGGTAAAATAGTTTGAGACCCATTTCCATGGGAAGTGGAAGTCATTTCCTATGAGGGCCCAAGGAACTCACTTCCATCATTTTTTTATGGAAGTAGCTTCCAACTCACCAAACACACAAAAATCTTGGTTCCATTTCCACTTCAATTTCTTTGGGGTCAGTTCCATTGAACTAAATGGGGCATAAGAGTTACAGTACAATATGATGCCCAAATCCTAAGATTTATTTTTTCAAAATCTATATATGTGCATGCAAATATTTTCTATGAATGAGAATGATGTCACTTATGTTTAAATTTATGTTCAAGAGGAGAAAAGAAATGTTTTGATGCAAGATCTAAGAGGCCATTCAACAATATTCAAAATGCAGTGAATTAGTTATATGACTTGAATAAGGACAAACCAAAAGGCGGTTAATATGATGCTTAAGTTGCGATGGACTAAAGAAGAAGGGAATTAGGAATATGATTTTGGAAGAAATTACCTTGTATGTATCTGTACAAGTATATGATATGATGAAATGCTGAGGCCAACAAAGGGAACAAAGGAGAACACAAGAATCTTTTTTTAGACCAACGAGAACACGAGAATGTTGAATTATGAAACGCACATAAACTTATGGAGATATAAATGTGGACACAATTAGGGTGAGTAATGAAGAATAGAGGGATTTTGTCAATCAAAAAAAGAATAGAGGGATTTTGGATTACATTAAAATGTAAAGGTAAATTTATTGTTATAATTGTTATTGAAAAGGATATTACAATTCAAATGGGTCTTATAAAAATTTCTAAAGTATCTCATCGGGGAGTGTGATATTATGAATACTTATAATGTAAGAGAAATACTTACATTGTCATTTTAACTACATCTAATCAAATCACAACAATTCGGCTGATTTTGATTTTACTTGGTTTGACAGCTTATCCAAAATAATATTTACAATTAATTCTTCTTCTTAAAGTAAAATTCTTATTTTGAAAGAACAAAAATATCTTTTGTATACAATGAAAAGAAAATAAATTGTAAATTGATTTAGCTAGAATTAAGATGACATATTCTCTTGGAGTGGAGTGGAGTATGTAAGCATTTCTCCTTGCACACATATATTAATTTATTTGGATTTTTAGATTTTAAAATAATTTTGGATATTCATCTAAACTAACTAATTAAATATCAACTCAAAGACAATACCCAAAATAAAGTTTTGTCACTCTAAAAGTTTGTTGGGATACTAATAAGATCCTATAAGACATGAGCTAGGGAAATATCTTCATGATTCTAATACTTTCTTTGAAACAAAATTAACCATTTTTTTTAAATATTTGAACTTACTTCATATTTTTAGGTCACCATATCTCCCGGACAAGGGCAGATATATTCATATATCATGGGACGCTCCTCTAGTCCTATGAATAATAATAAATTTTAAAATACAAACAAATTGTGGGTAATGATTTATTTTAAAGATTACCCCTTTCAAAGAATAAATTAAATTTGTTTTAAAGAGTTTCCAAATGAAAAGATTTGATTATCAACAATCAAATCCTTCTGGTGAAATATTTGCGGGAACCTTCATGTCATCCACCTTCAATCCTATTTGGAAATGAGAGATATTACTTGCAAGTTGCAGACTAATAAATGTCCGTTTTAAATGCATGTAGAAGTATTTATTTATATGATTTCTTGAATACATCAAACTTTACCTTGTTTAAATAACAATGTTAAGTTTAAATGATTAAAAATGCACTTTATAACATTAACAGATTAAACTGAAAGCTTGTATAAAGTTAACAAATCAAACTTATATTTTAGTATTTGATAAATAAAGTTAATTTGAATCAATATCACGGGCAATTGATATTTTCAAGCCATGCAAAGTTTAAATATAATGTGCCTTTATTTTGACAAATTGAACAACTCAAAAATGCTTAGTTGGTCATCTATTTGGCGTTTTTTTAACACACCTTCAAATGGAACAAAACTCAGTACGAAGTGAGATGATGAAGGGGAAGAAAATAGGAAACATCTATCACCACCACCCAATGCTTAGATTAATTGGCAGGGCCATTTTTTTTTATTTTTATTAAACAGGGCCATTTTATCTAAACTAAAGATGTTGAATTGGAGACTTGGGGTTGTAACAATGCAGTCTTCACTTACTAATTATAAGAGTTAATTGATCTTTTTTTTAAAATTAAGAATACAAAATACACCACTTAAATTGTTAATATATTTATTTTTTTACAAAATTAATTAATTTAACTTATAAACTAACATATAATCTAAAAACGTACATTAAATTTTAGTGTTATATTTTGCTTCCTTAACGGCTTAATCTCTTCAAAGAAGTTAATAATGGTTCTTATAATTGAGATTGGGGAGTAGATGGTAAGAGCCAGAAACAATCACGTAATGAGGGATTGAGCAAACGAGTTTTATTTTTACACGAAAAAAGTACATTTAGACCTTTAATTTTACCCAAGATATATCATTTTGGTCTTGTTACTTTATGAATTGTCTTTTTAGGTATTTAATTATAATAGTGTCGACAAAAATACTGATTTATAAATTTTAAATGAAAAACGTTTTCAAATGTTTATATATTAGGTTTAAGGGTAAAAAATGTCCATCCTACTTTTTATAACAGCATGTTTGGCACCATATGCTATTGTTAGGTCCAAAAATCCCATAAACTTCCTAAAATAGGGCAAAAATGTCACCTGTTAACTTGGATAAACTGTTGTTAATTTTTCATCTTGTGGACCTCACATAAATGTTTTAAATTTTTTTTAAAAAAAGTTCATAGGTATTTTTGGACTATAAAAATAGAATATGGTGCCAGGTGCACTTTTGAGAAAAGTTCATGGGCAGCATTTTGATACTTAACCCTTATTAAGATAATCATATAAAAATATAATTTGGGGCCCACTAATTCAAAAAGTACAACCAATCAACCATTTACAACAAGAGGTGACACTTTTGCTTATTTAAAAAAAAGTTTATGGGTATTTTTGGACAAGCTTCAAAAAACGGACCAGGCATCGAACCGGACGAGGTACTATTTCAATGGTTAATGGTCGGACCGGGTCAAACCAGTTATGTTAAAATAATAAAATTTTATTGATATTAACATTAATAATCACTAATATCAAAATGTAAATGTAGATAGGTATGCATGATTAATCAAATATGAATATTTTAATGTTTTTATATAGGGAAAAAGAGAAAATATTCGTTGATTACACGTGAAAATAAATATTATTCTACAATCCACAAACTAAAATATAAATATTAAGAGTAACAATAATTAAATATTAAGTATATGCAAGTAAAATAGCATTTAAAGTATTATAGTATCCTAATTTCTAATATTGAGTAAAGTGAAAGTTAGTAATTAGGTGAATTATAATAAAATAATTTTTTTTAAAAAGGCCAACCCAGTTCAACCCTCCGGGTTGGCCGGGTCAAAGGCCCTCCCGGTTTTAAAGGCTAACCGAATCGGACCATTGGTCGATTCACGGTTGAACCGCCCGGTCCAGCCCGATTTTTTTGTTCCTTGAAACCTAAAAATAGTATATGGCGACCTAAGTTTAATTTATAAAATAATAAAGATTCTACCAACACAGTTGGTCTAACAATGTAATGCCTCGCTAAATCCCTTGACCTGTGTTAGGGGAAGCCACAAACCGCAAAATTAAAGTAGTCAGTTGTTCAGATATTTAGTAATAAGATTCCTCAACAGTGTAAGATTCAGATGTGGGCCATGCTTCATAAGAGACTCTTGACCAATGAGGCTATGTTTCAGCGGCATATTTATCCTGAGGGGTTGTGTGCGTTGTGTTCTCTTCAGTGGGAATCAATCACCCATGTATTGATAGATTGTTCTCGAGCATGAGAGATTTGGATGTACTTGGGGATTATACCTACGGATAGAGGGTTTTGGAAGAGTAACGTGAATGTTTTGCTGCGTAAGAACATTAAATTGGCCTCGAAGAACGAAGTTAGTATCTGGAATGCTCTGTTTTACGTTACTTGTCGGTTGATTTGGAGGAGACGGAATGAATTCATTCACCATAACACATGTCTAAGTGTGTATGAAGGCGTGGCCGAAATCAAAGGGATTGTGAATTGTATGAGTCATGCAAAGAACTTATTCACCAATTCTTGGAGTCTTATGTCCATCTGATGCTGATAATTCGTTAATCCGAGTGCATGTTAACGAAGCTTATTCTCAAGGATTTAATGTTATTAGTTACGGCAGAGTGCTTTGATAACTGGGAGCAGAAGTCGTAAAAGTTTTCGTGTGCATAGTAGAAGGTAAGCTAGTATTGTGGCTGACTTGTGGGGTTGCATATGGGGTCTACGTAGAGTGTGGAAGGTAGGATTCCAAAATGTTCAAATCTTCTCTAATACTAGTCAAGTGGTTTCTGGGATCGAAGGGGAGGATACGAACTTACATGAGGATGCATGCTTATTTTCTATTGTACAAGGTTTGATGGGCCAATAATGGAAGGTTGAGCTTAACTTTCTTAACACGGAAGAGAACAAGGATGCTAATTTCTTAGCTAGGGAAAGCTTCAATTTTGGCATAAGCTTTCATCTTTTGTCGAATGAGGCAGCGTCGTTAGTCAGGGTGTGTTTGGCATAGCTTTTGGAGGGGAAAAAGCATGATTGGTTTAATAAAAACGCTTAAAACTAATTTTTCACTTTGGATCATATTTGTCTGGGCTTATTTTCAATTGTACTTATACTCTATTAGTTACTTATAAGCAAGGTAATCAAACCCGAACCGGAGTCTAGACCGGTGGAGGTGGTGGGTCAAGGGTTAGTGGGTCGGCTCGTAGTCAACCCGGGACCAGACCGATGGGGACTAAAAAATTAAAAAATAATTTCGACTCTCATTGTTCCATTAAATACAAAATATTATTTTATTTTTTTGCCAACTAACTAAATATTAGTTCACTGCCTTAAATCACTAACAAAATATCATATACTCATCCAACATTCATTGCAATTTATTTGACTTATTGACATTATGGCATCAATCCACCATCAAATGATATCAAAATCAATAATAACTAAATATTCTTCACATAATAATTATCAAAATAGATAAATGATCCCAAAATATTTATACTCATAGTACTTTAATCATTAAACTAATAGTTATTGCCATTACAATTGTCATTAATTTCAACAAATATTGCTTTCTACCATTCATAAAAAATAATTTTTTTTAAAAAAGGTAACCCATTGACCCACCGGGTCACTCCCGGGTTGCACCGGGTCAGCCCAGGGTTGATCCGGGTCACTGAGATCCAGGGTTAACATCAAACCCGGCCCGGTTGAGTGCCCGGGTTGGCGGTTTACGGGTCAACCCGGCCGGGCCGGGCCGGGTTTGATTACCATGCTTATAAGCATAAGCTAAAATAAATAGCTTTTAAATTTTCCTATTGAGCTTATTTTTTTAAATTATGGGGCCTACCATAGAAGAGAGAGAAGAAATGTTACATCCGGTTCCTAATATAAAAGCTAGTTGATTAATTTAGAGATATTAACGAAACTCAATAAATTACTTAATTATATTATATTTCATGATGCCTTTAAAATATTATGTGTATCATTAAATTATATACATACATACATAAGTTTATAAGTGAGACAAATTAATTTGGAGAAAAATGATAAATATAAAAAGTAAAATGAAAAAGATATTATATTTATGAATAAAATTATTTCTAAGCTAGCTTTTATATTTAGAATCCGAGGTGGTAAATTTTAAGAAAAATTGGGGGAAAATCTCATATTAGAAATTTAATAAAAAATTTTAATACACAGAGAGAGAATGACAATACTCTATTTTAAATTACTCTCTTAAAATTACCACATCATACCTATAATATAATTGTGTATTTAATAATAAAAATCTTGTCATTTTCAATCATTTTTTATCTAAGCATTTTTCATTAATCATTTAAAGAATTTTTTTTTCAAACTGACTTTTTTTGAAAGAGATTAATTTGAATATAAATCATATTTCACAATCTAACTTTTAAAAAAGTCAATCCAAATATAAATCACATCACACAATTTGATTTTTATCCAATCTTACTTTTGTAATAATCATATTAAAAATAAGGCACTTCTACAATCGCTATTCTAAACACACCCAGAGTTACGTAATAGGGATGCTTATTTGATGCAATTTGTTTTTTGAATTCCTTTTGTATAAAAGCAAGCGTTATAAAAAATATAATAATAAAATTCTCAAAGAAAAAATCATTATTTGATAAGATATTCTCTCTCTCTCTCTCTCTATCTATGTGTGTGTGTCTGTTTTTCATTTGTATAAATAATTAAATACTCCATTCGGTCCTAATTATAAGATTAATATGGACTTTTTTGGAGAAATTAAGGATTAAAAATTAATCACTTTAAATTGTCTATAGTTATTTTTTTTTCAAAAGTAATTTATTCTACTTATAAATTAACATATAATATAATTACATGTGACATATATTATAATTTATTAGTTTAATTTACTTCTTTAACTTTAAAAAAAAGTTAAAATAATCTTATATTTAGAACTAGAAAGATTACACACCTTTGCCCTTTTTATATTTTTTTTTTCACTCTGAAATGTACCCGTTGCCAATGGTTGCGTTTGTTGGCATTATACACGTAGGCATTCTCGGGCCCCAATTTAACAGCACTTTGGTTTTTAGTTAAAAAAAGGGACCATGGCAATATTTGGAATATTATAAGTGATCGTTGGCAAAAAAAAAAAAAAAGGAATATTTAAGTGATCACGTGGCCATAGAATTATTATTGTTGGTTTAGTATCATGATAAACGAGCTTGTAAATTTGTAAAGTTATTCAAAGAGCACGTGACAAAAAAATAATTATATAATGAAGATTAAATTATTAATAATATACGTATAAAAAATAATAAATACTTTAATAGTTAAGTGTTAATGCTAAAAACTGGAATAAAGTATTTTAGTGCAAAGTATATGATTTTATTGATAATATGGGTCACCGGCAACGGTGGATACAAGAGTTTCTGGACTAAATTAAATACAACAAGCTGAAATAGAACCAGAGTTCGCAATGAAGTGAGCCAAGAGAGTGTTTTGAGTGATCAATCTGTTCTCCCTGAGCTCGTGTGTCCCTCTGACGTTGCTCCAGCTCGTTATATGTGCTCCAGGAGGCTTGGTCGCCCCCGAGAATGTCGGCGACTATTGTGGGTTGGTTGACGTTAGAGGGCGACTATCTAGGTCAGTTAGCAACTTCCTCCGAGTTGTCCGGGATGTGGCGTCGTGCTGTGTCAACCATTTTGAATTTGAATCCATGCAGTCAGCCGTGGACTCTGAGTTGATGCGTTTTGGAGTTACTTGGCTTGCCGTCTTGTTGGCAGGCCCAAAGAGCGAAATATGGCCCAACATTAAGTCCCCCACTTCACGATGTCAACGTCCGTTTGCATTGGGAAGTAGCGGTTACAGTGATCCGACGGCTGAAATTGCGCTTGACGGTTCGCCTGCTTATTTCCCTCCACGTCGAACGACTGTGATTCTTCTTTGAGGGTATGGAGTCATCCAACGGCGTCGTCAGGCTGGATTTAAATGGAAAAACTGAATTGCTTCCACCTTTTCGCTCCTTCTGCAAATTTCCCCCAATATCCTTCATTGCTTCCCGCGGTTAGGGCTTCGCAATCCTTCCAGGTACATCTTGGATTTTTGCTTTCGGTTGTCTTTTTGGCTTTCCGTCTGTGTTACTACTTTTTCCTATCTATTCCAAATGTCTGATTTGAGTTCAAACCCTTCCTATGTCGGGTATCCTTCTGACGAAGAGAGTTCACCCAACTCCCACACGTCTCGTCCTTCTGTTGATGAGACCATGGTGGAAGAGGAAGCAACCCCCTCTGTTAGCCCCGCTTTAAAGAAGAGGGAAAGTATTGCCCCTCCGCCCAGGAGGAGGCTTTCTAGCCGTTTGAGGTATCGTCGGCCTTCCTCTAAACCCTCCGCCTCTAAAGCCCTAGTTGTCGTCTCCGATGACGAAGGTGGCGAGGAGGCACGATTTGTGGGCGACGATGTAGGTCCTGAGATGGCCGTCGTCCCAGTGGATGAGGCTGGCGGCCCTGCCGAGGATTTGGGGATTCATTCTTTAACCAGAAGATCGAGGATCATGGGTGTAGGTCACCCTCCTTCCCTTAAGCCTAAGGAAGTTGAATCACTGCCCCACCTTCATTGTTTTGACCCGTCGGTTGAGTATAGGTTACCTGAGAGGTTTGAGCGTCTTGACTCTTATTCCGACAGTACTATCGCACTTAGTGTGGAAGCCTTTCGTTTCATTTCTCCTTTTCCTCTACCCAGGGTAATTTTAGAGATATGTCTTTATTATGACCTGTCCCCTTCCCAGCTTATGCCTCACGTCTGGAGGTTGGCTGCTGCTGTCGGGGTGTTCAACTGTGAGTTTAACACTACTTTAGACATGTTTGACCTTTGTGAAACATACAAGTTGGTGAGGAGTAGGCCTGGGTGTTATACATTGGCCCATCGTCGTACGGGTAGCACTGGTTGGTTGGCAGAAAGGCTACCCAACGACCGCCAGTGGGACATCAGGTTCATCATGGTTCCTATTGCCCGTCTGGAATATCCGGGTGTCTCCCTTTGTAGGGAATAGCGAGAACTCAGTAAGACGTCCGTCCCTGTGCTTTTGTCAAAAAGTTTGTGAATGGCTGACCTGATACTCTGGTTTTTGCAGGTGAGGACGAACTTCTGGTTCCTCCACTTATCAACCGTACCACCTCAGAGAAGCTCAAGAAGATTTTTGAACTTCCGGACGACGCTCGTGTCTTTGCCAACATCATGTCAAGTAAGCTTTCCTTGAGGTCTAACTTTGTCATGTCTTCTACGTCGGTCTCACATTGAGCCTGTTTTCAGGGAAATCGGATGCGACCAGTGCCTCAAAAATGAGCACCGACGAAGTGGCAGAGGCCCTCAAACGAGTCGCCGCTATGAGGAATTTGTCCCGGGCTGCTTTTGATGCTCAGCAGCGGGCGGCTTTGGCCCGTGATTCTCCTAGCGCTGTGAGAAGGACGCCCCAGAGTGGTCCCGCTGTCGGGGTGGTGATCAGGAGCCCGTCTGTTCCTTCCGTCGCCTCCAAGGGCGTCAAGAGGCCGGCATCGGGCAAGGGCAAAGGCGTCGCTCTTGATGAGCCATTAAGCAAAAAGAAGAAGACGGAGTTGTTCTTGTCGTCTGAGGGCGACGGGGTCGTGCAGTCTTTTCCTGCGGGTGCTTCGGCATCCAACTCGGAAGATTTTAAACTGGCCAACCCTGTTTTGTCGCAGCTGCCCTTGCCAATTGACAAGGCATATTTTGAATCTCTGGGACCGGATGGTGAAACAGAAAAGACTGTCCGCTATGCTTTTTGGGTAAGCCTTCTCTATTTAACATATTGTTTTTGGCGCATTTAACCTTATTTTTCCGTTCACTAGGTGGTGGAGTCTGTTCGACATCAAGCACTGTTGAGGGAGGCACATAAGGATGCCCTAGACAAGGCGAAATCCGAGCTGGAGGCCTCTGAGAGGGAGAGGGACCGAATCAAAGAGGCCCTTAAGAAGAGCAATGAGGAGCGGAAGATGGTGTACCAGACTTGGCAGGCTGAGTTGAAGGGGAAGGAGAGAGAAATCGTCGCCCTTCAGGAGGAGGTTGATGCCAAGACGGGGACGATCCAGGGGCTCCAAGCCGAAGTGGCAGATAAAGAATAGAGGATTGCCGAGCTGCAAGACAAGCTTGATCTGGGCATTGCCGAGGTGCACTTGAAGGCCCGTCGCGATCTGATGAAAGAATATTTGGGCGGGCAACATGTGTTGTGGAAACCTCAGGAGATCATCGCCCAGTATGAGGAGCTGTTTGGCGAGGTTGATCCCAGTGCCACCCTGATTACCGCTGCTCCTGCGACTTCGAAGGTTGACGGGCCCATGGGCGACGAGGAGGACCAGCATACAATTGCCCAGATGGTGGAAGGGGCAGTGATTCTTGCTACTCAGGATGCGGTCGGGCCGAGACAGGAAACTGAGCAGGACCTGGTGCAAGACCAAGATGAGGTCCAGGGTCAGGAGCGGCCCGCTGGCCCAAGCGTTTAGGGTCAGGAGCATCCTGTCGGTCCGAGCGTCCAAGGTCAGGAGCAGCTTGCCGGCCCAAGTGATGTCACCCCTCAGCCTTAGGGACTTAGTTTTAAATTTATTGCCCTTTTGTTCTGGACTTTTTATGATTGGCAGAATGTAATTTGATGGCCATAAGGTCAGTGTGCCTTATTAACAATCTTGTTTCCTTTATACGCTAGTTTTACCATACGATGTGTGTTTGTACCTTTGCGTGTGTTGGTTGCACCTGTTTGATTTTCGGGATCGTTGTAGCTGTCCGTCGTAGTGGACTCTAGCGTCGATCATTCCTGTTAATGAGTTAACATGCCGTTAAACCGAGTGTTGTTCTGGTCAAGGCATTTATATTTAAGGTATTGGTGGCGATTACCTTTTTTGGGCTTGCTTTGGTCCCCTTTAGCGTGGTAGCTTAGCAGGGGACCGCACCAAAGCAGTGCTGCCAGATCATGTCTTAGGGTAGCCACGAGTCGCGTAATGACTTAGGCGTCCTGTTTCATGGTTAGAAGTTCCGCAAGTATATGTAGGACAAGACATGTATCCTTATTAAAGGGGATGTGTGGCGTCAGTAGCCGTTTGCCACACCTGGTATAGTGCTTTTGGGGCGACTAACCGAATATGGTATCGGGCTTGGCTCATCCTTCGCCACCCCCTTAGTCAGTATCTGTTCAATAGGGAAAAGGTAATTGAAATTGGATTAGATAATGTACCTTTTCAAGTGGATGGCGTTCCAGCTTCTTTTGAGGGGTTTTCCACGTATGTCGACCAGCTGATAGGTGCCTGGCCCTGTGATATTGGTGACTTTATATGGACCCTCGTATGTCAGGCTCAACTTTCCATCCTTGCTTTCAGGGGTATTTGGAAACACCTTGCGCAGCACCCATTCCCCCACTTGGAAATGTCGCTCTTTGACGTTTTCACTCCAAAATTTGGTCGCCCTACTCTGGTAGGGGGCAATTCCGATGAGGGCTTGCTCTCGTCGCTCATCAGGTAGGTCCAATTGACGGGCTAGCTCTTGATCGTTCGTCTCTTCCCTAGTCCACTGGTAGCGTAATGAGGGTACCCCGACTTCCACCGGGATCATAGCCTCTGAGCCGTAGACAAGTGAAAACGGGGTTTCCCCGGTCGCCGTCCTTGATGTGGTCTGGTAAGCCCATAATACTGCGGGGAGCTCTTCTGCCCAATTGCCTTTTGCTCTATCCAGCCTCTTCTTTAGGGAATTTATTATGGTTTTGTTGCTGGACTCTGCTTGCCCATTTGACTGGGGGTTCCGAGGTGTGGAAAACTTCAAATTGATGTGCCACTGCTCACAGAACCTTCGAAACTTCCTTCCAATGAACTGTGATCCGTTGTCGCTGACAATCTCCTTTGGGAGACCGAACCTGCATATTATGTTTTTCCAGATAAAGTCTATTACCTCGGGCTCTTGCACTTGGGCAAACGCGCCTGCTTCCACCCACTTGGTGAAGTAATCGGTGACAACGAGGAGGAAGACAAGGCGTCCTGGGGCCTGAGGGAACTTCCCGACGATGTCCATCCCCCATTTCATGAACGGCCAGGCAGGGGCGATCGCGTGCAATTGTTCCGGAGGCTGCCGAGCTGTGGTGGAAAATCTTTGGCATTTGTCGCACTTTGAGACTAAGTCGATTGCATCCTTTTGAAGGGTAGGCCAATAGTATCCTGCCCGGCTGACCTTCCTGATCAGGTTCCTACTACCGTTGTGGTCACCGCAGTCGCCCTCATGTACTTCCCTCAGGGCGTAGTTTGCCTCGGTCGACCCTAGGCACCGTAATAGCGGACCGGCGTAGGACCTCTTGTATAGGTCGTCCCCCACTAGGCAGAATCGGGCCGATCGTACAATGATTCGTCGTGCCTCGTTCTTATCAGGCGGCAAGGTGCCTTCCTGCAAATATGTCATAATAGGGGATCGCCAGTCCCAGGTTAGGCAATGACTTAAGATGGTATCGTGGCATACCTCGACCGTCGGGGTGGATAGGTAGTATAGAGGGATTTGCCTCGGTCCGGAAGTTTCCAGGGACGATCCCAAGTTTGCTAGTGCGTCGGCCTGCTGATTGTCGTCTCTACCTATCTGGGTGATTTTGAAACGTTCAAATCTCCCGGACAACTCAGCCACCTTGTCGTGGTATAACTTCATCCGGTGGTCTTTGGCCTGGTAAACACCTTCTATTTGCTTAGACACCAACTGGGAATCGCTTCGCACGTCAATGCTCTGTACGCCCATGTCAAGGGCCAGTTTCAGTCCCGCTATAAGTGCCTCGTATTCTGCCTCATTATTGGTCGCCTTGAACCCGCAACGGATAGCTTGCTCAATTAAGTCGCCCTCGGGGGTCTGTAATCTGAGGCCAAGCCCTGTCCCTTTCGAATGGGTTGACCCGTCGACGTGCAGTATCCACATAGACGGAGGGACCTGACGATTAAAACACAAGACTTCTTTGTCAGCGCTTACCTGTAGGTTGGGGCTGAAGTCGGCCAGGGCCTGTGATTTGATGGCTGTCCTCGGCAGATAAGTGATGTCGAATTCGCTAAGTTCCACGGCCCACTTGACTAGCCTCCCTGAGAGATCGGGCTTGTGAAGCACATTCCTCAATGGGTAGGTAGTAACGACCGCGATCGGGTGGCATTGAAAGTAGGGCCTTAACTTTTTCGATGCTGAAACCAGGGATAGTGCGAGTCGCTCCATTGTTGAGTATCTGGTTTCTGCATCTAACAACGCCTTGCTCACATAGTAGACGGGGTATTGTTTCCCTTTGTCTTCCCTGATCAAGACTGCACTGACAGCGTTAGAAGCAACAGCTAAGTACAAATATAGTGTTTCACCTGGTTTAGGTCTAGAAAGCAATGGTGAGCTGCTGAGATACTGTTTTAATTGCTGCAGGGCTTGTTTTGCACGGTCGTCCCACTTGAACTCCTTACTTTTGCGGAGGGCGTCGAAGAACGATTGGCACTTTTCAGACGATCGGGAGATGAACCTTGTCAGGGCCGCCACTCTCCCTGTCAGGCGCTGGACGTCCTTCACGCAGCGGGGGGATGGTATGTCAACTATCGCCTTGATTTGAGCTGGATTTGCTTCAATTCCTCTACTGGAGACCAAGTATCCGAGGAACTTTCCAGACTGGACGCCAAAAGAGCATTTGTCCGGGTTAAGTTTCATGTTGAACTTCCTGAGCAAGTCAAATGCTTGCTGTAAATGGTCGGGGTGATCCTCCGCTTTCAGGGATTTCACCAGCATGTCATCAATGTATACTTCCATGGTTTTGCCCAAGTGTTGAGCAAACATCCGGTTCACCAGCCTCTGGTACGTTGCACCTGCATTTTTAAGTCCAAAAGGCATTACCTTATAGCAGTAAGTCCCCCTGTTCGTTATGAATGATGTTTTTTCCTGGTCGTCGGGGTGCATCAGAATCTGGTTGTATCCGGAGAAGGCGTCCATGAAAATGAGGAGCTTATGTCCCAACGTAGCGTCCACTAAGGTGTCAATATGAGGGAGGGGGAATGAGTCCTTTGGGCAGGCTTTGTTCAGGTCGGTGAAGTCTATGCAAACCCTATGTTTCCCATTCTTCTTGGGTGCCATGACAACATTTGCCAGCCAGTCAAGGTACTGCACCTCTCTGACTGATCCAATGTCCAGCAGCTTTTGGACCTCGTCATTAATGATTTTGTTGCGCTCAGGGGCAAATTTTCGCCTTTTTTGTCTCACCGGCTTGTGGAGCGGGTCCACGTTGAGCTTGTGCATTATGATTTCAGGGCTGATCCCGGTCATATCTGCATGGGACCAAGCAAAACAATCTAAATTGTCAGATAAAAAGGAAATCAGTCTTTCTCTGACCTTGCAGTCCAGGTCCGCTCCTATGGATATTGTTCGTTCCGGTTTGTCGGGGTCCAAGGCAACTTTGTCTAGGTCGCTTTCCCCTTGCTCCCCCTTATCCATAGGAGACGGCACCTGTAATTGCTATGCTGATGCATGAGTCTTGTCCTGGCCTTTCATCGTGGCCTGGTAACATTCGCGCGCCACTCGCTGCTCGCCTTTGATCTCTCTCACACCCCAGGGGGTTGAGAACTTGATAGTTTGGTGCAATGTAGAGGGGACGCCACGCATTTGGTGGATCCAGGGTCTGCCTAGGAGGGCGTTGAACGCTGAAGGACAGTCCATCACCTGAAATTTGAACAATTGGTTAATTCCAACTGCATATGTTAATAGAGAAATTTCACCGACGGTCCTGTCTGGCGCTCCATTGCCAAATACCAGGACTGTCGGGGCTTTTACTATCTGAGACTCTAGTCCCATTTCTTTAATTGTCTGCATGTAGACAATGTTCACCGAGCTACCTGCATCCACTAACACACGTTTGATGTTAAAATTTCCTAGGTGGAGCGATATTACCAGGGCGTCGTCGTGTGGACAGGACGTCCGTTCGATCTCGGTGTCGTCGAAGGTGATTGGTCCTTCAACTTGCTGGGTTACCTCTATCGGCGACCTGGCTGCCGGGTCGTCCTTTGGGATCGATCTCGTGTGCCTCTTTGCTGCAGAATAGGTAGACCCGCTTATCTCGGACCCACCTGTGATGCTGTTTATGGTTCTGGCATTCTGAGGGGGCTGAGCTGGCGCAGCTTGTCGCTGTTCACCACCTGCATTCTGGTTATTTTTACCTTTGAGGAGAGCCTTCAGGTGCCCCTGCTTTAACAGCTCTGCTACCTCTTTCCTCAGGGAAATTCATTCAGATGTGAAATGTCCGTGATCGCCATGGAAATCGCACCATTTGTCGAGGTCACGCTTATCTGCGGGCTTCTTGATCTTGGCTGGCCACTTGACGGTGTCGCCCATCCGGTGCAGAGCGTTAACAAGTTTGATCGGGGTGATCAAAAAGTTGTGCTCCTCCAACTTTGGGGGCGGCGGTCGCTTGGTGGTGTCTTCCTGGGAGTTCTGGCCTTTGGACCTGTTTTGGTTACCTGTAGGATATGGTTCAGCTCGCCAATTCTTACCCTTTGGTCTATGACTGCGCCTGTCAATAGAGTTGTTGTCAGCCTTTTATTGCTGTTGCTGGGTAAGGAATTGTCGCCGATAGTTGCCGTCATCTTCTTCCCAACGGATCTGGGCCCAGCCTCTTGACTGAACTTCGGACCATGTCGACACCTGGTGCTTCGTCAGTTCCTTATACAGATCTGAATCTGGTAACAGGCACCTCCTGAATGCTTGGACGGCGACGGTCGGGTCACATTCGGGGATGCTTACCATCTCCTTGGTGAATATGGTCATGATCTGCCGAGTGCTTTCGTCAGGCCGTTACAGGATTCTGTAAAGGTCGTCTGACGTCTTACGTAGGTTCCTGCTACTGGCAAACTGCTGCACGAACAACTCTGTCAGATGAAAAAATGAATTGATACTACCTGGGGTTATGTTGGTCCACCAGGTCAGGGCTGGCCCGACCAGACTGATCCCAAAGCCGCGACACATGCATGCTTCCCTTTTGTCCGAAGGGACGACTGCGGCCATCATGATCTGTCGGTACTGTGCCATATGTTTATCAGGGTCGGTGGTCCCGTCATACTTGGGCAACGTCGGGTAAGTGAACCGTTCTGGCATGTTGACCTCAGCGATCGACCTGATAAACGGGGAATCAGAGAAGCTGCCAAGGCGGGTAGGGACAATAGGCTGGGCGATCCCGGGGACCTGGAGCATGGCCTTTTGGAGTTCCTTCAACTCTTTGCGCAATTGTGCTGTTTCAGTTAGCTCTATGCTCCAAGGGTGCTCAGCGTCCTTATCAGAGAGACGATCTCCGTTCTGCGATGGCATCGGCCCAGTGACAGGTGCTCCATTGACGTCGCCAACAGTATCTGCATTAGCAGCAACGGCGTCAGGGCCAGTATCAGTGACCTGCTTACCTGCGTTCCTAGTAGGAACCGGATTGTTAGGGTCGTCAAAGGAGGGCATGGTTGGGATGCCTGATGTCTCAAATGATCGTGACTGGTTCGGGCGATTGACCGAGAATTCAGTAAGCTGGGATTGGAGTCCTTGGTTCTCCAGTTCCAGCTGCTTCAACGTCGTGGCCTGGGTCTTGACGACCTCTTCCTGACTTTTCAGCAGCTGTGATTGTTCTTCCTCAAGCTTCTCCTGACGGGACATCCTTTCAGATTGTTCGGTCAGGACTTCCAGGATCAGGGCAAATTGCTCAGCAGGATTTGGGAGATCGGAGGAGGATGACATGACTGCCAAGAATAGTGAACTTGGTGGCTTTTAAAAGGTTGTTGCCTGAGTTCCCCACGGTCGGCGCCAAAATGTTAATGCTAAAAACTGGAATAAAGTATTTTAGTGCAAAGTATAGGATTTTATTGATAATATGGGTCACCGGCAACGGTGGATACAAGAGTTTCTGGACTAAATTAAATACAACAAGCTGAAATAGAACCAGAGTTCGCAATGAAGTGAGCCAAGAGGTGTTTTGAGTGATCAATCTGTTCTCCCTGAGCTCGTGTGTCCCTCTGACGTTGCTCCAGCTCGTTATATGTGCTCCAGGAGGCTTGGTCGCCCCCGAGAATGTCGGCGACTATTGTGGGTTGGTGGACGTTGGAGGGCGACTATCTAGGTCAGTTAGCAACTTCCTCCGAGTTGTCCGGGATGTGGCGTCGTGCTGTGTCAACCATTTTGAATTTGAATCTATGCGGTCAGCCGTGGACTCTGAGTTGATGCGTTTTGGAGTTACTGGGCTTGCCGTCTTGTTGGCAGGCCCAAAGAGCGAAATATGGCCCAACATTAAGTTTTGTTTTGGGAAAATCACAACCAGGTTTCTCATAAAAAAGTTAATCACAATTAGGTCCCTACCAATTATCAAACTACATTGAAGTTTCAAAGGACATGTGTGATATTAAATGGCTTGTCATTGATAACCCAATAGTTGTCAATAGCAGCTCTTTGAATTGTCAATGACAAACCATTTAATATAATCAAGGTCCCTTGAGACTTCAATGTAATTTGATAATGGTTTGAGATCTGGTTATAATTAATTCTTATGAGGTACCTCATTGTTATTTTTCCTTTTCTTGACTAGGAGTGGATGAATGTCTTCACTAACCTATCTCTCAAGTCTCAACTTCTCGTCCCTACTCTGATTTTTTTTTAAAAAAAAAATTCATATCCACCTAATATCTTTAGAATTGGGCTTACTTTCAATGTTAAAGATGTAATATGATGTAAAAATATGAAATATAATTGGATTTACATTTAAGGGTGGGATCTAATACAATATAAAAATATGTATTTTTATATTGTACTCCCTTCGGTTAAGTTGACTCATTTGGAAAAATTAAGGATACAAAATAAATCATTTTAAATTGTTTATATCCATCTTTTTTTCTAAAAAATAATTTATTTTACTTATAAACTAATCTATAACCTAATTATATGTAACACATGTTACAATTTAGTGGTCTATTTGTTTCATTAACCTCCACAAAAAATCGTCTTAATTTTATAATTAAAACAGGAGAAAGTATCAGATCTCTATCATTGAAAATTAACCAATGGTAGAGATATTAAATAGAGAGAACGTTATAAAAGATGTAAATCAAAATGTTAGAAAAGAGCTCCCCACTCTTGATATTTAGTTTCCATTTTGATTAAAATGATGTCTATTTAACCTTCATTTTCATCAAATGGAGTTATAAAAAATGTTTACATAATGTTATTCCATTTTTTTAATATTTTTTAAACATGAAGGCTTAATGAAGATGGTTCGATCGAAATGGAAAGGAACCACCTCGGGTTTGGAATCTTTCCACTTAATTTTTCATCCAGTTATCTCCATTTAGTTAAAACGTCGTCGTTTTATTTAAAAAAAATAATGATCCAACTATTTTTTGAAAATTATGCTTTCCGTTTTAAAGGTAAAACGATGTAGTTTTAAGTAAATGGAGGTAAGTGGAGGGGAAATTAAGTGGAGAGATTCCATGCCTGAACCACCTCACCCAATACAAATCCAGCAATTGGCCAAATGAAGATTAAAATCAAAATGGGAATAAACTAGATCCTTTTTTTAATTTCAATTATTTTATAAAATTTAAAATGTAAATTTATGCAAAAAGCTCGTAACCAAAAGTATTTTTTTTTTAACTTTGAACTATTTAATCAATGATTAAATTAACAGTAATAATAATATATGTATACTAAATAATAAATAATTAATACTTTAATAATTAGTTTTCTTTTGTGAAAAAACTTTAATAATCAGTTGAACAAAAAAAAAAAATTAAGACTTTAATAATTAAATTTTCTTTTTTGCTTTAGAAAATAAAACCTAGACGGCTAGACCTCAAATCAAATCAAAATCAAAAGTTAAAATCCAAATGATTTCTGTGTTGCGCAAATCAAAATCAAAATAGAACACCCGGACCCAGAAGAAGATTTCGCCGTCAAACCTCGTACGAGAGAGGCCCTCATCTTTTTCACCGGTTTTGTTACTGAAGCCAAAGTTCTTTTTTTTTTTTTTTTTTTAATCTATACTACCTGCAATTTCCATTGCGGCTTCATATAAATATCCTTCTACAGGTTTGTAACGTGGCTTTCATCATACATTCCCCTTCTGGGATTGAGAAAAAAAAATGTGATTGCTTTCAAGGGTTAGTGCGTTTTTTTTTTTTTTTTAAAAAGGTTGTTCTTTTTTCTATTTCCCCCCTCTTTCTGTGTTGATTAGAGTGATGGTGGAATTCAGGGAAGGTTTTAGTGTGAAGGGGTACGGTTAAAAGTTCTGGGGTTAAACTTAAACCTGTGACTCGATTTTGATCAGGTCATTCAGATGGAAGAAAATACTGAACTCGAGGAAGGAGAGGCTCCCTATAATAAAGAAGATGACAACAAAATGGACATTGATTCTCTCTCTTACTTTGTAAGGGCTTTCTTGAGAATACTTTAAAGTTTAAACTACATTTAATCTTAAAAATACTTCTAACCTAGTTCAAATGTAGCATTATAAGGTGGCTTGGTTATATACTGGCCTGAATTTTCTCTGTAGTCTTCTGGCTATGTGGGGGGAAATTTTCTTCCTTTTTGGTTGAACAGTAAAACATGGATTGGGATGTTGTTATTGAACAGAACGTTCACTGGATGAATTTGTTTGCGTCGTTAGGAAATGTGTATAGTGAAATAAATGTGCAATTTTTTTTTTTTTTTTTACTATTGAATTTCTGTTTACAGTTACTTAATCAAACTATGTTAGCTCCAGATATCTATTGTCTTTCTATGCTTATGCTTTTCATTGCTGAGCAATAAATTGGTACTAGTGAAGTTATTCTGAAAAAAAAAAAAAAATACCGTGTTGGTTTTAACCTGCAAGCACGGAAAATTTATACCTTCACAACTGCTTAAAATATTTGTGAATTTATTCTGCTGACTTGTTGATTTTGTAGATGTCTTTTTTTTTTTTTTGCATTATATAAAAAAAGAATAGTTTATCAGTTATTTAGGAACTATATGGCCTATGCAGTACACACACCATCGGTAGTTAAGAAGTAGAATTGTGCTGCAGCACCATTTGCATAGGAGCCTTGACTTGAGAACATTATTAGCTGATTCAGATTTTAACGTGCATTTATATTTCTGTCTCTACAAAAAAAAAAAAAAAAGAAAGAAAGAAAGAAAGAAAGCCCCTATACCGTCCATTAAGTAAAAAAGATGAAGTGAATATCTCAATTCTTGTTGACCTCCTTGATTCTTGCTATGATTATATTTCATAATCAATGTTTATTGTTGATTCATGGCATACTTCATATCTTTTTATCGTTTGATTTCTTTGGAAACAGTACATTTCAATTTAATATTTGCTTTCTGTTTCCTAAAGGACGAGAGAATTCAGCATGTCCTAGGCCATTTTCAAAAGGACTTTGAAGGTGTTTTTTCAGCTGAGAATTTGGGTAAGTAGAAAAATGGAAAATGGAAGTTGAAGCTCTGAGAAATGAAAGAGGTTTCATTACATACATGAAAATGATGCTAATTCATGTTAACTATTTTTTCCAGGTGCAATGTTTGGTCGCTATGGCTCCTTCTTACCTGCATGTGTACGTCCTTTAGAGGTATATTATCCAAAAAATTCCCATATAGAGGTATGAAAATTGTCATTGAATAGTTTTTTCTTTTCTTTTCTTTCTTTTTTTTTTTTAAAGAAAAGATCATGTTTATGACCATTTATTTTATAACACAGGCTGCACCTGATAGCTCAAAATCATCTTCGAATGTAACCCCTAAAGTTGGTTACTCAATGAAGAAAGATGCAGATATTTCTTCCAATGTAGTAGCTGACAGGTTCCCTTTTAAAGATGATAGTACGAAGAAGTCAGGAAATTCAACTGACCAGAGACCACTGAAGTTTCGACTTAAAATGAGGTCTAATATGCCAGCACAAAACAATGCTGCGATTTCTAGTGGTATCGGGCTTGATAACACTCCATCTTCGTCAATAGGGAAGAGTCCTGATGTAAAGGAAGGCATGTCTACTACATCTCAAGAGACTGCTGAAGAATCTCCAACTGCCATTATTCAGGTAATGGATGGACCCTTTTCCATTTTTAATGTATGCCTGCTTGTCTAGGGAAGGACTGAATATGTAAATTTTTCTTTCAATGGATCAGGCTTTGAGTTCTTTCCCTATTCCTGGAGGTTTGCTATTATCACCTTTACATGAGATGCCACTTAACTTGATGGAAAAGGAAAATGTTCTTGGAGATAGAAGATCAATATCTTCACACGATATTTCTCTAGACCATAGTTCTCGTTTTGATGAACTAGATTCTTTTATGGGGGGTGAACAATTGTTGAAGGAACGAAAACAGCTGGAATTGAAGCGTGAAAATGGCAATGGTTTGAAGAAGAAAATTACATTGCATACAACAAAAAGATTTGAAAATAAAACTTCAGACCATAAGGACCTTCTCTCTAATGGCTTGAAATACACACCTCTATCAATTTTGTGTGATGCTAGTAAAGTTGCTGAAGTTTCAATGGAAGTCAATGAGGATGCAGTGAAAGCCAGAACAACTTTCAGTGAAGCAGTTAATGGGGAGGGCAAGGATAGTTCAAAAGGAGATCACAGTTTCAGTAAAGGTGTGCCTGTTAGAGGAAAAAACATTTTAGGAGCAGGTAATAATTCATTGACAACTGATAAGAAGAGGACATCGTTTGGTGTTACTTCTTGTAAAAGTCAAATGCATATGACAAAGCCTTTAAAGGACTATAAGGTCAGAGATAGTAACAAAGAGTCGCTGAAAGAGAAAAATGTAGAACATTCTCTGCATAAGGCTATTACAAGTGTTAACTGTGATAATGCAGAGGAATGTACTGCTTATAGGATTAAAATAAAGAAAAGACCAAGTGGCAATAAAATGGGTGATCAGTTGATATCTGGGCTGTACGCATGCCCTGTTGCAGAAAAGAAACTTGCTCCTGAGATGGTACAGGCAGCAATACCTCAAATTATTGCAGAAGATTGGGTATGTTGTGACAGCTGTCAGAAATGGCGGCTTCTACCTTTCAGTGTTAAGCCAGAGAAGCTGCCTGAAAAATGGCTATGTAGCATGCTAAATTGGCTGTAAGTTGCTTTCTAATTTCTAGGTTATGCATGGGCTTGTTAATTTTCATTTCACCTGTATGCTACAGAAGAATTGAGCACCATGTTCAATGAAGTTACTAATTGTTGTAAACTTTATCTTTGCACGTTGCATACTATGTTTGTTTTGCATGGATTATTGCCTCATTATTTTTGAAAATTGTCTTTAGGCCTGGAATGAATGGGTGTCATATCAGTGAGAAGGAGACAGCAGAAGCAGTTTATGCACTAAATCAAATGCCAAACTCTGGGAGTCAAAATAATCTGCAAAAGAATGCTTCTGGAAGTGCAAGTGGAGTGAGTTCTTCTGGTTCCCTGCACTTGGGCATGAAACGTCAGAAATCCAGATCTGATTTGATGTCTGATGGAGGAAAGAAGAGACAGGATTTTAGGGATAAGACTAAAGCAGGAAAATATAGTGATTTGTTCATGTTTTCAGAATCATCAGAAATAGATGTTCAAGAATCTAGACAAAGTAGATTGCTAACTGACAGGTGTCCTGGTAACTCTAGCCCAGTGAGGAAATGTAGTGATCAATGTTTAATAAGGTCGAACAACTTGGATGAGGAGAAACACAAGCCTAAAGAGAAAATAAAAGTGAACAGAGGTGCCTCATTTATTTCAGAGTTGATCCATCGATGCTTTAGATTTTCTATGGAGCAACCCATTATTTATATTTTTAACATTTAGATCTTGTTATGGCGCATGTGCAGGTAATAGAAAGAACATACAATTGAGACGTGGAATAGAGGCTGATCACAGTATATTTGGAATCTCAAAGAAATTCAAGTCTGAAGATGTTCACTACTCTAATAGTCATCTGAATCCCGACACTGATCAAGATATGTTGGAACCAACTTCAAGAAAATCAATGAAGGTTAGCTTGAAGGGTATTCGGAAATATTATGACTATTGTTTATCTGAGGATACAAAGGACAAGTTACTAGTTCCTGCTAAGAAAGTAGAAGATCAAGCTCAGGTCTTGTCAAATGGTGTGCCCCAAGGTGGTAATCATGCTCTAGTTCATGGCAATTGTGTTAATGGTTTACTGCATGAAAATGGAGTGAACAAGGACAATGATCTTAGTTACTGCGAATCTCGTCCTGATCCAAGAAATGATGTTAAATACAAATTTCCTGAGTCTAGACATGAAAAGAAAAGTAAGCTAAAGCCACAGGACTTTGAGAATTCTGTTTCGGAAGTTGACATTTCATTTACCACTAAAAGCAGTATTTTCTCCCAGCAGAATCTGAATTGTAACTCTGAGAAAGAAGGCAAGGCTGATTATTTATGCACAAAATTAATAGATGGGAAATTAAATAGCCTCTCCTCTTCAGATGGTGATGTGAAAAGGGAGAAAGTATTCGTAAGTTCCAGAACTGAGTCTGAGGCTCAAAATGGTGAAATGTTTATTGGGCATTCAGTCTATACCTCTGATAATGGTAATCTCACCAAGTTAATTAAAAGTTCTGCTGATGCTAGAAGCCAGGTCAGAGTTGGTTGCAATTCAGGAAGTTTTGCGCCTGATGGACCGCATATGTCAAGTCCCATGAGAGCAAACTCTAGCCTAACTGCCTCTATGACCCTGGATGCAGCTACAAAACTGAAAAATATGGCAGATAATTTTAAGGTTACTTGATCAATTTAGAAATTTTGTTGATTTCTTTTTTGTTAGATCTTTACGTGCTTATTCTTTAACTGATGGTTTAGTTGCCGTTTATATTGTAGAATTCTGGATTTGAGTTTGAAAGTAACGAGACTTACTTTGAAGCTGCCTTGAAGTTTCTTCATGGTGCAACTCTTTTAGAATGCTGTCATATTGAGGGTAGCAAGCACGGGGAGATGAGTCATGTGCAACTCTATGCTACTACAGCCAAACTTTTTAAGTGAGTAAAATGCCGAAGCTATAATTAAATTTATAATAAATGCTTATCTCTTTTACACTATTTGTTTACATGGTGAGATTCAGTCATTGTTAGGCCATGGTCTGCTAGATATATTGCTATTCATTTTTTGGGTTATATACTTGTCTCTCCACCCTAACATGAGATTGGACTTTGTATCAAGTGGGGTCCTTTTATGTCATTTATGGGATGCAAAGGCAAACCACTAGAGCTCAACACATATTGTCTGCCGTTAAATTTGGTAACTTGATAGGGCTGTTACTATCTTACAGTTCATATGTTGATGTTGGGGTTTAAACTTTCTTTCTTTCTTTCTTTCTTTCTTTTTTTCGAATTGTGCCACTAAGTGACAGTACAATTTTCACATATGATGGTCTGTTGTGCGATTTTTACTTTAGCTGGCATTTAACCACGTTGTTTAAAAATGTCAGATCCTGTGCACATGAATATCAAAAACGCCAAGAGATGGCTGCAGCTGCTTTGGCATATAAATGCATGGAGGTGGCATGCATGAGATTGATTTACTGTAAACATTCTAGTTCAAATAGGATGTGGCATGAGTTGCAATCAACGTTAAACATGGTTCCTCAAGGTAACTGAATATAGTTCTGACAGAACCTCATTTCTCGAGGCTGGTTAGGCTTTAGTGTTTGATGACTTTGCTATCTCCTATATGCTTGCATTCGCACACAAAGAGGGAAGAAATATAAAAGTGAAGTTATCTTGTATTCTAAAACTGTTTTACCTGTTGCTTCCTTCCTTGGATAGAAGGTGTGCTTGACGCCATCTGTGTGTTTTGGTGAATTGAAAATTTATGGAGCCGGCAGGGCTTAGTTTTGATTATTTTCTTACGAGCATTAGTTCGTCAAATATATTTTGTTGAGGGTTGCAAGTTAGTGATGTATCACTGATTTTTCATTCTATTCTTTAGGTGAATCTCCTTCATCTTCTGTATCAGATGTTGATAACTTCAACAATCAGGCAGCAGTAGAAAAGACTACCTTGTCCAGTGACCCTAATACTCATTTTGCTGCGAACCAAGTCATATCTGTGCAAAATAGCTCAACTTTCTTCCAGCTTCTTGAAGTTGTAAGTTTTATTTTTTAAATTTATATGTCTTGTTTGGAAGGTTTGTTGGGGCTATTTGAACCTGAACTACCATGAAGATATTGTATATGGGCAATTTTTTTGTTAGATAGAATGTTGAAAATCTCATATAGGTAGCTTTAGTTATACTGGGGCCCTGCCATCCAAGATAGGAGGTGTGAACTTTGTTTCTTAGAGACAATCTGCTGTGTCATGCAACTACGTGGGGATATAGGCTTACTTCGATTGAAATCATGGATTTAAATGGAAAAAGTCTTGCTCTCATTCATCCATCCACTTTAATGTAATGTTTTAGCAGCTGTACCGTGTCTTAAAGAAGTGCAGACAGACAGACAGACAGACAGAAAGAGAGAGAAAGGGGGGAGGGGGCAGAGGAATCCACCATATCCATATATGAAGTACATGGGAACAGTGTATTGACTAAGTAGTCTAACTGTAGTAGATTATAATAGGACACAGGTACAATAGTCTACGGGCTTAACCATCACTATTCACCATGTCCATAAATGATGAAGTACATGGAAACAGTGTGACTTAGTAATGTAACTAACTATAGCAGATTACAGAAGGACACAAGTACAATACTTAAGGGCTTAACCATCACTAACAGTGGTTAATTGTAGAGATTTTCATTTTCCTTTTAAACTGTTCCTAACTGTTGCTTCTTAATATTAAGGGACTAGCTTTTATAGTAAGCCATTTTCACATATAGAACCTGCAAACAAACTCTCGAGTTTATGTTAGTATGATAATTATATTATATAAAATTACTACAGCTAAAGATTAAAATGTCAATGTGATTTCACAGGCTCAGGACGTAAATTTGGCTATGGAGGCTTCTAGAGAATGCCTAAGCACCTTTGCGGATGCTAGTACATTCATGGAAGAAGCATGGAATAAAGAATATGTAGCCTCTATCAGGATGGTTATTGACTTCAGCTTCCAGGATGTAGATAAGCTAGTACGCCTGGTTAGTGCTGCCAAAAAGGCCATTGCTCGTGTTGGTCTTGATGGTGTTAGAGATTGATGGGGTGCTGTAAATAATTAAAATTTTTTAGCTTCTCTATCAAAGATGGTTCCGGATTGGAAGGAGGAAAAGAATACCTACGGGGCTGGTACTTGGAAACCTGCAAAGAGGCAGGACATCCTCTACTTTTACCTTTCTGTGTACATGTGTACATAATTGAGATTGCGTAGTAAATTTTGTTATCTATCTAGTTGAGGTTCTTCTAAATGTGGATAAGAGCACAATAGCTTCAGTCTTTTGACGTTATGGATAAGAAAGAGGGACAGGATTTCTTTTTGTTGAGTGACAGGGATGGAAATTGTGGTAGTTCAGTGCTATATTTTTTGCTCCATTGTTTTGGAGCCCAATAAAAAAATATATAATCATGAAATGAGCAAAAATTTTCGAGAATACTGATATTGCCTTGATTGGTCCATTGTTTATGAACCTTCCTTTTTCTGGCATCATATTATACATGAACCTTCTTTTTTCTGGCATCATATTATACTTTTCAAAGAAGATAAATTCTTGCAGAACGTTTTCTTTCTTTCTTTCTTTCCTTGCATGCGTTTGTCTGACAATATTAGTTGTAGCTTTTATTGCATTTAGTGTGTAAAATTGTATTTGTTGGTGTATAGTAATAACGATCTATATAGATCAGAACTAGGGTATCGTTTTTTCTTTTACAACTGCCCTCAAATATCAAACCGACCTGAAGAGACATATATCTGTTTATAATTTCTCTCTGTATCACCAACTTTTGTATATAATAGTATTTAATTCTATTGACTCACCACTGAAATTAGGGTGCTGAGCTTCTGGCATTTCTATGCTTTTTGTTGAAACCTTGGCTCTTTGTGTGCGTGTTGTTGGTCAAAAATTGTATGGGTCATGCTGATTTTTGGCGTGATAAAAGGTGCTTGAATTTTTTAATGTATAAAGCAAGTTCTTATACCTCCAAGAGGTTGGAAAAAACAAGCCTCAAGTCACCTTGATGGGGATGGAAAAATATAGTGGAAGATGGGAAAGTTATTCTGATTTCTTTGATTTTATAATAAGCAAAATATTGGGAATGTGGTACATATTGGAAAGATGCAGTAAGTCTAGTTCTGTTTATGGTGTTATTGCCTTTGTTTATCTTCCATCAATTCAAGGTATAGAACAGGTGAAAATTTGGCCCAAATGGGAGTGCTTGATTTGGTTGGAGGAACTTATGAATCTTGGCAAAGCTCTTACCTATTGTGTCTTTGAGTGGATTACAAGATCACAAAATCAAACTGCAAGCTGGTGTGCTTATGCGGCTCTGATGGGGAAGTGCTCGAAAGAGTGGCTGTGGTCACCCCCTTCTCCACTTGTACAGATCCTAGTAGTGGTGCTGCAAATTGCTGGGAAGCTTATGTCTTGGTCTTGTTTGTTGGTTCGTGGACTTGTTAGTTCACTTGTTGGTGCAACTCTCCTGGGGACTGTTTCTTATTTTTTACTTGTTGGTTTGCTGCTCATTTGTTGAGGTGGTATTCATTTATTTCTTTAATTCTATTTGTTTGTTTCTTGCTGAGTAATTGAAATACAAAAAGCTGCTCTTATTGCCAGAAAAAAAACCCTGTGTAGATACAGTGGTTATAATTATATTCTGATTAATTGTTTCTGGTAAGGAAGGGCTGTCAATATTTATTATAATTTTTTTAGTGCTCAGATGGATCGACTTCAAAGCATGTTATAGACCTGATTGAATAACTCAAGGTAGAATTGATATTGCACAACAAATAGATGTTGATCCTAACGGGAGGGGTTTTGGCCACTTACGTTCAAGGACTCGAGTTCAAGTCTGTGAGAATACATAAAATTTTATTGGGAGAGTTACTCTCAATTCAACTCTATAATGCTTGGATATGATTCAATCAGATAGCCATATATATAAAAAAAAGATTTGGCATTGTACAAGAGGGGCAAGAGATTGACAATGGCTGCATTGACAATGTTGATGAGGTATTATTGTTTTGAGTTGGGTTATTTGTTGATTGGAATGCCAATTGACTTGTTTTGGTTGTATAAGCGGGGACCATTTCGTGCAGTGTAGGTTGAATTGTTGTCCAGACAATGCTGTTGTAGTTGTTAAAGTGATAGGCAATTGGAATTTCGGTTGCAGCTGCTGTGGGATGTGTCTGCAGACCGCCGGTTTGAACCGTAACTCTACTTGTTGAGATGGTTCCCTGGTGCTGTGGTAAATTCTAATTTTGTATATTAATGAAATGAAGTTCAGATTAGTTTGTCATTTGCTTGTTGGATTAGAAAGATTTCATTTAACAGATTGAATTTGCCAGATTAACCCTTAGTTTGGATGGGAAGATGATAGAGTGCCAAGTTTGGAAGTCACGTGCAGTTAATTTAGGGGATTAAATTAGTCTGATGTTATTTTATTACTATTTATTTTGGTTGTTTTAATATTGGGTTAAGTAGTTAGTTAAGGTAAACCCGGTGCACCACATCATTTGTGGCATGATCAATCATAAGTAAGCACATTAGGTCTCATGTGGAATTTTTAATCTGACTTGGCACAAAAAAAAAAATCAACTAACGGATAAAATATTTTTCTTCAACTTGTAAAATAAAAAAAATTAAAAACATGATATTCAAATTTTTTTTATGTGCTAGTTAATTTTTGTAGGGTATCAAGTCATATTGAAAATTCCTCGTTAGATTTTATGTGTTTATTTGTAATTCGTCTGACCACTGACCACAAATGACATGGTGTACCCGGTTCACGTGAGAATTCTTCCATAGTTAAGTGCTACACAAGTTTAGGATTAAGTGGAGTTAGTTAGGATTATTTGTTGGTATTTTTAATTTAAAAAATTTTATTAAACATTTTCAGGTCTGTTACTCTTCTAATCATGTGTTAGTGGGTCTGCATTCTAGGAAGCCATTGTTATCTTTTCCTCTATAAATATTGAGATTCAATACATGTAAACAACATAGGAATATAAGGTCAAAAAAAAAAAAAAAAAACAACATAGGAATATATGAAATTTGTCGGACAAATATTTATGTTATTTGAGAGATTGTCCTTTAACTTTATTAGTACTTGCTCACCTTCTATTAGAGATTTATCTTCTTAATTGATTATGGAGTTCAATTCTGATTTCATAATTTAATAGAGCTTTCTTCATTAATTTTTTCCCATCCTATTTTGAATTTTAATTTATGAATATTAGGGTGCAAAGAATACTAGGAGGGAGAACTCTAAAAAATAGTAAAATTTTTACTATTTTTAAAAGTTTTCCCTTATGTCCAAAGTTGGAATACATGATAACATTAGCCTTCTACCCTTCCATTGTTTTCCTATGACTTTTTCTTCCATCCAAAAATAGTCTTGACTCTTGAGGTCAGGTTATTTCATTTGTAATAAGATTGTAAGCATGGAGTCCACATTAGGGTGCGTATAAAATACCACCAGTAAAGAGACACAATGCTACCATCATTTTTCTCTTACATGAAATATGTTATGCTCATGTTGCATTTCCTTGGATTTCATTCATAAGTGTTGGTTTTAACCTTTTTCAAATTTGTCTAAAAAACCTTTTTTAAATTTTTTAATTTTGTTATCCTTAATGTAGGAGTTATACAACTAATTATTAAGAAAATGAGTTGGTTTAGTTATTTATAAATAATAATGTGTGTTGATTTTTCCAAAACATCATTTTAATTATTTACTTTGAAATTATTTCTATCAATAAAAATTTTTATATCAATAGAAATGGTATAAAACAAAAGAATTATAGTTGATAAAAAAAAGAAAAAAAATTATAAATTTAGGAGAAATTTGATTAATATCTTACCAAAACAAATTCTACTACTGATTCTTACATTTTTTTTTTTTATTGAACAACTTATTCTTACATTTAAGATTGAAAGAGTATAACATTAGTAGTCTTAGGATGTATGAGACAATTATCTTTGGACAATTGCATTTCCAAACAACAGAATTAACATCAAACAAGTCTCAATAAATTGTCAATAATATTTTTCACTTATCAATATTTTCATTAATAAGTCATTGAAATTTGTCTAATATAAATTCTCTTGGGATCACTTGTCCAGTTGTGCTTTAATTCTTTCATGTCTACTTTGTTGTATTCATATGAACCAAAAGTTGGATAACGAATCTTCATGTTTGGGTTACAAACTGTTAAACTTTGGCGGTTTGTTCGAAGACACCCTAAACTATTTAGGCCTTTAACATGTTTTCATCATTAGTGAGTGTTGAGATGATGGGAGAAATATAAGGTTTAGTGGAATAAGTTAGAAAAATTAAGATAAACAAATTACTTAATTAAAATATATGTTACATGATATGTCTAAAAAAACTTGTACATATTATTAGATTATATATCAATTTATAAGTTTTCAAAGATTAGTTTAAAAAAATGATAACACAAGAGATAAAAAAATAATATCAAGGACAAAAAATCAACCCAACTAACTCTTATATATATATATATATATATATTTTCCCCCAAGAAACTAACTCTTATATTGAGAACAAGAGGTAGTTACACATTCATCACACAACATGAGATTGTAAAAACTCAAATGATTGATGTTTGGAAAAAGATCAATGACCAATGGCTCAACACACGGATGAATACTACAGTGCTTCCCGTTGTGGTGAGATCTGTATGTAGCTTAAATATAGTTTCAATGTTCCGTTCAGATTAAATCTGAATGAATCAGATTTGGAAACAAACTCAGTTTCATGATGGACACAAATAATTGATGGACTCCTTGTAGCAGACTCATCAAACATTGACATGAAATCATATGCCAAAAACTTTTAATTCAGAAACACACTAATTAGTTAGATCTCTTCTCTTGGTATATTCCTACTAGGATCACCAGTAGTTTCATTAGAAAAGCCCACAATCACATTTTTGTCCTCATCCCCAACAACCGCAATGACGGGGAAATGGGATGCCACTATATAAATTATCTTCCAAGTATCTTAAAGTAGAAAACTAGTTCTTATATTAAAGATAAAATATAATACTTCTTCTAATTCTAAATATAGGACATATTTATCTAATTTAATTAAATTATATATGTTTATTAAATTAGTTAGTATGACATGTTTATTTTATATAATATGACATGTATACTCTAAGTATATGACATATTTATTTGATTTTATCTAAAATAACAAAATCATCTTCCTTAACTCTATCCCTCCTTCACTTGATTATTGTTGAGGAAGTATAAATAAGAATAATGTGGGAAAAATTGACAAAAATATGTCCTATAGTTAGGGCTTATCTATGTAACACAAAAAAACAATAAGCAGAATCTCTTGCTAATTAATTTGGAAAATAATGATAGAATTGCAAGTGCTTTTGCACTAAAGCAATGTTCACTTACATCACTTGCTTCAGGTATGCACTTAACTATATAACTTTTACTGCTTATGTGAAAATTCATTTTTTGTTTGATAGTTGCTTGGTTATTAGAGAGGAGATGATATCCTCCTTTATATATCGGATAATAGATGGATGTTTGGGAAAAAAAGAAAGGCGATTTTGTCTAAAGATTCCCCCCCCCCCCCAAAAAAACACAAAACACCCGCCGCCGCCACAGAAAACCTAAAAAAAAAAAAAGTCATTCTCCTGAATGGATGAGAAAATTCCATATCTAATTAAAAACGAAAAAGTCTTACATATTCGAACAAGTTTATGAAGATTATCACCATACAAACAAAAGAATTTATATTCAAGACTATTAACATCAATCTAAAATTTAAAGAAAGTTTCATTTATGAATTTATAATAATGGTGCATTCATTTAATCATGTATTGTTCTGAAAGTTTTTTTGAAAGAGTATTAGGTGTCAGAAAGATTTTTTGAAGCAATAGTATCTTGAAGTTGTAAAAACATAGCCTAACAGACGCAAATGGTCAACCATTAATTGTACATATTATGTTGAGTTAACTTTGCCGTATTATTACAATCAATTGACAAAAAAAATACGGATCTGTCACATGCAAGATAAAAGCTATAATTCTGTTTTTCAATCAAAACGCTTAAAATGCCAATACAGTTTAGAAAGATAGAAAGAGAACGCAACATCTGATGCACAAAAGACTAGACACTGCGGGAAAAGTAGAGTGAGTACAAGGAGGAGATCGATCAAGTAAAATTCTATGTGTGAGCAAGAATGGAAACTTAATTTGCTTCTTGACTCTTCTTCTGGCCTCAGAACAAGTCCTTCATCATCCATCATCAGCAAATTGAATTGAACGCAGAATCATATAAGGCTAGAAACTAAAATCACACTCCACCCACCCAACCCACAAGAGTTATAAGTTATAAATAAGATGCTACTATGGTCCTTGATATAAATCCATTTTACTAAATTGATTAGGTTAAACAAGGAAGTTAGTTAATATTTGATGTTTTTTTCTAAAACAATTTAATCATCTTTTCTAATTCTCTCAATCTCTTCAGGTGATAATTGTTGTGAGAGTATCAATATGTAGAGGCGGTTTTGGAAACAAGATTGATAAATAAGTAGAGCTAGGAAAAAGGCCGGCTTGACCCTACAGGGCCGACCCTTCATGGGCGCAGGCTTAAAAAAAGACGGTTTTTAGGTTTGAACTCAAAATTTTGGTCGTTTTTCAAAGCCCAATCCTTGAGTGCTTGGGCTCAAGTCTAAAAAAGACCATCCTTTTTAACATAAAAAATTAAAGTTAAATAATAAAAATTTTAAATTTAATACATATATATTATCAAAATTAAGTTGGAAACACCACATGAGTACTAAGCCTACAATGAAATAATAATCGTTATATTATCTTAAATATATACATAGTTTACAAATATTAAGACACTTACATAAATCAAATCATTATCTAGAATCTAAATTAACAAAATATTGTTTAAAACCACATAAATCAAAGGGAAAATTTCACTGACCCCCATAATATAATTCAGATTCCCTCAAAACAATCTGAAATTTTACTGTACCCCCAATGACCAAAGTGAAATTAAATGTTTCAACTAAAAGACCTAAACGTCCTTATTGAATTTTGTACTGGATTTCCAAAATATATATGGAGAATTTTCAAGATGTTTGTACTTATTTCCAACATCAATGTGAGTTTTTTCAAGTTAAAAAATCATGGAATCCAATATTAAAGCATCCAAAATTTCACAATAAAATTTTTAAGACACATACGGAGAATTTTCAAGACATTTATGGGAAATTTTCAAGACTTATATGGGGGAATTTTCAAGACATTTTTGCTTATTTTCAACATTAATGTGAGTACTTTCAAGCCTAAAAAATCATGGAAATCAACACTAAAGCATCCAAAATTTCATAACTATATTTCCAAGACACATATGTAGAATTTCCAAAATATTTGTACTTCTTTCAATAAGGACATTTTTGTCTCTTAATTAAAACATTCAATTGTACTTTGGCCCCTTATGGGTGCAATGGAATTTCAGATTGTTTTGGGGGAATCTGAAGTTAATTCCCTATTATGGGGCTAAAGTGAAATTTTCCCTAAATCAAATTACTTTATGAATTTGAATATTATAAAAAGATAAAAGTAACAAAAGATTTGTAGCATCGTTAACTATTAAGGTAAAAATCGATAATATTCACATTATATTAACAATTATAAATAAAAAAATAAAAAATAAAATGGCTTAACGGGCTAGCCCTTTTAGGCCCTCAGCCCTATAAAGCCGGCCTATTAGGTCGATTTCTTTTTAGGGACTCCAAAATTAAAGTTAAGCCCTTCACTTAAATGGGTTTAAATGGGCTGACCCAATGGGCTTTACCCGAATTATTGTACGGGGAAATAGGTGTTAATTACATTAATTACCAAAATCAATTCTCCAATAAGATCATTGAAAACCGGAGGAGGAGGAGTATTGTATATATCAGCTCAAGCGTTTGATTTGACTCTGACCCGTCATTGAATCTTAAGAAGTTCCATTTATCATTAGTTTTGAGTTATTATATGAAGTGCCATTTACATGTTAAGAGTATGGTCTACAAAATATATTAACCCTTTTCCTCGCTTTCTACTTAATCATATCTGTTTAAGCATATAATTGGTTCTATTTGATTCTCACCAGTGACTTGAAACCTAATAAGAAGTGCCATTATTATTTACTGGGTGAATATATATATATTTATATGGTTCACAAAATAGTTATCTTTTGTTCTTTCTAATTAACCATATAATAATCGGTTCAGTTGTTATGGTTCAAAGCGACTCTGACATGATGTTGAATGTTAAGAAGTGCCATTTATAATTAGTTCTAATTAGGGTTAATAGAATTATTAGTCTTTTTAGATTGATTGAATTTTAGTTTTATCCCTTATATTTTCATAAGGATTTGGTTTTAGTTTAACAAATGGTCACCAACTTTTAAAGAGTTATAGTTTTAGTTCCTATACATAAATTCAGATCAAATTTTTATGATAGTAACCCTTCTAGTTAGGAAAGGTCATTTATGTGCAAAGGGTATGCAAGGTTCACAAAGCTTTAAAACTTGACTTTTCTGTTTAAATCAGCAGTGTTTTTTCTTATGTTAGATATGAAAGTGATTTGAAATAATGCAGGTACTTACAAATGGGAAATACAAGTGTGTGGAGCATGGAGCTGTAGTTAATGAACAGAAAGATATAGTGTCTATTATGGACCGTCCAATGCCAAAATTTGTGGATGAACACAGTCCAATTAGCTAGCTAGTTTTAGAAGATACAATCATGGAGAGTATTCTAAGCGCTTCATGTCAAACAAGTTGCGAGGCAAAAAGAATTTGGATTTGGCTAAAGTCCAAACTGAAAGCTCAAACTAATTAGGCAAGTCCATACATCTATCAATACTCCACCAAGTTTCTTGTTTTTTGTCTGTCGGTGTTTCAATTATGAATAATAGAATTTATTTGTGGGGACTTTAAGATCTTCATACATGCTTGTACATCAAACTGTGCTTTATTATTTTGTCAAAATATATGGCTTGGCAAGAGTTTTCATTAATTAGCTAGTGTCAATTGACCAATAACTAATGAGAACTCTTGTCAACATGATTCCACTGTTGATTTTTCATCCATTTAGTGAACATTATATTGCTCTCACAGTTAGTTGAGGGGTCGCTTAGGTCTTAAATACAATTTATTAATTCCTTTTATCTCCCAAATTTATAATTTTTCCTAAAGATATTTCTATGGATTTCGTATATAAAGGGAATTTTCATCAATAAGAGAGTTTTCAATGCAAACAACTAAAGAGAATATTTTATGCAAATCAACGGGACATAAAAAGATTTATAATTTTTGTCCTTTTTGGGGATTGAGAAATGAAACTTGTAATAGGATATTTTTTGTTAGCTAAGAAATCACAAGGTTGATTTGGAATTGGTGGAGGACATAAAAAAATGGAGCATGGAATTTCTCACTAATAATTATTTTTATCACCACCTTTTAACTTATTTTTCAAATTTAAAATTTAGATATTTTAATTTGATTAAAAAAGGGTACCCTTAATTATGTATGATTTGAGAACATAAATTTTACCCATAATCATATTCATGGGTATTTTGATATACAGAGATGATAAAAAATAATATCTAACCAAAAAAAACTCTTCTATCCAATAATAAAATACACTATTTTTTGTTAAAACATACCATTAAATTGAAAACCACGAAAATATCATCTAAACCGGATTTTATGTCACTATATATCCATCACCAGAAGAGAATCCGAGACATTGAACAAAGTTACCTCACTTAATGAGATTTAGCATATTTTTGTACATACACTAATATTCCTTTTTAACTTTTTTAAACCAACACTCCTTATATTCCAAATTACAATCTTTCATCATACACTTCAAAAGATTATCATCAATTTTGTTATAAAGAATATTATCAGATTGAGCTAGATTGGCTTTGGATCTCAGATTGGTCCGGAACGCCTTCTTTTATTTTATGGTCATTTTTTTCTCCTTTTTCCCTAATCTTAGCCATCCATCAAATCTGATGGCTAAAAATATATAAAGAAAAAAAGAGAGAAAAGAATAGAGAAAAAGTGTAGGCTGAGATAAGGGAAAATGAGGAGAAAATGATCATAAAAAAAAGGAGTCTTTCTGGACCTATCTCCGATTAGGTTTCCATTGCTTAAAAAATAACGTTATTCATTTATTTACTTAACAAAGCCATTTATGTTTTCCAACATGTGCACATGTATATCAAATTAAAGTTGTATAATAATTGGTTCAATAGATTGCATCCAAAAAAAAAAAAAAATTGGTTCAATGGATACTTTCCTTTATTCCGTTTTCATGTATGATGACAAGAAGTCATTGGACTCGTCTTTAGTTTTCATATATACCATATATGTGCCATCAAAATATGCATGTTCTATTACAACCACCATTGTTTTGCTTCCAAGAAATTTTCAATTAATTCATAATAGTTGAGGCTTATTTAGAATGTTGATTATTGATTGAAAGTTGAAACCTTTAAAAATAGTTTTTCAATATGTGAGATAAATTTTGTCACACCTAATATGTTAATATTCATAATAAACAGCTTTAAACAAGCACTTAATATATTGATAAATTTGACGGAAAACATTGAATTAAACTTGCGTAAATGACTTTCCTAATTTTGAACTATATGAAAATAAACTTCTTAACCTCCAAATTTTAAAAATAAATTTTAATTCGAAGGTTCTAAATTTATATAATTAATCTCCTATTACTAATTAATTTATAATTCTATTAATAAAATGTAACATATAATGAGATAAAATGTCTACATTAAAGCGGACAGAGTTATTCATTTATAAGATTTTATATGAATTATTCACATAAAAAATAATTTTAAAGACTTTATATGAATAGTATTAATGCATCACACTTCACAAATAAAATAGTAAATTAATGTATGCCTATCATGATATAAACCTTGCAAGGTCAATTCCCATTAAGCAAGGTCGATATTTCAAACCTTGTAAATGCAAAAAAGAAAAGCATTCATTTCAAGATGGTCATTTCAACCATGTAATAATACTCGAATCTATAACTAACCCAATAGTATCATATACCAAATAATTATATTGAGAAAAGATTAAAATATACTTTAGGTGCTTTAAATTTGCATCACGTTTTATTTTAGCTCTTTAAATTTTAAAAAGTACACTTTTAGTCATTTTGATGCAAACACTGTTTGTTTCATTTAATAGAAAAAAGATTATTTATCAAATTAAAATGTGGTGTTATGAAATTATATGTTAGTGAATGTCCATAACCCATTCCTTTTAGGATTCTTTTCTCCCTAAATGTCCTTAACTTTGTAACCTCTCAATGAATTACTTGTAAATGCCATAAACTTCATCATTATTCTCTTGTAACATCATGCATAGTCTTCAATGACTTAGGGCCTATAAATAGAGGTCATGTACAAGGCATTTGTACCATTGAATCATAAGTGAAAAGTGATATCTTCTTTCTCTCCATCTTCTTCTTGTCTTCTTCTCATATTTTATTGTCTTGCTATTCTCTTTTCTATCTCTTCATCTTTCTCCTTTCTCTTTATTTCATAATACGTTATCAGCACGAGTTTGCTCTGAAAGTTTTAGGTATACCCCCTAAAACTTTAGTAGTAATTTCATGTTCAATTCCTTTAGTAGTATTTTATTTTTGTTGTTTATTATGCATGGTGTTTATTCTTTCAATAGTATTTTTTTTTTGTTTATAATAGAGCACATGCACACATGCGTTTTATATATATATATATATATATATATATATCTTTCTCATCTTTCTTCATCTTGCGTTATATATTTTTTTTTATTTTTTTTGTTTATAATACAGCACATCCAATATATATAAATATATAAATATAATATATGTATATATAATATATTGCATCATATCCTTACCTCTTCTGGAGAATTAGAGAGGCTATCACAATGAACTAGATTGGCAGGTTCTACCGCCTTTAGCTCATACGCCCTTTAGTTCTTATGGAACACCCCGTCTGCATATTTATTTTATTCTCTTTATTTTTTTCATTTTAATTTTATTATCTTATGCCTTTTATTTTGTTATTTATGCCTTTCATTATCTTATATTATGCATTTTGTTATTTAAGTTGCAATTTATATTATTCTAATTTTCTGTTATATTATCTTATTTACCTTTCCATTATTACATTTAATGTTAATCTTAAGTTACTATCATGCAATTTTATTTATGAATTTATGCTTCTATTTCAGTTTTTTTATGCTGTTATTTATCTCTTCATCATGATACTATTTCATATTATTGTCTTTTATTATTATCATGCTTACACTCTTATACATATACATACGCACACATATATTACTATCTTATTGTTATTTTAATTATTGTTTTATTATTATTATTATTGTTATATTATTATTATGTTGATCCTACTTTTGTTATTTATATTTTGTTGCTCATTTACATTGATTTAAATTTATTTATAAGTTTGTTTAATGATATGATATATTGTGAATTCTAATGCTTTTATTCATGCTACTTTATTTTATTTTGTTTATTTTATCATAATTTTAATTTCATTGTTGTTATTGTTTTAGTTTGTATCTTGGCAAATCTTACCAAACTCGAGTTTACGGCTCTTGACATTACCGGAAAAAATTATCTGTCTTGGGTGTTAGATGTTGAAATCCACCTGAATGCTAATGGTCTAAGAAATGCCATTTTGACCGGCAAAGAAGTGACTGGCCAAGATAAGGCCAAGGCCATGATTTTCCTTCGCCACCATCTCCATGAAGGGCTGAAAGCTGGTACCTAACGGTAAAAGATCCGTTAGAATTGTGGACTAATTTGAAAGAAAGATATGATCATCAAAAAACGGTGATTTTACCAAAAGCCCCTTATGATTGGATCCACCTAAGGCTACAAGATTTTAAAACTGTAAGTGAATATAATTCAGTAATTTTTAAGATAAGTTCTCAGTTGAAGTTATGTGGTGAAAAAATAACCGATGAGGACTTATTAGAGAAAACCTTCTCCACCTTTCATGCTTCAAATGTGCTCCTGCAGCAGCAATATCGTGAGAGAGGTTTTAAAAAATATTCAGAATTAATCTCATGTCTTCTTGTAGCCGAACAAAATAATGAGCTGTTAATGAAAAATCATGAGATTCGTTCCACTGGGTCTGCTCCATTCCCTGAAGTGAATGTGAATGTGCGTAATAATTACCATGATAATGGTCGAGGCCGCGGCCGCGGCCGCGGACGTGGCCGTGGACGTGGTCATGGTAGGGGACGCGGAAATTATCGTAATCATGGTGGTGGAAGTAACAATTTTAATCCTAATGCCCATTAGAAAAAGAAACATAATGAATGGCAGAAAAAGGAGAAGAGTGGTCCTTCAAAAGCTGATGAAAATCAATGTTTTCGGTGTGGCATGAAGGGGCACTGGTCACGTACCTGTCGTACACCTGAACATCTAGCAAAACTTTATCAAGCCTCCATGAAAAGGAATGCGAATAATGTGAAAGCAAATTTGATTTTCCAAGATGATGATGTTGAGGCACATAAAAATGACCATGCTAATGAGCTAGATGATATTAATGGCCTTGATGCGATGGCACATTTGGAGGTAGCTGACTTCTTTGATAATCATGATTAGACAAGCTTTATTGGAAAGATAATAAGAATATTTTAGTTATATTTTCATAATTCAGTTATGTTTTACTTCCATTTTCTCTTTTTACTTCCTCATTTTCATCCTGTAATAAGAGCATTATTGCTTGCTATGCTTATCTTGTATCGAATTTGCTTTAATGAATTTCTTTTGTTTTGTATTTTTTTTTCCCTTTTATGAAGAATATGGATGTTCACCATGCTTTCATTGGACACAAGGATGAAGGCATATGTCTTATAGACAGTGCTACAACACATACCATACTTAAAGATAGAAAATATTTTTCTCATATAAGTAAAGGAAGGACAAGTATCAGTACTATAGCAGGTAATACAAAAATAATTGAAGGCTCCGGAAGAGCAATTATAATATTACCCAAAGGGACAAAATTTGTCATTAATGATACTCTATATTCCGCCAAATCTCAAAGAAATTTATTAAGTTTTAAAGATATCCGTCAAAATGGATATCTCATTGAGACATCAGTGAGAAAAATATTGAATATCTACATATTACAAATGTTAAATATGGGGGAAAATGTGTCCTAGAGAAATTACCTACACTGTTTTCTGGTTTGTACTATACAAGTATTAAAACAATTGAGACAAATGTCATAGTAAGCCAGAAGCTTGCTGATAAAAATACATTTATTGTTTGGCATGACCGGTTAGGCCATCCCGGATCAACCATGATGTGAAGAATTATTGAAAATTCACATGGACATCCATTAAAGAACCAGAAGATTCTTCAATTTAAAGACCTTTCTTGTGCTGCTTGCTCTCAAGGTAAATTAATAACAAGGCCTTCTTTGACAAAGTTGGAGTTGAATCCCCTACATTTCTAGAATGTATTCAAGGGGACATATGTGGACCTATTCATCCACCATGTGGACCATTCAGATATTTTATGGTTTTAATAGATGCATCTATAAGATGCTTACATGTGTGTTTGTTATCAACACGTAAGTTAACATTTGCTAGATTACTTGCTCAGATAATTCGGTTAAGAGCACAGTTTCCAGATCATGCAATTAAGAGAATTTGTCTTGATAATGCTAGTGAATTTTCATCTTAAAATTTTAATGATTATTGCATGGCAACTGGAATAACTATAGAAAAATCTGTTGCTCATGTCCACACTCAAAATGGTCTGGCAGAATCATTTATTAAACGCCTCCAATTGATAGCTAGACCAATGCTTTTGAGAACAAGACTTCCCATATCAGCTTGGGGACATGCAATATTACATGCAGCAGCAATTATACGCATCAGGCCAACAAGTTATCATAAATTCTCCCCACTACAATTGGCTTTTGGTCAGGAGCCAAATATTTCCCATCTTAGAATTTTTGGATGTGCTGTATTTGTGCCTATTGCTCCACCACAACGAACAAAGATGGGACCTCAAAGAAGGTTGGGAATATATGTTGGTTATGAATCTCCTTCTATAATAAAGTATTTAGAACCATTAACTGGAGATTTGTTCACAGCACGTTTTGATGAATCAAATTTTTCCAACATTAGGGGGAGATGATAAACAGCTGGAAAAAGAGATCACATGGAAAACATTATCTCTATCTCATCTAGATCCTCGTACATAGCAATGTGAACTTGAAGTTCAAAAAATAATTCATTTGCAAAATATTGCTAATCAATTGCCAGATGCATTTACTGACCTCAAGAGAATTACCAAATCTCACATTCCAGCTGAAAATGCTCCAATTAGAATTGATGTCCCTGAAGGACAACCAAAAGTTGCAAATGAAACTAAGCCTCGCCTGAAGCGTGGTAGACCAATTGGTTCCAAAGATAAGAATCCTAGAAAGAAAAAGGGAGCAAACAATCAAGATGGTTAAGTTGAAGAGGTCGACCTTATAGGTGAAACCCAAGACATAATTAATCAAAAGACCTCGGAAGAGGTTCAGGAACCTGAAAATTATGAAGAGATCTCGATAAATTATGTCACAACGGGAAAAAGATGGAACCGAGAAAATATAGTTGTCGACAACGCATTTTCATACAATGTTGCTCTTGAAATAATTAATCAAAGTGAGGATCTTGAACCTAGATCTGTTGAAGAATGTAGACATAGAAGTTATTGGTCAAAGTGGAAAGAAGCAATTCAAGTAGAGTTAAATTCACTCTCAAAACGAGAAGTTTTTGGACCTATTGTCCAAACACCAAATGGTGTACAACCCGTTGGATATAGATGGGTATTTGTGCAAAAACGAAATGAGAAAAATGAGATTGTTAGATATAAGGCACGGCTTGTAGGACAAGGATTTTCACAAAAGCCTGGCATTGATTATGAAGAGACATATTCTCCTATAGTGGATGCAATCACTTTAAGATATTTAATTAGCCTGGCAGTAAGCAATAAACTTGACATGCGTCTAATGGACGTTGTCACGGCCTATTTATATGGCTCTTTAGACACTAAAATTTACATGAAAATCCCTGAAGGATTTAAGTTGCCAGAAGCATATAAAAATTCTCGAGAAAATTATGCGATCCGCTTGCATAAATCATTATATGGATTGAAACAATATGGGAGAATGTGGTATAACCGTCTTAGCGAATATTTATTGAAAGAAGGTTATAAAAATGATCCAATTTCCCCATGTGTTTTTATAAAAAGGAATGGATCAGAGTTTGTCATAATCGCTGTATATGTGGATGATTTAAATATAATTGGAACTCCTGAAGAGCTTCTAAAAGCAGTTGATTGTTTAAAAAGAGAATTTGAAATGAAGGTTCTTGGGAGAACAAAGTTTTGTCTTGGATTACAAATTGAGCATCTCACAAATGGAATCCTTCTTCATCAATCAACTTATATTGAGAAAATATTAAAGCGATTTTATATGGATAAAGCTCATTCATTGACTACTCCAATGGTCGTAAGATCACTTGATAAGGAAAAAGATCATTTTCGTCCTCATGGGGAAAAGGAAAATATTCTTGGTCCAGAAGTACCATATCTTAGTGCTATAGGTACACTAATGTATCTTGCTAATTCAACACGTCCCGATATTGCATTTGCTGTAAATTTATTGGCAAGATTTAGTTCTTGTCCAACAAAAAGGCATTGGAATGGAATCAAACATATATTTAGATATCTTCAAGGGACAAGTGATATGGGATTATTTTATTCTAATGAATCTGGATCACAATTGGTTGGTTATGCAAATGCAGGATTTTTATTAGATCCACACAATGGTAGATCACAAACATGATATTTGTTTATTTGTGGAGGTACAGCTGTTTCATGGCGTTCAACGAAACAAACTTTGTCAGCTACATCATCAAGTCATACAAAAATAATTGCAGTTCACGAGGCAAGTCGAGAGTGTGTGTGGTTAAGGTCAATAACTCAACATATTGAATCGATGTGTGGTATGACTATTGCACAAAAGATTCCGACAGTATTATATGAAGATAATACAGCATGCATAGCTCAACTGAAAGAAGGATATATCAAAGGAGACAGAACAAAACATATTTCTCCAAAATTCTTTTTCACTCATGATCTTGTAAAGAGTGGTGATATAGATGTTCAACAAATTCGCTCATGTGACAATCTTGCAGATATGTTTACCAAGACACTTCCAACAAAAACATTTGAGAAATTAGTGTATAGTATTGGAATGCACAGACTCAAAGAATTAAAGTGATGCTATAATCAGGGGAGATATTGTAATGCTGCACTCTTTTCCTTAACCTAGGTTTTGTCCCATTGGATTTTCCTGGTAAGGTTTTTAACGAAACAGTTTCAATAAATATTGTGTACTCTTTTTCCTTCACTAGGTTTTTGTCCCAATGGGTTTTTCCTAGTAAGGTTTTAATGAGGCACAATAATATTGACATTCAAGGGGGAGTGTTATGAAATTATATATTAGTGAATGTTCATAACCCATTCCTCTTAAAATTCCTCCTAGGATTCTTTTCTCCCTAAATGTCCTTAACTTTGTAACCTCTCAATGAATTGCTTGTAAATGCCATAAACTTCACCATTATTCTCTTGTAACATCATGCATAGTCTTCAATAACTTAGGGCCTATAAATAGAGGTCATGTACAAGGCATTTGTACCATTGAATCATAAGTGAAAAGTGATATCTTCTTTCTCTCCATCTTCTTCTTATCTTCTTCTTATATTTTATTGTCTTGCTATTTTTTTTCTATCTCTTCATCTTTCTCCTTTCTCTTTATTTCATAATAGTTATATATTAAATACAGATAAAAATGACTAATTTTTAAAATATAATATTGATTTTGCTAAACAAAATTAAATTTAAGCCTTTTTTTGCCAACATTTAATCATAGCTTTCCCATTTAAATTTATTGAGTCAGCATTTTTCGTTGAATAAAACTAACGATGTTAACTTAAAAGGATTAAAAATATACTTTTTAAATTTAATAAATTAAAATAAAATTTGATGCAAATATAAAATACTTAAACTACACTTTAGTCTTGGAAAAAGTATACTAAATTGCAGATATGAAAAGTTGTAAAAACACTTTTGTTTGGGGAATGGAGAATGGTCCCACAAGCAAGAAAGAGAGGTGCTATACTTTGAAGCCATTATTATTAGCACTTACATATTATTGCGTTATATGTGTAAGTTACTTGCAAGACGCAATTGTATTTCTATGTGCTCGTTTACCTCCCAGTCGCAAATTTTAGGGATATACTGTTTGGTATCTGTATTAAAATCCTCTTACAAAAAGTAGACAAACTATGTGAAGATAAATCATTTTTAGTTTAATGCAAAATATCCATATTAAATATTTAATATGGATATTTTGTATTTAACTTTGACAAACTTTTTAACTTTGCTTAATTAATGATATTATGAATATAGATAGATAAATACCGGAAAAATAAAAACACCACTTAGAAGCAGAAGCTGTGTGGTTTATATTTTGAGTTTTCACATAGAAACAGTCTTGAATATGAAATATTATTATTGTACATCACATATATTAAGAAAACGGTTAAAAACATTTGGACTTATTAAATTTGTCACTATAATTGAAATTATTTTCTGAAAAATGGCCCAATTTCTTAAGATGTATTATTAGTTGTTTTTATTTGACACAACCATATGGTTGATTATTTTTTTGGTCTGAACCATATGGTTGATTGGTTTCCACTCTTTTCTGTTTTACAAATTTATATGTTTAATAGAAGTAATGATTTAAAAGATGTTAAGGTTACTGGGAATTTTATATTTTTATGTGGCTTCTTTCGATAAAGATTTATAATACTGTTAAAAAAAAGATTTATAAAAGTAAAAAAAAGTTTTTAAAGAGCTATAAAGCGACACTAAATAGATGTGGTGTGGATAAAGATCAAAATACTTTAGTTTGGAGGAAGGATAATGGTCCCATGCATGATCAATACTCACAAAAGCCTACTAAATCTTGCAAAATTTATTAATTGTGACAAATAGCTCGTATAAATTTTAATTATTAATCAATAACATGCCTTGTTTTATAACTTTATTACACATTATATGGATTATATTAATCTAATTGCCTCACTATTCTTAAGTAGTGATTACATTAATCTACGCCTCTTCAATTTATGGTCCTGAATTTTCACATGCTCCTATGTTATAATTTTTTTCTTAGCTTTTAGTGCTTAATTTGCTTAGTGATGCAAGCTTGGGAGATACCATGGGCCATGGAGAGAGATACCAGAAAAACAACAAAACTATTTGGGAGCACAGCATCTCAGAAGCAAACATAAACTAGCTGTAGTTTTTGCTACTTCACTTTGATTACTCTCAGCACTAAGTTTTTATCTTTTCACTCACCAAAAATATCTATAATTAATTATCTCACGGAAAAAGTACAGGAGTTATACATAGCTTCCTTCCAATTCAGATACCAAAACTGATGACTTGTAACGTATTCCCTCGTGTATTTAATATAAGACCAAATTGATTTTTTTAGAGATTAAAAAAAAGAATTAGGACACTTAAATTTAATATTTGTTACATGTAATTAGATTATATGTTAAAATGATAACTATAAATACATTCAAGTAGTTTATTTTACATCACTAATATCTAAAGAAATCAATTTGATCTTATAATTAGAGCGAGTATCGTGTTTTGTTTTTGTTTCCTTAGATAGACTTACACAACATTACTACTGTTTTATTTTATATAATAATGCATGTTGATATTGAAAATTACTGTGCTTTCATTGAAACGATGTTCTGATGGTTTCCAGTATAAAATCAAACATACCTTAAAGGTTTAGTCGAAGTGTTTAAGGTGATAGAGAGAAGGAGCAATGGGAATTATATGATTTTTCACTTTTTTAATCTCTCATGGAAGAAACAAATTATATGGCTTGCTTTGCTTTACTTATTGCATGTCCTTATAGTTTTTATGGTTTCCAACATAAAATCAAACATACCCTCAAATGCTATAGGTTTAATGTAAATGTTTATAGTGATAGAGAGGAGGGGGGATGGAAAATAGTATGGTTTTTCACTTTTCCTTTTGTTTCTCTCATGAAAAAAAAATGGTTTCACTTGATTTATTGTATGTCATTATACGATGTAATTTAGTTTAGACTCAAAAATGGCAAGTTTTAGTTATTGTAGTAGATGGCATAGTTTAATTTGGAACTTACACATGATATGTAACCTATTAAAATAGGATTTAACTTGGAATTTACATATGTTAATGTAAGTGGTAGATACTCTCGTCACTTAAGCAGGTAGGTAGTAGGGATTCAAAACTTGAGTCTTATATATAGCAATTTAGTTAGGAGTAGTGTACTCTTTATCATTAATACCGAAGAAAAATTAGTCTTTATTGCTGGCAGAGTCAACTCCTTCATAGTAGAAGTCGCATTGTTATTGAAGAGGCTCTTTTCTTCTTCTTCTTCTTTTTTGGTTTTTTTTTGGGGGGGGGGGGGGGTTCAATTATAAATACCCCAATTGTAATAGCGCATGATGCTATCAGTGATTTGGATTCAATTATTACTCTTCTCTTCCTATCAACAAGTGTGCAAAGAGTTCGGTATACGCATGTATCCAAAGTCATTAAATGTACTTGATGTGGGGTCACCATGCCGTCCATTTTTCATGTTTAGAAAAATGTTCTATAATTGCATTAAACTCAACACTTTTTTTAGTGAAATCTGAAAAAGGAAACCACACTGATTCAACACTTGTAAATAATACCTCCACTTATACGTTTTATATGTTATATTACAATTGATTAAACTTTCATTTGAGTCATATCACATGATTGGGTTTATCATAGGAAAACAATGAGTCTTGAATCCCTTAAGTTTGCTATAGGCACACGAAATCTTAACAGAACTAATTCAAATATAAAAAACCAGAGACACTTATAGTTTAGCCACAATTATGTGAAAATAGCACATATATATCAAGCTTTAATTAAAGTAACTTTAACGTCACAAGGATGGACACATTTCCACTATAAATACCAATAGGGTATGTGAATGGAGAGATCATATAGATCAATTAAAAATTCTCTGAAGCTTTTTCAGATATATTATTCTCTCTCTGTGTTAGTAGTAGTGTTCATGGCTCCAGTTCTAATTTCTCCTCTCAAAGTTGGACACATCGATGATGTCCAAGAACTCACAAAGACTAAGACAAGAAGCATTCCTGAAAGATTTGTGAGAGATGTCACTGAAAGACCTGAACTTTCTGATACAAAAACTTCACATAGTGACATGCCTATCATTGATTTCTCCAAGTTTCTCAAAGGAAACACAGAGGACTTGCAAGTTGAAATTCTGAAGCTTGCTTCTGCTTGTGAGGAATGGGGGTTTTTTCAGGTACAAGAACAAATCTTCTTTCTTTCTTTGTTTTTTTTTTCAAATGACCCCACTTTGTCTTTTCTTACTTGGGAGCTTAAAGATTGTGACTTTTGATGGTTTATTTAGGTAATGAATCATGGGGTTGATCAGAAACTACTGGAGAATATAGAAGAGATAAGCAAGGACTTTTTCATGCTACCTTTGGAAGAGAAGCAGAAATACCCAATGGTTCCTGGAACAGTACAAGGATATGGTCAAGCCTTTGTTTTCTCAGAGGATCAGAAGCTAGATTGGTGCAACATGTTTGCTCTTGCAATTGAACCTCACTGTATGAGGAATCCAAATCTTTGGCCAAACAGGCCAGAAAAGTTCAAGTAACTAACTTCAACTTAATGATACCATATATGTGTGTGTATGCATATATACACTCACTTTCTGAGTTGAACTGTTTGATAAAGTAAGAAACTTGATTATTAAGGAATGATTATATTATATTATGCAGTGAAACTTTGGAAGAGTACTCAAGGGAAGTGAGGAATCTATGTCAGAAGCTTCTAGAATTCATAGCCACAGGGCTTGGATTGAAAGGAGAAGCTTTTAGTGAGATGTTTGGTGAGGCAGTTCAAGCTGTGAGGATGAACTATTACCCACCATGTTCAAGACCAGAGCTTGTGATGGGTCTGAGTCCTCATTCTGATGGAAGTGGCATCACTGTTCTGCAACAAGCAAAAGGAAGCCCTATGGGACTTCAGATTCTCAGAGACAGAACATGGATTCCTGTTCAGCCAATTCCAAATGCTTTTGTCATCAACATAGGAGATACATTAGAAGTAAGAACACTATACTTTTTTTCCCTTTACTTTCTGACCTTACAAATTTTTTTATATTATTTTTGGAATCATTATTTTGAACAGATCTTCCTTCCAACTTGTGTGTCTCTCAACTAATCAACCTTTCAAATTTAGTCAAAAACAAGTTGTTGCCAATTGAAGCAGGATTCACACACACACATAAAGATTTTTTTTTTCCTGCAAAAAACTATTACCTCAAGTCCTTTATAAAAGATCCAATTTGTAGTAGTTCAAATTTGAGCTACAAAGTGGATCTTATAGTAAGGACCGAGTAGTATTTAGTACTCCGTCTTATCCTTAGAATAATGTCTATTTGGGAAGTTGATTTGGTCCTAAATATAGGACATGGTCATTTGTTTCCTAAATGATAACTCATTGATGCTCTTATAACAATGATTAAGTAAGATACTTAGGGAGGGAATAAAGGAAGATAAATAGGGTGTTTAAACAAACATTCAATATTAACTAACTTAACTAACACCATTACTGAATCAAATTAGATAAATATGCTATATATTTAAGACTAGAGGGAGTATTTGTTTAGTGTTGATTGCTCAAAGTTCGAATATTGTCAAGTCCAAAATGAACGATAGCTCTCCCAAAATGATTTTCCCCATCAATAAGACTCAAAAGGGCAAGATGATTGTTAAAAGAATAAATCTAAAAGGTAGCTCATCCCAAAAGAATAGCCTGTTGAGGGAAGAACCTCTTGAACTTACAAATCCCACTTCTCTTGTGACGCTCCTTGAACCTCGATGTGGGACTCATAATAACAATTAAACCCCTTCCATTTGTCCAAACCATCATTATCGACAAAGAAAGCTTTTTTTTTTTTTTTTTAAGTAGACGATGCTTACATGAGCAAACCAATGAATAAGTGTCATCATGATGATGGGGTCTTCATAACATTAAAGTTATATATTTTATTGACTCTTATATTCTCAGTGTAGTTTATGAATGCTAAGATAAGCACTAAATTACCTAAGCAAAACAGAATTTTTTTTCATATATTTGTGTTGTTCCTCTTTTAATCAACGTGAGCTTGAGGCTGCTACACAAAAAATTCCTCTTTACTGTTCATATATTTCCAGATCTTTCTGCAAAATCTGGTTCTGATCTGAATCAAAATTATATATGCAGGTGCTTACAAACGGAAAATATAAGAGTGTGGAGCATAGAGCTGTGGCAAATGAAGAGAGAGATAGACTGACCATAGTGACATTCTATGCCCCAAACTATGAAGTAGAGCTTGGTCCAATGCCAGAATTTGTAGATGAGCAAAATCCCAGCAAATACAAAAGATACAATCATGGAGAATACAGTAAGCACTACACAACAAACAAGTTGCAAGGCAAAAGGACCTTAGATTTCGCGAAGATTCAAAGTGATGAAGACTCAAAGTAGGAAGAAGGCAAGGCCCACTAAAATTAGTTTCCTAGATATAGGAGTACCAATGTGAATTGAAGCTTCTTAATTCTGATTGATTATAAGGAAATTAAAATGAATTATGAGAGAGAGAGAGAGAGAGAGAGAGAGAGTGTGTGTGTGTGATTGTGGGTCATATGCTCAAATATGAATTCACTGTTGGTGTTTCAATCATGCATATGTTGGCTTATAATGGAAAGTCTTGTGGGGACTTTTGTGTATGTGTTGGTTTCTACTTTATGTAAGTTTCAAAAGTGATAATGATGAAGCAGAATTAGCTGTCATATTCCAGGATTTACATTATACACTAGTCTTAGTAAAGCTAATTGATATTAATAATATCAGTGCACACTTTGAGGTATGAATCTATCACATTTAAGTGAAATTTCTGTGGGTAGTATATGGTATAATATAGCGTTAAATGTCAGTTTTACCCCGGAAGTTTTCGCTCAAGACCGATTTTACTTCAAAAGTTTTAAAGTATAGTAATATCGCCTATTAAAAAACTTAAGTTGATTGTTAAAAAGTTGACGTTAATTATTAATATTTTAACGGTATAGAATAAAATTACTCAATTTTAATACTTTCATGACAAAATTGGACCAAAAAATACTTCCAAAATTAGATGATCATAAACTAAAATTTTCAGGCAAAATCCACAAACAACCCTATAATAATAATAATAAACACATACATATAATTGATGTACTGTGAAAGAATCCAACAGGAAATGGACAAAATAATTTGTTGTGCCAATGCTCCAAATTAAATAGACACCTAGAGAGGGGCCCCACAAGTCATTTCATGCACGTTTGATGAGTCGATGAAACGTGCAAATGTAATAGTAAGTGAAAGAAGCACTAGGAGAAGCACGCTGTCATTTTTCTTTGGTGATCCTGAAGCTGAAATTGACAGTTATATTAACTGGGCAATCTTATGGCTTTTTTTAAGAAAAACACATCAAAGCTCATTTCATTCTTTCCAAACCAAACCTTTTCTTTACTTTGGTGCTCCCACTGAGAGATCAATCACTTTATTTGTATCAAAATTGTTAATGAAAACAACAACAAAAATATGCAATTAATAACATGGAACTATAGTTTGGAAGGTCACCCTCTTCATATTGGAAAAAAATAATTTCTTATTCTGACTGATTAGCTAGATATGCTCATCAAATCATTGATAATATTATTGTGGTTTGCTCTTGTCTCTCAAATTTATAATTTGTTTAAATTCTCCTTACTGGTCGTATGTATTAAGGGAGTCTTTTTCCATCAAAAGAGTGATATCCAATACGAATATACAAATGATTAATAGGACATTTTAGGGAAGCCATTACAATTTTTTTTTTTTATGAATAACTACTTTAACTAATTTTGTAAATGTGTACAAATTAGCTATTTACTTCGTGTAGGAGTATACCAAGAGTGGGATTAAGATTCTTGAGAAAGTGGTGTGAGATACAAGAGTGAAGTGATGTCGGAGGCATGATCAATGAAGCCAATGAGGTTGCAACAAAACAAATGTAATCAACTTAGGAGAAGCTCATATTACATCAGTTTCGATGATGACGATTCATGATAATAACATCCTCTCAAATCATTGATCTGTGTGAGATCGTTTTCGTGTGGATTTCATATATACACCTTTAATTTGTTTCTTTCATCTCTTTTTTCTCTCATAAATTACCTTTTTCTTAATACCTGATTTTCATAAATTACGTTAAATTAAAGTTTAAATCGAACAAAAGTTTTAGTAAAATTGCATGCTCAACTTCTATACCTCCCTAATTCTTATATATATATTCAGTTAAATTTCCTATTTTGTACTGAAATCCGACACAATATATGATCAATAAACAATATTATCACATCAACAAAACTTTGAAACTATATTTATATTTAAGTGTAGCAGTTGCACTGAAATTAAAAAATAAGGCACTATATTTTTTTATAGATAAAAATCAGTTATATAGAAATGAAAAACATTGTTCAAGTTGGTATTGGACAGTCTAGGGAATGGGGAAATAAACCATTAGTTTTATAGAAAGAATTCCGAGTAAAAGATTGAAGTAGTGAATGAACATGTAATAAAATTATGAAAGGAAGAAGACGGCATAATTACAATATAGAATCATGGGATAAAAGGAATTTTGGGAGAGTCTGTTTTGAAACAGTTACTATAACTTTCAATGTGAATAAAATTATATAATAAAAAAAAGGAATTGGCAGAGAAAAGTATAGTGGTATTTCACTTGAAGAAGGGAGTTTAAAAAGTGACTACTACGATGTTAAAGGTTGTTAATGTTGTGAGATTATTTGGAAGGAGCGTAATTCCTCTAATTATGTGCCCACATTCCATTAAATCGTACTAGTCAGTTGTTGCTAGTATGATTGGTATACCCCAATTTCTACAAAGAGAATAAAGATTTCAGCTTGCTTTTTCATGTGATGATTTGCAAATACACATACATATATGGCTTGCAGGTTTAAGTGATTAAATCAGTGTTTTGTATCATATTCAAACTATAAAGTAGGATGAATATTATTAAATATAAAGACAATGTTCAATTAAAACCTTTATTATCCCTTCACCTTTTTTCTGGGCCAGAGGATAGATCTTATATCCTGACCTTTTTTTATATGATTAATCTTTATTGTGTCTCTCATTTATTTAAGCTCTTTAATTAGTGAAATATTATCTTCCTCATGCCAACAAAAAATACCAGACCTCAAGAAAAGTGGGGTACGGCCAACTAGTTCAAAAGACAATCTTTGCAAACGTGGAACGCAACATTAACAACACAACAAATAATGTGTATGATTAAGATATGATGTCTAGAATTATAGATTTCATACCCCCTTTTTGTGTGTGTTTTATTTTCATTAATTAACAGTTTCGTATTTATAAGGCAATAATTTATGAAATGATAAAATCTGATAAAAGATTGTGGTGGGAGTCAGTTTCATAATAACTAAGATAGAATTTCCGATGAACTTCTTTCTAATTCTCTACTCCTCTTTCATGATTAATGGATTTCTTCACTATAAACGATTTACGCCCCGAATCCAACAGTATATTTTTCAGATTGTAAACAATTATATATGGTGTATACAAATATGTCTAGCTAAGAGTAAAAATTACAAATTAAAAAAAAAAAAGTGTAGGAGAAAGTGGAGTACGATTAAGTAGGTCAGTCTTCGAAACGTGGAATGCAACATGAATAATCACACATGGTTAATGATTACTTAAAATAATTAAATTCCCCAAAAAAATATTCACTTTCGAGCTTTGAATATTATGAACAACGTGTAAAACAATTAAACATATATTACACCTTCAAACCCACTTCCACTTCCATGTTACGCTTGTCAATAGTAATAATAATATAATATTCACATCATGTTACACATATGTGGTGAAAATTTCTTGAAATATATAATAATTGAATTAAAAAAATATTCATAAAGTGCACGGAATTAATTGAAATTCCACTTACAGGAAATCACCATCAGTATTGCATAACCTGCATTTCTTTCGACATTATTGTATGAACAGTTATCCATGTTTAGTAATAAAAAATGATTTTAATAGTATTCTTTTAATGTGATGATGAATCTGTGTATGGGACTTGGAATTAGAATCCTACGGACAGAGAAAGATGATGTGTGCAATTTTATAAATTATTCCTATCAGTAGTGGAACAAGGGTCCCCCTAACCAAACTTGACTAAAGCTTTTATACGTCACTTGAGCTAAGAGTCTCTTGATTCAATGGCACCAGACATACTGGTTAACGGAGGAGGTCTTGAGTTCAATGTACGGATGAAAATAGGTTAAGTGGCCAATGACTTGTTATAAATTTCGTCTAGTCTGACCTGATGTTTAAAAAGAGGGGCAAACTCAGGCTTTTTACTTTTTCTTGATGAGATAATCTTAATTCACCGAAAAAACTACTATGTTACTGCATATAAGTCAACCTTATCTAATTTATACATACTAAAGAAATGTAGTTAACTCATTGAAAGATCAATTTTTCTAATTATATATCCTTATTTAAGAATAAATATTACGTTCTCTTTTTATATTTATTTTCTTTGATCTTTATTATAAGGCACAAACTATCAATTCTCATAAACCAATGAATGGTAGTTGGGTAATTAAATTTAGGCTAAATTGACTACTTTTTCCAACTTCACATTTCATTAAATGATATGACTTCATATTTTCAACTTTAAACCACCATTGATGACAAGAGTAAAGTAGAGAAAAAGCAATTAATGTGGCTGTTTGTACCTCATATGTGGGACCAAAATTTTTGTTAATTGGTGCCTTATATAATAAGGATCAAAGGGAGTAACAAACTTCTCTATCACATTAATGAGGGGAAAACTTGTACCACTCACATTAGTTGCCCCTAAAGTAGACTTATAATAAGAAACAATTTTTTTTTTCACAAATAGCACTTATAAATAGAAAGAAACAGACTGGTATTAGACTTTTGGAACCGACTTAAACCTGCTATAAAATTATAATATCATGCCAAATTGTGTGGAAAGTATACGTTGAAATAGTATCATTTCTTATAGTTATTACTTGTTAAATTGTACGTTGAGATATAATAATATGCATTTGGTTTCTTCTTTTCAACATGAACACAAAAAGCAGCGAAAGTCCGAGAATTATAATCTTATTGTCTTTTAATTGTATGTTGAGATATAATTGCTTTGAAGGGACAACATGAACATAAAATGGGAGTAGCTGAAATGAGGATGTTGACATGGAAGTGTGGTCATACAATAATAGATAGGATTAGGAGGAATGACCATATACACGATCGAGTTGGAGTGGCACCTATCAGTGAGAAAATGATAGAAAATCGTTTAAGGTAGTTTGTACATGTACAAAGAAGGCCATTAGATGTGCTAGTGAGAATGGTAGATCAAAGAGTCTGGAGTTCGATTAAGAGAGGAAGAGGGAGACCCAGACGTACACTAGGGGAAGTTGTAGAACAAGATCTTTTAGTGAATAATATATCTAAGGATTTGGTTAATGATAGAGTACAATGGCGTCGTGTGATCTATGTAGCAGACCCCACCTAGTGGGATAAGACTTGGTTGTTGTTGTATACTAATATGAATATATTTCCTTTTTATTATACTTACTCTTGATCTATGAGATATAAATTTCTGACATGGTATGATCTTATTTAATTAGATTATTTGTATTTTATACTATGGGGCAAGAGGGTGTATAATTGACTAGATAAAATGGTTCCAGATTTGGCTAAAGAGATAGGAGTATATTAGTTAACATAGCCGTTTAAATTGCTCCAATACAATTGTTTTGGCAATTTGGCAATAATGAATGTAGTTGGTTCAACTTCCATCATTCATTGAACCACTTTCTTTTCTTTCTATGTTTACAATTTTTTTCTCTTTTTTTCCTTTTTATTTTCTTTATGTCACACCAAATCAGAACCACATTAATTACTTCACTTTCCCACTTGTGTCTATTTTCTATAATTTGAAAGGCTAGGGATTAAGCTGCACAAACTTCCCAATGATTGGACAATATTCATCACTACACAAGGATATTTAACAGTGGACCAATTAAATTTTTAAACTGTGTGGATTGTCTTCCAACTCCATCATTTTCAAAAAGACCCATGAAAAAACATCAATTTCGATCGGTCAGTTGTTTGATTACCTGCTAATATAATTTTAAAAAAATATCTATCAGATACTTGGTGGCCCAAAAATCGTAAAAGAAATACAGTGATGTTAACTTTTCATGTTATACACAAAGCATTACTCATTTAATGTATATTTCTTTCAGCCCTTTTTATAAATCACATCTGATTGCCTTAACATAACCAGTTAAGTTAAAAAGTTGTTAACTTTTAAGATACAGTTAGTGAAATTTAAGATTTTTTTTATATGGATGAAATATATTAAAAGCGGCTTATAAATATCAATTGTGGTGCCAATAAGATGGCATTTGTAGAGAAAATGTCATAGGAAATGCAATTTCTTCTAAAAAAAATACTTTCCATGGCATTTATTAGAGAAAACGTCACAGGAAACATTTTTTAAATTTTTTTTAAAATAAATAATTTTCTTTTGCCTGCCGTTTTTGGCCACAAAGATTTAAATTTTAATTTTGACAAAAAAAGATGGCTAAAGTATACTTTCTTTGCATCAAGTCCTCTTTTGATCCTTTAACTTTGAAAAGTGCATTTTTGGTCCTTTTTCACTAATGATGTTAATTTCATTTAAAGGAAATAATTCTTATATTTTAAAATTTAACCATTTTTATTAATATTTAATTATAAAATTACTTTTTAGATTTGCTGAGTCGGCATTTTCCGTTAAATGAAACTAATGGCGTTAGCGAAAAAGGACCAAAAGTGCAATTTTCAAAGTTAAGGGACTAAAAAAAAACTTGATGTAAAGTAAATGACTAAAAGTATACTTTAACCAAAAAAGATTAACCTAATATGATCTCTTTTTTTTTAGAAAAAAGACCACATTAGAAAATAATTTTTTTATTTTTTTAAAAAAATAGTTACCTTAATGTGGATAGCGTGAAAAGCGTCACGTTAGGTATTTGTATATTGTATGTTTTTCTTAAAGTATTTACCACGTTAAGTGAATAACTCATTTTTTTTTAAAAAAAATGACCACTTTTCAGTTTTCACCCTTGCCTTCCGTCGCTCACACCGTTGCTCTCTACATTTGCTGTGTGTCCACCGATTGAAGCTAGGGTCAGTCTCCTTCACTCTACTCTTTCTTCTCCATTTTTAATCATTGGGAGCTTGGGAGGGAAACCCACCAAGAGTAGAACTTTATATGTTTCAATTTCTTCTATACTTGTGTTTTTCCTCACTTTGGCTTCTCATTTTTGCTTTTTGATAGGTTGAATTTCCATGGGATTAAATCTGCAAGCTCATTTTTCTCATATTTTATTTTCGTAAATCTTTCGTGTTTTATGTTTGTATGCTTTAGTCATGGATTCTTGTAAGTTTGTATGCTTAAGTGCTCTTCCATTTTCATTTTAGAGCGCCAATTACTTATGCAACGAAGAACCAGTTTCGCTAATCCTCAGAACCACCAGAAGCTGGGGACGCTCCTTTGTTTCAGATTTAATTTGGATGATCCAAATTTATTAATTTAAAGTTTATAATTTTTAAATGAAAACTATATTTCCTGACAAAATGAATGTTAAAATATTATCTTTATTTTAGATTTTGTATCATCAAAATAATTACAGTACCATTTAAAAATCATAAATTTTAAATTAATAAATATGGACCATCCAGATTAGATATATACAGTTTAAAAGGGAGGAGCGCCCACTACTCTTCTTTGTCATGAAAACCTTATATCATGGATCAGAGGCGCATTAATTAAATGCTAGTTTACTCCCTTTTTTGTGTTTTTATAATTACATTTGTTTGTCAATATAACTCACTTTCATATCCTTTACGGTGGAGGTGAGAGTAGTCCATCCTGGTTCGTAAGTAAAGGAATGTCTCATTTTTTTTTATATCTTTTTCCCTCATTTTCTTTCTTAATAACCCATAGATCTTCTTTCAATGGTTCAGATATGGATTTACACAAAATATATTTTAATTGATTTTCAATAATGATATTATAAACAAATCTGAATCATTGAAAAAAGATCTAATGGTTATTAAGTGAAAAAAAGGAAGGAAAAGAATATAAAAGAAAAGGAGGCGTTCCTCTCCCTCCATATCCATTATTAGTAACATCTTTCATCACTCTTTGCCTTAAAAATAAAGTTAAATATTATATTTAAATTTGAAATTTAAAGAATTACTTCTTTGAATCCCAATATGAATAGCATACGGTATTACGGTCCCATGCTTTCCTAGAGGGAAAAAAAACTAGCGTTAATGAAGAATAAAAATATTTTTTAAGGTACTGAAATCTGATACTATGAATATCAGACTTAATTGTTGAAAACATATCAAATGTAATAATATATACATCATCATCTCACTATTCAATTAGACATTAATTTAATTCATCATATGAAACAAAAAAAAATTTATTCATAATTAATACTCAATTCGTTGGACTTTGTTGACCTTTTAAGAATTCTAAGAAAGTTAAATGAGTTAAGTATAAATTGATTTTCCTGAATTTTTCTTTAAACTAGTTTATTTAACTATAAGCTAACATATAATATAATACTACACAAAACACGTTATAATTATACGGCTCATTTAACTTCCTTAATTTTTCAAAAAAAAATAATAATTGACTTTTTTATTTAGTAACCATTTTAAAGTGACATTTGATTGATGTAGTGATGGAATGATTATTTTAGTTAAAAATACTGTTACTGGTGAAAGTAAAGGTTAGCAAATAGCTAGCAATGTATGACATTGGAGTAGTGGCAATGGTGAATAGAATTTAATGTTGACCAGAAAGTTTGGGTTACAATATCGATAAAGGATAATTGATGGCTGCTTTATTATGATTATATATTATTTACCTATTAATAAGTTAGTTAGTTAGTTATATATAAATAATAATTAGTTGGTATTATTCATAAGTTTATAAGACAAACTAGATTTGGAAAAAAATATTATTGCAATATTTTAAAATAATGTATTTAGCTTTCTTTATATTTCTTAAAACAAAATAAAATCTTGTATAGAAAATAAGGAGCTCAATAGTTATGACATAAGAAGCATTATTTATCTCACCTTTATTTTCCATTTTTATGCCAATAGTTATGAAGTCATAAAGTTAAGATCAACGCTATGAGAATTAATTAAATTTTTTCAATACTTAACTTTTACTCCCTCCTCCTTTGGTTCTTATTACTAGTTGACATTTTAAAGTTTAAATTAATTCACATGTAACATTAAAAACAGTCCAAAACATTACACTTGTCACATAATTCAAAAGATCTCCAATATTATTATTAAACGCGCTTAAATTCAGCATCTTTTTAATTTCTGCTACCCCTCACTTTCTTTATAAAATAAGATCATATATTCAAAATGACATTTAATACTTACCAAAACATCAAAACACCATGTAAAAAAACAAAGAAAAAATGCCTTCACAAAGTCGTTTTTTAGAAGGGCCTAGAAGAAAAATCATAAACAAGTTTCTATATCGTTTAATCTGACTTGATGCATTGTATGAAATATGAAGAATAAACATATTATTAAACTCACAATGCAGTTTGTAACTAGGTTTAAAATACTCGAGTAGAAAATATATGGCAAAAATAAAACAAGAAAATATTTGGCAAAAATACACATTTAGTCATTATACTTCACAAAGTTTTATTTGTCCCCTAATTCAATAAGATGTCTTTTCATTTTGATTCTAAAATATAATAACGATTGAAAAAATAATCATCGTACAAGACTAATGGTAATCGAAATTAAAGACCTAAAAATTTATTTTTAAAATTTAGAGATGAAAACAAAAAATTGTATAAAGTTAGAGGATCAAAGATAAATTTTTGGAGACAAAAAAATAATTTCATGTTTAAATTTTTTTGCCAAAACGGTATTATCAAAGGTTTTCTCTGCACAATCCTCACAAGGGTCCCAGCTAATGTCACCTAGTGCCACTCAACTCAAATAAGCAAAATATCAAGGACTAATACTCCATATAATGGGTATGATGGGCTGATCAAAGCGTGAAACTAATTCTATTTTATATCTATATATATTCGGAATAATCTTCCTAATCCCTCAAATGAGATGCTGCAATGGTATTTGAGAGAATCAAGAACAAGGAGGAAGCAACATTCAGCTTCAAAAGCTACACATTTTTCAGCATATTCTGTTACCAGAACAAACAAACATCATCCTAAATTTATCCCACTAGATAGAGTCGACTACATAGATCGTATGACGCCATTATACTCCATCAAAAACCATTATTTTTCAATATAATACCATACAAACAAGGTAGTAAAGTTTATCCAGAACTTGGTTTTCAAACAATAACGTAAGAAAATCAAACAAATATCGAATCATATCTCAAATGAACATGAAAGCATATACTATTAGTTTATGTTTAGTTTATAACATTAATAAACCAAGCATTGTTAATACAATCCAGGAGGGGAATGCCAATGGCCGAGTACAAAAACCATCTCCTTTATAGAAAGCAATCACCAATAAAGAAACAACCAAGTATAGAATCTTTTAGGATAATGCTGCCCATTATGATAATACCACAGAATAAAGATAATGATTCCCTTGTCGGACATCCCAGAAGAGATAGCCCCAATCTTTAGGAAAACCTATTGCACTCGTGAGACTCACATCTAAGGCTGGTATAAAATATATAAAAATGCCACTGTAAGAGATAATCATAGACTACTTACGTAAAGTATCAGCTTTAGGAATGGGAATTAAAAAAAGAAAAGGCAAACCATACAACGCGTGGGCCTACTAAGAAGAGAATGAGAACACAACTTCACTGAAACTAAAGATTACAGAATGCCTATTTTCTTTTGGGGTGGGGAGATTAACGGATAAGTTTAAACTCTGACCAAGTGACAAGATGGAAAAGCAGGGGAATGGGGGGAAGAGAAGAGACCAGTGCGCTGGATCAAATTATGGAATTAATACAATTTCTCCAATGTTGAGCACACATCTTCAGTAATAGCCTGTACCTGTATATGGAGGCAAAATGTAAAAAACACTCGCAGTTCCCTCTTCAAGGCTATTACTAAGAAGCGCTCAATTTTTACAAGTTTAGAGACACCATCCTCTCGTTTAGCCATTTGCAGAAGCCACTGACCCCATTCATTTGCACACTCATCAAAGCTAATTCATGCCAGGTACTTGAACAGATTCGGATTGTCTTTATCTCTTTCCAAGTAGTCACGAGAGATCAAGTCTTCAATCCTTTTCTTGATTGCCTTGACATCAGGCTACATGATTTCGTTCCAAACACAGCATTAGACAACAGGGAATAAGACAGGGAGGAAGGCAGAAAATAAAACAAGTGAGGAAATATAGACCTTGAACATGCGCCCTAACTGCTCAACACACTCCATTACTAGGTTTTGGTAATTCAAAGCTTTTCGACTCTTCATGATGCGCACAATTGACGCATCAATAGCATATCTTCTGTCCTTGTCAACATCATCAACTACTTTTTTCTTCTCATCTACAGGGGGAAGAGGAATCTGCAAAGGAAAAATGCCACAATTTCAGCATAGTCAGTCAGATATTTTCAAGGTAAAAAACCGACAAATAGAGATTTAGATGACCAAAGGAAGCACGTGTGGGTGAAGGTAGAGACAAGCATATATAAAAATAATGAGATAAATTTAACCACAGCAGTTTCAAAATATCAGTACCTTAATCCTCCTCATTTTGTCTGTAAATTTTGAATTAAATTCAAAAACATCAGAGGATGATATTGTTTTTGTGCTCGGCTCCTTGTTAAGAATCTTGTACTTGGCACAAGACAAGGAGTGAAGCAGTCTAACAACATCATCATCGGTCAAGTTCAACTGAGTCAATATCTCTGAATAACTCAATTTATCTGAGGAATTGAAGAGAAGCAACGCAGAAGCCTACAGGAGAAAACACCAGATCAGCACTAAGAAACACATAGCAATCATTGGACACCCAAACATATGAAATGAAGGGGTCAGAGACAAGTCATACTTTCTTAGAAAATAATTGATAAGAATATAACCTGATAGGTTGTCACAACCAGCTCCACAGGTTTTGCATCAAATTTTCCAGTTAAGTTGCAGGTGCCCAATGAGTAAATCCATGTCAATTTTCTGTGCTTCGTTTTTGTTTGATAAAACTCTTTAAAAACCTCAACGCATTTTACCTATCCAAAAATGTACCATGAGGAAGACACATTAATTCTCAACCAAAATCAACAAAATGGGGGTTAGTATTGAGCACTAGTCAAAAAGATCCAGATATACCATTTCTGCTGGAAGGCTGAGGTCAAAAGATTTGTAACTAGGCCAGAATCCTGTAGTCAGAACTGTGACTGTTAGGTCAAGTCCTGGGCCTGCATTAGGATTATCGTTGAGATACTCTTCAAAACTAGCTTGGTTTTCCCTTGCCAAAGTCAGATCTGTAACCTAGTGGGAGCAACAAGCATTTGAATATTCTCTTTAAACATCCAACCATAGCACATGAATGTTGCATATCAATTCAATTCATAAACACTAGGAAACTTACCATCCCTTCCATCTTTGAAGTAAACTGTCCCCCACATTGTTGCTTCAGTTTTGTCAAAATACTTCTCTCATGTTCATCATTGGCACTCTTATCGAAGAGGAGTCTCCGAGCTAGCTTCTTCCTGCACACAATCAAGCAACGCACTACATGAGTATTCTTTCAGAGCATCTGATAGAAGCAGGGTGCTTCTGCCTTTTCAACTATCACCACAAGAGATTGTTTCTCAGTAGCGTTCCAATACTTTCACAACAATCGCATTTGGAAATATGCTAAAATTTTGATTTTGGGTAAAAATCCACATTTCAAAATTTGAAGACCATAAAGAGCATTAATGTTAAACTCATGTTATTAATATCATGACGAAACAATATGATTTGGGCAAGATATATCTATATAGTTATTTTCCAACTATCTCTCTTATTGCCGGCCTAATTCATCCCATTTAGGGCCCATTCGTTTGCTATTATTTTTCTCCTTTAAATGCATGTTTATTTGTTGAATGTTCTTTCCAAATTTTTAGGTATTTAATGTTTGATACCATTCTACTGTCATTTTTCCTATCTCCTCGGCCCTAATTCAAGAGATTGAGTAGAAGATCTGTTTCCTTAACCATATATGCTGTATCAGAGGGACAGGACAGAATATAGTTTTGGGTGGCTTCATCTCTATTATTAACAAGTGAGCAAGAGCAAAACTCTCCCCTTATCCCCACTTTTTTGTCCCACAAATTCCATGGCCCTTTTCTCAATGAAATGTTGTTAGATAAGATAACGAGTATAGGACTATAAATCACAAGACAACAACAATGATAATAATACATGCCCCAATTTCTTCACTTTATACCACTGAACTACTATTTTAGTTCTCCTAATATCTCGACTACAACTACTTCACTATTCATGTGTTTTCAAGAATAAACTCCTAGCTTGTTATACATCAGTGCATGAGTGCTAACACTTGCTACTCCAAGTTCTATTTGAAATAAATTAAGAGAATAAATTTTTAAGGGGATCCTGCATTTGATTCTTGATATGAATCTAAAAACGGTAGCAGCAATTTTTTAGAACACAATTGCCAATGACTGATAAGGTATTCAAATAACTTGTCTGATTTAATAGAGAAATAAACAGATAAACTTATGAAAAAATATAGAACACCCCAAAAAAGCAATTATATAACTTGATCATCAATGAAATTTCCCTTTCTCCTTTAGTTTACCTGTAGAATTCAGCAAACATGTCTTTGTCGCTGATATAGGCAAGCAGCTTGACCACCTGCACTTACACGAGCCAAAAAAATGAAGTCAAGAATCTGGTTTACAGAAGCTCATGGTAAATTTACAATAATGCAGACCTTTTCAAGAGTTTCTTCAATTGCTTCATCACTCAATTTCTCACTTCCCCCTTTCTTAAGAATATTATCACAAAATGTTGCAAGCAGTTCTGCGCTTGAGCTTCCAGCAACACCCTTGTTGCAGAAAACCTCAAAAGCTTCCTTATGCGCCTAAAAGATCAAAATGTTCCCATTATATAACAATACAATTATCCTACATGGCAATTACAAAGCCATTGTCTGATTGAAACCTTGTGGAAAAGTGTATGATTCTGAAAACAGTCATTCACATATGCCAGGTACTTGTCATGCAGCTCAATCACCTTCCGAACAAAAACCTGAAGACAGAAACCAATTTCAGTTTCCTCACAAGAAAAAAATTGTCCAAGAACTAAGAAGTTTCAGCAATTACCTGTTCCTGCATGCCGACAACATCCCTTTTCTCTGCCTGTAGGAGTATTAATTAGAAAATAGAAATATAAAGTTAGGAAGGTTAGGAGTAAAAATAAATTGCTTCAAAATGCCATCATTTTGCACATTTTCGGAACGATAAGAAAGTTTGAAGCTACCGGTTGCCTAAAATGTAAGAAGGTGACCATTCATGACCTTTTAGAACTTAGGGCCTGTTTGGATTAACTTTTGGAAAATAGCTTCTGAGAAAAAAGCTAAAAAAGTGCTTTTAGAGAATAGATTTTAAGCAGAATAACTTTCTGAAAAAATAGCTTTTAATAAAATGAGTGTTTGGATAATTGTTACCAGAATGGCTTTTTTAGTGCAAAGTACCAAAAAAGACATTAGCTAATGTGATATTTACATTTAAAGAAAGAGTGAGGTTGACAAGTAAAAAACTGAAAAGCATGAGGGCATTTTAGGGAGAGCATTGTTAACAACCACAAAAATCTGATAAAAATAGCTTTTTCAAAACCTAAGTTTTGGACCCCCAAACCATGGTTTGGGTTGAGAAAGTGCTATTTTATGACTCTTTGGCTGGTTTTCTTTAAAACCATGGTTTGGGTTAAAAAAGCACTTTTTTAATTGATTGCCAAACAGGCACTTAATCAATTAAGTACTTCACAATTCACATAAACAAATTAAGAGAATAGATCTAAAGCAAAAGCAATTGAATAAATGCAGTTTGACTTCAACCAAATGAACTAGTTATTTAGTATAGTTGGAATTTCAGTATAGGAAATACTCTAACTTGTACCTTATAACCTTAGGTTTACATCAAAACTATGGCTATGAAACATTTTGCAAACAAAAATAGTACTGGTTTTTTTGGCCTGAACTTGTAAATCGATGCATGATAATTCTGACTCAGTAAGCATAGAGCACAGAAGTCAAATTTTTGTTTTCGAAGTCTCATACATAACTGATAACTTAAGACCAATTTCAGAAATGTGTGTACCTAAAAAGTTCATTGCCTTATTTAACAATTATCTAAGATATAGAATTGAGTAATTCAGTTCAGTGGGGTTTAAGCTATTATGGGTATTTTATTCATCTATTCACGTGGTAGGCATGTGCATATTTTGTATTATGTTTCTTCATCAATTTATTGCCATAAGGTGTGAATTAATTCTTCTTTTGGAAAACTTTCCTAGAGCATGATACAATCACAATTGGACAGCAATTAGCTCTGAACATGGAAGGTAACATAAGCCCAAGTATGAGTTTACATTTAATAATCTCAAAGTTTAAATGAATAAACAGTAGGCCAGATAACTGACTGGGAACCGACCTTTTTGTTACTAGCTGCATCTTCAGCCTGTTTCACCAACGCCATTCCTTCAGTAGTAACATGCTAAAACATGGAAGGAAAGATAACATCATTTAACCAAACCAACATAATCACACTTACTGGCATACAAAACTGGGAGTAAAACCAGTAAGATAAGCTCAACAGTATCAACCTGCTTAAAAATACTGGAAACAGGATCTAACCCCCGAGGTATTTTGGAGAAGAGCCTGAACATCCGTGATAAGTCTTCAATCTAAGCATTTAAAGGAAAAGTTAAACATATTACACAATGCCAGGCTTTAAACAGTTGTAGCCATCATAAGTAAAGAGTTTAACAAATACCTTGTCATCTCTAAGTAATGCGTGACATCCAGAGTGCTCTTTTTCAAGGAGTTGGGTTGCATACACGGTTAAAAGTTCATGTTGAACTTTCTGGAAGTAATTTTCCCCAAGAACAACAAAAACAACCAAGTTGTTAAGAAACTTCGAAATTGAACCACATAATTTACTGAGTCTCTGACAATTTTTTGAGGTTGCCTAGCAAGATATGACCCATTCAACATAGTAATAGACCAGATAGTCAACAACAAACCTCAAGTAACCTTGGCTCACTGCTAGAATGCAAATAATGAGCAACCCTATCTTTTTCGCGCCTTAAGCACTCCTCAGCCTGCAAGCGCCAGAGCAAATAATATACATATACAGTGATGTATATAAGTGGACAAGTCATAGTAAGCACAAAAGAGAAAACATACCTTCAGCATATAATCAGGACAAGAATCTTCAAGTATCCAGTTGGAAGCCTTCCGAGAATAATACGCAGAGGTGTCTTTGAGCATGTCAACCTCAAAATCATTCTCATAGCAATCCATTTGCCCCATTCCAATTTCAACGAATATATCTAACACATTCTTCAACAAAGCTCGATCAATTTGTTCTCCCTCCCGTTCTTGATCAATCTTTAAACACAAAAAATTGCTTAATTCATATAAATTTGCAATTACCGAAAATCTCAATTAAGCAGAAAAACTTACAAGAGATATAACTGCATCCCTCACTTTACCATTTAGTTCCCTGTATACCTGTACAAGAGAAGAGAATAATATTAAGTTGCAATAAAGCTACCATCAATACAAGCACAACAAAGTTTGTCCTAAGAGAATGAATAATAGCATAACCCCACAAAAAGTTAGATGTTACAATACCAAATCCCTGAAGCAACTTAATCCAACTTCATTAAGAGGGGGCAGTGATCTCCGAGCAATGAAGTAACGATCTAGATAGTGAAAGAAGCGAGAAAGCCACCTGACCATAATCTTATGGTTTGCCCACCTTCTCACGAGCTCTCTCAACATAAATTCATCATGCTTCTCTCTCAAAGAAGGTAATACCTAAATGAAACAAAAAGATTGTACTTTAAGAGAAGAGATGTTGGAATGAGAATAATAGCAACCAACAAATACAAAACAAAGTGAATATAAATTTTATAAAAAATGCCAATGGCATATTTTATAGTTAAACAGTAAAATAAACAAGACATTACCCCAAAAAAAACCAACTCATCCAAAAATTTAACATTTATCTAATGATTTCTACAGTACATCAAAGCCATATAGAGCCTCATTCTCACATAAACATTGTTTCTAAAGATTTTTAATTTGAGATTCATATAACTTCTGTGCTTCAGGAAGTTCGTAAGGATCTCTAAGATTTCTTCACTTCGTTCCTGAAAGCACATGAATATAATATAAACTTCCACTTGCATTTCCTCCAGTGAAATATCTTCCACTATAGGCTTTCTTAAAAGTTTACTCATTATGTGGAGCACATGAAAATATCAAATATATACTGTTATCACTTCACAAATCATTAATATATTGCTATTAATTCTATACAATGAGGATCATTTACTACTTTGTAAATTAAGTCTATAGGAAATATGGACACGTTCAGCTAGTAGTTCTTTTATAAGTTTTATAACATTAAAAATTGTTAATTATGGAATAAGTTGAACCTTCCAATTGAATTATTCAGTTCCAAATTTATTTTTAAAGAAAAATAACTGTTATACATGAGTTGCAAGAAACCCATTGCAATATTAAACAGGCCAACAAAGAAGCAACAAATACATTAAACAGATATTCTTTAAACGGTACGAAATGGGAATGGGAATCAGAAAGCTCTCTTTCCAAGAACGCCACTTTGTTATCTGCTAAAAATACTTTCCCTCACCTTTTCCTTCCCTCAAAGCCATTTTTCAAGTACAAAATGCGGTCTAGATTATCACCCTATTAATGATTGATGAATAAGATTGCCTTCATAATAATTAAGAGGCAATCACTGTTAAACACAAATCACAGTCACAAAAGCGACCTACAGGATGCACAGATCAGCTAATACGTTCTATACCATGATACAGCAGTAGCTCAGCAACTTTTAATTACTTCTGGCACAGTTATAGCAAGTGCTACAACCAACATGTGCTACCACAGCATGTGCTAAATTGCAAAACAGGAATGACATTCAAAATCTGATGACAGGTACATGTACCTCCTTCGACTCTATCTAACCATAAGTATCAGCACTTCCTACCACTTTCAAGCACATTTCAAGAAGGCTTGACATTGATGTTAGCCACATGGTTACTATTGTCTGTCATCGGCGGAACCCAAGGCCAGCAACAGACTACTGGCTGAGATCCACGATTTCTTATTGCATCTAGTTTCTCTTTGACCATCAGTTTCTTAATTCATAGACTGAAGATAAATTAAGTGTTTGACATATTTGACAATCAGTTTCTTAATTCATAGACTGAAGATAAATTAAGTGTTTGACATAGTCTTTTACATAACATTTGACTCCAGACACTTATCAAATTAGGAGTTGTGATTGTGATTTAAATGTGATTTTAGCCATTCATACATTATTGAGTGTGTTACAAGCTATTGCTGCTACAAATGTGAGGGAAGCTCAATAAATAACTTTGATGTAATCAATGCAATGCCCCAATAGTTTCTTATTTGAATCTTTCTTTTAAGAACAACATGATATACATTCTAAAATAGAAGAAAAGTATGTCAATCAGCCATGTAATTTGTGACAATGCAACCTGTGTCAAAATCATCGCTATGGGATAAACGATATCACATTTGATGCCACAAGGGTAGGCAAGTATTACCCTCATAGGAAAGAGGCAAAACTTAAGATGCAACATAACACACCACAGATGATCCACAACGTGAAAGTTTATCCACAAGATATCCAGACAGAAGAGTTACTCACAGTTGATATAATATATTCTTCAAACGATTCTCTGTACTTGTCATACAATTGTTGGGAGTAATCATGAGGAGGCTTTTGAGTGCACATGTTGTATATAGTCCTGCAACACGATTTAAGGAAATACAGTGCCTAACAAAAAATATGCAATCAACTCAAGAAAAAGCGATCAAACAAACAAAAATTTTAAAGACCAAACACGGGAGCAATGAAACAGCCCAGAGACGGATACGTATACAGCATCATATAGTCCTCAGAGCTAAACTGAGGCTCGGGCAACCCTTCAAGAATATTCTTAAGTTTTGTAATGCCCTTCTGCATAAAATCCCATCCTTGCTCAAGGTCGATCGTCTTACGCTCACTCATCGACATATCGGCAACCTAATCCCCAGAGATTAGAACCTGTAACACAGACCCGAAGAAACATTTATAAAATTGAAATTTGGTGGAGTAATTCCACCGAGAAAAGAATCAGAAAAAAAAAAAACAGAATCATACTAATCAACATACAACACAAATTCCATCCAATAACCGGCGCCGAAAACTAAACCTCAACGACACCACCATTCAATCCCCCTTTATTCTCAAACAAACAATCGACAAACGAATAATGTGAACCAATCACTGACAACAGAAGTGGGAAATTCAAGCAGGAGATAACAACACAGATCAGAAGAGCGAGATCATGGAAAACCTACAAGAAGGAGTATACATACATACATGTACAGAGAGCAGAGAAGTGACAGCAAAATACCCTTGGTGAGCGAGGGAGATAGCGAAATTGGAGATTTCTTCGGAGAAACGAAACCCTAGATATATAGTTTGGAAACGGAGGAGGACGAAGCAAAGAGGGGAGGAACACGGCCTCAAATTGAGCAACAAAGTGAAATATAAAAGGGGGTTTCTGTTGTGCATAGAACAAAGTGAGAATTTATATTCAGCAGTTATTGCTGGATTTAAATACAATTTAATTTAATTTGATTTAATTACTCCCCCCCGATTTAAAAGTGGGCGAAAATTGTTTCTTTCCTTACTTTGCATTTATTTCCTTTTTTTTCTTCCTTTTTTGTTTTGAATGAAGCCACCGACTTAGAAACCAGTATGTCTAAGATAAGATAGGTTTTACACTCTAGTGATATTAGTGATATGATATATATATACGATAACCTATTAATTGAAAATATATCTGTGGGTATCTCGATTGAGTTGAATTTATTCTAAATATAAATTTCTTTTTGATTTAGATCAATTTTCTATTCGTCTTTATTTATGTTCACTCTACAATAATCAAGCAAATGAGATTGGGTGGTTTTAAGAAAAAGCATTTTATGTTACGAATGTAATTAATATTATTAATATAATGAAATTAGGTGTTTTTTTAAGTATCAAATTAGGTAATTATGTTTTATATATTTTTACACAAAACATTTAGAAAAATGGTATGGCTCACTCACCATTCAAGCATATGGCTCCTAACTAATGATCCACTTGAGGTTTATCTCTATGCATATTAAACAAGTCTTTGATTCTGTTGTCACATGTAGGTTTTATCTACCTTCACTTAGTTATGGAAATATCTCTCCAAACATTACGATTAGAACCACAACTAAATAATATTTACCAAAAATCGAACACGACCAAAATACTTAAATGTCCAACCATTCGCTACGTTAACCTATGTACAATGGGTATGTCCTATATTTGACGTGTATTTAACTAAGGGTTAGCTGTAGCAGGATGGGTCGGTCTTCGCACTACGACCAGCCAAACAATCCAAGTGTCAGTATCAAACATGCCTCCAATAAAACTGACCATATTATAAGGCATTTTTAAAGGAAAGAATTGACTCAAAACATAAGTTACTTGTAATTATAATTGATGCTCTTTTTCAATTTTATCTAGTAAGTGATTCTAAAACTATTTCATGTCCTAATTATAAAATTTAGCTGACTTTTTTTTATAAATTAATAATATAAAATAAATCACTTTAAATTGTTTATATTTATATTTGGTGTAATTAATTACAGGTCCCGTGTAAGGGACTTAATTAAGATGAGGTCCCACGAAATCACCTAATTAATATGAGGTCCCATGAAATTGTTATTGCAGGTCAAAAAGTTGTTATCACAAGGTCACAAGTTGTGACAGATCAAGAGTGATTTTCAGGCCACAAGTTGTTATTGCAGGCCGAAAAGTTGTTATTGCAAGCAAAAAAGTTGTTAGTGAAGGCTTAGTCATTAACAACTTTTTGGCCTGCAATAACAGCTTTTCAGCCTGCAATAACAACTTTTTGGCAGGGACCTCAGATTAATTAAGTAATTTCATAGGACCTCATCTTAATTAAATCCCTTACACGGGACCTGTAATTAATTACCCATTTATATTTTGCTCAAAACTAATTTATTTTACTTATAAATTAACCTATAAAATAATTACATGTGACTTATATCAAAATTTGGTAATGTCTTTTGCTTCCTTAATCTCCACAAAATAAGTCAACTAGATCTTATAATTAAGATAAAAGGGGGTGCTCATTTCTAATTTTTCATTCATTATATATTCTCTCTATGTAATTATTCTATAGTTCATGAAGGTAAAACTAGAAAATAATTTCATTTAGGATTTATTAAGTGAGTAAATGTCTAATCGAGTATATTGAGGCCTGTGAAGGAATGGAGTATCTATTACTGGTATTTAGGATGATTTCATCAATTCAAATTCAAACTCTCTATAATTAATTAGAAACCAGTTTTTTTCCCTCAACAACCAGTTATCATCTAGCACAAAACTAATTAACAATGATCATAACTTTAAAATAATATATAACACCATTGTTATCAAACTCGCGAGTTGACTCTTCAGTTTCCCATTTTTATGTTTCTACCTAACAAAAACATGTACCGATATACTTAAATTCGTATTAATTATAATTTTGGCTAAAATCATGAGTTTACACACTAAATTTACCATTTTTATGTTTATATTATACAAAATAATCTTGTCAATCAGTTCTAAGTTTCATTATTTTTTATTTGACTGTATTCAATAATTTTGTATATAAACTTTATAGACATTTCTGTGTTTAGTTTGATAAAGTATAAATGTTGGTATATTTAATGTCAACTATTCATATTTAAGTTGAATTACTATCATTTTTTGTACTTTTTATTTACTTATATATACTCTAAACACTTAACTATTAATAATGTAAACTCTTACGAGTTTATATTCTCGTTATGAGTTTATTTAAACTCATGAGTTTGACAATCTTGGTTATCACTCCTCCAAAAGAATTGTATTAAAATAATACTTCCTCCTATCCTAGTTATAAGATTAATTTGACTTTTTTATTGGAGAAATTAATTATATAAAACTAATCACTTTAAAATATTTATATTTATCTTTGTTCCTCAAAATCAATCTACTTTACTTATAACGTATAATCCAATTATATGTGACATATATTAAAATTAAGTTGTCTTTTTTGCTTCCTTAATCTCCACAAAAAAGTCAACTTGATCTTATTATAATAACCGGGGGGAGCGCTTCAATAAGAAAATTCTCAAATTTAAGTAACATAATAAAATACTATCTAATATTAAAAGTATTAAATGGGAGAAATTCTTATATGAATCCGGTTTGCCATGTCACTTTTGTTCTGACTAATTATAAACAAACACTTTAGAAATATCCTAATGGGTTAAGGATCATTTTGGCCAATGAACTATGAGCCAAGTATCACCTAGCACATATATTTATAAAAAGCATCTTATATGCCAATGAACTTTTAAAACTGGACAAATTTGCCAACGCCGTCAGATTTAACCAAATGGTGCCACTTGTCGACATGTCATTTGTCCACGTGGATCAAAAAAATGACGTGGACCAATAATGTGTCGACACGAAGCAGGGACTTAACGACAGTTAGGGTAAATCTGACGGCGTTGGCCAATTTGTCCAATTTTAAAAGTTCATTGGCATATAAGATACTTTTTATAAATATATGTGCAAAGTGATACTTGACTCATAGTTCATTGGCCAAAATGATCTTTAACCCAATCCTAATCTAACCTAAACAATTTTAATTTGATGTGACATTATAGAGCTAGCCTTTTTTACTCAAAGGAAAAGAAAAGTGAATGAGCCTTATTTTAATAATGCTTATACTCAAACAAGTGCAGCATCAAATTAAATTTCTCCATATTAGATTACAATATTTATATGGTTGCTTATAATTGACCAAATCATATAATGTAGGTGATCATTTACAATCGATGGCTAGATTATCTTCTTAATTTTTTGCATTTATTTTTTATTTTCACTCTTAACAAAAATCTCAATTTCAAAATACCCCGTAGGAAAGATAGTTTGGGTGCTTTGCTGTTTTTGCTTACGGAGCACAAATTATTAACAATTATCATGATTTTAAGGTGACAAATATATTATTTAAAGAAAATAACTCTAAAATGAGATAAATACTTAAATACTCCTAAAACACCACCTTCTAAACTTTGTCCAATCAAAACACAAAAAGTCATCTTTAAATGACGTGATACCCTGAATGTATGTAAATACGAGTATTAAACTTGTAATTGATAATAACACTCATCAGTCGCCCATTGACTAGTAAAAGAAACAAATGAAAACCCGCAAATTCTGGTAACAGAATGAAATTTTAATATCTTCTTTGAAGATTTTATGAGTGAAATCTGATTAACCTTGCGGTTTCGAACGGTGGCATAAGTACAGTTAAAGTGTAAATTCATGTCAAAATCTTTTTGCTTCAAATCATGTGATTCCACAAAATTTTGTGTGGTCAATGTTGCAGAAGTTTTAAACCTATCAGTATATTATCTCACACTGTTAAAAAAACTAATGTTAGCTTTTAGTATTATAAAGGGGCGATGAGGGATAATATTGATCTATTTCAACACTTCAAAGCAAAACTGAACATAAAATTTTTTTCAGGACAATATTGTTCTTGAGGGGGAAGTAAAGCTTTCCAAACAGTTTACACATTAATTCCATAAGTGCATGCTTTTTGCTGATGATATAGTCTTTCTGGCCGAATCAAGAGAGGAGATTAATGATAAATTAGAGATATGAAGAAACACGTTGGAGTCGAAGGGTTTCAGTTTAAGTAGGAGTAAGACAGAATATATGCATTGCAATTTTGCAAATAGACAACTTAGAGGTGATTTAGAGGTTAAACTAGGAGAGCAAACAATCCCTCAAGTGACAAAGTTTAGGTATTTGGGATCAATTATAAGACAAGATGGTGAGATGGATGACAATGTCAATCATAAAATTCAAGTTGGGTGGTATAAGTGGAGGAATACTACTGGATTTCTCTGCGATAGAAAAGTACCCCATAAAGTAAAAGGTAAGTTTTATCGCACTGCTATAAGACTAGCAGTATTATATAGTAGTGAATGTTGGGCTTTGAATGGTCAACATGAACATAAAATGGGGGTAGCTGAAATGAGGATGTTGAGATGGATGTGTGGTCACACAAGAAAAGATAAAATTTGGAATGATCATATACGCGAACTAGTTGGAGTGCCACCTATCAGTGAGAAAATGGTAGAAAATCGTTTGAGGTGGTTTGGACATGTACAAAGAAGGTCATTAGATGAGCCAGTGAGAAGGATAGATCAAACAGTCTGGAGTCTGATTAAGAGAGGAAGAGGGAGACCGAGGCGTACACTCAATGAATTTGTAGAGCGAGATCTTTTAATAAATAATATATCTAAAGATTTGGTGACCGATAGAGCACAATAGCATCATGCGATCCATGTAGCCGACCCCACTTAGTGGAATAAGGCTTGGTTGTTGTTGTTGTATATGTGTGTGTATGTTATATCCTTTATTGCCTTACAAGAAATGAATCGAAATATAAAGTAACTAAATATACCATCCAATGATCCAATGGCTAGATTAGAATTTCAAGATACTTGGATACCAATTAATAATAATTCATTAAATTTTCTTCTATATGTATAAACCTGATGTTTGCATGAAGAAATGAATATTCATTGCCTCACTAAAAACTTTTTTAGCAAGGGAATTAATTAAAACAAATGCTTTCCATTTCCCTGCTTTTAATTAAATTCAGCCTTCCAATCTAATAATTCTCCTCTTCAGAATCTATCTTAAATATTACCATATTGCTTCAGGAATTCAAACTCTGCAAATATGGTGTTTTTTTTCCATGACAGCGAATATAATGTTTCAAAGAGTAAACTTCACCCTAACCTATCCCAGTAAATAAACTGAGTTTTGGTAATTAAAGGTGGAAATAGATTAGGCATGGCTTGTTGTATAACTGATTGACCTAAGCCTGACCTGTGGCCTATAGTAGACCTTTTTTTCAGGCCTGAGCCTGGCCTATTCAATGACCAGGACTGGCCTGAAGCCTGTTAAAAGGCATGTTATCAATAAGCTGCCTAATAAGCCTAAAACAGGCTTATGACTCAAAAAGTCTAAAAGTACATTTTTTTACTTAGCAATAGTATGATACTCAACAACGTAAGAATACAAATCTAATACAAAACAATATGAGTCTAAAAGACAAAGCAAGTAAACATCAACAAAGCTAATAGTCTGATACAACCAACAAAAATAAAGTGAAAAGTGATGGTAGAGGCCGGAAAGGAAGAGGAGAAGATGGATGGTTCTAAGGTGATGGATTTGCGTCCTTGGCAGGAAGGAGAAAAGAGAAACAGTGAGATAGAGTAAAAAGTCAGGGTGAGTGAAAAAAAACCTTAGATACATACATGTGTAATTTTATTTCAAATTAAGGGTATAAATGTAATGTTACTATTTTTTTTAAAAAAATATATAACAGGCCAAGGCCGGCCTGTTAGTCCTAATAGGTTTTTTTAAGAGGCCTGGGCCTGGCCTGTTTAGGAAAAAAAGACTTTAAAAAAAGCCTGGGCCTGTGGACTATTAGGCCTGGACCTGGATAGGCTTGGAATAAACCAAGCCTAAGGCCCCTGTTAAAGGCCTGGCCTATTTCCACCCCTATTGGTAATAGGTTCAGTAATTTTATTACACGTTGCGATGCCACATGTCTATTTAGTAATCGGTTAAAGATCAGATTTGCCCCGGAAGTATGCACGGTGGATCACATCTGCCTCGGAAGTATTTTTTGGTCCAATTTTGCCTCAGAAGTATGCAAAGTGGATCATATTCATCCTTTACCATTAAAAAACCCACGTTAACCGTTAAATAGTTGACGTTGACCATTAATATTTTAACAGTAAAGGACGAATATGATCCACTTTGCACACTTTCAAGGCAAAATTGGACCAAAAAATACTTGCAGGGGCAGATGTGATCCACCGTGCATACTTTTGGGGCAAATATGACCTTTATCTCTTTAGTTATTTGTGTAAGGGTTTGGATTAATGTTGGAAAAAACTAATTTCACATTAATTCACTTTTGCAAATTTAAGTTGAAGTATAAGTTAATTAGTGTACCCAAAAAAGGTTGGTCCAATTGGTAAAGGAATTGTCTCATACTCATAAGGCTGTGAGTTCGACTCCTACCGTTGTGATGACTTTGTTGGTGGTGGGAGATAATGTAAGTATTTTTGTAAGCATTATTTGAGTTCGGAGGCTTACCCTGACCCTGATAAGCTACAGGGACCCAACTTATCTAAACTTTTTCATATTAAAAAAAGTTACTTAATGTAATGTGACTTATGTTTTCATAGATTTTTTGTAAAAGCTGGCAGAAATTTGTTTAGTTGATTTGTTGAAAAGTTCATTTCTGTTATAAAATATTATCTAGTGGATGTCCATAACCTCCCTCTCTTAGGATTCCCTTCCTATAACCTCCTAATGAATAGCTTGTAGGAGTTTCTTCTTATCATTATTGCCATTATATCAATCTTTATATCTTTGTAACCATAGTTATACGTTTGAATGTGTTGAAGCCTATAAATAGAGATCAAACACAAAGCATTTGTACCAAGAACTACAAGTGAATGAGAAATGCTCATTTCCTCCCTAGAAATGCTCATTTCCTCCCTCTTCTATTTTCTTTGTCTCATTATCCCATTTTTTTTATCCATCTTTCTTCTTTTCTCTTATTTTTATAACACATTATCAGCACGAGTTTGCTCTGAAATTTTTTAGATATATCCCTTAAAACTTAGTAGTATTTTCATGTTCAATTCTTTTATTAGTATTTTATTTTTATTTTAATTTTTTTATAGTGCATGGTGTGTGTCTTTCATTATACACACACATGCGTCTATATATATACACATATAAAGTATATAATTATATAGTATAATTATATAAATATATATAAAGTATATAATTATATAAATATAATATATATATAATATATTGCATCATATCCTTACCTCTTCTGGAAAATTAGAGAGGCTGTCACAATGAACTAGATTGGCAGGTTCTACCGCCTTTAGCTCATACGCCCTTTAGTTCTTACCAAGGTAATTAAACCCGGACCGGCAACTAGCCCGGTCGAGGCAGAGGGTCAGAGGGTCAGTACGTAACTAACCCGTGAGTCAGCCCGATGAAGAATAAAAATAAAAAATTAACCAAAAAATTATCCAACTAACAATAATTTCCAAAAATCCAAACAATAACTTCACTTACCATTTTGAATCATTAACCAAAAAATAATCCAAGTATCAACATTGTTTACAAAATTCTTTGACAAAATGATATCATCATATCATATTATACTACTATCCAATGACACAAAATGGTTAGCAACCAATTAGTACCTAGTATTAACTATTTATCATATCAAAATAGATATATGGTAACAAAATATTTTCACCTTCAACCTTTCATCATTATAAAAATATTAAACAAAAAAAATATCATTTAAAAAAAAAAAAGACCGGGTCGACCCTCCTAACCCGCAGGGTCGACCGGGTTTTGACCGGGTCAGAACGGTTTTCCCGGGTTTTGACCGGGCCGTTCTACCCCCGGGTTAGCACCCAACCCGGCCGGGCCGGGCCGGGTTTAATTACAATGGTTCTTACGGAACACTCTGTCTGCATATTTAATTTGATACTTTAATAACATCTATATAAATATATCATATTATAATATATATATATTATATTTATATATACGCACACATGAATATATACACACATATTATATATATATATATATGTTATTTTATTCTCTTTATTTTGTCATTTTAATTTTATTATCTTATACCTTTTATTATCTTATCTTATGCGTTTTGTTATTTTAGTTGCAATTTCTATTATTCTAATTTTCTCTTTGTTATATTATCTTAGTTACCAATTTACTTTAAAGATATGAGTTTCTAACATATTATCTGCGTATAATACCAATTATCTATACATGCTTCATATTGTATGCATTTTTAATTTTGCCATTTAAATTTATATTTTTCTTATATGTTGATGTTGTAATTATCTTATTTTCATTTTCATTCTGTTACACCTTTTTATATTATTATATCTAATCCCTTCATGTGATTTGTTTTTCATATTTTACATCTTTTGCCGTTATCTTAAATTTTGCTATTGCAATTTTACTTGTTATCTATATTGCCATTTATGTTATTTCAGTTTTCTGGTTATTATATAACATTATTTAATTTACATTTATATTATTACTATTTATATTGAATGGATTGGAATCTATTTTAATTTTAGGTATCCGTTTCATTAATATGATTTTTATTACATATTATTGTCATTTTTATATTATAAATGATTGAATTTAATTTATTTCGTCCTAACAATATTCTTTTAATTTTATTAAATGGAAAGAGCTCATGTTATATTATTTTTGTAATGCTCTTAAATTTATATTGCAGATTACACACATATTAACACTATATATATATGCTCACTGTACACACACTTAGAACAAGTGCTAGGATTTCATATTGCTTTGTATATACACACACATATTATATATAGCAATTGCTATTAATTTTATTTATATCACTATGACTTTTATGATATGCATATATGTGTATATATATATATAAAATATATATGTGTATTCACATATGTGTATTAATGTGTAGTCTCACAGTTATATATGTACATGTGTATTATTTCTAATCTATTTATATTGTTATATATATGATGATAGGATCTAATTCTTTATATTAGATTGTGATTTTAATATACTTAATTTATTAAAATATTCTTTTAATTTTATAGCATGGCCAGCAGCCATAATGCTTTATATTTTGTGATTAAATGACCAGAAGTCGTATCACTTCATCTAATAATTCTTATGTAGTTGTGATTGGATGACCAGTAGTCACATCACATTTTTAATAGTTCTTTTGTAAAAAGAACATTAAGAACATTATGAATTCCACTAAATTGTATCAGAAGAAGAAATTGTGGTATTATATGATTAAATCATTATAAATATTAAAGCCTTGAAGGCTTATTGTTCATGTATCAAAATTACAAAAAGGAGCTTTAGAGCCTTAAAATATATTTTATGTTCTGAAGACAAATAATTTATAGAGAATTATAATATACAAAAGCAATAGTCCTGAAGACTAGTCAACATATTTTGCTATGATTACATATGACCAATGCCCAAATTAAAATCAGAGGCAGCAATGTTTTGTGATATTAAAATAATCATTGTTATATAAGATTATGAGAATGTGTTACAATATGGTAAAGCTGTAGATAGCTAAACATATGTTACAATATGGCAAAGCTATAGATAGCTAAACATGCACATATTTACTGAAGGTAAAAGGTCTATGTGGTTGTAAAGTTGAAAAGACCACGAGATGACCAATATCAAAATTGACAATGAGTTGGTAAATAACAAAAGAGTAAATGGGTTACATAGAAATATGCCCAGATTTATTGTAATAGAAAAAGAAAAAGACATTTTCATGAGTTAGAAGACTTCCTCATGTTTAATGCGTAAGAAAAATTATTATAAGGAATTAATTTTATTATATTTAGATGAGCGAAATTTCTCTTCCACTGGACTTACTTTAATTTTTGTGAAGCTACATGTATCCAGATGTTGATAATAAACAGGTACGCATTTATTAGTATGTTCAAATATGTGAATGATAAGATATTTAGAAAATATTAATATCATAGATATTGTGATTTTAGAAAATATTATTATCATAGATATTGTGGAATTTTTTTTTTACAGATATGGTTAAATAAGTTTTATTACATTTATTGCATGATTTTTTTTCCTTAAACAACAATATTATGTTTATCCCATAAAAATCGATTTTTAAAGATTTTTTTGTCTTCAAATAAATCAAAATATGATGACGACGATGACGACATAAAGAGGGGAATGAAAAAAAAGAAAAGAAAAAGGAACCGTAAGATGATAAGAGTTAGTTAGCCGTGTGATTGTTTAATTAAGAATTAGTTAAACCTGTGATTATTTGAGAAGGGTAAAGATATATTTTATCTATTAATAGTACATTCTATCTAATTTGGTGGTATCTATTAATAGTACATTCTATCTAATTTCGTGGTAGGATTTTAATATATTTATAAACTTAATGACAACTACATTAAAATGAATTATCATGTTAAATTCTAATTTAATTGTTACATATATTATAAGGAAATATGACTATTGGTTTTATTCTACAAGTAAGGTTGACACATATTTTTGAAGAGGACTTGATTGATTCGATGAATTATTGTTGAATAATTTTTGTTAGAGTAATTTTTATAGTTGAGATTTGAGATGCAATTTTACTTACTATAATTTATTGGTTATCACATAAGATTATAAGAAAATATATGTTTCTAGAGAAAAAGCAAACAAATTGAAATATATTATTTCTAATGAGTAATGAAATTATATAGAAATATAATATTATATGTTAGTTCTTGAAGAACTTATATGTAACAAAATCGATATAGTTCCTGAAGAACGAATACAAATTCTTTTCCTATGGGTGGAAGAACAATTCATCGTGAAAAATACGACCCCATGGATTGATATTAGAACTTCGGTTCATTAATGGGTATGAAAAAAATAGCCCTATTAGATTCAAATACATAATTATATGTGACTTATTTGATCATCCGAGTTATTTATTGATATAGTAAACTAAAAGTTTATTGATCCAAATAAATTTATTGTTGGCATGACTTGTTTGATCATTCAAGTTATTTATTGACATCCATTGAGGAACCAGAAGATTCTTCATGAATAGTTAACATAATTCAAGAGTTATATTGTGCTGCTTGTTCTCAAAGAAAATTTAACAATCACTAGTTGCGATTTGGAATGGATCTATATTTCTGGAAATATATCAAACTCATGGGCCCAATCAAATAGCATGTAAACCATATAAGTATTCAATAAATTTGATAGATGCATCTATAAAATGGTTACATGTGCGATTATTTAGCTTGCAACCTGAGTTGCAAGATTGTTTGAATAAATCATTCTATTGAGTGCACAATTTCCAGATTATATGATCCAGAAATTATTTATTAAAGCCTCCATGAAATATTTATGAGAACAAAGTTTCTTTTTCAATGTTGATATATCTAATATCACATATTGCAACACTTTACATCAAGCCAACAATATTCTCTCCCAATAAAATTGGCTTTTGGTCAGGAGCCAGATAATTTCTATCTCAAAAATTTTGAATGTGCAATGCATTGCCTATTAATCCACCACAACGTATATAGATGGATATTTAGACAACATTGAGATAAATGTTGGATAAGGAACTCCTTCTTCTTGTTTCTAAATGAAACAAAATGATGTTTCAAAAGGAAACAAATGGATTTTGGAGACTTATACCGCATGATTATTTGATTGTCATTTGACAAAGTTATCCAAACATGAGGGGGAGAAATCAAGTAGCTGGGAAAGAAAATATATTGAATGCACTATCATTATCAAATGTAGATCCTCAAGTATAGTAGTATGAACCAAAAGTTCATCAGATTTTGCATTCATAAAGTATTACAAAATATCTACCAGATATAATTACTGACCTAAATGAGAATTATCGAATCTCATATTCCAATTGAAAATGCTCTAACAAATGTGACATGCCTGAAGCATGAGAAATCAATCGATTCCAAATTAAATGTAAATACTTAGGATAAATAGGAGCTTATAATTAAGATGATCGTTTTGAGGAGGCATGCACTCCAGAAGAGTGCTAAGACATAACTAATTGAAAAACTTCAAAGGAGGTACAGGTACCTGAAAATTAGCAAAGAGATCTCAATAAGTTATGTCCAAACAAGGAAAATGGAATCGAAAAGAATAGAGTTGTCGACAACAATAATGATATCACGTGATTAAATAAGGATCTTATACTAAGATATGTCATAAGAAGTAGACACAAAGATGATTGGCCAAAAAGGAAAACAAAGGGGAAAGATACAATGAAAATGCTATTATGCTTTTAATACATGAACATTATGGGCCTGCAGTCCAAATACTTGAAATATAAAATTATAAATATTTATGTGAAATATATATTTTCACAAAGACAATGAAGATTATGATAAGGCATATTATTTTTATAGTGGATGCAGTTGTTTTGCATATAAGTCTGGCAGTATATGAAAAGAAAGTGTACGCCAATTTGTGAAATTTAAATGAAAATCCTTGAATGATCTTAAATGCCAGAAGCATATACAAGAAAATCATTCAAAATATATTTTTATTTAGAAAATACATAAATTTGCATTTTACTTGACCAATAGCTCAAGTTATTAAATTCCTTAATGATTTTTAAAATCATGTATAGAGTTCCCATATAAATATTTGCTAATTTTGTTGGTATTACATTTTACAATTTTGTGGAAGAATTAAGCTCTTGTAGGTGCACAATGGATAATGTATAAATACATAGATTCGAGATATATCATGGAGATATGTTAGAGGAATATATTTTACTAGAACATATGGTGATAATGCAATTCGACCCAATGAAGATATGGTCAAAAAGCTTTGGACGGAATATATTTGAAAAATCAGTACACTCAATCGAGATACAAGGACAAAAGTGATGTAATCACCAGGGGGAATAAAATGTTATGTTCAAGGAGAGAAAATGTCATGATGTACTCTTTTTCCCTTACCCAATGTTTTGTCCCACTGGGTTTTCCTGGTAAGGTTTTTAACGAGGCAGCTTTGATAAGTATTGTGTACTCTTTTTCCTTCACTGGGTTTTTCTCCCATTAGGTTTTTCCTAGTAAGGTTTTAATGAGGCACAATATTTATTTATGGACATCCAAGGGGGAGTGTTATAAAATATTATCTAGTGGATGTCCATAACCTCCCTCTCTTAGGATTCCCTTCCTATAACCTCCTAATGAATAGCTTGTAGGAGTTTCTTCTTATCATTATTGCCATTATATCAATCTTTATATCTTTGTAACCATAGTTATACGTTTGAATGTGTTGAAGCCTATAAATAGAGACCAAACATAAAGCATTTGTACCAAGAACTACAAGTGAATGAGAAATGCTCATTTCCTCCCTCTTCTATTTTCTTTGTCTCATTATCCCATTTTTTTTATCCATCTTTCTTCTTTTCTCTTATTTTTATAACAATTTCAGAATATTCAAATATACTCCCTCCATTCCTTAATATAGAACTTATTTAGGGTTGATGAGCTTGGTTCTAGATATATGATTCACTTCTAATTGTTGTCAATTATCTTTTCCACAATGACCTATATTGATGTTCTCTCAATAATAAATAAATGAGAGAGAGCGATGAGAGAATTAAGAAAGGTGGTTTAGAAAACTCATAACATATTAACTAATTTAATTAACATATTTAATATATTCAAATGTCTTGGCAAAAGCTATAAGCTAAAAGGCGTTGCTTCAAAACAATATCAAACATCATTTTTAGATCTAAAATGATTTTTTTAAATCGAAAAAGTTACTTTCAAAATCACGTTTACCCATTGACACACCAGAGCTAAAAATACCTTATATATTTGGCATGAAAGTCAGATGCGACTTTAGTGAAAAGGGGGGATCAATAGCAAGTGCACATTATAGGGCTTGTTTCAATGAATGTTGGAAAAATTGATTTCTATTTCATTTGTCTTTTTTTTTTTTACATACTGAAGTTGACAAGGTAAAAATTAATCAGTTTAATGGGACTTATTTGTGGATAATGTTTTACAAGAAAAATGTCAGTTGACATAATGCTACTTGAAATGGGTAATATTTCTTCCAGCCCTAATAATAGTAATAATAGATACATGATTTCAATGAAGAAGTACAAGCTTCACAAAATAAAGTATGTGTATGTCTTTCTCTGGTCCTATGTAAAGGTCGCTTCCACATGCATGTTTCATCGTAGCTAGACTTGCAATAAAACTTAACAATTTTTTAATGTTACACCAATTTAATATGTGTAACGCGAAAGAACTAAACTTACACAATAAATTCATGTAAAAAATTAATAATGTGACTTATATGAATACAATTAAAAAAAAACTTCTCAAAGAGATGTATATATGGACAAAAGCATGCCACTTCAGCTGAATCATTACAAAACGTGTGGCATTTCTATCATTCTAAGCTATTACCAAAAGAAACTAAAATTAAACTTTGGCTTGTTTATGGTTTTTAAGGAAAATTACTTAATATATAAATATAATTACATTTTTGTGAATGCTCATGATATTTATTTAAGATCCAAGGAACCTAATTATGATTTTCATGAATCATTTATTCATATATCCTCCTCCATTCATGAATAGAGTTATTGCGTCATGAACATTCATTCTCATGCATTGAATATATATATATATATATACACACTCAATATTCATCAACTATGGTAAATGTGTAGGACATCAAAATATTACGATAGGTACAATGTAATTTATTTATTACTCCCTCCGATCATAAAGATAGGACCTATATGAAATGGTGAGTTTGGTCCTAAATATAACACATTTTTTTATATTTTTTTCATTTTTTTAAATTATTCCCACTACTACAAAAAGGGGTTTTTGTAGCACCCTTTTTGTAGCACTTATTCCAACGAGTGCTACAGCTGCAAGGGAACAAACATATTGTAGCCCTAGTTAAGTTGAGTGCTACAATAGGATGATATCAATTGTAGCAATAGCCTGACAAAGCGCTACATAATCCTTTTTTAAAAAACTTAAAATAAATAATTCGCATATTGTAACATTTATTTAACAAAGTGCTATAATAGGCTCAATTATATATATTATTTATAAGAAATATTTAGAAGATAATGTTTCAAATTTTATTAGCCAATTTATCAAATTACCTCATTTAATTACTCAAACTAATATTATTGCATTTATTGTTATGATAAATTGTCAAGACATTTATTTTTTCTATTGGTTAACTTTTTCTTTTTCTCCTGTACAATCTTTCCCCCATAAATAATTTTTTTATTATCTCTTTTCCACAATCCTCTTCATTATGATAATTTCATTATTCTCTCTTATTTTATATTTAAAAAATAAGGGAATTTCTGAAAAAAATTATATTATAATTTTACATTTTTATTGAATTTAACCAATTTTTTTATATATAATATTATTGGGTTAAAAGGTTATTATAAATAGGATCATAAAAAAATTCACGTATCAAAAAACTGATGCCTATTTAAAAATTTAAATTTTTTTAAAAAAGTATTTTCTAAATCATAATGTGACTCCACTAACCCCACTTTCAGCCCCACGCTCTCAAGTGGTCGAAACTTTTTCCCTTTTCTCAGCATAAGTCCTGTTCTTCCTTGAAGTTTCAAGTTTCTCTGCCTTCGCCTCATCTCAGAAGCAGCAAGCGCACTCTGAAGCACCAGCCTCCTCTGCCTGCGCCGCCGACTTCATCTCCTGCGATCACTAGGTCGCTTTCTCATATTCGTATATCTGGTTTGCCTATTCTACTTCTATGTTCTTTCTTCCTGCATCTACCATATTCCCAATTTTGGTTAACAATGAGCGCATATGAGTTTTGTTCTATCTCTCTATTATTTGGAAAATAACTGGATTTATGCTACGTTGTTCTATTGTTGGAGAATCTATCTTCCCCGTTTTGATCATTTCGTCTTTGAACCTGCTTTTGTCTCTAATAATTTCTCTCTCAAGCCTTTTAGTCTCTCTTTGTTAGTGTCTCATAAGCAGATGGCAACCCACGAGTTTATCTCTTTTTTTTCTATTGACCTGAAACTCTTGGATTATATTTTTCTAACTAAAGTATTGTCTTGTTTGAGTTTCAATTCATTTTTATAGCTACATATGATATACCTTCTTTCTGCATTATGGCTAACGTATGTTCAAGTTTATTTCGCTGATCAAATGCTACAAGATTATGAATAAGGATAATTTATTTGGTTATTTTAAAAAAGTCTTATGTGTTTCATCCCTCAAAGTTTATCATTTATTTTATAGGCCATTTGCTTCGTGAATTAGAGTAATTTGTAAAGGTTGCATGAACTGCTCACTTTCTATAATACTATCCATAACGTAAATTTAGTAGTGCAATGAGGAAGTATTAGCTGAATGGTTATGTTGACATCAGCTGTCAACTCTATAAATTTTAAACTGAAATCTGACGTCTCCTCACCAATTTCTATAGACCTTCGCCTCATCATTTCGTACCCTTCCCTCCTTCAGCAAATCTCCCAAATTCTAATTTCATCTGCCGGTCTTGAATGTTGAATATTAACACTCTTGAATCCATTAGATACAAACTGAACTATTATTAATATGACCTTCCCTTGTAGTTTTTTTAACAAATGAAAGCTTTTAACTTGTATCTCTAAAATTTATTAATATATTTTTATATCTCTACTTTATTTATATATTTCAATTATATGGCAGGGAAGCTGATTCTTCAGATGATTATAATTCAATTAAAACCAATTCAACCAAATTGTCTAGATTCATTGAGACGAAAAATCGAGACACAATCTGTAATACATATATGATGACTGCACAAAAGTCTCAGATCCTTTTATGGGATTAATTTGAAAAGAAGTTGAGGTAAAAGGTTAATTACCCTACCATTTTAGTTATTTTGTTTCATATATTTACACTAAGAAATTGGAATATTTATTCTAGGTATGCTCTATCATCGAAGAGACTCAAGAGAGATGTGCTAAAGAAAGCTACCAACCTTCTTAGGAAGCATTGTGCAATCATGGTTGTCATATGTTGTTTATTAAAAGTGTTGTTGTAACTGGTTGATTATGATTAATGTAACGTGATTGTTATCTGTTGCTTGTTGCTTATTTTGAATTAATAGAGTATGACTACTTGATATTCAATGAAAGTTAATTGTATTGCAACTTTGTTGATTATCTGAAATGAGTTTATTAAATAAAGCACCATGAGAAATTTATACATTTATGAATATTTTTTGAAAGACAAACACTTTGTAGCGCTTGCTCAAGGAAAGATGGGAGAAGATGATTAATTTTTTTTTCTAAAAAAATACCTTAGGCAGCACTTTTTTGACAAAGTGCAACAAAAGAGCCAGCCTATTGTAGCGCTTTAAAAGTGCTACAATAACCTATTGTAATTTTTGACAAAGTGCAACAAAAGAGCCCGCCTATTGTAGCGCTTTAAAAGTGCTACAATAACCTATTGTAGCACTGACACTTGTAGCACTTCGAAAGTTCTACAAAAAGCAAAAAAGAAGTGCTATAATTCCACTTTTCTGTAGTAGTGTCCTATTAATACTATTCAATAATAAACAAATAAGAGAGGAAGGGAGGGAGTAAGGTGTATGGTTAGGGTGCTTTAGTAATATCATGTAATTTTAACTAATTTAATTAATAACCTTAATCTAATCAAATTAGGTAATTAGGTTTTATATTTAGATCGGAGGGAGTAATATTTAATAAGCGGATGCACATATCTATAGTGGCCTATATATGTGCGTTTCAAAGTCTATTTGTACTCACATGAATCAAAGTGAATAAGAAGACTAATTCACCCCTCTAAATGTTCTATCTTGTTTATATATATGATGAGTTTTACATAAATGACCTTAAGACAATGTTGTATAAAATATTATCTTAAAAAGTTTTAGTGATTTTTTTTGGGTTATTAAATGGCGTTTTTGTTCCAAACTAAAGTATATTTTTGTAAAATCCTTTCCTTATAACTATAATTTATAAGACATTTAACAAATTTATAATTTAATAGTTGTACTATGGTATAAAAGAGAAAATGTTTTAATAAACAACTATCATAGTAGAAAAACTTTTATCTACCTTTCGCACACTAACCATGGTAGAAAAGAGTTTAACTAAATCATTAAGAACCTACTATGGTTACAAAGAATACCATTATTAAATCAAGTTAACCATGATAGAAAAAGATAACAGTAAAATTTAAAAGACCTATCATGGTTCAAAGAATGAGACTTATTTATTATCATTTATCCACGATATAAAAGAGTGAAACTAAAACCCAAATCCTAATAACAAGACACAGAGGAGAGCATGAGAGTCAGTAAGCGAGGTCAAGGAAATGGTGATGGGGAACAATGACAGTGAGAGGAGAATTGGGCATGCTAGTGATGATGGTAGGGGAGGAAGTATCATAGAAGGTCCTAAGATCTCTTGTATTGTTCAAAGATGGAAGGCTTTTTTGGCCAAGAAAATGCTAATGATGAAGTTTCTGGAGGAAAGAGATGTCGGAAGAAGAGGGCGTGAGGAATCAATGGTTGGAAGGTACCCAACATTGTCTATGACAGCAGAACAATATACGGCGTGGTGTAAACCGTGGATGAATTCTTTGATTATTAAGCTTTTAGGGGCTTAAGTTCCAAAGCAGGTCTTTATTTATCAGGTGAAGAGGATGTGGAAGCCTCAACAACCAATGAAAATCATGCATTTGAGTAACGATTACCAATTTACTACATTGTCTCTTTCACTAATCATGAAGATTAGGACTATACCTTCCAGGAAAGGCCATGGATGATTAATGATCATTATGAAAGTGGCAGAAATGCACAAGAGAGGGGTGAATTGTGCTAATTAAAATTCTAAGCAATGAAACACAAGACTTATACTGGTTCAGCCCAACTCTTGGCCTACGTCCAGTTCTCCAACCTTCAGTTAGGTTCCACTAAAATCTTCAAGATTCAATTAGGCTCTTGACTACCTTTACATTGATCCCTCAGTAAGAGCTCTCTCTTACAGATCACTCCCCCTTATAACTTGTAAGTTTACAACCTACTCTTAAGATCCCACTATCTTAAGAGTAATCCTCACTTAGAATGAGATTACAAGAACTTGTTCACTCAATGAACAAATTTTGATACACACTGAAGTACAAAGGTAATGAATATAACTGAGAGTAGGTGAGTATTGAATGCAGGAAGTATTGATTGCTTGAGAGCGTATTCAATGTATTCAATCAATTTACTTCACCAACTTCTTCACTAATGACTTTTATAGGTGTTTCTGAATTCTGCCCGTCGGTGACTTTATAGCCGTTGAGTATTTGATGTGGATGAGAGATGATAAATCTTGATGGAGTGTTAAGTTAATGATGTTCTTGTGTTGCATTAACTCCCTTGTACTAGGTTAGCTTTAGTTCTCCTCTCCTCATTAATTGCAGAAAGCAATTCTTATTTCAAACAGCTTAATTCTTGAATCTGTGAGTAATGTTAACTTCCCAAAATAGGTCTGACATACTCTTTATATAAAAGGCTAAACATTCAATCCATCGTCAAATTGATTATAAGGCTTTATTCTATTACTGCTTCTGTTCTCTGATCGATCACACATAGATCAGGCTTAGATTAGGATTTGCATCACTTGAACATGAGATTAGAGTACAATTATAAAACCCTACGCCTGATCGATCATGCTTTATTGATCGAATAGGCTGGCCTTGTTCAGTTAATCTTAGACTTTCATAATCGATCACAGGACACTACTCACATATTCTCTGATCGATTAGGCTACCATGATCGAATGGGCTAATTTAGACTTTGGATTGCAATTAAGATTTCTTGATCGATCACAGGAGGTCCTGATCGATCATGTACTTTCACTCGATCATGCTAATATTACTAAGTTTGATTTCCAATTAAGTTCAAGCTTCTTTAACCGATCACAAGGCATCCTAATTGATTAGGCAGCCACATTTATACCTTATATTCATTCTAACTTTATCTTGATCGATCATAACCTTAGATTCTTAATTGACTATCTTTCCCTGATCGATTAGGCAATGACTTAGGATTTTTATATTAGATTATTCTAAGTTCAATCTATTTTTATACCTAAGTTATGTTTAGTTATCATCAAAACCCATTATTCTAACACATTACCTCCTAGTTCAAAAGCGACAACCTAATTTTAATCCATGGAAGTCAGATACCCAGATAAAAATTGCAACGTGGGTTAGAATTCTGGATTTACTGGTTGAGTTGTATAATGTGGGCTTCATCTAGTTTGTTTTCACTATGGCGAGTATGGTCATGAGAAGCATGCTTGTCCAAAGCATCAAAGGGATATTAATAGTGAAACAAAAGGGAGATGGGATATAAGTGGACAAGGATAGTAATCTAGGCATGAAGGGATCAATGGCTAACAGAAAGGTTGCCGATGAAATTGTAATACAAGAATCGGCCAGTGGGATGGCAAAGACAGGTGAGAAGAATTAGCTTGGGCCATGGATGATTCGACAACATAATTTGTGCCAAGATTCTCGTAAGGAGGATATGAAAGTAGTATATCAGGAGAATAAAGTGAGATTACGGAAATCTAGAAAGATTGTAGGGGATAAGATCAAGGGAGTTATTGCATCGGATATGTTGAAAGGTAAAGGAGAGAAGGTTGTGAGGGGATTAAAACTAGGGTAAAGGGTAAAAAATAATCATGTACTTATCTCCAAAGTGCATACAACACCTTGTACTTTTTTAAGGTTCAAAATTAACAACCAACTTTCAAAATTTGGCCAAAAATGCTGCTCCGTCAATTCCATCAAAGCCTCCATTAGTTTTAGTATGATTCCCACAAGCTTTTTATTTTTTTTACCACTTATCTCCCTTTCTCTTTCACCCATGTCTCCTCCACCCCACCCATTATCTGTATCTACAAAATCATCACACTGATCCCACCATCATTTTCTCTCACCCCTCCCAGCTTTAGAACATTCCTACGCTAAATTATGTACATTAGAGCACATATTTCATACCCTCTATTTCACCAATACAAGAACACATCGACGAGCCAGTAAAACTCAGTCAGAGAAGTAGTCACCGGTGACTAAATTGAAGATTTTCCCCTCACAAATTTCTCCAAATCCCAAATCGGAGTTCTCGCTACAAGAAAAAAACCCAAATCCGTAAAAAAAATGTAAACCTAAAAAGCGAGAACTAGAAAATACAATAAATCAACAGAAAAGGGTTAAGAGTGAGAAATGTAATATGAGTAAGCAGATCGGAAACCGGAGTGGGGCCGGCGCGTCCCAAAGCTTGTGAAGAAAACCCACTAAAACGTCCTATAGCTTTAGTGTACTACTGAAAGTTAGGGTGAGAGTGAAATTTTGGTGATATACAGAGATGAGGTGGGGTGGAGCAAGGATGGGTGTGAGAGGGGGAGGGAGAAAAGTGGTAAAAAATAAAAAGCTTGTGAGACCCACACTAAAACTAACATAGGTTTTGATGGAATTTATGAAGTAGCATTTTGACCTAATTTTGAAAGTTAGTGGTTAATTTTGAACCTAAAAAAAGTATAAGGTGTCAGTTGCACACTAGATATAAGTACATGGTCATTTTTTACTCTTTACCCTTAAAACTAAAAATAGAAGTTTTGGGAAAGATGTGAGTAACGACAAAACTAAATGGGTTATAGTGGGCCCTAAAGGGAAAAGAGAAGGAAAGCCCAATCCTAGTAGAAAGGAAAATAGAGTTTATCTTAAGCCCAAGTCCCAAAAGAAATTGATGACTCATGATGTGGATCGGAGAAAGGATGGTTGAGAATAATGGAAATTGTAGAGCTTTTTGAGGCCGGAGTCGAGAGTGGGGTCGGCGAAAGTTTCACCCCAAAGATTGTGAAGAAAATCCAAAACCCACTAAAACATCTTTTAGTTTTAGTGTGCTACTGGAAGTTGGGTTGAGAGTGATATTTTGGTAATATATAGAGATGGGGTGGGGTGAAGCAGGGATGGGTGTGAGAAGGGGGAGAAAAGTGGTAAAAAAATAAAAAGCTTGTGGGACCCATACTAAAACTAATAGAGATTTTGATGGAATTAACAGAGTAGCATTTTTACCCAATTTTGAAAGTTGGTGGTTAATTTTGAACTTACAAAAAGTATAAGGTGTCAAATGCACACTGGAGATAAGTACATGGTGAGAATGGCAAAAACGCACAAGAGGGGGGTGAATTGTGCTTTGAAAAATTAAATAAAACTTAAGAAACACAAAACAATCTTTTATACTGGTTCGGCCAACTCAATACCTACGTCCAGTTCTCCAACTCCTCGTTGGGTTCCACTATACCACAGGTTTTACAAAAACGGGTTCACCTGCCAACCTTTACAACAGAGCTTTAGACTTCCCTCTAAACGCTCTCCCTTACAACTTGTAAGGACACAACACTGTCCTAAAGCCCCAAGCTTTAGAACAACCTCAAACAGTAGAGGATTTCAATTAATGAATTCACTCAATGAACAGATTTTGATAAACACTTAAGTACAAATAATCTCACTAAGAGTAATAAATACTTTGAGCTTTTGTGAGCAAAGAGTAGATGGGAATATTGAATGCTGGTTCGTCTCTGTGTGTGTGTGAGTGAGTCAGTGAGTAACTTCTCATAAATGCTCAAGTCTTGATATTTATAACTCTTCACAGCTTGCCTTTTCTTTCAGCTTCAAGAGGCCGTTTGAAATTAGTCGTTGGGAGCTCTTAGCCGTTGGCAATTAATGTTGTTCTTCATCTTCGTCAACTTTCTTCTCTTGCTTCAATTAATCTTGTAGAGGATGAGCTAAGAGAGATAGAGACTGTGAGTAACGATCACCTGCAACCATTGTACTTGCATAGCAGCTTTTTCAGTAGCGCTAGCACCCTTGGCTATCGCTAGCTTAATAGTGTAAGTCCTGCACTTAGCTGTTAGCTAAACAAGTATTCATGTTAAGCACAGTAGGTGTTATCACTAGTGTATTTCATTATCTCAATGAACAAAGACAATGTATCAGCTATCTGATTATCTAAGTTATTTCAACAAGTATTTTTCTATCGATAGCTAATCATGTTATCGCTAGCTATCTTATTAGCTCATTTGCTCAAAGACATTGTATTAGCTATCTGAATGTTTAAGTTGAAGTATTCTGTTATCGATAACTACTCATGTTATCGCTAGCTAACTTGGTTCATTACTGCTAGTTGTTCTAACATTCTTCCTCTTTGTGTTATCCATGTTATCTATGGGGCCTTAGCGATAGTGATATACTTGTACAGAGCTTAGCGATAGTGATCTATTGTTCTTTGCTTGCTTAGGCTAGCTCAACTCATTATATTAGCGATAGTGAAGGTCTTAGCGATAGAGATATTGACTTTTCTTCAGATTAGTGCTAAGTCTTCATTAGCTATTATTATCCTAACCCTTCCATTTGTTAGCGATAGGTTCTAGCTTAGCGATAGTGTATCTGTTATATATAAGATTTTACTTGTTCAATGTTAAGGTAACCTACACTCTTTTACTTAGTCATTTAACGTGATTCTTATCTCAATTTATTCCAGACTAAGTTATATGCTATTTGTTCATTTTACTTATGTTATCTATGGGTCCAGTCCTCATCAAAACTTAAGATTCTAACACATGGTCATTTTTAACCATTTACCCTTGAAACTAAAAATAAAAGTTTTGGGAAAGATGGTGACAAAACTAAATGGGTTGTAGTGGGCCCTAAAAGGAAAATAGAAGGAAAGCCTAATCCTAGTGGGAAGGAAAAGAGAGTTTATCTTAAGCCCAAGTCCCCGAAAGAAATTGATGACTCATGATGTGGATCGGAGAAAGGGTGGTTGAGAATAATGGAAATTGTAGAGATTTTTGAGGCCGGAGTCGAGAGTGGGGTCAGCGAAAGTTTCACCCCAAAGATTGTGAAGAAAATCCAAAACCCACTAAAACATCTTTTAGTTTTAGAGTGCTACTGGAAGTTGGGTTGAGAGTGATATTTTGGTAATATATAGAGATGGGGTGGGGTGAAGCAGGGATGGGTGTGAGAAGGGGGAGAAAAGTGGTAAAAAAATAAAAAGCTTGTGGGACCCATACTAAAACTAATAGAGATTTTGATGGAATTAATAGAGTAGCATTTTTACCCAATTTTGAAAGTTGGTGGTTAATTTTGAACTTACAAAAAGTATAAGGTGTCAAATACATACTGGAGATAAGTACATGGTCATTTTTAACCATTTACCCTTGAAACTAAAAATAAAAGTTTTGGGAAAGATGTGAGTAGCGACAAAACTAAATGGGTTGTAGTGGGCCCTAAAAGGAAAATAGGAGGAAAGCCTAATCCTAGTGGGAAGGAAAATAGAGTTTATCTTAAGCCCAAGTCCCATAAGAAATTGATGACTCATGATGTGAATCAATTCTTGAAGAGATCAAATTCTTTGTTGGCATTGCAACATTGGCTGATAGGTGTAGAAGACTCCATGTCAGGTCTTGAAAATGTTGACATGAGAATTGACCCAATAAACTTGGGGACAGATTCGGCTACCATGGAGGATGTTATTTTTGAAGTAGAGGCCGTGGTGCAAACAGGGACCTCTCAAGTTTTATCCCAGGGAATTTGATTATCGGATGTCAATGAGGCAATGGAGGAGCAAGTACCTAGTAATCAAAGTTTATCTAATGAGGATAAAATGATATCATTGGGCAATGGTTTTGGCCCTTCCAATAAAATTGTTTCCCCATGAATTACATGATATGGAATTCAAGAGTTACAGGCTTAAAATCTTTTCCGAGCCTTGTACAAGACCTTAAGAAACATCACTGGTTGGATTTTCTGGCAATTATTGAGACTTTCTCGGATCATCAGAAATCAGATAGGAGAATTTGTAATCTTGGCTTTCAAAAGTTTACATTCACTGCCGTTGAGGGTTTTAATGGTGGGATTTGGTGTCTCTAGGATACAGGGATAACTAAAATATTAGTAGTAAAACATAATCATCAATTTATTCATCTTGAGGTGAAGAGGGCAGGTCAAGCAAGATAGTGCCTAACAATAATTTATGCTAGCCCGAATTTAATTTCTCGGAGTAGTTTGTGGGAAGAGCTTTTCCATATTGGGTCGAATATGTCAAAGCCTTGGTTACTTGGAGGCAATTTTAATGCCACGCTTCTGGACTCTAAATATTGATCCTCAGTCTAGAATAAACTTGTTGCCGATCGAGAATTTTGTAGATGGTTTGAATACATAAACCTTATTGATTTGGGGTTCCAAGGACACACTTCAACCTGGAAGAAAAGTTCAACAAAGGCTCGGCTGGATCGTTATATGGCGAACATTCAATAGGGTGATCGTTTTGTGAATGCCAAAGTTCTCCACCTAAACCTAGGGTTGTTCAACAGTGTCCCGTCCCGGTCCGTCCTGTTCCGAAAATTTTTGGGACGGGACAAACCGGGACTGGAAAGAGTGCAGCTTCGGGACAGGATGGGGCCGTCCCGATCCCGTCCCGTCCCGTCCCGAATATATATATGTATGTTCATATTTTTTTAAAAAAAAATACATGTGTCATCTGTCTCATGTGTGAATATATATGACTTTTTTTAAAAAAATATATATATATAACTCTAACTTCTAAACTAAGTTCCAACCATTCATTGATCTCAAATTTCTTGTCCGCTGCCACTATGCTCTATGTGTAACACATCACATTTGAAGTTTTTTTCAAACTCTATTTAAATGTGTAGTTGTTGCTACTTTTTTTGCTCTAATTATTATGTTTTTGGTTTATTATATATTAATATGGAGTGCTCATGGAACTGGAGGAGATTTAATTATGCTATAAAATCACCCACCAAGTGTGTTGCTCTGCAAAAAAAAAGATTTTTGGGTCAATTTTTTTAATTGGAAAAAAATTTCGGGACAAGCCCTGTCTCGTCCTGATCCCATCCCGTCTCAATTGAGATCGGGATAAGTTCGGGACGGGACGGGACACAGGACGGGAACCCCGTCCCGAACACTTTTCTTCGGGACGGGGTCGTCCCGGTCCCGTGAACACCCCTACCTAAACCCATATAAATCTGATCGTCGGCCTCTTCTTCTTTGACTTGAAGGAACTCGACAACAACCTCGGATGCAACGCCCTTTTCACTTTATCACATCATGGGTCCTTCTTTTGAGGCATTTGTGAAAGAGTCGTGGGATGATGGTATTCCATGGGACCAAAACTTAAAGCAATTTTCTTTTTCTTGTAGTGAATGGAATAAAACAATGTTTGGGCATATTAAAGGCAGAAAAGAGAAGTTGTTGAGATACTTTGATGGTGTAAATCAGGCCTTAACCAGTGGAGGTAATAATGATTATTATGAAGGCCTTCAATCAGAGTTATGGAAGGAGCTTGAGAGTACTCTCATGCAAGAAGCTCTATTATGGGCTCAAAAATCCCATATGAATTAGAGCGTGTACGGAGACCAGAATTCTCATATGTTTCATTCCCAGGCCAATGGTAGAAGAAAATCTAATTCTATTGATGCAATTAAGCTTGGAGATAACAGTTGGTGTTTTGATTTTAAAATTATTAAGTCTCATGCCTCTGAATTTTTCTCCACTATTTTCAAGGAAGATGTATTGAATAGAGATTTTTTAGAGTGTAGTATCACTTATCCATCTCTTGAAGAATTTCATCATAGAATTTGTATGTGTGCAATAAAGAAAAAAGAGATTAAGGATGCAATTTTCAATATGAGAGCATTAAAATCTCCTTGCCCCGATGGGTTTAATGCGCTATTTTTATTAATCTCAATGGGATTTAGTTGGCAAATATGTGATTAAAATAGTGAAGGAAATGTTCCAAAATCCTTAAGCAATTTGAAATCTAAATGAAACTCTAATTGTGCTAATTCCCAAAGTTGATAAGCTGGAATCATTTTAAGATATGCGTCCTATTAGCCTTTGTAATGTTATTTACAAAGTAATTAAGATCTACCTTGATCTACCTTGATCTCTTCAGCCACTTTGAAATGTAACTCGCTATTTATGGTAGGTAGATCTACCTTGATCTCTTCAGCCACTTTGGTGATTCCGGGATATATCATGCAAACAACACACCTTCCTATTACTGTCTATGCATTCAATAAGAAGAATAGAAGGTTCTTATGAGGAATTACGGATGAGCATAGAAGAGTTCCTCTAATTGCCTGGGATGAAATATGTAAAGAGGAGAAGAAAGGAGGCCTTGTATTAAGGAATGCTCGACTCCAAAATAATTCTCTTCTCATGAAGATTAGATGGAAAATGGTGACTAAACAGGATGATTTAAGGGTTTGTGTCATAAGAGATAAGTATCATTGTGGTAACAATCTATTTCCAAGAATTGACTCTAGTTGTAAGGGGTCAAATATTTGGTCTGGAATAAAATCAAATAAAATCAACTTGGGTGAAAGTTAGAAAAGGTATTGAGCATAACCCGTCAACGGGAGCTATTAAATGGAAATAGGACAGAGATGGTAATTTCACGGTGAAATCTACTTATGTTGCTCTTCCTGGAGGTGAGATGGGAAATGATGTGAGGTAGGAAAATTTGTGGAAGATCTGAGCTCCTCAGAGATGCAAACACCTGTTATGGTTGGCTGCGAGGAAAGGATTGTTGACAAATGTTTCGAGATATAGACATGATCTGAGCTACACATGAGTTTTCAAATTGGATCAAAAGTCACATTTACATATTCCGAAAAAAACGTTTGGTGCCGGATGAACCTTTTTACAAAATCACATGTGTATTTTTTACCCTAATTTAACTGTAGATGTGTATTTTTGATCCAATTTGAAAGGTCATGTGTGTTTTTGGTCTAAAAAATAACATTTGGTGCTGGATGAACTTTTGACAAAATCACATGTGTATTTTTGACCCTTAACCTAAATACCCCAAGCATTTAGAAAACTTATATCTTACTTGATTTTTGTTGCTTTTTGAAGTGACTCTTTTTTCTACCACTTCCACTCCCTTTTGGCTTTGCTCTTGGGGGATCAAGAATTTTCACCACTTGAGATGCATCTTGATTTTTATCAAGAATTTTTTTTCACATTGTTGCTTTTATTCAAATTACATAGATACTCTTGAACTTGTTGATATCCATTTTTAATAATATTCCACATGATATCTTGAGTTTCCTTGTGATATTGTGATGCCAACACAAGATTATAAAAAGACCGCATGATGGAATTGCGATATACAATTTTGGAGACTCACAAACAATAAACTTTGCATCCTTTGACCATCTCTTTACGAAATATTTATTTGGCACTATTGCCACACATTTAATGTTATAAATTCTCAATGCATGTGAACAAAGAACAACCATGGATTCAAATTGTTTGCAACTGCAAGTGACATCCTCATTAGAAGAATCAAATTGCACAACCCACCTCTTTGACTCTTTTCCATCCAACCATAACTCATTATGAAAAATGTCCCCATCCCTTTTCATTTCTTTAAATAAAATCCCCACTCCATCTAAATATTCCTTCTTAAACAATTTGAAATTTTTTTTGGTATATTTCTTTGATGCATGGTATAAAGTTTTATTCCTATAGATGGCACTTGAAGGAATGCCTTCACTGTTGTGAAAATCTTCTTCTACCTCAGAGCTTCTCCATCTTTCCATCATCTTCTTAAAAGCTAAGAAAAATTATGTAAGTGAGGTTTTCTTTGTAGATATTTCACCCAAAACACTATTAATGCTCTCACTCTATTGAGAAGATTTTATATTTGCAGAAAATGTATCTTTACCAAATGCAGTTGACCATTTATACTGAATTGTATACATTCTGTTCAACCAGCTATGGCTACTGAGGTCAAATTTCTTAATCATTTCATCCCATGTAATTTCAAATTCCTCTTTCGAATCTCTTATACACTTTTGAAACAATGATTGAAACTTGCTACTAGAATTCAGAGAACCTAAATGAGATGGGGCATTTTTAGAAATATGCCATAAGCATAAGCGATGCCGTGTATTAGGAAGTATTTTTTCAATTGCTTTTTCCATAGCAGCATGTTGATCAGTGACAATTGTTTGTGGTGGTCAATTTCTCATTGATTTTAAAAATTGCTCAAACAACCATTCGAAAGACTCAGATGGTTCATTCATCAAAAAAGCACAACCAAACATTACATTTTGCCAATGATGGTTTATTCCAACAAATGGTCCACAAATTAAATCATATTTATTTGTGCGATATGTTGTGTCAAAAATCACTACATCCCCAAAACAATCATAATAAATTGTCGATCTCCCATCCCTCCAAAAAACATTTGTCAAATGTGACTCTTCATCAAATTGAACGCTATAATAAAAACAAAGGATCTTCGGCTTGATGATTCTGTAAGAGATTAACTAAATTTTTCCCATCACCAGCTTCTATCAACTTCATCTTTTGTTTATTGACATAATTATAACAATCCTTTTTTGAAAATCCAATGTTATCAAAGCCATGTGTTTCTTCACCCAAATAACTCCTTACATCCTTAGTTCTTATTCCAGCAATCACCATAGAACCAATAAGCTCACCTTTAACTGTAGGAATATTCCTAGCAGAACGCATGAAGTGTTTATGCTCTTGTTTAACAAATTCATGGTTATGCTGAGTAATCAATTTAGTAATCTTCTACAGACCATCTAATTGAATAGTAAACCGAACCATGGCTTGACAATCCATCCTTACATTCATTCTACTAAATGAACTACTGCTACCTTCTTCTAAATTTTTAGATCCAGCTTTTGAGCACACACACTCTTTTGTACGAATTTTGTTTGTTCCAGCAAAATAGGTTTGTTTCCATTTCCTTACAGAAAAACCCATATCATATCCATATTTCGTATATAAAGCATATGCTTCTTCTTCACCATTCACAACTTGATCCAAATAAATATTTCTAACATCTTTATTAGTTGCATTTGGTTCACCTTCTACTTGTTGATTATTGCATTTTTCCATTATGGATAATATCAAAATTAATTTAAAACATACTTAACAAACCTATAACATACAAAATACTAATCATATATAAAACCAAATTTAAAAAAATGCCAAAGGCAACACAAGTAAGCATATGGATAAATGGAGGTAGTTTAATTAAAAAATGAAAAGATTTATAAATACCTGTTCAAAATTTTCAATCTCCACTGACAATGTACTTGTTCGAAAAGATTTATATAAAAAGTGGAGGTAGTGGTAAAATGCAATAACTCGTCACAAGTAAGCCAATATATGGATATATGGAAGTAGTTTTTTAAAAAAATGAAAGATTTATAAATACCTGTTCGAAATCTTCAATCTTCACTAACAATTTACCTGTTCAAAATGATTTATAAAAAATGGAGGTAGTAGTAAAATACAATGACTCTTCAATCTTCACTGACAATATTTTGGGAGGGAAGAAAGGACACAAGGAATAAGAAGCGCCAGATAAAAATGGCCGGAGAGATAGAGAAGACTTTTTGAGAAGTACGGTTGCTGTAGAGAGAAAGAGATTGAATGGGAATAAAAAAACATTTTTCAAGGAAGGGTAGATAGTAAATGACGTATACAAAGAGGGGGTACAAAATGGGATTAAAAAACATTCTTCAAGGAGAGAGAGCAATGATGCAAGGAGAGAGAAAAAAACTTTTTTAAGGATTTTGTAGAGGAGAGAGAAAAGGCATAATTTTTTGAAAAATATTAAATGACAGCAGGCACCACATCAGCAAAAAAGGCATGAACTGTTGATTATTTATTGGGCAGTGCACAAATTGCGTGGTGCACCCAGTGCACCCAAGAATTCCTCGTGTAGCTTTTGCAATAGACGACATCATCAGTAATGTCAGACTCAACGAAGTATAATTATGTCATCTACCCACCCGTGACCAGTTAGAGAGTTTTCTTAGCTTTAAAACTTTTTTAAGAAATCAAATACTCTTTTTCCTTTATATTCCCTATTTCCCCACCTACTAATTTGTCCCTGATTGGTAATGAATCCCGTTCATTCAGTGCAATGTCTGTGGCTCCCTTTTTCTTTCAAATTTTGTTTTCAAAATTCAAATCTTTCTTATATAAGCCGCTCGCACTCTTGCCGATGTCGACTTTTTTTTCTTAAAACCATTTTTCCCAAACCCTCTTGTAGTTTCCCTCTAATGAAAGGGTACCATATTTTATAATTTTCTCCTCCTTTAACATCATTGCTTAATTCCGTCGACGTCGAACTACGTCAGCATAGCTGCTCCGGCATAAATCGTTGCCCTCTATCAGATTATCTGATCGATTCATCTACTTGGTGAGTTTTTCCTTCATTCTCTTCTCACTTTTGATTGACTTTTCTCTCCCTCTCCCTCTCTTTCTCATTCCTTCAACTGAATACTCAACTGTTGAAGTTTACGTACATTGCTCTTCCTTTACCTTCCCATCCTAAAAAAACAGAATAATTCATGACATAATAACAAATCTGAATATGTAACTAAACAACGGTCTATCTCTGATGAAAGCAAGGCCTATTCAAATCGGTGAGTTGTCTTCATTAAAAATTTGAATGTTACAATAGATAAAACTCCTCCTCCCTCCTCACTTTTTAGTGTTTATGTGTGGGAAAGACCGATGAGTTTTTCAACTGCAGGCAAATTATGAGCGTAATCAGTGATCTCTTCAATATGATGTTGTGAGCATCGTTACCATTCATATTTTACATGACAAGCTTGCTAGAAAGGAAATGGTATTACTAGCTTACTCTATTATTTTGGAGCCATGAGAGATGTAGGCCTTTCGTCTAATGACAATACAAGTTTTCGGAATGTCATTCATTCATATTGGACCTGGCCACAGTCTTGAATAAACACTGACCTGTATGTAATTATACCCACATTGTCAGCATGTATGATTATTAAATATAAGTGTCGTGTATATTTACTTTGGTATCCCAATCATGAATGTGCGGGTTTCTTTCTAACAATGCAAACTGATGTCAATTAAAAATGTGCATTTTAGTCCATTAATTTAAATCGATGTAAGGAATAATTAATCATTTTTTGGTATTTTAGTCCAAGCATATAAGTTTCTACTTGAGAGTTGTTATAGTAGCAACTTATTTTTGTGGTACACCTCTGCTATTATTCTGCTATTATTGTTGGCTCCATATATGTGGAGGGAATTGACATCCTTTTAACCATAACTTTTGCTAATGTATGATTCAAGTTAGGTTTATGGAAGCAAATTTTTCTTAAATTCCTATGTTTATATATCTGGTATTGATATGGAAGCAATTTTTTCCTAATTTATGCAATGGTATGGATTATTGCTTTATCATACATTATTTGTCATTTTAAGACTACTTTAGCTCTCAAGTCTTTTACATTTTATGTTGTTATTGCTGTTAATCTTGAAATCTCCATCTTCCGGTGTGGCCTCAATAAGACAAATGATTGAATTTTGATTTAATGGGATTGATGACAATTTTTTAAGAAATAAAAATCCAAGGGGTAAATAATATTGACTTGATGGTAGTATTTGTAATTGGCAGGAATGCACAAGAGGGGGGGTGAATTGTGCCTTTTAAAATTTAAACTGAATGAAACAAGATTTATATTGGTTCAACCCAAACTCTTGGCCTACGTCCAGTTCTCCAACTTTCAGTTGAGTTTCACTAACACTTCAAGATTAAATCAGGCTCTTGAATGCCTTTACAAGTGACAGCTAGAGACCTCTCTATTCACTGATCACTCCCCCTTACAACTTGTAAGATTACACCCTACTCTTAAGATCCCACTATCTTAAGAGTAATCCTCACTAGATTGTTGATACAAAGAATTTGTTCACTCAACTGAACAGATTGTGTTACACACTGAAGAACAGTAAGTAATAAATGAGCTTTCTTAAGGTTGGTGTATATTGAATGCAGTAGTTAATACAAATTTTTAATGCTAGCAATCAATATTTCTAACCAACTTTCTTTCGAGGCCTTTTATACTTGTCTCTGGAAATTTGCCCGTTGAGAAGATTATAGCCGTTGCTTGAATCTGATGATAATGGAGTGTTTAGGGTTGCTTTCTGTGTGAAACATTAACTTCATTGTATTGGTTTTGCTCTAAATCATCTCTCTTCGTTAATTCCAAAAGGTAGTTGGTGAGTCAAATGGCTTTAAAGCAGGTTATGTGTCTAATGATAACTTTCCAGAATAGGCCTGACCAACTTTGTACTTTGAAAGCTTAAAATAGACTGTCCAATAAATTTGAATTAAATCCATCGCCACTTGATAAGCTCCACAATTTCACATATTCAACCATGCTTTGCCTACATTTGTACAGGTTTTTGAGACTATAGCTCTGAAAAAGGATACAGAACTCATAGAAAAAGATTAATAAGAAAACATTTAAATTAATGTGAAATTTTGAGCTTAATGGTATTTTTATGAGTGAATATTTTTAGAACTCATCAACCCTCTCCTTCTCGTGCAGGAAGAGGTGGACAAGTAGCAAGAGCAAAGAGAGACCTGAAGCAACAAAAGAGGAGCAAAAAAAATGATCGGGAGACAAACAAGGAAGAATTTCACACCACAACAGCTCTCTGGTCCTCGCCGTGTCCACACACGGCGAGAGTTACGGCGAGGCATTTCAAGGAAGGCAGCTCTCTGGTCCTCGCCGTGTACTCTCACGGCGAGGCAACAAAAATTGCACACTTCTGTTACTCGCCGTGGACTCACACGGTGAGGCTCACGGCGAGAATACGAAACACTGCATTTTGATTAATTTGGGCAAGGTTTTAGCCTAGGTTTTCGTGCAACAACAGGACAGAACCTTTTGGAGGCAGAAACCTGGGTTTTAGAGCTGAGGGAGAGGCTATAAAGACATTGGAGCATTTGAGCTTTGATTGGAAGCATTTTTAGAGAGTTTTGAGCTTCAATTGTCTTGGTTATTCTTCCTTCTTCTTTCTCTTCATTCTGTTTCTGCTGTAATGAATTGTTTTTCTGAGTTTATTATTGTCTTTACTGCAATTATGTGTAACTAAAACCTCTTTCTAGGATTGCTTTGAACCATTCTTATGGATTGAACATTGTATTTCCCTTTCTTTTTATGCAATGAATGAAATATATGTGTTGATTTTCATCTTGCTCTCTATTTATACAAGTGCTTGATCACCACTTGACTTGTTAAATGAAATATGGCTTGAGAAAGTGTGTTTTATTTTAGAACTTAGATGAAATCATGTTAGGCTTGAAATTTAAGGTTTTAAATGGATGGTTAGTTGGTAACGTAGAAATATAGTTACTAATCTAATATTGTCTAATTGAGATTGGTTAAGAATTATAACTTGCGTTGATTGTGACAAGAGATTGTACGATTAATGCTAGTACAAATTTGAATTTGTCTTGAGAAAGCTTTTTCAAATAAAGTAGAATCTTGGACATACACATACATTCATTTGTTGCTCAAGAGAATGGGAGAAAACGAGTTCATGAAGTAAGAATGGGGATAAGCGATCCTAGACTTTTATTCCATTTATAAAAATTTTTTTGCAATTATTATCTTAACCTTCTGATCCCTTTTTGCAATTTCAATTTTATCTTAAATTTAATTTCCAACAAATTTACTTACTCTTTTCCAATTAAGTAAACAATTAGTGCTAATTCACTTACTCAAAGCATAATCCTTGCGAAACGATACTCTTTTCACTACACTACAGTTTGACGACCCGTACGCTTACCGTTAACACCGCAAATGGCCGATAAGTCACCACTTCGATCACAGCCGCTGATTGATCACAGGGCTTGATGACTGATTAATCACGCATAGATTATATATCGATTAGGACCTGTATCACTAAACAAGAAGTTAGAAAATATCTCGTCTGATCGATCACAGGGTGTCCCTGATCGATCAGGCTTGTCCAATCGATTACATTCAGATTATATTTAGATTATAGTATATGTTTGATCGATCACACAATTTCCTCTGATCAATTAAGCATGTCTGATCGATTAGTTATAGATTAGCCATGAATTATTCTTTAGTTCTTCTGATCGATTACAAAGGAGGTCAGATCGATTGGGCTTATCTAATCGATTGCTCTAAGTTCTTTAGATTCCTCTGATCGATTAGGCTACTTTTCTCTCATCCTCTGATCGATTGAAGGAGTCTTTGATCGATTGGGCACCTCTGATTTTTAACTTCTAATTTGTCTCTAATCCATCCCTGATCGATTAGGCTTTATGAGCTTAACTTATAATCTGATCCTGATCGATTAGGCATGCTTAGGATTTTGTATCAGATTATTTCTAAGCTATACTTGATCTTTACCCAACCTTTCTTTATGCCTAAGTTATGTTTAGTTATAATCAAAACTCATTATTCTAACAGTATTTGTGAATTAAGGAATATTTTTTTAAGGAAGAAGGAGACTGCACCCCTTCTTAAGAGTGATCCAGGAAGAAGGACTGGTATTTAAATTTTTTTTTGCTCTATTTAGATTTGAGCTTTCTCTGCCATTTAATTGCTGAGGATGATAAAACAGGTACAGTTCCTTTAGAACATGCTTGAGAGAAAGATAAAAAGCTTTTTTAAGTTTTTTATGTGAACTTTTCAATATATAGTAGTTTGTGTTCATGTATTTGTCTTATTAATTTTCCTATGTTTTTTGGTTGATATCATGGATATAACATTGCATAGATTTTTTATGCCTTTTTCAAATTGTCTAGGCCATTCACCAACAATACTCATCGGACAAATTTGTGGACAGTAAAATATTAAGATGGATATTTTGGGACTTAAACGAGTATCAGAAGGAAAATGTTTAGCAATCGATTCTCACATTATATGATCTCTTATGCTAATATAATTTTAATATATAATGACAATTTATACATCTTATCATAAGGAAGAAATTAATCGATTGTTTCCAATTAATTGTTCATTGGATAAAATGTAAATCAGCAGTGAATATGTCATAATTATGATTGCTATGATGTTTGCTTCAATATATCTATAAAATATTGACAGCAGGCATATCTTTATGCAAATAACACATTTTTTTGTATAATGCAAATAAGAAGTTGGTAGAATAGAGTTTAGGGGAGCTCATGTGTAGAAGAAGGGTTCAATGTAATTGAAGAAATTTCACCTAAAATATAATAATGATCATATTTAAAGTACATTATCTGTGTTTAAGAAGCTAAAGAAATATCAGGAGAGGGAGACGAAGGCATTAGGGAAATTGAAACAATGAAAAGAGTTACAGTATTAAATTATGCATTTAATCAGATAAATTTTCCAAATTACATTTCACTTGCCCAGTAATTCTATATGGCGTAGGTTCTATTTGGTTTAACCATTATTCTAATCTGGAAAAAAAATTAACCATGATGTTAACAGTGAGGGGTTCACAGGTGCCATATAAAAGATAAAGGTGTTTATTCTAAACGTTGAAAGACAAGGTCAGTTGTATGTAACTTCGACTAAAGTTGGGGGATCATGGTGTATTTGGAAGAAACTAACATTTAGTTGTTATGATGTGAATAAATTGAAATGCCTATGTTATTTATTAGGGTTAAGGGTCAATTTTACCCTAGAAGCTTTCATTCAGGACCGATTTTACCCTAGAATTTTTTTGGGATCAAAATTGCCCTATAAATATTAAAATGGAGCTATTTCGGCCTTTAACGTTAAAATATTAACGGTCAACATCAACTTTTTAAAAGTCAACGTGGGTTTTTTAATGGAATATGGTAATACTGCTATGTTTTGAAACTTCCAGGGCATTTTTGAACCCAAAAAAACTTCCGAGACAAAATGGGTCCTAAATGAAAACTTCCGGAGTGAAATTAACCCTTAACCCTATTTATTATTGAAAGGTAATGAAAAATTTATGGACATTTTTTTCTATATAATTACAAAATGATTAATCTGCTACATTAACATCCATTTGATTTTTAGGCTCTAGAACAAATATTCTGCACTTGTAGGGAAGTTTTCAAATATTAAATTTAATTCATGTTCTTTTTAAGTTTAATCATGCAAAAGTCCTAAATACCCCATGATAAAGTTAGGGGCGGGGTTTCCAAGCATACCAGGTGGTTGGTCTAAGATATTTAATACTCCCTCAAATCCTAAATATAAGACATATTTATAAAGATGGGTTTGTTCCTAAATATAAGACATCTTTCTAATTGTTCACATTTTTTGAAGATGCTACACAAAAAACCAGAAATAAAACACCAACCCATTCCCATATACTCCCTCCTATCCTAAATATAAAATTAAGTCAACTTTTTTAAGATATTAAGGATACTGAATAAAGTATTTTAAAATATTTATATTTATCATTGTTTCTCAAAACTAATTTTCCTTACCTATAAACTACTAATATATAATCTAAGTATATGTAACATATGTTATACTCATTTTTTATCAACGTAATACATGTTATAATTGAATGGTCTATTTCTCTTGCTTAATCTACGTAAAAAAGTTAGCTTAATCTTATATTTATGATCAAAAGGAGTGCTATAAGTCGCATGCAAACACCAAGGTAAGAGATGATGGCATCGAGCTTCCATTGCACCTATATATAGCAGTAAAGCATATATAGGTCAATGATTATGTCATTACATCCTATAGAATATTGAAAGAACAACTAACACATAATAAGCTATAAGCGAGGAAAACATAGAAGGAAACAAATGGCATCAAACCTCATAAGATATGAAAGGACTAGGGCCTTCCCAAAGAAAAAACGAGCATGCCGAAGCAGAGAGCAACCAAAAGTAAACAAACCAACTTAGAGGGGAAAATATGGCAAAAGACAAACCAGACGAGCAACCTAAAGTAAAGAAGTAACGGTCATGTCTCAACCTGTTTCATGGCCATTGATTAAGACAATGCTTTATATTCATATAGAATCGAAGGCTCTTAGGAACTCAAAGATTGAATCGTGTCTTCACGCCAAACGAATCCATTAATGAGTGTTCCTTGTTGCTTTCCATAACTATCTCCCTACACATTGTCAATTGGAGAAGTTTAGTGCAAAATATAAAGAACCATCAACATTTATTTATAACCTCATGATTATGGTCTTGGCGTTAAATGAATCTCAATGACAATATGGAGCAGTGTATTGGGCCTTGGAAGGAGTTCTTTATTGTTGTCTGTTGGCTAATCTGAAAGCAGCACAATATAAAATCACAAATAAGTCAGCTCAAGCTGGTTTTATTTTTCATGTTGAATTTACATGCATGGTTGCGAACTTAATAGGCATGAATTGTTGGTAGCAGCACATTTAGACAAACAGTCAATCAAAGTAGTGTCCTCAGGTTAAATTGCAATTTGGGCAATTGACTGTTGTCCAAGGTGTAGGTAACACAATTGGCAATTGATGACTCCCCATTTAACATTGATTTAAGGCTTATTTAGAAGATATTTGGGGAGTCATCAATGCTAATTAAAGGAATTTTGAGAGCTTTTTAGAGCAAATTATGCAAATTTGTCATATAACCTTAATTTAATTATTTTTGAAATAAATATGACAATTTATTAGAAAAATTGATTGGCATGATTCCCTCACATTTATGCATGATTTTGATAGGTACAAATGGATATTATAAGCTAGGAAGGAGAAGAAAAGCAAAGGAAAAGATTGGAGAAAGCTGGAGTTTAATTGCTGGAAATTACCTCTGGTGCCATGGCACTGCACCTGAGTGCCATGGCACGGCCCGAAAATCCCTAAAAATTCTGACTTCGCACAGATTCGTTTTTTATCCTTTTAAACCATCTAGGGCATGAAAATTAGAGGAGAATCAGCCCCCTTTGAACCCTAGAACCCATAGGAACCATTAGACTCATTGATACACACAACTTTGGAGCTAAGGTTTGCAAAATTGGAGGTTGAGAAGCAAAATTGGAGGAGTTTCTTGCCCTAGGTGATAGATTCTTCTTGTTTTCTTCAATTCTTTGTTACTTTGGTGAATTAAACATGGGATTTCTTTGTATTTTCTGGTTTAATCCATTCATGAGTAGTTAAATCTTTTGTTCTAGGATTGATTCAAACCTTGTATGGATTGAACCTAATTGTTTCCTTTTCTTTTAGAATTTAATGACTATTTATGTTGATTTATCTTGTTCTTAATGCCTCTAATTGACTGATCACCCTTTAGAGCGATTTGTTCATTTAAATTATACTCGAGAGAGATAGTTTAGATGTAGAACTAGGGTAAATCAGACTAGACTTGAAGTTTAAATCAACTAACAGATGGTTTGTCGGGTAGAATAGAGATATATCTATCGACCTAGTTTTGTCAGATTAAGATTGGCTCTTAAGGCATACTTTTATTAATTTGTAACAAGAGATTGAGCAAGTTAATGAGAAGTATAGAATTGATTTTGACTCGAGAGAGCGTTTCAAGTACTTTAGAATCTTAGGCAAACATAAATTGTCATTTGAAGACTAAAGGAAGGGAAATTACTTAGGGTTCATGAAATACAACGGTGAGAATTAATCCTAGGCTTAGTTCATTGATAAATTAAATCTTTCTTGTTTGTTTCTTTATTTTTATTTTAAAATTAGTTTTCAAAACCATCTTCTAAAAGAATTTGATTTGTTCAACTTAATTGAGTTCATTAGCCTGTTGTTTGATTGGGGTTTTAAAACAAATCTCTGTGGGACGATAATTTATTACTACATTACGATCCGTACTCTTGCGGGTGAACAGCAATAAAAAGGGGCAGTATCACTAATGGACTTTTTAACTGGGGCTAGATTGGCTAACGCCGTTTGTAACAACTACAACCTAATCATGCTTTTAAATACATCTTTAATTACCTTTGACCAATTACAAAATCAATTGTCAGCTAACTATGTTAGAAAAGAATTCAACTTAGTAAAACCACTAACATAGTTAGAAAAATGATTTTTCATAATTTTAAATAAATTACAGTTCAGAGTCTAACCATGATAGAAAAGAGTTTCACTACTAAAGAATGTCTATCATGATTAGGAAAGATTTAACATACTCTGAGCAAATTATCCATGTTAGAAAAGAATTCTTCTAAAAATGGGCAAAAGACTAACATGGATAATTAAATTTCAATCCATCATCTAAATAAATCAACTTATACACCTTGAATATTAGAAACTCTATGATAATAACAAAAGTTTAAACCCCAATAAGTAATAATCCATAAAATCACCATAATCCATAAGTGCCCTTAGGCATATCCAGGAATCAATTGAGTAAATGATGAACATCAAACAATAAAGTCAGCCGGACTAGGACCGGTCCAAAAGGAAATAACCAATCATCAGTTAACACAACGTTTGCAAAACAACATCCTTAAATCAAAATAATCAAATAAGTCTTAAAATTGAGCGGAAGCAAAATCATCATGTAGCATGTCCCTAAAAGTGGCAATAATCTCTCTCCCGTTGGTCCAGAGACTCACAAGCTAGTGAGGTAATTCTGGATCTTTCCCTTGGATTCCCTTTTTGTTGCTAGGACCTATAAAAATAAGATAAAATGGGGGTAGACCCAGGTAACCACTAACTACTCGCCTATGTGCGGTGTGTGCTATCAATGTGTTCAGTAGAGTATTACTAAATATATATAGTATTAAATCATATGACAGGTGCCAAATAAATGCATAGCAACATCATTAATTGACAACTCATACATCCCAAAACATATGATCATCTCAGAATCAACAATCACAGCATCACATATCATCACATTGTAATTGGCAGGAATGCACAATAGGGGGTGAATTATGCTTTTAAAATTTTAAGCTGAATGAAACAAGATTTATACTAGTTCAACCCAAACTCTTGGCCTACGTCTAGTTCTCCAACTCTCAGTTGGGTTCCACTAACACTTCAAGATAAGCTCCTCTGATCGATTAGGGTTAGATTAGACTTGAATTATTCTTTAAACCTTCTGATCGATTACATAGGAGATCTGATTGATTGGGCTTATCCAATCGATTACTCTAAGTTCTTATAATTTCTATGATCGATCACTCCAGTACTTAGTTTATTTTTCTCTTTCTCTAATCGATCATAGGGTCCCTAATCGATTGGGCGCCTATGAACTTTACTTCTAATCTATTTCTGATCTGTCTCTGATCGATTGGGCTTATGGCTTTTTAACTTATACTATGATTCTGATCGATTGGCAACACTTAGCAATTTTTATCAGATTGTTTCTAAGTCCTTCCTTATCCTTACCCAACCTTACTTTATGCCTAAGTTATGTTTAGTTATCTTCAAAACTCATTATTCTAACACACATAACTCTACACACATTATTATGATCGAATAGTAATTTCCTCAAAGCTCATTCATAAATCAAATATCTCAAACATTACTTGTTATAATCTAATACTAGGTAAAACATAAACAATCAACCATAACACCGATATCATACAGTCCAATAGGGACTCACAACCCTCGCCTGGGACCAGGGGCATTCTCCCCAATTCGTCTTTCTGTTTTATATTATTTAGTCCTTGTGGGCCGACAAGGAACCTCATCGCGCGATAGCATTAAAATTGTTTATTTGGTGTTCAAACACAAATAATCACAACAAAATCTCAGCATCATCAACTATCCACCATCACAGACACCTGACATACTTCAGGATTCTTAATAGTAAGTCATGCAATTAACCTTCCAAATATAGTAGCTTTTCTGAAAATGATATCACACACATCATGCTAGTTCAAAATTACATACTCCACTAAACCGTTATATCATAAAATATGCTTTAGAATTTGTGTTCATACATCTCATAGAAAATCTCAAAATCATCAATTTCAAAAACTTACTAACCCACACACACACGCAAACGGGCATAAGTAGTTCCTGCAGCTTGCACCGATTTCGCAATAGCGCAGCTTCCCCCTTGTGCTATTTGGCATGAATCAAACTCTACAAGCAATACACATAATTACTATCTACCAAATAGAAAGTATAAATTACTACTCAAGCCCCATTACCTATTTCTAATGCTCACCTACATCCCTCAATATCAACTCTATCATATTCAAGCCTATACGCTCATGGTACGACAAACAAACCACTATATTCCACTCAATTAACTACTCAATTATGTTAATCCAACATAGATAATCCCAACGATACACTAACACCACAATTTAATCCACCACTTTCAGATTTCAAGCCTACACCTAATACTCCAAGCCTAAAACTACGATGATTTATGCTCTAATCCATAATTTATCTTCCATAGCCCATGGGTATACCAAAGGAGACATTAATTTCGTTAGAGAGCATCTAAAGATCATTTTCCATCACATTAATTCGAACTCCCTATTGCCCTCATGAAGAAAGAAAGGAAAACTATAAGAGAAGAGGAAGATAATGGTGTAGAGAGGGTCTCTTACCAATAGGGAGTGATTGGATGCTCAAAACCCTTGAAGAATTAGAAACCCTAGCAGAGAAACTCATCCTCACTTGCTCTGGCCAAAAACCCAAATGATTCTAACCCTAATTTCATGTTTAACTCACTATTTATAAGTGCAGAGATCGCGCCCTTACCGTGGCCCTAGCCAGGGCTACCCTACGGTGAGATACAAAGACGGGGCCAACTTTTGGGCCCTCACTGTGGTACGGTGAGGCACAGAAGCCACACCAGATTATTGGGGCCTTGCAGTGGCCCTCACCGTGGATGGCCATGGCGAGCTCCAAAACTCTATTTCTCCCCTTTTTTATCTTTCTAAACCTCAACATGCCATAGATAATTCATTCTTAATTGAATTTTCCTCAATTTTCTATAATTAAAAGCCTAATTAATGCTACTAAAGCATGATAATATTCTCGGGATGTTACACCGTTTAATTTGAACAAGTGGCCATTACTTATAAGATACAAAAAATTATGAGCCCACTTAAAATTGTGGGCCTACTTAAAATAAAGTAACAGATGTTTAGTATTTTTAATGGTATTGGCCAATCTGGCCTTGGTTAAAAAGTCCATTGGTGATATTACCCCTTTTATTGTCAGTTGTGTTACCTCTACCTTGGACAACAGTCAATGAGCCAAATCGCTCTTTAACCCTGCCGTCCTCCGCGATATTATCCTATAGAGCTATATATATACTGCAACTACTGACAAGAGAGGATGTGATACTCTCTATGATTAAACAAATTATTCTTACAAAAATATGGTGATATAACAGAGAAAATATGTAGAACTTAAAAAAATAAGAATAAAAATGTGCCAAGAAATCATTAGATTTTCAGCATATTGGCCTCTTGGAGGCTCGTTGTTATGCGTAGGGGCCCACTACTCTTCCTCTTAGCCCATTCACTTGTATAATCTCACATGTTATTTCTTATACACTTAGATTCTCACTCTTCCGAATGGTACGAGATTAGTTCCTTTTAACACATGCACACATTCTTTTAAACTCTAACAAAAATTAGTTGGAAATTGTGGGAAATATGAATTCAACTCTACTATTACAATTTTTTGGGTGTTTATGTTGCTGGATTGGCCATGTTCTATATATACATATAAAATATAGGCTAAAATATACTTTTGATCCTTTATATTTGCATCAAATATCATTTTGGTTCCTTAAGTTTGAAAAGTGAACTTTTAGTGTAACATCCAGAAAAGTTAATTAAGGATTAGTGATAATTTCGGATTTGGTTTTGAGATTAATTGAGGAGCTTGGAGAGCTTTATAAAAAAATTCATGAAAATCAAAGTATTGTGGGGATTTTTAAAGGCCTAGTTTCTCCCATAATTTGAGAACATTAGAGTTAGAGAAATTATCTTTGGATCTAAAACAAATCATAGTAGGAGAAAAATATTAGTTGATATTTAAAATAAATTTTAGAAAGTGAATAGAGAATTTTATTTTAAAGGAAAATATCTTATTTTTAGAATATAAAGGCCTATTAGTAATTTCTCTATCCTATCTATTATAATTCTCTTCTTTTATTTCTTTTTCCACTTGCCTTTCCTCTTTTCTACCTCCCTAACCCTTGACTTTCCTTCCGATTCCTCTTCTTCATAGTGCAATGTAAGGGTGAGGGAGAGATATCAGAGTAGGCAGAGGAGCCACAGTCGTTGTCCACAGTAAGAACGAGATCACTGGGTTGTGCAAGAGAGTAAGAACGATGAGAAATTTGGAGTTTGAAGGGGAGATGATCAGAGGGCGATTTTCTCGTGATCCTCCGGCAGTCGTGAAGGCATGGGCAAAGATTTTGAGTTTGAATAATTTCCCTCCTTTAATTTCCCTCTTTGTTCTTGATTTTTAAAGAGAAATTTCTGGGGTTTTATTTGATTTTTAAAATTATGGATTGAGTAGAGTCAATTGGTTGTTCCTACATATTTATTGAGGTTATATGATGATGATATTTTGGTTAGTTTGATTGGATTTGATCCTATGTGAGATTTTACTAGCTTAAAGTTGGAATAAGATAGGTTTTGATCAAGAAATTTTCTGGATATGAGCTTTTAAACTTGATTTTTGATTTTTAGAGGGTTGTTTATCTTCAAAGATAATGTTGATTGGGTTCAATTGGTTAGATTAACAGTCGGATGAGAATTGATAGTTTTGGGTGCTTGTGCATGCGGAAGAATGTTGAAATTTGGTTATGTTGGATATGGAATGATATTTTAGATGAATTAAATGAGAAAACTAGGCTATGTTTAAGTTGGGTTGATGGAGAATTTTGATTGAGAAAGATTGTGGAAGAACTTGGTTAATTATAGGAAGTTTGAGTTTGATGATCATTTTGGATGATGGAATAGATGTGTTAGGTTTATTGTTGATTGTTGATTGATTGTTGATTGATTAGGTCATTGAGAATTGGGTAATTGCAATGATAGCATAAAATTGACTTAGGGATGATTGTTGGGATAAATATGTAAAGTGATGAAGTGGTGGTGGTTTGAGGGTTATAATATGACTTTGTGGATTAAATAAAATTCATAATGAGTTGTTCGGAAGGAGTTTTCTAGGTTTGGATTGTGAAGTGAGACCATTTGGATAGGAGTGTCTATGTTAGTAGAAATTGGGGATTTTGGTTTCAATGGAGATAATTGAGGGTAAATGATTGTAATAGGCTTGATATGAGTCTAATGTAACTTAATCTAGCTAATTAAATATATTTTGAGCTTTAGTATTAATGATAACTGTAAAAGGGGACTAAGTCTCGAAGTTGTGTGTTAAGAGCACTTGATTATGCATTAATCATGTGTTCGTGTATTTTTGTGGTGATTGTAGACAGAGGTGACTCAAAGTAAGCGCATGAATTCTAGCTTTGTGGTAAATCTATTTAATTTCTACCTCAAAAGGTAACCACACTTCCCTCACTATGCTTGTGCAGTTGTGCGTATGATATTAGTTGTGATTTTCAAATCCATTATATAATGGCTATTATGATGTAATTTACATTTTGAAATGATATTTTTGTATCTAAAATAGTTTTTAGGTATCATTTATAAAACTATGGTTATTATGGTAGAATGGTTTCAAAGAGACATGATGTGGTGTATATTCTAATATCTCTGGATTGTTGCTGAATATGGTAAATTGGAAGTCATTTAATATATGGTGAACATAATGAGGTTAGTCTCATGAGTATCTCTGCATGCATGTATGATTTAACCTTTTCCTTACGCCTTGGGGTTAAAATCACAATAATTACCAAGGATTGTGTAAAGTGGCACAATCCCGAATCGTTTCACTTAAGGAGTCCTTCTAAACTACCTGAGCTAACTAAATGTAATTGAAACAATAAAAGGCATGGGGGTTTGATTTTGAAAATTCATTTAATAAAACTATTGACAATTACTATTACTTGTTTTTGTAATTTTCTTTTGATTAAAAGGGAGAAAAGGGTTTGGATTAAGGGAATTTATAAAATGGGCTTTGGTAGTGCTACGGTGGCTCTCACGCTTCATTAAATTGATATTGGGAGTTAAAAGATGCACCAAGTGTAATTGAAAAATCCCCAAGCAACCACTAGGGGTCCACTAGCCCTAATTAATGACTAATCAAGCAACCACTTTCTTAACCATTACTTAGGGTTAGTGTTAAGCTCCACTTGGTGTGTGTTGGAACATGAGTTTTGAAAACCGATTCCTCTCGAGAATGTGCAACCACAACATTCAATTGGATAAATTAAGCTACACAATCTAGCAACCACTAAAAATCATATAGCATCACAAACCCAATAGGAAATTCAAACATAGACATCATTCAATTAACATAACTCAATATCCAACACAAATATTCCAATTTAAAGACAATGAAAGAGGAAAAACATGTCTCTAATCCAAATATACAAGAGAAATGCAACCATAAAACTCAATACATAAGGAAAAGAGCATGAGGAAACAAATAACTCCCCTATTTCGCCCATTGAAGCTCAAGCCACCTTCACACCACCAAAGCACCAAGATTCTAGCCTCTCATGTCTTCAAACTCGAGCCCAAGAGGACCCATGATGACAGCCTCCATGGGTGAGGAAGATAGAAGGAAAATTGGAGTGGAAATGGAAGTTAGAAAGGGGAAAGAACAAGAAAATCAGTGGAATTTGAGGTGGAGATGAGTAGGGATGAGAGGATTTGAGTGGAGAATGAGGATAGATGATGGAACCCTAAGAGAACTGAGGTATTTTTGCGTTTTGAGGCTTGGAGCGAGAAGATAGGGTTGTTAGGATCCATTTATACTCCCTCAGAAACCCTAAAATCGCATCAGATTTCTGCAGAATTTCGTGACTTCGCCGTGGGCTCACCGCGGCGAGCTCATGTTGGTTCTGGAATTCTGGGTTCGTTCGCCGTGATCTCGCCGCGGCGAGGGACAGGAGCTTCTGCCTCTTCTTGTCTTTCTCGCCGTCAGTTCGCCGCGGCGAAGAGACATTGATTCTGTTTCTCTCTTCACTTTCTTCTTCTACTCCGTCCAGAATTTTTCACTGCAACTTGGCTTCTTAGTTTGGGCATGCTTCTTCTATGACCTGCATATAAAATGGACCTAAGGTAGCATCAAAATGTTCTTGAAAATGGGTTAAACAATAATTCATACTAATCATTCCCAAATTGCCCTTGTCTAGAACAAATTCCAACAAAGTGTGCACAAGTTAGAATTACCCTAATTAGGCGCAATTACCCCAAGAACATGAAATAATCTAATGATTTTATCAATGAAAAGTGTATAAAAATATGGTGCAATCAATGTATCATAGCATTGTATCATCATTTGATGTAACCCTCGATTTGCCCATCGAATGGTTATCTACATAGTTTCTGATTATAGATAGAGATACTTCCCTGAATGTAGACAGGGAAACTTCTCTTATTATAGATAAATGGTAGTCATCCTGATTGTAAACAGGACGTAACCATCCTGATTGTAGACAGGGGCATTGTGTCATTACTGTTGTGTGGTTTCATCATTATGAAATATTGCATATGTATATGTGAATATGACTTAATGTGATTATTGATATACAAATTATTGATTCTATGATGATAATTTCAAAGTAGGAAGCACATTACTGCTTGTGGAATGTGTGATAGGTATTGTTTGGTAACCATGTTAGGATAATCCTTCCTAACATGGTTATCATGGTTTGTGTGTGTGAAATTGAGGTACTCCCTTCGTCCCAAAATATAAGCTTCATTTTAGGTTTATCTAAACATTAATTATATTTTTTTCCAATTTTACCCATTGTTTATTTTTCCCTATGCATTCTCTTTCATCTTTATTATATCTTATTTGTCACATTCTCTCATTTTATTTTCCCTATACATTTTCTTTCATATTTATTAAGAAGGGCATAATTTGAAAACAAATCATATTTCTAACATAATTATTGCTTTTAACCAATTTTAGTAGTTTTCTTGATAAACGTAAATTAGTTATTTGAAGCATATATTTTGGGATGGAGGGAGTATTATGTTGGTTACATGGATGGAAATCCTCTGATTGGAGACAAAGGTAGCTATCTTGATTGCAGACAAGAGCACAGTGTCACATCATGATATATATTGTTGTTTGGAATATGAATTTCTCACATATGGTGATATGTATGTTGTAGTTAGATGTTATGACTGATTATTGTTATTATAATAATGTTTTCTGAATTATTGGTACCCATTAGACACACTACTAGCATACACCCACTTGTGTATTGAGTTAAGACTGTGGTTACTGAGACAATTTGTCTCACCCCGTCGTAGTTTCACATTTTTTCAGGTGATCATGCATAGCAAAGAGTGTAGGGGAAAGGGCCGTCCGAACCACACTGACTTTGTGAGTCGCCAAGTCGGCAACGATACTTGTATCTTAGGATGTGCATATTGCCAAAATTAGGCTGCATTATATTTGCATCCGCATTTTAAATGGTTTTGACTTTGAATAATTGTTTATTTTAATACACAGCGCATTTATGATTTGTGAACTGGAGTTGATGACTGATTCCAGAAAATGGCTATTAGGCTATGATTATGATCATCTTCTCACATGCATGTGGAGCTTTTGAGTTGTTATATTATATTTTGTATTTATGCTGTGGAATTGGGTTGCATGTTGTATCTGGGATTGTAGACCAGATGCCTCTTTATTGTTATATTTATGTTGGGCGAGTTAAGTCAAATAATCATGTTACAATAATCCTTTTTAACATGGTTATGTTTGATTATCTAGTTGTGGTTGAGTTCTTTTATTAACATGTTAGAGAGGTCATTTTCCTGATATGGTTAGCTACTACACTATATCAGGTTATTTTTAAAAACCATGTTAGGGAGTTCCTTTTCAAACATTGTTAGTGTATATAGGTTACAAAGCGTTTAGTATCCATGATAGCCTTGTTGATTTAATATGGTAGTAAAGTGCTTAGCAAAGTTCATTATTAGTAAGCTTATTTTCTAACTGTGATAGCTTTTAAGTATGTGTTATGTAAACTCCTTTTTCAATCAAAGTTAGTACAAAATGAGATTTGAGAAATGATTATTGAAATTGAATCGGGTTTTGTAAGAAGGATTTTACTTTTAGTCCTTTTTTGTTAATACAATTAGTTTTACTTGACGGAAAATGCTGACTAATAAATTTAAATAATGAATTTATGATTAAATGTTGACAAAATAAGCTTAAATTTTTAATTTTAAATATAATTACTTTTATATTTGAAAAATTAGTTTATTTTTAACTACATTTAATCATAGAATTACTCTTTAGATTTGATAAGTCATCGTTTTTTGTTAAATATAACTAACAGTGTTAGCAAAAAAGGACTAAAAGTTCACTTTTCAAATTTAAAGGATTAAAATGAAATATGATACAAATATAAATGACTAAAAGCATAATTTAACCTTCTTTTGATATTGAGGCAATTTCATTAAACGAGAAATGGATACAAAAGATCATGGCCCCCAATACTATGAAAGCCAACCTCACATACAAACCATGTCAACAAAAAGCATAAAATTACAGGTTCTCATTCAGTGTTCATTGCAGCGATGAGAAAGTGTTTCTCATTGCTATAACGAAATATGAACCATCCAAAATTTAATCAGGATGGTCCAGATTTAAAAATTTTAAATGACTTTTTTTCTCAAAGATAAATTTAATTTTTTGAAAAATGACAATTATAAGATTAACTTTAAATTTTTATTTTGTATCCATTAAAATAAAAATTTATTGAAAATATTAAAATAAATTACATTGAATTTGGACTTTTGAAGTAAATCTGAATGGTATAAATTAAGATAAGAACCCACTTACTCATCTTTGTGATGAGTATGGAATGTGCTTCAGTTATTAATCTAGTGCTTCATATATATCTTAGAGTGACAAGCCATTTGGATGAAGGCACTCAAAGATTGTGTCTTTGTTGGAAGGATAAAAAATGTTGTTGTAACACATCATGTGATGGCTAGCTATCATAATTATCATCATATTCCAGCATTGAAGAGAAATATTGCTAATGCCCAAGTTCTATATATAACTCCCTCCGGTCCTAAATATAATATCACTTTGACTTTTTCTTTGTGGAAGTTAAGGAAGCAAATTAGACCACTAAATTATAATATATGTCACACGAAATTAGAGTATAGGTTAGTTTATATGTAGAATAAATTAATTTTGAGGAAAAAAGATTTTTTTTTGGGATGAAACTATTTTTTTTTACTGGAAAAAAGTCAAAAAAGTCAAAGTGATCTTATAATTATGACCGGAGGGAGTATATGTTAAGTACTCATGGTTTTTGTACATTTGATTATACCTATAATAATTTGATGTCCTATATTAAGGCCTGGTCTGGTTCAAGAATATATCATTTGGCGTGAAAAAAACAAATAGAATGTGACCCAAAAAATAAAGGTCATTGGTGAAACAATTTTGAGACAAAATTCAAAAATTAGGTCTGAAAAAAGATGCACACAGCCCTCACACATTGGTTCTTTTTTTTTTTTTATGCATATGTATCATCCTATCAGAGGTGATCCTATTCGAAAAAAAAAATGATACAAAATTCGTAAATTAGATTTCAAAAAAAGTTGCACATAGCCCCCCACACATTGTTTTTTTTTAAAAAAAACATAAGTTAAATATCAAGGAGAATTGCACATAGGTCCCAAGTTAGAGAATTAATTTCAGACAGGTCTATTGACAACTTCTTCACTTGTTAACCAAGGCTATTACAGTTGTTAATAGCTGTCATTAACAACTCCTTGGGACTTCTCTGAAAGTAATTCTCTTATTTGGAATCTATATGCAATTGTCCCAGATGTAGGCACCTCTCCCAATAAAGATTTGAACTTGTTTGCCACGTTGTGATGGATTATCCCTTCCACTGTGATGGTATATACTATTTGCTTTCTCATTCATGGCACACACGGAGAAGTTTAATTTGAAAAATGAATGAAAAGCATCACAATTTTCCTCACGTGGAAAGAAACATGCATTTTCCCATTATTTCTGTACTTTGTCACAGAAAGTATATCTCACTAGTCACTACGTGCTTGTCACAGAATTTCCAAAAATTAAAAAAATATTAATTTCTGAGTAAATTTATAAGTTTAGAAAAAATCTTTATGCGAATGTTTTATATATATATATGTCTCCATTACATCATAATAATCTCTGTTATGTAATAATAGAAAGAATATGAAACCGTTATCCTGTTAGATTGTTAATGGTTTATATTAACTGCTGGGTAAGTGGGGATATGACAATAAATAAGACCCTCACCAACTCTTGTATTCAGACTATGGGAAAAAGGCCATTTTTGGTTCGGAAGTTTTTTTAGGACCTATTTTGACCCGGAAGTTAACAAAACGTAGCAATTTTGACCTGGGTTACATGGACAGTTATGCGACGTGGCAGACGCCGGTTGGCGTATCTATTAGCCAAGGTCAAAATTGCTACGTTTTGTTAACTTCCGGGTCAAAATAGGTCCTAAAAAAACTTTCAGGCCAAAATTGGTCATAAGTGAAAACTTCCGGCTAAAAATGGCATTTTTCCCTTCAGACTATTATTGACTGTTTTGGGATATGATACCCCCCCCTCTTGTCTGTTCCTTTTATTTGATCCCTCTTCTATTTCCTCTCTCTCCCTCTTCCTTTCACACACAAAATTATGATTCTGTAAAAATCTCCCATAATAATCTGGCATGTACCATGCATTGAGAACCCAACGGTGAAAGAATCATCTATCTCTTATAATATTTTCTTTGATTTATAAGGGGTCTCTGGAATTTCTCCACTTAATTTTCCCTCCACTTATCTCCATTTAGTTAAAATGACGTCGTTTTATTTAAAAAAAATAATGATCCAAGTATTTTCCGAAAATTATGCTTTCGGTTTTAAAGGTAAAACGACTTAATTTTAACTAAATGGGAGTAAGTTAATAGAAAATTAAGTGGAGAGATTCCAGACCCATTTATAACAATCATAAAATTGTTATTGTTTCTTCCTATAACATGTTGTATCTTTGCCTTCCAAATACCTCCTGAATCACCTGCAGGACTCTTTAATTTCATTTATATATTTAAAAAGAAAAAACATCCCATGCACCTAGAGGATAATCAACCCTCAAATTTTCACTTATAAATAAAATAAGCTTTTATGCTCCTAAGTCCTAACATATTTTTATTATTAAAACATTTTTCTGTGAAATCATTAAGAATACCCTCCGCTAACAGTGGAGACAAAGCTTTTCCGAGACACAGAGGGCAAAAACACACCCCAAACTTCGGGATGAAACCGGATTTTTTAAAAATGGTAATTTTAGTTAGTTAAACATAATTTTTTATTTGTAATATATTCATCTTCATAAAATTATGCAATATGGAAAGCCCCCAATCAAAAATTAAAATTTTATCCACGATTTTAGGACGACAGAGAGATTGAGATCCAAGACAAACCCTACTATCACGTAGATATGCTATAAAACCAATTAATCAAAATATTAAATTTGTCATAAAATTTAAGTGACTTTCAATAATGCTCTCATTAGCTACTCCATTGAACTCCAATATCATGCTAATTATTAATAAATAACTAAACATTGAGCATAATGCGTGATGCCATTCTCCTCCAGTAAAGTTGTGGCCGTGTATCCTTTAAGAATATCCATGGCTTTTTTCCCATCATTCCCTTGGTTAATGCACATTCAAAAAACTTAATCGGTTATTTTTCTAAAACCTATAACAAAGATCAAACAAAGTATATAAGTGTTTGTGTCTGGATCAGCACCGGTTTTGGGGAGGCCAAGTATATACAATGATAATGTGTGGTGTCTTTGAGGTGGGGAAGATGAAGCCAGACACCGGAGCGAAACGATAACTCAAATGAAACATCTAGGGCACAATTTGTTAATCTAATTATTCAACCATATTTTTTTCTTGATTTTAATGAGGGGCAAAAAAGTCTTTATAATTCATCTTTCATTTATTTTATTTATGTTTTAAAAAAATAAATTCATGAATTCCATTTATGTTTCTGACCTAACAAACAAACTTTTAATGCCCAATTCCAGCCCCACTTCCACTTCTAATTCCAATTCCAATTCCACTAAAATCAATTCCGTAAACCAAACGGGGCGTCCGTTTGGTAGCATGGAATTCAGACCTTGGAACTGGAATTGGGGTAGGAAGTGAGAAATTAGGCTGTTTGTTAGGTTGGAGCCTACTTCCATAGAATTGTCAATTCTACAAAAATATTGGAAGTGGGTTCTGTAACACTTGCTCCCAAATACACTTTTTAAGTACAGTTAATCAACTTAACTCATAATATAAACACTCACTATGTTGGAAAAGGAACTTGCTGAGTAAAACAGCTAAAATAGTTAGAAAAATATCTTTTCATAATATTTATATATGTATTTCAAACCTCAACTCCAATCTCCGTCATCACAATATAATTTTCTCCCCAGTACAATCACAGAAAATTTCCATATCCATGATTAATCTCCACCCATCATCCACAAAATACCATACCATAATAGGTATTATTCAATAATTTTTCCCCAGAATAATAGCAAGGTTCAGCGGAAGCATTATACAAAATATGATCCTAAATGTGGCAATACCTCCTGTCCTTCTGGTCCAGAATATCTCACGATATCAGTGAGAAGTTCCCGGATCCTTCCATTGACCGTCTATACCGTACCGCTCCTAGGACCTGCAAAAGTGAGATCAACGGGGGGTAGCCCCAAAACGCAACCACTGACTATTCATCTAAGTGTGGTGTGTGTTAGCAAGGTGTCCAGTGGAATACATACATATATATCAATTCAGAAGCATGCTCAGGTATTCACATATAATGCACGTCTTATTCCCAAAATCTCTTTTCATCGTTTATAATTGTGGAATAACCCATCACAATTCATCCTCAAGAATAGTATATATGTCATTGATAATTACAATCAACCAAAACGAATCTTACTAGAAACATTGGGAAAACACGTGGGACCAGTCGGGACCTTCCACCCGCCCCTGATCACCACGGTACAATTCACGAGGGACTTTCTACCCTCCCTGAATAGTACCACAGATTAGAAGGATCCCAGTCCTTTCTGAATCCGTGAGGGGCGATATCCCCTCTTTCGTCTTTCTCTCCTTTATTTCCCATAATATATCAATTAGTCCCTGTGGCGCAACAGGGTACCTCATCACGTGATGGCACAATTTCCAATTCACAGGTGTCACATACCCAAATAATTTCTCACAAACAACACATAGATATGCAACACCACAATCAGGCACCAAGCCTTCCAGTATTTTCAGAATATACATATATATGAAATAGTTTCCAAAATCATATATATTTCAGTTTCAAATATTTCAAATCACAAATTTATGCCATTTCAAAATAATATTCCACGGGACATTATATTATGAAAAATATTAATATTCCAATATCTCATTTCCGTATCTCATCAATCATCAATTGATAATCATATCTCAACTGTGATTCAAAATCTCATCTCCATATAATATCATAATTGTCAAATAATAATATTTCAAATTACTTACTAACACCACACACACATAAACAAGCAGAAAGCGGTTACCTGATAGCTGGCACCAATCTCACAATAGTGCAGCTCCCCCGTGCTAACTTAGTACAATTCAAGCACTACACAACCATACATACAACCACAATTAATTATTTATCCAACAATTTTACATGTTGGAAAATAAATTACTAACTACCCTTTCTTTGCCCTTATTTATTTTAAATTTCTATTTAACATTTATTCTCCCTTTTTATCTCTAAAATTTATCTCTACTCCATTTATACATATATCCAAAATTATTTATCTTTCCAATAACTATTTATAAAAATTCAAGCCTAAATAAAATTAAACCTTACATCCCTAAATTATTTCTCAACCTCAAAATCCATTCTTTAATCCACAACTTATTTTCCAAACCTTAATAAACATCTAAAAATTATTAATTTAGCTATAGACACCTCAGATCATCAAAAGCCCTATTTTTAATATATCCAAAAATCCAAAAATTCCCAATAATTAGGAAAACCTCCAACAATGAAAAATCTACTCAGAGAAACTCATAATCAAGGTCTAAGGTTCAATTTATTAAGCTTAGAACTCCCAGAAATACCAATTTAGACAAGGCCTAATTTTTCAAGTATAGCAAAACGAAAAACTAAAGACATAGGGATGTAGAGGAGACTTACGGGATTCCAAAAATGTACTTAGTTGGCCGGAAAAATCACTATTCCGGCGCCGATGAGCTCTGATAAGTCTGGCCAAGGGCTATTTTTATCTCCTTATTTAGGCACGGATCAGAACAAAAACAAGTAGAGGAAGGAAGTAGGAAGAGAGAGAGGAAGAATGGTGGTGTTGGATGGTGGTTCCGACGACGGTGGTGGTTGGGGCGGTGGAAAGAGAGCGAGAAAGAGAGAGCGAGAACGTGAGAGAGAAAGAGAAGACATTTCTGCGCGTCGAACAGGAAGGAGAGAATGATTAAAGGGAAGAGAGAAAAAAAATAATAATTAAAGGAGAAAGGAAAAATTGCACTATTAGGCCCAAAATTTTCAAAATTTATTTTGAGCCACAAAAATTCCATTTATTTCCAAAAATTTACCTACCAAACCTCTTAATTATTCTCTCCCACAATAACCTCCTTTGAACCTAAAAATGATCTCTCCCAAAATTATTATCGTCCAAATAAGGGAGAAACTAGGCCTTTAAAATACTCAAAAATACCTCAAAGCCTATCAAATATTCTCACAATCCATAATTTCTCATAAATAAATTTCTAATTATTCTACTAATCCTCAATTAAATATTTAGGATGTTACAGGTTCCTTGAGTAGACCATTGGAATCCATTTGAGTTCTATGGAAGTGAAAATTGTTAGACAATTTTACCCTAACTATGAAATTTAAGGGACAATCTTACCCCTTCCCCAAATCAAAATAAAACCCTCTTCATCTATTTATTCCCTTCAATCGAAAATTTTCTGAATCACTTCATCACTTCGTTGAATTGATTAGTTTTCTTTTTTTTAAAAAAAAACATGATTATATCAATATTAATAAATCGATTCTGAATCACTTCATCACTTTGTTGAATTGATTAGTTTTCTTTTTTTCTTTTAAAAACATGATTATATCAATATTAATAAATCGATTGATTATTGTAGTCTGGCCTAAAAAGTGAGCAGTTTGCTTTGTTCGGTGCAATTTTCTTCGTTCATCGGTTGTCTTCTCATATTTTTAAGATAAATGTTCTTTGAATTATGTGCTTGGTTTTTATTTTTGTCAGTTAACTTGAATGATCATGATCTCATAGAATTTTGCTAACTAGAAGTTGAAATTTTGTTAATTAATGGTTAAATTTTAAGAAGATCCGTCCTACTAAATTGTTTGTTAGGTTTGACTCATGCGATACATGATTGTTCTTGATGCTAAATTGTTGGCCATATTGGCGTTTATTTTACTAGTTTGCTGGAATCTTGGAGTCTATTTTTAATATTAGCAGTAATATTAAAAGGAGCATTAAATATTAAAATAAGCAGTAATGTATAATATTTTATTTGCGGTATTGGCTTTTAAATTATATTTTATGCTCAAATATTGGGCATTCTGTTTTCTCTCTAGTATCTCAATGGATTTTTTTAATAAATCAAAATTACAAAATGCAATAACATACAATAATAGTTTCTCTCCTAATGCCCTTATATTACCTTATTTTTTATACAATAAGAAAACATTAAAGCTACCCTACTGGAATATCAGAAAATGAAACCGGAACTAAAGCCTCTATTTATCTAATGCCCTTATTAATATAAGCAAACATGAAGAAAAAATATTTTATACTACTTCAAAACCAGCAAGTGATCATTAAAAAGATTAAAAAAAATACTTATTAGTTGGTGCCTATAGAATAGTAAGGACTAGAGGCAGTTGTTGAATTAAAATTTACAAATATTATTTTAGGGAAGTTGCCAAAAGTTCCCATTAAAGAATAAATTATTTCCCAAAAATATGCGAAGGGTCATGCCTTTTTTTTTTTTAACCTATCTTTAATTATGCAGAAAAAAGGAGTTGTACACACTGAACATGTGTTACACCGGTCTTTCAACAAATTTACTATCACTTTCAATAATAAATTTTGCAATTAGGATTTTTGAGAAAAAATCTGGTTTGCTAAAGGAAAAATATACCAATAGGGATTAGATAGAAAACATTGCACTCCAACACTAGATAGTAGATACATCTTGACTAATCTAGACACGTCTCATGGAAGTTCATTCAAAATATATGAGCACCCAAATACCATAGAAAAAGTGTAGCTATAGCCCGAAAATATGCTATTCAGTTTCAATCATGAAAGAAACAAGTGTGATCTCAGTCTGAGCAGTTATAATTATGTAACTTTTTGTTTTTTCAGATATTCTTACATAAATTTGTTATTTTTGAAATACATAATTTTTATGAAATTTTAAAGGGAAAAGAGTCATTTTTTGCCCGGAAATTTTAGTTTTGGAGTAATTTTGGTCCGGAAGTTTTTTTTGGACCAATTTTGATTCGAAAGTTTACAAAACGTAGCAATATAGACGACCAATTTTATAATATAGAGAGGCCTAAAAAAGTCTATATTACTACGTTTTGTAAATTTCCGAGCCAAAATTACTCCAAAACTAAAAATTCCGGGTCAAAAATGACTATTTTCCCAATTTTAAAACATCTATTTAACATTTGAAAATAATTTGATGTTTTTATCTTACAAATCCATTTTAATAAGTTTTTGGAAACAATGATAAATGATAGGGTACCATAAAAATAGGAATACCCACGTGTAGATGGGATGCGTAGTTTAACACAATTTGAAAACAACTTCCTTAGATTCAGATTATTAGTTTTTTTTAAAAAAAATTTAAAAAAATTTGAATAAATTACTTGTAACTGATTTTCCTAAAAAATTCTAAGGTAGTTTGTTTAACTCATAAGCTAACATGTAATTTAATAAGATATATATAAATTTATATATGTATCTATACTTTTATTTAATTTAGATTAAATGTGCTTTCGGTCCTTTATGTTTACACTAAGTTTTCATTTAATCCTTGAAAAGTACATTTTTAATCCTTTTTTGTTAAAACCATTAGCTTCATTTAATTGAAAACGCGGACTTATCAAATGAGGAATTCTTGAGTGAACCCAGTGCACTACATCATTTGTGGTCTGACCAATCACAAGTAAACACATAAGATCTGACGCGTGGAATTTTTAATTTGACTTAGCACCCTACAACAAATTTAAATCTCATTATTTCAATTTTTTTTATTTTACAAGTTGAGAAAAAATATTTTTATGAGTTATTTGATTTTTTTAGGGTGTCAAGTCAGATTGAAAATTTCACTTCAAACTTTATATATTTATTTGTGATTGGTCAGACCCTAAATGACGTAGTGCACCCAGGCAAGAATTTCTCCAAATGTAAAAGGTTATTCTATAATTAAATTTGGATAAAAAATGACTAATTTTTAAAATATAAGAATGATTATACTAAAATTTAAATTAAAGCATTTTTGTCCACATTTAATTATAAAATCACTTTTTAGATTTGATGAATAAGCTTTTACCGTTTAATAAAACTAACGGTGTTAGCAAAAAAGGATTAAAACTATACTTTTCAAATATAAAGGACTAAAATAAAACTTGATTCAAACATAAAGGATAAAAAAATATACTTTAACCTTTAGATTTTAATACTTGCGTGCTTTATCTCATAATTAAATCACTAATTTTGTTCAATTATCACTATAAATAAACTCCCCTAATTCTGTTATATAAGCATTTTTTGTATAGAAGCTAAAGGTGATAACAAAATAAAATTAAAGTATTTAATTATGATAAATATACACCCAACTACCAAAATCAAAATTGAATAAAAGTATATGTACTAACAATTGTATTCTCACTAATATATTAATACACAATATATGATATGATTAAGTAGCTTATTTAACTTCCTTATTCTTTTAAAAAATCGACTATATTTTATATTAAAAAATGAATGAATTATTAATTATTAGGGCCGTTGTTCTATTCATCAAAGATGGGTAGAGAAACCTAAACATATCTAGACATCTCATGTAGACCATTTAGCTTTGATTTTTTTTTTAAAAAAAATAATGATTTTCAAAAATTATTTTAATGGATCTATCCTTATTAAAAAACAATTTTATATTTAAGAAGTCATTACTTCTAAAAAAAAATCTAGATGGGATCTAGATTAGTCTAATTTTAAAAATATTATTAAAAATCACCAGATAATAATTTAACCTATTTTTTCCTTTTTTTTAAGTGGAATCCGTCTAGTTCCACCCATCCATTTAAAATTTATATAGAAACTATCCGAAAATCCCTCATGAAAACAAAATACACGCACAACACATGAAAAGAAAACAAAATTAGTTCAAGTGATAATAATAAGAAGCAGCAAAAAGATCTCCCACATCCTAACGACTCATAAAGCTAATAGGCTACATATATAAACATAGCATCATATATTCCTCCCACACCAAACCAAACTCAGCCTCCCTAGTCTTCATATTTTTCACTTTCTCCTCCACATCATTTCATGTAATCACAAAGAGAGAGGAGTCAATGTGAATTAACTTGTAGGCGACAAAATAGAAGAGCAATAATACACAAATTGTTGTTCTTCTTCTTCTTCTGAATCTCAAGGTTGTTCTTCTATCGGTGTTTCACTACTCTTTCTCTTGGTTATGGCAACTTCTATCTGTGTGTTTTCGTTTGATATTTGTTCTTTCAAATGTCATTTACATGTTACACACACACACACACATATGCACATTGTATGTTAAACTTCTTCTTTGTATGAAATGGTTTATAAATTTTGTTCATGTTGAGATTTTTGTTTCTGGTTTGAGCATTAATTATCATTAATTAATCCATCATGTTCATGAATTTTTTTTGTTAGTTCTGTTATTTGTTTACTGAGTTCTAGTCTCTGACTGAGTCCATGACATTTTCTATATTTAGTTTTTGTATTGCCCATTTTTTATCAACCACTCATTTTTGGTTTGTTCTACCTACCCTAATATTTCTTGCTTAGTTTTCTCCAAAGAATCCGTTCACTTTTTACTCAGTGTATCTTTGTGGCTCTTCCCTGAATTTTTGATCAATTTTGTGGTTTTTTTGTTTCCACTATTTAGAAATATGATACACATATATTCAACAGCACATTTGTTTTGGTTTTTCCACTCTCGCTAGTCCTTGATTTCTGCAAAATCAGTTCAGCCTTTTGCTTTGTGGCTGCAACTTCTTTATTTCATAAAGAAATATGATTGATTTAAGTTTCACCATATTTTATAAAGAAATGTAATCCTGTGGTTAGAGTTTTCATCTTGTAAGGTTGAACATACTACCTTTTTCTTGCAGTGATTGTGAATCACTCAATATTCATGTGCAAAGATTGTTTCATGAGACACTGTGGTTTGGTATTAACTAGAACTATTCACTTTACAAGTCCTAATGGCTGATCTCTGAGTTCAAGTCTTTTGAGAGATCTACCATAGTTAGCACCATACTTTTTTCTTCTCACATTTTGACCTTAATATTTGTAATCTTCCAATATAATCAAGAGTAAGTGTTTGAGTTATTCTATGTCTTGACTCTACTTTTATTGCTTGAACCCATATGTGTCTTCATTCATTATTGCCAACGAACGTGTCTTCTTCATGTAGTATTTTCAACTCTTATCTTTAATTTGGTGACCCTACATATTTCTCATGCGACTACTTAAAAGAACATGGTAACATTTGGAAACTTCTATGATGATATTAATCAATTGTCACATCTTTCACTGATATAACACTTCAATAGCTTCTGGTCAGCAACTTCTAGTGACCCTTCACATTTGTGTAGAAATTTTTTAATTCTATTTTTTATTTCTCATTATGCAAATGCAGGAGGAGTATATAATTGCACTCAACAAAACTACATAGAAATGACAGAGCCAACTGAAAATTTACCTCAGTCTGATTCAGAAGGAAGAGGAACAACATTACCAGCTTCAAATGATTTCATAGAAAAGAATGAACAAAACTTCATAGAAATGGCAAAGACAGCCGAAATTTCGATTCCTGTTGATTCACAACCATCATTGGATGATTTGGTAGAGAATGGTCTAGGAAACTTTGGGAGAAAACAACTCATACAATCCCTACTTGTGTCCCTAGCTATGTTCTTTGATGTGCAACAATCATTCATCAGTGTTTATGCCGATGCCCACCCAAAATGGCACTGCACAAAAACCAATCGCACCAAACATTGCAACCCAAAATATTCTGATATTTGCAAACTTCCAAGATCTGCTTGGGATTGGACTGGACCTGCCTCATTGACAATCATATCTCAATGGGGCCTTGAGTGTGTTAGTCCCTTCATTACAGGCTTACCTCAATCTGCCTTCTTTATGGGATGCTTTGTTGCTGGGTTTCTTAATGCCCCATTTGGTGATTCATCACTTGGAAGGAAGAACTTGCTCTTTCTCTCTTGTTTAGCAACTTCCATTGCTTCTTTCTTCATAATCTTCTCCACCAACATCTGGATGTACTCTGCTTTGAAATTTGTGATCGGTTTTTTCCGCTCCCCGATTGGAACTTGTTCTCTGGTTTTGTTGACAGAGAGGGTACGCAAAGAGTACCGGTTTCAAGTTGGAGTCCTAGAGTACGTTTGGTTTACACTTGGGTTTCTGTCCTTGCCTGCTATTGCCTATATTAATAGAGATTCCTCATGGAAGTCTCTTTACATTTGGGTATCTATTCCTGGAATTTTCTACTCAGTTTGTGCTTATATTTTTGTTACTGAGTCTCCCAGGTGGCTTCTCGTGCAAGGCAGAGAAAAGGAAGCCATGGCTTTACTTAATGCAAGTGGTGTGACGTTGACTCCAAGTCAACTACTAGCAGAGCTTGCCAAAGCCAAAGCCAAACAAGTCACGGCAACTCCCAACCTTTTTTCATCATTCAAAGAACTATATGGGAAACCATGGGCTGTCAAAAGACTATTAGCAGTTATCATGCTTGGCATTGGCATTGGAATGGTGTATTATGGTGTTCCTTTGAGTGTGGGGAACTTTGGATTCAACATGTACTTGAGTTTTTTCTTTTATGCTTTACTTGAGGCCCCAGCTTTTATAACCACATACTCATTGCATAACCGCCGAAGAAAACCTTCACTCCTTTGCTTCTGCATAGCAAGTGGGGTTTGTTGCTTGATTTGTGCTGCAATACAAACTAAGCCACACATTATGAAACTAATTTTCGGTTATGCTGCATTCTACTGCGCAGCAACAACTTTTGATGTCTATCTCATATATGTCGTCGAGTTGTTCCCCACAAGTGTGAGGAATACCACGACATCGATGGTGAGGCAGGCCATGGTTTTCGGTGCCATATTCAGCCCATTTTTGGTATCAGCAGGTAGGGAAAATGACCTTTTATCTTATGGCATATTTGGGGTTATCATCATATGCTGTGCTTTTGCTTTTCTAGTCTTGCCAGAGACTAAAGGGATTGCTCTCTGTGATACATTGGATGAACAAGAGAAGAGGGAATCAGCAGTTGTGTCATGCAGAACCTGATATTAATCAAAGGACACTCATATTGGTACCACCTCTACTGAATAGTTGTCTGGGAATCTTATTGGAAGATAAGCAAAATATATGCTGGTACATGCTAGCCGCTTCTGGTCTGGAACCTCTCCACTTGGTTTTCCCTCCACTTACCCCCACTTAGTTAAAACTACGCCGTTTTATTAAAAACACACTGTGACATAATTATTTACTTTTAAAATAGAAAACACTATTTTCAAAAAATCGGTTGGATCATTGTTTTGTACTTTTTTTTTTTAATAAAATGACTTAGTTTTAACTAAGTTGAGGTAAGTGGGGGAAAATTAGGTGGAAAGGTTCCAGACCGAGCGGCTTCACTATGATTATGTCTTAGTCCCTCATATCATCTTCAAGCTTTTGCTTGCCTTTGTAATTGAAACAATATATGTTATTAATCACTTGTTTCTAGTGTAACCAGTGCACCAATAAAGTGTTGAAACACTAACACTGTTTTCATCTTCCAATTTTTTTGTTTTTGTTTTGGGGGCAAACAAAAGGGAAAACAATTTATTGAGTGAGCATATGATACAACACCAGGACAAAAGTCTAGAAAGTGAACACGTTTCATATTGTTAAGAATTAGATTACAAACTATGTAAGATGGCTTAAAAATCAGATTAAGAATTAATCTGTGAACCAACATGTATCCAAATTATGAGTTTTAGCCTTTTACATATGGTCATCTGTTTCAAAAGGATGCTAATGATAACCACAACATTTTTTTGAGCTTTTCTGGCTATAGTATTTGGATCAGTTTCAATGCATTTTCAAATTTGTTAAAGTTACCTGTGAAAGGAATATTTTAAAGGAAGAATACAGATTTGTTAGATGACATATTGTATTGGTTTTCAACAGAAAGATAATCATTCAATTTCCCCAACTGAGAACTGAGGTTTGACAAAAAAAGAGGTCATGCTTAAGCTTCTTGTTTTTTTTTAAATTTTTTAAGAATATCAACTTTTGGCATACCAAGAGATTCATGAAGATCATGAAAGGCTTTAAATTCTGCCATGATTATACTTTTCTCAAAATATGCTAAAAGAAGTGGCTTTACTTATTAATTGCCATGATAGACTTGTACTGAAATTTTTTGTATTTTGATAAATCCATCCAGCAGTACAGGGGAGCAGATTTGGAGTATTGATCAACCTCATGTATTTGCATTTAAGTACTTGGTATTTTCTTTAATGAGCTAAGTTATGTTTATATCATTGAACCGATTATCTATTTGATGGATTAGTTGAACAAGTTATTGAAGCATGATCCTATGAAAGATTTAAAAAAAAAAAACACTTAATCTTAGACTTTATTTTGAGATTTGATGAACTTTCCTTTGTTGTACTTTTTTTTTTTATAAATTTTGTTTTGAACTATTATGAGACCTATATATATTGACAGATTTGTTGCAATCAAATGCAAATCTTGAAAAATTTGCAGTGTAAAAATATGTACAAGTTAAATAATACCCCCTCTATTACTAAATATAGGACATATTTAGGGAGGTGGCCATGTTCCTAAATATAAGACATATCTTTATAATTTTTCTCAACATTTCCCTAAATTATCCCTATTAATACTCCTTAAAAATAAACAAGCAAGAGATGGAGGGTAGGAATAAAGGTAAATAGTTATGGTGTTTTGGTAATGTTGTGTGATTTTAACTAACTTAATGGATATCCTTAATCTAATTAGATTAGGTAAATAGGTCTTATATTTAGGATATTTAGGAAGGGGGAGAAACTCCTAATGAGTAATTTTGTTATGGCAATAAAAGACACTTTTTGTGTTGTTTTCATGTTGCTATAAGTTGAACTTACGTTCTATCTTACTACATTCTTCAATATCTCCATAATGGAATTTCAGTGAACTCCAAATGCAAATAGAAGCTAATGTAAGGTAACCTCAAATGTTTGCATCCATATTTTACTCATGTATTGCCATTGGCATTCATCATGCTTAGGTATGTTAAAATGCTCATGAATATTTTTATATATATATATATATATATTTACCCATTTTGGCTATTTCTCATTCATTTTATGTATTTCAGATTTATGAAGCTTGTGCAGATGATTGAAATTGATTTACGTTTCATTTAAGATTCAAGTCATTTAATTTACTAACAACAGTTTCGTCAGCTTGCAAAATTAGTAGCCTTTTCTCATTTGATATGTTTAAAATTGTTCTTTATTTAGGTTACATCTTCATATAAGCAGATGAATAACTGAATCAGATTTAAGTATATGTTAGGATTCCAAATATGTAAATCTGAATTCATAAAAAAAGAAAAGAAAAGAAATGTGTAAATCTGAATAGAGAAGAGAAATTTTAATTAAATTATGAAATCAGAGAATACCAGAATATTAAATTCATATAAGTTTAGAACTAATATTGTCAAACCCTAACAAAAAGAGAAAATATCTCGCTCAAGTCTTTTTTCACCAGCAAAATACTTCAGGAGAATTTCCAAAAATCCAAAGACTAACTTATATATAACTTCTCAATGAATAGTTTTCGGGAGGCTAGTCTATTTTCTAGGAAAAACTTACAAAGAAATAAAATAAAAATAATTCTTATATATTATTCAAATCTTTGAATAAAAATATCATAAGATAAACTAAATAATTAAGATAATCCTAATATCTTTTTCAAATGGTAAATGTTTGGATAAACTCTGATTCGTCAAGTCATTTATGGTCTCTCTAATGGAGATTTTAATCAGACGGAATGCCTTAAAACAATTGTCTTGAAGGTAAAAAAAGTTTATCTCCTCTTTTCTATATTTCCTTAATTTTGTAAGTTGAAACAATAAATTTATCTATTAGATAATTGCTTTATGACTTATTAAAACTTTACATATTACTACATTTCAAACGATAGGTTTTGATCCCTCAAATTTATTACAATCTAAAACGGTTCGCTAATATATTTTTGGTTTCATCCATCACAATTATGATGTGGATTTTTTAATTTTATTGGGCACCATAAAATAAGTAGTTGGCAGATTAAAAAAATTATTTCTCTTTTATATGTTTTCTTATTTTTTTAAGTTGGAAAAAGTAAATTTACCCATTACTCCGTCCTCTCCTAATTATAAAACCAAGTTGACTTTTTTAAAAAAATTAATGATGCAAAATAAAACACTTTAAATTTATTATATTTATTTTTTTCTCAAAACTAATTTATTTTAGTTATAAATAACATATAATCTAATTACATGTAGCAAATGTTAACATTTAGTGGTCTAATTTACTTCTTTAGTCTCCATAAAAAAATCAACTTAATCTTATAATTAAGACTGGAGGAAGTAATTAATTGATTGGTAGCGCCTAGTTAGATTAAAAAATCCTCATCATACATGATATGTCTCCTTGTGATTGGTGAGACGACCGATGACGTAGCGAACCGTGTTTACGTAGAAATCTCTCTAATTTTGCTTACGAAGCTCGATGACGGGGCAAACTGCCTGTATAACTCAATAATTTCTTCTTCTTCTTTTTTTAAGAAAAAAGAAAAGACCAAAGAGAGGGTCTCCTTCCACTGTTGATTGTCTTCTCCATCAAAATCGCTACACTACATTCGCCAATTGGAGTAGAGTAGAACATATCCCCAACAATTTATCGGAAAAGAGACAGCTCAGATTTCTTCTCCAATCGAAAACTGTCGATTCGGGAGCTTGTGGGCGTCGCAGAACAAGATGAGGATCAAAACGGCTTCGAGCTCACAGTCACGCTGTCTTATGGCGACGGCTGGAGGTAGCACGTGAGAAGGTGGCTTTTTGGATTGTTTGAATGACTATCTGTGTCATCTTCGCAATTACAATGGAATTGAAATTGCTCGTTGCTTCATGACATGGATCAGGGATGCAAAAATGGCCCCTTACATGGGAAAGACGATGAACAGTGGAAGGAGACCCCCCTCTGGTCTTTTTTTTATTTTTTATTTATTTTTATTGAGTTACACAGTCAGCATACTCACTCATCATCAAGCCACATAAGCAAAATTAATTGTGTCACATCTTCATATTTAACACTTTTTTTTTATGGAAATATTTAACATTTTTAGGATCCTTATTATAGATAAAACTTGAGGGACCCAAACCCATTATTTGAAACTAAGGGGATCAATGCCAAAATTGATGAACTTCTAGCCTAGCTCCCTATTTTTCCATCTTTTTTTTTTATATATTTTTTCAATTATCAGATTTGATGAATGGATAGATCAACTAAAGAAGATGAGGGAAAATTGATCATAAAAAAGGAGGGTCATCCGAAAAGGTGAACCCCTTCTTCTTTTTTTTTTTTAATCATCATTTTTTCATCTTCTTTAATTCAAACCATCAATCAAATATGATAGGTAACAAAAACAAAAAAGATGGAAGAATAAAGAGACAGTGGAGGTAAGAAAGTAGGAGTGGAGGAGAGAGTAAAAGAGATTTATGGTATCATATTTTATAGTAATATTTTTTTCAGCATAAATGCTTAGAAATTGAGAAGAAGAAAATGAGTCATAGAAAAGGGGTTTTGTTCACTTCCACAACAAAAAATCTATAACAAATGCAAGAATTGGTCATCTCCACGAAAATAATGAGGATGTACATGATGAATGAATAATTGGTGTATATCTGAAAAAATGACAAAGAATTCTTTTTTTTCTTTTTTTAAAAAAATCTTTATAACAATTTTTTACATGATCATCACCTTGAATTCGCACACATGCTTTCCCCTCCAATAATCATGAAACTACATGCACGCACGCATGCATGCATGACATTTTACGTATCACTCCAAGCTCAAAATTAATTATCTATATCAATTAGAAATAGATAACTCCAGCGGCTAGAGCGGCGGCTCCGGCGACGGTGGAGAATCGTACGGAAGATGCATCGCTGGACCCTGAGACGGTATCAAAGGCGCCGGGAGGCACGGGTCCGCCCATAGGAGCGACCAGGACGGCGACAGGCGAGTCGGCATCATCTTCTAGTGTTCCGATGATTCCATCGGTCGGAGGCTCGGCGAGGTCGTCGTCGTCGGAGTTATACGTCGGAGTAGTCGGAGAAGGCGGGGTGGTACCGTCGTCGGCCGCCACGGTATAAGCCTGAACGACGGCCAGCAAGAGGATGGCTAGGACCACAACCTTACGAGCCATATGGAACTGTTTAATTTGGAGCTAGGGAGTAATTATTTTTTTTTTTTAATTTTTTAATTTTTATTTTGGTTGTGGTTGAGATTGTGAATGAGAAGTGTTTGTTTATATAGGAATGGTAAAGAGCCAAGATATAGGAGAAATGTTCCGCATTGGGAGGGAGACCGCTAATGTAATTTGTGGCTGATGTGTTAGTTTAAGGTTGGGGGTTGCTATAATTAGGAGGCTTTATGTGTTATTTTTGGCTTTGAAAGATATGATCTCTCGTGATAGGAATTATTTTACTATTATTATTATTATATATAAAAATATATAAATGACTATTGTTTTTGGTTGTTTCTTAAGATTTGTAATTCGCCATTATGCAATCTTATATGGTGATTAAGGTTGTCCTGAATTAAATCTTTAATTAATTTACTTGGACTGATGTCCAATTTTAAGAACCACGTGTGTATTGGAGAGAGCAGTCTATTAAGAATTATAAGTCTCAAAGTATGGATGAATTTTAATAGTATATGCTTATTTAAGATTTTTAGAATTCATTTTTCTTTCTTTGATAAAATTTCAATTAGCCCCCTGTCAAACAATTTAATATGAAACAACCCAATACGAGAAGGAGAAATTCTTGCGTGAACCCAGTGCATCACGTCATTTATAGTTTGACTAATCACAAATAAACACATAAAGTCTTATGTGGAATTTTTAATATGACTTGGCACCCTAAAAAAATCAACTAATTCATAAAAATATTTTTTTCAGCTTGTAAAATTTAAAAAAAAAATTGAAAACATGATATTTAAATTTTTTTACGTGGAAGTTAATTTTTTTAGAGTGTCATATTAGATTGAAAATTCTAAATCAAACTTTATGTGTTTACTTGTGATTGGTCATACCATAAATGACGTGGTGCATTGGATTCACACAAGAATTCCTCTAGGAGAAGAATGAAATAAAATCTTAAGAGTCAGATGGTTTAATTGCTCTTGTATCATTTGCAAGATAAATATGAGAATTTTCAAAATAAATATATAAATTTCAAAAATACCCTTAATAACGGAAATGGATAAATCAGTCTTTTAAATTTGAGAAATCGCAAATTAGACCTAAAGAGGAATTTGAGATTTCTATATCTTACAAAAAGACAGAAATGCTCGTATAATTGTCAAATACACATAACTATTCACAAGTTTAACGTAGGTATTTATTTTCAACTTGATCATACCTATTTTAAAGTTCATGTTTGTAACACCTGGACTTTTACTACTATATTATAGTAATTTAATTGAATTATAACCACTTTTATGAATATTCGAAGCCCAAAAATACGGAAAATTTAAAACTTTTTCTTTTAAAACATGATACCAACCCTCTGTTGGTTGGAATGGGCTTTTCAGACGACTTAGAATTTAAATCTTTTTATAAAACTAAGTGGTGCATAAAACAATTAAACTACTTAAGTTACCTTATAATTTTCTCCCCTTGATGATAGTGTGTGGGGAGCGAAAACCCATTCATGGGTTCTCTGTATCTATTTATGGGTTTCTACCTTTCCAATATTAAAATGCTGGGGTCATCTCAGTTGATAACCCTTTTATCAGAATACGCAACGACATTAGAGTAATACATACATTCTCTTTTTAAAGTATCTATTCATAATTCATAACCTCTAGGAAACTTAATTCCTTTAATAAATTTATTGTAATTCTATTTCATGTGCTCTCTATTATTAATTTAATAATTTACTTTTACAACATATACCAATAATCTTATTTAAATATGTACTACCTCTGACTTTTAAATTTCTAATCCTAATTTCTTCGTCTACTCTTCTCCCCAGCTAGCTTCTTTCGACCTGCCAAACTGAAAATGTTTGGGGAAGGGGGTGAGATTGGAAATCCCAATAGCAGTTTCTTTCATTAACGTATATGATCATAATAATACTGTCATGTATATATTTCATAAAGCTGTGCAAATGATGATAGTCTTACTCCTATTAATCTGTGTGCTAAAAGCACCTGCCAACCACTAATAACAATATATTTGTTATAGTGGAGGCTTTACCTGCAGGGTTTCTCGTTAAAGCACATAAGGCTAAAACGTAACTAATCTCGCAAAGGTGTAGCTAATCACCTAAGCCTGGAGTACTCCATCTGAGGAATAATAACTTACCAACTAAATGCAACAGTTATTACAAAATAATACATGCAATTTAATGGTTACTGAAATAAACTGCTACCTGTACCGCAACTCCAAACCTCAGCTGACTCTTTTCTTTCCCCGAGGATCCACCTCCATTATCTTTTCCTATGATTAGGTATAACATGTACAATATATTAATATCTATTCTTATTTCTAATAATTCGACGTCTCTCACGATCCTAAATTACTACCTATAATTCTACCCCTTCCTTTTCTAACATATGATTAAATCTTAACCTTTGATTTAATTATTAATCACACAACCATTCATAAGCATTTACAATTATCAAACCATACGCATATCTACAAACACAATCATAAAAACATCCTAATCACTTTAAATTAAACTAACATCATATAATAACTTACTTTACCTAATTAAATTCAATGGATTTAAAGTAAATTTCTATTGATTATATTTTTCTTTCACATTAATAATTATTACCTATAACTTAACTTATTTATAATAAACTTGACTATTTAAGATCTAAAGGACACTTTAAATTAATCTGTTCCAATTAATATTTCTTATTCTCAATGTTTGACTAATAATTACCTCGAGATTAGTTATTTTTAAGGAGCGTTACATTTCTTTAATCCTTAAGAGTACTAATTTACATATTATTTATTTTCTTTTATTTATAACCTTAATTACTAACATTTCTTAAATCACTGAATTAATGAGTTTAAGCATTTTGGATCCTATAATTTAATTTGAACAGCTTCAATTATTTTACCATTTCATTTTAATACTTCTAATTTATCTATTATTTAAATTATCATCATAAAATACAAACATACACAAACACAAGCATTAATACGTTCTTATTACTTTAAATCAAACCGTCTTTTAAAACAAAACACCACCCACAGGTACTTAATACACCACTAAAAATCATGCCTGGAAATCATAAACTAAAGCAAGTTAAAAGCACCCACAGACACATATACATTTCCTTATTTCCATCATTCCTTCCTTTTTTTTTTTTTATAAAACCCCTAAATTTTAACAAACCACACAAAGTACTTGTCAATCAATTAAAATCCTTTTATAACCTTTTAATCAATTTACATCATATTTCTTATCAACATCAAAATTAATTTCAATCAAGCAATTATTAACTTGCCACAACATAGAGCAAAAGAGCATAACTTTAATACAATTAAAAGCTTTTAGACACTCAATTAAACTTTCTTCTATCTTACACAGATCTAAAGCACATAATTGTTAAACACTTTAACTTCTAATTAACATCTATGTATATCAATATATACTAATTCCTTTATCTTCCAAGAACATTTTCAACTTCATTTAAACCAATTATTCATTAGAGATTCTTGTTAAAACAACTTTTCATCAAAGAGATCTAAAGACCTATTAAGCATTTAAAATACATCAATACAAACTTCAAGCATTACAATCATTATTTTAGCCTTTTTAAATATGCTCCAATAATTTAATTATTCCTTCAACAGTAAATAGAGAAAACAAAATCGCAAGATTCTACTTCATCTAAATCATTCAATTACTTCTTAATTCCTAACTAAATAATTAACCACACCATTATCAATCAATTTTGCACCAATACAATTAATATACACAGTATAACATAATAATTTCCTTGTCATTTTAAATTAACTTACATTGTTATCAATTAGCTATCCCTCTTAATTTAATTTGCTTTCCATGTTTCTTAATAACTCTTGCAACCCCTTACTTAAGGATCCAATTACAATTGAACTAGCACTCAACAAAATCAAGTAACAACCAATTTAATATAATTATGGAGCATTTAAATTACTCCAACACAAGCAGTCATTTAATTCAGTCAAACTAGCCATTAGAATTCTAGAACCTAAAACTACAACAACTATTTTTTTTTCTATTTCTTCTCCCATTATATATCATAGCATTATTCTTTCTCCCTTACACAAATCTGTCAACTAATGCATTCAGAAAACAGAGAATTGAGCGTCCAATAATTTCATATTAATTACCCATAAATAAACAACCTCAATCCATCTTTCAGAGCAAGACAAAAATACCATCAGTCCTTTTTATCCTCTTTGGCCGACAGAACGAAAGCAAGAAGGAAAACAAGAATTCTATACTTCATCAATTAACATTACAACAAGTCTAATCAAACATTACAATATTTTCTTTTCCCTGAACAAAACTGCCGGCCAGCACGGAACAAGAACACGAATCACCAAAAATCACCAAACCTCAACATATATCAACAATCATAAGCTCCATTATTTCCCATTTCAGATCAATGAGAACAAAGCATTAACAAAGAACAAAGGAAGAACAAGAATCGGCGGAACAGAGGGAACACCATTCGGCCAGAGCAGAACCAGAACAAGGGAGACCAAGAACAATCATTCAAAACTCATTTCTAGTATTAACCTTACCCCTAATCATGATTAATTAAGCCTTAAAGCAATGAAGCTCCAGAAATCAAGAATAATGGCGTCGGATGAACAGTGATCGGAGGAAGAAAATTGGGGAAACTTGATTAATCCGACTCTATTGCTCAAATTCGTTCTTGGGGTTTGTTAATCGGATCCTAAGCTTCATTTTAATGGATTCAAGAACCCCAAAAACCCCCAAAAACTCGAACCCTAAATCGGACCTATCTCCAAATCTTCTCAAAATCAGACCCGAAAGAGGAAGGAAAACGGAGGAAGAAGCTTACCCAAGGTTGTTCCAACCACCCTAAGCCTTTTCCTTTGCCTTTCGCCGCCGTTCGCCGGAGATCGCCACTGCAACTTCGAAGGAACAGAGACGGTGGAACAGAGGACAGAAGAGAGAGATATCGGGGAGGGAGAAAAGGAAAAAGACGGAATGAAGGGGAAATAAGGAGAATTTGGTTTTATAATGATATTAAGGGAAAATTACGTTTCAGCCCCTCCAGCTTCTATTCTTTTCATTTTAGTCCCTATTCTTAATCTTTTCATTATTTTCAATTTGGTCCCTTTTTTAAAAAACATAATTTTCTAAAATAAATTCTTATATCATATTAGAGATTTTTCTTAGTCATAATTTCTTTAAGCCTTAAAATAAATTCTCCTAAAGTTCCCAAATAGAAATTTATCTTCTAATTATTTTTCTTTATTTTCTAAAGAAAATAATCCTTAAAATTATTAAAAATATCTAAAACATCATAATTTCATTTTTAATGATTCTTAATATTTTAATAATATTCCTAAATCTTAATTAATTCCTTATTTCCTCTTTTCTAAAATTTTGGGGTGTTACAATGTTGATAATGTACAACTCAAATTTTTTTCATTAGGAATTGACAAGACATAGTATGAAAGTTCACAACTTTAACAGAGGAATTTTCAACTCAATCGTAATTTTTTAAGTTCATGTTAATAATTTACAACTCAAACATTTTTCATCAAGAATTGACAAATCATATGTTGAGAAATCTTTCACAAGTTCAACACAAGAATTTTCAACATAATCATAACAATTTTCAATTTATGTCAACGATTTACAACTCTCACTGTTGAGTGTCACTACTACAATAGGGCTATTATGGAGCCAATTAGGTGGCGTTTTATAGAAAAAAATGTAACAAGAAATGAATCATAAACCTATCATGCCGTAATAAAAAACGGCACAGGAAAAAATATTTTATATTTTAATTTTTTTAAAAAAATAAACCTATTGTGCCGTTTTTTTAAAAAAAAAACGGCACGATAGGTCATTTTAATTTTTTTTAAAAATGTTTGAAATCTTTTGGTGACATTTAAATAAAAAAACGGTACAATTGTGTCTATAAATTATTATCTTTTCCTTTTTTTTTTTAAAGATAACACCTATTATTGTGCCAATAGTTATATAATATTTTTTTTAAATAATTAAACTTAACCTAAGGTGCCGTTTATTTTGGAAAACGGCACAATAGGCAATAGAAAATACATCATCCCGCACGTCGCAGCCCTAAAAACTTTCCAAATTCGTTTGAAGGCCGAACTGTGAAACTTTTCCGCGCTCGGCAGCCCTAAAGCTATTCTGTGAAGACGTTCGGCGACTATGAGTGGACCAGCGGCGATGACAAGCACGGACGAAGCCTGAAGGTAATTTTCAATGGCTCTAAGAAATTTATGTTTTCAGCGGTGATGACAAGCACGGACCTTCTTGTCATTTTGCTCTTTGCTTCTTTTTTTGTTTTTTGCCAACAAAAAATTCGTTTGCTTCATTTTGCTCTTCTCGTCGTTGCCGACGGTGGAGGGGGCAGCGGAGACATTAAATCTTTGTCGGCCTCCATATTCGTTCAACGTAGACTTCACTGGGCGATAATGCGAGTGGCGGTGGCAGGTTAGGTGTGTTATCTCCGGGATCGCTCACCTGAGATGTGCAGAAAATCGACATGAATCCTCCCAAGGGTACTCGGGATTTTCACCCGGAAGATATGCGCCTGCGCAACTGGCTTTTCCACAATTTCAAAGAGGTAAACAATTTTAGAATCTTTTTAACGTGTAAGCGTTCATATTATGGTTGATTGTTAATTAGATTTTTTCTTATCTGCACGGATTGTTGCTTTTCCTGGACCGGTTTCACAGCTGTATGGTTTTGAGGAAGTTGATTTTTCGGTCAGAGGCGTTGTTCACTAGGAAGGCTGGAGAGGAGATCAAAGCAGCAAACGGAGTTGCGTTCTTTTGATTTTTAGAACGGAGGCTTCGTATGCAGAGGGATCTTGCTGCTATAGAAGAGAAACTTCATAGGATGAATCTTGCCATTTGTTGATCTTCGTTCAGAACAAGAGTTGCGTTCTAGGATTGAGAAGGGATTGGAGTTGGAATATGAGCTTCGTGCAAATGAGCCTTTGAAGAATGAGACTGCACAGTTGCGAGCTGAGGAATCTTAGACAAAGCTTTCAATTGGAAGTGAATGAGGATATGCCCTTGTTGGAAAGACAAATTCAAACTCACATCCTATTAACGTGGAAAAAACTCATCCTTTAAAAATATTGCATTCGTTTTTATTAATTAAACAAACCTTTTACGGTTATAAAATTGAACTTTTTTTTTTTTTTTGTATTAGTAATAAACAATTTTGTCGAGGGTAATTTTTATAAAATTAGACCATACCATACTCCTTAGTCCTTATTATCCTTTTTATAACCTGCATAAAAAAATCATAAAAAAATATCCTTTTTATAAGTTTATACTCCCTTTGGTCCTAATTATAGGACCTATTTTGGGGAGTTAATTTTGGTCCTAAATGTAGGAACTAATTATAATTTTTGTTAATTTCTTCCCAAATTATTCTTGTTAGTACTCTTCCAACAATAATAAACTAAGGGATGGAAGGGGGAATAAGGGAAGATGATTTGGGTGTTTTAGAAAAAACACACCATATTAACTAATTTAACTAACATTTTTAATTTAATCAAATTAATTAAATAGGTCCTATATTTAGGACCGTAAGGAGGGAGTAACATACAATCTCTTTTGCAGCGATGGTACTAAATAAAAGGAATAATTTTTTTATCTGAAATTTTAAATTAGTCTTTCAAATTTTACCTCAGTAAGTATATATTTGTATTCAGACTTATTATCATCCAAAGAGAACAACTTTTCACTTATTATTTCTCTCATATTCTCTTTAGAAGAAGGGTATAGTTGAATATATAGGTGTTACTCACTCCTACTTTAATATGAGATCAAGTTGACTTGTTTGATGATGTTAATGAAACGAAATAAATCACTTTAAAGTTTTTATGGCTTGAAAATATAATTATATGTAACATAGTGGTATGTTATAATTAAATGATCTATTTTGCTTTCTTAATACCTCCAAAGAGAGTCAATTTAATGTTATACTCCATCCGGTCCTAATATAAGACTTATTTATATAATTTAATTATATTAAGGATGTTAGTTAAATTAATTAAAATCACATGATATTACCAATGCACCATAACCATCTAAATTTATCCCACCCTCCCTCTCTTACTTGTTTAGTATTGAAGAACTTTAATAAAGATAATTTGGGAAAAATTGGTAATAATTAAATAGATGTCTTACATTTATTATCAAACACATCTCTCCAAATATGTTTTATATATAAAAACCGTGGTAGTATTAAGTTCGAGTCATAGCATTAAAGTAACTAAGGGTTTGTTTGGCTGGATTTCCCCCCCCCAAATAAGTCCTTATTTTCCATCAAAAGGACTTATTATGAAAAAAGCCCAAGTTGATGTGTTTGGTTGGACTTATAAAAATAAGTTCTTATGGAAAAAATAAGAACTTATGGATGAAATAAACACAAGTTGAAAAAAGTGACTTATTTTTAAAAATAAGAACTTATTTTGGTGGGTTCTACAAATTCTGACTTATTTTTCATCTTAACCTTACTTTTCAAGAAGTCCATCTAAACATGTTTAAAAGTTCAATTGATTTATAAATCATTTTTTTAACAGCTCATCCAAACATAAAAACCATTACACAATCTGACTTATTAATAAGTCATCTTTCCAAAAATACATCCAAACACACCCTAAATCTGATTTTGGTTGTTATTCCTTACAAAGAAGAAGTTGATTGGAGTACGTATTAAAAATATTAGTTGAAATTGGAGGGAAAAAACAACCCCAACAAAAAACCTTACATAGCCTCACAAATGTTAAGGCCCAGTAAGATGGGGGGCCCAAACATTTAAACGAGCCTAGAAGCTCCGGTTCGAAAATGAAACAGCGAGGGAGGAACTTATTAGGGCTTTTTCTTCTTTCCTTCTGCAACACACACTCTCTCACACACTTCTTTTGAGGTTCTTCTCTAGAACTTGTTCGATTTGTGTTTCTCTTCTGTAACATCGTCGTCGTCTTCTTCGTCTTCGAGAAATGGCGTTGGCTTTCGATGAATTCGGAAGGCCTTTCATTATCCTGAAGGAACAGGAGCAGAAGACCAGGTTGAGAGGCCTTGATGCTCAGAAAGCCAACATTTCTGCCGGCAAGGCTGTTGCTCGCATTCTCCGAACATCTCTTGGCCCCAAAGGCATGGACAAGATGCTTCAGAGCCCCGATGGCGACCTCACCATTAGTCAGTTCTTCTTTTTCTTTTCTTTTTTTTCGTGATTTATTATTCGCCTTAGAGTTGTTGAATGGTGATCTGCTATTTATTTTATTTATTTCCTTTTTTTTATTGGATTATTTCGGTTTTGACATGTAGAAATGGCCGCTCACTTATTTGTTGTTTTACGAAATGAAATCGTCGTTGTCACCATTTTATGACCTAAGATATTGAGAACATTGATTCTCGTATTCGAGCTTCTCTTGGCTAAATGATTCACCAACCTTAGAATTCAAAGTGGTATGTGCAATTTGGAACGTTGTCCGTGAGGAAGTGTGAGATTAAGTTTCCTGATGTGGTAGTTTCGCTAATTTTCAGCAGTCAATATGTTGTGGCAGTACGCATCCATTTGACGTCATTTAGTTAATAGTCACCTTAGATTGATGCCTGCATTTCTATCTTGGGACGAACTGCTGCACTTTGCTGACTCAAACGAAAATCCCTTCAAAACTGAATATCTCATTGTTAGACGTTGATAGAATGGATTGTCTTTATTAGATGGATATTTTTAGATCACGTATGGTGTGTAACTTTTCGATCTTTTCGCGAATGAGATTGCTGAACAATGAAATTGTGGGTTTACAGCCAATGATGGCGCAACAATCTTGGAGCAGATGGATGTTGACAACCAAATTGCAAAGCTGATGGTTGAATTATCTAGGAGTCAGGATTATGAGATTGGTGATGGTACCACTGGAGTTGTTGTATTGGCTGGAGCACTTCTTGAACAAGCTGAGCGGCTGTTAGAACGAGGAATTCATCCAATTAGGATTGCTGAGGGCTATGAATCTGCATCCAGAATTGCTGTTGATCATTTGGAGCGTGTGGCTAATAAGTTTGAATTTGGACCAGCCAATCTGGAGCCTCTGATTCAAACTTGTATGACTACCCTCTCATCCAAAATGTGCGTATAGCTCAATCCATTTCGTGCTACATCATTGAACTGAATGGAATGCATGTTCTACAATAAATAATAGTAAAGTAGTTGTATAGTTTTTAATAAATTATTTATTATTTATAATAGTAGAGTCAATCATCTTGGTTTTGCAGCGTGAATCGTTGCAAGCGTAGCTTGGCTGAGATTGCTGTCAAAGCAGTGCTTGCTGTTGCCGATCTAGAGAGAAAAGATGTTAACCTAGATCTAATTAAAGTAGAAGGAAAGGTTGGGGGCAAATTAGAAGATACAGAGCTGATATATGGAATTATTATTGACAAGGATATGAGCCATCCACAAATGCCAAAGAAAATTGAAAATGCTAAAATTGCTATCCTGACTTGCCCCTTTGAGCCTCCCAAGCCAAAGACTAAGCATAAGGTTGATATTGATACAGTGGAGAAGTTCCAAACTTTACGGAAGCAAGAAGAACAGTATTTTGATGACATGGTTCAGCAATGCAAGGTAACTTTTTATGACCAATCCCACAATATTTATGTTAATATTAGATTTTTACTGGTCATGCATAATCGTGTTAGTCTATATGAATATTGTTATATGAATGCTTTGATATCTGACTTGGGTTGGTGTAATAGTTTATCTGAGTTTAAATTTAAAATCGACTGCTTGTGTATTAGTTTTCTTGCTTATCAACTGTAGCAGCAACTCTGACTTTTTCTTGCTATAATTTGCTCGGATTTATTTAATTGTTTACAATTATTCTTTTTGCAGGATGCAGGTGCCACCCTGGTTATCTGCCAATGGGGCTTTGATGATGAAGCAAATCATCTCTTAATGCACAGGAACCTGCCTGCCGTCAGATGGGTTGGTGGTGTAGAGCTGGAATTGATAGCAATTGCTACAGGTTTGCTTTATTTCAGCATCTCTTGTTCTGAAGATATCTTCTTCAAGATATCTGTACTTAATACAAAAATTATGACCATTTCTAGGACATTTATTGGCCTATGAGGATATAATGATCTGTTTGTTGATGCAGGAGGAAGAATTGTGCCTAGGTTCCAGGAATTAACTCCAGAAAAGTTGGGAAAGGTATCCTGTCATTCTTTAGTTGTCAACAATATTTATTTCTTTCTAGTTGTTGGAGATTGAACTCATTTCTTTTCTTGTCTAGTTTCAATATCATTTTCCTTTTCCCTTTTTTCCCTGCTGGGGCTTTTCCTACTTGGGGGATCTGATACTTTTCTATTTGTTATTCTTGTTGGGTATTGTACACCTAGGACTTACTTTTTCTCTTGATTTTTGTTCGTGTTCACTTTGTTATAATCTACGTTATTTTGTGATCTTAATATTTAAGGCTGGTATGGTTCGAGAAAAATCATTTGGCACAACAAAAGACCGGATGCTGTATATTGAGCATTGTGCAAATTCGAGAGCTGTGACAATATTTATTCGAGGAGGTGAAGACATGTACCTTTTATTGTCAATTGGTGATGGTGATATTGTATCCCACTATTTTATTCTTGATTAGCTGTTTTAATGAGTTGCCTGTTTGGAGAAAACAATTGGGCATTGGACTGCTCAATATTACATTGGGTTTTGAATTTAAGCTTCTTTCATTCTGTGTACATGATCTATATCATTGTCTTTACTATACTGAGTTCATGGCTTGAGAGTACAGCTTCTTTAAGATAATGCATACGTGAGACTGATTAGTTATTTTGGAATGGCGATCTTGACAAACTAATAGCAGCTGCCTATTTTGGTAGGTAATAAAATGATCATAGAGGAGACAAAAAGGAGCCTTCACGATGCCTTGTGTGTAGCTAGAAATCTCATCCGCAACAACTCAATTGTATATGGTGGTGGTGCGGCTGAAATAACGTGTTCTGTTGCTGTGGAGGCAGCTGCGGACAGACATCCTGGAGTAGAACAGGTATGAGGTCATTGTTGTTTTTGCTATTCACGTTGCTGTACTAATTGCTGTAAATTTCCCTTCCTTTGCAGTATGCTATTAGAGCATTTGCGGATGCCCTGGATGCTGTCCCAATGGCCCTTGCCGAAAACAGCGGTCTCCAGCCTATTGAAACTCTATCTGCTGTGAAGTCTCTGCAAATAAAGGTAAATTTAGCAAAATGGTTGCTTTGAGCCCGGCCTGACTATTGTATTTAGGACCATTTTACATATATGTACTCTTCGTACAATTGTGGATTTTTTGTAGGAGAACAATCCTCATTTGGGCATTGATTGCAATGATGTTGGCACTAACAACATGAGGGAGCAAAATGTGTTTGAGACTTTGATTGGGAAGCAGCAACAGATTCTGCTTGCTACTCAAGTGGTCAAGATGATACTGAAAATTGATGATGTTATATCCCCATCTGAGTACTGATTCAGTTAGTTGTAAACTCAGTGTTCTGATGGGTTGATTTTGTTTCTAGAGCAAGAGACAAACCGTATGGTTCCCCTGAGTAAATTTATATCATGGATGTTGGCTTGGCTTTATGTTGGAGATGAATGACATTTCTTTTGTTTAGACGATCCTATCTTTAGTGATTTGAAATTTATGGACCGATTCATTGTAGTTTTGATCAACAGTTGGCAAGAGAGAAAATGAGGTGGGCTTGTTTTTATTGATCTTACGTGTTCCTATTTGCCATCTAAGTGCGTGAAGGTATTGAATTTTAATGAGCTCGATATTATTAGTATGCAGTTAATCCTTTAAGCAGTTTTTCATTATTTTGATTTTCTTGGTTAGTATGTTATGCTGAATAAAGCTAATGTTTGAATTAAAATTACATTTTACAAATGTAAGGTATGAAATTAAAATTTAATGCAAAGAAAATGACCAAACCTATAATTCAGTTTAGGGTAAAGGTACGAAAATGACCATGTAGTTTGGTCTAGGGTACACCTAACACCGTGAAGTTTTTTTTGGAACAAAAGTGCCCACGTAGTTATCAAAATGAGACAAAAGTGCTCATGCCGTTTATTTATACTAACGGCGTTGAGTTTTTCAAAGTTAGAGAAAATAAAAGGTGCAAAAATACCCATGGAGTTTGGTCCGAAGTACACCTAACACCATGAATTTTTTTGGCCTAAAAGTGCCGACGTAGTTAGCAAAATGGTTTCCTCAGTACTTTTACCGTTACTTTACACATGTTAGGCAGAAGAAATACACAAGAGGGGGTGTGAATTTTGAATTTCAATAAAATATTTTTCAAAACTGTAAGTTCAAAAGCAATTTTAAAAAACATATAAGAAAGAAACAGAGTATTGAAATCTTAGGCAAATTTGCACAATGTTTGTTTGCATTCTCAAAGGCCTATATATATCCATGGGTTAAAGGTCATATTTGCCCCGGAAGTATGTACGGTGGATCACATCTACCTCGGAAGTATTTTTTTGTCCAAATTTTCCCCGGAAGTGTGTAAAGTGGATTATATTCGCCCTTTGCTGTTAAAATATTAAGGGTTAAACATCAGATTTACCTCGGAAGTATGCACGGTGGATCACATCTGCCCCGGAAGTTTTTTTTGGTCCAATTTTGCCCGGAAAGTTTGCAAAGTGGATAATATTCGCCCTTTACCGTCTTTTTTGTCCAATTTTGCCCCGGAAATGTGCAAAGTGGATCATTGAACTTAGAGTTTTGAAAAATATTTTATTAAAATACGAAATTCACCGCCCTCTTGTGTATTTTTCCTGCCTAACATGTGTAAAGTAAAGGTAAATGTACTGAGGGAACAATTTTGGTAACTACGTCGGCACTTTTTTAGGCAAAAAAAAAATTCACGGTGTTGGATGCACTTCGGACCAAACTTCATGGGTATTTTTGCACCTTTTATTTTCCTAACTTTGAAAAACTTAACGCCGTTAGTATAAATTAACGGTATGGGCACTTTTTGTTAGAAATCTTAAGTTTTGATGAAGATTGGACACTATAGATAACATAAGTAAAATGAACAGATAGCAAATAACTTAGTCTGAAAAGAATTGATATAAGAATCTGTGTATATGACTGAGGAAAAGTATAAAGTATCTGAACGTTGGACAAGTCCTATAGATAACAGATAACCTATCACTAGATTAAAAGGCTATCGCTAGTAAATGGAGAAACAAGGATAAAACTAGCTAATGAAGACTTGGCAAATAAACTGAAAGAAAATGGCTCTATCGCTAAGACCTCATAAGGAACAGCTAGAAGAAATTGCAACTTAATCACTAGCGATAACATAGAGAGCTATCAATAGCAGATGATTAAGAAGCAAAGTTTGAGAAAGTGAAATTCACTAGCGCTAATATAGACTCTAGCGATATCACAAATAGCTAGCGAAAGTAGAACACTTAGACATTCAGATAAGTTGCTATGAAGAGCTAATAACAAACTATCAATAACATAGCTGCTAGCGATAATGAGTTAAGCTATCGATAATGAAATCACTTGCTGAAATAACTCTGTCATTCTGATAGCTGATATATCATCTGCATACATTGAGCTAATGAATTCTATTAGCGATAACACCTACTGTGCTTCATATAAATACTTGTTTAGCTAACAAGCTAAGTGCAGGACTTACATTGTGATGCTAGCGATAGCATGAGATGCTAGCGCTACTGAAAAAGCTGCTACACAAGTACAATGTTGCAGGTGGTTGGTAAACACAGCCTATCTCTCATAGCTCATCTTCTGCAATAATTAAATGAAGTAAGAGAAGATAGATGTCTAAGATGAAGATCAGCATTAAATGCCAACGGCTAGGAGCTTCCAACGACTATATTCAAACGGACTCAAAACTGAAAGTTTCAAGGAAGACAAAGACGACATATAAAAGCCAAAGCTTGAGCATTTATGAAGTAGGGAACAAATCTGTTGAACATACATTCATTATCTTTACCTACTCTCAGCTTAAAGCTTTTATTACTCTTAAGGAGTTCAATTGTACTTCAGTGATTATCAAAATCTGTTCATTTAGTGAACTCATTTATTGAAATCCTGTACTGTTTGAGGTTGTTCTTAAGTCTGGGACTTTAGAACAGGGTTGTAGTCTTACAACTTGTAAGGGGTAGTGTTTAGAGGTTTCTAAAACTCTGTCTTGTAAAGGTTGACAGGTGAACCTGGTTTGTAAAACCTGTGATTAGTGGAACCCAACGAGGAGTTGGAGAACTGGACGTAGGCAGAGTTTGGCCGAACCGATATAAAGGATTGTCTCTGTATTTCTAGTCTAATTTTTGAAACGCACAATTCACCCCCCCTCTTGTGCGTTTTGCCATTTACATTTGGTATCAGAGCAGGTCTTCTCCTTTTTGATTCCAACGAATCTGAGAAGTAAAGATCTAAAATGGCATCGTATGAGAATATATTGCCTGAAGGAAGTTCTATCAACAAACCTCCTGGCTTTGATGGAAAGCATTATACCTTCTGGAAACTTAAGATGAAAATCTACATCAAAGCAAATTGATATAAGTTATGGAAAATCATAGAAGAAGGTGACATTGTGCCTAAAGATAGTCTGGGCATTCCTAAAAGTGAAGATGAACTTACTCCTGATGATATTGCAGATCTGAAATTAAATAGTAAGGCCATTCTTATGATCCAGAGTGCACTTAGTCAAACAGAATTCTTCATAATCAGCCACCTCGACACTGCTAAAGAGATGTGGGAGGGCCTACAAATTGCTCATGAAGGAACCTCTGGAGTGAAAGACAGAAGAGTAGAAATGCTGGTTGAAGAATTCCACAAGTTCGAGATGATTGAAGGAGAAAAGATCAGAGATCTAGAAATCAGATTTACTCATCTCATCAACAATATGTCTGCACTTGGAAGAAAGATCTCAGAAAAAGAGCAAGTTAGCAAGATACTAAAGGTACTAAAGGGAGATTGGCTCATGAAGGTGACAGCCATTCAGGAAATGCAGGGAGAATCAACAAAGTCAATCACAGCTCTCTTTGGCAGCCTTGCTGAATATGAACCAACTCTGATAGCTCAAAGGGAAGCTCAAAGCAACCCTAAGAAAAAGTCTCTTGCTCTTGCTGTTTCTGAAAAAGATGAAGAGGATAGTGATGATGAAGATATGGCTCTGATGGTCAGAAAATTTAAGAAATTCTTCAAAAGAAGAGGAGGTTTCCAAAGGGAAGGTCCTAGCTTCAGAGATGATTCTCAGAAAGAGAAAGCTCCTGTATGCTTTGAATGCAAGAAGCCTGGCCACTTCAAAGCAGAGTGTCCAAGTCTCCAAAGATTCAAAGAAAAGGAGAAAAAGAAAGAGAAGTCCTTTGGAAGAAAGAAAGCATATGTATCATCCATCTGGGGTGATAGTTCAGATGAGGAAGCTAGCGATCATGAAGAGAGTGCAAATCTTTGTCTTGTTGCTCAAGAAGAACTAAGTGACACTGAGGTATATGACTCTGAACCTACTTACTCTGAACTTCAAAGCATGTATAATGAAATGCAAACTGAACTAACTAAGCTTGCTAAGGAAGTTGTAGGTTTGAGAAAAGAAAACAAAGAACTCAAGAAAAATATTTCCTCTTCTGTATCAGTTCTTCCTTCACTATCGATAGAAGAGCCACTATCGCAAGCTAACATATCTGAGCTATCGATAGTGAGTCCTCCATCGATAGCTAATCCTTCAACAATAAATACTAGTGATTGTTCTAGTTGTAAAACTCTGTTGAAGGAAAAAGAAAAGCTTTCAAATGCCCTTGAAAAGTTTACAAAAGGTTCTGAAATGCTAAACATAATTTTAAAGGATCAAAAGGCTTTCAGAAACAAAACTGGTATAGGATATGAACAAAGAAGTTCAAAGAAATGGGAAGAACCCAAAGTCAAACCTTATCTGAAATATTTTAGAAAGTCTTCAGAATATTCTTCACCCTACAGCTTTTGTAATTATTGTAATAAGAAGGGACACACTCAATCAACCTGTAATCCTAGGAAGTATGGATTTAGTGGGTCATATAAGTGGGTTCCTAAAGGAACTTATGTGCCTAAGGGTTTTACAAACTCAGAGGCAAAGACTAATCCTAAAGGACCCAAGAAAGTTTGGGTACCTAAATCTGGTTGATTTATGCAGGTGTGCCTTAAAGCATCCAACAAAGGAAAATGGTATATTGATAGTGGATGCTCAAGGCATATGACAGGTGACAAGAGCAAATTCAACAATCTAGTGACAAAAGAAGGAGCCAAAGTCAGCTTTGGTGGAAACCAGAGTGGGAAAATCACTGGAATTGGTGAAGTTGGTCCTGTCAAGGATGTGTACCTAGTGGATGGTCTCTGCCACAACCTACTAAGTGTAAGCCAAAGCACTGACCATGGTAACTGGGTTATTTTTGACTCTAATGAATGCCTTATTGTTGACAAGAAAGATTTAGAATTAAATAAAACAAATCTTAAGTGTAAATTAAAAGCAAATAGAAATGGTAATCTATACACCTTAGATTTATGCCAACAATTAGAAGAAAAATGTCTTATTTCTAATGATGAAACTTGTTGGTTATGGCATAAGAGACTAGCTCATGTGAATTTTACACAACTTGATAAACTAGTTAGGAAGGAGCTGATCATAGGAATTCCTAGTTTTAAAACTAAACATGATTTGATATGTGAGTCTTGTCAAAGAGGTAAACAAACAAAGTCCTCTTTTAAAATCAAGAAGACAGTCTCCACAAGTAGGCCATTGGAACTAATCCATATGGACCTAGTTGGGCCAGCAAGAGTGAAAAGTCTAGGTGGAAGTCTATACACTCTTGTAGTTGTGGATGACTACTCAAGATTTACCTGGACTATGTTTCTTTCCTCGAAACATGAAACTTTTGATGCCTTTTGTGTGCTTGCTAAGAAATTACAGAATGAAAAAGGCCTCAAGATTGTTGCAATCAGAACTGATCATGGAGGAGAATTTGAAAACAAAGAGTTCATGGAATTGTGTGATGATAGTGGTATTGAAAACAATTTCTCTGTCCCACGTACTCCTCAACAAAATGGTGTTGTGGGAGGAAGAATAGAGTGCTCACAGAAATGGCAAGAAGCATGCTAAATGAAAAGCAGGTGCCACAAATATTTTAGGCAGATGCCATGAGTACAGCTTGCTACATTTCAAACAGAGCCTACATCAGAAAGGGGATGGAGAAGACTCCATATGAGCTCTACAAAGGAAGAAAGCCTAATCTCAGTCACCTAAGAATCTTTGGATCCAAGTGTTACATCCACAATAATGGAAAGGTAAATCTGGGTAAGTTTGATCCTAAATCTGATATTGGTATATTCATAGGATATTCAAATAGGAGTAAAGCATATAGAGTATACAATAAGAAAACTCAAACTATTGAGGAATCAATGCATGTAGTGTTTGATGAAACTCCTCAAGAAAAACAACACTGTGACAATGAGGATGAAGAGTTTTCTCAAGTTTTAAAACGCTCTCTATCGATAGCCCTAGAGCCATCGATAGCAAATGATAGAGATCAAGTTTCAAACACTTCAAAAACTCCTCTATCGATAGCACCCAAGCCATCGATAGCAAGTTCTGAAGATAAAGCTAAAGATGATCAAGATGAAGCTAATGAGCCTCAATCTTCCTTAAGACATCTTAAGTATCATCCTCCTGAACAAGTAATTGGAGAGATTTCAAAAGGAGTTAAAACCAGAAGGCAACTACAAAATGAGATAGAATTTTCTGCCTTTATTTCTGAATTTGAACCAACCTGTGCTGATGAAGCTCTTGTTGATTGTGACTGGATAGTTGCAATGCAAGAAGAACTTAATCAATTCAAAAGGAATCAAGTTTGGGATTTAGTACCTAAACCAAGAAATTATCCTATCATTGGTACTAAATGGGTTTTCAAAAACAAACTTGATGAATCTGGTCAAATTGTCAAAAATAAAGCCAGATTAGTTGCCAAAGGATATAACCAAGAAGAAGGCATTGATTATGAAGAAACTTTTGCTCCAGTCGCAAGAATTGAAGCAATAAGAATTTTACTAGCCTTTGCATCCATAAAAAATATTAAACTTTATCAAATGGATGTTAAAAGTGCCTTTCTTAATGGATATATCAAAGAAGAGGTTTATGTTGAGCAACCTCCTGGTTTTGAAGAAAATTCTAAGCCTGATCATGTTTATAAACTTAAAAAGGCTCTTTATGGTCTCAAACAAGCACCTAGAGCTTGGTATGAAAGGCTTAGCACATTCCTTATTGAAAAGGGCTTTATCAGAGGAAAATTAGACACTACCTTATTCATCATGCATAAAGATAAACACATGCTTATAGTTCAAATTTAGGTTGATGATATTATTTTTGGTGCCACTAATGAAAAGCTTTGTGAAGAATTTGTTAAGATGATGCAGGGAGAATTTGAAATGTCAATGATGGGAGAATTAACATTCTTTCTAGGCCTGCAAATAAAGCAAAGGAAAGATGGCATCTTTGTCTCCCAAACCAAGTATTGTAAGGAAATTCTCAATAAGTTTGGGATGGAGCAATCTAAGGATGAGGATACTCCCATGAGTACCTCTGCCAGTCTAGATGCAGATGTCAAAGGGAAAGAAGTTAATCAGTCTCATTATAGAGGAATCATTGGATCCTTATTGTATTTAACAGCTAGTAGACTTGATATTCAATTTAGTGTGGGAATGTGTGCTAGATATCAAGCTAATCCTAAAGAATCCCACTTAACTAATGTAAAAATAATTTTGCGTTATTTGCAAGGGACTCAAGAGCTTGGGCTGTGGTATCCCAAGGGAACTCAAGAGTACCTTCTTGCCTACTCTGACTCTGACCATGCAGGTTATAAGACAGATAGAAAAAGCACAAGTGGTCAGTGCCAATTCATAGGTGGATGCTTAGTCTCATGGGCCAGCAAGAAGCAAAATTGTGTCTTCCTTTCATCTACAGAGGCTGAGTATATTGCAGCAGCAAGTTGTTGTGCTCAAGTCTTATGGCTTAAGCATCAACTTAGAGATTTGGGGTTGGAATTCCCAGAGGTGCCTATTCTCTGTGACAACACCAGCACAATAAGCTTGGCCAAAAATCCAGTTCATCATTCTAGAACCAAGCATATTGATGTAAGACATCATTTTCTGAGAGATCATGTTCAAAAGAAAGATGTCAAGGTGGAGTTCATCTCAACAAACTTACAACTTGCTGATATCTTTACCAAACCTCTTGAGACAGCTCAATTTATCTTTATCAGAAGAGAATTAGGAATGGTAAATCCAAATAAGTTATAAATTCTTCTAAGATATTCTCAATTCAATTTCATCTTATTCATTCAGATTAATCACTAACTTAGGCATCGGAGTGCAAAATCTTAAATTTTTGCAGGACTGACCTATCGATAGTAAGGATTACTACTGCTATCATATGCAGGGCAAAGCTAAGGATAGAGCAAAGATTGCCATCGCTAGTCACTAGCATTATCGATAGCAAAGTCAGCTATCGATAGCAGGAAGGAGTAAGTGATAAATCTAAGTCACTTACTCAGCATGGGATCATGCCTACTAGCGATAGCAACTCATATTATCGATAGCAAGTCACTTAACAGGTCAGAATACGAAACGTTAGCTGATGTACTTCATTAATGGTAAAACCCTAAACCCTAGAACCTATAAAGTTGGATCACTTGCATTTGCATTCATTTACGAAACATCTATTTCTCTTCTACTCTAAAAACTCTCTGAGCATTTAAGCATTTGTTTTCAAAACCCTCTATTCTTAAAACCCTAAAATGGCAAGAACCAAAGTACCCAATGTTGGAGCAGATTCTAGCGCTAATCCTTCTTCCCAATCAGCTAGCAAGAGGTCTCGTACCCAGAAGAGTGTCTCTTTTTCAAAAGAAGTTTATGAGAATCTCCCCAAGCGACAAAAGGTTTCCAACACTGATCTTCTCTATCTGACAAGTTCTCTATCAGCTCCGAGTTCATTCTTCGCAGAGAAAGGAACCCTAGATAGGGCTGCTGTGTGGGTAGATTTGAAGTATCTCAAGCAACAAGGTTTTGACTTGGATGCCTGGTTACTCCCTTACCAGAACTGGATCAGTATAAAGAATGACTACAGCGAAGAAGTTCTAAGGTCCTTCTACTCGAGCCTAAAAGCTATTCCAGAGTATAAGAAAGGGAAGCTGGTAAATGTTTCTTTTGAAGCTGTAGTGAGAGGAAGGGGAATCATCTTTGGTTGGAAAGCAATCAACAGAATGCTAGGGATCTCAGGGGCAGAGTACAACAAATGGTACATGGCTGAGAAATATCCTGAGGAAGAACTAGCTGAAATTTATGAAACTCACTCTCACAAGCCTGCAGATATGCCTGTGATCAACCGGATCCTCCACTACGTGTATACCATGATCATGACTCACAAGTCTGGAAACTTCAGCAGCGACAACCCTTGGTTGGCAAACCTCATTCAGAAGATTCCCTTAAATCCAGGACAGATAGTGAGTATGGAAATGCTAAGGTTTATGTCTGACAAATCTGCCAAGGCTCCCCTTCCATATCCTCAGTTGGTATCCTTCATACTGGAGTATACCAAAATCAAGTCTTTAGGGGAGGGATAGAATAAGAAATGCAAGCAAGTCACCACCTCCACCCTGAAGAAGATGGGGATCCCAGTTGGCTCAGTCAGAGGGACTTCTGGCTCACAGTCTCAAGCTTCTCATGCCTCTGCCTCGTCTGCTCAGCCTGAATCCACAGAAGAAGAAACTCAATCCAGAAGAGTCCTCCTCCTCCTCCTGCTGCAACAAAAGGTTCAATTTTCTCCAAGGAAGCTGTTGAGGAAATAGTCTTCAGGCTCTCTGCCGAGTTCATTTTTGCTCTGGAGGCACAGAAAGCAAAGTTATTGAAGCCTATTCAGGAGCTTCAGGCTCAAGTAAAGAATTTGGAAGAATCTTTGAGCCTCTCCAGACCAACCACTTCTCAAGGTATCTCATCCCCTCATCATTCCCCACTTCATCATTCTCACTCTCCTCTACACTCCCCAAATCATTCTTCTACTCCTTTTTCTTCTCCCAGTCCACCAAATTCCCCTCTCCATACTCATCTCTCTCCAACCTCCCAGCACAAAGTCCCAACTCCTCCAGTCACCCCTATCGATAATCCATGTCCTATCGCTAGCCCTCACTCTACCAGACCTTCTCCAAAATCCACCCAAGTTTCCACACCTCCAGAACCTCAATCCACCTCTATCGCTAGCCCATCCACTAGCGATAATCCTCATACTCCGAGGCCATCTCCACAAACCACCCAAGTTCCCACTCCTCCTGAAATACACACATCTCCTATCGATAACCCATCTACTAGCGCTAGTCCACACATACAAATTCCTACCTCTCCCGTTCCTCATACCTCTCCACCAACTCTCCCTAACCCAGAACCTATCACTAACACTCCTATTATCGATAACCCAGAACCTACAAACCCTCTCACCTCTCCCACCCTTAACCCACCCCTTATCCCTCGCCCTGATGATGACAAAAAGGGGGAGAAAGACAAAGATATTGATGCCTCTATGATAGCTGAAGAAGTTAAGGAAGTTGTCAAAGGGATAGACAGAAGCTACATGGCATCTGAGGAACATGTAACTCCTCCTCCACAAGACTCAGAAGAGGATGTTCTTGCAAAGGCAACTCAGATTGCTCAGAAGCATGGGATCCCTCCTAGTGTCTTGAACACTGAGCCTACCCCTGTCTTAGTCATTCCTCCTAAAGCAAATATGGAGATAATTGCAGCAGCCAAGCCTAACACTGGAAATGAGCTTCAAGATTCTATTCAGAAACTGCTAGTGTTTGAGGCTAAGAAAAGGGAAAGGAGCAAGAGGAAAGCCAAGGAAGAAGTATCATTTAAAGTATTTCCAAAACAATCTTCTGAGGCTCCCAAAGAAAAGGCTGTAAGAATTAAAATGGTAGCTCCTAAGAGGCCAGCTCCTCATACGATGACTCAAGAAATCGAGCAAGCTCATGCTGAGATTCTAGAAGAGTTTGCTAAGGCCATAAAGGAAGCAGGGGCCAAAGGAGCGGCTAAGGAAAAGAAGGAGCGAGTTAAAAAGGTAACTCTTAAAAAGCCAGTCCTAAAAGAAAAGAAAGTAGCTTCTCCTCGCCCTCGCAGAATGTCAAAAGAAGAAAAAGAAAGGGTTGAAAGACAGGCTGCTAACAAGAAAGCTCTTGAGGAGGCTATGAGAAGGCATAAGGAGGCCCTTGAGAAGAAAGCTGCCTTTGAGGCAAGAAGGAGAGAAAGAATAGAGAGGGATGCTCAGATAGCTGAAGAAAGGAGGAGAAAGGAAATTGCTCGAGGAAAAAAGGTATGGAAATACAAAAGAAGATTTCATACTTACAAGGCTAAAGTACCCGAGGCTAAAGAACCTTCTGCTCTGACAATCCCTGAGCAAGCCAAGGCAGAAAATCCTGAGCAAGCCAAGGCTGAAAATCCTGAGCAAGCCAAGGTTGAAAATCCTGAGCAAGCCAAGGCTGAGATAGCAAGAATTAAGAAGGAAAAGGCTAAGCGAGCCAAGCTGGAAAAACTTCATCAAGACAGATTCTTCTACTCAGATTCCTCCATTTCTGACTACCCAGATGAAGAATTCATGTCCAATCCCTCCGGAGATAACTTTAACAATGAGGGTGCATTAGTTTTTGAAAATCATGCTGCATATGCATATTATATGGCCACAACTGATGTATTTCCTTTGTGTGGAGTTACATTGTCAGATTTTGATTAATGCTAAATTGTTTACATATTTTGAACATAGTTTATCTGACTTGTTTGATTATTACTTATGTTTTGTCATCATCAAAAATGGGAAGAATGTTAGAAATCTTAAGTTTTGATGAAGACTGGACACTATAGATAACATAAGTAAAATGAACAGATAGCAAATAACTTAGTCTGAAAAGAATTGATATAAGAATCTTTGTATATGACTGAGGAAAAGTATAAGGTATCTGAACGTTGGACAAGTCCTATAGATAACAGATAACCTATCACTAGATTAAAAGGCTATCGCTAGTAAATGGAGAAACAAGGATAAAACTAGCTAATGAAGACTTGGCAAATAAACTGAAAGAAAATGGCTCTATCGCTAAGACCTCATAAGGAACAGCTAGAAGAAATTGCAACTTAATCACTAGCGATAACATAGAGAGCTATCAATAGCAGATGATTAAGAAGCAAAGTTTGAGAAAGTGAAATTCACTAGCGCTAATATAGACTCTAGCGATATCACAAATAGCTAGCGAAAGTAGAACACTTAGACATTCAGATAAGTTGCTATGAAGAGCTAATAACAAACTATCAATAACATAGCTGCTAGCGATAGTGAGTTAAGCTATCGATAATGAAATGACTTGCTGAAATAACTCTGTCATTCTGATAGCTGATATATTATCTGCATACATTGAGCTAATGAATTCTATTAGCGATAACACCTACTGTGCTTCATATAAATACTTGTTTAGCTAACAAGCTAAGTGCAGAACTTACATTGTGATGCTAGCGATAGCATGAGATGCTAGCGCTACTGAAAAAGCTGCTACACAAGTACAATGTTGCAGGTGATTGGTAAACACAGCCTATCTCTCATAGCTCATCTTCTACAAGAATTAAATGAAGTAAGAGAAGATAGATGTCTAAGATGAAGATCAGCATTAAATGCCAACGGCTAGGAGCTTCCAACGACTATATTCAAACGGACTCAAAACTGAAAGTTTCAAGGAAGACAAAGACGACATATAAAAGCCAAAACTTGAGCATTTATGAAGTAGGGAACAAATCTGTTGAACATACATTCATTATCTTTACCTACTCTCAGCTTAAAGCTTTTATTACTCTTAAGGAGTTCAATTGTACTTCAGTGATTATCAAAATCTGTTCATTTAGTGAACTCATTTATTGAAATCCTCTACTGTTTGAGGTTGTTCTTAAGTCTGGGACTTTAGAATAGGGTTGTAGTTTTACAACTTGTAAGGGGGAGTGTTTAGAGGTTTCTAAAACTCTGTATTGTAAAGGTTGACAGGTGAACCTGGTTTGTAAAACCTGTGATTAGTGGAACCCAACGAGGAGTTGGAGAACTGGACGTAGGCAGAGTTTGGCCGAACCGGTATAAAGGATTGTCTTTGTATTTCTAGTCTAATTTTTGAAACGCACAATTCACCCCCCCTCTTGTGCGTTTTGCCATTTACACTTTTGTCCCATTTTGGTAACTACGTGGGCACTTTTGTTCCAACAAAAACTCCACGGTGTTGGGTGTACCCTGTAACATTAACTCCCTAATCCCACTATTAAACACTCACAATTAAACATTAAAACGTTTATATAGCTAACTATGTTAGAAAAAGGAATTAACTTAATAAAATAACTAACATAGTTAGAAAAAGATCTTTCCATAATATTTATATATATTTCAACCTCAATTCCAATCTCTGTAATCACAATATAACTTCCTTCCCAGTACAATAACAGAGAATTTCATTATGCATGATTAAACTTCACACATCATTCTTAAAATACCATACCATAATAGGTATTATACAATAATTTTCCCCCAGAATAGGAACAAGGTTCAGCGGAAGCATCATACAAAATATGATCCTAAATGTGGCAATACCTCCTGTCCTTCTGGTCCAGAGTATCTCACGATATCAGTGAGAAGTTCCCAGATCCTTCCCTTGACCTCCTACTTCGCTCCTAGGACCTGCAAAAGTGAGATCAACGGGGGTAGCCCCAAACGCAACCACTGACTACTCATCTAAGTGCGGTGTGTGCTAGCAAGGTGTCCAGTGGAATACATATATGTATATATACCAGTTCCAACAGCATGCTCAGGTATTCACATATAATGCATATCTTGGTCCCAAATATCTTTCACAGTTTATAAGTACAAAGTAATCCATCCCAAATCATCTCCAAAAATAATATATATCATTAATAATCACAACAACCCAAACGAATCCTAATAGAAGCGTTGGGAAAACATGTGGGACCAGTCGGGACCTTCCACCCGCCCCTGATCACCACGGTACAATTCACGAGGGACTTTCTACCCTCCCTGAACCGTACCACGGATTAGAAGGATCTCCGTCCTTTCTGAATCCGTGAGGGGCGATCTCCCCTCTTTCGTCTTTCTCTCCTTTATTTCCCATAATATATCAATTAGTCCCTGTGGCGCAACAGGGTACCTCATCACGTGATGGCACAATTTCCAATTCACCGGCGTCACATACACAAATAATTTCTCACATACAACACATAGATATGCAACACCACAATCAGGCACCAGGCCTTTTAGTATTTTCATGATATACATATATATGAAATAGTTTCCAAAATCATATATATTTCAGTTTAAAATATTTCAAATCACAAATTTATGCCATTCCAAAATAATATTCCACAGGACATTATATTAGGAAAAATAATAATATTTCAAGATCTCATTTTCATATCTCATCAATCATCAATTGATAATCATATCTCAACTGTGATTCAAAACCTCATCTCCATATAACATCATAATTATCAAATAATAATATTTCAAATTACTTACTAACACTGCACACACACATAAACAAGCAGAAAGCGGTTACCTGATAGCTGGCACCAATCTCACAATAGTGCAGCTCCCCCGTGCTAACTTAGTGCAATTCAAGCACTACATAACCATACATACAACCAAAATTAATTATTTATCCAACAATTTCACATGTTGGAAAATAAATTACTTACTACCCTTTCTTTGCCCTTACTTATTTTAAATTTCTATTTAACCTTTATTCTCCCTTTCTATCTCTAAAATTTATCTCTACTCCATTTATACATATATCAAAATTATTAATCTTTCCAATAACTATTTATAAAATTCCTTAACATCCAATAATCCCTCAATAATTCTTTAGGTGCAACCCCAAATCAAATCAATTAATTAAATCCCCTCATATGACCTTAATAAACATCTAAAAATCATCAATTTACCCATAAGCACCTCGAATAATTTAAAAGCCCCAATTTCTGAAACTTCCATAAATCCAAAAATTCCTAATAATTAGGAAAACTTCCAACAATGAAAAATCTACTCAGAAAAACTCATAATCAAGGCCTAAGCTTCAATTTATTAATTTTAGGACTCCCAAAAATACCAACTTAGACAAGGTCTAATTTTTCAAGTATAACAAATCGAAAAACTAATGACATAGAAATGTAGAGGAGACTTACGGGGTTCCAAAAATGTGCTTAGTTGGCCGAAAAACTTACTATTCCTATGCTGACGGACTCTGATAAGTCCAGTGATAGGAATATATATGGTGGAAAGAGAGAGCAAGAAAGAGAGAGAGATAGACGAGAGAGAGAGAGAGAGAACGTGAGAGTGAGGCAGGGAGTGAGAAGGAGAGGGAGTATATATATATATATTTGATAAATAGTAAAATAATAATATAATATAATAATATATTATATTTAATAATATAATATAATATATATAAATAGTAGTTGAATGTGATTGGTTGAGGAATAATAATTGATGCACAGTGACAAGTTATTGACGAGGAACTGAGTGTCGGCAGAGTGGAAAGAGAAAACTACACTACTAGACCTTAAAATTCTCAAATAAGATATTTCTTTTGAACAAAAAAATTTTCTTTTCACTCTCAAAATTTTCCCATAATATCCTTTATTTATTTCCTCCCATATTAACCTCTTTTGAGCCTAAAAATAATCTCTCCCAAAATTATTATTGTCCAAATAAGGGAGAAACTAGGCCTTTAAAATCCTCAAAAATACCTCAAAATCCTTCAAATATTCTCATAATCCATTATTTATCATTAATAAATTCCTATTTACCCTCACAAATCCTCAATTAATTTTTAGGATGTTACATACCCTGGATCAAACTACATGGTCATTTTTGTACCTTAATCCTACAGTTTATTTGGAAGGGCGAAAGTGTAAAAATGCCTATGTAGTTTAGTCTAAGGTACACCCAACACCGTGAAGTTTTTTTTGGCCCAAAAGTTCCCATGTAGTTACCAAAATGGGTCAAAAGGCCTATATATCCATTTTGCACAATGTTTGTTTGCATTTTCAAAGGCCTATATATCCATTGATGAAGGAAAATTGAAGCATGAAATTATTTAGAAAAATTTGGGCTACAAGTATTTGCCTAGAACTTTGAATCTTCATACTATGTTTCTCTAAATTCATATGAGCTTAAGTGTTTAATACTCTGTTTCTTTCTTATCTGTTTTTTATGATTGATTTTAAATTTAAAGTTTTGAAAAATATTTTATTGAAATACCAAATTCACCCCGATCTTGTGTACTTTTCCTGCCTAACATGTGTAAAGTAACTGCATAGGTACTGAATGAATAATTTCGGTAATTATGTCGGCACTTTTGGGTTAAAAAAAGTTTATGGTGTTGGGTGCACTTCGAACCAAACTTCATGGGTATTTTTACACATTTTATTTTTCTTAACTTTGAAACACTTAACGCCGTTAGTGTATATTGACGGCATGAGTACTTTTGAGTTTTGACCCATTTTGGTAACTATATGGGTACTTTTAAATCTAAAAAAACTTCACGGTATTGGGTATACCTTGGATCAAATTACATAGGCATTTTTGTACCTTCACCCTATTTGGAATTATGATATATAATACTCCTATGTATACTAAATCTCGATTTACACAGCGGACTTTAAAGATTTTTTAGGATTCACGTGTCTTACAATTCGTTGTCTTTTTTTATTTTTTTTTGCTTTTGAGAGAATGACAATAAGGCCCCAACTCCCAAGGGACTTAAAATATTTATCAAGTCCAACTATGTGATTAATTAATTACAAGGTTCTAATGTACTAGGGCCTTTCAAGTATCGAGACGAAACCAGGACACCCTTTTCTCGAGAATGTTATTCGTATCCCAGTCCTGGTACATGTATTAAGGGTGTCTTAGTTCCACCGGGACGTCATTCGTTGTATTTGGTTATTAATACAATAATATAATTAATTTTTTAATACCACATATATATACTTAAATGATTGAATCAATCAATTAATTAATGTGGAATGGTAAAAGAGAAAGAAGAGAAAGAGAGAAAAGTTGTTCCTCCTACATAGTTAAACACTAAACCTTAAATGATTGAGTCAATCAATCAATTAAACGATTGTGGAAAAAGAGAAAAAAATAATATTTGGGTACGGGACAGATTAATTGAAATAAAATAAAGGAAGAAATACATAGTTGGATTAGGGAAAAAAATTAAATAAGTAATTATACTTGTGGTATTGGGACATGGAATCCTAGAGACGTGACCATATCCCGCAACCGTCTCGATTTCAATTTGGTCCCAAACCGTTGATCTCTATACCATATCCCGCTAATCCCGAGAAATATTGGTCCCAAAAGGTCTGGGATAGGACCGGGGCAATCGGGATAAGATTTTTTTTAACAGCCCTATAGTGTACATGTTTGATATGAATTTAAAATGTGTAAAAACTAATCCACCTTTATCTAATGAGAAGTGTTGTTATGACTATTGAATATTGACAAGTTTCGTTGAGACCCTTGACTTTTTTTGATATGACCATTGACAACTTTTGTTGTGTTAATTAAAATTCATTTATATTATGTCAATTTGAAATTTAAAAAAAGAAACTAGTTGACAACTAAAAGTTTACTCAATGAGAAGTGTTATCATTGCTGTTGACAAGTCTGAAAATCTTGATGTGGTCATTAACAACTCTTACCGTGTTTAGTAAAATGTGTCTAATTAGAAATTTTAATAAAAACTAACTAGTTGACAGCTATAAGTTCATTAATGACAACTCTAATGGTGGTTATTGACAAGTCTTTCTGTGGCTATTGACAACTCTGTGTGTGGTAATCAACACCTCTTAATGTGATAAATAAAATTCATTTATTACTAAAAAGTAATTGTATATTTTAAATTTCTATCAAATAGTTCGTTGGAACCTCTTAATTATTAAAACTTTTTATAGAATTTTTTTTTAAATAATTTTTCTGCACTTTGGGACCTTAGTCTCATTCTCCCAATTTTTTATTTATCATATATGGAGAAAACTGCTTTGACAAAAATCTAAAATTGAAAAAAAGAAAAAAGCTACTTTGACTAGTTCAATGACTTTGGATCCCACTTGTACAACTTGGAAACTCATTTATTTTTTCAAGAATATTTAATATTTTATAGTGAAAGGAGACATTAAGTGATGAAAATACCAATTTATAATATATCAATTCCATTATAACTTAATTAGTTTTAAATAATTTAATATATTTTTCCTTGTTATACACATATATTAGCAATAGCACAAAAAATATGGAACCAAAGTTTGGGGAGACATCTCCACTTAATCTTGATTTCAGTAGCGCTGTTTGGGAAGATATCTCCATAGATAAATGAAGTTAGACTAAACATACATGTATAATATAAAGAACATACAAGTATGCCAAAAGGAAGTGTCTTGCTTGTCATGATTTAAAACCCTTAGGGACAACCCCGATGGATACTAAGTTAGGAGCCTTGTCCTAAGATTGTGGGTGAATCTAACCCTTTCCTAAAATTTGTAAAAAAAATGGAAATGATAAAGTTTATTGAACATTGTTTTCAATTCTTAATGGATTATTATTAATTTTACGAATTCTTAGCATCCAGAGATTCAATTTTTGAAATGTTTGGACCAAATACAATTGAAGAATTTATTGGTCTTATCATCCGACCTATTTTTTCTAGAACATATCTAAAACATCATCTTATCCATAGTTTAAAAAACGAACAGGGCGGTTCAACCGGTCCAAATGCGAACCGCCTAATGGTCCGGTCTGGTTGGCCATTTAAACCGGACGGCAGTTGACTCGACGAAGGACCAGGTCAACCCGCCCAAAACCGGCCAACCCGGGAGGTTGAACTGGGTTTGCTTTTTTTTTTCTTGTTCAAAACATGGTTTTTTTAAAAAAATTTTTATTATTATTCACCTAATTATTAACTTTTACTTCACTCAATTTTATAAATTAGGAAATTATAAAAATTTAAATGCTATTTTACTTGCATATATTTGATATTTAATTGTTGTTACTCTTAATATTTGTATTTTAGTATGTGGATTGTAGAATATTTATTTTCACGTGTAATCAACTAATATTTTCTCTTTTTTTCCTCTATAGAAACATTAAAATATTCACGTTTGATAAATCATGCATACATATCTATATTTACATTTTGATATTAGTGATGATTAATGTTAATATTAATAAAATTTTATTATTTTAATATAACCGGTCCAACCCCAGTCCGACTATTAACCCTTGAACCAGTGCCTCTTCCAGTTCTATACCCAATCCTATTTTTTGAACCTTGATCATACCTTCAAGCCATTCATAATCAAATTTGCATTTCAATTTCATATGTCATTTAAGTGAAGAGTCAAGATTCCTTCCCCTTCCTTTGTCCCAAAAAAAAAAAAAGATTCCTTCCCCTTATATTATTGACGACAAGTATTACAGCTTGCACAATCATCTTCTCACTGCTCTCAACTAATATATATATATATATATATATATATATATATATGCATTTGAGTTCAACATATCTCTGCACAAGAGAAAAAAACTTCCATAAAAAAAATCAGAACTCAGAATGTAGCCAGCTTACTAACTATCAGGGTTATGGTGACTTCTTAATCTTATTGTGCAAGTAACATGTGCCTTGAAGATCACAAAGACAATAAAAGGCCAATTTTTAACCAAATTATTTGCTAAAAAAATTATCAATAAAAGCAGCATGAAACAACTAGGCAGTAATATAAAGCATCAACAATGTATCAACTATCAATGTTTTGAACTATCAATAACTTGGTCAGAGCCTAGCACTGATTATCAACAAAGCATTTTGCAACATCATGAGGCCCTAGTCAGCTGTTTAACCCTACTATACACCTTCATGATGCTTTCTTTGATTCCCTATTTACAGAACACCCAGAAGGAATTTAAACACTAAAATGCAACATCATGCATTTGAGACCACAAATTAGTGGATAGAATAATATAATACACAGATGATGATCAATTGAGGTCAACGTTAACCTTCTCCGGCTTCCCCCTCTCAGTCTGGTTGGCAGCGAGTTCGATTCCTAGCTGCCCTTTATCCCCGGCGCCAAAGGCATACAGCTTACCCGATTCAGTGAGAGCAAAGGTATGAGCATTCCAGTATATCGAGTTGGTCAGGCTGATCTGAACCACCCTTTCATTCACCTGCTTTAGTGAAGTTACAAGCTCCGGACTCAGAACATTTGAGTGCCCGTTGCCCTGTGCATATTTAAACATAGCATAGATGAGTAACTTAATAGAATTAACACGTTCTTAGTGAATAAGAAACATAGCTTATAATAGAATGCACCAATAGTAAGTAACATATCGCAATAAGGTTCTAGAGCCAACGGCCTTGTAGGCTAGTGGCATGAAAGTTGACATATGAGTGGGAGGTCATGGATCTTATCCCGCTTCTAATGTTCAGGCTGTTAGTGCCTGACCCTTTAGGAGGGAAAATCTGATATTATAGCTATGCCTCATTCTAAAAACTGAAATTTATATAATTGGAAATCATCTAAAAGTTTCATAAAGACGGAAGGGTATATTAGCAACGAGATGAAAATAGGGTTATTACATGTAAGATTTCTGCCTCTCAAGATTTTTCTAACCATTAGATCTACCTTGACATTCTCACTCTCATCTTTCACTCAATAATAAATTTATAATCTCAAAGTGTATCTCACGTTGAGAGGGAAAGCTTAGCCTCTTGAAAGAATGAAAGGTAAAGCTCTCAAAAGAATAACCCAAGAAAATAAGAAAAAGTGCAGAAGCAAAGCACAGACCTGTTCATCGCCGTTTACAGTGTTATGTCCAAGACTAGAAGATTCTCCACAACCAAATGAATACACATCACCATTGTCAGACACTACAAAGGTTGTGTAATCCCCGGTAGCGATGTGAACTGCTTTGACATTGCTCAATGCTTCAACCACCTTAGGTACTAATTCACAATCTTCATTACCATGACCCAGGCAGCCATGGCGCCCCCATCCCCATGTGCAAACACGGCCATCCTGCCCCACTACAGCAGCATGCCATGCACCAGCTGCGACTACCATGGGTTGAATATTCAAATTCTGGAATTGTTCAATCAAACGTGGATACTTCTCATCAGTTTTTATACCATGTCCAAGCTTTCCACCTAAGCCACACCCAACTGAGTATACTGACCTGTTATGTATTCAAGAGAGAATCATAAGATCAGTAAAACTAAGTTATGAATAACAATAATGACGACCTAAACTACACAAAAACAAAACTAATCGATTAAAGGATAATGATTTACAAGGCTTCAGCATTTATTTAAAAAAGGAAAACTAGTTCAATAGGTTCACATGCCAAGACATAAAAGTCCATACAAAAAACAGAACAGAAGAATCACTAATTTGCAATTGAAAGAAGCAAGCAAAAATGCCGAATTAGCATATAACTTTCATTTAGAAATTCTCAACAAATTTTGACAGCCAAGGTAAGGAATCACAGTTGGAGCTCACATTCCATTGGGTTGACATGCCAGACAAAGTAGGTAGCAGTATCCAGCAGCTATTTGTACAACTGGTATGTGTTCAAGGGGTCCTAACAAAGGATGAGGTTGCTTATCATTTAGATCAGTATGATGACCGAGTCTCCCATCACTACCCCAAGAAAATGTATGAACCCTGCCTTCTCTTGACAACACAGCAGTGAAGAAATTTCCAATCGCAGCCTGAACCACAAATATGTCCTTCAAAGACTCAACTAATGTGGGAGTTGTGACAACCTTTGGTCCTTGAGCTCCAATCTCGGCATCCCCAAAGGAGTCTTTCCCAAAGGCATATACTTGCCCAGAATCACTGATTAACATTGTCCTCCCAGACCCAACAGCCGCTTGTATAATTCGAATTCCTTGCAGAGATCTGCAACATAATGAAGCTCTGTAAGCATTTAATCAACTATTCATCTTCCAATTAAACTGCAGTGATTTATGACACGGCCAAATGAACTAGCCTGATAGGGCAAGGTCGCCATTGCTCTTCAGTAGTACCAAGCCCAAGTTGTCCTGAGTTGTTGGAACCGAATGAATAAACAACCCCTTTTGATGTCACAGCAATACTATGACCAGGGCCTGCTACTGCCTGCGATTTCTCCCTCCTACTACACGCTTCTCCTGCAAGCAAATACCTCAAAACCAGTTTCCAAGAACCTCCACAAATTTGCTTCAACTCTTGCTTCTGTTCGGTTGTCATTGGCCGAAAAATGGCTCTTTTTTGGCACCTGTCCAGAGCAGCAAGCTCCGAAAGGGACAAACCGAAGTCAGGAGTAAAGTTTGCAGGCTGTCTGAAGAAGGAGCATGTTGCCTGCAGAAGCAGCAGTAGCAGTAGCAGCAGCCACATTCAAAATGGAACCAACATTTTTAGCATTAGTAACCACCATTCAAGAACAACTTCACAATTGAAATGCAGACAAGTATAGCACTTGCCTCTAACTTAGCAAGATCTTGAGGATCCAAGTTACACGTCGTAAGGACATGAAGTACAATGGAGGGACTAGCAGACAAGGGGAATTCTCCCGGGCAAGAATCCCCAAAGCAATGGCGTTGTTGCCGTTCAAATGTTGGTAGAGGTGTGGCAACAACGGCAGTAATTGGCTGGTCAGGAATGTTATGGTATTGAATAGAAGGGGTTCCGTTAGTTGTGGCATCCATGGGCACTGCTGATCTTTTGCAGTGCCCGAACTTTGCAGAAGGAAAGGTCTAAACTTCTGGGAATTACGAAAATATGTGCAAATTTTGTTACTACATTTATTTTTTCTCAGTTAGTCCAGTTATACTATGTAAAACTCTAGATATTCTTCCAACTTGCAAAAAAATGTGTACCTCAAAATACAATTGACAAGCAAATCTCAGGTCTCAAACCTACAAAGAGAAACATGCTAATAGAAACTCATTATGTGACACAAATGTTAAAAAGGAAAAAAAGGACACACACACAAAAGAAAAACAGAAAACTGAATTGTAAGTAAATCTTTCGCCATCTAGTATATTGCATAATGAATTGAAAGCACCAGATGGCATACACTTGGATGGAATGGGAAATCAGAAAGCCATTTCATCCCACCAAAACCAATTGAAAAATCGGAGACAGACAAGCAAAACAGGAACGGTGGATTGTAGACAACTTCAGGTTTATGTTAGCCCAGATGAAGGAAAAGTGTGAAAAAAGGAAGATGAAAAATGGTGAGGCAAGGAGAACTAAAGAAGGAAACTTTGAGAAGAAGTATACTATTCCAAAACGATTGGATATTCTACATCCGAAAGGAATTTCAAAATCGGAGTCGTCAAGTCTAATCTAATTCATTTCACGTGAACTCATCATAACTTGTTAAAGTAAAAAGATCCCAATCAAAACGAACCAAACTAGCAGAATCATCTTCCATGGCTTGAAAAACCCAGAAACAGATTGTAACTGAAACTGATTTTGCAATCAGTGTTTCTGAGAGCAAAAAAAAAAAAAAAAATGAAAGATCACAACTTTTTCAAACTTTTCCCAGATCAGAAAATTTTCAGTAATCTAATCAACAAGTACACTTGTTGAATACGCAGCCAGCAAAATGGGTATTACAAAAACAAGGGAATCTAACAAAATCACAGGCTTAACAAGTTGGCGATAAGTGGATTATTACGATCGTCAACAGATCGAGGCATAAAAAAAACTTGGAAACGTGATTACATATGAGGGGCATCCACGATTCCTGAGAATCAGTCAGCATCCATCAACGATTGCACAGAAATTCACGTTTTTCTTAACCAAAAGTAGAGAAATTTGGATCATTAAACAGCAGCAAAAGGTGGGTGTGTTCGATTAATATGTATATCTAATTTATGTAAGTGTGTATACACAAGTGGAAGTGAGGGTATTTTTTCAGTTTTCAAGGAGATTGGGATGAAGCAAAGGAAGAGAGAATGAGAATGGAAGTTTTTGTTTGCTATAAGAGGATGAATTGAAAAATTTTAGCTTTATTATGGCACAAGGGGAAGGCAAGCTCTCTCTCTCTCTCTCTCTCTCTCTCTCTCTCTCTCTGAGCGGCTGTGATGACGTGTAATTCAGGATGAGCATTGTTTTACACGCAAGCAATCCGCCACACTTGGGAAAAAAAATTATTTTTTTATGAAAAGGTTATGTTGCAAAAATACACATTAAAAAATTTCTTCCAATATCAAATGCTATTTTTTTTTTAAGAACGTAGCAATGAACTTTCAAAATATGTTAGTCGCTTTTTCCGTTAATTTTTTTTTTATCAACTTTCCGTTAATGTTATATGGCGGCCATTACTTAGGACATAATTTTAGTTATTGTTCATGTGTGATATTTACCTCAACTGTCGGATACATGGCAGGGAGAGTGAAAACGGAATAATTCTCAACACCTACTTAACACCACAAATTTATAGCTTGTTTAGTTTGATTCGGTGAGAGAGGATTACATATAATCATGATGCAACGGACTGATTACAACGTTTGGTTTGACATTTATAATATAATTAGATTACATGCTGTAATCCTGATTACATTATTAAGACTGATGAATGGGGATTACATTTATTTTATAATCATATAAAAAGATAATATTGCCATTAAAATTTTTAAATTGATCAAAGTGCCCCTTACAAAAACCCTATTAGTCGCCACATTCTTTATTTCTAGCGTCTCCTCCATATGCATCCTCCATCACTATTCGCCGTGAGAAGGAATTTTGAGTCTCTCGGAATAAAATGCGTAGTCTTCTTCCACTAATTTCTCTATCTATCTCTTTTCTCCACACTATCTTCCTTCTTTGTTGAAGAGATCCTTCATTTTCTTCTTATCAATAGAGAGCGTCTAAATTAGAAAGCATGTATATACTGTCGCCGTTTGACTTTTTGAATTTTTGAATTAGAGAGCATAATAATGTTAACAATGGAATGAAGTCAATGAACTCACGGAAGCATAATTATTTTTAAACATCTTCTTACTTGCTTATGGCATGAAGTGAAAATATCATTATTTCTTATTCTCATCTGCTCAAGGAAATTATTTTTTTTATTGCTTATGTAAATTCTTTTGAGGATTGATTATGTTTCTTGTTTTCTAAAACATTCATTGACAAAATTTCAAACATACCTTGGAATTTTGTCAATTTCTCGTCATCTTAGCTAGGAGGAAAGAACAAAAATGACTACTGGAGTGGGTGCCAAATTGCGGAATGGGTGAAAGGCTTTTAATTGTGGGGAAAATATTTTTATTTTAATTATAACCTTCTGAGGGGCCTAGAAAATTAATATGGTATTCTCCCAAATATTCCCCATTGATATTAATCCCATATTTACCATGGAACCATCAGTTGGTTGGAGTACTTTTTCGGTAGAATATGGCCAATAAAATGTTTAATTCTTTTAGAGCCCGTAGGAATAATAGATAATGTTTTTCGAAATTACATGTCTAATTTCGACCAGAATATCTTCATGTTTGAATATATACTTATATGACTATTTTATCTATTTTAGCTGTTATTAATTGGCATTTGTTTAAATCTTGTATGAATGTTATTGCTCATTATTTTACTTTCTTATGGATAGAATGAAAACACAAAATGACAATAGTGGAGGAAATAGGCATCCATGGAGCACCCTAGAAGATAGCTTATTAGTTGAATGTTTGGTACAACTCAAAACCAATAATGGAAAGTTTGTCGCAGATACGAGATTTAGTAAAGGGTACTTAAAAGAGTTAGAGGGGATGCTAGAGGCGAAGCTCCCAAATTGTGGCTTAAAAGCTAATCCCCATATAATGTCCAAGTTGAGGACAATGAAGAAGCAATGGCAGTTGGTATATGATATGGTGTAAAATAGAAACACTTCTAGTTTTAGATGGGATCCTGAGAAGAAATGTGTGACAGCTGAAGATCATGTATGGGATGAATATATAAAGGTAATGATGTGTTATATGCTGTTATTAATGTTTACTAATAACAATACTTTAATTATTGTATCATTCTTTTACATTTTTATTTCCAGGTTAAGAAAGATGATGGGAACTTCAGGAATATATGTTTACCTCATTTTGAAGAGTTATCATATGTCTGGGCTAAGGATCGTGCAACAGGAACGGGAACAGATTTACCAGCATTTCAATGCGAGGATGACGAAGAGGATTCAAGAATTGAAGATGAAGTCAATGATGAGCAAGTGCCCAACACAAATACAGATTATGACACATCTGAGTAACAACCTTTGCAACCAAATGAAGTCCATTCATCTGGAAAACGTAAGCGAAGTAGCCATGATACTGTAGATGTGCTAGCTGATGCATTGAAAGAATCTTCTTCCAATTTATGTAGGCAATTGGCATAAATGCGAAAGGATTCAAGAAGACTTGGTCCTATTGACTTGAATAGAGCTGAGGAAATATATAAGCAACTAATGAGAATACCGAGTCTTTCATTGGGTAAGATAAACAAGGTTCGTTTGAAGATTACTGAATCTCCATTATTAGTTGTCACATTCTCTCTAGTCCGTGAAAATGAGATGACAGCTTGGGTGTATAGCCTTTTGGATTAGATATGTTTTGTGTTTAGGTCATTCTTTTTTTTTAGTAATGTTTAGGTCATTTTTTTTTTCTATATTGGATATTTTAGACAATATCTCGATTTTTAAATTATTAAGAACATCATTTAATTTATTGGTTCTAGATATATTTATATATTCTCTTATTGCTCAATTCGATACTTTTATAAAATTTATACTTTTTGTTATATATGTGTGTGAACTGTGAAGGCACAATTTTATTACAAACACGCATCAAACTTTAATTTATTATTATATGCGTTAATATGGAGAGGGGTAATTTTGTCAATTAATTTATTATTACATATTTGTACAATGTTAATAAATATATTTGGTGAAAAGTAGATAATTTAATTAATTATAAATAAATATGTATACAAGGGCAATTTTGTCACATTTTATATTATTCTCACCTATTTCAATGTAATCCAACCAAACAAATGTATTATCATTACTTGATGACGAACCAAACAAATTCATGTAATCATCATTACATTACATTACATTCCCTTTGCTTAATTGAACCAAACGGGCACTTAATATTAGAGACAAAGAAGAAAGCATAGAGTAGGGAGACAGATATAAAAGCGAAGAGTGGGGAGAAGTCCTAAAAGTTTTCATCACAACCGTTAAAAAATCAAACACTCTAGACCTTAAATCTTCAACAAATCTTAATAATCTTATTTTATTGTAGCTTTGACGGTACTTTGTCAGACCTTTTTTCTCCTCATCATGATTGGATTTTCCTCATCAAAACCATCATTCTTCTGCATCTCTATGTTGCAGACATCTGCATAAAGCTTCACCTCAATTTCTAATTTCTCCCTGCTCTACGCTTTCCTATTTGTATCCCTTCTTATTCCCGCCAACTGTTACTTCGTCAATAGTCAAAGGAGTAATAAATCACACATGGACAACAATGGGTACAAAATTATGCCAGAAGTAATATTTGTCATCTAACATTAATGGAAAATGTGACTTTTACATCTCTTTTAAAAGTTTATCGTTGCTTTTAATCCTAAAATAACATTTGGTGTTGGAAGCACTTTGAAAAATATCTCATGTATATTTTTGTACCTTAACCCTTCTATAAGATACCTCTGATCAATTTTTATAGGTTAAAGTGATTTAATGAATTATCTTTCCATTTGACCATTTTACTTTAAAAATGTCTTTTTAATCTTTTTACTCCAATTCCATAAAAAAATAAGTTGATATTGAGATTTAAAATATAAAAAAAAAACTTTTTAAATATTGACATATTAAGTTTAATTTTCAAATAATTGATTATTATAAAAAAAGCATAATCTGATAATGGCAACATTAGGATTGAAGAACTAAAGATATGTTTTTTTTCAAAGTTAATGGTCCAAACAATGTATCTCAAGGTTGCATCAAATTTTAAAGATAAGAATGAATCTAGAATTTTAGATGGTGTAAGAAAAATCATGCATCCTAGGCTTGATCCAGCAAAGGAATGGATGGAAGGTTATGTGATAAGAAATTTGTTGGTTGACCGATTTGGTAATCTCTCAATCAAGAAAAGAGATCCTATCACAAAAAGATGGATGATTTTTCATATAGTTCTGAATTCCTATTTAAGTAGGTCCATAAGTTCCATTTCTAAAACTAATTATAAAAACATGGAAAAATATAAGACAAGGGGAGAAGGGATAATGTTTGGTATAATTTTACTGAAAGCATGCATATTTGGTATGGGACAACTGTCTAAAAATGTTACAAGGAAGGATATTTTGTCACAATTTTTGTGTTCATAGACTGTTTTTCAATACCATTGGGGTGTTTCCCTAATCCAGTCTCAATCTCAATCTTTAATGTTTGCACTCATGATCCGTGAAAGGTTTAGGTCAAGTTGACGTGTTATATTTGTATGAATTAATGCAACTACTTATTTTGGAATGAAGTGCACATGCAAGAAAGCAATCAAGCATTGGACAAATGTTTCTAGCATTACATTCGTTTTGGTCAAAAGCTAGATTTTAAATAAAGCAACGTGACAAAAGCTTTAGACCAAAACGTAGCTTTGACCAAAGCCAATAGAATACTAAACACATGTAGTGTTTAATTGAGTAAATGGAAGGTTTTCTTTTCCAAGATGGGGGAAGAAAATCAAATGGTGAGAAAATGAGTGAAAAGCCTTTATTTAAGAATTTTATTAATAAAAAAATCGTATATGCTATTATACATTACAAATACCGGTAGTCTACAAAATTTTACATAAAAAAGTGGTAGTATTTGAATTTAGAACATTCTAACCAATTTTTTTCTTTTTTCTTTTTTATATAGGGAGAGAACATTCGGATGTTCTCTCTTTTAACTAGGTAATGTTCTTATCTAATTAAGGGATTGATGATACCAATTTACTTGGTCGATTATTACTTCCTTTGATTGTGTGTTTGATGCAATATGATACCACTATTTTTCAAATACTATCATCTAGTTTGGTTCTTGGCATGTCATCATCTCTCTCGCCGTCTCCACCTACAGTATGTGAGACCCTCCCTTCCTCCCTCTTTATCAGTAGTCTACAAAACTTCACATAAAAAAGTGATAATACTTGAATTCAGGTCATTCTGACCATTATTTTTGTTTTTTTGGTTCATGAACTTTAGATAGGAGTTCAAACCTAACCCAAGACAAGGGTGAGACATTTGAACAACTCCTCTTAAATAATACCAATGTCATATAATATGTCACCTTGCTCCCTATATATATACATATAAGTAAGGGATGCAGGTAATACATAATAGAAGTATTATGTTTGTTTTGGCTCCACACACACTACCAGTTACAATTAGATATTTAAAATAGAATAGGGCTACTTGATTCATAAACCAGTTGAGATTTTAAATAACGGTTTATAAATTTTACAATTTGTCATCAAAGACCATTCTATAGAATAAAAGATTTTTCGTAACATTTCAAAGAAAAGGTTTTAATTTATTCAGGTTTTTAGGCTCCTAATTTTTTTACCAAGTGATGCTAAATTGATTAAATAGCTTAAAGATAGATTACAAAAGTATGTATTACATTTTTAGAATATCTTTCACCTAGGGATGTGAATCTGGGCACCATTACTCTAAGATGTCACCCCAAACACAACAGTAGTGATCGAACCCTCTCCTTATGATGAGAAGATATTGTTCCTTACCATTGAACCCACATACCAAGAGTAACCAATAAAATTTTTAAACTAAGATTTTTCACCGACTTTCCTGAAATGGCACGATTGTTGTGATATTTTGTACGTATGCTCGTGCATGTATGTACAGAGCTGTTTTGACAGGCAAGAATATAAAGCACAAGAAAGACAAAAACGAATGAGTGCTTTGTTCTAGCAATGTCACGGAGGATTCGTGTTGAAGGCATACGATCATTCTACAAAATCAAATCCGGTTGCCTTGTGTTGGTTATTTTAAAGAAAAGGAGGGAGAAAACAAACGTAACTACCTTTTCATCAAATCCGGTTGTTATTAATATCATTTTAGCTGGATTACGCAATTTAGTCCTTCCTTGATCCACGCAATCAGCAACTTTCATTTCATTTTATTATAATATATCAAAATATTTACTTCTTTAGCAATTATTCTTATATAAAATTGAAAATTGAAACCATACACGTGTTTATTGATAATCGGCTTGATTAAGCAATTATTCTGATGTAGAACGTTTACCAATGACAGAGGAGAAATAAATAATCATGTCATTAAAGAATACCAATTTTATAAATTGATGTCAAATCCCATTTTAATATGCTCCATCAGTACCTACATATAAGACCCCAAAATCTTAAAGTTATGCTTTTTATAAGAGTTATCTAAATTTGTCAAAATATTTAGTGCATTTTTCCCATTTTATCGATCATTATTCCATCAATTAACATTCTCTTTCCTACTCATTTATCATTATTATCATATTTCTCTCTCTTATATAACTCATCATAAATAAGGACAAACTTGAAATTTTTTTTTTATTTCAGACATAATCATCATTTTCAACCACTTTTCAACCACTTTCTTAATCTACATGATTTTACCATTTGATGTCTTATATACCACTCTCTTCCTTATTATAAGTCCATCCTAACTACTTCTCACATACCAAGTAGTGGAAGTTATAACATTAAATATATCCTATTTTTCCAACTTTGCCCTTATTTAATAATAGGTGTTAAAATAATATTTTATGCATTATAACCCTTCTCTCTCATGTTCCCTATTTCCAACATAGGGGTAAAATAGTTACAGTAGCAATAATTAATCCCAATTTGGACTTATATTTAGAAACAAAAAATTTGTAGTAGTTGGATTTATAATAAGGAACAGAGTAATACAAGAGAGGGAGTATTTCAGAGGTAAAACTAATAGAAAAAGTTTAAGGCACAAATTTTTCACAGAAGTTTTTGCTCGAAAACTATCTTACCATACAAGTTTGTTAGAGTTTAAAATTACCTCGTGAGTTTCAAAACGTAATAATTTTTCTATTTTTTATTAAAATATCAGTGTTGACCGTTAATTTATATTTCAACGGTAAAAGACAAAATTACTATGTTTTAAAACTTCTAAAGCAAATTTCAACACAAAAAACTTCAAAAGCAAAATAGCTCAAACAAAAATTTTCATGATAAATTTACACCTTAACCATTTTTTTTCCGTGGGATGATATCGTCATACAAGTTTTATAAGTGCAAGTCCTTTTATTAGTCTCCATCTAGATTACTTGACGTTGCAGCTATAGTAAAGCCGTCCCTTGAAACCGGTATTTTAATCATTGTTGGGATATAAACGTTCCATTGAGAATTTTTTTCCCCCTTATTTTCTTTCTTTTTTTTTCTGAACATGATGTATTTAAGAATTAAGACCAATATGGGCTGACAACTTTATGGGGACAAACTTTATCCATTCCTGTTTTGTTCTTAATTTAATAAACAATGTTGATTATCTATGCTCAATTGAACCTAACCCTAAAGAAAATAATCGTCCGCATATTCCTTTCTTCTCAGGCACACTATGGAGAATCCAAGTGTCTAAACTTGCCTCCTCTAATCCTCTTAAGTCTCAACACGTTTCTTATATACTCTATAAAGCTGCTATATTATGCCTAAAATAGTAAAATAATAATTAGAAAAAGATTGACATTCAGGGTCACTATGAAGCTTCCTGAATGGTTCAAGATTAAATAACGAACAAGTCTAACTGAGTTGTATGGTTTCCAAAGTTTACCTGAGTTCATAATGTGAAGCTGGAAAAATCCATGTCAAGAGAAATATCTTTGAGCATTTTGGAGAGAACAGTTTGACAGCACAATGTTCCCACCACTCTGTTAACCAGCTGCTTCCAAAGATAGCTATGGCTATATCAAACAGAAGAGTGTGAAGAAAGAGAGAGGCGGCCAATGGTCTCCACATTCAACAACAACAACAACAACAACAACAAAGCCTTATCCCACTAAGTGGGGTCGGCTACATGGATCGCACGACGCCATTGTGCTCTATCGGTAACCAAATCTTTAGATATATTATTTATTAAAAGATCTCGCTCTACAACTTCATTGAGTGTAAGCCTCGGTCTCCCTCTTCCTCTCTTAATCGGACTCCAGACTGTTTGATCTACCCTCCTCACTGGCGCATCTAATGGCCTCCTTTGTACATGTCCAAACCATCTCAAACGATTTTCTACCATTTTCTCACTGATAGGTGCCACTCCAACTCGTTCGCATATATAATCATTCCGAATCTTATCCTTTCTTGTGTGACCACACATCCATCTCAACATCCTCATTTCAGCTACCCCCATCTTATGTTCATGTTGACCCTTCAAAACCCAACATTCACTACCATATAATACTGCTGGTCTTATAGCAGTGCGATAAAACTTCCCTTTTACCTTATGGGGTACTTTTCTATCGCAGAGAACTCCAGTAGCTTTCCTCCATTTACACCACCCAGCTTGAATTCTATGATTGACATCGTCATCAATCTCACCATCTTGTCTTATAATTGATCCCAAATACCTAAACTTTGTCACTTTAGGGATTGTTTGCTCTCCCAGTTTAATCTCCAAATTACCTCTAAGTTGTCTATTTGCAAAATTGCAATGCATATATTCTGTCTTACTCCTACTTAAACGGAAACCCTTCGACTCTAACGTGTTTCTCCATATTTCTAATTTATCATTAATCTCCTCTCTTGATTCGGCCAGAAGGACTATATCATTAGCAAAAAGCATGCACTTAGAGACCTCTTCTTCTATAGGCTCAGTTAGAGCATCTACTACTAAGTTAAACAAATATGGGCTCAAAGCTGATCCTTGATGTAGGCCAATTCTTATAGGGAAGTCTTTTGTCTCACCTCCCGGCGTTCTAACCTTAGTCAACACCCCATCATACATATCCTGTATAACTTTAATATAAGCAACACATACTCCTTTCTTTTCCAACGCTTTCCAAAGTAAATCTCTCGGCACGCGATCATACGCCTTTTCTAAGTCAATAAAAACCATATGTAAGTCTCTTTTTCTACTTCGATACTTTTCCATTATCTCCCTTAATAGATATATCGCCTCCGTTGTGGATCTCCCTGGCATGAACCCAAACTGTCTCTCAGAAATACTAGTTTCTAGTCTTAACCTATGCTCAATCACCTTTTCCCATAGTTTCATTGTATGACTCATAAGTTTAATTCCCCTATAATTTGCACAATTTTGTATATCGCCTTTGTTTTTATAAATCGGAACCAAAGTACTTTTTCTCCAATCATCAGGCATCTTCTTAGACCGTAAAATCTCATTAAACAATTCAGATAACCATAACACACCCTTTTCCCCTAAACATTTCCAAACTTCAATCGGTATACCATCAGGTCCAACTGCTTTACCATTTTCCATTTTCTTAAGAGCTTCTCTAACCTCCCAAACTCTAATTCTACGATAAAATGACCTATTAAGTCCATTTTCACTAATTGTCAAATCCCCCAACTCACAAGATAGACATTCACCTCCATCATTGAATAACTTAGAAAAGTAGGCCTCCCATCTATTCTTAATATCTTCGTCAGTAATCAAAACTTTACCTTCTTCATCCTTTATACATCTTACTTGATCTAAATCTCTTGAATTCCTCTCCCTACTCTTTGCGATCTTGTAAATCTTTTGTTCCCCAGCCTTTGTCCCTAACTCCTTATAAAACCCCTCGTATGCTTTAGCACGAGCTTCACTCACTGCCTTCTTAGTCTCCTCTTTAGCTAAGCGGTACTTTTCCCAATTTTCAGTATTATTATACAGGTGTATAGCCTTAAAACAATTCTTTTTATTCCGCACCTTTTCTTGGACATCCTTGTCCCACCGCCAAGTCTCCTTATCTCGTGATCCAAAACCTTTTGATTCTCCTAAAGTAGCTTTAGCAACCATTTCAATCTTCGTAGCCATATTCTTCCACATGCTGTTAGCATTTCCTTGTGGCTCCCATACCACTTCATCCAATAGATTTCTCTTAAAAATCTCTCGTTTCTCCCCCTTTAACTGCCACCACTTGATCTTTCTGTTCAAAACTGCCCGGCGCCTTTGTCTTATACATTTAATTCTCACATCAAGAACTAGAAGTCTATGTTGAGCGATCTCCCCATGCCCAGGAATCACTTTGCAATTAGTACATAACCTTCTATCAGGGTTTCTTACCAAAAAGAAATCAATTTGTGACTTGTGAGTTCCACTTTTATATGTAATTAAATGTTCTTCCCGCTTCTTAAAGCATGTGTTAACAATCTTAAGATTGTATGCTAAGGAAAAATCGATAATTGTTTGTCCTTCATTATTCAACTCCCCATAACCAAAACCACCATGCGCCCTTGCATATGATCCCGCCTCTTTCCCAACATGTCCATTAAGATCCCCTCCAATAAAAATTTTCTCGGTTGCTGGTATACCTTGAATCAACCCTTCAATATCTGCCCAAAACTTCTCCTTAAGATGTGCTTCTGCGCCTGCTTGGGGTGCATATGCACTAATAACATTTATTGTATCATTTCCCACAATTACTCTCACTGATATGATTCGGTCCTCAATCCGCTTAACTTCCACTACATTCTTCCGCCACTCTTTATCTGCAATAATACCAACACCATTCCTCCCATTTACCTTTCCTGTGTACCAGAGTTTAGAATCATTAACTCCGATTTCTTTAGATCTCTCTCCAGCCCATCTGGTTTCTTGTAAGCATAATATATTAATCTTACGATCCTTCATAACTTGTGCAACCTCAAAAAGCTTCCCATTCAGCGTCCCAATATTCCAAGAACCAAATCTGATCTTACTCTCATGAACTAGCTTCTTTAGCCGCCTCCGTCCATTAGAGTGCGGTAGCCCTTGCTCATTTAACACTGCATTCGGGCAAGGATGCAGCGGCTCTTGCTCTCTTATCACTGTACTCGAGCCATACAGCGCGTTACAACCAGGCAACGACCTATCCTTTAGCCCTTGCTCTCTTAACACTGCATTCAGGCTAGGATGCAGCGGCTCTCGCTCTCTTCTCACTGTACTCGAGCCATACAGCGCATTGCTTACGGGCAACGACCTAACATTTACACAATTTCTTCGTTGATCCATGTTCATGAGATTCGACGGGGTTTTTACGCTGGCTGTCGGGGCCTAACACAACCCTCCTCCTTTACCAGGGCTTGGGACCGGCTATAAGCATAGGCGGAGTTGGTCTCCACATTCAATTGCAGAAAAAATATTCTTCGGTGGTTTTTTTTTGGATAAAGACAAAAATGGCTTACTCAACTGTCTTACTAGATACTGTTCAACTCAATGTTCAAATCAGCACACGTTATAGCCATAGAAAGCTCTCTAGTCTATAGGAAGTGCGAATCAGCAAAAAGTCTAACTACTTGATATTATGGCCTGAATAATACTAGGGTACAAAAATGACCTCCTTTCCGCAAAAAAGAAAAGAAAAGAAAAAAAAGTTCCATATGAAGAAGAAGATGGCTCCCGCAAGTTATTGTGAGTGCGCAGGGTGACAAAGGAGAACATAAACTATAGTAGTAAAGGAACAAGCATTCAATTTGAAAACTATGGAGTTGGCCAAGAAGAAAAAACTTTAAAACTATGGAAGCATCGTTGTTTCCTTTTGTATGATGTTGTCTCAAGAAATACCTTCACCTCAGAATTCCCGAGCATGGCCAAGCTTGAACTAAACCCTGAAAGTTTGGAGCGTACAAAAATTAGTCCAAGTCACCCAAAACATTTCGGCGAAGTTTAAACAAACAATTGTACATGGTCATATCACAGACCAATACCTTGAAGTCATGGATATTCCTGGACCATAATATCTTCTCTATAAGATCAAAACAAAGGCACGTATTAGGATGCTTAAGGTGACAAGTTGACTAAGTTAATCTGGAGTATCTGTTTCCAATAAGGATTCATTGATCCTTCTTTTTATTCATGCAATTGATGGGGAAAAAATTACATATGATACAAACTCCAACTACGTAGCTACAAAATCAGGCATCAAATCTAACCACTTCCATATTGCAGTTATAGAAACCTTAATTTTTTATGATGCCATTTCTATCACACTGATGTACAATGGGAACCGGGATTCCGAAATGCACAGGGAGGCTGCATTTTTAAAATTTCATTAGTTGGAAAATGGGCCAGTCAATCTTGGTACAGTAAAATTTCTATATCTCTTGGTTTCTCAATTTCTCAATCCTTTGTCACTTCATCTGGATCTTCAGCAGGAGTCTTGCTGTCTGAGGCAGCAGGTGTGTATACTTCTGTTTCCTGTTATATATTGTGAATCAGGCTCATAAAAAACTGTATGATATGTAAAAATATTAGCTTCAAAGCCATAAAAACGTTTCCCATTTCTTCTTCAAAAAAATGTTTTCATATTTTGATCAAGAAATAAGCATAACAAGAATTCCCAAATATACTTGTCATCAAAGTAACAAATCTATTATAGAATATAATTTCTTAGGCTGATCTATTGCCATAATCTCAACCATCTGAATTCCTCAAAGCATGATAAGAGAATGATAGAGCACTCCAAGGATGATGATAACTGAGAAAAATTGCGGAGCAAACGATACAAAATAAAAGACACATCAATGCGCTTTGAATGAACCTCGGCCAGCTTTTTAATCAAAATATAACCACAAACAAAAGAAAGGAAAGTTTGATACTTTCCCCAAACTTCCTTCTTTCATACATTGTGATAGATACTAACAGGCTTATTTGCAACATATTCATGTGTTTCACATGCCAGATTTTTTTTTAAAAAAAAAATACTTATTTTGTCAACGCAATCATACCTTTTCTAGGCTCTTCTCATTCCTTTCAGTGAACTGGAAATCAGCAGAACCTTCATTTTCTGTATGCAATGTAGATGTGGCATTTGGATGCCTCCCTAAGTCCTCACTGGAAGGATTGCCATTAACAACAATACCAGGAGTAGAAGGATCATTATTCACAGTCATGGCATCAGATTTTAGAGCAGTTCCATCATCTCCATCCTCACTTCCCACCTGAGCTGTTTTGTCCCTTGCTTCATGTACTTTAGTTGTTATAGCTGCTGGCTCCTCAGCTTTCCTTTTTTCTTCTTCTCTCTGTTGTTTTCTCTTGGCCTCTTGCTCCTTTAGTTGTTTAAATCTGCAAAATAAAAGTAGTGTTATAGGAGGTGGAAAATATAATAAGACTTGATCAAATGAGATTATCCGCAATCATTTACCTGTCACCTGGTTTTGGCCCCTCTGATGTCGACTTCACATCTAGGCTGGCCTCTCTTTTAGGGGGATTTAGCTCAGAAACTGACTTCTGAATTTGCGTTAAATTGTCATTCACTGTATCATCACGTACTTGCATCACTGGGTTTTTAGCCCCTCCAAGTTTTTGAAGCCATACTTGTTGTGCTGTGCTCAATATATTATTTGTGAACCTACTCAACTCAAACAAAATATATAATTAGATAACATAATATATTGGCTGGGACAACAAGATGTTTACATAATAATGGCAAATTAAAAGGCTTATATTTTTGCTTACCAGTATAGACTTAAACCAGAAGGAACTGACAAAGCAAAGTAACCAATCATTAAAGGAAGGACCTTAGTTAGGGCCTGAGAACTCTTCATGTTGGGATCATTAGGCTGAAAATCAACATGGAAAAAAACTGAGTAACTCAACTATAAAAATAAGCACCCATATAAAAGGAACCTCTTTATCTTTCCATTTGTAAGTAGGATAAAGCTTAGAACCTGCATCTATCAGATTGAATTATGCATACATGACTAACCTGTGACGACTGCATTATTTGGACAGAAATGTACTGAGAGACAATCAGTAATACAGGCAACACAAGGTAGGCCAATGTATCTGACCATCCAAGGGGTGGGTGACCATCCTGATGGAAAAAAAAAAGAAAGAAAGAAAGAAAGAAAGAAAAGAAAAGAAAAGGTGAAGGAATCCATTATGAAACAGACACCACATTGAGATCCAACCCAAAGCACTCAAAAAAAGGCTTAAATATATTTTTAATCCTTTGTGCTTTCATCAGGTATTATTTTGGTCCCTTAAATTTGAAAAGTGCACTTTTAATCCTTTTTTACTACAATGTTATTCAATTCATAGAAAATTGTGACAGTTTCAATTCATAGAAAATTGTGACTAAGCAAATCTATACGATAATTTTATAATTAAATGCGGATAAAAATGATTAATTTTTAAACTATAAGAATGATTATACTAAAAATTTAAAATTTCAGCATATTATGTCAACATTTAACTATAGAATCATCATTTAAATTTGTCGAATCAGCGTTTTCTGTTAGGTTAAACTAACATCGTTAATTAAAAAACGGCTAAAAATGTGCTTTTCAAACTTATGGGACCAAAATGATACATAATGCAAACATAAATGAGTAAAAGTATACTTTAGCCTACAAAAAATGTAAAAATATCAGTTGTAAACAATCCTATCTTAAATTCTTAATTAATTAGTTCAGTCCAAAGAAGATTCCCCATACTGATAATATAAATTTATTAAGAAAACACAATTCAACCTCACATGATTTGAAGATGAAAGATTGAAAGATAATGAAGATGAAAGATACACAAACACAAAAATCCTTGAAAATCGTGACTCGTGACATACCACAAAAGGAAAAAGCCAAGAGACACCACTTCCATTTTGACGGGCAGCAACTGTAGTTGGGCCGGCAAGGGAAGGTATCCAGAAGAAACCCTCTGTAAGAAGTCCCTTTGTGTATTCAACAAAAACATAAAATCAGTCATGAAAAGTAGCAACATATAAACCCCCTAAAAAAGTGAAAGTAAGATTATATAGCAGCAGATCAACTTATAAGCAAGCTACCTCATCAGCCACATTAGAAAGTGCTCTATATAGCCCAATCCATACAGGTATTGTTGCAAGTGTAGGCAGGCATCCTGGAACAAAGAGAGGGGAAAAATTTAAAAAGAACTGCCAAATTAATTTGATGAACATGATCAATGCTTCACAAGGGGTTGCAGATGCCTACCACGGCCTAAACCATTAAAAGATTTCTTATCCAATCTGAGATATAATGATGTTTCTAATCAAATTATGTCAAAAATACCTGCTAGAGGATTAATTCCAGCCAATTTATATAAACGAGCAGTCTCAAGTTGGATCCTTTCCTGCAAGGAGAAAGGTTACATGACATAAGGATTGACAAGATCACATTGGCAGCTAGCATAAAAATGCTATCAAACGAAGTCATAGGATTGAAATACTATCAAGCAATATAGTAGCCACTTCATATCTTTCCTAATAAAAACAAAAATTAGGTTAATTTAAAGCTTCCATGGTTACAAGGTTTCAATGGAAAAACCAAAAGTTTTTAAAGGGATTTTCCCAATCCCACAGTAGTAAAATCATAATTCATGAAAGGAGTTCCACTTGAGAAAATTATAAAAGCCCAACAAAATACCTGATCACCAGCATACCGTTGCTGAATAGCCTTCATTTGAGGTTGCAAAGACCGCATAGCCAAGGAAGATTCTACCTGCAGAATGCCATTCAATTTTACACTAAGAAATGATGATAAATATGAAATGAGAAACTACATAGCCGGTTAAGGCTTGAGAACTATGTTGTGGTCAATAACAGTGGTACTCAGAAGTCAGAACCATGCACTTTTATGAGAAATTAAATATCCAAAAAAAAAAAAAAAGATTCACAAATGTGATGGATTGTTGTAAACGAAAAGGAAAGTAGGAAAAAAATTCCTTGCGGACATGAGACCATAAAAATGCCAATGCATTTGCATTGATTATTTACTCAAGTTCAGCAAATCAACACCATTGATTTATATTTCAATAAGGACAAACCTGTTTCTTTGTCAATGGAAATGTAGCAGCCTTGACGAGAACTGTAAGGAGTATAATGGCAAAGCCATAAGCATATGGTACGTGCAAAGCAGAGAGCCCATCCTTCAGTACCTGAAAGTTTAAGTTACTTCAACATTAGCGACGGTCCTAGACAACATAAGATTGTAGATTGCAGAAATAGATTCATAAGAGAATTACAGTTTAATATCAGAAGGGTTAAGGTGCAAATCCACCCAGGAAGTGTCCAAAAAATCCCGTATCCCTCCCGGAAGTATTTTTCGTAGCAATGTAGCCTTGGAAATACCCAAACCAAGCTCAATGTAGCCCTAGATGCTTAGTTAACGAAGTGGGACATTGTTACGTTTGGATACTTCCAGGGCTACATTACTACGAAAAATACTTCTGGGGGATACAAGATTTTTTTGACACTTGCGGGGTGGATTTGCACCTTAACCCATACCAGAGAAGTCACCGAAAGTCATCAGGAACCAATAGCCCTTCTATGATAATAGATAACAATATGATACACATGATTGAAGGGTAACGACACGATTAACATGTACTCCCTCCATTACTAAATATAGGACCTAGTTGACTTTTTGATAAAATCTTAACAAAACTAAGGTACTTATAAGTTTATTTGACTGAATTTTTCACTAAACTAGTTTATTTAACTTATAAGCTAACATATAATTTAATAATACACGAAATACGCTATGATTAACTCGTTGTGCTTCCCTAACTGTGTAAAAAGAAAAGTCAACTAGATATTATACCTAGGGACAGAGAAAGTATTATCTTTATTCTAATAGTCTTCTATTTTTAGCTGGATTCCAATAGAAAAGAGGAGGCCTTTCACTTGATACTAATCTAGAGGTAACGAGAAATTACTGAAAACTTTTGCTAAAAATCTTCATACTACCCCTCCCCCAGTTTTCACCCGCAATACTTCAATCCCAATCCGTCCCAGGCAATAATTCAAACTCTGGAAATGACCTTCACAAGAAAATGGGAACGAAAACTGCGAAAATGAAAATGATAATGATAAACAGCCTTCCAAACTATTGAATTAAGCACAAAATTAATGTCTCCAACACAAAAAGTCCCAAAATCACGAGGGCATCAAACCCAATAAAGCCGAGGAGATTGGAATAATTCAAACCTTGAGAACAGTCTCCATGTAACCGGTAATACCAGAAAGCCAATCATTGTTCTGTTTGGCGGCTTCGGTGGTGGTGGTAGTAACAGTATCGGAAGAAGAAACGGCGGCATCAGCAAGAGTGTAAAGAAAAGCGTCAGCTCGAGAAAGCAAGTCCTTAAAAATCTCATCGACGCCATCAAGAGGTTGGGGTAAGAAATCAGGCTTGAAAGCGAACCTAGTAACGGAAAGCGAACGGCCAAGGGCATTCCTGGAATTGAAGAAATTGGTCCGTTGGTGAGGCCGTTGAAGAAGAGGGCTAAAAGTTGAGGTCGGCCGGTGAGAGAAAGGAGAAGAGGTTGCGTTAGGAGCGAATAGCAGAAGAGTCGCCATGTGAAAAAGGAAGAAGGAGAGAGAAACCCTAGCTAGGTATGAGGTATATGCTCTGCTTATTGATGCTTCTGGTGAAGAAGATGAAGCATGGAAGAAGAAGAAGAAGAAGAGAGAGATTCGTTAATGGAGGTAAAAGCATAGAATTCCAGAGTTTCTGGGTTTTAGAGCTTTGGATTTGTGAAGGACGGTGACCCAAAAAAAAAAGAATAATAATAATAATTAAATAAACGGTGTGGGAAAGGAGGTACTAGGATTTTTTTTAAGGGGAAAAAATCTGCTTTCTTTTAGTAAGAAATGTCCTTTTTGGTGTTTATGAAACATGATTCATGATTTATTAGTTTCCCTTTTTTGACATCAAGTTTACAGTTTAGTTTGAATGATTTGGTTTCATTGATAATTTTCAAATGCTGATTCATGTTGGAGTACTATGTTCTCACAGTTGAGTGAATGATTTAAGAAGGTCGGACGGGGGCATAAGATGCATGCTTTACACAATTTAATTTAAGATCCTCCTATTGTATTGTAGTATTTATTTAATTTAATTAGATTAGAAGTGTTAATTAAGTTGGATGAAATAACATTATATTATCTAAATACCCTCATTTATTTTTATCATTTCCCCCTTATTTGTTAATTATTGAAAAGTATCAATAGGGATAATCTAAAAAAAATAAAAAAAATTAGAATATGGTATTATATTTAAGAGCAAATTGTCTCCCCAAATATGTCTTGTATGTAAGAACGAAGAGAGTATGAATAATAATGAGCTTTCTTTTAAAGATTTTGTCAATAAATTCAACATAAAAAAAGAATTCAGTATAAAAAATAAGATATATTTATCTAATTTGATTATATTATTTATATTATATAAGTTACTTGATATGATAAATTTTATCTAAAATGTCTATCATATTTAATTCTCTGTTTTTCCCCCTCTTACTTATTAATGGTGAGAGAGTATCTTTAAGGTTAATTTAAAAAATTATAATAGGATCTTATATTATAAAATTGCGCCGCACACTTGCTTTCTGTTGAAGTCGGCTGATACAATATGCAAGTTTACAATTCGCTTATGAATATGACACGTGAGGTTTATGATTTATTTTCTCTTACTTTTACGTCATATCTCTTGCTTCTCCCATCTTGGCTGACTTAAATTGAATGTTGATGGAACCATAACTTCATCTCATAGTATGGTTGTATGTGGCAGAGTTATCATTAAATTTCCACCGTCCACTATTCTTAAATATAAGATTCAGTTGATTTTTTTTTAAGAAACTAAGAAAGTTAAATGAGCAGTTTAATCATAACGTATTTTGTGTATCACTAAATCATATGTTAACTTATAAGTCAAATAAATTAGTTTAAAGAAAAAATTGAAGAAAATTAATTTATAACTAATTTATTTAATTTTTCTAATATTTTCCAAAAAAATCAACTGAACTCTAAATTTATTTAGGAAGGGGGCAGTATTAGAGATCACAATGGCAATTCGGTTGCAGGATTTACTCATTCACTTGGGATTGCGGTGCTTTCAATTGGAGAAATCAGAAATGCACTATTTTCTTAACACAAGAAACACGTACTATTTGTGTTGGTCAAAAAAAAAAAAAACACGTACTATTTTTTCGGCCAAAAAAAAAAAAAGAAACACGTACTAGTTTAAGGGCCTTACACTTGTATAAAATCTAGTATTCAAGAAAGATAATTATCGAGTCAGACGCTAGAATGTAATTGATTAGATGAAAAGTGGTAGCAAAGCATGGAGTTTACTGCTTCCACAAATTCATAATTTAAAAATATACTCATGAGAGCTGCAATTACAACATATCAAGGGAAAACCAAACAGCCATGTCAATGCTCTAGCAAAAGATGGTTTATTACTTTATTTAGTTCTAAGTGTCCTTTTCAGACCAAAATAATTAATGAGTGTGTGAGAATTCATCCTGTTTAGAGTCCTTACAGATTACAATAATGCTTAACAGGCTATAGTTATCTCTTGTCCAAAAAATGTCTATTTATTTAGTTTTAATGATGTTTGACTTTTTATGAGAAATATGATAGAAGTGACTTATAAATAAAATTAAAAAGCAATTAGCTAAACATGTTTTTTGTCTTTATATTTTTAAAACTTGTTTTGAAAAACAACTAGCCAAAAACCCCATCAAACCCCTTGAGTTAGGGTTTGTTTGGTTGGGGGTCTTGGAGGGGAGGTGAAGGAAATGGGGAGGGTTATAAGCTAAAAAACCTTGTTTGGATAAATAAAATGGATGGGAGAATTTTTGTCCTCTAGTGGCCCCTTGCTTTCCATCAGCTCCCCTCCAAAATTGGGGATTTTTGGAGTGGAGAGAAAATTTCTGTCTGCTCTCTGGACTAAAATACACCGTATCATATTTTTTGGAGTGGACATACTATATTTTTAATATTCCAATCCTATCCTTATCTAAACCATTCTCTTGTCTCACCGTGCTTTCTCATTCTTCGTCATTCTTCGCTCAGGTCTTTCATCGCGCATCGTCCATCGTTCGTCTCGCCATCCACTGTCCGCTGTTCGTCTGCCGTCCTCCCATCCACCGTTCGTCTGCCGCGTCGTCGCTTTTCAGGTGAGCTTTTTTTAACTGTATTCATGTGTAGATCATGTTCTGAGATTGTTATTGATTTTAATTGCTTCTGCCAGGTATAGAAGAGAGATCTATTTTTTGGCTAAATGGCTACTATTGTATTATTATTTTTCACTAAACTTTGAAAGCTTGTTTATTGTACTCTTTCCTTTGTAAACTCAGTGAAAGCTTGTTTATTGTGCTCTGCAAAGCTTGCTCTCGGGAAACACTTTCATGTAGCTGGGATGTTTTGCTCATTGTGTTTTTTTTTACTTGATGCTCATTGTGTTATTATTTTTTATGAAGTGGTCTTGTAGTTATTGGATGCATGTTGACTTGGTTTGTTAGATGAAGTTGGACGACTTATTAGAGATTCAATAACAAATGAGATGTGGTTAGATTATCAAAATAGGCTACCCTATGATTGAATTTGTTGTTTAATTTTTGGATTTTATGTTTTCAAGTGTGCTTTGTATTTTATTAAACTTCTTGATTAGGTATGGATGTGTTTTCAAGTATGCTTTGTATTGTAATAAACTTCATGTTTAGACATGGACGTGCTTTCTTCTTTTCCAACAACTTTGAATGTATTATGTTATGTGTGGGATTTAATATGATCTAACATATTTAATATGATCTAACTTAATTTTGTTAAAGAAATAAATATTTAATTCGATAAATAACCATTAAAGATAAAGCATTCATTAATTTTGTTAAACAAATTTTTATTTTATAATAAATAATCATTAAAGGTAAAGCATTCATTAATTTTGTTAAATAAATATTTATTTTATAATAAATAATCATCAAAGGTACACCATAAAATAAGAATATAAGAGCAAATGACATACTCCCTCCATCCTACAATATAAGGTCTTTTTAACAGAATTGTGGGTTCCTAAAAAATTAGTTAGAGTTAGTTAAAAACAATAAATGTGTAGGAAATATACCATATTGCCCTTATTTATGAATGAGTAAGAAATGGGGTAATTATGAAAAGAAGATGAAAGAGAATGGTGGGAAAATTAATGCATGGGTAAAATGGGAAAAAACATTTATTACTCAAACAAAGTCAAATAGGATCTTATATTGTGGGACAAGGCCATTAAAAAAAATGGACCTAATATTATGGGACGGAGGGAGTAATTGTCAACTTATAATTTGTCCCTCTCCCATTTCTTCCTAAACCAAACAAGAAATCAAACGTCGCCTCCCTCTAACCAAACAAGGTTCATAACTCATCCTCCCCTCCCCTCCCCTCCCCTCACCTTAGTTGAACCAAACAGACCCTAACCCGCGTTCCATTTTCTCCTCTGTAGGTTCAGCAAAGACGAAGAAGATTCCTGGGGCCTCAATAGCCTCTTCTCAGTTCTCAGTTGCATTAACATTTGTTTAGCCGTAATCCCAACCTACTTTCAAAGCCTCAAGACAAGGGACGTTCGTCTTTCACTGCAGTGACGAACGAAATCGTACCATAGCTTTCCCACTTGAAAGTTTTCCCGCCTCTGTTTACAAATGGTGAGTTAGGGTTATTTTCTTGTGTGTATAATCTCTGCCTCGTGCTTTCGCTGAGTTCTTGAAACAGTTGGCTAGGAAAATTGTGATTTGCCCTGATGTTTTGATTTTTTTTTTTTAAATTTTTTGTTGGCGCTGTTGAAATTGTTTAACGCATTGTTCTGGGGGTTTTCTGTTGATATTACAGTCGGATATACGGAAGTGGTTTATGAAATCCCATACCACGGGCAGTGCTTCGGAGTCCAAGCCCACGAATCAAATGAAGCCTTCTCCAACTAAAACACAAGTGGAAAAAATAGTGAGCTTCGTTGCCTTTTTCGCCGTCGTGTTTTTTCTCTCTTTTTTCACGTTGATGAAACTTTTTTTTTATGAAGTGCGTTTATTGAGTCTTCATTTAGCTACGGTTTATAGGTTCTAAGTTAATAACCTTAGGAATGTTACAGAGAACCGGGTAATGTGTGAAGTGTATGGGATTCTGACTCTTGCTTTCTTTTCTATGGCATGTATAGACATTATACTGTGCTGGCTAGAGTTTTGAAGTGAACATGGCTGAGGATTTGCTTCCATGTATGGGTTGCATGTCAGTGGGAATGCAAAAGACCGTATTTGCTTTTGTTTCTGCTTTCATCATGACCCTGTTACTCATAAGACCTGCCTTAAGCAAAAGCAGGGCTTATTTATAGATTCTGGTTTCTGATTGGCCTGAATCCTGAAGTGCATGTCGAAAACCTTTGCCAATCAGGGCACCAAATGTCATGTAAGGTTGTTGTGGGGTGGAAAGAATAGATGACTAGGCATGGTTTCATATCTCTTTTGATTGGCCTGGTGCACTTTGTTTATTGTCAACTTCATGATGAACATGAAAGGAATGAAAGATCTCTTTCTGCAGGTTGCTGGAGGCCAAGATAGTGCAGGGAAGAGGAAAAACAAAAAAGATGAAAAAGAGGCACAGGAGCTTCCTGCCAAAAGAAAGAATCCCAAGGACGGTGAGGACTTGCAGAAGCCTCTTCCCAAAAAAATTCATTTAGATGATGAAGATGATGACTCTGCCTTGCTCGCATCTAAAAGGAAATCAGTTGATACCACCCCAGCAAAGAAATCGAAGCGTGAATCTGGTAGGGAAATTCCACTGAAGTCTCCTGATATGGAAAATAGTGATGAGGATGATGTTAAAGATGATGTATCAACCATTAAATCTGGTGGAAGGGGACGTGGAGGAAGAGGAGCATCTGCCCAATCATCTAGTGGACGGGGTAGAGGGGGTGGAAGGGGTGGGTTTATGAACTTTGGCGAAAGAAAAGATCCTCCCCACAAAGGAGAAAAGGTGCATAAATTATTATATACGCAAGGATTGGCCAAATATTGATATCATATCTGCTTAAAGACATTAAACCTTTGATGCTGTTTTGTAATTCAGGAAGTCCCTGAAGGTGCTCCTGATTGCTTGGCTGGTTTGACTTTTGTCATCAGTGGAACACTGGACAGGTATGTTTTTTTTTCCTTCTTTAAAATATACTCTCTTTTTTGCACTTGGATAGGCAGAGCTTGCCTCTCAGTTTCTTGCTTTTCCTTCAAATATTATCAGCTGTTAATAAGGTTTTCATTCTTAGAGTTTGAGATGATGGGACATAACTCTGGCTTATCCATATTTTACTATCTTGATTTTTTTTTTAAATTAACTGGTATATATTTATAGTTTGGAACGAGAAGAAGCGGAAGATTTGATTAAACGCCATGGTGGTCGTGTGACTGGATCAGTCAGCAAAAAAACGGTGTGATTGTTAAACACCATACTTCATTTGTGGTTGAATTCACATTATTGACATGTGATTAACATATTCTGTGTGCAGAATTATCTTTTATGTGATGAAGATATTGGAGGTCGTAAATCTTCAAAAGCAAAAGAGCTTGGGTTAGTATTGCAGATTTTAAGAAATCTCTAAAAACAATACCTTGTTCTATTTTCTGTTTTGGCTTAATTTCTTTTTAAATCTTGTTTTACAGTACAAAGTTTCTCACGGAGGATGGGTTGTTTGACATGATTCGTGCATCAAAACCTGCAAAGGCTCCTCCACAGGAAGAATCAAAAAAATTGGTGAATAAGGTTGTTGCTACCCAGTCAAAAAGTCCTCAGAAAGCTGGAGTCAAGGGTAAAGACCTAATGAGCATATTCCTTTAAGCTTTTGGTTATCATCATCCACATTTATTCTTTGTCTTTCTTTGTATCTTTGATTTTGGAAGTGAATCTTTAGAGTTGAGAAGTTGTTTATATGGGTGTTGATTTGTTGGAATGCTTTAATTATTATGTTTCTATCAACATATGCAGTCTCCCAACCTTCAGGCTCGGCTTCAGCTCCAGTGAAGCCGAAGACAGAAAGTTCTGTACAATCTTCTTTCATGTGGACAGAGAAGTATCGACCCAAAGTTCCAAATGACATAGTAGGAAATCAGTCCCTTGTATGTGTCTAACCTTATCACCATTCTTTGTCGTTAAGTTTAATTTCATTTATACCTGAATTTGAAGGAGCATTATAAAATTTCTTGATGTTATGGAATACAGGTTAAACAGCTTCATGATTGGTTAGCACATTGGAATGAACAATTTCTTGACAGTGGAAAGAAAAAGGGAAAAAAGCAAAATGACAGTGGTTCAAAAAAAGCTGTCTTACTTAGTGGAACCCCTGGCATAGGAAAAACCACTTCAGCAAAGTTGGTCTGTAAGATGCTTGGTTTCCAAGCTATAGAGGTGGCAACAAGTCCCTATACAATGCATTTGCGGCAATGTCTTTTTATCATCTGATTTATCTCTTGTGAATGTCAGGTTAATGCTAGTGACAGCCGTGGGAAGGCTGATAGCAAAATTGGTAAAGGGATTAGTGGAAGCAATGCAAACTCTATAAAGGAACTTGTAACCAATGAAGCGTTGGATGCTAAGACAGATGGGTTGGTCTTGCTTATGATAATCTTTGTGCATGAATGAATGGATAAAATATACATGTTCCCATAATTTCTATAATATTTCAGGGCGAAGCATTCGAAAACTGTGCTCATCATGGATGAGGTTGATGGCATGTCAGCAGGTGATCGGGGCGGCATTGCTGATCTTATTGCTAGCATAAAAAAATCAAAAATCCCTATTATCTGCATTTGTAATGACCGCTACAGCCAGAAACTGAAAAGTCTTGTGAACTACTGTCTGCTGCTTAGCTTTCGTAAACCTACAAAGCAGCAGGTATTTTTTGCACCTTCTCCCTGAAATATTCTTGCTTCTTTCTCGTTTATGAAATATTTATTCATATTAGGTCTCATATTAGGTCCTGGCAATGCTGTTCTTGTCCGTTCTGTAATTGAGTTTAATGAGCTCAAAGTTTGACCAGACCTTGAAATATTTTTAAACATTTAACTTTAGTTTCTGAAGTCTGTTAATTTTCTCTACATTTTAAGGTAAGTATGATGTTATATCGAAATCTATCTCTCTATGTTTTGATGCTTGATTTGATTTACTGCAGATGGCAAAGAGGTTGTTGCAAATTGCGAAAGCTGAAGGGCTTCAAGTTAATGAGGTATAAGCTTGAGCCATCAGTTAGTTCTATTTTATTGTAAATACAATTAATTGTGTGGATTTTGAGGGTAATGAACTTGTCTGAACCATTGATATTGTAGTTGGTCAATCAAAAATCATTATTATCTTCACGGTATTATTAACTACAGATTGCTCTTGAGGAGCTAGCCGAAAGAGTTAATGGAGATATGCGCATGGCGCTAAATCAGTTACACTATATGAGCCTCTCCATGTCTGTTATTAACTATGATGACATCAGGCAACGCCTTTTATCTAGCTCAAAAGATGAGGACATGTCACCGTTCACTGCAGTTGATAAGTATGAATTAGTCCTTCTCTAGTTAAACTATATACTATCATAGCCTTATGCCTTTCACAACAAGGACTTTCCTGTTTTGGAACCCAAAACATGTTTATTTAGAAGATGTAAAATGTAAACCATCTCTTATACTAACTTGTCATCTTATCTTGTAGGCTTTTTGGTTTTAATGCTGGGAAGTTAAAAATGGACGAGAGGATTAATCTTAGCATGAGTGATCCTGACCTTGTTCCTCTTCTTATTCAGGTTCTTTCATTTCTTTTGATTATTAACTTGGGAAATGTAATATTGGAAAAGTACCTAAATCCTGCTCTCTGGCTATTTAATTCGTGCCTAATCTTGGCATCCTTTAATTATTTTCCTCAGCAAAATTAGCTTTTTGGGTTCTATTTATATGTAAACCCAGACCATATACACAGAAATCCTTGCTATGCATCACAATCTGGAAATTCAAAGTAGATTTTGATTCTTACTACTATAGCAGTGGATGTCCTGCTGGATAATAACCATACCCACTTTTACAATGCTGCATTAGAGCTAGTAGTCACATTACACCTTATAACTTCTTTTTGGGATATTTTACATGGCAGGAAAATTATATTAATTATAGACCAAGTTTGGCTACCAAAGATGACAATGATATGAAGCGCATGAAGTTAATTGCCCGTGCTGCTGAGTCTATTGCTGATGGAGATATAGTGAATGTACAGATTCGAAGATATCGACAGTGGCAGCTCTCTCAAGCTAGTACTCTTGCATCGAGTATAATTCCGTATGTAGTTTATATCTGATTTGGCCTATGAGAACTTTTGCTCATCAATCTGCATTTAGTTGATCGTTCCAATTTTTTTCTTTCTGTTTGTTTCAGTGCTTCATTGTTGCATGGGCAAAGAGAAATCCTTGAACAGGTAAAATGCGTTTATGTCATGGATACTATTATAATATGTCCTTTCGTCCTATTTATTTTTGTTTTATGTTTCTGGTTATGTCATTTTGAACTGCTTCTGTAATGTACCATATGTTCTTAAATTGCTTCTCTTGCCCACCTGATGAGGAAAATCCATGAGTTTTGAACTTTCATCCCTTAGTGTCTTAATAAGACCCTATTAGATATGAACAAAATATTAACTCAAAGATATCAAATTAAGGCAAATCATGAGTTTCTCAGCTGTTGTTTTTGTTCTGTATGGGTTTTGATTATGATTTGTTTAGAGTTTTGACTTTGGAAATAACTGAATGCATTGAGGACATCTTAGTAGCACTTCAATTATTGGAAACTTACTTCTTACCGCCTGGGTCTTGGAACTTGTTTTTGAAGTAGATTTACTGTGAATTTGTTTAACTATCACAGCTGATGTAGCCTATGAGGGTGGCCTTTAGCATCATGTGGCCTTTGGATCTATTTTAAACTAGATATTCACTTGTTTTGAATTGTTTGTTGTTCTGGTTTTGTTCCCTGCTACACATCATATATATTTTGTTTTCCCATTTTTCTTGTTTGGCTTTAGATTCTTGTGCAATGTCACTACTCACAATTCGCATCATATATGCAGGGAGAACGGAATTATAATCGGTTTGGTGGTTGGCTGGGTAAAAATTCAACAATGGGCAAAAACTATAGGCTTTTGGAAGATATGCGTGTTCACATTCTTGCTTCTCGTGAACCCTGTCCAGGAAGGTAATCAAGGATTCGCCATGATGTCTTAAGTTTATTGTCTGCTTGTTTTCTCATGCATCTAAAGATTTACCCTTTACATTTGCTTGTTAAATATTCTTGTCAATACGTGCAAATAATTTATTTAAGATTTTGTTAGGAGTTAGCATGGGACTGATCTGTTTTGTGCAACTTTTAAGCAGTTTCTGTTTGAAACTTCAATTCAAACTGTGTTTATCTGATTTTCAATAATTGTACTCCTATCAATTGTAAGCGTCTGGAATAATGTGGTCTAATTTGTCTATTCTTCAATATCATAGTTGGAGATAGGTGTCCTGTAGATTTATGGACAAATTTTAGTTCATGATTAATTGTCGCAGGGAAACCCTCCGTTTGGATTATCTTAAACCACTTCTTCAGCAGTTAACAGAACCATTGCGGGCCTTGCCTAAGGTTGTAAGAGTATCTATTGCTGGTTGTAAACATGGAATTATTTATTCTGAATGTTACTTGAGTGGCACCTTTCCTTTGGAAAATGATCAGGATGAAGCTGTTCAGAAAGTTGTGGAATTTATGAACATGTACTCAATCAGCCAAGAGGATTTTGATACTGTTGTCGAACTATCAAAATTCAAGGTGATATATGGTATCTGATGGTGTTAGTTACAAACTTTCACAACCCCTAGTTTATTTTTTTATATTTTGTGCTTCAGGGTCGTCCAAATCCGCTAGATGGCATTGCGCCTGCTGTTAAATCTGCACTGACAAAAGCTTACAAAGAAGAAAGCAAGTGTAGGATGGTTCGAGCTGCAGATCTAGTCACTATTCCTGGAATGAAAAAGCCTGTTAAGAAGCGAGTTGCTGCTATCCTAGAACCATCTGACGAAGGACTGGAACAGGGTGAAGGTGGGGCCCTGGAAGAGAGTGAAGAAGAGGATTCCTCAGACACAGAGGAATTAGGTAAGTTCTGTCTGCATTTTTTATTATTCTTATGAGCTGTCTAATTTATGGCAACTAACTCTTTTGCACCCTTTATTAGAAGGTACCACCACTGGTGAGAAGCTGCAGTCAGCACTTCAAAGTTTAAATTCAAAGGGTATATCATAATTTCCCTTTAGTCTCTGGTAATATATATATTTCTGGGAATTACTGTTGAATGAGAGATGATAATTGACGCTTTTTTTCCTGCAATGTAGCCATGCAAGTACAATTGGATTTGAAGGGAACAGGAAGCTCAAGTGCCAAGAAGTCACCAGCTGGAAGAGGTAGAGGTGGTTCTGCTTCGGCCGTGAGGGGTGGTCAAGCTTCAAGAGGTGGGGCGAAAAGAAAGAGGTGAAAAGGCAATGTGAATAGTATTGGAAAGGTATTATAATGAAACAAGGGAATGAAAAAAGAGTTTTGTTGAACTTCGTTGTGCAGTTCTTTGAGATATTCCTGTTTCTTGTCGTATATGATTTCTGATTTTATCAAATTTTGCCATGAGAGAATTAAAAGCATTGGATTATGGACTGCTTTAATTTTAATGCACTAGCAGAAAGTTAAAGAAATCAATACTAACGATGGATTTAACAATGGGTAAAGGTGCTTATTTAGTACTCAACTATTATGAAAATTGCTACCAGCATAAAAAACAATTTCGAGTACCTAATGCGATACTCATCAATGAAAATTGTAGCTTGATTAGTAATACCGTTAACTTTGCCAAACGTCCGTTACAAATTGCTGACGTGGCATTTTTTTTTGGACCTGTGACGTGGCAGGGACAGGTGGCATTTTTTATTATTTATTTATTTATTATTTTTTAATTTTTTAATTTTTTAATTTTTTTAACAAGAAAATAGGGCCTTTGGACCCCAAAACCAGATTCCCCCGATATCCGGCGCGTTTTTCTGAGTCCCTGGCCTTCTCAACTGGACCACGTAACCCAGCTTTATTATTTTTTTTGTAATAGGCTGATAGGGCCTTTGGCCCCAAAACCTGTATTGCCCCCGGTATCCAGCGCATTTTTCAGAGTCCCTGGCCTTGTCAACTGGACCAGATAGCGTATATAACCCAGCTCTGGATTAGTCGGTTGCCCCGAGTTACCTGATCCAAAGAAAAAGAAACCTGGGTTACGTAATCCATTTGAGAAGACCAGGAACTCTGAAAAAGGTGCCGGATACCAGGGGAAATCCGGGTTTAAGGGCCAAAGGCCCTATCTACCTGTTGTTAAAAAAAATAAATAAATAAAGCCGGGTTACGTGGTCCAATTGAGAAGGCCAGGGACTCAGAAAAATGCGCCAGATACCGGGGGAATCCGGTTTTGGGGTCCAAAGGCCCTATTTGCCTATTGTTAAAAAAATAAAAAATTAAAAATTAAAAAAATTAAAAATAATAATAAAAAATGCCACCTGTCCCTGCCACGTCACAGGTCCAAAAAAAAAACTGTCACGTCAGCAATTTGTAACGGACGTTTGGCAAAGTTAACGGTGTTACTAATCAAGTTACGATTTTCATTGATGAGTACAGTATCAGGTACTCGAAATTGTTTTTTATACTGGTAGCAATTTTCGTAATAGTTGAGTACTAAATAAGCACCTTTACCCTTTAACAATTCTCGAGTTTAGATTTTTCTACAATATCATATGCCAATGTTGATGTGAAAAATAATACCTACATATTAATATCACTTATCAATATAACAATATAAAATGACTTGCCCTTTAATTTCAGTCTTTATTTTGACATTTAACTTTTCTGTATCAGAAATGAAGAAAGTATAAACTAAAATTAAGAAATGAAATCATATAATGAATAAAGCCAACGGGGAGAACTGGAGGAGTTAAAAAATCACATGGTGTCAATGACTTTTACAAATATAAAGTTCAATAAAAAGGGGAAAGGAGGCACAATTGTGCTCCCTTGAGTGATCAATGAAAATACACTTCGTTAAGTACCAGTAATTAGTACTAATGAGAGGATATTGGATTAGCAGAGACCAGAAATAGACAGGAGAGCTTTATTTGATAATTAATTTCACTTCGCTCAAACTTTCTAGTAGTGAAGCCAATTGATTTGAGAATGCCTCATTTTGTTCCTGAACTCTCCATGCCAATCTTCCAAAAGTATCCAATTAATTTATGACTTTGTCACATTTGAATTGAAGTATTACATATTGTGTCATTTTGAAAGAATTGCAGAAAACATAATATGACCAAATCAGCCAATATACCTTTCTCAGAAAATAATATTAAAAATTCAGTCGTGTAGGTTTACATTTGATTATTTGAAGGATTAAGTTATAAATAGGTTAAAAATTGGAGCTAAAAGTTTATATTCCCTAATACTAATTATAATTCCACATTTCCACTCAAGATGGAAGACACTCTCAACTCCTGAAGTAAAAATGCAGTTCGATGGAGAGATAGCTCAGAATGCTAACAAATGATGAGTTCTCAAACAAAAAGAGAAGAGCTTAGTTGCTGAGCTTCGGAAGGAAGTCTTATTATTACACAAAAGAATTGATTTTTTTATTGTATTTCCCACTTTTTTGGGTGAAAATACTTACTGAATGGACATGTATCCGGCAGAGAGATCCCTTTTTTTTGTTACACAAACAATGGATCTTACCAACACAACCCCGTGATTGTGGGGACGAGATGACTCTCCTACCCATCAGGAAGCGTTTTCACGGGTTAGTGTGGGGGGCTTCAGCTATTATCCCTACCGTGAGGAACAAAACCGTGAGGGGCATAGCTATGTCGCCAAAGCGGACAATATCCTGGTCGAGGCTTGGATTGTTACATATGGTATCAGAGCCAGGCTCGGGTCGATGTGCCAGCAAGGACGCTGGGCCCTAAGAAGGTGGATTGTAAGGTCCCACATCAATTGGAAATGGGATGTTCCTGGGAGATATAAGGTGTTGGACTCCCCTTCCCCTTAAGACGCGTTTGAAAACCGTGAGGGGCATAGCTATGTTGCCAAAGCGAACAATATTCTGATTGAGGTTTGGGCTGTTACATTTGGTATCAGAGCCAGGCTCAGGTCGGTGTGCCAGCGAGAGATTTACGGGAATTAAAGAAGGAATTGATTTGGGAAGTTACACAAAACACATAGTTTTGGGCTTTGGCAAAAAAAGGAGATGTTTGAGTAAGAGGTGAATGCCCCTCATGTCCTTGTAAGTTGTACAAGAGGGTCGAGCGGCGCGCACACAAAATCAGAGCAAGAGATAGTGGCAGTGTGGCTTCTTCTTGATCATCGGGGAAGCATCAGATCATTTGTAATAGGAAAGACGCAGCGGACTGTTCATATGCTCTTCTTCATTCTAGACGGAGAATGTGGAAGCGATAGAATTAATAGTGGTTCTTTCTTTCTTGTTTTCCTTATTATGATTTCAGAGTCTGAAGTCTTATTTATTTGATGAGATGATTTTGATTGAACAACATTCTCCAAAAAAATCCATACAAGTAACCCGCACTTCGATTTCCTCCTCTATAGGTTCAGCAAAGACGAAGAAGGTTCCTGGGGTCTCCATAGTCTCTTCTCAGTTGCATTAACATTCCTTTAGCTGTAATCCCAAGCTACTTTCAAACCCTAAAGACAAGGGACGTTTGTCTTTCACTGCAGTGATGAACGAAATCGTATTATAGCTTTCCAAGTTGAAACTTTTCCCGCCTTAAAAAAATAGGCCTGACCTATTTAGCTAAATAGGTTTAACAATTATTCAAGCAAAAAAAAATATAGGTCTAACAATAAATCTAAATATATGCTTAAGTTATTTATTAAATAGATTAGGTTAGACCGTACGGTCCCTCTAATCTTGAGAGGTCGTGCTTATTCCCACATGGGGACATGTAATTAATGTTCCATGTAATTCAATTTGGGTTCAAAATACTGAGTTTTGAAATGTTTTGAGAATTCATGTAAGAAAATAAGGAGGAGGAGAAGAAAGGTTTCGAGAAAGTCTTATGCTTGTGGAATCTTGGATTATCTTGTCCAATATTAATCTCTAATCAAGCAATAAGACTTGCAAGATTCATTCTCCAAAAAATAAAAGCCCATCAAGCCCTTTGACTAGTGAGTAGTAACACTACACCACGAGAACAACACTCTCCCAAAAAAGGGTCCTCGTGGCGTATCACATTGGGTATAGCATGTTGGAAGCTCTAGAACGCTCGGAACTGTCGCATCTTCGCAGAAGAACAAGTTAAGGCCCAACGACTGGTAAACAAGATTTTAGCATACTCCCATTATACTATTAGATCAAACGAAATGTGTGGTAAAATGAGAATAGTGTAAGGCTGAACATTATGAGTATGATATACTGTAAGCAATATCTATTGTAAATATCCATCCATTATTAATGCTCATTTCACTGCAGTGATGAACGAAATCAACAAAAAAAATCTATTCAATTTCAATACTTAAATTACATTTCCCTCGTTTCTAAATATAAGACCCAGTTAACTTTTTTTGGAGAGATGAAAGAAGCAAAAAAAGCTACTTAATCATAGCGTATTTTGTGTATTATTGTATTAAATGTTAGCTTATAAGTTAAATAAACTAGTTTAAAGAAAAAATTCATGCAAATAATTTATAAATAACATATTTAATTTTTTTTTAGAATTTTAAAAAAAAATTAACTAGATCTTATATTTAAGAACTGATGATACATAAAATTACACCCACACTTGCTTTCCATTGAAGTCGGTTGTTACATACGCCAGTTTATAATTCGCTTTTATGTCATCTCCTGAATATGGTGGAGCGATTAGAGATCACAATTGAAATTTGGTTGCCAGGTTTTACCTATGCACTTGGGATTTGTGGTTTTTTTTTTTTTTTTGGCGTGGGTTTGATTTATTTTTAGTACATGAATTCTCTCCTTTGCTCCCTTCTCTCTTTTTCCTCCTTTTCTCTTTCTTTTATATCCAATGGTCTAGATCAAATATTTTATAAAAATAAATATAATTATAATAATATTTAAAAATCACATAAATAAATTTAATCTCTCAAAATTTGGTCTGAACAGTTCAGGACTATATACTACTTATACAAATTTATATTTTTTTTATTTTTTATTACAAATGTTCATACCAAATTTTGACAAATTAAATTTATTTATGTGATTTCTAAATATTATTATAATTCTATTTATTTTAATAGAAATATTTGATTGGACTGTTGGATCAAAAGTCTAATGGTTTGAAAGAGGAAAGGAGGAAAAGGAGAGAAATCCATTTCCTATTTTTAGGCGCTTAGACTTGTATAGGACCTAGTATTCCAAAAACAAAAAGTGACACTCGAGTCATATGCTAACAATATTCTTGATATGATGAAGAACAAAGGATATAGTTTACTCTTTGTACATATTTATGTCATGTTTGATATAATGGAAGAGTTTTTATAGAAGTGGAACTGGAGGTGGAAGTGGATTTGATACATCGATGGAAGTGATATATAATTTCCAATTAAACTATTGATTAAAAATATGAAAATATCCCTTAGACCAAAAATCCTTCACCTTCTACCAATGCTATTGTCATCCCGTACCTTAATCTGAACCCCACCATCACTAGAAACACATCCCAAATGATGTCTTTCAACAAGAAACAACACATGGATACAAATGTAAAAGCCTGAAAACAGAATATTCTCTAAATAGACATGAAATCGTACATCAAACAAGAACAAGATAAGAGCAATGGAATCACAAAAAAAAATCACCAATAAGCTTGAACCCATACACTGGAGGAGAATCGAAATTGCAAGCCCATATACAGGAGGCAAATCAAAAATCTCAAACCCAAATTTTGGAGGCAAATCGAAATCTTAAACCCAGATGTTGGAGGAAAATCGATATCACAAACATGTAGGATGTAAATCGGAATTGTTCGCAACTGGTTTAGTGACACTTGTTGTTGGGGGATATGACGCTGGAGTCGCATTCATTTGCTATCAGAGGGAGCCAATGATGAAGTTATGAAGTTGGAAAATAATGAATTAGAGTAGTGTGGGGTGTTCTTGTTGAAGTCACCATCATCCTGAGTCGTCCTTGTTAGTGTCATCGCAATCCCCCATCATCCTTGCCAGAGTCAATGTTGTCCTCATGGTTGTGGTCCTCTCCACCTTCCTTAGTGTGGAGTGAGGGTTAAATTGGTTAGAGATCGATTCTCTGTGACATGGAAGTAGGGGGAGGCATGGAACCCAGTTCCAACGTTTTTTATGGAATTAAGTTTCATGAGGAGCCAACTCTCATATACCAAATGCCCTAAAATGCTTATCGCACTCCCAATTCCACTTCTCCACCTTCAGTTCCAAGCAACCAAACGAGGCATTAGAGTTTAATGATATGCTCATAGGAACTGCAATTACAACATATCTTAAGAGGAAAAAAAACTGTTTTATTGATGTTTCAGCAAGCGATGGGTTATCTAGTTCTTTATTATTAAGTTCGTACTCGCCCCATATATGGGACCTTAGTAGCTTATGAGTGTTCGAGGTTTAATCCCCATTAAAGTACTTACAATAATTTTTTTTTAGGCTATAACCCTCAGATCTAAAAAAACCAAAAAAAATTATTTAAATTGTGAATACCTTTGATATCGAAACTTTTACCCTTATTGAATTACTTATTAGGCGGTTTGCTATGTACCCTTAATAGGGGCAGCACATCTATAACAAGTAAATGGTGACAATGCGACTTTGGAAGGACTTGAATCTTAGAACCCATTGGCCAAATAAACTTAATACATGACTTCTAAAGAACCATTGTCAATTTGCTATATTGAAGTTGTCAATTCTTGGTGGATGTTGTGAAATGCGCCCTTTAAGAGCTAGATTACATTAATTAATTAAGAATAATGAGTTATTCTTAATTAATTAAGAAAATTATCCGATTGGTAGATTTAAATAATATAAGTAAATTGAGATATTTAATTATATATTATATTCTAAATAGTGCTGTAGGATATTTCGTGAATTAAAATATTCAGTGAATAAATAAACTGACCAAGTAAACATGAGTTGAGAAAAAGTTTCAACTGCAAGTTTACCATATTTCAAATTTCAAAATTTAAAATCAGCCCTGGCCAACTATTATAAATAGGAGGTCAGGTATCTCACAGCAAGACACAGAGAGAGAAACAACAATTATAGATTCTGTGAAAATTCTCTAAGCCTTACGTATTTTATTTTCCACGGTATTTAGTTGTACCACCCCACCTGGACTCTAGTAATCTATCTCACAAAACAGATCCAGAAAGAAGAAAGAGTGGAGTCTCCAAACAAATGTTCGATTCTTAGATCTATATGTTCATAATTTATTATGATATCTGTATGCTTTAGAATATTATTGTGTTTAAAATTCCAACATTGGATGACTATGAGTAATTTTATTATCATACAAAAGATAGTTGTAATTGCAACTGTAAGATTTGATATGCTAAACCACCCGATACATACTAGATAGTTGTTAGTAAAGATGGTCAGTGCACCAATATCCTGTCATAATTAGTTGTCAGTAAACCATGAATTTGTTAATCTTAATAGGAAAAAGTTGTCAATAAAAAATTTCATTTACAAGTGAATTGTAAATTTCTGAAACGTAGTTTCCAATTAAATTATGTATAGCAAATCATTAAAAAGATACCTCTCACATTTTTCAATGGAAATTGTATAACACTATCTCAAAAGATCAAAAAAAAAAAAAAAAACAAAGACTAATCATCTATCCCTCATCAACCTCCTCCTCTAGAGTAAAAGCATATGATTGATCAAAGATACAATAACTCTTGTTTGTCCTATGGGAATGCCTAGCTGTCTGCTATTAAAATTTGCTCTCTACAATAGTGTAAGATGCTAACTTACCAGTCCCTATGAAAAAGTAACCTAGCATCATCAACTATATCATTGAAGGGATGACTCCCTTCACAACCTCCCAAAACAGGATTTACAGCTTTTATACATTCCAATACTAGGTTAATCTTTCTAAAGCAGTTTGTCCAACACAAATTAAGTTCATGTATAAAACCAAGGAATTTTGCAATAACCGGATGTACACTTGTCAACCTGCAATCAAATTCACTAAGCCATGAACCATCATGCTTTTGGGTAACCCCTCCAAATTTACTCCTTCCATATTCCAATACTGACCCATCTACAAGAAGCTGGATGCAATCTATTTCAACATTAGGTGTGGCACTAGAACTCAGCAGGCCCTCACTTTGATCGTATTGTCTCAAGATGTCCTTATTAGAGCAAGCCTTGAAGAAGTTAAGATTCGGGTCATTTATCCTCTTCTAGAGACCCCTCCAAAGAGCTTGTTACAACAGTTGACCCAAATGTTCCAACACAAATACCCAAACAGTGAAGGACCTTCTTAGTAAAATATGAACCTGCTTCATGCATAAAATTCTATTTGACCCACTCTGCTACAAGGAAAAGAAGCTCCCAAGATAATTAGTATTAATGATGTGGCTCCAGCACTCCTTTGCATTTGGGCAATCCTGAGTGAGTGCATCAGATCCTACTCCTCTCACATATTTTCACAACATATATATATATAAAAATTAAAATATCATTCGTATTTTAAATATTAATCTATAATATATTTCAAACAAGACAGGTAATGGGGCCTGATATTGATTTGGGCTCAAGTATTGTAAATGAAAAGAAGTCCAAGAACATAAGACATGTCGTTTCTTTTTCCCGTTTGTGTGATCGTCGTTTCTAGAACCCAAGACTACATACATTTCATTATTACAAGCAGCCAAAAAAAAAAAAAAAAAAAGATGTCACGTTGGAACAAAAAAAGCGATAAGAAAGAGAGGGTGTGGGTGTGAGATATGAGGTTCATATCTCACCAATCACACCATTCGGATAAGAAAAGAATCCACAAACCTCAATTTCATTGGATCTCATTTTTCACATTCTCCCTCAATTCTTCTCCCCAAATAAAAATCCACACCACACTTCCCTCCACCCATTCTCTGCAATCCCAACCTACCACACAGAAAGAAAGATCCATTTCACTGTATCTATCTACCACCCATCATCTTCAAAGCTCAAAGCTTTATTGATTCACAGGTCCATCAATGGCGGCAACCGTAGCAGCAATGGCCATGACCAACGCAAAATGCTTCAATTCACCCAAAATCTCAAACCCCACAAAGCAATCCACCAAACCCACTTCTCTTCTTTCCTTTCAAAACCTCCCAAAAGGCCTAACCTTTGAAACAACCACCACCACCACCACAACCCCATCAACCACCCTCGCCGGAACCGCCATTGCCGGAGCAGTATTCGCCGCCCTGAGCAACTCTGATGCAGCAATGGCAGCTCAACAGATAGCTGATTTAGCAGAAGGGAGTGATAACAGAGGGATTGCTCTGCTGCTACCAATAATCCCAGCCATAGCTTGGGTTTTGTTCAACATTCTTCAGCCAGCACTGAACCAGTTGAATCGGATGAGGAGCACCAAAGGGGTGATTGTGGGGTTGGGGATTGGTGGTTTGGTGGGGTCAGGGATTTTTGGGTGGGCCCCAGAGAGCTCAGCTGCTGAGGTGGCAGCTATTGCTGAAGCTGCTAGTGATAACAGAGGTACTCTTTTGCTGTTTGTGGTGGCTCCTGCGATTCTGTGGGTGTTGTATAACATATTGCAGCCTGCTTTGAACCAGATCAACAGGATGAGATCTCAGTGAGTTCACTTTTTTTTTTTTTTTTCCTCTGGGGTTTGTGTTGATGGTGATGGTAATGGTGATAGGGGATTTTTGTGGAATGTATAAATTATACAGTTTCTATGTATCTGTGACTTGTATTGTAAGGTACTACTCAATGTTGGAATCAACTTTTCAATCTGTGTCTTATTCTTGGTTTGGTTCCTCAGTGGCCAAGGGTCAGACTTTGCTTCTCCTTGAAGTTTGAACCCAACAATATGAATAGTTCAGAGCGAGGACTCTTGGATTTTGCTCTATAACTGGATGGTCATTTTTAATGTTGAAATTGTCTCAATAATTATGTTGAACTTGAATAACCAATGGTTGATTCCACAATTGGCTTTAATTTTTGCTTATGCATGATACATTTCTATGTCATAAACTGTGGTTCTATTTGGAATTGGAGGTTTTGAGCATTGAAGTTTCTTGGAAGGAAAAACTCTTTCTAACTTGCCGTTTATTCAACCTTTTGAAGTAAGATAACATGCTCCTTTATGATTAAGGTGGGCAGGCACTAAGAGTCAAAGATTATAAGTGAAATTGAATATGTAATCTGTCAGTTATAGGAAAGTTTTCACGCCACTAAGATAACCGTATCATTGCCATGCACCTTTGCTATAGAATCTCCGGAGTAAATGTAATGTAAAAGTTCCATAACTTTTTGTTGTTAGCATAAGCATACCATGTGCTTAAACCAAGTCATTTCAAGTTTATTTGTTTCTACCTATGGACTATGGTTTGATGAAGTTTGATGCGCAAATAACGGTCCTCAAGAATGTTTTAGCCAATAAATAAGTCATTGATGCATGTTTATGCACTATAATCAAATCACTATTAAGAGAATAAACTTTTGACAATAGTGGCTGTGTTCAAGGTCTTGAGAAACTGAGAAACAATTCCCAATTACTCGTCTATGCTTAATGTAAGGCCTAATTTGAGGTAAATTTAAATCCAAAATGTAAAACATTTTTCTATTTATCTCTCATTCATTATTTTTCTCTAAACTAATTTGTCTAACTTGTAAAATGATATTTAATCCAATGTCACATATATTACAATTAAATAATTTATATATTATAATTAAATAATTTATTTAACTTTCTAAAATTCCCCAAATTAGATTAATAAATATTATATTAACATAGCAAGGAAGTAGCATACAAACCCTTCTTCCTGCAACTCCAATTACTCTTTCATTTCTGCAATAAGACATCCTAAGGTGGGTGCACACGCGTGATGAGGTGCATAAAGAAAAGATGAAATTGTGTAAAACTTTAAATTACGGGTCACGAAATCAATAAGTTCAAAAAAAAAACCCTTCTTAAAAATTATTGAAATTTGTCAAATTACTCCTTTTTTGGTGCTAAATATAAGACTCACTTTGCATTGCAATTTACACTATAAAATTGGTCTGATATTTAAGACAGGAGGGAGTATATAATTGAAAGAAAAAAAAAACCCTAAACAGTACGTGTTTAGAAATTCTATTGATCAGCACATAATTCAAATATTACAGAATAATACGTATTTACAGGATGAGTGTTGGTTCAAAGACAAATTTTTTTTTTCTAGGACCTGAGTCTAAAACTTAGTGATTCAACAACTTTTAAGAGATGTAGAACCAACTGACTCTAATAAAAAAAAGATTTAGTCTGTAACAATTCATGAACTAAAGTTTGAATCCCTACCAAGAAATGTTCCGAGATTTAGATTGTCCCTAATAGGAGAATACATGTACTTGTAGAAAAAGTTAAAAAAACTTTGAAGGGAAGAGATAAGAGGCCTCTGGAAAGTGAGTTAATAGAATCTTGAAATTTTATCATTTTCACATTGCCATCCTACATTTCTTCCATACCTAAATCACGGCCCTTCTTCCAATATTTAGAATATATTCAAACCAAAATATCTGTTCCCATTGGCAGCATTTGTGATAAATTGCAAGAATGAGACAAAAATCCACCCACCATTGGTGTGTGAAGAATTTAAACAACAAACCAAGCTCAATTTTCTATGCTGAATCGAGGCAAAAGGAAAAATCTCTCCAGCATGAGTTTTCGGTGGCTTTCCTTACACGATCTCCTATGTGAACAAAATCTTGTAAATGTAGAATGACAAGAATCTCCATATTTAGGTGCCTGCCTGGCTGTCTGGAACAAAGTCAACTGATTGACTTTCACTTTCTTCAAATTGAGAGGCCGTCAGTTTAGCTTTCTTATACCTGCTTGAGCTTCTAAGAATGCTATCAAGGGGCATTCCCTTTTTGCCCGACAAGCTGCCAAAGTAAAGATTCAGATACTGCTTTAACCAAAGTAGTAGGTGAAACACACAGCAATGAAAATTCCCTAAAACATCTACTCAAGTGCACACTGTATGATGGAACAAAATGTAAAAGATGGAGGTTAAGAATCTAGTTAGGACAGTTTCAACAACCTTGACTTTAGCACAAACTTATGATCAATTATAGTTGCAAACTAAATGAAATCACACCATTCACACTTTAGTAGTGGGTTTTGATTTAGTGCACACGGTATCAGAGACTTGGTTAAATCAGATTCTACCGAAACACGAAAGGGTAAATGTTGCAACTCCGAATGATGAGTAACCTTTTCACACGTAATTCTTGGGCAAAAAATTTCAAACAGTTCTGTCCCCTAACATATACCACTCTGGTCCTATAACAAGTCCATTATGGAAGAAATTTTGTCCTAAATAGTTGCACTTAGATAATTATTGGCTGTTTTCTAGTTTTACCCAGATTTAATTATCATTAGACAAAGAAAAATAGGCGAAAACGTAAGGATGATTTATAAATCTAGAAAGAAAGAAAAAATTTAACTTGGAAAATTAATCCATTCAAGACATATTTAACAACTTACTGTCATTCATTGGTATGTAAGAATTAATTAAGATGGACTTCAGAACCGGAGAGATATTGTTCTTTATAATTGTTAAACCAGCGGAGGAATAAACATAAATATATATACACACACACTGCCAATACCCAGCCCAACTTTATGAAAATGAAATGATTAGTCCCATGAGAAATTGAGAATAGCTGTGAATGGCTCATTCCATTCAATAAGCCATGCACATAGCACGTAAGCACAATAGTCTTGACCAAGTAAATTGAAGCTATGATTACACATATCGCCTATTTTTTTGGTAATACATATCTTGTCTATCTTCTGCATGGTAAATTGCACAAAGGGTATTTTACTATAGAGACGACCTAAACTTTTGTACCTACACGTGCTTTTCTTTGTGTTAAAAAAAAAGTAAATAAAACAAAAAGGTAAAGATTATTGAGGAAAATAGCCATTCAATCATGCAAGACTGCCAACTTTTAGCTGCACAACTGCAATTAACTAACTTACCGTGATTTTATATGGCTTTCTCCCCCACTTTTCAGTCCTGTGCCGCCATGTGACCCTGTTGCAATTTATTTAAAAAAGAAAATAATTTAGTTTGAGGTCCCACGATCATCAGTCATGTAAAGAAATGAAGGAAATAGAGATGAAGCTGTATTAAATATTAATATCTTGTTCAAGATTTTTCTCCTGTGTTCTTTTTTTTTTTTTTTTTTTTGTTGGGGGAGGGGTTGCTTTTGCTCCTACATTGCCATCCAAACCATATATATCAAAATTCCAAAACAGAAATAGAAGATCTCTTTTCCAAGCAAAATAAACAAAAAATGATGGAACAATGTACTTCAGAAATCAATACTACACACTTCCTATGAGTGGCGGCAAACCTTTTAGAAATCAATAATAACTTTATACCTCTGATTCTCCTCAACTTAAAAATTAACACCTTTAGCACATTACCCTAAGAATCCCCAAAACAAGAAGTCATTGAATTTTCAACCTATTCCCCTATCATCCACCCACCTAGCCACATACAGACAGACAGACAGAAATACTCTCAATTAAAAAAGATTTTATTTGTATAGATATCACACCTGCATCACTATCATCATCTGAGTAATCAGACTGGAGTGAAACGTCTGATGGACTTCTAGTGCTGCAACTGGAATCATAAACTTTTTCATCTGTGTCTTCAGAGGTCCCACTGCTATCATCCTTGAAAATTGTTCCTGCCAACAAGCTCTTCTTTTGCTCTTTTTTACTCACAACTCCTTTAACATGATTCCCACGAGCTTTTCCAACTTTATCTTGAACAATTTTCTTTAGGGCTTTTGGCTTAGAGTTTGATACAAGAAGAGCTTCACTAGTTTTCTCCAAATTCTTACTTTTCCCAGAAGATCTGTTAACTCGAGGCCTTTTATTTTCTTCAACGGTAGATGTGACACTATTAGACTGACTAGACAGGTAAGCTTCTTGTCCAATTCTGCTAACTTTTGGAACCTTCTCCCGAGGATTAATCCCAAGCCGATCGCCCAGCTTTGACAATAATTGCTTAGTGGAGCTTAATTTCCCACTTTGAGATTTTCCTTTCATTACATCAAGCACTTTTCTGTTCTTTCCGGTCATTGGCTCAATTTCTGTTCCATCTGCACCATTCTTATCAGTGCAAATATCATCTGATACAATATCTTTATGCTGCTCTAGCTCAGATGCAACAGGTTGTTCGGCATTAATCTTCTCCTCTTTGGTGAGATCTTTCAAGTGATTATCATCTTCATGTCCAAAAGAAGGCACTGAATTTGTAGCAGTTTCATTAGCTCCAGAAGGGGATTTGTAATTTCCTTTAGGCGCATTTGATGGAGAATGGGGAGGTTCGGTTTCAATATTTCTCTCAACTTCCAAAATTGGTCCACTTGATTCATCCGTGGACTTTGTACTAGTGGGCTTGCTTTTCTTTCTCTTTTTAGACGTTTGTTCCATAGTTAGTTTGCTGTGAGAAGCAGGTGATGGCTCTTTATAATCAAGAACTTGATCTTTTGTTAGGATTTCTGACATACCTTTTGTAGTTGGTGATTGTTTCTTCTTGGGTTTCTTGATCCTTTCCTCACTCGGATTTTCAGCATGAGCTTCACTTTTGCTCTTGTTTTCCTCGAAGCCAATGTTAATGTCATTTACTTCCTTATCAATATCAGAAGTCCCTTTCATTTCTTCTGGACGTGCCTCTTCCCCCTCTGCTTGATTTAAAACATTCTCCTCATTCATTATCTTTCCAGAGGTAGGATCATAATTAGTTGCCTGACATGATTCCATTAAAACAGTATCATTCTTCGAAGCATCTGCATGGCTAAAGTCTTCTGAAAGTAAAGACCCTGTATCTGTATCCTTAGCATTTTTCTTCTTCCTTCTCTTCTTCTCTGATTTTCCACATTCAGTAGGTTCAGTTGACTTTGGAACCTCTAAAATCTCAGTTAACTCTCTGGCGTTTGCATGTGTGTTATTCTGGTCTGATGTCATGCAATCTTCTGACTGAAAATGCTTGGGATCATCTAGTGGAGATAGTTTTCTTCCTTCTTCAGCTAGCACAGTCTGTCCAGCTTCACTTAAATGACAATGGTCAATGTCCATATTCTCATGCAAGTGGAGGCCGGTACCCTCAGTTAGCTCCTTTGTCTCATCATCCAAATCAGAGGGATGTATTCTCACATCAAGGGAACAGTGATCCTTAGAATTTCCTGTTCTTTTTACTTTAGACACAGTGACTTCTCTGGTTGTGTTTGTTATGATTTCCGAGTTATCACCAGCAGTTTTGGTGGTGCTGTTATCTACAAAAGCAAAATGGTAAACATTAGAATCAGAAACATGTATTTCAACTTTGAAGTTTCTTTCATCTATCTAAAAATATCCTTGTTTATTTCCAGTTTCATTTCCAATACAGTAATTCTAATAGGATTTTTTTTTTTAAAACCAGTCCCCAGAGTAGAAGTAGAAGCACCTTTAGAGATATGACCGTCTTTGAGTATTTCCGCCTGAACACCTTCATATATTCTGGAATTCTCTGCATCATCATTCCTGGAAGAAATACTTGCTGCTACTTGATTATTTGATGAGTTTTTCTTCTTCCTCCTGTTAGAACCTATTACACCTGTTCTCAGTGGCTCAGCATCACCACATGGCTCAGCTGATTGCCCAGCACTGCTGTCTTTAATCTTTGGTTGGTCTTCCAAATTGTGCCGAGATGCATTCTCTTGCTTCAAGCTCTCTTTATTAGAATCACTTACCGAAGATCTCTTTTTTACCTTTAAAGCACTTTCATATCCACTCCTCTCTTTTCCCTTCCGCTTTTTCTTTGCAGGAGATCCAGCATCTAAAGGTTCTTGAGATACCTTATCATGCTGAAATTCAATCCTGCCCCCAGATTTGTCGTTGTTAGTTTCAAACTGTTCATTTGGTTCCTCAATTTTCTTTTGTTCTTCATCAGACTTGTGTACTTCAGCCTGCTGCGATGCACCCTCTATCTTCTGCATCTTGTCTTTTAAATCATGGATCAAAGCTCTATTCTTTTTCTTATGTTTTTTATTCACAGTAGATTCATTTTCAGAAGGCTCTACCATAGAGTTAACGTATCCAGCATCAATGTTTTCCTTACTGTTATCCTTGTATTCAGCATGCTCCTTTGGAGCCTCATATTCCTTAACTGCATCATTTGACATCTGTATTACAGAACTTATGCTCTTTGAACTCCCGCCCAGTTCATCTCTGCTTGCATTTTCCGAAGGATTTTCAGGGACTAAATTACCTCCCTGCTCAGCCGTTGATATACCAGGTCTCAGATCAGAAGCATTATAGTCCTTACAAGCATCATCATGTGCTATGTCTTCCTTTCCCCCAACTCCCTTGCGTTTTTTCTTTGCACTTGGTAAAGATTTTAAGGTTCCTTCATCAAATAAATTGCTTCCATCTTTATTTCCCTTGCTGAATCCATCTCCCTCACATTCAGGAATCAAACCAGTTGATGCGATTACAGTGTCACCAGTGCCAGAGAGTTTGACCACTGTCTCCAAATTATCAACAACCCCTTTTCCACTATGTTCTGAAACATGTGGGCTAACAAATGGAACTTCCTTTTCAACATGTCCATTGTCTAATTGTGGCAACTTGAAATTGTGGAAGTCAGACACCCTTTTAGATGGGTAACTGAGATGAATATCGATAGCACCAACTGAAGCATTATTTGCGATGTCATGGCAAGCTAGCCGGTTACTAGAACTAGGAGAATTTGAAATCTGGGGGTTATCATTCTCTGTTACTGGAGATGCATCAATGCTAAGAAACCAGCTCTTGGTGAACCCACTAAAAGCACTTCTCACCAACATGGAATCTGATAAGTGATAAAAGTAGCCCTTGCGCCTTACCTAACACAATATTAACTCGAGTTAACAATATGATTTAGTCAAAAACCATGATCACAACAGTGGAACAGGAGGAAGAAGCATACCTTTATGGCATGGATCTGTATCTGTCCAACCTTTGGAAAGCATAACGGGTGTTCTAACATAATTCTCTCTGCAAGCCAACGGCAAGGAATATATCATCTGAACAGGTCATAACTTATACAGAAAGTAAAAGAGGAGCACGGAACCCATGCCATTCTAACATAACTTTATGTCTACATAGAGAATATAGTGAAATGTATCTAACAACTCATGCAGAGCGAAGAGTCAGACAAGGTTAACTTCATACGGTCACCATTTTCGTTGATCGTAACTCTTTGAAAATGCAACTCGAAACAAATCTTAACTAGTTAAAATTCATTATAACGTAACTCAATATAACTCATCCATTCTCAACTCAAACAGAGGCTGGCAAAACACACACACGAATTGACAAGCAACTCGGAATCATTTTAGCTTATTGAGCTTAAATGCTTACGAAAGAATCGCTGAATTAAATAACCAAGGTCAGAACTTATACAGAAAGTAAAAGAAGAGATCACGGAAGTCATGACATAATAACATAATTTTTTTTTTACCTAAGCACAGAGAATATATGGAAATGTTTCTAACAACTCACGCAGAGCGAAGAGCTAGACAAAGTTAACTTCATGTAGCCACCATTTTCGTTGATCGCAACTCTTACAAGTCTTAATAACGCAACTCGAAATAACTCTTGAATCTTTAAAAGCCATCGTAACGCAACTCGATATAACTCATCCATTACAAAGACCGGCAAAACAAAACCAAAAAAACACACAGACACGACACATGAAACATCGCTCAATACGGAGTCGCTTTAGCTTAATGAGCATAAATGCATGTGAAAGAAGTGATGAATTGAATAATCGAGGGAAGAGAATCGATCAAAGTGAAAAAGGGAAGAGCCAAAGAAGAGATAGGGAAGAATGAGAGAGGAGAGATTACTTTTGAGATCAGAAACTGTGTCGGAGTCGAAAGAGACGATGGCTAGGTGAGTGTCGAGGTTGGTGTCGATGAAGACGGTGTTGCGATCGGACTTGCCGTCGCCGGCGGAAGCTGAACTCTGAGGAGCCATTTCTGACGGCGGAGTTACGGCCTTGGGGTTTATGGATTGGCGGCAACTGAAGAAAGGTTTGGTTTATTACATTTATATATTTATATATATATATAGCCCTGAAACAATGGAACGAGTTTTCTTCCTTTTTTATGTCCTAGCCTTATTTTAAATATGAAAAATGCATCACATTTAATTAAAAGTGAATTCAATTTAATCCTTATAAAATACTCCCTCCGGTCCTAATTATAGGAGCCAGTTGACTTTTTTGGAAAAATTAAGGATATAAAATACACCACTTTAAAATGTTTATATTTGTCTTTTTTCCTCAAAACTAAGTTATTTTACTTATAAACTATCATATAATCTAATTACATATCACATATATTAAGATTTAGGGGTCTAATTTGCTTCCTTAATCTCCCCAAAAAAAGTCAACTGGCTCTTATAATTAGAACCGGAGGTAGTAACAATCATAGACAATAGAGGGGATTGTAGCGTCCCTAATACTGTCACTAAATAACAACCTCATTTGTAAGAGCATCCATAATTAAATTTCATTCAACTTCCTTACATCATTTTGTTAAGTGTCATATCTCTCTTAGAACAATATAGTTGTGTGAGGGTAGATATCTAATAGTATGATTGTACAAATCAATTGAGAGAATGATATTAGTAAGTCTCACTGTCTCAGATAATTATATCAATGATAATAGGACCATTTATGATGTCTAAGTCCATGAAATTTCAACTGAAAATCAGGTTTTGTGTCCAAAACAACCTCCCTCTCCACTAATCTAGGAGACATACTAAATTATCAACTTGATTAACCTAAATATACTAAAAAAATTTGAAAATATTGAAACCATAAGTTTGTATAATTGATGGTTCAACAAGGCACTCATCCAACCTTAAAAGGTTTGATCTCTAAGTATGGAGTATGTTAAAACTCTTGGCCAACTGTCCCACCCATTAAGGTGTCCACAATCAGCGATTTAGATTATCTAGGGCAATTGATGTGCTTGAAAGATGGCATACTCCGGGATACTGTAGGAGAAATCAAACATTAAAAAAAAAATTGATGGTCCAACGAAAAATTAAGAGATAAAAAAACTAGTTTAATCGAAGTTATCAAAAATAAAATTGTTCTTCATGGTCATGTTTTCCATCATAAATTATTGCATGCATTTTCCTTCATAATGTAAATTTATTTATATTCCTTTAATATTACTAGACTAAACTCAATATTCACATGCAATGTGAAATGAGTGATATTATTCAAAATTTAGAATTAATATTATCAATAAATTTAATATAGTACTCTCCGTTTATAAGTATAAGATCTAATTTATTTTATTGGGGAGAATAGGGATACTAAAATCACTTTAAAGTATTCATATTTAATATTTTTTCTCAAAATTAATTTGTCTTGTAAAATAATATGATATTATTATTACATGTAATTAGTGTTTTAAGATCAGGACAGGATGGCCGGTTACTTTCAATGGGTCAAACCGTTTTGTATGTTCAACCGTTTTCAACCGTTTTGAGCCGGTTTAAGTAGGAAACCGCCATCAACAAAGAAATAGGTAAATTTAATAAAATGCTCACCGCACTTATATTATTTTTGTGCTTCAGTATTTTGGCAAGATCTCTTTAGGAGATAAAAAAAAAAGTGCTTGCCACATTGGAGATACTAACTGAGATGAGACAGTGATCGTTTAGGACAATGAGAGAATGAGGAAGATGAAGATACCTTCGGCACAATATCTTTCTCATTACCATTACCAATGGATAAAAAAGTGCATTGTTTTTCTTTTTCTTTTAATACCCATAGGATAAAAGAGTTGAAAGTATGAAACGTCTCTTCATTTCTTCTTCCCAAGCCGACATGACGTGCTCCTCCCCCATCCTGTATTATTTTTTTAATATTTTCTCTTTTAAAAACAATTTAGTAAGATTTTGAGTCTATTTCTTTATTTTTTTACCGGCGAATTTGAGTCTATTTCTAAATTATTTAACTTTTTCATATTTTTTTTGCATGTATTATATTATTAAAAGTAAATTGAAATCCTTTTCATTTGTATTAAACTAAGTTAGTCTAAAATATATAATCCATTATTTTAAGGGTAAATGATAAAAAAATACCTTCCGAATTTCGAAATCACAAAGTGATTTACAGTTGTTAATATCTATACTCAACTTGTTAATACCTATACTGAATAGTTATTGAGATTTTGAAATTTAGAATGTATTTTTTTTGTCATTTTCCCTTATTTTAATTATGAGAGTTTTGATTGCTTCGGAAATCACGGAACCAAGCTATTTAATTATTATCTCAAATTAAAAAACAATGTGATATTTTATTTTCTTAATTATATGTGCAACACTCCCTCTAGTCTTAAATATAATATGTAACATTGCAAATTTTTTGGTCCAAAATATAAGAGGTAATATGCAGAAGCCAACATAATAAATGCATATTTTCCATTCCTGCCCTTATATATTAATAAATGCAAGGAGGGGAGAGAAAGTGTGCATAATAAATGAGTAAGGGTAAAAATATAAAATCTACCTATAATAAATGATTCCAACATGCTTTTATTGGTATGTGTAAAAAGATTGGCTACCTCTTATAATAATAACCAGAGGGAGTATATATTATTTTTATTTAATTATTAGGTCAACGGTCCAATCCACAGTCCGACCGTTTGAACCGTGACTCGTGGTCTTTTCCTGTTCGTTGTTCGGTCCGGCTTTTAGAACATTGCATATAACATATTTATAATTCAGTAGTTTATTTGTTTTTCTTAATCTAAAATTAAAAAAAAAATCAACTTAATCTTATACCTAGATTCAAGAAGTATATTGATTCATATATAATTAATTGATTCACACACACATATGTGTGTGTATTCAAAAGGACCTTGAGAACCATTCCTAATGCCTTGCAATGTATCCATGGAGAGTCAAACGTTAGAGATTCTTCTAAAGGAATAAAGCTTATACAGGCCATTAACCATTTCTCCCTACAAGCTTTTTTTTTTTTTGATAGAAAGACTCCCTACAAGCTTTTACCGCAAGAACCATTTGTAAATTTAGGGGAAAACTAATATTTTCATCCTTATAATTTTGACTTGATTGTACCTCACTCTATAAAATTTTGATTTCCAGTAATGAAATTTCTTTAGGTTAACAATCTAAAATATTAATCCCTATATTTTACTATAAAATAAAATTAAACACTTAATAAACATTAAGGACTAAAGTATAACAAGATTCAAACTACAGGGAATGAACTTGATTTAGTCAAAATTCAAGAATTGAGTCAAAGCAATAGCAACCAAAAGATTAATTTTCCCTACATTCAAATTGAGTGTGATATTAATGAACATGTTTATGTGGGGCTCAAGTCTGTCTTCACTCATTTTTTCCTTCAATTTATCAAACAATCCACTATATGTATGTGTGTGTATTCATTTTCTTAATTATAGATCATTCACAATCCACAAACAGAGAGAGATGGAAAACAGAAACATATAACTAATAGCATTTGAAAGATACAAAGTCATAACATTCTTGAATAAAAAGGGGATTAAGAAAAGGAGAACAACAACATGCCCTAATTAACATTATAATGAACACTCAAATCATTCCTTCTTTCTGGAGTCTTTGAGTTGGCCTCTCTTGCGGATAGCAAGGCAGAAACCAAGGCGCCAAGTATCAATAATGGAGTCAGGCAATGAAGATGCCAATGCCCAGAGAAGGGAATGGGGCCAATATGGTGTGCAAAGGGGGTCATACCCAATCCACCTCAACCCTGCTTTTGCATATCCATCTGTTGATGGCACGAAGAATGAAGACCTCCTTATTGACGCCATCTTCGTCGCCACGTATAATGGAACCTGGGTATTCATTATATTCCACAATTTTTTGTCTCAGAAAGCATGGCAGATTATTATACACATGCATGGTCAGCTAATTAAAGAAGCAGTCTCTATATAAATTCATATTATCTCATTCATTAATCTACCCAAATTAGTTAAGTAGCTCTTATATCAAGAACCGGTAGTAATGATTAGATTGGAAATGATTACGACTGAAATCATCAGCCTATGCTTTTATAAAACATGTCTCAAGATATTCTTGTGTGCAAGGTCCTCAATGATTTTCAGCCCTAGGAAAAAAAAGTCCTCAATGATTGAGGCTAGAAAATATCAATAAATCAATAAAGGATGCACTCTTATCATTAACTTACTAATAAACATAAGTTGAGAAGTAGGAAATGGTTTGGTTTTGTCATCACATCTAAAGCACATTTTGGAAGCACTAACAAAGATAAAAAATACATAACCGCTAACAAAGTCCACTACTGACACAAGGTAACGTTTTTCTTAATTTTGGTCGATTGTGTTCGTTTGACGGCATAAAGAAAGTGTATGAAGATCTTGAAAGCAGTAAAAAATTTTAAACAATAAAAGAAACTATTGGAGAGTAGCCATAGCCAGTAAATTAGAACTCATCATGTCCTTAATGTAAAACCTAATTGGAGAATTAATCTTGGTCTTACATATAAGACATATATCTCATATTTGTCATTTCCTCCTCAAACTACCCCTATAAATACTCCCTAAACAATTCGGAGAATTCAGGAAAAATGGCTCAAGCCAAAGACCATATTGAGGATATTTTAGGAACTCAAAATGCAAGAACCAAATCAAGTCATGATCAAGTTGAGAATCTGAAAGAAGACCAAAAACTACTTTAGAACTACTTTGAGCAAATATAATCCTGCCCCCAGATATACATATACACATCATTAGCATAATCTAATCCTGAGATAACTTATCGGATGCAAATTTGGAGAATTCAGAAAAAATGGTTGAAGCCAAAGGCCATCATGAGGGTATTATAGGAAATTAGGAACTCAAAATACAAGAACCAAATCAAGTCATGATCAAGTTGAACGTCTGAAAGAAGACCATAAACAAGAGAAGACAAACTATACCTGACATTGAACATCAATCCCACTCTTCTTGTACTCAACATGAAGACATCTAGAAAACTGATCAATGTACCTGAAGAAACGAACAGAGCACCTCATTTCAGCTAATAGCAAGAAAAAACATATACTTCCTCCATTCCTAAATACTAAACCAGCTGACTTTTTTTTTAAGAAGCTAGATGAGTCATTTAATCATAAGGTATTTTCTGTATTATTATATTATATGTTAGTTTATATATCAAATAAACTAATTGTGAGAAATAATTAAGGTAAATCAATTTATAAAGAATTCAGATAAATCAATTTATAACTAACTCATTTAACTTTGTGAACATTCTCCAAAAGAAAAAGTCAATTGGTCGGAGAGAGTATCAAACAAGAAATTAAAACAAAACATAATAAGACAATGCTTGAAGTGAAACAATGAATCAAGTAACTCACGCTTTCGTAGCTGCATATACAGCATAAAGAGGATCTGAAGGAATCACAGAGGCAACTCCAGAACCAATATTCACTATTGCCCCCTTCTTCCTCTTAAGCATTCCAGGAAGAACAATTTGTGTTACCTTAGTGGTACCCTCAACATTCACCTTAATCAGATTCTTCAACAGATCATCATCCACCTCATGGAAAAATCTCGCATAAGGATACGAAATCCCAACATTATTAATCAAAACCCCAACATCCAATCCTTCAATCGCCTCACGAATCCTAACCATACCCTCAGAAAGATCACCAGAGAAATCAACCACCACAGTTTTAATCTGAACTTTCCCAAACTTAGCCAAAATGGAATCCGACACATCCTTCAACTTCTCAGGATTTCGCCCCACCAACACAAGATTAAGCCCTTTGCGAGCCAATTGAAATGCGAAACTCTTCCCAATACCGTCGGTGGGTCCCGTTACGAGGGCCCAAGATCCGTACTTTTTCAGATTCTTGGGCTGCCTGAGGAAATTGACGTACACCCATTTGAGGAAAGCAAGAGAAAATTTGAGAATCGAGAAGGAACCCAAAGCGAAAAGCAAAAGAACCCAGGAATCAGTTCTGAGCTTATCGAGGATACAGGACTCCATATTGAGATTTGAAATGGAGGGTTTGGTTTAGGGGCTTATTTTTGGCATGAGAAGGAGGAGAGGAATGTGGTGTGATATAGTGGTGGTGGAGACTGGAGAATGAAGAGGAATGAAGGAAGGGGGGGATGGAATTAATGAAGGGAAAGGTTGATGTGGGTGAAGTAGATGAGCGAAAAACGACCAGAATTTAAGAGAGGTGACGATGGAGAGTTGAAGAATGGCATTTAATGGATGGGGTACCACTTGGCGCGCGAAGCCTATGAATAATAAATAATTGAATATGCTTTTTTGGTGTTTGGCTATGGCATGCTTTCACAATCAAAGCAGTTATTCAGGGAGTAGTTATGGAGTTTGGGAACCTACTTAAGCCTATCGGTTCCTTTCTTCAATTCTTTAATGGGCGTCTGTTAATACAAATCCAAAATATAAAAATCCATATTGAATTCTACCATCAATTAATTAATGCCATTTTTCTTATTTTTCTCTACTTATTAACATTCTCTTTTATAGTACTCATTAATAATCGTACTTATATTTTTCTCTAGTTTTATCATAAATAAGGGTAATATTAAAAAAAAGTTGTTTTTTAAACATATTTAAAGCTTTTAACTAACATTTAGATGTTTTCTTAAGAAAAACGATTTGGTGGCCATGCTCTTATAATAAATATTGGAGGAAGTATATTAATCATATACTCCTTCCTTCCTTCCTTCAATGCATATATTATTATGATTAACTATTTTAGTTTTCTTAATCACTCTATAAAAAAGTTAACTATGGATGGAGTATCATTCTCTTCCTATTTATAAGTTCATTTTGTAACATCCTAAAAATTAATTTAGGATTAGTGGGGGTAAATAGGAATTGATTAATGAGAAATGATGGATTATGAGGATATTTTAAGGTTTTTGAGGTATTTTTGAGGATTTTAAAGGCCTAGTTTCTCCCTTATTTGGACGATAATAATTTTGGGAGAGATCATTTTTAGGCTTAAAAGAGGATATTATGGGAGGAAATAAGTAAAGAGTATTATAGGGAAATTTTTTTGAGAGTGAAAAGAAAATTTTTGGTTCAAAAGAAATACCTTATTTGAGAATCTTAGGTCCTAGTAGTGTATTTTTCCCTAATCTTTTTCTTTTTCTCTCTTCTCCCTCACTCTCCACCGTCACCCTTCTCTTAATTTTTCCACAAACATCATCATTATATTCTCTTCCTCTTTCCACAAACATCATCATTATATTCCCTTCCTCTTTCCACAAACATTATCATTATATTCCCTTCATCTTTCCATAAACATCATCATTAATCCATCTTTTCCTCTTTTATTTCTATTTTTCCCACTCACTTCTCCTTCCACCGTCACATTCATCTTCTTCCTCTTATTCTTCATTTTCTCATCCTCTTCCTCTTATTCATTCATTTTTCTTTTTCTCTACCTTACACCACCACCATCACCACCACTATTATTAATTTTCTTCTTCTTCCTTCCTCCTATCACCTTCTCCAATATTATACTTCATTTCTCTACTTAATTTCGGTCTAATTTTGTGCTTAGAAAGTAGATAGAAAAGTTTAGACCGGAGCTTTTGGAGCTCGTCGGCGCCGGACCGGTGGTTTTTCCGGCCATCTAAGACCATATTCGAACTCCCGTAAGTGTTCTATATATTTCTATGTCATTAGTTTTTCGATTAGCTATATTTGAAAAATTAGGCTTTGTCCAAAATGGGTATTTTTGGGAGTCTTAAACTTAATAAACTGAAGCTTGGAGCTTGATTATGAGTTCCTCTAAATAGATTTTTCATTAGAGGTTTTTCCTAATTATTGGGAATTTTTGGGATATATTGAAAATAAGGCTTTTGATGATCTGAGGTGTCTATAGTTAAATTAATAATTTTTAGATGTTTATTAAGGTTTGGAAAATAAATTGTAGATTAAATAATGGATTTTTGAGGTTGAGAAATAATTTAGGGATGTAAGGTTTAATTTTATTTAGGCTTGAATTTTTATAAATAGTTATTGGAAAGATAAATAATTTTGGATATATGTATAAATGGAGTAGAGATAAATTTTAGAGATAGAAAGGAAGAATAAATGTTTAATAGAAATTTAAAATAAGTAAGGGCAAAGAAAGGGTAGTAAATAATTTATTTTCCAACACGTAAAATTGTTGGGTAAATAATTAATTGTGGTTGTATGTATGGTTGTGTAGTGCTTGAATTGCACTAAGTTAGCACGGGGGAGCTGCACTATTGTGAGATTGGTGCCAGCTATCAGGTAACCGCTTTCTGCTTGTTTATGTGTGTGTGTAGTGTTAGTAAGAAATTTGAAATATTATTATTTGAAAATTATGATGTTATATGCAGATGAGATTTTAAATCACAAATTGAGATTTGATTATCAATTGATGATTGATGAGATATGGAAATGAGATCTTGGAATATTAATATTTTTATAATAAATGTCCTGTGGAGTATTATTTTGAAATGGCATAAATTTGTGATGTGAAATATTTGGAACTGAAATATATATGTGGTTTTGGAAATTATTTAATATATGTATATCATGAAAATACTGGAAGGCCTGGTGCCTGATTGTGGTGTTGCATATCTATGTGTTGTATGTGAGAAATTCTCTGTGTATGTGACACCGGTGAATTGGAAATTGTGCCATCACGTGATGAGGTACCCTGTTGCGCCACAGGGACTAATTGATATATTATGGGAAATAAAGGAGAGAAAGACGAAAGAGGGGAGATCGCCCCTCACGGATACAGAAAGGACGGAGATCCTTCTAATCCGTGGTACGATTTAGGGAGGGTAGAAAGTCCCTCGTGAATTGTACCGTGGTGATCAGGGGCGGGTGGAAGGTCCCGACTGGTCCCACATATTTTCCCAACACTTCTATTAAGATTCGTTTGGGTTGTTTGTGATTATCAATGATATATATATTATTCTTGGAGATGATTTGGGATGGATTATTCTGCACGTATAAACTGTGAAAAGATATTTGGGATCAAGATATGCATTATATGTGAATACTTGAGCATGTGGTTTGAACTAGTATATATACATATATGTATTCCACTGGACACCTTGCTAGCACTCACCGCACTTAGATGAGTAGTCAGTGGTTGCGTTTGGGGCTACCCCCGTTGATCTCACTTTTGCAGGTCCTAGGAGCGAAGTAGGAGGTCAAGGGAAGGATCCGGGAACTTCTCACTGATATCGTGAGATACTCTGGATCAGAAGGACAGGAGGTATTGCCACATTTAGGATCATATTTTGTATGATGCTTCCGCTGAAAACTTATTATTATTTTGGGAAGAATTATTGTATAATTACCATTATGGTTTGGTATTTTAAGGATGATGTGTGGAGATTAATTATGGATAATATAATTCTCTGTTATTGTACTGGGAAGAAAAATTTATATTGTGATGACAGAGATTTGGAGTTGAAATTTGATTTATACATAAATATTATGGAAAGCTCTTTTTCTAACTATGTTAGTTATCTTTATTAAGTTAATTCTTTTTCCTAACATAGTTAGTACTATAAACGATTTAATGTTTAATTGTGAGTGGTTAATAGTGGGATTAGGAAGTTAATGTTACAGTTGGTATCAGTTTCATGGTATAAGACCTGGAAAGGAATTTTGCATGTTTCTTGTTGTGTCAGTCATGCATTACACTTGCATTAGTGATATTGTGGCAATACTTTTCCGATCCTTTCCCTTTTTATGTTTCCTATTGTATGATTGTTTTAATAGGTGTAACTTGCATCCGTAGGTGGGTGGAGAGTATGGCTCGTACTAGGAGATCAGGTGCAGGGAATGAGAGTATGGCTCGTAATAGGGGATCAGGTGCAGGAAATGGTACAGGAAATGATCAACCTGTAAACCAAGAGTATGACGAGCTAGTAGCCAAAATGAAAGAAGAGTTGAGAAAGGAGATGGAACAAAAAGTCGCAGCAATAAATAAAGAAAATGAGGAAAAGTTAGCTAAATTGAAAGCAGATTTTCAAGCTCAGACTAATAAAGGTGATGAATCAGAAATGCAGGGGGAGTTCTCTAAAGTTAATGATAAGGAGGAATTAGTTTATCCTCGCCCAGAGGACTTGAGTACTGAAAAAGTATGGAAGAAAATTGACCGTCATCATCCGAAACATTTTAGTGGAAGTCAAGATCCTTTCGAGGCAGAGGCTTGGATTAAAAGATTGGAGGCCATATTTGCAGCCGTGGTCTGTAACCCTTATCAGAAAGCAAGGGTTGCTATTCTCCTCTTAGAAGGAAAAGCATTGATTTGGTGGCAGAGCGTATGTGGAGATGATTCATTGATGACCTGGGATGAGTTTAAGGACAAGTTCTTGGGATATCATTTCCCTCCTTCTCTTAGGAAGGAGAAGGAGAATGCTTTTTATTATCTCAAGCAAGGTGGGATGTCAGTGGATCAGTATATTGCTACTTTTTCAGAGTTATCTCGCTATGTTTCGTTCCTGCAGCGTCAGGACGACCCTCAGTGGCGTATAGATCAGTTATTTGAGAAGGCCAGACCTGCTTTGAGACTGCAGGTGCATGATAAGAAATGTAAGAATGTTGAAGAAGCATGTGAGAAGCTGAGGATTGCGGATCGCATGATGAAGGAGGCAGCTGCAGAGACAGCTAAATATACTGGAGGCCCAGGTCAGGGCCAACAGAGTCATGGTAGACCTTTTCAGAGTAGGCCTTCTTATTCCTTTGGGCCGACGGGAGGTATTAGCAAGAAATTTGGAGCAAGTGGTAATAGCAGTTTTAGTGGCTCTGGAAGGAAGAGTCACTCTGGGAGCCATGGCCGTAGTCAGTCAGGTAGCTATGGTCGTGGTCAGTATGGTAGCCACAATAGAGGACAGTCTGGTGGTTTTGGACGTGGCCAATCAGGTAGGGGTCGTCAGGATTCAGCCCCGTGGAGATTTGGTTCAGAAGGTCAGTCGAGAGGAGGCAGCCAAGTGACTTATGGAGAGTCAGTTCAGTCAACTCCTAGTGTAGCTGGTCCTTGTAGCAAGTGTGGTAGGTACCATCAGGGACCATGTTTTAGATGTTTTGGATGCGGCCGTATTGGGCATACGATTAGGTACTGCCCAGATGGGGGTCAGAATATGCAGCAGCCAGTGGCTCAGCCCAGTCGCCCTCTAGTTCAGGGTAGAGTTTATGCTACTTCAGCTGAGGAGGCAGGGATGTCTCCTAATATGATTCGAGGTACGGTCTCTATTCATGGCCATGATATTGATGTGATGTTTGACTCTGGTGCGTCACATTCTTTTATCTCTTTGGATTGTACTCGGAGGCTTAGTTTTGAGTTATCTGTTATGCCATATAATATGCGTGTGTCTACCCCTGCGGGTGCTAAATTTGAGACTTCTTTAGTATGCAAAAATTTGGATTTATGGTTTGAAGGCCGTAAATCAAAAATTGATCTGGTTTGTTTGCCTTTGAGGGGAATTGATGTGATTATTGGTATGGATTGGTTAGAGGAAAATAATGTAGTATTGCATTGTAAAGATAAGATTGTGTCTTATGCTGAGTCATCTAGTGCGCCGATGTTACTATCTGCGACACGTGTAGAGAGGTGTGTGAGAAAAGGCTGTGAGGCCTTTATGGTTTTCTTCTCCATTAAGGAGGAGGGCGAGATCTCTATCGATCAGGTGGATGTAGTTAGAGATTTCCCAGAGGTATTTTCCGATGATATGCGTGGACTCCCTCCAAAAAGGGAGGTAGAGTTTACCATTGAGTTAGAGCCGGGCACGGGTCCAATCTCCAAGGCTCCATATCGGATGGCTCCGTCGGAATTAGTAGAGCTTAAGAAGCAACTTGAAGAACTTCTGGATAAAGGTTTTATCAGGCCTAGCGGATCGCCTTGGGGTTCCCCAGTCTTGTTCGTAAAGAAGAAAGATGGTAGCATGCGACTCTGTATCGATTACCGGCAATTGAATAAAGTGACCATCAAGAATAAGTATCCGTTGCCTAGGATAGATGATTTGTTGGATCAATTGGCAGGAGCTTCAGTTTTCTCTAAGATTGATCTTCGGTCTGGGTATCATCAGTTGAGAGTTAGAGCAGAGGATGTCCCTAAGACTGCATTCAGGACGAGATATGGCCATTATGAGTTTCTGGTTATGCCATTTGGGCTCACCAATGCCCCTGCTGTGTTTATGGATTATATGAATAGAATTTTTCGGCCATATTTAGATAAGTTTGTGGTGGTGTTTATTGATGATATTTTAATCTATTCTAAGAGTGAAGAAGAGCATCGGGAGCATTTGTATTCCGTCCTGCGAATTCTGAGAGATCATAAGCTTTATGCCAAACTTTCTAAATGTGAGTTTTGGCTCAAGGAGGTAAAGTTTCTAGGGCATGTAGTATCTGCTGAGGGAGTTGCGGTTGATCCAAGTAAAGTTGAAGCAGTTTTGCAATGGAAGTCTCCTAAGTCAGTGACAGAGGTTAGGAGTTTTGTTGGATTAGCAGGGTACTATCGTCGATTTATTCAAGGATTTTCGCAGATTGCGAGACCTTTGACTAATTTGACCAAGAAGGATAGGCCTTTCATCTGGACTGATCGATGCGAGTCGGCATTTCAGGAGCTTAAGACCCGGTTGACAACTGCACCTGTGTTGACATTGCCGGATCCAAGTCAGCCATATGAGTTGTATACAGATGCATCCTTGATGGGTTTGGGCTGTGTCTTGATGCAGAATGGTAAGGTTATTGCGTATGCATCTAGGCAATTGAGACCGCATGAGGAAAATTACCCGACTCATGACCTGGAGCTTGGAGCAGTTGTTTTTGCTTTGAAGATTTGGCGTCATTATTTGATGGGGGCACATTTTGAGGTGTTCAGTGATCATAAGAGTCTGAAGTATCTTATGAATCAGAAGGAATTAAATAATAGGCAACGTCGTTGGATGGAGCTGATTAAGGATTATAAATTTGAAATCAAGTATCATCCGGGAAAGGCAAATGTGGTTGCCGATGCCCTTAGCCGGAAATCAGTGCATGTATCTGCTTTAAGTATGGAGGAGCAGTCTTCTTTCAGAGATTGTCGTGTTATTCATGTTAGGACAGAGAAGTCAGTGGCATTTTTGGGAGCAATTGTTGGCCAGTTTGGGTTCTTCGAGGATTTAAGAGTGGCTCAGGATCAGGATAGTCATCTGAAGGAGATCCGGGAAAAGCTTGATAGTGGTGTCTATCCAGATTATGATTTGGGTGATTTAGGTATTTTGAGATTTAGGAAAAGAGTATGTGTTCCGGATAAGGAAGATATCAAGAAGGCTATTCTTGAAGAGGCTCATAAGAGCAGTTATGCGATGCATCCTGGCGTTTCTAAGATGTATAATGATTTAAAAAGAGTTTATTGGTGGCCTAAGATGAAATCCGACGTGACTCAATTTGTCTTAAAGTGTCTGACCTGTCAGAAGGTGAAAATCGAACATCAGCGGCCAGGTGGCCTATTACAGAGTATAGAGGTTCCTCAATGGAAGTGGGACAGTATTTCGATGGATTTTGTGGTTGGCTTGCCGTTGACTCAGTCTGGTCACGATTCGATTTGGGTTATCGTGGACCGTTTGACTAAGTCTGCTCATTTTCTTCCAATTAGGATTAATTATCCTTTGGCTAGATTAGCTCAGATGTATGTGGACGAGATCGTCAGGCTTCATGGGATTCCTGAGAGTATTATTTCAGATCGAGACCCGCGGTTCACCTCTGAGTTTTGGAGGTCTTTACAGAGGGCTTTGGGAACGAAGCTTAAGTTCAGTACTGCGTATCATCCTCAGACTGATGGTCAAACTGAGAGGACGATTCAGACTTTGGAGGATATGCTCAGGGCGTGCGCTTTGGAGCTACCAGGTAGTTGGGATAGACATCTTCCATTAGCGGAATTTGCCTATAACAACAGTTATCATTCGAGTATTCAGATGGCGCCTTATGAGGCTTTATATGGTCGGAAGTGCCGGTCGCCAATTTGTTGGACAGAGCTTAGCGAGAGGGTTATCATTGGCCCAGATATTGTAGATCAGACGACAGAGAAGATTAGGTTGATTCGCCAGCGGCTATTGACTGCCCATAGTCGGCAGAAGAGCTATGCAGATAAACGACGTAGATCGTTAGAGTTCAGTGTTGGGGATCATGTTTTTCTTCGGGTATCTCCGACGACGGGTATTGGGAGGTCCATAAGAGCTAAGAAGCTCACTCCCCGGTTTATGGGTCCGTTCGATATCATTGAACGGGTCGGATCAGTGGCGTATAGGGTGGCATTACCTCCACAGTTATCGAATCTTCATGATGTTTTTCATGTTTCTCAGTTGAAGAAATATCATCCAGACCCTTCGCATGTGATTGAGCCTGAGGAGGTCGAGTTGAGAGAAAACTTGACATATAATGCTGAGCCGGAGAAGATTTTAGATGTTAAGGATAAGCAGTTGAGGAATAAAACAATTAGGCTAGTCAAGGTGTTTTGGAGAGGTATGACTCCAGGGGATGCGACCTGGGAGACCGAGGAGCGCATGCGACGAGAATACCCTTACCTATTCCTTAGGTAAGTTCCGTTTACTGAGTGATTTTATACGTTGTATGTATTGTGTTTGCTTGTTTTGGAGTTATGTTAGCAGAATTTTGGGGACAAAATTCTTAAAAAGGTGGGGAGAGTTGTAACATCCTAAAAATTAATTTAGGATTAGTGGGGGTAAATAGGAATTGATTAATGAGAAATGATGGATTATGAGGATATTTTAAGGTTTTTGAGGTATTTTTGAGGATTTTAAAGGCCTAGTTTCTCCCTTATTTGGACGATAATAATTTTGGGAGAGATCATTTTTAGGCTTAAAAGAGGATATTATGGGAGGAAATAAGTAAAGAGTATTATAGGGAAATTTTTTTGAGAGTGAAAAGAAAATTTTTGGTTCAAAAGAAATACCTTATTTGAGAATCTTAGGTCCTAGTAGTGTATTTTTCCCTAATCTTTTTCTTTTTCTCTCTTCTCCCTCACTCTCCACCGTCACCCTTCTCTTAATTTTTCCACAAACATCATCATTATATTCTCTTCCTCTTTCCACAAACATCATCATTATATTCCCTTCCTCTTTCCACAAACATTATCATTATATTCCCTTCATCTTTCCATAAACATCATCATTAATCCATCTTTTCCTCTTTTATTTCTATTTTTCCCACTCACTTCTCCTTCCACCGTCACATTCATCTTCTTCCTCTTATTCTTCATTTTCTCATCCTCTTCCTCTTATTCATTCATTTTTCTTTTTCTCTACCTTACACCACCACCATCACCACCACTATTATTAATTTTCTTCTTCTTCCTTCCTCCTATCACCTTCTCCAATATTATACTTCATTTCTCTACTTAATTTCGGTCTAATTTTGTGCTTAGAAAGTAGATAGAAAAGTTTAGACCGGAGCTTTTGGAGCTCGTCGGCGCCGGACCGGTGGTTTTTCCGGCCATCTAAGACCATATTCGAACTCCCGTAAGTGTTCTATATATTTCTATGTCATTAGTTTTTCGATTAGCTATATTTGAAAAATTAGGCTTTGTCCAAAATGGGTATTTTTGGGAGTCTTAAACTTAATAAACTGAAGCTTGGAGCTTGATTATGAGTTCCTCTAAATAGATTTTTCATTAGAGGTTTTTCCTAATTATTGGGAATTTTTGGGATATATTGAAAATAAGGCTTTTGATGATCTGAGGTGTCTATAGTTAAATTAATAATTTTTAGATGTTTATTAAGGTTTGGAAAATAAATTGTAGATTAAATAATGGATTTTTGAGGTTGAGAAATAATTTAGGGATGTAAGGTTTAATTTTATTTAGGCTTGAATTTTTATAAATAGTTATTGGAAAGATAAATAATTTTGGATATATGTATAAATGGAGTAGAGATAAATTTTAGAGATAGAAAGGAAGAATAAATGTTTAATAGAAATTTAAAATAAGTAAGGGCAAAGAAAGGGTAGTAAATAATTTATTTTCCAACACGTAAAATTGTTGGGTAAATAATTAATTGTGGTTGTATGTATGGTTGTGTAGTGCTTGAATTGCACTAAGTTAGCACGGGGGAGCTGCACTATTGTGAGATTGGTGCCAGCTATCAGGTAACCGCTTTCTGCTTGTTTATGTGTGTGTGTAGTGTTAGTAAGAAATTTGAAATATTATTATTTGAAAATTATGATGTTATATGCAGATGAGATTTTAAATCACAAATTGAGATTTGATTATCAATTGATGATTGATGAGATATGGAAATGAGATCTTGGAATATTAATATTTTTATAATAAATGTCCTGTGGAGTATTATTTTGAAATGGCATAAATTTGTGATGTGAAATATTTGGAACTGAAATATATATGTGGTTTTGGAAATTATTTAATATATGTATATCATGAAAATACTGGAAGGCCTGGTGCCTGATTGTGGTGTTGCATATCTATGTGTTGTATGTGAGAAATTCTCTGTGTATGTGACACCGGTGAATTGGAAATTGTGCCATCACGTGATGAGGTACCCTGTTGCGCCACAGGGACTAATTGATATATTATGGGAAATAAAGGAGAGAAAGACGAAAGAGGGGAGATCGCCCCTCACGGATACAGAAAGGACGGAGATCCTTCTAATCCGTGGTACGATTTAGGGAGGGTAGAAAGTCCCTCGTGAATTGTACCGTGGTGATCAGGGGCGGGTGGAAGGTCCCGACTGGTCCCACATATTTTCCCAACACTTCTATTAAGATTCGTTTGGGTTGTTTGTGATTATCAATGATATATATATTATTCTTGGAGATGATTTGGGATGGATTATTCTGCACGTATAAACTGTGAAAAGATATTTGGGATCAAGATATGCATTATATGTGAATACTTGAGCATGTGGTTTGAACTAGTATATATACATATATGTATTCCACTGGACACCTTGCTAGCACTCACCGCACTTAGATGAGTAGTCAGTGGTTGCGTTTGGGGCTACCCCCGTTGATCTCACTTTTGCAGGTCCTAGGAGCGAAGTAGGAGGTCAAGGGAAGGATCCGGGAACTTCTCACTGATATCGTGAGATACTCTGGATCAGAAGGACAGGAGGTATTGCCACATTTAGGATCATATTTTGTATGATGCTTCCGCTGAAAACTTATTATTATTTTGGGAAGAATTATTGTATAATTACCATTATGGTTTGGTATTTTAAGGATGATGTGTGGAGATTAATTATGGATAATATAATTCTCTGTTATTGTACTGGGAAGAAAAATTTATATTGTGATGACAGAGATTTGGAGTTGAAATTTGATTTATACATAAATATTATGGAAAGCTCTTTTTCTAACTATGTTAGTTATCTTTATTAAGTTAATTCTTTTTCCTAACATAGTTAGTACTATAAACGATTTAATGTTTAATTGTGAGTGGTTAATAGTGGGATTAGGAAGTTAATGTTACACATTTTGTGAAAAAAAAAAAAATTGTTCCTTATTAGAAGTCTACTTTGGGAATAACTAATGTGAATGATACAATTTGGCCCTATTAATGCGAGACATAAGGTTGATAAATGTAGAAAAAGAGTATGGTATTCTTTTTATATTTTTTTTTATAAATGAGGGTCAAATAGGAAATATTGATTAATTGTCGACTTTTTAATGATATAACTACATCTCCTTCGTGCGTAGGAATAAGGTAAAATGGACTTATAAATAGAAAGATATGGTAAAATTGATGGTGATGTTAATTATAGGATTTAAGGTGGGTGGTTTAAAAGGAGAAAAACTGTCGGTGTTCATTGTGATAAAAAAGTACCAACTAGGGTAAAAGGGGGATTTTATCGCTCATCTATAAGACATGCAATGATATACGGCAGTGAATGTTGGCTTTTAAAGAGACAACATAAGCATAAAATGAAGGTAACATATATGAGAATGTTGAGATTGATATGTAACCATACAAAAAAAGATAAGATTCGCAGTAATCTTATAAGAGAAAGAGTTAATATAGTATCTACTGGGGGAAAAATGTTAGAAAATTGTTTAACGTGATTTGGACACGTTCAAATAAGGCCATTAGATGCATAAGTGGAGCGTTGATTAAGCATTATGGATTCCGTTAAAAAGAGAGTAGGGGACCAAAGAGAATTGACGTAAGTAAGTTATTGAGAGGCACATTTTGATTAATAACATATCAAAAATATGATTTTTAACAAAGTATAATGACGTTGTGCGATCTGTATAGTCGATTCCACCTAGTAAGATAAAACCCTATTATTGTTGTTGTTAGACTTATAGATAGAAATAGAGTGATGAATGAGAGAGTAAAAGTGATAAGAGTAATGAAATATAATGTACCCTCTCCAGTCTTAAATATAGGATCTATTTAGAGAGTTAGTATTGGTCATAAATATAGGACCTAATTATAATTTTTGTCAACTATTTCCCAAATTATCTTTATTGATGCCCTCCAACAATAATTGAGTAGAAAATGGAGGAGGGAATAAGAGAAGATGATCGGGGTGTTTTAGAAAAAAACAACATACTAACTAACATAACTAACATAATTAATTTAATCAAATTAATTAAATATGTCTTATATTTAAAATCGCAAGGAGTAGTATAATAGTATAATATGAAATAATTGTTAGAATCTTAAGTTTTGATGAGGACTGGAACCCATAGATAACATAAGTAAAATAAACAGATAGAGGATAACTTAGTCTGGAATGAATTGAGATAAGAATTATGTTATATGTCTAAGTAACAGAGTGTAGGATACAGATTCACTATCGCTAAGCTAGAACCTATCGCTAACAAATGGAAGGCTTAGGATAACAATAGCTAATAAAAACTTAGCAATAAACTGAAGTAAATATCCCTATCGCTAAGAACTTCACTATTACTAATATAAGGAATAGAGCTAGTCTGAGCAAAGAACAATAGATCACTATTGCTAAGATATTTTTCTATCGCTAATGTTTCATAAACAACATAGATATCACAAGGAAAAATAGCTAGCAAAGATAACTAGCGATAGCAGGATCAGCTATCGATAGTAGAACACTTATAGCAAATAGATTAAGCTAATGGATTGAATTAGCGATAATATAGTCTCTAGCGATAAGGAGATCAGCTATCGATAGGAAATCACTTGTTAAAATAACTTGGACATTCTGATAGCTAATATATTGTCTGTATACTTTGAGCTAATGAATTCCACTAGCGATAACGCCTACTGTATCTCACATGAATACTTGCTTCAGCTAATAGCCTAAGTGCAAGACTAACACTATGAAGCTAGCGATAGTCAAGGGAGCTAGCGCTACTGAAAAAGTTGCTACACAAGTATGATGTTGCAGGAAGTTGTTAGACATAGTTTCTATCTCTCATAGCTCATCTTCTGCAAGAATTAAATGAAGCAAGAGAAGGAAGATGACTAAAATGAATACTAGCATTAAATGCCAACGGCTAGGAGTTTCCAACGGATATATTCAAACGGATTCATAGAGTTGAAGGAAAAAGGAAAAGATGTGAAGAGATATAAATACCAAGACTTGAGCATTTATAAAGTAGAGAACAGACTGACAAACTTGCATTCATTATTCTCATCTATTCACTGCTCAAAGCTTTATTACTCTTAGTGAGATTATTCTGTACTTCAGTGATTATCACAATCTGTTCATTAAGTGAACTCATTTATTAAAATCCTCTATTGTTTGAGGTTGTTCTAAAGTCTTGGACTTAGAACAAGGTTGTAGTCTTACAACTTGTAAGGGGGAGCATTTAGAGGAAGTCTAAAGCTCTGTTTTTATAAAGGTTGGCAGGTGAACCCGTATTGTAAAACCTGTGGTTTAGTGGAACCCAACGAAGAGTTGAAGAACTGGACGTAGGCAGTGTTTCGCCGAACCAGTATAAAGGATTGTCTTTATATTTACAGTTTTAATTTTTGAAAAGCACAATTTATCCTCCTCTTGTGCGTTTTGCCACTTACAATAATTTGAGTGTAAAATGAGGGGAAATACATTTATTAGTTAGGAAAAAAAGGCCAAATAGACTATATAGAAATGAGGCAGAATAATTCAAATTGTAAGCCGTTATACGTAGAAATGTAGTAGTACTTTTAAACAAATCACGCATTACAAAATCATTAATCACGCTACTAGTCTTAATAAATACAGTAACATTTAACTTTTATAATTTAATTTTTTTAAAAATCATTAATTTTTCTTGGTCCCCATCACACATTTCACATTTTCCCACTGTCTGTTTGATGGCCCTGTAATTAAAAAAGCTTCTCGTTCTCACATTAATCTCGTATTCTCGTTTGACTCCGCTCTTACCACCTCAAATAGGATTAACGTTGTTAAAGCAATGGCTTGGTCCCTAAAGGATTATTACACGGATTTTTTTTTAAACTCATTAAATTATAGGGTTTAATTATAATTTTTAGGATTTATTAATAGAATTAGTATGTCTATAAAATTTAACAATACTCTCAATCAATAAAAAAATACAATTCATTTTCATAAAAAACAATTCAAATATTTTAATTATATTCGTCAAAATGTTTAATTTTTCTTGGCACACACCAGACATTCCCCCAAACTTTTGTTTAACAGGACTATTATATATACAAAGCTCACTACATTACTGAGCCCTATCCGGCTATCCCCTACCTTTTCTCTTGGGCCAACTTTATATGAACCTGCCCCTACCCCTACCCAATACTAATAACAACGTCTATTTTTTTTTTTTTTATATGCATATAAGTTAACAATCCACGATTGTACCTAGGTTTTAAGTAATGGACTTAATATCAGATAAGTTCTAAGGAATTGTCAATAACAATTTAAGTAGCCATTGCTAATAAATGAAAAAGTTGTCAATAAAATCTATATAATATTAAATCTTTTATTTGAAACTTGAGTACAATTGTCCCTATAATAATTGAAATCACATTGTTTTCTTGATTTTTTTTCACTAAAAAAAAGGAAATAAACCACATTTTCTTGGGAAAGATTAAAGAACACGAAACTACATGTTTATTATATTTTAGAAGGTGCTTGTGTTTCTTAGTTTATGTTTCATGTATTTCCCCTCGTCCATACTATAAGAGGTAATAAATTATGTTATATGATCCAAAGAAACATATTAGAATTATTTATTAAGGGTAAAATTAATGTAATTTCCTAATTGTACCCTTATATCATTTATCATTAACACAATGTCTCTCCTCTATTTTTATTACAATCTCTCTCCTCTATTTACATATAATTGGCAAGGGCAAAAATGAAAATAAATCATGTATTATCTTGATTTTATGTTACCTCTTATAACATTGACAAAAAAAATTCTCATGTTATCTCTTATATTATAGCCTGAAGTGATTAGGTCACAATTTTTTTCGCCAACTTCCTTCCTCACAATTTAACGAAGAGAAATATCAATATGGAATCTAATCCTTTTCATAAGTTATACTCTCTCTGATTTTAACTATAAGAGGTAACATAGTAAATTTTTTTGTCCAAAATATAAGAGGTAACATGCAAAAGTCGGGGCAATAAATGCATGTTTCCTATTTCTGCCTTTATATATTAAATATTTATATTATAGCCCTAAGGGATTAGCTCACAATTTTTTTTGCCAACTTCCTTCCTCACAATTTAACGAAGAGAAATATCAATATGGAGTCTAATCCATTTCATAAGTTATACTCCCTCCGATCCTAAATATAAGAGGTAACATAGCAAATTTTTTTATCCAAAATATAAGAGGTAACATGCAAAAGTCGGGGCAATAAATGCATGTTTTCCATTTCTTCCTTTATATATTAAATATTGAAAAATAAATGCAAGATGGGGAGATAAAATGTGTATAATAAATAAGTAAAGGTAAAATTGGAAAACTTTATTAAGTCTACCCATAATAAATGATTCCAACATATTTTATTGGTATGTGTAAAAATGTTCACTACCTCTTATATTAGGGACCGGAGGGAGTATTACATAATTCATACATACCAAACAAATGTACCGCTTTGTTCCTTATTATAATTCCACCCTAACTACTTCTCACATACCAAGGAGTGGAAGTTATAATATTAAATATGGCCCATTATTAAAAAAATTTCAACTTTACCCTTATTTAAGAATATGTGTGAAAATATTATTTTATACATTATACACCTTCTCTCTCATCTTCCTTATTTCCAATATGGGGTTAAAATAGTCACAATAACATTAATTGATCCCAAAATGAATTTATATTTAGAAACAAAAAATTTGTGGTAGTTGGACTTATAATAAGGAATAGAATGGTAATTGACTCATTAAATATCACCTTAATCAATAAGTTTTCCGATTTTACCCTCATTTATGAATGTGTGTTTAAAAAATATTCCCTTTGTTCCATAATATAAGAGGTAACATGAGAATTTTTTTGCAGACATTATAAGAGTTACTCCCTCCAATCGTCAACAATTTTACACAAACCAATAAAACATAGTGAAGTCATCTATTATGAGTAAAATTAATGTAGTTTATCAATTTTACCCTTATATCATTTATTATACACTCACACACTCTCTCTTCTTTACAGTTAACATGCAAGGGCAAAATAAAAATCAAATATTTATTATCTTGACTTTTACATGTTACCTCTTATATTTTGGACCGAAAAACTCATGTTACCTCTTATATTATGGACCTAAAAGAGTAACATGTAAAAGTCAAGATAATAAGTATTTAATTTCCATTTTTACCCTTGCATATTTAATGTAAAGAGGAGAGTGTGTGAGTGTATAATAAATTATATAAGGGTAAAATTGGAAAACCATATTAATTTTACCTATAATAAATGGATTCACTATGTTTTCTTGGTTTGTGTAAAATGATTTATTACCTCTAATAATATGAATTGGAGGGAGTATTTTGAACATTGTATTCCATATCTTCCTTCTCAATCAAAATTTATTAACAAGGGTAAAATTGTAACACTAATAATAGTTTATGTCAAATTGGACTTGTAAGAAGGACCAAAATTTTTCCACAAAATAAACTTATATAAAGGACAAGAGTGGTATCAATATTTAATGTTTAATAGTCTTGAATATGATTGCCTTCCAATAAAAGAATACATGTGATTATTAAAAATAAAATCAAAAAACCTCGAAAACACGTCCAATACTTTATTAATTACCAATAGGTTTTGAATTGCTTATGAACAAAATCTTAAGGTTTGTAAGTGCAAAAAATGTATTTTAAAAAGTTACCATCAATTAGGCTGTCAATATTATATTAAAGGGAAAACGTAAGAAAAAGACTTTTAAAATATGTAAAAAAACAATTAGATACAACGAATTTCAGAAGAACACATTATATACCAGAGAATTATTTGTCTTTTTACAATTTTAATGGAATGACAAAAAAATGATCCACCACTGGCCGCCGCCACCGGGTGACAGGTGATCAACGGGCACTGGAGCTCCGGCCAATAAGAGATCTTTTATTTTTATTTTTTATTTTTTTGTGGGGCTTTGCAAAACGAATACAAAATGAGGGGTGTGGTGTGATTGGAACCGATATTTATAAAATTTTCATTTCATATTTCTGTACTGTTTATTAGTAATTTGGGACCACAAAAGAGAATGACGAGCGGTATGTCATGATGATTAAAGTGAAAAAAACGTTGGACCACAAATAAAAAAAATGCAGAGTGCATATATACGATCTAATTAACTTCTGAAGAAAAAAAAAAGAATATCCATAGGTTTAGATTAAAAAAAAAAATGAATAGTGATGAAATCAAAAATTTCAATAAGTTAAACTTGCATATTTACAAGTTAAGTTAGGTCATTTATATAAGTCTTATTAGTCAAAATTTTATATGCACCATTCGAATTGCATGATTCACAAGTCAAATTTGTAAAACGTTTAAGTTCTTTGAAACGTTAATATTTAATTTTCCTACACGCACTTATGGCTATTTTGTACTTACATTTCTTTGTACTTAACTTACCTTCTGTTGATCAGAGATAAAAACTTGTCTATTCTTGGTCATACGATCCTAGCGTTCCTTAGTTTGTTTTTCCTTAAGAGAACCTACGTTTCTTATAGCCAGAGGCTCAATTTGTTCAAAATCAACCCCATAAATTAAGGAATGAATGAGCTCGAGTGAGCATTAAAAGTACGTTCATCACCACTACCTACTTACTGTCTAGATACAATATAGATGGTTCAAATTGATATTTTTTAAATAAAATTTATGACAATACATATAAAATCTAAAATAAAAAACAATCATTTGCCAATAAATATTTTTTAGAAAAAATTCTAATTTAAAACCCATCAATTGTAAACTTCAAATATATGGATTATTGAAACTATATATATATATTTATGAAACATTGAATATATATCATAGAAACGATGAGCACTGAAACTTGTTCTTGAAATTAGTACTTTCTCCTGATGCAGAACGTGTGAGGGGGGAAATGGAGATGAAAGAGAATATAAGAGATAGTGGAAGGGAGAATTTAGAATAAGAGACGAGAGAAAGAGATAGAGCAAGAAGAAATGAGAGAGATAGAAGAAGAGAGACAAAGGAAAATGATATTATTATTCAAATTCCATAAAACGTACAAAGCAAATAATTTATAAATCTCAACCAAACCCTATGAATTGATAACAGAACATTCTAGAGATTCAAATCACAATTAATGCTGATTGATGACAATCAAACTAGAACATTCTAGAAATTAAAACTAAATGCAAATAATAATTAATACTAATTGATAACAATCAAAATAAAATGAAAACAAATTATTTCTGTAATAATGATAATTATACTTGAAAATCCCAAAAAATGATAATTTCCTAATTTTCATATCCCATAATTTCTCTCGTGCTTAAAAAACTCGGCTCTCGACGAGTTGATAGAGATGTGTCAATCTTGGAAGGGAAGGGCAGTTTAAATCATCAAAGAAGTGTATTCATCTGGAAATCCCTTCCAACAAGTGAGGTAATAGAAGAGGAAACCATTACAAGAATCTTGATAACAATGAACCTCTGGAAAACCTTTTCAACAAATGAGATAAATAAAGAGAAACCCAAGGAATGAGTGGGCAACTTGCGAAAACTTCAATAAAGCATTCTGATTCGAAAGTCCTCTCCAATATATGAGGTACCAAAAGAGAAAACCCTTGATAGAGTGGCTATTTTGATCGTTGAGAAAACCTGGTAAGCCTTTCCAACAAGCAAGGTATTGTTGTAGTGACTTGTTCAACAAAGGAGTACTGAATTTCGCCGATCTAGGACATTGATAAGATGAGGTTGTAATTTGATAATCTTGAATGTTTATAGTCTCAATTAAGGAATGAGCTCTCTTCATCGGTGCAGAGTAAGTGATATACTCACCAAAAACAAACTCTTCACTATTGAAACTAACATGATTGTGTCATCACTAATATCAATCGTATGATCAATCTGATCCTTGATGTCCACAATCTGATAATGATTCACCTTGGTTACCAAAATATCTAGTGGTGTTTGGTGTGGGGCATGTTCAGGTGGGGTTACCTCGATGGCATGGGTGAGTTCCACTGCTGGAGTGAACACCTTAGGTGTCATAATCACTTCTTCTAGGTCTAAGGATGAATCTTGTACCTCTGTTGACTTAGTTGCTTGAATTGTTTGACTCCTTCTATGAGTGTATGGATCTCTGAGACGTTGATAAATATCCTCTAAGGCCTCCAGTATCCTGGAGCATTCTTGGTTCAACTCTTCATTATACTTATTGTTGGCTTTATTGTATTCCTCAATGACCTCAAGACGTTGGAACAAAGCCACATACATATCTAAATCATTGAAATTTTCTTTTGCCCATACATAATTTTCTTCCGTTTGGGATCCATTTGGGTAGAAGCTAATGTTATCATCTTCATAGTATTCTTCATCATCATAATACTCTTCTATGTCATATTCTTCAAAATCATCATATTGAGTATTATATTGATATATGGTGTCATATTTATACAAACACCCTATTGATGAGTATCCTTTGATGAAACTCATAGTTATAGCTAGGTAACATGCTTCTTAGGGTTTTAAATGGGTTTCAAATCTATAAAAGGTCCCCAAGTTGCCTCCACCAAAAAGGTGAAGACCCTACTTAACAAGTCTAACCCTCAGGCACTACAAAAAAGGGGGTTTTAGTAGCGGTTACATTAGTTGCGGAAGTCTAAAACCGCCAGTAATTATGCATTAGTAGCGGTTATAAGCACAAACTACAAGTAAATACGACGGTTTGACCACAAAAGTAGTTAGTTGCGGACATTAGTAGCGGTTTGGGATAAAGAACCGCAACAAATTTGACGCGCTTTGGCGGGATAAGTAGTAGTGTAAATTTAGTCCCGGTTCTGGAAGGAAAAACCGCTAGAAAATGAATGGCCGCTGAATTAGTGGCGGTTTTAATATATTAGTAGCGGTTTCCCCCAAAACCGCCACTAATTCAGCGAAATAAATGCAACTGCATTTATTACAGGCTGAATTAGTCGCGGTTTCAGCTGCGGTTTTTGCTAAAACCGCAACTACTAGTAGCGGTTCTCCAAGAACCGCTACTAAATTGAACAGTTTAAAAAGGCTCGTGCCTTTTCTCTGAAAAGGCACGAGCTTTTTAGAAAGAAAGTGACGTGACGTGACTTCAACGAGAAAGAAGAGGTTAAAATCATGGTGAAAAAGGGCGATCGCAGTAGAGAGAAGAGGCCTATTACCGCTGAACAAGAGGAGGCTGAGGAGCGGCTTCGTAAGGAACAGGCTGAGCAGGCCGAGAGGGATCGTATAGAACAAGAGCGCATCCGTATACAGAACGAGCCGATTCCAGAAGATGTAATCAACTCATTCTGGAGTGGAGGAGAAAACTTCGACGAGACTGGAGGAGGAGCGGATTTTGAGGATATGGCACGTTGGTTGGACTCTGAGGAAGATGACGAGGCGGGGCGCCCTAAACGATCTGCCGGAAGGTCCACCGGTTACGAAGTACAAGTTCAGGGTAAGGAAATTCTATTTTTATTGTTTTTATCAGATAATTATAATTTTTTATCGCTCATTAAATTGAAATTGTTCCCTAAATTTTACAGACCCTTCTGGTAGCATAAGTGAGAAAAGGTTGACGGTGCAAGATGCGATGAACCTTCCGAGCGGGCATAGAGTTAAAGTTGAGTGGGACGACTTGACCAAATTACCGGTAGGACAAGGGGGGCAACTGTACTCGATGTTCGTCGGGGGTGTAGGCCAGAATTACCAGCGATTCCCGATTGACGCTTTGGACTGGAGGAAGATTGACGCGAACTCTAAAAAGTTCGCGTTTAACGAAATTGTTAAGGTTTGTTGAATTAACTTTAAGCTTATTTATTGTTTATTATTTATTATTATTAGAATGTGATTTTAATTAATACTATAAGAAATATTCTTTTTATTATGTATTGTTTATTGTTTATTATTTATTATTTCTTATTTCTTTTATGTTATTATCTGAATTTGATTTTAATAAATATTATAGGAAATGTATTTATTATTTCTTATTTCTTTTTGTTATTATTTGAATTTGATTTTAATAAATATTATAGGAAATGTATTTATTATTTCTTATTTCTTTTCTGTTATTATTTGAATTTGATTTTAATAAATATCATAGGAAATGTATTTATTATTTCTTATTTGTTTTATGTTATTGTAGCGCCATAAAATCAGGTCAAATGGAGTCGCCACCAAAATTTTTAAAATAGGGATAATTTTGGAAAACCTTTTAAAAATTATAAATGTCTTTTAAACCAAATTGGGCTCGAGAGTCGATTGTATGTGAGGAAGGTGTTAGGCACCCCACAGCACCCGTTCATGAGAACGGTAACCCTAAGTTAATTATCTAAAAATAAATATGGCCTTGAAATTTATTTTAATCACCCAAAAGGTAATATAAAAATATATTCACAAAAAAAAAAGTATTTACATAGTTGGACTTGACCTAGGATTTAACCTAGGGCCTACGTACCCTTAAGGGATCAAAGCTCACGTAGTTCGGGGTAGAAATGCGTGTCACTGTGTTTGTGTTTTTTAGGGAAAATGTTTATTCAATTTTTAGAAAAATATTTATTTTTGGTTTGTATTTTTTATTTAGGAAAATATGTCTTTATTTTTTATTTAGGAAAAAGACTTTCAAATGAATTTTGGATTAGACTTCCTGAGGAGATTCCCATAATCTCGCACGGAAGAATAATCAATTTCTACCTGAGGAGGTTCTAAAAACCTCGCACGGTATAAAAGAATACTTTCAAAAAGAATTAATTTATTTTGATCAAAATATACTCTTTTTTAGTTTACTTTATAAGAAAAAGTGATTCACAATCATTTGCAATGATAAGCTAAGAAAGACAAGCGTTAGTAGCAATGTCAACATCTTATACATGGTAGAAGATATAAAACATGATGAGGATGCATACCTTTTAATCCATGTAGAATTTTTTGTAGCGTACGCAAGCCACATGCACGAAGAAGGTGAGAAATTTGAATCCAAAGAAAAGAAGGATGAGGTGTAAGCGATAAGAATAAGAACTTGAAACAATAAACACATATAAAAACACGGAGTATGATGAGATAAGAATTTTGTATAAGCAGGTGTTTTTTTCATTCCACAAATATGGATGATGAGCATATATGGGATCATAACCAAACGGTTAGAACGCTCCACCCAGGAATCATAAGAATGATAAAGAAGAGAAAAGAATGTGCATTTAGTAAGCATATACTTGAGCCTCCATCCCGTTAGAGATGTTTCATTGGCACAGGAAATTATGGATCCCTCCTTAGAAAGAATTTGAATGATAAGAATGAATTTCTCTCCATACTTCTCACTTGCCTCATTTTCCTCTCTCTAAATTATTTCTGCCTCCTCCTAAAAACCCTAGCCTCTCCAAATTCTTCTCCAATCCTCCCCCTTTGTGAGCTCTTACTCCTCTTTATATAGGCACCATTAGGGTTTTTATCATAAATGCACTAATATTTTTTTTAATTTTCGTTTTTTATTTTTCTTTATTTTTCTTTTAATAACATTTCCTATTCTTGCACCTAAATGACAATATTTTTTATGATTTTCATTTTTTTTAAACATCAATCAACCACCAATCATCATTAATGGCTCATAATCACAATCAATTTCAAATTTCAAAATTTACTTCTTCAATTATGACCCAACAATTAGCATTAATGACACATAATCATAATAAATCAATCAATTTTTAATTTTTTGTAATAATAATAAATGTGCCATTTTTCAATCAAAATTAGTGGAGATTCTATAAGGATGATTTTTCTTTTTTTTTATTTCTTATTATTTTGCGGGGCCCGGACAAAATAGGGTGTTTACAGTTATTATTGGAATTTGTTATTATTTATTATTTTCTAATTAAACATACTTAAATTTAATATTTTACAGAGGAAGTTTGATGTGAGGGACAGCCACAAGAATTGGACAGAATCAAAGATGGGGGACGGTTGGAAGAACAAGCGGTTGGATCTGTTCAAAGAAAGAGATCGGATGAGGAGTAGGCCGCTTCAGGAGTTGGTCGATGATGTCCCTAGTGGCCTCACTGCGGATGCATGGGAGAGATATGTGGGTTAGAGGATGGGAGACATTGGGAAGGTATAATGAATAATATTATTGAATTTATATTGAAATATCATATTGAAGAAATATTTTTGAATTAATGATGATTATTTAATTTTATTTTACGTTAACAGAAGATATCGCAACAAGGTCTTACTGCGAAGTCGCATCAGAAGGTTCATCATACGGCTGGGACGAAGCCGTTTTCGGTTTGGTACAAAGAGATGGTATGAAGGAATGAAGCTTCGTTGTTTAATTTAAAAATAATTTATCTTTATATATTAATAACTATTTGTATCTTAATTTTCAGGCGGAAGAAGCTGCGAAGAAAGGGCAGAAGGCTACCACGGTCGTTTCTACCAAATAAAGCACAGACACGCCGACGGGAGCCCAACATCCAGGGAGGCTGAGGAGCAAATTGTAAAATTTTTATTTATTTATTTTTATATTATTATATTTTTAATAACAACGACATCAAAATAAAATTGTTAATATGTTTGTGTGTGCAGGCTAGAATTGAAGAAGCGGAGAGAGAGATCGCCGAGTCGCAGGGGGACAATGTAGACCCCACTGCCTCACTAAGGGCTGCCCTAGGGCCTCAAGAGCACCCTGGCCGGGTTCGCGGGATGGGATTCAGAGCCAGACCTACGGTGGTGTACGGCAGGTCAGGCGACCCAGGCAGCTCCTAGTCTACAGCTTCGAGCCAACCATCAACAAGTGGCCCGATTAGGGAGCAGAGTATGAGGATCAAATGAGGGAGAGACTCACTCATGAGATTACGGAATGGGTGACTGATCAGGTGTACGACCGACTGGACTCCTGGGTGCAAAACGCCAATAACACGTTGGAACAGATACAGCGGAGGTTCGACCCAGATGGATCTCCTTTGCGAGTACCACTACCTCCACGTCCACCGAAGCAGCCTTGCAACCGTTCTCCGGAGCATCAAGACGAAGATCAGCCTCCTGCGGCGTAGCTCTAGGGTCTTTTTTTATTAGAATGTTTTTAATTTCAGGATTTCAGTTGAACATTTTTATATTTAAATGTTTGCTAATTATAGGATTTCAGTTGAACATTTTTATATTTAAATGTTTGTTAATTTGAATATTAGTTGTTCAAACATTTCATATCTTTAATGTTGCATAATTTTGTTAGTCGTTATTATCTGATTTAATTTTTACTTCACAAATGGCAATAATTTTTTTTAACAGTTAAACAAAAAAGTTTCTTCGTGACTAATAAATAAACCGTTGTTATTTGTTTATTTTCTTATATAGTATTTGAAAAAAAATAAGATATAAATAACATTAAAAATACAAAATAGCACATTTAGTAGCGGTTTCAAAACCGCCACTAAGTGAATAAATATTAAAAAAAATTAAACTTACTAACGGTTTCAAACCGCCACTAGGTTACTAAATATAAAAATTATTTAATACTAGTAGCGGTTCTAAAATCGCTACTAAATGCAATCATCAGACAACTGCCACCTGTTACTTTTCCAACGGTCTGATTGAGTTAGTTGCGGTTTTAGTAGCGGTTAAGGAACCGCTACTAATGTCTAAATTTCATTTTATAAGCCCTTGATTCTTTCCAATTCATTTTCACATTTCATTCAAACTATTAAGTTCTTTCCTTATTTGATAATATCTTCAGTCATATGATGGATAAATCTTGGATAAATTTGCCACGGACGTCTCCCCGTTATTTGGTTGGTGTTGACCACTTTTTAGATTTTGCTTTCAACCACACCGGTGTTAACAATTAGATATTGTGTCCTTATCCAAAATGTAAATTTAAGAAGTGGCATCCCAGAAATGTTGTGCGTGAGCATCTTATACTGAAACAATTCCCATCCAATTACACATTCTGGGGTATTCATGGCGAGAACGATGATGATGGTGGTGAAGTAGTTGCTCGAACATCTCAGGTTGGAATGCAGATCGACGATGACGATGATGACAACAATCATGTGGATCCATTTAACGATGTTGTGTGTGATGCTTTCGGGGTGCAAGGTGACGGCTTCGGGAGTCAGGAAGGGGTTGAAGGACCACTCCCAGAGTTTTTTCGAAATGAAGCTGTAAAGAATTTTTTCGACCTTATGACGGATTCAGATAAGCCATTGTTTCCAGGTTCTACTAAAAACTGTCTCATTTCGTTTCTAGTTTTGTCACATAAACGTTCGTTTTAGAATAAGAATAATGTTTATTAAGGGTGCAGTAAATATTCAAAACTATCATTTCTTGTCAAGCTCTATCATATCAAGTGCTTGTGTGGCTTCAGCGATAAGGGGATGTCGATGGTGTTAGAATTATTGGTAGATGCATTCTCTCAGGCAGAAATAGCACCATCATTCTACGAAGCAAAGAAGACTATTAACAAGTTGGGATTGAACTACACTAAAATCCATGCCTGCCCGAATGCTTGTATGTTGTACTGGGGAGACGATGCCGAGTTGGGCGGATGTAAGCGGTGTAATGCGTCTCGGTACAAATAGACAAAGAGGGGTCGAATAGCAACCAAGAAGCCTGCAAAGATTCTAAGATATTTCCCCCTGATTCCACGACTTCAGAGGTTGTATGTGTCATCCAAAACGACGGAGCACATGCGGTGGCATTCATCAGAGCCCAACGTCGATGGGAAGTTAAGACATCCTAGGGATGTTGAGGCTTGGAAAGCGTTTGATGCTCGATTCCCGGAATTCGCCAGTGACCCGAGAAATGTCCGCCTCGCTCTCGCATCAGATGGGTTCAATCCGTTCGGGAATCTTAGCACTACGTACAGTATATGGCCTGTGGTATTGATACCGTACAACTTACCCCCTTGGATGTGTATGAAACAGAGCTCATTCATTCTTTCGATGATTATTCCGGGGAAGAAAGCTCATGGAAACGATATAGATGTCTACCTTCAACCGTTGATACAGGAGTTGAAGGAACTTTGGAGCAACGGAGTTGAGACGTATGACGCTTACAGTAAGACGCTCTTCACACTCCGTGCGTCGTTGATGTGGACAGTGAGAGATTTTCTTGGACTTGGCACATTGTCTGGTTGGAACGTGCATACATGCATAGCTTGCCCCAACTGCAACTTTGACCAAGACTCGGTCCGCCTTCCTCACAGTCACAAGTGGTGCTTCATGGGTCATCGGCGGTTCCTTCCTGGAGGTCATAGGTTCCGACAGCAGAAGATTAGATTTAACGGATCACAGGAAATGAGGGATCCTCCTATGTTTTTGTCTGGCGCAGATATTCTTCAACAGCTTGAAGATGTTCACGTAGAGTTTGGGAAGACAGACGGCGTTCAGCCTGGGGGAAGAAGGGGACGCAGCCAGTCCCAGGGGAAAACGTGCAGCAATGGCGAAAGAAGAGCATTTTCTTCGAGCTCCCCTACGGAAATCTAATCTACTTTGCCACTATCTTGATGTCATACACATCCAAAAAAATGTGTGTGACAATATTTTGTACACTTTACTGAACGAGTCTGGAAAGTCCAAGGACCATCTTCAAGCAAGGAAAGATCTGATGGCGATGGGAATACATGAAGACGCATGGCCGGATGAGAATGAAAAGTTTGCCCCAGCCTCATTCACACTGACAAGAGCCAACAAGGAAGTCTTCCTCTCCACACTTAAGGACATTAAGGTCCCTGATGGTTATTCAAGCAACATCTCAAGATGTGTGGACATGCACTCTAAGAAGATTGCCAGGTTGAAAAGACATGACTGCCACGTTTTGCTCCAGCAATTCCTACCTCTGGCAATTAAAAGCACATTGCCCCCGGAGATGTCTAATGTTTTGGTTCAACTCAGTTCTTTCTACCGATGGTTATGTGCAAAAGTTTTGGACAAAGCAGAGCTGGATCAATTGCAGGAAAAAATTGTTCTAACGCTCTGTCATATGGAGATGATATTTCCCCCGTCTTTCTTCACGGTCATGGTCCATCTCACTGTACACCTCGTTCAAGACACAAAGATGGGCGGCCCGGTTCAATACCTCTGGATGTATCCCATAGAGAGGTCCGTTGATTCATTTTTCCAGTGGTTTCATGATTTTGTTTCAGTTACCTGATTGTACTTGTAATTACAGATACTTGGGGAAATTGAAGTCGTATGTGAGGAACAAAGTATCTCCAGAGGGTTCTATAGCAGAGGGTTATTCTGGTGACGAGGTGTTAACATATTGTTCGCGCTATTTTGATGATGACATCGAGACTTCATTCAACCGCCCTCCTCGTGTCGATGACAGCCCCACCAATGTCCAGTCACCTTCTAACACATTATTCCTGCCAGTCGGAAAGCCAGTTGGAGGAAGTCAGTATTACAGGCTCACTCATACTGAGAGGTTGCAAGCACACAGACATGTCTTGACAAATTGCCCTCAAGTGGAGCCCTACATTTAGTAAGAATTCTAACACTATATACACATATCATGTTATTTTTTTTATTTCCAAACCACATAACCCTCTGATATGTTCCATTGGAATTTAGGGATTTCCGCCGCTATGTTAAACGCCAACTACGAAGCCGCACAAGGTAATCTGCCGAGGTGGATAAAAAGGTCCATCGAGAGTTTCCGGATTGGTTTGCACAGAGGATACTCAATGACAACAATCCCCATGCGCCTGATATGATAAATCTAGCAACCGGTCCACTCGACCATGTCAGGAGATATACGGCATACAACGTCAACGGTTTCAAGTTTTGCACCATTGCAAGGGATGAAGGTTCTCTCACCCAGAATTCCGGAGTCTTTGGCACATTCGGGACAAGGAGTTATGCCAGCTCACGGGATACAGACATGCGATTTGGAGGCGTATCATACTATGGAAAGCTCGTGGACATCATCGAGCTTAACTATCAAGGTCATTTCACCGTGCCTCTCTTCAACTGCATGTGAGCAGACACCAGAACTTCTCGAGGCATTACATTGGACAGCTTGGGCATCACGTCCGTAAATTTCTCGAGGCTCATTCACACAGGGGAAATGGCAGATGATGAGCCGTATATTCTTGCCTCACAGGCGCAGCAAGTATACTATGTGGAAGATCGGACACACAAAGATTGGCACATGGTGATTCATATGAAGCCGCGTGACCTCTACGACATGGGTGACGAAGATGATCTAGAACTAGGCAGCCAACATTTTGAACCTGAAAACTTCGACAACCTCATTTATGAAGAAGACGGTCATTTACAAGTAGTTAGGTGAGGATTTTCACTACAAATAATTTAAACAAATTTCAACACCTTTAGCAATAGAAATTTATATATTTGTTTATTTTCTTTTTAGGCAGGAGCAAGAAGAAGATGATTGAAGCAACCAACCATAATTATTTTTTATTTTATAAAATTTTCATAAAAATGTGTATCAAATGTTCATATATCATATTTTTTTTAAATTAGGTTGAGCTTTTTTTTAATTAAAAACATCTAGTAGCGGTTCTAGAACCGCCACTAATTCTGCGGACAAATATTAGTGGCGGTTCTAGAACCGCCACCCAAACCGCTACTAAATACCGCACAAATCACTATAAATATCCACTCCCTCCCCTCATTTTTCTTCACACATTCATTCAATTCCTTCTCCCTCTCCATTCAATTTATCCTCAGTCTGACCGCTAATGCCTTTATTTTTTGTTCTGAAAATAATTTATCTTATATTTCTTTTTATTTAGTGTGTTTTATTTTCTATTCTGAATTAATTTGTTTGCTAATATATTTTTTTCAGGTTACAATATCGAATTATTTCCCATTTTTAGTGATAAAAAAGTTTAATTTATTATTGATAATATTCTTACTACAAACATAATTAGTTGTTTATTTTTAACTAATTCTTTTTTTATTGTTTGATATATGGTTTTTTTATACATATGGTTGTTAATATAGTTAAGAATTTTTTTTATTTTAACAATAAAAACATTTTGAAAAAGTCTAATTTATTATTATTGTTTTTTCATTACATTTGATCATATGACATTGATTTTTGAATATCTAATATGGACGTTTTTTTTAACATCCTTAAAATTTAGTAGCGGTTTTGAACCGCCATTAATAAATTGGACCAATTCTTTTTTTTAAATTTTTTTCTTTTCTTTTTAATTAGTAGCGGTTTGAAACCGCTGCTCAAACCGCCACTAATAAATGGGCCAAATTTTTTTTTAATTTTTTTGTTTTTTAATTAGTGGTGGTTCGAACCGCTGTTCAAACCGCCACTAAATTGAGAAATTGAATTTTTTCGCCATTATGTTAATTTTTACATTAGGGGCGGTTTTTTATTTAGTAGCGGTTTTCGTAACCGCTACTAATTAGTGGCGTCTTTGACTTTGTTACACGCGGTTTCAATAACCGCCAGTAAATGTTTGTCACGGGTGATTTAGTGGCGGAAATAAAAACCGCTAGTAAGATGTTAGTGGCGGTTAAAACCGCTACTAATACACGCTTTTTTTGTAATGAGGGAACTTTACAGTTCGCAAGGATTATTCTTGCTAAATAAGTAACAATCTGAGCTAGATCTTTACAGTAGCCTCAGAGGGTACAGTCCCGCAGGGAAACCGTTAGAAATCTCTACTAACCTAGGGTAGAATGAGACCCGAGTGTAGGGACGAATGTGTGTGAGGATATGTGTCAGTCCTAGGCTTGAAAATTTAATGCTGAGTTAAGCGAAGGAAATAATAATAATCAAAATAAATTAAAGGATTACTCAAAAGTAAACTAAAATTGAGAAAAAGAAAACTATTTCTTTAACCCCCCTCTCTCTTTTTGCTTTTTTTGTCTCTTTTTTTTCTATGGCAAATTTTTTTTTTGCTTTTTTTTTCTAGAATAACAAAATGAAATCAACAGAAAAAAATTACCAAATGATGCCTTGCGAGAATAAAGCTTGAAACTTTCTCCAAAAGTTTTTATGGCCGCTTCTTCTGAATGGTGATTCTTGTGTATGAGGAGATCGGAAATTGCAGAAATCACGTAAGAGTAATGTAAAGTAGCAAAAATACAAACTTGATGCTTTAGAAGGCTTTTAAAATTTTGAGAATTGATTTTGAAGGCTTATGCAAGCAGAAGGGAAGGGGAACCAAACTCTGGTACCAATTGATGCAAACCGTGAAGGGAAAAGGGAGATAAAAGAGAATATATGAGAATATAAGAGATAGTGGAAGGGAGGATATAGAATAAGAGAAGAGAGAAAGAGATAGAGCAAGAAGAAATGAGAGATAGAATAAGAGAGACAGAGACAAAGGAAACTGATATTATTATTCAAATTCATAAGACGTACAAAGCAAATAGTTGATTTGCTATTTATAGACCTCAACCAAACCCTATGAATTGATAACTGAACATTCTAGAGATTCAAATCACAATTAATGTTGATTGATGACAACCAAACTAGAACATTCTAGAAATTAAAACTAAATGTAAATCATATCATAATTAATACTAATTGATAACAATCAAAATAAAATGAAAACAAACCATTTCTCTAATAATGATAATTACAGAGAATTCTTGAAAATCCTAACAAATGATAATTTCCTAATTTTCATATCCCTTCATCTCCAATCCTAAATATGATGATTGATGTACATAAAGATTAGATATTGGGTGTGTGCCTCTATGGTATTTGGGGAGGCTACAAGCTACGAAGATGAGGGCTTCTACGAAGAGCAACATTGAGACGCCAATAGTCTAGAAGAGAGGGAGGCATTAAGGAAGCAAAATACCATTGAATGGAATGACTCCAATAAGGACTACACTCTACTTCATACCCTATCCTCCTAATTCCCGCCTCCGCGTATTCCTCCGCCGTCGCTACCCACAACGACGGCTTCTCTATCGCCGCCACTCTCGCCGCCATCCTCGTTGCCACATACAGTGGTATCTGTATACGTATATTTACATGTGTTAATGTATCAACTTGTTTGATTGGAAAATTCATCATAATGGTCGATTAGTTGTATGGTATATGCATATACAGTGTTTTTGTGCTTTAGGAAACAAAACTCTTTGTACATAAAAACAGAAAATAAAAACCAAGTAGTTTGAAGGTTTTAAGTTAATGTTCCTACTAAAATACGTACCTGACACTGCACATGGATGCCATGATGTGCATACTCCACGTTGAGAGACCTTGAGAATTGCCTCACGTACCTTCACATGTATAAATTCAATGTTCACGTTAACATTAGGTTTACGTACCTATAATCTCTCTCTCTCTCTCTCTCTCACCCACACACACATTTTGCTTGAAGCCACATGAATTAAACAAACAGAAAAGCTAATATCTCTATACGATAACCAACCATTGCTGTAATATAGTCAGTTTATTAGGGTAATAAAAAAGTCATATTACTTGCATGAAGAAAGCTAAAGGTTTGTGTTGGGTTGTTTCTTTTCTCCCACATGCTCATAAATGACAAATTTCTTTTGTTTGATATCAGCAAGTGACCAAATTAAATAAGTAACTGTTGTACCAAAACTTGCTTGTCCAATTGAACTCTCTTCTGGAAAGTGGAAACAGATTCATATTGCTGTTTTAATTTGATTCCAACTGTACATCTATCTGGAATGGTCTGAATTTTATAATTTTTTTCAATAAACTTTTGCTCTAAAAGAACTGTACTGTAAGTTAAATAAGATAATTCATTAATAAAATAAAATAAAATATAAATGGAAAAGAGTATCATGAAGTCCTAGCAGAGAAACTGCTCCGAATTCTCTATATTTACCGATATATTTAGAAAGAAGTAATATACTAAAAAGAGAAGATAAATGTGGTCATGTTTATCAAAAAGAGAAGATAAAGTGGTCATGTTTATCTCTACAAAATTATATCAGACACTCCAAGTTATAATTAAAGACATATCTCCTTTGTCAAAAAAAAGGTGACATATCTCCCATCACAATACTATCAATTTACTTTATATTATCGCAAGCGTTGCGTTGTCCTTGTTAAAATTCCAAATCTAAACAAATAATTTACATTATTAAGTACCTGTAAATTCACTTAATTTTTAATTAGGATCCTATAGTTTCATGTGACTGTTAAAAAAAATTATAGGGATTTAGTTCAAAATCAAGTTAAACTATAAAAATTTTATAAAAATGACTAGAATGTAATTATAAATTAGTTGAAATTCTTGCAACATGATTTTTTATTTTTATTTATGGTACTTTTTTATATATCAACCGGCAATCAATGTCTTTTTTTTTACTATTACTACGTATGCGAGTAACCAACTATTCAGGTTTCAAATTCATAACTTTCCCTCTCAATACAAGTGTCTTTTTTAGGACTTGAGATTTTAAAAGCATCTAGCGGAGTCTTACACCGCTAGACCAACTCTGTGTTCTTGTACGCTAGACCAACTCTGTGTTCTTGTACGTATTTAAACACAAGTTAAGTCATTTGTTTTGATTTTTAATTGACGGTTATTACTACTGTGAAAAAAATTGGAAATATTTTAATGTATATATTTAAAAAATAAAAGGTATAAATGTAATTGATGCTATTCATAAATGTGAATGTGAAAGATGACAAAGACTACCGTGGAAAAAAAATCAATTTTATTTTTTAAAACCACAGGACTGTTTTTTCCCTTAAAATAGCAATAAGCAAAAGATTGTGCCCATATACAAGCTATCGATCGGTTATCTCTATACCCCTTCACCAAACATAACATGGTTATAGGAGTAATAATTATCAAACTTGTTGGTTGGATTAAATAAATTACAAAGAGAGCTTCTCACCATTTTCATTTTATATATCTTGAACTGATAAAAAAATGTTTTTTCTTGATCATTTATATTTGCTTTATCAAAATCTAAGTTTAATCCTTAATTTAGTAAACGTCTTTTCAATTCTTTAGCTGTAATTTTGATTGCTTCAGATAATTAACCATTACTATTTTTTTTGAAGTTAAACTTAATAGCTTAATAAAATTTGGAATGTTTTGTTAACACATAAAATATTGACATTAATATCTTTTTGTTATTGACATTTGAGCTAAAAGACTAACAAGACGCTTTAAAAATTTAAAGATCATGTAAGAGTAAATGGCTAAATGCTTCCTTCTTTCATAAAGTTTTACTTTACACATAATTATTATGTAAAGATTATGTATGTACAATTGTGAATGCATATAAAAAAATTAAAGTGCACTTTTGTCATTTAATTCTATAGAATGTTTTTAATTATTCTATTAATTTTAAAAATTATTATTTTGTTTTATTTTTCTAACCCTAATAGTCAACACATTATATTAACTACTACCACTCTGTTTCTTATTATAAATCAAACTACCACACAAGTAGTAGTTTGAAAAATGAATGTTATGAAAATTTAAAAAAAAAAGTAGTAATACCATTTACCAAAATGGAAAAGAAACGAAGAAATAGAAGTTGAAGTTAGAAAGAAGAAGAAGAAGAAAGAAGTATATCTTACGCCTTGGTAGCTCCATAAATGGCGTAAAGAGGATGAGAAGGAACAACAATGCCAGCTCCAGACCCTATATTCACAATCGCCCCTCTCTTTCTCTCCACCATCCCCTCCACCACCGCCGCCGTCACCGCCGTCGTCGCCGCCACATTCACCCTAACGATCCTCATCCACATCTCCTCCTCCGCCTCGTGAAAATACGCCGCCTCCGGATACGTGATCCCCACATTATTCACCAGGATCCCCAGATCCCCCGCCACCTCACCCACCGCCGCCCTCAGCCGCCGGAACCCGTCTCCGGCGCCGGCGCCGGCGAAGTCCACGACGACGGCCCTGACCTCGCGGCCAGGGAATCGGGACCGGATTTGGTCGGAGACAGACCGGAGCTTGTCGGGGTCGCGGCCGACAAGGACGAGGTTGAGGCGGCGGCGGGCGAGGCTGAGGGCGAAGGCTTTTCCGATGCCGTCGGTGGCGCCGGTGACTAGGGCCCAGGAGCCGTAGGTGGCGGCGAGGTCCTTTTCGGGGCGGAGGAATGTGTGGAAGATCCATCGGAGAAGGGAGAGTGATTGGAGGAGGAGGAGGCGGAGGCCGAGGCAGGTGGTGATGGTGAGAAGTAGCCATTGAAAGGAATCGTTGCATGTAAGGACACGTAGTTCCATTTTCTTCCTTATGAGTTCTCTCTCCCACTTTATTATTTCTTTTTGTGTATCATGTATGGCAGTAAGGAATATGGATGGGAGGTTTGTGTATGTGTATATATATATATATAGATATTTATAATATATATGTAATGTGTTTTCACTTTTCAGTTAATGAGACTGCAACATACATATGTATTTGGTACTTTTGAGTCTGCAAAGTGAAGTAGGAGTATACGTATATATATATATGTATGCACTCTCGCTCTCATGCTCGTTGTTAATATGTTACGCTTTTAGGTGGAATGGGATAGCTAGAATGTGATTTGATTTAGTTTGTGCTCTTCTCACCAATTAAAAACATGTCTAAAGTAAAATTTTTCATGTGATTGGGAAGTGGGAACACAAACATTAGCTAGTAAATTCTACTTCTAAAATTAGTGGCCAACCGGGTTCACTAAGAATTTATCTGTTAATATGGGATCAAATACAAAGTACATTAAGGTTTAATAGTTATATTTGTTTTTTAAAACCAATTTATATAATTTATACATTTATATATAAGCTATTCACAAGTAACATAAATTATAATTCAATAGGTTATTTAATATTTTCAAAATATAAAATCTATCACACATATTTAAAGATCTACTCCTTTCTACTCTTATTATAAGAATTCAATATTTGAATTGTTTGAGTCCAAAATATTAGAGTTGAAAATGTGGATTAATAATTGGGCGGCCTACATCACATCACACCGAAAAGCTAGGCAAATTAAGGTTGGTTCGGTCCCCAAGCCATGACAACTATAGAGGCCCCACCCACCACTCCCCACCGTAGATTGGTCGGTGATTTCACCATCCCAATCACATTACACCGTCCACGTGTCACTCAGGATGTTCTTCTTCTTCACTCTTCACTCTCTCACTCTCTCTCTATATATACGACAGCCTGAGCCGTAAGTTATAGTCTCAGGGTTTATCACAGCAAAAAAAAAAAAGAGTGAAGAAGAAGAACATCCTCTGTTTTGTTTCTAGGATTGCTGTCGGGAACCCATCTGAGTTTGGCCAAGTCGATGCTCTTAAGGCTGCTCTTGCTGAGTTCATTTCAATGCTCATCAACGTGTCCAATACTTTATTAATTACCAATAGGTTTTAATTTCTTATGAACTAAATCTTAAGGTCGTCTCTTTGTAAGAGCAAAAAATGTATTTTAAAGAGTTACCATCAATTAGGCTGTGAATATTCAAGGGAAACGTAAGAAAAACACTTTTAAAATATGTAAAAAAATAAAATAATTGGATACAACGAATTTCAAAACAACACTTTATATACCATAGAATTATTTGTCCTTTTACAATTTCAATGGAATGACAAAAAAGGATCCACCACTGCCCGCCACCACCGGCTGGCAGGTGATCAACTGGCAGTGGAGCTCCGGCCAATAAGAGATCTTTCATTTATTTTTATTATTTTTGTGGGGGGCTGTGCAAAACGAATAGAAAACGAAGGGGTGTGGTGTGATTGGAACCGATATTTACAAAATTTTCATATTTCTGTACTGTTTATTAGTAGTTTGGGACCACAAAAGAGAATGACCAGAAGTATGTCATGATGATTAACTTTTGAAAAAAAAAATATCCATAGGTTTAGATTAAAAAAATGAATAGTGATGAAATCAAAAAATTCAATAAGTTAAACTTGCATATTAACAAGTTAAGTCATTTATAAGTCTTATTACTCAAAATTTTATATTCATCACCATTCGAATTGCATGATTCACAAGTCAAAATTGTAAAACGTTGAAGTTCTTTGGAACGTGAATATTTAATTTCCTACACGCACTTATGGCTATTTTTATTTTGTACTTACATTTCTTAGTACTTACCCTCTGTTGATCAGAGATAAAAACTTGTCTATTCTTGGTCATACGATCCTAGCATTCCTTAGTTTGTTTTTCCTAAAGAGAACCCTACGTTTCTTATAGCTAGAGGCTCAATTTATTCAAAATCATCCCCATGAAATTAAGGAATGAGCTTGAGTGAGTACTTAAAGTACGTTCATCACCACTACCTACGCATTGTCTAGATACAATATTGATGGTTCAAATTGATTTTTTCTTAAATAAAATTTATGACAATGCATATAGAATCTAAAATAAAAATAATCTTTTACCAGTCAGTTTTTTTTAGAAAAAATTCTAATTTAAAACCCATCAATTATAAACTTCAAATTTAAATATATGGATCATTGAAACTATATATATATATATATATTTATGAAACATTGTGTGTGTGTGTATATATCATAGAAACGATGAGCACTTAAACTTGTTCTTGAAATTATTACAATCATAGAAACGATGAGCACTGAAACTTGTTCTTAAAATTAGTACTTTCTCCAATCCTAGATATGGTATACATAAATATATGGGGTGTGTGCCTCTATGGTATTTGGGGAGGCTACAAGCTACGAAGATAAGGGCTTCTACGAAGAGCAACATTGAGACGCCAATAGTCAAGAAGTGAGGGAGGCATTAAGGAAGCAAAATACCATTGTATAGAGTGACTCCAATAAGGACTACACTCTACTTCATACCCTATCCTCCTTATTCCCGCCTCCGCGTATTCTTCCGCCGTCGCTACCCACAACGACGGCTTCTCTATCGCCGCCACTCTCGCCGCCATCCCCGTTGCCACATAAAGTGGTATCTGTACATATATTTACATGTATTGATGTATCAACTTGTTTGGAGGGAAAATTCATAGCGGTCAATCAGTTGTATGGTATATGCACATACGTACAGTGTTTTTGTGCTTTAGGAAACAAAACTCTTTGTAAATAAAAACAGAAAATAAAAACCACGTAGTTTGAAGGTTTTAAGTTAGTACTGTTCCTACTAAAATACGTACCTGACACTGCACATGGATTCCATGTTGTGCATATTCCGCGTAGAGAGACCTTGAGAATTGCCTCACATACCTTCACATGTATAAATTCAATGTTCACGTTAACATTAGGTTTACGTACCTATAATCTCTCTCTCTCTCTCTCTCTCTCTCTCTCTCTCTCTCATTTTGCTTAAAGCCACACAAGTTAAACAAACAAAAAAGCTGATATCTATACGATAGCTAACCATTGCTGGAACATAGCCAATTTATTAGGGTAATATAAAAGTCCTATTTTTTTTGCCAGAATATAAAAGTCATATTACTTGCATGAAGAAAGCTAAAGGTTTATTTTGGGTTGTTTCTTTTCTCCCACATGCTCATAAACGACAAATTTCTTTTGTTTGATATCAGTAAGTGACCAAATTAAATAACCGTTGTACCAAAACTTGCTTGTCCAACTGAACTCTCTGGAAAGTGGAAACAGATTCAGATTGCTGTTTTCATTTGATTCCAACTGTACATCTATCTGGAATGGTCTCAATTTTATAATATTTTTCAATAAACTTTTGCTCTAAAAAAACTGTACGTTAAATAAGATAATTCATTAATAAAATAAAATAGAAATGGAAAGAGAGTATCCATTAAGTCCTAGCAGAGAAACTGCTCCGAATTCTCTATATTTACGGATATATTTAGACAGAAATAATATACTAAAAAGAGAAAATAAATGTGGTCATGTTTATCTCTACAACATTATATCAAACACTCCAAGTTATAAGTAAAGATTTAAAGGTGACATATCTCCCATTACAATACTATCAATTTACTTTATATTATCGCAAGCGTTGCGTTGTCCTATAGCTTGTTGGCATTCCAAATCTAAACGAATAATTTACATTATTAATTATGCTTAAATAACTGAAACCATAAAAATACCTTTTTATTTTTAGAAAAAACTAATTGGTAAGTGATCCCTATAAATTCACTTCATTTTTAATTAGGATCCTATAGTTTCATGTGACTGGTAAAAAAAAATATAGGGATTTAGTTCAAAATAAAGTTAAAATATAAAAATGACCAATATGTAATTATAAATTAGTTGAAATTCTTGCAACTTGATTTTTTATTTTTATTTTTGTATACTTTTTTAAATATCAACCTCAGTGTCTTTTTTTTATACTATTATTATTAGGTATGCGAATAACCAACTGTTCAAATTTCAAGTTCATAGCTTCCCTCCAAAATATAAATGTAATTGATGCTATTCATAAATGTGAATGTGAAAGATGACAAAGACTACAGTGGAAAAAAAAACAATTTTATTTTTTAAAACCAAAGGACTGTTTTTTCCCTTAAAATAGAAATAAGCAAAAGATTGTGCCCATATACAGGCTATCGATCGGTTATCTCTATACCCCTTCACCAAACATAAACATGGTTATAGGAGTAATAATTATCAAACTTGTTGGTTGGATTAAATAAATTACAAAGAGCACTTCTCACCATTTTCATTTTTTATATCTTGAACTGATAAATTTTTTTTTTCTTGATCATTTATATTTGCTTTATCAAAATCTAAGTTTAGTCCTTAATTTAGTAAATTTCTTTTTAATTCTTTAGCTGTAATTTTGATTGTTTCAGATAATTAACCATTACTATTTTTTTTGAAGTTAAACTTAATAGGTTAATAAAATTTGGAATGTTTTGTTAACACATAAAATTTTGACATTAATATCTTTTTGTTATTGACATTTGAGCTAAAAGACTAACAAGATGCTTTAAAAATTTAAAGATTATGTAAGAGTAAATGGCTAAATGCTTCATTCTATCATAAAGTTGTACTTTACACATAATTATTATGTAAAGATTATGTATGTACAATTGTGAATGCATATAAAAAAAAATTAAAGTGCACTTTTGTCATTTAATTCTTTAGAATGTTTTTAATTATTCTATTAATTTTAAAAATTATTATTTTGTTTTATTTTTCTAACCCTAATAATCAACACATTATTTTAAGGGAAAATTAATTTGAAGTCCCTTATAGGACACTTAATAAGAGAGAGGTCCCACAAAATGGTGAAATTAAAGTATGATCCCACGGGACCTTATTTCTATTATGTCTCAAACCCAATTTACCATTTTTCCCCTTTAATTAAAAGCAAAAAACATTAGAACTGAGAATTCATTCTTCACTCCCTTTGGACTTTCATCATCGATAAAACTAGGAAGAAACTTATCCCAAGAACCCTAGATATCGCAACCATTTCTTGTGCCATCGTCGCTGTATTTCTTGCAATATGACAGCTTCTGGATGCTCCGTCTCCCAGCAAGAAGCCAAAAGATTAATAACTTCTTGCAATCCGTCTCAATAATTACTTTCTTCCAAAACTTATCCTAAGCTGCTACCCGTAACTCTGCATTCAAGTTGCTACCTGTCCCTGTATGAAACATTAAACCAGATAATGTTTCTCCTTTATGGTTATAAGTAACTCCTCCACAAGTAGCTAAAGCTCCTTCTCTTGTACAAGCACCATCGACCTTAATCTTAACCACCCCTCATTGGTTTGCCTCCAATTCCATGCAATCCATCCCACCTCATCAAAAGTGAAAAATCTTTCTTCCAAGCTAGTAGGAATAATTGACTCCCAACAAGCCTTTGCAACTTCACATTCCCATAGCATGTGCACAACATCCTCACACCAATTACCACAATAGTGACATGCACAACTATCTTGCAAATTTCTTTCTACCCAGGATTTATTAGTTAATACTCTTTCTTTAAGACATACCCATAAGAATGATTTATTGGGTTACCACCAATGTGTTGGTATTTAACAAGGTGTTTTCATCAAATTGATAGAAAGTTGCCACATATGCTCATTTAGTTGTTATATCTGGTCATTTATTTGTAAATAATAATGTTCATTTGCAGGGTGAATAAGAAGATGGTGGGCACATTAGGGGAGCATATAATATGTTTGTTGCATACAAGTGAACGATTTTTAAATGGCGAAGAAGATGACATGCAATATGTGGGAAGCAGTACCATATCAAGAACCATAAAGGAAGGTACTACATATGAAGAATTATTGAAAACAATTGTAGCATGAATTGTTAGAGAGGAAACTAGGGGAATAACCATGAATTGTAAATGGTGCTAAATGTCATGTACTTGGTGCTCAGTGACAACTATGACCTGATTATGTTAGAACTGATTCTGTTACAAATTTTGTTATGAAACTTGTTATAATTGCCCATACAGTTGTTACAATTGCCCTAAAAGTTGTTATTCCCAGGTCAAACATTATTATGATAGTAGGGTCATTTTCTTATACTTGTATATTAAAATACCACATATAAATAATCTACAACACTTGTGTATGATGATAGCAAGGCTTTATAGAACTTGTGAGTGATGCTCATAACAATGGTGTCACAACAATTTGGAAAACTTGTAATTGATGCTCATAAGTTGTTACTTATTGCTTCAAACATTGTAACTGTGTGGCCTAAAGTTGTCATAAAGATTGAGTCATTTTCTTTTATCTTTATTCTCAATTACCTCATTTTAACATTTTGTAACACTTGAGAAACCTGGTCAATTGGTTGTTACACAAGGGCCAAAACTTGTTACTGCTTGGTCCTAAACTGTTACTCACCAACAATTTGGAACACTTGTGATTAATGCTCATTAACTTATTACGCAAGGTCAAAACATAGTTACGAACATCCTAAAAGTTGTTACTAATTAAAATTTTTATACCTTGTGACTGGTGATCATTAACTTGTTACGCAAGGCCAATAAGTTATTACGGGCAACCCAAAAGGTTGTTAAAATCCAAAAAATTTTCATCTTGTGACTGGTGCTCATTAACTTGTTACGGAAGGCCAAGAAGTTGTTATGGACAGCCAAAAAGTTGTCACGAAGGCAATCCTATTTTGTTATACTTGCGCTAAAATGCAACATTAAAGAAATTATATGCCTTGTGATCGGTGCTCAATAACTTGTTACGTATGGTCAAAAAGTTGTTACAAACAGCCCAAATGTTGTTACAACCCAAAAATTTTTCACCTTGTGACTAGTGCTCATTAACTTGTTATGGAAGGCCAATAAGTTGTTACGGACAGCCCAAAAGTTGTCACGAAGGCAATCCCATTTTGTTATGCTTGTGCTAAAATACAACATTAAAGAAATTAAATGCCTTGTAACTGGTGCTCAATAACTTGTTACGCATGATCAAAACATTGTTCCAAACAGCCCAAAGGTTGTCACTAACATGCCCAAAAACTTGTTATCATATAACCATAAGTTCTTAATATCAATAATTTATACAAATTGTCAACTAGGCTCATAACTTTTTAATATCCAAAATACAGTATCACTATGAAACTCAACATCTATTGTGACTAAATACATTGTCACTATGAAAGCTCAACATCTATTTCTTCTTCTTCTTCTTCTTCTTCTTCTTCTTCTTTAAGATGTCTTATACCATATAAAGGACATTATGATTATGTAAGTTGTTCTTGTGTGTGATGAGCCACCAAAGGCATTCAACCTTGATTTCATGGATATCCTTGGAGTACTTTGGCATCGTGTACCCTCCATCATACTCCGAACCATCCCAAGCCTGTAACCATGATAGAACATGAACACCACAAGAATCTTTGCAAAGATAGTACCATACTTAGGCATACAACAAGTACACTTGATCAAAATAACCAACAAAGAACGTTGTGTCAATTCTGTTTTATAAAGTTAAATCACAAAGTTAGATTGATGATAATATAAAGAAAATAAGAAAAAGAATGCCAATACACAACAAAACCAACATTGCATAACCAAACATTCTAAATCATGTTAGGTGCTAGTAATGAAAACAGAGATTGCAGAAGTATAATAGCCAACTACACATAATTGAAGAAAAAAAGAAAACTTTTCAAAAAAAAAAAGCTCAATCGTTGTTAAGAAGCATCAATATCCAAAAATCTATACAACCAGATTGAAAGCAAAAAAGAAAACATTTCAAAAAATTTAAGCTCAAACCGAACTCAACCACGAATCGAGTACAATCATACCACCAGTTTTGTTCTCCACACGGCATCAAATGTGTGGTGAATAAAGCATATTATATTGTCTTATTGAGGAATCTATAATAGGTACTATCAAACAGGAAGCTTTTTGCCTAATAAGTCCTAATATTTGTAAGCCATTAATTTTCAGTTCATTGATGCAAAGGTACTAACATGAGATAAATTTGTTTTTACCCATTGATAGATTGAAACATCTTCTCACAATATCAGAAAAGGTCTGCTTTCCACACGAGGCAAAGGGCCTTGAAAGCAAAGGGATATCCATAAATACATGTCCCCCTTAACAAAGATATGTTCAAATACAAGTCATGACATAGTTCTAATTCTTGAAACCACGCATGACACCAGTAGCTAAAATATAGCTACAAAGCAATTGATGACCACCAAAAGCATATCCAAGAAAGGATGCTCTATGGATAAGTTTGCTTGCTTTCAAATATGATTTGACTATACTATTATCTAAAAGACACATTTCCTACTTTCACAACTCTACAAGATAATGGCTCAAAAGCATCTATCATAGTCTCGGCTAATTTAACAAGTACAATGCTAGAAAACGATAATATATCTTTGTAAATCTAACATGGTCTCCTTTATTTCTACCACATTTTAATTTCATTCCTAAACAGCTCTCTTAATCATAGGCAACCATCACTGATAAAGATTCTGACATTCCACCAGCAAGTTCATATAAGATGCATAAATAGCAGTTGGAGAAAAAAAAGAACTAAATGTAATTATTGTTTATCCTTCTCAACCGTGTAATGAGAGCCTACGGAAAATAATTGCAGATTCCAGATAAAGATGAGCCTATATTAGATTGCAGATAAATAGCAATTACAGATTGCAGGTAAATGAGATATTGGAAATCGTAAATGATATTTGAATCCCATTCTTGAGTAACCCAAACCATACCTGAGATCAGCACCCAATTTTTTGATCATACACCAGGGGGTTCAAAATGAAGATCAGCACCCAAGATGGCTCTGAATCTTTGAGCGAACCACAACCTAGCCAAGATGAAGACGACCGGCAAAAATCCACAGCAACGATGGCACAGGGAATGGTGGCAAAATCTAGGGTTCTTGGGATGAGTTTCACACTAGCTTCATCGGTGATGAAATTCGAAAGAGGGTGAAAAATGAATTCTCAGTTGTGATTTTTTTTTGTTTTTAATTAAAGGGGCAAAATGGTAAATTGGGTTTGAGACATAATAGAAATAAGGTCCCTTGGGACCCTACTTTAATTTCACCATTTTGTGGGACCTCTCTCTTATTAAGTATCCTACAAGGGACTCTAAATTAATTTTCCCTTATTTTAACTACTACCACTCAGTTTCTTATTATAAATCCAACTACCACACAAGTAGTAGTTTGAAAAATGAATGTTATGAAAACTTTAAAAAAAAAGTAATAGTACCATTTACCAAAATGGAAAAGAAACGAAGAAATAGAAGTTGAAGTTAGAAAGAAGAAGAAGAAAGTTTCTTACGCCTTGAATTGGTAGCTCCATAAATGGCATAAAGAGGATGAGAAGGAACAACAATGCCAGCTCCAGACCCTATATTCACAATCGCCCCTCTCTTTTTCTCCACCATCCCCTCCGCCACCGCCGCCGCCGCCGCCACATTCACCCTAACAATCCTCATCCACATCTCCTCCTCCGCCTCATGAAAATACGCCGCCGCTAGATACGTCATCCCCACGTTATTCACCAGAATCCCGAGATCCCCCGCCACCTCACCCACAGCCGCTGGAATCCGTCTCTGGCGCTGGCGCTGGCGAAGTCGACAACGATGGCCCGGGAATCGGGACCGGATTTGGTCGGAGACAGACCAGAGCTTGTAGGGGTCGCGGCTGACGAGGAGGAGGTTGAGGCGGGGGCGGGCGAGGGCGAAGGCTTTTTCGATGCCGTCGGTGACGAGGGCCCAGGGGCCGTATGTGGCGGCGAGGTCCTTTTCGGGGCGGAGGAATGTGTGGAAGATCCATCGGAGAAGGGAGAGAGATTGGAGGAGGAGGAGGCTGAAGCCAAGGCAGGTGGTGATGGTGATGAGAAGAAGCCATTGGAAGGAATCGTTGCATGTAAGGACACGTAGTTCTATTTTCTTCTTTATGAGTTTTCTCTCCCACTTTCTTATTTCTTTTTGTGTATGTATGGCAGTATGGAATATGGATGGGAGGTTTGTGTATGTGTGTATTGTTGGGCCCCGATTCGCTTAGGAGGCCCACGCAAGGGGCACCAACCCCAATAAGCCCAGCGCACACCATTCCAAAGTCCACAGACGTCACCCGGATTCAAATTCAAAACTAACTGACTTGGCAAGACGCCGCGACCCGGACGACGCGGAGGCAGTTGCTAACAAACCTGGATTGTCGCCCTCAACGTCCACTATCCCTCAAATGTCGCCGACATTTTCAGGGACGACTAAGGTCCCTAAGCAGCTTATTATGGGCTGGAGCAGCGCCAGAAACACACACGAGCTCAGAGGAAGAACACTGAACCATTCAGAATACCTTCTAGGCTTACTCTACTGCGAATTTCAACTACTTTAGCTCACTGTATTCAATTTAATTCAAAAACTTTTGTATCCACCGTTGTCGGTGACCCAGATTATCAATAAAATATTCTCTTTTACTCATAAATTGCTTGTCCCGAATTTTAGCATCAACATTTTGGCGCCGATCGTGGGGACTCCGGCAACAACCTTTCAAAAAGCCACCGACTTCACGATTCGACAGCAGTCATGTCGACCTCTTCTGATCTCCCCAATCCTGCTGAGCAGCTTACTTGGATCTTGAAAGTTCTGACCGAACAATCCGAAAGGATGTCCCGCCAGGAGAAACTTGCGGAAGAACAGTCCCAACTGCTGAAAAGCCAAGAGGAGGTCGTCAAGACCCAGGCCGCAACCCTGAAGCGGCTGGAACAGGAGAACCAAGGACTTCAATCCCAGATCACTGAATTCTCGGTCAATCGCCCAAACCAGCCGCGACCAGTCGAGACTTCGGGCATCCCAGCCATGCCCTCTTTTGCCGACCCTGACAGTCCGGTTCCTACTAGGAACGCAAGTAAGCAAATCACTGATACTGGCCCTGACGCATTTGTCGGTAATGCAGGTACCAATGGCGATGTCGGGGCTGCGCCTGTCACCGGATTGCTGCCGTCGCTGCACAGCGATGTCGCTCTGATAAGAACGCTGAGCACCCTCGAAGCACAGAGCTGATGAGCACATGGCGTAGTACCGAAAAATCATGATGGCCGCAGTCGTTCCTTCGGAAAAAAGGGAAGCATGCATGTGCCGTGGTTTTGGGATCAGCCTGATCAGACCAGCGCTGACCTGGTGGACCAACATAACCCCAGGTAGTATCAATTCATTTTTTCATCTGACAGAGCTGTTTGTGCATCAGTTTTCTAGTAGCAGGAATCTGCGTAAGACATCCGATGACCTTTACAGAATCCTGCAACAGCCTGAAGAAAACACCCGGCAGATCATGACCAGATTCACCAAGGAGATGGTAAGCATCCCGGAATGTGACCCGACCGTCGCCGTCCAGGCATTCGGAGGTGCCTGTTACCCGATTCCGATCTGTATAAGGAGCTGACGAAGCACCAGGTGTTGACATGGTCCGAAGTTCAGTCGAGAGGCTGGCCCAGATCCGCTGGGAGGAAGACGACGGCAACTACCGGCGACAATTTATTACCCAGTAACAGCAAAAGGCTGACAACAACTCTACTGACAGGCGCAGTCAGAGGCCAAAAGGTAAGAATTGGCGAGCTGAGCCGTATCCCACAGGTAACCAAAACAGGTCCAAAGGCCAGAACTCCCAGGAAGACACCCCAAGGCGACCACCGCCTCCAAGCTGGAAGAGCATAACTTTTCGGTCACCCCGATCGAACTTGTTAATGCTCTTCACTGGATGGGCGACACCGTCAAGTGGCCAGCCAAGATAAAGAAGCCCGCAGACAAGCGGGACCCCGACAAGTGGTGCGATTTCCACGGCTATCACAGACATTTCACATCTGAGTGCATTTCCCTGAGGAAAGAGGTAGCAGAACTCTTGAAGCAGGGGCACCCGAAGTCTCTCCTTAAAGGTAAAAATAACCAAAATACAGGTGGTGAACAGCACCAAGCCACGCCAGTCCAGCCCCCTCAGAATGCCAGAACCATCAACAGCATCATAGGCGGATCTGAGATAAGTGGATATACGTATTCAGTAGCAAAGCGACATGCAAGATCGCTCCCAAAGGATGACCCGACGGCCCAGTCGCTGATGGAGGTAGCTCAGCAAGTTGAAGGACCGATCACCTTCGATGACATTGAGATCGACCGGTCATCCTGTCCTCACGATGACGCCCTGGTAATATCGCTCCACCTTGGGAACTTTAACATCAAGCGTGTGTTAGTGGATACAGGCAGCTCGGTGAACATTGTCTACATGCAGACAATTAAAGAAATGGGACTTGAGTCCCAAATAGTGAAAGCTCCGACAGTCCTGGTGTTCGGCAATGGAGCGCCAGACAGGACCGTCGGTGAAATTTCTTTATTAACATATGCAGTTGGAGTTAACCAATTGTTTAAATTCCAGGTGATGGACTGCCTTTTAGCGTTCAACGCCTTCCTTGGCAGACCTTGGATCCACCAAATGCGAGGCGTCCCCTCCACGCTGCACCAAACCATCAAGTTCTCGACCCCCTAGGGCGTTCGAGATATCAAAGGCGAGCAGCGAGTAGCGCGTGAATGTTACCAGGCCACAATGAAAGGCCAGGACAAGCCCCACACATTGGCATAGCAATTACAGGTGCCGTCTCCTATGGACGGGGGGAACAGGGGGAAAGCGACCTAGACAGAGTCTCCTTGGACCCCGACAAACCGGATCGGACGATATCTATAGGAGCGGACCTGGACCATAAGGTCAGAGAAAAACTGATTTCCTTTTTATCTAACAATTTAGACTGCTTTGCTTGGTCCCATGCAGATATGACAGGGATCAGCCCCGAGATCATAATGCACAAGCTCAACGTGGACCCATTCCACAAGCCAGTCAGACAGAAGAGGCGAAAATTTGCTCCCGAGCGCAACAAAATCATCAATGACGAGGTCTAAAAGTTGCTGGACATCGGATCTGTCAGAGAGGTGCAGTATCCCGACTGGCTGGCCAACGTTGTCGTAGTACCCAAGAAGAAATGGAAGCATAGGGTTTGCATAGACTTCACCGACCTGAACAAAGCTTGCCCAAAAGACTCATTCCCCCTGCCTCATATTGACACCTTAGTGGACGCTACGTCAGGGCATGAGCTTCTCAGTTTCATGGACGCCTTTTCCAGATACAACCAGATACTGATGCACCCCGACGATCAGGAAAAGACATCGTTTATAACAGACAGGGGGACTTACTGTTACAAGGTAATGCCCTTTGGACTTAAAAATGCAGGTGCAACGTACCAAAGGCTGGTGAACCGGATGTTCGCACGACACTTGGGCAAGACCATGGAAGTATACATCGATGACATGCTGGTGAAGTCCCTGAAGGCGGAGGATCACCCCGACCATCTGCAGCAAACATTCGACTTGCTCAAAAAATTCAACATGAAACTTAACCCAGACAAATGCTCTTTTGGCGTCCAGTCTGGGAAGTTCCTCGGATACCTGGTCTCCAGTAGGGGCAGTGAAGCAAATCAAGCTCAAATCAAGGCAATAATTGACATACCATCCCCCCGCTGCGTAAAGGACGTCCAACGCTTGACAAGTAGAGTGGCAGCCCTGACGAGGTTCATCTCCCGATCGTCAGAGAAATGCCAGCCGTTTTTTGACGCCCTCCGCAAAAACAAGGAGTTCAAGTGGGACGACCATGCAGAATAAGCCTTGCAGCAGCTAAAGCAATATCTCAGCAACTCACCATTACTCTCTAAACCTAAACCAGGTGAAACACTATATTTGTACTTAGCTGTTGCATCTAACGCTGTAAGTGCAATTTTAGTCAGGGAAGACAAAGTGAAACAACACCCCGTCTACTATGTGAGCAAGGCGCTGTTAGACGCCGAAACCGAATACTCAACAATGGAGCGACTCGCACTATCCTTGGTGTCGGCATCAAAAAAGCTAAGGCCTTACTTCCAGTGCCACCCAATCGCGGTCGTTACTACCTACCCGCTGAGGAACGTGCTACACAAGCCCGACCTATCAGGGAGGCTAGTCAAGTGGGCTGTGGAGCTTAGCGAGTTCGACATCACTTACCTGTCCAGAACAACTATCAAATCACAGGCCCTGGCTGACTTTGTGGCCGACTTCAGCCCCAATCTACAGGTAAACGCTGACAAAGAAGTCTTGTGTTTTAATCATCAGGTCCCTCCGTCTATGTGGATACTGCACGTCGACGGACGCGGGTCCACCCACTCGAAAGGAACAGGACTCGGCCTCAGACTGCAGACCCCCGAGGGTGACCTAATCGAGCAAGCCATCCGCTGCGGATTCAAGGCAACCAATAACGAGGCAGAGTACGAAGCACTCATAGCAGGACTGAAACTGGCCCTTGACATGGGCGTCCAGAGCATCAACGTGCGAAGTGACTCCCAGTTGGTGTCCAAGCAAACAGAAGGCGTTTACCAGACTAAAGACCACCGGATGAAATTATACCATGACAAGGTAGCAGAGTTATCCGGTAGGTTCAGCAATTTCAAAATCACGCAGATAGGTAGAGACGACAACCAGCAGGCCGACGCACTAGCAAACTTGGGTTCGTCACTAGAAGCCTCCGGGCCAAGACAAATCCCTCTATACTACCTATCCACCCTGACGGTCGAGGTATGTCACGATACTATCCAAAGTCATAGCCTAACCTGGGATTGGCGATCCCCTATTATGGCATATTTGCAGGAAGGCATCTTACCACCTGATAAAAATGAGGCAAGACGGATCATCATACGATCGACTCGATTCTGCTTGATGGGGGACGACCTATATAAAAGATCATATGCAGGTCCGCTACTGCTCTGCCTAAGGCCGATCGAGGCAAACTATGTCCTGAGGGAAGTGCATGAAGGCGACTGCGGCGACCATAGTGACAGCAGGAACCTAATCAGGAAGGTCAGTCGGGCAGGATACTATTGGCCAACCCTTCAAAAGGACGCCGTCAACTTAGTCTCAAAGTGCGACAAATGCCAAAGGTTTTCCGCCACAACACGGCAACCGCCAGAGCAATTGCTCACCATCGCCCCCGCCTGGCCATTCATGAAATGGGGGATGGACATTGTCGAGAAGCTCCCTCAAGCCCCAGGACGCCTTGTCTTCCTCCTCGTCGTCACCGACTACTTCACAAAGTGGGTTGAAGCAAGCGCGTTCGCCCAAGTGCAAGAGCCCGAGGTAATAGACTTTGTCTGGAAAAACATAATATGCAGGTTTGGTCTCCCTAAGGAGATTGTCAGCGATAGGGCTGTTCAACTCTGTCCCGTCCCGGTCCGTCCCGTCCCGTCCCGGCCATTTCGGGACGGGACAAACCGGGACGGGACAGAGTACCGCTTCGGGACGGGACGGGACTCGGGACGGGGTCGTCCCAATCCCGTCCCGTCCCGAATATATATATATGTATGTTCATAATTTTTTTAAAAAAATACATGTGTCATCTGTCTCATATGTGAGTATATATGAATTTTTTTAAAAAAATATATAACTCTAACTTCTAAACTAAGTTCCAACCATTCATTGATCTAAAATTTCTTGTCCGCTGCCACTATGCTCTATGTGTAACACATCACATTTGAAGTTTTTTTAAACTCTATTTAAATGTGTAGTTGTTGCTACTTTTTTTTACTCTAATTATTATGTTTTTGGTTTATTATGTATTAATATGGAGTGCTCATGGCACTGGAGGAGATTTAATTATGCTATAAAATCACCCACCAAATGTGTTGCTCTGCAAAAAAAAGATTTTTTGGTCAATTTTTTTAATTGGGAAAAAGTTCCGGGACAAGGCCCGTCCCGTCCCGGTCCCGTCCCGTCCCGATCGAGACTGGGACAAGTTCGGGACGGAAACCCCGTCCCGAACACTTTTCTTCGGGACGGGACGGGACTGGGTCGTCCCGGTCCCGTCCCGTCCCGTGAACACCCCTAGTCAGCGACAACGGATCGCAGTTCATTAGAAGGAAGTTCTGACGGTTTTGTGAGCAGTGGCACATCAACCTGAAGTTCTCTACACCTCGGAACCCCCAATCAAATGGGCAAGCAGAGTCCAGCAATAAAACCATAGTAAACTCCCTAAAGAAGAGACTGGATAAAGCAAAAGGTAAATGGGCAGAAGAGCTCCTTACAGTACTATGGGCTTACCGGACCACATCAAGAATAGCGACAGGAGAAACCCCGTTTTCACTTGTCTATGGCTCAGAGGCTATGATCCCAGTGGAAGTCGGGGTACCCTCCTTGCGCTACCAGTGGACCAGGAGCTAGCCCGACAATTGAACCTGCTTGATGAACGACGAGAGCAAGCCATCATCAGGATAGCTGCCTATCAGAATAGGGCGGCCAAATTTTGGAGCAAAAACGTCAAAGAACGACATTTCCAAGTGGGGGACTGGGTGCTCCGCAAGGTGTTCTCAAACACCCCTGAAAGCAAAGATGGCAAGTTGAGCCCGACGTACGAGGGTCCATATCAAGTCACCGATATTACAGGGCCAGACGCCTATCAGTTGGTTGACGTGCATGAAAAACCCCTCAAGAGAAGCTGGAACGCCATCCACTTGAAAAGGTACATACTCTAGTCCAATTTCAATTACCTTTCCTCTATGAACACATATTAACTAAGGGGGTGGCGAAGGATGAGCCAAGCCCAATACCATATTCGGTCAGTCGCCCTAACGGCACTGTTCCAGGTGTGACAAACGGCTACTGACGCTACACATCCCCCTTGCTAAGGTTACATACCTTGCCCTACATATACTTGTGGTACCCCTAACCATGAAACTGGACGCCCTAGTCAATACACGGCTCGCGGCTACCCTAAGATATGATCAGGCGATACTGCTTTAGCGCGGTCCCCAGCGAAGCTACTACACTAAGGGGGACCAAAGCAAGCCCTAAAAAAGGTAATCGCTACCAATACTTTAAGTATAAATGCCTTAACCAGAACAATGCCCTCGGTTTAACGGCATGTTAACTCATTGACAGGAACGATCGACGCCAACGTCTACCACGGCGAACGGCTACAACGATTGAAAAGTCAAACAGCTACTAGCAGCACTCGCGAAGGTACAAATACACCTTGTGCTATAAAAATTTGCATTAAAAAAGGAAATAAACATGCATTGTCAATAAGGCACCGACATAGCAGCAACATACATCGACCTTATAGTCGTCCAATTACATTCCAACGAAATTAAAAAAAGGTCCAAATAAACAGTGCTAGAAATTAAAAACAAAGTCCCTAGAGCTGAGGGGCGTCATCATTTGGACCGACGGGCTGCTCCTGACCTTAGACCTCTCATTGGTCCTGCACTGGGTCATGCCCCTGCTCCGGTTCCCATTCCGCCCGACCATGTCTTGGGTAGCTAGCATCACCGCCCCTTCCACCATTTGGGCGATTGTATGTTGATCCTCTGCGTCGCCCACAAGCCCGTCGGTCTCTGAATCCGCAGGAACAGCAGCGATCGGGGAGATATTGGGGTCGACCTCGCCAAACAGCTCTTCATATTGGGCAATGACCTCCTGAGGCCTCCACTGCACATGCTGCCCGTCCAAGTATTCTTTCATTAAGTCACGACGGGACCGCAGGTGCACCTCAGCAATGCCTAGATCAAGCTTGTCCTGCAGCTTGGCGATCTTGGCCTCCTTATCCGCCACATCGGCCTGGAGCCCCTGAATCGTCCCTGTCTTAGCGTCTACCTCTTCCTGGAGGGCAGCGATTTCTTTTTCCTTCCCCCTCAACTCAGATTGCCAGGTCTGGTACAACTTCTTCCGCTCCTCGTTGCTTTTCTTAAGGGCCTCTTTGGTCCGGGCCCTCTCTTCCTCAGAGGCCTCCAGGTCGGATTTCTCCTTGTCCAGGGCATTCTCATGTGCCTCCCTCAGCAGCGCTTGGTGTCGAACAGACTCCAGTACCTGACGACCAAAGGGATACAAGTAAATGCACGAGTAAAACGCAAATGTGATGAATTCCGTAAAAGAAGACTTACCAAAAAAGCATAGCGGACAATCTTCTCTGTCTCGCCGTCTGGACCCAAGGATTCAAAATACGCCTTGTCAATTGGCAGGTGCAGATACGACAAGACAGGGTTGGCCAACTTAAAGTCTTCCGAGTTAGATGCTGAGGCACCCGCGGGAAAAGACAGCACGACCCCGTCACCCTCGGACGGCAGAAACAGCTCCATCTTCTTCTTTTTGCTCAAGGGCTCTTCGAGGGCGACGCCCTTGCCGGATGCCAACCTCTTAACGCCCTTAGAGGCAACGGATGGGCTAGCTGGGCTCCTGCTCACCACCCGACGGGGGGGCCACTTTGAGGCGTCCTGCTCACGGCGCCTAGGGAATTACGGGCAGAGGCCGCCCGCTGCTGAGCGTCAAAGGCAGCCCGAGAAAGATGCCTCTTAGCAGCAACGCGTTTGAGGGCCTCTGCCACGTCGTCGGCACTCATTTTTTAGGCACTGGTTGCATCCGATTTCCCTGAAAATAAATTCAGCATGAGACGGACGACAAAAAAGACCACGATAAAGACAAATCCCAAAAGGAAATTTACTTGACATGACGCTGGCAAAAACTCGGTCGTCGTCAGGAAGAGAAAAAATTTTCTTAAGTTTCCCTGGGGTGGAACGGTTGACAAGTGGGGGAACTAGAAGATCGTCCTCGCCTGTCAAAACCAAAGCAGAAATAAGGTCAGCCATTCACAAACTTATTAACAAATACATAGGGACAGACGTCTTACTGAGTTCTCGCCATTCCCTACGAAGGGAGACACCCGGATATTCCAGACGGGCGACGGGAACCATGATGAACCTGACGTCCCATTGGCGGTCGTTGGGTTGCTTGTCTGCCAACCAAGCAGCGTTACCCGTAAGGCGATGTGCCAATGTGTAACATCCAGGCCTACTCCTCACCAGTTTATACGTTTCACAAAGGTCAAACATGTCCAGAAAGATGTTCAGCTCGTGGTTGAACACCCCGACGGCGGCAGCCAACCTCCACACATGGGGCATAAGTTGGGAAAGAGACAGGTCATAATAGTGGCAGATCTCTAAAATTACCCTAGGAAGGGGAAAGGGGGAGATAAAATGAAAAGCTTCTATGCTAAGGGCGACAGCGCTATCAGAGTAAGAATCTAATCGTTCATACTCTTCAGGCAGCCTATACCCGACCGAGGGATCAAAGCAGTGAAGGTTTGGTAGCAAATCAATTTCCTTAGGCTTAAGGGAAGGTGGGGGACCCACTTCCATTACCCCGGACCTTCTGGTCGAGGAGTGGATCCCCGAAGTCGCGACCAGAACGTCGGCCTCACCCACTAGGGTGACAGCCATAGGCACCTCAGAGCCAACGCCATCACCCACAGGTCCTGCCTCCTCCGTGGCCTTATCATCATCGGAGACGACGACCAGGGTTTTCGAGGAAGAGAGTTTAGAAGAAGACCGGCAGTACAATAGGTGACTGGAAAGCCTCCTCCTGGGCGGAGGGGCACTCTTCTTTAAAGCAGGGCTAATAGGGGGTTATTTCTTCCTCCGCCATGGTCTCATCATCGGGAGGCCGAGACACATTAGAAGTATGTGAACTCTCTTCACCGGAAGGGTACTCGACATATGATGGGTTTGAATTCGAATCAGACATTCGGAATAGTCTGGAAAAAACAATAATGCGGACAAAAAACCAAAAAGACGACTGAAAGCAAAATTCCAAGATATACCTGGGAAGACAGCGAAGCCCTAACCGCGGGAGCAATAGAGGAAATGAAGGAATTGGGAAATTTGCAGAAGGAGTGGGGAAAAAGTGAGAACAGTTCAGTTTTTCCATTTAAATCCAGTCTGACGACGCCGTTGGATGACGCCACGCCCTTGAGGCCGAATCAGAGCCGTTCAACGTGGAGGGAATGAGGCAGGCGAACCGTCAAACACAATCTCAACCGTCGGATCACTGTAACCGCTACTTCCCAATGTAAACTGACGTTGACATCGTGAAGTGGGGGACTTAATGTTGGGCCCCGATTCGCCTAGCAGGCCCACGCAAGGGGCACCAAGCCCAGTAAGCCCAGCGCATACCATTCCAAAGTCCACAGACGTCACCCGGATTCAAATTCAAAACTAACTGACTTGGCACGACGCCGCGACCCGGACGACGCGGAGGCAGTTGCTAACAAACCTGGATTGTCGCCCTCAACGTCCACTATCCCTCAAATGTCGCCGACATTTTCGGGGACGACCAAGGTCCCTGAGCAGCTTATTATGGGCTGAAGCAGCGCCAGAAACACATACGAGCTCAGAGGAAGAACACTGAACCATTCAGAATACCTTCTAGGCTTACTCTACTGCGAATTTCAGCTACTTTAGCTCACTGTATTCAATTTAATTCAAAAACTTTTGTATCCACCGTTGCCGGTGACCCAGATTATCAATAAAATATTCTCTTTTACTCCTAAATTGCTTGTCCCGAATTTTAGCATCAACATGTATGTATATATATATATTTATAATATGTAATGTGTTTTCACTTTTCAGTAAATGAGACTGCAACATACATATGTATTTGGTAGTACTTTTGATTCTGCACAGTGAAGTAGGAGTATACGTGTGTGTATATATATATATATATATATATATGTATGCACTCTCTCATGCGCGTTGTTAATATGTTACGCTTTTAGGTGGAATGGGATAGCTAGAATGTGATTTGATTTAGTTTGTGCTCTTCTCACCAATTAAAAATATGTCTAAAGTAAAAAATTTTATGTGATTGGGAAGTGGGAACACAAACATTAGCTAGTAAATAAAAATATCATTTTCTACTTCTAAAATAAGTGGCCAACCCGGTTCACTAAGAATTTATCTGTTAATATGAGATGAAATTGATTTATTTAATACAATTAATGAAACAAAGTACATTAAGGTATAATAGTTATATTTGTTTTTTAAAACCAATTTATATAATTTATACATTATTATATAAGCTATTCACAAGTAACATATATTATAATTCAGTAGTTTATTTAATATTTTCAACATATAAAATCTATCATATTTAAAGATTCACTCCCTCCAGCCCTTATTATAAGAACACAACATTTGAATTGTTTTGATCCAATATATAACAGCATTTCTTGGATTCTGCCATCATTTAATACTTGTTTTCTTATGTTACTCCTACTTATTAACACCATTTTTCATAATACTCATCAATACTCATGCTTATATTTCTCTCTCAAGTCTCATCATAAATAAGGGTAATGTTGAAAAAAAAATTATATTTCAAACCTATTTATAACTTTTAACTAACTTTTTAAGTGTTTTTGGAAGAAGCACAATTTAGCGGTTAGACTCTTATAACAACGAGAACCAAAGAGAATAACTAACAATTCTTATGTGAGAATTAATTAAAGATCACTTGTATAATAAGGGAGTAGAGCCGCATGTTACATGCAACGTTGAACATCTAAGAAGGCAGGTAAATTAAAGCCGTGACAACAAGCATGGAGTAGCATTTATTGGAGGTAGTTTCTGCCACCAAATTTAGTGAAAGCGATTGGTTTCTTTTTTATTAGAATTTTTATTGACAATTACTGCCTTAGGTGTTAAATGAGAAAATATAAAAGTGAGATTAGAAATCAATTTTGGAGAAATAATTCATAAATCCCATGAAAGGAATTTAATTAAAATGAAGTCCCACAAAATCCTCTAATTAAAACGAAGTCCTTATTGTTAAAAAGCTATTGGACTTTTCACATATTATTTCTCCTAATTGAGACCTTATTGTTACTTTTCCGGTGAATTATGATTATTCATTATTGCATAAGTGTGTAGGCTGCATGTGTATCTATATTAAATATTGATTAGATATTCACATGTCTCATGCATGTTAAAACAGGCTCATCATAATTTTAAGCAATGAATGACACAGTCTTGCATGGTGCTTTTTATAAAGAAACAGTGATTTTAGGCAAGTCCAACAACGCTTGGTCGTTTTGGGGAAGTCATTTATGTGACATGACATTCACTTTTTTTGGTATAAAATTTTTAGGAAAGGGGTTTGCCTCACCCACGAGAGCAGGGTCTCTAACTTATGATCCACTGGGGGTTGTCTCTGTGGGCTACTAGTTGGTAATCAGCCCAATCCACACAGATAGGTTTCACCAAACTTCACTTAACTGTGGAAATACCTCCCTAAATGCCGTGACTAGAATCACAACAAAATGGTCGTACCCAGAAATCCAACTAACGTCAAAGTGGTCGAAAATCCAACCCCCTTCCTTAGCTGAACCAGCTAACAATGGGTATGACATGACATTCAGTTACTTTAGAGATCACAGATGACTTGGGAATGAAACGCATCATTTGTGAGGATCACAGCTCGTTGAGGATAAGGTCTATTTATGAGTCACCCAACTTATAACTATTTTTGAGAAATGTGAATTAAGTTACTTTTACATTTTACGAATTTGGGGGGGGGGGTGGGGGGGGGGGCGATAGAGAGAGAATATTGTTAGGATTAAATTTAGGGTTACAACGAAACCTACTTGTAAAGTATTCCGTCATGTACATATAATGGTATAAAGTAATCTTGAGTACATTAAGTTTTCAAAATAACGTGAAAATATCATGACTATTAAGTAATGCTTAACAAACATACATCAATTAAAAAATAATGTAAAACCACACATGAAATTTTTAATATGATGTAAATGTTGACGGTATAACAGAGTGCCCCCGTATTGCACAACATTTTCGCTCTATCTATCTCAACAGAGTATCCCATATATTGACAATATTTTCGCTCCTGATGGTCTTGGCTATCACTAATTCACTATGGGATCTTATGCATGACAGTGATGACACGATAACTCTACCACCTCATCCACCGTCCTTTTATTTTTAAACTAAGATTTCTAACTACTTGTCGTGTAGGTATTGTGACACAACAATCTTTGCGTACGAGTATATTACAATTCTAGGATACAAACTTTATCAACTATGACTCTTGTGCAATTAGTAAAGCACAGTAGGATGGTGGAGTTTTTAATGATGTATTAATTGAAGGAAGTGGGGGTTCTGCCCTTCCCGAGGCTACATATTTTTTCAAGGTCGATTTGTAAATAAAATTCTCTATACCTTTGTTAATGGACTTTATAGAGAGACAAAATCTTAAAGATATACTCCATTCGATCCTAAATATATGACATATTTACCTAATTTAAATAGATTATTGTCGTTAGTTAAGTCAATTGAAATCACATCATATTATCAATACAACATAACCATATTAACAGGGATAATTTAAAAAAAATTGGGAACAATTAGAAAAATATCTTATATTTAAAACCAAACATTTCACCTCAAATAGGTCATATATTTAACAACGAAGGGAGCACCATTCAAATATTAAAACTCCAAATCAATTATTCAAATTTTGAATAATTCTAAATCGGTCTTTGAAATTTTAACATGTGGGAAATATATAGCATCACCCCTCACTTTCATTACCACTATATTTCTTATTATAAGTCCACCATAACTATTTCTCACATACTAAGGAGTGGAAGTTATAGCATTAAATATGTCCTATTTTTCTAACTTTACCCTTATTTAAGAATAAGTGTTAAAATAATATTTTATGTATTATAAAGCTTCTCTATCATCTTCCCTATTTCCAATATAAGGGTAAAATAGTCACAGTAACATTAATTGATCCCAAATTGGACTTATATTTATGAACAAAAAATTTGTGATAGTTAAACTTATAATAAGAAACAAAGTGATATTTTTTTTAAATGCCCTTAATACCCCTTGCTGGTGACTGCCCGCTAGAGTTCTAGTTGCCTGATAAATTTATGAACCTCCAACCAAACACATACTTTATGATCATGCTTAGGGCAAACACATACTTTAGAATTGCATAGAAAACCCAAGATACTTGACCTAGTAATGGATCATCTAGACCAGAACACAAAGTGTACAAACTAAGTTTGAATCTCATCTTATCAAAAATGACTCTCAAGGATAGGTATCTTGATCGTAAAGCTTCGATCCATATTAGTCAGTTGCTTGGATACCAAGTAAACGGACCTAGAAAAAGCATAGGATCCTGGGTGGCCCAATGGTTATTAAGAAAATAAATGGACAGAAAGGAAAATTAACACTGCGAACCGATGCCAATTTACATTCCAGACAGTGTGTTGATGGTTTGCAAGAGGTCCTAAATTCAATCCACTTCAGAGCCACGCAGCAACAAGTAGAAGACCCAGATTTTGTGTTTCGCTTGGATTTATTGAGATCAGCAATCAACAGAAGGGATCAGGTTGTACTCATGCATTCAAATTTAATGCGGAGTAAAACTTTTCTAGAGATCTTAAGGGTAAATGCTCCCGCATTAGTCATGTCAAATAATATTTTAGTTCTAAAATATACCTAAAATATAGCTCAAAAGAAGTATAGTCTTATTTAACCACTTAAAGACATAGTCTAAGCCTTTCTCTTGCCCATAGACCTAACTCTCTTCAATTTAGCCATTTACAAGTAAGTTATGCTCATAAATTTGAATCGAATATATACTAACTAGAATTAGTCAAAGGATGTGGAAATCTTGAAACGTTGAAGTACAACACCATAGGTTGAGTCAAGTGAATTGACTACCTGCCAGCTTCAGTGTCTGTATATATAATATTTTATGATTGAAAGAGATGTGAAGCTACCATATCTACTCCAATGTATTTGATGTGTAGCGCCAGAAGATCCCTCCAATCAGATTGTTCACTGCATGAGAAATAATGGGCACAACAATGCTGGAGGACAAAACCGTGGCATAACCATAAGCAAGCCCAACAAACGTTGCCCTGAAACACCACCACCAACACTCTTATGGTCAAAATGAACTCATACACAACGCCAAATTAAACCATACTTCATAATACCATAACAACAATTTAAGTTAAGTTGCCTCATTAGTTTTCTTCCATCATAATTTGATTACGAATTTTAAAAATTATATTTTAAAGAGATACTGAGTCTAAGGACTACATTTCAGTTAAAATTAGGTGAGAGAAATGCAGAAAGTGAAAAGATATGCACCAGATGGCGAAGGAATACTTTCGCCCACTGCCTAAGTGCAAAATACCAAAAACTAAGGCAACCACCCCGATGCTTATCCAGTTCATGCCCAAAAGTGGCAGAAGTGCCCCCCGGAAAAGTAGTTCCTGGAAAAATATTTTAATGCATGTCAGGATAGTCATGGAAAGTAACCAAGAACAGATTAATTAAACAGGAAAGCACCTCGCTTTTTACCTCACTAATCCCAGGAAGGAATGCAACAGCCATGTAATCCAAAGGTTGGAGTGAGGTAAGGACCTGAAAGGGAAAGAAGAACATTGCCGGAGCTCAAATAAATATTTAGAGTCAAAACCTAAAAAATGACTTGATTTACCTGCGAATTGGCTGCTTCACTAGACTCAGCAAAATCTGTCCATGTCTTCAATAGCAGAAAACGGCAAGATGATATCAAGACTACCAGTCCTATAATCAACTCAAGATGCCACATCTCAAAATCAACTGCATACAAGGGGGGAAAATAGAAATTTTCTTTACAAGTAACATTAAAATGTTGGATATAGCCACAAAGGAAAATATCCATGAAGAAGTTTCTGTCATTTTGGACCCGCTAAGAAACAAGCACGAGCAACTTTTGTCATGTCCTCTTTTTTAGCCACAAAGACATCTGTCCTATAGTCAACAGAATCACACAATATTCCTTATCATGATTAGGGTTATTATCACCTGTCATCTTAACTTTTAAGTTTTATGAAAAATATAAGATAATTTGACTTCCATGACTAATGGAACGTATTGCTTAAATTTCCAATCCATATATAGTATCATTATTTTTTATCAGAGTTACCACGGAAGTATAATAATCCAACAACACTTCCATTTTAAAAAACTGATTTCTGGTAACTGCAGTCTCCAAATGTATGAGGATAACAAATTCTATGTATTTCGCTAATGAAGATAATGTTTTAGATGCATAATATTGTTGTATGAACAAAAGTACCGTTTCTCAGCAGAGAGTAAAAATTAGAAATTTGAACCACATACTAGGAGAAAGAAGTGAATGTTCGGGTAATACATGATACAACTGAAGAGCAGTCCAGTACAGGCAACCCTTCCATTGATGCGATATGAGACACCTACAAGTTGCAATAACTAAATGAAGTTATGAATAAGACCTTTGCCATGAAAAATTCCCCTGCTCACAGTCTTTAGTCCAGTTATGATAAGAACATGCAACAAATCTTTCTATCTGTAATTGAGAATTAAATCCAGAAGAAAAGAGCTTTTAATTTCAATATATCATCTAACTAACATGTGGCTTAAGAAACATAGAGAAGCCCAGAATACAATCTATGAAGGCTGAACAACTATAACAAATAAAAGGTTCTTTTGCAATAATGTTTATATCAGCATCATAGCAGTTGGAGTTATTGTAATAAAATGAGGAAGTGAGCAAGAAGTTTATTTATATGAAGAAACAGGACAAAGGGGAAAACAATTCTAGCTAAAGCAAAACACAGAGGATCACCTGCCGAATTATGAGTCCAAGAGAAGCTAACACACCAGAAGTGATTGTGCAAGCCTGAAGAACTGCAGTTCTATAAGCTATAGGATTAGAGTTCTGGCTAGTTGAATTAAGATTAGTATCCAATTTGTCCTTCTGAACAAAATTGTCATTTGCTGGAGGTCCAGCAGGCTCCTGTACATTCCTTTGGGCTTTCCTTGCAGACTTCTTGGCAAGAGAATATATTTTATGTATAGATCCCTACAAAGATAATATGAATTGTAAGTTGAATGTACTGCTGAAAATGATGTTGTCGAAATAAATTAAATGTAAATTCTCACATGGTATGTTTTGGTTGGTAAGACCTGGTGTATATTCCAAAGAGCAATGAACTCATTATCTGGCATATAGCATAGCCACTTTAGAGAAATGAAGATACAAAAAAGACAAACAAAATAAGCCCAAAAAAAAACTAAGGGGATAGGATGGCCAAAAATATAATTTTGTGCAAAAAGGTAAACTTGTAGAAAAGAGATAAATAAGAAAATAACAGGACATGAATATAAGATAAAAGGATGATCAAAACAATTGTGTATGAAACATACAGTAAATAATGTACAATTACTCATCTTTTCCCTCCCTCAACTTTTCTCTCCGTTTGAGAAGTACTAAAATCTGGTATAATTTCACCAGCATCTTCAGTCTCATTCAGCATATCCAATCACTTATTTGGATTAGTTAGAAGAAGGCACACTTCCATTGTTCCATGTATGAATTAGAAGTAGATAAATGAATTAATCTCAGAATGATTTCCTTCCTCTCAGTTTACCCCTTCAGAGATAAAGTCTTTCAAGCTAATCCTGAAACATCACTCTTCCCTCAATTTCAGTCCTCCAAAGATAAAACTTGTCAATTTATTCCTTTGGGATCAAGGACACTTCTACAAGTTTGCATCGTTCTATCTTTGTATAACCATAGGACCACAATTTTGACAGAAGGAAAATATATGAAAGACAAAATTGAAATTGAGAGATTTTACCATCGAATGACCAAACTAAATGTAAAGTGATCTTCCAAGAAATAAGTCATTAGTCACTCATTAACTAGATACCCTTCTCTCACGTAATGTGTGATGAACTATATAGATAACAACTCAAGAATATATGGAAAATGGTATTTATTTTTATAACTTAACTTGAGATGAGGTGCATTGTTGACCAAATAAAGTTGCACTTCTTCTGTTCGCTCCTTTTTAGATATTTAATTAGGAATTTATCGTTCCAATTATTGATCAAACCTTTCGAGATTTTATCAAGTAATTTCAGCTAAAGGTCCACTTCATCTTTCAGACGATTAAATGCATAAGAGGTTTTCAAAGAAACTCAACTTATCATTCGTGTTTGAGGAGTAAAGTTAGCATATCCTAAATTGAAAAACCAACAGATCACAGTTAGCAAAACTCTTGAGGAATGACAAGCACATGGTAGCACCCAGTTGGCCAAATGAAAAATGCAGAAATTTGAAAGAAAGAGAGGGAAAATCAACAGTTAAAATCTCCAAGAAAAGAAAAAAGGTGAAGTGAGTAATGAACATAGAACCTGGAAAACGCAATTTCATCGGAGCTTTAACAGTATTGCTGCAGGAAAACGCAGAGAGTGAAGACATATTGGTTGGGATATTAGGATTGGAAATGAACCAGTGGAGCAGAGATCGCGAGAGTTGCACATAACATGAAATGTTCATATACGCTCCTTTTAATCTTGTCCATTGTTTTGTTCCCACGTGGAACAGAGATAAAGTTACACAACTGTTTGCTTATATCCAAAATACGAGTACGTAAATTTAACTAATTAAAAGTAGTGGAGTATTAAACCATTAGTGGGGAAAACAAAATAAAGTAGCCCTTGAAATATAGAAAGGATAAATGTGTGCCTTGGACATAGAAAATCTCAAATTAATCTCATGTACTGATTTGGGATTTAGAAATTTTGGCAAAAGTCATAATTACCCTCACCTTTTATTTCTTTTTCTTTTTTATTAAACCTTTAACCCTCGCCAACCATGGAAATTTGGTGTTGACGATCCTCTCGACGGCCTGTCACCACCAGAGCTTTGGCGTCCTTGTATGCGTCAACTGCCTGAGCTCCGACGCTAGTGACTGGAGATCTGGCGGCCAATTTTTTCTTTTTTTATTTCACACCTCTATGTATCTAAGATTTACAACTTCGACTTAGTATTTTTCTACTTTAATATAACGTGTGCCTAATTCATATTTAAAATTGTTTGATTTAATTTAATAATTAACAACCCACCTCGCTCTTTTTTTCCATCAACATTTGAGAAGACTAAAGTTGAAAATCCTTTAAGACTATGTTTCACAAATTTAAAATAGAGATTGTAAAAAAAAAAAAACAGAGATTGTCAATTTCATTATAACTGTTGTCTAGTTTAATTTTTTTTGGATTTATATAGGCGTTACTAGCAACCGATTAATCCGATTCGTAGGAATGCAGGCACACAATAGAGAACCTCAATACCTCCAAGTAATTATCGCGGCTGCATACCCATGACTCGAACTCGATGCCACTAATTAAGTTAGAACAACTCACATTCATAGTCTGCAAATACGTGTTCTCAGCCATCGAGTCAGAATGAAAGCACCAATGTTAATGATATGAAAAATATAAAATAACAATTCGACACAAGCAATCTATCTCTGTGTATGCAAATGAATGAAAACTGAGCATAATACAAAGAATCTTAAAATCCTTGATAGTCTAATGATTAATCAACAGGAAAATGAAATAAGTTCACTGACACAGCAATGATTGCAACAGGAATGGAAACACTGAACAGAAAAGAAAGGAAATCACAGAGGGAGGGAGGGAGAACCTTTCTTGCCCAGAACCTCCCTTGATCACCCTTCTTATGTTGCGTTCTCCTTGCCTTTCATGTGAGCTTGCATAGAGGGTTACTCTAACATGGCATAAAAGCATCCTTGCTATTATTGGGTTGATTACCATCTTGGGCTTCTTCTTACAGATTGTGGCCCAGCCCATTCATAACAACATCATCTTTGTTGGTGTTTGTATATCTATTCTTGGGCTTTTTGGAGTTCTTTCCGAGAAAGAATGTACTAGTTATTATCTTGGTCTTCGATAGAGCTTTGCTATCGTTCTGGTACTAAGAGAGGCCTCTTAAACATTTTCTCAGCTGTCATGTCCAATATGTTCACACAAGTAAGGAGTCTTCCGAGTTGATTAACACATAGAAACGAAAAATTTGTGAGGAGTCTACCCTTTCCCAGGCTAAGCGTTATAAATGTCAATATTTCTAAATTCATGGATTTTCATATTAGGCTTTTATTTTCTTCCGATAAACGTCAACGCCTTGAGAATTCAAGCTTGAATACTATATGAGCATTAGTCAATTATCAAGAACAGTGTCCATTCACTTTGCTTCCCTGCATAAGAAACGAAAGGCATTTGATAACAATTTTCTTACTGCTACTAGGCGAAGGAGGAAATTCATCTCTCATACAGTTAAACATGAAGTCTAAAGCATGTCAACTAACATGTGTGACTCCTCTAAGGTATTGTTAGATTCAATTTCCATAAAGAAGGTGGGAAATCTTAGGTTGAGATCAGATGAAGCTGCATTTAATTTACCTATATGTTTTCTCAGTCCACAAAGAAAGAAGCGGCCTCGAGAAGAGATTCATACTTATGTTCTAGTTCTTACGGAGCTTATGCTAAAAAGATAGTGGATGATACCATCAGGGACATCTAAGTTCATATGAAGCCACTTAGAGGTCCTTCTTGCAGAGTTGCAGCTGTTTGTTTTTTTGGTGCTATTTTGATTTATGTTTATGTTTGTATTTTCATATTGGAAGTGTTTCTTGGTTAATTACATCGAAGAGCAAGCATCACACTATCCTTATTATAGCTATGGGTTACCTACGTCGTGAAGTTCTCTCTTCAGGAGCTTCGTAGTCTCGTGCAAAGATCAAGTTAGGGTTGCTTTTAATTATCATCAATCTTAGATAAAATATGAGAACTTAAGATTTCCTAGAAATTTCAGTCATAGAGGAAGATGGATGATCATTGGGCTATATTACTATCAGACTCTTGCGCCAATTTCAAAATCAATACTAGGCCTATGGGTTTGGTCTCGTATTTGTCACTTTTGGGTCCAATGTTTACTTGTTCGTGTTTCTGGTTTTATGTTTTGGTTTGTTTTATTTTTAGCTTTATTTCTTATTATGTTCATGTTTTGCTTATAGATTGTTGGGCCTTCTACTACCTATAATATAAGGCTTTTATTTATACTATCTTTTTATCTTAATGCAATTGACTTTATATATAAAAAAATAGAGTAAGATTGTTTACTTCATATGATTCCCCAAAAAAAATATGAGATTTAAACGCACAGCCTTAATGCCTTATTAATATTTACTGTCTTAATATGAGATTTAAACGCACAGCCTTAATCAATAATAAAAATTCATATTCTCAATTTAGGACTTTTAAATTTTACAGAAAATAGAAGATTTACTTTTATATGTAATCATTATAAGTATTATGAACCATAATTTATAAAAAGTATAACAAAACACATTTCTTTATATTCATATATATATAGATATATATAAGGGACAATATTCATTAAAATGAAACATAATACATTAGTACATAAATTTAGATAAAAAGAAAATATTATTTCTTCATGATCAAATCTTCGGCTTTTGAGTCAGTCTTCTTTGCAAATGTTGTTGGTGCGGATATTCATAATATGCTCAAGAATTTCATATCTTATTCCTGCATCAATATAGATGAATGCAAGCTTTCTAGTTTTATGAAGCAACATTATCTGATCATAACAAAACACATTTCAACCATTATGATGAGTGTAAGTGTGTAACCCATCTTTAGGCCCCATACAACAACAACAAAAAAATACAAGTATGTTTAGTTGTAAGCCAATTTAAAAGGCATTTCTAAATAGAGCTGGAAAAAATACGAGTATGTTAAGTGTGCTACAAGGCCGGCCCTTCACACGCTCAGGCCTATAAGGACCAACCCTTTTAGGTCGAAGTTCAAAATTTTGGTAATTTTTTAAAGCCCAGCCCTTGAGCGTTCGGGCTCGGGCCTAAAAATGTCGATCCTCATAACCAAAAAAATCATTTTATTCTTTCCAAAAAAATAAAGTTAAATAATAAAATTTTTTAATTTAATACATAAATATTATCAAAATTAAGTTGCAAACCCACATAAAGTACTAAATCCACAATTAAATAATAATCATAATATTATCTTATTAAATATATACATAGTTTACAAATATTAACACACATAATATAAACCACATAAATCAAATTATTTTATGAATTTGAATCTTATAAAAAGATAAAAGTAACAAAAGATTTGTAATATCAATAACCATTAAGGTAGAAAATTGATAATAATAACATTATATGAATAATTTTAAATAAAAAATAAATTAATTAAAAATAAAGAGCCTAACGGCCAGCCTTTCAAGTCTTCGGCCTTATATGGTTGGCCTATTAGGCCTGACTCCTTTTAAAGGACTCCAAAATTAAAGTTAACCCTCTATTTAAACGGGCTGACCCAAATTATCAACTCTATTTCCATAGCTCAATGAAAAATTAGTCACTCACGAATACTTTCCAAATATATACTGCGTAATAATGTTATTTTAGTGAGAATAGACGCGTCCTTGTATTTTATTATTTCAGATTTCAGATTCTTCTGTCTAGAAATAATTGAAAGGGTATATAATACATAAAAGTGTAAAAAATAAGTAGAAATACGTAATTGGGCCATTTTTCCCTAGACCCATTCTTTAATTTTTTTTTTTTTTGGGGTGGGTTGTTTGTTATTATCTATTGTTAACCTCCATGGTAGAAAATGAAATCAATTGGGGGCATGAGAGGCGATGTAACGCTGGCAATCAAAATCGAACCAATTATCATTGCATTAGAAATGCAATTCTCTCACGCTCTAACCTCTGAGTTAAGTGGGCTTACATTACAGAAAATCGGCTCTGCTTCTCATCTTTTTTCTTATTTTCTTATCATGTCATTTATATCATTGAATCGGAAAATAAATTATCTTTTCTCAAATCAAAATGTAACAGCTTAAACTTACTTATTTTTAATATAATATTATAATCATAGTTATAATCCAACGATGAGAATAGGATGAGGAGAAAAAAATGAGAGAAAGGATAAGAAAATTGTACAACTTCATTCTGTAGATATTCAATAGTCTTTTTATCACATGTAAGAATGTATTCCACTTCCGAAATATACATCGGTTAAAAATAAGTCAACAAATTTATTTTCATAAACAAGTAACCTTCTAAGTTATAATCATATACTCTATCTTCAAATCTTACACTGAATTCCACCCCACCCCACCCCACCCCCTAAAAAAATTCTTACACTGAAGCCATACGCAAGGCAGAGTGAAAAGTGACAAAGCCAACTGGAAGCACCAAAGAAATTTTCACTGTCTACCATAATTTGATAAATTAAACTAACAAAAAATCGGGGCGAAAAGAAAAATAGAACCTCAATGTCCAAATTGAGGGAATTTATAATTTATGAAGATGGAGGTCAAAGAATGTGGGGAAGATTATCCCCATACATTATAGGATTAGATTCTCCGTATCCCTAAAATGTGATTGCAGAGAATCAAATGAACTGTTACTATACATAGCTACAAGAATATGTTGAGCTACGTTAAGAAGCAAAAAGAAAGACGGAAAAAATATTAGTATATCTATCTTACAATTTGAAGATGCTGCTGGATATGCAATGTTGGGCGGTTCAGATAGGTGATGATCACAAGCTCCTACAAGATTGTTGCCAATAGCCATATATGCAAGAGCAACGAATAACAAATGACTCCTAATCTTGCCCTGGGACGACTCATGAGAAGCCGACCACCAGAAACCCTGCAGAAAGAAATTTGGCCCCAACTTAGTCTTCTAATCCATCTTAGTCTGTTTAAATTTTAAAATAGAGTACTGATTAAATTATTCTTTAGACTTGACCATCCGAGTTTTTTTTTTCTCAGGTGCTAGTTGAAGTAGAGGTTTGAACATAAAACTTTACTCTCACCACTAGATCAGACCACCGTTGTGACCTTTAGTCTAAGATTCAGGCAGTACTTAGCATAATACCCAAGTCTGTGACCAAGTATTTTAAACTTCCTTGAATTTGGTCCTAACCGTTCCCTGATTCTTCAAGTTTCAGATATATAAATGTTAATAGACTTTTAGTCCCTGATTCAGGCAATACTTCTGAATTTTACATATGCATTCCTAGACATTCCTTATCAGCTTGAACTTTTAAGTTGATGTGATCATTGATATTTTCTAAGAACTCCTCATCAGGAAGAGGGTTAGGGCGTTGGTCTCTCAAATAACTCAAAATACTATATAACAGGTTATATATAGCACTTTGTCATTTTACCCCTATATTGAATCTCAAGCCTGGATAAGCTTGGACTACAAAACATACAGCAGGGTCGTTTTTATTTTGTTTCGGACTCTCTGCAGGCATTTGTTGAGGTAATGCAAATGGACATGAGTGACCTCAAGATCCAACAGCTCTCATCCTTGAGCATGTCCTGTATGCTAATTATATTGGGATTTTATTAGGCAATAAAATGCTAAAATCGGCAATTACCAATATGCTTTCTTTACCATTCAAGGAAAATTCACTTAGACAGTATAGCACTTTACCAGATTCCATCAATACGATCTGCAATCAATTTTCCTTGTTTTGGCACAAATCCTGATGTGTTCAGGGACTTGAAAACATGACCTGCAAAGCAGTAGATAGTTGAGTCTTCAAGATTTAGTCAAGCAGTCGTGGTGTGATATACTTATAATTACCTTTATCCTCATCAACATCGGCACTGCGGATTAAATGATCAGACTCCCCATCAACATCAAGTGCAAGATGGTCAGTAGATCCTTTTCGCATATTTCGCACAAGTGCAGCTGATGGCGCAGGAGATATGACTTTCTTGCCAAGTGATCCCTGCATGAAGAAATAAAAAATTTTACGTATGTATTTCCTCACAAAAGGTATAGAAGCATTTTAATATTTTAAAGACAACACAATCTCTTAAAAATGTCAAGTCATATCAGCATTGAGAAAGGGTGAGGGAATGGAAACCATCTGAAGCCAACTCCTCTATTGACAAGCCTCATAAAGAAATAAAAATAAAGTCCAAGACACGAAAAAGAACATTTGAAACCATCTACATGGCATTCAGTAAATCCCAATAACAATTTCAGAATACTAATGTCACCATAGCACCCTTATTTGTAGAACACATAAGAAGCCTAAAAATTACTATTAAGTTGAATCAGTAAAATATGATTTATGCCTGTTGCAACACCACTAATTATCAATATTATACCCTATTAACTGTTCACAAAACCTTTTGAGGGTTCAAATAGGCTGTTAACAAATTATCCAGACTCCAGATACACTACCGACATTATTTTGTTATCTAAACAACAAATTGTTCAAGTTGCCTAGCAGTTATATATTAAAACAATCACCAATCATTGCTTTGGGATGGGGGGCCCACATAGGAGTATCCATATGTGTACATATTTGTAAGGATATAATATGCCATCCCTAACAAATTATACTGAAGTTCAAAACTTAGCAGGCCATATATGTCTATTTTCACCATTACATTTAACTGCTAGAGAAAGGTAATAAGCATACGGAGCATAAAACAAACATTTGATTTTCAATCACTTTGAAGACATGGCATCATTATTCCAACAAGGAATAAATTAAGCTTTGAAACTTAACTGCGACTACCTCTTCAACTTCAGATATCTCTGATCCACCCGGTAACGAGGGTGCTTCATATAAACTCCTTTCCTGGACAACCTCCGTCTGAGAGGCCTTATCATTAAGCGAGTCTTCAAGCAATCTAACCTTGGTTGTTAATTCATCAATAAGCCTCTGACTTCCAACCAACTTCCCACCAAGTTCTGTGGCTTTTGACTTTGCACTTTCAGAATCTAAAAGAATGGCCTTAATCCGCTTTTCCAATACTGGCATCAATTCATTCGAACCAGTAGATTTTTTATCTTCAACCCAATCACTGGCTCCCAACAAAGTGACAATTTTTTCCAAAGCAAAGGTGAGCCCAGACAACTCATTTTTCACCTTGTCCAAATCCTCCCAGTCACTATTAAGCTGTTGCACTTCCTCCTGCAGATGCTTTATTTCAAGATCCTTAGTTGCAAGGATTGTTTGAAGTTCTTCTTTGTCATGGGATAAAGAACACATTTGCTGATGCAGCTGAATAACACTATCAATGATGTTAAAGAGCTTCTTTACAGGAGCTGAAGTATTAGGCTCCTTATCCTCTGCTGACTCTAAAAAAGGAATTTCGATCCTATCTATCCTACCAAAGAGAGTTCTAACCTGAGATTCTGAGAGAAGGGAGTTTTCTATCTCTGAAATCGAACACATCAAATCATAAACAGGTGAATCAACAACTGCAAATCATACAAAATAAGTAATAAACAACAATAAGCCCAATAAAGATTGACATTTACCTTCTTGTTTTGTGGACAAAGCACTGTACAATGATGATATCTCCTTTTCTTTTTCCTCTAATGTTTCCTCCAGGGCATGATAACCCTCTAAGTTATTCTTAAGCTCACTACATGATTTTTGTAATACTTCGATATCAGACTCCAGTTGCAAAACTCTGTTTTGACTAAGGTCTCTTTCTTTTGTGACCTCTTCAAAAGCAGATCTTGTTTCCTTCAATTGATTCTGCAAATCTTCAACTGTTCTTTCTAATTCCTTACTTTGGAATTCAAAATTTTTAATCAAACAATGTGCTTTTCTACTAGCAGACATCAACTTCTGCACTGTATCCATGTATTTGCTGTTCTGATTATACTTGGCTAGTTCATCTGCATCGAGGTTCATTGTCTCAGAAGTGGAACCTGGTTCCACAAGGTTCTCGAGATGTACAGATTGAAGTTCAGAGGAAGCATCAGCACATGCAGACAACAAGATTGTGATATCATTCTCCAAAATGGCAATAGTATTTTCCTGTTCTGCTTTTAAACTTTCCCCAACAGTTACTTTTTCTTTAAGGGTTTCCAAGTGCTCAAGGATACTTATTACATCAGTCTCTGTTTCCAGTAGTTTTGTCTGAAGAAGAGAGATAAACTTATCAATAGAATCAGAAACATCATCAAACCTATCTGCCATAAATTTGTTCCTCAGCCGAAACCCTTTCACAATGTTTCCAAATTGTGAAATCATATCGTCAATATTAGTGCCATTCATCACTCTGCTGTCCACTTCAACATCATAATTCTCAATACCACCAAAGAATGCTTTTCTCACCAAGGGATCTTCCTGGTATAAACATGTAGAGTATCAAGAAACATGTGTGCAAAAGTAATAAACACATAAAGAATTACAAACTTTCAAAAATAAGATTTGTCCTGTTCTTCGAAGACGTCGTGCAATTCTTAACTAAGTCTCATCTAATTCATTATGTATTAATCTGATTCAAAACAATCAATGAAAACAGGAAAATAAAGGAGAAGAGGGAGAAACAGTGAAAAAGATGAAAGGAGGAAGTTGGGAAACAAAAAAACAGAGAAGTTGGGATCGAAACTGAATCATAACACTTGACAATTCAACAACTCTGGTCTGGAGTCTCCTAGAAACTGAATCATAACATTTGACAATTCAACAACTCAGGTCTGGAGTCTCCCAACTTACTTTTCTCAGAAGCTAATGATAGTCATCCCATAATAAGAGAATACATTATATGAAAAGACGGAAAAAATTCTTTCAACCATAATATTTCTATAATACTCTCACTATTTCCATCTTACTCACTACAAGTGAAAGTATCTAAAATCTAAAATTATATCAATAACAAGATTGTATTCTACTTGTGAGCATACTACCACAGGTAAAGCCTCAAGTGCCTCATACATGAAGGTCATAACCAGAATGGCATGCATGAAACAAGTAATGGAGAGCAAGGGAAGGAGGCAAGAATATTACCTGCAATATAAAGTGTCTTCCGGTATCCTTAGCAGTCATGCCAACAGGATATTCCCTTATTTTGTCCAGAGTTAGATCCATATGCTTTAGAGCCTCAAACTTAGTCTCAAAGCACTGTTCTACTTTGGGAAGTAGAATGTTCTCTTTCAAGAGCACAATAAGATCATTTATAAGTCCAATGAGCTCTATAGACCTGCTTTCCAAGCTACCATTCTTTCTAGATAACTCGTCTAAGCACGAATTTAACTTGAAATTGAGTGATGATATCTCCTCTTTAGCAGTTTTATTTGCATCTTCCAGAACAGAGATATTGCTTTGTGCCTTCAACAAAGTATCTTCTAGTGTTTTTATAGTTGCAGAGGCATCTGTCAATTTGCTAGGCCAATGCTCAGCTTCATCTTGCAGCCTCTTCAACTCACTGTCCATTTTGGTTTTAGCAACTTGGTCGGCATCATATTTGTCTCTCAATACATTTAAGTTACTCTCAGCCTGAGATAGTGTATCTTCTAAACCCTTTATGGTTGCACTGGCCTCTGCTAGTTTGCTTGTCAACCTGGCAGCTTCTTCTTCAACCCTTTCTAGCTCAGTCTCTAGAGCAGCTCTTACAGTTTGAGCCATCTCTTTCTCATTAGAAAGAGCAGCAATATCTTTCTCTGCCTGAGATAACGCAGCTCTAAGTGACATAGTAGCCTCACCAACCTCTTCAAAGTTCTCTATGATTGAGCTGGCCTCAGCTAGTTCGCTAGCCAAACTGGCAGCTTCTTCTTTCACTTTCTCTAGTTCAGTCTCTGTGGCAGCTCTACTATTTAGAGCCAACTCCTTCTCATTGGAAAGAACATCAATATCTTTTTCTGCTTGAGATAATGCAGCTCTAAGTGACATGGTAGACTCCCTATCCTCTTCCAAGTCCTTTATGGTTGTGTTGGCCTCTGCTAGTTTGATCATCAACAAGGTGACTTCTTCTTTAACTCTCTCTAGCTCAGTCTCTGCAGCAGCTCTACCAGTTTGAGCCAGCTCTTTCTCATTGGAAAGAACAGAAATATCTTTTTCTGCCTGAGATAATGCATTTCTAATTGTCAGAGTAGATTCAACAGCTTCTTGCAAGTCCTTTATGGTTGTGCTGGCCTCTTCTAGTTTGCTTGTCAACATGGATGCCTCTTCTCTAACTCTCTCTAGCTCAGCCTCCGCAGCAGCTCTACCAGTTTGCGCCAATTCTTTCTCATTGGAATGAACAACAATATCTCTTTCTGCCTGAGACAACGCAGCTCTGAGTGACATAATAGACTCACCAGCCTCTTCAAAGACCTTAATGGTTGCACTGGCCTCTGCTAGTTTGGTTGTCAACCTGGCAGCTTCTTCTTTAACTTGCTCTAGCTCAGTCTCTGCAGCAGCTCTGCCAGTTTGAGCCAGCTCTTTCTCATTGGAAAGAATAGCATGTTCTTCCTTCACTTTATGTAATTCCTCCTCAACTTTTGTTTTCCCATGTTCTAACTCCCTCTTTTCTTCAGCTGATTGAGAAAAATTATTCTCTGCAAAAGATAATGCTTGTTTAAGGGATTCTGCAGTCGCTTGAGCTTCTGCTAATTTACTTTCAAGGTCATTGACTCCCTCTTTTGCTAGCTGCAGCTCTTGCTCAGCACGTAGTTTAGCATCTTGGCATTCACTGACAAATCCAGCAAGCCACTTCACCTTTTCAAGAGGTTCTTCAAAAACTGAATCAACAGGAAGATGAATATGATCAATAGTCTCTACCACTCTCTGTAACAAGTTATTGCTCTGAAATAAAAGCTGCTCAAACTGATTCCTTTCACCATTTACTGCTTGAAGCTCTGCCTCCAATTTTTGGATGCTTTCTACATCACTCGACAATTTATCAATCTGGTCGCTGTACTCAGAAACTACAGATTCTTGCTTCTGCAAATCAAGCTTTAACTGCTCAATCTCCAAGTTCTTTTCATTTATAATATTTTTCAGATTATCCCTATCTTGAACCAATCCTTTCCCTTTCTTAACTGCCATGGATAACTTATCCTTAAGAATGGCAGACTTCTCCTCTGAACGATCAAGATCTTTCTGTAGAGAACTTTTTTCTTCTTTCAGCACGTGAATTTCTTCTAAAGCTGTTTTCAAGTCAGTTGCCAGTTTATTCACCTCTGATCTAATCACAATCTCTTCTTCCAGTATATCCTCACAGAGCATCAATCTCTGATCCCTAACATATAAGTGACTTTGAATTCTTTCAATTAAATCAGTATCAATATGAGATGACCCAGAGAAATGACCATTCTGTTCTTTTAATACTTGAAGGCAATGGTTAATGATCATAAATGTGTCAGGAGAAGTACTATTAATTCCTTCATCCTCCAAGTTATAGCCAGAAAGCTCAATCACCCATTTCACAATCTGTTCCTTTTCCCTAGAAACTCGACAATTCATTTCAATAATCTCATCATATTTGCATCTCAAATCAGTTAATTCTGATTGAAGGTAATCTTTTTCCAGTGATTCCAACAAAAAGGATGCACTCAGGAAATCGATACAGTTGTGGGCTTCTTCTTTAATTGTTAGTATTTCTTCCTGCAGAATACTTGTATCATGCGTGGCCCTATAATAAGAGTTGCCCAGCCAATTTATCTTAGATTCCAAATCAGATGATGAGACAGATTCTGGTAGATTTATCAGAGATAGAGCATCCTTCAATTTGCAGAACTCTAGGTAGGCACCCTTGAGTGCATCTCTGTCATCCACAACCCAACTTAACCTCTCCAACATATCCAAAATAGGAGCATCAGGTTCCGTCTGAAACAAGATTTTCTCAACTTGTTCAATAATCGTGTTACTTTTTAGTAATGAATTCTGCAGGGATGCAACCAAATTTTCACTTTGAATCAACCCATCCTTGGTAAGTTTAGCAGCTTCTAGCTCAGCAGACTTCTCCTGCAACTTGATCAAGCATTTCTCATGCTCACTGGATTTTTCTGCCAGAGATTTCTTCAATGAGTCCCGCTGCTGTACCAACGCCTTTCCTTTTGTCACAGCCATACTAAGTTTTTCTTTGGTATTAGAGCATCTAACCTTTTCCTGCTCAAGTTCTACTTTCATATTCCCAATTTCTCCATTCAATGTTCCTATCATTACCCTTTCCTGGTCAAGCTCATCCAATAGCTTCCGATTCTCATCTTCCAGATAAGCAAGTCTTTCAATCAATTCTGCTTCCTTTCGTTTGAGCTCCAATAATCCGCCACGAGCAGCAGCAAACACGTTCCCATGACCCTCGTCCCTAGCATCCAACCCAGCCTCACAGAAAGATTGCCCAAGGTGATAAATTTCAGAAAGAATATCATTATACTTTGCGGTTAATAGTGCAGTTCCTTGCTCAATATGAACCATTTTTCCACTAATAGTATTATCTACAAGTTGCTCTTGACTCACAACTGTTGCAAGAGAGGACATTATTCTATCTACTACAATATCAATCTCTGACAATACTTCCAGAGCCTTCTGAGCTGAGTTATCACGGGAGACAAACAACTCAGTAACCTTTGTATTGAGATTTTCTATCTGGTGATCCTTATCAGAAAGAAGAGCATGAAGATTTCTAATAGTTGCCTCAGCATTGGACCGTTCCTCTTTCGTTGTTTTTACGAACTCCAAACATTCTTCAATCATCTCCTTCAACGGAATGTCCGCCAGTTGAGCCCCCTTATCCCTACTTCCAGCTTCAGCTTCATCTGGCAATGACTGTTGCCAGGACAGGGCCTTTAGTTGACGATAAATATCAAACACTCCTTGCGCAACAGTTTCTTGTTCTTCCTGCATCACAGAAACGATCATTAATTAAAAAGCAAACTATACCTGCAAAAGCTGGTGTTAATCTTATAAACCGAACCTTATATTCCCAGGTATTACTTTCTTTCTTGGCAACCCTCTTCGCCACTAATTCATCTCCTGCTCCATTATCCAGTTTACCAAAATGACTCCCTGGATGTTCTTCCTCCAAGTCCTGTCTACTTTCTCCAGCATCTGTTTCCTCCTTATTATCAGCGTTCCTGCTATCAAACGAGCCTAACTCATCTGGGCAATCGACAAACATATCATCTCTCGCAGTATCCTCATTAGATTTAGCATCATCATGGTCTACCTGTTCATTACGACCAACAATCCCATTACAAATATTAGCATGCTCAATCAACGCTAGCCAACAAATAAAGAGGTAAAAGAAAATTGATGTTCTGCCTCCAAAAGAAGTAACAGAAAATGAATCAAAATCAAAACTTGATTAACATCACAACCTGGTTCACTGTTTCCTGTGCGTCCCCATGAAGCGTGCCCACCATATCGTCGCCTTGATGAATGTGACTGGCGGATTCGAATGGTACTTCGCTAACCCCATTTGATTGTTCCACTAAATTGACAGCTATGGATTCACTAGAATCCGAAAAACTCCCCTCTATCCCTTGCTCGCTAGCTCCATGGCCTTCCAAATGCAGTTCTGCTTCGTTATTCTCAGACATTTCAAATAATCATAATCAAATATCGTCTCCAAAAGCAAGATTCGGATCTGGAAAAAGGAAATCACTAACACAATTAGAATCAATTAAATCCAAAACCAAGATTAATTCAACCTAAAAGTTAACCAAACAGGAACAAAGAAAGAAATTACCGAAACCCTAAAATCAAAATGGCTGGTCGAAAATGATGAAGGAAGCGGAAATTGCGATGGGGAATCGAATGAGTGACACCACCAGATCGAGATAACAGATAAAGCAGAGACTCGTCGTTGACCTTAATGCTGAATTCAGAATTCACAGAGTCAAAAAGAGAACAGTTCCAACTTATAATAATAGAGGACCCAAGAGATTAGATCAGAGGACCCAAGAGATTAGATCTGCAGGTAATATCATAAAAGTGGCAATCTAGTTTGTAAGAAATCCTTAATTAGATTATAATATATTTCTTTTAAATGAATTAGAAATTAGAAATGGAATACAGAATTGTTGGTCAAAAAAAAAAAAGAAATGGGATACAGAATTACTATCACTATCGATCTATATAATATAACTGCAGTTTTTTGTTACTCCTACTTGTATAGATATATTAATTAATAATTAATGGAGTAATTATTAGAGTTGAAAACTTGAAATCAAATTAAAAATATTAAAGTAATGTAAGAATAGTTGGTCCCAACAAATTCAAAAGTCCTGTATCAATTAATTCCTGGCCAAATGATGCATTTCTTTTCATTTTTACTCTTAGTTAATTATATTGCTTTTTATTCTATTTTATCTACTCATTCCCTCGATCATCTTTCCTTCTTTTTTTAAAAAATAATAGATATCATTACTTAATTAGTAAATCTTACATTCTACAAAATAATTTCTTGCCTCCGCCTCTTCATATAATCGATTAGATGGAAGTTGGTCAAAAGATCCATACATTGTGGGAAGCCTTAACGAAGTTATCAGCAAAAACAATATGCTCTTTATAAGTATGTCTAATCAAAATCTTTCAATCTTTATGGTGGGAAAATTCATTGGAGGGCTTGGAATCACATGACATTAACTAAAAAAGATGGAGGTTTGGAATTTAGAGATTTTGAGATAATGAATTATTCTTTTTGGCAAATACAACATGGAGATTGGTTAATGAGGAAAGTAAACTATGGTGTAGAGTGATGAAAAGTATTTACTTTCCTAAGTGTAATTTTTTAGATGCTGTAAAAGGACATAAAGCTTCATAGATTTGGTCTGATATATTATCTGGAAGGAAGCTGTTAAATAAAGACTTAAAATGGAAAATAGGAAATGGTTTAACAGCTAGATTATGGAAAGATGCTTGGATTGACGGTTTGAATGGTAAGTCCCTCAATCAAGTGTTAGATGGAAATTTTAATAGTGATGAAAAGGTGGCTTGTTTTATAAATGATGGACAATGAAATTTATCTGCGTTGATTGGTAAAGTGGATAATAATATTTTGGATATGATTTGAAAAATAAAATTGGATTTTGTAGATAAGGAGGATAGAGTATTATGGAGTGAGGCTAGAAATGGTGAATATATAATTAAAGAAGGATATAGAGTGGAAAGAAATAGAACTGTGGAGCCTGTTTGTAAAGCCAGTTCATCAAGAGTTATCCAAAAATGTTTTTTGGGGGAATTTATGGAAAACTAAGGGTAATCCAAGAATTCATCATTTTTTGTGGAGGTGTATGTCTAATGCTATCCCTACAAGAGAGCTTTTGTATAGAAGAAAATGTGCTACTTCTTCTTTATGCCCAATATGTGAATTAGAAGAAGAATCTCTTGAGCATTTGTTTTTCTCTTGTTCTTGGGTAAGAGGGATTTGGTGGGGATGTCAATTGTCAATGAGAGTAGATAGAAGTACAATTTGTTGCTTTAAAAATTGGTGCAATGATTTACTTGTGGAGAACCATGGTTTAAGAAATTATGATATTTCTTTAATATTGTGGATGTTGTGGCTTATTTGGAAAGGTAGAAATGATTTTGTTTTTAATCATGTTTTACCTAACCCCACTGTTGAAATTAATTGTGCCAGGAGGAATGTTAACGAATTCTGGTCAATTGTTGAGCCAGATTTGATGTTGTCAGGTAAGCCTTCCTCTTTGCTGGATAAATCTTGGAAAGCCCCTTGTGATGATTGGGTGAAAATAAATTGTGATGTGTCTTTTGATTTGAATTCTAAGGATGTAGCTAGGGGTGAGTATCGGTTTTTCAGTTCGGTTTTGGAACCGAAAACCGAAAAAACCGAAAACAAAAAATGGGATAAAATGGAAACCGAAAAACCGAATTGTTTTCGGTTCGGTTTTTTCGGTTTTTGGGCCTTTTTTTTTTAAGATTTGACCTATACGAAAATTCAAAAAAAATGAAAAAAAACAAATTTAATGTATTTAAATAGTTATACAAATTCAATATCTTGTCTAAATCAACTAAACTATTAATTTAGTATGTCCAAAAAAAAGTATGCTTAAAACATGACAATATTGAATTGGTTCTTTAACTTTCAAAGTAGTCACATTTTGTAATTAATAAACATTCTATGTTTTTTTTTCTAATTTCACATGTTTAAAAAGTTGTTTGTTTTTCTTAGAAATCATATTTTATTTATTTGGATTTTGAGATATTTGTTTAGACTTACTTGCTATCCTATTTTTTAAAAAAAATTATACTTTTTTAAATATAATAATTTTTTTTTCGGTTTTTCGGTTTCAAACCGAAACCGAAAATGGGAAAAAAGGAAACCGAAATTGAAAACTGAAACCGAAAAACCGAAAAGCATTCGGTTCGGTTTTTGCTCACCCCTAAATGCAACAATTGGCCTGATTTGTAGGAATAGTATTGGGGAGTTTTTATGGGATTTTGGTGAGAAAGTATGTGCTGTTTTTGCCTTTATGTCTAAGGTGTTGGCTCTTAGAAAAGCATTGTTGATAATTGTTGAGCTTTAGATTAGTAGAGTAATTGTAGAAGTGAATAATAAAGAATTAGTGGAGTGTATGTATAATGACAAGAAGTTTTGTGGAGAATGGGAGTGTTGTATGTTATTACAAGAGGTGCGAAATTATTTGAAATCTTTGACTGATTGTTTGATTAATTTCTCTCGTAGAGAGGGCAATTTGGTAGCTAATCTTATAGCTGTGAGGACTAGAAGGGGGATGCACCCAATTAGGTGGGTAAGTATACCAGCAACCCCTCTTGCCAATATTATTGTCAGAGATGCATAAAATGTTGTAAAGATGAAGTTTGCTTCGGACGAAACTGTCTACCCACGTGAAGGAGTTGGCTGAAAGGATTCGTGCTTATAATTTTGTTGTTTCAGTAGTGTAGTTTTTCTTTTCTGTTTTGGTATCACTGTATTCACTGGATGTTAGCTCTGTAATGCTGGATGTGTTGTTTGGTTAGTTTTTGTTATGGTAATAAAATCATTTCTTTTGGTAAAAAAAAAAGTCCGATATCCTAAATAACATCTCAAAACTGGTGGTGAATGTCACAACCCGAGTGATCTAATTTAAGGCTTCCAAGCCATCAAAGAGTGAATAGTCCGGTAGGATGCTCACTGGGATAGGACCCGGTCCCGTCTCATCCCGTCCCCAAAAAAGGTGTTCAGAACAGGAACTCCATCCCATGTGATCAAGACGGAAGGGAAAGTCCCTGAAATTTTATTATTATTATTATTAAAAATAGCTATTTGTAAAAAAAATGGCCTTTTGCGCTTTTGGCAAATAAAGAAATGGGTCCAATATTGCTCCTAAAAATATGTCTTATACAATATAATAAGCCCAGAAATAACAATAATACATATAAATTGAGTTTGAAATAAACTTCCAAATTAATATATATGCTTCAAATTAAAAGCATGTCTTCAAATGTGAGGTGCTACACATAGAGCATAGTGGCAGTGGACAGGAAATTTGAGATCAATAAACGGTTGGGACTTAGGTTGAAATTAGAGTTGTATTCTTTTAAAAAAAAATGTCATATATGCTCACACATGAGACAGATGACACATGTATTTTTTTTTTAAAAAAATAATAAATATGGATATACATATATATTCGAGATAGGACGGGATCGCCGGATCGGGATGACCCTGTCCTGAGTCCCGTCCCATCCCAAAGATGCACTCTGTCCCATCCCAATTTGTCACGTCTCAAAAATTTTGGTACGGGACTAAACGGGAAAACATTGAGCAGTCCTATAGTCTACTACCTTATAGACCAACAAAAATGAAGGCCGTGTATGATCCCGAGTATCCTCACAATGGCAGGTGCAACTATTAATTTTCTTTTCACTCACCCTCTCTATAAATAAGAATGTTTTAAGGAAAATGAGTTATTTATTCATATCTTTATTATTTTAAACCAATTTTAACATACTTTTTGACATGTGTAAGTAAGTTTTTCCAACTTATATTTTGAATAGGAAGGAGTGCAACACAATTGGTTTATGTTCAATGCAAAATAGAAGATATATACATTAATTACTTTAGTTACTTTTTTCAAATTCTTTTATATTTTGAAATAAAATAATAGCATGTTTGGATCAATCGCTTGCATCCTGATGCACCCCGCTAATTGAGGTATTTGGTGTGGGGAGGAAGAATTTTAATAAGTTCAATTTAAAAGAAATGAAGAAATAATGTTATAAATTTTTAAAATTAAAAAGTAAAAAACATAATTTAAAACTTTCAATCCCCTTTCTCCTCCAGTTGTTTTAAACCAAACCCTTCCATCATATTTCTCAGATCCTTCAACTTGTTGCAGCTAAATCCAATTACACATTGCCTACCCCTCATATCCTTAAACTTGTTGCAGCTAAATCCAATTACACATTGCCTGCACTGCAACCTAATGCTGTTGTCAAAAGTCAAAACATTGAAACTCTATTCCCATCAAAAGGGACGATGGTAATTCATGAAAACGAGATATGGATGAGGGGGCATTTTGTCTGAAACTATGGAGAGCATAGTCATTTCAGTCCTTCCCATTGTGACTCCAGCGGAAGTGGCATTTCTTAGTTACTTGGATAAATGGTTCATTTCCACATTCAAAAGAATTATGGAAGTATTGTTATATTTTCTACTAGAAATACCATTATTATGTAAAATCCATGGTCAAAAGTCAATCTTCTTCTTTTGTTTTCTTTTTTTTTATGTAAAACCCATGCAAGCTGAGTTGGATGCTAAATGTGCAATTTTTAAACCCTGTTATTATCATTTTTGCCACACAGATAACTCATAAAAAGTAGCGTCAGAATTGCAGTTAAGTCAAATCCTTAGAAATTGAATTGCGATGAGTCAAATTATAAAGCCGTGAGTTAAAACTTCATTCACCAAAAAATTAATTATCCCTTTCTCAAATTACATGTAACGCACAAGTATTCCACTTAACGCACACATATTCATATATCCAAATAAAATTTTGGAGAAATGAAACATTAAGTTTTTATAGTTTATCTCAATTTTAAATCAGCTGGCTTTTTGCAGGTTATCTTGTTTGAATTGCCCTAGTACTTTGATCCCTTGATTTTAATTTGAAAACTTTATGAATATTATTTATAGAGATTTAGTTGTATTAAAATGATGTGAAATGAAATGGAAGAAATCTTGGAAAGTTTGTGAAATTATATAAGTAAAAATTAATGATTTTCCACACTCAACGATGGTTGCTTATAGAGAATTAAACTTCAAAGTCTGAATTTAAATAAATTAAACAATGTTGACCTGATTTAAATTAAAATTGAGATAAAGTACAAGGGCCATTAAGGATATGGTTCATATAATTAAGGAGAGTAAGATAAAATATGAGGACTCGCAAATTAATTTTTGCTAAAATATACTATGATATTATGTATTGTTTATAAGTTATTAATAAGAAGATGTATATTTTAATGATATCTTTTTTCTTTAAAATTATTTCCAACATATCTTATTAGAACAAAAAAACTTTAATTCTCGTTCATTTTATGTAAAAACTTAATAAATTTTAATTTTATCCCTATTAAAATGTACATTTTTTTATAAAAAAAATAATAGCCTACATATTCACTTGGTAAAACAGGACAAACCCAATTAACATGTTTCCAAAGTTTAAACACAAATTAATTAATTTAATGTAGTTGGAGAAAAATAGGGAAATGAAATCAATTTGCAGAGGATTTTTTTTTGGGAAAATTTCAGTTTACCCCCATAATAAGGAATTAATCTCAGATTCCCCCCAAAACATTCTGAAATTTCACTGCACCCCCAAGGGACTAAAGTGAAATTAAATGTTTGAACTAAAAGACCAAAATATCCTTATTGAATTTTGTACTGGATTTCCAAAACACATAAGAAGAATTTCCAAGACACATATAAAGAATTTCCAAGACATTTATGGGAAATTTTCAATACGCATATGAGGGAACTTTTCAAAACATTTGTGCTTATTTTCAACATCAATGTGAGTATTTTCAAGTCTCAAAAATCATGGAATCCAACACTAAAAGATCCAAAATTTCACAACTATATTTCCAAGACACATATGAAAAATTTTCAAGACACATATGGAGAATTTCCAAGACACATATGAGAAATTTCCAAAATGTTTGTACTTCTTTCAATAAGGATATTTTGGTCTTTTAGCTCAAACATTTAATTTCACTTTAGTCCCTTGGGGGTGCAGTGAAATTTCAGAATGTTTTGGGGGAATCTGAGATTAATTCCTTATTATGGGGTAAAATGAAATTTTCCCTTCTTTTTTTTTCGGGGTTCATCGCTGGACAGATGTGACGTGGGAATTAGTGCGTAGTTTTCCTGTGCAAACTGTAAAGAAAGACCATATTTAATGGAGCCAGTTTTTTTGAAAAACACCTTTTGAATACAATAGCCAACTGCTTTTCAAAATTTTCATCATAAGCATAATAAATATCAAAATTTTCATCATAAGCATAATACTCCCTCCGGTCCTAATTATAAGAGTCAGTTAACTTTTTTGAAAAAATTAATTATGCAAAATGTACCACTATAAATTGTTTATATTTGTCTTTTTTCCTCAAAACTAAGTTATTTTACTTATAAACTATCATATAATCTAACTACATTTCGTAAATATTAAGATTTAGGAGTTTAGTTTGCTTCCTTAATCTCCCCAAAAAAAGTCAACTGGCTCTTATAATTAGGACCGGAGGTAGTAATAAATATGTGCTGTGAAAAATTATAATTCACTCAAGTGTATCCCCATATCCATGTAACCAAATTATATTTGGATGGAACATTATTGAACTAAAAATATGCAATTCTTACTGTGGTGCTATTATATGTATATGTGTGTATTTCGAATATTATAATTTGTATACCAATAGGTGTTGCTTCTAGGGGAAATGGTTTTGGTTCCTTAATTCTATATAATATTGTGATTTTTTGAATCAAAATAAAACACATCGTAAATTACTTTTATCAATCATTAGGGAAATACAATAATGCCCCGAGTTATGAACTAATAACCCGAACTTGTTACTGATAAAATTTATTTGTATTTATATGATTTCTATAGAAAAATAAAAACCACATAGGGCTGATAATTTGGGAAAAGTATTACATGAGATATACACACGTTTTTTTCCTTCAAATCCAATATTTGAGTTCAAAATAAATTCACCAATTAAGGACCCATTTGGTTTACAGAAAATATTCGAACGGAATTAAATTGAAAGGAAGGTTGACACGTTTGGTATATACTGGAATAGAAATGAATGAAATGGAAAAATTTGTGTTTGGTTGATTGAAAATGGTGATAAACAAGTTAAGAAATATGCAAAATGATCATATTACCCTTAATGATTAATAAAATTTATATTTAAATTCAAAAATTCAATAATTAATACAATATAATTATTTTAAATATAATAAAATATATTTAAATTAATAAAAATTAAAATTATTAAAAATTTCCAGAAAAATGGTAATATATATTAAATAATTAAAAAAATAAAAATAGTCAATAAATGATAACATAACTCCAAACATAACTCCAATTACCAAACACAACTTGAGTTCCCAAACTCAAGGCATACTCTACCCACCTCTTTTATTTTCATTAATTATTGTACATAACAATTTGCCATGGTGAAAGTTAATGCGTCCTTCTCTTACCCAAATATGTGGTCTCATAGTGTTTGTAATCTAAATATAAATAAATTTAATGAACAATATATATCATGAAATAATAAAATCACCCACCTATTGTGTAAAAAAAAAAAAAAAACCCACCCACATATTTAGCAACCTTATCCGTTCATGTCAAAAATAAAAAACTTTCAGATACGCCCCCCCAGATTCACCCCTCTCCAGTTTCGTCCTCAACACACAAACGGAAGAAGAAGCCGGTGATTTTTTCTATTCTTTATATGCGGAAATCGAAAGAATGAGGAGAAGAAAGAGGCAAAGACCACATGTGAGGTATGTATTTTCTTCTTGGTGGTAATGGGTGGTGGTTGAGTGGAGAGAGGCTGACGATATAGTAGAAGAAGAAGGAGAAGAGGATGAACAAAGGTGATAGGTTAAGGTTAAAATGGTCTTTGGTGGTTTTCTACGCACATCGGAAAATGACTTTCTAGTAAAATAGGTGGAAAGCTATTTTCCTATCTCTAAAGGAAAGTGGGTTGACGTTGAAAACGAAAATCGCGTAGGATCGGCCAAACAAACAAGGGAGACCAATGGAAAATCAATATTTTCCGTTTCCACGGCCAGATTTTTCGTGAACCAAATTGGCCCTAAATCTTATAAGAAATACCATTACTTAACTTAAGGTGCTAAGGTGTTGTCGAGGTGAATCTTCTATATATAAAATATCTATACACATTACACAATTCAAATTCTTAAAAAAAAAAAATTTGTATGCAGTTTTACAAAAGCCAAATTTACAAAAGGTTTAGAAACTTGTTTATGACTAAGCACACACACATAAATTGTATAATTCATTAAATATATGATTTTAATATAAGTACAAAACGTGTCAAGATTATATATATTCTATATAGAGAGAGAGATATCTCAATTTTTTAGTTATAAGGCTTTAATAAAAATTTATTTAAAAGTTTTCTAGTTTTTTTTTTTTTACCACTCAACCTAAATTTAAAGTGGCCTTGAAATTATTGGGCCCATCAGGGAAGAGAATTCCTGCGGCAGGTAAAGTAGGCCTCACCTCAAATGGGGCGGTGGGTGGTCATATTTACATTATAAACGTTTTAACCCATCCTATAATCAAATGTGATTTTAGTGGTAAGGAATCTTAACCCATCCTATAATCATATGTGATTGTACTGGTAAGGAATCGTACCTCTCACTATAAGAGAGAGTTTTTAGCTCTCCATGGCAGTGCTTGGGAAACATCCTTAAGTGAGAGTGTCTAGGTTGAAGGTATAAAATCATTGTTATACCTAACATTGGTATGGTTTAGAGGCTTGAGTTTTGAACATTTGCCAACAATCTTTGTAAAAAAGGGAATTGATTTAAAAATTTGATTTTGACTCAACAATATATTTTCTTAAACTATCTTATATTAAATTAAAATTAAAAAATTGAGTCAGAGATCAATCAGTAGAAGGCTCTCGCAATATATTTTTTATGTACAAGGTCTGAGTTTAATATACTCCATCCGGTTTTAATTATAAGACCACTTTGACTTTTTTGACTTTTTTTTTAGTCCAAAAAAAAAAGTAGTTTTAGTCCCAAAACAAATAATTTTTCCTCAAAACTAATTTATTCTACTTATGAACTAACCTATAATCTAATTTCATGTGACATATGTTATAATTTAGTTGTCTAATCTGCTTCCTTAACTTCCACAAAAAAAAAATTAAAATGATTTTATATTTAGGACCGGAGAGAGTATTATCTACGAGGTGTAGAGATGTTTACCATTCAATCACATTTTATAATAAGTTAAAACTACTTGATCACCTATTTTTTCACAATTATATTAAATTGTGAGACCATGACTCTTCAAAAATCCACTGAAGACTAAAGAGTGTAACTTTATTGAAAAAGATAGTGGCAGAAAGTGGGAAGTGTCAATTTTGAGGAGGGGCCAAGTGGCAAGAGATTTCACCAAAGAAATTTTAATAAAATGGGAATAGTCGGCAGCTGGCACCATTGAATATTGAATATGAGATATGAATACAAAAAGTTGAACAACCATTTATTTTTTTAGTCTTCCGCACTCTAAAAACAAAGTCAAAAACAGTACTTGTGAAGCTCAACCCCTACCAACAAATCACCAAATTGATTTCAATCACTTCATTTCAGCGAATCATTGTATACCGGTAGTAATAATATTTAAAAATGAATTCAAATACTCATATATAACTTCAGCAAGACATACCATATAATTAATCATTTTAATCTTCTCACAACTTCAGTTCTTTTCGACTTTTGTTGTATTATGTTATTTTGATCTCAGTTTTTCGGTGGTGATTTTTGTTGTATTATGTTATTTTGATCTAAGTTTTTCGATGGTATATTATGCTCGTATTTCCTTCGTGTTTACACCAAACTTACCTCTAACAACAGTTTATTTGTTAACATTGCGTGTTAATTATCTTATATGTATTGTAGTTTAATATAATAAAATTTTCTCATTAATTTTTCTTCAAAAAGATAAAAACTAGAGTAGTGAGTTTGACAATGGAATATCCTCATGTTAAAGAGCAATTTGGCCAATTGACAGTTCTTCAAAGTGCAGGTAACACAATTGATAATAAAAAAGAGCAGCATCATACATGGACTTTTTTACAGATGCCAGATTGGCCAACACCGTTTAATTTGAGCAAACAGCCATTACTTTTGTGACATAAAAATTGTGGGCCCCACTTAAGATAAAGTAACATCCGTTTAGTGATTTTTAACGGCAATTAATTATTCAGGAATTAATTAAGATGAAGTCTCATGCAATCCATTAATTTAACTAAGGTCCCTGGGGAACTTGATTATATTAAGTTCTAATCGTTCACAATTATTGGAATTCTTGTTCACTAACAACGTTTGACCATGTGGTAACAACTTTTTAAGCCTTTGTAACAATATTATAAGTATAATTCACAATTAATTCTTGGTAGTTAACAACATTTGGTCAAAATGTAACAATTTTTTGGGTTTTTGTAATATTGTGAGTGTCATTTACAACTGTTTAAATATTTAATCACTAACAACTTTTGGTCAGAAGGTGATAATTTTTTTTGTTTATGATTTAATATAATTAGGGTTCCTTAGAGACATCATTTTAATTGGGGATTTCATGAGGAATTATCTTAAATGAGTTTCTTCTATGTGACCTCTAATTAATTTCCCCAAAAGATTTAGATTTCTAGATTTACTACTTTAAAAATAAAAACTTATAATTAGCGTAACAATATCAACCTTATGAGATATAAAATATAAGAGCTGGTTGTATAGTTAATTTTATCAATGCAAATTCATTTTATCTTCCTAATTTATAATTTTTCTCAAACTATCTCCATCTATTACACGTATAAAAGGGTTTCTATCAAAGAAAATTTTCTATGCAAGATAATTAAAAGGGTGCTCATTATAAAAAAAGGGTGTTTTGCCAAAACCATAAAATAGTTTCACAAATAACTAAGATAACTAAATTTTTTTAATCTTTCTAAAATGGTTGTCTAAGCTATTCAACTTATAGTTTCACCAATGACCTTTTAATCAAGGGCGGATTGCCCAAAGTCGTTAAAAATACCAAGCATCCGTCAAAATTTTAAATGGGGCCCACAATTTTTTGTAGGTTAAAAAGCAATTTTACCAATAGATCATTGTCAAAATTGTAGATGGCACAATTAACAATAAAAATGGTCGGTATCACCAATAGACCTTTAAACTATGGGTGAATTGGTCAATACCGTTTTATTTATGCAATCCGCCATTAATTGTGTGACACATGGCGCAATGATGTCCACCTGGTAGCTCGGTGAATTCCACATGGTAGCTCAGTGAATTCCACATGGCAGACCTAGATTCATCCTTACCCTCACCCACCCTCGCATACCTTCACCCTCGACAATAGAGTCCTTACCATAACTATGGACGAAAGAACACCCAAAGACGGTGAATACCTTCACCCTCACCCACTTTCACCTTCAACATCTCCCTCGCTATAGCCACGGACGAAGAACATCCGAGGATGTTCGATCAATTTGTTTTCAGTGGGAGGGAATTTTTTTATTACTTGAGGGTAATTTTGTATTTTTCTATTATTAATCCATGTCACAGTCTAAAATGTGCCTCATGGCAACTTGTTTTCTGTCACGTCTCCAAATAAAAGTCAACACTTCGGGTAAGCAAAAAATTAACGATCAACACCCATAAATTAAACGGTATTAGCTAATCCACCCCTGGTTAAAAGGTCAATTGGTGATAACAACCATTTTTATTATCAATTATGCTATCTGCAATTTGGACAGTAGTCTATTGGTAAAATTGCTTTTTAACACTTTTTTGTCACAAAAGTAACATCCATTTGCTCAAATTAAACGGTATTGGCCAATCCGCCCTTAAGTAAAAGGTCAATTGGTGATAACGACAATTTTTATTGTCAATTATGCCATCTATAACCTAGACAATAGTCTATTGGTAAAATTGTTTTTTAACCCTTTTTTTTAAATTCGATTTTTTACTTATAAACTAATATATAACTAAGATAACTAAATTTTTTTAATCTCTGAAATAGTTATATAAGCTATTCAATTTATAAGATTTAGTTAACTTTTTTTAAAAGGTCTTAAGAAAGATAAATGAGCTACTTTTAAATTGATCTATTTAATTTTTTTTCTAAATTAGATTTTTTGTTACTTATGAACTAATATATAATTTAATAATATACCACATATTTTATGATTAAGTAGTTTACTTAATTTCTTTTGATAAAGCATAACAGAAAGTGCCTATATAATCTGCTTTTTATTTTAAAGGAAAAAAAGAAAATTAAAAGTAGTTGAAAACGAAGGCGTGTGAAAGGGTGAATACATGTAGTTTGTTTGGGAAGACATGGTAGATTACTAGATTGCACTACAGAAGAAGAGAAATATTCTAAAAAGAAAAGGGTAATTATAATAATAAACCAAAGAAGAAAGCAGTTGAAGAGATTAATGAGGAAGAAAGAGAAGCTATCCTTTTCTTTCCTTACAGGCTCCAAAACTTTGATTATTAAGCAATCTACATCTTCCTCCTCCTCCTCTGCTTTTTATATCTCTCCCTCCTAAATTCCCTTCCATATTCACAAATCACAATATCCCTCTCTCTTTCTCTTTGTGGGGTCTCTTCTCTGTGGCATAAAGTTTCAGACTTTTTGGACAGAATTATCCTTTTTTTCTCGCTCTGGGAATTGATAATGTGGCAGAATCGTACCCATGATTCTTCTTCTTCTTGTTTGAGAGATTCTATTTTGGCTCTTGAAGCTGATATTGAACATGCCAATACCCTGTGAGTCGTCTTCATTTTTTTTATACTGAGTCTTCTTCTTCTCTGGGTTTGTTTTCTGGGTTTCTGGAAAAAATGAGGCCATGTTCCATTTTTTCATTCATGAAACTACTGCTTATTTCTTATGTATCGTCATCATATTTACATGCTCTTTCCGTTTCCAAGTATATAAGATCTTTTATTTACCAATTTTTTTATTTTTAAAGAATAATTAAATAGTTATTTTGGAATTAATATTTACAGAAATATGACGTCTTCAAAAATACATATCATATCATTGCTAATCACATTGTTCTGGTTTGGTGGCATGAAGGCTTCGGCCTTATAAGTTCGATCTTGAAACCTCAAATAGTAATATGGATGAAATTTTACTTACTTTGGGGGTTCGTGAGGCACTTGAGTTAATTGTGAAAGAGAATTTATTTAACCCTTAGATAAGAAAATGGGACTGTGATCTTACCCACTGAAATGAGATTATGGGTTAATATCTCATAATATCCTCTAGCAATAATCATATCCTCTTCTTTTTTTCTTTTTGGGTTTTAGGCTTTGGACTTTATCCGGATATAATATGTATTGTCATTAATCACACTATATTTTGTTGTTTGGCTACGCACCTAAGTTAATTTTGTACGAAAATTTACCCTAGGGAAAAACAGTTTTGTATCCTTTTCTTCTACTTTTTCCTCCGTAACAAAATTCACCAGAGCAGTGCACAATTTCAAGTTCTTACTTGCAGTCAGTTTAAAAAGAACATGTGTGTGTGTGTGTGTGTGTGTATGATTGGATTAGAGTAATAGATAAATAGATTTTTGGAAACATGAAATTTTATTATTGATATTTATATAATTTAAAATAAAATGCAGAGCAGCATCGCTAGCAGGAGGGTATGGAGGGGACCATTTTCAGATGAAACTATCATACAGTCCTTTGGCTCCTTTATTCCTTTACATGATCAAATGGATGGATTTCACTTGTACCCATTCTCTCCCCACTTCTCTTGGCTTATTCCACATCCTCATTTTCAAGGTACTCTCATTTCTACTCTTATTTTCACCTACTTTTATCTCATACTATACTATACTATGATACTAAATATATGACCAACAGAGACAATTAATTTAATTTTTTTATAAAAAAATAAGTGTTAAGTTTTTTTTTAAAAAAATACCACATTAAGTCAATTATAATGGAAATTACTAATTGACGAAAATATTAATAATAATATGTGTAACAACTAGATTATATATTTGTTTATAAATCAAATAAATTAGTTTGAAAAGAAATGATAATTATAAGAGACAAAAAATATTAAATTTAGAACCAAAATTGCTACTTAAACCAGTTCTCAACTTTAGGATCAAATGTAGTAAAATATATATGTTCATTTTTCTAAAATATCCCATTTAATTATTTACAATAAAAACTACTAAATGATGAAAATCCTCTTAACAATGTATGTGTGATGGAAAAAGAATAGTTTGTGAGTAGAATTATAAATTTGAGACGCTAAGATTAAGTTAATTGATTTGCTATATACTCAATGGTTTTCTCTTTGTAACCCAATAAAAAAAAAGTGAAATTTTTATTCATTATTTTTAATTGGTTTGGTGGTCCAGGTGTACGGTGATGGAATACCATCTTTATCATCCAAAGAAAGAAAAGCATCCCTCAGAGATTTCTATGGTAATCTTTACTCTTCTTCCTCTCTTTCCTTAACCTTTCCCCCCTTCCATGTCAATTTTCCCTCTTCGTGATTTATCATTAGTAGCTACAATTGCTCTTCAGGAGGCATGTAAAATCATTACAAAAAATGAAATAAAACATAAGTAATTAAGGGAAAATTGCTAAAAAAATCCCTATAATAAATTCAATTGCCTAAAAGTATCTTAGGATCCAGTCTTTCAATGAGTACACGATATTTTCAACAAGTGTAAATTTTCTTCATGTGTATGTAGCAACATATTTGCAATTATATATAAATGTCTTTCATTTGTAAGTGCAAGTCTTCTTCAGCTACATGTATACAATATGTCTTCAACTATATGTAAATGTTTTTCGCTTTGTATATAGTTAAAGATAGGCTGCATACAATTGAATAAGAGTTGGCATTTGTATCCTTAAACAAATTTCATATATTTTGGGCAATAAATTTTGTTATGAAGAATTTTTCAGCAATATGATTCTTCCATTAATTAATTACTTTGCAGCAAAAAATTATTTCAAGAGATATTTCATATTTATGTAGATTCTATCTTCTTAGAATAGCTTAAGAGTTAATTGGATTGGGGATACATACATACATACAGGTGTAATATACCCATCACTAAGGCAACTTGAAGGCGAGTTTAAAGCAGATGAAGCAAGAGATTATAATAGAAATAATTACACACAAATTATGAATAGAAAGAGCCTTAAGAAAGGGTTTGAAAATAAAGAACAAGAGTTGAGAGATGATGAATGTGGGATTTGCATGGAGATGAGCATGATCATGGTCCTCCCTAATTGTGGTCATTCCTTGTGCATCACCTGCTTCCATGATTGGTAATACCCTATGACATTCTTCTTTTTCAATTAATTCTTATTTTTATAATTGTTTGATATTTGATGTCATCGAGTCAATTGTGAACATTGTTGGACTTGTTAATTTCTTCCAGAGAAAATTAATTTATCGACAAGTTTTTACAATATGCTTTGATTTTGAATCAGGTTAATGTAGTTTATTTTGTTTAAATTGGGTCCTTAATAATCTGATCCGCTATAGGTATTCATTCTTGAATGAGATAAACCAATAACTTTAATTTAAAAAAATTCATGAGCTTTACGGAATTTTCTTTGTTTTATCTTATATTAACATATGTTCATTTCTAGAAAAACAATTAGGTAAATTATAAGGGTATGTAGAATAATTTTCCCATTCTTATTCATATATGTAACGATTTTAATATTGTTGGGTAGAATTAGAGTATTGTAAGATTCATTTGGGGTGACTCTAAGGTGATTCTTTTCCCTCTATTTATTTTTAAGACAAGACCCAAACAAGTAAGTTAATTACTAACAAGTTCATTGGTGACTCTAAGGTGATTCTTTTCCCTCTATTTATTTTTAAGACAAGACCCAAACAAGTAAGCTAATTACTAACAAGTCCCTGGAATGTGACTTATATGTTCTTTGGAGAATTTGTACAGAAACACACATACTAATAAGTTGGGAAAAAACTCTTATAAGTCATTTTGCGATATATTTATAAATTAAACTTAAAAATTTACTGCTAGTCCCGCATGCTTTTTTACAAATTTTCCATGGAAACAATTAGTAATAAATAAGTCAGATGGTACTTTAGTGAAATTAACACACACATTTCTTATCTATAACCAATATTCTAATTGATTTTCTTAGTCTAGGCAAAATTAATGATCTAATTCATACATTTCATACATTTACGACCTAGAGAATTCTCCGAGATCAGTAGAAGTAAGAAGTAATGAGGCTTTTGATTGTTTGAACAAAATGTGCAGGAATGTGAGATCAGAGTCGTGCCCATTTTGCAGGGGAAGCCTAAAGAGGGTGAGTCCAAGAGATCTATGGGTTGTGATCGACAACACTGAAGTTGTTGACAGACTCACACTTGCCAAAGACAACCTCACTCGCCTCCATCTCTTCATTGATTCACTACCCCTTCTTGCTCACCACCATGATGCTCATGTCTTCCTCTTCAACTACATGCTTTAATCCCTCTATATATATATATATTCATTTGTATATATGACCAACGAGATGAGATCATGAGATGTATTTTACAGTGAGATGAGATGATTCTCATGGTTTATGCATGCATTGTAACTCAGCTTTTTTGGAACCTGAGTTCTGTCAATGTCTATTACATATAGTAGTAGCTTCTGTATGGAATAGTTCATAATATATATATATATATATATAACCCATATCCATGTATTTTTTCATTTATTTCCCTATACATTAAAGTAATATAACAATTTCAGCTACATAAAGTTAAGCTAAGGATGCATTTGGGCAAGGTTAGACAATGCATGGCTCCTCACCTGCCTAATGCCCAGCCCAAAAGATGAGCTTGGTGCATTTTGTAGCCCATGGCTCAAGTTATTTCGAGTTAAAAACGAGCGGCAAGGTGAGCTTCCTTACCTCAAATGGTGAGTGGTGATGCCTTGTCGACAAGGCGTGATAATTTATATGTGAGAAACATTATTTAGAATGTTAAAAATGTTCTATAACTTGAAATATGCCAAGAAGAAACATAAATGTTAGTAGCTCACATAATTCCACAATCAAACACAACACAATAGGTTTTAACACAATATTGCTATTTTTTAAGCATACAACAATTTTTGGAGCCCTTTAAAGGCGGGCCTATGATTTTTTCTACCTGGCTTGAGCTGGTATAATGGGCTATTGAGCTATATGAAAGTATGAAACTATAACATTGTATCATATTAAATATTTGAATAAATTATTAATCAAAATAATGTTCTTCTCTATCTTCCTTTATCACTCTCTAAGATTGAGACTTGAGAGAAATTCAAAGGATGGAAAGTTATGTTGCCACAAACCCACAATGCAAGAAAATTTGATGAAACTAAATTTGTATTGTGGTGGTGTCATTATAAATTTAACAACATTGTTCCATTAATGGCTGTGAAGTTGATAAGTGGTATAATGAGAGAGAGAGAGAGAGAGAGAGAGAGAGAGCCTTTGAGAGTATATAATAAAAGGAAATATGTCATACCCAACAAATGTCTCATGTATGGAACAACAGAGGGAACATATTATAAAAAGCACCTTACCAATTCAAATTTTTGAATCTAATAAAAAGCACCTTAACAATTCAAAAATTTGGATCTAATAAAAAGCACGGTGGGAATAGGACTGGAGGAGTACATTATAATATCATAATCACACTACTACAAAAAACCATTTTCATATCATCAATTAATGTCCATTAATTATAAAACTGATGTTGAAAAAAAACGCGGTAGTATTTTTGTAATTAAGTTAGTGGCAAAGGGAGAAACGACGTCACATATATTGTTTATAAGTGATGTCGAAAGAAACGACGTCACACATAAACATTATATGTGACGTCGTTAACCCCCATGGCCCCACCCCAAAAAAATTTCAAAACCAGCACGCAACTTCTCTCCCTCGGCCTTTGTGCCCTCATAACCACCCCTCAAATTTCAAAACCCTCAGCTTCTCTCCCTCCACCATTGTTCACCATCTTCACCAATTTGAATGAACACGAGAAAGAGAGAGGAAGTAGTGGGTCTTCAGCCTCAGCTTCGGATTCCTCCGCCAATTCATCAGCAGCGTCGTTGTGTTGACTTCGCCTTCAGTGGCGTCGTTGAAGAATAAGAAGGAGGAAGAGGAGGAGGAGGAGCAGGATGAGGGTGTTGAAGGCGAAGCTTTGGAGGCATTCTGGTCCCGATTCGACTCTGTGAAAACTGAAGACAAGAAATCCCAAGTTTCCTTACATTTCGTCCTCTCCTACTTTGGAGGCATTCCGGTCACAATTTTTGGTTTATAGGTATGTACACCGTATAAAAATCAATTTGAAGATCATTTATACGCATTTGAGTACGATTTCAGGATATATCAATGTTAAAACTTAATTAAACGTAAGATAGAGTTAATGGAATGAGTTGCATGTTGAATTTATGTGAGATTAAGGATTTTCGAAATTTCTGTATGGTGCCCTGTTGGGTTCAATTTCTGATCTTTGCTCGGTTACTCTGTAATAATTACATGTGAGAGGATTAGAATTGGATTTGTATATGGCTGAGTGTAACACCCCAAATTTTAGAAAATCGAAAATAGGAAATTATTTAAGATTTTAGGAATTTAACTAAATATTAAAAAGCATTGAAAAATAAATTTATGATATTTAAGCATTTTTAATAATTTTAAGGCTTATTTTCTTTAAGAAATAAAGAGAAATAATTGGGAGATAAAACTTAATTTAGAGAAAAGAGATAATAATGATTTATTTAAAGCCTTGGGATGGCATTTAGAAATTAAAAAGCTTTATAAATAAATTTATGAGGCCAGGTGTATTTTTAATAATTTTTAAGGTTTATTTTCTTTATTAATTGAGGAAAAATAGTTGGAAGATGAATTTAAGTAAGGGAATATTTAGAACCTTGAGGTATTATTTGATATTTAAAAAGTCTTATAAATAAATTTGAAAATTAAAAGTATATCTAGATAAATTATTTTAGGACAAATTCAGGTCTATTTCTAAATAATAATGATAAATAAAATTACCATTTAAGGGGAAAATATAAAATAGAAAATAGAAAATGACAAAGACAATATCTGCCCCTAGTTGAAAATATCTTCAGTTGGAAAAGAAGGGGCAAAATAGTAAACCACCTAATTAAAATATCAACTCCTTATTTTCAAAACATATACCCCCAGTGTCCTCTGCTATATACACTCCCTCTCTCTATTTCCCTTCATTCCGTCTCTCCCTCACCCTCTCTGTTTCTTCTTCGTTCTCTCCTCCTTCTCTCCCGTTTCCTCTGTCCCTTCGAGCTTGACAGCGGCGGCCGACGACGGAATTGGCGGTGAAACACGGCGGACGTGTAAGGGGAGCTTAGGGTAGCTTCGAGTAAGTTCATTCCTTCAATTTCCTCTCTTTTCTTGTCCGATTTTGAGCGAGTTGGAGGGGAATCAATTCGGATTTTGGGAGTTTTAGAAGCTATAAGTCAGGGAAAACAAAGCTTAGGTCTCGTTTAACCACCTTTGGAAACGAATTTGAGCATTAGAATAACATTAATCAAGATTTCCCCAAAATTTCTTCCTCCGTGCACTGTTCACCCGTCGGGAATTTCGTTGAATTCTGGGTGTCTAATGAACGAATGTTTGATTAAATGTGATTGGGAGTAAGTTAAAGTTCATAAGGTGTTTATATGTTGAATTTCGGGTGGTTCTTGGTCTGTCCGATTTCTCTTTGTTGAGTTGAAATTCTTGTTCTTCTTTCTCGGTCCTTCACTGATATTCTGCTCTGATTGATTTGAAAAGGAGAAAATATAGTTGTTGATGATTGTTTTGGCTAATGGTTGATTGTTATTTGGAGGTGAAGTTGTATAATTTTCTTTCCTCTCTTGCTTGTTCTGTTCGGCCAGGGAGCGTGAAGTTGCTATTGAAGTTGAGTTTGATTTTTCCTGCTCTGCTTCTGGTTGCTTGTCTTGGTAATGTGAAATTTTGAGCTTTGGGAGGTTCAAAAAATTCTGTTCTGCCCTGTTCCATTTGGCCGAACCCAGTAGGGGGAATTTTCTGATGGTATTAGGCACATGTATGAGTTGAGATTTAATATATGAGGATTGAAAAATCTCTATTCTTTACCTGGGTATGTTTGTTCAGGTTATAGAGAGAAGAAGGAAGGAAAATTTTAATTAGTGGTTTAAGAAAAATTAGTAATTAGAATTATTTTTGAGTATAATGAAGCTTAGTTTTATGACTGTATATGTGATTGTGGTTTTGGTGATGATACTGGAATATGTGGAATTAAGGTTATGTTTGGAATTTTTGTAAATTATGATAACACACCTAAAATTAAGGGTGTCTAAGTGACCAAATCAGTGACTACAAGTTGGGTTCTTGAACATCAGAAGTTAAGGACTATGCAATCTAAAGGGTGATTGTTCTTGGGTATGTAAGATTCCATTAAAAAGAATTAGGTATGGGTTGAGGTTTAATTTAATTTCCTATGCTCTCCTGGTTGTGATTTGGTGTTGGGGAAGACAAGTAATGGTATGGGTGGATTGGTTGGTGTTAGGCTTGAATTGGAATTACACCATGTGTAATTGAGATTCTAGGATGTTTGGGGATTTTGAGTTATTGGGAAATTATAGAGTTAAGAAAGTATGTATGGAGTAAACTGATATGCGCATGCCTAGTTGAGCTGCAAATAGGGATTTCTAAATATTATGATTATTGTGTAGGTCAAAATGGAATAAGATACTAGCTTTGGAAAAAGGAAAACAATGATGAAAAGTTACGAATGCTTGAAGAGGTTGATAGAAATTTTATATGCAATTGTTAGTTGATTGGTATGTTATAAGGATTTACGGGAAAAGGATTTAGGATATTGATGATGATGGATGTGATGATGTTTAAATGTGAAAGTGATAGGATGTTAATTATGAAGTTGGAAGTTAATACTTAATATTTTATTTTGGATACTCTATTGGAGTGATCTTTTGCTAATTCTGTTTTATCTATGTGTCCATTGTGAATGAGGGGTAGTTTAAAGGCATAGATATATTTTAATAGAGATGAAGGATTGAGTGATTGGTAAAGATTGTTGGGAGAAGGTATACTAAGGGGGTTCAAGCTTTTGTTACACAGGATTAGGAATGAATTTCGGTTTGGGTATATCTCAATGATATTATATTGTAGGTGAAAAGGTGTTTGAGAAATTGTGAATAAATGTCAAGGGTTGCAATGGATGATTTTGTGGAAAGCTAAACTTAGGTTGTACATGAAAAAGGGAGTTTGGTTTAGATTGGTTTAGATGTAAAGAGATAGAAGAGTTGAACATCTAGTATTATTATCATTAATAATGAATTGAGGTTCAAACTTATAGATTTTGGATTTTAACTGAGATCGATTTAAGAAAAATCAGTTTTGAGGATTTAATTTATTAAAGATTAGGGATTTAAATGTGATAAGTTGAACGAGGTTTATGGATTGGAAGCTTATGTTCTATTCCCGGTTGCAATATTGAGAGGATTAAATTGGAATTTGAATAAGATAAGTTATGAACTATTGTTATGAAATTAGAGGGAAAGTGGTGATTATTAAAGGTCCAATTGGAATGTTTGAGGTTTGAGGTTTTTAGGGAAGAAATTATTGACAATATCGGAAGTTATGTAATATTAGTCAATCTGAAATTTTATTTATGGAAAGCAAAACAAGAAATGTGAAGTAATTGTTGAAAGATAAAAATAAAAGATGAATCGGGAGTTGATTTATAAAGTTGCAATGTAATCTATGGAAGTTGGTTAAAGACCTTTGGATGATAGGTTAAGATGGTTGAAGGAGTTTAAGTTAATATGAAGAATTAGAAAGATTTAGTATTGGAGATTTTATTATGGTTGGTAATTTTAAAAGCTTAGCTATTTGTTATTTTAATTGGAAATATAGGGTAAAATAAATTATAAAAGATTGTTAGAAAATTAGAGGAAAGAGGTTGTTGTTGTTGATTTAATAGAGACATTTGAAGTTGAGGCTTTTCATTGATTAAAATTAATTGTTAATAAATGTCAAATAATTATTGAGGTTGATCCTTCTATTAAGTTTGAAAAGAAGTGAATTTTAGGAGAATTTCTATAATTCCCGATTCTTTTCTTTTATGGAGATAATTCTTCTATATTGCATGATTGTAATTTGGTGGTTTAATGAAGTTAGAAATAGGGTAAAAATGGTGTTAAGAAAGTGTGTACTCTAGTTTTATTGGAATGAAAAATCTAATTAATTCTCTATTGTCCTGTTTCTGCTTGTAAATTACTTTGGTTTTAGAATATGGGTTTTGAATTTGAGATTAAAATCTCTGTTTTAGTTCTGTTCTCTTAAACAACATTTTCAGTTACAACAGTGAATCAATCGTAAGTTATGATTCTGATAAGATTAAAATTATACTGTACAAAAATAAGGAATTAATATATGATAAAAGATGGTAATGGTTAATAGATTAATTATGGTTAAGTCATTGTGATTTTTATATTTAATTTCGGAAAAGATGATAATGAGAATTAGAATAATTAATTGAAATGAATTATCTTAAGTGGCCTTTTAATTTTAAAACGGTCGGAATATTTAAAGTAAAACCTACTTATATAAAATATAAAGAATGGAGTAGTATTAAGTATATTAGGACCTGAGAGAGACGCTGAATAATTATATAGAAGTTTATGTATTAATTTACTGTTTATATTAAATGTCAATAGGTCTTGATAGTAACATAAGTTGAGAAGGTCAGTGGAAAGGAAAGGAGCAGATAAGGACTAAGCCTGGAGTTCAAGTAGCAGTTTATCTCATTACACTAAATTGCATGTATAATTTTGTAATATCTGTTGCATTTAAGTGGTATGTCTTTTATTCCTCAGTTGGAGTACTCTAGGCTTAGGTGGTTCGCTACCTCTTTGCCAAACCAGTTAGTTATAGCTTTAAATACTATGATGAGAAGTCCTGCAGGCAGAACCTCTACTAGTTAACGAGGATATCGTTATCAGTGGTTGGTAGGTGCTTAAGTCACCCAGAATAATAGGATAAAGATTATCATTATATGTGCATATTTATAAAATGTATACATGGCAATGCATGCATGAAATTTACAGTTAATGACATAAACTGCGTTGAACTGCTGTTTTACAGAGAAGTTGGTAGATGATAAGATGGTTGACATAAGGCAGGAGTGCTGAAAGAAGATTAGCTGAAGAAATTAAAATTATAATTTGAAAAGTAAGGTTATTTGTATATGATGTAAATTTTAAGTTATTAAATTAATAGTAGAAAGAATAGAAAATAGAATTGTATAAATTTATAAAGGGATTTAAATTTCCTAAGTATTATGAATTAAGAATAGATACCCTAATAGGGTTAGCGTACTTTTAATTGTTTTATTAACCACTTTATTTTATAAAGAGTTGTAAATTATTTCCGTTTGTCTGAAAAGCCCATTCCAACCAATAGAAGGTCGGTCTAATATTTTAAAAGAAAAAGTTTTAAATTTTCCATATTTTTGAGCTTCTGACTTTGAAAAGTGGTTATAATTCAATTAAAATTGCTATAATATAATAGAAAATTTTAGGTGTTACACTGAGCATGTTGAAAATTTGTCGGGTGCAGATATTTTCGGAAGTCCTGAATTTGTGACTCTGTTTGGTTCAGTGCTCAATTTTTCTGTTCTTTTAATGATAAATAAGGGATCATATAGGAATACAAGGGAATTAATTAATGACCTTGCATGTTGGATTTTCGTTGAGTAATTGTAACTTTGGAGGTTTGAGTATGATGCTTTGTTTTTGGGTATATGTTCTGCCGTGAAACTGTGCTGGTCATAGTTGAGATTCTATGTTTACAATTTGATGCTGAAAGAGATGGTTGTAATGTGTATATCTCAATGGTATTTAATGGAAGAAACCGGTCAAACCTTTAAAGACATCGTGACACAAAGACCTAAAATAAGTACTTTTGATTTAAATTCTTTCAATGTTAGTCAATTGAGATATATTAATTACTTTGTTATTAATTTATATCATTTCTTGTGATTAAAGTGCCTTAAGCAATCGACTAATAAGGAGTGCGAGTATTACGCCATGAAGTATATTTATAACATTATTATGATTGAACAAACCACATTATTCTAACAGGTATAAATTAAATTCTTATTTATAAGTATATGATTGATACAATTAATACATACATAAATATATAATATTTTGTCTAATTTCTTTGCACTGATCATCACATCCATTATTGTTGCAGTTTTATGATGGAACCGACTCATTTAATGCCAACGATCTTGATCCAATTCGTGAGTGTATTGTTGAATTTTTGCTTTCGGATTTGGTTAGTAGAGATAAGTTATCATTGTACAAAATACTAAGTTGTGTAAAAATGGAATTTTTTGTTTGTGTAGTACTAGCAAGAGTCGCATGTATATATTTTTAGTTTGATTAATTAGTTGTATAGAAGGTTGATGTACATCTCTTTCTGAAACATCTGCAATGCATGAAGATAAGGGGTAGGAAAATAATAATTTTTTTTGAAAAAAATGAATTGACGTTACTTATTATATAACTAGTGACGTGGTTTCTCAAAGATCAACAACAAAACTGATGTTTTTGCAGCTTATCAACGTCCCTTTTTTTATAAAATATAACGTAAGAACTCTGACTTTCCACGTCCGTTATTTATAGGGACATGAAAAGTCCATTTTTTCATGTAATTTGTTTTCACGTCCCATACAAAAGTAACATAAAATCCCTAAAATAACGGACATAAAAACCTTTTTCTGTAGTAGTGTCAATAGTCAAAAGGGAAATTATGTTAATGAAGAAATCACTTAGTATTGCCCCAAGAAGCTATGACGAGGAGGAGGATGTAGAATCGCATGGAAATCCTGAATTTAATGATGGAAAGTTGTCCAGAAAGTAAGGTTAAGCTAGTTGAACGGCGATATAAGTACCACTTAAGATATAAGCCCTTGAATATACTAATCACCAATTATGTATGCTTAGTACATACCATGTATCAGTACTAATGTCAATTTAATTTCAGACAAAAAAAATACTACTGTCAATTTAATGATGGCATATCATGTATTGATAATGCAATAAATAATATCTGGTAAAAAATAATGCAATAAATAACTACCTTTCACACAAGAAAGGACTGAAGGTTTACCATTCTATTTCTTATTATAAGTCCATTTTTTTTAAAAAAATTTATTTCTAAGTATAAGTCTATTTAGAAGTTAGTAATGATTGTTTTACAGTTTTAGCATTATTTAATTTTTGTTGAGAAAAGAGAGAGGAGGAAGAGAGAGATATTAGAATAATGGGTTAAATGTCATATTTGGCCCTCAAGTGTGCAAGGTGTATCGTATTTGTCCGTGAAGTATTTTTGGGTTCAAATGTGCCATCGAGGTATGAAAATGAATCAATTTCGCCCTTTAACCATTAGAAAACTCACATTGACTGTTAAATAGTAGAGTTAACCGCTAATATTTTAACGGTTCAAGGACGAAATTGATCCATTTTCATACTTTAAGGGCACATTTGGACCCAAAAATACTTCACAGGCAAATATGATACATCTTGCACACTTTAAGGGTAAATATGACATTTAACCCTAGAATAATTTATAAATGTAGACGGGGGCAAATTTTGAATAATTGTAGTGTTTGGAAATTTTTTATCACTTTAACGCAAATTTAATAATATAACTATTTGATTTGTGAGAATTGGTTATAACGGATTTATGATGAAAAATGGTTAAAGTATGCTTTTGATCCTTTATCTTTACATCAAGTCTCTTTTTAGTCCTTTAACTTTGAAAAGTGCACTTTTGGTCTTTTTTCACTAACGCCGTTAGTTTCATTTAACTGAAAATGCTGACTCAGCAAATCTAAAAAGTAATTTTATAACTAAATATTAATAAAAATGGTCAAATTTTAAAATAGAAGAATTATTTCCTTTAAATGAAACTAACGGCATTAGCGAGAAAGGACCAAAAGTGAATTTTTCAAAATTAAGGGACCAAAAGAGGATTTGATACAAAGATAAATGACCAAAAGTATACTTTAACAATGAAAAATAGAGTGGTATTCCTATTTCTAAAAAATTATCAAGAGAATGTCTTAAATTTTATTTAGTTCCTATTTTACCCTTATTTAATTACTCACATTAATATTACTGCATTTAATTGCATTCCACGCACACTCTCTTCCCACCACACCTTCTCTTTCCTCCCTATGCCTGTTTCTCTACTTTTCTTGTTTTCTCTCTTATTCCTTTTTTCCTTAAAAATAAGGGTATTTTTTAGTAAGTAAAAGGGAAAATGACATATAAATACTTTTTAAATTTTAAAATCATATATAGATGTTTCGCAGTTGTAAATATCGCTACTCAAGTAATAAAAATATGCTATATAAGATTTTAAAATTCAAAACATATTTATCTGTCATTTTCCCAAACTAAAATACTTGAGTCAAGTTTCTTAAATCAATTTCTTCAAGTTCTCTAGTTACATGATTGCTTTATTTTTTAAATATTGTTATTATTTAGCTATAGATTCATATGAAATAAATAGGATGTATAATCTTATACAATTGAAGAACTTGTTGTAATATGATCTTTCGATGGTAGGATTATGATTTTTAGGGAAAAGCACAACCAGGTCCCTCATAAGAGAATTAATCACAACCAGGTCCTACACAATCATCAAATTATATTAAATGGTTTGTCATTGACAACTCAATAGTTGTCAATAGTAGCTCTTTGAGTTGTCAATGATAACTAAGCTTTTAAAGAGCTTCATTGACAACTCAAGGAGCTGTTATTGACAACTATTGAGCTGTCAATGACAAGCCATTTAATATCACCCAGGTCCCTTGGGACTTTAATGTAATTTGATGATTGCGTGGGACTTGGTTGTAATTAATTCCCTAATGAAAGACCTGATTGTGATTTCCCCTAATTTTTACCTCCTCTCTTTAACCAACTTTTGATCTAATGAAAAAAAATTTATAATAAGAACTGGAGCCTGGAGGGAGTGATAATTAATTGTTCAGGTTTATTTTAAATTGTTTTCTTTATAAAGTTTTTAAATTTATTCAAAATAAATATGTGCCTTAAAGCAGTGAGGTTCTTATGTGACTTAGCGAAAAAATTATGGAAAATTTAATTAAAATAAATAGAAAAAGAATGCAAATATGCGAATAAAAAGTATAAAATATAAAAGGGATATAAAGGCCAAAAATGCCCCGGAAGTATCCACTTGGGGGCATCTGGTGTCTGAAAGTTTTTTTGGGGGCAAAAATACCCTGGAAGAAAAAAAGGTGGGGCAATTATGCCCAACCCATACGGAACCTCATACACCGTTCGCCACTGTGGATTTTTTTGTCATGTAGATGATCCACGTTAGATTAGTGGGGGACGTGTTATTTCATACATATTTTTTTTGCGAGATACATATATTATTTTTTATATTATATATTATTTTTTATATTATATGACCCTATAGCTCCTCTAAAAAAAGAAAAAACACAAAACCATAACTCCATGAAATCTTCAACCATCTGACTCTGAAGAAGTACGAAATCGAAAAGAGAACAAGGAGCAAGGGTCGAGACCGAATCAAGCAGTGAGATGGGCGACTCCACTTCGTCGACGGCTCACGTAAGCAGGCGGAGGGTGACATTTGTTAGAAGTCGTAGCGCAGAGAGCGAGACAGGGGATGTACCTACGAGGGCTTGCCATTGTGGCTTGTTAGCTCCAGTTCGAACCTCATGGATGGAGCAAAACCCTAGTAGGAGGTTTTATGGCTGTAGAAATTTTCGACAGGTATGGTGTGCGAAGTGGATTTCTCTCTCACCCCCATTTTGTTGACATGATTTTTTGTTCGACTACACTAGATACTTCGCATGTTTTCTGTACTAATTCATTGTAAGTTTGATTTGTGTCTTTATCAATTTGTAGGGAGGTGGTGGTTGTGGGTTTTTCCATTGGATTGACGAGGAACTTGGAGAGAGGGCAACACAGGTGATAAACAAGATGGTGGGTCATGTTGAGAGATTGCATGAGGAGAATCTGAGACTATTGAGAGGAGAAAATGTAGCACCTACTAAAATTGAATCAGAGTTTGGTTCCATAGCTGTTCAAATGAAGAAGAATGAAAGGATGCATAAGCTTGTAATGGTTGCATTGTTGGCCAGTTGGGTGTTCATATTTGTGAACTATTTATTTAGTTAGATGTTAAGCATTAGGGTAGTTGTAATGGGAAGGGATGGGTTTTGAAGAAGAAAATAGGGGAAGTGATGTGTTTTGTAACGGTTAGGGTATTTGGATTAACCTTTTTCAATATGGATTTTTTATTTACTATCTATCTAAAGTAAATGTCATCATTTGTGCCAAAAAAGAAAGCATTAGTAATGATAGAAAATATCATGAAGATTGTAAGGCAATTCAATAACTATGGAGAATTACCAATTGGACAACATCTAAAATAGGTATGATTATGTCAATATAAATAAAAAAAACCTATAAAATTGGACAGCATCTAAAAGATGCACTATACATCATATTCACAGACATTAAAACTCATTTCTTAACCCCAGATTCTGTGCAATGCTGAACAAATTACCAGCACGCATGTTCCCTACCAATGATTAAAGAAAAGCAGCCCTAATCCATGATAAATGAAGTATATCAGGCATGAAAATTAAATTCAATCAGGTTACAAAGAAATTGCATTTAGCAATTCATTAATGGGAATGAAATTCAGCAATAAAACAACAGTGAATTGACAATTAAACAGAAGTAAACACATTACAGCATTGGCCAAAAGGATCCACATTGTTCCAAAACACTACAACATTACTTAGCAATACCTAACATCACAGCATAATAGGTACAACATTACAGCATTGGCTGACAGGTACAGACTTGGTAGCCATTCTCATCTCTCTCTCATTTGGTATAGGGAAGCGAGTCTCAACATGTGTAGATTGATCCCCCATGCTCCAAAGATGTCCCCTCAGTTAGCACTTGCTCAGAGGGCATACCAGGCTACAAATAAAAGTAAAGATGCTGTGAGGTTAAGGTTTAATTGATGGCTTAATTCAAAGCTTTCATATGAAACGACCAAGTTTAATTGATGGCTTAATCTTGTATTTGCTAAAATCAAACAAAATGAAATGTCTTAAAACCAAAAGGCGAAACTCACATTATATACTGTTCAGCCAGTTTCTGAATCAACAGTTATGCCCATACCAACGGTTGTTTTGTTCCTATAGAATGCTCGACCTCCACGAGGTTTCTTCTTAGTAGATGGTTGAGCCGATCCCTGTTGAGGCTGGGTAAATGGTTGAACCGATCCGTGTTGAGGCTGAGTTGGTTGAGACTGACTTACTTTCTGGAAAAATAGCAATAAACCATTCAATAAGCATTTACTGTCAATAAATGAACATAATATGCAATCAAGCTCAAATTGTGGTTAGATACTTACATCTGGACATGTTGCCCTGTTGTACCCTTCCTTCCTACAGATTGTGCATTTGCCTCGGGATCCTCGTTTGCTCAATTTTTCAAGTAGTGAAGAAGGAATGTCAGAAGTTGGTACATTTGCTCCCTCAGAATTGACAATCTTCCTTCTCTTTCCAGGCTCATCAGTTCTAATTCTCTTCACCTTAGGTCTACCAGGCATATTGTACACTGGGGGTGGTTCTAATAGTTTGAACCTTTCAATACCCCAGAACTTTTACCCTCTAACAGGTTGATACTTTGTCCTATAGCTAGCCAAATACGTGTCTTTGTGGTACATCCTTGAAATCACCGTGGCTGGATCAATTTTGGCATGGTTAAGTGCACATATTGCATGGGGACAAGGTATACCAAATAAGTCCCATCTCCTACAAGTACACTGTTTCTTGTCAATGAAAACAATATGCATATCCTCACTGACACTTTCTGTAACCTCATAACCACCGTCTCCATTGAAAGCAATGCCACATCCCCTTGAAAGGCTTCTGTTGTCTTCAAACATCAACACACACTTTGGACTAAAGTTAGCCTTCCACCTCTGTACATTCCTCTCAGCAGCAGCCCACTTTGTCATTAACTTCACCCTTATCCCGTCTATCATTCTTATAATGGGCAGATATCTAAAGTACCCACGCATTTAGACTTTCACTACAACTGTTGTCAACTATCGGACACAAACTTGTTGTTCTAAAGAAAGCCCTACACCATGCCTGTGGAGGATATGTTAGAACATCTTTTGCTGCTTGAAGGCTTTGTTCTCCTAATTCTTTGAGATTATCCTTGAATTTCTCCTCGTATGTACTCCACGCACATGCAAAGAAAATCTTCTTCAATATGCCCCATCTCCATTTTTTGCTCCAATTCGCATAAACATGCCTAGCACATAGTCTTCTTTCTGATTCGGGTAACACATCAGCAACAGCAGCAAGCAAGCCCTGTAACAATTGAAAAAATCATTGATAACTGTTCCTTTTTTGTACAGTAACATCTTATATCAGCGATCTTATACCATCCAAATGTGTTTTACGAATTAAATCATAATTTTGGGAAGTTGTAAAAGTTTGTAATCAATTATTTTATATGGGGACTAGGGGGTGTAATTGAGTTTGTAAACAACAATAATGATTACAAAATTAATCAACAATAATGCCACAATCTTAATTTCATACATAATATATAAATATAATCTAATCTGATTCACCCAAATCAATAAAAAATTTCATACATTTTGCATGTCCGACATAATTGTGACCTTCTCCCTATCTTCCAAGTCCAGTGATCTCTTCAACCATTGCACAAACCACTTCCAATTGACAGTGTTTTCTTTCTGTGTTACCGAAAATGCTATTGGGAACAGTGAATCATCCGCATCTAAGCTTGTGGCCGTTAGCAAGATGCCCTTGGTTTTACCCTTTAGGAAAGTGCCATCAAGCCCTATAATAGGTCTACATCCTGACTTCCAACCAATCTGGATAGAAAAGCAATAAACAAACATATATAAAAACCAACTAAAACCAACTAAAAAAATGGCTCAACAACAAGTAAATTCAAATAAATTCGTTTACCTTAGCAACATTGAAGCAGAAGTAAACTCTACTAAACACCCTCTTGCTACTTTCTAGTGCATCCTTGCTCAGCTCCAGCGACACATCTGACCTAGGATTAGATCTCTTCAACTCATGACAATAAGCTTCAAGTTTGTTGAACTCATCTATATAGTTCCCTGCCATCTCCCTCATGATCATTCTCTTAGCCTTTTTGCACTTCCATATGCTAACGTGTAGCTTCATTTCATCCTCCACATCCTTCTTCATATCAACGATCTTGTATTGAGGCCTAGGGGAGAGTAACGGGCGGGTACGGGTGGCCCGTGGGTGTACCCGTTACCCGCCCGTTTATAATACACGGGTACGGGCTCACCCGTACCCGTGTTCATGCCCGTTATCAAACGGGCCAAACATATACGGGCTAAACGGGCGGGTGGCCCATATACCCGTTTAGCCCATATATTTAAAAAAACAACTTGGCTTACAAGAAATACTGACACAGCACCAACACAGACAGAAAAATAGCTCCCCTCCCTACTGTCAACATCCATCATTCCTAAATTCAGCTCATAAGTTCAGCCAAAGCATCAATAGATAATAGATAAAGACCAAATCATGCAAAGTAAAAGCAAAGCCAGAGAATCAGAGATGACAAACAGAGAGAATTAGAGAATCAGAAAAACAGGGGGAGAAGAGAGTGAAGGACCACCTATTCGACGGGGAAAGAGAAAGAGAACAACTATTCTCTAATCAGAAAAACCACATCTCAGATCAAATTAACCATAGGAACTAGCTCTAATGCATTCTTCAACACTAATTTAAGCTTTTAATTGATAGAAATTGTATTTGGAGCCGGTAACTGAAACCAACAGAAACTCAAAGACATGAAAATCCCACGGCAAAATGAGAGTCAGAGGGAGAATGAAGCTTCCCAGAAGAATTCGACGGAGGAGGCGGCCTAGTGAATTTGGGAGAAGATGGAGGATCGGACTGCGGAGAGGTCGATGGTTGGGATTTGGGACTCGCTGCCTGGCGGTGGCGGAGGTCAGATCTGGACTCTGGAGGGAAGACGAAGAAGGGAGGGATGGTGGAGACTCCGGAGTCTACGAGGCCTTTCACTCCGATCTTTGCTTCGTCGAAGTCTTTCACCGCTTTGGCTCGATCGTAGGGTTCAGATGGTTGGCCGCTGGTGGCGTTGGTCGGAGATTATGCCTGAGAATGAAGCTTCGTCACTCGCCGTTTGCCACTCGCCGCTTTGGCTCGATCCGTGAGGGAGGTTGGGAGTGTAAGGCGAGGGTGTGTGGCTGAGAGCCTGAGAGTGTGAGGCTAGGAGTGTGTGGCTGGGAGTGTGTGAGTGCTGTGAGTTTTTTTTTTTTAAATTGTTAGTATATATGGGTACGGGCGGGTAATGGGCTACCCGTGCCCCTACCCGTACCCGTACCCATATACAATAAACGGGGCGGGCCCCGCCCGTTTATTTCACGGGCCCAAAATAGACGGGCCAGCACGGGTAAAATTGCGGGCTTAACGGGCGGGCCCCGCGGGTCGCGGGCACTTTGCTCACCCCTATTGAGGCCTATCTTGAATCTTCTTCTTGAAATATGCCGCCAGCCACTTAACTGTAGCCCTAAGGTTTTTAAAAACCCTATTGCATGTATGTTCTAGATGTAGAGTCTTCACAACAATCCCTGGACTTGAGCCTTGTTTAGACGCATACAGCACAAACGGGCACTCCTTTTCACACCTCATCCTCACTCTAAATGGCTCACTCTTTGTAAACATTAGGTTTACTCCTTTTCTAATGGCATAATCATTTATTGCTCTCACCAACTCCTTCTTGTCTGCAAATGAGGCACCAAGCATAAGTGGACCCTAGCCTCTTCAAGAGGCCCATTCTCATCATTTGGGCCCAATGGATCAAACAACTCATCATCTTCATCCTCCTCATCTTCCTCATCTCCCACATCAAACAACAACTCATCCTCACTATTCGCCTCATCATCATCAGAGACAGCATCACCCAATTATCATTTTCCCCATTATCATGCTCCAACTCAGTGGACTGCACACAGCCTTGAAATTCCTTTCTGCTTCGTTCTGGCTCACCTTCTTCAAATACTACCTCAGGATCCTCACTTACTTCTTCATCTTCATCAATTGCAACTACAAGTTCATCCTGATCTCCCACACATTTCTTTCTTCCACCAGTTAACTCATATTCCTACAATTGCTTTTTCCAATGACTTAGTTCAGCTCTCACATTCTCTAGAGTGATTACCTTATCATTCCAGTCCATTTCACCTTCCACCTCCATGTAAACATCTTCCTCAACACATTTTTCCTTCCCCTTACCTTCATCACCTTCCCCTTTCGCTTTTTTACCTTCTATATTCAAATAGATATCTGCTAGGCATGCTTCATATACTGACTTATAACCACCCCTATGTTTGTCTTTCAGATCCTCCCACTCATTTTTCCTATAATTGACCTCACTGATGAATCTCTCTAGAAGAAGCCAATACTCTGGACCATCCTTGGGAATTCCGTCGCCATTGCTTTTAGGACCACTCTTCCCACCATCCGATTCCATTTAACCCTAAACCCCAACAATTAAAAACAAAATTACAGCATTAACACCTAATCGAAGTACAAAAGGGCTTAAAAGAAATTTTACATCGCCCTACAAATGGCCCTATACATTTAAAAAATTCATACATTTCTACTTTAACTATTGAAAATTCGATTCCTTACCTGATAAAAAGCACGAATCTCTGCTCTGTGGCCTGCTCTTCGAAGACTGCACTTAGATTTCACATGCAAACCACTTCCTCAAACTCCCACGAACTCCACGATCTTTGTCCTAGCTCGTTCTTGCCTTAATCGAAGCTTCTCATTGTCGCCTTCTTCGATCTGGTTAGAATAGGGTTCGGGTGGGGGAAAGTAGTAAAAAAGTGTTTTACAAATGGGGTTCAGGTGGGGACAAATGTGAAAAAGTTTTCCTTTCTTTCTTTTTTTCTTAATTGCCAACGTTAATTGTTGGTTCATTGCCACGTCGTCCCCACGTGTCACATTGTTAATGGAGGAGCTTGCCACATATTCACTTAACGGAGGCAGTTAGGGTTCCGTCTAGGTTGGGCATAATTGCCCCACTTTTTTTTTTCTTCCAGGGTATTTTTGCCCCCAAAAAAACTTCCAGATATCAAATGCCCCCAAGTGGATACTTCCGGGGCATTTTTGGCCTTTATCCCAATATAAAAATAAATTAGTATATTTCCTAATGTACTTTCTTTTAGCAATGTCCCCTGACAGGATCTATCTATCATCTTTTTTTTAGGCAAAAATTGCAAATAGGTTGAATTGATAGTTTAGGTGCCTACCATTGAGTTTTGGCTCACTAAATAAAAGACATGCCTGATGCTTATACTTTAAAAAGTTGAATTAAAATAAATAATTGAAACAATAATTAATAGATACTAATTGGTTAGGCTCAAGCATATTCTTACAAAGCAAGTAAACCATTAAGTGTGCAGCATCTTGTTCCAATTGGATGCATGTGAAATAGTGAAGAATATGACGATGAAGATTTGAAAAAAAAATAAAGAAATCAATAGAAAGAAAGTTCGAGAGGTGGGGGAAGTATCAAAAGAGAGAAAAAGCTATATAACCATTCCAATTTAGTAATTTTTTATTAAAAAGTAAAAAACAAGTTTTAGTCTCTAACTTCTCACATTCAAAGCCCTTTAGCTTTTTCTAAATACAATTATCCCATCTTTTCCCCAAGATTGTTCTTGGTGGGATCGGAATTATTAACTTTTCAAATTGAAAGCCCTTTATTTTTTTTAAAAAAATAATTTTAGTGCCGAGTTATATGTTTAACACAACACAATACTCCCTTTAATGTTGGATATATTGCAATTTTATGAAATGTTTTTGTACCAAATTATAAGAAATAACTAATAGTGCCTGGTGTATTGATTACAATATTCCAATTACACAATTTACTGAATTGGACTTCTTCTTTTTAGAGGGAGAACTTTCAAGGAAAAGGCAATTCAATATATTTGTTTATAAGATAAATTATATTATGCATGACCATTTTTATTTTGAATAATAATTAAATTCATTTTTAGTCTTTTCAAAGATTAAAACAAACTTTCAAATTTTTTTTAGTTATTTAAATTTTATGGTTCTTTTTGTTGTTGATGAAGCTATGATTTTCAAATTACTACTATAGATGCCAGCACTTGTATATTACTAGGCTACTATCTCCCCTAATAGTAATATGCTCCCATATATAAGACGAATTTTTACGTAAACCCGGTGCGCCGATTAATGAAAACTAAATACATAAGGTCTAATGTGAAAATTTTAATTTGACTTAACACCCTAAAAAAATTAACTAACACATAAAAAAAATTTAAATCTCATAATTTCAATTTTTTTCTTTTAGAAGTTCAAAAAAAAATATTTTTATCGGTTAGTTGATTTTTTTATATTGACAAGTCAGATTAAAAACTGCACGTTAGACCTTATTTGTTTATCTGCGATTGGTCAGACCACAAATCATGTGGTGCGCCGGATTCACATAAGAATTTCTCCCAATACAAACAAATACTCCCTCTAATAGATTAAATTGACTTTTTATAGATATTAGGAAAACAAAATAGACCACTAAATTTTAATATATGCTAAATGTAATTAGATTATCTAATAATTTATAAGTAAAATAAATTAATTTTTTAAAAAGATAAATATAAACAATCTAAAGTTATTTATTTTACATAATTAGTTTTGAAAAAAAAGAGATAAATATAAATAATTTAAAGTGATTTATTTTACATCTTAAATTTCTTCAAAAAAATCAACTTAATTTTATAATTAGAATTATGGGAGTAGAATGCTATTTTTGAGGTGTTCTCAGCTAGTAATTGATTTATGTTTTTCAATCTTAAAATGATTTAGCACAATTTGATGTCACAACATGAATCGTCCATAAAAAAGAATGCTAAAAAACAAGGAAGAAACTTCCACGATGTAACGTGGAATAGCTGTAGGCTAATAGGTCGACTGGCACATCATTCAGTGCTATTTTTTATTTATCTTTTTACGTGGCACAAAATTTGAATGTGGTCCTTTCATGGGTATCGTTACGAATTCTGATAGGGTGTCTTTATGGGTATCGTTACGAATTCTGATAGGCTGCCTTTGGGTATCGTTACGAATTCTGATTGGGTGTTTATATTAGTTTATTTTAAGTGAATTCATATTGCATCAGGTGTAAACATGTTAATTTGTTTGATAAGCAGGCCAATTCACATAATTAGTCTCTTATCAAAATGACAAGCGGGTAATCCTGAAAATTTTCATTATGAATAAGAATAATTTCAAAAGAGTAACAATAAAAATTGAAAAAATGACAAAAAAATACATTCCAAATTTCAAAAACCCAAATAGGTGATTTCAGTTGTTAATATCTATACTCAACTTGTTAATACTTATACTGAAATAGTTATTGGGATTTTGAAATTTAAAAGGCATTTTTTTGTCATTATCCTATAAAAATTGATTTGAAAGTATTTTTCATCCTAATATAATTTTAGGGGAAACCAGAAATAGGATGTGGTTTATATAGAGGATGAAAGGAATATTTTACTTAGTAATTAATTGCCAATTTGGAAATTAGTCAGATTTAGGCATTTACCCGTGTTTGGATCAATGAAAATTAGGTAGCAAAATTGAAAAATTGAGTGCATGTTTGGATTAGCTTCTAGGAGGCCAGGAGTCCGTTGTCATCGGAGAAGTGAAATATGATTTTTTTTTTTTTGGGTTCACCTATTTTGATAAGGACTTTTGGTCTAAAAGGACTTCTGAATAGCCAAAAGCCAGAAGTAAATTTTTGTGGCTTTTGACTCTAGCTTCTGATGGGCCCCCCGCCTTTTGTTATGTATTATTTAATAAAATGGGTAGAAAAATTAGATTATTAGACACCTAAAATTCTCAAATAAGATATTTTATTTTAATATAAAATTTCCTTTTTATCTCCAAAAAATTACCATAATAACCTCTAACTATTTTCTCCCACAATATCCTCCTTTGAGTTAAAAATATTTTTTTTTAAAATTATTTTCCTTAAAATAAGGGAGAAACTAAGCCTTTAATAGGAATATATGCATATTATATATATATTATTTAATAACAATAATGTCTTTTTTGGTAATTTTTCATCTAAACTTGCTTTTCAAAATAATCATTCAAACATATTTCTAATAGTCAGATTAAAAAAAAAAGTCACTTCTATCATCACAAATTCAAACATAAATCACTTCACACAATCTGATTTTTATTCAATCTTACTTTTGAAAAAATCCTTTTAAAAAAATGTTAATCCAAACATACCCTGATATTTTTGGGTGTCGGGGGCTATTTGGTGGGCAAGTTGCGTGTGAATCTGATTTCTAACGGAAAGTTGATTTTCATTCATGTGTTGGCATTTGGCTTTGCACCAATTTTTGTGGGAACCAAATTTCAATTAGCCAATGAAAAATGCAAAAGAACAGTTTGGCCCCTTAAATATGAATAAAAAGCATGCTCCACGATCTCTGAAATCTAAGATAGTGATTTTGTTTTTGACGACGACATATAATAGGAAATGTTGTTAATCATGATCTACTCAGAATTGTCATTTGGTTAAATGTGCAAACTTTTTTTCTCTTTTTTTGTATATGACTAGATTCATGTGATGATTACCTCATGGATATGAACATGTGGACATGACTGAACATGTAAAATTATTTAGTTTTGACTAAATGATTGTTTTGGATTCCTTATGGTAAAGAAACACTATTTTGCTTTGGAAACTTTTTAGGTTTAAAATTATCCCATAAGTTTTGATACATAACAATACTATCATATCCCCTTAAAAAAATTATGTTAATCGTTAAAAAATTGACATTGACCGATAATATTTTAACGATAAACATCAAAATTGCTCTCTTTTAATGCTTATAGGGCAAAATTGCACCATAAAACACTTATGGGGAAACATTGCTATATAGTGACATTTTTAAGGTAAAATAAACCTTTAACCCTAAGAAATATAGACACTTATCCTTTAAAAAATATGTGCCTTTTTACAAAGAGTCATATTTGTCATTTACATATTTTCCCCACGTATCTTTTCTTTTCATTCCTTTCATTTTCACTCAATTCTTTAATCCAAACCAGCTTCTCATCAAAGTGATATGAAAGTAGTTTTGCTCAACAGTTACAAAATCACTTTTATAATAAGTAAACAAACAAGAATTAAACCGAGACTTATTAACAACTTGTTTGCCTATATTACTTAGTAATGTTTTTTTCTCATCTTAAATTGTATGAATTCAAAATTTTAATAAATTTAATTAGGATTAAGTAGCATGGAGCGCCCAAAGATTTTTTTTTAAATAGCAATTGATGCTGCAAACTTATTTTTTGTGTATCCAACACTTCCCAAGTATTTTTTAGCAACATTCAGTATTTTAATATAAAAACATGCAATACCCTAGGTTTATGGTGTTTGCTGGTATTGAGAAAAATATTTTTTTATGTGTAAAACTGCACAAGAAATTATGCTAGGATACAATATGTTACTAGAAAAAGAAACTTTAGGGTGTTGGATGTACTTTAATCCTTAAAATTATTACATCATCATTTTTAATCTTAATATTTTTATTAGTTTTTATAACTAATAATTAATTCAGGTTATTCAAATTATTAAAAAACATGATAATGATAAATGAATACTTATGGTTTAATTTTTATATTTCTCGAATACTTAGATTTATTTAAATGTATCAGTATTTTATTATTTTAGGATTTTAATTATGATTAGTTTACTATTATTAATTTGTTATTATTATAAGTAGGTTTATTATTTCATTTACGTCAAACTTTTTTGGGTCTAATTCTATGAGACTTTTTATTATTGAATTTGATATAACAGTTTTTTTTTTTCTAGCTTTCTGCTGTTTTCTCTCCTGTTTCCTCTCTTTTTGTCTTTCCTCTCTCTTCTTTTTTGTAATTCTCCTATCAATCTCTCTAATGATATTATCAATTACCATCTTTAATAAAAGATTTCAATTTATAATCTCACTAATATTAAGCTTCTCCTAAAGTTTTGCTATTTCATTATGAGTTTGATTGGTGTCTTATTTTAAATTGTTGAGTGAAATATGAGAATAAATAAATAAATAGGATAATTCAAACAAAATAAAGTTGAAGTGGTAGGTACTTAACTTTTAAAAGAGATTGAAGTTACTACTAACTCCGGTGCAAAAATACCTGTGCAGTTTGATCCAAGATGCACCCAACATCGTAAAGTTTTTTGTGTGCCTAAAAGTACCTACGTAGTTATCAAAATTGGTCAAAAGTGCCCATACCGTCAATATACACTAACGGTGTTAAGTTTTTCAAAGTTAGAGAAAATAAAAGGTGTAAAAATACCCATAAAGTTTTGTCCGAAGTGCACCCAACACCGCGAACTTTCTTTTGGCCCAAAAGTGCTGATGTAGTTACTAAAATGGTTCCTTCAGTACCTATACCACTACTTTATACATGTTAGGCGGGAAAAATACACAAGAGTGGATGAATTTGGTATTTTAATAAAATATTTTTCAAAACTTTAAGTTCAAAATTAATTTTCAAAAATAGATAAGAAAGAAATAGAGTATAGGCAAATGCTTGTAGATCAAATAAAGTATATGATAAACACTTAAACTCACAAAAATTTAGAGAAACAGAGTATGAAAATTCGAAGTCCTAGGCAAATACTTGTAGCTCAAATTTTTCTCTGTAATTGCATGATTCAATATTCCTTCATCAATCGATATATATAGGTCTTTGAGAATGCAAACGAACATTGTGCAAATTTTGCCTAAAATTTCAATATTCTATTTCTTTCCTATCGTTTTTTTAAAATTGCTTTTGAACTTACAGTCTTGAAAAATATTTTATTGAAATACAAAATTCACACCCCTCTTATGTATTTCTCCTGCCTAACATGTGTAAAGTATTGGCATAGGTACTGAAGGAACCATTTTGGTAACTACGTATGCACTTTTAGGGAAAAAACTTCGCGATGTTGGGTGCACTTTGAACCAAATTTTATGGGTATTTTTGCACCTTTTATTTTCTGTAACCTTGAAAAACTTAATGCCATTAGTGTATATTGACGGTATGGGCACTTTTGACCCATTTTGATAACTACGTGGACACTTTTTGGCCATAAAAAGCTTCACGGTGTTGGGTACACCTTGCACCAAACTACATCGACATTTTTACACCTTCGCCCTATTAAGCTTCTCATAAAGTTTTACTTTAATATGAAGTTAGGAGTTTGATTTATTATTTCATTATGAGCTTGATTGGTGTCTTATTTTAAATTGTTGAGTGAAATATGACAACAAATAAATAAATAGGATAATTCAAACAAAACTTGAAGTCGTCGGTGCTTAACTTTTAAAAGAGATTGAAGTTAACACTACCTCTGTTTGTAAATATAAGATATTTCTCCGGTCCTAACTATAAGACCTACTCCTCTAGTCCTATTTATAGGGCAGAGAGAGAAGATTTTGTTTGGTCCTATTTATAAGGCATGTCCTTAAATTTTGTGTGTGAATATACAACTTTACCCTCCGTTTATTATGTGTTTACTTTATTTTTATGTGGTGAAATGGATATTAAATAAGGGTAAAGTTGGAAAGTTATCAAATTTCAAGGTAAAATTAACAAGGTTTAAGGTTTTTCCTGGTCTGTGTTAAATATATTGGAAGTGCTTTATATATAGGACCAGTGAAGTATTTACCTAATTTGATTAGATTAAGGATGTTAGTTAAGTTAAATCATATGATATTACTAAAACACCCTAACTATCTACATCTATTTTCACCCTCCCTCTCTTATTTGTTTATTATTAAAGAGAATCAATGGGATAGTTTAGGGAAAAGTTGAGAAAAATTAGATTGAGGTCTTATATTTAGGATAAAGTTCATGTCTCAAAATATGTCTTATATTTAGGACCGGAGGGAGTATAGTAGATAATTTGATTAAATTAAGGATATTAGTTAAGTTTATTTGAATCACATGATATTATCAAAACATTATAACCACCTACCTTTATTTTTATCATCCGTTTCCTGCTTATTTATTATTGAAAGATATCAATAGGGATAATTTAGAAAAAATATGAGAAAAATAGAAAAGAATTTTATATTTAGGGATAAATTCACTTACCTAAATACGCTTTATATTTAATTTGCGAGCGAAGAATTAAATAGAAACAGAGATGTCATGGTAGCTCCATTTGTGGCGCATAGTAGCGTGGCATGTACTTTAACAAGTTAATGAAATGATGATTTTGATTATTATTTGTTGTATTGTTATTAGCTTGATTTCTTATTAATTTTACCAATTATCACTTAATTAGTAGAGTAGTTATAATGCGCACTTCGTTCTTCTCTTATTAATCTTGTCATAAATGCGTTCTGCTTCATCCATTGCAATTCAACAATTGACATATCACTTAACAAGCACTCACGTCCCAACACACATCAGCTTAAAATTTTGTAATAATATTTGGGTAAAAATACAAAAAATACCCATAAACTTTTACACAAAATGCATCTAACACCAATTTCTTTTTGTGGTGCAAAAGTGCTCATAAGGTTTGAAAATTAGAGCAAAAATACCCTCATCGTTAAATTGCATTAAGATAGAAGTTAATTTTAGTGGGGAGCCACAATAGTAGATTTAATGAATATGACTAGTGGGTTTAATGATTAAGAGATTGAAGATCTGCAAGATTTCCTGTGAAATTGGATTTGAAGCAAAAACATAGTGGCTCGATCTGATGAGCGGGGATGAATAGAGAAGTTTGAGGGAAAGTGTGTTTTTCTTTATGTCGATGGGTATTTTGGTATTTTTCTTTTATGTTGAAGGATATTTTGGTATTTTTATTTTGTCTTTTACATCTGTTATGGCATTCTAACGGTGAGGATATTTTTGCTCTGATTTTCTAATCTTAAGGTTACTTTTCCACCTTCAAAACGTATATAGTGTTGGATGTACTTTGGCAAAAAATTTATGGGTCACTACCAAAAAAACACGGAATTCTGTCGGTAATTTCAGTTTTCCGACGGAAATTCCTCTGTTGAAAATTAATTTACCGACGGAAAATTTTTTCTGTCGGTAATTTTAGTAATTATATTATTTTATAAATAAATTATTATTTTGATTTAAAATAATATATTAAAATATTTAATTTACCGACGGAATTTCCCTCGTTAAATTTTTATTTATTTTCCAAATTATATGCCACATGTCCCTCTTTATGGCCCGCCACATGTCGCCTTCACAAATTGTCTTCAATTGTGGCAGAACTGAGAATCGAATCGGCAACCTCTTGCGCGCTTGTTAATACCTTAACCAGTTGAGTTATGAAAACCATGTAATATTATTTGCAAACTATTATATTTATAATATTCTAACTCCCACTATTATAATTATATTTTATCTAAATTATTAATATATAATTTACATATTAATAATTATAATATTTTTATATAAATAATCTTTTATATTCATATACATTACATTATATTTAGTATTTTCATTTTATATTTAAATTATAATAATAATTATAACTATTATTATTAATTTATTTTATTTTATTATATACATTATTCAATTATGATTATTTTTCATTTTTTTACTAATATTTATTATTAAATAACATATTATTTAATAAAAAATTACAATTAAATTTATAAAAATTTTATATCTATATATGTGTATATGTTAATTTTTATTAATATTTATTAAATATGATTTATTTATAAAATATTTTTAAAAATAAATAAAGATAAAACATAATATTTTAAAATATTATGTTATAAATAAAATAATAATATAACTAATAACATTACCGACGGAAATGTTCCGTAGGTAATAATAATATTTTAATATATTATTTATAAATTAAAATAATAATTTATTTATAAAATAATATAATTAATAAAATTACCGACGAAAATTTATCGACTGAATTTCGGCCGGTAATTAATTATTTTAATATATTATTTATAAATTAAAATAATAATTTTTTTATAAAATAATATAATTAATAAAATTATCGACGGAATTTTTGTCGGTAAATGTTCCATCGGTGATTCCGCCGAAAATCTGTCGATAATTACCAACAGAAATTTATTTCGTTGGTAATTTAATTTTTTTTTTGTAGTGGGTATTTATACACCTTTACACATAATGTTTTGATGTAAAGCAATGAAGTAAGAGAGAATAACAGCAGTCTCAAATTCAATAATGTGAAAGTCTGATTTGAATGAAATCTTAAAGATAAAAGTAATAATAACACAATCATAATAAACTAATTATATCAAAAATAATAAAATACTGATAAACTTAAATAAATCCAAATATCCTAAAATTGCACTCCCTCCGTCCCTTATTATAAGAGTAAATGAAGTAAAATCACATGGATTAAGGAAGTAGTTGAGAGAGATCAAGATGTCTGAAATAATTTTGTTTTCTCAAGTTTGTCCTTATTTATGATTGAGTATATAAGAGAGAGAAATGTGATAATAGTGTTATAAATAAGTATAAAAGAGAATGTGAATAGAGATAATAATGATAGATAAAGTAGGAAAATGCTTTAATAAATTTAGCCAGGCTCTTATAAAAAAAGACAAAATCATTCAAATTTTTAGCTCTTATATATATATATATAGAGAGAGAGGGTAATAATTAAACCATAATTATTTGTTATCCCATAATCCTCTGCATGCAATACCTGTTATTCAGAAGAAGAAAATAAGGAATTAGTAAAGCGAACAAACTAGAAGGACTTCATTAAAATGAAAAATGTTAATTATGAATCTTCCATATTTCATCTGGATCATACAAAACAACATATTATGATATTACAAAAAAAATATTATGGGTATATAATTAAAAAAATAGAAAATTCAAAAGAATTATAAATATTCAACATATAATGGGTAAATAATGAGGAGAATATTTAAGTCAAGTCCTTTATATTGATTTTGTCAAGCTATCCAATTACACCTTATAATGCCTCTCTCCCTCTCTCTCCCTCTCCCTCTCTCTCTAAATATTTCCATCTAACTACAAATCACTTGAAATAAATAGAATACATACACTGGTAATTGAAGAATTTGATGTGATTGATACAAGAAACTTGATATAAAAATGTTCTTAATTAAAAATATCTAACATATATCTATATTTCATCTTTTAATTTACATATAGTTATTTAGATACAATGGAGTAACATATACTCCATTCAGTTCTTTTCATAATATCATTCTTAAAGTTATCTAAGTATTTAATGTGTTTTTACTATTCTTACTCCTAATTAGTCTCTATTTTCTCTCTTCATCTTTTCTTCACACTACATTTTCTTCATACTTTCTCTCATTACTACTTTATCTCTCTCATTCATTTGTCCTCTCATATATAAAGAATCTCAGAAAAAATTCATTTGTTAACTATGTATTACTCTTAAATATTTTAACTAACTATTTAACAAGCCCTTATAAAAAATACTAGAGGAAGCATCAAGTGTCTCGTATATAATTGCCTCCAATTAGAGTATATTAGTATTAAAAATACTTTCACCGTTCCTTAATATAAGACCTATTTGACTTTTTTTAAAAAGAGATTAAGGAAGCGAAATGAGCCACTTAATTATAACATATTTTGTATTTTGTTAGATTATACGTTAGCTTATAAGTTGAATTAACTATTTAGAGAAAAAATTCAGTCAAATCAATTTATAAGTAACTTATTTAACTTTAGTAGAATTTTCCAACAAAGTCAAATATTTCCTATATTTAGGAACTGAAGAAGTAAGGGAAAATTCCAGAAAAAGACTCTCGAATTACCAAAAAGAAACTTTGATACAACGAATTTTGAAAATGACCAGTCAGTACGATTTCGTACAGTTACTGAATTGTCCTTTAACAAATTTAAAGGAAGAGTCGAAAATGCCCCTGGTTCAATTTTTTTTAATAATGGGCCGCCGCCGCCAGCGGTGGGGCCCATCATCGGCAACCACAGGATCTCCGGCTGCCGGCGGGGGCCACCCCACCATGTGGCAGTGTGCCACACTGTCACGTGGCATGTGGGGGGGAGCCAAAATAAATGGAAAATGGAGGGGGTGGAAATCGAACCCACCCCCTGTGTATGTTATATATATTGCAAACAATATATATATTCCATGTTTCATTCGTTCTCAGAAACGTTCAAGGTTTTCCCAACTTCGCATAAGGGAATCCAAACTTTTGTTAAGAGATTCCCAACATGTACATTACCATTTACCAACTTCCAAAATACTTCACCAAATCTTCCTCCTTGTTACCAGAAACGTTCAAGGGATTCCCAACTTCTCATAAGGGAATCCCAACTTCTGTTAAGGGATTCCCAACATATACATTACCATTTACCAACTTCCAAAATACTTCACCAAATCTTCCTCCTTGTTACCATAAACATTCAAGGGATTCCCAACTTCTCATAAGGGAATCCCAACTCTGTTAAAGGATTTCTAACATATACATTACCATTTACCAACTTCCAAAATACATCACCAAATCTTCCTCCTTGTTGGGATTCCCTTATAGGAGGAAGATTTGGTGAAGTATTTTGGAAGTTGGTAAATGGTAATGTATATATGTTGGGAATCCCTTAACAGAAGTTGGGTTCCCTTATGAGAAGTTGGGAATCCCTTGAACGTTTCTGGTAACAAAGAGGAAGGTTTGGTGAAGTATTTTGGAAGGTGGTAAATGATAATGTATATGTTGGGAATCCCTTAACAGAAGTTGGGATTCCCTTATGAGAAGTTGGGAATCCTTTGAACGTTTCTAGTAATAAGGAGGAAGATTTGGTGAAGTATTTTGGAAGTTGGTAAATGGTAATGTATATGTTGGGAATCCCTTAATAGAAGTTGGGATTCCCTTATGAGAAGTTGGGAATCCCTTGAATGTTTCTGGTAACAAGGAGGAAGATTTGGTGAAGTATTTTGGAAGTTGGTAAATGGTAATGTACATGTTGGGAATCTCTTAATAAAAGTTGGGATTCCCTTATGCGAAGTTGGGAATACCTTGAACGTTTCTGAGAACGAATAAAACATGGAATATATATATTGTTTGCAATATATAAAACATACGCACATGTTGGCTTGGTGGTTTTTACCACTAAGCCAACATGTGGAGAGGGTGGGTTCGATTCCCACCCCCTCCATTTTCCATTTATTTTGGCTCCCCCCCACATGCCACGTGGTAGGGTGGGCCCCTGCCGGCGGCCGGAGCTCAGGTGGTAAGCGGTGGGGCCCATTGATGGTGGTAGTGACCTATTATTAAAAAAAATAATTGAACAAGTGGCATTTTCGACTTTTCCTTTAAATTTTTTAAAGAACAATTCAGTTACTTTATGAAATTGTACTGACTGGTCATTTCCGAAATTCGTTGTATCAAAGTGTCCTTTTGGTAATTTGAGAGTCTTTTTCTGGAATTTTTCCAAGAAGTAATATATCAATAAACTTTAAATCAAATATTTATTTATGTTTATAAAAATCTAGGAAAATTCTAAAAAAATCCCTTTGGGAAAAGAAAAGGACGTATCAATTCCTTAAATTTGAATAATCCTAAATTAGACCCCATGAAGGAATATGATATTTTCATATATCATCAAAAGACACAAATGCCCTCAACAACTGGATTTATGAATTGTTAATATGAATTTGAAAATTGTTATGATCATGTTGAAAATTTATATGTTGAACTTGTGAACATTAGTGTAAAAAGATTTTTTAACATATGCCTTGTCAATTACTAATGGAAAAAACTGAAATTGTGAATTGTTAACATGGATTCAAAAATCGTTATGATGAAGTCGAAAATTTCTATGTTAAATTTGTGAGCCCTTATACTATACATTGTTAATTTTTTATTGAAAAATTTGGATTTGTAATTTTAACATGAGCTTGAAAATTTTTATTATCAAGTTGAAAATCTCTATGTTGAACATGTGAATACATATGATGTATTCGGCAATTCTCCGAGATTTTATGTATTTTAGTATGAAAGAGAAATCTCATATTCTTCTGTAGGGTCTAATTTGAGATTTATTAAATTTTAAGGATTGATTTATCATTTTCCATTTGAAATGGGATTTTTATAGGATTTGCCCGAAAATTATGATATTTTTTTGAAGTTGTGGAATAGGATAACAATCAAATCATTCATTAGATAGCATGTTATCAAATGCCACTTTATCACAAGTTATCGTGATATCTTTCCAGCCATAGAATTCTTTTATATATATATATATATATATATATAAGAAAAACATTAATAGCTATACTATATTACATGACGTAAACAAAGGAAAATCACATAAAGAAACTAAATGAAAATCAGGTGGCATATCTAAAGAACGTTTAGCAAGAATATCAGCTTCTATGTTGTTTTCTCTGTGAACGTATTGAATATCAATCAACCAGTTCCTCTTCAGCATAAGATGATTTTCACTGATTAAATTCCAATTCTCATGAAGATCATTATGACATTCTCTAATTAGCTTAATCACATCTGAAGAATCTGTTCTCAAGCAAACTTTTTTATTATTCCCATCACATGCTCTCATATGGCCCATCAGGCATGCCCAAAGTTCTGCTGTTAATGAGACCCCTTTTGGAATATTAAGCATGTAATTCTAGTCCGTAGTTACTTTTCAGTTTTTACCATTATAAGAGTGCCAAATATTATTCACTAGCCAACAAGGTTGGTTTAACATAAGAAGTTAGTCCCCGTAGTGGAACAAACTAACTGATGTTAGAATTCTCTTGAATAAAGATATGGGTTCGATAATGCTTTAAACATGTCTACTTATAATAAAAAAAAAATGAGCTTAGAAAGATACTTGTAGTAATGACAAAAAAATAGGAAAAACATGTAATTAGTGGGAAAAAAACATAAAAAGACTCTTGAAACGGAGAAAAGGCAAAATGGTGCCATGAATTATCCTTATCTTTACGAAGTCCAAGGGTCCGAAATTGGAATTTTAAAAAAGGAAAAAACCAAAATTTCACTTAATCAATAATTAAAAAAAATGTAAGTAGATTTTCTAGTTCTCTCTCCAACTCCTTTTCAAGTTTTAACAAAGTATTACCAACTATTCTATAGGTCTTATCAACTTTTCTTTGTCACAAAACATGATATTTCATATCTGAGCTTGTTAACCTTATATCTCAGTTTGGTACTTTCACATATCAACATGGTAAATATCACGATTAAACTTAGTACATCTAAAAGAAGAATTTGGTAAATTTATATCGACTCTTCTTTAATTGAAAATTTTCAATAATTCTGAGACTTAATGTTTTTCACTTTTTAAAAGTATTTAGGGGACGATTGATTTGGTACTAACATCGAAATTTAAATTTGTGACAAACTGATAATCACTTTTAATTTAACACTTTCATAAAAGTGAAATATTATTCTAAAATAACAGGAGTTTTTTTTTTTTTTATCTGAATAACAGGAGTAATACTTTAATTAGGTACATTAAAACGTAAGCATAAGAACAAATTAATCCGAATGCCACTGACTGATATGGAACAAACATCAAAATTAAAGTCTAAATCCATGTTACAATCAAATTCTCTACAGTGACAAAAGTCTTGATTGGTTTAACTGTTCAATGGTTATAGAAATAACAACAAATAAATATTCTTACGATCGTAATTCAAGTGTAGTATATATTTATTTCACACACACATATCGATTTTAATATAACTACGTTTTGAATCTCATATTACACAGTCCCCAAAACAGTTGTGTGACTAACCTTGTTTGTTGGATTATATCTACATTCAATATAAAATATAGGAAAATACTTCCATCAAGTAATTTATATCCGTTATGTGATTGTAATTCGATAGTTTAATGACAGTATTTTAAAAGTAGAACATATGTAAATCTCTAAAAAACTTGATATGATGGATATTAAGAACTTGAGGTAATTATTGTCTTCATGTCATTGATAAATTAATACAATTCTAATTCTAATTTTATAAATATAACGAAATAGCTAGGAAAGGTACCACTTCAAAATCACCTTTCATGACTGCCACTTCAAAATCAATATCATAGTATGTTTCTTGGTCAAATATAGTTTAAATCAAAACTAATTGGTTAAATCCTTATTACAACTCACTAAATAAGATATTAATTGTAATTTTTAGGATTATATCTTTAAAATTTGATACTCCCTCAACTCTTATATACAATTAGGTAGCTTTCTTTCATATAGAGTTAGTCTTGTGCATGAAAAATAATCTGCTCTGGCATAAAAAATTAGTGCATTTTTTATTCTTATCCTCAATTAATTGCACATTTTTCTCATCTTTTTTCTTCTCTTTCTCTTTTTGACTCATTGCCTTCCATATATATTTTGAAGAAGGAAAAAAAAAAACATCTCTCACTTTTATTGCTTTCAACATGATTTGAGTAATTGCTGCTTATGTACTATAAAACTAGGGAAGTATTAATTGCCATTTTCTAATCTTACCTCTATTTTTTTGTGGCACACATTACATATCAGAAAGGAACACAAGAGTTAAAAGCTGTTTTCAAATTAAGCTGTATTTCATGGGTTAATTAATTTTTTTAAAAATTTGAGTGAGATGGTTAAAAGTTACCCTTAAAATTAAGAGTAAACCGTACATGGGGATAGAATGTGCTTCTGGGGGTGGCTTTCACTTTCTTTCTTTTTAATTCTTTTTTCTCCATTATTAATATACATATTTCTTATTGTAAGTCTAACTATCACAAATTTTTTGTTCCTAAATATAAGTCAAGCTTGGAATCAATTAATACCACTGTGACTATTTTACCCCTTTGTTAGAAATAAGAAAGATGAGAGATAATTTTTATAATACATAAAATATTATTTTGACACATATTCTTTAAAAAAGGGTAACGTTGGAAAATTTTTGAAAATATGACATATTTATTGCTATAGCTTCCACTCCTTAGTACTTATAATAAGGATAAAATGGTAAATTAAAGTTAAAGTTAATGAAGCGTTAAGATCACGCACCAATGGGTGAAGACACATTTGTGGTGCCAATTTTTATTTTCGACCTAACAAATTATGTTTTGTCACTCAATCTTTGGAATTTGTCTTTGGACACTTTTTATTCCTTCATGTGGTCATTTCCCCTATGTTATGCTGGTGATGGAGAAAGCAAGATGGGTTTACTAAACTCAAAAGGCTGTATTTCGAGCCATACATCAAAAGAACACTACCCTTTTTCAGAAAAAAAAAAATTCTTGATAAAGACAAATTTGTGCCTAACAACACATATAAGTTCCTTTTAAAATTTTAAATTATAAAATTACATTAAAGGTTAAGTGAATTATAATGATTATTTAAAAAGTCATTTTCCTCCGTTCCAAAATATAAGACTTATTTGACTTTTTATGAGATATTAAGGAAACAAGACGAGCCACTAAATCATAACATATTTTGTGTATTATAGTATATCTTAACTTATAAGTCAAATAAACTAGTTTAGAGAATAAATTCAAATAAATCAATTTATAAGTAATTTATTTAGCTTTTTTAGGGTTTTCCCAAAAGGTCAACTAAATCTTTTATTAAGTAATGAAGTACTCATCTAGTTCTATTTATAAGTCACTTCCAACATATTATATACATACCAAGAAAAATCTTAAAACTCATTAATTTTTCATTAAAATCCAACAAATTTTCAACTTTACTAATATTTAATATCCACTATACCGCATGAAAATAAAGTCAGTATATAATAAATGAAGGGTTAACTCATACATTCACATGAAAAATTTAAAATTTAATGAAATGACTAATATATTTGTCACCCACCATCCAAATTAGGGCTGTTCAACTCTGTCCCGTCCCGGTCCGTCCCGTCCCGTCCCGGCCATTTCGGGACGGGATTGTCCCGTCCCGAAAATTTTCGGGACTGGACAAACCGGGACGGGACAGAGTACCGCTTCGGGACCGGACGGGACTCGGGACAGGGTCGTCCCGATCCCGTCCCGTCCCGAATATATATATATATGTGTATGTTCATATTTTTTTAAAAAAAATACATGTGTCATCTGTCTCATATGTGAGTATATATGAATATTTTTTAAAAAAATATATAACTCTAACTTCTAAACTAAGTTACAACCATTCATTGATCTCAAATTTCTTGTCTGCTTCCACTGTGCTCTATGTATAACACATCACATTTGAAGTTTTTTTAAAACTCTATTTAAATGTGTAGTTGTTGCTACTTTTTTTGCTCTAATTATTATGTTTTTGGTTTATTATGTATTAATATGGAGTGCTCATGGCACTGGAAGAGATTCAATTATACTATAAAATCACCCACCAAGTGTGTTACTCTGCAAAAAAAATATTTTTGGGTCAACTTTTTTAATTGGGAAAAAGTTTCGGGACAAGGCCTGTCCCGTCCCGTCCCGATCGAGACCGGGACAAGTTCGGGACGGGACGGGACACGGGACGGAAACCCCGTCCCGAACACTTTTCTTCGGGACGGGACGGGACGGGGTCGTCCCGGTCCAGTCCCGTCCCGTGAACACCCCTAATCCAAATGCAAGAGTCCTAACTATAATTATAAATAGTAGGTTTTGACTCATAAAACCGGAAAACAGTAAGTTCTTGTACTTATATAGATTAACATTTTAGACGGAAAAAACTTAAAGAACCAAAACGTTGGTTAAATCTATTAAAACAAAAATCAAATGTGGGTAATCTATAATTACTAAACATGATAAAGAATTAACCTTTAAAAAAGAGCATTCGACCAATAAAGATTGTATAGAGGATTTATGTTAAGCACTGCAGCCACTGCTTCCTTCAAAGCCGTAAAAGTCGCTCTAAATTATTGGGACTTACTTAGATTGTTGTGCACCAACTTTTATTATTTTATGTTAAAGCCTATTGGGGACTACTAAAAATAAAAAATGAGTCCAAAAAGCTCGGATGCATGTCACAAACCGATTGGCTAAAAATGGCTAATGGTGGGAATGAAAGATAGTGGATCTATAAATAGAAAGTAAATACAATAAAATAATTATTGAGTACAGTATTAATAAAATATCATATGCTTTTTGTTATGCCCGACTCGAACATGGACAATGTCCTTATTTATTATGCAATTAATTAAAAATAATATATGTAAGAATATTTTTCTTAAAATTAATATAAATACAACTTATTCTTTATACAAAATAGATTAATAGAAGATATTTTTGTTTTAGGGAAAGAAAGTGCAATCCCTTTAGAGTTATTTAGTATAGTAGTAATATTTTATTTGTTGATTTATATTAGTAAATATACACTCCCTTTGTTGCAAAATATAGGGTATCTTTTAGAAGAATGTCTATATTATAAGTCCATGTCATATCATTTTTTAATTTTATTCTTATTTATTGGTGATGTACACTAAATACCAGAAAAGACGAGGATAACTGGAATATATTTAAATAGGGGCACAATTCAGGAAAAATTTCTATGTAAGACAAATAATGGATCAAACAATTTTCATCGATTACTATTAAAAAATTGAAAATGATATTTTGAACCCGACGTCCGAATGGAATATTGAAGATTTTGTAATAACAATAATAATTAACTCACTTTACTAAACCCAATGAAATTGAAGTTGGGTTCTCAAGTTTGAGTGGTGTTCAGGCTCTTGGGCTTATCCAGCCACTGCTCTCTTAATAAATAACTTTTCCAAATGGTCTCCACGTGCATACCCACCCAAATCGGTCTACTCATTCTCTCCAATTTCAAGTCTTTCATCTTTCCTCTTTTTCTTTTCTTTTTCCCCCATAAATTCTGCATGAAGAATCAAGACTTCTGTTTGTCTTTTTTTTTTTTTTTTTTTCTTTTTTACTTTGGCTAGGGAAGAGGACCTTTTCCACTTTTTAAGTAGGAGAGAATTTTAACAATCTCATCGGAATAAATAAAAGTTAATTATTTTCTTTGGTATTTGATTTTAAGAGAAATGACAGAAAAATATTTTTTTGAATTTTAAAATTACAGGGTGATTTGCAGTTGTTAATATCATTATTTAACTAGTTAATACTGTTAATCAACTTGTTAAAATCTCTTATTTAAAATTTTGAAATTCATAAAGTATTTTTCAGCCATCTCCTCTTAATTTTAAATATAACATTCATTTGTAAATTTTGGTTTGATCCGAAATATTTGATTTCCTATTGTCTCACGTCTTCCATATTAAATTTTATTTCCCAATAATAGCCCTATTTTTTATATTACTCCCATTGTTGTTAATTATATAGTGCCTTTTAAAAAAAGTGTATGGTCTTTAAAATAAATCACTTGGAGGGTTATTAATGTCAATTTCTAAAGTTAACTCATAATTAGTGCTTAAATTCAATTCTTTATATTTTCTTATCCCTTTAAAATATCGAGTAAAGTTAGAAAAATTTATAAGCTTGACACATTTAATAAATTAACTGATTTATGTGATTTAATTACTTAAAAGTGTAAAGAGAGAGTAACTACAGAAATATCTACCGTTAATTTTTTTTTAAAAAAAATAAAACTCTCGTTATTCCCTCCTTACAAGTAGACAACAAAAATATTTTTGGAATAAAAATAATTAATGTCGCACAAATTCTTATAAAGTGACTTTATTTTCAAACATAAAACTGTCCTAGAAGGTGGTAACTTGTATTCCTCCAAAAGAAAAAAACAAAGGTATTCATTTTATCTTTATTATACGGCATCAACTAACAAATTTATTTTTATCCTTTTTATATAGTATTTGTTAGTTTCCAAAAGTATTAAATATGTTTTTTTTATCTATGCCTGTATTTAATAAGGTTATTAAGAGAGAGTAATGATTAATACAATATATTTAAGTTTAGTGTAGTTAATATAAGTAATATTATAAATCACTAGAATTTTAAGACAAATTTAATACTTTCAACTAATTTTATTTATATATAAGATTTATTAGTTAGTGCTTTGTAATAAGATCATATATGAAGTATGGTGGTGCAATCGAAGGTCAAAAATGGTCCAAACATTCATAAAAAAAAAAAAAAGATCATATATGGAGTAGGAGTAACTTGTATTCCCTTCATCCGTTATTTCTCATTTGGAGAAATTCTTATTCTAGAAAACATTTCCCACTCTCTTTTCTCCTCCCATGGCCTGGCATCACTTGAATCACTTGCAGACACAACCATCATTACCTCAACCACTACATGATCGTGTCAATCGAATTTATTCTTCCCCACAAAGAGCTTCCACCTGTAACGATTAGTCTTCCAAATTCCAATGGTGAGGAAAGATCGACCCTAAACTTTGGAGGAGTCCCCAGGACTAGATTATGGGTAAAAACTAAAAAGTAAGAAGAAAAGAACAGATCTGAAGCTCTGTTCATAGCTTCACCAAACCCAGTTATGTCACCGCATCTAACCTCTTGCTTCTTCGTCAATACCACACAACCACCTTCTCTTCACAATCCATGTCCAACCCCATACTTATCACAACCCAGAGTCTTTATTAATCTCAAACACATATGCTACAGGGGTAAGAGAACGGGGGAGATGAAGAGAGATATATATATATAGAGAGAGAGAGAGAGAGGGAGGGAGGGAGGGAGGGAGGGAGAGAGAATGGCGTTTGGCGGCGGTGGAGAGATGGAGAGAGAGGAGAGGTTTCTAGAACATGATGTACGGTTTTTTTAAAATACATTAAAATAATAAAGAGAGGGAGAGTGACATGTAAGCTGACACATAAGATGAAAATAAATGAGGTGTCATAATTTAATTGGTCAGTGTATAGATTGATTGGTGCACGGATGCACCCAAGAATTTCTCATTTCTGAGAGCTTGTTCTGTCTCTTTCGACAAGAGCATGCCTCGAGTTTTAGCTAGGAAAAGGTTTAAAAAGTTCTCACAAGTATCTCTGATGAATGAGTGCAGAATAATAAAAGAGATGACTTTTTCACCAAAGAAAGAGAGGCGTTAAATTAAAGGTAAAATTTTGGACCCAAAGAAAAAAAAGGGAAAATTCCAATAAAAAGATCCTTAAAATAACTAAAAAACAGTTTGTTACATCGAAATTTAAAAATGATAATTCAATATAATGACTGAATTGTCCAACTCTAAATTAAAACGAAAAGTCTTAAATGTCTTTGGTTCAGCTATGGGATTCCCAAGTTGTGAATCCTTTAAGGAAAGTTGGGAATCCCCTAATTGAACCAAAGACATTTAAGACTTTTTCTTTTAATTTGGGGTTAGACAATTTAGTAATTGTACTAAATTGTTTTTTTTTCTTCCAAATTTCGGTGTAGCAAACTGTCCTTTAACTATTTTGAATGTCTTTTTTTGAAATTTTTCCAAGAAAAAAAAGGTAAAACTGAAAAGAAGGAACAAAATTTAGTACATGAATTGCATTATTGTTCCCTGGAAGCATTTAAATGGGCTCTTATAAATTTCTCTCATTTCCCTGTAAATATGAACAATTTTTTCCTTTGTCTAAGTAGGACTAGAGGAGTAAGTCACTTTTAGAAGAATAGCTTGGATCATAATATAAGTCAGGTAGAGAGGAATTAATACTTTTGTGTAAATCTTACCCTTGTAACTAATTTTTAAACATGAATCTTTGTATCTCTCTCCCCCACATTAAAACATATGGGTAAAGTTGGATGTTTCAAATTTTAGACGAATTTAATGAGTTAACCATCATTTTTTTTAACCAATTTTAACCATCATTTGGTTACAATAAATTAGTTAAAGTAATTTATGTTATGATCCGAAGGGAGTGAGTTAAAATCAATGCCTATCAAGCTGGACCAACATATTAAAAAAAGAAAAGAAAGAAGCCTCATCCAATCCCAAATGTAGAAACTAGTACATAGGGATTGGTTTTGATTTCATATATAGGACTCTACTGTCATCTATCCTTTTAATTTACCGAATCTTTTTCAAAGAACTCCTATATTTATGAGGAGGGCGATTTCAAATATTAAAAAAGAGGAGTTGAAGAGTAGTGTGTTAAGGTTGTTTATTAGATAAATGAGGAAGGGGATTTCATTGCCCAACAAAGGTGAAGGAAACAACTCTTATAGCGAAAAATGAAGAAGCACAATTCAATTGCCATTATTGGCACTAATAGACCTTTACACAACTCTTGTTGGTCAGACTTTGATCTTGCCATTGAGTGTGAATCATAAGGGTGGGATGGTGAGTTGCAAGCTGATTAGGACATGAGGTTGAATGTGGAAAACGTCAACATTGATTACGACAAAATGTGAGGACAAGTTGAGAGAACAAGAGTTATTTCCCAAAATATCGAGTAAAATATATTATATTTGGTCTTGAATATAAGATCAAGTCAATTTTATTTAAAAATATTAATGAAATAAAATAAATCAGTTAATCATATCGCATGACACATGTTATTAGATTATGTGTGTATGTGTATTTATAAGTCATATAAATTAATTTCGAGAAAAAAATGGTAAATATAAATACTCCAAAATAATTTATTTTACTCCTTCAATCTTTTTAAATAAGTCAACTTGATATTATTAGATTTTAATCTATGTTTCAAATATAGATTTTGGTTAATTTTTTAAATAATCATTAATGGAAATGTCTAAAGAAACTAGGTTTTCTCTTTCTAGAAATTTTGTTCCTTTCAAAATGTCAATGTTCTTTCTTTTTCTTTTGTTGTTTTGGATATCACCATTAGAAACTTCCGATTTCTTCTTTCCCTTTTCAAGTCCTTTCCCTTGAGCCCATTTTTCTTGTACCAAATGTAACTATCTACTTGCTTGGAACCTATCCACAAAAGTTTATATCATGAATTTCAACAAACAATTCTATACCTGTAAAAGAATAACTCAACTTTACTAGCATCTTTTTAGTTTAATTTGAAGATAGTGATGTATCTTTAGATACACTGATTTCACAAAATGATTTTAATTAGATTTCTCTAAACAAAATAATATCATTTTGGGAAAAATGCATAGGTTATGGTAGAGAGAAATAAAGCAAAGTTATGAATAATGATTGAGTTAGATAAAATAAAAACCTTGAGCTACCTTAAATAATGTTGAGAATTCCAACATGGTAAAATTATTAAGTACATCTATAACTTGAAATAACATTCAGCCATGTCCTTTAACAAGACACTTTTAGAGGGAATAGACCTTCTATAAGTTATCAAATGATGTGCTCATTGACTATATTTTTTTAAGATTATCCTTATTTATCATCTTATTATTTGTACCTTTTATTATGATTTTTTGAATATAATTTATGATAGGAAATATGGGTAAACTTAAAATTTTATTTTATTTTTAGACCTGCTTAATGACTTAACCAATACTCCTTGATTTTGATTAGGTGTTTATAAACGACTTATTTGGAGAGAGTGTTACCAAACTTCGATTTTTATATTATAAATAAAAAGACAACGACTTTTATTTCTTTTTTTAATATATAAAAGATAGGCTACCAAAAATTGTAAGAAGGTCTTTGAAATCTAGTCCCTCTTATCTGTGATATAATTCACTTCCACAGTAATGTTTCAATTCACAATATAAATCACTTGAAGAGTAATTCATGACTATTTGTTAATTTTGCTCGTGTAACCATTGCTTAAATGTGGCTCCTTACACCTTTTCTTTCCTTTAGAACCTCATTTATCTAGTTTTTTAAATACTGCAATTAGGCACCTTGCAGTTTTTCACTCCTCTAGAACCTCAGAAATATGTTATTCCGATTTGAATAATTTTGATATGATGTAGCATTTGTGCGAGAATTAAAATTAACGCTCTACTCACTTTTTTTAATGTGTGAGGGAAAAAAATCAAGACTTCATAGTTTCGAAGCATATTATAATATTTTTGAGTTGTTTATTTATGATTGGTTATATAATTAATGACGTGTCAAATCAGATTCTCTTAAAAATTTCTCTACTTTATTTTTACTTATGTAATTAATGATTAAATGTGGCTCCTTATACTTTTTCTCTCATTTAGAATCTTATTTAAAAAGGGTAAAGTAACAAAATGTTTCAACTTAAGCTATATTTAATGAGCTAACTACTACTCCTCCGGTCCTATTTATAGGGCAGAGAGAGAAGGTTTTATTTGGTCCTATATATAAGTCACCTAATTAAATATTGAGTATGGCTGTACAAGTTTACCCTTTATTTATTATGTGTTGACTTTATTTTCATGTGGTATAGTGGATATTTAATATAGGTAAAGTTGTAAATTTGTTGGATTTTAGTGGAAAGTTAATGAGTTTTAAGGCTTTTCTTGATCTGTGTGAAATATGCTGGAAGTGACTTATAAATAGGACCGGATGAGTATCTTTTATTGTTTTCAATGAATCAGTCGCTCTTGTCTTTATTATCATTATGTCCAATAGTCCAGTTCATGAAACTTTTTTTTGTTCTTATTATGTTTGAGAGAAATTATTATTAGTGTTATGTGAACATTTTTAATGCATAATTAACTTTCTTTGGTAGGTAAGAATTATGTTATATGAACTTATAAATATGAATATAGTGATGGTTATTACGAGGCTCCGACTATTAATTCTCACAAATCAATTAATGAAAGTTGGGTAATTAAATTTGTCCTAATTAGTATACTTTTTATTTTTTTTAATTTTACAACTCTTAAAATAATACGATTTTTTTTAACATTGAACATCAGTTAATAACAAGACTAAAGTGAAAAAAAATAATTAATGTGACGTTGATGCCTTAAATTTGAGTCAAATCACTTATAGTTAGTGTCTTCTGACAAATAAAACCAAGGGAAAAAAACCAGGACCGGACGGTTCAACTGGGAGTGCAGTTGGCCCGGTGAAGGACCGGGTCAACCCGGTCAAAACCCGTGGTTGAAACGGGTTGGCTTTTTTTTTTTAAAAAAAAAGAAATTTTTTTATTTTATTATAATTAACCTAATTACTAACTTTCACTTAACTCAATGTTAGAAATTAGGAAATTATAATACTTTAAATGCTATTTTACTTGCATATACTTAATATTTAATTGTTGTTGCTCTTAATATTTGTATTTTAGTCTGTAGATTGTAGAATAATATTTATTTTCACATGCAATCAACTAATATTTTCTCTTTTTCCATCTATAGAAACATTAAAATATTCATATTTGATGAATCATACATACCTATCTACATTTACATTTTGATATTAGTGATTATTAATGTTAATATCAATAAAATTTTATTATTTTAATATAACTGGTTTGACCCTGGCCCGACCATTGACCATTGAATCAGTGCATCACCCGGTTTGATGCCCGGTCTGGTTTTTTGAACCTTGAGTAAAACACTTGTAAAGAGATTTATATTCTGCATGAGAGATAGAATATCATATATTATTTCATTTCATGTTAGATTCACTTCGTATATATAAGATTTCAACAACCTAACTTGCACTATTATAAAACACTAGTAAATGTGTTGGGATCATATTTTTTTTGTAAGTACCCTTATTTATTTATGAATATGTAAGAGATAATAATAATGAGAAAATGATAAAAAAGAAGGGAAATCCCACAAAAATCCTTTTGAGAATGAAAAAAAGATAAATGGATCCCTTAAATTTGATAAATCCCAATTTAGATCCAAGGAGGAATTTAGGAATTATCTTAAGAAAAGACACCAATGCCCATACAGATTGTCAAATACATTATAAATACTCACAAATTCAATATAGGGGTTTTCAACATGTTTATAATAATTTTTAAATTCATGTTAACAAGTCACAACTCTAACTGTTAAGAACATTTGTGTCTTTTAATAATATATGAAAATCCCAAATTCCTACCGTCTAATTTGTAATTTTTCAAATTTAAAAGACATATTTGTTTATTTCCATTTTCAAAAATATTTTCCCTAAAACTAGAATGTATGAAAGAAACTAATAGATAGAAAAAAAAATGAGTTAAATGCATTTATCAACTGACCAAACTCAAACTTACTCTTATAAAAAGTCACAAAGTGAATTCAAAGGTATCCTATTTGTGTGTGTGCGTGTCTATATATATATAAAGTTGATCTAGCACCAAATGTTTTTTTATCAAAAATACACATAACCTTTTAAATTGGATAAAAAATACACATCTACAGTTAAATTAGGGTTAAAAATACACATGTAATTTTGTAAAAAGGTTCATCCAGCACCAAGCGCTGTTTTTCGGAATATAACTGTAAATGTGATTTTTGACCCAATTTGAAAACTCATGTGTATTTTTAATTCAAAAAAAAACATTTGGTGTTGGATGAATTTTTAATAAAATCATATGTGTATTTTTTACCCTTAACCCTCTAGAGAGAGAGAGAGAGAGTGTGTGTAAAGGTACTAAACAACCGTCTACGCCTAGGCCTGAATTGACCATGAATTTGCTTGCTTATCATTATGTGTCACCCAAACACTCCCTAAATTTCTCACCTAAACTTAAAAAAGTATGAAACTGACAAGTGTAAGCCTGGACCAATACCAATAATGGTAGCCTTAAAATTCCATCATTTTAAATCAACTACATTATGTTTTTAAATAATAAACTTGATTCCAAAAATCTGTACTATCTCTCACGTGTCACAGTGATTTTTTTACCATGACGTGTGACAGCGATACATCCCCAATAAATGAAGCATGTTTGTGTGAATATAGGGCACATAGTGTAGTCTCGTCAATAATCAATAATTACCAAACACTTTAAACACATTTTAATCTGACCTGTATTTAAATAAGGGAAAAATAAATTTAAGAACATGACAATACTACCCCTACATTTATTATAAAAAAAAAATCAAAACTCCATTTATCGAGAGTTTAAATGCCACATTAAAATATTGTCGAAATGTACCACAAATGACATGATACGACATGTTTCCACAGAAATATCTCCCAATAAATTTACCCTTTTGGGTTTTTTTTTTTTTGGATTATCAGTTTACATTTACGAGTTCAGTTTTTTGGGCACCTGATGTAAGTGATGTAAGTGAGGTTCAAAAAATCGGATCGGACATCGAACCGAACGAGACACTGGTTTAAGGGTTAAAGGTCCAACTGGGGTCGGACCGGGTCAAACTGGTTATATTAAAATAATAAAATTTTATTGATATTAACATTAATAATAACTAATATCAAAATGTAAATGGAGATAGGTATGTATGATTTATCAAATATGAATATTTTAATGTTTCTATATAGGGAAAAAAGAAAATATTAATTGATTACACGTGAAAATAAATATTATTTTACAATCCACAGATTAAAATATAAATATTAAGAGTAACAATAATTAAATATTAAGTATATGCAAGTAAAATAGCATTTAAAGTATTATAGTTTCCTAATTTCTAAAATTGAGTGGAGTGAAAGTTAGTAATTAGGTGAATTATAATAAAATAAAAGTTTTTTTTTTTAAAAAAGAAAAGTAACCCAGTTCAACTCCAGGTTGGCAGGTTTTTCCCGAGTCAAAGACCCTTCCGATTTTTTATGCCAGCCGGATCGGACCAATGGCCGGTTCACGGTTGAACTGGCCAGTCCGGTCCGGCTTTTTTATCATTGGCGGTAAGTCTCCTCTGGACTCTGGACTCTGGACTCTGGAGTGAGTAGTAGTGGAAGATTACTTACTATTCTTTCTTCTTTCTCTCCCTTCTTTTTCATTCATTGTTCAGAAAAAAAAAAAAGAAACTATCTATCTATTTCCTCTCATCATTCTCTCTCGTTTTCTCCATCTCAATTTGCTGCATCTCACTTTGAATTCTGCTTTCCATTATTCTGTGGTGTGGTGTCTTTCGATCTCAATTTGCCGAAGTTTCACTTCGAATTCTCCTTTTCTCACTCTGATTTTTTCCTTCATGTCGCCTCTTAGATTCTATGAGGATAGCTTCAGTGGTCCTTCTTGAAGGAGTTCCTAACAGAGACAGACAGACAGACAGAGATGTTATGTGCTTCTGGTATTTGTAGTTTCTTCTTCTGCTTTCTGCTTCAGCTATTTTGAGCGATTATTTTGTAGATTCTCCCTTCCTGTTTCCGGAAAATCTGGAGAATTCGTTGTGACTCACTCTCTCTCTCTCATCCTCTCGCTGCATTTGAATCGGAACCGTAGCTACTTCAGGTAGAGTTAAATAGTTCAGTGAATATGAATAAGAATGCGCTATCTTCTCGACGCGATGCTTTCCCTGCTGGTCTCAGAGTTCTTGTCGTCGATGACGATTTGACATGGCTCAGGATTCTTGAGAAGATGCTCAAGAAGTGCTCTTACGAAGGTCTGTTAACTCTTCACCTTTTACTTCTTTATTACACCACTTCTCTAATTTCTGCTCACTGCTCAGGTTGGAGTTTATCTTTATGTTTGTTTCTTTTCTTGTTTTTCATTTTAGTGTGTGAGGTATTTGTTAGAATAAGACTACTCTGATTTTGATTCCTCGCGGTTTTCCTGGGTTTAACTTGAGTCTTCACTTGCTGAAATCATGGGTGGGGTTTCACTTGCTGGAATTATGGTTACCCAGTGAACGAAGCTTTTTTTATTTTTAAGATGAAGAAATTGAATTGATCCACACGGCTGATGACAAATGGTTCGATTAGGGTTCTGTGTCCGTAAATCCGTGAAATGCGGCATCCAAAGAGATGTACTCCCTCCACTATATAAAATATAGGACATTTGGAGCCATCAATTTGGTTCTAAATAGTATAAGATTTGTTCCAAATTTTTTCCTCAAATTATTTCTATTAATACTCATAAATAATAAACAAGACATGAAGGGGGTGGGTGAGGATAGAGGTAGATGGTTAGAGTGAATTAAGTAATACTCCCTCCTGTCCTAAATATAAGACCACTTTGACTTTTTTTTTGTGAAAGTTAAGGAAACAAATTAGACCACTAAATTATAACATATGTCATATGAAATTAGATTATAAGTTAGTTTATAAGTAGAATAAATTAGTTTTGAGGAAAAAAAATTTTTTTTGGGATTAAAACTACTTTTTTTTTTACTGAAAAAAAAAGTCAAAAAAGTCAAAGTGGTCTTATAATTAGGACCAGAGGGAGTATCTAATATTATATTATTTTCACTAACTTCACTAACATCTCTTATCTAATTAAATTAGTTAAATATACCTTATATTTATGAGTGGAGTAGTAAATAATTACTATATTGGGCAATATTTCTTTTTGCTATCCTATATTGGGCAACATTGATTATTAAGAATTTGGTATTTGGGGCAATTGCCAATTCGCATCTGAAGTTGATAAAAGGGAGACGGCGATGAGGCAACCAAAAAAAATCAAAAATCAAAATGCTGTTTGATAGGTTGGAATTGGATATGGGATAAACTATGTATCCCATTCCTCCCATTTTGTGGCATGGTTTTGTTCCAGATTATGTATGGCAGAGTCATTGCTGAAGATGAAAAGGGAAAAACATTTTAATATTAAAATAAAAAAAATAAAATTGAAATTCTCGATGATGTTTTTCTCTTTAAGTTTTTGAGTCATTCACAATAATGTAAAGTTTAAAAATCCGTATCGTAAATTTATTACTTATTTAACTAGTTATTTTTTTTTGTTATGCCACTCAACAATAGTTGGGTTTTTAATATTTTGTATCCATTTTATAAAAATATTTTTTATTCCAAAGATGGTTTGATCATCTGTCACGATTTGTTTTTATTTTTGTACAATTTTAATGTTACCAAATATGCTTGTTGGCACTATCCCTTTGATTGTTGAATATTGATTGAGATTGGGGTTTGATTATTTTGTTTCTTTTCTTTGATTTCCATTTCTGGACTGCTTTGCTTTCGTGAGAGATGGCTCTGTAGTCTCTACTCTCAACAAACGCAATATAACGCTATAAGTATCTTCTTTTCTTCTATTGGCTGCTGCCTAACATAAATATCTTGTATTTTCATCGTGTGAATTTAGGAAGGCAAGGAGATCCCTTGATTGTTTTGTATACTCTGTTTTGACGATGCCAATTTCTTATTTCGAAAGGACATAATCATTTTTCTTTAATTTTTTTTCAGTGACTACATGTTGTTTAGCAAGAGAGGCTCTAAATTTGCTTCGTGAAAGGAAAGATGGATATGACATTGTGATCAGTGATGTAAATATGCCGGACATGGACGGTTTTAAACTTCTTGAGCATGTCGGACTTGAGATGGATCTTCCTGTGATCAGTCAGTTCTCTGTCAATAACCTATTCAACTTTCTCTTTTAAATGAAAGTTCAAAGTTCATGCTCTAACTAAATATATGATGTGTTGCAGTGATGTCTGTGGATGGAGAAACAAGGAGGGTGATGAAGGGCGTTCAGCATGGAGCATGTGATTACCTCCTCAAGCCTATTAGGATGAAGGAGCTGCGAAACATATGGCAACATGTGTTCAGAAAAAGAATGCGCGAGGCAAGAGAGTTTGGAAGTCTCAAGGGTTTTGAGGGGTTTCAATTAATGAGAAATGGAGAAGATCAGTTTGATGAAGGGAACTTGTTTGCTATAGAAGATATGACCTCAACAAAGAAAAGGAAAAGCCCAGACAGCAAACGTGATTGCAAGGAATTTGGAGATCATTCTTCTGCAAAGAAAGCCAGAGTAGTTTGGTCTGTGGATCTTCATCAGAAATTTGTCAAGGCTGTGAATCAGCTTGGATTTGATAGTAAGTCTTCAATGATCTTCCTATACAAAGTGTGAATACTACTGAATACTGATCAATAATATCAATTATGACCTTTTCTGCCACATAGAAAAGAGAGGGTGGGGGAGAGAGTTTTACTTTGACCCCTTAATCAGTGTCTCATCCATTTTTTCCCTGAATGTATTCGTCATGTTTCTTGTTTCACAGAAGTTGGTCCGAAGAAAATACTTGATTTGATGAATGTTCCGTGGTTGACACGGGATAATGTTGCTAGCCACTTGCAGGTAAAATTTGGGTTTTTTCAGTGTCGTTTCAGTGATGCTATTTAGAGATTATAGAGAAAGAAACTTGTATCACATTTTGAGTAACAAATATCTGGGGTTCTTTAATATCTCCAATCATGCATGTGATCATGTCTGGGAAAATGTTAACCACGGCAGGCCAAGAATGTAGAGGATTCCCTATGAAACTGTCGGATGCGACCACCTCTCCACTATTGACAATTATTAATATTTTACGGAAGCTCCACTACTAAAAAAGTTAATTCTCTCTTCGCCAACAAAAGGAAAAAGCTGAATCTCTATTAACTGAATCAAGAAAAAGAAATGGGAAAAGAAAAAAAATTGTTCGATACCAAACAATGAATTTGGAAACTTATGGAATCTCATTGACCAAAAAACTTTTTGCAGAAATACCGGCTCTATTTGAGTAGGTTGCAGAACACTGGAGATCAAAATTCTTCCTCAAGTGGGGTTCAGCAATCTGATTTAGTGTCAAAAGATCCTGCCGCAAATTTCTCTTTGCAGAACTCAATAAACAGGCAACAAAATGACGTTTCAATTGACAGCCAAAAATATTCAGATGCAGCGTTACAACTTCAGAATATGGATGCAATAAGTCGTCAGGAAAGTAATCTCAAGGGAATCGTCGCAGAGGCTACAACGGATAAAAGAACGGACTCACCTGCCAACATTCAAGATGCTAAATCAAGAAAGAGTGCACAGAAGGCCAATGATAGGTCTTTTGCACCTCCAGATTCAGCATTAGAGTGCACCAACCCTTGGAGGGAATTCCCAGAAATGCACCTCAAAAAACACCAGCCTTATCTTCCAATGAAGGATCGCTTCGGCCACTTGCCATTACATGGTACAGAGCAACATCTCATCCAGGTTGATCAATCACAACAAGCAGATGCTTCAATTAGATCAGATCCATCAGTAATGGAGAGAGAAACTGCTGCCTGTATTGAAACCAGCCCTCTGTATGCTGATTACACCAGTTCTGTTAGTTCCATAGGAAGTGCTGGTGGCTTTTCCATGCAGTCCACGAGCTTTATGGGGAACAATGATAAATCTTTAGAACCCGTTTCAATTTCAAGTTTTGACAGGAAAACAGAGGGATTTAATCTTAATTCTACTTCTGACCTGGAGTTTCACCAACAAAACTTACTTTCAGGAGGTGAGTTTACTTCTGCTGCACCTTTGGATGAGGACTTGAAATCCTTTTGGATACAAGGTGAACGCTCTGGACTGCAGAATACAGAGATGCCAGAGTACTATTATGATCCAGGACTCACCGGGGAAGTTCCAATTCATTTGTTTGACGCAGCTGAATATTCTGCAGTAGATCAAGGCCTTTACATAGTATGATATTTCTCCTCCCCCTTTTTTGTGTCTGTCTATTCAACAAATAATTCACCTTCTTGCGTGAAATGACTGTTGGAAGTTGTTAGTAACTTGTAGGTAATATAGTCTCTTTGAAGAATTTCTGCTTTTGAGGAGTGGGATATTTTTGTTTCCCGTTCAGCTAGGATTTGGCAAGTATATATATATATATATATAAAGTGGGTGATGGAGATCCTCGACTTCTATGTTTCGTAGCTGTTCATCAAGGACTCTACTATTTAGGAAAGCATTAATGTGCTTCTTATCAAGGCCTGTACCCTCCCAGAGGGTTATGTACTCCACATTAAATCTAACGCATGAAAATTTTTGAAGCTGTAATCATGATTTAATTGCAATTCGATATAACTATCAAGTGGATTCTCCTCCAGTTCCTTCTTTTTTTTTTGCCAGTTCCTCCAGTTCCTCCAGTTCCTTCTAAACGAAGCATTTGACTGAAATCTTCCAAGAGTGGTTTTATACTTCACAAGAGGAACATTTATGAAGAGAGCCGTTTGATGACCTTGACAAGCTGGAAAATGGGTATAATCATTGGCTTCTCTTAACATGAAATCAGAAGTGACAATCCAATTATGCATCAAAAGGCGGAATTACCTTTATGATTTTAAAATAGTTTATATGCGAAAAGTGTCCTAGTGTCTGTATGGCAAACCATTTAAAAAACATTTTTTCAAACCAAAGGTTTCAATGAGAGTTAGTAAAACACCACAAAAAAAAAATTTTAAAAAGTACATTTCCAAAGCAAGCAAGGTTTTGGCCCCCAAAACCTAGGTTTTATAAAAGCTAAAATTTTATGCTTTTATGTGAAGTGCGAGATAAGAGTATGCCATCGTTACATATGTCATAATAATATGCTAAAAGCCTAAAAGTGCCCTCATCCTCTTTCTTTCCCAACACATTAACCTTATGTCCTTTTTAGTAATTTACACATAAAAAAATCATTATCATAATAATCATCCAAACACTCTTATTTCATCAAAAACTCATTTGTCACAAAATCTATTATCCTTAAAGCACTTTTCTATCTTTTTTCCTCCAAGCTATTCCCCGAGAAATGATCCAAATAGGCCCTTAGGGCCAAACATCAAGAGCATAAAGATGGCATAAAGATGGTTCAGAGGTTAAACATTAGATAAACTTGTCTATTTCCATTCATATGATTATATATTACATCACACGAGAGGATGCAAATCTAGCTGCATTGTCTCCTTTACACTTTTAATTACAGAATGATCCTAGGTCAAAACTAATCAAAGCCCATATAGGTAACTTAAGAATATAACTTCCCTGAAAGCGGGAGGAAAAAAACTTCTTCCTAGATACCAACATAAAGGGACTAAAAGATCTTCCAATTGCTGGAACTGGGAACACGCTACAACAAAAACTCCTCTAGTCATCCTTGCAGAATCAAATCATAAGCCCATTAAAATCATTAAGAACTTAGGCTTATCAGAAGTGTATTGTGCCCATCGCCTTTGACATGGTGGTGGGCACAAGGCTGAATGTTTGGAGGGGCATTCTCTTGTCTGACCTTTGATAGTGACATGACAGATCCCCTCATTTTTTGGTTCATTTTTTCTGCAACACATTTAGGAGTACCGATACCGGCGGGAGGCCTCCAAGAGTTTCGAGAGTTTTTTCCATGGCATGTACTGGAGGTTGCTTTGCTTCCAGGTTTTGGTGACTGAGGTTGTGTATGCGGTGATATCAACAAAAAGATAAGTTGAAACAAAAGTTAGAAGCAGACCATCACTCAAATAGAAGGACAAATATGTATAAAATCACATATCTGTGGAAAAAGAAAAAGCAACTCCAAGTAGGGCATGTTAGAAGATCACACAAGAAAGGACAGAAATTTAAGGAACTGCTCTTAGGTTTGATAGAACAATGTTTAAAAATTTTTTATAGGAAGATTAAATGATAAAGTGCTAGATTGTAAAAACTGTTCACACATTTTGATATTATTGATAATTTTGACAACAACAAAGGGGCAGTCCAATGCGTAAGACTCCTACTGGGTAGGGTTTCGGGAGGAATATATATACTCAACATCCTCACAAGCGAAGAGGCCGTTTCTAGTATTTGAAATCACGACCTCCAGGTGATATGGTAGTATTCTTATTGTTGCTCAAAGGCTTACCCTCTAATAATGTTGATAACAAACACAGAAAACTGCATATCCTAACAGATCAAGAAGCTAAGGGTAGCATGATAACCGAGTCAAAATTTTTCATAAGTACTAACAAAGTTGCTTGACAAGGAATTCTTTCAGTCAAATATTCAGACTCCATAACTCGAGGAAAGTGGAACCATGAGAGCATCTTTCAAAACCTTCACCAGTTTTCAGTCCAAAATGTTAATGCTCGCATCAGACATGCAACAAGGCAAAGTACCTTTTTCATCTCATTACTTGGCAAATGTAGTCTACCATTCTTGTCCTCTTGTTGTTTGGGTTTGAAGCCACTGCACTGCTGCAACTTCTTATGATCATGCTCTGTTTTATCCTGAGATCAAAATAAAAGATAGTGAGAGATTCATCAACCATACACAAGAATGCTGAGATCCTGCTTATTGAATTACTTAGAAGAGGAAGCCCTTAAAAGTCATTATCAGGAAGTCAGATAATATATATACAAGAACTCATTATTTAGATAATGCCATATTAACTCCATTGTTTTCTTCAATTTCATGTTATAATTCTTGATGTTTTAAATTTTAATAGCTACAACAAAGTAAAAAAGCACTAATAAGTTACTATACATCACAGTAGAAACTCCTAAATCATCATATCAGCAGTAGCATTCTAAAGAAATCCACCTTGCTTTTCCTTTGCAGCTGCATTCTTTCTACCTCCTTCGATTTGATTTCATCAATCCTCTGAAAAAACTGGAATACAATAGGAAAAAACAATTATATGATAAATGCTAGCATAAATTGCAAAGATATTAACTAAGGGCCAAGAATAAGAGCTTGCCTCTTTGCGTTTTGCCACTCTTCCTTCACTTCTGAATTGAAAAGCTGATGGTATGGTCGAAGATTGTGGCCGCCTTGTGCTTGGTGATTTTGGGCATCTGTTCCCAAGAAATGACAAGAGAGTCAAATTACATGGCAATCCATAAAGTGCACAAACTTAAACAGTAATGACAACTTGTAAGATGAACTTACAAAAGAGAAGGGGAGGACGGTTCAGCACTTGCAGTCACTCCTTTACACACTGACTTATTAAGTAGTCTTTCAGTCCTAACATACATCCATCAGAACTCAGAACACGTAAAAAACCATTTATGCAATGCAATGGAAGCTCAACAACAAGGATTCACTGAAATACCTTCTACCCTCAGACTGAGGATTCACTGAAGCTCGATTGAATAAATCACGAATCGCCTACAGCGAAAAGAAAACAAAATTGTACCAATGCACAAACTTTTCTAGTAACAAAGGCATTCTGGTAAGAGAGGTCAAGCAAATACCCTAACAGATGTCCGTGATGCAACCGGTTGTTCTCTTGAAACATTAGGAGAATTTAAACTAATCTTTCTTGTTCTGTTCTGTTGCAGCACTGAGGCTGTTTTGCTTGTTTCACCAGCACAAGAAGGAAGATTGACTGACATGTGGAGTAAACTTGTAGATCGTCTCTTCTTTTCAGCCGAGCCTCTGACAGCTCTTTGGTTATTTGGAACACTGCTTATTCTACTTCTGGGTTGTACTGTAGCCTTCCTCTCGGCAACAGAATACAATGGTTTGGATACTGTAGCTTTGGTTGATGATTTTGGAGAAGACTTCACTTCTCTTGCCTTAACTTGCCCTGGATTACCCTGAACCAACAGCGAGATGGGTTAATGAGGAGGCCACAATATTGACTCATAAAAGGATATAAAACATAAACATAGAAAGAAAACAAAAAGTACCGGATCACGCAGTTTTGCAACTTTTGGGGCTGCAACCTTCTTTTTAACACTATCAAACTGGTTGGAATTATCAACTAGGGGTTGAGGCATATCCTTATGCAATTCCACTTTGGGAATTTCTACTTCGGTTTGCTGTATATCACGTTTATCTTCATTTGTATCAGCATAACTAACATGGTATTTCTCAAGCTGTTCAATGACAGTCACATTACTGTTCTCTTTTAAGTTCATCCGACCAGAGGAGTCATTGCAATTCCCATCCTGAGTTCCAGAATCAAAAGTTTCATTAACCAATCCATCTGCTTCTGCAGCTTTCTGAGCAGCCTTTCTCTTGTAATGAGCCTCAAAGTATGCTTTCTTCTCAGCAACAGAACCTGGTTTGGAGAATTTTTCAGCTTCTTCTACATAACGATTGTGTGAGAAAACTGACCATCTCTCCCAATCCAGACCCTCCGACATATATCTCCCGAAAGAGATCGATTCTCCAAGCAAATGAATGGGGTCTACCTGAAATAATGACAAACGAATGCATTCTTATTATTAGTAAGCCACGTATTGAAAAATTTGGTACAAGCATGCAAAGTAAGAACAAGAACAGAAACCCTTTACATCAAATACCATGTTTTTAGTTCCGATTCTTAATCAGAAGGAAAAGTGAAGCAGGATCACTGAGGAAGAGTGAAAACCTAAAAATACCGTAAAATCAGAATGAGCAAAAAGCAGTTCAGAGCAGTTTTCTCAACAACCAAACACACAAAACAAACGACCGTTTATCAGAAACCAAAACAACCGAAAAAATCGAAACAAAACACTGAATCCAATACACATTATTAACGGATTCACAATACCGAAGAAAAACAAAAGATTCTCCACAAATTTGAGTATAACCCAGAAAAAAAAATTAAGAAATTTCGAGAGAGAAAAAAGGTTGACGCAAAATAAAAAACTCACCTTTTCGGCCATGCAAGACGAAATGTCAGTGGGGTTAGAGAAGGATCGAAGAAGACAAGTCGATTCACCCATCAATCAATAACAACGAACACAAACTCAAAGAAACTAAGCGAAGAAGAATCCCTTCGATTCTTTAATGCTCACACTCCTTCAAATACGCTTAAACCCAATACAATTTGAAAGGAAAGTAACCAACTTTGTTTCTTGTTTTTCCTTTTTTCCCTTTCTCACCCATCATAATGTGTGTGTGTGTGTGTGTATATATATGTATATACATATTGTTCTCAGTCTCAACTGTCAAGTCTCAATGTGAAAAACGACTCTTTCTAAGAACAAAAAAAAAAAAAAAAAACGACTCCTTCTGAATTTTTCATTTAGGAAATCATATGAAAGGCTCCTCTCTTTCTTTTCTTGGTTCTTTTTCTGGGGGCCCCACAAAGATTGAATTAACATAGATTAATACAACAGGCTTGCTTTTTCTCCAACGTCTAGTTTCTCTTCATTATTATTATATTGCCTTTTTCTTTTTCTCTCATTCCTACCTCTACGATCTATCTGTCATGTGATTTTTGGAGCTTCCATAGGAACGTGGATAAAAATAATTAGAGAAGAAAAAATGTGAAAACTTTGTTAGTTCAAAATTTACTTTTATTAAGCGGTTGCTAAATAAGTTTAAATTCTAGTATGCTATAAAACAAAGACATACTAATTCGGACAGCTTTGGTTTTAATTTGGTTATAGATACTTGGTGGTTATAGTACATATGAAAACTAGCACATACTCCCCTGCGGATGCGCGGGGAGCAATTTAATTATGCATGCACTCACTATTTGTTTAATTGCATTATTATAAATTGGCCTTACACATGAATTTAGAATATTAATATGTACAACCACAAAAAAAAAAATTAACGAAATACTTGTTCATATAAATGAAAGTGCAGTATTTTGAAGTAAAGACTAAGGCTCCTAAAAATCTCCATGTACACAACATTTTTTGTTCGGTTTCCATAACCATTGCACCTCTTTGGTACATAAATCTTCAAACCAACCATGATTTTCACCAAAATACAATTAATTAATTCCTCTATTATATATTGCATAAATAAAAATTTAAGTAAAAGAGCATGGGTGGTTTCTATATAAATTTTTTTTAAAACAATGAAATCTAAGCCCTTGACTTTGAAAAATAACTGTATGTGAAATTAAGTAATATAATATCGATTTAAAGTTTTATGAAATTATTCTTCAAACCATCAATGCTCTTCAATCTTGAAGTAATTAATTATTTTTTCTATTATTTATATACAAAATTTTCCATAAAATTTTTTGTAAACAATGAAATCTAAAAGATTACAATATTTCTATTGTAGATTTTGTATTCATAAAATAAGGTTTTAAAAAAAGCATTAATTCTTTTTAAAAATTAAATATAGAATTTACTATACAATGTTATTATTAAAAAAACTCCGTTTAGATCAATAGATTTGAAAGAATGTTTTCAAAAGCCTAAATGAGATCCAGATGATTTATATATGTTCAGCTTTTCCTACTCACTTAGAAAAACCTTTATCCTTTGAAATAGTTTGTTTTCTATATTATTTTTTAAAACAATGAAATCTAATATATTATTTTTATTTCAGTTTTATATCCTTAAAACAATCATTACTTTTTTAAAAGAACGAAACATAGCTTTTACTACTTAATGTTACCAATGAAACTACTTCATTCATATTAGATGATTTTAATGAACTATTTTGAAAAATAAATATAGACCGTCTAAATGAGATCCCAATATTTTATATATGTTTTGCTTTGCCTATTCATTTTTCAGTAGAAAATGGGGTACCCTATGCAATATTTTGCTTTCTTTATAAATTTGTTTAAACAATGATATCTAAGATATTATATTTTATTCTTGATTTTACATCTATTAAATGTTTTTTAAAAAATACGTACTTTTAAGATAAATGAAATAAACCTTGCTAATCTATTTGGAATTTAAAGAATTACATTAGATTGTGCCATGTTTCCTAAGATGAATCTTACCAAAGAAAGAGAAATTCTTGCAAACCGTCTCAGTATCGGATCATTCTTACTCTCAGCAATTCAACATGCGACATAATTAGCTTTGACATGACTTGTGACCGAATCTATTGGCCTATCAATCCGCTTGAGTTTGGGTAATTAATATTTCAACATCATTTATTCTAGAGATGCATGCCCACATTTTTTCTCAACACTCCCAAATGATCACCTCCTTCTTCACCCCTTTTTGGGTAAACTCTCTGCTTATTTTCTTTTTTACCAACAAAAAACTCTCTTTTCTTTACCAAATGTAAGCACGGAAGCTACAAAAATATCCTCCTTTCCATCCATACTCACAAATCACAGTACATTTGATAAAGCATTTCAACCCAAAACCAATATAAAGCTTTAAACATTAAAAGGACCATAAAAATAAGCACATACACGTTGGTTTTTCAAAATGATTTTATAATAAAGTTGTTCTCCAAAGTATTTTTACTACACACTTCCTCATCTTGCACTCTTAATTTTATGGGTTTCACTTACAAATCATGCCATGAAGTTCTTGTGTTCATCACCTTAAAACTTGTGGGTACTTCTTCCTTCGCTCAAGCATTGGGAACCGAACCCAAACGATTCCCTTGCTGCAACCCCATCGACAGCCAATTGGTAAAGGTAAAAGCATTGAATAGAAGCTTTGAACCAATGGTAAACTAATCGTTCTCAATAAAAGACAAAATATTGGAGTTAACATAATTTAGAGGTTAGAGCATAAAACACGAAGAGAAAATGTACGGAGGCACATGATTCACTCTCCATCTCTCCACATGTTCTCTCTTTGTATAACAAATCCTTTTCAGAAAAACATGATTGAAATCACACTAATAAATTTTTAGTCAAACAACTTTGAAGTCTTTTTTTTTTAAAAAAAAGAACCAATTATAATTATACCATTATTTATTTTAGATATTGTATCAATTTAAAATAATTTCTTGCAAAAAAAAAAATAAAATACAAATCGTTTAGATGAAATATAGATGATCGACATATTTTTAACTAAGCTAAAAACAATAATAGCTTTTATATAAATTTTTTTTTTTCAAAAAACAATAAAGTTAATAGATTATCTGTATTTTTTATTGAAATATTTTTTCTGAAAAATTTTACTTTTAAATAGTGAAATCTAGATTATAAGATTTAAATAATGTAGATATATTTGACTATTCCTACTCATAATTTTATGAATGGGGAAATTGATTCCCTTTGAAATACTCCCTCCGGTCCTATTTATAAGAGCCCGGCCACCAAAATACGCTTCTTAAGAAAACGTGTGAAAGTAATTAAATGTGTCTGAAATATACATCTTTTTTCAATATTACTCTTATTTATTATGATTCTATCAAGAGAGAGAAATATATGAGCATTAATAAATATGAAAGAGAATTAGGAGTAAAATAGAAAAAAATGCATTAAACAATGAGAGAATGTAAGGTGGGTTCTTATATTTTATACCAAATCAATTCAAATTTCGAACTGTTATAATAAGAACCAGAGAGAGGGAGTAGCAAAGTATTTTCAAAATACAATTATAGTTCAAAAATTATTTTGTTTAGATTTGAGTTATTTTCAAAATACAATCACAGTTATGGTTGTTTCAGCATAGTGGACTCAGACATTTATAAAGCAAAAGTAATTACCTTTGGATAAGCGGATGCTTAATTTAAGAGTTCATTACTCTTACATGCTTAATAACCAGTGTGCGTTACAGCTTTTTTTCACAAAAACACTGACGGTAATAGGTAGCGGGTTAAGTAGGAAATGGCTGCGTTCTTACTTGACCCATTCTGTACTGATTTGAAATAATTCAGTCACTTTTGATTTGTTTTCTTCCAAGGAACGTTAAGTATCTTACCGCCAACTATGCTGCACAATTTTTAATCTCCCCTCTGTCAATTACCCTGTCCATTGTTACTAATGTCATATCTTCTACTTGCATGGTGCATGGCATGTCTGAACTACCACTCCTGCCATGCAACATACCCTCAACTTTTCTGTTGCATACTTAATGATGTGTGCTTAAATTGTACGTTATCTTTTTTTTTTGTTGGCTTAGACCACGTTATCTTCTTATGCATTAGCTTTTACCAACTGCTTTCTGATATGCCCACATTATTTCCCAGTTAACGTGCAGCCATGGAGAACATCTAATCAATGAAATAGCCATTCATTGTGAGATTTGCCTGCCTACATGGTGACAACGTACGTCAAGCTATCAGGTTTTGCTTCTGGTTCTTATTAAACTTATCTAGGGTGAAAATATGTTAGGCTTATGTAGGTTTCAACTAAATAGATCTGGGCCTGATTATAAATGTAAAACTTAATTAAGCTTGGGCCTGAGCCTGTATTTAAGTTTATTTTTAGGCCTGAGCCTGAGCCTTCGAAAGGCCTGACTAGGCCTGAAAGCCTATTTAGAAGCCTACTTAAAATGTAGACTCTTAAATAGGCTTAAAAGTTTATACTTATAATCCCATATATTACCCTTTAAATTTATTAAAACACATATGTATATCTCAAAAAGATTTTATGATTATAAAACTAGATAAGTTGGTCATGTTATAATTAATTTATATAATTTATTTTATATTATATATCATAATAGAAATTACAAAATAGTTAAATAGTTATTTTATATAATTTATTTTACATTATGATAGAGAACATGCCAATTAAAATGGAATGGATTCAAAACAATGTTACTGCATAGATCAGGCTTATAAATTCTCCCGTTTTCGCCCATTAAATAATATTTAAATACTTGAAAAGTTTCCTTAAAATTGTAAAGTTGCAAATATTTAGATATCGAGATCTGATTATGAGTTATTAAACGGTAAAATGAATAAAACTTTGCAACTTGAAAGGCTATTCCTAAAGGGCCTAACGAATTCCTAATTGGAATTAGATGATCTCTTTTAATTGATTCTTTTATCACATTGTGATATTTTACATCGTCAAATGGGACCATTTGAAAACAATGATCCGATGACAAAATTATTAAAGATTGTAGGCTTGTAGGCTAGGCCTTAAGAAAAAAGGCATGGCCTGTTTACCTAAATAGGCCTAACAATAGGCCTGATTATGAGTCTGACCTATTTACTAAATAGGCTAGGTTAAGCTTATTGTAGGCTAGACCATAGGCCCCTGATAAGGGCCTAGCCTATTCCCACCCCTAATTAATTATCCAATAGCTAGCTGTAGGGCACACAACTTACATTTTGTTCATATTAAACGCATCCGATAGCTGAAACCTTATAAATAAGATGGAAGCAGTACATACTTATTTAATCTTACCCAAAAAAAAAAATTAAACCTCATCAAATTAAATATTTTAAAGTAAATAAAATACAATTAACAAAATGGGAATAATTCACTTTTTAAGTGAAAAATCTCCTTTTTAGAAAATGATAACAGATTATATTTTTTAGAAATTAAAATATTGTTAAAAAAATTAATTATTGTTTTTTAATTAGTCAAATCTAAAGTTACTTAATTTTCTCTACTAATATTTTTAATAAGGAGAGAAATTTGTTCCTGAGTATGTCACTTTTTGTGGAAACAATCTTTCACTAAAAAAAACAATCTATGATAGTTAAAAGATATTTTAGGTTTTGTATCCATTAACATATAGATAACATAGACACACTTAACTCTCCTTACTCATCTTAGTCTTTTTTTTTTTTTTATGAAATAGAGAATATGGTTCCCTTTAAAACAATTTGCATAAAAAAATTTATTTTTATTTTAGATTTTACATCTATTAAAATAATTTTTACAAAAAAGCATTACTTAAAAAAGTCGAAACTAAATTGTCTAAGATATCTTATCCTTATATAATCTAGACTTTCAAGTTTCAAGTTGTGTAGATAAATGCAACAACTCCGCCTCATTTGTCACCTTAGAGAGAGATGATAGAGGAGAGGATAGTAACTTAATTAAGAATTTATTGAATTTATCATATATTTCCATTTTAATTAGCTTTTGGACGAGATTTTCTCAAATGATCCTCCACTTATAAAAACTAAAATTTAACAAAAACAATCTAATTAATTGATGGGGAAGATATGCACAAGTACATCATCGATGCCAATGCACGGACAGGGAAATATATATATATATATATATATGTTGATGCTAAAATTTGGAATAAAATATTCAAGAGCAAAGTAGAGAATTTTATTGATAATCTGGGTCACCGGCAACGGTGGATACAAAAGTTTTTGGATAAAATTGATTACAATCAGCTGAAATAAACTGGAGTTTGCAATGAGGTGAGCCAAGAGAGTGTTCTGAGTGATCAGTGTGTTTTCTCCGAGCTCGTGTGTCTTTCTCCTGCTGTTCTAGCTCGTTTTATGCATTTCAGGAGGCTTGGTCGCCCCCGAAAATGTCGGCGACTATTGTGGGATAGTGAACGTTGAGGGCGACTATCCTGGTCAGTTAGCAACTGCCTCCGCGTCGTCCGGGTTGTGGCGTCGTGCTGTGTCAACCAGTTTGAATTTGAATCCTAGTGGATATTCGTGGACTCTGAGGTGGTGCGTTTTGGGGTCACTGGGCTTGCTATCCTTTGGGCAGGCCCAAGGAGCGAAATAGGGTCCAACATTAAGTCCCCCACTTCACGATGTCAACGTCCGTTTGCATTGGGAAGTAGCGGTTACAGTGATCCGACGGTTGAAATCGCGTTTGACGGTTCGCCTGCCTGATTCCCTCCACGTCGAACGGCTATGATTCTGCTTTAAGGGTGTGGCCTCATCCAACGGCGTCTTCAGGCTGGATTTAAATGGAAAAACTGAACTGCCTCCACTTTTTCCACTCCTTCTGCAAGTTTCTCCATATTTCTTCATTGCTTCCCGCGGTTAGGGCTTCGCTGTCTTCCCAGGTACATCTTGGATTTTCGTTTTTGGTCATCTTTTTGGTTTTCCGTCTGCGTTACTGCTTTTTCTTGACTGTTCCAAATGTCTGATTTGAGTTCAAACCCTTCTTATGTCGGGTACCCTTCTGACGAAGAGAATTCACCCATTTCCCACTCGTCTCATTCTCCTGATGATGAGACCATGGTGGAAGAAGAAACAACCCCCTCTGTTAGCCCCGAGTTAGAGAAGAGGGAAAAAATTGCCCCTCCGCCCAGGAGGAGGCTTTCTAGCCAATTAATGTATAGTCGGCCTTCCTCTAAACCCTCTGCCTCTAAAGCCCTAGTTGTCGTTTCCGACGATAACAAGGGTGGCGAGAAAGCAAGATCTGTTGGCGACGGCATGGACCTTGAGATGGCCGTCGTCCAAGTGAATGAGACTGGCAGCCCTGCCGAAGATATGGGGATTCATTCCTTAACCAGAAGGTCAGGGATTATGGGTGCAGGTCACCCTCCTTCCCTTAAGCCTAAGGAAATTGAACTATTGCCCAACCTTCACTATTTTGACCCGTCGGTCGGGTATAGGTTACCTGAAAGGTCCGAGCGTCTTGACTCCTATTCCGATAACACTATCGCGCTTAGCGTAGAAGCCTTCGTTTCATTTCTCCCTTCCCTCTGCCAAGGGTAATTTTAGAGATATGCCTTTACTATGACCTGTCCCCTTGCCAGCTTATGCCTCATGTCTGGAGGTTGGCTGCCGCTGTCGGGGTATTCAATTGTGAGTTTGCTACTACTTTAGACATGTTTGACCTTTGTGAAACATACAAATTGGTGAGGAGTAGGCCTGGTTGTTATACATTGGCTCATCGCCGTACGGGTAGCGCTGCGTGGTTGGCAGACAGGCTACCTAACGATCACCAGTGGGACGTCAGGTTCATCATGGTTCCTATTGCCTGTTTGGAATATCCGGGTGTCTCCCTTCGTAGGGAGTGGCGAGAACTCAGTAAGACGTCTGTCCCTATGTATTTGATAATAAGTTTGTGAATGGCTGACCTTATTTCCACTTTGGTTCTTGTAGGTGAGGACGAACTTCTGGTTCCTCCACTTATAAACCGTACCACCCCAGAGAGGCTCAAGAAGATTTTTGATCTCCCAGACGACGCTCATGTTTTTGCCAACGTCATGTCAAGTAAGCTTTCCTTGGGGTCTATCTTTGTTGTGTTTTCTACGTCGGTCTCACGTTGAGCCTGTTTTTAGGGAAATCGGATACAACCAGTGCCTCGAAAATGAGTGCCGATGAAGTGGCAGAGGCCCTCAAACGTGTCGCCGCTAAGAGACATTTGTCTCGGGCTGCCTTTGATGCTCAGCAGCGGGCGGCTTCTGCCCGTAACTCCCCCGGCGCTGTGAGCAGGACGCCCCAGAGTGGCCCCCCTATCGGGGTTGTGATTAGGAGCCCGTCTGGTCCATCCGTCGCCTCCAAGGGTGTCAAGAGGTCGGCATCTGGCAAGGGCAAGGACGTCGTTCTTGATGAGCCCTTGAGCAAAAAGAAGACGGAGTTGTTCTTGCCGTCCGAGGGCGAAGGGGTCGTGCTGTCTTTTCCTACGGGTGCCTCAGCATCCAACTCGGAAGATTTTAAACTGGCCAACCCTGTTTTGTCGCAGCTGCCCCTGCCAATTGACAAGGCATATTTTGAATCTTTGGGACCGGATGGTGAAACAGAAAAGACCGTCCGCTACACTTTTTGGGTAAGTCTTCTCTATTTAACACATTATTTTTTGCGCATTTAACCTTATTCCTCTGATCGCCAGGTGCTGGAGTCTGTTCGACATCAAGCACTGCTGAGGGAGGCGCATAAGGACGCCCTGGACAAGGCAAAATCTGAGCTGGAGGCCTCTGAGAGGGAGAGGGATAGGATCAAAGAGGCCCTTAAGAAGAGCAATGAGGAGCGGAAGATGCTGTACCAGACTTGGCAAGCAGAGTTGAAGGGGAAGGAGAAAGAAATTGCCGCCCTTCAGGAGGAGGTGGATGCCAAAACAGGGACGATCCAGGGGCTCCAGGCCGACGTGGCAGATAAAGAGGCCAGGAATGTCGAGTTGTAGGACAAGCTTGATCTGGGCATTGCCGAGGTGCACCTGAAGTCTCGTCGTGATCTGATGAAAGAATATTTGGACGGACAGCATGTGCTGTGGAAACCTCAAGAGATCATTGCCCAGCATGAGGAGCTATTTGGCGAGGTTGATCCCAATGCCACCCCAATTGCTGCTGCTCTTGCAACCTCGGAGGTCGATGGGCTTACGGGCGATGCAGAGGACCAGCATACAATTGCCCAGATGGTGGAAGGGGCAGTGATGCTAGCCACCCAGGATGCGGCCGGGCCGGGACAGGAAGCGAAGCAAGAGCAGGACCTGGTGCAGGACCAAGGAGAGGTCCAGGGTCAGGAGCAGCCTGCCGGCCCAAGTGATGTCGCCCCTCAGCTCTAGGGACTTAGTTTTTAATTTCTTGCCTTATTGTTCTGGACTTATTGATCTTTGGAATGTAATTTGACGGCCATAAGGTCGACGTGCCTTATTGACAATCTTGTTTCCTTTAAATGCTAATTTTACTGCACGATGTGTGTTTGTACCTCTGCGAGTGTTGCTTGCAGCTGTTTGATTTTTTTATCGTTGTAGCCGTTTGTCGTAGTAGACGCTAGCGTCGATCATTCCTGTCAATGAGTTAACATGCCGTTAAACCGAGTGTTGTTCTGGTCAAGGCACTTACAATCAGTTTCATTGGTGGCGATTACCTTTTTTCGGGCTTGCTTTGGTCCCCCTTAGCGTGGTAGCTTAACAGGGGACCGCGCCAAAGCAGTGTCGCCTGATCGTGTCTTAGGGTAGCCACGAGTCGCGTGATGACTAGGGCGTCCTGTTTCATGGTTAAAAGTACCACAAGTATACGTAGGACAAGGCACGTATCCTTATCAAGGGGGATGTGTGGCGTCAGTAGCCGTTGGCCACACCTGGTATAGTGCCGTCGGGGCGACTAACCGAATATGGTATCGGGCTTGGCTCATCCTTCGCCACCCCCTTAGTTAGTATGTGTTCAAAAAGGGAAAAGGCAATTGAAATTGGACTAGATTATGTACATTTTCAAGTGGATGGCGTTCCAGCTTCTTTTGAGGGGTTTTCCACGTATGTCAACCAGCTGATAGGCGCCTGGCCCTGTGATATTGGCGACTTTATATGGACCCTCGTACGTCGGGCTCACCTTTCCATCCTTGCTTTCAGGGGTATTTGGAAATACCTTGCGCAGCACCCAGTCCCCCACTTGGAAATGTCGCTCTTTGACGTTTTTGCTCCAGAATTTGGTCGCCCTACTCTGGTAGGCGGCAATCCTGATGAGGGCTTGCTCTCGTCGTTCATCAAGTAGGTCCAATTGTCGGGCTAGCTCTTGATCGTTCGTCTCTTCCCTAGTCCACTGGTAGCACAACGAGGGTACCCCGACTTCTACTGGGATCATAGCCTCTGAGCCGTAGACGAGTGAAAACGGGGTTTCCCCTATCACCGTCCTTGATGTGGTCCGGTAAGCCCATAATACTACGGGGAGCTCTTCTGCCCACTTGCCTTTTGCTTTATCCAGCCTCTTCTTTAGGGAGTTTACTATGGTTTTATTGCTGGACTCTGCTTGCCCATTTGACTGGGGGTTCCGAGGTGTGGAAAACTTCAAACTGATGTGCCACTGCTCACAGAACCTTCGGAACTTCCTTCCAATGAACTGCGACCCGTTATCGCTGACAATCTCCTTAGGGAGACCGAACCTGCATATTATGTTTTTCCAGACAAAGTCTATTACCTCGGGCTCTTGCACTTGGGCAAACGCGCCTGCTTCCACCCACTTGGTGAAGTAATAGGTGACGAAGAAGAGGAAGACAAGGCGTCCTGGGGCCTGAGGGAGCTTTCCGACGATGTCCATCCCCCATTTCATAAATGGCCAGGCAGGGGCGACCGCGTGCAATTGTTCCGGCGGCTGCCGAGTTGTGGTGGAAAACCTTTGGCATTTGTTGCACTTTGAGACTAAGTCGATGGCGTCCTTTTGAAGGGTTGGCCAATAGTATCCTGCCCGGCTGACCTTCCTAGTTAGGTTCCTGCTGCCGCAATGGTCACCACAATCGCCTTCATGCACTTCCCTCAGGGCGTAGTTTGCCTCAGTCGGCCCTAGGCAACGTAATAACGGGCCTGCGTAGGACCTCTTGTATAGGTCGCCCCCCATTAGGCAGAATCGGGCCAATCGTACGATGATTCGTCGTGCCTCGTTCTTATCAGGTGGCAAGGTGCCTTCCTGCAAATATGTCATAATAGAGGACCGCCAGTCCCAGGTTAGGCAATGACTTAGGATAGTATCGTGACATACCTCGACCGTCGGGGTGGACAGGTAGTACAGAGGGATCTGTCTTGGCCTGGAGGCTTCTAGTGACGAACCCAAGTTTGCCAGCGCGTTGACCTGCTGATTGTCGTCCCTACCTACCTGTGTGATTTTGAAATGCTCAAATCTTCCGGACAACTCAGCCACCTTATCGTGGTATAACTTCATCCGGTGGTCTTTGGTCTGGTAAACACCTTCCGTTTGCTTGGACAGCAACTGGGAGTCGCTTCGCACGTCAATGCTCTGGACGCCCATGTCAAGGGCCAGTTTCAGTCTTACTATGAGTGCCTCGTATTCTGCCTCGTTATTGGTCGCCTTGAATCCGCAACGGATGGCCTGCTCAATTAGGTCGCCCTCGGGGGTTTGCAATCTGAGGCCGAGCCATGTTCCTTTCGAATGGGTTGACCTGTCGACGTGCAGTATCCACATGGATGGAGGGACCTGATGATTAAAACACAAGACTTCTTGGTCAGCGTTTACCTGTAGGTTGGGGCTGAAGTCGGCCACGAAGTCGGCTAGGGCCTGTGACTTGATGGCTGTTCTCGGCAAATAAGTAATGTCGAATTCGCTAAGCTCCACGGCCCACTTGACTAGCCTCCCTGACAGGTCGGGCTTGTGAAGCACATTCCTCAATGGGTAGGTGGTAACGACCGCGATCGGGTGGCATTGAAAGTAAGGCCTTAGCTTTTTCGACGCTGATACCAGGGATAGTGCGAGTCGCTCCATTGTTGAGTATCTGGTTTCTGTGTTTAACAGTGCCTTGCTCACATAATAGACAGGGTATTGTTTTCCTTTGTCTTCTCTGACTAGAACTGCACTTACAGCGTTAGAGGCAACAGCTAAGTACAAATATAGTGTTTCACCTGGTATAGGTTTGGAGAGTAATTGTGAGCTGCTGAGATATTGCTTTAGTTGCTGCAGAGTGTGTTCTGCATGGTCGTCCCACTTGAACTCCTTGTTTTTGCGGAGGCGTCAAAAAACGGCTGGCATTTCTCCGACGATCGGGAGATGAACCTTGTTAGGGCCGCCACTCTCCCTGTCAGGCGCTGGACGTCCTTCACGCAGCGGGGGGACGGTATGTCGACTATAGCTTTAATTTGAGCTGGATTTGCTTCAATACCTCTACTGGAGACCAGGTATCCGAGGAACCTTCCAGACTGGATGCCAAAAGAGCATTTGTCAGGGTTAAGTTTCATGTTGAACTTTCTGAGCAAGTCAAACGTTTGCTGCAAATGATCGGGGTGATCTCCCGCTTTTAGGGACTTCACCAGCATGTCATCAATGTATACTTCCATGGTTTTGCCCAAGTGTTGTGCGAACATCCGGTTCAACAGCCTTTGGTACGTTGCACCTGCATTTTTAAGTCCAAAAGGCATTACCTTATAGCAGTAAGTCCCCCTGTCTGTTATGAACGACGTTTTTTCCTGATCGTCGGGGTGCATCAGAATCTGGTTGTATCCGGAGAAGGCGTCCATTAAACTGAGCAGCTCATGTCCCGACGTAGCGTCCACTAAGGTGTCAATATGAGGCAGGGGAAATGAGTCCTTTGGGCAAGCTTTGTTCAGGTCGGTGAAGTCTATGCAAACCCTATGCTTCCCATTCTTTTTGGGTACCACGACAACGTTGGCCAGCCAGTCGGGGTACTGCACCTCTCTGACTGACCCAATGTCCAGCAGTTTTTGGACCTCGTCATTGATGATTTTGTTGCGCTCGGGGGCAAATTTTCGCCTTTTCTGTCTCACCGGCTTGTGAAGTGGGTCCACGTTGAGCTTGTGCATTATGATTTCTGGGCTGATCCCTGTCATATCTGCATGGGACCAGGCAAAACAGTCTAAATTATTAGATAAAAATGAAACAATCTTTCTCTGACCTTACGGTCCAGGTCCGCTCCTATGGATATCGTCCGATCCAGTTTGTCGGGGTCCAAGGCGACTCTGTCTAGATCACTTTCCCCCTGTTCCCCCTTATCCATAGGAGACGGCACCTGTAATTGCTATGCCGATGCGTGAGGCTTGTCATGGCTTTTCATCATGGCCTGGTAGCATTCACTTGCCACCCGCTGCTCGCCTTTGATCTCTCTCACACCCCAGGGGGTTGAGAACTTGATAGTTTGATGCAGCGTGGAGGGGACGCCCCGCATTTGATGGATCCAGGGTCTACCAAGGAGGGCGTTGAATGCCGAAGGACAGTCCATCACCTGAAATTTGAATAATTGGTTAATTCCAACTGCATATGTTAACAAAGAAATTTCGCCGATGGTCCTGTCTGGCGCTCCATTGCCGAATACCAGGACTGTCGGGGCTTTCACTATTTGAGACTCAAGTCCCATCTCTTTAATTGTCTGCATGTAGACAATGTTCACCGAGCTACCTGCATCCACTAACACACGCTTGATGTTAAAGTTACCAAGGTGTAGCGATATTACCAGGGCGTCATCGTGTGAACAGGATGTTCGCTCGATCTCAGTGTCGTCGAAGGTGATTGGTCCTTCAACTTGCTGGGTTACCTCTGTTGGCGGCTTGGCCGTCAGGTCATCCTTTGGGATCGATCTCGCATGTCGCTTTGCTGCAGAATACGTAGATCCACTTATCTCGGATCCATCTGTGATGCTGTTGATGGTTCTGGCATTCTGAGGGGACTGGACTGGCGCAGCTTGTCGCTGTTCACCACCTGCATTTTGGTTATTTTTACCTTTGAGGAGGGACTTCAGGTGCCCCTGCTTCAGGAGTTCTGCTACCTCTTTCCTCAGGGAAATGCATTCGGATGTGAAATGTCCATGATCACCGTGGAAATCGCACCATTTGTCGGGGTCACGCTTGTCCGTTGGCTTCTTTATCTTGGCTGGCCACTTGACAGTGTCGCCCATCCGGTGCAGAGCGTTAACAAGTTCGATCGGGGTGACCGAAAAGTTATGTTCTTCCAGCTTTGGAGGCGGCGGTCGCTTGGTGGCATCTTCCTGGGAGTTCTGGCCTTTGGACCTATTTTGGTTACCTGTAGGATATGGCTCAGCTCTCCAACTCTTACCCTTTGGTCTCTGACTGCGCTTGTCAGTAGAGTTGTTGTCAGCCTTCTGTTGCTGTTGTTGGGTGAGGAATTGTCGCCGATAGTTGCCGTCGTCTTCCTCCCAACGGATCTGGGCCCAGCCTCTTGACTGAACTTCTGACCATGTCGACACCTGGTTCTTCGTCAGCTCCTTATACAGATCGGAATCGGGTAACAGGCATCTCCTGAACGCCTGGACGGCGATGGTCGGGTCACATTCCGGGATGCTTACCATCTCCTTGGTGAATCTGGTCATAATCTACCGGGTGTTTTCGTCGGGCCGTTGCAGGATTCTGTAGAGGTCGTCTAACGTCTTACGCAGGTTCCTGCTACTGGCGAATTGCTGCACGAACAACTCTGTCAGATGAAAAAATGAATTGATACTACCTGGGGTTATGTTGGTCCACCAGGTCAGGGCTGGCCCGATCAGGCTGATCCCAAAACCGCGACACATGTATGCTTCCCTTTTGTCCGAAGGGACGACTGCGGCCATCATGATCTGTCGGTACTGTGCCATATGTTCGTCAGGATCGGTGGTCCCGTCATACTTAGGCAACGTTGGGTAAGCGAACCGTTCTGGCATGTTGACTTCAGCAATCGACCTGATAAACGGGGAATCAGAGAAGCTGCCAAGGCGGGTAGGGACAATAGGCTGGGCGATCCCGGGGACCTGGAGCATGGCCTTTTGGAGTTCCTTCAACTCTTTGAGTAATTGTGCTGTTTCAGTCAGCTCTATGCTCCGAGGGTGCTCAGCGTCCTTATCAGAGAGACGATCGCCGTTCTGGGATGGCATCGGCCCAGCAACAGGTGCTCTATTGACGTCGCCATTGGTACCTGCATTAGCGGCAACGGCGTCAGGGCCAGTATCAGTGACTTGCTTACCTGCGTTCTTGGTAGGAACCGGACTGTTAGGGTCGTCGAAAGAGGGCATGGTTGGAATGCCCGATGTCTCGAATGATCGTGACTGGTTTGGGCGATTAGCCGAGAATTCAATAAGCTGGGATTGGAGCCCTTGGTTCTCCAGTTCTAGCCGCTTCAAGGTTGTGGCCTGGGTCTTGACGACCTCCTCCTGGCTTTTCAGCAGTTGAGATTGTTCTTCCGCAAGCTTCTCCTGACGGGACATCCTTTCAGATTGTTCGGTCAGCACTTCCAGGATCCGGGCAAATTGCTCAGCAGGATTTGGGAGATCAGAGGAGGATGACATGACTGCCAAGAATAGTGAACTTGGTGGCTTTTAAAAGGTTGTTGCCGGAGTCCCCACGGTCGGCGCTAAAATGTTGATGCTAAAATTTGGAATAAAATATTCAAGAGCAAAGTAGAGAATTTTATTGATAATTTGGGTCACCGGCAACGGTGGATACAAAAGTTTTTGGATTAAATTGATTACAATCAGCTGAAATAAACTGGAGTTTGCAATGAGGTGAGCCAAGAGAGTGTTCTGAGTGATCAGTGTGTTTTCTCCTAGCTCGTGTGTCTTTCTCCTGCTATTCTAGCTCGTTTTATGCATTTCAGGAGGCTTGGTCACCCCCGAAAATGTCGGCGACTATTGTGGGACAGTGAACGTTAAGGGCGACTATCCTGGTCAGTTAGCAACTGCCTCCGCGTCGTCCGGGTTGTGGCGTCGTGCTGTGTCAACCAGTTTGAATTTGAATGCTAGTGGATATTCATGGACTCTGAGGTGGTGCGTTTTGGGGTCACTGGGCTTGCTATCCTTTGGGCAGGCCCAAGGAGCGAAATGGGGTCCAACAATATATATATTATGCAACTTAAAAGATTAAAGCTAATGATATTTAGGGTAGATGTCAGGTTCTTTTTTTACAGCATAAGATTAAAGGCAAATGTCAAATCAAAACTAACTTCTCACTCTCTCTCCCCCTTTCATTTGTATTAACCATGGTTTCTGTGTTTTAGCCCTGAGCTTCATTTCTGTTTGAGACCGAGTTATTCACTGTTCACCATCATGTCCTTCAGCATAAGGAAATTACTACGTTCAGCTTTTTTTGGCAAGCAATTGTTCAAACTTGTGTTTCAATGCAATATTTAATCTTCCTTATTTTAGTGAAAATTTTCGTTTTCTTTTAATATGCTCGATGGCCAGACTGGCCAGACTTAAAATTCGGCTTGGCTAGAGAGAGAGAGAGAATCATCAACACATTTATCTCTTTTGCCCTAAGATTTTGAGCATCTCGGCAGCTGGTGATGAATCATCACCATTCCCCTCCATCTTACTATACAATGAATCATTCAAATTACAAGGAAAGAAAAAAGAATACTTGATATAATCTTAAGCCTCTACAATAATAGGGAAATCAATCTTTCATTTTCATCTTCTTTCTCAAATTCTTAGACACGGGCTTACAAATTTCTTGGTGTAAAAATAGCAATATCCACCAGCATCAATCTATTTCCCATTAATAGTTTAAATAAAACTAGAAAAGGAACTTCTAACCAGAGACGGTGACTTCTGGCGCCTCCTCCCATGGCCAACCATGAAAGAAGTACTCTATCTGGATCTCTGTCGCCAAAGGATAAGAGAGTGTGGCGAAGGTATTGTGGACCTATTTTTCATCGTCATCAAACTCCCGTCGGTGCAACATAAAATCAGGATAATGAGATAATATAATAATTTATAGAGATTTTTATAAATATATGAAAATGTGATATTTTAAATTTGTGTTTCGAAAAATTTGAACTAATGTATTAATGTTTAATAAATAGTGCAAATTATTTTAATAAATATTTGATATCTAACACAACGATCCAAATGAGATAATAATTTATAGAGATTTTTATAAATAAAAAAACTTGAACTCTTAAGCTTGTTCAAAAGTTACAATCTAAAATGATTTCCCTTTTCTTTCTATTTTTTATGTGCAATAAGAGAATTCTTGAATTAATTTACCATTTGTATTTACTCCCCATTTTTCATATAAGATCAAGTTCAATTATTTAAGAAATTAAATAAGTAAAATAAATTAATTTAAAATATTTATATTTATTATTTTTCTTTTAACTAATTTACACAACTTACAAACTGATATATAATGTAATAATATATGACATATATTATGATTAAATATTTTATTTAACTTCATAAGTTTCTACAAATAAAACTAACCTAATCTTATATTAAAAATAGGAGAGACTTTTCATATTTTAATTTTCTTAGGCGCCACATATATCCTTTGGTTTTAGTTTACAGAAAATAATAATTGTTTTAATCTTTTTAAAGAAAATTCAATATAAATTATTTTAGTATTTTAAATTTTTATCATCAATCTTCATCATTTATAAATTGGCCAAGTTTGAGAGAATACAAGACAACAAATAAAAAAAAAAGTCCTTAATAGAATTAATCTTCTATACTCCCTTCACTCTTAAATATAAAATCAAAATAACCTTTTTAAAAGTTTAAAGAAGCCAAATATATCACTTAATTTTAGTATACGTTTTATATAATTAGATTATATTTTACTACAGGTAAGGCAATTTAGTTATGAAAAAAAGATAAATATAAATATTTTAAAGTGGTTTATTTTTCATCCTTAATTTTTCAAAAAAATAACATAATCTTATATTTAAGACATAAAGGGGATATATCATGAGCCGCAAAGGGTGTCCATGAGTAGGGTGCTTTGGTAAAAATAGGACTATTTGCGAGATTTAGGAATCTTTTTAAGAATAGACTCAAATTGAATAAAATAATTTTTTTCAATATAAACATAATGAGAAAAAATAATTATATTAGATTGTTTTTGACACTGTTATCCATTATGCCAATCATCACAATATCACAACTTTTTGAGTTCAAAATGACTGCTGTTGTGCTGAAGAAGTTGTCACACCAATATCATAGATGGATCAAGCTTCTCTCCTCTACTTTTACCATTCCCTCCTCTTCCCTTTTCCTGCCCACTTCATTGCCATTCAAAAAAAACTTAAAACTTAGGTAACATGTAGTTACATATTTTATTTTTAAGATATTGTCATTTAGCTATAAATCTACACGAAATAAATAGAATGCATGATCTTATATGATTGAAGAACTTGATATAATGGATATAAGAAACTTGATATGAGTATGATCTTTAGAGTTTTACTTAATTAAATACATAAATGTATTTAAAATGGTAGAACTTGATTTGAACAATTCCAAACTGTACCGAACAAAGTGGAAAAAATTTACCTTATAATCAATGTTTAATTGTTTAAATTTGATCATGTATTTTTTATTTAGAAGTATAATAATTTTTTGAAATGTCAAATCTGCATTAAAATTTGCCAACGGTGATGGAAAAAGTAGTGGAGAGGAAGGGTAAAGCAGAGAAATTTCACACAAATGGTCAAATGAGCTCATTCAATTTAAAGCTTAAACTTGTAGGGGAACGGAGGTGATTTTTTTTCCTTTCTTTTTTTTTTTTTTGACTAGGTGGTGATTTTTTTTTCTTTTACACATAGAGATAGGCACTAACAGTCTGATCTTACAAGCAGAATTGACCCTAAATCCTATAATTTACATTGAAACTTTCATACCATTAGGTTACAAAGATATTGACAATGAAACAACTTTGAGCTTCTTTTTGTAAAATTGGTTCTATGGATTTTTTTTATTAGAGGTTTTATAAATATTTAAGGCATGCCATTCCTTAAAAAACTAATAGTTCAACACATTGAAGTCAAATATGTTCAATTCAAACCCCCCCCCCCCCCACCCCAATAAGAAGCACAATGATATTGAAACCAAAAATATTTACACAAGTGTTTCAAATTTAGGACATGAACTCAAAGCAGACGCAATTGTATCAGGAATTGATGGCGAAAAGGAGACATTTAGTTTGAAGAAAGATGCCATCTGGTTGAGAATGTCTTTGCTAACTACATCATTCGAAACTTCTAGGATGTTCTTTGAGAATTAACTTGCTCTTCCAATAAAATATACATGCAAAATAGCATGGTTAACTAGAAAAAAGGGGCTTGTTATAATAATCCAATAAATGGACGCTCTCATGCATTTCAGAATAAACAGATTGTCCTGAGGAAATTTCTTGGCAAAAGTGAGTTGAATAACTGATCGTCGTTGAAAACAGATCCGTGCCTTAATCTTCCTACTCCTCAAAACCTTCTGTTTTTGTAAAATCAGCAGCCATCCACTATTCAATTGAAGCAAAGTTGACTGTCGCTGTGATGTTGCTCTTAATGCTAATGGAGGTGCAATTGATGCATCTTGAAAGGCCATATGATTGAAGGAAATAGCAGATGTAATTTCTCTGGTTGCATCCAATCCCACCTTTCCTTTTTGAGGACATGTTGCAGAAACTTCATGATTTTACTCTCAAATCCTCTCTATCACTTGATATTCCTTTCTCAGCTCTCAGTTTACTCCAATATCTACATGTCCTTGAAAGTTGAAACATACTTACTTGTCTTCAAGTATGAATCTATTGTACTAGTTCCATCTGTCGGAAAATAAAACTCTTCCAAAGACATTTTTTTTCATGCACCCAGATTCGAATCAACTTGTCAAAACCTAATCTTTTTGCTGAGACTAGTACCTGTGACTAATTCAAATTTGAACTTCCATCAAGCCTGGATTAGGAAGTCCAATCCTTACCCCAGTCCTATATAACTATTTATCTTTTAAACTTATACCACATGAATCCCAATTGCCATTTATCGCCTGTTCAATACCACACAAGCCTTTGTTTGCCTATCTGAGGATTAATGTCTTTGGCTGAAGCCCAAGACCAAGAGAAACAGAAACAAGAAAAACCAGCTCAAAATTACCCTTCACAAACACATGTTAATTACTTTTAACATAATTTATTAATATGATTTTCTTCAAGACAGAGGCCATTAGCCCATTATGAAACATCTAGCACTCAAGGGGCTGATTCTAAATTATATTTCATACTACTTATTCATGCAAAGTTTATATATACAGCTTTTTGAAACAAAAGAACACCATCGTTAGGTATAGTTATTGGACATGGATATCAAGGATCTTTGAAGAGGAAGAAGCCTTAGGTAAGGTTATGTAAAGAACACCATCCTTAACCTCGGCCTTAATTTTCTCAAACACCACATTCTCTGGCAAAACAATCCTACTGTTGTACCTTCCATAGCTCTTTGCAGACCACACTTCTCCATCATCATCTTCTTCTTCTTCATTGCCATTCTTCTTTCGTTCTTTCTCAGCTTTCACCACAAGCATCTTCTCCTCCACCCACACCTTCACATCCTCCTTGGTCATCCCAGGCATATCAAATCTCATCTTGTACTCTTTCTCTCCCTCTTTTACCTCCCACGGCGTCCTCCCCCTCCGGTAACCGCCTCGGTCACTAGCCGGCATTGGCCATTCACCATTGCTAAATGCAAATGGTTCTTCCATCATTCTCTCCATTGTCTCCATCATCTGCTGCACTGTCTTTGCTGTAGGAAATTGATCCCACAACCCTGCTTTTAGTCATGATTCTGCATTAGTTATTCCATTTCAACATTCTATTTACCCCAAACTAAAGAATTATCCAGAAATCACACAGACAATCTTAAACTGATAATCAACTATGCATGTAAGACTTACTCGAAAGCTGTAAAGTCCCGTCTATGACAAAACACCAAACAAGCTAATAAACCAGGAAACAAATGACATTAAACCAAAAAACTTAGTCCCAGGTTTTCTTAAAAGTAACACACAGCACAGCAACAGCACTATAATAGAGCATTTCATGGAGTGTTTGAAGCAATTAAAAATACAGTTCCCAAAACTAAAATCCACTGACGAATGACTTCACAGAACAAGATTACATACTAGTGGAACATTAAATATGATTATGCAAAGGGTTAATACTATTGCTCATCCTTACAGTTTGATCTAATTTTGTTTTTGGCCGTGGAATTTATTAGTGCCAATAGTTTCACTAAGAGTTGGTCAACTAAAACCCATTCCATTGAACTCAGACCAAGCCTCTAAACCAAAACACACATTTTGAAACCACATGCACCTTAACCAATATTTGATTAGAGATGTAAGGACCAACCAAGGTATTAAATCTTATTAGAATTGAAGCATGTCTTTTGTATTTACACAATTAGCACGAGGAGCTAAGCTTATTAGTGATTTACCTACGGGTGGGGCAACTCTTCTTTTGGGGTGAGAGGGGATCATGGGGGGTCTTCGAAGATGTTCAGGTTTTTCTCTGACATCCCCAGTGGCAGCCATGACCTTGATGGGTTTGAATGAATGTGCAAAATTCAAAATTTTAGATGATGAAGATGAACCATGTGGCGAGGGAAGATGAACTCCCAGAAGTGAGGATAAAGCCCGAGTCATATTCTACAACAAAGGACTGATGATGACTCTATCAAAGCCAGTAATATGATTCGCAAGGAAATAATTATATTGCCATACCTATATATAGTGAGGGAAAATATAAAGAAGTGAAATTGAAATGAGAGAAAGAAGGAAATAGAGGGTTCTGGAATGCTAGACGTGGACCTGAGATTTTCTCACTATATTTTTTTCTAGATGCATCCAGAAAAAGCTTATCCGGCTCTTACTAACCGCATCCTTGTTTGTGTCCTGATTTTGTTCAGGGGTTTATGGTATTTTTCTCACACGTTTCATAGGGACAAAAACATTTGTGGTGTGTCATAAAGTTTGGCTTTGGATGGGTATGGATGATGGACATGAGACACCAGAAATATCACAGCTTTGTTTATGGTTGGTCAAGGTAATTCAATTGACATCAAGCACACAGGCACATTCCTTAATATTTTTTTTTAAGAGTAAAATTGTAGATTTGAACTATGTGGAGGATATGATATATTGAGAGTGTGATTTGCAAGAAAAAATTAGTTAGGGTTAATTAGTAATTACCACTAATAAGAGGTCTCGTAATATGTGTGTGTACATTATAGCAGTTTTTTCTTACCATTTTATTCTACTTTTGGCTTTAGCTGAATATTATTTTATCTAATGGGATACGACTTTGTTGTTATTGTACAAAAATGAATTGCATCTCATTTGTTGTTGTAAAACACACTAGATAACATTGATTGCATAATACTTTTTTTATTTAATTTTTTATGTGCTGCAACTAAGGTTGTCAAAGTAGTGAGTTTAAGTAAACTCGTGATAGTAATATAAAATCGAATCGTAAACTCGTAAGAATTTATTTTTATTAATAAATATATGTTTAAAGTATATAATTAAATAAAAAATATAAAAAGAAAACAATAATTTGACTTAAATATATTTTAAATATGAATAGTTGATATTTAATATATTAACATTCATACTTTATCAAACTCAATAAAGAAATTTCTATAAAATTTATATATAAATTAATTGAATACAATCAAATAAAAATAATTAACATAAGATTTAGAACAAGATGACAACTATTTCGTGAGGTAGAAATAGATAAAAAGTAAACTCGATGTATAAATTCGTAAGTTTAACCGAATTTACAACTAGTACGAATTTAAGTTATTCGCAACACATTTTTATTAGGTGGAACCGTAAAAACGGTAAAATCGGAGAGTCAACTCGCGAGTTTAACAATTAGTGTAACTACAACATACATTTTAAGAACAATTATCCATAAATCCCAAGAAAGAGAATTAAATACAAAGAAGTCCCAAGAAAATCATATTTACGTGTCAATCTTACATACTTATGAGCCAAATTTAACAAATTATGTTACCAAGTCGAACTTCTTTATTTACAAATGGAGTTGTAATTCATAAATCAAAATTGTTAAAAATAGAATCCCTTTGAGGTTTGTCCTCATTTAATTTTCTTATCTGGGACATATGGTATTTTTTCCCAAAAATTTATATAAAATTAACAGAAGTTTTTCATGAAAATATTATGGAATGCGTATATTCTAGATTCTACTAAACCAAAATTCCCGGGCACAGTCAGGCTGAGTGAAATTCAAATCAAAATGGTGATGAACAAAACAAATGGAATTTTACAAACAACCATAGATTCTCTGATCAGCATCATGAAGTTGGTGTTGGTAGAGCAGAATTGTTGGGCATGGCAGCATCCCATTGAAGCAAGCAATCTTATATATACACAGAGGGGCCAATGGCTACAGATAACAAGTCAAGCAAACCGTTTCCAGCTACAACTTTCTTCATCCTTAAACCCTGGAAATTGAAACAACAGTCACTCAAACCTTTTGATAAATCAATATTTCAAGATATGTGATATACAATAGGAATAGGAAGTTGTATTATCCATAAACTATCAATCATGTCCTACATCTCAAATTCCATGCAAGTAGAGCCCAAAATTTAGTTGTCATCAAACGATGAGTATGGAATTTCTCAAATTTGAAAGAGAATCTAAAGTTCCCTCCTAAGAAACACAGATATTTAGGTATCATATAGTTTATGTGCATGCATTTGTTAGGAAACTGAAAGAGTGGGACACAGATGTCCAATAATGGAGATCCTTACGATCACATGAACATGCAATATATGGTGAGTTCGAATGCCTCTCCACTCTTAGCAAACTGAGAGAACCAAGTCATAAGAACTAAATTAACACAAAACTTACTTAGATTTGTTTGTTGTGTCTTCTTCCTTTGACTCCTCAGTCGTTGTAGTATTTAATGCTGTTATCTTCCCGAAGGACTCCTTTGCATCTCCAAAAAAGTCTTTCACTTTATCAAGCACAGTTTTAATCTGATCTTTTGTTGGAAGCTTCAAATTGGAAATACAAGCACATCAAAAATAGGGGGAAATACCATAAAATGATATCTAATGAGCAATCATTTCGATATTTGTGCACAAAACTAATACTACCTCCAGTTCCTCATATAGGAGCTAGTTTGAGGGTTGAATTTAGTCCTAACTCCAAGACTTCTTTGTCTCCCAAATTCAAAATTTTTCCCCAAAATATCTCTATTGTTTACACAAATTTAAAGGGTTTCCATCCAATGGTAGGTATAAATAAAGAGGGCATTTTAGGAAAACCAACCCCTATTTGTTACAAATAACAAACTTAACTAATTTCCTTAATATTTATAAATTAGTTATGTATCTTCAATATTAATGACAGGAGGAAGTACTACCTCTAGGCCTATTTATTAAGGTAGCAGCTTCTAAGGTTTAAACCTAGAAATTTTAGTGATAATTAATCAATGATAATGAGCACCTGCCTGTATTCATAAAAAATGAGCATTTGCCTGTAAATTCATCGCTTAAGAGACAGACAATACTAGCTAGTAACATTCTTCTTTGTCACATTGGTTAAATAACACCTCTCAGGTAGGGGATCGAAGGTGACTCTTTTAATTACTTATTTATTATGGTTATGAAAAATATAACAAAAATACAACAACATGAAAATCTGAGGAATGTTACCTCAATAACATCTGAAGAAGAAAGTGCACCCCTAATATTGCCATTTTCCTGCAAATTTTTTGGTTGAAAAACTAACATAAATAAACGGATCCCTTGGTTCTCACATTGGTGAAGGCAAACATCTCAACTGCTCAAACTATTAAACATGAAATATAGTAAAATGCTATGAGGACATTACAATAAGTTTGTAGCCATATCTGAACTCAGTAGCATTGCGCAGTACTCGGTGCTGCTTGAATGCAGTTTTCTGTATTTCCTTTTCATCCTATTCAAATTTTAGAAATCAGTCAGTAATATAGAGGCAAGCATAAGCAATAAAGCATCATGCTGATTTTATAAGATCTCAAACATGCATCAGCCCTGCGGCACAATAACTTTCAAATGAAACTTGTACTTGAATCAAATTAATGCACCTTTGGTCAATTGAATCAGGAAAAATTTTACTAAACAAGTCTGAATGAAGATTTTTACTGATGATCCATACCTTTAAGTATGGGGATCAAAAGTTTTGGTTTAGGTTATGGGGACCAAAACCAAAAGTCTGAATGAAGATTATAACTGATGATCCATAACTTTAAGTATGGGGACCAAAAGTTTTGGTTTTGATTCCTATAATTCTAATGAGTTTTGCTTTTGGTCTCTATACCTTTAAAGGGTTTTGGTTTTCACCCATAAATTTAATGGTTTAATTAGCACTGTTAAACTCAGACCACATCCTTATAAAAATATAAGGACTAAAAGGCACGATTTGAAAATACATGGGCTAAAACTAAAATTTCATCAACCTATAAGGTCCAACAAAGGTATTAACCCAAAAAAAGATATAGTCAACCAAAACATATGGCGCATAAGCATTTGAATGTAAGAATTGCACGTGGAGTACAGATTTAGCAGCACATCAACTTTAGAATGAAATTTAAAATGTTGCATAATTCGCACATTATTCCCATTCAGCAATGATTTTCACTGAACAAGTCCAGGCATGCAGATTCCTAAGAAAAACTGAAAAACCCATTTCTTTCATGTTCATATATAGGTGACACTTATGATAGTGCAAGAAGGCTTCTCTTAAAAGTTAGAGCTAAGACTGCCTTTAAAAAACTAATGTATTAGACAGAACGAGAAAAAACCTACCCGGTAAATAACTGCTGCAAGATTTCTATCAAGGGTATCTTTGTAAATGTATTTCCCCAAAAAATTATCTTTTGCAGCAACCATGATTTTAGCAGTGGTTCCACCAGTTACAATACTAAGAGGGTACCAAAGATATACCTGTGGAGAACCAAAAATTAGATTGAACTCCATCAATAAAAGAGAGAGCTTCCAGAAATAAAATCACAAGCTAATCAGCAGCAGAAATAAGAGCCCTGATCAGAGGCCAAAAGACAGATAAAGCATAAACCCAAGGGTTATAATAATCAAGTCGACACTGCTCTTGCTAGCAGAAAGGCTTATACGTATTGATTGGCTGTTATTGTTTGCAATGTATCTGATAGAAAAGAAATAAGCAGGGACTGATGATTCAGTAAAAGCTATAACCATAAGGCAAAGATTATACAGAGCAAGAAACAAGAAGACCCATATGCTCAGCAGAAGATCCAAGCAATGCTCACTTTAATTGCTTTAGGACTCATTTAAGAGGATAGTTGGGTGGCTTGAGAAAAATGTCCAATTCATGTGTTAAGATAACACAATTTTGAAATCTTTCCAAATTGAAGAATTCGGGACAATTTGGCTAATTTTTTTTTTCTATCTTCTCATCATCCTTTAATATTAAAAATTCCATCCTTGAAACACAAGCTAATCCACCACTTTAACATTCAAATTATGAGGAATGAATCACAAGTCATTCTTCCATCCTTCAAACAAAGGAGTAACAACCCCTTCCCACTCCATACCACCTCATCATATTCTCTTCAGAACACCCAAACAAGACCTCAACCTTGTATCCAAACTTTTCAATCAGACAATAACTTTGAAATTTTCTCATAAACCAAACAGAAGAACAAAACAAAAGAAACCAAAGAGAGAATTAAAATTAAACAAAAAATAGTAGCTAGTAAATGGAAAGAGAACGAACATTGGCCATACGAATGAAGATAACAAATTTAGGGTTTCCATCATCCTCAATCTTTGGCAATGGAGGAGGAGGAGGAGGACGCTGATTCTGACGAGACATCATCCCCTTCTTCCCCTTTGCTTCAACCACAAGCTTGCTGTGGCGGCGACACCGTGGCATATGACTACTGTGGATAATCGGAGCTGGAAAAAGAGAATGCCTGACCAAAGCGTCGTCGTTTAACCTGGAGATCGAAGGAGGAAGACGAACAAGTGCATTCAAAGACATAGTAGCTTCCATGATTGAAAAAGATTTCACACAATTCTTGTTTTCCCAGTACAATTGGAGTACACGAAGAAGAGGGGTTAGGGTAAAAGGGAAGAAAATTGAGGAGAAAAGATGAAAGGAGAGTTTTTTTCTTATCCACAACCACAAGCTTCACTACACAAGTTGCAGTAGGAAGAAGAGGGAGAAAGAGAATGAAGGAATGCGTTAGAGAGAGAGAGAGAGAGAGAGAGAGGGGTGCTGGTCGTCTTACACGTGGCAGATAGAGAAGCAGGAGAAATTTTTGGTCATAATGTAGTCCACGGGAGATCTCACTTCCTTTATTAATCTATTTATTTGACTATAATTATAATTTAAGGAATTAAACAATTCAAAATTATAACTAAGATTAAAGATCAGATTTACCCCGAAAGTATGCATGATGGATCACATATGTCTTGAAAAAATTTTTTGGTCCAATTTTGCACCGGAAGTGTGTAAAGTGTATCATATTCACCATTTACCTTTAAAAGACTCACATTGACCATTAAATAGTTGACGTTGACCGTTAATATTTTAATGGTATAGGACGATTATGATCTACTTTGCACACTTTCGGGGCAAAATTGGATCAAAAAATACTTCCGGTGCAGATGTGATCCACCGTGCATACTTTCGGGGTAAATATGACCTGTAAGCTTTAACCCTTATAACAAAGGATAAAGGTTTAGCAAAATGTACCCATTTGTTTGTTGGTTAATATAAGATATATCTAGGGAATTGTTTTTATTCTAAATATAAGACATTTTCCACATTTGTGTCAATGTTTTTTCTCGAATTATCCCATTGATATTCTTTTATCAAAAATTAAGATAGAGGGGATGGGATTAAAGAAGATAGTTTGGGTGTTTCAATGAAACAATGTCATATTAATTAATTTAACTAACATCCTTAATTCAATTAGTAAATGTGTTATATATTTAGAAACGGGATAGGCATTAGATATGGAGAAAAAGGAAGGGTGTAATTAAGGTAATTGTCTAATTAAATAGTTAACTCGTCGTATTAAAAATTAAAAAATAGTTATAAATTACCGTATAACTAGCAGTAAATTACACAGAGAATAACATTTTGATCCCAAAAAAGGGAACTGTTAACAATTAGGTCTCCAACAACTTTTAAAAAAAAATTGTAAACAACAATTTAAACTATTGTAAATTCAATAATATCGACATTTACATCTCAAATGTAACATTCAATTTGTAATTGAGACAAATTGATGTTATTATTTGTAATTGTCATTCAGATCAAAAGAAATTTGTCATTGTCATTAATTCTACCTTTCAAGACCAAAATGGGTTCCTCTTAAATTATAAGAGATGGTGTTAGCAATCAACCAATTTCTTTTTATTTTAAACACCATCAGTTAATCAAGCGGCTATTGGTGTTGGTGTAATCAACCAATTTCAGTAGTAATAATTTGTAGCAAGAGTTCTTCATAAAAACATTCAAAATATACATAGGGCATGTAGCTCTATCAAATTTCTGAAAGGACAAATAAGTGATAAGGACTAATATATCATTTCACAATTCATAGGGACATTTTTGAAAGAAATGATTATATACCCTCCGGTGAATTTCAGAAATTTATCAACTCTTTACAAGGGTCTACCAACTTTGCCTAACCCTTTACTAATTTTCTGTTTACGGACTTTAGCATATTCGTATTTGGGTTTCACCAACTCTCTATGGTCCCGTTTGGTTGGATGGAATTGAGGGGTTAAGCAGTGGGAGTAGAAATGGAAGTGGAACCTAAAATTTGGTTATTTGGTGTGTTTGATCCCAGTTCCATAGAACCCTTACTTCCATCAAAAGATGGAACCCACATCTTTAGCCCCCTATAGGAACCGAGTTCCACTTCCTATGGAAGTGGACCTGTGACTATTTTGCCTTCTTCTCCTTTCTTCCTGAAACAGTAGTGAAGCACAGCATCGGTCACGACAGACAGTGAGGATGACGGGGAGGACGACGACCAACAGCGAGACAACGGTCGACGATGAGCAACAACGAGATCTGCACCATGTCCTTTCCTCCTTCTTCTTCAATATGCGACGGCAACCTCTATTTCTTCTCCCTTGTTCAATCTGTGATGGCGGCATCTCCTTCTCCTCCTTTATTGATCTGTGGCGGTGGTATCTCCTCTCCGTCTTTGATCTATGACGACGGCCTCTCCTTCTCTATCTCCCTCTTCAACATGTGACGACAACTTCTCTCTCCATCTACTTCTTCTATTAGTGACAGTGGCCTCTCCTCTTTGTCATCTCCCACCCCTGCAATTTCTGACAGCGGCGACCCCTTATCGGCAATGACAATGATTTCATAGGTTCAAGGTGGGGTGTTTTGATTTTTATTCCCCTGATTTCATCTATTCAAGCTGTGATTTTTCCTCTCTTCAATTTCAAATTCTTTGATTTTTCTTGTTTTTGTTGCCTTCAATTTGCAATCAGTGTATGTTTGTGATATTGTCTCTGGGAAAGGCATTCAATGGTTATGTTTTTGGTGTTAATGATGATCAAGTGAAGGTGGTCAGCAATGGTTAGGAAAGGTGGAGGTGGAATTTTTTTTTTCAAGGTTTGAGTGCATTTTAGTATTTTCACATTGTAAATGAATATTTTCATTAAAAATTATATCTCACTTCCACCATCCTAGCAAACATGTTTTAAAACCCACTTTCACTTCCATTTCTATTTCTAGTTCCACCTCTACTCCCACTAAAACCTCTTTCATTGTATCAAACGGGACATATATGGATTTACCAATTATCTATTTGCATTTACCAACTTTATATGAACACTTACCAACCTTCTTTATGAGTTTATTAATTTATTATTTGTGTTTACCAATTCCACACGGATACTTAACAACTCTAAAATTGAAGGGGATTTAGGTCTTTTCCATTAAGCTTCACAAAGGACAAATCAATCCACATCACCTATCTATTATCTCAAAATCTTAATGTGTCTAAGTGTCATAATATTTTGAGTATCTTTATCTTTTCGTGATATTTTCCCATTCTTTCATGGTAGTGAAGAGATTTTGGAAAATCAATTTTGTTTAAATATAATTAAGATATTATCTTTATCTTATATTCTATACAATTAATAAATCAATGTAAATTATCTACAATTAAAGACATCTTGATAACTGAGATGAGTATTGGATTTGGTTACTCCCTCATGTCCTAAATATATGACCTACTTGAAGAGAAAAATTTGGTCATAAATATAAGACATTTTTTTAATTATTCCCAACTTTACCCCAAATTATCTCTATTAATGCTTCTCAATAATAAACAAGTAAGAAAGAGGGGATAAGGATAAAAGTATATGGTTAGGGTGCATTAGTAATATCATATGATTTTAACGGGTTGGGTTTCCCTCATCTTCATTTTCTCTCATCATCCCTCATCATCACATCACCACCATTAGATTGACTAATGAATGGTTAAGATTTAATAATTTTGAACACTATCATTTTTATTATTTTATTAGATCATTCTGTAGTAAACTATTCAGATTAAATCTTAGTAGTTTAAATTTAATTATTTATTTATTTTTATATAGTATTTATCCTAATTTACTTATTATTATATCTGAACCGTTAATTATGTCCATCAAACGGTGGTGATGTGATGATGAGGGATGATGATGATGAGGGAAACCCAACCTGATTTTAACTAACTTAACTAACATCATTAATCTAATCAATTAAGTTAAATACTCCCTCCGGTCCTAATTATAAGATCACTTTGACTTTTTTGACTTTTTTTTCTAGTCCAAAAAAAGAGTAGTTTCATTCCCAAAAATAATATTTTTTCTTCAAAAATAATTTATTCTACTTATAAACTAACCTATAATCTAATTTTACGTGACATATGTTATAATTTAGTGGTCTAATTTACTTCCTTAACTTCCACAAAAAAAGTCAAAGTGATCTTATATTTAGGACCGGAGGTAGTATAACTTACAGTATTTAGGACCGGAAGAAGTATGTCCTATTACTTTAAAGATTTGCTAATATAAACTCTTTTATGATCATTTCTCTCGTAATACTACATTTTTTTCAGCTTAAATTAGAGTTGAGATTTAAACCCTACTGATATGACAAAATAGTACGAGTATATTTCATAAACAAAATACTACAACTACATAACATCTTAACTTAAATAAAGATTGAGTGGGATAAAATTTCTCATTTATGAGCATGATTTCAGATAATTAATCTATGTTTTGCTTGTAGATATATCTTTACAACTATAGTATTATTTGCCATTTAAAATTTTTGCAATAATCAATTTGATCAGTTAGACCAAAGATCAATTTTTAACAAAAACTAGAGCATAGCTATAATATACTTTTATGGTTTTGGAGAAATCTTCAAAGTAAAAAGTGATTTAAAAGTTTAAGAAACTCTCACACTTAACATGTGCCCCTCCTCTGGAGTTAATATTTCTCTTTGAATTTAACTCATAACATTTGTGTTTTCATTGAAACGTGATGACTACCATGGAGAGTTTTGACCGATAAGAAGCAGCGTGAAGACGTCCCTGGGTTTCTAAACCAGCAAACTAGTATTATGGGATTTAGCTCTCCCATTAGACCTGTGCTTTGTAACATTGATGTCTTCCCTGATAGGGCAACTTTTTTTTTTTTTTCTGAACTGAAGAGGCCAACAATTTCGGGGATTACCATCCAAAGAGAGCTTTGATCGACAAAAAGTCAAGTGAAACCTCTAAGGTGGTGGAGTAGTCATTCACTATGACATTGAGATGTATCCTATAAAGTCAAACATCGAAAAGCCCAACAAAGGTGAAGTGTGAAGTTTTCCCTTACATCTTTAACATTGAAAGGTTTATAAACCTTTTTGTCTTTTACTTCATAATAAATTTACTTTTTATTCTTTAAAAATGCTTTCTAAACGAGATAAAGGAGGGGCTCAAAATTTTTAGCACCAAACAAAACAGGAGGTAAGAAAGAACTCCTTTTTCAAAATCAAACTCAAATCTCGATGGCAAAATCCTTTCAAATATTATGCCTAGCTAATGTTCCTGCATCTTGAGGTCTTGAGGACATTGTGCCAGTGAATTTAAAGATTTGCAATACTCGGCCACTAAATTACAGAATCTTTCTGGTGCATTCTTAGTAACCCAGGAAGTTTGATAGGTTCATTGGTCATTTTGTTCCAAGTGAACTCAAGTCAGTGATTCACGCAGAGTGATCAAGGAGCTTCCCTTTTCTAACAGAAAAAGGAAAAAAAATTAACTAGCCAAATATTTTGAATTGATAATATTACAAAAGGAAAACAAATTCTACAATGATTAATGAATGAAATGTCATGGTAATACATACACGTGAAACCAGATTAAATAATGCAATATCAGAACAAGAAGTCTGAGCATGTAAAATACCTCAGAACTATATCTGCTTCTTCCTTATAATCCCATTAATATAAATGAAGGGAATGGCCAAAATTCAAAACCAACTAGCAAATTCCCTCCATTGTATAATGTACTTTGCCTCCCATGAGCATCCAATCAAAAACTTAAACTTACAGGAACAAACACCAAAGAAAATCAGCCACTATCAGATGAGAATCTAACCTCCTGAAGCACATGAACCTATAATGCCAGCATGCCAACCGGAAAGTCGAGAATATAAGAAACCATGGAACTTGTTTCTTTAAGATGTTTGGGTGGCTACCGCAGTGGGGACAAGAATAGCCTCACTACTTGCAGATTTTGTAGCAGCAATCTCTTCTAACCGCTTCCACATGGCTTCTTGTTTTGTTTTCGCCTCTTCTAATTTCGTTTCTTCTTCTTGAAACTTATGCAGGCACTCTTCAAAGAACTCAGGATCAGCATCAGAGAAAATCTTGCGAACATTTAGTGTCAGGCTCTGGACAACCTGGTTCCAGTGGGCACGCCCACTTTTCTCCAAGGCAGGGAAGATAATGGGCAGAATTACTTTCCGGTTTTGCCTGATCAAGTTCTCAATGTGATCATTGTTCCACAAATACAGTGCCCTCTCTGCGACCTGGAAGAGAAAGCATCCAGTCATTACTTTGTCAGATGGAGAACATACTGAGTAAGAGCTAGCCAACTTAATATATGAATTTTAAGAGATAACGTCAATGAGACTTAGGGGTTGTTTGGGAACACCCTCAAAAATCACTTTTGAACTTCATGAGACAACTCCTCACATATTTACCATGCACAACACAAAATCACTTAAAAAAGCTAAACTAGACACCGCTTAACTATAAATTTATGGCAGACTAGAGAGGAATATAACTTCTAAATCATTGTAAAGCCATTAGCGTTCACTTGGACACAGCATAGAGTGCTTCCTTCTATTAGTGAGTTTAACTGTTAGCCTATCTTTCTATATATGAAACATCGTAACAACTACACAATTGAGCTGGAAAAGCTGAGTTTCCTCCTAAGCAATTTATGTAAGGAGGATGATTCTCCTTGTACCATTGGCTGATGTAACTCAGCTTCTACATAAATAGTTGAAAATGTAACAAACATAATTTTGCAGATTAAACATTAAAAAGAGTAGGAAGTGATGTGACTTGTACAATGTCCACATGAGTCACAAATGAAGAAAATCACAATAATGTTCATTACATGCTTGATCATAGAAATATCACAAGTTGCTCACATCCAATTAAGACTCAACAAGGGGGATATATTGAGGCTGCTACAAAAGCCCTAGCCCACTAAATGGGGTCGATTGCATGGGTTACATGGTGCCATTGTGCTCTATCAACAACCAAAATTTAAAAAAATTGAGGCCACTACTATCACCAAAATAGGAGTTAGGTTGTCAGTTTGATCTAATGACAGACGGTTTATGCCCGCATTAGCGCAAAAACCAAATCGATAACAAAAATTGGCTGCTAATCAGTTCAATCAGTTTCTGGACCTTAACCAAACTGAACTGAACCAATCAGATAATCCAAAATATTGGATCTCCTTTCCTATAAATATTTAGCATTCATACATGATTTAGTCAAAAGATTGATAAACACAAACATTCATGCATCATTATTAAAACACAGTAATAAGCACCTTTTGCATAATTTTCCTATGGATATATATATACATAGTATAGAAGTCCACACTTTTTTAATTTATTTGATATGCAAATAACTATATATCCTATTTATAATTTACTGTCCGTTTGGCTTCAGCTCATTTAATAAACAAACTATGCCTAACCACAATTTTTGGTTTCAATATGGCTTGGCCTTGTTCAATTTTGGATAAAGAAGATCGTGCTAATATTCATCTGGGTTAGCACAAACAAGCTTTAAATTAGTTGGGTCAAACTCCACTGCATGGTGAGGGAAAGGAAAAGGCACCTAATGGGCATGGTTTAGATTCTAGTGATGTCAGTAGTGGCAACGTCAAGGTAGTAAAAGGAAGATAAAGAAGCAAATAAAGGAAAATTCTGAAAATGATAAGGCAGAGGTTGATGGTAACTGGTTATGCTGAAGAAGGTGGGCAGAAGCATTGTGATGTGAGGAAGATAGAGAAGGGGATAGAGAAATTGACATTTGTCAGACCTACCATCTTGAGGGCAGATAAGGGAAGGATAACATGGGTATTTAAACAATTGGAAGAGTATTATAGTAGTTTCTTATTAAAAAAATTACATTTTATGTCCATTTTAGATGATTAGGGGTTTATTGCAATTGGATTGAAAATCGGGATTCAATTACAATTTTTTTCAGATTGGATGAGATATTGCAATTGAAAATAAAGATATTGATGCGAAAATGTATTTTCCCCAAAGAACAATATAAAGGTATTGTTTTCTTTGCTAGCTTCCTTTACATTGGACTTTAAAAGTTGCATGTTGATTGTGTTGGGCTTCTGATGACTTTCAAATGGTTTTTTTCTTTCCAGAAATTGACAGAGATACTTGGACTTGGTAGAAGTTTAACATATGTTCTCACTTTCCACCCATCTTCTAAAATAAGAAGTGGTGTAGAACAAGTTAGGTAAAAACGGAAGAAACAGGGAGAAACCGGGAGAAAAGGAAAGAGAAGGAAAAAGATAGCTTTTAACTACCAAACATGCAGATACTAAAACAAGAAAAGCAAATCATAAAGAGAATCCCAAATTTTAAGCTTTAATGGAAGGCATGATCTTTGCTTCTATATTGTGTTCTTTATTTGGAGTGTTATCAGGAAGAACGATTCTTTAATTCAAAGGCAATAAATGACAGCATCAAAACTAATACAAGTACAGGACAAAAATCATCATCCCCAAGGATTTTCAATTAAAAAGCCTCAGAAAATATAACAAACTTAGAATATCCAGTAACTAATACTCCCTCCAGTCCAAAATATAAGTCCATTTTACCTAACAGCAAAGACTAAGGAGGAAGTTAACTCATTAGATTTGTCAAAAAATTATAGCACTTTACAAAATTACCCTTATTAAATTCAAAGATAAACTACTCAATAGGAAAAGAAAGAAATTAACGTCCTACATATCATAAAAAAAACCTATATTCTGGACCAGAAAAAGCTTAGAGAAAAGGATTTATATTTTGAGCTGAAGGGAGTACCATCACCACTATCAAAATACTAACCAGTTAAAATTCCTTATAGCAAGGACCAACCATTTAAAACTAATAAATCCAAACTTTCACTTTTGTTTTCTAGACTCACCCTCACTTCATAGCATTCTCTGAAACAGAATAATTATTAAGTATATGACTAAAAAGCATCACTACTACATGTGACAATTTTTTCATTTTTAAAATGTAATTTTAAGGTTATTTTATATAATAACAAGATCCAACGCACAAGGTTTGGTCAGTGTCAAGTTGAGAAATGATAACAATTAAGTTTTCTGGCATTTTTATGACCTTTTTAAAATGCGTTTTATATCTAGTCACTGAAAACAGTGACAAAAAAAGCCGTATTAAAGACAAACAGCTAGTACAATAAAGCTTGTGTTTCAATTTTTTTTTTCAAGTCTTAATTTTCGAGTTAGATCAAACTGGCTGTGAGTGGACTTCCACATATGTTGCCTGATAAAAATCCAAATATTACATTACCCCACAATGTGATAACATATCATCTTGCAAGCAAATCCAGATAAGATCATTTTGAGAAAATGAGAAAGGATATGGCAGCATCATGATATGCTTGACCCACTGAACTAGCTCGTTCCTTTCCTTATTAATTGGAAAAGTGAATATGCATAAAAGATAACAAGCAGTGAGTACGAAGCAAACAGTTTTCTGAAAAATTTTGCTGTGCAATCACATAGTATGTTACCTGAAAGTGTGAACTACTCAAGCAACGGGCAATTTGACGGAATAAGGGTACCATACATCTTTGGAATTCCACGAGCTGAGTCACCTCCAGTACTTCCTCAAGCTCACTGAGGAACATGACTTCCTTTGAACTATTAGTGATAGGCCAGTATTTCAGTAAACCCCTAATTACAGTGTCAGCAAGCTTGGTGTCTTTTTCCACAAACTGTGTGATACAGTATGACAACTGCTGATGGTACATAGCTACGCATTTTGGTTTGTGAAGGGGGATTAAAGCGCGGACAAGGAACAATTTGTGCTCTTCCTTAAGTGGCAGAGCAAACCCATTAATTATACTTCCCAGTACCTCTAGAAGCTCAGCTATCCCATTAAATTTCTCCGTTTCAAAAATAAAACGGAAGAAGATATTATTAATAGATTTCCTAATAAATGGACGATGCACCATAAACTTTCCATAGATCCGATGCAGGATTGTTTTCAGATACTCTCTCTCTCTTGGATCCTCAGAATCAAAGAGGTCTAACAATCTGAGAACAAAAGAGTGATCTATGTATCTCTTTGCTAGCTTTGCATCTGTTTCTGGAGATGCAACAAACCTAAGAAAAAATTCATACACAATCTGCAAGTGAGACCAAGCAGGGTCCATCATAGGTTCCTCATCTTCCAGGTCAAAGGCTTCAGAAACCTTGTTCTCACGGGGCTGCGCATTAGGTGACCTGAACAAATTTACAGATACCATCTTGATGATCTCTTGCATGACAGTTTCATTGAATTTGACATTTACAGAAGTAACATATTCCACCAGCTCAAGCAATGTCTGTCTTTTGACTTCCTTTTCTTTCATATGCTTTGTGGGGTCAGTGAAGTCAAACACTACACTGCATAAATTCAGTTTTCGGATGAATAAGTTTTGCTTTTCAGAGTTTGGCACATCCCTAAACCCTGGCAATGCTTCATAAGGTGTAATTACCGCACTACCATTCACTCGAGAGTTCACAGTTGAAGGGACATTACTTCCATGACCATAGGCTGAATTGGGAGCAGCTTCAGAGCCAGGAAAAAAAGTACTATTTGAATTCACTGGTCCACTACTCACAACATCAGCAGCTCTAGAACCAGTAGTTTGGAGCAAAGAGGCCGATGATGAACCGGCAAATTCACGGTTTTCTGCTGACTTAGACGGCTTCCTTGGAAGCTTACCAAGTATCTGTTTGATCATAATTTCAAATCTAACCCAACTCAGCTACTTGTAACCTTCACTGCAAGACCCAATGAAAGAAGAACACCCTAAAAAGTCACAATCAGAGAAACTAAACCCACAAGAAAAACAAAAGCACCACATAAAGTCAACAGATGAACAGAAAGAGCGTCACAGACCAAATTAAAGAATAAGGCACCATAGAGAAGCAGTAGCCAAAACATCAAAGCAAAAGAACCACTTGCCAGGAAAAAAATCCTCACATAAATTGAAGAATCCCCTTATGTCTCAGGATAAATCAAGCAATCGAAATTTAAAGTATTTAACCCTGAACTCAAAAGCGAAAAAGTAGAAACCAGAAACTCAAGCACAAGAAGCCAATAATGGCCGTAATTTTTACAATAACACTTGATGCTTAATCATTTACAGAAAGAGGGAAAAATTTAGCTTTCTTACCTCTACGCATTCTTCCTCTTCAACCCTTTAAGATTAGTGGTTCAGTGACAAAACGATCTGACGCCGATCCAGAACAATTAGTAGTGTTCCCTTCACTAACATGGTATGGAACAAAAGCGTTGGAGAAAAAAGTGAGAAACTATGATAGTACAAAACAGGGTAATTAAGAGAGGCAAAAGCGAAAAATGTAGAAGATAGAAGAATCCCAGGTGAAAATCGAAAAGACGAATCTTTTTTATTCTCGTTCAAGGCTTCAAGCAAGGATTTGGTATGTTAGAGGAAGGAGGATCTATATCGTCTTAAAATAAAAGGCTGGGCAAGAAAGGCAAAATATTTCTTATTTATTTATTTATTTATTTATTTGAGTTTTTTCACAAGAAAATTTATAAAAATCTAAGGGCATGGCTTCTAACTCATGATCCGCTAGAACCTGTTCATGTGGGTTCTGTAGTATGACAAGTAAACCATTTTTTTCTGTCTACAAAAGTAGGTTTCGCCCAACTTATGGAGATGCTTCCCCAAGCGCCGCAACTACAACCAAAACTAAATAAAATTGGGGTAATTAATTACAGGTCCCGTGTAAGGGACTTAATTAATATGAGGTCCCACGAAATCACATAATTAATATGAGGTCCCACGAAGTTGTTATTGCAGGTCAAAAAGTTGTTATCGCAAGGTCACAAGTTGTTACAGACCAAGAGTGATTTTCAGGCCACAAGTTGTTATGGCAAGCCAAAAAGTTGTTAATGAAGGCTTAGTCACTAACAACTTTTTGGCCTACAATAACAACTTTTCGGCCTGCAATAACAACTTTTTGGTCTGCCATAACAACTTTCTAGTAGAAACCTCAGGTTAATTAGGTGATTTCATGGGACCTCATCTTAATTAAATCCCTTACACAGGACCTGTAATTAATTACCCCAATAAAATTCCCTTAAACTTGTGCTAATTTATCACTTAGATCAATTAGATGTAAATTGTTTTAAATTTACCGATGGTATTGAGATTGAGCCCTAGCTATGCACGATAATTATTTGGAGGTAGCAAGTTTCCCCCTATTATATGTAGGCCTATATTCCGGTGAACCGGATTAGTCAGTTGCTATTAGCATCGGATACAGATGGATAAATAAAAAAAAGTGCTAATCTTAGTTTTAATTTCTCAAATTTGAAAGCAAGTGTTTTGATCCCTTCAGAAGTAAAACTATACATGTTTTATTTATATTATTATAGTGACTAATATTGTAAATGGAATAAAATTAGAGAGATAAAAATTAAAAAGAGAGTAAATCTAAGCAATAAAAGATTATATTAATTAACCAAATGCTTTGTAACCTAGTAATATGACATCTCCATGAGAGAGTAATGATAAACTCACTAAGAGCCAAGAGAGGTTTTATTAATTCTGCTGAGTGTCCATTTGAGTGTAATAGAGAGGAGAGTATATTACATATGCTGAGGGACTGTAAAAAAGCTAAAGAACTGTGGAAGGAATTTATTTCACCTAACCAATATACTGTGTTTTTCTCTTGTGATTTGTAGGGATGGCTTAAATGGAATTCAACACATAGTCCAGGGAGAAATAGGTTCATACGATGGCCTTGGACTAAGATCTTTGCACATGTATGCTGGACCATTTGGAAGGCTAGATGTGCAAAGATCTTTGCAGCCAAGGAGTCAACTACCCAGGAAATTTTTCACACATGTCTATATCACATCATGGAGGAAGTAAGTGAGGGAAAGCTTAAACATCCTATTTTTCCAGAGACAAGCACTAGGGAAACAAGATGGTATCCACCCCCAGATGGTGTTATCAGAATTGATGTGGATGCCTCGGTCAAAGAAGGAAATCAAGCTGCCTGTGGAGGACTTCTCAGAGACAGCAACGGGCAATGGGTCATGGGTTTCAAGCATGCTCTTCAAACAACCTCTATATTGGAGGCGGAATTAGCAGCAATAAGAACTGGTTTGGAGGTTTGTCAAATGCTTAGAATTAATCAGATAAGAGTATATTCCGATTCAATTGAAGCAATTAATCTGCTGCAGTGAGATAGTGGGTGGAACAACTTGTTAAAGGATGAAATTGAAGCTGGCCGAAGACTGCTGTATAATGACTGGTCAGTGGAATTATATCATACATACAGGGAAGCTATTGAATGTGCAGACATTTTAGCAAGGGAGGCTCACTCGGAGGACCTGCAAATTATCTACTTACCTAAGATGACTGATAGTTGTAAGACTAGATTTTTGAAAGACAAAGAAGCCACTTTGGCTGCATGGCCTGAACGCTGAAAAGGTCTATCATCCAAGCTTAGCTTGCCAATTGTACTCCAAAAAAAAAATAGGAGGTTCCAGGTTCGTTCGATTCATGTTAGTGGCTAGAAACAATAACCATGACATTTCAAGAGAGAGAGAGAGAGAGAGAGAATAAATTTGATTGATTCATTTGTCCGGATTGAGTTCTATATTTTCACCATGTTAGCCTTATTTGTTGAAATGGCAAAAAGAAATTTATAGGGAAAATTTTAAATAGATACCCCTCGAATATCAAAATGACAAAAAGGTACCTCTAATATACAAAAAGACATAAAAGGGATAGTTCCCAATTTGGGATAAACAATTTTAAGGCAAAAAGACCAAAATGCCCATGTCTCCATTCACTTACAAAGTGAAGTGGTTAATGGCTATACTAGGGTGGTTAACGACTTTCACAAATATTATTTGAGCACAACTAATGAATCAGTGAATTGGTTAATGGCTTTATTGGAGTGGTTAATCGCTATAATGAAGTGGTTAATTGCTATACTAGAGTAATTAACAACTTTCACAAAAACAAGCATAACTAAAGAATCAGTGAAGTGATCAATGGCTATACTAGAGTGGTTAATCGCTATACGGGAGTGGTTAATGGCCATATCTGAGTGGTTAATGTACACAAGGGCATTTTGGTCTTTTTGCCTTAAAATTGTTTATCCCAAATTGGGAACGATCCCTTTTATGTCCTTTTATATAATTGAGGTACATTTTTATCCTTTTGATATTCGAGGGGTATTTATTTGGAATTTTCTGAAATTTATATATAAAAATTGATGGTTAAAAATGTGCTTTTATTTTGATTTATATTATACGATTTACACTAGAGCCGGAAATTCGGGCCGGCCTGTTTAGGCCCTAGCCCGAGGAGGGTCGGGCTTTGATTTTGGAGCAAAAAAAGGGGGGGAGCTTAAACGGGCCGCGGGCTTTGATGAGCTAGCCCGCGGGCCGGCCCGTTTAAGCCCGTTTATTGCCCCTCCCTTTTTTTTACATTTTTTTTATTTTCATTTACTCAAAAGGTTAAATAGGTGTGCTATTTTTGTACATATTTATATAGATAAAAATAATTTAAATACTTATTAGATTAGATTCAAGTCCCATACGTTCCACTTTTATACTTTAATTCCTTATTACTAAGAACATTCTATATAATTGTGGTGTGACTTCTAATTCTAGACTTAATATATAATTTATGAGTTGTTGAGTTGGTATTTGGCAATGCACTAATGCTTGGTAAGTTTGTATTTAAATATAATTTGGATCATATATATTATATTTTTTATTATAGGTCCATTATTTTCGTTAGCAATACACACTAAAAATTAATATAAAAAATATTTAAAAAAGTCGAAGCCCAAGGGCCGGCCCAAGGCCCGACGACTCAAGGGTCGGGCTTCACAAAAAGGGGGTTTTTGTTCGCTGGCCTAAACGGGCCAAGCCCGTTTAGGCCCCGCCCGCCCGATTTCCCACCTCTAATTTACACGAAACATTGATCTTCATATAGCTTTAAAAAGAGGTATAGAACAATTAATTAATTCAAGAGTTCCTGGGCTCCTTTCAATAGTTTACACACATTTTTACTTGGCTGATGTTTTCAAATAATTCAAATACTTCTTCTTCAACTAGTCTTTATTTTACCTAACTGTGATTTTCCCAATCTACAGGTGACTAGATAATTCTCATGAGAAAGGTTAAGACTCATTCCACTTATATTACTACAATTTTTCAAGGCCGTGATGAATTCTGAAATTTTAGATGTATGAAGCTACAATCGATTGATTCCTGTACACGTTTTATATCATGTCTAAGACTTATTCTACACTAGATAGCTCAATCTATTTTGTCATCATTTGATGAATGTTTGAACCACAAGTGTGTCATCACGTACAAGAGGAATTTACTCAATAGTCTCCTTATTCGTTCCAATTACAATGATATCATGGCAAAGGATGTGAATTTGCTGCTTCAATGTATTTATGCCATTGCTTTTTATAGAACTAATAATGTTCTTCTTATTTCCTTTCTTGAACCCACTTATTTTTTTTTATTTTTTTTTTTGCACTGATTGAACCCACTTATTTCGACCCTACCAGTTTAACCATTTTCATATTATAAAATTGATCTTTTTATAAAAAAAAATTAAATTTAAACTCTAGAGACTAAGGCATGATATTTTTCTTTTTGAAAATATAGGCATTATATATTTATTAATGGTAAATTTGATTATATAAGCAGTCAGAGTTAGTTGAATTGATAAAGAAATTGGTTCATAATTATAATTATAAGGTTGTAAGTTTAAATATTATTTATATAAAAAACTTATTTATGAGCTATCTATAAGCACCTATCAGCACTATTTAAAACTTTAGCGAGTCCCAATAATCTAACTCACAAAATTTTATTCCAGCAAAAACAGTTGACCTTGTAATACTCTTCCGCATAAAATAACTTTACTTGATATATGAATTAATTCTTAATTCATTTAAATAAAAAAAACCACAATGAATCAACCACCTTGATTAGACTCGGTGATTTGACCAAAATAAGATTAGACACGGTGCCAATAAGATCTATATGACAGATCAGCTAAAATTATGCAGAAAATTTCGTGCTTTTAAGTTTTTTTTAAGGGATAGGAACTCAGCAATGGGAGTATATATTACAGAAAAAATGATAATAAAATACCTTTAAAATTGATAAACCATAAATTTAAGAAATTTTAAGTCAGATCATGTTGGCCAAAAAAAAAAAAGTCAGATCGTGGGAAGGAACATGGGATTTTAAAATCTTACCAAATTATCCATAATAATTGTTAGTATATGATTTACAACTTTTAAATAGTGATTATCATTAATATTGCCTAGTTGAATTTAACAATTCACTAATCACATCTCTCTTTTTTAATAAATACTTGAGAATGTTATGGATCACAATTTCAAAACTGTTAAAGGTTGTCAAACTCGTGAGTTTAAGTAAACTCGTGAGAAGAATGTAAAATCGGATCGTAAACTCGAATCGTAAATTCGTAAGAGTTTACCTTTATTAATAAATACGTGTTTCCTGTATATAATTAAATAAGAAATACAAAAAATAATAATAATTTGACTTGAATATATTTTAAATATAAATAGTTGATGTTAAATATATCAACATTCATACTTTATATAACTCAATAAACAAATTTCTATGAAATTTATATATAAATTCATTGAATATAGTCAAATAAAAATAATAAGCATGATATTTATAGCAAGTTAACACGATTTTTTATTAGGTAGAAACGTAAAAACGGTAAGTTCGGCAGGTAAACTCGTGAGTTTTCATCGAGTTTACAGCCAGTACAAATTTAAATGACTCGTGACACGTTTTGGTTAGGTAGATCCGTAAAAACGGTAAAATCGGAGAGTCAACTCGCGAGTTTGACAACAATATATGAAATTAAAATGAATGTCCACAACTATTTCTCTTAAAATTCCTCTTAGGATTCTAATCTCTCTAAATGTTCTTAACTTTGTAATCTCTCAATGAATGTCTTGTAAATGCCATAAACTTCATCATTATTCTCTTGTAACCACATGCATAGTCTTTAATGACTTAGGGCCTATAAATAGAAGTCATATACAAGGCATTTGTACCATTAAATTACAAGTGAGAAAGTGATAGTTTCATCCTCTCATTTTCTTGTTCCTTTCATATTTTCTTCTTGTTATTAAAATAAGTTCTTAGTTGAAATTATGTAGTGAAAAAATAAATGATGAGGCCTTATTAGAGAAAACATTCTCCACCTTTCATGCTTCAAATGTGCTCCTGCAGCTGCAATATCGTAAGAAAGGTTTTAAAAAATATTTAGAATTAATATCATGTCTTCTTGTAGCCGAACAAAATAATGAGCTGTTGATGAAAAATCATGAGATTCGTCCCACTGGGTCTGCTCCATTCCCTGAAGTGAATGTGAATGTGCTTAATAATTACCATGATAATGGTCGAGGCCGCGGCCGTGGACATAGTCGCGGCAAGGGACGCGGAAATTTTCATTATCATGATGGTGGAAATAACAATTTTAATTCTAATGCTCATCAGAAGAAGAAACATAATTAATGGCAAAAAAAGGACAAAAGTGGTCCTTTAAAAGCCGTTGAAAATCACTGTTTTCAGTGTGGCATGAAGGGGCACTGGTCAAGTACTCGTCGCACACCTGAACATCTAGCAAAACTTTATCAAGCCTCCATGAAAAGGAATGCGAATAATGTGGAAGCAAATTTGATTTTCCAAAATAATGATGTTGAGGCACACAAAAATGACTATGCCAATGAATTAGATGATATTAATGGCCTTGATGCGATGGCACATTTGGAGGTGGCTGACTTCTTTGATAATCATGATTAGACAGGCTTTATTGGAAAAATAATAAGAATATTTTAGTTATGTTTTCATAATTTAGTTAAATTTTACTTCCATTTTCTCTTTTTTACTTCCTCATTTTCATCATGTAATAAGAGCATTATTTCTTGCTATGCTTATCATGTATTGAATTTGCTTTAATGAATTTATTTTCTTTTGTTTTTTTTTTCTTTCCTTTCATGAAGAATATGGATGTTCACCATGCTTTCACTGGACACAAGGATGAAGACATATGTCTCATAGATAGTGCTACAAAACACACCATACTTAAAGATAGAGAATATTTTTCTTATATAAGTAAAAGCAGGACAAGCATCAGTACTATAGCAGGTAATACAAGAATAATTGAAGGCTCTAGAAGAGTAATTATAATATTACCCAAAGGGACAAAATTTGTCATCAATGATGCTCTATATTCCCCCAAGTCTCAAAGAAATTTATTAAATTTTAAAGATATTCGTCAAAATGGATATCACATTGTGACTATCAGTGAGAAAAATATTAAATATCTACATATTGTAAATGTCAGATATGGGGGAAAATGTGTCCTAGAAAAATTACCTACACTGTCTTCTGGTTTGTACTATACAAGTATTAAAACAATTGAGGCAAATGTTATAGTAAGCCAGAAGCTTGCTGATATAAATACATTTATTGTTTGGCATGACCGGTTAGGCCATTCCAGATCTACTATGATGCAAAGAATTATTGAAAATTCACATGGACATCCATTGAAAAACCAGAAGATTCTTCAATTTAAAGACCTTTCTTGTGCTGCTTGCTCTCAAGGAAAATTAATAACAAGGCCTTCTTTGACAAAAGTTGGAGTTGAATCCCCTACATTTCTAGAACGAATTCAAGGAGACATATGTGGATCATTCAGATATTTTATGGTTTTAATAGATGTATCTATAATATGGTCACATGTGTGTATTTTAGCATTTGCTAGATTACTTACTTAGATAATTCGGTTAAGAGCACAGTTTCCAGATCATGCAATTAGAATAGTTCGTCTTGATAATGCTAGTGAATTTTCATCTCAAAAGTTCAATGATTATTGCATGACAACTGGAATAACTATAGAAAAATCTGTTGCTCATGTCTACACTCAAAATGGTCTGGCAGAATCATTTATTAAACGCCTCCAATTGATAGCTAGACCAATGTTTTTGAGAACAAGACTTCCCATCTCATCTTGGGGACATGCAATATTACATGCAGCAGCAATTATAAGCATCAGGCCAACAAGTTATCATAAATTCTCCCCACTACAATTGGCTTTTGGTCAGGAGCCAAATTTTTCCCATCTTAGAACTTTTGAATGTGCTGTATTTGTGCCTATTGCTCCACCATAACGAATAAAGATGGGACCTCAAGAGAATTGTTGGTTGAGAATATATGTTGGTTATGAATCTCCTTCTATAATAAAGTATTTAGAACCATTAACTAGAGATTTGTTCATGGCACGTTTTGATAATTGCCATTTTGATGAATCAATTTTTCCAACATTAGGGGGAGATGATAAATAGCTGGAAAAAGATATCAAATGGAAAACATTATCACTATCTCATCTATATCCTTGTACACAACAATGTGAACTTGAAGTTCAGAAAATAATTCATTTACAAAATATTGTTAATCAACTACCAGATGCATTTACTAACCTCAAGAGAATTCCAAAATCTCACATTCAAGCTGAAAATGCTCCGATTAGAATTGATGTCCCTGAAGGACAACCAAAAGTTGCAAATGAAACTAATCCTAGCCTGAAGCGTAGTAAACCAATAGGTTCCAAAGATAAAAATCCTAGAAAGAAAAAGGGAGCAAACAATCAACATGGTCAAGTTGAAGAGGATGGTCTTATAGGTGAAACCATGGCTATCAGACCAGGACCGGACCGGCCGGTCCGGCCCGGAACCAGCCCACCCGGGGTACTAGAGCGGGCTGAGTGAGGCTCCAAACCGGAGGGGCAGTGACCCGGAGTTGACTCGATCAGCTCGACCCAACTCGGGTAGAACCCGGCTGACTCGCCTAGTTGGGCGAGCCAGTCGGTCGTTTTTCCATCTTCGTCTCTCGTCCAGTCACCGGCGTCGTCCGTCTATGGAAGTGGTCGCGGGTCAGATTTTTACTGTCATCTTCGTTTGAGCAAAACATAGGTGGTCGCTTCAGTTGTTTCTCGCGGCCGCCAATGGTCGTTGGAGGTTGAGGGAGAAAGAAATGGAGGAAGAAGATGATTAAGAGAGCAAGGTGGTGAGTGGGCCGTCATCGTTGCTTTCATGGTTGCTTCTTTGTTCTTGGTAGAAGGAAGATGAAGACGAAAGAAGCAAGAAGAAAAAGATGATTAGATGAAGATGTGAGATGTCTGAAGAGGGAAGAAGGAAAGGATGAAGTAAAAGCCAACAAGAAAGAGAAAGAAGCCGAAGGAAGAAAGAAGAGGCTAAATGGGCTAATATCCATCTAAGCCTTGATGATCTATGTCTAAGTCCCTTCTTGTGATTTCCATGATTCGTGCCTCCCTTATTGTGATTCGTGCCTCCCATGTGTTGAGTGTTGAAAATTGAAACAAAATAAATGATGGTCAGGGTCACGTGGGAGAGAGAGTAAAGACAATGAGAGGAAGGGAAAAAATAGAGACTATCCAAATAAACTAAAAAATATGGGTATGTATAAAGAAGGATAATTAAAAATTTGTAACTGAAATTATCAAATTAAAAAAACTAATTTGATATTTTTTATTATGAAAATGATATATATCAAACTATTGTAAGGAATGTTTGATAGGTGGAAATAATTTTTTTTTACTATTTAAAGTGATGAAATGAAATTTATTATTTGGATTTGTCATTTGCTATCTGTTGTTGATTAGAAATGTTGTGTGTGGTTTGATTTATTTTCTACAATGGATGCTTCAAATTGTGAAGGGTCATGGGTTAATAAATTATTGTTTGGTTAATAATTCAAGATGGTAAGTGAAGTTATTGTTTGGATTTTTTGGAAGTTATTATTACTTGGATATTTTTTGCTTGATTTTTTATTCTTTACCGGGTTGGCTCACGTGTTAATTATGAATTGACCCTCTAACCCTCTGCCTCGACCGAGCTAATTGCCGGTCCGGGTTTGATTACCATGGATGAAACCCAAGACATAATTAATCAAAAGACCCCAAAAGAGGTTTAGGTACCTGAAAATTATGAAGAGATCTTGATAAATTATATCACAATGGGAAAAAGATGGGACCGAGAAAATATAGTTGTCGACAACGCATTTGCATACAATGTTACTCTTGAAAAAATTAATCAGAGTGAGGATCTTGAACCTAGATCAGTTGAAGAATGTAGACATAAAAGTGATTGGTCAAAGTGGAAAGACGCAATTTAAGTAGAGTTAAATTCACTCTCAAAACGAGAAGTTTTTGGACCTGTCATCCAAATACCAAATGATGTACAGCCCGTTGGATATAGATGGGTATTTGTGTGAAAATGGAATAAGAAAAATGAGGTTGTTAGATACAAAGCACGATTTGTAGCACAATGATTTTCACAAAAGCCTGGCATTGATTATGAAGAGACATATTCTCCTGTGGTGGATGCAATCACTTTAAGATATTTAATTAGCATGGCAGTAAGCAATAAACTTGACATGCGTCTAATGGATGTTGTCACAGCCTTTTTATATGGCTATTTAGACACTGAAATTTACATAAAAATCCCTGAAGGATTTAAGTTGCCAGAAGTATATAAAAATTCTCACGAAAATTATGCAATTCGCTTGCATAAATCCTTATATGAATTCAAACAATATGGAAGAATGTGGTGTACCCGTCTTAGCGAATATTTATTAAAAGAATGTTATAAAAATGATCCAATTTTCCCATGTATTTTTATAAAAAGGAATGGATCATAGTTTGTCATAATCGCTGTATATGTGGATGGTTTAAATATAATTGGAACTCCTGAAGAGCTTCTAAAAGAAGTTGATTGTTTAAAAAGAGAATTTGAAATTAAAGATCTTGGGAGAATAAAGTTGTCTTGGATTACAAATTGAGCATCTCACAAGTGGAATCCTTCTTCGTCAATCAACTTATATTAAAAATATATTAAAGCAATTTTATATGGATAAAGCTCATCCATTAACTACTCCAATGGTCGTAAGATCACTTGATAAGGAAAAAAGATCATTTTCGTCCTCAAGGGGAAAAGAAAAAACTTCTTGGTTCAGAAGTACCATATCTTAGTGCTATAGGTGCACTAATGTATTTTGCTAATTCAACCCGTCCTGATATTGCATTTGCTGTAAATTTATCGACAAGATTTAGTTCTTGTCCAACAAGAAGGCATTGGAATGGAATCAAACATATATTTCAATATCTTCAAGGGACAAGTAATATGGGACCATTTTTTTCTAATGAATCTGGATTACAATTGGTTGGTTATACAGATGCAGGGTTTTTATCAGATCAACACAATGGTAGATCACAAAAAGGATATTTGTTTACTTGTGAAGGTACAGCTGTTTCATGGCATTCAACGAAACAAACTTTGTCGGCTATATCATCAAATCATGCAGATATAATTGCAGTTCACGAGGCAAGTCGAGAATGTGTGTGGTTAAGGTTAATGACTCAACATATTGAATCGATATGTAGTAAGTATGATTATTGCACAAAAGGTTCCGACAGTATTATATGAAGATAATATAGCATGCATAGCTCAACTGAAATAAGGATATATCAAAGGAGATAGAACAAAATATATTTCTCCAAAAAAAATTTTCACTCATGATCTTGTAAAGAGTGGTGATATAGATGTTAAACAAATTCGCTCATATGACAATTTTGCATATATGTTTACCAAGACACTTCCAACAAGAACATTTGAGAAATTAGTGTATAGTATTGGAATGCGCAGACTCAAAGAGATAAAGTGATGTTGTCATCAAGGGGAGATATTGTCATGCTGCACTCTTTTTTCCTTAACCTAGGTTTTGTCAACTGGGTTTTCCTGATAGGGTTTTAAACGAGGCATATTCAATAAATATTTTGTACTCTTTTTCCTTCACTAGGTTTTTGCCCCCAATGGGTTTTTCTTGGTAAAGTTTTAATGAGGCACAATAATATGGACATTCAAGGGGGAGTGTTATGAAATTAAAATGAATATCCATAACCATTCCTCTTAGAATTCCTCCTAGGATTCTTTTCTTTCTAAATGTCCTTAACTTTGTAACCTCTCAATGAATGGCTTGTAAATGCAATAAACTTCACCATTATTCTCTTATAACCACATGCATAGTCTTCAATCACTTAGGACCTATAAATAGAGGTCATATACAAGACATTTGTACCATTGAATCACAAGTGAGAAAGTGATAATTTCATCCTCTCATATTTTCCTTCTTGTTATTATATTCTCTCTTCTTCTCTCTATCTTTCTTCTTTTCTTTATTTTTATAACAAAAATAAATATTATCAACTCTATCATAGAAATGGTCTAATTTAATTTAAAATTTTTATTAGTATGAAAGTATTTTCCTCCACAACCAGATTGGTAATCCAAAAAGTTACATGATAAATTTATTAGTTGCATAAATTTGTTAAGTTTTCTGAAATTTGACATAAGATTGTGACAATCATGTAGGTAATGTTGACACCAGACACTTCTAACACAAAAGATTAGGAAAAAAAAGTCGTTTAACTATACATTTATTAGAAACAGATATTTCATGTGAGGCTTTCCACTTTTGTTATTAAAAATGGGGAAAACCGTATTCAACTAATTCATATAGCTATACAAATTCAAAGAAAAAAAAAATAGAATGTTTACTCACGAGTTACATAAGTGTATTATAAACCATACTTATTTATAGAATGCTGCAGGCATCTTTTATAATTTATATATAATCCAACGAGCATGAGACTTATTGATGTGACAAATCATACTTGTTAATAAACCAAACATTTTTTAAAAAAATAATATAAACAAGTAAAAATAAAAACTCAAAATAAGTCATCTTTAACAAATCCTAATATTATTATCTATTATATAGTCATTACTATTTTTAATGATAATATTGTATTTACTCTTCAACATTATTGTCAAACTTTCGAATTGACTCTCCAATATTAACGTATGGCTCTACTTAACCAGAAGGTGTCACGAGTCACTTAAATTCGTAATAGTTGTAAACTTGGTTAAACTCATGAGTTTACACACCGAGTTTAGCGTTTTTATATTTCTACCTTACGAAATAATTGTGTCAACTTACTCTAAATTTCATGTTAATTATTTTTATTTGACCATATTCAATGAATTTATATATAAATTTTATAGATATTTCTTTATTAAGTTTGATAAAGTATGAATGTTGATATATTTAATATCAACAATTCATTTTTAAAATATATTTAAGTCAAATTATTGTTATTTTATGCATTTCTTATTTATCTATATATTTTAAACACGTATTTATTAATAAACATAAACTCTTTTGAGTTTAAGATTCAATTTCGCATTCTTATAACGAGTTTATTTAAATTTATGAGTTTGACATCCTTGCTCTTTAGGGTGTTTGAACTCAATCTTACTTTTACATGTTTGTTAAAAAAAAGTTATTGATATCATTTGGGTTACAAGACCTAACAGTAATTAATTGATTAATTAATGATTGATAATATTCACCTACTAATATTAGTTAGGAGATAAATAACTTATACAATTGATCTTCCAATTTTTAATATGAAAGAAAAATATAAGTAGTTGCATGTGATTGTTTAAAACTTTTGTCTCATTAAAATTTTGAGATATTATGTTTTGATCTAAGTTGTATTAACTAAATAGGTCAACTCTAAAACAAAGGTATAATAGACTTTAACTTTATTTAGTCCTAAATCTAGGCTATTAGAAGGCTTGACATAGTTTGAACCCTTTTTTAAAACCTACTCAAAATGAATGTCTTTAAGTTTAACAGCTTATCTTTTGCTAAAAAGTTTCCCTAATCTCATATATAACCCTTTAAACATATTTAAAAGCTTAACAATATTAACTGTCTAAGCAAATAGAAATGAGAAAAATTAATAAGGACAAATGTACATATTTACCAATGAACAATTATCAAAGGACCATGTGGAGCCGGGGGGAGGTACTAGCGTGGTTGTCAATACTCAATAGGCCTGACAATAATTTGAACTTGAATCTGCTTGATTTACTAAATACAATGAACTAGGCTCAAAATAGACTAATCCCTCGGCTTTTCAAAGGGCATAGTCTACTTGTACCTCCATTTCAAAGCGTCATTTTCTTAATTTGTAAATAAGAATTCGATTATTTTCGTATGAATGACATTGTTGACTTTCAAATCTCAAATCCAATCCACTGATCGCAACAATGTGATTGCGACTTCCTGATATTGATAAAATTATGGCACTTATGGTTGTGGAAACCCAACACAGCCTCCACAGAATCATTCCTCTCTATCCTCTTTTTAATTTATTTTCTTTCAATATTTAATATTCTCTACAAATATTATAATAAAAAAAGGAACGATCGTATTATCTTTGGACATCATCCACAAATTAGCATTTATATTTGAAAGAATCTCTGACTCCGTCAAATTATGACCTGTGATGATATTATTTGCTTTAAGAACAAGCTTGCTTGAGAATATGAATATTAATTATTGGAATTTTTTTAATCATGCTTCTTCCGCTGTTTTATAAATGAAGCAAAATGAGCTCGCAGAGAACCTGTACAGATCGTTTGGGAACACTATTAATAATTAATTATTAACATATAAACTTCATGATATGAAGAAGACTCAAAATAAATAAACAATTGTTAATTTTTACCCAAATCAACAGTAAATTGTTAATTTTTACCTTTAGCTTTACTGCAATCGTTTCTACTTGGTTTGTGTAGGGGGAATAAAAAACTATACCTGTTCCTCAGCCTACAATTGTGTTCCTTTCGCTCCTTTAATTTTCATACTGGAGTTAAAAATGACATAAAGAATAAAAAAACAAAAACAAGAAATCATGAATGTCCTACTACAAAATTCCAAGAAACAGAGGTTTCTTATATTTACCATAAAATCCTTCAATATAAAAAGAGTAGAAAATTTCACGTATCATGTTCTTTTTAATGAAAATGACACCATTAAAAACTACACTTATTCAGTCCCAAAATAAAGAAGGGCAAATAAAAATAATTCACGAAACATTCCTTAGAGTTGCCCCAAGAAATTGGGGGTGGCTTAAAACATTTGAACACATTAAAAATGCATTAAACCACACATTCATCTCTACTAATAAATTAAATTACCTTTTGAGGTTTAAATGCAATATACTAGCTAAGCTTTCCATTTTGTGTTACTATCATACCCTTCAATCGCTCTGTGAGAAGTAAGAAAATATTCAATAAATTACCGCTCTAAGCCACCCCATCCATAAAATACAAAAATAATATAAAATTCCAGCTCAGATTGAAAAAAAAATTGAAGTTATTGGATCATACTACAATTTCCAAATTCTCCCTAACCTGAAGAGCTATGAGGGGAAGCTATAGAATGAACAAGGACAGCTTCACTGGTTGTCGCTTTTTTTGTAGCAAGCTCCTCTAAACGTTTCCAAGTAGCTTCACGCTTGGCTGTTACTTCATCTTCCTTTGATACATCTTCCTCGAACTTCTGTAAGCATTCCTTGAACAGATCGGGATCAATATCATAGAATGTCTTCTTCACATTTAGAGTCAAACTGTGCACAGCCTGGTTCCAATGACTTCTGGCATTTCTTTCCAGTGCAGGGAAGATAATGGGCAGTATCACTTTCCGGTTTTGTTTGATTAAGTTCTCAGCGTGATCATTGTTCCACAAGAACAACGCCCTTTCTGCCACCTGAAAACAAAAGCACCGGATTTAACGTTTGCCGTGGGAAAATAGTATGAATCATTCTGCATGGACGTCGACACAAGCTCGAGAACTCAAGTCTAGAACAAAAATAGAACTGCTTGCATATAATTGGGAAAATTCCAGAAAAATACCCTGGAAATGTCAAAATCCAAAATCAGTTTTGTTTACTACACTTCATTAGACATTTACTACACTTGATGAGGAAATGACAACACATTTTAGTAGGAATCCCTGATTAAGGATTTTCAATTTTGACAATAAAAATTTCTGCTACAATATATAGCAATGTCTTTAATATGCATATCCAGTACTTTTTCATTTTAATTTTTCCATCACAAAAAAAGTCACTTTATGATAAGCATATCCAGTCAGTCTCAGCACATAACCATAAAGCAAGCTCTTGATGTGATCATTGTTTCATATTAACAAAGTTTCTTCCACCTAAAAACAGAAACTTGAGATTTAATTTATGTTTGTGTTGTCAAGGGATATTATAAATATGGGCATTGATATAGACCAGGCAACACAGTGACAAAACAATTGTGTGAGAACAATTCACAATATTGTATTGCATATTTCATAGATGCATCCAGGATCGTCAGACAGGCATGAAACGACTAAAAATTTAAAACTATAAAGCAATTCCAGTTCATGTACTTCACACATTTAGTCCGTATTAAAATTTAAAAGTAAGAGTTATAAGGTTTTAATTTTAAAAATACAAAATCAACTTTAAAGTACAATAGTTAACAATTATTGATGGCTTACAACTACGAAGTTTTGAGGCTGGATTACTGCAGGGTTAATTGAAAATGTCATTAATTACTTCCAAGAAAAAAAAAAAAAACCAGAAAAAATATCATACTATTGTCATATTGTGTAATAAGAAGAAAAAAACCATTCTCTCGGATGTTGAAAATTACAGTTTATGGGGGTACTATCACGCTTATAGGCTACAAAGAACACCTTAAGAAAATTATTAAAACCAAACAAAAGGGAGACTGAAATGATGGCATGACATTTTTTCCCCAACTTTCTAATAAGAAAAGTAAAACAAAGCCAAATCCTTTCAGAAGTGTCAATCAAGCATCAGTAAAGAATGGTCGAAAAGTTGTTTTAGTTACTTCTAGAGATGCTTATAACTGAAGATGTATCGTCAATAGGTACAGGGTTCTTCTCTCCACATACAAATAAACCAACCACAGGTTAGGTTAGTTTATAGGTTAAACAAAAAAGTGCAAAAAAGAAAAGAAGAAGAAGAAGAAGCAAGGAAGGTAAAGACGGGAATTAAACTTCCATAGCACGTCATTCTCAGGACTGGGATCATTGAAAAAATAGCACCTAGTGATTGACATGGAAATTGAGCTTCAGAACACCACTGGCAGCATATATTACATCATAGTCTTTTCAACAAAAGGCAAGGAAGCAACCCATAATGCAAATTACTCCCTCCGGTCCTAAATATAAGACCACTTTGACTTTTTTTGTGGAAGTTAAGGAAACAAATTAGACCACTAAATTATAACATATGTCATATGAAATTAGATTATAGGTTAGTTTATAAGTAGAATAAATTAGTTTTGAGGAAAAAAGAATTTTTTTGGGAATGAAACTACTTTTTTTTACTGGAAAAAAAAGTCAAAAAAGTCAAAGTGGTCTTATAATTAGGAGCGAAGGGAGTATTAGACAAGGATAATGGTTGTCTTGATCTCATACAAAAGTACATCAAAATAGAAACATCAAATTCGACAAGCAATAAAAAAAGGAAAAATGGAATAGAACATTTTTTTAAACATTAAAAAACTAAGTCACAAAATTAATGATAATTTCATGAACAATGCAGCATAGCAAACCACTGAATTGCTGCAAATGGATAGTCTACAGAGAATTGACTCACATTCAGTCTACAGCACACGTCCTCAAAGAAAGTGGTCATTGCATCGTAATACAATCAATGCTCTCTTTGTTGAGAAAGAAATATCACAAATCACAGTAGTTTCATCTATTTGTACATAATGCATAACTGGCACAAGATGTGAACTCCAAGACATGGGCTTAAATATTAAGAGTCCAGAAAAACTTTCCGGCAATATAAAGAAAGCAATACACCAAAAACTAGTGAATGTTGGAGGAAATAGGCTAAACTATCGGAATTGGGAGTGTTACAACAATTTATCTTAGGACTTAAGAGAAATATGGAAGATAAAATAAAACGAAGTTTAAGAGTTTGCAGAAAGATCAGATGATGAACTGAAAATCATACACCACTGTTCATCTACCTTTTTTAATCAAATCCACTGTTCATCTACCAACACACATACATACCCTAATAAAAACCCACCCGAACCTCCAAAACCCTCTCCTTTTCTCCCAGAGGCCATCACTAGGCATGCAAATCCAAGTTGAAGAACTAATATTTCTCAGAAGCCCACTATTTGTATGTATGAGATGATGCTTCATATGACATCAACTAGATTATACCAGGCGATGGATACTCAAGCTTATTGGAAGTGTATAACCATAAAGACCCAGAAAAAAGACTCAAACTCAGACATATATATTTTATTTTAGGGATGCAACTCTTTGCCCTATAATGCTATGAAGGATTACCAGATATATCCGAAGCTTAAGTAATTGGAAACAATGGTTTAAATGATTTCTATGTTTTAGAAAGTGATGGAACCCAAACAACCACACACACACACATGCAACAACAACATCAAAGTTCAAAGCCTTATCCCACTAGGTGGGGTCGGCTACATGCACACACACACTAGAAATAATAGATTATATGGTAAATACAAGCAGAAAAAAGAAACAACACTAGGCCTTGGGGATGCCATCGCTCTTCCACCAAAACCGCTCTAAATTTCCACCACGAAGTTTCTCACTCTTCTTTCGCTCTCTATAAACCTTCCTTGTAAACCAGAACTGCTCAGACCCACTCATTCTCCCGACAACAATCAATTTAATTGTTTTGATTTAGAACCTAAAGGAAGCACCAGACTACTTAGCATCAGGTGATGCAAGAGGTCTCTCATATTCAAGACGCCTAAAGGTCTTCTCAAATAAAAGAACATATAAATAAACAAAAATCTACAGTATCACAGAGATCGCTTATGTAAACCCAATTCAGAACTCAACCATAATGCCCACTTAGAATCATGAAGAGGTGAAACAAACTAGAGCAAAGCATCGAAATACCATACCTGGAAATGTGAACTATTCAAACACTGTGCTAACCGGCGAAACAATGGCACCATACATCGCTGGAATTCTGGAGTTTGAGTTGCTTCCAGGACCTCTTCCAGCTCACTTAGGAACATCACTTCTTTTGAACTATTTGTTATTGGCCAGTACTTCAATAATCCCCTAATAATAGTATCAGCAAGCTTGCAATCTTTCTCCACGAATTGGGTAATGCAATAAGACAACTGTTGATGGTACATTGCTAAGCATTTTGGTTTGTGCAGGGGAATGAGTACACGAACAAGAAACAGTTTATGCTCCTCTTTCAATGGTAGGGCAAAACCATTAATGATGCTCCCCAGAATTTCTAAAAATTCAGCAATTCCATTATGCTTCTCCGTCTCAAAGATAAAACGATAAAAGATGTTATTGATAGCTTTCCTGATGAAAGGGCGATGTGCCATGAATTTCCCATAGATGCGGTGTAGAGTCATTTTTAAATATTCCCGTTCTCTAGGATCTTCAGAGTCAAACAAATCCAAGAGCTTCAATATGAAGGACTGATCGATATATCTTTTAGCCAGCTTGGCATCCAGCTCAGGTGATGCCACGAATCTTAGAAAAAGCTCATACACAATTTGCAAGTGAGGCCAAGCAGGATCCATGGAAGGCTCCTCTTCCTCCACATCAAGGGCTTCAACAAATTTGTTCTCCCGCGGTTGAGGGCTAAGCGTCCTGAATATATTTACAGACACCATTTTTACAACTTCTTGTATAACAACTTCAGGGAATTTACCACTGGCAGAAGTCACATAGTCTACCATTTCTCCCAAGGTCTGCCGCTTGATTTCCTTTTCCTTGGTGTGCTTTGTTGGGTCAGTGAAGTCAAACACAACACAGCACATCTTCAGCTTTTTAATAAACAAGTTCAGCTTCTCAGAATTAGGAACATCCCTGAATGTTGGTAATGCTTCATAAGAGGGAGGCACTGAATTCCCGGTCAGATTTACATTGGCACCCTGGGAAACTCGGTTAACATGATGTTGTCCTGCATTTAAAGCAGAATAATGGGGTGGCAATACGGAAGAGTTTCCAGACTTATTGCTCCCAAGATCATTGCTTCTATAGGTGGACGAAGCATTTGACTGAATTGCAGGGCTTCCGCTTCCACCTTGTTCTCGATACTCAGAGGATTTAGACGACTTTCGAGGAAGCTTACTGAGTATTTGTTTGAACATAATTCATAGAATTAACACCTGCCAAAAATCTGAAATACTGATCCCTCAGGCTTATGCACCACACGTCTTGAACCAAGATTCATGTAACCTTCCTCAATGACGTAAGTTAATGTACTGAACTCATCAGACACACATCTTGTCCGAATGTCCCTCAATAGACAAAAACATATGATGGCCACAAGAAATCCCCTGTTCATCTGGGGAGCAGAAGAAAACCCACTTCTCTAGCCATGGATCAAAACCTAGTCTTTAAGTAATTATCTAATTAACTAAAACTTTCCAATAAATACAGCTTACCAACGGGGTTTAAAATAGGAAAGGCCAAACCTTCACACTAAATTCGGAAACAAAACAACGATCAGGAGCTACAATCTTCACGATGCTAATCAGAATTCAGAACTTCAACCATCGTCCTCCGTCTCTTTGACCTGATACACGAGAGAAATTCGAAGAATGTTCCGTGGATTCCCCTTTAAGTTCTCGTGTTTCCTGAAAAAAACAAAAGATGATTTTCGAACAATCTGTAGAGAATTTTAAAATACATCCCAGCAAAAATAAATAAATAAATGAAATATAGAGACGAACCCGGAAAAAGCACATGCAAATAAATGGAAATGCAAGCATCCAGATAAACTCAAAAGAATAAACGCAGATAGAAAGAAGTAGTATTATATATACATAGAGCAAACACGGTTTAAATCTTCGACGTCGTTGTTTGTTGACCTTGGAAATTATACATCAATGGGAAGCATTGATTAAGAAATTTCCTCTGATTCCATCAATCTTGTGTTTGATTAATGGATCCGTTGGTTAAGCAGGGGATGGTCAAAGGAGAAGAAGCGAGAAAGGAAATCAGAAGAAAACATGAAATGGGCAGGAATCAATTCAATTCGTCGTTGGTCACATCAAAATCACGAGCTGTGAACGTCAAAGAGAGGGAACTTTGGGGTGGAATGGATTATTGAGATTGAATGAATGAAGGTCCTGGAAGGAAGGAAGATTAGCTTTTGTGGTTACCAAAAGCACAAACAACGGAGTGTCAAACTTTTACATGTTATAGTATTTTGATTTTGATAATAAAAAAAGAAATTAATATGTTATATTATATAGATACACTACTTGGTTTCTAAATATAGGATTTAATTGACTTTTTAGGAGAATTCTAATAAAGTTAAATAAATTACTTATAAAATTGATTTGACTAAATTTTATCTCTAAACTAGTTTATTTTACTTATAAACTAAGATCTGATATAATAATACACAAAATATATTATAATTAAGTGATTCATCTATCTTTCTTCATTTCTAAAAAGAAAAAAACATTCAAATGAGTAATATTTAAAAATCGAACATAGAAAATTCACAATAAATTGTGCATTTTCGGGGATATATGCATGTTTTTGTTGGCTTTGGCTTTGGCTTTGGGGTACTTTTTGGTTCAATTTTTGGTTGGTGAAACTGAAGGAAGACAAAAGTAGAATCGAGTAAACACGGAAGATCAGTGTCGCTTTTCTCCTTTTAAACGAATTTTGGTAAGGTACCAAGGGTTCAATTAAACTAATTTTGACCACATTTAAATTTGAAATATTATTATCGGGGCCTAGATCAAAAGAAATAAAACAATTGGAGGATAATCCTTATATCAAAAAATTTTCTTGATTAGAAATACCTGGATTTGAATACGAGTATTTTTGGTCTATTAGATTACATTAGAAGGCAATACTTTTTGTATTTAAAAGGTAAAAACATAGTTCTTTAGGTCATAAATATAAAACTTATTTACCTAATTTGATTAGATTAAGGATGTTAATTGAATTAGTTAATATCGGATGCTATTACCAAAGCACATTAATCATCTACATTTATTCTCAATCCGTTGTTTGTTTATTATTAAGATTATCAATAAGGATAATTTAGAAAAAAAAAATTGAGAAAAATTAAAAAGAAATCTTATATTTAGAACCAAATTCATCTTTCTAGATAAGTTTTGTATTTAGGACCGGAGGGAGTATTAAACTATTCTAGCCAATAAACTCTTCGGACAGGCTTTTCACTGATTTTTTAACAAAAAAAGTATGAATGTTGCATGGGAAACTAATGAAATGTTATTTATCATGCATGAGAATATTATACATACATTTTGTCTATATATATAGCTCCTAGAAAATAATCAATTAGAGATGAGAAAGTGAGAGACTTTTCTTTGAACGAGAAAGGAAGATTATACAGTTTTTGAGTTGGCAAGACCACGGAGAATTAGGCTTTTTGTTGACATTGCATAATTTCAAGCAATCATCGTTGGACCACTTGATGAATCCATCTACCATTTCACTCTTAATCCCCCCCCCCCCCAAATATATATATATATATATATTTGTATGTAACAAAAGAAGTAGGCAAGTATATAGAAAAGAAAGAGCAAGCACTGCTACACGAGAAAAAGTAATGATAGCCCCACATATGACATAACATTAAACAAGTGAATGTGAGGTATGCAAGCAATCCCATGATTTCTCTACAAGTCTAGCGCACAAACCTAGGAGTATGATATAAATAACAATAAACCAGCTCACATAAATAGGAGGGGAATGTACAAAAAGTAAAAGAAAAAATAACATAAAGGAAGAAGAGGATAAGCATTTAGCATATAGCTTACGGTTGTGCACACGTGCTCCTCTGCTGCCAGAGAAGGATCGCATCTAAAAATGCCGCCAATCATCTTACCACTACCCTTTTTCCCTACACACACTCTCTCTCTCTCTCAAACTTTTTTCTTCATTTCTCTCTCCACTCTCTAACCTGTCAGGGGGGAATCTAATATACTTAGGATTTAACAGGTCATCCACTCCCAAATCATGTTTCAAACAATAACATTCCAACGGCTCACACAATTTTTTTTAACATATTAAAAGAAACATAAATATAGGAATTGTTCTTTATTTAGGATAAGTAAATTTGGGATATTAATCATCCCAACAACCATATTAACCACTAAAGTAAAGTCATTAACCACTTCGCACAGAACTTAACATTAATTTCGCTCATAAGTAGTAAATATAATTAACCACTCAAATAACGATATTAATCATTCCAGTAGTTAGGGGTATTAATCAAATTTACTTATCTCAAATTAAAAATAATCATGCTTATGTCATCTCTCATATCGAAAGTATCTTTGTGAGCTTTTAAAATTTGAAGGATATTTATTTGTCTTTTTCACTTAACTCCAAGATCAAATGGGTGGATATCTAAAGTGGAAAAAAAGGTTAATATTATACTTAAGTCTATATAGTTTATTCTTAGTTTGATTTTAGTCCATATGATTTCAAGAACAGGTTTTGATCCATCATATTTATTCACATCTACAATGTTGGTCCCTATAACTTAATAAGCACCAAAACCATTTTATCCGTTGATGGACTAAAACATATGATTTTAAATTATAAAGACCAATCAAAACGAAGACAAACTGCAATGACCAAATATTTTATTAACGTATGAAAAAAAAAAAAATCTACAGATTTGTTTGCCTTCGTACATTTTTATTAGGTCAGATGGTATTTGTGTACCTCTGGCAAAAAAACATTACCTACATAATTTTTTCAGTAAAAAGACCTGCCTGCATAATTAACCCCATCAAATAAATTTAACTGCACAATTATCATCAAATCTGATATTTTTCAACGAAGCTCAATAAATAGACAAATTTATGGGCCAATAAATAAAACCAGTGTGTAAAATAATGAGCCGAAGGACGGTGCTCTTTAAATTCCCTACGAAGGATAGTAGGCAAAACCATTAATATAAGCCTGAATTGACGGTTCTCTTCCCAGAAAGGCTGATAAAACTTCGATGGGATCCTTTGATCCACCTGGGGCCAATACCTGCCCATATAGTTTAATCAAATAAGCAAATAAAAACATTTAGCAGTATGAGAATTTCATTAGGAAACCAATACACAGCTGCATCACAACTTTAAAGCTATACAACTTCCAGTCCCAAATATATGACAGATAATGAGGTCCTAAATATAAAAACTCAATCTAGATACTACCCCAAATTTGTATTTTTTCCATTCAGTATCCTAATAGCTTGCATGTGTTATAGAGGAGAATTCTCAACACACATGATTAAAGAGGATATTTTATAGAAACTAACACATATTTGCAACAAATAACTGACTTACCTAATTTTTTTAACATCCATTAGTTATTGAACTCATAAGTGGAAGGAGTAACAAATAGTCAATATAGTTCTTATGGAAAATACCATAACATTACTTACCTTGTTCCTGAATTGCATACCAACGTGATGGTTTGAAACATCATTGCCAAACTTTGAAGCAAATATATCAGCAGCAAAAACCTGAATATTTAATTATGAAATTTTAAATGTTTGAAATATTTGACAGCGGACTTTGATGAAACAGTGAGTTATTCGTACCTTGCTCCAAATACGACTGTAACAAGCAGCCTCATAGCCTATAACACTGGATGGAAAACATGAAGCTGGATTGGTTCCTTCTAACACGGGCAAGCCTAACATCACCTGGAAAATGAAAATTGTACAGACATTTCTTTTTCCTTTTTTCATTCCACAGCATGAACTTAAAACAGGGTATACCATAAATTAATGTACCTTAGGGTGAAGATGCTTGAACAACTCAATAATGTCTACATTATCAGCAGAATGTATGATTTGATCAAAAAGACCTGTAAGCAAAAAATCAGTTGTATAAAGTTGGAAGTACTATTGGAAGATTCTCTCCATCAAACACACAACACCATGTTCAATTCCTTCTCAAAAGGAAAAAAAAATGGAGAAAATAGTAGGCATCTGACACCTTATAGAAATTGAAAAACCTTGAATAGAAATTACATGTTATTTCACCCAAAAAAAAGAAAATACATTGTATACTATGAAACAACAAAAATTAGAAACTACTATTTTTTTGGCCAACTGCCTACTTGCTTGTATAGCATACAGCATAATACTGTTTCACATTTTTACGACTAGAACATCATTGAAATATAAAATACTACATAATAGCTCTCTTAAACATCCAGATTCTGGCATGCAGTAGAAGCTCATAGGTATCCAAATTACTAGTCCTTGCCAATTTGAACAGTAGGAATCAAATTTACAGAAAATGAACATATCACATCCCAACAGATAAAAGTGTTTTACCATATTTTTGGGTAAATGTACAAATTTAGCAACAAAATGTTTCGTTATGTACACCAATCATAAGATTGTTTTGGGGGTTGCAAAAGTAGACACAAGCTTTTTAAAACAGGGCAAAAATAGTAAAGCCATTAATTGGAATACAACGCAATTACTTTTTGAATTTCAGATAGGGGAGAGAGAAAAGAAACGGACGTTTCACCGCTATTTTTGCCATGTTTTAAAAGTTTGTCTATTTTGCACCTCCTAAAGCAGTCTTATGATTGGTGCACATAGCGAAACACCTTGTTGCCAAATTTGCACCTTTATCCCTATATTTTATTATGACATTAATGCTATAACAGGGACAACAGAAGTAACGTCTAAAATCAATAATGCATTTTGAGCCAGTTTTTACTTCTAAGCAGATTAGAAGATATTCAATAAAAACATTAATTATCAATTACACAACTAAATGCATAAGATAGTAGTATCAAACATGAAGTTTAATTTCAGGATGTAAAATGATATAACATACAGTAAAGAATCTCTTGCTTTAATTTGAGTGCAGCAAAAGAATTCCTCCATCTTTTAATTGATTTACATATGTCTTCCCTTAAAGGCTTTGTAATATCCTGCAACTCATTAAAACAATGTAACAATTAATAAGTGCATAATGTGATCAAAAGAGGTATTTAATAAACCCATTTCAGATGAAGACAATTAAGAATGCAATGTTGGTAGTTCTGTACTGTTTCAGAGTCATGCAATTAAGAATGCAGCGTTGGAGACAAGATTTCTGGTGCAGCTGATCCCAGATAGATCAGACACCGTGTAAAGTGAGAATGTCATGACTCAAATGCTCATCAACAATTATCACTTTTTTCATGTGGAGGGGACCAAAACAATTATAGACTTAAATAGTGCAGGAAACCGACAGCAAAAGTCACCTGATGGAATCCAGTTATCAACTTCAAAGAAGAGCTTTCATAACACCTACAATTTTTCACAAGCATGAAGAATGAACTCGGGTTTAACAAAAACCCAGTGACTTTTTTTAACTGGTGAAGATATGTTGAGTGATTGATTACCAATTTTCTAGAACCTGGGCAGGGATTTCCACAAAATCAGGATCAACACGCAGCCCAGAAAGTCTAGCAAATGATGCATGATTGCAGATTTGTTGAACCTAGCAGTATATTTAGAAAATATTACAAAAGGGAGAAAAAAAATTATGTGCACAAACATTAATGGAAGTCCAATCAATGAAGAGTAAAACTTCAATAATGCTCCGATTCTTATTCATTGAAAGCTGAATAATTTAAGTTAATAGAGGGTTGAAGAGCGATGTCAACATCCAAAATCACAAGGAAATAGTAGCTAATACGAATTTAATATTAATTTTTCTCGAATAAAATACAAGGTCAGAAAAATTAATAGTAAAGGCCTAACGACTAAATAAAAAATTCTCAGTAATAAGCAAAACGAAACAGTTAAGTTAGAAAGATGTCATTAGAATAAGGCATTTACTGCAGCAATAAACAACAATATATCCTTTCCTCTTGTAGCTTGTGTTACTACAATAATAAGGAAAATTGTTCAAGTCCCCAGAGTAGGATGTCTCTCATTCAGCAATTTTTTTTTTTTTTAATTTTCTACCCTTTTCCCCCAGAAAAGGCATCATAATGAAGACAACAATAACCTTAGTTAATGAAATAACTCAGATTAGGGAACTCCTTAAGATGAAAGCAAACATACCACATGGCCAAACTCATGGAGAAGACTGACCACTTCAGAAAATCGCAATAATCCAGAATTACTGCTAACATCCTTTGGACACTGAGAGATCAATAATGCAACTGGAACCTACATACAGCAAAACATGACAGAGGTATAACTTTTAAGATATAGAATAACAATATTTTTATCCATGCAATAGTCAAGATTCAAAGTTTTGAAATAAATAATTAAAAACAAACCTAGCTTGGACATTGAACAAATTTGCATGAGCTTTATGCTAGTGAAATTACAAGTTGAAAACAAATTGACAGACCATAAATTCATCACAATAATCATAATCACCTGCGCTTGAAATTATTTATGCAGGAAATTTCTCAATAAGAAGTATTATTTTATTTTAGAACAAGACTTCTGAGAATTGTATTTGTTTATTGACAGACAAAGATCCTTGCTTCAGCTCCTGATTGCAATGTTCAATCGAAAGTAAACCAGTGCTAGAAATAAGGCATGTAAATAATACATTACCATGATAACATGTTTGGAGGGGGAAGATAGAGAACTCTAACTACCTAGTGCTAGATCTAACCCATGCTTTGAATCAGAAAATAAGAAAAACTAATGTGAAGCAAAAAAAAAAAACAAGAAGAAAAACCTGCAGTGTCCGACTGGTTGTTGATGCATTGTTTTGAAGAGCCACCACACAAGTATGGCCATATTTACCATCCCTGTTATGGTAAAAATTTAAACCACTTTTAATTTCTGCTAGTGAACATAAATTACTGAAATATCAGGGAAGGGGGGACAAACCTTGAGTACAAATCAAGGTAGCAATAACCCAATAGTTCACCAGAACCTAAATCAAAGACTGAGAAAACACGAACATCAGAATTCCAAACCTCAGCATCTACAATTTCCTCAAACCTCAAACCTGCGAGAAGAATAATAAGAATGAGAATCAGCATGCATTATAACAAGCCCAAAAATAAGTAACCATTATATCTTTAAAACTTAAAGAAACTCTAGTTAAATTGAAGGAATATCTGATGGCCAGGGAAGCAAAGTACAAGAAAGCCAATAGATTGTCGGATATAACAATACCAAATATATCTTGGAGAATTTTGAAGATCCCAGATAGAACCTACCAAATATATCTTGGATAATTTTGAAGATCCCAGATAGAACTAAACTAATTGGAAAATATTGTTTGAGCTCGCCAAAATCCAGATTAAAATTCTGATCTTCAACGCGTTTTATGTAATACAGTAAATCCTCAATTCCAAATGGAAGCTCCCCTTCCTCTTTCTTCTGAAAACACAGTAAACTCTTAATCAGAAGGTATAACACTACAGAAGATCCTAACAAAAAATGTACAAACCTTCATATTTTTCAACAATTCAAGTTCCTTCATGGCCAAGTCATCTAAACTGGATGATATGTCTTCTAGGAACTCAAATACCTGGATGAAATTTAGAATAGGCGCACATCAATCAACAAGGCTTCAAGGAAGAAGTTAAGGGGAAAAAATATAGAATCATAACAAGAACACAACGTTTCCAATTCCTATGACATTTTCCTCAAAGCCTAACCAATATAACTCCATTATCAACTAAAGAATTTGTCAAGTTAGTTTTCCTCTTAAATTAGAGATCCATAGTGCAATCATTTGTAATTAACTCAAACAGAATACACCTAGGAAGAATTTATCTCACATATCTCTCATATTTACTCTCCCATATAAAGATACTTCACTATCTAAATTGAGATTCTGTTTCCCTTTTGTATAACAAATTAGAAACAACTTTTTAATTATGAGAGATTTACTCAATACTACAAAACTCCCTTATTAGAATTGAAGCTATTTTATAATAAGTATTGATACTTGGTAACCTGGAGGTCACAGGTTTAAATCCTGGGAATAGCCTCTCTGATTGAGGGATAAGGCTGTGTAGTACATCTATCCCTTCCCAAATCCCAACTGGTGGGAGCCTTGAGCATTGGGCCGCTAATTCATTATTGATATTTGGTACCCTTTGACAGCATGCAACACAAGCATGTACTGAACATGCGAGATGAAAGTTGGCTTAATTAAAAGAAATAGTTTAAAAGTTTAGCTTGGTCATTAATACAAGATACTTTATATAATTTAGTGAAGTGTTTATAAAAATTATTTCCAAAAATGCCCAAATATCTGATTGACTCATTTTGGTGGCACATTTAAGTTTAAGGTTCAAAGATGGAAGTTAATAGTTTTAATTAAAGGTGATTTGGGAATATGTGTGATTCAATTAAAAGTGTCTTATAAATAGTAATAGCGGGAGTAATCCAATTCAACATAACCATATATGCTGCTAGTTGTTCATCTAATGAGTGCACAAGGTAGTAGGCAGAAATGAAATAGACGAAAATAAGCAGAAATGTTTGGGACTGACTTATTGTTCAATAGATGCATTGTTGATGTTTACTCCCTTCTTTTCCCACCAAATTCAAATGCTCACAGATAAATTGATGACAGAAGCTAAACCAGACTAGAAATGTAAACAGCTCACATCACAATCTTCACATGTTATTCTCTCCCCTTCCCTCTTCCACTGACCAGGCATCCCAAAATAAAATGCAATACAAGTCACCATATAGTCACTTGACAAGAAAATTGGATGGAAAATTATTTTGACCTTAATTAGATAAGAATCTTCCAAAAGAAACCCAGTTTATAAACCTTTAACTACAACACATTACAACATATCTAGCACAACTTTTCAAACCTTTGTAGGTGTCCTTGCCATCCTAATATCAACAACATACTCAGCATAGTTTGAATACCCAAGTAAACGAGCATGTTTATGTCTCTGTTCCACCTGAACCATGCCAAAAGGATATGCATCAACAAGTTGATACAATGTATCATAATGAAAACACGGGAAACAACACAACAACAAATACAAAATCAAGGATATATAAACTCAATGCCTAATTATGATCATGGGAATACCATATGCAATTCAAAATTGAATCAAAATGGTTGATCTACAAGTTCATCATTCATAATTTTCAAATTTTGTACAAAGAATTCAACTTTTACAAAAGAAAATCATGAATGAGTTGTTTGAATTAGAACATATATGGAAATATATGATCACATCGAGAGTTAGTGTTGAGAGAGATAGGGAGATATATTTGCATAACAAGATCGTACTCAACCATAACACAAATCTGTCCTATTTGTATCCACAGATTCTGCCTTGAATGATGAGGAAAAATCAGAAAAACTTTTTCTTTGCTTTCCTTCAACAACAACAACAACAAAGCCTTATCCCACTAAGTGGGGTCGGCTACATGGATCGCACGACGCCATTGTGCTCTATCAATAACCAAATTTTTAGATATATTATTTATTAAAAGATCTCGCTCTACAACTTCATTGGGTGTAAGTCTCGGTCTCCCTCTTCCTCTCTTAATCGGACTCCAGACTGTTTGATCTACCCTCCTCACTGGCGCATCTAATGGCCTTCTTTGTACATGTCCAATAAGTCAGATGATAACAAAAGGTTGCTCATATATCAATGTTCAATGAACAACTAAAAAGCCAGCTCCTGGCGTTTTAGTACATTGTAGCATTACCTAACTGGTATTGGTAGAGCAATTATAAAAACTAAAAGTTTCTCACAAATCATTAACTTGTTAAGCCAGCTTTTCGTTAATGGATTGTTCTATTTCTGAACTCCTGTTAGCAGTTTAAGCACAACTTCAACAACAAAAAGTTGCTTACAATTCATTTTCCCACAGCAAATGCTAGCTTTGGGTCAAATAACCAATAACTTCCATTTTCATGGCTTACAATTAGCTCATCCTTGATATTAGAAAGTGAAGTCCTGATAGTGATTGATTCTATTTACAATAATTACCAAATTTTCCAAAAGTGAAAGATTGACTTCTCCAGATCTCTTCCCATATGCTCTTGCTACCATCCGCCTTGTTGTTCCTACCTTCGCAAACTCAAGGAAATATCACCAATCATGTAAGTAGTTAATAAAAGTTCTCAAAATAAATGATTATATACAAGAAAGATGTACCAACCACCATGACAACAATGGACATTATGGATGCTATACAGAAACAATTAATGTTTCTGCTTATGCACATGAAATAGATTCAGAATCTACAGTGACAATGGTTACTCTCAGTTAATCCCTTCATTATTGTGCACATATACTGTTTTATAACTCACATTTTTCAACAGAATTAGTTGTAAGTTTTATCATGTTTTACACAAGAGTTTAAGAATGGTAATCATATTTAGTAAATTATTTATAAAATTATAATCAATTTTACAACAGCTCTTATGGCAAAGTCAAGTTTGAAATTAGGGGTGTTCACGGGACGGGACCGGAACGACCCCGTCCCGTCCCGAACTTGTCCTTGTCTCGATCGGGACGGGACGGGCCTTGTCCCGAAATTTTTTCTCAATTAATAAAAATTGACCCAAAAATCTTTTTTTTTTGCAGAGCAACACACTTAGTGGGTGATTTTGTAGCATAATTAAATCTCTTCCAATGCCATGAGCACTCCATATTAATACATAATAAACCAAAAACATAATAATTAGAGCAAAAAAAGTAGTAATAACTACACATTTAAATAGAGTTTGAAAAAAAACTTCAAATGTGATGTGTTACACATAGATCATAGTGGCAGCGGACAAGAAATTTGAGATCAATGAATGGTTGGAACTTAATTTAGAAGTTAGAGTTATATTTTTTTAAAAAAAAGTCATATATACTCACACATGAGACAGCCAGTACCGGAAGTGATAATAAAAGTGGGAATGCTGTTACTGGAACGGACCACACAAATAGGGGTGATGACACATGTATTTTTTTTAAAAAAAATATGAACATACATATGTATATATATTCGGGACGGGACGGGATCGGGACGACCCCGTCCCGAGTCCCGTCCCGTCCCGAAGCTGCACTCTGTCCCGTCCCGAAAATTTTCGGAACGGGACAGAATGACCGGGACGGGACAGTGTTGAACAGCCCTATTTGAAATGATATTCAATACTTTGCATCTCCAGGCAGCCTATCTTTCTTATAATTGTATGTCTTTTCCAGGACAAAATACCCATGGAAATAACAATGAGACATTTTACTTATTCCAAATGCCAAACCATTATAAAGACATAAAAACCTAGTTATCAAGGATAAAGTTCATGAACCTCAGATGCCTTGTAGTACAAGGGGATGCTAAAAATCAATATAGTGCCTTACCATAAGATAGCACTCAGTTGGCAAAGTAATATGCAATCATATGCTATTACTTCAAATGACATACCTTGCAAAGTTCAAGTACAGCAGCAACATGATGACTTCTCAAAGAGATCTTCAATTTTCCGTTTTCAGATTTATCTAAAGCCTGTAATGGAATCAGTTTGTTCAAAGTCTTGATAACATAATCCTTCAAAACAGTAAAGTTCATTTTTTTAAGGCAACCCTGAATCAGAGTAGTAATGAATGAGTGCTCATATTAGCTCTTTTCGAGCAGAGTTAAAATCATATAAAGCTTACAAGACCCATTAAATAATTCATGCCTAGGAAGCTGAGAGGGATCTGACCAATTGTGAACTAATAAAGATGCCCTGGATAGTTTACTATAATCATAAAGGTTCAAAATTTTCTTGGAAATTCCATTTTGCTAGATATTTTTAGAGAAAAATTTTTCATAGACAACATTATTTTCTTCCATTTAAAGGGGAGAATTAATTATTCTAGTGTTATTCCCTTAATAGGAACAGACTCACAGACTGAGAATTTTACTTGGCACTTGGCAGGTACAATTGAAAATTCAAACTTCTTAAAGTCATTTGTTTAAATAACAATATGCAATAGGAAATTAAGAATAATACTAGTATTATTCTTAATTTCCTATTGCATATTGTTAGAATTGCAGGTCCACAAGCCCAATAAAGCTTTCTCCCAATATGCGTTTATCAAATTTTGAATGAACAGAACTGCTGTATGCCATTCTTTGGCAAAATGCCATGGCTGACTTTTTGTGAAGTAAGTTTTTAAGAGTTATCGGTGGTTATGGATTCACCTACTGACCTTGAAGTGATTTCTCAACACTGCACAAAAGTTTATATAAGAACGAGGAGGTGAAATTTCTGAGGTATTGCAAAGTCTTTGCAATACTCTGGTGTATTTGATTCAAGAGAAATTCTTGCATCTGCCCATAATGATCTGTTACCCCTATAATGAATGTGGAATAAAATAGTGCCTGTGAAAATGCAAGATTGGGTTGTTTTACTACATTGTTGACTCTTTTGCCATACGGTGTCCTTTGTTATTTCATATTTTAACCTTTTTTAGGGGCATATCCCATCTTATCAGGCATGAGACCTCTAATGCCTACCCCACTAATGCTCCCTGTAATGCCCCAACCTCCCAATTGTTTTTTTTTTTGTTTTTTGACTTTTCTCTTTTGATCATTAGCTTCTATATAAAATAAGACATTGTATAATGATGAATAGATACATTTTTACATTTTTTTTTACGATTTTCTAAACAAAATAAATCAAAATTGCACAATTTTAGAGTATTCTTCTTTGAGTCATAACAAGGGGCATTGGAGACCCCAAGCCAATATCTTATTATTCATACTTGTAATGAACAGATTTTATAAGCCATAAGTTAGAAGTCCATTAGATGTAAGCACTCACTTAACATTTTACTTGGTCCATGGATTGCAATGGGAAAAAATTTTTTGGAAGCGTGCCTGAAGTCTAAAATTCTAGAGTCTCTTAAAAGTTTTGACGGAAATAAAACTAAAGGGAAGAAAAATCATGCTAAACCTTGAGAAACTCTGGAGGCAATCCAGCTAACTCTGACTCATTAAAGAGAAGAAAACTGCCATCATCGCTAAGATTTTGTACATATCTTAAGCTTAATTCATCAATCTGAGCTCTTAAACGAAGAAGCTCTTCTCTCTTGGTTGCAGTAAGGTTCAATCCATTTCGCTCGAAGTCTCTCACCTGTCACTGATTAGGCAAGAATCAAGATCTGGATTTTGTTTTCACATGGATAACATTATATATATATACACACACACACACTAAATTTAGTTTACCAAAAACAAAAAAAAAATTCATTTTCTCAACAAAGTCTCCCAAAATTATATAATTACAGATAGAAATTATCTTACCAGAATTTGAACAAAGCATTTGGCTTCAGCACTCATCCACTCCCCCCTAGCTGCAAATGCCTTGACAGCAAGATATACATCTTCACGTTTGCTGATCCAATTTCATGGAACAGTATCAGATTCAGTTCTATAATCCATATAGTGAAGATAAATTTAAATTTTTAATATCTTGTAATGACATATATTGAATAAGTCAAGGTAAACTGAAAATTAAGACAATCATAAGCTTTCCTTTCTTTTGTTTTCAGTAGAAAAACAAGCACAGTAGGGAAAGCCATTAAGGCCAGTAAAATGCATAGCTTCTCCCCCCTTTATAGATCACAGTAAAAGGTAACCACCACTTATTCCTAATAAATCAACCAAACCTGCATAAGTTAAGATGAGCATCTATTTTTCTTTCTGCTTCTGCACTAGCTTTGCGCACTTCCTCCACAGAAGATACCAGCTTAGGAAAAATACAAGATTGTATCAACGGGAATTGCTGTGCTTCAAGCTCTGCTAGAGGTGATATAACGTTCATGTAAGAAACCTGCGGTTTTTTGACCACACAAATAAGTCAAGCAAGCCCAAGGAAACAATTATGAATTCACCAATGAAATCAGGACAGAGGGAAAATAATTAGGAACATAAACATACAAGAGAGTTGAAGAAAGGATCATATCCTTAAATGTCTCAGTAAGAACACATTACATGAATAGCATCAAACACAATAAAGAAATACAAAAATTAAGAATACCTTGTCAAGTGGGACTGAAGCAACAGCATCATGGACCTCTTTTGACTTGGCAATGATTTGGTCTGCCAACTTAAGAATCTCAGATTTTGATAGGTTAATACGCACGTTGGAGCCCGGAAGATCTACAACATTACCCAAAGCAATTTCAAAAGCAAATATACATACATACATACACACATATATATACAGCATTAGATTATTAAAGCAACACAAGCAAGAGAGCTTAACGAAGTTAGGTCCGAGATAAGAAAGTGAGGGAAAATTGAACCTTTTTTGGTTCGATTTTTCTGTTGATGGTGTTTGATGGCGGCGATGCCGAGGTTGACGGCAATGGCAAGCAAAGCAGAAGCTCCGGTGAAGGCGAGTAGGGTTCTGTGTCGCTTGGGTTTGACCATTTTCTCACTGTTCTCTTCGCTTCCCGTCATTTTCTCTGCTCTATTTCCCGGTCCCCTGAATTTCGAGTGCGAGGGAAATTTGTTTGCTTTTGGGCGGAGTGAAATGACAACATTTAATTTAAATTCCAAAAAAGTGTTCTACTGGAAATAAAACAAAAAAGGAAAGTCTAAACTAAAACTAAAGCGAGAATTACAACTAGGTCCTTAAAAAGGAATTAATTACAATTAGGTCATAAAAAATCATAGGGTGTGTTTGGATGGACTTCTGAAAAAGTGACTTATAAATAAGTCAAACTGAAAATAAGTCAAACTGAAAATAAGTCAGATTGTGTAATGAGATTTATGTTTGGATGAGCTGTTAAAAAAAGTGACTTATAAGTCATAAGTCATATTGTGTAATGAGATGTATGTTTGGATGGACTTTTGAAAAAGTGATTTATGTTTGAGTTAGTTGTGATTTGATGTGTAAAATCAGTTAGAATTGTGGGGTCCACCAAAAAAGTGACTTATAAGTCATAAGTCATAAGTCATAAGTTAAAAAAAAGAACTTATACTTATTTTGACTTCTAAGTTATAAGTTACTTATTTTTATAAGTCGAGACAAACATACTCAAAACAACTTTTTTAAAAATAAGTACTTATTTTTTAAAATAAGGACTTATTTGGCTGGAATAAGTCCAGCCAAACAAGCCCATATTATATCGAAGTCTCTAAGGACCTAACTGATATTAAATGACTTGTTATTGACAGTTCCTTGAGTAATGACAACTCTTTAAGTTATCAATATTGAGCTGCAATTGACAATTCTTTAATTGTCATTAACAACTCATTGAGCTGCATTAATATCACCCAGGTCCCTAAGGATTTCAATATAATTTGATGATTTTTTGGGACCTGATCGTGATTAATTCCCTGATTTGGGATCTAGTTATAATTTTCCTAAAACTAAATGATGTACATGTACTCCCTTCGTCCCAATATATAAGAGTCAAAAATTTGAATGGTTTTGTCCCTTTTTATAAGAGTCTGTCTAAATTTGTCAAAGCATTTAATGAGTTTTTTCCCACTTTACTCATTATTATTCTCTCCATTTATGTTTTCTTTCATACCCATTTATAACGTTATTATCACATTTCTCTCTCTTATATAATCAATTATAAATAAACTTAAGAAAACAAAATTATTTTAAACATACTTATTTCTTTCAACCACTTCCTTAATTTGTGTGATTTTACCTCATTGATTCTTATAATAAGGGAAGGAAGGAGTAATAAATAAGGAAAATTATAACCATCTCATGGAACATAATTAATCATCAGTTACTTTAGGACTTGGGTTATTTTAATTATAAAAGTGAAAAGACTACTTTACCACTTATAATTTAAATGGACTAGGGGAAGGGTTATGGCAGTTGATCGAAGCCCCTTGCCTTCCTCTTCATCTCCATCTTCATCACCTTGTTAGTTGTTGTGGTTGATCTTCTTCTTTTTTTTTCAGTATTGTCATTGGACATTTAGTGACTATAGTGGTCATTGGTCGTCACTCTCCTTAATTTTCCTACAATTTGATTTTGCTTCTACATATGCATCATTTTATTCACTTTCTTTCTATGTTTTATTTATTCTCATCCATAAAGAAGATGAGGGCTTGGCTTACATACTTTTCCGAATCTGTGTTTTAAAGTAAAGTTATCAATGTTTGTTGTTTCACCATATTTTATATATATAAATATATATATATATAAGGTGTGTTTTGTTGGACTTATTTTCCACAAATAAGTCCTTATTTTCCCCAAAAGAGCTTAAATGGGGAAAATAATATTTTGAAATGTTTCGGTTAATTTATAAAAATAAGTGCTTATAGCTTATAAGTAGGAATAAGTAGAAGGAAAAAAATTTCAGCTTATGACTCATAATTCATTTCTGGAGGTGGACCCACAAATTATGACTTATTTTTTACACCCAATCACAACCGACCCAAACGTAAATCTCATTACACAATCTGACTTACAGAAAATAAATCACTTATAAGTAATTTTTTTACAACTAATTCAAGCATAAATCTCATTACACAATCTGGCTTATTTTCTATCTAACTTATTTTCAATCTGACTTATAAATAAATCACTTTTCCATAAGTCAATCTAAACACACACATAGATAGATAGTTAGTGCCTACTCTTTCACTTTCACGAATGTGTGTTTTAAAGTTATCAATGGGTGTGTTTGGATGGACTTCTGGAAAAGTGACTTATATATAAGTCAAACTGAAAATAAGTCAAATTGAAAATAAATCAGATTGTGTAATGAGATTTATGTTTGGATTAGCTGTTAAAAATATGACTTATAAGTGACTTATATATAAGTCAAACTGAAAATAAGTCAAATTGAAAATAAATCAGATTGTGTAATGAGATGTATGTTTGGATGGACTTTTGGAAAAGTGATTTATGTTTGGGTTAGTTGTAATTGGATATGTAAAATAAGTCAGAATTGTGGGGTCCATGTAACATCCCAAATTTCAGAAAAATAGGAAAAAGGAAATTTTTAGGATTTTAGAAATTTGACTAAATATTAAAAAAGCATTGGAAATAAATTTATGATGTTTTAGACATTTTTAATAATTTTAAGGTTTATTTTCTTTAAGGAATAAAGAGAAATAATTAGAAGATAAAACTTAATTTGGAGAAAATGAATAATAAGGATGTAGTTGAGGTCTTAGAAAGGTATTTAGAAATTAAAAAGCCTTATAAATAAATCTATGAGGCAGGGTATATTTTTAATAATTTTTAAGATTTATTTTCTTTATTATTTAAGGAAAAATAGTTATAAGATAAATTTAAATAAGGGAGTATTTAGAACCTTAGGGTATTGTTTGTTATTTAAAAAGTCTTATAAATAAATTTGGAAATTAAAGTATACCTAGAGAAATTATTTTGGGACAAATTTCAGATTTATTTGTAAATGAAAATGGTAAAAGAAATTACCATTTGAGAGAAAATATAAATTGGGAAATTAAAAAGACAATATCTGCCCTTAGTTGAAAATATCCTCAACTAAACAGGGAAGGGCAGGATAGTAAAATACCTGTTAAAAATAAATATCAGATCCCTTTAAACATGCACGTGTGTGTCATGTTTCCATTCCTTCTTATTCCTTTTATTTCCCTCTTTCCACGTGTACACACACATAATAATAAATAAAAAAAAAAGAGAAATTAAGAAATTTAAAATTATATACTCCCTCTGCCGTCATAAACACACATATACACACACATACACCCTCGATTTCTCTCTTCACTCTCGGGCTCCCTCTGTTCTTCTTCGTTCTTCTGGCCCGGCAGCGAGGATCGACGGCGATGGCGGTGATGATCGATGGCGAGTAGCTTAGAAGTGTAGGGAACATTGGTTCAGTCCTAGGTGAGTTCTATTTCCTTCATTTTCTCGTCTTCCCGTCCGATTCAAGCGAGTTTGAGCAGGGGTAGTGATTGGGATTTTGGGGCTTTTGAAATCTCTGAAGGCAAGGGAATGAAATTTAGACCTTGATTTTGATTATTTGGGTGTCGATTTTAAGGAAGGAAGAGTGTTTTGATCGATTTCCTTCAAGAACCTTAAATCGGGTACTGTTCATCCGATGCTCTTCTCTTTGATTTCTGGGTGTAGGTTGCTTGAAGTTCTAATTAATCATGTTTAGGAGTAATTTTAAGCATATTCAGTGTCCTGGATGTGTGATTTTTGGGAGTTTGGAATTTTTGGGAATTTTTGTTCTTCCCTTTCTGTCAGCCGAATTCTTGACTTGGATGGCTGAAAATTTGACAGTTAATGGAGTAATTTTAGGATAGGACTAATGTATGAAAATTGCCTATTGATTTCTGAGGTGTTGGAAATTTTGTTCCTTGTTTCCCTGTCTTCTGTGCTCGGCCCGGGAGTATAAATCTGTATTGGTATTTTGTTTTGCTTTGAAATAGGAATTGAGGTTGGTTGCTGATGATTGATGAATATCAAATTATTAAATACCCAATTCTTTGTTCCCTTGATGCTCTGGCCGATGGGTGTTTCTTAAGGAAGGGAAATTCGGATATGCTTGATTACCTTTGTCGATGTTGTGTGGATTGTGGTTGGAAGAAATTTTAATGGTGAGTGGATTTTTATGTATCTGTGTGAAGGTTGTTTTGGGTGGTGACAAAAGGATATGAAATTTTGAAGATTTGGAATGATTAATTTAAAGGGATTGAGGTGCAAATGGAATAGGAAGTTGTTGTAAAATTTCCTGCCTCTGATTGCTTGTGTGCTGCTGTTAGTAGGGGAGAATAAGGAAGGAATTTAGTCAGTATTGAGCCTAGAGTTTGAATTTTGTTCTATGCAATGTTAAGTTGAAATGGGAATTGTTTTAAGGTGAGGGAATGCTTGATTTGTTATGGAAGTAGTAATTTGAATTGGAAGGTAATCTTAAGGTGTACAGGAAAGTAAGTTGGGGACCTTTTGAGGTGTTTGGAAACTGGTTCTATGTTATTGGAGCTGCAAAGTGCTGAACTAAATTAGTGATTGAAATTATTTGTGCTATTTTAGCCTTAGTTGGGTTATTAGAGGAAAATGTTGAGGTTCATTGGATTTATATGAATTGGTGTTTGATTGAGGTAAGAAAGAAATCAAGGATTTGTAGGTGATGAAGAGGGTTTGAAGATTTAATTAGAGGTAAATGCAAAGAGGAATTTGGGTTCCTTTATTTCAAATTGAGGATGATTAATATTTTATTAAGGACAAAGTAGAAAAGTTCAAGGAATCCAATGATTGAGGTTTTATTAAACTAAACAAGTTTATGAAGTGAGGTTTGATTTGTTAATGCGAATATATAATTATTGGGAATTTCCATTATGCAGAGTGTTGAGTGTTGTGATAAAGGTATATGATTAGAGGTTTATGATTGTGAGGAATCTAATAATGGGGATTTGAATAAGTTGGACAATACAGATTGTGGGCAATTGTTATTAAGAGATGATGAAAGTAGAATCAGGGATAGGAGCAGAATTTATTACGGTTTTGTAAGTTGGATTTTAATAAAAGCATATGACAATCTGGAATTTGAGTATGGAAATTCTATTCTAAGTTTTATTGAGGATTGGATGGTGGAGGGATGTAATGAAAATTGAATCCTTAAATTTTTGGTTGTGCTTAAGTTTGGTAATGTTGGAAGATAGAAGTATGTTTCATAACATGTGAAAATTGATTAGCTTGATAAGGTTGATAAGCATTTGGGATATCAAGTATAATGGTTGTTTTAGAAATTCTTAGTGGTAAGATAACTTGGTATTTAACCAATAGGAATGGAGTAATTAGGGAAGGTATATATATTATTTTGAGAATATGTTCTACCTTGTGTTCTTGCTTTAGTAATTTGAGTATTACAAAGTGACTACAGAATTAATTAAAGTTGTATAATCATATTTTGATGATTATGTGATATCACTATTATGATGTTAGGGGTTTAGGAATTTTATTATCATCAGAGTTGATTTTTGGGGAAGTTAGCAGTCAAACATTGAGAATAAGAAATACTAATTAGAATAGATTAATTAAAAGTGTCCTTTAGCTTTTAAATGGTTAAGTTACCTACAATAAATTAAGTTGTAGGTAATAATTATTAATGTGGGAGACAAATATAATCATTAGAAATTTATTCTAAATCCATTGAATTTAATTAGGTAAAGTAAGTTGTTATATATTATGAAGTAAATTTGATTTTAAGTAATTTAAGATGCATTGATGTTGTGCTTGTATTGTTGGGTACTTAAGTATGTTCTGAATTGCTTTAATTTCTATGTGGGTGCTTGTTGTTAATTGACTCTTAACATCTGTAAGAGCTTGTATCAATTGAATCCTTGATTTTCTCTATTAGTAACAGGAAAATTTAATATAAATTAAGTAAAGGGAAGTAATTTTAAATATTGATATTAAAGTGTATGCTTATCTGGAAATGAAAATAGTTAGTACTAGAAGTTAACAAGGGAATGGTAGTAATATAGGATCGTGAGAGACGCTAAATAATTATGTATAAGTATAGGAGTTAATTTATTATTCATATGTAAATAGGTCTTAAAAATGGCGTAAGTTGAGGAGATCAGTGGAAAAGAAAGGAGCAAATTTATGATTAAGTTCCGGTATTCCAGGTAGCAGTTTATTTCAGTAACAATTAAATTGCATGTATTATTTTGTAATAACTGTTGCATTTAGTTGGTAAGTTATTATTCCTCAGATGGAGTACTCCAGGCTTAGGTGATTAGCTACACCTTTGCGAGATTAGTTACATTTTAGCCTTACGTGCTTTAACGAGAAACCTTGCAGGTAAAACCTTCACTATAACGAACATATTGTTATTAGTGGTTGGCAGGTGCTTTTAGCACACAGATTAATAGGAGTAAGACTATCATCATTTGTACAGCTTTATGAAATATATACATGACAATGCTATTATGATCATATATGTTAATGAAAGAAACTGCTAATGGGATTTCCAATCTCACCCCCTTTCCCAAACATTTTCAGATTAGCAGGTTGAAAGAAGTTAGCTGGGGAGAAGAGTAGACGAAGAAATTAGGATTAGAAATTGAAAAGCCAGAGGTAGTAAATATTTTAATAAAATTATTTGTATATGTTGTAAAAGTAAATTATTGAATTAATAATAGAAAGCATAGAAAAATAGAATTGCCTAAATTTATTAAGGGATTTAAATTCCCTAAGGGTTATGAATTATTAATAGACACCGAAAAATGGTTAGCATACTTTTAATTGTTTTATTAACCACTTTATTTTACAAAAGTTTTAAGTTGTTCCAATTTGTCTGAAAAGCCCATTCAAACTGAAAGGAAGTTGGTTAAACATTTTAAAGAAAAAGTTTTAAATTTTTACGTATTTTTGGGCTTTTGACATTAAAAAGTGGTTATAATTCAATTAAAATGTTATATTATAGTAGTAAAATTCTAGACGTTACAGTCCACCTCCGTAAGTCACTTATAAGTCATAAGTCATAAGTTGAAAAAAAAGAACTTATACTTATTTTGACTTATAAGTTATAAGTTACTTATTTTTATAAGTCCAGACAAACATACTCAAAACAACTTTTCTGAAAATAAGTCCTTATTATGAAAATAAGGACTTATTTGGCTGGATTAAGTCCAGCCAAACAAGCCCAATGCCTGTTGTGAAATTGTCATTGACTATGTTAATGTTGTAATTTACTCTTTATAATTTAAATATACAAAGGGATGACTTCTCAAAAGAAATTGGACCACTGGTGAAGCAAATGCTACGGGAAAGGATGACCAAAATGACAAAGATTTTTATTGGACAAAAATACATGTCCAACTTTGACACTCGTTCTTAAGCCAGAACAATTTATTGAGCAATTGTTGATAAGTATATTCAAATTATCCAAAATTAAAAGACAAAGGGTCAAAAATGACCATATACTTATGTCCAAGGTGTATCTGGCACCTTATACTTTTTTTGGCTCAAAATTATCCATCAACTTTCAAATTCGGGTCAATAATGACTTTTCTATCAAACTGGCCCAACGAACGTTTCAAATTCGGGCCAATGACCGATGTTTTTAATTTGGGCCAATATTGACTCCCCCGTCAAACTAACCCAATTATTGTTACTTTTTTATGGGTAGGCCCCACACTGGAATTTCACAGGAATTTAATTTTTGTTGGGCAGTTTGACGGAAGAGTTGTTATTGACCTGAATTTGAAACATCCGTTGGGCCAGTTTGACGGAAGATTTATTATTGGCCCAAATTTGAAATGTCGTTTGGGCCAGTTTGACAGAAGAGTCATTATTGACCCGAATTCGAAAGTTGATGGACAATTTTGAGGCAAAAAAAAGTACAGGGTGGCAGATGCACCTTGGACATAAGTACATGATCATTTTTTACCCTTCACCAGCTCGACCAATGATGCATGCATTTATTTTCACTTTTAACATGAAATGCTTTTCGCTGTAAACATTACCATCCTGGCCTATGGGTACATGTTAATTATTCCTTTACTTTTTTTTTATATTTGAATATTTCATATGCAAGCACCGAGTACATATGCTGGACCATTTCAAAGCGTATGTTGCTAATGTATTTTTTAAATTGCTTTCATAGAACTGGGAATGTTGGGATTCCAATGTTATTATGTCATTTCGGTTGCTTTAAATTGAACTAGGTGGTATCCGCTCTTGTCGTTCCCATGTCAATTGTGAGTGATGTTAAGTACATAATGTTAATATGTTAATTAAATGGGAATGAGTGATTTTGAAAAGGGAAATATTGGAATTAAAGTAAAAGATGTCTGTAGGCATATGCTCCCAGCGCAACGCGCGGGGGAGTATGTGCTAGTTTATTATATGACAACAAATGACTTGCCACTCTATTCCTTATTATAAGTCCACCTTAACTATTTTCACATACCAAATGGAAGTAATATGTCATATTTTTTAACAAAATCTCAACTTTGCCCTTATATAAGAATATGTGTTAAAATAATATTTTATGTATTATAAACCTTCTATCTCATATTCCCTATTTCCAATATAGGGGTAAAATAGTCACAATATCATTAATTGATCCCAAACTAGACTTATATTTAGGAACAAAAAATTTGTGATATTTAGACTTATAATAAGGAATAGAGTGGAAAGTGTTAAGCCAGACCAACTTATTGAGCAATAGGTGACAAGTATACTCAAATTATCCAAAATTATAAGATCAACATTTATTATATGAGAATAAATGATTTATGTGAAGTTCTAAGGGACTTATGTGTAATTTGGTGATATTGAGTGATGGGATAATAATTTTTCCTAATAAATGACCATATGGGTGTGTCTCGTTGTCAGGCCGCCGAACGAAGACCGGTGGGGCTCTCAAGCAAGGTTCAAAAAACCGGACCGGGCATCAAACCGGGTGAGGCACTGGTTTAAGAGTCAATGGTCGGATCGGGGTCGGACCAGGTCAAACCGGTTATATTAAAATAATAAAATTTTATTGATATTAACATTAATAATCACTAATATCAAAATGTAAATGTAGATAGGTATGCATGATTCATCAAATATGAATATTTTAATGTTTCTATAGAGGGAAAAAGAGAAAATATTAGTTGATTACACGTAAAAATAAATATTATTCTACAATCCACAGACTAAAATACAAATATTAAGAGCAACAACAATTAAATATTAAGTATATGCAAGTAAAATAGCATTTAAAGTATTATAGTTTCCTAATTTCTAAAATTGAGCTAAGTGAAAATTAGTATTTAAGTGAATTATAATAAAATAAAATTTTTTTTATTTTTTTTTAAAAAAGGGGGCCAACCCGGTTGAACCCCCGAGTTGGGCGGTTCAACCGCCGGGTTGACCGGGTTGAACCGGCCCTTACCCGGGTCAACCACAATCCCGGTGATAACTCTTGGAATTAATGTAAATTCAACACATTTTCCTTGAGTTTTATGTAATAATTGATATATATTGGACACTCAAGATAAGAAAATGTTCATTTGATTTTGGTTGCACATTATTGTTCATTTGTGTAGATTTTAATCATATTTCTAGTTAGTTGCTTATGTTGTTTTATGTAAATATTGTAGGAATATTTTGATATAATAACCAAGGGATCCCGGATTAAGAAGAACACTTAAAAGGGGAGAATTTGGGGTTAGAAGCTGAAATTTCAAGAAAAAAGGGAAAAATAGAAATTTCTGAACGAATTGTAAAAATTACAGAAAAGGACCTCGAAATTCTCAAATTACAGACAGGTCCCCAAATTTCCAAAATTACAGACAGGTCCCAGCTCGCCGTAAGCTCTCCGCGGCGAGCCAAAACCCCCCAAAAAGTGGCAGAAACACTTGTAGCTCGCCGTGGCCTCACCACGGCGAGCAGACTTCGCTGCTGATCGTTTTTGATAGAACATGGGCGTTTTAAGTGATATAAAAGCTAGGGTTTCGTTCTTGACCGTCATTCTTCGACTTTTGGGGATTTTTGGGAGTGTTTTGCTCTGCTAGGGCTTGGAGCTTGGTGGGGATTTAGCTTGGGCTTTGAGCTTTGAAGAGATTTGGGCTTCTCATCTTGGTTTATTCTCTCCATCTTCATTCTCTTCTCTTGTTCTCTGTTTCTGAATGTATATATATATATGCTCCCATGGAGTTGTTGAACATGTGTAGCTAAATACTTTGATTCTAAGATTATTTTGAACCCTTGTATGGATTGATTATTGATTCCTCCTCTTATGTTGTGATTAATGATATTTATGTGTTTGTTTTACTCTATTCCTAATGCTTCTAAGTGCTTGATCACCATTTAGATGTTGGGTTCATTTGATTGATGCTTGAGAAGGCTATATTGAGTGTAGAACTTGGGTAAAATAGTTTAAGGACTTGAATTTTGCATGACGAATGGATGGTTTAGTTGGTAAGGTAGAGATATACTTACTAACCTTGCATAATCATATTAGGATTGAAGCTTGAAAATTGGAGCTTATTAATTATAACAAGAGATTGTGTAATTAACAAGATCAAACACTTGCTCTTGACGCGAGAGCGCTTGTACAAGTACTCTATAAATCCTAGATTAGCACATGAGTTCATTGAGAGCTTCTTTGAGGGGAGGTTAAATTGAGTTTTGAGAAGTATAAGGGGGATAGATAATCTTAGGATTCGTTTTATCCTTGAAGTTGGATAATCACTTGTGTATAATTTTGTTTTCATTTAGCATACGTTTATTTCCTTAGTTAATTTTCAAACTCAACATTTGAATCACTCGCCTTAGGCGAGAGTGTGATAATCAACTATTTGACCGGGTTTTGGACAAATCCTCGTGGGAACGATACTCTACTCATCATTTTATTACTTGACGCGACCCGTACACTTACGGCTTTAGCGGACAAGACCCGGTTTTCCGCCTTGACCGAACCGGACCAGTAGCTGGTTTACAGTTAAACTGGCCGATCCGGTTTTTTTAACATTGCTCTCAAGTTATAGGTGAAGAGTGAAGACTGAAGATCAAAGGTTGGTAAGTCACACTCATCCCCATTTCTCATCACGTGGGCCAGCCCCTTTCATCTTAAGAGGAAAAATAAAGAAATCAGGCCTACTATAACTACACAGGCCCAATACATTCAGACTTGAGCCCACATATGATCAAAAATTAATGGGTAAACGGACTATTTTGCTCCAAAAGTTTTTATTAAGACTTATTTTGCAATGAAACAATTTTTGTTTCAGAATTGAGCTAAAAGTTTCCAAACATAATGATTTTGCCTTATTCAGTTAAAAATTTCACATTCACTATTAAAAAGTTAACATTAACAATTTTTTAATGGTAAAATGTGAAGTCGCCCACTTGTAATACTTTCACCACAGAATTAGACTAAAATATACTTTTAAGGCAAAATAGCTCCAAGTGAAACTTTGAGCCGCAATATTAAGGTGTCCAAAATCCAAATGATCCTGATCCCGGCCGTCCCATCCCATCCTGATTTTGACAAGTAGGGATTAGGAATTTCTCATCCCCAGAAATCTGGGAATGAAAATCACGGGACCAAGACCAGAATCCGAGACCGAAACGGGATCCAAGCAAGCCACCTAAAATCCTAGTCTATAATTTTGTTTTTTTTTAAAAAAAGAATGAGGCCCAGGTACAATCTCTTGGCAAAGAATTAAACACCTTTGTTCCAAACCCAACCCCAACCCCTACCCTCCAATTAACACATGTCTAACTTTGTGTCTGTGAAACGAGAAATTCTTAGGTGAATCCGGTTCGTCATGTCATTTATAGTCACTCCTAATCACAAACAATCACGTAGGATGTGACGTGGATTTTATAATATGAGTAGAAATCATAAAACAATTAGTTGTTAGATAAATTTATTTTTTTAACTTGTAAAGTTAAGAAAACATAAAATAATTTTTTTATCTGACGAGTAATTTTTTAGGGTACCCACATATATTATAATATCCATGTGTTTGTTTGTGATTGAAGGAGATAACAGATGACGTGACGTACCGGCTTCACCTAAGAATTTTTCCTGCGAAACACCCTCACTGGCCAAAAGTTTTCCCCCCTTTCCTCGACAATTGGAATAAGAACAGGCAGCCACTTTACCCCCTTCTCCTTCTTTACCTCGCAGGTCTGACTCCTTACTCCCATCTCTCATATTCTAACCAGGCCGCTAATTTATTACTCCCTACTCTACTTCTAAATATAAAGTCTAATTGGCTTTTTTTTGAAAAATCCTAAAAAAGTTAAATAAGTTACTTATAAATCGATTTACCTAAGTTTTTCTCCAAACTAGTTTATTTCACTTATAAGCTAATATATAATCTAATCATACATAAAATATGTTACTCCCTCCGTTCCTAAATATGACCTTTTAAAGGAGATGAATTTGTTCCTAAATATAAGACCTCTTTATATATTTTTTTCAATTTTTTCCTAAATTATTCCTAATGGTACTCCCTATAATAAGCAAGCAAGAGAAAGAGGATGGGAATAAATGTAGGTGGTTAGGGTGTTTTGATAAAATCATGTAATTCTAACAAACTTAACAATAACCTTAATTTGATCAATTTAGGTAAATATGTCTTATATTTACTTATTTAGGAAGGAGGGGTATGATTAAGTAGTTCGTTTAATTTCCTTAAATTCTCAACAACAAAAAAAGTTAATTAGGTCTTATGTTTAAGAATGAGGAGGTAGTTTTTAATGATTCTCTTGCTCCATACTTTTCTTTCGATTCAACGTTTTCTTGTTGCTGCATAAATGACTGAAATTAAGCATGGTAATTAAACCCAGACCGGCAATTAGCCCGGTCGAGGTAGAGGGTCAGTTCATAACCAACCGTGAGTCAGTCCGGTGAAGCATAAAAAATTAACTGAAAAATAATCAAAGTAACAATAATTTCCAAAAATATCCAAACAATAACTTCACTTACCATCTTGAATCATTTAAAAAAATCATCGAAGTATCAACATTGTTTACAAATTCTTTGACAAAATGACATCATCATATAATATCATACTATCATCCAATGACACAAAATGGTTAGCAACAGATTAGTACTCAGTACTAACTATTTATTATATCAAAATAGGTATACGATAACAAAATTTTCACCTTTAACCCTATCATCACTACACTAGCGAAGAACATGGCGAAGGCAAGGAACCGACGAGCACGCCGGCGACGAACATGGCGACCACAAATATCGGTGACAGACACGAAGAACATAGAGGGTTTCATTTTTCTAGAGAGATTCTAAATGGAGTGAGGGAGAAGAATCGATAAGAATGAGAAAATGGAATATGATAATGAAATTAACATTAAAAAAAGGTAAACGACTGCATTCAGGCTTTTTTGGGGAAGGGGGAATCGGACCGGGTTAACCCACTGACCCTCCGGGTCACCCCCGGGTTTTTACCTGGTCGGAAAGGGTTTCCCGGGTTCCGACCGGGTCACCTCACCCCCGGGTTGGTTGCCAACCCGGCCTGATCTAACACCCGAGTCGGCGGGTTCCGGGCCGGGTTTGATAACAATGATATTAAGACATTCAACAGAGGTTAAGCAATGAGGATGGTCGACGGTGAGACAGCTCCATAGTAATCAAACTAGGACCGGATCGGTCGGTCCGGAACCCGCCCAACCGAACACTAGAGGGGGTCGAGTAGGGTGCCAAACCGGAGGAGCAATGAACCGAAGTTGACTCAGTCAACTCGGCCCAACGCGGCTGACTCGTCGAGTTTGGGAAGCCAAGCGGGTTGATTTTTGTTTGCCTTCTCTGATCTTTCTCTCCGACCTCCGTCTTCAATCTTTATCTTCGTTTTGCCGTCTTTCTCTCTCTTCCAGTTCGCCGGCATTGTTTGTATTTGGAAGTGGTCGCCGGTCATATTCTCGCCGTCGTCTTCATCCATGCAAAACGCAGGTGGTTGCTTTAGTTGTTTCTTGCCGCCGCCGGTAGTTGTAGAAGGATGAGGGAAGAAGAAATGGAGGAAAAAGATGATGAAGAGCAAGGTGGTGAATGGCCTTTCATGGTTGCTCTCATGGTTTCTTCTTTGTTCATCGAAGAAAGAAGAAGGAAGAAGGACGAAGTACCAGGGAGGAAGCAAGAAGCAAGAAGGAAACACCTCCCTCGGATGAAAAATGCATGATGAATGAGCAAATTGAATATGATGTCTACATAACTCAACCTTGTGATTGTCAGGCCAAGTAAAACTCCATGATTCATGCTTCCTTTATGTGATGCGTGAGTCTTTGGTGATGTGTGGAAATAAAGCTGGTCACTTCTGAGTTCTTACTTCACTCAAAAGAAAAAAAGAAAAAAAAAAGCAAGGATAGTCACGTGGGAGAGAGAGGAAGCAATGAGAGAAATAGGAAAATAGAGAAAATTGAAATTGAAGATTAAAAAATTGTGCATCCTTCTTTTCTAAATATAGGATAAAAGTGGATTTTTTTTAAAGATCAAGGAAGTAAAATAAATCGTTAAATTTTAACATATGTTACATGTTATAAGGAAGGTGTAATGAAAATATAAATATTTTTTAAATTTTTATTCCTTGCTGGTTTAGTTCCTGAGTTAGTTACGGTCTGACCCACTGACCCTTGACCCACCTCGACCGGTCTAGTAGCTTGTCCAGGTCTGATTACCATGGACAGCTTTTTTTTTTCACCATTTTCTTTTTTTAAAAAAAAAAACCAAAATCCCTCGGTACACAAAATAATGGAATATACCCTTAGCCTCAAATTAATTGGGCCTACAATGACTTGCAGGCCCAATCCATTAGACTTGAGCTCACATACGGCTTTTGCAGTCTGGGGAGGAAAGGAAACTGGGAAATAAGGGCAAAATTCTTCATGGTTGGCGGAAAAGAATGCCATTAGCTGAGAAGCTTCACACAAAATCGCACTGACAAAATCAAATCTCCTTTCATTGTTTGAGGGACGAGAAAAGATTTGATCGTGGAGCCAGAGAAAAATCCATGGCTCCCAAGTCGAAGGATAAACCAAAAACCACTTCATCTTCGTCACAGCCTCTACCTCCAATCGAAGATCTCTTCACAACGCTTAACAAGCACATTCAGAGTTCCGCCTACAAAAACGCTGTTAAAGTTGCAGATCAAAGTTCGTTTTTTTTCTCTCACTTCTAATTGTTTTCAATTTTGTTGATTTTTTTTCTCTCTCTAAAATCTCTGTCTTTGGTTGTGATTTCTGAAACTCATTTCCAGTTCTCTCGATTGCACCTGGTGACGAGGATGCACTTCGATGCAAAGTCGTGGCGTTGATCAAATCTGATAAGCCTGATGGCTTTCAAGAGGCACTCTCCACGATTCAATCTTCTCCGAAGCCACCAGCTGATTTCAGTTTCCTTAAAGTATGTAATCTCAACTTCCATTGAAGAGTTTCGGTTGTTAAGTTTACTTTTTTTTTTTCCTGTGGGTAGAGATTGTTTATCGAGATATGCTTTTTTGTGACCTATCTTGGTTGATGCATGAAGAAATTCAATCCTTGAAGCCATGAAGGAGTGCGATGAAAACGATTTTAGCAATGAAATCAAACTGGAATTTCTTAATAATCAGTGTTATTGCGGAGTTTAGAGATGCTGAATTTAACTTAAATTTGACTTCTTATTAAATTGAATTCTCAGAATCAAATGCTCATTGTTTTGGAAAATTAAGCGGATATTTTGTCTCCCCCTTACTCATCACTATATTCGTTCCACCGCTGTCATGCGGAATTAGCTTGAGATGTGCTCTTTATACACTCCAATTGGCTCCCTCAAGAAATTCGAAAAGGGATATGCCTTTCATTTATCTTAATATGAAATTCTTTTCCTCTACTTTGTGTCTCATAGATTGAGTAATATTGACACAGTATAACTGTCATAGCTTTGTGAATTTTCATTTTTTTGCATACAATGACAGCTCATATAATTAGGGTTCGAGGATGAGATGTGATCAGGAAAAATTGGAACTTGGAAGAACCTTTTATGTAGTACAACTTAGGGGGTAAACGTCAATCATCAACTAATAGACATATACTGATAACCTTCAGGGACTGTGTGATTGAACTAATTTTGGCACTGTCTGGCCAATCGTTTATGGTTAGATTATATTCCTATTTGGATATTATATGATTTATGAAAATGAATATTGTAGGTAAATTCTTTATTTACAGTCAATTTTCTTCTTCCTTTAGAAATTTAAAGTTGTACTGTGTGCAAAATAACAGAAAATTTGTATTTTAAGCCATAATTGTGAGCATTATTAATTTTGTAGTATTCCTTGGATTTTACCCTTTTTCTCTAAGTCATATAATTAACTTCTTTTAATGTATCTCTTCAAGAAACAAGTGGTGGAATCTCTAGATGATTGAATCTTAAAGGCATGAATCGTGTTAGGTAGAATCTGGGATGAAATAGAACATAGATGGGTAATCTGGCTGGTATAAATGGGAAAAATCACAATTTTTCGTTCCTTCTTTATTGGCTGCCAGCATTTTCAGTTGGCTCTTGATTTATTTGGGTTGCATATGCTATGAGCCATGGGCTATTCACTATCCTTTCACCAGTAATATAAAAGGTTTATGAGTGCTTGAATATTTGGAAGAGATGAAGGGTGTTTGTATCCCTCTGGCAGATCAGTGAATATGTTGCCCTTAGTCAAACTTGTCAATTCAGTCAACGAGACCATTTACTACTCTGATATGTATGCATGCATTATATAGGTATATAAGCATGCAAGCTCCTTTCTTTTCAAACATTAACATGCTTAAATTTGAATGTTTTACTTGATGATTTAGCCTGTGGAAATTTGCATAGATGAATCTTGTGTGCTCTCAAGTGGAACAATGCTTATTATTGATATTGTTGTTTCCATTTTGCTGTTTCTAAATAGGCATACTGCTTATACAGACAAAACAAGTTGAATGAGGCCTTGGAGTCTTTGAAGAGACAAGAGAGAAGTGATGAAACCATGCTCTTGGAATCCCAGATTTTGTATCGTCTAGGGAAAATGGATGCTTGTGCAGATAATTACCAGAAGCTCTATAAATCCAAGATCGACAACTTGGAAATAAATTCAGTTGCTGGCCTAGTTATGGCTGGAAGGCCATCTGAAGTTCAAGGAGCATTGGATTCACTTCGTGTTAAGCCAACCAGTAGCTTTGAGCTGGCATACAACACCTCTTGTGCTTTAATTGAAATGAATAAGCACACTGATGCAGAACAACTCTTGCTATCAGCTAGAAGGTAATACCCATTTTAATTGTAGCAATGGTAATAAATACTCCCTCCGGTTTTAATTATAAGATCACTTTGACTTTTTTGAAAAAAATTAAGGATACAAAATAAATCACTTTAAATTGTCTATAGTAATCTTTTTTCCTCAAAACTACTCTATTCTACTTATAAACTAACATATAATCTAATTACATGTGACATATGTTATAATTTAGTGGTTTAATTTGCTTTCTTAACTTCCACAAAAAAAGTCAAAGTGACCTTATATTTAGGACCGGAGGGAGTAGTAGGTTTAAAATGTGGGTGACATTGCATAATATAATAACTGCCTTTTTTTCCCTCTTCAGCTGGTTTACAGTACATTTGTGGCAATGTGGTCTAGGATGCATTAAATAAACATATAAATACATGGTGGTTTAAAAATGATTTACAGAGTAAATTTGAGCAAACTGTTGGCTGTGATTCTCTTTGGGGTAGATTTTATAATTTTTGTATATACTGGTTTAATATCTCCCTTTCAGAAGGCTTTGTGAAGCCAAATGCATGAAGCTATCTGCTAGTGTTGCTTCAGATTCGATGGCTTGTTTCAAGAGGCACAGGGATTGTAGCACAAGAGACAAGATGAAATTTATTGTTGATTATTTTTGGTTTTTAGACTTTAAATGTCTCTTTTGGTGAAACAGACTTTAGATTTCACCCTGTTGTTTGTTTTGCTAATAGGTTTTTTCCCCCTTCTTCTGCTAATTTACTAATCAGTTTTTCATCTTCTATACTAGGTCTTCTATTACGCATTAAACTTATTAGTCTGAAATTTGCCCCCTACTTAAGCTAATATATATGTTATGCTTGTTGTGTCAGGATTGGTCAAGAAACACTTATGGAAGATAACGCAGCTGATGATGCAATAGAAATTGAGTTGTCTCCTATAGCTGTACAATTGGCCTATGTCCAGCAGGTAAAAATTCTGAAATCTCAATACTGGTAATTTCATTTATGAAAAGAATGTTGGTTCTCAAGGGTCTCTATTTTCAATCATGATGTATGAACAGCTTCTTGGGCGTAAGCAAGATGCTATGGAAGGTTATATAGAAATGATTAAACGAGATCTGGCTGATGAATCATCAATTGCAGTGGCAGTGAACAATCTTGTTTCATTGAAAGGTCCAAAAGATGTTTCTGATAGCCTAAAGAAACTTGATCGGCTAAAAGAGAAAGAGGCACCAAGCTTTCAGCTTGCTCATGGACTGGACTTGAAACTTTCAGCCAAACAAAGGGAAGCCATATATACAAATCGCATCCTCCTGCTTCTTCATGCCAATAAGTTGGACCAGGTCATTTTTTTATTTTTTTTAATTCATTTAATTTCTCTCCATGTTCTTGTCACCCTTTTTCCTCTCTGAGGCAAAAATGTGCCACATTTTTTATTTGTAAATTTGGATGACAAGCTATTTGGCGTGAGCTTCTCTCTGATAATTGCTGTGCTCTATAAAATTATAGGCCCGAGAACTTGTCTCTGGACTACCAGACATGTTTCCTGATAGTGTTATGCCCATTTTACTTCAAGCTGCATTGCTGGTGAGAGAGAACAGAGCCGGTAGAGCTGAGGAAATACTAGCACAGTTTGCTGATAAGTTCCCTGAGAAGTCTAGAATCGCTTACTTGGCAAGGGCTCAGGTAGCTGCTGCTGCCGGCCATCCTCACATTGCAGCAGATTCTCTGGCTAGAATATCAGATATCCAGCACAAGCCAGCCACTGTGGCCACCCTTGTATCTCTAAAAGAGCGTGCTGGTGACATTGATGGTGCAGCTGCGGTGCTCGACTCTGCAATTAAATGGTGGTCTAATGCCATGACAGAGGACAATAAGCTTGACATTATTATGCAAGAAGCTGCTTCATTCAAGATTAGGCATGGCAGGGAAGAGGAGGCAGCCCATCTGTTCGAGGAGCTTGTGAAAAGCCAAGGAAGTATTGAAGCACTAGTTGGGCTGGTAACAACAGCTGCCCGCATGGACGTTACCAAGGCAGAACTCTATGAAAAGCAATTGAAGCCATTGCCTGGTTTGAAGGGTATTGATGTAGACAGCTTGGAGAGGACTTCTGGAGCAAAACATGTTGAGGGTTCTATTAACATCAGTGTGGTTGAAACACATGAGGAAGGAAAGAACAAGACAAAAGCTAAGAAGAAGAGAAAGAGAAAGCCAAGATACCCTAAAGGGTTTGACCCTGCAAACCCAGGTCCTCCTCCAGATCCAGAAAGGTGGCTTCCCAAGCGAGAGAGGTCAAGCTATAGGCCCAAGAGAAAGGACAAAAGAGCTGCTCAAGTGAGAGGCTCTCAGGGCTCTGTGAGTAGAGGAGATAAGCAGGAATCTGGAGCATCTTCTAACAACTCAAATCCAAAATCCAACCAGGCCGGTGCCTCCAAAGGAACAGCCTCTGAGCAAACTAAGATCTCTTCCAAGTCAAAGAAGAAGTCTAGGAATTAAACTCTAGATCCATGTTAAATTCACAATTTTTGGTTGAGACCATTTGTTTTACGCTGCTGCTTTCAATGACTAAGCTGAGGGAGTCAGGGTCCATATACATTGTTTGGGGTCTATTTCAAATCAAGCCTTCGCTTCTTTTGCTTCTTTTTTTTTTTTTTTTTCAGGAGATGAGAATATGAAGGTGTAAGTCACAGGTCAGGGAATTATGTGCAAAATTGTCTTGCATGATTTAACCTATATAGGATCTGGAATTCATGGCAATCAACGCCAAATTAGAATAATTAGTACCTCTTCGTTGCTTTTGCCTTGGGCCATTTCCAAACCCTTTTACCAACCCGCTTGTTTGGTTCAATGGGACGGGTGGAGTAGGGGGTTTTAATGATCTATTGTTTGATTCAAGGGGAGGGGAGGGGGAAGTAAAGGATTTTAATGATTTTTTTGTTTATTTTTTTAGAAGAGGAAATTGTAAAAATGTACCTTTCTCGTCGGTAATTGGAGGGAGAGGAGGGTTTAGTACTCCCTTTTCCTCCTATTTTCTATGTGTTTGGATTAGCGCTTTTTTAGAAGGATTTTTTTAAAAAGATTTTTTCATAAGTAAGATTGGATTAAAGTCAGATTGTGTGAAGTGATTTATGTTTGGATTTGTGATGATAGAAGTGATTTTTTTTCAATTTGACATTTAGAAATATGTTTGAATGATTATTTTGAAAAGTAAGTTTAGATGAAAAATTACTAAAAAGGGCATTATTGTTATTAAATAATACATATATAATATGCATATATTTATATAGTTTAGAAAGAAAAAGTGAAATTTGGGGCTTTTTGAGGATTTTAAAGGCTTAGTTTCTCCCTTATTTTAAGGAAAATAATTTTAAAAAATTATATTTTTAGCTCAAAGGAGAATATTGTTGGAGAAATAGTTAGAGATTAGAGATAAAAAGGAAATTTTATACTAAAAGAAAATATCTTATTTGAGAATTTTAGGGGTCTAATAATCTAATTTTTCTACTTACTTTATTAAATAACACACAATAAAAGGTGCGGGACCCATCATTCTTCCCCCTTCTCTCTCCTCGTTTATTGTAAGAAGAACTTTTTGAGAAGCCACCACTTGATCCAGCTTCTGACTTTTGCCATTGTAGAAGTCCTTTTGGATTAGAAGGACTTTTGCAAATGAATGAACCTAAACATTCCATTAACCCACAAATTGGCTTCTCCCGGCGCAGAAGGACCATATTTGATTAATCAAACTTAAATAGTTTAGATTTGTTTAGACCGTTCAAATTAGATATTGATTATTCATATTTGATTAGCTCTCCTTGCTAGAAAAATTGGTTTCACAAATATTATTGTTATTACAACAATTTTGTTTAGTAAAAAATGATAGTCTTTCACAGTATGGAAAATTAATTTTCAAATATTCTCATTCATTGTATGAAAAAATGAGAACAAAGATGCCTAGATGCCTTTTTTTTTGTTTTTTTTTTGGATGCCGATTTTCAAAGCAAATCAGCTACTGTTAAAAACGAGTTGGACCTTCTGTGCAATGCATGGGTGCTTATATATCTAGTTTAAAAAAAATTAAAAAATTAGTTAAACTATGTGTACATAAAGAAAATAGTCAATTTAAGTACAAAGAACAACGCCCCAGACATATACTTGTGCTATTGTTAATGCATTATGATATGCATTTTGGTAAGATTGTTTAGGACAATTAAGAAATTTGGTGAACCCGTTGCATTCCAGAATCAAAGCGTGCATTTACTGTCATGCAACTGGAATAAAGATTTTGACCACTCAAATTGATGTTAGCACTACATCACAACATATATAAGGTTTATTCCATCCTTTTGTACGGGAAGCATTGACTACAAATGTATATCTTACTAACAGCATAATTGATGACAACAAATGACTCCTACCGTAAAAATTTATTAAAAAGGGTGACAAACTTGTTTAAGCGAAAAAAAAATTGATATCAAGTCAAGTTGTTTAATACCCTGTGATATAATATTGGTTTGTATTTATGGAAGTGCATCCACTCTGTTGAACTGCTATTTTCTACCCTTTCAATCCTATCATCGACTTAAATTTTGATGGTCCATACTTGAAACTTGTTTCATCAAGTATAATCTTACATTTCTCAATGCATGACATGATCTTGTCTTTTTCTCTTTCTTATTTTCTTCTCTAGATCTCATCTCCACATTTTGATTAAAAAATGGATCTTTCTCTTTTTTCTCTTGTACTTGTGAACTTTATATAAGTAATTTTAAGAGTTTGAATTTATTTACAACTCTTTTAAGAAATAACTTATTTTAAAGTAGTTAGTAAATATTTCATCTTTACCCATGACAGTCATCACATTAAATAATCAAATAGATAATAAAGTACACTTAAAAAATGGGAATAACTCACCTTTTATATTGAAAATCTCTTTTTAAAAAATGATAACAGATTATTTTTTGTAGCCACGAAAACAAATTTTAAAAGAAATAAGTATTACTTTTAAAACAACTCAAATATTGAGATACTTAACTCTGTCTACTAATCTTTTTCATTCATATAGAAATTGGTTCCTTTTAAATAGCTCACTTTTTGTTGAAACAATCATTTCCAAAAAATGGCTGGCAAGTGACAACGTTGCAGAAACCAAGAGTAACTCTCTCTCTCTCTCTCTCTCTCTCTCTCTCTCTATCTATATATATATATATATCTCTATATATATATATTGCTCCTTGGTTGCTAAATATATAAGACGTATTTGATGAGGTATGTTTGTTCCTAAATATAAGACATGTTTCTAATTTTTCACAACATTTCCTCATATTAACTCTATTGATACTCCTCAGCAATAAACAAGTAAGAGAGGGAGAAGGAGTGGGAATAAAAATAGAAGTCGGGATGTTTAGGTAATATAATGTGATTTTAACTAATTTAACTCACATTCTTAATATAATTAAATTTAGTAAATAAGTTTAATATTTAGGAAAGGATGAAATGCTTAGGGAAATTCCCACAAAAATCTGCTTGAAAATAAAAAAGGTTTAATCAATCCTTTACATTTAAGAAGTCTCAAATCAAATCGAGTGTGATTTTTATATATTACCTGTAACACCTTAATTTTACTACTATAATATAGTATTTTAATTGAATTATAACCACTTTTTCAGTACCAGAAACCTGAAAATATGAACAATTTAAAACTTTTTCTAACATTAATCATCCTGCTTTCTGTTGGAATGGGCTTCTCTGACAAATTGGATAATTAATTTTTTTTTATTAAAACAGAGTGGTTCATAAAACAATTAAAAGTATAATAATCCTCTTAGGGTATCTATCTCTTATTTATAGTATTAGGGTAGTTTAAATTTCTTTATACATATATACATTTCTATTTTCTATGCTTTCCGCTATTAATTTTATAATTTAATCTTATATCATATGTAACCAATACTACTAAAACATTCAACTACCATAATTCAACAAACATTCCTGCTTCCTAAAATATCATCTTATTTTCTTCGTCTCATCTTCTTCCAGCACTCCTGCCTTATTTCAACTATCTTACCATCTACCAGCTTCTCTGAAAATAGCAGTTCAACACAGTTTATGTCATTAACTGTAAATTTCATGCATTCATTGTCATGTATACGTTTTATAAACCTTTACAAATAATGATAGCATTTTATCCTGCTAATCTGTGTGCGATCTGCACCTATCAACCACTGATAACGATATCTTCGTTAATTAGTGGAGGTTCTACCTGCAAGATTTCTCGTTATAACATTTAAAGCTATAACGTAATTGATCTGGCAAAGGGGTAGCGAACCACCTAAGCCCTGGAGTACTCCAAACATGATAGGAATAAAAGATTTACCATTTAAATACAACAGGTATTACAAAATTATACATGAAATTAAGTGTAATGAGATAAACTGTTACATGGATACCAGAACCCAGTCATAAAACGGCTCCTTTGCCTTCCATTGCTTCGAAGAACTTATGCCACCATCCAAAGCCTATTTACACATTATATGTATAATAGAAGTCAATTAATACTTATATAATACTTATATTTATCTATTTATAAATCAGCGTTTCTCACAATCCTATGATATTATATATTGCTACCCTTCCTTTTTTTTTCTAATATATGTCTATTTCTAACTTAAATCAACACATTTACAATCATTTACACACACAAATCAGCACCTATATATATATCCTTATTTTCTATTTATTACAAAATCTCAAGATTAAACTAATCAATAAGTAAATCATTTTCAAGCCTCAGCAATAAAATTCATTAAAAGACATTACAACTCATCAACCCCTTTTCGTATCTTCTAACAATTGCTTTGCATTACCTGTTTTGCTTTCCATAACTAAAATTCCAGATTGACTAATATTTCATACCTCCAATGTTATCAAAAATTTTAAACAACACTTAATCATTTTATCTTACCACTAAAAGTCTTTACAACAACCACCATAAATTAGATCTCAAATATCAAACAAACAACACAACCATCTATAATCATATATGAAAACTTCACGTAATTAAATACACCCTAAAGACTATAAACTTCTCTTGCTTCAATTAAATTTCCAGTAGTCACACCGTTCTTCCAAATTCATAGTAATTACTTACAATCTATCTCGTTCAAGTTCCAAAGTTAAACACATAATAACTAAATCTTAAAACCTCAAATTACAACGTAAATATCAATACTTCAAAACCTTTCCATCTATATTTAAATCAAATATTCCACTAAAATCTCATATTCTATAAAATCCCAACATACATCATGGAAAACAAAGCACATCCCCAAGTCCCTTTTATTCGTCATCGTAGTACGTTGACTACGCAGCTGATTCCATCTTTAATATCAAAACTTAAATCTTCATAACATAGAAAATATAAACAGAGCATAGGTTAATAAACCTCAAAACCTTTCCCAAATCCTAGTTCAATATTTAAGGTCCTGTAAACTAAATATCCTTCTCTTCTACTGTCATAATCAAGTTTGATTAATAGCTAGGAAATTGATTATTCTAAGTAAGCATTGAATAACAAACTTAAAACTTTAGTTTATTTAAATCTCTAAGCTTGTCTTGACCATCTAAAATATCACCCTAGCTTTGAAGAGTATCCCTAAATGGGTTTCTACCTCATTCAAAATTACAAATTTCAGTTCCTTTCTACTATAATAGGGATGCTCAAAACAGTGCATGAGGAACATCTATGAAACCTAATTCATTTGCTTACCAATCACTCCAAGGAGCCACTTGAAACTTTAGGCTATGTTTGGTACGAGGGAATGGAGGGTAGGCATTGGCATTGGCATTGGGATTGTCTATTTTATCATGTTTGGTAGGAAGACTTCACCAATACTGGGATTGCACAATCCCACATTTATGAGATTGCTCATTACCACCCACCCCCCTGGTATTGGAAAATCAGTCATGGGTTTGCCTTTTTCAAGACAAAATTGCCCCTCACCCCATCTCCTCTCCCTTCCATCACTATCGTCTCCTTCCCATCATACCAATGACGCCTTCCGCAAATCTAAATCATCCTTGCTCGACCTCCATGTTCTACAACCTTCGAACCAGATCTGGGGATATCAATTGTATGAAGAAGCGTTGTTGAGTTACTGTGAAATGCAAGAGAAGGGTTTTGCCGGATAATTTTGTCTTCCCAAATGCGTTAAAAGCTTGTGGTGCTATGCAATGGATTGGCATTGGGAAGGGAATTCATGGAAATGTAGTAAAGATAATGGGTTTCGATCAATGTGTTTTTGTGACGAATAGTCTCGTGGATTTGTATGGGAAATTTGTGCTTTTTGATGATGTAAGGAAGGTGTTTGATGATAAGCTTGACTAGTTTCAATGAACCCCATATGAAGCCAATGGCAGAACATTATGGTTGCTTAATTAAACTTCTTTTCCGCCGTGGCCAGTTAGATGAAGCTCTTAGGATTATTATTACTATGCCTAGCCATCCAGATGCACATATATTAGGATATGCTTATGGCTTGTGGACAGAACCCATGAGACTGATTATAGTTATGGGAGAAAAAATCTGAGGTTGCATTTTTCTATGATTGAAAGGCTAAGATTTTGAATCCTTTTTCTGAGATACTTGCACGTATTTTGCAGTCCTTCTTTATTTTCCCAACATCACCGCGTCGAATTTCACAATCACTCCCCATCGGTGAGTTCATCGATGGCGAGAAGGGTCTCACTTAAGTCGGCTTTGTCCTTCTTTGGGATTTATTTTTGATGAACCTGACATGATGGGCAGTGATGAAGACAAGGAAGAAACTTTTCATCAAGGGTAGTATAGTCCTTTGATAAGTTTTTATTCTTATAAAATAAAATTAATACAAACATTACCTCACACCAAACATAATTTCAAATGCTTATTCTCAACCCCACTCCCAATCCCAATCCCATCCCCAAACCCAATCCCACTCCTAATCCATCAAAAGTCAGTACCACGTACCAAACAAGGTCTTAAGGTAATGGTTATAAATTTTAGGACATTTATCCCATATGGTATCACTCTATAGTGACAAATTTTATCCTTAATCTTTCATTTCCAAATCTGTAAGTTATACTCCAAATGATCCAACCCCTAACCATCTTCTTAAATCTCCATGCTTCATGTAAAATCCCCAAACACCTTAAAGATTTAACAACTTAATTTTCCATACATCTCAAGATCATCCTCCATTTCAAATCACTAACTTCCATTAAGAATCAAAATTTCCTTTACCTTAAAACAACTTTCATTCCAATTTAACATCACATAGGATAAAATTCCAATTTCAAACTCAATATCGACTAATTTCCTTCTTCTTTTCCACTTACTCCACTCAAACATCACTCATACCATACCATTTAAAAGTCTTTAACAATTACCATAAGTTAAATCAAGTTCTATAAGTCAACTTCCTTCCCTTGTTTCTAAAATCAATACCTTACAAATCTAATCCTCAAGCCAGCTACGCCCATTAATCCACCCCTAACCATGACATTAATCTTTATACTTCATCTCTAATATATATGATCTATCTCAACATCTTTCAAGCTTAAATCCTCATAACATGGACCATAAAGAGAGCATAAATTTTCAAACTATAAACCTCAAACAATCGGTAAAAACAAGATCAGATTTCTAAACTTTATAAATTTGATTCCTAACAATTAAAATTTGATTAATCCAAACCCAATTAAAGCCTAAAGCTATAAACTAAACCTCAAACATAGTTACTTGATGCTTGGAGTTAAAATAACAAACTCAAGTCAAACAACAATTATTTTTACAGCACCTCAACATATTTCAGTTTTCCCCTTAATCAGATTTAAACCTCCTCTTTGAAATGCTAAACCAACAGAACCAATAAAACACAAGCAAACTCCATTAATTAGAATTCAAAATAACACATAAACTAATTCAAAAATATCATTAATTCTTCTTCCTCATCACTGATCCAAGCAGAACAGAGCAGCCAAGAAGAAGAAAAATTATAACAATTTCATACATCCAATTAAACATCGTTCCTACTAATTTAAACATCACAAATCCTCCCCCTTCCTGCCACTGAACCCGTCGGCCCAATATAAGCAGAACAAGAAAATTTACCACAAATTCACATACCCAATCAAATTCATCAATTCCATCATCCTTTCCTTATTCTTAAAACGTTATTACCACAGAGAGAAGAACAACAATCTAACCACACAAAGAGGATGAAGCTCAGACGAACATGGGGATGAAGAAAAAATCAAACAATTTCAAACTTCCAAAATCACACCTCCCAGGCATTAAATATACTCTAACTTACTCCTAAACACAATTAATTAAGGTTTTAAGCAACACACACCCAAAAATCAAAGAAAAGGGCATCGGATGAACAGTACCCGAATCACAAATTGGAAGAAATCGGACCTAAAACAACCTTCACTTACAAAATCATTTCAAGAATACCTTTACTCGAGTCTTAAGCTTCATTTTTATGTATGTAGAAACTTCAAAAACTTCCCACAAATTCGAACCTCTCTCCCCCAAACTCGCTCGAATTCGGCCCAAAAAGAAGGAAAACGAAGAAGAAGAGCTTACCTAAGGTTAACCCAAACTTCTAGAGTATTTTTCCCCACTTTTCACCGCCGATCACCGCCATTTTTAGCCGAAGTTGCTGCTGCAACGTTGAAGAAACATAGAGGAAGAGAGTGAATGGAAAAGGAAGGAACACGTGGGAGTATATGGAAGGAAAAGAAGGAGTTGATATTTTAAGTAGGTCATTTATCATTTTGCCCATTCTTTTATAATTGAAGATATTTTTAACTAGGGCAGATATTGACATTTTCCTTTTCTTTTATTTTTCCTCTTTCCCTTTATGCTCTTGTTTAAAATTTTAATTACCATTTCCTTTACAAGTTGATCTGAATTTATTTTAAAAATAACTTTTCTAGATATGCTTAAATTCCTAAATTTATTTATAAGGCTTTTTAAATATTAAACAATACTCCAATGTTCTAAATATTCCCTTATTTAAATTCATCTTCTAACTATTTTTCCTCAATTAATAAAGAAAATAAGCCTTAAAAATTATTAAAAATACATCTGACCTCATAAATTATTAAATGTCTTCCCAAGACCTTAAATAAATCCTTAATATCTCTTTTTGAAAATTTGGGGTGTTACATTACCAAAAGACACAAATGTTCTAAACCGCAATTGAAGTTGTAAATTCTTAACATGAGCTTGAAAATTAACGTGTGTGAGTTGAAAATTTGTTGAACATGTGAAGGATTTCGTAACACATGCATTGTGCATTCCTAATGGAAAAAGTTCAAATTGTGAATTGTTAACATGAACTTAAAAATCGTTATAATCAAGTTGAAAATTCTTATGTTGAAGTTGTGAATCATTATACTATGTCTTGTCAATTTCTAATAAAAAAGGCGAGTTTTGAATTGTTAACATGAATTTAGAAAGGATTATGATTAAGTTAAAAATCTCTATGTTAAACTTATGAATACTTATGATGTATCTGACATTTACATGGGTGTCTGTGTCTTTTCGTAAGATAAAAAAATCTCAGATTCCTTCATGATGTATGATTTGAGACTTTTATATTTGATGAATCAATTTGTCCTTTTCCATTTTCAAAGGAATTTTCACAGCACTTTAAGCTACTCCCTCCGCTTCTAAACACATGATATCAAAGTAATTAAACCCGAATCAGTCACTGAACCGGTCGACATAGTAGGTCAAGGGTCGAAGAGTAAGACCGTAGTTCACCCGAAAGCCAGAACAGAGGAAAAAGAATTAAAAAATATTCAAACTTTTTTATATAAAAAAAATTCAAATTCTGATTACACCTTTCAAAATTCCAAATAATAAATTTCATTTGGCCAATTTAAATCAATAAAAAAATAATTTTCAATTATCCAACATTTTTTACAATTTGTCAAATTGACATTATATAATATTACCATCCAATATTACTAAAATCAGTTACTAATTAGTACCTAGTACAAAATATTCATTATAATAAAAATATAAACTATCAAACTATTTCTTAAATTTTCAGTTACAATTTTTTCATGCATACCCATATTTTTCAATCATAATTAGAATTTTCTCTCTCATTTTTCCGTTCTCTCACTCATCTCCCATGTGACCATCACTATTTTCCTTCATCATTCATTAGGGGTGAGGAAAATCTAACAAAAACCGAAAACCAAACTGAACCAAATGCATTTTCAATTTTTTGGTTTCAGATTTCGGTTTTTTTCTATACAATTTTTGCATTTTTCGGTTTTCGTTTCAGTGTTTAGAAAAAAACTTCGGTTTGAAACTAAAAAGCCAAAACCATGGTAACATAAGAAAAAAGGCCATACTGTTGATTTAAAAACAGGACATCAAGTAAGCCCAAAATCTAAACAAACAATATATGCTTTCTTAACAACAGACATTTTTCAAACATGCGACATTAGAAAAAAGTCCAAAATGTTTATTAATTGTAGGATGGAAGTCAATGAATCAATTTAATGTTATCATGTTTCAAACATTTTTCTGTTTTGGACATTTTGAATTAATAGTTTAGTTGTGCTGGAGAAGACGTTAAATTTGTATAACTATTTAGATATGTTGAATATGTTATTTTACTTTTTAATTAAATTTTCGTATCGGATAAAATTGCAACAAAAGAGTAAAAAAAAGCCATAGAAAAAATGTGAAACCAACCAAAAAAAGTTTGGCTTTTTGGTTTCATTTTCAAAATTCACCTGTTTTTTGTTATTCAGTTAAAAACTAAACCAAAAAATCACTTGCATACCCCTATCATTCATGACTCAACACACCACTAAAGGAGACATGCACCACGAAGAAGGGAGGGCACGAATCACGAAGAAGGTTAGAAGAGATTTAGGCTCATATTTCTCAAATTGTACTCCTTCCGTTCCTATATAAGAGCCCAAAATTTGAATGAATTTCTACATTTTTATAAGAGCTTGCTCAAATTGTCAAATCATTTAATGGGTTTTTTCCCACTTTGCCAATTATTATTTTCTCTATTTACATTTTTTTTCATACTCATTTATATCATTATTATCACATCTTTCTCTTATATACCCCATCATAAAATAGGGCAAATTTGAGAAAACAAAATTATTTCATACATACTTATCATTTTCTTAATTTACGTGATTTTTTTAGTTGAGCTCTTATATATAGGGACGGAGGGAATATTTAACAAATATACTCGTGACTCATTAGTGACCATGCCGGTATATTTTATTCTTTCTTCTATCAACATGTTCATCCAGTGTCGACATATCTTCTTCATTGAAGTTGTTTCTTGTTGGCGGTAGTAACCGCTCTCCTCATCATCTTCTTCCTTTCCTTTCCTTCTCCCTCACCCTCCAACGACCACCAGTGACTCGTTTCTAGCCTTCGATCATCGTCGTTTAACAAAGGAGGTTGTTTCCGGTGGTTGTTGGAGATGTTTCTGGCCGTCAAGCTGAGGAAAAAAACATGGTTGACTTGCCTAACTCAATGGGTCGCCTCGAGTTACAAGCAGGTAGGGACGAGTCGGCCTAGTTAGCCCCACCCTGGGCCACACACCACCGGTCCGTGTTCCATTACATTGCATCACATATTTAGGGATGTGATGTGAGCTTGTTCCTAAATATAACCATTTTATATTTTTCTCACATTTTTTGAATTGTCTATATTAATGCCCCTCAATAATAGAAGAGTAAGAGAGTGAGGATAAGAATAAAGATGGTCAGGGTGTTTTGATATTATCACGTTATTTTACCTGACCTAACTAAAATCATTAATCTAATTAAAGTGAGCAAATATGTGTTATATTATTTGTTACTGTGGAGGAAATAAGGGGTTAATATCCATTTTTGTCCCGAAAGTAACTTAAGGAGCATATTTACCCTGGAAGTGTCCAAATCGGAGTAAATTTACCCCACTGTTCAAAACATTAATTTTGACTGTTAAATCCTACTTTTTGACCCACTGATGCTGGCGTGGCTCTGTCACCATGTACATGTCATCATTTCAATGTCCCTTTTTGCCCCAGAAGTAACCACCAAAGAGGATATTTGCCCTGGAAGTATTCAAATTATAACAAATTTGTCTTGACTGTTATTCAAAGTTAAGTTTGACTGTTAAATGACTTGGCACTCTACATTGTACTAAATAGTTCATCTTATCACACACATCATCACCACAAGTCGTTTAAATTACATCTAGAAAAATTAAAAGGATAATAAAATAAAAAAAAATAAAAGCATCACCTGCCCTGCCCTCCCCCCATCTCCACACAGATTAGCTTCATTATCATCACATTCCTCTCTTACTTCCAAAAACAACAAAATTGGACATTAGCCATTTATTTCATTGATATTATTTTTTAAACAATAAAAATGTCAATTTTGTAGAATCTTATAATTTGATTCTCTTTAATCACAGTTCATTTTTTAAATGGTTTTGTGGTGATGAGATAAGTGATGAGATGGATTATTGGGTGCAATGTGGAGTGTCAGTGTCATTAAACAGTTAAACTCAACTTTGAATAACAGTCAAGACAAATTTGCTATGAGTTGGATACTTCTGGGGCAAAACGCTTCTTAGTGGTTACTTCTAGGGTAAAAACAAACCTTAAAATGAAAACTCGTAGAGTCACGTCAGTATCAGTGGGTCAAAAAAATAGGATTTAACGATCAATATTAACTTCTTAAACGATGGGGTAAATTTGCTCCAGTTTAGACATTTCCAAAATAAATATGCTCTTTTGCGGATACTCAAATTACTTTCAGATCTTCGATACTTTTTGACGTTTAATTTCAGGAAAAAAAAGGTCCATATCCAGGAAAAAAGTGTCTCCACATAAAGCTTTTTTATATGGAAATTGATTGATTTGGTGTTGAAAGTTGAAACCGACACGCAAGATGAAGATGAAGATGAAATCAGCTGGAAAAATGGTGGACTGTAAGCGGAAGACATGGAGAGAGACAACTCCATCTGATTTCATATCCTAAAGCTTCAACTTCACTATCACTACTACATCACGCTATTATTCCCTTCTCTGCAGCTCCTCTTTCTAATCTTCAAGCTTTTTTTTTTTCAAACTCTTTCCCTCTCCTGAATCCCTTCTCTGCTTGAATGTATTTATCAGAGAAACCCCAACCCATCGATTTCTACAAAGAACAAGCAACCCCACATATGATGATCGAGGTTGCGCCTCCGCCGCCGCCACTTCAACAACAACCTCAGCAAAATCAAATGATCCTCGGCGAAAGTAGTGGCGAGGACCACGAGGTCGAAATTAAGGCGCCAAAGAAGCGAGCTGAGACTTGGGTACAAGACGAGACGCGAAATCTGATTGCTTTTCGTCGTGAGATGGATGGTCAGTTCAATACCTCCAAATCTAATAAGCACTTGTGGGAACAGATTTCGACCAAGATGAGAGATAAGGGGTTTGATCGATCCCCTACTATGTGTACGGACAAGTGGAGGAATCTGCTGAAGGAGTTTAAGAAGGCGAAGCATCAAGATAGGGGAAGTGGGTCTGCTAAGATGTCCTATTACAAAGACATTGATGAGATTTTGAAAGAGAGGAGTAAGAGTGTGAGCTATAAGAGCCCTACTCCTCCTCCTCCTCCTCCTCCTCCTCCTCCTAAGGTTGAATCCTATATGCAATTCTCTGATAAAGGTATCCACTGTTGCCATGTGTTTCAACTTGCTATTATGATTTGCTTGTGACTGAATCTGTGTGGGTGTTTTGTACATTTTGTGAAGAGAGAGATTGTCCCAGCAGCATTGCTCGGCTGTTTTTTGTCTTGTTGTTTCGGAATTCCAATATATTTGGTGTTGTCATGAAATGTCCTATCATTGTTTTGTTAGGTTGTACTTCTTTTCTCACAAAGGGAATGGGTCTGTAGTCTATACATCTTAGTTGTTTACTGTTGTTACAAGTTATAACTTGTGTGGTCTGCCGTATATATAATCGCCAAATCTGCTTATAATTCCGAATTCTGAATGACTTGAGCTGAAAAGATGGGCATCTCTTTGTTATTTGATTTATAGGATTTATGAGTTTGTGCAAAATTTGTAAAAAGGTCAGCTGACCCTGAAGAGAAAAACTCACTCTAAAGGCTTGCAATCCAGTGCTCATCATGATGGGCTACTTGCTGGCTCATGGGGGTTTGTCAGACATTGGAGAGATCTAGTATACCTCTTTCTCTTCATTGTATTTTTTTAAGAAAATATGTGAGTTTGAGAATTCCTCTTGATTCGGAAATCCGGCATTAGATTTATGGTCGTTCCCCATTACATTATTTTCCCTCCATCCCAATTCTATTCAATATGCGATTTCCTCCCACTTTTTATTCATATTTGACCCCCAACATCTCCTTTGAGCGGGAGTTTATAACATGCTTACATGAACATGCTATCCTTTTCTCTTCTGATGTTAACCCACTTCACAAGAGCCTTATCATTGAACTTTTTCCTTGACATGATTGCCTCCCATTCACCAGACCTGAGTTACCATTTCATACCTATCATTGTTGAACATTGACTTTGATGCCACTGTAGTGGCCTTGGAGAGTCTAAAAAAACATTGGGCCTACTTTTTCATTATACTTTGATAGGAAATTTTTTCTGGCGTTTGGCACAATCTCTTGAACCAAAATCATATGACATTTAAATCTATGGGGGGTTTTTGTACTTGTATATTCCTCTTTCAACCCAGCTCTATTCAATGCAGGAATTTATGAATAGAATGCTTTATGCTACTTTTTTCTTGTCATAGAGGATTAACATTGATCTTATTATAGTAAAGTATATAAAACATCTCTGCAATTGCAGTGGCATGTTTCAGTCACTTTAGAATAGGAATGGGCACCCAAAAAATAAGGGACAAAAATGAAATTCAAATGGAACTTCAGGGATAAAACATTGTTACTTTCATATGCTGATAATTCATTAGGAAGAAATTATAATCCCAAAATTATAGAGGTCGAATGGGGATCTTGCTTCTGTGGAGGATAGCTTTCAGATTCAAATGAAGATTAAGCGCATGTTTGGTTTCAAGTTGAAAACCATCAAAACCAAGGTTTTGACGGTTTTTAATGCGAAACCGAACATTGTCTAGGTATTTTATCTAGGCATGTCATTCCTAAGTCTTGCACTTCTTATGTTTGTCACTTACGAGTTTACTCCATTCTCCTTTAGAAAATGGTTGTTTGACTAGTTGTGTGGCTATACAGGTATGGAGGATACCGGCATTTCTTTTGGGCCTGTTGAAGGTATATCAATGTAAAAGTTCCTCTTCAAATTTTGTTCTTTAATTTCCTGAAATATTTTAGATTTGATAATGGTTGCTATTTATAATTTAAGATAGAAATTTGACGAGGGAATTTGATTTTTAGTTATTAGTCAATTGAAATGGTAAGTGTATACTGCATTTAGTTATTGCAAAATTTGCATTATTTTTCCATCAATTTTGTTTTTTTTTTTTTTGGGGTATTAATTGTCAAATACAGATATGTTAACAGAATTTAAACTTTAATTACTACCCAGAATCAGTTCCACCAACATTTCAAAGGCCAGAGTAAAATTCCCCAACTATAGTTCCTAAAACTACTACTGATAATTTCATTGCCTTTAAGAAGAGCACTAAATATGCATGTGGAACTGAGTTTTGTTTGAAACTAGTAATTGTTTCCTGCAATGATAGTCATAGTGGGATAAATAATGAAATGCTACAGGAACATGATATTGAAGGTTTTGGTCATTAATTTACATGGAAACTTGTTAGCTTTATGGTGATGGTTTTTCTTTTTTGGTTCATATTTCATATAGCAATAAAAAATATTCTTGTGTTACTGAGATATTGGGTCCCACTTAATTTTCAGCAATTGTAAATTGGGGGCAATTGTAAATAGGGCTTCAATCCTGTAATGTAATTCAGCTATTTTTGTCAAACTATTACAAACTGTCCTCTATTTGTTTCTTTTCCTAAATTGCAGTACCTGTTTGTTGCAGCTCTTTAGTGTTTAATAATGATTTAACACTAGTAATCATCATTTCATCCAATCGGTGAAAACAATAAAATTGCTAACCAATTGAAGTATTCGTGTTTTTCAAAAAAGCTTGAACGTGATATATGTTTGGCTTCATTTACACATATCCCATTTGTTCCTTCCATAGTAGTCTTTAGCACTTTATATGTTTCATGTTACTCAAGAACCTGGCGTTCTGGTTCAGCCACGGGCAGATCAACACTCAATCTTGAGAATCGTTTGGATCATGATGAGCATCCTCTTGCAATTACTGCAGCTGATACTGTTGCCACAAGTGGAGTTCCTCCTTGGAGTTGGAGAGATACTCCTATAAGTGGTAAGCTCTTTATAGATTCCTTGTTTGATGTGGGCTTGATCACAAAGAGTATGGGACAATAAATTGGAAAGATTAATGTTGTGTGGCCAAAGGTCCTCAATCAATACATCTTAAGCTGTTAAAGGTAAATAACGTTTGCTGAACCATGCTTTTTGATAAATAATCTTATCAGCAGCAGCAGCCAATGTTAATATTTTCTTGAGCAATTTTCGTAAAAGCTGGGACGTTAGAGCATTTTGGTTTGTAAAAGTATTGTACTTCAGCTTTATGTCAATACTTTTCTTATTTTGTCATCTTTCTAATTTAACAGGTGGGGAAGGTCAATCATGTTGCGGGAGGGTCATAACAGTCAAATGGGGCGATTACACAAGAAGAATAGGCATTGATGGTACTTCAGAAGCCATTAAAGAGGCAATAAGAGCTGCTTTTAGGTTGAGAAGCAAACGTTTGTTTTGGTTGGAGGATGAATACCAGATAATAAGGAGTCTTGACCGAGATATGCCTTTAGGAAATTATACTCTTCACCTTGATGAAGGTAGTTTAAGCTTATTTCAGTCTTCTGGCATCATTCGTTTTGTGTAAACTTGTTCTGTAGATGCAAGTTGGTTCTACTTGTCAGAAAGCCATCAAGTGTGATACTTCACGCACAGATGGCTGAGGGATGAGATGGAGCAAGAATAATTGATGACTTCTTTCGATAATTTACCTGATACAATTGATGTTAGTCCATTAATAATTACTGAGTATTTTGCTCTGTTGAATCATGTAACTTTTAGCCAGTGCCAGGAAGTTAGGTTCAATCAGCAACAAAACCCATGAATAAGAGTAAAATCTTTCAATCATCCGGGAAACAGTTTGGAGGAGTAAACTTTGTGTTTTCCTGCTAGATGATTAGTTCTTTGGTTTCTGGTCCCGTTACTAATCTGAATGATTTTTGTGAAAATTTTATACTATTACTCAAAGTGTGTGCTTGTTGTGTAACACTTGAAACTTTGACTGCAGGAATGGCCATCAAAATATGCCTCTATGATGAGTCTGACCAAATTCATGTTCATACTGAAGAGAAGATCTTTTACAATGAAGAAGATCACCGTGATTTTCTGGCCCGGCGAGGCTGGACATGTCTAAGGGAACTTGATGGGTTTAGAAACATTGATAACTTGGATGATCTTCAACCTGGTGCCATGTACCGTGGTGTGAGTTGAAGACAGGTGCATAGTTATAATCATTCTTCAGCTATCTGTTTAAAATGTGTGGAGGACTTTGTAGGGAATTGTATATATCTCTGACATTCATGCAGCACAATCCTGGGGGTTATATTTGGCTGCATATTTTTAGGAATATAGATGTGTATAATTTATGTTGTTCCCTTAACTTCAACATTTATGTAAATAAGCTTTTTTGGTGCTATTATCTTTTTTGTCAGAAATGTTACATTGTTAGTAAAATATCCATGTGTTCAATCAAAAGTAAACAAAATATCATAATTTAAAATCTATGTGTGCGTGTGTAATTTGAATAATGGTAGTTAGCTGAAGCCTAATTTTGGTCAGATCCTCTTTAATCAATACAACTCTCATCACTGATCACCATTTTTTTCCATGAATGGGGGATTATATATTAATCAGAAAATACTGTACAGAGCGTTTTACATTAATTATATTGTTGGCCCCAAAAAGTTAAGGTGGGTTCGGTCAGGGGTTCACTTTAGGCCAGGTAAGCCTCTAGGCACTTATAAATGGCCCCAGAAAGTTAAGGTGGGTTGGGTTAGGGGTTCAACCTTAGGCTAGGGTAAGCCCCCAAGGACTTATAAATATTAATTAAATACCTACTAACAAGATACTTATATAGGTGAGATTTGAACTTGCAATCTTATGAGTATGGTTATGAGTCAACTTTTTTATCAATTGGACTAACATTAATCTATTGTTGGAAACTGAACATTTTTGTGGTTTAAAAAGTAGCAACTTAAGTGGAATGAGGGAAACTAGGGAAAAGCTTAGCTGGCACTACTGTTCAAAGAGCATGCAAATACGTGGCTTCCGCTAGTTGGGTTCTTCCAGAAGAGGGCTGGATAAAAATAAATGTAGATGGTGCTTTTTCGGAGCGTACGGGAGCTGGTGCATGTGGCGGTGTATTACGAAATTATTTGGGCTAATTTCTAATGGGGTTCATATGGCCTGTATCAGTATTGTAGATGCAATATCTGCACAAATATGGGGATGCCTCCACGGTTTAAAGCTTGCTTGGGACCTTGGCCGTCCGAAGGTTATATTAGAAACGGATTCATGCAGTCATATAATTTATTAATAATCCTCTGGATGAAAACCATGCTGATTTTGGGATTCTTCGGCAAGTGCGTGACATGCTTGCTAGAGATTGGACTGTAAATCTTGCGTATGTTAATAAGGCGAACAACAAGGCAGCTGATTATCCTGCTAGACATGGCCTTTCTGTTTTTTTTTTTTTGTTAAACGACAAGACATATTCATCAATGGCAGATATGAATACTCCCTTATCATATTCATCTATCATTTAAGTCGAACTAAGGCTAAGGAATGATGCTCCATCGCCATTGTCTGCAGTCATCCTTATTATATATTCATCTATCATTTAAGTCGAACAATGGAAGCAGAAACCCCCCCCGCCCCCCCAAAAAAAAAGAAAAAAAATCTATGTACCAAAACGCACCAGTTCCTTGTTCATATCAATGGGAATTTTTTGTAAAATCAAGAAAGTGGAATTGAGTTCCCACTTCCAATTCCACGTAAGCGTCTTCAACCACACTAAACACCTAAATTTTGGGTTCTACTTTCAACTCTAGAGAAATGCCTTTTAGCCAAAGCAAAAACCTAAATTTTGGATTCCAGTTCCAATTCCAAGTCTACTCTCCCAATTCCTACCAAACAGGGCATAAAAGAACACAAAATTAAACAAGACCTCCTTTACACACTCACACATCAATGAGAATTTTATATAAAATCAACTAACATGAACATTGTAAACAAGAAAGTTAACGAATATCACACATCAATGAGAATTTTATATAAAATCAACTAACATGAACATTGTAAACAAGAAAGTTAACGAATATCATTACACTAATTTGGCCAAGAATTCTATTATGATCAATGCAGATCGGTGTTTTTCCTGGAGTTATCATTGTATCACAAAACTGAAATGATAGCCAGCTACAATTTTGGCATTCCTAACCCGGCGCATTTCTTCCAGCCACAAGCACAAACACAGGTTGAACAATACAACAACCTAAATTTTGGATTCCAGTTCCAATTCCAAGTCTACTCTCCCAATTCCTACCAAACAGGGCATAAAAGAACACAAAATTAAACAAGACCTCCTTTACACACTCACACATCAATGAGAATTTTATATAAAATCAACTAACATGAACATTGTAAACAAGAAAGTTAACGAATATCATTACACTAATTTGGCCAAGAATTCTATTATGATCAATGCAGATCGGTGTTTTGCCTGGAGTTATCACTGTATCACAAAACTGAAATGATAGCCAGCTACAATTTTGGCATTCCTAACCCGGCGCATTTCTTCCAGCCACAAACACAAACACAAGTTGAACAATACAACAACGGTGCGGTTTACCCATCACGCATTGACACACATTAGACACTGCTACAATATGTGAATAGAAGATTCACAGTGGGCAAACACAATGATAAAATAAAAACCAGGAAAATAAGTGTGGCTCTATTGTTCATCCCACTCGTCGTTCTTGTAGGAAACAAGAGTGTCAACTTTATGAATCTACAACGCAGAAAAAGATAACATTAGTAATAAACAAGTAACCAAAGACTTTGTACTTATGGAAATTAGTTTAACTTCATTTAGATTACTCACCTTGGTATCAAAGGAATGCAATTTCACCATTTGAGGATTTGCAATAAGTTTTGGATCACTCTCAACCCAGGTGAATGGAACCGCCACATCTTTGTCCGTGTACGCCAACACATCAAAGACACCTGAAATAAGAGAACCCCATTCATGTTATGATTCGTTTTGTAAGAATAAGGAGGGGGTGCAGAGTGGCAACTTTTCTGTCCATAATGATGCTTGCATATGGATCTTACAAGTTTCATCAAGGCATGGCAAATAGGTAATGCTTGAAGCAATCTGTCGCATAATTGCTTGTATCTCTCTCATGATTTCCTTGTCACTCTTTTCCCTCGAAACACTGAAAGATCAGATAAAATAGAAAAACATAGATGAAGAGCAGAGTACTTCAGAGTCTAGACACTAGTGTTATTCATCTAATCTAATCTAATCTAATACATTTTTCAAGTGTGGAACACAAACAAACCTTCATTTTTCAAGTGTCTACTTTCCTAATACCCTAACAAAATAAGAGAACGAAAGTTCACATAGAAATTCGGCTACTTTACCCCTTTTCAACAACTTCAGAGTCGGTTTCAATGCTGAAATTCCACCTTTCAAGGACTTCACCGGTGGCCTTGCTCATTATAACGAGGACAACCCTCTGTAACTTTCCAGCTTCAAGCCATTCTTTACAACATAAGATATTCAGATATTTCAATCGTCAGCAATGATCCAAGACATCAAATTACTCACTCCCTCCCAGTCAAATGAAAATCGACAGCACTGAGAAGGGAGTGGGGCTATTAATACTATAATTACCAAGTCAAAACAACTTTAAATCTTTCAAATTACGTTACTCTGAATTTCAACAATCACTTCCAAGCATAGCATTGAGAAAACGTTGATTTTCTCATTAGGAAGAAAATGAAGATGATATGTCTTTAATCCTGCAATTACCAAGTCAGGATAAGTTTATGTTTTCCTAAATTTTGTGACTCCAAAAAGTTTTTCACTCATTTCCAATCATAGTATAATAAAAGACATCAAGATATAAAAAAATTTGCCCAGTCTCAGTTCAGTTGGAAATGGAAGCATCAAAATGGTAAGGAAGTGGGCATGTTTTAACACTTCTATTAAGTAGAAATAAACCTCGAGTTTCAATTAACGCTAATTAACCACCGTTAATCATAGCATACACATGAAGGAATTAGGGGCTTACGAGATAGCTGAGCAGTTAGGTTGGCAATAAAAGATTTGACACCCTCATCTTGTGTGAGCAACATCGGAAGTCCATATTTCTTGACTTTCACAAAGCTTTCCTCTGGGTAAACTCCTCGATTGTAAAGAATACTGAGACAAAAATCCCCAACTCAAAATACTTATTATCAATGTAACACACAAAATCCAAAATCGAAACAAAAAAATTGAAATCGAGGTATAGAGAGAGAGAGAGAGAGAGAGAGATTGAAGTTCACAATTGATCACCTGTTAGCAGCATATCCTGAACAGGAAAAACAAAAAATAGGAAAAACAAATCAGAATGGAAAACCCTAACCATTTCTGGATGAAAGAAATCGATGGGGAAGAGAGAAAAAAGGGGAGTTATATGATAGTACCGAAGAACTCGCTGACAATTGCAGCAGAACCACGAAGAGTGATGATGTCTTTAGCGACTGTTCTTGCGGCCATGTCCTGATTTTTTTGCTTTAAATTATTAGCAGATCGGCTTTGTTGTGAAATGGAAGTGAGGAATATGGTTGAATCGATGAAGAGAAGAGAAACCCCAAAAGACAGTGGAAGGATGCGATTTGTAATAATAACAGTTGACACGAAGAGGCGCACTTAATTAGGGCTTTGAAGATTATCCGAGTAACGGCTACTTCTGCTTTTGGCTTTGCTTTTTGAATTTGGTGCGTGCGTCTTCAACGGTCAAATGTTATTGATGCCCTCAAAAAACAATACTACTTTTATTTATTTTTATTTGTAGCTAATGTATAGTTTTGGTCATTGCATCATGTATGGTTTTAGTCCCTTAAGTTTTAAGTTTGAAGGTTTAATACAATTTTTCGTCCTTGAATTTTCATTTATTTTAGTTTTGGTCCCTGAACTTCAGCATCGGTAGCTTTAATCCTTAAACTTTCGATCAATTTTGGTCTTGATCCCTAAACTTTAAATTGGTGGTTTTGGTCCCTCAACTTTGAACCATTTATAACTATAACTATTGGTCTCGTATTTTTCAAGTTTTTTTAAAGTACAAGGGCAAAGACTATAATTGACTGAAAGTACAGGGACCATGACTAAAATTGACTGAAAATTCAAGAACAAAAAATTATAGTAATCCAATTTGAAAAGTATACTTTTAGTTCTTTTTGAATTTTGACTAATGGTGTTAGGTTTATTTAACGCAAAATGATGGCTCGTCAAATCTAAAGTATGATTATATAATTAAATATAGATAAAAAATGACCACTTTTTAGATTACAAAAATGATTATACTAAAAATTTAAAATTTAAGCATATTTTGACAATGTTTAATCATAAAATCAGCATTTAAATTTAGTTACTTAGCGTTTTCCGTTAAATGAAATTAACACTATTAGTAAAAAAGGACCAAAAGTGTATTTTTTAAACTTAACTTACCAAAATGATACCTAATACAAATATAAAGGATCAAAACTATACTTTAGCATTTATTTATTATTAACAAGAAATTATACTTTTAGTTATTTATGTTTGTATCAAGTTGAATTTTGGTTCCTTAAGTTTAAAAAGTGCACTTTTAGTCCTTTTTTACTAACATTGTTAATTTTGTTGACTAAATATTCTGACTTAACAAATTTAAACAATGATTATGCAGTAAAATGCTGAAAAGTATACTTAAATTTTAATTTTTTTTATAATACATAAATTTTAATTCTTTAATATATTCATTTTATATTTTAAATTTTTTCCATATTTTATCGACATTTAACTATAAAATCATCATTTACATTTATCAGTCAGAATATTCCGTTGACTAAAACTGATAGTGCTAATAAAAGAGGATTAAAAGTATACTTTCAAATTTAAAGAATCAAAATTCAATCCAATACAAATATATAGGATCAAAAGTATACTTTATTAACCAAAATAATTTCACCTTTTCTTGGGAGAAAAAGGTTTAAAGCCCAGCAGCCCGCACGAATGTATGTAAGAGGCCCTAACTCCTAAGCACACAAGATTATAAAATATTTTACATTGTTTCATCCATAATATGATGGTTAATTAAATTAAGTAGATTAAGAATTTGAATAAATTACTTGATAATAAAACTTAAAATACCATTGTGTCATGTACCACAATAGATCGCGGAGTAGTTTTTTTTTTTGGTCAAAATCGCAGAGTATAGTTTATAAGTTAGATCAATAAATTTGGGTAGAAACTGATAATTATTATAAATAAAATAGATTGAAACCCTATATTTAAGAAATCCGACCTCCATCATTAACTCATATATTTAAGACGATATAAGTACTAATTACGTCTGCCATTGGCGTGTTTTTATACATTAACACAAAATGAGATACATGGATTTCATTTATACAAAAAAAAAAAAAAAAAGATACATGGATTTCATAATTTCTTACTAGAATGATTTAATATAAATTTTAGATCTTTTGGTTTTTTTGGGTAAGAGTATTTTGATTTTGGTAATGAACTACATTTAAAACAAGATATATACCAAGCGAAAATGTATTGAAAAAAGGAAAAATTTAGATTAAGTTTGTTATATCTAAGTTCTCAAACCATAGAAGAACTTGACGAAATTGATATAAAATGTAACATCTTAGAAATTAATTAAGAATTAGGGGGAGTAATTAGGAATTGATTAATGAGAAATGATGGATTATAAGAATATTTGAAGGATTTTGAGGTATTTTTGAGAATTTTAAATGCTTAGTTTCTCTCTTATATTAAGGACAATAATTTTGGGAAAATTATTTTTAGGCTCAAAAGAGGTTATTATAGGAGAAAATAAGTAAAGCATATTATAGAAAAATTTTGAGAGTAAAAAAGAAAATTTTTGGTTCAAAAAAAATATCTTATATAAAAATTTTAGGACTTATAGTGTAATTTTCCCTTAATCTTTTTCTTTTTCCTTTACTCTCTCTTCCCCGTACTTGTTTATCTACTCCCTCACGTGAACTCTTTTTTCTCTCTAATTACACCCAACCATCACTCTCACACTCAACATCATCATCGTTTTTTCTTTCTTTCTTTTCTTTTATTAATTATCCTTCCTCTCTCTCTCTCTCTCTCTCTCTCTCTATTTGTCAGACACCTCCCCCCCACACTCTCTCTCTCTCTCTCTCTCTCTCTCTCTCTCTCTATTTTATTATTTATTCCCTCTCCTTATTTTTCCTTCTGAACGATAGACCCTTGTTCCTCTTCCTCTCTTCCTTTTCTCATTCTCTCTTCCTTTTCTTTTTCTCTTCCTTCTCTCTCCCTCACCGTCACTCTTGTTCCTTCTCTTCTCTTCCTCACCAAATCACCACCATTGTCTAGCCTCTTATTTTTCCTTTCCCCTTCTCCGTTCTCCCTCTCATTTTTCTCTCTTTTCCCTCCCATTTCAGTCACACCGTAGCCAACTTAGGGAGGGAAAACCACCATTCCTTTCCTCCTCTCATCTCCTCCAACATTGTACTTCATTCTTCAACTCATTTTCGGTCTGATTTATGCTTAGAAAGTAGATTAAAATATTGTTTACCGGAGCTTTCGGAGATAGCCGGCACCGGACCGGTGGTTTTTTCGGCCACCTAAGACTATATTCGGACTCCCGTAAGTATTCTCTACGCAGCTATGTCATTAGTTTTCTGATATGTAATATTTCAAAAATAGGCCTTATCTGAGTTGGGGTTTTTGAGATATTTAAATCTATTATGTTGAGGTCTAATATTTGAGTTAGAATTTTTTTAAGGTATTTGCAATTTATTTGAGGTTTTTCCAATTTATTTGGAATTTTTGGAATTTATGAGATTAGGGACAAATTTGGGGATATTGTGGTCTCATTTATTTGAGGATAAATTGATGATTTTTGGGAGTTTATTTAAGATTATATTATGATATTAATCTGGCTGATTATGGTGGAATTTGTTGGTGAAATTTTAGACTGATAAAGTCGGGATTAGACTAATGATTAAGGGGGAATTTTTAAAATATGGACATTTGAGGTTAATGGGTGATTCTTATAAATTTATGGATATTAAATTAAGGCTGTTGTTAGGATAAATAGGATCAAATTGAGATATTATGGGAGTTGAAAAGATTTACTTGGGTATGTGAGGAATGGATTTTGGGGTCTTAGGATGGATATGGATGGAGGATTTATAATGGTTTAGTTGAGAAAGAATTAGGGAGGGGTTTGGAATAAATTTCTTGAGAATGAATGTTTTCTTTTGGTTAGGGAATTAAATTCCATAACTTTGTATTTGAACACTTAATTTAAGTGTTAATTTTATATGACTGTTATGTAGACGGTGACTTGTCTTGAGTCGAGCAAACGGAGCGTGGTTTTACTGAGGTACCTTGAAATTCTGCTTGAAGGTAACCACTGGCTACTTAATCTATGTGTGTGTGTTGTTGATAAGGTTTTTGAAATTATATTATTATTATTGTTGTTGTTATTATTATTATTATTATGAAATTTTGGATTCTGGTGATATACATAAAGTATGATTTATATTGTTTATTTTATATGAAAATGTCATGTGGGATTTAATGTTAAATTTGGAATTTATATTTGTGTATTGTCTCATGAATCTTGAAAAGAATATTTATATGGTTTTAAAATATTATTGCATGGTTAAGTGCCTGATTTGTGATTTTATTGCCATTACTGCTTGTGATACATATGTTGTGGTAGTTAGCATCGATGCCTCGGATACTTTTGCCATCACGTGATGAGGTACCATGTTGGCCCACAATGACTAATTATTTTATAGGTGTACTGGGTATAGGTAGCCCCCATCGAGTACTACCTTTCAGTGTGCTGGGTATGGGTAGCCCCCATCGAGCATTACCCCCCGTTGTGGTGCTGGGTATGGGTTGAAATCCCCATCGAGTTTCACTTCTCTGTAGTTCTGGGTACGTGTTGAGATCCACTTCTAGTTCCACTCTGGTCCACCTAGTGGTAGGGGACAACCTAACGCTTCGCAGGGCGAACATTATGAATGATTGTGAAAAATGTATTTTTAAATTATTTTATATTTTATAAAATATTGGTATACATGAAACTGTTAAATGTTTTTCCTAGTATAGATTACTGCATGATTACCTGGTATGTGATCATATTTCAAATTATTTATATATTAGAAATTCCCACATTGACACCTTTCTGTTACACACCGAAACATATAGACTGGTAGTTAAGTGGTTAGTAGAAATAACCGTGTCTACCTCAATTTGCTGCTTATAGGTTTGGGCTCAGTAGCGGATACTCGAGGAAAGGAGCCCTCAGCTTCTCACTGAAACATAGTGAGCTTTTATTTTGGGTTTTAGGAGAGAAATGTTGTATATTGCCATACTTCCTTAGGCTTTCATATTTGTTTCCACATTCTTACTTTTGGATAACTATATGCATTATTCTTTTGGTTGAGACCGGTCTATTTCTGACATATAGGCCTAAGACCTACTGGTATTGCTTTTCTAACTGCATTTTGGTTATGCAATGTTGGTCGGAAATTTCTTTCTCCCTGCCATGGTTGTTTGGAATTTTATTAGATATTTTATCATACTTGAACATGGCAGGAGTACGTTAAGTAATTGATCAAAGAGTTTGATGTTTTATTTAAAAGATTTACTTGGGTGATTAAATATATTTTGAAAGAAAGATTTACAAAGGTATTTAGATACATGATTCATATATTTTATATCCATGTTAGGTGAATTCTTTCTAACATCGATAAACTGATTTAAAAGGTAGAATGTTCATTTTCTAACATGGATTGGTATATGGAACGGTTGAATTTTTAAATATCCATGTTAGTTGTGTTGGCGAGAATTGTTTTCTACTCTTGCCCTATCGGAGATTCCCTCTTAATTGAATAAGATAAATTCTTATCTAACTATGATAGTCCTTTTTGATATTTTTAGTAATATTCTTTTCTATCATAGTTACACATTTAAACTTTAATTTTTGAAATTGATACCTTGAACTCTTTTTCTAACTATGTTAGTTTTCTATTTCATAAACCCTTTTTCCTAACATAGTTAGTATTGATTAAATCTTGTTAATTCGGTTTTATGGCTAATAAAATGAATTAAATTCGGTTTTATAGTTAATAAAATGGTTTTACAAAGTGTATGTTACATAAAAAACTTTATGTAAGTATGTCCTGTAAAAAAACTATACACGCCAATGTAATCAAATCCGGATTGGTTTCTGAACTGGTGGAGGGGTGGGTCAAGGGTCAATGGGTCAGCTCAGAGTCAACTTGGGGGCCAAGCCGGTGGGGAATAAAAAATTAAAAAACATCAAATACTAAACAGTACTCCATCCGTTCAAAATATAGGATATATTTAGGAATGTGTTTTTGTTTCTAAATATAAGACCTCTTTCTATTTTTTCTCACATTATCCCTATCGATACTCCTCAATAATAAACAAGCAAGCGAGGGAGAGTAGGAATAAGTGTAAGTGGTTAGGGTGTTTTGGTAATATTATGTGATTTTAACTAATTTAACTAATATTCTTACTTAATCTAATTAAATTAGGTAAATATGTCTTATATTTAGGAATGGAGAGAGTAAGTCGCTACTTTGAATCACTAACAAAATGATCATATACTTATCCAAAATTTTTTTACAATCTATTAGACATTAACATTATAGCATCAATCCACCATCAAATGATACCAAAATCAGTTATCACTATATATTCTTCATAGAACCATCAAAATAGATAAATGATATCGAAATATTCATATTCATAGTCATTTAATAACTAAACTAACAGTTATTACCGCTAAAGTTATCATTAATTTCAACTAATATTGCATTATACAATTCATGAATATATATATATATATATATTAAAAAGGGCAACCCAACAACCCATCATGTTGCACGGTGGGTTAAGCCTGGTTTAGTGAGCCCCAGATTAGTGACATGTCCATACTAGTTGCATAGCTGGGTCGCTGGGTTTGAGACTAACTTGGCTGGGTCAAGTCAGGTTACATTACCATGATATATACCATGAATTTCTCACATAACAGAAAATGATAGAGATTAAAACATAAAAAAATGAATACAAATATAATTACATAATTCATAATATAATTCAGTTGTAAAACTTCAAAATTTAATTGTATGAATAACATATTATAGTTACGAACACGTTATAAAATTGTAAAACTGTCAAAAGTTCTTACAATTGAGCTTTCAGGATTAATTATAAATTTGTTATCAATTATAAATTGTTTTTACAATTTAGCTTTCGAGATTCACAATTTTGATTTCCAAAGTTTACAAAACTCCTTTCAGTCCAAAAAGAAGTTTACAGAACTCCTACAATTTATAATTCATTCACAACTCATATTCTAGTTTTAATAACTAACATTTTTGGATTACAATATGAACATGAACAAAGTATTTTTTGTCTATTTATTTTGTTCCCATAGTTTTTTAGCTTAATTTATTTCAAACTATTCTATTACGTTCTCCAATTAATTTTTTAAAAGAAATAAATTGAAAAGATTATTTTTTTAATCACTTAACATTTTTTTTAATTAATCGTATAAAAAAGTTACGAAAATGAAGAACTTTATTATTTATAGAAAGACATGGACGTGCCTCATCGACCAACAAATTACAAGGAGTAATGATATGTGAAAAATGAGATTAAAGCGTCCTAATTAATTACCATGAGTGTAACTGAGGTCTACGATATTTCCTAAACATAGTCCAAGATTTGTCCAAGTAAGGCCTCTTCCTTTTCAGGATATTTGGGCCACGTTAGGACACTAATATTGAAAGCATGATTGAAAATCATTTAATTCAGCACCTCAAAGATCGTGGTCAAATTCTTTCTGGTGCACAAGATCCTTTTGAGAGAGGCAAGTGCATAACATATTTAAATCTATCAAGACAAGAGAGATATTACATGCTCAAGCTTTCAAAAGAGGGAGAAATTACTGAGAACTCATGACAAACTTATATTATACAAAGGGATATTACAAACACCAATTCAACTTGAGTTACAACAACCTGAATGCCTCCTTATATAGGGGAAAAAACATGAGATTATGGTAAATAGTCATGAAATCTCATCATATCCTATAAGAAAGTATAACATGAAATCTCATCATGACTCCTTTAGAAAAGTAAAATGCAAAAAGCCATATATAAGTCATCATGAAAGACCTATAGGTTATTATTACAACATAGTGGACTAGACGGAGAGGTAGCAGCAGATCACCAAACACCCTTGCAGATAGGCTCATGATCAGACACTAGATTACATTATTCTGTGATAATTTAGTTAGTTTGGATCAGAGAAGAAACTGTTGAGAGAAGGCATAATCTCAGGACGCTTGTTTCGGACAAACTTCCTCAGTTTATGTTCCTTATACTTCTCTCCCTCTGCAAAGTTCTCTAGCACTCCTGCTGCTCTTTTCTCTTTTAGTACCCTGCCAAATATATTACCATATTTATCATCCTTCATTTCAATACACGCCAGTTATCTATGTCCATTTAGATGTTATTAATTATTGTTTTTTAACTTTATCCTTATTTAATTCTTATTGGGAAGAGAGAAAGAGAAGAAATGTGTGAGAATAGTTTATAAATGTAAAAAGGGAAATTTTGAATAAGGGTAGTCTTTTAAATTTTATTAATATAAAGCATATTTAATTATCTTACTAACAATTATTGGTATGTGATAAGTGATTAAAGTTGAGTTATGATAAGAAATCTATTAAATTATAAACTTCATTATGTCCTTAATATATGACAAATTTAAGGAGTTAATATATAACACAAGCTGACCAGAAGCTTTACTGTGCTCCATGCTTAAGTTCAGAAGAACTGAAGCTATGCCTTTATAAAACACCAACTTCTTAAAAAAGGACTCATCTCCAGGTGAATAGACAGGAAATAGCAAATGTACAGCAAAGAGCGATTTCATTTTAATAGTATTACGTATTGATTTTGATCTTCATTACTAAGAACACGTTTTTTAATTTCCTGTCATTTTAACTAATTAATTCACTCATTTCAAAGCCGACTTGGCTGATGATGCAAAGCAGAGGAAACAATTTTATTTAACATAAGAATAATGAAGCACAAGATATCCAAAACGATAACCATGGAAGCAAGAAAGATAAACCCGTATAATATACCTAACTTCAGGATTAGTAGTGATGTTCCTGATGAGCTGCATACCGCAGATCCCAACAGCCACACCAACTGAAGCAAAAAGAGGGTAAACCTATTTGCAACACAAAAAGAAACAGGACGCATTCAGAAAATCATCGCATTTTATACCAAACATTTTGCCCTTTGCTATTGCAATATTATTTTTTTAAAATGAAAAAAAATCAAAAGATTGGAAATCAGAGTCTGCTTTTTCCCTTTCAGTTCTGACATTGGCTTCATAAGAACACGGACGGACCAAGAATCCTCTACGATCTTTACCGGAGACAAAATTAATTATAAGTGTCATGTAAAGAAGTGTATTAAGATAAGGTCCCATGAAATCATATAATTAATCTTAAATCTCACGAAATTATTATTACCTGATCCTAAATTGTTATCGTTAAGTCAAAAATTATTATTGATCAAGAGTTTAAAAGTTGTAATCTTTAGGTCTTAAATTGTGAATGTCAGGCCAAAAGTTGTTCTCATTAGGCCAAAAAGTTGTCCCCTTATCAAAAGTATTTCTTGGCCACTAACAATTTTTGACCATATGATAACAACTGTTTGGCCTCACGATAACTTTTGGCCTGACATCTTCCTGGTAGGGATCTCAGATTAATTATATGATTTCGTGGGAACTCATCTTAATTAAATTAATCACATGCAGCATGTGATTAATTTTCAAAAAAAAAAAAAATCTCCGACAATGAGTTGAAAGTTACAGCCTATATCAGGCATCAATATTGGTAAAATTGACGAACAAGCTGAAATAGCATTCGAATTTAAAATTTTTTCTTAAGAATCAAATATGATGAACGAACATTGATAAAAAACGAAATAGATAAAGAGGAAAAAAAATAAAAGATCAAACGAAAAAGAAATGATGTACCTCGGGCTTCAACCATCTTGAGGCAGCCATTTCTAGAAGAGAGAAGATCGCAAAGGGTAGGACTTGCTTCCTCCAAGAAATTCTCGAGAGGAAGCAAGAAATAGGAGAAGAATGAGAGCTACAACGAAAATGGAGAAAAACAGAGTTGGATTTACATAACGTGAGAGGGACGCGAATATAACGGATGATTATATTTATGCCTTCTAAAATTCTACTCCCTTCTAAAATTAGTTGGTGTCAACAACATTCAACAATAAATATCAATCAATCTGCCTTGTTCCGATCCATTACATTACATGGATGACATCTCGTTTAAGAGGTACGAGACATATTCTTTTTTTTTTTTTTGGTCAAATAGACATGCTTTCTTTTTTTTACCAGAAAACAGAAATGTTCACTATAAGCAGTCCAGGGAAAAAGTAATTTACTTATATTTAAAACAACCAATTACATAATACTCCTGGTCCTAAATATAGGACATATTTAGGGAAATGAGTTTGGTTCTAAATATAAAACCACTTATTTCCAACTTTTTCTTAAATTATCCTTATTAATTATCTTCAATAATAAACAAACAAGAGAGTGGGGGCGGGGATAAAGGTAGATAGTTAGGATACAATAGTAACATCATGCGATTTAAATTAACTTAACTAATCTCCTTAATCGAATCAAATTATATAAATAGATCTTATATTTAAGACTGGAGTGAATCATACGTGATTAAAGGAAAGTTCGTACGTACTTTTTTTAAATAATAATTGTGGTGGTCAAAAAACGACTATAATGATATTTATGATATTTTATAAAGTTCTTTAACGATTACAAGATGAGAAATTAAACGGATCACCAACAATCGAACAACGAGTGTCGAGATGGTACAATGGCTTACAATTAATTAAAGAAACAGGAAAGAAACAGAGTAATAATCACGAATACAAGATCAGTAACAATGAGAAAGCAATATGACGAGATCGTTGAAGTGCTCCAGAGAGTGATGAGTGTATTTTCGAATGTTCAGGTGCCTTCTGCAGTGGCTTTTCCTTTGTTTTATCCCGTTCTAGCTTCGAAAAGCAGTTCCTCAGATCGTGGGCCTGGATCCCTAATTTCTCTCCATGATCTAAACGTTATCAACCTCCTGGAATCAAGTCTCCCGAGTTTCTTGCGTCAGATACGGGATACATTGTTGACTGTCTCTGCTTGTAGCCACATGTCCCTCCATCTTCGTGTAAAACCGTTTCTGGGTGTGGGCCGCACTTGTTGGCCAGTCAGGTTTAGTGTTGCGCGGCATAGGTTGGATCCATAATGAGAATCTTGTGTTTGGGCCCGGCACAGATGTGTTGTTTTGTCTTGATGGTCGCTGCTTTGTGGGCTTCCTTTCCCGGCCCAATCCGATATACCTCTCAGGACTGGGATGATGATTTTATGGCCGTACATTTACTACCCTGGCTCCACGTGGCGGACGCAGGAAGGCATGGGGAGGCACAACTGCTCCGGACCGTTGATGTGGAGCATCGCAACCGTTGAACGCATCCCTCCTGTCACCGGTCACATCCGTGTCAGTTTCTTCTTTAAATTTCCCTCCATACAGCCGTTCCCAAGAATTCTGGCGTGCAATCTTCACTTTTCCTTCTGCTTCAGTTGCTTCATATCTTCTCAGCATTTCGGAATCTTTCGTGCTTTCTGGAAAATTTCCTTACTTCTTTGATTCCTGCATTATCGTTTAAGTGTTAATATTTGTGGAAATTCAGTTTGGGTTCTGGCGAATTAGGTTCTTGATTCTAGGGTTTTCGATTTTGGTATTTCCGGGCTGATAATGTCTTTGGGTTGGGTTATAGGACTCATGGCCACGTCTTCCTTATCTCGGTCTCACGCCTCTTCCTCCCTTATGGACAAATCGGGCTTTCCTACGAGGGGGTTCTCGCCGATTCCTTCAGAATTGAAGGAGTCGACCCTAAGTGCCGAGATAATGGACTTGAAGAAACATAACGAACCCCCTATAATCTCTGAGCGTACCCTGTCATCCTATCCTGAGAAATACGGGATGGACAAGGGGTTTCTGATTAGGGTTGCCACGCCGGACGAACGCATGGATTGGAGCAGTGAGAACTGGACCACGTTGTGCTGTGACTATTTTAAGCTTTTCCCCTGCTTACCGTTACCGTATCTGACCTTGGAAATGTGTCAGCATTTCGACTTGGCTCCTTCCCAGTTCATGCCTACCGTTTGGTGCATCTGCCTATGTCTTGAAGTCTTGTGCAAAAGGTTGGGCATTCGCTTTACCTTGGCCGAACTTCTCAAGGGCTTTAGTCTCTGGAAGAAAGCTCCAGGCTTTTTTACTTTGACCTCTTCTAGCGCGGACCATTTGATCATCATCCCCAAGGATTTTGAGAGGGGATGGAAGAAAAGATTTGTCTTTATGCACAAATCTTCCTTGGTGGCTGATGGGGCACCTATCCGCACTACTTGGAATAACAGAGGTACTCTTTGCTTTATTTTCTAATTTTCGTATGGTTTATGAGGAGTTTCTATGGCTTTATGCTTTTTTCTGTGTGATTGTAGAGCGTATTGAAGCACTGGATTCCCCGGCTCCAGGTTCGAAGTCTAATGAATATGTTGCCATGATTCGGGCTTTGCCTCGGGAAGAGAGGACTTACACCAAGATCTTCCGAACTCATCAGTCGCAATGCCTTTGCTTGACATACTCCTCGTAACTTTCTGGATTTACTTTGACATGTCGTTTCCCATGTTATACAGAATTGGAGAAAGAGAACAAGAGCAGACCGCCCGAGGGGTCTCGTTTGCGGAAGTGGGTGTCAAGAAGAGGAAGGTAACTTCTAAGGATGAAGGTCCCGTCCAGGCGGGCATGTCTGTAGCTTCCAGGACTTGTCAGGGAAAGAAAGCACGTGAGGCTTCTTCTTCGGAACGGACAGTCTCGTTGCTTCCCCCTATTAACGAAGAGGTTCTGGCAGCGAAATCAAGCAAAGTCTAGGCCCCAGCGTCTGCTGCCGAGTCTCCGAGCGTGCCGTTGGAGAGAGACACCATTGATATTGACCCTTCTCCCGACTCTAAGGGTGAGGGTGCTCTCGAGGACAAGATGGCCCTTGCTCGATTACGGGTAGGCCATAAATTGAAAGGCATGGCTTACGAGCAGGATGAGATAGTGCTGAGGTTGCCGAAGGAGGCATCCATTTTCGAGAACTTTGATGCTGTGAAGTCTGAGGCTTCCAAACTCTTGTTTTCTCAGGATGAAGTTTCTCTCTTAGCCCTAGGACCTGAGGGTTCTCAGGAGGTTCTGGTGAAGGAATCTTTGAGGGTAAATTTCTCCATTCCTGTTCGATATTACCTTCGTTTTATGAATTTGTAGTTTAACATTTATCTCGTTTGCAGGTTCATCAGATGGCTTTGTTTTCCAAGAAAGAGTTTGAAGCACTTGGGGTGCAATATGCTAAGCAGAAGTTGGAGTTGAGGGAAAAGGACATGTTAATTGAATCTCTTGGCAAAGTCAATGCGGATATGCAGGCTACTGTGAACACCATAAAGGAGAAGGCGATTGAAATGATGGCCGCTGGTAAGCAAGCCGCGACCCTAGTGAAGCAGGTTGAGGACGAGGCGAAACATGCTAAGGAGGAGGCCATGGATCTGACGGAAGACTTGAAGCTACAAGATCTGGAGATTAATCGCTTGAAATCCGAGAAGCTGACTCTCGAGGATCAGATGGAAGAGATATATCAGCGGGAGAAGCTTACTGCAAGCAAATTCATCCTGCGCACCAGGATCGAGATGGCTCGTGAGCTGAACAGAGGTTTCTCTAGTTCTTGGGATCTCGAAGGCTGGAAAATAGAGTACGAGGAGGGATATGAAACTCTGTCTGAGAGCGTTGATGCCGAGAGGGGTGAAGAAGAGGAAGTTACTTCCATCTTAGCTTCTAGGAAGAAGAAGGTTTCTCTTAAGGATATCCCCCAAGAGGATGGCGGTGATAACAAAGAGATCTTGGAGGCCACGAAAGAAAAGACCCCTCCCCCATAATAGGACTATTTGAGGTCTCCAGCTTGTAGTGTTTCTGTGTTTGTTTTCATCCTGTTAGTTTAAACTTTTCGGGGTTGAACTCTACTTGTTTTGTAAGTTCTCTTTAGGGGATTGTATTTCTGAATTTCGACAACTGGACATGATGATTTCGTGATTTTCTTTTATTCTGTGAATGATATATGCATGATGAACTAAGAGTTCGTACTTGGAATTCACATTTGATAATTTTGAAAAAGTTTCGTACCTTCCAAGATTTCTGAGAAACTTGTAATCGATAAATACTCTCCTTATGAGGAATCCGCAAAAGTATTCTGTGTGTTGCTGCAAAGATTTTACTTGCAGGTTCCGACAGTGTCTCTGCGAGGTTAATAAGCACAAAAAAGAATACAGAGAATATAATCTTGGTGAGGGGTTTTGTAGTATCAGTAGCCCTTGCCACAACAGAACCATGTAGCGTAAAGCGTGAGTTCTTTGCGAGTTAGTGGCCTTGAGCCTTTCGGCATAGCTCATCATATACTACCCCCAGCGGTTAGTTTCTCGTTTTTGAATTGATATGAAGGAAAGTTGAAACAAGAGATCTGGGAACGAGATAACTACCTTCTGAGTTCGGGGGAGATCAGAAACAGAGGCTTTATGTGATTCTGTGATCCGAGAAAATTCCGTGCACTCTATCATTCAGAGAGGTCCCTTGTACGAGAGCCTTGATTCCAAGAATAATCTGTGAGGTCTCTTGTTCGAGAGCCTTGATTCTGAGAATCATCTGTGAGGTCTCTTGTTCGAGAGCCTTGATTCTGGGTTTTAACCGAGATGTCTCGTTTGGCGAGATTCTGGGTTTCTGTGCTGCGACATTGATACAAAACACATATATAATTAGGAAAGACGAATTGAACTGGTTACGAGTAATACCTCTTTAGGTGTTTTGTGTTCCAACTTCGTGGTAACGTTTTGCCTTTCATGTCTTGTAATTGGTATGATCCGGGTCCCGTGATCTTGGTGACGAGATAAGGGCCTTCGTAACTCGGACTTAGCTTCCCGTCTCTAGATTCCTTTGTGTTCGGAAATACTTTTCTGAGAACCAGTTCTCCAACTTCGAATTGCCTTTCTTTGACATGCTTGTTGTATTGTCAGGCCAACCGTTGCTGGTACGTGGCCATCCGGATCAGTGCCTGCTCACGCTGTTCATCTAAGAGGTCTAGCTCGTACTGCAGTCCGAGAGAATTCGTTTCCTCTCTAGTCCACTGATATCTGAGACGAGGGACTCCATATTCCACCGAGATCATGGCTTCAGCTCCATAAACGAGAGAGAAAGGTGTTTCTCCCGTTGGGGTACGAGAGGTTGTCTTGTAAGCCCAAAAGACAGCTGGTAATTCTTCTGCCCATCTTCCTTTTGCTCTGTCGAGATGCTTCTTCAGGGAGTTGACAATGGTCTTGTTACTGGACTCATCCTGTCCATTGGACTACGGGTTCCTGGGAGTGGAGAACTTCAATTGGATCCCCCACTTCTCGCAGAATCTTCAAAAAAATTGGAGCCAATAAACTGGGATCCGTTATCACTGATGATCTCCTTAGGGAGACCGAACCTGCATACGACATGCTTCCAAACAAAATCTACCACTTCTGATTCTTGAACTTGGGCATAGGCACCCGCTTCTACCCACTTTGTAAAATAATCCGTGACTATTAGCAGAAAGGTCAGGCGTCCGGGAGCTTGTGGTAACTTCCCTACAATATCCATCCCCCATCACATGAAGGGCCATACAGGGGTGATGGTGTGCAGCAGCTCGGGGTGTTGATGAGTGGTTGATGAGAACCTCTGGCACTTGTCACACTTTGTTACGAGAATGGTTGCATCCTTTTTTAGAGTCATCCAGTAGTACCCAACTCTTAGAGCTTTTCTTGCCAAGCCACTTGCTCCAGAATGGTCTCCGCATTCCCCTTCATGAATCTCTCTCAGTGCATAGGAAGCATCTTGGGGTCTGAGACACTTCAAGAGTGGTCCCGTGTACAACTTCTTGTATAGATCATCTCCAATGATACAGAACCACGCGGCACGCATCTTTATCCTCTAGGCCTCGTTCTTGTCTTTAGGTAGGGAACCAGATTCTAAGTAATTACAGATCGGGCTTCGCTAATCCCATACAAGTCTGTGCGTTAGAACCAATCCCGTAGTTTTTGAGATAGATGGAGCTGGAAGGTGAATAATAGGTACTGCCCTAGTCCTCGAGGACGGGATGGAAGATCCGAGATTAGCGATGGCGTCTGTCCTTTAGTTATCTTCTCTGGCACTCTGTGTAATCTTGAATTCCGAGAAAGCTTTACTGATCTCGGAGACGAGATCGTGGTACTGCTGCATTCGAGTATCTCGTATCTGATATGTCCCGTCTACCTGTTTTGTAACCATCTGAGAATCACTTCTCACTTCGAGACACTGGATGCCCAGCTCTTGTGCAGCTCGCAATCTCATGATCAAGGCTTCGTATTCGGCCTCGTTGTTAGTGGCCTTGAAACCGCAATGAAAGGACTGCTCGACGATATCCCCCGTGGGAGATTCCAGAACTATCTTGAGTCCCGTCCCTCGGGAATGAGTGGAGCCATCCACATACAGGATCCATACTCCCGAGCGTGTAGCGCTGCTCACGCAAAGGAGTTCTTGCACAACACCTTCTTGCATTTCAGGGCTAAAATCTGCTACAAAATCGGCTAAGGCTTGCGACTTGATTGTTGTTCTAGGGATGTATGAAATGCCAAATTAACTAAGCTCCACGGCCCATTTCACCAACCTTCCCGATAGGTCCGACTTATGTAAAACATTCTTCAGAGGATGGGATATGACGACCGAGATTGGATGGCACTAGAAATAGGGCCTTAACTTTTGAGATGCAGAAACTAACGACAAAGCTAGCTTCTCGATAGGGGAGTATCTCGTTTCTGTGTCCAGTAAGGTTTTACTGACATAATATACCGGGAGCTGCTTCCCCGACTCTTCTCGTATCAAGACAGCACTCACTGCCCGATCAGTTACTGAGAGATAAAGGAATAGGGTTTCCCCGTCTTTGGGTTTTGATAGGAGCAGAGGGCTAATCATGTAGTCTATGAGATCTTGTAAGGCCTTTTCGCTCTTCTCATCCCATTCAAAGTTCTTGTTTTTTCTCAGGGCTTCAAAGAATGGATGGCACTTGTCTGAGGATCTTGAGATGAACCTGTTTAGTGCAGCAATGCGTCCCGTGAGCTTCTGTACATCCTTGATACAATTCGGAGATGGGATCTGTAAAATCGCTTTGACTTATGCGCCTCGATGCCTCGACGAGACACTAGGTAGCCGAGGAACTTCCCAGATGTGACTCAAAATGAACACTTTTCTAGGTTCAGCTTCATATTATACTTTCTCAAGAGGTTGAACGTCTGCTGCAGATGCTCTACATGCTGAATGGCATATAAGGACTTGACCAACATGTCATCAATGTAGACTTTCATGGTTTTCCCGATCTGAGAGGAAAACATCCTGTTTACAAGTCTCTAATAGGTTGCTTCCACGTTCTTCAGTCCGAATGGCATAACTTTGTAACAATAGGTTCCCCGCTCCGTGATGAAGGAGGTCTTCTCTTGATCCTTTGGATGCATCAGGATTTGGTTGTATCCCGAGAAAGCATCCATAAAGCTCTGCAACTCGTGTCCCGAAGTGGCATCTACCATCAAATCAATATGTGGCAAGGGGAATGAATCTTTTGGGCATGCCTTGTTCAAATATGTGAAGTCAATACAGACAAGATGCTTTCCATTCTTTTTAGGTACTACAACGACGTTAGCCAACCAATCCGAGTACTAGACTTCTCGGACTGAACCAATATCTAGCAACTTTTGTACTTTTTCATTTATAATCCTGTTTCGCTCCGGGGCAAACTTCTTGCGCTTCTGTTTTACTGGTTTGAATAACGGATCTACGTTAAGCTGATGGGTGATTATGCTGGGATCTATCCCGGTCATGTCTGTGTGCGACTAGGCGAAACATTCTTGATTCTGAGATAGGAACAAGATCAGCTGGCTTCTGATCTCAGGGGTAAGATCTGCTCCGAGATACACCTTTCGTTCTGGGATTTGAGGGTTGATATAAGTGGGCACCAACTCCTCTGTATCTTCTCCCCCGGTGTAAGATTTCAGGGACGATTGCTGTGGTTGCTATGCCGGGGTTTTCCCAGCGGCCTTCATGGTTGCCGGGTAACACTCTTGAGCTACTCGCCCTTTATCACCTTCACTCCCCAAAGGGTTTTAAACTTAATTCTCTGGTGCAACGTAGACAGGACCGCATTCATTTGGTGAATCCACGGACGGCCGAGGATGGCATTATAAGAAGGGCAATCCATCACATGATATGTGAACATCTTGTTCATCCCGACGACATATGTTACCAGATTAATAACTCCTAAGGCTTTCTTCGGCATGCCATTTCAGAAGACCAATGTAGTCGGGTACTGAGATATGGCACACTCGAGACTCATCTCCTTGACGGTGGATAGGTACAAGATGTTAACAGAACTCCCTGGGTCAATTAAAATTCTCTTAACCTCGAAATTCGCCAAAATAAGGGAGATAACAAGAGCATCATCATGAGAAAAATCGGGTACGGCAGCAATCTCGTCTTCTGTGAAAGTAATTGGGCCTTGTATCAAAACTTCTTCAGATTCCTTGACTAAACTCGTCTCCAACACAGTAGGTAATGCATGGGTGTGCCTCTTAACAGTTGAATAAGTGGTTCCACTGATCTCGGATCCACCTGTAATGAAATTGATCGTCTTGGATTGTATTGGAGGCGGAATTGGAGCTATTCTGGCGGGGTTAGAGGAACTTTCAGGAGCTGTATCTTTGGACTGCTTTCCCAACAGGTGAGACAAATGGCTCCGTTTCAGGAGTTCAGAGACTTGGAGTCGTAAAGCGATGCAATCTTCAGTCCTGTGACCATGGTCTCCGTGAAAATCACACCATTTGTTGGTATCTCGGCTATCAGGGGGATTTGATCTTGGGCGACCACCTGACTATGTCTCCCATCTTGTACAAGGTCTCGACCAACTCCTTAAGAGAAACTCTAAAATTATGCTCCTCAATTTTAGGGGAGAGAGGCTTCTTAGGACGAGAAGACTTGTCAGATCCCTCAGCCCGCTCCCGCTGCACTGTAGGATATGGCTCTGCCCTCTAAGACCGGTTTCCTTTGTCTGAACTGCGGCTTTTCCTTTCGGAAGCATGGGAAGGAGTCCCGAAGGGTCGCCCATAATAACTTGCATCATCTTCTTCCCATCGGATTTGAATCCAGGCCCTTTGCATCACTTCAGAATAAGTCCGGCAAGCATATTTTGTAAGGTCTTTGTAAAGGTCTGAACTTGGAAGGAGTGCCTTGCGGAAGGCATTGATGGAGGTCCTCTCATCAGGATTGGTGATACATCGCCTTTCTTTATTGAACTTGGTTACAAAGCTTCTCATTGACTTATCGGGCCTTATGCTCATGCGATACAGGTCATCAGAAGTCTTCTCTAATTTTCTGCTGCTGGAGAATTGGTGGGCAAATAGATCATGCAGCTGGGCAAAAGTTAAGATGGATCTGACAGGGAGATTTGTGAACCATTTCAAAGCCGGTCCCCGAGAAACTCATCCCGAAACCCTTGCACATGCAGGCTTCCCGAACATCTGAAGGGATTGAGAGTGTGATCATCTTCTGCTTGTAGAGGGCCATATGCTCATCCGGGTCGGCAGTTCCATCATACAGGGTCATGGTTGGGTAATTGAACCTCTTTGGCAACTTTGCTGAAGCAATCCTGTTAACGAAAGGGGAATCCTCATAGCTAGTAGGATCATTCCTCTTTATAGGGAGGGTGACTCCTGGTAGTCGCAGCATGGCAAATTTCAGGTCCCGTAACTCTTGCTCCAAGCGCGTCACCACAGGGTTCTCCTCCCGGGGTGGAAGGATCTCGGTACGTGGTTCAGAGTCTGAGGAGCTGCCACTGATGACGTCTTCAAATTCGTCTGACGACGGCTGGTAATCTTCGTCCAGGCTTTTGTTATCTATGTCAAAACCGGAAGCAAACATTGGGTTAACGTTAGAAATTTCGTTACCTACAGGGTGTCTTCGGGAGACTCTCTTTGTTTCGAGAACATGCATGGGCGAATCCTCTAGCACATCGAATGACGGCATCACAGATATTGCTCGCGGGGGGTGTTGTTTGGGAACCGGGTCTTTGGCCATGGCTAACTCTGTGATTTGGATCTGTATTCCTTTATTCTCATTGGCCAAAGTTTCCAACATTCGAGATTGCTCCAACTGTTGTTGTCGCAGTAACTCTAGCATCTCCAGAACTGGATTCTGTGCTTCCAGTTGGTTCGTAGCTTCCTGTTGGTCTTGCACCTCAAGCGGGTTCTCGTTAGCATTAGATGGTTATGGAACGTCAGCCATTGCACCGGTTGTAACGGAATCAGGGTTGCTCTTGATTGTTGGTCCCCAAGGTCGGCGCCAAAATGTGGTGGTCATAAAACGGCTATAATGTTATTTATGATATTTTATAAAGTTCTTTAACAATTACAAGATGAGAAATTAAACGGATCATTAACAATCGAACAACGAGTGTCGAGATGGTACAATAGATTACAATTAATTAAAGAAACAGGAAAGAAACAGAGTAATAATCACGAATACAAGATCATTAACAATGAGAAAGCAATATGATGAGATCGTTGAAGTGCTCCAGAGAGTGATGAGTGTATTTTCGAATGTTCAGGTGCCTTCTGCAGTGGCTTTTCCTTTGTTTTATCCCGTTCTAGCTTCGAAATGCAGTTCCTCAGATCGTGGGCTTGGATCCCGAATTTCTCTCCATGATCTAAACGTTATCAACCTCCTGGAATCAGGTCTCCCGAGTTTATTGCGTCAGATACGGGATACATTGTTGACTGTCTCTGCTTGTAGCCACGTGTCCCTCCATCTTCGTGTAAAACCATTTCTGGGTGTGGGCCACACTTGTTGGCCAGTCAGGTTCAGTGTTGCGCGGCGCAGGTTGGATCCAGAATAAGAATCTTGTGTTTGGGCCCGGCACAGACGTGTTGCTTTGTCTTGATGGTCGCTGCTTTGTGGGCTTCCTTTCCCGGCCCAATCCGATATACCTCTTGGGACTGGGAGGATGATTTTATGGCCGTACAATAATCAGACGCATGCTACGCTGATTTGGATAATGAAATCCAGGATTTTCATGTGCAGGTTATTATAAATTTTACACATTATGTTGGTTTTTTTTAAATTTAGCTTTCAATTTTTCATAACAATTATTATAAATTAATAAATCAGCATTATATATTTTGTATGTGTATTAATTTCGATATAAAATGAGGAAAGAAGATTGATGAGGCCTGAGGGTGAAGCCTCCCCTTGGCCCGTTTCATACATCCTAAGTTAAGACTAACAAAGTTAAGTTTGAAGAATTAGAAACGTATGTATACATTTAAACCAAAAAAATAAAATTTTAGAAAGATGACCAAACTTATAATTTAACTATTTATTACTCCCTCCATTTTTAATTATAAGATCAAGTTAATTTTTTGTGAAGATTAAGGAAGCAAAATAGACCATTAAATTGTAACATATGCTACATTTAATTAGATTATATGTTAGTTTATAAGTAAAATAAATTAGCTTTAAGAAGAAAAAAAGATAAATGTAAACAATCTAAAGTGATTTATTTTGCATCATTAATTTCTCCAAAAAAGTCAACTTAATCTTATAATTATTAGGAGTATCTACAATTCTTATAAACATTTTCTTTGAACAAAAATAAAAATATAGAAATTCATATTTTTTAAAATAAACAATATTATTATATATGAACTAAAATAGTCCGTTCATCTCTTAATTACATAGAATAACTTGCAATATATTTGATATTCAGGACACTAACAATTATATTAATAAATAAAATTTTACATATTACTGTACATCAGAAGATAGAGTTAATTAAATATAGGATAAAAGCTTATTGTGCTATATTTAGTGAAATCGGCTTTAATTAGAACAGAAAATACTAACGAACTTTAAACAGAATCTCAACAAGACTTTTAACAGCATTACTATAAATGCAATAAAGAGTCCAATGGTCTCTTAGTAACATTTATTGAAATTAGTGAAAATTAGTGAGTGTACGTCACAAGAACAAGTCCCACATTATTTGGGATTGTGGGGTACAAGTTATAAGTGAATTTGGATTATTAATTGGATTAAGAGGAGGAATAAACTCATACAACAATGAGTTACCAGAGTTGAAATCCAGCAATTTCTCCCCGTCCCTTGTGCGTGAGTTTAGTGGGGTATTAGTGCTGATGTGGTTGCACGACATTTTGTGATCTCCTCCCAAACCATCACCACTTAATGTCGTCAACGTTGAACTCCATCAGCACAACTACTCCCATGTACACCGTTGGCCACCGTCGAAGTCCACAAGCATGTTATCAAAGGCATTGCGTCACCCTCTTCTCGTATACACCGTCGTGTCATTGTCATCTCAACTCTTTCCCCCTCCTCATTTTGTGGCTAAACTGGTCGATTTATCTACCTCAGTGAGATTTTCCTTCCTTCCTTTTCTCACTTTGCATTGATCTCTCTCTCTCTCTCTCTCTCTCATCCCTTCGACTGAATACTCAACTATTGAAGTTTGCATGTATTGCTCTTCCTTTAGGTTTGTACAGTGATTCAATATTAGAGGCGTGGAAAGGGCATGTAGCAATGGAAATTGATCATGGTTACATAAATAAATGAAGCTGGGTCCATATACGACAGACTCATAGGTAGAAATTTTTTTTTTTTGCCCAGCAAATTTTGTCACTTGTATAGTTCATACTCTGTGATGATAAAAAGTTGGACTTCAAAATAACTGATTAGTAGTCTCCAGCAATTTGATGGAAAGAAGTCGGTATGAACCCAAAGAAAGTCCTTGAGGAAAAGAAAGATCAAGGTAACTTTCCTCAGGCGACAGAAGTGGAAGAGGCCAATGAGAAGATTAACAAATCTTAATATGCAACTAAACAACTTTCTACCTCTGATGAAAGCAAGACCTATTCAGATCGATGCTCTGTCTTTTTAATAAACTTGATTCTTATGGTAGATAAAACTGCCCCTCCCTCTTCTATTTTTTGTGTTTGTGTGTGGGAAAGACTGATGAGTTGTTCAACTGCAGGCAAATTATAAGCATATCGGTAATTTCTTTAATATGATGGTGGGGAAATTGTTGCCGTTCGTATTTTATTACATGACAAGCTCGCTGGAAAATCAATGGTATTACTAGTTCAATCTATTTTGTTGAGACACAATAGATGTAGGCCTTTCTTCTAATAATAATACAAGTTTTTGGAATGCCAATTATTCAGATTAGACCTGGCCACAGTCTTCAATTAATACTGACATGTATATAATTATACCCTTATTATTTGTATGTATGAGTATTAAATATAATCGTTGTGCATCTTTACTTTGGTGTTCCAATCATGAATGTGTGTGTTTCTTCCTAGCAATGTAAACTACGTTGTCAATAAAAATATGCATTTTAGTCCACACATTTAAGTTGATGAAAGGAAAAATCATTTTTTTTTTTTGTTATTTTAGTCCAAGCATATAAGTTTATACTTGAGAGTGTTACAGAAGCCTTTTTGTGGTACACCTATGCTATTATTACATTCTTTTTTTTTTTTTGGGAATTAACATTCTTATAACAGTTATGTTGATGAATTAGGATTTGTCCTTTATGCTTTTCCTTCAATGCATTATTCTTAAATGCCTAGGTTTAATAGCTGGTGTTGATGTGGATACAAATTTCTAATTTATGCAATGGTATGGATTAGTTCTTTATTTAGACAAACAGTTTATCATACTTCGTTCTTTATTTATATAATGAGAATTTCCACACAATATCATAAGGAAGAAATTAAACGATTGTTTCCAAATAATTGTTCATTGGATAAAATTATAATTAGTAGATATGGCATAATTATGGTTAGCATAATTGAAGAAGTTTCACCCAAAAATATTACACGATCATGTTTGAAGTAGGTTATCTGTGTTTAAGAAGCTAAAAAACTGTCAGGAGACGGAGACGAAGAGATTAAGGACATTGAAATAATGAAAAAGTAACAGTGTTAAGTTATGCATTTAATCAAATAAATCATCCAAATTTCATTTCACTTGCCCAGTAATTTTATGTGGCGCAAGTTCTTTTGAGGTGACCCATTATGTTAATGATAAAGGGTTTCAAAAGGCACAACATGGAAGGGTGTTTGTTCTAAACTTTTAAAGATGATGTGAGCTGTATGTAACTTTGTCTTAGGTTTTTTTTTTTTTTTGGGGGGGGGGGGGGGGGGGGTTTCAATGTGTATTTTAGCCATGGAAAAACTTGACATATAATTGTAATGATTTGAATAAAGTGAGATGCTTATCTTATCTATTTGTTATTAAAAGTAATAATTTTTTTTTGTGCCAGAAAAGTAATAAAAAATTTATAGAATGATTGGAGGAATTAAAAAATAATAGTAACGCATTATTTGGTATTGACGAGTCAAATAATACCTTTCTTTTTCAATACAATTACAAAAGATTAAATTATTACATTAACATCCACTTGGCTTTTAGACTCTTACAAAATTTAGTTTGCAATTGTAGGAAGTTTTCAAATATTACAGCTTCCCTGCATCGTGTGGTAAGATAGTGTTTAGATTGACTTATGGAAAAGTGACTTATATATAAGTCAGATTGTATAATGAGATTTATGTTTGGATTAGCTGTGAAAAAATGGACTTATAAGTGACTTATTTTACATAAGTCAGATTGTGTAATGAGACTTATGTTTGGATTAATTGTGAAAAAAAATGACTTATAAATGACTTTTTTTGCCATAAATGACTTATAAGTCATAAGTTATAAGTCATAAACTGAAATTTTCTCTTTCTACTTATTCCTACTTATAAGCCGAATGCACTTATTTTTATAAGTCAACCCAAACATCTCTTTGGATCAGCTTATTTAGGGAAAATAAGTGCTTATTTTGTCCAAAAGCACTTAAAATTGGAAATTCATTTTTTGATGTTCCCCCATTTGAGCTCTTTTGGGGGAAAATAAGGACTTATTTGCAGAAAATATAAGTCTAACCACACACTGTTTCAAGCGGTTTTCCTTATCATGGCCAGTCAATTGGGTAGGTTTTCAATTATAAATTGACATTACTTTGAAAATTCAATCTTCAAGTGATAACAATTTCTTCACACACACACTCACTCCATTTTATGAACAGATCTGCATCGTGCTTGGTATTTTACTGATGACGCTATCCCCGATCGGTGCATTGAGGAATATCATCCTTTAAGCAAAGGGATAAAGTTCTTCTCATGACCGCAAAAATACAAGACTATTGGCATCTCAAATGCATATTTTTTACTCCAAAGTTTGAGTTACCGATAATTAAAATAAGTTCCTTCAGAGAACATCTGACATATAATTGGGAAAAAAGACTGCATGCAATGAAAGCAAATATGTGTATGCTGTGTGATTGTTGTAGTATATATTAGGAAAGCAGGATGACAGAAACTGAGATTTTAGTAGTTCAGTGGATTCTAGTTCTTATGACTAAGTTTAGTGGAACAATATCTTATTTTGAAGTTGTATAAATGTCGATAAATACGTTTTGTATGCGAATATTATGTGTTTGCATTAATTTTTAATAATTCATTTCTATTAAAGGGTTAAGATGCACCCAACACCCTAAAATATTTTTGGAGATGTATCAAGCACTTTAAAATATTTCATAGTACAATTTTACTCCTAATATGTCAAAAACGGCCCATTGTCACCCTTAACCTCTGTTTTTTTAATCATCTTCATCATCTTATATGATGTATTTTTAATAAAAATATAGTATGCAAAGTTAATAGCATAACTGAACTCAATCAACAAATTGTTAATTAGTTAAGATTAAAAGTTTGCTACAGCTTGAAAAGCTCCCCGACAATCTATATTTATATTAGAAAAAATTCTGAGAATGAAATACCATACAGATGCCATACTGCAGAAGTCCAGATTCTGTGGCCAGTTGCGCAAAATCCGTGATTTACATTACCATTCCTCCATCTATAGTTAATACCTGACACACGGCAAGTTTGGTCTAAATAGGTACCCAACAAATGAATACAGGTAAATTGTAGAATCTAAATTGATATGGCAAGTTATAAAATTTGACTTAGCTCATTTGATAGGGAGTTGATCTTAATCCTAAATGTAAAATATATTTCTAACAGCTGTCATTTTTTCCCAAATTACTTCTTTGTTTTTTTTTTTTTTTGAACTGCCCAAATTACTTCTATTTATGCTCCCTCAACAATAATCTAGGAAGAAAGGGAGACAGAGAGAATTCAGGAATATAACTAAGGTGTTTTAGAGGGGGGAAAAAAATACCATATCAACCAATTTAACTAACATAATTAATTTAATCAAATTAGATAAATAAATCTTACATTTAAGACTGGACGGAGTATCATAAATTGGAAAGTTTAAGTGAGCAAATTCTGTTTTTGGAACCATAAAGGAAGTACATAAAATTACCTGTCCGGTGATGTAACTGGCAGCAGGATCAAGAGCCAAGAATTCCACCAGTCCAGCGACTTCTTCTGGTTGGCCATATCTTCCTGAATCAAAGCGGGATGATCAAGATATCAAGATTTTCTAAAATAACTGCCTCCAGTCCCTAATGTAAGAGTTCGTTAGGGGTTGGATTTGGTCTTGAATACAATACCCCAACCCACTTTGTCCCCCATATTTATCAATTTTTTTCTCTCTAAACTATCCCAATTGATCGCACATGTTAAGGGAGTTTGCATCAATGAGTAGGTTCAATACGAACAATTTAAGAAGATATTTTAAGAAAACCAACTTCCATCTCAATCTAACCAAATTAGTTAAATAAATCTTTTAATAAGGGCCGGATATAGTACTCATCAAGTATAAATTACATGAATATATATTTATTCCCCAGAGCCTGAAGTATTTTTTTTGTCACTTATGACTCACCCAAGGGAATTGACTCCAAAATTTTTTTCTCAATCTCGGGTCCTAACTTAGCAGTCATATCAGATGCAATAAACCCAGGGGCAACCGCATTAACCTGTAAGGAAATGCTGGGTTATATAAATAATCAGCTGAGAAACTAAATCTTGGATGCTGGGCATAAATGGTGAGAATTTTGGAGAATTTACATTGATGTTTCTACCAGCATATTCCCTTGCAACAGTTTTTGTCAGGCCAATTACTCCTGCCTTTGCAGCACTATAATTAGCTTGACCAACATTTCCAATGAGACCAACAACTGATGCAATATTAATTATCCTTCCCTGCAACCACAATAGCAGAATGAGATACACAGGTTGAAAGCTTTAGTAACCACTTGATGCTATCTAGCAAGTCATCTGATAAGAAAGCAATGAACTGAATCTACAAGATCAAAGATGTACAGTATTCAAAGCAATATAATGTTTTGTAATTTACCCAAACATCAGGCTAATGTATGTTGTTTAGAATGAAGGAAAGTGTCAGGAATGAGACTGAAGACAAGAAGTAAAAAATGATGAAACGACAGAGAGGGCAATCAGAATGAAGGCCAAAAGGTTCAGTCCAACAACATCCAAATCCGAATCCGAATCCTCACTAAAAAGTGAATACAATAAAAATGAAGTGTGATGTCACCTTTTTCTTCTTCATCATAATTTTGGCTGCTGCCTGCAAAACAAAATCCAGTTCAAGTTAACAGCAGATCAAGTTAATTAACATGGAAATCAAACCGGGAAAGTACTTACTTGTGTGCAAAGAAAAACGCCAGTGAGATTCAGATTAATGACCTCTTGCCATTGAGATGTCTTCATTCTCATTAACAAACCATCTCTAGTGATTCCTGAAATTAGGGTACCTGATTTCAGTATAACATTCACAATTGAAAGCTAATAGCACTGAATGTCTAATCAAAGTTACCTGCATTATTTATTAACACATCGACAGCTCCCCAAGCATCAACTGCCTGCAAATTTGAAATTCATAAAGTTTCCTTGGCAGATAAATCTAAACTTTTCATAAATAGTTGCTCACAGTTTTAATCATAGCCTCCACGTCAGCTTCCTTAGAAACATCTCCCCCAAATGTAAGAGCCTGTCCACCGAGTGCCTCAATCTGCAAAGAACAATCAAATATCCTTATAAAATATAGAGAATGAGCAGTTTCTAGAGCAATTTTCAAATAACAAAGATGACATGGGGTCATGAGCTGATATCATGAGTACAATATGGCAAAAATGATATCAAGCATGAGTTCATATAACTTTGCAGGATTGAAAGAACAAGAATAAAAATGATATTTAACTACATATTTACATATAAAATAATGTGCAGAAACTTCTTTTTGAAAATAATTATTTTTTCTTCATCAACATAATCTATACGAACTTTTTGAAGCACAGGTTACATAGCTTAACAGTAAAGATACTGAAACTGCAACTGAAAACAAAGATTCACTGAACAATAAATAACCTTTTGGGAGTGGTGGCAGGAAATGGTAATGCTCAATACCATATATAAACACTAACTTGAACAAATCATTCACTCGACTCCTTGGCTCTAAAAAAAGAATTACACATTCCTTTCTTCTGAAGAAGAACAAAAGAAGAACATCAAACAGCTGTGAGTAATGCCATCATCTAACTTTAACCTACATCCATGATAAACATCTGAAATATGCTGATATTCATAAACAAAATTAAGAGTTTAGGCAATGTTTGTTGTATGTCTGAGTTCCATGTTTTATTACAAGAAAGAAAATGTATGAAAATAAATTGCACGAGATCTTCAGACATATTTTTTGTAAAAAGGGCATATATATCACTAGAGCACCAGATTGGCATCAAAATCTAACAAGTGGCAATAATTTCCTGACCAATTATACTTGACTAAAGCCAGTATGAGTATGGAGTAGAAAGGTCCCAACCCAAATATTATCAGAAATTTATAAAAGTAGTTCTCTACCTCCTTCGAAACCTCCTCTGCTTCCTTGGATGACCTTGCATAATTAACCAAAACCTGTAATAAAAAGGCCAGAACCTTTATGTGCAGAACTTAAGCTTACAATATAACATTAACAGACTTGGAAGGGAAAGTCTATTTCTCATTTTCATTAGCTAACTAATAACATGACAACCCAGCAAAATCAGCACACTATCAATAAAATTGAAGCTCCTTCTTCCTCCCTAAGTCTCTTGACTTAATCACTATAAGACGATCGAGAGCCACTTGGCTTATCAAAGTTAATTTGACAGCAAAAAGTATTAATTCCAAATTTACCATGCCAATTGAAGAGAAAAAGAACCACCAACCTTGCAACCTGCTTTACCCAAAGTCAATGCAATAGCTCTGCCAATACCTCTGGATGCTCCTGTCACAATAACAACAGGAGCCTCCACATTCTGTGCTGTACGACTTCCAACTTCCTCAAGAGTAGCAGCATGTGCTCTTATACCTGCACTCACCAATTTTTTTTTTTTTTTTTTTTAAAAAAAAAAACTCAAATGAAACATCAAGCAAAGATAAACAAACAATCCAATCCTCACATAAATTCCCAATGTTTGAACACCAATGTGAACACACTTCGCTTCACACTAAACGACAAGAGATCAATTCAAAGACTAAAATAGAAGGCAGAAACGAGAAAAAAGAGTGAGATCCATACCAGAGGACCTCGATGAAGCGTTCAATCTACGAGGCTGAAGCATTTTGGCTGCATGGATTGGAGAGCAATGAACGGCGGATTTGGTGTTAACGATGGAACTTAACTTGTGTGATACAACGGCGGATTTGAAAGTAACGGCATTTGAAGCGGAAAAAGAAGCCATGGGAATAAAACCGAAAAGATCAGAGCAGTGAAAATGGTAAGAAGAATGCAAGGCTGCAAAATCAAAATGAATGGTACATTTGTTACGACGAGGAGCTTTGATAGTAACGAAGGTTGGTGAAGGCGATGCGGACGATGAGACTGAGACTGCGATCATCATCGCCCGATCGTAAGTTAAAAACTTAAAATACTCTCCGCAAATGTTAGTGTTTTCTGTCCTCACTCTTGCCAAGCAGAGCCTAAGATTTTATAATTACTTCTCTTTATAGACAACTACTTAATAGATCACTTAAAACAATTATTTCTGGAAGTTGGGGAAAGTAATGATTATATAAGAAATATGATTATTTTTTAAATATACTTTTATTTAGGAACATGATGAGTGTGTGAGAGATTGAGTAGACAAAGGGTGAGACAGGATCAATAGGAGAAAGAGATGAGAAATATGTGTAATTAAGTAGGGGTAAAAATGGGGGAAATGCATGAAATTTTTAGACAACTAAATTGCTGCTTGTATATAGAGCAAACTATATTTTGTGAGTGTGTGTGAGAGAGAATGAAGTTTATAAATAGGACCAATGTTAGTAAAATAAATAAATAAATAAATAGGACCAATGAGAGTATGTATGTACAATAATTACATTCTTACATCCATTATATCAGCTTTTTCATTAACATATGACCATATATTCTATTTTCTTATTGTGGGCTTATAGTTAAATGATGATATTTCATAAATAAAATACATGTCAATGGAAAATTTAACATAATGGATACAAAGAATTTGATCTAAGTATTTTTATTACCATATTTATTAATGTATGAAAATATAAAGGTTAAAGCATATTTTTGGTTTTTATGGTTGCATCAAAGTTTTATTTTAGTAATTTAAGTCTGAAAAGTGCATTTTTAGGGCCTATTTGGACTAATTTATGGAGAATAACTTTTGAGAAAAAGCTGTAAAAATGTTTTTTGAGAATAGATTGTAAGCAAAATAGATTCTATGAAAAAATGGCTTTTGATAAAAATAAGAGTATTTAGATAATGGTTATCCGAATCACTTTTTCATGTACAAATTATAAAAAAGGACATAAGGTGATGTGGTACTTACATATAAAGGATAAAATTTTATTTCAAAGATTTAAAACATCAATTTTCATAATTAATAATAAAATTGAATTAAATTTGTATAAGAAATTAAAATAATAACATTAATCAATATGATAAAAATAGCTCAAAACTATGAGTATTAGTAAATTGTAGAGATATAAATCCTTTTTATATGTTTAACAAGACTTTTTATTTTAAAATATGTAATTTAACTAATAATAAAAATTTAACGGGTAAAAAATAGAACCTGAAAAAAAAATAAAGTGGTGTTTTTTAATATAAATTATAATTTTATAATGTTAAGCAAGGTCTTAATAGATATAATATTTTGTCTTCCCAAAGTAGAAAAAAAATAGCTTTTTCATGACCTTGGTTTGCTGTTCTAAAACCTTTGTTTGTAAAAAAAAGAAAAGTGATTTTACATTTTTCTTAATGTGTTTAGCTTCCATTTTTTCAAAACCTTGGTTTTAATGTTAAAAATGCTTTTTTAAGTGTTACCTAAATATGTTTTTAGTCTTTTTTGTTAAGGTCGTTAGTTTCATTTAACAAAAAACAATGATTTAGTAAATCAAAAGAGTGATTCTACAATTAAACACGGATAAGAAATGGTCAATCTTTAAAATATAAAAATGATTATAATAAAAATTAAAATTTAAGTCTATTTTGTCATATTTAAGCATAGAATCACTATTTAAATTTGTTGAGTAAGCATTTTCATTAACTCAAACTAACGGTATTAATAAAAAATGACTAAAAATATATTTTTCAAACTTACAAGATTAAAATGTAACCTGATACAAAATATAAATAATTAAAAGATTTGTTGAATGAGAATGGGGAATGGGAGTTTATGTTTTTAAAAGATTATTTGCGTGAGGATGTGATTTTAAAATTGAGGGCTACTGTGAGACCGTGTAGTGGGATGGGTATGGATAGGATTCGGTGGAGAGGTTCGTCATCTTCTAAATACTGTGTTGCTGATATGTATACAAAATTTGAGGAAGAAGGAGGGAATGTTGATAGTATTTGGAGGAGGATTTGGAATTGGAAAGGGCCAAGGAGAATTCAAGTGTTCCTCTGGTTGAGTTTGCATAATCACTTATTCACAGCTAGTAGAAAGGCGAGACTAATGGGGGGTTCTGGTTTGTGTAGTAGATGTTTTGAAGAGGAGGAGGATATTTTACATGCTTTAAGGGATTGCAAGATGGCGAAGAATGTTTGGAGGAATGTAGGTGGGGAAGCTATGAGTAGGGATTTTTACTGTTTGGAGGCTAGGCAATAGATAATGAATAATCTCACAAAAAGTGAGGATTGGGCGAGAGTGTTTGCTGTGACATGCTGGTGGCAATGGCATTGGAGGAATAAAATGATGTTTGAGGATGGGTTTATTTTTCCTTTATCCCCTGGTCATATTATTTGTAAATATATTTGTGAGATTAAAAATCTTGTAAGTGGTGTGGGACCACTGGAGGGCTTGGGAAAGACAATTGATGTTAGGTGGGAGAAACCAATTCAGGGTGGGTGAAACTGAATTTTGATGGTGCTATGAAAGGAGCATCCGGTGTGGCTGGGTGTGGAGGAGTGTTGAGGGATTCCAATGGGAATTGGGTGAAAGGGTATATGATGAATTTGGGAAGGTGTAGTGCTTTTGTGGCTGAATTATGGGGTTTATTGTGGGGATTGGAAGTAGCTAAAGAGATGGGGGTTGAGAAGATTGTGGTAGAAGGAGATTCAATGGTTGTCATATCAATTTTGAAGTGTATATTAAATGGAGAGTGCATTGAAGAGGTGCTGCAGTATCATATTGCTGGAATGGTAAGATCAGATTGGCATGTGGAGGCTAGGCATATATACAGGGAAGGGAATATGGTAGCTCACTGGTTAGCTAATGGTAGTTTAAATATGAATTTTTCTTTGATTTGTATGGATGAGGTACCAGTTGAGGTGCAGTCCTTGTTGAACCATGACTACTTGAGAATTTCTGTCCGAAGGAAAGTTTCTGTGATGAATAATAGATAGGGGTTTTGTCCCCATTTTACCAAAAAAAATAATAATAAATAAAAAATCATTCCATGTTTTTAAGAAAATATGATGAAGCCTTGGGCTTTTATGGGGGGATAAAAGCATAATGGCATTGTAAACTTGTAAATTTTCTATCATCATTTGTAAATCATGTGAAGTAGGGTAGTTAATTTATTTATATAAAAAGAATAACTCTTTTTACATCATTAACAAGTGACTCTTAGCTGCTAGATATCGAGACAATCTTGACATTATGCATATTTTAATTCAACAAAAGACCCAAATCCTCAGTTGCACTCTTAAAAAATTTAGCATTGAACATTTCAAACTCAATGCATTTTCTATTCTTACAAGGCTTTTTTAAATGTCATTATAAAACACTTTAAAAACGTAAATCTCAAAGTGCCATATCAAGCTCTCCCTCTCTGCTGGGGTGCATGGGTATACAATACACTGTAAGGGCATCAATTGGAGATCTCATGTCAACTTTGAAAAATTAACCTCAACTTATTCCTCCACACGAGCTTAATGTGGTATATTGCGAGTACAATAAAATGCATTTTATAGTTTTAAAAATAAAATATAAAAAAATTACGTCTTATCCTGTTATTTGAACGAATAATGCACATAATTAAGATTAGGCCGAATACGATTTGGAAAGAGATGAGAAAACAAAGAGCCCCAAGAAGCCATATACAACAAAGAGGACAATGAAACCATACTAGCAATACACTTATAAGAGTACTATCTAATTCCGTTTTGTTATCAATAAATTGATGCAGAGAATCCATTGTACTTCCTCCCTTGTCATTAATATTGGACCTATTTATCTAATTTTGGTGGGAAAAAAAAAAGTTAAACAGATTACTTGCATGACACGATCCCCCTAAATTACATTTGCATTCAAATCATATATCACTTCATAAATTCGGCAAATTAGTGTGAACAAAATTGATAAATATAAGAAATAAAATGGAAAAAGTCTTATATTCAAGGCCAAAATTCACCCTAAAACTAGATCATATGTTTGAAAAATGAGGAATATTTATGTAAGAGTAGATAGCTCAACTTAAATACTCAGGTGTGCTCTGTTAACCTTGATTGAAGATAAAATATCTCTACAAAACACGAGAAAGAAACATTAGATTAAACAGGTATATCAAAAACTTATTGCCCTCACTTTTCCTTTTCTCAATTAACTTTTTGGATCTTACAGCACTGGAACTGATTAGCATTCTAACACATGCTGTTTGGGATTCCAAACCACAAAGTTGGTACTCAGCACGAGGACAAACACGGATAAGAAAGAGACCATGCCTCAAAACCTGATCTCTCGCCACTGTTTACAATTGGTGCACCAGCACTTTCATGGTTCCCAAACAACAATTACAAGCTCATTCACGGATCCTGCAGAGAAACACTAATCAAGCACTCCTTTGTGCAGGTTTCCGTTTCTTAGAATTGTTTTTCCTGCGGATCTTAACCAAAGCGTTTCCCAAATCCTGAAAACAGAAATACAGATATGATATAATTCAACTCAGACACAAATGGAATTTTTCTTCAAAATCGCACAAAAATCCAGACCAATATTCAGCTTTGAACAATTTCCTAAAAGGTGCTGTTGAGCATGAATGATTATCCCATTGATCATGCTAAATTGAATTGAACATGTTTTGGCCAGCAGCATTAGAATTATGTTAGTTTTAGAAGTAACTTAAATCAAGATGCCTATTTTAATCCAATTTAGATACTACTGAAAACAACTTAGCAAAGCTTCAATCTAAGCATTCAGGATTAATGAATTCAGTATAATTAGGACAGAACAAGATTACATAACATCCCACAGGGGGAAAAAAGCACAGCCAAGAAACACGTACAGGTTCTTTTTCCAATGTCTCTGAGTTCCAAAGAGACTCCAAATTGTAATAAGCTCTGGCCTTTTCATCAAGAGCATGGACTATAACTCTACCTGAATCAATTAGGGAAAGATCAAGGTATGTTTACATCCAGCAAATTACATAGGATAAACTAACTTATTTCAAATTGTTTCTGTAAATAAAATTTTCGTACCAATGTACCAATAGATAATCCCAAATACCATATATCGTTCAAAATTAATACTTGCTTCCTCACATGGAAGAAATAAGAATGTTTGGGGGAAGAAAAATAGAGTATGTGACACTTCTTTTTGTTGTTTTGGGGGGGCGGGTGGTTCTCTAGCTTCAATAAAAAGTAGTACTCCTCTAGTCCTTAATGTAGGACCTATTTAACTAAGTTGATTAGATTAAAGAAGCTAATTAAATTAACTAAAGATTTTTTTTTTTTTTGCCAGTGAAATTAACTAAAGATAAGACATGATTTTCCTAAAATATTTTTATTTAGAATGACCTTTGGCTTCAGTTACACTAGGTTTATGAATGATACGATGCCTATAACAGGTTACTATCCCTATTAACATCCCTGACATTTAGCTAACTTAGTATTTAACTCTGGTTGTTCCAAATTAATCAGCCAACCGATCACAGAAGTAACAAATATGAGACAAAGCATCATCAAATACCAGAGTCAACTACGATCCACTTTCCTCCCTTGTGACCTTCCACGCTAGGTAGCACCATTCGTTCAGCTCCTCTCTGCTTCTGCTTAGACTAGTTACCAAAAAGCACAGAACATGAAAGGAATTTTCACCGTCATTCTCCGAACGAGTTAAGTACATAACACAGAAAATAACCATTTCTGATGGCCAATCTCTCAATTCCACCAAGGATAATGTTTTCATTGAAGTTAATTTTTGTCCTTCACTCAAATCCTCTAAAGTTATTTTTTGACTATGGCAACTTGAAAATCAGAAACCTTAATCAAACTAAAGAAATTCGTTAGCTCAATTATTTGAGTAACCTAATTATTCTGCACCAGAGTTTTGAAATTGAACTTAGATTCCTTCTATCTTGGATGCAACACAAGCGGTTTCAACCAAATTAGCCATTCCTATGACCACTTCCAATCGATTTAATACACAAGCGACAACAAGCATTGCATTGAATTGCAAAAAACACAGAACCAATTGACCCTACCTTGTAAATTAGAGCTTGAGCGATGTTCTTGACGTGCCAGGTGGACCTGCCAGTGGCAACCACCATATGATCGGCCCAATCACAGTGCTTGGGAACCGGCATGACCTTAACGTCGTCGGCTCTGACATCACTCAGAACTTTCTCGATCTCCTGCAGATCCAAGAGGCCCTTATTAGGGCCTTCATTGATGGACGAAGAAGAAGCTTGCTTGAAGCCTGAAAAAGAAAACCCTAGCTTCCATGGTAGTTGAGCTTGCAATAATGAGGAAGAAGAAGAAAACGATGCCGTCGAAGAGGAGAGGAATGCTCTAGATCGTTGAATCGCCCACATAACTAGACTGCGCAACCCACTAAACCCAGGTTCTGTTCTGTGGTTGCTGCTTGAAGCCTGAAAAGGACATGACATTTGACGACGTCGTTTAGGGGCTGTTTGGTTCAACGGAGGGTTGGGTAGGGTAGGGTAGGATGGGTTATAAACCTTGTTTGGATGGAGGGTAAGGGAGGGGATCTTTGATTTCTTATTTGGTTCAAAAAATGAGGAGAGGGAGGCAAATTATAAGTTAACAATTATGCCCTTTCAACATGCATCCAATAAATACAAGACCACTTCATAAAAAATAATAACACAATGAGCATTAGGTAGGGGAAAAAACATCATAACCTTATAACATCAAATTAGTTTCGTGTATCATTAATCTTAATATCTAATGACTAATGTCAATCAGTAGTGAGCTCTATTCCATTAATTTAAGTCATTTAAGACTTGAATCTCAATTATATCAAACAACACATAAGGCTGAAACAGAATTTAAAACAGAACAGAGAACACTTATACTCAAACCCCAATAATATTCAAGCAATCAAACAAAAAGCCATGTAAATTAACTCCAAAAGCCCCCACAAACTGCAACATTCACCTCTACATACTAATGGTACATCCAGGCTCCAGCCCTTTAATAACATTACATAGAAATAGAGAAGTCTCCCAAGGAAGAGGAACAAAGACAAATCAGATAAGGGAAAAAACACAATGAGCAATTTTGTCTATCTCACAGTGATAATATTTCATGGTGTATTAGGTAGAAAAAAAAAACATAATCAAGTATGCAGGGAAACATGAGCATGGTGCAGTATTACATGTACTTCAAATGTTGGTTAAAGTGTCAAGTAAATCAATTGTGGACCAATTTTTCTATCTCATAGTGATAGTTTGCCACTCGTTTATTTTGAGAGAAATGAGCCCTTTGCTTCATTGCATTTCTTTCATTTATCCAATTTGGTTTGGTTTCTACACACTGATCGATTAAAGATAGGTTCAACTAAAAAGATTTTTTTTTGTTTTTTGTTGAGGCCCTTCATTTCTTCAAACAAACCGAGTAGAGAAGATTTAAAGCACTTCTCCTCAATGTCAAAATTATTATTCAGTTGCAAAAAGATTGAGTTTACAAAGGAAAGAGTCCAGAAATCAGTAGCAACATGCTCCAACCAGCAAAAATCAATTCAAAATATGCCCAACAATCTCATGTTCCAGAAATCAGACATAGCCGATCTGATACTTGAAGATAGATGAGGTTTAGCTCTTTGATTTTGAAGTTAAGATCTTCTAACTAAAGAACCAGAGCGCCGAAAACAGAATAGAATATGCCCAACATACTCAAGTACAAATCCCAACAAAACATATTCAAGGAAGAACGGCGGTGGACAGGAAAGAGCAAAACAATCCAGAATTTGCAACAAAGCAAGATAAATTCGAGTTTCAAGGTATAAAGCGAACAAAAGAAGCTCACCTGAAAGCAACGACGTGACAGACGAAAGATGGAAGGGAGGACGGCGGACGGCCACACGAACGGTGGACGGCGCGTCGATGAAGGACCAGAGCGAAGAGGACGGCGAAGGACTGAGGAAGGCAGCAAGCTCGATAGAATAAGAAGAGAAGGGTTTTAACTTACAAGGGTATGCTTGGAATATTAAAAATATGATATGGGTATTTTAGTCCAAAGTGGGCAGAAATTTTCTCTCCCCTAAAAAAACCCCAATTTTGGAAAGGAGCTCAAGGAGAGTAAGGGACTAAAATAGGACAAAAATCCTCCCCTCCCCTCCCCTCCCCTCCCGTCCCCTCCATTTTATATTCTCAAACAATGTTTTTTTATCCTATATCCCTTCCCTTCCCTCCACCTCCCCTCCAAAACCCCCCAACCATACAGATGGCTTTCTTCCTTCATTGGGTATGAAATATTTTAAGGGGTTAAGGTGCAAATCCACTCAAAAGTGTTCAAAAAATCTCAATATCGCCCCAGAAGTATTTTTTGTATCCATGCATGTTAACCTGGAAGTTGGAAAACATAGCAATGTCACCCGGAGTTAACAGTCCCAACTGGAAAACGTTAGTTGACTTTATTTTGCTGATGTGGAATGCTAATGTGGCACCCCTGTCATTTTTTTACTAACTCTAATATACAAGTCACATTTCTCACAAGCCGTCCCCCGCCGCTCACCCGCCGCTACTTCTCTCTAAAGAGTTTAGCAAATACTCCACGTTTTCTCCTGTATCTCAACTTCTTTGATTATTATTTAAACTTCCATTTTAATCCCACTCCAATAATGGGATTTCCTTGTTTTCTATTCTAACAAAAGCATGGATTGTAGTTTATATGTGCTTGCTTCGAGAATCAATGGCAAACGACAGTGAGATTTTAAATGTGTGCGGGGACAAAAGCTTTGGTTTAGGGTTAAAGATTTTGGATATCAACATGGAGATGATCTTATTCACCTCCCAAATTGTGTTTCACCTTCTTGTGGCTTGGTTTTCTTTAAGGGATGAGTTTATTGCAGCTTCGCAGATTAACAGACATGGATCTGTGGGTGGTGGAGCCATTAGCATATAGACCTTGAATAAGGTATTTTCTTGAGCTGAAAATTCGAAATCGCAAATTTTACTTATAGTAAAACAACTCTGTCTTTATCAATTTGTTCTAATTTCAGCCTCAACAACCTTTTTGGAGTTGCCCATTGGGGAAAGACCGTTGAATGGCTGGTGAAGAATCCCGTCTTGGAGAATCCATAATGAACAAATTTTCCCAGACCACTTCTTACCAAAATTTTCTTAGGAAGCTTGAGAAAATATGTGCTAGCTTTGTTTTGGCGATTCAGAAATTAGAATCCTGTGTTTCATCTTAGAAATCTCAAGAAAATGCCCAGAAATTGTGAGGAAGAAAGAGTTCAGGGATCTTTATCAAGAACTCAAGTCAGATCTAGACCCGATGCTTTCTTGGTAGCATGTATGCTTCAGTTTAGTGACCTATTTGGCTGCCGTTCTTTGCATCACCGTCAATATCCTCTCTGTTGTTCGCTCCTTCAAGAATAGATCTAATGTGGGTTTCTTTTTCTGTTCAATCTTGCGGCGACGATAGGGAGGGAGAGAAGGAAGAGGAAGATGAATGAGGACGATGACATATTCTCCACCTCCGACATCAACGAGGTTGAGAGAGAAACAATGGAAAAGGAGAAAGAGGTAGAAAACGCTTAGGTGGCAATGAGTTGGATGATATGTAAGAGACTTGGTCAAAGAATACGATCAAAGTTAACTTCAGATAACTTCGGGCCGACATTGCTACGTTTTCCAACTTCTGGGGTGACATTGATATAAAAAATACTTTCTGGGTGACATTGAGATTTCTTCAACGCTTCCCGGGCAGATTTGTACCTTAACTTTATTTTAAATTTTTAACTCATTAATTAATAATTTTTTTGTTTTAATTTTTTCATAAAATTTGAGGGATTGTAATCATTGTTATCATCTTGTTGTTAAGTTGGCTTTCTAAATTTACCAAATTTAGGTTTTTTCTTTATAAAATAATCGTGTCAATTCGCCGTTAATCTCCTATTAACATTTTTTATTTGATCATGCTCAAAGCCTTCTATATAGGTTTTATAAAAATATCTTTGTTTGGTATAAAAAAATTATGAGTGTTGATGAACTTAATGCTGTTAGAGTAAAGAAACAAAAGAAGCCCAGACCAGATAAACCCACTGACACACATAGCCTCGGCCCACTGTGTTAAGTCCATTAGCTACTCACTCAAACATGTATACAGATATGCAAGATATAGTGTAACTATCTAGGGCTACATGTCTAGTGTATTGACAGCTTTATGCGTGCATCATACAAGTGCTCTCCATTATATATTTCTCTGTACAACACTATTCATGTTTATGATGAAATACAATATTGTTCTCTGCAATACTTTTCTTTCAGCTCTATACCTCTACATGGTACCACAGCCATAATTTTCTTATTGGCTCTTATAGCCTACAATGGGTTCTTCAACGAGCTCATCTTCTGTAGGCACATACCACACACACACATAGTTCTTCTTTCATTTTATCTTCATCTTCTCCTACTCACTTTCTTTCTATCAAATTAACTAATGATAATTATCAATATTTGGAGAGCACAGATGGTCCCATACTTGTATAGCCAACAATTATTTCCATTTGTTGATGGCACAATTAAGGAACTTCGACCGTATTTGCCAGATGATACTCTTAATCTTGAGCATCAAAAGTGGAAATATCAAGATCAATTTGTTCTTTCAATTCTCATTTCATCTATTTCTGAAGCACTCATAGGGCAAGTCATGAAATACAAGATGACCTGATCTATGTGGGTCAATCTTGAAACAATGTTCACACAAAAATCGGAGGCCAGATTGTTGCATCTTTAGCATCAACTCTCCACTCTTAGCAAGGGATCAGACTCTATCTCTGAATATTACAAGAAGGCCATTATGATTTCTAAGGCCTTAAGTAGTGTTGGTAAACCAAGAGATGATAGTGAATTCAATCGTTATCTTCTAAATGGTTTAGGTTCTGATTATGATCCCATGATGACACCTCTCACAGCCAAAACATATCCCTTATCTTCTGCAGATGCTCTAAATATTCTTCTCATTTATGAATCTAGACTTTCTCACACACACTCATTGGCTTCTTCTGAGATTTCTGCTCATTTTACTACTAAATCTTCCTCGGACTCATCACCCAGTTTTCAACTTGCACAGTTCATTCCAGAGGTAGGGGACATTCTGGACGCAATGGGTTCAGAAGAGGATATCGTAGATGTTCAAGTCCTGGCTTAGGGTACTAAGGCAGAAGTGGTCGCCCTTCTTTTTCTCAAAATTATTCCCAATATGACAAATCATAATCAGCCAAACCCTGTCAAATTTGTGAAAATTTGGTCACAATACACGATCCAGTTATGATTGCTACACCCACTTGTACCAGCCAACACCACCTCCATCTTTAGTCCAAGCTAACTACTCTACTTACTTATCCACCCCTGACAGTGCTTGGTACTTTGATACAGGAGCCACAAATCACATGACCTAAGATTTATCCCAACTTAACCTTCAGTCTGAATCCTACAGTGGTCATGATGAGGTTCACATTAGTAATGGATCAGTAATGGTACTTATATGCCTATTGCTCATCAAGGTTCAGGAAAATTCTCTACTCCTTCCCATGATTTTTTGTTATCCAATCTTTTACATATTCTTCAACTTTCTACATCTATTTTCTGTTGCTCGTTTCTGTCTTGATAATTCTGTTTTCTTTGAATTTTACTCCACTCATTTTGTTATGAAGGATCCCACCACCAAGCAGGTTCTTCTTCAAGGTCCCACTAAAAATTTTCTATATATATCTCCAAGCATATCACCAGCATATTGTTTTAGAGTCCAAACATCAGTAGATCAGTGGCATGCTAGACTTGGACATCCAGCTTCTTGGATAGTGCGACATGTTTTGGCCAAATATTCACTACCTAATTTTCCTACTCAGTCTACCTCATGTTCAGCTTATGATAAATCCAAATCTCATGTACTTCTTCATCCCACCACTTCCCATCATTCTTCCCATCTCCTTTTTCTTGTATTTAGTGATGTTTGGGGACTGGCTCCTACTTTGTCTTTAGCTGGTTATCATTACTATGTCTCTTTTATAGATGACTTTACCAAATTCACTTGGTTTTATCCTTTAAAAGTTAAATAAGATGTTGTTCATGTCTTCTCTTTATTTCAAAAATGTGTTGAGAATTTGTTCAATACTAAATCAAGTTCTTGCAAACTGATGGTAGAGGGAAATTTAGTCCCTTCTTCGTGTTCTTCAAAATAATGGAATCATACATAGAATCACCAGTCCTTATTCACATGAACAAAACGGATTAGTTGAAAGAAAGCATTGCCATATTGTTGAATCAGGATTTGCCCTTTTTCATCATTCCTCCCTACCTCCTAAATTTTGGACTCATGTGTTTGCAACTGATGTGTATCTAATCAATCGTCTTCCCTCTGTCTCACTTAATTACAAGTCTACTCATCAAATGCTTTTAATCAAAATCCTGATTATTCTTTCCTAAAAATTTATGGATGTGAATGTTGGCCTCATTTACGTGCTTACACAAAAAATAAACTTGAACCAAGATCCACTCTTTGTATTTTCTTAGACTATGCCACTGATCATCATTGATACTTGTGTTTTGAGCCCAAATCAGGTAAAATTTTTATAAATAGAGATGTGAAATTTGTGGAGACTAATTTTCTTGCAGCTTCCATTTGGTCCAAGCCCACATGTCACCTCATGTCCACTGAATCTACTCTTCTCCCAAATTTAATTTCTCGACCTAATATCTATCCTACACACACTTAAGCCCAACATCCACAAAACACACCTATATCCACTGCATCCCCTCTTCTCCCACATTTCATTCCTCGACCCAATACCCATCCTACATACACTTAAGCCTAAAATTCACTTAACCTACCTGTTCAAGAACCACGTGACTTGATTCCCTCATCATCTTCAACCTTAGCTGCCTCTCCCCTTGCTTCTGACACAGTTTCATCATCACATTCTCTCTCTTCACAAAGTCGACCGCTTACCCGATCACAGACCAATTTCCTCAAACCTAAGCACTCCTCTGATTATACGATCTTGTGGCCATCACCTAAAGCACATGCGTCGACCAAAGTCATGCATCCCGATATCCCTACTTCTATCATTGTAGCATTGCGCTATCCTTAATGGCGTACAGCCAAATCAATGCCTTATTGCACAATAAGACATAGAGCTGGTTCCTCCATCTCCCAATCAAAACGTTCTAGGATATAAATGGGTTCTAAGGAAGAAATTTTACTCTGATGGCTCTCTAGATCGGTGTAACACCCCAAATTTTAGAAAATAGAAAATAAGAAATTATTTAAGGTTTTGGAATATTATTAAAATACTGAAAAGCATTGAAAAATAAATTTATGATATTTAGGCATTTTTAATAATTTTAAAGCTTATTTTCTTTAAGAAACAAAGAGAAATAATTAGAAGATAACACTTAATTTGGAGAAAAGAGATAATAAGAATTTATTTGAGGTCTTAGGGTGTCATTTAAAAATTAAAAAGCCTTATAAATAAATTCTTGAGGTCAAATGTAATTTTAGTAATTTTTAAAGCTTATTCTCTTTATTAATTAAGGAAAAATAGTTAGGAGATGAATTTAAATAAGAGAATGTTTAGAACCTTGGAGTATGGCTTAATATTTAAAAAGTCTTATAAATAAATTTAGAAATTAAAGCATATCTAGAAAAATTATTTTGGGGACAGATTTAGGTCTATTTCTAAATAATAATGGTTAATAAAATTATGATTTAAGAGAAAAATAGGAAATAGGAAATGAAAAAGACAATATCTGCCACTAGTTAAAAATATCTTCAATTATAGAAGAAAGGACAAGATAGTAAAATACCCATTAAAAATATATATTCCTTCCTTTTAATTTATATACTCCCCACGTGTCTTGATAAATACACTCCCTCTCATTCACCCGAGATCACTCTGCTTTCTCTCTTCTCTCATTCTTTCTTCGTTCTCTCCCTCCCGTCTCTCTCTTCCTTCAAGTTCTGGCAAACGGCGACGGCGATCGGCGGGTTTTCAGGCGATATGGAGCTCTAAACCTCCATGCAATATTCGAATCATCGTTATGTGAGTTTTCTCTATCAACTCCTAACCTTTATTGCTTCGTTTCTGATCGTTAGAAGAGAAGGGGAATTTCGATAAAGGTTGGGATTTAGGGAACCTTACTGATTAAACTGAAGCTTGAAGTTCGATTTAAAAGCGTCCTAAAAGAATTTGAGTTTTATTTGATATGTTGGCCGAATTTCTTGAATTTCTTCTCTCTCTCGAGCACTGTTCATCAGCGCTGATTTGGGGGTGATTCTGAGTGTAAATGGAATTAAGGTTTCATTAAGGTTAACTAAGAGTAAAATCAAGCTAAGAAATCGGGTGGTATATTGAGTTTTGGTAGTTGGATTATCCGATTCCTTTTCTTCCCTTATTGGTTCAAATTTTCCTTGCCGCGCTAAAATTTGGTTCTTGTTCTTCTCTGAGATTTTCGTTTTTAAGTATGATTAAGAGGAGGAAATTGACATTTGAGTGTGTGATATTAATTTTAATTTGAGTTATAGTGGGTTATTGTTCCTTCTCTGTTGGTGATGCTCTGGCCGGCGACTTCCATGGCAGGAGAGGAAGGAAAAATTGTGAGCTTTGATGATGGTTGGTTGCTTCTTGTTTGAGTATGAAATTGTTGTAATTTTTCCCTCTCTATCAGCTAATTTCTGGGCTTGTTCAGGCTACTTGTTTTGATAGAAGAAGAGGGAAACTTGTGGTGTGTGTGTGTTCTGTTTTTAGGATATTAGAAGGATGTATAGGGGATTAGTATATGATGACTTTGATTAATGGAAGTTTAGCTTGGAGATTATGACTTTGTTTTATGGAAAAACTAATATAAACACAAGTTCCAGTCTTTCTTTAATAGTTTGGCTGCAATTTAAGAAAAAGGTTATAGTAGTTAAGTTCTATGAATTTTAGAGGGAGTAAGTATTTAAAAAGAGAAGTTGAGCTTTGAATTGATGGTTGTTGTTGCTCATATGGAATTGTGAGATAGTTAAGTCTTGTGAAATTGTTGGAAAGTTAAAATGTTGATCAAAGGACTGGTTTGTAAGTTGTCAAGTGATTCTATAGTTTATTTAAAGTGGTTTGGGGATTAGAGAAGTGTAGGATTCTTTGAGGAATTACATCATTCTAATTATCAAAGTTTCTAGGAATGTTAAAAACTAGGAAAAGGTCATTTACACGGCGGACAATGGGATTGGAAGACGGTCACAAATTGTGCTTAAAGAATTGTTGAACTAGTGCCAAAGGGGGTAAAGTTAGAAATCTAGAAAGGCTAGTATTGTTTTGTTAGATGTGCTATGATTTAGAAACTAGTTAATTTTGCTGTCTATAGATCAAATTTAATTGAAGGATGTTTATTTGTAAATGGTTAAGTCAACAATCTGGTCTCAATTTATAATTTAAGTTTCCGAAGTATTGATTAAACCTTCAAGCCAAGTATCTCAGGGATGATTCTTAAAGGGAATTAATAAGCTTGAAATTGAAATTGTTAAAATACAAAAGTGTTGTTTCTGTGAGTGCAGCGTTAGTTTGTCTTGAAGAGATTGAGGATTGTATATGTATTGGGTCATAGTAAATATATTGGATAAAGGAGTTGTGCTTGTGAAGGGTGTTTTGTATGCGGTAGATTCAACATGTGTCTAAGATTCCTAAAAGAATGCTTGGTAACGAATTTATGAATTTGGACCAAAGTTCAGATTTGAAAGATTAAATTAGTATTAGCATGAGATTAGGGGCTGATTTATTGGTATTTATTGATGACATTTTTGTTTGATCATGCTTCATGGTTTTCACTACTTTCCATGCACTTTCAATGCATTTTTGTTTTCCCTGCTGTGAACATCTTCAGATGGTGTATTTCTGAATCTAGAAAATGATTCTAGGATTAAAGGAATTGGGTTTTAAATGATGAGCTAGAAGTTTAAGTGTTTAAGTATTATTACAATATAATTTAGAAACATAACGTTAGCTAAGTGCTATAATAAGAACAATAAAGTAAGAAACGGGTAGTACCTAGTATGATATGTTTTAATATTCTCAATAATGATATTGTATAAGAATAACGTATGAGGATTATTTTCTTCGCTGGAACTTATTTGTAAGATTTACCTTAAATTGTGATGTGAATGTAATGGTACTTAGTTTAGAAATTTGAACTTGAAGTCAAAAGTCTAAATTGGATCAAGTGAAGAGTATCCAAGTGATCAGATAAATGTTCTTGAATTATTTTATAGTCAAACATTGATAATAATAAAAAAAAATTAATTAAAATAGATTATTTAAAAGTGACATTCTAATCTTAAATGGTCAGGCTAAGTATGATAAGATAAGTTGTAGGTAATTATTAAAATTGCGTTTGTAGATGTGTATATTGTTGGATGATTATAAAATGTCTGTTGATGATTTTGTGATTAATAACCAAGTTAGAGATTAAGATTTAATCATATGTTAGAAAGGGAACTTAAGGATTAAATTGAAGGTAAAACAAAGGAAGAGAGTTGATTCTTGAAGTAGTGATTTTAGGAAATTATTAGAGATAACAACTAAGGATTTAATATTAATGATTATGCTTTGGTTGAGAATCTTAAAGTTATATTATACAAGAATACGAAATTAGTATATGGTAGAAGATGATAATGAGAATCAGAATTATTAATCAAAATAAATTATTTGTAATTGACCCTTTTAATTTTAAAAGGGGTTAAGATAATTATAGTAGACTGTAATCTTTCACTAATACCAAGAATGGGGTAGTATTAATTAAATTAGGATCTGTGAGAGACGCCGGATAGTTATCCAGGAATATTGATATTAATTCATTATTTACATATTACATGTAAATAGGTATAGATAGTGACATAAGCTGAGGAGGTCAGTGGAAAGGAAAAGAGACAGTAAAGGATTAAGCTTGGAGTTCAGGTAGCAGTTTCATTCAATTTCATCTATCATGTATTAATAATTGCATAGCATGTTTTATAAATTCACAATAAACTTCAGGGCCGAAAGGTCGCTTTAACCTTGTCAGATATATTCATGGTATCCGAGTACTCGATGACTAGAGGGCTAGCTACCCCTAGTACAGATTAGATATAACCGAAAGGTTATATTCAGGAGGTTGAGCCTCACAGTAGTGCCTTAAGTGCACTAGCAACAAGGTTAATGTTTACTTGTATGGGATGAGTGCGGGGGCCTACAGAGAGGCAGCATCCCTACCCATAAAGTCACGTTTTTAGTTATACATATTTACTAATTATTATGCATGGTAATGAATGAAATGAACTGCGTTAAATTGCTGTTTCAGAGAAGCTGGTAGACGGTAAGATGATTGAGATAAGGCAGGAGTACTGGAGGAAGATTAAATGAAGAATTTAAGATTATGTTATAAAAAGTAAGGTTATCTGTATATGATGTAATTTAAACTTATTAAATTAATAGTAGCAAGCATGAAAAATAGAATTGTATAAATTTATAAAGGGATTTAAATTTCCTAAGTACTATGAATTAAAAATAGATACCCTGAGAGGGTTAGTGTACTTTTAATTGTTTTATTAACCGCTTTATTTTATAAAGGGTTTTAAGTTATTCCAATTTGTCTGAAAAGCCCTTTCCAACTTAAAGAAAGTTGGTTTAATGTTTTAAAAGAAAAAATTTTAAATTTTTACGTATTTTTGGGCTTCTGACATTAAAAAGTGGTTATAATTAAATTAAAATGTTATAGTATAATAGTGAAATTCCAGGCGTTACAATCGGTACAAGGCACATTTAGTAGCAAAAGAGTTTCATCAAGCTCCAGGTATTGATTACCATGAAACCTTCTCTCCGGTTGTCAAACTTGCCACAACTCATCTTCTTCTCTCTTTGGCTGTGAATTTTGATTGGTGTGTTAGACAAGTAGATATTCAAAATGCCTTGGTGATCTTAAAGAAGATGTTTATATGGTTCAACCTCCAGGTTTCAAAAATCCTAATTTTCCTCATCATGTTTGTAAACTTCAGCACTCAATTTATGGCCTCAAACAGGCTCCTCGGGCATGGTTCTTGATAAGCTCCACAATTTCACATATTCAACCATGTTTTGCCTGCATTTGTACAGGTTTTTGAGACTATAGCTCTGAAAAATGATACAAAACTCATAGAAAAAGATTAATAAGAAAACATTTAAATTAATGTGAAATTTTGAGCTTAATGGTATTTTTATGAGTGAATATTTTTAGAACTCATCAACCCTCTCCTTCTCGTGCAGGAAGAGGTGGACATGTAGCAAGAGCAAAGAGATACCTGAAGCAACAAAAGAGGAGCAAAAATGATCGGGAGGCAAACAAGGAAGAATTCACACCACAGCAGCTCTCTAGTCCTCGCCGTGACCCCACACGGCGAGAGTCACGGTGAGGCATTTCAAGGAAGGCAACTCTCTGGTCCTTGCCGCGAGAGTCACGGCGAGGCAACAAAAAATTGCACACTTCTGTTTCTCGCCGTGGACTCACACGGCGAGGCTCATGGCGAGAATACGAAACACTGCGTTTTGATTAATTTGGGCAAGGTTTTCGTGCAACAACAGGACAGACCCTTTTTGGAGGCAGAAACCTGGGTTGGAGAGTGGAGGGAGAGGCTAGAAAGATTTTTGGAGCATTGGAGCTTTGATTGGAGGCATTCTTAGAGAGTTTTGAGCTTCAATTGTCTTGGTTATTCTTCCTTCTTCTTTCTCTTCCTTCTGTTTCTGCTATAATGGATTGTTTTTCTGAGTTTATTATTTTCTTTACTGCAATTATGTGTAACTAAAACCTCTTTCTAGGATTGCTTTGAACCATTCTTATGGATTGAACATTGTACTTCCCTTTCTTTTTATGCAATGAATGAAATATATGTGTTGATTTTCATCTTGTTCTCTGTTTATACAAGTGCTTGATCACCACTTGACTTGTTAAATGAAATATGGCTTGAGAAAGTGTGTTTTGTTTTAGAACTTAGATGAAATCATGTTAGGCATGAAGTTTATGGTTTTAAATGGATGGTTAGTTGGTAACGTAGAAATATAGTTACTAATCTAACATTGTTTAATTGAGATTGGTTAAGAATTATAACTTGCATTGATTGTGATAAGAGATTGTATGATTAATGCTAGTACAAATTTGAATTTGTCTTGAGAAAGCTTTTTCAAATAAAGTAGAATCTTGGACATACACATACATTCATTTGTTGCTCAAGAGAATGGGAGAAAACGAGTTCATGAAGTAAGAATGTGGATAAGTGATCCTAGACTTTTATTCCATTTATAAAACAAAATTTTTGCAATTATTATCTTGACCTTCTGATCCCTTTTTGCAATTTCAATTTTATCTCAAATTTAATTTCCAACAAATTTACTTACTCTTTTCCAATTAAGTAAACAATTAGTGCTAATTCACTTACTCAAAGCATAATCCTTGCGGAACGACATTCTTTTCACTACACTACAGTTTGACGACCCGTACGCTTACGGTTAAGACCGCAAATGGCCGTTAAGTCAGTTCTCTAAGTTGAGTTCCAATTTATCTAGATTGGGTTTTATTTCCTCCAAGATTGATACATCCTTGTTCATGAAGTGCACCTCATCTTCTGTTTATACATACTGGTTTATGTTGATGATATCTTATTAATTGGGTCTGATCAATCTCTTGTTCAAGGTCTAATTGATACTCTCACTCATTATTTTTCTTGTTAAAGATCTGAGTCTTCTTAGTTATTTTTTGGGGATTTAATATCACTTTGATGCTGATGGTTGCATTCACTAATTTTGAGTCTCCTGAAAATTTACTCTTATTCATATGCTGATTGGGCAGGGGACACTAATGACCGTAGGTCCACAGGGGGTTATTGTGTGTTTTTTTGTCCAAACCTCTTCTCATGGAGTTCAAGGAAACAACCCCTAGTTTCTAAATCTTCCACCGATGCAAAATACAAATCTAGCTCTTGCCACATGTGAACTCATCTGGTTACAGAATTTTTTGGGAGAAATTGGGGTCATTCTTTCAAAACCTCCAACTCTCTGTTGTGATTACATTAGTGCCACCTATTTGGCTGCCAATCCAGCTATGCATAACAGAACCAAACACATTGATCTGGATTATCACTTTGTTCGTGAGCGTGTTACAGCCAAAGCATTACACATTGCCATTGTCTCCTCCAAAGATCAACTTACAAACATATTCACCAAGCCCTTAGATGCACCTTGTTTCAACTTTCTCAGATTAATGTCCCATTTGGTTCAAAGGAATTGGGGGCTAGGAAGTGGAACCCATATTTTTATTTGTTTGGTGTAATAAAAGCCACTTGCTCATGGAAGTCACTTCCATCAAAATCAATGGAAGTCACTTCCTTACCCACCCCATAGAACTGAGTTCCACTTCTACTTCCATGGGTTATTATTTCCTTCCTTGCCCTTCAGCGTATCTGATTTTCCTCTATCCCTCAGCCGACAGCGAGGTCCTCCACAGCCGCAACGCCAACTAACCTTCACCAATGCTGCAATGTTCCTCCACTAGTGGCTGCGACGATGAACCTCAAGTGGATGTTCAGAGGCAACGACAACAACTGAAACTCATGGATCTTCTTCGACCGCGAACTGAAGAAGAAAGGGGACATTTAAAGAACCTCGTCTGCTCGTCATTTTCGGTCATTCGTTAGGCTGACCGCCGTCGTGGTCGTCTTCACCGTCGGCACTCGGAGAAGAGGGGTAAGTTTTCATTCTTGTTCTTTAAATGTCCCCTTTCTTCTTCTTTTTTTTGGCTTACTATTTTAGAGTAATGGAAAATTCTGGAACTCCTTTGAGTTTGTGAAATTGTTGTTCTGCCTGTACAGTGATAGAGTGAAATAGAAGAACAATGAATCATCACCTCTGCTTGTACAGTAAAAACTCAAAATCGTGTGGTTTGTTTCAGTGAGAGTTGTTGCTTTTGCCTCTTTATAAGTTTAATTTCTGGTTAATGGATGATGGATGTTGGATTTATGTGGTTGATTTTATGAGATTAAACAAGAGATGAAGAATCTGTCGGAGGGATGAAGATGAAGGATCTGTCAGAATTTTTTTTTTTGTTTGAACTCATGAGGTTATTTTGGTCTTTGTTCATTGTATATACATATATAAATTAAAAATAATACTACACTTCCATTGACATACCAAACAGACTTTAAAACCCACTTCTGCTTCCACTTCCATTAAAAACTCTTCCATCGTAACAAACAGGGCATAAGTCTCACTATCACTTAGCTACCATTCAACCTGCGGGGGCTGTTCGAGTAAAGAAACAAAAGAAGCCGAGACCAAATAAACCCACTACACACACAGCCTCAGCCCACTGTGTTAGGTCCATTAGTGTATACAGATTTGCAAGGGATAGTGTAACCGTCTAGGGCTACGTGTTCAGTGTATTGACAGCTTTATGTGTGCACCGTACAAGCGCTCTCCATTATATATTTCTCTATACATCACTATTCATGTTTATAATGAAATACAACACTTTTCTCTGCAATACTTTTCTTTCAGCACTAATACTATACGTCTACAAATGTCAATTATCCATATTAAAAATATTTTTAAATTAAATTACTGTCATTTTTCATATTTTTTATTTAATTATTTATATTCACTTTAACATCTACATAAAATTGTAACATTGTATAAATTCAAAAAAGCTTTACATTTCTCTGTCAAAAAAAAAAAAAAGCCTTAACATTTCCAACGGTATTTCCTCTCGCTGGGAAAAGAATTTGAAAACTGAGCCTTCTGATACAGACGTATGGCCCAGATCTCTCTCTCTCTCTCTCTCTCTCTCTCTCTCTCTCTTTTCATGGCAACAGTTGCCCAGATCAAATGACACCTCTGGGTACTGTCCTAAATTTTCGAAGGGAAAAAAAGGACAAAGTAGACAGAAGAACATTTCATATTGATATATCATCCTTAGAGTTAAAAAAAAAAAAAAACTTTCTACAAGAACTAATGCTTATTGGTCACACGGAAATAATCCTCTTACAGGCGACGCTCAAAAGTGTTCTACAATTGAGACTTTGAGGACCATTCAATATAAGTTTTCTTCAAATCATTTGATAACCACACGATTTAATAAATTAAATAGCATAACGTAAGAGATTCAAAAGTGTTCTCTCTCTCTCTCTCTCTGTTTTTTTTTTTCATGGCAACAGTTGCCCAGATCAAATGATACCTCTGGGTACTGTCCTAAATTTTCGAAGGGAAAAAAGGACAAAGTAGACAGAAGAACAAAAGGATTAAATGGAGAGCTGTTTTATCTCATCTTATAGAGACCTTCTAGTTTCTAGGTAATCAGAATTGCATTTCCAATCCATATAATTATCCTATCAACCTCCTCATTCAGGACCCAAAGCTCAAACGAGTGATGCATGGACAAATTTCTTTACTAATGGGAGCTAAGCAGATTTTTTGGGATTGTCTTTCTATTCTACGTAGGTTTCTTTATTGTATTATATTATAGACATTGATGTTTGTAAGACATTTATCTTTTTAATATAGATGTAATATTTCTATCCAAAAAAAAAAAGTGTTAGATTACATTGTTACTTATGTGACTGTGTGTGCAAACTTAAATTAGATAAAAAAATCATTTATTTAATTGGTTTGATTAAAAAAACAGACAACCCTTCCAGATATGAAAATCACACATTGAATTATTTTTTATTGTTTATTAACATCAATATATATATATATATATATAAATATCTTGCGTTAAATTAGAAGATGATACATTTTTGTGATCTGGTTTGTGTATCCATCATTTTACTCGTGTATAATTTCATATGAATAAATAAATAATACTAATTAATGTCATGAGTATAGATATAAAAATTCCACATTAATAAAAAAAATGAATAATGCCACCTCAAATTCGTTGAAGTAAATGTAGCATTGGAGGCCACCTAACAAATATAAATAAAAGTGTTAAATATTAAACACAGAAATAAAAATAAATAATACAAAACTCATCACTTATGACAAAAGTAATAAATATTAGGAAAATGGATATAACGACAGAGTTACGCACCCGTCTCTTTTAAAGCGTGTTCATGCTATTTTGCACCTACCAAAAATCTTATCTTGCAACACAACAATAATGTCAATTTCCATACATGCATGCGCAAGAATTATATATACTTGATATCTGTATATCAGTGTATAATATCTATATATATACACATATGTTTTTTATGAAAGAACACTTTTATTCAAACTCAGATAGAAACATTAAAAATTTGGTCATCCTACAATATCACGCGAATTAAACAAAAACAAGTACAAAATTTTAATTAATTGTATGAATTAAAACAAACATGACAAAATGGGATGATCAAGTGAGTAAACCTGACCCATTTCCTAATAAGAGATCCAACCATGACACACATCACGAATATGCAAGTAAAATGACCATGCAATGTAATGTTGACATGTTGTTATGACTTTGCAAGTTGCAACCATAATGTATGATGGCGCATAGACGCAAAACGATCATCATGTTCTCCCAAAATTGTCTACTTTTGAATTTGAAAACGTCGAGATGGTTGTACCCTTATAAAATGTCATTCATTCCCCCCCAACCAATGTGAAACTTCACAATATCCAAATTGTTGATGTTACAATACAAAAAGAGCAACAGGAAAAACAGTCCAAAACTGAAAAGCTTGATTGAGATGCGATGAAAATTCGGTGAACTGCATGAAGCAGAATCAAAGCTTGTTTCAAGAACACAGAAGGCATGACAAACATTGTCGTGTAACAAGAACAATGTCCATAGCAACGAGTGCAGGAACGAAAGCTTGTTTCATCCTCATCAACACCTTTAAGTTAGGGTATCTAAATGGACACTAAAACAACAGCATGAACAATATTCTGATACAAGAAAATGGCTTTGAAGCCTTCTAGTGAGAGTGTTCATATCATCTTCTTAAGGACGGAAATCAAGCATTCGTGACAAGACGCAGACAACCGTTTGTTGTTTTGATTTTTAAATATTGTGGTTTTAAGGGAGAAAACAAATCTTATGCTATACTCTCATAAACATTGAACAAATATAAATTAAAAAAAATAATTTTATATATAGAAGCGATTGAAGAAAAACAAACATGTGAAAGCTTAACTAAGACACTAGATATCAGCAGACCTTTTTTTCATATGCGACATCTTAGATTGTTAAAATATTATCTAACTCAGATCTATTAAAAATAGAAATGTGGAATTCTCTTTAATATAGATAATATCAAGGGTTAAGGTGCATTTTAACCAATAATTTGTTACAAAAAGCGCGCCTAGCACAATTATCTTTAAAATGGTCCATATAAGCCAACCATCTTTTAAAATAGGGTAATTTTGCCAATAATTTATTACAAAAAGTAGCGCCTAGCAAAACATAATTCTATACAGTACGTATTAGCCAAGTACAAAAAGGAGCGTCTAGCACAACATAATTCTGTATAGTATTGGTCAAGTTGTCCCATTTTAAAAGGTGGTTAGCTTACATGGACCATTTTAAAGATAATTGTGTCATACGCACTTTTTATAATAAATCATTATCTAAGATGCATTTTAATCCAAATATCAAATACTGACTTTTTGTTCAAGGATATTCTGAAATATATATTTATATATATAAGATAAAGAAATCAAGTATAAACATGCAACGTCGTTTGCAATTATTATTTATGGTCTAATATATTTTTATTTCCTCAGGAAAATACTTACAGCTCAAAAAATATATCTTATTGCATGCACGTAGACAACACTTTGTCTAATCTGATACGTTTTTTCTTGCGTTATTTCGTTTGAAGATGCTTTTTTTATTGGCAAAATTTGTATATTATTCACCGCGTATTTCACTGTATTATGTATTTATGTATCATATTAAATTATAAGATATAGAAGAATATATGTATTCTATTAATAATGTAGTTATCATGTACTACTAATCTTCTTCATAATTACATTATATTCATAACGGTGTACCAAATTATTCTTCTCATATCATTGAGAGAGCTTAACTAACTTATATAGTTATATCCACTCATTGAAGAATAAAAAACAGACCTGCTCTAATTGCTAGATTTAAATTCATCATGTGGGGAGAGATTTCCTCAATTATTTAATTTCTCAAGTGTAGATAGAGATGGATTAAAAACTAAATTATCAAACAATTGAGGGAATACAACTCTAGAGCATCTTTTCTCACTTACTTATTGATTTAATAACCTGTAGAATCCAAATTATATGCCTGATCATTTTATTATATACTCAAATAATGTTTTTGGACATACTACTGTGGACCTAATATAACTTTATTTATTTGTCCACTTGGGAAAAGAAAAACCAACATGACCGTTGGTTCCATTGCTTTTAGGAAAGTTATATGTGTATCGTCATTTAATTAAATTTAAAATCAATAGAATCCAACATAAACATAATCTCATTACCAAAACACTAATTATAAAAACATCTTCCCCTATAGAAGGAATAAATAACCAACGAAAATTTAAGAAGTTGATGTGTGAAAAATATTTATTTTATTTTTAAAGATATCATTATTTATGGAGATAACGCAAACAAGAAAGATAAAATGAGTATAACTTATAATTAACGGGATTAAAAAGAAAATTGAAAGAAAAAACTTAATGCATTATTTAAGTGTATCTTATAAACAATACCTATGCAAACGTAGTTTATTAATTAAATATATGCTTAGAACCAAATAAATGAGCTGTGTAGAGGATATAAATGACCAAAATGAAATGATTAGCATGAGGGCTTTTGAAGTATCCTTTTGTCTCACCCACCAATTAAAGTGACATAATAATAAATCCATAATTAATCTATATGGATTAACTAATACTAGTCCACACAAACACACAGCTAGCAATTAGCTAATCATAACGTAGTTGTTATGTTGACCTTATCTTTCTATGTCCCACAGAACCCCTGTCACTTTCTTTTTTTTCGTTTCTTTTCTCTTCTTTCCTTTATTCTCAAGTTCTTTCTCAATTTTTTGGTTTTTTTTTTTGGCATTTATATTTTTTTTGACAAAATTTGGCACTTATGCATATATTATTACTGCTATTACAACGTTTTTTTATTACTAGAAACTAGAAAGAGACTTTGAGGCTCCAAATATGACTAATTAGGACACATTACTTGTTTAATATGTTAATCTCACCAAAATGGTGTCCCTGATTGTGATTGTTCAATGCACTTTGTTTTAGACACTTTGGCTAAAACATTTTTAAAATCCGAAAGAAAATTATATAATTCATAAAATTGTATCCAAAATTTTCTCTTTTAATATATTTTAATTACTGAAATCTTTTTGTGTGTGTAATGTCTTAAATTTCATTATAATCGGCAATTCAGCATTACATAGTGTGAAAAACTTGTAGTTTTATTTCATTTCTTTTTAATAGTGCCTTTAATTACTCATCCTTGACACTCAACTAATCCCTTGAAGAATTGAATTAAACAGAAGAAAAGGATGATATATATTGACTTTTTTTTTTTTACATGAATATTTTAGTATAGTATTTTTGTACGATAAAACAATTAATAGCAATCAATTTCAAAGCCATTGCTTGTACAACCACCAACCTCTTCTTTAAAAGTCGGAACACAATTGGGGCATTAAATGATCCCATACATACCATACCAATTATAAAGTGATGTTTCAAAAAATTACCAATTATAACGATCAAGTAAAATAATAAGTACTGATGTTTTGACTTTATATTTTGAATGCTCCAGCAAATATATAATTACTGGTCCCAAAAAAAACCCAAGCATATGAATACAACTAGAAGTGGCATGCTGGATAATGATAAACAAAATAAATGAAATATCAGTTAAAACATTTTACAAATAATAAATAAATTAAATTAAAAATGTTTTTATTGAATGAGGATTATATTAAGCTGTATTTTATTTTATGTTTGGAATAATTGTAACTTTTTTAAAGTATGAAATGTTGTAATAAGAGGCATTGTACTCTAATAGTATGACATTTTTTTTAAGTAAATAAGAGGTTGCACGATCGTCCCATTTATAAGTCGGTATTGTATCTTACAATTGAAAAATTTTGAGTGAAAAAACTTTGAATAGATATATCAGCAAAAACAAAAATAAAATAAAATAAAATGAAAATTGTTTTTGTTTTAGTGAAAAAGAATGCTTCTGGTTGAGGAAAGGAGCAAATCAGACGACAGCAACAAAAGCTTTTTTGGATATTCTTAATTTTCACTTCTAAATTGTTTTTTAGCAAAAGAGAATGCTAGAAAAATAAAAAAATATTTTTTGGGTTTGTTGCAACCGTCCGATTCCTCTAAAGCTCCGATCTTGTACTATGGTCTCCATTTTCCAGGCTATGAATGCTATAGATCCGATTGTCTGAAACCAAATTCGTCGCATTGTAATTGGCATTTCATTTCAGCTCTGTTTTATCTTCCTACTTGGGATCGTAAGCTCACTCTTCCACCTTTCCCATTCCGTGTTTCAAGCAATTTGAATTGGGAAATTTGGTAAGTCAAGTCCTTTCTACTGTTTTTCAATGGTGGGTTTTTTACTACTGTCTACTTCGAACTTCAATGCTCGCTTAATTGTTAGTGGGGTTGAATTTTCGTTTGACTTGGACCCTCTTTTCAATGTGAATAGTGCAAATTGTGATCTGCAATTGTCAAATGTTTTAGGGTTTTCGATTTTTAGGACATTTGTGGAATAAATTTGTCATTTTGGTTTCGGATATTTGTTACATTTGGTTTTTTAAGACATTGCTTTGTGAATGGTACAGTTGCTTCTGCCGTATTGCATGTTTGCTTGCATTCTTGCAAGATATGCGGTCAAGTTGACTCAATCACACTGAGTATCAAGTCAATTCGTGTTTGGATTGAGTTGAACTGAAGCTTGAGAGGATAGCCATTGGGGTACAAGTTTGAATGTGGGTGCTGCTAGAACTGATTGTTGGGGCTTGAATTCCTAATGAGCTTGAGCTATATGTCAATTCTGGGTTGCAGTTTAGAGTTCTGTAGGTTATTGATTTTGGGTTGTATGGAGGGCGCTAGGTGACATTTCTCTGATACAATCTTGGGTAGTTGAAATGCCTCCTTCTCCAGCATTGAGATTCTCTCCTGGAAGAGAGCCAAAAACTGTTAGTCACAAGCGTGGGCGAAGTCTAGAAGGTGGATTGCTCTTTAGGGAGAAAGATGATGATCTTGCTTTGTTCAATGAAATGCAGTCCAGAGAATCAGAGAACTTTTTACTTCAGTCATCAGATAACCTTGAAGACCCGTTCTGTAATTTTCTTTAGAGCTCCCTAAAAGAAAACTTATATATGTTTTTTGGTACATTTTTCTTGAGTAATAATCATGCATATCTCCGTATTGTCTAAAACTGTAATTTGCAGCTGTGAAGTTGAGACATTTTTCTGATATTAAGCTTGGAATCTCCATTCCTGGTCGAGGTGAAAGCAGTGGACTGCTTAATGCTGATGCTGACAAGAATGACTATGACTGGTGCGGTGTTTTCCACCCTTTTGGATTTTTTTTCTGGTTAAAAGATGTTTTATGGTACAATCCTATACATAGTTCAAAAGCCAAGTATTTATGGTCATCATTATTCTGCTTTAATACATGTATTTTCTGTTTGCTAATAGTTAAACTATTTTGATGTAAGGCTTTAGACTTTGATGAGCATAAAGTGAAATCTGGTGTGTAATGCTTAGTATGCTAATACTTTCTTTGTTTATTATTTTTCAAGGTTACTGACACCCCCAGATACACCACTGTTTCCCTCGTTAGATGACGATGAACCACCACCAGTCAATGTTCCAAGCAGGGGAAGGCCTCAGAGTAAACCCATTTCCATATCGAGATCTTCTACGGTGAGCTATTGAATCTGATCATATACTGTGCATAATGATGTATTCATTTCATTTCAAATAAATCCTCTTGAAGCATAGGAACTGATGTAAAACAAGGAGGGGGAAGGGGAGGGAAAAATAGAAAGAGAGGGGGGAGAAAATAGAGAGAAATTGAGGGAGAAAAAATAACTTGAAAGAGAGGGTGAACACAATTTCCATCTTTAGTTAATTTATCAAAAGATGTCTGACAGCTAAGAAACGTTAAAGTTATTTATGAAGCTCTAGGTATAACTTTTTAATGTAACAAAATCTAAATCTAAAATAATCCTTAAAAGATTATGGTGATAAAATAAGGTAATTCCTATTAAATCCTTAGAAATCCTTATTTAAGATAAATCTGAAATATATGTTGATAAAGTTATTTAAGTAAAATATCCTAATCTTAGTTAAACAAAAAATCATAGTTATTGCATGCCACTAATAAAATAATCTTAAGTATCCTGAAATTAGTATTCAATCAGGAAGTCTTTTATCTCATATTGGATCTTCATCTCTTTCAGATGGAAAGAAGTCGTAGAAGTAGCAGGGGGAGTGCAAGTCCAAATCGCCTTAGCCCATCTCCTCGTACTGGAAATAATACATCCCAGTCAAGGGCTGGGCCATCATCAGTGTCCAATTCCAGCCCAACTCAAAATATGCGGCACACTACTCCAACAAGAAGACCATCTACCCCTCCAAATAAGCCTTCAACACCTGCACCGAGGTCCTCTACTCCTAATCCCAGGAGGTTGAGCACTGGCTCCAATGGTCCTGTAGCCTCATCAGGGATCAGGGGTACTTCCCCAGTCAAGACAAGTCGTGGAAACTCTGCTTCGCCAAAGATAAGGGCATGGCAAACTAATATTCCTGGTTTCTCCTCTGAAGCTCCCCCAAATCTTAGAACTTCCTTGGCTGACAGACCAGCATCATATGTGAGGGGTTCATCACCTGCATCCAGGAATGGAAAGGATTCTACTGCTAGATACAGTAGGCAGTCAATGTCTCCAACTGCTTCTAGAAGCAGTAGCTCATTCCAAAGTCATGATAGAGACCAATTTAGCTCACGCAGCAAAGGTTCTATTGCATCATCTGGTGATGATGATACTGAATCTATACAGTCCATCCAAGTGGGTAGTTTAGACCGGCTAAGTTCAAGAAAGAGTGGTGCTTTTATAAATAACAGAACTCCTGTGATTTCCAAGAAGACTGCCAAAACAGTGTCACCAAATTCTGCTCCAAAAAGATCATTTGACTCTGCCCTTCGCCAAATGGTATTTTAAAATTTCATTTACTTAAAATATTATACTTTCTGCTCTTTATGGAATACTGCCAAATTTGCTGACAAGCAATTTTGAAGCGTTTTTAATTCTTAATTTTGTCATACCATTAGTGGATCAATTAGTTTGGGTTCCTAGGTTTCTTACCCACTTAGCATGCACACATTTGAGCGCGCGCATGCACACATTGGAGCTCGCACATGCACACAACAGTTCCTCTTTAGGAAACCTTTGGCACAAGCATGCTTTCTAATTCTACTGAAGCAATCAATGAAGTGTGCTTATTCTATTTGTGATGCCAACAAAAGGAACTTTGCAAAATTTTGTTTTGATTATACAATGATTTCAGATACAATCCTGAATTTAATTAAGGTTTTCAATGTTGATATCCGATTCCTGATATCTCCTGGATGTATTTAATTGTAATCTATATATGCAAGTCAACTACTCTTGGTCATTGATTTCAAATTTATTTAGCGATGAAGATTGAATTATTGTTACACTAAAGTGAGATGCTTAAAGTGAATTCATTTTATAGTGAAGATTGAAATTTTCATGTACTCAAGTGAATTTCTTCAAATTAATAAAGTGAGATGCCTGATCAAGCATGAGCTTTTTTTTTCTTTTGAACAGTATGCATGAGCTATTAGGGTGTTCTCTTGGTTGATATATTTGATAATTATAGTGCCAGAGATGCTGATTAAATCTTCGAAGAGATTAAGTAGAACATATTTGGTGTTAATCTATTGGATACAGATCTAGACATTTGCAGCATCTCCCCATTTCCCTCTAGCATGATTTATTTTATTAATTGCCTGTTAATATTTTATAGTAATTAAAATTCTAACTCATTTTAGACGCCACCATTCAATGTTGTGCAGGATCGGAAAACTCCTCAGAACATGTTTAGGCCACTTTTGTCTAGTGTGCCAAGTACTACCTTTTATGTCGGAAAAGCAAATTCTGCCCGCAATAATTCTTTGGTGTCTAGGAATTCTTCAATCACAACAAGCAGCAATGCAAGCTCTGATCAAGGTACAAGTTTTGCACTTGATACTGAAGGGAGTGAGCACAACCAAGATGATGTGGCAAGTGAAGCTGAGAAAATGCCATATCCTGATATACATGAAGAAGTTTTTGCCTTTGATAAGGATGATGTGATGAATGCTAACACTGGGCATGAGATCACCCATAAATTGGTTGATATACATGTTAATGAAAGTAAAGGCTCTGAACATTCATTGGTTGCCACTGCAACCATTGAAAATTCAGAAACTTCCAATGTCAAAAATGATATGGAAACTGATAATTTTGAAAATACAGCAATCTGCTCTCATTGTGGTTGCCGATATGAGGCCTCTGATCAAACAGAGAAGGATGTTAGACTTTGTCCAGAATGCAGTGCGAAATACACACTGCTGAGAGTTATCCCTCAGGAGACAGTTTTGGCAGTCGCCGAAGACTCTTCAATGTTTTCTACAAACGTGTCCACTGAAGAAAAACCAGTAGCTGAAACTGACCAGTTAATGGTTGCATGTGAATTGCCTCTAGATATTAATGTGGGTTTGAGCTCTCCCCTTGATGAGAAAGATGCTGGGCAAAGCCAGACTTCATACAGTGAGCCAATCCAGGATCAGTCCCAACATATCCCTCAACCAAGCTCATCAGCAGAGGGTAGTGACCTGATCCCAGCCAAACAGTTAGACATGGACCAATCAGGAGCTGATAGCAGAAATCCATATAGTAATGTTGGGGACCAGCAGTTGTATCACCACAATGATCGCCCAAATTCAAAAATGGATATCTTGGGAGGAACTGGCATATCTGTATTGCTGAAGAGGTCAAGCAGCAGCAAAGGACCAGTATTTCAAGGCAGGACTTTTACTGCCACAACCATATCATATGATGATATCTCTCTTGCAAGAGGCAGTGTAAATAGCATCAGAAGTTCCATTGGGCATGGAAGTTATTCTGCCTCATCATCTGTTGATTTCAGCCCAGCCAAAAAAATGGACTCCATTGTGCAACGCCAGTCAAGTGGCAGGAAGCTGGATGTAGATAGTGGACATGAAATAAGGATCAAGCATGAAAGAAGTGGGTCATCTTTTTCTGGAACCTCAAACCATTCTCATCATGGAGTAGGTCTTGCAACACAAGAGGCAGAATATGACATTATAGAGGAGATGCCTATAATTTCAGAAGTGAAAGGTCCAGAAAATTTAGTGACCAATGTGATTGACGCTTCTCGTATGGGTTCTACCATTGAGGAAAATAATTTTGAGTATCATGATGATGATGCTGATGATTGTAATTCAGAATCTTTGAGCCAGGCTGTTGGTGTTCAGCCTGATCGCAGTTCAATGGCATCAGTTCGAGATCATGTGGATTACTCTAATGAAACTGTCGAAAATCATTTAAATAGTGGTAGGGTTCTCTCAAATATAGAAGCAGCTGTTATGGTTACAGAGCTATCCATTGATGAGGAATCTGGTGTGCAGTGTGCTAATATTGATGGATCAGATGCTTTGCCTGCTACCAACACTTTAACGTCTATAGAATCTGAAGCTGAAAGGGAAATTTCTCTTCAGAATAATTCTAGTGTTGGAGGGGATGATCCATATTATATATCAAAAAGAACCACGGATGATTGTCAGGAATCTTCCATTCCAAATCCTTCCGATACTTCTCCTGAATCCAATACTGAGTGCTCCCATGGTATAGGTATGGCATTTACTGAATTTAAATCCCATACGAAAGATGATTTTGATTAATTAAGATGAAAATTTTATATGCACTTATCTCCCTCTTCTCTCAGATTTGGCCTCTTCCATGCAATCACCAGTGACCACCTTCCATACAGTTTTTGTACTCTTGATTTTGAACAATTTGATGAAATATGTAAATGATATATAGTGACAATTCTAGTCCATTTTGATTTCTTGTATGGTAAGCTTCTGAATTCCCATAGATCACCATCGTCAGAAGTGTCTCAATTGTTCAAAGGATGTTTCTTGATTTACTCTGCGATTCTTAATTTGGTTAAATAAGTGGTAACAAATGGTGTGCCATGACTGCTTGTATATAATTTTCCGTATGCTTCTGAAAGTTAGTGAGGATGTGTTTAGCCTTTCGTATTAATTTGCAGGCTATTTATACTTTTGTTCTGTCCAACTTTTGAAATGACAAGAATATCCACTCTTAAATTTTGTAGAGTTGTTTTTTCTACGAGTTTTCACTTATCGTATTCATGGTTGAATATTTGAGTCTGTAATGCATCGTAGAAGTCATTGCTGGTTTGTTGCTTTTCATTGGTCCAATCCTCTCTATGGAGTAGAGGGAGGACTCGTTGTTTGCTCGCCCTTTCTGGTTCTTGTCCTCAATGGCATATTACCGTGCTTAAAATACATTACATCATCCATTACACATGTATAATCCTTTGTTGCTATATTGAATTTATTAGTTGAGAAGTAGTGTCACTTCATTCTTATATTTGTAACTACATTCTCTGATAGATTTCCAATGCTTCATGACAGAGGAATCAACAGTTACAGTGGAGTGCTCAGGTAGAGGCAATCCTAGAAGCCTGACCCTGGAAGAGGCAACTGATGCAATACTATTCTGTAGTTCCATCGTCCATGACCTTGCATATCAGGCTGCAACAATAGCAATAGAAAAGGAAAGCTCAGACCCACTGGAAGGTTCTAAACCAACGTTGACTATACCGGATGCACCCAAAGCCGGTAGTAGAAAGGGTCTGCGAAGCCGAGCTGTCAGCAAGCACACATTGAAATCTCAGAAGGCGAGGGAGAGGAAAGTGGAAACTGATGTCAAACCCCCCTGTGGTGGTGAGACTGAGAAAGATGAAGTTGTTGACGAGCCTTTCAAACACAATGTCGGGCTTCCTAACAAGATGGACAGCATGAAGCCTCCGAAGATTGAATCGAAGTGTAATTGCACCATAATGTGAGAGTTCATTGTTTCAGGGTGTGCTTAAAATTCCCACCAGCGTTTCAGCTCTCTTCCCCTTTGGCTGATATTGTATAGATCTTGGCCTCGTGCTTGTTTGATGAAGGCCGTTTGTGATAATAGCCATGTTCATGTTGGTCCAATATATTTTGTAAGAAATGTCACATTGTGTTTGACATAATTGTAAAGTTGCATAATTTTCCCCCCTTCCTTTTTTTATTCGTAGGCCATAGTTAGTAAGGTTTTTAGGGGCATTTGGAGAATTATGCTCCCTCTAATTGCTGCATTCTTGTTATTTAATTTCCATCTCACTGAGGGTGATCCATCAGTGGAAGTGTGAAGTAGAACTCACCCATTCATATTCGTTAAGACCGTGAAAAGCATAATGACTTCATTACAAGTAGTTTATCTATTGTGTCAATTACTTGTGCCCTATGTTAATCCTTCACTTCTACTACCCCAATGCATTTGTTTACAAGGCTCTGTTTGTTTTTTAATACTTTCAGAAAATTTTACTTCTCACAGAATAAAGGATTTATAAGGAGAAAGGTCAAGAAATCCCCTGCAACAAGTAGGAAGGAGGCGAGTGCAAATTGTTTAGGGTTTTATCCACAAGATAATTACATATGCGTTGATTGATTTGGCAATAGATACAATTGCAATAGGGAGTTATTCTTTGTGGTCACATTAATTCTTGCATTGAACCTTCAAGGCTTCAATCAATTAACATTTTAATACATAAGCCTTTTTTCTAGGAAAGGTAAATAAATGCTTTGGCCTTTCGTGATCGTTTGATCTTTGATTTATTTTTCTCATAAATTAATGTAAATACATAATGCATAAAGATGGCTTTAGTTAACTTCTGTAACTCAATGCATGTTATATATTTCACCATTTAAGGATATTTAAATTTTTTAAATAAGAATATTTTGAGGGTTCATCTGCCAGTACCAATGTGCCATATAAACTAACAACAACAATAATAATACATCTATTTAATTAATAGAAATTAATTTATATATATTAATGGATCAAAAAATTTGTCATATTACCTCTTATATTATGGAACAGAGGAATATAAAATCGCTAGAACCTCAATTTAATTAGAGGATTTTATGAGATCTCATCTTAATCTTAACAAAGTTCCTTCCATAGAATCTCTAATTAATTTGCTAAAAAAAAATCTAAAATAAGCGCATATTCTAGACACCATACTTGAAGAAGGAGGCATATTCATGTGAAGAGGCTATGACTGTTAGTTATCACACGAATCAATGACAACGTTTAACAAAATTATTAAACCCTCTCCTCTCTCTCTCTCTCTCTCTACAATTCTCTTCTTCTCAATTTCGCTTCCTGAAACGCCGCTTCATATAAATCTGAAAGCATTTTCAAGTTTTCGCCGCAGAAAAATCAAATCTGAAATTGGCCAAATCGGAGGAGAAAATTGAAGCGAAAAAAAATCCATGGATGATGAAGTATTCACGCATGCTTCTTCTTCCTCCTCCTCGTCAATCGTTGTGAATTACCCTCTCATATCTGCCTTCGTCGCTTTCGTCATCGCTCAATCAACCAAGTTCTTCTCCGTTTGGTTAGTTTTCCTGTTTGATTGCCTTTATTACGTAGCAAATCATGTCCTTATTCTGTACTTGGATCAGAACAAGCTCAATAAACGCCAAAATAAAATAGAAACATGTTGCTTTGGTGTACGTAGCTTGATTGTCTTGTTACTACTGAGACGAGTAATAATTGTAGCTATGGACAGAGATATAGGTGGTGCAATTCTTCAGGTTCCTGAAACTTCTTTGTGATGTTTACATATGTATGGTTTTTTAGTACTTTTTTGAAGAAAAAAAAAGTTGGTGATCGGAATACTGACCCTCGGATTTTTGAAAACTAATTATGTGTGCCTGTGCTCATTGATATGTAATGTAATATGTTCTTAGTAACGTTTCTTCTGACTGTTGATTGATTTGATTGTTTTGATTTGTAACTTGGTTATTGTCTCTGATGAATTAGGAATTCTCAGTTCCAACTTAGGTACATGAAGAAACATTTTCTCTGGTCTCTATCCTTACTGGGTGGTTCATCCTAAGAGTTTTAATGTTTCATAGATTTGCAGGTTTAGGGAGAGAAGATGTGATCTCAAGCAGCTTATTAATTCTGGTGGAATGCCATCTTCTCATTCAGCAACTGTAACTGCTCTTGCTGCAGCTATTGGATTCCAGGAAGGCGTGGGAGGATCTCAATTTGCCGTTGCATTAGTCATGGCTTGTATTGTATGATTTTCCCTTTAATTTGTTCACATTAATCTATATTGAGGATAAACAAAGAAGTTTAGTTGTTTTTTTTCCTTTTTATTCATATGGTGACAATAAACTAAAGCTATAAGAGTGCTCCGTATATTTAAGATTTTGAGATTGATGGCAGGTGATTTATGATGCCACTGGTGTAAGATTACAAGCAGGACGACAAGCAGAGGTTTCTATTTCTCTCAAGTTTCATAGAGCAGACGTTCATATTTCTGCTTCTCTGTTTTTGTTGGTTAATTCTTATTTTGAATGACTCAATGGTCCTCAGGTTTTGAACCAAATTATATATGAACTTCCTGCTGAGCATCCTCTGGCTGAAAGAATACCACTTCGTGAACTTCTTGGTCATACTCCCATTCAGGTTCCCCACCCTGCCTTAAACTGGTTCATACAATCATTTGACAGGTTTAAGAATTTTAATGCAACAAATACTTGTTCAGATATCGAGATAATTTGATATGATGTTACTTTGCATCAACTAATCAACACTGATTTTTCAACGTTAGATATTTGTCCAAGTATAATTACCAATGATCATATTTTTCCCTCCACTGACGATTCCCTAATTACCAAGGCTTAAAAAATTTAGAATGTTACAAGATCTATCTTTGAACCTATTAGTATTATTCTATCAAAGCAGATTTATTTTTCTGACATTCAAATTCATACTGCAGGTCCTTGTGGGTGGGATACTTGGAGTCATCATAGCAGTTATTGGACATGTAATAATCAAAACGTAGTAGTCAAACTTGAGGTTGCCAGTTTTAGTTCATCCCACAGTACAGGGCGTCATGCGTTGCTTTTCTTCAGGGTCAAGTCTACATTTTCCTGCAGTCGTCTCGACCTTGTCGTGTAGTTACAGGAGTTTAGTGCAGTCTAGTCAAAGGGAAGCTTCTGCCCTTCTGAATCATTTAGTTGCCAAGATAATTGCTTAACACGTTATGTCTCCATCATATTGCAATCTTTACTCGAAATCAAAGTCACTTTTTTTCTGCTGCACCATTATATGAAACAATTTAATTACATAAGCTGCACACATATTTAACTATATTATTCTGATTTTAGTGAGATTGAGCTAATTATATTTTCTTAGCATTTTACTCTACCCATATCCCGGTGATGTAGCTTTCACTATTATTTTCAACCTGTTGTGCATTATCTACAGATTACCACTACCATCCCCCGAATAACCCCCAACCAAACCCTAGCTACCCAAAATGAAAAGGTTACAGGAAGAGGGGCTTCCAGAATATTTTAAATCAAATCAAGCCAATGAAACTCACAACCCTGTTTATCATGAGTTAAAACAATGTTTTGTCCTTATAATTTCCCCTCATTTTGGACGTAATCCCTAAAAGGAAAGAAAACCCGAACCGGCCGGTTCAACAGTGAACCGGCCGCTGGTCCGATCCGGGCGAGCTGGAAAATGGATGTGTCATTGAACCGGCCAAGGAACGGGTCGACCCGGCCAACCCTGGGGGTTCAATCGGGTTGGCCCTTTTTAAAAAAAAAAAATTTATTTTATTATAATTCACCTAATTACTAACTTTCATTTCACTCAATTTTAGAAATTAGGAAACTATAATATTTTAAATACTATTTTACTTGCATATACTTAATATTTTATTATTGTTATTCTTAATATTTGTATTTTAGTCTGTGGATTGTAGAATAATATTTATTTTCACGTGTAATCAACTAATATTATCTCTTTTTTCCTTTATAGAAACATTAAAATATTCACATTTGATGAATCATGCATACCTATCTACATTTACATTTTGATATTAGTGATTATTAATGTTAATATCAATAAAATTTTATTATTTTAATATAATCCTGTTTGACCCGGTCCGACCCCGATCCGACCATTAACCCATAAACCAGTGCCACATCCGGTTCGATGCCCGGTCCGGTTTTTTGAACCTTGATCCCTATAGTTTTAAACAATGGGTTTGACCTCTTAAGAGACAAAATGGTCCGAGTTCTTGTTAAAGTATATGGACTAGCATTTTACATAGAAAGAAGTTTAGAAATCAAAACTATATGATTGGAGTTTTTTTTTTATCACCAAAAAAAAAATCTTCAAGGACATCCGCTAAAATTGGAAAGGGAAACTGCAGGGCTTAAATACGAAAATGAGAGCAAACTATAAACATTGAACATTATATTAACCGTTTTCTTACAATTGAACTCATTAGAATCTCTCTTCTCCCTTCCAACCAAATGGGGTTTTGGGGAAATTTTGGAAAAGGATTTATTCCTGATAGATGTGGCATAACAAATCAGAAATAAGTCAGGACCTACAAAAGAACAAACTGCTCGTATTAATCATTGTTCAATGTAATTATTACGTTAGATACACCGCGCATCAATAGATTGGGTCAAAGAATTATCACAAAAATCACCTATTAACTCATTATTTTTAGATAACCCCCAAAACTACAGAAAAGACTCTCTGCATTTCCACTATGGGGTCCCCAGCTAGTCCTGAGATTGTACGCCAAGCAATGTGTTCATCAGGTCTAACTAAAATAGCTCCACTTTCCTTCATTTGACACATGCTCCACCAATTAGAAGTTGATGGCCTATCAACTTCGAAAACATCTACATAATTCTCCCAAGGCGATAGGGCCGTCTTACTTCCTTCATTGAATCCCTCAACAGAACCACTAGGCCAGATAACACAAACTTTGACCAAAATTTGGCGTTCCTCTGCCACCTTAAACGCTGCACGAGCGAGATTGTAAGATTCCTTCACAGGAGCTATGATCAGAAGAAACTCAACTTTGTCTCCGGACAAAAGATCCAGTGTTGAAACAATCTACAAAACAAGCCTTACATTATGACAACTGAAAAAAGGAGGCTGACGAGAGCCCATTAATGAATTTAAGCCCAACAAATTATAGTCTGAAACATGTCACAAATTCCAAAACAGTACAGGAGGGTAACATGATCCACTTTAAGACAAGGAAAAACTATTTATAAATTTATAAAGTATATTAGTATTGATACAAACCTCATTCGATTTATTGACCCTCACATACATGTGGGGCAGTCTTGATCCTGGATGTGTTGAAGGAATGTAATCCCTGCGGCGACCAGTAGGCAATGGTTGAGTAGACTCTAAATTATTACTATCTTGCACAATTGCTCCTTGAAGGTATCTATATATCCAGATATGAGAGTTAGACAGGAGTCGTGAAGTGCTTAATCATCTCATTTGAATGTAACATGGGGTATGATTACATATGCTAAGCACAAGTTCAATCTAATCGAATTAAGCACAAAAAAATTTAAACTGAAGCAAGTGCAACTATGCAAGTGTAAAATGAGGAAAAGAAATTAATGGTAATATACCTGAAACCAAGATCTTCAGCGGGGAATTGGAGTTGAAGACTATTTCCTTCTTCAAATATATGCCTTAGCTTAGACAGCCTTGAGGATCCAACTGGATTGCTTTCATTTAGGATAGTTTTTGATAGCTGTGCTCGCCCAATTGCAAAAATTCCTTCCAGAGCTCCCTTCCGTAATCCATGTGGTAAAAAACCTAGCCCAGTATTAATTAAACTATGCACTGCAAATTAAAGAAAAGAAATAAAAATCATGGTGACAAGGAAGCTAACAGTGGTTTAAGCAAATTAATTGATGGTAACGAAAGGCATTAAACTACTTGAGTACCCGAGTTTGCAACAGTGGGGTCAAGACCAAGTGCTGAAGGAACTGCCATGGCAGCCTTGTAATTTTTAAGGCTCAACTCCGTGTTGAATATAGCAATCTGGCAATAACAAACAGCTATAATGGTCTAGGGTTCATCTAAATTCAAAATAAACATACATGAGTGGTGAAGGAAAAAGAAGATTTAAGAATACCGGTTGACGTTCCATTTCATATGTATTCAGCAATGACGGCGGTGCAATGCCCTTCATCATAGCAGCTATTTTCCAGGCAAGATTATGGGCATCCTGAATGCCAGTATTCATTCCTTCAATTCATGGAGAAATTTTTCCATCAGGTTGCTTTCTATTAGATCAATCAAGCTACACTCACCCTTAGATAGAGAACTACAAACCAAATCCACCAGCAGGAGGAAATCGATGGGCAGCATCACCGGCAAGAAATATTTGGTTTCCAGAAGATATAAACTTCTCAGCAACTTCAGCATGCATAACCCAAGGCCTTATGTCAACTACATTTATGTCATCAAGTTGCTTGCCAACCAGTTCGCTAATTAACTTCTCACATGCCTACTACAATTGAGTCCATTTCAGAATATACCATGCTATGCAATAGCAACAAAATTTATGAAGAAACATGCACATCGGTCACATTCACATCAAATATAAGATTCAAATTTAGCAGGTTTAACCTAATGCATCACATTATGACAAACTTCTTCAAGCATTAGTAATTAACCGTATAAAACGAATGGAGATACCTTTGAGCTGAAGTCCTCAATGGTTTGCTGAGGTGGATAAAATGGCATCTACAATGAACACAACAAAAATCTTTATTTTAAATTTATGAGGAATTAGATGAGCATGAAACAATGTAGACATATTCCAACATAGGCTGCAGCATTATATACCTGCAATACAAATTCCCCCTGCCTGAGGTCATGAGCAACCAGAACTCCAATGGCTTCAGTATTGAAGATAAAAAAAAGCATGCCAGGATTCTCCTTAAGCAAATACTGCCCAAGGTCTTTGCTCAAAAAATGGACACTGACAAGCTTCTGCAAGTCTGTCTCACCTTTCATTTGTATTCCTACAAGCTTTCTCACAGTGCTTCCAGCACCATCTGCACCAACAAGGATGTTACAATGGATTTTCTTTTCTACACGCTTCCCCTTCCTGATTAAAGAAGCCGTCACAGTAACGATGCCATTGCTTGAATCAATAGATACACACTCATGGCCCATCAGTATTTTTCTTTCAAGGGGCCAATTGTTTTCTTCTGAGCTTTCAGGTGCACATAGTCGGAAGTCTAGAGTTTTAAGCTGCCTAAGTAGTAATGAATTCAGCTTGTACTGTGAGAAGTGTGCAACAGAGACAGGGCTGGTGACAAGCTCAAGATCTGATGATAAGCAAAAGATATATGAATTTTCCAAAGATTAACAATAACCAGAAAGAACAAAATCTTGAAATATTAGCTGATAGCAATTTATATATAAAAACATCAGAATTCCTCGTGAAAGTTAAGCTTCCTATTGCCATCAGACTTAAGCAAGCTCCAAGACGACGAATAGCACCTTGAGGTTGGATGTGGTCCACTGATCCAAGAGTTGAACCAGAGAGTGAAGTACAGTACACAAACTTTCTCCATAAATCCACAGGTGGTTGAGTGCTCTGGATTTCTTCAACAAGGCCATCAATTTTGCGGAATATCTGAAGTCAGACTTGGGTCAAATTAATGCTTTTTGTATAGAGGGGAAAATTTATGATAGAACCTGCAACAAGAATTTAACCTCCATGGATCGATTGTTGATGAAGTGTGCTTGTGGATGTTTAGAAAATGTAATATTTTTCTCCAAAACTGCACATTTAATCCCTATAATACAGCATAATCAGTTATATACCATAAATGGTCATTCAGCTGAATTAGAGCACGATATGAAATTAGAAAAATAAAAACAAACAATTCATTACGGTCATCATGACAAAGAAAATTTTTTGGCACCAAAAGCATAAATAATAGGGAAGAAAACATCTTCTGTTGGTGATAAAATACCATTTAATGTAATGTCTTTTTTTGGTACAAAGGGGCAAGCTGAACAGCTTGAAAGCAAATGCAATCGAACTGTGGCCTCCCAAAAGCGGGGAAAGCCTGGTGTCACAAGATCAAAGGACCATTGGCACCATTTAATCTTATTACAGTTGAAGTAGAGTCCTCAAAAAAGCTAGCACAAGCATATCAAAACATCATGCTATGGATACATTTTAATGATGGAAACTATATATTTTGTGATAAAACCTTGAACTCAGTGCAAAAAAACAGTTGATGCAAAGATTTGGCATTGCTCTTTTACGAAACACTACACTACAAGAGTATCAGCATAGATTTTGACAGCTAATACAGACTGTATTTCAAACTACACAATGGGAAACTATAGACAGCAATGCTTTAACTTCAGTGTTACCTAATCTAGTCAGAAGAATAGAGAGAACAAGACCAACAGGTCCAGCACCAATGACCAAAACCGGAAGTACTGCATCTTTGTCATTGAAGAGCTCAGACTTGGATAAGCCTCTACTTTGGATGTGTTGAAGTGTATATACTCTGTTTCCAGTTTTAGCCTTGAATGGGTAATTATACCCCCTCAGAAACCTTAATAACCCCATAACCAACAAATTGCAATCCAGGCTCAAGTATTCCCCATGAAAGAGGTACTTTAAGTTTGAAATATAATCTGAAAAGGAAAGTAAAAACATAATAAGCAAATTGGGGGGAAAACAAAAGCAAAGGGACTTTATACATGTTTTCTAATAAATTAGAGTTTAGTAGATAAGTAATAGTACCAGATTAAATATCAAGCAACCACATGCTGACACAAGGACAACGGACCCATTACACAAATATTTTGATTCAGTTTCTTTCCACCCTAAAATAGCAGCATCAAGGTGCTGTTTTTTCATGCCACATTACATGACATCACTTTACAAATATTTCAAGCCACTTGTATAGCATCACTTTACTTTTCCAACAGAGTAGCGGTGAAAGCTCACAACAAACTGAATTGTTGTACAAGGCAACTTTACATATTGATTTATGGACTCACTCACCAACGGGAAGATCCCCTGATGAATGAAGAGCCAATACATCTAAGGCTCCAATGGTGAGCCAAATGATGACATTTATAGAGAAATCGACGAACTTTTGCCTAACAAAAAGAATGAAGGCGAAGGCGAAGGCTTTCCTGATGAGAACATACTGGAACTGGACTACGTGGCTTGTTGTGAATCATGAGATAGAACCAAAATTACATGGATGAAACAGAAGCTCGGGTATGCATAGAAGCAGAGAGCAAAAGAAAAAGAGGGGAAAAAAAAAGCACAACGAAGCCACTATATGCATTAAGAATCAAGACGAAAGACTGGGAAACGAATGGGCGCTAATACATTCAGCTTAGAATGAATAATCAGACATCATATCACAACAGATAGAAAGGAACCAAAATCTCTGCCCCCAAAAAAAATCATCAAAGAAATCTAAAGAGATATACAAATCACAAATTTAATTTAAAAAAAAAAAAAACCTCCAAAATGTGTTGTGAATTGAGAGAGGGGGGGGGGGGGGGGGGGGAGCATGTGATCACAAAATAAAAAACGGAACAACAAAACTGGAAATCAGGAATGAAGCATAAAAACGCTGAAGGTACCTGTTGGAGTGGAGTGAGGCGTGACAAAGTCTGGACTCAGGAACTCGAAGGAAGGCAGGGTATGGCGAGGCAAGTCCCGGTGCGGGTATATTCGGATTGAGTCCGGAGCCCCGTTTAGGCACTTGTGAGCCCAACTCATCTAAACGTTTCCGGTATCAAACAGAAAAAACTTCCATCGTATTTATATGTGTAAATATACGCCCACAATAAGGGGAGCCCCGCTATTAATAATCAATTAGTAGAAATATAGGCCCATAATAAGGAGAGCCCCGCTAACTATGGCTCAGCTTCGAGTAATTATATCGGCTCTATACTCTTGGTTTAACGTCGAGACCATGAGTCGAGCTGCGCAGATTATCTATTTGTTTGGTGGTGGGTCTACGATTTTCATGCAATTGTTACCCCCTCCTCCTCTAATTAATATAGACCTATTTAAATAATTTATTTTAATCCTAAATGTAGTGCATTTTTTCTGATTTTTGTGCGTTTTTCTGAAATTAACCATGTTAGTATTTCCTCAACAATGGTGAGGTAAGAAAGAAGAGGAAATTGAGGAAAATAAGTAAGGTGTTTTAGAAAAAAATATTATATTAAATGACTATTTTAACATATTTAATTTAATCAAATTAGTTACCTAAATGTATTAAAGATAGGAGGGAGTATTTTGTAATTTTGTCATGCAAGGATGGAAGGTCCCCCCCCCCCCCCAAAAATACCAATCTCTTGGTTCACTTTGCCAAAAATTTTAATATCATGAGGTTTCATTCTTGACTCGATTTTAATATCATTGAAAACTTTTTAGGTATAAAAATTAAGATTTTTTTTCTTTTCTTAAGCGCATTTACCCTCCTATTGTAGATGATTATGTTTGAGACACTCTCAAACACTAAATATAGATAACACTACCAACCAAAATTTAAATATTGGTTCTTCACGTTATGAGGGATTGAGCCCTTTCGTTATATCCAACCCTCACAAGTAACTATGATTATGTCAAAGCTCTCGGAGGCCTTTGAGTCATTTCGTGGCATCATCACCCAAGTTATGCAACCTTCAAAGGTTGGATCTTCCCATTCCATAATGTTCACTTGGATTCAACTTTCTGGGTTCAAATGCCATTAACATCAATAGAATGTGCTGAGGACAATCAAGCAATCTTGACAGAGGTTGTATGAATGTAATTTTATTTTATTTTATAAGATATTTGATTGAGTCATGTTTAAACATTATCAAACTTACATTAACACAAACTCAAAATTGAGACATTGTGTTTGAGCTGTTAAAGCATCTTTTACTAAAATTAATATCGATTGATTGTCTTAATGTTATATTTCATTACAGTTAAATTGTAAAATTATCTTTTTCAGCTGTCAAATTCGCTTCTCTAATGGTTTCCTCCACTTTTACATTTTCTTGGTAGACTACACATCCCTAAATGGTGAAGAATTCTGATTAAGCCACCCCTTAGCTTCCCAAAATTCACCCAACAAGCAGCCAAAATGTCATAATGTTATAAATCAAGAATTGAGCACTTGATTTTATGCCATAAGCGTGTCGTTGAATGTAGCTAGGCATCTAACATAAGTATGAATTCATGTTACAATAGGGCATTGGATATGAGCACTCCCTCCGGTACTAAATACAGAACATATTTACTAAATTTGATTATATTAAGGATGTTAGTTAAGTTAGCTAATATGACATGTTTTTTTCCAAAACACCTCAATCATATTCCTTAACTCCCCCTCCCCTCTTTTATTTGATTATTGTTGAGGGTAATTTTAGAAAAAATGCACAAAAATTATAACTAGCTCTTATATTTAGGATTAAGATATCTCCACAAATAGGTTATATATTTAGCACTAGAGGAAGTAAAAATTTATTGAACATAAAACTGAATCATAAATTGTGTTAGTAGGAAAATTACTTTGCGGGTCTAGATGCTTTATACAAATGTAACTTTTTATAATATGTTTAGGACTTGCTATTTGTAACTCCCAAAAGATTAATTACGGATTAGTATTGATTAGTGTTGAATTATGATAATTAATTATGCATTGAGGTGATTTGGATTGGATTGGATTAACGATTAGGAGGTTTAAGCAATTAGGGGAGAGATTTTAGGCCTTTCATCATGGGTTTGCTGTAACGAACTAATGGGGATTGCCATGGGATCGTTGTGGCTTCGCCACGACGAAGACCGGATTTCTGCGTTTTTAAAAGACATCAGCATCATTTGGGAAGAGGAAAGGACAGGGAATTGAGAGAGGGCCGATTTTGCTTTGCTAGGGCTTGGGAGGAGGAAGGTTTGATGTTGTTTTTGTAACACTCCAAATATTTTACTAAGGATTAGTGACAATTTAAGGGTTAATTTTGAGATTAGATTAGGAGTTAGAAAGTCTTGTTAATAAATTTATGGAAAATGGAAGTATTTTGAAGATTTTAAAGGCCTAGTTTCTCCCTTAATTTGAGAAAATTAGCGTTAGAAAAATTATTTTTAGGCTCAGAAGAGATCATAGTGGGAGATGAATAGTAGGGGATATTTAAAACAAAATTTAGGAAGTGAAAGGGGGATTTTTATCATAAAGTAATATATCTTATTTTGAGAATTTATGGGCCTATATGTAATTTTATCACCTTATTTATTTTTATTTCTTATGTATTTCCCTATTCCTTTCATATTCTTCCCTCCCCCTCCACTGGAAAAACACGACACACACACACAAACACTCATCACCTTTCTCCTTCTGGGCTTCGGATGGCAGCAAGAGAGGGTGGCAGACCTGCCGCCGTTGTCGACGCCGGTGGCAATGAAGGAGGTCGTCGGGTTTCCCTCCACCCCCCTTGTGTTTCAGTGTGCGTGTGTGTGTTGTTGTACGCGTCGTGCAAAGAAGAAAAGGGAGAGAAGGAAGTGATTTGGGGGCAGCGATTTCGGTGGTTTCTGGGCAATTTTCAGCGAAACTCCGGCAACTACGAGGAGTAGATAAGCTTCTCTATAATCCCCTCTCTTTGGTATTTGATTTCTTGATTTTTTCAAAGATTATCATTTTTGCATATGATCATACATCGCATAGGGCGCAAGGGAAGGGGTCGTTCTAATCACACCGATTCTGTGAGTTGGCAGCGATATATGTATTTTGGGATTTTTGTGTATTACCAATCCTTATGCTAAATTATTTCGCTTCCGCTTTTGAATTTATCTTGTTGGGATGAATGTAGTTTGATTATTATATTGGTATATGCTTGATGGGTTTAGAGCCGGTGATTAATTCCAGCAAGTTACTATTGTGCCCAACTGTGATTGCATTCTTATATGCATGTGATATTTTATGTGGTTATGTAATAGTGATTATGTTGTGAAATGAGTTGATGATGGGTTATCCGAGATTGTAGATCCGATGCCAGTTCACAAATTATCCTATCTGCGCAGGTTTGATTTAACAACCATGTTAGATGAGTTCTTTCTAACTAAGTTACGTTAATTGTTTGGAAATTGGAACTTGTGGATTTTTGTGCAGTCTTTTTTAATAACCATGTTAGCAGAATTCTTTACTAACATGGTTAAGATTTATAAATAATACAAAATTTTTAATATCTATGATAGTATGTTTGTATGGTGTTAGCATGTTTCTTTCTATCATGGGTAACGTGTTTTTAATACCAGGAAAATGTTTTTCCTAACTATGATAGTTACTGCTTTGATTACAAGTAAATCCATTTTTCTATCATAGTTAGCATAACATGTGATTGTTGGAAAGGATTATTTGGATTTAATCAGGTGTTCATTTTATTAACCATGTGAGTATGGCTCTTTTTTAACATGGTTAGTCTTTATTATATGTAGAAAACTCTTAATATCCATGATAACCTTGTTATTAATATATTAGTAAAGTAATTTTCTATCATGGATAAAATTCCAATTGTTACTAAATTGCCTTTCTAACTATAATAGCTAAACATAGTTAGTGTAATTTGTGATTTAAAAATGATTATTCAGGTTAATTATAGATTAAGTAAGAAGCATTTTACACTATTTTAAGTAACTCGCGTGAAAGAAGTTAGGATATTTTTTTTAAAAAAGAAAAGGCATTATCAAATAAATTAGGGTTGAATAATTTTACCGACGATTATTTCTAGAGGAGGTACAAGTCCCTTAAACAGAATTGTAGAAAATTAGGTAAAGAAATAAACTCTTATGACTTACACTAATAAATGACTAAATGAGACTCATCCTGTACAAATGCATCAGACTTACTTATATCTATAATATTTAACATAGAATTTATGATAAATTATACTCCCTCCATCCCTATATATAAAGTCTTTTTAATCAATTTCGGTTTCCTAAAAAGTAAGTTAAAATTAGTTAAAAAGGATATATATGTGTAGGAAATATACTAACTTTTTTAAAAGTACCCTTATTTATGAATGAGTAAAGAGATGGTTATTTGAAGGGAAAAAAAGATGAAAGAGATTGTGTGTGATAAATTAATATATGAGTAAGATAAGAAAAAACGTATTTATTACTCTAACAAAATCAAATAAAATCTTATAAAAATGGACAAGCTATTTTTTTTTAAAAAAAAACCTTATATATAAGAACGAAAAGAGAGAATTATTCAAGAGTCACACACAATACTATTTCTACGAATATATCTTAAGTTTCATGCAAAGTAAAAGATCCATAGACTAATTAGCCCAAAAAAAACAACCTAAAAACATGAAGTTGTGAACATTATTTTCCCAAATAGATAGATTGTGGATTCACATGGCAAGTCGTAATTAATATTCTTTTTCTTTTGCCAATGACGTAATTATTGGTTTATCTTATAAATTTAGTAAATACTAACAGTAACATACATTGAATAGTTTTTAATTAAAAAACAGATAATTTAAAATCCAACAGCATGAACTATCAATTTTGGGTCAGTACTATTGTCGGATGACTATTTAGATGTGAAAGAGTGGGTGCCCATCCCATGCAAATGTAATTCTGATTTCTTTTTCTTTTTTGGTAATAATGTCATTCTGATTTCTGACATGACGCCATGTGATTTTATAAACAATAATGGTACTGCTGAATCATTTTGACCCGAATGTTTAATAGTGAAATAAATATAACATGCCATGAAGGATGCTCTTCACCTACGTTGACGGTTTTCTCTTTATTCCTAGTAAAAAGAGTTTCAACAAATGAATGCAATATTCTGCATTTCAGCCAAGTGGATTTATTTATTTTGGCTATTTTCTTCTTGAAATATGGTGTAAATTTATCTTTAAAGTTTTCGTTTAGAAGCTATAATACCCTAAAAGTTTTCATGAATTCAATATTGCCCTAGAAATTTTGAAACATAACAATTATGCTCTACAATGTTATAAAATTAGTATTGACTATAAATATTTTAACGGTAAAGGATAAAGTTACTTCATTAAAATACTTTGAGTCTTCGACGACGACTTTGCTCCTAAAAAAGCTGTCTGGATAATATTGTTCCTAATAAAAAGTTTTGAGGCATATTTACATTTTAACCATTTAATCTTAATAAGCTATTTTCAAGGTTTTATTTATCAATATTGTAGTTGTATTTTTTATATAAATTATGAATTATAATCGTTTTGAATTTTGTCCAAAGCACGGACTCAAAATTGAGTTTAATCAATTAAAAAAAAACTCTTCTACATTTCATAAGACAAAAATTCTCTTGAATATATTATTTATCATGTACTCCTTCCAATTTATATTAGAAGAGGAAGTCAACCATTTTACACAAATCAAAGAAATATAGTAGAGTCATTTATTATGAATAAATTAGTGTGATTTTCTAATTTTACCCTTACATCATTTATTATACATCAACTATCTCCCCTCTTTACATTTAATATGTAAGGTAAATTTGGAAATTAAACATTTATTATTTTGACTTTTACATAGTACCACTACTACAAAAAAACCATTTTCATATCGCCAATTTATGTCTGATAATTAAAAAACTGACGTTGAAAAAAAAAAAGTGGTGGCATTTTCGTAATTAACTTAAACTCGGAGGGAGAAATGACGTCACACATATCAAATATATGTGACATCGTTAGTTTCAACGTCACACATAACAAATGTGTGACGTCGTTGACGTTGTTTCAATATCTGTGACGTCGTTAGTTTCAACGTCACACATAACTGTGACGTTGAAACTAACGACGTCACAGATATTGAAACAACGTCAACGACGTCACACATTTGTTATGTGTGACGCTGTGACGTTGAAACTAACGACGTCACAGATTTGTTATGTGTGACGTTGAAACTAACGACGTCACAGATATTTGATATCTGTGATGTCGTTAACCCCCCCCCAAAATTTCAGAGCCCGCACACCCTCAGCTTTCTCCCTCCCTCCCTCCCTGGCCCCCAGCTCTTCCTCTGATCTACTCACCCAAAAATACCCCATCCTCCCCACTTCCCCTCTTCCTCTGATGTACTCACCCCCAAAACCCCCATTTGTAGAAGAACGAGGCCAAATCCTCTGCCATGTTTCAGATCGCCCTCCGCCATTCCTCCTCTCCTTCTCTACCCCCAAACCCCCATCGTTGGCATCCCAACAAGGAGATTTTCCTTTGTGAGCTCATCAGCAATGCTTCTGATATATGTTCTTTCTTTCTATTTTTCATTGTGTAGTTGATTTTCTATTGCCTTGTTTCTCTTGTTGTTGGTTTTGCGAGTAGTTTTTTTTAATCTGCACTTGATCATTGTTGATTTCTCTGTAATCTATGCAATTTTATTCCTCTTATTTGCTTTCTGTTGGTGGATTGAAATTGGGCCCTTGTGATTCATGGTTATTGTGCTTTCATTCGTTTATGTGTTTGATGCTTTGATTCTTTATCCTATTTATAGATTCCTTTTTGGTCCCATTTGAATGCTGTTGTCAAACTTGTGTTTCCCGTTTTCACTTTATTTTTCTTTATCGCCGTCTTGTTCTCTCTCTTCCTTCCGATTGTCGCTTTGGGTAAGCAAGCTTTTCACTCCCTGTTTTGATTTCCATTTTCGAGTAGTAGGAATAGAAGGAATTGTCTATAACCTTGTATATGATTCTTTCTTTGAGTTTCTGCTTGGTCTATTATGAAATTTGGGGCTTTTACTTCTCTGGAATCACTAATTAGAATGGGATTAAGTAGAAGAAAGCTAATGCTGTGGATGCATGTTGCTTATTGATTTGTGTAATGAATTTCTTTTGAAAATTTTGCACTAATTCAATTTTGTTAGGGCTATAAGAAGCTTGAATTTCTGGGTTATGAATATTAAATGAACTAGAGTAGTGATTGAAAAGGCGTTAGAGCTACTTGTTGTAGTTATATTGGTATAAATTGTGGTTTTCTAAATTGAGAATTGATGTTTTCTAAATTGTAGTTATTATTGAAGAGGAATTGTGGTTTTCTTTGATTCTTGAACTTGTGAGTGTTGTTTTATCTTAGACAGTTGAATGGGTCTCTTGATGCCTTAATTGTGCAGTTAATTCGTCGTTCCTCGTTCATCGTAGAAGGAAGTGAAGCCCTCTCTCACCACTATAAGTAGAAGGAAGCGAAGCTGAACAAGTGGCCATCTCTTCATCTACGTAGGTTTCCACTCATCCCTTACCACCTTCGGTGAGTATTTAATTTACTGATTGTAGAGCAGTGTTTAATGTCCATCAAATTAGGGTGAAATTATCGGTTTTGTAATTACTGATTGGTGTTGAATTAGTAATGGTATGATTTTGTATTTACTGGACTGAAATTGGATTGTAAATGTAATTTTTGGATGTCACATTTACAAGGGAAAACTCTGCCAAATTTTTTAAAAAATTTGCATGAGTTAAGTGCATAGCATGTCCATTTCTTCACAATGTAGTGAGATAAACTTGACTAATTTGTTGGAAATGGCATAGGTTTAATAGAATGGATCGTAATTTGATGCATGCATTGAGAACCACTAAAGAGTATTAGATAGGTGTAGAAGAATTTATTGAATTTGCCAAAAGAAAAGTGCTTAGTAAGAATGGCATGTATCTTTGCCCTTGTGTGAAATGTGCAAATGCTTATCGTAAGAGTGTTGATGATATAAGGGATCACCTTCTTTGTGATGGGATCAATCTCTGTTATGAGAAGTGGCTTTGGCATGCGGAATTGGAAAATACCGTACATGCGTGCACGTCACAAAATGTAGAAGCAGCGGAGGATGATGTTTGTAATGCTGGAATGGAAGAGATGATTAATGACATTGGGGCGGAGTCATTTTCTGTGGTACATGAGTTTGATAACTTGAGGAGGGATGCAAAGACACCGTTGTTTCCAGGATGTACAAGTATACTCGGTTGACCGGCTTCCTAAAATTGTTAAAAATAAAGACAGAAAATGGGTGGACGGACGCTGGTTTCTCACAGATGCTTGAAGCTTTGAGTGATATGTTCCCAGCCAGTAATGTGCTTCTAAAGCGTATGTACGAGGTTAAAATGGTTCTGAGCAATATGGGCATGGAGTATAAGAAGATATACACTTGCCCTAATGATTGCGTGTTGTACAGAAATGAGTATGAAGGCCTAAAAGAGTGTCCAAAATGTAATACTCTGAGGTATAAGACAAGGAATGATGCCAGTGATAATGATGATGGATCAAAGAAATGGCCACCTTTGAAGGTAATGTGGTACCTTCCAATTGTGCCACGGTTTAAATGCTTGTTTGCAAATGAGGCAGAAGCAAAGAAACTTGACTAATATTTTTAATGTCTTTTAGTAAACACTAGGCATTAGCTGTCGTTTGCCTTAGAGAACATCATCTGATTTGGTTTAACTCGTTGAGACGTAATATAACCTCCTATCATAAAACTCCTTATCGACGTAAGTAGTGTTAATGTCTTTATTTAATATTGGGCCTAAATAAATTATTTCTATGTATATGTGCTAATTTTGGTTCCACTTCAGGGGCATTCAACAATGACATTTTGTGGAAGATACCGGTGAAGTGTATGAAGCCATCTTAACACAAAGACCTAAAGTAAGTACTTTTGATTTAAATTCTTTCAATGTTAGTCAATTGAAATATTATTTACTTTGTTATTAATTTATACTATTTCTTGTGATTTATAAAGTGCCCTAAGCAACCGATAAATAAGGAGTGTGGGTATTACGTCATGAAGTATATGTGTGACATTATTGAGAGTGCATATACCGGATCCGTCATACATGTATAAATTTAATTCTTATCTATAGCTTCTTATATGATTGATACAATCAATACATAAATATATGTTGTTTTATCTAACTTTGCATTAATCATAGCATCCATTATTATTGCAGTTTTATGATGGAACCGACTCATTTAAAGACGAAGACCTTGATTCGGTTCATGAACGTATTGTTCAATTTTTCCTTTCATTTGTGGTTGATTAAAAAGTGATCATTGCACAAAATACTTAGTTGTGTAAACATGAAATTTTTTGTTTGTGTGTATATATATATATGTTTAGTTTGATTTAGTTATATAGCTATGTGTACATGTTGTGTGAATAATGTATATATCTGTTGATCTGTAATGTATCTATTTCTGTGACATTTGCAATGAATACAGATTGGGAAACCAAAAGAAATTAATTAAAAGAACGTTTTTTTAAAAAAAAATCACATCACATATATACAAATGGTAAGATTTCATATTTTCTGAAACGACGTCAGAAACCACGTCACATAATATGGAATATGTGACGCAGTTTCTCTGAAACGACGTCACACATTTGTAAATATGTGACGTCATTTTAAGAAACAACGTCACTTGTTTTATAATGTGTGGCGTTGTTTCTCTGAAAAATTTAACTACATTTCATCTTCTGTCATATATCCACGTCACATACTTCTAATTTTGGACGTTAAAAGTTGGAAACAACGTCGCTTTTTTTTATAATTTATGACGTGGAAAATCTGACTTTCCACGTCCGTTTTTTGGTGACGTTAAAAGTCCAATTTTCCACGTCACTTGAATTAACATCCCCTGAAAAAGTGACTTGAAAACCCCGAAATAAGTGACATGAAAACCCTTTTCTGCAGTAGTGTGCTTTTTATAACGTAGACCAAAATCATTCTCATGTCATGTCTTATATTATGGACCAGAGATAGTACAACATAAAATTGTAAAATCTTCCATGTTAATGCATATTGACTTGTATAAATACCCTTTAATGATATCACATACCATATCATGATAGAAAAAGATTTCACATAAAGGTAACAAATACTGCTCTATAATTGTAAGAAAGAATTGATTTAGTTTCAATAGTAATCCATGATAGAAAAGATAATTTTTTATAATAAAATTTTAGGAATGAGGTTAAGCTCACCCACAACAAGAGTATGGTCCCTAACTCATGATCAACCAAGACCTATATATGTGGACTCTAAAATATCACAAGCAAGCCCTTTGTTTCGTCCATGCAGGTAGGTTTCGCCCAACTTTACTTAGCTTTGAAGATGCCTCCCTATGAACTACAACTAAGTACTACTCTTTAGGAATCGAATACTCGTCACATGATCAAATATCTAACCCTTTCTCTAGTTAAACCCATGGATGATGGCTGGAAAAGATAATTTCTAATTTAAGGCTATCATGAATATTTAAAATCTTCCTTACATTCACAATTGCCATTCAACATCAAGTACAAGCTCTTGCTTTGAAAATTGATAACCATGATGGAGAACACTTTTACTAAACAATTCGAAGAACTATCATGGTTATAAAATCTTTAACTAAATTTTCAGGTTCTCTATAATAGAAAATAGATTTTCTAAGATATAGGAGTATCATATATAATAAGAATTTCCATTCCATCTTAGAAGGGTTTAACCATGTTTGAAAGGTAACATGCTAACATGGTTATTGAAATCAAGCATAGCATGTACAAAATTTGGCATAGTGTATATAAAATGGGCATTGGGTTTACATTCACCTAGAATGCACGGTGAATCAATCACTAATTTCACTCCAATCAAACCAACTAAGATATAGATTTGAAATCAACAAGAAAAAGTTTTTAAAAAACAATACTTCATGACTAGGGTGAGCAAATTAGAACCAAAAACCAAACCGAACTCAATTCGGTTTTTTGGGTTCGGTTAATTCGGTTTTTGGTTAATTCGTTTCGTTACATTTTAAGAATTTTGTTTTTCAGTTTCTATTCGACTGTTAAAAAATTAATTTGGTTATAATTGAAAAACCGAAATTTATATAATATATTTATATTTAATATAAAATATTGACTCTTATATGATTATTATTGGATATTATAATATATAAAATACAATATCTATATATATTAAAAAAGTCTTGGCTATTACTGTTCCTAGAGCTGAGCCGCTGATCGGCTCCTCTCTGTATTGCACTGTTCATAGGGCTGATGAACAGTATCAGCTCCATTTCTTGTGTCGGGCTGTGTGCAATAATTTAAATTATTTAATTCCTTTTGTATTTTCTGTTCTCTTTCTTTTTCCGCCATTAGTCTTTAGGTAAGCCACATTTGTGTTTATTTCCTAATTTTTTAGTCTTGCGCACATCCACGCTAACCATCACTGTCGGATTTGAGCTCCATCATCATCGTCAATCTTCTGAGTCGCCTTCAACAGTTGCGTTACCCCTCTGTTTGGTCATCGTCATTGTGTTCTTTTCATCACCATTTTCCCTTCCTGCAGCGAGAAAGTGAAAGATTGGTGAGGACACGGGGGAGCTTGCCGGGGTTGTCAAGCGTCGCCGGCACTGGGAGCGTCTTCTCCCTCTGTTCTTTTCCCCTCTGATCTGTCGATAGCCAGAGAGATGAGTGGTTTCGTCTGAGCTCCTCGCCACCGCCACCTAAGGTTTTTCGTGCCGGTGCTGCTATCTGAGCTCTCCTTTTCCAGTTTCGGGTGAGTCCAATTTCTCCCCCTAACCTCTGTTCCTTCAATTTTGGATCTAAATCAAAGCTATGTCAAATTTAAACATTGTTAGGCGTTGGTTAGAGTGGATTTTTGGGGTTGCAAATTTTGTTGCTGCTGCATATGTATTTTAGGATCGGTTTCTCTACCCTATTTTGTGTAGTCTACTGTATATAAGCTGTGAAAACTATTGCAATGGGAAAAGATTGATTAGAGTAAAGTCTGTTAGTACTGGCTGTCACCCAAGAGGGGGGTGAATTGGGTGATAGGATAAAATTCTTTTAACTCCTTATATAAAATACAAGCGATGTTAATCTTTGAAATCCTTTTAGGTTTATCACAGAGAATATTTCAAAACATGAAATGCACAGAGGAGTAAATAACTTTGGTAAGTTTGAAACTAAGAGAGTTAAGGGGAGAGATAATGCACATAGAGTTTATCCTGGTTCGGTCAATCCAGACCTACATGCAGTCCTCAGGCTCCACCTGAGATTTCCACTACCTTCTTGTTTAAACCTGGCACAAGAGAAGCCTACCACAGGTTTTACGAACACAGGTTCACCTGTCAACCTTTACAAAGTTTTAGAATACCTCTAAACACTCCCCCTTACTACTTGTAAGGTAATATCCCTGTTCTAAAAGCACCAAGCTTTAGAACAACCTCAAACAATAAAGGATTTTATCAAAGTAATAAGTTCACTAAATGAACAGATTGTGATAATCACTGAAGTACAAAAGATGTACGAAGAAATACAAATCAGAGCTTAATAATCTGAACAATGTGTGCTCATGCTCTTCTTTTCTAATGCGCTCAAACCATCATTTCTGGGCTCACTGATATATAACTAATATTCTGTGCAGAACCTCTGTTTTCATTGCTGTTAGCATATATTCATCGTGTGTGAGTCTATTTTTGTTGATCGTTATTTCTCTTTGATGTATTCAAGTCTTTATATATGTTTTGATGAATTTCTATCCGTTGGAGACTTGGAGAACTAGCCGTTTGAGTATTTTCTTTCTTCTCATGCTTTGGCTAAGAGAGATGGAGACTCTGAGTAACGGTAACCTGCTGCTACCTACTCTTGTACTTGCTGTCAGCTTTTTCACTAGCGCTAGCTCCCTTTGCTATCGCTAGCTTGACAGTGTAAAATCTGCACTTTAGAAACAATGTATTAGCTCAGCACGTATTGTGCTATCGATAGCTAACAAAGCTATCGCTAGCTTCATAGTGTAATTCCAGTACTTAGCTTAAACAGATAAACATATAATGCACATCAGATGTTATCGCTTGCTTAGTCCATTAGCTCAATGCATCAGCTTATTAGTTTGTCTAAGTTATCACAATGAGCTTTCTTCCATCGATAGCTAATCTCATTATCGCTAGTTACTTGTTTGCTCATTAGCTTAAGGATACTGAGTTATCTGAATATTCTAAATTATTTCAGGTATCCTGTTATCGATAGCTAAATCTGTTATCGCTAGCTAACTTAGTTTCTTCTTATTAGCAATGATAAACATGTTAGCGATAGAGCTTCTAATAGATAGTAGGAGATAAACACTTTATACACACTTTTTGCTTCCTACATCTAACTCTATATTTGACATCATCAAAACTAAGCATATCCAACAAAGTCAAGATGGAACCTAGAACCACATCCCGTAAATGCCCCTTCCAGAGAAGGCGTAGTTTGTTTTATTGTGTGAAAAATATTGGTTGCAGAGCTTATAAGCATTCTTTGACATCTCAGTCCTTTGATTCTTTGACATATAAATCTCACAACAGAAAAATAAGCCAATGAAATTAACATATGATGAAATCCATTCATGTTTATTTATAGCCTTGTGCTTTCATTTTTATTATAGGGTTTCCAAACTCTTGCATAACTCAACGTTAACAGATTTAAGATGGATGAGAGGTTATGTTTTATCATTTAGATTATACTATTTACGGTATGAAACTTGATTTATTTTAATGGAGGAAGCATAAAAATTGGTTCTTGATTGAGGAGAGGAATTCGAGGTTACAAAGCATCTAAAGCTGAAACTGTGGCCAAACTAGGCGATTTTTTGTGCTTACAAAATACCAATATTGAGTTTATTATAATATTACATTATGGCAACTATTTATTCTTTTTGGCTAATCTTTCTCTTCTATGTATTATATGATAGGTTCACAACGATATGAGATGCTTTACAAATAATGTTGTCTAAGAATAGAGACTGTATACTCCAAATAATGATAGATGTGCACATGCCTGGGAAGAAGGTGTATTGATGATAGTTATTATTTGGAGTTCCACATGAATGACAAAACCATTGGTAGTGTCAACAAGCATGACAAGCACTCTTTATATGGTAGACTCATTCTCTCTATCCTTAGCAAAAAAAAAAGATTATAATTATCAAAAACATGTGCCTAATCTATATCAAAGTTTAAAAAATTGGAAAATGAGGTAGCATTGTGTTCTTAAAATTATTTTACTAGCTAATATATACACACACACATAAAGACTATAAAAAAATAGTCTTCAGTATTCTTCTAATAACTTAAACTCTTCATCTATAAACTTGCTATGGGGAAACGAAGCAATTTAAGTAAAGCAGAACAAATGTCAAGCCCCCTCAGCAACTTGCAGAAGCAAGGTGAAAGTGATGCAAGATTGAATTTCCTATCACTTAGTATTAGGTTCTCTGTAGATTTTTTTTTAAAAATTGATCTCAATCTTCCATGTTAATTTGCGTTTTTCCTTGCTCCCTCAAATTATATAAAGTTCGTGTCTATATCTCAAAGGAAGTGAGAAACATTGTAGCCTTAGTTTACTCATTGTACCGGTGGTTTGTGTGGTAGGTCTTGGTTTACATCACTTCAGTAACTCTTTAGTAAAAATATATAATAATATAATCTTATCAAGTTCTCAAGTTAGTCAGTCCAAACATTGTAGTTTTTTGTTAGTGGTCTTATGTGACTGCTTATTGTGTAACTATAAGTAAGTTTAGGTTTATTAATCAAAGGATTATGCAATATGTGAGCTTCAATGGTTGGCTTTATGGGTGAAGTGATTTGTTGGAAAGCTGTAATAGTTATAACTCAACATCAAATTGTATTATAGTACTCAAGTATATTGATTGTGTGTTATATATTTATAGTACTTCAGTCAGGTCATTTACTTCTCTGATCTCTTTGTTTAACCATCATGTTATTCTCAACATGACTCTTCATATCATCAATGCATTCATGTCTTAAGATTGACAGACAGAGATTTGATCTTATATTTTTCCCTTGCATGCATGCCTGGCCACTTGGTGGTTGCTTCCTTCGTTTTGTAGGGAAAATTTTTCCTTTCACAATTCTAGACATAATGCAATAGTTCGAAGGATCAAACTTGTGCCAATAAGTTATGTGACATTTTTTTACTTCTGTTTGTTTTTCAAGATGTTGTTCATAATTATTCAAAAATTGAGTTATGCATAGGTAACTTCATGATTTCCTAAATTTTTTATTCAATGTCTTCAATTCCTTGATATGTGCTTTTGTTTAAGTAGGGTGGTTATAGCTTGCAAATGAATAGTAGACTGACATGACTTGGCTGGCTCAATAACTGCCAAATATTTTATGATTTCTTGCAGTAAAATGTAAAGTTGCAGCTTTTCTTTTGACCATTTCTTACTTGTGGATGGTTATGTCTAACTTGTAATAGTTACAAAATTGTAAGGGTTAATGTAAGCGCTGAAGATATGGCAAGTTCAGGTAAATCAGCTCGCAAAATATCTATCACAAACGATGTGGATCAAGAAAATAGGAATTGTACTCTAGAGTCAGACGTATTCAGTAAGCTTTAGAGGGGAAACTACAGCAAGAATCAGAAGAACTCAGTTTTGCAGGATGTTTTAAATGTTGCCGTTAATCTAGAGTTAAGGTTTAATGCTGAGGCACCTGGTTGTAAGTTCGTATGCTTATTATATTTTTCAAGGCTTTGAGTCATATGGTTGCTTCATTTTTTTCCTCATTTTTCAATAGGATGTGAGGCTTCATAAGGCCATGTTTGTAGTAGAAATAGTTACAGACTTACATATTGTCTCAGATACAGAATCAGGGGACCAGCAACAATGTTAATAATGACGTTTCATCCATAGGTTTTCATCAATCAGGTCCAATGGATGTTAATAGCCTTATTGAATGAGTCAAATTGTTTAGTGTATCACATTTTTTTGTTTTGAATTGGTAGAAACAATTTTTAGTTTATAACATATAGGTTTTCTTTTGGGAGAATCTCTTAATTATGGTCAGTTGGAGGTTCAGCTTATCAGTGATATGTCTAAAAATGCTCCCTTCAAAAGGCATAGTTCCAGGTTGTGTAGTTTCCAGTCAACAACTATAATTAATGAGGCAGAAATACAAAGGGCATCTTCAAGTTCGTTTGGACATAATTATGGTAGTGTTATTCTTGGAGGTATCAACATAAATCCTGATCCTATGCAAGCAAGGAAAGCTCATCCATACTCAGGTTTCGTTTAAACATATAATCAGTTTGCGTAGGTTGTTGTAATTGTCATGCCATAGGTTAAAGCTGTTATGTTACCAGGCAAAGAAGAATTATACAAGCATATTAATTTTGATTTCACTTCTACAAGCTTATCTGACAGTGATGGTAGCCTGGAAGATAGTGAAGATGAGGAAGGTGGGTCTTGCAATTTAAAGTGATAGTTCATGTACAAAATTGGGCTGTTTGGTAATGGCTGATATCTTTGATTACTGTGGGTTGAATTTTGGAAATGTTTAAGTCTACTATTTTGCTACATAGAGACATTCTTTTTGCAACTGCATATTGTTGTGAATTCTTATTTTTCATAAACCATGTAGGCTGTGACACCGATATGAATATTGGATCTAATTATGAACTTGGGACAAATAAAAGCAGTGTAATGTCTGAATTGGGTTTGTTGTCTAATTGTTGTTCTCAGTCCTGTTCATTCCCTTTGTGAATTTATAATCTTACTCTTTTCGGTGTATTTTGCAAAATATCATCACGAAGGAGCTCCCTCATATACCTATATTTTTTGTAACGAACGCCTATGGTTTAATGAGAGAGTTGGCACAGAAAGCTTGCTAGAGCAACCATTGTTCTCAATTTGTTGCATGAAGGGCAAAGTCCAGTTGCCAAAGTTGTCATCCCCACCGGAACCCCTTTATTCCATGTATTTTGACAGGAAATACCCACATTTTAAAAATTTTCGTGAGAACATAAGGTCCTACAATAATATGTTCTCATTTACATCTATGGGTGGTAAAATTGACCATTCAAAAAATTCTAGTGCTGGTCCTTATACTTTTATCATGTATGGGATGAACTATCATAGAATTGGCAGTTTGCTTCCTCCTGATGGACATCCATCAGTATACTCAAAACTGTATATATACGATACAAAAAATGAGGCCTGAAATAGGATATCAGCTGTAAGGTATATATGTGTCAACTGATTTCTAAGTTACGTTCTTTTGCCTTTTCATTATAGTTTTTCATTTGTTCTTTTTTTATTACAGCAAGCATTTGAGGGACTCCACAATAGATTCGTGCATTGTTGAACAAATTATGAAGTCACTGGATGAGTTTAATCCATTTGTAAAGCAGTATCAAATGACATCTGCTATCGGTCAACAAAGAGAATTGAAGTTACGTCTGATTGGTGCAAAGAATAGCGATGGGCGTTATAATTTGCCATCAGACTCAGAGGTTGCTGCTCTTATCGAAGGTGACATTGATTTGAATTTTGCTCGCAAGGATATATTGGTTGAAGAGTTGTCGGGGCAGGTTCAACGTATTGATGAGTTACATGCTTCTTATCTCCCTCTTCAATACCCATTATTATTTCCTAAGGGTGAGGATGGGTATAGAGATGATGTTGAACACTGTGAAGAGACCCTTAGTAAAACAAAGAAGAAGAAAAAGGTGTCCATGAGGGAATATTTTGTGTATAGACTTATGTTCAGGGATGATGAGGTTTCAACAATTTTACATTCAGAGAGACTCTTTCAACAGTTTATTGTTGATGCATACACTATGTTAGAGTCTCAAAGGGTTCTATGGGCAAGGACACATCAGATGGAGTTGAGAGTTGATCTGTACTAGGGAATTTCTGATGCATTGCTTAGTTGTGAGAGAAGTGCCCAGTCTACAGGAAGGCTGATAATCTTGCTGTCATCTTTTACTGGTGGTGCACAATATATGTTGCAAAACTATCAAAATGCTATGGCTTTGTGTGGTACATTTGGATATCTAGAATTGTTCATTACTTTCACGTGTAATTCAGGATGGCCAGAAGTGAAAGATTACTGCAATGAAAATAATGTTTCTCCTTAAAATCGAGCTGAAGTTTTGGCTAGGGTGTTTCACATTAAGCTTAAAAGGTTCATGAGAACAATTAAGGATAAAAAGATTTTCGGTGAAGTCCAAGCAGGTTTGTTTTCATACAACAATTTCTATTATTGCCGTTATATCATTCATGAATTTCATCTTCCCTTCCTTATTGCAGATGTCTATACAATTGAATTTCAAAAGAGATGCCTGCCTCATGCTCATATACTGTTGTGGCTAAATCCAAATCACAAGTTGAATGAGCCTTATGACATAGACAATCTTATTTCTACTGAAATTCTTGATAAGGACGCTTCACCCAAATTGTGCGAGTTGGTTAAATAAAGCTCCGTAAGTGTACGGGCCGTAGAAATAATAAAATAGCAAATCAAGGTCGATCCCACAGAGACTCAAAACAATTGATTATTAGACATTAAATCTCCTATTTTTTTCAAGTTGAGCGAAGCAAAAAATGAATTCAAATGAGTGAAAAAGAAAATAACTAATATCTAATAAAAACAAAAACATTCATACGGATTAAATTCAAGAATTAAATGAACAACCTAGAGCCACTAATCCCTTATTTGTTTCTTAGATTTTATTCCCACTAAATTAATTATGCCTTAACTTAATCAGCTAATCTAAAGTCCTAGTGTCTATAAATGCATGTCGGTCCACTTATATCTTTACCTAAATTAATTGTGTAATGTCTCACACATATTAACTAGATACAATTTATATCGTAACACTCTAATTTGACTATGCGGAGTTTCTAGGTATATGTCTATCCTAGACGCAAATTAGATTAAATCCAATTCCTTAGATTAAAATCTAATTCCACATTATTTAATCTCACGGTCTATTTAGAGTTCCCTTCGTCGAGTTCAATCCTAAATTCCATAAACATGTTCAATGGTGGCCAATCACTAAACAATAATCAGTAAAATCAAGATTAAATAAACTGAATTAAAATTAAGCATAACTAATCAGTGGGAAAATCTCTAAGTCACAAACAAGTTCATAGTGCTCTAAAGTTGTACAAGAAAACTAGCCACACATAGGTTCCAAATCAATCTCACCAAAAATAAAAAATGAGTATGAAATTATAGCGACAAGGAAGAAGAAGAAAGTAAAACTCTGATGAAGTAGATGATAATGAACAGTATCAGCTCCCACTCTCTAGTTCGAACCCACTGAAGAAGAAAGAGAAAAATTACTCTACAGTGCCGCTAACTTCCTCTTGCTTCTTGCGCATTCAGTGTGTGTTTGGGTAGTGTGTATATGATTGAAAGAATTAGCTCCCCCCTCTTGTGATGAATGAATTAGTATATAAAGAGTGGCCTCATATGCTCTCCCTCACGTGATGATGATTGATTATAATTTAAGTCTCTTTTATTTCCAATTCCATCATGCACATGTGTGTAGTGGCTGCCAAGAAAAGATAAAAAAGGAAACTTAAATCAAATCAAATACCAATAATTATAATAAACGAAAACTTTTTTTTTTGTTTTTGACATATGCTTATTTTTTTTATTTTTGGTAACTTTCCTATTTTAATTCAAAACAAGATAATTCAAAAGAAATCCCCAAATAATGTATCAATTTGGTATCTTTTCAAATCACAACAAAATCTCTCAATTTTTGAATTGATGACTCCCTAAATACAATAAAATATTTTTAAAAATCTATTAAATATGGGGAGTCATCAGTTGGTTAAGAAGTTCATGATTCATAGGCCATGTGGAGTGATGAATCGGAAAGCGCAATGTATGAAAAACCAGAGCTGTAGCAAGTATTTTCGAAACAATTTTCTGAACACACAACCATTGATGATGATGGATATCCCACTTATCGGAGGAGGGATGATGGAAGAAGGATAAAAGTAAGGGGCATTCCATTGGATAACAGGTATGTTGTGCCCTATAATCCAATTTTGCTTTACAAGTTCCAAACTCATATTAATGCTGAAAAGTGTAATCAGTCAACTGCTATTAAGTACTTATTCAAGTACATTAGCAAAGGCTATGATCAAGTGGTTGCTTCAATATATGACAATGCTGAAGGACGTGATTCTAATTGTATTGTTGATGAAATTCAGAAATATTATAATTTTAGATATATCTCACCATGTGAGGCAGCTTGGAGGATATTCTATTTGACATACATTTAGACACCCTGCTGTTGAGAGGTTGTGTTTTCATTTACCCAATCAGCAGTCTATAATTTATTTGAACACGGAAGATGTGCTTTTATTTTTAGACAAAGCAAGGGTTTGTGAGTCAATAATCCTTTCTTGGATGAAGATGAATGAATCAGATATTGATGATAGAAAACTTCTTTATTATGAGTTTCCACATCATTATGTCTATGAACGTGCCAACCGTGCTTGGAAGAAAACGAAACAAGGGCGTTGTATTGGGAGGATTACGTACGTATCTCTGTCGGTTGGAGAATTGTACTATCTCCGAATATTGCTTACAAAGGTTAGAGGGCCGAGGTTGTATGAGGAAATTAGGACGGTTTATGGTGTAATTCATCCTACATTTAGAGATGCATGTTTTGCCCGTGGTTTGGTTGACGACGACAGAGAATTTGTACTGGCAATTAAAGAGGCTGCTGTATAAGCATCCGGTTCCTCTCTTAAGCGAATGTTTGTTAGTATGCTTCTTTGCTCAACCTTAAATCTTCCTGAATATGTGTGGGAAGAGACTTCGACATTGCTGTGTGAAGATTTATTGTATGTGCCACGCAATGAGGTGTTACATTCTGGTATGTTTATTTGAATACATGTACTTTTTTCTTGTATTTTTTTCCCGCTTATTAATTTTTTTATTTGCATTTATTAGGCGTGCAGGTTTCACAATCTGATAAAGAGCATGCGACTTTACAAGACATTTAGTCATTGTTGGAAAAGAGTGGTAGGAATCTCCACGACTTCCCTACGATTCCTCTTCCAGCTACAAATCCGGATGTTGATGTTTCAAATCAGCTGATACTTCAGGAATTATCCTATGATCGTAACGCCCTCAAAGAACAATATGACAAGATGAAACTTGATCTAACTGATGAACAGAAGGAAATTTTTGACTCAGTTCTCCCATCTCTGGACAGCCCAATTTGGAACTTTTTTTTTCGTGTATGGGTATGGTGGGACTGGTAAGGGTTTTCTGTGGAATGCATTGGCTTCAACGGTTTGTGCTAGGGGATAAATTGTCATAACTGTTGCTTCTAGCGGAATTGCCGCAACTTTATTACCTATCGGTAGAACACCTCACTTTAGATTTGCCATTCCAATACAAATAACTGAAGGTCCTGTTTGCTCTATCAGTCAAGGTTCTCTTTTGGCGAATCTACTTATTAAAACGAGTTTGATTATATGGAATGAAGCTATAATGGTCCATAGGTATTGCATTAAAGCTTTTGACCGGAAAATGAGGGATATCTTACGTAATGCTAAACCCTTTGGCGGCAAGTGTGTTTTGATGGGTGGTGATTTTCATCAGATTCTCCTAGTAATTCCAAAAGGTTCTAGAGGAACTATTGTAGAGGCATGCATTATTTCATCCCATCTTTAGAATCATTGCAAGGTTTTTTTATTGACACATAACATGCGTTTAATTTCACACTCTGCTGGTCAAAATCAGGACAGTTTGAGGGACTTTGCTAAATGGTTACTGGACGTTGGTAATGGCAAGTTGGGGCTGCCCCATGATGGTGAGGCAGATATTGATATCACGTCGCAGCTGTTGGTGCATGGACACAGTAATCCAATTAGTGCAATAGTTGATTCAACATATCTGAACTTGCTTACTAACATCATGAACAATCAATATTTCAATGATAGGGCTATTTTAGCACCGACTATTGAAGCCGTTAACAGAGTGAATGATTTCATGTGCTTGAAATTATTAGGTGAGGCCATGGAATACCTTAGTTGTGATTCTGTTTGTAAGGCATACCAGGATAATGACTGCTTTGATGACATACATACGACTGAATTCCTCAATACAATTAATTGTTCTGGTTGCCCTATAATGTTACTGCGAAATATTGATAAGGCAAATGATCTTTGCAATAGGACTCGATTAATTGTGATACAGCTTGGTAATATTGTCATTGAAGCTGTTATTTTGAATGGTTCTCATCCAAACCAGAAGGTATTGATTCATCAAATGGACATGAATCCACCAAATTACAGTATGCCGTTCCGTATGAAAAGGAGACAATTCCCAATCAGTCTTTCCTTTGCAATGACTATTAATAAAAGTCAAGGCTAATCTTTGCGCCATGTAGGTTTGTTTTTGTCTAAACCAGTGTTCACACATAGGCAGTTGTATGCTCTATCAAGGGTTAGAAGCATGGAAGGACTAAAAATTGTGTTGGGTGATGTTAATCAGAGTAGGAGTGGGAAAACCACAAATGTTGTATACAGAGGTTTTCTGTAATCTTAACACCGCATATAATTGCTTCCCTTTGAGACATGTTTTTTGGTAAGTTTTAATATTCATGCATCTTGGTTTTTTGGTGTGCTTTACTTGATTTGATTTCTTCCTTTGGTTTGCTGTACTTGGTTTATTGACACTTTACAATTGATCGAATCATATGATGCTAATACGTATTCATATTTCTTTGTAAATGTTGACAGAATGTATAAACAGCATTAGCTTTTTGTGGGCAGTGTAAATATTTGCAGTTCAATGTTGTATTGCACCAATTGATTACAGGGGCAAGTTCGTTGGTTTGCTGTTTTGTGCAGCTTAAATGTTTGTACTGTGTTGCCTGGAATGTTTTTGTACCCCTTATATCCGTTGTATTTTATTCAGAACTAGTGGATGCTAAACCATGAAAGCTTGGATCTTGTGCCTTGATGTTTAATGTTGGATGTGTTAGAATCTTAAGTTTTGATGAGGACTGACCCCATAAATAACATAAGTAAATAGAGTGTAAGTTACCTTTGAATTAAACAAGTAAAATCTGATAGGTAACATATTACTATCGCTAGAACTAAAGTCTATTGCAAATGAAAAGCCCAACAAAAGCTGATGGAAATTTAGCAGAACTCTAAGATAAATATCTCTATCGCTAAGTGTATCCCTATCGCTAATAGACATAAAGGAATAGCAAAATGAAGACTTAGAAATGAGAAGTTAATATCTATCGCTAAAGTCTTTATCTATCGCTAAGAAATATCCTATCGCTAGAAGTTCATTGATAACATGGATAAATGAAAGGAAAAATAACTAGCAGAAAAATGAACCAAGTCTTTGAACTAATGGAATCAGCTAGCGATAACAGATGATGCTATCAATAACAAGTATAGCTATCGATATCTGTATACTTATTAAAATACCTTGAATACTCAGATAGCTAAACAAACTTGAGATAACAAAGGTCACTAGCGATAACGCATCTAGCTATCGATAGGAGAATGCCCATTGTGATAACTTAGACAAACTAGTATGCTGAACATTGAACTAAAAGAATATACTAGCGATAATGTTCATGTCTATCGATAGAGAATGCTTTGAAATTCCTTAGCTGATATATTGTCTCTATCTCTTTGAGCTAATGAAATGCACTATCGATAACATCCACTGCATAAATACTTGTTTTAGCTAACAGCTTAAGTGCAGGACTCACAATGTCAAGATAGCGATAGCCAAGGGAGCTAGCGCTAATGAAAAAGCTGACATGCAAGTACAGTGGTAGGTAACAGCAGGTTATCGTTACTCACAGTCTCCATCTCTCTTATCTTATCCTCTACAAGATTAGTTGAAGCAAGAGAAGAAAAGAAATCTGTCAACGACTAGTTCTCCAAGTCTCCAACAGATAGAAATTCATCAAACCATATATAAAGACTTGAAGACATCAAAAATGAAAAAAAACACACTACGCATATACATACAAATGACAAGATGATAAGAGATGAAAAATAGAGGCTCTGCACAGAGTAACAGTTATATTCAAGTGAGCCCAGAAATGATGAATCGAGTGAATTAGAAGAGTAGAGCTAGAGCACACATTGTCAGATTGATAAGCTCTAGAATTGTAGTTTCATTATATATTCCTCTGTACTTAAGTGATTATCACAATCCGTTCATTAAGTGAACCTATTATCTGAAATCCTCTATTGTTTGAGGTTGTTCTAAAGCTTGGTGCTTTAAGAACAGGGTTGTAACCTTACAGGTTGTAAGGGGGAGTGTTTAGAGAGAATTCTAAAGCTCTGTGAAAAGGTTGGCAGGTGAACCTGTGTTCGTAAAACCTGTGGTAGGCTTCACAAGTGCCTGGCTAAACTTGTGGGATTGTAAAGGCTTCTCTTGTGCCCGGTTTAAACAAGAGGGTAGTGGAAATCTCAGGTGGAGTCTGAGGACTGGATGTAGGTCAGGGTAGACCGAACCAGGATAAATACTGTTTGCATTATCTCTTCCCTTAACTCTCTTAGTTTCCAGCATGTCTACATTATATATCTCTTAGTGCATTTAACAGTTTTGAAAAGATTGCTTTCATTGTGGTTTTAGAAAGGAGAAGACTTAAAAGAGTTTAAGCTTGTAGCCTGTCACCCAATTCACCCCCTTCTTGGGTGACAGCCAGCACTAACAGGATGCATACTATTTCGATCGATTTTATTTATTCTGCAATGGGAATTGTTATTGCCATTATTTTGGGTGTCATTTATTTCAATAGGTGTTGGATTGCATGTCTCTTTATGTGTTTCCTTATGGTCATTGTTCCAATGAATACATCCAATTGGTCCGAGAATAGAACCACTAATGTTGTTTACAGGGAAATCTTTAGGAATGTTTAACATTTTTTAGTAATTATTGTCGGATTATATGTACTTTATTTCATAATGCACGATAGTATAATCGTTTTTCGTTTAGTCAAATCTCTCCGTGCAACACAAAGGATGTACATGCTCATTATGTATAGTAAATAATATTAAAATCAAAATTCAGTCATTTCAGTTATTAATGGAACCGAACCAAAATATTTCAGTTAATTCGGTAAATCGGTTTCAGTTCGGTATTTAAAATTTTCACTATTTGATTTTCGGTTTTTTTCGAAAACCGAATCGAATAACCGAATGCTCACAGCTATTCATGACACTAAAAACAGTGAATTAGCCACAAAATTTATCGACAGAATTCTGTCGGTAAAGATAGAATTCCGTGGCTAAATGAAATATTCAGTAGCTAATTTTTTAGTAACGGCCTATTTTACGATGGATTCTAGGGTTAATTCACTTTTTTTGTAGTGATATGGTTAAAATCTAAATAACTGTGGATTATTTAAGTATGATGGTTGTTCCAAACAAACCATAAAATATTGAGGAGTTTACTTAACGGTGAGTCATAAAAACCTTCATAAAACCTTTAAGCAAATGACAATATTTAAAAAATAAAAAATTAAACATGTATATATGCTGTAGTTGTTGATTATACGTCGTAACCATGAAATACGCCATCCATCCTTTATTATAAGAGCTCAAAATTTGAATGGTTTTATCTTTATTATAGGAATATGTATAGGGATGTCACAATATTTAATTACTTTTTTCCCATTTTACCCCTTATTAAGTCTGAATATTTAATATTAATTCCCGTCATTATAACTCGATAGTTCTCTTGTACACCCTACCATAAATGAGAGAGAACTTGAGAAAATAAATTTATTTCAAATATATTTATCTCCTTCAACTACTTTCTTAGTACATGTGATTTTACTTTCTAAACTTTTATAATGAAGGACAGAATGAGTAGTGTTTAACATTCTTTATAGGTTATCTCAAAAACAGTAAAATATTGCTTTTTGCAATATCCGTCGCTATATTTCATAACATTCTCCTTAACTGTGGAGTATTAATCGTCAAATATTAATGATGATTTTGTAGTAGTTCATACTTATCATTTTATTTTAAATTATTTAACAAGCCTAAAAACTTATATACAATCTAATGTACGGATAAGTAGTTTAAAGAGATCATAACACATATATTATAATCAATTAATCTTGATAAATGAGTTTAGTAAATATCCTCCATCATATAGATGGGAATGTGACGAAGAAAGCTTGTTTTCGGAAGTCGTTATCATTTGAGTTAATGGATGGATATATAAGAGCTTCTAAATACTACTTTATTTGAAATATGTCATGGAATTGGGATATTTATGAAGTGAGTTTGAAGGCATGAAGATTGAGGAGTGAGTGAGGGCTGAGGAAGAGTCCAAAGAAGGAATTTATGAAAGAGGCCGTATCTAGTCAGAACTCAGAAGCTAAGCTGGAGTGGGCCCATCGTGGTCACGTGAATTCCGTCAGAGCTCTGAAGTCTCGAGGATCTAACCGCTTCCTTCTCCTGCGTCTTCAATCTATGCTCCTCCCCCATCTCTCACCGTCCACGTGTCCTCCAACCAAGCACACACGTCGACACATATACAAGGGCAAATTGTTTTGAAGTTCAAATAATCAAATTAATATGAAACAAGCTATAATCAGATACTAATGATAATAGAGTTGATGTAAAAAATACAAAATACACATACGATTTGTCAAAAGTTTGTTTAATAACAAATATTTTTTTGGGTGAAGGTGCAAAAATACTCATGTAGTTTGGTTCAAGGTACATCCAATACCGCGAAATTTTTTTGGCACAAAAGTGTCCACGTAGTTACCAAAATAGGACAAAAGTGCTCATGCCGTTAGTATATACTAACGGCGTTAAGTTTTTTAAAGTTAGGAAAAATAAAAGGTACAAAAATACCCATGAAGTTTGGTCTGAAGTACACCCAACACAACGAACTTTTTTTTGGTTCAAAAGTGCCAACTAATTACCAAAATGGTTCCCTCAGTATCTTTGCCGTTACTTTACACATGTTAGGCAGGAAAAATACATAAGAGGGCGGTGAATTTGATATTTCAATAAAATATTTTTCAAAACTTTAAGTTCAAAATCAATTTTCTAAAATAGATAATAAAGAAACACAGTATTGAAATCTTAGACAAATACTTGCAGATCAAACAAAGTACATGATAAACACTTAAGCTCACAGAAATTTAGAGAAACAGAGTATGAAGATTCGAAGTGCTAGGCAAATATTTATAGCTCAAATTTTGCTCTGTAATTTCATGCTTCAATCTTCCTTCATTAATGGATATATATAAGCCTTTGAGAATGCAAACAAACGTTGTGCAAATTTGCTTAAGATTTCAATACTCTGTTTCTTTCCTATCTGTTTTTTAAAATTGCTTCTAAACTTACAGTTCTGAAAAATATTTTATTAAAATACAAAATTCACACTCTCTCTTATGTATTTCTTCTGCCTAACATGTGTAAAGTAACGGTATAGGCACTGAAGGACTATTTTGGTAATTATGTGGGCAAAAGAAAAAATTCGCGATGTTGAGTGCACTTCGGACCAAATTTTGTAGGTATTTTTGCACTTTTTATTTTACCTAACTATGAAAAACTTAACGCCGTTAGTATATATTGACGGCATGGGCACTTTTGTGCCTGAAAAAACTATACAATGTTGGTTGTACCTTGACCCAAATTATATAGTCATTTTTGTACATTTACCCTATTTTTTTTCCTGAAAGTAACTATTAACTTCCAAATTTGGGGTCATGTAACTCATTTAAACTGACACCATGAACGGTAATGCCACATGTAATTCATTTAAGCCGGCACCATGAACGGCAAACAGAGAAGAGTACGGAAGGGTAAATTAGAAAGAGACAGAGTTGGGCTATGTGATCAGGAAGACCAAGGATTAGCGGCGGAATCTTGCGGTATTTAGGAGCAGGAGATGAGAAAGATTAGGGTCGTCAGCCATAGAAGTTGCAGGTATTGTGTTTTGACAAATGGTGTACATGTGGCATTTCTGCAGCTAAGTTAGTGGAAGTTATCTTATTTTAACGATTAACTGTGACTTATGACCCTTATTTGGAAGTTCAAAGGTATTTTTGGTTTAAAAAAAAAACACTTAATGATGGGCAAACTTTAACAAAATTACATGTATATCTTTTATCTTTAACCCATAATAATATTAGCAAATGAAAATGTTATTGATAACAAGTGAAAAACACCATTGCAAACTCATGAGAACTCATCTGATATTAGTTTTCTTATTTGGGACCTCAATACGATTGTCGATATTCACAAAAAGTTGAATTTACCATACCTTATTAGGATCAAATAGGAATTTTAAAATATTGGTTCTTTGACCAGGAGCATTTGATTGAGCGGTAAGCGGTAAGGACTCATCCAACCTTAACCAATGTCAAAGGTTTGACCTCTGTTTGGGTATGTTTCCTGTTGAATCTCCTGACCAGTTGTTTTACCCATCAAAGTGCCCATAATCAACGACCTATATTAGTCTAGAGCCGTTAATATATCCGAAAGATGATATACCTTGACCTGAATAATGAGAAGAGAAGTATAGAAAAAAATACTGGTGCTTTTATAATTTTAACTTTAATTAGAATATATCGGAGACACCCTTGTTAGAGACCCGGCTGTGAAGGAGCTCCAGGGCCAGCCACTATAATTTTTGGGGCACTCATGGCGAAAGTGAAATTTAATGATTTCAATCCCACCCCTCTTGGATTTTGAAAGATCCGTTGACCGTTGGGCAAACAAACAACTTTTGATATAGGTAGAATGAAAAATTACATTTAATACAAATAAGTGAGTAATCTTTTTTTTCCGATGACATAAGTGAGTAATCTTTAATATCACTTATTATACTTGAAACATGAATGACAACATTAGTAAATGAGTTTTCATCAGTACTCTTTCGGTCTTATTTATAAGAGTTTAGCCGTCAAATAACACTTTTTGAGAAAATATATAAAAGTTAGTTGGGAACTATAAATATGTTTAAAAAATAACTGTTTTTCCAATATTACCTTTATTTATGATGAAATTTGAGAGAGAAATGTAAGTGGGAGTATTAATGAATACTATGAAAGAGAGTGTTAAAAGTAGGGGTAAAATAGGAAAAATGACATTAAATGATGACAGATTATAAGATGAGCTCTTATATTTTAGATCAAAACAATTTAAATTTCAGGCTTTTATAAATAGGACAAGAGGGAGTACTTTTTACATGCTCCACATTTAGAGAAATTCAACTAATTGAGTGATGACTTGTGAGAAAATAACTAGACTTATAACTTAGTAGTTAAGATTTGTAAAGATATTTATCGTTTCAACATCATTTACTACATACTAGTACCTTTCAGTAGTCACACACTTGAGCAATTCAAGTAATTCAGTGAGCATCTGAGAAAATTATTACGCTATACTTCTAATGTGGTTAACAACGTTTTTAATTATCTTCCCTAATCCATTTTATACTTTTTTATTATTTAAAATTGACATTTTCATGGTATTGGCCATTGAGGCAAATCGGGGATCTTAGTGAGTTGAATTTTGAAAAAATTGGCGAAGTATGTTAAAAAGCTTCTGATAATTTTTTTTAACTTTTGTTATCTCTTTATTAAACATTTACAATCTCAACTCTTTCATTTTTTTTAAAAAAAATCTAACTTATTAAAATTTTTCTTTTTGTCCCCCTCCATTTTCCTCCAACCAACCAAACATGCAAATACAGTACAAAGTAAAAGTAGTCGGACAAAAATGATTTCTTTATAAAACAAAGATTAGAATATTGTATTCTGCTGGTTTTATGAGGAAATGCAACTAAAAGCAAGAGAGTGGCACAAAATATTTCTCCAAAATAGCACTCAATTTTATATAAAGAAGAAAGTAAAACAAAGAAGCCAATCTAAGCAAATTGTAAATAAATTCAAAGTTGATAGATTTATTTATGATTGATTTATTAAAATCTTGTAAATAAGTTGGCTTAGACCAAGTGAGTTATGGAGCTCTGAATAAAACTATTCTAAAGTATTTTTCTCGGAAAGAAAATATGTTTAACATGTTCTACTTATAATATATTGATTCATTTACCATTACATGGAACACATAAAATTAATCATCTCGAATAAATATTTATTATATAAAAAATAATATTTTATCACGCTAATTTTAGATATAATTATAGGACTACTATGTAATCTTTAAAATATTAAAAAAAAAACATAACGTCAATTTGTAAAGAAGTTTGAATAAAGAATTAAACATGGCTATCACTTGCAATAATACATATCCACTTTAAGTTTTAAAATGTAGTAATTTTACCATTTAAAGTTACAATATCAATATTGACAAATAAAAAAAGACATTGATTATTCATATTTTAACGGTTAAGAGCAAATTTCAATATTTTGAAACTTTCAACGTAATTTTAAACCCAAAAAACTTTTAGAGTAAAATAGCTCATGAACAAAAATTTCCGGAGTAAATTTGCACTTTAACCCTAAATAACACAAGAGAATTAACAACATCTACTTATTTTTCCTTTTGTTTCTTTTTTATACACTTCCAAATTAATACGAGTACAATTAAATATACAAAATAAAATCTAATAAATCGTCTCTCAAAATCAAATTGAATTAAAATTTATTTTTTCCTTGAAAAATTCGAGAAAACACTGCCTTCACGCTTCACCCACAACAAATTGGTTTTTCTCCAGGGACATAACACTTTACAGTTTACAACGTAAAAAGTGACTGTTTAAGATGCTACTTTAAAAATGACTGAAATTCAGTTAAAGCAACAAAAATACAATTAAAAATACTAAAAAAATAAATTTTTTTAAATACATTTATTATATTTAGCTAATTTTAATTCAGTTATTGATATCTTATATTTATATTGCCTCTCCTCTAGTCCCTACAACAAGGTGCCTTCTAAAAAGTTTTTTCCCATAATATAAGTCATAGAAGATCATTAAAGCTTGTTTTTTCCTTTACAATTTTGTTCTTGTAATTGATGTTTAATTGTGGCTCTTCCTATTTTGTCCTTTCTTTTTCAAAACCTCATTAATAAAATCAAAATTTAAAAAAATCATCGATTAAAAACAAATTTGTTAAGTTAACTATGATTACTAGATTCATATCAATTAGTTGGAAGGCATTATCAAATAAAAATACAACGAGGTATGTTCACCCAGTTTATAATATAAAGTACTTTTGTATATTAAAAAAGTACTTTTAAGAAGAATGACTTGTTCTAAAATATATAAGTCACTTGTAAGACAATTGATGCGTATTTTTCAGTCTTATCCATATAATTGATACTCATATCAAATTTGCCTATTCATTATACTGTCCCTTTATAATTAATCCATATTTTTTATGCCAAAAAAAATCCATATTCTTTGATACGGTTACAAGTAAGAAAATACTTTAATTTAGGATATATCAGATGAGTTAGCTCCACCTTTTTTTATGCCTGTAAAATAGTTTAAGTGAGCTATATTTAATTATTTATGTAACGAGGGAGTACATTGACCAAGGAGTATACGGTAAAATATTTTAGTGGAGTCACCCTTCATTTCATATGTATTAAAGGAAGTAAGTAACCGTTAAAATGGAAAAAAAGATAAAAATGAGCCTAGGGAGGAGCAGTAAAATACAGGCTTTGTGTCCCCAAGACACAAAGATAACTCCTTCCAAAGATTCCATCCCTTCTCTCACTCCCCAAAATAACATGTCATCCTGCCTTCCACCCTTTCTGTCACATGCGTTCCTCTTCCTCCCTTCTGAACTCACCCAATTCCCTAGGTAATTTACCTTTTTTATTATTTTCTCCTGACTTTATTATAAGAGCCGATAAACAAATTGTGTTTTTTGAAAAAGCAGTTCAAAATTATTGAAAAATCATAATTATATCTGAAATAAATTTTTTTTTCTGTAATATTACCATTATTTATGTTTTACTATTATCTCATTTAAAATAACGTTCCCTTCTCTCTCCTCCTACGTATAATCATCACCCATCATTTTATATTATACAATATTTCAAATTAATTAACGGTAAAGTAGGAAAAAATGCATTAAATGCTGTGACAACCCAAGACGAACTTTTATCTTTTAGATCAAACCACTTCAAAATTTGGACTCATATATTAAGGGTTGGAAGGAGTATTATTAGTACTTCCTCTTGTCCATAATATAAGAGGTACTTCCCCCTGTCCATTATTATAAGGTACCAACTAACAAATCTTACATACCTATAAAAGTGGTTAAAACTTTAAAGCATTAAATTTGTCTTAAAACTCAAATAATTTCCAATATTGCACATACTATCTACACTAAATTCAAATATCATACTCCCTCTAATCTTTATTATAAGGCACCAACTAACAAATCTCACATGTTAATAAAATTAATTAAAAGCATTTAATTTGTCATTAAAATTTAAATGATTTACAATACTGCCAATATTAACTACACTAAACTCAAACACCATATTAATTACAACTCTCTCCCGACCACTACCCTTATTATATATGTGCATGGAAGAAAAAACATATTCAATGCTTCTTGGAAATTAACAAAAGCCTTATAAAATGACCAAATAAAATTGTTAGTTGGTGTCTTATAATGAGGACCAGAGGGAGTATTAATTATTACTCTCTCCCACTACCCTTACTATTATTAAATATGGACATTGATGAAAAAATATATTTAACGCTTCTTAAAAACCAACAAGTGCCTTATAAAAGTATCAAATGAACTTATTAGTAGGTGCCTTATAATAAATAAGGACTAGAGTTTTTTTCCCCATGTTATAAGATGTAGCGTGTAAAAATCAAGATACTCAATGTTTGATTTTCATTTTTGCTTATGCATATTTAATGTAAAGATGGGAGTAAGTGTGAGTGTATAATAAATGATATAAGGTAAAATTGGAAAACCACATTTACTTTACCCATAGTAAATGACCCCACTTTGTCTGTTTCTTTCTTTTTTTTTACTTGAACTCCACTATATTTTTTTGGTTTGAATAAAATGGTTGACTACCTCTTATAACATGGACTAGAATAATTTATTATTGCATCTTGTCTTATTTAAAATTAACTTTCTCTCATATGGGTATGTTCTTTCTTTATAAACAAAAAATTTATTTTATTTAAAAAAATAATACATTTTTTTATTTTTACCGTCATTAAATTGTAAATCTCCCATTCAACCAAAAAAAAAAAATTTGTAAATCACCCATGTCCCTTTTTCCCTTCATTTTCTCTTATAATATCTTTTTATCGATCCTTATTTCCCATTCATTATAAATAAGGACTAAAAAAATATACAAGTACCTCTTACATACGCTTTTATCTAATTTTAGCTGGGGTTTTTTTTTTTTTTTTTGTTCAAAATGTGAGTTAGCTAGCTGTAAAAAATGACATGGCGCATTACTATTATCTCTCTCTATCTCTCTGTGTTTATTTATTTATTTTTTCCCTCTTAAACTCTCTCTTTCTGTCATACCTGGGGGATTCCTTTCTGCAACATGCAACTATTTTTGTAAGTATTTTAATGTTCCATGGATCTATAATTCACCTCTCTCTCTCTCTCTCTCTCTCTCTCTGCACTTCTCAGAATTCCATGGTTTTTATGCAGAGCCTCCTTTCTTCTCATTCTTCCTTTCAACACACTTCATTCTTCCTCCTCAGATATATGCTATAGTACTTCACTCTCTGGTGCCAAATCACACTCTCTGTTCCAAAATCTCTATCTAACAACCTTGCTTTTGTTCTCCTCTTCCTTGTTCCAAAGTCTTCAAAAAGAACCTAAAGATTCCAACTTTTTCAAAACCACCCATCTCCATTCTTGAATCCACAACCAAAAAAAAAAAAAAAAAACACTTGTGGAGACCTGAAGGGGAAAAAGAAAAAAACACATCTCATCTATTCTTGTGAGAATCATATCCGAGAATGAGATCTGTGGAAGACAAGAGGTGCTATGGGAATCAAACGCAGGATACTCCAAATTCAAGTGCCGTTTACTTCGAGTTTCACAAGGGAACTAACCGAACTTCTTTAGGAAAACCCACACCATCTAAGTGGGACGACGCTCAAAAATGGCTAGTGGGGTTGTCGTCTTTGTCAAGAGGAAGCGATAAAACCCAATCCAAGAACAAACCCAGAAACTCAAACGCAGATGACTTGAGATTAATAGCTCCTATTCCACAAAAAGACCAAGACTTTGACGACAAAGAAGAAGACGAAGAAGAAGTACAGAGAGAAATAGAACAGACCACAGCTAGTCATCAAAACGACGCAGAGGAAACAAAGAAGGTAGAATGCGACGAGTCGTTTTGGCGAGTCAACAAGCCTATGAGTCAAAACGCAGCATGTGTACGATCCATATGTGTGAGGGATATGGGGACGGAGATGACGCCGATGGCAAGTCAGGAGCCGTCGAGGACGGCGACGCCGATAAGGGCCACGACTCCGGCGAACCGGAGCCCGGTTCATTCGGGGACTTCTACGCCATTGAGGAGTATAAATGGGGGTAATATTGGAAATATGAAAAGTTATGGGGTAGAAGAATTGAATTTGAACCCCCCTGAGAAGATGGAGAATCCAGTTAAGAAGTTAAGCCCTCTTGAAAGCAGGGCACTGGCATGGGATGAAGCAGAGAGAGCTAAATATACGGCAAGGTATAATGTGATCTATGAATGTTGTCTTTATAAGAATTTTGAGTTTTTAAGTGCCTGATTTTTTTTTTTCTGCTTGATAATTAATTAATGGCTGTTGTTCATGTTATTATTGCTTGTTTAAATTGAATATTTGTTCACTATTTGTCCATACAATATCAGTTTATATTAACCTTTGTCAACAAGGATTAGTTCAAGTATTTCTAGGAATGTTCAGTCAATTAAATTTATCATAGCAATTCTGGTATGGTTTTTTGAATTTATCTCAAGTTAAATTAATTTAGATTGAGTAGTGTGATCGAATTGAGTCCATTTGGAGGTAATTCTCTTTTAAGATTTTTTTTATTTGTACGGTCTCAAACTTAAAACAACTTCAAGCTTAAGCGACGAAAGCTTCATTCACTTAGACCTTGGTCAAAAGCTTTGAATTTTATGTGAACGTATTTGATTATATTCTGCACTGATTCTGAGAAGAGAAGCTTGGAATATTGTAGGTTCAAGCGTGAAGAGGTAAAGATTCAAGCCTGGGAAAACCACCAGATAAAAAAAGCTGAGATGGAAATAAAGAAAATGGAGGTAATGATTAGGAATTCTATTCAATTTCTACTACTATTTTTGTCTTCTAAAGTATCACCAAGATTTGTGTGGGATGATTTTTTTTAGGTAAGAATTTGTGTGGGATGATTGGTTGGTCATAGCGTTGAAACTGTAGGCAATAATGATTTAGTTAGTGCCATAAGGTTTTGAAAAAGGCCATCAAAATCAGCGATGGCTCGTCTTTTAACGTGTGCTTCCGAGGTCTGAACTCATTATAAGTATGGCGTGATGGTGTTTTGTGAGAGAGTTTCAATTTCCAAAAATGAAAAGGATTGGGTTTGAATAATCAGAAGTGAAGTGACAGAGGGAATTATTCTTGAAACGAATTATGGCATGGCAAAGATCTATCTATGGTTTTCAGTTTTCTACTCATGTGAATTTGAGTGGCCGGTTGACTGTTCAAGAGTTTGGGTATAAACTTTGGGAACCGATCTCTTACCAATTAAAATACAAGCCGAGGGAAATAAATATATTTAAAGAGTCTAGCATTTACCTAAATGGTTTGGATTTGATTTTGTTAAAAACATTATGTTTGAGACATAATTTAAAATCAAATCAAAACGGTTTGGACGAGACTAAACTATTCATATATATATATGCTCAGTTTTCCGTACTAACTATTTTTTGGGTGAATACTAATAGGAAAACAGCCTCTACACATTGCCCTTCCCCTTTTGTTGCTTTTCCTAATCATTGGATTAAAGTTTCAATGATCTTGATTTAATATTTTATAAAAACAGATATTATTATAATTTTAGATAAAATACATAGATAAATTTAACATTTTTTTTAATTTTTCTCACTATAGTTGCGAACTCTTAATTTGATAGAGTTTTAGTCAAATCCACTAAAGATATCAAGATAATACTCTATAAGACAATTCTAGAAGTATATGTTATGCAGCTTTTAAAATCTAATTCATTTATTTGTTTATGAGAAATAATTGTGTAGGAGTTATATAAATATGTGTGTGTGTGTGTATACATATATATATATATATATATATATATAACATTAGAGTCAAATCATGTTTGAGTTGTTTCCAAGATAAATTGGTAGGTCTTAGATATTTATTACTGGGATGGGATTCCTTATTCAACTGCATGTTGAGCTTATCACAACTATTTTTATTATGTAATTAATTGTAAAGTATTTTTCATGAAAAATAAGCTCAAATAATTTTATTTCTATAGCTATTTGGTTGTTTACATTGAATGAATATACATAAAAACATTCTTAGCTTCAGCTCACATAATTTTTAACTATACATATTTATATGCTGTAAAAATGAGACTAGTTAAAAAGACTCGATTTATAATACATTATTAATTTCCATTTTTTCGGAGGCATGAGAAGATGTTGTTATTTATAATAATGTTTTCTAAAGCTATATATATAATTATTTTGTAACTATTATTATTAATGAAAAGTTGTGACACGGCATTATGCAAGTTTTACACTACAACTATGCAATGTCATTTTCTGTATATCTCATGAGAAGTTCATGGAAGACAAGACGTAGGTCTGAACTTAGTGGACAGAGAAGCATGCATGTATTTGCAGGCTTTTACACAGACGAGAAGAGTTATAAATAATTATGATTAGTCTCTCTCAATCCCTCCCTCTCTCTCTATATATAACAATATAATTGATATATATATATAAAAAAATTATAGGTGAAAGCAGAGAGAATGAAAGCTAGGGCACAAGAGAAGATGGCAAACAAAGTGGCAGCAACAAGGAGGGAAGCAGAAGAGAAGAGGGCAAATGCAGAAGCTAAGCTTAATGAAAAAGCTTTGAGGACTTCTGAAAGAGCTGACTACATCAGAAGGACAGGACATGTCCCTTCTTCTTTCTCTTTCCACTTTAAGTTTCCTTCCCTTTGCTGGTAGCCTTCACTCCTTATTATTGGGTTAAGTTGTATCCCCCTAGTATTTTCTTTTTCCATAGCACTCAATATTCTCAAATGATTTTTGGTGCAATCTTGTCCTCAGAGTATTTTCTCGACAATGATGACCATTATGATACTTTAGGATATTGAATGCACCAAAAACTAATTTAGGATACTAAGTGTGCTATTCCAAAATCACTTTAAAAATGCTAAATATGTCAAATATTATTTTAAGATACAGAGTGTTTTTGAAAAATATTTTAGGGTGTAAAATACAACTTAACCCTTCTTTAATATGCTCGATATATATCAACTAGCTGCTGCTGCTATATGTACTTTATGCAGCATTCATATCATATAAATGTTGTGTATCACTCTTGATTATTTTACACTCAAATGAATTGCACATAATCTCCCTCCGATCCCTCCCACCCCAACTTGTATGTCTCACGGCATGTAAACCTTTTTTATTGCCCTTAGAGTACAAGACTATATATATTGCATAGATGTATTTCTCTTTTAAAAACTCATTCATTATTACTATGTTGTTCTCATAAAAAGGAGTGAGAGAAAATGTAAGTGCATCTTAGGGTAGCGGTGGGAATGAATCTATTGTTGAGAAAGGGACGTAAGATTCATGCATGTTTCCATATCTGGTACCTATTGGTTAAGCAAAGAATGATTCATTATTACTTGATTTTTTTTGCGTATTTTCTTCTGAACTCACCGACTAGCTAGTTGGTACCATCTCATGACATTCCTAGATTTAGACAAGTTATGTTGAATTGAATGATAGATTTGTAGTAGTTCAAACCTAGATATCTAATAATTTTTGTCCATACTATGTTTGTTGCTATTGACCAATAAAGAAGTAAAAATACTACTCCCTCTCGTCTCAAATATAAGGCCTATTTGGAAACATGTGTTTGGTCTTAAATGTAAGACCTATTTCGAATTGTGTTCTTAATTTCTCCCTAAATTATTCTTATGAGTGCTCTTCAATAATAAATAAATAAGAGAGAGATGATTGAGATAAAGGTAGAGGATAAAGGGTGTATTCGTAATACAATGTAATTTTAACTAAATTAACTAACATCCTTAATATAATAAAATTAGGTAAATATGTCTTATATTTAAGACTGGAGGGAGTGTTTTTTTTCTTATTAAATGAGCAAACAAAATATATAGTATGAGGTTACAAATTATATTGAATCCGGATCTCAAACTTACAATGAAACCTTGAATATTGTTAGGCTACAAGGCCATTGAGGGAGAGAAAATATTCTAACAAGGTTTGTTTCGATGCAAAATAGAAGCCTTTAAAAGTTTTTAAAATAATGAAAAGTTATAACACACTGTCAAATCCATGACTAAGTACATATACTAGTATGATGGTATCGCTTATTCCTCATTAATCTTTGGAATTCAGCCGATAAATTATGTTAAAGACAATCCTGATATCTATTTTTTTATCCCTAAGTGCCAAATGGGGATCAAGGTATTAAAATTAAAATTAAAATATTGATAGTCACGGGCATTTATCTAAGGGTCAGAAAGCAGAAAAATACAGACACAAAACAGAGAAAAGGAATTATAAGCCGGAGAGCTTATGACATAATTTGCTGTGCTAATGGGATTTCCGTAGGCCCATTTAAAGAATTGGGCCTTTGGACTGCCCAAATACTTGAAAGGCGCGATTTTTCCATGCTAGGCGAGGTGAACACTGGAATATTCCCATTTTTTTTTAACCTGTGGAATATTCCCATTAAACTTTGGGTAAATGTGCAAAATTTAGAAGCCAACTACTGCTCGAGTTATTCCAAAAATAGTTCTTAGAGAGTTGCAAATATAACAACAATGAAAATAAGTTACAAATATGGTATCAATAAAATAAAAACGCTGCAGATATGGTAAGTCCATTAATTTTTCAAACATCCGTCTAACATATTTATGTGTCACACTTGTAAAAATTTACCGAACATTAGAGCAAGATAAATAATTTGTTATATTTACAACAGTTTTATTTAATTTTTATTATATTTATACATCACAAAATATTATTATATTTCGTACACTTTATACTATATATTTTGTCTTTATGTATGCATCTCTGCCCTTAAATTTTTCAATAATTTATTCGTAATTTCAATTAAGAATTAGTAAGAATTAAAAAAAAAAAAGATTTTTGGTTTTGCGATGGCGAAGTTCCTCTCGCAACCTTTTCTTATCGTGGTCACGCCTTACTTTACTCTCTTTCCTTGACAAAGGTCGCTCTCTTCTCTATCTCTCCGTCGCTTCCCTTTGTCGCTCTTTACCTATAATCATTCGTAAGCCCTTTCAATTCGATTATCTTTCCCTGATTAGTCTGAGGATCGATGATTCTGGCTTAGCTCATTTAATTTCTACGGTTTAATTTCTTTTTATTCTTTTAATTCCCCCTATTTCCCTCGATTTCTTGAATTCCTAGGGTTTTATATCCGATCTTGTCTATAACTGCCCATGTTAATTGCATAGTAGTGCCATCATAGAACTTCTGATTATCTTCAAGGGCGTGATTCTTTGATATCGAATTGTTGTCGGATCTGACTTTGTTCGTGGCTAGGGTTTCAATTTGATTTACGTGTATTTGTGCACCTCGAATTAGAAAATTTTCAGGCTGAATTTTCTGTGCTCTGGGTTTAGGGTTTTGTAAGCAGATCATCTAAGCCTGATAGGAGAGGGGATTAGGGGTTTTCAGTGCAAGTTAGTGTTTAGGTTTATTTATGGCTGCTGGGAGGCATGGAGGCTATCGCGACAACGGATTTAGGGATCGTGAGTCCAGTTTAGATGTCTCAAGACAGGGTTATGCTAATTCTGAAGAAGATTACGATCGGATTAGGACTGGTAGCCGAGATAGTGTGAGAGGTGGGGACACTGATGCAAGAGAGAGGATTAGAGTGAGGCAGAAGGATGTGAGGGAGAGAGAGGCGATGAATGGAAGCTACCACTCATCTTCAAGTAGGAGTGACTCGGGGAGTAGCAGTGGTGGTCTTGGTCCTAGAAAATGTGGTTTTTCTGTCAAGGCAACTGATAGAGAGCCAGGTGAGCTTTCGAGTGACAGTGGTTCTGATGAAGCTGTTGAATCAGAACCACTGGGGAAAGGCGTTGACCTTACCAAGGTTGAAAAAAATGGGACCCAGTCTCCATTGCAGAGGAAAAGAAAATTTTCACCAATAGTGTGGGATCAGGATGACAAAGAAGGCAATGATTCATCCAAACTTAAGGTGCCTAAAACTTTGACTACTCTTCCTCCTCCACCACCACTGCCCAAAGCATTCCGTCAGTCGCCTAATGCTCCATTAGGTGGGGTGGAGATACTTCCAGTTAACAATAGAGAAGCTGAGAGTCTTGAGTTGCCTACAGAAGTGAAACCTCCTCTGTCCCCTGAGACAGTTCAGGATGTTGATGCTGAGCCTACTGTGAGAGCTCGTCCTTTGTCACCAGATCAAAATTTGGGCAGCAATCTGGATGCTGAGCAGCTAGAGGGTGATGACTATATGCCTATGCATAATATATCATCTTCAAGATGGGCAGCTGGGGATAACTCTCCTGGGGATGAGGGTGAAATTGTAGATGATGATGATGAATTTTATAAAAAGAAGAGGAAGTTGACGCCTGAGTTCTTGAATACCAGAGTACGGAACAAGCTGTTGAGCCCAGAGGAATCAAGAAGAGATGGTTATGAAGCAGCTAGAGCTAAATCATCTGAATCTGAAGAAAGAGGTAACCATGGCAAAATCTCCACCGGTGATGATCATATTGGTATTGGATCTGATAAGGATGATTATATGGAAATTGATGGTCGTGTTAAAAGTGAAACCACTGTTAGCCACTCAGATACCGCATCTGAGGATGAAGATGATGGACGGGAGACTCCAGAGCCTCCAGTTCCACCACAAAGAGTTGTCAACATGCTTCAGGGCTGTAGAAGTGTTGATGAGTTTGAGAGACTGAACAAGATAGATGAAGGAACATATGGTGTTGTATATAGGGCCAAAGATAAGAAGACTGGGGAAATTGTAGCATTGAAGAAGGTGAAGATGGAGAAAGAAAAAGAGGGCTTCCCCCTTACTTCTTTAAGGGAAATAAACGTTCTACTTTCTTTTCACCACCCATCAATAGTTGATGTTAAAGAAGTAGTAGTAGGTAGCAACCTTGATAGTATTTTTATGGTGATGGAATACATGGAACATGATCTTAAAGGACTGATGGAGGCAATGAAGCAGCCATTCAGCCAGAGTGAAGTGAAGTGCCTTATGCTCCAGCTTTTAGAAGGTGTGAAGTATCTTCATGACAACTGGGTGCTTCATAGGGATTTGAAAACTTCTAACCTGCTTTTGAATAATAGGGGCGAGTTAAAAATTTGTGATTTTGGGTTGGCCCGTCAGTATGGTAGTCCACTGAAAACTTACACACACCTGGTTGTTACTCTTTGGTACAGGTGAGTGTTCTTGCATAATTTTGTTACTTCTATCTTTAATTTCACCGTACTTGTTAATTATAATCAGCGTGCAATTTCTTCATTCTCATTATTGTTTGCTCCTGAATATTGGATCTGTTGCCATTTTGTCATGTTTGACACTTCATACTATAATCTTCTTGATCCTCTTATAACTGTGCAGTAGAAATTGCTATTACCTATTACCTATTACCTTTATTTTCTTTTGTCATGAAGATCAATGCTTTAGGAACTCATTATTCTTTATTTTACAATGGACATACATACTAATGAAGCTATATTGCTAATGGTGTTGTGTTATGGGTTTTATTTCTGTCTGATTTAACATGTCTGTTCACATGTTCTTATAGAGATTATGTACTTAATGGCACTCTATCTGTTTCTCAGGGCGCCAGAGCTTCTTCTGGGGGCAAGACAGTATTCGACAGCCATTGACATGTGGTCCTTGGGTTGCATAATGGCTGAGCTATTGTCCAAAGAACCACTGTTCAACGGGAAGACTGAATTTGATCAAATTGACAAGGTATGCTTTCCTAGTTTCTATTTGTATCTAACAAGTTCGTGCCTTTTAATTTTCTCCCTTTTAACTGTTAGTGCTCCTAGCTTATAGTCTATAGTTGGCTTCTGATCCATTGGCATTTATTGTTTCATTTTTAGATTTTCCGTATTCTTGGGACACCAAATGAAACGATCTGGCCTGGCTTCTCAAAATTACCTGGAGTGAAAGTCAACTTTGTCAAGCATCAGTAAGTATTTGTTAGTTCCTTTGTTAATAACATTGCCTTCTGGTTCTATGGTCCTTATTTTTTGCCACTGTTTTCTCAGGCTTCAAACTTTGGGTGGTTCTGGTCTGGCTGTCTGGCCTCCCTTGGTGAATTTTAAAGTTACATGGCTTTGATAGTTTGTACTAACTACCCAAATGTTCCTTTTAGGTATAACCTTCTGCGCAAAAAATTTCCTGCCACATCATTCACTGGATCTCCAGTTCTCTCCGATTCTGGATTTGATTTGTTGAACAAGCTTCTTACATATGACCCTGAGAAGGTAAAATGATCTTGTAGATTAGCTTTCTGATTTTATTGGGTAAATATTTCTGTACTTTCAATAACTTGGCAAGGCTTTCTACTATATGCAGAGGATCACGGCCGAAGAAGCTCTCAATCATGAGTGGTTTCGTGAAGTTCCTCTGCCCAAGTCTAAAGAATTCATGCCTACTTTCCCTGCTCGACATGCTCAAGAGAGGTAAGAAATTGCTTTTATTAACAGTACCTTTCTCTCTCTTGAAATGTTCTTTTGATTGATAGATGCTTGTTATGCTGCAATTAGGCGGACTCGGAGACTATTAAAGAGTCCTGATCCTGTGGAGGAGCAGCGTCGAAAGGAGTTGCAGCAGGGTGAATTAGGGACTGGTGGTATTTTTGGCTGAGAACCATGCAATGTAAAGCTATGGCCTTGATAATCGTTCTAACATGCTCCGCTGATTGTTTGCATGGATGAGGTGAGAGTGTGTACTGAGCGGAAGTTGCAAACATTGTTAAACAATCACTTGTGCTATTTTTTAGCAGGCACTTGGTTTTTGCGGAGAATTTGTGTTCTTTTACCTCCTGGTGTTGATGGCCAAAAATACATCCTGCAATCAAGATTTCTTTCAGGTCAACTTCCTGATTTGGCCATCATATATATATGCTCTTGCACCACTGCCAGCAGCACAAGGTGTGGCATAGCTGCCTTCTTTTAAAATAGGAAAAGTCAGTTTTTGCTGAAACTTGTGTATGTAACATATTCCCATTCCCATTATCATTGTAAACAATTTTATCTGATTTTGAGTATTAAAACAATATGGAATTTCTAGCTGTTGCCTTTTCTTTTTTTAATATTAATATTGTGTTTGCAAGAGACAGTTGGTGTGAAGTGGAAGAGCGCCTTCTTGCATTTCACTGATGAAGACGGTAACCTTGTGCCTAAAAGGTAACGTATTCCTTTAATATCCGAGATATTAAAGGATGAGGATTATGTTTGCTTGTCCATGAGGTGTAATGTCCATGTACCCATGTTGCTTGCAGAGGCACATGACCAATGTTGTTTAATTGAGTGATGGTACTCATACAACCGAACATATTGGTCGGTAATTACAGTTCTGTCTGAGAAGTGTTGGTTGGCTTTTAGCAGTGAAAACTGGCTGCGAATATTGATGTCTTTGTAAGCAATCTGATTGTAGGAATATCCTTACTCAATTGCAAATATTGATGTCTTTGTAAGCAATCTGATTGTAGGAATATCTTTACTCAATTGACCTTAGTTTTTCTAATGTTGTATGCTTAACAAACTTGGTTGAGGATTATCAATGGCACAAGATTGCTATTTGTGTGGAAGTCACTAATTTTTTTTATGCCATGAACTCATGGATTTTGCTCTGTAAAATGCTATGGTTTTATTTTTATGTTAAAGAAATGGCCAGCTCTTGTGGATCTTATTCCTGAGATTTCTCTCTTAAAAGCTATGTCCATGAATTTTATCAGTTTTTGTGCACAAACTAATTGATACATTAGGTATGATTGTTGAAATGAGTCAATTGGGAGGAAATGTTGCATGCATGCATTTTATTTGAAAATTTAGGACAATGCAAAAGGACTGATTTGGGCTTTCCTATATGTTCTATTGGGGGCTTCGGTTTTGAGCTTCTGTGTGAGTCATCAGTCAGTAAACAAGGGAGCCTTTACCCCTGTATCTCCTGTCAAAAAATTTTGCCCTGACTAGATATCTATGATGGACAGTTGTGTTTAATTTTTGTCGTGATAGTCAATTATTTTAAATCAATGCCTTCAACTGGCTTTTGCTTTTGAAATTAATTCACTGTATGGAATTGAGTATAAAATGAATCTAATTCCTCATAAATGACTCGTTGGAAATTTAAGTGTGTGTTTATCTACCAGATTCTGAAGCCTATTTATCTATCTATTTGTAAAATGTAGTTTCCTGGAAGTAACTTCTATTTCCATTTGCAAAACCAAATTTTGGGTTAATATTCCATTTAAAATCAGACGAGTCACCAAAACACACACACTTATATGAAAACTTGGTTTGTGGAATGTCCCTTTGAATCCCTCTAACCGGTAGCCAGGAATGCATAATGAATTTTAGCCCTCTCCGGCTCTCCCTTGTTCTTGGTCTCTAAGATCATCTTCCCTTGGGAGAAAAAGCCAAAACAAAAAAAAAGTGGGATTGTATAATTTTAATCAGTTTACATTGAAATGAATTATTTTTACACGCTGTTGATGATTAAGATCATAATGATCTTTAAACTGAATGTTTTATTTCTTCTCGTTTTTCATTGCTATTTATCTGTCGAAATTGTTTCTTTGGATCCAGTTGCGAGCCTTTTTCTCATTTTTCCTTTACTGCCTTTGCCCAGATATGGAACTGCAACTTCCTTTTAGGATTTTAGCCTTGAGTGAGGTCTTCATCTTAATGAAGCGATGATGTTATGAAATCCTTGAATTTGCTAGTTCTCCAGTTGTTGCCTGTTATCTGTTTCTTAGTATTTTTCCCCATCCTGTCAAGGTTCTGTTTAACTAAGCTGGTTTTTATATCCCTTCCCTAAGACCAAATAAAGTTGCAGCCTCTTTTAAGTGTATTATCCATGTGTATTGTGTATCAAAGAATAAATTTAGAACTTGCTTAAAAGAATTGAAGTGAAATTCTTGTCATTTGTACTAACGGAAAATTGAAATTTGGCTACTATAAGAATTCTTTCATGACATTTGTCTGCGAATGTCACTGCAGTATCAAAGCACGCAGGTTGAGGAGGTTACTCGTATACCCCGGAATATTTAGAACATCAATTAGTTGTTCCTTCAATCTCTCTAGAGGTACTGTACATACTTTGGTTTGCTAATATTTACAGAGTTCTTATATTAGCTTAAGATTTGTTAATATACTATCAATATGTGACATTGCTGTTCAATTGTTAGCTTGAAGATAGGACTGATTAATTGACATTGGTTTAGTGCAAAGATTGAATGGTTGTTATCACTCAAGGTCTCGTGGTTGGATTGTGGTTGAAACTTTTGAATATAGTAGGTTGGACTGATTTAATTTTTTTTTTTTTTTTTTTTTTGGTGGGTGACATTGGTTGATAGAACTGAAAGGAGAGATGCCCCCCTTATCTTGGCTAATATATGTGAGGTGAGGGAAGGTGAAAAACTTTTTTATAGCTCCAAACCAACCTTTGTAGAGTGGTTGATTGAGTTGTTGAAAATAGAAGATAATCATCCGTCTTTACCCTGCAATTTGTGAACAAAATAAATGGAATGATGGAAGAACTTCCTCACAATTAATAAACACACTTATACGAGGTGCTTCTCTATGATATGCTTCCTTCACGACAAACTTTCATCTTTATTTGGTTTGTTGGTGCTGATATGGTGCAATAGTATGTCACTTTATTTTTTTTTAATCATGTGGTCACCAGTCTAGGATTTATTATTTGGAGAACAGATTATGTCGTTCAAATTCAGTTTTAAAATATGGGTTAGTATAATTATTGAGGCAGTAAGTAGTAAGGTGCAGTTGAAATTGATGTGAAGTTATGCTGAGCCATGTGGTTGATTCTGCTGTACGTATGAAATGTATTGTGTTAGAGGCTCGAAGTATTTTTCAAGTTTTTAATAAACGAGTCATTGTCCAGATTTGTCACTGAAATTTTTGAAGGCTTTGTTTTGTTGTGTAGAAGTAGCAAAATTGATTTTAAACTCATCCATGTGTAAAAATGAATTGTTTAGACAAATTTGATGTTCTTGTTCTTGTCTAAACTGATTGCCTGTGGATGGTATATACATAAACTTGGTGCACAAACATCGCAACTGTTCTGTCATAACTAATTGTTAGGGTGGATGATGTTGAGGATATTATGACAACTCGCATAAAAGCTATTTGGATAACTTCATCTTACGTGACTTCTAAATTTGTGTGGTTTTGATTTTATTTGCTTGTTGATCATTTGTTTCTCTTTTTATTTTTTGGGATGAGGTGACTTCTAAATTTGGGCTCTAACGTTTTGAGGTGCACTACATTCTGCATGTGATGCCAAAATCCAATGAGAAAGCTTGACTCGCTTTATTGCGAACATTCTTCCAAAGCTGTCACCGCATCATGCTTTATGTGGGGTTGGTTGGTGGGTGGCAGTTGCGCATAATCTTCAGTTTTTGGCAGTCAATTGAATGAATGTATATTTACTAAATTGCCGCGCCAACAATCAAGCATGTAAGAAAAGATGCGCTGGGGGATGATCCCTTCTGAAGTCCATGTTTATGATCCCGACATCATGGTGTTTGTTTTGGACGAGAATAAAATGGATTTGTTTTTGCTTCTATAATTACGTTGCCCAGACGCACTAATGATAACCGAACTGAAACAAATTAGAGCTGCACTGTGTAGGATGTTTTGAAGCTGGAGAATGCTGGAGAATGCCGCCTCGGTTTTGACTGTGAAAATCACACTTTTATAAAATGAATATGTACTAGCGGGAGAATGCTACTTTGAGATGCCAATGTTAGCTTGGAATAAAATAAGGGCCCTCTAGGAAAAGCTAAACACGTCATATAATTTGCTGCAAACATTTTAACATTTTCTGTAGAACAATTTACTATAAAAAAGCAATTCTAATTTACAATTTCTACTTTAGGCAAAAAAAAAGAAAAACCTTTGTTTCCTCTGTCCCGCAGCAAGCGATTAGGTTCATAACTTTAACAACCGTTGGTTGCAATCGCTTCTAAATTTACTTGTGTGTTGTGTGGTCATGAATTCTTGCTCAAGACACCAAATTTATGGAAAGCCCCCCTAATAATTTATAACATGACATTTTTTTGGAAAAAAAGAAAAGCGTGGAATCAAATAATGTCTACAAAGATTGTGAACAATAAAACAATATACCTCCTTGGTGGGGCTGAACTAAGAATACTCTTGCCCAATGATGTACAAATCTAACTCTATTGAGCAGTTTCCAGTAGTTTCAGACTTTCAGTTATCCATTTGCCTTCACTTACCACTGCTCCTCTCTATACTCTGTCCTATATGTGATCTGGTGTGGTAGTTCGACCTGGTCCAAGCTGTGTTCTTACTAAATTAGCTGGAGTCACCTGACCAATTGGACCATAATTCATCCCTATTTCCTAAGACCTCCAAAACCGTACACCATGGTTCGCTTCCTGTCCTATTCTTTTTACCAAATCTGTGTCTGCCTCGGTTTTGACTGCGAAAATCACACTTTTGTCATGGAGTGATTCTCAATTAAGATGACAATGATAACCGCCGTTGATACCAGTTTGGAATAAATACATCATCATAATATGGTCTTGCTAAGCACGAAAGTTACCAGAGTAAGTTCAAGAAAAAAGATAGTGTTGACAAGGGATCGATCAACTACCCATCCAAATATAGTAATTCCTCCAGGATTCGTTTGTAGATACATCACTGCATATTAATGATACAATATGAGGCCTCTTAAAAATCATTGGCAGTCTAAGAGAATTTGCCGCCTTCAAAATAAATGCAAACACTAGCATAGAGACAGTCTGATAGAAAGTCAAGCATGGTAACGTAAAAGAGACACTCCACACAGAAGATAAGAGGTAAAAAGATTAGAAGTGCTACTTTAGCAATACTAATACTTACTGCTTGGGAGTTAGTATAAACGTGTCAGTTAAGTCACTAATTAAAATAACTTACTTGAGAAATTCAACATTAGATAGACAGGTGGGGGTTAAATTACGTACCAAAGGCTTGTCTCTTATGATGTGATGACATGTAAGAAACCAGTTGGCTGTTCGTAGGCATCAAGTTGAATTCCAAGGATTCTAGATCACTTTCAGAGGAATTAAAATTTATAGGATTTAAATGGTTTACATTCTCTAAGCTCCCCGTACTGGCATAACTTCTCAGTTGATATGCATCAGAAGTGGTGCACGTGGCTAGAGCGTGCCATCTGCTCGCAAGTGATACGATGTTTTGAGCTCTATGAGAAATCCTTGTTGCTGCGTGCAGACAAATAATGATTCCAACAACCTGAACAATTGTAGATACCTAAAAGAAGGGGCGCAAACAAGGCAAAGGGAACATAAATCTCAGGTTGAAATCTCTTGAGACTTAGTCAAAGAAGGAAGAAACAAATGACTAAAGTATGGCTGGTTAAAGTAACCACAAAAATCGGAAGTTGTTTGAACTGCATGGAAAATGATTGGAACATTAAAGCTTGAACTTACAGCAAAATCTCCACCATTTGTCAAAGTAATTAATCCACCATATGTGGTGACTTCAATCAGAGTGACAATTTGGCTAACTGTAACAACCAAGAAGCCAAGAAGAAGATAGATTCTGAACCTATGGCTTATCTTGGAGAGATGATAGCGTAACCGAATGTGCTCCTCCATGAAAATGAGCACATTAGTATCCCTTTGTATGAGCTTCCCATAATCATCGAAGTGGATAACTTGCAAATTGCAGATCAAGTGAAACAAAGTGCTGGCTAATAGAGAAATTGTACTGACATAAGTCCATGAAATGATCGAAGCCACTGAAACAGCAAACGAAAGCCACCATGACTCATGGTTTATAAGTGAAAGGCGAATTATTTCTCGAATAGTCTTCAGAAAGAAACATGTTGATCCCCACAGAGCAAGCAACTTAAAAGATTCCTAAGGACAGAGAAAAAAAGTTTTAGCATTCCTGACAAACTAAGAACAACAGAAGACGTGGATGTGAAAGAGAACCAGAAATAGCGCTCTGGTTTTTCTAGAACTCTAAGAACGTGAAATCGAAAAATTGACGGTAATTCACATGATTTAGACAATATGTTTAGCAAACAAATTGGATGACATTTAATTGACCACCGAAATCTCGCAGCGACTTGGTCATCTTTAAGTCGCAGGCAAACTAAAATATCAAAGAAACTGATACAGTGTTATGCTAAAACTAGGGACATCAACAATTAATTTGGAATTCATCAGCTAAATGATTCGAACAAAGCGAGAACACGCTAATACATCAATTCAAATATTCGTAACGGTATTAGTTACTGAATTATGCTCTCTATGTAACTAATTTTAAGCGATTAACAAGAAATTCAAGGTTCCAAATAAATTGACCGCACGAAAATCGTAAACAGCTTAGAAGCTTAAATTCACTTACCGAAACCTGTTTGATGTAACGATCGTGTAAGCTAACCAATTTTCCACTGTACCGATCAACAAATAAGAACCTTCTTAAGCCATACTTGCGAAGATTTTGAGAGAGGCAGAACAAGGAAACGGCAGCGAGACAAGCCTGAAACGCAACGATTTCCATCTCGAAATCCTTCCGCTGATAATCCTCGCAATCGGAGCAATCTCCGGCGAAGAGAGCCACCAACGGCACCACCACGCCGAACACAGCGAAAGAAGTCCAGGACAGAGCAAAACTCAACCACGACGATTGTTCAAATCCAATCAATGCCAGAAACGTTTCAATCCGATTTAGCATCCGATCCAACTGAGTCTCCTCCGGTTCATCACGATCATCGTCTTGGTTGCCTTGTTGTCCTGCTTCAACGTCGTTTCGATTCGAATTTGAGGTTATCAATGGAGTTTGAGCATGAGATTGCTCTGTCCGTACAAGATTGGAAGAAGCCATGAATGAATCTACAATGTTTTTAAGGCATGTTCCGAATCAATCAGTGAATTCTTGAGATGGTTTTGGAATTGGATTGCTGATAGCTTGAGAGTTGAGATAATCTCGAAGTCAAAACTGCTAGAATTCGCTAAACTCGTCGATTTCCTTCTATGGCTTGCGTTTCTTAAACGATAGCAAGAACAAATTCAAGCTTATTGAGAAAGTCTTAATCATTGAAAAGGAAATAAATTAATTATGACATGAAATCCATTTTATACAAGAAAAAAAAAAACAGAAAAGAAGGTAATTATCAGATGTGTGTGAAAATCATGACAATATTGAGATCTTCTCTTCATTTTTAAATTTTAATTGATGCCGCGCTGCAATTCAAATTATGTTTTCCTTTCTTTTTCTAGCTTATAAATCAATATTCCGGATATTGGTAAAAAAAAAATATTTTCCAAAATTTTTTATTAAGTATGCGTTTCATCTTTTATGTACTTAAAAAAAATTCTGATTTAAAAAAAAGTTTCCCCCCTTCTAAATATGTTATCTAATTACATAATTTTTTTATTAACTACGTTTATTGTAGTGCTTAATAGGCCAAACGGGCCTTTCAAATTGGTTGGTGTTTCATATTTATAACTAACACTATTAAATTAAATTTTTATATGAACAGATAATATCGTCAGTAATTAATTATTGCGTAGAGGTATAGTGTATAATTAATCGATGTTAAATTGAAATTTTATTAAATTCTAAGAAGAAGTTTGAGGTTTAAGTTTTATTATTCATGTTTGCGATTTTATAAGAAATTGGTTATTTTGAAAGGTTCAATTTTTCAATTCTTACCTCCAATTAATTACATGTGTTTCTCATATATTTTACCACTAATTCTCTCTAAAATATACTCTCTAAGGTTTTTATTATAAGAACCCGAAATTTGAATTGATTTGATCCAAAATATAAGAGATCACCTAATATTCTCTCATCATTTAATGCTTTGTTTTTCCTATTTTGCCCTTAAGTCTCTTTCATATTTATTAATTCCCATATATTTCTCTCTTTTAATAGAATCATCATAAATAAGAGTAATATTGGAAAAATATGTATATCATAGACACATTTAATTACTTTTACATGTTTTCTTAAGAAGTATGATTTGACGGTCGGGCTCTTATAAATAAGACTGAAGGGAGTAGTATTTATAAAATAAATTAAATTTCCTACGTATTTATTATATGAACATGAAGGGTAAGTTGCATGTTTGAACTTTGGAGGCCTTAAATGTAAGAATTTGGGTGGACCCCGTTTCGCAACTTTTCTGGGAAATGCAGAGACAAATCACCCACAAAACTTCGGACTTCAAAACAACCTCGCCCAGTGAAAGAGACATTTGCTTTGTGCTTTGTCTTATCGGGAATCGGGTGAATTGAACATCATGAACCTTTTGTAATGTTTTTTTGGGTATAATCTGGAACTTAATTTGATGACTGATACGTAATTAACCCTTTTACGTATCCCAATAAAACATGTGGGACCACTTATTATGGATATGTTTAGTAATTTTTTTTTTTACCCTTACTCATTTATTATACACAGTCTCCCTCTTTTCTTGCATATACAAGAGAAGAAATGGAAAATACGTATTTATTATTTTGACTTTTATATATTACCTCTTATATTTTGGATCAAAAAACTTGTCATATTACCTCTTATGATAATGATAAGGTGGGAGGGAGTATTAATAGAAGAGTCACATATGAAAGCGAAAAATAATAATAGTACATTTTTGGGCCCAAAAAAGTGTGAACAAACAAATACGCGAAGACAAATATAATTTGGTCTGATGTGCTGTCGTTTTAACTTGATAGTTTCCCCAAAAAAGGGAAAGAAATAGACCAGTTCGGATTATAGTTGGCAAAATAAATAAAGGGGTAATTAATTACAGGTCTCATAAGGAACTTAATTAAGATGAGATCCCACGAAATCGTTTAATTAATTTCAAGTCCCTGACATAAAGTTGTTATCTCATGCTCATTAAATTATTATCGTAGCCCAAACAGTTGTTATTGTCTGATCAAAAGTTGTTACTGAATTCTCAATCACTAACAACTGAATGAGCAATCGATAACAACTTTTGACCTATGATAACAACTTAATGAGCATGTATAACAATTTGTGGCTAACCATAACAACTAAATGAGCGTGTGTAACAACTATTGTTCAGTAACAATTTTTGAGCTGCCGATAACAATTGAATGAGCACGCGATAACAACTTTGTGGAACTTGAGATTAATTATGGATTTTGCTTTGGACCTGAGATTAATAACGCAATTTCGTGGGACCTCATGATAATTAAGTTCGTTACTAGGGACTTATAATTAATTTTCCCATAAATAAATAAATATAATTATTGGATGTGTGAAAATGACCATACTAATAAAAAAATAACTAATTTATTCAAGAAAATACCAAATTAAAAAAGTACAAATTATACATCACTCCCCCTCCAAAAATGTAAGGACACAAATTGGAAATTTAAAACTCGGATCACACTCACACCTCATATACGCAACAGCTAACCATATCATCATCCAAAAACATTTTAAAACAAATTTCTACAAACTGCGAAGTTACATCATTATTTAAAACGTGTTTCTCGGTACATAACCAAAAAATAATACTGTAATTTCCTTTATTTTCCCTATAACATATATCTTATGATGGTTCATCGTGTTCATTGTAATAAACTCATTGTAGTTATATATTCGTGGTATCTTTGATCGGCAAAGAAAAATTTGCATTTTTCTAAAAATAACTAATGTCTTTCCTTTTGCAATGATTGGTCCATTCATCCGACCTTTTCATCTCCCACATGCTTCAAGGGGATCACGCCTGTGCAATTCTTCCGGATCTCAGTTCAAATTAACCATCTTTTTCAGCAATCTCCTTCTTTGCATACTCTTCAAGGGAACTTCACAGCTTATCCAAATGGACACTACTACATACTTCTTCAATCACTTGAGAACCAATTTACCAGAGCAAAATCGAGCCCCCTTATGCATACTGAGCAGAATCTTCCAGGGCTTGCATGAGATAGGCAGTTGTTCGAGGATGATAGACATGACAGAGCACAGAACTGGATTCACTACAACGTCAGAAATCTGGATCTCAGATTATACTGGTTTACTACACCAGCTAATCTTGGTCCCTCAGACAAATTATTAAACTGCCATTCATGTCGAAATGGCCACCATCTCCTCATATATGTATAATGGCTATCATTTCTTGCCTTTCCGAGCAAGAAATCGTTCTCTAGCAGCTTGGATTCTGCTTTCCCGGTCATCAGGAACTGTGGGAGCATCAAGGTCCTTCTTGGGCAAATCTGGCGCATTTTCCTCAGTTTCCTCCTCCTCGACATGACCAAGTCCACCACTGCTTCACATAAAGGATTACAGATAGAATCAACAGTGAGCATGGTCCTTAGAAAAAGGAACCGACAATAATCACATGCAAACCTGCCAATTATGTAACAATCTCAATGAACAGACTAACCTTAATTTTCGAACATCCAGAGTCTTGAGCTTGTTGATAATTGGTATAACCCATCTCATCTCAACCGAACACACATTTCTCATGTATGGACGTGGAGTTGCAATTAGTTCATGGTACACAACGTAGTCTGGGAACTTTCCCAGTTCATCTGATTTAAGCACTGAGGATGGATGCACCTACAATAAGATGGATTTGAAGGGCAGTTGTGTAAGAAGAAATAACATCAACAAAACTAGTTTAGTTAATAAAGCTAAACAAAAGTGATATGTATCACAATTACTCGAACCTTAACACAGAATTAATACCTGAACTATTTGGGCTTTAAAACCCAGAGTTCGATAACCATTATGATGAAGCTTCCTTTCAGCCAGCTGATTTGCATAGCCTACGCACAAAGCCTCCCTCAAATTTTTATAACCTTGCTTCTCTTCACTTCTTCCATGTGCTCGTACATCCAGCGGCCCTATTGCAGAATAATACCAACAAGTAAAATGCAATTGCCAACAACTAAGGTTGACGGATTCAGTAATTTAATTTTTTAAAAAAAAAGACCAAAAAAAGAGAGCAGTAACATCCACCAAAACCTTGATCATTTGTCTTTTCTTCCCCCTACTTTTACCAGGAAATAAATTTCACATGCAATAACATTAAAAAAAAAAAGAAAAAAAAAAGAAGAAGAAGAACTAGCGGATTGCAAAGAAAATAATTGAAGTGGGTAGATCTAATAGTTTTCTGACGTAAGTCAAAACAAGGGTCAAATTTGCTATGCTACGAAGTACGAACTGCTCAGATGGTCAAATTTGCTGGCTATACTATGAAGTACGAACTGCTCAGATGAAATGATGCGGACCCAAGATCCACTCCCATTTACAACCCCTAAGAGTCATACGTCATAACCACCCATTTAGCTTTTAATGGTCTGTCTGATGATCTTCTGGACGAAAGTGCCCACTAGGACTTGTATAAATAGGGGTTATGCATTGTGTTTGAAATCAAACAAGAGTAAGAGTTTCCTTTTCCCAAGTTGAGTGTGTTCTCTTTATTTTTTGGGCACCTGAGCCAAGAAATACATCCATTGACATGCAAGAACAAACAGATTCTAGTATAAGCCATCAAGAATACAGAAGTACAGAACACAAACCCTTTGCTATTTTCTGCATTATTTGGGACAACTGTTTACGAACATCTTTGACAAACAACATCCCTCGCACCTGCAATCAGTTAATTCTGAAAATTAAAAAAACTGTGACCAGGAAACATGTCCAATATGTATTTCTTCTTTAATGGAAAGGATTTTGCTCAAGAGAGCTTGACCTCCTAAAAGAGAAATGTAATATGTTCTTTTCTTTTAAATGCTACTAATCTTTACTGAATGTGTGAAACATAACATACACAACAAGGGAAGCACTAACCTTCCAAGTAAATACTCCTCCGGTCCTAAATTAGGAGCTACTAGGGGGATTGGTGCTGTTCCTAAACGTAAGACCCCAATCCAATTTATCTTCCATGTTTACCCAAACTACCCCTATTCATACTCATTCGACAATTGAAGTAATCGAATAAAAATAGCTACAATACATTTGTTACATAGTGGTATTTATCAGGCCATATTTGTTACAATTAACTTATTTACATAACTTCCTTAATCTAGCCAAATTAATTAAAATAACTCCGCCTATGTTTATAGCAAGCCTAGGTAAAGGAGGAGGGTTATGTTAGGCCCCGACAGCCAACGTAAAACCTGTTGAATCTCATGAACATGGATCAACGAAGAAATTGTGTGAATGCTTGGTCACTACCTGTAAGTAATGCGTTGTATAGCTCGAGTACAGTGAGATGAGAGCGAGAGCAACTGCATCCTCGCCTGAATGTAGTGTTAAATGAGTAAGGGCTACTCGAAAGGTTATTGCCTGCATGTGACGCGCTGTATGGCTTGAATACAGTGAGAAGAGAGCGAGAGCTGTTGCATCCTTGCCTGAATGTAGTGTTAAATGAGCAAGAACTGCCACACTTAAATGGTCAGAGGAGCTAAAGAAGCTAGCTCATGAGTATAAGATTAGATTTGATTCTTTGAACATTCAGACACTAAATGAGAAGTGTTTTGAGGTGGCAAAAGGAATGAGTGATTGTAAGATTAATATATTGTGCTTACAGGAAACTAGATGGGCTGGAGAGGGAACTCAAGAAATCAAATTCAATGGTTATAAACTTTGGTACACAGGAAAGGTAAAGAGAAGGAATGGTGTTGCTGATAAAGAATGGAGGAAGAATGTAGTGGAAATAAAGTGGATTCAGGATTGAATCATATCTGTGAGAGTAATTGTGGTAAATGATACAATAAACATTATTAACGTATATGTACCTCAAGTAGGGGGCTAGAAATACATCTTAATTAGAAGTTTTGGACAGATATTGAGGGGTTGATTCAAGATATACCGTCAACCGAAAAAATTTTATTGGGGGGTATTAATAGACATGTTGGTAAAGAGGTGAGACCGCATGCAAGGGCTTATGGTAGTTTTAGTTTTGGGGGGTTGAATAATGAAGGACAAACTATTATCGATCTTTTCTTAGCATACAATCTTAACATTGTTAATACTTGCTTTAGGAAGCGGGAAAAACATTTAATCACATATAAGAGCGGAACTCACAGGTCTTAAATTGACTTCTTTTCGGTAAGAAATCCTAATAGAAAATTTTGTACTAACTGCAGATTGATTCATGGGGATAGGGTAACTACACAACAGAATCTTAGTTCTTGATGTGCGAATTAAATGTATAAACAAAAGCGCATAACAGTTTTAAACCGAAAGATCAAGTGGTGGAAGTTAAAAGGGGAAAAGAGGAAGACTTTTAAGAGAAATCTATTGGAGGGAAGGGTGTGGGAATGGATCAAATGGAACCTGAACCATGAAGCAGGAAACCAATATACTAAAAAAGTGCCCTGGGCAAGCCTGTTCGGCTATATATGTTGGGATATTTGGGTGGCTCGATACAACCAAGTCTTCAACAATGGAGAGTATAGTATTCAAACGAATGCCCTTGACTCCTTTTATAGTGCCTGCTGGGATAAAGATTTATTGGATCAATGTAAATTTTACTCTGACCGCAATTTGTTTAGTGAAACCACAGGGCATGAACAAGGCAATCATGTAATATTAGAAGTGGATGGCTCAGTGCTTGCAAACGGAGAAAGCAGGTGCGGTGGAATCTTGAAGGATCAAGAAGGAAGATGGATATTTGGTTTTAGTTGTAAACTGTCCTCTGTTCCACCAGCAATTGCTGAACTCATCGGTATCACTAATGGGTTACAATTGTGTTGGAACAGAGGATACAGAAATATCTCAATCAGCTTTGATTGTGTAGAAGCCATTAACTTATGTACTAGAGGTTGTAATCTTAATCATCCTTTTAGGGACATTGTGCAAGACACCAAATCCCTCCACAACCTAGAGTGGAAGGTGTGGTTTAGGCATTGTTATAGAGAAGATCTTAGCCTTGCTGATTATTTAGCGAAACTAGCTCATAGTTTAGATGGAAACTTTTGCTTATTTGATCATCCTCCTGAAGTAATGGAAAGGAGGGGATCTCGTCAGGTAGATGAACCAATGTAATCTTTGGAGTTTTTGAACAATGTTCTCCAGGTTTTATTCAAAAAAAAAAAAAAGAATATAACTAAGGTTAAAATGGTCGCTAAAGCAACTTTGGGAGAATCAAAAGGTTTTGGACTGAGATAAGGAGACTTGGTGGTAGAATGAGGATGTCTAAGAAAACGTACGGAATAAGAAGAAATGTTTTAAAGCCATATACTTGTGTCATAATACTGGAAACTGGGAAAAGTACCGCTCAGCTAAAAAGGAGATTAAGAAGGCAGTGAGTGAAGCTCTTGCTAATATGAGGGGTTTTATGAGGAGTTAGGGATAAAGGCCGGGGAAGAAAGAATTTACAAGATTGCAAAGAATAAAGAGAGAAATTCGGGAGATTTGGATCAAGTAAAATGTATAAAAGATGAAGAAAGTAAAGTTTTGGTCACTAATGGAAATACTAACAATAGATGGGAGGCCTACTTTTATAAATTATTCAATGATGGATGTGAAGGTTCACCTTGTGAGTTGTAGGATTTTACAATTAGTGAAGATGAACTTAATAGGTCGTTTTATCGTAGAATTAGAGTTTGGGAGGTTAGGGAAGCTCTTAAGAAAATGGAGAATGGTGAAGCTATTGGAATAGATGGTATACCAATTGAAGTTTGGAAATATTTAGGTGAAGAAGATGTGTCGTGGTTATTTAAATTGTTTAATGAGATTTTATGGTTCAAGAAGATGCCCGATAATTAAAGGAAAAAGTACTTTTAGTTCCTATTCATAAAAATAAAGGTAAAGGTGATATATAGAATAGTGCAAATTATAGGGGAATTAAACTTATGAGTTATACAATGAAACAATGGGAAAAGGTAATTGAACATAGGTTAAGATTAGAAACTAGTATTTCTGAGAAACAGTTTGGTTTTATGTCAAAAAGATTCACAACAGATGCGGTATATTTACTAAGGGGAATGATGGAAATGTATCGGAGTAGAAGAGATTTACATATGGTTTTCATTGACATAGAAAAGGTGTATTATCGCGTGCCAAGAGATGTACTTAGGAAAGCATTGGAAAAGAAAGGACTATGTGTTGCATATATTGAACTTATACAAGATATGTATGAGGAGGTATTGACTAAGGTTAGAACGCCGGGAGGTGAGACAAAAGACTTTCCTATAAGAATTGGCCTACATCAGGGAACATCTTTGAGCCCATATTTGATTAACATAGTGGTGGATGTTCTAACTAAGCTTATTAAAGAATAGGTCCCTAAGTGTATTTTTTTTAAGTTGATATAGTCCTTTTAATTGAATCAAGAGAGGAAATTAATTCTAAATTAGAGATATGGAAAACAGTCTAGAATCGAAGGGTTTCCACCTAAGTAGGAGTAAGACGGAATATATACATTGCAATTTTGCAAATAAACAAGTTAGAGGTGATTTGGAGGTTAAACTAGGAGATCAAACCATTCCTGAAGTGACAAAGTTTAAATACTTGGGATCAATTATAAGACATGGTGAGATTGATGAAGATGTCAATCATAGAATTCAAGCTGCGTGGGATAAGTGGAGAAAAGCTACTAGAGTTCTTTGCGACCGAAAAGAACCCCATAAGGTAAAAGGGAAGTTTTATCACACTATTATAAGACCAATAGTACTATATGGAAGTGAATGTTAGGTTTTAAAGGGACAACATGAACATAAAATGGGGATAGTTGAAATGAGGATGTTGAGATGGATGTGTGGTCATACAATAAAGGATAAGATTTGGAATGACCAAATAATCGAACGAGTTGGAGTGGTGCCTATAAATGAGAAAATGGAAAAAACCGTTTGAGGTGATTTAGACATGTCAAGAGAAGGCCATTAGATGCACCAGAGAGGAGGGTAGATCAAGCAATCTGGAGTCTGATCAAAAGAAGATGGAGAACGAGACGAACACTAAATGAAGTTGTAGAGCGAGATTTTTAGTGAATAATATATTTAAAGATTTGGCTATTGATAGAGCATAATTGCTTCATACAATCCATATTACCGACCCCACCTAGTTGGATAAGACTTTGTTGTTGTTCTTGTAATTCTTACATTAAGGAGAAGAGGAGTATTAGTTAACTGCTGGAATTCATAGCTAGAGCCTAACACTGAACCCATCACTCATTTTAAGTGTGCGGGAATCTATTAAAGGTACCTGCAAGTTATTGTCTTTGCACCAATCAATGTCATAATCGGGAATTTATTAAAGGTACCTGCAAGTTGTTGTCTTTGCACCAACCAATGTCATAATCAGTCCGATCCCAGCACTCAAAGATCTGCAGCAACTGAATGTGGTCACCATAGCCAGAACCATCAGGAAGGTTGGACATGGTTTGTTTCCTCTTTTTCTCAGTCTTGCTGCACATAAAAAGGAAAGATATGAAAGCTCAGTTAGCGAGTCCTAATTAGTTCATAATTGAATAAATCATAAAGCCAAAGGGATACACACTATATTTTTCTTACTTAGCTTATTTGCTAAAGTCACCAATATAAAATTTTTACAACACCTACAAAGATTAGAGTGAATAAAATATTTCCAAATTATGCAATGATGTAATCATATACAAAAGAAATTTAGATGACTCGAGCTCCACCTGGACAATAATGATGTTTCAGCTGATAACATGGAAGCAACAGTCAAAGCTTGAGATAAGCAACCATAATTATTTGCTTCCATTAAAGTTCTTGATAGAGAAGGCTCTAACGGAAGCTCTGCAAAGTAATAGAGGAAAAATCACCGATTTCAGATTGAATAGAATAACAAGAATAGTTGAGCAATACAATAGAAAAGGAAGGATGATATTGTGTTTACACGTAGCACAATCTCTATTGTCAAGCATAAAATACTGCTAACAACTGACATTATCTACCAAAAGAAAGTACACTAAAGGAATTGTACATCAAGACAAAGTGCAAGGTGACATAGCATGAGTTCAAGAATTATTCATGTAAAGCCTCAACATTCACAAATAAAAATCAAAGATCTAATCAAGTACCAGCCATTTTTTGTCCAACGTTTGTTATTGCTCCATTTTCATCAATAGCATCAATCAGATATAACTGCTTCAAGGCATCTTCTAAAGTCTCAGCTGCAGGAAACCCAATCAACAAATCAGAGCAAAGCCCATCCAATCACTAACTTCAAGGATCGAGAATATCAAAAGTCTAGCGAAAATAAAAGCAGTGACCAACTGATGAACATGACATGCTTGAGAGTTTGAGATCGTAAGACCAAAAGATAAAACCCATGAAGAATATATAATATCAGAGAATTTTGCAATCCAAAATCCTAATTTCCTAGTACTTAGAAACATTTTTATAAAATATTTGGGTCTTCTATCTATGGTAGTTTGAAATTACCATAATTGCGACGTAATGATAAACAGTTCATTGGACAAAAAAGGACAGAAAAGGAAAGAACTCAGTCTTTTGACATAACATGAAGACAAGAAGACTTTCAGGGAGCAAATTGAGAATTGCTCAGTCTTGAGGTAGTTTAAGAGTCATCATTATAATGAACATTTATTTAATCATTTTAAAAAAAACACTTTCTCACTTGAAGGGGCATCGAGAAAGTCAAATTTGAGGATATCAATATCTGGGAGGTCCAATGACTTCAAGTAGAGAACAGAGCCAGCAAGAGAAGATCGCTGTATTTCAGGAACTGTAGCATCTAAGAAATCATCGTTATAAACTCTGGAAGGGTACAGCCGGTAGCATTTCCCAGGACGCGTTCGTCCAGCCCGTCCTGCACGCTGATTAGCCTGCACTCTGCAATGTCACAAATTAGTTTAAAGCAGTATTATGTTCAAGTTTCTGAAACTTTCATGTCAAAGCATTTGAAGAAAATTGACAATGATTAACACAAGAAATGTTTTTCTCTTGCAGCTTTGCAATAATCTGATGGCTCTTCATACACCCAGTAACCATGAACCGATCTTTTTTTGAAAAATAATAAAAATCTTATTTCTTTCTAACATGAAGTATTATATCCATGCTTTGAGCTACAATGAAATATAAAATTATTGGCTGCTTACTTGCTAATCTGGACAACTTCAAGAGAATACATGCCAGTTGATGGATTGTACTGCCTTTGCTTTACATACCCAGCATCAATAACATACCTAAAATCCACAAGATTATATAAGAAAACATCCATATCAATTTTTGTAATTGATGTAAATTAAGGGGGAAAGCACTGTTATTGCCATCTTATAAAAATGTAACTTTGAGCTATTTGGTTCCAAAGTTTGCCAACAAAAGAAATAATATTTGAAAACTTCAACATAAAAAAATTAAAAAATAAAATATGATTCCTAAGAGAGGTTAAAATGCATTTGGTAGAGTGAAATTTATTTAACTTCCAACTACCATTAAATAATGTAATTTTAAACAAATAAAAATGTTATTTTAACTTTTTTAGAAAAAATTAAAGCAACAAGTGAAGGTATTCCTAACATTTCTACTATGGGGGGCTGATACGGAAACAGATGTTCTACAGAAAAATAAATGCATTTGTAACGTTGCTAGTATCACTGAATTCACCGTGAAAATGATATATTTAGTAGTCACCTAAGGATGCATTTTATTAGCTAAGAATTGACAGTTAAAAAGTTTAATTTTCAGTATCCATACACAACGCCATCAACAGTCAAGGAAGTTTCAGCAATATTTGTTGCAACAATAATTCGCCTGCAATTTGGGGGTGGAGGACTAAACACACGCACCTGCAACATCACACCACAAATGATCAGCCATAAAAGTGTACGAGACCTCAATAATGTCCAGTTATATGAGATATTTTTTCCAGATTAAGAAACTTGCATGTTTTTTAAACCCCAATTGCATGCAAAGAAAATACATCTCTTATAGTGCTATTGGAAAAAAAAAAAAAAAAGAACATATATCTGATATATTATGGTGAAGTAAACGAGATAAAAACAAAGAAGAAAAAGTGCAAAATACATTATTCTAGAAATAGTTGCAGATCTTAATCAGTCAAGTTTGCTGTTGCAGAGAAAGAGATAGGGCCTATGCATCAGTTTATCAAACCTTCAATGAAAACATGCATTATGTAAGAAAATAAACTCTCTTACATCTTGATTCAGTAATTATGGTAATGCTATGCTCCCACTCCCAAACACGCTTTTCAACTAGAAAGATTACAGAAAACGCGAACAACTTAAGTCACCAAAAAATAAATGTAAACTACTTGCCTGCATTTCAGGTGGCAAAGAACCATGTAGAGGAAGGATTATAGCATCCATGCAAGAACCCTCCTCAAGGGACTGTACTTTTTCTTCTAACTTGGAAACTAACTTTTCTATATCATCCTGCACAAGGGTCATCAAAACTAATTCAATTGAAACATGATACATTATAAAATTGAACTGTAAAACAGCAAGTAGGTGAAATCCATATAAAAGAAAACTACCTGCCCAGTCATGAATATTAAAATATCACCTTCTGGTTGCCTAACATGTATATCTGTAATACCAACACCTAATTATCAACTGAACATAGAAATTACGATTTTAGGAAATAAAGCTTAAATGGAATGTGTGCAAGACAAAATCAACACAAAAGGACAGTGTCTTTTGACTTTTTATCCGAGAAGCTACCAATTATTCTATCAGTAAAGGAGCTTAAAGGAGTGAACATAGTTTTTCCACATCCATATGGATATGGAAATTTCACATTTAAATGTAAAACACGTCCCTCTTAGCTGGTCCAGTAGTCCATTCAGAACAATTTTAACTATCATTACTCTCTTTATAAATTGAGTCGATGATGATGCATTTTGACTGTATACTGTATAGAAATTTATGTCATACCGATTGCTGTTTTTAGAGAAGACTCGAGATAGCTTGAAGGACGTTCACTGCTATAGAATATCTCCACTGGGTACAACTTTCCTGGGATGGTCAATATGGGACAATCTGAGAAGAACTTCGATACCTTGTCACCATCAAGAGTTGCTGATGTGACTAAAACTTTTAGATTAGAAGCACGAAGTCTAACCAAACGTTTCATGAGCCCCATCAAAATGTCCCTGATAATAGTCATTCCAGCCACAAAAATGCAACAAAAATTTTTTTGAAGCAAGTAGAGACAACAAAGGCCAACATCTATAGGCGAGAATTCTATAAGGAATTTAGAAAATTGGAGAGTAGCAGTAAGCTTACGTATTTAGACTCCTTTCATGAGCTTCATCCAATATAATTACAGAGTACTGATTTAGCTCAGGATTAGCCAGACTCTCACGAAGTAGAACTCCATCAGTAAGATATCTAAGCAGATCACAACCATACATTTAGAAGCCAATAAAGAGTACTCCCTCTTGTCCTAAATATAGGAGTTGGTCTTGGTCTTAAACATAGACCTAATTATACTTTCGGTCAACTTTTTCCCAAATTATCCCTATTAGTGATTAGTGATCCTGCGACAATGGGGAGGGAATAAGAAAAGTTGATTGGGAGTGTTTCAAGAAAAACACATCATACAAAACTTTTTCCCAAATTATCCCTGTTGATGATCCCGCGACAATGGGGTGGGAATAAGAAAAGTTGATTGGGGGGTGTTTTAAGAAAAACACATCATACTAAATAACATCACTAACATCATAAATTTAATCAAATTAGTTAAACAGGCCATATATTTAGGAACCTAGGAAGTAATACAGAACTAAAAGGTTACCAAAGAAAGCTTAAAGACATTACTTAATACGCGTGTTATCTGAAGTTCTGTCCTCAAATCGGATGGCATATCCAACTTCCTCACCCAGCTGAACACCAAGCTCCTGTGCAACTCGTCTACAGACATCAAACAACAGGTTTGGTCATAAATTGTTGGGTAAAAAAACAGATTAAGGCATTTTGTAAGAAGGGTATTATTACCTGGAGACGGAGACGGCGGCGACACGGCGGGGCTGAGTGACGGCGATGATGCCGGATTTACTGTAGCCACGGCGGTGAAGCATCTGAGAGAGCTGAGTACTCTTGCCGGAACCAGTCTCACCGATTATGACATTAATGGGATTCTGGTCGACCGTCTCTACGATTTTCTCTTCGTATTGGACGATCGGAAGTTTCTCCATTGATGGGGGAAACGAAGGTGGCACAAATTGAGAGTGTATACTATGTTGGAATGGAAAGAAAACGAGGAGAAGAGAGAAGTCGAAAGGAAAAACCCCAAGACAATGTCAAGCTGGAGGAAGAAGAAGAACGAAGAATTGACGACAATGTTGGATTGATGTGACTATGCGAGTCCCCATTCAATCCATCCGTTGCCCCTTTTTTAATTTCATAATAAATCAAAAAATTTCTACTATTTAACTACATTTTCAAAAAAAAAATTTATTTGTAATAGTACTTCTTTCTATCGTAAGACATATTTAAATTAAATAAATTATGTTAATTAGTATGGTGATCCTTCCCCATCTCGTAGTTACTTATTGTTGGAGGAGCGCGGATAAGGATAATCTAAGAAGGAATTGGTAAAAATTAGAATTAAATCTTATTTTTAAGGCAAAAATTAACTCCTCAAATAGGTCTTATATTATACGACGGGAGGAAGTAGTATTTAGATAATCTCCTATAATATATAAATTTTTATATGATAAATTAGTTTAAATATCTTTATTCATTTCTACTTAACCACATCATCAATCCCTCAAAATCGTGGCTTAAGGTTAAGTCCTCTATGAGAGGGTGGTCGAGGTAGGATAGATTAGTAGGTCTTGAATTTGTTTTGATGTACCCCATGTTGGCGCTATGTACAGTTTCATATTAAAAAAAAAAGGATCAAGTCCTCAAAATTGTAATCCCATTTTGAATATATATTCTCCTCCACAAATAATTTGATTTTAAACTATTTGCTTTGACTTTAAACATGCTATATTAAGTTTTTGCTACTTAGTTTTTTCTTTTTCTCTTGTCTGTCCAAAGTGGATAATATTTTTCAATCGGATTTCTCTCATCTCATTTACTTTTCTTCTAATTTATCTTCTCACCCCAATATTTAGGATTACAAAATTGGGATTATAATCCCAACATTTGGGTTAATATAACTTTTAGTCCCTGAACTTTAAAATTTTTGGTTTTGGTCCATGAACTTTCAGTCAATTTTGGTTTTGGTCCCTGAACTTTAAAATTTTTGGTTTTGGCCCTGAACTTTAGGTCAATTTTGGTCTTGATCCCTCAACTTTAATTTTTTTTTTGAAGTTTTTTTTTTAAACTGAGGGACCAAGACCAAAATTGACCCAAAGTTCAGGGACTAAAACCAAAAATTTAAAAGTTCAGGGACCAAAACCAAAATTGACCGAAAGTTCAGGAACCAAAACCAAAAATTTTAAAGTTCAGGGACCAAAACCAAAATTGAGTGAAAGTTTAGGGACCAAAAGTTATATTAACCCTCCAACATTTTCTTAAGAGAATAATTGAACATCTTTTCCCATCATTCATTCGATCTTTATAACCATTAAATCCACAATTGGATAGTTAAGATTTAATTTATTATGATATTATTAGTAAATGAGTAGAGAATCATTGTTAAACTCAAACAAAATTCTTATAAATTTATTGGAAAAAACTTACTTTCGTTACTGAACATAACAAATATCCAGTTCATCAATAAATACATAACACCTGTTTTCTTTTAACACCACATTAACACCGTTTCTTCTTTCCCTTCATTCACGATTTTCCCTTTTCCCTCTCGTTTCAACACACCACAAGTCAAACGTCCCTCTCCTCTAACTAGGTTTATTCCCTTCATTCACCCTTTCCCAACGGCATATCATCAGCATCACATATCACTCTCAGCACGCAATACTCTCAAGAGTTATGAGTATTATGGGCTCCTCATCTAAGCTTATTAGTGGTTGATGCGGTACCTAATGCATCATTTTTTCGTTCTTATCCCACACTAAAATTCTCTCTTACTCTCTCTACTGCACACTTTTCTTTGTACTCTATCGAATTCACCGGAATCCCCATTATCTTATGCATAAAAAATTTGGTCTTGTTGTGACCTCCTTTCATACTCTCAATAAAGTCTCAATTTATTTATTGCTTTAGCGAATTTAGCATTAACACCCACTATATAAAAGTTTTTTGTCCTTTTGTTTTATAAACTATAAAACTCATTTAATCATTATTCAACTGTTATTATTGACGAAAAAAGGTTCACTTCGTTTCAGATGCTTCCATTCGTGGTTGATCCCCTTTGCTGATTTACTTTCCTCATTTGTAACAGCATTGATGGATAAGAGGTGCATGATTTACCCAGTAATATAATGTTATAAAAGTTTGATCAGTAACATGAGACATAATTTTTGTTGTAATAATTGCCACAATAACATACTCTTAGCTTACAATCTACATAATACAAATTTCCATATATTCTAATAGTTTTTTTTTTTTTTGGTAACTAAAAATTTTGGACCGCCTTCAGGCTTAAACCGGACCAAGGCAGGGCACTGCGACGAGGCTTCTACGGGCCCACGGACCAGGTAGGAGAGTACAACAGGCCTCAACCTCCCCCTGGCTATAGGGCAGGAAGCACTTTGGCACCTTTCCCCAAGAGCCACGTCCTCTGCACTCGCCTAGAGATGCCTACCATAGCACACGCAACGGAGGCAAACAAATGCCACTCTCAGGAATCGAACCCTTGACCAAAGGGGATATATTCTAATAGTTAACCAAGCCATTTTCGTCCCCTTTTCAATAAACAAAAAATGGGGTCTTGATAGTGTGCTACTCAAAGGACAAAGAAAAGAAGACAAAAAAACGATTATTTTATGAACAGAGAAAAATCCGATGGAAAAATGCATACCACAAAATTTGATGAAGCATAGATGCTATGAAATCAACCTGTATATAATTGGTCAAGCATCAATAGTACGTAACAGTTGAAAGGAATCTACTAGTAAAAAGAAAAGAGGAATTTGAAAACCTATGAAAGTTTAGAAACAATGACTTTAACACTAAATAATAATAGTAATGAAAAAAAGAAACCTTAACAACTGTAAGTGCGATACTATCTTCCAAATCATGTTAAAATCTAGCCTATGTACTATTTTTTAGCCAAAACAGCCAGACATGAGTTATGCATTATAAAATCACATCTCACTAAATGACCGCCTTAGTTCATAGATTACCAACAAAACAAAAGAAACATCACTATCATTTCACAAGGTTTTGAAAATCCAATTCTCTTTTAGCATGATTTAATTAATAAAATGTAAATTGTGTCGTTCTTCTCCCTGCAACAACCAAAGGAATTTTGTTTTCTAGAAAAGATACAAATTCCAAACTTTCCCCTCACACCACACTAACCCAAAATCCAAAACAGCAACAAAGTTGAAAAAGAAAATTGGATGATTGAAAAGGGAATTTTGGCCAGAAAATTTGGACTTTGACGGCAGCTGGCAGAGGGATACCGTGAACAGGGCTGCTGTGAAGATGGAGATCGAGGCCGACGAAACTAAGCAGTGATGTGAGAGAGATGATAAGTAATACTGATAAGGTTTTGAAATCTGACATTAAGATTTGCAAAAGAAAAATTGAAAAATGGCATAGCAATATTGACCAACTTGAAAAGAGAAAATGCATTAATTGTCTGTTTGAAAATATGATTAGCTCATGAACCGAAGCAAACCATGCTAAATTGCTAGGTGTATGTGTTGTGAGGTAAGGCTAAACACACGCTTTTTTGAGATATGTATGTCTAGAGAGGTTGACGAATAATATCAAAGCTGTATAATGTAAATGTATGGGGAAAACACCAACCACCGTCCATAAAATTTAAATAATTTAAAATTCCTCTCTGGAAGAGAAAATCTGTGCTTAGGAAAAGAATGAATATCACTATTACTCCCTCTCTTCTAGCAACATAAAAAAGTGGTTAGTATATTATTGCGAAAATAATGAGACTGACTCAACCATAAGAATGCGTAGGAAAAGTCAATACACTAATAATTCCCATTTAGGAAGGCAGAAAATGTTTAGCTACCCAGCTAAACCAATGGGAAGGGCAATTGATAATGATGGAAAATCAAAGACCAAGGATAATGAAGAGATTTAGCCAAGTAATTGTCACACATAGACCAACCAGAAACCAAACTACAAGATTTAAAGGTATATATTTGATTGATTGATATATTTTACCCATTATAAAAATTACATGTAAATTTGTTACATATAATTAACAGTGAATGGCTAGAAAGGGTAGTACTTCTAAAGTTCAGGGATAATAGAATAGCAAATGAAGCCTTATCTATAATGCATCCATTAATATCAGTTAAGACTAAAGAGAAACTTTTTTCTCCTGCATTTCATTACCTACAAACTGTAGTGATAAGAAACAGATAATATGTGCGAGCAACAGCGAAATACATCAATCAAGCCTGAAATGCTTCTAGGAAGAATTGATGTTACTACTTCTGGTCTTACACTTTTTATATAAAAGATAGAGAACAGTTTACACTGTCTTCATATATAATACCCCAACCTACTGTCTCTCAAATATAATTGTTTTCCTAAGTATCACTAATGATTATACATATGAAAGAAGTTCCTATGTACATAATTAAATAGGTTGTTTTAATTAATACACATAACTGATTCAATATAGTATTATTAAGCACTACAATAAAATTAATCATACATACTATAAATTGGAATAAATTTGTCCGATAGCCAGATATCTATATGTTAGGATTGATAGTAAAAGACAAGCAAATGTGAAGTTAGACTGTGTATATGTAAATTAGAGAGTGATGTATCACAAAAAGAAAAACAGAGTGATGTAGAATCCTACCAATATAGATGTTGTGAAGTTATTAATCCTTACAGATGTTAATTAGGAGTTTGAGAATGTAGAAATAGGAGAAGTCTTGAGAACATCATAGTGACCATAGCCATGATACATCACTTGGATAGGGCACTCCTTCCCATACTCTTGACCATATTCTGCTATTACCTTCACACCTCCATTTTTCTTGTCTTGCATCACCACTCTTATTGGCATCCTACACATTTCATTTACACACCGACCATGTTAATCATGCTAATATCATCTACATTCTCCATATCTACTTATTTAAAATTTTAAAACTTTCTTAAAATTTGTAAGATACTAAAAGCCAAACTAGTCAACAAAGTGGTTAAGAGTAAGACAATAGTTTGAGGGCCATCAAGTGTTTAAATTGGGGTCAACTTGAATCAAATTGGTAATAAATAAAATAATGTTTTAAAGGGAAAATTAATCATATAGTCTTTCAATTTTAATTGTAACTCACACATAACTTAGTCTCTCAAGTATGACTCTGGAGCGATTCGATATATATTAACTTTTGACTCGCCTATTACCATGTCCCTTATCTTTTGCACATTTTATGTTATTATCCTTCACTCATTTATGAGTCATCCACATGATACAAATGGCATCCAACTCAGCTTCACTTGGATTTTTTATAGAATCAAAACAAAAAGAAGCGGTGATCAGAAATAACCAACGTTATAGAGAGCATTTAAGTATAAACCATGCATAACGCAACAAAACAGAAATATTAAAGAATAAATATGATAGATCAATATTTTTTAAACTCAAAACGATTCTGCTTTAGGCTCACTATGAAAAGAAAAGATGAATCTAATTCAACCCCATTGATTTATCTAAAACTCTTAACCTAACTAATTTAGAGATTAGTTCACCAGTTCACTAATCTAACAAGCAAATTCGGGTTGAGTTTTAATACAATGAAAATTTGATTAGTTGATTTGGTTTAGTAATTACAAAAGTAGCTTGAGTTGTCCAATATTGTACCCCTTTGGAAAATTAATGGAAGACATTTCTTACAGGTTATTGTTGGTCCAAAATGTAAGACATTTTGTAGTTTTAAGAATTTTTTTTTTATTGTTATCATTGTGATTGTTAATGTGAATTAATAATTATGCATGAAAAGTTGTGGGTAATAGTTGTAGATGAGGACAAAACTAAAAAATAAGTTAGTTTTTCATGAGATTTAGGAAAAAATGTTGGAAATGTTTTACATTAAGGCAGTATATATGCGAGTCATTGAACTAAATTTTTGTTTTATCCTTTGAATCGAACCGACATACCAAATTTTGAACAAAACAGAACAGTAGGATTTTCAATAAGAGATTATCCGATTCCTTAGTATTTATAATATAAAATCTAGCCTAAAAAATCAAAGATAGAGATAAAAAAGGGGTTTCAGAAAGGTGAAGTGATTTTACTGTAAAACATGAGAGGACATGAGAAGTTCAGGCTCCATCCCCTCCCCAAATGTGAGACTTTCGCATTTGCCCTGTGTATGAATCAAAGTCGCCCTCAAGAAACCTGTATGCATTATTACCCATTGATGTTGTAAGTATTTATAAACAGAAACAGATTTAGTTTGATTATTTCCTCATTGACATTTTGCTCTAAATATATTTTTTCAAAAATAAAAACAAAAAAGTATAAAAAAATACCATTCAGTGTCTGCTCTCCTCTTGATGAATTCATCCACTACCTGAAAAAAAACCCATTAATTTAATGATTATATTCTCCCATGAGACTTACACATGCATGTAGATTAATTTAAAAGGAAGAAGAACAATAGCTAAGAGATCTCACATGTGTTGGATATATGTCTTATAAAATAGAAAAGTTAAAGTATTCTTCAATAAGATAAACCTAACTCCTTATTTGTTAGCAGAACCAAGTTTAAATAGCATATTATAATTAAACATGCCAATTAAACCAACAGAGGACAAGAAACTTTATCTCAATTATAATCTATCGTCACCAATCAGATTTATGAGTTTATTAAGAAAAAAGATCACGTTCCATACTGTCTGGTCTATATTCCTCACTCCCGATTTACATGTTCCACCAATCAGACATTGATTTTAAAAGAAAAAAAACACACACACACAGAGAGAGAGAGAGAGAGAGAGAGAGAGAGAGAGAGAGTAGTAAAAGATAATTGGAGGATACTTTGTTTCTGAGATCATCAGCAAGTTGCTTTTGCTTGGAAAGGCTGGGAGATGGATCACCAGATCTGAGGCAGGCTCCATATACCACTGATCTAAACAGACACCTCCCATCTCCAGGTACTCCTGCTCTATACAAAATCCTTCCAATTCAGTTACACCTCAAATAATACCCATCATTATATATTTATAATCTTAATTCAGTTAAATAAACATATACTTCATATATAAACTGAAAAATAATGATAAAGAACGTGTGTGTTTGTGTGTACAAGTACAAGAAAAAAACGTACGAATTACAGGTAGGCGAGAAGGGTCGTCGTCAACAGCATGAGATTTTTCTGGTTTTGACATGATTGAGAAAAGGGAAATTAGAAACATTTGCAGAAACAAAATTCGATGAATGCCATAAACAAAAGTAGAAGATGAGAAGGAAGAGAGAATCACACCAGGTTGGAGATGTCTCTTTTGGGCTTTGAGATGAAGTTGACGGGTAATTCCTTCAAGCTTCATTACACTACAGGGATCGAATCCGATGCTACTGCTTTAATTATTTATTTTTTGGGGGTCAATTCTATCATTCAGTCATAATTACTTTGGGAGGGAATGGGTGATGTCTGGCCACGCCACAAGGAAATGGGAAAACATGGAAAAGGTTTTTACTCCTCTTGAAGTGGTTTTTTTTTTTTTTTTTTTTTGGTTCTCTGTCTGAAAGCTAATATGAATCTTTGACAAAATGTGTATTTTGAAATAATTAAGAAATTGACACATGACATCACTTTCCCTTCTAACCGTACAAAACAATTTCCCTAATAACAACGCACACATACTAGTAAATTACTATTCATATCCCATATGGGTTATGTATGATAGGTCTTTTTCTCCCTTCCAAAATATTGTAGGTTGTCTGGTATTAACATTCAATCTAGGTTTACAGTTCACACCAATAAATCAGTGAACTAGTCTGCTAGCTTGCTCAACAAAGAGTTTTAAGCATGTCAATCTGGTTGCATAGTATATTTTCTCTCTCTAAAAACAATATTATTTTAACTTTTGAACAAATATAGTTATGCGTCATATGTATGGCATAAATATAATTACTTTTTTTTTAGTTGGATTGTGTGTGGTTTACACATTAGTAATTCATTCAGTTGTGTGTATTAATGTTTTTTGTTCAAATATTATTGTTTCCAGTGGTTTATATGAATTTTTTTTTGGTATATTTCCATTAAATTGTATATTATTTAATCATAATTGGGTTGAATCCAATTCCGTCACAATTTGACTCCAAATTTTTAAAATCACTGTTACAACTGTTTTCATGACCCGTTGGTATTTAATACCTTAATAATTAGTATGTTCAAATTATATTTCCATTCATTTTAATATTTTACGACTAATAATACCCGTTAGCAAAAAAAAAAAAAAAACTAATAGTACTCCTATTTTAATTTTATGAATATTAATATGGAAAAAACTGAGATCCAGTCCAACTGGTTCTCCAATCAACAAGTGACACCTACATCACCATATAATAACGTCTGTCCATCTCCATCCTCAAGATGCTTAAAGAGCTCTGCTCATCATTTTTGCTCATGAGTGATGATTGTGAAGAGACATAAGTGACTTATGGATAGGAATCAAACCCCATGCCGCAAAGATGGAAGACTGATGATGAATTGTCGGAAGACAATTTAATACAAGAACTACGGATCTAGGTTCCAAATAGTTTTGAAATTCTTAAATATTCAAATTTGTGCATGCGATTTTCCTTTATTTATACAAATCCCTCCTATATAGGCAAGCCTGCAAATTACCCAGTAGGAATATCATGGGAAAAATGTGAATCAAAGAACAAAAGCTAAAATTGAAAGCCAGGAACACGTTTGGATCAATGTACGATCGAATAAATGGGATAAAAAAGGTTTGGATATCAAATCGGATTTACATGAAGAAAGAAGTAGTTAGAATGAGACCAATGGCAAGCATGAACACATATAGGGTCAGGTACAACAAAACGGATACGAGACTTGTAATGGGTTTCGCAGCCTTTCAGGAAACAGAGAAAAGAAAGCACAATAAAATACATATTCACAGAAGAAGAAGAAAAACCAAGAATTGAGATAATCTATAAATCAAGAATGAATTAGAGAAGATTATTGTTGGGCCCCGATTTGCCTAAGAGGCCCACGCAAGGGACACTAAGCCCAGTAAACCCAGCGCACACCATCCCAAAGTCCACAGACGTCGCTCATCAGAATTCAAATTCAAAACGGATTGACTCGGCACAACGCCACGACCCGGACGACACGGAGGCAGTTGCTAACAAACTTGGATTGTCGCCCTCAACATCCACTATCCCTCAAATGTCGCCGACATTTTCGGGGACGACCGAGGTCCCTGGACAGCTTATTATGGGCTGGAGCAGCACCAGAGAGACACACGAGCTCGGAGGCAAAACACTGAACCATTCAGAACACTCTCTAGGCTTATTCTATTGCAAACTTCAGCTACTTTAGCTCATTGTACTCAATTTAATTCATAAGCTTTTGTATCCACCGTTGCCGGTGACCCAGATTATCAATAAAATCTTCTCTTTCACTCTTAAATTGTTTGTCCCAAATTTTAGCATCAACAATTACCATCAAAGAAATGGATATCACAAACGGATCTTGAAGTTGAATTGATTAGTCTCTAAGTCTAGGCTAGGGTTTTAAATTTCGTCCAATTGCTTCATAATCCTCTAGCCACTATCTGCTGCCGGTAATTGTTCGCGGTCTGGAAGGATCAACATTAGCCACCGAACTGGTTGGATCGGCGGAAAACCAGAACAGAGAAGAATGGGTTTGTTTAAAAAGAGAAGAATGGCCGTTAAATGGTGATGTGTTTAATGAGCTTTGTAACAATAACTCTCTAATTCCACTATTAACCACTCACAATTAAACATTAAAACGTTTATGTAGCTAACTATGTTAGAAAAATGATTTAACTTAATAAAATAACTAACATAGTTAGAAAAAGATCTTTCCATAATATTCAGATATTACCTTTTTAATTCAAACCTCAACTCCAATCTCCGTCATCCCAACAAAATTTTCTTCTCAGTACCATAATAGAAATTTACATTATCCATGATTAAACTCCACACATCATCCTTAAAATACCATACATCTCAAAGATACCTAAAATCATTAGGTTCTCACAAATACCGAGCAAAGTTGTCGGAGATGGACCGGTCCCAAAATAACAACAACTAGAATAGTATCCAACTGGCACTTATACAATAATTTACCCCAAAATAGTAATAAGTTTCAGCGGAAGCATCATACAAAATATGATCCTAAATGTGGCAATACCTTCTGTCCTTCTGGTCCAGAATATCTCACGATATTAGTGAGAAGTTCCCGAATCCTTCCCTTGACCTCCTACTTCGCTCCTAGGACCTGCAAAAGTGAGATCAACGGGGGTAGCCCCAAACGCAACCACTGACTACTCATCTAAGTGCGATGTGTGCTAGCAAGGTGTCCAGTGGAATACATATATGTATATATACCAGTTCAAACAGCATGCTCAGGTATAATGCATATCTTGGTCCCAAATATCTTTCACAATTTATAAGTACAAAATAATCCATCCCAAATCATCTTCCAAAATAATATATATCATTGATAATCACAACAACCCAGACGAATCCTAATAGAAGCGTTGGGAAAAACATGTGGGACCAGTCGGGACCTTCCACCCGCCCCTGATCACCACGGTACAATTCACGAGGGACTTTCTACCCTCCCTGAACCGCACCACCCGGATTAGAAGGATCTCCGTCCTTTTTGAATCCGTGAGGGGCGATCTCCCCTCTTTCGTCTTTCTCTCCTTTATTTCCCCTAATATATCAATTAGTCCCTGTGGCACAACAGGGTACCTCATCACGTGATGGCACAATTTCCAATTCACCGGTGTCACATACACAAATAATTTCTCACAAACAACACATAGATATGCAACACCACAATCAGGCACCAGGCCTTCCAGTATTTTCATAATATACATATATATATGAAATAGTTTCCAAAAGCACATACATTTCAGTTCCAAATATTCCATATCACAAATTTATGCCATATCAAAATAATACTCCACAGGACATTGTATTATGAAAAATAATAATATTTCAAGATCTCATTTCCATATCTCATCATATTTATCAAATAATATTTCAAACTACTTACTAACACCACACACACACATAAACAAGCAGAAAGCGGTTACCTGATAGCTGGCACCAATCTCACAATAGTGCAGCTCCCCCGTGCTAACTTAGTGCAATTGAAGCACTACACAATCATACATACAACCAAAATTAATTATTTATCCAACAATTTCACATGTTGGAAAATAAATTACTTACTACCCTTTCTTTGCCCTTACTTATTTTAAATTTCTATTTAACATTTATTCTCCCTTTCTATCTCTAAAATTTATCTCTACTCCATTTATACATATATCCAAAATTATTAATCTTTCCAATAACTATTTATAAAATTCCTTAACATCCAATAATCCCTCAATAATTCTTTAGGTGCAAACTCCAATCAAATCAATTAATTAAATCCCCTCATATGACCTTAATAAACATCTAAAAATCATCAATTTACCCATAAGCACCTTGAATAATTTAAAAGCCTCAATTTCTAAAACTTCCATAAATCCAAAAATTCCTAATAATTAGGAAAACTTCCAACAATGAAAAATCTACTCAGAAAAACTCATAATCGAGGCCTAAGCTTCAATTTATTAATTTTAGGACTCCCAAAAATATCAACTTAGACAAGGTCTAATTTTTCAAGTATAACAAATCGAAAAACTAATGACATAGAAATGTAGAGGAGACTTACGGGAATCCAAAAATGTGCTTAGTTGGCCAAAAAGCTTACTATTCCTATATCAACGAGCTCTGATAAGTCTAATAATAGGAATATTGGTGGTGGAAAGAGAGAGCAAAAGAGAGAGGCGAGAGTGAGTGAGAGAGAGAGAGAGAGAGAGAGAGAGAGAGAGAGAGAGAGAGTGAAGGAGGAAGCAGAGAGTCTGTGCGTGTGTGTTTATATAATTGTGAAATAATAAAATAATAATATAATAATAATATATTATATTAATAATATAATATAATATATATATAAATAGTAGTTGAATGTGATTGGTTGAGGAAATAATAATTGAAACAGTAAAAGTTTCTGGCGAAGAAAGGAGTGTCGGCAGAGTGGAGAATATACTACTGGGCCCTAAAATTCTTAAATAAGATATTTCTTTTGAATAAAAAATTTTCTTTTCACTCTCAAAATTTTCCCATAATATCCTTTATTTATTTCCTCCCATATTAACCTCTTTTGAGCCTAAAAATAATCTCTCCCAAAATTATTATTGTCTAAATAAGGAAGAAACTAGGCCTTTAAAATACTGTAAAATACCCCAAAATCCTTCAAATATTCTCATAATCCATCATTTCTCACTAATCAATTCCTATTTACCCCCACAAATCCTCAATTAATTTTTAGGATGTTACAAACTTAGGTGTCACTTGTTGATCGGAGAACTGGTTGGACTGGATATAAAGAACTTGACATAAGTTTTGTCCTATTAATATACCAATAAGGTCTAGATACCAAAGAGGTTCTACAATCTAGAGGTAAGGAAAAAAAAACAAAGAGCTTCTCTATTTTTACCCGACAAGATAAATCTATAAATAACTCAGACGCACCTAAAATATTTGACCATGCTGATGAAATCAAAGGCATTACACTTCATTTGTAGCCAGTAAAGTTTCAACAAACTTATTCTCTCAAGTTAACACATTGTCTATCAAAGGATGAGAGGAACATCCAATTTTTTATTTTAGAAAGACCCTTTTTAGCTTCTACATTCAAAAAAAAAGAAAAAGAAATCTTTCAATTTTTGGAAGGAATAGGTTTGCTGCAGAATTTTGGATTGCAAATTTGCAATGGAAATGTTGTAATCTATGAAGAACTGAAACATTGTGGCATTGATTTCATAGATATTCTATTCTTCAAAAATGTCATCCACCAATGTTTGTTGGCAAGTGAGTTTCTCTATTTCAATGGAAATTCTTCGTAATCTAGGAAGAAGAACATATCATTTAGATATAAATTCATATAAGATATATATATATATATATATATATATATATATATATATATATAACCACTGCGATGTTCTTCTCTTCTGATTTGGATTTTGATTTTTTTCAGCAGAAAGCCGCAGCGAGAAGGACGAATTCTGGAAATCGACCCTTACATGCATCTGGAGTTTCGATCTTAGCAATGGCGGACATTGCATACAGAAAAACCCTAGAATTTGACGGACCAATAGGTTTAACCTGGAGAAGAATCGTGAATCTAGCAGAACCTGCAAATCCTATCATCTACGCTGTTCAATTTCAATGGTTAGCGATTCTCTCCTTCCTGGATGATCAATTTCTAATAGTTCAGAAGATAATCGAGAAATTGTTTCCACCTTCATCGCGTTTGTTCGTCAAGAATGATGATCTTGTGCTTGTGATAATGTCCCTACCAGAAAAATTCGATGTTGCTCTGAATAAACTTCCTCATATTATCCACCAGATCCCTGGCCTTGATTTCGTATTGATCCATCTGATCTCTTGGTTGAATTGTTTGGTTTCCATATTGAATCATTGTGGATTGAATGACTCAGAGAGAATTGATAGAGATGAGAATAGTGAGAGAATTAGGCTTATTTCTACATCAGAATCATCAGAGCTTTGTGAAGCTGAAAGCAAAAGGGATGCTTCCATGGCTGTTTCAACCCATGAGGGAAGCTCATACAAGGAAGCATTAATGAATGATGATGAGGATGAAGGTGATGTGAATGCAAGTGTCCTCCAGAAGAAAGGTTTATACAAGGAAGCACTAATGAATGATGATGAGGATGAAGGTGATGTGAATGCAAGTGTCAACCAGAAGAAAGGTTCATGCAAGGAAGAATTATTAATGAATGATTGTGAGGATAAAAGTTATGTGAATGCAAGTGTCCTCCAGAACAAAGGTTCATATAAGGAGGCACTAATGAATGATGATGAGGATGAAGGTGTGAATATTGATGAAGCTGGAAGGAATGGAAGAATGAAGGAAGATGATGATGAAATTATGGGATTGTTTGAATCTAGATGGGCTCAGTGAAGTAGAATGAAGCATGTCATTTGAGCCTAAAATTGGATTATTGTTTGTGAAAATGCAGCCTCAGGTTAAAAGACTAATGGTACTGTCACTAACAATTCATGTAAATATTTTTTTGGTAATAATTCATGTTAATACTAGTGCAAGCCTGTTATTCAATTTTTAAGTTTTTATTGTACAAGTCTTTTGAATGAATTAGCTTTTATCTTTTGTTGTGTTTTTGTTGTGCACATTATAGACGTTTGACTAGAACCAAATGGTCCAAGTTCTATGAAAATTGTGATATCATAATACTCCCTCTAATGCTAAATATAGGACCTATTTGAAATGTGAGTTTGGACTTAAACATTAGACCTCATTCTAATTGTTCGCAATTTTTTCCCAAATTATCTATATAAATGTTTTTTAATAATAAACAAGCAAGAGGGGGTAATGATAAAGGTGAATAATTAAGGTGCATTGAAAATATTATGTGATTTTAACAAAATAGTACATATGGTCTCAATTGGGAATAAAATCCTTTTGATTTTCCTATCCCTGTTAGGTATGTGGGATTGAGGGGTTGGGAATGGGCAATACCAACGTTTCATCTGATAATGAGGGAAAATCATTGATCCAAATTTTCTGATCTTCATATTAAAAGATGAAAAAATATATAATCATTTAATGTTCAAATTCATTACTCCCTCGGTTTCTCATTATTTTATAAGAGCCTGAATTTTCAATTGGTTTAATCCAAAATATAAGATCTTGTATTGGATTGTCACATCATTTAATGCATTTTTTCCCATTTTGCCCTTTAACTATCTTTCATATTCATTAACGCTCTTATACTTCACTCCCTTAAAAGTCTCATCATAAATAAGGGTAATAATAATAAAAAATTTATTTAAGACATTTAATTACTTCTACCAGTTTTCTTAATTGCAGTTTGGTTGTTGAGCTTTGTAATAAGACAGGAATACTAATATTTCATATAATTTATAGTTTTATAACAATCGATGATTCAAAATTGTTGGCCCAAGGGAATAAGGTATCACACATGGCATTTTGTTATTGGTATGATGACATCACTCCCCGAGAATTTATATTATACTCTTTGGCTCCTCCGGTCATAAACATAAAAACTAGTTGAAGGATTTATTAGTCTTAAATACAATACTCCAATCCACTTTACCTATTAAGTTTATAATTTTTCCCATTTAAGCCAATCAATTTTTCATCATAAATGAGGTTTTTTTTTTTCAATGGGTATAATATTTAATAAGAGTATTTTAAGGAAACTAATACATATTTATTACAAATAACTAATCTAACAAATTTTCTCAATTTTAATATTGATTTGATAATAACAAGTTTGGAAAATTAGATAAGGATTTTGTAAGTATCCTCCGAATGAGATGGTTCCCACTCATTCAAAAATCAAAACTCATTCTCTCACAACTCTTTTATAAGGTGACGTTATGATTTTTGTTAAATATGCTTATGAGCCCAGACTAGTAATATATCTTCACGGTATTATCTCTTTGAGGAAAGGTTTTCGAGAATCAACATACAAAAGTAAATCAATTGATTAGAAATTGAAATACCCTTGCGAATGGGCAAATATTTAAATAACTCTGGAGTCATAACTCAACTACCCTTCATAAATATAGGCTTGGATGTTTCTACTTGTCTGAGGAATATCAATCAAAGAAGGCACCAGGCGCAAAACAAGGCAAGTAACATGGGCCAAAGATGATGCCCACACGTCGGAATTAATTTGTATGACAAAAATGACATGCATGCCCACGCTTGACAAGTCCTTAAGCTACACCATTCACAATCAGAAATTACCTCAATTTTTGAATCTATCACTTCTTTAAGAGATTAATATTACAATGAACAAAGTGACAGAAGAAAACAAAATCCATAAATTACACAGGACTGTACATCTCTTCTCGCTAGGAAGACTCCAAAAAAAGAGAAGAAAACGGCACTCGTGGCGTGGGATGAGCACAGGGAAGAAAAGTAGGGATACAAGCAGAAATTTACAACACATTGGATCCTAACACTGATAAACAGAATAGCTCTTGGTTTTCCATAAAAAGCTAAGAGCCCTTCCCATTTTTTTCCTAGACATTGACTTACATAGTGGTTTTGTCTCCGGAGGTGGCATCTCTATATCACTAGTTTCCGGTGGGAACTGCTGTGTCTTAGGAGGTGAATTGTCTCGCTGTCGCTGCTCTCGGAACAGCATCAAGAGTTTCTGAGCTTTCTCTCTGCCTCTTGAGGTACCATTCACAGATAATGACACCAATGCAGGTATTACTCCTTCTTGAAGGACCATCTGGCTACATATTTCATTCCCATTACATAAAATTAATAGACAAGATAAAGCTTGCTCTTGCTCTACGAGCTCGCCGGTGTCCAATATGGAAGCCAACGCGCCTATGAGCCCCTGGGATGATATCATTTCCTCCCTTCCCAACTGAGAAGAAGCCAGATTGATCAAAATAGCTATGCATTTTTCCGTCCCCACATAATCACCCTGGCCCGCAAGGAGCGATTGAAGGCCATTAATGATGCCAGATGAAAGGAGGTTTGGAATATTGGAGGGTACAGTGGAAAGATTATAAAGTGCGTGAAGGGAATCTTGCTTGCACAGGACTTCAATATCAGGTTGACAGAGGAGCTGGATGAGGAACTGGACAGCCTGACCCATGCCAATCATAGGCTTGGCTTCTTCAAGGCAAGACAGATTCAGATAGAGGGCCGTCGCACAGCCATATGAGTAGGAATTAGAGATCATTTCCTCTAGCAATGATAATACTCCTTCTCCTAACATGATCTCCTTATTCCTGTTGGAAAGAAACATGATTAAGTCTACATTCATGATAAGCCAATAAATCTTTTAAAACTTGAAAGCAAAAGCTTAAATTAATGCTGGAAAAGTAACTACAGTAAAACTGGAAATATGTTCATGCTTTATAACCATATCATTCATTCATTTGTCAACATTGATAAGGAAAGATCAATTTCCAACATCAATCAATTTACTTTATGTATGTCATCTCTTTACTTCTTTTCCTATTTATTTGTTGAGGCAGAAAGGGGCATCACTCAATACTAGAACAGTAGTACTACACCAGACGAGCCACATAACATGCCGTTCATTTTCATGATGTAAAGCAGCACTCCCATCTAATGATGTAATGCAGGAGGCTAATCAACAAAATGAGCGGATAAATAATAATGCACTTGAACTGTTCACAAGTTGACCAAGGTCTCAAAATTTACATCAAGAGAGCCCATGAAAAATGGTAATCAGCCGAAAGATGATCAGATCAATATGATAATGAAAATATCTTAGATCTGTTAGTGGTTTCTGTAACAACATGAAAAGCAGTTTTACATGATAATTTAAACTAATATTACATGATAATTTAAAACTAATAAAAATCAAAAGGTAATGCACACCTGTTGTTATTCACAGCAAGGTTAAAGAGGGCCATTGCTCCACTTTCTTGAGCTATCGCATTCCCTTCAGACACTGCTGATTGCAGAAACTGCAGAAATGCTTCAACAAACCCATTTGCCCCCATAAAAATCCTGGCTTCTTCATCATCCCTCAGCAAAAGCCTTAACCTTTCTACCACTTTACATTTCCTTTTCCAACTGTTCCCTTCAGTCAACACTTTCAGAAAACTAAGATACTGCTCAGTATCTTCCTCTTGTGCAGACACACTTTCAGTTCCATTTTCTCCGGATTCATGCGAGACCCCAGTCTCTTCCAAAGGAACCACTTTGACACCCTTCAACTTGCAAGAGTTGACACTGTTCATAGATCTTGAATTTGCTGATTCAGACTGAGATAATGCTAATCTCCAGTAGTTAAAGTCAAGAGATTCAGGAGGGCCATCAGGAATAGGAACTCCATTCTGTTCACACCAACTAGCAACAAGACCCTTAACACAATAATTTGGGGTCAATGATAAATGTGCAAGTTTCTGTTGAGTCTTTGGGCAGGTGTCGTGCCCATCACACAACCATTTCTCTATGCAAACCCTTTCATAAGTTTGCCCAGAAGCAATTATAACAGGATCGTACATAAGTTGAAGAGATATTGGACACCTTAACTCTTCAGGGGGAAGAGGCATTTGCCCTGATCTTCTATTATTTGGCTTAAAATTAAAAGAACTGAGTTTTGAGAGCTGCCGGTCAAAGGCCTGGTACTGACCGCCAGTAACACCGTCTTCCATAGAGCCCATAACAGTGGGAGAACAAGGAGTAGAACCCTGAGAATCATTATCGTCTGAGAACTCACTTCTAAACAACTTAGAGTATTTCCTCATAAGGTGTAAAAGATATGCAACAATTGATTCCTTCCGCTTGTCATCTTCAGCCCGAGCTCTATCAATATGTTTCTTCAGAGCTCTTCTTTCAGTAAGAGCTGCTCTAGAAGAAGTGATCCCTAGTCTAGTAGCAGCCTGGTGAAAACATTCAAGCTCGCTACTGTCAGCAGAGTCATTAAACTTTCTTCCCTGCTGGAGCAAAGCAATTAAATTATCGCCAATTTGCTTCTCCATTGGTTCAAGCGCCAATTCCATAGTTTCTAGTTCACTCACAATCTCTTCAATCTGCAGAACGTCCATGGAAAAGATCTAAATATCAGACCACACTGAATATTTGTAGAAACAAGTATGCATGTAGATATCCCTACAATGAGCTCAATGTATACCAAATACAGTATATAGTCAACAGCACACTATCAATTTCCACAGGCCAATACCACATCTTTGAAACTCAGATTGAACGCATTAATGTAAGCTAATCAATCCGAGGATCTAAAATAGCCCCCATTTTAAGAAAGCAATCATGAGGCCTTGTAAGAATCCCCATGGAAGTACTACCATTACAGCAAAAAGCTTCACACATGAAAAACATGATATGTAAACAAATTCCAGATTTGTTACCTGACATCCAATAGATTGTGGAACAATGTCTTCCACCCTTCTAAGACTAGTTTCAAGAGCACATTTAGCTTTCTCAAATTTTAGAAGAACAGAATCCCCAGTTATAGCCTGCAATTCATGCAAATCCACAACCACAAGTAAATAATCTACAAAATGTATTTCAGGTCAACCATTAGCAGATAACCCTTTACACGGGCTAAGGTAAATTTGAGATCGATTACTGCAAGACATGTTAAACCAATAAAACTGTTAAAGAAATAAATCATACCAAATAAAGCTTACTACACTCAGAACAATGCTGAAGAACATTCTTGGCCTTCTCTAATGCCACGTGCAATGAACATAGTGCCTGGATCCCAGATTTGCTCCTGGGCCTAGCTGCTTCCAAAGATGGAAATATTGACAATACTTTGCAATATGTTGCTGAAAGAGACTTACACAATTCTCCATGTAACTGCATAAGTAACCAGATAACTGTTAATTAATTAATATTATAGAGAATGCACAAATAGACTTGCCCTGTTGCCCAAATAAAGGGACACAATGGGACAGAAAAAGAAAGAAGAATACAAAACATTTTTTTTTGGACCAACCACGCAAGATTACTTTAGTAGTAATTAGAAAAATAGTAGTCATAATCAAACATATAATAAAATCTTTCAAATAAGTAATAATTAGGAAATGCATATCTCACTGCATAGCTTATTGAATGGAGGAGACAAAGAAAATATTCATACGGAGATTTGAGTCCTCGTATGTTGGGGCCAGGGCTGGAATTGTCTTAAAGTGATCACCATTCTCCAACTTACTATAAGTAAAGTATCAGAATTTCAAAAGCAACATGTAATACAGTTAAAACTCATTGCCATACCTTGGCATCACTTGCTGCAAACATATTTTCTTCAACCTCTGCAATATCCATCGTTCACTTCCAGTGTTGATACTTAGGGCCTCTCAACTATATTAACTGGCTCAAGAAAATGGGAAAGGAAGTAAGCTAATAGGGGAGATTGTGTGCTAAGTCATGTTTATGATTACAAACAGCACATTTTCATATAGCTGCCACTAAACTTGTGCAATTATTTACATCTAGTATTACAAGGCAGTAAAATATTTCGGAGGATTGAACATATCAAGCATGATTTCGGTTCTTTAATAGCTCCACAGCAACCGAGGAAAACTATGAATATTTCATCTAGTTTTACGTGCACAATTGAAAACGGTATCTTATCTTATTCTTATGAATGACTATTTACAGTAAACACAAACAAAAAGGCCGGATTATATACCATGTAAGCAAATCTGGCTAAAGCCAATTCAGCAGGGCGTAAGGTTTTTCAAGCCCCTAATCATTAATGAAGACATAAGAAATTAAGAATCTCCTGTTGGCATTTTTCTCCAACCTAATAGACTATGTAAGGTAAAATTGCGAAAAAGAATAGTATGTCCAGATTGTATACGTAATTAAAACATAAGGGAATAGGTACATGAGGTGAGCATTTTATTACACGACAATCTAATCGATTAAAAGATACAAAACATTAGTCCAGAAATGGCAACACATAAAGAGATTTCATGACAGGAGAAAAGCTCTACAAATCAATTCGGACAGTTCATTAGTCCACGGAAAGAAAGATACTGATCATATAAACGATAAGAAAGAGCTATTAAGGCAAAAACTGTTCAACAACTCTTAAAGGGGAAAAAAGAAATAACTGATTGAGCTAAAATACATCTTCAACAGACTCATAACAAATCCCAAACTAAGACCTCCACTCAAGAACACAAATATAGCACTAATCACAGCAAAAACATCAGCTCACTATGCAATCTGATTCATGAAACAAAGACAAGAAACGACACAAACAGGACAATGAAATGATGACCCAGTGAACAGAAAAAAATACATGTGAAGTAAAGAAGAGGAACAAAAGGAGAGTTTCAGAGAACGAATTAGGGTTTAGAAACAAAGACGTACCAACAAAAAATGGAATCAGCCAAGGAGGCTTCATATAAGAAAAAATGGAAGTTTCAAAAACGAAAGAATTAGGAATCGAAAGATCTGAGACTATGGGAGAACACTCGGAGATGGAGCAGTGATGTTCATTTGGAATCGAAGAGCGAATTTGTCGGAGCTACCACGCGCAGAGAGAAGGAGAAGGAGAAGGAGAAGAGAAATGGGAGGGAGATGGTGATTTTGGTTAGTGTTATTTCACTTCTTATTCCCTAGATGGGAAGTGAAATGCAAGAACGGAAAATAAAAATAAATAAAAATAAAACATGATGTTTTGGAATATCTAGTATTCTCTCCCTCGCTTTTCTAGGTATAAGTACAGGACCTAATTAGATGTGAGTTCCTTTTTTAGTATTAGATTTTTTTCTAATTTTTATTAATATTTCCTCGTATTATTTCTATTACTATTTTTTAATACTCCATAAACAAGCAAGAAAAGGGTTATGTGAATAAAGGTAGACGGTGCTGTTATTTTGGTAATATCATGTGGTTTTAATTAGCTCAACTGACATCTTTGATCCAATCTAATTAAATAAATAGGTCTAATATTTAAGAAAGGAGAGAGTAATTAAATAGTAAAAAAATTGTTAATACCTATTGGTCCTCAAATTTGCCTTCATTTTAGTTTTTTTATCACTCATGTTTAGATTAACAGTTTCATATCACTCAAGTATCATTTTTCTTCAAACAAGGGTCCTTATAGGTTAATTATCATTAAGATTGTTTTACCCCTAAAAAGACCAAAACCTCTTATTTCAAACTTGAAAGATTTAAATCAAAACGCAGTCAGATTTATCAAAGAGTAAAGATTCTATTAAATTTTAGGGTTAATAGAATCTAGGACATTGTAGCTTGTCTTTATTTTGTTTTTTTCCTTCAAGTTTTAATAAGAAATTTTGATCATTCTTAGTGTAAAATAGTTCAAATTTTTACTTATAAACCTATAAAACCCAATTTTTTAGAGAAAATTAAAATTTGTAATTGAATATCCAAAACTAAATTGGGTAAATGTGAGGGGTAAATTTGTAAGTTTCTAAGATGGATTACTTTTTTTAACAAATGACTCAAGAATGAAGAAGAGGTGCTTTTCTTTTTGGGATATGGAGTCATTTTTTAACTAGAGGATGAAGTTCAAGTGCTCGTGGGTTCTGACCTTGTTGATTTAAAGGGAACGAATAATTGCTAGTGTTATATTATTTTTATATTAAAAAAAAAAGTTGAAAGAGAAAGTTAGAATTTTCGCCGCTTTTTTCTCTCCGCTTCCCCGGCCGACAGTTGCCGACCTCCTCGTTTGTCGCTTAGCAGACCTGTCATGTTTGTTTCCAAATGACTCCTTTGTCCTTTTTTTATAATTTTTTTATACATTAATACCAGTTTTTATTTTATTCACTTACAATAAAATATATTTTAAAGTTAATTGTATGTTAATACTTAACTCATGTTTGTGTCTTAATTCTACTAAATTTTTCTTTAAATGTTTTTTTGTTCTTTTATATTATACATTAAAGTTTTGTGGTCATATTTAAATTTTTTTATTTTTTAGAGTTTATTATTTTACATTCAAAAGTTGACACAATTTTTGAGAGGGGCATATTCACCAATTAAAGGTGGATTTCTCTATTTATCGGGATTGAAAATCCAACCCTCAGGCCTCAACCACTTATTTTGAGATTAATTTTTTCCATTTGATTGGGTTTAATTTTTTAGTCATGCTTTAATAAGATTAACATAAGTGTAAAGATAGTTTCTAACAGTATCTCAAACATACTATCAATTTTCAAATAGAAGACATACGTACTAATAAACAAAAACATTAATCTCATTTACTCATCAAACATAGCAATCAGTATGGAAAATATGCTATTTTAACAATTTAATTGTTTTTTTAAGACAAAGTATATTAATTCAAACAACTTCTATGTAAGAAATTGAAAAAATAAATACTATTTAAAATATTTCAAAAAATAATTACGAAAAACAGTGATAATGAAAATCACAAAATTTTACACAAAGATTTTTCGAACAATAATGAATAAACTATAAAAAGAAGTAGCCCTGCTTATAATTTTAAAGAATAAACTTGTTTAAAAATCTATATGTAGATTTTAAGTTAGTTGATAACTATAATAACTACCCCATTTACTTAATACTAGCTAGTTGGTCGTTGCATTTAAATGTTTAAAACTATGAAAGAAAATATACATAATAAAACAAAGGGATCAAAATTATTGCTTGATTTCATTTTTGGTGTAATATTTTTTCGGCCAATCTTTAGTATGATCTTAAAAACAATAATTTATCTCCTTTTTTCTTAAAGAAAAAATAGGTAAGAAGCATTTTAATTTGACAATATTTATCAAGAATAAACATGCGAGTTAATTGCAAAAGCCAATAACGAAATGGGAAAATTCCAAATAAATATCCCTCGAATATCAAAAGGATAAAAAGATGCCATCAATATACAAAATGACACAAAATGGATCGTTCCCAATTTATTAGTTATACTTGTTTTTGTGAAAGTTGTTAATGACTCTAGTATAGCAATTAACCACTTCAGTATAGTGATTAACCACTCCAGTATAGTCAATAATTACTCCACTTGGGTTCAAATACTCTTATATTTGTGAAAGTCATTAGCCACTCTAGTATAGCAATTAACCACTTCAGTAAACGACTAACCACTCTAGTATAGTAATTAACCACTTCATTTTGAAAGTGAATGGAGACAGGGCATTTTGGTCTTTTTACCTTAAAATTGTTTATCCCAAATTAGGAACGATTCCTTTTATGTCCTTTTGTATATTGGAGGTAACTTTTTGTCCTTTTGATATTCAATGGGTATTTATTTAGAATTTTCCCTAACAAAATTGAAGTACCTAAGAATATAACATAAGTTTTTTGAGAGAAATAATTGCGATGTAAAATTAAAAAGAAAAACTGAAAGGAAATAATGAAGATAGTAGCGTCACCTCTCGTCCTTTTAAGTACGTCAAAAATATAATTCACAAACAAACATAATTGAGGTAAGTTTTCTATTTTGCCTTGTGTACTTTAAAATCAATTCGCCTGGACTCTGAACAAATGACGGAGAATATTCTTAGTTCCAAAATTCAAAATGAAATTACAGTGTTAATTAACACTAAAAAGATTAATTATTAAGTGGTAATAATCAAGGTATGAATTTAAAAACATAATGGAATAAAAAATGGGGTTTGTATTTATTTTAAGGAAAAAGGAAGATACATCATGTGGATCCTGCCCGACAGCCATGCTCATTAATTATTTGTCAGCTGCATGATTATGTGTTGCTCTTAGCCACACAAAGGAAAAAATAACGTTAGAGCAAGTGGAGTTGATCTGATATTCCATTGGTGCCCTCATAAATACCATTCTAACTCCTAAGTCGCAACATAAATGCGTGTAAACTTTTTCATGTCTCTCTTGGGTAAATTTGGCCTACTACATAATTTCTACTTCGAGGTAAGGTAATGTAGAATAATGATTATTTGATCCATTTTATAAGAGGTTGTTAAGATAGTACTAGTAAATGTTTATCTTTTGTTATTACCATTTGTTACTAAATAATGAATATTAAATATAAAGAAAGGAGGGGGAAGAGATGAAAGTAATTGTACATGCAATGATTTAACCACCACTTGCTTGAATCGTGCATTATATTCGTGTGATTTATACAGAGATTTATAATAATATGGATCAAATTAAAGGGCAGTATCGTCTTTACATAATTTTGGCGTATCAAAGAAATAAGTTAACTCATTTAAAGTGTCCTAAATTGTTAAGGTATTTCAATTTCACTCTCATTCAATTACATAGTCAACCTGAATTAATTTATTTTTGTTATATTTAATAGGGGTAAAATTGTAACACTACTATTAATTTCTTTCTGAATTGACTTATAATTTATAATAAGGACTAATTAATTTTGTTTAATTGACTTATAATGGTACTCGGATTATTTTTCCTCACTCCTCCCTCCTATCAATACTATATAACACCTCAAGTAGCTTGCACGAATAAAAAATGTTAATAAAGTCATTTATTGTGCCTTAAAATGATAAAATTCACATATTTTATCTTTATGAAAAGAATGATATTCTAAAATTTGTATTTAATATTTGTCACATTTGTATCTCTCTTACAAGAGATAAAAGTGATCAAAACCTAATTATTTATTATCAAGTCAAACTCTTATACTACCCCCTTTGGTCCATAATATAATAAGTAACATAATTTTTTTTTACCACATTTGTAACATGTAAAAATTAAGATAATAAATGTTTGATTTTCATTCTTATCCTTACATATTAAATGTATATAAGAGTAAAATTGAAAAACTACATTAGTTTTATCCAGTAACAAATGATTAATTGTTTTTTCAAAGTTTGTGTAAAATAATTTATTGCCTATTATGTTTGTGGGCCGAAGGGAGTATGGATCAAGGTATCATTCTAGAAGACCTCTTTCAATATAGCCAGGGAGAGTATATTACTAATCCCTACAGTTCTTCTTATAGAACACCTTCTAACATGGTTTTTTTAATCCATAAAATGAGTCATTTGAAGAGTTATATATTACTCCCTCCATCCCATGATATAATCTCCAATTTTTTTAACGATCTTGTCCCAAAATATAAGGTCTTATTTGATTTTATTTGAGTAATAAATGTGTTTTTCCCATTTTACCCATGCATCAATTTTCCCACACATTCTCTTTCATCTTCTTTTCATAATTACCTTCTCTCTCTTACCCATTCATAAATAAGGGAAATTTTAAAGAAAAAAATGGTATATTTCCTACACATTTATTGTTTTTAACTAACTCTACTAATTTTTTAGAAACCTATATTTCAGTTGAAAAGACCTTACATATTAAGACTGAGAGAGTAACATTTATTTGAAAATTTTGTCCTTATGGTCAATGTTCAAATGAGGCTTGCTCCATCTTCATATTTTTCTTTGTTCTCCAAAACATGGTCAGTAAAGGTAAAGTTAGTTTGATATGTTTAATGCATATTTAATGAGTTAAATGTCATTCATCCATTCATATGAATTAGTTGAAAGTGTTCTATAATAAAGACAGGATGGAGTATAATAAATTACAATATATTTTTTTTAATACTACTTTCGATCATTAGCTTAACTTTTAATTTGAATGTTATTAATGTACTAATATATCGTCATTTAATTCGTTTATTGGCCAATCATTTGTCTTGTGCTACATGATGGAGGATGGGCGGACAAAGTGAAAGTTTGAAAGGTGCAGTAATCCTGTGGTAGAATATGTCTTGTTTAGATTAACTTATCACACAAACAATTTCATAATAACGATGACAAAACATTTTAATTTTATTATACTTAAATAATAAAAATTGATTCTAAGAAGCTATCTAAACAATTGAAGATCTTATCCCCCTTTTTGACACAAAAGTTCTTTGTTAATTTTTCTTCAATTATTTATTAATTAAAGATTACAGGAATTTGTTTTATGATCACAGATTCACATTTTGTATCGTACGAAAATTAATCAGGTTTTGGCAACAATTTATAATTAAATAAGACATTACTTAGCAAAAGAATATATTCCATATATATGTGTGACAGTGTGATTATATATTTGCCATCGAAAAAAAAGTGGAGTATATATTTGAAATATCATTGTGCCATAATGAAAAACATGTACTTTCGAAATCGAAAGTATAATAGGCAGCTAAAGTCAATGGCTACTCATGTAATTTTAAGTCCCATGTGAATTAAATATTATAAATTAATATTTATAAATGCATGGATATTTGCTAATAGCCTAATATAGATGCCGTGTGTATAAAGAGCGATGTTTAAGTTTTTTACTTGCGTAATGCGTGCATAGACATACATTGAAAATAATTTATTTCATTTGTTTGCTGTCGGAGACATGAATGATGATTATCAGGTCAAGCAATTATTTATCGTGGACGTTATATATAATAAATTACTTATAATTTAGCAAAACGTTTGATTATCTCCAGCTAATTATATACTTTAACTATATCATATTAAAGTAATCTTGCGTTCTTTAAAAACAAGTATAAAGTACAGAATATTTCTAGTTAAAAGAAATATAGTACAGAATATTATTACGCAATTAACTTGGTCTACATTTAGGCAGCATTATTAGACTAGATAATAGCGATGTCTTGCATATTTTTTTATTAAATGGGCCAAAGGTTGAAGGGGAAATATGAAACCACGAATCCAATCCCTAATCAGACACAGATTCTGGTAGGTATTTTTATAAATTTAAAAATCTTTATATAATTAAAGTACGACCAATAACAAATTTAAAAAATAACAGTATCAATTATATTTATGTAAACATATTTTTAATATAAGCCAAAAAATATATAATATTTAATATCCTCAATCATATTTAAAGATATTGAGTCTGCTCAGCTCAACAAATATGTTTGGATGTTTTTTACATTACATTAAAAAAAAAAACCCGCAAACATACAGCACTAACCCCAGATGCTGTATCAATATTTAAAATCAAAACAAAGAAATTTTTCTTGGCCTAAAGTGTATTTTTTAAGCATGATTTTTACAATATGGATAAGAAACAGACATAGTTAAAAGTATACGCATATGCATATATTAACAAGTGTGAAGAAAGATTCTCAAGTTATCATCATCGCTACGGAAAACCAATTAAATAAAGTACTACTTGCCTAATCACAAGTGGGAGGAAAAAAACAGATAACGGAATTAAAATGTAAAATTAAATCCAAAGTTAGGTAAAATGGAAATGCAAAAGGCAGAAATATTATTTATATAACTAATCACAAAAAGCAGTTTCATTGGCGCATAGAAAGTATAATATTTAAGTGTTACGTATTAATTTAAGTTCCAAGGATATGATATGACCCGTATATATTATAATTCATAAAAAATAAAAGTTAAGCACAAAGAAATTGAGGCATAGAGTGGACGCAAAAGAGTCCTGCGAGTCATCAAGCATTTAGGGTTAATAAAAATGTAATAAAACTTTGAAAACGACCATCAACCTTGTCTTCTTGAATAAAAAACAAAATAAAAAATAAAATAAAAAATATGTATTATTATAAGCAGACAGTGCGTGCGGATAAGGCTATGCACTACTCAGCGTAACCGATTTTGTTAAATCTTCCATCATTGTCAATACAGAAAGAAGATGGATCACGTATTGGAATATTCATCTTTTAATCAGAATAATTTATACTCGACAAAATTATACTGTTTAAATGTCCCAATGTAAAAAAAAAAAAATTGACAGGAAGAAAATGAATTCAATTTTTTTGTATATAATATATCGTATCATTTTTACAAATAAAACGATCAAATTGGAATTTCACTGATTTTTTTAACATTTTGTATAAATTTTTTCTTTATCATTAATTGATATGAATAGCAGGGAAGTGATATTTTGTTAAAGATTCCGTGGCAAAATGTAGATTTGGATAACTTGATATGAAAAACATCAATTTACGACTTTATATGTGTAGCACAAGATGCATGATCATGATGAAATAGAATGCGTGAAAGCACAATATTTTTACATTGAATTAACTGTAGGTCATACCAAAGGTAGTGACAATGAAAAAAATATAATAACTGTATTGAAATATAGAGTGGATAACTTGATATGAAAAACATCGCTTTATGACTTTATTTATGTAGCACAAGATGATCATGATGAAACAGAAGGTGAAAGCACAATATCTTTACATTGAATTAATGAACAATTGTGGGTTATGCCACAGGTAGTGAGGATGAATAAATAAATAAATAAATAAGAATAATGCCAAGGTGAATGTATTCACACACACTACTAATTCAGTTTAAGATTTTTATGGCCAAATTCGGGTAGGATGAGTTATGGGAGTTTTTGCCATTTTTTAAAGAAAGTTATTTAAGTTTGTTATTGATCTTTATTGCCGATTTTGGGGCGTACGTGATCCGGTCACTAGATTATCCGAATTATAGTTCACAACAAATAATATCACATAGAGGAGAAGAGAGATGGGGATCAAGGTTAAAAAAATCGGATCAGACATCGAACCGGATGAGACGCTGATTTAAGTGTTAATGATCGGGGTCGAACCGGTTATATTAAAATAATAAAATTTTATTGATATTAACATTAATAATCACTAATATTAAAATGTAAACATAGATAAGTATGTATGATTCATCAAACATGAATATTTTGATGTTTCTATAGAGGAAAAAATATAAAATATTAGTTGAGTATACATGAAAATAAATATTATTCTACAATCCACAGACTAAAATACAAATACTAAGAGCAATAACAATTAAATACTAAACATATGTAAGTATAATAGCATTTAAAATATTATAATTTCCTTGTTTCTAAAATTAAGTGAAGTGAAAGTTGGTAATTAGGTGAATTATAACAAAATAAAAAAAATCAAATTTTAAATAAAAAAAGGAAAAAAAAAAGGAGAGAACCAGTTCGGTTCTGGCCGGGTTGCCCGGTTTTAGGCGGGTTGAACCGTTTCTCCGCCGGTCCAGCTGCCCTTCTGGGCTAAAGGCTCACCCGGACCGGATTTATAGGCAATTCACGTTTGAACCTGTCCGGGTCTTTGAACACTTATAGGGATAGTATTTTAGAGTCATATACATGGAGTTATCTACAATACACAAACCTGACTCTCAAACCTTCCATTAATCTATGATTTCACGGACTGATAGGTTTGATTCGAATTATAATGAGAAAAACTACTTCTTTAAACTCACACTTCTCCCTATTTACATTTTAGCCTAATTTATATTGGGTTTGAGCCCTTTTTCGAAAATCTATACATAAATGAAAGAAGATGTGTTAAACTAAAAAAATGGGAAAAGGAGGAGGCTACTGGAGGTAAACGGAGGGAATAAATGATCATCCATAATGTAAATTATTTACCCTTATTACTGTGATTTATTATCACAAATTTACAATGAGACAAATGTTTCTCAGTTTTTAGCATTCCAATTCCGTACTCCTTATATGAAGACGCCCGTGGGGCAAAACCGATTCCCTCTATTGTAAATTTGTGATAATAAATCACAGTAATAAGGGTAAATTTACATTATGGATTAAGGTTGAAAAATAGGTTGATAAGTGATTAATTTTAATAGTGTGTGGTTACATTTTTTAAATATTTGGAGCATAATTTAGCAATTTTTCATTTGAAAAAAATAAAAATGAGATTGAGTAATTTCAATACGTGAGAAAATACTTTAAAAGAAAATTTAAGTAAACATATTTTAAGATATTGAGTACTATTAAAAAAATAATTTGACATAAATACTCTCAAGTCCTAAGTTTTACTGTTCAGAGTACAAGTTATACTCTTTTTTTTGGTTGTAAGTTACAATTTAATTTATTTTTATCTAAAACTTTGAAGATAAAAATTAAAATTATTAAAGAATAATTTGAATAGTAATGACTGTGTGTGTGTATTATATATAAAGGGAATCAAATGGGACTTGTTGCTCATAATTGAAATAATGGTGGGGTCTGTACCAATCCACGTGGTTACATATTTAATCTCTAGTTTTTTAACTTTGCACCCCAATCATCCTTGATTCAAGGGACCAAATTGAAATGTTGTTTTCTTCCTCACCTCTCTTGTTTTTTTGTCTGCTCCCACATCGACATATTTCTCAATTTTACTTTTCCAAATTAAAACTTGTGCATGATTTGTCAGAACGAATTATAAGATCCACATTTCATTTGACTATAAAAAAAAACTTTTCACCAAAAAAAACAAAATAATTCCTTTGAGGAGTTAAATTTGAAAAAATAAGGGAAAATTCCAAATAAATACCTCTCGAATATCAAAAGGACAAAAAGGTACCCCCAATTCTCAAAAGGACACAATGGGTATTGTTCCCAATTTGGGATAACCAAGTTTAAAGCAAAAAGACTAAAATGCCCCTCCTCTTATCTTTACATTAAATGCCATTTGAAACAAAAAAAATACAAAGAAGCTCACTGGCAAGCGCAGAGGAAGGGTGGAAGCCATTAACGCCAATGTACAAGCTTGAAAAGGAGAAAAAGGTACAAACTTTGAGTAATATTCGGATGAGGATAGCGTTTTCCTTCTAGTATGGGGTGGAAAATGATACTGTGGTTGATTATTTTGTTGGGTCTTCAATCTAGGTAAATAGGATTGAAGATCGATGATGAGTTAAGTTGGATGATTGATTTAGGTGAATGATAGAGAATAAAAGTTTAGATCTTGTTTAAGGCTAGGTATTATTGTGAACTCCTTTAAGTTTCGATTGTGAGGAGTAAAATAATGATATATGTGTTAGATGAAGTGATACTGGGTGAAGATATATGAGAATGATGAAGAATCAGGTTGCTGTGCGTCAATTAACGAGTCTGGTTCCTGCTGAAATGGTGTTCCTGTAGATCATGGTGAAATATGTAGTTAATACCTATACTGAAGTAGTTAACGGCTATACTTGAGTAGTTAACGGAACATCCTATACTGAAGTAGTTAACGAGTATACTGAAACGGTTAACAGTTATACTTGAGTAGTTAACTGAGCACACTATACTAAAATGGTTAACGGCTATACTTGATTAGTTAACGCAATATGTTATATTGAAATGGTTAACGTCTATAGTTGAGTAGTTAAAGAGACATGTGAGTTTTTTGGAGGCATATTGTAAAGTGATGAAAGAGCATTGTTTAGCAACTATCATTTTAATTACATTTTGATTGTTTTAGTGCAGGTTAGCATACAGAGTGACATCAAATATTCAGGCAACGCATTCCAAAGCACTTACGTGTTATTTTCATGTGGGGGAAACTTTGGAAAGAATGTTGAAGGTAAAGAGAAATATTATGGTGGGAATACTAGGCTGAAAGCAATACAAGAGGGATTGACAATTGAAGAATTGAGAGCTTTGGTAGGATAATGGTTCAGTATATATGGCATGAGATGTGAGATGAAATATACAGTAAGGTTTGATCAAAGAATATTAGTAGATCTGATCGATGATGACGAAGTGGATAATTTGTTTCAGTATGATGAGATATGTGCACATGTTTATGTAGCATCCAAATCCATTGATAATGTTGTAGGAGAAATGAATGATACAAAATGTAAATGAGAATTTCTTTACTTCTCCGAAGTAGTTAATTCCTATATTGTTTTAGTTAATTGCTATACTAAAGTAGTGAATATGCATACAAAGTGGATGAGCTATTAGGACAGTTAGAACAAATGTGTGACATTAATGAGGCTGTAGTGACATAAAAGATGGCGAAGTTGGAACCAATAGGGGCATTATTTTGTAGATGTTGGATAAGAACTCACCCCTATATATTTTTTGGCACAAAGGTTATAGTATATATATAGTTCTTATCCTTTTTTATAAGTAATGTAAAGTGTAATGATTATGTTTTATGGCAGTCATGACAAGAAAACATTAGATGGTTAAAGAATTCTAATGTTCACTTGTCATATCAATATGTAATTATACTGCTGTCATGTGGATTCAGGTTTTATGTTAATCATTATAGTGAAATGGTGAATATCATTATTAAGTAGTTAACGAAGATAGTTATTGTTTAATGTGTTTTTGTTATTTAGATTGTTTTACATATAGAACTTGCTTCATATTAAATATTAGTAACAAATATCAATAGAAACTGTTACACAAGTATTTAATCATGCGGTTAACGCCCATACTATAGTGGTTAATAGCCATATTCGAGTGGTTAATGCCTATACTCAAGTGGTTAATGATTTTCACAAGCATAAGCGAAGAAAAGCCCAAGTAATGAATCAAGGAAGTGGTTAATGCCCATATAGGAGTAGTTAATCTCCATACCTCAGTGGTAAATAGCTATACTGGAGTGGTTAACAACTTTCACAAACATAAGTGAAATTAAGCTCAAGTAATGAATCAGGGAAGTGGTTAACGTCCATACTTGAGTGGTTAATGGCTATACTCGAGTGGTTAATTCCCATACGCTAGTGGTTAACGACTTTCACAAATATAAGTAAAGAAAAGCCCAAGTAATGAATCAGGGAAGTAGTTAACGCCAATACTAGAGTGGTTAATCACCATATATGGGTGGTTAACTACTTTCACTAACATAAGCGAAAATAAGCCTAAGTAATCAATATGTGAAGTGGTTAACGGCCATACTGAAGTGGTTAATGTTCATATTAGAATGGTTAAACGCCATATTCGAGTCCATACTAAAGTGCTTAAACGTTATACTAGAGTGGTTAACGACTTTTACTAACATAAGTGAAATTAAGCCCAATTAAGCAATCCTCGAAGTGGTTAACGACCATACTGGAGTGGTTAATGTCCATACAAGAGTGGTTAAACGCCATACTCGAGTAGTTAATACTGGATGGTTAACGTCCATACTCGAGTGGTTAACGACTTTCACAAACACAAGTGAAATTATGGAAGTAATGAATCAGGGTAGTAGTTAATCGCAATACTGGAGTAGTTAATTCCCATACTTGAGTGGTTAACGACTTTCTCAAACACAAGCGAAATTAAGGCAAAAATAATGAAACAAGGCAGTGGTTAACACCTATACTAGAGTGGTTAATACCCATATTCGAGTGGTTAATAGCCAAACTCGAGTGGTTAATGGCCATACCATGCATAGTTCAGTCAAATATAAACTAAAAGTGACCCTGTTACTTTGGACAATTGAATAGTAATGGCACATTCAACAATATTTTGCCAACAATGATTTACATAAGTAATACAATTTAAAACACTTAAAAATAAAAGTGAAATGACAAAAATCTTGTCACAACTTTAATTAATATCTTATTCTTAGCCTCTTATATATCATTTCTTTTTAGGCATCTTATGGAGGAAGTAAGGCTAACGCAACGTTTTTGTAAATTTAGCTCATGGTTAACTAGCCACCACACGATCTGTATCCAATTTTCATCTACGTCAGCATCATTGTATGTAAGCGGCTCGCCTGGTGCCCAGTTGTTCAGCAACATCAACACATGAAAGCCACAATCCAACCTAAAAGACAGGATACCAGACAATGTGAATGACATCATTATTCATATCATGCATATTAAACCACATGAATAGGGTATGCACTCACAGATTGGACTGTAGAGGGACAAGTGGCAAAATAACCTTCTCCAATTCCTTCTTAACAATAGAATTTGGTTTTAGAAGGTCCATTATGTCATAAAATGCTATTTGCTAAAAAATAAATACAACGTGAACCATTTCAGGATAGCGTGCTCAGTTAACTACTCAAGTATAACTGTTAACCGTTTCAGTATACTCGTTAACTACTTCAGTATAGGATGTTCCGTTAACTACTCAAGTATAGCCGTTAACTACTTCAGTATAGGTATTAACTACATATTTCACCATGATCTACAGGAACACCATTTCAGCAGGAACCAGACTCGTTAACTGACGCATAACAACCTGATTCTTCATCATTCTCATATATCTTCACCCAGTATCACTTCATCTAACACATATATCATTATTTTACTCCTCACAATCGAAACTTAAAGGAGTTCACAATAATACCTAGCCTTAAACAAGATCTAAACTTTTATTCTCTATCATTCACCTAAATCAATTATCCAACTTAACTTATCATCGATCTTCAATCCCATTTACCTAGATTGAAGACCCAACAAAATAATCAACCACAGTATCATTTTCCACCCCATACTAGAAGGAAAACGCTATCCTCATCCGAATATTACTCAAAGTTTGTACCTTTTTCTCCTTTTCAAGCTTGTACATTGGTGTTAATGGCTTCCACCCTTCCTCTGCGCGTGCCAGTGAGCTTCTTTGTATTTTTTTTGTTTCAAATGGCATTTAATGTAAAGATAAGAGGAGGGGCATTTTAGTCTTTTTGCTTTAAACTTGGTTATCCCAAATTGGGAACAATACCCATTGTGTCCTTTTGAGAATTGGGGGTACCTTTTTGTCCTTTTGATATTCAAGAGGTATTTATTTGGAATTTTCCCAAAAAAATAAAAAGCAACCCTACTTTTATCCACATAAAATTGAGAGTTTAATCCCACACCACTCAACTAAGGTATTAATTCCTATAACTTATAACACTAAAGCTGGTTATAGCTAGTCATAGATTTAATAGTAATATTCAACGAGATCATTCAAGTACGGTACCATGGGGTGTATATATACTACTCCGTTTTTAAATATAAGATCTAATTGATTTTTTTAAAAAAATTCTAAAAAAACTAGATAAATTATTTATATATTGATTTACGTAAATGTTTTCTTTAAACTAATTTATTTGACTTATAGACTAACATATAATCTAATCAGACTGAAAACACGTTATGATTAAACTGCTCATTTTATTTTCTTAATCCCTTTAAAAAGATCAATTGGTTCTTATATATGAGAATAGATTGAGGATGTATATTGTTCTGCTGTAACTTTCAGAATTGGATACCCTAAATGGGTTACATTTCATTGAGGCCACCAATTCTTAACTTTTATTTTCTTAATCCCTTTAAAAAAGATCAATTGGTTCTTATATATGAGAATAGATTGAGGATGTATATTGTTCTGCTGTAACTTTCAGAATTGGATACCCTAAATGGGTTACATTTCATTGAGGCCACCAATTCTTAACTTTGATTGGACAGTATCAACTACAAGATAGTTACATAAAGAAAAATGAGACACTACACTTATTTAACTCATCATTAATTAATCTGAGTCGTTGTTTTTCATTCACATTTTAACGCCAGATCATGAACAATTGTGGGCTTTCCTCGACTCATAAAAAATATAAAGCCAATCAACCTTTGTGGTTACAGTACATATTTATATATATACGCCCACATATAAAAGAAAGTTAGCAACAGTGAAATTCTTTAAAAATATAAATAAAGATTTTTTTTGTGTGGAGAATTTCCCACCTAAAATTGTCCCTCCGGTATATATGAATTTTGTTCAAGAAATTGGGTGTGATCTTCAGTAACGTAACTTTTTGTTATACTCCTATTTACAATATATCTTTAAATATACACAAATCTAAAGACAATTATAGGTAGCTAAAAATATGTTACACACATATAGAGTAGAGTTAACAACACGTAATTAATCTAATAATAGTATAAAACTTCAGTAGATCTTTTAGTATCTCAAATCTGAATGAATTATAGAGGAGATGCTTGTGTTGAAAATGGAATTATAAGTCTCAAAACTGGATGTTGATGACTACTGAAATAATCTGGATGTTGAGTTACACATGTAAAAAAATAATGGGACAATTGCAACTAGGTATAATAAAAAAAAATGAACCACTTCTAGGTCCCTTGAATTCATCAAATTGCATTGAAGTTCTTAGAGACATAAATGATATTAAATCGAATCGTAATAGTAGTTGTCAATTCGGCTCATCCAATCGTGATTTACAATTTTTTGGGGATATAATTGTTATTAATAACTTAAAAATTGTTTTAATAACTACTGATACAATTCAAATTAATATCACCAAATGCATTAATGATTTCTAATGTAATTTGATGATTTCATAGGACCTGACTATGCTTTATTCTTTACCATGTGACATAGCTGCAAGCTTGCAAGTATCCCTCAATCAATATGCAGTAGTCCACAAATACACTTAAATACTTCTCAATAATGGGGGATTTATCAACAATCTTTCTTTTAAATATTGCTACTGTATTAAGGTAGAAATGAAAGGAAAGGTGAAGCATTAATGATGGGGAGATTAAAGAGGTAATTGGAGAATGAAGGGTGGGGTGGTAATTACGACTCTTAATTAAGGAAAGGAAAGGTGAAGCGTTAATGATGGGGAGATTAAAGAGGTAATTGGAGAATGAAGGGTGGGGTGGTAATTACCACTCTTAATTAAGGAAAGGAAAGGTGAAGCATTAATGATGGGGAGATTAAAGAGGTAATTGGAGAATGAAGGGTGGGGTGGTAATTACCACTCTTAATTAAGGAAAGGAAAGGTGAAGCATTAATGATGGGGAGATTAAAGAGGTAATTGGAGAATGAAGGGTGGGGTGGTAATTACCACTCTTAATTAGGAAGAGATGGAAGGGAGCTTTCGGCAGATAATTAGGGTGTAATAGACTAATAGTGTTTTCATTCGTTAATTACCTTCAAAAGAGAAATTGCCAAAGAGGGGCCCACGTGGGGGAAGAGGTGACGTCATCGTAAAGGCAAAAAGCAAGCTTGAAAGTTGATAGAGATTAATAGTTGCGTGACAAAAAGAGTGACTTGTGTTTTATTAATTTATTTAGTGAGTCAAATCCCTTGATTTTGGACACAACACCTTCCAAGCCAAAAACATCTATTCTTCATTTCTTCTCTCTAGGACCCATTCTATTATTACCATATAATTATATATATAGTTCCACAACTAACAATTATATAAGAATTTATGATTTATACGTTATTCCTAGTAACTCGAATGCCAATAGTTTTATTCTGAAGCACTGTTTTGTGTTTTTATCAAAAGAACTTGAAGACTTCAATCTGAAAAAGAAAATAATACATGAAACTCTACCAATTTAGTCATAACTGCGTCAAATTTATTTCTATTTCAAGATATATTTGTTATTATCGATATAAAAGCCTCTAGTAAGCAAATATTTGCAAGGGATAATTTCACTTAATCCCCAAATCCAACTTTATTTTAAATGTAAGTGTATTGGCCATACCGGGAGTGTGAAAAGTAATCTCCAATCCAATTGGATCATGCTATTTTTTAAAGTTAGAAATGCCAAAAAAACTTTGAAATTGCATTGTAATACTTAAAGACTGAGTGAAATCATGATTTTTACGTTAAGTGAATGACCGAAATGCTCTTGTTTTATATGAATATTTGTTATTTATTGTTAGTTGTTAAAATATTTATGTGCACTTAATTTTTTTTTAATTTCTGTATCAACTGTTCTAAATTTTCATATATACGCTTGTAAATTCTGCTATTGTTAGTCATGTGTGTGTGGGGGCGCACTTTAAAAATAAATGAACGAAAATCATTTTGATCAATTACCATCACAACAAAATTTCATTATTTTGATTTTACAATCTTATAATCCTTGTGTGGAATAAATTAAATCACATACGTAGGGGCTAAGTGAAATTACCCCCACCACTTTGCACAAACAAGTTAGGTTACCATTATCTTTTACTATTTCTATCGCCTAGGTGATATGATGTAGAAGCTAAGTTATCTTGACATTTGTAATGAGCATGTTGCTTTGGTTTATCGTGTTTTATTTAGTAGGTGTCATACAATTCCCATGACATTAGAGAGGAGAATGGCAAATCAGTAATGTAAGTTGTTGTAAATAGGGTGAATTTACATCTTAACCCTTCTAAATAAGGTGGCTATAATAAGTTAAATTATATAACAAGATTTTCAATAAACATTACAAAAAAAATCAAATTACCAATAATTTTAATAATTATATTATTTTATAAATAAATTATTTTTTTAATTTATTAATTTTATATTAAAATAATTAATTACCGACGGAATTTCCGTCGTAATCTTATTAATTATATTATTTTATAAATAAATTATTATTTTAATTTATTAATAATATAGTAAAATATTATTATTTTATAAAATGTTATTATTTCAGACGGAACATTTCCGTCGGTAATTTTATGAATTATATTATTATTTTAATTTATTAATAATATATTAAAATATTATTTTATAACTAAAATATTATCTTTATTTATTTTTACAAATATTATATAAATAAATAATATTTAATAAATAAAAATAAAAATTAACATATACACGTATATGATATAAATTTGTAATAAATTTAATTGTAATTTTTTATTAAATAATGCTATTTATTAATAAATATTAGCAAGAAATATGAAAAATAATTATAATTGAATAATATATATAATAAAATAATTATTAAAATAATTTATTAAATATAATTAAATTATTATTATAATGTAATTGCAAATTATATATCAATAATTTAGAAAAAATATAATTATAATAGTGGGAGTTTGAATATTATAAATAAAATAGTTTGCAAATAATATCACATGAACTACAAAGCTCAACTGGTTAAAGCATCAGCACGCGCGCAAGAGGTTGCAGGTTCGATCCTTAGGTTTGCCAAAATTGAAGACAATTTGTGGAGGTGACACGTGGCGCCGTGAGGAGGCGACACGTGGAAGTACATGAGAGCGACACGTGGCGGTCAAAAAATTTTGGCATATAATTTTAAAAAAATTTAAAAATTTACCGACGGAATTTCCGTCGGTAATAATAATATTTTAATATATTATTTATAAATTAAAATAATTTATATAATAAAATAATAATTAAAATTACCGACGGAATTCCGTTGGAAAATCCGTCGATAAATGAATTACCTACGGAGGAATTACTGACGGAAAAAATTCCGTCGAAAAACTGAAATTACCGACGGAATTCCGTCGGTAATTCCGTGTTTTTTTGTAGTGAAGACTTGCAAGTTCTAGGGTGTGTTTGTATTGACTTTTTTTCAGAAAGACTTTTTTAGAAGTAAGATTGGATAAAAGTCAGATTGTGTGAAGTGATTTATGTTTGGATTTGTGATGATAGAAGTGACTTTTTTTTCAATCTGACTTTTGAAACATGTTTGGATGATTATTTTGAAAAGCAAGTTTAGATAAAAATTACCAAAAAGGACATTACTTTATTAAATAATACATATATTCTTATTAAATGTTTAGTTTATCTCTTATTTTAAAGAAAATAACTTGAAAAAAATAATATTATTAGCTCAAAGGAGGATATTGTGGGAGAAAATAGTTAAAGATTATTATGGTAATTTTTTGGAGATTAAAAGGAAATTTTAGATTAAAATAAAATATTTTATCTGAGAATTTTAGGGGTCTAATAGCCTAATTTTCCTACCCACTTTATTAAATAATACATAACAAAAGGCGTGGGACCAATCAGAAGCCAGAAGCCAGAAACCAAAAGCCAAAAAAAGTTACTTCTGGCTTTTGGCTGTTCAGAAGTCCTTTTAGCCCAAAAGTCCTTCTCTTATCAGATAAACCCAAACAAAAAAAAAGCAAAATTTTCACTTCTCCAGTTCCGCCGAGCTTCTGCCCTTGGGAGAAGCTATTCCAAACATAGCCCTAATAGACTGAGATTAACCCTACAATCTTCCATCTTCCGTTTATAGACGAGTTTTCATGCCACTAAGCTACCAACTAATGTGATTGATAGTTAATCTTACCAGCAACTTGAAATTGAAACAATTAATTACTATATCAATATATCTCACATAATTTGCGCGTGAAATTGATTCGAGTAATTACTACTCCCTCCGGTCCTAAATATAAGACTACTTTGACTTTTTTTGTGTGGAAGTTAAGGAAACAAATTAGACCACTAAATTATAATATATGTCACATGAAATTAGATTATAGGTTAGTTTATAAGTAGAATAAATTAATTTTGAGGAAAAAAGATTTTTTTTTATTGAAACCACTTTTTTTTTACTGGAAAAAAAAAGTCAAAATGATCTTATAATTAGAACGATGGGGAGTATATCAATATGTCTAACATAATTTGCGCGCGTAGGCGTGTGAATGAAGCTTTTGGTTACAAGAAGTTAAGCCTGAGAAACGAGAAACATCATGTAGCCCATCACCAAAAGACTCAGCCACATTCAGTGGGAATGGAGGTTGTGTGGATACCAAGTTACATTATTTTAAGTTATGCTTATTACGAACTGGTCTATATGATGGATAAGATGTATCATTAAACAGTTTACTGCCTTATGAAACTATATGTTGGTTACAACATATTAATATTTTATTCCTGTATTGTTACTTTGTCTTCAATATGCATCAATCGACTTCTCTTTCATTCTTTTTAATATTTTTAATTCGACCTCTCTCAAAATCAAAACCAAACAATTAATCACACACACACATATATATATATATATATATATATATTTGTTTGTTTATTTACTTATGACTTCAATGCCTTTGACACTAATGTTTTTGTTTCCTTTTTTCCTCATGGACTTTTTTTCCTTACGTATAAACAAAGCTGATAGAGATGCCAACGAGAGTTGATTAGTTGAACATATAATCTTAAATCATGTAAAGAGAGGTAGAGGTAGAGAATGATTAAAAAAACACTTAATAAAGTTATCATACATAACATTCTATGCTTAACGATAGATTTAAGAATTACTCCCTCCGGTCTTAAATATAAGATCACTTTGACTTTTTTTTGTTGAAGTTAAGGAAGCAAATTAGACCACTAAATTATAATATATATCACATGAAATTAGATTATATGTTAGTTTATAAGTAGAATAAATTAGTTTTGAGGAAAAAAGATTATTTTTGGGATTGAAACTACTTTTTTTTGGACTGAAAAAAAAAGTCAAAAAAGTCAAAATGATCTTATAATTAGGACCGGAGAGGGTAGTTTCTAATAGACCACGATATCTTATCACTTTAATTCTTACTATAAGTTAACCATAAAAAAATGTGTCCAAATTATAAGTCTATTATTATGATGTTATTAATGAGTGTTTTCAATCTCACCATTGTTGTGAAAAGAGAGATCGATTTAGAAATTATTTGTAAATATAAAGAGATAAAAAAATTTTGGTAAGAGAAAACTTTAAAAAAAAAATCAGAATAAACACATACTCAAATGTTCAACCATCATTCTTTGTTGTATATTAATTACTTAAAGGTACCTATAGTACTCTCTCCGATTCGTAATATATGAGATAATATATGAGGATTTTTTTTAATCTACATTATATAAGTAGTAATATGTAAAAGTCAAGATACTAAATGTTTGATTTCTATTTTTACTCTTGCATATTAAATATAAAAAAGAGAAAGAGTGTGAGGATATAATAAATGATATAAAGGTAAAATTAAAAAACCATATTAGTTTTACCCATATTAAACTTACATTGTTTTGTTGCCTTCATTCTCTCTTCCTCACCTCAAATCACTTCATTTCAGCATCATATCTTCACAACCATCTCACTATCTCTCTCAATATCCATGTTCTTCCCTATTTCACACTCGGTGTTAAGTTCTTGTCGAGTTAGACCATACCAAGGATTATCATATCTAGCTTGATGTAAATTCTCATCAGACCCCCAATTAAGGCTATTTTTTGTGCACCATTACACAAAATATCCACCTACAGTTGCGGAATTATAGTCAACACGATTTGGATGATTTTGGCATTTGATTGGAAGCCAACAAGAATATATACTTTCTTTTCTCAATCGACTAACCGAAACAACAACAACAAAATAATTTAAAAAATATCTCTTCTTTCAGTTCTGTATTGTAAGATGGTAATAACTATATTAATTAGTTAAAAAAACAGTTAAAATTAGTTTTTTTAACCAAAGTAAAAATATGTTTTTCTTCTTAATATCTTTTTTATTTATAAGTGGGTGGGTGGGAGTGGGAGTGAGAATAACGATGTAGAAAATGGATAATATAAGAAAGAGTGTGCATTAATTAAGAGTAAAATTAGTATACATTTAATATTCATACAAACTCAAATTGAATCTTATAAAAGTTAAGACCAATTTTAGACATTAGGATTTAATTCACTCATATTCCTAATATATAAGATTAGTTGACCTGGAGAGAGTGAGTAAATCAAATAAGACATGTAATTATAATATGGTTACATATCATTAGATTATACATCAATTTATAAATCAAATAAAATAGTTTAGAGAAAAATGAAAAATACTAATACATTAAAATGATTTATTTAGTTTTTTTCTCAATTTTATTTAAATAATCAACTAAATCTTATACTAAACACATCATTATGACCAAATTTATTGAGCATAGGGAAAATTAATTTTTATGTTCTATAATGTTCACTCAATTATAACTCGATCAATCTTATACTTTAACCCGGTTAAACTGAATCCTATAGTTTTGACTTGATTGTAAGCCAATTCCTAAGTTTTGAATGACTACAACTCAGTTTTTATAGTTTTAGTCATTTTATAATTCAATCATTAACATTTACATAAAATGATAAAAACTACAGATACTAAGTTATAGTGAGTCAAAATTTAGAATTGAGTTACAACCAAATTAAAATTATAGGAATTGAGTTGTATCAAATTAAAAGATAGAGATGGAATCTATAAAAAAAAAAAAAGAACATAGGGATGGAGTCACAATTTAATTAAACCTAAGACTAAAAGATTAATTTTCCTATTAATATAATATGGGAATGAAGAAGCGAAGATAAGGGTTGAAAGGAAGCAATGATGGGGAGAAGGAGAGTAATTATGGAAGGCTTCCAAAATGAGGCATCATCATAAAGAAAGTGGACCCCACACAAGGTTGACCATCTCTCTCTCTCTTGCTTTAATTTGAAACAAAAGGGGTCCCCGTTCATTTCGCCCGTCATTTCAAGTTTCCATCCCTTCACTTCCTATGCGAGCCACGTCTTTCATTCTTCCTCCATTCCTCTAAAATATCCAATCTAATGTTTTTTTTGGTTCCGTCTATTAAAAAATTATTTTCCCACGAGGAGCAAACATAATCATCAAATTTATAAGCTTATAACTTAATAACATTTTATATCGATAAATCCTTTGCTCTCCTCTCCTAGAAAGAGATTAGTTTTAAAAACAATGTCATGGCTAATAAAAATGAAAAACAAAAGAGAAAATAAGACAAAAACATTATTACAGGTTCGTTACTTTACGTGACCAACGTCAGATAATCCCACGAGAAAAAAAAAAGAGCTACAGTTAAGATACACATTTTGCCCTTGATAGTAATATCGCTACCAAGGGCTTTTTTAAGGTTGATCTTGAAGTTCTGTTTTTAAATAAAAACTATAAACATAACATTAGTTAATCCTCATCAATGAAGCTAATGAGTCCTTACTCCTAAGTGCTTCATCAAACCCCATATCTCGAATGGGAGAGGAATCCATCCATTTCCTTACCCTCCGCTTTTCTCATATTCACTTTTAATAACTATTAGATCTATAATTGAATGGCCTATATGTACTTCTATATTAAATATTTGATTCCATGTTCTTTATTATAATATTAAGTTATTCATATCAAAATTCATAAAATTGCATATAATTAGTTAGTTTTCTTTTTATAATTTATCATTTTGATCACAAATTATTTATGTCAAATTCAAATCATTCAATTGTCGATATAATAATTATTAAAAATGAATAGGAGAGAAGAAGAGGGAAAGGAAATGAAGGGGTTCCTCTCCCCCTCACGACCATAATAAGAGGAATGGTGATCAAAGATGCATAAGTTATTCACCGAATTGTGGGAGAGTACTTTAGACAAATAATTAACAAGTTGATTATTTTCTCAAATGGTATGACTAATCAAAACAATCCAATACCTATTACATATGAGAGGGGCTTCTCAATAATTTCATCAAATGGGTGGCTATCATCACAGCCTATCTAAATGAAATTAATAGCTTCTAAACAATGAGTGTAGAGGGTAATAGATCTATCCTTTGGACCAACAAATACTCAAACCATTGATAATCTTAATCAACTGTGATATGACCTGAAGTATGGAAGTAAGTTTGCTGCAAAAGCCACTGGTCTAGTTTTCTTCCCTATCTCTAAGGATCCCGTCATACCCACAACTACCAATTAGGGATTACCGATCCATTAACTTACAATCTAACATAGTCCCCATTTAAAGTTGAAACAACCATAGATTGAAAGCTACTCTTATTTAGAACTTACAATTACTTATCAAATTTTAAACCAAACAAGCTCGAAAGAGACTATCATATGCATTGAGATGGTTCCCAACTTCTTTCGCCCCAAACAGCTTGTTGCATTGTGTTTTCCAGGTATCCCAACAAAGTTTACCAAAGAAAGTGGGTCAAATGACTTTCTTAGTGAAAGGTTGTCCACCCTCATGACTTAGGTTCCAACGGATCCACTACACTCCTTTAAGAGTGAAGAAGGGGGCCCGAACATCTTGTGCAACAATTGACTTCCATTAATGGTAGCACTGGGGCTGTCTCTGATTATGTGCATTCCTTCTTATGAGAGCATCTAACGGGACGACATTCTGTAGTCTTTATAAGGCCTTGCTGTATCCAAAGCTCCCCTTTATGAGATCTACCATGAGTGAATAACCATTTAAACAATTTGATCTTTTTCGATACTTGCCATTTACAAAGAAGCTTCCACACTCTCCCAACTGTCGGTCAATACCTCCAACAAAAAAACTACATGTAGATTTATCATAAAAGCATCCATCTTGGATGACTACCAGTGGATGACTACCAATAGTATTTGTCCATCATCATTAAAAATATTAACAGTCAATATCAATTTTTAAATTGTCAACGCTAGCGTTTTAACGGAAGGGCCAACAAAGCAGTGCTTTGAAGCTTTTATGATGATATTAAATCCAAAAAAAGTTAAAAAGGAAGCATTGTTCTTAAGCGAAAATTTTTATGGCAAATTTAAATTTTAACCCAATAACTAAAATAACCTCAAATTTGGAACAAATTCCACTTTTTTAAAGAACTATTTTTTTGTGATAACTAATTTTGTTGCCAACTATAAATAACTAATTTTTGTGAGATGCTAGGAGCATATATTATGTATTAATAGTAAAAATTAACCTCAGTATAGATACAAAAAGGATTACTCTTATCAAGATATCCTCCGTTAAATAAAATGTTGAGAATGACAACTGTGAGTTAAAAATGAATGAGATTGTGTTATATGATTATGAAGCAAATTCAGTTGTGTATGCTCTTGCAGTAGAGACTCGTTCTATACCGATAGAGTTAGTGATACTGCAATACCCCATAGCAGGTAATTCATTTCTTTAGAAGGATCAAGATGAGTTGGTGTTCCTAAAGAGGCAGGGTGGTTAATAAAGTTTGATGCAGTTTTCATTTATTTAAAAAATGAAAATGAACACGCCCTAACCAAATAAAACTTGCCTTTTGTCTGGATATAGAAACAATGGAGAAAAGAAAACATAGGGAAAATGAACTCTTAAAAAACAATACAGTTTTATTTTCAGCGTAGATCTACTTATGAAGTTGGTCCTGATTCTCATTTAAGACTTATTTTATATACTCATATTTATTATTTTTCCCTTAAAATAGTCCTGTTGATACTCTCACAACAAACTATTAATTACTTTTAAGAAATTTTGTTTTAAATAAACAAGGATTGTTTAGGAAAAACATATACTTTAGTCATATTTATAAACTTCAATTTTGGGAATGGGTTTGGACTTATTTATAAGATACATTTTGGAAATAACATTTATTGCTTTATTTATTTTTACTTTAATTAATTTCATGTCCCTCTTATATATTTTTAACTCACATTTTAGAAAAATAAATTACCTTTTTAACATATACCACTCTGTTCCTTATTATAAGTCCACCCTAACTACTTCTCACATATTAAGGAATGGAATTTATAGCATTAAATATATATCCCATTTTTCCAACTTTACCTTTATTTAAGAATATGTGTTAAAATAATATTTTATACATTATAACCATTATCTTTCATCTTCCCTATTTCCAACACAGGGGTAAATTAGTCACAATAGCATTAATTGATCCCAAAGTGGACTTATAGTTAGGAACAAAAAATTTGTGGTAGTTGGACTTATAATAAGGAACAGAGTAGTATATCGTTTCTTACTAGTTTTATTTGACCAAACATTTTGAGTTGCAAACTTATAAATAGAATGAGAGTATTACATTTATTATAATTAACTTACCCATATTAGTTAATTTAATCAAATTAGTCAAACATTTCTTACACTAATTATATATGATGAGTATGTTTTTTCTCACAATATTTTTTTAGTGTTTGTACATATATGGCAAAAAAATTAATATAACCTATTTGACTTATTTGTTTTCAAAAAAGTTTCCCACTGAACACATTACTAAGTATAAAAATTTAGTAACACCAATACATAGTTGATCTAGCGGTGTAAAACCCGTTAGATCTCTTGAGGTCTCGAGTTCGTCTCATAGAGGAAACATTTGTGTCTAGAGGGGAAGCTACGAATCCCTAAATTTAAGTAGTCAGTTGCTCGGATACCTGGTAATATGATCTAGAGAATGCGTTGATTGCCAGTTAATATATATATATAAAAAAATTTAGCAACAGTAAATAATAGTAATGATTTATTGTTCAATCATCAGTGTAATAAATTGAAAAACCATTGAATACATTTTTATTAGCTTAGTATAAATAATAACAATAATACAAAGAGGAACACCTAACCCATAGGAACCATATTAAATGCTGGATCATGAATAGCATGTGAATGTCTCATGTCCTAAAGGTAGTAGTAGTGACCACGTTCGTTGCATGAAAACTACCACACCACACCCACATCCATCAGGCAAATCTTATTTTATGTTCAAGAAGTTACATCTAACTTTTTTGTATTTTTCATTTTTTTGAACTGGATTTTCTATTTGTCATTAAATGAAAAGGAACGTGTAATACAAACAATTCATGTCAGTTTAATTAATTTTTTATGAGATTAATTAGTAGAAGGGATCCACTAAATTTTTTTTGCAACTTTTGTTTTTTTCTTGGATTTCTTTATCTAATTATATTTTGACCTATGTATTGTAGGGAGTTCATTGAGATCATTTGATGGTTTTATACTTTTATTTTAGTTTCGTATTCATTCATTCATATCAACATACCAGACTCGAACAACTAAATTTCATCTTAGGCATAAATTTTTGTTGGCACATCGTCTGAGGCATATTATGAATCCGCAGCAGACCAAAATCATGTCTACCGGTCCATTCACTAGTTTTGGGCCCTTCTCATGTATGAACCCAAAATGAGGGCTTTGCTGTTGGGCTTGAATCCACTGGACCCAGTAGCATTTTACTTTGATTAAAAAGCATAAGTATACTCCTTTTGAAAAAAATATATTCGAGCCACAATTAGACACTAACACTGTGTTTGGATCAGCTAAGGGAAGGAGAGGGGAGGGTTAAAATTTTAATAAAGGAAAGGGAAAGGCAGCTATGGATGGAAGGGAAGGGTGGGGGAGGGAAGGGAATAGATTTTAATGATCCCTTATTTAGAATTTGGATTGATTAAAAGGGAAGGGAGGGGAGGAATTTTGATGGTGTCTGTTTGGATTGAAGGAGAAAAGAGGGTGGTTAATAAAAAATTGGCTATTTTACCCTTATAATATTAAATGAATTTTTATCATTACTTTTATCAATATATAAGATACAATTGATAAACCGTAGTTAAGACTCTTATTTGAAAAAAGAACCCATATAAAATTAAATTTACATCCTCATTGTTAGAAAAGCAATCATCCATTATAATGAAATTAAACTAAACATCCGCACAGTGGATACGTGAAGCTGAGAAAATTGTTTTCTTGTAAACTTCCATTATACTTTCCTTCCTAGGATATTTGTTTGGATCTCCTAATTGAGAAACGGTGAGTAGATCCATTCACATTGATGATTAAATCAATTACATGGAAGCTTTTGAAATTATTGTTTATAATGAAATTTATCATAATTTAAATTAAATTTTTGATTGACTTTTTTTATTTTGAGTTAGATATTTGAAAGCTAGATATTATAAGATTTTATTATTTATATTAACAATTGTAACGATTTCGAGTTAGATATTTGTTAATTATTTGAATTAGGTTTTTTATTATGATTTATATATTAAGGATTTGAATCTAAACAAACCTACTTATAAATAAGTATTAATAAAATATAGGTATAAAATGGTCATTTCATTATTTAAGTATAATGTTATGATATAAAAGTTTTTCTCTCATCTCCCCTCCGAAAAACCCCACTTTTGGAGGGGGATTAAAGTGGAGAGGGGAGGGTACATGAAACCCACCCATCGTTTAAATTTTTTTTATCCAAATAAGGGGTGGGAAGTTACTACCCTCCCTCCCTTAAAAAATTGACAAGCCAAACAAGGCGGGGAAGTCTAAACCCTGCCCTCCAAAAACCTAAGCACCTTTTCAGTAGAGCCGGGAATTCAGGCCGAGCCCGTCGGGCCGGCCCGTTTAGGCCCTAACCTGAGGAGGGCCGGGCTTTGATTTTAGACCAAAAAACGGGGACCGGGCTTAAACGGGCTGGCACGTCGGGCCGCGGGCTTAGACGGGCTAGCCCGCGGGCCAGCCCTTTTATTACCCCTCCCTTTTTTTAAACATTTTTTTTATTTTTATTTGCTTAAAGAGTTAAATGGGTATGCTATTTTTGTATATATGCATATAGACGATAATAATTTAAATACTTATTATGTTAGATTCAAGTCCCATATGTCCCACTTTTATACTTTAATTCCTTATTACTAAGAATATTCTATGTAATTGTGGTGTGACTTCTAGTTCTAGACTTAGTACATAATTTATGAGTTGTTGAGTTGGTATATAACAATGCACTAATGCTTGATAAGTTTGTATTTAAATATAATTTGGATCATATATATTTATATTTTTTATTATAGGTCAATTATTTTCGTTAGCAATACATATTCAAATAGGGGGTTTTTTTGTTCGCGGGCTTAAACGGGCTTGGCCCGTTTAAGCCCGGCCCGCCCGAATTCCTACCTCTACTTTTCAGTTTTGGGCCCTTCTCATGTGTGAACACAAAATGAGGGCTTTGCTGTTGGGCTTGAATCCACTGGGCCCAGTAGCATTTTTGCTTTGGTTAAAAAGCGTAAGTATACTCATATTAAGAAAAAATATATGTGAGGCACAATTAGACACTAAATATGTATGCACCTCTTCCGACCCGGGATTCAAACACATTTTGTTAGCATGATAAAAATATTATCGTTCCATATTTATTGTTGAGGGCCGAAAAAACTAGAATTTCTTTTACATTTGCAATGAGTTAATCATAAACGAATAGTGATTCCTGATTTGGTACATGCATGGTGAGAAAATTTCTTAGGTGTCCTTTGAGTTCCACTTACATAATTGTGTGTGTATAATTATTGTATTCTATTTTCCGTTCATTTAATTATTTATTTTTAGAGAGGTGTAAGCCCAATTGTTTTATTGGACAGAATGAAACAGGTTCACACAAGAGGAGGGCCAAAACCAGAAAGAGAAATGCTCTTTCTGCACCACCTTTATAAATCAAGGGGATCGCAATCCCGTTTGTTTAGTATGAGGGCCAGGGGGAGGAATGGGAAAATGAGTGGATGGGAAAAAAATTGACTTAATTTACAAACACTAGAGAAGTAAGGTTAAAAGTTTTTAACTAATGTTTGTTACTCTCTTATCTTACATCTAATATCTAATAATTTTAAAATATGATAACCCCACTTCTTCAATTTTTAATAATTCAACTTACAAATTTTCTATCCCCTCCTCTTCAAATCCCTCTACCAAACAGACCCTTAGTTTATAACTCTAAATAGGAAACTGAGCCCTCTTGTATTGAGGAGGCTTCATAATTTTAACATTTGAAGATTAAAATATATTTTGAATTTTGGACCACTATTTAGCTGCTTTGCTTTTAAAACCCTTGTTTGGGTCAAACTCATGGTTTCTAAAGCTAAGTCAAACATAGATTAGATTTATTGGAATTCTTCAATTTTAAAAATATAATTACAAATAGCTATGAAATGGGGAAAATCACTTTCAATCAAATACACTTATTATCCCTGCTATTCTATAGAAAATTAAAATTTCAATCCTTCAACCTCAGCAATTGAAATGCTACCTTGAAACCTTCGAACTTAAACCAAGGCCACCTTAATTTTGAGGCCGGAAATACCATTTTTTCTTCAATTTGGTTGAAGCTTTAAATTCAACTGAGCATACCCCTCACTTGTAGAAAGTATATAGGCCCCCCTTCAGCTAAGACACTCAAAAAGATGAAGGAGCAATTTATGCAAAACCGGCATGGTGAATGTTGACGAGTATCAGGCACTTCAAGGCGAGGCAAATGCGTCACTCCCATCGAAGATTTATGCCAGAACAGATCACAGATTAAAAATGCTATCAGAATCTCCCTTGTTAAGAAATTGAGTTTGGACAGGTCGTATCAATGGTATCTTCCCTGCCAAGAATTGTCCCTAACTTGCATGTAAATGTATACAGTCAACAAAGCCAGCTCCAAAAAATCATCTCCGCTTCCACCAATCTGGGATCTTTATCCTCCGGCTTCTATGAACAGAAAGTTGGACTTTGGGAAGTTTGTGCGTGACCTGTCTCCACAGCATATTCACAGCATCTTCCCTTTTGGGAGGATACTGGAATTCATAATGACGGGATACGTTTTTCAACTTCCTCCACATTTCAACCCATTTTTCCTTCGGAAATTTGCGAAGCTGATCAACCATGTAGCCCGGCTCCAAGGCTTCTTTAAAAGAGAAAAACAATGAGAATTGAGTGTAGTCTATCTCATCCTCAAATGGGAGCTCAATTTGATCACTCACAATAACAGGAATACAGTGGCTCACAATGGCATCAAACAAACGACAAGATGAAGGTGTATCTCCTGCAGGGCTCAGACAGAACTTTGAAGAACGCATCCCCCTAGATGACTGTTGTCATAGATGCAGAGAATAAAGTAGTATTATAGTCAATGATGTTCATATGATAAAGAACAATTAGAAAGAGAACAAGATGCAAAATGGAAAAAATAGAGACAGTAATCTACTATATCTGGTTAGATTACCAAGAAAGTTTGAGATCTCTAAATCCTCAAAATGGAGTATTCTCTTTCAGCTGAAAAAGGAAAATGTAGTATGCACTATTGGGATAACACAAGACTGTTTTTTGCGGCAGAGGAAAAATGTCAATCTAAATGTGTAGACATGCTACTCTTTCATTAATCAGAGATTTTCTCAGCACTAAGTCTTATGTTCTGCATGATTATTTTGGAAACATTTTATGTTTGTCAAAAACAAATTAGACCTCAATAATAAAGTAGTTTCAGTTTGAAGACATTATGTAGAGAGAAGCAATGCGATTGATTGGAGACTATTCAGTAATCCAGAATACCTCGTACTTTTTTTCAAAGGTTCCTCTCCCTTGAGTGACAAAGACGAGAAGGTAACATATTGGTCCATTTTTAACTACATGAAATGGTTGACTCACCACCCCAATCCCCACTGAAGATGAGAGAGAAAGGAAAAATAATAATAACAACAAAAGGAATCCGTTCAGTGATATACCAATTACAAAGAGTAACGCAACTCATGCATCCAAATTTCTCAACCAAACAAGAAAAAACCTCTCTGCAAACAATTGGATCAGTACTCAGTAGCCCATAACATTAATTTCAGAATACATAGATATATGATGTCCTGAAGAGATTCTTTAACCTTTTCTTCTACATATTTTCACCTTTTTTGACAAGTGAATTTGAAAAGAGTGATTGTGTAATAATGTTGCATAAACAAACTGCATACCATTTTAATGTTTTCTCCAGTAGCAACACTTCTCTCGTAATGAACATCATCATAGCCAGATAATATCTTCGCTAGTTTAACACGTACAATGCCTTCCTGCAAGTTCAAAGAACCCACAAAATCAACTTCTAGGAACTTCAAGAGAGATTGTTAGTCTTTCAATGAAATTTTAGGCTAGACATACATCCTTCCTGAATAACTTCCCCCGGAAGAAAAGCAGTGTGGTACGAGACTCATATGGATCTGGAGATTCATCAACTTCAAATGAATCCACAACATGCACGTATGGGGAAACCACGTCTTTCCTCAAATTAGACACATTTTTTGGATAGCGTCCAAAATCTACAACAACCTGAATAGATTCATTCACCTGATCACGCAAAAACCTGAAGGCGTTGGGGTGTGTCATTGGAATAACATGGTCTCGACCTCCAGACCTTTGCCAGTACTTGGATCGCAACAAATAGTCAATTAAATCAATCTGACACCAGAAACAAGTCATTATTAACTTCAACCGCAGAGTTCTTCATAGACAAAAATGTATATTGAGCTCAGGAGGTCTGGAGAAAGGAAACAGAGAAGTTACATATAATTTGGATCATGACTCCTAACAATATGGATTCCCATCGACAGAACATTCAAAGGATCAATAAATCAGAACTACGTATTCAGACCACTAGACATATAGAAGATGAAGAATTTATCAAACGAATTCCCAGTACCCTGTGTAAGGATCAATAATGTGGATTCCCAATACTCCATAACATAGCGGAAAATCCCTGAACATTTGAATAGCTGAGAAATATTTAACAAATTGGCAAGAGTGATTAGCTAGTCCATAACAACAATTACAGAATCTCAATCACTCATATTTCAATAACACAACAAAAATTATCCACAGAATAATCACTTCATACTCCATAACATAGCGGAAAATCTCTTAACATTTGAATAGCTGAGAAATATTTAACAAATTGGCAAGAGTGATTAGCTAGTCTATAACAACAATTGAAGAACCTCAATTCTCAATCACCCATATTGCAATAACAAAACAAAAATTATCCACAGCATTGAACGCACACTTCGCAGACATTCCATATTCAATGAGTCAGTAAACAAGCATTATAAACTCAAAAAAAAAAAAAAAAAAGGAATGATCGATGAAGTACCTGTAATTGGTGATCAATTTCGGAAGCCGGATCCGTCATATTATGCCCATGAGTATTGAAACTCAAGGAAGAAAAAAAAGGAACGAAGAACACATCAGCCATTTCCGGATCCAAAACCCTAACCGCTTCTCTATAATCATTTCCTTCTCCTTGATAAAGAAGCGAGCCCATCATCCAATACTCAACGCTATGTTGCCTCTTCAACCCAGAATTCTTGGGCCACGTCGGCCAATCCCGTACGGTGACCGGAGTTTCCACCGTGCTCCGGCGATTGAACATTCCAACATTGAATCGACGTGGAAGATCATACATGTAAACCCTAAGAGGCGAATCAGATGCACATGGAGAAGGAGAAACGACCGGCAACTTCGAAAGAGGATCGAAGTAAGGTCGAATGTCGAAAGGGCCAATAACAATCGAGTAAGAGAAAATGAGTAGGAACACAAAAACGAAAGAAAGAACCAATCGTGCGTACATCTTGATTGATGATTCTTTCTTCCTCGAAGGTTCTTAATGATTTTTGAGCTACCTATCCACTTCAGCTCATGGTTTTAGAAGCAATCGATTTTTTTTTTCTTTTTGCAATTTCGCGTTACAGTGCTCTCATCGGCGGATAGCTCTGCACATTTCTCGGTGAAAGGCTTTGAGTACCAAACAAGAGATGAATTGAAGATGAAGAAGAAGAAGATGAAAGATGCCTATCTTTCTTTGAAAGTTAAGTTCGGTGTGTCATTTTCTGCATTCAAAATCAAAGAATACGGGAGATCCCAAAAATTATGTTCTGTATTTTACTAAATTTTGTGTGACAAAAATAAATAATTACCCCTATCGGAATTTTAGTTTTATTATGAAAGAAAATTAATATTACTTCGTTATTTTCTAAATATAAGATTTACCTTATTTACTTAATTTGATTAGATTAAAAATGTTAGTTAAATTAATTTAAATCACATAATGTTACTAAAACACTATAACAATATTTCTTTATTCATGCCTAGGGGTGGAAACAGGTCAGGCCCTTAACAGGGGCCTTAGGCTTGGCCTATTCCAGGCCTATTCAGGCCCAGGCCTAACAGGCCACAGGCCCAGGCCCAGGCTTTTTATAAAGCCTATTTTCTTAAACAGGCCAGGCACAGGCCTCTTACAAAAGCCTATTAGGACTAACAGGCCGGCCTAGCCTGTTATTTATTTTTTTAAAAAAAATTTAGTAACATTATATTTGTACCCTTAATTTGAAATAAAATTACACATGTATGTATCTAAAATTATTTTTTCACTCACCCTCACTTTTCACTCTATCTCACCGTTTCCCTTTTCTCTTTCCTACTAAGGACTCAAATCCATCACCTTGGAACCCAATACATCCATCTTTTCTCTTCCTTTTCCGTCTATACCATTACTTTTCACTTTATTTTTGTTGATTGTATCAGACTATTAATTTTGTTGATGTTTACTTGCTTTGTCTTTTAGACTCTTGTTGTTTTGTATCAGATTTGTGTTCTTACGTTGCTGAGTATGTATCATACTATTGCTAAGTAAAAAAAAATGTACTTTTAGACTTTTTGAGTCATAAGCTTATTTTTGGCTTGTTAGGCGGCCTGTTGATAACATGCCTTTTAACAGGCTTCAGGCCATGCCTGGTCTTTGAACAGGCCAGGCTTAGGCCTGAAAAAAAGGCCAATTACAGGCCATAGGCCAGGCTCAGACCAATCATCTACACAACAGGTCAGGCCTATTTATGGTCAGGCCAAGCCAGGCCTATTTCCACCCCTATTCATGCCCCATTCTCTTGCTTGTTTATTATTAATGAGCATTAATAGAGATAAATTAGGAAAAATGTGAGAAAAATATAAAGAAATCTTATATTTATATTTAAGAACAACCTCACCTCCAAAAATATTATTGAGTATGCATGCAAGATCGGTTTAAAATAATTTTTTAACCTTAGTTCTAAGAAAAAGGTTTTAAAAGTAATTATGAAAATAATTCATTCAACTGTATATATATATATATATATGAATATTTATATGTTGAAATTGAATTATTGATAAGGTTTATTAAATTGTAAATAATTTTAGTACTTGAATTATGAATAAATAATTTATTATTTTAAAATTACTTCAACTACAAATTTGGATCAATCAGCTAAATAACAAATTTATAAATGACCTGAATTATTTATTTTTAAAAAATGTGTGTTTTTTTTTTCTCAAAATGCTATTTTTAATCATATAGATTGTGAATTACTTTCTTAATGAAAAACTCCTTGTTAAGGAGAGTTTGGGGACGGAATACATTTTTGTACACATTATAGTTATAGAGTATTATAATTCAGTAGTTCTTATCTTTAGGAGGGGGAATACATTTTCATAAAAAAGAAAAGTGTAACTGAGTTAAATCCCGATGATTCACTAAGGCCTATGTATGTCATCGGATCAAAGAACATTTCCGTAATTTACTTAAGGATCATCTACTAATAAGGCTATTTCATAATTCAAAAACTCGGATTGGTCCAACCGGTCGAACCAGAAATCAAGTGATATGGGCACTTGAAATGGTTAATTTGTGCACCACCCGGGGAGGAATCAACCCGAGAATATTCCGGGTTGACCCTTGAAACCCGGCGGTTGGACCGATTGGCCGTGTTAAAATATATATTTTTTTAAAAAATTATTCAATTAGAATTAGGTCAGTCTAGAAGCTTCAAATTTAGATCGTACCCATCAACTGCAGTGCCACGTTACCTTCTTTTATTGCTTATTATCTATCAATTTTAAGAGCAAATCCATGTGGAACAATCAAGATATATATATTTGCTAAATCTCTCTTCAAAATCGTACACAGTTAAAATGCTTTTCCATAAACAGTTGACTCATACATGCATAGCTGAATTATTTTAACAAATTAGGGGTTTTCGTTTGATTAATGAAATTGATACTAGGTCAATCTTTGGAAGTGGTTTGGATGGTGGAAGATTTGAGAATTTCAAAATCTGTTGTTTTATTGACATTATTTTTCCTTTAAAGTTCATCTGAAACTGGATCTTACTTGGGTTAGTGAAAGAGTTTCTACTTAGTTTTTAAATGATTTTGATAGTATTGATTGAAGGATTACAAGGAACTAGTGATGGATATTCTTAATGTTGATGTATTGTCTTTTTAAAATAGTTAGACTTTTGTTGGATTTTCTTATATTTTAACATTCATGGTGGTATGTTATGTTATTAATTATTAAATTATATTGTTTTATTGTAGCCGACTTGACCTCTAGTCGACCTTCGGTTGAACCCCTGATCCTTGACCTAATGCATTGACTGAGACTATTCCCGGTTCGGGTTTTTGAACCTTTGACTGTTTCATTGAAAACGAGATTGGAACTCCTTATTACTTATGGGCCATCTTCTTGTCAACTAGACCAATATTTGTTCACAATGTTGTTATTTTTCGAGTAAAAAATATTTTTTTTTCACCACCAGAACGGAAATACTATTATTCATACATTATACTCCATTACCAAACTATGGAACTTTTGTTTGGGCCTTTCTCAATATAAGCCCTGCATGGACGAATATATTCGAGAATACTACAAGAAAGGGATCCGGCGTAGACATTGAGTTTAGTCGTGACCAAATCTGAGTCCATTTTCAATCTATCCTCATTTAAATTCACTCTCATAAATGTAATAAATGAGTTGCATGAGAATTAAGCATTGTAATTAAAATTGTTTTAAAACAATAATAATTGTTTTTAATGAAACTAAATTTTACTCATATAGGTAGATGTAAATTCATTAAAGATTTTAAAGATGAAAATTAAAATAAAAGAAAATAAACTCAAGTTTATATTTATACGAGTAACTCTATTAGTAAAAGCTAATTGAAAACAAGAGTAAGATGGTAATAGAAACTGACCGTTGGGAAGTAGTAGATATCCAAAAGGGAAAGTATGAATTCTACATAATAGAATATTAATATCACCAATTACAAGACAAATTTGAAAATAGTGTCATTTCATAAAGAAACCTAAAATGTGATGACACAAATTACATATGTGGCTGATAAGTGTATGTGACACCAATATTTGTTATTAAAATAGTGACATAAGTGATTACATAAACAAATAAGAAATGTATGTGAACTTTTAGAGAACTATATAGATTTCAAGAAGTTTATAGATAAATAGATATAGATAGATTAATAACTGTTTCGTGATTAAGGTTATGCTTTATGATATGTTTTTTCAAAAGCCTTAAATTTCTTCCTTAATTCCTGCATCCCTTCTCTCACTTCATTATTGATTGCTGAGGGAGTATAAATATGAGTAATTTAGGGAAATATTAAGGAAAAGAAAGATAGTATAAATTTAGAATCAAGAACAATTATCCAAACAAGTCTCATATTAAGGATTGAAGAGGAAGTATATCATTTTTAAGTTGGCCAAATTAATATCGAGAATGGTAATAAATTTAGGAGACGAAATGAAAAATGTCTTTCATTTAAAAAATAAATTCAATTAGCTCTTCATTTTTTTTTATATATACATATAAGAGAGAGAAAATAATAATTTCAATGGATGTACAAAAACTTCTTTCTTATGGAAGAAGTTTCTTTTTCTTTTCCATGCATAAGCTCCATTAAATTATGGAATGCCATTTCATTTCATATGAGCTCAACTTTTGTATATGTGTTTGCCAACCAAAGAATAGTGCTCCAAGCCCTGATGGATATCATGCTGATTTCTATAAGATATATTGGACACTGCTTCAATCGGATGTTTTCAATATGGTTAGTTCTTTTTTAGAACTCAGGACATTTACTGAAATCTATGAATAAGACCAACATCATTCTAATTCCTAAATCAGATCATCAACAAAGCTTCAAGGATTTTAGGCCTATCAGTCTTAGTAATGTGTCTTATAAGATCATTTCCAAGGTGTTATGTAATCGACTGAAATCTCATTTAGCCAAGCTTATAGCACCTAATCAAAGCACTTTTTTTAAAGGTAGACTCATTTCAGATAATGTGATGCTGGCTGCTAACATACTTCATCAGATTCACTCTTCAAATAAAAGAAGGAAGAAACTAGCAGCAATCAAGTTAGATTTCTCCAAAGCTTTTGATAGACTTTCATGGTCTTTCATTCAAGTGGTATTGGAAAAGTTGGGATTTCCTGATAAGTGGATTCAAATGATTGGTCAATGTGTATCTACCGTGCAATATCACATCCATATTAATGGACAAATGGCTCTAGATATATCACCATCCAATGGGATTAGACAAGGAGATCCACTTTCTCCTTTTCTATACATCATTACTACCAACGTTCTATCAAGTCTAATTCAGGAAGCAGAACTAAAAAAGAAATGGAAGGGCATCAAAATTTCTGCAAATGCCAGACCCATTACTCATCTCTTTTATGTAGATGACTCTCTCCTTTTTGTAGAAGGTAGTAGAAAGGGATTTGAAGTTGCCAAACAAGTCATTGACACCTTCTGTTCGTGGTTAGGACAAGCTATTAATAAAGGTAAATCCACAATAGTTTTCAGCCCAAATCTCTTTTTATTTGATAAGAACTCATTGGCTAGCATCCTACAGCTCAGTTTCTCCCCAAAACTTGGAAAATACTTAATGGCATGTATTGATCCAGGGCGAAATAAGTCTCAAATTTACGATCAAGTTCTTACGTCAGTCACTAGGAGAACTGATGTTTGGAAATCAAAATTGCTATCTCAAACGTCTAGGCTCGCTTTAATCAAATCGGTCTTATCTGCCTCCGATATATATTTGCTATCTTGTGTTAAACTTCCTGAATATATTTGTACTAGAATTGATAGCAAATGTTTGGATTTCTTCTGGGGAGATTCTGATGCAGGTACAAGGAAAATTCATTTACTCAATAGGTCCCAGTTATTTAAGCCAATCTCTGAAGGTGGATTAGGGATTAGACCTACTGAAAAGGTTAACCTCTCTCTTTTAGCGAAACAAGTCTGAAGAATTATCTCAATCAATAGACAATCTTTGATTGGCTCGACCCTTCAGGTGAAATATGTGGACTTATCCAACAAGGAACTTCTTAAATATCCATATAACTCTTCTTGGATATGGAAAGATTTTAGATCGGCTGCTTACATCATTCTTGGCAATATCGAATGGAAAGTTGGAAGTGGTGACACTATTCCTCTCAACCACCCACTGTGGTGGCCTATGCAATCTGGATCTCAGGCTTTATCTCATCATGGCAAAGTTAAAGATCTCATCATGCACACCCCTACTGCTTGGAAACCTCTGCAATGGAACAATCACCTAATCACTTCTATTTATTCTCAAGAGACTGCCAATAACATCTTGTCTCTGCCTTTCTCCTTTACTGGTGAACCTGATAGCTTAGTTTGGAAAGGAAGCCCATCTGGATTTTATTCAGTCAGAAAGGGTTACAAGATGATCACTAGCTCCTTATCTAATTCTCAAAATCACTTGATATGTAAATAACTTTGGGCAATTCCTTTACCTGTCAAGCACTTATTGTTCATTTGGAAATTGATTTCTAGAGGCATTCCTTCAGGAGATATTTTGAATTCTCATCATATGCAGGTCAGTATTAAATGTGCATTGGTTGTGATTGTCGGGAAACAGTGGATCATCTTTTCTTTCAGTGCCCTTTTGTTCGGGCCATCTGGTTTGATTTGCTAGGCATTCATCCAGATCGGGAGAATTTTAATTCTTTCTGTTCATGACTTAAATGTATGGTCTTAAAGTTACAGGAAGATAATCATCCATTGGTTTTACAAAAAATTGTTCTTCTTTTAAACCATGTTTGGATGCTTAGGAACCATCTTTTTCATCATGGTGGCACAATAGATCCCAAGAGACTTTCACAACAAATATTGCAGGCTTTATCTTTCAATATGATTGTAGAGTATAATGTGATGAATGCTCAGAGGCATTCACCTGCAATTCCTATTTCGTTACTCACACATTTCCATGCTGATTGAATCATTATCCAAAATTTTCTATGGCAGAAAGATCGGAGATTACTGTCGGGCTTTACCTTGAGATGTCTTAGAGCCTTATTAATGTGGATCCCATCAAGTAATTTGACTAGAGACTCTGACTCACTTCTCGTTCAATTCCAACTGTGGTTTAATTTACTTATTCAAAAGTGTTGAGGAGCTTCATGGACAATTGCTTTATAGAGATATTGAAAAGTTGCTACATTCCTTCACAGTAGTTTCTTTCTCCATGGACAAGAATTTGCATCTACCGAATTTTCAAGATTTTATATCTCAATTGTTAGGTTGTAATTTATTAACTATTTTAGAACTTTTAGTTGTATAATCCTTTTTATTTAATGATAACCGCATTTTATTCAAAAAAAATTAGAGAGAAAAGAGAGTTGACGTGAGGGAGAGGGTAGATAAATAGGTATGGGGAAGAGAGAGTAAAGGAAAAAGAAAAAGATTAGGGAAAAATATACACTACTCTACGCCATAAAATTTTCAAATAAGATATTTCTTTTGAATAAAAAATTTTCTTTTTACCCTCAAAATTTTTCTATAATATGCTTTACTTATTTTCTCCCATAATAACCTCTTTGGAGCTTAAAAATAATTTTTCCCAAATTATTGTCTTTAATATAAGAGAGAAAATAAGCCTTTAAAATCCTCAAAAATACCTTAAAATCCTTCAAATATTCTTATAATCAATCATTTCTCATTAATCAATTCCTAATTACTCCTTCTAATCCTTAATTAATTTCTAGGATGTTACAACTAGGCCCTATTTGGTATTATCAAATGACTTTTTTTTTTTTAATAAAGAGTTGGAACTAAAATTGAAATCAAAATCAGAACGTAATTTAGTTGTAAAAATACCTCAAAATCCTTCAAATATTCTTATAATCAATCATTTCTCATTAATCAATTCATAATTACTCCTTCTAATCCTTAATTAATTTCTAGGATGTTACAACTAGGCCCTATTTGGTATTATCAAATGACTTTTTTTTTTTAATAAAGAGTTGGAACTAAAATTGAAATCAAAATCAGAACGTAATTTAGTTGTAAAAACCTGTGTGGTGTGTACAATTAAAAAATAGAGGGATTAGGTGCATCACAAATCCATTGCAAGTAATTCCTTGCTGCTATAAAGTTATGACATTATTAATGGAAATATTCCGATCACTAATTGATTGCCTATTTTGTGATAGGTTTATGATATCACTAAGTTCTATCAATAATCTATTGCTAAATTTAATTTCCGAACAAGCATGTGTAAGATTCCATTTTCTTACAACTTGACAATTATTAGATACCAAACGGGACACTAAGTGGTTTACCTTATCGCAAATCCATGTGGATCTTGTAAAACATTACTGATCTGTTCTATCAACTAAGATCCTTAAAACATTACTGATCTGATCTATCAACTAAGATCCTTAAAACATGGTTCATTCTATAAAGTCCTTGGTTGAATAATTTCAAACTTAAAGATTATTTGTCCCCATCCATTATGGTTTATCGTTGGCATTATTGTCTATTTTGTTGCATAGTAGACTAGTAGTATATAAAACGTCTCACCTGCCCCTAGCACCATGTGATTGTCACCCACTGGCAGTGTGATCGTCGAATCTGGAAGGGGGCACGTAGTTATTTTTACTTTAAAATTATCAATTATCAATTCTATAAAATGGAAAAAAATTGTACAACGTAACTAAACTTAATATATTAAAATTAAAGAACGAGAAATTAATAAAAAAATATTTTTGTAGAAAGAGTAACAAGAAAATCACTGAAAGAGCAGATGGATGCCTTTTTCAAGAGTATAACTGAAATTTGAGTGATGAAGAATGCATATATTTTTTCAGGAAAAGAATGATATAATACCAAAAAATTTCGAACTCTGTAATATTCATAACAATTGAGTAATAGATATGTGAGAATGACAATGACATGGTCACATGGACAAGGTCAGCAATACAGATTTTCAATTTTTAAGAAATGATGACGACTATAATTACTATGGTTAAGTTTACATTGATTATGATTAGTCAAATAAGATTACATTTGAATACAATAATGAAATTTAAAAATACACTTTTTATTGAAATTATGATTAGTATGGAAGAGGTTACGCATTCCATTTACTTATTATAAGGAATTTAAGCAAACAAGAGTTTAAATATGGAAAATTGGGAACATGGAAATCGTATGGAAGGTGATAGTGAAAATGTGGAGGGTGTGGTGTCGGCTGTGCTTTACCACCTGCCCCCTCTGATGCCTTTTATCCCAACCATTTATTTCTTTCAACGGTTTAAATATTTTATTAATTAAAACCACGTAATTTGGGGAATTCGTTTTCCTACTTATAAAAAGTATGGGTAAAGAGAATTAAATAGACTATCTAAATTTTATTTGGACAGTCTACATTTGATTTTATTAAAAAAATTAATGAATAAAGAATCTAAAATCAAATATAGACGTTTTGATGATATTTAGAAAGTCTAGATAAATTTAATTCTCTATACTCATCAAAACAATGAGTAAAAAATTGGGTTCTAGATTTTAAAAGTGAGAATTTGGTTGTTTATTCTTACACCCAATCCTCACCATTCATGGTTTTAAACCTAAAACCATCGTCTTCCTCCTCCTTCATATTTGCAGAAAATGTTGGCACATGGGAGCTTGAGCAGCAGTGGGAACACATGTGTTGGGTTGAGACGATTATGTCCAAGGCACTCTCAGACAATAATTGTGAGCATATATTTGAAAAGGGGTTTAAACTTTTGTGGGCCAAAATATCTCCCTAATATACCTCTTTGTAAGGCATTAGGTCTACTCTTGATGGCCCAAAATAATTTGATCAATGCCTTTACCTAATATAAATTTAATTTATTTTTTAGAGTAATTTATTATGTGACAATTTTTTTTAATAAAAATGGAAGCATTTTATCTTTCCAAAATACATTCACTAGTCATTTATCATCCTAATTGTTGAGTATTAATTTCCGTGTATCTTTTCAAGTGCATCTTTTATGTATGTGACTCTAGTTTATGTTTAAGTAATTAAAACGTACGTTTTCCTCCATCCTCTTATATTTTCTAACAGACTTATATTTCTCGTTTGATTTCTAATTTATCCTTAAAAATTATATAGTAAGATTAAATGAAAAGGGACTAGTTTTTTTGGCATTGAGAAATATTTCATCCGTTCCTAAATATAAGATATGTTTACCTACTTTAATTATATTAAGGACGTTAGTGAATTTAGTTAAAATTACATGATTTTACTAAAGCACCTTAACCATTTACCTTTATTCCCACATTCCATCTATTAATTATTTCTTATTGAGGAGAATCAGTAAGAATATTTTAGGGAAAATTTGAGAAAAAAATAAAAAAATGTTTTATATTTAGGAATAAGTTTACCTCCTCATAAGTGTTATATTTAGGAATGGAGGGAATACTAAAATACGGTAATACTTACAATTTTCAAGAATTATAAAATTGAAATATATAGCCAATTATAAATTTGTATCTGGCCCCCAAAATGTAATAAGAAAAGGATAGGTTCCATTTAAAGGAACAAACAAATGCTTTTGAAAATTTGCTTTTAAAGGAAGTTCGGGACCCCAGCCAAGTCTAACAGTGACGGCTTAAGATCCACCTAACATTAACAGAAACTTAAAAAATTAGCGCAAATTCTACAAGAAGATAAAGTAGAGGTCAAATGTGTGTACACTATTAATCTAATGTTTTCGCGTATTGGTTGAATTGATAAAGGGGTTAATTTAAATTTTCAACCACGGGTTTTCCTTTTCTCTCTAGATATTGGATTTTCTTTCTCAGTCAGTAAGCTATCCTTCCCTCTGTGTGTGGGTTTCCGGCTCCTCTCTCTCTCTAGCGACTGCCGGAGAGAAGGTTGTCTAGCTAGAGGATGTATATATCGGGAGCTTAAGTTTCGAGTATTCTTGGGCTAGTTTGTAGCCACTTCGATCTGTGGAGCTTGGTTTTTGAAAAGAAATGTTCAATTGAAGAAAGAGATCAAAATACTAGCGACAAAGTGGATAGAATACCGAAGGCTTGGTGATGATATACATTTGCTTATACCTTTCCCTCCTTTCTTTCTCACTGCATATCCAGTATGGATCTCTTATCTTTTGATCTTGGATGGATGGGTATGGTCTTTTGTTTATCTGCACATATATGATGGTTTGAGTTGGGTAAGATGGTGGTGGTGTTGGTCAGAGTTTTATGAGGTTAAAGTGATGTTGTTGTTGAAGTTTCTCCTCCTTTCCACGCAATGTCGGCTGTGTGGAGTTTGGAACTCAACTCTCTTAGCAGTAGCAAATAGAAAATAAGAAGGGGTAGATCTAAAGGAATGGTTCTTTGAACCCATATCTCCTGTTTTCGGTTTTGTTGCCGGCGATTCTCTTCTTTTCAGGCAGTAGCAGTGACGACAACTACAATTCAGACAACTCTCATTCTGTGATTTAGGGTTAGAATTTGATGGTAGTGTTGATGGATTGGGCGAGGGTTTTAAGTGTTTTGTTTGGTTTGGATTTGTATGTTAATATGTGGTTAAATACAATGAAGTGGATATCTTTATCAATAAAAAAAATGGTAAATATGTTGGTTCATAACCATAAGGTTATGAATTTAAATCTCATTGATGTAAAGACCTTTTACTCTGGTGAGTCCCAAGATCTAACTCACAAATTGGTGTATATAAAAAATACTAGTAATATTCCCATCTCTAACTCTCTATCATAAGTTATTTATAATGTATCCTTATCTATTAGGAAATGAGAGATAAATCATTATATATGTATTAAATTTTCAAAATTCTTAAAATTTGTCACTAATGAATTTTTTTATTTATAATTACAAATTATTATCACCTCCAATCCTCTTTCTTTCTTTTCAGCCAGCCAACATAATAAAGGGGATAAAATTGAAAAAAATCATTAATAACCCGCTAAATGGTTTGTATTTGTTAACAAACTTTTAGCATGTTTGTTAATTCCTTTTTTTATTTTTTGAATTTTAAGTATGAAGTCATAAGTTGGACATTCTATGGATATGTATGCGTGGGTGAGTTCCCTTCTATGTTAAGGTTAAAAGATGACAGAAAAAAGGAGAGTAGATATTCGCATGTCTAATCAACATATCACAAAACTAAAAATTCTTGAAGCAAACGAAATCATCTTCAGTCTCGTATGTAAAGGCTGGATTCCTAAGTTTTTGTTGAGAGAAAAAAAAAAGATTGCTAAGTTTTATATGAAATCTTAAAAAATAAACCCCCTGGCCCCTACTATTACAATTTACGATTAGTTTGATTTATAATAAATTTTACATATTATATTATAGAGTGCTACATTGATGTTAAAACAATACGCCATGTATATATTTTCGGGAGAATCATTTGAGTTTAAAAAAGAATATAATAACAAAAAATCTCACAGCAAATAAGCTCTCATAATGTTCGCATGACATCTTACTTGATTTCTTTTCCAAGGTCAAAGTGATTCCCACTAACTTTTTTTGTTATAAAAGCTGAAAAAAAATGAATTTGATGAAAGCAAAGTCTGATGACCCAAACCCAGGTTTATTAAAAAAAAGTGTTTGGCTACCATTCCAAACCTAGGTTTTAAAACCTATATTTGAAATTAAAATCTAGGTTTTATGGATTACTCAAACAGGCACTTAGCCAAAAGGTCGGTATTGAGGAAAGTCATACAATACATACATACATTGAAGTTGCCATTACGGAAAAATAATCTCTCCATTTACAATAATTAATCAAAAATAGACATATATCAATATATAAAAAATATTTTCTTTGCCAGCAAGATATTAAATAAATAATGGTAAACACATATGATGTGACACCAATAACATTACTAACTCATGAAAATTTTGTTAAACACTATATTAAGAGTTGTGCTTGTTAGTGATTTATTGAAGTACTTTTTTTAAAAAAAAATTCAACGTGCAATGAAACGTTTTGTAAAATATATATAGATTAACATTCTAAACGTGAAGATAAAATTAACAAATAAATAAATTAAATCCTTACAAAAAAAAAAAATGTGACTTCTAGAAAATGAATGATGATTTGGGCTTATTAAAACTTAGTCATAAAGCAAGCCCTAATTTAAGAATGTGTTTGCTTTTGATTGATTTAAAATTTCAATTTGGTACTACCAAACGGAAATTGCTTCGTTCCCTCGTTCGCTGCTAATAGCCTAATATCATATCATATGTTTCATTTTGTCTGGTCGTAGCCCATGAAGTTACCTGTCTAGTTATAGCTTCTCTTTTGAGTTCAACAATTTCAGCTTCTTCTCTGGATTCCCTCACGAAACCGGCGATTTCTGTTTTTTATTTTTTTATTATTCGGCGAACTTCAACTTGTGTACGTTGGTGTTATATATTTAGATGGACTTATATAGAAGACGATCTAACCATTTGTTTTGTGTCATCATTCTTTGTATTGGGCTTTACCCTCTGATAATTTGAATTTGAAATGGCTTTTGGGTTGACATCCCACGATGTATCTGCCTTCAAGTTCTTGTTTTTCATGGCGGTATTGTACGGTCTCTTGTCGATGCTGGCTTATTCTGTCACCCATATGAAGTTTATTAAGCCACTTGAATTTGACGCGCCTTTGGATCGATTTTCTGAAGCCAGAGCCATTGAACATGTACGGGTTTTGTCGAAGGAGATCGATGGTCGTCAAGTAAGCCATAAATTCTATATCCTTTTTCTTTGTGCTGAATTCTGAGGTGTAGGCGAAAAAGTCTTTTTCTTTTCCTTTTGGGTACATGGGAATCAATGTATAGGGAATTTGAACACTTTATTTCTTTTAATTTCTGGCTTTTATATCGTTAACATATGATGGGTATAAAGGAGAAAATTAGTGACGGTCTTGATCGTTTGTCATAAATCGTTTTCAAGGAGGTCAAACTTGAAACAAAGTAGCATGTGGCCTGTGGGGTATAGAATATTTATTTTACATCTCTATCGGCATCAATATGAAGTTACACCAATTGACTGACTTTTCGGGTAGATTAAATCTGACTTGTCTCTAATATACGTTCTTTTTGAGTGTTGACTGTTTGATGCATTAATGGTAGGAAGGACGTCCTGGATTGAAGAAAGCTGCTGAATACATCAAGGGTCAGTTAGAAGTAATAAAGGAGCGAGCTAGGCCCAGTGTCAGGTTGTGAACTGGTGACACTATGCTACTTTGATGTTGAAGTTTTCTTTCAAACTTTATTTTGCTATCTGTTTCTTCCTCTCTTTTCCCTCTTTCCACGTACTGCTTGGCAGACTCTAATTTTCAATTTGAAGACAAGATATAAATTCTTTCCTCTTCAAACTTTATTTTGCTATCTGTTTCTTCTTCTTTTTACCCTCTTTCTACGTACTGCTTGGCAGACTCTAATTTTCAATTTGAAGACAAGATATAAATTCTTTCCTCTTCCACCTTTGAAAGCTTACTGTAGTTTCCATAATCTTCCACTTGCAGAATTGAGATTGAGGAAACCACTGTGAATGGCTCCTTTGCTATGATCTTTTTGCAGCATGGCATAGCTCTGGGATACAGGAACCATACAAACATTATTGTGAGGTATCCTAGCATTTAAATTGTTATATATATAGGACCTTAAATTCTATCCATTTGGTGAGCAGGACTTGAACTCTATTATACTTGCTATAACCAGTGTTATTTTGTTCCCGTTTATCATAAAAAACTGTTATTTAGTCCTTGAAGTTGATCACGGTTTGTGTTTGGGGAAGTTAAAACCTTTCTTACCCCAGGAGTGTATATTTGATATGAAAAAGAATGTGGATAGGTATTGGAAGAAGAGAATAGTTCAGATGGATAGGTTGATAGGTAGATGACAGAGAGAGGGAAAGAGTGACAGAGATTTTAGGAGGAAGAATGAATCTTCAGGATAGCATTAACTATCTTCATTAACAAAACAATCCCTCCTCCCTTTTATAGCAATAGGTCAACAGTTTCTACAGAGCTAACCAACTGTAGCTAACTTTCATCTTTTAAACAATTATCGTATCCATATCTTTGACAAAACTGTCTGTTACCTTTTACACCGTGCTGTTTTGTTTTCTGTATTGTATATGAACTCAGTAATGCAGTGTTTGTCTTACATTGGTTGCCTTTTCAATTTGCAACAGGATATCATCGAAAGATTCAAAAGACACTGATCCATCAGTTTTAGTGAATGGGCATTTTGATAGTCCACTTGGTTCCCCAGGAGCCGGAGATTGTGGTTCATGTGTTGGTAGGTATGATTACATTAGAGGATTTAATTGGATAGAGGGGTTGTATTGGTACATCCTTACTCGATCACACCAAAGATTTTTTTTATTTTTTTAACTCATTTATTTATTTTCATACATGTCAGCATCAATGTTGGAATTGGCACGACTAATTGTGGACTCTAGTTGGGTGCCAACCCGCCCTGTTATTTTCCTTTTCAATGGCGCTGAGGAACTCTTCATGTTGGTAGGACATTGATACAAGTTTCATATTGAAATTACATTTTTACTGTCATTATTTTAATAATTTTGTTTCTTAGTACTTCTTAATTCTTATCTATCCCTACCATGTTGGAGCTGATCACGAATTGTTTTAATTTTGATTTTTATTTTAAAGGGTGCGCATGGGTTCATGAAGACACATAGGTGGCGTGATACAATTGGAGCTGCTATAAATGTGGAGGCATCTGGGACTGGAGGACCTGGTAAGATATATTTCCAATTTTCAATCCATTTTTATGCAATTTATTTTTAAGATTTGTAAAAAATCATTATTGAACAATCTCAAAGGTCTTTAAATTTATCATTTCTTTATATATGAGCTTTTGTAGGGTTTGAATTATTGTTCTGTAAACCTTTTCTTGGGTCCTTTGCTCACACTCAGCATTGCAAACATGAGAGGGTATATTTAGATCAATCCTATTTTTTTAACAGGAAATAATTATATACATATTTCCCCATACATTCACAGTTGTGGTATTTAAGAATATTAAGTGGATAAACTTAAATTTTGAACGTGAATTTTCTATATCAACATGCAGATTTAGTTTGCCAATCTGGACCTGGCTCTTGGCCTTCTAATATCTATGCTGAAGCAGCAATATACCCTATGGCTAATAGTGCAGCGCAGGTTATCTCTCTCTACCTCACTTTCTATGTTTCTGACTCCAACATTTGTGTTGTTGTGTGATGTGTTTGTGTTTTAATTTTTTTCCATTTCCTTTTTGTTGTTGTTGTTGTTTTATGTTTCCTTTTTGTATCAAGCAATTCAAACATTAATTGTTTATCAATATGCAGGATGTTTTTCCTGTTATTCCTGGAGATACAGATTACCGGATATTTTCTCAAGACTATGGGAATATTCCTGGGCTTGACATCATCTTTCTTCTTGGGGGTTATTTTTACCATACTTCCTATGATACAATAGAGAGATTGCTGTATGCATCTTATCCACTCTTTTGATTTAGATGTTTGAATGACATTTTGTATTAAGCTGCTTCCACATCCCACTTGGTGTTTTCATGTGTCTGCAGACCTGGAAGCATCCAAGCACGTGGTGACAATTTGTTCAGCATAATCAAAGCTTTTGTTAATTCCTCGAATCTAAGAAACATCTATCAAACAAATTTTAGTGAAGTTACTGCTGGCACATATGAAGATGAGCGGGCAGTTTTCTTTGACTATCTCTCATGGTTTATGGTATGCTCTTTTTGCTCATCAAACGTTGATACATCTAGCAATATGATCTTCAGTGATGTCTCATCTTGCTCTTCTGTTCCTTTGTGTTTTAATCATGGATTTCAGATATCCTATTCCAGAAAAGTAGCCTGGATTCTTCACAGTTTTCCTATCTTCATCTTCTTAATCATGCCTTTCCTCCTGATACATAGTCGGTCACGCTCATGGTTAGCAACTTCTTGTGATTTTATGAAAGGTAAATGTTCACTGCCGATTTCTTTTCATGTAAAGCGTTCGGCATTTCTTGTTTCACTTAATATAAAATGTTCTTATGTGTCTCGTTATATTTACTGGTGCTTTCTGGTCTGTACTCTTGTATAGTTGAAGCAATTACATATTGATCATTTTGTATAACATTTTCAATTTGATGATTTTGCAGGCTTTCTAGTTCATACTGTAGGGATTATATTGGCAATTGTTGTTCCGATCATATTTTCTTTAATTAAAGTTCAGTTCTCTTCTCAGACAATGAATTGGTAGGTTCGTTTTTGGTTTAATGGGCCCTGATTCAGTGCAATTCAGTTTGGGCAATTCAGATTTGAAGCTATTAATGTGTAATTTATAAAATGATAATTTTATTTTTGAAAAGTGACATTTGTATGATTATCTTTATTTTACATTTTACATTGGTTATATTTAAATTTATTTTATATACAAAAATAAAAAATATTCAAAGCTGGATAAGCTAAATGTAATTTGAACAGCTCCAATTGATGATGATGATGAGCGAGGAATTTGATTCCCTTGTTTAGCACCTTTATGTTTCCCGAACTTCTTATATCTTGGTTGACAAGTTACAGTTTTCATAAACTATTCCCCCTTTTGGCGATATAACGTACTTCCTCCCCACCTTCATTTCAAAATTAATTTCGTCCTACATTTTTGTGAGAGTTGATTTTGAATTGTTAGCATTTGACTTTACCTTTTAAATTTTGCTCAAGGATCAAAATAATATGAAGAAATAACTGGAAACTTCATATGTTAATGATGGATCTTAATGTTTGGCAATAAGTTCTTAGAATCTCTCGTTGTAGGGGTACCTTATGATGCTGAATAGGTTTTTAGGGACATTGTGACTTAAATAGGATTAAACACTGGTTTTAATCCATGTTTTTTTAACAAACTGGTATAATGCAGGTTTGCACATCCGTACTTGGCTTTCATGATGTATACACCCTGCTCCCTTATTGGTCTTTTAATTCCCAGAATTGTTTGGAGACACTTCCCCCTGACTCAAGACGTTTTAGTTACCAAGACGTCAAAAGAGGTAATATGGTGTATTAAATTATTTTAAACAAATCTCGGAGGATGTGGTGTCTATTGTGGTCAGAATTGTTTTTTTGGGATTTTGTTTTAATTTATATTTGTAAATTGTAAATAAACCTGTAGTGTGTAGACTATGTTATACTCATGACCTTTTTATCAGTGATTATTTTTACCGAGAGATCTTACTGAGTATAAGCATATTATTGGTGGATAATCTCAATTTGTCTTGGTAATGTGAGTCGCAGGCACTATCTGATGAAGGAAGGTTCTGGGGAGCATTTGGATTTTATGCTGTATTAACTGTGGTATGTAGAATTGTCATCAGTTCAAACATTTTGATCTTTCAACTGGGTAAATTTTTCTCTTTATTTATTTTTTTTTGTATGGCATAACAAGTTTTGTAAAAGCAGGCTTACCTTGGAGCTGGGTTGAGTGGAGGTTTCTTAACTTTTGTGACATCAACTTTCATGCTTCCTGCATGGATTTCGTTCTGCTTCTCAGTGAAATCCTATGGACGCCAATCTCTCAGGTTGCTTGCGAAATTTCCTGCAATCTTTAACTAGTCTTTTTTGCAACTTTTGTACAAACAAATTCTCGTATCTTTCTTTCTCTTTTGTCATGCGGGTATGCTTCCATTTTATTTCTATAACAAAAGTTTGACCGGCTTCATCTCAACCCTGATTTCTGTGTTGTTTATTTAATCATTTTTTATATGGTTATCTATCTCTTCTTACACATTCTACTGTTACGTACTTATCATTTTTCATTCTCCTTTCTTTTCTAGGTCAACAATGTTTTACATGATACCTCTGGTTCCATGCCTTGCATACTCCGTTTATTTTGGTGGTTTTTTCTCTGAGTTTGTAATTGAAAAGATGGGAATGATGGGTGCTCTTCCTCTGCCCTGGGGTAATTTCTGAAATTATATGCCATCCTATTGTTTAAATTTACAATACATATCTTATGCTATGACTTGAGTAATTATACTGTAGTTCTGATATGATTACACTATGGAGCACAAATACAAATACTTATATGCAACATGGGCATTCCACAGTTTATTTTCAAAAAGAAAATTACTGAAGGAAAAGGTGCTAAATAATTTTATTCATGTTCCACCAAAAACATGAGGTGTGAACTGTTATCATCTCCTCAAGATGTGGTTTCTGGTCTTGTAGCATGGTCCTGTGCATGTTGGAAAGTCAGTAGCAGGTCCTGGCAAGCTGGTATCAGTCTATCTGACAGCATACTCTGTGCTTTATAGTTCTCAAGTCTTTTGTCTAACATATTCAAGAGTCTAATGTGCCCAAGGAATTAACTTGTAAGATGGGCTTCAGAATATTTTTGAACATCTTAATCACAGGAATTTAGTTGTATGTATTTCTTGATGCTGACATATACTCCCTCCATTCCTATATATAGGACCTGTTTGAGGAGGTAAGTTGTTCTTAGATATAAGACCTCTTTCTAATTTTTCTCAACATTTCCCCATATTATCCCTATTGATACTCCTCAGTCATAAACAAACAAGAGAGGGAGAGTAGGAAAAAAGGTAGGTGGTTAGGGTGTTTTGGTAATATCATGTATTCACGTGATTTTGACTAATTTAACTTACATCATCAATATAATCAAATTAGGTAAATATGTTTTATATTTAGGAACGGAAGGAGTAATACATTTTGTATGTGCTTATATTGGGTATAATTATAAATACATATTTGTGTATGCGTAAACGTGTACCAATATGGCAATATTTATGTAGTGAACTAAATAAATGGTGTTTGTATATTGTCTTACTTGAGGTGGTTTTTCTTGGAACTTGTGAGCAAGACATTATCCAGATTTTGTATAAAGCACTAAAGTGTGTGGTTTCATAAATAAAACTTCTTGCTTTTGATCACGTTTTAAACTTTTTATTGCAGGTCAATATGTGCCTGAAGTTGTTGTAGCTGCCCTAATTGGAATTGTAACTGGTTGGTGTTTGGGCCCTCTATTGCCTATTTGTGGCCATTGGCTAGCTAGAAAATCAATCCTGCAATTTTTGCTGCATCTTAGTGTGCTTGCTTTGGCGTTGTCATCTCAGCTCTTTCCTTACAGCGTTTCTGCACCTAAGAGGGTTGTTTTCCAGCATACTTTTCATACTGCAGGTATTTACAGCCAGCTGATCTCTCATCTTTTTCCTTCTGTCTTTTAAAATAAGGGTTAAGGTGCCAATTTGCCCCAAAATTTTTTGCTTATAAGCTATGTTGCCCTGGAAGTTTTTTTGGGTTCAAAATTGCCCTGGAAGTTTCAAAACATAGCAATTTTTCCTTTTACCGTTAAAATATTAACGTTGACCGTTAAAAAATTAACATTGACCTTTAATATTTTATCGGTAAAGGGCAAAATTGTTACGTTGTGAAATTTCCGGGATAATTTTGAACCAAAAAAACTTCCAGGGCAAAATAGTTCTTAAGAGAAAGCTTTCGGGGCAAATTTGCACATTAACCCTTCAAAATATTCTAATTGGGTAGAGCACTATAATGTTGTGTGGTTCATACAGCTGACCCCACTTAGTTGGATGAGGCTTGTTGCTGCTGCTGCTTAAAGCATTCTAACCATTTTTTGTGGTGTGGCAGGCTCAAGTGAGATTGTGGAAGCCACTTATGATTTTTCTGTGGTGGATTCCAATTCTTTACTTTTCCTTTTCAGACATGCACCTGAAGTAGCAAGAGAGTTGAAAATTCCTACTGATTTTTCATTTCAATCTGCATTGATGTCTAAACGCCATAATTGGATGGCAAGTTTCTTCTTTTTCTTTCTTAGTTAGCTCTTTCATTTCAGTGTTTTTTTTTTTTTTAATTTCCTCCTGAACACGGGGAGAGTGAAAGAAAACTATTAACGTGATGTTATTTAGTTCCGACCACCTATATAAATGTTGTTCTAGGCCAAGCCAGAAATTTCCTGTGTGGGGCTTAAAATTTGGAGGCTGTTCAAGGTTCTAAAGTTGCATGTCATTTTATGAAGAGTGTATTGAGATTTTTAAAGGCTTTAAGATTCTCTTATTAGTATTTTAACAAATGTTTGACTATATTCATTAGTTATAGAACTCCATAGTGGCTCTCTTCAGCAGATTGTTGACTAGTCAGTATTGGTCATCGTGCCTTCACTTGACCTTTAGAATTATGTTTTTATCATATATTAAAACTACTGTTATATTATTCTTCTTGTTTTTTTATTGTTGATAGTGATAATTCCTAAGGCTAGTGCATGGAAGAAATTAACGGTGTCACATTTTTGTTGCAGGCAATTTTTCCTGTTTCTTTTCTCTTTTCAAATAGCCTGAAGTTCCCTGCTAAAGGGGATGATATATTGGAGAAGTATGAATTTTTTCCCAAGTTATCTGTTCAGAATACTTATTCTAGCTCCACAGAGGGATTGAAGAGAGTTTACTTGGAGCTTTCTTTAGGGTGAGTAGAGTATGTTAATTACTTTCTGTGAAGTTAAACTGCGCGCACGATTTTTTTAATGTTCTGTGTGGCTTCCTGTTGTTTTCTTTCTTAACGCGTCTACTTAGTATGGAAAATCATTCTGGCCAAAAAATGTAATTGATATCATTATAACAATTTCTCAATCGCATTAGAATATACATGTTGTGTCGGTATTGTAGAATAAAGTCATTAGCTTGAAAGTAATAATTATATCAAAGGATATAATGTTGGTTGGGTTACTGATTTCCTTTTGATTATTTTGTTGGGTGATCCTCTTGAGCTAGTGCTTGTTATCCTTGGATATACTTGCTTATTCTTGTAGGGAAACAGGCTGTGATCTTTTCCTAGGTTTGGAATTCCATATCTGATAGTTGAAAGATTACTGCATGATCATATTCTTCAGCAATCACACCATAAGAGTATACGTTTGGATGGGAAAAAATGGGAGGGGAAAGAAAGGGAAGGGAAGACATTATTGGAACCTTTCCCTTGTCTCGGAGTTAATTAGGGAGGGAAGGATAATAAATGATTTTCAATTATACTCCCAAACCTAAAATCATCCAAAGCCTGCTTCTTTTTATATGTTAAAGTCCTGTGATGGAGATTTTGGTTGAGAAAGTTCTCTCAGACAAGCGAAAGGAGATTTATTTTTAAACTGGTCCTAGACTAGTGAAAATCTTGCCAGCCATGTTCTTGCTGCTTTTCTGTTTTCCTAATTTAACAGCTGTCAATTCATTGTACCTGGTAAATTGAAATGGTTCTAAGGAAAAAGTTCCATTGATAGACCCCTGAGCTCTTACTCATACCTGTATTTAGCTAAAATTTATTAATTTAACTGGATTTATCTATTTATCTTCCAGTTCCTTAGAGGAGGTATGGGTTGCTGTTCTCAACATAACTGGTCCTTTATCCAGTTGGTCATTTGCTGATAATGTTCTTCCAGGTATACATATTGTTCCTTCCTCTAATTTGGTTTTGATTTGATAACATCTTTTCATTGCATGACACGGTCTCCAAAAATTCACAGCTACCGAAACAGTTGATGGTGGTCCACCTTCATATATATTGCGACTTAGTGGAGCCAGTGACAAGAATTGGAACTTCTGGTTAGAGGTAAGAGTTTGGTGCTTTCAATAATGTTATAGATGGCATTTGATATGTGTGAACATATCCTGATTTCAATTTGGCAAGTCTTAGGAACATAAAACTTACATTGCTTAACTTGTATCTTGATAACACCAGGCTAACAACTCTCAAGCCTTAAGAGTGGACCTAGCCGTGTTAGACCAAAAATTGGTTGAACCAGCAAAGAAATTGAAGGGTCTTTTCCCAGAGTGGGTTGATGTCGTTGCCTATTCTAGTTTTTTGTCAAGTTATATATTTTAATTCTTTTATGTATACCCCAGAGTGGTGAATAATAGTCTTGTAAAGGGTAATAATAATGAAATTCATCGGTTTTGCCTTGCTCTACACTCCAATTTTCGTTTCCCCTCCTCTGCCATTTTGTGCAGTGGTATTTAAGGGTTAGAAGCAGTCATAAAGGTGCTTTGTTGAGTTTCAGTGAGATGTTACTTTGTTTTCATTATTCTTTAGTTAATAAATCTAACAATATTCCAATTGAAAGGGAATGTTGGATTTAAGTTTAAATAAAATTGTTTTATCTGTTTTCTTCCTTCCTTTCTCTTCACACACGCACACACTCTGCAAGAGTCAGAGGGGAAGAATTTTGTAGTGGCCAGATAATGGAAGCGTGTTTAATCTAAATTTGCTCCATTTCTTTATACCCACGAAGTTGCCTCTGAAAATATATATAGAAGGATGTAAAGTCCTTTAAAATATGCCTACAGGTTTACCTCAGCGCACAGTGAACTAAAAATCTAATAAAAAATTGGACCTTAGGCAATTATTGAAGGTTGGATTGTCTTCCTATTTTAAGCAAGTAAATCTTTGTTTGACGATTTAGGGTTAAATCATGGTTAGAGGTAACCATTACCATATTAATATCGTAGTCTTTTTTTTTTTTTTTTATACACTTGTGAACCCATTACTCAACCAGGTCTTTCATCAGCACTTCACGAAGCTCTGCATCCGCTTTATATACATGAGATGACAACCTGGAGTCACAGCTAAGCTCTTCTTCGCCAGGAAGTCCACTGCATTATTATTATTTTTTTTTTTTGCCTGCAAGTCCACTGCATTATTGACCCACCTGCTAATGTGTTTAATAAAAGCATTCCATTCCCTTTGAAGCTGCTGTTTTGCTACCTTAATGATACCTCTGTCAGCATGAGTCTCTTCAGAACCACCCAAGATTAGTGAGCATGCTTCCATGGAATATGATTCAACTATTATGTTCTTAAAAGTTAAAACCCATATCCCATGCAATACGAAGACCATGTTAAACGATCATGCGTTTCTCTGAGACTTACCTTCATTGCTAACACACTTGCTTTTATTGTGTCATTAGATGCATTCTTTTGTTCAAATACTAAAAGGTTTCTTCTATTCCAAACCCACCAACAAGCCAAGGCAAAAGTAGTTCTCCATTCTTCCTGTGCCTGACTTTCGCTTACCAGCAAATTCTTCTTGAACCAATCATGAAAATTGAGCAGAAAGAAGTGATGCCAATCCGTGGGATTCACAAACTCTTTCCACAGCAACTTCGTTTGGGGACATTCCCTAAGGGTCTGTTTGGTATGACCGTATGAGGGGAGGGGAGGGAAAATGGGCAGAGGGAAAATTTTTTTGAGTTGAATTTAAGAAAATTAGTGATGTGGGGTTAAAATTTTATAATCATTTTCTCTTACTCTTTTATCTTACATATGATATTTGTTTAATAATTACAACCCCACTTCTTCAATTTTTTTAAATTCAGTTCACAAAAATTTTCTCTCTCCTCCCCTCCCTTCTAAATCCCTCGTACCAAACAAGCCCTATTTTGCCGCCGATAAGCTAGCCAAACAAACATTCTACGCCTCTCCGGTATTCTTAGCTTCTAGATTTTGCTCCAAATCGGGTCATCATTAGCATCCATATTTAGAAGGGATTCATATGCAGCTTTCACAGAAAACAATCCTCTCCTCGCCCCCCTCAACAAGTCTGTCCTTGATCTCTCACTAAGTATTTTTACTCTTTTGGCGGAAAAATTACGTACTAAGTATTTTTTGTATATATACTAATTAATTGGGACAATTACACATAGATCCCAAATAAGAGAATTAATTTCAGAGAGGTCCCAAGGAATTGTTAATGACAGCTATTAACAACTGCAATAACCTTGGTTAACAAGTGAAGGGATTGTTAATGGACCCATCTGAAATTAATTCTCTTGTTTGGGACCTATTTGCAATTCTCTTTAATTAATTTGAATAAGAAGAAGTAAAGTATATTAAAAAAAAATTTAAACCATAACTTTAAAAAAATGAAGTAGTTATGTGATTTAAAATATGGAAGATTGGGTATAAATACGTATTGGACAAATTAATTGATAAATAACCTTGAGATGTGTTAAGTATCGTTATCATGTGTGATTGATAAATAAAACCTTGAGATGTATTAAGTATAATTATCATGTGTAAGTGTTAAGTCCCATTCTTCAATAAATTTAGGGGACTTTAATTAATGGTCAAATGGAAGGGATTTAATTAAGGCCAAGCTCTAATTAAACTGAGGTCTTATGTGTGAAAGTAAAATTACCATTTGGCCCATTCCAATTCTCTCTCCTAAGGATTCCAATCTTGGTCGGCTCTTTTCTTTAGGGCCGGCTCTTGTATCGTCGTTGTGCGAGTTTTTCCACGGCGTCTCCCTCCCCAGTTCCGGTCGGGGAATGAGACGTCTGTAATTTGCAACGGTCTGCTTTTATTTTCATGTTTCTTTTGGTTTCCTATGAACTTGTTGATTTTCTCTGCAGAAATACGTTAGTTATGGGGTTTAGGCCACAATGAAAGTTTCTTTTACCTAATATTCATCTTTCGTGTCGGTGTTTGTGGGTTATTTTGTTTCCATGACATCTGCTTATGGAGATTTTTTAAAAACCAATTCGGTTGGTTTATTGCCGATAATAGGTGTGGATCCCTTGGGATGGTTTTTTGAACAACCACAGCCCACGATGGTTTTGTTGTTGGTGACTGCTTTTTTCTACCCACAAAGTCTAATGAAGGAATGATGAAAACGGTAGGGTTTTTGGCGGCGACGGCTTCCTCCTACCTATGTTAGGTTATATTATCTTTACAGTTTCTATCATTGTTATTTGGGTTTTCTTTTTGTAGACTTTTTATTTTATGCTTTGTATCTCACTTTTCCCCTAATTTAATGAAATATATGTTATTTGACAACAACAAAAAAATCTCTCTCTCTCTCTCTTATGCAACCTCACCCATCGCTCCTCCTTCTCTATCTCTATTGCCGCCCCCATCCCTCCCTTCCTCCTTCCCTTCCTTTCCCTCCCCCAAACATTGTTTAATTAGAGCGAGAGAATTGGAATGGGCCAAATGATAATTTAACTTTCACACATAATTAGATTCAGGTCCTTAGGGACCTTGGTTTAATTAGAGCATTTTGTGGGACCTGGCTTTAATTAAGTCCCTTCCATAAGACCTGTAATTAATTTCCCCATAATTTCATAAAATAGGAATTTATCCACAATTTTCCTTTTAAAATATATGTAATGATATGCTTATATTATACTCCCTTCGTCCCATAATATAAGGTCCATTTTTTTAATGATCTTGTCCCACAATATAAGGTCCTATTTGACTTTATTTGAGTAATAAATGCTTTTTTCCCATTTTACCCATGCATTAATTTTCCCACACATTCTCTTTCATCTTCTTTTCATAATTACCCCCTCTCTTACTCATTCATAAATAAGGGTAAAATAGTATATTTCCTACACATTTATTGTTTTTAACTAACTCTAACTAATTTTTTAGGACCCACAATTCAGTTAAAAGGGCCTTATATTATGGGACGGAGGGAGTAATACATTACATATAGTACTCATTCTATTTCTAAATATAGGACCTATTTGGGAAGGAAAACTTGTTCCTAAATATAAGATCTTAATATTTTTTTTTTAATTTTCTTGAAATTATCCATATTAATGCTATTCGATAGTAAATAAGTAAGAGAGGAGGGGTATGTGATTTCAACTAAGTTAACTAACATTCTTAATCTAATCAAATTTGGTGAATAAATCTTATATTTAGAAATGGAGGGAGTATAATATATCTTTATGATACACACATATTTAATATTTTTTTTTTTCATTAGTATTCCATTCTCATGCTTATTTGATGTTTATCTGCCTAATGATTCACTGGTTAACAGCAAATTTTGTTTGATTTTCATTACATTTGTTTCAACTTCAACTATATTTTCTTTATAGGAAAGAAGCATTAAAGTACAAAAAAAAAAAAGGAAAAAAAGTCTAGAAAATTGTGGTACTTCCCTGCCCAAGCAGGTCTTCATAGGTCCTCACCGATAAGTGATGAAATATTGGGCGTAATGCAACTCATTATCCTTCTCTGCCAAATGGACCTCTTCAGTTTGTAAGTGCTCTTTATTTTGAAAATATTAATCTTTTAAGGGTGTATATGAATGGATTTATAGAAAAGTGACTTATATATAAGTCAGATTAAAAATAAGTTAGATTGAAAATAAATCAGATTGTGTAATGAGATTTATGTTTGGATTAGCTGTGAGAAAAATGACTTATAAGTGACTTATTTTCCATAAGTCAGATTGTGTATGTTAGTTGTGATTATATGTGAAAAATAAGTCAGAATTTGTGGTCCCACCTTAAAAGTGACTTATAAGTTAGAAATAAGTTGTTTAACTTATAAGCTATAATTACTTATAAGTCAAATTAACAATAAACCAAAACAAACATGCAAAATAAGTTACTTTTACCCCAAAATAAGCACTTATTTTTTAGTTTTAAGCCCATCCAAACATGCTCTAAGATTATGCACATGCTATTATATTCGTTTAAATTAGTGCAAAACTGCAATAAAAGTCTATTGGTATTTGGTTAAAGCAACTTCATTAAAATTATAAAGTGACAAATACAAATACTCTAAAAATAAATATGTTTCATTGAAATTATAAAGTGACAAATATTTGGAAACAAATCCAAATTTCAAACGCACATGGGGAAGGAGCACAATTTTAAGATTACAAGTCTCCCCCAAAAGCCATTATGCGAATGTCATGAACATTTGGGAAAATTAAATTTATATCAACACAACTAAATAAGACCAAACCCCTTAAAATTAAGCAAATACCTTCGGATCTGGATTATATTTAACCAAAATAAAATGGGTAACATTGTCTTCTCTCATTTAGCATTAATATAACCTTGGTCTTGAGGGATTTCAAATTAATTTTGTGATTTTGAGGGACCTAATCATGATTATATGGTTTCTACGAGACCTAGCATTAATTTTCCCAAAAAGTTTGGAAATATCATCCAAAAAAAAAAATCCACGAGTTTACTCGTCCTTTATAGTCTTTTGTATTACCTCAATGTGAAAAAAATTATAAAAAACATCATCCAAAGAATTTCATATATTTGGGCTTTACATTATGGGCCGGATGGATAGTGGGCCTTCATATGCCAACGTTTATGTTATGGTTCGATGAAAATTAGGGTTTCCTATAGTCCCCTATGGTATAAGAGGAACAAATCACAGCTCAACTTTCTTCTACACAGAGAAGGCCATCGGCGAGGCGAGAGTGAAGCTCCCATAACAGACGCCATGGTAAATATGCTTCCTTTCTATCTCCTTCCCTATCTGTTCATTCGCTCATTTTGGGTTGTTGATATTTCTTTTCTCTTGTTTATATATTTATGTGTATATATATAGGTGAAGTACTCCAGGGAGCCGGAGAATCCTACTAAGTGTAAGTGCCGTTTTTCTTTTATGGGTTCTTAATATCTGATAATCTTTTATCTTTTTTAATTTTCAGCTGTTGTGGTGGGCTTTAGTAGGGCAATATGGCGATAGATTTATTGATTTTGTTATGCTGTTGGTTACCATTTTCTATTTTTCCTTTACTGTTCGAGCTGTAAATATTTTCTTTTGGGGTTTTGAGATATTGTGATGTGATTTTGAAATGCAGCTTTTTGCTTTAATCATTTTCATCTGATTTGTTATTTTGCTACGTTTTGCAGCCTGTAAGGCTAGAGGCTCTGACCTTAGAGTTCACTTCAAGGTACTTATCTTTGATGGGTTCTCATCTTATCAACGTTCTTTGAACGATTGTGTATAATTGTCGTGCCATTTGTATGCAGGGTTAGTTCTTTTTTCAATTGGTGATCTATTCCAGCTTTCTATTTTCTAACTCTGAAGCAATGTTTCAGTGTGTGTTATCTTATTTTAATTACTGGGAATTTTTTTCTTACCAATCAGTAATAGTGGTTAAAGTATAATACGATGAAACAGTTGAGCTTTTGGTAAACGGCTAGAAATCTATCTATTGCTTAGGAAATAGGTAAACCTGATTAAAAAAAAGCAGGGGTCTGATTTCCTTTACGAACAGGTCCCTCGTAGATTTCAGGGAGATCATCACCATTGTTATTGGGTGAACCTATGTCTTGTTTGTGGCTAAAGGTTCAGTAAATGATGGAACATCTGCTTGCGTACATTTACGAATCATGTATAATTTTGGTGTGCGTACACTGTTAATAAATGTTCCAGAATATACCTTTCTCAACCTTGCATACATCATGCGTACATCAATTTTTTTGTCCACAATGATTCTCTGAGTGAATGTTAGAATGTGCATTGTGTTTTCTGAATTAGTGAGTGATATTTTACCAAACACTTGTGACTCAAGCGCGGTTCAATGAAATAATCGATCTGTGTTCAATTTGCTGGATTCCTATTACCATGGAAATAGGTAAACCTGATAAAAAAGCAGGGGTCTGATTTCCTTTATGAGCAGGTCTCTCGTAGATTTCAGGGACATCATCACCATTGTTATTGGGTGAACCTATGTCTTGTTTGTGGCTAAAGGTTCAGTAAATGATGGAACATCTGCTTTACTTGCTTACATTTACAAATCATGTTTAATTTTGTTGTACGTACACAGTTAATAAATGTGCCAGAATAGACCTTTTTCAACCTTGCATACATCAAGCATACATCAATCTTTTCTCCACAATAATTCTGAGTGAATGTTAAATTGTGCATTATGTTTTCTGGATTAGGGAGTGATATTTTACCAAACTCTTAGGACTTAAGCTTAATTCAATGAAATAGTTGAGCTTTATTCAATTTGCTTGAATCCTATTACTATGGAAATAGGTAAACCTGATAAAAAAAGCAGGGGTCTGATTTCCTTTACGAACAGGTCCCTCGTAGATTTCAGGGACATCATCACCATTGTTATTGGGTGAACCTATGTCTTGTTTGTGGCTAAAGGTTCAGTAAATGATGGAACATCTGCTTTACTTGCTTACATTTACAAATCATGTTTAATTTTGTTGTACGTACACAGTTAATAAATGTGCCAGAATAGACCTTTTTCAACCTTGCATACATCAAGCATACATCAATCTTTTCTCCACAATAATTCTGAGTGAATGTTAAATTGTGCATTATGTTTTCTGGATTAGGGAGTGATATTTTACCAAACTCTTAGGACTTAAGCTTAATTCAATGAAATAGTTGAGCTATATTCAATTTGCTTGAATCCTATTACTATGGAAATAGGTAGACCTGATAAAAAAAGCAGGGGTCTGATTTCCTTTACGAACAGGTCCCTCGTAGATTTCAGGGACATCATCACCATTGTTATTGGGTGAACCTATGTCTTGTTTGTGGCTAAAGGTTCAGTAAATGATGGAACATCTGCTTTACTTGCTTATATTTACGAATCATGTTTAACTTTGGTGTGCGTACACAGTTAATAAAGTGCCAGAATAGACCTTTTTCAACCTTGTATACATTAAGCGTACATCAATCTTTTCTCCAAGATAATTCTGAGTGAATGTTAAAATGTGCATTATATTTTCTGAATTAGTGAGTGATATTTTACCAAACTCTTAGGACTTAAGCGTAATTCAATGAAATAGTTGAGCTTTATTCAATTTCCTTGAATTCTGTTACTATGGAAATAGGTAAACCTGATAAAAAAAAGCAGGGGTCTGATTTCCTTTACAAACAGATCCCTCGTAGATTTCAGGGACATAATCACCATTGTTATTGGGTGAACCTATGTCTTGTTTGTGGCTAAAGGTTCAGTAAATGATGGAACATCTGCTTTACTTGCTTACATTTACGAATCATGTTTAACTTTGGTGTGCGTACACAGTTAATAAATGTGCCAGAATAGACCTTTTCAACCTTGCATACATCAATTTTTTCTCCACAATAATTCTGAGTGAATGTTAGAATGTGCATTATGTTTTCTGAATTAGTGAGTGATATTTCACCAAACACTTATGACTTGAGCGCAATTCAATGAAATAATCGAGCTTTATTCAATTTCCTTGAATCCTATCACCATGGAAATAGGTTAACCTGATAAAAAAGCAGGGGTCTGATTTCCTTTATGAGCAGGTCCCTCGTTGATTTCAGGGATATCATCACCATTGTTATTGGGTGAACCTGTGTCTTGTTTGTGGCTGAAGGTTCAGTAAATGATGAAACATTGCTTTACTTACATCCACAATTCATATTTTGCGAACGGATGGCATGATGTGGGTAATTCTTATGAAGTATCAGGCACACGTTTGTGTCAATTATTTGTATCGGTTTTGATCAAGACAGTTAAAATGCCTTGCTGAGGGTGTACTATTTTGGAGTTAGGAAATAGGGAAAACATGATGAAAAAAAGCAGGGATCTGTCCTATTTATGAGCAGGTCCCTCTTAAACTTCAGGGACATCGGTGCCATTGTTATTGGGTGAAACGTTGTATCTTGTTTGTGACTTAAGTTCAGTAAATGATGGAACATGTATGATTGTTGCATTTATTTATTTATGATATTTAATTAACTAGGGTTGCTGCCATGTGTTTGCTTTTCTTACTGTAACTTGTGCATTTTCTAATGGCTTATTTGCTTTCTTATGTTACAGAATACTCGAGAGACTGCCTTTGCCATCAGGAAGTTGCCCTTGGTCAAGGCTAAGAGGTATTTGGAGGATGTTCTAGCCCACAAACAAGCCATTCCATTCCGAAGGTTCTGTGGTGGAGTTGGCAGGACAGCCCAAGCTAAGAACAGACATTCCAATGGGCAAGGGCGCTGGCCTGTTAAATCAGCCAAATTCATTCTCGACTTGCTTAAGAATGCTGAGAGCAATGCTGAAGTATGTCACATGATTATTTCTGCTCTCTTTCAGTGGGTGTTAAATGTTAACCTCTTTTTTAACTGCTTCCTGCTTCCTTCCAGGTGAAAGGTTTGGATGTGGATGCTCTCTACATTACTCATATCCAGGTTAATCAAGCACAGAAGCAAAGACGCCGCACCTACCGAGCTCACGGAAGGATCAACCGTATGTCTGGAATTTTAACATTTTAGTTTCAATGTTACTGTGTGCTTTTATTGATTTGATTCTTTTTTGGCAGCCTATATGTCATCTCCCTGCCATATTGAGCTTACTTTATCTGAGAAGGAAGAACCAGTGAGGAAGGAGGTATTCTTGATGATTAATCTGTCTGTTGTTATTTTGCTTTCCCCTTCTCGTCACTTGTCTAACATGTATGCATTATTGATCTTGTAGCCGGAGACCCAGTTGGCTACAAGCAAGAAAGCTTAAGCTTCGAAGTGGCGTTTCATCATAAATTCCAGTGTAATATCTGATCGAAGACCCAATATTTTTAAAGTTTATTGAGAATTTTGTTACACTTTATTTATCACATTGGTATGAGTTGTTCCTAGGCTCGAGCAAGTATGTTTTGTTTTATACGATGTTTAATCAAATTTGATTTTCGTTCTCGTATAACTTTATCGTCCATGTGGCTGGCGGGTTTCAACTCAAACTTGAGTTCCGGCTAGCCTCATTTAGCGAGTTAGTTATAAACGTTTACCTTCAATTTATCCCAATAAGTCCAAGTCAAATTAACGATAAACAATCTAACTGAACAATTAAGAGGCGGAATAAAGCAATTGGAAGTTTGAACATGTACTGAACGCAATGTTTTGCTCTGGCCTGAGAACTGAAGGATAAGTTTGTGTAATCTTTAGAGCTATTAATCTGAGTTCACCTTATTTTATCTATTTTGTTTGTACTGATTTGAGGATCAACTGTTGATATATGTTTAAGTTCGAGGACCGCATTAAACGTTTTGAGTGGCATTTGTCCCTAAATCATGCCAAGCCCCAAAGGTGGGCAGAATGCAAATGTTCTCGCAATTATAATTCTGTGAAAACCTGACCAATGGAAGCAATGAAGGGCTGCATTGGGGAAACCTGAACTAATTTTAAATTTGTTTCTATTGAAGACGTGGGCCTCTTCTGATACGTTCCCAGCAAATAAATTTAGGAGAATTTCAATATAGAACAACAGTAAGTAATTAATTTGAAAGAAGGGCCAAAACATTATGAAATATTACTGTAGGTTTGTGGGGTGCAAAGGGAGAGTAAATTGGGAAGAAAAAAGATTAAAATGACCCTCCTAACTCTTCTTCATCCTCTTCCAATCTAAAAACTTCTTCATCCTCTTCCCATCCATCGTGTCATTGCCACGCTCCCTCTTCCCCCACCTCTTCCCACCACTACTCTTCCTCCCCCTCTGTCTCACGCTAAACCTCCCACACACCACCACCACCACCACCACTCTCATCCTCATTCTCCGGCACCGGTGAAGCCTCCATCTTAGAGCTCTTTAAAGACGAAATAAGTTGCCCGTTCTATTTATGAGAATAACCTATTGGGCAACTTCTCTTTGATCCTTGTCTTCTCTTTTCATACCACTTTGCTCTTTAAACTGTCATGATTTTGTTGTGTTGATGGGGAAAAGTTGATTCTCCCTTTCATTTTCATTTCTGGGTTTTATTATGTGGGCGATGGAAGAGAGGGTTTGGTAGCACCTGTAAATACCATGTGTTTCAGTTAGTAATTAATTTCAAACACAAAGGTACAGCATACCACGAACAAGGAAAACACTCATTTAAACATGAGAAAACCCTATATGAACAAGAAAAAAGGTCATTTGAACAATTAGTAATCAATTTCAAACACAAAAATATAACAGACCACGAACAAGGAAAACACTCATTTGAATAAGAGAAAACCCCACATGAACAAAGAAAAATGTCATTTAAACAATTAGTAATCAATTTCAACCACAAAGATATAGCAGGCCACGGACATGGAAAACGCTTATTTAAACAAGGGAAAACCCCATATGAACAAGGAAAAATGTCATTTGAACAATCAGTAATCAATTTCAAACACAAGATACAGAAACCCATGAACAGGGAAAATGCTCATTTGAATAAGGAAAAACCCAACATGAACAAGGAAAAAGGTCATTTGAACTATTAGTAATCAAGAGGCACTTGTTCGTATGTACATATATGAATAAGTAAATATGAGGTTTTCCTTCGTTCAAATAACATCTTTCCTTGTTCATATTGGATTTTCCTTTGTTCAAATGAGCATTTTCCCTGTTCGTGGTCTGCTATATCTTAGTAGTTGAAATTAATTACTAATTTTTCAAATGACATTTTTCCTTATTCATATGAGGTTTTCCCTTGTTCAAATGAGCGTTTTCCTTGTCTATGATCTGCTATATCTTTATGTTTGAAATTGATTACTAATTGTTCAAATGACCTTTTTTCGAGCATTTTCCTTGTTACTCTCTATTTATTACATTGGTATGAGTTGTTCCAAGGCTCGAGCAAGTATGTTTTGTTTGATATGATGTTTAATCAAATTTGATTTTCTTTCTCGTATAATTTTATCGTCCATGTGGCTGGCGGGTTTCAACTCAAATTTGAGTTCCGGCTAGCCTCATTTAGCGAGTTAGTTATAAACGTTTACCTTCAATATATCCAAATAAGTCATAGTCAAATTAACGATAAACAATACTCCCTCTGTCCCATAATATAAGGTCCATTTTTTTGAATGACCTTGTCCCATAATATAAGGTTCCGTTTGACTTTTTTTGAGTAATAAATGTTTTTTACCCCATTTTACCCATACATTAATTTTCCCACACATTCTCTTTCATCTTCTTTTCATAATTACTCCCTTTCTTACTCATTCATAAATAAGGGCAATATGGTATATTTTCTACGCATTTATTGTTTTTAATTAACTCTAACTAATTTTTTAGGAACCCGCAATTCGGTTAAAAGGACCTTATATTATGGGATGGAGGGAGTATAACTGAACAATTAAGGGGGAATAAAGCAGTTGGAAGTTTGAGGACCGCATTAAACGTTTTGAGTGGCATTTGTCCCTAAATCATGCCAAGCCCCAAAGGTGGGCAGAATGCAAATGTTCTCGTAATCATAATTCTGTGAAAACCTGACCAATGGAAACAATGAAGGGCTGCATTGGGGAAGCCTAAACTAATTTTAAATTTGTTTCTATTGAAGACATGTGCCTCTTCAATTCGTGGTAACTTTGTACATATATTTATGATTATTGTCATGTGCATTAGGCACGGAGAAGAAGACTCATTTATCTAATTTTAGAAGTTTGAGATAAATAATTTATTTAATTATAACACGTGTAACTTAGTTTTATATAAACTCGTTAGGTTAATTTATTTGGGAAAAATATGAAATGAGTTGGATTAAAGTCGAACATTTAGGATCTAAATACACCATAATTTTGTCTTACAATGTCATGAGTTTAAATTATGCTATTAATGTGAAAGACTTGTTAAACTATTTGCAAATACATTTCTAAACACTATCTGAGTTCAAAAGCATGTTATGACCCTAATAAGCTCCCATGACCCTAATAAACTCACTAAAAATTTTTAATAAAAAAAATTACAACATTAAGTTTTGATATAGTGTGATGTAAGTAAATGTATGGGTTGTAAACTAAAGAGGTGGGCATGTGTGAGTCGTCGTCCTCCACTTCCTTTCAATTTTATACTTTTTTTTAACTCAAAGAAAAAATGGCATTACTAATAATAGAAATATTACACAAGTCTTAAAGATGAAATCATTGGAAATAAGCTAGCTACAGTGGCATATTTGTAACATGTGGTTGTTGCGAAACATACACTAGAGAAGAGAGTAAGAAATGCTTGAACATCATACCTAACCACATTGTAACCTGGTGAATTGATAGCCGAAAAGTTCACAAAACTTTTCTTAATATTCCATACCCTAGTCCTGTCAATGGGATCCAATTCAGAACGGAACACGACATAGCAAATAACTTTAAAGAAGAAGGTTCTAGTTTCCAAAGCTATTATTGTAATGAAAGGCCTCTGTGGCGTATGAGAATATGACAACATGATATGGGTCCTCGCTTCCATTTCCGAATGGTGACTTCCCAACCTTGAATTGGTGGGGAAGTAATTGAGAGTCTGCATTTTGGGATGTTAGGAGGTGAGGAGAAAGCTATCGACGAGAAAGATTAATTATTGAAGATCTGCTAAATAACATCCCGAGGATGAGCAGTGCCACCCTTGTGAACTAAAACATTCCTTTAAAACCATAAAGCATTTGCCAAAACAATGACACCAAGAACCAGATGCTTTTGAGATGACAAATACAGAAGAAACTGTTTAACCATGACAATATATCATTTAGCGATAGGTTAGTAGGAGGTCTTATGGAGAAAGAACAAAACCATTCCGCTTTTGCAAACTGGCAATCGAAGAAAATATGATCAATTGATTCATCTAAAGGACAGCCAAAAGGACAAGTACTCAAGATGTCCAAATGATGAGTCCACAGTACATCAATGGTAGGAACAACCTTATGAAGAAGTTTCCAAATAAACAAAAGTTGCTTCCCAAGGAGAGATATAGACCATAAAAACCTTCAAAATGGGTCTGGATTAGGCTGAGGTATATACTGAATTGAATTGAAGTTGGTAGCCAAGTCTGGTTGTATACTTTCCTGAACTGCTATCAGTCCAAACAATGTGATCCTTATTGGATATGAAGGATATTGGAGTGTATAAAATATAATCCGCAATCTGATGAGAGTAAAGTTGTCTAACCAAAGAAGAATTCCATCTAACAGGGATAGAAGAAAAATGAGTATGCGTAAGCAGGTCAGAGACTTTATGAATGTCTAATTGAGCATTGCATGGGCCACCAAAGAGAGTGGTTGAGAGAGACAGCTGAACCAGTATCTATTCTCCACTGAAGATTGTCAGTTATAAAAGATCCACATTCAAGTATATCATTCCAAAGCCAGGAAGAGTTATAAGGCTTCAATAGCCATTGATCCTTCGACCAATCTATGTACTTCTTACCCATAGAAGTGGCTAATAAGGAAGACTCTTCAGCAGAAACAATTCGCCAAATTTCCTTGGCCAAAAGAGATTTATTTACAATATTCATAGGTCTAGTACCTAAACCTCCTTTAGCAATTAATAGAAAAAGGTTGTGTCCGCTGGACAAATGAATACTTTCAATCTTAAACACTATGGAATTACAGCACACAAAGGCATTAGAATTGGCAAATGCTGATGCAAACAATTCCTACCATATTATAGTATGTTACTCCATTCTTAATTATAAGATCACTTTGATTTTTTTTAGAAATTAAGGATGTAAAATTAATCACTTTAAAATGTCTATAGTTATCTTTTTTCCTCAAAATTAATTTACTTTACTTATAAAATATAATATAATACAATTACATGTATGATACGTTAAAATTAAGTGGTTTCTTTAATCTTCACAAAAATAAAAGTCAAATTAATCTTATATTTAGGATCGGGTAAATCACAAGTTGAATAAAGCCTTCTCGGTTAGGAGATCTTGTATTATACGGCCTAGTCCAGGAGTATCTTATACGGTTATACCGATTTTAGCTTGTGTACGTTGGTGGTATAATGTAGGAAGCTCTTCTGATGGATAGTATGTATATATATAAATATATTTATATATATATATTACTCCGTACCATATAGTGCTATTTATGAAATGGGATCTTAATGTAGTGTCAGAGATTCATATTCAAGAACCCAGAACCTGCCGTTTTGAATATTGAAATTTCTCCGATACTAGACTTTGCATTAATTATTTGTTAGTCTCTTTAGTATCAGGTTCGACACCTTGCTTCCATATGGCTCGAAACTTTTGGTGCTTACAAAGAAGAAAAGGGCAGCCAATTTCTTTTTTTCTCCGAAACAAACAAATACTAACCGAGGCTATATAGCGTATGAAGTGTGAGAGTATGAGGTATGGTATGAGGGCTATATAAGCGTATGGTTAAAGTCCCACATCGAGGAAGAGAGCAGTGGGGAGGGCATGGCTGGGGTATATAAGTAAACGTTGTAAGCAATTACGAAGTATCTTTGCGCTTGGGGCAATGACGCAGCTAGTGAGGTTCTAACCGAGGCGCGTCTATTGCTGGTTGAAAACTATTTCCAAACCCCCTCTTAGGCCTGGGCTTGCCCCTGGCCTTCGAGAATTTCTGGAAGGGCTCCCTTTGGGGTAAAGCCCTACAATCTAAGTTCAAAGTTTTCGAAGGAATTTAACAATGTTCCTCAAGCCCTACATTTAGTGTGATCTTTTGAATTTACATTAACAGAGTGGTGAAAGTGGAGGAAAATAATAGATATATCACAGATGCCGTCCAAGCACATCACACCAGCGCCAACAATAGTCATGGTGGAACACTTATTTGAATTAACATTCACAGCTTTCTGGGTCTAGGAATCATTTTCAAACCTAACTTGTATCCGAACCATTTATTAAAGAAGATGGCGATTGAAAAAGTGCCAATTAAGTGTGTACTTGCCGATGCAATCGCTGAAGATGCCAGAAACACTATCTCTGCAAATTTGATGGGAGTGTATGAAAGATCCGCGGCGCTATTTACAGATAGTGACAATGCAATTTGTTGTAAATTTTGTGTTATATTGATTATTCCCATTGATGATGGTACTAGCATAAAGAATTTGACCATTTCCATCAAGATGTGGATCCTTTCCTACGCTAAACTCATGGAACTGAGAGAGAAATGGTGCCGCGTGAACCTCATCTATATTTCTATATTTATGTCCAAGCCTTGCCAAGTGAGTGAATCAAGGGTTGCGAATCAGTTATTGTCCGTATGTCTTTTGCTGGAGAGGATGTCGCATTCCATTAAGTGTTCATTTTTGCATCACACGCAAGTTTCTTCTCGCATTCAGAAGCTTTGACAAGAAAGATTGCGAGCTCAAGATCTCTCCTTGTTGAAGCACTAGACAAACCTTCTGCACTTGAAGGTGTTTGATTGTTGGAATATTTTTCATGATTGAAAATCATGATTTTATCTCTCATAATGATTCTCGTAGTAATCCAAACAGGTCCTTAGAAGCAGGGATAGCACAGTACTTATACCAGACATTTCTTAAAGGAATATCAACTTCCGTTGGAGTAAAAAGGATCACAGCACACCTGCACAAGATTGTAAAACATCCATAATGAAAAACCACAAGCTGACAGGAGATCATCTCGCAAGTAGTTTACATTAGAGCAAATCAAGGATCGCAGAAGCAGCGATAAAACATTGTACTTATGCCAGACATGAACACGAGAGGTGGCAAAGCAACAGGAATCTACAAATGATTTTGTTAATGTCATTCTTACAGCTTGGTCAAGCAAAAAAGAACTATTTACAATGCCATTGCGGATGTGTTTCGTGTTCTACATGTTTTCATTCTTCAGAGCCCTCAAAACAGGATCATTCTCTTCATCTAGCAAATTGTCGTCGTCATCTAGCTCTTCTTCCAACTCATCTAAAAGTGATTGGTTAATCTTCTTCCGAGATTGCCTCCTATGCTTCTTAGGTTCAAGACGTGGTTCTGCTTTCTGGACACCCATATCTCCCACCTTGTATCTGCAAAAGAAATCACGGCTCAGTAGCCGTTATTTGCTATGTACTCCCCAGAAAAGAAAACTACACCAAATTATGGCCTCCAGTTGGTAGTGTATTTGTAAATTGCACGAAGTCCATGATTTCAGTAAGACATTTTGTGCTGTCACATAAGTATTTCTAAAAAGGATTTTGGAAAGGGGAAATTTACCACATCCCCATACCATACCTAATATCTCCTTCTCTTTTTGTTCCGAATGTCCTTAGCTGGAACTCTTCTCTGATTCTAATTTCATCAACAAGTTGAAAATAGTATTGGTATCTTTCCCAATCTCCCTTCACAATGCATCCTGGTTCACCAAGATGCAAGCAATTTTTGAATGAACATTTTGCAGGCTCATTGTCACTAAGCATTTTCCGAATCTGAAACAGAAAGGAGGATGCCGTCAATTTAAACAGGAAACTCAGTCAACACTGAAGTGACTCATATAGAAAACAAGCACAACAGAGACTTCTGGGAAAGTTTGGGCAAGTGATTGCTTTGTCACTTTCAATAAGCTAGGCTGGTTAAATCCAGGAGTATCAGCAATAACACCCCCTCCAGATAACGGAAGCAGAGAAACATTGCGAGTAGTATGCTTTCCTCTGCCGCTTCTGGTTGAAACCTCCCCAACACGCTGAGTTTCAAACAACTTGCTGCCTAAAATCTGAAAACAGTACACATACACGTATTACGAGTAAAAACTCCAATAAATATGATAGAAAATTCTAACAAGAAAAAAGAACTAAAGAGACAGAACATACAGGTTCAAACCAATTATCCTCATCTGTACCATTAGAAACAGTGTTCTTGTTCCTAAGAGCATTGATCAAACTAGACTTCCCAACACCACTTGGACCCACAATTACGGTCGTTAGATCCCTTAACTTGAATGCAAGGAGGTCAATTCCATATCCGGATTCAACACTGCAAAACACTGGTTCATAACCCCAGCTGCGTAGCCTAGACTTCCATGAACTCAGGGTCTACATATTTTATTAAAAAACGAGTCAGAGCAATTACTTAACAGAAGTAGCGGATCATAGTTGGACTGCAATTTAAATAAACCAACAGATAAAGGATCGATCAGCAAAGCACCGATTCCATAACAAACCAAGAAACTTACTTCCTCCAATGCACTACCATTTTAATAATCAGGCAGTAGAAACAAACTTCCCAGATGCTACTTAACAAAGACCTACCATTGAGCTATAAGTGAAATGATTATGCGTCACCCAGCCTACCACATACTTATGAGTTATGACCACTGGACATTTACAACAAAAAACTAGATAATGCAGCATAATTTTTTTCCACTTAAGCCTTCAACGAGTTCAAATGGTAAGAAAACCAGAGATTGGAATTTTCTAGAAAGACTAATAATCACGAATAGGAGTCAAGGACAATATCCAACAAAAGCGAACCTTACCTCTTCATCCACAAGCTCAGTCTTATTGAGTGCGAGCGTGACAGGCAACCCAGTGGACTCAGCCTCCACGAGAAAGCGAGTAAGCGAAAAGGGCTCAGGCTTAGGCTGATCAAGCGAGAAAAACACAAGCAAATGGTCCACATTGGCGACAGGAGGATCAAGAATCTCAGAATTCCTCTCGAAAACATTCTCAATCATACCCCTTCGATCCACCCAATCAATAGAACCAACCAACACCTTATCACCAACCATCACCCTCCTCCTTATCTTCTTCAACAAATCCCTAACGAAACACAGCAATTCAATACGAGCAGAAGCAGAAGACTGTTCAGAATCTTCCGATGAAGGAAGAGATGGGACGATAACACGCATGATGTTGGCTTGTGAAGCGGCAACGAGACCGATGGCCTGAGATTCTGTAAGAGGAGGGGAATCTTCTCGGGAGAGAACAGGAGCGAGAGAGGAATAATCCTTGAAAGTTCGTTTGGCTTTGAGAAGATTCTTATTATTAGGTGTTTGCCTTTCCTGCAATTTCTTGGAGACATTGTTAGGGTTTCGCTGCCTGGCGGCGATTGAGAATCGGCGGATTAGGTTGGTGAAGGCTGGGAGTGGGCCCACCGTACGGTGGCGGAGGATGAAGGAAGAACCAAACGACATGGGGATGAAAGGGAGTAAGTAGTTAGGGAAGTTGGAAGAAAAGCCAAACTTTGAAGTACAGAGAGAGAGAGAGAGAGAGGAATCAAGAAGACAATAGTGGAAGGATTTTGGAAGGCGAAGAAGGAAGTTGGAGAATCGAGTAGCTTCTTCTGAGAATCATTTTCGTTTTGAGCTCTCTCTCTTTCTCTCTCACTCACCGGAATATGAAAATAAGGAAGACGATCGGAGAGGCCATGTGGCGGTTTGTTTCAGTGGTCACTTGAGCTAAACGACATTTTAATAGCTATAGTTATTATAGGTAATGGACACCTAGGGGACAATTGCACTTACCTATTCTATTCTATTATATTATTCTATTGACAATTTTTTTATTTATTAACCTTTCACTGGTTGTTAATAATTATCATTAACAACTCTTTAAGATTTTTCTAAATTTAAATCTCTTATTTATGATCTTACTGCAATTGTCCCTACTTTTATTCAATTTTGATTTTTGTATATGTAATTTTTAATCATTAATATTGTTTCATTACCACTATTAACTCATTTATCTATCTTTGTTTTATTATCATGGTTAGCCAATGTATAGAAGTTAATGGTGTTTACAAAATTAAAATTAAAGCATTTGATTATGATAAAAATAGTAAAATATACATAGATACTAAAAATCAAAACTAAATAAAAATATAATTAATAATGGAATTCTCCCTTTTGGGCTGTGAGCCTGTGACTATGAGTGTGACTGTGAGGTTTTCTCCAATCCATGAGCATGACTCTGCCTCTTCAGACGACGAATTTAGGGCCTAAACGACCTGCCATGAAATAAATTGAAAAAGAAAAGTGGAATTATGGAATACAAAGGCCCAATTCGATATGTTGAGATGAAGATGGAGGAAAAGATAATTTTTTTATTGTATATTATATTACATTTGGTCTTAAATATATGGGTAAGTTGGAGTTGATTTCTGTCTTAAATATAACAATTTTTTTTTTGCGAACACAATATGACAATTTTTAAATTATCTTGTGTTCATCTTTTTTTTTTATTAACTACTTTGTATGACTTGTAAATTATATTTTGTAAATTATATAAAATATAATGATATACATATCACATAACACAATGGTAAATTTTTTCTTTTTTTTAAACAAAAAAAAATAGCCACTTGGACCAAAGTTAAGAAGTGGTGTTGTGATGTCAGTTCTTCTACACTTATGAGTTATGACATAACACAATGGAAACCTTTTTCTTTTTCTTTTTTACCAACAACACAATATTCATTACTTACAAGTTATAACTCTAAGCTCTATGAGTGAGAGAGAGAAACGGTAGAGAGAGAATGAGTGAGATTTCTAGAGAGAGAAACGGTGTGCACCCAGGCAGTCCATCTGATGGAGGGGCTGGATCAGCTGAAGGGGTTGGGACATCGAAGGAGGAGGATGAGCTTATGGGGAGGAATATTAAAAAAATGGAACCCCAAGAGGTTTTGGTAGAGGACATCACTATGGAGGAAGAAGGCTTGGTGGCTGATGAAGACACTAAGGATACAGGGGACAGGAAGAATGAAGCTTTAAATGGACAAAGCAACAGGGATAACCAAAAGGAGCACAAGGAAATTAAGAAAAACCCCAAAGTCCAGATTTCATAAAAGTCTAAGCTCATGGGAAGGGAGGAGAACGAACTTGAGAAAGACCTGGAGGTATTAATGCAAGAGTGGTTAAAAGAAGAAGGGGACTTAGCACCTAGCCTTTCAGAAGAAGACAAGAACGTGCTAGGAAATATTCCCAAAATGAGTATGCCTGATGAGAGACTTAAGAATTTGTGTCGCCCCTGGAAGGATTCCTTGATAATAACACTCTTGGGAAGAAATGCAAGCCTTAACATGATGAAAGACAGAGTGGCTTGGATCCTGAAATGCAGGGACTTTGAGATCATTGACCTCCCAAATAATTACTTCATTTTTAGAGCTGAAAACAAAGCCCTTTGTAAGAAGCTTCTCTTTGAAGGACCTTGGTTGATTCAGGGGCATTACCTGGCCGTGCAAAGGTGGAGCCCAAATTTTAGTCCTTATTGCAACAAGGTGAGGAAGGTAGCAATATGGGTTCGAATTCCGACATTACCCATGTACTGTTATTCAGAGGATTTTCTCATGGAGCTGGGGAACTTAATAGGGACAGCTTTGAAAGTGGATTTAAACACACTAGCTCATTGTGAGAACAAGGGGGTAGCAGTGGAGAGAGGGAAATTTGCAAGGGTGAGTATAGAGGTAGATCTAAACAAAAAATTAAAATCAAGATTTGCCATAAGGAAGAGGATTTTCACAGTGGAGTATGAAGGCCTGGATGTAATTTGTTTTGGCTGTGGAAAATATGGGCATAAGGAAGAAGACTGCCCTTGTGTGAAGAAGCCTCAACCCACACCGGAGAAAGGTTCACCGGAGGAGCAAACGGAGATGAAGACGGAAAACGTGTCAGAAAAAATTTCCTTATTCAGTATGCCTGGAATGTCGAGCTCAGAGGAATCTGGAAATTGGATGAAAGCACAAAAAACCTTTAGGCAAAAACCTTACAAAGTGGACAAAGAAGGGAAGAACCAACAAAAAATGGGGGGTGCTAATAAAGCTGACCAGAGAGAGCAGAAAGGACGGATTGGATCAAGATTTGATGTGCTATTTTCAGATTTTCCAGAGGGAGAGACAGTAAGAAAAAACCCAAGCATGGGAAGGGAAACTAATAAAGAATGGAGGAAGAAAGAGAGTCAAGGTCCAAACCTTAAAGAGCAAAGTGATTTTGACCATGGGAGCCAAAAAGCGCAGAGTACATTAAAGGAGCATAAAAGAATGGAGAAAGGTGACCATGTGATGGATGATGCTGACAAGATGGCAGAAAGCAAGAGAGAGGCAACGGCTAGGAAAAAAGAGAACAAGGAGAAGCAAGTTGAAGCAAACCCAAGTGAGACTAATGTGGGCCCTATCGTGACCCAAGAGGAGGTGGGGGACCAACAAAAAAAGAAGGCCATGGGGAAAAAACGTAGCCCAATCACTAGACCCAAAATGGTCTCTCCAATTTTAAAAAGAAAGCAAGCTACTAGGGCCCATAAATTAGTTATTGGATCTATGTCAGAAAATGGGCCTTTGAATCAAGCTCAAGCCTCAATTAATTTTGAGGATCCATTTGAAAATCAAGGGGGACGTGATACATGTACAGGGGGTAGAAATGCTATGTGGGGTATGCTAAATGAGGATTTAAATAATATAAAAACCAACACCATCACACCTCTGGACAGTAATGAGCACGTAAGACAAGAGGAGCAAATGGTTCCAATGCATAGACAAATACACGACCCTCCAGGCGAGCTAGGTGGCGAGCTTGAGGGAGTGGAAAATTCTGATATGTGGTTTGACCCACATGATGGAGTTGAAGCCGAAATTACTGCTGAAGGAGCTGGAGAAAATTCCATTGGCCTGGGTGTGTAAGTTTCCTAGGTCCCTAATCCATCTCTTTGTATATTTTTTATGAATATTATAGCTTGGAATTGTAGGGGGGCTGCCTCCAAAATTTTTCCTGGTAGAGTTCATGATCTGATGCGAGGGAAGTGTGTTGACTTTCTATTTCTTTTTGAAACAAGAGTTAGTGGTGCTAAGGCTGATAAAATAATAAAAAAACTGGGCTTCAACAACTGGATTAGAGTTGAGGCTACAGGCTTTGCAGGGGGAGTATGGGCTTTATGGAATGAACAGGATTTTTCACTACAGTATATAGCTTCTACTACACAAGTTATACATCTTAAGGCTGTTAACAAGAAAAATTCTGCCTCTGTTAATATTTCTTGTGTCTATGCTGAGCCGTGCTGCTTAAAAAGAAGGGATTTATGGGAGGAGTTGAATAGATTCAATCAACATAATAACTCCCCGTGGTTAGTAATTGGGGACTTCAATGCCTATTTATCCTCGGAAGACAAATGTGGTAGTCCTCATATAAATAATACTTCCATGAGAAATTTTGCTAATTGTATCAATTTTATTGGGTTGCTAAATCTTGATTATGTTGTAAAGAAAAGTTGGAGAAATATAAGTTGGGAAGAGAATATCCTTCATTTTACTAGGGAAGCTGACTCTTGGAACAAAGATGTTGTAGGCCATATTCCCACAAAGAAGAAAAACTTATTAAGGCGTATTGAAGGGGTTGAAAAGAGAAGGAGTATGCGTGATAGCCGATACTTAATGCAAGTGGAGAAGGAACTTTGGCAAGAATATAGTAAAACTCTAGCTCAAGAAGAACTCCTCTGGTTCCAAAAATCTCGGTGTAATTGGTTGAAGTGGGGGGACAAGAATAGCAGATTCTTTCATAGTGCAGCCTTAATTAGAAGACGAAGAAATAGGATTGAGGGCCTGGTAAATGCTCAAGGGGATTGGATTTTTGACCAAAAAACCCTTAAGGAAATGGCGTTAGAATACTACAAAGGATTATTCCAAAGCAATGGGATAAACTCAGAACCTCTCGAGACTGTATGCAACTTTCCTTCCCTTACAGAGGCAGATAAAAGGGATCTCTCAAGAGAAGTAAGGGATGAGGAGATCAAAGTAGCTGTTTATGATCTTGGTAGACTCAAAGCCCCGGGGCCAGATGGGATCCAAGCTTTCTTTTATCAAGACATGTGGACGGTAATTGGTGAGTCCTTGTGTAGTATGGTGAAAGAAATGTTTGGAGAACCGGGAAAAATTCGGGGTTTAAATAAAACCAACTTGACTCTCATTCCAAAGAAAGACTGCCCAGAGTCCATGAAAGACTTTAGACCTATTTCATTGTGCAATGTGAGTTACAAGGTTATTACAAAAATCATCACGGGGAGATTGAAAAAGGTGATGGATAAGTTGGTGGGACATCACCAATGTAGCTTCATTGCAGGCAGACAAAGTAGTGATAATGTAATTATTGCCCAAGAGGTAGTCCACTCGATGAGGAGCAAACAAGGCCTAGAGGGCTGGCTAGCGGTCAAAAGTGGACCTTGAGAAAGCTTATGACCGCTTAGAATGGCCATTCATCTATGAAACATTGAAGTGGGCAGGCCTGGAAGAACATTTATGCTCGGTGATCATGGCTTGTATCTCAACTGCTTCTTTCCAAGTCTTATGGAATGGAGAAGCAACGACCAGTTTTAGATCCTCGAGGGGAATACGACAAGGAGACCCGATGTCCCCATACATATTCACGCTATGTATGGAAAGGCTTCACCACAAAATATCTGATGCAGTTAATGAAGGGTTGTGGTCCCCCATATCCCTTAGCCCGGGTGGCCCACAAATTTCCCACCTATTCTTTGCAGATGATCTGATTCTCTTTAGAGAAGCCTCAACTATCCAAATTGATGTGATGATGGAATGCTTGATGAGGTTTTGTGACTGCTCGGGCCAAAAGATGAATAATAGCAAAACAAAGATTTGTTTCTTTAAGAATGTTCATTCATCGAGAGCTATGGAGATGAGTAATCGTATGGGTGTAGGCCTAACGCTAGATTTGGGGAAATACTTGGGGGTGCCTCTTCTCCATAAGAGGTCATCCTACTCTATATTTGCGCCATTGTTTTTAAGGACGAAGGATAAGTTGTCGGGGTGGAAGAAAAAGACCTTAAGCATGGCAGGCAGAACTACATTGATAAAATCTGTTTTGTCCTCCATCCCAACCTACCAGATGCAAACTACGCTACTCCCTAAAAGACTTATCAAAGAAATGGAAAAAAGCAGTCGGGAGTTTTTATGGGGGGAACAGGCCAATCAAAGAAAGATCCATCTCATTGGATGGGATCAGGTAACTTGTGAAAAGGAGATGGGAGGCTTAGGTATAAAAAACCTAAGACTGCAAAATGAAGCTTTCATACTGAAACTGTGCTGGAAGCTAGCCACAGAAGAAAACACCCTTTGCGTGAAGGTTCTAAGAGCAAAATACAGGTGTACGAAGAATACCTTCCTCACCGTTAAGAAGAGGAAGTACTCATCACTCGCTTGGCAAGGAATATGCCACTTATGGGATAAATTTAGAGTGGGATGTGGAAAAAAGATCGGTAATGGCCGGAGTACCTCTTTCTGGCTTGATAATTGGTCGATGATGAACTTACCATTAATTAAGGTTGTTCCGGAGCTTGACGATTATGTTGATAAGAGAGAAAGAATCTCTGACTATACTACCATTGATGGGGAATGGGATAGAGAAAAAATGCTGTTTTGGCTCCCCCAGAGGATTGTTGACTGCATAATGAGTGCACACCCACCCCGTGAGGAGAGAGGAGAGGATAAACACTTCTGGAAAAACTCTAACGATGGTTATTTTTCTGTAAAATATGCATATAATTTTCTTAGTGCAGGTAATCACCAACAAGCAGATGGCGTGTGGAGGAAGCTGTGGAGATGGCAGGTACCTGAGAAGATCAAGTCTTTCATGTGGCTCTTTACCCATGGTAGACTACACACTACGGAGCTTCGGAAAAACAGAGGAATCTCAGACACAGCTAGCTGCTCTTTTGGCTGCCAAGAGGAGGAAAACCAGATGCACGTGATCAGAGACTGTTCAAATGCCATTGGCAGATGGCGATTAGTCGTCTCTCCAGACAAATGGGATACTTTCTCTATGCTTCAAGGACCGGAGTGGGTCAAATGGAACCTAACCCACCAGGCAGGGCAACACCATACAAAGAAGATAGATTGGGCAGTTCTGTTTGGATACATATGTTGGGACATCTAGACATCCCGATGCTCCTACCTTTTTGATACAGACAGCAATCTTCGGCACTCCAATGCTTATGATAGTTATTTCAGAGCATGCATGGATAAAGACCTAGAGAGCAAATTTCCCCCTGTGAGCACAACGTACCAACGATTTCAAACAGTAACCCAACCATAGAGCGGGACTTAGTGCTCGCAGTGGATGGCTCTGTTTTGGAAAATGGCAACAGCGGGTGTGGGGGAATCCTTCAGGATAAAGAAGGTAGGTGGATATGTGGTTTTAGTGGCAAGCTAATCAGAGTTCCACCAGTCATTGCCGAGATACTGGGGATTCTAAATGGCTTACACTTGTGCTGGAATAGAGGATATAGACATGTGACTGTTTACTCTGACTGTATTGAGGCGATAAATTGTATTTTGAGGGGATGTGCATTTGACCACCCTTTTATAGACATTATAGATGAGACTAGAAGGTGGTTCCATAGGGAGTGGACAGTAGTGATTCACTATAGGATGAGGGAGGAAAACCGTGTGGCTGACAGGCTAGCTAAGATGTCTCACAGACTGTCGGAAAATTTCTGCGTTTTTGATCAACCCCCACCTTTTCTAGAAGAGGTGGAGAGTGATGAAGGATAGTGTGTTGTAACTTGGTAATATTGTTTATGTATGCAGTTTATTATTCAAAAAAAAAAGTTATAACTCTTTACGCTGGCTACTAAATGGGTCAATCCCTTTAATTGGCCATAAAAAGACTAATCAGTAAATCAGGCCCAATATGTGGACTGAATGAGTCTACTGAAAATAGGGTATGTAATCCAATAAAGCATTTGTTCCCAAAAACCCAAGAGTGGTGCGTGTTTAAAATTTTATCGTAAAGACCTCAAAATAAATTGAATTCAGAAAAAGTCCTGACTTATAGTCTATCCATCAAATGGACCGCTTGGTACTGGTAAAAAAAAAAGGGCAGCTAGGCTGCTCAACGAGCTGTTGCTTTTCTAGAGCTTTGTTTCATAGACTTTACCTTCATTTTAACTTTGGTTCTTTGGAGTTAAACAAGAGATCTAAACTTTTTGTTTGAAACTTAAGGAACTAAAATCAAAATAAAAACAAATTTGAGGAACCAGAAAATATATTAATCCTAAAATAATATGCAACATGATAATAGAAATGAAAAAACACTACTTCCATTACCTTATTTTCTCACATCACATGTATAAAATTTAGTTTTTATACAATCATGTAATATCTAATATTATCAGCTAAATTCTTGCGTGAACTTGTTCTACTTACGTCATATAGTCTAACTAATAACAACAAATACTTTGTGAATATCTCAATCTAATATGGCAGAATGTTGGCTTGATTTTTCCCTCATACAAGAAAAGAAAAAATAACTATGACCTTGATTTTTTCTCACATAAGTGCTAAAATAGATTAAAATTCTCTTACTCAGAATAATATATATTTTTTGGTGTTTAATTGTAATTGGTAAACTACAAATAATGTAACAGACCAAGTTCATACAAGAATTTTTCATACATGCAAGGATTTTCCATATATTATATCAAATTCGATTATGCTGAATTTAATTAAAGATAGGTTTCTTAATGTATTTTTTTCACGTCCTAAACTTTACTCGAGAAGAATCGAGACACCCTTATTCAATTAAAAAAAAAAGTTGTTGTAAATAATCTGAAACATGAAAATATTTTTCAACAATAGAAAATATATATATATATATAAATAATACTCCCTCCGGTCCTTACTATAAGAGCCTGAAATCTGAATTATTTTGGTTTAAAATATAAGAGCCCGCCTTGGAATCTGTCATCATTTAATGTCACTTTTTCTATTTTACTCCTACTTATTAACACTCTCTTTCATAGTATTCAACTATTCATTACTACTTCTACTAACATTCCTCTCTCCAGTCTCATCATAAATAAGGGTATATTTGGAAATCCAGTTATTTTTCAGACATATTTATAGCTCCCAACTAACTTTTACATGTTTTCTTAAGAAGCGTTATTTGGCAGTTGAGCTCTTATAAATAGGACCAAGGGAATACTATTTTAGTCTTAAATACAAGAACTAGTTTAGAATTAATTTTGGTTCTAAATAAAAGATTTTTTCACTTTATCTCTTATAATTAATTGTTATTTTCCATTAAATAATTTGTTTGACCTGTAAATTGATGTAAAATCCAACGGTACAAACGTAACATTTGACAAACAGGTTTATTAATTCTTATATTAAGTACACTAGAGTCGGTATTAATACAATACTATACTTACAATACTATCATTCAATTTCCAGCCCAAAATATTGAAAGGACGTACTCTGTACTGTTAATCTTCAAGTAACAAAATTATGGAACCAGGGGAAGTATTGAATGTATCTTCAAACTTTATAGAGTCATGCTAAGATCTTGTGTCGGCCACATGATTCAATTTATATATATATATGTGTGTGTGTGTGTGTGTGTCATATATACATATAATACAACAACGGCTTTATTAATATGATAACTTCACCGGGATGTATACTCAGACGCCACACCTGATTTAATTACTTTATTTGTATAATATGAATGTCTAAATTAATTAGTCTGAACTCCAGTGTCTTTAAGAATATATGTTTGGTATGCGGATGCATGCCGGCGCTTGCCTTTGAAGCAATTTTTAAGCTTTCCTAGTTGCTGTACTTCTCCGTCTTCTTCTTTTTTTCGCCTTAATAATTTTTTTTATTAAATACTATTCATATAATAATTAGAGTATTATGACTTGCAGTGCATGGAAAACGGGGGTCATATCAGATGTGTGATATTAAAGAAGTATTTGAAATAAAAATACGATTCGTTTTTAACGAAATAGGTTGGATATATTTTGGCTCTGGAAATATGAGAAAATAAAAAAAAATCGATGAAAAGTATTTGTTCAAAAATTTTATTGTGGTTGTTTGAGTGTCATGTTGGCTTTTAAGGATGAAGGTACTCATACATGTCGCGTATTCAATTAAAAAGAACTGATTTTATACCCAAAAAATAATGGTACTTTACATGATTTTATGCACAGGAAAACACTCGTATTAGAATTCAAATATTTACACCTTTAATTTAAGGTGCCTACAAATCAATGGAGGATTGGTGGACCCGTCGGGTGAGATACCTTAATTTGATGAAGAAAGAAAGAGTCCAGATATTTGTGTCCAATAAAATTTTTATCCATGAAATCTTCAATAATTGCTTAAAGGGAAAAATGGTAGCAGTAACTTTATTTCAACAATAGAACCTCCCGCAGGCGTCCTGATGATGAGGGATAATGGGTTTTTTGTCCTATATATTAGCCAGATCATCATCAAAATTCTCTTATAAATACGTAATTTTATTTTTCACTTATTATTGACTTGACTTTATTCTTATACGATATAATACATATTCAATAAAGATAAGGTTGAAAAGTTATTAAATTGTAAAACAAATTTAATGAAGTTAAGGATTAGATGAGTTCGTTATAATGAAACTTTTAACTAGTTCCTCAAATTTGTACTGGTTATTGATTTATCCTTGAAATTTAATTTTATCAATTAAGTCCTAAAGTTTCATAATTATATAGAAATAGTCCTTGTGGTTTAAGACATCTCTATAATCATAAACACGGGTAATCTAATGATTAATTTAATGGCAAAAACACATTCAATTCATGAATAGCAGAAAAAGCTGTTATTCAGATGAGATAAAAAAACATAAAATTGTGTTTGAAAATTTAAGGCTTTGATAGAAAAAAAAGTAAACTTCAGCAACTAAATTGATAATTGAGACCAACTTTGGGATAAAAATTTGCGTTACTATACATTATAAACTGGGGGTTTATCACCACCTTTGGGAAAGTGAATTTGAAAAAAATTTTGGTTCATTATTGTGTTAAGTTGTGGTTTAAGAGTAATGATTCTTTTGATTTCCCCCGAGGTAGATCTAAGAAGATAAGGTATGACAAATGTAATGTTATTGCGTGGCTGTGTTCTCTAGCTTATAGTCTTCGGGAAATTGTTTCGAATGATTTTTCAATTCCTTTTGATTTTTCTTAAGTTTTTTCGTTGCATTTTCTTTTTTTAGATTTCCCTTAAGTTTGCTAGTTTATGTTTACTGAATTAAAGGACTTTTCGCGTTGTGAGAAATGCTTATATATTTTATGGGTGTTACATCATCTAAATTCAGTCTAAAAAATAAAAACTCAACAATTCAAATTATTTTAATTATAATTGGAAGATGAATTATATGACAAATTCATATTTGATTTATTTTTTAAGGAAAATATTAGCCGATTATTTTGTTTTTACCTTTTCAAAGAAATATATTTATTTTTCTTAAAATCAAAATAAAGTTTGAATTGTTTCGGATAATTCATCAACCAATCGAAATTGAAATGATATGTTTGTTATTATTCTTTTCAGAGGATAGAGCTCGGAGAGTATGGGGGTATTTCCCTCGCATTGTTATTGGCCCAAAAAGAAACAAAAAAGTCAAAAACCTTAGCTTGTTAAGGTGAAACAAGTACTCAACTATCTAATAAATCAATTGTCTAATAGTAGTTTGTCAAGAATGTACATTAAGATTTGAGCTTTTATTTATCTAAAACCTTATCCATCTGAATGCAAGGCCACATTTCATTTTTTCCTGGCTATACATATACACAAAGAGCCACTAGGATCATTGAGCAAGTCTAATATGGCCATTCTTTAAATAGTAGTAATAATAAATTCATAATATAACAATTATTATTGTTATTTTATAGGTATGCCGTCCAAATATTAATTAATGCTCGCACACAGTCAAAGTGGACTCTCCTCCATCCTTAATTGTTAGACTTTTAAACTGAAAATTCGCCTATGACCTATTTTCACCCTTAGAAAAGTATTTGCCAGAAATGATTTAATTTGAAACGTATATTTGTAATTATATACTTGTATTATATCAATATCTTTAGTGTGTGGTTGGAAATGAGTTGATTTTGATCGATAGCAAATAATATGAGAGTAATTTGTCGTATAAGTTACAAAATACTTTGTTAATTAAGTATCAAACAAGCACGCGTGAGACTAAATTAAATAGTAAAAATATGGTACTCCAGTAAATGGCTAAGTGTACGCTGACAATTCAAGTTTTTTTTCAAGTTAACCTAGTGACATACAAAAAGGTATGCATTATGTCATCATTTATTAAGCTAATATATCGATATTCTTTTAGTTATTATAAACATTAGGGAAAATATTAATCATTATAAATGAAATTTCAATATGTTTATACAAGAAAATAACTTTGATTTTTAAAATAAGACGGTGACAATTAATCACTAAAAACGCTTTATTTTCAGTAAAATGAGAATTCAAAGTATTTAATCAATACTCACTAAATTTATCGTAAAACAATTATTTTTTTTATAACATGATAATTATGGAAGTAACAAAAAATATATTTAAAGAGTATATTTAATTACTTCTACCATATATGTGAATCAACGAAAACAAAAGAGATAAGCTGAACCGAATTTAGGGTATATTAATTAGTATGGAGTCTATGATGGGTCACATTGTGTGTGACCTGTGAACAATGCAACTCCCTACAATTTTTATACTTTATATTTGTATATATTGATGTTGATCGATGTTTATATATTTAATCAAACTGAAAAATGAACATAATTTATTTTATTTTTAACCAAACGTGTCTGTATAATAATAGCTTTTAACGCATGATAATGTTATGTAATAATAATAATAATAATAATAATAATAATAATAATAATAATAGAAGGGTTAATTAGTTAGTCGGGAGTTAGTTGCAATATAGCCGTTAGAATTAGAAGGTGAACTATAGGGTATAAATATGGACTGCCTAATTGTATTTTGAGGTGTGATGTATTGTGTTGTGTTTAGTCTAATGAGTTGAATCATGTTCTCTCTCTCTCTCTCTCTCTCTCGTCTCTGTTTCTCTATTCTTCTTCTCTGTTCCTCTCCTCTGTATCTCTTGCTTCTCTCAATCTCTATCCTATTTCCTCCCTTTCCCTCATTCTCTTCATACAGAATTATGATTCTGTAACAAATAAATAACAATTTAGTAAATTTTGTTCACAGCTGCATCAATCTTTATAACATCCAAGCCTTATTAAAATATGTGAAAGATATTAAATATGTAAGAACTTTAATACAAAGTCGTATGATTTTTTGAAGAAATGCAAGGAGATACCTTGAAAGCAATATTGTAAAAACCGGATCAGAAGACGGAAGGTGAACCGGACAGGTTAGCGGGTTACGGTCTATATGATAGGACCGGTGGCATCAAGAGTCGAACCGATTACATAATAATTAATTAAAAATAATATTATATGTATATGTAAGTAACATAATCATATGAAATAAATATGAAATTTTAATATAATTTAAAAATAAACATATTCAAGAGTCTGATGCAACACTCTTATCAAATACCAATTTATAATATGTTGAAATCATTAAAAAGTATGATTTGATTAAAAGACTTAGGGAGTAACAGGTATTTTTAGACAAGAGTTGGTTTTTTTATGGGTAGACCAGTGTCTTTGTTTTCTTTTAAGCACTTTCTAGGTGAGTTATTTGTTTGGGTTGTCTGGTTTTTAAAAAACCGCTCAGTTTCAGTTTCAATAGGCGGTCTGAAGCGGTCCAACACAAATCAACTTTTAATGCGGCTAAACTATTCCGGATGAGGCAAAGGCTGCTTCGGGAGACAATTCGACCGTTCGGTCTGGTCCGAGCTTTACAGCATTTTTTGAAAGAATAGAAAACTAGTAATGTTTATAATTTTGTGAAATGATATGATATTTAACACATTTTTTTATGTTAATTATAATTTTATTATTTACATACCTCGAAAATAAGTTGAAATTTCTGGTCACTTGCCGGTCAAGTGCAAGAGCTTCGGGTTGTCTTAATCTTATCTAATGGATGAGCCATTACTCTTTCTATCACTTTCCAGTTTCCACAACCACCCGCCCCCTTCCTCCATACCTTGAGGCCATTTATCACACAAACACATGATGGAATTAAAGAATCCAACAAAATTCATAGATTTGTTTTTATAAAAAAGTAAAATAATATTTCCTTAATTCCTAAATATAATATCTGGTGTACTTTTTTGGAGAAATTAAGGAAGTTAAATGAACAATTTAACTATTAGATATTTTGTGTATCATTATATTATTGTTATCTTATAAGTTAAATAATATGGTTTAGAAAAAAATTCAGATAATTAATTTATAAATAATTTATTAAGTTTTCTTAGGGTTTTCCAAAAAAGTCAACTAAATCTTACGTTTACGAATGGAGAGAGTAATATATTTGATCTAAATATAAGATATGGTTTAGAAGTGAGTGTTAATAATAAATATAAAAACCTTTTTTTTATTTGATCTCTCATATTTAAAATTTTTTAAAATTAATCTGCCTAACATATAAACCGATATACAATTTAACGATGTGGATAAATATCTTTGAGAGAATATGGATTATATAATTATTATGTAATATATCTAAACTAATCAACTAGCTGTTGTTTTTAGAACTAGAAGTAAGCAATACGCAAGAAGCACATTCCCTAATTGGTCGAAATTGGGTTTCATGGGTATAATATCTAATCTCTAGCTGGCATTTCAAGTATAACTGGGCTTATTAAACTATTGGGTTGTTAGAAATTTAAAGTTAAGTGAAGGATACATTCTTCATTAAACTAAAGAAAAATTAATGCGGGAAAGTAACTTGAAAAAGTTTGTCTTAATAAGAAACTATATGGGTTGTAAAAAACAGCAGTACATGTAAGATAAAAAAGATACTATAAAGAAGAAGGATTGTAACATCAAAATCAAGCACTCTTAAAAAATTAGCATTGAAAACAAATTATTTAAATCATGACCTTAATTAACTGTCTTTACTAATTTACTTATAAGTAATTTGTTTAGAAGTTGTCAGATATTTTTTTTTCAGGAAAGAAAAGACCAAGGCTTCCTTCAAAGGCATTATAGAATAACAATTAGGTCCCAAAATTTTTTATTAAATAATGGTAAAGTCTCTGAAAAATTTTACAGAAACATAAGTTAAAAATTTTGGCTTAAGGAATAACAACCATGCACAAATGAATTATTTTTCTTTTTCAACTTAAACTATTACAAATAAGAAAATAATGAAAGACCCATATTTGCAGTACTTGTCTAAATCGTTATTTTCAACTAATTTCTCATGCAAATTGTATAGAGACCTTGATATCTAAATTGAAAATTTAGGATGCAATTGCCATTCATTTGATAAAGAAAAAAAATGCCATTCTCTCTTGATGGGCCAGCCAGACCAAGAATTAGAATATAATGATCCGTCCAATGACTCACGCAACTCGAGGCGCGTGGGTCCCAGTGCTTAAACAAGACGGGGACGGTTGTATGCTGCCCACTTCTGTGTGTATATTTTGTCCACTTCGCCCCTCAACTTGGAACCCTAATCCAACTACCCCCACCCTCAACAACCCCTCCCAATTCGTATGTTCCCACACACATATACTAACAATACTCTTCTGCTTTCTATTTTGAGACTGTTTACCACTTTATCTAACAATTTGTTAATTACATTATATACAATGTTTTAAGAATCGAACGGTCTAATAGGTTGAATTGTCATATGGATTTGTCAACATAATTGGTTTGAGCTAAATAAATGTTTTGATAGTTGAACCATATTGGACAGGGGTTGACCCGTCATTAAGATGGAATTTGTACCTAGACCTAAAAATGGAATGGTATTGATAAACTTGTCTGGTTTTCACTTTTCAGAGCTTGATGAAAAACAATGAAAAATTATAAAAAAAGTGATTCTTTTAAAAAGCAAACATATTTTTCTATGGTGTTGTTTAATTGAAATTTGTAATTATTATGGTGTTATTATACTGATAATATAAATTTTCATAGATTAAATTCATATATGTGTATGTATATATATTACTCCATACACATACAATTATTTTTTTATTAAGTTTTTAAATATATAATTGTAACATTGCTGGTATGACTAAACCAATCTAACCATTTGAACTGTGTATTTGTATGAAAAAATAATGATAATTGATAAATAAAGGATAAGGTTGTGCATTTGTTTGGAAAATTAATTATATGACTTATGAATATTAAATACGATTGAAAAATTCCTTCCCCCTTCCTACCTTATGAATAGGATCAAAGGAGTATATAGTTTAAGGAGCTCTAAATATATGCATTTATGTAGTATATTGCTTTGAGTAAATTACATTTATATTTTTTTCTATAACATAATTGTTTAATTTTTTATAAAAAATAATGTAAACCTCTCTAAATTTTTATTATAAATATGCATTATTTATCTCTAACATATGTACATATATTTGTCCAAATATAAAATAGATTGTTTTGTTTTATTTTTAAGATTTTATTGAGGGTATACATTTTTTCAGGGAAAAAAAAAATTAAGAAAGACCTACTCTTACTTTCTGAAGGGGATTTACAAAGTTGTGGAAATTGAAAAACCGAGAATCGCAGAAATTTTTTGTGATGTGCGTATAATTTATTTATACTTATCTACACCTTAAAGAAAAATGAAAAATTCATATAATTTAGGTGAAATTAGTCTTTTGTTTTTGCCAGATATTTCAATGAAATTAATCAGAGCCAATACAATAATTAATGATTTCTAAATTTCATAGAAGTTGGGTGATTCATCCAGAAACGTCAAATTCAGACGTGAGTGATGGAAATTAAACTTGGGACTACCATGAGATAGACGCAGAGCTTGTCACTGTAATGTTCGATCAATACCAAAACTGGGAATGTGGTTCTCCCTCTCCTCTCCTAAAGAATCAACAATGCTTACTCTCTGGTTGGGGCTCTTTTAATTTAACTAAAGGTTCCGAGTTCAATATGTGAGAACACAATATCTTAAGAGTTAGAGATACCAATCATAATAGTTCATGACTTGAGTTCAGATTAATAGGGCCATTTTGAGTTTTTCGTGACATAAGGGTGACATAAGGACTGATCTAGGATACAAGGTGCACATGAAAATAAAAAAATCGACAAGGTTTCCCTATTCTTGCAACTTCAAAATTTGCACAAATATGGGAAGTCACTCTCTGGTTCTTATCTAATGGTGCGTCTTTATTTTCAAATAGCCCCAAAATTTTCAATAAAGATTCCTTACTTCTGGCACTCACACAGCCTATTTGTAGGAAGATAAATAAAATTATTATTTCTCTCAATAGTGCTTGAAAAATGTCATGATCTGATTTGATTCTTTGTGACGTGGGATTGAGTAGAGCCCGCCACCCAGAAAATATATGGAAATTTTTGTTTCTTTGTTTTGTTTAATCAAAATCAAAGAGTTTATATGTTCCTTTGAGTTTCAAAGAGTATTTTATTCTGATTATAGGTAAAGAATAACTTGTCAAAATTATCAAACGTGTATTTCAAACTTATACCGTATAATTATAAGGGCGTCCCTTGAAAAGAAAAATAAATAATTACTTGATATTTAGATCTGGTATAAGTTTAATGTATCAGAAAGACAAAGGGTGTGTTTGAATGGACTTCTGGAAAAGTGATTTATATATAAGTCAAATTGAAAATAAGTCAGATTGTGTAATGAGATTTATGTTTAGATGGACTGTTAAAAATATGACTTATAAGTCATAAGTCATATGTGTAATGAGATGTATGTTTGGATGGACTTTTGGAAAAGTGATTTATGTTTGGGTTAGTTGTGATTGGATATGTAAAATAAGTTAGAATTGTGGAGTCCACCTCTGTAAATGACTTATAAGTCATAAGTCATAAGTTAAAAAAAAGAACTTATACTTATTTTGACTTATAAGTCATAAGTCCTTATTTTCTAAAAGCCCAGCCAAACATAACCATCTGGAGCTTTTTTACAATAAGTCCTTCTCATTGAAAAAATAAGACTTATTTGGTGTTTAAAAGGTGAGCCAAACCAAGGTTCAAAAAACTGGACCGGACATCGAACTGGACGAGGCACTGGTTCAAGGGTCATGATCTGATCGGGGTCGGACCGGATCAGACTGGTTATATTAAAATAATAAAATTTTATTGATATTAACATTAATAATCACTAATATATCAAAATGTAAATGTAAATAAGTATACATGATTCATCAAACATGAATATTTAATGTTTCTATAGAGGGAAAAATATAAAATATTAGTTGATTACACGTGAAAATAAATATTATTCTACAATCCACAAACTAAAATACAATTACTAAGAGCAACAACAGTTAAATATTAAAAATATGTAAGTGTAAAATAGCATTTAAAATATTATAGTTTCCTGATTTCTAAAATTGAGTGAAGTGAAAGTTGGTAATCAGTGAATTATAACAAAATAATTTTTTTTTATTTTTTTAAAAGGGAAACCGGTTCGACCACCCGGGTTTACCCCCAGTTTAAATGGTCACCCGGACCGGATTGTAGGGCGGTTCACGGTCGAACATGTTGAACCTCCCAGTCCGGTCTCGTTTTTTTAACATTGAGCCAAACACACTGAAAGTTTTGGAAAAATCGACCATATAGGTTTCAACTTTCAAGAAATATACAGATTTACATACAAATAAATTTTCTGAATTTCATTTAACATTAACAGGTCTAAACATTTCCGTATTCACAAAGTTCAATTAAACTTCCATTCATATTTATAAAGGATATTTATAAAGACGCATTCATTACTTGCAAAGTTAAAATGTATATAATTTATGTTTCCAAATTAAACCTTGATATTAATAAGTCCAACTGTTTAACTTATAAATATTAAATTTTATAGAGTTTAGACTAATTCGAATCGAGATGATCATAATAAGAAAAAAGGAGAAAAACTCTATCCCACATATTTAATCGAGTCAATACCCTTTTCATAAGGTTCGATACTCGATGCAATAAAAAAGCTTTTAAAAAGAATTTTATAGAGGAGATTGGAGTGGGTAATGGTCTAATGGATATGATCAAATGAAAAGTCTGAATCTTTAAAATCCAAAATGAAGGAGCAATATAAAGTCATAGACTTCACAGCCCATATCGTCACACATCTGGCTGAGTTGTACATGACTCGTGAGGAATTGAGGATAAGGCTCTCCAGTGTTATAGAATTTAATCATTCATTAATTATAGTTTTCTTATGATTTCAATTTGGTAGTAGCAGTCCATTTACAGTTGATACTTGGATAGATTCACACATCAGTCATACACGTTTTCTTCTATTTAACGGTAAATTAATGAAGATTCCATTATAATTAAACTTTAATTTCCACGAATTTAATTGGTCCTAATTATAGAAAGTTTTAACCTAATTGCAATTATTATATAATGAGTTTCATTCAGGTCAAAAAAAAAAAAAAGAGTTTCACTATTAATTAATTAAAGGTATAAATGCTAATTTTACCTTGAAAGTATTAACAAGGCAAAGATTTTGTTTTGGAAGCTATTTTTAGGAATCGAAAGAATTAAAATTATAGTAATGTCCTCATGAACTGACAAAAGTATTAACGGACATCACTTCATTATATATTTAAGAATAAAGATAAACCATTTTTATTCTAAAAATTTTTAAAAGTTTTTTAAGGTGCAGTGTCATTCTATATAATAAAATCGTTTATTAAAGAAAACTTTTAAAACAAAATTGATTATTTTCTATGTACACCGTGACTTGACTTTCGTTAAGGTATATCCGTCAATAAGTTTAGGGTGATATTGGTTCAAAAATAAATTTATAAACTGAATTGTTACCCAAGGAATACTTGAAAATTACTAGTATTTATCTCTTAATAAAAGAAAAAAACGTAGTAGTTGATTTGGCAAGAGGATGTACAGACAGGTTGAATGAGAATGGCGGATGCCTACCAAGTACCAACAACAACAACAACAGCTAAACACAACTACCCGTTCAATGTTCATCTCTCCGACCAGATTGACCTTACGCGCAAATTTAAATTCACATGTACAACAACGATTATTATTAATTTATAATATCATACTCCGACACGAGGACTTAAGAAATGACAATATTATTATTATTTTTTTTAATGAAATGTAATTTATTTTTACGCAATGAAAGCTTTAACTTTTTTGGTTATCACGTTTTGACGTGGTTAGGCTGTGTCATTTTTATCCCCTCCTACTGATTCGGGTCCTAATCCTATAAATTCCCCTCTTTGCCTCTTGCATTGATATTCTATCCATTTCCCTCTTTCTTCGCTAAATTATCGCACTCAAGAAATTTCTCTTTAATTTGCTTCTTCTTCCTTTCTTGTAAGTTTATCTTCGTTCTTATCGTCTTTGATTTCTTCCTTTTTTTTCGTTCATGGTTTGTTTATTTAATCTTCTTGTTCTGTTACTATTCTTCAGATCTATGTGCATTTCTCCTTGGCTTGCGATGCGTTTCTTAGCCGTTCCTTTTAGATTTATTTTTGGGTTTGTTGTTTTTTCCGCTCTGTTTTAATTCATTGCTCTGTTAGATTTTTGTTTTTTTTGTTTTTGTTTGTTTTTGCGTTTCGTAGATCCTATAGGGAGTAGGCGTTTGAGATGTGTTAAATTTTTGGAGTGTTGGCTTTCATTCTCGATGTGGGTTTTCAGATGGGATTTTGAGGAACTTACTTCTAATTCAAATCTAAGATTTGTGTTTAATTGCTTGTTAATTAGGCTCTTGCTGTTTCTTAAGGCCATAATGTTCTATTCTTTTGAACTGGTGGATGTGTTAATTAGGCTGTTTTGCCTTTTGGAGTGACGTGTTTTTCCTAATTTATTCATATACTGGACTTGTTTATTTCCAAAGCCTTCCTAATTATGTAAGCATTTTATTAATTCCAGATCTGTTGGTTACCTGTGCTTCTGTGTTTATGTTATGGTTGATTTAGAGCTTCATATAGCAAACAAGATCTTATTTTTCATCCAAACCTCATGAGTCTTGTTTAAGAGAGAATAGATCTAAGCACCCAAAAGAAGAAGAAAAGCCTGCACACACAAAAGAAAAAAAGTACCTCTTTGCAATTTTTGCTACTATTTAGAAATGGATTATGGTTTTTCTTGAATGAAAATATTCTACTTTGGTTCCTACATCTGTGAGGAAGCCTTTGGAATGCTTGTGAAGTCACTGTTGAGTTTTTTTTTTTTTTTTTTCCCCCGAGTTTATTTACAGTTATTTAAAAATCACCTTTCTTTCGAAGTCAACGAAACAGTGTAGGTTTTAATTTCCACTTTTGTTTTTGTGTTTGTGTGCATTTTATGAGCATTTTTTTATGGTAGTGATTATATAATTTGTTTAACCTTGCAGATTAAACTTGTCTACCATTAAGTTTCCTCTTTTACTTTGCATATCTTCACTGAATTCTTAAGCTGATTCTCTCTATTTGATCCATTCAGCCCATAGGGACTTGAGAAAAATGGAAGTTACAGGTGGATGAGTTTTGCTAAGTTCTATGGCCTACTCTGGTATGACTTTGTATTGACTATAGATGATTCGATGTGATTAATTTGTTCATTTAATTTGAAATGTATTGACCTTTTTTTGCCTGTAATTCATAGAAATCTGGGCAATGTGTGAGGGAAGCTACAACTCCAGCGGATTAAGATCAAATTGGCAACAAACAATCGGAAAGAATTATTGTCGGAGCAAAATCTCTGTTATGGAATTTGAGTCAGACTGGATAAAACACAGAAAATCATCAGCTTATAACGCTCAAGTGATTCGTTCTGCAACATCTTTTATGCCTTGGTCTTGTAGAATCCCTATTGGTGAAGGATATCACGAGTTTATTTAGTTGTATGAGTATCAATAAGTATCTTGTCACAATATTTGGTTGACTGGTCACATACAAAAGTGCTCTGAATTCTCTCGTTATATGATATTTGTTGGTAATGCCTAGTTTTGGTACTGGAAAGAAGAGATTTACAGAGTCAAATATGTGTTTCACAAATTTAATCAATGAGGATACACCAAATCTTTCAAAGAGCAATAATTGTTTGACTTCTGAGGTTCTGGATGAAGAAGATAGTCCCATTTTACCTGGGCTGCCTGATGATGTGGCAAAACATTGCCTTGCACTCGTGCCTCGTGCCAACCTCCCGTCTATGGGAGGTGTCTGTAAGAAATGGAGATCATTTATTCAGAGCAAAGAATTTATCTCTGTGAGAAAGTTGGCTGGCGTTCTTGAGGAGTGGCTTTATGTCTTAACTATGGATAATGAAGGAGGAGAAAGCCATTGGGAGGTTCTTGATTGTCTTGGTAAGAAACACCGTTCTCTTCCACTGATGCCTGGTCCTGCAAAGGCTGGGTGTGGGGTGTTGGTTCTTAATGGAAAGCTTCTTGTTATGGCTGGCTATTCGTTGGTTGATGGAACTGGCTCTGCTTCAGCTGAAGTTTACCAGTATGATTCTTGCCTCAACAGGTATGTTCTTCTGCTGCGGTAATGAACTAAGGTGAATAAAATCTGTTTGACTGTTCTATGTTTGATGTCTGCCTGTAACTTCTAGCTAGGCCATATATCAGTATGTCTTCTGTTAGCATATTGTAATCTGTTTTCTGAATGAATGCCACATTTAATCAATAATATGGGAGAACATCTTGTTCATGAACATCATTCTGATTTTATCATTCCAATAATGAAGTTTTGCCATGACAATTGCAGTTGGGGCAGATTGCCAGACATGAATGTGGCTAGGTATGACTTTGCTTGTGCTGAAGTGAATGGCTTGGTTTATGCTGTTGGAGGCTATGGGGCAGAGGGAGAAAGTCTCTCTAGTGCTGAAGTTTATGATCCTGATGCTTCAAAGTGGACACTGATTGAGAGCCTTCGTCGGCCAAGATGGGGTTGCTTCGCTTGTGGATTTGAGGGGAAGCTTTATGTGATGGGTGGAAGGTCAAGCTTCACAATTGGGAACTCCAAATTTGTGGATGTTTATAACCCTGAGAAGCACAGCTGGTGTGAGATGAAGAATGGTTGCGTGATGGTCACGGCACATGCAGTATTGGGGAGGAAGCTGTTTTGTATGGAGTGGAAGGACCAAAGGAAGCTAGCAATATTCAATCCTGATGATAATTCATGGAAGATGGTTCCGGTGCCATTGACTGGGAGCTCAAGCGTTGGTTTTCGATTCGGGATACTGGAAGAGAAGCTGTTGCTGTTCTCACTAAAGGCTGATCCCGGATACAGAACTCTGTTATATGATCCGTCTGCGGCCCCAGGATCAGAATGGCAGACTTCTGAGATAAGTCCATCTGGTTTGTGCTTGTGCAGTGTAACAATCAGGGCATGAAATTGAAGACTTAATTGATGGAGGAGTTTGAAAGTAGAGTTCTCCTTTCTTGGTTTTACTGATATGAAGGAAGATAGTGAGGTTTCTTGGTTCTAATTTCAGCGCTTATGCTCTTGACTGCTATTGATATGTTTATCATTTATCTGTTAGCATTGACTGTTTTGAGCTGTACTTTTTAGATTATGGTTGGACAATTTGCCTTGTTCCTGATATTGCCAGATTAAGTTTAATTTTCTGAATTCACCGATTTTAAGTTCCCATGATTTAGTTATACAATTGGATGGATGTAGTATTTTCCTGGGCAGTATGCAAGGTGTGATATGAGCTGAATTGTTCGTTTTGTGTGAATAGTGGGAATTGCTTTTAATTTGATGTTTATGTATTGAACTTTTGGCTAAGAAAAATCTATACATTTTTTTGGCGCATTTTGAATGGTCTGAGCCAATTCAATTTAAATCAGCGGGTTCACAAATATAGCTTTTTTTTTTTTTTGGGTGCTTCTTATCGTGAGCTATAAGTGGTGTCAACCGTTGGTTGAACTAATTCAAAATTTGTGTGACTCACAGTTTCGTATTTTATACTCCACAATATTTTTAGTCCAAAAAATAATCTGGATTTATGGGGTGAATCTACTGCATCTTTAAATTATTTCTTTTAAAGTTATAAAATACAATATTTGAAGGTTTTAAAGAACTCCAAGACATTTGTAGTGTCCAGAAGTTGACCTTAATTATCACTTAAAAATATTTGAATTAATTCATAATAATAAATTGATAATGATATTAGTACTACCTCCGTCCTTAATTATAAGATTCCCTTTTTTGAATTTGTTTGTCCCTTTTTATAAAGTCTTTTAACTGTTTTTTTAAACAACAATTCAGATAAAATGAAAGTATATCTATATAGAGACAGATGTAGTATTATCTAAAAGCCAACAATTACACTAAAGTAAAATATGCTCCAAACCTAATAAGTGCTTTGTGCGATTGAATGTGATTGAGTGTGGTCTTAAGTCTCTTTTTTTCTTTAGATATTGGAGATGAACGGGACTTTGACAAAGACAAACTTTCTGACTGTAGTCATGTAGGGTTCAAGAAAGGCTTTGTGAACAGTTAGGGGAATTTTCCAAAGAGGCCAAGGGGTGGGGGAATGAAGAATGGGAGAAGTTGGAAGTCTAACACCATCTAACCCTTGAAGAAAGAAATAAACCCACGAATCTACTTCATTAGGTATTAGGGCTAAAAAGAGATGGATAGGCATAACATTCTCTGCTCGGGCAATGAGCTACCCCTCAGGTTGGGAGTTGAGTTACCACTCTGATTATGACTACTAGCTTGAGCTTTTTGTATCAGGAGATCTTGTGTTTAAATATTGATTATGCAGTCGTGATAAATATTCAGAAGTTAACTGTTTTTTTAAACTGCAATTTAGTTAAAATGAAATTATATATAGAGACAGATGTAGTATTATCTAAAGCCAACAATAAAACTAAAGTAAAACATGCTCCAAATCTAATTAGTGCTTTGAGCGATTGAATGCAATTATCTTGTATTTAAAAATCGATTATGCAATCAATGATAATTATTTGGAAGTTATAACGTTCCTCTATTGTGGGCGTATATCCCCCTAAATTATATTTAGTCAACTGTTAGCAGCGAATGAAATTAATTGAAAAAAATGGTCGAACAAAAAAAAATAATGAAGAGGTAGAAAACCTTGGCAAAGAAAGAAGTATTTAACTATGCATGTATGGTCTAATGGTCTCTCAATCAAGTGGATGGGGTTTGAATCTCATCGTTGGGTTGGGTATGAAGAGTATAGAGCATTTTGTGGCCCCTCCGGATTAGGTCCTAGTCAAGAATACCTTGAGTTTATTTAGTTTGGGGGGCGCTTGAATGTCGTTTCTTCATAGCAAAGTAGGTTAAGTAGCCTTTATTTCTGTATTCATATCTGGTTGACTCTGAACTTCAAATGAAGGCGCTTCATCGATCACTTCGTGCTGCTTAATTTTGCCCTATCATTATCAATGGCGCCTTTTGCATAGCTTAGATCCGATTTCAAATCCCATTCATCCTTCTCTATTGAATCCTTTTCCTGACATCACAATGTTTGGCGGTCAAAGCTCTTCTTCTCTCTTCGGCACTCCTTCTTCAACCCCAACATTTGGTACTCCTTCTTCTACCCCTGCTTTTGGCGCCCCTTCTTCTACGCCTTCTTTTGCCACTGGCTTCGGCTCTTCTCTTTTCTCCACCCCCTTCTCTTCTCAACAACCTCAACAAACTCCGCTTTTTCAGCAACCTCCTCCTCCTTCTACTGGTTTTGGATTCCAATCTTCCTTCCCCATTTCACAGCCTGCGCCTGCTCAGAATCCTCAATTTACTACCCAGATGGCTCATGTAGCTCCCGTTCCTTTCTCTCTCGCCGATCGTGATATTCAAGTATGTCATTGTTAAAACCCTATTGCAGCTCTATTCATTTTCCCATCTTTACATTTTAGTACGTTGTATTCTTATGGATTGCTATTGTTGTTTTTGTCATCTCAAGGCTATTGTTGATGCTTATAAGGAGGAGCCTGGGAATTCTAAGTACGCCTTTAAGGTATCCCACTCACTGTTTTTCTTTTTCTTTCTTTTTTTTTTTTCAGTCACATAATTATTTCTACCATTCCAAGCTTTGTTCTTCTGTTCATTGGTGGTGTTTTGTTCAATTTGAGCATTTAGGTGTAATGTTGGGACATGTGTTTGTGCTTCTCTTTAACTCGAATTTCTGTGCTCTGCAGCATTTATTATTCAGTGTGACAGAACCGCAGTATAGAGTGAAGCCTGCTGATGTATCAGATGTGAGTTTCTTCCCTAAATTTGTATATATGAACCATGTATTGTATACATGAACCATGTACTTTAGCTGTGAACTATGGAAACATATGAAGCCTTTTGTTTTTGTTCCACCACTGTCTAATTCTGGGGAATAGTTTGTATTGCCAGATCATGTGGGCAGAGGCAATGGGGAAGCTTGAGGGTATGGAAAGTGCCGATCGAGAACGTCTATGGCCTCAACTTGTTCAGGGTTTCAAGGATCTTTCTCAACGACTCAAGGTAAGTTTAGTTAGTTTATAGCTTCATGAAATTGTCCTTTTTATTTTTCTTGTATTTTTTTAATAGCGGTGTCTTGGCCTTGTAGTTTAACCATTGGACTGATTATCAAAAAGGAAGGATAAACAATAGAGCAGTACTAGTAACTTGGATATTTGATAAGTTGAATAAAATGGCTGTTCCCATGGGGATTTGGTGTGTAGCTATCATATATTTTAGTATTTACAGTATAAAAGTGTTAGAATTGATGCTGAACATTTGGTATATTTGTGTCCTGAGATTGTTCATATGATTTACTCTGGTGAGCTTCTGCACCACAATTAATGAGTCAGGGTTGAAAAGACTTCTGGTTTCCATCATTACTTTTAAAATAAGTCAAGGTTAATAAGGCTCAGTTGGAAAATAATTTCTCCAATTTTAAAAAATTTAGATCCATGGTCGCTGCTGTTCCACATCCTGCATTGGCAGTGGATTAGTCTTTTTTTTTTTTTTTTTTTAAATATTGGCTTGTAACTTTTCACTCAATAGATATTGAAAGCACTCACAGCGATGGAGTGGTGCTTTGAATATCATAATGATCTGTGTCTTCTAGCCACCACTCAATATTTCATCAAGATGCTTATCTATAACTCTTATTCTTGAAACATGATAAGATGTCCATATTGGCTAGGAAAAAGAGTAGAATGTCTCAGGATAAAGAACAAGACACTGAGACTTCAAGATTTTGAGCAAATATTATTTTAATCATTCTTCCCCTTTGTACCTTGCATAGTATATCTTCTGTTTTAAGTGGTTTAAATTATTGTTTGTCATTAGCAAATGATGAATAATTGATGGGGAGTGTGTAATCTAACGATTAAGATAGCTTCAATGGTAGAGGGTATTAATTTACGCTCCAATAACTTTTCTAGACACAATAAAGGATCAAGGACGTCTTATGCAATAGCTGAAGGGGCATAACCTCATGAGGAGCTCTCAGTTATGAAAGCTGGGCAATCTATGAAGATTCTCTATGATCGAGAGTAAGGGTAGGGTGGGTGTGGAGGGAGAGGGAGGAGAATAGATATAGTCAAGAGCTACATGCTAAGAAACGAAATCATGCATGTTTAGGCTTTGCTAGGTTCCTTTAATATTTAGTATGTTTGAGAATAATGAGTGTTATTTTTCCGTGATTGATTTCTCCAAGTCTCCTTTGAGCCCACGTTCAATTGTTTCATGCTGAATTTACCTTGTGCAGATCCAAGATGAGGTCATTGTTTCAGATGCAGAGAGATTGCGCATAACCCAAACTAACGTTAAAATGGTACTGCTCTTCTCTGCACAATGTTAATAGTGGTGCTGAATTTGTTTTCATCATGCATTGATGATTAATTTTCAAATGTTTTATGCAGCTCCAAAGACATTTTCAAGCTGATACCCTTCCTTGGATTCAAAGAATGCAGCAGAAAGAACAAATTCTCCAACGGCGTCTTTTAAGAGTATGGGCAACTATTTTATATCTGAGAAAGAAACTTGCTGTTGATTTTGGAATGAAATGAAATGATTCATTTATTAAAGAAAACGTGCATCATGACTCATACATTTATGAAAGTAGCTGATGAGAAGTTGATTTTAAGAAAAGTGAAAATGAAAGTATCTTGTTTGTTTTGGCTGATAGTCTTCTCTTAAATTATATGCATAACTTGTTGGGATTCTGATAGTTCATTTGATAAATTGCGATTTCAAGCTTAGTTTGGGGCATTGGAGTTTGTTATTCATTGCCACTCGATTAATCTGGTGTATTTTAATATATTGTGATTGAAGGTAATGCGAATAGTGGAAGCATTGGAAGGAAAAGGCTGTCGTATACCCTTGACAAAAGGGGAAGCTGAACTCGCAGAGAAATTAGCTGCTATAACTAGACAGGTAGAATTTTTGGTCTTCTGCCATCTTCTACCTCCTGGTTGAGGTGGAACTAACAGTGAAAAAATTGTTGCAGCTTAAAGGATCTGGAGCAGAACTATCTAGAAGGGTACAGAACCTGCTAACTGTATCCCGTGTTCCGGCAAATAGTGGTGGATATGGTGGCCCAGTGTATCTTCCAGGGTCAACCAAAATTCATGACCAGAGTCTCACCGATTTGCAGGAGGTATGGAAGGTTTGGTGCTTAATATCAATATATCTTTTTTATTTTTATTTTGAGCAACTTAATATCACTGTATCTATATAAAAAGGTAAAACAAAAGTTAAGTTATTTTCCTTTTCTTGAAGTACGTACAAATCTGACATGAATAATACATCCATGATTTGTATGTAATGGTGCTTTTATTTTTCTTCTGGGCAGGTCTTGCAACAGCAGACGGAGGCAATAGCAAAACTTGGAAATGTACTGAAGCGAGATATAAGGGACATGGAGATTATGATGGCCGAGGACACAGGAGACGTTCAGAAGACTTGAGTCTTTCATATTTCAATTTCCTAATGGTGGTTGGATTTGTCTCATATTTCTTGAATTACTCGGCAATTATGACAACTGATAATAGTGATCTCAAGAAAGATATAGTAGGAGTTGGCTTGGCAGGCAAAATTCAGTTAGGCTTCCTTTGGCTTTGAAGGCTGAAAGTCAAACCATCTGCAATGTGTTGCAACATAGCTGATTAGTCACCATGTTATGGCTTGAGTCATTATAGCTTCTCCAACAGCTTCCTGTTATCACTCACAACATGTAGAATTTGTGACATTTGTCTGAAGTGTTTTGAGCTTATTGAAAATTTTTCTCCGGGAAATTATTCCATGGCCACTCTAATTACAATTTTTTTTTGAAAAATAAAACACTTTTGATTAATACAATTTTTAGTTTTTTAAGGTTGCCCCAATTTTGGATTTTGTATATCAAGTTAAATAAGATATTTTGTATATCAAGTTAAATAAGATGTTTTAGCTTCTCAAATTTCATTTCACTCAAAACATTTGCCCCCATAATAAAAATATTGATTTTTTTTTTCAAAAATCTCTCGTTTGAAAATCAGAAGAACAAAACTAAATGAAGATAAATTTGAAGTACCAAAAATTATATTAACACAAAAAACTATGTTAGATTCTGTAAACTACACTTTCTTTCAATTTGTAATTATTGAAACTACTTGTATCTTTTTACCCTTTAAATGTTTTCTCTTAATAAAAAATGGCATATCATGAGTTTTGTTAAACATTACATTCTCTATTCACCCAAATTTATTACAAGAGTATTCTAATAGTAAATAAAATGAATTTCACATATATACATTTACACATTAAAAACTACAAGATTTAATCTAAACTTGCGTGTAATGATTTTATGGGAATCGGCTTAGCTGAATGATCCAAATTCATTAGGTCCTTGCTTTGCTCGAATGCGCATGATCGTCTATATAAAAAATTTTCTAGTAAACAACTAACTACATTTGGGGTTTATTTTGATCATTATACATAAATATTCTCGATCAAGGACAAAAGGGGGTAAGAAGAAATTCATCTGGTGGGGCTATAATTGTACTAACAATCTCATTCGTCCTACATTTGGCCATATTCCTCCGCCATGATTAGCACTACAAGCGATGTCCAACCAGTGAACGCTCGTGTGCCCTTTCCCTTACCCTCTTTCTGATCGTACTGTTCCCACAAAAATCCAGTCTGCTCATAGTTGCGTACTATGTTTCTGCAAACAAAAGGGAAATGCATTTTAACCAGTCTTAAAAAGTAGAGAACAGTAACAAACAAATCATACCTAATTAAATTATGTCTCAGCTCTTGGTAGATGGTTCTAGCTCTGTCCTGATATGGTCCATTCTCTGCAAATTCAACACTGACATTAATTTAATAAAACCAAGAGCAAGATTGTATCGTTCTAGGCAATATATACCTTTGGAATAATGGTGGAGGGCTGAAAGAATTCTGTAATTCATATTTATCCAGATAGGACCTCTCCAATATGGTGCATCATGCTCTGTGTTGTACTTCATGTATAAGGAGCTGCGTTTACGATAATCATATTTAGTTCACCCACAACAAAATTAAATTAAATATATGGTCATTGATCAGTAAGACTTTTGGAATTAAAATCATAAAAGCACATTAACTATAGACCTTGTTTTGGCCAGAGAACGGAGTCCATAGTCAGTCCATAAGACACTTCGGTTCGAAATGAGGTCAAGTTGTTTTTCCAGAATCCATGATGCCTGAATATAACGGTACCATACATAAATCAACTGGAAGCTAATAAATGGGTGACAGAAAATACCATTATCTTAAGGATTGACTTGCATCACTTACAGGTGGTATGATCCTCCCCATGAATGGAAACAAACTAACATAACCAATATGAGGAACAAATCTCAACTTGGGTCTCTCTAAGACATCCCGGACAAGCTGGCGAGTTACATGGTTGGTTCCTACCTCAATTTCCTTCCATTTCAATCGAACCTAACATAGTTGCACGGGCAAAGGAAATCTCATTACTACAAATTGACGAACAATGATTTGCTAAAATTTTGCAACAGTATGTCTATAATACTAAGCAGAAATGATAAGGCAGCATACCTTTTCCGTATGATTTCCAAAATCAAAGTAAGCGCCATATGCCTCATCAAAATGCATCTGTAACAAAAAGAACAGTTAGACACTAACAAAATTATAATTTACAAGAACTGGCTCTTCAATCTCATGAATCACAATACATTTGCCTCACTTTTTCTGCTCTTTTAAAGCCACAAAAAATTGTTTACATTAAATTGAATCATCCATCCATGATAATCACAAAAGTCTTCCATTAAGCTACCATATGCAGGAATTGTAGTTGAAGTTATAAAAAAATTTATCACTTCATAAACTGACTCATGAGGGAGCACTTAAGTTTAAAATATTAAGTTCGGAGCAATTATAATGTTCTACACATCTATGGCTCTGCCAGGAAGGCACCCTATCTTTCTATTCACCGTGCCTATTGTTATCATTTTTTTCACAAGAAAATTATAGGAAAGATGTTATGGTTTTTTTTTTTACCATTAGGAGTACACCTTGTAAAGACAAAATTCTATACTAGAAAATTAAAAAATCTTGTATCCAGAAAGTCAGTTTTATTGTTGTCATTTTTACCCAAAAAAAAAAAAATTTATTGTCCTACCCCATCTTTTCAATATGTATTCTAATTCTTAAAAAGTTCTTTTTTTTATTACCATACATATCCTGAGGGTTTTCAAGTTCTTTCATTTCTTATAATTCTGCACAAATTTTTGGCCTTCTGATTTTAACATTATTTTTGTTGTTATATATCTGAACCAGCAACCCATCCATACCAACTGAAACTAATAATGGAATATCAGGGTGAAGGTAGTTCCCAACATAGGATGCAAAGAAAGAAAATACCTGATTCAGTAACTCAAAATCTGATAGCACTTTAGCAGTAGTAGCATAATCCTGCATGATTTCATTCAGTGTGTCAATAAGGTAAGGTGATTGCTTCTCTGCTTCTAGCATTTCCCCTACTTATAATCTATTAATTAATAAGGAATGTTTTACTTTGTTGATACCTTGCCAGGTTTGGTTTCTTTGTCCAACAGCTCTTCAATAGAATGCATACAATCAGCTGCAAGTAGCATCCAGAATCTAAGATCCAAATGACGTTCGTCCCCACTTGGGTGTGAAGCGCGGGGATAATCATCCAATCCAGAAGACAGGGTCTAAGGAAGCAAGAACCAATGTCATAACGCAATAAATGTATTCATTAAAGATGAGTTTGTTTAAATAACACAAAATTAACATAGACAAAAGGGTTAAGTAACTCCCATTTGGATGAAGATTTAAAGTACAGTCACTTCAAGAGCAACGTAATTGCAAGAGAGGACATGTTCCAAAATCCAAACTAATCTAGTTCATGTGCTTCAGACTTTCCCAAAACAAAGGTAATATCATATCATAATCCCAATTTCACTGGAAATATAAGCTGAAGCATTTTCAGCCATATCCATACCACCATGAAGTAGATTGCCACCCAAGAGCAAAGTGACAAACAATTGGCTATGTAGCTAAAACCTTTAGTAGGTTCCTGGCCTGTTTTTACTTTTTGCAGCTTCATATAAACAAATCAATCTGTTCTTGCCTTTTTATTAGCCTTTGTTTTAAGCATGACCATAGATGTTTTGATCAAGTTGATATAGGGATCTACCATAACAGTACATAATAAAATTTTTAAGCATACATAAAATAAATAAAATGAGCATGACCTTGGGATTTAATTCACGAATTGTCTTACTGTCTCGTCCATGCCAATAGTAGCTGCTCATCTGGTTCCCTGTGTTACGATAATAACCCAAAATTTGGGCAAAGAGAAAATATATTTCAAGTGCTTAAAGCAGACCACACATATAGTATATACCTGACTGAGTTGTATTGAACCACTGGAACCATGCTTCTAATCGAACAAATGCACGTTCCAGGAACAGAGAGATCTCAGTTTTATCAGTCCCAGTAAACTTGTTCTTCTTCAAGCCATGAACAATATCTGAAGCAACCAAATAGTTTACCATTTTGTTCTTCAAGCCATGAACAATACAAAAGGAGTGCTATTATTTCCCGTGTCTTGTAGAATTTTCATGTTCCACATGATCATACCAACACATTATAAAATTGCAAAATCACACACAGGAAACAAGAATAGTATGAAATCCTAATAACTGCTTTTCAGAGAACGCACCAAAATAACTACTTGTAACCAGCACCAACAGAAAAATGCTAGAAATCCTTCTGATCTATACCTTAACCTTTTGTTGCGTAGAATTAGTAAGAATTAGCTAGTAGAAGTTATTATTTTTGAAAAGTGATTTGCGTTTTATAAGCCTATGTATACGAAAAACTTAGTTATCCAGAAAACAAGAAGAATCTCCAAGTCTTGACTTTGATTGATAAACTTTTATTCAAGCACAATTCCCAAGTTAAATAAAAAAATTGAAAGGGGGTTATGATTCTCATGCAAACATGGATAGCTTGAAATGGAAGAGCATATCTAACTTGTATGTTCTTTTCATCACCCCTCAATGAAAAGGAAAACTTCTCATTGGCAGTTTGATGTAAGACAATGGCTTCCATGATATTGTTTGTCTACAAAGTATGACCTTCAAGTGCCAGAAGATATGATTCTCTTGTCTCAGGAATGAGGAAAAAGGAAAATAAATGTTAAACATTACCGCTAAGCACTAAAAACAGAGTTGGAGGGTTTCCATTTGTTGGATGCTGAGGAACAAACTCTTCTGGGACCTTACTGCGAGTACAGAACAAAATGTCACAAGGACAATTGAAAAAAAAAATAACCGCAATTATTTGAACAAATGTTATGTACTACACCTCAATGCTTCAGCCCCCAAAATTTGTTCACGTGGTATCCATCCATCAACATTCATAAGATCTAGCCAGTGTCCAATAATATCCAAGGATATATGAATATCCCATTGCCTGGCCATTGTTTCATATGTGCAAATGGTTAAGAAATATAATGTAATCAGAATCTCTATTAATCAGGGAACACAATTAGGGAGTTTTTAGGGAATTATTCTCATTGAAGAGCCATTAATATTGAGGCTATCCCATTTTGTATATATACACCTATACTCCACATGAATATACGAGATATTCAGAGCATTCTTTACTGTTTCACTACATGAATAAAGTATATTTCCAGACCACAGGTGATCCACAAATTATATCAGCTACTCATCTAATGCAGTCAAGAAAATACAGAACTTATCTTTGGAGGCAGATTCCATTTCAAGAATAACAAAATGATACAAAGAACAGAGCTAACTTTGAAAACTAACCAGATCAGAAGTTGATGAAAACCTTCATCCCATAAAAATCCTCTTGGAAAGAAAGGTCTACTAGGAACAGCTGTATAAAGCTCAGCAGGCCAATAATATAAATAATTATAATCATTTTTAGACTGCAAGATAAAAAACATTAACTGTATGTCAGTATTTAAGTTGATAAAAATAGAAAAGCCAGTCTCACTGTTAGAATGAAAGTTTATAACCATAAGCGATAATGCAAAAAACTGCAAATGATACAGATCTAGGAATTAACACCAACATTTTTTTCTGAAGTTAACAAGTAGCATATCAAACCATTATACTTCTCTTCAGATAAAAAATCATTATTCTGACAAGTATAAATGCCCATGTTCTGAAGAGGGCTTAATTACATTATAGACAATTTTAATAGCAAAATAGATCCTCTAGAGATGTGCAGTCATCCCCACTTAGTGGGATAAGGTTTGCTTTGTTGTTGTATAGATGCAGTCATGACGTAATAGATAGAGTGGCAAAAGAGGATTAGGTAGTTTATGAGTTCCATATTTTATAATTACACCCTTGTCCTTTCTCTTTATCTACTTCAAATTTATAGTCATTTATGTGAAGTCAGAGGATCCAAACACTGTTTAATAGCACCTTAGGCAATAAAACTTCTACAAAGAACCACAGAATGACCAGTTATTTTGAGAAATATTACCAAGCACCGTTTGAAAATAGGTAAGAGGAACAAATGTGTTTCTTATAACATCAAGATTTTGTTCTTTTCTTCTTGAGTCAAATGCAAGCACAAAAATTAACTTAAGGCATAAAGCAACAAATGAAAGCATAATGAGAAGCAGAAAGTCAACATACTCTACATGGATATAACAGATAACATCTGTATGTTTAATAATTACATGTTTAATTATGCGCAATTATAGGATGTCATACTCTTCATAAAGGCTAAAAATAGACAGAAGTGACTTACATTAAGTATTTCTGAGACAGCGATTTTTGACTGGCCATAGAAGTAGCCCATGCCACCTAGTAAGTTTCCAATAGCAGCCTTACCAACAGATATGGAATCTGAATCCACCTAAAAATTAATTACCAAGATAAAGAATTACTTCCATTGAACATCATTTTCTTGAATCATTTAATCAACTGATTGAAACAGGAGAGCAACACATTTAAAAGCCCAACGCATCATCAGAAAGAATAATTTTTTCAACAAGTCAAGAAAAGTAACATAAATAGCCAAAAATTAACTTTACCTTGCCAGCCAATCCAAAAATTGTTTCAAACCTATCATCAAATTCTTGTTTCTTCTCTTTCAGTTGGTTGGTAAGTGAGGTGCCTGCCATTAAACAAAAGGAGGCAAATGAACACTTAAAACACAATTTGATTTAGCAAGCCAATGCCAATTAAGGCAAAACATTCCACAAACTCAGTATCTAGTAGCCTAGTTGTCGCAAAAGTATACACTAACTAAACAAGGAAGTAGCCCTTGAGGAACAGAAGCCAGAAGCAACAAGCTTGGAGGCCAAGTAAACATGTCTTCCAAACTAAAGCATGGTTCTTAACAATCACGAATTAGCTACACATATGTAAAAGTCTTGATGATATCTTTATCCATGAAAAGCAGTTTTGTTAAGCAAAGGCTAACTCTTACAAGAAGTCAAAACTGATTTTGTTTTCCTTTGTCATGGAAAAGCACAAATAAGGACATGCCATTTTTTTTTTTTAAAAAAAGAGTGAACTGAAATTAACAAAACCTGTAAGATGGCTGACACGTTCTTCTACTCTTGAGTTTTCTGATCCAGTTCCAGAGACAAGAACAATATCTGTTTTGAGAGGAAATCGACCAACAATCTGCAACAAGATAATGATAAGTGCATGACACAATAGAACCATATGGAAAAACAAAGTTTCAAAGAGCACTTGGAGAGATCTATTGTCATATGTAATTAATTTAAATCAAATGGTAGGGTAAGAAAAATGGAGAGCGGCCAAAACTCAATAACATAAGTAAAATAAAATGTTCAATGGGCTTCATAAAGCAGGTCTATCTCTATTACCTGAAAAACTAAGACATTTGGAGAATTGTCTGATGAGTCAGATAACTGCAGTCGAGCATGCCTCATTATCTAGCAAAATATGCATGTAAGCAGAAGCAGAGATATTGGAAGTTAGGAACAAGGTCCACAAAAACAATTTCAGAATAGCAGCTTCTTGCGTTGCCTGTAAGTTATGTCATCGAACATACCTGTGCTGCAAGATTCTGTTGGACAAGATCAGACAAATTGTGAAAGTGAGGTGTACTGAAACCAGCATAATGCACTTCCAAGTCATCCTGAAAGAGCAAAACCACAACAAACAAAGCTGACGATTACTATCACAAGTTAAAAATTATTATGAATCATCAAGAGTGACGACTACTGTATTAAAATAGTAAAAGAAGCTGAATATATGGGTCGTTGACAGGTCCAAGAAAAAAAGGAGTGTCTAAAATTTTCATCTAGGTAGTTTTATGATTAATCTACCAAAAGAAGGTATAACACAGGTTGGATACAAGTTGAGAATTCATGTCTTTATAAGGGTCAACCCAGTTCAAGTCCCCACCTGGTGGGGGTGTTGGGGAAGGGAATATACTAGGCAGCCTAACCCCTGCTTTTATGCAGAGAAGCTGATTCGAACCTGTGACCTCAGACCCCACGGCAAGCGAGCTTACCGCTGAGCCAAGCTGGCCCTTCAATGTGGCTTCTTTCAAGGAAAGAAACAGGAAGAATGGTGGCTTCTTTCTTCTTTTTTTCTTTTTGAAGTGTGACTTAACTATAGGCAACCAATCACAAACTCCATAATAGGGCCCACTAATAGTACAGAAAAAGCATAATCTTGAATATTTTACCAAAAGATGTTTTTGTTAATGTTACCATTGATTTTAAATGCAGTTGCCAATATCCAATGTCTGTTCGAGAGCCAGATGCGATTAAGGAATCCTCATGACTGTTCAAATAATCTCCGCTCACACTGAGAACATTACCACCCTCATCAGCCAAGTAGAAAAAGAGTTGGGCATTTCCACCAAATTCTTCATCCCATACAGATCTGTGAATGGACCACAATAAATCACTTTATGGATAGAACAAAAAGGGGTTACTTTGAGACATGAAGGCTCCATTGTTATAAAGATACATGCAAACATAGAAAGAATGCAAAACCCAATTCAGAATGCTGAACTCAATATTGATGAACTTATTTCTAATAGATTCATTAATGAATAAAAAAATCCAAACAGTTTAATAATACCGCTTACTTCTCAACTTGTGTTTCAATTCGAACAGCCCAATCCCCTCCATAACCACTGCCATCCATCTTTGATTTTAAGAAACTAACATCCAAATTCATGTCTTGGTCAACTAGCAACTGATGCCCAAAATCACGTCCATTATGATTTTTCCAACCATAAGTGCTTAGCCCGTCATCATTCTGGCATACATGTCGGATGTGATATCCGCCATCCTTTATGCCAATCCACATTAACCCAGCCATCAAAGATTTAGGAGTCCTGAAAGAACAAAATGATGATTTCTGAGAATGTTGCGAAGACAAAAGTATTTTGTTGTCATAATCACGCAAAATCAAAGCAGGCTAAGCTACCCCATCTTTAGCGTGACCCACAATGTTACGTGACATGAATTAGATATCGCATACATTTGTAAGGCCAACACCAAAATTCTCTCTGCATCGTTCTCAGTAGTTAACCCGGATAAATGGATCAACCAAAAAACCCCTTCTCACTGCAGAAGCCAATCTTACTACATTAATGCCTTTTATGTAAATCCTGTGTAAGCATTTTATTATATCGGCCTTCATACGGTCAGACGTATCCCTCATATAGTAGTACGATACTAAACTGGTTTTCAGACCACACATCGTATCACACTGCCAAGGCCTGAACTTGCAACACATTAACATCCCACACATATGGCAACGTAATTTTTATGAGCTATAACACATTTTGAGTTTCGTTTACGGAACAAAAGGAATTTCGAGCAGAGCAAGATAAAATACCTCGCACGAATTCCGAGATACACATGGGGGCGATAAGTTCCCCAATATAAACTCTCCTTGTGCTGACCATGGAACTGTGACAACGCCGAAACTATTCAATCCCCAAATCAAACAACAAAAGCCGAGAAATTTCCAAAAGATTATTAAACAAAGCAATCCATCCTTAACCTGAGGAAGGTCCATCATCTTTGGCGCAGGAAATGGTGTGATAACCCTAGGTTTCTTAGCTTCAGTGGTATGATTTAAGATATGATGGATCATGAAGAAGATAGTGAAGAATGCTAATATGCAAAAGCCAAGCATGACTTTAAAGGAAGCGTTGAATATCGGGAGATAGCTTCGATCTTTGTTAGTTCTACGATTACGAGGCTTGAAATTGGGATTCGCTGGACGAAAAGGCTCGTCGTTGTTTGGATCAGTGGAGGATCTGATTCTACTACGAGCGCTTGTCCTTCCACCTCCAGCCATTTTTTGAGGTTCGATTTGAAACTATTCAGAAAATTGAGGTGAAGGAAGTGAATGAATTGAGAAGGTGTAGTACAAGGCGCTTCTGGTTTTTCGTCATGGAGTGTAGTGTGAAGTCGTTGGACTTGAATGGAAGAAGAGAAAGAACAAAGAAGAGAGAAACTGGCGAGCTGAAACTTCAAACTTTACAAAACGGTCCTTCCATTCCCGTTATTTACAAAGGAAAATGAAATTCAGCTAAAGCCCACTGTATTGACTTTGAGGCCCACACTTTTGGGCCCTCTAGGCCCTAATTTTCATTCATGTAAGATTGGGCCAAACCTTTGACCCAGGCCTCGCATGATTGGGCCTGAAAGCCCAGGAATGAAAAGAAGGAACTAAGGCCTGTTCGTATGAGTTTGAGTTGGCCAATTAAGTCACAAGTTACAACAAATAAAGTCCAAAATGGAAATTTATATTGGAAAATGATAGATAAATACCTTTAGAATTTTGAAATATCAAATAGGTGATTTTCAATTATAAATATTGTTACTCAACTAATGAAATGATTTGATAATTAAAATGCGATACAATATAGTTTCAAATTTGAAGAAATAATGAAACGATTTTTGCACAGATGCTATGGGATGAGGTAGAAGAAGATGAGTTTGAGAAAGAGAAAGTGCTGTTGGAGCTGGAACAAGAGTGTGTGGATGCATATAGAAGTAGACATAGCAAATATGGGAAGAGCTCGCCTTCATCAACAAGCGGCTGAATCTGAAGCTGAATTCACTCACCTTGTTCTGTCTCTTGGTTAGGGATGAGAATAGCTCAGAACTTTATCAAAGGCTTACGGCCTAACTTACGATATGTCTAGTCTAGCCTATTAAATAAATATGTCATGTTTATTATCAGACTTATTGTTGGGCCTATTTAGGTAAACATGTCAGGCTTTTTTTATAAGGCCTAACCTACAAACCTACAGGCCTGACCTGTTTAATTGATTTGTAATTTCTGTTATGATATACAGTATAAAATATATAAATTAATTATAATATTACCAACTTATCTTTATCTTTAAACTTCACATCTCATCATTGGTACAAAAAATTCAACCCTTTCACTCATTAGCAGTTCGCCTATTTTTTATCATTTTCAAATACTTAAAATGCATTGCTAACCCATTACTCTTTCCTAATTGGTATCAGTTTCTCAAGCATAACAATTTTTTGCAACTGGCAAGTTCATTCCAAATGTACCTATATGAAATATAATCTCAAAAAGAATAATTTATCATAGTTTCTGTGATAAAAGTAACTGAAAAAATCTAGTTTTATAGTCATAAAATCTTTTTTAGACATACATATGCACTTTAATAGGTTTAAAGGGTAATATATTGAATTAGAAATATGGACTTTTAAGCCTATTTAAGAATCTATATTTTAAGTAGGCTTTCAAATATACTTTCAAGGCTTGTCACGCCTTTTGAGCTAAGGTTCAGGACAAAAGAAAAGTTTACATGCAAACTCAGGCCCATGCTTAAATTCTACAGTTTTAATCAGGCTCGGGCTTATTCAGTTGAATCCTACATCGGCCTAGCTTATGTACACCCCTACTTTTGGTGAACCTTCTCTCCCAGTCGTACGGGTATGATTATTAAATAGTTCCTAAATTGGGGAGGAAAGCAGTAAAAATTTTGTTAGAATCTTAAGTTTTGATGAAGACTGACCCATAGAAAACATAAGTAAATAAGCGTAAGTTACCTATGAATAAAACAAGTAAAATCTGATAGGTAACAGATTAAAAGGATCAACTATATCAGATGGAAACTTAGCAGAACTCTAAGAATAAACATCTCTGTCGCTAAGTGTATCTCTATAGCTAATAGACAGAGCCATAGCAAGTGAAGACTTAGAAATAACAAAGTTAATATCTATCGCTAAGTCTAGCACTATCGCTAAGAAAGATCCTATCGCTAGTAGCTCATTAAGAACATGGAAAAATAAAAGGAAGTATAATCAGCTGATCAATGAACCATGTCCTTGAGCTAATGGAATCAGTTAGCGATAACAGAGTAAGCTATCGATAACAAAATGCTTCAGTTAATAAACATTCAGATAGCTAATGCCTGAGAGGAAAAATGAGTCTAGTGTCAACATAGTTGCTAGCGCTAACATGATTATCTATCGATAGTAGGATACCTGGAATTACTTCTGATCAATAAAATAATCACCTCAGTATCGTTAAAGCTAATGAGCAATCAAGTAACTAGCAATAATCGGATTAGCTATCGATAGAGAAATGTTTATTGGTATGATATTGCTAGAATACTAAGCATTGAAAGAAAAGAATATGTTAGCGATGGTACTCTTGTCTATCGATAGAGAATGTTTTTAAAATACCTTATATATTGTCTCTATCTCATTATGCTAACAAGACTAAGCTTGCGATAGCATCTTCTATGCATTACATGATTATTTGATCAGCTAACAGCTTAAAGTGCAGAACTCTCACTATGTAGTTAGCGATAGCAGATCAAGCTAGCGCTACTGAAAAAGTTGCCAAAAAGTACAGTTCGTACAGATGCTTAGAATGCTAAGTCTATCTCTCTTCTAGCTCACCCTACGCAAGAAGTAGTTGAAGATAGAGCAGAAAGTTAAGCCCGATGAAGAAGCTGCATTAAATGCCAACGGCTATGAGCTCCCAACGATTAAATTCAAACGACTTCTTGAAGATTGAACGCTAGGGCAAAATCTGAGAAGAGATATAAATACAGAACTTGAGCATTTATTGAGAGACGACGAAAAATAAGAATATTCACGAACTCATTCATTGCTCTCTGTTTTCTTGTATTTATTGTTTTAGAGATTTTATCTGTACTTAAGTGTTTATCAAAATCAGTTCATTAAGTGAACGTATTTATTGAAATCCTATACTGTTTGAGGTTGTTATGAAAGCTTGGTGCTTTAGAACAGGGATATTGCCTTACAGGTAGTAAGGGGGAGTGTTTAGAGAGATTCTAAAACTCTGTAAAGGTTGACAGGTGAACCTGTGCTCGTAAAACCTGTGGTTAGTGGAACCCAACAAGGTGTTGGAGAACTGGACGTAGACAGTGTTGGCCGAACCAGTATAAAGTCTTAGAGTTGATTTTATTTATCATCAATTTAATTTTTGTTTGAAAGCACAATTCACCCCCCCTCTTGTGCGATTGCCTCTTTCAAGTTTCTGTTTGAAAGTCCTACTTTCTGTTTGGATAATGAGAAAAGTTGGGGAGTAGAAAATGGAGGGGTGATAAATGGATGGGAAAGAAAAGTAGAGGGAGAATTTTCTCTCATTGTGTTTGGATAGAGAGGAGAGAAAGGGGGAGAGAAAACGCATGATATTTTCAATGACAATAATACCCCTATTTAATTTTTAACCAATCTTTTCCAAGTAATACCATAAAAAATAAGTTTAAATAAAAAATTAAAGCAATCAAATTGAAGATTACGGTTATATTAAAATATATCTTTATATTTTATTTTGAAATCAAAATATAAGCAACACACATAACCTCAAGCACCAAAATAGTTAAAAAAATAAATATAAATACATCACAATGACACGAACATAGACTTTTTTATATGGTTGTTTAAAAAGGTGTTTCGTGCATTACATAGATTCAAATTTGAGACCCTATTAATTTATTTATAATTATTATTTATATGAGAATATTATTATTGATATTATGGTTTTTGTCGCCGTCAATGATATCATGGCCACAGTCAGTAAAGCTACATATTCATCGCCATCGGTGACATTGCGGTTTCCGTCGTCATCAATGATGTCATGAATACCATCGGTAATGTTACGGTTTTTGTTGTGACCGCCGTTGGTGACATTACAATTTTTGTCGTAATCACTGATGTTGTGACCATCGTCGGTGACTTTGCATTTTCTGTTGTCGGTGTTGTCACGACCGCTGTTGGTGATGTTGTGGTTTCCATCATCGGCGATGACGTCAGGACCACCGTCGGTGATATTGCAATTTTTGTCGCCAATCACTAACAACTTTTGATCAGACGATAACAAATTTTAGGCCTGACGATAACAACTTTTGGTCTAACGTTCACAACTTCTTAGCAAGGACCTCAAATTAATTATGTGATATTGTGGGACCTCATCTTAATTAAGTTCATCATATGGGACATATAATTAATTTTTCCTATATTATTTCATTAAACAAAAGAAAAGTGAGATAAAATACATAAAATAAAAGGTCAGCGTAAATAACAAAGGATAGAAACCCTACAAATAGCATAACCCTAACATAATTAGGAGGGAGTCATCGCTGTCAAGAATCCTAAGATCTTCATCATTCCTTCATTAGAATTCGTGGGTAAAAAAGCCTTCATTGGGGACAAAGCCATTGTGAGTAGTGATTGTTCAAACCATCTCGAAGGATTCACATCTCTTATCGGCAACAAACCAACCAAATTAGTTTTTAAAGAATATCCATGAACATATCTCAGAGAAACAAAAGAACCCACAAATACCAACACAAAAGATGAAGATTTGGTAGAATAAATTCTTTCTGTTAATTGAGCAACGAATAACATATTCTTCATCACCAGATTCCAACCCCTATAGTCAAGAACTGAAGCTACCAAATGATGTTTGTTGTAAAATCCAACTAACTAATACATTTTAATTACCAATAACCAATCCATCAAATAAGGATTAATGCTAACTATGATAGAAATAGGACCTTTCATACAAATCAAGAAACCTTATCATAGTTAGAAAATGATCTTTCTAATCATTCAAAGAATTATCCATGATAGAAAAGCAAAACATTAATACCATACAAACTATCATGGATAAGAAAATCACTAACCATGTTAGAAAAATAATTTCCTTAACATGATTAATATAAATCACCCTGATTAACAGTTCAGCTAATCATGTTAGAAAAAGAGGCCACCTGACATGGTTATTTAAACAGCAACCTGTACCACTAGCATTACATCTGAAAAATCCTTCCTACTAATCAATAATTAACCTCAAATAATCAATTTCAATCACAATTAGTGATACTAACTATGATAGGAAAAGAAACGTTAATACGACCCAAACAAGCCTATCATAGTTAGAAAAAGGCCTTCCTTACACACTAGAATGCTATCCATGATAGAAAAAACAAACCATAACACTACTCGATCACTATCATGGATAGTAAATGCCTATCCATGTTAGAAAAGCGTCACCTAACATGGATAATAAATCTCACCTGAATTTCCGACATTTCTTATACAAGCACTCGACATAACCATGTTAGAAAAAATTGACATAACATGGTTATTTAAACAAAACCTATGCAACAATAAGTTTAGGACATGTAACCGGTCAAATCATCCAAAATCCTAATAAAACCAAATTATAATATAAACATGCGGAATCGAATGCAAGCCTAGGAGATGGCAATATACAGTTCAAAATATCACTACCGGCCAATTCACTGGCCCAGTTCGGACCAAACATTCCCGTCCCCTTCCCCCTTCACTCTGGTCTGTGCATGATCACCTGCAAAATAATAACCAACGATAGGGTGAGACAAATTATCTCAGTAACCACAACTCAACTTAATACAAGAGTATGAGTGGGTTAGCAGAGCGCCTAAAGGTATACCACATTTCATAAAAACATTTATTCGTTAAAGAGTACATATATTATAACAACAATTATATGATCGTAGAAACCACAGTTTGCACACTAAATCACATCACCAGGAGCTTATAGTTACACATTAACACATCACCAATGCATGAGGTGAGACACTGTGCCCCTGTCTACAATCAGAATGACAATTTCCCATCTGTCTACAATTAGAATAGAGAGTGGTCCCTGTCTACAATCAAGACGACCAGTACAACTAACCGCTCGGTTGGCCTACCGAGGGTTACATCACGCGATTGTACGTTTTCAGTGTCATGCAGCAAACACAACAACACAATGATTCTCAATTATTTCACACTATCTCAATCACAACAGTCTATACGTCGCATATCAACTTAACCAAGAAACCAGCCATCATACTACATACAATATAACAATTTCATTGTATTAAAATAGCTGTAATTCAAAAAGGCATCCAATAGGCTCATTAATATGAAAGTAACTTTAAAATTCCATTTATAAATCAAGATATACATACATATATAAAAAGGAATTTAGAAAATCCAACTAACATCACACACAATAAAGTAGTAAGGTGAGAGTGGTTACCTGAAATCGCCAAACACAAAAGAAAATACTAGGTTTGTATCCCTCGAGCTCCGCTCGACGTACCGGTGTCTAAAAATAATAATATAACACCTACACATGAATAGTAATTTATCAAGTGTCAAAATTCATAATTAAGAGACTTAGTTCCCCTCCAGAGCCCCTAATGGTGCTCTAGGCAACAAATAATTTTACGGCTAGATTAAGTTAATTTAACCCATATCAAGCCTATAACAACAGTTATCCTCAATAATCTCATAGGGACAATCCATTATTCTCAAACGACTATAATAGCCTAAACTCATCAAAAGTCTTAACTCATGCAACTTTAATCATCCATAGATCCTTCTAAACATAATTCCAACTAAACCTTACTCCTTAACAACCTCATATAACTTCAATTACTTATAACGATCCTTACATCACCAAGAATCACCAATAAATCCATACTCCCCTTTAGACACTACAATTTTCAACAATTTAAAGGGTCAAAGCCTTTTAAAAACCAACATTCCATCAAGCCAAATAGGTATATAACACCATTCAACCTTAATAAACCCACCATAATCCAAAGTTAACCCCAATTGAACAATTTCAGAAATTTGTTCTACAACCCTTTATCAATCAAGCTTTAATAATCCAAAAATTCATATAGGTCAAAAATTTAACTCACCCAAACCTTTAATCATCATTATTTAGCCTTGATGGGTTTATCTAAACATCCAATTAATTTCAAACAATCATACTTAGCAATCTAGCTCTTCCCTAAGCAACCAAAACTCCCAATTTCATCCAACACTAAATCTAACTAAATAAATCCAACCAACATTATCGTTGAACTCCAATAACCCTTTAGAAGCCATAAATCAAGCTCAAAAGCCCAATTCAAAGGATTTCTTGTTTAAAACCTATCTTAACCCCACTTTAAGTGAGCCAAATCTCATCTAGGATTACATCCAACTAATTTGAACAAAATAACATCATCATATAACTTAAATAAACAAATAAGAACCACCAATTTGTTTAGATCAACCCAGATTTCAAGAATCATTTGAACCCTAGAACTTTCTCTTAAAAACCATCCAGAAAAAGAAGCAAGAGAAATAAGGGGATAGGGGAAAGTTACCTAAGCTTGAAGAGCTCTCTCATATGCCTTCAATCCACCGGAGAACTCGCCTGAAAACCCCCAAATCGCCGGCCAAAATCCAACCCTCTCTCCTTATTTCTCTCTTGCATCGTGCACTGATGACTCCCCATATTTAGTAGATTTTTAGAAATATTTCATTTTAATTGGCGAGTCATTAATCCAAAAATTAAGAGATTTTGTTTTGATTTGGAACGATATCAATTTGACACATTATTTGGGGATTTTTTTTGAATAACCTTATTTTGAATTAAAATAGGAAAGTTACCAAAAAAAAAGCACATGTCAAAAAGAAAAAAATGTTTTAGTTTATTATAATTGTTGTTATTTGATTTAAATTTCCTTTTTTTTGTTTCTTTTCTTGGCAGCCACTCCACTATACATCATCACCTTTAATAAATCATCATGAAGCATCACGCACAGGGAGAGGCTGGGGAGCTAATTCTTTCAATCCTATACACACCATCCATACACACGATGCAGAAGAGAAGGAAGCAAGGGTAGCACTGTTGTGATCTAATTATCTATTCACACACGCCACACGCAAAAAAAATTAAATAAATAAATAAAGGAGGTGCCGCCACTGTAGCTTGATACGGTGAAATCAGTTCTGTGGAGAAATCATCATCATCCAACGGGAGAAAAAGAAAAGGAGAGCTGCCATTGTTCAATCATCTTCTTGGAGAATTAATTGTGGTCTTTCTTTCTATTTTCCTTATGATTTGGAAATCTGAATTCTTATTTGTTGTGATGATTTTGATGGAACCCATATGTAGCTAGTTTTCTTTTACAACCTAGGGGCTATGAACTTGTTTGTGACTTATAGATTTTTCCCACTAATTAGTTATGTTTAATTTTAATTCAGTTTATTTAATTTTACTTTTAATTTTTATTGTTTAGTGACTGGACACCATTGAACATGTTTAGGGAATTTAGGATTGAACTCGACGGAGGGAATTCTAAATAGACTATGAGATTAAATAATGTGGAATTAGATTTTAATCTAGGGAATTAGATTTAATCTAATTTGCGTCTAGGATAGACAGATACCTAGAAGCTCCGCATAATCAAATTAGAGTGTTACCAATATAAACTGTATCTAGTTAATTACATAATTAATCTAGGTAAGGATATAAGTGGACCGACATGCATTTATAGACACTAAGACTCTAGATTAGCTGATTAAGTTAAGGTATAATTAATTTAGTGGGAATAAAATCTAATAAGTAAACAAAGGATTAGTGACTATAGGTTGTTATTTCAACGTTTGAATTTAATATGTGTTCAAGTTAGTTTTTTGTTATCTTAGTTAATTTTTTTCACTCATTTGAAATCAATTCTGTTTTACTCAACTTAAACAAAAATATGAGATTTAATGCCTAATTATCAAATGTTTTGAATCTTTGTGGGATCGACCTTGATTTGCCATTTTACTATTTCTACGGCCCGTATACTTGCGGAGCTTAATTAAAATTTTGGCAGCATCATGCACAAAATTGGGGGAGGAAGGGAAGAAGAAACGGAAGGAGGATGAAGATGGGGGTGAGGACCCCTCAGTCTCACCGTCAACGGCGTCGTCGACGGTGCCAGCGGCGGTGACTTCCGCCTTCTCTTGCTTTACCTCTCATACGAAGAAGACAGTGATGGTGATGAGGAATGAACGCACGGGAGAGTGAGAGGGGGAGAGGAAATATGCAAAGGAAATAGGGAAAATTAAAAGGAATAAAGAAAAGAAAAATATATAGGATAAGAAATTTACAAATAGGCGCTTAGATTCTTAGAATAAGATATTTTCTCTTAAGCATAAGTTCCCTTTCTTTTCTTTTCTTTTTAAATTTATTTTAAATACCCAATAAGGATTTTCTCATACTATAATCTTTTTTGAAGCCAAAAAGATTTTCTCTAATTCTAATTTCCTCAAATTAAGGGAGAAACTAGGCTTTTAAATATTCCTAAAATGCCTCTATTTCCATGAATTTATTTATAATGATCTTATAATTCCATAATTAATCCCCAAAATAAAATCTTAATTTACTACTAATCCTTAATTAAATTTCAGGATGTTACATTTGTTGTCATCTAAACCCCCCAAACCAATTTATTTACCCAGAGATAAGTAACACCACCATAAGAAACTAAAAGAAGCATGAAAATAAAAGTAGATCGATGTAAAATACGGACTTCTACCTCCCTAACCACCACAACCGGGGAGGGAGACGCCGTGAAAAAAACTCACACAACGACGAAAGAAGATCTCCAACCATACCAAAAGTTAAAGAGAAGGGGGGAGAAGAGAGCATTACAATATGATTCATAAAAATTTTCTAGTAATCAACATACTACATTTGCTGTTTTATTTTGATCATTTGGTGGGGCTTTTATTGCACTAACAATTTCATTCGCCCTACAATGGGCCATATTCCTCTGCCATGATTAGCACTACAAGCGATGTCCAACCAGTGAACGCTCGCGTGCCTTTTCCTTTACCGTCATCCTGATCGTACTGTTCCCACAAAAATCCAGTATGCCTATAGTTGCGTACTATGTTTCTGCAAACCAGAAGGAAATGCATTTTAACCAATCTTAAAAAGTATAGAATAGTAACAAACAAGTCATACCTTATTAAATTGTGTCTCAGCTGTTGGTAGATGGTTCTAGCTCTGTCCTGATATGGTCCATTCTCTGCAAATTCAACCTAGACATTAGTTTAAGAAAACCAAGAGCAAGATTATATCGTTCTAAGGCAATATTTACCTTTGGAATAATGGTGGAGGGCTGAAAGAATTCTGTAATTCATATTTATCCAGATAGTACCTCTCCAATACGGTGCATCATGCTCTGTGTTGTACTTCATGTACAAGGAGCTGTGTTTTCGATAATCATATTTATTTTCCCCAGAACAAAATTAAATCAAATATATGGTCATTGATCAGTAAGGTTTCTAGAATTAAAATCATTAAAGCACATTAACTATAGACCTTGTTTTGGCCAAAGAACGGAGTCCATAGTCAGTCCACAAGACACTTTGGTTCGAAATGAGGTCAAGTTGTTTTTCCAGAATCCACGATGCCTGAATACAATAGTACCATACATAAATCAATTGGAAGCTAACAAGTGGGTGACAGAAAATATCATGATCTTAAGGATTAACTTTGCATCACTTACATGTGGTATGATCCTCCCCATGAATGGGAATAAACTAACATAACCAATATGAGGAACAAATCTCAACTTTGGTCTCTCTAAGACATCCCGGACAAGCTGTCGAGTTACATGGCTGTGTCCTACCTCAATTTCTTTCCATTTCAATCGAACCTAACATAGTTACACATGCAAAGGGAATTCCATTACTACAAATTGTGAGGAATAATGAATTGCTAATACTTCACAATATTATGTCTTTAATATTAAGCAGAAATGATTAAGTAGCATACCTTTTCCGTATGATTTCCAAAATCAAAGTAAGCACCGTATGCCTCATCAAAATGCATCTATAACAACAACAATTAGACGTGAGCAAAATTACAGTTTACAAGAACTAGCTCTTCAATCTCTCGAATCACGACATAAAAATATGGCAAGAGCCAGTAGCATAGTTAGATTTACTTTTTATATTCTCTTAAAGCCACAAAAATTGTTTACATCAAATTGAATCATCCATCCATATGATAATCACAAGAGTCTTCCATTAAGCCACCATATTCATGAATTGTAGTTGAATTTTTTTGAAAAATATATCACTTATTCATTCATATACTGAATTTTGAGGGAGCACTCAAGTTTAAAATATTACTTTTTAAAGCAATCATAATATTCTATATATCTGCGGCTCTGCAAGGAAGGCACCCTATCTTTCTGTTCACTGTGTCTATTGTTATCCTTTTCTTCACAAGAAAATTATAGGAAAGATGTTATAGGGAACTTTGTGCTTACCATTAGGAGTAAACCTTATAAAGACAAAATTTTAAATTAGAAAACTAAACAATTTTTGTACCTAGAAGGTCAACTTTATTGTTGTCATTTTTACCAAAAAAAAACTTTACATACATACCTTGTCTTTTCAATATGTATTCTAATTCTTCAAAGTTTTTTTAATTACAATGCATAATCCTGAGGCTTTTCAAGTTCTTTCATTTTTTATCAGTTTTCACAAATTTTTGGTCCTCTGATTTTAACAATATTTTTGTTGTTATATATCTGAACCAGCAACCCATCCATGGCAACTGAGACAATAAAGGGAATATCAAGGTGAATGTAGTTTCCAACAAAGGATACAAGGAAGGAAAATACCTGATTCAGTAACTCAAAATCTGATAGCACTTTAGCAGTAATAGCATAATCCTGCATGATTTCATTCAATGTGTCAATAAGGTAAGGTGATTGCCTCTCTGCTTCTAGTATTTCCCCTACTTATGATCCACTAATTAAAAAGGAATGTTTTACTTTGTTGATACCTTGCCAGGTTTGGTTTCCTTGTCCAACAGCACTTCAATAGAATGCATACAATCAGCGACAAGTAACATCCAAAATCTAAGATCCACATGACGTTCATCCCCATTTGGGTGCGAAGCACGGGGATAATCATCCAATCCAGAAGACAGGGTCTACGGATGCAAGAACCAATGTCATAAATCAATAAATGTATTTATTAAAGATTAGTTGAGTTTATTAAAATAACACAACGTTAATGGGAGAAAAACCCCTCCTTTTCCTTTACATCATTTTCCCTCATTTTCTCTCTTAATAACCATTAGATCCACTTTAAATGGTAGAATTTGGTGTAATTTTTCTTTTTATAATATAAAATTTCAATAATAATATTATAAACACCAAATCTGAACCATTTAAAGTAGATCTAATGGCTAGACAAAAGGGTTAAGTAACTCCATTTTGAATGAAGAAATAAAGCACAATCACTTCAAGAGAAACATAATTGCGAGAGAAGACATGTTTCAAAATCCAAACTCATCTAGTTCATGTGCTTCAGACTTTCCAACAATAAAGGTATAATCATATCATATTCCCAATTTAATTGGAGAGATAAGTTGAAGCATTTTTAGCCATATTCGTACCACCATTTAGTAGATTACCACCCAATTGCAAAGTGACAAACAATTGGCTATTTAGCTAAATGCTTCCGTAGGTTCCTGGCCTATTTTGACAGCTATATATAAACAAGGGTTAAGGGTTAATTTTGCCCTAGAAGTTTTCGCTCAGAATCGATTTTTTTTTGAAATTTTTTTGAGTTCAAAAATGCCCTAAAAGTTTCACAATGTAGCAATATCGCCCTATCCTGTTAAAAAACTCGCGTTGACTATTGAAACAAAATTACTGCATTTAATACTTCTAGGGCAATATTGGACCAAAAAATAATTTTGAGGTAAAATTTATCCTGAGATAAAACTTCCAAGGCAAAATTGACCCTTAATCTTATAAACAAACCTAATATGTTCTCGCCTTTACATTAGCCTTAGTGTTAAGCTTGACCATAAATGTTTTGATCAAGTTGATATAGGAATCTACCATAACAGCACAGAATAAAATTTTTAAGCATATATAAAATAAATAAATAAATAAAATGAGCATGACCTTGGGGTTTAATTCACGAATTGTCCTATTGTCTCGTCCATGCCAATAGTAGCTGCTCATCTGGTTCCCTGTGTTAAGATAATGATCCAAAACTTGGTCAAAGAGAAAAGACATTTCGAGTGCTTAAAGTAGACCACACATAGAGTATATACCTGACTGAGTTGTATTAAACCATTGGAACCATGCTTCTAATCGAACAAATGCACATTCCAGGAACAGAGAGATCTTAGTTCTATCAGTCCCAGCAAACTTATTCTTCTTCAAGCCATGAATGATATCTGAAGCAATTAAAATTTTTACCATTTTGTTCTTCAAGCCATGCACAATACAAAAGGAGTGCTATAATTTACTGTGTATAGTATAATTTTCATGTTCCACATGATCATACCAACACATTATATAATTGCAAAAAAGTACAGCCCTCTAGTGCCAGAAGTTGTGATTTACATGTCTCAAGAAAGAGGAAAAAGGAAAAATAAAATGTAAGAACTTACCGCTTAGTACTAAAAACAGAGTTGGAGGGTTTCCATTTGTTGGATGCTGAGGAACATACTCTTCTGGGACCTTACTGCGAGTACAGAACAAGATGTGTCACAAGGACAACTGAAAAAAACCGCAATTATTTGAACAAAATTCTCTGTACTACACCTCAATGCTTCAGCCCCTAGAATTTGTTCACGAGGTATCCATCCATCAGCATTCATAAGATCTAACCAGTGTCCAATAATATCCAAGGATATATGAATATCCCATTGCCTGGCCATTGTTTCATATGTGCAAATTGCTAAGAAATATATCCATAATAAGGATCCCTATTAACCAAGGATTATAATGGAATTATTTTCATTAAAGAGACATTAATGTTAAGGATCTCCCCTTCTATATATATACACCTATCCTACACATGAATACGAGATACTCAGATCATTCTTCATTGCTTCACTACATGAATAAAGTATATTTTCAGACCATAGGTGATCCCAAATTATATCAGCTATTCATCTAATGCAGTCAAGAAAATACAGAACTTATCTTTGGAGGCAGATTTCATTTCAAGGATATCAAAATGATGCAAAGGACAGAGCTAACTTTGAAAACTAACCAGATCATAAGTTGATGAAAACCTTCATCCCATAAAAATCCTCTTGGAAAGGAAAGCCTACTAGGAACAGCTGTATAAAGCTCGGCAGGCCAATAATATAAATAATTATCACCATTTTTAGACTGTAAGAAGAAAAACATCCACTGTATGTCAGTACTTAAGTCTCTAAAAATAGCAAAGCCAGTCTCACACTCTTAGAATGAAAGTTTATAATTACAAGCGATAATGCAAAAAATTGCAAATGATATAAATCTAGGAATTAACACCCACATTTTTTGTCTGAAGCTAATAAAAAGCATATCAAATCATTTTAGTTCTCTTCTGATAAAAAAACCATTATTTTGACAAGTATAAATGGCGATGTTTTGAAGAGGGGTTAAGTAAATTATAGATGATTTTAATAGCACCATGGATCCTCTGAAGATGTGCAGTCATCCCCACCTAGCAGGATAAGGCTTTGTTGTTGTTGTACTATAAAGATGTGCAGTCATCCCCATATAGTGAGATAATGCTCTGTTGTTGTTGTTGTTCTCTAAAGATGTGCAGTCATTCTCACCTAGTGGGATTTGTCGTCATTGTGGTGGTGGTGGTGTTCTTGCTGTTGTCATGACGTAATAGATAGAGTGGCATAAGACAATTAGGTGGTTTATGGGTTCCATATTCTATAATTACACCCTTCTCCTTTCTCTTTATCTATTTCAAATGTATAATAAGTAGTCATTTTTGTGAAGTCAGAGATCCAAACTCTGTTTGATAGCACCTAGGACAACAAAACTTCTACAAAGAACCATAGAATGACCAGTTATTTTGAAAAATATTACCAAGCACAGTTCAAAACTAGGTAAGAGGAGCAAATGTGTTTCTTATAATATCACTTTTGGTTCTTTTCTTCCCGAGTCATATGCAAGCACAAATAATCAACTTAAGACATAAAGCAACAACCGTAAGCATAATAAGAAGCAGAAAATCAAAATACACTACATGGATATAACAGATAATATCTGTATGTTTAGTAATTAAATGTTTAATTATGTGCAATTATAGGATGTCATACTCTTCATAAAGACTAAAAATAGACAAAGTAACTTACATTAAGTATTTCTGAGACATCGATTTTTGATTGGCCATAGAAGTAGCTCACTCCACCTAGTAAGTTTCCGATAGCAGCCTTACCAACAGATATGGAATCTGAATCAACCTAAAAATTAATTACCAAGAGAAGGAATTACTTCCATAAGCATCTATTGAAACAGGAGAACAACACATTTATAGGCTAGATTGTTAGAGAGAATAAGTTTTTCAACCAAGTCAAGAAAAATAACAAAAATAGCCAAAAGCAATTAACTTTACCTTGCTAGCCAGTCCAAAAATTGTTTCAAACTTATTATCAAATTCTTTTTTCTTCTCTTTCAATTGGTTGGTAAGTGAGGTGCCTGCGATTAAACAGAAGAGCAAATGAACACTTAAATCACTATTTGATTTAGCAAGCCAATGCCAATTAAGGCAAAACATTCCACAAACTCAGTAACTAGTAGCCTAGTTCTCGCAAAAGTATACACTAACTAAACAAGGAAGTAGCCCTTGAGGAATAGAAGCCAGAAGCAATAAGCTTGGAGGTAAAGTAAACATGTCTTCCAAACTAAAGCATGGTTCCTAACAATCACGAAGTAGCTACACAAATGTAAAAGTATTGATGATATCTTTATTCATGAAAAGCAGTTTTGTTAAGCAAAAGCTAACTCTAACAAGAAGTCAAAACTGATTTTGTTTTCCTTTGTCATGGAAAAGTACAAATAAGGACATGCCATATTTTTTAAAAAAATAAGAGTGAACTGAAATTAACAAAACCTGTAAGATAGCTGACACGTTCTTCTACTCTTGAGCTTTTTGATCCAGTTCCAGAGACAAGAACAATATCTGTTTTGAGAGGAAATTTACCAATAATCTGCAACAAGATAATGATAAGTGCATGACACAACAAAAACATATAAAAAACAAAGTTTCAAAGAGCAGTTGTAGAGATCTATCATCCTGTGTAATAATTTAAATCAAATGGTAGGGTAAGAAAAATGGAAAGCGGTCAAAACTTAATAAAATAAGTAGAATAAAATGTTCAATAGGCCTCATAAAGCAAGTATATCTTTATTACCTGAAAAACTAAGACATTTGGAGAATTGTCTGATGAGTTAGATAACAGTAGTCGACTATGCCTCATCATCTAGCAAAATGTGCATGTAAGCAGAGATATTGGAAGTTAGGAACAAGGTGCACAAAAACAATTGCAGAATAGCATATTCTTGTGTTTCCTGTAGTTATGTCCATGGATTATTTAATTATACAGTGGAAACCTAACATACTTTTGTTGCAAGATTCTGTTGGACAAGATCAGACAAGTTGTGAAAGTGAGGTGTATTGAAACCAGCATAATGCACTTCCAAGTCATCCTGAAAGAGAAAAACCACAATAAACAGAGCTTAAGATTACCACCACATGTAAAAGATTATTATGAATCATCAAGAGTGATGATTACTATATTATGATGGTAAAAGATGCTGAATGAATGGGTCATTGAAAGGTCCAAGAAAAAAGGAGTGTCTAAAATTTTCATCTAGGTTGTTTTATGATTTGTCTACCTAAAGAAGGGTATAACACAGGTTGGATAAAAGTTGAGAATTCATTTCTTTATGATTTTATCTTATTGTTAAACTATTTCAAGGAAAGAAATAGGGAGCATGGTTACTTCTTTCTTCTTTTATCATTTGTACGGTTTCAAAGATCATGCTTGTTATGTACTAGCAGTGAACCCTTTTATGAGGTTTATGATTGGTTGCCTATAGTTAAGTCACACAAGAACAGCCAAGTAGAAAAATGAGATGTTTTGGTAAGATTACCATAAACCTAGATAGAAAGTTGTACATAACAAGGGTTAGATTACCATTGATTTTAAATGTAGCTGCCAATCTCCAATGTCTGTTCGAGAGCCAGATGCGATTAAGGAATTCTCATGACTGTTCAAACAATCTCCCCTCACACTTAGAACATTACCACCCTCATCAGCCAAGTAGAAAAAGAGTTGGGCATTTCCACCAAATTCTTCATCAGATCTGTGAATGGACCACAATAAATCATTCGATGGATAAAACAAAAAGGGATTACTTTGAGACATGAAGACTGTATCGTTATAAAGATACATGAAAACAAAGAAAATAATGTAAAACCCAATTCAGAATTGCTGAATAGGGTGTTCATAGGTAAGGCAAGACTCCTGCCCGAAAGTTGAGTGGGCTGCATTTTGCAATTTGCTCTCGCTCTATCCATTGAAAGCCTGAGTGATTTCGGGCAGGGCTAGGCTATGTAGGGTGGGTTTGTCCAAGTGGTGATAGATTGCCCCGATCCTAATAGATATGATAATCACTATTATGCATACATTTCACATTTTATAGTTTCACACCTTATATTATTTCAAAATAAATCTACGACTTGAGTCATGAATTTTTTTAAAAAAGATATATAACCTATCATATATTTTGATAAATATTCACACTACAAAAAGACTGAATAAGGGATATAATTTAAAAACTTGTAAAATATAATATAAAACTAAACAATAACATTATATATTACAATATTGTAATAATATATAATATAAACTAATAAATATATAATCTTACATATTTTTCGGGCAAGGTGGCATACCCTGCCCGGTGCTCGACCTTACCCGGGAATTTACCTAGCTTGAATGTACCCATTTTGTTTTGGGCATCTTTTTTCAGGCTAGTCCGGCATTTGTTCAGCGAGCAAGGGTGCGACCTCTTGAACATCCCGAATGCTGAACTCAATATTGATGTAGGGTGAGCATGGTGCCCAGGTTACCCTGTATGCCCACCCTAGCCTAGACAATAACTGTCCAACTCAACCTTAAAAAAAGTAGTCCTAAAAATTTTGGGTAGGGTCGGACATGCCTAATTATTGGCAGGACCGGGCATCGGGTAGAGGGTGTTTCTCTGCCCATTTGGCTCAGCCCGAAAAATTATATAACATTGATTTAAAATATATAATATTCATTGTATATTATTTTATATAAAACACATATTATTCAATATATATTATTTTAATTAAAATATACATAAAATAGTTATATATTTGATCAAATATATCTTAAAATATATATCTATTTAATTATGATATGTACATTTTTTAATATAATATGGGTAAAAAATCACAACTTGGACATGGAACCACCCACCCAGCCTAACTTGCTCTTATCCAACCTAGAATAGTTAGGACTTCTATCAAGTAAGGCTGGGCATCAAGCTGTAAAATACTACCTATTCATTCTTAGGGCTGGGCATCGTACAGAGGTATCACCCTACCAATCCTTACCCATGCCCACCCCTAGTCTAGTTGTTATCCATCAAATCACAATTAAATCATATCAAAACCTAAAACAAAAGCTCATGGAAACTATTTCTGATAGATTCATTAATGAATACTCCATCCGTCACTATATATAAGGTCTTTTTAACCAAATTGTAGTTTCCTATAAAATAGTTAAAGTTAATTAAATGTAATAAATGTGTTGGAAATATACTATCTTTTCTAAAGGTGCCCTTATTTATAAACGGATAAGAGAGAGTAATAAAAAGAAAAATGATGAAATAGAATGTACTAGAGAAAAAAATGAATGGGTAAAATGAGTAAAAGTGTATTAATTACTTAGACAAATTCAAAGAGGACATTTAAAAAAGAGAGAAACTGATTCAAAAAATAGGACCTTATGCTGGAGTAAAAAATCCAAACCAGTTTAATAATACCACTCACTTCTCAACGTGTGTTTCCATTCGTACAGCCCAATCCCCTCCGTAACCACTGCCATCCATCTTTGATTTCAAGAAAAAAACATCCAAATTCATGCCATGGTCAACTAGCAACTGATGCCCAAAATCACGTCCATTATGATTTTTCCAACCATAAGTGCTTAGCCCGTCATCATTCTGGCATACATGTCGGATGTGATATCTGCCATCCTTTATGCCAATCCACATTAATCCAGCCATCAAAGATTTAGGAGTCCTGAAAGAGCAAAAATATGATTTCTGAGAATGTTGAGAAGACAAAAGTTTTTTGGTATGATAATCACGCAAAATCAAAGCAGGCTAAGCTACCACATTTGTAAAGTCATCAATACCAAAATTACTCTCTGCATCCTTCTCAGAAGTTAACCCGGAAAAATGGATCAACCAAAAAGCCCTTCTCACTGCGCGCGGAAGCCAATATTACTACTCCATCCGGTCTTAATTATAAAATCAAGTTGACCTTTTATTGGAAGTTAATGAATCAAATTAGACAACTAAATTATAACATATGCTACATTTAATTAGATTATAGGTTAGTTTATAAGTAAAATAAATTAATTTTGAGGAAAAAAGATAAATATAAACAATTTAAAGTGGTTTATTTTGCATTCTTAATTTTTCCAAAAAAAATCAACTTAAATCTTATAATTAAGACCAGAGGAGTACATTAATGCCTTTTATGCAAAGCCCGTGTAAGCATCTCATTATATCGTCCTTCATGAGGTCTGACGTATCCCTTATATAGTAATACAATACTAAACTGGTTTTCAGATCACACATCGTATCACACTGCCAAGGCCTGAACTTATAACACATTAACATCCCACAAATATAACCACAGAAATTTCATGAGCTATAAACATTTGAGTTTCGTTTCGTGAACAAAAGGAGTTTCGAGCAGAGCAAGATCAATACCTCGCACGAATTCCGAGATATAAAAGGGGGCGATAAGTTCCCCAATATAAACTCTCCTTGTGCTGACCTTGGAACTGTAATAACATCGAAGCTATTCAATCCCTAAAACAAACAACAAAAGCTGAAATTTCCAAACGATGACTATTGATTCGTTCTTAAATATAAGACCTACTTAACTTTTTTTTTTGGAGAGATTAATGGAGTGGAATGAGTCATTCAATTATAACGTATTTTATATATTATTAGATTACATGTTAGTTTATAAGTCAAATAAACCAATTTAGGGAGAAAAAGTTAACTATGTCTTATATCCTATATTTAGGAACAGAGAGAGTATTAAATAAAGGTATATCCATCCTTAACCTGAGGAAGGTCCATCATCTTTGGCGCAGGAAACGGCATTACAACCCTAGGTGTCTTAGCTTCCGCGGTATGATTTAAGATATGATTGATCATCAAGAAGATAGTGAAGAATGCTAATATGCAAACACCTCCAGCCATTTTAACTGGTTTGTTTTGGAAATCTTCAGAAATTTGTGAATGAAATAAGAAGGTGTAGCATAAGGAGCTTCTGGTTTTTGGTCATGGAGTGAAGTGTGAAGTCGTTGGACTTGGATGGAGGAAAAGAAAGAAGAGAGAAACTAAAAGCTAAAACATTTTATTATTATTGTTGTTATTATTGATATAAAGGCTGTTCTGAGCATACAAAGGGTAGATGCTCAAACACCCCTTCTTTGTATAGAGAAGGTGGTGGAGAAATAAAACAACATAAATTATCTATCATATCATGAGCTAATTTGGCCGTGATTTATTTGTTTGATTGTTTAGTTTTATGGGCCTATAGATAATTGCCACTCACCACTCTTTTGCTATCCAAGTCTTGCATAGTCAATAAGTTCCCGGAATGGGCAACTTTTGGCACTACCTCTGGACGATATATTAATTATTTCAATACAATTCATAGTAATCTCCACCTTCTTGTACTGTTTCCCCCAGCAAATTTGAATTCCCCAAATAAATGCAAGGAGTTCAGCAATTGCTGGAGGAACATAGGTGAGCTTGCAATGAGTCCGAGTTACTTTCTTCGTTCATAAATATAAGATCTAGTTGAATTTTTTTGAAGAAATTAAGGAAACGATATGAGGTTTTTTATCATAATATATTTTGTATATTATTATTATATTATAAGTTAGCTTATAAGTCAAATAAACTAATTTAGAGAAAAAAATTCAGGCAAATCAATTTATAAGTAACTTATTTAGCTTTCTTAGAATTTTTCAAAAAAGTCAACTAGGTCCTATATTTAGGAACGAGGGGGGAGTACAAGTTACAACAAAGAAAGTCAGAAATGGAAATTTATAAGGAAAATAACAGATAAATCCCTTCTGAATTTTAAAATCCCAGACAGGTGATTTTCATTTGTGAACATCGTTACTCAAGTAGTCAATATCATTACTCAACTAGTGAAAATATCCTATCTAAAATCTTGAAATTAAGAGTGTATTTATTTGTCATTTTCCCAATGTAAAACTCTTGATTTGTAAATATTAACCTTTAATAACTCTAAAAGTTACATTTTTTGAAAAAAAAAATCCTAAAGGTGATTTATTAATGCTACATTTAAAAAATATAATCCATGCATATTTTAAGTTATTATAGTCCATTTTACATGACACCATAAGGGCATTTTTTTACCTTTATTTAGTATCTAATACTAGTAAATAATATTCAAATATGAGTGTTATTGGGTTTGAATGATGAGAAATTCTTATGTGAACCCAGAGCACCATCTTATTTGTGGTCTGACCAATTACAGATAAACATATAAAATCTGACGTAGAATTTTCAATCTGACTTGGCACCGTAAAAAAATCAATTAGCACATAAAAAATTTAAATATCATATTTGCAATTTTTTTATTTTACAAGTTGTAAAAAATATTTTTATCAGTGAATTGATTTTTTTATCATGCCAAATCAGATACAAAATTCCAAGTCAAATCTTATATGTCTATTTGTGATTGGACATACCATAAATGACGTGCACTGCACTGGGTTCACCAAGAATTACTCTTGAATAATATATAAGTATTTCTACATGGCTTTTCGATCATATATAAGGAGCTTCTGGTATTTGGTCATGGAGTGAAGTGTGAAGTCGTTGGACCTGGGTGGAGGAAGAGAAAGGAGAGAAACCAGGTGCTGAAACTAGGGGTGTAAACTTCAAACTTTACAAAACGGTTCTTCCAATCCCATTATTTACAACGGAAATTCGGAAAATGAAATTCGGCTAAAGCCCACTGTTTTGACTTTGAGGCCCACACATTTTGGGTCCAGCAGGCCCTAATTCAGTCATGTGAGATTGGGCACAATAATTGGACCCAGGCCTCACATGATTGGGCTCAAAAGCCCAGGAACGAAATGAAGGATCTAAGTCTGAGTTCCAAGTGAAAACAAAAGAAAGTTGAAAGTGGAAATTTAAAATGGAAAATGACTAGAGATGATAAGGATTTTATTGTTTCAATTTTTTAGGAAAAAAGATTAAAAAATAGTGTATCAGCGTTAATCGGGCCGGGGCGGTCATGAGCCAAACCATTCAAGGGCCGGGCTTTGAAAAATAGGGATATTTGCACTACCCAAGCTTTTCGGGGCCGACCCTTTTAATATTCCCAGTTCTAAAAATGACAGATAAATAGTTAAATAATGGTATTCACAATTGAAAATTACCTATCCGGAATTTTGAAATTCAAAAGAAATTTATACGTCATTTTCCCAAATACTTGTGATTTGTAAATATTAACCGTTATTAACTTTAAAAGTTACTTTTTTTTGAAAAAAAAATAAAGGTAATTTATTATTGCTATATTTTGAAAATATAATCCATGCATCTTTTAAGTTATAGCATGATTTACATGACACTATAATGGCATTTTTATCATTATTTAGTATCTAATTGCATTAAATATCACTCAAATATGAGTATTATTGGGTTTGAATAATATGCAAGTATTTCTACATGGTTTTTGAATCATATTCAAAATCTCAGACTTGTTTAATTAGTTTTAATTCATTTTCATTTAATCCAATCATTTGTCGGCATTTTTGTGTAAAAGCAATAGTAAATTCAATAAAAGAACAGTCAAGCTATTATAACATTAGAACATAAATATAATATGATGTGGTGTTAATAAAGAATTGGAAATGAGAAAAGGGAGGGAAAAGATGTTACTCTCTCCGGTTGGTTATATTAGTTAGTACTTAGTACACCCCAATCATCTTTCCTTATTCCCTCCCATATTTTACTTGATTATTGTTGGAGGAGTATCAATAAGGATAACTTGGGAAGTAGTTCACAAAAATTAGAATTAGGTCATATATTTATAACCAAGACTAACTCCCTAAATAAATCATACATTTAGGATGGAGGGACTAGTTGCTATGAAAACAAGTAATCCAAGTGTTGCCTGAATTAGAAGCATTGGGTGGGTAGTAGAGCAAAAGGTGTTAAAGTGGTGGCTTGCCTTTTCTTTCTCATTTTATATTCTTTGTTTTCTTCATTCTCACTCCTGTAGGCTTTGTGTTGCTTGTATCTGATCACACTTATAATTTCATTCTGGCTGAATCACACACACACACATCACTTGAGTTAACACGCAATTAGGTGAGCAAGGTGGTACGTTTTATTCATTGTTCTCCATTTAGTTTATTCTTTATCGTTGCACCCACTTAATCTAATTAGTAATTAACACCTGAAAAAACTAATTATTAAATGAGCATTATCTCCCCAGCATCTCCCCTAATCCAACCCCATCATGCATACATATAGTTCAAGTACTAGTAGTTTCTGGGTTCTCACCCTTTTTATCTTTTCCCCCTCAAAGTCATATGTGTGTGTGTATATATATATACTCTTTCATTTTTTTTCATAAAGAGGCCAAATGATATTATTGATAAAAAGTAAATTACATCTTAAAGACAATATTAGAGGAGAGAAATAAATTAGGGAATAAAATACACATGAAGAGAAATCAATAGCTATATATAACATCAAAATTGGAGAAACAAGATAGAAAAGTCACGATATCTTTCAAGATGATATATCCCGTTCATTTTCTTTGACTAGCCATTTGGGCTGTTTGCTTGATTGAAGCCAATATCTGAAGCGACGTAGATTCTTTGTCCAATAGAGAGGATTTAAGCCTATATACTCTTTCATTTAAATAACTAGATTAGTTCAGATTTTATATTTTATAACATCATTGTTATATGCATAAATAGATAAATTTAAGTTGTTAAGATCTGGTATACACAAAAGTGCTATACATACATGGGAAAAATTTACTTTATAAATATTTTTATAATAATTTTAGGAAATATCAAATCTAAACTTTCCATTTTTTAAACCAGAGTAGAGATGCAATATTGATAAGAAAATGAGAAAAAGAAAAATGAGATATGTATTTATAGTTAAAATCTTGTATACAAATTAAGTGTAAATTTAATCAAGAGTTGACCTACTTTTGTATACCAATGAGATAAAAATTGGTTCAAGTAGTTATGTACTCCCGCCGGTCCTAACTATAAGATCATTTTAAATCTTTTGGAGAAATTAAAGATGCAAAATTAATCACTTTAAATTGTCTATGTTTATCTTTTTTTTCTCAAAACTAATTTATTCTACTTATAAACTAACCTATAATCTAACTATATGTGATATATGTTATAATTTAGTGGTCTAATTTACTTCCTTAACTTAAAAAAAAAGAAGTTAGAGTCATCTTATATTTAGGATGGAGGGAGTATTAAATAGTACTAAAGGTCACTTTGTCCCAAAAAGTATTCACCAAAGAGGTATGAATGCCTAAAAGGCTTTTTGGACTAATATCCTGTGTTCGAAGACCCGGACCCGACGGCCGGTCAGACCGGTTGAACCGTGAAACGCCCACAACCCGGTCTGGGTGAGCATTTAGCCCGGGAGGGCAGTTGAACCGGCGGAGAACTGGTTCAACCCGCCCAAAACCGGGGCAACCTGGCCAGAACTAGGGGTTGAACCGATTCTCTCCTTTTCTTTTTTTTTTTTCAAAATTTGATTTGTTTTATTTTGTTATAATTCACCTAATTACCAACTTTCACTTCACTTAATTTTAGAAACAAGGAAATTATAATATTTTAAATGCTATTATGCTTGCATATGTTTAGTATTTAATTGTTATTGCTCTTAGTATTTGTATTTTAGTCTATGGATCGTAGAATAATATTTATTTTCACGTGTACTCAACTAATATTTTATATTTTTCCCTCTATAGAAACATCAAAATATTCATGTTTGATGAATCATACATACTTATCTATGTTTACATTTTGATATTAGTGATTATTAATGTTAATATCAATAAAATTTTATTATTTTAATATAACCGGTCCGACCCGGATCCAACCATTAATCCTTAAACCAGTGCCTCATCCAGTTTGATGTCCGGTCCGGTTTTTTGAAGCTTGCTAATATTACATCAGAAATATTAGAAAAAGAACAATGTCACTCATCATACGGTCGCTAAAAAATATTACAGCTCAGATATATAGCATTGCTTATTTTTTAACAACAGCATCATGGTACCGTTAAGCCAAAAAATTAAAACTTCCAAATACACCTATCTCCTCGCGAGTACTTCCTCTAAAAAAAGACCCTTAAAGCTGTAAAATATTAGAGATGACAGGTATGAGAAGACAAATTTAACGTGGGAATGAAGTCGCATAAAAAAAAAAAAAAGACAAAAAACAAATTGGGTGATGCAGAACGTGTATCACATCTCTGAATAAGGAAGTCTACCTGCTTTAGGTCCAAAAGACAGAGACAGCACTGCTCATATTCTTACAAATAAAGCTCAAAGTAATAAATAAAAAAAGAAAAGGCCTGGGGAAGAGAATCATGGGGAAAAAAAAAATAAGATTGCCACCATTCCCAATATGCTTGTCTTTGAAGCAAAAACTTATACCCAACATGCTCCTACCATTATCCATCCACACTTGAACCCTTCAATCATATTATTCCATTGATTTGTTTCTTTCATCTTTCAGAAGCATACACACACTCTAATGGGTTCAGTTCAAACTCCATTAATAGGGTCAAGAAGCTCCACGTCCCTCCTGGAAACATCATGCGGATTTTTACTTCAGGAACTTCAGGTATGTATGATATTATTAATGAACTATGATTTATATGAAGAAGTTTATAATTAATATGGAATTAATTATGGAATGAATATTGCACAGATGATATGGGATGAGGTGGGAGAAGATGAGTTTGAGAGAGAGAAAGTGTTGTTGGAGCTGGAACAAGAGTGTGTGGATGCATATAGGAGAAAAGTAGACAGAGCAAATATTGGAAGAGCTCGTCTTCATCAACAAGTGGCTGAGTCTGAAGCTGAATTTACTCACCTTCTTTTGTCTCTTGGTGAACCATCTCTCCCTGGTGTACGGGTATGATTATTAGTTAGTTCCTTATTATATTAGTCCTTAGAAAATAGATTAAGACTTGGGGGAAAACAGTAATTAAAAAGTCTTGGTTTGAAAATTTTACTAGTTAGGAGGAATAAATTCGAGTACCGGTACACTTTGTATATGAAATTCTTCCGAATTTGTTGGTATTTTCTTTATATGAAAATGTATCAGATTCTTCCACTCCATAAAATTCGTAAACAGATATCTTTCATTATTTTTCAAAATAAAATAACCATATTTTTAAAAAATTATTATGCAATCCTGCCACAAGCAGCTCTGCATGGCATGACAAAATCCAAGTCCGAAAATGATCATATGTTGTACTCAACTTCGTTCCTAAATATAGGGTCTAGTTAACTTTTTTGAAAAATCCTAAGAAAGCTAAATAAATTACTTATAAATTGATTTGTCTGAATTTTTTCTCTAAACTAGTTTATTTGACTTATAAACTAATATATAATTTAATAATACACAAAATATGTTATGATTAAGTAGCTCGTTTCACTTCCTTAATCTTTTAAAAAAAGTCAATTAAATTTTATATTTAGAAATGGAAGAAGTATTATATTGTTTACCAATCACTGTATGCTATTTTCTCCTTCTTTTATACCATTGGAATCTGTAAACGAGCCTATATAGTTGTTCATGAGTAATTATGAGAGGGTGCTTTTTTCTTTTGGAACTTTACTCGTATGTAGTCTTTTGTGTTATTATTGTACAAGAAACAATATCAGCGAGTTAATAAATTAGTTGAATATAATTAATGCAGCCGGAGAAAAGGGCAGGAACGCTGAGAGAGCAGCTAGATTCAATAACGCCAGCATTGAAGGAGATGAGAGTGAGAAAAGAAGAGAGATTGAGCAAATTCAGAAACTTACAGTCCCAAATTCAGAAGCTCTCAGCAGAAATTGCTGGCCAATATGACATTACTACCACTATACCCTCAAACATTATAGTTAACGAAAATGATCTATCTCTCAAGAAACTTGACGAGTTTAACAATGAGTTGCAACGCCTCCACAATGAGAAGGTACTTTTACAAAAGCCAATATGATCTCTTCAACTTCAAGTGTTGGTATTCTACAGTTTTCTTAATGATAGTAGGCCAGCACTTTTAACACGTGGGGCTTGTAAAAGTGGAACCCATCATCATGTGTTTATCTCTTTTCCTCACTTTAAATGAGGTGATTTTAGGAAAATCCTAGATGAGAGCCAGTCTCATTTTTTCCAGGTCCATATGACTAGAATTGATTATCATATATCTATCTCTCTCCTCACTTTAAATGAGGTGATTTATGGAAATCATGTATGGTAACAGGTCTTATTTCTAACATATGGGTCTTATATATGCATAATTCATTATCATATATCTATCCCTTTCCCCTTACTTTAGATGAAGTTATTTTAGGAAATCATACTTAACAAGGGTCTTGTTATTGACATGTGGGTCCCAAATAAGTAGAATTAAGGGACTATTACATAGAGGTTCCAAGCAAAAGAGTTAATATCAGACAAGTCTCATTGAGTTGTTAATAACCATATTGACAAGTGAAAAAATCATTGTTAACAATTCAAAAACATCATTGACAGTTCATTGGGATTTGTCTGATATTAACTCTCTTGTCTGAGACCTCCATGCAGTTATCCCTAGAATATTAATTGTTATGTATCTATTTCTTTCTTACTCTTAAATAAATTCATTTTTGGAAATCATGCGTATCAGTGGATCTCATTTCTGACGTGTGGGTCCCATATAAGTGGAATTATCTATTTCTTTCCTTACGTCGAATAAAGTCATTTTAGGAAATTATGCATAATAGTGGGTTTTATTTCTACCAATTGATAGCTCCCATAAAAGTTGAATCCATTATCATATATCTATCTCTTTCCATATTTCAAAGAAATATATATGCTATGCATATATGAATGAGAACAGATTAAATGGGATTGTTGTACATACATAAATGGTGTTGTTATATCAACTTAGCCTTTTCTTTTCATATTTTCTTCAAACATAAATGAGTGTGTGGTTACTTGTTTATTGGAAGAATGAGAGGCTACAACAAGTGGAGAAATACATAGATATAATACACAGCTTGTCGACAATATTGGGAAAGGATTACTCAGCTATCATCACAGAAGTTGATCCAAGCTTGAACGATCTGTGTGGAGTTACAAAGAATATCAGTGACACCATTCTCACTAAGCTCAATCACACTGTGGATTCACTTGTCCAAGAAAAACACAAGCGACTCGACCAGGTGATGAGTGAATATTCATCTTCTCATTTCTTTCATAGCAAGAAATCTCTAAATATGTGTGTGCGCGCCTGAACCTGTGTTGTTGATAAACTTTATGCAGCTTCATCATTTAGGTAAAGAACTGACAAAGCTATGGAATCTTATGGATACACCAGGAGCAGATCAGAAACCTTTCTCCCATGTCATTAATTTGCTGTCCTTCTCACCAGCAGAAGTATTAGATCCTGGAAGTCTCGCAACTGAAATAATTCAACAGGTTGGCACATAATATATTATTACATTTACATCTCATATAGGGGTGGTGAGGGCGTTTAAGGGAAGGGGGTTTAAGGAACATAATATATTATTCTTTGCCCACATTTTAATGCCTATCTATACGAAGAAGTAGTTATGAATATCTGGAAGTTTTTTTGGCCATCCAATATCGCTCTGTAGTATTAAAAAAGGAGTAATTTTCTTTTTAATCATTAAACAAATGAACATTAACCATTAAAAAACTAATGTTGATAACTGTTAACATTTGTTGATGTTCAAAAGTGACATTACTTCTTTTTAGCATTTCCAATTGAGGCGACATTAAGCCAAAAAAAAAAAAACTTCCAGATAACACATCTTCTCTATGGAACAATATTAATAGCTCTTAACCCAGCAACATTATTTTGGGTCTTACTAATTAAGAATTTTGTAGGCTGAAGCTGAAGTAAGGAGACTGGACCAACTAAAAGCCAGCAAGATGAAAGAGCTATTCCAAAAGAAACAGGAGGAGCTGGAGCTTATATGTAGTAAAACCCATATGGAGATTCCTTCAAAGTCGGATATAAACAATATTATTGGCCTCATAAACTCAGGTGAGAAAAAGTGTGATTTGTATACGTATAGTTTGTACATTAATGACTTTGAAAGTTGAAGCAATAACACGGAAATTGAATTAATCATCATCACTTGAATGTGTAAAAATGAAAGGGGAGATTGACCATTCGGATCTGCTCCTGAGCATGGATGAACAGATAGCAAGAGCTAAAGAAGAAGCTTCTAGCAGAAAGGCTATCATGGAGAAAGTAGAAAAATGGATTTTAGCACGCGATGAAGAACGCTGGCTTGAAGAATATAACATGGTTAGATCTTTTTTCTTTTTTCTTTTTAATATAAGTCAAACGAAAAGCACACATTACACAAACACACTCACACACATGGTTCGAACCTACGACATCTCCCCATTAGGGAGAGGTGGGTGCCAACTGACCTAAGGTTGGTTAGATCAAATCCCACATTTACATATACAAAATTCAATTTGATACTCTATTTTTCATAGGGTCAATATCAATGAAAAATCTTTTTTTAAAATTGTTATTGCCGAGAAGAACCTAAATTCAAGTGCCGATGCTTCGGTGGATAACAACATATATCAGGTCGTGATAGCTAAAAAATATTGGAAAATGAGCTTTTAAAGGATTTTTCCTTTTTCCTTTCTCTCACATTACTTTGTTATTTGAGATTCACTGAAAAAAACAGTAAATTAAAAACAGAATTCCGTGGTAAAGACAAAATTCTACGGTTAAATATTTTGCAACTGTCTATTTTGAGATGTTATGGCTGATTCCATGACTAATTCACTCTTTTCTGTTGTAATTGTGAACTATGAAACTTGAGTTCATTAAATATCAAAATTCTAAAGTCATAAACTTGTGTGTGTGGTGTCAGGATGAGAAACGATACACAGTAAGTAGAGGAAATCATAAGAACTTGAGACGAGCCGAACGTGCTCGAACACTGGTCAAGAAAATACCAGGTATTAAAAATGAGATCTAATTTAATTTATCAATTAATTTAAAAAATAATCAGTTACCGGCTTACATAAAATGCTGCTAACATGTTTTCTTTTCTTTTGCAGCTTTGGTTGACAGGCTTATGGATATGACTAGGAGTTGGGAAGAAGAAAGAAATAAAGTTTTCTTGTATGATCAAGTAAGATAATGAGCCCATATTCTCAATATATATTTGGAATTCACTACTAAATTATGTATTTGAAAGTTGGAAACAGTAAAATAAAGGTTAAACTATTAGAATCAGAGAGTAATTCACAGTTAATTAGATAGACTAATATATGGAGATTCTCCATCCTTAGAAACACATAATAGATTGTATTCCATGATGTCTTAGACTTGTATTTAGTCCCTGCTTTTCAAGGTCCTTCAAATGTATGTCGTTCGATCACATATGTAGTACTACTCAAAAAATCGTGCTTAAACAGTTAAAACTCTTTATACTATGATCAATATTTGACGGTGGTTTTAGAAGGAAAACTAGGAGTACCTTGAAAGACATTTCATAAAATTGAAATGACAATGCAAGGAAGAGTAGTGACCTCATGGTGACAAATCTGATTACTTGACAAGCTAAGATGTCTTAAGTTAAAAGTTCGGCATCATTATTATCACTAATTATGTCTTTAATTCGAAGTTCTACATTGCTTCATCATTAGGCTTAAGGTGACAGTCATAGACATAGGCGTTGGGGTCACTTAAAAACTTCTCTCTATTTTTCTCCCACCTGTATCCTATGAAGAATGAACAATGACCAATTAACCCCACACATGCACGTACAGGTTTATACGGACACATGTATACATTGTTTTTAGCATGGTGAATGAAAAATGATGCAAGTTAATAATAATAACATGGAAAATGAAATTTATTGGTAGGTACCTTTGATGGCAATGTTGGAAGGGTATAACGCAGTTAGGCAAGAAAGGGAGGAAGAGAAGAGAAGGCAGAGGGTAAGTATTTGAAATAACACACACACACACACACAGTATACATATGACATCAAATATGCAATAATATTATAAAATTAAACAAATCTTCATTTTTCGTATGGTGTTAATTTGTCTGTGATAGGAAAAGAAGAAGGTTATTCCAAGTCCAAGAGTACAAGAGAAAGACAATAGTAATAATAATTATGGGATGAGGCCAGGAACTAGCAGTAGTAGGCGTTCTTCAGGGTATTCAATGAACAGCATAAATATTGGGAAGACAAATATGTCCTTTATTAAGGACGTTGGAAGGAACAATAAGGTACACAACCCAAAGGTGGTTCATCATATCGGAGACGAGGCTTCTTCTGTCATTTCCACTTATTCTGGTCCATTCTCTCCTTAATAATTAATCACACACCCAGTTTTTTTTTGGCTGGTAAATATAGGTTTGTGTGCCATGAATGCTTATTGTATTGTAAGAGAAAGTAGTTTAATCTTGTCATTAACCAACGTTTTGTGTTTATAACTATTTGTTTTGGCTCTGAACTTGGCAATAATACATCATATAGCTTGTGCTGATGGGAGACAAGCTAAGTGAAATTTGCTTAATTGCCTTGTTGAGATTTTCTATGCCTCAAAAAACTTGTGCATTTGTAAAGAACCAACTTGTAAAATAATGACTCCAAATAGAAGTTTCCTTTTGACATTTTAATCTTTTCATCCAAAATTTTCTGTAATTATTCAAAGTTTGAAGCTGCAGCATCATGTGATGGTGCATATAATGGCTTATTACTTTTCCATGAGCAAACATACTCTAGAAAATAGAAGTGCCCGTTGAACCTTTTAATGGTAGATTGTGATTGATGAATAATACGTACCTTGATGCACAGCAATTTAAATACTGGCAAGAGAGAACCTATTATATAAGAACCACAAAAAATTGTTTTTAAGAGAGCAAAATATTAAATAATTTAGGGAAAATTAATTTTTTATTCATTCAAGTTTAAAGTGTTAAAACGGTCTGTAGATGAAAAATTCAATATGAATCAATCCCTGAACTTTTAATGAAAAACTTAGCTCGGAATCTTTCTCCATTTTAAAAAATTGATCATATATAAGTCACCTTGAGTGATCGCCCAATCATCTTAATTATGTGACAAGAAGCTTTTCATGGCTGGGATAAATATATTTGATCAACATGGGCTCCAATCAAAAGTGAAAAATAAAAGAGAAAAGAATGAATCATCTCTTTAATTTTATTTTTTTAAATAACTTTTGGTGCAGTCCTTTTCTTTCTTTATATATATATATACACCCACTTTTCTTAATTATATATATAAAAATATATTCAAGGTAGTTACGAGACGTACATTAAGTTACAATCAGGAATAGAGTGGCCAATCTTCAGCTACTCCTAATGGAAAGGTCAGAGACCTGCAAGAATTTAACTTCATTTAACTGAGCCTTATTCATGTTTATGAGTACCACAACCTCCACTATTTAACTATGGAGCTGGTTTTGTAAAACATGACCTATTCTGTGGATTTTCTGCATTATATATACCTCTTGAACTTGGAGGAAACATTTCTTATTTATTTCCTCATATTCATTATAGATTAACATGGTTTCACCAAAATTATACTTTGGCACCACCATCACAGATAAACCCTAACGGGATTATGATGTGTAGAGCTTTGAGTTTTGACTACATCCGATTTGAATTTGGTGGATGTTAAGTGTCACTTTCAGTTTCAGTGGAGTTTTGCATCTGTCTGCTTGTGTTTAGAGAATGATAAAGTATTGAGAGTCTAAATATGGATTTAACAAGCTTTCGGGCCACATTGCTTCTATGTTTGTTCACTATGTATTGCATAGTAGTGTTTGTGAAGGTACGACTATAAGCTGGTGGAACTAGCACAATTGGTATTCATGGGGGAATCACTTAGTGTGCCCATAAAAAATGACTGCACCTTGCTCTTATCAGATCTGGGCCATCTGGATCTTTATACATATATAACAAATGTTAGTTAGCATTGAGAGATCGATAATTGTCATTTCATTGCTTCGTATAATCGGATGAGTAGTGCAGCTCCCAGAATCCGCTCTCCAGATGAGGAGGTTGGAAAAAATATGGAATCGCCACCAAAATTTAAAAAAATAAGGATAATTTTGAAAAATCTTTTTTTTTTTTGAAAAATAAATAAATAACTAGTCTTTGAAAACCAAAATAATAGAGTTTGGGAGTCGATTATACGTGGGAAAGGTGTTAGACATCTCACAACACTCGTTCAAGAGAACGGTTACCCTTAAATTAATTGTTTAAAAATAATAAGGCCTACAATTATATTTTAATTATCCTAAAAGAAGAAAAAGAAATAATGAATCGTATATTTTTTCATTTACAAAAAAATGGATACGACAAAAAAAATATATACATTTTTTAAAGCTGGATTGATCTAAGATGAAACCCTAAAGCCTATGTACCCTTTAAAGGGATCAAAGCTCATGTAATTTGGGGATAAAATGCGTATCACATAGTTTTATGTCTTTTAAGAAAAATCTTGATTAATTTATTTAAAAAAATTATTTTCAAATTGGTTGGTATTTTTTTTGTTTGTGAAAACAAGTTTTTCTCTTTACTTTTTCAGAAAATCTTTTCATAAGAATTTTAGATTAAACTTTCTGAGGAGATCCCATAACCTCACACGGAAGAGTAGTAGGTTTTTGCTTGAGGATGTTTTTAAAATCTCTTATGACATAAAAACAATTCTTTGAAAGCAATTTTTATTTAAGAAAACTGTATTTTTCCTCTTTTTTTTTTGTTTCACAAAGATTTTAGTTCTGAGAGTTGACAAAAAGGAGAATAAAAATAAAAGAATAAGTACGTACCTACCGAGCTTGTATTCGTAGAGGAGCAATCAAAGCAAGCAAACACTCATGAATTATAACAGTAATACCGGAATAAATGACTAATAGAAAAAGAATCATCTCATGCTTCAATAAAGGCGCCCAAAAAAATTTGATCCCATACAGAAAACAATCACATAATGATACTCACGTGTCCGCGTAATTGGAATGAAGGGAAGAACTAAGAAGTGGTTGATGTGTGGAGTGGGGTCCGTTGATGGTGATAGGTTTTGGCTTGTTGTTCAATGAAGGTGAATGAATGGAAGGGAAAAAAGACAAAAGCTTGGAGAGGAGAATTAAGTTACGATGGAGAAAAGAAAGCTCATGGGAGAGAGAGAGAAGAAAGTCTAGAGGAAGGGAAGTCGGTAAGCGTGGGAGAGAGAAGCCTGTTTGCGAAGCCAATCCCCTCCCCATTGGAGAGTTACCTCCTACTCTTTAAACAGGGTTTCATCTTCTAGACTTTCTAATCTATCTTATCCTCTACAAATCTGATTTGTTCATCACTTTTCAAAGATATCTCTTATTTGTTATTAGTTCTTCACCTCGAATATCTCCTTTTGAAACCATCTCCCAAATTATCTAACTTATCTCTCTCAAAATATCTGATCATTTTCCATCTAAAACCTCTCCTACTTCAACCAGTTTATATATTTTCTCTCTTAATAATTTTTTTAATCTAACCTAAAATCTATCATCTTTTAACCAATTTTCATATCTTATCTTTTAATTAATTTTCATATCTTATCTTTTAATTTTTAATCTGACCTAAAATATCTCCTCTTTTAACCAATTTTCATATCTAATCTTTTAATTTTTAATTCCACCTAAAAGGTCTCCCTAAAATCATTCAAATTTTCTTCCATAATTAATTCTTTATTGTTTTATGGGCCCGGACAAAGTAGAGTGTTTACAGTTACCCCTCTTTACTTGTTCGTAGCTGAGAGGAGTAAGCTTCTCGTCCATAAAGCAAGTAAAGATAAAAACACGTATTTTGTCTGGCCTGACATGAAAAGCAAGATGACACAGCTAAGGATCCCCTACAAACCAAAAGAGGGCAAAAGCAAAATACAGTACTCCTGCCCCTGTTTACTTGGTTCATAAAAGAGAGTGCGAGATGAAAGCAGAAGAACTGTTTGTTGAGGGGTCTACAGAGTAGGGCTTGATGGGGAAAAGGGCCAGCGTAACTGGGTTTTGAGGGGCCTTCATAATAGAGCTTTGAAAATGGGGGCAACATAACTGGGGTTTGAGGGGCCTGCGTAACAGGGCTTTGAAAAAGGGGCCAGCGTAACTGGGCTTTAAGAGCTTGCGTCACAGGGCTTTGAAATGAAAAGGGTCAGCGTAACTAGGCTTTAAGGAGGCATGCGCAATAGGGCTTTGAAAATGGAGCCAACGTAACTGGGCTTTGAGAGGCCTGTGTAATAGGGCTTTGAAATGAAAAGTGCCAGTTTAATTGGGCTTTAAGGAGGCATGCGTAACAGGGCTTTGAAAAGGGGGCCAGCGTAATTGGATTTAGAGAGGCCTGCGTAAGAAGGCTTTGAAATGAAAAGTGCCAGCGTAACTAGGCTTTAAGGTGGGGCCTGTGTAATAGGGCTTGAAAATGGGGCCAGCGTAACAGGGCTTTGAAATGAAAAGGGCCAGCGCTGGGCTTTAAGGGGGCTTACACAGGGCTTTGAAAAGAGGGTAAGCGTAACTGGGCTTTAAAAGTGTTATGTTTCCTGCTATAAGGCTTTAAAGAAGAATTTTGCCTGCCGATACAGGGCTTTAAGGGTGTCAGTTGTTACTGGTCTTTAAGGGTGCCTACTGATATAGGGCTTTGAAAATGTGCCAGTCGTTATTAAGCTTTAAGAATGCCTACCGCTACAGGGCTTTAAAGGAATTGTGCCGATACAGAACTTTAAGGGTGCCAACTGTTACCGGGCTATAAAAGAGTTGTGCCTGCCGTTATAGGGCTTTAAAGAAGAATTGTTCCTGCCGATACAGGGCTTTAAGGGTGCCAGTCATTACTGGGCTTTAAGGGTGTCTTCCAATACAAGGCTTTGAAAAGGTACCAGTCGTTACTGGGCTTTAAGGGTGCTTGCCCTACAGGGCTTTAAAAGAATTGTGCTTGGCGATGCAAGACTTTAAGGGTGCCAGCCGTTACTAGGCTTTTTTAAAAAAGAATTGTGCCTGCCGATACAGAGCTTTAAAGGTGCCAGTCTTTATTGAGCTTTAGGGTGTCTCCCGATACAGGACTTTGAAAAGGTTCCAACCGTTATTGGGTTTTAAGGGTGCCTGCCGATACATGTGTAACACCCTAAATTTTTAAAAAGAATTAATAAGGAAATATTTAAAATCTTGGGGTATTGTTTGCTATTTAAAAAGCCTTATAAATAAATTTAGGAATTAAAGCATATCTAGAGAAATTATTTTTGAAGTAAATTCATATTAGTTTGTAAAGGACATGGTAATTAAAATTACCAAGGAATGGTATCATGGGAAAGAGGGAAAGTAGGGGAAATGAAAAAGTTGATATCTGCCATTCGTTGAAAATATCTTTAGTTATAAGCAGAGGGGCAAAATGGTAATTCACCATTTGAAAATTATTTTTTTCTTTCCTATTTCTTCTTTACTCCCACGTGTTCCTTCTCACCATTCCCTCAACATCTGCTTCTCTCTCTCCCCGATAGCTCTCTCCCCCTCACCTTCTCTATTTCTTTGAGCGACAATGGCTTTCAATGGTAAAGGGGGCGATTCACGGTGGCAATCAACTCAAGGACGCGTGTAAAGTTTGATTTGACCATAGGTGAGTCTCTTTCCTCTGTTTTCTTCTCTTTTCGGTCTGATTGAGCGAGTTCGAGGGGGGATTGATTCAAGTTCTAGGGTTTGGAGTTCATAATCCCATAAAAATGAAGATTAAGCTTCGATTTTAACGATTTAGGGAGTGATTTTGAGAGATGAGTAATTTCCTATTTTGTAAAAGTTTCCTTTTTTGCTTTGTTCTTGCTTTGAACTTTATTCTTTGCACCTACAATGGAAATTTTAAGCACATGTGAAGTATTTCAACTGCAGAAAGTATAAATGCATGAGTTAAATGCCTAATATACTCAAATTATAATGAAAATGCAATTAACTCTCTAATCTTGTACCATAAGTATAAAAGTGACTAAATCCCCATTTAATGGCTTAGAACAAATGCTAATTTCCTATAATTAGTGGATAAAAATATGTAATAATCAAGTGCAATCATTCCCTCACACTTAGACCTTTGTACTCCTGGACAAAGCATAGACTCACAATGATAAAGGCATAAGCTAAACAACAATCTCAAGTTGGAACAAGACATGCTCAAGATATGCAAAGAGAAAATTGACAATGCAATTGAGAATCAAATAGCAACATGTGAGCACTCGCTAGGATATAAAGTGTTTCACACAATCTCACAATCATGGGTTATTTCTCTCTACTTTCTCAACATGCAATTTACCATATGCACTACAAAAAAAGCGGGTTTTACTAGCGGTTAATTTAGTAGCGTAACGAATAAACCGCTACTACATGAACATTAGTAGCGGTTAACGAGAATAACCGCGACTAAAATGGTCAGTTTGACCAAAATTAATATACTGGCGTATATTAGTAGCGGTTACATTCAAAATAACCGCTACAAAGGTCGCGTCCTTTGGCGGGAACATTAGTGGCGCTAATTTAGTAGCGGTTTATAGACATAAACCGCGGGTAAATAGGGGGTCACGAATTAGTAGCGGTTATCTGAAAACCGCCACTAACTGAAAAGACGCATTAATTGAAGTGGGATATTAGCGGCGGTTTTGGTATTTTAGTAGCGGTTATAACCGCCACTAACGCAACAGTCGCATTTATTGCTGGTGCGTATTAGTGGCGGTTTTTGTTGATAACCGCTACTGATAGTAGCGGTTATTATGAACCGCTACTAAATTTGAGTACTATTTAACTCCCTAGTTTCCATTCGTAAATGTACGAGGAATCTGGTGAAAAAGACATACGCAAGTATATTATTCGGCTTTTTCGAATATTAGAAGGACATACAGATTTTCAGACACCAGTTTAGGCACCAAATATGGCAGAGAAGAACAACCGCGGTAAAGGAAAGGCCCATATGACTGCTGAGGAGGAGGAGCAAGAGCGACAACACCAAAACCAACTGAGAGAGGAGGGGCGTATACAAGCGGAGCGGGAACGTATACAGCGAGAGGCAATTCCCGAGGATATCATGAACGAGTTCTACAATGAGAACTCTCCTCATATTCCCGATTTGGACGCCTTCGAACAATGGTTGAATAGTGAGGACACTGAGGAAACCGGCGGGGGTGCTAGCAGACAGTCCAGTCGAAAGACAACTGGATTCAATGTACAAGTGCAGGGTAAGGGAATAAAATTTTTTGTCGTTTTTATGAGATAATTTAAATTTTTACTTGGGTTTAACGGTATTTTTAAATTGTGCAGACCCTTCTGGTAGTAGCACGAGGAGGACGCTGAGTGTGCAAGATGCGCACAACCTCCCGACCGGCCACAGGGTGAAGGTTGACTGGAACCTGTTAACCCTTCAACCTAAAGGGAAGGGGGGTCAATTGTTTGGCAGGTTCTACGGGAATGTTGGCCAGAATTACCAGCGCTTCCCGATTGACGCTTTAGACTGGAGGAAGGTTAATAAAGAGACGAAGGATTTTGCTTGGAGGGAGATCGTGAAGGTCAATTTAATTGAGTTATAGTTTATATATTATTTATTATTTTAGGAAAATGATTTTCTTATAATGATATGAATTCTATTTATTATTTATTATTATTGAAATATTATTGTAATTGTAAGTACATTATTTGTTCAATGATCTTTTTCATATTTTGCAGAAGAAGTTTGATGTGCGAGATATGTTCAAACGTTGGGCAGTAGGGAAGATGGGTGACGGTTGGAAGAACAAGAGGTTGGATTTGTTCAACCAAAGGGATGCCGGTGGGAGCAGGCCGATTCAGGAGTTGATAGAAAATGTCCCTGGTGGAGTACCTCCGGATGCCTGGGAGAGATATGTCCGTTGGAGGAGGGGAGACTTAGGAAAGGTATATTTAATAATTTAATTATTAAGGTATTCATCATTATTAAGAAATATTTTTTATTTATAATTATGATTAAATTTTATTTTATTTTAACAGAAGAGATCGCAGCAAGGCGTTTACAGCAGAAGGCAGCAGAAGGTTCATCATACGGCTGGCATGAAGACATTTTCGGTCGGCTACGGAGAGATGGTATGAAAAATAAACCTTTCTTGTTTAATTGATATTTATTTTTAATTTATATTTATTTAACTTTATATAATAATAAATTATTCAATAATTTCAGGAGGACGAAGCTTTGTAGCAAGGGAAGAAGGCTACGTACGGCCTTTTCTTCCGTCAGAAACACAGGCACCATGACGGGAGTGCAACATCCAAAGAGGCTGAGGAGCATATTGTAAGAATTCTATTACTTTTATTTGGATTTATCATATTTTTTTAACAATTACATTTGTAGAAAAGTCTATTATATGTTCTGTGTTCAGGCTACAATTGAAGAAGTAGAGAGAGAGCTTCAGGAGTCGCAGGGGGATAATATAGACCCCACTGCCTCACTCAGGGCCGCCCTTGGGACCCGTGAGCACCCTGGCCGTGTGCGCGGGATGGGTTACGGAGCCCTACCGTTAGTGGTGTATGGCCGGGCTGGGTCGTCAAGCACTGCCCAGTCTGCAGGAGCCGGCCAAGCGTCTTCCAGCGGCTCTATGATGCACGATCCGGAGTATGAGGCTCGGATGAGGGAACGATTGACTCAGGAGATTACAGATCAGGTGTACGATCGATTGGAGTCCTGGGTCGAAAGTACCAACAATGCACTCGACTGGATCATTCAGAGGGTGGACCCAGGCGGACCTTCTATACGTGTACCAGGACTACCACCACGTCCACCGAGACAAACGCGCAACCGTTCTTCAGGATCCCAGCCAGAGGTTAATCAGCCAGAAGGTGGTCAGCCGGATACCACTCAACCAGATGCGTAGTTATAGGGTTTTTTTATTAGTTGAAAGTTTGTAATTTCAGGACTGTTACATCTTTTTTTTTAGTTGTGAAACTTGTGTTTTATTTTGGCTATGATTGCAGAAATTTCTAAATTTTTTGTTGTTATATCATTTATTTATATTTGAAGTTATTTTATATGGAAATGCGATTTTTTTTTAAAAAAATTAAGTGCGGTATTTATTTAACTAATAAAAAAATGCGGTATATTTTATAAATGTGGTATTTATTTAAAAAAAAAGAATATACTTATTTAGTAGCGGTTTAGGACCGCTACAAATCCTTATTGGTTTTAGTAGCGGTTTATATCCGCCACTAATTACCTCGGGAATTAGTGGCGGATATTAACCGCTACTAAAGCCAAATGCTTTTAGTAGCGGTTATAAACCGCTACTAACTTTAGTCGCGTTAATTAGCAGCGGTTCTGATCCGCTACTAAAAGCACTGCACTCAATAAGCTTATAAAAACTCCAGCTTATTCATTTCATTTCACATTTCCATCAAACTTCAATCCTTCTAATCTTTGATATCTTCTCTCATATAATGGATAAATCTTGGATCAATTTGCCCCGTACGTCCTCCCGCTATTTGGTCGGTTTGAACCATTTCTTAGATTTTGCTTTCGACCGCTCAAGTGTCAACAATAATATTCTTTGTCCCTGTCCGAAATGTAAATTCAAGAAGTGGCATCCAAGAGATATTGTGTCTGAGCATCTTATAGTGAAACAATTCCCATCTAAATACACTTTCTGGGGGATTCATGGGGAGAACGATGATGACGACGACGGTGAACGAGCTGCTGCAACTTCTCAGGTTGGACTAATGCAGATCGATGATCACGAAGATCATGTAGATCCAATCGACGATGTCGTGCGTGATGCTTTCGGTGCGCAACGTGACAACATCGTTACTGAAGAAGGCGTTGATGGACCACTGCCAGATTTTTTCCAAAACGATGCCGCTAGGAATTTTTTCGACCTTATGACGGAAGCTGATAAGCCATTGTTTCCAGGTTCTACTAAAAATTTTGAACTTTCATTTATAGTTAGTTAAATCATCTTTTTTACACTAAATTATTGTTTATACAGGGTGCAATAAATACTCTAAGCTTTCATTTCTAGTCAAACTGTATCACATCAAGTGCTTGTGTGGCTTTAGTGATAAGGGAATGTCAATGGTGTTAGAATTATTGGGAGATGCATTTTCTCAGGCAGAAATCCCATCTTCATTTTACGAAGCGAAGAAGACAATCAATAAGTTGGGATTGAACTACACCAAAATTCATGCATGCCCGAATGATTGTATGTTGTATTGGGGAGACGACGCTGAGTTAGACAGATGTAAGCGGTGTAACGCGTCTCGGTATAAACAAGCAAAGAGGGGTCGATGGGCAACCAAGAAGCCTGCGAAGATTCTTAGATATTTTCCATTGACTCCAAGACTTCAGAGGTTGTATACTTCGTCTAAAACGGCTGAGCACATGCAGTGGCATTCATCAGAGGCCAACGTGGATGGGAAGTTGAGACATCCTAGGGATGCCGAGGCTTGGAAAGCATTTGATGCTGAATTTCCAGAATTTTCTGCGGACCCAAGAAATGTCCGCTTAGCTCTCGCGTCAGATGGTTTCAATCCGTTCGGGAATCTTAGCACTACGTACAGTATATGGCCTATTGTGTTGATACCGTACAACTTGCCCCCTTGAATGTGTATGAAATAAAGCTCATTCATTCTTTCGATGATTATTCCGGGGAAGAGAGCTCCTGGAAATGATATAGATGTCTACCTTCAACCGTTGATACAAGAGTTGAAGGAACTGTGGAGCAACGGAGTTGAGACGTTTGACGCTTACAGTAAGACGCTATTCACACTCCGTGCGTCTTTGATGTGGACAGTTAGCGATTTCCCTGGACTTTGCACATTGTCTGGTTGGAACGTGCATATGGGGTTAGCTTGTCCTAACTGTAGCTTTGATCAAGACTCTGTTCGCCTGCCCCACAGTCGCAAGTGGTGCTTTATGGGTCACCGACGGATCCTTCCTCGAAGTCACAGATTTAGATTGCAGAAAATTAGATTCAACGGATCACAGGAAATGAGAGATCCACCTGTGTTGTTGTCTGGCCTAGATGTTCTTCAACAGCTCGAAGATGTCGACGTACAATTCGGGAAGCAAGTTGACGTTTAGCCCGGTGGTAGAAGGCCTCTCGGCCAGTCCCATGCGGCCAGGGATAACGTGCAACAGTGGAGAAAGAGGAGCATTTTCTTTCAGCTCCCTTATTGGAAATCTAATAAGCTTCGTCATTGTCTGGATGTCATGCACATCGAGAAAAATGTGTGTGACAATGTTTTGTACACGTTGCTGAACGAGTCCGGAAAGTCCAAGGACCATCTGCAAGCAAGGAAAGATCTCATGGCTATGGGAATACGTCATGACGCCTGGCCAGATGAGAATGATAAGTTTGCCCCAGCCTCATTCACACTCACAAGAGGCAACAAAGAAGTCTTCCTCTCCACACTTAAGGACATTAAGGTTCCTGATGGTTATTCAAGCAACATCTCAAGATGTGTCGATATGCATGCCAAGAAGATTGCCGGGTTGAAAAGTCATGACTGCCATGTTTTGCTCCAGCAATTCCTACCTCTGGCAATTAAAAGCACACTGCCCCCGAAGGTGTCAAATGTTTTGGCTCAACTCAGTTCTTTCTACCGACGATTGTGTGCAAAGGTTTTGGACGCAACAGAGTTAGATCAATTGCAAGAGAAAATAATTCTAACGCTCTGTCATATGGAGATGATATTTCCTCCGTCTTTTTTCACTGTGATGATCCATCTCACTGTCCACCTCGTTCAAGACGCAAAGATGGGTGGCCCTGTTCAATACCGTTGGATGTATCCCATAGAGAGGTAATTTGATTAATTACTCCGTACAGTAATTTCATGATTTTTGTTTCAGTAATCTGATTGTAAATGCAATTGCAGATACCTAGGGAAATTGAAGTCGTACGTCAGGAATAAAGCATCTCCAGAGGGTTCAATAGCAGAGGGTTATATTGGTGAAGAGGTGTTAACATATTGTTCGCGGTATTTTGATGACATGGAGACCTCGTTCAACCGCCCTCCTCGCGTCGATGACAGCCCCACTAATGTCCAATCACCTTCTAACACATTATTCCCACCCGTCGGAAAGCCAATTGGAGGAAGTCAGTATTACAAGCTCACTCCTACTAAGAGGTTGCAAGCACACAGACATGTCTTGACAAATTGCCCTCAAATAGAGACCTACATTCAGTAAGAATCATAACACTATGCACACGAATCGTATTATTTTATATACAAACCACGAAATCTTCTAATTTGTTGTTTTGAATTTAAGGGATTTCAGGCGTTATGTTAAACGCCAGCTTCGTAGCCGCACAAGGTCGTCTGCTGAAGTGGATAAAAAGGTCCATCGTGAGTTTCCAGATTGGTTTGCACGCAGAATACTCAACAACGACAATCCCCATCCGCCTGATATGATAAATCTAGCAACTGGTCCGCTCGACCATGTCAGGAGATATACGGCATACAACGTCAACGGTTTTAAGTTCTGCACCGTTGCACGGGATGAAGGTTCCCTCACCCAAAATTCCGGAGTGTTCGGCACATTTGGTACAAGAGTTATGCCAGCTCACGTGATACTGAAATGCAATTTGGAGGCGTATCATATTATGGGAAGCTCGTTGATATCATCGAGCTAAACTATCAAGGCCATTTCACCGTGCCTCTCTTCAACTGCATGTGGGCGGACACCAGAACTTCTCGAGGCATTACAGTAGATAGCTTGGGCATCACATCTGTCAATTTCTCAAGACTCATTCACACAGGGGAAGTACCAGATGACGAGCCGTATATTCTTGCCTCACAAGCGCAGCAAGTTTACTATGTGCAAGATCAGAAACACAAAGATTGGCACATGGTGATTCATATGAAGCCCCGAGACCTCTACGAAATGGGTGAGGAAGATGATGTGGAACTAGACAGCCAGCATTTTGAACCTGAAAACTTTGATAGCCTCATTCCGGAAGAAGACGGGCATTTACCAGTAGTTAGGTGAGTTTGCTCAATACAAAGTTATTACACAATTTTTCACATATTTTACTATTAGAAATTGATATGGGTGTTTATTATTTTCTTCTTAGGCGGGAGCAAGAAGATGATTGAAGGGACAATTTTTTTTTAAATTTGTAAAATTTTACATAACGGTATGTATCAAACATTAATATATGTTTTTTCTAAAGAATATCCTAACATTTCTTCTATCAATTTTTTTTTTCAATTTTGAAAATTTAGTAGCGGTTACAATAACCGCTACTAAATATACGCTACATTTTGTAGCAAATAAAACCGCCACTAAAGTACGCTACTTTTAGTAGCGGTTTTATAATCGCTACTAATACACATAAACCGCTACTAATTAGCGCCTCCAGCACCTATAAATACCCACCACTCACCCATCATTTTTCTACCCTTTCTCTATCTTCTGCTCATTTCCTTTCTTTGCTCTTTGGTTTCTTTCTATCTTATCATGTATTCCTTCATCTCTTCAACATAATAACAATGTGTTATAATAACAATGTTGTGTTAATTTTTTAAATAGGTATAATTATGTTATGTAATATTTACTTGTTCTGATGTAGGTATGTTTTTTAATTTTTCGTTCAGATTTGAAAAGTTCAAGAACTGAAACTTTCTTAATTATAAATTTAAAATTGTTGTTTAAAAACAGTGTAGTTGATAAAATAAGTTGCCAATTTTAATTTGACGAATATATTTTTTTATTAATTTTTTGCCACTTAGTAGCGGTTATGAAACCGCTACAAATAATTGATGTCTTTAGTAGCGGTTCTCAACCGCTACTAAACTTATGTCACATTAGTAGCGGTTCTAAACCGCCGCTAAATATACGTGTAATTAGTTGCGGTTATGAACCGCCGCTAATATATAAAATTACGTTTTTTCTGATTCTTGACATTAGTAGCGGTTATAATAACTGCCGCTAATTAAATATAGAAAAACGAAATTTTCATTTGTTGTTCTGTAGCGGTTTTATTAACCGCTACTGAATTAGTAGCGTAGTTGACCGAATTACCAGCGGTTATTTATAACCGCTACTAAATGTTTGTCACGGCATATTTAGTAGCGTAAATGTAAACCGCTAGTAAAGTGTTAGTTGCGGTTAAAACCGCTACTAATCAACCTAAATAACCGCTACTAATACACGCTTTTTTTGTAGTGATGCTTGTAACAATTCTCAAAATCTCCACTAATTGAGCACACATGCAAAGAATCAAGAGGACTTTAAAGCTTGTAATGTTCGGAAGGCTAAAGATGGAATAAGATGTAATATATGAAAGAAAAATGGTTGAGATGCACATGCAAGTCAAAACACACTCGGTAGCAATGAAGACCACAAATTCAAGCGCATGCTAGCCATATTTCTCAAGATGCCTTATTTCTCACTTATTTTTTTCTTTTTCTTTTTTAAATTTTTATCTATTTTTTTCAGCCTTCTTTCGATTTTTCTTTCTTTCTTTCTTTTTTATATATGGTATCTAACTTTCTTGTATAAATGGCTTTCACAAATGTAAAGTGGCAAATGCTACATATAACAATCCAAGCAGTGCAAATCAACCAAGTGAAGGGCTCAAAGGGGTGACTAATAAAAAAATATAGAAGGGTTTGTGTTTGGGACAATGGGTGATGAAAGAATGCCTCTATCATATTCAACACACATGGCTAATACTGTTTCAACCAAGAATTGAGACAAGTTCTAGAAATTGACACAATTAAGCAAGCATGCACACATATTTAAGTGGAAGTTGAAATTAGGCCAACAATAACCTCACGATAAGCTAAAGCTCACACATCACAATTCAACAACCAATTAACAAAGTAATGTTTACAATACATACCTTAAACATATTTGTAAACACCGTATATTGTCCGGACCCTACAAAATAAAATAAAATAAAATAAAATAAAATAACAAATAAATAAGATCTCTTGACTCTTTCTTTCAATTTGGGTTAACATTAGTTCAATTGTAGGAAAAGTCAAATGTATTAATTGACCACCAAGTCAGGAAATAAATTTGATGGAATATCAAAGAAAAAAAAATCAAATCATGTAGGTGCTCCCACCATTGGATACATAATTCAAATCATCATTTTGATTGAAGAGAGAAAAGGAAAATCTGATCAAATAAAAAAAAGAAAAGAAAAAAGAAAGCTGACAATGGGTATTGATGATGATTGATAGGCATTCAATGGGCTTTATCATGGTTGATTGTTTTAGCTTGCATCCCACGTAAATTCAATAAAAAAAGGGAGAATTGTACATAGGTCCCAAGCAAGAGAATTAATTTCAGACAGGTCCATTGACAACTCCTGCACTTGTTAACCAAGGCTATTGCAGTTGTTAATAGTTGTTATTAACAACTCCTTGGGACTTGTCTAAAATTAATTCTCTTGTTTGAGACCTATATGCAATTGTCCCTAAAAAAAATAAAAACGATGCATAAAAGGAAAAAATCCCAATTTGAATATAATGAGTGCATGCATTTCAACGACAAAGATAAAAAATGAATTGAAAAGGAAATATTTAAACTTTGATTATGATTGAATCATCTTGATTGCCCATGCAAAATGTTAAAGAAAGAATAATAAAAAAATTAAATGACAACAATAATTAAATTGTAATAAATGAGGCAAACCCTAGTGGTGCCTATATAAAGGAGAATAGGAGAGAGCTTTAGGGGACATCTTAGAGAGGGCAGAAAAGAAGAGGCAGTGAGGAATTTCTTCAAGAGAGAAAGGGCTATTGAGATAGGAAGAAAGGTAGATGATTATCGTATACTTATCCTAATATATTATTTCTCTTGGGGAAATGGAAAAAGAGACTGTTTAGAGAGATTTCTTTGCTTTGAGATCCTTTCTTATTTTTCTCTTCTTGTGCCGATGAATGTTTCTTATGAGACAGAGGCATCAACAAATACTCACATTTCATTGAGCCAAGGGTGACACAATTTTATGGACACTACATTGTGTCTTCTCACCTAGGCAATAATTCTGAGATATTGTAGGAATTTTATTGCAAAGTTCATGCCTGTATGATGTTATTGGTTGTTCTTTTGACAAATGTTTCTCACATGTTCTAACACGCCTCTTATTAGTCTTGCAATCATGATTTTAAATGTTTTGCAAATCAATCGAGTCATGTTATGATCTTATATTTTATTACTCGATTACCTTATTATTTTCCTGCAGCAAGATTATGAGCATCAAAGGTATTTATATTCTATCACACCTCTTGTTTAATCCTTGGGTGATATATGATTTGAAAGAGGCAATCGCACAAGAGGGGTGAATTGTGCTTTCAAACAAGGTATTAAACTGATGATAAATAAAATCAACTCTAAAACTTTATACTGGTTCGGCCAACACTGCCTACGTCCAGTTCTCCAACACCTTGTTGGGTTCCACTAACCACAGGTTTTACGAGCACAGGTTCACCTGTCAACCTTTACAGAGTTTTAGAATCTCTCTAAACACTCCCCCTTACTACCTGTAAGGCAATATCCCTGTTCTAAAGCACCAAGCTTTCAGAACAACCTCAAACAGTAGAGGATTTCAATAAATACGTTCACTTAATGAACTGATTTTGATAAACACTTAAGTACAGATAAAATCTCTAAAATAATAAATACAAGAAAACAGAGAGCAATGAATGAGTTCGTGAATATTCTTGTTTTTCGTCGCTTTTCATTAAATGCTCAAGTTCTGTATTTATATCTCTTCTCAGATTTTGCCTTAGCGTTCAATCTTCAAGAAGCCGTTTGAATTTAGTTGTTGGGAGCTCATAGCCGTTGGCATTTAATGCAGCTTCTTCATCGAGCTTAACTTTCTGCTCTAGCTTCAACTACTTCTTGCGTAGGGTGAGTTAGGAGAGAGATAGACTTAGCGTTCTGAGCGTCTGTACGAATTGTACTTTCTGGCAGCTTTTTCAGTAGCGCTAGGTTGATCTGCTATCGCTAACTTCATAAAGTGAGTTCTGCACTTAAGCTGTTAGCTGAACAAATAATCATTTAAAGTATAGAGAATGCTATCGCAAATTTAGTCTATTAGCTTAAGTGAGATAAAGACAATATAAGGTATTTCAAAGCATTTTATATCGATAGGCAGGAGTATTATCGATAGCATATTCTTTTAACTCAATGTTCAGAGTACTAGCTATATCATATCAGCATACATTCTTCTATCGATTGCTAATCCCTTATCTAGATACTTGATTGCTTATTAGCTTTAAGGATACTGAAATGTTTATTAAAGGGTGTTTCAAGGTATCCTATTATCGATAGCGAAACGAGTTAGCGCTAGCAACTATGTTAGCTCATTTGACTCATTTGCTCTCAGGCACTAGCTATCTGAATGATCATTATCTGAAGCACTTTTGTTATCGATAGCTTACTTTGTTATCGCTAGCTGATTCCATTAGATCAAGGACATGGTTCATTGTTCAGCTGGTTATACTTCCTTTTATTTTTCATGTTCTTAATGAACTACTAGCCATAGGATCTTTCGTAACGATAGTGCTAGACTTAGCGATAGATATTAACTTTGTTATTTCTAAGTCTTCACTTGCTATTGCTCTTTGTCTACTAGCTGTAGGGATACACTTAGCGATAGAGATATTCATTCTTGTTGTTCTGCTAAGTTTCCATCTACTATCTTTTACTCTTGCAATGGTGATCTGTTACCTATTAGATTTTACTCGTTTAGATCAAAGGTAACTTGCTCTCATTTACTTATTTTATGGGGTCAGTCTTCATCAACACTTAAGATTCTAACATGATTGTCTCTCTGTGAATCCACTTTCATAAATTAAAATCTAATATGGAATTCATTCCTTTTTTTAAAAAAAATATAATAATATTTTGAATGACTTTCATGCCGTGCGAGGTTTTTAGAACCTCCTCAAGGAAAGTTGATTATTCTTCCGTGCAAGGTTATGGGAACCTCCTCAGGAAGTATAGTCGAAAATTCTTTCAAAATCTTATTTTCAGAATAACAAGAAAAACATTTTTTAAAAAAAAATAAAAAATACAAACCAATAAAAAATATTTTTTTTAAATTAAGTTAATGAATGTTTTCATAAAAAACACAAACCAAATGACACGCATTTCTACCCCGAACTACGTGGGCTTTGATCCCTTAAGGTTACGTAGGCCCTAGGTTAAATCCTAGGTCAAGTCCAACTATGTAAATATTTATTTTTGTTTGTTTGTGTGAATATGTTTATTTTTTTAATTAAAGGCCATATTTATTTTTAGATAATTAACTTAGGGGTACTGTTCTCATGAACTGGTGCTGTGTGGTGCCTAACACCTTTCCCATGCACAATTGACTCTCGAACCCAATTTTTTTTTGAAATACCATTTGTTATTTTCAAAAGGTTTCCCAAAATTATCCTATTTTAAAAATTTTGGTGGCGACTCCATTTGACTTAATTTCAGGATGCTACAATATCTCATGTCCAACTCTTGAAAATTGAAAAGCAAAGGACAAAAGCATTGCAAAATTATGGGAATATTATGTATTTATTGTAGATATTCTTTCTGTGATTGATTAGGCATTTTTAGACTTTATTGGTAGTTATTAGCCTTAATTAATATTTATTAGTTTGTCTCTCCCTCTAGCCTATAAATAGGCTCTCTTTGTACATCAATTGATATGGAATGAGAAATACATTGTTTTTTCTCTCAAACTTGTCCACATGGCATCAGAGCCTTTAGGGTTTGTGCTTATTTTTCCTGTGTGAGGGTTTTTTTCCGGCGGAAATGGTCATCGTCCGTACACTGTTCATCCGTACCGTGCGCACTGTTCACCGTGTCCGTACCGGGGGGGGGGGGGGGTACTGTTCACCGTCAGTACAGTCCGTACGACGCGCTGTTTCGTGACGCCGTACGGATTCGGGAAAAATCGCCTTCTTCTTGTACCGCTACTGTTCACAATGATATCCAGTGTACTAGGTCTGGGTGCACAGTTTCCGAGGTCTAATGTTACTAGTCAGGTGTTGTGTTTTCTCATCTCTGTATATGTTGGAGGTGTTTTCCCAGTTGGTGTTTCAGAAATGATGAAGATGATACTCTCAGGCCTTTTGCTCATTGCTGCCACCTATGTCCTAAGATAGGTAGCAAGGAAGGTAACTCTCTCATCAACTGAAACTCACGTTGCTGTGGAGACTGTGTCCTCAATATTCCTAGCAAAACGGGGTAACTTTCTTCAAGCCCTAAAGACCTCACGGGATGTGTGGATTGTGGATTCTGGAGCCTCTGACCACATGACTGATAATCACCAATTGTTCACCACTTACACTCCATGTGCGGGCAACATAAAAGTAAAAATTGCAGATGGTTCGCTTGCTCCTGTTGCTAGGAAAGGAAGTATTCGAATTTCAGAGCATATCACTCTGGAATCCGTCTTTCATGTGCCAAAATTAGCGTGTAGCTTATTATCTGTTAGTCAATTGACGAAGCAGTCTAATTGTTCTGCTAATTTTTTGTCTATTCACTGTGTGTTTCAGGATCTATCATCGGGGATGTTGATTGGTCGTGCAAAAGAATGTGAGGGACTCTACTTTCTTGACGATGCCAGCATAAGTCATCAACCCATTACAAGGGTATGCACTTCTACATCTATCTCTAAAAATGAAGATACTATGTTATGGCATAAGAGAATGGGTCATCCCAATTTCCAATATCTATCTCGTATATTTCCAGATCTTTGTTCCAACCCTAACCTGAATACGAAGTGTGAAGTATGTGAATTAGCCAAACACCACCGATCTTCATATCTTAGAGCTCCATATATACCCACCGAGCCTTTCACTACCATTCACAGTGACTTATGGGGACCTTCACGTAACCCAAACCGTACCAAATCAAGAGGGTTCATTACATTCATAGATGACCATACCCGTCTTTGTTGGGTTTACCTCTTAAAAGACAAGTCTGAGGCACCATCTGCTTTCATACAGTTCTTCACCATGATTAAAAATCAATACAATACAAGCATCAAAGTTTTACACTCTGATAATGGTACTGAGTATTTTAACCGTACCTTGAGTGAATTCCTCCAAACACATGGTATTATCCATAGAAGCTTGTGTGTCCACACCCCTCAACAAAATGGGATTGCCGAAAGGAAAAATAGGCACATTTTGGAAGTTACTAGGGCCCTTATGCTTACTTGTAATGTACCAAAATTCTATTGGGGAGATGCTGCTTTAACTGCAGTCCACCTCATCAACCGAATGCCAAATAGGGTCATATCCTTTGAAACTCCTGTTAAAAGGTTACAAAGTGTCTTCCCTATTACTCACCTTGAAAATAACCTTCCCTTTCGTGTGTTTGGATGTACTGTGTTTGTTCATACCTATCCAAATAATAAGCTTGATCCCCGTGCAGTGAAGTGTATATTCCTCGGGTACTCTAATACTCAAAAGGGGTACAAATGTTTTGATCCTGTCTCTAAACACCTCTTTGTTAGCTTTGATGTTACCTTCCATGAAGCAACTCCTTTCTATCCAAAGCCTTCAATTCAGGGGGAGAGAATGAGTGAATCTCAGACTTTGGTGCCTTTACCTAGTTAGGAATGTGTTCTATTTGAACCATGGACCACACCAGCACCACCACCTCAACCAGAGCCACCCCAAATAGAACCACCTCTTCCACCACAGCCAAAGCCACCACAGACAAAACCATCTTCACCCCTAAACCAACCGTCTCTTGTGCCAATCATAAAAGAAAATTTAAATGCAGGGGGAGATGTAGAAAAACAACCAGATATGTTGGTGTACTTACGAAGGCATAAGGTTAAGGAAGGAGGGAACCTTACATATGAAGCATCCAAGCAACCAGAACCAGTGATAGCTCCTGGAGAACCAGAGGAGGCAGAATAGGTGGTAGCCCCTGAAGGGATTGATCCAGAGGTATCTCATGTTCCTGAACAGGTTAATGAACATAACGATCTTGATTTGCCTATTGCTCACAGGAAACAACCTCGATCGTGTACTCTACATCCAATCCAAAAGTATGTGTCTTATAAGGCTCTTTCCTCCAGCTATCGGGGCCTTTGTTACCAGTCTAGATAAAGTGTGCATTCCCAATAACGTCCAGGAGGCACTAGAGATACCAGAATGGAGATTTGCAGTTATGGAGGAGATAAAAGCTTTAGAGAAGAATGGAATGTGGGATGTTGTTGAAAAACCAAGAGGCAAGAAACTTGTTAGCTGCAAGTGGGTATTTACCCCTAAATATATGGCTGATGGTTCTCTTGACAAGTTAAAAGCTCGACTTGTAGCAAGAGGGTTCACTCAGACATATGGTCTAGACTATGAAGAGACATTTGCACCAGTGGCGAAACTGAACACTATCTGAATCCTATTGTCTGTGGCAGCCAACCTAGATTGGCCACTTCATCAACTGGACATCAAGAATGCTTTCTTGAATGAAGAACTTAAAGAAGAAGTTTACATGACTCTGCCTCCTGGCTTTGAGAGGGGAAAAAGTGACAAAGTATGCAAATTGAAGAAATCTCTTTATGGCTTGAAGCAGTCTCCTAGGGCATGGTTTGACAGGTTCTCAAAAGTTCTAAAGTTTGAAGGCTACAAACAAGGACTATCTGATCATACAATGTTTGTCAAAACAGAGGGAGGAAGAAGATGTATCCTAATTGTGTATGTTGATGATATCATCCTTACAGGAGACCACATTGATGAGATGACAAGGATAAAGATCGCACTGGGGAGAGAATTTGAAGTTAAGGATCTAGGGGATTTGAAATACTTCCTTGGAATGGAGATTGCAAGATCAAAAAGAGGCATCTATGTATCTCAAAGGAAGTATATACTTGATCTTCTAGATGAGACAGGCATGTTAGGGTGTAGTCCGGAACCAACTCCTATCGTACCTCCTAAGAAGAGAAAAAAGATGCCTACAAAGGAGGGGGAGGGAGAAGAGAACAGTCCTGAGGATGAGATTGAAGATGAAGAAGTGGAAGTAGTGGATGAGAAAGAAGAGGCGGTTGACAAAGAAAGATATCAAAGACTTGTTGGGAAACTAATTTACCTTTCTCAAACAAGACCTGATATAGCTTTTGCAGTGAGTGTGGCTAGTCAATACATGAGTGAGCCAAAGAAAAAGCATATGGATGCGGCCTACAGAATTCTGAGGTACCTAAAAGGCACTCCTGGGAGAGGATTATTCTTCTAGAAACAAGAACGTAGAACGATTGAAGTATATACAGATGCAGATTGGGGAGGAACACACCCTAACCGGAGATCAACCTCTGGTTATTGCTCATTTGTGTGGGGAAATCTCGTTACTTGGAAAAGTCAGAAACAAAGGGTTGTGTCTAAGAGCAGTGCTGAAGCTGAATTAAGGGCATTGGCTCAAGGGATAATGGAGGAGTTGTGGTTGAAACGGGTCCTAAATGAGATACATGTCAGAGTGGAGTTGCCATTAAAACTCTATTGCGACAACAAGGCTGCTATAAGCATGGCCTTGAATCCTGTTCAGCATGAAAGATCAAAACACATGGAGATAGATCGACACTTCATTAGGGAAAAATTTGAAGAAGGGATCATCTGTCTGACTTATCTACCAACAAACCTTCAAGCTGCAGATGTGTTAACAAAATCATTGCTCAAGCCTTCTTTTGAGAGTTGTATGAGCAAGTTGGACATGATTAATATCTATGATCCAACTTGAGGGGGAGTATGGGAATATTATGTATTTATTGTAGATATTCTTTCTGTGATTGATTAGGCATTATTAGACTTTATTGGTAGTTATTAGCCTTAATTAATATTTATTAGTTTGTCTCTCCCTCTATCCTATAAATAGGCTCTCTTTGTACATCAATTGATATGGAATGAGAAATACATTTTTTTCTCTCTCAAACTTGTCCACAAAAATCTATCTAAAGTCTAGGATAACAAACAACCTAATATGGGTCTCTTCTTGCACAGGTTTTCAAAAAGTGGGGCAAACTAGGTTTTTAAAAAAATACATTTTGAAAAACACTTGAATTCACTCTTAACAAGCCTACTATGACAAATGCGACCATTTATGCATAATAGGTAAGTCAAGAACAACTTTAAGCCAAAAATGTTGAAAATCATTTCAAAAACAGTCAAAGGTCACCAAAAACCACTAACCATAGGAAATCAAGCAAAGAAATATCCAAAATGACCCCCAACAACCCTTCGCCTACACTTGAATGTTGTATTGTCCCCAATGTAAAATCCAAATGTAAGGTACAACATGCAATCATCCACAAAAGGGAGGCTTATAACTCGAATGGTAAATTCGAAGCATGTCTAGCTTATAACACATGCTAAGTCCCTTAGAAAATTAGAGTGAAGCTAGATTCTTGCAATAGTCAATGGACTTGATCTCTAACAGTCCTACCCACAGGGCTCTCTCACCAAAGTCCACATCTCTAGACTGAGTGATTTGGAACTAAACAAAATCAGAGACCTTGAGTGGGACTACTTCCACAAGATCCGGAAGAAATTAGTCTTCATAGTTTGGTGCATCCAAGACATCCAACCGAGCTAGGATGGGAGAAAGCAATGGTAGAAACTTAGAGTGAACTGGCATGGTTACTTCTCTTTAAAGTTCCAAGAGCGCGGCATCTAACGTAGTAGCATTTGTAGACTTCTTTTGGGTTCTTTTCCACCTACTCTTTTTCTTTGGCATCGACTTAGGAGGTATGACCGCCCTGCTAATACCTGCAACATCACATAAAACATAATCTTTTCCAAGCATAGCAGGGTTAGGTATAATAGCAGCAGAAACAGGCTTCTGAGTAGAAAAATGAAAGGGAGAGGAGGGTAGTTGAAACATGGTATCATAGTCTATAGCATGCGTAAATGAAACAATATTTCCACAATCCCAAACACAGAATCATCAATCTTAACACCCTACAATGAAGTAACATCTTGCATATGCTTAGAACAACCATCAAGCACGTATTTGATCTTATGCTCCACAACAGACATAGTAATAAACATTTCTTTCATGTTAATGATCGTGTTTGCAGTGTCAAGAAAATGTCTACCTAAGATGAGATTACTTGACCATTAGAATCCTTAGAGGTATCTAAAACGACAAAGTCAGCAGGGAAGACTAAGTCTCTAACTTGTACAAGCACATCCTCTAAAACACCATAAGGATACCTAACAACCAACTAACTGTAGAATGGTTCAGGTAGGCTTTAAATTAGTGAATCCTAAGGTGTCATACAAAGATTTTGGCATCATGCTAATGGCTACACCTAGGTCCAACAATGTATCATAAATGTGAGCTCTACCCAAAGTACAAGGAATAGTGTATGACCCTGGATCGAGACTCTTATGTGGTATGCTATTAGTGAACAGTACAGATACATTAGACCCTAACTGGACTCTCTCATCAAGTTTGAATTTTCCTTTAGAGGTGCATAATTCTTTCAAAAATTTGGAATACGCAAGCACCTTTTTAACAAGCTCAAGCAAAGGAATGTTCACCTCAGTTTTTGACAAATCTCTGTTTGTAATGCTTTTATATGCTTAATTTGAGGCAATTAACATGATTAAGATGCAAGTTTGGTCTAACAATGTCTAATTAAATGTCTCAAACTCTCAAGTGAAATGAGTGTAAAATTAGGATTAATTAGCCATAATTGTAGATTAATTGCATTGATTAATTTATAGGGCTATTTGATCTTGGTTTTGTCTTATTTTTACTTACAAGGTCGAGCAAGGACCAAAGATCGGATTCCGAACGAAGAAGAAGGCCAAACAAAGGGGCAGAATCATCTGAAGCTCGCCACGGCGAGGCAGAGGGTGAGGGAACCCCCAAAGAGGCAGAAAAGAAGTTAGCTTGCCGCAGCGAGCCCGCGGCGAGAAAGCCCCAAAATTCCAGAGAGTAATGCAGTTCGCCTAGGCCTCGCCGCAGTGCCGTTCAGCGCTCGTATCAGCACGCGTTTTTCGGGCTTGATTCGGATCTAACTCAATACCCACTCACTTAACCCGATTTCTGGACCTATAAATATGAAAATCTAAACCCTAGAAGGCAGATTTGGTCCACAAAACACACACCCAAACCCTAGCTCTCTCATTCTCTCATCTCATCTTCATCTTCCACCTCCTTTCCACCCCAAATTTTCCATGGCACCCACTCTCATTTCTCTTGTTGGCGACTTTTCCATGGAAGGCAAAAGCTAGAGGGCACAAATCCTTGGTGATGGAGCGTAATGACTTAAGCTTGGAGCTTCATTAGGGGAGTTCTTGTTCTCCCACTCTCTCTTCCTTATGTTTAAGCATGTTTCTAGGATTCTAGGGCTTGTTTCTTCATTTGGATGTGATTTCTACTACTTATCTTTTGTTAGAGAGTGGTTGAAACACTTGTAACTTGTTTCCATTTATGTATGCTTGACATTTGTTCATTTACTTAAACTTTGTTTGAATGTATGGATTCATCATTTTGAATGAATGTTTTAGTTAATATTTGTGCTATTTGAGGATTCTCATTTAGTAGACCACTTTGTCAAATATTTGCATTTGTAAATTGGCTATTGAGTTTGTTAAGTTGCATGAGTGGCATTGGCCTTCTATCCTTGTGTTTTAATTTATTATGTGGGATTCCAGTAATTAATTGAACCCTAGGATTAATTAAGTGGCAATTCGGGATCCCGGTTGTCGGATTAATAGCCCCTTACAATTAACAAATTCACTTTGGTTTTTAAGCTGATTCAACTCAGTATTGGAGGGATTAGTAAGCAGGATTCCGGTACTAATCCACCCAATTCGAGCCTAGCCTAGAGGGAGCCCTCTAGGGGCCTTTTTAATTAACCAAAGAATCCCTAAAAACAAACTGAAGCAATGATTGTCTTAAGTCTCTATTCACCAAGGGTTACTCCATCCCATTGAATCCAAAAATCCAATCTCAATTCTTTCTTGAATATACAACACTTTTCACACAACTTTTATAGCCAAAATCAACCCAAAAAAAATGTTTTACCCGTTTTGTCAAGTTTGCATCTAGCTATTAGGTCATCATTTGCATTTTAGGCTCCTCAAGAGAACGACACTCGGTGGTAGCTCCCACTATCCCCTTGGTCCCCAAAATTCTTGAAGAGAGGGCCTGAGGCGGCACTGCTCCGACATAACCCTAACGGTTAGGTGCTCTTCAGTTTTACTAAACAAATCAACAACATCATGATCATGCTTGGATATATCATGCTTTCTACTTTTAACTAAAGCTTGAGGAAAAGTAATATCACAAAGATTTACCTCTTTACCTATTTGCAATGAGGCTCCAACCATGTCAGGTGGTGGTGAACTCAAGTCCTCAACAGCGACCTCTCTCAGAAGTGTTGGTGTTCCCACTTGAGACTGAAGCTCATCAGTAATAGCAGCTTCTTGTTGAGTTGATTCATCATACTTGCTTTCAATAGATTACCTCCCCTTAACATCAAGTGAGAGTGGATGCTTGGGTTTAGGACTTTCACACTCAATCTCCTCATCTACCGGCTCTTCATCCTAGACATTCCCTCACTTCCAAGAGATGTAGCATGGAGGGACTTTGCATCATTGGGAATGATCATGGTCTGTGACAAAGAAGGCCCAATGGCTTGTTTTGTGAGGCTAAAGAAGGCTTCGACAATTTTGGAGATATTAGAGTTGATTTTGGAGATTTCTTCCTTAGTGATTTCTCTCTCATCGTTGAGTTTGGGTATACAAAAGTTGAGGTAAGAGAATTTGTCATTATTGGCTTCTCTCTCTTCATTGAGTTTCTCATAACTCTCAGACTCATGTAGTGGAATTAGTTGCCCTTATTCAGAACCATAGGGCAGTAATTGCATAGATGACCCTTCTCATCCTTTCTAATTTTGGGTGGAGCTCATTTTATCATTATAAGAACTGGAGTTGGGTCCCATTTATGTGCAGGCTTCTTTTGGTACATGGCTGAAACATCCTCATAGCGATTAGGGCACACACTATAAATGTGCATTTGAGATCCACAATAATCACAACTCAGTGCCATCAACTCTCTACCGATTGGATTCATAGATGAAGAAGAGGTGAACTTGTCAAGTTTAGTAGAGATGCAATGATCTCTGCCATAAGACCATCTAGCTGCAGCATATGTAAAGGAGTCGACTCAGCCTTGTTTAGGGCTCTTGTAGACCGGCTAGAAGTGTAATGTTTTTGTTTAGAAAGAGCAAGTTTCTGGATTATTCGCCATGCTTCATCTGAGGTGCAATCTGGAAAAGATCCCTGAGTAGTAGAGTCCAGCAAATCTTGATTCTTTTCCAAGAGACCATCACAGAATGTCTGCACAAGTAACTCTTCTAAGATTTGGTGATGTGGGCATCGAGCAAGTAGGTCTTGGAATTGAATCCAAAAATTATACAAGAACTTATCATGATCTTGGAGGATGGAAGTTATTTCTTTTCGTCTTGCAAAGGCTTTTGTGGTTGGGAAGTACTTATTCAAAAATGCCTTCCTCAAATTTCTCCATGAAGTGCATGCGTCCGGATCAAGCCTAGGTAGGCTCATAAACCAAATATTTGCTTTCCCCTCTAAGGTGAGGTGGAATACATGCCACATAATATCCTCAGTTGGAGCTCTAGCGGGCTTTAAGGAATCACATTGAACAAATAGTTCATCCAGGTGTTTGTAAGGTTCATCCTCCTGTAAGCCATAAAATTTTGGTAAGGACCGAATCAATAAACATTTTATCTCATAATCAGCATGAATATTAGGAAATGCATTTATAAAAGGACTATAATTATCATTCACAGCATTAGCATCCTTAATGGTCCTTCTAACCTATATGGTATATCGATCACCCTCATTTATAATGTGACCCTGTAGACCGTTACCCCCATGACCCCCATTTTGGTTCCTAGGTGGTTCTACACCTTGATTTGGTATGTTGGGAAAAACTGGGATTACAGGAACAATAGGGTTGACTTGGTTATTAGGTTGATCCATAACTGGAAAATCTAAGTCAAATTCAGTGTCGATATCTGGGTCACTAGCTACACTAGAGTCACTAGAAGATGTGTCCCCTACAACTACCTCAGTGGTAGAAACAATGGCTTTATTGGTTCTCCTTAACTGGGTAAGGTGATGCTCAATCTCAGGGTTCTCAAGTAGTAAATTGGACCCACTGGTATTAGTTCTAGTCATACACAAGAAACAGATAGCAAGTGTATGCAAGAATTGCAGTCAAATATCAAGCAAATAAGCACAATGCATAATAAGATCAAATGGCCAATGGAGAGATGAATAATGGGTGAAATCAACTCAAACAAACTAAGAATGAAGGGAAATCAAAGAAGAAATCTCAAAAACATAACTATCCTAAAATCTGTAAAAATACCAAAAAAATAAAGGAAAATTGAAAAAGGGCCTACAACAATGGAATTTGGCCAAAATTTACCACACCCAATAAAATAGATATTGAACTTGCTTAGAATGGTCTAAAACGTTAGAAAACCAAAGCTCATAAATTTCTGGGAAAAATTTTCAAAAATTGACAGCAAGCTCTAGTGCGGGTATCGATGTATTTTGAACAATTTTCCAATCGATGTGCAAGCTAGGTAGCATTCAATCCCAAAAAATTCAATTCAAATATGATTTAAAATAACACATAACACACAACAAGAACAATATTTTTGGATTTTCTCAATTTATGCAATGCAAATGCAACCAAAAATAACCTAAAAATGCAAATGCAACCTAAATACAACTAAATGACTTAAAATGCTAAGAATGAAAAATATGACCTAAAACTAACCTAAAGACTCCTATCCCTTATAAATGCCTCAAGTGACACTTAGCTAACCTAGGGAGTAAAAAATGACTCCTTAGCAATGGCACCATTGATTTGAGCCTTTCCTAATACGCCTTGGGGTTCAAGTGCAAATTTATTTATTTAATCAAGAATTGCACTAGTGGCGCTTTCCAGGATTATCTCTCAAGGAGTCTAATGAACTAACATAGAAAAACTAAATGCAATTAAAGCAATAAAAATGGGGTTTTAGAGTAGGTATTGTTCATAAAGTAAATTTAAAGACTTATTTTTGTTATTTTTAGGATAAAAGTGGATAGTTAATGGAATGCAAATAATGGGATGCTCTCTTGGCTAGGGTAGACATGTGGTAAGCATATATCTCACACTCTTAGGGAATGAAGAGGTTAATTGGGTCAAGTTCATGCAGTAAATACAATTAGCCTTAATTGAAGGAATAGGTTAGTGATAATCCATTCAACTTCAATAGACCAACTAGGTTAATTATAATATAACATAAACTAGAAATAGATTCCAATAGATAGAATAACTTGGATCCCATCCAAATTATTCAATATCCTTTGGATCTAATAACTAACCAATATTAGCTTATAATTAAACCCTCATATTTGTAGAACTTTACCTGATTACACTCATGTAATTATATTGAATCAATAACATGGTTTCTTTAGATAAGATTAATTGATGGAATTACTTAAGCAATTAAAGAAGAAACTCAACATCAACATGCTCAAACCAACTAAATCATCCAAATGACATAATCAAGATAAGATAAATGGACTAATTCACCACACACAATGATAGGCAATAAAATCAACAAGTACTCATAAAGATAATGTCAATTGAAAAGATATACGAAAACAAACTTGATCCAATACAAACACAAAGATGAAATTCAACAATTACATAGCCTATAGTTTTAAAAACAAATGAAATCTGAGCATAAGGAGAACAAATATTCAAGGAAACATATGGAAATCCATGGCAACATAATTGAAAGTAGAAAAACTTCCCTAAAGTGTTTTCAATGCTTGCGTCAAGTCATCCCATGGTCCAAGAGAGCATCTGGCCAAATTAGTTCATCAAAGAGGAGAAGAAGTCACCCAAGAGCAACTGCAACTCAAACTCCATAAAGAACCGGTGAAGAATTATGGGATGGATGAGAGAATAGATGGAATTATGACCAAGAGAGAAGATGAGGGGAGAGGAGGACAAAAATTTGAGAGAGGAATCAAGGAAATTCATTGGTGGCCTACATATAGCACAAGAGGCAACCCAAAGCCTTCTAAATTGGCCTAGGGTGTCCTATTCTTACTAGGATTGACAAATAGGAAAGGTTTGGGGAAAGAATTATGGGATGAAAGAGAAAATGGGTGAATAAATATGCAAATTCAGATTCCCCTCTTCATGGCACAAGAAACCACATAAAAACTATCCAAAACGGCCTCCGGTTGCCTAATTTGGCCCATAACATATAGGAAAGATTTGGGGAAGACCCAAGCACTTTCTCTCAAGAAATCTAGCCAAAATAGGAAGTTGTGATTAGAATAATCAATTAGAAAACTTTTTAACCTCAATCAAGCCTAGGGTTGCCTATTCTTGTAAAAATAATAAAAAGGAAATATTTTAGGCAAACCCAATCAACTAATCCATTAGGAAATTTCCTCTTGATGTTACCAATTAGGAAAGTTTAGAGGCTAATCCATTAGACTCAATCAATAAATCCAATTTCCTAATAAGTAATTTCCTATTTTGCAAAAGTTTCCCTTTTTGCAGAAGTTTCCTATTTTGCTTTGTTCTTACTTTGACCTTTATTCTTTGCACCTACAATGGAAATTTTAAGCACCTGTGAACTATTTCAAGTGCAGAAACAATAAATGCATGAGTTAAATGCCTAATATGCTCAAATTATAATGAAAATACAATGAACTCTCTAATCTTGGACCCTAAGTATAAAAGTGACTAAATCTTCATTTAATGGCTTAGAACAAATGCTAATTTACTATAATTAGTGGATAAAAATATGTAATAATCAAGTGCCATCAATGAGTTGGGTTTGGTTGAGTTTCTTCAAAAGCCCCAAATTCCATCCCTATCACCGGCAACATTCATGCTGTCCATGGGGGAAAATCGACTAAACTTTGATTAAACACAATTATGAGCACATATTAACCAAGAAATTAGGACGTAAGTTGAGTTTGGGTGATTTTATTGAATGTCCGATTGCTCCCTTGTTCTATTCAAAATCTCGTTCCTCTCCCTCTGTGATTTGATTTTCTGAACATGTTAAATGGATGATGAAATTGGTGTTTGATTGTGTAGGGTTGATTCCAAAATTGAATGTGAAATTTCTATTTCTCCCTTCTCCTCTGTTTGGTGCGATTCTTGGTGTTGGGGGAGGGGTTTTGGATGATATATGAAAATTGATGGTGATAGGATTGAATTGGAATTTCACTTTGTATAATTGAAGTTCTATGATTTTTATAAAGAATATTGAATACAAGTATAAATTTTATAAGACCTATACCATATATTTGATAAATGATAATCCTTAGAGTTCTATGATGAGTTCTATTATGATGGGAGCACTCCAGGACTTAGGTGGTTCGCTTCCCCTTTGCGAGAGACTATGTTGTTATAACCTAATCATTATAACCAGAAATCCTGTAAGTAGAGGTGCCCCCACTATTTAATGAATATATTGTTATTAGTGGCGGGTAGAGTTCTATGTTACACAATTGTAAGGATAAATATTATGACTATTGCTCAGGTTATGATTTATTTTGCATTACTAATTGTGAAATAAACTGTGTTGGAACTGCTGTTTTATAGAGGTGCTTGGAGGACGTGAGTTTGTTGAAATAAGGTGGTGTTTTGTGTAAAGTCCCACATCAGTTGGGGAGGGGAACGAAAGATGCCTTATAAGGGTATGGATACCTCCACCTCTCGATGCATTTTAAAACTGTAAGGGGTGAGGAGGCCTCAAAGCGGACAATTTCGAGAGCGAGGTCTGGGATGTTACATTTTGAAGCGAGCGGGTATGCCTGCGATGTGATGTACTAATATAGATACTTATGTTGATAAAATAGAAAAAATTAATACTAACATATGAAATAACGTTATATAGGTGTATTATTAAGAGATGTAGATATATATATATTTGTATATGAATAGATAAAGCAACTGAATAACCTTGAGTTCTTTTAATTTTTCTATAAACCACTTTATTTTATAAAAAGCTTTAAGTTGTACCAATTTGTCAGAAAAGCCCATTTGGAAAGAAAAGAAGGTAGTGTTTGGGAAAAATTTTAATTTATCCGTCTTTTTGGGCTTCTGATTTTTGGAAAAATGGTTGTAAATCAATTAAAATCCTATATAATAGTGTTATAAAGTTAGGTGTGACAACATGGCTTTAAGGGTGCTTGCTGCTACAGGGCTTTAAAAGGGTGCTTGCCGCTACAGGGCTTTAAAAAGGTGCTTGCTGTTACTGGGCTTTGAGGGTGCCTGGCGCTACAAGCCTTTTAAAAGTTGCCAGCCGATAGTGGGCTTTCAGGGTACCTGCCGCTACAGGGCTTTAAAAAGAAAAGGGCCAGTACCGGTGAATCTGTAATTCTCCATGTGGTCATGCTTAGGTTAATGATTATGATTAAAAGATGCCAATGAAAATGCTGACACTAATGTCATGGAAGACAATGATAATGATCATGATGGTAATAATGAAGAATGCACATGAGTATGATATGAACGATAGTGATGATAATGATGATGAAGGTGTCCTAAACAACTATGATGATGTGACACTAATCATGTAGTACCCCAAATAATATGAGGTATGCAATATGCTAATGACATTGATGGCAGGAATGATGGTGAAATCCTAATGAAGATGATCAACTAATGTAAAAATGCTAATGATGAGCATGACAATGATAATAATTAAGACTCATAATGGCGAAGGAGCATGAGAATGCCCTAAATGACAAATGATGATGATGAATGTTGATGAAAGTGTAACGACAATGCTGGTATGATGCGATACTAAGCATGCGATGCCCTATATATTATGGAGTACGCATTATGATAATGACAAGTGCCTTGGTCGAGTTGTGTAAGCCTTTTGCTAATGTATTAGGTTGTCTATTCAATCTTTCTTGAAGTATCATGTTGCCCCAATGATGCCTCTATGGAATATGGTTGTACCGCCAAATGGAGTATCAATGGTTGTGTTGGTGCAAGATGAACTAGAATTGGGGTATTGAGCAAGTAAATTTTGGTTTTTGAATGCTTTTTGGCAATTATCACTCCACTTTTATGCAAGAAGTTTAAACATTGACTAGCAAGTTCAAGTCAAGTTAACAACGAATCGCGCAAGGTAGATCAAAAATGATGAACTTCTTTTCCATTTGAGAAGTGGTTATTTCCTGGATCGATTCCTCTTTTGTTAGGACATATTATAATCATATTTTGAATTACCATGATGCCAAGTAAATGTTCAGATAAAGCACCACAAGGAAACTTGCAAGGATTTAACCCTAACCCATACTTGTGTAAACTTTTAAACAATTTCCTCATCGTTCTCCCCCAAAGAAAAGAGATTAAGAAGATGGCTGTAAGTATTTAGACTGAGAAGCCCTTATTTTTTGCCTCAACCTTTCAAAATCTCATTTGGAGGCAACACGATGGTGGATTGATGTAAGTTATCGATTCACTTGCAATTAGAAATACATTATAATTTCGATTTGTACAGAATTGGGTGTCCTACTCTTATTGAAAAAAGCACTTATTAGAAATGAGTCATATTTTTTTAAAAAAATCGATTTTCTTAGCTTAGTTCAACTTATCTTAATCTGACAATATATTTTCCTTATCTATCTTCATTTCAATGCTTGCATAGTCAAAATTTGTTTTGGACTTCATATGGAAACTGTCGATGATGTCCTACAAAGTAGATGTGAGACAATATAAATGGGGATAACCTCCAAATTCTAACTCAGTTCCCTTTAATGGAAGGTAAACAGGAGAACTATGATGGTCCTGAGGTGTAGTAATTTGACTAGGAAAGGCTCACATGTCGTATTGAAAGTACAAAGGCGGATCAAAAGGATTAGAATGGAAGATTCCAAATTTTGCAAAGAGATGTATGAGAAAAACTCAAGAAACTTAGCAAGGTGTTCACATCCATTTACGAAATATGAGAAATTGAAGCAAAGAAGATAATGCCAAAGTCACAAGAATATAGGGTCAATAAATATATCAATGATTAGTTATCTACATCATACCGAAAGTGCTTGGGTCACTAGGTATAGTGTTTACTCTCATCACTCAGTGTTTGAGAGTTAGTGTTTTCTCTCAACATCCAAGTTATCCAATTCCTTTTTCATAAGCTTGGCAATAATCAAGTTTCTCTATTAATTCAAGAGTTGTTCGCTAATATAGATCACAAGGACTTTGATATGGCTATGATATGGGCATAGGGTACAAGTAGAAAATGGATGATACTTAAGATCTAAAATGAATGCTTTAGATGATTAAGAGAAATAAGTACAAAATATGGAGCAAGTATAAATTGAGAAAATATGAAGATCCGGATCCATCGCGGATTAGTGTTTGAATGAAGCTATAGGTATGCTAGGGTAAGAAGAGAAGCTTGATAAATCCATAATTTTATATATTTTATCCCACCTTATTCCTTTATTTTGGGGATTATTTGGGGCTAATTTGAATTTATTAGGATATATTTAAATTATTAGCCAATTTTAGGAAATAATATAAATCTGCATTAATTTTAAGATATCTTATTTAAAAATTATGGATAGATTTATTTAGATATATTGTGATTAAATTAATATTTTTAAAGTCTAAAAATATCACAGATATTATCTAATCCTTACATATTTTGGAGAGAAGATTGGAATATCTTAGGATCCAAATCATATATCTAGATTCTTCAATCGTATTTATAAAAGGACTTGACCATTCGCTAACGAGGGGCACGCTTTCAATCACTACGCAGACTGACGCTCACAACCATCACGCTTTTGATTTCGAATTCCATCCCACAACGCACATATTGTTTGACAACCATTCACACATTGAGGTGTGTAACACATATAATCATCAATCCCCTGCTTCCAGAACACATACAAGCGCCACGTCACCCAACTACTATTCATCCCTTTACACCTTCCACATACCCCATACGCACATATACACCCATAAATTTCCTCCATGATGGCTGTAGAATTGAATCCAAAATTTGAAGGAAAGGACGTTGTGATGGAAGCTTTAACAATTTGGGAAGCAATTTAGGAGGAACATGAAGGAAGCTAGAGCCTAGGGTTTGCACTTGAAGACTATTGGGGAGTATTTGTTCTTTATCTTTTTAATCAGACATTTAGGATTATTTAGTTTTAAATAATTTTGGGATGTAATTCTTGAGATTAATCTAGTTCTAGATTAAAGACTCATTTATTTTATGAATTAAATTGATAATTGGATCTTATTTATGTTTTATTATTTGTTGGATTTTATATTTAAAAACCCCTTGCACTGTAGTTAAGTTTATAATTGAGTTTTCATTATTAATTTAATTGTCAGTGTGGATTCGATTGCAAAATTTGGGTTTTTATCACTTGATTGTTTGATTGAGTGGTAGATTATTTGATTGTTTAATTAGATAATCCAAAATATAATTTGCACAATTACTTTAATTAAACTGTATTGGTTTTAATAGTTTTAGTTAACCAACTCTTAGGCCATTATGAGTTCTCTAGTGGAATATGAGGTGTTGTGTGAGGGTTTCCCATGCAATACATAGTTAATTAGATATGTTAATTCCAATATCGTGTATCTCCCTTTTGTCTGATTAATTTATTTAGGCTAAGAAAGTTGACTCCATGTGATCCCTAAATTGTTCCCATTCACCATAACTGAATCAGATTTCATTTTCTTCATTTGTTATCAATTAGTTTCTTTAATTAGTATTTTAATTTTTCATCATAAAAAAACCCCCAAAAATTACCTGTGCATTCATATAGATTAGTTTCTTTTTTAGGAGTTAGATTTGCATTTTAGTTTAGGTCCTTTAATTTATTGCATTATTCACCTAAATTTAATCCTAGAGAAACCCACAAATTGCTCCTTGGGAGAATGACCTAGGTTGTCACTATCGTACATTTGTAGTTGGACCTAGCTTTAATTGATTACTTTAGCGACGAAAGTAAGGACATCAAAGCTCATGGGAGGTCCTTGGCTTTTGATTCCACGTAGCCTTTTTTTGGTGTTTTGTTTAGCTACCAAAGATATGCATATTACTGATTGATAACGGAGCTAACCCAAGTATAACAATATCAAGCCATTTGGGTAATATGGGGCATGTAAATTGATCTAATTTGAAAACTTTCTCTCTGTCGTTTAGTAGGCCACCCTTTTAGGTTTCAACTCAGCGGGCGTATCTTGTTTTTCTCCTTTCTTTTTCTTTCTTTTTTTTTGTTCTTTTTTTGTTTTTTGTTTTTTGGCTCTAATTTTTGCCAAAGCCACCCTTTTAGGTTTTCTACTTAGCGAGCTTATTTTTTCCTTTTATCTCTAAGCATTGTAGTTCTTTACCGCATATGTATTGATAGGACGTGGAGATTCTTGGTTGTCAACTTCCGAGAATACTAATGCATCTCCGGATGAAGCATGCATAACAATATATGGACCATCATAATTTGGAGCCCATTTGGCCCTGTCATCTGCTTGATTTGGCAAGATTCTCTTGAGAACCAGATCTCCTACCCTGAATTCCTTATGTCACACCTTTTGCTAAAAGTCGTTGCCATCCTTGACTGACATAGTTGTCCATGACACACCTCACGGTAAGGTTTTTTTTCTTCAATCGTATTTAGCTGATCAAAATGGGAGCCTATTCACTCACTTTCATCTAAATATGCTTTGGACAATGTCCTCAACAATGAAGTCTCTACCGCAATTGAAGTGGCAGCTTCCATGCCATAAACTAGAGAGTAAAGGCTAGCCTTGGTAGAAGTACGCATGGTGATGCAATATCTTTGTAATGCATACAAAAGCATTTCATACTGATATTTATAGGTCATTGTTATCTTTCCAACAATCCTCTTAACGTTCTCATTGGCCACCTTGACTGCGGCATTCATTTATGGTATATATGGTGCTGAATTGTTATGCTTAATCTTGAGTTAATCACACAAACCGTTTACTGCTGCCCCATTGAGGTTTGGTGCCTTGATGATGATTCTCTCTTGTAACACATACTGGCAAATGAAATTTACCTTTGATAATTTCATAAAGGCCCCAGCTGATGAAATAGTTAATGGCACCAAGTATTAAGTGATGATCGTTAAAAGCTTAGGGGTTAATTGTCTCGATAAAGGCAATGCCCCACATAGAGAATGGCCATGAAGACACAAGATTATACCCTATCTCATCATTAACATTGAAGCATAATGCTTGAGACCTTCTAGTTTCAACCTGAATTGGTTGAACGGAAATTGCGGTTAGAGTCATCTCATAACGGTAATAGTGGCTAAGTGTTGTCAAAGCAATTATTGTTTCTAGGCGTGTGATAGAAGTCGATTGCTTAGAATTGTGTAAGTATTCTCGGTATAGGACCAGCTTTGAGTGTTTGGTTCACTACTCACTAGTCACCTAATGGATTATAAGAGTTGAGTCACCGAAAATTCTTAGACCCCTTAGGCTAAGATCAATGGCGGCTTACAAGTTGTTAATACAAGCTTCATATTCTAAAATTTTAAACTATTCATATGAGGGTAGCTTTACAGCAAGATGGTCTCAACAATGGAAGAAATGTACACATATTTTGATAACCAAAATAATAGGTGATCTTAAGGATGAAACGTACCCTGAATGAAAGGTAGTGGATATTTGGGGTCTCTATGGGGTAATGGATGTAAAGGAAACTTTGGGCCCTTCTTTTGTGAATGAAGAACAAATGTATTGATCATCTCTGTATTGAACAAATGGATCTTAAATTTACTTCGAAGAAAGATACAAGCCAAGTTCTATATTGGGTAATGGATAACTGGAACATACATTAAAATGAAGTAATATTAATAGGCTTAAATCCTCACGTGGCTTATTAAATCATCGTTGTATTGCATTTAAATTAAATAATTTACTCCTTAACTAGCGTCATCAAGGAAGGATTCAATCATTTTCAAAGCTAAGCATCTCTATAGTATGGTATCTCCTTTATACAAGTAACATAAAACAAGTTTTTGAGCCCTTAATAGTTTTCCCCCAATCAAGAATACACTAAGATAGTGAAGGAGAAGGAAATATTCCCTAGCATTTGGAATAAGGGACATACGTTTAAGGCGGGATGATAGTAGATGAGTAGGACATGGAAATGGTTAAATGAAGTCATTTAAATGAAAGATAGCCTATGCAAGCATTATCAAATGAAGATACACCTTTTTTTTCTTTTTGTTTTTATATTATTTTTATTTACGTTTTTTTATTTTCCTCCCTCTTTTCTATCCATATTATGTGTTTTTTATGTTGTTATCGTGAGAATACTTCTTTAGCCATCTAGAATGCCCTTAAACTATTCAGTTTCTTATTGAAAGATTGAAATACCTCAACTCCTCAAGATGCCTAAGGCATCATAAGGAAATAGAAGCAACATAAAACCTGAGATGGGTCAAAATCCCTACACGGTTAGTGTCACGAGACCTAGTTGTATGAGATAACATGTCAACTCATATGCGAGAGAAAATTAGGATTTAAGGAAAATTGAAGGAGCATGCGCATCACCTTCTTGAAAGAAATAAAGGGTTAGTTTTGTGAGCGAGTTACCTTGCATAATGATGGCATACAATTCCAATCGCACAAACGTCCCCCGGCATCCTCAGGGAATCCAATATTCCACAGGGAGAACCAAAGTTGATCATTAGACAAGAAAGACCTTTGAATCTCATCTTGGCCCAAGACCTTTGCTGCTAGATGCGATGCTTTAATCAGCGCGTACTCTCTAATCCCTTAAAGAATTTAATATTCTACAGGAAAATTTAGAGTTGATCTTTAATTAGATAGGAAGGATCTTGACTCCCATCCTATTTAAGATCTTATGCTCTTTCCCCTATACATTTTCCCGGCGGGGGTTTGACCTGAATTTGCCTTTTGTGCCATTAAGCTTATGCCAAACTTATTAGATAACCCACTACCTCTAACTAAGAAAGGACATGAAGTTAGGATGTTTTGCATAATGCATGGAGTGTGAGTAGTCATGGCATACACTTAATTTTTTTTATAAATTGTGGACATTGTAGAAAACCAAGAGGCCCATTACCTCATAGGGAGAATGAAGTCGCCGTTAGCCTGTGAATGGCCCAAGCCATTACGTGGCCAAGGATTTTAGAAAAGTTATCATGTCCACAGCTAAAATCAATTATGCATATGAGCCTAAATGGATTGGTAGGTATGCAATGCATGCAATGATTTTTATTTTAAATCTTCACATGGACACTAGAAGAAAACAACTCCACCTCCTCAAGCAGTCTATTACCGCATAAGGAGAATGAAGTATTAATTAGCCTGAGAATGGCCCAGGCCAATACACGACTAATGGTTTTATGAATAGTTATTATGCCCATTTAAAATTACTTATGCATATAAACCTAAATGAGTTTTGTAGGTATGCAATGTAATGACTTTTATTGTAAATCTCGATGGGGTGATGGACACTAAAAAAAAAGCTCCATCTCCTCAAGTGGTCTATTACCACATAGGGAGAATGAATTATCTATTAGCCTGAGAATGGCCCAAACCATATACACGGCTATTGGCTTTTTTTAATAAATAGTTATCATGTCTGAAACCCTATCGAATTATATAAAAATCGATGAATATGATAGTGATGTCACATGAGCTCTAAAGGAGTTATCTCTGGTTGAGATATTTCTAATATGATAGACGTGATGAATTCATGGTCTTTTAGGTTTATAAACCCTTAGACTAAGGGTTGGTCATCTAATGCAAGCACCTTCTTGTGAGATATCTCACTTAGGTGAGGTGACAAACTAACCACCCAATCCTAGGGTTTCCAATAATTATGCATGATTAGAGAGAGGGGAAAATAACAACAATAATATAAAGTATGCCCTCCAGTATCCTATTTTAGGTACATCCTAGGCTAAGGTACTACCCTATAAATGGCAAGTACTAACCTAATTGGTGGATCATTAGGTTTTTCTAATAGTACGCAGGTTTTAGGGTGGTTCTAATTCTTACAGGAAAATGCCTCCTAGTTGGCCCCATCATAAAGATGAAGACCCCTTTAGACGAAGTTAACCCTTAAGGAGTTTTGAAAACCCCAACAGGATCAACCTCAACGAATGGGTAACAACTAGGATGAAGTCTTCAAAGTAAGCTCAGGGGGTTCTGAAACCCCATCAGGGAAAACGCTAGAAGCTTCTACTCGCTTAGGTACTCTCGAACCCGGGTATAAGGCCCAATATGTGTGTGAGGAAAGTGTTAGTGGATTGGTCTGTGTGGAGAGCGTACAATCTATGGACCTAGATTCTACCCTCCTTCATTTGCTAATCAGATCAAGAGACGAAAATATATACATAATAATAATGGATAATTGCAAAAATAAAAAAAGATATAATTAAAATACAAATAAGGCCAAATTATTTTAAAATAGTCAATTTAATTGGGCTTGACTCTCAATTGGCTCCCTAATGGAGTCGCCAAACTGTAGCGCTCTAAAATCCACTCTCCCAAGAAGGGAGGAAAAAAAATATGGAGTTGCCACCAAAATTTTAAAAAATAGGGATAATTTTGGAAAACCCTTTTTTCCTTTTGAAAAATAAATAAATAACTAGTCTTAGAAAACCAAAATAATAGAGTTTGGGAGTCGATTGTACGTGAGGAATGTGTTAGGCACCCCACAGCACCAATTCAAGAGAATGATTACCCTTAAATTGATTGTTTAAAAATAATAAGGGCTAAAATTATATTTTAATTATCCTAAAATAAGAAAAAAAATGATGAAAATGTATATTTTTTATTTACAAAAAAAATAGATACGACAAAAAAAATATATACATTTTTTAAAGCTAGACTTGATCTAGGATGAAACCCTAGAGCCTGCGTACCCTTTAGAGGGATCAAAGCTCACGTAGTTCGGGGGTAAAAATGCGTGTCACTTGGTTTTGTGTCTTTTAAGAAAAATCTTGATTAATTTATTTAAGAAAATGATTTTCAAATTGGTTGGTATTTTTTTTATTTGTAAAAACAAGTTTTTCTTTTTACCATTTCAGAAAATCTTTTCAAAAGAATTTTACACTTAACTTTCTGAGGAGATCCCATAACCTCACGTGGAAGAGTTGTAGGTTTTTGCCTGAGGAAGTTCTTAAAATCTCACATGGCATAAAAACAATTCTTTGAAAGCAATTTTTATTCAATAAAATTATATTTTTCCTTTTTTTCACAAATATTTTGGTCCTCATAGTTGACAAAAAGGAGAATAAAAATAAAAGAATAATTATGTACCTACCAAGCTTGTATTTGTACAGGAGCAATCAAAGCAAGCAAACACTCCTGAATTATAATAGTAATACGGGGAATAAATGACTATAGAAATAATCATCTCATGCTTCAATAAAGGCGCCCAATACTCTTTGGTTGGAGTAAGTCTGCTAATGGAAATTATTCTATAAAAGAAGGTTTCTCATTATTAATCAGCTCTTCTCATCATGTCTCATCAGCTTCTTTTTGGAAACTACTTTGGTCCATTAGTTTTCCTATGAAGAATCTTCTATTTATATGGAACCCTATTCATAGATCTCTCCCATCAGGGAATGAATTAACCAGACATCATATGCATGTATCCTATTTTTGCCCGTTTGGTTGTGATCATGTTGAAACTATGGAGCATTTATTCTATCTATGTCCACTTGCTCAAGCTATCTGGTGGGGTTTATTCTCCATTAAACTATAATGGAATAACTTCAATTCCTTCAAAGAATGGCTCTGTATGTCCTTCCTGCAGTTACACGAAGATAGTTTGACTGATGAAATCAAAAAAATCATCCTATTTCTGAACAATATTTGGTGGTTGAGGAATTCAATTCTTCACAGAGGAGTCAATGCTTGTTCACTTTCTCTCACAAATCAAATTCAACAGGCTTTCTCTTTTAATTCTTTAGCCTTTGCTTCATCAACTTTAAATTCAGAGACTGCATCATGTCCTATGAATCTAGTACCCACTATAAACCTTCATGCTTTCATGAATTCTCATACTTGGTGTGTGGTGACATACAAACTGAAGTCAAACTCACGTTTAGTTTGCAAGATGCATATTTTCTTTGATACAATTATGCTACAAGCATTTCATTGGAGAAATATCAAATTCCACAGCTGCTATTTTCAGTTACGATGTTTTCGGGCTGCTTTACCACTACAAAAAAAAGCTAATTTCTGATGGAATAAATTCCGCCGGTGATCTCCGACGAAACAGAGGTGGAAAATTCGTCGGAAATCCGTCGGTAACTCATTTAAAAAAAACCCTGACTTTAAGCAGATGAAATTTCCGACATATTCAGGGACAAGGCATAGATGATCTTCCAAATTCTGCACCTGATTTTGTAGCTCTCGAATAGGCTTCATCAACTCTACTTTTTGAGCTTCTAAGGCATGGTTGAATTCAGCAGAGACCCTGAAGATAATTTCTTCAATTGCATCCTTGGAAGGAATAGAGGTCTTGACAACAGAAGGAGCAGAAGGAGGAGTCCTTTGAGATTGAGTCTCTTCTTCAGTAGGCTGAGACTGGGCTGATGTAGAAGGAGCATGAGAGGCCTCAGATACAGACACAGCACATCAGTTTGAACAGGAATTCCCATTTTTCTGAGTGTGGCACTACTACAAAAAGCCCTTTTTATGTCACCAATTAACGTCACTTATTTAAAAATGTGACATTAAAAACACACAGGAAAGAAACAACGTCACACTTAAAATTAAGTGTGATGTTGAAACTTTTCACGTCACACCAAAATTTTGGTGTGACGTTGAAAGTGGTTTTCCACGTCACACTAAAATTTTGGTGTGACGTGGAAAACTTCCCCTCCTTTTTTTTTTCATTTCCCGCCCCCCAATACTTTCAACGTCACACCAAAATTTGGTGTGACGTTGAAAGTGGTTTTTCATGTCACACCAAAATTTTGGTGTGACATGGAAAACTTCCCCAATACTTTCAACGTCACACCAAAATTTGGTGTGACGTTGAAAGTGGTTTTCCACGTCACACCAAAATTTTGGTGTGACGTGGAAAACTTTCCCTCCTTTTTTTTTTCATTTCCCGCCCCTCCCAATACTTTCAACGTCACACCAAAATTTGGTGTGACGTTGAAAGTGGTTTTTCATGTCACACCAAAATTTTGGTGTGACGTGGAAAACTTCCCCCAATACTTTCAACGTCACACCAAATTTTGTGTGACGTTGAAAGTAGTTTTCCACGTCACACCAAAATTTTGGTGTGACGTGGAAAACTCTCCTGCCTTTTTTATTCATTTCCCAACCCCCCATTTATTCATTTCGTGCTCCCCCCCCCAAAACAAAAACCCTCAGCTCCCCCACCCCAGCGCCCTCAGCTCCCCCCACCCCCAACTCCCTCAGCTCCTCCCCACCCCCCCAAGCGCCCACACCCCCAACTCCCACAGCTCCCCCCACCCTCCCCAGCGCCCACAGCTGCAAGGTGCGTTTTTTTTTTCTTTTTTCTTTTTTTTTTCTGGTAATATCGGGTTGTTTTTTTTTACTTGTTCAAAGTTTTTTTTCAGCTCTGTTTTCCTCTTATCGGGTTCAGTAATTTCAATCGTGCCTCCGTTCGCAGTTTCACTTCATCTAGGTTCCTTCTTTTCCTTTTTTTTCCTGATAATTAAATTTGTTGCCTTTTTTTTCTCAATTGTAAATTGCAAAAAATTCCATAGAATATTTAATGGTTTTGTAAGTCTTGTAAATTGGTCTGCCATAGAATGTTTAATGTTCAATTGTAAATTGGTTTGCAAATGCTGTTACGTTGTAGTTGCTGCAAATATTGCATACTTGCCAAAATGTTTTATAAGTCTTTTAAATTGGTTTGCTATTGGTTTTTGTTCTCAAATTGCTGAATATCAATGGGGAATAGAAAAATTAAAAACGTTTTTTTTTTTAAAAAAAAAAAGAAACCATGTCACACATAATATTTTGTGTGATGTGGTTTCCAGGAAACCACGTCACACAAAATATTTATGTGTGACGTGGTTTCCTGGAAACCACGTCACACATAAATATTATGTGTGACGTGGTTTCTCCGAGCAACTTACAACGTCACACATAATATTATGTGTGACGTTGTTTCTCTGACTTTCTACGTCACTTGTTTATGTGACGTTAAAAGTCCATTTTCCATGTCACTTGATTCAATGTCCCCTGAAAAAGTGACGTGGAAACCCCCAAAATTTGTGACGTTAAAAGTACTTTTTGTAGTAGTGTGGTGATGGTAAGCTGTCTACACTTTTTGTTATCTCTTTCCCCTACGGATTTGATCTTTGAGAACTCCAGGATGTAAGACATGAGCTGAGGATATGGGAGAGGGGCTTTAGCAGACTTGTCATATAAGAATCGGTGAAGCTCCATTGATACCAGCTGCCCTGGATTTAAAGGAACTTTTGAAATCAGGTTGGGCAGCCAGGGGTTGTCAATCTTGGGAAAGCTGCTGAAATTCCCTGCCTTGTGAGTCATTAATCTGGTATACGCATAATGCAGTATTCTGTTGACCACAGGCATGCTGGCTGGCTTGTTAGAGGAGGTTTCATAAATTACTTCAAGATCCTCCTTGGAGTAAGGCTCAGAGGAATACCACTTGTTATACTCTGCTTCAAATATCCCCAAAATCTTGTTGATGGCTAACCAATTGAAAGAAATGCCCCTTCCTCTTACAGAAGCCTCAAATACTATATTGACTAGCTCTGATTTCTTGTATTCTGGCTTGGCTTTCATGCTCGAGTAAAATGACCTCAGCACTTCCTCATTGTAATCATTCTTAATGCTGAGCCAGTTCTTATAAGGTAATAGCCAGGCATCCAAGTCGAAACCATTCTGCCTGAAATACTCCAAATCCACCCAGACTGTAGTCCTATCTAGGGTTTTTCGTTTGGTGAAGAGGGTGCTTAGAGCTTCGAGGGGTTCTTCTGAGTAGGGCAAATCAGAGGTAGTTCGCTTTTTGTCGTTTGGAACCTGATTCAACCACTTCTTTGGAGAAAGACACAGTCTTCTGGGTTCTGGACCTCTTGCTAGCGGATTGAGATGAGGGTTTAGCGCTAGAGGTTGCCTCAATATCACTCACATTGGGAACTTTGGTTCTGGCCATTTTTAGGGTTTAGGATTTGAGAAAGAGAGTAGGCTTTGAATGCTCAGAGAGGTTTGGAATAGAAAAGAAAATGCAGATGAATAATGAATGCAGAATGCAAATGACCTAATTTTATAAGTTTCAGAAATTACCATTAATGATGAATACTCGCTAAACGTTTCGCATTCTGAGCCTTTTAAGTGACTTGCTATCGCTAGTAAGAGCTGCTATCGCTAGCAGGCATGATCCCACGCTGAGCAAGTGACTTAGACTTCAGTTCACTTACTCCTTCCATCTATCGATAGCTGACTTTGCTATCGATAACACTTTTGGCTAGCGATGGCAATCTTTGCTCAAACAGCCTTTTGTCCTACATACAGCTAGCAATAGTGCACCTCACTATCGATGGGTCAGTTTTGCAAAACTTAAGATTTGACATTTAGAGCATATTCTATTGAGTAAGTTTGGATATCAATCATGCACAGTGATGACCACAATATATTTAGGCACCAATATGTAATATCAAAATTTTGATGCATATGAGATCAGTTTAGAGATTAAAATTATGAGCATCAGATTCAGGTGTCTCATGATGAGGCATAATTTGATGGTTTTTCATGATCAATGATAATTTGGAAAAATAGTTTTAATATTTGCGCCATGTCATTGATATGAATTTTATGTAAGTAAATCCAATCAAGATCTAGTAGAGAATCTATCCAGAATAATGTTAATCAATAATAAAGAGTAGGGATAGAATTGCTCATTCAAGATTGGAGGGGCTTCTCTTCAATGGATACTTGGAGTAGTCAGTTTCATCTTTACATATGACAGTTAGAATTCATTCTTCCAAGTGCCTTGATCTGCATAATTCATCTTGAATACTTCTACCATCTTTTATTTGCTCAATCTATGATAGCCCTTAATCCTTTTTCATAATCTGTAGAATCATACTCAAAATACAAACTAGTTTCGAAATCATTAGTATGATTCACTTCCAGTAAAAATATAGAACATCTAAGATAAGGTTTGAAACAACTTGCTTATGTTCTTATGTGGAGATTCTAAAAATATATTTCATTAAGCATAAGAGACATTTGATAAATAACTTTCTCAACATGGATTTAGGATACCATGGAGCATAAGTGAGATGCAGTTTTAAAAACTTTTAAAATCATGTTTCAAATGCTTTGACAATCAATGCTCATGATAAAAATGATGTAAATCAATAATAAGGAAAATATGTCAGAATGATGCATTTTTAAAGATCAGATGAGATATCCAACGTTATACGAATGACAGCATGAGAGTGAATGCTTTGTGCTTCAGATATTGATTCTACTATAGCATAGCAATTTTCTTGACTATTAAGAGTTGTGTTCAAAATGATAAGAATATTCAGGATCAGAATATGAACACAATACTTTTGGTTACTCTGATCATAGAAAAGATAGCGATAGTTGAAGTGATTGAGTAACAGACTGAGAGTAAGTATTTTTGAATAATAAGACTCATACTCAGTGGTTCAAATTACTAGTCAAGTTGTTGTCAGAGAGACTTGCTATTGCTAATGACAATGACTATCGCTAGCAAACAAGATTTCACGCTGAGTCAGCTGCTTAGACTCCACTTACTCCTTCTAGCTATCGATAGTTCCATTTGCTATCAATAAAGCTTTAGTCCAGCAATGGAAATCTTTGCTCAGACACAACTCTGTTCAGCATAGGCTAGCGATAGTGAATCTTACTATTGATTGGTCAATCCTGCATAATTTTGAGATTTGGCATAGCTAACACAGACAAAACATATCCAATTGATTGCATAGATAACTGATAAGTACAACTTGTCAAGTTCTGTCATTTGATAACTCATGCATTTTGAAAAAAAAAACATCTTATGAGGAGGAATTGAAACAGTTTCAACTTTAAATTCCAGTTTTCAAAAATATATGAATGCAACTTTATAAGCATGCTGAGTTGGAATCTAAACAAATTTGAATGGTGCATTTTATAAATTCCACAAAAGATAAATTATGCATAATTCCAACTTTTCAGTCATATAGCAATCTGACAGATATTTTATGACTATAAAAGATTGATTGCTAATGAAAAGTAACAATCATTCATTATCCAAACAGATTCATATTCATTCAAGGATAAGATAGGATAAGAATGATATCACCATAACTGCATTTGCCCAGGCAGTAGCTTGATTTTGACAGAATAATGTCAATTCTCTTTTGCAGTTTTAGCACCAAAATCCAAGCATGAAGTTCAGCTTATCAAGACTTGAGTAAATTTGCATCTTAGATCATAGTCTTGAAACTTTCTGTCCTTGTAACCTACAAAACTATAATTCTTTTCTTTTCTTCAGTATCCAAATTCATATGGATCTTCTCATGGTTAGTTCGTAGGTATTAACAACATAATTCATATGCTTCAAAAGATGTAATCAATTTAAGATAGTTGAGCATAGTGAATTAATCATGACTATATGCACAAGGATATATATAAATATATTCTTTTTCAAGTTAATATGCATGTGTATAAGAGCTAGATTATGAACATTGTAAATATTTTGCAATTATCTTTAATACATAATTCAATGCTCATTTCTAGGATTGCAAGGTGTAAAATCTCAATAGATGTCACTAATGATAGAATAAGAGATTTTACCATTGCATACCTCTACCTTAGGCATTTGGAGATTTGCTCTTGCTCACTCAAGTAGTTCTGACATGCTCAGCACTGGGTTGCAGAGATCTCTCTCGAGAAACAGAATTCAAGAATCTTCCTCTTGATGTCTGAGGAATTCTGTTTCTCTTGTTCTCTTCAAGGTATTTGAATGGTACTTTGTGGTAGCTCATTCTTGAGGTAGAACATGTTCTTCTTGTCGCTGTCCACTGCTTTGTATGATTTGAACTGGATGTTGTAGCAGTGGATTTTCCATGAGTTCTCCTTCTGTATTGAGGTTCTATGAAACTTTTTCTTGAAGTATGAGAAACTCTTGGATTCTTCTCTGTTGTCTTTGTACCATGATGTCCCTTTCTTCTAGAATTAGTCTGTACACATACATCACTATATGGACATTTTGGTACCCATTTATATTTGGGTCCTTCATTGTTAGCTTTGGACCTTACATGCCCTTTTGGAACCCAAATAAATTTATTTCTCACATTTGAATTTCTTCTAATATTACATGTGTGAGAAATATGACCAAATTTACCACAATAATAGCAAATAACAGAATGATGTACATCATGAGATTTTATGCCACTGTAGTGGTGGATAGGGAAATACAAACTCTGGTTGTTTGTTTTCGAAAAATCTTTCTTCCCAAAACATTTTCCAACATGTTTTAAACCATTTTTACTCTTTGAAATATGATTAGTGATAGGCAGTAAATCAGCTTTGTGCACATTAAAATTATTTTTCTCAAAAACATAGGAATTTGAACTGTATACCATAGCTGCATCTTGAGCCCCAGAGAATGATTGATCAGACTTGTTCAGGTAGAGCTCTTGGCAGTCATCCTTTTCTTGCCCTTCTGTGTTGACTAAATCTTGGAAGGGTTCTATGATCTCTCCTTCTTCAAATTTAGCTTCAAATTGCTCATCAACCATAGATATGCAACTTAGAAATTCAGATGAGCTGTCAACACTTTCAGTTTCAACAAGATGATTAGTGATATACATAGATTCAAGTGTATCACAAATATCTTTAGCACTAGAGCAAAATTTGATTTTCTGAAAATCATTTTCAGTTAAGCCTTTGTGTAGAATTTGTATTGCTCTAATGTTCAAAGAAAATATTTTCTTGTCTTTTTCAGTCCAATCCTTTCTTGGTTTGAGATCAAAATCATTTGTAAAAACATTCCACATATGATAATCAAATGACTTTATAAAACTCTTCATCCTAGCTTTCCAAAATCCGAAATCAATATCTTTAAGAAGAGGTGGAATGGTAAAGTCAAAACCTTCAGAAAACATATTACACCCAAAATCAGCCATGATCTTTTCACTTAAGATCGTTGGATCCTTTAAACAAGTGACCCGCTCTGATACCAATTGTTAGTACTGGCTGTCACCCAAGAGGGGGGTGAATTGGGTGATAGGATAAACTTTGTAAAACTCTTTATTTAAATCTTCTCTTTTCTAGAGCCACAATGAAAGCAATCTTTAAAAAAAATTTCAGTTTATCACTGAGAATATTTCAAAACATGAAATGCACCAAAGAGTATATAAGTTTGATATGCTAGAAATTAAGAACGTTAAGGGAAGGGATAATGCAAACAGAGTTTATCCTGGTTCGGTCAACCCAGACCTACATCCAGTCCTCAGGCTCCACCTGAGATTTTCACTACCCTCTTGTTTAAACCGGGCACAAGAGAAGCATTTACAACCCACAAGTTTGGCCGAGCACTTGTGAAGCCTTTACCACAGGTTTTACAACACGGGATCACCTGCCAACCTTTTCACAGAGTTTTAGAATTCTCTCTAAATACTCCCCCTTACTACCAGTAAGGTTACAACCCTGTTCTTAAAGCACCAAGCTTTAGAACAACCTCAAACAGTAGAGGATTTTAGATAATAGGTTCACTTAATGAACGAATTGTGATAATCACTTAAGTACAGAGGAATATATGAAGAGATTACAATCCTAGAGCTTAACAGATTGAACAATAAGTGCTCTAGCTCTCTTTTTCTAATTTACTTGACTCAACATTCTTTCCTCATTTCTGGGCTCACTAGATTTAGCTCTCAATCAGTGTAATCTACAATTCTGCATAAAAGCCCTGTTCATCATTGTTTTCTTCGTTGTTCTTGTTCGTTAAAACTTCTGAAAGCAAGCCTTGATCTATTTATATCTTCACATCTTGCTTTTTTCTTTCAGCTTCATGTGGCCGTTTGAATATAGTCGTTGAGAGCTCATAGCCGTTGGCAATTAATGCAGTTTCTTCATCGAGGTTAACAATCTGCTTTAGCTTCAACTGCTCTTGCGTAGGATGAGCTAAGAGAGATGTAGACTTAGCGTTCTGAGCACCTATACGAACTGTACTTACGTAGCAGCTTTTTCAGTAGCACTAGCATGCTTTGCTATCGCTAATTGCATAGTATAATTCCTGCACTTGAGCTGTTAGCTATAACAAGTATTCATGTAATGCACAATAGATGTTATCGCAAGCTTAGTCTATTAGCTCAATGAGATAGAGGTGATATATAAGGAATTTCAAAGCATTCTCTATCGATAGACATAAACATTATCGCTAGCATATCTTTCTAGTTCAATGTTCAACATACTAGCTATGTCATCTTAATAAACATTCTTCTATCAATAGCTAATCCCATTATCGCTAGTTATTTGTTTGCTCATTAGCTAAAGGATACTTGGTTAGCTGAATGTTCTAAGTTATTTCAGGTATCCTGTTATCGATAGCTAAATCTGTTATCGCTAGCAACTATATTTATCGCTAGTTAACTCATTTGCTCTTAGGCATTAGCTATCTGAATGACTATTACTTGAAGTACTCTGTTATCGATAGCTTAACCTTTTATCGCTAGCTGATTCCATTAGTCCAAAGACTTGATTCATTTTTCTGCTAGTTATTTATTCATGTTCTCAATGAACTTCTAGCGATAGGTTATTTCTTAGAGATAGTGAATGACTTAGCGATAGATATTAACTTTGTTATTTCTAAGTCTTCATTTGCTATTCCTTTGTATCTATTAGCGATAGGGATTCACTTAGCAATAGAGATTTTCTTTTAATGTTCTACTAAGTTTCCATTTGCTATAGTTGAGTCTTTCATTAGCAATATATCTTTACTCTAGCGATAGTGATCTGTTACCTATCAGGTTTTACTTGTTTAATTCACAGGTAACTTACACTCTATTTACTTATGTTATCCATGGGGTCAGTCTTCATCAAAACTTAAGATTCTAACAACGTTTAGTTTGCAAGATGCATATTTTCTTTGATACAATTATGCTACAAGCATTTCATTGGAGAAATATCAAATTCCACAGCTCCTATTTTCAGTTACGATGTTTTCGGGCTGCTTTACCACTACAAAAAAAGCTAATTTCCGACGGAATAAATTCCGTCGGTGATCTCCGACGAAACAGAGGCGGAAAATCCGTCAGAAATTTTTTCGACGGATATTCCATCGGAAATCCGTCGGTAACTCATTTAAAAAAAACCCTGACTTTAAGCAGATAAAATTTCGTCCCCCGCCCCCAAATTTTCGTTTCCAAATTTCTGCGTTTTCGTTTCCTCCGTTTCCAAATTTCAAGGTTTTAATTTCTGCTGTCGGGATCGCCGCCGCCGCCGCCCCTCACCATCTATTCGACGTGTTCGCCGACGGGTTGTCACCGCCGCCGTGCTAGCCGCCCCTTACCGTCGCCGCCATCGTCTTCTCCTTCTTCGGTAAGCCGTTCCACCCATTCTCTTCACCTCTCGCTCCTTCTTTTGTGTCTCCCCCTCTTCCCCTTTTTCTCATTTTGGCCTTTTCCGTTTGGATGTTCTTGTATCTGATTTCGGAGCTCTCGGTGATTTTACTTATGCATTTGTAACAGTTGGAGGTTCAAGGGATCTGAAGCCCTCGTCGGAGGTTCAAGAGCAAACCCAGCAAGTGTTTTAACCTTCAAATGCATCCGTGCCCCAGTCATTTTGCAACCTTCTTCCTCCTTCCTCCATTTCGTTTTTGAGGGATCTGAAGCCGCCGTCGCTTGCCGCCGTTTTCGAGGGAGAGGGCCGAGAAAGAGACGTTCGTCTTTCTGTCTTTCCTCTCGAGGTTCTTCTTTCAAATCTCGCCATTGCTGACACCGTTCGTCTTTCCTCTCGAGGTTCTTCTTTCAAATCTCGCATTCTATTTGATTCGGTCAAATGTGCTTCTCCTCTTAATCCCCCCAGATTGTTGCTTCTTAATTTACTTTCTTCTCTTCTCTTTGCAGGTTGTTGCTTCCTGATTTACCCTTCCAGGCAAGAGGCGGACAAGGCAGTCAATGCCTGTCATAACAAGAAGACACTTCCTGGGGTTGGTTCATTTTTTCTCTCTTCATAATTGTTTGGTTTTTTTTTTTGTTTTCTTCGTCTTTCCTTCCACTTGGATCAGCATTTCTGTCATAACAAGGACATTGTGGGTTTGGTTTTCTGGAATAAGTTTTGGGAAACTTTCTTTTGGTTATTTCTTGGCTTAATTTTGTGCTGGAATTGTTGGGGTTTGGTTGGTGAATGTCAAGTATAAAGGAAGTTTCTTGACTTTTAATGATTTAGTGAGTATAAAGGAAGGATTTTGAGACCAGTCATACAGAGTTGTTGATTTTTGTTGGTTCTTGAGTTGTCCAAAAAGAAGGGAATTAATGTTTTAGGCCATGTGGTTTGGCTAGACTTCAGTTAGGGCCATTTAAAAGATAATGTTAAATTAAAAACACTTTGCTTTGTTTCTAGTTTGAAAACTGATGCAATTGTGTTTTTGCTTGAGGAATTAGATGATTAATATTTGTGTGAAAAAGGCGTTGGGATACAACTTTTAAGAATGAAAACCTGACATTTTGAGGTCAGAAACTATTTTTGAAACTTAGTTTGGTACTTTTAGATGTTGAACATACGTTTGAAGTATCCAAATGTAGTCAAATAATTTAAGAAGGTTGTATTTAAGCATGATGTTGAACTAATAGGCTTAAATTTATGGATCTAAATCTTTAGGACATTTGTTGTAGTCAAATGTGATTATGCAGAGTTTTAACCATTATTAGAATAAATTATTTTATAGAAATAATTTATTATTTCTTATAAATTTTTGCAAGAATCTGCAGATCAATATCTTTAATCATTATGCAGAGTTTTATTATGCTTCTGAATTGGAGGTTACACATTGAAAGTTCTGCAATGGAATCTCAATTTTGCAAGAACTATTCTTGTTGCATATTTCGCTGATTGATAGTTGATAGCTCGTTAGCTCATTCTTGTTCTGATCTAAACATTTGATTCTGTTTGGTACAATTGCAATTGCAACCAATTTTGCTGCAAATTTGGATGTGATTTTGGTCTCTTTTGCTTCCTAAAACTCTATATCTGTTTTATGCACTCTTTGGCTCCCTATACTTTTTTGTGGTACTATTTTAGATCTGCTGTCTGATTGTTAATAGCCAAATTGGGCAAATTGTATGTGATTTTTCCCCCATCTCGCTCTTTAATTTTTCCAAGGATGAAAATGGCCCTTGGTTCTTAGTGTATTTGAAGCTTCTCAAGTTTTGTTGCTAAGTTTTAGAACTCATCTTCTTGCTAAGACCTCCATTTGTTGTCGATAGCCTCCGACCTGTGTTTTGGCCGTACTTTTTGCTGCCGGTAACACCTCCTCTCCTTCCTTCTCATTCTTCTTTTTTTCTTATTGTTTTCCATTCCTAGCTGCAGTGATTTAATTGTGAAAGCACACTCTGAATTTTTTATTGTCTTCTTTCTTTCAGGGGGATTTATATTAGTGGAAGTAGCTTGATAAGTGCTACAATTAGGGCATTCTTATAAGGTAGTTAGGCTCTATTCAACTTATGTTTTTTTTATCCTTTTGGAGAATTGTTGTTTAAAGTTGTTTAGTATGCTTTTTATTAATTGAATTATGTTATGCTTATACTGAAGTGTTGTTGTAACAACAATAATTTAAAGTTTAATTTAGTTCTCTTTTTGATGCTTCTCAATTAAAGTTTTCATTATCTCTTTTATCAGCTATTTCATTTTATTATCTGATTTAGGATTAATTCATTGCTAACATTTTTGTATTGATTCAAATGGGATTCATATTGCTTGCACGGTTCAAAGTTTACATAGTATTTACATAGGATTTCTCTTTCTTAGAATGGAAATTCCAGAAAATTGAAGATGGATGTATAATAGAATCGCTCCGGGGACCGATTGGGTTACACTAGAGTTTGAAAGAGGGGTTCAAGAGTTTTTTGATCATGCACTTAGATCCATTTATTCTCAAACAATGGGAAAGCTTAGGTGTCCATGTGTGAATTGTAAATATCGGCCATATAAACCATTTGAATTGGTGAGGACACACCTTTATAGTAAGGGATTTATGCCGGACTATTATATATGGACTAGTCATGGAGAAAGCATAACAGAATGTGACTCACTTGTGTTTGAAAGACGAGGTCCCCTACAAGCCTCACTTGGGGTGCTTGGGAACCAACTAAGTCAATATGAGACGATGGTGATAGATGCAGCTGGACTGAGTTTTAGGGATAATTATAATGAAAGGATGGAAGAGGAGCCAAATGCTTCTGCAAAAGCATTTTATGGCATGTTAGATGCTGCACAACAACCATTGTGGGGAGGTTGTGAAGAGGAATCTCAGCTTTCTGCAACTTTGCAGTTATTAAGCATTAAAGCTGCAACAAACATGTCTCAACAATCCTACAATTTAGTTTCCCAACTCATGCGGAGGACACAACCTAAAGACACTCTTATGCCTAAGGACTTGTATGAGGCTAAGAAATCGGTGGCAAAGTTAGGTCTTGATTATAAGAAGATCGATTGTTGTGTAAAAGGGTGTATGTTGTATTATAAAGAAGATGAATGTGCAACCCGATGTAAGTTTTGTGGTGAGGAAAGATATTCCTCTAAAAGGTGTCATGGAAGAAGAAAAAAGATTTCAAGGAAGCAATTGTGGTACTTACCACTCATTCCAAGATTGCAAAGATTGTTTGCTTCTAAGAAAATTTCAAAGGAAATGAGATGGCACTATGAAAATCGCCGTAGTTCCAATGTCATCTCTCACCCTTCTGATGGTGAAGCATGGAGAGTTTTGGATAGGACGTATCCGGACTTTGCGTATGATCCAAGAAATGTGAGGCTTGGGTTGTGTTCTGACGGATTTACGCCATTTGGAAAATCTGGGAGGTGTTATTCTTGTTGGCCTGTGATTGTTACTCCATATAATCTACCACCCGAGGTTTGCATGACACGAGAGTATATGTTCTTGACATTGATCTTTTCTGGTCCTAATAACCCGAAAGGGAAAATAGATTTGTACTTGCAACCATTAGTAGATGAATTGAAGTTATTGTGGAGTGAGGGGGTGTGCACATATGATGCCTCACTGGCACAAAATTTCAATATGCGTGCTGTATTGTTATGGACAATCAACGACTTCCCTGCTTACGGTATGTTGTCTGGGTGGATGACAATGGAAAGACTATCATGCCCAATATGTATGGAGAACTCGAAAGCATTTCAGTTGAAGCATGGGCGGAAAACATCTTTCTTTGACTGTCATCGTCAATTCCTTCGCAATGGTCACCCGTTTAGGAGAAATAAAACCGCATTTTATAAGAATAAAGTTGAGCAATCAACACCTCCACCTCGATTGAGTGGATATGAAGTTTGGCACAAAGTGCAGAATCTTCCGAAGGTTATTGAGCATGGAGAACCTATTCCCATTGAAGGGTATAATTGCACTCATCATTGGACAAAACAAAGTATATTTTGGGAATTGCCATATTGGAAAAGTAACTTGATTCGTCATAATCTTGATGTTATGCACATAGAGAAAAATTGTTTGGACAACTTGTTTCACACTGTCATGGACACAAAGGGAAGAACTAAAGACAATATACATGTGTACTGGACTTGAAGGAATATTGTTGATGAAAAGAGTATGAACTTGTTGAAAGAAATGGGAAGCTAGTCAAGCCGATTGCAAAGTACGTGTTGAATTTAGAACAAAAACGGAAAATTTGTGAATGGGTCAAGAATTTGAATATCCCTGATGGATATGCATCTAATCTAGCCCGTTGTGTGGATATAAAGGAAGCAAAGTTATATGGAATGAAGAGTCATGATTGTCATGTGTTCATGGAACGTTTAATTCCTATAGCCTTTGCTTGTTTGCTAGATGGTATCTTTAATGCTATTGCAGAGCTTAGTAATTTCTTTAAACAGCTTTGTTCATCTACCTTGATGGTAGATAAACTAGAGTTGTTAGAGCAAAATATAGTTGTTACATTGTGCAAGTTGGAAAAAGCCTTTCCCCTGCGTTTTTTGACTCTATGGAGCACTTACCTATCCACCTTCCATACGAAGCTAGAGTTGGAGGGCCTGTTCAATATCGATGGATGTATCCGTTTGAAAGGTAATGAGATTTATTTTAATGGAGTTGCGAATAGAAATATGATAATACCAATAATGAATTTTATTTGACACTTGTAAATATGTGTAGGTTCCTTTATACCTTGAAGCAAAAGGTAAGGAACAAAGCTCGGGTTGAAGCATCTATATGTGAAGCATATATAATTGAAAAGATCACAATGTTTAGCTCGCGCTACTTTGAGCTAGGTGTTCCACCAAGAATAACAAGGCCTATAAGAAATGAAGGTGGAGAATTAGAGTTGCCACCAATATCCATATTTAACCATCGTGGAAGATCATATGGACAATGTAAATTCCGATTCTTAGAAGATGAGGAAGTAAAAGCCGCTACAAGATGTGTTCTAATGAATTGTGATGAGGTTCAGCCTTACATGAAGTAAGTAATCTTAAAGTGTGACAATTTGGACCTTATATCAACTATATGCGTGCTTAACACATGATTTTTAATGCAGTCTTTTTGCCCAAATTTTGAAAGAAAACTATCCTCAAATAACAGATTATCAAGTAGAATCTGAAATCAATGAAAGATTTGATTTGCATCATGGTTCAAAGATTATGTAAGTAGTACTAATTTCATTATGTTACTTAGTACAAATAAGAAGACTTATTTTTTGTCATTGATGTCATGAAGGTTGAAGATCCTTCAAACAGCATTACGGACTCATTTTTGCATGACCTTGCTTGGGGCCACAAGAGGAAAGTCAGAACATGGCCTATGTATTTTGTCAATGGATATAAGTTTCATACAGCTTCGTGGGCTCTTCGAAAATCGACTACAAATAGTGGTGTGTCCATCAAAGGAACTGACTACGGTCAATCAGAACATGACTTTTATGGCATTGTACAAGAAATTGTAGAGATTGAATACATGGGTATGCCGTTGAAGAGATTAGTGTTGTTCAAGTGTGATTGGTTTGATCCAACACCAAATCGTGGGACTAAGATTGACAAATTTCATGAAACCGTTCAAGTTAATGCATTACGCAAGTACAACAAGTATGACCCATTTATTTTTGCAACCCAAGCAATGCAGGTATATTATACCTCATATCCTTGTTGTCGTCAAAAGGCTAATTGGCTAGCCGTTCTTAAGATCAAGCCCCGTAGCATAATTGAAATGCCTGCATCTGCAATCAACGTAGAGGCATTTCAGGTAGATGAACTAGAAGTTGTATTGCCAATAAGTGCTCATGATGATGAATTGAGGGATGAAGGAGAAACTGAAATTCGTTATGAAGAAATGGTTATGCCTATTGATAATATGATTTCTAATTACGAAGAGGAGGATGAGGAGGAGGAAGAGGATGATGATGATGATGATGATGATGAGGAAGATGATGAGGAAGAGGATGATGAGGATGAAGATGATGAGGATGAGGAGGATGACGACAACGAACAAGAGGAAGAATAAAATGACGACGGTGACGGTGATGGTCTAGATTAAGATTATTAAATTGAGTTTCATTGCATTTATTTTTAATTCAATTTTATCTATTGAATTAATTAATGTTTTCTTTATTAGCATGACTAATGGGTTCACCTTTGAATGTGCAGATGTCATTTCGCAAGAAAAAGGGTGATAAAGATTCATCAAGTACCCCCAGACTGTTACAGTCACATATGCCCGTAGAAGAGATGGCAAATGCTAATGTGCGACCTACATCTGCTCCGATAGCAATTCCTAGAGCAAACTTGTCATGTGGATCATCTTCTAGGTTGCATGATGCAGTTGGTAGACATACCATATCACAATCTGGAATCCCATCTTTTGAAACCCCATCTCATATCCAATCCCCAGGAACGAGAATTCACAACCCCTGACTCCACAGGGTCCTTGTGTCACTCCTCAGGACGGCGGTGATTTTTAGATAGTCGACCCTTGATAGAGCCTGAGAAGTCAACATAAGTCGTTTACTATCCTTACTAATTTAAACAAGTTTGTCTTGATTTGTATATTGAATTGACACCTCAATTCTTTCTAATAATTATGAAATTTTTTTCTTATTAGGTTTCATCCTGTTGTTGGAATTGTTCGGAGCATTCGTCAAGCAATTTGTTGCAAATTTGACCATCCATGTTGGTGCTGGAAAGTTACCCCTAAAGAGTATAAGGTCGCGTGGTTTAATGAATGGGCGGTATCTGTTATCATTTTATTATTTTATGTTGTTATGTTTGGATTCTATTATTAATATTATGGAGTTTTTATAACTAATCTTCATTTGCTTCTCATTTACTCAGAGAAAATATAAATGGCTACCAGAACATGATGATGCAATTAGGAAAAATTGGAAGCTAAAGTGTCAAAGCATCCTAAGAGATTTAATGCATGATGTCAGGCGGGACATCCTTTTGAAACAAGTTAGGCCTGATTGGATTCCAGATATTGTGTTTGAAGAGTTGCTGAGAATATGGAATTCAGATGATTTCCGAAATAAGAGTGAGATAAACAAAAACAATCGAGCATCTTCCACTGGCGGTACTAAACACAAAGGGGGTAGCATTCCTAATACCGAGCACAGAAGAAGGATGGTAAGCATTATTTCTTCAATATCAATCATTTATTTGATGTTTGGTATGATATATCTTGTTAACTAATTGCAGGCTAAGGAACTTGGAAGAGGGCCTATTGTATTTGAAGTGTTCAAAAGGACTCATTATGATGAGAAAACTGGTGAATTCTCGGACCATCGTGCAAAATCAGTTTATGTAAGTATATTAAGAATGTTTATGTAAAGAAAATATTTGTTTGCATCAAAGTTTCCTATTTCTTAATGCTTTTATATAATGTCTTTGAATGCAAAAAAATGTTACTTGATTGTATGTTGTCCAATATTTACTGTTTATTTTGGCCTGATTTCATTGGTATATGGATACTTTGTTTCGGTTAGTCTGATATGGAAGCTGGATTTTGTTCCTCTGATTAGAAATTTACTTAAACATAAAGTTGCAGAATACTTGGGTGCTTGATGAGGTGGAAGTCCGTTTGAATTATTGGGATGCTTAAAGGATGGTTTTGTGGTCTTAAAATTTATTGAACTATGTTTATTATGGGAGTTTGGAGTGCTTATAGGGTTTAAGAGAAAAGTGAGATCATTTACACTTATTGCTGCTGATTTTAGATGTATGTAAAAGATTAAATAATAAATTGGATTGTTGTTGTTATACTTATGCTGTTTTGATGGTTAGAAGGTAAAAAAGGAATTGAATTGATAGGCTTAAATGTTCAAAGTAGTATTGAAAAGAAATTATTTTTGTTATAGTTAATGGTTAATAGTTTGTGACCTAAATATAGGAGGATTACATGATGCAGAAAGAATCTTTGACTGCTGAGGATGGTTCTGCAAGTGTGCAATCTAATGAGGATGAATTGAACCTTTGGTTAGAGGTTACTGGAGGCAAAAATAAGAAGGGAAGCATTTATGGGTTTGGGGCTGAGAATGAAAATATTAGCGATGACTTGCCTTCTGTCAACAATGCCAACGAAGGTAATACCGTTGAGCAATTGCACTACAGGATAACAGAGCTATCACAGGAGAATGAGGTACTGAAACAAAACCAAGAAGTGCTATCAGAGGAGAATGAGGTACTGAAACAAAACCAAGAAGCAAACAATCAGCGCGTTGAAGACCTACAACAAAATTTTACCATGATGGCGACTACCTTGCAAGGGCTGGGGATTCAATTACCACTTTCTCCATCTAATACAAATGCACGCAACAAGGGTTGACATAATTTGCAGCTGTGGTTTAGGTTCTTTTTTTCTAAGAATTGTTGCATTTAGGATCAAACTGTATTAGTTATTTAATTTTGCTGCCTATTACGTATCTATTAAATTATGGATTTACAGGATCTCGTTTTATTTATTTGCTGTTGTGTTGGGGAAAAACCAAATTTAAATACAGCTTTAAAAAAAACCTTAAATTACGAAAAACAAAAACAAAAAAAAACCACATGCCAAAATTAGCGACGGAATTTCCGTCGCTAAACTCACCAAAACCAATCACCGACGGAATTCCGTCGGTGAACATCAGCGACGACATTCCGCCGGTGAAAATCACCGACGAAATTCCGTCGGTTAAAGATCACTGACGGAATTCCATCGGTGATCCGTCGCAGAAACACCGACGGAATAATATTCCGTCGGTGATTTGTTTAGCAACGGCTTTATCACCGACGGAATTTTTTCCGTCGGTGATTTTTTCCCGATAGAATTCCGTCAGAAAATTCATTTTCCGACGGAATTCCATCCGTCGATGATTCCCTGTTTTTTTGTAGTGTACAATGGATTTGTTCAAGTGATCTAATTACTCTTCAGCAGTTTCTTGCTCATATTACATCGGCTCACATATCTGATCTTCATCAGTTATCTCTACTCACGAGAGATGTTGTTGGTACTGACATTCTGACTATGCTTAAACAATTTGACAATTTCACATTTTTAACGGTCAGTAGTAGAGACATCTCTGCCTTTATGGACACTAGTTTTCCAATCTTTTTTCACTGTTTTTCTTTTGTTTAGTTACTTATGTTATGTAATCCGTTTTCTTAATGAGTGAAATTTGTCTTTGATTAAAAAAAAATTAATTTTATCCCATACCGAAAACAATCACATAATGATACTCACGTGTCCGCGCAATTGGAATGAAGGGAAGAAGTGGTTGATGTGTGGAGTGGGGTCCGTTGATGGTGATGGGTTTTGGCTTGTTGTTCGACGTAAGTGAATGAATGGAAGGGAAAAAAGACAAAAGCTTGGAGAGGAAAGTTAAGTTACGAGGGAGAAAAGAAGGCATATGGGAGAGAGAGAAGAAAGTCTACGGGAAGGGAAGTCGGTACGCCTGGGAGAGAGAAGTCTGTTTGCGAAGCTAGTCCCCTCCCCATTGGAGAGTTACCTCCTTGTCTTTAAAGAGGGCTTCCATCTTCTAATACTCTCTACTTTTTAATTTAATTTATCCCCTATAAATCTGATATGTCCATCACTTTTTAAAGATATGTCCATCACTTTTTAAAGATATGTCCTATTTATTATTAGTTTTATCTCCTTTTGAAACCATCTCCCAAATTATCTAACTTATCTGTCTCAAAACATTTATCATTTTCCATCTAAAACCTCTCCTACTTCAACCGGTCTTTATATTTTATCTCTTAATAATTTTTTTTAATCCAACCTAAAATCTATCCTGCTTTACCCAATTTTCATATCTTATCTTTTAAAATTTTTAGTCTGACCCAAAGCTCTCCTCTTTTAACCAATTTTCAAATCTAATCTTTTAATTTTTAATTCCACCTAAAAGGTCTCCCTAAAATCATTCAACTTTTCTTTCATAATTAATTCTTTATTATTCTATGGGCCCAGACAAAATAAAGTGTTTACAAGTAGTTTAATTTAAGTTAACTCGTTAAAATTGAATAAAAATTTAAAGTCAAATGGGGTATGTTTGGTATAAATGACAGGGTCTTCTTTTTTTTATTTATAAAATGATCAATTATATTAAATATCAAACATGGTTACATTAAAACACTAACATAAGGACCAACAACACACTCATTATGCCTAACCCCAAACATAACTATTCCAACAAACCTAAAGAAATTAACTATATTTGTTCACAAACACCTCTAAACACAAGCATAGACTAAAAATTCCAATATCACAACAACATGAACAAATGATGATAGGGTCTTCAAAAAAGGGGAAGCGGAGAGAAAATAATTTTTTTGTCATTTTTTATCTGTTTGTTTGGTAGGCCGTAATAGTTCTTCCGATCAAAAGCTCACACTTCCGTCAAAATACGGAGATGAGCCTCCCATTAAACAACTAAAAAAATCTCATTTTCCTTAGAAAACCATGATATCAAGGATGAAAATAAACTTATTACACGTTTAAGACTAGTTATATCTTTTCTTTTTCTTTAAAGGATATTTGTTTTGCTTTTATTCAACTTTTTATGCCCTAATATTTTTTTTTCATCCATACTAAACATTCAAATTGGTTGTATGAAGGGCCCGTTTTCCTCTCCCATTCCAATTCACATTCCCTTTCCCATTTCGTTTGAAAACCTTTCTATTGCCAAATGTGACCTAAAATTCTTTGTCGTTTGAACTGGTAGTTCACCTACGGACAAAAATGATTAAAGTAACTTTGTGGCATTGGCTTGTTCGATACTGTTTTTTTCTGATTGTTTCTCTTAGAAGGCAATTTGACTCAATCATATATCTCAAAGGACACTATTATATTCTCATATATATATAGCTTTTGTGGAAATGGTTGTTCACTAACATTTATTTGGTTTATTTCAGGAATCCACAAAGCCGGAAAGTATTGTGATTTTAAATATGACATCTTTGGATGGATTATATTCTTGCAAAATGTGCATGGCAGCATGGGTTTAAATGGCCAAATTGCACATTTCTTCGCCACCTTCAAGATAAGCATTTTTCATCTTTCCCCCCAAAACTTGCAAAATATCCCATTGGTGATGCTTTTAGTTATTTGCACCTCGTAGTTCAATTTGAAAGATTATTCCTTTGTATATATAGAAGGGTCTATTTGATTAATTGACCAATAACCCTACGTTTGAATGGGATGAAAATTAAAGTTGGAAGAATATTAGAATGAAAAACTCTCAAAACTGTACTAGAAAAAGTTTTAATTATGTTCTTGAGTTTTCCTTTCCTAATATTCCCCCTGTTTTCCTCCCACTTTTCCCTTTATCCAAACATAGTTTGAATGTAATTTCGGTTAGAACCGCCTCTTTCTCCTTAAAGATTAATTTCTTTAATAATACATCAAAACATATGCAAATTTCTTCATCCCAGAGATTTTTCCTGCATTATAGTCATTTGAAAATATAATTCCTTGATGATGTGGTTGGCATTAAGTCTACTTAGGAAAGTATTTCTTGAATAGATCGGATCTATAAAAGTATTTGTGGACTACACTAATAACAACAAATATATAAGTTGATCGTCTGGATAAGAGTCATACTAGCTACAATATTTCTATCATATATGAAATATTAATGCATAACCAACTCGATTCCATTTTTAGACAATAATCTTAATTTATTTTTCAAAAATATATGTAGCTAAAATTCGTTGAATTGTTTAGTTTGCTAAAGGCTTACCACTTTTTTTAATAGTATAAAAGCTAATTGGGTGGTAGTTGCATATTGTTCACCACCTTTCCATCATAAGAAAGTAATCTCACTTGGACTCAAATAATGGCCATTACCTATTCACTGTCAATTAGGCATTAAGGTACGTGTGTGTAAGTATTGGATTGGATGGTCCTAAAATAAAATATTTTAAATACTAAAAAGATAGGCAAAAGAATCCACTTGAAATTTGCTGATTTTTTCTGAAGAATCTGCTAGCTAGGGGCAATAATTTAACATTGCTGTAGAATCCCTCTGCTTTTTTTCATGCATTTGCTGTTTGGGGATTTTCATCATTTGCTTTTCTTTGGATTTGGATTCTCTCAGCATCCAATCATCTCTTTGTTACAGCTTACATGTGGGAGTTAGTGGGAATTTTAATTATTTACAATAGGAAATGACAGATGTGGCCACTTGAATCCCTCAACTTTAGGATCAAATATTAATAGCTTGTAAATATTCTCTTTGGCTAATTTGGCCTAATGATTGGAAACGGTTTCAAATCTACTTATAAACAAGTATCTGCCTTTTAAAGTTTGAATTTCTTTAGTCATCCACCATTGGAGATGTGGTCTTGATTAGCCAAACTTTTATGCTTATTAAATGAGCGTGCGTGGATAGTTCCGCAACGTATGTTTCAATTTTTTTAATACATTAGATTTTATGATTTAGAGAGACAGAGAGAGTAATTATTAAAAAGAAAAAAAGATAGACTCCACCAATCAAAACACCAAAGTTCATATTAATTTCTAAGCTAAAGTTATTGCAATCTGACATGTATTAATTAACAAACTTAAAAATGTACCATAAGCTTCAGAGATTTGTTTTCAAGTTATTAAGTAATCAAAATTGAATTTGTTTGTTGGATTGAGTAGGAAGAATTTCTCACTTACAACAATATGATAAACTAATATTCAAATTCTCACCGAGGTGCCCACATTTTAATGAAGGTTAATGTCTTAAACATGATTACTTTTAATTGGAAAATACATGTGCCTATATAAAAAGAAAAGAAAAGAAAAAGCTAAGTTTATGTTAGGTAAAAAGAAAAAGAGAAGAGATATGTGATCAAGGCAAAAATATATGGAGGTACATATATATGAGGATGGAGACGGTTAAGACATAAAAGAGTACACAGTACAAAGGAAACACATGTACCATTTTGTTCAGTCCAAGTGTGACCCATTGTGTGGTGTCTTTGAAGTAAAAGATAAAAATGATATGTGCATTATTGAGAGACAATATAGTTTCCGTAAGATTTTATGTAACACCTGGCAAGCCAAAATATGACACATTATTGTTAAAGCCCACTCTTCCTCACAAGCTAACGAGAACGATACAACAAAAGGCTTGCACTTGCGATTCCTTAAGAGGTACACCCCAAAAGATTAAGTCCTTTCTTTTATTTTTTCTTTACCTTTCTCATGGATAATATCTCCACCTAGCATTTCTTCTTTTCTTTTCGCTCTCCTTTTTTAATTTATTTTTGCTATAACCTCACTATCATTCTCCACTATTCCTCATTCTTTTTTCAGTGAAGCAAACCTAATAATTTCTAATCCGTGTGGATGCCACATATCCAACACACCCCAAAAATGGTTTTATTAGATAAGTTGCTTTCACAAGCACTTAACCTAGCTAATCTATTAAGAAGTAAATTTGTAAAATGCTCTCTGATAAAAAAAAAAATTGTAAAATGCCAGTGATAGTTATTTTTATCGTTGACAGACAGTTTAGCAAACCCGTTGTTTGACAAATTATAAATCAACAACACTCTAGTTAGTATTTTATCTTTAATTTTCTCCGATATAAGAATTGCTTAACTAGTTTGGACAAATTAGAAAAATAAAATAAATTATTTATTTTGAGCAAATGTGACTTGATTTTCCTCAAATATCCATACGTAATAGTGCCTGTTTGGAAAATCTAAAAAAAACATTTTTTTTAGGCAAAACCTAGGTTTCAAAATCAGAACAGACAAACACTATCAGCTTTTTCATAATAACTTTTAACTGTTAAAAGCTAGATTTTAGTTAAATCAGACAAATACTCACAATTTTTCCAAAATAGCCTTTTTAGTCTGCAAATCTAGGTTTGGGGCAAAAAACCTAGATTGTGTCAGAAGCTATTTTTTAGAATCTATTATCTAAAAGCACTTTTTCAGTTTTTTTCTATGAAACTATTCTCCATAAGCTAATCTAAATAGACTCATAATCTAAACTATTTGGGGTAGCTTTTAGAACTTAGATTTTGAGAGAGAGAAAAGCTGGAAAAGTGCATTTTTCACCTTTTCTGAAAAAAGTTGGAAAAATGGCTTTTGATGAAATGAGAGTGTTTGGATGATTGTTATAAGAATGACTTTTTCTTGTGTAAATTACTAAACAGGACATAAGTTTAATGTATTGGGAAAGAGAGAGGATAAGGGCATTTTCGGTAGATCAACATGACATGTGTAATGATGACATATTTATACCTCGTACTTCGCGTAAAAGTGGAAAAAAGTATATTTTTCCCAAACCTAAGTTTAGGAGCTAAAACCATGGTTTACATGAAAAAAGTGCTCATACTTATTTTTTTTTTATTTGTTTGGCTGCTATTTTTTAGAACCTAGGTTTGGGCTAAGTTCTAAAAGCTGCCCCAAACAGAGAACCTAGGTTTTGAGAAAAAAGTTGGAAAAGTGTTTTTTTCAGCTTTCCTGAAAAAGGTTGAAAAAATGGCTTTTGATGAAATGAAAGTGTTTGGATGATTGTTGTGATAATGACTTTTTCTATGTATAAATTACTAAAACAGAGATAAGTTTAATGTGTTGGGAAAGAAAGAAAATAAAGGCATTTTCGGTATATGAATATAACATATGTAATGATGGTATATTTCTACCTCGTACTTCTTGTAGAAGCTGAAAAAGTAGCTTTTTATTAAACCTAGATTTTAAACCCAAAACCATAGTTTAGAGGGAAAAAAGTGTTTTTTTTAATTTTATAACATGTTTGGATGTTTATTCTTCAAACCTAGGTTTGAAAAGCCAAACCAAATAGACACTAGATCCTGTATCACATTATAAGTTAGGTAAATCATTTTAAAATATATATATATATATAAGAAATAAAATAGATTGATGAGATATTATATTTAGTATCAATATCTACTTACTCAAGTAAGTTTTACACTTAAAAGGGGCCACACTTTTTATTTTTTGTCTTCTTTTCGGCAGATTGATCACGAGAAAAGGGCAGGGGGTGGGTCTGGGTGTGACGTGATGAAGTGAGTTGGTGGTCAGGTGGTGAAAGCCTTTTTCTTTTTTCTTTTTTCTTTTTTTTTTTTGACCATCAAAGCCTTTTTCATTGATAGATATAGTATGATATATGTAAAATGACTAACCATGGTTAGATTTTAACCACACATCCCTTAACTCAACCACTTTTAAAACCCTATATGTACAATTCATCCCCAAGATGACAGACGTCCATCTCCCCATAAGTTTCATGAGCCATATTCAATAATCATAACATTCACTCTCAATTCATCACTCATCTCTCCCAAGTCTCTCTTAATCATGAAGCTTATCCCAATACTATTCCTGTCAGTAGTCCTTGTTTTTGAAATAACTTCCCAAACCTTCCTTTCTTCTTCTTCATCTTTGTTTCTTTCATTTTTCATCTTTATCTTTGTTACTATCTCTCTCAACTTCTGGTTCATCCCCGGTGGTTTTGCATGGAGGAATTACGGTCACAGTAAAAATTATCATGATGAGAAGCCCATGAAACTCTCTGGCCCAATAGGCTGGCCCATACTTGGGTCTTTGCCTCAAATGGGCTCTCTGGCCCACCGTAAGCTTGCTGCAACGGCGGCTTCGCTGAACACAAAACGGCTCATGGCGTTAAGCCTTGGAGCCAATCCAGTGGTCATAGCGAGCCACCCGGAAACGGCTCGAGAAATCCTATGCGGCTCGGCTTTCTCGGACCGGCCCATTAAGGAATCGGCTCGCTTGCTTATGTTCGAGCGAGCCATTGGCTTCGCTCCTAACGGCGCGTATTGGCGCCATCTTCGTAGAATCGCAGCCGTCCATTTGTTCTGTCCTAAGAGAATCTCAGGGCTGGAAGGTGTCCGGCAACATGTGGTGGGGGAAATGACGAAAAGGGTGCTGAAAGAAATGGAGGCTAAAGGTGTTGTGGAAGTGAGGGGGGTATTGCAAGAAGGGTCACTGAGGAGTATAATGGAGGGTGTTTTTGGTAATTGCGCTAGTTCAAAGAGGGAGGAGCTAGGCCATATGGTGAAGGAAGGGTATGAGCTAATTGTTCAGTTCAATTGGGAAGATTATTTTCCATTTAAATTTATGGACTTTGGTGGAGTGAAAAGAAAGTGTCACAAATTGGCGGGTCGGGTCAATAGGGTTGTCGGTCAAATAGTGGAAGAACGAAAAAGAAGTGAGAAATTGAATGGAGAAGATGGGAATGATTTTCTTGGAGCTCTCTTATCTCTGCCCAAGGAAGAGAGGTTAAGTGATTCAGATACAGTGGCTATTTTATGGGTAAGACATAATCTTACATACTCTCTTTCTTTTTGCCTCACATTAATATCAATATATTGGTATATTTATAAAGTAGGAGGAAATCTCACTTTCATACAAATACATAGGGCCTAGGATTAACTTTGTAACATAAAAAACATCACATAAAAAACATCTTCTTGGCTCTTTTTTATTAGAGTTAGGTAGTATTGGGCACTCTAAATTATTTTCCAATGATATTCAATGGTCTAATATAATTTTTTTGTGCATTCAACGCCTTAAAATACTTTTTAAATAAAATCAATATCCTAAAGTGATTTTTAGTATAATGAGCTCCCTAAACTTAAAATACCGAATGTTATTTGAAAAATATTATATGGTGTTAATGTTATATAACCCTTTTTTTAATTGATGTGATATGATTAAAATATTATACTACTTGATGTAGGAAATGATGTTTCGAGGAACAGATACAATTGCTATACTTTTGGAGTGGATCATGGCTCGTATGGTTTTACACCAAGATATCCAAACAAAAGCTCGTCAAGAAATTGATGAGTGTATTGGACAATACAATCACGTCCAAGATTCTAACATTTCAAACCTCCCTTACCTCCAATCTATTGTGAAGGAAGTCCTCCGTTTACACCCTCCGGGCCCACTTCTCTCGTGGGCCCGCCTTGCCATCCAGGATGTCCACATAGGTAAGTTCCATGTGCCAGCTGGCACAACGGCGATGGTTAACATGTGGGCCATAACGCATGACCCGGATGTTTGGGATGACCCATTGGCCTTCAAGCCTGAACGATTCATGAAAGATGAAGTGTCCATCATGGGCTCGGACTTGAGGCTTGCACCATTTGGGGCAGGTCGTAGAGTATGCCCGGGAAGAGCATTAGGCATAGCCACAGTTCATCTTTGGCTTGCGCAGCTTCTTCACCGTTTTGTTTGGCTTCCAACTGAACCTGTGGATCTTTCAGAATCTCTTATGCTTTCACTTGAACTTAAAAAACCTCTTCGATGTAAAGTTGTGCCTAGATTTAACACTCGACCTTAAGTTCCCGAACTTACTATATCAATGAATTGTTCAACGAAGAGTATGTTCAATCCCTTTGTGTAATATTAATGAAATATGAAATGCATGTCTTTTGTTTATAAGCTTGTGAAAGGTATGATTATGTACATGATTCCTTCCTCGTGCAATATAAAAGAATCACAATTTCATCCATAAACTCACATTAGTATTATAAAAAAAATAGGGAGCATTATACACTGTCTACTACAGAAATGACCTATAACAGTGCTTTTTTGGCTCATTAGAGGCACTTAGAAACGCCGCTATAGGCCATTAACCCTAACGCGACGCTTGCCTAAAGCGGCGCTTACTTTGAGAAAAGCGCTGCTACAGAGATTAAAAAATACTAAAAGAAAGGGCCTAAAGCAGCGCTTAACAAAGGTAAGCATCGCTGTAGGCCGATTAATTTAAAAAAAATTAACTGGCCTATAGCGATGCTTATATTCATTAAGCGTGTCTTTAGGCCTTTTAATTTTTTTAAAAAAAACCTATAGCTATTGTTTTCTTTTTAAATAATTGATTTAATTTTATATACACCCATCTACATCAACGCTAAAATACCAGTAGTTCTATACAATTCCAGGCAATCCATATACACCAGTAACTCATTCAGAGAGCAATGTACAATTAAACCAAACATTCTAATTGGGAATCAATATGAGGGTATTCGTCTCTTTTTTCTCTGTGTTATATTATGTAAAATTGTTTGCTTCCTCTTTTTGTTGGATTTAGGGTTGTGTTAACCCAAATACTTTCTTCATGATCACACCTTACATAAACAGGTTCATCTTCGTCATCATATCCATCTGCATCAAAGTCTTCTGACAATAATGTTTCAAAGGAAGAATCATCTTCTATCATATTCATATCATCATCACTACTTTCATCATCAACTTGTTCGGGATAATTTTTGTTTGACTGCAGAACAATTGACCAATTCTTCTTAGAAGGATCTACAATATAAAACACTTGTGCTGCTTGAGACGGTAGAATGTAAGGATCATCCTTATATCCAACTTTAGAAAGGTCGACTGATATAAACCCAAATTCATCTAATCGCCGTCCACTATGGTTGTTAACCCACTGACATCGGAACACAGGAACTCTGAACATGGTGTAATCTAACTCCCAAATGCAATCAATCACACCATGCCTCGGCAACAAGTGTGACTCCACTATTCTTCATTATGCTTTTTTCATCCTAGCTTTTTGTATAGAATGTGTAACCATTGATTGCATAGGTGGTATAAGAAAATGCGTGCAAACCGGGTCCTTTCAACAGTCAAAACAATCTTTCACAAACTGATCTAGCATTAAGCTCCACCTGCTGACAAATGCGTGCATTGAACCATCTATTGAAATGTTTTGTTGTGCTCTTTTGTAATCAAACTCTCATTTCTATCACCGTGTATTTCCAGAAGAAGTTTTTTGCATTCTTCAATGAATGGGTCAACCTCAGGAGTGTTGTGAAGAATATACAAGTGAGCCAGCTGCCTTTTAGCATTCAAAATGTGTATTAAATTGAACCCACTTATTCCTTTCCCCGTTAATCGCCCAGCATGACGAGACTTCGGCAATCCAACAGGTTCAACATTTCGTAAGTAATCGGCACACAAATCATTCGCTTCTTCAACGATGTATTGTTCAGTAATATACCCCTATGGTCGATATCTATTTTTAACATACCCCTTTAAAACTTTCATGAACCGCTCAATTGATACATCTATCTCAAATAGACTGGGCCGCACAGTTGAACCTCTTTGACCAAGTATACAGTAAAATGAACCATGATGTCAAAGAATGAGGGGGGAAATACATTTCAAGTTCGCACAGGATACGAATGATCTGCCTCTGTAAATCCTGCAACCTTATTGTATCGACCAATTTACTACAAATGAGCTTGAAGAACATACATAGTCTAGTGATCGTGCTCTGCAGTTTCTTGGGTAAAATGCTGCGTATACCAACCAGTAAGAAATTTTGCATTAGGACGTGACAATCATGAGATTTCATGTTCTTCAGCTTCAACTCTTTCATGGACACAAGGTTCTTTACATTTGAGGAGTAGTCTTCTGGAACTTTGATTCTATTCAGAAACTCATAGAATGATTTTTCTCTTTCCTCAAAAGGGTGTAAGTTGCTGGAGGTAAATAAGTGCAGTATCCTCTCTCGACAGGTGCCAACTCTTGTCTTATTCCCAACTTGAGCATATCCAACCTTGAATTGACACCATCCTTACTATTTCCTTGCATATTTAGCAACTTGCCAATTAGGTTATCATAGATGTTTTTTTTTCAATATGCATCACATTAAGAAAGTGCCTAACATGTAAGGACTTCCAATACGGGAGTTCGAAGAATATGGACCTCTTCTTCCAACCACTTGTCAACACATTTTTAGCAAAAGGCTTGCTAAAATCATTCTCCAATGCGTTCACCTTTTCAAAAACGTTATCCCTAGTCAATATCCTCGGTGGCCTACCTTTTTCTGAGCTTCAGTTAAATGCCTTCTTTCACCTCCACCAACGATGTTTCAACGGCAAGAACCTCCGATGTCCCATTAATCATTTTTCTTGCAATGATCCAGTCGCATCGAATGTGTATTATCTTCACATATAGGGCACGCACCATATCATTTGATGTTGTATCTGGATAAATTACTGTTAGTGCTGGCTGTCACCCAAGAGAGGGGGTGAATTGGGTGATAGGGTAAATTCAAAACTTCTCTTTTCTAAAACACAGTGAAGGTAATCTTTAAAATCTTTTTCGGATTATCACAGAGTATTTCAAACCTGTTAAATGCACTAAGAGATATATAATGTAGATATGCTAGAAACTAAGAGAGTTTAAGGAAGAGATAATGCAAATAGAATTTATCCTGGTTCGGTCTACCCTGACCTACATCCAGTCCTCAGGCTCCACTTGAGATTTCCACTACCCTCTTGTTTAAACCGGGCACAAGAGAAACCTTTACAACCCACAAGTTTAGCCGGGCACTTATGAAGCCTTTACCACAGGTTTTACAACACGGGATCACCTGCCAACCTTTTAACGAGCTTTAGACTCCCTCTAAATGCTCCCCCTTACAACCTGTAAGGATACAATCTGTTTCCCACTCAAGATTACCCAATCTTGAGCTTCACTCACTAAAACAGAAGGTTTACAAAGAAAGTTTACTTCTCTCAAAGAAGGAATTTTGATAATCACTGAAGTACAGAAAGGAGAATGATGAAATACAAATTATAGAGCTTAATAATCTGAACAATGTATGCTCTAGCTCTTCTTTTCTAATGCACTCAACTCATCATTTCTGGGCTCACTTGTATATAACTGTTACCCTGTGTAGTCTATGCAGAGCCCTCTGTTTTTCATCTCGTCATAGTTCTATCTTGTGTAGTGCGTCGCATGTGCTATCTTGCTCCAGATGTCTTCAAGTCTTTATATAGGGTATTATACTTTTCTGTCCGTTGGAGACTTGAAGAACTAGCCGTTGATAATCAGTTTTCTTCTATTTCTTCACTTTATCTTGCAGAGGATAAGCTAAGAGAGATAGAGACTGTGAGTAACGATAACCTGCTGCTACCTACTCCTGTACTTGCATGTCAGCTTTTTCATTAGCGCTAGCTCTCTTGGCTATCGCTAGCTTGACAGTGTAAGACTTGCACTTAGAGCTGTTAGCTAAACAAGTATTTATGCAGTGGATGTTATCGATAGTGCATTTCATTAACTCAAAGAGATGGAGACAATATATCAGCTAAGGAATTTCAAAGTATTCTCTATAGATAGCAAATCATGCTATAGATAGCAAATCATGTTATCCCTAGCATATTCTTTTAGTTCAATGTTCAGCGTACTAGCTGTCATCTCAATAAGCATTTTTCTATCGATAGCTAATCCCATTATCGTTAGTCACTATGTTAACTGATCTAACATTCTTCCCCGAGTATTTATTCATGTTATCTGAGGGGCCTTAGCGATAGAGACAGAGTCTAGAGATAGGATCTATTCTTATTTGCTTAGGCTAGCTCTACACATTCCATTAGCTATGGTGAAGACCTTTAGCGATAGAGATTTTGCTCTTTCAGTGGATTACTGCTAAGTGCTCATTAGCTATTATCCTAAGCTTTTCATTTGATGGCGATAGGCTCTTAGCTTAGCGATAGAGAATCTGTTCTTTGCCTAGCTAGCTCAATTTCTTCCTATTAGCGATGATAAACATGTTAGCGATAGAACTTCTACTTAGTCATCATGATTCTTTATCTCAGTTTATTCCAGACTAAGTTATATGCTCTTATGAATGCAATCTGAGCCCAAATCACAAGAAATCATTTATGGATATGTTATGTAATCATATATGCAATGCTTTCAATCACAATAAACATATAGCAAACATAATCTAATAGATAGTAGGAGATAAACACTTTATCCACACTTTTTGCTTACTACTTTTAACTCTATATTTGACATCATCAAAACTAAGCATATCCAACATTCTCCCCTTTTCTGATGATGACAAATCCATGGTGAAAAATATGTAAGAGTAAGATCATGGAAGTTAATGTAGATGCAATATATTGTTCATGGCTTTCTCTCTTCCTATCAATATATTTTTCATGCTTTTCTCTCCCCCTATTTGACATCAGCAAAAAGTTTGTAACAAAGCTTTTCTCTCCGCAATGTAACAAAAGTTTTGACCAAATGTAGGGGATATCAAAAGGTTGTGGAAAACAATAAAGTTCTGAAGGAATACCAAATGTAAAAATATTGGACTCTATGTTTTCTGAAGTTTTGCCATAGATATGCAAGATGTTCAAACAAAACATGCAGATTTGACAATGCAAATTTATCAAAGAAAACTTTAAGTGTAATTTAGAGAATGAGGGTTTAGAAATGCTCATTGATATTCGACAGAAGAATTGATTGATCCATGAAGCTTAGTGCCTTCCTTTCTTGATCTGTTGAATGTGATAAGCCGTTATTGATACCAATTGTTATTGGGAAAGTGTAAGCCAATCAGTAATTCATTGTGCATCTGCATCAATCCTCAGATTTGATAATGTGTCCTTGTTGAGTATTGAGGGATGCTCTTGCCCATACTGAGTTCTCCTGTCATCAATGTTTATCTTTCTTGCAAGGAGAGTGGTTAATATAATCAAGGATTTATCAAAGATTGATACCAAATGTAAAGATTAAAAGAAACCTTAATGTAAGATAATGTCATATTGAGAGCATGAAAGGAATCTATAGGAGAGTACATCTCATCATCAAAACTAATAGATTATTTCACAGTAAATTCAGATGAGTATGCTAAGAAGATTTTCTTTCAACAAAGGAGGTGAGCTTTAAGATATTCACATGTGAATTTGAAGCTCCCCCTTAATCAATGCCTTTGATGCCATACCAAATGTTAGTAGAAACAACAAGTATTAACACCAAAACAACAATGAGGACAGATTTTGCATAATTCTGTTCAAAATCTTGATTATGAGAATGCAGAGGGAAAGTGCACAGTACAATACAATGTCAAAGCTACACTGGCTGGAAGTTTCAAGCAACTTCATATTCTTAATTCTATGCCCTTGATAGCTAGACATAACTAAAGATTTAGATTCCCTAGTAGTTCTCTTTAAAGCAGATTTTTGAACAAAAACATGGCAGCAACAGTTGTCCTATATTTGTTCAGAAATTTCAGACTTATAGTCCCAAAAAGATTTGTCAATGTAAAGCATCATTCAACTATTCAGCCATAATTCAATCCAACATATCTGAAAGATATTCAATAGCAAATCGAATGCAGAAAGTTGAATAGGCAAGATGAAAGCACCAATCAATCATGGTGTATTCTCAAGATGATGTGTCAAGCCGCAAATCTGACAACAATATAGCAAATAATCAAATTTGAGCATGTAAATCAGATCTAATTAGATTGAAGCACATAGCAAGCAAGGATGTGTAAGTGAAGGCTGCTATTAGTAATAAAATTTGAATCACCAATTTCAAAAATATGAATGAAGCAGAAAGCCAGAATTAGCTACTGATGAACCAAAGAAATTGGTGTTCAGGTTTTGTCAACACAATCAAGGTAAATTCAGTCACAAATTTCTAAAGGTTGCAATCAAAATTGAAATGCATAATTTGTAGAAACGAGATTGCAATGTTAGTATGAACAAAAATCAAGAAATCTGATTTTGAGGTATTTGAAATATTGAAATTGATTTGTTCATTTTGCCAGGTAAAACAAAACATGTCAAATTGTGTTGCATATAAGCAAAATACTGATGGCAAAATCTGACACCAAGTGGGCAGCAATTCTGAACAGACTCTGATATGCAATTTCAAAATCAAGCTTGCCAAGTGGTGACCACATCAGATTCAGACATCAAAATAGGTTTTACACCAACTTGCAAAATGATGATAATAGCATATTTAAATACTAAAATAAGTTTAGATGGAAATCAAAATTTTTTGTGCATATGAGATCAATTCATAAATTTTGAAAGCAAGTCAATTGCAGAAAGCAGAATAGAAATAAAGCAGCAAAAAAAACTCAGAGATCACAATGGATAAATCAAACCAAAATTCATAGAAGAATAAGCTTGATTGCATTGGCTTGATGACCCTCGTTCTCTTCTTCTTCAGGCATTGAAGCTGGATCTTTTGAACTATCGATAGAACGATTGCAATCGATAGCTGCTTCTCACGTTCAATTGATGGACCATGAAGCTATCGATGGCTGAGCACCATGAAAACTACTTGCTGTTGCTAATAAGAGCTGCAACCTGTGTCAGGCAACTTGGTACCCATCCTTGGGTCCTCATAATATTAGTTACAATAGCTCCTATTCTCTTTCATAAACAACCATAATAATTCATCAAAGTCTGTACTTGAACCAAAGAATATAATTTACTAAAATCATTAGATTCAAGTTACTGGTTATACAGAAAGAATGATTTGATGGTTTTTCATGATCAATGACATTTTAACAGAAAATAATATTTAAAAAAGATGTCATTGACCTGAATCTTATGCAAATAAATCCCATTAATAGCAAGTGGCAAATCTTCCCAAAATGATATTTATCAACTATAAAGAGTGAGGGATAGAAATGCTCATTCAAGATTTGTGGGGCATTCTTCAATGGATAGGTAGCCAGCTTCATCTTCATCTAAAGCTTTTCATCTTGACTACTTCAAGTTCCTTCAATTTGCCATCTTTTATTTGCTCAATCAATGATAGCCTTTAATCCTTTTTCATAACCTGTAGAATCATACTCAAAAATACAAGCTTGTTTTGAAATCATTAGTATGATTAATTTTCCAGTAAAAGTATAGAAAAACTCAAGATAAGGTTTGAAACAATTTGCTTATGTTTTTATATATAAATTCAAATAAAAATATATTTCATAAAACATAAGAGACATTTGATAAATAACTTTCTCATCATGGGTTTAAGATATCATGAAGCATATATGAGATGCAGGTTTAAAATGTAAAATCATTTTTCAAACGTTTTAACATCCAATGCTCATGTAGGAATCTGTGCTTTGGTTCCTATCGCTAGGAGAGGAGTTAGCGATAGTGGTTTCTGGAGGCGTTGAGATAAGGTAGTGGAAGCTATCACTAGGGGAAGGGGTAGCGATGGTGGATGGCAATATTGAGATGGAAGTCAACAATGAAGAAAATATGCCATGCTTCACCTTTTAAGGATTAGAGAACATATCCAAAGTCTTATGAATAATAGCATGACAAAGAAGGCTTTGTGCTATAGACATGATAGACACAATGACTTTGATATGACTTAGAGATTTTCTTGACCTTTAGAGTTGTGTTCAGAGTGATATGAATATTCAATATTAGGATAAACACAAGACTCTAGATACTCTGAAATGATAATGACTGATAATGCATTTGAGTAATAGGTTGAGGGATGGATTTTTGAATAATGGAGTATATGCTCATCATAGAATAGGTTAGCACAGATTAGGCACTAACACATATGGAAGTTAGAAGAAAACTTTAATGCATCAGTTTGAAACATTTCCAACTTTTGGTTTATAACAGATATCACCTTCCAATTTTCAAAGATAGTTTAAATGCAATTGAGGTGAACATATTTTTCAAAATGTGTGAATGCAATTTTATGAACCATGGTGAGTTGAAATCTAAACAAAATTTGGATTGTGCATTTCAAAAACTTCACAATAGATTAATTATGCACACTTTCAATTTTTAAGTCATATAGCAATCTGACAGATATTTTATGACAGTTAAAAATGGATTGCTAACGAAATGGGAGACAAGCATTCATTATCCAAACAAAATTATATTCATTCAAGATAGGATAAGAATGATATTACCATAACTGCACTTGTCTAGGCAGAAGCTTGCTATCGGTAATGAGAGTTGCTATCGCTAACAGGTATGATCCCACGCCAAGTGACAGGCTTTTACTTCTTCCAGCTATCGATAGCTAACTTTGCTATCGATAGAGCTTTTGATGGCAATCAGCTCAATCTTAGCTCTGTCCTGCATATACTAGCGATAGTGAACTTCACTATTGATTGGTCAGTCTGAGCTTGCCCATGCAGTAGCTTGATTTAGGCAGAATAATGTTGATATTTTCTTTTACAGGTTTAATACCAAAATCCAAGCATGAAGTTCAGCTCATCAAGACTTGAGTAAATTTCCATGTATATCATAGTCTTGAAGCTTTCTCTCCTTGTTACCTACAGAACTATAATTCTTTTCTTTTCTTCAGTATCCAAATTCATATGGGTCTGCTCATGGTTAGTTCGTAGGTATTCACATCATAATTCACATGCTTCAAAAAATGTAATCAATTTGAGATAGCTGAGCATAGTGAATTAATCATGACTACATGCACAAAGATATATATAAATATAAATATATTATTTTTCAAATCAATATGCATGTGTATAAGAGCTAGATTATGAGCATTGTAAATATTTTGCAATTTTCTTCAATACAGAATTCAATGCTCATTTCTAGGATTTCAAAGTATAAAATCTCAATAGATATTACTGATAATAGGATAGGAGATTTTACCCTTGATATACCTCTACCTTAGGTACTTGGAGAGTTGCTTCTGCTAACCCAAAAGGTTCTGATATACTTAGCACCGGGTTGCAGAGATCTTTCTCGTGAAATAGAATTCAAGAATCTTCTTCTTGGTGTATGAGGAATTCTATTTCTCTTGTTCTCCTCAAGGTAATTGAATGGTACTTTGTGGTAGCTCTTCTTGAAGTAGAACATGCTCTTCTTGTTGCTGTCCACTGCTTCTTATGACTTGAACCAGATGTTGCAACAGTGGCTTTTCCATGAGTTCTCCTTCTGTATGTAGATTCTATGAATCTTTTTCTTGAAGCATGAGAAACTTTTGGATTCTTCTCTGTTGTCTTTGTACCATGACGTCCCTTTCTTTTAGAGCTAATCTGCACAGATACGGTACTGGATGGACATTTTGGTACCCATTTATATTTGGGTCCTTCATTGTTAGTCTTGGACTTTACATGTCCTTTCGGAACCCAAATAAATTTATTTCTCACATTTGAATTTCTTCTAATATTACATGTGTGAGAAATATGACCAGATTTACCACAATAATAGCAAATAATAGGATGATGTACAACATGAGATTTTATGCAATTATTGTGATGGTCAGAGAAGCGCAAACACAAATTGTTTTCATTCAAATGATCTTTCTTCCCAAAACATTTTTCAGCATGATTTAAAACATTTTCAATCCTTGAAATATGATCTGTGATAGGTAGTAAATCAGTTTTATGCAGATCAAAATTGTTTTCTTTATAAATATAAGAATTGGAACTGTATACCATAATTGCATCTTGAGCTCCGGAGGATTATTTTGCAGATTCGTTCATGTTGAGTTCTTTTGGCGTGTCATCTTCCTCTTGACCTTCTGTGTTAACTGAATCATGGAAGTGTTTTGTGATTTCATCTTCTTCAATCTCAACTTCCATTTGTTCATCCAGCATAGACACAGCACTTTGAAGTTCAGAACTGCCAACACTTTCAACTTCAACAAGGTAGTCAGTGGCATATATAGACTCAAGAGAATCCCAAATTTCTTTAGCACTAGAGCAAAGTCTGATTTTCTGAAAATCATTTTCAGTTAAGCCTCTATGCAGAATTTGCATTGCTCTAATGTTCAAGGAAAACATTTTCTTGTCTTTTTCAGTCCAATCCTTTCTTGGTTTGAAATCAAAATCATTTATAAAAACATTCCACATACAATAGTCAAATGATTTTATAAAACTCTTCATCCTAGCTTTCCAAAACCGAAAATCAATATTTTCAAGAAGAGGTGGAATGGAATGATCAAAACCTTCAGAAAACATAATGCACCCAAAGTCAGTCATGATCTTTATCACTTGAGATCGTTGGATCCTTTAACCAAGTGACCTGCTCTGATACCAAATGTTAGTGCTGGCTGTCACCCAAGAGGAGGGGTGAATTGGGTGATAGGGTAAATTCAAAACTTCTCTTTTCTAAAACACAGTGAAGGTAATCTTTAAAATCTTTTTCGGATTATCATAGAGTATTTCAAACCTGTTAAATGCACTAAGAGATATATAATGTAGATATGCTGGAAACTAAGAGAGTTTAGGGAAGAGATAATGCAAATAGAATTTATCCTGGTTCGGTCTACCCTGACTTACATCCAGTCCTCAGGTTCCACCTGAGATTTCCACTACCCTCTTGTTTAAACCGGGCACAAGAGAAACCTTTACAACCCACAAGTTTAGCCGGGCACTTATGAAGCCTTTACCACAGGTTTTACAACACGGGATCACCTGCCAACCTTTTAACGAGCTTTAGACTCCCTCTAAATGCTCCCCCTTACAACCTGTAAGGATACAATCTGTTTCCCACTCAAGATTACCCAATCTTGAGCTTCACTCACTAAAACAGAAGGTTTACAAAGAAAGTTTACTTCTCTCAAAGAAGGAATTTTGATAATCACTGAAGTACAGAAAGGAGAATGATGAAATACAAATTATAGAGCTTAATAATCTGAACAATGTGTGCTCTAGCTCTTCTTTTCTAATGCACTCAACTCATCATTTCTGGGCTCACTTGTATATAACTGTTACGCTGTGTAGTCTATGCAGAGCCCTCTGTTTTTCATCTCGTCATAGTTCCATCTTGTGTAGTGCGTCGTATGTGCTATCTTGCTCCAGATGTCTTCAAGTCTTTATATAGGGTATTATACTTTTCTGTCCGTTGGAGACTTGGAGAACTAGCCTTTGATAATCAGCTTTCTTCTATTTCTTCACTTTATCTTACAGAGGATAAGCTAAGAGAGATTGAGACTGTGAGTAACGATAACCTGCTACTACCTACTACTGTACTTGCATGTCAGCTTTTTCATTAGCGCTAGCTCCCTTGGCTATCGCTAGCTTGACAGTGTAAGACCTGCACTTAGAGCTGTTAGCTAAACAAGTATTTATGCAGTGGATGTTATCGTTAGTGCATTTCATTAGCTCAAAGAGATGGAGACAATATATCAGCTAAGGAATTTCAAAGTATTCTCTATAGATAGCAAATCATGCTATAGATAGCAAAACATGCTATAGATAGCAAATCATGCTATAGATAGCAAAACATGCTATCGCTAGCATATTCTTTTAGTTCAATGTTCAGCGTACTAGCTATCATCTCAATAAGCATTTTTCTATCGATAGCTAATCCCATTATCGCTAGTCACTATGTTAACTGATCTAACATTCTTCCCCGAGTATTTATTCATGTTATATGAGGGACCTTAGCGATAGAGACAGAGTCTAGAGATAGGATCTATTCTTATTTGCTTAGGCTAGCTCTACACATTCCATTAACTATGGTGAAGACCTTTAGCGATAGAGATTTTGCTCTTTCAGTGGATTACTGTTAAGTCCTCATTAGCTATTATCCTAAGCTTTTCATTTGATGGCGATAGGCTCTTAGCTTAGCGATAGAGAATCTGTTCTTTGCCTAGCTAGCTCAATTTCTTCCTATTAGCGATGATAAACATGTTAGCGATAGAACTTCTACTTAGTCATCAAGATTCTTTATCTCAGTTTATTCCAGACTAAGTTATATGCTCTTTTGAATGCAATCTGAGCCCAAATCACAAGAAATCATTTATGGATATGTTATGTAATCATATATGCAATGCTTTCAATCACAGTAAACATATAGCAAATATAATCTAATAGATAGTAGGAGATAAACACTTTATCCACACTTTTTGCTTACTACTTTTAACTCTATATTTGACATCATCAAAACTAAGCATATCCAACAATTACCATATGCTGGAAAATCATGTATTATGCCAAACAACATAGCTCTCAATTTAAAACTTTCTTCCTTACAGCCATAAAAAACCATCTCACCCGAGTTTCACATATGCTTCAGGTCTTCAATTAAAGGATCCATGTACATGTCTATATCGTTGTCGGGTCGTCTAGGCTCGGAAATAAGCATGGAAAGCATCATAAATTTGCGTTTCATAATCAAATTTGGGGGGAGGTTGTAAATCATCAGAATCACCGGCCATGTGCTGTGAGTACTACTATGAACACCATGCGGATTGATCACATCGGTTGCCAATGCAAGCCGTAGGTTTCTTGGTTCTTCACCGAACTCAGGGTACTCGTAATCAAATTTTTCCCATTTGAGGGTATCTGCGGGGTGCCTAAGCTTGATGTCTTTAATCATTTCATCAGCGTGTCATGTCAAAAGTTTTGCAACATCCGTATTATTAAACATGTGCTTAAATCTTTGAATGATCGAAAAATACCACAAGACTTTAGAAGGACTCATTTCTTTCCATAACGATATGTGTTGCATTTAGGGCACTTCTCTAATGATGCATACTGGTTTAAGAATAAAATACAGTCATTGGGATATGCATGTATTTTCTCATATTTCATACCGATCGATCGAAGAATTTGCTTTGCCTCATATGTTTTTGAAGGGAGTAAGTTCGCTTCTGGAAGTATATCTCGCAGAGCGGAAAGCAATGCGGTGAAACTTGCATCACTCTAACCGTATCGCTCCTTTAGGTTATACAATTTAAGCACCACACGCAATCTTGTGTATTTGCTGCATCCCATATACAAATGCGTCTCTGCATCGCTCTTCAGTATCTCAAACATTTCAGGATTCTCCTCACCCACCACATTCAACATTTCTTCAAGACCATCGCTCTCATTGCACATGTCTGTGTCAAGCACATTTGAAGTGCTACTAACATCAGGTACTCGGTCTCCACATTCATCTTCATAGGTCTCACCATGCTTTGTCCATCGTGTATAAGACGGATCGATTCTATGACAAATTAAATGCCCAACAAGTCAAGATGACCTAGATGCTTTCCATACAAACACGACGACATACAAGGGCATACAATTCTGTTAGCATTCTTTGCATGCTCAGCAACAAATTCAATGAACTCTTTTGCTCAATCTATATATTCCCTTGAACGTCAATCACAAGACATCCATTCTCGATCCAACATTGTAACCTACTAAAGGAAAGTGGCGGTAAGATGTACATGACTTACTCATTAGGCTACCTTACAATGTTATCTTATTTTTTAAAAAAATTCGACTGCATAACGGCTAAAAAAATGAACGTTCCCAAGCTCAAGACCCTCTCTTTTTAACATAGAAATGGATAGCCAACTATATAAATGGAATTAGCTCAATATATTTCCACAGCCCACCCCAATAGTATTGACAGAGCATATATTAAGAGGCCCAAAAACTCAGTTACAACTCACAAATCCAGCTTTAAAAGACAATAATTTCATAAAAATAAAATAGCATATCATACAGTTTTGTCTCAGCACCTAACATAAAATATAATGTACCTGAATGACTTCTCTAACTTGTCTTTTAGTGGAGGATCAAAATATGGACCAGAATAATGCTTGTTGAAATTCCTAAACATATAAAAAAGTCTTTATAACTTTCTTAACATGTTGCTAGTTAGAAATGTAAACCATTTGAAATTTAGAAATGTCAAGAACTTAAACTCCCTCATAGAAACCGAGAAAATGAGACAAGAGATACTAACTTTTTTTGGAGCTTTCCTTCAAAGGCAAACGATGAATGGCGAACATAGGGGTGCCGATGGAACAAAAAGGCAAAGCAACTTGACTATCCAAAATAGTACCTACAACTATCATACTTGTAGCGTTCAAGTAACATATTTCTTATTAAATAAAACCAAACAACAAGACTTTGAAATAGTCTTAATCTTTAATCTATAAGAAACTAGAAACGGACATATTCAGAACATAAGAGTTTGAATTTGACAATTCCTAGTGCCTTCATTTGGATCTTTGACTCTTTTGATTTTACACCATCTTAATACCAAAGAACTCAAACACTTTCTGATATAAGGGACCTTAATTTAGTCACCACAACTCAACCACCATCACAATGCCATTATACTACTCGACTCCATTATAATCATACACACTTTAAATTTATTGATTTTTCTTTATTAAGGTTCAGAATCCAAAATTCCCAATTCACAATTCTAACATAGCCGCACAAAATTCCAGTTTACAACTCTTCATTACATCTTAAATCCACATGCAATGGACTGAAACAGAAATCTAGAACTGAACACCAACAACATACAAGCAACATCATCTCATAACCCTTCAAATCTATAATACAATAACCAAAATCAACCTCAATATGTTCCTAAGCAATTCGAATAACTAATTTATCTTAACAAGGGCCACATTTCATGAGTTCCCGGCGGCCAAAAACTGTGAAGCTCCTTTCAAATCACTATACAGAACCACAATTAAACATGAAAATGCTAAATCCAATTTAAATCAACTCCTATGTACTCTTAGCTACCATTTTAAAACTAAATTTTTGAATTCAAATAAAAAATCCGCGGGAACTCGTAGATGAACAGTGCCTAAAAACAAAAATTGAAGAAATCTGACCCACACTTCACGAAAGCTCAAATTTGACCCACACTTCGCTTTGATTGGTTCATGAACTTCAAAACACCCAAACCCCAAATCGGACCTCACTCAAAAACCTATGAAATAAGAGAAATAGGGATAGGAAGGAGAAGAGACTATTCACCTGAAGCTGATTCAGGTGTTGTATGTAACTTGGGAGTTTGATTTCGCTGGAAATTGGCCCTTAATGGTGAAGAAGAAGGATGGGCTTTTGAGAGAACGGCAAGAGGACCAAGTTTTGGGGCTCTTGAGGACAACAGTGGAGGGTTTGGTGGCGGTGGCCCACAATGTGGTGTCGAGAAGAGGGTTTGGAGGGAAAAATGGCGAGCTCAACGGTGGTGAGGTTGCACAAAAATGGAAGAGGTTTAGGAAGGTTTTGGAAGAATAAGAACGGCGAGGGAAGGTTTTGGAAGAGGGAAAAATGAAGGGGGAAATGGGGAAGGAAGGCGCGAGGAAATGAAAATTTTAAAGGGAAATGAGACCTATCCCGGAACTTAATATTCATAAGCGCCGAGATAGGCTTAAAAAAAATAAAACCAAAAGCCTATATTGGCGCTTAGTACTAGTAAGCGCCGGGATAGGCTTAAAAAAATTTTTTTAAAAAAAACAAAAGCCTATCCCGGCGCTTAGTACTAGTAAGCACCGGGATAAGCTTAAAAAAATTAAAAAAAATAAAAGCAAAAGGATAGGTATTAAAGATGAGATGAAAAATTGGTGGGGTGAGTCAGTGACAAAGGCTTATCCAGGCGCTTAAGAGTACTAAGCGCCGAGATAGGTATTAAAGAATTTTAAAAAAAAATCTGGGATCCTATCCCAGCGCTTAGTATTATTAAGCACCGAGATAGGCACACATGATATAAAAAAATATATTTAAAAAATTGACAATAAATTTATTAAAATTCGAAAGCCTATCCCAGCGCTTACAATTATTAAGCGTTGGGATAGGCACCCCTTATATAAAAAATTAAATATAAAAAATTGAAAAATAAATTTATTAAAATTTGGAGCCTATCCCGACGCTTAATAGTCTTAAGCGCTAGATAGGCACCACTGATTTAAAAAAATTACATTTAAAATATTGGATAAAAAATTTATTAAAATTTGGCAGCCTATCCTAACACTTAGTGTTATTAAGCACCGGGATAGGCACCCCTATTATAAAAAATTATATTAGAAAATATGGACAATAAATTTTAAAAAAATTGGACACTTATCCCGGTGCTTATTATTAATAAGCGCCGGGATATGTTAGAAAATTTTAAAAAAATGAAAAATAAAAACCATAGAGCCTATCCCAGCGCTTATATATATTAAGCGTTGGGATAGGTGTATGCCTGTCCCAGCGCTTATAGATAGGCTATTCCGGCGCTTAGAATGTAAAAGCGCTGGGATTAGTGCGCCGCAACATCCCATTTCTATAGTAGTGATACACATGTCCTTATAGCAAAAAAATTCTTTCAAATCATTAAATTACATTAAGGTCTCTAGAATCGTTGATGATATTGAATTGAACTGTGGCAGAAGTTGTTATTGTCAATATGTCAATCACAACTATATCCATAAATAAATATCAACAACAACTCAATCACCGTTATTAAAACTACCAATACAGTTTAATTTAATCTCCTTGATATCTTTAAGGGCTTCAATATTGATAATTTCAATGGATCTTATTTTTATTCCTACCTGCCATTTCCTAAAGAAATGGGATAAAGGCCAAAAATGCCCTGGAAGTAACCACCAAGGGCACCTGATGTCTAGAAGTTTTTTTAGGGACAAATATGCCTTAGAAATTATGCATTTGCCCTCTTTTTTTGACTTCCAGAGTATATGAATTTTTAACTGGGTTGGGTGGAATTGCCTATTTTTGTTGACTTCCAGGGTATATTTGCCCCTAAAAAAACTTCTAGACACCAGGTGCCCCTTGATGGATACTTCCGAGGTATTTTTGGCCTTTATCCCTAAAAAACTCCTTATATGAATAGTTTTCCAATTTGCTAAAATTTAGTTTTTTAACTCTTCCCCCCACCCCCTTCTCTCTCTATACATATAGATATATGATATCATCTCCAAAATACTATATATACATGTATATGCGAATAAGTTTCTCTCTCTTCTAAATGGTAGTACGTATAAATTATTTAATAATTCTTAAAAAAAATGCATATATTATGGGTAAAAATGGGCCAATTGGACTTGCTCCATAGTTTGCACACGTCTATATAGTATTCACTTTTTTCCTTGAATGGAAATTCAAAAGCAAAAAAAAAAAAAAAGACAGAAAAAAAATGGAGAACATCCTTTCATCATATCCTCACCTCTCTGATATGTGCCTGTAATCTAGTTTTATTGAGTTATACTTATTTTATGTTGATCCTAATTAGACTTTATGGTAAAAAAATATAATATTTCAGGATCATTTGGTCTTAGCACGCATCTTTATTCTTTGCAGAATGTGACTTCTTTCTAATTAAACATCATTGTTATTAGCAATAACTTAGTCTCCAAAATTAAATGTTGAGGTAGTATCCAAAATTAAATGTTGAGGTAAGTTGGGGATTAGATGATTCTTTGCAGAATTTGACCTAGTTCTTTCCAATAAAATTAAAACATCATTTTTATCATTAATAGTTTGGACTTCTTAAGCCCATTATTGTCAAACTCACCAGTTGACTCTCCGATTTTATCCTTTTTACGATTCTGTCTACCCAAAATGTATCACGAGTCACTTGAATTTAAACTAGGTGTAAACTTGGTTAAACTCATGAATTTACACGCTGATTAGCGTTTTTACGTTTCTACCTTATAAAATAATCTTGTAAATTTTCTTTAAATCTCGTGTTAATTATTTTTATTTGACCATATTCAATGAATTTATATATAAATTTATAAATATCTCTTTAATGAATTTGATAAAGTATGAAAGATATTCATATTTAAAATATGTTTAAGTCAAATTATTTTTATTTTTTGTATTTCTTATTCAATTATACACTTTAAGAACGTATTATTAATATAAGTAAACTCTTATGAGAGCATACGATTCAAGTTTACGATTCGATTTTACATTCTTTTCATAAGTTTGTTTAAAGTCATGAGTTCGACAATCTTATTTAAGCCAACTCCAAAATGCTAGTTAAACAAATCATCCAATTGCCATATTTCTCAACATTTAATTAATAAGTCCGTACTTCAATATGAAATTTCTCTGCCCTTAATAAATAAAGAATACATTGTATGCAGTCTTATTCTGTCTCTTAAATTCATTGCACATACATATATTTCCCAAAATAAAAAATCATGATCCTTTTGCAAAACCTTGCTACGTTGAATCTTATCCAAATATTTCGATTATAGGAAACATCCAAACGAGAGAAAGAAAGAGAATGGGATTGCATTAAAATCGCTTTCAATAATAGAGATACTATAAAATCCGGTCTTGAGGACAAAACAACAACACACAAAGCATCTATCAAATCACCGTACGAAGTTTTGCTGGCATTGTCCCACCACTAACTCAACCTCCTGTGTGGATTACTGTTTCTGCGTTTTCCCCCACTCATGAAAGGAAACTATTTCAACTGGTTCTCACTTTTGTAGTTTTGTTTATCCACTTTTTTGTCATGCCTTTCTACTAGTTCATCTAAATCATCTAAAGGTATCCACCCAAAAAAAAAAAAAAACATCTAAAGTTAAGAGGATATGAAGTTGGTGGGGTAGTTAAATTCCTCCATGTAGTATTCGAAATGCATAAACTAGATGGCTAATTTTCAAATATTAGTAAAATTTGTTATTTATTTGGAGAAAAAAATGTGTGTTGTTTTTTTTTTCCCAAAGCATCATTTTTAAGTTTGGTGCTTGAGCTCTCTTCCTAGGTGGAGAAATGTTCAATATTTAAGGTCTATTATATTTGTGTCTCCTCATATTAATAGCGTGTTTGGCAAGCCCAAAAAAAGTGTTTTTTTATGTTAAACCTAGGTTTCAAAATCTGGATAGACAAATACTCTCAACTTTTCCAGAATAGCTTTTAACTGTCAAAACCTAGGTTTCAGTTAAGCCAGACAAACACTCACAGCTTTTTCAAAATAGCTTTTTTGCCTGAAAACCTAGGTTTGTGGCAAAAAACTTAGGTTTTGCCATAAGCTATTTTTTTCTATAATTTCATAAGCTATTTTTCAGAACCTGTTCTCTAAAAGCACTTTTTCAGCTTTTTTTCTCGGAATCTATTCTCCAAAAGCTAATCCAAACAGGCCCTAAGTGGGAGATCTTGTTCAATGTTAAACAGTAGTCACTTGTGAGAGAGAAAAAGATAAAGTCATTTCTTAATCTTGATAGGCAGTCTTTATAAATTATCGTTTTGATAATATTCATCAACCATTTGGCTAGGCTGAAATTTTGTTATTATATTCGTAATATCTAAAGTGTATGATATTTCTAATTAATGGCTAGATGGTTGATTTGTTATTTGATGTTGAGTTATTGAGTTTGTCATACAGCCTTTATTTTGGGTCCGATTTTAAGCTCTTTATTAATATATTCTGAGTGTGTTGTTTTGGTGCATTTGTTGGTTAGTTACATTTGTCTATATATTTGATTGAGATTTTATAATATCTCATTTTGATCATAGTGAAAAGATATTCTATCCTTACATAAGGCATTTTCCACATCATTTTTGGAAGACAAAGCAGGCTGAGAGTCTCATGATATTGAGGATCAAAACAAGTCCATGCGCTAATTCTAAGTAACAAAAAGTAGGCCGTGACACTTCTCAAGATTAAATGTTAGATTGAAACCATGTTCAAGAACTCTACCCTTGATATCGCAACTCCACCAGTCAAATAGGCCGTAACACTTCCCAATATTAAATGAACCCTTATTGTAATAAAAAAAGATGACTGAACTGGCAATAAAAAAGTAACTCGGGAAATACAACCAATAATTATAGGTATATTCTGTTACTCTATTGGCTCAAAACAAGACTGATTAATGGTTTAACCTTTTTAAACATTGACGCTCATGCTTTTTTTCAACAAAATATATATATACATATATATTTATATATATAGTAAGATGCTCATGATTTTAAATAATAAATACTCCATCTATTCTTATATATATGACCTAGTTAACTTTTTTTTAAAAATACTAAGAAAACTAAACAAGTTACTTATAAATTGATTTGCTCTAATTTTTTTTTAAATTAGTTTATCTGATTAATAAGTTAATGTATAATATGATAATACACAAAATACATTATGATTACATGGCTTGTTTCGCTTCTTTAATCCCTTTAAATAATGTCTAATAGGTATTATATTTAACGGAGGAAATAATACGTTAATGCTCCATAATTTTTTAAAAAATGTAAGTAATATATGTTAATGCTTCATATATAATTATATCAGTGCCCATCACATTACGGTTAAAGATTAAAATGTCATTGTCATAATACCTTGATTAAAAATGTTGAACCCGAACATTCTCTGCAGGACCACATTTAAAACAGATCTCGTAATTAAAAATTTCACTTAATTATTGTATAATTAAATTGATTTGATTGGTTTATGGTTAACTAGCTCTTTTAATTTGTTTATGCTCTTCTTGTGTAATCCAATCAAACACATAAGAATCTATTGACTCTTAAATAAAATATCAATCAAGTGGAGAATCAAATATGCATTATCCTGTGGGAACAGCCGCAGCCGCAGCGCATTAATACAAAATTTAAGCATTAATGACCACTTCACTAAGCTTTTTGTGTCCAATTTATAATACTCCTATAGTAGTAGTAGTAATTTTCAACGTATTAATATATATTGAAGAATCTTATTGCACTACAACATGCAATTGTGGCCAGTTGATTTTTTATTTTTATTTCATTCAAATTCACAAGGTGGGCAGAGCCAATCATCTTTGTTGCTTACGTCCCAAATCCCAATGCATGCTTCGCGCATATAAATATATATATTTATGTATGTACGGCGATAGCACACGAGCGAATTGAAAGCTACAGATTGCATGTACGATTAGGGGTGGGTATCGGTTCGGTTTCTTGGTTCAAAACCGAAAACTGAAATTGGGATAAAAACAAAATCGAAACCGAAAAACAGAATTGTTTGCGGTTTCGGTTTAACGGTTTTCAGTTTTATGGGCTTTTTTTTTTTTTTGCCTTTTTATGTTGCAGATTTAGGCCATAGAAAATTCAACAAAAAATAATAAAAAAAAGACTTGGGCACTTGGCCCATTAATAGAAAAGACTTGGCCCTTCTTCTTCCCAGGCCCAGCCCTTCATCTTCCCAAATCCCACCCCTTCCCTTCTTCACACCCCTTCCCTTCTTCTCAGTGCGCCGTGAGAGAGAGCAGAGGGAGAGAGTGATCGGTGATCGGCGGCGTCTGGTGAGGAAGGATGATGAGTGATCGGCGATCTCGTACCTACAGATCAAGGAGGTGGAGTTGCAGCCGTGGTCGGAGTGAATGAAAGAGAGGACGTGCTCGAGGTGAGTGGTGAGTAGCAGGAGAGGAGGGAGAACGCCGGATTTCTGACGAGCTTCACCATCACCAGTCTTCTTATTCATTTCCCTTTTCTCCCCTGCATTACTTGCTCAGCATTACTGTCAGTCCTCTTCTTCTTTGTCCGCGTGCGAGAGAGAGAAAGAGAGGTGATAGAGCGTCGTTGTTCATCCGCCGTCACCGTCGCCGTCATCAATACTCTTTCCTTTCATCCTCAAATCAGTAAGCCTTCTACCCTTTCTTCTGCCCCTTTCATTTCTCAATTTCTGCATTGTTTGAGGATGTGGGGTTTTGGAAATGTAAACCATTAAACTAAAGATATTGATTTCAATGGGAAATGGTGTTTCCTTAAACAAATTTGAGTTTCATTTAGTTTTTGACCGGATTTTGAATTTGTTAATGAAAGTTGCTGCCTTACTTTGAACTTTTTCTTGAATCAAATTGCTTCCTTCCTCGCATTATGGGTGGAGGAATTGTTGTGTGATACTGTGATGGTGTTCTGCGTGAGTGTGTGATTGTGTTAAGGCTAATTGGGGGAATTCAGAATTGAAGGGGGTGAAAGAGGAGTTGCATTTTGGGCTAGGGTTTGTATTTTGGGCAATTGGGCTTTCTTGTTCTCCTTTAAAAAAGATATTATTGGGTTTGGGCCTTTTTTTTTTAACGCCATAAGGTTTTCGGTTTCAAAACGAACTTTTTTACAAAAACCGAACCGAAAACTGAAAATTTTGAAAATAGAAACCGAAACCGAACCGAAAAACCGAAAACCATTTGGTTTTCGGTTTTGCTCACCCCTAGTTACGATAACACTATTATTCGAACTCAATTTTTACCCTAATAAAAAATGCTTTTCATTATTTAATGATTTTATTTATGATTAATTATTGCTATTATTTCTTTAAGTAGCTCTAGGGTTTCATTTGGACTTTGGATAATTGAATTTGACGTTACAATTATTTTCTTGGGTCCCACTCCTCCCCCACACCCCCCTTCTGCGTTCTCACTCCTTGCTTTCTAATCTATCTCAACCCCCCTGTAAATTACTCCCTCCTGTCATAAATATAAGACCACTTTGACTTTTTTTTGTGGAAGTTAAGGAAGCAAATTAGACCATTAAATTATAACATATGTCACATAAAATTAGATTATAAGTTAGTTTATAAGTAGAATAAATTAGTTTTGAGAAAAAGATTTTTTTTGGACTGAAACTATTTTTTTTTAGACTGGAAAAAAAGTCAAAAAAGTCAAAGTGATCTTATAATTAGGACCGGAGGGAGTATAATTCACTGTTTAGTAGGAGTATTTTAGTTAAAGGATTGATTTAGATTAGTTTAGGAGTTAATTTGGGTTGGTATCATCTCAGCATAATATTTTCAAAGAATATTTATAATATTATCATCAAACAGGCGTTGATCGTAACAGTAAGACTTTGGATTTATGATTAGAACTAAATTTTTTTCGCTGTGTGTTAAATGTTAGAAATATGGAAGAAAATGAGGGTTTGGTTTGATTTGATATCATGAAAAGCAAACCAAACACTGTATAGAGACAGTCTCAATATTTATTTTAAGAAAAATAGTTCGGTTTTAATCAGTTGAACTGGATTTACTCAGCTTAATTTGTACAGCCTTCATTATCACTCTTCTAATGCTGTAGTTGTGTAGAAATTAGAAAGGGTAAAGGCCAATTTTTTATTCAGAACTAACTGTAAATGAGCATTGAGTATATAGAAATAACTTGATGAGCATATTTACCTCCGAAGTGTTCAAATCATAGCAAATTCACTTTACCGGTTAAAATGTGAACTTTGACCATCATCTTTAACTCACCAATACTGACGAACTCTGTCACCATATACATGTCATCATTTTAAGGTTTATTTTTACCCAGCAAGTAACCATTAAGGAGTGTATTTGCCCAGAAAGTAATCATCACTTTGAATAACGATCCGGACAAATTTTCTACGATTTGGATACTTCCAGAGCAAAAACACTTACTTCCGGGACAAAAATAGACCTTAAAATGATGGCAAGTACATGATGACAAAATCACGTCAGCATCGATGGGTAAAAAAGTAGGATTTAACTGTCAAAGTTAATATTTTAAATGGTGGGAGTAAATTTGCTACGATTTGGACATTTCTGAGGCGAATATGTTTATGAAGTTACTTCCGTATATTTAAAACTCCTTTGCAGTTACTTCTGGGATAAAAATAGATCTTATTCCAATTAGAAACTATTTGAGGAGTTCTAACTAATTAACTAATATTTTTATCTAATAAAATAAGATAAATATGTCTTACAATTAGAGGCGGAGGAGGAAGTACCACATGTTTTTTTACACATACAATTATTGTCTAGATTCATTCCACTATTCCAGTATGCCCAACGGTCTACTCATTTTAGCGTGTATTTAGGTCATGCTTGTATATAAAATTATGAGGGCCCGCATCACAAAAAAAATGAAAAATTATACTGCGTTTAAATTAATGATAAAGTGAAAAATACTAGTAAATTAACTTTTGAGTTAACAAAATATTCTTAAATAAAAAGATTATTTACATTTGGGCTAAATTAAAGGGTTAAAGGTCATATTTGCCCCGGAAGTAAGCACGGTGGATCACATTTGCCCTGGAAGTTTTTTTAGGTCCAAATTTGCCCCGGAAGTGTGTAAAGTGGATCATATTCGCCCTTTACCGTTAAAAAATTTTTACCGGTAAAGGGTGAATATGATTCACTTTTGCACACTTCCGGGGCAAATTTGGACCCAAAAAAAAGGTAAAGGGCGAATATGATCCACTTTGCACACTTCCGGGGCAAAATTGGACAAAAAAAACTTCCGGGGCAGATGCGATCCACCGTACATACTTCCGGGGCAGATGTGATCTTTAACCCTAAATTAAAATGACTTCTCCCATTCAATTAATGGGCCTTAGAAAATAATCGGGCCTCCTGAAATAAAGTATAGCCCGGCGAATATTCCAGAAGACAGCACCTCCACTTGATTTATTATTTGAGAAGTTTTGTGCTTTCTCGAGCCCAGTATGTATTTGAATTTTGAAGATACACAAACCCCAATTTTATTTTTCTAGGAAAAAGAATATCAATATTATCTATTCTTAAAATTATAAAAAAATTATGAGACACAAAAATTATTATTATTCCATCCATCTTTTAAGATTGTTGTAGGTGTTAGCGCATCATTGAGTGCCACATATACTTAGTCATTTTATTATTTTAAAATTATTATGCAGAACTCATTTATGTTCATTTTTTAAGGCATGGAATTTTGTATTACTCCATCTATTTCTAATTATAAGACCAAATTTTTAGTATAATAAATGCTACAAATTTGATCTTATATTTAGGATCACATGTAATATTTTTTAGAAATTAATTTTTTAGTCTTCCAACTTTCAGCTTATTTAAGAAGTCACATGTAATTTCTGCTCTCCATTGTTGTTGCTATTCTTGCTGTTGTTATGCTACTGTTGTTGTTGTTTGATGCCAACAAGAATTAGGGCCAACCGATTGGTCTGCTCTATCATTAAGTCGCGGAGCTTGGCCATGGCAATGGTTATCTCTTGAGGTGAAGAGAAGATGCCTATGACGTAGTCCCTGTAATGTTTACTTCTCCAGCTAATGCTTCTGTTTGTTTTAATTTTTTTGTTTTTTGTTTTTTTTTAAAAAAACCCAAGTGGGGCTGAATTGGATTCCATATATACCATGTGGAAGACTCATAAATAAATAAGAGAAGAATAATAACAAAAGAAGTGAAAAGACAAACTACTGAGTTATAGACGACTTAAAAGTTTAAGGATTGAGTTGTATCAAATCATATTTAAAGCATTGAGTCACACCAAATCATACTTAAATGACTGAGTCAGAAGTGATTAAAAAGTTTGAGTAATAAAAAAAATTATCAGAAGTGATTAAAAAGTTTGAGGAATAAAAAAATTAATTTTTCCTGTCTGGGCTATAAGTGATATTTATTCCTTGGATTATCACTATTTTTAAGGTTATATATTCATGGTTACTAGATCATCACTCTTGGACAGTATAGAGATAGTACGTTATTGAAATTTTAGGATTTTTACAAAATATCCCACATGTTGTGCCTCTATTTATTGATTTTTCTTAGGCCTAAAATTTTTTATCATGATAAAACATTCGAGGTTGGTTTTAGAAAGAATGAAAAAATATAGTCAGGGACAACTAACATCCTTAGCCTGATAATCCTCCTATTTTCTTTTGGCCAAAATCATCTTAATGTTAAGCAGCTGCAAATTAAATTTAGGGATGAAGGAACATTAATTTTTGATAACTTCTACATTTGTATTGAAACAAACAAAATGCGTGTCTTAATATGCTTGGAGTTTGTGATTGGAAATGCATATTAACGTAACCCTAACCTAACAGCAACAATAATTGCATTTAATTTTGGCAAGCATACAAGCTTTTCCCTCATTCTCCTTAAATAATCTCGTATCCTTTATAGTGTCTAAGATAAGTTATGTCCAAACCATTTAAAGTTAACTCCCTAAAAATAATGTACTCCCATTCTCTTAATGTGACCCCAGATAGGTTGTGTGAACCTTGTACTCCAATTTTAATTTTACATTGTAGAGACTTTGCATGAATTTTTTTTTTTTTTAAAAGTTGGTTAAAGTTCAAAGGTAAGTGGCGAATATTCATCAATTTTTAAAGGGTTAAATATCATTTGCGCCAATGAACTATTGCATAAGTATCATCTAGCACAAGTTTTAATAAACGGCATCTTGTATGCCAATTAAGTTTAAAAATTGATCAAAAAGGCGAACATTGTCATATGTAGCAAAACGGTGTTATGTCCCTGCCATGTGTCGACACGTCACTCATCCCCGTGGATTGCCAGCAGATCAAAATAATGACATGGACCAGTAACACTTCGATACATGCCATGGACATAACAACCGTTTGGCTACATCTGACGATGTTGTCCATTTTGCCCAATTTTAAAACTTAATTGGCATACAAGATGCCATTTACCAATACTTGTGCCAAATGATAGTTACGCAATAGTTTATTGGCCAAAATGATATTTAACCAATTGTTAAAAGGTTGTGGATCCAATTGAAAATTCAAATAAATTATGGGTCCTAAATATTAACTTTCCCAACTCCTAGTGACAAAAAAAAATTGTGCAAGTGGAATTCGGTCTCCACAATTTGAAATTTTGGAAGAACAGGGGGAAAAGGATTGAAGAAATAGAAACATCAAGAAGCAGGAGAGACACCAATACCTAATGCAAGCGCAGAAGGATCTTTTGAGGGAATATAATAAAGTGCTCGCCCAAGAGAAACTAATGCGGTATCAAAAATCTCAATGTAATTGACTAAAATGGGGAGAGAAAAATAGTAAATTCTTTCATGCCTATACTGTGGAAAGAAGACGTAGAAACAAGATTGAGGGTCTTCAAAATTCTCGAGGGGAGTGGATCTATAATCAGGGGAAATGAAAAAAAAAATAGCTCTGTAATACCAAGATCTCTTCAAGAGTGAAAGGACAATACCAGGAAACCTTAATTCCATAAATGGAATCTCAATGCTAACTGAATTTAATAAAAAGCTTCTATCTGAAGACGTGAGAGATGGAGAGATAAGATCCGTAGCTTTTGACTTTAGAGGATTTAAAGCTCCTAGCCTGGATGGCATTCAAGCTTTTATATTCCAAAAATACTAGCAAATTATTGGTAGCTCAGTGTGCGGGCTAGTAAAGGAAATTTTTGATGATCCTCAGAAGGTGGAAAGTATCAATAACACCAACTTGGTGCTTATTCCTATAGAAGAAGGCCCATGTAACAACAAGGAATTTTGTCCTATATCTCTATGTATTTTGAGCTACAAGATTGTGACCATGGTGATTAGTATGCGCGTCAAGAATATCCTTCCCAAAATCATTGACCAACATCAGTGTAACTTCGTTGAGGGAAGGCAGAGCTGTGACAACATCCTCATGACTCAGGATGTGATCCACTCAATGAGATGCTAGAGAGGACAGAAAGGATGACTAGCTATTGAAGTGGATGTAGACAAGGCGTATGATAAACTAGAATGGTCCTTTATTAAAAGGTAGAGGTGGGAAATCGGGCCGGCCCGAGAACAAAAAAACCCCATTTTGCAAAGCCTGGCCCTTGAGTCGAGGCCGGCTTGCTAGCTTTGACTTTTTTAAATGTTTTTTTCCTAATTTTGAGCGTGTATTGCCAATGAAAATAATGGACCTATAATAAAACATATAAATATATATGATCCAAATTATATTTAAATACCAACTTACCAAGCATTAGTGCATTGCCATATACCAACTCAACAACTCATAAATTAAGTACTAAGTCTAGAACTAGAAGTCACGCCATAATTACATAAAATGTTCTTAGTAATAAAGAATTAAAATATAAAAGTGGGACGCACGGGACTTGAATATAACTTGATAAGCATTTAGATTATTTTCGTTCATATGCATATCTAAAAAAATAGCACACACATTTAACTCTTTGAGCAAATGAAAAAATAAAAAAAGAGGGCAATAAACGGGCTTAAACGAGTCGGCCCATCAAAGCTCGTGGCTTGATGGGCTGGCTCGTTTAAGCCCGCTTCCTTTTTTAGCTCCAAAATCAAAGCCCTGCCTTCCTTGAGCTAGGGTCTAAATGGGCTCCACCCGAATTCCCTGCTCTATTAAAAGGACTCTTAAAGAGCTAGGAGTGGGGGAAAGGATATGTAGAGTGATTATGGCATGCGTTTCTTCTCCCTCTTTCTAAGTGTTGTGTGAGGGGAGGCAACACTTACACTGTCTAGAGGAATCAGACAACGGGATTCGATCTCTCCATACATCTTTACAATATGTATGGAAAAACCTGATCACTGAATCTGAGATGCCATATCTGAAGTTAGATGGAAGCCTATAAAGATGACGACCAATAGACCTCCTATATGGAGTTTGCAACCTGTAAAGGAGCCCCTGCATGATAAAAGAACTTGAAAATTGTGGAAATGACTTCCTTGCACGATTTTTTAATCAAGCTTGTCTTAACTTTTAGTGGTATGTGACTTTGAGGTGTATGATTCGTAGGCATTTTCAAATAAACAAAATCCAATCTTGATCTTCTTAACACTGGTTTAGGACCACTATTAGGTGACAGCCCTTGAAGTTCTTTCTTAAATCTTTAGATAATCTATTATCAACATCTACCAGAGTTTCCTTGGACATGTGATGCAGAGCACCATCAACTTGATCATCTGACTTTGAATAGAAATTTGGAAAGTCCTTGGCTTCAGGTCGTATATGTCTCCTTCCAATGTGATGCCATTTCATATTCTCTTTTATTTTAAGATAAACTTTCTCATAGCATGTTTACAAGGTGCTACGTCTCCAGGAATTCTTGCCAGATGTTGTTTAACTTGATTTATACCTCCACTAACAACTTTTTCACAACAATTACACTTGACTTCTTTCTTTCTCTCATCCTGAACAGTGCCATGCTCCCACCCTGTGACAACATATCCTTATGATCTGAGAGGAGTCAAATTTACAGAAACATTTTTATCAACCACCAATTGCTTCCCTTTGTTTCTATATCCAATTCGTTCTTCCTCATCTACCTTATAATTAGAATGGAACTTCAAATATGCTTCTGCCTCAACTTGCTTTTGTTTCTTATTAGAACGACATCCTTCAAGGTTTTCCTTCATTTTAAGGTAGATATCTTTTGGAGCATTTTCACAATAAGTTACTTCCTCAGAAAATCGTGCTAGATGCTTCTCAATTTAACAAAGAAAAAAAGAAAAAATATAGAACTCCGCTAGCTTCTCAAGACTCGACTTAGTATCCAAGGGCACTTCATCACTAATGTTTGCACTCGCGTCAAACTGTAGAGTCAAAGAAAGTTAAGAGTTGGATAAAAAGCCTCTTGATCTTGTTGGAGTAATTGAGTAACCAGTGCTGCATCACCCATGTACAAGGTCGCGTAAAAATGGGACCTACAACAATTCAAGATATAAAAAAAGAAGTACAAAAGAGAAAGGAAAGTAAAGAAAAGCATAAAGCAAGAAAATAAAAATCAGGTCTGGGGGAGATTTAAAAGTAAATAAAATAAAATCTAATATACTACCATGTGAAATATGATGCGTTTTTGCAGTTTTATGAAAAGTTTTTTAGAAGAGGAAAGTTTTTAGAAAGAAAGTGTGGGTGTATTTGGTTGGAGATTTGCATGTATCTTAGATTTTCGTTTATGACTGAGATTAGAATTGGAAAAATTAGGGTTAAGGTGCAAATTTACCCCAAAAGTTTTTCCTTATGAGCTATTTTGCTTTGGAAGTTTTTTGGGGTTCAAAATTGCCTCAGAAGTTTCAAAACTTAGCAATTTTACCCTTTTCCGTTAAAATATTAATGGTGAATGTCATATTTTTTAACAATCAACGTTGATACTTTAGCGGAAAAGGAAAAAATTGCTACATTTTGAAACTTTATGGGCAACTTTAAATCCAACAAATGTTCCAGGGCAAAATAGCTTTTGAGCAAAAACTTTCGAAACAAATTTGCACCTTAACCCGCACAATTATTTCTTGATTCTAGTGCACTCATGCACACTCTGGTACTTAGAAAAGTATTGTTCAATTATACAAAGCTTATAGATTTGTATGTAGGTATAGTTACCTAAGGTTCAAAATGGAATGAAAATCTCTGAGGACTTAATGAACGTAAGAAATAGGCACAAAGTTAATGATAAGAGATTTGATATTGTGCTTTGCTTGAGGACAAGCAAAAGTTTAAGTTTGAGGGTGTTAACAGATAGAAATTTAGTATATTCCGAGCATATTTATCATGCAACTATCCATGTTTTATTTGAAATTGATATTTTTATTTATATAATCAGCATGACAAAATGTACAAGACCATTTTGGTGCACAGAATAGAAAAAAACTCACAAATTTCTCCCTCTTTTTTAGGAATAAGAAAGAGAAGCAAACAGAGTGAAAATTGAAGCAAGAGCATGATGGAGCTGAAACAAGGGGTGGGTCACTTTGGCCACAACCATTGGTGGCCGAAGCGCCCAAGTGGATGGTTGCTTCACCTACCATACTCAACGCCCAGTGGTTGGTGGATTCAGCCACCATACCTGAGAACCAAAGCGACCAAGAAAAATAAAGAAGAAGAGAAAAAATATTATGTAAGGTAAAGTATAATTTGGATATGGAGATTTGAAAATTGGGGTTTTTGAAGAGGAAACAGTTGAATCAGAAAGTCAAACTACATTTGATGTGAAAACGAGAAAGAAAGAGACCTATGCAAAGAGAAAGATTGAACCGGGGCTTTTGAAGATTTTTACGACGCTATTCCGGGAGATTCCTGCAGGGTTTTTCTTTGTTCTTTTTATTCAGTTGTCTTATTTAGTAGCTTTAACCAAAAATCGATTTCTTAGATTTGATTTCTGTTTAATTATGCTTAAGTAAACATTAGTCTAGAGTTTCCTTTGAACCTTTCTATATGGAGTGATTTTGTTTGTTTATTTTCTTTTGATTATTTAATGCAATTCAATTTTGATTTTACCTTGCTTACATTTCAAAAAGTTCTTAATCAATAATTTATTTGTTCAATGATATATCACTTGAGAGATGGTGTTTTGTTGTAGAACTTAGGTAAAATCATATTAGAGAGATAAACTTGTTGTTGACAGAGAATTGATTTATTTGTTAGCCTAATATCGTTAGAGTAAAATTGATGCTTAAACGTATTTTTATTGATTTAATAGCATGAGAATATGCGAGTCTTTGAACACGATTTTTCATAAATTCAATATCATGAGAGTGTGAGGGTTTTGAAAGATAAAGATAAGATTTTTGACTTGAGAGAACGTTTATGATTATATTTGAATTTTAGATGAATATTGGATGCATTAGATGGTTTTTAGAAATGATATTTTGTAAGAAATTAGTACATATAAAGGGGATCAGGAATTCTAGATTTCATATTCATTGTGTTAAAAGTAGTTTGTCAAAGTTTTTTTCATTTATTTTTTATCGTTTTTGTTTAAAGCAATATTTTTACCCAACTTAAGTATAAATAGAATTAAATCAATTAACTTGTAGTAGATTAAACCTTAGTCCTCGTAGGAATGATAAACTTTTTACTACTGCGACCTATGTACTTGTTGTTAAGTTACACGTCGAATGGGTACTTACAAGTGTTGAGGCCAAATAAATGGAGATAATAACATAAAAAGTGAAAAGATAAATGATCAACTTATAAATGAGTTAAAAGTGTAGGAAATGAGTCGTATCGAAGGATTAAGTAATAAGTGAATCAAAAGCTAGAAGAATAAAAGATCACTTTTCTCTTTTTTTTTTTTTTATTGGTATGTTAAAAAAAATGTAATATTGATTACTTGGATTACCATTACTTCTTATGTCGTATAATATAATATGTTTAATGGTTACTATATCAGGATTGATCACTACTCTTAGATAGTAATAGTATAGGTTTGATAAATAGTACGTTGTTGAAATTTTAGGAAGTTTTATAAAATATCCCCACATGTGCCCTAGCCCCTATCTAATGATTTTTCTTGGACCTAAAATTTTTTAGCATAATAAAACATCAATTAGAGGTTGGTTTTGGTAACAAGAAAAAAACAGGGATAATTACATTCAGATCCTAAATAAGAGATTTTATTTCAGAGAGGTGCAAAGGAGTTGTTAATGACAACTATTAACAACTGAAATAGCCTTAGTTAATAAGTGAAAAAGTTGTCAATAAACATGTCTGATATTAACTCTCTTACTTGGGACTTGAGTACAATTGTCATAAAAAAATAGTCAAATACCTCTAACATTTTTAGCCCGTTAATCTTTTTGATGTTTAGCAGTTGCGTATTAAATTTAGGGATTGAATTTGAAGGAAGGTTAATTTTAAATAACAACATTTGTGATTAGTCTTTGAAAAAACAAAAAAACTTATATACTCCCTCCATTAGTTTGTGATTTGTCTTTAAACAAACAAAGAACATGTCTTACTATATACTCTTTCCTGTCCACATTGTAAGAGGCAGCCAACCATTTTACATAAATCTAGGAAATATAAGGGAACCATATGTTATGAGTAAAATTAATGCGATTTTCCAATTTTACCCTTATATAATTTGTTATACATTTACATTTAACACGTGGGGGAAAAAATGGAAATAAAACGTTATACATTTACATTTAACATGTGGGGGAAAAGATGGAAATAAAACATTTAGTATCTAGTATCTTGACTTTTACATTTTATCTTTCATAATGTGATAAAAAAAAATTCTCATGCTGCCTTTTATAATAATGTACTCTAGGGCTCTAGGCTTGTGAAGTTGTGATTGGAGAATGCATATTAAAACAACCCTAACCTAACAGCAACAATAATGGTATTTAATTTTGGTAAGCATGCAAGATTTTCCCTCGTAATCCTTGAACAGTCTCTTATCCTTTTATGTCTAAGATAAGTTTTGTCTGAATCATTTAACTCAGTAAATAAAAATAATGTAACATATAAGTGAAAATCAGAACTTCCAATTCTCTTAATGTAACCCGAAATAGGTTGTGTGCAAATTGGAGTGTTGTGTGCAACTTGCACTCCAATTTTAATTTATCACTATGGAGGCTTTGCATGGAAAGAATTAAAAAATTGGAAAAATCCTTTTGTTATTACCTATTCTTTTAATAAATTTTGATCTTAGTATTTATGTATTTTTAATCTTGATTAAGTGCTTTAATTTTATTTGGTGAGCACTGTTAGCTTACATACCAAAGCTAACACTGTTAATGGAGCAAAATTACATGGGTTTATAGTAGTAACCAAACAAAATTAATGATTTTATTAAGAGATACAAAGATATAAGTATCGAGATCAAAATTGAATAAAAGTATGTGTTTAAAAAAAACTGGGTGAATGGTAAAAAATGGCCATGTATTTATGTCCAAGGTGCATCTGGTACTTTGTACTTTTTTGGCTCAAAATTGTCCATCAACTTTCAAATTCGGGCAAATAATGACTCTTTTGTCCCACTGGCGCAACGGACATTTCAAATTGGGGTCAATAATAACTCATCCATCAAACTGGCCGATGTTTCAAATTCGGGTTAATAATGACTCCTCTGTCAAACTGACCCAACAAAAATTAGATTCCTGTGAAATTCCAGTGTGGGACCTATCCATAAAAAAGTAACAGAAATTGGGTCAATTTGACTGAGGAGCCATTATTGGCTCGAACTTGAAACGTCCGTTGGGCCAGTTTGACGGATGAGTCATTATTGGCTTGAATTTGAAACGTTCGTTGGACCGGTTTAGTAGAAAAGTCATTATTGACCCGAACTTGAAAGTTAATGGATAATTTTGAGACAAAAATAGTGTAAGGTGTCAGATACATCTTGGACATAAGTACAAGATCATTTTTGAGCCAAAACATTCATGATCCTTGGTTAGTATTGGGAGATTTCAATGCCTACCTTTCCCATGACGACAAGAAAGGTGGAGCTTCACCAAACATCAGAGCAATGGCTCAGTTTGGGGAATGCATTTTTGATGCAAACCTTATTGAAATGGACAGTGTAGGGGAGAAATTTACTTGGGAACGAAACTTATTGAAGGAGAAAATAGATTGGGTTTTCTTTAATGAATCTTGGAACACCCAATTTCCTCAGGCAAAGGCATACCACTTGGGAAAGTTTGGCTCCGATCACAGAGTTATTGCTGTGAGAGCATCTCAATGCTTGAATAGTCAACCGGTGAAACACACTTTCAAATGCCAAGCAGCTTGGCTTCTTGAAGTGGACTTTGTAGATGTTGTTAAACAGAGTTGGAGGGGAGAGGATTGGAACGACAAGGTTAAAAATTTCACTGAAAGAGCCATCGAGTGGAACAGAACCAGCTTAGGGAATATCCCAGGGAAGAAAAGACATTTATTTCGCAGAATTGAAGGAGTTGAGCGAGCTAGATCAAGACGAGATAGCCACCACCTATGCCAAATTGAAAAGGAGCTGTGGAATGAATATAACAAAGTGTTGGCACAGGAAGAGCTCCTTTGGTACCAGAAATCTCGTTGCAATTGGCTGAGATGGGGGGATAGGAATAGTAAATTCTTCCACTCTTCTGCAGTCATCCGACGAAGGAGAAATCGGATTGAGGGAATCAGAAGCTCGGAAGGGGAATGGGTTTTCAACCAAACAGAGATGAAACAAATGGCCATGGATTTCTATAAAAATCTTTTCCGAAGTGAATTTGATTTGGGTAGGCAGTGTCGGACTCGATGTGTCTTTCCTCCTCTGACAGATGTAGAGAACAATGTCTTATCGGCTGGGGTGACAAGTGAGGAAGTTAAGCAAGCAGTTTTTGATCTTGGGGCGTTCAAAGCACCGGGTCCAGATGGTTTACAAGCTTTTTTCTACCATGAGATGTGGCCCGTGATTGGGAACTCAATTTGTGAGCAGATTAAGCGTATCTTTGAAGATCCTGGGAGGATTATTGAATTAAATGATACCAATATTGCTCTCATCCCAAAGACCGATCAACCAGAGTTCCTGAAGGATTTCAGACCGATCTCCCTGTGTAATGTAAGCTACAAAGTGGTGACAAAAATCATTAGTAAACGACTCAGAACAGTTATGAGCAAACTGGTAGGGCCTCATCAATGCAGCTTTATTCCAGGGAGGCAGAGTGGTGATAATATTATAGTGGCACAGGAAGTGATCCATTCAATGAAGAAAAAGAAGGGCAACACAGGATGGCTGGCTGTGAAAGTTGATCTAGAAAAAGCTTATGACAGACTTGAATGGAGCTTCATTCGAGAGACTCTTGAATTGATTGGCATTGGTGAGAAGATGTGCAGCCTTATCATGTCTTGTATCACAACTTCCTCTCTCCGTGTGCTTTGGAATGGAGAGCAAACCGAAATGTTTAGGCCTACAAGGGGGCTTCGGCAGGGGGACCCTATGTCTCCATATATATTTACTCTTTGTATGGAAAGGCTTAACCAAGTAATCCAAGATGCTATTGAAGGGGGTGACTGGTCCCCAATTCGTCTCAATAGGAGAGGTCCAAAAATCTCTCACCTCTTCTTTGCTGATGACTTGATCTTGTTTGGGGAAGCAGCTAGCTCTCAGGTAGATACCATGCTGAATTGTTTGGAGATGTTTTGTGGGTGCTCCGGCCAAAAGATGAACAGAGAAAAAACAAGGATATGCTTCTCCAAGAATGTGCATGCTTCAAGAATGTTAGAACTGAGCAATCGAATGGGTGTAGGCCTTACAGGTGACTTGGGAAAATACTTGGGGATACCCTTACTTCACAAGAGAGCCTCGTATGGAACCTATGTTCCTATCCTAGAGAAAACAAAGAAGAGGCTGTCGGGTTGGAAGAAAAGTTGCCTGAACTTAGCAGGGAGGTGTACCCTAATTAAATCTGTGCTCTCAGCTCTTCCAACATATTATATGCAGACTATGCTGCTCCCCAAAGGAGTTATTAAGGAGTTAGAGAAGCATAGCAGAAGCTTTTTATGGGGAGATAGTGAGGAAGGGAGGAAGCTTCATCTTCTCTCGTGGGATCAAGTTCTACAAGATAAGCAGGCGGGGGGATTGGGGATCAAAAACTTAAGGAAGCAAAATAAAGCCTTCATTATGAAACTTTGTTGGGGCTTGATAAATAGGAAGGATGCGTTATGGGTACAAGTGATTAGGGCAAAATACAAATGTGGAGATCAGGATGTTCCTCATGTTAGGAAGAGAAGTAATCCCTCACTTACTTGGAAAGGCATTTGTGATGTGTGGAAGAAGTTTCTTCGTGGGTTGGGAAGGAAAATTGGAAATGGGAGAGCCACTTCGTTTTGGTTGGAGAGTTGGTCTCAGATTAATTCGCCACTAATTGATTTGATTTCCGGATATGAAAGCTTTATTGATCACACGGAGAAAGTGATTGACTATGTCAATAGAAACGGAGAATGGGATCGAAATAAGCTGGCCATGTGGTTTCACCCCCATATCATTGATCGGATTGTTAGTGCTCACCCCCCTTGTGAGGAGAGAGGAGAGGATAAATTCTACTGGAAGCCATCCACTGATGGCTGTTTTTCTGTTAAGTCTGCCTATCACTTTCTTTTTACAGGTACAGCTAGGAGGGAGGATAACATATGGAGGCGATTATGGAGATGGCATGTCCCAGAAAAGATCAAGTCCTTCATGTGGTTGGTAATCCATGGACGAATTCACACGATGCAACTCAGAGCTAGGAGAGGTCTAGCACCATCTGCTTTGTGTCCGTTTGGATGTCAAGTTGAGGAGGATGTGATGCACCTGCTCCGTGACTGCCCAGGTGCTAAGCAGAGTTGGGATGCTATTATCAAACCGAGCAAAGTCCATAGGTTCTGCTGTTTACAAGGTGAGGAATGGGTCAAATGGAACCTATCTCATGAAATGGGATTAGGTTTCACAAAGAAGGTTCCGTGGTCTGTTCTGTTTGGTTATGTGTGCTGGGATATTTGGACCAATCGGTGTAGCAAGCTTTTTGGGGGCCAAACAGAGGGTGGGGCTTGCAAGCCTCAGCAAAGCTTCTTTAGAGCCTGTGCGGATCAGGACATGTTGCAACACTCCTCGCTCGGGACTAACCGGTCACCTGGGGCAACTGATGTCACTAGTAGCGGTAATGGATGTATTCAGATGATAGTGGATGGCTCAGTTCTGGAAGATGGTAAAAGTGGATGTGGAGGGGTCGTTCAGAATCATGATGGAGATTGGATTGTGGGTTTCTGCTGTAAGTTGACGAATGTGCCTCCTGCGATCGCGGAGCTCTTAGGCTTAATTCAGGGCCTCACGTTGTGCTGGTCAAAGGGTTATAGGCACATTGCTGTAATGTCGGATTGTATAGAAGCAATCAACTTTCTGGTGAGAGGTTGTGAGGGATCTCATCCCTTCTTTGACATAGTATGTGATGCTAGAATGCTTATGCATAGGGAGTGGTTAGTTAAGACTATACACGTTTGTAGAGAACAAACACATGTAGCGGATAGATTAGCGAAGCTGTCACATAGGATAGATGGGGCTTTTGCTATTTTTGAGCAACAACCTCCTGAGCTTTATCAGGCGGGTATTGATCAAGGATAGAGGGGCTCCCGTTAGAGCTGTCTTTGATGTACTTCTAGTTATAAGTTAATGTTATCCAGTTTTATTCAAAAAAAAAAAGATCATTTTTGGCCTTTTACCCAAAAAAACCCTTCAAAAAAAGTTGGCTTAAGTTTCGAAAAGGTAGGGGTCAATAATTTTAAACGTTGGGGACCCAACTGAAAGTTCGGATGAACTATGTGGCCTAAATAGTAAATATTAACTTTCCCAATTCTCACAGATGAAAATAAAATTCTTGCAAATTGCAATTGAAATTCAGCCTTCCCAATTTGAAATTTTGGGAAGAACCGCTTCGGCACTCGAGACACGTGCTTCTCTGACAGAGCGAGTATAGCTCAACATATAATACTCCCGAGTGAGTTTCAAATTTCAATTTCAAATTTCGGTGCATAAAAAAATAATAATAAAATAAAAAAACTATAAAAAAATGGTGTGCATTATTTATCGCCTCATATCTCTGTTCAGACAAAAATAGTTTTCGATCCCGCATCTTTTTCCCTCTCTCTCATTTCCTCCTTGGAGGGAAAATTTTCCAAACGAATTTCCAAGTACTGGAGTGACTGCGAGCTCATTCATTCATTCATCGTTTAACGATTTATAAAGAGTTTGGTTCTTCCAGGTTTGCTTTGTACGAGCTGTTTTCGTACTTAACATATTCCATTTTTGATATCTCTCTTGGATTCCTGGAAATATTCAGTACGGTGCTTGATTTTGGAGCTTCTTGCTGTTGATTTTTGTCTCAGGTAATGATTTTTTTGGTCTTTGAGCTTGTTTATTTAGCCACCCTAAGTTTATTTGAAGTTATTCTTCAAAATGTCGCTTCTTTAGGGTTTCAATTCGATTCAGTTGGTTCTAAGTTTTTCATCGGCCTGTATTTTCTGAATTTCAATTCGATATGGACACTCTTACAACTGTGTTGGATTATTCATTTGGTGCGATCTGGGTTTTTGCATTTCGGGATATTTTGATTTAGGGTGTTGAGTCCTACTAACTGGATGATTATTTGTTTAATTTGATGATAGTTTGAATAGATAAAATGTATTTATGATTGTTGCTTTGGAAAAATTTTTGATCTTGACGAAGGTTTTTAATAAACCGTTTTCCCTGCATGCTTGAGTAGTTTAAATACTAAGGCAAATTCGAGTCTTAATCTGATTTATTTCTCCAGGATTTATATTATATGTTGTTGTTCTCATTGTCATTGACTTTGATCTCTTGCATGTTAATGAATTGATTGTCATCAAAACAAATGAATTAGAATTTGTGTTCATTTCTCACAAATACAAGCATGGCTCCTTATTTTTAATCAATTAAATAAACTTCTATAGTATTTAAGTTTTCAATCATGTCCTTCGAATGCTTGCCATATTGAAAATGAAATACTTGTTAAAGAATTCCATTTTCTGCTTTATTCCCTCTTGCAAAATCTAACTAGGTCATGGGACATCTTCGCAGTGCGGAAATGCAAACCAAGAAGAAAGCTTCTGGGAGAAATGCTATTCATGAGCGTAGTCCAAGGATTTCAAGGGCACAGCGGAAGGTCTCTGAAAATGAGCCAGAAGTAGAAAAGAATGTTACTGACCTAATTACATCTTCAACTAGAAAGAAGAAACCTAGTAAGTTATTAATCAATTTCTTTGTGGTTTGGAAGTAATCTAATAATATTATCTAATTAATTATATCCATGACCATTGTATCGTCTATATCCTACTGTTCAACCCTATTATGATGTTTGACACATAATTTATCTACTCCTTCCATAATTAATCTGATCTATGCTGATAAATTTTATATATTAAGTGCTGCCAGTGGACTGAATTAATCACTTTTTCAATGGGAAAATGCACGTGTTAGATAAATTCTACTCCAAAATGATATATCTTTGAACAATATGAGATTAATGGTCAATAAGAATAATTTTTTTCTTTGCTGTATACTTCAGTCGGGACTCTTAAGAAGAAAGGTGTTGAGCCAACTCCTACAGACTTGAGGAATAAGTATGACTTGGCGGATCATGACACTTTCAATGCTTGTTTGGCAAATGATGCTGTTGATGGGGCTTCATTAGATTTCATGGTAAGTTGATTTAATATCTTTCGATGTGTCTTACTGGGATTTTCTGCTAAGTTTCTCTTGCCTGAAATCCATTTGACTGATATGTCATACAACTGACAAGGATATAGTCCCCTTGACAAACTTGTTCTCTATGAGGCAACAAATACCTGAATATTCCTATACATGATTAGCGTATGAGGTGAAATTATCAGTTTTAATATTATTATGGGCTGAAATAATGCTCTAGGGTTGTGACAAGCAAGCCATGCATTTGGAGTCTGGAACTATATTTTCTCCTGGTTTTCATACAACAAGAGGCAATGGAGGAAAAGTTGATAGAGGTAAACGACTTTGTTGCTTTTAGTAATTTTTTGTACTGCTTCCTAGTTTCTTTTCAATTATGATATTTATATTATTTCCAATGATAATTTTCTTTTTGTTTTTCTTTAGTTGATTTTGTCAAAATTTTTCGGAATGGAGACCAGAAAAGCATCTCCATAGATGAAAAGATGGAGTTACCTCAGAAGGATGCTGCTGTAGATGGTCAAGTTAATAAAGAATCTTTCATTGCAATGGACGTAGACATGAATGATCGATCCAACTACAATACACTGAGCTGTGGTGATCAGATGCTGGGCACAGAAGATAACAGTGGTTGCAGTTCTGAAAACGATGGAAATGTAGAAGTTTCTGGGACTCATCTATCTTTTAGAAACTCAAAGCTGGAATGTGTTGATGAGCATGGTCAGGACTCCATATCTTCTGATCTTTGCCAAGAGGATGACGAGTTTTCTGATTTTGATGAATTCAATCCTTACTTATTCATAAAGACCCTACCTGATTTGTCGTCGGTGGTTCCAACTTTCAGACCTCTGTTACTACCCAAGCAGACACGAAGTTGCCCCTCTACCACTCTTGTCCTCGATTTGGATGGTAAGAAAATCAAATTACATGCCTACTTTAAATTCCCTGCACAACCCTCAAGAAAGAAAGAAATCACAAAATATAAGATTTGGTTTCTTTTTATTTGGATTCTGAAATGTGAGTGTTAATGAAGCTCCTTCAGTTGTAATTGCTCACATTTCATGGTAATCTTTTTTAGTCTTATTGTCCTGCATTAAAATCTCTCTCTTCTTAGGTCTTATGAGTTATGACTAGACATTTGTGTTTTGAATTTTGTTAACAACAACTTCCATTTTCTTAAAAGAACTGACTACCATTTTATCACTTGATGGTTCATTGATATCGTTTTAGTCCTAATGTATATAAAGTCCATCATCTGAGGCCTGGCTTATGGCTACATAATTTGAGTAAAAATGGCTTTTGTTAATTCATATGAGGACCTTCAATGGTCAATGCATAGTTGTTTAGCTCAACGAAATTCTCTTTTCCTTTTTAATTATAATAATAATAATTATATAATCAAGCTATGGGCTGAACTCCTATTTTTGTACTATGAATAATGATTGTGGGATTTTTGTTGGCAGAAACTTTGGTGCATTCCACCCTTGAACCATGTGAAGATGCAGACTTCACATTTCCTGTTAATTTTAATTTTGAAGAGCATACTGTCTATGTCCGCTGTCGTCCCCACCTTAAAGATTTCCTTGAGAGAGTTTCCAGCCTGTTTGAGATTATAATATTTACAGCTAGTCAAAGTATATATGCCGAGCAACTTCTAAATGTGCTTGATCCAAAGAGGAAGATCTTTCGCCATCGTGTTTACCGTGAATCTTGTGTTTATGTGGATGGAAACTACCTCAAAGATTTGACAATTCTTGGCCGTGATCTGTCACGTGTTATAATAATTGACAATTCCCCACAGGTATGGTAATGGTGATTCTTCCCTGAGATAATCTGTGGTCATGATGGGTGATTTTATGCCCAATTGGATGTAAAGTTTAGCTGAAAAAAGTTGCCCCTTTTTCAGGCGTTTGGGTTTCAGGTGGATAATGGAATACCAATTGAGAGTTGGTTTGATGATCGTTCGGATCAAGAATTGATTTTATTGCTCCCCTTTCTGGAGAGCTTGGTTGGTGTTGATGATGTTCGTCCGTTAATTGCAAAGAAGTTTAACCTTCGGGAGAAAATTGCTGCTGCTGTGCATCCTTCTTTAAACTCAAATAAAGATCTCTTATCGAGTCTTCAGTATTCATCATGGGTTGTACAATATTGAGAGTTAGAGAAAACGATGGCTTCCTTTTCAAGTTGTAACATTCTTAAATAATGACGTTATCAACAGCATCTTGATCCTGTAATGATATGTTGTCGACCAGAAAAAAAAAAAAAAAAACAAAAACTTAGGGCCAGATGTGTTGGGGTTGCTTGCCCCTTTTTGTTTGTTTGTTGGCTTGCCATAAAAATTACCCAAAAATTTTACATATTTATGCTCGTAGTTGCTGATGGGCTTTCTTCAAGGATTCTATTTTAATACTCCTTTTGGTAGAACCGAATTAGTGTATGTTTGGTTTATCTTTTTTGGGCCTAGAAGTCCTTCTGAACCGGAGAAGCTAACTGAAAAGAAAAAATTATGTTTGGTTCATAAGCAGATGAAAAGATCTTTTCCTCCAGAAGTCCGGTGGGGAAGCAAAAAGCCAGAAGTTAAAAATTTTGACTTCTGGCTTTTGTCTTTTGATGGGCCCCACACCTTTTATTGTTTGTTATTTAATAAAGTGGGTAGGAAAATTAGACTATTAGACCTCTAAAATTTTTAAATAAGATATTTTCTTGTAATATAAAATTTTCTTTTTATCTCCAAAAATTTACCATAATAATCTCTAATTATTTTCTCCCACAATATCCTCCTTTGAGCTAAAAATATAATTTTTTTAAAATTAGTTTCCTTAAAATAAGGGAGAAACTAAGTCTTTAAAATCCTTTAAAAATCCAAATTTCACTTTTTCTTTCTAAACTATAAGAATATATGCATATTATATATGTATTATTTAATAACAATAATGCTCTTTTTAGTAATTTTTCATCTAAACTTACTTTTCAAAATAATCATCCAAACATGTTCTAAAAGTCAGATTGAAAAAAAGTCACTTCTAACATTACTAATCCAAACATAAATCACTTCTACAATCTAACTTTTTTCCAAAAGACCTTCTGAAAAAGACCTTCTGAAAAAGTTCTTCTGAAAAAAAGCCAATCCAAACACACCTTTAGTGAGTTGATGTTGGTGATAAATGTAATATTGGTTTGACATGTTTATTAGTATTTTATTTTAATTAATCCTTTTGATATTTCTATAGAAATGATCAAATATGAGAGGGGGAGCGATTAAAGATGAATAGAGTATGGGGTAATTAATTACAGGTCCTATGTAAGGGACTTATTAAGATGAGGTCCCATGAAATCACCTAATTAATCTGAGGTCCCTACCAGAAAGTTGTTATGGTAGGTCAAAAAGTTGTTATTACAGGCCGAAAAGTTGCTATTGTAGGCCAAAAAGTTGTTAGTGACTAAACCTTTACTAACAACTTTTTGGCCTGCACTAACAACTTTTTGGCTTGCAATAACAACTTTTTGGCCTGCTATAACAACTTGTGGCTTGAAAATCACTATTGGTCTGTAACAACTTGTGACCTTGCGATAACAACTTTTTGACCTGCAATAACAACTTCGTGGGACCTCATATTAATTAGGTGATTTCGTGGGACCTCATCTTAATTAAATCCCTTACACGGGACCTGTAATTAATTACCCCATAGAGTATTTTAGGATACGCATCATATTAACTATCGCAAGTAGTATTTTTTTTTTAATTTATTCAAATTAGTTTTATTTCATGAGAAAAAGTAGGTGGGGTCACAATAACAAATCTATGGCAAAATAGTACAAATAATTCGATAATTTATTTGTTATTATATTGGCTATAACCATTTGTTTTTAAATATAAGATCTATTAATTTATATTTACGAAAAAGTTTATATCCCTAAATAGATTTTATATGTAGGGACGGATGGAGTATATTCTAGAAAAGGTAGAAAAAAATTGTAAACATAAAAAGTAGGGTGAATGTGCAATTATAGTAATAATATTTTGTTCCAGGAGCATGTGACACCATGAAGTTTTATAAGGTCCAAAATTACACAAACAATTCAAAAGTGAGCAAAAGTACCATTTCCGTTAGATGCACAGTTACATCGGTGAATGGTGGTTGCATAGGGTTATGTGACATCAGTAAATTCCTCAAATAAGATATTTCTTTTAGAATAAAAATTTTCTTTTCTCTTTTAAAAATTTACCTATAATATTCTTTAATTATTTCCCCCCTACAATAACCTTTTCTTGAGTCAAAAAGTAATTGTCCCTAGATTATTGTCCTTTAAGGGAAAAACCAAGCCTTTAAAGTCCTCAAAATGCCTCAAATTCCTCAATTATCCCCATAATTTATTGAGGATTAGAGGGTGTAATTAGGAATTAATTAATGAAAAATGAGGGTGTAATTAGGAATTAATGAATGAAAAATAATGAATTATGGGATAATTGAAGAATTGGAGGTATATTTTGAGGACTTTAAAATGTTTAGTTTTTCCCTTAAAAGGACAATAATCTAGGGACAATTACTTTTTGGCTCAAAAGAGGTTATTGTACGGAAAAAATAATTAGAGAATATTATAGGTAAATTTTTTAAAGTGAAAAGAAAATTTTTATCCTAAAAGAAATATCTTATTTGAGGAATTGTTTATGTGTAATTTTGGACCTTATGAAACTTTATGGTGCCACATATTCCTGAAGCAAAATATTATTGCTATAATTGCACTCTCACCTTAAAAAGTAAATATAATTTACACATACCACTTTTTTAAAAAATCCTTTTCCACATCAGTTATTCAAATGTATGCAATATAAATGCTTTTTAAAAAAACTTCTAAGGACCAACAAACCAAAATGACAGAGAGCCAATAATTCACTGATAAATTGGCGCCAAGCCAGCTTACCAAAATGCGTGAATAACAGAACATATTCGAGTTCACGAGTTTATCACTTGAGGCACGAATTCTTCCTTGCACCACAATCTTTCTTGCTTAGCCTATATATAACAACCCAACTACTAGTAGCTACTTCGTCTTCTTCTCCCGCCATATTCCAATTCAAAAATCTCTTTAATTCTCACTTCTCTTCTTCCCTCGTTTCTTGTTTTTCCTCTCTAACTCTTGAATTTCGCATTAGCAGCCGAAACCATGGTAATGACTGAAGAATCCTCTCTGAATATACTGTTCTTTCATTTTGTTCCTCTTGTGTTTTCTGAAGTTCTGTTTCGTTCTTTTAGGTCGTTGCACAGAAAGTCCAGGAAGCTGAAATCACCGAGCAGGATTCGCTTCTTCTTGTAAATCCTCCATCATCTTTGTTTTCATTAAGCATTTCGTAGTTTTTTATCCGAGTTTCCTGCGCAATTGATTATGAAAATCTCTCTATCTCTGTGTGTGTGTCTGTGTGTTCTTTCCCTGATTTGATTTCTGATGGATGTGATTTATTCCTTCAAGTGAATTTAGTTTTCTCAGCAGCGTGTAGATACAGACTTTACACTGTATTTCTTCTGCTATCAAGTTCTAGCTTAATCTGAGAGGTCTCATTTTCTGCCACGACTTGCCTATAGTTACCGAAGATCTTCGGTTTGGTCAATTGTAGATGTTAGACGGGATCTAAAACTGAGAGTTCGTGATCCATAATTTTAATCGTAGTTTCTCTAAATATTTCCGAGAATATTACTCTCTGTAAAGCAGAGTTGGTTTGAAGTTTGAACCGTTTGGTGCTCGCTTTCCTTATTCTGGAACTCATTAGGACTGGAATTCTTAATAACAAGAATTTTGAGTGGATTTAATAGGATACTTACTCGTCTGAAATTAATTTGACAGACAAGGAACTTGCTTCGAATTGCCATATTTAATATTAGCTACATCAGAGGTCTATTTCCTGAGAAGTATTTCAACGATAAGTCTGTTCCAGCTCTTGGTAAAGTCTACCTTCAGTAGCCTGCACGTTATCCTATGATTTCAACTTGAGTCTTCTAATATTTGTTGGTTGATTTCTTAAAATCGACAGAGATGAAGATAAAAAAACTAATGCCATTGGATGCCGAATCTCGCCGACTTATTGATTGGATGGAGAAAGGCTCGTTTTATTTTTATCTCGGTGAATTTTTCCGATCTGATTTATGATTTGTTTTGAATTGGAAACTCTGTTCTCTTTTATGTAAATTGCAGGAGTATACGATGCTTTACAGAAGAAGTACCTTAAGACACTTTTCTTTTGTGTGTGTGAGACTGTTGAAGGACCGATGATTGAGGAATATGCATGTAAGGCTTTCACTATATTATTACAACCGTAGTTACTGAGATCTCAGTTGAAAAGTTGGCTGAGAAGTGAAACCCGTCGACTTATTAATTTTAGGATAACTTTGCGCAATGCTAATGGCACAATGTGGATTCATGTTTTTTCTTTCTTATATTTAGTTTTTCTTCTGCAGTTTCCTTCAGCTATTCGGATTCTGACAAGCAAGAGGTTTCCATGAATATCAATCGCACGGGAAACAAGAAGCAGGGTGGAACATTCAAAAGTAACAGTACCACGGAAATTACTCCCCAGCAGATGAGGTTATTTTTCTAAAGAAAATTTACATTAGGTCCAAAATGAGCTTGTTTTGAAATCTAGTAATCGATACTATTTGTGGCATAATGGCATCTCCAGGAGTTCTGCTTGTAAAATGATCCGAACACTTGTTCAGCTGATGAGAACTCTGGACAAAATGCCCGACGAGGTAAATAAGTTCAGACGCTTTGATTGATACAGCGATCTTCAAACACTTCATTCTTCCCTTTTATACGGTGCAAGAAGTCTGAAATTTTGTCTTTTATTCTGTCCTCAGCGTACCATATTGATGAAACTCATCTACTATGATGATGTGACGGTATGCTCTTCTGATCCTGGAGCTCATGTCTGTTCCTTAATATACTTTTAGTTTGTTTCTGAGTTATAGAAATATCTCCAATACAAATTCGACTTTGGTGGTTGTTTAACTTTTAAATCATTTGACGAGACTCTGACAAAAAGGTTAGATGCTTTGTTACATATCAACGGCATGGCAGAATGTCATATAGAAGCCTTCACAGTTTTCTATTCTTGCAGCCCGCAGATTATGAGCCTCCATTCTTCAGGTGTTGCTCAGAGGAAGAGGCTCGCTGTCCATGGACAAAAGGTCCATTGAAAATGGAGGTTGGGAGTGTAAACAGCAAGCATTTTGTGTTAGCTCTCAAGGTAAGGAAGGATAATGATCACAGCTTGTTTTAAAATCCATTTTCTGCTGTCAAATAACGGTTTATTATTGAAATTTATGTAGGTTAAGAGTGTTCTGGATCCTTGTGAGGATCAGAATGAGCAAATGCAAGATGATGATATGAGCTCTGGGGCTGATTCCACACAGAGGGATGAGTATTTTGATTCTGACAGTGAGGTAAGTGAGGATGTTGCTTGATATAAAGCATCCTTTAAATTCTGTCCGACTGAAATGAGTTACTAAATCGACCGACTTCCTATAATTGTGTGATATTATAATTTTCAGGTTGACCATACTCAAGGGAATAGATATATAGTTGCTCCAATAGGTAATTTCTATTCAACCCGTGTTTTTTATTTTATTTACTCAATTTCATAAGTAAACGGGTTTGTATCTGTTACAGCAGAAAAACAACCACAGGCAAATGATGGCATGGATGATCAAGGTAAACTTGGCCTTTTAGACTTTATTAACTATCCTTCTTACCTGTCAGGCGTGTTAATATGTGGTTTAACGAATAGCCGGACTTTAGATCTATTTGAATACCTCATGATCTTCTATATATTACGCAGACAATACACAGGATTCTATGGAAGATGAGCGACAATTTGACCGGGTGAAGGAGTGGATTCATCATTGCCACATTGACACTGTTGAGCTTAATGACGTTCTAGCAAATTTTCCTGACATCTCAGTGGTAATTTTTTCTCTTAATTTTTTATGATCTTTATAACATTTGTCCAAGATAAATTTTCCTGTTCATTTTTCTATTATGGTTTAAGTCTTTTTTAATCTTTTCTCAATTTACATCTGATACAATCTTAATCTGAATTTTGACCCTGACAGGTTTTAATTGAAGGTATAAGACTTAACCGTCACGTTAGAGCTGTGTGGTAAATTCCGTTGCGTGACAAATAATAGTTGTTATGGTAATTAATTTTGATGGGTTATTCAGAGATCATGGATAAGCTTGTTAAGGAAGGCGTGCTATCTGAAACGGGAAAGGATTCCTACACCATTAACAAGCAAAAGGTGGAGTTTTACTCTCAAACCTAAAAAGTGCATTTTTTCGCATATTTTCTTTTTTAATTTGGCTTGATAACTTCTCAGAAATCTGATGAATATGAGTTCTCAACCGTGAAAGAAGAAGCTGACGATCGGGCTATTCAAGTCATCGGTGAATTTCCCCAGGTTGAAGATAGCCTTTACATGAAGGTGAGTTTTACTTCATCCTCAGAAATCTTGGCGGACTTTCATCATATATTATCTTTTGTTTCTATAATATAAAACAGCTAGTGCTCAAAGATATTATAGTAGTATGCTAGTTGTAAGTCAGAGTATGCTACTTTTAAGTCAGAGTACTGACTTTGATCTACCTTGACTCAGATTCAAAAACAACTCAATTGAACGAAGAATGATAGACATTGAGAGTTAATATTATATTCAAGTCTGATTTTTTAATAATTCTTATTAAAATTAGCCTTTTCTTATAAGGCTCCATTTGTGTGATGAATGAAACATTTGCAGTTTACAATTATTTGATTAAATAAATCTCTTGCGGGGGTTGGTAAAAGATTGAACATATTATGTATGCGTGTCTGTCTTGTAATTACTCTATAGAATCTATCAGCTAACCCGGGAGTCAAAATCTCAGGCTCTCTATCATGCTCTACCAATGAACTATGTGTCAGCTGCAAAGCTTCAAAACAAACTTGAGGGAGAAGCAAACCAGGCAGACGTGCGCAAGATAATTCGTAAAATGACCCTGGAGGGTTTTATTGAAGCTAAAGGCAGCAAAAGATTGGGTATCAAATAAACGGTCTAATAGTAATCCTTTAACTTTTCCTATTCCTGTCTTTTCTAATCAATACATTATAAATCAGGGAAACGTGTATTTCATTCTGAGTTGACTCGGAGGAGACTGATGGAAGTTCAGAAGGCTCTGATGGGTACCACTGTTGAAGCTATGGTATTGACTGCAGAGTTTTCTGAATGTGTGTATGTGTACACCTTCATTTGAATGTATGTTTACCTCTTTGGTATATTTGAAATCCCTCAGGAAATAGATCACGGTGAACCAAATAGCAAGTCCAAGCCTATGAGTTCCCATGCAAATGGTAATGGACTAATGTTAATGAACAAGTTCAATTACCGATTCTGCAGCTTTTTGGATATCTTGGCTCTTACGAGTGAAATTTCCTTATCTTGTCAATCACAGGAAGTAACAACAGGGGAGGATCCACATGTGGTGTCCTCCACTCCATTGGATCAGATCTAACGAGGATGAAAATTAGATCTGACATCAACAACCAAACTGACTCCACCAGGAGTGCTCATAAGGTGAGAGAGTTGGGGAACACTCCCACAAGCAGGGTTGAGGCAAGTTTCACAAATTAAGCTTCCACTGTTCAATATAAATATTATGGTTCATAGTGGCCATTCTCTATATTTCTGAATATAACTGACAAGTACTTCATTTTTTTCAATCACAGCCTGTAGCTTCAAGGGAGAGTTTTGCTCCAGGTAAAGAGAACAGCATAGCAAACGAACGTTCAACTATAAACCAGGGCAACGAAGTTGAGGCTCTCCTCTGTAGTAATAGTTCTCAGGACAAGCGATCCAGGAAAACAAGCACGGTACATAATCTACTGCAGTTCCTTTCCCTTTCAATGCCACCTCAATTTCTGCCTAACGCAAACAATTCTCTTCCGGCATTTAAATTAGGACATGTTTAATCTGTAGACGGTAGTCTTCTCAAACGTTTTTGGGTTTTAGGCTTGTTACTTTATCCTCTCCCTCCTTTTGCAGGTCAAGGATCCTATCCATCAATATTATAAGCGCCAGAGATCTCAAGTTCAGTGAACCTGCATTCATCTCTGATATCTCCACTAGTTTGTTCGGAATCTGAATACAGATTAACTATATGTCATGATATAGCTAACTATTTACATATATATATATATATATATATATATCTCCTATAGTTAGTGACAGCGTCAGAACTTATAGTAGTACTGAATTACCATCCTGTGCCTATAGTCCTAGCTGATGACTTTATTGTGAATGGCCCGTTTTAGAGAAAATTTGTTGTGCCCAGTTTTAGTACACTATTGCTGATATTTGGGTTTACATATTATCAAGTCCATCGATAGATGCGAGGTAAGAGACATTTCCTCTTCCATCGACTGCACTTTTGGTGAAGATCTTGTTCGATAGATTTGAATATGATCAGTTTAGTATCATTTGCCTGGTGCCTAAAAATCGCATTGGGTCAAAATGTGAAGTCTACACAAGTTAGAGGTCAAAATAGATGAAAGTTAATTTTCTATGTTTTGATAAAACCATGTACTAATATAATATTATATGATAGTTTTTACCCAATCTTAAAACCCCCACTTAAAAATCATCTTTATAATCTTGCATGACCTTAATTTCCTTCCTCTTGCTCTCGTTCCACTTTAAATGACCGTAGTTGCCACCGAGTAAATATACTTTTTGAAAGAAAATTCTAACTTCCTTTTAAGCTTATTTAATTTTTTTTATAACATAAGCTTATTTAATTAATTATACTTAATATTTTGCGTTTTAAAATCTGCTTGACTTTTTTTTTTATTGAAGATAAATTTCTATTATATACATTATTTCTTCCAAAAATAATTAAAATCATTTAACAGCAATACGTATTGGACTTCAACATTAACTTAACTGTTTTTATTATAACATGAGCTATGATATTATAATTTCATACATAAACCATACCTTCTATAATTTTATACATAAAATTTAACTATGTTGAAAAAATGAAATTAAGTTTTTTTGAATACTTCGAAGATAAGATAATTTTGTTAAATAATAAAAACATTATGAATAATTTAATTGAATTGCACGAATTTAATGTATTTTATTTTTTCACCTGAATGAGTTAATGTGACATCACTTTCTCGGCTGGGCTTCATTTGACTTTGAAATTTGTCAAACTCCCGTCATTTCATGTTACTCTTTGAAATGATTTTCTTATTATCTGAAGACCATGTAGTACGCAAAATAAGCGTCTACATATGGCTGGCAAAAAAAAAAACAAAGTCTACATATGGAAAAAAAGTCATTAATATCTATATATCTATGAGTGGAATAATTATATATAGTTAATAAAAAAACGTATTAACCCTGAATAACAATAATAAATATTACGCATCATCTTTAATTTAGAAAAGAAATATTTTTAGGAAAAAATTAGAAACTATATCAATTCTGTTGTGAATAATATAAATATCATTAAAATAATTTTCCAATATTTTTTTAAATAATATTTAAGCAACTTTTCACTGAATGATGTCTTAAGAGCTTATGTCTTGGAGAATGATGATAGGAATAAAGGTAGGTGGTTCATATGTTTTAGGAATATCATAATCTCTTCGTTTGTAAATATAGGACCTAGTTAACTTTTTTTTTTAGAATCCAAAGAAAGTTAAATAAATTATTTATAAATTGGTTTACCTAAATTTCCTGTCTAAAGTAGTTTATTGGATTTATAATATAATAATGCACAAAATACATTACGATAAGTGACCCATTTAATTTCCTTAATTTATTCCAAAAAAAGTTAACTAGGTTTTATATTTAGGAATAGTGAAAATATAATTTTAACTCGCTTAATTAATATTTGTTAATCTAATCAAATTAGTTAAACATATGTTATATTTAAAAGTCCGCTGATAAAAGTTCTCATCGATGACTTGACTTCCCAATTGAGATATACGTGTAAGGAATAGCCATGTGGCATCCCCAAGCAACTAGAGCCGGTAATACGGGCCGGAGCTGGTAGGTCAACCCCAAACCAGTCAAAAAATATGGTTATGGGCTCAGAAAAATAGGGGCCATATTAAAATTGGTCTTTTGGGCCAAAACCCGTCAATCCCGAGCCCGTGACGGGCTAACCTGTTAAACCCGTGGGCCAACCCGAACCCATTTTTCTTTTTTTTTTTTAACAAAAAAACAATAAAATAAATATAACAAAGGTGGTTAAAAAAGTAAAAATATAATAATATTTAAATAATAAAAATATAATACTTTTTTATTTTTATTAGTGTTATTTTATTTGTTTTAATCTCATTTCTTTTATTAGTGTTATTTTATTTGGTTTAGGGTTCTCACTTGGATGAATGCCGAAGATAGTCCTCTTCACTTTGCTAATTACTCCATCCAGTCCTAAATATAAGATCACTTTGACTTTTTTTGTGGAAGTTAAGGAAGCAAATTAAACCACTAAATTATAATATATGTCACATGTAATTAAATTTTAGGTTAGTTTATAAGTAGAATAAATTAGTTTTGAGGAAAAAAAGATAAATATAACCATTTTAAAGTGATTAATTTTGCATCCTTAGTTTCTCTAAAAAAGTCAAAGTGATCTTATAATTAGGACCGATGGAGTATATTGTAAAACCGGGGCTCATTCAAAAAAGGTAAAAAATAAATAAAAAAAAGCGGCTTAAAACGGGCTTTTTTGGGTCCAACCCGAAACTTGAACAATAAGGTCAGGGCTGAAAAATTAAGCCCTAATTTAAAACGGATTTTTAGGGCCCGACCTGTTTTTTCACGGGCTTTTTTGGGCTCGACCCGAACCCATCGAGCCCGCCTGTATTACCAGCTCTACAAGCAGCCTATATTTTTGGAGGCAAAAGCACAAAAAGGTCCCTTGGGGGATTATACGTGGGCCCCACGCGAATACCAAAATTGCCACAGAGTCAGTTATGAGCAAGGATGAAAAACTCGAACCGGACCGGCCGGTTCGACCGGGAACCGGCCACTGGTCCGGTCCGAATCAGGTGGAAAAACCGGAATGGGGTTGAGCCGGTCAAGGGCCGGGGTCAGACCGGCGGTCGAACCGCCTAACCCGGGGGTTCAACCGCCAACCCGGTGGTTGACCCGGGTTGGCCCCCTTTTTTAAAAAAAAATAAAAAAAAATTATTTTATTATAATTCACCTAATTACTAATTTTCACTTAACTCAATTTTAGAAATTAGGAAACTATAATACTTTAAATACTATTTTACTTGCATATACTTAATATTTAATTGTTGTTGCTCTTAATATTTGTATTTTAGTCTGTGGATTGTAGAATAATATTTATTTTTATTTGTAATCAACTAATATTTTCTCTTTTTCCCTCTATAGAAACATTAAAATATTCATATTTGATGAATCATGCATACCTATCTACATTTACATTTTGATATTAGTGATTATTAATGTTAATATCAATAAAATTTTATTATTTTAATATAATCCGGTTTGACCCGGTCCGACTCCGATCCGACCATTGACCCTTGAACCAGTGCCTCACCCGATTTGATGCCCGGTCCGATTTTTTGAACCTTGGTTATGGTTATGAGAGATTCTTGAAATGATTTTCACTCATGCGAGTGAGAGGCCTATGTGTGTGTGTGTGTGTATAAAAGAGGCTAATCACGTTTTCTCATGCACCCTCTGTAAGCTAAGAACTAAGAAGGACTCTATTTCGCTGCGAGTGAGAGGAAAACACACTTGGTGTTCAAATCTCTGTAATTATCAACTTTCAACGCACGATTCAACAATATAATGGAGGTTCGTAATCATAATCTTAATCTACCTCTCGTTCTTTATCTCTTCGTCTTCAAGTTTAATTTTCTTTAGCAAAATTTCCTTCATTCTTTCTTTTCTTTTCTTTGAGATGAATGAATTACAATCAACATCGTGAAGCTTCTATCATTTTCATGTGTTGCAGTATGAGTTTGATGTTGTGGGTCCAGAACTGAGGCGCCTTAAAAATACTTGGACGATTGCCATGGGAGTTTATGCATGTGTTATGAGTCTCTACAGATACGCAAAGAATAAGCACTTCATTTTGATGTTCCCTGCTCGCATTCTTGAAATTCCTGTGACCATCGTTCTTGGTTTTCTCCGCAATAGATTTCCAAACTGGTCCCACTCTCTTTGGATTATAGCTGACAATTTGGTATTTTACCTTCGTGCCTCTAGCTCTCACTTCTCTGGATCTTTCTCTTCTAATTAATTCATCCATAAAATAATCAACATGGCTCAGAGTAAATGTTCTTGTGTGATCATGGATTCTTCATAATCTATGCTTTCTTGGATACAAACTCTTACACACACACACACACTCTGTTTTGGCGAACCGTTTTTTTTATCTGATTAAATAGTTCAAGACCCATTAATTCGTTGGATATTTGAATCCCGATATCAGATCAAGATATAATTCTGGAATAACTATGGAAGTCATTTCTTCTTGATGGACTAGACTGACAATAAGACGGTGAAAAATTAGGGTATTTACTAAACTGTGACAAATTCGGACTGTACGGCTTATACGATCTAAATGTTTAAAATCGATGTTTAGATTGAGGTAGTATCATCCTCATAGAAATGTGATTTCTCCTTAATTAGATTGCATCTGGAAAATGGTTTTATTTTTTTAGGGTTAAGGTGCAAATTAGTTCTAACCTTTTTGCTCATGAGCTATTATACCCTACTAATTTTTTGGTTCTTGAGATTTTAAAGCATAGCAATTTTGCCATCTACAATTAAATTAAAATATCAACATTCACAGTTAAAAAATGTCTGACATTGACCGTTTTAACGTTTTTTTTTTATTATGCTTGTGATAAGAGTTTGAAGGTGAGTGAGAGATGATTGAATTCATACTGTGTATATGCAGGTGGATGAAGTTATTGCTCCAACAATCGATGCGTACACTCCAGAATTTGTTAGGAATGTTGTGAGGCCATACAGGGATTGTGCCAGGAGAGCGAAGTTTAAGGCATTGATGGCTGCGGAAATGGCTAAAGCTGGAAATCCAAAGTCGGCTGCACATTTTGTCTATATAGAATTACAGAGATGCATAGCGAGATTGATAGCCAAGGTGTGGGTTTACTTGAACAAGTATGGCTTGTTTCGAGCATTGGCTATCAGGATGCTTCCTTCAGCTTGGCACTTTTCAATGGAATATAACAGATTCATCAGCTACTATGCTTGGATGGGTTATCCTCTTTTTGGGTATTTACCAGCTATCCCCATTTTTGACCTTGCTATGGCTGTTTATATGGAATCAAAATGATAACCGCGGCCGGAAGATACACACACATATATATATATACCTTCTTTGTCTTGAGATTTTCCTTCCACATTTGGGTATCTCCAGTGTTTTGATGTGATTCGTGTTAGTATTCTTTGATGTCATACTGACTTTATATTGGGCATTTCTGGTTTGATATGAATAATGACAGGCCAATAAGGCTTTCTTCAATTTTTTTTGGGGGTCTTTTTTTGGGTATTGTTGTTTTGATGGTATGAATATTGGCCAGCCAATAAGGCTTTTTCTTTCTTTTTCCTTTCCTATTGTTTTTGGTATCTCAGTGTGGCAACTGCAAAGCACTGTTGCCATGTGATTCATAACAGTAACCTTTGATGTCATACTGACTTACATTGGCTATTTCTGTGCGGCAAGAATTGTTTTGAGTTGTGTGACATGGATGGCAGGACACTAAAGCTTCCTCTTTCTTTTCTTCCTTTTTCTTTTCTTTTCTTTTTTTTTTTTTGGGGGTGTTTATCTTCTCATACCAAAATGTGCCTATTCGTATTATTATGGAATCTATCTAATGTCTTCACATTGGAGAATGGAGAATACGTTTTGGTATTTTTGCAAGTTCCATCTTCAATAATCCCATGAACGTGAGGAACCAAGTATCATATACTCACATCACAATAGAACCATCGAAATTAATTTCCGGCTCCCTAAATTAAAACCCTCCTTCTTATCCATTTCCGTACCTCGTACCACATCTATCTATTATCTATTATCTATTATACATTAAAGAAAAAACCTTCCCGCCATTTCTCTTTCTCTCTTCTCATTCACGGCTTGCAAGGAATATGGTCAGCTTCACACTCAATTCACTGTTCACAAAACCGTTTACCTACGCATGGGGCTGCGTGCTATACGAATATCAATCATCCCTGGACACATCCACCACCTTTGCAAGCACTTTCAAAATTCAAATTTCGAATTTTAAGTTTCCCTCCTAACCATACAGTTCTGAAATTATGTCAGACACCCAAATAAATGTGTTTTGGCGTTGTTGTGTCTCATTTGTACAATTATTTGAAATCAGCTTCGGTCATTCATCCATAGCACAGCTCAGGACCTCTCTGTTTGGTGAGAACTGGGCAGGCACCTAACATTCTTCAACCTCACATTTGGTTCCTCTGCTACATCTGAATCCATCTCCCTCATCTTTTGCTTCACAAGTATATGGTAAATGTTTCTTTAGCGGTTGTTGAGGTTCAAATATTACTCTTTCTTTATTATTTTAGTTTCTCTTCCACCATTTTGTTGCAGTTTTGTAACCTATGAGGACACTTTATTTCTGCTATGTTTAACATACAAATCCTCTATTATATTTTTTCTTTGTTTATGATAGATGTAATCGATTGTGTCGTTTTATGTTAATTTTTGTTTGTGTATCAGAGTACCTCTTGCAACATCCTATTTCAATTTAAGCAGTATAAGAACACTTTATTTCTGCTCAGTAAATGTTGCTACACATACTCTGTTCTTCATTTTTTCTCTTTTTAGTATAGATGCACATGTACGCGAGTGAACTTTGCATATAAATGTGTCAGTAAGGAGTTTGAAACACCCAAGCAATTATTGAGAGGGGTTCTCACATTATGTTATTAAGACTTCCCTTATGCTATGTTTTACATCCTCTTCCCCAGATTTTATATCAAGAGAGTTCACTTATTTCGTCTTAACTGCCTTCCATTAGAACTCTATATATACATGAGACAAGTCAACAGCTTTGTTCTGACATATCTGAAAGGGTATGCAAGGTCGTTTGTTGTGTGTCATTTATGTTGCTGGTACCATCGTTTGTATTTACTATCACAGAGAGAGGGAATCGTCGAAGGAAGAAGATGGAAGGAGGTCACGGTGGGGCAGCGATCGATGGCCTCTCCTTACGTCATGCGCCTCCTCTGCCTGATAGAGCATGGAGATGTCACCGTTCATGTCGGTGGTGATAGCGGCGGCGAGGGAGAACAAAAGCCGAACATGCAGAGCAGCAAAAACCAAAGTTGAAGCCTTCAACGTTGGTTTGAATCAAGATGAAAAAGAGGAGGCTCTCTTAAGAATACTGCCAACAACCGCCTAATCATTTCTCCATATGTTCCATTCACATGAGACATCGGCTGAACCATTCAAATGGAACTGGATTGGTCGAACCAGTTAGGAGCGAGAACCATTCTTCCATTCGACTCACCAGCTTACTTTCAAGTGTAACACCATTGGGCCATCTGTTAGGTGAGAACTTATCTCTCTCTTCATTTGTTTTTCATTGTCTGATTCCTCATTTATGGCCTTCATTCTTTCTCTATGAGGACGCCTCTGTTATGGAGGAAAGTTCCTGTGGTGAGATCAATTTTTTGGTATGTCGTTTCCGTCATTCTTCATTTGTTTTCAATTGTTATTTTAGTGTCACATATTCAATTCTAAGTTGCTGTAGTTTCTGATTTCTCAAAATTTCTTGGCCTAAATAGTCAAAACATGAGGATCCTTTCAGGCAGAGAAGAATGAACTTCATGATGAGAAGAATAGACTAAAGATAGATAAAGAAAAGCTGGAGCAACAGGTCAAAGGGAGGAATGCACAGCGAGCCTATCTTTCTCACCTTTCTACTGCGTTTTCTGCTCAAGGTCAAACTGCCAGCCACAAGCTCATACCTTTTGTTGGCTATCCCGGAATCGGCATGTGGCAGTTTTTGTACATGTTCCTGTTGATACATCTCAGGATCATCTGTTTCGCCCTCCTGTTACCTAAAGTGGTTGGTTAGAATCCATCGCATTTGTTTGTGTTCTTGTATGCTTCACTTATCTCGTGCTTATATGTAAGTTGTCAATAATGTCCAATTTTGTTTCTTGAAGTGAGACTGTGGTATTGGTGGAAAGTCTACGGTAAAAAACTAATCACATTTATGCTTGTGCGATCTGAACTATATAATTTCTAAATGTTTTATGTCTTTGCTGTCATGCTTGAATGCTTCTCACATTTTCCTTTTAGCATAATCCGAATGACAGGTTCATTATAAGGCTGTAACATCAAATTAAGTCTCTTACAAGATATCCTTTTTTTCCCATCAATAAAGCATGCACACATCTCTGAAATTTTGCCCAAGACAATAAAGAAACAGAAAATCCCACACATAAGTAGCTCTCAGTGACAGTGGTTAACATGGAGGCCACTGTATTTTCAAAATTTACCAAGTCAACCACTCTCAAGTTACCTATTTCTTATTTGTTTCCTACTTTGAAGAATGAATGTCATTCTTTTTCATTAGTATATGTGTTATGGCATTAATGAATGTTAATTACTGTTCAGAGAAGGCAAAGCCATTAGATTCAAATTGAAGAAAACATCATTTCCGGGTCTGTCTAGATTTATCCGACAAGCATTTAGATCTTTAATTTATATTATATATATAGCTGATCGTTTTAATGCATGTTTCCATTACTAAATTATCTTAAATAAGAAAGCCAAAGGTATGTTTCAGTCGCTGTTTCTTTTCTTTTGTAAGGAAGACATGAACCAAATGTTTCCATTGCTAAATTATCTTACTATCAAGACATGGTAATTTCTTTTTATGTATAATCTGTTTGGCTTTGTACTTTTTAAATAAGATATTTACTCTATATTGATTTATGATTTTTCTGGATACTTGTATTACTGATGCGTTGTGTTTAATGCCATGTTATACACTAAAGCTGTCATTTTGTTTAATGCCATGTTACACTAAAGCTATCATTTTGTTGCATTGAAAGAAGTGATCTTCCTAAGAAATAGATAAACAAGGTTTAATACAAATGCAAGTATATAGAAAACTAAAGGGTTAAGCTTATCTGACTTATTTCTCTAATAACACTTATTTCTCTAAAGAGTTATGCTTATTTGACTTATAGCTCATAATGAGGCATTGAATGGTCTCTGTGTCCAGTTAAAAAAAAAATGGTCTTTGTTTGACCATTATTGTTAAAAGTGTGGATCATACAATGGTTTGACTATGGATTCCATTGCTTTCCAGATTAATAGACTATTGGTTATATTATTTTTAATCAAATTGGATTTGATAGCTGAAGGTGTTCTCACTGAAACTGAAGATATATGTTACAACCATTGGTGAGTATGGAGGAATTATATTAAGGTCCTTATGGTTGTTAGCTTGATGAGCAACATAACAAATGATTCTCAACATATATGATCTCCTTGGTTTTTTGGTATTTTATGATGTGATTCCTGAATTAAATTCATCTTTAATCTATGTGCGGAAGCATTATTTCTTCCTTAACGCTAGACATATTGTGAGTTATCATTCATTATTGTGCTTGAGAACCATAAACCTTCTATTAAATTGATGTAGCTATAGGAGATGCATGTTTTGTGTCCGTTGTTTGTCTCTTCATTTTGAGTGTGCTTTGAATATGCTTTAATTATAGAAATCAACACTAAATGAGTATTTGTTTTGTAGGTTTGACATTCAAAATGGAGGATCTTTATTGAATTGGATAATCTTGAAAAGTACAAGTTTTTTCGAACATAAAGATTGTTGTAGATTAATAGTGTACATGTTTAGAAAATCATGTTTGAAAGGGATGATAAGATATGCCTATATGTAAGGGTACCTATTGACATTAGAAAACATAGAAAATTTCATTTAATCCTGACAAACATATAAGTTACTGTGTTCAGGAGCATTCAACATCTTTTGTTGATGTGTTTGGCATCTGATATATAACGGTATATTTTTATGAGAGCACATGAATGGTCCTGAAATTGTGTCCTGTGCTGTTAGCTTATGAATCAAATATGCTATCTTCAATCAGAATATTAAATACAGCGGAAGTCGGAATACCTCTCGCCATTGCTATTGTTGATCAGAGAAGAATCTGCTTGTAACTGCAAAACAGAACCCTATCAGAAATAACCCAAAGGCTCTTCTAACTGGAGTCCGGCACAGTGATGGTATCTGTTTGTGATAGCCTTAACCAGTTAGGGAACCCGGAATTCAGAGAGAAGAAACGCTCTCTTGTTGTGGTTATCTGCCGTATCAAATATGATAGGTGTTGGTGTGTTTTCCCCATCAGAAAACCCCCTTTATATAGATAACCTTGATATGAAACCCTAACCTTGACTGTTGGGCCTAATGTTGACTACGGGCCACCTAAAGATATTATTATTATCCTAAATATATCTATTGTGATATTATACTAATATTAATAATATTAATAATATATTCTAATATCTAATAATAATAATCTAACATTCTCCCACTTGGCCCGTACTCTGTATGTCAACTGTTCCCTTTAGTCAAATCAATTAAGGTCATACTGCAAGAATCATGGCGATAAGTCCTTTATCATAAAGTATTACCTTCCATGTATTACCAACAGTATTCCTTACCTAATGGGTATTGCTCCATGAATAAACTTTCAAAACTTATGTTTATTCGGTTCCAAAATAAAAAACTAAAATGTTCATTAATCTCATCATCACCAAAAGTGTACACAACAATCATAGAGATAATAAACAAAATCCCAAAATACTTATTGCACACCTCAATTACCCAAAAGACTTACAATCCCCATATGAGGTACATGTATAGCGAACTCATTTGGTCTCATCCCTTTAGTCAAAGGATCAGCTAGCATTTCCCTTGTTCCGATGAGATCAACAGTGACCTGACCATCAGCAATTCGCTCTTTCAAGCTAAGGAATTTCAGCTCAATAAACTTTTTGCTTCCACTCCTTCTTTTATTTGCTATGGCCACTGCTGCCTTATTATCGCAATACATCTTGATTGGCCTGGAGATTGATTCTACAATCTTCAGTCCAGCAATGAAGTGCCTTATCCAGATAGCCTGTGAACTTGCCTCAAAACACGCGATATACTCAGCATCACAAGTAGAAGGAGCTGTGAGTGTCTGTTTGGCACTCTTCCAAGAAATAGCTCCCTCAGCTAATAGGAAGATGTAACCTGTCGTAGACTTGTTGGTGTCTACACATCCTCCCAGATCAGAATCTGAGTAACCCGTCACTTCAAGATTCTCTGTCCTTTTGTAAGTCAACATAAGGTGCTTGGTGCCTTGGAGATACCTAAACACCTTCTTTGCAGCTTCCCAATGCATTTTACCAGGATTGCATTGGTATCTCCCTAGCATGCCTACTGCAAAAGCTATGTCAGGTCTTGTGCAGACTTGTGCATACATCAAGCTTCCTACAGCAGAGGCATAGGGAACTTTTTCCATCTCCTTTTTCTTTAATTCTGTGTCAGGACACTGACTTAGACTGAAGAAATTCCCCTTTTCAATGGGAGCAACGTTAGATGAACAGTTTCTCATCTTGAAACGTTCAAGAACTTTGTTGATATAGGTTTCTTGAGAAAGGCCCAAAAGACCCTTTGCTCTATCCCTATGGATCTTAATGCCAATGACATAAGATGCCTCACCCATGTCCTTCATATCAAAGTTCTTAAACAAAAACTGTTTCACCTCACGTAACAGTCCTAAGTCATTGGTTGCAAGCAATATGTCATCGACATACAAATTCAAAAATATGGATTTGCTCCCACTATTCTTATGGTATATACACTGATCCACGATATTCTCAACGAAACCAAATGAAGAGATTACCTCATGGAATCTTAAATACCACTGCCTGGAAGCTTGCTTTAAGCCATATATTGATTTCCCTAATTTGCATACCAAATGTTCCTTATCCTTTGCAACAAAACCCTCAGGCTGCTTCATGTAGACTTCTTCCTCAAGAACACCATTGAGGAAAGCAGTCTTAACATCCATTTGGTGTAACTCCAAGCCAAAATGCGCAACCAATGCCATGATAATACGGAAAGAATCCTTAGTTGAAACAGGAGAAAATGTCTCCTTGTAATCAACTCCTTCCACCTGAGTGAAACCCTTAGCAACCAACCTTGCCTTGTAGCACTTAATGTTACCCTGTGAGTCCCTTTTGGTTTTGTAAACCCATTTACAGCCAATGGCCTTGGACCCACTAGGAAACTCTACAAGTTCCCATACATGGTTGTTTGCCATGGAGTTCATTTCTTCATTCATAGCATTATACCACAATTTGGAGTTCTCACTTTTCATAGCCTGAGTAAACGTTAATGGATCATTGTCAATGCCAATATCACAGTCATTTTCTGTATTATACACTACGTAGTCATCTGGAATTGCCGGTTTTCTTGCCCTTGTTGATCTCCTTAACTCAACCTCTTGGGCTGGGTCAGGTTGCTCGTGTGGAACATTCTCTGTCACAACTGGTGGTAAGTCTGTATTTGTGACAGGTGGACCTTCAGGTATATGTTCCATACGTCCCGCATGATCAACTATGGGTATTGGGACAGTCTCAATTGGCGTGACAAATCTAGTGGTAGAAATGTCGCCAACAGCCGATGTCCCTTCCTCAATTGTGCTAGGGGATCCCTCTATGTGATCGTCTACAATCTGATCACTCCCACTAATCACATCATTCTCAAGAAACTTGGCATTCCTAGATTCTACAAAACGCACTGAAGGTGGAGGACAATAAAACTTGTAACCCTTTGACCTGTCCGCATAGCCTACAAAGTAAGCTCTAATGGTCTTAGGATCCAATTTCTTTTCTTGTGGGTTATACACTCTTACTTCCGCAGGATAGCCCCACACCTTAAAGTGATTTAAACTGGGATTCCAACCTTTCCAGATTTCAAAGGGTGTCTTAGACACTGCCTTTGTTGGAACCCTATTCAAAATGTGTACGGCTGTCTTGAATGCTTCCTTCCACAAGGAAATTGGCAGTTTGGAGCTACTCATCATGCTCCAAACCATGTCAAGTAAGGTCCTATTTCTTCTTTCAGCTACACCATTCATTTGAGGTGAGCCAGGCATGGTATATTGTGCAACTATACCTTGCTCTCGAAGAAAATCCGCAAAAGGACCTGGCGCTTGTCCTTCACTAGTGTATCTACCGAAATACTCACCACCTCTATCAGATCTCACGATCTTGATTGGTTTCCCAATCTGTTTTTCTACTTCAGCCTTATATACCTTAAAGGCATCTAGTGCCTCACCTTTATTATAAAGCAGGTAGATATACGTGTATCGCGAAAAATCATCAATAAAGGTAATAAAGTACTTTTGACCGTGCGCGGTTAGGTCTGGGCAACATATGTCAATGTGTATAATTTCGAGCAATTCAGAACTTCTTTTAGCTCCCTTATGTGACTTACTGGTCTGCTTTCCCCTTATGCAGTCCACACAGGTACCAAGATCCGAATGGTCTAAAGATGGAAGAATTCCTTCTTTAGTTAACCTCTTGATCCTGTCAGTAGATATATGTCCTAATCTCTTATGCCACAAGCTAATAGAGTTCTCATTCATCATATTTCTCTTAACACCATGCATAGCAGAAAAAACATTTGAATATCCAGAGACAATTTTAAATAAACCATCAATCATAACAACCTCAGCAATTGGAGTAGAGTTCAAACTTAAATATTTCAAATCCTTTTCTAACAAAATACCATAATTAAATGGAATAAGTTTAGATAATGAAATCAAATTCCTTTTGTAAGAGGGTACATAAAATGTTTTTGGTAAGTCCAAAACAAAATTATTTGAAAAAACAATTCGAAAAGTTCCAATTGCTTTCACCGAATCTCCTTTCCCACTTCCTGATAAGACTTTAGTCTCATTGGGACGAGGAGGCCTGGTTGTTAGAAAGCCCTGCATGGTAGTAGAAATATGTATTTGAGCACCGGTAACAATCCACCATGTATCCTTTTGGATACTAACATTATGTGCTTCAAAAGTAACAAAGGACATTGGCATACCTTTATGCTCGAACCAAGCCTTTCTTTTATGGCAATCTTTCTTCATATGCCCTTTCTTCTTGCAGAAGAAACACCTGACATCCTTCTTTGTGTCGGCCTTAGCAGGAGGAATCTTATTCTTTTTCTTTTTATCATTCCCCTTTTCCTGCTTCTTGCCACCACCCTTATTGGAGCTTTCCACCATATGAGCTTCCTTAGGTGCACCCTTTCCCTTTAATAACTGTCTAGTCTCCTCTTGCACACACATGGACATGAGCTCATCAATTATCCATATATCCTTATGTGTGTTGTAGGAGATTTTGAAAGTTTCATATTGTTTTGGAAGGGATTTCAGAATTAATTGCACCAAGAACTGCTCAGTTGGCTCCATATCGAAGGATTTCAGACGAGAGGATAAATCTCTCATCTTCATGATATGTTCCCGCACCCCGCCAAGACCTTGGAGCTCCATAGAGCACAACTCTAACATGATGGAACCACCCATCTGCTTATCAGTTGGCTTATATTGTTTCTCAATAGCTTCCAAGTATTCTTTGGCGGTCTCGCACTTCGGAATTGCTTCCTGAAGGCATTTTTGGATCCTAGTCCTTATGAGTAGCATAGCACGACGATTAATCTTTTCCCAATAGCTATGATACTCCTTAGTTTCCTCATCTGCTGAATCAGCAGGCATAGGGGGCCTTGAAGTCTCAAGGACAAAGTCCATCTCCATGCACCCCAATTGCAAAAGGACATCATCCTTCCATTCAGAGAAGTTGTTGTTATCCAAAAACACATTCCTACCAGCTTGAGCCAATATGCTAGTGGGAAACATGTTAGTGGGTAACTGAGATGGAATATTAGCTACGTTATTCAGAGAATCAAGAACAGAAATTAGACATATAATTTGAGGCAATCACAATTCACTGTGCCATGCATGCTTTAGAAAACCAATAAAAAGCATACAAATATAAATACGTATCACTAAAATCTACCTGTGGGCAAAGAAATTAGCATAGCATGTCTTTATCTCAAAATGGTGGAACTAAAACACATTTATATCTCCTAATACCTGTGGGCAACTTAGGAAATAATAAGGTCATTTTATCCCACCCTAATTAAATATACTCTTATAATTATCTACCTGTGGGCAAAGATTAATTATAATTGCATATTTAATTACAATTGATATTTTCTAGCCATATGTGATGTATGCAACTTAAGAAAAGGATGCTGTGGCTACTCCTTTAAGACAAAAGCATATCACAAAATATCATAATGTGCAATCATTAAATTCAATTATATGCACATACTTTATTGGGAATTATTAAATTAATTTGACCTTTATTTAATTTAATAAAACTCCCACTAATTATAGCATCCAAAAAAAAATATTGTTTAATAATTAATCTATAGCATATTTCACTTAATAATTCCAACATGTGAAATAGCCAAGATTAATTTTCCTAAATTTAAACAATTTAAAATGATGCTAACACAATTACACATGCTAAAAATATGACTATACAATTAAAACAATTATAAAGGTCAATATATTTAGCCATATATAAATTCTGGAATTTAAAACATAGAAGCTTAATAATTTAAAATATTAGCAAAACCCAAAATATAATTCCAGAAATAAAAATAGGACCAAAAATGGAATTTTCGCAGCCCAAATATGCAATAAAAGGTTCTGAACAAAATAAAATAGGCCCAAACAATTACAAGCCCAGAACACGTTAAGGGTTTTTTTTTTTTTTAATATGAGCCCAGAAACGTAAAGGCCAACATAAAAATGGCCGAAAAAATAATATAAAGAAAAAACGGCCCGGCCCAGTAGACTTAAAATTTTTTTTTTTAAAAAAACGCCTCATGGATCCAAGCCCAAAACTGCGCCGGCCCAGCTTGCCAGCATAAGTGAAACGCAGCGTTTCACTTGGGCCTAAACGGCACCGTTTTGGCGCAACTGAAGAGGGTGGCCCTTATAGTCAAAACGACGCCGTTTTGACTTAAGTCAAAACGGTGCGTTTTGACTTCACCCTCCCACCCGGATTCCTGTGACCTACCCGACCCGGAAACGCCTCTGACCCGGTTCTGCAACACCCCAGCCGCCGTTCGAGTTCGAAGCTCCAGATGCCGTTTCCGGCGACCTCTAGCTCGATTCCGACGTCCTTAATGCTGGATAAAACAAGGATTTTGAACACAGCCTAATGGAGATTTTATCTCCTTGATTTTCCATGATTTCAAACGCTCATAAATTCGAAAAACCAAACGAAAATTCAAACGAAAATCTGGTTCTTTGTTCTTCATGATTTTCAAAATTTCAGATCCAAAATATTTGCTAATCATCGACAGATTTTTCTCTCAAGAAGAAAACATTAGTTTCCAAAATTTGGTTAATAACAATATCAGATCCAAATCAAAAACCAAACGAGAAAAATATAAGCCGAATCTGTAAAGGTTCTCCCCAAATTCTTTATATATGATATTAAACAAAAATATATATAAAAGCAAGATGAGAGAACAACAAAAATTATGAACAAAACCAGATGAGAAAAATTAAGACAATAATTCTCATGCATAAGCAAATCCATAAATGAAATTACGATACAAAAATTAATTTCATATGATCAAAACAAAAAGCAAGGTAGAGAAAAAGAATGGCTCTGATGCCACATGAGAGATTATGATAGCCTTAAATATGACATATAACAATCAAATATGCTATCTTCAATCAGAATATTAAATACAGCGGAAGTCGGAATACCTCTCGCCATTGCTATTGTTGATCAGAGAAGAATCTGCTTGTAACTGCAAAACAGAACCCTATCAGAAATAACCCAAAGGCTCTTCTAACTGGAGTCCGGCACAGTGATGGTATCTGTTTGTGATAGCCTTAACCAGTTAGGGAACCCGAAATTCAGAGAGAAGAAACGCTCTCTTGTTGTGGTTATCTGCCGTATCAAATATGATAGGTGTTGGTGTGTTTTCCCCATCAGAAAACCCCCTTTATATAGATAACCTTGATATGAAACCCTAACCTTGACTGTTGGGCCTAATGTTGACTACGGGCCACCTAAAGATATTATTATTATCCTAAATATATCTATTGTGATATTATACTAATATTAATAATATTAATAATATATTCTAATATCTAATAATAATAATCTAACAATGATAAGATATGCCTATATGTAAGGGTACCTATTGACATTAGAAAACATAGAAAATTTCATTTAATCCTGACAAACATATAAGTTACTGTGTTCAGGAGCATTCAACATCTTTTGTTGATGTGTTTGGCATCTGATATATAACGGTATATTTTTATGAGAACACATGAATGGTCCTGAAATTGTGTCCTGTGCTGTTAGCTTATGAATCAGGTACCATCATCAATCAATTTTCCATTATCTTTCTCAGGCTCCTAACCCTCTATTTTTGATCATGCATTGAATTTGTTCTACTGAATAGAAATCAATGCCATTTCTCAAGTCAAATAAACCAAAGGATGGAATACTTATGTTAAGTCCAACTCTGTGAAGCAGGGTCAATGCCGCACAGAAACGGTCTCCACTGTTCACTGTGTGAGGCATGAAGGATTGTAGAAATGGGGCAGGATTCATATTCAGTGTTCTTTTAACTCCCAAATATTTTTGACTATTGCCATACCCCAAGTATTTCATTTCGTGGGTTGGACAATGAATGCCATTATTTTCATTAGTATTTTATATGTTTTCATTAGTGTTAGGCTATGGTTGATGAAAGATGTAGTTTACTTGCTTACTTGATACAATCAATATAGTGGCCTATATTATGAAAGGTCCAGTAGTAAAATATCTTATGGCTTTTTTAAGCTATTTGTTAATCTGTTGATTTACCACATAACACATTTTCTTGGAAAGCACAAGAATTAATCCAGAAAATACATACTGAATATATTTAAAATGTCGAACGAAGCAAGAATTAGTCCAGCATCAACTTTTCCTTCCATCACATTCATGCTTCATTTAAATAGAAACAAAAATTTAGAACAACAAAAGAGCAAATAAGGTCCTGCAATGGTGTTTTTCGATGAACCCATCTTCGCATTATGTATTGACGTAACTTGTGCCTTAACTCGGCTGCCCAAGATCAGGACCCAAAGCAAAATTTCCGATTTCTGACTTAATATGATATTGATGTAGTTTGACTTAAGTTGGATTTGCCATCTTGATGGAGACTAAACATAAGCTTCAAGCTATATGCCTTATCGATTCACCTTTGATTTTTGCTTGCATGCCCCCATACAAGACTTTTGCTGACAAGAAGCATCTTGACAGTATTTTTTTTTGCCAACATCTTGATAGTATTGCTCATTTATTGTCTTACAGCAAAAATAGAATATAGGTAAAAACGTTCTCAAAAGCATATTAAGTCTCAGGCTGAAATAAAAACTTTTGTATAAATATGCCTACTGTCTTGCAACTTTTGTCCTGCCTGTAGCATCTTTCTTTGATGCCCTACATGCAGGTTGAAGTAATTTGGAAATTGTTCCTATTGAATACTCATAGACAGTCCCTACAGCATGTTATATTTACACCAAATTGGAAACTGCTGTGATTAAAGATTCACATACGGTTTTGCCTCATAAGTAGGTTCTTGCAACTTAATAGCACTCTCTACATGATGGTTATGGTTCAAGCAACTTAGTAGATTTTTCGTTATATCATCCACCCTTTCCCACAACTTTGTGATCCTTAGGTAAACTTAAGTAAATTTTTTCAACCCTCCCATTTTTTGACATCTTTATATGTGCATCGGTTTACTTTCTCTCTCCAATTTTTTCAACTCGCTAACTTCCCATTTTTTAACTTCCTCCCATTACACTATTTTTAGCTTGTGGGTTTTAATTTTATTTGTCTAACCATCATATTTGTTACACAGCGTTTTGATATATGTGCACTGTACAGGAAAATCTGGACTACGTGCGATGGTTTGATAACAGTCTTATTTCCATTGTGGATTGGAAGGACATAAAGACTTTGCATTCTTAATCTGTGAGGGTCTACAAAAGGACAATAGCTTTAATAATATTCTAAATATAAATTTCAATCTAACCAAATACAGCATATGAAAGAAGTATTCACCATAAGAAATTTCATTAGTTTAGGACTCCTCAACATATGTGAACTTGTGTATGATAAATCCTTTATTGCGGCAGTCACCAACATCAATAGCCTGAAGGAAGAATCTTCTAAAAACGGTCCTTTTCCAATTGAAAGAATATTGGCAAATATGAGCACAGTGGAAAGAACCCAATTTTTCTTAGGGCTCATTTTATTGGATGGGTACGGATTTCATACTAATTGATATGAGATTGACTTTGGTCGCATATAAGTTCTATTGAGCACAAAGAAATAGATCCATGACATTATGCTTTTCAATTTATTGTTGGTTACCTTTGGTTCACCTACAAGTTTCATAATTGAGATAAATTATAATTAGTTTTTTTTGGGAAAAAACTGACGAAATTAATTAATGCACTGATTTGTTTCAGAATATCATGTTAAAAATCTCATAGATTTATAGTTCCTTTTATTTAAGTTGAATCCACTGTACAAGTATGATATACAATAATTTTGTTTCAATTCTTTTTAAACTGCAACTGCAATAGGAGAGGGGGACAAGATTTTAAAATATCATATATTACTAATTATTCAATTTATGAAAATTCATGAAAATAGCTAGACAATAAAAATAAATAAAAACTTTGAAAAATAGCTCAATAGCAATACCCTAATCTAATATAAAATACAATATAGATAAAATCTAAATACTTAAATAAAAGTTGATCCTCATAATCTAACCGATTATATTTATCTAAGTCATATCCTTAATCTTAATCAAATTCAAATAATGTCATATTATGGTGAGGGATTCATGATCCATATTGAATAAAAAGGAGCGTTCATATTTAATGAATACATATCTAATATGGTGAGGGATTCATGAAATTATTCCCTCATGCACATGGATTAAAGATTGTTTTGAGTAAAGATAATCAACAACACGGCAACACGAGAAAGAACGTACTCTATGAAAAGGTTCTCATGAATGTTGAAAGTTCACTTAACAAGTTACTTCATTGAAAAAAAGCATCCGTACAACGTACGGGAGGTCCAGCTCGTTCATAAAAATAGAAGACCCCTAAAGTCAGGTACCCAAAAAGCTACTACTACTACTACTATAATAACTCTAAATGCATCACTCTATTTCTTATTATAAGTCAATTCTAATTACTTCTCACATACTAAGGAATGGAAGTTATAACATTAAATATTTAAATATGTCATATTTTAAAAAAAAAGTTTTAACTTTACCCTCATTTAAGAATAGGTGTTAAAATAATATTTTACGCATTATGAACTTTCTCTCTCATTTTTCATATTTCCAACATAGGGTAAAATAGTCACAATATCATTAATTGATCCCAAAGTGAACTTATATTTAGGAACAAAAAATTTGTGGTAGTTAGACTTATAATAAGGAACAGAGTGGTAATTGGTATCACAGTATGCTCTCATCTTAAAATAATGCCACCTCGGTTTTCAATATATCATATGGATGGGGTTGACATTTGGTCCTAAATGTATGGTCTAATATTTTTTTTTTAATTTCAATTATCTCTCACATTTATCATTTGTCTTCAAAGTTCAAACTACCCCTTTCACATATAGAAGACCTTTGAAAGTAAGATCCCAAAAAAAGCCACTCCTATAATAACTCCTAATTAACTGGTATCATTGTATACTCTCATCTTAAAATAATAGTCCTACCACATAGGTTTTAAATATATCAAATACTCCATCCAGTTCTACATATGAGATTAAGTTGATTTTTTTTTTCTAGAGATTAAGGAAATTAAATAGATAACTTAATTTTAACATATGTCATATATAACTGGATTATATGACAGTATAAGTAAGGTAATTGAGTTTTGAGGAAAAAAAGATAGATATAAATATTTTAAAGTGATTAATTTTATATTATTAATTTCTCTGAAAAAAATCAACTTGATCTTAGGACCGGAGGAAGTAGTTTAGGTTGATTTATGTTCCTCAATGTACTGTTTCATATTTTTTATTATAATTATATCTTATATCTATCATTTTTTTAAAACTAACTTATATGACTTCTGTCCAAAAAATCTAACTTATTTGACTTATAAGCTGATGTACCACCTTTGATCTTTAATGTATATAGCATTAATTTGACTTTATTTGAAGATATTAAAGAATCTAAACAACATACTTGATCATAACATATGTTATGAGTTATCAGTACTTTTTTTTTCTTTCTTAATATTCTCAAATAAGTTAACTAGATTTTACATTGTGGACCATATGGAGCATAATATAAATTTTAACATATGTGTCAATGAGATTTTAAATTAATGAACTGGGCTTGGCTTGAGTTGGTAATAATAATAACAGTGATACTACAGTCAGCATAGCATTAATTTAAGTAAATGGAAAAAGTTAGATAAACTATTTAATTATAGAATACCTTACATGATATTTATAAAAAAATTTATGTGTAAAATCTCTTTTTATAACTATTAGATCAACACTTGAAGAGTCCACATTTGATATTTTATTAATTTGTGATCAAAATGTTAGATTATAAAAAAAATAATTAATTATATGTGAGTTGATAAATTTTGATATGAATAATTTAATACTATAGTAAAGAACATACGATCAAGTATTTAATATGGAATAAAATATATACCGTTAAATTGTTAGTCTAACGGTCATAAACAGGGAAAGAAAGAGAAGAGGAGGGAAAAGAAAAAGAATGGTTCCTCTCCCGATTTTAACATGAATGCGTTATTCAAAAAAGTAGTCCAAAAAACGCTCACATTTACGTAGAAGGGAGAGAATATATGATGGAGAAAGAAATTATAAAGGAGAAAACAATAAATGCAACATTGGTATTACTAGTTTTTGTAATGACGCGAGAATAAAATTGGGGAGTTTACAACAAATTTTTTGAATACACCTTACAACTATCTTTTTTTTATGTATAATAAATTTTGAAAAGGGGGTTTGGTTCAACCATGATCCAATGGTAGGCCCCTAACTCATGATTCATTGAAGCATGTCCCGGAAAGCTTTGGAGTATTATAAGCAAACCCTTTTATTCTGTTAACATATCTAAGTTTTTCACAACTTTACTTAGTTGTGGAGATACTTCCTCAAACGCAGCGATTGGATGCTTTAATCATATCTTATAAAAAGGAACATAACATACTCAAGAATCCTATCTTATACTCCCTCCAATTCTTATTAGTTATTACAGAAGCCCAAAATTTAAATTAATTTTTATCCCATTTTATAAAAGCTTACTAAAGGTTGTCCAAGTATTTAATATATTTTTTTATCATTTCCTCCATAGTTAACTCCATTTTATCTTTCGATCGTTCTTTGATACTACGTTCTCTTTCATACTTCATCTCATTAGTATTATATTTCTCTCTTATCAGCCTACTCTCTTATTAATAAGGACATGATTGAAAAAAAAAATCATTGCTTACATTCTTATTGTTATTAACTAATTTTAACTTTTTTTCTGAAACAAACTCTTATATATAATAAATACCGGAGGCATTTCCTCTGTCCCATAATATAAAGTACTTTTTTAATGATCTTGTTTCAAAATATAAGGTCATATTTGATTTTGTTTGAGTAATAAATATTTTTTCTCCATTTTACCGATGCATTAATTTCTCTAACACATTTTCTTTCATCTTCTTTTTATAATTATCCTCTATTTTACCTATTCATAAAATAACTGATATGTTTCCTGCATGTTTATTATTTGCAAGTGGCGTCCATAGCCGGCAAATTAAAGGCACAAAAAGTTCCGCTGGGGGTTATAAGTGGGCCCCACAGATTCAGTTATGACTTATGAGAGACTCTTGAAATAATGAAATCATAATTCACACTATAAGAAGCCTATAAAAAGGTCAATCACGTTTCTTCCTTCTGTTTCATCCTCTGTAAGCTTAACAACAATTCTGTTTCCTTGAGAGTCTTCAGATCTCTCTTTTTCCGCAAGATTCAACAATGGAGGTTCGCATTCATTATCCACCTTCTTCGTCTTCAACTTCAATTTTCTTCACCAAAAATTTTTCATTACTTCTCTATTTTTCTTTTTCTTTGACATTGTTTGATTGATTATGATCAATATTGTAAAGCTTATTTATGTTCATGTGTTGCAGAACGAGATTGGATTTCTGGGACAACAACTGAGGCGCCTCGACGTTTTGAGTATCATTGCCGTGGGATCTTTCTTCTGCTTTATAAGTCTCGACTATTACTCAAAGCATAACTATTGGATTTTCATGTCCCCTTTTATCATATTGGATATCTCAATAATCGTTACTGAACTTATCGACCAAAATAATTTATACTTGTGGCACTATCTGGTATTTTACCTTTCTATCTTTCTCACTTTCTCTGCATATCTTTTTGTTCTATTTCTTCATCAATGTGGCTCACCGTAATTTTTTTGTGATCTTGGATCCATTCTTGAATTTTCATAATCTAATGTCATTTCAAGATGCATTCCTTAAATATTTCTAACCTCGATATCAGATCAAGATGTATATGGCAATAAGATGTATTTCTTTCTTAGTTAATGTTTATTTTGTGCGTTTAGATATTGAAGTAGAATTATTCACTGAGGAAAAAATATCTCATAATTCACAGTTTGGTTGTCGAAAATTGAGTTATGCTCTGGCCTGTGCAGGTTGATGAATATATAAGAACCAAACTGGAAGCGTATACACCTGATTTTGTAAGGAGGCTTGTGAGGCGATTCATGTTTGTGGGTGGTAGATTGATGAATATGGCTACGAATTTGGCTCTGGTTCCGGTTTATGTTGTGAAAAAGTTGAGGAGAGTGATGCTAAATTGCATGGCTATGGTGTTTAGAGTATTGGCGAATGTGGTGCTTCCTTTTGCTGCTTACTTGTCCATTGTATATAACATTCACGTCTGGAGGGGATATCCTCTTATAAAGCTTTTTCTTCTCTTGTTTTTTGTCTTTCTTTGGTGTCCAGTGTTGGTAGCTTTAAACAACTGTTTTGATGATGATGGAATATGTAGTGGTGGTTTTTGATGTTGTGAAACTCACCTTTGAATTGGGTATTTTCTGAGTTCATATGAATAATGGATGGCTAATAGAGCTTTTTTTCCCCTTTCTTTTATATTTTGCCTATTCACTACTATGATTATGTTGAAAGAACACACAACTAGTTAATCTAAAACGATTCGTGGTAATATGACATGTATTATTGCTAAAACATTATAATCAATTAGTTATTTCCTTCTTCCAACTTGATTATTGTAGAGAGAGTATTAATATGAATAATTTGAAAAAATAAGAAATATGATTAACATTCAGGACAAATACCAATTGATCTCTTAATAAGTCATACATTAGTAAGTGCAATGTTTTCACATTGAATATTACATTTGTTCTTTTGAAAGTTCACATAGAATTAGATTATACTCCTTCCGGTCCTAAATATATATAAGACCTAGTTATCTAATTTGAATAGATTGAGGATGTTAGTTAAGTTAGTTAAAATCTATAACTAATGTATCCTAACCATCTACCTGCATCTCACCCTCCCTCTCTTACTTGTTTATTATTGATGAGTATTGGAATAATTTGACAATAAGCTGAGAACAATCAAAATGAGTTCTTATATTTAGGACCAAACTTATCTCTCTAAATAGGTATTATATTTAGGACTGGAGAGAGTATATTACATGTCATTAGATTTCATAATAATTTACAAGTCAGATAAATCAATTTGTACAAAAAATGTTAAATATCAATAATTTAAAAGGTAGCGTGTTAAACGAATATGAAGGCCGCTACATAACCCACGCAGCACTACCAATATATAACGAAGACATTATCAACGTCAAAGATCAGCAATATTCATGATGATTGGTCTATCACGTATTTAGCTCAGGTGGCTAACACTAAACACAAATGATAACCGTCATTTGTCAATTTCCCAATTGAGATAAAAGTGTAAGAACTACTATGAAATAGCCTAGCCACGTGGCGTCCCCAAGCAGCCTATCCCCCCTATTTTGCATTTGGAGGCAAAAGCACAAAAAAGGTCCGTTGGGGGATTATGAGTGGGCCCCACAGATTCAGTAATGAAAGAATCTTGAAATCACTTTTCACACTAAGAAGCCTATAAAAAGGCCAATCGCCTTTCTTCCTTCATCCTCTCTCTCTCTCTGTTTCAATGCAAGATTCAACAATGGAGGTTCGCATTCATAATCTACCTTCTTCGTCTTCAACTTCAACTTTCTTTATCCAAAACTTCTTAATTACTTCTTTCTTTTCTTTGACATTGATTGATTGATTATGATCAATATTGTAAAGCTTTTGTTCACTTGTTGCAGGACGAGATTATTGAATTTGATGGCTCGGAACTGATCAATATGGTTCGCATTCATAATCTACCTTCTCCGTCTTCAACTTTCATTTTCTTTACCAAAAATCCCTTAATTACTTCTTTCCTTTTCTTTTCTTTGACATTGATTGATGAATATTGTAAAGTGTATTTTCATGTGTTGCAGGACGAGATTGGATTTGAGAATCTAGAACTGAGGCGTCTTGACGAAGTGTATACCATTACCACGGGATTTCTAATATGTATTATGACTCTCTACCATTATTTGAGGCAGAACTATTGGGAGTTTATATTCCCTTTTATCATCATGGTGGAGTTCCCTTTGGATATCCTTCTTCACTTTATGGACCACACATATCCATACTTGTTTTACGATTTCTGGCTTTTCGCTGACCATCTGGTAGCTCTCTCTCTCTCTCTATCTCTCTATCTATCTTTCTGTTCTGTTTCTTACTCAATGTGGCTCAGGGTAATCTTTTTTGTGATCTTGATCCATTCTTGAATTTTCACAATCTACATGCTTTCTTGCAGACACAGACTTTTTTCCCTTCCTGTTTGTCCATCCCATCTGATTGAAGAAGATTTATAAAAAGCAATCCAAATTAAAAATCCATATTAATATCATTTCAAGATTCATTCATTTTTTTTTCCTACCAATCTAGATTCATTCCTTAAATAGTTATAACCATGATATCAGATCGAGAAGTATATTTCTTGAATAACCATACATGGAGCAAATTAAATTGCTAATAGGATGGTTTAGAGTGTTTAATAAACTATGACAAATTCAAAACCTTAGTTAATGTTTATATTAGGCGTTTAGATTGAAGTATAGTTTTACACAGTTTGGTTGTGGAAAATTGAGTTATACTCTGGTATGTGCAGGTGGATGAACATATAATACCCACATGGGAAGCGTATACTCCTGGATTTGTTAAGAGGCTTGTAAGGATATTCATGGGTGTTGCTGGTCCATTCATGAATAGGGCATTGATAGCTGCGAATTTGGCTCACTTAGGACGGCCAGATTTGGTTCCACGTTATGTTGGTGAAGAGTTAGGGGGAGTGATCATGAATTGCATAGCCATGGTGTGGGTTAACTTGAACCAGCTTGTGAGTGTCACTTTTGCATTGGGTGGTTTTGTTTTCCTTACGAATAATGGCAGGCCAATAAGGCTTCTTCTTTCTTTCTTCTTTTTTGTCTTTTTGGTTGTCTCATTTTGGCAACTTCAAACACGACTGTTTTGATGGTGTACGATACCTAGTAGTAATTTTTGATGTTGTGAGACTCACTTTTGTATTGCCTATTCCTCTGTTCATCTGAGAATAATAGAAGGCCAATAAAGGTTTTTCTTTCTTGTATTATTTTAGTATCTTCTGCTATGGTTAAGTTGGAAAAACACGCAGTAAGTTAATCCAAAGTGTTTCGTGGCTATATGACATGTTTTACTTCTAAAACATTACAATCAATTTCTTAATTACTCCCTCCAATTTGATTATTGTTGAGAGGGTATTAATATGAGTATTTTATTAAAAAAATCAAAACAAGAAATATGTTTAATATGAAGGATAAAATCAATTATCAGTCATACATTAATGAGTGTAATACAAGGAACAAAAACCCGGACCGGACCGGCCGGTTCACACTGGTCCGGTCCAGGTGGACTGAAAAACCAGGATTGAAGTGACCCGGACAAAACTGGCCAACCAGGTCAAACCCAAGGGGTTGAACCTGGTTGGCCCTTTTAAAATTTTTTTTTAATTTTATTATAATTCACCTAATTACTAATTTTCACTCAACTCAATTTTAGAAATTAGGAAACTATAATACTTTAAATGCTATTTTACTTGCATATAGTTAATATTTAATTATTGTTGCTCTTAATATTTGTATTTTAGTTTGTGGATTGTAGAATAATATTTATTTTCACGTATAATCAATTAATATTTTCTCTTTTTCCCTCTATAGAAATATTAAAATATTCATATTTGATTAATCATACATACCTATCTACATTTACATTTTGATATCGGTGATTATTTATGTTAATATCAATAAAATTTTATTATTTTAATATAACCGGTTTGACCCCGGTCTGACTATTGACTCTTGAACCAGTGTCTCGCCCGATTCGATGCTCAGTCCGGTTTTTTAAACCTTGGTGTAATGTTTTCACATTGGATAGTACATTTTGTTCTTTTGGAAGTTCATACTCAATTAGATTAGACTCCCTCCGTCCCTATTTATAAGAGCCAAATCAATAAAATCACGCGAATTAAGAAAGTAGCTGGAAATGATAAATATATTTGAAATAAATTTTTTTTCTTAAATTTGCCTTTATTTATGATTGAGTATATAAGAGAGATAAATGTGATAATAGTGTTATAAATGAGTATGAAAAAGAATGTGAATATAGAGAATAATGATGGGTAAAGTGGGAAAAAAACTCATTAAATGCTTTGACAAATTTAGTCAAACTCTTATAAAAAGGGGGACAAAACCATTCAAATTTTTTGCTCTTATATATAGGGACGGAGGGAGTATATTATAGGGAAAATGTCCATTTTCATCCCGGAAGTAACCATAAAGGAAAATGTGGCTTAGAGTCACTATTGTTGCTGTAATCTATATGCTTTCTTGGATACACAGACTTGTGCTTTCTGTTACTATTGTTGCTGTTTGTCCATCCCATCTGATTGAAAAAGATTTATAAAAAACAATCCAGATCAAAAAACCATATTAATATCATTTCAAGATTCATTCTTTTTTTTTTTTACCAATCAAGATTCATTCCTTAAATTGTTATGTATATTTCTTGAATAACCGTACATGGACCAAATTAAATTGCCAATAAGATGTTGGTGAATTAGAGTAGTGTTCACTAAACTATGACAAATTCACGACCTTAGATAATGTTTAAATTAGGCGTTTACATTGAAGCATAGTTACACAATTTTGTTGTGGAAGATTGACTTATACTATGGTATGTGCAGGTGGATGAACGTATAATTCCCACACTGGAAGCTTATACTCCTGAATTTGTAAAAAGGCTTGTGAGGCCATTCATAGATATGGCTGGTGCATTCATGAATAGGGCAGTGATAGCTGCGAATTTGGCTCACTCAGGACGTCCAGATTTGGTTCCACGTTATGTTGGTGAAGAGCTAAGGGGAGTGATCATGAATTGCATGTCCATGGTGTGGGTTAACTTGAACCAGCTTGTGAGAGTTACTTTTGAATTACGTGATTTTGTTTTTCGTACGAATAATGGCAGGCCAGTGAGGCTTCTTGCTTTCTGCTTTCTTGTCTCTTTTTTGGTGTCTCAGTGTGGCAACTTCAAACAACTGTTTTGATGTGGTACTATGTCCATACCTAGTAGTAATTTTTGATTGATTTTTTTTTTTTTTCGAATGAAAATGAGTGTATTAATAAAGCTATTTACAGGTTACAAAAGTTAGCCAGCTATGCAGGTGGGTTAATGGCTTTAATTTGCCCATCGCAAGAGGCCATGTGATTCACTAGAGTACAAACTGAAATAATAACACATTTTCAGGCTGATTTTTGATTGATTTGATGTTGTGAGATTCACTTTTGTATAGGCTATTTTCTCAGTTCATATGAATAATAGAAGGCCAATAAAGGATTTTTCTTTCTTGTATTTTTTGTAAGTATCTTGTGTTATGGATAAGTTGAAAAAAAAAAGCAGCAAATTAATCCAAAGTGTTTTGTGGTGATATGACATGTTTTATTTCCACAACAATACAATTGATTTCTTAATTCCTCCCTCCAATCCAATTTGATGATTATCGTTGAGAGAGTATTAATAGGGGTAATTTTTTTTTTTAAAAAACAACAAGATATATGTTTAATGTTTAGGAGAAAGATCAATTATCTAAATAGATCATACATTAGTGCGTGTAATAATTTCACATTGGATAATACATTTTGTTCTTTGGGAAGTTCATACTCAATTAGATTGTATATTATATGTCATTAGATTATATAATCCTTCCATTTCTAAATATATGACATATTTTGGTGAATGAATTTGTTCCAAAATATAAGATCATTTTTTTATTTTTCTCACACACTAAAAAAAAACTAGGAATTAGCGACGGAATTCCGTTGGAAAATCGATTTTTCCGACGGATTTCCGGCAGAATTTCCGACGGAATTTTTTCAATCAGAAATTCTACCGTCGCAAATTGATTTACCGACGGATTTTTTTTTCCCGTCGGAAATTTGCGACGGATTTTCCGACGGAATTCCGTAGGTAATATTTCCGACGGAATTTCCGTAGCTAATTTATATTATTTTATAAATAAATTATTATTTTAATTTAAAAATAATATATTAAAATATTATTTTTATTTACGGAATTCCGTCGGTACTTTTTTAATTTTTTTTAAATTATATGCCATATTTTTTCCGCCACGTGTCGCCTCCACATGCCGCCTCCTCAAGAGGCCACGTGTCGCCTTCACAAATTGTCTCCCAATTGTGTCAGAGCTGAGAATCGAACCCGCAGCCTCTTACGCGCATGCTGATGCCTTAACCAGTTGAGCTATGAGGACCATGTGATATTATTTGTAAACTATTATATTTATAATATTACATTATATTTAGTATTTTCATTTTTTATTTAAATTATAATAATAATTATAATTATTATCATTAAATTATTTTAATAATTATTTTATTATATATATTATTCAATTATAATATTTTTCATTTTTATTACTAATATTTATTAAAAATAACATATTTTTTAATAAAAAATTACAATTAAATTTATTAAAAATTTATATTTATATACGTCTAAATAGTAATTTTTATTAATATTTATTAAATATTATTTATTTATAGTATATTTTTAAAATAAATAAAAATAATATTTTAATATATTTTTAATAAATTAAAATAATAATTTATTTATAAAATAATATAATAAATAAAATTACCGACGGAATATTTTCCGGTCGGTAATTACCGACGGACTTTCCGTCAGTAATTACCGACAGAAAATATTGCGTCGGTAATAATACATTATTATATTATTTATAATTTAAAATCATAATTTATTTAGAAAATAAAATAATTAATTAAATTACCGACGGACTTTTCGTCGGTAATTACCGACGGAAAATATTCCGTCGGTAATAATACATTATTATATTATTTATAATTTAAAATAATAATTTCTTTAGAAAATAAAATAATTAATTAAATTACCAACGGAAATTCCGCCGGAAATTTCTGTCGGTAATAATATTTTAATATTTAATTTAAATTAAAATAATAATTTATAAATAAAATAATATAATTAATTAAAATTACCGACGGAATTTCCGTCGGTAATCCGTCGGAAATTACTGACGGAAAAATTTTCGTCGGTAATTCCGCCGGAAATTATCGACGGAAATTGTTCCGTCGCTAATTACTGGTTTTTTTGTAGTGACATTTTCCTTAAATTATCTCTATTAATACTCCTCAGTAATAAATAAGCAAGAGAGGGAGGGTAGGAATGAATGAATATGGTTATGGTATTTTGGTAAAATAATGTGATTTTAACTAACTTAACTAACATTTTTAATATAACCAAATTAGATAAATATGTCTTATATTTAGGAACGTAGTGATCCTTTAGACAAAAAATTAGGGAAAATTAATTAGAGGTCCCAAGGAAAAACATAATTAAGATGAGGTCCCACAGAGTTGTAAATAACAACTTTTGGCCCTGATGATAATAATTTATGACTAGTAGGGGTGGAAATAGGCTAGGCCTTTGTAGGCTTTAGTTAAATAGGCCTAAGCCTGCAATTGAAATGTGAAACCTAAGCTTGGGCCTGTATATAAGCTTTTTTCTCGGCCTGAGCCTGAGCCTTCAAAAAGCCTAATAAAGCCTGAAGCCTTTTTAAAAGCCTACTTAAAATGTAAGCCATTAAATAGATTTAAAAGCCTATAAATCTAATTCCATATATTACCTTGTAAACCTATTGAAATTATAATATTTTATTTAAGTATAACTGAAATAAACTTGCAAGTTACAAAAAATTATTATGTTTTATAAGATCATAATAATTAGAGAAGAGTATGTAAGCTAGCAATGTATCTTAACTAAATTAAGGGAAGAAGTCAAGAAGTAAACAACTACTAATAAATTTCAACTTTGTAAATGAATTATAAGATGTGAAGTTTAGAATTAAAGTTAAAATGTTATATAATTTATATATTTTTTAATTGATTTATTTTATATTATACATAATAATATAAATTAAAATAAAACTAAGTAGACCAGGCCTGTAGGCTTGAAGGTTAGGCTTCAACAAAAAAGACCTGGCCTTTTTATTTAAATAAGCCTATAAAGGAGCCTGAATATGAGCCTGACCTATTTACTAAATAGGTTAGGCTTGGCTTTATGTAGGCTAGGCCGTAGGTCCCTGAAAGGGACCTGACCTATTCCCACCCCTAATGACTAGGTGATTATAACTCTGTGGGAACCCATCTTAATTATATTTCTTTCATGGGATCTCTAATTAATTTGTCCAAAAAATTGTTCATTATAAATAATTTAAATTGATTTTTTGAACTTCCTTAATCTTTCTAAACAAAATCTAATAAGATCTTATTACATTAAAGATCAAACAGATTATTGCGATGTTGCATGTTAAATGAAACTCAAATCCGCTACATAACTGAAACCTTACCCAAGAGGTTTCATTCATACAAGCACTGCCACTATATAACCAAGACAGACTTTGTCAAATTCAAAGATCAGCAATATTCATCTCAAATAGCTTTATCATTTAATCAGTAGCTCATATGGCAAATACTACTTCCAATCTTTTGTAAAAGGGTCACTTGATATTATTTAGGGAGAATAAGTAATTTAAATAAATTATCTAATTAATTAAAAACACTAATTAATTTGGATAATACATAAGTTTACAAGTCATACAAATTAATTTTTTTAAAAAAAATTAATATAAATAACTTAAATAATTTAATTTCTTTAATATTGGTAAACAATGATATTGGAGGCTGTCTTTTAGTGTTGGTCAGCGTGAATATATGAGAAAGACCAGCCCAGGCGGTAAACACTAAACACAGATTAAAGCCATCAACTGTCAACTTCCCGACTTGAGATTTCAGTGTAAGGCTGGCCACGTGGCGCCCCCAAGCAGCCTATTATAAGTGGGCCCCACCGATTCAGTTATGAGAGAATCTTGAAATCATTTTGCACACTGAGAAGCCTATAAAAAGGCCAATCAAGTTTATTCCTTCAGTTTCACCCTCTTTATGTAATCTTAACAACAACTCTCTTCCCCTGCCACTCTTCAAACCTCTGTTTCAGTGCAAGATCCTACAATGGAGGTTTGCAATCTTAATCTTCCTCTTTTTTTTTTCCACTTCCCCTTCTCCGACTTCAATTTTCACTTTCTTTACCAAAAAATTCTCAATACTTCTTTCTTTTTCTTTTTCTTTGAGATTTATTGACTGATTATGATCAATACTGTAGAGTTTATGTTCATGTGTTGCAGGACGAGATTGGATTTGAGGGCCCACAACTGAGGCCCCTTCAAGCTGTGTATACCATTACCACTGGATTTCTTATCTGTATTATGAGTCTCTACGATTACTTGAAGCAGAACTATAGGAAGTTTATGGTCCCTTTTATCATCATGGTGGAGTTCCCTTTGACGATCCTTCTTCAACTTATCCAAGGCACATTTCCATTCTTTTTTGACAATCTCTGGCTTCTTTTACCTTTCTATCTGGTATTTTACCTTTCATTTATATCTTTCTCATCTTCTTTGCATCTTTTTGTTCTGTTTCTTGATCAATGTGGTTCAACCTAAAATGTTTTGGACCTTGGGTCTATTCTTGATTGTTCATAATCTATATGTTTTCTCGAATACACAGGCTTACGCTCTCTGTTACTTTTTTTTTTTTCCCCCGTTTGTCCATGTTATCTGATTGAAGAATATTTATATAATAAAAAGACAATCTAGATTAAAATCCCATATTAATATCATTTCAGGATTCATTCCTTAAATAGTTATAACCTCGATATCAGATCAAGACGTGATTCTTGAATAACCATGCATGGACTAAATTAAATTGCCAATAAGATGGTGATATGAATTACAATTTGGTTGTGGAAAATTAAGTTATGCTCTGGTATGTGCAGGTGGATGAACATATAATCCCGTCACTGGAAGCTTATACTCCTGAATTTGTAAAGAGGCTTGTGAGGCCATTCATGAATGTGGCTGGTGCATTCATGAATAGGGCAGTGATAGCTGCGAATTTGGCTCACTTAGGACGGCCAGATTTGGTTCCACTTTATATTGGCGAAGAGTTAAGGGTTAGCTTGAACCAGCTTTTGAGACTCGCTTTTGCATTGGGTGCTTTTGTTTCTGGTATGAATAATGGCAGACCAATAAGGCTTCTTCTTTCTTTCTATCTTGGTCTCTTGTTTGGTGTCTTAGTGTGGCAACTTCAAACACAACTGTCTTGATGGCATACCTAATAGTAATTTTTGATGTTGTTGAAGCCTGAAACTCACTTTTGTATAGGCTATCCCTCTGTTCATATGAGAATAATAGAAGGGCAATAAAGGGTTTTTTTCTTTCTTGTATTTTTTTTAGTATCTTGTGCAATGGTTAAGCTAAAAAAAAAAAAACACGCAGCAAGGTGATAAAACATGTTTTATTTCTTAAACATTACAATCAATTTTTTAATTCCTCTATCAAATTTGATTATTAATGAGAGATATTAATATGGGTGATTTTTAAAAATTTATTAAAACAAGAAATAGGTTGAATATTTAGGATAAAGATCAATTATATAAATAGGTCATACAACAGTGAGTGTAATTTTTCACATTGGATAATACATTTTATTCTTTTGGAAGTTCATACTCAATTAGATTATATATTATATGTCATTAGATTATATACTCCTTCCGTTCCTAAATATATGACCTATATAGGGAGGTGAACTTATTCCTAAATAAAAGGCCCCCTTTTACATTATCTCTATTGATACTCCTCGATAATAAACAAATAAGATAGGAAGAGTAGAAATAAAGGAACATGGTTATGATATTTTGGTAATATAATGTGATTTTAATTAACTTTACTAAAATTCTTAATCTAATTAAATAATGTAAATAGGTGTTATGTTTAGAAATGGAGGGAGTATTAATTTATAAGTCGAGTAAATCAATTTGGACAAAAAATTGTTCATTATAATTAATTTGAAATGATTTATTTAACTTGCTTAATCTTTCTAAACAAGAATCTAATAAGATCCTATTAGTCTATTACATTAAAAATCAAACAGATTATTACGTTACGTGTTAAACATAGCCCCAAGGCCGCCACATAACTGAAACCTTACCCAAAAGGCTTCATTCATACAAGCACTGTGCCAATATATAACCAAGACATTGTCAAAGTCAAAGATCAGCAATATTCATCTCAGATAGCTTTATCACTTAATTAGTAGCTCATATGGCTATTGCTACTTTCAATCTTTAGTGTACAATGGTCACTTAAGGGAGACTACGGATGTTAAATAAATTATCTAATTAATTACAAATATTAATTAGTTTGGATAATGCATAAGTTTACAAGTCATATAAATTAATTTTCTTAAAAAATAATTAATATAAATAATTTAAACTAAATTATGTTATTTCTTTAATCTTAGAAGACAATGATATTGTAGAGCTTCTTTTAGTGTTGGTCAGCACAAATATATAATAAAGACCTTATGATTTATTTATAAAAAAAAAAGACCTTATGATTTATGAAGATTGGTTTATCACCTAATTAGCTCAGATGGCTAACACTAAACACTGATTAAAACCATCATTTGTGTTCCTTCCGAATTGAGAAAGTATAAGTGTAAGGAATAGCATAGCCACGTGGAATCCCGAAGCAGCCTATTATAAGTGGGCCCCCTTGATTCAGTTATGAGAGAATCTTGGAATCATTTTACACAGTGAGAAGCCTATAAAATGGTCAATCACGTTTCTTCCTTCATCCTCTCTCCGTAAGCTTAACTTAACAACAACTCTGTTTGATGGCAAACAAAAAAATGATGGCGAAAAAAAAACAACAACTCCGTTTCCCTGCCGCTCTTCAAACCTCTGTTTCAATGCAAGATTCAACAATGGAGGTTAGCATTCATAATCTTCCTCTCGTTTTTCCCCTTCCCCATCTACAACTTCAATTTTCTTTGTTAAAAATTTCTTGATTACTTGTTTCTTTTTCTTTTACTTTGAGATTGATTGACTGATTGATCATGATCAATATTGTAAAGTCTATGTTCATGTGTTGCAGGACAATATTGGATATATGGGCCCAAAACTGAGGCGCCTTCAAGCTGTGTATACCATTACCACGGGATTTCTTATCTGTATTGTGAATCTCTACGATTTCTTTAGGCTGAATTGTTGGGATTCTGTGTACACTGCTATCACCATAGTGGAGTTCCCTGTGAGGATCCTTCTTCTACCTATCCAACACACATTTCCATACTTGTTTCACATTCTCTGGCTTCTTGCTGACTATCTGGTATTTTACCTTTCATTTATATCTTTCTCACTTTCTTTGCATCTTTTTGTTCTATTTCTTGATCAATGTGGCTCAGCCTAAATGTTTTGTAATCTTGTATCCATTCTTGATTGTTCATAATCTACATGCTTTCTTGGATGAAAAGACTTCTTTTTTCCGTTTGTCCATCCCATCTGATTGAAAAAGATTTATGGAAAAAAAAAATCCAGATTAAAAACCCATATTAATATCATCATTTCAAGATTTTTTTTCCTTAAATAGTTATAACCTCGATATCAGATCAACATGTGATTCTTGAATAATCATAAATGGACCAAATTAAATTGCCAACAAGATGGTCATATGAATTATAGTGTTGACTAAACTATATGACAAATTTACGACCTCAGTTAATGTTTGTATTAGGCATTAAGATTGAAGTATATATAGTTATACACAGTTTGGTTTTGGAAAATTGAGTTATGCTCTGGTTTGTGCAGGTGGATAGACATATAATTCCCACATGGGAAGCGTATACTCCTGAATTTGTAAAGTGGCTTGTGAATAGGGCAGTGATAGCTGCAAAATTGGCTTACGCCGGACGGATGGATTTGGTTTTACGTTATGTTGGTGAGGAGTTAAGGGGAGGGATTATAAATTGCATAGCCATGGTGTGGGTCAAATTGAACCAGCTTGTGAGACTCACTTTTGCATTGGGTGTTTTTGTTTTTGGTACCAATAATGGCAGGCCAATAAGGCTGCTTCTTTCTTTCTTTCTTGTCTCTTTTTTGGTGTCTCAGTGTGGCAACTTCAAACACAACATCAAAAGATGTTGTGAGACTCACTTTTGTATGGGTTATTCCTCTGTTCATATGAATAATAGATGGCCGAGAAAGCTTTTTTTCTTGTGTTTTTTTTTTTTTAAAACAGCAAGTTAATCCAAAGCATTTCATGGTGATATGACATGTTTTATTTCTAAAACATTGTATTCAATTTCTTATTTCCTCGTTCCAACTTGATTATTATTGAGAGGGTATTAATATGTAAAATTTCAACAAATTTTGAAAAATAAAAATTTTTTCTAATATTTAGGAGAAAGGTCAATTCTCTAAATAGGGCATATATTAAAGATAACAGTGAGTATATATTTTAAGATTGGATGATACATGTTATTCTTTTGGAAGTTTGAATTATTTCATACTCAACAATCCCATGAACATGAGGAATGAGAATATATGATACATGTCACATCGTTCGAATATATATTAATTTTTTAGTAAAGTAAATAGATTTGAATAATAATGATAAATATAAATACTTTAATTTGATTTATTTAACTTGCTCAATCTTTCTTAAAAAAGCTAATCATATCTTAAGTATGATTCCGATTATTACGAAGTTGCAGTGTTAAAAAAATTCTCAATGCCCCCCTACATAACCAATACGTGACTGAAAGTATGAAACCTTACCCAAAAGACTTCACTCGTATATTGTTAATGTCATATCAGCATTATTCATCATAAAGCTTTATCACTTAATTAGCAGCCCATATGGCTAATAACCTAATACTACTTCCGATCTTTAGTACAAGGGTCACTGTATTTTATTTAAGGAGATTAAACAAGATAAATAAATTATCTAATTACATATGAATACTAATTAGTTAAGATAATAGATAAGTTTATGAGCGGTACAAATTAATTTTAAAAAATAATCCATATAAATAATTTAAACTGAATTATTTAATTTCTTTACTCTTTCTAAACAAAATTAACCAGCTCTTATATTTGGAGGCAGAAGCACAAAAAACTGGAAAAGTCCAAGGGGGATAATACATGGGCGCCATGCGAAGATCAAAATTGCCAGATTTAGTTGACTAATGAGATTCTTGAAATGACTTTCATTTTTCACACCTAAGAGGCCTATATATATATATAGGGAGAGAAGGCCAATCACGTTTCTTCACTCACCTTCTGTAAGCTAAGAACAAACTATGTTTCGCTACGAGTGAGAGAAGAAAACACACTTGTGTCGAAATCTCTGTAATTATCTGTTACAATGCACCGTCCTACAATACTGGTTTGCAGTTACTTCTTCGTCTTCAACTTTATTTTTCGTCAGCAAAAACTTCTTGATTACTTCTTTCTTTTCTTTGAGATGAATGGATTATATAATCAATGTTGTAGAGTTTATCTTCCTGTGTTGCAGTTCGAGTTTGATTATGATGAGGGTCCAGTTTTGAGGCGCCTTGGAAATGCGAGGACCATTACCAGGGGACTTGTTATCTCTGTTACCAGTCTCTACCATTACTTAAAGCATAACTATTGGATTTTCATGTTCCCTTTTATCATGGTGGAGAACCCTTTGAGGATTCTTCCACATATCCTATACAGATGTCCATACTCGTCTGACCATCTCTGGCTTCTCGCTGACTATCTGGTATTTCACCCTTCTATCTTTCTCACTTTTTCTGCATCTTTCTGTTCTGTTTCTTGATCAGTTCTTGATTCTTCATAGTTTATATGCTTTCTTGGATACACAGGCTTATGCTATCTGTTACTTCAGTTGCTCAACTTCTTTTTTTTTTTTTTTTTTTTCTGTTTGGCCATCCGGTCTTAGTAAACAAGATATATTAGTATCATTTCAAGATGCATTCCTTAAATCTATCCAATCCAGATATCAAATCAAGATGTATTTGGTTTCTTGAATTAGTGGTAAAAAAAATGTTTCTTCAATTACAATGGACTAAATTGGCATTAAGATATCTTAGGTGCTTAGATTGAAGTAGAATTACACACAGGGAAATGACTGTCTGTCCTTGTTCACAAATACGGTTTTGAGGAGAATATGATGTCTCCAAAATCAGTTTGGTTCTGGCTCGAAAATGGTTTGATTTTATGCTTGCAAGTCGTAAGGGACATAATTGATTTTATACTCTCTGTGTGTGCAGGTGGATGAAGTAATTGCCCCCCCACTGGAAGCGTATACTCCTGAATTTGTTAGGAAGCCATTGATGTTTGTGGGGAATAGAGTGAGTCATAGGGCAGTGATAGCTGCTGAAATTGCTCAAGAGGGACATCCACTAGAGGCTGCACGTTTTGTGGTTCAACGGTCAAGGCAAGCAATGATAATAGGCATAGCCAAGGTGTGGGTTTACTTGAACAAGTATGTATTGTTTCGAGCATGGGCGAATGTGGTGATTCCTCCACTTGCTTTCTTCTCCAATGTCTATAACGGTCTCATCTGGGGGGGATTTCCTCTTGTGAGCTGTTTACCTTATCTCCCCATTGATCGGTTAGCTATAGCTGTTCATCTGGAAGATCTAACTGGAGGAGGATTGGCCATTTCGGAATCACCTAGCTATTTACCATTTTGATTCACCATTTCCACTGCCAATAACAATGACAGTCTTTGACGTTGTGAGACTCACTTTTGCATTGGGCATATATGTTTTGATGTGAATAATAGCAGGCCAATAAGGCTTTTTCCTTTATTTCTTGTTTTCTTTTTTTGGGTATCTCAGTGTGGCAACTGTAAATAACTGTTTTGATGAGTATGTGGTAATATTTGATGTTAGACGCACAGAATCTTTGATGATGTGAAACTCACTTTACACTGGGTAGCTCTGTTTTGATGTGAACAATGAATTGCATTGGCAGGCCTTCTTGTTTTCCTTTTTGTCGTTTAATGCACCAACTCTGTTCCCTCTCCTGTGAAAATGCGTCTTGGACTTTTGGAAGTCCCATACTCAAGAACACCACGAACATAAAGTAACATGTGTATTCCAACCCCCCCCCCCCCCCCCCCAAAAAAAAACACACACACACACACACAAAATTCTCTATTCTATCACAATTGTTGGGTCGCGCTTATCTTATCATTCGTTAAACACAAGCTTGCCACCAAATTAATCATACTCATTCATGAAAACGGTTGATAAAACCATTGCCTATCTAACATAAATTCCCCAGTAAGCACAAACCTCACTGCCAATATATAACAACGACCTGGATCGGTGAGATTCCGCTCATACAGCTTCATCACTTAATTAGCCCAGATGGTTCATGTTAAACACAAATTACACCATTATGGGGTATGCAGATGGCACGATGATTAGTCTGAACATTTTATCAAAGAAAGTACATATTCGCTTCTTTCATAGTCACAATAACATGGAGCCTTATTTGAAATAAGCATAAAAAGTGCAAGTCAGTCGAAACCTCTGCAACAATACAGGAAATTAACAGCTTACGTGAATACAGTTCTCTTCTGAAAATTTGTGACAAATTCAGCAATCCTGCAAGAATAAGAACGAGTAAAAATGAGTATATGACTGAGAATATTAGAGAGCAAAAGGTTGCCCATATTGTCACTTCAGGGAAACCGTTTCCATTTGAATCGAAAGTAACATGCGTTAACATTAACATAGATACAATATAATTCAAATTTTTAGGTTCTCAAATATCACATATCTTAATAGATACTAGAGCACCACAACATAAAAAGACAAAACACAGGCTCCAAATTCCAGACCCATGGTAATCAAACTCATACTTTTAGCAACTACTGTCTAACCATAAAAATATTTTCAACTCCCTATATCCCGTGATCAAGTATAGAGTGCCAAAAAATAAATGACAGCAAGCAATTCACCTTGAGTGTGGGAAATGAAAAATCTTTGTTTCTATCATTTGAGACAAGGCCGCACGGATACACACAACCACTGCATTGACAGTTGCATAAATTTAACAATTGTCATAGGAACAAACCAAAGCTTCAGAAACCTAATAGGAACCTATGAAGGACTATTTTTTCCAAGGTATTTGTTTGTGAGGGAATTACTCTGTGCGTCCACATTTTTTGAGTTCTGGACAACTTGTGACAGATTTCGGTTTGACCCTAGTGTGTATTGTCTTTACAGTTTACACTACTTAACGTAAGTTCTTAATTTTTTTTTCTTTTATCAAAACATCCTTCAAATGGTTTTCCAATCGCTTAAGAGGTTAAATTCCCCGTTTGATCTTGGTATCCAAGTGAATCCCAACAACAAAAATGTTAGCATAATTGCAAACTGAAAAACAAGGGCATCATTCAACTCGTCTCTAAACCCCAAACCACCATAGATTCATTCTATATTCACAACAACCAACAATGTCCTTATTTCTTAACATAACACAAATCACCAATCGAAACAGAAAAATTCCAAAATATACAGACATTTCAGAGGTAAGGGGATGAAGGTTGAAGAAGAATACCTCATTTAGAAGAAGAACCACCATTTCGCTGGAGGACATCATCATAAGGGTCCCTCCTACCAGGAGTCTGACTAATTTGAGCATCCCAAGCAAGCTGAGAATTATGGCGTTCAAATGTCCAAAACCCATAAGGTCTCAGAGGGTAGCTCCACATCTCCTTCGTCTTCTGACACCTATCCTTCACCGAATAAACGTGCTCTCTGAATTTGCGATCCCTTTCCTTCGGATCTTCCATCAATTTCAGAATCAAATTCTCAGCGAACTCCATAATGAACCCCATCTTTTACCTTCCACTGTCAAATCCCAAAACTCAAAACCCTCAATTTCTATACTCACAAATATAAACCATTCAAGCTCAATGAACGCAGAACCAAAAACCACCATCGAAATTGGTCATCAATGAATAATACAACTACCAATTGAATCAGGCACATCGAAAAGGTAATGTTTGCTTTGATTTCACAAAATTTTTAATCTCCGAGGGTTCAACATATCGAAAAGGATTAGAAGATCCAGAAATAAAATCTAAAGTGAAATACAAGAGAACGAAAAAATCAGCACAGAAAAATGAACAAACTGGAAGTAAATGCATCAAAAGAAAGTTACCTGATCAACTCGTCGAAGCTCAAGAATTCGCAGAACGCAAAACGAAGATGATAATTGACAATCTTAATCACTATTTACCAGCTAGCCTAGCTTCCACCTTCACTGGGATCAATACATGGTGGATCATTTGAGAATTTCAGGCCCAATATCGTTAGCTTGGCCCTGTTCTTATGAATGGTTACAGAGTTAAGGCCCATTTCTAGGTCCAATATTTTGATGGGCCGAAGATGGTGTGATACATGATTTGGGCTTTCATGACGTTATGATCATGTCAAAACTGTTATTGGGCCATACTATGAGTGCCCGTTTGTTTCAAAGGAAATTGGGCATGGGAAAAGGAAAATTTGAGTTTTCCTTAGGCGGCGGCCGTTTGGCACGGTTTTTTTCATAGGAATTTTAGTTTCTGGCGGGATAATATTTTCAGTTGCTTAATAGAATTAAGGTTCCCACTGATTTTCATGGGAACCAAAAATCAATTGTGCGAGGGAAAATCATTATCACTCAATTACCCCTCGATCCCAATAAAAAGCACGAGCTGAGGAAGAAGGAAATGTAGCTCTGTGAAGGGTGAAGTTAGAGGAGTGTGCGAATGTAAAACCAGAGGAAGCCTTCGAACGAGTGAGGTAAAAGATGTGAGTTTGGGTAGCTTGATTTCTCTCTTCGTTCATTCGATCCTATTTTGTTTATTCTCTCCAAGAAGAAGAGTGAAATGTCAAATGGGTATCTCTGTATGTATGGTTAAATTTTTGAAGAAAATGAAGGTTGTCATTATCTAACCATGACATTGATGTAGTTAAAGATTGAACATTTTCCTTCGTTTGACCATGGTTAAGAAATGATTACAAATTATTATAACTTAAGCATGACGTACATGTGATTAAATAACCATATATTCAAGTTATAATAGTATGATGATGGGTAGTTGTGAATTTTTTGTATGTGAATATTACACTGGTGTGATTTGTATGCTTATATATGTATATGTATATATATAATTGGGAAAACTTTGTAAGTGATTGACGATAGAAGTCCCGGTGTCACCGTTCACTCTTTCACTATTGTCGGTCACACTTTCCCAGCCTTCTTCTTCCTTCAAATGAACTCATGCCAAATGAATTAGAAAAAATAAACCTCTCTTTGAATATGTCCATCTTTTTAAATAAAGGGTAAAATAGTCATTTAACAAATTTTTTTGTGCCCATCTTCCCACTATTTTAAACTTACCAAACACAAATTTTTCTATCAATGCATTTTTCATTATGGTGCATATTAAACGTCTCTGCAAAAAAAATTTTCCAGTTCCATTCCATCGCATCCTCTTCTTTAAAACCAAAGGAACTCTAAGATACACACTTATTGGATATGGAAATGCAAACACAACTTTTTAAGAAAAAATAAACGCAGGAATGAAAAAATGAATTTGAAAACTATAAAGTAATTAAAGTAAGACGCACAACGGTGCGTGATGATTGAAGATTTGATCCCGACATCAAATATACCCAAGGTTGTCAAACCCGTGAGTTTAAGTAAACTCGTAAGAAGAATGTAAAATCGGATCGTAAACTCGAATCGTACACTCGTAAGAGTTTACCTTTATTAATAAATACATATTTCTAGTATATAATTAGATAAGAAATACAAAAAATAATAATAATTTAACTTGAATATATTTTAAATATAAATAACTGATATTAAATATATCAATATTTATACTTTATCTAACTCAATAAAGAAATTTCTATGAAATTTATATATAAATTCATTGAATAATTCAAATAAAAATAATTAATATAAGATTTATAGCAAGTTAACACGATTTTCTATAAGATAAAGACGTAAAAACGGTAAATTCAGCATGTAAACTCGTGAGTTTGTACCGAGTTTACAGCCGCTATGAATTTCAGTGACTCGTGACACGTTTTGGTTAGGTAGAGTCGTAAAAACGGTAAAATCGGAGAGTCAACTCGCGAGTTTGACAACAATGAATATACCTATATAGAAAAACGTGGTCACACTTTCCCATGTCACTTCCAACCCAAGAAGACATTTAAGAACGGAAGACACCGCATAATTTATTGCTTCACAAAAAAATTGTGACCAAATATTCATGATTTCGAAAAAATTTAGAGAAAAAGTTTTATTGGGGGAGAATGACCTGAATTTAAGGGTTGATATTTTCTTATATGAAATCCATGCAATCAGGGTTAAATCTGTAACTTTCCTTTTATTCGGAGATGTCATACCATTATATTATAAGATTTTTAATAATTTTATACATAATTTATTCCACAATATAAGTCACTTCATTGTTTTTATTATAAAAAATATGGAAGTGAACTTGTCGAACATGTGTTAAACTGAAAATAATATCTAATTTTACCCTATCGAATGATAATTTTAAGAAGAAGAAAAATATAAGGGGTGACATATAATTGTTAATTACATCCACAAATTTATAAAGCAAAGTAGCAAACATTAATTTCCCTTCAAATAATATCTATAAATATATATATAAATATATTATGGCTTGAAGAATTCTTCTTAAAATGACTTACATGGTGTGCTAAAGGAAGTATTATGTTATTGGAACTACTTTAAAAAAATGACTTTTTCGAAGGAGGTAAAGGAAATATAGGTATTTTTTTCAGTGAACAAATTTAAGATTCATTTATCATGAGGTGATTGGACAAAATGCACCTTAACCCTTTAAGAGAAAACAAAAGTTAGGTCAAGGGTTCAAAAGGTTGTTTCTATTTTTTATTAAGCACAATAATCAAAAATAAATTTGTTATATATTTTTGCCTAACCTTTTGCTAAACTTTTTTATTTATCTATTGATTTCCAACATTGTTAAAAACTGTTTTATCCAGTGTAGACCCATAATGTCACTATCTCCAAGTAATTTTTGCGGCTATATATCCAGGGTTCAAATACAATACTATTGGATAGGTTGGAACAACCTATATTCAATTGATCCAACTTGTTTTTTGGCTAGAGTTTAATACCAAGTTTTTAGACATTCAATTTTGAAAATCAAGTGAATTTTCATAATTTTTTTCTACGTATATACTTGAAACTAGATGGAAACTAACAAGGTGAGATGGTGAAGTTGATGAATTAAAATTGTGACCCACAATCACATCAAAGATTTGAAACACAGACTCTTGAACGTTAACAAATCTATGTCCCCCCTCTATTGCTTCAAAGCATCAAATAAGGAAGCATATGCAAATATATACCATAAAGAAAAGAAAACTAAAGAATAAAGAAAAGAAGAAAAGAAAAAGAAAGATACCAAAACTCAAAAAGACAAAACCCAAAAAAGAAAAAACATTAAACCTTTGAAGCTGCAAGAACAAAAGTTGTTACAATGTAATAAGTGAGGTTGTCATCACAGCTGGACTCATCTATCTAATGAAGCAACTTTGTTTGTAATACATAACAATTTCTACCTACCATTTCTGTTTATCATTTCTTTCTTTCTTTCTCGGGTTTCTCTCTTACAAATATATCAATATATATATAAATATATATATATATATCAAAATTAATTATTTTCATGCAATTCTTGTCTCTTGTCTTCAAATTCATTTAATAGCACCTCCTAAAAGACAACATTTCTGTTTCACACAACAGAACCAAATAAAGGTAAGCGAAATAGTGCCTGTCAGTTACAACTGGACTCCAGATAGTGGGCCAATCACCATTGGGCCTGGACCACTCTTCATAAATAGCCTTCCCTATTTGACTTTCCTTCTTTTTCTTTCTTTCTTTCTTTTTTTCTTTTTTCTTTTTTAAGAATCAATACTCTACTAAAGGATTTATGTTACAAATGAGATGAAATCTGTGATATCTCACAAGAGAGCTTACATATTCTTATAATATAAGATCATTGGCTTACTCTCATTTTTCTACTTCTAATAACAATAGTAATAAATTCATTCTATGAATACTTTTAACAAAATATGTTTAGCTAGGTTTGATCGATGAATTTTAGGGTTATATCATTACAGGTTTAAACATCAATGAAATCCGTAAAAAATCATTTTGTGGGATGAACATGATAATTTATAAGTTAGAGGAATAGGGAAAATTATTATAAAATTACTTGTTTAAAATCAATTTGTGGGCTTAACATGATAATGTAGTTTTGGTGAGAAGAAGAGTTTGAAAAACTGAGACTTTATGTTTGTAAAATCATACAAAGAACCAATAGTGTCAGTGTAGAAACATGAGGTCTTTCTTGCCAATAAAATTTGTAAGAATGTGCTTTTACTTAGTTAGATCAATTTATTTTTGGGTTAAAGTGCATTTTGACCAATGGTTTGTTACAAATAGCATGTCTGACACAATTATTTTTAAAATGGTCTATATAAGTCAACCATCTTTTAAAATGAGGCAATTTAGACAACACCGTACAAAATTATGTTTTGCAAGACGCTCCCTTTTGTAATAAATTACTGGCCAAGTTACCCCATTTTAATAGATAGTTAGCTTATATGGATCATTTTAAAAATAATTGTGTCAAACGCGTTTTTTATAATAAATCATTGGATAAAATGCACGTTAACCTTTATTTTCATTCAGTATATCTTATCAAGACATGGCTTTTTTTTTATTATTATTATTATTATTGTTATTATTATTAATAATAAGAACAAAGGCATTGGATTTCAATGTCACACATCCACTTGCAATTTGTAAATTGCTGGCCTCCCCTACTAATCTTTTTCTCTTTCTTTTTTATTTTTTTATTGGTTATGGTCCCTTAGAGGTCAATCTTTGATATATTTCTGATGCTTTTTGACCACAAAAAAGCAGTACAAAAGTTTAAAAGCAGGTTTCAGAGGGACCAAAAAAGAGGAAACATATAATTATTAATGTCAGAGCCAGGTCCTAATATTGCCTCTCACTCACCATATTTGTTTCTGGTGAATCCGGATTCACAGCTTCATTTTTCTCACTACCTTTTTTCAAAAAATAAAAACAATAAAATTCTACAATTAATAATAATCTTTAAAAAAAAAGTGTCATAAATCCGAAATCTACCCCAAAAGGAAAAACTTTAACTTGAAGTAATCTCATATCACATATCATTCATGTTTCAAATTGGACTGCATGCCGAGAAATAATTCCACCTGATTGGTAATATAATACATTTGCAATCTTTTTTGGGATATTGCATTATTAATTAATTTTCATAAGATATTGAATTGGAATATTGGATCCTTTAGAACGTCTTCCAAGCAACTGTCCAAATATGGCAGTCCAGCATTATGAATTGAGATATGAAATGACCTTGAAACATCCGTACATTAATTTAATTCAGATCTTTTTGAATGATTAGAATCAATTTATTTATTTTAGATACGGAAGAAAATTAATTATTACAATTCATAGATATAAAAATAGAAAGGTCAAAGTAAAAAATTTAAGCGAATCCAACGTGATCAAACAATAAACAGCAAGAATTGACAAGTTGTAATTTTGAATTAACTAGATTTACGACTGATACTATCTGTATTGTACAAAATAAAAAGGTAATCCTGAGTGATTTAGTAAAGGCAAAAAAATTAAAAGCGATCCCTATCCATTGTTTTCTCAAGGAACCATCTAACCTATACAAGAAAAAGGCAATGAACCAAAACGGTGCCGTTTCAAGAACGACCATAATAAAAACCATTAATTAACATGTAATAATAATTACCATAATCCGCACCCAAAAAATGTGTCCATCCTCAAAACGACACCGTTTTAGCCGCCTACGAGTCCCTCTCTAACTATCGACGGCCATCGCGACCTGTTCGTCGGCGGCGGCGTCATCGCCTTCCTCGTCGGCCCATCTGTCCAACGGCACACACTCCGCCTTATGCCGGAATTTCCAATCCAACGCCTGACAGGCGCGTGAACAATAATTCACCGTCCCACACACCGAACACCGTCGAAATTCGTGCTTCCTCGTCTCGGGCCGCCCGCAACCCACGTGCGAGCAAAGCCTCAGCCCGGAACCCGACGACCCAACCCGGCACCCGAACCACTCGGTCAAGAACCGGTTGGCCGGGTGCGACTCGGCGGCTGGCACGTTGCAACCGAAGTCGCTAAGCAGCGGGCAGCCCGACCCCGTCAGGTTCCGGATAATTGGGCCGAGCGCGGTGGCCGGCGCCGCCGTGTGCGGCGGCGATGAGAGGACGGCGGCGAGCTCACGCGCGTTGGCTTGGACGAGGAATCGGCGGCCCTCGGCGATGTTTTGGCGGACGCCGTAGCCGTCTTGAAGGCAGTGGCCGAGCTCTCGGAGCGCGTCGATGTGGCCGAGGAAGGCGGCGCGTGCGCATAACGCGACGCCAGCTCTTAGGTCCTTGTCGTTTTTAGTTCCGCCGCTGCCGTTGAACTGGATGACGGCTAGAGAGTAGAGAGCCTGCGCGTGAGAGTTAATCGCCGCCTTCGCCATCAGCGACGCGCCGCTTCCTCTGTTTCCCAAACAGTAAAATCGAATCTGTACAGACCAAAAAAAAAAAAAAAACCCCACGAATTCAATCAACTAATTCACAAATTTCTGGATTGAAAAATATAAAAAAGATGATTTTTTTGATATACTGACCATGCCAAGAATGTAACAGGCTTCAACATTTCCGGAATCGGCACACTGTTTGAGAAACAAGTGAGTCGACTCGGTCCAGTTTTTGGCTTTAACGGCTAATACTTTAGGCGAAGCTTTGGATAAAACCTGAGACTGAAGGCCTAATCCATGGAATCTCTTGCATCTGAACCCAGAAAAAAATCAAAACATGTCAGAGAGACCAACCCAGAAAGAAAAAATTCTAAAACTCATTGAGAAACTCACGCACGTGATCAAAACGCTAATGAAATCGGAGGGTGTTGTAGCAGATGAACTGAGTTTTGTTAAGATACAGAGGACAATATCATCTGGCAGAGACTCAAAAAAATCACATCCTCGTTCACCAGAAACCATTTTTCCCGGCGATTTCTTCAATCTTTTCCGGCTAACAAAAGAAGAAGATTGTTCTTGGTCATGAAACAACCTAAATCTTCCAACATCATCCTTATCCGAACAAATCCTCGGAGGTACCACTCGAGGATAACACATCCCTCCTCTCGTTCTCATAGTCCCTAAAATTCTCTCCCCGCTCTCTCTCTCTCTCTCTCTCTCTCTCTCTCTCGTCTTTACTCTCTCCCCCTCCCTTGTGAGAGATTGTGAATAGAAGAAACAAAAGCAGAGTGACAAGTTTATATACACGTATCAACGACACACAGACAGGGGTAAAACGATGTCGTTTCGTTCCAACTTTCGTAAACTAACCCCAAATTGCGGAGTGGTTAATGTCGTTTAAGGTAGTGAAACGACGTTGACCAAGATCCACTACCATCGTCGCTCCAGTTTCTTACGGCATGAGCTGGCACGGTAACTTGGTAACTACTCATAAAAAAAAATTTTCTTTTTACTGACACAACAACAAAGGAGGTCGTAGTCGTGGTCGTAATAATCGAAACGAAAATTAATAACAGTGGGAGAATTTTACGCAGCGCTTTTGTGTTGTGAGTTGGGAGTTGTGAGATTTGAGATGTGAGTTTGTTGTGCAACGTTTTTTCTCTCTCAGGTTAATGACCACGTAACGCGGTTATTGAATGGCGCGTGGTGTTTTCCATTATAGGCACTTCCTCTGTGAAACTGCCAACGGTCAAACGGGTGATTCAGTTACACTGGTTTGTTACTTCCTTTTACTCTGAAAATAATAACCCTAATTCTGATTTCTTTTTACCTTTTTCTTTTTTTCCCATTTTTAATGGCAAATAAACAAACTTCGAGAAAATCGCTTTAACTATAAAGGCAAGGAATAAAGTCTGCTCTTGTGGGGGAATCATGAATGATAAAAATACATGTATTCTCCAGCTAAGACTCTGTATTTTGTTGTGTTAGAAAAGGAAGTTCCTTGAATAAAACAAATTCTAGGCATTGGACTTGTCGATTCCATTGAAGTGATACAGTACAGATATTGTTTGTTTTAGATTTAGATCGCCAATATCAATATTAATTTAAATTTATGTGGATGTCAAAGAATAATTTTAAAGGATATTATTAAGAAATTTTGACCAAAAAAAACAAAACACAACTACTGTACTCCGTAATGTATGAATATCAGTTTTGATAATTTGCACCATCATAAAATTAGAATAAGTCAAACACTCAACTAACACATAGTTGGTCTTAAACCTATTTGGCCGTGATACCCCGTCCTAACCCGGTAAAAATGCCTTGCTCTATCTATAGAAAGTGGCCCAAAGAGAAAATGGATCTTTATGGGCAAAGCCACTGGACGGGCAGAGCCGGCATCGGGTATAGTAGGTTGTCCTGCCTATTTGACTATGCCCATAATATATATATATATATATATATAATTCTATTTAAAAAATATTTAAAAATGGATTATGGAACTATTAGATGTTATTAGTTTTTTGTTCTTGTAAGTTGGGAAATTATATAATATATATGATATTTAAAATATCATTTTTATTTGACCATTTTTCATATATGATAACATGATAAGGTGTTTCCATTAAGGCATGGAAGCCCGCTCAACCTTGCCTGCCCCAGTCTAGCCCAAAATGACATGGGCTTTTCATAGGTAGGGTTGGGTTGCAGGCTGCATTTCAATCTTCGGTTATGGGCTATGTCCTGCCCATGAACACCCCTAATTGGTCTGGCGGTGTAAGGCCCCGCTAGATTTTTTTTAGGTCTCTAATTTAAGACCTAGATGAGACATTTGTATTGGGAGAGGAAGCCAAGAACCCCAAAATTTGAATAGTCAGTTACTCAAATATTTGATAATAGGTTCCAGAAAATGCGCCGATTACCGATTGATATATATATACACATATAAAACAAGTCAAACACTCATACTTTGTTTTATTCTCTCCAATTGAAATTGTGCACTGAAACTAATTTACGTGTCTTCCACTCATATCATGAATGCAAAGGATATTTATTTTACTTCAAAAGAATAACTTGCACATTGAACGTTTTAAATTATTTTTTTTTTGTCAAAGAACATTTTATTCAAATACGTCAATTCATGCATGCTTTGTCATAATTCATGTTCATTACATACTTACTTTGTTTTAATTCATGTCAACTCACTTGCATAGATAATTATTATAACATTTTTAGCGTAAAAGTGATCAATTTAAGCCCTTTTTAGATATAAGCATAACATTAATAATTGTACTGACTTAGGAAATGGATCGTTATTATTCAAAGTGTCGCGTGGATTATGTTTTACATATTCATAACATTTAAAATTACAGCAGTCCAATCGTCAATAGCTAATTATTTACCATATATAATCAATCTTATTGTTGCCAAACTAATTTCTCATATATTCCATTTAAATACATTTATGTGTGAATTAATCACTTCAAATATTTGACGCATCTATTAAATCGTTACTCTATGTTTTGTGATAATTCACGTCAATTCATGATTTTATTTTTTGTGATTCCTGGTAATCCATACATAATTTATCCTAATTCATAATCAAAGATAATAACACTTTTCACTCTTAATGCAATTAATCTTATTTCTAATCTACTTTTTTTGATCTTCCTCTTAAATTTTTAAATGGTGAATTATTTTTCTTCAAATATCTAACTCATCCGTTACACAACACTTCCTTATAATTAATGACAATCCATGCACTTTGTCTTACAATGCTTGTCAATTTACTCATGTTTTGTCATAATTCATGTTGATCTATCTGCACCATCCATACGCATGCCCTAATCCTTATGAGTCTTTTTAAAAATGAAATAAACCATCAAGCTGACGCCCTTTATGAGGCATAGGCACACTATAATTATTTCACACTATAGAATTGAAACGGTGTGTTACAATTTCATGCGGCTTGTTTGCATTTTGGTTTAATGTATTATATATTTAAAATGTATTACAAATAAACCATTGATTATAAGGCTCACCGATTTATTTATTTGATTTGACCAGAATTAAATGGTTTAACTAATTGAATAAAATGTTTGGCCAACAAAAAAAACTAATTGAATCAAATGTAATATATTATCTTTAGGTTATTTCAATGACAAAACTGTACTGAAGTAGTTTTTCATGATTCATGTCAACCATGAAACATTCTATAGTAATTCACATCAATCCAAATATATTTTATTGTAAATCCATGCTAATCTATGCTATACACGAAGAATTAAGTTTGTTTTGAATCATGTTTGATTCAAGAATAATCAGAACAGATTTTAGAATCATCAACCTTATTTTAAGAAAAACACTCACTTGCATAAGTACTTTTTTTTTTTTTGGCCAGCTGCATAAGTAAAATTAGTCATTGGCATGATGCTGTTTCACAATTTGGTGTGTGTGTGTGTATACATCTTCCCTATTTATTATCTGCCGAATTGCCTCGTATTATATTTATATATGGCCTTTTTTTCCAGAGCATATATAGCTAAATAATAATAGTTATTTTTCAGGTTGCCTTAAACAATACCGCACAATTATTGTTTTAAATGTATTTCAAAACTCAATTAATGAAACTTGTGATCTTAATAATTATTGCGTATTTTTGACAAGGCTTTAAAGTTAAGTGCATGCACTATTGACCATAATAAAACAATTGCTCCTAAATTTTGATTAAATATTCATGAATAATTGATTGATATTTCAAAATTTTAAGATTTTTTTTAAATATTTTCACAAAAAATATCTATTGAATGATTTTTTCTATAGCCTATATAAATAATTTTACCATCATATATAAGTTAATTAAGAAGAGTTTTTAATTCTATTGGAATAAATTTTTTTAGAAACAGTCACTCTTGAATTTCATTATTTTAGCAACATGATATTATATTTAAGCAACAAAACTATGAAACTATTATACGGTGGTTTGTCATTATTCTTGTCAACCATGAAAGTTCTATTATAATTCACATCAATCCACATATGTTTATTCTGAATTCATGTTAATCTATGCAATGTACAAAGAATTAAGTTTATTTTGACAATATGTTTGATTCAACAATAATTATAACAGATTCAATGTACAAATGATTAGTTTTAATTGTTCAGAGCACTCACACACATAATTACAATTAGTCATTGGTCATGGCTGATTCACCATTTGGTATACATATTTACCCCATTTATTATTTACCAATTTGGCTCGTAGAATTTCTATATATGGCTAACTTTTTCTGCCACAGTATGGATTAAATATATATATACTACTCCCTCCAATCCACAGCACAAGTCCATTCTAGTTTATTCTTCACAACCAAAAAATAATAGTTGCCACACCAACATATTCTAATTAGTCCATCGGTATCAGACCTATTAGATTTTTTTTTTTTTTTTTTTTTTTTTGCCAAAGAATGTTTTATTCAAACTAGGTCGATTCATGCCTGCTTTGTCATTGTTCATGTTCAAACTTGCTTTGTTTTAATTCATGTCAACTTACTTGCATAGATAATTATTCTAACAGTTTTAGTGTAAAAGTGATCAATTTAAACCCTTTTTAGATGTAAGCATAACATTACCAATTGTACTCACTTAGGAAATGACTCATTATAATACAAGTGTCACGTGGATTATGTTTTACATATTCATAACATTTAAAATAACAGCAGTCCAATCGTCAATAGCTCATTATTTACAATATATAATCAATCTTATTGTTGCCAAACTCATTTGTCATGTATTCCATTTAATACATTTATGGGTAAATTAATCACTTCAAATATTTGACGCATCTATTAAATTATTACCGTATGTTTTGTCATAATTCACGTCAATTTGTGCATTTCATTGTTGTGATTCCTGTTAATCCATACATACTTAATCCTAATTCATTATCAAGGTACTTAATCCTAATTCACCCTTAATGCATTTCAATCTTATTTTTAAGCTACTTCATTTAATCTCCCTCTTAAATTTTAAATGGTAAGAAAATATTTTTTTTCAAATATCTAACTCATCCGTTATACAACACTTTGTTAGGATTAGTGACATTCCACGCACTTTTGTTACAATTCATGTCATTGTCAATTTACTCATATTTTTGTCATCATTCATGTCAATCTAATTACATTATCCATCGTATAGATACCCTAATCCTTATGAGTTTTTTTAAAAATGAAATGAATCATCAAGTTCAGACTCTTGTTAAGGCATAGGTGCACTATAGTTATTGCACACTAAAGAACTAAAGTGGTACTCCCTCTGGTCCTATTTATAAGAGCCCAGCTACTAAAATACGCTTCTTAATAAAACATATGAAAGTCATTAAATATATTTGGAATATACATTTTTTTCCAATATTACCCTTATTTATGATGAGTCTAATAAGAGAGAGAGAAATATATGAGCATTAACAAATATGAAAGAGAATTAGGGGTAAAATTGGAAAAAATGCATTAAATGCTGAGAGAATACAAGGTGAACTCTTATATTTTGGACCAAATCAATTCAAATTTTGAGCTCTTATAATTAGAAACAAAAGGAGTATATTACAATTTCATGCGACATGTTTGCAAATTGGTTTAATGTATTATATATTTAAAAGGGTATTACAGTTAAACCATTATTGATTACAAAGCTAACTAATTTATTTATGTGATCTACCTTAATTAAATGATTTAATTAATTGAATCATATCTGTTGGCCAAAAAAAAATTAATTGAATCATATCTAGTATATAGTCTTCAGGCTATTTCAATGACACTATCAGTTGTTATTATCAACAAAACTGTTATAAAGTAGTTTGTCATTATTCATTTCAACTATGAACATTCTATTGTAATTCACACCAATTTATATGTTTTATTATTTGTTAATGTATGGAATGCACGAAGAAATAAGTTTGCTTTGAATCATGTTTAATTTGATTATCATAATAGGTTTTAGAATCATTAACCTTATTTTTTTAAAAAAAAAAATACACTCACTCACATAAGTACACTTTTTTTTTTGGTCTGACACATAAGTAAAATTAGTCATTGGTAGTGCTGATTTTTTTTGGCACCTGATGGCTCATGCTGATTTACCATGTGGTATATACATATCTTCTCCTTTTATTATTTACCGAATTGGCTCGTATTATATTTATATATGGCCTTGTTTCCAGGGTATAGATAAATAATGATAGTTCTTTTCCAGGCTGCCTAAAGCAATACCACACAAATATATCATTTTATGTTTTGTCCTTTTTTGGACAAAATTTAAAGATAAGTGTATGCACTTTTACCATTAAAACAATTGCTCATAAATTTTGATTAAATATTCATGAATAGTTAGTAGTTCAAAATGTTAAGATTTTTTATCAATATTTTCACAAAATTATCTAATTAATGATTTTTTTCTCCAGGTTAAATAAATAATTTTACCATCATATACAAGTTAAAAGAAGAAGAAAATTTAATACTATTGGAATAAAAAAATTAAATAAGTCACTTTTTGAATTTCATTATTTTAGCAACATGATATTACATATAAGCAACAAAATTTTGAAATTGTTATGCAATGGTTTATACTACAAAAAAAAAAAAAATCAGTGAATCAGTCACAAAATTTTGTTTTTATTGACAGAATTTCGTGACTAATTCACTGATTTTTTTTAATAATTTGTCATTATTCTTGTCAACCATGAAGGCATGAACTTGTAATTCACATCAATCCACGTATATTTTTATTGCAAATTCATGTTAATCTATGAAATGCACGAAGAATCAAGTTTATTTTTATTGTAAATTCATGTTAACGGTATGTTTGATTCAACAATAATTACAATAGGCACAAATGAACAGCTTTATTTGTTCAGATCACTCACACACATAATTATAATTAGTCATTGGTTAGGGCTGATTCACCAGTTAGTATACATATCTTCTCCATTCATTATTTACCAATCTGGCTAGTAGAATTTCTATATATGGCTCCCTTTTTTGTTTGCTAGAGTATGGATTAAATATACGGCATCCTCCAATCCACAGCATAAGTCACTCCCAATTTATTCATCACAGCCAAAAAATAATTAGTTGACACACCAACAAATATTTAATCTAGCAGTGTAATACCTGATAGATTTCTTGTGGTCCTGAACTATGAAGGGAAGCCATTAATTTTAAAAATATAGTTGTCAGTTAAGTTACTTGAATATATAATAATATGGTATAAGAATGATGTCAGTTACTTGTTAATGGAAAAAAAAAAACAGTTGACTCATTGAATCTGTTGTGAATTTTAAAAATATTTTAATTTTATTTACCCATTATTTATATTAAATAAGGTTGGAGCGGGTATTTCTTGAATAGGTTGCCTTGAAAATATACCACATAAGTATCATTATATTTTATTAGTACTTCACGAATTGCCAACGTCGTCTTTTGTATTATTATTCAGTTACAAAAACCAGTCGGGATTTTTCATAAAATACGTTCCTTTAATATGATAATATGTGTGCTAATTTTCAGCAAAAAATTGAATTTTTAAAAGGACAACCCAAACAATTAGTTAAAGTATTTCTCTAACCATTGTCTTCCTCCTATTTTTCCTTCACTTTTCCTTCCATCTAAATATAGGGTAAATAAGTGACGATAATTTTTACGATTTGAATAAGTCTATATGCTTTTTTTTATATACCTGGTTCAAAATTTTATATATAATGATTTTTAAAGATAGGGTATTTTCAAATAAATCCCTGTTTAATAATGTTTTTCTCCAACCTAAGTAAATGATTATTTTACTATAATAGAAGAAGAAAAAACATTTAGTTGGGGGAGGGGGATTTCCCTCCTAAAAATTTTTAAGAAGCAAAACAATATAATGTGAGGGGAGAAAAATCCCTCCCCTGCCCTCCGATCCATTTTTTTGCATAATATAATCCAAAATTTAGGTAAGCTCTTATACAATTAATAAGAACTCGACGAGTTTAAACTAATCCAAGTTAAAGGATATGTTTTTTGATGGTGTCCAATTCATCTCATTCATCATATCTAACGCTGTTGCTTTCCCAAACTCAAAAAAACCTTGATCTAACCAAGGTCGTCCTTACAAACTAATCCATGTGTTTGATGTGGTTCCTACCCTCCATTTGCCTTCTACTAAACGGAGCCAAATGATGGAGCGAGTATTTTCCATATATGCATTTATTGAGTCTAACATGGTGAGAGCTACGTATTTATTAAGTCTTCAACTACTTCTTAGTACTCTAACATTGTAGGACTCCATATATATATATATATATATATGTGTGTGTTCGATTAATTATGTTGATATGATTTGTCTTACATGTGGTTGGATCATTTCAATTACACACATTAAGAAAAAGGAATTGCAAAAACGTCACAAATTAATGGGACTTTAACTAATAATCAGTTGCCTGGAGAACAAATCTTGGTTGTTTCTTAATTTCATCAAGAATATTATATTATTTTTTGTTCTACCACGTAACTACAAGGCTGGCTCACTCAGCTAGTAATAAGTACTCCCTCCGTCCCATAATATAAGGTCATTTTAATCGAATTACGGGTTCCTAAAAAATTAGTTAGAGTTAGTTCAAAACAATAAATGTGTAGGAAATATACAATTTTGCCCTTATTTATGAATGAGTAAGAGAGGGGGTAATTATGAAAAGAAGATGAAAGAGAATATGTGGGAAAATTAATGCATGGGTAAAATGAAAAAAAAACATTTATTACTCCAATAAAGTCAAATAAGATCTTATATTGTGGGACAAGATCATTCAAAAAAATAGACCTTATATTATGAGACGGTGGAGTAATTAATAACAAACAACCACTTTCATGTGCATCCTATTTCTCTCACACGTTTCTATACTTCTGGTTGCTACCTTGTCATATCTTATTAATTAACGCCCTCGACCTTTTCCTGCCTTATAATTGCAAACCCTAACAAAACCGACTACTCTTATTCATACTTTTCTCCTTAGTACATTGCATCTTCTCTAGCTTCTTCTAGTTTTTTTAATTAATATTAATACATCAAACATTTATTTAAGCATGAATCACAATATATTAGATTGGTGCGTCGTCATCACTGATAACTTATTTCATTTTATTGCCTACCCAACTTATTGTGAACACGTATACATATTATCATTACACTATAAAAAAATACATGATTAATAACGGTTATTTTGTCACGGTTTAGCACAACCGTGACACATGTTTAGAATTTGTCACGGTTGTACCAAAAAACCGTGACAAAAATTTTTTTTTAAAAAAAAAACTTTGTATAAACCGTTACAAACCAATAACGGTTGGCACTGTTACTAATCTGTAACGGTTTGAACCGTTACAAGCCCCTTTGTAACGGTTTGAACCGTTACTAAGGGGCCACGGTAACCGTGACAAAGTACAAACATTTTTCACGGTTTAAACCGTGACAAAGTACAACTGTTTGTCACGGTTTACAACGTGACAAACAGTTGTACTTTGTCACGTTGTAAACCGTGACAAACAGTTGTACTTTGTCACGGTTTTAACCGTGACAAATGTTTGTCACTGTTTTAACCGTGACAAACCACAAACCATGCTTTGTCACAGTTCAAACCGTGACCAAACAAATCACTTTGTCACGCTTGATAAAACTTCCTATATAAACCCCCTTCCCCTTACATTTCACACACCCTTCTCCTCTCCATTCTCTTCTCTTTTTCCTCTCATCCGGCTTATACAAGTCTGATTCATTTTTTCTAGGCGATTTCATTTCAAACCAGTTATCTTATTTATTTGGTTATAATTTTTTTTATTTTTGTTGCAAAGGATCTATTTTAGAACAATGAGAAATATTATTCTAAATAAAAATATGATCTGTGACAGATAGTTTAATAGTTTATAGTTTAATAGTGTATGTAATTTTAAATAAAAATAAGAACTTATTCTAAATATTATTTTAGAAAAAATATTAATAATTTAATTTAGAAAAAAAAAACCCACATTTTAATTTACCACGATTTAAACCGTGACAAAGCTTGTCACGGTTTAAACTGTGACAAGGTTCGTGACAAAGCTTGTCACGGTTTAAACCGTGACAAGCTCGGCTTGCCACGGTAGGATTTGTCACGGTTCTTAGAATCGTGACAAACCCACAGTTTTAACCGTGACAAATCAACATGTTTTTTGTAGTGTTACTTTAATATAAGATCGACCAAGTAATTAAATACAGTGCCTCTGTGTAGTTATAATGGAATAATGTTTTCAACCGATGACTATGTCAATTGGCTTGCATGAACTTTCTTTGCCTTGATTAAAATTAAAAAAACGATCGCTAGTAGTATTATCCTTAAAGCACGAAGTATCACGATCGTAACAAACTACAATAACTCGTGATAAAAGATAAATATACTAATTTTCGATCGTGAACAATAATTTTACTCACACAAATAATTAACACGATTACACATGCTATCATGATGATGGATGGAATGCCTTTTACTCCCTTCAATCCTATTTATAAGAGTTCGGCCGCAAAAACACGTCTCTTAATAAGAAAACATGTGAAAATCATTAAATATGTCTGGAATATACATCTTTTTCTAATATTACCCTTATTTATGATGAGTCTAACAAGAGAGAGAGAAATATATGAGCATTAATAAATATGAAAGAGAATTAAGGATAAAATTGGAAAAAATGCATTAAATGATGAGAGAATACAATATGAGCTCTTATATTCTGGATCAAATCAATTCAAATTTTAAACTCTTATAATTAAGATTGGAGGAAGTATTTCAGAGAGAAAGAATATACTCCCATAATAAGAGATCAATAATTTTTATTTTTATTTTTTCAAAATTAAATAGATGAATATAGCTAGTAATCCACTAGCTAGAAAAGGCAACAAGGAGATCGGCAAAAGTAATTATTTAACAAAGTTGAATTATATATTTTGGGCAAAACGTTAAAAAATGTTGTTAAATGGGAGTACGTAGTCTCAATTCTCAAATGATTGAATTGTCGAAATTAGAAATGATCCATCAGTTAACGGAGTTGAATCTCGCTAATTTGTAGGAAATATCGAATGTTTCGTTGAAGTGATGACAAAGCACTTTAATTATTTGGTTTTTAATATTAAACTCAGTTAATTAATTTAAAAGAAATTAAGAAAAATGAATAAATTTTAACGATGACATATTTTACTTATCTCTTTCAAATACTTGTATGTTTTATTAGATATTATATGTATAATTATATATCAAACTATAAGTCAGATAAACTGGTTTTAAACAAACTATGAACATAAATACTTTAAATAATTTATTTAATTGTCATAATTTTTTTAACATAACCAACTTTGTTTTATACTCCCTTCGTCCCTTTTTATAAGAGTTAAGGAGGTAAAATCACACAAATTAAGGAAGTGGTTGAGAGAGATAAATATGTCTGAAATAATTTTGTTTTCTTAAGTTTGCCCTTATTTATGATTGAGTATATAAGAGAGAGAAATGTGATGATAGTGTTATAAATGAGTATGAAAGAGAATGTAAATAGAGAGAATAATGATGGGTAAAGTAGAAAAAACTCATTAAATGTTTTGACAAATTTAGTCAGACTCTTATAAAAAAGGACAAAAACATTTAAATTTTTTACTCTTATATATTATATAGGGAGGGGGTACTATGTAAAAGAGATACCATGAACAATTAGAAATTTTGTATGAGCGGTAAAGGTTGAAATACTTGAACCAAGATCATTCTACATGAAAGTGATGTATCATGTATGGATATCTCGAACCCCATTATTTTATTTAACTTTTATTTTATATTATATTTAGTTTTATATATGAATTTAGGCTTTTCCTATATATTCGTTTTTTTTTGTACAAAAAAGCATGCATGTGGGTCTATTTATCGTGAATTTGTCATGAAAGCATTAGTTGCGTATTTAGGTCACATATCTCTTCAAGGCGTGGGACTCCATGCCCTACATCAAACACAGTAATGGGCATGTCGGTACCCATAACATTACATATGGTGGGTTTGATTGTATATGCCTTTCGCATTACATAGTTCTAATTGTCAACTTTAATTAGCGTAAAAATTAAAATAAAATCACGCAATGAACTGTGTCTTTATCATGTCACCGGAGACACTATAAATTCCATACGTGATCTAAAACATTAAGAAGATATATATAGTTATACCAATCAACTCTAATAAATACTCACAGATTTATAGCATAGATTTATTAACTGAAAATTTGTAATCTATTAACCACACAGTATAATCATACAGTGTCAAACAAAGAAAGTTGTTATAAATAATTGTTGGCGGAGACGCTTAGGTCTTAAAATACTTTGATTTATTTTATCTCTTAAATTTATTACTTCTTAATTTATCTTATTATAGATTATACGCACTATTATATTATTAAGGCAGCTTCCAACGTAAAAAGTAGTATCCAATGAAATAGATTAAAATATATTTTTTAAAAATCAAAACATATTGTTTATAAATATAGAACTTAAATACTTTTCTTAATCTCCCAAAAGCCAAAACTCTAACATTTGAAAAGTAATATAATGTGATTAATTGATTATACACAAACATTGAATGAGGACTAATCAAGTACATTGGAGTTATCCGGTAGGGCAGGGCACAGCATGGAGGATCCATGAAAAAACGGAAAACAGAGGTTGATATGACCTAACACATCTACATCATAAACTTGTACGGATCAAACATTATGCATACATATAATATTATTTATACATACACATATAAATGTATTTGTGTGAGAGAGAGGTGGTTGTTGATGTGGATGATGATAGGAATGTAGGCGTAATGTAGTTTGTAGGAGTACGTGTACGTAGGCGTAGTTTATACACCGTATATGAAACCGTACGTGCATGGATGAGAGGGATCCACATAAGCCTTCATGGGATGAGTGGATAAGATGGGTGTGTGACATGTGGCGGCATGCATGCACACACAAACACACACGAAATGTAATCCCAATATGAAAGCAAAGGTGAGTAGTGTTGTATGTGAGGCGCACACACATGTTTCTTCAAGATAAAACTAGCTGGCCGCGAAAATGGAGTCTCTCTCAGGTGCCAAGGAATAGGATGAACAAAACGACGACGTATTGCTTCACATCAGTCACGCCCTTTTGGCGTTTGCGTGATTCGGTCAGATATTATGGAGTGAAGGAGAATCAGGCGAGTCCAAGATCACAAACTTGTTCAATAGGCAATATCGCCATGTCAATGGTACGCAATCACATTATATGAATTTAATTATCTTATTGTCAACAACATTTTTAATTAGAATAAAACTGATAACTTTTGATATTTAAATCCCAATATGATGAGGAATATGCGAACGATAATTGTACAGAGGTAGCGAGACTTTTCCATTATATACTTTCCCATTATAGATATATGTTTGAATCGAATTAATCGAATGCTAATAATTTCGTATAAATCCAAAATACTACAAATGTTGAGGATAAAATTGAGAGACTGGACCAGTGAGGGAGGTAGGGCCCACAAATGTAGGGAAGTTAGATGACAGCTAAGAAGTTGGGTGTTATTTGGTCGCAGTGATGAGTCCGCCACGTCCCTCTCTTCTCCTTCACACTTGTCAACTTTCTCCCCTGCCACGCAACACCTTTTCCCTCCACCCCCCTTTTTTTTCTCCTCGATCTCTTCTTTGTTACTATTTCCTAAGAAACTTGTTAAACATAAATTTCATTGGTTACCGCTTTTATATATTCATTCGCCATGATATATAAAATATATCACATCTTTTTCGTCTCTAATATAAGAGTTATTAACTAATTGAAGTAAATAATTCGCAAAAAAAATATTAAAGAGATGTCGTATATTGGTTAATTTAAGAAAATGTACCATCTTCTTTAAATTTCCTCATATATCATTACATTATATATTAATTTATAAGTTAGATAAGTTAATTTAAAAAATAATAAATATAAAAGATGAAATGAATTTAAACATTATATTTCAGACCAAATCTAATATTTAACAATCTCTTATACTAATAACTATGTGATAATAACCCAAACAACACGGGTAGTTATTTATAGACAGAGACACAGAGTAAGAATTGGCTGTATATTAAACTTAATAGGGAAGTGAATATAAATAAGGAACATGGGGAATTTTAAAATGGACGTTGACTCCACTCCTAGAAAGCGGTTTTGGGGCTACGCAGAGTACTCTTCAAGTCAACCACCACCACGCAATCTCTTCTTCATTTATATCAACCTTTTATCTAATTTCTGTCTTTATAAACTCTCCCGTATCTATATATAAAAGTAAAAGATTCGAATGATTTTATCTTTTTTTTTATAAAAGTCTGATTAAATTTGTCGAAGCATTTAATAAGCTTTTTCTCACTTTACCTATCATTATTCTCTCTATTCACATTCTCTTTCATACTAATTTATAACACTATTATAATATTTCTTTCTCTTATATACTCAATCATAAATAAGGGCAAACTTGAGAAACCAAAATTATTTCAGACATATTTATCTCTATCAACCACTTTTTTAATCTGTATGATTTTACCTCTTTGACTCTTATAATAAGGGACTGAGGAGTATATTCAATACTTAATAAATTTATACTAACTTTCACGCCATCGCCTAAGACCAAAATGTTTTTTTGAAAAAATCTATGAACGAGGTAGACGCGGGAATGCAAGTATGAAAATAAAGTAAAATATTAGTAATATCATATGTCTTGAAAGATGAGGTATTACTGATACGAGTGTTAATAGAGGAAGGGATGGCGATATCTGTATAATTAAGAATGAGCATCAGGGAACCGTATATAAAATAAATGGACTAAATTTGGACAACAAGAAGGTTAGCTATACTTGATAAGCATTATCTGACCCACACCATTTCTGGCCTTATAATTCAGTTTTCCAATCTCTTTTTCTATCTCATTATCAAATCAAAACTCTCCTCCCTATCTTGGCCTGCAAACAAACAATCCATCTATATATCCACTTCGATCCAATTTATAAATATAGCCAATCACACCAAACATATCAAAACAATTATAATTCCATTATTTATGCATGCAACTTGCCTTAGTTATAAATATAAACACGAATTCAACAAAATTTGAGTAAATGAAAGCAAATGAGCTATATATACATTTGTTATGAAAAACTCAACTATATAATTGGTTATTAGTGCACGGTGAACAAGGGTCACTTCCATTTTTGCCCCTAGGTATTGACGTTGAAAGATAGTGATAAAGAAAACAGAGGGCTAGTAAGAACAAAAGGTAAGGAAAGGGGAGGGAGTTATATATACAGATAGATAGATAATGGAATGATGGTGGAGACGTACAAGCATGACAACTTACACTATGTCATTACTGTATCCGTACGCTGGAGGCATGCCTTCACACACTCTCCTATTCATATTCAATTCAAAATATCTGCGTGCAACTCTATGAATTAATTAATTAAAGAGAACTAATTAATTACGTAAGCATAAAGAGAAAGAAAAGATCACTTGATTTATAAATAAATGCATATACTACTGCATCAGCCGCGTACATACATGTGGAGATATAAATTCATAAGTAAATAAAATAAATGAACATAAGCTTGATAATATATGTATAATAGTAATGTATCGTGTATGAGAAGAATTAAGATGTAAAACAAATGATAATAAATGAGAAAATGAGAGGGAGAGAGAGAGAGAGAGAGAGAGAGAGAGAGAGAGAGGATGTTGCTTCACGCTTTTGCCATATCCCACTCCTCTCGTAACTGCTGTCCCCTCCTCACGTGATCCTATTTTACATTCACACAACCCTTACCCTTCACTCTTAAGTTTCTTCTCTTCTCTTTACTCTCACCTCCTTTTTTTTTTTTGACCAATTTTTACTCTCACCTCCTCACTATTACAGTTTTGTGATTCATATGCATATTAAATTAGATTAATTTGTTTTCTATCAAAATACTTTAATCTAATTTGATAAAACTTGTTTTAACGTATATATCTTTATTTCATGTTTCGATTAGCCGATCGATGGGCACGAAACTATATATACTATATATAATCCAACAAAACAATTATAATATGGTCCTTTGCAGGTCAGTTGAAATTGGCCAGAGTCTAAACATGACTTCTAATTTCAATGGAAACTAGGAAAGCAATTACTTTTATTGTTGCCTAAATTTTGTACTTCGGCCTATAGCTACATATGTATCTGTGATTGTATAAAGATATAATAAAAGGGGAAAGGAAAGGAAGAGAGATAGGCAGCGGTCAAAAGGAGGTCAACCAGGAAATGAATAGAGAATAGGAAGGTACGTATGGTTATGGTGAGGAGTGAATGATGGAAGGGTACGTAATTCAAAGCACAGCACATCACTTGCTTGATTGTAAGAGTTTGGTTTCGTAAGTGGGAACCCAAATTTGACCCGTGAAGCCAAAGGACCATGCACGTGCTCCCTACAGTTAGGGCACGTGATGACAGGACCTTCATTTTTATTTTTTTAGGTTAAAGGTCATATTTGCCCCGGAAGTATGCATGGTGGATCACATCTACCCCGGAAGTTTTTTTGGGTACAATTTTGCCCCGGAAGTGTGCAAAGTGGATCATATTCGCCCTTTACCGTTTAAAAATTTTTACCGGTAAAGGGCGAATATGATCCACTTTGCACACTTTCGGGGCAAAATTGGACAAAAAAAAACAGTAAAGGGCGAATATGATCCACTTTGCACACTTCCGGGGCAAAATTGGACCAAAAAAAACTCCCGGGACAGATGTGATCCACCGTGCATACTTCCGGGGTAAATATGATCTTTAACCCTATTTTTTTTGCCAGAGACATATATTATATTTATATTCTACGTACGTTACCTTTTTTTTTTAAAAGGAAGTGTGGGATAAGAAATGGAAGGTGAAAGATGAGTGTAGGGTGAGGAATGGGGGGGCCGATTCATGTGTGTATATATAATATATATATATATTTTTTACTGCATGTGATTTGTCGTTTTTATTCGCTCTCTCTACAACCTGCGACTTACTCATAATTCACAATTACGTATTCCTATTGGTTTCTGTCCCCTCTTGTCCCTTCTCATTCTTCAAAGCAACACCACACAGTAAACTTCACAGTTACACACACACACATTTACACTAAACAGTACTCTTCATTGTTCCCCCTAACTACTTATGCATCCACTACTATTTTTTTTTTTTTTTGGTGAAATACAGGCTAACTCCTAATTCATCAAACAACTGTTAACTATGCTTATAGTATAGTAGCGTGAGACGAGTTCGATTATGCTCGTAACCTCAAGTGTTGTAATTCTTTAATTGGATATGTGACTAAAAACCAAAATCTTGACTTGGCTCCAATATAATCTGCAAACCAATCAGCAAAAAAGAATTACCTTCTCTGTATATATGTAATATATTATAATCTTCCAGCTCTCGTCAATCATCCTTTGTATCTATTTTGCACACTTCTACCATCAAACTCCCTCTGAAGCATAGCCACAATTGCCACTGATGGATCATATATTCAATCATCACCTTCTTCTTCATACAAGTGATTTTTTTTATTCATTTATGGATTGCTATTTGATTTGGAGATCTCTGTTCTTTCATCACACAACATGTACATGGTTGCATTTGTTTATGACACACCACCACTTTTTTAAAACATTTACGTTCTAAACCTTGAAAGGGATTACACCCTTAATTAAATTAAAAAAACCAATCACTTAATTAACATTCATATGATAGCTGCAACTTAACTTTCGTTTTTTTATTATGATCATATGACTGTTGCCTTAAAAATCGATCTTTATTTTCAATGTTAAAACAGAGAATCACATAAAATCTTAATTCCTCATCCTTTTAAATTTTATTTTCATAATTATTAAAATTTGTATTTAATGAGTCACCGTTGCTTAATAATTTTAGTTACATTATGATCATATGACTGTTGCCTTAAAAATCGATCTTTATTTTCAATGTTAAAACAGAGAATCGCGTAAAATATACTAATTAGAAGTATTAGCATTAAAAATATAGAGTTAATATTAGGATTATTATGTGAGGATATATAGGTAGAAAGTATAAGCGTGTCAAACAAAATATATCTTCCTTCAAAATTAAATCATCAGTAATTGTTTAAATTAAAAGGAATTGAATTCATTTACCATGATAAGGTTGATGCATGTTTAATTAAGTTGCATGAGGACGATGGAAACAAGGTTAGAGTGTAATGGGAGAAGTACAGTGGTTGGCCGTGGAAGCAAGGATATAAATACAAGAGGATTGCTTTGTGCCCCCCAGTCCAACGACAAAACTCCTACTTCTTCTTCTCTACTTTACGTGCATGCCAAGTCAACATCCTTTTTCAACTTCAAATTAAATTTACAACCCACACCAAAGTAAACCCTCAGTAGTAATATAACTATATATTTCCTTCAATTCTTAATAACAAACTTAGTTGACTAATTTGAAGAGATGGAAAAAGCAAATACACACTACTACAGAAATGCCCTATTGCAGCACAACAATAGCAGCGCTCAATAACTATAAACGCTGCTATAGATACTTGAAAGTCTATCCCAGCGCTTTATAAAACTAAGCGCTGGTATAGGTGAACCCAATCCCAACATTTATATCTTGTATATTATAAAGCGCCGGGATAAACTCAAATTTAATCTATTAAAATTGGTTTTATGTAAGGCTTGATTTTGGGTTGACTTTATTTTTTCCTCTAACTTTTATTTCACGTTTTGAATTATTAAACCTTTTCTTGTAATTTTCTAATTTTTCAAACTAATTCAGATATCTTTTTTATTTTTAAAACAAGAAAAATTAAAAATTAAAAATAAAAAAATCATTTTTCATGGCCTATCCCAGCAATTTAGGCCTCATTAAACAATTTTTTAATTTAAATTTTTATTTGTTCTCTTTTTACCTATAAGATTATTTTAGAATATGTTTTTCTTTTTTTTTTATTTTTCGTAGCCTATCCCAGCGCTTTTTACGTATAAAGCGCTGGGATATGCCTCATTAAACAATTTTTTAATTTAAATTTTTATTTATTCTCTTTTTACTTATCATATTTTTTTAGAATAATTTTTTTAATTTTTCATGGCCTATCCCAACGCTTTTTACGTATAAAGCGCTGGTATAGGCCTCATTAAACAATTTTTTAATTTAAATCTTTATTTGTTCTCTTTTTACTTATAAGATTATTTTAGAATATATTTTTCAATTTTTTTTTTATTTTTCATGTCCTATCCCAGTAATTTAGGCCTCATTAAACAATTTTTTAATTTAAATTTTTATTTGTTCTCTTTTTACTTATAAGATTATTTTAGAATATATTTTTCATTTTTTTTTATTTTTCATGGCCTATCCCAGCGCTTTTTACGTATAAAGCGCTGGGATAGGCCTCATTAAACAATTTTTTAATTTAAATTTTTATTTATTCTCTTTTTACTTATCAGAGTTTTTTAGAATATTTTTTTATTTTTCATGTCCTATCCCAGTAATTTAGGCCTCATTAAACAATTTTTTAATTTAAATTTTTATTTGTTCTCTTTTTACTTATAAGATTATTTTAGAATATATTTTTCATTTTTTTTTATTTTTCATGGCCTATCCCAGCGCTTTTTACGTATAAAGCGCTGGGATAGGCCTCATTAAACAATTTTTTAATTTAAATTTTTATTTATTCTCTTTTTACTTATCAGAGTTTTTTAGAATATTTTTTCTAATTTTTCATGGCCTATCCCAGCGCTTTTTACGTATAAAGCGCTGGGATAGGCCTCATTAAACAATTTTTTAATTTTATTTTTTTTGTTTTCTTTTTACTTATCAGATTTTTTTAGAATATGTTTTCAATTTTTTTTTATTTTTCATGGCCTATCCCAGCGCTTTTTACGTATAAAGCGCTGGGATAGGCCTCATTAAATAATTTTTTAATTTAAATTTTTATTTGTTCTCTTTTTACTTATCAGATTATTTTAGAATATGTTTTTTTATTTTTTTTTATTTTTCATGGCCTATCCCAGCGCTTTTTACTTATAAAGCGCTGGGATAGGTGATTAGCTTTATATTTAATTAATTCTCTGAATATTTAACCTTATCTTTTTTATTTAATTTTTTATAAATTCCTCATTTTTTTAATTTTTATGACCCTATCCCAGCGCTTTTTACTTAAAAAGCGCTGGGATAGGTGCGCGGGAAATTTCCCTCCAAAAATCTAAAATTTTCCTTTTCCCTCTCATTTCCCCACATTTCCCTATACCCAGCACCGTACTTTCACTCTTCTTTATCACCACCCATTTAATTAATCACTCTTATTCATCTCCTCCTTGCTTATTCATCTCCTCCTTACTTCTTCATCATTATCGAGGTCTCTCAGATCTGTATTGATCAAGTCCAGATCTACATGCTGATGGTGGTTTCTTAAGGGTAAGGGTCCTCTCTTATATTGAACATTGTGTTTTCAACCTCATTACCTTTTTCTCTTTTCTTCTTCCCCTTCCAAATTTTTTTTGTCTTTAGTCACGGATCAGATTTTGTGCTTTGTTTTTTCTTCTTCTTCACTACTCTTGACTTCGCTTATGGACTTCGCTTCTTATTTTGGTTGTTGCTCTTCTTAGTTTATGTTCATTCCATCATATTGATATGAAAGTATAATTGTCTTATTCTTCTTATTCCATCATATTGATTGTTAATATGCATTGGTTGATGTTTTTCGAGGCTTGAATTTATGAAGTCTTCATTAGGAATTTTGCACTGATGCAGGAGGGTGTAAAACAAAAATAAATGAATATTTTTTTTAAAAAAAATAATGCCTATAGCAGCGCTCGTTACGTAATAAGCGCTACCCTATAGCAGCGCTTATTACGTAACGAGCGCTGCTATAGGCATTATTTTTTATTTTTTTTAAAAAATAATTCATTTAAGTATGACCTAAAGCTGCGCTTTTGATATTATAAGCGCCGCTATAGGTAACCTATAGCGGCGCTTATAACACAAAATAAGCGCTGCAATAGGTCATATGACCTATTGCAGCACTGGCTATAGCAGCGCTGCTATAGGGTCAAAAAAAGCGCTGCTATAGAATATTTCTGTAGTAGTGACACTATTTAGATATGTCATATGTTATATATGATATCTTTAAAATATTTATGTGTATAAATAAATAATACTTCTTTTAATATTAAATATAGGACATATTTGCGTACTTTGATTTAGATTAAAGATATCACTTATGTTAATTAATGTGACATAAAACACCTTAATCATCTTCCTTAATTCTCTTCATCTCTCTTATTTGATTATTATTGAGAGGGCATCTATTGGTAATATAGGAAAAAATTGACAAAAATTAGAAATAGATACCACATTCAGGACCAAAACTAACTTCTTAGATAGGTCCTATATATATTAAGGATTGGTGGGAGTGTATCAGTTTATAAATCATACAAATGATAAATATGAATGTTTAAAAGTCTTCTATTGAATTTCTTTAATATATCAAAATTAGTCGGTATTATATTAAGGATTAGTGAGAATATATGATATACTCCCTCCGATTTTAAATATAAGACATATTTGGGGAGATGAGTTTGGTTTTAAATATAAGCTTTCTTTCTAATTGTTCTCGACTCTTCCCTAAATTATCTCTATTAATGCTCTTTAATAATAAACAAGCAGTAGAAGGAGGGTGGGGATAAAGGTAGATAGTTAGAGTGCATTGGTAATATCACATGATTTACACTAACTTAGTTAGCATCCTTAATCTAATCAAATTAAGTAAATATGTCTTATATTTAGGAAGGGATGAAGGAAACCATAACCTATATACTCATAATTAATGGCGGGCAAAAAGATAAAGCTTTTGAAAGTTGGAAGAAGTGGGAGCTCGTGTGGCCCTTGCTAGCTCCTGAACTAAAGGAGAAACTCTAGGTTAGTCATGATGTTCCCACGACGTTCTGGCTCTTTTAGTTCAATTCTCAGCACTAAGTTGTTGAACTCAATATTGATATATACCCCTTTGATTAATTTCCTTCACATTGACTGGTCCACCCAATAATAGGATGCCAAGTAGGAGGGGGCGTGTTGAAATTAAAATTCAGAGTTTTGCAATGGAAGCGAAGTATTTATTATTCATAAGTGGGAAATTAGTGTGGGAAATTTCTAGAGGAGGGAGCCAACAAGTGGAGATGGTCAATGAGAGAAGAAGATTTGAGAGAAAATATAAGGATAAGGTTTGAAGAGATATCTGAGTGTGAGGGAGTGGTTGAAACACAAATGATTGTGCTTTCAATCCTCATCCATTCATTTTGATCAAAAAAAAAAAAAAAAATCCTCATCCATTCCCACACACATATCATCTCACTAGTCATTCCAAATATTTAGTGGTAGCCATTACTTTTATTTATATATGTGTTTGTGGCTTTATACTATTCTATTACACATTTTTTAACTATGTCACGAGACTCTCTTTGTAGTTTTGTCTACTTTCATTCACACTACTTTTGTCCTAACTCTTTCAATAATTATATACTCCCGTCAACACTATGCATAGCTTTATGCTTAAACTTATGGCTAATCCCACTTCTATATGTATTTCTCTACATCATTCCAAATAGATAAAAGTACATATTTAGTATGACAAAAAAGTACACCTTTACTATTATAGTTTTATTTATAATGGATAAGTTTGATTCCTTAATTTTATAATATATTTTTCAGTCATCGACGCATAGTAACACCATTAATCTCACGATGATAATTTTTTGTAATCATTATTTTTATTTTGAAGATTAAACTTCATTTGTCAACATTTAGGCTTAATTTTTTGAATCATCAAGTGACTTAATTTGCTACCATGTATTATCAGCGTTAAGGTTAAAAGATTGAAAGTATAATTTATAATTTTAAGGGCCGGGTTAAAATAAAATCTTCTGTTATTTTTGTAGTACTAGTGAGTAAACTAACACATAAGGTTAATTATTTATTATAAATTCTTTAAATTTCATTTATATATATCAAGAAAGGGTACCGGTGGGCGTGATGAACTTTTAATGAATATGAAATGATTATTAATTTAAGATGGATGAGAAGTGGAGGGGTGAAGCATTAATTAATATGGTAATTATATTGCAAAATAATTAAAAGTGAGGATATGATTCAACAATAAAAAGACAAATGCTAAAGTCCAATATGACTGCAAAATGAATCATGGAACTAAAAATGGCCCATCTTCATGTGATTAAATTGACACTTGATCTTGTTCCGCTGTGTCCTAATGCATAGTCGGTAACTAACTCTCACCAAAGATTACAACATGCACATGCCCAATAAGCTCCCTTACTATATTAACCCTTTATTCACACAATTGTTCAAAGTAATATATGTCTTTTCTATATACTATCTCTTGAACACTAGGAACACGATCTTATATTAAAAATTAGAGGTAATATTCATGTATCATTTTATCAAAAAAAAAAAAAAAATTCATGTATCATGTATGATTGTGGAGACCAACGTAACTCTTCTTAACATTTTCCATTGAACAAAATTAAATACGTGCATATATGTAGATAAGTATATATATCATGCTTAGATACATGTATTTGTATGTATGTGCACGTGTATGTGTGTTCATATAAAGTATAAATGTATACGCAATTTTTTATTGAACAACACTCCCTCCGGTCCTAATTATGAGATCTGTTTGATTTTTTTGAAAAAAAGTTAAGGATACAAAATTAATCACTTTAAATTGTTTATAGTTATCTTTTTCCTCAAAACCACTCTATTCTACTTATAAACTAACCTATAATCTAATTACATGTGACATATATTATAATTTAGTTGTCTAATTTACTTCTTTAACTTTCACAAAAAAATCAAAATAATCTTATATTTAGAACCTGAGGGAGTATTAAATACGTGTATGTATATATATAAATACGTCTATACCATTCTTCTGTTTTTTAAAAGAGCAGAAGAAAAAAGGGGGAAAGATTCCCAACAGAAATATGGTCTGATCGTATCTGTTTATCTGTCGAAACTTTTAATAATTTCCTTTTCATTAATCAGTGTAATATCTAACAGATAACTCGTTTTTTTTTAAGCAGTTCATGATTTTTTCTCTGTATATATACAAATATATTACAGGCCTTGATGATATACACATACAGATACAGGGATCAAAATAAAATAAAATAAAATAGAAAAACTATAATGGTCGTAACATTGGTCAACGAACAGAGATCATTCATGTGACATTATTGTAGTACCAATTTCCATTTTCAACATAAATAACATTTGATGCCTTTCATTAGGTCTTGCTATTAACAATGTTGTTTTGTGATTCTTATGAATTATATTATCATGTATCTTAACAATTACCAATCTATTTTAGGATTAGGAGATCCCCTCTTAATATAAATATCTCATTTGAAATTTGATCATGAGACTCAAAAGGGTATATAACATTGCCCTACGCTATTATTAGACTAACTCCATTTTAGTAGATCTTAGTTGTAGAGTTCAATTTTTTCGAACAAGAATTACTTAGCTTTAGATTGATCAATAGGAGAACCTTTTAATTTAGTTGAGGATTAGATTTTTGTCAGACTTCGCTGAACGTTCTTTTGTTTCTTTTTTTCTTTGCCGGAAAATAATTTCAGTTGGTTCGGCAAACAAAATTTATTATATGCGATTTTCCTCTTATATATCACGTTAATCAGTTACTTTTATTGTATTACCTATTTGTATGTCCATATAGAGTTAATAAAAATCTCGATAAAAACATTATTATCATGGAATAAATTAATCTAACATTTTCCTTCAATAAAAAATATAAATAACATATATTTTCTATAGAAGTGAACTAGTACTAAATAATATAGTAAAAAAGGAAACGTGATAATAGAATTGGGAAAGTGAAGGTGGGGTTAACTTAAATTGGGGACATTCCTATTGCTTGATAACGAAAATAGAATATTGTGGAGACCAAAGAGAACTACCATTAATTTTTTTAAAAAGGAGGGAATTATTGAGATTAGTGAGAATTTAGCGTAACGAACCATTTATGGAATTGATTAAGATTGGATTATGTTGCTTAACCCAATTTGCTTCTTCCTCTTCTTCCTCGTATGTCGCACCACGTGCTGGTCCCACTCTGTTTGAGTGCTTCTCAAGCTTTCTTAATCAAATCTTTCCTTTTCTTTTTTTCTTTTCCTTTCACTTTCTCTCCATTAAATAGGTAAATCACCGCTTTAACTTTTTTTTAAAAATATATTAGCCTTAAAACATGAAAGTGTAATTAGTTTTAGGGAAATTATTATTTAACCCCTTCAATAACAAATTAACCTCATATACCCCAAAAAATTCTAAAACTTCACTTTATCCCCAAAGGAGCAATGCGAAATTAAATGTTTCAGTTCAAAGACCAAAATGTCCTTATTGAAAGAAGTATAAACGTCTTAAAAATTTTACATATGTGTATTGGAAATCTATTGTGAAACGTTGGGTGCTTTAGTGTTGGTTTTCATGTTTTAAAACTTGAAAATACTCATATTAATGTTGGAAAGAAGTACAAATGTCTTGAAAACTCCCTATATGAGTCTTGAAAACCCAGCTGAGAAATGTTATATGCTTTAATCTTGGATTCTATAATTTTTGAGATTTGAAAATACTCATGTTGATGTTGGAAATATGCACAAACTAGGGGATCCGTTAAAGGATAACCCCATTGCAAATGATTAAATAAAATATTTTATGAAAACCACCACTCATTTGTTTATAGGATTTTAGGAGTTTGCTTTTGTGAATAAAAACATTTAAAAAGAGCTATTTGGTATGAAGGATTTGGAGTGGAGAGGAGAGAAGCCAAAAAATTTTTGAGTTAAATTTTGAAAATTTTAGAAATGTAGTTATTAAATTTTAATAAATATAAGATATAAGATAAAAGAATAAAAAATTAATTAAAAATTTATAAATCCAGTTCTCTAATTTTAATTCAACTTAAATTTTTTTGCATCCGCTAACTTCCTCTCCCAGTACTAAACAGCCCCTAAGAGCTAACCAGTATCTAGACAAACCTTAAAATTTAAAAAGCACAAACAATCATATTAATGCGGATTCAAATTAAATACCTCATTTAGGCAAGACGGATGATATTGTCTATAGTGTGCAACTGTACATCGTAATTTTATCAAATAGATTGACTTTTATTAATAAATTTACTAATTTGTTTTTTTCCCCCTTGTAGATCCATCCTTCTTAATTATTTGGTTTGATTTTATTTAGGGTAAAGCTGTTTATGACTTGTAGTCTCAAGGTCGCTCTACAGTCTGATCTATACCATTTCGATATTAAATGGATACATATAGGAAAATTTGTTCGGTTATTGGGATAAGATTTACTTTTACTTACCCACATGTATCGAGAGCCGCAAAATAATATGATGGATCTTTGTTTTTTAATAAAATAAATTGAGTGGGAGATTTATTTGATGTAGTTGGCTATAGCTGTTAACTCGTGGATGATAAGATAATTTCAGAATAGGTTAACTTCACTTACCATTCACGTAAAGATTGTCCCATATATTGCCGGCAAAAGGCAATTCACTTCATGAACACATCACATTGGTTACTCCATGCATTTCCCAATATTAATCAAACTTGCTTCTCCTGATTAATTGCCCCTAGTTTCTTGAGTTTGCCGTATTTGCATTGTAATTAATTAATTCATTTAATTAACTGTCACTTACATCAACAATTAAAGTGTTAATTGCGTTTAGTTGATCAGTTCATGTCGTTTGTGCCGATAACTTCGGCTTCTATATAACCTTGCATTGTACTATATTATCACGTCTCTTTATCTTAATTAGTCCGCAAATATACCCTAATTTGAACTACATGTTTCGAACTAAAACATGAAAGTTCATAGTACGTACCTTGTCTGTCAAGAGATTTAAAAAATAAATAAACTAAACAGGGTTTTCACGTCACAAATTTTAGGCTTTTCACGTCACTTTTCAAGGGGACATAAATTCAAGTGACGTGAAAAACTGGACTTTTAACGTCACACAAAAAAGTGACGTGGTAAGTCATATTTTTCACGTCACAAATTACAAAATTGCGACGTTGTTTCACCAAAATTAGATGTTAATGATGTGGGAGAAACCACGTCACAATTACCAATTTGTGACATGGTTTCAAGAAACCATGTCACAAATTGGTAATTTGTGACTTGGTTTCTCAGGAAACCATGTCACAAATTGTTATGTGTGACGTTAAAAGTCCGGCTTTCACCTGGGAAAAGTCCAGGCCGGACTTTTCATGTCACACATAACAAATTTGTGATGTGGTTTCTAGAAACCACGTCACAAATTGGTGATGTGTGACATGAAAAGTCGCCTGTGAGAAACCACGTCACACATAACCAAATTTGTGACGTGGTTTCTAGAAACCACGTCACAAATTGGTTATGTGTGACATGAAAAGTTCGGCCTGGACTCTTCACGGGTGAAAAGTCCAGGCCAGACTTTTAACGTCACACATTACAATTTGTGACATGGTTTCCTGAGAAACCATGTCACAAATTACCAATTTGTGACGTGGTTTCTTGAAACCATGTCACTAATTAGGTAATTTGTGACATGAAAAGTCTAATTTTTTTAAAAAAAATATAGGGCAATTTTTTGTATTGGAATCACCCATAATACAAGAAAATTCTTCCAGAATTAAAAAAAAATAGGGCAATTTTTTGTATTGGAATCATCCACAATTCCAAAAAAAATGCCCCTGTATGAACATTTGAATTAAAATAGGATAGTTATCATTTACAACTATGAAACTATAACATAAGAAATATACATTTATTACAAGAGTGAGAGAGCAATACAAAAGCAACATCTCATATATGTCCATTACAAGTGTCATTACACCATATAATAAACTTAACAAAGCAAAAATACTATGAAATTTATACAAATTAAGTTTAAATAAAGTAAAAAATCTGTCCAACTAATAGTCCCTATCAAATAAATCATTAGCCTTAATATTTTACCGGTATGCTCCCTAACAGATGAATTGCAGCAGAAGTACCTACAACGACAAAGAGACAAATTTGAGTGTTGGACAAGAAGATAACATCTCAACATCTCTCTTTCAGATTAACACAACACCAAAAATATATCAGTCATGAAATCAAATGCTAAATATTTTTAAAACCTGAAAGCAACTCAATCATTTTTTTTTTTAAGAATCAAGTTAAGCTAGTACAAAAAGGACCTAGAGTTATCTAACAAAGAACATGCAGACCTTGTAGCATCACCACAAAATTGAACAATGTAAAAGTATAAGGCCCTCATTTAATATGAGAATCCCTAGATAGTGATAGAAGGTATAAGGCCCTCATTTAATATTCCTCTTCCTGATTCTATCGAACACACACGCACAAAAGAAGGCCAAAAAATTCTCAACCATCATCACAGTACTCACACATATTAAGCCCCTAACTCAAAATTATTACCAACCAAACTCCCTTTTCCTTTTCCTTGTAACCACCGGCCAGAACTACCAAAAAGGGAAGAAAAATTGAACATTTAACAATCTAATATTAAACAACCATAAGCAGGCAACTTCAATTCACATCCCAAAGCAAGACAAAATTTCATCGAATGAACATGGAGAAGAAGAACAAGAAACTAGCGGCAGTGCAGGGCAGGGAGAAGAAATCATCACAATTACACCTTTACTAATTTATCAACCATAAGAACATATTCTTCAGTGCACCAGAAATTATCAACATAGAGGAACAAGTTCGCAGGAACAGGGGAAGAACAAGAAACTAATGGGCAGAGCAGGGAGGAAAATTTCGAAGAATTGGGCAATGTGAAGGAAAAGAAAATTGAACCATTATTATCCACTCAACATCAGACAATTAAAGCAAGAAAATCAAATCCTTCCCATTAACTTCAGCCACCGACGGCTTCGATCATCAACCAACCAAAATTCCCAAATTTCTCTTCGGATGAACAGAACCCCGAAGAGGAAAATTTGGGAAATCAAACGAATCAGCCCTCCCCTCGCCAAATACACTTCAACACTATCCTTGTTCAAGTCCTAAGCTACATTTTTAGGTATTTTGAAGTTCTAAAATCCCCCAAATTTCTGAATCAATCCCTCCCTTTGAAGCTTGAAATCGGACAAGAAAGAGGGAGAAATTGAAAGAAAAAGCTTACCCAAAGTTCCTTCAAGCTTCTTGAACATTTATCTCCCCTTGACACCACCGATCGCCGCCGTTATCGCCGGATTTTGCCGCTGAAAATGGAGGACCCGAGAGAGCAATGGTGGAAGTCAAAAGAGAGTATGTGGGTGTGAGGCTGCCATGCTTTGGTTATTGAGGAGGAGGGATTGAATCTCAGGGTTCTTGACAGTGATGAGATCTTAGAGTGACGATGGTGAAGACGGAGGAGAATGAGGGCGACGACGAAGAATGAGGGCGATGGAGGAGAATGAGGGATTTGAGCAATGGAGAGAAGGAAGGTTAGGGTTTGAATGCATTGAAAAGGTATGGGAATCACTGAGGGATGGAAAGCGGGAGCGGGAGAAAAGAAAAACATACCACGGATAATTTTTTTTAAAATTTTTTTTAAAATTTCTGTGACTTTCAAAGTCACAATTAGTATAATTGTGACGTTGAAAGTCACGGATAATTTTTTTTTAATTTTTTTTTAAAATTTCTGTGTCTTTCAACGTCACAATTAGTATAATTGTGACATTGAAAGTCACGGATAATTTTTTTTAAATTTTTTTTTCTGTGACTTTCAACGTCACAATTAGTATAATTGTGACGTTGAAAGTCACGGATAAATTTTTTTTTAATTTCTGTGACTTTCAACGTCACAATTAATATAACTGTGACGTTGAAAGTCAAGGACAATTTTTTTTAAATTTTTTTTAAAATCTCTGTGACTTTCAACGTCACAATTAATTTAATTGTGACGTTGAAAGTCACTAATTTTTTTTAAAAAAAAATTTTAAAATTATTTTCTGTTGAGTTTCAACGTCACACTTAGATTAAGTGTGACGTTGAAAGTTAAAGCAAATTTTTTTATTTTTTCATTTTAAACAAACAACGTCACAAATGCTTAAAGTGTGACGTTGAAACTTTCAACGTCACAATTTAAGGTTGGTGTGACGTTGTAACTCCCTCCACCTGCAACTTAATTACAAAAATGCCACCGCGTTTTTTTTTCCATGTCACATTTATAATTATGTGACGTTAATTGGTGACGTGAAAAGCCTATTTTGTAGTAGTGCCTTTAACATGTATAATTATATTGAGAATATTTTGAGGTGAAAATTATACATTTAGGACAAAATAAATTGAATTCTTATAGTTATTGTTTAGGGGTAAATCAATTACATGATGCTGATTAGTATATGTGGGGTACAGAATATCAATTATATGTGATGCACTACTTTTTTCACTACAAAAATATATATCATTAGTAACAGTTTTTTGTCACGGTTTACCACAACCGTTACAGAGCAGTAAAGACTTAAACCGTTACTAAAAGCTAGTAACGGTTTAAACTACTTTGTCACGGTTTAAACCGTGACAAAGTTTGTCACGCTTGAAACCGTGACAAACTGTGATAAAACCTCTTATATAAAACCTCATTTCCCTTACTTTTCACACACTCTTCTTCTCTTCATTATCTTCTCTTTTTCCTCTCATCCGGCTTATACAAGTCTGATTCATCTTTTCTGGACGATTTCATTTTAAACCAGTTATCTTATTTATTTGGTTATAATTTTTTTATTTTTGTTGCAGGGTGTCTATTTTAGAACAATGAGTAATATTATTCTAAATAAAAATAAGATCAATTATTTCTGTAAATATTATTTTTAAGGAAAAGTTTAAAAGAAAATTAAAATATGAAATATCAATTTATTTACCTAAAAAGAAAAAAATTATTAATAATTTAATTTAGCTAAAATCTATAAATTCTTCAATAAAATAAAACAAGTAATCAGTAGCACAAACCTTGACTTATTTATATGGATCTGAGACAAATATTTAGAAGAAAAACCTTGACTAGATGTGTCATAATTTAATAGAAGACTCGTGACAAATTTGTCATGGTTTAAACCATGACAAGCATTATGACATAGCTTGTCACGTTTTAAAACGTAACAAGTTATGTGTCATGAATGTGTAACGGTTTAAAAAACCATTACTAATTACTAATTGGCCTGCCACGGTAGGATTTAGAACCGTGACAAACCTATGGTTTTAACCGTGACAAATCAACGTTTTTTTTGTAGTATTTCATGTCCCGACGATATATTCAAGTCTTTTTAATATTTCTAACTCTTATTTCAGAAGTCTCAAAATTTATGACATGTTTGATTTATTACTCCTTGCCTACAACTTAGTCGCACTACAAAAAAATGGGGCGTTTGTCACGGTTGAAATAGGACGTTTGTCACGGTTTTAACCGTGACAAACGTCCTTTGTCACGGTTTTAAAAACCGTGACAAAACCGTCCGTGACAAGCCGATTTGTCACGGTTTTAAAAAACCGTGACAAAGATAACAAAAAACCGTGACAAGAAGACAAATTTGTCACGGTTCTTTACTCAAAACCGTGACAAATTTGTCACGGTTCTGACAAGGGAACCGTGACAAATTTGTCACGGTTCCCTTACACTTTGTCACGGTTTTAGAAAAAAAACGGTGACAAAGTGTAATTTTCATTAAAAAAAAATTGAAACTTTTTTTTTATTTTGTACGATTTAATTTTAAAAACATATTACTTATTAAAAAAATTTATAGAATAATTGTTCTATTATTATTGCAGATTTTTCTTTTCATTTCCGTAATTTTAAGTTATCAAAGATAACAATTATAATTTTTTAGAAGAATAATTATTATCTTAAGAAAATTTGCAAAACACCTGCAACAAAATAATTTAAACAATAATTAGAAATTACTAGAGATAATGTTTGAATTCAATGTGTATAAAATAAAAAGAATAAATGAATTACATAAATTATCAAAATTAAAAAGAGCAGCAGAAAGCATCCCTTGAGAGGAGAGAAAACATGAGGAAAGAAGAGGAGAGCATATAATGAATGAGGAGGGGGTTTTTATACTGGAATGAGCCTACATTTTGTCACGGTTCCAAGTGGTAAACCGTGACAAGGTGTCACAGGTCCATAGGACCCCGTGACAAGCATGCAAACCGTGACAAGCATTTGCTTGTCACGGTTTGCAATGGGAGAACCGTGACAAGGTTTTATTTGTCACGGTTTGTCTTGGGCAAACCGTGACAAATAATTTTAAATCTTTTTTTTTATATTTTTAAAAAATATATTAAACTTTGTCACGGTTTGAGTGTCCTAAACTGTGACAAATATTAAACTTTGTTACGGTTTGAGTGTCCTAAACCGTGACAAAGTGTTTCTCTCTATATGGCGGGAAGGTTAGCGCCATATTTGTCACGGTTATCTTTCTTCAACCGTGACAAATTTATCAAATTTTTTCTTTTATTATTTTTGTCACAATTTTGTCACGGTTTTGTGACAAAACCGTGACAAATTGCATATATTTGTCACGGTTTCAATAACCGTGACATAGGAACCGTGACAAACAGACCTTTTTTTTGTAGTGTCGCTTGCTTAATCTCATGCCTATAAAATCATTAAACTAAACACGAAAATTCTTAGACAATTTTTGAAATATTTTGGATTATCTACATATATATATATATATATATGTGTGAGTATATATAATAATAATAATAATAATAATAATCTGAACCAACCTCTCTCTCTCTCTCTCTCTCTCTCTCTCTCTCTCTCATCCTAAGTTGTGTGCAGTGAACTTTTCTTTTGTCCACTACACCATGGATCTCGTAGCCAGAAACGTTAGTCAATTTTGATGACTATAAATAGGCATCAACTGTAAGCCAACAATCCAAAAGGCGGCGATTGATAATTGCTAATTTGTTTTTATATGATTAAATTACCTAAATAATTTAATTTTAGATGTAACAGCTTTCAGTTTTCTAGAAGTGATTAGTCAGAACTCAAATATATGCATAATTTTAGTATTTCGCTTCTCTCATCTATATTATTAATTTTTTTCAACGTCAAAGTAAGCATGAAATCCCACGTCATTCTGAAAAATACACATAATTAATACACAAAGAAACTAAAGCGAGAAGAATTAAGCAGTATTCTTATTTCTATATTTCCAGATTCTTACCTAAACATGAAAACTGAATAGGGAAAAGGATAGTAAAATAAAGCCAACCACAAATTAAATTACTAATATTGAAAGAAGCATTGGCGTTTTCGTATCTAATCACATCACTATTATCATTAAGTATTTTATTTTTTGATGTTGATTAGTTTGTGGCTTTAATTGAATCGTATACAACATATATGCATGCATATGGACAAAGATAAATAACAAGCTTATTATACGTCATTTTGAGAGCTACATTTTATCTAATTACGCCTCCAAATAATTTGTTACTAAAATATATAAACTGATAGCAACCAACTTGTTTTGTGATATTATAATTAATGGAAAATCTCCTAACCTGTGTTAATGATAATGATAATTAAGGTAGTATAGAGTTGAGGAGAACATAATCAGCATGATAACGATATTTGGCCGACCAAAAGACCAGCACTCATGATTGTATAATATTTATACATGGATAACATTTTTATACTATTTATAAATCTTATTATAAGAATATGCATGCACTTTTCTCTTTAAGTCACTAGTGAATTAATCTTTTTAATGAACTCGTACTTCATAATTTAATTGAAAACTTCGATACCAAACACAAAATGCAAACTAATTTTTTCATATATAAGTGGTTTCAGTGATGTAAATGTAATTAGATAGGTATGAATTAGGTTCAATTAACAAGTTATCAACAGTTGCATCATTTTGTTTTTTCTTTTATTTTCTTTATGTATCAACAAAATCGTGATGCTAGGTCGGTATCTTATCTTGATATTTTATAAGGGTGTGTATCTACAAGGAAAAGCGACTTCATAAAATTAAATTTTAGGTAAAATACTAGTTTGATTTAGACAAGAAAAGTCTTCATACTATTACAAAATAAGCATTCAACGTCATCAATTAACGTCTATTATATAGAAAACTGAGGTTAAAAAAACGCGGTTTAAAATCCCGTCTAGACTTTCAATGTCCCTTATTATATAATAAGGGACGTTAAAAGTCCATTGACAAACTTTAAGAGAGGGTCTTTGTGGGACTATTGGCGTCCCTTTTTTTTTATATATAATTTGGGACGTTGAAACATTGACATTTAATGTTCGTTATTTATGGGGACGTTAAAAGTCCAGTTTTTCACGTCACTCAGATTGACGTCTTCTACAAAAATGACGTGAAAGCCCCAAAATAACAGACGTGAAAACCCTTTTTTGTAGTAGTAGTGTCACTTTCAATAAAAATGGAATATTAACTCTAATGAATATATAGCTTCAGAAGAAACAATTGATAAGAAATTAAGCTTCATGTTCATTTTTTACAGTCAACTTCGGTGATAATTTGTCATGATGAATAAAAATCTCTGAAGATGAATTAATTTATTCTTTTTTGACAGGGATAAAAACAGTTAAAGAATGGAAATCAATTGATGGAGAGAATTATGTAAGGAGAAGCAAGTAGCTTAATGAATCGATTATTAGTTGGAAAGTTTAACTTAGGAAAGCACAAAATAAAAGAAACAATAATGATGTGTGAATTGGAAATTAATTAAAAGCGGATCATCAATTAATCAATTGAAGGCTAGAAACAAATTGCTTAAAAGGAATCGATGATGATTAGGTTGAAAGTTTGGTTGAACATAATGATCACATTCCTTAAAAAAATTAATGATAATCAGTGCATCATTTTAGTCATATTCAGGTTATATATATGAAGCTGTGTGTCCAATTTTGGTGTTCCTCATAATAAGAAAAAACGCAATATTACTGATCACAACATGTCTCACAATTATCATGACGTCTGTCTAAACCTGCCTCTCCTGCTCTTCTCAAATATAATTATACATCATCCACTCTTCACTTTCATTACATAATTAACTATATATCACTAATCAATCATTATTATTGTTCAACTATATTAAGGAACGAGGTGAGAATATAAAGTGAATAATGGCATATATGCTACCTTATATTTCTCACCGCCAAAATACCAACTTGTGGCCTATAAGGCTCAAGACCCCACTCAATATGTTGCTTGCTAGCTAAAAAGATGTAATCAGATTTCTAATAAGGATTACATATGATAAAAGAGAATATGGAATGGGTGTGTAATAGATGTTAGTTGAAGGTTTCCACCACTACAATATTAATTAAGATCTCATAAATCAGGCTAAATCGGGTTAGTCATCATCAACATGAGGTGCGGTTTCAAGAAGACCTTAGCCTAAACAGGATATTATATGGTTTGGTTTGGTTTGGTTTGGTTCAGTACTAACCTAAAGTTGGGTCCAAACTTGGTCAATTGGACTGCTGGGACGAGTTTAATTAGGTAGTCCATCACCTCAATTCTTTTACTTTGTGGGAGGTATGATTTCAAACCGGCAAACTCAATGGAGACAATGGAAAAATAACTATATTCATGTAAAATTCATCCCAAAATGAAAATCTGATCATAAAAAAAAACTCATAATTACAATACAAATTAGTAATATGTAAGTTACAAAGTGATATTAAGAAAATCACTTGAGCAAACCATGCCAATCCAAGTGGTCTGATCACTTGATCTAGAACCTGATCAAGCTCAACCAACTATTTTGGTTTGATTTCACCATAGAGCTTATTTGGATTGGAATAAACCAAATCACATCGGGTTGGATCATACTTGCATAGTTTTTGACATCCCTGACTATAATGAGGACTTTTGACGTCTATTCTGAAGGGCCTTTTATGTCATAAGACACGACTTAAAATCTAATGTAATGTAATTAGTATGCTTTTATATATATATATATATGCTTGTTCTTGGATTCTTGAGCATCTATACTTGTTTCATTGTAAAGTAACTAGAAAATCAAAACAAAATAATTTTATTAAATCTTTAAAAATACTTTTGCCTATAATTACTACATTTTTTTTTTGTAACTGTGGACCTAAATTAGGTTGATAAACTCTTGATTTTGTAATATTATCTATAGGAGAAGGGTTGAGAAAGAAAACATAATTGGGATAAAAGGGTGTGGATCAAAATGAGAAAATAAAAAACACCAAAAATTGAGAGCAAGCAACAACATGTGGGTTATATGATGAGCTGTGTGAACAAAAACACAAACAGTTAGAAGAACACAATGATGGTATTTGTGGGGGTCCAAGTTTTGGGAGAAGCAGACAATATAATCTCTCCTTTTTAGGCCAATATCACTACTTATTGTATATTCCCATTATTATTGTTATTACTATAAATATTAGTATGAAGCATATTATTATGATTATTGTATTATTTAGTACTATGAGAACTATGTGTGCCTTGCCTCCCCTTCTCACTCTCAGTCAAATTGATGCTTGTTGACTCCGCAACTCCCACCCCACTTCTCACCTCACCATTCGCACTTTCCTATGCAATCCTTACCTCTCTTTTTTTCTATTCATTATCATTATTATGCTTTCCTATTTATTCATTTATTCTATATATATATATTGTGTCACTATTTTTCTCAGTTAGCAGTTCGATTGAAAATGTTGCAATTTGGACCTTCTAAGACAACCACACTTCCTCTAGCTTCCCGTAAGTCTTAGTATGTCTTATGTAGCTGTGAGTTTGAACCCTCTACAGATATAATAAATGTGTGGTTTACAAAAAACAAAAATGAGATAAAATAAAGCACATGCATTGTGTTACACATTTTTGAGTTATTAATTAAGTTTTTACTCATCAAAAATTTGCATTATATCTAATAACAAGTCCCTAAATTCCTAAATTTGCATACATACAATCACTTGTTAATATATTTCTACATTGATAGAATATGTTTAAATATTTTTGAGCACGTTTAACCTCTCCTTAAACTTTGAGTTATTTGCAATTATCCATTTCCATATAAAAATGTGTTAATAAAACAAACCTACTAATTAAATTTCACACACAGACACACAGATTTTGGGGGGATTCATGATCAAATTTCAAACAAGCTAAGTTACACACAGCCAAAAGTATAAGAAGACTTGTGTAATGTAACTTTAAAAAATTGCGTATATATGAATAGTGCAATGAATAAATGTAGAGGAGAAAAGCTGGAAGAGCCCACATGGTAGATTAGTGTCACATTAATGGGAAGCTTGGAGAGATTCTAAGGATGGAAGCCATAATTGAGAAGAAACAATGATCAAAGGGGGTATAATATGGCAAGCACTACTAATTACTTGCACATGCTTGCATGTAAAAGCTTTTGACAAGCCATTTTCAAACTAATTCTTTTTAACCAAATTATATCATTAATTTCTCTGTTTTATAAGACATTATTATTAGTATTATTATTATTTGGATGATTTAAATGAATGGTCAAGCAGGATTTGATATTGCTGGTAGACCTCAAACACCGAATAATAATGCAAATATTAACACATGGAACATTGTTAACCACTATTTGCTTCCTTAAAGGATGACTTTCACACCAAACTCTACAAAAAATCTTTTCCCCGGTCGGTGCTTTATTACAACTAATTGATGGGTTTCTTTTATTTCTGCTTTCTTTTTAATTTGTATCCACGAGTCCTCTTCAATTATACATTTTTAGTTTCAATTTTATTATTGAATGGGATGCCTCCTTTTATTTATTTATTCTCTATTTACAAGAGCGACTCCGACATTCATGATTTGAAAGTTTACGTGACTACAGCGAAATTTATTTTTAAAATGCAGTGAGTTGAATAGATATATCTTGCAAAATGCATAACTTGTTTGAGAATTTGAAATATATTTGTGTGGGCTGGATTTCAAAATATAGTGAAGGTGAAATTTTTTTATGAGGCATGAGTATCTCCTATTGAAGGTATTTCTGTTTGAGACATTATAAGCTACTAAAATGTGTTCATTTCTCCTATTAAAGATCGGTGTTACAAAACAATTGATTCGTTGTACTCTTCGAATCAAGGCCTCCGGATATGTTGGGCCTAAAGGCCCCATCCATCTGCTGGCTGGCCCTTTATTGCTTATAACCCTTTTAATTTGCAAACCATATTCAATTTTTATAAAAAATTGAATAAAGGACTACGGCTGCTACAAAGCCTTATAAAGGACACAAGTGATTGTGTTCATTGTTGAATACGTACTACAATACACGTGGTGCACTAAAAAAAAGGACTTTCTGCGGCGACTTTCGGTGGTGACATAAAAAATTGCTGCCAAAAGTCACTTTATGTATCGCTACTAAAAGTCCCACCTTTTGTCGCCGCAAAAGGTATGTCTTTTAGCAGTAACTTTTTATGTTGCTACCGAAAGTTATACCTTCTACGGCAACTTTTGTGTTGCCGCAGTAAGTGTGATTTTCAGCAGCGACTCTAGGTCGCTGCTGAAAGGTCCGGCGACATTATATGTCGCCACTAAATGTATGGTTGTTAGCGGTGACATTTACAAGTCGCCGCTAAAAGTTATGCAATTTATTTTTTGAATAACACTTATAAATGTTATATTTTTAATTTTTATATACAATATTTAAAAAATTAAATAAGTTATTTTATCTTGAAAAATAAAATAAGGTGATATATTTTCATTTTTATTGATTTTTAAATTTATAGTGAATACTTTAATTTAAAATTAATGATATATTAAATAATCTAATACATGGATAATGAATAATAATTTTTAAATTAATAAAATTATATTAACTATACCAACATTCTGATTTATTAAAAAAGAATATTATGAATATTATATTAATAAAGAATTATTTATATTATATTTTATATTTATATATTAAATGAATAAATATATATATATATATATTAAACATAGGTATTAGGTAATATGATAATATATTTATATTTCAATATTATATGTATTTAAATTGATTTATTAAATATAGGGAAAATTTCAATATATGACCAAGGTAGCCAATTAATTTCAAAATGGGACCAAAAGATTCTGAAATATCACTTGAGTCTTGTGGGGGCAAACTGAAATTAAATTGAGAGGAGAAAAGACAACATTGACCCCACGTGTCAGAGAGATAAAGTGTCAGAGGAGAGAGAGTGTCAGAAGAGAGAAAGGGTGAGAGGAATATTTTATTTTTTATTGTGGCTTGTGCATATGAGATTTTCCTTGTTCGTGTGAAAATAAGTGGGGTTTGTGTGTGTAAGAGAGAGAAAAGCGTGTGAGAGAGAGAGAGGGGGTGTCAGAGGAGAAAGAGGGTGAGATGAATATTTTGTTTTTTATTAAGGCTTATGCATATAAGATTTTCCTTATTCATATGAGTTTTTTCTTGTTCATATGAACTTTTCCTTGTTCGTGTGAAAATGAGTGGGGTTTGTGTGTGTATGAGAGAGAGAAAAGCGTGTCAGAGAGAGAGAGGGTGTCAAAGGAGAGAGAGGGTGAGAGGAATAATTTGTTTTTTATTGAGGCTTGTGCATATGAGATTTTCCTTGTGCATATGAGCTTTTCCTTGTTCATATGAGCTTTTCCTTGTTCGTGTGAAAATGAGTGGGGTGTGTGTGTCAAAGAGAGAGAAAAGCGTGTCAGAGAGAGAGAGGGTGTCATAGGAGAGAGAGAGTGAGAGGAATATTTTGTTTTTTATTGAGGCTTATGCATATGAGATTTTCCTTGTTCATTTGAGCTTTTTCTTGTTCATATGAGCTTTTCCTTATTCGTGTGAAAATGAGTGGGGTCTTTGAGAGAGAGAGAGAGAGAGAAGAGAGAGAGTGTCAAATATGCCATGTTGGGGTGGCCCTTTTTTGTCTTTTTCCACATTAATTTAATTTCACTTAAGGACCCTGAACCTAAAGTGATATTTCAGAATCTTTTGGTCCTACTTTTTAATTAATTATCTACCGTAGTCCTATATTGAAATTCTCCCTTAAATATATGCATATAATATTAGTGTGTGTGTGTGTGTATAGGGACAATTGCACATAGGTCCCAAGTAAGAGAATTAATTTCAGAGAAGTCCCAAGGAGTTGTTAATGACAACTATTAACAACTGCAACAGCCTTGGTTAACAAGTGAAGAAGTTGTCAATGGACCTATCTGAAATTAATTCTCTTACTTGGGACCTATTTGCAATTCTCCCATATATATATATATATATTTAATTTTGTAGTAATATGATAGAAGTTCATCAAAGCTCAACTGGTGGAAGCCTCACACAAGAGCAAAGTGGTTATGGGTTTGAATATTGGGAGGCACATTTAGAGGTGAAATAAAAGGTGATGCAGTGGTGTGATGTGGCATAGAGTGATGATATGATACAACGTAACACATGACAAATGGCTGAGGGTCACCACGTCATGAGCCATATGGGCATAAAGTGCTGATGTGATTTTAATTATTTTAATTTTTTTGCTATAGTAACCCTTTGGCGGCAACTATTATCACCACTAAAAATAAAATTTCACCGACTACCCAAAAAGTCGCCACCAATACTTTTGGATACAGTCACATAGGCAGCGACTTGGCGGCGACAAAAAAGTCACCACCAAAGACCTTCAGCGGCGACTTGTCGAAAGCGGAATTTTTTGTAGTAAGTAAGCTTCCTAGGCGAGTCCATATTTTTTAAAATTAAAATCTAATTAATTAAATATTCGTATGTGATATGAATTTTAATGATTAATAACTTGATTAACTTCACCCTTAAGGACAAATTCTTGCACGGACACATCATTTATGGTCTATCAAATTAAAATACACCAAATCTTATCATATAATGCATCATATAAAATTAGGAACTAGTTTCTTACTAAGTACAAAGCTTAGTTGGGAAAGTTAATCAAATCTCGACCTTCAGATTGATTAATATAGTTCAGATTTGATCTTATAAAAGTTTATATTTTTCTAAAAAGATTACTTCAATGGGTATAGAATATAAAATAAAGATAATATTTTAACTATCACTTTTTTAAAAAACTAATTTTTTTACTCGAAAAAACATCTTTTTAAAAATAGTAAAATCTGGACCGTCCAAATCTAATTTGAAGGGTGAAGATTTGATTAGCTCAGCTTATTAAAGAAACTGATTCCATAAAATTAAATTTCATTTCATAAATTTGTCCCACAATTTTCTTTTCATGAAATTAATCACTTATCTTGCCAATTAATTTTCTATTCTGTAATAAATGATACAATTTAAGCATTTTAATTGGACAAACAATAAATATTGTGACGCTCCAAGTTCATACCAAAACTTATCCACTCTCAACTCTCATGTTCTTCAAGGATTCATATCAAGCCCTTGAGATATACTAGTACAAAATGCATATATATATATATATAGCAATAAAGATTAAGGGGCCCAAATAAAAGAAAGACCTGAAGAGTTCGCTGATGTATGGAAGTATCTGAGTGGGGTTGAGTTCTTTCCTTTTTTTAAACATTATGTGTATATTTCGCCAATAAAAATTGGTTCAGTTTGTAATAAGTTAGATTATTGTCCACAAGGTTATGACTATAAATCCTACTAATTAACGATGTAAGAATCATATTGGAACGTGATCTATAAATACCTTTGTAAATGTTATTTAAACTTTGAGGCATGTTCTAATACTAATAAACCCTCGGGGACTTCATTCACTTAAATATTTTTGTTGTTGTAAAAATATGTGTACATTTTTATCGTAAGATGAGGGTAAAATAGTCAATTGAACCAATTTCACAATGTTTGCGGTCAAGGAGGACTAATCACGATTCTCATCACTCATGATCCTTTGTCTCCACGGCTATACTCTTGAAACCATATGGAGAACGCCATTGAGCAAGACTTAATTATAATAACAAGATAATATAACAACTCATAATCAAGTAGGGGTGGAAATAAGTTAGACTTTCGTAGACTTCAACTAAATAGACCTGGGCCTGATTAAAAATGTAAAACTTAAGTCTGGGCCTGAGCCTGTATGTAAGCTTATTTTAGGCTTGAGCCTGAGTCTTTGAAAGGCCTGACAAGGCCTGAAGGCCTATTTAAAAGCCTTCTTAAAATGTAGACTCTTAATAGGCTTAAAAGTTTATACTTATAATTCCATATATTACCCTTTAAATGCATTAAAATGCATGTAAATGTCTCAAAAATATTTTATGGTTATAAAAGTAGATAAGTTGATAATGTTATAATTAATTTATATAATTTATTTTACATTATATATTATAATAGAACTTACAAAATAATTAAATAGGTCATGACTGTAGGCTTGTAGGCTAGGCCTTACGATGCCTGTCCTGTTTACCTAAATAGGCCTAACAATAGGCCTAATTATGAGCCTGACCTATTTACTAAATAAGTTAGGTTAGGCTTATTGTAAGCTAGGCCTTAGGCCCTTATAAGGGTTGGCCTATTTTTAACCCTATAATCAACTCAACAAAACCAAACTAGAAATATTTAAAATGTTGTATAACGAAATAAGAAGAAATCAGAAATGGACTAGGTGTATCGTGTACGTTTCATTTCAGTTGTTTCAATATCTTTATAATAAATTATAATTAATGCATGTAATATCAAGTTCTGAAGGCCATACTTTTTGCATGGAACTTGTACTTATCAGTATTATTAATGTTAAATATGGAATCTTATAAGAGTTACGTTGCACTATTTTGTTGTCCTCCTTCCTCTTTCGTTTTAAAAAAAGATATTACTCCCTCATTCCTAAATATATGACCTATTTACAGAGGGGAGTTTACTCCTAAATATAAGATCATTTTTTTGGTCAAATTTTCCTAACTTGTCCCTATTAATGTTATTCAATAATAAATGTGTAAGAAAGGGAGAGTGGCAATAAATGTATGTGGTTATGGTGTTTTAACAATAAAATGTGATTAATTTAACTAATATCCTTAATTTAATTAAATTAGGTCAAAAAAAGTCTTATATTTAGGAAAGGAATGAGTAATTAGCTTCAATTTAATGATCTCACAAATACTAAATACTACCAATCAACCTGTCCCCGTAGTGTAGCCTAAACACTAAAAGGTAGGATAAATATCATTTGGGGTTCCACAAGTGAGAGAAGAAGGGAACGTGGGAGGGAGAGGGGGAAGAAGGAAACGTGGGACGAATTTGAAGAAAGGGTGTCTGTAGGAATACAACGAAAGAGACCTATCCGAAGATTAATGAGCTGACGCCTGACGTAGATGGTACTCGAATATAGAAAGATCTTACAAGTATTTTTATTAGTATCTCGAGAATCTTCACTTAAATAGAGAAGCATTGACATGAACAGATCTTGCAATGAAAACGCTGTGTTTGTTAGCAATCATGATTCATAAGTATTTTCTCCCAAGCCTAAACAAGTTTTTTAAAGTAACTTGTATACCATCAATCACGATTAAAAATTACTTTTAAAGGCTCAAATTGTCCTTCTAAACAAGCTCATGCATGATTTGATTATGCTAAGTACTTCCTTATAGAACCTTTAGTTTATTGCAAGAGCCAACTTGTTATTGTTGATGAACAGACGAATATAAAACCTGAAAACAAATGATCTGAGTCGCGCAAAATTGCACTGTCCTTAGAGTGATTCGCGCTACCACCGGCAGACTGGCAGCGGCACCCCCCAGGATTAAACAGACCCCTCTCGTGCGGTGCAAGGAAGCAAGAACTGACGGAAGTTTTCTGTAAAGCAACAGGGAGAAAGGAATAGAGAGATAGGGAAAGTTATGTATATCTCGGTCACAAACAACTACCCTTTTATAGACGAGGAAAGGCACATGCATCAGGGAACACACCCCTTCTGATCTGATGTACACATCTGAGGAGAACGGGTATGTTGCGTTTCGGAAGAAACGGTAAAACCGCTTAGGAACCGTTCTGCCCACCCACAGACGCATATTTTCGGATCCAAAGGGCTCTCAACTTTTGAAGCCCAAAAAACACGGTTTTCAGGTAAGCATTAATCAAATAATATTAATAATAATAATAATAAATATTCTGAAAACCACCAAAATATTTTTCGCAAAAAAGGTGCCAAGCCTCATATTACACTCGCGCAGGGGGGGAAATCGCTAGATTTCAACTAGATTTCCCACAGGTGGCCCATTGTCGTGCGCGCGAGCCCACTTCTCTCTCAAGCCCATGTTACTAGCCCATAAAGTGTTTTAACTTATATAGGCTAGTATTCCCACAAGACTAAACAATGTGGGACTTCTTTCTCTTTTGACACACCCACATATATACACATTTTTCACAACAATCCCCCACATGTGTCAAAAGAAACCTGCTGAGTTACACACACGGATATAACCATTGTATCTGGTGGTCCTTTGAACTATGAACCAGACCTAGACAAATAACACTTGATACACAGAGTTGTCAGTGGTCCTATGAACTATGAACTAACATCTCTTGAGTGTATATCAGAGGCATTAAGAGTCAGATTATACCCCCACATTTCCGTTGTTAACGAACGGTTTTGCGCGTTAGACGGCCATGCGCGTGCCTGGTGCATAACGAATGCTCTAGAGATTTCGCCACAATCTCATAGGAGCGGCCCCACTCCACATTCGTAGAGGCAATTTCATGTAAATATACCTGCACTTAGTACATCATCCCGTAGGATTATGAAATCGTTAAGAGCTTTGCTCAACCTAACATAGTGCAATATAGCACTTTCTCAATGCCATAGAAAAGGGATGAAAATTTATTTAGTGCTAGCAGATCTGACTAACGACTTGTTCTTACCCATTGAACCTTCTTCACGGGGATCACCGATCACAAAGGTTGGGTTGCCATCGCCGTCGATTTCAAATTGGCCTTAGTCCCATTTCCCTCGACGTCTCATATATATTTCCTCTCAAGGGGTTTTGTTAACGGATCCGCAAGGTTTACATTTGACTTTACATAGTCGATTGAGATAACACCATCCTTTAGCAGCTGCCTTATTATATCATGTCTCAATCGGATATGTCTACTCTTACCATTAAAGGTTTTATTTTTAGCTGTGGCTATTGCAGCTTGGTTATCACAATGTAATGATATTGATGGTATTGGTTTTCCACCTAGTGGAATTTCTTCCAAAAAGTTTTTCAACCATTCAGCCTCAGAACCAGCCAATTCCATAGCAATGAACTCAGAATCCCTTGAGGATTTGGTTAGAATGGTTTGTTTGGCTGACTTCCACGTTACAGCACCACCACCAAGCATGAACACATAGCCGCTTGTGGATTTTGTCTCATCTGAATCTGATATCCAGTTAGCATCACTGTATCCTTCTAATACAAAGGGAAATCCACTATATAGGATGCCATAATTCATGGTTCCTCTCAAATACTGAAGTATTCTAAACAGAGCCTTCCAATGAGTACTGCCTGGGCAATGAGTATATCTGCTCAATCTATTCACAGCATATGCTATGTCAGGCCTTGTATAGTTCATTAGATGCAACAGACTTCCAATAATCTCTGCATACTTAGATTGAGCAATAAGATCCCCATCATGCTTCTTCAAAAGCATATTTGGATCATATGGTGTACTCAGAGGAGCTTCATCAAATTGCTCAAACTTTCTCAGAATTTTCTCAATGTAATGTTCTTGAGAAAGTAAGATGCCTTCCTCACTCCGTGTGATTTTAACACCTAAAATCACTTTAGCTTCACCAGGTCTTTCATGTCAAAATTTGAGGCAAGAAAACTTTTTGTTTCAAGTACAACATTTAACGTAGTACCAAAAATAAGCATGTCATCAACATATAGACAAATAATCACACAATCATTATTCATTATTTTTGTATAGACACATCGTTCAACTTCCATAGCAGTAAAACCACCATTCAGCAAAACTTGATCTAGTTTCTCATGCCATTGTTTAGGTGCTTGTTTCAAACCATATAATGATTTTACTAACCTACACACTTTATTTTCATATGGGTATGCCTGCAAACCTTATTTGCATATGCCCAGGAATCCTTCTGCCTCTGTTCTGCATCACCCGGTGGTTCATGTTGTTCCAGAGCGGCAACAACGCCATGCATGTCAAGAACAGAGTAGACACGCTCCTGCCAACGCCTGAAATTTTTCCCATCGAACACCTCAATTTTGGCAGTGTCAGGACGTGGCCTCGGAAGGGGAACAGGAACAACAGGGGGCTGGGCATTCGGTAAGGGCTGAACCACGGTGTTGTTAGCGGGTTCGTCGTGTTCCATGATAATCACTCTAAGTTTGTTGATGAACAGACGAATATAAACCCTGAAAACAAACGATTTGAGTCGCTGACTTAACTGACTTTTGCGGTCATTTCCGTAAGCGTACGGGTCGTCAAATTTAAAATGTAGTATAGGAAAAAGTGTCGTTCCGCAAGGATTGGGATTTGAGCAAGCTAATTAGTACTATCTGCGTAATCAATTAGAAGTGAGTAAGTAATGATTTAAGATTAATTTTTGAAACTAAAAATTAAATGCAAGATGACATAAAATGGTGAGATGGATTGAAAAACACTTGTCAAGATTAATTAAAGCCTAGGGCTACTTATCCCCATTTCACTTCATGAACTAATAAATCCCTTTCTTTTTAACAACTTAAATAAAGCAATGTGTGTGCCCAAGGTTCAAATTCATTTGAAAGAGCTTTCTCAAGTCAAAATCAAATTTCTACTTGCATTAATTGCACAATCTCTTGCAACAATTAATACAAGTCATAAATGCCTACCAACCTTCTATAGACAATGTTAGGTTAGTAATTATATCTCTACATTACCAACTAACCATCCATTTAAAACCATAAACTTCAAGCCCAACATATTTTCATCCAAGTTCTAAAACAAAATACTCTTTCTCAAGAAATACCTCATTTAACAAAGCAAGTGGTGATCAAGCACTTGAAGAATAAAAGCAAGATGAAAATACACACATATACATTCATTCATTGCATCAAAGAAAGGGAATATAGGGTTCAATCCATGAAATGGTTCAAAGTAACCCTAGAAAAGGGATTTAGCTACACATAAATGTATCTAAACCTAAAACAAAAACTGACAGGGAATTCATAGTACAAGAGAAGAGAAGAAGGAAGAAGAATGGAAACCACGGTGTAAGAATCTTCAATCTCTCCGGGCTTCTCCAAGTTTTCAAGCACTTCCCAAGCTCTCTCTTGCAACTCTTAGCTCCCAAAAATCGTGTTCCAGTCCGTTCTCTTCGTTTTTTTTCGAAGCCCTAGCTTAAATCTGACTTAAATAAGTTTCAGCTTACTCAAAACGCGCAGCAGAGGTCTTCGCTCGCCGTCGCCTCGCCGAGGCGAGGCCGCGGCGAGCTAACAAATGATTTGGGCAGAAAAGCCCTCTCCTGGCCGTGAGCTCGCCGCGGCGAGCTCCCTTGTTCTCTGGCTTCTTTGCTTTTCTGGATCTCCATCTCTTTGGTTGCTCTTTAGCTTGTCCATTGGTCCACCTCTTCCTACATAAGCAATAGAAAGAGGGTTGATGAGTTCTACAAATAACTCAAGTTCATATCCATTAAGCTCACATTTCATTCACATATCCAGTTCCTCTTTTCTTTCTTTCTTTCTATTGACTTTTACTTCTTTAAACCTTTTATTCACAAAATTTATTTACAACAGTGAGGAAAATTGTGATGAAATGAATGAAATATAGGAGCTTATTAGTCGCGCAAAATTGCACTGTCCTTAGAGTGATTCGCGCTACCAACGGCAGACTGGCAGCGGCACCCCCCAGGATTAAACAGACCCCTCTCGCACGGTGCAAGGAAGCAAGAACTGACGGAAGTTTTCTGTAAAGCAACAGGGAGAAAGGAACAGAGAGATAGGGAAAGTTATGTATATCTCGGTCACAAACAACCACCCTTTTATAGACGAGGAAAGGCACATGCATCAGGGAACACACCCTTCTGATCCGATGTACACGTCTGAGGAGAACGGGTATGTTGCGTTTCGGAAGAAACGGTAAAACCGCTTAGGAACCGTTCTGCCCACCCACAGATGCATATTTTCGGATCCAAAGGGCTCTCAACTTTTGAAGCCCAAAAAACACGGTTTTTAGGTAAGCCTTAATCAAATAATATTAATAATAAAAAAAAATATTCTGAAAACCACCAAAATATTTTTCGCAAAAAAGGTGCCAAGCCTCATATTACAAGCGCGCAGGGGGGAAATCGCCGGATTTCAACTAGATTTCCCACAGGTGGCCCATTGTCGTGTGCGCGAACCCACTTCTCTCTCAAGCCCATGTTACTAGCCCATAAAGTGTTTTAACTTATATAGGCTAGTATTCCCACAAGACTAAGCAATGTGGGACTTCTTTCTCTTTTGACACACCCACATATATACACATTTTTCACAACAGTTATAGACTATGCACGGGCTAAGTAGGCCTAAATTTGGAACTGGAGTTTAAAGTCTAAGCCCGCTTTTCTTTATGCTCAAGCTACAGTACTTAAAAGACTTGATCAAACTTGAAGTCTTTTTAAAGAATCTATTTACATTGCAGATCTTTAAAAAGGTCTTATATTGTAGGTCTTTGAGGCCATAAATAGGCTTTAAAATACTAAAACCAACATAAATATAAGTTTTAATTAGGCTTCAAAGTATAACTATGATATATATTCAAGTAAATTACATATTTATATATTAAACAGTTTAGGGGTGCAGGTTTAATGATCAGGCCTTAAAGAGCCTATTTAAGCAAAGAAAACTCCTTATTAAACAAGTCCCACTAACATGCCAAATTATAGGCTCTTGAAAGCCCCTAGTGTAACATCCTAAGTTTTAAAACTAGAGAATTATGGTAATTGTGATGTTTTAGTGGGTTGTTACTTGTTAGGGATTTTTGGTACTTATTGAGGGGAGTACAAGGGAATAATTGTGGTTTGTTAAGGAATTGTGGGGAAATTAGGGCTTGAATTGTGTGAAATAATCATTTGTGTAATGAGAATTTATTTGGAACGGGATTAAATAGTAAGGCTTATTTCCAAATCATAGCTATAACTTTAGGAAGAGGAGAAATTTATAAAGTTTGTTGCGATTAAACAAAAACATCTAAGATATTTTTCAAGCGATAACTTATTGATTCGATCGTCGTCTTATCGCCTTGGGGTCAAATGCAAAATAAACCAATGTTTGTAGTATAGGACAAAACCTCGGGTCGTTCTCTCTCTCTCGAAGAGCCTTTTATTGGTTCCTAAGTGATTTAAATGCCATGAAATGCAATATGAACAAGGGGAAACAATTTTTCTTTTCTTATATATGAGTGTGAATGCAAAAATGAGAATAAAAATTCTAAACTACTTATTTTTGATATTTTTATGAAGATAGGATGGTGAATGAAAAATGGATGATAGTGAACCTCTTAAAAATGGATTGGATGCAATCATTGTTCTCTTAGGATAAAGGGAATTAAACTATGGCTAATTATCAAATTGACCCTAGAGGAACCCCTCTAGGCTAGGCTTAGGTTAACTTAATTAATACAAAAACCCCGCACATTACTTAGTTTAACCTAACTTGATTAAGCTCAAAATCAAAGTGAATTTGCTAATCGTAAGGGGCTTCTAATCCAACAACAGGAACCCCGAATCGCCAGTTAATTAATCCTAGAGTTTAATCAATTATTGGAACCCCACATAATAAATCAAGACTCTAGGATTGAAACCCAATACCACTCATGCAATTTGACAAATTCAAGAACTAGTTAATCATCCAGGACTTTAAATTCACAACTTGGGCCACCCCATAATTGCACTTAATTTCTCAATTAACCCTAATTCATTGATGGCCACTCAAACAAGAATTAAAATTGAAAAGAGTGATTACCCAATGTCTAAACACAATTAATTAATTCATATGCTATTTCATTCATGCAAAATCTCTTAACATTTTTGATCCACTAACCAAGCCACCTTGAATTAGCACAAGATATTCACAAAAAGAGTAACAAAATCATGAACCCATAAATTTTAATCCCGCCTTCAATGAGAGGAACACCAACAAAGAAGGAAGGAGAGATGGACATGGTATGGAGGAAGGGAAAATGGATGGAAGATGAAGATGGAATGAGAGAGTCGAGAGAGAATGAGAAGCTAGGGTTGTGGTGGCTCCAAATCTGACCTAAAGCCTTCAATTTCGACCTAATATGTCTCTCCAATCGGGTCAGGTGGTAGGTAATTAAGTTGGATCCGAATTAGGCCCAAAATTTCGAATCTGATATGCTGCAGAATCGCGCTCTAAGGCGCTTTCTGGCTTCTTGGGTTGTGCTCGTCGTGGGCTCGCAGTGGCGAGGCCATGGCGAGTGACAAGCTTTTTTGCCCCCTTGAATTTCAGCTTTCTTCATCCGGGGTCCATTATTTTTAGTCTTTAACTAACCTTGCAATTAGAAATAAGATAGAACATCAAATGACCCTATAAATTAATTCATTCAAATTAATCTACAATTATGACCAATTAACCTAGTTTCTATGCTAATTACACCTAAGAGTCTAAGATCTTATTTAAGCACACTTGGATCAACTTTGCATCTCAATCATGTTAATTACCTCAAATTAGACATATAAAAACACTATAAATCAGAGATTTGTCAATTATATTTTTTAAACATTATAAAAATTTTGTTTGAACAATATACATAAACTTAGATCAAATATTTGAAATGAGAGTTTAAATATCTAGATAAAAAATGAATTAACAAAAAGCATAGAGTAATCGTGATGCCTTGCACAACCATTCCTCATTCTTGAAAACCCGTTAGCCCCCATTCTTAAAAAATAAAAAGAACCATTAAGCCCCCAAACCTTCCATCGACACCAAGAGTGGAGAGAGGGAGGGAGAGATAGAGTGAGAGGAAGGGGAAGATCTTAGTAGGGATTCTCATAGTATATTTGGTAAGTTATTTATCTCCTATTTCTTTCCTTTCTATAGCATTTGTTTAAGCTTTCATGAAATAAAATTTTGGGATTTCAAAAAATCTACCATGTTTTCTTGATTTTTTCAACTTCAAACCCAATTATAAACTCTTCTAAACTACTCTCTTGGTTTATTGTGTTGGAAAGATGATTTAGTAAGCTAAATGGGTTTTCAAAGTTTGAAAAAGCTAGCAAAGGTTTGAGGACAATTTCAAAAATCCCTTGAGTTTTCGAAATTTTTGATTTTCCATATGGTTTCTAATAACTAACAAATGATTCTAAATGGGTTCTAAGGAAACTGTTGGATCAAATTTTGAGTCTTTAAAGTTTGATAAAGTTGGGGTTTATGTGGGGATTTTGGGTTTTATGTAAAATGTAAGTCAATTCGTAGTGTTATCATATTAACTGATATTAGTAGATGATTGTAAGGTGATGAAATGGGAATGAATTGGATTTTTGGTGATTTTGGGTTAATTTATGGACTAACTTAAGCATAAGATATAACCGTTTGATATTATTGAAGTGAATGATGGTGTTGAATAAATTTTTGTGATAAGAGAATTATGGATGGTTGAATTAACTAGTGGATAGGCTTAAATTGCAAATTTTGAGGTGTAGGTAAGTTTTGGCTTATATTGTGACAATTGAGGAAATGAAAGGATTGAAGGAGAAATTGAAATTCGGGAAGTTTGGGAGTATTTGGGAGTGTTTAAGGAATTATGAATATTAAGTATTAAATTGTTTACCTAAGTTACCTAAGGGAACTTGGAAGAGAATTTAATATCCTATTTGCATTGACACGATTAAGTAGCTTAATCATGTGTGTGCATATGAATTTTTTTGTAGAGTCCAGTCTTGATTCGAGCACGAGGGAGTTCCTCTATCACAATAACGTTTGGTATTTTGTTTCAAGAAGTAACTCGCTTACTATTTGTCCTATATGCATGAGCGTTGTTGATAAGAGCATTCTAAAACTCACAATTTCTGAATTATTTTGGTGAGTTTATACTGAATGGTTTGAACTTGACTATTTTTTATATACACCGTCATGTGGGATTTGTACTTTTGAAATTGGTATACTACGTGTTGTAGCATGATTTTAAAACTGATATATATATATTTATATATATATGATTTCAAAAATATTACATCGTATGTGTTTTTGAAAACATTGAAAAGGCTAAGTGACTCGTTTTGGTGAAAATCGCATCATAGTTGTAATGCATATGTTGTTGGTAGTCAGCACTGGTGTATTGTATACTTTTACCATCACGTGATGATGTACCATGTTGGTCCATAGGGACTAATGAGATTGGACCATGTTTCTTGATACAGATAGAACCTCGTCAAGTTCCACCCCTTTGTGGTTCCGGTATGGGATAAAACCCCATCAAGTTCCACCATTTTGTGGTTTTGGGTATAGGTTAAGACCCCGTCAAATACCATTTTGTCCACCTATTGGAATGGGACAAACTGTAACGATTCGCCAAGCGATCATTTTGGATATGTGTGAAGCATGTGTTTCAAAATATTTTGACAAATCTATCATATTTTTGTACATATGGAAATTTCAATGGATTTTGGTATTGAGCATGATGTCATCATTTGTGTTGTTTGTACATGTTTTAAAGCATATTTATATTGTATAGTTTCACACATTGAATTTTACTAGCACACACTCACAAGTAGGTATGTAGGAAGCGTGTTACCTGAGACTTTATCTTATCCCCCCTCTTCTTAATCCTTGCAGGTTTTAGTCAAGCGGTAGAGTCATGGGAAAGGAGTCAGCGGGACCTCACTGATTTTATAGTGAGCATTTATTTTGGCTTGGTGCGAGAGTGTTGCATATTTCGACTCATACATAGGCATTCATTATATCATTCCACTTATTTGGATTTACATTTAAATTTGAGGATAACTGTTATGAATTAAATTACATAATTGCTAGGGTAGTACTGTGATTTATCTGACACCAGTCCTTCCCGACACTTGATGATGTTGCTAATGTAGATTTTGTTGGTGGTGGGCTAAAGACCCTTTTTGTGACATTGGTGTACTCTGTGTAACACCTAACTTTATCTTACTATATTATAGCATTTTAATTGATTTATAATCACTTTTATAAATGTCCGAAATCCAAAAATACGAATAATTTTAAACTTATCTTTAAGAGAACTAAATCAAGCTTTCTTTCTTTCAAAATGGGCTTTTTTGACAAAATGATTTGTTTTAAAACTTTATATAAAATCAAGTGGCTTATAAAACAACTAAAATAGCTAAAATCATCTTATGTTAACTAATCCTATTTGATTATGCTTGGGAAAACAAAACCTATAATTATACATATATTTCTATTATCTCACTATGTATTATTATCTATTTATAACTCTACTGTCATGATAATAGAATATTGGGGTTACTTCGGTCAGTAGGACCCTTTACCTGTATATGTTGTAGTGCTATACTAAGGCTACATGTACATACAAGTTTACCTTATACTTCACAAGCTCTTATAACATATACAGGTAAACTATATTAAAAAATAATTACCTACAATCAGTACCAAATGGAGCAGGCATTCCTGCTTCTTCTTATGCTACCTTAATCCCCAAAAAGTCCCAACTCTTTCCTGCTTCTCTGAAAACAACAGTTCAAAACGCAGTTTATTTCATTCATTATCATGCATAACAATTCATAAACATATATAAATGCTACAAAGAAACATTAACCATGCATGTTAGTGTGCTCAAGGCGCTACCACACAATAAATGTAAATTTTTTTCCTGTAATTGTGTGGCATGTGAGGCTCAACCTCCTGAATATAACTTTTCAGTTATATATAAACTGTACTAGGGGTAGCTAGCCACCTAGTCTTGGAGTACTCCAATATATTGAATATTTCTAACAAGGTTAGAGCGGCCTTTCGACCTTAAAATTTATCGTAAATCTATAAAAGATGTTATGTAATTATTAATACATGATAGATGATGTTGAATGAAACTGCTAAATGGGATACGAGAACTTAGTCCTGAACGAGCTCCTTTCCTTCCTACTGCCTTGGTGACCTTATGCTACTATCAAAGCCTAGTGCCAAATCAGGTGTTGCATAGATAAACCCCCTCGCCGTCGCCGGAATCGATCAGAAATTGTGATGGTCTTCTCTGATCTCTCTCATTCTCTCTCGGCTCTGATTCGAAATTGGATATGAAAGGAAGAAAGGAATATTAAGATGAAGAAAGGAACCTAACTAGCACCAGCGACGGGCGACAACGGCCTCAAATCCCACTGCGTGCTCTCTCTCCCTGCCCCTCCCTCTCTCACTCTCTCTCTCACCGCTAAAGCAGAGAAGGAATATAATGATAGTAATGATTCGAAGGTGGAGGGGAGGAAAGAGGGTAAAGTGATTTGGGGAGGTAAAATGACAACATTGCCCTTTCCTTTATAAGTTAAGATATTTTCAACTAAGGGTAGATGTTGACATTTTCATTGTTCTCCCATTTTTCTTCTTTCCCATTATGCCCTCACTCAAAAAATTTTATTACTTTCTCATTGAATCTTGATCTGGATTTAATCTCTAAAATGAATTCTCAATATATGTTTTAATCCCCAAATTTATTTATAAGGCTTTTTTAATATTAAAATAATACCCCAATATTCTAAATATTTTCTTAGTATCTCTTTTCAAAATTTTGGGATGTTACACTCTGAGCCCGATTCAATTGCATTTGGCTTATGTTCTGTGTATTATGTGATTGGTTGTTTAACTGTTCTCACATGTATGTGACCCCGAGATTTCGGGAGTATCCCTTGGTGTGTTGTGTGGACCATTGGGATGCTCTTGGTATGGTTGTTTGTGAAAGCATATTGAGGTGGATATTCATGAATGAATTAGAAGTGCATGATGAATAATTTGTTCAATTGATGTGTGTTTGAGGATTTTTATACAGTATTTAAGGAATTTTTTTCTTCTAACTATGTTAGTGCCTTTTCTAGCATACTTAGGCTAATTTTTTCTTTAAACTAATTTTTTTGAATTATGAACTATGATATAATATATTAATACATAAAATACGTTATGATTAAGTGGCTTATTTTACTTCCTTAATATTTCCAAAAAAATCAACTATATCTTATATTTAGGAATGGAAGAATGATTAGTTTTTTCTCTAAATGTAAAAGTGATTATTTTACGGGTTCATAATTTGTTCTCGTTCGCTTTTGTTTTAAGTTGTTTTTCCTGTTGGAAACAAAAAAGGATGTTTGTCCTAGTATATTAACTCTTTAAGCAATGTTCTTGCCTCTGTTAATAATGGGAAAAAAACATAAGAGAAGAATGTGAGCTTGGACCTTGGAGCCTCCAAGTGTGAAGCAATATTAACAGTTTTGGTATACCTAATTATCTGGGCCTTGACCCATGAACGCTTAGCCCACATAATATCTGTTCTTTTCTAGGTGTGGGCCCATTTATGTCCATTATCTTTTCTTTCTTTTTTTTTGTGTGAATATTTATGTGCACTATCTTTTTGCCAATATATTTATGTGAATATTTATGTGCATTATCAATTCCATTCAAAACTTGTATAAAAAAACTGCACCCAATATATAATGTTAAATTTAAATAGGTAATAACTCAAGACTCTAATTTCTGGACATTTACGAATCAGCTAACCAGTTGGTTTTAACTCTGCTACACATACAGATATACACGTGCCAACATATGTATATACTCCCTCGTTCCTAAATATATGACCTATTCACCTAATTTGATTATATTAAAGTTTTGCATCATCAATTCCATTCAAAACTTTTATAAAAAAATTGCACGCAATATATAATGGTAAATTTAAATAAGTAATAACTCATATCAATGACTCTAGTTTCTGGAAACTTATGAATCAGCTAACCAGTTGGTTTTAACTCCGCTACACACACAGATTTACACGTGCCACATATGTATAAACTTCCTTCGTTCCTAAATATATGACTTATTTACCTAATTTGATTAAATTAAAGTTGTTACTTAAGTTGGTTAAAATCATATCATGTTACTAAAACACCCTAACCACCTACATTCATTCTCACACTCCCTCTCTTGCTTGTTTAATATTGGGGAGCATCATTAGAGATAATTTAGGAATAAATTGAGAAAAAAATAAAAATAGAATTTATATTTAAGAACAAACTCATATCCCCAAGTAGGATTTATATTTAGGAACGGAGGGAGTAACAATTTTATTTTTTTATTACTATCAATATAAAATTAAAGTATTTGTGAATCTAAATCCCTACTCAAAATGGGACTATTTGTTTTTTGAATTATGTGTTTCTCTGGAAAAAATAGAACATTCCCTTCCATAAATGTTTGGAAAAGAACAAATTTTAAGAGAAATTGATGTATAAGTTGAGAACATAGATTTTAAAACATGGGATGGAAGAATAAGAAATGTACCGTAACCAACTCTGGTTTTGTTCTATAAGAACTAATATTAATACATTAGTAATAATTATATTTGAGACATTGTCAAATATTAAACTAAGATACACCTTCTAACAAGGTGGAACTAAATCTCCTCAGTATCTTTTTTCTTAAATATTCCTTAGAAACAAATATGAACCATTGATTATAAAGAACATACTTTTGTGTTCTATAAAAGTGAAGCTCCTTATAACTCTCCATGGATATGAAATATTGAAAAGTTATACGCGGTGTCTTTTTCAAACCATTCATATTTATTAAATGGACATAATTGATGCTTTTGAGTGATACCAAAAGAAATACTATTAAGAAAATTCGCAGGTTGTGAGTCTGTGACGATACTCGTAACTAAGTTATAGTCAATTTTAAGAAGAAATGAATAATAATCTCTCCGTCCTTATATATAAGAGCTTTAAAACATTTTGGCACATATTAAGAAAAGTAGTTAAACATAATAAATATGTCCAAAACAATTTTTATTTTCTAAGTCTGCCCTTATTTATGATGAGGAGTGTAAGATAGAGAAATAATAATGGTAATAGAAATTAATATGAAAAATGATGTTAATAGAAGGAATAATTATGGGTAAAATGGAAACTTATTAAATACTTTTATAACTCCAAATAAGCTATAATATGAAGGCACAAAAACCATATTTTTTTTTTTGACCATAAGGCACAAAAACCATTCAAACTAGGGAGAACAGGGTAATAAGGAAGGAGTAGAAGTATGCAGATAGTAGAAGGATTTTTGGCAGGGAAACGAGGGGCCCATGGTGAAGATAATCAAGCAGTTGGAGTGAAGCAATAGATATGAGCCATGAGTGGCACATGGTGTGCGAAATTGAAACCTCAAATGACAACCACAGGACCCAGATTCTGCAGGATCCACGTCATCCTATGAGGTGACAGAAAATCGTCTTCACTATCCGATTATGCACGCCACGTGGCAGCCCTTCCATCCAATGACTACATCACAATCCTATCCTTCAAGATAAGAAGAACAAACAAACAAGGCCTAAGCTCTTAAGTCTTAAAAATTTTTACACATCTCCATTCTCACACTCATCAATTCATTAAGCTCTCATAGTCATGGCTTCCGCTTGTGCTTCCTCTGCCGTGGCCTACGCCGCCATCTCCACCCCAAGGCAAGTAATTAAATTTCAACAACATGATCTGAAATTAAATGCTTTATGTTGATTATTGTTATTAAATACATATTTTTTTAATGCAGTTCACAGAAGAATGGGATCATATTGGGAACAAAGACTTCGTTTCTGAGTGGAAAGAAATTGAGGGTGAACAAGTTTGCTGTGGGAGGGAGATCTGTGAGTGGAAGAGTTTGTGCGGCGGCGGCTGATCCCGACAGACCTCTTTGGTTCCCCGGAAGTACTCCTCCGCCGTGGCTTGACGGCAGCCTTCCCGGAGATTTTGGATTTGATCCTCTTGGTCTTGGTATGTTCGTTCTCCTTCTGTTCCATTTAATGTCACTTTTTTATCTCACATTTTTTTGGTAACTTGAAATTGAATACTACTATTTAAGATGTGATGTTGCTGGAGAATGGAGTATATATGTTCCACTGGATGGATGTTGCCTAAAACTTTAGACATTCGGATCAAGATGTTAGTCACTACTCTTTTATATACTTAACATAAGAGTTACTTAACTGATTTGGAAACTTGGGTAAAATACTTTGTTATAATAAACGTGACATGATTTTTCTTAAATACATTTGTGTATAAGTTAAGTAAATTAGTTCAGGTGGAGAAGACATATTCTAGAGATAAAATGAATTGAGATCTTGTCTTTAGGACCAAGATCAACCTCTTAACTACTTCCTATAATTAGGACAGGAGAAGATCCAATCTCTTTAAGTTTTATTTGTCATATTCTTGAGCTAAAGTGATTCTTGAATCTTGACATTTGCTGTTATTAGAACTTCATCAGGCGTGTTCAAGATTAGAGTAAAATCACATATGATTTTCTTCTCAACAAGTTTTTAGATTATACTTGAGTGTAGTAGTATGTCAATGTTACTTGTTTAAGAAGCAAGTGACTGAAATGCGATTTAATGAATTTGGTGTGATATGATAGGATCTGATCCAGAGAGCTTGAGATGGAATGTTCAAGCAGAGCTGGTTCACTGCAGATGGGCAATGTTGGGAGCTGCAGGAATATTCATCCCAGAATTCCTAACAAAGATTGGAATCCTAAACACTCCTTCATGGTACACTGCTGGAGAGCTGGAATACTTCACTGATACCACCACCCTCTTCATCATTGAGCTCATCTTCATTGGATGGGCCGAGGGAAGGAGATGGGCCGACATTCTCAAGCCCGGTAGTGTCAACACTGACCCCATCTTCCCCAACAACAAGCTCACCGGCACCGATGTTGGCTACCCGGGTGGGCTCTGGTTCGACCCACTTGGCTGGGGATCCGGCTCACCCGAAAAGGTCAAGGAGTTGAGAACAAAAGAGATTAAGAATGGAAGATTGGCCATGTTGGCTGTGATGGGTGCTTGGTTCCAGCACATCTACACTGGCACTGGCCCTATTGACAACCTCTTTGCCCACTTAGCAGACCCTGGCCATGCCACCGTTTTTGCTGTAAGTTCAATGAACCAACTCCTACATCTTACTTGTTTAGCATTAGTATTCTCAAAATGCTATTTTCAGTTTTTAATATAAAACCCAGTTGACTAATTTGGAGAGATTAAGAAAATACATAAATTACTTAATTATAGCACGTTATATGATTTCTTTGAAACACTCATGTTTACCATCAGAGTCTATATCATCAATTTATGAGTTAAGCAAATATTTTTTTAAGAAAAATGATAGGTAAAAATGTTTTAGAGTAATTTATATACTTATTTAACCTCCCCAAATTAGTGAACCGGCTCTTATGTTAAGGAACCGGCATGATACTTCATTCTTCTTTTGAGCTGTTTTAACATCAGCAGAAATGGATTGTTCAAATTATAATGATGGCCTATGGCTTATATGGCAGGCTTTTTCACCTAAGTGAAGAGGAGGCTGAGAATATGTCGGCAGGGAGGAATAGTGGTGAATGTGTTCAATATGTTTGAGGGAAGAGATTGTAATTGTGTGGTCTTTTGTTCTATGTGGTGCACATAGTCATAATCCGAAATCAATGTACAAATACTTATTTGAAGTTAGATGCCATGAATGTAAGTTCGAGTAGCATTCACATTAACTTGCACAGTATTAATTGATTAATTAAAACCATATATACCACCTGCATGGTGCCTTGTTTGAGCTTTTTACAAGGAAGAAGGTTGGAAAAGTTGTGGAAAGTGAGCCAATCATTGACGTTAATGCTTAAAAAAAATTCACATATGTAAGAATTGTGGGTTGTTGTAGGAGTCAAGGACACTATAAGTAGAATATAATGGGGAATCGCTGACTTTTAACCCCAAAAAAAGAAGCTAAAATGCGGTGACCTTGAACATGTGAGTAAAAAACCATTCACATTGACCAGTCAACTATATATATGGAAATGTTGGGCAAGGAAAAGTTATGAAAAGAGGAATTAAAATAGTGTTCAAAACGTGCCGGCTGGATTTTGTGCCATAATGCTATTTTATCTTACTTTTTCGTGGGCAACAATCCAAGAGCTTTACATTATACCCTAATTGAGGTTGCCGTGTTTTTTTTATTGTACTTGAACTGTAAAAGTTCCTTCTACTGAATATTGGTGATTGAAATTTCAATGTGTTGGGATTAATAAGTCTTGCTGCAACTTTAGATATTAGCAAGTATCCATAATATTGAACGAATTAACGTTAAGTACTGGTGGATAAATAAAAAAAAACAATTATTAGTTTTTCAAGGAGATTTATTTTTGAATATTAAACTATTAAAAAAATGTTGATCTCAATCAGTTTGAAATTGACTAATAATTAAGCAAATAACTGTAAGGGGGATTTAATTTTGAAGAAATATGTTGCCGTGTAATGCTGGATTCTAAACACACAAAGCACTTACACCGCTCATTTACTCAGTCATGAAGGTATTTATATTCATATTTTTATAATGAAATGTCATATTACAATGAGATAAACAGTTTTGAATAACCTTCTAAGTCATCGGTAGATAAAAAAAACCTTTAAAATAATAAAAAATCTCCTTCATAAGATCAAATTGAATAACCAGATATCCATATCCTATGATGCACCGATGTTAACAGCTTTGTTTTGGCAAGAAAATGTTGACCTTGTATTCAATCGGAACTACTCATATGCTTATTTTATAAAACATAACTATCAATGAAAGATAAAACATTCATAAATGTGCTAAATGGCTAAAAGACTTGCATTCATTTTAGAATTTATTTATTTTTCTTTTCCATCAAATTATAATAAAAAGTAAATAAATTCATTAGGTAATTAGAAAAACGCTAAATTCAGACAAAAAAACGCTAAAACCTTTTTTCCATAGCCCTTAATATTAGATATGATCACTACTATTTCCCTTTCATCCGTCAAATGTGACAAAAATCGAATATTTAAAAAAAAAACCGAGCTTAATTATGGTAAAAATATCGAACTTAATAATAATGAATTTTTTTCGCCAAAGTTTATTTTTAAGGATGAGTTAGGGAGCCAGCTGACATGCATAAGATTACATCACCAAAAGGGGAATGGAAGAAAATGGCATCCAACTTGCTTATTGTGATTAATTAACAATTCAAGATCCACTCTCTATTTATCCAATGCTTCATTTAGTCATTTGCTTTAATTGATTAAACATAGGTAGCCACCTCACAAACATTCAATATAAAATATCATTAATTTCTATCCATATTCTAATTCCCTCCACCCAAGCTCTATCAACACTAATCTGATGATGCATTTTGCGCATGAGAAAGAAATGGATTGCACGTTCTGTTACCATACATCCAATCATTAATATAAGACTTTATTTGTAGTGAAATTTGGAATACGGGTAAAAAATGAATTGCGTCTACTTTTAACATAAGATCTAGATTATAATCTAATTTATAATGCAACTTTTAACCCTCTGGGCTCTGGGTGTGTGTGTGTTGTACTTAATTACTTTCCCTTTGTGTGCGTGTAAGACCGGAGGCAGTAATTTTTGGCATCAAACTAACACCTTGCAAAACAGAGCATAGCCTAGTTACAGAAATGGACAATTTTATGTGTCCCATAAAAATCCCAAATAGCTATTGTCAGTCAAGTGAATAACTGATGTACTTCCTGAAATAAAACTCAATTACAGGTTCTTTTATTTCACCATATATCATCATCCTTACAGCAACCTAAGCTACAATCCTAAAATCAAAACCCCAAAAACAATCTACCACTATTTCAGATCCCAATTGGGGATTCTCGTCAAATATCCTAAAACAACAAAAATAATCACTATATATAGAAACAAAGAGGGTATAGGTTTTATCTAGCTGAGGCTAATTGAAGATTAAGGAGTTGAGAACATAAGAGATTAAGAATGGAAGATTGGTTATGTTGGCTATGATGGGTGCTTGGTTCCAGCACATCTCCACTACTGGTACTTGCCCTATTGACAACCTCTTGCAGACCTTGGCCTTGCCATCACTTTTGCTGTAAGTTCAACAAACTACTGCATCTGCCTTATTTATAATTATTGTTGAATTAAGTTATGTCCAACGTCTTAAAGTTTTTTTTTTTTTTTCAAAAAGACTAAGTATAAGCCGTTTTTTATGCATCAAGCACCTGAAATCATTTTTCCAATTGTACTTACTATCTAAAGTTAGAATGCTGATTGCTATTGGAAAAAATATTTTAGGGGTTAAATTGCACAAAAAATTACTAAGATTCAAGGTGCTAGTGAAAAAATAATTTAGAGTGATAGATGTACTATTAGAAAAATACATTAGGTGTGTTAGATGCAACTCAACCTTCCAATTCTTTTAAATTGCTTATTTGACTTGTTTTGACCAAAATTGAATTGAACTGTTCAAATTATAATGATGGGTTATGGCTAGATGGCAGGCTTTTTCACCCAAATGAGGAGGAGGCTAAGAATATGTCGTTAGGGAGGAATAGTGATGAATGTGTTTAATATGTTTGAGGGGAGAGATTGTAATTGTGTGGTCTTTTGTTCTATGTGGTCCACATAGCGATGATCCCAAATCATTGTACAAATACTTATTTGAAGTTAGATGGCCATGAATGTAAGTTCAAGTAGCATTTCACATTAACCTGTACATTATTAATTAATTAATACTGCGCGCGCGCGCGCGCACATATTATTACCTGCATGGTGCTTTGTTCAAGTTTTTTGCGAGGAAGAAGGTTGGAAAATTTGTGGAAAGTGAGCCAATCTATGACGATTATGCTTTAAAAATTCACATAATATAAGAATTGTGGGTCTCTGTGGGAGTCAACGAGAGTATAATGTAATGGGGAATCACTGACTTTAGTTTTAAGCCCAAAAAAGAAGCTAAAATGCGGTGACCTTGAATATGTGAGGAAAACTGTGGCAAAAAAGGATATGTGAGGAAAAACCGTTCAAATTGACCAGTCAACTATGGAGATGTCGGACAAGAAAAGGTAATACTCCTAGCTATGAAAGAGGAATTAAAATATCGTTCAACATTTAAAACGTGCTGGTTGGATTTTGTGTCGGAATGTTGCTACTATTTCATCTTTCTTTTTCGTGGGCAACAATAAAGGAGCTACACATTACTCCGATTCAAGTTGTCATTATTTTCTCATGGAGGTCAAAACTCCTTTTATTAATACCGATGATATGGCTGGTGATTGAAGTTATACGAGTCTGCTTGAAATTTTAGGTTGGAATTAAATCATTAGTAAGTATTTGTAATAGTGGGCAAACTTAGTAGTAGAAGTTATTTTTCGAAAAATATTTGCCAGAGTTTCAAGGAATTTTAGAGATAGATTGAAGAGATTTGTTATCGTGTAATGCTGGATTTTAGACATATACAGCATTGGCAAATACCAATTTTGCCTCGGAAGTATTCTCTTAGTAGTGATTTTGTCTCGTCAGTTTTTTTTATAACAATTTGTTTTGGAAGTATGAAAAGTGTAACAATACCACCCTAAACTAACTGAGGCATTAACGTATATCACGCCATGGTAACTTAAGGATAAAAATGAACCATTTTTACCTTGAAATTTTTTATCAATGAGCGATTTTGCATGCCCCAGAAGTTTTAAAACTTTTAGGGCGACATTGCATCCAAAAAAACTTTCAGGACAAAATTGGCCATTGAAAAAAACTTTTAGGGTAAAATAGTTTATCTTTATCCTGACATATGTGGACCATGATGTGATGTCCAATAACGCCTCTATTAGTTCTTGACAACATTGCTACACTTTTCAATTTTCATACTTCCCGAGTAAGATTGGTTCAAAACAAATTTTCGGGACAAAATTGGCATTTAACCCTATTTTTATAATGAAATGTCACAATAGCTGGCAAAAAAAAATGTTGAAATGCCATATTTCAATGAAAGAAACAATTTTTTTAGTAACCCTCTAAGCCATCCAGTAGATAACCAACCTTTAAAATAATAAAAAGACGTCCTTCAAAAGATTAAATTGTATAACCATATATTCATATCCTATGATGTACTGATGCTAACAGCTTTGTTTTGGCAAGAAAATGTTGACCCTGTATTCCATCGGATCTATTCATATGTTTTTTTTATGAAAGCATAACTATCAATGAAAGATAAAATATGCATGGCATTCATTTTAGAATTTATTTATTTTTCGCATCAAATTAAATTACTTAGATATTTAGAAAAACGTAATTGTCTTGTATATTTGGGTGGCATGTGAATTCACAACCTAAGTTGTCGCCCAAGAAAAGCATTCTATCACATTTGGACGGATCAAATAGAAATAGTAGTGATTATATTTAATAAGTTAAATTATAGGAAAACGCCCCTGAACTTTGGGTCACTTGCAGAAGACCTCCCTGACTTTTGAAAATTTAAATTGAACAACCCTGATATTTCACGTTTTGACTCTCAACCCCCTACCATTAAAATTCCCGATAAAGTTAACGACTTTTATCTTATCCAATTTTTTTTCTATATTATGTATTGTATAATATGTCATTTAAAAAATAACCCTCTTCATTTAACATTTAATTGTAAGTACATTGTAATTTTTCATTTGAAAAAGACATGATCAAACAAATATTTTACATGCATGTTAAATATTTTTATTTTTAAGACATTTTATTTATAAAGTGCATGGTCAAGAAGTTATTTTAAATCATTTTTTAAATATTTTATATTTTAAGTATTCAAAAATACTTAAAATGATGTGTCAATTGTCAAGGGTTATTTTTTTAAAATGATATGGTATATAATGAAAAAATGTTAAAAATTGTAAATGAAAAAATCTGTTAACTTTAACGGTAATTTTAATGGTAGGGGGTTAGAAGTCAAAACATGAAACGTTACGGATGCTCAATTTAAATTTTCAAAGGTTATGGAGGTTATCTGTAACAGGCTCAAAGTTCAGGGCGTATTCTATAATTTAACTTATTTAATATTAAGTGTTATGGAAAAAAGGCTTTAGATTTGAGGTTGTCTAAAACAGGTTTTGGTTATAGATTTCGAATATCTAAAAATTAGTTAAATCGTTTATTTTTAAGGATGAGTTTGGGAGCCAGCTGACATGCATAAGATTACATCACCAAAAGGGGAAAAAATGAGTGGAAGAAAATGGCATCCAACTTGCCTATTGTGATTAATTAACAATTCAAGGATCACTCTCTGTTTGTCCAATGCTTCATTTAGTCATTTGCTTTGAATAATTTATCAAATATAGTTAGCCACCCCCAATAATTCAACATAAAACATCATCAACTTCGATCCATACTCTAAATCCCCCCCCCCCCCAAAAAAAAAAAACTCAAGCCCTATCAATGCCCAGCTGATTATGCATGTAGCCTGAGTAAGAAATGAATTGAATTGCATGTTTTGCCATGATACCACATCCTATCTTTATAGTATATCTAGTTGTAGTCCATTTTACTGGAAGTAGCAATAACAATTTGATCAGCTGGCAATAGGCCTCCTTGATGTGTGAAGTATTCAGTTTACTCTGTATTTTTGTTAAAGAAAGGCTGAAGATACAGTAATTATCAACACATTAAAAAACAGAGCATAGGATAGATGCAGAAATGGACAATTTCAATAGTCCCATTAAAATCCCAAATAACTATTCTCAGTGAACAACTGATTTTCTTCTTTTTTGCCAGAAAGTGAACAACTGATTTACTCCCTGAAATAAAACTCAATCACAAGTCCTCTTGTGTTTATCCATATCCCATCATCCCTATAGTCATACCAACCTAAACAACAATCCTAGAACCAAACCCCCACAAACAATCAACTACTATCCCATATCCCATTTGGGGACGGATTCCCAGCAACAATCCTAAAAATTACAAAAATCCAAAAAAACACTATATATATATCCCCCCAAACACTTAAATCAATTGGTCCCTAGGCATGCAAACGTGACAATTACTTGGAAATAGTGAAGTCCCGTTGCAGGCCCATAAATTCGGTTGCTAGTAACAACGAATACCATAGATAAATTAAAAAGAAAAAGCACCGTATAAATACATATGTATATATAGAGAGAGAGAATGAAAGCGGGTATAGTAAGAGATTTTATGTGGCTATTGGGAGCGATTGGGGGGGCGAAGGATGAGCTTGGCGGGTAAGGGGCGGCCGGTGCCGGAGCCGCCGCAGCTGGAACACATCATACGGCCGGAGCCGGAACAAGTGCGGCAACCGACATCGCCGTCGGACCAGCGAGAACAGAGGCAAGAAACTTGGCCTGATCCGTTGCAGGTTGGGCAGCGATTGAAAGGTCCAGCCATGGGGGGCTTTTGGTCCATCACCGATTTCACCAGCACGGCTCCTGCTAGTACCCCAAGACCCGTAGCCAATTGGGTCGCCACCATCGGACCCATCTTTGATGAAGATGAAGATAGATGAGAGAGATCTGGGATTGTTGGAGATGGAGATTTTGGAGAAAGGCGAAGGAGGAGATTTTTTTTGTTTTTGGGTGAGGGGGTTAATATTGTTTGTTATTCACTTATTTGTGTGTGATATTTAAAGCCTACAATAAAAACGAGGTTGTGGAATTGTACACGTTCACGTGTTTGCGTGTTTGGCTTTGATGTCTAGGCTAACACTAACAGTGGCTCGTTCTAGGGGAATTTTTAGTTGGATTAAGTATAAATGCCGAAATTATCTTGATATTAAAAAAAGTGCAGAAATACCTATGTGGTCTGGTCTAAAGTGTATCAAATATAGTGAAGCTTTTTTTTTTATCCCAATTGTACCCATATAATTGTCAAAATGGTTCCCTCAGTGTCTATACCATTACTTTTATAGGCATAGGCACTGAGAGAAGTATTTTGGTAATTGGTAATCACGTGGGCACCTTTGAGAAAAAAATTCGCTGTATTGGGTGCATTTCGAACTACATTGCATTGGTATTTTTGCACCTTTTATTTTTCTTAATGTTGAAAAACTCAACGCTATTAGTGTATATTGACGATATGGGCACTTTTAACCAATTTTGGTAACTACATGGGCACAATTAGGCAAAAAAATACTTGACAATGTTGGGTGTATATTGGACCAAACTAAATAGGTATTTCTGCACCTACACCCTTAAAAAAAAATAGGCTTAAGTTGCAAGTCTGTTTTGAAAGCAACCACCCAAGGGCCATTCAAAAGTTTCTTTGGAAAAGGTGGTATATAAGAATATATTTGTTCTTTTTTAAACATATTTTTGTGGTAAAATTATTTCTTAAAAAACTTTTAGATGTACAATACTCTTGAGTGGTTACTTTCGGAACAAACTTGTACCTTAACTCGAAAGAAATACTATTTTTTTAATTTTTAACATAAATATTTTTAAAATTGTTGAATTATTTAAAAATAGGGAAATGGGATAATTTTACAGCAGAAATTTCGATAATCATTATTTTTGCAATGGTTTGAGCTATTTTTGATAGTGATAGGGATAATGTATTCTTTGCTTGGAAGGTTGGATTTGTTTTTCAACGTTGGAGATACTTCAAAGAGAAAGAAACCAAGTCGTTCAAAAATATCTTTATATTTGGAGATAAAGAGGTAGTTTTTTATAAACATGATCATAAGATCTGTTTTTGTTTTTTGTTTTAACTAAAAATTACATATATATGATAATATATCATGAGCTTCTTGATTGCTGAGCCAAGGAGGTCGTATTACAACTGATTTAGTTTTTTATTCTTCAGTTGAGATCTGTATTGTTTAATTTTAATTTAGAAAAATCATTGGGAAAAGGGGTTGCTTTTAGATTCCCCGAATATAATGTTAATTGTCCACGACTAACTAAAAGTATTCTAGAGCATTATTATTTTTTATGAATAAGTAAAACAATGTTGACTTTACTTTCCATTCCCACAAACCTTTTTTTTTTAATAATTATTTAGGAAAATGCTTTGTCATATAGTGTGAACCGATTCAATTACACATTAAAATATAAGCTATATTATGGGACATCACCTTCCATTTTGTGTAAATAATAACATAATCAGATCTGTATTTCACTGAATTTGAATTGTAAGACGCTTTACATTTACATATGCCTGTCGCTATTATGTCCATGGTTGATATATTTACTCATTGGGGTTATATTCATTATCCAGTAGGCGGTTCTATACTTATGCAAAATTCTAAGCTTTTAATTATTGGCGGTGGCCATGTGATAAAACTGAAAAAAAAAAAAAAAGTGGACTTGAGGCCACGACAACAATAATAATAAGGAGTAGCAAATTTTTTGAAAGGGAGCAAATTTAACAACAAAATTTTTTTGTTGAATTGTCTGCTATCATGAAGTTTTTGATGGTCATTAAATACACATTTACTTTAAAAAGTGGAGACTTTTTAATACAACAGTTAACTAAGATTAACTGTGGTTACGTGGAACCCACACTTTACACATGTCATTTCTCCATTCTTCATTTGATGTGACAAATCAGCCATCCCACTCATCCTCTTCCTCCCAGATTTGATCCAAGACACACTGAACAAAAACACCAGATTTATTCAAAATTCTTTGAACAAAAAAACTTGATCAGATCTAGATTACCAATTTACACCTACAAATAAAACACCCCAAAATAAAAATCCAAACAAGGATCTCTCACAACGTTACAGTAGATTACTCTAATATATTTGATCAAATCAGATCCAAGTGAGTGGCTCTTCACTGTGCTCCTTTCTTTTCATCTTTCACTACCTTATATTGGATTACTCTATGTTTGATAATTTTCAAACTATAGATTTGGGTTTTTCCTTATTCCTCCGGTTCCACTGCCACCTACTTCTCCAATTAGGGCAGCAGTCCGTCCCTTTTAGCCCACCTCGTTCGAAGCAAATAACCTTTAATCCTTCTCATGCGTAGCTCTTTTTTTTTTTTTTTTGCTGTTAAATTGGTTTTGTTTGATTTGTGAGCTTTTCGCATAGGAAAAGGAAAATGTGGGCTTAATTAATTTGGGAATTTACTTGTTTTATGTGGCTATTTTTATTATCTGAGCAAACATTTATATGCTTAGTAGCTGATATTCATGTGATCTCCGGTGAGCCACCAAAGGTTGTGCCAGCATGAGTTCGTAGAGACTCAATACTACAAGCAGCCTTCCTCTATCGATAAACAACATCACACGATTCGTCTTCTTTCTTTTACTAATTATAGATCTGATCAAGTTTTTTTGGAAGAAAAAATTGAATAAATTTGGTGCTTTTGTTTTGTGTATCTTGGACTAGATATGGGAGGAAGAGGTAGGGGAAGAGTGGGATGGCTAATCTGTCACACCAAAGATCAAATAAGGAATGGAAAAATGACATGTGTACAAAGCGTGGATTTTACATAAAGGCAGTTAATCTTATTTAACGATTGTGTTAAAAACACTCCACTTTTTAAAGTTTATATGTATTTAAGGGCCTTCAAAAGCTTCATATTGTCAAATGATCTTGGTAAAAACTTTTTAAAATTGGAGAAAAGTGAATATTTGAAAAGTTCACATCTATGAAATGGACTGAAGTCAAATTGTTCTGGAAATTTTCATATCTAATTGAGTAAAACATATATATATTTATTTAGAAAAATTATACAAAGAGGTGGAGATGGCCGAGTTGGTCTAAGGCGCCAGATTAAGGTTCTGGTCCGAAAGGGCGTGGGTTCAAATCCCACTCTCCACACTTTCACCCTTTTGTTTGGCTCTCTCTTTTACATTTATGTACGGATTCATAATGTGGGCTCACTTTTATGTAGGCCCAACCAATATGCAGCTAAACGTGGGGAATAGTCATTTTTGGCCCAACATATTTCGGAGGCCCATTTTAACACCAGGGTAGGAAGGAAGAAATGCAGTCTTTAATTGTTAGAATTTGAAATTTCTGATTAACTTAACATACAAATAATTACTAACAATCATATGAATTTCCATTCCAAACTATAATATTTATGAATTCTTTAGTTAATGAAAATGCATAAATATCTTTTTTTTAAAAAAAAGATTGCAGATGGAAATTAGCTATTTGCTCATATAAATGAGGAGCAAACATAAATGTAGAGTAGATCGTTTGATTAATACGAACAAGTGTGTGGGATCAGAATAAAAAAGAAAACCTAATATTCAATATCATGATTTACTCATACGTTATGCCTCATGTTTAGGATAAGAAGGAGTATTAATATATACACACAAATTAAAGGAATGAAGAGTATGAAGAGAAATGAGACATGTATGGTAGTTTTGTCGTAAAAAGAAAGGAAGTGACAATTCATGCAAAAGTGTGTCGTTGGCCATATGACCTATAGCCAGGACGACTCCACAAAGACATCAACACCTTCTGCTTGTCCTATTTATGTGCAGCTATTTCCCTTTCATTTACTAATTTGGTTATTAAATATAGGATCTAGTTAACTTTTTTGAAAAATCCTAAGAATATTAAATAAGTTATTTATAAATTAATTTGCATGAATTTTTTTCCCTAAACTAATTTATTTAACTTATAAGCTAATATATAATCTAACAATAAACAAAATACATTATCATTAAGTAGCTCATTTAGTTTTCTTAATTTCTCTAAAAAAAATCAATTGGATGTTATATTTAGGAATAGAGGAATATTATATATCCACACAAATCCATTGTGGACCAAGTTTCCCTTTATACCCTATCCCTCTTCCTCTATGGAACAAGAATTAGTTTGGGTGCTCGTCAGATAGATGAGTAGAGGGTTCTCCCCCATTCTGAACCGTCCAGATCTAATCTGAATGATCCAGTTTTATTAATTTAAAGATTTTGATTTTAACTAGAAAACTATATTTTCTAACAAAATGATAAGTTAGAGATTATCTTTATTTTAGATTTTGTACCATTAAGATAAGCATCATTTAAAAATCATAACCCTTAAATTAATAAATATGTACCATTCAAATTATATTTGGACGGTTCAGAATGGGAGAACTGTCCATACTCATCTTTCTGACAAACACTGAAACCGGTACCCTCCTCCTGCTACCTCCTTTATTATCAGTGGATCAATTTCTTATTGCATGAAGATATTGTTTTGTTATGACTTTACTGAAAACATAAATAAATTTAAATTGCTAAAATTTGATATCAATAGTTCACAATTGTAGTAGAAAAAAGTTGGAGAAAAAATGTACTTTATAATGATTACAAATAATATATAGCTGTATTTTGATCAAATTTCAATAGTGTAAATGAATTCATGTATATTTTAAATAAAACTATGATGATTTTATGAAATAGAGTATTTGGACCATCAAAATTTAATGTAATGGTTAATAGAGGAGGGAAAAGGTATTGGTGAGAAGTTTGATCCATCTATTATACATTTCTATCAAGCGCAAAATTTTGTATGGTTTCTTATACTTCGAATATCAACAAAATTAAATTTGACAATTTTCTTAAAATATAACGTGCTTCACCTTCATATGTGATAATTTTTATCTCAAATACTTACCTCAGAGCATTACAACATAAATTCACTTAGACAGAATGCAAACTATCACCAATCTTGTGCATACACTTGTAGTAATCACATAAATATTATTCCACTAAAACCATATAGAAAGAATTAAAGGTCACACTAGCAATTTTTCATGCAGATTCTCCTTCATTTTTTGAGCAATATAAAGTTTTAGGAAAATGACTTATACACTTATATAGTACAAAACTAAAAATCTCAATCCGTTGTGGCAAGCAAAACATAAGAATTTATGATATTTGAGCAATATTTACTAAGTTGGAGGGAACATTTCATAGTTGTACATTTGCCAACCCTCATAACAACATAGATTGGTCATAGTTGTGCGTCTATATAGAGATACATATACAGCTGGAAATGAAAAATAAACAAAAAAAGAATGTAAATATATGTAATCAAAAGAGAGATGGGTGCCGGCCATGGACATACAAAAGGGAAGTTATTAAGAAGGAACCATCTTTGTTGATTAATTTGGCACTGCCAAGCTGGCGTCACGCATTATTCGACGTCGTTTCATACATGTGCTGCTTCCTCCCCTCCCATGTGCCTCCTCCTCACCTTTCATTTTCAGCTTCATTAATCATCATATCTTATTAATTAATTTCATCAATCTCCACCACCACGTGCCTAATTCGTTTCATCATCTATCTCTACATCTCTAATATCTTCTTTTTCCTACTTGATGACCTGAAATTAATTCAGTTGATATTAATGGAATGAGATCATCATGTGAATAATATTCTAGAGTATAATTCTAATATGTACCAATAGAGTAATTTTTTTAAAAAAAATTACGCTTAAAACCCATCTCTCTTTCTTTCTTCTTCTTCTTCTTCTTTTTTTTTTTTCTTATATAAGTCAAATCAATAGCACACATTATATTATGTGTTACCACACAGAAACACATTCACACACATTTACAACGGTTTAAACATGTGACCTTTTCCCATATATAGGGAGAGGTGGGTGTCATGTGAGTTAAGGCTAGTTAACACTTAAAACTCATATAATTGATCACATATCAATAAACTCCCATAAAAAAAAAAACTCCCATATTTATTGTATTCATTTTAGGACTTTCCTCAATCCATAAGTTTAGATATTGTTACATACTTTTTATTAGTTCTAACTTGATAATTTATACCTATATCAAGTTTTAGCTTAGTACTTTAAAGTTAAAAGTTGTGTTTTCAATTCCTTAATTTTAACAACATTACTTTTATGTCACAGAATACGTTGACCCAACAAATTAAAATGGAGAATTTGTAACATGCTAATAAAACACTCTTAAAATATAATTCAAAATTTAAACATATTTTATCATTTGATTACACAGTTGCAACTTAAATTTATTTTGTGAGCATTGTCAATTAAATAAAAGTAACGGTGGTGTTCTGTTAAAAAAATTTAAAACACACTTTTCAATCTTAATGTTAATAAAAAAACTTCATGGTTTTTTCTATTTTGATAGTGTGTTGAATTCCAAAAGGATGCGTGTACGGTGAAATTTTTTGATACAAAACACTGACTTGGGTCTTTTTTTATAACAATATTCAATATCTCTAAACAGCAAGTCTAAGTCATTGAGAATTCTCTTCAACATAAAAAAGAAAACATATATACAACCACACACCTTCACGAAACTTCCACCAACTTCCCTCCCAATTTTACTTAATTCTAAACTATATGTGATAGCCACCACCATATTTTATTTTTTAAATATTTTATTATGTATCATACATTTCAATCTTTTTAAAAACTATGTAAATTGTGTGCTTTATACATTTTGGCTTTATGCAAGCCAATGGTTTGCAAATTATATTCTATACATTAAAAAAAAAACACTATCAAGAGTAATCATTTTATATGCTTGACTTCAACACGACTAAGGCATTATAATGATAGATTACTTATCACATTTAGAGGGTAAAATATTTTATGTTTAATCATAATCACATCTTTATTACAAACTCATGATGAAATAATGACCCATAAAATACCGATGATTAAATATCAATGAAGTTAATATTGATAAATGATAACCATATATGAATCACATAAAAAACAATGATTAAATTATCAAAATTCATGGTACACCAACCTAAATGAATCACATCATCAATTCACTCAAATCTAAATTAAATTAGGTTTAAGTCTAGGGTCATGTGAGATTAAAGTTCTTAATAGATAATCTTAGCAAAAATGGGGCCCACAACGATGATGAAGGGATTGACAGGATTACGGAGCCACGTGTCGGATGAAAAAATCTGAACAAGTGTGATGCTTTGGATCTGAGTAAAGGACAGGAGAAGTTCCCACTTCCTTGAGTGTATCCAATTGGATCATAAGATAATAGTACATTACTAATATTAATATAAAAATAACAGGTGGATATTTTTATAATAATATTATGATGGAAAAACTATTCTCAAGTACCTACAATTTCCTTTAATATTTTATATTTTATTTGTACTACTAACATGTTTTTCACTCAAGAGAAAAAGCATACATATAGCAAATTAAAAAAAAGGGAAAGAAAAGTAGAAAACTAAAGGTATCTCAGTAATGATTTTTCCTAATATTATTTAGCAAAAATTGCTAAAAAAATAACTATAATAAATTTTGGCTAAAACTTTAAGTTTCAAAAGTACAATTTTTAATCTTCTTCTTTTTTTTTTTGACGTTATTAGTTATATTTAAAGGAAAATAATGACTCATCAAATCTACAGATAATTCTATAATTTTTTTAGACAGAGGATAATTCTGTAGTTATAAGTTGATAAAAATGTCTAAATTTTAAAATATAAAAATGATTATACTAGAGAATTATAACATTGACATATATATATTGTCTGCATTTAATTATAGAATTATTGTTTAAATTTGTTGAGACAACATTTTCAGTAGAGTGAATTCGACGTTGTCAATAAAAAATGATTAAAATTATACTTTTCAAATTTAAGAGATCGAAACTTTTTTTTTATCAGAAGAAGGAGATCGAAGCTTGTTGCAAACATATATTGACTAAAAGTAAATAACAATATTTTAATCTTTAATTTTTCAAAAATATTAACATTTGTTGAAGTACCCAATTACTACTTTCTTTAAATACAAAAATATATTTGCAGAGTTGTATTTGTACCCATTCAAGTACTTGACCCTTAGGTAGTTTAAGTAATAAATTATTAAATTTTGTAATTGTGAATTTTCCTGTCGTTTCTATTATTTATACATTCATTAATATTTAATCCCAAACTAATATTCCAGATCCTAAATATTAACACATTGAAAGATTACGGCCAGCCCCTCCCAGCAAGACTGTCAAATCTGTCATACTCTCTCTCTCTCTCTCTCTCTCTCTCTCTCTCTCATATTCCCAGAAAATTCACATCAGATTCGATTCAATCGCCGATCTTTACAACTTCTCCTAGGGAATCCATCGTCAATCTGGGTCTTCTCATTATAATGTTCCAGATTTTCAAGGTACGAAACTTTATAATTTAGATAACTTTTACTATGTATTTTAACTTTTAAGCCATTTTTAATATGAATATAGTAATAGTAATATTCTGCTGAACATGGCTTTAATGATTTCTGTTTTCTCTGTTCTTCGTTTCTGTTCAAACCTTGGTCCTCTGTTTCTTAATCTTCTGTTCCATGAACATTTATTACTTATCTACTTTCTGTTCTTTTACTTTAAAACACTTACTGAGAAGATCTCTAGTCTTTAATGGATTTCAGATTTTTCTTGTTGATTCTTCGTTGGAATCTTCAAAATGGGTTTGTGGTTGTGTTTCTTCTTCACCTAATTTTTCTGTTTAAACTCTGCTGCAAGTGGGGAAACTTTTTAATTTCTTCCTCGTACGGCCTTTTCCTGAATTATTGTTTTTCCGAATTCCCCAAAATGGTAACTTCCATTTTTGATTCCTCTGAATTCAGAGTAATGCTAATTTGGGGATTTTTCTTGGTTTTATTCAATGTATGTGTTTGTCTCTGAATTTTTTGGGGATTTTCGTGATTTTCTTGGAAAAAAATAAAAAAAGCTTTTCCTAGACTGGTTGTATTTCAGATTCTTCTTCTTTTGAACTCTGAGCTGTAGGGAGGTATTTTCTCAGTACATATAAAAAAAGGCTACCTTTTTAGGGAAATGGGCTGCAACATCATCTTTTCTTTTCTCATTTAATCATGAACAAATAATAATATATTATTACATAATAATAACAGCAACAAAAATAATAAGAGTTATTATTAGTAAAATTGCATTATCATCACAAACTGATCCAATCTGGAAAAGAAGCTCATGGGGGTAATGATTTCCTTTACTATTTTCTGCAGAACTTGTCTCATATGCCAAACATATGTCCTAAACACCACAAAACCTGTTCATGTCTTTGCCTTTCTGCTAAGTAATGTGATTAAAAAACAGTTTTGGATTAATATTGTTGGTTTTTATCTAATTTGGATCGTAATTTTTGTTTGTGTCCATTAGTTTCAAATAGTTGATTTTAATCCCAATAGTTTCACATGAACTTTGTCCAAGTCTAGGTATAAGCACCAAAACTAAAACTCGTTATAAGTATATATGACTAGTCATTAGACTCAAATAAGATCATGAAATTATAGAAACCAAAACAACAATTTGAAATTTAAAAGACCGAAACCAAAATTAGATTAAACTATGAGGACCCGAGAAACAACAAAAGTATTGGTTTTTTTTTTTGGACAAATCACTGTCTGATCCAAACTATGCTAATTGTTCATGTTAATGTTGCAGTTCTGGGACTGAGTTTGATTTGATCAACAATGGAGGGAGACACTTATTGTGGGGTGAACAATATCAACAATAATAATGGGGCACAAGAGATAGATGGAAGGATGTTACAGACATTTAAGAAGAACTTTGCGCAAGTACAGAACATATTGGATCAGAACAGGCTTCTGATTAATGAGATAAACCAGAATCATGAGTCTAAGGTTGCAGACAACCTTGGCCGAAATGTGGGTTTGATCAAAGAGCTCAATAATAACATCAGAAAAGTGGTTCATCTCTATTCTGATCTATCCACTTCTTTCTCCAAATCCATGGAAGTTTCTTCAGAGGGAGATTCAAGTGCTGGTGCTATAAAATCATCTCCAGATGCCAAAGGAGGAGGTGGCCTCAAAAGAATCAGGCCTACTTAGAGACATCTATCATTATTGTTGATTATCAGTTTGTGTTTGTTCTTCATTTTAATTTTTGTAATTTTTCCCCAAGATATAGAACAAGATTGATTATTAGAATTAATTTGTAGTTGACTAATATGTCAGATCTTAGATTTTTCCCAATAAGAATGGTTTTTTTTTTTTTTTCAGAATCTCGTGTTAGATAATGTAAGTTGTAACCTTTGTTAGTTCCTGTTACTGTGGATTTATTAATAGAAATGAAGTATTTTTTGTGCTGCAATAATATCTGGTACTATCAATATCTTGTTCAAAGGGAATGAATAGGAAATGCACTTTTTTGTTTTTAATTATTTTTTGTGATTGCTTAGCTATAGTGTTATTGAATATACTACACTTTAATTTCATGTTCAACTCCATGTGTTAAATTCTTACATTAGGTAGGAAGTAAAAATGAGATTGTCGGATTCTTTTTTGTTTTTTCCTTGGATTTGGATTATTTCAATTTGAAAAATCGGAAATCATGTTGAAAGGTCACAACACTATCACCATAATAGTCTTGTTTGAGAAATCATTACCTTTTGACTCTTGATTTATCATCATTCCCAAATAAAACTAGAATTTCGTGTGAGGACAATTGTTTGGATTTGAGAGAAATATTGTTGCGGAATTAAGTTCTATCAAATTGTAAAGTGAACCATTATTTTACATAGTTTTCAAAATATTTTTTTTCATAACAAAGTGTTGTGTAGGATTAACCAAGTGGGTACAAGAAATCAAACTATTTATTAATTAAAAATAATTTTCAGATTATGAGAAAACAAATTCAAGTTATCTCCAAAATTATATAATGGTTGTAACGGAATAAAAACAAGGGATATTTCAGCTAGTAGAAAGCTGTGTTATTTTAATTAATCACCCATAAGGCCATAACTCATAAGTTGGTTCTACCACTTATGGCGAGGTTTCACGACACCAAGTTACATCGTCATTAACTAAGAATACACTTCATCTGTTCCTAAATATCAGATATATTTATTTAATTTGATTAGTTAAGGATGTTAATGAAATTAGTTAAAATCACATAATGTTATCAATACATCCTAACCATGTATATTTATTCACACCCTCCCTCTCTTACTTGTTTATTGTTAGAAAGTATTAATAAGGTTAATTTAAAGAAATTATGAGAAAAAATAAAAAGAATATTATATTTAGGAATAAACTCATCTCACCAAATAGGTCATATATTTAAGAATGGAGGGAATAACTATTAGTTAGACTATTAAGTATGATTAATCCAAATCCTTATTATCAATTTTTTTTTGTATAGAAACATAAGTATAATATGACTTTTTAATTAAAATATGAAAAGCGCATCTTTAGTTAAGGAATTAATTATTACTATATTAATCACATACTTATCGCGGTTTAAATATATAAACAAAAAGATACCTTTAAGGAAAGAGAGAGACACATGGAGTTATAAACTGTATGTAACTTAAAAAGATGCACAAGATGGATTTTATCCATTAAAAATGAATAAAAAAACAGGAACGCAAAACGACAATAAGAAGAAGCAAGTAGGGAAACATCATGGGGAGACAAATGAAACATGATGAAGTAAAGAAACTTGTGAAGTGGGAATCTACTTTTATCCTTTCTTCCTTTTACTTTGTTCCTTTCATTTGCAGCAATTTATTCAATTGTTGTGTTGAAAATTATACCATCCTTCCATTGTTTTATCATAACCCAACTTCTTTTTCATATAGAAGCACCATTACTTCATCTTCTCTCCCCTATCTAAGTACACACAAACACTCATAAATACTCTCAACGTTTCTATATATATATATAAGAGTCTAAAAATTGAATGAGTTTATTCCCTTTTTACAAGAGTTTCATTAGATTTGTCAAAACATTTAATGTATTTTTCATAGTATACCCATCATTATTCTCTCTATTTACATTCTCTTTTATATCCATTTTTATCATTATTATCATATCTCTCTCTCATATACTCCATCATAAATAAGAGCAAACTTAATAAAACAAAATTATTTCATATATGTTTATCATTCTCAACCATTTTCTTAATATATGTCATTTTACTAGTTGAGCTCTTATATATAGGGACGGAGGGAGTATATTTTTTTTGTGACATGAATGTTTTTATTATACTCCTCTAATCCTATTTATAGGGTAGAGAGAGAAAATTTTATTTGGTCATATTTATAGGGCATGTCATTAAATTTTATGTGTGCATATACAGCTTTACCCTTCATTTATTATGTGCTAATTTTGTTCTCATGCGATGAAGTAGATATTAAACATGAGTAAAGTTAGAAAGTTGCCAAATTTCAAGGTATAATTAATGAGATTAAAGCTTTCCTTGATATGTGTGAAATATATTGGAAATGCCTTATAAATAGGACTAGAGAAGTACTACATGTGGTCACCTCTCATAATATGGACTTGAGCATTCGTTGTGATAAACTAACATCTTTCACAGAATCTAACTCTCATTCTAGTCCTAAATATTAGGACTGCAGAAAAACTCGACAATCGGCGGCCCGACCAAAACCTAGCCTGGTTCGAGGCCAAATCGATCATTGGACAAATTGGCCCGGAACTATAACAATTAGAATGAGACCAAACCTGAAATTGGGTAGGACAAGACAATAGTATATGCTTTAGCACCATTGGCCCAGCCCTGCCTGGAAATAATATTAATTTTAATAAAAAATAAAAAAATTTAATTATTTAATACTTAATATTTACTAATTACAACAAAAAAAAACCAATGATAGCGGTATTGTTTTTTTTTTTTTTTGTCAGCAATGATAGTGGTAATCACCAAACGCTTGTAACTAAGTAAAACCCCATTAATTTAATTAAAGCATGACTTAGTAAACTCACTAATGGTTTTTCCTTCGTTGCAAGTTGAGATGGACTTGGTATTTAGTAATCATTCCAATTCATTCTGTTCTCAACTGTAACCATCTCCACTTACCTTAAAGATGTTGATTTGTTAGGTGACCCGTGAATTCTGAAAGCTTTTGTTTCCCATTTTCTTTCCTTCAACAGGTTGGTCCCTAGATTTTTGTCTTCCTATATTCTTGTTTTGTCTGTCAAATTATTGCTGTTCTACTGAAACTCAACTTTTTTGTTGACTGTCATACAGCCATCGTCTTTCAATTTTTTCTTTTAAAAAAAATGGTACAGGGAATATATGGATCCAAGCTTTTGTCAAATTATCAGTGTCCTAAAATATTTTACAACCATAAAAACAATACAAACTTGTATGTTTTAAATTTTGTAAAAAGATGAAAATTATATTCCTCTATTTTTTATATGGAAAATAACTATTAAATATGACTTGTTTTTATTTATAATCATCTAAACATCTTTTTTTTATATTAATTTTCTGTTTTATCTCCATTTAATTATTCATTTGAATATCAATATTTTTATCATCACATGTTCCAAAGTATCATTTCCTTTTTCACACACTTTCTATCCATCACACATTTATCTCTCCTCTACAATTCTTATTATCTGCCGCACAGGACATTATTAACAACAACAAAAATTAAATTTTTATATATTTATTGTGTCCTCAATTTTAGTCGGATAATTTGTTCGTCCATCATTTCAAATTAAATTAATCATGATCTTTCATTCAGTCTATAGTTTTTGGTTCTAATAATCAGACTCAAGATATTGTCAATTGTCTCAAGGTAATAGAGTCACTTCTGGATCTCAAAGATTTGATTAGAAATCAAAATTGGTATGTGCTTGCTCATAAATGGAGGACAAGATCCGGATTATCATGTCACATGCAGATTTTCTTCGACAAAAGCTGATTCAAACTTTTCAATGGAAGAATATTAGAGATCAAGTCTCTTCTTTTCATCTAAGATGTTTAAGGCTGCACTTAAATGGATAATTACCAGTGATTCAAGACACACAACAATCCCTTGCATTCATTACCTCTATTCCAAAGACTGCATTACAGCATCTATCTTCATTCCAAGGCGATAATGTTATCATTAACATACTCAAAATGCTTCAAACATTCAACAACTTTGTTATATTATCCATCGAGGGACGACATCTTTCTGCTTTCATGAACAATCACTTTGAAATCTTTGCTCATTGTTTCCTTCTCATTTAATTGTTATTATATTGTAAACTTTTTACATTTTAATGATAATTTTCCTTTATGCCAAAAAAAAAAAGGGTTAACTGCCTCTCGTAAAGAAGGGAAGGAGTACTTCATAAGATTTAGCGTTATGAAACTTCCTAGATTATTCCAACAGTCGGTATATGAAACGAGCACGATTCCGATTCCGGAATAATCCCCATTGATTAAACAAACATCACGTTTTATATTTATGAATTGAAACTCATGCTAGATTTATCGGTGGAAAGACAATTAGACGTGTCATAAACATTCGCGATTCTTTTCCTCACCAATCCCTATCAATGATGCTAGGGAATATTTCTTAACGATAAACTTCGAGATATGTAAGCATAAGCTTGATAATTCTGATTTTGTGAAACTTGGAGACTAAATTAACCGCTCACAACGCCTCCAATCCTAAAAAAATTTCATTCGATGGGCCGCTTGATAATATGGCCTCAAGTTTTTGACTATTTCTTTTTTTCTTCTTTTTCTGATAATAAAAGAAACCTCATCATGGACCTATAGACTATTTCTACACTGGACAGCTTTTTCAACTTTAGAAATATATAAATTGGCCAATACCTAGCTTAACTTTTAACTGTTGGTAACGGAACCTTGGTTATTCTGCAGAAATTCTCACTACAGTATAACAATTTATGAATAGTTATGATAAATAAAATAGAAAAACTTGAATGATCCATATCTATCTATAGAAACAGGGAAAAAGATGAGAAAATGAATAACTCAACTACTACAAAACTTGAATCAAGTGCTCCATTAAAGCAGTTAAGCCACAGGCACAGCGGCGACAGGAACATCCATATCGACCGCCACAACAGCTGCAGGCCGGATGTATTCTTCCTCCTCCTTTGGAGGATGGATTGTGACAATATCAGGAAGGGGAGTTTTAGGACCCTGCTTTCCCTTAGGATCCCAATCAAGCATGATCCTGACCTTGATACCAAGAACCCCCTGAGATACATTCACCAAGTATATGATTTAGCAAAGCCACTGAGTTAAAACAAAACCACAAGACCATAGCTCAAAAACTTCGTAAGTTCCAAGAAAACAATCTAAACAAGTCTAGTCAGAAGCTAACCTGTCTGAGGAGTACATGTCTAACTGCAGAATCAATATAGTCTTTCACTGGCTGACCAGATGAAATCATATATCCATCCTTAAACTTCATGGATTTGGCACGCTGAGCCCTTAGTTTTCCACTTACAATGACCTAACAATTTGAATAGCAATTAGAAATTGAACCATTGGATAAAGTAAAATGCTGACAAGAGAAGAGTTCAAAGAAGGTACCTCACATCCCTTTGCTCCACTTTCCATAACAAATCTTAAAACACCATAGCATGCCCTGAAAGAAATTGCCAAGCAGTTTGAGTACATATTTCAAATACCAACACAGACACGTCATAAAAATCAAATTACAAATGGACAAAAGGTTGAGGAACATTTAAAAGCCAAGGTCGCCGCCTTCCAACAAAAACTCTATTATTTAAGAATGATAAACACCTAAGATGGATAAAAGGAAAATTGATCAGAGTTCCAATCTTGAAAGAAATGAAAGAACAAAGACCCCATTTTAGAACATTGAATCAAACTAAATGACAAAAAGAAAGATAATAATACTGAAAACAAAAGCAGAAAGGCACTAACAAAGATTAGCAAGATGGAAGAACATGTATCCTCCAAAGTTACTACATGAATATCATAAATCATGAGTTTTGATGATATGGAGGAAACTATGATTTAGTCATCTTCCGACACAAACTTGGAACAGAAGCACCAGCCTGCTTTATAGATGACCAAAGAACATAAAATGCTAGAGCATGTTCATCAAGAGTGTTTTAGTTGGATAGATTTGAAGGGTATGTTTACTCCCCTCCCCTCATTAGGTCCAAAAGGGGGGATCCTCTACCGCCCAGGGATTATGAGGTAAGGGGTTGCAACAAGGCTTTTATTAAGACTAAATTAGCCAAAGTAACTTGTCACTCCCAAATTGTCCTTCATCATTTGTTTCTTTGATTTTTTTAAAATTGCCTTGCCCTGTCTCGGATCGAGCTCATGTTTTTCCCAGTAAACTAACGAACATAATGTTGAAGGTTTGGTGCAATTCCCCAGTCCAATAATATAAAAACCAAATGAAATATCTTATAACAGTTTATAGCTTCTGCACAGGCAGTGGTCACTTATAATTATACTAAGAAACACAGGCACAGCAGGCAGGCAACTAACCAAGGCTAGCAAGATAAAAAAAGAAACATGTATCCTCCAAGGTTACAACATGAATAATATAAAATGTCACGAGTTTTGATGGTATAGAGGACAAACTATGATTTAGTCATCTTCCGACACAAACATGGTACAGAAAGCACCAGCCTGCTTTATAGATGACCAAAGAAAACAAAATGCTACAGCATGTTCATTAAGGGTGTTTTGGTTGGAGAGATTTGAAGGGTATGTTTGCTCCCCACCCCTCATGTGCCCCCCCCCCCCCCATTAAGACTAAATTAGCCATAGTAATTTAAGTCACTCTTGAAATACCTTTCCTTATCCCAGATCGAGCTCATGTTAACAAACATAATATTGAAGGTTTGGAAGGTCTTCATTTCAATAAATCAAGCAAAGGTAGTACCAAATGAAATATCTGTTTTATAGCTTCTACACAGGCAGTGGCCAGTTATAATTATGCTAAAAGCACAGGCAAGGCAGGCAACTAACCAAGACTACCAATATAGAAGAACATGTATCCTCCAATGTTACTGCATGAATAATATAAAATGTCACGAGTTTCGATGGTATGGAGGACAAACTATGATTTAGTCATCTTCCGACACAAACATGGTACTGAGGCACCAGCCTGCTTTATAGATGACCTACTGAAAGAAAATGCTAGGGCAAGTCCAATAAAGCATAACCGTAATATTTACAGATTGAGAGACATAGAATGCTTCATAATATACAGTGGCCTTACTTAATAGCTCATAGTAAACTGGAAATTGCGTCTAGCAAATAAGTATACTCGCGGAGAAGCAAAATGCTAATCACTCATTTGATTGAAACAATCGAAAAACGTGATACTGCAAATTCATGGATCCAATAACACTGATTGAATCAAGAGTGTACCTCCTCACAGCGAGGCCACCAAGAAGCTTATAGCGGAGAGACTCGGCCTGAGCAATAGCACAAAGACCTCTATTGTTCACCTTCTCAGCATAAAGCTCCACACTATTCTCAGGGAACTTAAATCTCTTCTGTACCACTGAGGTCAACTCCCTAATTCTCCTACCCTTCTCACCTGCATTCCCAAAACCCCAATCATAAATCATAAATTCTCCTCAAACATCAGCATTGATCAAAATTCATCAATAAATCACACCAAAGCCACAAATAATACAATGCAGGAATACATTAAAAAAAAAAAAAACGGACCAAGCACATTCTGAGTTCGAGTGGCTCTGATAATGATCTCAGTGCGCATCGGTGTGACTCTAACCTCAACACCAGAGTATCCATCCTCGGCAAGCTCTCGGGTCAAAACCTCGTTCAACTCGGCGAAGAAAACACCATCGGCGACGAACTACAAAATCCACAGTGAATAAGAAGAAAGAGTTAGATGGAAGGAGAAGCCATGGGTTGAAGTTTAGAAGAATTCACAGGGAAAGAAGTACGGACCTTTCTCTTCTTGCTCATCTGAGTCGCCATTGTCGAAAACGGAGGGTGGATGCAGAGCAAAGGATCTCAACGCCGGCGGCGGCTGTGAATGTGTTGAGTCGTCTCTTTGCAATTGCAAACCCTAATTACGTAGAAAAGGCTACGAGGGAAAACGATTGGCTTATATGTATGAGACGATCTTGAATCCAACGGTGGAGGGACTCTAAAACAGTATTTAACGGATGAGATTAAATAATCAAAATATTTAATTCGCTTCGGTGCTCCTATAAGTCTATAACCATTTGGTTTATGGGTTGGCAAAAAAAAAAAAAAAACCATTTGGTTTATGAATGGTGTAACAATAAATAAAATGAAATAAAAAAATTACTAAACCAAATATTGAACTCGCTTCAGTGTTCCTATAACCATTTGGTTCACAGAGGAGAGGAGAGGAGAGGAGAGGAGAGGAGGGTGTGTTTGGATTGAGCTTTTGATAAGTGACTTTTTTTTAGAATGATTTTTTTAAAATTCAGATTGTGTGATGTGATTTATGTTTGGATTTGTGATGATAGAAGTGATTTTTTTTCAATGTGACTTTTAGAAACATGTTTGGATGATTTTTTTGAAAAGCAAGTTTAGATAAAAAATTTCTAAAAAGGGCATTATTGTTATTAAATAATGGCTAAATTATAGAAAACCCCTCTGAACTTTAGGTCAGTTGCACATAACCTCCCCGACCTTTCATAGTTTAAATTAAGCACCCATGACGTTTCATGTTTTAACTCTTAACTCCCTTGCCGTTAAAATTATCGTTAAAGTTAATGGTTTTTGTAATTTATACTTTTTGACGTTATTTTATTATATACCATGTCATTCTAAAAATAACTAGTGACAACTGACATATAATTTTAAGTATTCTAAAATATTTTAAAAATATAAAATATTTAACAGAAAGGGTTTAAAATATTTTTTTGACCATACACTTTATAAATAGAATGTCATAAAAATAAAAGTACTTAAAATGAATGCAAAATATTTATTTGATCATGTCTTTTTTAAGTGAAAAATTATAATATACTTACCATTGTTTATATTAAATGAAAAGACTTATTTTCAATGACATATTAGACAAAACAAAATGTGAAAAAATTGGATAAGATAAAAACCGTTAACTTTAATGGAAATTTTAACGGTAGGGGAGTTGAGAGTCAAAACATGAAATGTTATGGGTTCTTAATTTAAATTTTTAAAGGTCGGGGAGGTTCTGTGCAACTATCCCAAAGTTCAGGGGGGTTTTCTATAATTTAGCCTTAAATAATACATATATAATATGCATATATTCTTATTAATGGCTTAGTTTCTCCCTTATTTTCAAGAAAATAATTTTAAAAAATAATATTTTTAGGTCAAAGGAGTATATTATGGGAGAAAGTAGTTATAAATTATTATAGTAAATTTTTGGAGACAAAAAGAAAATTTTATATTAAAAGAAAATATATTATTTGAGAATTTTAAAGGTCTAATAGTCTAATTTTCCTACCCACTTTATTAAATAATACATAACAAAAGGCATGAGACCCACAAGAAGCCAAAAGCCACTTTTTTTTGCTTCTGACTTTTGGCGTTGAAGAAGTCATTTTGGACCAAAAGTCATTCTGACAACAAGCCCATCCAAACATAATTTTTTTTTCAAAATGACTTTTGTCATTTACAATGGACTTCTGGCCCTCCAATGTGGTATCCAAACATGCACGTAATCATATTGGAAGTACTGTGAACCATCAACAATAAATACGGGTATGTCTCATAGTTAGGGGTGGAAATAGGCTAGGCTTATGTAGGCTTCAACTAAATAGGCCTGGGCCTGATTACAAATGTAAAACTTAAGTCTGGGCCTGAACCTGTATGGGAGTTTATTTTTAGGCTTGAGCCTGAACCTTCAAAAGACCTGACTAGGCCTGAAAGCCTATTTAAAATGTAGACTCTTAAATAGGTTTAAAAGTTTATACTTATAATTCCATATAGTACCCTTAAACTTATTAAAATAGATATGTATATCTCAAAAAGATTTTATGATTATAAAACTAGATAAGTTGGTCATGTTATAATTAATTTATAAAATTTATTTTATATTATATATCATAATAGAAATTACAAAATAGTTAAATAGACTATGCATGTAGGCTTGTAGGCTAGGCCTTAAGAAAAAAGGCCTGGCCTGTTTACCTAAATAGGCATAACAATAGGCCTGATTATGAACCTGACCTATTTACTAAATAAGTTAAGTTAGACTTATTTTAGACTAGACCATAGACCCCTGATAATGGCCGGCCTATTGCCACCGCTACTCATAGTGAGATTTGTAAAAGACTGATTCCTTGTGCTAGATTCAATCCAATATACTAGGGGTGTCCAAAACCGGGACCGGGACCGGGAACACCTATTCCCGGTTCTCGTTCCCGGAATGGGGCCGGGATTGGATTTCAATCCCGATCCCGCGCGGGACCGGGAATTCCCGATTCATTCTTTTTTTAAAAAAAAGAAAAAAATGGGCTTCAATTTTGGTCTTTAGGATCTCCTCAATTTCTTAGGTGGTTTCCATCTTTGCAACATTTTCAAACTATGAAAGAAAACAAGTCACAAATTAATTATTATGAAGTATAAACAAATGCACAAGGAAAAAGAATGAACAAAAATGATATCACTAGTTTAGTCACTTAATTTATGCCACATTTAAGAAAAAAAACAAAACAAAACAAGGATTAAACTTTCTCAAAATTCTGAACGCTTTCTTCTATAATAATGCCATGACATGAAGCAAATAAATCTCATTAAATATAAGAGATAATAATGCCATGACATAAAGGATAAATCAGTAAAAATGACAAGTTTAATATAGCAAAAGTAAGAGATAAAATAGGGGCAAAAGGCTAAAAACACCATGGTTTTTATATAGGAATTTACTTTATATGTAATTGCAATAGAATTAATCCAATAGAATTAGCTCTCTAAAGTGTTGGGCCTAATTTTTTTTTTATAAATAACATGGGGGCCGGGGCCGGGACCGGGATCCCGGGGCCTTGCCCGGATCCCGGTCCCAGTCCCGACCATTTCCCGGTCCCGGTCCCGAGACGGGAAATTCCCGGTCCCGATTTGCCGGGACCGGGAGGGGTTGGACACCCCTACAATATACTGTAATTTTTGGGATAAACAAGAAAAAGCTAAAATAACAGCTTAGAACAAGACAGCAAAATAAAAAATAAAAAATAAAAAGGGCCAAACTTAAAACTAGGCCCAAATTTGGTTAACATATTTGAGAAGCCCATAGCATATGTCTCTGGACTTTGTAGCTACCATCTTGCCTCCTTGCACAATAGTGATTCCATCTTCACACCAAACACACTTTAAAACTTACTTCCATCTCTACTCATCTTTTTATTCTAAAAGCTCTTCCATTTTAACAGAGAATCATCTTGCGGCCATGATCCCATAGCATAAGTGTTCCACCGCTTGTAGAGAATCATCTTGCGGTCATGATCCCGGACTTGAACCATATTAAGGCATCGACCCGATCTAGTGCCTTACAGTGGCTTCATCCTTTTAAGTGTTAAAGGCTAGACTCAGGTACCATATATCAAAGAGAACAATCTATATCCCAATTCAAGTTTATCATGAAGCCAGAGCGAAGCTTATGAGAAGAGTTGACTAGAAGAAAATCAATTACAAGACAAACATATAGGTTATTAGTGGGAGACTTACATGAGACTCCAAAGGTGATTTAATTACTAAAATATCTCATGTACAAGTAGGAAGAATCAACATGTGATTTTTTTGCTCAAACTTGTCATGGTATGCTCATAAGTTATTATTGGATCTTATTTAATAAATTTATTCATTGGGACCTCGTAATAATTTCCCTATTATCGATTAATAATAACATTTACAAAACACTTCGTCTGATCCTTAATGCAGGACATAGTACATGCCCCTACTTTTTACATTTTTTTTTCAAATAATTGCCATTAATGCTTCCTTAAAGACAATTTAGTGGGAGGAAGGAGAAAGAATTATGGAGGATGGAACATTTAAAAAAAATATTATTTTAATTAACTTAATTAGCATATTTAATGTTGATAAAGTTTAAGAGAATCCTTGAATCCAAGCATGAAGAATGAAAAGAATACACAGAGAAATTTTATCATACTGTGAAAAATGAACACCACAACATAATGGTTCATACCTTTGTGGTCTATATATAAACATACAGGGAAGACCAGGCTCAGCCACTAAATAAGTACCTATACAATCAGAATTACTACTAACATATACATTTATTCTAACTTATTCATCACTCCCTCTCAAACTGAGAACTGAATAAATCTACAGTTCCCATTTTGCTCAACAATCTTATCTGTGTTTCCTTCCTTACTGCCTTTGTCAATATGTCAACTTCTTGATCAGCTGATTTGACATGCTCTAAACTAATGACTTTCTTATTGACTCTTTCCCTTACAAAATGGCAGTCAATCTCAATATGTTTAGTTCTCTCATGAAATACAGGGTTTGTAACTATATATAGCTGACTTACTATAACAAAAGACTTTGACAGGTTCATGGCTCTCTATGTTTAAATCTGACAGAATTCCTTTTATCCAGATTACCTCAGATATTACTGAAGCAAGAGCTCTATATTCTGCTTCAGTCGGGGATCTAGAAACCGTATTCCGCTTCTTTGTCTTCCACATAACAAGAGACCCGCCAAATTTAATGGAGTAACATATTACAGATCTTCTAGTTGATAGGCATGCTCCCCAGTCTGAATCACATCAGCAACTCAGACTTAAGTCACCACTGGAACTCAGCAACACACCCTGTCCAGGAGATTGCTTTAAGTAGCGCAAAACACCATATGCTGCTACCATATGGGATTTTAACGGAGTGGCCAAAAACTTACTCAACACCTGCACAGGAAAACTTATATTAGGATAAGTCATGGTTAGATAAATCAACCTTCCTATTAAATTTCTATATCTTTCTGGGTCCTTTAATAAATCTTCCTTTCTGTCTTTTCCCTCTTAATAAGCTCTAAGCCTCAAACTTGGTAACATGGGTAGGTAAGTGGCTTGCATCCACTCATCCCTGTATCTGATAAAAGGTCCAGCGCATGCTTTCTTTGTGACAAAACAATACCTCTCTTAGATTTTGCTATCTCTATGCCTAGAAAGTATTTCATCATACTTAGGTCCTTAATTATAAAATGTTTATGCAACAAAGCCTTTACCTGCTTTATCCCTTGTTCTGAACTACTTGTCACAAGTAAATCATTCACATTGTTAACATTCTTAGTAAACAGTGAATAATCATGTTCACTTTATTTAAAACCTCCTCTAATTAAAGCTTGAGTTAGTTTCTGGTTCTACTGCCTAGAAGCTTGTTTTAATCTATACAATGATTTTTTAAGTTTGCAAACCATGTTCCTTTCTTTATTTTCAAAACCCTCCGGTATACTCATGTATATCTTCTCTTCCAAGTTTCCCTTCAAGAAAGCATTGTGTACATCCATTTGATGAAGATCCCAATTATTAAGAGATGCTAATTTAAGAACTAATCTAATAGTAGCCATTTTAACCACAGGTGAAATGGTCTCATGATAATCTATGCCCTCAGTTTGATTATAACCCTTAGCTACAAGTCGGGCCTTATATTTGTTTACTTCTCCATTAGGTTTATATTTGATTTTAAAAAGACCCATTTACAACCTATTACCTTCTTGTTGTTAGGTACAGGGACTATATCCCAAGTTCATTATTTTCTAGAGCTTCCATTTCATGCCTCATTGCTTCTACCCAATGATTATTTTTCACTGCATCCCTATATAATTGTGGTCCAGATACAGAATCAATAACACATAAATAATGCAGATGTGAAGGAGATATTTTATCATAAGAAATGTACCTTTTTATGGGATATTTGCATGTGTTATTATTGGATTGAGTATTGTTATTCATACTAGATTTTCCTAACAGCAAATTGCATACATAGTCAGTGGCCCAAATCGATGGACGTTGATCTTTGCTTGGTCTACTAGATGCTGGTCGAGTCTCTTGTCTCTTTGTTAATGAACCTCCCACGTCAATATCAGCCAAAACAGGCATGTTTGGACTGTCAGAAACAGGTTCTGCATGCCTTGCTACTATATCAACTGAAAAAGGTTCTAAATCATAGAAGAACATATCATCAAGTTGCTCAGATACTCTCCCTTGATGTGGACTTCAACTATCTTTGATAGGAAACCAATCTTTAACAGAACTAACATGCCTACTCATAAAAATGTTTTAATTTTTAAGGTTAAGCAAGAGAAATCATTTCTGGTGATCCGAATATCCCAAGAAAACGTAAGGAAAAGATCTTGATGCAAATTTATTTCTAACATTAGTATCTGTAGCAAAAGCAAGACAACCAAATACATGAAGATGATCATATGAGGGTAACACTTTACGGACAATTTCATAATGGGTCTTAAACTGTAAAATTTTAGATGGTGTCCTATTTAGTAAATGTACAACTAGTTTAATACATTCCCCCAATATTGGATAGGAGTCCTGGAGTGCAACAAAAGAGTCCTTGCTACTTGAAGTAAAGTACAATGTTTCCGTTCCACAACACTATTCTGTTTAGGTGTATAAGGATAAGTGGTCTCATGAGTAATACCCTTTTCAGCTAAATAACTCCTGAGGTCTTGATTGATAAATTCAGTCCCATTATCACCACGAATCTTTGAAACAGAAATAGAAAGTTGTGTAATAACATGCGCAACAGAATATTTAATATGTGCCATTATTTCTGATTTGTATCTCATAAGAAACACCCAGGTGGTATGAGAAAAGTCATCAACTCATCAACAACAGTCAAGAAATACTGACAGCCCCGTATGTGTTGGTTCCTTATATGGCCCCCACATATCCACATGCAATAATTCAAAACATCTAGTAGACTTAATGACACTAGAAGAAAAAGGAAATTTAGTTTGTTTAGACTGAAAACAAGTACTACACTGTCCATCAAGCTCAAATGTGTTGTCAGTTACAAAATGCAAATGCTTCATTATTGATACTGGATATGTCCCATACGATGATGCAACAATGTAAATTGATCCTTTGTACATGTAAGCACAAAATCAGTTCTAGATGAATTGGAAATAAAATAGCTATCTAAATTCAGCAGATAGAGGCCTTGAACCAATCTACCAGTCCCTATCAGTCTGCCACCTGAAGGTCCTGCAGCACACAGTGATCATGATAGAACGTTGCACTACAATGTGAATTATGTGTAAGCTTAGAAATTGATATGAGATTAAATTTAAGGTTAGGACCATATAGCACATTCTTAAGTGTTAAGGAATTAGAAAATTTGGTGTCCCCTTCATGAGTAATCTGTAAAATTTCACCATTAGGTATTTATATGCTCTTAATTGGTTCTGTATATTTCTTATAAGAATCTAATAATGACAAATCTCCTATCATATGTGCAGTGGCCCCTGAATCTATGACCCAAATGGAGTTAGAGTATCTAAGAAATTGAAGAGAATGCAAACCTGTACCAGTTAATGTCAGGACTGATCCTTCTTTGTTTTTGCGTATCATTTCGATGAGGGCATCATATTCATCCTGTGTAAAGCTGGGTGATACAACTCCTGCCTTGTGTGTGAGGGCTTCTGCCTCATTCCCAAATGCAGTCCCTGTTGGAAGAACCCTGGCTTCATGTCCCTTTCTAGCTTCTTTGAAGTCACTCGGGTATCCAACAAGTTGATAACAGACTTCTTTAGTATGACCTTTTTTATGACAGTGATCACACTCTGGAACAGGGCCCCCTTGCCCACGTCCGCTGGCACTACACCCTTTGCCTCCAGTATTCATTGCCATACCCTGAATAGGTGTGTTGTTGCTGGCATTGGCGATATTCCTCTGTGCTTCATCCTCCTGGATCATTCCGCAGGCTTGATTTAGAAAGGGCAATGGCGTCATAAGAAGAATTTGCCCTCTAGCTTAGGCATGACATTCATTAAGGCCTATTAAAAACTGAAGTAATTTCTGTTCTTGAACCGACTGAGCATAACTCTTCGTAGTAGCAAATGCACAAGACGATACTACAAGAAGGGAAGATCGTTCTTCCCAAAGATCTTTAAGACGTGTGTAATACCCAACAACTGTTAGTGATCCCTATACGGAAGAATTAATTTCCCTGTGGAGACTGAAAATTTGGGATCCACTAACCTTGTTAAATCGCTCATGAAGATCTTCCCGCAACAAATGTGCATCGTGAAAATAGACCATCCCGTTGGCTAGTTCCTTTGAGACCAAGTTGAGGATCCAAGAAAGCACAATTGCATTGCATCGTTCCTAATGATCATGTAGGTGTGTTTCTTGAGAATCTTTTCTACAAGATCCGTCAACGAATCCAAGTTTCTGCTTCCCTCGAAGTGCAATATTTATCGCCTTACTCCATATGATATAATTTTCGAGACCAACCAAAACTTGTTGAACAATGGTTGCCCCTTGCGTATCTGATGGGTGCAAGTACAATGGATGCGAAAATGGGAGAGAATCAACAGTAGAAGAAGAATCTCCTTCAGTACCTTTTCCAGCCATAGCGGACTCAGTCAGCGTATGGTCGTAGGACGAGAAGGACGAGTTGGAGGAGAAAGCTGGTGAAGAGGGAGGTCTAAAAGGATAGATCAGGGCTTGCTCAGTCATGAAATGCAAAGCCTTTCTCGAAGTGAAAGGAAAATGTGAAGAAACCAGAGTTCATGCATTTTGGGGTTTGATGGTGGTGGTATGTGTCAAGATCACGTGAGAAACTTATTTCTTGGAAAAACTGGGTCTTTGCTTGAGCAAGAAACGCAGCATTGCGTCGCGCAGGATCACGCTCAATGATCTGATGATGGACGACTCTCCTTTCTTGAGATGCCGAGATGCTTCTTGAAACCAAAACGTAGCGTTCAAGATTAATTCTTTGAATTCTGGAGAGTTGGGTCACGCACAAATCAACAATGCTCAGCAGATCAGCTCAAAAAAAACTTGATGATGACGGTGGATCTTTCCCAAGCTCTGGTACCATGTTGAAAAAGTCTAAGAGAATCCTTGAATCCAGGAATGATGAATGAAAAGAATACTCAGAGAAACTTTATTAGACTGTGAAAAATGAACACCACAACATAATGGTTCAGACCCTTATGGTCTATATATAAACATACATGGAAGACTAGGCCCACACCTAAGGCCCAATGACTAAATGAGTACCTATACAATTATAATTACTAAAATTACACATCTAAAATATAAAACTAACCTATACATTTATTCTAATTTATTCAACATTTAATAAAATTAAATAAATAGATCGGTCATTTAAGTTGGTATTTGGACGTCAATTTCTGTCCTAAGAGGGTATCGTTGTAATTAAGTGGATAAATTTGTCCATTTCGGGGAAACAAAAAAAAAACGCGACTCTCCCTCCAAAATCCCGTCTCCTCCTCCTCCTCTATTATATATACTTTCAACATTTTCAGATTCCCATTTCATGCCAATTTCAAACCACCGCCTCTGCGAAAATCCCTCATCCAAACACACACATACACACAGGCTTCTCGCTCCAGTGCTCGGAGATCGGACATCAGAATATGCCGCCGGTGAATCTCACGCCTAACGCGATCTCTGCGATTGTCGCCGGCGACGTCAATTCCAAGCCTCTTCTTCAAGTCCTCGACATCAAGTTGCTTTCCAATAACGCTCAACAAGAGAGATATCGTCTTCTCCTTTCCGATTCCGTTTCCTCTCAGCACGCCATGCTCGCCACTCAGTTGAATGACCGTGTCAGAACCGGACGAGTCAAGAAAGGTTCCGTCGTTCAGCTAATCGAGTACATTTGCAGCCAAATTCAGAACCGCAAGTCAGTATTTCGTTCCTGTATCTGAATTTTGGTTTGTTTGTGACATCGTGATTGATGTTAGGTGTTGTTCATCTTACGAAGTAATTGCTATGAAACTACAAGTTTGAAGCAGTGACCGAGGGATATATCATATATACCTATATTTTGGTTCATTTTGTGCCATTATGATTCATGTTAGGTGTAGTTCATTTTCCGAAGTGATTGCCATGAAGCTAGAAGTTCAAAACGGTGACAGAGGGATATATATCTAAATTTTGGTTCATTTGTGCCATTATGATTAATGTTAGGTGAAGTTCATTTTCCAAAGTGATTGCCATGAAGCTAGAAGTTCAAAACGGTGACAGAGGGATATATATATATATATATATATATATCTAAATTTTGGTTCATTTGTGCCACTATGACTAATGTTAGGTGAAGTTCATTTTTCAAAGTGATTGCTATGAATCTAGAAGTTTAAAACAGTGGCTGAGGGATTTATCCATTTATTTATCTGTATACTAGAATCCGTGTGGAAACATCTTCCGTTTTGTTTATTCTGTTAAAATTTAGAATTGGTGTAGAAGTATCTTAGAAGTTTGCTCGCATTTTGGGGAACTGTTCATCGTTCGGTTGGTATGTAATGCGTTGAGACAGAATCTTTCTTCTGGATGCTAATGATCTTAGAAATGTCATTTGAATGCTCATTCGGTTGATACTCAGAAACGAGAAGCGTATGGTTTTTAAGAGTATTCGTGAAGAATGTTCGTGGTATTGAAAATTGGCAACCATTTTGGTTTGTATGTAGTATGATTCAGAATCTTCATTCTGGAAGCAAAACATTGCTTGAATTTGCTTAAGCATAGATAAGTAGAAAAATGATATAAGAGTTCTATCTTGTTGAAGATACATTTTCCAGGGAAGATATCATCTTCATTTTTACTTCCTGAACATAGACAAGTATGGTTTATATTACATTCGCTTTGCCAATTAGACAAAATAATTTGAAGGTCAATGTGACAACTCACATTGATTTGCGCATCATATTCTTTTCCTTGCCAGCGTTCTTTTCTATCTTCATTTTCATGTTTTCACGTCTTTTTCTGTGTTAACAAAACAATGGCTTGCTTTTTGGGGAGGGAAAAAATACCAGAGTGGCAGTAACCTCAGTTTATATATCGGAGGCTGAAAGCTACACAATCTCATAATTGATCTGCTTACCATTCACATGGAATTTTTTAAGTATTTGCATTAATGCTGTAATGCTCAGTACTGATTGCAGAGTTTAACTTATCTCTTCCACTCTAGATGATAATTTCTATATGTTAATCTATAGTGGTGGCTTTGGTGTAGATCCAAGTCACATGACACTCTTTTTGTGTGCAGGATCATTGTAGTGCTCAACATGGAAACTATAATTCCAGACTGTGAGATTATCGGGAATCCAAACTCATCAGTGGAACCTGATTCATCAGCTCAGAAATCATTCTCTAATAACAATTTGCATAACTCATCCAGGTTCAATAGCAATCGCCCGTCTGCTCAAAATTCAAGTCACGGTGAGCAGAATTTCAGACCAACCGTTCAACCTCCTTTCCGACCACCACCAGTTTACAAAAGCCATGGTGCAATTATGAAGAATGAAGCACCTGCACGGATCATTCCTATTGCTGCTTTAAATCCTTATCAAGGCCGGTGGGCTATTAAGGCAAGAGTTACTGCAAAAGGGGATCTCCGCCGCTATAATAATGCTCGCGGAGATGGAAAAGTTTTCTCTTTTGATCTCCTTGACTCTGATGGAGGTGAGATACGAATAACTTGCTTCAATGCTGTTGTTGACCAATTTTTTGATGTAATTGAGGTTGGTAGAGTCTACTTGATATCCAGAGGTAGCTTAAAACCTGCACAGAAGAACTTCAATCATTTAAAGAATGACTGGGAAATTTTCCTGGACTCTAATTCATCTGTGGAGCTTTGCCCAGACGAAGATGCTTCAATACCCAGACAGCAATTCTCCTTCAGGCCTATCAGTGACATTGAGACTGCCGAAAGTAACTGCATACTTGATGTTATTGGGGTTGTGACATCTGTAAATCCCTCAGTTCCCATCTTGAGGAAGAATGGAATGGAAACTCAAAGACGAATTCTGAATGTAAAGGACATGTCTGGCAGGAGTGTTGAGCTAACCCTTTGGGGTGATTTCTGCAAGAGGGATGGTCAAAAGCTTCAAGAGATGGTTGATGGTGGGTTTTTCCCAGTTCTGGCAATCAAATCTGGGAGGGTTAATGACTTTAGTGGAAAATCCATAGGAACCATTTCTTCTTCCCAACTCTTCATTAACCCAGATTTTCCCGAGGCTCAGAGATTAAGGAACTGGTTTGATCAAGGAGGGAAAGATTCAGCTTCTCTGTCTATTACCAAGGACATTGCGCCTGGAGGACCTAAGAATGAGATACGTAAAGCTGTGTCCCAGATCAAGGATGAAGGCCTGGGGCGATCAGATAAGCCAGACTGGATAACGGTGAGGGCAGCCATATCTTATATCAAGACGGATTCATTTTGTTACACAGCTTGCCCACTGATGATCGGAGACCGACAGTGCAATAAAAAAGTGACTAGGTCAGGAGGCAATAGGTGGCAGTGCGATAGATGCAATCAAGATTTTGAGGAGTGTGATTATCGTTACCTTCTTCAAGCCCAAATTCTGGATCACACGGGATTAACTTGGGTCACAGCATTCCAAGAATCGGGCGAGGAAATCTTAGGTTACTCAGCAAAGGAACTGTACTTATTGAAGTATGAAGAGCAGGATGATGATAAGTTTGGGAACATAATCCGTAGTAAACTCTTCAACCAGTTTGTGTTTAAGCTGAAAGTTAAGGAGGAATTGTATGGTGATGAACAGAGGGTGAAGATCACAGTGATCAAGGCAGACAAGGTGGATTATTCTTCAGAGAGTAGATACGTGCTAGATTTGATTTCAAAATTTTGTAAGCAGTAATTGTGTTGAATTGGCAAGTTTCCTTAGATTATAAGATGAACCATGCCTTTTTAGTGTACTAGCTAACTCGATTTACAGTATCATTTACATATGCCCATTGTAAAACTTAGATGTACATTCCATTAATTCTGACACGTTATCGCATTTAGTGCAAGATATATTACATAATTTAGAGAGTATGCTTCTCGGAGAATTATTGCCTGCAGGTTGATCCGTCAGTACAATTCTGCCATGCAGCAGAACACATTCACAGGAGAAAATAAAGGATGTATGTATAATATGTTTTGTCTGTGTGTTAATTTTGTTCATAGGCAGGCGCAAACATGGAATTGAGGAATTGGAAAAAAAGTTGCAGCTCAGACGGAGATGGAGATTGAAATATTACACACAACAGAGTTCATTACTGAATAACAATGCACATGGGACATACATATAACAAGACAAAAAGTCTAAAGAAAAAAGGGGGGTGGATTGAAGGAGAGGTAGTATAATGATGATAAATTGCAGTTGTCTCCTCAGCTTCGCTTGACAGGATCAAAGTTGGCGACGCCGATGACGGCGCCGACAATGGCGGCGAGCACGACCCCACCGGCGGCGATGCTAAGCAAGAAGTTCTTGAGGGAAGGGGAGACGGCGGCTTCAGCCACATCAGGGACCATCATGGACGCCGTCAAAGCGGCGGCGGTGAGGCCAGTGACAGCCTTCTCCTTAAGGGAAGCCCTCACTACAAGCCTGGAATTGGGAATTGATGATACAACGTTGGACTTGTTTGATGGTCGGAGGGGAAGTGGGTGGAAAAATGTGGTGGTGGTGGGTTGCACCGCCTTCTTGTTGGCAGAGCAAGCAGGTGGCATGGCCATGGAAACTGCAGAAGTTGAAGCCATTGGTGTGAGTTAACTTGTTTCTTGCTTCTGCTTGGTGGTTTGGATGGTGCTACAGAGGGGAGGGGAATGGATATGAGGAGTGTGTTTGATTTGAAGAGGAGGTGGGGGAAGTATTGTGGCAATTGAGTGGTGGGAAATTTTGGGGCATATTTGATGTGTCCTACGTGGCAGCTTCTCCAATCGAAAATCTGAATCGAGAGAGATAAGGTTATCTTATCTCATGACTCCCCTAGTCCCCTTGTGCTTTTTTCATCGCTTCATGAATTTGTTCTCCCTTTCTCTCTCTTTTTTAATTGGGTCGTTTTGGTGTTGTCTTGTTCAGGTCCCAATTATTTTTTCGGCTCCCAATTAAAAAAAAAAAAACAAAACAAAAAAGGGTTGTCAAGTTATGATCTGAGCTTTGACAGGCAATTTGCACTTCGTAAACTCCGAGTATTAGATGTTCATGCAGAGTATTCATTGAACAACTTCTTCTTCTTCTTCTTCTTCTTCTTCTTCTTCTTTTAAAATAAAACATACTCTCTCAATTGTTAAATATAAGATTTTAAATATAAGATCCAGTTGACTTTTTAGAAAATACTACGAAAACAAAATAAGTTACTTAAAAATTAATTTTCTTGAATTTTTTCTCTAAATTAATTTATATGACTTATAAGCTAACATATAATCTAATAATACATAAAATATGTTATAATTAAGTGATTCATTTTTTTATACAATGTCTGACATCCTTCATCAATTAGATGATTGTAGTCAAAGGAATTTTTATAGTGGTATTTATGAAATTTATGAAATAGTATTAAATATAAGATCACTTTAACTTTTTCTTGGAAATTAAGGAAACCAATTAGAATACTTAATTTTAATGTATCACACATGTAATTGTATTATACGATAGTTTATTGTGGAAAATTATAATTATTATGATTATAATTATTAATTATTAATAATAGATATTAGGCAGATCTGATTACTAGGATATTAGTTGAGATTATCTCTCAAATTATTTGAATTATCCTATTTCCTAAGTTAGTAGATCAGGTCGTATTATTCCTCCATATCCTACTCTCTCTGTAATCTATTTATTCAACTTGTCTACATTGCATCAGAGCCAAGTTAGGGTTTCTTTTCATTGGGATACTGTTCATCGCACTGTTCAGGGTCTGTTCACCGTCCTGTTCGTGACGTTGTTCATGGTACTGTTTTGGGTCACTATTTGTACACTGTTCACATTTGGTCAGTTTAAAAAAAAATCCAGCGAGTTTGTTTCTGCATTTTTGGGTGCTTTTTCCGGTGATTTTTCTCTGGCTTCTTGATGGATCCGACGTCGATTCCACCTTTCCGATGTCCCTGTATGGTCCGTGTCTTCTAGTTCGTGGTGATTTGGGTCTGCGTCACTGTTCACGCGTGTATGATTCAATGTTCAGGCGTAACTTTTTTGCTCAGACCTGTTTTGTTGTTTCAGATCCGGCGGATCTGATGTGATTTTTTTTCAAATTTCCGATGTGTTTTTCGGCTAGGTTGTCCAGATTCCGGCGAGTTTAGTTTTCCAGCGAGTTTCCTCAAGGTTTTTTGGGGTGTTCCTTTTGCTGCTTAGATTTTTTGCTCTTTGCATTCCGTTATGGAGTTTGGATTTTTCGTTATGAAGCCCGTGATGGATTTTCGTTTGTTGTGGCCCTAGTGTACCCATTTGGATTATAGCCCCTTGTGTGGCTGTTTGAATTAGCACCCTTTGTGTGTCTGCTAATTCTCTTGATATTATTTCCTTGATTTAAATGTCCTTTGTGTGACATTTGATTTAATTTTATATTTTGGAGTTGCCATCCCATTTTCGACTAATCCTAGTGGTGATTGGGTTCGGGTTTGGTCTTCTTGGGTTTACGGCGATCTCTGGTTTGGTGCATGGTTTTTTTGCTCAAGGGGAGTGTAAAATTTTTTCTTTATTGATCAATGGATTATCTTTGTAACAAGTTGGGCATGATTAGCATCTATGCTCCAACTTAAGGGGGATGTGGAAAATTATAATTGTTATGATTATAATTATTAATTATTAATAATAGATATTAGACAGATCTGATTACTAGGATATTAGTTGAGATTATCTCTCAAATTATTTGAATTATCCTATTTACTAGGTTAGTTATGATCAGGTCCTATTATTCCTCCATATCATACTCTCTCTGTAATCTATTTATTCAGCTTGATGCTTCAATAATATGTATAAGATTTTATGCTTAGAATTTCTACGTTTATAAGTAAGGTAAATTAGTTTTGAGGAAAAAATATAACTATTGACATTTTAAAGTGATTAATTTTGCATCTTTAATTTTTCCAAAAAACTAAAGTGATCTTATAATTAGGACCGAGGGAGTAACTAATAAACATTAAAAATAAATCATACATTTAGAATTGATCAACTCTTTCAATCGGTATTACAATAAGGACATGGGAAAAGTAACATCAAATGTTCAATCGCCATTCATATTTTTATCCCCACCATTCATCTATTTATATTTTATGGGAAAATTTCACTATAGGTCCACTGTAGCCATTTTATTGAAAAGCATGACCAAACAAATCTGAAATGTCACTGAAGGATCGTGGGGGCAAAGTGAGATTAAATCAGTAGGTGAAATGACAACACTACCCTTCGTGAATAATAAACCCAAATCTCCCCTCTTACAATTCAAAATCCCGTGAGCTACTCCTACCCACGAACGAAAGCTCAGTCTTCATCACCACCTCTCCCATTTTCAAATCAAAATCCACGAAACGGCTCCTCCCACCCACGATCGAAGCCACAGTAACCAACACCCCTTCTCTAATTTTTGAATGAAAATCTGCGACAAACCTCTCCACCCACTCACGATCGAAGCAACAGTCACCAACACCCCTTCTCCTATTTTCGAATGAAAATCTGCGAAAAACCTCCCCACCCACCCGCACAAGGAAATGGTCATATGCACAGGGAAATGGCCATATGCACAAGAAGTAAAAACTGACATAATAAAATGCCATGTACAGGCCACGCACAAGGAAATGGCTATATGCACAAGGAAATGGCCATATGCACAGGGAAATGGCCATATGCACAAGCATTAAAAACTGACCTAATAAAATGCCATGTGCAGGCACAAGGAAATGGCCATATGCACAAGCATTAAAAACTGACCTAATAAAATGCCATGTGCAGGCACAAGGAAATGGCCATATGCACAAGGAAACAGCCATATGCACAGGGAAATGGCCATATGCACAAGAAGTAAAAACTGACATAATAAAATGCCATGTCCAGGCCACGCACAAGGAAATGGCCATATGCACAAGCATTAAAAACTGACATAATAAAATGCCATGTCCAGGCCACGCACAAGGAAATGGCCATATGCACAAGGAAATAGCCATATGCACAGGGAAATGGCCATATGCACAAGCAGTCTAAATTGACCTAATAAAATGCCATGTGCAGGCCACGCACAAAGAAATGGCCATAAGCACAAGGAAATGGCCATATGCACAGGGAAATGGCCATATGCACAAGAAGTAAAAACTGACCTAATAAAATGCCATGTCCAGGCCACGCACAAGGAAATGGCCATATGCACAGGGAAATGGCCATATGCACAAGCAGTCTAAACTGACCTAATAAAATGGCCATATGCACAAGCAGTTTAGACTGATTGTGATATGGCCATTTCCTTGCATATGGCCATTTTATTAGGTCAGTTTTTACTGTTTGTGTATATGGCCATTTCCCTGTGCATATGGCAATTTTATTAGGTCAGTTTTTACTGCTTGTGCATATGACAATTTCCCTGTACATTTGGCCATTTCCTTGTGCGTGGCCTGCACATGGCATTTTATTAGGTCAGTTTAGACTGCTTATGCATATGGCCATTTCCTTGTGCATATGGCCATTTCCTTGTGCGTGACCTGGATATGACATTTTATTAGGTCAGTTTTTACTTCTTGTGCATATGGCCATTTCCTTGTGCGTGACCTGCACATAACACGTGGTACAAAATATGCCTGCTCATATATATATGCAAACAACATAAAGTGGTACCATTAACTTGTGTACCATTTCATACATCATGAATTTCATCCTGGTACTTGACACATTTTGCCATCAAGTACCATCCTAAAATTGTTCATCTAGTGACAATTGCTTTATAAAAAAACAACTACAAAAGATGCAACCCATACCAAAAAATATAATGGGTGCAATATGTACATCATTACAGCTTCTTCCCCCACCGAAATACAAAATATCAAGAAGCTGGTTTAACAACAAAAAACTAAGTTTGAGCATGTCAACAAGGATTAAGGTTAGTGCAAGTCTTTACGGCGACTTGTCTTTGGAGGCAACAACTTTTTGTACAAGGAATCAAGATATTGGAGTTTCTCAGATGTTGGCATGTCATAAGTCTCAACTGAAATAATTGGTTTTGCATACATTTTCTCTTGTGCAGCCTTCAAGTAGCATTCCTCAACATACGCATACAAATTTCCATGTATGCTCCTAATTGTAGCACATGCGTGAGGACATGGCAAGCCAGACATTTGCCACCATTTGCATGTGCATTCACGTAGAACCAAATTAACCCTCACATCACCTTTCTTTGTTATTACCTTAAATCCTTCATCTTTATGCCACAACTCTTCTGCTACTAATCTTCGTATCTCTTCATATGTCATCCCCTTTTCAATTAATCTTCCGCTTATAATACCACCTTCATACATCATTTTGCCGTCTGATTATTGACACATTCACCTCCAACATGGAATATGCAAAATAATTTCTTGATCGAACTGCTGGCCATTTCTCAGATGCTCCTACAAATAATCATACGTTTCTGTCATTTGAACAAGGTGTAGTAAATTAAAAAAGACAAGCTATGTCCAGGCCACGCACAAGGAAATGGCCATACGCACAAGGAAATCTCAATATGCACATGGATATCGTCATATGCACAAGCAGTAACAAATTAACCTTACAACAAGCTATGTCCAGGCCACGCACAAGGAAATGGCCATACGCACAAGGAAATCTCAATATGCACATGGAAATCGTCATATGCACAAGCAGAAACAAATTAACCTTACAACAAGCTATGTCCAGGCCACGCACAAGGAAATGGCCATACGCACAAGGAAATCTCAATATGCACATGGAAATAGTCATATGCACAAGCAGAAACAAATTGACCTTACAACAAGCTATGTCCAGGCCACGCACAAGGAAATGGCCATACGCACAAGAAAATCTCAATATGCACATGGAAATCGTCATATGCACAAGCAGAAACAAATTGACCTTAAAAACCACATTCACATCAGCACCACTTTGGCGGGCAATACAAACACCTTCACATCAGCAACATGAACCATGAAATAAATGAGGTTTAAATGAGCTTCGAAAGAGAGACAATGAGTGGGTCCCTTAATGCTTCATTATAGTTATTTCGTTGTGCATTAGAGAGAGAGAATGAGTGAGAGAGAGAGAGAGAGAACGAGAACGAGAGAGGGAGGGAGAGAAGAAGAGAGAGATACCCAATAGAAATTAGCTTATGCGTGGGCAGAGATAAGTTTGAAGCTCCATTGATCTTCATCTTGATCTTCTTCAATGGTTCTTCAAATTCGAAATCACTCTTCCTTGTCCTATTTCAGTTTTCCTTCATGGCTGTGGGTCTGTGATTTCTGTCTAATGTTTCTCTTCCCTTTTCCTTGTAGTATGTACGTTTTGTCAGCTCAAGGGTGCTAAAGGAAATTAATTCCTCTTTCACAAGGGCTTTTAGGTATTTTAACATAGCCATTTAATTTCATTTAAAGACCCAAGGCTTGTAGTGAAATTTCAGATTTTCTTGGTCATTTTCTGACATTAAATGGCTACAGTGGTCATACAGTGAAATTTTCCCATATTTTATATGTGTCAATAATTATGATCTTAAAATCATTATATCACAAAAAACTGAAAAAAGTAAAAACCTCCCGTCAAACCTATGCATTGACCAGGTAAGAAAAGTCTGGCAATGGAGGAGCCTTGTGGGGTAAATATAAGGCATGCTCACAAACTATAGTAATTGAAAGTAAATGGTTAATAATATTAATACTTACACATTTTAAAAACCAATTTTCAGAATAAAACAAATATTTCAAATTGGTTAACAAAAACCAAAGCTCTCTCATTTGATCATCTTAACAGGGAAAAAAAACGACGGAGAGGATGATTATATTTTTCACTATGGGTACATACGAATTTAAAGTGAGGTACTTGAATGATATTGTGTTGTCTTTACATTATTCATCTCCAATAAAAATATGCCCTAAAAACTTACATGTCTACATAAGAGAGAATCACTATCACATCCAAACGCAGCCACTCAAAAATCCCACAACAAATGAGTAGTATATAATAACAAATTTTAGTATAAGAGATCACATGTTCATACCGTTCACTTGTTATTGAGATTTGTTTAGTGACTACATTTTTCCTCTGGGACCTCAAAGTCATTCTCCTTTTATACTTTATAGAACTCAATGAACAGCACGTGTGAGTATAAACAAGTAAATGATGAGGAAGGAACATCATCTCCAAACTGTAGAAGGTGCATCAGGTCCCACATAACTGAGATTCACATCTTGAGGAAGAAGATGGTATGTAATATTAAGATTTTGGAAAATTCTCTTCAATTCCAAAACTAGCTCTGATCTTCTGCTGTTCTTCTCTCCATAATTTTGGAAATTAATGGTGTGAGTCACATTCAAAGCCATATTCATCTTGTTCACATTCTCTATGTTCTTCACAACCACACTGTGCCCTGCACGCCAATGCTGAGGCTTCCCCTCCAAATATCTGACAAAATGTCACAACCAACTACTTCAATACTCATTTAATTTTTAATGTAAGACTTATTTATTAAACTTGGGGAGATTAAGGAAACTAAATATATTATTTAATTATAACCCCTGTGATATCATCTCTCTAAAATTACTTCTATGTAGCATTAGATTATATGCGTCGGTTTATAGGGCAAATTAATTCTAGTAAAAGAATGATGATGATGATGATGATGAAAAAAGAAAAGTGAAAAGACACATACGCTTTTATTGAAGCTTTCAAAGCACCAATGGTCTCCATTGAGGTAGAAACATCAACAGCAAATTCAACTGAATCATTCATATCTGGGCTTCTGTAAAAATTGCTTATTGGTTTGGTGGCTAAAATTGCATTTGGATAGAATATCTTCTCATTGTCATATCTTAAGAACACTGTCGTCAATATGTTCATCTCTTCCACAGTCATCTAACCACATGTATAAAAACAAACATGTCAGCCAAGATCAGCTTTCCTTCCTGTATGCTCTGGGTTATATTTATAAGTCAATTCAAACATGTTTCATTGGATCCAAGACAACTCTTAAAACTCATTAGCTCTATCTAAATACTATTCAACAACTTTTCAAATTTACCCCTAAAAAAATATACTATACCTAAAGAGAACAAAGTCTACACAATGATAAATGAAGGCCATAATTGTGCATTCCAATGAAATAAAATGAATAATGTAACTTATAAATTGGATAAAAAAAAATCCGTCTTTCTCTATATTATAAATAGCACCATAGTGTGTGTATGTACTTACCTGTACACCATCGATGACGCAGCGATCTCCAATGTCAAAAGGGTGCATTACAAAGACGAATATGATGGCTTCAAACAAAGTCTTGGCTGTGTTTCCAAAAATGAACACAGAGACTAAAAGCTGAGATGAAATAAAGAGAAGAACCTGGGTTGTTAGAAGTCCCATTAAAAGAAGCCAGACTATGATGATTATTATGAGCACAGCCACTGAGGCTAGCTTGTTCAGCTCATCAATAGCTGTTTTTGTATCATTCAAGGAATGCACCAGTGACTTGCGTTCCAAGTAAACTTTCACCTAACAACAACAATCACGTGTCAAATGCACATAAATAGAACAGTATTGTAGGGTATGTATTAGGTTTGTATGTCTATTAACATAACTTAGGCCAATTTCATATGACTTAACTACATGCCTTCAGTTCAATCTATAATTACTTAATGTGGGACTATTTCATATTCTGATACAGAGTAACATAGCCTATATGTATAGGATATAGTGAATTTACCAGCCAGTTCTTGAGGGACTTTCTCTTTATCTTTCCAGTTTCTGCAGCTCCTTCAATCAAAGGAAGCACATTCTCTACCTCCTCTCTCTTCATAAATCTCAAGAGATCTTCCTCTTCAATGTACCTTGATCAATTTAAACCACAGTGACAAAATCACAGATAAGAGAAATCACAAAAAGAACTTTTTCGTAATTAACACACACACACACACGAACTAACTTATTTCTTGGCTTGGCTACATTCTTGAAGATTCTATAAGCTGCTGCTTTTGCTTCCCACTCACTGTTAATTTCCATGTCTTTCAGCTCTCCTTCCTCGTCATCATTATTAAAGCTTTCGAGTGAACCGGATATGGTGGATAAACCAGAACTCTTTATCACATTAACTAAGCCCCTCATTGTCCAAGCAGAAACTTTGTCTTGCTTCATCTTCTTCAACTTGTCCACATCAATGACCTCTTCTTTCTTTCCTTTCTTCTCTTTGTCCAGTATCCTAAGACTTAATTGACCAGTATCCCCACTACTTTTCCCTATCATTTCAGCGATCTCCATCAATGGCGGACCCGAGAGAACTCGAAGAATGTACTGATGAATGATTGATTCTTGAATCCTGTCAAAGAATCTGGTGCATTGGAAAGAAGAAGATAGTAGCTTTATGAACAAAGTTTTTATTAGCCATATAGCTGCACCTATGAGGCAAGAAGCAAGTGCTCTTGTTATGTAATTCAGAATCTTTCTGGCCCTTCTGGATCGTTCAACTCCATGATTGAACAGAAGAAACCAAGTCAGAAGAACCAAAGCTAACCAAATGAAAGCCTGAACACTCTTCTTTAGCCCATAAACAAAATAAAGAACCTTCTTTTTGAATATGAAGTTCCTCTCGAACAAGAAAACCAGAATGTTTATGAACCACTCTGTGATTATTCTCCCACATAGAATCACCAACACTAAAACACACCATTTCCATAGATTCAAACTCCAAATCACAGTATTTTGCAGTTTATGAACGGTCAAGCTCGATATCAAAACAGAAATTATGCAAACAAAAGCACCACTTTCAATTAAAGCCATTAGTTTCAGCTTCTTCTTACCTGATCTCTTGCTCATTTCAAGATCAGCAGTTTTATAAACTTGTTCATCTTCATCTTCTTCCTCTGCCTCTATTCCAATCAATGGCGTTCGCGGGGTAACTGGAGCTGTACTGACATTACTTCTAGGAGGAGTTGTGTTTTTTTTCATAGGTGAAGAAGTCACATTTGGAGAGTTCCCATTAGATGATGAATCATAACCTACCATTTGGGTTTTTCCTTCGAGAAATTTGGGGTCACACTGATATGGCGGCTGCTCCACTAATCTGGATTTTGGCTTCGAAAATTCCGACCTTGGCAGTGACCTTCGTTTCATTAATGTCTCTGTCGGAATTTTTGGGGGCTTACTGTGATTTGGGCTGACGTTTCTTATTTCCGGTGAAGAGTCCATCTGGGATTCTTTCTTGGTCGTGGACGAAGAAGCTTCTTCCTTTTCTTGGATTTGTAGAATGACTTCGTTTTCTGAAGTCTTCTTGTCCATTGAAGTGATGAGTTTGAAGCTTTCACTGAAAATGGGTAGCAGCAAAATGAAAACTTTCCCATAAAAACGTCGACTTTTACACGAACATGGCTTTATAAGTCAAATCTCAAGGGTGGGACTAAATGCTTCGTTTAGGAAAGATTGACACTCACTCAAGAAGACCGGGATGTGGATAAAAGTCAAACTTGATTAGTCTTATTTGAATTGTCTCATTTTAAATGATTCTCAATTAGATGAGATCAACACACTAGAAGGTACATTCCTCTATTCTAAAATATGATTTAATTTTTTTTAGGAATTAAAGAAATTAAATAAACCACTTAATCATGACATATTTATTTATTATTAGAATTAGCTCATTAGTTAAATAACCTAGTTTAGAGAAAAAAAATTAAAGAAAACCAATTTATAAATAACTTATTAAGCTTTATTAGGATTCTCTAAAAAAAAAGTCAACTAGATCCTACATTTAGAAACGAAGGGAGTACCGATAATCCTTAACATAAAGTCAGTTCACTAACTTTAGTACATCAAGACAGCTAAATAATCGGTTATGTAATTAGTGTAAGATATGTTTTATAATACTTCTAAAACACCTATGTGTATAATTAGATTATACTCCCTCAGATTCATATAATAAGAGGTAATCAACAATTTTAAATTGGCAAAGGAAATATAGCGGAGTTAGTTACTATATATAAAATTAATGTGATTTTTCAATTTTACCTTTATACTAGTATTATTTATTATATACGCACTCCTTCCCTCTTTACATTTAATATGTGATGCAGCCAAAAATGGAAATCAAACATTTATTATATTGACATTTACATGTAATCTCTTATAATATAGACCGGAGAGAGTACTTCTATGTTAACTTATAGATCACAAAAATTAGTTGAAAAAAATATGAGACAAAATGATAAAAATGTATTATATTTAGAACAAAAATCCGTCAGCAATTAGCTCTTATATCTAAAACCAGAGGTAATAATTATCTTGTAAAACAAAAGATTAATTCAAAAAAAAAAAAAATTGTTGTAAACAGCTTGTGGGTCATTTTGATTTAGTAAGAAAATGTGGAAGTAATCGCAATTTGTTCTTATTTAATTTAGCAACTAGCTATGCCTAACATTCCTCAGGCTTGGTCTGTTGGCCATTCCTAACATTCCTCTGGCTTGCAACGTTCTAAATCAGATCTAAAGACCATCTTACAAAATTATTTGTTTATAACATATAATAAATAATTAAGCAAAGTTGCGATTATTTATGGACCTAAGATGACGCTCATACAGGGGCCATAATTGATATATTACCAGCAAATTGAGCATCTATAACATACTTTATAAACAACGTGACATATTTTATATCAATATGGATATTAATAACAACACACACACACCCCGTTCCAATAAAATAGTGGTTTCATACAACACTGTTTGGGCAAGAATGAATCTTTCTGCAACCGAAAGAAATGGGGAACTTAATCAAATCAATCTTTTAACTGTAAAGTTGTTTATGTATTCTCTTTAAATTTACAAATTATATAATCATTCGGATCTTAAATATAATAGCCTTTTTTATAGATTCTCTTATCTAAGTTAGGTTTGAATATTATCAAATCAAATTGGAAATGTTTCTCCTAATATAATTTCTATATTCATATAGACTTGAATTCAATATTTCATTTTTAACAATCCATTCTACCCTTCTACCAAAGCTAACAGCCGGAGATAAAAACAAAAAATATTGTTGGTTTTAGGCCTTTTAAACTAATTTGTAGACAAAAAACAGTTGAAGTGTGTTATTTGTACTCATTATCATATATCTGAACAATTAATCACTCCAAATTTAGACTTGCGTTAAATGTCATTTCAAGGTGGGATTTTAAACTGAATTTGTTCACTTCATGTTCCAACAACTCTCCATTAGAATTTCTTGGTATAAAAATGAGTAATATAAAGTCATGAAATATTAGCATAAATTATTTCTTGTATCAATTAGCCACTTTCTATATTATTCAATCGTAACTGGGCAAAGGCCAAGCCATACATTTAATACTAATGTTCTTCAACCTCATGCCTTTGGACCCTTTTGTTTAGCCTTTTAGTAATTGTCGTGCTTGTCACGTGATAATAGTATTATTCTATTTACACGTGATTGTGTTGTGTAGTCCTTCGAGATCTTTCATAAAATAATTGGAACTCAACAATATAATATTTACAAATAGTAATGCAATTGTTAAACGCAAAATTATCAAACTTTAATGGACTTAAGACCCTCTTTCAAAATAGTAATGTCTTGTGAAACGTTATGCACACAAACTAAGAAATCTATTAAATAGAATTGTTGCAATAAGATAATATTATAAAGGGTTAAACGTCATATTTGCCCCTGAAGTATGCACGATGTATCATATCTGCCCCTGAAGTATTTTTGGGCCCAAATGTGCCCTCGAAATATGAAAATGGATCATATTCGCCCTTCAGCCGTTAAAATATTAACGGTCAACGTCCACTGTTTAACGGTCAATGTGAGCTTTTTAACGGCTGAGGGGCGAATATGATCCATTTTCATACTTCGAGAGCACATTTAGGCCCAAAAATACTTCAGGGGCAGATATGATACATCGTGCATACTTCAGGGGCAAATATGACCTTTAACCCTATTATAAATTACGAATAAATAGTTTCACTAAAATCATAAAGCAATTATAATTTTGTATAGTGACAAATCTTCATCAAAAGACTAACCATTTTTCAGAAACCTAAATTAGAAGAATCTGTAATAAAATGGGTTCTAATTTGGTTGAGTTCATTATCATTGCTCGGCCACTTATACGAGTCATATAGTGACATTGTTTTTATTATTTAAATTTCATTTGATAGAAATCTATAGTGATAAAAGGGAGTAATCAACCTTCCATTTTTTTTTTTTTTGTGAAATACAGACATACAAACAGGAAAAAAGCAAAAGACAGGTGTAGAAAGAAGAGATTAACTTTGTACATTTGGTGTCAAATAATATGTATATTACTAGTTGATATATGTATAAAGGCTTTATACATCAAAGACAGAAATGAATTTTCAAAACACATTTTATAATAGATTATGAAAAGCCACAAATAATTTTACATTTGTAGCAAATTAACAGTAAACTCCATTTCAATTGGAGGTGTTGTCACCCAGTGACACACCTAGTTGAGTTTTCACTACTACAAAATAAGGTTATTGTGGCGCTAATTAGGTGGCATTTTGTAGGAAAAACGCCATAGGAAGTTGATGACAAACCTATTGTGCCGTTTTTTTAAATAAGCGGCACAGGAAATAATTTCATAAATTTTATTTTTAAAATAAAAAAACACACCTATTGTGCCGTTTCCTAAAGAAAACGGCACAATAGGGTTACATTTATTTTTTAAAAAGAAATTATGTACCTATTGTGCCGTTTTTTCTGTACAAAACGGCACAATAGGGATTCAATTTTTAACCAACTACTGTGCCGTTTTCTGTACTGAATGGCACAATAGGTCCAATTAATTTCAGACTCCGCCCACCCCTGCTTCTTCCCTCCATTCTATTATTCATCATCGATTCCCTTCACTGGGAACAAGAAATTATTTTGCCTTGAACCCTTTGTTGTGCGCCTTGAACCCTTGCTTTGTGTCGACAACTTTCGCCATGAATTGATTTTGAGGAAGGCTTTCGCTAACCGCTAACCGCTAACCTCGTTCTGGGTATTTTAATTGGTGATTTTTGTTTTGGGATTTTGTTTGTTCTGCTTCTTTAGTTGGTGATTGTTCTCTGATTTGAAATTTTAATGGTAGAACAGGTGTATTTTTTTATTGCTCCGCGGTTTTGTGTTTGAGCCCCCACCGTCCCTTAGATTCCCTTCTGTGTCGACCAGCGTCATGAAGAAACTACTCTGCCATTGAGGAGAACGAGGAGCAAATTCGTATTTTATTTGCAGATTTGTTCAGCGTCGTGACCATCGAAGATAAACTGGTTTGTTATGCGTTGTATTCTTGCTTTGAAATATGTTCAAAAACTTTTGTTTTGTGTTTTACGTTATTTGCTGCTGCTACTTCAGAAACTGTTCGGCAACGCAAACTGTTCTGAGTTCTTACAGATTTGTTCACCCTTGCCGTGACCAGCGACGTTCTTGCATATTTGTTCATAGCCGTGCTCTAGAAGCAGATCGAAGTCTCTCGACGACATCGTCTCGCCACAGTGCCTACGACGACGTCGTGCTCATTTCTTTCTGAAGCTTCTGCTCATAATAAACTTTTTTATGACAACTTGTTTTTTTGTATTAGCCCACGCTTAATTTGTGAATTTTATCCAATATTTGCAAAATCAACATTTCACCTTGTTTTGAGGCTTAGAGGTGGAATTATTGAGCCACGAAATATAACCAGGACAAGATGATCTGCCACAAGTAAGTTCACGTTAAATACTGAAAAGTAACATGAATCATCAATGTTGGTATTTAAAATTGCTCAGGAGACCTTGACCTGCTAAATTCTAAACTGTTTCTCTAGTTCATAGCAAGAACTCTTTCAATGTCATTTAAAAATATCAGATTCAGCTTCTTCCTTTCAAACAGTGAGTGGGAATCATATGAAGTAGGGTGTTCTCATTGTAATGAAATATATAGTTATGCTATCACAATTTTCTACTGCTCTTGTTTAGTTACTGCTTTTTGGATGGAAAATAGCTGGCCTGTGTGGTTTCGGGCCAAGGCATTATTTTGAGTTTCATCATGTGCTGGAAGATATTAGTGGCTTAATGTTTAGATTAGATGAATTGGCATGATACTTGTCAATAGTGTAAGTTCATTGCCTTACTTATATCTCACATCTTTGTAGGTGTTATGCTCCTTTACTGTAAACTGTAGGAAAAAGAAGTGTGGGCACAACAACCAGGTATGCCATTTTGTTATATTGTTTATGCAAGTTACATGTATGACTATTGGTAATAGTATTTTTCTTATTGTAATTGCTATAATTTAAATCAATTTGTTTATTTCTTGAATTGCAGCTGAGGCTAAAGAAGAAGATCAAGTAAATTGTTTCTGTTGCAAGTTATGCAATGTTAACTGTTTATTTCTTATGAATTGTGTGGCCTCATGTAGATGTTCTTATCTCTTAGCCATTGATTTGGATTTTGATTCTTAATGCGTTTTGGTCTTGAACATCTTTATATGATTTTTAGGTGGGAAGTTGGTTTATCAAACTATAAAGAAGAGAGTAGTTTGTTCCCAGGAGTATGTTTGCCTTCTGAATTATTTTAGATATGTTATGAACTTTGCTTGTATTTTCTCTACCATATTGATGGAGTTTACTGCCATGCTTTTAAAGTATAAGGCCAAGTTTTGCATAACCATAAGTTATTCAAAAAAAAATTATAAGTAGAGGCGCAAGGACCACTTCTTATCATCAAGATTGCTCCTTTTATTTTATATGCATTATGACAATGTTAGACATGGAGCATTGCGTGATATAAAAAGCATTTGAAAACAATGATTTCTTCTTAGTTCTTATTGAATATTTTATAAAAACCCCATAAAATCATCCCTGGAAAGACCTAATCATTGCAGGAAATGTGAGGACATTGATAAATAAATCCGATTGCATGTGTACATAAATGAGAATAGAAGTGACCCTGGTTTTCAGTACCGATGCACTTAAATTTTGTCTCTATATATGGCAAAAAGTCAAGGTTTTTAATATAATAGTTTATTCAAGTTTTTAAAACAAACTAGTTTACTCATAATAATATGAAAGTTATAATGTTTTGATATGAAGTTTGATGTTTTTGATACAATGCCCTTTCCAACCAACTGACAACAATTGTGGGTATTACACCTTGCGGTTTATGAAGGATGTTGTAACTCATGATCAAAATTTCATTTTTTGACTATAAGTTTTATATTGTTTTCAGTTATTATTGAGTTTTGATTTGTTAGATTTCAAGTTATTTAAATAATCATGTAAAATTTTTGTGCAGTATTATGAAGATGCTCGTTGCGGCAAGTTGTCGAAGTAAAACATCAATGAAATTAATTGAAGAATGATCGCTATGTATACCCACTTTTATCTCTAGATAGGTAAACATGTTAGCTAGCTTAGCTTGTTGAAAAATTTGATAAAGCTAATTATTATGTTAACTTGTAGTATATAGTAGCTAATTAACTAATTAATTAGAATGCTTGCTTTCATTGTATTTGATTTCTCTGGATATACTAATTTTGGTGTATATATGTATTGGATCTGTTTGACTGTAATTTTTGAATTGATGTAAACATGGGTTAGCATATTATTATTAAATATAAATTTTAAAAAAAATCTTTCGTGGCGTTTTCCTGAGAAAATGCCACAATTGTTTAATTTATTTTTTTAAAAAAAAACACCTATTGTGCCGTTTTCCTGGAAAAACGACACGATAGGGTTTACTTTATGTGGCGTTTTTCCAAGAAAACATCACAATATGGTTACTCTATTGTGGCGTTTTTTCAAGAAAACGCCACAGGAAGTGAACCCTATTGTGCCGTTTTCAAAACGCCACAAGAACAATTGTGACGCAGGCTATCGTGACGTTTTCAAAACGCCACAATTATATATAAAAAAAAACGCTACGAAAGCCTTTTTCTATAGTAGTTTTCTTAAACAAGCCGTCTGTAATATATTGTGTACTATGGAAAAAAACTCAACATATATTTAGAAACTAGCGTGATTGTATGGATAATTCATTACATGTTTTACGTGATTCTCTTGAAGTTAAATCCTTGTGGATTTTCATTGTTAAGTCTAATTTTTGGGTGAGCTTTTTTAACTGTGATTTCTAGCATTAGTGTTATATGAATCTCAACGACAATGTGATGGGCCTTGGAAAGAATTCTTTGTTGTTGTCTGTTGGTTACTTTGGAAGCGACACAATTTAAAAGTCTTTGATAGTATTTACTTTGGTACTCGTGAACTCCTATCAAAAGACAAATGCTATCTTGTCAAGCTTTAGTGCAATGAAGATTCAGCTGAATCATTCAAAAATTCAAGGTTTTAATTAGGTGGCAAATAAAAATCAAGCCCAATTAGGGAGGGAAGGATGGGTGATTGTCATTGTTGATGGAACTTACCCTTACAGGAGCGGTATGGCAAGATATGGAGGAATTATTAAAGATCATAGGCTATGTTTGGTACGTGGGAATGAATTTTAATGGATTGGTAATCAGATTGGCATTGGGAATGGGATTGACACTGGAGGTGGGAATGAGGGTCTAAAATCATGTTTGGTGTGAAGTAACGTTTAGAGGGATTGTGTGTATTAACTTTTTATTATAAATAATTATTAATTCAAAAAGACAATTGTAACCCTCCTCTGACCTCAAATTTAACATTCATTATTAGATGAGATGATGCTACTAAATGAAGCCTCCTCCATTCCCAAGAAGCTTCGACTTTCTTTTCTTTCATCCTCATCCCTCACTTCTCCTTCCTCCTCCCACCACGATTGAAATCATGTGAGCTTCTCTACGATCAACGATCCCACAACCGCAATCAAAATCAAAACCATTGATGCCTACACATTGCTCCCATCCCTGTGATATGGATAGGACACAGTGATACGAGTTTTATTAAAATTCATTGTTGCCTAAAAGCAACAGTGGGTTGGGGTAAAAGAAAATTTTAATTCAAAAGTTCAAAATAATGTTTTTGGTATAAAGCATTGACTTGCTTATTTATTTATGTTTAATTTAGAGAATGAAAATGAAAAGATTTAACTATACTTTTTGATGAATATTTTTATACAAAATTATAAAAGCTGTTTCTATTATGTGGAAGCTAAGTACAAATGAAGAAGATAAGTACGAATTCAACAAAATAACGGGATGTGCATCACCGCATGAATATGCTTGTTTTCTTTTTCATTTTAATCCACATACAAAAAATGAAGATGACCTAGGAGCAAAATATGATCAAATCCCAAGGTTTTAGATAAAAACTTCATAAATGGAGAAAAAACCAAAGCAACAGTCAGAGGCAATAGAGACACATGAGAGAGGAATAATTTACCAGTTAGAGGAGAGAAAGAGATGAGGTGCGGCAGCTTGTGGTGGGAAAGGTGAACGGGAGCAGTGAGAGAGGCAATGAAAAGATTATCCCAACCTAATTAGGTCAAATTTAAAAGGGGTAATGTTGTAAAAAAATTATTATAATCAAGGATATTTTTGTCCTCAAAATTTCAATCCCAAGATTGAAAAAACATTACCAGGGGGTGAGGTGGGTTTGTCCAATCCCACATTTGTGGTAATGTTCAATCCCAAGGTTTCATTAATACCACCTACCAAACACAATAATTAGCTCATTCCCTGTCCCTATCCCATTTCCACCCCCTCAATCCTCCGTACCAAACATGGCCATAGAGTTAATCTCATTGAATCTTTCATGCCAAATATAAAAAATGATGGTTCAATAATAGCAGAACTTTGGGTGTGCCTTATTGGTCTTAAAAGGGCATGAGATCGAAATCATAGGAAAATTTGCTTTAGAAATGATTGTTCGGAGGCATTAAGCTTATCAAGAATGCAAATAATAATCTTCATGAGAATTGGAAATTAATCATTGAAAGTCATGCTATACTTGAGAGTGGTTGGTTGATCTTCAACACATTGGTAGAGAGGTGAACTTTGAAACTGACATGCTCGATAAATGTGCTTTCGAAATGCCTACTAGAATTCATTTAGTTCCGTTATAAGATTTTCGTATGTTTATTTATTGTAATGTAAGGTAGATTTTACTGCTTTCTTAGTCCAAAAAAAGAAATTAGCGTAATGTTAAAAATAAGAAAGAAAAATATTACTACCTCATTATCCTTTGTCCAAAATATAAGAGTTAGGTAATAGGTTCACATTGATCATAAATGAAAAACTTTAATCCATTTTACCCCTAAATTTATAATTTTTTAAAAATATTCCTATTGATTGCATAGTTACGATACCTATGATTAAAAATAGTTTTTTTTAAAAAAAATCAACACTCATTTATTATAAATAATTAATGGATTATTTTTTAATTCATGAATTAGTTATTAAACTCTTATATTAAAGCACTAAAGTGATAGTTTAATTTAACCTTAACAAGGAGAGAGTAGATTTAGAAATTTGTCTGTTTTCGGATGTTAAGGCAAAAGGAAAAGGGAAAATTCATTACAACTCTCATGAAATGAATTTAATTAAAATAAGGTCTCACGAAATTGTGAAATTAATTTAAGGTCCCACGAAGCTGTCATGTTTGGTCAAAAGTTCTTATTGTCTGGTCAAAAGTTGTTATCGTTAGGCCACAAGTTATCATTGTCTGGTTAAAAGTTAATAGTGACCAATAATTTATACTTTTGGTAGCTAACAACTTTTGACCAAATGATAATAACTTTTGGCCTTACAATAACAACTTTTGGCCTGATGTTCACAACTTTCCGGCAGGGATCTCATATTAATTACGCGATCTCATGGACCTCATTTTAATTTAGCTGAAAGGACCTTCAATTAATTTTTACAAAGCAAAAGGCTAGAGAATATCAATGAAGGGATGCCGAAGTGGCGAAGTGAGTGGCCAAAATTAAAGAAGAAAGCACTTGGAAACAAAACTACAAATTAAAGAGCCCATCAACCCCAACACTTATCTACAATATTGAAGTCGCTCTCAACCAATCTTTCTATTACTATCAATACCCATTCCCTTTTTCCCCAAAAGCAATTCATTTTATGCTCCCTCCAAAGTAAAAGTGGGTACAGAAATTTATTTTAGTCTTAGATGTTAAATACTACCAATTGGTTGGCAACAAAAAAAAAAAATGCTACCAATTGATTTTGTCATTCAAATTCATAATTTCTTTTAAACTCTCCTTATATATTGTACATACTAAAAAAACTTTTTATCAAGAAAGTAGTTCTAATACAAAAGCTACGTTAAAAACTTAATTAGTTCACACTTTTATGAATAAGAAAGTAATTTTTTTAACCTCAACAAATTGGATATCAGCTTTAACATTTAGGGCTGTTCAACTCTGTCCCGTCCCGGTCCGTCCCGTCCCGGCCATTTCGGGACGGGATTGTCCCGTCCCGAAAATTCTCGGGACGGGACAAACCGGGACGGGACAGAGTACCGCTTCGGGACGGGACGGGACTCGGGACGGGGTCGTCCCGATCCCGTCCCGTCCCGAATATATATATATGTATGTTCATATTTTTTTAAAAAAAATACATGTGTCATCTGTCTCATATGTGAGTATATATGAATATTTTTTTAAAAAAATATATAACTCTAACTTCTAAACTAAGTTCCAACCATTCATTGATCTCAAATTTCTTGTCTGCTGCCACTGTGCTCTATGTATAACACATCACATTTAAAGTTTTTTTAAAACTCTATTTAAATGTATAGTTGTTGCTACTTTTTTTGCTCTAATTATTATGTTTTTGGTTTATTATGTATTAATATGGAGTGCTCATAGCACTGGAGGAGATTTAATTATACTATAAAATCACCCACCAAGTGTGTTACTCTGCAAAAAAATATTTTTAGGTCAATTTTTTTAATTAGGAAAAAGTTTCGGGACAAGGCCTGTCCCGTCCCGATCCCGTCCCGTCCCGATCCCGTCCCGTCCTGATCGAGACCGGGACAAGTTCGGGACGGGACGGGACACGGGACGGAAACCCCGTCCCGAACACTTTTCTTCGGGACGGGACGGGACGGGGTCGTCCCGGTCCCGTCCCGTCCCCGTGAACACCCCTACAGTTATGACTTACTTGGTCTAGTATTGGGAAAACCCTGTTCAAATTGCACATTGTTCAAAAAGGCCCATGGAGTGAGGCATTTTAATAGCATAACCTCCATTCGGATTAGCTGGTCACTGAAATATCTAATAATATGAACAAGAAAAAAGTTAAACCGGATATTAGATAGCCAAAAGGTTATTTGAGAAAAGAGAGCACGATAACAAATTCTTATCTGAATTCTCTATCGCCACGGCTCTTAGATTAACCACTCAGTAACTCCCAATTAAAAAAAAATAAACTTTAACGCATCAGTATGAGCATGACATGCAACTAGTGGGTATGACATGATATGAACTAATGAACTATAGTTGTCAGCTAACTTCCAAATTCCAATATATATTTAATGAGCCATATCTTGAAAATTCTTTATCTTAGCTTCCTCCAAATTCAGACCACTCCAAGAATTCTAGTAAAACATGTCCATCTTGTACTATTGCCTTGCAGCTGTAGGAACAGCAGCCTTAGTATTAGCAGTATACAACCTTATCATCTTCAAACGCTGCCGCCGCCGCCATGCCCAATCATCACCTTCATCATCTTCTTCATCCTCATCACAACCTTCAAATAATCGTGTAACTGAGGTAGCAGTGGCAACAAGAAGTAATTTTGACATAAGATTGAGCAGAAACATATTACTATCAAGCTTCAAGTACAAGAAAGAATCAGAAGGAGAAGGAGGGTGTGAATGCCCAGTTTGTCTTTGTGGGTTTGAGGAAGGAGAAGAGGTAAGGAAGTTACCAAGGTGTAAGCATAGGTTTCATGCTCTATGCATAGACATGTGGCTTTTCTCTCACTTTGATTGCCCTCTTTGTCGAACCCCTGTTCTCCAATTTTGCCAGCTTTTTCCTCCTCCGCCGCCACCTGCGACTTCTCGTGAAGAAGGCTTTCTCCGATCTGCCATTAATGGCGGCGTCTCTGTTTGAGGGGGTGAGCTATTTAAGTGGGGCAGTGAAAATTGAATTGATTGTGCAGATTCACCTAATGGTTGATCCATCATAGGTAAATGGGTTTCTAGAATGTTGCGTCTGTTATTATTGAATTCACCTGACTCAAGAATATACCACTCCGTTCCTTATTGTAACTCCACCCTAACTACTTCTTACATACCAAGGAGTGGAAGTTATAGCATTAAATATATCTTATTTTTTCAAATTTACCTTTATTTAAGAATAGGTGTTAAAATAATAATTTATACATTATAACCCTTCTCTCTCATCTTCTCTATTTCCAACACAGGGGTAAATTAGTCATAATAGCATTAATTGATCCCAAAGTGGATTTATATTTTAGAACAAAAAATTTGTGGTAGTTGGACTTATAATAAGGAAGGGAATGATGGTACCTATTGATTTTTGAGAGTCCGGTGTCAAAGGCATTGTCATTGAATGTGTAAGTGGCCTATCCCTAGTGTGGGGGTCCAATTCTATCTCCATTTCTATTATCAGCTGGCAAATTGAGTAATTAATGAGGAGAATATGAGGATGAATGGATGATGACAGCCACTTGGAATTTATAAATTCTGAAGAAGCAGACAGGTCCATGAGAAACTACTTCTCTCTTGTTCAAGGTAGTTCCTAGAAGAAATGAGCACACGCCAAATGGTGAGATGTTAAATCACATTTTTTTTAAGACTACTCGTGTTTATAGTTTGATGCAATTTATTTCCTTCTTGAGATGTAATTCACAATTTTAAACATAGGAAAGTTTGATTTTTTTTTTTTTCATTTTCAAATGAATTTAATGATTTAACCGTGACAGTTGAAAATGCCTTATATTTAAGGCAAGAAAGACTGTATGGAATCACATCACAAATGTACGTTAAAAATTAAAAGTTTGTATATATTGTATATAAATTTTATTGAAAGTTTATCCCTTTTTGTTTTGTGAGTGAAATGTGATTCATTATTCATAATTGAGGGTCGGTGCTATGATTTAATTGACATAATTTGTGTGTGATTGCTCTACATTTAATTGCATTTCTACTTATTTTATTGTCTTAGCCTTTTTGGGTTGCCACTAAGTTATGCCACTGCCATGGTGGCAACTTAAAATTTAAATGCTTTTGTCCCTTGAGGAAACAAAGGGTGTTCAATATCTAAAGACTTCAGCAGCTTTTGTTTGAACATTTTAAAAGTAAGAATGGAATGAAATTTTAAAATAAGTGGTGCATACACAATTTGGTCCCGTAAGTACATTCTTAAACATCTTAGTGATTGAACTTGCTACTGTATTTGAAGTTAATCCCTCAAAGTTAGTTACTTTCTCAATTAGATTAAACTTATATTTATTTTATCTGAATGAGTAATTCAAATTTCAACATACGCATAAAAACAAGTGGCACAACAAACGAAAAATTTTATCAAACAAAAAATCATTCATAACCCAAAATTTAAAAGAGAGAATTTCAATACAGGACCCATGTAAAAAATTAATTTAAAATAGGACCAGAAGATTTTGAAATATCATTTGAGTTTTGTGGGGGCAAACTGAAATTAAATTGGGAGGACAAAAGACCACATTGACCATCTCTCTCTCACACACTCCATTTCATTTGTTCATATGACTATTTCACTTGTTCGTGCTTTGCTTCACATGGCATATGACACACTCTCTCCTTCACATGCCTCTGACACTCCTTCTCTCATCTTTCTCTATCTCACACACACTTCATTTCACTTGTTCATATGAGATTTCCCTTTGTTCATATGAGTTTTTCCCTTATTCATATGACCATTTCACTTGTTCGTGCACTGCTTCACATGGCCTCTAACTCTCTCTCTCTCTCTCTCTCTCTCTCTCTCTCTCTCTGTGACACACCCACTCTCTCTCTCTCTCTCTCTCTCACACACACACACACTTCATTTCACTTGTTCATATAAGCTTTTCCTTTGTTTATATGACCATTTCACTTGTTCGTGTTCTGCTTCACATGGCCTCTGACACTCTCTCGCCTTCACATGACTCTGACACTCTCTCTCCGTCTATATCACTCTCTCTCTCTCTCTCAAGTACATTCCATTTCACTTGTTCATATGACCATTTCACTTGTTTGTGATATGCTATATGTATGTAACTGAAACACATTGTATTAATTATTTCAGGCCATGAAGAGAAAAGCTCGTATGAACAAGTGTGTGTGTGAGAGAGAGAAATGTGTGGAGAGAGTGTCAAAGAGGGAGGGAGAGTGTCAGAGAGGTCATGTGGGGGATGGCCAATAAACAAGGGCATTTTGGTACATCAATTTTATTTCACTTAAGGACCCTAAACCTGTAGTGAAATTTTAGAAACTTTTGGAAGCAATATGAAATTAATTGAGTACTGTGGTCCTATATTGAAATTCTCCCAATTTAAAAAAGATAGGTCATTTATAAATCAAATTAGTGCCAATACATTAGTAAGAGCACATTATTCTTTTTTTGGACTGAAAAAAAAAAAAAGAATAATGTGCTCTTATGGTCTATCCATTTTAATTTATATCTATATTTAACAAACACATCCCTTAATTTGTGATAAAACATAGGATCCATAATGTATATTTAAATGTGCTACAAAGTCACATTATTTACAAATTGAAATAATATGGTTAATTTTGGATCCCGTCCAATTTCATGGAACACAATCTAGTCACTCACTTAGGATTTTGTTTTTTAAGTCAACGGAGGGAATATTTCTTTAACAGATTTAGTTCCCCATTGATTTTGTAGCGCGAGGGAAAGGCTCAAGAGAGGACTATTGATTACATGTTCCCTCATACTCCATTCAGTCCTAATTATAATATCAAATTGATTTTTTTTATGGAGGTTAAAAAAACAAATTAAACAAATAAATTCTAACATATATTACTTATAATTAGATTATAAGTTAGTTTATAAGTAAAATAAATAAGTTTCAAGAAAAAAAGATAAATATAAATAATTTAAAGTCATTTATTCTACATCATTAATTTCTTCAAAAAATCAACTTGATATTATAATTAAGACATGAGCGAGTATTCAACAGATAAAGGCAGATCGAGTGAAATGTTGCAATTAAGAATAAGCCTAGTGTTTCAGCATGCTACCAAAGCCTTTAAAAAGCACTTTATCCAAAAACCCAAGTTAAAAAACTACTGGAAAATGCTGGGAGTAACCAGTTACAAACTCGTTGAGAGATATTCACATCAGCAAACCATTCTCAATATATTTCAAAGCTGACATGAGAAGCTGTTATGACTTATAAGGAGAAACCAAAAGGAACATTTTTTTTTTCCAACATAAAAAGTACACTCCTGTTTCACAAGCAAGAGCCAAGTGAGCCGCATGAAGACTGCATGGTAGATTTGCCTCCACTTAAAATCATCACTTTCGTACGATACAAAACTACTCTAAAATATTTACCTTGTACAACGCTAAATAACTTAAAATATATGAAACCAAACAAGCACATATAGGATGGCCGAAGAAGGGGGTTAATCTTATTCGCGGCCCGTGGGTAGAACAAAAGAGGTTCAAACAATCAAATTTAATGCTCGCTGCATCATATATATACACCCAAAAAGAAAAGAGGAGAACAAAAGCTCCACATTTCATAGCAGAGGCCAGAGACAGAGTTTGTATATATAGTATTGAAAGTGAAGACTACATTTTTCTTAAGTTGTCCAACCTTGCCTGTAAATCACTATCTATCCCACCGTCATCATTCCCTGTAGTCTCAACTTGAGCCACCTTAGATTTTGCTGCAGGAGCAGCAACTGCCGCTGATGGTGCATTAACAAGCTGCGCAGGAAATACAAAACTTGTTAGCGGCATTGTCATAAGTCAAGACGCATTACTTGTCTTTAAGCTTATGAAAGAATATATAAAGGGTGATTAAAATTACCTCTTCGTTCACGTTGATTCCAATCTCATCAAGAACTTGGTTTACTAGCTCATCTGTTTCCTCTTCTTCCTCGTCCCCTTCCAGAGCATCATCTATTGCATCCCCCATGACCTCAGTCGTCAACTCCATCTTCTCATTCTGCCTTTCAAATTCTTGCATGATCTTTTGCAATGATGGCAAATTCATTCGCCTATTCATCTGTCCCATTGCCTTTGTCACACCTTTCATTGCCTCACCCATTGCATGTGTTGATTTCAGAGTCTGCACAATTGTGATACAAAACATACAAATTTTAGCGCCCTATTTAGGTAAAGCTCTGGGTTCTAATAGGAAAATCCTGAAGTAGATCAATTTATATGTAGCCTATTTGAATTAAATAAACCAGGGCACCAACGAAATGACAAACAAGCATACTGGGCACAATTCTCAATGGGGCCCACCTTTGACATACTTGTAAATCTATTTACAATCAATTTGATACGTATAAATCACCCATGTTCAATGCATACGCTGATCACTTTTTTGCAAGAGAAAAAAATGACTTTATCTTCAGAAATCAGAACACATCTATTATCTTACAACGACCATATAAAAGCCAGCTAGAACAAACCCACTTACAAAATTAAACCAACAATGCATACCTGAATTCTAAGTGATACACCCTGGAGTTGTGATTTGAGCTTATAAAATTTCTCAATTTGATGCCGTGTTCTGACGAGATCTTTGGCCATCACTCTTACAGCTCCCTGAAATTTTATTTAACGTGTAAGAAATGGAGTTAGTGAAACATGTCACCACCCACTTCAACAAATAAACTGGACATATAATCCTTAACAATTGAAGGACACAAATTCAACATTACTGACAGGTCAGATATCTGCTACAAAAATGTAGGTCAATTAGCTCATGGATCCGCATGCAAGAAACCAAACTAGATTACAAAATACAGATTACCAGTACTAAAACAGTTATTTATGGTCGGAACAACAACTACAAAAATTTAATCCTTTAAGTTATTGCAAGCCTTATCTCGGAAACCAGAGTAACGATAATGTCACCAAAAGCATCGATAGAGGCAGGACAAGTACAAGACAAATTTAGTAAAATATTTGTCAAACTGGCATAGTCTTAGAAGTCAGAATAAGCATGCTCTGTGCTTCACAAAGTAGTCCTACATCATAGGGGTGGCTAGTAGGTTCAAAATCGTAATTCGCAAGTTTAAAACTGCAGAGATAACAGCTAGTTATTGCAGATGCTACTAGTTCTATTAAAAAACAAAACCCATACCATCTGGCCTTGTTTGGCAGTTTTTTTAATCTCCGAAATCAGTTTCTTCTCTTGTGCTTGTAAAGCTTGTCTCTCCCGTTCTATTTCTCTGATTGATTTGTCCAACATCCTCTTGTTTTCCCGCAAAAGCTCTGAAAATCACAAGCTCACAACGGTCATGTACTTTTGAAATCAATATAAAGAGCTTCAGTGTGTAAAATTTAAAATACCACTATGTCTATGGAAGAATCTTAATATCCTGATTCTCATAAGTAGAACATCACAAGAAGATTGAAGAAGCACAAAATGAATAAGAAAATATGATCGAGCCATACGACACAGCTAAAACAAATAGCTCATGCTTCATAGTTTGAACTTTTACATATGATCAGAGCAAGCAGGGAAAAACTCCTTCAATACCATCACAAGAAGAAACAATACGATCGTGGACAAAAAAACCTAACTGGTATTACTATGAATGTTATAACCCGAATCGATAAACCCTAATTGAGAATTCATCACTACGAGATCAATCCAATTCAAATTATATCAAATTCATAGATTTACAACATGGGCTCGCGTGAACAAACCTGCGGGAGTCTTTCTTTTCCCGAAGATGAAACTCATGGCGTTAGTACTGAAAATACAAATCGAAATGATAGAAACAGAGATTTGAAAAGAAATCAAAAAGAAATGATCAGAAAACAAAAAAAAACAAGAATCTTCCGATCCTATATAATGCTTGAGAGTATATAGGATTTTGCGTTCGCAGAAAATGATCGTCAAGCTTTCTTACGCGCTAAACAGTTTCAACGAAGGAATTGTCTTCACCAACAGTTCTGATCTACCTTTCCATCACACGTGTGGACCCCTCGCCGTCTTTGCTATTGGGCTCTCTTTAAAATTTGGGCTGAAGAGCCTTCGTCACTTGATCAGTTGGGCTTATTTTTGGGCCTGATTATTTGAGTATTGAACTTGACTTCTATTTTTATGCCTGTGGCTCCTTTGGGTGTTGTTTGAGTGACTAGTGAGTGAGTGAGGATTGGATAACCTGCATGATACTCCCTCCTCCGGAATTTAGTAATGTAGTATAGGAGTTAGTTTGAGGGTTGGATTTCGTACAAAATATAATAGGAGTATCTCTCTTCATTTTATATATCATATCGATTATTTATTGTTAAACTAATTTACCTAACTATAAATTAATATATAATTTAATGTTACACTAACGTATTTTAAGAAGATCACATTGTATTTGTTTTACTTAACAAATATGTTTCATTTCTTTGATATGTTCACATTATTTAAATAGTTTTCATATTCAAAATTGAATGAAATTGCCTTGCATATATGGTGTCTTTTACAAGAAATTCTTGGTTCATTATATACGTCACCTGATGGCTTGTTAATGACCTTTTTTTTCTCTCCAATTATTACCCTTCCTACAATTTACTAGAAGAAGAATTAAAGTCTAATGTAATATTTCTTTATTCTCTATGCTGTTACGTAAGGACAGAGTTAAAGCATTTTTCGTTTTCAAACAAAGTTAACTAGGATTACCAGTTTTAATGAGATAGTTAGAGATGACTTATAACATAGACAAGAAGGACATGATAAAATTTGAAATGATGAACAAATATTAAATAATATAAAGATATGAAGGGGGTGGGGGGATGACACGTGGTGGTTGGATAGAGTGATAATGGGGGTTATTGCTTCTGCTTCTCCACATGAAGTAGCTATTAATGCATACACAAATAAATATAGAAATTGCCCAAGTTGTGTTAGGTTGGTGAGAAACATGGACTCTTAAACTCACTGGCACTCTGTTTTATACATGTCATTGCTCTGTTTCTGCCCTGTTTTAGCTTTGTCTTCCCACACTATTATTCTCTGCAAAAATGCTCACCCTTGCTTCCCTGTAAAATAATGCTGTAATGTTGTTGCTTCTTCCTACGTACGTACTCTTGTGGTTCTGCTTTGTCCTTTGATGTTATGTTCCTTTGTTACTCTATTCTTCTATTATTGTTTTTTATTTAATTGAGGAGTTCAAATTGAGAGTGTAATTATGAGTTTTGAAACGGGCAAGTAGAAGAAGTGTAAAGTTGGAAAACTGGTAATGATATTAATTTTCAATCTTGCATGAAGCGTGTCTCTCTCTGTTTTTTTAAACTAAGTCACTCACTGAAGCCATGTGCTAAGCTAGTGGAAAAGGCTAAGGTTTGCTTTTTTAAAAAAATAACTTTTTTCATTTCTTATCTTTGAGGATGCTTTTCACTTTTTCTCTTTTCAGTTTGTCTCGGCATCTCTTAACAAACCCTGCCATCCCAAATATGGATTACCAAATTCACTGTTAACTGTTAGCTGTGCCTTTAATTCTATATTATATCAACCATTTTTTTAAGTATGGCATATCTCTTGGCTCTTCATCATGGGCCTGTTCGGATTTCAACTGTAACTCAGACAAAAAAAAAAAGTTTTCAACCGTAATCAATTATAAGAGTTAACAGAAATTCTCAGAAAATATTTATATACATACATGCCAAAATCAATTATGGAATTAAAAACTGATTATAGTAACTGTGAGTAAACCGTGATATGGACTCATAATTTGGTTGGACATATATGTAAAGAGGTGTTTGGTAACTAATAAGATAAACAAGATTTCGGGTTCATAATTTATTTTGATGTGTGTGTGTGTGTAAGGATATTTGGTTTTGAGTTCATAATTGATTAATGTGTATAAGGGTATTTGGGAATTTTTAAAGAAAAATATGATTTTGAATTATAAGACTTAGTTTTTGACCCAAAAAAAAAAAAGAATTATAAGATATATAACATTTAAACTACTTGACATCCAAGTGCGTCCCCCCTAGATTATTATTAGGCTGAGCAATCGACTAATTTGAATTAAGACTTTTTTATCAGTATGTCTCTTCTCAACGATCTTTTTGAGTAGTTTGGGATTCAAATACAGTTTGTCCACTTTGTGATCTAACAGGTTCTCTAGTGAACGAAGTAAAATTAGGTTATTGTTATAAAGCAGACATTAGGTTATAAGGCTAATATTTAACATTATAAAATACCATGATTTTTGAAGTAAAAGTGTTTGTGAAATTGTTTCATTGTGTGTATGAGTATAAACTCGAACATTTAAGTTATATATTTAATGTTACAATTTTGTGTAACCTATGAAACTTAAGCTAACTTAACATCAAACCTTTCACACCATTGATATGGAACTAGTGATTGAAAACCAGAATAAATCAGTTGGAGGTACTAAGTTAATAGCTTATGAAGCGCTCCTATAAAGTTAAGATTACATTACATGTTTCTTAATTCTAATCAAGGCAACAATAGTGACTATTCTTAATTAAATGGCAAGAATTCAATTAAAATAATTTTGTATGTTGCGAACAAAAATTTTTAGGTAAAGCCAAGCGGAATATTCTTCATGCAGATTCAGAGGTGAGCTTTTAGGGGAAAAATTAGGTTTATTCTTGTACATTGAAGTTGTTTTTCAAATAACTTAGGAAATGTGTTTTTTTTTACACCTATTGTATCAAGTAACTAGAATTTGCTTTTAAAGTTTAACTGCTATATAAAATTAAAATCTACTTGTTCGAACTTAATGAAAAAATTTATATGATAAAATATGTAAACTTAAGTACATAATTGTTGTACCTATTATCAGAGGGGGAAAAAAACACCAACAACAAAAATACATAAATAATCATTGAATGAAAAATTCTACAAATTGAGGAATGAAATAGAATTACTTTAGTTTCTGAAGTTTACAATTAGCCTACAAGCGAAGACCATTAGCAATGGCCTTGTTAGTTTCTAAATCAGTAGTTTCATAAACCGGAAGCTCTTGTCTGTACTTAGCAGTTCCAATAAGATGATCCAACTCAAACAAATCTGAACTCGAACAACTCAAAGCATCACCATCTTCTACTTCTTCATCATCAACCTCATGTTCCTTCTTACCGCCATAAAACCCTTTAAAATTTAACTCACAACATGCTTGTTTTGCTTCTGTTCTGTTTTCTTTAGCCATTACAGAAAAACTCTTCATCTTCTTCATTGAAGGGTTTCTTGAAAGTTTCCTAGAAGCACCACTACTGTTTGGATCATTCTGGTATGCTTGAGAGATTTCATTATGGCCTAGGATCACACTAACTGGGTAAAATCTCACGCCTCTTTTGACGCTGCCATTGTTGGACTTCTTTGCTTTCTGAGATTTTCTCATGCATGAAAAGGAAGAAGCAGAGGAAGTGGATAAACATGGAGATTTTGATTTTCTCTCGAGGCCAGCATCTTCTACAGCCCCAACGTAACACATCTTTGCCTTCTTCACATTCCCAGAATTGAATATGGAGCTTAAGAAGCTAGCTATTCGACTTCCAGGTGAAATTGGCTGCTTCTGGTTCACTTTCTTTGGCTTCTCATGCTTCTGGGTCCTCTCTGATCTGAGCTTTGGCCTTAGTTTTCTGAAGCTAGCTTCTGTTTCTGAGAATGAAAATGCAGCAACACCACGAGAGCTACTACATTCTGATGAGCTTGAAGAAGAATTAAACAACATAGAACTCTGTTTCTCCATCCAATCCTCCATCATAACGGCTCGACGAAGATTCATCCTCACTTTCCCTCCTCCTCCTCCTTTCTCCTTATGAACACTCTGTTTATAGGTGAAATTGCTGTGTTTTGAGATACCCATTTCAAGATCCTCACCAAGACTGGATTTTGATTCGTCGATTGAACGGTAAATGGCATCAAGAAGGGTGGAGGAGAAAGAAGGGGTTCTTCTTCTATGCGGGAAAGATTCGGATTCTCTCATGGATCTCTCCATGTACATGTTTTTGCAACAAAGAAGAGGGAGGAGGCAGAATTTATAGACAGGAGTGAGATAAGAAGACAGGGGGGTTTAGTTTAAGAGAGGAAACGAGCTGTAATGTTGGAGGCAGAGAAGGTCAAAATCTGCAATTGGGAATTAATAATAATAAATAGAAGGCAAATGGGTGATCATGTGATGTGAGAAAGAAGGAGAGAAAGCGTGTGAGATTTAGAAGAAGAAATGTGACTCTGTATGTGTACTGAGTTATGTCACGTTAAGGTGTTGTGTAAATGTAGAGCTTTAGGTTAACAAAGGAAAGAGAAGAAAATATGAGACAGAGGGAAATTGTTTAGAGGAGAAAAAGGGTTAAGAGGTAATGATGAAGAGGGTGATATGTATGTATGACAGTGTTGGAATTTTGCTTTTCTGAGGGGGAAAAGAGGGAAAGAGAAGAGAGGGAGAAAGTGACTTCCGCGCGTGCGGGTTATCCTTTTCAGAACTCACCACCCACACATTTCATGGATGCTAGGTGGTGACGGTTGCTTCAGCTTTTTATCAATGGTATTTCTGAGTTAGTACAGTTATTAAATTCCGTTTTTATGTTTTACAGTTATTAAACAAGATTTAACAAATGATCTTATCACGTGGTTTTCATATTTTTATTGTCTGAATCATGTTCCTTTTTTCCCCCTTCTAAAAGGATATATTTCGCTGGGCAAAGTTAGTTTTGGGCTTTTTTTAGTATAGCGAAAAACTAGTGAGCAACTAAGCATAAAAGATGCTGAATTTTTTCAACGAAAGGATAACATTTGTCTGGTGGATTTATGGATTATCTTATCAGCATGATGTTTTTTATTTATTTGTGGATAACGAGCTAGAATGAAAAAAAGGGCCAAACTCCTAAACTATGTGATTGTTTTCGACGTTGGCTATTTTCCCCAGTAGCATAATGGAATGGGAAGTTCGATTTTGATAAATTTGGGAGGAAAATTTTGGTAATGGATTGCTGTATGTGGGCAGAACTTGATTAATTGGTATTGGGCTCTGCTTTCAGCCCAAAAATTGATAGTCTTTGCAATTGGGCCAAAAAATTTTGAACTCAAAAAGGACGCCACTAATCCAAAATAAGAAAGGGGGCTGTGCGAAGGTACCGTATTGCTATTCTTCGTTGGCTGAGAGATTTCATTTCAGAGATTTTCCTTCCTGTTAAAGGGCGATAACAAGAATATAAGAATAAACTTCATTCTCTATAGAGAATTTTACGCATGACTAGGGAAGTGGTAACAAAAAGTGACAGGTAAATTCATTCATTCTTATACCCCAATTTGATTTACTATAGAATTTACACCCACTCGACTTTGATGTAACATAATAATTGGTACTCTTATCCACCCTTATGTGAAGGAGATAATAGAAGGTAATTTTACCACATACATCCAAAAGAAAAATGGAACCGATCACACAAATACAGGAAGTGTGACTAGTTATGTATGTAGCCTAATAACAGTAGAGGTGCCAGGAGCACCTCTTGTGATATCTGATTTACCTATGACGGGATTTTTCTGGTATTGTAAAACAAGGTATGAAACAATTTCATGAGCAACAGTGCAACACCACCTCCATGCTCTCTGAAGTTTGTTTCTTCAATCTCACAAGTATTGTTCATGTATCCTTGCTCGATTCTCTTCCCACCATAATCTAGCATGCACCTCCCCAAATTTTTCTCGGCTACACCACAAAGTGAGAAAAATACCCAGAAATCAATTCTATTTGGTTCTCTACATCAACATGAAAGATGAGTGAAATAAACTTTTATAGTTACCAAATGACAATAATCTGAAACCTTAACAGTTTTAAGTGTATATGCGGCACGTGTTCAACGATTAAGGAGACGCCAAAAAAGGTACCCAACATCTGCATTATAACTGTTTCAAGTGTAATATAGACACGAAATGTATCCAGCCTAAAGGTTCTACAACTGAACCAGCAAGAATTTTATGAGTTCTTCTCTTTATGACATAGATCCTACCCAGGAAATCTTATGCTTCCTTCATTCCCTACTATAAGAGCTAGATAAGAAGTTTATTTTTATTCTAAATGTTGGACTTCAATCAACTTAGTTTCCCAATTTTATAATTTTTTTTTATCTCAAAGTGCATCTATTTTGAAGTTTCCATTTATAATAATTTCAATGAACATTATAAAGGTATTTTAGTGAAACTGATACCCATTTATTATTTATAGATAACTTAACTAATTTTTTCCGCAAACACAAATTGCCCATTTCTTCTGTTTCTAATTCCTATGTTTTCCTAAAAGTTGGCGGCAAACATACCTGAATCTGACTCGTCTGAGCTCCCTTTTGCCACCTGGCAAAGCTCTGATAGTAAGATAAACACCAGGTTCATCCTGTTCGACCCATTCAGTGTCTTGATCACTGACATTGCTGATTGATATATCACCTGAAGGATCAGCCTCTCTGGAAGAGCTACTTCTGATAGAGGCGTCCATAGATGATGCTTCTTCTGTCTTGGTCGTGCTAATGGTGGAGACTTTAGGGGTTGAGTTGAGGCCACTCGATCCATCATGATGATGATGGCGGGATTGCATTGAACGATGGTCAAAAGAATCCGATGATGAGTATCCCGTTGCTATCCCTGTTGGCCGATTTAGATTACGAGGTAATCGTTCTTTGGTTAGTGGGGGAGTCAGTGGAATATCCTCTGCTGATTCAAGCTTTGATAGCTGTCAAACCCACATACCCAATAGAATAAACAAAATGAAAAAAAAAAATTCTTTCAGCTGTCTCAATAGTTTTATTTTTGCGAGGGAAAAATCGAGTGCATGAATTGATAACAATATAATAAGATGATCAAGTGCCTAAGATATGCATAAATCCAGAGTTTTCTACCTCATCTTCAGATCTTGGGGGTGTTGGGAGAGGAAAGGCTTGACGATTAAGCTTCTGAACGTTGTAAAGTTCCATGACCCTTTCATAGTTCTCTGCCCACCATTTTTGTGCTTGCCATTTGTTATACATTTCCCGACTGTATAAAGGAAATAAGCCAAAATTCAATTCACTGCTAATGATGATGACTCTTCCGTCTTTAATCCAATTGAAATGTATAATTTATAGCTAAAATGTTGCACCACAGCACAAAGCATATGCATTTTGGAAAAAGAAAGCGAACAAACTTCTCTCCTCATGCTTTCCCTCGGTTTGTATCTCCTAATTCTGTGCTTCTTTCACATTGGTATTGTAGTGTGGACAGTTCTTACTTTCTTTCATTTTTTTTATTGCATTAAGACTTAAGATTAATTCTTGTATTTAAGAATATAATTAAGCTTTTTTATCTGGTGCTGCACAATGCTGGGGCATTTGCTAAGCCTATTTTGGTTTTAATCGAGCCTACTAAAATTTGAAACTGATCTCAAACATTTTTTTTTTAATTATGTCTTGAGAATTAGTCCTGAAGGCACAACACTCAACACAGTTGGACCCTAAAACTGTGTTACATGCATCTGGACCCTAAACTTTTCAAAACCGTGGCCCAAAATCAAACCCAGCCTAATCAAATTAGTTTTTCGACCCTATCTAAATCAAGTTGGCTAGTTTACCACCTTTTTTGTGCTCCCAATGTTTGCTTAAGGGGTTCTGGCTATGTTCTGGCAAAAAAGGGGTTCTGGTAATGAATATGGATCCTGTGAAGATGAAATCAATGGATTTGCTGAAATTTAGTTACTATGGAATGTAAATGTTCAATATTTTATATAAAATGAAAAAAATGAGAAAATTGCTAGAATAACAAACTTCAGAGAAACTTATAGATCTTCAATCTCAGAGGATTTATACTGTTTTGTGATAGCTCCAAAGCTTCAATTATGACTTAAATGTTTTTTTATGTTTCATACTATTTATGTTAAATAGATATGAGATGCTTGACATGCTTTTAAGAAATCTTTAACACTGTTGTCAATAATGGCGAGCCACTCAAGTGGATACTTTTTGACAAAGTATACTCAAAATGAATAATTGCAAAACTGGGTCGGTCGGTGCATGAAATAAAGCAGTTCTAAGGCCAACATTTTGACCTATGCTTGGGGGTTTGTCTAAGCAATCAAAACAAGGTGGGTCCAAAATTAATTAATATTAACCATGCCACTAAACTCACCTAAACATGAAATGATTTCGATTATGAATAGGATTTAATTTATATGGTTAAAAATCGTCAATCTATGTTCATACTGTATGGGATTGCACCACAAGTCACCAAGTAGGACCAACAGCATATGCAGACTCTCTTTGAGTTTCAATCATACTACAAGTTAAGAAAAAACAATATAAATATGGCGAACAAACTTCTAATAAGTTATGTTTCTTAATCTGTGTTTGGTGCCCACCAAGTAAGAGTTTACTTTTGTCATGTATACAGTTTCTGAGTGGCCGATGATGAGGGGATTCCTCAACAAAGCGCACATGAAAAGACAAATACTAAGTTAAAGCTTTTTTGTACAAATTTGATCAACTAATTCTTGGCAGATCAGATATATGAGCAGTAGCTAGCTGCATATTACACTCATAAGAGTGAACATTAAGAAAGCTAAATAAATAAGTTGATTTTTTCTTTATAAAAAATTTGTTATATAAATATATACAGATTTTGTTTATTGGTTTATTTATATAAAAGTTTCTGTCATAACGAGAACACAAGACAAGAATTTCCTCCCACCGGACAACAAAGACCGGGTTAAAGGACCTATGAAAATCAACAATGGCCCACCACCAATAAACAAGCAACAGTAAGCTCTCCTTTTGAACCTTCTTTTAGTTTTTTTTTTTTTAATTGTTATTATGGGAAGGGCGTGAAATTGCAAGGGAATGGGGCCCCCTATTTAATCCCTTTCACATTTGTGGAATAGTACTTGGACTTTGGATGCTAGACTGAAGGAAGGGTCATGCTACTTTGTTTAAGAAAAAGATAAAGTTTTAACGATTTTTCACTTCATAAAGAAATGTCAATTCAATGATTTACAGCGTTAATTGTTTTTATTTTGATTGTCTTGTGACATTACTCCAACAAAATGGGCTGTGAATGGCCAGGCGTAAATCATTGCTCACACTACAACATCATAAAGACATTTTTTACGGAACTGCTTTTAGATTTTGCAATAAAAATACAATTTACAATATTTCCATAACATATAATATAATTAGTGTATAAATTTTATAAACAAGATTATGATTGATTTTTTAAATAAAATACATTCATCTTGTTTCAATTAAAAGGCATTAATGTTATATATATAGTTACCTTTTGACTTAAGAGGATTTAAATTGGTAGCCGCTATCAGGTTCTACTTTATCTTTATCATTTGAACTAGCTCAAAGTGCCTACATGCCAAATTTTCAAATGAAAAATTCCATCTTGGCCATAATATCAATCATATATTGAAAATTGGTAAAAAAAAAAAAAATCATATATTGAAAAATTATCTAAATGTAGTACCGTTGATTTTGTAACAACGATGGCCCAGCTGAATAATGTTTATAGCTGCCATGTAAAACGCCTTGTGCTATTGCGAAAAAATTAACTTTGACCAAATATTTTTTTTTTTTTGGAACATTTGCACCAGCACGTTAGTTCTTTAAGAGACATTAAATACAGTCACGCATCCAAGCACATTAATGAGTGGACTGTGGAGGTTTTATTGTGTAACAAAAGGTCCATTTCATCACTGAAATGGATAATCACAGAATATATCAAATTTACTAATAAAACAGTTGCAAATTAGAGGTTAATTCATTACCCAGTAGAGGTAGTTCACCTACGAAAGAAACCGTTCCAAAGAGAGAAGTAGCAATTCATTTGATCAAGTCATACTTTCATTATACACACAAACATATATTAAATGTATTTTTTACAGAGAGTTAATTGTTTTGGGTCTGTTTTTAAAACACGGGCCTACAGGGAGATTTTTTTGGTGTTTTTAAGATGTAATTGATGTTTTTAAAGATATATGTAGCTTCGCATATATACGAACCACTAATCCTAAATCAAGGATTACATGAGAACTTGGCTGTCCATGTACACTATTAGTGATGTGAGACAAATTGACAATTCACCCTAGGAAAAGGCACTCATTGTCATTATCATCACATCACTATTAGCTTGATGCAGCAAGGTCCAATTCCATATATCCCACCTTGACCAAAAAAAACTGTCAAGTAACACAAATATAAGAAATTTTGTAGTGTAAACCTTTTCGTCAGGTTATGTGTGATATCACTAATCACAATTAAAATCAAACACATAATGTCACGTGTAGAAATTTTAATCTAAACACCTTAAAACAATTAGTTAAAAGATATTTTTTTTTCAACTTGTAAAATTGAAGAAACATAGTAAACATTTATATCAGATATTACGTGGTGTTTGCTTGCCGGTTTGATCTACCAATTTCTCACCGTAACACTAACTGGTCACCGTCCGATCATTACTCAAAACGGCACCTAAACAAACAATACTACGCCTAACATCCAAAGGGTAATCGAAGGGCGTACCTGAACCTGATTCGCTTCAAATCATTCCCTCCGCTAGGAAGTGAAACAAACGTGATCAACACGCCGGTTTCCACTTGAGCCACCCACTCCTTTGGTTCGTTCTCCTCCACGAACAGAACCACCGGCTCCACGCGCCGCCCACTGCCCGAGTTCGGTGTCCCTTCGCCACTCGAAATCCCTTTCAGCCTCGCTTCCATTTCCTTCCCCCACGTCCTCGTCGACGTCGAGTTTGTGCTCGCCGTTCGCCTGTACGACCATCGAAACCGATCCGAGTCAGCGTCTGACTCAGTACTACTGACTCTGAGTCGATTTTGTGCCTGTGGTCCTGTACATGGAGCGCAATGCTTGTACGCTCCAGATGCCTTCAACGCCATATCCTTGAGCTACAATGAAAGAAAGAGATATTTGAATTTGGTGCTTCGATTAGGCGAAACTTGAAATTGAGGCCATAGAAGAGGAATTTAGGTTACCTGAGAAGTGAGGGATTTGGTGGCTTGATGACTTTTGGCGGCGCTTGAGTTGCTTGAATCGGTTTCATCGGTCTGATTCACTGAGTCATGTCCGAGTTTCTTCGGACGAGCTATGCACGTAAGCATTTCTGCTGCGCGTCAATCTCTGCAAAATTTAACTCGTTGAAATAGAAAATCAGATTCGATTCCGGCTAGTTAAATATGATTCCACATTGCAAAATCAGACGGAAGAAGTACCTAACAATCGAAACAGAGCGAATTCTGAAAGCGCAAACCAGAACAACAATTCGGAAGTCGAGTATGAAATCGAAGATGATCAGTTACTTTGATAATGAACATGCGAAAACAGAGGCTGTAGGAGTAGGCGACACGAGCTTCAAAATTGAATTACAAAAGCAAAGAATCTCTGACAAAAACAGAATCAAACGTACTCAATTATCAAAAATGGAAGGAGATCGAGTTAGAGTGATTGGAGGAGAAGAAAAGGTGAAAGGAAAGAGATACCTTCTGGACGGAGATCACAGTGGATTCTGGTGGCAAATCTGCAAAAATGGCTTGTAATGGCCTCAGAGAAATGTTTGTTTCATTTTTCAGTTTCAAGAACTGAAGAAAGTGTGTCTTGTTTAATTCTCGTGCTTTTGTGTTACCTATTACCGGTTGTTTACCGGTTAATTGGATCCTCTTTGAAGCTTTGGATACTCGTTTGCCGAATGGTGAAGCAAGTGAAAGAGTGAAGCTATCATTTATTGTCATTAGGCCTGGCCCATTGGATACAGTTACCGATCCAATTTGGGCCCAATACATCCTCAATTCAAGGACAGCTAAACTTTAAACTAGTCCAGACTCTTAAATTTTTACCAAGGAGATGAAGTGCATTTTTAAGACCAAAAAGATTTTATGCTCAGGGAAAAAATTTAAAATGCAATTGGAAATTCAAATTCATATAATCTTTTTTGTAAGTCATATAATGAAAAGTTGTATTTGGTTGTTATGAAAAACTAGTCAGTCGTTGGCTCGGAGCTTGTATGTATCGGGTCAATTATTTAATACATTATTTACATAAATGGAATCAAATTTTTTTTATTATTTACATAAATGGAATCAATTTTAAGAGTCAAATATAAAGTTGATTCAATCACCAGGAATACTCTTCTTGACAATTATTATAAGATATTTTAAAGTAACTTGTAAATGCCAATGCAATTAGTCAACATTCCTACAATATTCTAATCTTTTCAAATATATTATTTATCGAATGTTGTTGACCCTCTAAATGAGAAGTGAACCAGATTAATTAATGGTAGGGTCAAGTAAATTTTTTATTCTTCAAGCTAGGATATGTTAGAGATAATCATATAGATTGCTCTTAGCTTCATTCCACAAAATGCCCTATACATTAAAACATACAAGTTTTAAAAATATGCCGTATTATAGCAAACTGATCAGATGAGTATAATAAGAATATATATATATATATATATATATATATTTTATACAGAGTATAATAAGAATATTTTAATGAGGAGACGTCATGGCTTACCATATGTTGAGAAATAGATAGACAGACTGCTAAATGAATACTGCAATTTTTTCTTAATAAACCCCTCACTATTTGAAAATAATACTATATTCCAATTATAATCTAGATTTGACTTGAGTTGGATGCAAACCAAAATTGTCTTGTACATCCACATGAACTGAAGCCAAAGAATTTATTTTTGAATGGCTATAACCCCATCTATTAGGATTTATTACCAATACCTGCTAGTATGATTATTACAATTTACACATTCACTTTTGGGACAGTCGTATTACTCTTTAATAATTAATATACATACAATATTCTCGAAAGCTAGAGCCGATGGACAACAATAAATGTATAATTTTTTTTTGTCTTAATTAATCACAGGAAACAAATCCAAAGGAGTAAAAGGAGGAACTTGATAGAAGCTTGAGTGGCGATCATCATCAAAGCATCAGAAACAGGACTAGGTGACGGATATGGAGAAAGTTCCCCAAATGGCGTCATTACTGGATTTAAATTTATTGATGGCCAAGGAGTTGCTGCTGCATTATAAGTCTCATTTTCTGCACAAAAATTCATATTTGCACAGCCCCCATATCAGAAATTATTCTAAAACCTCTTTAAGAAGGCTATTTGCTCGTCATCAAATTAAGAACTTACCCGGACACTTGAGATAAGAAGATTCCGACACACTGCAATACAATCAAACACAAGGTCTCATATTGTTATAGAAGATGGTTAATTAAAGGGCTAAGGTCATTTTCTCCCGAAAGTAACCTATAAAGTGCTGGGTATCTAGAAGTTTTTTAAGGAACAGAATCGCTATAACTATTAAAAAAACTAACATTGATTGTTAGAAAACTCACTGTTAGTTAACACTTTTAAAGGTAAGGAAAAAAAAATTGCTATGTTTTGGTTATTTTGCCCTGCCATGCAAGATTCTTCCTTGAAAAACTTTTAAATAATATCTAATGCTCTCAGGTAGTTACTTCCTGAACAAAATTACACATCAATCTTTAATTGCAAGGTCATGCACTAACACCATGACATTATAAGCATGATCGAATCTATGATCCCTCACTAGAGTTTTCATGCCACTAATCTATTGATGTTGTTTATATTGGTGTGATTGGTAAATGGGCACCTACCTTCTTAGAATCTTGCCACCTCTGTGGCCACGATAAAGACACTGAGTGACGTTACAGCCAGGTGTGAAATAAGTGACATATTTGTCTCCAATTACAAGATTGGAATCTTTGCACTGTAAGTTGAAACAAGGAACTGGTAGACCAGATGGATAGCATTGCAGCCTGTACACACACACCCCAAGAGAGAGGGCAATCATATAGCATATATGTATATACATATCAGAAGTGAAACTGAATTTAATTACAAATTTACATGTTAATATATATTATATAATAACCTGAGATCAATGGGGCTACAAGAGCATTTGATGCAGTCAGAGGCAGTAAGAGTGTATGAGCCATTTGGGACAATAAGACTCTCGTTGTACCAGTTCAGTGTTGCTGAAGAACATGCTGCAAATGCAAACCACGGTACAAGTCTACGCCTTATATTATATATGAATCTACGTAGCTCATCATCAACATATCAATAGTGTGGGAATATATATATATATATATATTTTGTACACCAGAGTTTTGGTGAGTTGAGTGTTGGGGACTCACCAGAATCAAGACATGCATTCAGATTTAAAGAACGTTTATAGAAGTACTTTTAGTTCACTAACAACATTCTCACATCAATGGAATTAGAATTCAGAACCTTATAGTTATGTGTCGATTCTTTTACTAACTGAACCACTCTTTATTAGGGTGTGTATGTATATTTTGTCATGATTTACGTATTTATTATACTATTTATAGAAGGTTCAAATTAACAACCTTATGAATTAAGAAAGTTCTAAGAGAAATGCTTGCTTGGTATTATTTGGGCTACAAGGCTCCAATTACCAACATGTCAGTGCATGTTTGGTTTATCTTTTTTGGGCCCAGAAGTCCTTCTGAACCGGAGAAGCTAACTGAAAAGAAAAAATCATGTTTGGTTCATAAGCAGATGAAAAGATCTTTTCCTCCAGAAGTCCGGTAGGGAAGCAAAAAGCCAGAAGTTAAAAATTTTGACTCCTGGCTTCTGGCTTTTGTCTTCTAATGAGCCCCACACCTTTTATTGTTTGTTATTTAATAAAGTGGGTAGGAAAATTAGACTATTAGACCCCTAAAATTTTTAAATAAGATATTTTCTTGTAATATAAAATTTTCTTTTTATCTCCAAAAATTTACCATAATAATCTCTAATTATTTTCTCCCACAATATCCTCCTTTGAGCTAAAAATATAATTTTTTTAAAATTATTTTCCTTAAAATAAGGGAGAAACTAAGCCTTTAAAATCCTTCAAAAACCCAAATTTCACTTTTTCTTTCTAAACTATAAGAATATATGCATATTATATATGTATTATTTAATAACAATAATGCCCTTTTTAATAATTTTTCATCTAAACTTACTTTTCAAAATAATCATCCAAACATGTTCTAAAAGTCAGATTGAAAAAAAGTAACTTCTAACATTACTAATCCAAATATAAATCACTTTTACAATCTAACTTTTTTCTAAAAAACCTTCTGAAAAAGTTATTCTAAAAAAAAGCCAATCCAAACACACACACCCTGTATGTAACTTATTTGCATTACTCTTAAGGAAGATTTTGGCCTTATTACTGAATGACTAAATCATACCTCTCTTTCTTTTCATTTACTTTGTGTATGATTGCTTAGACTTTATCTATTCATTACTTCATTATTTGTGCCACATTTACTACAAACTTTATACTAAATATTAACCATTTTCTTAACTGATAACTATTTTAAGAATTTATATTTTTATCATATCGAAATATTCACTACAATAGCCACCTTTATTTTGTCATAGACTAGCTTAGTTATCTTTATATTTAATTTTATAATAATATTATTATATATGTATTTTTATATAAAAATCAAAATGTATTGAACTAATATAGAATATTTTTCCTGAAAAAAATTGTGAATTAGACCAAGTATATAACATTAAAATAAAATTCAAAGATGTGCCTTAACAACTTATATTTTTAATATGAGATGTGATTATTACTTGTTTCCCATAGTCTTATCATATTTTAAAACAAATTATTTATATTTTGTAAAAGATTTCAAGGCGAAAGATAAAAAAATACCTCCCATCTGTACAAATGTCAATTCAAAAGCCTAAAATGACCTAATGATTGTGAATGTGAAGTTTCTATAGACTAGCCTATTGATCTAATTTTGTCCTTAATTCCTTTTCAATGTCAAACGACAACTTTGATAAACATCAACTCTAACTTATTAAATTATTTAGAAGTTTCTCCACTGTAAGCTTAACTTTCTAAAGTTTAATTAGTCAGTTACTAGTTACTAATAGGATCATATGAGTGGATATATATATATAAACTTTAACTCACTAAATAATGACAACATCAACTAAAGGAGTGAGAACTAACTATTTACATACATTAAGCCATTTAAAATAATAATAATGATGATGATGATGATGATTTCAGAATAGTTTTTTTTGGGACTTTTCTAGAAATTGAATTATATATTGAGGTCTATTTTGAAATTCTGATATCTCAGTCTTCTCCTCACTAGATTTTAAGACCATATAGCTTCAAAAGCTGAAGTCCCCACCACTACCCCATGCTCATCTGCAAGTCTGCAAGAACTTTTCCGATTCCAGCTTGAAATTCTGGAGTCCCAAGCCCCCAAGGCCCCAACCCATTTCACCAGTTTTTATATATAAGCACGTGCCTCACGCTTTATCAATAATTATGATATTCTAAATAAATTCTTTAATATATTCTAAATAAATTCTAATGGCCGTTCTGTTTCAATAAATTTTAATAGTTTTTTTTCTTAATATAGCAACTGCTTAACTATTTAGGCTGATCAAGAGGGTGAGATAAACTATTAATTAAGTACAACAAATGTGACTAGCTCTCCCTAATTATTTTTGTAAACATCAGATAATATTATCAGTTTTAAAGTTAAGTAAATTAGTTTAAAAAAATAATAAATGTTAGATATAAAATGAATTGTATTCTTATATATAAAACTAATAATATCAATTGGCTCATTTATTTGGGAAGAGATTTTTTTTAATATCATACCAATAAAATATTTTGAAGCTTATTAGACCATGAGCCCATGACAAGGAAATGACAATGGCAGCAGGCAGCAGGCAGCAAGCAATAGAAGCCAACATCTTTTGGTCAGGAAAAATTGATTACTTGATAATGTTGATGCAAATCTAATTAATTCAGACATAAAACACTTATTAAAGATTTGATTAATTTTATAAAAAAAATATAAAAAAATATTTTTTATGAAAATAAAAAATTAAATGTATTTATAAATGCTTGCAAAAAAATATGTATTGAAAATTATAAATTTAAAGTAATTTATGACATATTAAAATTTTTGAAATCATATCTATTATAATTTTTTGTAATTTTTTTGACAAATATAAACATTTAAATAATTTTATCCCAAATAGAGGTGTTTTGGTAAAATCCAAGTTTAAGTGTCAAATTTAATAGTTAACTACTATGTAATAATAAAAAAAATAGTCAACAACTATAGCTGGATGGGTTTATATATATTCTCAAAACAGAGGGGCATTTATGTATTTTAGGTAAAATAGAGGGAATTAGTGCATTTTACTCTTTTTTTTTAAAAAAAAAAAACCCTGGCAGCAAAAGACAAAGTACAAAAAAAATGAAGAGAAAGTACAGATTTTCTACTGTAACCAACCTGCAATGGGGAGGGCGATGACATCTCCAGGAACCACCGAGTCATGACTCAATCCATTCACACCTTCCAAATCCGACACTGTCGTTTTGGCATCCAACGCAATACTCCTCAAGCTCTCTCCCTCCCTCACCACAAACGACATATACACTGTCGTTTCACCATTCCTCACATTATTCAAACACGAACACGGCAACGGTATCACCAACCCCCCTCCATTCTCTAAACGGTTCGTCGTATTGATGCTATTAACGGTGGCGATCTGATCTGCGCTAACCAAACCACCGTATCCCTCCGATATGGTCTCCAATGTGTCCGATGCTAACACAGTGTAATTTGTGGACATAGATCTTCGTATTCCGTCGACGCAAGGGCATGACATTGGGATTTTCACTATGGATTTAGGTCTGATGATTTGGTCGGAGATTTTGTCTGATGTTGGCCAGATGTTGTTGGCGGCGAGGATGTCGGAGATGTTTTTTTGAAATCTTGAGGCGATTTCGGAGAGTTTTGAGTCGTAGGGGACGATGTAGGAGAGGAGGGAGAAGCAGGAATCTGAGGAGGAACAAGGTTCGATGATGGATTTGGTTTGTACGAGGCAGAGGATGCTGAAGAGAGCGAGGTATAAGAGAAATTGGATGTGGATTCTCATGTTTTTAGGATTTGTTTGGCGACAATGTGGAGGAAGAAAAAGGTTAAAAAACAGAGGTGATTATGGCGAGTGTTTTGATGATTGTTCTTTTTTGGGTGGGAGTAAATTTGGGGGGAACTGGGTAGGTGGATATGCACATGGAATTGTTGTTGAATTGAATTTAATTGAGTTTTTGGAAGTTTGTGTTGGTGTAGATAGAATGTTTCTGGTTTCAAGAGATGATGAGTGATATGATTTTTAGCATGCAAGAATGTGGGGAGTCTGGTGGTAGTAGTGACTAGTGAGTAATTATTGCTAGCAACCAACCAGTCATTTAAGATGAGTTAGATTTTAGATACCTGCATTTACATCAAGAATTTAAACCAGTCACATTGTGAGGTAACACTATAGTATTTCTTATTATAAGTCTAACTATCACAAATTTTTTGTTCCAAAATATAAGTCCAATTTGGGATCAATTAATGCTACTGTGACTATTTTACCCCTACATTGAAAATAGGGAAGATGAGAGAGAAGATCTATAATGCATAAAATATTATTTTAACACATATTCTTAAATAAGGGCAAAGTTGGAAAAAGTTTTAAAAATATGTCATATTTAATGCTATAACTTCCACTCCTTGGTATGTGAGAAGTAATTAAGGTAGACTTATAATAAGGAACAGAGTGGTAACTAATACTGGGGCATATGAAACTGTAATTGTAGTTTATCAGGGACAGACAAAACCCTGTCAGGCAAATCATACACTAAACTGATTTACAAGTTGAACATTAGTAGATTTTGATTTAAATGAAGGCTCAGATATTAACATTATAGTTTTTTTGGGAGAATTATAATTAGGTCCTAAATAAAGGAATTAATCACGACCAGGTCCAAAAAGAAAAAAATCAAATTACATTGAAGTCTCTAACCTGAGTGATATTATATGGCTTAATATTGACAACTCTTTACATTGTCAATATTGAGTTGCAATTGACAACTCTTTAGTTGTTATTGACAAATCATTGAGTTGTCAATAAGTAGCCATTTAATATCACCAAAGTACCGAAGGATTTCAATATAATTTGATGATTTTTTGGGACATGGTCGTAATTAATTCCCTTATTGGAGAACTAGTTGTAATTTTCCCTTGTTTTTTTTATTTATTCACCCTCGCTACTCAGGTAAGTGTACAGTTGGAGAACTAATTTTTGGGACTGCAGATATGCATTTTAGAGTAGAAGATTTTAGAAACTTGCATTTGCATAAAGAAACTAGTCAGTAGTCAAGTTGCGAGCTTACTATTAGTGGGCCACAACAAACTGTAATTGTATTTTATCAAGGAGAAATTAAAACCCACCTTGGCAGTTATACACTAGAGCTCGAATGATTTTCAAGTTGAACATTCATTGGTTTTCTCATATGAAAATTGTAATTTCAATGAAGACTGATGTATTAACTGTACAGCTTTCATTTTGCTAGCTAGATTGGATAATGGTTTATTAAAATAGTAGTATGGAATTTGCTGGAGTTCATCAAGGAGAAAACTTCTCATTTAGGAAATCGTATAGTAGACTGATTTTCAAGATAAATGAATGATTTCAAGTTGAACATCCTCTGATTTCCTCTGTTGAAAATTTTGATTTGTAGGCCAATACTAATGGTACCATTTTTGTTTGATGCATAAAGTTAGTTGGATATAGGATGGATAATGATCTATTCAACTATTGTTCATTCCAATTTGATTGAGAGGTCATATAATTTATAGTCTAGTCTGTTTTTATGGGAAAATTGGGGATAAATCCCCATTTAACCAATTAATTGAGAAATGTCACCAATTATGTGTTAAGTATGATTTCATGTGAGTGATTAGTCCCATTTCTCTATGAATTTGTTAAAGTTAAAATATAATAAATGTGTTGAATTTGGATGGTCCAAAATTTAGTGCTACTGTGATCAAGGTAATGAGTATGGATCCTAGAATAACGTCGAAAACAAAGAATGCCATTTAAGTAAAAAGAAAAGAAACCGATAAGCAATAATGGCAGGTGAGGCCGTGAGGGTGACCAGACGGGATGTTGGCCCCCCATCCTGTAACAACCACCCTTTGGACCCTCCCCACATGTATAGACAGCCTAAAAATTAGGGAAGAACCATTTTAGTATTGCATTTGAATATTTGATCTCTACTGTCATTTAAATTTTTGGTTAAGAAGCACTTTTAATCTTCAGCATACAAGGATTATAAATGATGATAAGAGATGAGTTCCACCAGGAGATTATATTTGTGTTAGTGTCGCTGTGGCTATTTTTGAGGAGTTTATGCTGACACAAGATGTTAGAGGATGGATTAATTTGTGGCTGGATATTGGAAGGCTAATTCCTAAATGCTGGCCACATTCTTGGTTCGGAAAGCACTGGAATCTAGCTGTTACAATGTTCAGTTGCAGGATGGTTTTAGGAGTTTTATTGCTATTTTGAGGTCCTCTTATCTTGTTGTCTCAATTGCTTTCTTTGTTGAAGGATTTGGTATTTTTCCTGATTATGTTTGCCTTTGCTTACTGGTTGGCTATGAGAGTGAAATCAATGGGTATGAATTCGAAAATCAAAACATCAAGGATGTTGTTTTGGCTGGTATATATAAGAACTTGAACTTGAGCCATGAAGACATGATGCAAAGTCTGAAGTTCATAGAAGTTCTATCTCTGTGCTTATACTATTGTAATTGTTCTCAGGCTCTTTGATTTCATTCTCTAGCTCTAGCAGAGGTTTTCATATTCCTATATTTTACTTTACAAACAATAGTTGTGTGGTTTATTTCAGTCAATGATAAGATTTCTTTCTTGGCCAAAAAAAAAAGACTGGTGAGATCTCAAAAAAAAAAAATCTTCAGCATACAAGGAGTAATTGCTATTGATTTTTTTTTTTAATACGCAGGAGATTTTAACTAAAAACAGAAAAAATGATTTAATTCATGTTGAGTTGTTCAATTTAACGAGGGTAGATTTGGAAACAAGGTTAACTATTCTTTTATATGAGAATTAGGTAAATTAGGGCATTAGACTATGAAAAAAGATGATGGTGACCACCAAGTGTTTAAATCAATTGACTGTGAGTTATTCCATCTTAATCAGTGGTCTATGCAACAGCGGGTATAAATACCTTAGTTGAGTATGGACCAAATAATTGTAAGCCACTAACTAACTCCATTTGTTCATATTTTTAATCTCAGATCTGTCCTCAAATTTTAGGCATTTCATGAACCTCATGATTAATCAGATGAGTGAGCCTTTGGAGAGTCTCTTCTTAAGTTTATATTTCTCACATTCTTGACTCTCTTTAAAGCTATCAAGCACCTCTCCAATTCTGCTGCGACTTGTGAGATGGTCTACCTTTCCAATGACGAAGATAAAAGCTCAGTTAGAAAGCTAATACAAAGTGATTGTAACAATGTCACCTCCCGAATGTAAAAACTAGAAAAATTTTAATGTCATTTTCTACTAATGATCCCGTAATAAAACAGATTTGACTGACATATAACATGCTCATATAAAAAGATTATTTGATTAAATGCACGTTATCACTTAATTTGCTTCCCAAAAATGATCCCGTATGTTTTGGCTATGGAAAAAATTGTGGGGGCACCAATTGCTTTAAGGAAAATTCTAAAAAAAATAACTCATAAATTTCAAAATTTTTTATAGGAGGTTTTGATTATTTGATTAATGATTTTAACTAGATGAGTAATGAGATTACAAATTCTACATCACCTATAATAGATTTTAAAATTCAAGTGTTTTTTTTTTAATTTTCCCATTGCTTTATATCATTCAATTTTAGGATATCAATTATTTTTTCATGAGGCAAAAATGACCAGCAAAAATTGAAATTCAGAAATTGTTCAGTACTTCATGGAACTGGTATCCCTATTCATAAAAAAAATAAATAGGAAGAGTTAAATCATATTTAGACCATCTAAATCTTATTAAGACGATTTATATTTGATTGAAAATATTACTAGAAAAATCCATTTTTTAGCCATGAACACTAACACCATTCAAATAAACATGAAACAACGGAATACCACGTCTAAAAATCTAGAAGAAAAGGAAAAGCAGAAACAAATAACTGACAATAAAAGAAACAACAATGAAAACACAACTCAAAATAAACTTCATAGCTATCTGTGATCATCAAGAACTTGGGCGTAATCATCCTCTACTATCTTTATTAGCATCTGTGGGGTGTCAGTGTAACATCTACTACCTAATTTTACTTTTAAATACATCTTTAATTACCTTTGACCTAATACAAAATCAATTGCTAGTTAACTATGTTAGAAAAGAATTCAACTTAGTAATACCACTAACATAGTTAGAAAATGATTTTTCATAATTTTAAATGAATTACAGTTCGGAATCTAACCATGATAGAAAAGAGTTTCACTACTAAAGAATGTCTATCATGGTTAGAAAAGATTTAACATACTCTGATGCAAAAATATCCATGTTAAAAAAGAATTCTTCTAAAAATAACGAGCAAAAGGCTAACATAGATAAATAAACTTCAAACCATCATCCAAATAAATCAACATATACATCTTGAATATTAGAACTCTATGATAATCATAAAAGTTTAAACCTCCATTAGTAATAATCTCCAAAAATCACCATAATCTATAAGTGCCCTTAAACAAATCCAGTAATCAATTGAGTAAATGATGAACAACAAAACAATAAAGTCTGCCGGATTAGGACTGGTCCAAAAAGAAATAATTAACTCATCAGCTAACACCACATTTGCAAAACAACCTCCTTAAATTGAAATAATTAAATAAGTCTTAAAATTTGAGTGGAAGCAAAACATCATGCAACATGTTCCTAAAAGTGGCAGCAATCTCTGTCCCATTGGTCCAGAGACTCACAAGCTAGTGATGTAATTCCGGATCCTTCCCTTGGATTCCCTTTTCGTTGCTAGTACCTGTAAAATAGATAGAGTGGGGTAGACTCAAGTAACCACTAACTACTCGCCTACGTGCGGTGTGTGCTAGTAAGGTGTTCAGTGGAGTATTACTAAGTATATAAATACGTGGATTAAAACATATGACAGGTACCAAATATATATGCAACCACATCAATATTCACAGCATCACAAAACACAACATAATTCTCCACATATTATCATCTTCGTATAGCAATTTCCTCAAGCTCAACCACAAATCATGTATTCCAACATTTCTGATCATAATCCAAATCAAAGTAAAACATAAGCAATCAATCATATCACCGATATCATACGGTCCAGTAGGGATTCACAACCCTCGCCTGTGACCGGGGGCGTTCTCCCCAATTCGTCTTTCTGTTTCATGTCATTTAGTCCTTGTGGGCCGACAAGAAACCTCATCACGCGATGGCATTCTTATTTATTTATTCGGTGTTCACACAATCAGCACAATACGTCATAATTGCACACATACAACATATGGCACAAAGTCTATTCCATAAATTCTCAAATTCAATCATGCAGATATCTTTAATAAATACTATAAATTTTCAAAACATACAAGTTCACACTTCATGCCGTTTAAAAAATACATACTCCACCAAACGTTTATGTTATAAAATAAATCTTCAAATTCATGTTCATCCATTCCATAGAAAATTCATAAAACTCAAGTTTCAAAAACTTACTAACCTACACATACGCAAACAAGCAGAAGTAGACAAGTAGTTACCTGTAGTTTGCACCGATTTCGACACAGTGCAGTTTCCCCCTTGTGCTACTCAGCACAAATCAAACTCTACAAGCAATACACATAATTACTATTCATCAAACAGAAAGCATAAATTTCTACTAAGCCCCATAACCTATTCCTAAAGCTCACATACATCCCTCAACATCAACTCCATCATATTCAAGCCTATACGCTCATGATACAACAAACAAACCACTTTATTCCACTCAATTAACTACTCAATTTCGTTAATCCAACATAGATAACCCCAACGATACACTAAAACCACGACTTAATCCACCACTTTCAGATTTCAAGCCTACACCCAACATTCCAAACCTAAACTACGATGATTCATTTTCTAATCCATAATTTATCTTCCATAATCCATGGGTATATCAAAAGGAAACTCTAATCATGTTAGAAATCACCCCAAGATCATAAACTTCAAGGATCAATTCGGACCCAAAGCTACCCAACGAAAATAACAAGAGGAAACTAAGGAAGAATGGAAAGAAGAGAGCTTAGAGAGAGTCTCTTACCAATTGGAAGCAATAAGAGGCCTTAGAACCACCTTCCTAGCTTTGCCCTAGCAGAGAAAATTCACCCCTCTCATGTCTCTAGCTGACCCCCCACTCAAAAACCCTAATTTTTATATTTAAAACGCTATTTATAAGTGCAGAAATCGGGCCCTCGCCGTGGCTAGCCACGGTGAGCTCTAAAGACTAAAAACAGGATCCCACGGCGAGGTGCCTCTCGCAGCAACCTGAGCAAACTTCAAAAATTCATAACTAATGCTATAAACCTCCAAAAATCGTGATCTAGGACTCTATGGAAAGTTTATGATGTCTACTTTCAAATAAAAATGGAATGACTCAAAAATTCTATCATTTGACCCTTCAAAATGAAAAAGTCCTAAGACTGCTCCAAAACTCAGGTTTAAAAGGAGGGGTTCAACTTCAAAATCGCGTAACTCATTCCACAAGTCTTCAAAATTCATAAACTAAGATTTTTTTTAGAAAGCTTAAGATGTTGGCTTTCTAATGCAAAAATACCCATTTAAAATAATATCATTTACTACATCGAAACTCTTTATTTCTCAACACTTCTTTAGAAAATCCCAAAACATAACCTCTCGTCATTTCATATAGCTAATTTTTCCTTTATCCCTCAATTTAGTACATTAACCAACATGAGTGAATTTCCAATCATCTAAATTAATCACTATATTTATATCCCATCAATTTCCCCTCCTAAATCATTTATAACCCAATCATTTATTTCTTAACTCTGCTGACTAACATTTTTTTCCTTATTCTCATAACTATGATCTTAATTCACTATCATAAATAGTCATTAGTCAATTTTCCTCAAGCAATCATCATAAATCTCTAACTAATCTTTAGATTAAAAATCTAGGATGTTACACTCAGCATCTAATCAAGCGGGCATTACCCTAATAAAGAAGCTTTTGCTACCCAATCAGCAACTCTGTTAGAAAAAACTTTTGCTACCAAATCGGCAACTCTATTAACTTCCCTAGAAATCCACACAAAAGAGTGGTTTCTTAAAAAGGTCCCTTCTTTAAGGATATTCTCAATGATAATATCACATTTCCAATCAGATGCTTTGACACCTCTATTCACATAATTTATAAGCACAAGCTTATCAGACTCAAATGTAACCTCATATAATGTCATTTTCTACTAATGATCCCGTAATAAAACATATTTGACTGACATATAACATGCTCATATAAAAAGATTATTTGATTAAATGCACGTTATCACTTAATTTGCTTCCCAAAAATGATCCCGTATGTTTTGGCTATGGAAAAAATTGTGGGGGCACCAATTGCTTTAAGGAAAATTCTAAAAAAAAAAATAACTCATAAATTTCAAAATTTTTTATAGGAGGTTTTGATTATTTGATTAACGATTTTAACTAAATGAGTAATGAGATTAAAAATTCTACATCACCTATAATAGATTTTAAAATTCAAGTGTTTTTTTTTTAAATTTTCCCATTACTTTATATCATTCAATTTTAGGATATCAATTACTTTTTCATGAGGCAAAAATGACCAGCAAAAATTGAAATTCAGAAATTGTTCAATACTTCATGGAACTGGTATCCCTATTCATAAAAAAAATAAATAGAAAGAGTTAAATCATATTTAGACCATCTAAATCTTATTAAGATGATTTATATTTAATTGAAAATATTACTAGAAAAATCCATTTTTTAGCCATGAACACAAACACCATTCAAATAAACATGAAACAACGCAACAGTACGTCTAAAAATCTAGAAGAAAAGGAAAAGCAAAAACAAAGAACTGACAATAAAAGAAACAACAATGAAAACATAAACATTAAGCTCAAAATAAACTTCATAGCTATCTGTGATCATCAAGAACTTGGGCGTAATCATCCTCTACCAGCTTTATTAGCATCTGTGGGGTCTCAGCATCTAATCAAGCGGACATGACCCTAATAAAGAAACTTTTACTACCAAATCAGCAGATCTGTTAGAAGAAACTTTTGCTACCAAATCGGCAACTCTGGAAATCCACACAAAAGAGTGGTTTCTTAAAAAGGTCCCTTCTTTAAGGATATTCTCAATGATAATATCACATTTCCAATCAGGTGCTTTGACACCTCGATTCACATAATTCATAAGCATAAGGTTATCAGAGTCAAATGTAACCTCATCTAATTCATTTTTCTTAGCATCGAAAACATTAGCGCAGCCGTCTATAATATCAGCATTAGAGCCCCTAACAACATAAGCTGCCTTGCTACAATTTTTATTGAACGCACCATCACAATTTATTTTTAGACATCTACCTTTTGGCGCTTTTCATATTGTAGCTTGACGATGACCAGGGGAAATAGACTGGGGAACCTCATCTTCTCTTTTAATCCATCCATTTGATTCCCAGTAATCCTGAAGCAATTGACCTGCTTGGGAAAAGGCAAAAGATTGTGTCTGGGTTTATTTTCTGAAAATAAAACTACACCTCCCCTTCCAAAGTTGCCACAATATCACAGCAAATAAGCTTTTCTGCCAATCATCAAAATTTGTATTTAATAAGAAGTGAAAGCACTGATTTTGCAGATGAACAGATTGATTATTATTTAAATTGATGGGGAGATTGCTCCCAAACGACACTCTTTTGTCACAATCACATTCCACAAAGAGATGTAACCCTATTTCTCTATGGGTTTTGCAGATTGTACATATCCCAAATTCCACACAATTCCTCTTCTTCAACCCTTCCGTTGTGGGAATGGCCTTAGACATTACTCTCCATACAAAGGTTTTCACCTTATGAGGCACTTTTAACTTCCACAACGATTTCCACAACTTTGGAGGATATGATTGAGAAGTTCTTGGTCTGCTTATTTCACCATTATCCTCCAAACTCATAGCCACCTTGTAATCCTCCTTGATTGAATATGAGCCTCTGTAACCCCTCGTCCAAACCCAGAAATCCTCCCTATTCGAAATCAGAATTTTATCTTCCTAATTGCATTACATTCCTCTTCAGTCAATAAACCTCCTATCCAGGATAAACCCCCCTCCCCATTAGATCTTAAACTGGACACTTAGCTTTTAAATTGTTTAGAGATGGGAAAGGACATTCAGAGGATATTTTAAAATTTGGGAAATTTGGAATCCAGGGCATTGACCAGAGTCACCAGACACTAGTTCTCAATCCATTGCCTATACTTACAACCATATTACCTTCCATCACTCCTCTACCCCCCAAAATGCTACCCTATATCCAAGAGGCTCTATTCCCTTTCTTAGCATCAAGAAAGTTACATTTTGGGAAATATCTGGCCTTCAATAATTTGACCCAGATTTGACCTGATCCTGTAGAATTCTCCAAGCCAGTTTAGCCAATAAAGCAAGATTAAATGCATTGAAGTTTTTAAATCCAAGACCCTCCTTTATCTTTTTCCTTTTTTAATTTTTCAATAGAAACCCGGCCCAATGAACCTTTCTATTTTCAGTAGAACTTTTCCACCAAAATTCAGCCACTATGCTATATAATATTTTAAGAGCAGATTTAGGAAAAAGAAAGCAAGACATGGTATATAGAGGAATGGAATTTACCACAGATTTTAAAAGTACCTCACGTCCAGTTCAAATAAGGATTGCTGCTAATGTTAATTATGAGACTTCCAATAGAGTTGAATTACTATCTAGATCAATGTCCTAAACTTTGTATGCATTTGTAAATATTCTTTTATTAATATCATTTGGTTCATTTTTTTTTAAAAAAAAGATAAGAATTGTTGCTTCCACTCTTGAATGCATTTCTTGACTTTATCAATTACAAAGTTGACAGCCTGTGACTTTGATCTTCCCCAAAGGAATGGTAATCTAAGATAACTTCTAGGAAGATCTATTGCAACAATATGATAAATATGCCCAATTTTTTCCCTTAGTAATTTAGGGACATTCATTGAGAAGAATAAGCAAGACTTATTAACCTTAATCTTTTGCCCATTTAAATCAAAATGAAATATACAAATCTAAATTTGGGTACGCACTTTCAATAAATCTTTAAATTTCTTATTAGAGATTTTTGAATTCGTTGAGTTTACCTATATACCCTTTTATTGAAACATATTCGATTGTATATCTAAACTTAATGATGTTTTATATCATGATATATTCGAGTATATACGCTCATAAAAACCTTTTATAATTTAATTAATTTTAAATGTTACCATATTCTTGCATATCACCATACTACTATGGCATTCACGTTTATCACATAATTATTTTGAGAAGCTGACTAAATAGCTTCTCTCATATGAATATACTATTATTACAGATGCCCATATTTTCTATTATCTTTTATTATCTCTCTATGTTTCAATAAGTTCCCATGTAATGGATATAATTAAGAATATGTCTCATGAAATGTGAAAATTAATTTGAAGTCACATGGGACTTAACTAATATTATTTCTGATGGAGTGGGTCCCACGTTAAATAATAAAAATATCCCCCACCCCAACTTCTCTCTCTCTTAGACCCCTCACCTCAGAGCCACCACCCCATATCCCTCTCCCACACTCAACTTAACTCCGGCGTCTCCTCCCCCTGCCGCCCTTTCTCCGCCGTCACTCTCCACCAACCCCAACCTCACCACCTACTCTACCACTCTGACGATGACTACACATATGCCCACAAACGCGATTTCATCGCCTAAGTACTCATCATGCCAATCGCAACTCCGCAAGTACTTTTTTTCCCATTCATGGCCAAAGGCCACACCATTCGCTTCCTCTAATTCGCTCACCTCTTCCTTCGCTGCAACAAGCGGTTGTAGGCACATGTGTAATCATCGTCGGAGTGGTAGAGATAGGTGGTGAGGTTGGGGTTGGGGTTGGGGTTGGTGGAGAGTAGCGACAGATGAGGGGCGACAGGGGGAGAGGAGAGGACACCAGAGTTAAGTTGAGTGTGGGAGAGGGAGATAGGAGGTGGATGTGAGGTGAGGGATAGGGGAGAGAGAGAAGTTGGGGTGGGGGGATTTTTTTATTATTTAATGTGGGACCCACTCCATAAAAAATAATATTAGTTAAATCCCAAGGGACTACAAATTAAGCTCCACATTTCATGGGACATGTTCTTAATTATATCCCTTACTTGAGGCCTTTAATTAATTAACCCTATTGTTTTGTCAAAATAATAAAAAAACGTTTTTTTATCGTATTTTGATTATTTGTTAAAGTTTTCAAAAAGAATGACATAAAAAGGGCGGGTCAAGAAAAAATTACAAAAATAAAAAATTTGTGAAATCTAAGAATTAAAGAAATAATGATCAGATTAGAGATTTGTTCAAAGTTTATGTTGTAATTTAGGTTTAGATGTTTCTGAGGCTTATTTAAATGGTATTTTCCCAATATTATTTTCCGTCAAAGACCTAAGTCGCGGACTCTGAACTTCTGCTTAGCCACCGTGCAGCTCATCGGAAAGCCTAGAAGGTAAAGAGGCTTTTCCACTGAGAAAAAGAGGAACTTCAGAATCTTTGCCTTTCAATCCAAGGAATTCATATTAGGAAACCCATTATCCTTCCTATGTTTCTGTAATCGTTCGACTAGATTACAAGTTCATTTATCCTAATTCACCGGCACGATGACGAACTCCAATCGTGGAATACCAAAACAGGAAATTTCAAGCGTTAATCATTCGGCGAAGCGAAGGATGTATAATCAATTGGAATCTTCCAGCAATAACATGAAGAAGCGGCGGTTTTCCCCGAAGTCTGAGCCTGCAATCCGAAACCCTAGGCCTAATTTTAGCTTACACACTTCGAACCAATTCGAAGCCTTCCATTCTTCATCTCGAGCTCGCAGGAAGAAATTTGGTAGGAAATCCAGTAAAGATTTGTCTTCTCGGAGATGGGTTTTTTCTTCCAAGGATCACTCTAACTGTAAGGGTAAGGAATTAAGCAGCTTTTTTGGAAGAACAAATTATGGGATAAGTGCTTGAATTCTGATTCCCTTTGAAAGTAAAGAGGGGAAAGGGATAGTGGTGTGTGATTACTGACATTTTAAGATAAATACAAGAGGATGCATGGTTATATATTGATGAGATAGTATTGGGTAGTGGGACTTGTTTATGTTAATATGGTGATCTTTCTTCTTATTCCTTTCCTTTTCTTGCAGATAAAATTGTGGTTGCGTCGTACAATATCCTCGGTGTTGAAAATGCGTTAAAGCATCCGGATTTGTATTCTAATATTCCACGTCGTTTTTTGGAGTGGGACAGGCGGAAATTACTTATACGTGAGGAGGTTCATAACTATAATGCTGGCGTACTATGCTTCCAGGTAGTTTATCATGAACGTGTGTTATGTAAGGCATGCAGTATATGTTTGGATTGCAACGTCTCATTATCCACAAGAATCTTAGAAAGGTTGAAAATGGAATTAACATTCATCAGTGTAGTTGACTTTTCTTCCCTATTGTATGCATCAAGATCTGTGTTGTTGTTGATGCATGGTAGAATAGGGTTGATTCTTGTTTATCAGGGACTGCATTCTCATAACCTCCTATATGGATACAGGAGGTTGATCGCTTTGATAACTTGGATAATCTTCTCCAAAACGATGGCTTCAAAGGTGTTTACAAGGTATTATATGGCAATGTGTGTGTAAACTTCTATATGAATTTTTATGGTCCGAATAATCAGTTCATTAGCTCACACGGATTAGCATTATTAATCATATTCAGGCTCGCACAGGGGAAGCATGTGATGGGTGTGCTGTATTCTGGAAAGACAAATTGTGGGTTTCCATTGCCTCTTAGTGATTAATGTTGCAAATTTTTTGCTTATTCTACTAATTTGTTCTGGGTATTACATTGCCTACCATTTTTCTCTCTCTGATAATTACCATTGCTTACACTTTGTCCATGAGCACCGGGAAGATGGGCAGTCTAAATATCCTTCTACATTTTAGTGTGGGTGGAATTGATTTATACAGAATTTCAATAGCTAAAAAATATGCTTATTTCAGCACATTGTTTATATGGGCATTCCTTCTCATGTTATTTGTGTATTATATTCTTTTCCCGCAGAAAAAGTATGGGCATCTAAATTAGGATAAGGTTTGCTTCTCTATTGCTATTGTTTGCCCTCTCTCAGTTTGCTGAATCAAGCTAGGCCATATTTTGAATGCAGATTTACCCTTTTGCATCAAGAAGATGTAGAGTTTCAGCAGTTTGGCCTTCGTAACAATGTTGCCCAGCTTTGCATTTTGGAGGTATTTATGATTTGATTTGTTATTAGTTTTGGCTTATGATATCTCTGTCATGAATTTGATCTATTCTTATGTTGATATAATACACATGATCACATTATTAGACTAATATTACCAATATTTCTCATAACTCATTTAACTGCCTCTAATAGCATACCTTAATTTTGTCTGGCAGTCCTTAGTGCAAGTGGTGTGCTATTGACATCATATATCAGTTTGATGTGTTGCTCTGGTACTGTGGTTTGTCAGAGTGGTATTTATAAAAGTGTTGACTGCAGATGTGGAAATTTTATTGCCTCTTTTTACCCACTCTGAGTTTGATTAATTGTATGAAAATTATATTTAAAACTTAAGATCAGGCATTTCTGCTTTACTGATCTACGTTTTGCAAACATTGTCCCCATAGCCTCTTTCCCCTATCTTGTTTCCTGCTGTTGCTTTTTTTTTTTTAGCTATGATAACGTGTTTTCTTGCCATTTATTCCTTTAAATATTTAAGTTGATTTTCTTATCTTAATTATTTATTATATATTTCTCTCTATTGGGCAGGTGAATCATGATAAATTGGAATCTGATGTATGCAGCCCATCAACATTGTGAGTTTTGCATCTCTTAAATCAGTAGAACTCAGCATGCATAGTGAATCAATCATCAATTGTCTGATATGTCGTTTCATATATGTATTGCTGGGTATAATTTGAAGTAATCTTTGAGTGGTAATGATGAAGTGGCCAAAACCTTGGAAAGTGTTCATCATATGCTGCATCTTGTTTTTTAAGTGGAAAGTCTTGCCTTAACAAACTAACCTGCAATCCTGCCTACACATGGACAGACATGGTCTCTTTTGTAAACGAAAGAGCCTTACTGAATCACTATTTTTTGTGTATTTCCTACTTGTTTATTAAACTTCCATTTACGTCTAGGACTCCATTTGGCAGAAATAGAAGATTTTTAGTAGGAAATATACATGTGCTGTTCAACCCAAATCGAGGAGACATCAAGCTAGGCCAGGTATTTGTCTGATTTTCTTAGCCACTGGGGCTGCATTATACTTACATTTAACATGTAGGCGTTTCATTTGTGCTTGTGATTACTTCTATGTAAAAATCTTTTTTTCCACCTGGGCTGGGAGTGGTTATCATAATTTTTCCTTCAAATTGTGACTGAATGTTTCCTTTGTTTTTGGAAGAAAATGTTAGTACTTGCTTTTAGTGAGTTAAATTTTCCTATTTATTTTATTAATCCTGCTAATTTTCTGTGACTTGACGATGTAGGTCAGACTTTTTGTTGATAAAGCATACAAGCTATCCCAAGAATGGGGTGACATTCCTGTAATTCTTGCTGGTGATTTGAATAGTGTTCCACAAGTATGATTTTGTCTTTGTACTTTTTTGTTGAGAAGCTTCAGATTTAAGGCTCTTTGCTGGGCTACTATTACTTGACCTCTGATATTTCCTTTTCATGTCTCATTATTAGAGTGCAATATATGAATTCCTGGCTTCTTCCGAGGTGAGACCCAAATCCCCCGGTCATGGTATATTTTCAAGTGTCTTGGCATTAACTTTTTGTTTTAGTAATGGGTAAATGTACAAATTTACCAATGAACAATTACCTCAAGAGCGTTGGGCACTAAAAAGTGTTTTGTTGTGCTTAATTAGGCATAAGGTTTTCAAAGTGGTGCAAGATTATCAATAGCGTTAATGGGCTCTGAGCGGCCGTTAAATGCATCATACGTGCCGCCACGTGTGTGGGTGACCCGGATCTTGACTCGAATGACGTGGATAAAAAAGGTGTAAATTTACCAATGGACAATTACCCCAAGAGTGCTGGGCACAAAAACTTGTTTTATGTGATGTAATTTTTGTCCACGTCATGCGGGTCAAGATCCGAGTCACCCACACACTTGGCACCACATGTGATGCATTTAACGGCCGTTCAAAACCCATTAACGCCATTGGTAATCTTGCACCTTTTTTAAAACCTTATGTCTAATTAAGCAGCACAAAATACTTTTTTGTGCCCAGCGCTCCTGGGGTGATTGTCCATTGTTAAATTTGTACCTTTACCCTTTATTATTGGGTTAATATAACTTTTGGTCCCTGAACTTTCACTCAATTTTGGTTTTGGTCCCTGAACTTTCAAATTTTTGGTTTTGGTCCCTGAACTTTCGGTCAATTTTGGTTTTGGTCCCTGAACTTTGAAATTTTTGGTTTTTGTCCCTGAACTTTGGGTCAATTTTGGTCTTGGTCCCTGAACTTTCAGTAATTTTGGTTTTGGTCCCTCAGTTTAAAAAAAAACTTCAAAAAAAAAAAATTAAAGTTGGGGGACCAAAACCAAAATTACTAAAAGTTCAGGGACCAAGACCAAAATTAACCGAAAGTTCAGGGACCAAAACCAAAAATTTCAAAGTTTAGGGACCAAAATCAAAATTGACCCAAAGTTCAAGGACCAAAACCAAAAATTTGAAAGTTGAGGGACCAAAACCAAAATTAAGTGAAAGTTCAGGGACCAAAAGTTATATTAACCCTTTATTATTTGATGGGAAATTTATTCATGTGAATAGTTTCCTATTAAGCAATCTATTCATTATACTCTCAAAGGAATAAAGATTAAGCACTCCGTTTTTTGTTGCCCCCTTAGGGCTATGGCATAAACACTCTCTGTGTAGCTTCTTATTGACTTTCAATATACTGAAGCAATTGCCCCACTTGTTGCAGTTGGACATCCAATTTTATAACCGCAGAAATATGTCAGGACAGCTTGAAGCCTCATCCGATTGTAGAGTTTTCAGATCTCAAGTTGGTTATGAAGCCAGGTTGTTTTCAAATCCTTATAAAGTTCTTTATCTTGAACTATTCTATGTGATGCAAAGCATATCTTGACTTACCAGCTGTCAAAAGATACAACAACAACAACAAAGTCTTATCCCACTAGGTGGGGTGGGTTACATGGATCGCACGATGCCGTTGTGTTATATCAGTAACCAAATCTTTAGATATATTATTCACTAAAAGATTCCGCCCTATAACTTCAATGGGTGTTCACTTCGGTCTCCTTCTTCCTCTTTTAATCGGATTCAAGATTGTTTGATCTACCTTCCTCATTGGCTCATCTAATATCCTTCTTTGAGCATGTCCAAACCACCTCAAATAATTTTCTACCATTTTCTCACTAATAGGTGCCACTCCAACTCATTGTTGTATATGGTCCTTCCGAATCTTATCCTTTCCTTATGTGACTACACATCCATCTCAACATCCTTATTTTAGCTGCCCCCATTTTATGTTCATGTTATCCCTTTAAAGCGCAACATTCACTACCATATAATACTGCTGTCAATAGGTACTTTTAGAAATGACATTATTTTAGATTTCTGGGTGTCTTTTGTGTATAACAATAATCACACAGGCTTTGTGCTCAATAGCAAGGTTTGGGGTGATTATCGGTGGCTGATTTGTGGGTATCGTGTATTCTGTAATCAATTATTTGAGTGTGTATCTGGTGCAGCATTTCAATGTCTGTTTCAAGGCAGTTGGTATATACATGGAGTAAGGAAGAATTAGGACTTGCAACTGGTACAGAAGGAGTCACTCATCTACAGAATCATCTAAAGCTCCACAGTGCATATGCCGGTGTTCCTGTATGATGTTTTGATCTGTCAACTATTTTTCTCCCTCTTGGCAAATTGTGCACTGCACTTAGTTGTCTGGGCGACATTTCCATTTCAGCTCATACTGGCTGTTCTTGCATAAATCTTATATTGCTTACTGCTGACAGGGAAACAATAAAACGAGGGATGACACTGGGGAGCCTTTGGCGACATCTTACCACTCCAAGTTCATGGGAACTGTTGATTATATCTGGTAGTTCTATAGTTTCCTAATATGCACTCAAATTATTTTCCTATTTAAGAATTATGGCTAACGATGTCATTCATTAACAGGCATACAAAAGAATTTGTCCCAGTTAGGGTTCTTGAAACCTTGCCCATTGATATTTTAAGAAGAACCAAAGGACTTCCTAGTGAGGTATAAAAAAGCCAAACCTTGTATCCATATTGGATTCTCTGTGTGATATATGACTATTTTTTGGCTCTGCAGAAATGGGGGAGTGACCATCTTGCTCTTGTATGCGAGTTTGCTCTCGCAAACAATGAAGACGGGCCCTGATTGGGTTGAGTAAGTTATTCCAATCTCATGCTGGATGTACAAGCTCACGAGGTGATCAACAAGTGCTGGCAGTCAGGCATTGAGGAACTTGAAGAAGTGGTGCCATCAATGATAACGAAAACCAATTATCAATGCTCGGTTTGTTACCTTCATGGTCCTCTTGATCCTTCTCTGTTCATTACCTGCACTGCGAAGATCCATTGTGAGCTTGAATTTATGGTTGCTGAAGATGTGCAAAGTCTCTTCAGGTATCCGCCGTTATGCATTGCAGAGAAGAGTTAGTATATCTCATGGTATTACAATACAAAGGTTCAAAGGCACTGGGTTCCATTTTCCTTTGCAGCTCCTTGTATCATGTAGAAACAACTTTGAATTTGCACAAGCTTATCCGATTTGATTAGAGAAGTTAGGTTCATACCATGCGTTATTTACCATTCTTTTAAAGTTGTATCAGGTCATAAAGATGTTGCCTGCTGTGTGGTAAAATGAAATTCTTGCCAATTTCTATCACTCAGTGACCCTATTTACAAAATGGGAAATGAAAAGATCGCGAGAAGTGGAAAAGCTTCTCCATTAAAGAAATAGTGGAAGGTTTTTTCTCCTTACAAAAGTCACTTTACTATCCACTTAAATAAAAATGTTTTTGTTCACGTTTAAATTTGGTTTTTACAAACCATACATAGCCTTAAAATAAATAACAATTCCCCCTAGTGATTTTAAATATAAATATGAATTTTTTTTGGAGAGATTAATAAAATAAAATAAGGCACTTTAAAGTATTAATATTTATCATTTTTAACTCAAAAGTCAAAACTAAGTTATTTTACTTAAAAACTAATATTTAATCTAATTACATTGAACATATTATAGTTAAGTAGTCTATTTGGTTTTCTTAATCTCAAACAAAAAATATTAACTTAATCTTATATTTGGAATTGGAAGGAATATTACTTAAAAAAATATGCATATATTTGAAACTATACTTCATAGGTCATAATATATACTATGGGTGTGTTTGGATGCACATCTGGAAAGTTGACTTATTTATAAGTCAGTTTGAAAATAAATCAGATTGAAAATAAGTTAGATTGTGTAATAACTTTTATGTTTGGTTGAGCTATTTAAAAAATAACTTATAAGTCAATTGAACTTTTAAACACATTTGAATAGACTTCTTGAAAAGTAAGGTTAAGATGAAAAATAAGTCAGAATTTGTGGGCCCCACTAAAATAAGTTCTTATTTTTAAAAATAAGTCACTTTTTTCAACTTGTGCTTATTTCCTCCATAAGTTCTTATTTTTTCCATAAGAACTTATTTTTATAAGTTCAACCAAACACATCAAATTGGGCTTTTTTCATAATAAATCCTTTTGATAGAAAATAAGGACTTATTTGGGGGGAAAAAGTCCGGCCAAACAAGCCCTATAATGTATTTTATCATTTATTTGTTTTTATTTGGACAATGTGAACATCCCCCACCCTGATACAGGCACCTTATATTTTATTATAAATATTGGTATTTGTTTGTCAAATATTTTTAAATGACTTAAAAAATAGGTGAAAAATCTCTATTTAAAAATTTTATTGATGAAAAGTAGGGCTGAGCAAAATACCCGAAACCCGATGGGCTAGCCCACTACCCGCAATTTTTACCCATTTAATGCCCACCCAATTAAAGCCCATGATGGGTGGGTGCAAACCCAGCCCATTTAAGAATTAAATGGGCGGGCGATGGGCACACCCTCGAGCTGCCCATACCCACCTATTTATATATATACAGTATATATATTTTAATTTGTTTTAATTTGGTCCAGTGAGAGTGATTCAGTGACCATTGGCATGCCTGTAAATTTTAATAAGTGAAAATGTAAAATGCCATCGCCCATTTTAGTTTGAAGTCTAAACATTAGAAAGATGTTATGGTATTTATTTAAATTTAAGTTCTTTTATGTAACAAACTATGATGTAAGCATGGATGTGGAGTTGTGGATCTTGTTGTTACTTTTAATATGTGAATGTGATGCTTAAATTTTTAACTTTGATAAGAAATTTAGAAATTTGTAATAATAGAAAAATAGGTCAAGGGATTAATGGGTTTCCCCATAACCCATTTAACCCAAACCCATTTAGTTCGGGCTTAAATGGGTTGAGGCTCGGGTATGGGCTAGCCCATACCCATCTAATGTTAAATGGGCAGGTGATGGGTTAGGGTTAGGGCTACTCAGCCCGCCCATTGCTCACCCCTAATGAAAAGGTCTTGAATCCAAATCAAATCCTTGTCAATAAGATTTTTTTTACAGCGGATTTGGGAGTTGAGCCTACGGGTATCCTAATGCTCTTTCACGATCATAGGAAAGCATTGAGAGGTTTTTCTTTTCAATTTAATTTAGCGATTTTTTTGCCAAATAAGATATATGATTTCATTATAATAAGTAAAAGTAAGATACAAAGCATAAAATAAAAAGTCTGCAAAAAAAAGCCCAACAAACAATAGAAATATACCCTAAAAATAACAAAACTCTAACATAGGTAAGAGGGAGCCTTCGCCGCCAAGAATCCTACCGTCTTCATCATTCCTTTATAAGAATTCGTGGGTTAAAAAAAGTCGTCACCGACAACAAAACCATTGTGAGTAGTGGTTGTTCGATGAACCATCTCAAAGGATCCATACCTCTTATCTGCAATAAACCAACTAAATTGGATTTTGAAGAATCTCCATAAACAGATCTTATGGAACAAAAGAACCCACAAACACCAACACTAAATATGAAGATTGGGTAGATAAAATTCCCATTGTCGACTACACAACGAATAACATGGTCTTGATCCCAAAATGCGTTTCGAATTCGCCGTTGCCAACAATCTGCAATAGTTTTATGGAAGATAGAGTCAACAATATTAAGACAATAGTCACCAAATTCCAACTTCTACAATCGCAAATCGAAACTACTAAAGAAAGTTTGTTGCATCTAAACCCTCAAACCAATTTATTTCTACAGAGAAATATGAAAATACAAGCAAACAGATGAAAAATACGGACGTCTTCATCCCCCGCCAGAGCGGGAATGGGAGATGCTGTGAAAAAAATCGCACAAAAACGAGAGAAAAGCTCCCACCACCCAAAAATTAGAGAGAAGGGGGAGAGAAGAGAGCCGGCTAGTTGTTGTTAAGCACATTTGTGCTTAGTCGTGACAATTTAACCAATATTTACTAATCAAATTAATTTATTCTACCTTCTCTTTATTAATGCTAGAATTTTTTTTATGTAGTTAAATGTTTTTCTACCCATTGTCCGTCGGTTCAGCTGGTGAGGGGGTAGGATTTCTTGACCTGGTTGACAACTTTGGCGAAAGTTCGATCCCTGGGAAAAACACTTTGTTGTACTTCCAGTCGCGGCTCTTGGGGAGGCATCTTCGTAGCCTATGTGAAGTGACCTCTTAATGGGGGCAAAGCCCTTTAGCCAAGGGGAGGTGGAGGCATGTGTACTCTCTCACTTGGTCCGTAAAGTTGTGGATCTAAATTAGTTGCCCTGCCCTTGGATTGGGTTGAGCCAAAACCATTTCCAAAAATTTACGTTACCAAAAAAAAGTGTTTTTCTTAGCTAAGGAACTAGAACTTTTTTACTTTTTTATACATAATTTTTAAGAAAGGGGTTTGGCTCACCCACAATCCAAGGGCCTATCCTTGTGAGTTCTGGAGCATGACAAGCAAGTCCTTTATTCTATCCATACAGGTAGATTTCGCCCGGCTTCACTTAGTTGTGGAAATACCTCCCCAAGCACCGCGACTAAAACCACAACTAAGTGGTACTCCCCAGAGATCGAACATTCACCAAAATGGTTGAATGTTCAACCTTTTCGCCAACTGAACCAACGGACAATGGATTAAACTAGAACTTTTTTATGCATATTGCACAAGATTTTGCAAAAAAAAAAAAAATCATGGGCCCCACATCACTATTTGGAAAAAAAATAAACTCCAAAGAAATAAATTAATGATATAAAAGGAAAAACACAAAGCCAACTATAAGCCAAACGTCTCAACTTAATGCACCTTTTACCTTATAGAAGTCAAATACATCAAATTAATTTCTTCCAGATGTTTATACATGTATTGGCATTGATAATGGTGTGTTTGGATTAATGATTAAAAAAGTGACTTATATATAAGTCAGATTGTGTAATGATATTTATATTTGAATTAGCTGTTAAGAAAATGACTTATAAGTGACTTATTTTCCATAAGCCAGATTGTATAATGAGATTTATGTTTGAATTAGTTGTGAAAAAAATGACTTATAAGTGACTTATTTTCTATAAGTAACTTCTAAGCACTTTATCAGCTCTTTTCTCTCCTTTTACTTATTTTAACTTATAAGCTATAAGCTCTTTTTAAAATAAGTTAAAACAAATATTTCCAGAAAATGAATTTCCCATTTTAAGTGATTTTGGACAAAATAAGCACTTATTTTCCCTAAATAAGCTGATCCAAACACACTGCTGATTTCCATTTACAAATAAAATTAAAAATTATTTAAGATAACTTAGTGAGTTGTGACAATAACTGACTAAAGTTGAAAATATTGAATTTAAAGAAGGCGTGACACATGTTTTTCCATGAGGGAAATTGGAAAGTATTGAGAACAATTTTGGAGTTGTTTTTTTTTTTTTTTTTTTTTTTTGAGATGGTAAGAGTTGAACAATTTATACAGGAAGGTCAAAAAAAAAATTCATCAGTGATTTTATAAATTACTGCTGTTATTAAAGGCTTTACACACAATGGCTTTGACTGACTACTATGTTTTTTTTTTTTTTTTTTTGGCTAGACTGTTTACCATGTTAAAAGCTGGGATTTGTGTTTTTTTAGAATAATTGTCAATGTAAAATCACACTCATACGACAATTGGTCATTGACATTTGACATTGAGGTAAATGCCATATAGGACAAAGATGGTTGCCTTCTGAAAAATTGAATAAAAGAAGTAAAAAGAGAAAAAGCAAATATTCTTGTGGGTTATTATTTAATCAAAGTCAAGATACCACTTGGCAAGGCGCACTACTTTTGTGATCCGATGGGGATACATTCAATTGAAGCAGAAGGTCAACGATTAAATAAAAAGATACGGGCTGTGGGTAGCCTCTTAGGAACATAAATATCCCTAAATATTGAACTGCATTACCATTGCATTCTTTTCTTCCTCCTCCTTTTGTTTGGTTTGAAAATGCAATATAATTACATTCATTTCTTCTATTTTCATTCATTGCTCATTAATGTGTCAGATTTACTCCAACACATATTTTCCATTAAAATACTCCTATTATTTCCACACAAGGAATAAAAAAAACTTTAATTATTTAAGGGATTAATGTCTTAGGTGGATACCTTGTTTGGGTCCTCTGCTATGCAACGCCAAACTCTTGAAGAAACATACAGGCCATATTGAGAAGGATGTGTAGGACACATGCTTTTGGTCCTTCTTGGTTGCAACATTTTGGGTGTGTAATAGGGCTGTGCAAGAAGTCTTGAAATGAGATCACCTCGGTCCAATCCGATGCGATCCAAATGTGTAAACCCGCCCAACATAAGTGATATCTTTTGTGAGATTGAGATGTTACGATGCGTTTCAACTATTAGAGTAACGTGTTTTTCACATAAATTGGTGATATTTTCAAATGTTCATGGACAACTTTCTTTAAATTCACGAATGAGCTTTCATTAGCTGTTTTTTAATTTGGCGATAAGGGCAATTTTGTAAAATCATTTATTTTTAAATTGCATATATAAATCATAATCCTTTCATAATATTTCAATAATGAGAAGTTTTCAATTATCATTAGTGCCTTCACAAAGATTGCAATTATCATTATATTCTCTGCGGAAAAGTATCATGATGTTTCATGACTTCTTTTCCGAAAAATCTTTTCATTACAATCTCAATGATATAATAATAAATAAACTCTGTATTAAACTCTACAATATATAACAAATGTCGTTTTTTAATTAATGACTTGTTTCGTTCCAACAAGTTGAGTCACATATTTCTATGAAAACGATCAATTTTCTTAAAAATAGTATCTCTCCGACACATATTCGCTTGTTTTTTTCATAAACAAATCACTCATTTTCCCGCCTTTACAAAAACCAAATATAACGCCCGGTAACCGTCTATGAAAACATTTTCCTCACCACTCTTGCATACTCATCCATCACTGTAAAGTCAACTGCATGCAAAAGAAGACAATTTGGTAAAGTGAAAAAAAAAAAAAACATTGATGATGATAAGAATGAAACAAAAATAAAGAAAAAGAACTTAAGCTTCCTTCTTGATTTCATGGAGTCTCAACATCATACTTGTCTGCAAACTAAACCAAAAAAAAAAAATATTTGACAACTTCATCATATCATAACATTTTTTTACCATAATCATATCATAACATTCAAATCTGGAAAAATATAAGTTTAATTTATTCCCTAAATCCTCCATTTCCATAGCAAGAAAAACTAGACAATTTAAAAAAACTTCCTAAGGCCATTGTTCATCATTGAAAGCTTCATCAATCCAACTTAACTCTGCATCAGAATCACTTTCAACATATACTGGAAAATTGATTCCTCCTTCACCTTCTTCTCCTTCCATATTACCACCATCTTCACAGATCAAACCTCCATTATCATTACAATTATTAATGACCAAATTACTACCATCAGATCCATTATCACCAGCAAAAAACACCATGTCATCATCAGCCTCCAAAGATGGCACAATTGGCTCCTCTAACAGCTGCTGAATGTACCATTCCCCCTCCTGCTCAGAACATTGCTCATTTATCTCCCTCACAGAAGAACCATCACTGTCACTACTAGCCAATGAATTGTTAATAACATTAACATTAACATTATTATTATTATTATTGCCATTGTCATTGTTATTATTTGGAGTGACGTCTAGCACTGAAGATGGAGATGAAAGGGATTCAAAAATCATGATTTCAAACTTCTTCCTCTTGTTTTCATAAGCAGCAGCAGCAGCTTCCACATTATCGTAAGTCCCTAGCCATACTCGTTCCCTGTTAAATGGGTCTCGTATCTCTGCCACATAGGTACCCCATTTACGACGTCGTACTCCCCTCGGCAACCCCGACGGTTTGCGGCTAGTTCCGCCGACAAAACTGGGCCCCACCACTGCTTTAATGCCCGATTCGCATGCTGATTTGGTGGGAACAAGAATCTCCCTCACAGATCGCTTGCAGCCATTGATGATCACCAAAGAAGATCCACCATTAACACCACCACGTGCTTCTTCTTCATCACTCGAACAATCTGTGGCATCAGGGTCTGTGTATGTCACTCGAACTTTTCTCATGATTGTCACAAAGTTTGTCCTTTTCTTCAATCTCTGTTGTTTTGGCTTCAGAACATTTCTGGGTAATGATGATGAGCCTGCCATTTTCAAGCTAAACAAAAAAAAAAAAAGGCAAACAGAAATTAGAAAAAAGAAAAAAGAAACCCAGTTAATAAACATTATTTCGAAACCTGCATGAGATAATGTGTCACTGTCACGGAGAGAAAGGTGAAGAAGGGAAAACCTTGAAGTCATAAAAAACCAACAATGTGGGTGAAGAAGAAGAAGAGTGAGGAGTGTAAGTGAAAGATGGTGAGAGATATAAAGAGGGATTGAAAAACGTTGGGGGAGAAAGAACGGTTTCTTTTGGGGGTGTAAGAATGTCAACGAACAGAGACGAACAATGGCTGAACTGCCCCAGTAAAAACACAGCTCACACTCTATATTAGCCGCGTAACTCTTCTTTCCTCGGTAAACTCAAAATGAAAATTAAAACTAATGTATATAGAAAGTGGGGAAATTACAATTATGTCAATTACAAAAAAAAAAAAAAAAAGACATATAAAGGAAACCTTGAAATGTTTTAAATGAAATAACTATAATAGCAAACCAAGAGAGGTTATGCATATCATTGAAAAAAATTTGACTGCTGCACACAGCCTGCGGAAATTCTTTTAAAGTGATTTTGTGTTGAAATAAATATGTTGGATGAGTTTTTTTTTTTTTCTTTTTCTAGTGCAACAATAAATAGTTTTTGTTTCAAGTTTCTACACTGGTTCTAAGTAGATAAGTTTATATGTGAGTTTGAAATTAAACAGAGCTTCTTGTTTAATATCAAAGTGGTGAGGTTGAGATTTATTTCCTTGACCACTTGTTTGGAAGGGAAAAAAAACGTTTGTGGCCATGCATTTTATTACACAGATTGTAAAAATAATCTAAGTAATTTCTTTATATTTGAATAAATTCATTTATTAATTTTATATAGGCACTTCCAACAATTCATAAGCGATTACTAGCATCATTTACCAAGTAACAAACTAGAGTTTTACATTATTCCCAAAATTTAAGGTGTTCTATACATTTCATTGGAGATTATAATAAACTTTACTATGCCAAATAATAAATCCATACTTTCAAGTTATTGACAAGTTTTTGTAAGACGTTTGCCATATTTCTTTGATGATTATCAACTTTTCTTTATTAAATAATAAATCTACACGTAAATCACAAGTTTGGCTGAGATATTCCTTACATTTCATTGATGATTACCCATCTTCCTTTTAAAACAAATAAAAACTTATCAAATGACATTTGTGTCTTTTCTTTTTAATTTTGAAAAGGAAACAAAGGTCCTCACACATCTATCTCATTATCAAAATTGGTGGGTCTTTTTGTCCTTTACCATATTTTGCTCTTTATTTGGGATTTTCCACAATTTCAAGGCATTTTTCTTCAAAAAATCATAAAACATTATATTTATAACTACGTTATTTTATGTCTGGAAGAATCAAACTCTCACTCATTTTTATAAAAAGTTCAATGATCAAAAGAAACAAATCAAAAGAACAATTGGGAGTTTGAAGCATTACAAATTGCATTTAAGAAAGGCACATTAGAGGTCCAAACATGCTTTTTTAAAATAATGCCTATATTACTATTTTCTAGAGAAGACTAACACATTGTTTGGATTGATTAGAAAAGAAGTGAGGGGTTATGAAGTTATTATTTATAGTGTATTTGACAAAGGTACATTAGAGCCCAAACCCACTCTTTCCGAATTGTACCCTCATTAGTATTTTCTAAGACAGCACTAATACATTGTTTGGATTGATTAGAGAAGAAGTGGAGAGTCTTAGTGTTACTATTTATATTATATATTTAATTAGTTTTTTATAAAAATAATCTTTTGTATCACATGAATTTTGTTTAAAATTTTAGTAAAAAATGTGAGGGTAGTTGAGGAAAATAGGGTAAAGGGTAAAAAATGATCATATACTTTTATCCAATGTGCATGTAGCATATTTAACTTTTTCGGGGCTCAAAATTGTCTAACAACTTTTAAATTTAGCTAAATAATGATTCCTACATCAAACCATGAAACCTCAATTAGGTTTTATGAGTGGATCCCATGATAAGTTCAGCTATGCAATTATTCTCTCTCTTCTCTAAGCCTGCAACACAGTATTTCTTTTCATTAATATAATGTCCTTCATCACCAAAGCGTGAACACCCTCATTGCTTTTTCGCCTTTTAAATCTCCTCATTTCCCACGCACACGCTCAAATTTCAACTTCTCTTCCCCCTCTCTCTATATATATAAACATAGACCTTTAATTTCACACGGGCAATTATCTACCCACTGTATTTCAAACACAAAGGAGCAAATGGAGCTGAGCAAGGTGACGCTAGAGATCTTCTCCAAATCACTTTCCCATTGTGAAACATCCAAGAAAACCAGCGTTCTCAGCATCAACGGGGGAGGAACCATAATGGGAATCACAAAAGAGGATAAGGAAGATTTCCTCCAAATTTAAAGATTTAAGGATTTAATTTTAATATTATTAATGTAATTGTTTTAATTTGAAAAGTTGTTATGATTTAGATCTGAAATTCGAATTATATTGTTTTCTTTTAGTTTAAAAAGTTGTTAGAATTTTTAGATTTGTAATTTCCTTTATTTTATTATTTTATCATTTCAATATTTTAATTATTATTAACTTCTAGATTTTTCTTTTAGGGTTTGGTTGAGCTCTATAAATAAGAGCTCAATTATTTACTTTATACGTTTCTACTTATTGAATAAAAGTATTGAGTTTCTGGTTCTTTTTTTTTCTGTTCTCTCCTTATATTCTATCTGTCTATTTTCTTTCTTCTCTTCTTCTATTCTTCTTCACTACTCTTTAATCTTCCCCCATCCTACATCAATTGGTATCAGAACCAGATTCCACCTCCCTTCTGTTGCCTATACTCTCTCAAGCCAGCGCCTGTTCATTGTTCATGCTTCATGTGGTTGTTGGGTACCGGACCTCCCTTGAGCCCGGTATCATCACTCAGAAATATTCGGGGCTAAAGTTATAACTTTTGGTTCCAAAAGTTATTCGTTAAGGATATGATTCTACAACGTTGAACCTGTACTAGTTGATATTGAAGAAGGTAATTCGTAGTAATCAATTATCTAGATCTATTAAGTTTGAATCTATCCCTTTTCCTTCTTTTCATTTGGCATATTTCCTTGTTTTCCTAGGCCTAATTCACTTTCCTTTCCTTTTTCTCCTTATCTCCTCATCTAGCGCTAAAAATAAGAAAGGGAAAAAAGCAAAAAAAAAAAAAAAAACTAAAATTAAAAAAATTAAAAAAAAAAGTCAAAAGGGCAAAAAAAAGTTTTTTCCCATAATTTTTAGTTTCCTTGTGAGTTATTCTATTAATTTATATTGATTATTATTAAAAAAAATTTCCTCTACGCTTAATTCATCATTTAGTTCTCCACCCTAAGAACACACATATCCTCACACACTTTCAGCCCTACATCCGGGTCCCATTCTACCCTAGATTAGTAGAGATTTCTAAAGGTTTCCCTGACGGGGTTTCATAACCCTCTGAGGTTACTGTGAAGATCTCACTTAGGTTGTTACTTATTTAGCAAGACTAATCTTTGACGGGGCTGTTAAGCTCCCTGAAGGCTAGGCTTGTTAAGTAGGGTCTTCACCTTTTTGGTGGGGGCAACTTGGGAGCCTTTATTAAGTTTTGTTAAAACCACCTAAACCCTGCACGTTAGACACCTGCCCCTCATTCTCGCATGACCCTTCGAAGTGTCCTTGACAACCAAACACAACTTGATCAAGAAATCGCTAATATACGAGCCACCATGTCTGAGATTGGAAACCATGAACAAGCTATTTATGATTATGTTGACCGTAGGGTAAGCGACTCAACTCACGCTAGGTTTGATGAGACCAATGATAGGATTAATGCCCTTTATTCCAAACTTGACACTAAGCTAGAAGAAGTTGTATCAGCCATTCGTTGTTTAGGGCAACAAACTTTAGGAAAATATATTGAGTCCGCACCCTCAAATGTAGTTAAGACCATAGCAGCCACACCACCTCACGACGGATTACTACAGAACCCCCACAATGATCAAAGGTTATACCTCAATATATTTTACAATTAATGTCGATTCCAACACTGAAGAATATAGTACTGTCCCAAAAATGTTCATTTAAAATAAGGGGGAAATCAAACTTGGCCATTGATCAAAATAAAAACTCACTCCATCCAAAATGACATATAAAACATTAAAACTGTTGGCCAACGATCAGAAGTATATATATATTATACAATTGGACCAATGAGGCCCATTGTCTGAGCCCATTAATCGACCCTAACTATGATATGTGCATAACCCATCAGACAAAAAAGCAACCACCGAGCACCAAGGCCCAAGCTAATAAAATCAACCCCCAATCAACAGCCTATTTAATTTTTTCCAAGTCAGGATAATAAAATTAAAGTTGAGGTTAGATTCCCCCCCCCCTCAAAATTTAAATTTGCAATTTGATTTTCATTATTAAAAAATATTATTAGATTCTTACATGTTATTTTTTTTCTTATAGTTATAACTACTCTTCTACATATTTTATTCAGTTTTAGTTATTTAATCAATTATGTACTATTTTGGCGTCTTGAACAGGATTTCTTTTTCTCGTGAGACGGGAAAAAAATAGGGAAAATTTCAGTTTGCCCCCCTAATAGTGAGTTAATTTCAGATTCCCCCCCCCCAACTTTCTGAAACTTCACTGAGCCCCCAAGGGGGCAAACTGAAGTTAATTTTGTCAAGGAAAAGACCATTCTATCCCCAATAAATTTTGTAAACAATGAGCTGAACAACGCAAAAGGGGCAGATCGATCAAAAGGGAGCTGAACAAAGCCCTAAGTTATCTCATTCTCCTCTCCTTCTTCACGCCATCGCCCACGATCACTGCGCCGTCAGCCGCCGTCTCCATCACGACGCCATCCCTCCATAGCTCTCTCATCCAGCAAAGTCACCATTGGTAGTGCCGTGGAGACGCCATCGCTGTCGGCATTCATTCCCGGTGGTGACGCTGTCGGCATTCATCCCCTGCATCTGGAAACGTCTCCTTGTTCTTGGGTCCGTTGGGCATTAGCTTCAGGCACTCTTGCTGATTCTCGCTGCTTCTCTGCTCTATTTCACGATCAGGTTTGTTATTTTGTCTGTTTTTTATACAATGAAAACACAAAAATGCAGAGATTATTCTCGCCATTTTTTGTTTCTGTGCTTTACGAAAATTGCTGGTCCGTTGGGCATTGTTGTTTGTTTCTGTGCTTTACGATCCGGGTTTTTTTCTTCCACATTGAGAGGAGTTAGAGTGAAAAAATGGACTCACAATGTTCCAAGTTTAGTCAAGTTGCCAATAAAATTGGGTAATTTTCCTGACATATTATTCCCGTCGAACCTACTGCAAAATATGTTAGGAAAGCAGATTTCAGAATTCAAAAGAGTTAAGCACAAACTATATACCAAAATCTGCTTTTAAATAATACTATGTTATATATTTAATTAAAAGAGTTAAACAGATTTCTCTCTTATTGTTGCTATCATGTTGATTTGAGTCCTCTGTCATGTGTTTGTTTGATTCCAAGAGAGGATCATGGTTTAGGCTGTGGCCTATATTTCTTCCGTATTCAGTGGGAGCTTTCACATGTTTGCTACTATGCTCTTTACTTGTTGAGGATCATGGAGTAAAATTTAGCAATCTGAATATCTGATGAGGGATTTATGCAATCGGGAGGCCAATATAATAGGCCTTTATACTCCATGGGTAGTATTTTTCTCTTTTGTAGTAATGGTAGAGGGAGAGGTTGATCAGGTGAAGCTATCTAAAACAGCATATTTTCCTTTGCTCTGAGATTTTTTCAGGAGTAGCCGACTTAATTGCACAATTTGATGGAGTTCTTAGTTATGTTATTGCAAAGTGTGTGACAGGGGAGTGTCTCCGTGCTTCTATACATATGTGGTTGCTTGAATTTCTATCCCTCTGCGATGTTGTTTCTGAGTATGAGGATGGGAGGATTAAATTGGTTTTTAATGGTATAAGATTGATGTTGAATCATTTTCTCTTCTCTCTTTGTGTTTCCTATGTTTGGGATTTCGTCTGCTGATTGATTTTTATTCCTATGTTTTTACAAGAACTTTGCATGTTGTTTAATTGGTGTTGCTCATTATTACATGGATGAACATGAATGCAGAGGGTTTGAGGATTTGTCATTATTATTGTTGTTGCTCTAATCTTCCATTTGCAGAGATTTTTTTTGTTCTTTTGTTCTATTTGTGCTTGAACATAAATGCAGAGGATTTTTTGGGGACTTATTTATTTGGGTGCATTATTCTACACTATTATGTATCATAGTCTTTTAAGCTTAAATTTAGTTCTTTTAAACCAAATTTTGATCTTTGAGCTTATGCATCATAGTCTAGACTAAAAGCTTAAACCGAATTTTGTTTATGTTTGGGGGAAAATGGATGTTTGGTGGCATGTCTAACTCACATTACTTATAGCTGCCTGCTATTTCCCACACTCTCTCTACCTTTGGTCTAAAGCATCCGATTTTTAGTATTCTTTTGAAGTAAATATGAGATATTGGTTGCATTGAAGCTTTTTTTTTTAATAACAAATGTGATAAACCACTAATTGTCTACAAGATCACTTATTAGTTATAGTAGTAAAGAAGTTGTTGTCTTCTATGTATATATGAGGGTGGATCTTGTAAATTCCCTTGATTCAATGTGGATGTGGTGACATGCTTTTTTCCTGACTATTCAGATTAATTAACAAGACGATTATTTAGGGATACTTAAAAATATGCATTTGTGAGAAACCAATGCCACTAGTTTGCACTTCCTTTGATCTTTGTCATAAACCACTCAATTCATTTCACCCAACACACACAGTTTGTTGTGTGTAATGCTCTCTCACTTTATTATTGCTCTCCAAAAGTGGACGTTGCATTGCATGATTCTCTTAACTATTAAGCTATCCTTTCTTTTCCCTTCTTCTCTTTTCTCTTTTCTGGTATTCTCTCCGCTTTATTTTTAACCTTCTTTCTCCTTTTTGCTTCAATCATTAAATGCATTATGATCTTACTTTACAGTGTTGAATTGATATGAACCTCTGGAAAGTTGACGATTTTCTGTGTTAATTGTTTAGGGTCTATGAAGATGGAGCATAAAGAAAAAGAAAGGAAACAACAGGTTCGTGTAAGTGGATGGAAAAGATTTAGGAAAGATTTTGTTGAAGCCAACAACATGAGGAAGAAGCATCAATTCAAACATGCCTCAAGAGCCGCTGCAAAAGAGTGGAAGAAATTAGGAGAAGACCATAAGGAGATTTATGCGATAAATACGTTAATGACAGGCATGGAGAATGATTACTCTACGCCCTTTGACACTCGATGTTCTACTAGGAAATTTATGGTGCTTGCTTCCTTCATTAAAGGGAAGAAAAACTTGCATCAGAGGGTGGAGAAAATTGGCTTTGGGCATTTGCTAGGTATAAATTTGCAAAAGATTCCGCGAGAACTTTGCAAGGAGCTGATGGCTGCGTATGACCCGCCTTCCAAGATGATGAGAATTAGAGGGAAGAGAGTTAAAATAAAGGCCAAGCATGTGGAGAAACTGTTTGGATTAAGAAACAGGGGATTGAAAATGGATTTAGATGTGAAGGACGTTGAATTTGATGAGGTAGTAAGAGACTATGCCAATATGTCTTTTAAGAATCTTTTAGAGAAGATAAAGAATGAAGAAGAAGATGAAATGTTTGAGTTTCACTTTGTTCTATACACACTAGGGATATTGCTGTGTCCAACGACAAGCGCTAGTGTGAGTCAGAAGTTGCTAAGGATCATGTCATTCATCAATAACAGATGGGAAAAGGTCAATTGGGCTGCATTAGTGCTTGATGATATGAGTCGAGAAATACAACAATATAAGGGACAACAAAGGAAAGGAAAGGCACGGGAGCCGAAAAGCGTTGGGGGCTGTATTTATTTTTTATTGGTAAGGGTGTTTCTCTATGAATGATAACTTAATTAGATATGGTTGTGTTTTTGTTATGGAATAATAATAAATAGTTAGTGAGTGCAAATATGCCCCTGTGTTAGTTAGAGCTCTTATATGTACAATTTCCAAGTCACATATGATATATTTCCGAGACATATATGTACAATTTCCGACATGCTTCTGAAATTTTCCGAGTCCCATGTTGCATTTCCCTTGTGTATGGATTTCCAAGTCACATATGCAGTATTTCCAAGTCACATATGATATATTTCCGATGCATATATGACGAGATTCCAATATGCTTGTGTAATTTTCCGAGTCTCTAAAATGTTCCTAGATAAATTCATGCTTACATGTCACATGCATTTCGAAAACACATTTGACATCTACATTTCCAACACACATATGACGTATTTTCAAGTCATATAAGACTAATTTCCAAGAATGTCTTGCGTTTTTACAAAATGATTGTCAGGATTTTGTAGGTCAAAAGATTGAAAGAATTTAGGCTATTTTAATGATACATACTCATCATGGTTGTCATGATCAACATTTTGAGATATTAACACTAAAGCTACCAGCAATGCAAATGATATCATCTCATATAATATAACTTATCATATTCATATATGTCATATACATTTACATTGTTATAAGCAAATTTCATCTTGGTACTTAGGTCCAAAAGCCACAAAGTACCATCCTGAAATTCAAAAGGGCATTTACATTTGATTACAGAAAGCCAAAATATATTGTGTTTATGCACACAAAAGCTGCTTTCCCAACCACCAAAAATATATAAGTTGGGATACAATCATAACTATGTATGGAGCAGCTATGTTCAACACCAAAATAAAAGCACTATATCTACTACACAGTTCAGCTAGGATTGGGGTTCCTGCAAGTCTTCACGGAATGACCCGCCTCACCGCATCTCGAGCAATGATACACTTTTTTGTTCTGAAATTGTGATTCAATCCTTTTAACTCTTGGTCTTCCTGGTGGACGACAAGTCAATGGTGGTTTCAATAAGACACTTGATGAGTAGTCATCATATTTGAGGGAGTCTGGCTTAGGGATGTCATATGTCTCAACAGGAATCATGGATTTGTTGTACATTTTCTGCTGACTTGCCAGTAAAAAGCAATCCTCCACATATGCATATACATTCCCATGAATCTCTCTTATAGCAGCGCATGCATGTAAGCAAGGCAATCCTGACATCTGCCAAGCTTTGCAAGAGCATTCCCGCAATGTAAGATTGACCCGAATATCTCCTCCTCCACGAGGTCTGATCCTAAAGCCGGCCAGTCCATAATCTTCTGCATCTATTTTTTCAGACCTTCTCACATTTTCCATCAATTTGGCCTCCACATTTGGTCCCACACCATTTCTCCAATTCTTCATGCTCATTTTACTATTATACATCTTCTTAGCTAATTTTTCTCTATGCTCATGTATCAAAACAGCAATGTTGTGCTTCCTCTCACACACAAGCCAAGCATTGAAAGACTCAGCCAAATTTGTAGTTATCTTGTCCCATCTCTTATATGGAAACTTACTCATAGCCCATCGATCCATCTCACCATGTGTTTCAAGCCATTGTACCATTTCTGGACAGAAATCCATGAGAGTTGCCATACTTTCATTAAAATCAGCTTCAAGTCTTGCATATGCAATTGAATCAAGCATTTGTAGTGCAGTTTCCTTTTTCTGACCACTGGTCTTCCTCTGTCCCCTTGTGACCCTTAAGAACTCCTTACTATAATTCTCCTTCACATGACGATAGCAAAAGGCATGTCGCTCCGAACCAAAAATAGCTTGCACTGCACTTCTTATTGCACTGTGTCTGTCAGATACAATTGTTAGTTCCAATGATCCCGTTATCTCCTTGATGTTTGCTAGGAACCAAGACCAATCTTCAAAGTACTCTCCACTCACAATGGCATATGCTAGTGGAAATAACTGATCGTCTGCATCATATGCTTGTGCTCCCAATAACGTCCCCCTGTATGGACCGCTCAAATGGGTTCCATCCACAAATATAATGGGTCGAGCACCTTCCAAAAACCCTTTCATACAACATCCGTATGCAATAAAAAGTGCTTGAAACTCATTCTTTGCTGATGCAACGTACTTTGCTACTGTATCTTTATCACTTTCCTTGAGCCTATCACAAATCCAAGGGATCAGCATATAAGAATCCTTAGGCCGACCATGTAACTGAACCAATGCCTTTTCTTTTGCCCTATATGCTTGCTGGTAGTCGAGGCTCAAACCGTACTCTCTCTGCAAGTCTGTTCGTATGGCATTTGGAGATTTATCTATGCGACCCTGCAGCTCGTCTAATATGACAACTGAAGTCAGTGTGCACCTTTTCTTGTGGGGGACAACAAGGTTATCTTGGGCAAAGTGCATGTGCTCATTCATGAATCTTCTTATAACAAGGAATGTATTTTTCTTATCCACACCATATGCTGAAACTTTCCATGGACAAGTATCTACCTTGCACTTCACAATAATTTTATCCTTCTCATTCTTCACATAATCATATGCGAAATTGTGTGCAATGCTGTATTTGTATAATGCACTTTTGAATGCTGCAGCATGTGCAAATCTTTGACCAACTGACATTAACTCATCCTTCCACTTTAAAGAAGTCATAACCGGTATTGTACTTGGCAAACTCTCGACAATTAAACCATCTGCATTCAATGCTCTTTGCCCACTTTGTATAGATATTGGAGGTGGCACACATTGTATGGGAGAAGGTGTGCTTAAGTTGTCTGCCTCAAGTTCCCATATACTTGGAGATACTGATCTTCCAAATGAAGGTACTGCCAAATCATGTATCCTGCAAATACAAGTAAATCGTTATAAATTACAATTGACTTAGTTGAATATACAACTTCTTTTTCAATGAGCAAAATATCATAAGAAGCTTCATAACTTACACTTCTATGTTATCCACTTGTGATGCTTGTTTTAACTCTTTCACATTCTCACAAACAAACACATGCCCATTGGTATTGTTGTAGTCAATCAATTGTGCAACTCCAACATCATCTACAAGGTCCAATAATGTGTCCCCGGCCAAACTAATTGTGTACTTCATGTTGAATCCACCATTTCCCGGCCACACATCTGTTGCTATCAAACTTTTAAGGTCTTCATATGAAATCCCTTTACTTATCATTCTTCCAATTACAATCCCACCTTCATATATCATCTTTCCGTCCAAGTTGTTAACATATTTTCCTCCCACATGGAAGATGCAAAATAATTGTTTTGCACAACTGCTACTCATTCTCCTTGTGTGTTGCTGCACATAATTAATTCCCACATTTCAATGACATGCCAAAATTAAATCAATTACAAGTTTACAACTGAAATACAAATACACAATGTAACAACATAACAATTGCATTATATCAACTCAAAGTTTTATAATTTATGGACAAGATAGCTTAACATCAATTATACTTGCCAATGATTATACTCAAACTTTCATTTGGACTACCAATCACATGTGTTCATAATATATACTGAACAAACACATTCTACTTTAATTAATTGACACATAATGGCATTCACAAGAACATATGCTCCATTTGCAACGCACATATAAAAACTTACTACACAAATAACCATATTTACAACATCAGACATTATGAATACATATACATTAGTGCCACTTGAGCAACAATTCTGTCACCAATACATATTATTTATAGTAGACATGGGAGTTCTTACACACAAATTTCTAAGACAAATATGGCAAATTTTCTACACATATTTCACCAACTTATAACACATAGTACAAGTCTTCATATGCTATACTTTTTCACATTTTCAGCAAATTCCAAAACACTTATGACAAATTTGCAAGACATATATGATAAATTTCCTAGACATATTTGACGATTTTCTGAGACATGCAAGCAGTCTTCAAAGGCTATGCTTGGTTCCTACTCCATATTTTCAGCGAATTCCAAGACATGAATGATAAATTTCCAACACACGTATTACATATTTCCTAAACACATTTGAACAATTTCTAAGAAATAGTACAAGCCTTCAAAGCCTATACTTGGTAACTACATATTTTCAGAGCATTCCAACACACATATGACAAATTTCCAAGACACCTTTGACAAATTTCTAAGAAATAGTACAAGTCTTCAAAGCCTATACTAGGCTTCATATTTTCAGAGCATTCCAACACACGTATGACAAATTTCCAAGACACATTGGAACAATTTCTAAGAAATAGTACAAGTCTTCAAAGCCTATACTAGGCTTCATATTTTCAGAGCATTCCAACACACATATGACAAATTTTCAAGACACATTTGAAAAATTTCTAAGAAATATTACAAGTGTTCAAAGCCTATACTTGGTACCTATTTCATATTTTCAGACCATTCCAACACAAGTATGACAAATTTCCAAGACACATTTGACGAATTTCTAAGACATATTACAAGACTTCAAAGGTTTAGATTCTAGAGATGAGAATTTTCTACTTGGGGATAAGCTTTTACCTGTACTTTAAAGTGATTCCAACAGCTTGCTTACCACAACACTGATCTCCTTGCCTTCTAAAAATCTTCAAAACACATCAATCAAATCATGATCTAAGAGAGACTTGGTGGGAGTGAAGTCAAGTGATTTCAGAAATCATGGAATCGAGTGGACCGATTGCCATGGGATGGAGGATGGAAGGAGAGAACGTGTTGAGGTTGAAGAGTGGTTGAGTGAGAGTCTGATGCTGAGACATATATTGGTGGTTCACTTTCCTCTTTCTTTTCCAAGGGCAGGATCGTCTTTGCAGCTCCCAGAATTATTTTCACGGGGGCTCAGTGAAGTTTCAGAGAGTTGGAGGGGGAATCTGAAATTAACTCACTATTAGGGGGGCAAACTGAAATTTTCCCAAAAAAATAACAGATTCATAAAATAACACGATGCAATCTATGTTAATTGATTGAAGGGGATTCATTCGTATATTCAAAGTGATAAGATAATATGTTATTGACCATATTTATGAAAAAAGAGTAGGGATGTTCAAGTACCGGGACACCCCTTTCCCATGTCTCGGTACCGGAAGAAAGCCGGGACGTCATTTGTATCCTCGTCCCGATACTAAGAGTGTCCTAGTCCCATCGAAAAGGGGCCGGGACCGGGACGTCCTAATGTTCTTTGACACAATCTCACTAACCAAGAAATAAATAAAAAACCTATATAATTTATACTTTAGTTACTAATAATATAATATAATTAATTTTTTAATATCACATATATACTTAAATGATTAAATCAATCAATCAATTAATTTAGAATTGGTGGAAGAGAAAAAAGAGGTGCACCTCCTATATGATTAAAACCTAAACATTTAATGATTGAATCAATCAATCAATCAAATGATTGTACGAAGAAATATAAAAAATCATAGGGGGATAGAGTAACTGGAAAAAAAAATAAATGAAGGAATGCATAGTTGGATTATGGGAAAAAAAATTAAATAAGTAATTATACTTATGGTACCGAGACCGGGAATCCGAGAGACATAATTGTATCCCAGTACTGTCCCGGTTTCAATTTGATCCCTATATAGTTGACTCCGGTACCGAATCCCGCCAGTCTCTAGAAATTTCGGTCCTAACAGGTCCAGGTTCGGACCGGGACACGATATTTTTGAATAGCCCTAGAAAAAGTTATAATTATATTTTCCAAAATACAACATTTCAAATAGAATACTTAATTATAAATTTTTAAATCATTAAGTGCGAAAATGAAAAATCAAACAAATTGTAATTTTTTCTTTATGAAACTGAAAGTAAAAGGTAGCCTTTCTCTTTGCTAATATAGTGCATGGCATAATTAAAATGGTGGAATAGTTTATTCCGTGATCTTTGCATATCACGCCACCTTCTCTCAGCACAATAATGCCAGTGATTAGTGAATATATCGGTTTTTTAATAGATTTTTTCTTTTTCATGCACAGGGTGATTATCAATATTTAAAGCCATATCATTTTATAAGTCTCTGTTTGTTATTTCATAGTAAAAGGCGTCAATAATTTGTAAAGTGCAACCAATCACCTATATTTAACAAATATTTATGGACAAAACTCAGGAATATTTTTTATATTCCTTAGTTTCAATTTTTCAATGAAATCTTGTAGCACATAGCATAATCTGATTAAAGAATTAGACATGAAATATATAAGCAACTGAATATAAGTTTCGGGTGTAATAGAGAGGGGGATTTGGCAAATGAATCAATTTTTTCTTTATATCGGTATCATATAATATTGAACCCTCATAATTCGTACAAACTCTATATTATATGTGTTTTTATTTGTTACCTTTTCATGACTAAATTATTCAGAATTTAAAAAGTGGATGGTATTTTTTTGAATTTAAAAGTAACATGGCACATGATAAAATTTTTTGAATAGTAAGGATGGAGTTTTCTATATGTATAACAAGATTTTTTCAACATTTTTGTTTTCTAAATCCATTTATTTAATTATTAATCAAGTAATAAATAAGATTTTTTTTAAACTAACTATGTTAGTAAAAAGAGTTTACTTATAAAAGGGATGGCTAATATAGTTAGAAAAACTTTTATGTAAGGGTTTTCTTTAAATCCAAATCCCAAAAGTCTAACTATGATAGAAAGAGAAAGTTCTAAGATACAAAATTATTAATTATCTATCATAAGCAATTGAATTTATACTGTGGCCTTGAACACGGTAGTGTAGGATATTTGTAACCCTGGCTTCTTCTTCTTCTTCTTTTTTTTTTTTTGTTTGCCAAAGTAAACCTGGCTTTTTTACCAACATGCTGCACACAATAAAAAAATTATCAAAATATTACACTTTGAGAAATATTTACTTGCATGCAACATTTAAAATCGCTCATGGAGAAATCGTTCTCTTGAAGGGGGAGTTTTATTTTGTCTTTTCCAAATTGCTTGCTGGCACGAAGAGAGAAGAGTTGGATCGGCCATACTAAAAGTGACTCATTTGCTTGTTGGCAAAGGGGAAAGAAGCAAGGCCTATTATGCATGTTTGGATTGGCGATAGCAAAAGTAGATCAATATCTATCCAGCTTATGAAAACATATGTTTGAGTAAAAATAGATTTTTTCAATTACTTTTATGTTTGAATTGGCTGCGGTAAAAGTGACTTTTTTTTAAATATAACTTATGAAAACATTTTGAATAATTGATTTGATAAACAAGTTTAGATAGAAAATGATTTAATAGGATATGAACATGAAAGAGAGATAATATAATACACCATTGATAAATAAGACAAAGAACAAATAAGGTAGGTAAAAAAATTTGAAACCTCATTTAATGTTCTAACAATAATAAGCAATTTATCACATCATAGAAGCAGCCCCTTCCTAACTTAAGGTTTTAAGCTATTTTCGGCCTATAAATTAAATTAAATATGCTAAAAGCTTTGCCAAACCAAAAAAAAAAAAAAATCATGCTTGAGTTTATTCACCCACGCTTTGGTTGCCAAACGTTGCTTTTTAAACACATCCATTGAAGATGGAAGAGAGGAAGGAAAGAAGGAATGTAGAAGCAAACCAAAAGGAATTAGAGTTCTGTTGTAATTATTCCATTTTTTCAGTTTAGGGTGTTTATAATAAATGCACATTTGAATACTAAGCACCTCAAAAATCGACTGAGAAGTATACCATTACCCTGTATCTATACTATAAATATCCGTACATATATTTAGCATGTACAGTTCTTTTTTTTTAATAAACGTACAGTTCATCAAATATCAATCATCAAATCAATCATCAATCAAATCATCAATCATCAATCAATCAATCAAATATATACCTTCAAATGTTGTAGTTGGTTCCTGATTGATCCATGTGTTATGCTTACTTGGCTAAATCTTTTCATTTTCATTTTCATTGGTAGTTAGTTTTCCATCATTACCAAGAGCCCTTCTTATTGGTTTAGTTGGGTGACAGGCCATTTTTTGACCTTTCCATGTGAGGGTTATTAATGTAGGTTGACCTTTCCTCCACATTCCAATAGTAGACCTATAGTAGAGTTGTGTTATTAATTATTATTCTCACAACCACTCTCTAATGCTCAGCTTGTATTCCATTCATTGTTCACGTATGTTACTATCCATTCCAACTTTTTAAAAAAAAAAAAAAAATTGCGCCACTGACTCACGTTTCCTCCCATTTTCTTTCTTTTTTACTGTGCAAGTTATGTTTCCCAATGCCACACCACATAAGCCTTCCCCATGCATATGCTATTGTTGTTACAAAACCATTTCAAGCGACCGCACTAATTCCCAATCTGCCATAGTATCGATATTAGACTACATGTGAATGCAATTAAATTGAATTTAGTTGGAGAAAATTCAATCTTTATTTATGGTTATCCTTTATTTAGTATTTATTCTTGTAACTTTGAGTGATATAAAGAGTCCATTCCCTTCATTTCAATTCATCTTCCCTCAGCATTAATCCACCACAAGTTACTCGCAAGCACAGCTTCTAGGTAAAGCTTTCGGCAGATGACAGTCACAGTTTATGGTAAAGCTCATTTTTCTCATCCCATCCACTCTTCCTTTTTATACAATTCCTTCACTTAGATTTCTTACCCTTTCAGCTACAACTTTCAATTTATAGGATTTCCCTCATGTTGTTGTCTGTACGTAGCCTATATTCCTCCCTGGTTTTGGTTTCTATTTTCATTTCTCCTATATTTCTTTTCTCCTTTTGCTCCTCCTTGTCACACGAGTTTGGGCAGTTGCAGGTCAAATTTCAGGCTTGCCATGCATTGTTGAAGTGGTTTTCCTCCTCCATTTTTCAAAGATTGCTGTGTGGAGTGTGTAAGTTTCATCCTTCATTTTTCTTTTCTCATTCAAAGGATAATACCGTAGTTAGTCCAAACTGTCATGGGGAGTTTGTCCTAAGTATCATTTAGTGATTTGATTTTTGTAATGCATATCAAGTGTTTGGTGAAAAGTGTGAAGAAGTGATTTACCACTTAAATAAAAAACTAAATGTGGAAAATATAGCATCAACTAAATTTTGGAGGTCCTATTTGTAGAGAATGTTCTGTCGAATTTTTCATGGCACAGGATTGCTAGAGATCTATTTCGAGCGGGGGAGTTTCTGCTCGATGATAATGATACGGAAGTCAAAATTCAAGGTTGGTGATGGAAATGGTATGGACAAGCACCATTTATTTTCCACAATCTTTTGTAGAAGTCACGGTTGCTTCTAACATGGCTCATGTTGATGTGATGCAGCACATGGAGACAGTATTTTATCCATTAAATTAGCAGTTAATTGTTCTATTATTATAGCATTGTTTTGAGTCCAAAAATTATTATAACATTAATATTCCCAACATCTCTTCTGTTTATACCTACATATGTTTTGTTGGAAATATTTGCAACCTCTCTCTGTCTCTCTCTCTCTCTCTCTCTCTGATTTTGTACAGATGTTTTCCTTAAGTGATCTGATGTTGACTGTTGGACCATTAAGGTGATCAGCTGAATTAATGAACATGCAATTAGGCAAAAGATACTGCCGCTTTAATAGATATTGCTTCTTTATAAAATGAGGAAAAATTTGGTTTCTTAAGCATAAATGGTGCTATATATACACATCCATGAATCTTTGTAAGCATTGACATTCACATAAGCGTGTTTTTTTTACTGTTCCTTCATTTGTACCTCTTCCCATTTTTTTTGGCCATCTCTTCTCATAACATATTAAGGGTGAAGGTACAAAAATGCCTATGAACTTTTCTCCGAACGAAGTGCACCAAACACTATAAACTTTTTTTAGGTGCAAAAGTACCCATGAATTTGCTTAAATGGTGCACAAATACCCATATCCGTTAAATGTAATGGAGGTCCGTTAACTTTTTAATTATGTGGGCCCAAGCTATTTTTTAAATGATATTTCTTTCTTGAAAAAAAAAACACTACAGCTTCTCTCTCCCTCCTCCCCTACCTCCTCCCACCGGCCATTGTTTTTCTTTATCCTTTCAATCAAAACATTTTGTGTCCAACGGAAAATGAAGATACAGGGGCCTTAATTATTTGGAAAATTACTTCCAAGTACAAAGACAAAAAACAAGATTCTTTCTGAATTTCAACACCTCAACCTTAAAAATCGTTTCTCGATTTCCTAATAGTTTTCAAGAACAAAAATCTTGCTGATTCCGTATCAACTTGTTTCAGATTTTACTGAACAATTTATATCCAATGTCCATAAAAAAAGATCAAAAACAAAATTAACCCAACCTAATCTAAAAACTAATCTCATAGAGTTTCAGAATGGAGGAAAGGGTTTGCCCATGCCATGGACATTTGCAAAGAACCCAACGTCTGTACAGCAAATAAGACTTTCTCCTCTCCCCTTTCTTTATCTCTTTGTTTCTCACATAGAATTCCTCATTAGCCGAAACCTGATCACTCTGTCATTTGCAAAAAAAATTTATTATGGCAGCAGGAGTGAGTCCTCCCTAGTGGAATTAAAGGGATAAAGAAAAATTATGGCCGGTGGGGTGAGGTGGGCACGGGAGGGGGGAAGAGGCTGGAGTGTGTTTTTTCAAATAAAAATATCATTTAGCCTGGGCCCAAATAGCTAAGAAGTTAACGGACATCCATCACATTTAACGGATATTGGCATTTTTACACTATTTAAGCAAGTTTATTGGTACTTTTGCACCTAAAAAATGTTTATGGTGTTTGGTGCACTTCTGAGAAAAGTTTATAGGCATTTTCGCACATTCCACCATATATTAAATTAAAAGAATAAAGTTGGTTTTGTTTTAACCTTGTAGAGGAAATTGAAAGAATTATATTGAGCAGATGGATACCTATCTATGACTTTGTGATTTGCTAAAACGGGGAAGAAGTTCTAATGGAGGATATCGTATAACGGATGCTCTTATGGAAAAGGTTTTGGATATTGGAAGGGAGAAGCCTAAAAATTTCACGGGAAAATATGGCCAGAATGCCAGATGATATGGATTCAAATAATTCCTTCAAATGCGAAGCATTTCATATGGAGAGCAATAGGGGGCCTTTAGTCTACTATTGAAATTTATATTTAGATTCACATTCTTCTAGAATCTAATCCTATTTTATAAAATAATGTACATTTTAATTATATGTAACTTATGTTAAAATTAAATTAACTATTTAATTTTTACTTAATCTCTATAAAAAAGCCAATGTAATCTTATATTTAGAATATGAGGAGTAGAACATTACCATCTCAATTGCAAGGTGAAAAAAAGTATGACAGGTAGTGTAAACCTAAAGTGATTTGAGTGTTTTAAATGAGGAATAGTATATGTACAAATATAATTAGGGTAAATGATTTTGAAGTTATTTGACTTTCCAAATTTTGGCATTGAAGCTTCCAAAATATTAAATGTAACCAAATAAATAGTTGTGTAAATACATCAATGTACTATTATTTATGTTAATTATATCATTTCAAGCTGACGTCACCCGTGTATTTTAAGTCTTGTCTTCATCTTTACCTTGTGAAATGTGAAGGAAGCATCAAGTGTGCAAATTTTAAAATTTAAGTCTTGAATTTTTTACATTTATATTTTGATATTTTATCCCTATTTTATTTTAATTCAGAAAATTTAGATACTTGATCCTTCTAAAACAACTCAAATTCTATGTTGCATAAAATGTGACATCCTACAAAAATTAATAATTTTATAGTAACCGTGTAATTTTATATAAGAATTAAATTATAGTTTTATCGTTACAAAACCCTAAACCGCATTGCTTCTATTTATCTGTCGCACAAAGCTCTTCCATTTCTCAAAACGACCCTCATGCAATCCACATAAGATATGATGAGGTGTTTAATGTTTAGTATGACATAGCGGTTTCCATTAAAAGATAATAGTAAATTAATGGTTTGGGTCCATTGTAAAAAAATAAAATTTCAGGGGGTCAAATTTCAAGTTTGAAATGTTGAGGGGATTATATGCAATTGCCTCAAAATTCAAGGGTTTCTTAGAATTTAGCCTTATGTCCTTCTATCATTTTTCTTGGTTCCTTCTCTCTAATTCTCCTTATAAGAATATGATACTGAGATTCATATTTTTTATATAGAAATTGTGATTCATATTTTATTGTTAAGATAATATGATCTCAAATATTGGTCGTATTTATACCGTTAAGTTCCAACCATTTTAATTTCATTGACATCTTAGCTAGCCGTATCAATTATCGTTATTGCCTGAGTAAATTGGCGTCTAGATAATTGGATTAGATTTAAAATTTTGAACATTACTCTCAATGTTATGGATATCTAACCTATTAATTTCAAGACAAATTAACATATGGATAATGGGATTGAATTTTAAAATTTAAATTGCAAATAGCATCCCCAAGGTTAACATTAAATAGATTTTATTGGTGATGAAATATCCCTCCATCATCTCACATCCCATCATAACAATCAACTACACAATTCATCCCTTATTATAAAAGGTGATGAGGTAAAATTACACAGATTAAGGAAGTGGTTGAAAGAAATAAATATGTCTGAAATAATTTTGTTTTCTCAAGTTTGCCTTTATTTATGATTGAGTATATAAGATATAAAAATGTTATAATAGTGTTCTAAATGAGTATGAAAGAGAATGTAGATAGAGAGAACAATAATGGGTCAAGTGGGAAAAAGTTCATTAAATATTTTGACAAATTTAGCTAGACTCTTATAAAAAGGGACAAAACCATTCAATTTTTTGCTATTATATATAGGGACGAAGGGAATATTAAATTACAATAGATCAATGGCCACTGCTAATAAGATTTTTAACAAGGTAAGATATTTTTTTGGGGGGGGTTTATACATGGCCATAGAGCCGGGATTTCGGGCCAGCCCGCGGGTTTCGGGCCAGCCCGCACCGGCCCGCTTGCAAAACGGGTTGGCCCGTTTCTGGCCCGAATATATTCGATCTAGGATACCCTTGGCCCTAGACCGACTATATTGGGCTGTCGGGCTATCGGGCTAGCCCGATAGTTAAATGAAAAAAAAAACAGATCAGTTTATTTGGGATGGGCCCAATCCATGCTTCAGAAAACAGTCAAACACAATAACATAAAAAAAAAACGCCTAGACCAGTTTTTTTTGGGGCCAATGCTTGAAAAAACCATATAAACATATCAGATATAATGATATCAGTCTGTGATCTGTCTATCTAGTAAGTAGTATCTATCACCAATGCATTAAAAAAAACATGCGATGCTGGTAGTGATTTATTGAAGAAAAAAACATATAAACCACCACCAATGCATTTAAAAAAAACGCCCAATGCATTAAATCGCATATTGTATTGATATCAGTATGAGTGTATGACAGTATCACCACCATTCACCAATGCATCTAAAAAACATCAAACATGGCCATGGGAGAGTTTTGGAGATTTTTTTTCCTGCACAGCAGTGGCACACACAAATTGCAGATTCAATGCACCATCTCCCTGAAAATCAGATTGTAAATGATGAAAGATGCACAAAAGGGTAGCAAATCAAAAGACAGATCAAGTCAAATCAGATTCAGCAGAAACTAAAGCTTCAAAAATAGCCTGAATCAGATCCAAGGCAGAGTGAGAAACGAACAAATTAGCAAATATGTGATGACTGATAAGCAGGAAAGTAACAAATCACGCTAGCAAAAAATAAGGAAAGTAACAAATCAGAGTGCAAAACAAAACCAGAACTTCCATAAAGATTTTTGATCAAACAAAGAGAATCGGTGACAAATGAAAATGAAAGATGAAAGAAACCAAAGAGTAGTGACAAAAAGGTACCACCCAGATCAGAGAATCAGTTACATTCTAAGCTTTGTAGAGTGGATTTGGGAATGAAAAAGAAGTAAATAAAAACCCCTACCTTTAATTGGACGAACGAAGACTGAGGCTTGAGGGAGAAGTGGAGAACGAACAAATCAACGAAGGAAGGACGGAGGGAGAATGAATGACGGAGTAAAGAAGTAAAGGACGGAGGGAGAGGCGATGGCGATGGCCGATGGCCGGAGATTCTCCAGCAAACGGCGATGTCGTGCTCTAGGGTTCGTGGGCGTGGCTTCATGACGGCGAAGTGCGAAGGAAAGGAAAGGAAAGACACAGAGAGAGAGTGAGAGACTGAGCAGAGTGAGGTTTTTTTTTATATATATATATCGGGCTAACCCGTTAACCCGACGGGTTAGCCCGATTCAGCCCACTTAAAGTGGGCCGCGGGTTAGGGCAGCCCGATTCAAATCGGGTGGCTTTTTTCTCAGCCATAACCCGGTTTTTTTTGTCCAAATCGGGCCCAACCCGACGGGTTGGGCCCGAAATCCCAGCTCTACATGGCCACATGGGGGAGTTTGATTCTCATAAAAATTCACCTAACAATTTTTCAGTATTTTTGGAGCAATAAACAATAGTTTTCTAGAAGCTATTTCTTCATACTTTTTCAAATTGTATTCTCTTAAATATATTCTCTAACATCACTTTTACCTTTCTTTTCTTCTTTTATAAATTATTCTCTAAAAGTTAATCTACACACATCCTAATAGTATCGATCTCTAACTTCAAAAATTACCCTTCATTTCTAATTCCATTCACAATGAACCCCTCTAAACAATGCACGGGGTTGTATTCTAATTTTAACCACATGATTTTATTAAACATGAAAAGAAATCAGAAGACATATTTACTATTTAGTCTCATCAACCTTTTAAGTGGGCCACTACTTTTTTATTCATTCCTTACAGGAAGATTATTTTTCTTTTCTTTTTGAACTGACTTTACGGGAAGATTTCAGTTGGTGGGTCCCTATAGAAACTCTTTAGTGTCAAACATCCATAAAAAAATTTCAGAAACATCACAGCACCAACTACAAGGAAAATGAAATAAAATTTTGAGGGTTGAAAATTGTCTTTGCATTATTATCTGTAAGATAAATATGTACATTTCCAATGTAAATAAAGGTATTTTTAAGATAATAGTAGTTATAAAAATATATGTGACATATATAAAAATTTTTAAGATAAATATGGTTATTTCCAACACATATGTCCAAGTTAATTATTTCCAACACATTTAATCATTTTGAGGCATACTTGTTTTGGAAATAAGCATACTTGTATTGAAAATTTTTATATTTGTATTGTAAATGACGGGTAGGGCTGTTCAAATACCGGGACAAAACCGGGATACTCCTTTCCCAAGTCCCAGTACCGGAAGAAGGCCGGGACGTCATTTGTGTCCCAGTCTCAGTACTGGTACTAAAGATGTCCTGGTCTCATTGGTACGGGACCGGGATATGGGCAGGGACCGGGATGTCCCAATGTTCTTTGACACAATCTCACTAACCAAGAAATAAACAAATAACCTATATATTTTACACTTGAGTTACTAACAATATAATATAATTAATTTTTTAATATTACATGTATAATTAAATGATTGAATCAATCAATCAATCAATCAATCAATGTGGAATTGGTGTAAGAGAAAAAAGAGGTGCACCTCCTAAATGGTTAAACCATAAAACATTTAATGATTGAATCAATCAATCAATCAAACGATTCTATGAAGAAATATTAAAAATTATCTTTGGGTTGGGGATAGAGTAATTGAAAAGAAAAATAAAGGAAGAAATGCATAGTTGGATTATGGGAAAAATTTAAGTAATTATACTTATGGTACTGGTACCGGGACTGGGAATCCAAGAGACGTGACCGTATCCCGGTACCGTCCCGGTTTCAATTTAGTTCTGGTACCGTTGATCCCGGTACCAAATCCCGCTGGTCCCGAAAAATTTCAGTCCTGACAGGTCCGGGACAAGATCGGGACACCCGGGACAAGATCTTTTTGAACAGCCCTAATGACGGGAGATGAATCCCTCATCTTCTTTTCCCTCTCTTCTTTCCTATTCTTTCTTTATAACCATTAAACCAATAATTTTACGGTCCAAATTTTGTTCTATATTAAATACTTGATTGTATGTTCTTTATTATATTATTAAGTTATTCATATCAAAATCCACCAACTTACATATAATTAATCATTTTTCTTTTTATAATTTAACATTTTGATCACAAATTAATAAAATATCAAATCTGAACCTTTAAATTATTGATCTAATGGTTATAAAGATGGAATATGAGAGAAGAGGAGGGAAAGGAAGAGAGGGATTCCTCTCCCATAAATGACACATTTTCTTGTAAATGCTTCCTTTCTTTTAAACATTGTTTTCAATTCATTTATTGTCTTGGAATACATTCATTTGTGTTGGAAATCAGCACATTAATCTTAAAAATTCTCACATTTATCTTGAAAATGAGACATTTTTCTTCTAAAAAGATACAAGAACAATAAAATCTTTTGACCTTTGGGATTTTATTTCATATTAGCGGGAATATAGTGATGTTCATATGTTTTTGGAAGCTCTTTGATAATAAAATGCTTCTTTGGAGCTAAATGAAACTTCCCCCTTCTTTTATGATAACATTAGGCAACTATATGTGGCTGCTTTCCAGTTGGGCCCTCATCATTGACTCTCATATATTCTTAAGCTTGCTTATTACGAAATCCAAAGCCCTACGAAACTTACTCCTCGATCTTTTCTTTTCTCTAGGCCGACTTCATATCTTATTCCTGTTTCCTTTCCAGAAATAATTCTTCCATTAAAATATTAAGATTAAAGTCTATATTTGGTACTTTTATTTTATACATCAATTCAATTGGCAATTAGAGCCATTTTTAAATCTTATTATCAGGTATCTAAATAACCGACTATTCAAATTTAGGGGTTCGTGACTTTTTCTCCCAACACAAATATCTCCTCTAAGACTCGAACTCGAGATCTCAAAGGGATTTTATGAGGCTTACACTGCTAGACCAACTATATTTTGATACTTTATACATGTATCAAATCTTCTTTTGACCCCTTCAATTTGAAAGGTCTATTTATAGTCCCTTTTATTATTTTCGTTAGTTTCATTTCACACAGAAAATGCTCACTCGACAAATTTAAACAGTGATTCTGCAATTAAATACTCACAAAGTATGCTTAGTTTTAACTTTTTAGTATAATGATTTTTATATTTTAAAATTTAGCCTTTTTATCATCATTTAATTATAGAACTATCTTTTAAATTTGTTGAATCATTATTGTCTGTTAAATAAAACTAATAACGTTAACAAAAAAAATGATTAAAATTGTACTTTTCATATTTAAAGGGACTCAAAAGAAGGATTGATACAAATATTAAACTATGATTCTCGTTATTTCAAAGATGTTTGAATTATATTATTTTCTCGTTATGAAGTTAAATTTTCTTACTCATTCTCAAAAAATTAAAAATGCTATGTTACATACTTACATCAAAATGGATTCCGAACCAAAAAATACACACACACACATATATATATATATATAGAAGTGTGCACGCGCCTCTACGCATATTTGGACCAACTTAGTTTTATATTTATATTGATGGGAAATACTATTAAAAAAAGAATTAAACTGATAACTTACAAAACAAAATAAGTAAAATAAAAATTTAAAATTTTGTTTGGTAAAATGTGTATAGTTATTTCAATTTAAATATGAATTGGAGTTGAATTTATATAATTAAAATCACATGATATTACCAAAACACCCTAACCATCTACCTCTATTCAAACACTCCCTCTTTCGCTTGTTTATTATTGAAGAGTATCAATAGAGATAATATGGGAAAATATTGAGAAAAGTTAGAAAGACGTCTTATATTTAGAAACAAACCTACCTCCTCAAATACGTCTTATATTTAGAAATGAAGAGAGTACAAAACTTCTGTTTCATTTCTCAATGCAACGCTATGGTATCAGTATCTGTTTGGGTAAGGGGAAATCTATTCATTGGTATCTATACTTTTATTTAATTTTGATTTTGATATGTGTAGTTTTTATATATCTAAATTAAATCATTATTTTTGTTCAATTATCACTATCTTTATTCTATTAGTATGATTAGCCTTCGTATAGGAACTAATGATGTTTATAAAATAAAATTAAAGTATTTAATTATGATAAAAATACGCATATATATCAAAATCAAAATTAAATAAAAGTATCGGTATGCACAAATGTGTTTTCTTTTTTAGTATTGATGTCAGTAATTTTTTGTTGTGTGTAACCATTATTTGGGTAACTTTAGTCAACAATTAGCGGGAGAAGTTTGAGAAATAAATCCTCCTATTCGTAATTTATGAATGGCACAGTTTTTAATGATTTTGTATTATATTAAAAGTGATGATATATGAGAGGCAAGTCCTAATATCCTATAGTGCAATATATTAAATAAAAGGTTTTTTTGTCTTTAAACTTTCACTAAATTTTGGTTTTAATATGTGAACTTTAAAATTAGTGGTTTTGGTTCTTGAACTTTCAGTTAATTTTGGTCTTGGCCTTTGAACTTTAAATTCGATAGTTTTAGTCATTAAACTTTCGGTCAATTTTAGTCTTAACCCATTAACTTTAAAAAAATTGAAAAATCAAGGACTAATCATTATAAATGGCACAAAGTTCAAGGACCAAAACCACCAATCTAATGTTCAAGGACCAAGACCAAAATTGATTGAAAGTTCAAGGACTAAAACTATCGGTTTTGAAATTCAGGGACTAACACTAAAATTGAATGAAAGTTTAAAAACCAAAAGTTGCATTAATGATAATTATTCCTAAAATATATAACTACGTCAGATCATAAATATAAAACATATTTATCTAATTTGATCGAGGAGATTATGGAAGATAAATGAATTAGTTAATAAGCATATATTTCATACCAAAAAAAATTAAGTCTATATGACATGATCTCTCTTAATTACTTATTTACGACATTAATATAAATTTTTCTTTTTTTTTTTTGGCCAACAAAACATTAATATAAATTTTTCTTTTTTTTTTTTTTTGCCAACAATTTTTCAAAACATTGAATCTAAAATGTTCAAATTTCAATCAAAGAATAAAGATATGGAAGAGGAGGGGAAAAGGACGACAAGAGAAGGGAAGGAAAGTCAAACCAAGAGTGAACCCTAAGATTTGTTTGTCCGTCATGTAAGTTTTCTTTTCTATAAAAAAAATTATGCTATAAAATTGTACTTATCATTTTTAAGTAAATGTCTATCATGTGATTGATTTATATTATTTAAATTTAATAACAATAAAAAAATTTATCAATTGATAAAAAATATTATTCTAATATTATTATATTTTTTGGTAAATAAAGTAATTATTCGCATGTGAATTGTTAATTGAGAATTAAGAGACAACTGAACTGTATAAAATCAGAGATGACAAGAAAAAATTTGTTTATATAATACAATTTAACAGAACTTAAATTCATTTTTTTTAATTGAAATAAACGCGAGAAACATGTGCATCATCAACACCCGGCCACCTACCAAGATCAATCTCATAAGCCAACTCTATTCTTATTACAAAATACTTCTAAACTGTTTATTTACTTAAAGAATTTTTAAACTTTACCTACTCTGTATTAAAATTTAACATTTTTGTAACTCTCTTTATTTAATAATGTATCTAGTCTTAAATGTACAACTTAGTTTAAAAGTGATTTTTTTAATTTTATTTCTAATATTTATCATTTTTTAAAAATAATCTGTCTAACTTTTTTTTTTTGCCAACATAATCTGTCTAACTTATAAATTAATATATAATATAATGTTGTGTAAAGTATTTTTAAAGAGATCATGTCATATACACGTCATAATATTTTTAAGTTAGAAAAATATATCTTGTATGAAAGACCGAATGAATAACTGAGAACTCAATCAAAGTAATAGTTTATAGAACAATAAATTGCGAAGAAATTTGTTATAGTAAATGTATGCAGAGTTGTTGAACAAAAAAAAAAAATGTATGCAGAGTTGAGGATGTGGATCTTCATGCGAAAGCTGCGCTGATTCATGCATATAAGCACCTGCTGAATCGGGAATGGGTAGTCATATCGTGGCAGGCGTCACTGCCATTTCTTTGTTTGCAGAGTGTGGCATCACGTGATTGCAGGCTTATATGGTTGATTTTTCCCCCTCTTTGATTTAGTATTCTGATGTATGAAAAAAAAATTATAAGTATGATAATTTGGCGTAATTGTGGTAACTTTAATTTTCACTTGTAACTGTGGATTTGTTTTTTATATCAATGTTAAATAGTTTCAAATAAATAAAGTAGGTAATATTGCAAACCATAATTCAACAAAAGTTGAGACTTTGAATATGATTTTTTTTTTTGCCAAATCGTTGAATAAGATTATTCTTAATAGTCATAAGTGTATAGGTGTGTTTGTATTGAGTTTATGAGAAGTGACTTTTTTTCAAAATGATTTTTTCAGAAGTAAGATTGGATAAAAGTCATGTGTGTGTGAAGTGATTTATGTTTGGATTTATGATGATAGAAGTGACTTTTTTTCAATCTGACTTTTAGAAACATATTTAGATGATTATATTGAAAAGCACGTTTAAATGAAAAATTACTAAAAAAGGCATTATTGTCATTAAATAATACATATATATAATATGCATATATTCTTATTAAAGGCTTAGTTTCTCCCTTATTTTCAGGAAAATAATTTTAAAAAATAATATTTTTAGCTCAAAGGAGTATATTGTGGCAGAAAGTAGTTAGAAATTGTTATGGTAAATTTTTGGAGATAAAAAGAAAATTTTAGATTCAAAGAAATTATCTTATTTGAGAATTTTAGGGATCTAACAGTCTAATTTTCTTACCCACTTTATTAAATAATACATAACAAAAGGCGTGGGACCCACCAGAAGTCAGAAGCCAAAAGTCACTTTTTTTTGCTTCTGACTTTTGGAGTTGCAGAAGTCATTTTGGATCAAAAGTCATTTTTAAAATAAGTGAGGCCAAACATAATTTTTTTTTTCAGAAGTCATTTTGATGTTTGGATCCACGTTGGGAGGTCCCAACGTGGTATCCAAACACACACTATCTCTTAGTCGTAATGAGTTGATTTCATATGTCCATAATTCACCAAGATTTTTACTCCCCCCAAAAATTAGATACAAAGTCAGCTAGTATTCCTTTCGGTCTTTATTATAAGAGTTCGAATTTTGAATTGGTTTGATCCATAATATAAGAACCCGCCTTAAGTTGTGTCATCATTTAATGCATTTTTTTCTATTTTATCCCTAACTAATTTGAAATGTTGCATTAAATAAATGATTAGTGATGCTTATATTTACGATGAGAGAGAGAGAGAGAGAGAGAGAGATTTAAATGAGAGGAATGCAAAACATAAATAAGGGTATTAATAAAAGAAAGTTTTATTTCAAATATAATTATGAATTTTAACTACTCCTCTAGTCCTATTATATATAGGGTAGAGGGATAATGTTTTATATGGTTCTATTTATAAGGGATGTCATATACTTTGTGTGTGAATGTACAACTTTACCCTCCATTTATTGTATGTTGACTTTGTTTTCATGTGATAAATTAGATATTAAATTGCGGTAAGTTGAAAAGTTGTCAAATTTTGCGGTAGAATTGATAAGGTTTAATGTTTTCTTTAATTTGTGTGAAATGTGTTAAAATACCTTGTAAATTGTATCAAAAGAGTAACTTTTTTTAGTTATCGGACTCCTATAACAAGAATCAAATGGAGTATTCATTATTCATTAACGAGAATAAAGAAAGATAAGGGGTAGACAATAATGGGAGAGGGAGGAAGGATTAAAAAAGGTTGACTGTGGTGGGTGAGACTATTTTAGAGAATCATATTCATAATTAAGTCTAATTGGAATCATCGAGGAAGCTTACCTATTTGTCTGAATGGTCCCCTTCAGTCTTCCCCCACTTCCCTTTGTTTTTCCCACCACCAACAACCCTTCTCACGCGCCTTTTCATTTACGCATAACTAATTATAAATAATTCTTTCAAAATTATTCTTATATATTCAAACGGAGTTTTAATTTGAGGCCTCATGATTAATGGGTCAGAGCTGGTTCCTTTTTAGTTTTTATCTGATTAAGGGTACATAATCTCTTTCAAAACTTCCAACGCAAAAGGTTTTTGCGTTTTTTAATAGATATGTACCATCAAAATTCGAACTCATGTTATCATTCTTACAAAAATAAAGTCGTTTATCATTTTAACCAACTAATATTCGTGGTCAAGACTCTTTCTATTACAACTAACACACTTTTTGGTTGCTTTTGATTCGGTTTTGTTGCTCATCATTTGTTTGGCCAATCTGTTTTCAAATCTATTTATAAGAAGGTTTGGTTTATAATTAAATATAAATAATTTTATATCTGAATTAAAAATTCAAATCCGTTTTTACAATAAGAAAGTTATTATTTTTTTGGTTGAAATTACGTTTTATATATTATAAAATTTATTAACTAAATCATGTATAAAAATGTTTCAATTGTTTCTATTTCAAGATAAAAATGCATTTCTTACAATGTTGTAAAAGGAATAACTAATTTTAACGTATAGAAAACATGCTTCTTAATGTAAATTTGATAATCATTAAATATGATCTAAGCAGATAATTACATAAAAATGTGTTTCTTAAGGACGCTTATGCAGTTTAGTGAAGATTTTTATTTCTATTATTTTTCTTCAAGCTATGACCTTTAAATATTCAATGCAAGAAGAAGAAAAACTAATTGACTTTAAAGCTCGCAATAAAAAAAAGGATTGAAAGCATTTAAATATCACGAAAAGAATGTGTCAAAATATTTCAAACTAAAGCCAACCAATACAATTACCGAAATAAATTAACAATCACGTTAGAGATCATTTGAAAAAAACAATATTGTTCACCTATATTAACTCTCTTTAATATTTTATTTGTTGTCTTCTTATTCTTAAGTGATTAATGGTATAGTTTATTTCACACCGAGGAAAACTACTCACAATAAATTGATATAAATATACATGAGTATTGTTATGGTGACAGATGTATTTTGGTATAAATTCCATGAGGATGAAATGTTGAATAGTCTGCTTCAAGTTTGTGCTGTTTTCTGTTTCTTGAAAAAAAAAAAAAAAATAGTTTGAGAACTGTTGATACGAGGAATTTTGAGCACCACTACTTCCTCGAAATTTGGGTCCTACGAAGTTAATTTCAACCCCACGATAGATAATTCTCATCCCTCGTCATCTACTACATGTGACTGTAGTGTGATATAAATTTCATTATAGTAATTATCACTTTAATTCTTACTCCCTCCGTCCTAAATATAATATCTCTTTGATTTTTTTTTTGTGAAAATTAAAAAAGCAAATTAAACCCCTAAATTATAACATATGTCACATGTAATTAGATTATAGGTGGAATATAGTATTTTTTAGGAAAAAAAGATAATTATAGACAATTTAAAGTTATTCATTTTGTATCCTTAATTTTTTTCAAAAAAGTCAAAGTGATGTTATAACTAAGACCGGAGGGAGTATTATAAACTACTTATAGAAGAAAAAAATTAGTTCTAAATAGTTATTTATTTGATATTTAATGATTGTTTTATAGAAACTTATAACATAGGAATTATTAAATGGGATGGGACAATAGTATTGAGATCCCAAATAAGAGAATTTGTATGAGACAAGTAAAAATGTCCCAAGTAAGAAATATATTTAACAACTCACCAACTTATCTAATATTGATTCTCTTGTTTATGACCTCAATACAACCATCCCTTATTAAATATCTTTGTTTTGTCCATTATATAAAACTCGAATCAAATAAAATAAATCGTATGGCTTATATTATAAATTTGGTATAAGGTGCTTAGAACTCATATTTAGTTTTTATTTTTATTTAATCTAAAGCGTCTCAAAAAGCAGTATTAAATTAATAAAATTCAAGCATGAAATCAAAATAATGTAATTTTTCTTTTCATATATTTTTTATTGCAAAACTTTTAGATTTAGAAATCAAATAAATTATTTAACAGTAATTTAATCACGATGAAATTATAAAAGTTTTTAAACAAAATACCATTACTAATCTAAACAAAGATAGAGTTCAATTATGTCCACTTGTATAGTTAAAATAATGAGTTGATATTGGGTTTTTTAAATGTTAAGAACAATTCGTAACCTTATAGTTTAGTGATATAAAAGATTTTTCATAAGTAAAAGTTCGTAGGTTTATTTCATCAAAAAACAAAAAGTTAGTAGGTTAAATCATACTGTAACGTTCATTTTGTAAATCCATCTAATTAACCATTAATCTGAATGTACCAAGATTTAATCAAAGCTAACTATTTTAGGAAAAAGTGTTTATATAATAAGAAGAGTTAACATAGAAAAGGCTTGACATAAACTCCTTTGAATTCAAATCGAATATTACTATGATAGAAAGAAACATTTCAAAACATTAAAAATATCATATCATAATTAAAAAAAATATTCACCATAATTCTACAGGAGGAAATCCATGTTGAAAAGGAAATAAACTAACATGGATATTAAAATTCACTAATAATTGAAGATCCCTTAATTATGTTAGGAAAGAATTTCACTAACATGATTAAATAAAAACCACTGGTTTAGCATTTCAAAACATACAATTATACAAAAAGGGGCATACATATCCTGGTAATTAGAATTTAACATACACCACACAATTTATCCCTTTCTTTTCTTGAAAACATAAAAAAAATATACTCTGTCAATCGCAACAAAACAACTCATCCAATGATACATCACTGCAATCGCATACATATCGTGGTAATTAGAATTTAATATACACCACACAATTTATCCCTTTCTTTTCTTGAAAACATAACAAAAAACCAATATACTATGTCAATTGCAGCAAAACAACTCATCCAATGATACATCACTGCAATCCACCAATAAAAATTATAATTTCTCAATTCCTCAGGATTCCAGTCCTTTCTGTCAAAACCATGGAATTCTCAAATGACTCCGGCCAAACAAATCGGTCATAAAGACTCAACAGAAACCGGAAAGTCTCAGGCTTGTAATGTCAGGAATTGACCAGTTCCAACTAAATAACATAATAACAATTATCCAAAATAGAACTAGTAAGCAAATTATAATCATAATCCAAAATAATAAACATGAAATTTAACAATGTGCAATTTAACAATTTAATAAACCAAAACCAAGCACTTGGCTTTGCGAATGTTCCAAAAACTCATGCAATATAATAACCAAAACTATATTCCTTTTCCAAAATTATGATGCAATTCACAGATATAATCCAAATTCACAGTAAGAATCCCACTTGACATTTTATACTAAAATAACTAGTTGAAACCACATAATATATATGCCATCATAAACCAAGAAATCCATAGTTGAAAGAGAATTCACAATCTCTTACCAACAACGCACACACCCATAAAATAAGGAAAGTGGTTACCTCGAAGTAGAATATCAAGTGTTACCGCAATGAAGGGATTTCCCCGTGCTTAAACTCAAGACCAATCACACTCTACACAACAATCACTTACAACAAGATTAACACTTAAATCAAGTGTCAATATACAAATTTGGGAATTCAATTACCTAACAAAAATATTCATCCTCAAGCAATTTAATACACCCTTCTCCTCAACTCACTCCTCTATTCACAATTCAGAACTATTTCCGCAATTGGCCATAAACAACCAAATCAACCCAACAAGAATCTTCTCAAGTTTACTCATATCCTTCTCAACTATAATAACCATCAACCACCAACAAATCACATTCAAATACTTATACATATCAACTTATATTCAAATTAGTCCATAAATAATTCCAAACCACCAAAGTCCAAATCTATAATTTTTTCCAATTCCACCATTATATAATCATTTACTAACCCCAATTAACATATTAGACCCGCCATTTCTTAGAAACCTCATTGGATTTTTGAAATTACCCGCAACCCTAACTTAACAACACTTTAACTTGTCCATACTTCATTCTAACCCAAAATCAAGCAATCATGATTCGTAGACTAGTTAGAATAGGTCCTTGGAGTGATTAAAAACCACAGAAATCAAGCCACAAGGGATAGGGTTAGAACCAAGGTTCAAAAAAACCGTACCGGACATCAAACCAGGCGAGACACTGGTTCAAGGGTCAATGGTCGGATCAGGGTCGAACCTGGGTCAAACCAGTTATATTAAAATAATAAAATTTTATTGATATTAACATTAATAATCACTAATATCAAAATGTAAATGTAAATAGGTATGCATGATTCATCAAATATGAATATTTTAATGTTTCTATAGAGGGAAAAAGAGAAAATATTAGTTGATTACAAGTGAAAATAAATATTATTCTACAATCCACAGACTAAAATACAAATATTAAGAGCAACATCAATTAAATATTAAGTATATGCAAGTAAAATAGAATTTAAAGTATTATAGTTTCCTAATTTCTAAAATTGAGTTAAGTGAAAGTCAGTAATTAGGTGAATTATAATAAAATAAAAAAGTTTCTTTTTTTTTAAAAAAAGGCCAACTCAGTTCAACCCTCGTGTTTGACAGGGTTGACCCGATCCTTCACTAGGTCAACTGCACTCCCGGTTTTAATGTTCAACCGGGCCATTGGCCGACTCATGGTTGAACCGGCTGGTCCGGTTTTTTTCCTTGGTTAGAACAACCCCAAAATCCCAAAATCTTCCCAATGAAAAAACCAAGCATCAAGAGTCAAAGAGAGAAAGAAATGCAATGAAACTTACCCACAATCATAGAACTCAATCACCTCCTCAAGACTGCTAGAAATCGCTGAAATCTCACCCCCAGATCGCAGCCCAAAAATGCATCACAATCACTCTCTTGTTCTTGGTGACGCTAACAAGGAAGGAGGGAAGAAATGATGGAGGGTGGTGGCCCTCCTTCTCTGTGGACGATTTGCCAGCGCCTCCCTCTCACTCGCCTCGCTCACTCAGACAAAGGAAGATGTTGAATGGCTATGTTGAGGTTGCACGGAAGAAAAAATTCTGGCTGAAAGCCATAAATCAAGAGTAGAAATGTCCATATGTAACTGTTCTAATTTTTTGACCCTAAATCTAAAAAAATACTCCTTTTGTTACTAAATATAGGATCTAATTGACATTTTCAAATTTTTTTAGAAAAACCAAATAAGTTACCGTTAAATTGATTTAGCTGATTTTTTTTTAAATTAGTTTATTTAACTCATAAGCTAATATATAAATTTTTTTTTTATGAATTAAGCTACCATATAATCTAATTATACATAAAATATGTTATGATTAAGTGCTCATTTTATTTTCTTAATCTCTTCAACAATTAGATCTTATATTTTGAAATTGAAAAAGTACTAAAAGTATTTATTTTTTTCTTAATAAAATCATTTTAGAAGCGTCTATTTCACTCAACTGCTCAAGGGGAAGAAAAAATAAACTACATTTATCGAGCGCGTGTCGTTATGTGAGAGTGGGGCTGCATATGAGGACTCTGGAATCGCATAATTACGCTTACGCAAGCATGTGGACGTCACGGTGCGAATCTTATTACGTCATCCATCTTTGTTGATTTTCTAAACCAATCCCTCCCACATCCAACGGCTCAAAGTGACCCCACGCGCCGCACCATACTGTCTCTGTCAGAGAATAATTTTAGGCTTAAATCAAATCTAAGTATGAAGGATGAAAACGTGTGTTTGAATCATGAGAAATATTCTAATTGGGAGATAGAGAAACCCTACCCATATAGGCAGCACTCCGACTTCTTGAATCCGAATTGATTGGTTGCCAATAGACACTGGGTTACTTGACAGTATTTATAACCATTAGTCCTTGATGTTTACATACAATTTAATTTTGGTCATCAAGTTTTGATAAGAGATTTTTATCCCTTAAATTTCATTTTACTTAAAACATTAGTACATGTAAGTTAGTAAACACCTCGACAGTTTTGATCCTGAAAAAAAATACTAAAACCTCTTTTTTAAAATTTAAAGAATTAAAACAAAAATAAAGAAACTTAATAGGCAAAAGATTATATTAGCCCCTAGTTTTTTTTAAGGCTATAAAAGTGAGGGGCTGGTCACTGAGTGAGAAAAAAAATAATCCCCTCCCTCTCTAAACACTTAATCAATATTAACAAATAATTATTATAATTTTGTCTGAAAATTTAAAAATTCTGAATTTAACCATGTTTGATAGGAGTAATATGAGAAAAATGTAATAATATCCCCACTTGATTACTTGCACCATGTGCATGCATTTCTTGTAGAGTATGATTGATAATATAAGAAATAAAAAGAGTTTTAATCTGTTTGGTTAAGTAGCTTATAGTATCCATCAGATAAAATGTTTTTTATGCTTTCAACACTATAATCTTATTTATACTGCATTTAGCATATTGAACATAAATAAAATTAAAATGTTGGAAGTAATTGGACAATAACATAAAGAGTGCTAAATGTACAAAAAAATAACATTAAAGCTCTAGATGCAAAATAAATTAAATTGGGATATTTGGTGCTATTTTGTCTCGAGCTTTTTAAAGTATATTTTAAAATATCTATTCAAAATCTTTCCACCTTTTAAAAATGATTTTCTAAATAAATCTACCAAAAATAATGTTAGTCTACACTTTACCCTTTGAGTCAAGTGTGAGTCTAACAAAAACGAATAATCCTTTGCAATGTGGCAATTTAAGATTTGTATCTCCTTTTTTAAATTTATTAGGGAAGGCCTTAATGGCTTGAGGTTAAAAAAAATCAAACCTATGGTATAGATATTATATCATTAGGCTACTAACATATAGTTGGTCAAACGGTGTAAAACCTCACTAGATCTTTTGGATCCTCAAATTCGAGTCATAGAGGAGATGCTTGTGTCGGCAGACGGAGTTACAAACCCAGAAATTTAAGTAATTTGTTACTCGGATACCTGATAATATGATTTCAAAAAAAAGCACGGATCGCCAGTTGATATATAAAAAAAAATTACTCCCTCTAGTCCTAAATATAGGGCATATTTGGGGAAATGGTCTTGGTCCTAAATATATGTCATATTTCTAATTTTTATCCATTTTTTTCCAAATTATCCTCATTCATGCCCTCTCAACAATAATCAAGTAAGAGATGGGGGAAGAGTTAAAAAATATGATTTGGGTGCTTTAAGAAAATTATGGCATATCAACCAACTTAATTAACATCTTTAATCTACTAAATTAGATAAATATCACTATATTCCTTATTATAAGTCCAACTACCACAAATTTTTTGTTCCTAAATATAAGTCCACTTTGGGATCAATTAATGCTACTATGACTATTTTACCTCTATGTTGGAAATAGGGAAGATGAGAGAGAAGGTTTATAATGCATAAAATATTAATTTAACATATATTCTTAAATAAGGGCAAAGTTGGAAAATTATTTTAAAATATGACATATTTAATGTTATAACTTCCATTCCTTTATATGTGAGAAGTAGTTAAAGTAGACTTACAATAAGAAACAAACACAGTGGTATGTCGTATGTTTAAAACATGAGAGGGAGTATATAATCAGGCTGCAATACTTTGATGAAGATTTGTATCTAAAATACGAAAGCTGCAATATTATTCAAGGTGAGACCATACAATATTACCTCCAATGGGAAAAAAAATGTTTTACAAATATTATTTCCCACATCGTCCCTTTGTAGGCAAAAGCACGTGCAAAGCACTCGCCGTCCCATTCCTGCAAAAATATATTATTTGCAGTGTTGAAATATTGCGATCAATCAATTTATTGTTCTCTCCAAAGCAACAACAAGAGAGAGAGAGAGAGAGAGAGAGAGATCACATATATATTCCTGTTGAAACTAGTTGCTGTGATCATCAATTCATCTGTGTTATGGAAGTGGAGAAGAGGAGGAAGAAGAAGAAGATGGTAATCAGAGACGATGTGGATGATGACGAAGAAAAGAGGGACAGATTCAAGAAGCTGAAGAACGAGGAAGCACATGCCGGCGGCGGAGCTGCGGCGGCGGCGCCGTCGGAGGAGGAGGTGGAGGAGTTTTTTGCGATACTGAGGAGGATGAAGGAGGTCGTGAAGTACTTCGATGAGAGAGGACGGCCGGGGAGGGTGGCGTTGGAGCAGGCGGAGATCACGGCGGTGGAAGACGGAGATATCGCCGGCGATGATATCAAGAAGGAGGAGGACGTGGCGGTGGCGATCAACTATAATGAGATATTGGATTTGAACGCCGCGGCTCCTGAAGCCGACGAGAGCGGTGGCGCGTGACCTTACTTTCCGTCTTAACACACCAATCCGAGGTTTTGGTTCTAAGTCCCTCGTTTGATCCCAACAAATCTAGAACTCCTTGGATTTCCCTCCCATATATTTTTAACTCTATTCCTTTCTTTCTCTCTTTTTCTTTAAGATGATGGAAAAAATACCTTCTTAAATTTTTTAAAATTTCAAATAGGTGATATTTAGTTGATATAGCTGCTCAACTAAGTTAGAATCTCCTATACGAAGTTTTAAAATTTAGAAGATATTTTTCTATCATTTTTTTCATTTCTTCTTCTGTGTTAATTAATTGTTTTGAAATTTTTAACTTGTAATATTGTGTTTCGTAGCTTAAACAACAACTATGAATGACTTTTACATGCTTATGGTGACAACTTCTCTTGTAAAAATATCATTGTGTAGTTTCTGTATAGCATGAATTGCTTTTATGGAAAATAATCTCTCTTTAAACGATTCTAATTAATTTTCGTTGACTAAATTTAATTTTTAGACTAGAATATATTCTTTGTTTGCTGTTTACTCTGATCTTTGTTGTAAGATATATACTTCAATGAAAAAATTGGATTAAGAATCAGATCTTGAGGTTGGAGATAGTATTATTTTTAGTAAAAATTCAATTATCTAACCAAGTTAGGTTGGTGTTATGGTTCAGCATCTCACCCCTTAAGTAAGTAGTTGGAGATTCGATCCTCAACTCTTGTGAATAGAAAAAACTTCTTGGCCAGTCCCCTACCACTTTGTGCGCTGACAATTGGGACGGAAGATTAGTCTCATGGAGGTGGCTGGCTGTGGGGATACTTTTGGGAAAAAAAATTCCAATTATCTTGAAATATCAGAACAGTCATGTTATATTTGTAGTTGTCTAATTTCTTGGTATATTATGTCAATCAAAAATTAGTTTCCGTACGTAAGGTTAGGATTTGTTTATTTTTCTTGCAGCGGCAAAGTGATCGACAAAATTCGGTAAACTTTCTCTCTTTTACTCACTAGACATATATTCTTTATTTTATTATTGTTTTTCCCCGTCTGAAAGACATATATTCTTTATTGACTGGCGTATGTTTGTGATTGTATCATTCATTCATTGTTTACTGATGCTACAGTTAATCATGTGTTTTTAAATGATTAATTTTTCCTTTTAAATTTAAAAAAATTTCTGAAAAATGTCTAGTTCCAAAAATTGTTAAATAAAGGCACATGAAATTTGTTTGAAAATTCGGGTGCACTTTATCTTAGCATATGTAATTTTTTTCGTGTTATGTGCAATCTGCCTTAGTGGGTGTAATTCTTGTTTAGTTTTATCTGACATATATCTAGAAAAAGATATTTACATATGTCTGAAGGTTTGTTGTGCACGGCTAAAAGTGAGTTACACCTGCTAAAAATGAACTACACCCGTTCAGAGGCCTAAATCCTAAGATCTCAACCTTTAGGCGAAAAAAATTGCAATGAGATTCTCAGTAATTTTTCATTTTTAAATTTTAATAAGATTATAATTGTCTAGTTAAGCATGCGATTAGTTTAGATAGATAATAAAATGCATTCCTTGAGTCATACATTGCGTGTACATCACTATGAGCATGCATACAATTTTCCAGCAGTATTGTGCACGCTTCAAGTTGTTATATAGTAGTATGTCTTTTGGGCCAGGAGTTACTACATATGTTAATATGTTATATAAAATCTATTATATTTATACCCCCTTCCTATCCTAATTCAAATTGATTTTTTTTACGAAATTAAGTATGTAAAATAAGTCACTTTAAATTGCTTATATTTATCATTTTTTTTTCTTAAAACGAATTCATTTTACTCATAAATTAACCTATAATATAATTATATGTAGTATATGTTATAATTTAGTTGTTTAATTTGTTCTCTTAACTTCCACAAAAAATGTCAATTTAATATTATAATTAGGACCGGAGGGGGTATATATCACATTAGCAATTGTGCTCGCTGTTTTGATTAATCTCCGTCGTCAAAAGTATATTCAAATTTGAATGGTTGGACAAACTTTACATTAATTATTGACTGAGACGTATAACACTTAGTGCCTATTTGGCAATAGCTTTTTCAACTTAGGTTTAGACCAAAACCTAAATTTCAAAATCAGAATAGACAAATATCTTTAGAGCCTGTTTAGCAATAGCTTTTTTAATAACTAGGTTTGGGCCCAAACCTAGATTTTAAATCAAAGCAAAAAAGCACCCTAACATTTTTATCAAAATAGCTTTTAAAGGTCAAAACCTAGGTTTTGATTAAGCCAAACAAACATTACTAATTTTTTCAGAATAACTTTTTTGCATGAAAAAGGTTTAGGCCAGAAAACCTAGGTTTTACTAGAAACTATTTTTTTATAACATCAGAAGCTATTCTCCAGAATATATTCTCTCAATGGAGTTTTTCAGCTTTTCTTTTAGAAGCTATTCTCCATAATCTAATCCAAACATACCCTTAAATTGAGAAATATTCGTGAAATACTGAAACTCACGTGGGCATGAGATAAGAGAGACAAAATCTGTGTCCCAACGTTCCATATCTTGGCCATGTGCTTTCTATTATTTTTGCTACGGATACTTTCAATTTTAACAGGCTAATGGCCATATGATTAAACGAATAACATATTAAAAAAATCCCATTATGATTCATATCCTATATTTAAAAGTGATCCTCATCTATCCGGACTAGTCTGAGGCCATTAAATTTCCCATAATATAAGGATTAGCCTGGGATATTGGATGCATACGGAGGAGGAGGAGTGATCCTCGTCTATTATATTATTAACTTTTAAAAACTACGAGGCAAGGAATTGATCTTAATAATTGATATAAACAAAATCAACTAATCATTCAGTATTAGGCTCAATAGCAAAAATATTTTAATTTAAATCGATTAATCTCACGTGGGTTAACTTTAATATTTAAATCCCCATCAATTCAGATTTTTCGTGCAACTTTTACTTTCTTTTCTTGTTTATCCTCTCCTTACACCACTTTCTGATTTTATGAATAATAATTGTAAAGAAAATACTATAATGTTTGCAAACTTATTCGACTGAAATAAGTGAATGGTTAAAGTTTGATTCTTAACATGAATAGAATAGATGGGACTTTGTATAAAAAAGAGAATAGATGGGACAAACGTCTCTCATTCATTACACTCCTGATGAAAATAAAATTGTGTGGAAAAATGTTTACATACTCTAGTGTAGAGGTGTTCATGTGGCCCAGCTGCCCGGGACGTTTACCCCTGCCGGGACAAAAAATATCTGGTCTAGCCCCAAGAAAATAGGCTCAATGAAAAATGGGCATGTTTGGGCCAGGCATGTTTGCGGGCGGGCAGGCTGGGCATCGGGCATGGTATGCTGCCCTACCCACAAAATAAATAATATTATATATTTTTTAATACATGATTAATATTATATATTTATATTACATGTTAATATGTTATTATAATTATAATATTTTGATATCTATATATAGCATATTATATATTATAATATTTATAATCATATTTTTATGTGTCAGCAAATAACAATAGCCCATCATTCTTTATTCTTGATTTAACCATTCTAGGGAGTGATCACATGGGCATGATGCCCTCCCTGCTCGCCCTGGCCTTACCCAACCCGAAATGGCACGGGCTTCTAATGGGTAGGACAGGCTTTGCAGCCCACTCATGTTTTGACCAAGGCATTGGGCAAGGGTCTTGCCTTGCCCAACCCTGCCTATATATGCATACCCCTACTCTAGTGTCACATCATCTTAATAATACCCAATAAAAACCTATTAATTGAGTTGATTTTATTCATAGTTCAAAGATGATTCGTCTAAAATAATTTACGTTTATTTTTTAAGAAAAAATATTAGTTGATATTTTGTGTTAATTAAAATGTTTCTTTTTACTGAAAAAATAAAATTTAAACTGTTTCAGAGAAATTATTAGCCGACTAGAACTAAAATGATTTAAATTGAAATGTTATTTGATTGAGTATTTATTTTAATACTTATAATTTTATAAGGACTTGGTCTGAATTCAGAGAATGCTTTGAGTATTTCTTTTGATACTTATAATTTTATTTTTATGAGGACTTGGTTTGAATTCAGAGAACGCTTTGAGTATTTCTTTTAAAACTTATAATATTATAAGGACTTGGTCTAGATTCGGAGAATGCTTCTCATACTTTTAACAATTTTTTATTTTTGTCTTTATACTTAAACTCCAATCAATTCCTTATGAAATTATAGTTGTTAAAACCAAAATCAGATCAAATGAGGACTATCAATCTTGTTAACCTATACAATTACAGTAAAGTTGGAAAGAAAGGGTCTACGGCTTGCTGGGACTTTGTGTTGGGCATGTGATTATACCACCACGTAAGTTATTAGTAACTTACTATGTGAATCCTTGCAAATTGGAAGAGAAAAGTAAACAATATAGTAGCCTTTGTCTCCTCTTATTCTTATATTTTAATTATTTCACTGGTATCAATGATACAAATCATTGAAATCAATGGAAAAAGTATAATTTAAAAAAAATCCTGAAAATGATAAATAAAGTTGCTTTTAAAAAAAACAATTAATGCTCCACTTTTTATGGAAAGTGACTAATTAGTACTAGTACTCTTATCCTGATCCTAAATATAAGATCAAATTGGCTAAGAAGAATGGCTGGGTCCGAAGGAAAATGGAGAGGGTGACAATGGTGGGGCTAGAGGGTGGAGATGACAGCAGCGTTTGCTAGGAAGTTGACATGGAGACTGTGGGGGTGTTAGGTTTCTGGGAGAGTGTAGGGGGAGGAAGAAAGAAAAATGAGGAGGTGTGCTGCCAACTCTAGTAAATAGGATGATGAGTTGGAGTGTCATATAGAATGTTTGACTTTTTTAACGGTCAAGTTTAACTTTAGAGGATAGCAAAGTAAAATTGATACGTTTTGTAAACTTACGCGATTGATCTAAAAAAATTTCCGAATACGTACTGATCTTCACTAAAATCTTTCGGGGCAAATTTGACATTTATCCCTTCTTATTACACAGCTACAAGAATCAAGAACCTTTCTTAGCTTTATTAATCAGTTTATGGTTTTGCTTTAAATACATACTAATCGAGAGATTAAAATTTCCTAGTTGATTAAGACGACATCACATCACCCACTTTCTTCCCCCAGTTACTCATGCTCTAGTCTTTTCAACGTAACACTATCTTCAATTTTATTTAGTGATAGGGTAACTATTTTTCAGTTCAAAAAAAGATAGGGTAAATATTTATTTTGTTTATAAAATATTAGGTAAATGCGTGATATCTTAATTATTAAAGTCTCCCGTTAACCACAAATTAGGGGCGAATGTGCCACCTTGATTGAAAACATAAAGATTCAAGGAAACAACTAAATACTCCCTCCAGTCCTAAATATCAGACCTATTTGAGGAGGTGAGTTTGGTCTTAAATATATGATCTTTTTCTAATTTTTTCATTATTTCCTCAAATTATCCCTATTAATACTCCTTAATAATAAACAAGTAAGAGGGGGAAGGTGGGAGTAAAGGTAGTTGGTTTGCAGTTCAAAAAAAGGTAGATGGTTAGGGTGTTTAGGTAATATCGCATGATTTTAACTAACTTAATTAACTTCTTTAATTAATCTGATCAAATTAAGAAAATATGTCTTATATTTATAACTGGAGGAAGTAAATTGTCGCTTGTCATCCAATTTACATGCTTATGTGTATAAAATAATATATTTGGATGTCGTCACAAATTTCAACATAATCTATAAGTTAAAGAATAGATTTTAATATTTGGCCAACCTTATTGTAAAGAGGAAAATGTTTTATAAATTATTCATAACACACACACACACAATTTTCTTGAAGGCGCGCTTCTACTCCTATCTGTCCAATTGACCAGTTTGTTTTTTTTTTTTTTTGACCTCAATTGACCAGTTCAAATTAAAGCAATCGAACAATATGTTATTACTGAATAACAATTATTCCCAAGTAGTGGTTAGCATTCACACAATATTTAATTAAATATAATTATGCATGCTTCCTTTTTTATTATCTTTTGATTTTGAATTTTAAAGGGAAGTATATTTTCTTAATTTGGATTTCTTTGGCCTTTAATCATGTTGTGGTGATTCAGGAAGATCCGAGTGTGGGTGTACAGTGGTGCGTGCTTGGGGGTCCTTTGTGGGTGCTCTTAAGCACCACATCGGATGGGAGTGTGTGTGTTAACATATAAAGTAAGACATTCGGGCTGTTTGGATATCAACCGCATTAGTTGGTTTTTCCTTCGGCCTTTGGTCTGAAATTGATAAAAAAAAAAATCATGTTGTGGAGATTGTTCTCATATGACTTGAATTTTCAGTATTCACAGGTCAAAAACGTAACTACCATAATTCATGCAGACAGAGCATAATTCACGGGTTGTTGACCGTGAATTATGGTAGTTTCGCCTTCAACCCGCATAATTCACAGGTCATAACATCTTACAACCCGGGATTTTTTTTATTATTATTATTTTGGACTGAATACAACCCGGGAAATTACATCACACCGAGCATCAGACATTTCCCATAATTCACGGCATCAACATATTATTTGATGTTTGAAGATATATCACTAACCCACATAAACAACGACTTGAAATCATGAACATATTGAATTATTTGCATCAAAGACTTGAAATCGTAGCGGAACTTATCAAAAATTCAGAATTCTATTCTTTTCGCATTGCATGAGTTCGTGGTCCAATAATTTAAAAAAAAAGGCTAATGGTTTTGAACTTTTGATGAAAATATGGTTTCTCGTTATACTCATTTATATTTAATATGTTAAAAATGCATCAGCTTTTGATTTAATAAATAGCGCATCATTTTTTTTTGCCAACCAAATAATTGCATTATTTAAATCAATACTGAAACACATTTTATTAAATAGAATAATGACATGTACCTTAGAGAAAGAGTTGTCAAATAAGATCATTATGGGTTAAATAATGTTTGGTCCATATAGTTTGCTTTCATTTTGGTTTTGGTTTCTATATTTTGAAACAGAGGGCTTTAATCCCGTAAGTTTTCTTCCGACTATAATGTTATTCTTTGTAATTTAAAAAAGACCTTGATGATGTTAAATATGATAATGTGGCATTAACATGTCAATTATGTTGATATGGATTGATTATTAGACAAGCTGACTGTAATTTTTTGATGCTGACGTGGGAGAGTCATAAAATGGAAAAAAAAAATGATATTAAAAAAAGGAATGTCCTTCCCCCCCTGGCCCTTCGTCTGCATTCATCAGAATCGTTAAACACACCCTTCAAGCATGCATTAGCTGGTTCCATTATTATTTTTTCCATTTTATCACTCTTCCACGTCAGCTTAAAAAATTACAGTAAGCTTATCCAATACAATAATCAATCTACATTAGCATAATTGACACTGTTACTGTCACATAATCATATTTAACACCATCAAAGTCATTTTTTAAATTACATGGATTAACATTATAGACGGAAAGAAAATTGAGGGACCAAAACCTCCTATTTTAAATTATAAGGACCAAACATTATGTTAACCTAGTCATTATTGCTGTTTTTTTTTTAATTATTAGAAGAAGTATAAGAATCTTGGCTTTTATTTTCTGCACGCATTCGCAGCACCCGCCCATCCTCAAAAGAAAATTTCAAGCTCGATCAGATCCAAGAAGAAGCACTACACTCTGCTTTTTCTTCACCATTGCATGAGCCAGTAGAAGAAGAAGATGAAACTTAAATCAAGCTTCATAGACAATTGCATTTATTTTACTAACTGGAGGCCCAGTGAACAGAAAGACCAGGTTGAACTTGAAAAACTCAAATCAACGAGCTGTGATGGGACTTATCATTTGAGGAACTTCTGCATCTAACCCACCTGGACAAGTCCACCGTTCTACCATAACACCAGGACATGATTGACTCAGAAACGAGAGACTAAGAACAACTTCTGCCATGGTTGGTCTGGACAAAGGCTTATCTGCAGTGCAACTCACTGCTAAGGAGGCCAAGCTTAGAGCATCATCAATGGCATAAAAGCTTCCCAGCCTAGGATCCATCCATCTTCTCAATCTCTCCTTTTTCTTCTTCTCATCCTCTCCATCAAGGATTCCTCTCATATCCTTCCACAGCATCACTACCTCACCTTTTTCGTTCGTTGCCATGCTCTTCTTCCCCATGAGCAAGTCCAGCAAAACAACCCCAAAAGCAAAAACATCTGTTTTTAGCATCATTGGGTTTGTACAAGCTCTTGCCATGGAGAAGTTCGCTATCTTCGCCTTGAAATTCGAGTCGAGAAGTATGTTACTTGTTCTGATGTCCCTGTGGGCTATTCTTGGTTGAGTGTGTTCATGCAGGTATTGCAAACCCATGGCCATGTCTAGCGCAATGCATATCCTTTGGCTCCATGTGAGGAATGACAAAGAACGAGAAGATGCATCTGAAGCAGACATGCAGTACAGCCAATTATCAAGAGATCCATTTTCAGCATATTCATAAACCAAGAAGCAATTTTCAGCATAGTTGTCTGATGAGAAGCCCATTAATTTCACCAGATTCGCATGATTTACCTTCTGCAGAATTTTTAACTCCTCCATGACATCTTCCTTCACTTTTTTTACGGCTAACACCTGCCCGTCAATTTTGGCCTTATAAACTGATCCCCTAATCCTGCACTCCTCATTAAGATTCATGGTAGCTTCCATAATTGCACTAAACTCATACATGGTTGGCTTACTAACATAACCCGAGACACCAGAAAGTAACTTATCTGCTTTCTCCAAAAATGAAGCACTCTTTTTCAAACCAATCCTTTTCTTTCTCAGACAATAAACATAGATCAAAAACATAGTTATAAGAACAGATGGAAGAAAGCATCCCAATATAATACCTATGATAACCAAAAGATGATGATTGTTTCCCTTTCTCGTTGGTGATGAATAAAGTCGAGAAAAATCTGGAAGCTGCGACACCGGGATAACAACTGGAAGATTGGCTGTAGAGTTGAAGTTTTGGTATTTGTTTTCTGTCAATATGTCCATTTCAGATGCATCAAACTTGGTACTAACGATAGAAACATTATCGCTAGGTTGCCAAACATACGTTATCAAAAACTTTATGCCTTTGGCCAAATGGCTTCTCGAAGGGCACCTGCAAAACAAAGGGAAGACTACTTTGGTGCCTTGCAACAAAAGATTTGGATTCAGACCGGGGTTAAACTCTTCTGCTACATGCCAATTTGTGAGATTCTCAAATGCGGTGTTTGAAACAACATAGAAGCTATCACCTGCCTGGATCTCATAGGTTATATTGGCGAAAGAGCGGTTTCCAGTGCAGCCACAAGTCACAGGAACCAGTAAGAGCTGGCCTGGAACCAGCTTCCTATCTTCATCTGATAAGTTACTGGCTCTTGCAATGGATAGAGGACTAATCCCAAATACATCAGATATGTTCACCAGACTCAAATAGTTTGGAGTCTGCGCATGGTATGATACATACGTTTCACAGGAAGGTGGTGAATCAGCAGTGCATGAGAAGTTTGTTCCACTGCTGGTTGGCGATTGAGCTGCAATAAGGGAGGTGGAGAAGAAAATGAGAGCAAGCAATATAGTATGAGAAGGAAGGAAGAAGACGGCCATTGTTAAAGAGTTTTAGATTGGAAATGGAGGCTTATGCAGAAAACAATGTCAAATGAAGCGAACTAATGACAGTTTAGCAGAGGGAATATGAAAAGGAAAAAAAAAAAAAAAAAGATAATCGTGATAGACAATTGGCAATGTTTAAAATAGTATTTTGATTAATTAATCATAAAATATCATAACCAAAAGGTGACTTTGTCTTTCTCTTTAACTTGAATGATATCTATTTACAATTATTTTAACTGCTCTCACATTCCCAAACTGTTGCAATAATTACATTAAAATGTATGCAGTTTCAAGGAAGATTACTACATTCCCCCGCCCCCCCCCCCCCCCCCCCCCAAAAAAAAAAAGCACACAGTGATCCATTTTTTAACCTTACCAACGAGAATCTTTAATTTGCGAAACAGAAGTCTAATGCCTACCTAATTAGAATCATGCTCAGGACGGCAAGTTGGCATTCATGCAAATTATGTATACAAAGTCAGCTAGCCCACGCCTAAAGAACAGACAACTTGACGTCTTCTCATTATTTCAAAAGGATAAAAGGATTCTTGATGTGTTGTGCTGTTGCATAACAGTAGTACATCTTCAAACTTAGAATTGGCTGGACTATAATTTTATATATTAGAGGCATCAACTAGCCTCTGTCACATCTATAGCTTAGCATGTGGGCAAATCCAATTGAATCTGACTTAATATCATAAATAAACCACAAGAAATATTCATCAAAAGTAAAATTAATATGTTGAAGATCATTGCAATAGAAATAGCACAAAAGTCAGCACGTTTACCAATAACATGAAAAAAAAAAAAAAAGGATGACAGCAAAATCATGTCTTCCTAAATGTAAAGACAGATTCTGGCTCTGAAAGCAGATGTCCACGTATAGACAAGAGACTTCAATTTTGGTATTCTCATATAATGGGGGGTAAAGATTGAGCTTTCTCAAAATTCAATTTATTGAACACATTGACTAGTGAAGTAAAATTTTTATCTTAATCCCATAGAAGCAAGCACATTTTTCTGGTAAAGACTCCAAGATATCCTAAAGTGATTAACTATTCACCACACCAAGTTCTTCAGCTGGTAAATTACATTTGACAAAAGAATGGGACGGAATTTTCAAGTTCCAGATTGAAATACCAGTTCAAAAAGCTAATTTACCAGTTCTTTCAAAACATCACTAATAGTACAAAATGGCTTCTTTTGAGTTTGATGCTTCTACATTTGAAACATTGCTGCTCTGATTTTATGGCCTCACACTATATAAACAAATTGGTTGGAAATTGAAATTACTCAAATGAGTACAACAAAACCTGCAACTTAAGTCTTGAAGTCCAACGGTTATATGTCAAAAGGAATTATAGTTGTTTTACTTTTACCTAACTACTAAAGCAAGGATCTTACAACTTTTTGCTTGTATGAACAAATTCCCTTTCCAAAGCAATATGAAAGATGGACGCTGACTCTGAATAAAAATGTCCACATATCAATCAGACACTTCAATTTCAGGATCCTGTTAATTTCATTTTCCAAAAATCTGACTAAGTAAACTTGATGGTTCCTGTATATCAAGGGTTCATTTAGGGAATCAATTCAGATCCTGAAAAGAAAAAACGAATGTGCCCACAATCATAGCAACTCCTACGATTGATGCAAGAGACGGACCATATATGACTACAAAATGCAAGTGGAAGGACCTCATTTATTTCCTTTCAATTTTCTTCAACAGTGTCCATTCTTCCCAAGTTAGTGAAGTTGGGCATAGCTTTTACCTGTTAAAGACAACCGCCACTGTGGCTAAAGTACTATGAATTCTGAATTCATCTCTTGTACATATCTCTAACTCTAGCCACTGGACAACAGAAAACTTTCTGAATAAATATTAAAAACTCTTGAGAGATCCGCAGAGCTGACAGACCATTCATGACCACGCAATGCATGTGGAAGGACCTCATTTATTTCCTCACAACTCTCTTCCACTGCAGCTGCTTCCCTCCTTCTCCCTTCTTTCCAAAGGCTCTTCACGAGCAATTCTTTAATGTCAGAATCAGGCATCAGACCTGAATTTTTCATGTCTTCGAATATCCTCCATGCCAGTGCTGCTCTTTCTGATTTGCAATAACCTTGGATTAATACCTTATACAGATAAGCATCGGGCTCTAAACCGCTCTGCCTAACCATTGTAAAGAGCTTCTGCACTGTTTTTATGTCTCCAAGGTTTGCAAAATGTTGCATTAGACCAGAAAATGTCTGAATATCTGGGGAAATTCCATTCAAAATCATCTCATCAAGTGTTTCCAGGGCATCAGCATTCCTTCCACACTTGGTTAGAGCTCTTAGAAGAGAGGAATACAGAAGCATCAAATGAAAATTTGATATGGGCCCACAAAGTGCTCGGTCAACATTGAAAACCTTCATAGCAGCATCAGCATTCTTTGAAATTCCATAGAAGTCAATTATCAGCCTTATGGTGCTTAATGGCAGTCTCATTCCCTCTATTCTAATCTTGGATATGAGTCTGTAAACCAATTCAGTATTTCCATGACGTGCAAGATGAGTCATGATTCTTTGTACTGTGTGTACATCATGAGTAAATCCAGGTTGATAAGCAACCCAACAGAAGAAATTCCAAGCAGTTTCTGGGGATTTGAAATTCCTAAGGATCTTGCAGACCAGCCTTCTTGTCCACACAAAGTTTGCACCCTCTAGGGCTGATACCTCACTAGGACCCCAATTCTGTAAGGCAATTGCCAAAGCCCGTGGGTCTAGCCAGGGTTTTAACTGATTTCCATCCTCATATTGACTAGCATGACTTGAATTCTCGCTTTCATCCTCGTCATCATCACTACTGTCCATAGAATATCCTATATTCTTGATTCTTTCATCTGATAAACTTTCTTTGAAGAACTCGTCATCCTCAAGAAATCCTCCCTCCACAATCTGCTGCAGTGACATACACATGGCTCGGCTAGGCAATATTCCATCAACTTGCATTTCATTGAGCAATGTTCTGACCTCCTCAAACCGTTTAAGGTAAATGAAACTCTCAACCAGAACCGAATACTGTTTCAAAGTGCGTTTGATCCGCATTGAAGGTAATGCTCTAAAAACCTCCATGGCTGCCAATGATTTTCCAGAATTCACAAGGTGCTCAATCATAACTGTATAAGTTCTGCAATTCGGATTCGCCCCTTCATCAAGCATCCTGTAGAAAATCTTTACTGCTTCAGAGTCCATACCCTTTTTTGCATACATAGCCATAACAATGTTATATGATTCAGTGCAGGCACGCTTATTGGAAGAGAATCTATACTTATCCCAAAACTCAAGAACTGACTCAAGATCCCCAGCAGCAGCATGCCACTGCATAAGGTTCATAAAACTGACATGTACATTACCAAATCTCCCAGCAGTAATATCATCAATGAGAGACTTAAGTTCTGCAGTTCGTTGTGACTTGGCTAGAACAGTAGCCAAGGCATGGAGGGTATTCTTGGTATGTGAAAAGCCTTGAACTTTTTCAAGCTCTTCAACAAGAGAGAGGGCAGAATTTGCAGATGGGGCAGAACGAAGAGCCTGAGTGACCACAAAAGAGTCAAGAAGACGATCATTTAGAAGACGAGGAAGTGAGTTGGGACAATCAGACCGAAGAACGAGTCGAATAGAGTCTATTAATCTAGCACGGTATAAATAGTGGGAAACTTTACTGGGAAAAGGGTCACGAGCAAAAAACCGAACTTGTTGCTTTAACATGATAATTGCGTCAAACTTGAAGAACAACGGCCTAATATGCATCATCATTATCAATGGGACCTGAATTAAAATTAACGTAACAATGATCCAGGAAATATACAGAGAGCATTCTGATAATCATACATGGGTAAAGATGATAGAACTCAAACATTTGGCGCTAGAGAAGCCAGACCTGAATTAGATACAGAGAGGGGTTAAAGAGAATTGGGTTTGGATTAAGATCACGAATTTCTGAGAAATGGGTTTATCGGAATTGAATACATGAATGGTAACTTGTGGAATCTCCATTGTACGGACCGCTCTTCAACTGTGACATGAGGCTGGATGAACAAGAGACAGTGGGGAAGGTGTTGAGGGAGTGAAGTAAGCTTATGGGCCTTACAAATATGGTAGTATAATTGGGCTTTACATCTAACTGCCTAGCCCAATCCACCAGCAGCTTTTAGGAGGGCTACAATATTTTAAAGTGTGTATGTAAGCTGGCACCGCAGCAGCAGGTATAAGCCATATTTACCTAATTTAATTAGAATAAGAATGTTAGTTAAGGTAGTTAAAATCACATAATATTACTAAAATACCCTAACCACCTATCTTTACTCATACCTTCCATCTCTTACTTATTTATTATTGAGGGGTGTCGATGAGGATAATTTCGGGAAAATTTAAGAAAAATATAGAAAAAAGTTTTATATTTAGGAGCAAATTCACCTCCTTAAATAGGTGATTAAGCCCTTTCAATTGAAAAACAATTACTTTTCCCTTTTTTTCAAGAGAAATGAAGTTACATACTTTAAAAATATTAACATATATAATGTAACATGTCAGCACCTCACTCTTGAAACTAAGGTTCAAAAAATCGGACCGGGCATCGAACCGGATGAGGCACTGATTTAAGGGTTAATGGTCCGACCGGGGGTCGGACCGGGTCAAACCGGTTATATTAAAATAATAAAATTTTATTGATATTAACATTAATACTCACTAATATCAAAATGTAAATGTAGATAGGTATACATGATTCATCAAATATAAATATTTTAATATTTCTATATAGGAAAAAAGAGAAAGTACTAGTTGATTACATGTGAAAATAAATATTATTCTACAATCCATAGACTAAAATATAAATACTAAGAGTAACAATAATTAAATATTAAGTATATGCAAGTAAAATAGCATTTAAAGTATTATAGTTTCCTAATTTCTAAAATTGAGTGAAGTGAAAGTTAGTAATTAGGTGAATTATAATAAAATGATTTTTTTTTAAAAAAAAAAAAGGGCCAACCCGGTTCAACCCCCGAGTTGGACGGTTTTTCCGGTTCAACCCGGTCATTGACCGGGTCAACCTTCCTCCCGATTTTTTGGGCCAACCGGACCGGATTACTGGCCGGTTGAACCGGCCGGTCCGGTCCCGTTCTTTGAACATTGCTTGAAACTATCCACTTTGAAATTCGTTGAAAGAGGCCGAATCTAATAAGGTGTCATTCGTTTCCCCTCTAGCTGATGTGGGTATTCATGTATAACATGAATAAAATCATTGTCTAAAATTTAAATGCATAAAATATTTTTTAAAACTGATTATTAAATCAAACCAATGAAATATTGAATCTTCAAAAAAGCTAAGATACTCACGCAAATAAACACAAAAATAAAATGATTTCCGTCCCGAAATGTAAAACTACTGTTACAAACTTTAATTAAAAAGACCGTTTGGTTCAAATCGAAGGAGAAGGAAGGTTGGATGGAGCCTGGAGGCCGACGGTGAAGAACAGAGAACGAGGTTGAAGGGGACGTCTCCATCAGGGTTCGGATGAGGAATTTTTTTTTTTGGGAGTGGGTTTAGGATCTTGGTGGGTCTGGGTATAGTTTTTTATTTTGGTGGGTGAGGTGTGTACAGGCCATTTGGGCCTCACTAATTTTTTTAAAAAAAACACTATATGGCCGGGACCGGCAATACAAAAATTAAATATCTTGTTCACTCGCCCAAACTTTTATTCTTCTACCCAAACAATACCTTTTCCACTTTAGTATTCAGTTTTTGGTAAACTAAAATAGTTTTTTTGTCAAAAAAAAATTGGGTTAACGGTCAAAAATATACATGTGATTTTGTCAAAAGTTCATCCAGTATCAAATATTTTTTTTGGACAAACAATACATATGAACTTTCAAATTGGATCAAAAATACACATTTACAGTTAAATTAGGGCAAAAATTATACATATGATTTTGTAAAAAGGTTCGTCCAGCACCAAGCGTTTCCTTTTGGAATATAACTGTAAATGTGTGTTTTTGATCCAATTTAAAAGTTCATGTGTATTTTTTGTCCAAAAAAAATATTTGGTTCTGAATGAACTTTTGACAAAATCACATGTGTATTTTTTACCCTTAACACAAAAATTTAGGAGTTTCCAACACCAACATGTTGAGAAAATAAACAGGACAGGCGTGCCAAAAAAAACATGACAAAAACCATTTGCTGAATATCCATTGATATCGATTTTTCAATCAAATCTTGTAATTAGTGATTTTTATTATTAATAATGGTCCAACAAAATTTTGATACTTTTATCGATGTAAATTTTCATTACTTCTTACCACTAATGGAGAATTGAATCTAATAGGTAAGTAAATTGACCAATCCCATTGGTTGGTTCAACTCATGAAAAGGTTGGACAGTCGACCATTTTGATAAGTATTTAATTTATAGGGAGTGTCACTTAGTTGTGGTTTCAGTCACAATGTTTAGAAGGGTATCTCCACAATTAAGTTAAGTTGGGTGAAACCTATCTTTGTGAGGGGAAAAAACTTACTTGTCATACTCTAGAGCCCACAGAGACAAACCCCATTGAATCATGAGTTAGGAGTTTTACCCTTAGATTATTAGTGAATCTAATCTCTTTTCTAAAATTTCATTATAAAAAAATTGATGAAAAATTTGTCATGAGATTTGTGGCTATTTCGTTTTAAAGAATAATAATGACAACAAAATGTTAAGCATTTTAATTGTTCAGTGACTTTTATTCAAATATTTAAATAAAGAAAGTGTTCAAATAAAAAAAAGTAATCTTACCTTAGTTGTCCCAGGCTCATGCCAATGTTAATAACAAGTGTGACGAGAATGCTGATACTACTAATAGGTAAAAGAGAACAGTAACAAATAGGAGTACTTTATTAATAAGTGAAGTTGCTTTTCTGTATTTATTATTGAAATGTGTAAGGGCATGTTTGGATTGGTTTTTGGATAATAGCTTCTGAGAAAAAAGTTTAAAAAAATGTTTTTAGAGAATAGATTCTGGAGAGTAGCTTTTGATATTGTAGAAAAAAATAGCTTCTGACAAAATCTAAGTTTTCTGTCCCAAACCTAGGTTTTCAGGCTAAAAAGCTATTTTGGAAAAGATGTGAGTGTTTGTCTGACTTAACTGAAACCTAGGTTTTGACAGTTAAAAGTTATTTTAGAAAAGTTGAGAGTGTTTGTCTGCCTGATTTTGAAACATAGGTTTGGGTGAAAAAAAACACTTTTTTTAAGTCACGCAAACGGGCACTAAGGCACATAATTTTAAAACCAATATGGAACCAGTTGGGGGGGGGGGGGGGGACCAATATGGACCGAAAAACTTGTCTAAGATCATGTCTGGTTCAAGGGTTGAGTTGTCCGTTGGATCAGACCAGCGTGAATCGATCAAATACGTGGAAACCCAGGTCACCCAGTCAAAACCAGCGTTAAACCAGTTTATTTTGTCTTTAATATTAGTCCATATTAAAATTATATTGATCATTCTATATATTATTTTACTCATAAATGTTTAATATTTAATTCTTATTGTTGTTAATATTTATATTTCGGTCTGTATGGTAGAAAATAACTATTCTCATTCTTCTGATAATTTTCTCTTATTTTCTTTTAAAAATACCAAAATATTCATATTTAATTAATTATATAGACATATTATATATATTTTGATATTTATGATTATTAAAGTTGTTGTATTTTGTTAGTGCCAGTAAAATTTTATTATTTTAATATGATTGGTTTGACCCCAGTCTGACTTACTAACACTTGAATTAGTGTCTCAATTGATTCAATACTCGGGGCCTATTCCTTCTAATTCTAACTATAAGACTAATTTACCTAATTTGATTAGATTAAGAATATTAACTAAGTTAGTTAAAATTACATGATATTTATGCACCCTAAATACTTACCATTGTTTCCACCCTCCCCTCTTACTTGTTTACTATTGATGGGCCTCAATAGGGATATTTTGAAGAGAAGTTGAGAAAAATTAGAAAAATGTCTTATATTTAAGACCAACTTCACCTTCCCAAGTAAGTCCTATATTTAGTTCATGAGGGGGAGTGTTTTTTAAACCTTGTAAAGAGCATATTTTCATACTTTCCATCTATACGTATGCCCATTAAGGGAAAATTCTAAGTAAATGCCCCTCGAATATCAAAATGACAAAAAGATACCTTCAATATACAAAAGGACATAAAAGGGATCGTTCCCAACTTGGGATAAACAATTTTAAGGCAAAAAGACCAACATGCCCCTGTCTCCATTCGCTTTCAAAATGAAGTGGTTAATGACTATACTAGAGTGGTTAATCGTTATACTGAAGTGGTTAATTGCTATATTAGAGTGGTTAACGACTTTCACAAATATAAGAGTATTTGAGCCCAACTAATGAATCAGTGAAGTAGTTAATGGCTATATTGGAGTGGTTAATCGCTATACTGGAGTGGTTAATTGTTATACTAGAGTAGTTAACAACTTTCACAAAAACAAGCGTAACTAATAAATCAGCGAAGTAGTTAATGGATATACTAGAGTGGTTAATCGCTATACGGGAGTGGTTAATGGCCATACCTAAGTGGTTAATGGAGACAGGGGCGTTTTGGTCTTTTTGCCTTAAAATTGTTTATCTCAAATTGGGAACGATCCATTTTTTGTCCTTTTGTATATTGGAGGTACATTTTTGTCCTTTTGATATTCGAGGGGTATTTATTTGAAATTTTCCCAAAAAAATAAATAAATTTGCCCATTTCAAAGTTGTCTACTCGGGTTTATGCTTTATACTTTTATGTTATCTCCTCCAAACCATTTTAAAGATAAAAGGCAGATGCATATAATTTTTTTTATAAATATATGATATTCATTATTCGAAACCATTAAATTAAACTTGAATGTTGTTAAATTAAATGAGAGTAGCTCCCCCAATTCAATTTTTTAAAAAAATCACAAGTAATAGTAGAAAAATGGTTAAAAGTTTCAAGTTGCTTATTTTATTACTAATTCTCGATTCCACTCGTTCATACTCAAAATTTTAAAACTGGTTTTCCTTTTTAAAGTTATCAACTTTGTTAAAAAAATGTTGGGTCTCTTTCACAGCACCCCAACTATTATTGATTAAAACAGATATTTATTTGACAAACTTAGCTTTTCAAATTCAGAAAAGTCAAACAAACCGATAAACATCAACTTCGATGGATTTCTTTACCCCTGTTTGGGGGAAAAAGAACTAGAAGGTTACAACTTACAAGTATATGGAGCGAGTTGATTTAATAATTTGATATTAAATAACATTAAAAGTCAATGTAGGTTTGGTCAAGGATCCATTTACAGGAAAAGGCTAAAGATAAAATGACTACGCAAGTTGGAAGAAAAGCATATATAATTTTCATTGTGATACCGAATGAGTATCCAAAGGGTTAAGGTTTTAATTATTCTTAGTCAATAACTAAGAATAGTTTATAAATTAAACGTCACTTCAACATATATGCTTTGCCTCCATTATTTGGTACTCCCTTTTGTCTGAAATATAGAACCTATTTAAGGGGGTAAATTTGATTCTAAATATTAGACCCCATTTTAGTTTATCTCCGCTTTTTCTTTAAAATATTTCTATTAATATTTCTTAATAATAAATAAATGAGAGAGGGAGATGGGAATAAAGATAGACTTAAAGTGTTTTTATTATTTAGAACCCAATTCAGTGCGTAGATTTGAAAATTTAAAATTTCAATTCTGCCGTGCACAGGCAGGTTTCATCAAAACCATGGTACAAAATCATACCTTAATGATGTGGCCATGATAGGGACAGCCTCGATGGTCAAACTTGTAATTTCGAGTGATTAATCAATAAGTTAACCACAACCACTGATCACTTTCAATAATGCAAATGCAAGTTTTCCCACTCAAACTAAATTGATAACCCCACTTCTTTTCACATATTACTTCTATTTAACTTCAAAGGCATGGAGATATTGTATTGCTTCTTCTTAAATAAATGAATATATATTTTTTTCTCAGCTTCATTACATGGGCTTGTTTAATTTTCTATCTCCCAAAATTTATTTTTCGTTTTTTAAAATTTTAAAAAATGTTTAGTAATTTAGTTTCAGCAAACAATAATTTATTTTAAAAAAATAAGAAAAAAGAAGAGGTATTATTTGTTTTCTTCTTCTTCTTTTGTTTCATAAAACTGGGCAACAATCAGAGTTGCTTAAACAAATCACTCTCTAGCATGTTTGGTGTTTATTGGAGATTTTTATTTATTTATTTATTTATCCACTGGTGGTATTCAGTGCTATTAATAACCAACTAATCCAGTTCGTGGGAATATAGATCCACTATAGGGGAACTTGCTACCTCTAAATAATTATCGCGGCTGCATACCCAAAACTCAAACTTGAGACCACTGATTAAGTTAGAACGACCCACTGTTAGTTGGCAATTATAACAATCAACAACCAGTTGATCTAAGCGTTTGGTGGTTATTGGAGATGATTTTGTAAGAAATTTTATTAAATTTAGTTAATGGTCTTAAAGTTACCTTATCTTTTAAAAAATATTCTTAATTAAATTTATTGAATGATAACTCAATTTTATTAATCTTTCTTTCTGATTGGGTTATACTAAACAAAATACTTAGTAGGAAGAGCTAACTACTACTATTAAATCCTGTTCATAGGATAATTAAATCTTACTGAATTCTAATCACTTTTATCAATCATTCCCTCTTTTTTTTGGCTTTCCCATCTTCGTGGCATTTTCTAACTTTTTGTTCATTCCGTCAATTATTTTTAGGGAAAATTAGGGAGGGGGACCAAGTGTTTTTCATTCAACACTCAGACTTAAATTAGGCTCCTTGCATCTACATTTCATTATTCTGCTCATTCGCTTGTTCTCTTAATAACCTGTCCGAATACACTGTTTTTATTAACCAACTAAAATCTCAAACACTCACTTAGATTTTTTTTTATTCTAAACTATTCAGATGCTTTTAAAAAAACTAAGTTATAAAATGTTGAGCTAGAAATATCAAGGTTGCATGATTGATTACAAAACAACAGTTCTCAAATGTTGAGATCGACGTACATAAGAAGGCATGACTGATTAAAAAAATTTTATGATGTCGTTGGAATTTTATATATTTAATAAGGATGCATGATTGGTATTTATTTATTTTGTATTTTATTACTTATGATGAGATATGGACTAAATAAACTTTAGAATCTGTGGTTCTTCGCAAAGCAAGCTTCACATTCAACTTTCCATGTGTATTGACGTGATATCATTCAAGATTTAACATACAAATAGCATTTTATAATCAGCTTTTTTAATTCTTTTCTTAGATTATTGTGTAGCTATACAAATAACAAAATATCAGCGTCAATTTATTTAGGTATTTGTACTTTGTCTTACTTGAAGTTTCAATTTACTTCCGTTTCTCCAACGGCCAGAGGTGTTAGATTCAAACCAAACCACTCCTTCACGCTACTCCTTAAGAATATCTCGTTAGGTCACTTCATTGTTCTTATTATATATGTATAATTATTATTAACCATTTGTTTAACGTTTTCATTAAAAAGAATTTTTTATTTACCAGGTCGCTTTTTTAATTTATTTTATTCTTCTTTTTCATTAGTGCTCAATTTTCATTTTTTATTGGGAAATTGTTTAAATTTGATATAATCACTTTAAACATTTTTTAAAAACAAATTTGTTAAATTCTTATTTTAAAACATGTCTTCCCATTAATTTTATTTTTTATTAAGAAAACTAGATGCAAATTATTTATTATTTAAATATGAGCAGTACATAGATATTGAACAAGTCCAAAGTTGATTGGATTAGATTACACTCACTTTATTCCCTAAATTATTTGTAATCCTTTCAATGTGACACCATCTTCGGTTTTGATTTGTGAAGGAACAATTATTTAACTTTTTAATAAAATAATAGGTAAATTTGTGTTGTTTTAATCATTCAAGTCTCCCGTTAATCGCAAATCAGGGCCGAATGCCACCTTGATTAAGAACATAACGATTAAGTAAATAACTAAAAAAGTTGTCGCTTGTCGCCCAATTACATACTCTCTCGGTCCCTATATATATAAGAGGCAAAAATTAGAATGGTTTTGTCCTCTTTTATAAGAGCCTGGTCAAATTTATCAAAGCATTTAATAAGTTTTTTTCCGCTTTACACATCATTATTCTTTATATTCACACTTTCTTTTATACTCATTTATAACACTATTATTACATTTCTCTCTCTTATATACTCAATCAAAAATAAGGACAAATTTGAGAAAACAAAGTTATTTCAGATATATTTATTATTTTCAACTACTCTTAATCCGCGTGATTTTATTAGTTTGGCTCTTATATATAGGGATATAGGGACGGAGCGAGTATATACTTATTATAGTATTATGAAATTTAGAACAAATTTCAATGTGATTACACCAAGTAAACTCTGACAAAAAAAAGATTATTTGCACGAAAGAAAGATTATACCATGTAAACAAGGAAATTTTAATATTTGGTCAATTTTATTAACATAAAGGTAAAACAAATTTTTGAAGGCATGCTTCTGCTTGTACTTGTCTAATTACCCATTCTAATTATAAGCACTTGACCATTAAATATAAATACTTCGAACTAAATATAAGACATATTTCATAAGTGAATTTTGGTTTTAAGTATGAGATATATTTTCATTTCATTTTTTATATTTACCATTTTTTCCAAACTAACTTGCACTCCCCCAAGTCCTAGTTATAAGATTAAATTTACCTTTTTTGAAAAACCAAGAATGCAAAATAAATCACTTTAAATTATTTATATTCATTTTTTTCCACAAAACTAATTTATATTGCTTATAAACTAACATTTAATCTAATTACATGTAGCATTTGTTATAGTTTATTGATCTAATTTACCTCCTGAACCTCCATAAAAAAAATTAACTTGATCTTATAATTAGGACATGAGGGAGTATAATTTATAAATTAATTTTATGTCACATGTGCTATAATTAAGTAATGTATTTAGTTTTTTAAGTCTTTTTAAATTAGATTAAATAAGTCTTATACTTATAATCGTATAAAATATATCATAGAAAAGCAATTATCCACAAATAGTGGTTGGCATTTATCCAATCAACCTACTTTAGTGTTCAAAATATGTTGCCCTTAGCCATTTATTATCGTCTTTTAATTTTGAATTTGGTAAGGAAGCATATTTTTTATTTGGATATCTTTGCCTTCAATCAATGTGTGGAGACTTTTTATATAGAAGGGTTAAGGATCACCGTTGCCCCGGAAGTATGCACGATGGATCACATCTGCCCCGGAAGTTTTTTTTAGTCCAATTTTACCCCGGAAGTGTGTAAAGTGGATCATATTCGCCCTTTACCTTTTTGTTTTGGTCCAATTTTACCCCGGAAGTGTGTAAAGTGGATCATATTCGCCCTTTACCGGTAAAAATTTTTTAATGGTAAAGGGCGAATATGATCCACTTTACACACTTCCGGGGCAACGGTGAACCCAAAAAAACTTCCGGGGCAGATATGATCCACCTTGCATACTTCCGGGGCAACGGTGACCTTTAACCCTATATAGAATTTGACTTTTTTATATTCACATTAATTGAATGAAAATTATGCTTTCTTTAACTTTGCATTTTATTTTATTTTTGTTAATTCTTCGGACTCCATGAAATTGGAAAGTTGATAACAAAATTAATACAAAACTTACTCTTTATACGTCCTTATCTCATTTAATTACACAATACATTCCTAGAGAAAAAAAAATCATTATCATATTAATTGCAAAACCAAAATAAGTGGTATAAAAATAAGCAGGTAGGTCAGCTTTGTGGGAATGATGCATTTTAATCTGTTATTTGTATCAACATTATTAATATGTTCATATCAATTATATTTTTTAAAATGGAACCTATCATAACTTTTATTTTATTTTATTTTATTTTTGCATCGTAAAATAAGTATATTTCCCAATATTAATAATCTATGTTCTTTTATGAAACCATGCCTTGTTTTTTTTTGGTGTCATACCAACACACATGTTGTACCCTTCGTTGTAGGTTGGAGCTCACATACTTACACGTAAAATTTTTTTAAGACAGGTGTTAATGTCATTTAAACTACATAATCCTGGCAATATATGTAGAATTGTATTCATATCTAATATATAAAAAAAATTATTGTCTCTCTCTCTGTTTTTTTTTTTTTATAAAAACTTGTCATTTCAATCATAACTTAAAGCACACATTTTGTAAAAACTCAACAAAACAAAAATAATGAAACAATGAATGTATAAAAATAACGAAATACTTTATAAAAAAAACGTAATACTCCCTTCAGTCTTTATTATAAGAGCCTAAAATTTGAATTATTTTGTTCCAAAATATAAGAGCCCGTTTTGGTTTCTGTCATTATTTAATGTCATTTTTCCTATTTTACCCCTACTTATTGATACTCTTTTTTATAATACTCATTAATACTCCTACTTATATTTCTCTCTTTAGTCTCATCTCATCATAAATAAGGGTAATATTAGAAAAGAAGTTATTTTTCAAACATATTAATAACTTTTAACAACCTTTTACAATTTTTTTTAAGATACTCAATCTTTTTTGGACATAAGGACATGAGGGAGTACTAATAGATAAATGCACCGTTAGGGGAAGAGCTGTGAAACTGGGACCATGTATTTATTATTATTGATTTTTATTAAAGAAAATTATGATTGACATAAAAGAAAGAGGGGGGACAAAAGGAAAGGGAGCTACAAAATATCAAGAGGGGGAAGAAGCAATGGATGGAAATAGCAAAATTGGATATGAAAATAGTAATTCCTTGAAAGCAAAGCAATAATTCAAAATCATAATCAAGAAAATGAATTAACTGTGTGTGCGCGTGTGTGCGTGTGCGCGCGAGGCATATGAAGCATGAGGTCCTACCCTTCTTTTCATACTTAACATCAAACTTTATATAAAAAAAAAAATAACATCAAACTCCATTCATTAATCGCCTGCATTTTCCTCCGTCTCGTTGATGAGATATTTCAACCAACTCCTACCATTTCAATTAATTATTACTCAATTCATTCATCCATTCAATGAATCATTCAATGCATTGTTTTTTTTAGGCAAGACTATGCCCAACTATTCATACAGTACTCCTCTTTTCCTTAGTACCCTATTACGACTAAAAACTGACAAATTTATTTGGTTCTTTTTATAAGATATTTATTAGTTTTTTAGAAGTATTAAATATATTTTTCTATCCATACTCATATCATTCTATTCTTTATTATAAATTCACTCTAACTACTTCTCACATACTAAGGAGTCGAAGTTATAGCATTAAATATATCTTATTTTTTTAACTTTTCCCTTATTTATGAGTAGGTGTTAAAATAATATTTTATTCATTAAAACCTTTCTCTCTCATCTTCCATATTTCCAATACAGGGGTAAATTAGTTACAATAGCATTAATTGATTCTAAACTGGATTTATATTTACACATACCAATAAAGCATATTGGAATCACTTATTATGGGTAAGTTTAATAAGGCTTTCCATTTTTACTCTCACTCATTTATTATATACAATTTCTCTCATCTCATTACATTTACTAATATACAATGGTAGAAATAAAAAATATGTATTTATTACATTGACTTTTGCATGTTGTCTTTTATATTTTGGACAAAAAAAAATTGCCATGTTACCTCTTATATTTAGGATCGAAGGAAGTATATGGCTTGTTTCAAGTCAAATAATTATACAAGCTAATTAAAAAGAGTTTAAACCTAGGGTTAATGGTCAAAAATACACATGTGATTTTGTCAAAAGTTCATCCAGCACCAAATGCTGTTTTTTGGACCAAAAATACACATGAGCTTTCAAATTGGATCAAAAGTCACATTTACAGTTATATTCCAAAAGAAAGCGCTTGGTGCTGGATGAACCTTTTTACAAAATCATATGTGTATTTTTGACCCTAATTTAAATCACATGTGTATTTTTGATCCAATTTGAAAGCTCATGTGTATTTTTGGTCCAAAAAAAAGCATTTGGTGCTGGATGAACTTTTGACAAAATCACATGTGTATTTTTGACCCTTAACCCTTAAACCTAATAGATAAATTTTTTGGGTAAATGTGCAAAAAAGCCCACGTAGTTTAGTCCAATATGCACCTATTATTGTGAGGTTTTTATGTCCAAAAGTGCCCATGTAGTTACCAAAATAGGTTAAAAGTGCCCATACCGTTAATATACGCTAACAGCTTTAACATTTTCAACGTTAGGGAAAATAAAAGGAGCAAAAATACCCATATAGTTTGGTCCAACGTGCACCCAACACCGTGAGCTTTTTTCCTCCCCCCCCAAAAGTGCCCACGTAGTTACCAAAATAATTCCCTACGTGCCTATGACGTTGCCTTACACATGTTAGGGATGAGAAATACATAAGAGGGGGTAAATTTTGTATTTCAATAAAATATTTTCAAAACTGTAAGTTCAAAAGCAATATTTCAAAAACAGATAGGATAGAAATAAAGTATTGAAATCTAAAGCAAATTTTTCATAACGTTCGCTTGTATCCTCAGAGGCCTATATCTATCCATTAATTAAGGAAGATTGAAGCATGACATGACAAAAAAAAAATTGAGCTGCAAGTATTTGCCTAAGATTTCGAAACTCCATGCTTTGTTTCTCTAAATTTCTGTGAGTTTAGATGTTTTTCATATACTCTGTTTGAGGCTTTGAATTGCAAGCATTTGCTTAAAATTTCAATGTTATGTTTCTATCCTATCTGTTTTTGAAAATTGCTTTTGAACTTAAATTTTTGAAAAATATTTTATTAAAATGCCAAATTAACCGCCTCTTTTGTATTTTTTCTACCTAACATGTGTGAGTAAAGGCATAAGCACCGAAGGAACCATTTTAGTAATTATTTGAGAACGTTTGGGCCAAAGAAAGTTCGAGGTGTTAGATGAACTTTGAGCCAACTACATAGGTATTTTTGCACATTTTATTTTATCTGACGTTAAAAAACTTAATGTCATTAGCATATAATGATGATATGGGCACTTCTAACCCATTTTGGTAACTACGTGGGCACTTTTTGACCAAAAAAACTTCACGGTATTAGGTGCACCTTGGACCGAATTACATGAGTATTTTACACATTTGCCCTAATTTTTTTCCACACCGACCCTTATTTACGAAGATAGTGAGTATGAGAGATAATGAATGGGTAGAGAGATGAGAGAGCATCAGAAAAAGATACAAGAGATACATATAATTAATATAGGGTAAATATGAGAAGAGTGCATTGAATCTTTCGACAAAACCAAATTGTTGCCTGTATATGAGATCAAACAAATGAAAGAGAATGTTGTTTGATAAATAAAACCATAGAAAGTGATTGATAATGAACTCATTAAATTTATCTTAAATTATTAAATTTTACCCAGGTTGAATAAAATTTTGGAGGAAAGAGGAAATGATTAACCTAATCGTATAGGCCACCAAAATTAATTAGATTACACTCTATAGAATAGTGAGACAACCTAGGTCGATTCCTCGTTATCTTGGTTCAATGTATGATTAAATTGCAAAGCATAGACAAATTAACACGAGATTTCATTCAAGTAACTAGTCTTCTCCTATTCTAATTTTTTTATATTTTATTTGATGGAGAAATGGAAAAGATATGAAAATGAGAATTAATTTGTGAAGAGAAGTATGACTAATGTGATGGATTTCCCTAGAGAATCTGCCTTAGTCCTTCCTTACCAATGAGAATTAGAGCCTATCATGATGAAAATCTCATTCTCTAACCTAACTAAATTCCTAACTAAGGAATTTATTTAAGTAAACAATGAGACAATCACATATTAATGAGCAAAGAATTGCAATTCAACAATCTGGACAATCAACATTTCAACTAGAAATGCTCCCAAATCATCATTTGATCAATGAACTCAAATCAACTAGATGAAATTCAGAAATCAAATTACAAAATCTCAGTCCAGAAACAACTCGGTCAACAAACAACTCAATGATCAAACATCATCTACTAAATATTCAATTCTAGATGCAACTAGATCAAGAATGCTTTAAGAACAAAGTAGAAGATGTGAAACTCTCTAGCATTAAGAATAGCGGCTCACGACTAGGCTTCCTCTCAAGAGAAATCACTGGAAATTTAGCTACTTATAGCTCGAACATCAGCTACACTGTAACTTGACAATGGCATCAACATCTCTGATGAACAATGGTCAGGAATGATGGAGATGAGCGAATCGGCTAAGAGGAATTGAAGAGAAGAAGGAGAGATTGAAACTGAAAAATGCCGAATCCCAAAATCTTCGCCCAAATGGATTTATATACCCCCCTTTTCCAAATGAACCTAGATTGATTTCCTTCCACCTTCTTCTCCCCTTCAATTCGTCTTCAACCGTTCACTTGCCACACTGGTAAATTCCCTAACAGAATCCAACTAGCTCAAATCTGGCCGAACTCCCTTCTTTTCTCACTCCGCTGGACACGCTGGCAGAACCCTCGAACTCGAGCTCCTCTTCTTTCGCGTCTTGCTCTAACTTCACTCCCTATGTTTTGTGGTTCTAGCTTCAACATCTGAAGCTTTCTCTCTTTTTTTATTTCATTTTGGGCAAATTCCCATTTTTGCCCTTGTAATAAAGAAATAATAACAAGAAGTGAAAAGAAGGCAAATCTGTAATTTCGCAATTAAGACAAAGAATCACATTTTCAACCAAATTTCCCTAATTAAATGCACATTCAAATTAATAATATAATGCAATTTTCACAATTTAATCCACTAGTTTAGGCTCAAAAATGCACACTTAAATCACTTGAATTAATGAATTATCAGGAAAGTACCAAAAAAAGTACATTCAAGCATCAAATACATAGACAAAATTGACGAATAGGCATTAATAACTCTTCAACTAACCTAGACTGCAAAGAAATTAATCCTAAGAGGAAATATTATTCCCTTCACTCCACATTATAATAGGTGGGCAACCAAATTACACAATCAAAAGAAGCACAATTAAGTTATTTGTTACAAGTAAACTCGACGTAATTTTCAATTTTGACCATTATTTCATTTATTATATACTCCCTCTTCCTCACCACTTTGTGTTTGCTGTACAAGGTAAAAATGAAAATTAAACATTTATTATCTTGATTTTTTCATGTCAGCTCTTATAATGTGGCAAAAGAAAAGGGAAAATGTCAATTAACCCCCTTTAGCAAATCAACCTCATATTCCCACAGAACAAAATATTCTGAAACCAAAATGTTTTTATTGAAATAAATACAAATGTCTTAAAGATTCCCCATATGTGTCTTGAAAATCTGGTTGTGAAATGTTGTATGATTTAGTGTTGGATTCAATGATTTTTAAGACTTGAAAATGTTCATAATGATATTGGAAAGAAGTACAGATGTATTGGAAATTCGCCATATGAGTCTTGAAAATCTAGTTGTAAAATTTTTGATTCCATGATTTTTGAGACTCGAAAATACTCATGTTGATGTTAGAAATAAATAGAAACGTCTTTAAGACTCCCCATATGTGTTTTGGAAATCCAATTGTGAAATGTTGGATGTTTTAATATTGGGTTTTCATGATTTTTGAGACTTAAAAATACTCATATTGATGATGGAAAGAAGCACAAACGTATTGGAAATTCGGCACATATATATTGGGTTATGGTTACAAAATCTAATAAGGATATTTTGGTCTTATAGCTGAAATATTTAATTTTTCACTAGGGCAAAGTAAAGTTTCATATTTTTTTTTGGAATCTAAGTTTAATTTTTTATATAAGGTTATATGATATTTTCAAAAAAAAAATCATGTTATTGATCAGAGAGAATATATGGATAACCATATGTGTGTATTCGAGAGATATTGAAGTGGACTTGAATTAGGGGTGGAAACAGGTTAGGCCTTTAATATGGGCCTTAGATTTGGTCTATTCTATGCCTGTCCAGCCTCAGGCATAATAGGCCACAGGCTCAGGCCTAGACTTTTTTCAAAGCCCAATTTACTAAATAGGGCAGGCTCAAGTCTCTTAAAAAGCTTATTAGGATTAACAAGCCGGCCTATGCCTGTTATTTATTTTTTAAAAAAAATATTTTAGTAACATTACATTTGTACCTTTAACTTGAAATAAAATTACACATGTATATATTTAGGTTTTTTTTCACTCTCTCTTAGCAGCTCCTCCACTCTCATATACGTGGTCTCACTTTTCATTAGCTCTTAGCGTTTCCTTTCTTTTGTTGTGTGCTTGATTTGTTTTTTAGACTCCTCTTGCTTTGTATCTAATTTATGTTATTGCGTTGTTGCTGTATATCATACTATTATTTATCATAACATGCCTTTTAATAGGCTTCTGGCCAAGCCTGAACAATGAACAAGCCAAGTTCAGGCCTAAAAAAGGCCTATTACAGCTAGTCAACTACACAACATGTTTGTTTTATTTCCACCCCTAACTAGAATAGATTTATATCTCCTCTTCAATGCCCATTTAGTTGGCGCATATGCTCATAGTTATCAAACTTGGACCAACCCGAATGGGTTATCCAGGTACCCGGCCATGGAACCGGTCCGAGTAGAGCCATAACCCGGGATGGCAGTAACCTCGGTAACCCGGTGCAATTTAGTCTCAACCAGGGCAAACCTGTGGGTTGTTGGATTGACCTAGTTACAGTTTGTATATATTTTTTATTTTTTTTATGGGGTACTGACAAATCCTTGGATTTGTATGTTTTTATGTGTTTAAATTGAAGCTTTTAACATGAAAAAGATGCAAGATTGGTCCAATTGTGCTCATTTAATATCATTGATTTCTAGGTGGGATTTGCATGAAAACGAGGTTAATTTGCCATAATTATAGATTGATTTGTATTAATTGATTTATAGGGCTATTTGATCCTTATTCCATCTTATTTCTACTTGTAGGATCACCCAAGGACCAAAGTGAGAGAGATCCAGGAAAAAGAGAAGCTCAAAAGAAGATTAAATGGATGCACCAAGGCAGCTAAAAACAGAGGAACCTCTCTGTATGGTGTGCCGCGGCGCACAAACATGTGTGCTGCGGCATACGAAGAAAAAATGTGAAATTGACCCCTCTGTATGGCATTCCGCGGCATACAAACTTGTGTGCCGTGGCAGACGAAAAAAAATGCATAATTGGCGCCTCTGTATGGTATGCCGCAGCACACAAACATGGGGCATACGCACATCAGAACAGCTACGAACTTTTGCTGATTTTTCAACTTGGATCCGACCCAAATCAAATATAACCCCCATACCCACTTGTTTTAAATTCAAATTGGTCGAACCCTAGTCCATTCTAACCATTCTACAGCCACCAATAACCCTAACACACTCATTTTCTCTCATCTTCATATTTCATCTTCTTCCTCCATTCCACCCCAAATCCATGGCTTCCATTCCTTCCTTCCTTGTTGTTGGTTCTTCCATAGAGAGTAGCAACTAGGCTTCACCATTCTTGGTGGTGGGAGCCAAGGGATGAGCATTGGAGCATATTAGGGGAGTTTTAGTTCTAATCCATCATCCTCTTGTTGTATTTATGCTTTTCTAGGGTTCTAGGAGTATATTTATGACATTTGGTTGTGTTCTTCATTTCTACATGTTGTATAAGGGTTAGAAACTATTTTATATTGTTTTTTCTAGTTGAATACTTGACATTGTGCTACATTAACTTTGAGTTTGATGAAATTTATGGGTTCATGATTTTGTTATTCTCTTTGTGAATATCTTGTGCTAATTCAAGGTGGCTTGGTTAGTGGATTAAAAATGTTAAATGGTTTGCTTGAATGAAATGGCATAGGAATTAATTAATTGTGGTTAGACATTGGGTAATCACTCTTTTCAACCTTAACCTTTATTTGGGTGGCCATCAATGAGTTAGGATTAATTGAGAAATTAAGTGCAATTGCGGGGTGGCCCAAATTGTGGATCATAAGTCTTGCATAATAATTGGTTCTTTAATTTGTCAAGTTGCATGAGTGGCATTGGACTTCAATCCTAGAGTCTTAATTTGTTATGTGGGGTTCCAGTAATTAATTAAACCCTAGGATTAATTAAGTGGCAATTCGGAGTTCCGGTTGTTGGATTAGGAGCCCTTTACGATTAGCAAATTCACTTTGATTTTAAGCTTAATCAACTTAAGTTAAATTAATAATGTGCAGGGTTCCGGTATTAATTAAGTTAATCTAAGTCTAGCCTAGAGGGATTCCTCTAGGGTTCTTTTGAAAATCAACAATTAACTCCCTGAAAATCTTTTGAAGCAATGAATCCCAAGGTTTTCATTCATCAACAATGATTCCATTTTCATCCCCCTCCAAATCTCATTTTTATCTTATTTTTATTTAACTTTTGAACATATCACACATTTTGCATCTATTCTATCAAAAAACCAAATACAATATTTTTACCCGCTTTTTTTAGTTTGCATCTTAGCTACTAGGTCATCTTTTGTGTTAGGCTCCTCAAGCGAACGACACCCGATGGTTAGCTTCCACTATCCCCTTGGTTCTTATTTTCTTGAAGGGCGGACCCAAGGGCTCGCTACACACACACACTCGAAAGTGGTGCTCTTCAGGTATGAATTGTAAAACAAACAATATTGGTTAAAGTTAATGATAACTTTGATGTTAATAACTATTAGTTTAATGATTAAATGACGGTATATATAAATATTTTGTTATCATTATCTATTTTGATATTATACTAGGAAGAAAATTTAGTTATCAATGATTTCGATGTCATTTGATAGTGAGTTGATACTAAGGTTCAAAAAACCGGACCGGACATAGAACCAGACGAGGTATTGGTTCATGGGTTAATGATTGGATCGGGATTAGACCGGGGTCCAACCGGTTATATTAAAATAATAAAATTTTATGGATATTAACATTTATAATCACTACTTTCAAAATGTAATTATAAATATAGGTATGCATGATTCATCAAACATGAATATTTTAATGTTTCTATAGAGGGAAAAAGACAAAATATTAGTTGATTACTTGTGAAAATAAATATTATTCTACAATCCACAGATTAAAATACAAATACTAAGAGCAACAACAATTAAATATTAAATATATGCAAGTAAAATAGCATTTAAAATATTATAGTTTCCTGGTTTCTAAAATTGAGTGAGGTAAAAGTTAGTAATTAAGTGAATTATTTCAAAACTAAAAAAATAACATTTTGAGGGAAGAAAAGATCAACCGGTTCAACTTCCTGGTTTTGATCGGGGCGACCGGTTTTGGGCGAGTTGCCCCGGTTCTCCCTCGTTCAACTTGTCGCCGACTCAACTCCTCACCCGAACCGGATTTCTGGGAGGTTCGACGGTTCACCGGTTCGATACATTTGTTTTAACATTGATTGATACTATAATATCAATATCTCAAAGACATTATGAAGAATGTTGCATATGTATATGATTATTTTGTTAGCGATTCAAGGTATTGAATTAATATTTAAGTTATAAATTATTTTTAAATTTTTTATTCCTTTCTGGTCTGACTCTTGGGTTGACTCTGAACTGACCCACTACCTTGACCGATTTAGAGGCCGACCTAGATTTGATAACCTTAATATGCTTGTTTCACTTATACTATGTGGATGACATCTACACAATTTATATTTTTCTTTCTTTTTGATTTATAAGAAGAATAATATTAAAGCAAGGAACATAAAACTATATCAGATCGGCCGGCTCAACAGTGAACTGGCCAATGGTCCGGTCCGGTTGGCCTTTAAAACAGGGAAGGCATTTGACCCGGTCAAAACCGGCCAACCCAGGGGTTGAACGGGGTGGTTTTTTTTTAAATACTTATATTTTATTATAATCCACCTAATTACTAACTTTCACTTCACTCAATTTTAGAAATTATGAAACTATAATATTTTAAATGCTATTTTACTTGCATATACTTAATATTTAATTATTGTTACTCTTAATATTTATATTTTAGTCTGTGGATTGTAGAATAATATTTATTTTTACGTGTAATCAACTAATAATTTCTCTTTTTCCCTATATAGAAACATTAAAATATTCATGTTTGATGAATTATGCATACCTATCTGTATTTACATTATGATATTAGTGATTATTAATGTTAATATCAATAAAATTTTATTATTTTAATATAACCGGTTTGACCCGGTCCGACCATTAACCCTTGAACCAGTGCCTCGTCCGGTTCGATACCCGGTCCGGTTTTTTGAACATCGCATTAAAGTTCCAATATACCGCCTTCCGTATTTATTATAGCAACCGGTTTATAATAGAAATTCTAAGATTTTATATTGAGGGCAGGAGTTTATTTGAAAAAAAAGACATATTGCTGGTACCCGTATTACTACACATAATCCTTATTATAATTCTTAATTAACTAATTCAGAGAAATTAATAAATTTAAATAATCAACTCAATTGTAACATACTCCCTCCGGTCCTAATTATAAGATCCCTTTGACTTTTTTGGAGAAATTAAGGATTGAAAATTAATCACTTTAAATTGTATAAATTAATCTTTTTCCCTCAAAACTAATTTATTTTACTTATAAACTAACATATAATCTAATTACATGTACCATATGTTATAATTTAGTGGTCTAATTTGCTTCCTTAACTTCCACAAAAAAAGTCAAAGGGATCTTATATTTAGGACCGGAGGGAGTATATTAAATGAAATTTTTGAAAAACCTATATATATACCACTAGTTTATATATCAGTTTATAAGTCAAACAAACAAATTTTAAAAATATGATACATATAAGAAATAAAATGAAAGAATTTTATCTTAACCAAATGTTAAATTCAACTAACTCTTACATGTAAGAGCGGAGCGGGGTGTTATATCATACCCTCAAGATGGAAAGCACATGTTAAGCATATCCACCAAATACACTTGTCATCTAGAATATATGAGGCTGACCATTTTTGCTCTTTTTATCTCCTGTAAGTGCATATATTGCATAACCGCACACCTATAAAGGATTGCTCAACTAACTGGCTTGTGCCTTTGTGGTCCACCGCTCTAGCTACTCTACTAAATTTTAAAAATGAATTATTGACATGGGAGATGAAATGAAGTGTTCAGATGTAATTAAATAATGTGAATTAGATTAGAAGCAGAGTAATGATATGAGAGTTGAAAAGAAGATGGGGGTAATTGGGCAGGACCATAGAATTGGGAAGAAACAAACAAGCAGGAATATTTGGTATGAACAAAAGATGAGAAGATATTGGGAAAGTTCAAGTCTATGCGTATCTTTATTTATTTTGTATAACTATGCGTATCTTTATATATATGCAAGGAATCATGTCTTTGTAAATTCTGGCCCTCTAAGGTTTTTTTGTCTCCAAGGTAAGGAATCATCAATCCATAAAATTGTGACCAACTAAATTTTTTGTCTCGGAGAGCCTTAATTAAAGTTTATTATAGTTTTTAAAATACATGAGATAGATAACTTATTTGTTTCATATTAAAAAAAAGATGACTAATTGGTACAAATTTTTTTAAAAAAATTAGTTAAATTGGTTGTTCTAAAAAATGTGTGTTTCCTTAAATATCTCCCTTAACCATCATTTACATTGGAACGACCATATATGATGAAAACTTTTTACTATGTGCATTCTAGAGAAATAATCTGAAAAAAAAAAGTTAGAAATTTGGGAGAGAAGATAAATTGAGATTTTCTATTTAGAACCACACTAAAACTTTTAACTGGCTTTTATGTTTTGCAATTGGAGGGAGTGGTTCCTTAATTTTAAAAATAAATATTACTGTAGATAAAAAAAATATTGGGTCCTTTACCATCTGAGTCGGCCACGATTTTAAACACTAAAAGCCATATTTTTAATTTCCAAGCAAAAAATGAAGGTGAGAAAATTAACATGGTCCCCAGTCCAAACTCTAGATTGTTCCAAGCTTGTCTGGAATCATGTTTAAAAAATGTGTATTTTTCAAAGTTTTTTTTATACCATGTGTTTTTCATAGTTTCTGTATATGAATCAAACATAAAATATAAAAAATTTTAAGGGTAATTACAGGTCCCGTGTAAGGGATTTAATTAAGATGAGGTCTCACAAAATCACCTAATTAATATGAGGTCTCCTCAAAGTTGTTATTGCAGGTCAAAAAGTTGTTATCGCAGGGTCACAAGTTGTTACAGACCAAGAGTGATTTTCAGGCCACAAATTGTTATGATAGGCCAAAAAGTTGTTATTGCAGGTCGAAAAGTTGTTATTGCAGGCCGAAAAGTTGTTAGTGAAATTCACTAACAACTTTTCGGCTTGCAATAACAACTTTCTAGTAGAGACCTCCTGCAATAACAACTTTTCGGCCTGCAATAACAACTTTCTGGTAGAGACCTCAGATTAATTAGGTGATTTTATGGGACTTTATCTTAATTAAGTCCCTGACACGGGACCTGTAATTAATTACCCCAAAATTTTATAATAAACTTAACTATTAAATTTTTTTAAATAATCAGTGTATTTTTTTTATTTTATATAATACAGGTGGTACCATTTGGTATCATGTAAAAATATTAACTATTAATAAAATTTTAAATAATTAGTTTTTTTAATTTTATATAATACAGGTGGTACCATTTGGTATCATGAAAAAATATTAACCATTACAAAAACAGAAAGTATTAGCCATTAAACAATTTTAAGTAATTAGTGTATTTCTTTTAATTTTATATAATACAGGCGGTACCATTTGGTATCATGTAAAAATATTAACGACTGCGTTTCTCTCTTTCTCTCTAAAGTGAAGCAACGAAAGTAAGAAAAAACAAAATAGAAAATAGAAAACAATAAAACATGTTAAAATTGTTGAGAGTTTTTTTTGTTTTTATAAAACATATTTATTTTTTTTTTTGCAAAACACTTAATTAAAAATTAATATTTAAATAAGCTTTTCATTTTTCGGAAATAAAATTTTAGCTTCCAAAATAATAAAATAAAGCCGGCCCTAAGTTTTTAAGTGACTTTTTCACAAAAAAGCAAAAAAAAAAAAAAAGAAAAAGAAAAGAATACAAGTGGGGGAAGAACGTCCAAACCATAAACATGAACAGTCCATATTTAGGGGGGAAGAGCAATGACATGAACATGAAAAGGATGGGATGGTGGCATGTTTGATTTGAATTATTGATTGAGAGATGGATGCGAATATCACAACACCATACCGTTCCACGTTAGCCTGCGAGAGATGTGTGGTGTACTTTCTGATTTTTTATATGACTTTGGGATTATTATATCATAATTCAGAATAATCAAAACATTCTTAGGTCTAATTAAGTGTAACTATCTCAAAAATGTTTTCCATATTTTCACTAAATCGAACTCATAACTTCATTTTAAAACAACCAAAATTTCAATGACATGCTTGTGCACTGTGCACAACTCAGATGGTCGAATCGTTTTGTTTTGTCCGTTTGTCTGGTTGATGAACCAGTGAAATAATAACTATTTAAAAACTAATAAAAAAGTGTATTCGTGTGTAATAATATATATAAGTTAAATCCATTCGTGTGTAATAATATATATAAGTTAAATCCATAAAAAGTCTAATTGTCAATATAATAACATTATTATACATGAAATTTTCAATTAAAATTGTTTTTTTTTTCCATTTTTTAAAAGCTTTTAAGAAGGCTAAATACTCGTTCCGAATCCCGGTCTAAATTCCAGTTCCGGCTGAAGAATGGTTTAACTTCGGTCCAATCCGTTTCAACCATAAAAAAAGGTCCTCTGGCAAATTATTGACAAGTAGATGGCCAAAAAAATATATATATATATACTCACTTCGTCCCTATATATAAGAGCAAAAAATTTGAATGGTTTTGTTCCTTTTTATAAAAGCCTGTCACAATTTGTCAAAGTATTTAATGAACTTTTTCCCATTTTACCCATCACTATTCTCTCTATTCACATTCTCTTTTATACTCATTTATAACACTATTATCACATTTCTCTTTCTTACATAAATAAGCGCAAACTTGAGAAAACAAAATTATTTCAGACATATCTCTCTCTCAACTACTTCCTTAATCTGTGTGATTTTACCTATTTGGCTCTTATAATAAGAGAGAGAGTATATACACACACATATTGACAAGTCCAGACGACGACGTTTTAACCGGTTTGCTCGCCCGGTTTTCAGAAGGTGTACATCACCTAACTTGTTGTATGGTGAGTGCATATACTACGTTCAACGTGTCAATCACCATACTTACTATCCCATGCCTGTGCATCTCAACCCTCTCACACTCTCAACCAGCCATCTCTCACATAAATATCTTTTCAACTCTTATCATCTCCCTCCATCTTTGTGGTGTTTAGGTTTTTTTTATTATTATTATTTTAAATTATTTATGATGTATCTATGACTCTATGTTTTAGAATTTGTTTTCTTTGAAATGCAAAATTCTTTTCATGATTGGCTTCCAGACACCCCCGGCCCCGTTGTTGATACCTTTAGTTCAAATAATAGGATAAATTAATTGATTTCAATGTTTTTATTAATAGTAATTTTAAATATTCTTATTAAGCCTATAAAATGCATTACTTTTTAATTTTATATTAAATGAAATTAATGACCATAATATTTTATACTGTCTATACATTAAAAGTATGTTAGAAACTTCGACTTGTTGCAATTAAGAATGGACAATATTAAAAACAAAATATTAACTATATTTATGCTGTATTTAAAATTAAGTGTGACTTTAAATTTTTGTTGTATATCATGATTAAAGGGAGCGTGTGCACACACATATCCTTGTTTAAAGAGTTTAGATAAATTGAGTCACGAATGAGATATTACGAACTAGTCCAAATAGAATATAAACTAACACTTTACTAAACTAATTATTGTTGTTTGTTAGTACTTTAATTTGAACATTATTTTTTCTTATTTACATGTATTTTCAAAAGTTTAATACAATATATATACTTACCTACGCTGATTTTGCAAGTGAAAAATAATATCGATAATTACGAACATTAACGACACTAGGAGAAATATTTTTGGTTTAATGGAAAAAAATTCATGGCACCCATTTGATTTGAATTAGCTAGGACCTAATTCAATTTTAGAATACGATTTGTTTAGTAAAACGGCAAATTGAAAAAAACTTTAATTATTAAGGAATTATAACATATTTGTTAACTAATACAGTACTTGTGTTTGGTATCAATATTAATGAATGATATATCTTTTCCCATTATCAACTATAACATGTCTGGTATGACTAAAACTTTAAAAGACATGTAAAAGGAGGATGAAGTATTATATTTACCCGTATTTATTTCTATTTGGTATCAATTTTAATGTCTAGCCAGCAAGAAAAGTACCAATTCCTTTTTTTGGTGCATAAAAAAAGTACCAATTCTAATGAATGATGATTTCTTTTCCCATTATCATATGTTTGTGTGTATGATAGCTAATGTGCGCTGTGGCATATTTTTAGCGAGTGAGCAGATACATATTTCTTTATTCACAATAAATTTTAGAAGACTAAACCAACATTTCTAAAAAAATTGAAAAAAAAGTCCTATTTAATAAAAAGAAAGTGATAAACAGGTTTAATTCCATTGAGTTACATGTTTTATGATAATACTCCCGGTTAGCCTAAATATAAAATCAAATTGATTTTCTAAAAATATTAATGTTTTAAAATAAATCACTTTAAAGTATTTATATTTATAATTTTTTTAAGAGTAATTTATTTTACTTATAAATTAATATGAAATCTAATCACATATCACATATATTCAGCATGTTTGGATTGCACGTTTTCATCAGACCAGAAGCACATTACAAATGACAAAAGTCATTTTGAAAAAAAATATGTTTAGTTGCACTTATTTTTAGAATGACTTTTGGTCCAAAATGTAACGGCAAAAGTCATAAGCAAAAAAAAGTGGCTTTTGACTTTTAACTTCTGGCTTCTGGTGGATCCCACGCCTTTTGTTATGTATTATTTAATAAAGTGGGTAGGAAAGTTAGACTGTTATACCCCTAAAATTCTCAAATAAGATAATTTTTTTCAATCTAAATTTTTTTTTATCTCCAAAAATTTACCATAATAATTTCTAACTACTTTCTCCCACAATATACTTCTTTGAGCTAAAAATATTATTTTTTAAAATTATTTTCCTAAAAATAAGGGAGAAACTAAGCCTTTAATAAGAATATATGCATATTATATATGTATTATTTAATGACAATAATGCCTTTCTTGGTAATTTTTCATCTAAACTTGTTTTTCAATATAATCATCCAAACATGTTTCTAAAAGTCATATTGAAAAAAAGTCACTTCTATCATCACAAATCTAAACATAAATCACTTCACATAATCTGACTTTTATCCAAAAGTCACTCCTAAAAAAGTTATTCTGAAAAAAAAATCACTTATCCAACGGCAATCCAAACACACCCATTAAATTTCAGAAGTCTATTACACAGTATTTGGCTTCCTTCATTTTTTTTAAAAGAAAGGTAAACATGATCTATTGATCTTGTGCATGTTTGGGATAGCTTTTCTGGGCCCAGAAGCTCGGTGAAAACGGAGAAGCAGATGGGGGGAAAAAACATGTTTGGCATCTTTTAGTTTGAGAAGTTCTTATGGCCTAAAAGGACTTTTACATGGGGAAAAGCCAGAAGCCAGATGGAGGAGTTTTTAGCTTCTGAAAAAGGACTTTTTGGAGAGAGAAAAAGGAAGAATGATGGGTCCCACGCCTTTTATTGTGTGTTATTTAATAAAGTGTGTAGGAAAATTAGACTATTAGACCCCTAAAATTATCAAATAAGATATTTTTCTTTTAATATAAAATTTCCTTTTTATCTCCAAAAATTTACCATAATAATCTCTAACTATTTTCTCAAACAATATCCTCCTTTAAGCTAAAAATATAATGTTTTAAAATTATTTTCCTTAAAATAAGGGAGAAACTAAGCCTTTAAAATCCTCAAAAAGCCATAAATTTCACTTTTTCTTTCTAAACTATAATAATATATGCATATTATATATATATTATTTAATAACAATAATGTCTTTTTCAGTAATTTTTCATCTAAACTTACATTTCAAAATAATCATCCAAACATGTTTTAAAAGTCAGATTGAAAAAAAGTCACTTGTATCATCACAAATCCAAACATAATTCAATTTTTATAATCTTATTTTTTTTCAATCTTACTTCTAAAAAAGTCAAAATAAAAAAATTCTTCCAAAAAAAGCCATCCAAAGTCCAAACACACCCCTTGTAGTAAAGAAGGACTGAAGGAGTATACAGGGAAAGAAGGAGTATAATATTATAACAGTACAGGGGCCCATTTTTTGTTCAGATACATGGGGCCCAGCCCATATTTAAGGTTTGAAAAGTGACAATTAAATTTAATCTGAAATACAAAGAATATAAAATATGGCAGACATGCACAATTAATACTTTTCAGTTAAGAAGATCTCGTTTGAAATGTTTCATTTCTCAAACAGACCCCACAAGTTTGTCTCCCAACATATCTTACGCTCTAAGATATGACCATTTTCGAAAGTAATTTTAAATCTCCAAACACTAGTGGACGAGAAGTCAGATTACCCATCAACAAAACTTTGAACACCATGTTTCCTCACTAAAATATATAAATATATATAAAGTGAAAATTAATATTTTTTGGTTATTCGTTCTATTCTCTCACTCTTTAAAATTTGTCAAGATTCAACTCATATTTTTTAGGTAATAAGACAAATAAATATTCTTGAATTTCAAAAGTTCAATAAGGCACATTCAATATCATAAAGAATGTAAAAAGAATTGTTCCCAACATGAGATAAATAAAATTTGAGGCTTTAACCACTTCAGTAATTATATTAACTATTTCACTCAATAAAAACTTAGCATTAATTTTGCCCATAATAATAAATATTGTTAACCACTCAAGTAATGATTCAATAAGGGTATTAATCAAATTTATTTATCTCAAATTGGGAACAATCCCTATTATATATTTTCATATTCTTATATTGGAGGTACATTCCCGTAATTTTGAAATAGGATAAACATGTATTTGTCTCCCCAACCCCCCCCCCCCCAAAAAAAGAAAAATCCCCACCCCCCATCCCCACCAAAGAATTTTTTTTTCATGGTTTTAAATTGATAGTGAAACGATCTCTAAACTTTATCCCGTTATAAGTTAATTTTTTAATCAATTTAAATTTACATATCCAAGTTTTATAATTATTTTTTCATATTGATTGAATTGCATCAAGATTAATTTTTATAAACAAGTTTTAACTTTTTTTTGAAAAAAAAGTTCTAATCAATTAGTCAAAATTAGATAGAGAAACCCATCAAGCTAAGATCTTATTTTGCCAACACCAAGTGAAGTCGTAAGACTAACGCTTCACTCTTTATCATGAATCACTTGTTTGAAAAACATTTTTACTCTGAATAACAGGTAAAAAAAAACATTTTTAAGCTGAATATGTCATTACTAGGGTATTTAATTATTGCTCTTCAATTTTTTAATTTAATTCTGATCGGGAGGTGAGAAAAGAGAGGGTGAATAAATTTAAAAAGCTTTGTTAATTTAACAATTCGTTCATTCTTAAATATAAGATTTAGTTGATTTTTCTATAAAATTATAAGAAAACTGAACAAGTTATTTATAAATCGATTTATCTAAATTTTTTTTCTAAACTAGTTTATATGACTCATGTTTGGTTCTTAAACTTTCAGTTAATTTTGGTCTATGACCTAAACTTTCAATCAATTTTGGTCATTGTTCCTTGAACTTTCAGTCAATTTTGGTCATTGGTTCTTGAATTATAAAAAAAAACTTAAAAAAATTAGGGACCAATGGTTATAAATGATACAAAGTTTAGTGATCAAAACCAGAAATATAAAGTTCAAGAACCAAAACTAAAATTGATCGAAAATCTAAGGATTAAAATTGTCAATTTAAAAGTTTAGGAATCAAAACTAAAATTGACTGAAGGTTAGAGAGTAAAAATTGCATTAACCTGAAATTAAAAAAGGGTTGATAATTGGTGTCGGCAGAAGATGTGATAACAGATGGGAACCGTGATTCAGATTCAGATCCCGCGGACACGTCATGGCCCAGGAGGCGCGTGTGGCATTCCTGGAATTTGTGCCAAAAGAGAGGGGCACATGCGTAAATTCGGCAACACCCTTATTGAGGAGGACAGTGAGGGGTGGGGGTAGGCTAATGTCACCGTGAAGGCCACGACATGATGGTTTCGCTTTACCCAAACTGACAGGTCAATTATACCCGCATGTGATCCGTCCTCTTATGCCACCTCATCGCACGTGTCAGTCCTCCCCACCGTCACCGGAATAGCCGGTAATTATTTATTGGTATGTGGGTCCCGCATCGAACCGCTTCTCACGTTGTCCCACCGCCGTCCACGTGTCAGTCTCGCCCATTTTAGGTAGCGTAGCATGCCTCCAAGTACCATTTTCCCGCCTCCCCTTTCCTTGAAATTTGTGTCATCTCTGTGGCTTTGTTAAATCGTACGATGTTCTCACTTTATTCATCCTTTCATCTTATAAAAATATATACCACTCTGTTATTTAATATAAATTTAACTACCACAAATTTTTTATTCTAAAATAAAAATTCTCTTTGGGATCAATTAATGCTTCTGTGACTATTATAACCCTATGTTAGAAACAAGAAATATGAGAAAGAATGTTTATGATGTATAAAATATTATTTTAACACCTATTCTTAAATAAGGGTATAATTGGAAATTTTTTGAAAACATGTGATATTAAATGCTATAACTTCCACTCCTTGATATGTGAGAAATAGTTAGGGTAAACTTATAATAAGGAATAGAGTGGTATAATCCAGTAACCATTTACTCTCTCTCTCTCTGTTTTTTTTTTGCCAACACTAAGCTTTTATTTTCTTATTTATAAATTAAAGGATAAACTTTTTTGGGACAATGACAAAAAAATCCCTTCCAATTTGCAAAATTTCAATAACAACTTTATGATAAATATTAACAACTTTATGATAGATATTAACAACCATTAACAACTCAAAATTCCTTATTTAAGATTTTACAAATTAAAAGGGATTTTTTTGTCATTTTCCCAACTATTTTAGTGCTAGATGATCATTTAAAAAGACTTTTTGACATTTAACTACCTTAACCCATCAAAAATCAAACTATCAAACTACTAAGAAAATATATTAGACAAACAGAGACAAATTAATAAGTGCAAGCTGCAAGTGAGAAAGGAATAAATAAAAAAGAAACAAAGAACAAAAAAACAATTAAACATGTTAAAATTGATTTGAGTTTTTTGTTGTACAAAAAAATATATTCTTGTAAAAAAAGAAAGTTATTTTCAGAAGAACTAGAGAACAAACATGCCCATCTTTTTTGATGGAAGAGGATCTCTCCTCTTCCATTCTCTTTTCTACTATAAATTTTTTATATATTTTTATTATTAGATAGATTTTACATAAAATTAGTGACATTTTGATATTTTATGAATAAAAAATGGTTTAATTTTTAATTTTATATTTAAGATAGAGGAGTGATAAAGGAGAGAACGGGAAGAGGTGAGCAACCTCCTCCTTTTTTGATATCTTCTTACAAACATGCACATCTTTTTTTTATGTCTTCTTACTTATCATTCTACAAAACTAGAGAAAAAGGCGGAGAACATTGAATTTGACTGTTTTCATTAATGACATTCATATTTTTTTTTTCTTTACAAACTATTTTACAAAACCATTTTTAATTCCAAAACAGAGAAAAGGTGTAGAAAACAAACTATTTTTTTACAATTTTCTAATTTTTCATTTCCAAGCATTTGTTAAAAAATGAATTTTGCAAAATTTACTTATCAAATTCCATCTATAACTCCGTCCATAAAATAGATTTGAGACGAACTTGAGAAGAATATTTGATGTTGAAGAGCTGAAAAACAGGTTGAAGAAGAATGTGTGTGATAACAAGAACGAAGGAGATAATTGTTTTCAATTTTGCCAGGTTTAACACATGTGGTAATAATAGGGTGGCATGCCACTTCAACATAATGTGTCAATTAACCTTTGATTTGAAGGTAATATCACCCCATATTGTAAAACTCTTGGGGTGACATTGTACCACAAAAATTTATAAAAAAAAATTATTAATTTTTATGCTGAAATGGACAATGACATGGCATTAAATATTATGTATCCAGGGTCTCTTGACTCTTCTGTAAGTTTGGGGGTTATATTATTTCACTTTAACATTGGTCTTGAAATTTGTATTTATACCTTTTTAGAGTTGATTTTAAATGTAAATTACGTATGTCTATGCTGACATTGACATCTATCTATGTGCTTCATGCTCATTCCAACTCCATATTTTATTTTTGGATGGGGCGAGTATTAAGTACTTTGTAGTATTTCATTTTATCTTATTAAATTGTCTTTATATAACAAGCTTGTACCAATACAGGCAGATAAAATTATCAATTTTGTTATACAATTTAAATGATTTTTGAAGTTATCCTTATTTATCAAAATCAATTTATATGTTATATTAATTTCTACTTGTTGACTACGATAATTAAATATGGTTATGTACAGAAAATTTAATACTTAATAAAATAATCAAAGCATAGTATAAAAAGAACAAAAAATATATTCTAAGTAGAATCTTATTAAATGGAAAGGAGTGAGAATAAGTGTGTATAAAACATTTTGTAGTGTAAATAAGATTTTTTTGCCATGTAAAAATATTTTTTAAAATTTTTTATAATATGAAAATAAAAAAAAACAATTAGTGAATGGGTAATTTATGAAAGATGCGGGGAGTGGTTGGGGAAGTGAAGGCTCAATGCAAAATTAGAAATGGGCCCCGCCTGTCGAGAGACATATTTAGGTGGGGCCACACATGGTAACTGGTAAGGACGAGAAGACAGAGAGGACAGTCTCGTCCGTATCAATGGTATTCCCAAAACCAACTACTCTCAACGCCTCAGTAGGATTATAACATCAAATTGTTTTTCATATTTTTTTAACAAAAAGTTGACTTGACTACTTGAGTTTTTGGGGAGCTCAATAAAGTAAGGGTATGCTTAGAGTCGGAAATTCGGGTCAAGTTTGTCGGGCCGGTCCTTTAAGCAAGAGCTCGAAGAGGGTCAGGTTTTGATTTTGGGGGCAAAAAAGGGAACGGGCTAGCCCGTCGGGCCGGCCCGTTTAAGCCCGTCTAAGAAGTTTTTTTTTTTCAGGAAATAAAAATTAAAAAGGCAAATTATACTACTCATCTGGTCCTATTTATAAGTCACTTTCAGCATATTTCACACGGACCAAGGAAATCCTTAAAACTCATTAACTTTCCACTAAAATCCAACAAATTTACAACTTTACCCATATTAAATATCCACTATACCACATGAAAATAAAGTCAACACATAATAAATGAAGGGTAAACTTGTATATTCACACTAAATATTTAATGAGGTGACTTATATATAGGACCAAATAAAACCTTCTCTCTCTGCCCTATAAATAGGACCAGAGGAGTATATTATTATGTATTGATTTATTTTGTGGTTTGTGAACTAGTTTTTTTAAATGTGTTGTGTCATGTAGACACGTTGTCCTTATGGAACATTCTAATATTTTATGTAGTTGTGATGTATAACTTCTAGATGTGGTGTATGACTTCTAATTCTAGACTTGCTACTTATGGATCGTATTTATGTTTTTTATTTATGCTTGGTCTCTTGTTTTTTGATTGTGTAATATTTGGAGTAATGAACGACTATTTCATGTCACTACTTTTTTCCGTTCTATTTAATCTCATTTTTTGAATTGTGATGTATCTTTGCTTTTGTTGTCTTTATCTAGTAATTAATTAATTATTTGTGTAACATTGCCAATTTGTTATTGTTAATTAAAAAACCACATAAATTTAGCAAGTTTTTCCTTTTTAAGTTTTATATATACCATTTTTGACAAATTATGTCACTTGACTTTGTTGCACAATTTATATTCAATTACCCATCTTTGTTTCTTTAATTTTTTCGCAATGCAATTTCATTGATAAAAAAAAGTTAAAGCCATTCGCTTTTATTTTTTTAAAAAAAAAAAAAGAGTAAAAGCCCGTTGGACCGGTCCGAACCCGACCTCTTAAGAGCCGGGCTTCAATAAAATGGTGTATTTTTGTTCACGGCCCGTTTAAGCCCGGCCGGCCGAATTTCCAACTCTAGGTATGCTTCCAAATTTAAAGACTACTTTACTAAGGAGTGCACAGATCCCCTGTCAAGAAGGCATCTCTATATCTGAACTCACAGTTTTATGGTTACGATGAATTAATCTTTTTACTAATTTGATCAACCTTTATTAGCAAATTGTTTTCATTTTATTATGACATGAATGAAGTGATTCCAATTAATTTCTCCCTTCCCTAACTAAAAGATCTAGTATATTTTTTTAGAGATTAAGTAAATAAAATGACTCATTTAATCATAACATATTTTATGTATCACTATCAAATTATATGTCAGTTCATAATTCAAATAAACCAGTTTAGAGAATAAAACTGACTCAAATCAATTTATGAGTAATTTATTTAACGTTCTTAGAATTTTGTAAAAATGTCATCTAAGTCCTATGTTTAGAAATGGATGGAGTATTATTTAATTATATTATATGTTATATATTATTAGATAATATATTAATTTATAAGTTAGATTAATTAATTAGTTTTAAAGAAAAGTCAAAAATATAAATATTTTAAAGTGCTTTGTTTTTCTTCCTTAATAACTTAATTTTAAGATATGCTACATGTTATACAATACCTTAGTTTATAAACAAGATAGTTTAGTTTTGAGGAAAAACGATAATCATAAATATTTTAAAGTTTTTATTTTGTATGATTACTCTTTGGGTTATAATGCAAATTTGCCATCCATAAAAAAAAAGATACAAATTTGCTCTAGAAGTTTTCACTTACAAGCGATTTTGTCGTGAAACTTTTTTCGGGTTCAAAATTGCCCCAGACGTTTCAAAATGTAGTAATTTTGCCACTTACTGTTGAAATATTAATGGTCAAAGTCATTTTTTTAACAATCAAAGTTGATATTTTAATATAAAAGAGTAAAATTGCTACTTATTAAAATTTTCAGGACAATTTTAAATCCACAAAAACTTTCAAGCCAGATTAGCTCATAAGTAAAAACTTCGACGATAAATTTACACCTTAACCCTTAATCTTTTCAAAATGGTTGATTTAATATAATATTTAAGAGACCGAGAGGGTATTAATGTCAGATGGAGTGTTTTTTTTTTTTTTTGGTATTTAGAGTAACGTGATTTTTATTAAATAAAAAATGAAATAATCATTATTGCTAATGTACCAGTCCTATTACCAATATATTAGATAAAAATAGGAAAAATACTGTTACTATATTGTTGATTTTCAAATTATATTAAACAATGGAGAAGATTCTACATGTAGTCTGCTCACCAACCTCAAAAGTTAAAACATTGTAATTAATTAGTAATTATCTTATATATTGTCACAAGTCCCACATTAGGGAGGTTTCCTTGTAAGAGGGGCCTCATAAGTCATTGACTCCCCAACACCAATGACTCGCTTTTGTGGTGTAATTCTCCCAAGAACTTCTGCTCTTTATAATGATGTTTTCATTGAGAGACGGCCAAAGGGAAAGGACTACCTACAGAGGGTTTAGACCGGAGGAGCTGACTAGCAGAAAGGCCGAGTGAAGTGCCGTGGCGGCTTTCAAGGGGATGTATTGTCACAAGTTCTACATCGGGAGGTTTCCTTGCAAGAGGAGCTTTATAAGTCCTTGACTCCCCAACCCTAATGGCTAGCTTTTGGGGTGTGGTTCTCCCAAAGACTTGTACTCGTTATATATATCATAACTGGTTTTGAATGTATGAGCTAATAAGTAATTTATAAATGTCACTCCTTGTAAGAGTATTTAGCTCCTTGTAACAAATATGTATTGGTTAACCAATAAGGATTGATTATAATTAATGGAAAGAGTTGGTCCTACACAAAATAAATAATAAGGTTTAAACTATAACAGGGAGTAGCTATAAGTGTCTCCACTAACCTTCTTTTTCATTTAAAATCTTTATTTTTGATTTACTTTCAATAATTAAAATATAATACAATGTAAAAATGTTATTATACGGCATTTTTATATTTCGTTTGATCATTTCATTTTTTTTGTTAATATCTCCTACATTTGCTAGGGTAGCATTTTGTTTGTGATGAAATAGATATTCGTCTTAAAGTTTTTTATGGGGTTCTTGTAGCACCGAGGAAACTCCATCGTGTTAAGATAGATTATCATTTTCAGTCAATACATACATGGATGGGGTTTAGGATCAAGACCGATACAAATTGTCGATCAATAATTTTTTGTAACACGTGCTTTTGGAGAATTATTTCATCTGAGTCTCGTATAAATATAGAAATAATGTAGTAGATCTTAATATCCTTATTATCAAATAACGTTATCTCTAATAGGATTGCTGAAAATTCAGATAAAAAGATAGGATTGCTGAAAATGAAAACATAATTGTCGAGAGGCTAAAATGGTGTGTGGATCACAATGATACATCTATAAATAACACTGCAATTTGAAATTTCTAGTCTTTCGGGTTCCGATATATAATATGTTCAAGATTGTCCAGTTCCCCTTCGTGTTTGGAATGATTAGTGGCTGCTGCCCTAGTTTAATCTGCTTGAGGTATTATACTATCTGCTATGATGCTGCATATTTATTTAATTTGTTAAAGGATGGTGACAGAGTTAAGGATAATTTGAGATGAGATCCTCCTTGGAAGGAACATCTCACTGTTTGTAATGTGGAAACGATTGTGATGGTTATAGGGAAGGTCTGATTGGTTTCTCTTGGTGCAAGTTATTTTTAATGCTTTATTTTTTATCAGATAGAGGACTACTTGGATCAAATGGAGAATAGTAATCTTGGCAAATTTGTGAAGTTTGGTAGTTCTCTGATTAGTTTTCTTATGATGTTTTCTGCAGAAGATTTTGTTTGCTAGTAGTTTGTTTTTCTGATGTTCTGGTATTGGTATTGTGAAACTTTGTAGTTACTATTTTCATGGAAATGAAATTTACAGATTTAAGCAAAAAAAAAAAAAGGTCATTCCAATATATAATATATGATTAGGGTAATAAATTTACATATATTTACTAAATTAATTAATAACTATTTTAGTTATTTGAAATAAAATGTGTAATGCTTTTTCCTTGCATACCCTTATTTAACAATAATAGCAAGAAAATTAGAAATTTACGAGCAAAGAAAATGGAGAGAAGAAGACTAAAAAAAATGTTATCAGTCTCCTATTTTGGATGTACAGATGAAAGCAACGAGAAAATAAAATGAACAAATACATAAATGACTAAAAATTTCTTACCATGTGCTGGCAAAATATTTATACTAATCTTTATGCCAAAATATACCATACTTAAAATCAAATTAAATATTATAAGAGAGAATCCCATTTAAATCCATATGAAATATCTAATCTAAATTTTGGTCTACACTTTTAGTGAATCCCTAAATAGGTAAAGTGGCCTTATTAGTGTTTCTTGGATGCATTGATTTTACTAATTTGCCCTCATGTAAAAATACATTTTTAAATAAGATATAGATTTTTTAAGAAAAAGAATGAAACAAAAAGAGAAGATTAATAAAAAATAATTAAAATTCATATAGGTGAAATCGATGAATTTTAAAATCCCTAATAAAGCTCTTGGCTTAACTAAGGATTTGTTGAAAGTGCATGCCTAAATTTAGATTTGTGTGTTTCATTGGAATTTAAATGCAATTCCCCATATTATACTGGCAAAATATATTGCCAAAAAAAAAAAATTACAAAATCACATTATATTAACACCACCAAAAAATTTCATTGTGTATTATACTATAATGTATGGAAAAATGACATTAAAATTAATAAAATAATTTAATATAGAAATTAATTAGAATAGATTATTTCACTCTTTCATTTTCGCTCCATCAAAATAGATGATAGGTAAGTATAAAAAAAATGATAAGTTTGAAGGTTTTATCTCTCTCCACTATCCTTCTAGTCCCATGTTAGATTTATTAATTTGAACACTTCAATTCATATTTAATATTTTATAAAATAATTTTAAATTTGAAAAATTAGTAAAGTGGATAGAGATGAAAAGGAAAAGTAATGGGGAGAAACCAAATCCGGACTCAAGCCTCCATGATTCATTTCATTACAAACTCCCAGCATGCGCTGTTTTAGAGGCCTCTCCACTAGACAACCCCTTCCACTTATTCTCCACTTAGCATATCTACCGTCATATTTGTTTTAAATGGTCGAGACTTATTGCAATTGAAAAATATATTATACAATCAATAATAAATAGATAATAATATTTTTCAATTATAATAGATCTCAACCATTGAAAGCAGATCCAATAATAAATATGTTAAGTGGAAAGTAAGTGGAAGGATTGTGTAGTGGAGATGCTTCTTACCGGCACGCGGTTGTAGCTAACAACTAGGGTTTCTTAAACGCCAATCTCATAAAATATTAAATATAAAAACGATGTCCAAATTACAGCCTTCACGCTAGTTTCCAAAAGCTGAGAGCATGGACCATGCACTATGACTATTTGGTGGCTAATATATCAACTTTTTTTGCCCTCGACTAATCTATCAGCTAATACATCTAATTTTCTTATTATGTCTCTTGGTAACATAAAACAATTAATACTCTTTTTTTTTTTTAATCCTACCAATTTCGTACAGTGATTTTAGAAGAATCCAATCTTATCATGTTTATTTTCTATACAGCTGCCACGTGGTCACGACCAATCAAGGAAGTTTTATTGGTTCAATGGTTTCTCAAATGCTGAACACATTAAGCCGCTGAAAAAACAAAGGCTAAAAACAAACCGGCCAACAATAACAACAAACTAATGTCCATGTTTTGTCATGGAAGTTTTAACTAGTTCAGCTTTTTGGTGCCATTCACTGTGTCAATTATTGTGTATCGGCATCACTTAATATACCAGCTAACAATTTAAATTTGGATTTTATATTTTCAGCTAACAATTTTCAGGTAAAAAACAATTTTTTAGAGAAATTAATAATGAAAAGATTATTTTAATTTAATTTTGTATCCATTAAATATTTTTTAAATGAAAATAAATTAATTTTTACGATCCAAATTAAATCTAAATGATAAAAGAGGATGATGAGCTCTTAATACTCATCATTATGCTCAATACTTAAATTCGTTCAGTTATGTCATCCCCTCTAAAATTTCTTTCAAGTAAGGTATCAAATGTTGAAGGAAATAAAGTAATAAAAATATAACTATTGAAGATATAAGAAAATATTGAATAAAAGGGACATATATAAAATTAAATCACATCCTTTAATTAGATTTTATATTTATAAATAGATGAAGTATGAGAACAAAATAAAACTTTATTACTAAAGTTGATTTTTTGAAAATAATAATATATGGATAAAATTAAATCATGTCTTTTAATTAGATTTTATATTTATAAATAGATGAAGTATGAGAACAAAATAAAACTTTATTACTAAAGTTGATTTTTTGAAAATAATAATATGTGGACGATATACACAACATTTTTTTTACCAGATAACATCTATAATATTAGAAAAAAACAAATATAAACAATTTATTGATAGGTAAGACATAAAACTTCTTAAAAAATGCATTTGTGGTGGAGCGAGGGGGGTAATACCGTAATAGAAGTGGCATCATTTCCTTAAAGGAAATTTATCATGATATTTAAAGGAAGAAATTGCAACTCATTTGTTATACTTACGAGACATTTTTATGATTATATATTTTTTAATTTAGATCCTCAAAATGACTTTTCCTTCATAAATCTCCACTTCTTTTTGCCATAAAATATGAATTATTTCTCTTAGTACTGTTACAAAGATGTACGTTGGCTTGATAAAGAAAAACAAAGATGTACGTTATGCATTTAATTTTGCCATGACAATAATAGTATTACAATTTTGTGATAGTCACATCTAAGGAAAATTATTGTCTATGATACTTTTTTTTAAAATTCCAATACACTATTGATTACAGATTTTGAATTATACTCTCATCTAGATTCTACGGTGCATGTTGGAATTATCTTATTTAAATTGATTTTATATTACATGTGAGGGAAACATGTTGGACGAATTATATAAGCCAAAACACAGAAATAATTTTATGTGGATTTTCCAAACCCGCCTAGTCTCTAGAAAAAATTCCAAACCCACCTAATAAATTTAATATATCAAGAAAAGAGAATAGTCACACAAAAAGCATTTGAGATTAAAAGCAATAAGTAGGTAAGAAAATCCACATATATAATTTGTCTAAATCAAAGTCTCCAATTCAAGTTCCAGAAAGTCACTTATCCTAGAAGAGGAAGTTACGTACCCTGCAATTAGAGTAAATAATTGTTAGGATGATAATATATGCTAGAGAAGTCGCCAATATCTGATTGATAGTAATAAAATAGGTAAGAAATGGTTTTTTTATGAGTATACCCTTCTTTTTTAGATCAAAAGTAAGAGAGAGAAATCATGGCGAGAAAAATGATGAAAAAGAATATATGATACAAAATAAATAGAAAGAATGAAATTAATTAGGATACAATTGTTAAAAATGTGTTTAGTGCTCATATCATGTGGACTTTCCAAATCAACCTACTAAATTTAATTTGTTAGGAAGAGAGATAGTCTCAAGAACAAATGAAATAACGGGTGACTGCCAACGGATTAAATTTCTTAAAAAATCAGTATAACTTTCTCAAGTCCTTTTTTTATAAAATCTTATCAATTGAACTGCCATGTTAGAAAAATCGGTCAAAATAATATTTATGTAGGAAATGATAGAGAGAAGCAAATGAGACTATATGAATGAAAGATAGTATAGGAGAGAAAGACGTATGAAGCAAATCAAATTAAGTATTAGTATAGGAGAGAAAGACATATGAAGCAAATCAAATTAAGTATTAGTATAGGAGAGAAAGATGTATGAAGCAAATCAAACTAAGTAGGGATAAAATTGGTAAAAATACTTTTAATACTCAAACATCTTCAATATAAATATTTTAAAATGGACTAAACCAAATTCAGCAGCTGGAATCTTATAAAAAAAGACAGGAAGTGTGTTAATTATATTTCTTAATCACAAAGCTAAAAACTTGTATAACAGAAAAAGTAGGAAGAAATATTTAATAATAAAAATAGTTATTACTAAAGTATTAAATGGAAATAGATTGTTTCACTGACCGTTAATTTATATCAATATTTTAAAATTAAATCATAATCTTTTTTTGGAGTATGAAATTCAAAACTTTATGATGCCATGTTTTTTTTTGACCTGTTTATGATGCCATGTTAAAAAAAATAAAACAATGAAAATAAATGAAATGATTCCATCAAGCTATTGGAAAGATTCTTATCTTACCTTAGTTAATTAAGAGGCCCTAGTATTGTTAAAGAAATCTTGACCAATAAAAAAAGGGTGTTGTGATTGTCAAAGAAACTATTCCGCCAACAATACGAGAAACTCTCAAACACACACAAATGAACGAGGTTGGAATCTTTATTTAGGTTTGCCTTTGCTTGCATAACATTGAATGAGTGGTGGGTCAAATACACCAACAAAGAAAAGTTAGATATAGTCACCCATACCCATTAAAAATCTTTTCCAATTTCAAGCGTAATGTAACAACCCATTTTCTATAAAAGAAAGCGAAAAACTTTTGCTTTCAAAAATAGCAACAATTTGTCAAACCCACTCCCAAAAAATAAAAAAAGGAAAGTTAAAAAAAGAGGGGAAATCCATGTAAGCGCGCTCCACCAGTGGGTGGCCTGACCAGTGACAACTCTCTTCCTAAAAAAATTCCAAACACACAAAAAGAGAGAGAGAGAGGGAGAGAGAGAGAAATTCTTTGTACTCAATTACAATCAAACACATTATATCCAGTGCTAAAATTTTAATCTCATTTTTCTATTTTTTTAAGTGTTAATATAACTTTTGGTCCCTAAATTTTTACTTAACTTTTGTTTTGATCCATTAACTTTTGGTTAATTTTGGTTTAGTCCCTAAACTTTAAAATCGATGGTTTTGGTCTCTGAACTTTCTGTCAATTTTGGTTTTAAGCCCTCAAGCAAAACAAAAAATTTTAATGTTCAAAGATTAAAACCAGAATTGAATGAAAGTTCAGAGATCAAAAGTTATATCAACCCTTTTTATTAATCTACAAATTGAAAGATATTTTTACTTGCTAGCTAAATTTTTTAGTCTCCAATCCAGCCAGATTTAATTTAAATTTTCACGTTAAAATAAGGTGTTTGTTTGCAATTCATCATGCCACATGATAACAGTCTAGGATAATATTAATATTTATATAAAAAAGAAACAAAAGTAAAAAACCAACCACATGATTTCATTTGTGTCGGATGGGCCCCACCATGCGGACGGACTTCACTGGCACATTTAAATTTAGTTAATTTCCAGATATGAGCACAAAAGAAAAGGAAAGGAAAAGCAAAGAATCACAACTCCCATTTTTTTCCTTTTTTTAAAAAAGTCACACCACCCCCCTCTCACCCCAACGGATCACACACGACACTTGAATAAACAAATATAAATAAAAAACATTTATGATTTTATCTTTCTTACAGGTCCCATAAAGCAAGATAGTGTACGATAGGAGAGAGAAGATACGTCCGTGAGGGCAGCTTTTAATAAAAGCCTTGGTTCCGCTATACACGCCCCTGTCTCTTTCTTCCTCATATCAAAAAACCATATCCCTATTTTACCCCCCTCCCCTATATATACCCTCCCTCCTTTCTCTTTCCTCTCACCCAAACCCTCCCTTTTTCTCTCTCTATACCATTTCTCCCTCTCTCTCTATTACACCAACACCATTATTCTCTCTCTCTCTCTACTGTTACCATGGTGAACGATTCTGCCGACACCAGAAAACGAGTCCGAGATGATGACTCGTCCGAGTTCCATCATGACTCGCACGAGTCCAAGATCTCCCGCCTTCACTCCGACTCGGACTCCAACTCGTCCGGGTCACACCTGAACCGTACGGACTCCAACTCGTCCGAGTCACAGCTGACCCGTACGGACTCGACCTCGTCGGGTGATGAACTCGGCCGGGTTGACTCGGCACCGACGACGGCCGGTTCAAAGGATATTGAGGATGATTTGTTGATGAAAATCCTTGATGATTCCGAGAATGCCCCTGGCGAGCGAGATCCGACGATGCAAGGGCTTGATTCTGTGATCAAGAGTTTCGAGGATGAGATCCTCGCGCCCGGTTCAGATCTCCTGGGTTCGAACCCGGTTCATCATGAATCGAGCGATTTGCAGCATCTTCTGGAAGCTTCTGACGATGAACTCGGTTTGCCGCCGACGGTTACGCCTCCGGTTGAGGAGGAAAAGCCGGAGTCGTTAACCGAGGGGTTCAGACCGGTCGGACCGGACGGAATAGATCTGAGCGGTTTTTTAGGGTTTGAAGATGATATGAATGTTCCACAGTATGAAGAAGCTCTTGGCTATGGAAATGGCGTTTTTGTTGAGTACCAGTATGGTGCTGATGATAACGCCGGAGGTTTTGTTACTCTTGATGGGTTGTTTGATCATGCGGATTCCGGCGATGTGTTGTGGCGGTCGGAATCTTTGCAGGCTATGTAGGAGGAAGATATTTTATGTGGGAGAAACGTTTCGGTGGCGGCGATATTTTGTGGTTGCGTTTTGCCGAAACGTTTCTGGGAAATGTTGACATGTTGTAAATCAACTATGGAGACGATGATGGAATAGGAAGCACAGAAAATGTAGATGGCAGATGTGAAAAATTGCTTAGAATTAATTATTTTGTTCATTTATGTTGGTTTTTTTTTTTTTTTCAATTTAACAAGTAGATGTAGTGCTCATTGCTCTGATTCGTTTGTTACCCTTTTTTGGGTTAAGTTCTTGACCTTGGCTAGACATCTCTTCATGGTTTTTTTTTTTTTGGGTACAATAAATTAATTACATGTTTCCGTGCAAGGAATTTAATTAGGGTAAGGAACTTGATTAAAATGTTGCTGAAATCACCTAATTAACCTTAACTACTTGAACTAGTTATCGCCTGCTTGCCAAAGAACACTTGACCAGGTAAAAAATGATTCGATTAACTTCATGTTTTTGAAAATTAAAATTAGAATGTTAGATAAGTTTGTTAAAATCATATGATAATACCAAAATACCCTCTCTCTTGTATATTACTCCCTGCGTGTTTGCATTACTCAAGCATTCACTCTGATAAATGTTTCTGAAATAATTTTGTTTCCTTATATTTACCCTTATTTATGATTGAGTACCACTCTGTTCCTTATTATAAATCCATACTAACTACTTCTCACATACTAAGAAGTGGAAGTTATAGGCTTATAGCATTAAATATGACATATTTTCAAAAAAATTTCCAACTATGCTCTTATTTAAGAATATGTGTTATAATAATATTTTATACATTATAAGCATTTTCACTCATCTTTCTTATTTCTAACATAGGGGCAAAATAGTCGCAATAGCATTAATTGATCTCAAAGTGGATTTTTATTTTGAAACAAAAAATTTGTGGTAGTTGGATTTATAATAAGGAACAGAGTGGTATATAAGAAAGAGAAATGTGATAATAGTGTAATAAATGAGTATGAAAGAGAATGTAAATAGAGAAAATAATAATGGGTAAAGTGGGAAAAAAACTCATTAAATGCTTTGACAAATTTGGACAGGCTCTTATAAAAATGGACAAAACCATTCAAATTTTTGACTCTTATACATAGGGACAGAGGGAATATTAAAGAGCATTAATAGGGTTAATATAAGGAAAATTGAGAAAAATCAGAAAATAATATCATGTTTAGGACCAAATTTAACTACCAAAAATTGAGTGAGAACTTAAACTACAGTAATCATAAATCTGATTAATCAGTCCAGAATGTTGTATTTTGAGTTTAAAAGTCAATTTCAACTTCTCTTATTAGTAATAGCTTTTATTAAGGGAGATAGGTTATCTATCTTGCAATGAAAAACTTTTGGACATCAAAATTGTGAGCCATATTCCAGTTAAATCATGTTTACAATGAGTTTCAACCTAAATTAAGAATTCATTTACAAGCGATTTTTTTATTAATAAATATTTGTTAAAATATACGATTAAATCGTTATAGTACACAAATATAGATAATTTGATTTTCATATACAAATATTTAGCCAACTTCGTTTATACGTATATTAAATTTCTCAAAATTTGTAATTTAGTGTATTTAGCAAAAACAGATTGTATGAATCACCCACACACAAAGCCAATAACCATCCAAATATGTAAAGTAAATACGATTTTGCAAGTTTTAAACTGCAACAATTTTAATCTCAGTTGGTGAATTCTAAAGTTGAACGCAGGTGACACAAATTTCACAACAAAGATGATATGATTTCGTAAACTGAAAATATAAAAATGATAAACTTAGTAAATCACCTCATTAGTTTAAAAATGTTCCCCACTCAATTTCCTGAGGTTGAATCCTTGACCAGGACAACAATCACACTTCCTCTTCTACGGATAATGAATGTGAATCTAGAAGCCGGTGAAAAGTCCTATCATTTTTTTCTTTTGCCAACTATGCTTGTCGATTCAAAAATTTATCTTGATGCACCTGTATAAAGTCATTTAAATACTCAGTTCATTAAATAGATATTTATCAGTTCAATTTTCTTTATAAAATTCATGTCACATCATTAAATAGATATTGATATCTGATAAACGTGACCTTGTAAATATACATCGTTTAATAAAGTTCATATCTTTTACAGACTTCTGACAGGTCAAAAAAAAAATATCTTTTACAGATTTCTGGCAAAAAAAATAAAAAATAAAAAATCTTTTACGGATCGAAAAAGAAGTTCACATCTGTGTTCTCATTTGTACCGGCTCGGTGGCTTGTCCCCATATTGTGGTGCCCACTGTCCACAGACTATGACGCAGGCCCATCCACTTATGTGACTCACCTAACAATTATGCACAAGCAATTGGCCAAAAATGAATGAATTCTTTCTAAATTCATTTTTTATAAGTGTTAATTAATTAATGGGTAAAACGTTGGAAAATACATTTATTACTCAAATAAAGTCAAATAAGATCTTATATTTTAGAATAAGATCATTCAAAAAATTGGACATTGCATTATGGAACGGAGGGAGTCTATAAATAAAAGTAATAAAACCTTCAGTTATAAATATGAAAGCTAGTTGGGGTTGGATTCAGTCCAAAAATATAATAGGCTAAAGTATACTTTTGGTCATTTATCTTTGCATCAAGTCCTCTTTTGATCCCTTAACTTTAAAAAATACACTTTTAGTCCTTTTTCGCTAACGTCGTTAGTTTCATTTAAAGGAAATAATTCTTATATTTTAAAATTTGACCATTTTTATTAATATTTAATTATAAAATTACTTTTTAGATCTACTGAGTCAGTATTTTCCGTTAAATGAAACTAACGGCGTTAGTGAAAAAGGATCAAAAGTGAACTTTTCAAAGTTAAGGAACTAAAAAGAGACTTGATGCAAAGATAAAGGACTAAAAGTATACTTTAGCCAATATAATATCTCAATCTATTTTATCTTTTATTTTGTCATTTCTTATCAAACTAATCTACCTAACTCATGAACAAATGTGTAAAGCAAAGGTACTACTTGAAGGGCCTGTTTGGCACTACATGGACATAAAAAAGAAAAAGCAACCACACACCATAATCCTTTTTTAAGGGCTTGTTTGGTATAGCTTATTAAACCATAGTTTGGAGCAAGAATAACCTTTCAAAATCATGGTTTGGGCTTAAAACCATAGTTTTATAAACTGTACCAAACAGGCACTAAATCTTTACTGATCACATCAACAGGTGAAGAGAAGCTAACCTAACCTAGCGCTGATACAATTGATGTTAAGCGAGGATATTTTTGAGAAATTATGTCACATTCATTCAAATCAACTAATTTTTCACATTCTCTTAATTTGTCCAAAAGTAGTTCTGATATGACAGCATCATTGAGTAAACTTTACAAGAGTTTTGAAGTTTTTATTTAACAAATGTGCCCATTGAAATAATTATTTTTATTTAATTAAATAACTAGGACCAATATAGCTATATGTTTTTTTTCTCCAACCAAGAAAGCCAGCTATATATGGATACATACAAAATTGTTTATTCGAATTCTTATCATTGAGTCGATTGAGATTATCATAGCACAACCTTCTGTGATGGGCACTTTTTTTTTTTTTTTTTGACAAATGGGCACATTACTTCGGAGAAACAAGTTGAAATATTTTATTTTTTAAAAATAAATAAAAAAGAAATATGTTGTTATCCGTTCCCCTGATACAATCATTCAGCCAACGGCTACTATTTTAACGCCAATCATTTTCGGGTTTCATGTCTTCACCCCATTTGCAATTGTAATTGCATTGGGGCCTTTGATGTAATCATCTGGCGACATCCCTCCAAAATAAACGTTATGGCTTCTTTTGATATTTTCAATCCCTACATGCGTGTACAACTCAAATACATTCTACTCCCTCCATTTGTAAATAAACACCTGTTTATTTAATTTGATAAAATTAAGGATATTAGTTAAATTAGTTAAAATCATATGAAATTAGCAAAACATTCAAACAATCTACCTTTATTCTTTCCCTCCCCCACTTACTTGTTTTTTTATTTAGGAGAATCAATAAAGGTAATTTGGAGAAAAGTTGAGAAAAATTAAAATGGGTATTATATTTATGAACAAACTCAACTCTGCAAATAAATCCTATATTTAGTAACAGAGGGAGTACTAATTTTTTGTTTTTTGTTTTTGTTGCCCAAGGTATCTCCCAACCCGATAAACCAATGACTAATCCTCTGCGGATCTGAGCTCCATTTAAGAGTTTGTCGCTGGCCAATGGGTTGCTGCATATACAAGACGGGATTCGAACATTCAACACTTGTTTAAACGGATGAGTGAGCTGATCACTCGACCAACCACGTTTGGCCGGAGGAAGTACTATTTTTTTTTGTGTTTCATAAATGATATTTTTTTTGGAAAAAATATTCTTTACTCTTTAAATCCTCCAAACTCAATTTCTTAATAAAATAAAAATATATTTATATTTTTAGCCTTAAAAAATTAGTTATTTAGTTTCTCACTTGAACTGAATTTCTATAAGTATACTCGTTGAACTAAGTTTAAAATTTAGGCTTTTAGCCGTTTAATTTGTTTATCCTCATATTTTTTTTTTATAAAAAATATCCAATCTTTCATGAACTGAGTTGTGATTGACTTATAAGTTAGAATTACATATAACAAGGATGGAATAACCAAAATGTGAAGTGAAGGATCAAATTGCAATAGATGGGATTGATTCTTCATAATATGATGAATCAACACATACAATCCTGTTTATAATGACGTTGATATTTAATATCTGATAATGCTTTAAATATGATTATCTCCAATAAAATTATACATATGCGTAGTTGAAAAAACATTGCAATTACTTAAATTTTATAGATAAAGTTGTAATAAAGGCAAAACTATGGCACTAAAAGATCATATATAATTTTTTCTGCAAAATGTGATTAATTCGACTTGATGTCATGAATGATACTCCCTCCAACTTTTTATTTAAGATATCAAACGACAAAATCACATAGATTAATAGAGTAGTTGAAAATTATAAATATATAGGAAATAAATTTTTTCTCAAGGTTATTCTTATTTATAATGTGGTATATAAGAGAGAGAAATATGATAATAAATGTGGTACTTTCCATGCTTATCGGAAATACAAGTAAGGGGTGTTCTTTCACTATCAATCGTTCAGATCTAATGTGAATGATCCATATTTAATATTTTTAAGTTGGTGATTATTAAGTGAAAACTATATTTTTTTTGAGAAATTGACAGCTAAAGATTATTTTTATTTTATATTTTGTATGGTATAACATAATTGTTTTTAATAATAAAAATAAAAAGTATTAAATATAGAGTGTTCAGATTAGATCGGAACGATTCAAAATTGAGTAGCGTACCCTACTCTTCTTTCTACGAGTACGAAAAATGTTTCTATAATAATTGAAATCTGTATGAAACAGAATGTCAAAAATAATGATGAACAAAAGGGAAATGATCAAATGAAAAATGATTAAATGTTTTGATAAACCGAAACAAGAGAAAAACACATTTAAATTTAAATGGACTTTTATATTATAAATAAACAGGGACAAATGCAATATCATCGGGTTATGTTAACCCGACCCATTCACACAACGTTGATTTGGACCCGAAAATCGGACCGCAAACGTTCACATTCCTCTTGTCTCTTATCCACAAGAAGCTCAGAGTGTTGTGGCCAGAGCTCAGTTTCCATCCTCTAATGGCGTTAGCCACAGGTACTACTTGTGGCGGTGCTAGAATCCTCTACGGCAACCCCACCAGATCTCCCTACACCTCCTTCATCAACCCTTCTCCTCACTTCGCTCTCCCTTTCTCTGTTCGAAAACTTCACATAGTTTCCGCCAAGAAATTTTCCCCTCGTTCTGGAAGATTGGACAAGAATCGAAGGGGTTCCGTCACCACCGAAGACCAAGATGACCGTCGATCCGACGAGATTCAAGATTCCGTTGATAACGTCGTCGATGACGGTTATTTCTTGCCGGAGCTTCCCGGCGATAAGCCTGACTTATGGGAAGGTTCTCAGTGGGATGCCCTTGGTTTCTTCGTCCAGTATTTGTGGGCTTTCGGTATCGTTTTCGCGGTATGATCTCCAATTTTGTTCCCCTTTGATTGTGCTATTGTTTGATTCATGTGTTTTTGTGCTGAATTGAAGGTTTTTTATGTTCTGGTTTTAGGTTTCCTGAAAACTAGTTAGGGATTTGGGGACTTGTATTAGGTACTCACTTCGGTCGTAATTACAAGATCACTTTGAATTTTTTGGAAAATGAAAAATGAAGGATGCAAAATCAACCATTTAAATTGTTTGCGGTTATCATTTTTCCTCAAAACTGATTTATTCTACTTATAATCTAATATATAATCTTATCACATGTGACATATGCTATAACTTAGTGGTCTAATCTACTTCCTTAACTTCCACAAAAAAAAGTCAAAGTGATGTTATATTTAGTAGCGGAGTGAGTATTTTTGATACAGAAAATTGACAGAAAAATACAGTTAATGGGAAACAGTACTATACTTGCAAAACAAATACAAATATCTGAAGACACTAATCTGGCATCCACATGTTAGTTAAGTCTAATAATTGAAGCTGTTTTGACAAGCCTAATGAGTGGAGCTTACTATTGATGATGTACATGATACAACTCAATCCACTTAGAAGGACACTATTGAATATTAAATAAACTTGGGTTATGTGTGGAAGTTTAGAAATAAACGGAAAGGCACGTGCTAATTCATTGTTCAGAAGTTGAGCTAGTGAGGGAGACAATGAGATTACTTGTAGGTAGAATATAATATTTCAACAAGAAAGCATATAATTATCATTTTGCTATCTTAATAAAACGAAATGAAGGGAAGAGTGTGTTAAAGGGCTTATTATTACTTGTTTTTTGTACAATAAAAGCTTTCAGTCTCACGTCAGTTGCTTTGATTTTGTCTTTTGGGCGGGAAGGGGAGTGGTGGGAATTGGATTCTTGACATGTAAAGTTCAAAATAGTTTCTACTACACCCACATGGCATCGGCTTTGGAGGGCCATTCTTTATTTGTGTTTGGGAAGGGATTAAGTACTTTAAAAAAGAATAGTACAACTCCTCTCTCTAATGTATATCTGAACCCAATTTTTTATGTAAGACTTTTGTTCTTACCTACCACAATGCACATAAATAGAATAATAGAGGCCAAGGTTTAATCTTCATTGTTATTATACTTTCGAGATTTTTATGGAGATGGTCTATTCAATATGCAGTAACTTGTTCTCTAAGCCAATTAATATCTTACCAAACAAAAGGACAACCTTCAGGCAGATACAATGTATTAATTAAAGGTAAAGATTTGTAGGCCCCTCATTTACGAAATAAGCTTGTAAACATTGTTTTACTCAATGATATCTACTTTGGAGTTTTGATACGCTTTAATACCCGTGATTGACTTAGTAACTTGTTAATCTCTTTAAACTTAGAATTAACCAATCAAGTTGTATTTACACCCATGGATTAAATTTTCATTGCTGTGTATCCACTTCCATTCACAGTTAATTGCTTGTGGGATCGCTGTGGCAACATATAATGAAGGGGCAACAGATTTCAAGGAGACTCCTGCATACAAAGAATCGGTTCAGTCTCGAGAATTTTTGGAAGAACCTGAGGAATCAAACTCAGATGTGTTCGAGTCCAATCCAACAGAGGTGGCTCCTAGTTTGGAGTAGGTGTCTATTCTTAGATATTATTGTAAACACATTATAATGTTGGCCAACGAATTCAAACGTGAAGCATGGCACCAAGTTTGTAAGGCAATGCTTCTATTTATATGTAGAAGCTCTCAAAGTTTGTATAGACGGGTTGATTTTTCATTATGAAATGTATTATTGGCCATATCTCTGGCATTTCACTTGGTATTATGTGGTCTATCAAGTTATTGTGGTGTTTTATGTCTTTATGCTACTGCTGAAATAGAAGCGGTCTGAAAATTTTGGAAGAGTCATCTACTTAATAGCCACTTAAATAACATATTAAATCACTGAGAGATTTGCATTTCTGTTTTTGAACATAAGGAACCCTGCATCTAAACTGTGATAAACAAAACCAACTAATACACAATACTAAAATGCAATTGACTTTATGTTTTTGAACATAAGGTACCCTGCATCTGAGCTGTAATAAACAGAACCACCTAATCCATATACTAGAAATCACTAAAAGTAGATAAAATCATAAAATTGATGCCAACACGTTGGTAAGACTAAATCAAAATACATAATAGTTCTGCTAATTGACTAAAAATAAGGACTACAATCACAATTAGTATGTGAAGAAGAGTATTGCTGCGGTCAAAGGTACGGCAAAACCATACCCTGCCTTCAAATTAATGGCTTTGCTTCTTCCAAGTCCAAATCCTATAATGCTGGGTTTTGGTGTCACTGGAACTACTGGAGAAGCTAATATTGCAGTAAAAAGAGAGAATCATTAGAGAAAAAAAGAAACCAACTTTGCTATCAAAGTGTCCATTTTTTCCATGAACTTTGATTGAGAGACATCTTACTATAAAATTAACTAAACTTACTAAAAAAAGAGCTACAAACGAAACTTAGTAATAATAGGAAGAAAACAGAGGATGCTTTACCAGCAACGGGAGGATTACCCATTGGCCCAATGGGCGCTTGAGTAGGTGCTGAATTGGTAGACAATTTTACCCCTACATAAAAAAAAAACACTTTCATCAAACATACATATCCTAATAGTAAAATACCCTCAAAATTTGTAGACATCGTTTAACATAACTCAATGCAAGTGTTTAATTACCTGGGCAGTCAGAGACATTGACTTGAAGAGAACAGAGAGCAGGAAGCTGGAGGGCAAGTGTCCTATTGATGGGGAAGGAGGTGAAAGTGGAGGAGATATTTTGGAAAACACAGAGACAATGTGGGACTTGTGCATAGAGCAAATTAAGGTTATCACAACATAGCTGTCCTGGAGATGTAACAAGACCTTGCACAAATGGTGCACAAGGAACAAAAGGAAGGAGGTTGGGGGTGCATTGGGCTATGCTGGGGTCAGATAAGCTTCTGTCCTCCGAATTAATGGTGGATGATTGTGAAATGACGATGATGATGAAAATATTGTAGAAAATAGGAAGTAGAGAAGCCATAGTGCTGTGCTTGTGATGTTCATGCAGGGGATAAGGATCTACAAGTCGTCTAAATAGATAATGAATGAGTGTTTTTAGTGTGATGAGTTGTTGCATGCATGATGCATGTTATTAGACATGCAGTTTTGTTATTAATGGAAATGGTATTTAGATTCATGTATAACAAATACTCCTCCACCCATATAAGAGGTAAATAACTACTTTATGAATATTTTAAAAGTTAGTTGAGTTAGTTATTTTTAATAAGTGTGGATTGATTTTCCTAAGATATGATTTATAATTATGTACATTGCAAAGGAAGACCTTTGACAGGAACCCCTATTTATGTGCTATCAATAGGATGTTTGGGAAAATTTATAAATTTTGGAGACAATGTGATTTGAGGTATTGTATTTAGGACCAAAGTAAACCCAATAGTCTAACTCGTATATTCCAATATTTGAACTTTGGAAATATATTAATTCAGCAATCTGAAAGTAAAGAAGGCGAGTTCTTCATGAGTTCGGGGGTGAGCTAAAATTCCGCTCTCCGGTCAAAAGTGGATAATTCATGTTAAAATCATCAGGAGATTCACGCAATTGTTTCTTTTGGCAGTTTGACACAAAAACATATATATTGGTGGCACACATGTATATTAAGTCTACATATGCTGCTACATTGATTATATACCTCGTGCTAAGGGAAATTCGACCATGTAATACAAAATGACTGACAAAAAGCGATAATTTTATAAAAAAAAATGGTAAGGCCTCCTTTGATTTATTGGAGATAACAAGTACTTCGTAATCTCTTTAAGATGCGACTTAGTTAACTAATTTGAGGAAATTAAATAAGATAAAAATTTACTAAATTATATCACATATTACATGATCTCTTTGAAATACTTATATGTATAATTAGATTTTATACCAATTTATAAGCCAGGAAAATTATTTTGGAGAAAAACGATAAATAAAAATATTCTAAAGCAATTTATTTAACCTTTTCAATCTCCCCAAATTAATCAATTATGTCTTACCTTAAATAATGAAGGTCATATTGTTTATCAAAGATGAATAAAATGAGCGTCGTCTTGATTTGCATGTTTGGTCTAGGGTAAGAGTCTGGATCACACGTGGCCTCTCTCCTTTAATTTATTCTTCCTATCCGCTCCCACCTGTTGCCCCAAAATTATGTCATATTGAGGTAAAAAATTTTGTATTTGTTTTTATTATTGGGGGTAGTTAGAATAACTTCTGGAGAATAGCTTCTGAAAAAAAGGCTGATTTTGAAAAAGCTGAAAAAAGCTGAAAAAATAGCTTTTGATGAATGAAAGTGTTTGGATGGTTGTTGTGAGAATATCTTTTTTTATATGTAAATTACTAAAAAGGACATAAGTTTAATGTGTTGGGAAAGAGAGAGAATAAGGGCATTTTAGGTATTTCAATATGACATGTGTAATGATGGTATTTTCTGTCTCATACTTCGGGTAAAAGCTGAAAAAAGTAGTTGCCTGTTTGGATTAGCTTTTAGAGAATAGCTTCTGGGGAAAAAGTTGAAAAAAGCTGATGTTTAGAAAAAATAGCTTTTGTAAAAATGAGAGTGTTTGGATAGTTGTTGTGAGAATAACTTTTTCTGTGTAAATTACTAAAAAGGACATAAGTTTAATGTGTTGGGAAAGAGAGAGAATAAGGGCATTTTAGGTATTTTAATATGACATGTGTAATGATGGCTTTTTTTTACCTCGTACTTTGTGCAAAAGGGGAAAATTGTAGCTTATTCAAAACCTAGGTTTTGGTGGCCAAAACCTAGGTTTCCAATCCAAAATAGCTTTTCACATTTTTTCAAATGTTTGGGTTACCTTTTTTAAAACCTAGGTTTTGAGTCCAAACCTAGGTTTATTAAAAAAAAGTGTTTGACTGTTATTTTTTAAAACCTAGGTTTGGGTGAAAAAATTGCTTTTTTCCCCTTTCTCAAACAGGCACTAAGATGGATGAAAAATAGTTCAGTTTTCAACTTTATATATTTTTCTAAATATTGAATGCTCTAAAAGTTTGTGGTTTTTTTTTTTTCATATAAAATCGAATGCTGAATCATTTTTTCTCTATAAAATATCAAAATGTAACTTAGTCTACACAAAATATAATGATAAATACAAACACACATTTTTTTTACCCAAAATGACATTGTTTTAGAGCAAATGATGAGAGCGACCTCAGGAATAAAGGAGAAAAGCCCATTAGTATGGTTGAGATGCCACTTCAATGAAGATAGGGATTTCCGTAATTGCCGGAATGATGATTCCTTTATGATGTAAAAGAGTTATTCTTTTCTCCTAATATTTTAGAGGGGATCGGCGGCTTTTGTTGTGGCAATGTAAAGTTTTCATGAAAAAGAATGGCTACATGTCACTCCCAAGTTTGACACTGACATTGAAACAAGTAATGTGCTTAAATCGTAATGTCAAAATATGATGGTGTATATGTCTAAATGCGCATGGCCTTGTCGGATTCAGCTACGGAAATAACTCGCCAGATTCTAAAGAAATTTTTTTACCTATAGATTCTAAAGAATTGAGTGGAGCGCCTTATTAATTTTTCTTTTTTAACACAAATCAATCCCTTAGAGATTTGTTGAACCGCCGTTACTTTTTTTTTTATTTATTTAATGGGCCTCATAATATATTGTAATATTATTATTTTAAGAGTTAAAGGGTTTAAAATAACCATGTAACTTTCTTAGAAGTGCGTCCAGGATCATATACCTTTTTTGGGTGAAAAAATAATCATATACTTTCTTTTTAATGAAAAACATGAACTTTTTAAAATGGGTAAAGTGCAATGTCTGTTCATTTTTTTATTTAGTAGGCTCCACAATATATTTTGATATTATTATTTTAACAAAAAACCTGATTCTCTCTCTCCTCTGGTCAAACCCTCACCCAACCCCTCAATTCCCTCCCTCCCAAACACCCACCCTCACGTGCTTAGGCATTGAATTATGGAATTGTGCTTCTTATTGCCAGCAAGGACACACAGAGTCAAGGGGATAGTAGCGATTGCGATCGGATGGCACATGTCAGTCATAAACGCATCTGCGAAATCAGAATATGATAATTAATGGAAATCTCAAGCGCCATCAGATCAAGGAATGGGAATTGAGACGATTTTGATTCCTCCGATATATACATATTAGTTACCATTCAACGACCATCTTCCTAGTAAATCAAACAAGATTTAGGTGAGTGTTATGTTATCAATGGAGAGTGTGAGAGTTCCAACAAGCTCCTTGAGAGGGAAATGGAGAGTGAGTGCAAACACCAAGTGCCCGTTTGAGTGTGAGAGTGAGGTAACACTTATACACATGTTGAGAGAGTGTGAGGTAGCAAATAGAGTGTGGTCACTACTACAAAAAGCCCTTTTTATGTCACCAATTAACGTCACTTATTTAAAAATGTGACATTGAAAACAAAAAAGAAAGAAACAACATCACACTTAAAATTAAGTGTGATGTTGAAACTTTTCAATGTCACACTTAAATTAAGTGTGACATTGAAAAGCACTTTCCATGTCACACCAAATTTTGGTGTGACATGGAAAAGGTTTCAACGTCACACCAAAATTTGGTGTGACGTTGAAACCACTTTCAACGTCACACCAAAATGTGGTGTGACGTTGAAAGTTGTTTTCCACGTCACACCAAAATTTTGGTGTGACGTGGAAAACCCGTCCCTCTTTTTTTTTTTCTTTTGCCGCCCCCCCTCCCACATTGAAACCACTTTCAACGTCACACCAAAATGTGGTGTGACGTTGAAAGTTGTTTTCCACGTCACACCAAAATTTTGGTGTGACGTGGAAAACCCGTCCCTCTTTTTTTTTTCATTTCCCGCCCCCCCTCCCACATTGAAACCACTTTCAACGTCACACCAAAATGTGGTGTGACGTTGAAAGTTGTTTTCCACGTCACACCAAAATTTTGGTGTGACGTGGAAAACCCGTCCCCTCCTTTTTTTTTTATTTCCCGCTCCCCCACTTTAATTTTTTCATTTCGCGCCCCCCAAAATAAAAACCATCAACTCCAGCTGTCTCCCACCCCCACCCCCCCAAAACAAAAACATCAACTCCAACTCTCCCTCATCCACACCCCCGTGTCCTCAGCTTCCCTACCCCCCCAACGCCCACAGCTCCCCCCTCCAACACCCCTAGCTCCCCCTGGTGCCCACAGCTCCCCCACCCCCTAACCCACAGCTCCCCCTTCCCTCCCCCCACAACTCCCCCCAGACGCCCCCATCCCCCTCACCCTCCACCTGCAGGTTCATTTATTCTTTTCTTTTTTCTTTTTTTTTCTGGTAATTAAATATGCAATTTCTATAGGGTTCTTTTTTTTTACTTGTTCAAGGTTTTTTTTCAGCTCTGTTTTCCTCCTATCGGGTTCAACAATTTCAATCGTGCCTCCGTTCGCAGCTTCACTTCATCCAGGTTCCTTCTTTTCCTTTTTTTCCTGATAATTAAATCTGCTGCCTTTTTTTCTCAATTGTAAATTGCAAAAAATGCCATAGAATATTTAATGGTTTTGTAAGTCTTGTAAATTGGTCTGCCATAGAATGTTTAATGTTCAATTGTAAATTGGTTTGCAAATGCTGTTACGTTGTAATTGCTGCAAATATTGCATACTTGCCAAAATGTTTTATAAGTCTTGTAAATTGGTTTGAATAGGTTTTTGTTCTCAAATTGCTGAATATCAACGGGGAATAGAAAAATTAAAAACGTTTTTTTTTTTAAAAAAAAAGAAACCACGTCACAAATAATATCTTGTGTGACGTGGTTTCCTGGAAACCACGTCACACATAATTTATGTGTGATGTGTGACGTGGTTTCCAGGAAACCACGTCACACAAGATATCTTGTGTGACATGGTTTCCTGGAAACCACGTCACACATAAATATTATGTGTGACGTGGTTTCTCCGAGCAACTTACAACGTCACACATAATATTATGTGTGACGTTGTTTCTCTAACTTTCTATGTCACTTGTTTATGTGACGTTAAAAGTCCATTTTTCATGTCACTTGATTCAATGTCCCCTGAAAAAGTGACATGAAAACCCCTAAAATTTGTGACGTTAAAAGTACTTTTTGTAGTAGTGGGTGCTCAATGATTAACCCAATATATCATATTGTCTTTGTTTCTGGTGATTTACAGGTTTGGCTAAGATGGAATTCTAAGAATAACCCAGGAAGGAAGAGAATTGCAAGGTGGCCATGGATGAAGACCTTTGGAGCTGTGTGCTGGAAAATATGGAGGAATAGATGCAAGTAAGCATTCGAAAATACTCATGAGAAGGCCGAAAAATTAGCACATAAGATCATGCGTCACCTACACGAAGATGTGGAGGGCGATAAGTACAAACACATCATTTCCCTTAAACTTGATCGTGAGACTGCAAAATGGGACAAACCACCTGAGGGCTAAGTGAGAGTGGATGTGGACGCTGCCCAGAACCGAGAAAGAGAAGCAGCATGTGGAGGCCTGATTAGAGATAGTGAAGGAAAGTGGCTATGCTGGTTCCAAAGAAATCTGGGGTTCTCAACATGTAATACTGCAGCTGAGTTAATGGCCATAAAAAATGGACTACTGACATGTATGAGCAAAGGCTTTAAGAAGATAAAGCTATATTCAGATTCGGTGGAGGCTCTTCATCTTCTTCTGATAGACCATGGTGGACAACACCCCGCTTGATGCTGTCATTCAGGATACCAGGAACATGATTTTCAAAGAATGGGACCTTGAAATCCTACATACACATAGAGAAGCATTATGTTGTGCTGACTATCTATCAAAGGAGGCATTTAGGTCGAACAATGAGCTATCATTTGTTCAGATTCCCCCAGCATTTTGTTTGGGTCAAATGTTAGTCGATTTAGGCTAAGATTTGATGATGATTGTAAGCTCATAAGAGCCTAAAGAGTAAATCTTGTCATTTAAATTAAAAAAAAAATTCTCTAAAGGGGTGGGTTTGACCAGAGGCAGAGAGAATGAGGTTTTTTATTAAAATAATAATATAAAAATAAATTATGGGGGCCACTAAATAAAAAAAAAGTAACAGCATTTTACCCTCTTTAATGGACATACTATTTTTGACTCATTTTAAAAAAAAAATCATGGTTACAAAAATATCGTAGTTATTTTTACACCCAAAAATAGAATATGGTGTCAGACGCACTTCTATGAAAAGTTCACGGCTATTTTTACCCTTAACATTTAAAATAATAATATAAAAATATATTGTAGGCCCACTAAAAAAGTAGCGACGGTTTAACATATTTAATGGACATGTCATTTTTGACCCGTTTCAAGGAATTTATAGTTATTTTTGCAACTAAAAAAAAGTATATGGTGCTAGACGCACTTATGAGAAAAGTACATCGCTATTTTTGGCCCTTAACCCGTTTTTTTAATTATAAAACTGAATTTTATATCCTCAAAAAGAGTTACAAAGAGAGAGAAAAATAAACAAGATTTCTTCATCACTTTCATCTCTATTGCTACGTTTGGTACAATGGAAGAGTTTTTGATGGAAGTGGAAGTAAAATTGGAAGTGGAACTAAGTTTTAAAACATGTTTGGAATAAGGGTGGAAGTGAGATATAATTTTTAATTAAAATATGTATTTACAATAGGAAAATACAAAAATGCCCTCCAACCCAAAAAATTTTCTTTTACAAAAAAATTCTCCCACCTCCAGCTATCTTCATTGCCCCCGTCGACCACCTACATCTAGTCACCACCACTGTCATCAAGAATATACCCAACCGAGCACCTTTCATTGTAACAATACGACAAACAATGCTTTATACTCCATGGCAAATTAATAAAACTAAACTAGACAAGTGAAAGAAATCAAATTTGAGAAGGAAAAATCAAAAGCTTTAACCAGAATAATCAAAGAAATAAAAATAGATGAACCCCAAAAATTTAGAAACTTGAACCAGAGAAAATGTGAACCCATGAATCGCAATATCGAGAAGCACAACAAATCGAAATCAATGTTCCTGACTCTCAAATCGAGATCGTGAAGTATGACATGGTTAAATTGTGAAGCACAATAGGAGAAATAAAAATCAAAGAATCATGAAGCAATAGATTTTAGGGTTCGACTTTTTGCACAGGTTTGAACAAAATCGAAATCTACGGCTACTGGGTTCACGAGTATTAATCATCACTTTTGCCCGTGGATTTGCTATCGGTGTTGCTTCAAGGCATCCATAAGAAGTCATCATCGCCAGAGATCGCAAATGATGAGAGAGGGGATTGAGTAGTGATGTAGGAGAGAAGGCATTGGGGAAGGAAGAGAGAAAGGGATCGTATAAGGGGTGACGATGTTGGGGAGATCGACAGTGGGGGCAAGGATGTCACAGATCGTTGGTGCCCATGTGACGCCGTTTATTGCCGATATTGATACGGATGAGGACGGTGAAGTTCATGGGGGTTGGGTGAGGATGGTGAAGATCGGGCGCTTGTGTGAGGATGGATGTTGAAGATGGTGATTGCAGGGGTAAAAGGGTCTCAAATTTCAGTTCCATGGAACTGGTTCCATGGGGTGGGGGTTGGAACTCACTTCTATCACTTTTGATGGAAGTGAGTTCTCTAGAGAAGCCACTTCAATTGTACCAAACAAACAAATAATGAGTTTCTCTTCCACTTCCACTTCCCACCCTCCCACTTCCATCCAACCAAACGGGGCATATGTCTAGAAGGGTGGAGGATCATCAAAGACACAAATGTTCTATTAAACTATGTGAGCATTAAGCCACCTCATCAGTGAGACAATTAGTCTTCCTTCGGACATAATTAATAAAGACCAGCCAATCCTAATAAAAAAGTAACCTAATTTCATGTATCACATCACTAAAAGAATATGAATTATCACCACACACACCCCATTCTGAGTAAGTTAATAGCTTCTATATAGTGAAATGTGATTTTGATTTTACTAATATCCTTAGACTTACAAAGATAGAGCCCGTGCATGATTTCAATTAGTTCTACAGGACAACAATGAGTTTGTAGCAGTAACCTAAGTTTCGGTGGTCTTTTTGATTTCGAGTGACACCATCCACTACATCCATCTTTTCCATCTTCTAGCACATAGCCATCGATTTCAAGCCTAGCTAGTAAATCTCATTGGAGTAACATAGTATTTCCACGAATATGAAAATACTAGTAAAGGCCATTACTCTTCAATATATCCTGATCCAAACAGGCTTTGAACAGACCAGATTGTGCATTAAATAGTTAGCAGAGTTATTACGAGAGCCAAACAATTTGTTACAATCTAGACATTCCAATATCCCAGCAAATTTTATTAAAGAAAAGGCCATCAGTTTTCTTTGTATAGTCTATCCCGATGCCCTTCTTTGGATTCTACTTAACCAATTCCTTTCTTGAAGTGAAGGTATTATAGGAACAAAGAGACAATTCAGCCTTTCTTCTACCAATGACATTTGAGGAGTCTCTTAACAGGTGCATGGAGTCCTGATGGTGATTACATCCAAAGGGCTAGTTGGCTAAGTCGACGATACCACTTCTTGACTGAAGCCACATTATATGAGCATTGTTATGTGAAAACAACCACCTAAAAGACTCTATCTTGTGTGGTACTAGCCATTTCCAGAGTGTCCCGAAAACTTCTTGTTATGGTGGGTGTTTGTAGAAAGAAATTGATCTATATATTTATTAGTAAACCTTACAATACCAAATACCAGAAAGTTTTCAGAAGTGTTTTTCCTCTCCTAAGTGGGTGTGTACATGTGATATGATCAAATTACATGAGCCAGGAATCGAAATAGTCATCTTCTCTCTATCCCATTCTCCCCAGTGACTCACATAATCCACCACTCGCTCTTCTTTATCAATCAAATTTTGATCTCCAAGTTCCACTATCAATCTAACACCCATTCTCTAGCTCAATTAAGAGTATGTTTCGATTAGCTTATGAAAAATAACTACTTACAAAAATGTTAAAAAATTCCTTTTAAATAATAGATTATGGCAAATAGCTTTTGAAACTGTTGAAAAAATAGCTTATGGAATAACCTAGTTTTCTATCTCAAACCTAGGTTTTAAAAATTAAAAAAATTATTCTGTGAAAATTAGGAGCATTTGTCTAGCTTAACTAAAACATAAGTTTTAACAGTGAAAAACTATTCTAAAAACATTGACAATATGTTTGTTCAGATTTTGAAATTTAGGTTAATATGGGCCCAAAACTAATTAAGTTGTAGAAGTGAAACCAAATAATCACTGGAAGTTGATCATATGGAATTGAATCATATAAGCCATCATATAAGGTGCTTGCAAAAAGAAATTGCCTTGTGAAGCATTATATAACTGAATCAAATAAGCCATCTTATATCATGATCTGTTGAAACTTCCGAAATAACACCAAGTGAATCACAAAGAATAAATATGTGATTGGTCGACCCCAAAGTTAAGTAAAATTAGTGATAAATAAACAGTTTCCATTTCTCACCATTGCTTGATCCCTGATACAGTGATTCATAATTACCGATCGACCAAAGGAAAAAAGATACAGTAGTGATTCATAAGGTTACAACATACTCATATTTTGGATTATATATCATTATTTTAAAATGGGTTAAGGGTAAAAAACATATATGTGATTTTGTCAAAAGTTCGTTCAGCACCAAATGCGGTTTTTTTTTTACCAAAAGTAACTCTAAACTTTTAAATTAGGATAAAAAATCACATTTACAGTTATAGTCCAAAAGAAAGAACTTGGTGCTAGACGAATTTTTTGACAAAATTATATGTGTATTATTGGCCCTAATTAATGATAAGTGTGAATTTTGATCATTATTTGGAAGTTTAAAATTACTTTTGGTTAGAAAAAAAAGCACTTGGTGCTGGATGAATTTGTGATGAAATTACATATGTATTTTTGACACTTAACTCTTTTAAAATTGAGTATATCATCAGCAAAGCAAATGTACGGTTTAGCATTGAAAATCAAGAGAAATAATTACATATTCTCTTTAAAATGTAATAAAATGTGAATTGTTTCTTCAATTAACATTAAAATTAGCTGAAGTGTTGTGTTTTGATATGTTGGTAGTTCAAATGATGTTGCACTCTAAGAGCGGAACCGGTTTCTCTACTCAAAAAAATTTGAGTATAGAAAATTAGGAGTATCTAGACCGTCTAGATCTCATTTGGACGATTTAAATTTGATTTTAGATTGTGTATCTGTCAAAATAGTTTTAATAGAATCAAATCTTGATCGTGCAGATGGGATCTAGATAATGTGGTAACTCTAAACGTATGTAAGTACTCCCTTTAATCCTAATTATAAAATCACGTTAACTTATAAACTATAATCTAATTACAAATAACATATGTTAAAATTTAGTTGTCTAATTTACTTCTTTAACTTTCAAAAAAAAAAAAAATCAATTTCATCTTATAATTAACCGCACATGGAGTATTTATTAGGAAACGAAATGGTGATCATGCAAAAACTATATAAGTGCGCATGCTACGCAAGCTCACGGCGCCACATGTCCAAAAAAAGTGATAATAAGCTGGGAAGGCCATGGCATCATCACCTTCTCATTCTTCTTCATCTTTCACGATCCATTTTGTTTGCGCATTTTGCAACTTCCCAGCAAACATTTTCGCTTCTCATTCTCCATCCTATCCTACCTCGGAAAATCTCCCACCATTTGCGCTTTTCCCACAATCTTCTCCCATTCCCTCACAATTGAATCAATTGCGTCTGCAAATACATGGCTTCGAACACAAGAATCCCTAAGATGGGGTCTTTCAGGTATAATTTGGCGGAGAAAAGGGAGAGACTTCTCTCCATGAAGGAGTATTCTCAAATGGGGATCAACATTCCCGAATCTAACGAAGAAGAAGATGAAGATGAAGAAGAAGAAGGTCGATCTAGTGGGAGGTGTTGTTCTTACCGTGCATTCTCCGATTGCATTATCGATGGCTGGAAGGCAATGAAGAGTGTGGCTTCTAGGGCTTGGGAATTTGGTCGGAGTGATCCAAAGAAGGTCGTTTACTCTGCGAAAGTGGGGTTAGGATTGATGCTCCTTTCATTGTTGATTTTCTTGAAAGAGCCCTTCAATGGTATGAGTCAATATTGTGTCTGGTCTATCATGACTGTTGTCGTCGTCTTTGAATTCAGTATAGGTATGGCCCCCCTCCTCCTCTGGTTTTATTTTATCTGTTTCTTTTTGTCTGTGGGGACCACCTTTTTTTTTTTTTTAATTATATTCTCTTTGTTTAATCTCATGTGCATTTTGTCGAATTTGGGCGTTTGCATTATTAACTTAGAGGCCCTTTTTGCCATGTTTCTTTCATTCTCAATGATACATTTCCTTGATGTAAGAGATATTTTGCTAATTTTATTAAATTAAGAAAGTTAGTAGCTAATTTGATTAGTTTAAGAAAGTTAACTAGCATAACATGACTTTTGAAAAATACTTCAATAATCTCCCTTAATTTCTTTTATGTCTCTTGCTGAAGCAGCATTAATGTAGGTAAATTAGAAAAAACATTCACAAATGGGAAGTATGTTTTACATTTAGAAGATCAAGATGAGCTTTCCAATTAGTTATAGTAACTCATAGACTCCCAGTGCAATAACAGTAACAGTAAATTTATGAACAGTAAATTCATCTAGTCTTTTCCCGCGAGGGCTTCTGAACTTAGGAAACCATGACTGTCTGATCCATGCTCTGAAGCCACTATTTTAAGTTGTATCATTTCTTGCTTTATCATCAATCATATTCCTCCTCGAGAGGATTCGAGGTTTCTAATAATTCATTTATCAGAAAATCCATATTTGAACTTCATTTCTATGGTGTGTTCTAGATAAAATGCTCTTCCTTGGATCAATTCAGATACGGGTATCTTCACTTTGACTTGTATATAACCAATAACGTTGTAATTCTGCAGGAGCAACACTTAGCAAAGGGTTTAACAGAGGATTGGGGACTTTATCCGCAGCAGGACTGGCTTTGGGAATGGCAAAGTTATCAGAGTGGGCTGGAGATTGGGAAGAAGCTCTTGTTGTTATTGGTATTTTCATTGTAGGTCTGGTTTCCAATCATGTTCATGCCATAAATTGTAGGCCTATAATTGTTTCTGTACCTTTTTTATCAGGCTTGTGCCTGGTTTTCTGATGGACTGCTGTGTGATTTGCCAGGATTTTGTGTCACCTACGCCAAACAATATCCCACTTTGAAGGCTTATGAATATGGTTTTCGTGTGTTCTTGATCACATATTGTTTAATTACAATATCTGGTTATCATACCAGGGAATTCATTCATACAGCTACAAACAGATTTTTGTTCATAGCAATTGGTGCTGCCGTTTCCTTGGTGGTTAATATTTGTATATATCCAATCTGGGCTGGTGAAGATCTGCATAATTTGGTGGCAAAAAATTTTATGGGTGTGGCAAGATCTTTGGAAGGTTCTCTTAATTATGTTCTTCATTGTCGACCAAACGAGGGTTAATACCATTGTTAGTCCTTACAGTTTGATCAAATTTTGATTTTGGTCTCTATAATTTTAAACCATACTTTTTAGTCCCTATAGTGTCATAACTCATAAATATTCTGAGTTAAACAGTGCCACTGAACAACATTAAGTAACCAAATTGGTTCAAATGTGGGGGCCATAACAAAAAATTTTGGTCCCTATACTTAATGGGACTAAATGAAGTTTATGCCGTTTAACTTAGTCCAAGTCCTTATAAAACTATAGGACTAAAAAACACTTTTTGTAACCACATGGACTAAAACTAAAATTGATTAAATTGTAAAGTCTAACAATAATATTAACCATTCAATCTATATCTACTTGCTGCCATATAACCTTTTCTCATTTCTTTGGTTCATGTTTCTTCAGCTTCTGTGGATAGTTACCTTACCTCTGTTGAGTATGAGAGGGTGCCTTCAAAAATTCTTAATTACCAGGCTTCTGCTGATGACATAATTTACAGTGGCTACAGATCAGCTGTTGAGTCTACAAGCCAAGAGGAAACATTGGTATTAATTATATACGTTACTTCGATTTCTGTCTCATTGATTAGTGGTTTTTTATGATCTTTCTCATTCATTGTCATGTAATATTATTGATTAAAAGATGGGATTTGCTGTGTGGGAGCCACCTCATGGTCGTTATAAAATGTTCAACTATCCTTGGAAGAATTATGTGAAAGTAAGTGGAGCACTAAGGCATGTTGCATTTTCGGTCTTGGGTATGCACGGGTGTATACTCTCTGAAATACAGGTACTTCTTCTTACACTGTAGTAAGTATATTACCATTTTATCTTAATCTGGTTTTGTCACTTTACAATTTTAAGTGTTTCGTTTTGTTGAAATGTTATGCATCACGGTTTACTTTTCTTATATTTCTTTTGTTATCGTTACTATGAATACTGCATGGTCAGATCAAATATTTTAATATTTTAACAAAGTTTGAACTGTCCAAATATGATTTGAATGGTCAGATCAAATATTCACTTACACATTTCTAAAGAATCTGGGTCCCACAGCTTCCCCACCCCCAAATGATCTTATGATCCTTCCTCCACAGCATTGCAGATACTTTTTGTGTTGGTTGTCATCCAGGAAGATTTGGTTCTCAATAATTGCAATTTTGTTGTTTCTTATGTTGTCAATGTTTCTTTATCGGTTTAATTTGCAAATATATATATAGATAAATATAGATATGCAGCTGCCATCATCTGACCATATGGATAAATAGGCTCCACCTGCGAAGCGAAGAGTATTTAAAAGTGAGATTCAAAGGGTAGGCTATGAAGGAGCCAAATTGCTGCGTGAACTGGGAAACAAAGTTAAGAACATGGAGAAACTTGGTGAGGAAGACATTCTGTATGAAATACATGAGGCAGCTGAGCAACTCCAACAGAAGATCGACAGGAAATCTTACCTTCTTGTGGATTCAGAGGGCTGGGAAATAGGGAACCGGCCAAGAGACTCCGGTGAGACACATGACCTCACGAACACTGATAAACCTCCAAAATTGCTCTACAAGTCTCTGAGTGAAGCTTTTCTGGACCTTAGGCCAAATGAAGTTCATAAAAACTTGGATGATACTATTTCTGCTGAGTTATCACCTTCATCTGTGGCTGCCAACCACAACCTTCCGGCAAATAAGCCGATATCTTGGCCGGCATCTGTCTCTTTTAGAGCAGATTCAGTGATAATGGAGGAAGAATCAAAGACGTTTGAGAGTGCTAGTTCACTGTCTCTTGCTACGTTCACAAGTCTTATGATTGAGTTTGTGGCTAGGCTCCAGAACCTCGTTGATGCATTTGAAGAATTAGGTGAGGTGGCCATGTTTAAGGATCCTCTTGAACAGCAAGTCCCGCAAAGTGGGTTTTGGACGAGATTGTGTGATTGCATGGGTTTCAAGCGTTGAGGCAAAAGAAGAGAAGAGAGGAAGAAAAGGCTTAAGAAAGTTTTTTGATAATTTGGGTACTCAGTAGCCCTAATTCTTTTTGTTTTATATTCAATCAATACAAATAGTAAAAAAAAAAGAAAAAAGAGAAAAGAAAAAAGAAAAAAGGGACCGACACATAGTTTATTTAGCTGGATTCTTTGGGGTATTGAGTTTAAGTGTTAGTGAAGACACTTTTATTAGGAGGAGAAAGCTATAAACCCTAAAAGTTGAACAACAACCGACTGTTTGGATACATAGTAATAGAATATAGAAAAGACATATGTTAACAACTGATTAGTATAAAAATAGGGGAAAATATGAGTTGACAACACTTATAATTTTTTTGTGTGAATGCAAAGATGCATGATATCCAATACTACGTTTCTTTTTCATACTTTCTTTTATTATTATTTTATTTCTCTCTCTTACTTGTCCTTTTTTTTTATTACAACTTGTCCTTTTATTAACAAGGGCATTATGAAATTTTTTTTTATTTCTTTCATACTTATTATTTTTAACTACTTTTTTAAACTAGATAATTTAGTTATTTTTTTAACTGACGTAATTTAGTTATTAAGCTCTTATAAAAACTAAAAGGAGTATTAAAATTCTTAAAATGTTGGTGTAAAACCTTGTAATTTGTGGGAGTTCGTTCAAGGTTGCGATTAGTGTGAGTTCTTTCTACTTGATTGATGACAAAAGTATTATAGTAACTCCTAAATAATGATCTTTAACACGATAATATTATGTGAATTAATTGAAATATCCATATATCGCACCAGTGTCTAGACATTATTGGAGAGTCATCCCCATTACTGCTATATCTCTGGGTATCACTGAGTTTCAATCCAAAAAGCTATTTTTTTTTTGGTTTCGACACAAGGCAAGTCCAAGACTTGATAAGATTACATTACTATTCCCCCTGATCAGTCAAGGGGCAGCGAAGGAGATCATCCCTCAGCAACGGTAAACATCTTGGCGGAGGGTCTGACCACAGCCGCATCATTTCCTCCAAATTATGAGCATCTTTTGCAAGGTAGTCGGCGCACTTTAATGCTTCCCGGGGTGCATATCTCAGCTCAATATCCCACTCTGAGTAGAGGAGATCTCTCACCATATTAATTTCATCTCTGAAAGGATGATTATAACTACCATCCCTCATAATTAACTGATATGCTTCTAGTGAATCAGTATAGGCAAGAATTCTGTGAAAACCTAGTTGCTTGCACTGTTGCAATCCTGTTAATACCGCTATTACCTCGGCAGCTGTCGATGCAAGGGCGCCCAGCTTCCTCTGAAATCCCATAACCCAGCTTCCTTTACTGTCTCTAATGACTCCTCCACACGTAGCCTCATTCTGGTGATTAACCGATCCATCGGTGTCAAGGCGAACATAGTCTTCAGGTGGTGGTTTCCATTGCAAGTTGCCATCTTCATCATGTCTGTAGATTTGATGAAAGAGTCTTCCATCTATCATTGTTTCCATCAATTGGAAGATACCCGCATGAAGAAGTTCCTTTGGCCGGTACCTAACTCCTTCCATAACTCCTCTGCATCGATTCTTCCATAGCATCCAGCATATGATGCCAAAGACTCGAGCCCATGGCCATTTGTTGAAGTATGAGTTGCCTAAACTCCTTGTCAAGCATTGTCTCAGCCACACCTGCAAATCAGAGCAGCAATAAAATCTAAAAACATGGTTAGGATGAATAATGTCTTTCCACACATTTCGGGCTAAATCACAATCTCGAATGATATGTAATATGCTTTCCTCTCTTCTACACTCAAACGGACACTCACTGTTGTTTGAAATTCCTCTCTTAGCTCTCAGTGAGTTGGTGGGTAGTCTATCATGAAAGGCTTGCCATAGGAAAAAATTTATTTTCTCAGGAACAGGCAACTTCCATATTCTTTTCCACTGATCCGTCTTCAAATGCTCTTGCTGTTCTGTTATAAATTTATAGGCAGCACGGATACTGAAATTGCCATCTGGGGACTTTCGCCAACAAAATATGTCATCCTCTTCACCTACCGGTGGGGGAATTATGGATAGGACATTGATGACCCATGGGGGGAAAAACCTTTTCCACTCGTGAATGTTCCATTGTCCATTTTCTAAAACAAAGTCTTTCACTTTAGAACAAGGATTAATGAGATGGAAGTTCTTGTCTACCAAGTGAATGAGAGGCTCTTCAAAGGGGGACCACAGCTCCCACCAGAAATTTGCTATTAAACCACCTTTGAGTCTGCGACCAATTCCCCTAGAAAACTTCTGCCAAACTTTGGTAATGCTATTCCACACTCCAGAGGATTGTTGTTTTTTGTAAACTAGTGGGTATGCTTCGCTGCCACAATTATATTTGCTTTTGAGGCATTTCACCCACAAGTCATTAGGTCTAGTAAGGATCCCCCAACAAAGCTTCATGATGAAAGCAGTGTTTTGCCTTTGTAAATCTTTAATGCCCAACCCTCCTGTTTCTTTAGATTGCTTCACCTTGTCCCATGCTACTAGATGCATCTTCTTTCCCTCTTGACCTTGTTTCCAGAGGAAATTTCTGCTTATCTTCTCCAACTCTTTCAGAGTTGCTTTTGGCAACAACATAGTTTGCATTTGATAACTTGGTAGAGCTGCTAGAACCGATTTAATCAAGACTGTTCTCCCTGCCATTGTGAGGTGCCTTCCTTTCCAGTTAGATAATCTACTTTGCGCCTTTTGAAGGAGGGGTAAGAAAGTGAGCTTGGTCATCCTTTTGTGAAGAAGGGGTACGCCTAGGTATTTCCCAAGGTCACCTGTGATGCCAATCCCCAATCTTTGACTCATTTCCATGGCCCTGTTAATGTGGACATTCCTAGAGAAGAAAGCTTTAGATTTAGCCAGGCTTATTCTATGACCGGAGACATCACAAAATTCTTTCATAACATTTCTCATCAAATCAATCTGCTCATTCGATGCTTCCCCAAATAGAATAAGGTCATCGGCAAAAAAGAGATGAGAGATACAAGGACTGTTTTTACTAAATTTTAGCCCCTTCCGCCTTCCATTCATTATCTCTCTGTTGATTCTATGCCCTAGCCTCTCCATGCATAACACAAATAGATATGGACTTAAGGGGTCACCTTGTCGAACCCCCCTTGTTAGATTAAAGCTATCTGATTCTTCTCCATTCCAAAGAACTTTCATTGTCGCGGTGGATGTGCATGCCATAATGAGATCTACCAAGTTTTCCCGCATACCCACCTTGATTAAGGTGTTACCTAAGAATGACCAGTCTAGTCTGTCATAGGCTTTCTCCATGTCAACTTTTAAAGCAACAAAACCCTTATTTCCCGGCTTGGTTCTCATTGTGTGAATCGCTTCCTGAGCAATGATAATATTATCACTGCTTTGTCTTCCAGTGATGAAGCTACATTGTTGAGGTTGAATAACATAGCTCATAATATCCTTCAACCTGTTCGCTAAGATTTTGGTGAGTATCTTGAAGCTAACATTACAAAGGGAAATGGGCCGAAAATCTTTCATTCCCAATGGATTGTCGATTTTAGGAATAAGAACAATATGAGTATGATTAATCTCTTTGATGACCCTAGGATTATGCCAAGCTTCTCGGATAAGGGTACATATCTTCTCTCCAACTATACCCCATTGAGTCTGGAAAAAATGGGCTTGTAGTCCATCTGGCCCTGGAGCTTTGAATGGACTCATCATGAATGCATAATTTTTTATTTCAGTATCCGTGACTTCCATGTGTAATCTCTCCAGGTCAGCAGGCTTAATTTGTGGAAAATCTGCTATCCACTCTGATGGATCCTTCACTTGGGAGTCTTTTGTGTACAATGTTTTAAAGAAAGATTCAGCCATCCTCTTTAAGTCTTCTTGATTTTTGACCCAAGTCCCAGAATCATCTTGAAGCACCTCAATCCGTTGTCTTTTACGTTTCATCAAGGTTGATGCATGAAAGAATTTTGATTTCTATCCCCCCACCTAAACCATTTGCATCTAGACTTTTGGTACCATATCAGCTCTTCTTGTGCAGCTAATTTATTATACTCTCTCCAAAGATTCCTTTCTAATTTGTAAAGACCCGTTGAGATATTATTTGTTCTTGACCGATCAATACCTTCAATTCGCCTCAATATTTTCTGCTTCTTTTTGGGAATACTACCTAAAACAGTTTGATTCCATTTGACAGCTTGCCCTTGAAATTCGTTCACCCCTGCACACCAGCCTTTGTTTATCCATGACTGATTCACTATATCCTTAAAGCTATCTTCCAATGCCCAGGCCGAGTAATACTTGAACTGCTTACTTCTCTTATTTTGCACTGAGTGATTCATGTTTGATACCACAATCAGCCTGTGATCAGACTTATAATGAAGTTCATGAATGACTTTGCTACTAGCATGCTTTAGTTCCCACGAAAAATTGCAGAAGGCCCAATCCAGTCTTTCTTTGACTTCCTGCTTCTCCCATGTAAATTTTTCCCCCACAATAGGAATCTCTAATAACCCAGTATCACTGATACAATCATAAAATTGCTTCATGGCCTGATAGGGTGGTTCTGATCCCCCCATTTTATCAGATGGATTTAAGAAAGCATTAAAGTCACCAAGAACTATCCAGTCACCCTCCATAGTTCGAGCTATGTTTTTAAGGGCATGCCATAGCTCAATTCTTCGAATGGCAGTAGTCTCTCCATACACAAAAGTTGCTGCAAATTTCTCGGATGATTTTATATCAATTAAATTGCAGTGAATAAATTGGGTGGATGATGAAATATATTGCACTTGCGTATTAGCTTCATCCCATAACACCCAAATGCCCCCAGCAAAACCAGAAGCTTCAAGTCTTAACCAATTATAAAATCCAAACTTCCTAATAACCTTATCAGCCTTAGCACCACTAATTCTAGTTTCCAGCAAACAGAGAACATCAATGCCATTTCTTTTAACAAGCTCCTTGATAGTTCTTGGGAAATTTCTACTCCCAGCACCTCTACAATTCCATGATGCAACAATCATTTAAACCAATAAACAAATGAAGAAAGTATTTCAGACTTACTCAACAAATGGGTCATCATCATCCCACGTACATCGAGCCTCCATTTTCTCCATTAATCTCTCCTTTGAATCACCATAGCTCATGCTCATTTCCTTTTCATCATTTATTGGTATGCTTTCCATTTGGAATTGAGGAGCCAGGACATCATCTCGGTTTCCCTCTTGGGTGTTCCCTGTTATACTTATAATATTTAACTCCAAGTTGGGTTGTGGCCCTTCTAAGAGCAAGGGCCCCTTGGAAGAATTTGTACTCTCCGTTCTGAGATCAACAATTGGGCATGAGTCCATTTGTTTTAGGCTTCCTTCAACTATCACACGTCCAGCTTCCTCTTTTTTATATCCTTGGGCTTTTTCTTTTAGTTCTAGCCCATTAGGACTTTTGCTCTCTTTACCATTTGTTTTTGTCTGCTGCATGTTTTTCAGAGTGGTTTTACAACCACCTCCATTTTTCAAATTTGATTTCCTTTCTTTTACTCCGTACGGTATTTCCTTCCCTGTGCTACTTTCCTTTGCTTTTTTCTCTGCTCTTTGATCTGCAGGTTCCAAACCCATACTAGGGTGGCTCAGCTCACAACCTTGTCAGATATATTCATGGTATCCGAGTACTCGATGACTAGAGGGCTAGCTACCCCTAGTACAGATTAGATATGACCGAGAGGTTATATTCAGGAGGTTGAGCCTCACAGTAGTGCCTTAAGTGCACTAGTATACAAGGTTAATGTTTACTTGTATGGAATGAGTGCGGGGCCCTACAGAGGGCAACATCCCTACCCATACAGACATGTTTTTAGTCATACATATTTACTAATTATTATGCATGGTAATGAATGAAATGAACTGCGTTAAATTGCTATTTCAGAGAAGCTGGTAGATGGTAAGATGATTGAGATAAGGCAGGAGTGCTGGAAGAAGATTAGGTGAAGAAATTAAGATTAAGTTATTAAAAGTAAGTTTATTTGTATATGATGTAATTTTAAATTATTAAATTAATAGTAGATAACATGGAAAATAGAAATGTATAAGTTTATAAAGGGATTTAAATTTCCTAAGTATTATGAATCATGAATAGACCCCCTAAGAGGGTTAATGTACTTTTAATTGTCTTATGAACCACTCTATTTTAGACAAAGTTTTTAAATTATTGAATTTGTCCGAAAAGCCCATTTCAATAGAAAGCAGAATAGTGTAATGTTTGAAAAGAAAAGTTTTAAATTTATTCGTATTTTCGGGCTTTCGGAACTGAAATAGTGGTTGTAATTCAATTAAAATGTTATAATATAGTAGTAAAAATCCAGGTGTTACATACATAAGTGTATATTCAAAATCCCCTCACAAACCCTAAATAGTCAAGCTTCAATAACCCAAAGTTCAATCCAAGCATTTCCTCAACAAGATAAACCACCACGATAGCTCAGGAATGTTCAAAAAGGGTTTAGAAAACAAGAAAATCAAATACCCAAGTTAGATTTTTGAAATCCAAAGGAATCCGCAAAATCTAACCAAGAAAACCCAAGAGAATCAAGAGAAAATGAAGAGAAATGGGTTAGGACCAATTACATATGATGGAGCAACTTCAAATAGAGCCTAGAGCACTCCAAAATCAAGCCCCAGCATGCAGAGCCCTCTTTGCATCTCCTCACCCTCTCTTCAGATTTCTATTTTACAAACTCTAAATATCTTTCAAACCCATTTATAAGTGACATTCTGATGAGGGCTTTTTATGGCGAAGCCATGGCGAACTTCTACCAGAGTCTCGGCCTCGGGACTTCGCCATGGGTTCGCCACGACTAACCCACTACGAACTTCATTGGTAGTGACACTGGGTCAACTTTGAAAATTCATAACTAATGCTATAGACCTTCAAAAATCATAATTTAATACTCTATGGAAAGCTTAATATGTCTGATTTCAAATAAAAAAGTCTTAAGACTGCTCAAAATTCCAGTTTGAAATGAAGGATTCAAATTTAAAATTGCATAACTCACTCTACGAGTCTCTAAAATTCATCAATTTGGGATCTTTGGAAACCTTAGGATGTTACCTTTCTAATGCAAAAGGAATCATTCAAAAATGACTTCATTTCCTACCTCAAAACTCTTTATTTCTCAGATCTGCTTTAGAAAATCCCAAAACAAAATTTTCAATCATAAGCTTTGTTATATCTAATCCTCTTAAACCTCAAATTTCACCTCAATTAGCAACCATTTAAGATTATACTTTATTGACTAAGATCCTACACCCACTAATCCTCATGGAAAAAACTCAAGCACATGATTAGATTCATTTATTAATCCACTCCAATTAAGCCTAGTTTCAATAGTAAAGCTTAATTGAAACTTATGATGTTACAAGATCCACACCATTAATCAATAACAACATATAGCCTTCTCATAGTTCTTAAAACCATGGCATGCTTGATTTCAAATCAAATATAGCTTTTCAAATATGCTCAGCCACAACAATATAATTTCATACATAAGAATCCCACAAGACATTTCATACACAAAGTAAGCATTTCACAAGCTTATTGCACAATTGTCACATATTCATCAATTTTAAAAGACAAAAGAGTTGCAAGTCTCTTACCAAAACACAACACACACACACACGCACACAAAAGACAGGCGGAAAGTGGTTACTTGTTGAAGCCAAGTATAAATTATGAATAGTGAGATTTTGCCCCGTGCTCAATCTGAACAACCAATCCTCTGCATAAAGATCCTAACACACAAACCATGTTTAATCATTTAATCCAAAAAGCTATTGTTTTGACTTTTGATATGTTTTTATGGATATTTACAATTAAAAATTAAAAAGAAACGTTTTTTACAATTCACTTTAGACACCTTGCATGTCACTTGAAAAATAACCTTTTTAAAATACGTTTTAAATTATTTCCAACCAGACTTTCATTTTAATAGTCAGAAAGTTAGAAAGTTAGTTAGATTGGAGATGCAAGGTTCTCAAATGGTCAAAGCATTTTTTTTTTAATTTTTTCCAAAGGTTTAAATAATATAAATAAGCCACTTAATCATAACATATTTTATGTATTAATATATTATTATACTAGAATTTATCTTATAAGTAAAATACACACGCGAGACAGATTCAAATAAATCTAAATATAACCGATTTATTTAGTTTTAATTAATTTTTTTAAAAAATCAACGGGTGTTTATATATATATATATATGAAGCAAGAAAAAAAAAATATTAAGACTATATAGTTTTTCGCTATACCCACAGTCCCACACAATTTATTTGGCGAAACAGTTCTGGGTTGGGCGATTTGAAAAGTTCTCGCCGGTGGACAAAACGGAACAGTTGTCTCGGAGAATGAAACAGAAATCCTGATTAGTGGCTAATCCATTCAAAAACCTTATACAACAATCTCCTGCATTTTCATTTTCATTTTCATCCTCCTCGTTTGTTAGATCCAGTTTTACAACTCGGTACGTTTCAGCTTCTCCATTTTCTTGCTTTTTCGCGTTAGATTTGGTAGTTTTACTGATTACCCTTTCGCCTATTGTCATGATGCCTGCTGAATTATAACCCATTGCTTTAGATCAAGAGGTGAAATTGCAGATTTTGATTTTTTTTTTCTGGGTATCGTGAAATTTGAGTAATTTTGCTAATATTCGTTATTGGTTGTTGAGGATAAAGGGGAAAGGGAATGGGAAGATTAAATTCCATTAAGCTGTTCTCGTGTGTGTGAGATCATCAACTGAATTGTTTTGTGATTTGCTTCTGTTGCAGTTTGAGGATCTCTTTTGAGATAACATGGCTTCTGTGAATGAACCCCTATACCCCATAGCTGTTTTGATTGATGAATTGAAGAATGATGATGTTCATATTAGACTGAATTCGATTCGTAAACTATCCACAATTGCACGCGCACTTGGGGAAGAAAGGACCAGGACGGAATTGATTCCATTCCTCAGTGAGAACAGTGATGATGATGATGAGGTGCTTCTTGCAGTGGCAGAGGAATTAGGTATGTTTATTCCATTTGTTGGTGGCATAGAGCACGCGGACGTGCTGCTCCCTCCGTTAGAAACACTCTGTGCCGTTGAGGAAAGTTGTGTTAGAGACAAAGCAGTGGAGTCACTATGTAAAATTGGAGCTCAAATGAGAGAGAGAGAAATGGTTGAATGCTTTATTCCTCTAGTTAAGGTACATATTTTCATTTTCTTTATTCCTTTATTATTTTATTTGATATTCTTTCTTTGTTAATTCCCTAAGCTGGGTTGTGTATTAGCTTAATAGGTGTGGTAACCTCGTCTCTGCATGACCTAGACATTTTGAAAATTTGACAGAACACTCAGGAGTGCATTTGTTTTGTTCTGCACTTGTGCTGATTAGTTGGACATGACAAACATTATTCACTCTTTTCATTTTCGTAATGATGTCTGATTTCAGCCGTCATTGATTGTACCCAATGAACTCTGATTTTGTTTATCTAATATTTAGATTGATAAATAGCTCTCTCTCTCTAGATTTGTTTCCTTCCATCTTTCTTACTTTCGATTAATCAAACCTATGGATATATTTAAAGTCTTAATCACAGCCAAACACCATGAGTTGATTTCTGTTATGCGGATTTATTTTAAGGTTTATCAAGCCTAGGACCATGGTTTTGTTGGTTGATCGGTGTTGTGTCTATTGACCATTGTATTTTTATTTTTTTGATTGATTACATGGGCATGTTTCCATGTCAACAGCAATTTGGATTGTTATAGTCATGAAGAGGCCTAACTGAACGTCATATGGATTACAGCCAGTTAGCACAAGCATTTACCTTCTTTGGCTGAGGCCTGGAATTATATTGCCAGATGAATTAGTTCTTAGCAGAAGTCTCTTAACTCTTTCTGGGAGAAGTTTTAATTTTTTTTTTTTTATACGGATATGTAGGGTTCAGTTAAGATTTTAATATTTTTGATTTTTCTTCCTGTGTTAATTCTTTGCTGCCTACTACTTGCTTGTCCTATTCACCTTCACCTCCTCTTCATAAAAACAGTTTACTTCTTGCAAGTGATGAGGTTATAAGTACTGGACAGCCCAAAATAGGATATGAGAACACTAAAAACCAATGTATTGGGCTTTTGTCTGGAACCCTTTTCTGTTATCTCTGACTACAGGGGAGCTTCTTATCTTAGACATAGATATAAAGCATGCCTGCTTGTTTGTTGTATTTTATTCACAAGTGACACTTAGGCACTGAGCTATGATTTCTAATCTTTGGAATCTAACTTCTTATTGGGGCTTAGTGCCTATATCACCACAAATTATAGCTTCAAGGTGCATCTTGCTTTTATCTCTTATGATGTTAGTGATGTATTCAGGCATTATGTGAGAGATTTTTCCCTTTCATTGTTTTTCTTTTTGATAGTATTATACCGTATTGCAGCTATAATGGCAATGCATTAACCATTCATTCATCATAATCTCCAACATGTAGAGACTGGCTGCTGTTGAGTGGTATACATCTCGAGTTGCGTCTTGCGGCTTGTTCCATACCGCTTACCGTAATGCCCCAGAGACGATAAAAACTGAACTGAGAACTTTATATGGTCAGCTTTGCCAAGATGATATTCCTATGGTTAGAAGATCTGCTGCAACAAACCTGGGAAAGTTTGCTGCAACTGTTGAAGTTGCATATCTGAAAACCAATATCATGTCCATGTTTGAGGATCTTGTACAGGATGGTATGTGGAGTTGATGTGAAAATTTTTGGCAGTTTATCATGGATCTGTTAATCCTTGGTGAAATCAATATCAAATGTGTGTGTTAAGGATTTGTAATTTTATTTAGCATTTTAGCTAAGGTTTAAAGGCATCAAGTGTTTCTTAGGGCCTTGGCAACGAGAGGAACCCAGAAGTTTTCTTCTCTTCAACAAAAGTAGGATGAATATAAAATGAATGAACATGCACTATCGCATATGGATAAATATAACTGTTTCAATGTCTTTTAATGCCATGTATCCTCCGCTTTCCTTTCTTCTCTCATAAAAATCCTTTTTATATACACTGGATATAATAAATTGGCATTCTGATTTGTATGTATTGTTTTAAATTTTACTAGATAATGTATTTTCAAACCATTGGCATTGTTGGTGTTTCGGATTGGGCTTTTAAATTTCCTTGCATAAAAAAAATTCTTTTTCCCTTGAAATTGAAGGCATGGTTTATATGTGACTGATTTCATTAACGAATGCAAGTTGAACATTTCATGTTCATACATAGGGCATTATCATCTTGTTACATTTAAAATTTGTTCTTTTATGTTCTTGTAGATCAAGATTCAGTTCGGCTACTTTCTGTTGAGGGCTGTGTAGCTCTTGGGAAATTGTTGGAGCCAGAAGATTGTGTGGCATATATTCTTCCAACCATAGTGAAATTCTCACAGGTATAGCATAACTTTAATTAGGAAGATATGCATTTTGTGGTAAGCCCGTCACACCACATCATGATATGCATATTGTATGAGTGGGCAAACAGCCATCCATGCCAATCCGCACCCCTCTATGTCACTTTTTCTTGCCTTCTTGATTTTGTCTTAGTTTCTCTTTGGCTTGAATGAGCTTGAGCTGATATTCTAGTTTGTAGGAGAGTGATGGAGTGAATTTATTGGAAGGAACAAAAATGATGAGAATCGGGATGTAAAAACCCTTGTAGGAAGACACAATATTTATTGTTTCCCCCTTCGCTTTTTATACTTTTGCCATTACAACAGCTGGGTTCATCCTTTGTCTTAAAATTTGACAGAAGAATAGGATTCTACTGGGATCTTAAGGTGGGACGGAAAAGATGTCTCATGGGTGTGTGCAGAAATGTAAATCTTCATATTTTTTTACCCCAATGATGTTTTTGCTTTTAAGAAGAAAGAGTAGAAATATTATGATAGGGTTCTGAATTAATTATTTTGTTATTTAGTTTAATTATTTAAATTAGTTTAATTTAATTATTTGACTTATTCAGATTATTTGATTTATTAAAATTATTTGATTTAGTCAAATAAAGATATTTTAGGATATTTTATTTAGGATAATTTGTTAGGATATTTTCTTATTATAATTTGAATATTTAAATTAGGATATTTCCCTTTTATTTAGAGAGTCTGTTTAGATATTTTCCTAATTGTTTTAGGAGATATCTTCCTAATTGTTCTAGAAGAGTCTGTAATTTCTCTATATATAATAGTCCCATTAGACTAGTATTTTCATCCAGGAAAGTTGTTTAATTTATTGGATACTTTCCATTGGCTTCTACTTTACTTTTCTAGTGAGATTCTTGCTAGAGAAAAAATAGGAGAGATTGTTATTTGGCTTCTGATTTGTTTTCCTAGTGAGATTCTTGCTGGGAAAATAAATTAGAAGAGTTCACGCTTATTCTAAATCAAGAACACAACATCGTATTTACCATATTATTTATATTTATAGGTTGTTATGAACATCTTATTCATTCTTATAGCCTTTTTATTCTTTTGTGTTATAATGTTTTAAAATATTTAATGCTCATCTTTACTCTCTATTGATTTGATTTTTTTTTGGTACTTGTATCCAAAAAAATTTAAAATTGCTGTATTATATTATGTAGTATTTCATGCACAGTATTCATATTGGTCTTACATAGCACATAAGTAAACTACTCGTTTAATTCTCCAATCTGTATTTTTATGTGTTTAGGCAAGATGCTGGATTTTACATAAATATATCTATTTTAATGTCTAGTTATCATGTACTGCAGCCAGATATCATTTTTCCATTTTTGGGAAACACAATAGCCATATGCCTTGCCTATAGCATCTGTGCATATATTGTTTTATACTTGTCACATTAGTTAAGTATATCCTTATGGTGCTTGGAGTGATGGATATTCTCATTGTTCTCATTTTCTTTTAGAATTCAAGTTTTAATATTATATAAGGTTAATGTATAGATTTAGTATCCAAAATTGTGAAAATCGCACCAAACATCATTTTTTGGTATTAACATGGTATTAATCAAATAAAAAGGGTGCAAATATAGGAAGTCCATTAACCAGCCGTTACAACTGTTAAAAAATCGCGAAGTGGGGCCGACAGCCACAAACATGATAGGTGGCATGTGGAGTGCAAAATGTATGGTGCGATTTTATGTTTGTTGCGCTTTGTACAATTGTTGGATACTAAATTTGTACATTTGCCCTGAATAATATAAACAATTGTGGGCCCCGCTTCGCAATTTTTAAATGGTCCTAACGGCTGGTTAACAGACTTCCTATATTTGCACCATTTTTCTTTGATGAATACCATGTTTACTAAAAAAAAATTTGTTATTTATGTTTGGTGTGATTTGCACAATTGTTGGATACTACCTTTACCCTATTATATATAATTTTCAGTTCTTGACATCAATTTTGTTTGTGGATTTTGCATAGTATTTGGGCATTTTGAGTGAGTTTATTTGGTACGCTTTCTTTGCATGTTATGTAATTTTGTCATGAGCAGTGAAATCTGGTCTCATGAAAAGCTACCTTTATACTCTGTTGGTTGCATGTGCAAGGGTGTTGATTGTGTCTTCTGAATCTATTTGGTGTTGGGAGTATTTAAGACTTTCTTTGTATTGTATATAGTTGATTGGTTATCATTAGATTGGTTCTTTTGGTGTTGTTCTTATATGCCCTCTTATTTGCTGCAATTCATGTGCGTTTGTTTAATAATAATTGAGAAATTAAACAACTAAGATTTTTTTCCTTATGTGAACGGTGCATTATATCTTGGTCCTCTAATTTTGTGATACATGGTTTTGAAAGTATTTTCTCTATTTCATCTTCTTATGTATTGTGGACTTATTTTTGGTTGGTTTCTTATTGTTTGATCCATGCTCATGTTAAATTAATGAATGACAGGACAAGTCATGGCGTGTACGCTACATGGTTGCAGATCACTTATATGAGCTATGTGAAGTTGTTGGTCCTGAGCCCACCGGGTATCCTTTCCTATCCATTGAATGATTTGGCTTATTCTTCATGATTTTCCCAGTGCTCTGGCACTGTATCGAAATCTGGCTTAGGTGTAGTGAACTTGTGGTTGTAAACATACATTTTATCAGTCAATGAAAAACTTCTAGGATTAGTAAAAGAAAGTTATAAATTATATGCACTATAGTTTCTTCAAGAAGTACGTCATATTTAATATAAGAGGGGCGTATTTCACCTATTCTGACTTTATATAATGATGAAAATGTGTTTTTAGGTCAGACTTAGTTCCTGCATATGTTTGGCTACTGCGTGACAATGAAGCTGAAGTACGCATTGCTGCTGCTGGAACCGTGACCAAGTTTTGCCAGTTATTAAATCCAGAACTTGCTATACAGCATATTGTACCATGTTTAAAGGCATGCATTTTACAAAAGATCTTAAATTATCATTACTAGACTTCGTGAATTTTGACAATAAGATGTAAATGGCTGATCAAGTTTATCTGTCGCAGGATTTATCTGCAGATTCATCTCAATATGTACGCTCTGCGTTGGCTTCAGTTGTAATGGGAATGGCACCGCTTTTAGGGAAGGTGAGAATTTCTGTCTAGAAAGAGATGTAAATCAGCATGAGGCTGAAATGTGGTGCACTTATTTGCTCAAATATTTGTGATGGGAGAAAAAATATCAGGCTTGGGCTATTTGAAGTGCAAACTATTGGACACACTTTTCAGCAACTCTTTACATAATTGTTGATCAAGTTGGAATCTACGGATTTCAATTGGTTCTATCCCAATATCAGTTTAGGACAGGGTTGGCTTCAAGTTCTCTCTTTTTTTGGATTTATACACTGGTATCCAGTGCTACTAGCAACCAACTAATCCGGTTTGTGGGATGTACGCCCACAATGGGGGGTACCTCACTACCTCCAATTCTTTATCATGGCTGCATACCCAGGGCTCAAACATGAGACCACTGGTTAAGTTAGAACAATCCATAGCCAGTTGATCGCGATTGGTGGTGTTTCAAGTTCTCTCTCTAAGGTGTACACCTCAAAAAATATAATAATAAATAGAAGTAATAGATAGTGGATAGTTTATTTGAAATTTTATAACTCCTTTAGGAATGGATTTATATGTAGGCACTAGAGGCTCTAGTCTCCAATAATTTCAATCATATGCGAGTGAGATATATATATATATATATATATATATATTTGGTCCCTTATCTAGTTTCTTCATTTTTATAGTCAATGATTCCTCGCAGTCAACTTTCTCTCCTGTGTTCACTTTATTTCTTGGTGGTTTCAGGAGGTGACAATTGAGCAGCTCCTCCCTATTTTTCTTTCTCTTTTGAAAGATGAAAATCCTGATGTCAGGCTGAATATCATCAGCAAGCTTGACCAAGTTAATCAGGTTGGTGGTTTAAAATTAAAATAGATTACTCAAGCTTGTCCAATTTTGCCCCGGAACTCTGGAAGTATTTAGAGGGAGCAATTTTCTTCTTTACTTATAAAATATTAATAGTCAATGTCAACTTTTTTTATAGTCAACACGAATTTTTTAACGAAATAGGGCAATATTGCTACATTTTGAAACTTCCAAGGCAATTTTAAATCCAAAAAAATTTCTGAGACAAAATAGCTCATGAGTGAAAACTTTTGGGGTAAAATAGACCTTAACCCTGATAAATGTGCCCAATTAAGCATATCTCTTTTGATATATTGTTCACTGAAACTTAATATATTCATGCTTATGCAGGTAATTGGTATTGACCTGCTATCCCAGTCTCTGTTACCAGCTATTGTTGAGCTTGCTGAAGATCGACACTGGAGGGTTCGACTTGCCATAATAGAATATGTACCCTTATTGGCAAGTCAGTTGGGTGTCGGGTTTTTTGATGATAAACTTGGACCCCTTTGCATGCAATGGCTTAAGGACAAGGTCTGTGAAGCTAGTAAATATAATGTTGTGATCATTGTAGTCCTCTCCCTTTTGAAGTGTGTTGGTTGACACGTGTAGTTGACTGAAAGACTAGATTTGTGCTATAGCTATAATGATTAGTTTTAATCTGTACCTCTTGAACTTGTCATCTGCTGCAAACATTATTAATAATGCAAATCTTAGTCCTTGTTTCGCTGAAGGTTTTGTATGTGTTAAAGTATGACTTCTTTAGCTGATTTCCTTTTAAAATTCTGCCCCAAAAATGTTGTAACCAGTATTTTTGTAATTTGAGAGTGCTAGAATATCAATTTGGTACAAATGGTGAACAGACAAGTGATTGACTCAACTCAAAATGTGTGTGTGAGCAACGCGTATTCTTTAGCTATGTAGGCAGCCAAAGTAAAGAAGAAACTGAATCTGTGAAATGATTCGCAAGCATTGGTTTTTTTTTTTTTTTGGTGAAGGGTTGTACGGAATGGTCCATTGGTCTAGTCAATTTCAATAGCTTCCTATTTTTTTCACTACGTTTGCAAATTCAGTCTCATTTTTGTTCCTTTTTTGAGCAACCAAGTCATATTGTCTTTTCTGAAAGTATTTGGTTACAATTGCAGGTATACTCTATTCGAGATGCAGCTGCTAATAATGTCAAACGCTTAGCAGAAGAGTTTGGAACAGAATGGGCAATGCAGCACATTATTCCTCAGGTGTTTTTTTTCCCCCTGCTCATGTATAACTTGGTTTCTCAACATGTCTTATTATAATATTTCACCTTGACGGTAAAAAGAATTTAAATATGGCCGTGGTATTTGGTATTTGGTAGTCTACTATGTGGGGGTGGGGAACTCTTGTCTAAAGCTAGTTGTTGAGGTTAGAGAATCACATTATTTAAGCAAGGTATCGAAAAGTCCTTGTTAAAAATGAGTGACTAACACATTTCATATTATCCTGGTCCTTAAGTATTCCTTTGGCCATCCCATATTATTTGATATAACCATGGGCGTTTCATACCTCTTCAGTCATGATCAATTGGTTGCCCTTGTAAAGTTGATGTCCTGAAAGCTATATTGTGACATTTCACTTGGCCTTGCACCGCTCTTTTCTTCATAAGCACCCCTTTGTGGAGTTGTTGACCTTTAGATCGATACCATTTGATAGGCAACCAAATGGGGCGGGGAATCCTTTTCCAAATTCTAATTGTTGAGCTGCGCAAACCATACTATTTTGTTCTGTTATCTGGCTAGTTTTATTTCTTGCTTTTAGACATAGCTGATTTAATTTAATAATCAATCCTCTGCTAGCCATAGAGCTATTTGCTGTAGGCAAATACTACTGCCTTGAGGAAACTACTGCTGGACTATTTTGTTAAATGTTTAGTGAACAGTCGTATGTTGTATCGACTATTGAAAGGTTTTTCTAGAACGGAAATTTAATTCTGATGTTAATTTTTTTTACGAAGAGTATGGTTTTTATTTAAACAATATAATTTACAGGTTCTGGACATGATTAATGATCCACACTATCTTAATCGGATGATTGTACTGCAAGCAATTTCTCTTCTGGGTCCTGTATTGGGCTCTGAGATTACCTGTTCAAAACTACTCCCTCTGGTGATCACTGCATCAAAAGATAGGTAAAACTATTGAAACCTGGGTCGTCTTGTATCTTCATTGGAATCAGTGCTGATGGGTAATCTTACAGGGTTCCCAATATCAAGTTCAATGTTGCAAAAGTGTTGCAGTCTCTTGCTCCAGTCGTTGATCATTCTGTAAGTAGCTATTTTAGTTTCTCTCTTTTAGGATAGTTCATATCAATGTTATGATTATTTGAATATGCCACTAAGAATACTGTAGGACTTTTAACTTCATAATTGTTTCCCAGTTCCAACATTCATGTGACAGAGAAATATTAAGTTCTTGATTATTCTCGATTGCTGTTCCATCTAACATTATTATGAATCAGTTAGTTGTTGAGTTCTCTGCTCTAGGTTTCAAACATTTTAGTTAAATCGCTAAACTTGGCAAATCAACAAACTTGAACCTAACCCTTCTATTTGATGACTGGTAAAAATATGGCACCATCACCTAAAGGACCACACTTCCGAGACTGTCTGTTGAGTTGCTGGTGTCTTTTTTTCATTCTTTTGGAAGTTAAGATTAATATCGGAAAGTTGTGTTTTAGGCTATAATTTCCCTAATCTCTGTTTATTGAAATTGCTTTTTGGAATATTGAAGGTTGTTGAGCAGACTATACGTCCCTGTTTGGTTGAGCTCAGCGAGGATCCAGATGTTGATGTTAGATTCTTTGCCTCCCAAGCGCTTCAATATAGCAATGAAATCATGGTATCCAGTTAGATCAATCTGCATATGGTCATAGTTTTTCGTCCCTCAAGGCCCCAAAAAAAAAAAAAAAGTTTCTTATGTAATTGCGATCAAGTCAATTTGAATATTATCACTTCATGCCCTTTGTCTTTTCCTGATATCCATACCAATTTCTGTTTTGCTGGTCCAGAATTGTAATGCTATCATGTTAAAACATCACGGAATGTAAACCTGATCAGAAAATTTTTGTAGATTTGTACCAAAAAAATTCCGACTGCTCTTAATGTAGAAATGCGGTATTTACATCTCCATGGAATTGGTACAGAGTAATACGAACGAAAGAGAGGAGAGAGTAGTAAACCGGAAAATTATTATTCTACCCTTGTTTACATCTCAGTCCTATTTATAGACATACAATGTGTTGCTCTTGACTTCGAACTAAATAACAGAAGTAGTTACACATTACTTTTGGCAGCTATACTAATCTAGCCCTTCTCATTTATTTTATATATACTATTACAATATTATCCCTGCCACGTAACAGGAACTGATGAGCTGTGTTTTAGAAATGTTATCAGAAACCCAAAAAAAAAAAAAGATGAAAAGGAATAGCTTCACCCACCAGACATATATTCTAGTAAAAGGGACTACGGCGGCTTAATCTTACAAAAATATGTTGAACAGTTTATACATGCATATAAAGAGAATAGCTTCATCAAAACAATTGTTTTGATGTAAATAGTACAGAAAAATATGTTGAACAGTTTATGCATGCATATAAAGAGAATAGCTTCATCAAAACAATTGTTTTGATGTAAATAGTACAGAAATGCAGATTGCTCTTAAAGCTCCGCAGAGAGTTCGCAATGCTCTTGCCCAAATGATCTGCAATTTAATATCCGATCGTTAACATACTAGGCACTAGCTACGGTCTTTAATTGCATAACTAACTAGATTCTATATTAAAGACTCGGGTAGTAATTTCTAATAAAGGTTTAAATTGTAAATGGTTAGTTATTTCAACTATTACATTTATATCCCAAAAAAAGTCTTGTAGAATTGAATATATGGTTCATGATAACAATCTCTTGAGGATGGGCAAGGAGAATAATTTTGCACTCACAAATTTATTATTTACTCTATTTCTTTTTATTGTACATGCCTCGTATTTTATGAATTTGACCCTCAAATAGCTTACAAAATCTCAAGACTACTAAAATTGCAATCCCAATGGCCTGAAGTTGCATGCTGTTCGGGTTATTAAAGTTTGGGGTACTGCCGTGGGAATAATTGTATGGAGGAATGGTTAAACGAGTTCCTTTTGGGATGATAAAAATATAATTCCCTTTAGATCTCCCTTGCAATGTATAGTAGTAATTCCAAAAATTTTCTGCTTTCAAGTGAAGGACTTTGTTGGACATTAAGGATGTTGTAAAATTCGAAATATTTGTTTCCCTTTAAGTACTTTCATTTATAAATAAAATTGAACTCTTAACTTCCTACCTATAGAAAACTTTTCATACTACTAAGCCACAAGGACATAACTGAAAAGTTCTAGGGAAAATTGAAGAAAAATCCCCATTAAAAATTTCATTGGTAAAATAGACTTAATTCTTTTCTTTTCCAACAAAAGAGAGATAATTTAGACTCTGGATACAAAATTTGCAAAATACTGGTACGTTTTACGTATAAGAATTTATCAGGTCATTCATTCCAATGAAATTTTCAACAGGGACCTTTTTCCAAACTAGGGAAGTGGTTGGGCAGATTATTCTTGTATTCTTGTTGAGCTTCTGATAGTCTGATGGGGCTGGTAAACAATGGGAAATTCTGTCAATTATGCCCCAGAAAACCCATCTTTTCCTGATAATCGGAGAGCTCATACTCATTGAAAAGATCAAATAAGTCATTTGGATACTTGGCCTGAATATCCTCCCATCTAAAAGGTGTCTGTGCTTTGAGAGACTTTTTTTCATGACAGAAACTGCTCATTTGGATGAGCATGCTGCTATCAGAGACTGTGTAAAAGCTAAACAGATATAGTGTATGCCTATAAAAACTCATTTCTTCTCTCAGTCTGTGCAGGAGTAGATTGTATGGTATGTGAATCATGATGCGAGCAAATCTAGACATAAAGGGCTGAGTTAAAGTATGTCAATTCTCATTTCAGACGTATCCAAAATGCTACAGAAGATAGTTTCATGCAGAAACGAACCATCAGAATTGGAGGAAATATGTTTACACCTACAAACAGATGGAGCCATCCATGCACATATTGGGTTCATTGGATGCTGACGGGTATCAAGGGAATTCATGAGAAAGCTGGGTATTGAAAGCTGCATTGAGGCAGAACTTCAGAGTACCTCATGAGGGATGGAGATTTGTTGGAGTGAAGGTCTTGGGAACATCATAATCACCAGTGTCTCAGCAGAAGCAGTATATTTGATACTCAGATAATCTGACTGGTCTTACACTTACTTATGGAGACTTGGTAGTATAGGATACCAAGTCCCACGTTGAGTAGAATGTAATGCTCAATGGGAGTATTTCTCCCACAACAACATCCAGCTTTTAGAGCAGGGTTCCCAATCCTATTTAGGTACCTACCAAAGACTCATGGCACTGGATTGGGATATCAAGCTCGATGATTGTTTACCATGAAGCTATTAGATGCACTGATCGGCTCACCAAGAATGCCCACAATATTCAAAGGCATCGCACTTTTGCTTAAGCTCCTTCTCATTGTAGAAGGTTGATTGTTTTGGATCAGCAAAGAAAGTTTCTTTGCTTGCATTTTCTCCTATATGGCTTCTTCCTAGCCTTCTATTCTTAAAAAGAAAGAAAGAAAAATCATGACTCTATTTACCTTTCCTCTCACAACATTCAGATGCCAAAATGAGAGAAGAGGGAGTCAGAGGTATATACCTGAGCTACAGCAGGAGGAAGCAATCTGGTGAGCTAGAGTTGGGAGATTCATTACAGGCTCCACCATCTTTGAATCAAGCCAAACTGATAGCATTTTGACCCACTTAGGTGAGATAAGAATTAGACTCCACAGAGCAAAAAGCTTCACTGAAGTGTGCTGCGGTCTGAACTTTTTCATCCCGAAACAATGCACTGCCCTATCAGGTTTCTTGTCGCAGCTTGCCTTTAACAAAAAGCTAGGGATGCATGGCTTCATCTCATTTGCATATTTGATCTGATGCCCAAATTCATCGACTTCATCTATAATAGGGGGGCATGCCTACTTCAGGCAATTTCACTAAAGTTTACAATTTGATGTTCATTTGTGAGTAGATGGCTAGATGCAAAATCCTCAAACTCAATAAGTTTATTATACTTCATAAGTTGATTATACCACTAGCGACAGTTTTCTTGAAACATGAGCATAAATACACTTCAATACAGAATTCATTGCAAATTAGTATAACACTAATCCTAGAGAAATTTTGATGACCATTTCAGCAAAGATTTCTGCTTCATATCTAAATACTAATAAAGAAGGCAGTTCGTCAATGACAAAATTGAGTAAACTATGTTAATCACTGGGAAATAAAATGGTAAATCAAAGAAAAAATGGTAAGAATTCATTAATTCTCACGGAAAAGGAAAAAAATTGAGTACAATTAACATGGGCCTTTATTGTCCAAGCCATTAAGAAAATTTTCCTTCCTGTGCATAGAATTCTCTGCACCACTAAGGTTGGATCTAGCCAATTTAATGTTATTGATAAGAGGTTCTGCAGCACTACTCAAACCTTTCCTCCCAACTAAATTCACCCCAAAGTTTTTCAACATTGCCATCCTGTTCTCATCTTCCTTGATCTCACTTAATTCAACAACCCACTTCTTTGAAACCAAGGCGTAAAGACAAAGGCAACTGGATTCCAAAAATGATCCTCCAAATTTTACCCTTAGCAATGAACTAGAATCAAGGTCATTTGTCTTTGGATCAAACAATGCGGAGAAACCACCAAATGTTAAGTCAGGTTTCTCGAATAATTTGTTCAAATCATCGTTCCCCTCCGCAACAGTTTTATTTTTGTCAACTGAAACTGAGAGCCTTCTCTTGGCCACTCTCAAAATGTTTGCGGCCTCTCTCATTCCACTAAGAAATGCGCCATGCATCGTCGCAGGATACTGTTTGCTAGTAGCCTCCCCTGCAAAGAACACCCTGCCATCTCCAATACTCTCTGAAAGGTAATCATAATCATCTCCAGAAGACCCAATAGCAACATAGGAGTATGATCCATATGTGAAATGATCCTTTCCCCACCGAGTACAGACAGCCTGAACAGGATCTGGAACAGCAATTCCCTTTGGATGAAAAATACCCCTTAAAATGTCCATTACCCTTCTCACAGACTCCACTGGTGACATCATTTCAAACCTAATTGCAGCTTCCCCAGCAACAAGAGCAACGAGAAGTGGGCCTCCAGATACTGACGAGTAACTATAAAATAGAAAAAATTCACCTCTCATACTCAGGTCTTCAGTCAAATGGCCAAATGTATCAATGTTTCCACCCCAGAAATTATATGGGAACAGCATTGCAACCTTATTCAGCAGCCCAAAACCCAATCTATGAATTGCATCTTTCTTTCTCTGAGGAAGTTCTGGGACAAACTGTATCGATCCCTTTTTAAGAACTCCTAATGGCACAGTACAAAGGGCCATGTCTCCATAGAACTCCTGTCCATCAGCATATACCAATACCCCATCTGTTCCATATTTAATACACTCCACAGTTCTTCCATAGAAAATAGGAAGGTCCTCAGCAAGGGCACGGACAAATCTTTCATTGCCCCCAGGAATAAAACAATGATCACCACCCATTTCAAATGGATCATCCTGGTCCCAATATGCCATTGACAAATTAGACATTAAAGTAGCATTTGCATACTCCAAGTTTGCAAGATGCCAATTCAAGAGCATACGCTCTTGCGGATCCTCGGCGACCTTATAAGCACGCCGGAAAGCTTCGAGTGCAGTCCCCAATGAAACATCCACAGATTTAACCTCCTCAATCATAGCCTGCCTAAGCTTACAAACTCTCTCTAACAACTTATTAAACGAAACCTCTACACCAGAATCAATCTCAGAATCCACAGCTTTCCCATCAGGTAAATACAGAGGACATATATCCCTCACCTTGTGCAGAGGCAACCCCAATTGCCTAGCAAGAACACCTAGAGGGTTCCCATTAATACCTGTGAGTACACTTCCACCAAGGTCTGCTGCTGCTTCAACACCATCACCCACCATCTTCTTCGTCTTCACACGCCCACCCGGTCGGTTCCTGCCTTCTAAAACCACAACCTTAAACCCCATAAACACCAATTGTCTTGCAGCAACCAACCCTGCAAGCCCTGCACCAACAATTATCACATTACCCTTCTCCAACCCATCAAAAGATCTCAACTTTACTTCTTTCACAGCTGGGGCAAGCCCAAAATTAATGTAACCATGCTCCAAAAGAAACCTATAAGCCTTTTCAACTAACCCTTTATGCTCTAACCGAATAGACTGAAGCGCATGATCATGGGTCAACCAAACCGAAACATTAGTTCTCCACCGAGCAAGAATGTGATTCCTTACAACAATATAGTTCGCTTGCTCGGTCCCACCAATAGTGGACACCACATTGGCTTCGATTTCTTCCTCCGTGAGAGAATCCACCGGAAAGCCAACGGAGATAGCAATTAATGCTTCGACATCGCAATCTTTCGTACCTTCAGATCTACGGTTCCTAGAAACTGAGGTGTTTCCGACGAACTCAGTGAAGAACTTCTTCCTTCGCCTACGTTTTCTTGGTGGGGGTAATGGCTCAGCAGGAGATGGTTCGATTTGGTTGGAATTTTGGAGGGATTGGTTGATGGGGTTTTCGGGAATGGGATCGGAAGAGTCGTCAAGAGGGTCTGATGTGGTTTCTTTGGGCAAAGATTGGTCCTCTTCCTCTTCCTCCTCCTCCTCTTCTTCTTCTTCAGGTGAATTTTGGAGATCGAGAAGTGGGGTCTCGGAGGGGATGACAGGGGAGAGAACGATGCCGTTTTCTGGCGAAGATTCATCGGAAGGGTTTGGGTGATGGGGTTGTTCTTGCGGAGGAGGAGGTGGCGTCGAATCCATGGAGGGTTCTTGACATTGAATTTTAATCCCATTTTCCTTTTTCAGTCTTCACTCTGTTTTAACTACGTTCTGTTCTCAACTTCAAACTCGAACTCAAACCAAAATAAAACTTAAAAAAAAAAAAAAAAAATTTCAGCTTCTTCTTCTTTTTTAATTTCAATTTATTATGTACTATTCACTCTGGTCCTAATGATAAGATCACTTTAATTTTTTGAAAAATTAAGGATACAAAATTATTCACTTTAAAATGTCTATATTTGTGCAGTTGTTCATTTTATAATTAAGTGTCACATGATTACATTAAAAATATCAGCCAATAATAATGATTTTAACTCTTTAAAAGTTTATACATGGACTTTCGAGTTTGAATTGGTGTGATAGAAAACCACACAAATTAAAAAAAAAAAAAGCATTTTAATGTAGCTCACTTTTAAGCCCACTCATCTATTTCGTATTTTAATTTTATCGTTAAGATAAGTACGTGGGTTCGCATCGTAATATGAAATAAAATTTGGGAAAATAAATAAATAAATACCCTTCAAATTTTAAAAATCCAGAAAGTTATATTAAATATGAGAAAAGAAATCAGAGTAACTGTTCCTAATTTGGGATAAGTAAATTTGGTTAATACATTTACTGAAGTGGTTAATACCATACTAAAGTGGTTAACATCATTGCTCGAGTGGTTAATATCATTGCTTGAATAGTTAATGAAGTTTACCATAATAACTAATAAGCGAAATTGACACTAAATTCTGATTGTGTGAAGTGTTTAACGCATTTACTCGAGTGATTAAATACTTTTATTGGAGTGATTAATGCCCCAAATTTTCTTATAATAAATTGGAAACAATCCTTCTAATATCCTTTCTCATATAGTAATATTGAAGGCAACTTTATGAACTTTTGAAATTTGATGGGTATTTATTTATTTTTTTCCCAGAAGTTTATAGTTTTGCTCAAACCACTCGCCATGAAATAAAATATCTGATATTGTAAAGTTGAAAAGAATCTCTATTATTTATAGCTTTCTTTTCTTTTTGTTGCCAGAATTAGTTATAGCTTTCTACACATATTAAATTGTAATTAATGCATCCACAAATGGTCATGCTGAAATTATCTAGGGTTAAAAAGCAATTTCACCAACAAACTGTTGTTTAGGTTGCAGATGGCACAATTAACAAGTGAAATGGTCGGAAATACCAATGGACCTTTTAATCAAGGGCAAATTGGTCAATGTTGTTTAATTTCAGCAAACTGTGGTTACTTTTGTTGTACTATCTGCAACATGGATAATAGTCTATTGGTAAAATTGCTCTTTAACCCCACAAAAAGTTGTGGGCCCACTTAAATTTGTAACCGACGTTTGGTATTTTTAACGGCGTTGGTCAATCTGCCCCTGGTTAAAAAGTCTATTAATATTTTTGACTATTTCAATTGTTAATTGTGCCATCTGTAACTTAGACAATAATCTGTTTACTCTTTAACCAAGTTTTGAAGAATCATACCCGCACCTACCACCAAATGCTTGAATCATCTTATTGCAGGGGACACTTTTATTGTGACACTACAATCAGTAATAATAAGAGTAAAATAAATCGATCTCCCCATACTTAATCAAAGTTCCCTTCTCTTTGAGCGAACAATTTTAATTTTGTTATTTTAACAAAAGATGCCAGAAGGGAACTCGTTTCTTGCGTAATGAATTTATTTAAAATTTTAAAATTGTTCTTTGCATGATTTCTTAAATAGAATTTTAGTAACTACTATTGATTAGATAGTATCTGCGTGATAATTTTTATTATTTGTAGTGCCTTGGTAAAAATGTTGGTTCTGGATTTTTCCAACTTAATCAATGGTCTCATGGTTGAACCCTAATTATAGAGCCGTGATAACTACGGGATGTAACAAGATTTTCTCATTGTGGGCATATAATACTCCTATGAATAGGATTAGTCAATTATTAATACCATGAGATAAATTAAAAAAAATAATCGACACCTGGATCAAGTAAAACTCTACCAACAAAATTTTCCCATCACAATATAAATGGTAGGTAATTCTTCACCATAAAAGGATGACAAAAAAAAAGACTCTGTTTGGCTTCAATTAATACTTAAAAGTGAGGGGCAGTTGCATTTTATTTTGAATTTTAATCTTTTTTTTTTTTGGTAACATAAGGGGCCAAGCCCAATAACTATTCTACAATCCTACGAGGCCAGCAGCGGCCCTCTCTATCCTCTTGAAGTCTCTCCTCGACCTCTGGAGGGGGAAGGCTCCAGATTCTCCTCTCCTCTGTTTGCCATTCACTTAGCTCAGCCATTAAGTCTGCACATTGATTTCCTTCTCTAAACACATGCATAAATTTGATTTGCCAATCTCTTTCTTCGAGCTCTAGAATTTGCCTAAATGTAGTATCACACCCTCGGATAGACGATCGACGTGTGAGTGCTTCCAGGATCTCCGCCGAGTCGCTTTCCACTTCTAACTTCTTGAATCCTAATTCCCAGCACAATAGTAGCCCTTCGAGGATAGCGCATGCTTCTGCCATTACTGGAGTCTTACTTGGTAACTTAATTGAAAAACCACGGAGCGATTCTCCACCATCCCCTCTGATCACTCCACCACATCCAGCTCCTCTTTGTTTCGACCATCTGCCATCTACATTAAGCTTGCACCATTCTGTTGGTGGCGGGTTCCATGAAATCGTGAGGATCCTCTCGGTGTGGGGACGAATTTTATCTCCCTCCCATTTATCTCTGTAATTTGACAGAGTGTTCTTGATCACTTCTGTAGTGTTGTTTGGGAGAGTGAAATTTGGGTCATGAATCTGTGAATTTCTCCACCTCCATAGGTACCAACAACTCATTGCGAATATTTCAGGCCAATCGTGGTCTTCAGAAACTCTTCTACTGCAGAGTAGATTTGTTTTGAACCAGTCATTCCAGCTAGAGCTAAAGAAACTCCACCATATCTCCTTGGGAACTAAATTTCTCCATATTGATTTTGCAAAAGGGCAATCTCTGAGGGCATGCAATTGATTCTCAATTTGCAACTGACATACGCCACAGTAACCCCCTGATCCGTCCCAGCGTCCTGTGACTTGCTTTGTGGTAAGTCTCTGTAGAGCAGTTAGCCACATAAATACTCTGACTCTTTCTGGAGTTTGAAGTCTCCATATGTCTTTCCATTGATTTTGTCTTCGCCCTTCCTGAACCTTTAAGAGCCATTTATAGGTGCTTGCAGTTGAGAATTCCCCATTTCCTGACAATTTCCATTGCAACGTCCTGTTCTCTGTTCCATCATTAATAATCTCTAGCAGGTGGGAAAGAAACTAAATGGATGGCAGGCCTCAAGCTTGTCCCTAGCAGGTCGCCTTACACTAGTTAAGTCTGTTACTAGTGCAATGGCTCTATATCCGATGCAGCATGACAAAATCCCACAAGGATCAATCGAGGATATTGAAAAACTTCAAAGGAAATTTATCTGGGGAGACAAAGAAGACAAGAGGAGAAGACACGCAGTTGCCTGGAAACAACTTTGCAGACCAAAACATGAAGGAGGAGTAGGAATAAAAAAACTCAACCTCATGAATGATGCTTTTATGCTGAAACTTATCTGGAACATGAACATCAAGCCAAATGATCTATGGGTCCAGGTGCTCAGAGGCAAGTATGGAAGGGAGGAAAACTGGAAGCTAGAATTAAAGGCAAAGAGAGGAGACTCACGGTTGTGGAAAGAAATGGTTAAGCTAGGAGGAAAATTTAATGAGAATGAATTTTAATCTTTTTGGAGAGGAATGAAGTGCGAGTCGAGAGCTTAAGCCCTCATAATGTGTAAAAGAAATCAGTTGATAAATATGGTGTTTCTATTCTCACGCACATTTGACAGGATTATCACTTCGATTCTGTTTTAACTTCTTTCCATTAAAAATCTTTATACTAAAACCAAAGAGGCTTAATCTTGAGAGTTCTTTCCACGCAAAAAGGTAAAATCTTCACGTCTATCGTGTTTGCCATGAGATGGGAATTATTAGAAGTTTATGACTCAGCTGATACATTGATCCTCATGGCAAGGCATAGAATGACATTTTCATGATACAAAGAAGTTTATAACTCCGTTTTAAGATCTCATGCCTAAGTCATCATGACTCGTTCTCTTATTGTAAGATTATTGTATTTTAGAGGACTGTTTTGATTTTGACTCTTTCAAAGAAATGATTATAAGAATTGAATGGTTATTTATAACGTTATAGTAACATTGATAATTTTTTCCCTTCATTTTTCAAAACGATTACTTTAGTCTATTCACTTATTTATGTTATAGCTAAATATTCAATTAAATCACAACATATCCAGAAACATATCCAAAATATCTACCTACATCGTCAAATGTTTGTATCATATGCATCCTCCCCAGAAAACTTGTTAATATTAAACAATATAATCACAAACAAAAAAATGATGACGACTTCCCACTTACCAGTCAAATACATATTGGTAAAGTAATCCAATAACCTATGATTTTTATTTGTCAGTCTGTGTGTGCGTGCGTGCAGATGGTGATAGATTTGTACAAGGATATGATTGATTGTAAACGGCAAGAGGTTGAAGCTCATGGCACCTCAGAATACGAAAGGAAGAATGATAAAGACATAAATATCAAGCTCCAACTGTTGCTGATAGAATGAATCAGAGCATGCTATCGGCTACAAAAACCTGTGACTTTCTCAGTCTTCTTGGCACTGCACAGTCTGCTCTCTCCCAACCAATCCTGTGGTTCACATTGTCGTATACAACCAAGTATCCTCTCAATGATATGTCTGCAAAACACAAAAGCATGATGGCATCAGGCACATTGGTACTCTAACAAACATGCACTAACGGTCCGATGTTACAAAGACCTCTCAATTGTAGGGAATTTTCATTCCACTATATGACAAGGCCATTCATTGGTTGGTAGTGGTTAGTGGATACATCAATTTCACCATATGTGTACTATTTGACTGAGATACTACCTTCTGTTCTAAATATAAGAGTTTGACAAAGCATTTTATTTTATTCTAAAAGAACTTAAATGAGTTAAATCCATTCTGCCTTCTAAATCTATAATTTTCCGCAAACTATGCATATCAATTGCACATGGTAAGGGGCTTTCCATTAAATGGTAGTTACAATGCATATGATTAAAAATGGTATTTTAGAGGAAGCAATGCACATTTGTTACAAATAATTAACTAATTCCTCAATATCAACAGAATAGTTATCTAGCCTTCTATTAACAACTGGAAAGAGTGTCAAAAAAAAAAAAAATCCATATGAATATATTATTTTGAAAATAAAGTTATCATGTATTCCTGAAAGGTGTACCTCCAAGTATAATTGAGGATCCATCATGTACATCAGAGCCATCGAGAATAGCCAAGCATACATTCCTTTTGTTCTGCAGCATAGCAGTTTGTTAAAAGAACTAGCATTAACACTACAGTTGGAGCTTAAATAAACATATACTCACGCTTATAATCAAATAACCCTCAGGAGGTATCTGAAACAAAGTGGACAGAATCCACCATCTGCTTCCAAATTTAAGAGTCAGAGTCTTGAATATATGGTTGACATCTTTGATGGATCTGCATATAACACAATATAGAGCTGGCTCAGCTGGGTCAGGTGAATTAAACTGAATCAAAGAAAATAATAATCCTCTGGTTCTAAATGTAGGATTTAGTTTGTAGACAACTTGGAGCCAATCCAAAGGTGGGGTCCACCAGATGATTCCTCATACCTGACCACAAAATTAGGTCGCCAGCAAATGGGCAAAGTAGTATCTGACTCATCTTGGACAAGTCCAAACTCAGAAACATCTTCAAGCTGCACAAATATATACATAGTAATGAAATTCATGGAAGAAATGGTCATCATTATTCCAATCGGTGTAGAGTGTAGACAAAAGGAACTTACAGAAGCAATGAGATTCAGATATGCCTCCTTTGCAAAATATGTGTAAGAACTGCCACTATCAAAAACCGCCTTTCCTACTTTGCTGGGCCCATTGAAACCAAGCAGGCTATTTCCATAACGTATTCCTAGAATCTCAGTTTGGTATAAATCTCTGTACAGAATATATCCCATGTAAAACAGTAAAAGTGAAGATCAAAACAAGGAATAGCAAGGACTTTAAATAAGATGGTAAGAAATGAAAATGAAGGGAGAGTGCACCACAATGAAAACATACAACAAAATCTACAACTACACATTAAGGTGGAGATTATGAAAAGAAAACAATAAAACAATATTAGAAACCTTTACTCACGTAGTAAGGACATTGACCATAGGTGCCCAGGTCATACCCCAATATGGCACAAAATGATCACCTAAGAACATGTACCCACCACCAGCTTCATGATCACTTAGGCAATGACCAACCACATTCTTAATAATCCCTTTGTTTGCCAACTGGAAAGGTAGACTAACTTTAGCTCTGCTTAGTCCCATGATTCCGTCTGTTTTCGCCAAAGTGTTTAAAAGTAAGCCCTCTTGATCATATCCACACCTTTGAATTGAAATGTTACAATCAGCACTTTCATGGAATACACAAATTGAAAAAAAAAAAAAAAGTGACAGAAAAGGAAATACATACCCAAAAACTAAATTTAAATTGGCCTTGGATCCATTTGTAGTGACAAGATGAAGATCATCTCTAATAAGAACCCCCATGGAGGAGCTCTGATCAGCATATTCAATCTCATAGTCACACTGTTGCTGGAAATTGTCATGATTTCCATGCCTCTGATTTTTCTGAACGTCAGTGCAAAGAGAATCTGTAGGCAGTACTGTGCTTCCTCTTGCCGGCTTGTACAAGAGATGTGCTCCCTAAATCAACTATATCCTTTGAGTAAACATATTTTTTCCATCTAAAAAACCCATTTAAAATCTGAAAAATAACCGTCATGATCAACTGATATCTATGATGGAGCAGTTTCTAATCATTGGCCCAACCGTCTATATTCTCTGATATTTGCTGTACATCTATTTTTTTCCCCTTTAGAGGAAGGCATTGAGTCAAAAACAGTTTTCCAGGATATGCACACATTCTAATTAGTACCTTCATGTATGATATATTAACTACATATAGATACAACAAGAAGCTAAAATCCAACCTCAATCCAAGCATATGATGCACCTAAATATGCTTCTAATTTGACAGAGATTGATGAAACATGAATACATAAAATTATCTCGAGAAATTGACCACCATACAAGACAGTAACAATCAGATATTACCTTTGCACAGCTTCTGCATGGAGCATCACACTGAATCCACGTCAAGTCACTCCCGGTGTCGATGTCAAGAAAATAACGCCTTGGAGGATTCCCAACAAGTAAATATGTGAAATACAACCTACAAGGAAGTGACAAGTATGAAATCCATCATATACATTCAATTAATACCTTCCTTTCAAATATAAGGTATTTTTTAAAAGTCCTATGTTTTAAAATGTAAAACATTTTACGGGATTTTAAGGGCAACTCCCATTGGAAACAAATTAATGACTGGTGTTCCGTAAAATGCCTTAGGTATTGAAACATAGACACAAAAATGCCTTATATTAGAAACAGAGGGATTATCATTTAGCAGCTGGGGCAGTATATGCCTATAGGAATAGCAATGAGCACAAAGCACTAACTTGTAGTTTATCAGACGATGAGAAAGCCAGCTTAATGCTTATATAAAAGAAACTTAAAAGGATATTTATTACACAAGCTCAGCACCTATATCAATCGCTTCAGAAGACCCTCATTTAAATGAAATGCACATTTTAGAATTTAAAACAGTTGTTGGTGGCAAACATTATGCTACACTCTCTAGGCCAAAAATCCAAAGCAAAATTCCTATAAAAGTAGTTTTTGACTTGTAAATGAAGAAAACAAATAAAGGTTTAACACACCCATCTGGATAAACAGTGCCCCGGACTGGAAAGACAGAGGAAGAATCAGCTGTTGCAACTCTAGAAGCAACTACTTTATTGATATTGGGGGTTCCTTGGGAGGCTAAGTTCTCTCTCTGTACGTCAACAATTTTATCCAATTTAAGCTTAACATCCTGTTGACCAAGGATACCGAATTTGGGAAACAACGGGAAGAAGAACGAACTAGACCCATCTTCCCTCTCAGAATTACGCAATTCCTGAAGGGTTTCTGAAGAAACAGAACCGTACAGAAAAAGAGCGAAAAGGATAATACCAATGAATGAAAAAAACTTCGTAGGACCACGAAATAAGAGCTTCCTCAACGAAAATCGAAGCAGATGATCCTCTGGGTATGGTTGATCAGTCTCTGGATTATCAAGATGAGATCTTTCTTCATTGGGTATCACAGAATCTTGAAATGGAGAAGAATCATCATCGGTGACAGTAAAAGCAGTGATTGTTTTGCCCAAAGAGGGTTTATCTGGTGGAGGAAGAGAAATTATAACAACCCCTTTAATATTCTGAGGCAATTGATCGTCTTCCATCTCTCAATCGCCAGAAGATTTTTCGATAATGCGATGAGAGTGAGAAGACGAGAAGAAGAGGACCAAGTCTTGGCCTCCAAGTCCATATGACTTTGCATTAGTCAAACCAAATACCCTGTGAAATGAAGAAAATTTGCGTTCACACTTTCACACCGTACTATTCTCAATCTTCCCTAAAGCATGATGGATTCGAATCGCCAAGTAAGCAAAATTAAAATATGCTGGAATCAGACAAAAAATTCAAGATCCCCTCATCCAGTTCTTTCATCTTTGAGCCACGCTGGTCAGGAAAAGTGCTTTATTTAAAGAAGGAAAACTATGAGAACTGTAGGGCTAAGTAACGTTTGGTTTTTGCGTTTGAGTAAATTTGGGTTTTAATCTCTTAACTTTTTTTTTTAAATGAAAACTGTATCATATTAGCTCATACGAAGAGGTACATCAGGGCAATGCCAACGGAAAGAAAGAAAAATCTAAAAGAGAAGCTTAAAAACTCCTATCCTTGGTCAACCTCCTCCTCATTTTATGAGGAAGGTGGTTGATCACAGCTAATGTAATTCATATCAATCTTATGAGAAAGTTTAGCTAGCCTATCTATTAGAGAAATGTGTTCTCTACTTGTAATCTCTTAACTTTAAATTAGTAGTTTTGGTGTTAGGACTATTATTCAATTTGGATTTTGATCCTTAAACTTTAAAATCAGCTGTTTTGTTTTTTAAAATTTTACTCAATTTTGGTTTTAATTCAAATTTTAAAATATGTGGTTTTAGTCCTTCAAAATTCAGTGATCAACAGTTACAAATAGTATACAGTTCATTGATCAAAATTAAAATTGAATGAAAGTTGAATGATCAAAATCACATATTTAAAGTTCACCAACCAAAATTAAAATTTAGAAAAAATTCAAGTATCAAAAGCATCGATTTTAAAATTAAGATATCAAAACCAAAATTGAGGCAAACTTTAAGGATCAAACATCCAAATCAAAAAGAGAGAAAGTGTAACTTTTTTATAGCATGTTTTGTGAGGGATCACTAACAAAAGTCACTCTATACTAAAAAGGAAGTGTCAAATCCTAAGCATTCTATACTAAAAAGCACTTTTTTATTTTGAATAATATGCTAGTGTGGAGGAGATGATTAGCAGCTTTTTAATCATAATTTACGGTGTCGAAACTAGTATCTTAGAGGGGTTTATCTGGACGTACGTGTATGTATTTATGAATCCAAATTCCGAGCATATACAATGGTGTTTATGGTTCATAGGCTTCTGAAACTTACATGGATTAGATGTGACAAGACTAGCCTATGGCCATCATTTGGCCTTGAAATCCTTATCTTGAACGAAGACTAATTTTAATCAGTGTCTTAACATAAGCTGGGGTATCTCGTTAATGGTTCTGCACAAAGCATGCGCCTAGAACATTCACGAAGAGGCATTACATTAGTACCAACCTGGGTGGTTCATGAACTATGAATTATAGCTTAAAGTCTCTCAAAAGTTGCAATCATGACAGATGAGGATGGGATTTAGATTCTAATTTAAGAGAATTCTGTTTGGTTCCTGAAAACATAGAAGACTTGAGCTTTCAGAGAAAGTGTGAAGATTCACGAATAAAGCGAGACACGGAGAAGATTGATTTTGAAATGCCTCACAGTATTCAAACATTTTAAAAATAAGTTCAGAGACATTTGAAACGTTATTTTTAGTTGAAGTACAATCTAACATCAAAAAACAAATACAGAGAGACACGAACAGAGCTTAAACATAAACGCCATTCACTTCGTTAAAAAATGTGGGCATCTACCATTTACATTTTGTTCATCAACTTCAACTAATACAATCTTTACACCGATTACCGATTTTACAAGGCATCAAACATCAATTAATGCCCCCCCCCCCCCCCCCCCCGGGTCTCTCTCATTATCATTACATTCCCTTGGAAATTCTTCCAACCAAATCACCACTAGAAGAATTAAAAATTCTGAACTTTAATGGACCCTAACTAGAAAACTCTCTCTAAGAAGGACCGGTGTGTTTATCTTCTCAGAGCCTCTAACTCTAAACCCAACTCAGAGCCTTCTAAGCTTATGGATTCTCGGCGCCGCCACCTACAGCCAAATGTCTGAGGGTAGCATGACGATGATGATGATGTCGCCGCCACCTCATAAGTACCCAAATCAAGTCAGATCCTTTACGATGATAATCCTACTCATGTGTCAACTAGGCTTGAACACAAGTTAATGTATAGAATGTGAGACTCTGATTTGAAATGCTTTTAATGTTTAATGTGAGTAAAATGATATGCTTGAAGTTTTGAACAATTGTAAATGTGGAGTAACGATGATGCTTGTGGAATCTAAAAAATTGCAATAATGCTACCATTGCCATGTTTTGTATGTTTTCTATCATTCGCTTCAATATAAAACAAAGATGATCAAAACCCATTTTTGAAGGAATGCTGAAAAGTTTTGAAGGAGTGTGATTTAATGTAGTCCTTATCTTGGATAGAGAGAAAGGGAAGAAAAATATGGGTTGGAGGCTTGACGCTAAGAAGGATAGAATGTTATGCTTGTGAAGCATAAGTTTACATGGAATAGAATGATTGAGGTAAGCTAAAATAAGGATATAAAACTTTACATATAAATTAATTTGGATTTCAATTTCGGTTTTCACTATCAAATACCTTGATTTCACCCACAGTTTTCGCTATAAATTAATTTTGAAGTTATCTTGTGGAGGAATCATAATGTTTTCATCAATCATAATTTAGTGCTCCGAGGAAATGAAGTGCAGCAATAATGAGCTAAGATCCTCTTAGGAGAATCTTCCAAACAAGAAAAAGAGTTAATTTTTGGAATGAAGAGCTGCAATTTGGGTTGGTTTTAATGTTTAGGATGTGAGTAAAATGATATCTTTGAAGTTTGGACTTTTGTAAAGGTAAAGTAGCGCTTGTCGAATCTACAAGGTCCTAATTGAGATAGCATACTTAGGGCTTGTTTGGATTGGTTTTTTGAGAATAGCTTTTGAGAAAAAAGCTGAAAAATAGCTTTTTGAGAATAGCTTTTGGCAGAATAGCTTTTCTGAAAAAATAGCTTTTTATAAAATGAGAGTGTTTGGATAGTTGTTACCAGAATAGCTTTTTAATGTACAAATTACCAAAAAGGACATAGCTAATGTGGTATTTGCATTTAAAGGGAAAATTTTATTTCAAATATTTAAATGATCAAATTATGTAATAAATAATAGAATTTAAAAAAATTACTGCACAAATTAAAAAATAATTTGGCACATGTTTAAAGACATTTTATATTAAAATATATAATTAATACACCCTTACACGTAATGATCTGCAGACCCGAGAAAGAAAGAGAGGAAACAAAGGGTAAAAGTGGGTGGAAAAATTATCAGTGCAATTAATGATCTGCAGACCCGAGAAAAAGGAGGAAAAAATAGCTTATTTGAAACCAAGGTTTTGGGGGGTCAAAACCAAGGTTTTGTTTCAAAATAGCTTTTCTGGTTTTTGTGAGTGTTTGGCTAATTTAATCTGAAACCTAGGTTTGGCTAGAAAAATCACTTTTTTAAGTGCATCCAAACAGGCACTTAGAATGCTTTTGATAATTTGCTTTGATAGATAACAGAAATCAACACCATTATGATCCATGATATCTTCTGAGAAGTGAATAAATTTGATTTTGCTAGAAATTACATCATATGTTGGGAAATAAACACTTAGATAAGAACATGACCAAATAACATTTGCTTTAAGAGATTTGAAGAATGTGGAAGAGCTTTGAAGAAGGAGGATTTTATGAATGCAAATCTTAAACAGAGATAATTGAAGGGAAGAAAATGATAGGTTAGAGTTAAGAATAAGAGAAGCTAATGCTTGTGAAGCATTGATGTATTCTGAGTGCCTTTTATATAGGAAAAGAAAACAAATGAAAAATCGAGCTTTTATGAAAATATACTGGTTGTGCCTTGGTTTTCACTCCTGTTTTATTTAACCTTTAATTTTATATTATTTAATGTAAATTCTTCCCTCTGTTTTCGCTCATGCTTTGTTCAGTTTTTAGATATTATATAAATTAATGTGAAATCCACCTTGGAAATTTGGCCCAAAGTTTTCATTCATGTTTGGGTCAACCTTTAGTTTTTTTTTGATATAAAGGAAAACAGTGACATCTACACTATATTACAAGAAATAAACAAACGAAAATCACATAGGGGAACAAAATGAAAACCAGGAGGCATCTGTAAAGATCGTTTGGCAAGAATATCAGCTTCCATGTTATTCGCCCTCTGAACATGTTGGATGTCAATCACCCAATCTCGCTGCAGCATATGATGATTTTCAATGATTAAATTCCAATCTTGATGAAGATCATTATTTCCATATTTAATAAGATTAATTGCATCTGAAGAATCACTTCTTAAACAAACCCTTTTATGATTCCCATCCCAAGCTCTTCTAAGACCCATAAGGCATGCCCAAAGTTCTGCTGTTAACAGGTCCCCATTTGTAATATTAAGCATAAAAGCTTCAATAAGAGTACCGTTGTAATCTTTGATAATGCCTCCACACCCTGCCCTGCCATCCTTATGAGAATATGCTCCATCCACATTAACAATTACCCATCCTTTCAGCCCTATTTGAGATTGCATCATATGAGGCCCACTAATTCCTTTTAATTTGGCTTGGTTCATTTGATTTCGAGCTGCATGAAAGTTAGACAATATAGCCCTAGCCTTTGGTAAGATTCCATCAATTCTTGAATCTTTGTTATAAAAAATCCTTTCATTACGTCGTTTCCAAATAAGCCAACAGAGTGTGACAAAAAATTCTTTCAAATGTCCATCACACTCACCCACATTCTCATTAAGATTCAGAAAGCACCATTGCCAAAGATCACAATTGAAAAAACTGAAATGAAAATTGGATTGAACAATTGAAATCCACAGTTCCTTAACCTCAGCACAATCCCTTAAAACATGCAAAGAGTTTTCAACAGCATGAGCACACCAGATGCATGGAGCTGATTCATTGATTCCCCGTCTCCTGCGCTCTTCATTAGTAAGCAGCTTATTATGGAGTGTAAGCCATATAAAAGATTTACACCTTTGAGGCAAACTCAACTTCCAGATTTTGTTCCATAAAGGATTTGCTCTAGAATCTTCATCCAATAAGAGATTATAAGCCGATTTAATGGAAAAATTTCCATGTTTTTCATGAGTCCACCTTATTGCTTCATTTTGTCCCCTGACGATATGTTCAGTTCCTTGAATCACCTGGTCCCAGGTAGCTTTTATGCCTTTCCATATACGTGAACCTGAACGCGATCTATCAACATTAGGAATCAGATCATTACCACATTTGTACTTACTCCTTATAACCTGAGTCCACAAAGCGTCTTTGTTCTGAATTAAACCCCATCCAGCCTTCATCATAAAGGCTTTATTTTGTAATCTAGAATAACGAATACCCAAACCCCCTCTTTTCTTTTCCTTACACACCTCATGCTACAAGATGAGTCTTCCTATTCTCAGTACATGATCCCCAAAGAAATTGCCTAGCACTTTTGTCAATCTCTTCACAAATACTAATGGGAAGATCACTTGTCTACATAGTATAAAGAGGAATTGCCTGAATTACTGGAGAGATAAGAGTATTCCTTACCGCAAGAGAGATAGAATTTACTTTCCAATTACTCTGTCGATATTTTATCTTATCCACAATGAATTGGTAAGTAGCTTTTTTCACCCGCTCATGATGAAGGGGAACCCCAAGATACTTTCCAAGGTCATGAGTGCAGGTAAACCCAAGTTCCTCATTAAGTTGGGATGCTCGATTATGATTAACATTCCGAGAGAAAAAGACTTTAGACTTGCTATGACTAATCTTTTGGCTTGAAATCGTATAAAATGAATCCAAACACCTCTTAACCACTTCTACCTGCTCTAAAGATGCCTCTACAAACAAGATGAGATCGTCTGCAAAGAATAAGTGAGTAATAGGAGGTCCATCTTTGTTATGCCTGATGGGTTTCCAATTCTGATTGTTTATCTCCTTCTGAATCAAATGAGCAAGTTTTTCAATGCAGATAATAAAAAGATATGGAGAGATAGGATCACCTTGCCTTAATCCTCAAGAAGGAGAGAATTCCTTAATCTTACTGCCCTACCATAAAATTTGCATTATTGGAGAAGTTATACACTGATAAAGAATATTTCTTATATTTGCAGGGAGGTTAATCTCTTCAAGGCAGTTCACTATAAAACTCCAACAAAGCCTATCATATGCTTTTTCTAAATCAATTTTGATGGCCATGAATCCTTTCTTACCCCTCTTATTCCTCATCGAATGAATGACTTCCTGAGCAATAATAATATTTTCAGACCCTAATCTTCCAGGAACAAATCCACATTGATTAGGAGAAATGATAGAAGGAAGAAGTGGTTTAATTCTGTTTGCCATAACCTTGGTAATCATCTTGTAAATGACATTGCAAAGGCTTATTGGATGAAAATCCCGAATTGTCTCCGGCTGTTCTTTCTTAGGAATGAGAACAATAAGAGTACTGTTAACCTCTTTTAGAATAGAAGGATTAATAAAGACATCTTGCACAAATTTGAGAACAGAAGGACCTACAAACTCCCACTGGGTCTGGAAAAATAGAGCATTCAAGCCATCTGGACCAGGAGACTTCAAGGACCCTATGTTAAAAATACCTTGTTTGATTTCATCATTTGAAACCGCTTTTCCCAACTCATTTAATTGAGACACATCCACAAACGGGTATGTACATCTTCCTGAAAAACGAGGACGATGATCATTTTCTTCTTCAAAAAGATTCTGATAAAATGACATGGCCTGAGCTTTAATTACATCTTTATCAAATATCCAATCCCCCGCATCATTCTTCAAAGCTTCAATTCTATTCCTCTTTCTTCTTGCATTAACTCTTGCATAAAAGTATCTTGAATTTCTGTCTCCAAACATATACCAGTCACATTTAGCCTTTTGAGCCCAAAGAAGATCCTCTTGTAATAAAACATCCTCTAATTCTCACCAAAGTTTTTGAACCAAGAGATCTTTGGAGTTTTTATTGAAGCATCGATTATCTGATCGATCTAACCCTTCTAATTTGTTCATTAGATGCCTTTTTTTACGCCCCAGGTGTCCAAAAACTTCATGACTCCGGGATTGAAAATTGGAAATATTCTCCAACCATTTCCAATCCCTATGCCACGATTCTTTGACAAAATCCGAGAATATCTCATGCAGAACCCACGAAGCCACAAATCTAAATGGAACATCTCTACAAACATGTCCATTATCATCTTCACCAATATGAAATAAATTCAGTCTATGATCAGATTTAAAGAATGGAAGATGGAGCACCTTTGCATTTGGATATTGGTGAGCAAATTCTGAGTTGGTAAGCACTCTATCTAATCTGCTTTCACTACCTCCTCTTTTCCAAGTGAAAAAGGGTCCATTGCAGCTCATATCCATGAGTCTCAACTCTTCTACCCATGAATTAAAGTCACGATCAATAAAACTCCCGGCGTTTGAAGTAGATCTGCGTTCTTGAATGGTCAACGTACCATTAAAATCCCCTCCAATACAACATGGGTCTTGGATCATAGAACTTATATTTTTTAATGCACTCCAAGCAGATCTTCTCTTGACCGGATTCGGACTAGCATAGATTGCAGTAAGAAAAGATTTGAATGATCCATTGTCACAGTATAAATGAACAAACTGATCATTTGTCACTAGAACATCAATTTTAAAGTTATCATCATTCCAGAGAACCCAAATGCCCCCACTATAACCTTGAGCATCCACCACCTCCACATTAGTAAATCCCAACCTTTTAGCAATAGAACGAGCCTTAATTCCACTAGATCTTGTTTCTAAAATAGCAACCAGATCAATTCTATGTTTACTAACTAACTCACGAAGCAATCTAGGAAAACTTCGAGAGCCAGTTCCTCTACTATTCCAAAAGAGACAATTCATGAAAATAGGCCACAAGGGGTATCAATGCTTATAGGACCCCAAAGATTAAGAGACATACATTGACCTTGCACAGTCTTTCTTTCTTGCCAAAGTGACTTCCCACTACAGGATTCACTAAAAGCATCTAATTTGAAATGATATTTCTTACCCGCATCAGTAGAATGATCATGATCATTATTCAATTTCATTCTTTTAGCATTAAATCTTTGATCATCATGGTCATCATCACTATCCTCCACCTTCCGCTCTCGTTTTCTAACTCTTTTCCAACACTTTGAAACCCCAGAACCAAAGAATCTTGGCTTTTTAAAGACATAATCCACATAAGAATGCGATATCTTCCTCTTCCTTGAAGACTTTCTTTTCTCCTCTTTTGAAATTCTACTAACAATGATTGAGATGTCCAATTTATTCAGCTCAGAGGGAGAGGAAAATGAAGACATTTCTTCATTGAAAAAACACTTTAACCTTTTATGCTCTGAAATAGAAGAACTCAACTGATAATCATGCTTACGCTTTCTATTATGATCAATCCACAAACGAGACCGCTTATTGCAGAAAAGCTTCTCATCAAGATTTTCTAATTTCCTTTTACATGAAACAGCCCTCATCAAACCCTCATTCCTGGGAATTTCCTGCTTCTGAATAAAAGATGCTTCCATGATACGACCATCATGTAGAGAAAGTCGAACTCCTGTTAATTGAGCAGAGGTGATATATTGACTGGAGAGAGTATCATATTTAACATTAGACGATCGATATCCTATCGCCGAGACCATAAGACGGGGTTTGAAAGTTGGAAGTTGCTGAACAGTTTTTGATAATATGCTCAAAACTCCCGCAAGAAGGACACAATCGTCCTATTTGTTCCAATACAATTGACACTTCCGAATTCATAGTAGTAAGCAAACTAAGGCAGATAAGATTAAGGCAGTTGAAACCAACCTTTGAAACACCAACTTGAAGATGCAAACCAAATCTTTTAAGAGGGCTCTGCTCATCATAACATATGAAAGACCCAAAACATTCACCAATATAACGAGCTATTCTGACATTATAATGGTCCAAAGGTAAACCATGAATTTGAATCCAAACATAAAAATGCGAACTACAAATAGCCTTTAGTTTTAATATAGATTATTATGGATTCGGCCTCAAATTTTTGCTTCTATTTTGTCTAACATTCAGATTTTATATAAATTAGTGAGGATTCCCACATTAACTTGCAATTTTATTTTGATTAGTAGTTAATTTATATAAAAATTAGTGTGGACCCTACTCCTAGTTTCCATTTATTCTGTTTTGTTCAGCGTTTATGTTAAGTTAGTGGATCCCACATTTCGTCTTTGAGCTTTCATTCTTATATTGTTCAGCCGTTAATTTTTTTTTTATATAATTTAATTAGTGTGAGTTCCACCTTGGATCATCAATGTTGTTTTGTCCAGCTTTTAATTTTTATACAAGTTAATGGTGGGTTCTGTCCTTGGTCTTCACTCTTGTTTAGTTCAACCTTCACTTTTAATATTATTAGCATGGGTTCTGCCCCTAGTCTTTACTCTTGTTTTGTTTAGCCCCAATGTTATAAAAGCCGGATCGGAAGGTGACCCGGAAAGGTTAGCGGGTCACATTTCTTACGGTTAGGTTGGTCAGATCGAACCAATAACATAATAAGTAATTGTTATTATATGTATATGTAAGTAACATAACTATATAAAATAGACACAAAATTTTAATATAACTTAAAAATAAACATATTCAAGAGCTCTAATGCAATATTTTTCTTAAATACCAAGTTATAATATGTTGAAATCATTAAAGAATGTGATTTGATTAACAGATTTAGAGATTAAGGGGTATTTTTGGACAAGAATTGGTTTTTTTAGTAGATACATGCCTTTTTTTCCCTGCATTTTCTAGGTAAATTATTGGGTTAATACAACTTCTGGTCCTTGAACTTTCAGTCAATTTTGGTTTTGGTCCCTGAACTTTGAAATCGGTGGTTTTGGTTCACGAACTTTTGATCAATTTTGCTTTTGGTCCTTGAACTTTGAAATTTGTGGTTTTGGTCCTTGAACTTTCATAATTTTGGTGTTGGTCCCTTAGCTTAAAAAAAAACTTCAAAAAAAAAAAAGAAAGTTGAGGGACCAATACCAAAATTATTGAAAGTTGAGGGACCAAGACCACACATTTTGAAGTTCATGTACCAAAAGCAAAATTGATCAAAATTTTGAGGACCAAAACCACCGATTTCAAAGTTCAGGGACCAAAAGTTGTATTAACCTTAAATTATTTAGGTCGTTTTGTTTTTTTTTAAAAAATCGTTCTATTTCACTGTGAATCTCGGTTTCTAGTCCAACATGACTCAATCTTCGTCGAACCATTCAGAACAAGCCGAATGATGCTCTGGTGATGGTGGGACTGGTTCGACCATTTGATCCAGTTCTGCTGTCCGTCTGGTTTGCGTTTTGCAACACTAGTTTAGCCTTTACTTTTTATGAGTTAGTGTCGGCAGTGTCTTGAATCTTGTTTAGTTCAGCCTTCAATTTAAATATTAGCATGAGTTCTGCCCTTGGTCTTTACTCTTATTTTGTTCAGCCTTTAATTTTTATATGATTTAGGGTGGACACCATCTTTTGTCTTCCCTCTCTTTTTTAGTGTTTAATTCTTATATAAATTGGTGTAAGTTCCACTCCTACTTTTTACACTTGTTTTGTTTACCATTGGGGTTTTATACAAGGGTTAAAGGGCATTTATGTCTTGGAAGTTTTCTTAGAAGAGTTATGGGTTCTGGAAACCCTTAAAAAGGCAATGCTACCTCGAAAGTATAAAAAATAGGGTAATGTTACCCCTCCGTTAACATACTAAACGGTCAATGTTTTGTTGACTAAACTATGTTGAAGTATCGTGTCTATGTGGCATTCACCTCATCCTTTTTGGGTTAAGGTGTAAATTTGCTCTAAAAGTTTTCGTTTAACATCTATTTTGCCCTAGAAGTTTTCTGGATTCAAAATTACCGGGAGTTTCAAAGCATTTCAATTTTTCCATTTACCATTAAAATTTCAACGGTTAATGCCAATTTTTTAACTGTGACCACCGTGGAGGACGCAATGCCATTGTAGAGCATCTTTTGGCATGACATGATCGAACTCATATAAGTTCTGATTTGCATATTTGATAGCTAAGTGAAGAGGCCAAGAAACATCATGATAAGCACCGTTTGGATCAAGGAAAGAGCATAAATTAGTTGCGGTTCGGAGTCATCGTCCTCCACGGTGGTTACAGAACTCGAATTGGAGCAGTCTTCCATCTGGATGGTCCATATTTGATATTTTAAAGTTTAAATGAAAGCTATATTTTTTGAAAAAATGATAGTTAAAATATTATCTTTAATTTAGATTTTGTACCCACTAAAATGATTGTCATTTAAAATCATAAATTTCAAAATATTAGATATAGACTATCTAGATTAGGTATGAATTGTTAAGAGTGATGGGCACTCCCTGTTATTTTTTCGACGAGCATTGAAACTGGTTTTGAAAAGAGTTCCGATAATATGGAGAGCACTAAAAGGGGAAACAGTTGTTGAAACATGGAAATGGATCCTCCACTTTACCCTTTCTCTCTTTTGCCCTCATTTTCTCTTTTAAGCCATTGGATCTTTGATCCAATGGTCTAAATTAAATATCTTATAAAAATAAATATAAGTATAATATTACTAAAAAATCACATAAATAAATTTAATCTGTCAAAATTTTATGGGAACAGTTCACAACTGTAATAGAAAAAATGAATTGAAAATATAAATTTATAATAATAGTATACAATTGTGAACTGTTCTCACCAAATTTTGACAGATTAATTATCATAATGTTTATTTTTATAAAAAAAAATTAATCTGAAATATTGGTTCAAAGATTCAATGGCTTAAAAGAGAAAAAGAGGGCAAAGGAGATAAAAGAAGAATCCAGGTCCCTCTACATATGGTGCTATTTGGATGAGCCCGTAGTTGATTGATGTCCAGTTGTTCACCAGGGATTTTTGAAGTTTGAACACATGTGAGGTGTAATTTATTGAGGGTCCAGTTCACTAAGCCCGAAAAACATAATCCATTGTTGAGCCTTCATATTTTGTTCTCCAAATAAAGTAGTTTGGGCTTTGTCTCTCTTATTTTTTTTTATAATAGACTATCCTTTTTCACTAAACTTTTTTTATACAAAAAATTTAACAAAGGGGTTTGGCTCACTCATAATATAAGGGGCTCTAATTCACGATCTATTAGGACATATCCCTATGAGTTCTGGAGTATGACAAGCAAGCCATTTATTTTATTAACACAGGTAGGTTTCGCCAAATTTTACTTGGCTATGGAGATGCCTCCCCAATTGCTACGACTTGAACCACAATTAAGTGGTATTCTCTAAGAATCGAACACTCGTCAAGATGATCGAATATTCAACCCTCTCGCCAACTGAGTTAACGGACGATGTGTTCCTTTTTCACTATATTAAACAACTTGGTTTGCTTAGTTTCATATTTTGGTTCGTACAGTAATTTTCATATATAGTAGAGTTGTTTCATATCAAAATTTAGGGTTAATACTATTATTGGTCTTTCTAATTATACTTCATTTTATTTTTGGTCCCAAAATTTACCCCTTGTTTAGGTCCTACACTTCTACTTCGTCTAAAACCATTGATCCCTCTAATTTTTTTTTTTTGGATTTATCTATCATTATCCATCACTATTAGTAATCGATTAATCCAGTTTTATGGTATTGAGTTTGCCTAAATATCATTAACAAGTTGTGCTAATTGGACTAGCTGAGGTAGTAAAGTAACTATATCAATCCTTACTTACCTGGACATGTGGGGGGAAAAAAAAAAGAAAAAGAAACAAAGTTGAAATGCAACAACATATCACTCAAAATCCATTTTTTCCTCAACATTCAGCCTGATGCAAGCGACTCTTAGCCTTCAACTCTCTTAATCTATGTAGAGTATTGCTTTCCGTCTTTTTTACGAGTTACTTTTAACGTTTTACACCAAATCACCGAGTTGGAGGATAAGCACTGATTGCAAAAAATATTTTTTGTGGAAATAAATCAGAAAGTAATATAAACAGTATTACATTATAATATCTCTCTCTTTATATAAATATATACATAACATCAAGCGAAGGAGCAGATCAATTGGGTCATGAAAGGTCTGGCATCACCATATCCATCACAAGGTGGAGGCAGCACCACATTTCCATCCAACATTTTGACTTTCCTCCGGCGGCACCATTGAGGGACTGCTTCCTCAAAAAACATGCTTCCACCCTCAGTTGGCGGCACAACCGAAGATTCAAATGTGTACTAGCTAGTTATTATCATGTGGAGGAGCCACAGTGTTCTCATCAAACATTTGATTGCTGAAGATCCACATACATGTACAGAAGTTATCTTGTGGAGGCATCATGATGTTTTCATCAATCACAATGTGGTCCTCCGAGGAAATGAAATGCGGCCATCATGAGCTCGGATCCTCTTAGGAGAATCTTCCCAACAAGAAAATGAGTTAGTGTTTGGAATGAAGAGCTGCAATTTGGGTTGGTTTTAATGTTTAGAATGTGAGTAAATAGAGATCTTTGATGTTTGGACCTTTGTAAAGGTAAAGTAGCGCTTGTCGAATCCACAAGGTCCGAATGGAGATAGCACACTTGGGATGCTTTTGATTGTTTGTTTCGATAGATAACAGAAATTAACATTCTGATCCATCAAATCTTCTGAGAAGTGAATGAATGATTCTACTAGAAATCACATCGAATGAATGCTGGGAAACAAACACTTAGATAAAAACACATGACCAAAATAACAATACGCTTTAAGAGATTTGAAGAATGTGGAAGAGCTTTGAAGGCGGAGGATCTCATGAATTCAAATCTTGAACAGAAGGGGAGAAGAAAATGATGGGTTGGAGTTGAAAAGAAGAGAACCTTATGCTTGTGAAGCATTGAAGTACTCCGTGCCTTATATAGGAAAATAAAATAAATAAAAATCCGGCTTTTATGAAAATAAACTGGTTGCGCCTCGGTTTTCACTCTTGTTTTGTTTAGCCTTTAGTTTTATATTATTTAGGGTGAATGTGCAAAAATGCCTATATAGTTTGGTTCAAGGTGCACCTAACAACGTGAAGTTTTTTTTGGGTTAAAAGTGTCTATGTAGTTACTAAAATAGGTCAAAAATGCCCATGCTGTCAATATACACTAACGGTGTTAAGTTTTTCAAAGTTAGGGACAATAAAAAGTATAAAAATACCCATAAAGTTTGGTCTGAAGTGCACCAAATACCACGAAGTTTGGTTATAAGTGCACCTAACACCACATGTTCGCGGTGTTGGGTGTACTTCAAACTAAACTTTATGAGTATATTTGCACCATTTTTTCCTCTAACTTTGAAAAACTTAACACCGTTAGTGTATATTGACGGTATGGGCATTTTTGACCCATTTTGATAACTATGTGGGCATTTTGGAACCAAAAAAAAACTTCGCGATGTTGTGTGCACCTTGGACCAAACTACATAGGCAATTTTGCACCTTCACCCTATTATTTAATGTGGATTCTTCCTTCAGTATTTTCGATCCTCTTTTGTTTAGTTATTAGATATTATATAAATTAGTGTGGAATCCGCTCCAGGTATCTAATTCTGTTTTATTCAGCCTTTAGTTCTAATAAGATTACTGTGGATATATTGTGGATTCTGTTTTTTATTTTCACTTTTATTTTGTCCAACTTTTAGATTTTATATAAATTAGTGAAGATTCATGCCTATATTTTCACTTTTGTTTTGTATTTAATTTTTATATAAATTAGTGTGGACCCCACTCATGGATTTCATGTACATTTGTTTTGCTCAACCTTTAATTTTCATTCTTATATTATTCAACCTTTAATTTTTTTTATAGAAGTTAATTATTATGGATACCACCTTGGATCTTCAATGTGTTTTGTCTGGCCTTTAACTTTTATACTCCCTCTGTCCCTATATATAAGGGCAAAAAATTTGAATGATTTTGTCTCTTTTTATAAGAGCCTGACTAAATTTGTCAAAGCATTTAATGAGCTTTTTCCCACTTTATCCATCATTATTCTTTCTATTCACATTTTCTCTCATATTCATTTATAACACTATTATCACATTTCTCTCTCTTATATACTCAATGATAAATAATGACAAACTTGAGAAAACAAAATTATTTTAGACATATTTATCTCTTTCAATCACTTCCTTAATTTGTGTGATTTTACCTCCTTAGGGCTTATAATAAGGGACGGAGGGAGTATAAGTTAATGTGGGTTATGCCTTTGGTCTTCACTCTTAGCTTGTTTAGTTCAACCTTCAATTTTAATATTAGTGCTAGTTTTTCCCTGGTTCTTCACTCTTGTTTTGATCGGCCTTTAGTTATTATATAAGTTAGCGTTGGCACTGTCCTTGATCTTCACTTTTGTTTTTTTAGCCTTTAATATATATATATATATATTTTATAAATATATATTAGTGTAAGTTCCACTCCTAATTTTTACATTTATTTTGTTTAGTACAAGTTAGTGTCGGTTTTGTCCCTAGATTTTAAATTGATATGCTTAGCCTTAAGTGTTTACATAATTTAGTCTGGGTTTTATTTCTGAATTTCACCATTTAGTTTCAGATAAACAACAAATTGATTGGGTTTTCCCTTTAGTTCTCTATGTCAAACAACTTTTTTTGGTTGAATTAGTAGTTTTTGTTCCCATTTAAATTAAATTTTGTTTAAATTTTAATTCCATATATTCTTTGTCCAATTTATAATTTTTTTATTATATATGGTCCTCAATACATAAATTTTTCTAAAATTTAATAAAATATGTACGCATTTCCATTTAGGCTAACAAAAAATGTTTCAAGATTCATGGTTAATGAGAATATCAAGGAAACAATTCTGAAATGCCACATGAAATGTTATTAATATCTAGATGAGATCTAAATAATTTAAATATGTTTAACTTTTCTTACTTATCTTTTTTATGAGTAGAAAAACTGGTTCTAGGATGTATAATGCTTACTTGAGATCAAGTAATAACTGTCCAATTTCTCCATCTTTGCTTCATGGTTGCAACAATTAAAGTTTATGATGGGCTTATTTCGTTGATCATGAGTTAAAGTATGCATATGCTCGACAAGGTCCATTTTAAAGAGAAACAGTGTCATATGCAGCGAACATAATCTCCAGAGCAATAGCCTTGATGTTATCTCGACCAATCATATACTCTTCAGTATCTGTGTCTTGGTGTGCCATTAAAGAGAGAAACATGTCTACAAAGTCTTTTTGCTTTCCATCTTCATTAGAGGCTTGCTCATGCTCCTTTATTATCTTTTCCAACACTTGGTCCAGCGCTTTCGCTGTTTCTTTTATACGACCTGTTAGCCCCTAGAAGAGAAGAGATCAAAATTTTACTGACAATTAAAATTGTCTCGGTTCTCTTTATAAGATCATATTTGGAGTTGTCTAAACGTTTAAAGTGTTTTTACCTTTTTTATTGTTCATTATCAATTTTATATACTCTCTCCATCCATATCTTTATTCTTTCTTGTCATCTTTTTTTTCTTCCATACTAGATGTTATTTCACAGTTTCTCTCATTCTTAACTTATTTCTCTCTCGCCTCCTTATCTTAGGGGAAAAAAGTTTATTTGTGATATATGTATCACATTTAACTAATTTGACTGATTTCTTGTATATTTTGATTATGAGGCTGTTATTAAAAGTACATGGGAAATTTACAATGAAAAGAGATGTATGCTTGTTAATAATTTCAATGATCATGTACATTAAACAGGTCATAAAAAAAAAAAAAGATCATATACCTGAAGATCAAAAGATGCAAGGCATGGAACAAAATCAGCAAGATTGAAAGCTCCACCTAATGTAATAGCCTGTGTGATGAGTCCCTTCAAATCAAATTGACTATCCTGAGTACATCCGAAGATCATCTTACAAACCATATTTTCTAAAAGCTCATTGACCTTGTCGCTAAGATTCACAACCTCACCCATAGTTGCAGCTCTCTCAAGTGACTTGACCATAGTTCTCACCATTTCCTTCCTTAAAGGACCAAAAAGCTCATATTTTGAAGCATTGAAAAGATGTTGGCCACATAGTTTCTTCATGTTGCGCCAATATGAACCATACTCAGAAAAAACCACTCCTTGGCTGCGATAAAAAAGGTAATTCGAGGCTTGGTTTGATGGTCTGCTTGCAAAAGCAGGGTCATGGGTCTTAAGGAATAGTTCAGCAGCTTCAGAAGAGGAAACCACAATGGCTGGGACCTGTCCAAGCCACAAGGACATGATGGGTCCATACTTATTGGCCAGAGATTGAAGCTTGCGATGTGGAAGTGTGCCCAACAAGTGAATGTTGCCAATAATGGGGAGAGCCAGAGGACCTATTAATATATACAAGAAGTGTAAAAGAAATATTAAGACAGAGTAAGATTAAAATAAATAATTCAAAAGAGAATTACCAGGAGGACGTTTGCGAGCATCTTTGCTGAGAGTATTGGAACGAAAGAAGATGGACAGAATGTAAATAAAGATAAGGAGGAGGAATGCAGGAATGGATACTGCTGAAGAAAACATGCTTGAGCTTTAATTAAATGGAGGACTTGATCAACACATACAGTATAGAAATAAAAGTGTATATATATAGTGGGTTATAGTGATTAAAAATTGGTCCTTTTTATTTTTAGGGGGTAATAATTGAAGACAATTATGCCTTTCGACAAGCATGATTTCGTCGTGATATGTAAGGAACCTAACCCACTACAGGGAAAAGCTTTGACTAAAGTCTCAATTGGTGAGGCACTATATATTTTAAGGCGAAAGTAAGGTGCTTTATCCAAAGGGTAAATGTCCATTTTTGCCCCAAAAATAAAAAATAACCGTAATGGAGCATTGAGTATCCGGAAGTAACTTGAGTAGCATATTTGCCCCGGAAGTTTCCAAATCATAGATATTTTAACTCCACCCGTTTAAAATGTTAACTTTGACCGTTAAATCATATTTTTTAACCCATCGATGCTGACGTGGCATTGTCACTATGTACATGTCATCATATTAAGGTCCATTTTAGTCCCGGAAGTAATTACCAAAGAGCGGTTTTACCCCTGAAGTAGTCAAATTGTAACAAATTTGTTCGGACCACTATTCAAAGTTAAGTTTGATCGTTAAATGACACTTGGTACTTCACATAGCAAATTTGTTCAAACCGCTATTCAAAGTTAACGTTTTAAACGGTGGGAAAAAATTTGCTATGATTTGGAAACTTTCAGGACAAAGATGCTCATAAAGTTACTTCTAGATACTCAATGTTCCATTATGGTTACTTCTAGGATAAAAATGGACCTTTACCCTTATCCAAAATAAAAGAAAAAATCTATGGTGACACAACCCAGGCCCTATTAATAATATGATACAAAGTGAACAATATCATGATATATCATGATTGGAGTGTTCATGGTTTTGATCTCTAGTAAGGAGGTTAATGGCTTCAGCACAAGTAGTACAGGCTTCAATTTTTCTGAGTCCTAGCTTCCAACAAAGATCTAAGCCATAAGCAATGCCAAAAAATTCTGCAATAACGGGGGGTATTTAGCCAACTCCATAAAGTAGCCTTTTAGCCATAACGTTCATCAGTGTAGATCTATCATTACCTACCTGATCTAACAAAATCCTTTTTTTTTTTTGGTTTTGTATTTTGATATTGTTATAGGAGGATTCTGTTCTTCTTTTGATGACTAAGAACAGAGAAAGCTTGGGCTTGCAGAGAAAGTGAAGATTAAATATGAGATAAATTGGCTAAAGTTTTCAGTTTCATAATTTCATTATCAAACGATTGTTTTGTTCCGCCTATTAGATGAAGGTTTCACTTTTATTTTTTATAATTAAATAATTTGTCAATTAAAAAATAAATAATTTGTTTTGTTGGGCCATGGACTTTGCTTCTTCCTCGCCACTTTTGGTTTTGAAATTGAAATCCCTCCAAATTCTGTTGCTGGCTTTCTAGGCTTATTTAATACCACAATTAATCTTTTATCCCAGAGCCAAAATGTTCATGTGAATACTGAATGGGGTGAGACCACCGAACATGTGGGAATCAACAATCATTCTGTTGTTTCATCAGCGTCTACCTTATGTATACTAGCCTACACAGCGATGATGTTGCAGACGTGTGGACTGTTGAATCCACATGGCTGAATCCCAAACTAAAAGAAAAAAATAGTAGGGACCAAATTAAGAAATCTTGTGACATTATAAAAACATGATAATAAACTATGTAGACCTAGTTATTCAATTCACCTCTTGTATTATTTGACTTGTCAATGTATATAAATGACCAAGTTTATTGTTGTACTGGCTGATCATTAATTATTCATTGTGAATTTGTGATCAGCTTTACAATGAGATCGAAGAGTTGGCACAGCAAACAAGGGCTTAGATTTTGGTATTGACCAGCCAAATGTTTCAGTCATATCCAAGTCACAAGGTGACATCCCATTGGGAAGATTCCAATCGAAGCAATGCACTAATTGAGCCACAACAAGTTTAGCAATAGTTACACCCATGTGTAGGCCAGGGCATTTTCTTCGACCAGAACCAAATGGTATGAGTTAAAAATGACTTCCTTGAAGATCTATGTCACTATTCAGAAATCTTTCTGGATAGAACACATGAGCATTATCAGACCATATAGTAGGATCTCGTCCAATTGCCCATGCACTTATGAGGATCCGAGATTTCTTCTCTATGTAGTATCCTTCAACAACACATTCTTCAATAGACTCCCGAGGGACAAACGGTCCAGCAGGATGAAGTCTCAACGATTCCTTAATCACCATATTCAAGTAGTTAAGACTTAATAAATCAGTCTCTTCCACCATTGTATCTATTCCAACCACTTTTTGAATCTCATCCTGAAGATTCTTCATCACCTTTGGGTTTCTTAAGAGTTCAGATAATGTCCACTCAATCGTCAGAGAAACAGTGTCATATGCAGCAAATACAATCTCTAAAGCAGTAGCCTTGATGTTATCTCGATCAATCCTATACTCTTGCTTACCATCTGTGTCTTGGTGTGCCATTAATGAGAGTAACAAATCTATAAAGTCTTGAGGCTGTCACAAGTCCCACATCGAGGAGGTTTCCTTATAAGAGGGGTCTTATAAGTCCTTGGCTCCTCAACTTCAATGGCTAGCTTTTGGGGTGTGGTTCTCCCAATGACTTGTGTTTGTTACAGAGGCTTTTCATCTTCATTAAAGGCTTGCTCATGCTCTTCTATTATCTTCTCTGAGACCTGGTCAAGTGCTTTCGATGTTTCTTTTATACGACGTGTCAGTCCCTGAAAGAGAAGACATCAAAGTGCTATTAATTCACAATGAAAGGAACTGTATGATGGTAATAATTTTTAAGATTTATCATATACCTGAAGATCAAAAGATCCCAACCATGGCACAAAATCAGCAAGATTAAAAGCTCCACCAAGTTTAAAAGCCTCTGAGATGAGACTCTTCAAATCAAATTTATCATCCTTAGTACGTCCGAAAATCGTCTTACAAACCATATCTTCTGCAAGCCCATGCACCTTATCGCTAAGGTTCACAACCTCACCCATAGTTGCAGCTCTCTCAAGTGACTTGACCATATTTCTCACCATTTCCTGCCTTAACGGACCAAAAAGCTCAAATTTTGAGGCATTAAAAAGATGTTGACCACACAGTTTCTTCATGTTCCTCCAATATGAGCCATACTCAGAAAAAGCCACTCCTTGGCTGCCATAAAATAGGTGATCGGTGGCTTGGTTGGTTGGGCGGCTAGCAAAAGCAGGGTCATGAGTCTTGAGGAATAGTTCAGCAGCTTCAGGAGAGGACACCACAATGGCTGGGACCTGCCCAAGCCACAAGGACATGATGGGTCCATACTTGTTGGCCAGAGATTGAAGCTTGCGATGTGGAAGTGTGCCCAACAAGTGGAAGTTTCCAATAAAGGGGAGAGCCATAGGACCTATTGATACATAGAAAATGAAGGAGAAATATGAATTCTGAGTAAAATATTAGAATAAGTTATTGAAAAGAGAAGTACCTGGAGGACGTTTGCGAGCATGTTTGCTGTGATTATTATTGGAGCGAAAGAAGATGGAAATAATGAAAATGAAGGAAAGAAGGAGGAATACAGCAATGGCTGCTGTTGAAGGAAACATGCTTGATCTATATTGTAGGTCTTGATCGACACATACATGGAGTATAGAAACTATATATAGTGATTTATAATGACTCAGAATTGGATCGTCTTTATAAAGACACATACATTTGCCTTTCCATAAGCATGATTTCCTCCTGTTGGACTATGTATCCAGCTCTGCCCTCGATGGACCGGATCATCCGAAAGAAGATCCAACGGATGTGAAGTAATCTAAGAGTAATTGATAGTTGACTCAATAAGCATTTATTGCTAATTGAAATCAAATCATTTTCTTTCAGGGAAATGAGAGAATCTATTGTAATGATTGATCGGCGACATTGATGAGAGGAATTATGACGGTGATATTCTTCCTTTCTAGCATTTATTCTGAACACTATAAATAGGAGGTACCCTCAGAAGGTTTTCTCACCCCAACCAAGAACTCTTTCTCTGGATTCTCTCTCCCAGCTTTCTTTTTGGTGATTTGCTATGTAAATCCCTTCTAGACTCTTGTAGTCTAGATAGTGGCATGGGTTTTGAGAATCATGTGATTCCCGATTCGAGTGTTCGGATGCTTGTGTTACAACATTGGCATCAAAGCCATTTGATCCAGAGTCTTAGAAGTCCAAGGAGGCCTGCCGTTATTTTTCCACTGCATATTATTTAATTAATTAAATATGCAAAGCATGTTTATTTGTGAAAATTATTTTCTTAATCTCTGGGTTGTCCCTGCAAGTTGGGTATTATACTATGTGTTTATGGAATCCCATTATGACTATTTTTTGGTAAATACATGTTTATTGTGAATATGCCTATTGATATTACTTACTGTGTGTATGCAATAGGAAAAGCTTATATTTTTCCAGATCTATTGCTTTAGTATGTGTATGCAATGCCTATTATAGAACAAGCATTTTTTTTTCAGATCACTCGTGTGTTTTTGAGTACAAATCCAGATTTGATAAATATTTTTTTATCAAGCTTATCTATGTTCGTTGGCCAGTATGCTAAATTTTTTTGGGACAATTGCACATAGGTCCCAAACAAAAGAATTAATTTCAGAGAGGTCTCAAAGAGTTGTTAATGACAGCTATTAACAACTGCAATAGCCTTGGTTAACAAGTGAAGGAGTTGTTAATGAACCTGTCTGAAATTAATTCTCTTACTTGGGACCTATTTGCAATTCTCCCAATTTTTTTTCCTGCAAATACTGTGGTGTTTTTTGAACATGTTATTGTGCTTGATAACTTGCAATTTTTTCGAGGCCTCATGCTCTTGAATCTAGGATCATATGTGTTGTTTCTAGATAGTATGCTAGTTTTTCTAGATTGTCCAGATTTGCTTGCCTTGTTTTAATTTTTGATTTTACCCAAATCTAAACCTTTCTCTGTTGTTTAAATAATCTGTGCGAGTTGAAACCGTAAGATAAATATTTAATTTGAATAAAGAAAATTAAACTTAAGCAAATCGATGGTTGAAAGCATCGGCCGTTACTCCGTATTCGACCAAAAGTTTGTATTTTTTGGGATTATTGTTTCTCAAAATTTTCCAAAGATCTCATTGAGACGAATCTAACGGCGCAAAAATCGCATCGAAAGGATATCAGAGGAGGGAGAAATGGAGCTCAGAAGAGGTTGAAGAAGACCTTTGGGGCCAAAAGGACGTTGTTTTGGCCTTTGGGCCTCAACGATAAGGATGGGAACAGGCCAGTCAGGCCAGGCCTTCACCTTAACAAGCCAGACTTGTGTTGTTAAAATGAGGTCTGAGCCGGCCTGTACACAGGCCTGGCCTATTAAGAAACCTCTTAAGAGGTCTGTTAATTTATACAGGCTAACAGGCCCGAAACAGGCATAATAAACCAAACAGGCCTATGACTTCAAACAAGCCTACAATGTAATACAAACCCTAGAGGCTATAATATTAACTAAATATAATATTATATGTAATAAAAATTGTTATATAATATAAAAGTAAATCAGATAAAAAAATATATGTATTTGCTTAACAGTCCGACCTGACAGTCCTAACAGGCTTATTTTTGAGCCTGAGCCTGGCCTCTTAAGCATAACAAGCCCAAAAAAAAGCCTGAGCCTAAACTTGACTTAATAATAAATAGGCCAACCCAGGCCTTAGTAGGCCAGGCCGCAGGCCCCTGGCAGGCCGGCTAGGCTATTCCCACCCCTACTCAACGACTGCGTTTCACTAGTGAAACGCAGCTTTTTGGCTAGTGAGGGGTCATTGTTCTGAGTTTGGATTTTTTGGCTAGTGAGGGGTCACTGTTCCAAAATTTTCATGAATTTGTTTTGATGCCTACAAATTAAGAAGTGTTGGCTACCTAATAATTTTGGGTTCCATATGGTCCTAAAAATTTTAAAACTCATGTTTCTTAAGTGGAATGTGCTTATTTATTTGGAAACAAATTTATGTGTTTAATTTTTGATGTATTTTTTTGTAACTTGTGGGCCGTTTTGTTTTAATGAAATATTTTTTTTATATATTCGTAGGACTAATTATGGGTTCAGTTGGTACTATAAAAGACTCTTTTGGCACTGACCTCCTAGAGTGTTCGCCTCCATTGGATGATTAGGGGGTCTTATGATATGAGTTCTAATAAGAAGCCATCTCCTGTCCCCTCTACTGGATTCGAATGTTCTTGTCAAGGAACAACTCTATGAATGAAAAGTATTCAAGAGTGATGATCGTGAGCAAGAGGTAAATGGCCCTGACTCCGACTCTTTGATAACTTTGCATGGCGAAAGGGACACTAATAATTATATCCAAACATAGAGTGCATATGGGGTTATTTGCATATACGCTAGAGAGGTTCACAATGCAATCTTCTGTGCTAAGAGCATGGCTTAGTACTGTGAATTGATACGGGGACAAGGTCATCACAAAAATGATGTTTTTTAGCTAGACGCTTTCGATAAGGGCTTAAAGGAGATAAACAAAATCAACTCATTGATCAATTGCAAGAATTTGGCTAAAGAATTATGGCTTTAATGTACCAAAGAATTAATACTATGTTGTTTGTTTCAATTTTTTACTATGTTTTCAAATTTTGATTCGAGTTTTAATTCTACTTAGACCAATGTATTCCTTCAGAAAATTTTGCGATTTTAATAAATAGCATAAGTTGCCTTTTATTAATTTTAATGCTTTTGAGTGGGAGTTTCTAGAATGTTTCTTGAAACTCAAAGTGGAACGTGTTTAATTAAGATTATAGTTAAAAGGGTAATAAGCTAACTAGCATGAGTGGGATGGGAATCAACATAGTTGTTTCCTGAACACAAAACTAGTGGACTTATTATCTAATTAACCTTAGTCTTATTTGAATAATCAAGTATCAATTGTATACCCATAAAAATGCATAATTGTCTAAGTAAATGAATTATATCAACCAAGTCCATTTTGACTGAGCTTACGAGATAAGCTCCATAGAAATATATGTTGAGTCAAGTACTCACAAATCTCTATACATTCTAGATGAATGAGACTTCAGAAACGTCTAACTAACTAGTGTTCTGTATTGAGAATTGAAGCACCACAAAGAAAACAATAAGCTTAAAAAGAACAATATCACTAAGATTGTGATGTCTAGTGATAATGTTGTGTCAACATGAGAAACATAATTCCATTCAAGCAGTATGGATAGCCTTGGACGATAAAATTGACGGTTTTCTTACGTAAAGCTAAACAAACTAAGGCGAGTTTGACATTATGTACTAAGTCTTAACACATCCATTAGGCAACACTTAAGATAAATGTTAAATAAGACAAAATTGTTTGATGCGAAGGGCTATGTTCTTTCTGATAAACAACAATTGCATGTTGTGACAATGTTTCTTACATTGAGTGGGAGCGTGCAAACAACAAATGCATGTTCTGTCAAAGTCTCTCATGGTAAGTGGGAGGTTGAATGTTACTGACAATAAGATTATTATGACCTCTGATAATGTGGTTTGCCACATTGAGCTTCAGTTTGTAAGGCTAAGTGGTATGAGATCTATTAGCCAAAAGTGCTTAACTAAAGAATGGGAGGATAACCCTCCAAACCTAAGTCTAATGAGGCAAGAAATTTATAAAAGCACCCCGACATAATAAAGTTTGGAATAGTTTCTACTAAAAGATAAAGTTATGGTTATAATCCTTTAATGATCATAGTGGAAATAGACCACAATGTGGAAGTTTTTCCATGGATTTTATTAGTTGCCATCACAAATCTAAAGGCTTCATGATGGGTCAAACATAAAAGTATAAAAGGATTGGAACCTGTATGTTAACACAGCATGGTAAAACAATCCTAATTTACTTTATGGAATACACAACTGATGAAATAATGAATGAGATACCTCTTTAGTTAAAACAATGAGACTGACATTTTCAAATCCTGTGATAGATTTTATGTTCTCTTTCTTTTAGAAATGACAATCCATTTCTTGCCACACACAAATATTGATCAAGAAAAAAAGATCAGACTAGTAAAATAGAATTTGCTAAGAGACAAGTTAAGAAAAACTAGTCTAGCTGGTAAAATAAACAAGAAAATCCTTTTTGTAAGGAGAGTACATAAAATATCCTCTACAACTAGTACTCTATGATGATTGTAAACCATTGAATGAGATGGCAAAATATAGAGCATAGTTAACCAACTAGGGTGGACAATCAAGGTTCAAAAACCCAACCCGGGCACCGAACCGGCCGACATACTGGTTCAAGGGTCACTGGTCCAACCGCGGGTTAACTCGGGTTAACCCGGACTTAATAAAATAATAATATTTAATTACCACTAATATTAAAATATAAGAAAATATATAAATGTAACCAACAAAATAATGAAAATATACCAAGATAAATACTAAGTAGTGAAAATTGTCAAAATCCAAAAATACATCAAGAGTCAATATTAGTCCTTAGCTCCTTACAATACTTCCAAAATATAAAAATACTGCATCAAGAGTCCATATTAGTCCTTAGCTCATTACAATACTTCAATCAATACGAATAATACTCATTTATATTTCATCAACATCATCATTTATATTGATATCTTCATTAGCACCAGCATTAGAATCTTGACTGATAAAAGCATCAGCATTAGGAGCATCATCCAAAAGAGGTGGTTCAACAATATCCAAATCATCATCACCTATATATATAACAATATGCAAAGAAAATCATATTTTTGTATAATCAATTAACAAGACTATATAAAACTAAAACTAAAACTTTTATTATCCATACCATGACTTGTCAAATTCACATTGGAATCACTCACGGCAGCTTCAAGATTTGTGATATCTTCATCATTAAACTTCGGAACAGGATCTTCTTCATCTATCCAAAAGTCCAAATCATCAATGCTCTCAAAGTCAACAGGGTCAGGATTCATGTTCACCTTCTTCAATACAACCCTATATGACAAGTAAAACTTCAATTAGATGAAATCCATACAAAATAAAAGTAAAGAAGCAATCATATTTTATAAGGATACCTATTCTTTAGTCGCAAGTTATAGTTTGTGTAAACCAAATCATTCAACCTGTCATGCTTTAATCTATTTCTTCTTTTTGAATGGATACGCTCAAATAAGCTCCAATTTCTCTCACAACCAGAAGAAGAAGAAGTTTGACTGAGAATACGCGTTGCAATACGTTGCAATTGTGGAACTGAATTGCCATAGTAAGCCCACCATCGATCTACAAAATTAGAATATATTAATTATCTAATATTAAACGGAATGATAAATTGATAATAAATATGCTAATAAAATTTGAATACTTACAAGGGTCTAGTTTTTTAGATGCTTCTTTACATGTGGCTTTACTGAAAGAATCTTTTCCTTCACGATATGCACTCAACTGGTCAACTATTGTGAAGAATTGGGATCTTGATTCACAAATTGACTCCATCACATCAACCAAAGCATCAGTTAGCTTTCCCTTGACAAAAGAGTTTGGATCATACATATATGCAGGGTTCAATAAACAAGCAGCTGTATGAAGATCGGTTTTCAAATGCCTATCCCACCAGTCTTGAATGATCTTTGTGTAACACTTGTATTGGTCTTTATTCCTCTTGAACATCTCCTTAACTGCTTGTTTTGCCCTATGCATGCCTTCATAAACATATGGCAACGAAGGCTTTTCATCTGAGTCAACAATTCTCAACAATTTCACAAGAGGAGTGGTAATCTTCACAATTTTGTAGCACTCGTTCCAAAAGCGGTTGTCTAATATGATTAGACTAAACATTTTTCCTGCATCTGTCTTTGATAATCTATGATCCACAAAATGCTTATCAACCACAAGGTCTTGCAAGTCATGCTTGTGCTTGTATATACTATGCAATGTTATGAAAGTAGTTGCGAACCTTGTTGCACCAGGACACACAATTTCGACCCAACCTGGCCTTTTCCTTAGCCATCACAAGAATACAATGTGATTGTATACAAATACTGTTATCTTTGATGCCCTTTTTGCAAGTTCAGACACATGAGACAAGTTTGAAATGTCTTTTAAAACAAGATTTAGACAATGAGCAGCACAAGGTGACCAATAAATACTTTTATACTTCTCCCTTATCAACCTTCCGCAAGCTACATAGTTAGCAGCATTATCAGTCACCACATGAACAATATTTTCAGGACTAATCCACTCAATGACTTCACAAAACAAGCTAAACAAATTTTTGGCATCTTTGACTAAATCTGATGCATCGACAGACTTAACAAACACAAGACCATGCGTAGAGTACACTAAGAAGTTTACCAAAGTTCGTTGTCTGACATCAGTCCATCCATCAGCCATGAGTGTACAACCATTAACTTTCCATTTAGCTCGATGATCATTAACAAGCAATTCGCATTCCTTTTTCCAATCTTGCAACAAATTGGTTTTCAAATCATGCGGAGTAGGGGCTTTACACCCAGGCCCAATAGAGGCTATTCCATCCACATATTTTTGAAATAAAGGGCAGCCAAATGCATTAAATGGAATACAATTGACAATAGCCCATTCAGCTCCCATCATCCTCACTTTGTGTTGTGCTTCTTTAGATGCTAATACACTTTTAAGGCTTGTTTGGGAACCAGGAGTTGTCCTAGGAGCAATATAATTATCTATAGTACCAGATTTCCTTTTCTTGGCACTAGACACAGAAACTTGAGAATCAACATTAGCTTGTCCAACTTCCTCCTCTCCTATGTCTTCCATAGAAACTTTCTTTGAACCTTCTTTCAGAGACACTAACATTCTATGACGAATGTCATGAGGAACCTTCTTACAAGAAGCAATGTTACCAACGACTCCAGCAAGATGTTGCTTCATCCTATTTATCCCACCTCCTTTGTAGACATTTGTACAAAAAAGGCACGTATAAACATTTTGTGTCCCCTCCTTGTAGGTAACATGTGCCCATGCAGGATCACTTTTTAAAAGAACTGAGGGATTAGAACCAGTGTTTGCATCCGAATTGGATGTGGGAGCTTCAACACTGATATTAGGAGTGGCACTTTCATTTCCTGAACTTGCAATATCCATTGATGTTTCTAAACAACTTTCAAACCACTAAAATTCAATTAATCAATTTCATAAAACATAACAATAAGAATTACAAGGAACAAAGGCCATCAATCATCCTCAAAGTTAAACCAATTAAGATGAAAAATTTCTACAGACAGTTTTTTTTTTCACAGACAAAACCAACATTTATGAGCCAAATCTCACAATCAATCTATCATAGTCAACAACTTCACATCAAGTATACATTTCATCCAAGTCAGAGCTAAATCAGAGCTTATTGCTATTTCACAATCAGAGCCAAAGGGAACAACATGTATACATTGCATAATTACTATTTCTACTACATGTATGCGGCAGAAACAACGAAACTGTAACTGATAGAAAATAAGAGTCAAAGGGAATAACTTCATCAGGTAAACAATTAAGCAATATAAACACAAATAACACAAGGGAATAACTTCACATCAGGTAAATAATTTCTCCAAATAAGAGCAGAGAACAGGGCTAAAGTCTTTCACAAATAACACTCGAAAAGAAAATCCAAGAACAAAGCCCTTGGTCATTGATTTTGTCATAGATGTGATACCAGATTAGCAATTTGTAGCTGCATATGGTAATATCACAAAGAAATTCAATTGAGCACTCAAACACTCGAAAATCTTTTCACTGAGTGTCAGGACAAACAAGAAAATACAAAATGTAAGTATAATTAGAACAGGCTATAGAGATTAACAGCCATAGAGCTTGATCAAGAAATGAAGGTGACTGGAACACGAAGCTATTTACCTGAACACGAAGCAAGAACATGAAGCAAGAACACGAAGCTCGGCGGAAGGGAGGAAGAAGGGCGAGCAAGAACACGAAGACCGGATATCGCCGTCCACCATCGGAGATTGCACGCCGGAAGGAAGGAAGAAGGGCGAGCTTAGGGTTTCTGCGCGGCGGCCCGGGGGGGGTTCTGTCTGCGCGAAGTGGGTGAGGGATGAAGGGAGTGATTTCTGAATGAATTTCTGAATGTTTCATTTTTCATTTTGATATGAAATTTTTTTTAATATTGTCCCAAAACGGCGTCGTTTTGGGACAGAAATTTCTGAAAAAATTAACCCGGCCGACTCGGCCATTTGGCCGAGTCAGCCGGGTTTGGCCGGGTGGAGCGAGTTGACCCGGCCTCTCCCCGGGTCAATCGCTCCCCCGGGTTTAAGGCTGGACCGGACCGGATGGCAGGCCGGTTCCCGGTTCGACCGGCCGGTCCGGTCCGGTTTTCACTACATTGTGGACAATACCCAAATGAACAGTCAAATATGCTCTGTGAATTAGAAAGTGATTGTTGGTTACCTAATAACCCTTGACACTCCAAATGGGGGTTCAGAATAAAGAGATAAGACTCTTTTTAACATGGTTAAGTAAATGAAGACATAAATGCAACTATCATCTCTGTGTTGGAAGGTAAACTTAGCTATTGTCCTCATACTAAACCAAACACACTCTATATATATTAGTCACATCTATGCCTTTCATGTTACGGATGAGCTTTAAACTAGGGTTAAGCATCTCAAGACCCCAAACGGTTGATAGCTTACATCCATAATTTTTCCTATGAGTTTGGAAGATTAGGGCCATAATTCAATAGGTATATCTTGATGACACAACATGAGAATTAAAGTGATGCATCTTCATTAGTGAAAATGATGACGTCTCAGTCACTGATACAAATTCAAGGGATAAAATGTTTATAGAAGCCAAAGTTCATAGCAGGAAAAGATACATTATTTACGCCAAATTTTTTAATGAGATTTCCAGCAGTAAGGAATAAGTAAGTATTCCTCAATTCACTGATCTGAGTGGGAGGGTTGAGCCATTTTCACAATCTAGGCCTCACCCATACATAAAACAAGAAACCTGTGAAATCCACTTCGGAAAAGTGATCTCTTTGTTATCTTTGTTACTCTATAGGCTTGAAGTGTTTGGAAGACATTAAGAACACATGCTAAGAAAAATGGCAAAAAGTCAAACAAAAGGATATTGATTCCTTTAAAGACTAGCCAAGTGTACAGCTAATAAATTTGTCACGTAGATAAAAGGCGATCGGGAACAAGTACATTCTTAAATACAAAAAGTGGTAGATCAAACCTATGACACTTACTGGCTGAAGGGAATGTACAATAAAAATGAGTTTGTAAGCAAAACACTTTATCAATTGTTGTGCAACTTAACTCTAAACAATATAATTTTGGATATAACAATAAGCCAAGGCTTGATGTTGATTAAAAGGATGCAATTGAAATTAAATCGTTTCCTTTCAAGGAAATGAGAGAATATGTCATAATGACTGATCGACAACATTTATAAGAGGAAATTATGAGGATGGTATTCTTACTTTCTAGTATTCGTCTTGAACACTATAAATAGGAGGTACCCCTCAGAAGGTTTTCTCATCCCCAGCTAAGAACTCTCTCTGGTTTCTTTCTCTCCCTACTTTCTTTTTGGTGATTTGCTGTACAAATCCCTTCTAGACTCTCATAGTCTAGATAGTGGCGTGAGTTTTGAGAATCATTTGATTCTTGGCTCCGTGAAAATTATTTTCTTTTTAGGATACTGTTGGTGTATCCAATTTAAGTGTTCGGGTGCTCGTGTTATAACACCTCGTGATATAAATAACCTATCCCCATTATGAGGAAAATCTAGGATGGACCTGCCTCAAATCTAAAGTGGTGAGGTGCTTTATATTTTTAAAGGCTTAGGTGGGGAGCTTTATCTTAAAAATATTTAGTGGTCCAAACACTAGTGCAAACATGCATGTTAGTGGTCCAAACACTAGTGCAAAAAAAATCTTCATCGGTTAAAATAGCTCTTTAGTCTGAGTTTGTGAGTATTCTAAGATCAATTGATTTAAAAGATTTGCTAATTTTTACACCCGTTATCTAAGTGGTCTTAAAAAGTATTTTTTTTATCCGTTGTTATTGGTTTCAGTCTAAAAAATTTGACATTGATGGAAAAAAATGTCCACTTTTTAGACTAACTCATATCATAGCTGGTCTAAAAAATGGATATATTGCTTTTATAGATGTGCTTTATTTTTCCTTAAACTCTTATGAAATATTATATAAAATATGTCTTTGTTAGGGTTAATCCCACAAACCGTGACGGCCAAAGTTTAAATCTCCTTGTACTCATATTCAGTACCTAAAAATGTCTCGTACATTATTGTTTTCAATAAAAAAAACTAAGAAAAAAATAGAAATAATAATTATCTTGAACCCCTTATATTTTTGGGTCATTACCCATAAATAAACTTGCATAACATAAATCATGATTTATTTGCACGCCTTAACCAAGTAACCATTAGTTAATTCAGAATTAATTGAAATTTGATTTTATTAAAATTTTAATTCAGTGTTAATTGAAATTTGACTTCATGAAAATTAATCTTCCTTCAGACTTTAGAGTTCATCTGATTTTTTTAATAAAATACTTAGTGTTTTTTTATTAGGTCTTGTATTTTTATTGTAAAATACATATAGCTTCACTTAATTTTGAACAAGTCCCAATAATTTGATGTGATCGATAAAAACAAAAATGACGAAGAATTGGTAAAAAACAAGTGAAATTATAAGAATAAGATCAAAAAACTATATAGAGACTTGTGTTAAAAATCATGTGAAATTATAACACCAGATAAAATGGAAAAAAACTACAGGACCTGATTAAAAATAATGTTAAATCATAAAAAATTTAAGATTAATTTTTCTCTTTAGCTTCCAATAATAAAAATATTTTGATGAAAATTGAAAAATCTTGCGGCCAAAAAAAATACGCTTTCCATATACTGTAAATGTAATTAACAGATGCCGGGTATGAAACCAAGGCAAAGAAAACTGATGAATCAGAATTTTTAACCCATTGAAGAAGTTCAGAGCATATGTACATATATCGTCCAAAACTATATATTATACCACAACACAGGATCATCAAATTCCATTTACCTACTTTTAAGAACTATGTATGGGATCACATATAAAAAAAAAGAAATTGATGTGTAACTCTATTTTAGCTACTAGACAAGTAAGTGGCAATATTGTATTTTATTATTTTTGTAAGTTGTCTCTTGCAAGTTGTTATTACAAAAGGCAAGATTATTATTCTCTATTTTGTATTCACAAGTTGCTTACTTTGGTCTATAAATATAATTTCTTTGCTAATGTATTGACACACTTTAATTGAATGAAAGTATGTTGATTTAGTTTTGGAAAAGACACAACCAGGTCCCTCATAAGGGATTTAATCACAACCAGGTCCCAAACAATCATCAAATTACATTGAAGTCTCAAGGGACCTGGGTGATATTAAATGGTTTGTCATTGAGTTGTCAATACCAACTCCTTGAGTTGCCAATGTACAACTCAATAGTTTTAATTAAATTCCTTATAAAGGATTTGGTTGTGATTTTCCCATTCACAATAAAATATACTCTAAACTCAAGTAAATTAATTAATGGTTCCCGTCCCATGCCTTTTCAAAACCAATAAGGCATATCTAAAGTTTTATCATTAAATGATCTCCTTTTTTTATTTGGGACAATTAATTATAGGTCATATATAAGAGACTTAATTAAGAATATGTTGCATGAAATAATGTATGGTAATTAATTTGAGGTCCATGGGATACCGATGAGTAATATTATTTTTGAAGGTGTGGATCCCACATAATAAAATGATAAAAAATCCACCCACCTCTCTCCTTCTCTCTCTTCCTTCCCTATGCCCCTGGGGATGCCACCCCCCACTCTACTCTCATTCTCTCCCTGCAAATGCCCAAACCAGCGTACCTCCCCTGCCACACATACATCATCACCAACAACAATGTCCTCCTCCCCATTCTTTATCTCCCTCTCCTCTTCCTCCTCCTCATGCTTCCATTATTACCCTTCCATGTCCAACCCGCACCACCATCTCCTTCCTCTCTATGCAAGAACATACTGTACCCAAAACTATGCCATTCCATGCCCTCCCTCATCTCCTCCTCCTCAGACCCCTACAATGCCGAAAAATTCTCCATAAAGTAAAGCCTCCTTTACTACTTGGAAGCCGTCGCAGTTGACCTCCAAGCCGCCTCCTCCGCCGTAGAGGTGAAGGAGAAGGTGGAGGGCTACATGAGCGACATGGAAGGAAGTTTATCGGTGCTCTCCAAGTCATCAGATGAAATATCGGGGATGGTCGCTGGGAATCAGAGGTCAAAGTCGGAGGCGGCAATGTTTTGGAGGAATTCGGTTACAAATGGGCGGTTGGCTCCGGTGGTTATGAAGGTGACGGAGGCATTGCGGCGAAGGAGGATCGGAGGTGGGCCAAGTGGAGGAGGGGACGCGAGGTTGGGCATTTGCAGGGAGAGAGGGAGAGTTGAGAGTGGGGGAGGCATGGCCGGGGGAGAGGGAGGTGGGGTGGATTTTTTATTAGTTTGTATGGGACCTATCCCTTAAAAAATATTATTATCCAGGTACCAGGGACTTCAAATTAATTACCACATTTCATGAGATATATTCTTAATTAAGTCCGTTACATGGGCTTATAATTAATTACCCCTTTTTATTTTAACTTAAAATGCTTATAAGTTTTTTCCTCTACAATCTTTGAAAATATCTCCAAATTGCTATACCTTACCGTCCTTATTACGAGAGTAAACTCCACGAACATTAATAATTATCCACCCGTGCATCATTTTGTTTTATCAACGATGGGGATGGGATAAGGAGAAGAAAAGGAGAGTAACGATGAGATTATCCAAATCCAAAATCAAGCGCAAAAACACCACACACCAGGATTTTTATTTTAGAGTATGAGTACATATCATCCAAAACCACCACATTTCATTATTTAATCTTTCACTGCTTAGAATACATAAATGAAAAAGATATTGTTCTATCAGCTCGTTGACCATATTATTCATTATGAGCGTTACAATGTGATCGAAAAGTTGGCATAGCTAACAGTGGGTTAGATCTTGGTATGGTCCATCCAAATGTTTCAGTCATGTCCAAATCACAAGGTGACATGCCATTGGGAAGCTTCCAATCGAAGCAGTGTACTAATTGAGCAACAAGTAGTTTAGCTATAGTTACAGCCATTTGAAGGCCAGGACATTTTCTACGACCAGCACCGAATGCTACAAGTAGAAAATTATTTCCATGAAATTCTACATTGTTGTTCAAAAATCTCTCTGGATAGAACTCATGAGCATTATCTGACCATATCTTAGGGTCTCTTCCAATTGCCCATGCATTTATGAGGATTCGAGACTTCTTTTGAATATTGTATCCTTCAACCATAACATCTTCTACAGACTCTCGAGGGACAAATGGTCCAGAAGGATGAAGTCTCAATGACTCCTTAATCACCATATTTAAATAGTCAAGATTTACTAAATCAGTCTCTTCCACCATTCTATCTGCTTCTACCACTGTCAGAATCTCATCTTGAAGATTCTTCATCACCTTTGGATTTCTTAAGAGTTCAGATAATATCCACTCAATCATTATAGAAACAGTTTCATATGCACCGAATATTATCTCTACCGCAATAGCCTTGATGTTATCCCGACCAATCCTATACTCTTGTTTACCATCAGCGTCTTGGTGTGCCATTAATGAGAGTAACATGTCTATAAAGTCTTCTTGCTTCCCCTTTCTATTAGGGTCATGCTCATGCTCTTTTATTATCTTCTCCAACATTTGGTCGAGTCCTTTAGCTGTTTCTTTTATACGACGTGTTAACCCCTGAAAGAGAAGTAATAATTTCAAAAATTTTATTAGTCATTTTGATACATATTTCTCTCTCAATCTTAAATATATCAGTTAGCTACTTCAAAGTATAATATCTCAATCTATTTAATCACCTGAATTTGTGATATTTTTATCAAACTATCCTTAATTACGTATATTAAAAAATGTTTTTCAAATGGGATAGTTTCATGGGGTAATTAATTATAGATCCCCTGTAAGGAGCTTAATTAAGATGAGGTCCCATGAAATCACGAAATTAATCTCAGGTCCCACGAAGTTGTTATCGCTTGCTCATTAAGTTGTTATCGGCAGCTCAAAAGTTGTTACTGAACAAGGGTTTAAAAGTTGTGATCGTCAAGCTGAAAGTTGTTATCGTCTGGCCAAAAGTTGTAATTGTCAGGCCAAACAAATGTTATCATCTGGTCAAAAGTTGTTACAGGCCCATAAGTCAGTAACAATTTTTGACCAGACGATAGCAACTGTTTGACCTGTCGATAACAACTTAATGGGCATGCAATACCAACTTCTTGACAAGGATCTCAGCTTAATTTTGTGATTTCGTGGAACTTTATATTAATTAAGTTCCTTATATGGGACCTATAATTAATTGCCCATAGTTTCATTGTGAATTATTAAAGAGAGCATATAAGAAAATCAATATGTGTGCTTTTATAAATGATTAACTTTTTAAATTAATTATCTAGCTCTTACAAAAGAAGAGAAAATATGAAAAATGAAAGCGAAAACCATCGTTTTTAATAAATTCTTATTCATAATTGAAAGACAAGCTTGTATGAAGCTAGTAATAGTTCAAAGATGATATACCTGAAGATCAAAAGATGCAAGGCACGGCACAAAATCAGCAAGATTAAAAGCTCCACCTAATTTAAAAGCCTGTGAGATGAGTCCCTTCAGATCAAATTCATCATCGTTAGTACGTCCGAAAATCATCTTACAAACCATATCTTCTAAAAGCCCGTTGACCTTATCACTAAGGTTGACAACCTCACCCATAGTTGCAGCTCTCTCAAGAGACTTGACCATAGTTCGCACCATTTCCTTCCTTAAAGGACCAAAAAGCTCAAATTTTGAAGGACTAAAAAGATGTTTGCCACAAAGTTTCTTCATGTTACGCCAATACGAGCCATACTCAGAAAAGGCCATTCCTTGGCTGCCATAAAAGAGGTGATCGGTGGCTTGGTTGGTTGGGCGGCTGGCAAAAGCAGGGTCATGAGTCTTGAAGAATAGTTCAGCAGCTTCAGGAGATGATACGACAATGGCTGGGACCTGTCCGAGCCACAAGGACATGATGGGTCCATACTTGTTGGCTAGAGATTGAAGCTTGCGATGTGGGTGTGTGCCTAACAAGTAGAGGTTGCCGATCACCGGAAGAGCCAAAGGACCTAGTGACTCACAACAAAGTGATGCATCATTATATGTATTCCATCACACACACACACACACATATGTAATATATATATATGAATGCTACTTCTGCAACTCAAAGAAGAAGTTAGATAATTAATTTGTTAATTTTAAGAAAATTAATTAATTTAATTATTTATAATTTTTTTAGTTTATCTAGAATATCCATTTTAACATTTCGCATTGAAAATTTCCAATTTTCAATTCACTCGTGGGATCCGGGTGCGGTCTGAGGAATAAACACGGCTCTTCTCTTTTCGAGAACTCATACATCCCTTATCAGTATATGGACAGTTATCTCTCGAACGCATGTTTAGGTTCAGCCTCAATGAAAAAATAAAAACCGAACACCTAACAAAGTATCATCACAAGCCAAGAACTACGAGATCGTCCTTTTCATTCTAGGGTTACAATGGGATATTTCTCCCTTGATGAAAATTCTTAAAGTAAATTGAAGTCTTATATTTAGGATCACAACAAAGTTTCTATCAACTCTTACATTTAGGATCATTGGAAGTAATATTTAATTGTCTTAATTAAAATTTAGAAAAATATTGAAGAATAATTCAAGAGTGATGCTCAAATGACCACTAATGAGATATATTAGTAAGTGCTCTAGTTGAGAAGTCAGGATATGTAATTAAGAGGGAAAGGCTACGGCACAGGGCATCCAAGGAAGAGAGCTCACACTTAATCCAGCCAAAAGTTTACTTGAGCATGTCTAAACTCAATTGCAACAAGAGTTTGATAAAAAAAAAAAAAAATTGAGAAGGAGCGGCAAAAGATGAAGGCTAATATTGTAGTAGAGTGGGCAAAGATGGAAGAAGAACATGTACAACTTGAACAAAAAATGGAGCAAAGTATGAAAGCTCAATTTAGTGTCTTCATGCCGATGCTGCACAATCAAATGCTTCTACAACTACTCCTACTTATGGTGTCCCGTAGATTTGTCATTCAACATATAGTTGTCCTTCTATTTTTAAACTACTTTATGATGTTTAACAGTTTATTTGAGATAGAAATTGAGTTTTAAAAATTTTGGGGATTTTATTACTTCAATATATTATAGTTACCTATGGCTTCAATTTTTTTAGTGGTTTATCATTATATTTATCAGGAAAAAAAGTTTAATTTTAAAAATTTAGTAATATCAATTTTTTGAGAAAAAAGCTTGTCGCCGCTGAAAATGTTTCCTGTAACTGTGTTTTATGAGGCGACAATAGTATTGCCATTGAAAAGATTCTCAGCGGCGACAGTATGTTCCTACGGTGACAAGAGAGTTGCTACTGAATGAAACCTTCATGATCGCCGCTAATTCCTTATGATGTTCAGCGGTGACAACAGGTTTCGCAAACTTTTAGTGGCGATTAATTATCGCAACTAAAAGTTGATTTTCAGCGACAATACTGAAAAGTCATCATGAAAAGTTTTGGCCACGTTAGCTAGTATGGTGACTTGGCGACAATTTTTTGTCACCTCTAGAAACCTTTAACGATGACATTAGGACTTCAATGCATTTTTTGTTGTTGAAGTGGTTACGCTTGTTGAAGGATGTAGTTCACGATCTTCGCAATGTGCATCTTCTTTTTCGGGCCCGGGAATGGGGAGAGAGACTGGATCCTCTCCTTCCTCTCAAGCAGGAGAGGAGTATGATATTGATTAGTCGAAACAAGAGATATAATAGATTATTAGCAAAAACACAAGAGAAAATAAATAACGGTAAAATGACATTAATGTGATTTTATTTCATAAAAGGATCATGATCTTGAAACAGAATGATTATCAACTAATTATAAATAGCCATTAGCATATATTGCTTCAATAAAAAATTGCGTATTTGCATCTGTACTGTAGTAAAAAATGATATATACCTGGTGCACTTCTTCGAGCAATTTTGCTCTTACTATTCGAACAAAAGAAGATGGAAAGAATGTAAATAAACGTCAAAAGGAGGAATGCAGGAGTGATTATTGTTGAAGGCAACATTACGAGATAACTTAGCTTTCTCCTTGTTTATTTGATAACCCTCAACGTATTTTCTATATATGGGGATGGGTCATATAAATATCAATCACGAGTCCCATCTTTTAAACATTTTTATTCTTTACTTTTAAGCTAGTGCGCCATACTTAGCCTCATGTTAAACATGATTTAGGCATCTTACCTAATTTCTGAGATATACTTATATACGATTTATAATATGTCTGAATCAATTCACTTTGTTGATACGTAATTGGTCCATTAATTTGGCCACGATTTAAAGGAACAATCATTAATTGGGACATCAAGATTCTGCATATCTTTAACTTTTTCGTTTCGTTCGTTTGTGATTTTTTTAATGAGTCGATGTTCTCAACTTTTTTTTTTTTTCTGGGGGAAGTAATTCTATGAATTATTGATGAAACTTTCTAAGTGTCTTATAGTTACAATTAGAGCTCCATTCTGAAATGATGGGCACTTATTTTGTTTGGGTAAAACAATAATAACAAGAGTCATGTATCAACCAAGAAACAATAGTACTCCCTCCTATTTAGCCTTAAATATATAAGCCAGTTGAGTAATTTACTTTCATCCAAAATGTAAAACTTTATTTAGTTCACTTTATCTACTAAATTTGTAATTCTCCCCATATTATCTCTATAATTATTTGCTTATATTAAAGGAATTTTCCAATAATGGGAATAGTTTCCAGTAAAAATGATGAAATATGATATTTTAAAGAAATCAATACACACTTTTATAAATAAACAACCTAACTTATTTTTTTAATCTCTATAGATAATTAGTTATTTAACTCTATTTAGAGATATATATATATATATATATATATAAGTATAATCCATTATATAAATGTTCGAATAAAAACTACACTCTTCACCAAAGGATCAGTAGCTTCATTTACTCCAATGGTAATAGATAGCACAATAACCTTGATGTAATTAATGCAACTAATTGATCCCATCTAGGGTTTTGTTCATCATCCTTGGGTTGGTCCGTCAAGGGAAGTAATGTATATGTACATCAAGTTAATTATCATATGTTATCCATCTTTTTATTCTGTGCATTAGGGCATGCTGATCGTGCTATTTCTTTATCTTCCAGAACTTGATATTACATTGCTTATTGCATCTATTAAAAGTTGTACTCCCTCCATTCTAGAACATAAGTCACCCTTTTAAGAAAATTTCTTTTTCGTACTATAAGCGACTTAAAAGGTAATCAATATTTATTTTTCTATTTTGTCCCAATAATTAGTTACCCTCTCTTCCTTAATTCAATGAAGTGTTTAAAGGTGACTTATATAAAAATACAGAGAGAATTAATCCTTTAGAAATTGAGTTAATTAGGGGTGTTAACTTCGGTCAATAGTAGTAGGATGGAACAAAATTATTGGAATGGAATGGGACATAGGATGGTCTTTATCCCTTCCCAGATATTACTTTTTTAAAAAAAATTCTGTTTATTGAAAAATTCTTTTTTATTTACTTATAATGTATATACACACATTTAGGCCAATGAACAGGAAACCATGTTGTTATTATGTTAATATATCTATTAAAGATATAACTAATATCTTTTTATATAGATATTAATTATATCTAATATACTTGTATTATATATTTTCAATTATCAATATCCAGCATCCAATTCATACCTGTAAATTTTAATTTTTACATAAATGAGAGAGAGAGAGAGAGAGAGAGAGAGAGAGAGAGAGAGAGAGAGAGAGAGAGAGAGAGAGAGAGGAACATTAAGAAAAATAAACGAGCACTACTATAAAAAAAATTGCAGTGTAATGTTTTTCTTAACGATATATACTGTCGCTACAAGAAATATAATTTTTTTAAAAAATATTTTAAACAATTGTTGCCTTTGCGTGTTATAAACAATCATCCAATCCCTTATCCTCATATTCTATCATAATTATCAGCCTCTTGCAAGATGATATGAACATACTGCAATATACCACCACAATATTACGAAAAAATCACGGTGTTAAAAATCGGCCCGATGAGTGAACCGGGTGAGGTTGTGGGTCAAGGGTCAGAGGGTTAGACCGTGGGTCAGTTAGGAGTCAGAAAGGTGATAACTATAATAATATTAATTAATTAAAATGAGTAAAATGAATCTTTATATTTTAATGAAATTAATATATCTTATAAATTGAATTATACAACGAAAATAACAGAAAGAATATATAATACAATTAAAGCAACACATTTTAATAATTATGTTTATATATATTTTTATAGTATTTATAGAACAAATGCATTATTATTACATCTATTGGCTAGAAAGCTAAAAGCCTAATACTCCATCCGTCCCTATATATAAGAACAAAAAATTTGAATTGTTTTGCCCATTTTTATAAAAGCCTTGCACAATTTGTCAAAGTATTTAATGAGTTTTTTCCCATTTTACCCATCATTATTATCTCTATTCACATTCTCTTTCATACTCATTTATAACACTATTATCACATTTCTCTCTCTTACATTAATAAGGGCAAACTTGAGAAAACAAAATTATTTCAGACATATTTATCTCTCTCAACTACTTCCTTAATTAATATGTGTGATTTTACCTCTTTGACTCTTATAATAAGGGACGGGATGGAGTAGTATTTAAAAAAAAAGCCTAATAGGTATCCTGGGCATTGATACAAGGCTGGCTTTGGGAAACGTAAAAGGAGAAGAAATGCGCTAGTCTCCAAGCTTCATGTCATTTCAAGTCAGACTATCATTTTTTTCTTCCTTGTAATTTGAATCTCTTAAAACTCAGTGTTATCTTCATTTTTCACAACTCTCAGTCAGTGGAAGCCAACATCAAACTCTCTCTCTCTCTCTCTCCCCTTCCTTTTCTTTGGAAGCATGTTCTCCACTGTCTTTCCTGCTTGCTACTTAATCTCCTTCCGTCCATATACTTATTATCATGTTCTAGAATTTTTTTCTTCAGTAAGTTCTTTACAGTATCTCTTCCTTTCCTATGTTTCTTCTTTACTTTCTTTTTCCTGGAATTTTCGCTCCTTCTTCCAAGATTTCTCGTGCTTTTGCAGTGTGGAAAAAACTCAAAAAGCATCTCATATGACCTGTAGCCCTTACGGTTTTCCCGGGTTACTCCCAGGTCACACTGGTCTACCCCGGTTTGCCTCGAGTTGGGTCACTCTTGCTTTGGACATTAACCAAACCGGACATGTGTCTGGATCGCCGGTTTCCGGCCTAACCCGGTCGGTCAGGTCCGATCCGGGTTTTCATACATTGGAAAAAATACAAGACACATATATAACATATACATATTAATATGATAGCTCATTCCCACCTTGGTCCCATAGATTCGGGACCAGAACGGGATGCGGGACAATAAGCAAATTTTTTTACTTAAAACCAAATTTGATATTTAAAACTAAGGGTTAAGGTTTAAATATATTCATGAAATATTTAACTAGGTGCACCAGACAGAGGACACTTTTTTTTTTGGTGTAAAATCACATTAAATTTTCAGAATGGTGCAAAAAAACCTTGCCCATTAATTCAACTAATGCTAATTGCTTATTACATATGTAAAGATAGAAAAAGGTGCAAACATACATACATACGCATGAATTTTTCAAAATGATATAAACATATACATAAATTTTTCGATAGCCGTGACATTTTGACCATTTTGGAAACTTCTACATGTTTGTTAAATGCCCAAGGTTGAGTTAAGGGTTATAACAATAATTCTGTACCATTTTAATAACTTCATGTATACTTTTGCACCATTAAATCATGCAGATAAAGTACTAACCACTTGGCAAAGTGGGATTTTAGCTTGGGTCCACAGTAGATCATGCCGTGTCGTGTTTAAATCTTAACCAAAAATAGATACGGCAGGGGGGGGGGTCCTATATATTAGCAAAGAAACAAAATGCGCACTATTTTCTCACTCCCTGTAATCACTAAATAAGTTTCTATAAATACATTAATTATGATCACCCATCTTCTATCGTCCTATGTTTCTCTATCAAATATGATTCCTTCCACAATAGCCATTCCTGCAATCTTCCTTTTAATGTTTATTTACATTCTTACCATCTCCTTGCGCCCAAACAAACAAAACAAAATTGCTCATCAGAAACGTCCTCCAGGTACTTATTATCTATTATTAAAATCTTGTGGATATGAACATTTATAGTTAATGTTTGTAATTATTTAGCTATGGAGATTATAGCCTTTTCTTCGCACTTCTTAATAAGACTATTTAATTAATCTTTCCATTTATCACATTCAAATTTTCATAACGCATTATGGTCACTAGGACCTTTGGCTCTTCCGGTTATCGGAAACATTCACTTGTTAGGCACGCTTCCACATCGAAAGCTTCAATCTTTAGCCAACAAATATGGACCCATCATGTTGGTGTGGCTCGGACAAGTCCCAACCATAGTGGTCTCTTCCTCTGAAGCAGCTCAACTTTTCCTCAAGACTCATGATCCTGATTTTGCAGACCGTCCTCAGACTCAGGCCAGTGATTACCTATTTTACGGCTCCAAGGGTCTAAACTTTCCTAATCATGGCTCATATTGGCGCCTCATGAAGAAACTAAGCGTCCAACATTTTTTTAGTGCTTCAAATCAAGAGTTAATTGGTCCTGTTAGGAGGGAGGAGTTGAGAATGGTGGTAAAAACACTGGAGAAAGCTGCTAGGATGGGTGAGATTGTGGACATTAGTGAGAAAGTGCATGGGCTTTTAGAAGATATAGTTTATAAGATTGTATTAGGAAGGAATAAGGATGATCAATTTGACTTGAAAGGACTGATTTCTGAGGGTATAAGATTGGCCGGAGCATTTAACCTTGCAGATATAGTGCCTTGGTTAGGAGCATTTGATCTCCAGGTATGACGTTTTAGCTTTAAATAACATGATTTATTTTAATTATTTGATTAACATTTTCATACCTGAAATTTGGTTCTTACATCTCACCCTCATGTATGTATGTGTGAGCTGAAATAATCGTGTCATTGTCCAAAGTCTCACTTGTAAGGTACATATATCCATTCTTAGAAGATCCCTTATTAATGCCTAATTAAGGAAGTGGTTTCAATGTTCAACATCATGCTCCAGATTATTATTTTTTTTTAAAAAATATTATTTTATTAGGTACAAAATTTAAAATAAAATAATCTATTTGACTTCCAGTTTTTGAAAAAATAAAATTTTTTATTTAGAAATTGTGAATTAAAAATTTTAAATCTAAACCATCAAAACTATAATAATTTGAATGACAGAACTCACTAAGCTGTGAGAATCAGTTCTATTACTAATCACAATCATGAGCAGCTTAGTGCTCATCTTTGCAATAAAATCTGCATCATCCAAATTAGGTTCAATGTTCTATATTTAGAATTTTCAATTGTTAATTTTTATTTTTTATAAAAAAAGCATTAACAATATTTCAGAAAATAGTTTTTAAAAGGGAAAATTTCACTGTAGGACCTTTGTAGCCATTTAATGTCAGAGAAGGACCAAGGAAATCTGAAATGTCACTGCAGGGGTGGGGTCTTTAAATGAAATTAAGTGGCTATGTTAAAATACCTAAAAGCCCTTGTGAAAGAGGAATTAATTTCCTTTAGCACCCTTGAGCTGACAGGACGTACAGACTACAAGGAAGAGGGAAAGACAAACATTACACACAAAGCACAAACCCCCACAGCCATGAACGAAATCTGAAATATGAAGAGGAAGAGTGAATTCGGATTTGAAGAACCTTTGAAAAAGATCAAGCTGAATATCAATGGAGCTTCAAACCTATCTCTGCCCATGCACAAGCTAATTTCTATTGGGTATCTCTCTCTTCTTCTCTCCCTCCCTCTCTCGTTCTCGTTCTCGTTCTCTCTCACTCGTTCTCTCTCTCTCTCTCTAATGCACAACGAAATAACTATAATGAAGCATTAAGGGACCCATTCATTGTTTCTCTCTGGAAGCTCATTTACACCTCATTTATTTCATTCATGGTTCATGTTGCTGACGTGAAGGTGTTTGTATTGCCAGCCAAAGTGGTGCTGATGTGGATATGGTTTTTAAGGTAAATTTGATTCTGCTCGTGCATATGACGATTTCCATGTGCATATTGAGATTTCCTTGTGCGTATGCTCATTTCCCTGTGCATGGAGTGGACATAAGGTCAATTTGTTTCTGCTCGTGCATATGACGATTTCCATGTGCATATTGAGATTTCCTTGTGCGTATGCCCATTTCCTTGTGCGTGGCCTGTACATAAGGTCAATTTGTTTCTGCCCGTGCATATGACGATTTCCATGTGCATATTGAGATTTCCTTGTGCGTATGCCCATTTTATTGTGCGTGGCTTGGATATAAGGTCAATTTGTTTCTGCCCGTGCATACGACGATTTCCATGTGCATATTGAGATTTCCTTGTGCGTATGCCCATTTCCTTGTGCGTGGCCTGGACATAGCTTGTTGTAAGGTAATTTGTTTCTGCTTGTGCATATGACGATTTCCATGTGCATATTGAGATTTCCTTGTGCGTATGCCCATTAATTTTTTTCTGCCCGTGCATATGACGATTTCCATGTGCGTATGCCCATTTCCTTGTGCGTGGCCTGGACATAGCTTATTGTAAGGTCAATTTGTTTCTGCTTGTGCATATGACATTTCCATGTGCATATTGAGATTTCCTTGTGCGTATGGCCATTTCCTTTTGCGTGGCCTGGACATAGCTTGTTGTAAGGTCAATTTGTTTCTGCTTGTGCATATGACGATTTCCATGTGCATATTGAGATTTCCTTGTGCGTATGGCCATTTCCTTGTGCGTGGCCTGGACATAGCTTGTTGTAAGGTCAATTTGTTATTGCTTGTGCATCTGACTATATCCATGTGCTTATTGAGATTTCCTTATGCGTGGCCTGGACATAGCTTGTTGTAAGGTCAATTTGTTTCTACTTGTGCATATGACGATTTCCATGTGCATATTGAGATTTCCTTGTGCGTATGGCCATTTCCTTGTGCGTGGCCTGGACATATAGCTTGTCTTTTTCAATTTACTACACCTTGTTCAAATGACAGAAATGCATGATTATTTGTAGGAGCATCTGAGAAATGGCCAGCAGTTCGATCAAGAAATTATTTTGCATATTCCATGTTGGAGGTGAATGTGTCAATAATCAGACGGCAAAATGATGTATGAATGTGGTATTATAAGCGGAAGATTAATTGAAAAGGGGATGACATATGAAGAGATACGAAGATTAGTAGCAGAAGAGTTGTGGCATGAAGATGAAGGATTTAAGGTAATAACAAAGAAAGGTGATGTGAGGCTTAATTTAGTCCTACGTGAATGCACATGCAAAGGGTGACAAATGTCTGGCTTGCCATGTCCTCAATCATGTACTACAATTAGGAGCATACATGGAAATTTATATGCGTATGTTGAGGAATGCTACTTGAAGGCTGTACAAGAGAAAATGTATGCAAAACCAATTATTCCAGTTGAGACTTATGACATGCCAACATCTGAGCCACTCCAATATCTTGATTCCTTGTACAAAAAGTTGTTGCCTCCAAAGACAAGTCGCCGTAAAGACTTGCACTAACCCCAATCCTTGTTGGCATGCTCACACTTAGTTTTTTGTTGTTGAACTAGCTTCTTGATATTTTGTATTTTGGTGGGGGAAGAAGCTGTGATGATGTACATATTGCACCCATTATGTTTTTTGGAATGGGTTGCATCTTTTGTAGTTGTTTTTTTGTAAAGCAATTGTCACTAGATGAACAATTTTAGGATGGTACTTGATGGCAAAATGTGTTAAATACCAAGATGAAATTTATGATGTATGAAATGGTACACAAGTTAATAGTACCACTTTATGTTGTTTGCATATATATATATGAGCAGGCATATTTTGTACCACGTGTTATGTGCAGGCCACGCACAAGGAAATGGCCATATACACAAGGAAATGGCCATATGCACAAGAAGTAAAAACTGATCTAATAAAATGTCATGTCCAGGTCACGCACAAGGAAATGGCCATATGCACAAGGAAATGGCCATATGCACATAGAAATGGCCATATGCACAAGCAGTCTAAACTAATAAAATACCATGTGCGGGCCACGCACAAGGAAATGGCCATATGCACAAGCAGTCTAAACTAATAAAATACCATGTGCAGGCCACGCACAAGGAAATGGCCATATGCACAAGGAAATGGCCATATGCACATAGAAATGGCCATATGCACAAGCAATCTAAACTAATAAAATACCATGTGCAGGCCACGCACAAGGAAATGGCCATATGCACAGGGAAATTGCCATATGCACAAGCAGTAAAAACTGACCTAATAAAATGGCCATATGCACAGGGAAAAGGCTATTTCCTTATGCATATGGCCATTTCCTTGTGCGTGGCCTGGACATGACATTTTATTAGGTCAATTTTTACTTCTTGTGCATATGGCCATTTCCCTGTGCATATGGCCATTTCCTTGTGCGTGGCCTGTACATGGCATTTTATTATGTCAGTTTTTACTTCTTGTGCATATGGCCATTTCCCTGTGCATATGGCCATTTCCTTGTGCATATGGTCATTTCCTTGTGCGTGGCCTGTACATGGCATTTTATTAGGTCAGTTTTTACTTCTTGTGCATATGGCCATTTCCCTTTGCATATGGTCATTTCCTTGTGCATATGGCCATTTTATTTGTGCGTGGCCTGTACATGGCATTTTATTAGGTCAGTTTTTACTTCTTGTGCATATGGCCATTTCCATGTGCATATGGCCATTTCGTTGTGCATATGGTCATTTCCTTGTGCGTGGCCTGTACATGGCATTTTATTAGGTCAGTTCTTACTTCTTGTGCATATGGCCATTTCCCTTTGCATATGGCCATTTCCTTGTGCATATGGCCATTTTATTTGTGCGTGGCCTGTACATGGCATTTTATTAGGTCAGTTTTTACTTCTTGTGCATATGGCCATTTTCCTGTGCATATGGCCATTTCCTTGTGCATATGGTCATTTCCTTGTGCGTGGCCTGTACATGGCATTTTATTAGGTCAGTTTTTACTTCTTGTGCATATGGCCATTTCCCTTTGCATATGGTCATTTCCTTATGCGTGGCCTGGACATGGCATTTTATTAGGTCAGTTTTTACTGCTTGTGCATATGGCCATTTCCCTGTGCATATGGCCATTTCCTTGTGCATATGGCCATTTTCTTGTGCGTGGCCTGTACATGGCATTTTATTAGGTCAGTTTTTACTTCTTGTGCATATGGCCATTTCCTTGTGCGGGTGGCTGGGGAGGTTTTTCGCAGATTTTCATTCGAAAAATGGGAGAAGGGGTGTTGGTGACTGTTGCTTCGATCGTGGATGGGTGGAGAGGTTTTTTGCAGATTTTCATTCGAAAATGGGAGAAGGGGTGTTGGTTACTGTGGCTTTGATCGTGGGTGGGAAGAGCCGTTTCGCGGATTTTGATTTGAAAATGGGAGAGGCGGTGATGAAGACTGAGCTTTTGTTCTTGGGTGGGAGCAGCTCGCGGGATTTTGAATTGCAAGAGGGGAGATTTGGGTTTATTATTAATGAAGGGTAGTGTTGTCATTTCGCCTACTGAATTAATCTTACTTTGCCCCCACGGTCCTTCAGTGACATTTCAGATTTGTTTGGTCCTGCTTTTCAATAAAATGGCTATAGTGGTCCTATAGTGAAATTTTCCCTTTTTAAAATTTTGTATATATTAAAATAAATCTTTTAAAAAACAAAAGTAAAATAATAAATCTCGATTATCTAGATTTTGAGGCTCATCAAGAGTGATGAGTATTAGAGCTGACTTTATATAAATAAAAGCATTAGAGCTTTTTCATAAAAGTATTAGAGCTCAATTTATCGTAGCAATGAATACCATGGTGCTTAGCCAAAAACACTGAAACTCATTTCAATATCCAAAGATGGCATAAAAAAACTTTTCATGGAAATATATATTGAGATTTTATGATAACTTCTAAGGTAAAAATGGATCTTAACTCTTCCAACTATTAGAGCATACCTAGTAGTCAGAGTTGGCCAGGTGCCTCCCCTTCCTATCACTTTTATTAGATGATAAATTTAAAAACGTAAGAACCAAATTTTACTATAATTTATATATATATATATACACTCATAATGAAACTAATTAAATCATATGTTTCAGGGGCTCACAAAAAGCTTCAAGGAGATAAGCAGAATGCTCGACCAATTGTTGGAAAAGATAATAAAAGAGCATGAACAAGGCCCTGACTCATACAAAGATGGGAAACATAAAAACTTCATTGATATATTACTGTCATTATTAACTCATCAACCCAGGGATGATGAACAAAACCATAAAGTTATTACTCGAGATGACATCAAGGCCCTTACCCTATCAATGATTGTTGGGGCATATGAAACTTCTGTTGTGGCTATCGAGTGGATTCTATCTGAACTTTTGATAAATCCAAGGGTGATGAAGAATCTACAAGATGAGCTAGAAACTGTGGTCGGAATGAATAGAATGGTGAAAGAGACAGATTTATCAAAGTTGGATTACTTGAACTTGGTGATTATGGAGAATTTCAGACTCCATCCCATTGCACCATTCATCCCTCGAGCATCCGCAAAGGATATTACGGTTGATGGATACTACATAGAGAAAAAGTCACAGGTCTTTATAAATTTATGGGCATTAGGACATAATCCTCAAATATGGTCAGATAATGTCCATGTGTTTTATCCAGAAAGGTTCTTGGATAGTAACTCACATCTTCAAGAATGTTGTGAATTTCAACTTCTTTCATTTGGGTCAGGTCGTAGAAAATGTCCTGGAATGCAGCTGGGCTTGACTATGGTTAAACTTGTCGTAGCTCAACTCGTACACTGCTTTACTTGGAAGCTTCCTTTTGGGGTAAAACCTAGTGATTTGGACATGACCGAATCATTTGGTATGACTTTGTCAAGATGTAAGCACTTGTCAGCTATGCCAAGTCATCGGCTACCTTTGGTGGTTTATAATGAATGAAATTAATGTTAGTTTAAGCATTGAGATAATGAATATTAATGTAAATAAATAAATGTTATCTAAAATTGAGTTTGGACCGGCTTTTGAAGAATACTTCCTCTAGTCCAAAATATAAGAGGTAACATGGCAAATTGTTTTGTCCAAAATATAAGAAGTAAAATGCAAAAGTCAGAGCAATAAATGCATGTTTTCCATTTATGCCCTTTTATATAAGTAAATGTAAGGAGGGGGAGAGAAAGTGTGTATAATAAATGAGTAAGAGTAAAAATGGAAAACTTTATTAAATATACCCATAATAAGTCATTCAAACATGTTTTATAGTATGTGCAAAAAGGTTGATGTTAACCTCTGAGAATTTATGTCTTTTGGTACATTTTTCTTGAATTTTATACCTTATGATGCACTTGTACATCTTTTGGATACTCAAATATAGGAAAATGTGCATGATGTTACACATTTTTGCTCAATTGTGCATGCATATTTTGGGCTATCATCCTTGTTTATTATGAGCTTATCATATTTATTATTTTGCAATGTATATTTTGGTAAGAGAATTAGAGTAGTCAAGCCATTTGAGAAACCAAAGATGATAAAAGTAATGTCAAATCATGGGTAGAATACTTCATTTACGATAGAAGAATTTAATTTTCCTGAAGAAAAATGAGCCACAACCCAATCTGTTATGGCTACAGCTTGTTCTGCTGTAGATTGAAAGCAAACTTGACCGCAACTCACTCTTGTATAAAAGCAAACTCTGCCGCAGCTCAAATTTCTTCTTCGCGGCTCAGTCACGACAACAAAACTCACATAACTATTTAGACATGAAATTTAGGGTTTAATGTGGAGAAATCAAAGGAAGCCGACATTCTTCACCTCTGGGGTAGTTTTGGGAGCTTTGTGTGCTAGGGTTTGGGTATTGGAGGAGTTTGGAGTAAGAGATTGAAGTTTTGGAGAGATTTTGGCTTCAAATCTCGGATTTTCTTCTCCATTATTTTCCTTTCCCTCTCTCATGTTCTATGATTATGCTGATATATGTATACTTTCTCTTGGATATTCTGAACATGTGGAGCTAAAGCTTTGATTTTAGGATTATTTTAAACCCTTGTATGGATTAACTCTTGATTACTCCTCTCATTTTGTGACTAATAAGACATATGTGTTTATTTTACTCTTTTCCTAATGCTTCTAAGTGACTAATCACCATTTATACGTTGTGTTCACTTGATTGATGCTTGAGAATGCTACATTAAGTGTAGAACTTGGGTAAAATATAATAGTGTAAGAACTTGAAGTTTGCGTGATGAATGGATGGTTTTGTTGGCAAGATAGAGATATACTTGCCAACCTTGCATAGTCAAATTAGACTAGAGTTTGAAAATTAGGTTTTATTAATTGTAACAAGAGATTGAATAATAATTAATGAGACCAAACACTTGTTTTAGACTTGCACTACAAAAAATTTCAAATTACTGACGGAATTTCCGTCGGTAATTAATTATTTTAATATAAAATTATTTTAATTTATAAATTTTATATAAAATAATAAATTACCGACGGAAATTCCGTCGGAAATTTTATTAATTATATTATTTTATAAATAAATTATTATTTTAATTTATTAATAATATATTAAAATATTACTGTCTTATAAAATATTATTACAGACGGAACATTCCGTCGGTAATTTTATGAATTATATTATTATTTTAATTTATTAATAATATATTAAAATATTATTTTATAACTAAAATATTATCTTTATTTATTTTTAAAATAGTTTATAAATAAATAATATTTAATAAATATTAATAAAAATTAACATATACACGTATATCATATAAATTTTTAATAAATTTAATTTTTTTATTAAATAATGTTATTTATTAATAAATATTAGTAACAAATTTGAAAAATAATTATAATTGAATAATATATATAATAAAATAATTTATTAAATATAATTAAAATTATTATAATTTAATTGCAAATTATATATTTATAATTTAGATAAATATAATTATAATAGTGAGAGTTTGAATATTATAAATATAATAGTTTGCAAATAATATCACATGGTCTTCATAACTTAACTGGTTAAGGCATCAGCATGCGTGCAAGAGGTTGCGGGTTCGATCCTCAGGTTTGCCAAAATCGAAGACAATTTGTGGAGGTGACACGTGGAAGTACATGAGAGCGACACGTGGCGGTAAAAAAATTTGGCATATAATTTAAAAAAATTTAAAAATTTACCGACGGAATTTCCGTAGGTAATAATAATATTTTAATATATTATTTATAAATTAAAATAATAATTTATTTATATAATAAAATAATAATAAAAAGTACCGACGGAAAAAAAAATTCCGTCGGTAAATGAATTACCCACCAAGGAATTCCCGAAGGAAAAATTTTTTTCGACAGAATTCCGTTAGAAATCCTTCAGAAAACTGAAATTACCGACGGAATTCCGTCGGTAATTTTGTGTTTTTTTGTAGTGTTGAGAAAGCTTCTATAAGTACTTTTTAAATCATAAACTAGCACATAATTTCATTGACAACATCTTTGAGAGGAGGTTAATTAGATTTTAAGAAATATAAGAGGAATAAATAATCTTAGATCCCATTTTAACCTTGAAGTTAATTGAAGAATCACTAGCTTATAATATCGTTTTCATTTAGCATAGGTTTAATTCATAGTTACTTTTCAATCTTGATATTGTGTTGCTCAAATTAGGCAAAAGTGTGATAATCGCTATTTGACCGGGTTTTAGAACCAAATATCTGTGGGAACAATACTTTACTTATCACTTTATTACTTGGCACGATCTATGTACTTACTGTGCGAACCGTTGACTATCTCTTATAATAAGAACCAGATGGAGTAGATTCTAAAAAAAAGTGGTCAAAATTAGATTGAGTAAAATGGATTTTGTGTAAAACATGATTATCACTAAATTGAACATATATGAATGATTGTAATCAGAATCACCGTTTCAAGGGTAAATTATTAAACAATATTTAAATTAATGTGATAATTATATAATGTTCAAGGGTCTACTATTGAACAAGGGCATTTTTGGTATTTTGCTATAGGGAAAATTAATCTGGGTTTTTTACTCTGATGCTATAAACAGTAAATTTATTAACCATAATACTACACTTTTGAAAGTATTTACCCATATACTATAGTCAAAGTTGTTCACAGGTGGATGAAGTTTGGTTTATAAAGGAGTTGTTCAAGTTCTAAATAACTTCATTTTTGTCTTTTTGCGGTGTCATATCAAAAAGTGAAGTTGTTCAAGGTTTGAACAACTTCACTTTTGTCCTTTTCTTCTTTCTTCCCATGCAATTATTAAAAAAAATTACAGATAACCTATCTTCCTTCATTTGCAGTCTGATCACGGGAAAGAGAAAGCCCAATGTATTCCCTTCCTTCCCATCAAATGGGAATATTTGCAGAAAAGGGAATATATTCTTATTCCCTCTTAAATCATCCCACCTTGTCAACTCAAATGCATGTGAATGCACAGCCCTTTTCCATTCGTATAATAAGTGTCTAGTAGTCTTCGTTGCTTCATCTCACCTTGTTGTTCTCCCTTACTTCATTTCCTCTGCCTTCAAAATTTACTTTCTGGTGTATCATTTCTTGCTTCAACTCACTTCATTTCTTCTTTCTGCTAACTTCATTTCTTTTTTCCTCACTTCTAGAATTTAAAAAATTTCTTGCAACTCACTTCATTTCTCTTTCTTGTTTTGTAGAGTCTGTTTTTTTACTCATCTCGTGGAGGTTGTGGTGTGTGCTGGGCTATATAATATTTATTTCAACTTGAAGCTTGAGTTTTCAACTGATTAAGGTACATTCCTGTGGTTAATCACTATTTTAATTTTTATGTAATATTTATTTTGTTAAATGATGGAAGCAAGAGTGTTTCTCAAATTTTTGTAATTTTAGATGTAGATATGCAATTAATTTTCTTATCAGATAAATTGTTGTTAATTTTTCTTATCACATCAAATATATGCACACAAATTAATAAAAAAAAAGATTATTACATATTTAGAAAAGATTGATCCCATTTATAAGTATATATTTTTATACACAATAGTATAAAATATTTCTCTAAAATGCCTTTTTGTATCATTGAATTATATACTAGTTAGAGAAATCAGTTTGGAGAAACATAATAAATAAAAATGCTTAAAAGAAATTTATTATCTTCTTCAATATCTCCAAATTAGTTAAATGAGTGTTGATGAAATATGGGAGGTGGTAGTATGTGTTATACACACATATATAAATATATATAGTTTATTGTGGAAATATACAGGAAATAATTTGAAGTTATGTTTGACTCTTACCAATATAAGATCTAATTGACTAACATTGGATAACTTATAAAAACAAGAGTTTCTCCAAAAAATTCCAGAAAAACACATTTTCTTCGTCCTCACCCCACTCTCACATTTTTCCACACTTTTTATTTTCCAAATTTGAATTTTTTTATTTATTTAATAAATAATTGAAATGCTTTATTTTCTTACTTACTAATTTTATATATTTTATAATGAAATAAATTATTAATTCTTACGAAATTTTTATTGTAACGTGATATGAAGTGAAAATGATTATAAATATTTTATGTTATATATATATATATATTTAATTAGTGTTATTTTTAAAGTTTATAGTTAAACAGATTTCTATTTTTATTTATTGAAAATTTGTAAATAAAGATGGTTTTAGTATTACAAGCTAAATGTGCTAATAATGTATTAGTTGTTTATATTCGTAGTAAATACTTGTTTTCGTATTAATATTTTTGAATGAATACTTTATGAAGTAGAATGGATGGTAGAAAGGAGACGGTGTGTATATTTGCCAACGAAAGAATATTTAATGGCCAAGCTAGTGCAACTTTTGAGTCAAATAGAGTGAAAGTAATTAAAGTTAATCCAAATATTACCTTGGATAGACTGAAAGAAGTTATTAGGTGAAAGTTACGTCTTCCTCCTAATGAAATTGTGACAAACCTAGTATATAGATTCCCTACATGCATAAATCCACCGCAATACCAGGCATGCAATTTGGAAGATGATTCAAATGTGAGACAAATGTGGCAAGTGAGCCATCAATTCTCAACTCAATTAACATGTGTAGAGTTGTTTGCCAATATATGTGATTCTGAAGATGATGGTCTCATCGAATCACGTCTTATAGAAAACAACACTGGAAATACTCTCCCATCAAGTAGCAATCGGGTGAACATTGAGGAACAAGAATCTATATTTAGCGATCATATTGAAAATTTCCCCCAATTTGGATCTGCCTTAGATTGTGGCAACAATGGTCCATCATGTTCTCTTTATCCAATGGAAGATACCATGGATGAATTTGAGGATGAGGATGACTATGATTCTCATTTGAATGTTGGTGGAAACAATGACGATGACTACGATGAGAGGAATGAGCAAAATGAGCATGCAACTGCTTTCTTATCGCATATTAATGAGGAGCCAGCTATGACTGGGGAATTTGGCGAATTAGAAGAAATTATACCTTTTGGTGATAATGAAGAGTTGCATGTTGGAAAGGTGTTTAACAAAGTCCTCCTCCTAAGAAGAGCAGTTAAGTTATACTCTGTTCGAGCTCATCACACATTTAAGGTCCATTATTCATGTAACAAGTATGAAGAATATCGATGTATTAACTATGGAGAAAATTGCAATTGGAGAGTAAGAGCTTGTAAGAAGGATAACAGAAACTTTTGGCCTATTACAAAATATGGGGGCCTCACACTTGCTTGAGTACATCATTTACTCAAGACCATCCTAAGTTGGACTCTGATGTTATATCATCTTGCATTGTTGCAATGGTAACTGATAAGCCAGATGTGAAAGTGTCTCAAATTATTGAGAGGATTCAATCCATGTTTGGTTATATTGTGTCATATAAGAAAGCATGAAAGGCAAAGCAAATAGCTGTTGCCATTGCTTTTGGGAATTGGGATACCTCGTATTCCTTACTCCCTAGGTGGTTAGCTATAGTGCAACATTACATGCCTGGGTCATGTGTATATTTTTCAAATAAACAGTGCTCTCAGGTAAATGTAAATGATGAACCAGTAGAAATGTTTCAGCGTGTATTTTGGGCATTCAAGCCATGCATAGATGCATTTCCACACTTAAAGCCCATTGTACAAGTTGATGGAACATTCCTATATGGAAAATATAAAGGCACATTGCTTATGGCCATATCACAAGATGGTGATCGAAATGTTGTACCACTTGCCTTTGCTATAGTCGAAGGGGAGACAAGATCAGCTTGGGCATGGTTCTTATATCTTGTGCGTCAATGTGTAGTAAAAGATAGAGTTGGAATGTGCTTAATTTCAGACAGACATCCTTCAATTTTATCTGCAGTAGATGATCCCCAAGTTGGATGGCAGCCATTACTAGCACATCATGTTTTTCTCTGCGACACGTGGCGGCAAACCTTCATAAAGCACATGGAACAAATTGGTTGAAAGATAAATTTATAAATACTGGTAAGATATATGGTGTTTTATGATGAGATAAATTTGAATTTATTATCATATCTAACAAGCTAATAATTATATGCAGGGTATGCTTACGAAAGTCGTGTTGTTGATAAACAATTGGCAGATATAGCTTTGCAACATGCACTTGCTACTAGGTGGATTAGGGCCAAACCAAAAGAAAAATGGTCACGTGCATATGACATTGAAGGTAGACGCTTTGGACAAATGACAACTAACCTTGCAGAATGTATGAATGGTGTATTCAAAGGTGTTTGAAGCCTACCAATAACTGGTTTAGTGAAAGCGACCATGTATAGGGTCAACAGCTACTTTGTTAAACGTGCCCAACAAATTCATGCACAAATTGCAAGTGGTCAGGTGTTTTCTGAGACACTAACAAAAAAGCTAGGCGTAGTAACATAAGGTGCATCTGCGTGTATTGTTCGAGAGTTTAATAGAATATCAACATCATTCGAGGTTGCTGAGCCATACAATATTCAATTTTGACAATTTCGCCGATGTTGCAAGGTTAACTTGATTGACAAAAAATGTGACTGTGGAGAGTTTCAAGCAGAAAAGTATCCATGTATACATGTTGTTGCTGCTTGTGCACGGGTAGGAATAGATCATTTACAATATGTAGATCCTATTTTTAGGTTGGAAACAATGCAAATGGCCTACAGCAATGTGTTCCATCTAATTGGAGATGAAAATTTTTGGCCAGAAATTAATTTCCCAACTCTAATACCTGACCCCTCAATGATTAGAGATAAAGGTTGTCCTCGCTCAAGTCGCATACGTAATGAGATGGATTGGACCATACCCAACCAACCTAACAAGTGTGGATTATGTCGACAAATTGGTCACAACTGCTCTACTTGTCCATAGAGACATTTATCTAGACAATAAATTTGTATTTCACTTTTTGTAAAACAAATATTATGGTTTATGAATAAGATTAGATTGTATATTTTTTCTTAATTGTTTATATCATATGATTAATTTTTAGCATGCGCAGAGACATTTGAAAATGGATCAACATCCAGAAGAGGACATCAACCCTGGCCCAGAGGATGAGTCCTTTTTATACTTACAACCTCGACATATTTCACAACTTATATAGCGTGACAATGTAAGTAAATGATATTGATTAATGAATCTTAATTTGTACCTCTGTTATTTAATTTTTCATCATTCCTTTATAGGTTTCAAGGATTTTGCACACTAGACGAATTATGCACACTAATACAATGATTGAACCACCTACTCAAATCATTAATTATCTCAAACTAGCGGGATTTTATGGTGTTGCTCGATTAGGGCAATTTAAGTACGATCGAAGTTTAGTTTCAGCTCTTGTTGAGAGATGGCGTCCAGAGACTCATACCTTTCATACTACATGTGGAGAATGTACGATAACGTTAGAGGATGTAGCTATACAGTTGGGCCTTCCATGTGCAGGATTGCCTATTATTGAGCGAACTGACTTTGTTTTGCTAGATGTTTGTGAACAGCTTCTCGGTATTAGACCTCCAAAAGATAAAATACATGGCCAATGAATACTTATAAGTTGGGTGGAAGAACACTTTAATCACCTACCTGATGATGCAAACAATATACAAGTTCAACAATTTACACGTGCATATATCCTGAGGTTGATTGGTGGATATGTCCTGCCAGATAGATTAGGTACTAGGGTTTATTTAATGTACCTTCCATTACTTTATAACCTTGAAGAAGTTGGAAAATTTAGTTGGGGATTGAAGAGCTCCAACTCTATCGAGTGTGTGTGCGTGTAGCGCGCCCTTGGGTCCGCCCTTCAAGAAAATAAGAACCAAAGGGATAGTGGAAGCTAACCCCCATGTGTCGTTCACTTGAGGAGCCTAACGTAAAAGATAACCTAATAGCTAATATACAAACTTGACAAAGCGGGTAAAAAGTATTGTATTTTGTTTTTGATTTAGAAAAGATGCAAAAGGTATTATATGTTCAAGGATAAAAAGAAAAAGAAGATAAAAGTGAGATTTGGAGGGGAAAGGAGATGGAATCACTCTTGATAAATGGAAACCTTAGGATTCATTGCTTCTAAAGGTTTTTAGGGAGTTTTTGTTGATTTTCAAAAGACCCCTAGAGGAACCCCTCTAGGCTAGACTTAGGTTAACTTAATTAATGTCGGAACCCCGCACATTACTTAATTTAACCTAAGTTGATTAAATTCAAAATCAATAGGAATTTGCTAATCGTAAGGGGCTCCTAATCCAACAACCGGGACCCCGAATTGCCACTTAATTAATCCTAGAGTTTAATCAATTATTGGGATCCCACATAACAAATTAAGACTCTAGGATTGAAGCCCAATGGCACTCATGCAATTTGACAAATTCAAGAACCAATTAATTATGCAAGACTTGTGATCCACAATTTGGGCCACCCAACAATTGCACTTAATTTCTCAATTAACCCTAACTCATTGATGGCCACCCAAACAAAGATTAAGGTTGAAAAGAGTAATTACCCAATGTCTAACCACAATTAATTAATTCTTATGCTATCTCCCTCAAGCAAATAGCTTAACATTCTTAATCCACTAACCAAGCCACCTTGCATTAGCACATAATTTTCACAAAGAGAATAACAAAACTATGAACCCATAAATTTCATTAAACTCAAAGTTAATACGAAGCAATGTCAAGCATTTGAACAAGAAAGAAATAACATAGTCATAGTTTCTAACCCTATTACAACATATAGAAATCAAGCACATAACCAAATGCCATAGATACACTTCTAGAACCCTAGAAAAGCATAAATACAACAAATGGAAGAAGGATTAGAACTAGAAAAACTCCCCTATTCAAGCTTCAAGCTCATCCCTTGGCTTCCACCACCAAGAATGGTGGAGCCTAGCTGCTACTCCATTGGAAGAACAGCAACCAAGGTGGGACGGAAAGAGGCCATGGATTTGGATGGAAGGAAGTGAGAAAGATGAAGATGGAGATGGAGAAGAGAGAGAGCTAGGGTTTGGAAGTGTGTGGTAGCTCCAAATCTGCCCTAATGGGGTGTAAATTTCGAGTTTTATGTCCCCCAAGTCAGGTCAAGTGAGTGGGTATTGGGTTAGATCCGGATTGGGCCCGAAATTCGCAAACTGATAAGCTGCAGAACGCTTCGCTCGCCGCGGTGAAGCCGCGGTGAGCTACATTCTTTTCTGGAACTTTGAGATTTTCTCGCCGTGGCCTCACTTTTTCTCTGCCTCTTGGAAGTTCATTCGCCGTTGGCTAGCCGTGGCGAGGCCACGGCGAACTCACATTTCTTCTGCTCCTTTGTTTGGCCTTCTTCTTTGTCCCAGGTCCGATCTTTTGGTCCTGAGCGACCCTGTAAGTGGAAACAAGACTAAACAAGGATCAGATAGCCCTATAAACCAATTCATACAAATTAATATACAATTATGGCCAATTAACCCTAATCTAACACTAATTTCACCTAAGAGTCTAAGTTATACATTAAGTATTATCGGACCAATATCGCATCTCAATCATGTTAATTGCCTCAAATTAGACATATAAAAGCATTACAAATCAGAGATTTGTCAGGGATCAGCAGTTTTGGCTCACTTGTATAGAGAATTATGCAATCCCACTAACCTTTCCAAGGACGGTATTGGAGGATGCTTATCACTACTTCATTTGTGGGCGTGGGATCGCTTCCCTATGCTAGCACCATAAAGACCTGTGTATCCAGATCACAATTTGGATATCTATCATCTCTCACCTCCTTTAGGTTTCAGGTATGCTAAGTTAACAAACAAATATTTAGTATTTAGTTCTTAGTAATATTATACAAATATTAATGTAATTTTTTATGATAACAGGTGGAAAAATGTTGTCCACAACCCTCGTCCAACATCCATGTCTCTACTCCATTATAGGAGTATTCTTGATAGAATGACCGATGATGAGATAGTTTGGCGGCCATATGAATCACCCGAAGTACACCAATTGATTCCAGAGTATTGCTTGGAAACTCCTGAAATTTGGCGTGCTTCAGTTCCTCTTATATGTTTTCATATTATAGAATGGCATCACCCTGACCGTGTACTCAGACAATTTGGTCGTCAACAACCAATTCCCACCGCACCTTTTTCTTTAGTAAATTACCATACAATACAACTCCGTGGTAGGACAACTACAAATTGGACTCAACAACACTTAAAGTTCATTCAAGCATGGGAAAGGTGGCCAGATTCCATTGTTCATACTCCTCTAATGCATGATGGATATGATCGAATATCTGAGTACATGCAATGGTATTGGAGACATACTAGAAGATGGATCCAACGTATAAGTGGTGATACTGGTTACGTGGTAAGAGTTATGAATTTTTTTACCAATACCGTCTTTTTTAGATACAAAATTTATTATAATCAAATGTTTTATTTTTTCAAGCTGACATAGCAGAAGATTTATATAGGCTAACAATTAATTCTCGTTCAACATGCTCTAATTGCATTGATTATCGAGATAGGGTTGCTCGTGACCAACATAACATCTTACTTGCAATGAGAGAGCAACGATTTAACTTGACGCCCCAGCCCGCTCCACCTATAGTTGAGTTGCCTCGCCCACAAATTCCTCAGGATAGACCAAGTAAACGGCGTGGGGGATACTTGTCTACTCTGCCACCAATTCAAAATGAAAATGTGAGAGATCAAGAGGCTCACAATTTCAGTCAATCTGACTACCGCCAACTTTGTCATCATCATCAACTTTTTTCTCCCTAAATCCTACTCAGTCTGAGGCTCAATACACGTCATCCCCATTGTCATCATTTCATTTTGACTCAATAAATCCTACTCAATTTCAGTCGTTCATGTCGTTGTTTGACGATCCTTCACTGTTTTCAGCTGAATACGGGGTTCCTAATTTTGAGCAGGGTAGGCCATCAAATGAAACATTTGCCCCCCCTCGACAATCCATTTCTTTAGTTGACTCACCATGGTTTGATTTAAATACACCAACCACACAGATAAATGAGACAATTGAATCTGATGAAGAAGCTAACATACAACAACGACCACAACGTGTGAGAAGAAGAACAAGATGTGGTACTGGAAGTCACTATTTGTCGGGTAAATCAATTTCTATGTTTCATTCATTTATACTTAATTATTATTAATTTTTAAATAAACCTATTCCTTCTTCATTTTTCATTAATTATTTTTAATTAATATAAATCATATCATTACATAATTTTAATACATTTCTCCAATTATTATCTCATGATTATTATCAAATTATTTCATATTAGAGAGAGAAGGACGAGGTGGGAGGCCTCGGAATTGATGACAGGATGTGGAAGTTGTTCAAAGGCTGATGAAGTTTAAAAGTTGTTCACAACTAAATGAATTTCAGTTGTACTTTTTCAAATATGTAATGAAGAAGTTCATCTAAAGTAGATGAACTTTTAAAGTTCATGTGCACTAGATGAAGTTTAAATGAAGCATTTTGGGAAATAATTTTCATCTTGTAGCATTTGGGTAATTTTTCTTTTTCTTTTTTGTAGTATCTCGGTCAAAATCCCAATTAATCTTTTAGTCCTCCAATTATTACCTCACTTATAACTTAGTCCTTCAATTATAACTCATCGCGACCCAATCTTTGAACTATGGGCTCGTGCACCTTTCTCAATTTTTATAGTGTTATCTTTATCATCCTATGTGACAAATATATTTAATAATGCTAAAAGAAATTAATTCCAACTCAACTCAACGTGGACACCTCCTCCATCTTCAACCTAAACCAGCTTCAACACATGGTCACCTCCGAAAGGAAACTTGATATCCTTCGTCATCTTACACAGCTACACAGGTAATCCAGAGTCCCCCTTATATTCCTCTGCAATTTGATGGAGCATCCGGACCGGGTCGTCGAAGCTTCAATTTCCCGTTTCCTGGGTCTTTCGGAACTAAGAATAGGAGTTTAGCAGGAGCAGAGATGATGTTAATAAACAAAGAGATGGTACTTTGGCGGTGGAGCTATCTGGATTGCACGTGATTCGCATAGGAGCTTAAGTTTAACTCATTGGCAAGAAGATTGATCTTGTGGTTAAATCGTGAGAAGTAACGAAAAAGAATTCTTCTTCAATTCCTTTTTAGGAAAAAGGCTCTTCAATATTTCTCGAAATAGGGATCTCCTTTGGTAAAATCTCTTTTTTATTTCAACAAAAGGATGCAAAACCGATCAGAAGACTTAGAGCATGTTTTGGCATCATGATAGGGCCTTAAAAGTGGCTTCTAGACCGTGAAAGTTGATTCTACCGTGATGCCTGGGCTTAAAATCAATTTTGGGTTTTGGATGGGTCTTAAGTTAATTAATCTGCATATTTTTATTGCCAGAATTGATATGCATATTAAACATTGATTTGGATGAAAAAGTGCTTTTTGGCAGCTTCCAAACACCCACGTATACATTTGCTCAACCAGCCTTAGGCATTAAGGTACGCATCTTCTTAGGAAAGTATATATATATATATATATATACCTTATAAGGTAGACTTTGGATTATCCCACAATAATTTAAGCTCACATACACATGAGAATGAGATTTAAGAATCAAATTTCGGGTATGAAAACGTTAATATAATAATTCAAAAAATAATGTTATTCATTTAAAACACCATACGTGGAGATCAAATACTCCTAACCAAGGCACAATATCTGCAAGATTAAATTCTCCAGCCAATCTCAGTCCCTCAGAAATGTGCTCCTTCACATCAAATTGATCATCCTTATTCCGTCCCAATACAATCTTATTAACTATATCTTCTAAAAGCCCATGCACTTTCTCACTAAAGTCCACAATCTCACCGATCTTAGCAGCTTTCTCCATTGACTTCACCACCATACGTATCTCCTTCCTCCTAACACGACCAATCAATTCTTGATTTGAAGCACTAAAAAGATGTTGGACACTTAGTCTCTTCATGAGGCGCCAATACGAACCATAGTTAGAAAAGACTAGACCCTTAGAGCCATAAGATAGGTAATCACTGGCCTGAGTTTGAGGACGGTCAGCGAAAGAAGGGTTGTGAGTCTTGAGGAAAAGTTGAGCAGCTTGAGAGGAAGAGACCACTATGGTTGGGACTTGTCCGAGCCACACCAACATGATGGGTCCATATTTGTTGGCCAAAAATTAAAGCTTGCGATGTGGGAGTGATCCTAATAAGTGCGTGTTTCCAATAACAGGAAGGGCCAAAGGTCCTAATGATGGATTATGTAACATTTGAAAGTGATCAAATGAATATATATATATATATATTAATCTTCCCTAGGTATTTAAGAAGAAAAGGCACTATCATCTCCCTTGCTAGATCCAAATACAAAAACCTGATATAATGAACATTATATTAAGTTTCTAGGTACAAGAAGTAATAAATATGTAGAGGACGTTTCTGAGCAAATTTGTTGTGCTTGTTTGGACGCATGAAGATAGTAATAAGAATGTAAATTAATGTTAAGAAGAAGATTGCAGGAATATCTATTGTAGAAGAAATCATGTTGGATGTGGTTTGATATCGAGTGAAAGAAAAAAAAGTTGGGCGCTAGATGATGGGTGATCATAATGCAATTAGATAACGGACCATAATTACCTCCAATGCACTAGAACCACTGCAACCAGTTCACCACTCATTTCATGGCATGTGGAAATTGCAACACCTTATGGTTTAACACCGTTAGTCACCTCCTCTTTCCCTCTCTTCCACTATAAAAAATTTCGCTTTCGGTGGCGACAAAAGTCGCCACTGAAAGCATAAAAAGTCGCTGCTGAAGGTCTTTGGCGGCGACTTTTTGTCGCCACCAGGTCGCCGCCTATGTGACCGTCACCGAAAGTATTGGCGGTGACTTTTTGGTCGCCACTGAAAGTCGACTTTCAGCGGCGACATGTGTCGCCGCGAAAGGGTTACCTTTGGCGGCGACATTTGTCGCCGCTGAAAGGGGAGAAAAAAAAATAACCCTTTTGGTGGCGACATTTTAAGTCGCCACCAAAGGTGCCGCTGAAAGTTGCAAAAAAAAAATTAAAAAAAATAAAGCCACATCAGCACCCTATGGCCACATGGCTGATGATGTGGTGACCCTCACCCACTTGCCACATCGTGCCACATCATCCACCCTCCTGCCACTTGTCATGTGCCACATCATCATTCTATGCCACATCGCGCCACTTCATTACCTTTTATTTCTCCTCCAAATGTGCCTTCCCAAGGTTCGAACCCATGACCACTTTATTTTTGTGTGAAACTTCTACCAGTTGAGCTGTGATGACCTTCCATCATATTACTACAAAATTAAATACACACACACACACACACACTAATATTATATGCATATATTTAATATATTAATTTAAATACATATATTATCATATTACCTACATTTAATATTTATTTGTATATAGAGATAAAATATAATATAAATGTTTATTTATTAATATAATATTCATTTTTAATAAATTAAAATGTTGGTATAGTTGATATAATTTTATTAATTTAAAAATTATTATTCTTTATTCATGTATAAGATTATTTGATATATCATCAATTTTAATTAAATTAAAGTATTTACAATCAATTTAATAACTAATAAAAATTTAAAATATTACCTTATTTTATTTTTCATGATAAAATAATTTATTTAACATTTTAAAATTTTAAATATTTTATATAAAAGTAAAAAAACAATATTTATTAATGTTATTTAAAAAATAAACTATATGACTTTCAATGGCGACTATTGTCGCCGCTGAAAGGTCCCCTTCCGTGGCGACTTTATAAAGTCATCGCTGAAAGTTCCACTTTAAATATTCATTTAAATATTTAATATATAGAGATAAAATATAATATAAATGTTTCTTTATTAATATAATATTCATTTTTAATAAATTAAAATGGTTGTATAGTTGATATAATTTTATTAATTTAAAAATTATTATTATTTATTCATTTATAAGATTATTTGATATATCATTAATTTTAATTAAATTAAAGTATTTACTATGAATTTAATAACGAATAAAAATTTAAAATATTACCTTATTTTATTTTTCATGATAAAATAATTTATTTAACATTGTAAATTTTTAAATATTTTATATAAAAATAAAAAGCAATATTTATTAGTGTTATTTAAAAAATAAAATACATGACTTTCAGTGGCGATTGTTGTCGCCGCCGAAAGTCCCTCTTTCAGCGATGACTTTATAATGTCGCCACTGAAGGTCCAACCTTCTGCGGCGACACTAAAGTTGCTGCAGAAGGTATGCCTTTCGGTGGCGACTGTAACGCCTGGAATTTTCCTATTATACTATAACATTTTAATTGAATTATAACCACTTTTTAATGTCAGAAGCCCAAAAATACGTAAAAATTTAAACTTTCTTTTTAAAACATTAGACCAACCCTCTGTTGGTTGGAATGGGCTTTTCAGACAAATTGAAATAACTTAAAACTCTTTATAAAATAAAGTGGTTAATAAAACAATTAAAAGTATACTAACTCTCTTAAGGGAGTTTGTTCATATTTCATAATACTTAGGAAATTTAAATCTCTTAATAAATTTATACAATTCTAATTTCTATAATTTCTACTATTAATTTAATAATTTAACTTTACAACATATACAAATAATCTTATTAAAATATTTACTGCCTCTTGCTTTCCAAATTATAGTCCTAATTTCTTCATCTACTCTTCTTCCCCAGCTAGCTTCTTTCAACCTGCTAAACTGAAAAATGTTTGGGGAAGGGGGTGAGATTGGAAATCCCAATAGCAGTTTCTTTCATTAACATATTTTATCATGCTAGCATTGCCATGTATTAATTTCATAAACCTGAACAAATGAAACAATTATACATACTTCCTGCGCTCAATGCTCTACCAGCCACTATTAACAATATATTCGTTAACTAGTGGAGGCCTCACCTGCAGGATTTCTCGTTATAATATTTAAAGTTATAACTAACTGATCTGGCAAAGGGGGAGCGACCCACCTAAGCCTGGAGTACTCCATAAATAACTATGCAGGAATTAACAAGGCTTATCACCTTCATGCATAATGTAAATTTGAAACAGATATTACAAAATAATACATGCAATTATTTTACTGTAATGAAATAAACTGCTACCTGGCTTTATTCTTACTCCTGTACTGGCTTCTTCCCTTCTCTGACTCTCAAGGATCCAATCTCACTATTTCTCCTACGATTACATATAGATTATAAATTAATATATATATTATCTTATGAAAATTTTGCGGCTCTCACGCCCCTATTGTACTACCTATAACTCTACCCTTTCCATTTTTAACATATGATTAAATCTTAATCTCTTATTTAATTATTAATCACACAACCATCCATAGGCATTTTACAATTATCAAACAAATTCTTATAACTATAATTAAATGCCAAGTCTAATAAGACCAAGGTTGAATCTCTGATTAATCATGCAGACTTATTCTAAATATAAGCAGCATTCATTTGAACAATCAGTCAGATATCAAGTTTAAACCTACCAATTTATCTCCCCACTCCAGGTTCACAACTTACAACTAATGTCAATGATAACCCGAGCACTTAGTAATTTCTTTCCTAGATCATAACACATTTCCAGCTTTGAAACTAATCCTGGACCCACTAAATACATCATGAGATATTAGACTAATACAATAAGATTCATGTTTCCTGAATCAAGGTGATTTTTAAAAGAACCACTATGCTATATCTTACAAGAGCTATCTCTGTTCAAACTTAACATCATAACTAACCTCATTTAAATAAATATAACCCCTTATATTTCATTCATATCAGGAAATTCAAAATCAACTTTTACCAATTTAGAATATTTACTTGGCCTTTTAAAGACTCATAAATAATAATTCAAATTAGGTTTACCTCAACTAATAGGAACAACCTACATCTGACCCTGTTTTAACCATTTGTTAGGATTTTGAGCAATCATATCCATACGTTTCAAACCAAAGAGACAATTATTAACCCAATGATCCTTTAACATAAAACATAGCTTATGAATACTTGTAAAACCATAAACTGAATAATTAGAACCCAAATTTAGCTACTCTTTGCTACACTTAATCTTAACACCACACTTCTAACATGAGTTCCTTTTCCATGAATATTTGGAAATGGCACTTAGTCCTTCTGAATCAGCATTCTGAAGCATAATCACCTCCAATCAAAAATCATAACAATACCCTAACACTATTAATTTCTCCATATCATTAAACTTCAATCAAACCCTCACTAATTTCCTAATCCCAAGTTAAAACATAAAACTAATCTTATTTCTTATTTCTTATTTCCAATCTATTAAATTTTCATATACTTAAACTCTATTAGTCTAATAAGAGTCAAATTCATATGGCGCTTTTCATCAAACTCTCCTCTCCTAAATTCCCCTTCTTCCTCTTCCTTACTTACAATCCTTGATTCCATTCTTATTTTATAATCCAATCATCAACCAATTCCTTTAAATTCAATAAACCTCAAATATCGTAACACCCACATATATTTACTTATATTCCTCATTTGCAAGATAGTCACCTAACAAGACCTACTTTGGGTAGAAATTCATATCCAACAAGCTTCTCTAATATTCAACTAAGATTAACAAAGCATAATTCATTTCAATTTCTAGTTTAATATAATCCTTTCATCTTTTAAATCACATAACCAGTTCCTAACACTTTAATCATGACATTCCCAATTACATCAGTACCTACCTATCCTATTCCATCTCTAGCAAACAAAGCAATATTACACCCACTACAATTCAAGTTAAGCATCACAAGATTTCCCCCTTACCATCAAAACTTATCAGCCAACAACAGCAGAACAAAGAAAATTACTACATGTACATATATTCAATTAAACCTCAACCCTAAACCATCAAACATCATTAGGCATCATCTCCAATTCCCTTTTGTCATACATTCCAACACAATTATAGAACAAGGACAGCAATTCGGCCAAGCAGAGAACAAGAATCAACCACTTCAAGACCAATTGAAGGACAATACCATAGTTCCAAAACCCCCTGGCCGAACAGAGACAATGGAGGGAGAACAGAAATTTAACATGCAACAACTATACCTATTCCAATCCATAACTTCATTGTTGTTAAACCATTCCTAGAGTCCCTTTAACTTCCCCAAAATTTGGACTAAGCAGAACAAGAAACGAAACCCAATCAGAGAGGAAGAGGGGAGCAAAAATTTCACAATCAATCAAAAACAACTCATACAATATCAAACATATATTCCATCACCCTTTCATCATAGGCAGAAACCCAATCACATAAAACAAGAATTCAAGCAGCAGCAAAATCGATTCACAGGGGAGGAGAAAATCGAACAAGCCAGAAATATCCCAAAATTCAATATACATCTTGATTTTTTTTAGTTTAATCTTACTCCTAATTGAGTTTAATTAAGCTTCCAATTGACTTTTGCTCAGAAATCACGAAGAACGAACTCGCATGAACAGTACCTACGGCCTAGATGAGAAAAATCGGACCCCAAAACACCATTCAAACGCAAAATCACTTCAAGAATACCTTTAATCGCATCTTAAGCTTTGTTTCTATGAATTTAAAAGCTTAAAAAAAACCCCCAGAATTCGAATCACTTCTCACCCTATCACGCTCAAAATCGCGCCAGAAAGGAGATGAAAATGAAAGAAATAGATTACCCAAACTCCATGAGCGTCTTCTTCCCTTATTCCGCCGTCGATCGCCGTCGATTTCACCGTCGGAAGCTGTGGCCGCCGTGCTTGCTTCGAAGAACAGAGGAGCGAGGCAGGGGAGAAGAGAATGAGAGAATGAGGAAGTGTGTGGTGTGTAGGTCGGGTAGAGAGGGAGTATTTCAGAGGAATTAAAATGAGAAGGAATCAGAAGGATTAAGAAGGAATACGTGGCATACTTATATTTAAAGAGGAGGGTGATATTTTTCCATGGGTATTTTTACTATCTTACCCTTCCCTTTTTAATTGAGATATTTTCAACTAGGGGCAGATATTGTCTTTTTCATTTCCTATTTTCTATTTCCTTTTCAAATCATAATTTTATTTACAATTATCTTTTAGAAATATACCTAAATCTGTCCCCAAAATAATTTATCTAGATATGCTTAAATTTCTAAATTTACTTATAAGACTTTTTAAATATCAAGCAATACCTCAGAGTTCTAAATATTCCCTTATTTAAATTAATCTTCTAACTATTTTTCCTTAACTAATAAAGAAATTAAACTTTAAAAATTATTAAAAATACAGCTAATCTCATAAATTTATTTATAAGACTGTTTAATTGTTATATGCTATCCCAAGACTTTAAATAAACCCTTATTATCTCTTTTCTCCAAATTAAATTTTACCATCCAATTATTTCTCTATAATCCTTCAAAGAAAATAATCCTTAAAATTATTAAAAATACCTAGATATCATAATTTATTTTTCAATGCTTTTCAACATTTAATTAAATTTCTAAAATCTTAAATAATTTCCTATTTCCTATTTTCTAAAATTTGGGATGTTACAGCGACAACAAAAGTCGCCGCCAAAAGTACCACTTTCGGCGGTGACTATTTTATATCGCCACGGAAAGGTCCACTTTCCGCGGCGACTTTTAAGTCGCCGCCGAAAGTGGGACTTTTGGTGGCGACAAAAAAAGTCACCGCGGAAAGGGGGACTTTCAGCGGCGACTTTTTTAGTCGCCACCGAAAGTCTGTTTTTTTGTAGTGTTCCCTCTCTCTCTCTCCCCCCCTTCCCCTACTTCCCTCTGTTCCCTCACGACCTCTTTCCTCTCTTCAAGTGTATGGTCGATGCGGATGCGAGAGATGGAATTGTAGATCTTGAATCGAGATTTGAGATCGAGAACAGAGCAATCTAAAGGGAGGCCCATAACAACCACCGCGCAAGGCGGCGGCTGCTTTGTTGATTGTTTGTTGGCTCTATCGCCAACGGTGGGCGAGAAAGAGGACATCCCTTCTTGGGAGCAAAAGTAAGAGTAGGTAGCGTTGTGGGATTTTCGTTGCATCCCATTTTGAGATGATGAGGATTTTCGCACATGTTATTTATGTATTTATTATCAACAATTCATCACTTATTGCTTTATCATTTTCATCTCCCTCTCTGTATTCCTTTATCACCTCAGAAATATCAGCATTTCTGCTTAATCTCGGTCCCGGCAAGCGTGGCATTTTCATCTTTCATTCTTACTTCGTTGGGTTTGATTTGAAAATTGTCTTCTTTTTATTTTTTTGGAATGTTTGGAAAGAATTTATTCGTTCTGTGATTGGGAAGAAAATCACCTATTGGCTTTGTTTTAGGTGAAGAGTGGATGTTTGGAAGGAAACAAATAAAGCTGTGGATGTTGCAGAAAAATGAAATGGCAAACAGCAATAAAATAATGCAGAAAAGGAAAGCATGTGAGAGAAAGAGAGATTTGCGCAGATCGAGAAAAAATTATTTAGAAAAGAAACGTGTATGAGAAAGAGGGTTTTCTGAATGTGGGTGAGCTCAGGGAGATTGGAGATAACGGTGTTAAAGAGTAATCTAGTGCCCAGTCGTCATGTTTGTGAGTTGGTGCTACGGCAAAACCTCGGACAAGCTTTGGGCAAGGTCCGCGCAAGTTGGTCCTTGCATGGGCAAGTCCCGTGCAAGGTGTGGCAAGCTTGGACTAGGTCCGGGCAAGGTGGGTGCAAGGTGGTGCAAGCATGGGCAAGTCCCGTGCAAGAGTGGGAAAAACCTTGGGCAAGGCCCGGGTAAGTTGGTGCAGGCATGGCCAAGTCCCGTGCAAGCTGTGGCAAGAGTGGGCAAGGTCCGCGCAAGTTGTTGCAAGCTTGGACTAAGTCCGGGCAAGCGTGGGCAAGTTTGTGCAAGCTTGGGCAAGGCCGGTGGATGGTTGGGAATGCTTGTTCCATGTCCGGGCAAGCGTGGGCAATGTTTGTGCAAGGTGGTGCAAGGGTGGGCAGGGTGGTGCAAGGACTTGGACTTGCCAGGGTAAGGTCCAGCACTGTCCAAAATCTTGACCTCCGTACCAAAATGAAAACTGCCCGTTACATTTGCGTTTTTGTGGGTGTTCTCACTCATACACATCCCCTCACACATGTTGGGGGGTCCGGGGTGAACTGGTTTCACTAGTTCTAATTCACTGGAGGTAAGCTTTTTCCTTAGATAAAAGTGTATATATGGCAACTTATTTAGTGATTATATGGAGAATAAAAAAATATTTTTTTTATGTTTCCTTGCCAATACTTGGATCCACCGTATTTCCATGGTTATTTTCAATATTTCTTCTAGTAAAAATAAATAACTGATTTATTATGTGCTGATTTTCCTATTGCTTATTCTCATTGATGAAAACCCTTTACTATTTTGATCACTTTGTTGATATTTTTCACATAATATATTCTAAAATTCTGTTTCAGCGAAGTAATAAAAGAACATAACAGAGATCATTAGTAATTATTACAAGCATTATTCAAAAAATGAATGATAGATTTTATATTATAAGGGCAAACTAGTAAAGAAAATTTATTTTTGATATATTTCTGAATTAAAAAAATGTACTTTTAAAGCCTTTTTAGGATATTCTTTAACGGAGTTAGTTGTTGAATTAGATTGCATATTTTTAAGATAGAGGGTATATATGTATAATTAAGACAAAATGGAGGCTATGCTAGAGTATTTTAATCTTTTTAAAGTTTTTACTTTCTAGTTTCTACCCTATATTGCATGGATGGAAATAATATATGTGATCTGCTTATATATGTATATATATTATAGGGTTAATATGTATATAGCATACCAAACTAATTTTAGAGGGGGTTTAATTGCAGTATCAAACGGATCATGATCGATCTATTAGCAGAGGAGCCTTAATGTATCCGAGGAGAGGGAGAAACCATTTGGAACACTACAAAAAAAGCAGGTTTTACCAACGGTTACTTTAGTAGCAGAAGACCAAAACCGCCAGTAATGTGGCTTTACTGGTGGTTTCACACATAAACCGCTGCTAAATATGACCTTTTGACCCAAGACATAGTTAGTGACAGATATTGGTGGTGGTTTAGTAGTAAAAACCGCCACTAATGTGGCGCCCTTTGGCGGGAAACTCGGTGGCGTTAAATTAGTGGCGGTATGTGTTGGATAACCGTAGGAAAATGGATGAGCACCTCATTAGTGGCGGTTATTGTATCACTAGTGGTGGTTTGCTCCATAACTACCACTAACGAGAGAGTTAGCATTTATGACGGGCGTGATTTAGTGACGGTTTGACCCGCGATTATGGTCAAAACTGCCACTACAAGGAACTGCAGGTAATAGCACGAGTACAAAAGATTCGTCCTTTTCATTTGTAAAGGCGTGAGTCTTTTTAGAGAAAAGGATGTGATTCAATCTATACAGGGTTACAAAAGTACGTTTTGTCCATTCAAGTGCTATTAGTCAGTCAAAATCATGGCCGGAAAGAAGGATCGCAGTAAAGAGAAGAGGCCTATTACTAGTTAACAAGAGGAGGAAGAGGAACGGCACCGTAGGCATCTCAATGAGATGGCCGAGAGGGAACAGATACAAGATGAGCGTCACTGTATAGAGGATTTGCCGATTCCAGAGAGTGTGATCAACGAATTCTTCAACCAAAACCGAATCATGGTCGTGCCCAACATATCGGATTTGGAAAGGATGGCATGATCTTTGGATGACAAGGAAATGAAGAAGCTGGGCGCCCTAAACGATCAGCTGGAAGAGCGACCGGATACGAACTACAAGTTCAGGGTAAGGAAATTCAATTTTTTTACCGCTTTTATCAGATAATTGATTTTTTTAACGCTTATAAAATTGTTGTGTAAATTTTAGAGACCCTTCTGGTAGCATAAGCAAGAGGAGGTTGACGGTGCAAGATGTGCAGAACCTCCCTAGCGGGCACATGGTCAAGGTAGACTAGAAAGGTTGACAAGGAGACTAAGAAATTTGCATGGAATAAACTCATGAAGGTTAGTTTACTTAACTTAAAGTTTATTTATTATTTATTATTATTATTATAACATGATTTTAATTGAAACTATAGGAATTCTATTTATCATTCATTGTTTATTATTTATTATTATTGGAATATGATTTTAATAAATATTATAGGAATTATATTTAGTATTTGTTAATTCTTATTTATTATTATTGGAATATGATTTTAATAAAAATACTATAGGAATTCTATTTTATCATTTGTTGTTTATTATTTATTACTATTGGAATATGATTTTAATAAATACTATAGGAATTCTATTTATTATTTGTTAATTCTTATTTATTATTATTGGAATATGATTTTAATTATTATTATTAGCATAATACTATTTAACCATAGTTAAATTTTATATTTTGTAGAGGAAGTTTGATGTGAGGGACACGTACAAAAATTGGGAAGAATCAAATATGGGTGATGGTTGGAAGAACTGAAGGTTGGAGTTGTATAACGGGAGGAATTAGGGTGGGAGCAGGCCGCTTCAAGAGTTAATTAAAGATGTCCCTAGTGGAGTCCCTTCGGATGCGTGGGAGAGATATGTGCTTTGGAGGAGGGGAGACATAAGAAATGTATATTTAACAATATTATTGTATTGATATTTAAATAATGAAGAAATATTTTTATAATAATGATGATGATTGAAATTTTATTTTATGTTAACAGAAGGGTAGTAGCAAGGTGTTTACAGCCGGTCGCATCAGAAGGTTCATCATACAGCTGGGACGAAGTCATTTTCGGTTTGGTATAAATAAATGGTATGAAGTAATGAACATTTGTTGTTTAATTTAAAAATGATTTCATTTTATATATTAATATTAAGTTGTATTATAATTTTCAGGAGGATAAAGCTGCGAAGAAAGGGTCGAAGGCTACATACGGTCTTTTCTACCGTAAATATCATAGGCACGCTGACGGGAGTGCAACATCCAGCGAAGCTGAGGAACAAATTGTAAAATTTTAGTTATTTTTATCTTTGACTATTATATTTTTAATAACAATTATATTATATTAAAAGTTTACATATATTGTGTGTGCATGCTAGGATTGAATAAGTAGAGAGAGATTGAGGAGTTGTAGGGGGATAATATAGGCCTTACAGGGCCACCCTAGGGCCCCATAAGCACCCTGGCTGGGTGTGCGGGATGGGATTCGGAGCTCAGCCTACGATGGTCTACAGCAGAATAGGCGACCTAGGCAGTGTCTAGTCTATAACTTAGGGCCAACCGTCTACCAGTGGCCTGATTAGAAGAGACGCTAAGTATGAGTCTCAACTAAGGGAGAGGTTGACTTAGGAGATCACGCACAACCAAAAGGTAACCGAAGCTATTCCACTATCATCCTTCACAATATATGTCAGCTTCATTCTGTAAAAAACGTACGTGACTTAGTAAGTTGTCTTCCCACTTGTGATATGAAGGATAGTGTTCACAAAAATAAGCATTCATTCACCAAGGTTTATAATAACATACTTTGGCTCAATTTTTTGAGGTGCTTTCTTGCATCCAGGATAGTAAAGTGGACTGTTAGGATCGTTGTTATCTAAAGGTTTAATCTTTGATAAGCATTTAGTGCATCCATTGTTGTTCCATCCAAATTTTGTTTCAAGCTTTTGCAAGCTCACATCGAACAACAAAAGCATATCCTCCTGCACAAAATAAAAAAATGTAAGAATATTTGCATTGTGGATATGAAAAACATGATGCATAAATATAATTAATAAAAAAGGACATACAAGTGTTTGATCATTTATCTTGTGCAAGGAGACAATGTTTTGGTTGTGCAAAGACTGCCGTGATAAAATGCGACTCCTTTGTGTCAGCATTGATTGACTTTATTCCGTACTGATAGGTGTGCTACAATCTTTAACACTATGAAAGGGAAACAATTTTGAAGTTAATTCCTTTCACCAATGAGCAGAACTTTGTACCTGTTGATTAATTAGTAAATACAATTAGTGAATATATATTTTGGGATTGATCAATCAAAAACTGTGGTTGTCTTATGAATAGTAACTTGGTAGAAGAGTATTTATAGATATATAGATGGATAGATTTTTTTTTAATTATTATTTTATTATGTATATTATTAAATTATAATTATTTTTCATTTTTACTAATATTTATTAATAAATAACATATTATTTAATAAAAAATTAAGCTAAATTTGTATTAAATTTATATCTATATATTTGTATATATTAATTTTTACTAATATTTATAAAATATTATTAATTAATTAATTTATTTATAAATATTTTCAAAATAAAATAAAATAATATTTTATTTATAAAATAATTAATAAATTAACAACAGAAATTCTGTCGGAAAAGTTTTTGATTGATTTTCTGATGGAAATCTATAGCTAATTAGCCACAAAAATTTTTTCGGTAGAATTTCTGTCAGAAATTATCAACGGAAATTTATTATGTCAATAATTTCATGTTTTTGTTAGTGATAACAAATAATACCATGTTATTAACACTCAAGATGACTCATCCAGTGACTAATAAATGAATGCCACATCTATCTCATGAATTTAGCATGATTTAGACATGTATATCATATGTAAGATTAAAAACCATCAATGTATTATTATTAATATTATGATGATAGTGATGTTAGCAAACGTTACTCTATGAAATTTAATCAAAGTATCAATTTCAAAGAGATAATTTTTAATTCAGTGTTGGAGCCTTATAACTCAATTGACACTGGCCCATTCATTAAGGTTTTTACAAGTTGTGGGTTCATTAAACCTCTGCAAAAGATATTATAGGGGCCTGAATTATGATATTTTTAAATTTATCCATTCAGCAATTTTCTAACTTGCTTCGAATTTTGTTTTCACGGCTATTAATTAAATAACAATTCATTCCATTTAAAATTATTACTTTAGTAAAAAAAAAATCTCATGATATTCTAGCAAAAGAATTTAATATAGTTTCTAAAGTTAAAATAAATAATAAATATCATTCAACATCAATTTAAATATATAAATTTTATAACAAGATTATTAATATGTGGCTTATTCGGAAATCTTGATTTAAGAAAATATATATTAATTTAATTCAATATTAAAACCATGGGGAGAAAGGGCAGAGAGCAACTTGGTTTTATTTGTGTCCCTTAATATTTATGTGTCCCCTTCTATTTTTAATAGCATATTAACCAAACACGTTCAACATACTCTACACTTAGCATTACATTCTTTTTTTTTTTTTTAAAAAAAAAAAGAACACATATCATCCTATTGGAATAAATTTTGTTTAAGGTATTGTCCGGCACTAAATTTGACAACATCTCCCAACACCATATTTGAGGGAGTAATCCCTCCCACTAGACTTACTTATGCTGCTATTACATTCTATTTTTTTTTTTTTTTGGTTATTATATTATACTCTATAACCTATTATCATTCTTTTTTTTTGGCTAAATCATATGAATTCATTCATTCTCAAAGATCAATACATGAAGTTCAATAGCCACAACAAGATGAGCAAGCGATCCGTCGTCGGCAGTGATAAGTAAGACAGTAAGAATACGTAAAGCAAGAAAAAAAATGACAAAAAAGAGCTTACGACCAAAAACCTTGGTTTCAAAGCTCAAAACCATGGTTTTCTATATAAAAAAGGTGTTTTTGGCAATTTTGTGAGCTATTTGGAAACCATTTTCTCAAACCATGTTTTTGAAGCACAAAACTGAATTTTTTAGTTTACCCTACATAAATCAGTCTTTATTACCACTATTATATGATTTATTCATCACTTTTTTTGAAGCTCATATTGAAGCTTCTTTATCACCGTTGAGTTGTTTGGACAAAACCAGTCTTTCAAGACATATATCAAGCATTAAATTCTTCATATTTAACCTTTAACATAAATAATAAACAAAAACAGTTATTTTAACTAGTTAGACACTTACACACACTCATATTTCACAACAATTAACCACCTAATGTGCTAAAATCACCTTTTATCGCTCTTCACATTCTTTATCATAAACCTCATGAGATAGAAGACGAGTTACAACAACTGACAAATGCTTGGATCTCGGTATAGTGAGGCCAAATGATTCGGTCATGTCCAAATCATTAGGCTTTATCCCAGGAGGAAGCTCCCAATTAAAGCAGTGTACAAGTTGAGCCACAACGAGTTTAACTGTTGTTAAACCGAGTTGCATTCCAAGACATTTTCTACGTCCCGAACCAAATGGTATGAGCCCAAAATCATGTCCTTGGACATCTATATTACTATTCAAAAATCTTTCAGGATAAAACACATCAGCGTTATCAGACCATGTCTGAGGATTTCGTCCTAGCGCCCATAAATTGACTATGATTTGTGACTTTTTCTCTATGTAATATTCACCAACCATAACATCCTTCGCTGATGCTCGGAGAATGAGTGGTGCAACAGGATATAGTCTTAAATTCTCCATGACCACTAAGTTCAAGTAATTCAGCTTTGATAAATCTTTCTCTTCCACCATTCTCTTCATTCCAATCACAGTTTCTAGCTCATTCTGTAGATTCTTCATTACCCTCGGATTCCTCAAAAGTTCAGACAAAGCCCACTCAAGACTGACAGCAGAAGTTTCATATGCCCCAGCAATCAAGGATAGTATTGTAGCTTTGATGTCATCTCGGGTAATTTCATAATTGTGCTCATCATCATTGGGTTGCTGCATTAGTGAGACTAGTATGCCTATAAAGTCTTCATGTTTCCCATCCTTGTGGGTGTTAAGAGTTTCCTCATTTTCCTTTATTATCTTCTCAAAGAATTGGTCAAGTGCTCTGCTTATTTTGTTACAGTCTTGTTTTAGTCCCTGGTAGAGTAAAATTCTTTCAATTTTTATTTTTAATTAACAAAAGCATTAGGAAGGGGAGTTACCCCTAATCCTATATACTAAGCAAGGTGCAGACAGCATATTGTGAAGACCAATAGAATACCACTCAAGTAAATTGGCCAGTCCTCCAAATAATTTAGATGTAATATAACTAAGGTTTGATTATGGTCTAGTTTTATTATGAAAGTTGTCATAAAGGAACAATATTGCCCGTAAGTTTTTAAATCTTAGATATTTTTCTTCTATCCTACGTTATCCAAATTAAGTTTAACCATCATCAGGTACCACAAATGTTGGGCTAAGAAGTTCACATGTCAACCACGTCATTTTTATTAAGGTACAAAATTTTCCAAAAGTTTTTACTTAAAGAGCATTGCCCCAAAAGCTTTTTGGGTTTGATATTGTTCCGGAACTCTCTAAATCATAGCAACGTTGTCTTAAGCATTATTCATATCAAGTTTGATAGTTATTTGATCAACTAATGGTCAAACTTAACCTGCACAATGACTGGTTCTTGTGAAATTATTACAGTTTGGAAACATCTGGATACTTAGTGCTCCTGAGTAAAAATTGCCCAAGCAAATTAACACCTTGACCCGAAACAAAAATGGTGTGCATTACATGTAAACCTGCCCGCTAGTCACAATTAATATGGATAGCGGCCGGTCGGGGCGAAATTCCCAAGATTTGGAAACTTTCAGAACAACAATGAACCCAAAAGTAACTTTTGTAGCAAAATTGCTCCTATGTGATAACTTTCGAGACAAAAATTTACCTTAATTTATAACTTATTCCAATCCCTTGTTTTAAAACAAAAATAGAATCTTCGCTATGAAAAAGCTCTTGACAATGGAATAAAATTAAGAAATGGCATCCTTAATATCAAGTATCAAATCTTCATACCTGGAGATCAAATGCTCCTAACCAAGGCACTATATCTGCAATATTAAATGCTCCAGCTAATCTCAAAGTCTCAGAAACGAGCCCTTTCAGATCAAATTGGTCATCTTTGCTTCGTCCTAATATCATCTTATAAACTATATCTTCTAAAAGCACATGCAATTTCTCGCTAATGTCCACAATCTCACCCTTCTTAGCAGCACTTTCCAGTGACTTTACCACCATATTCAACTCCTCCCTCCTAAGATGATCAAACAACTCTTGATTTGGAGCACCAAAACGATGTTGCGTGCTGATTTTCTTCATGTCACGCCAGTATGAACCATAATCAGAAAAGGCTACACCCTTGGAGCCGTAAAATAGGACATCAGTGGCCTGAGTACGAGGTTTATCTGCAAAAACAGGGTCGTGTGTCTTAAGAAATAGTTCAGCTGCTTCAGGGGAAGAGACCACAATGGTTGGGACTTGTCCTAGACGTAAGGACATCATGGGTCCATATTTGTTGGCTAGAGATTGAAGGTTGCGATGTGGAAGGGTGCCCAACAAGTGGATGTTGCCAATCATGGGGAGAGCCATAGGACCTATTGTCATATAATAGAAGGTGAAGAAGGAAGATGAAAGATGAAAGCAGAGTAAAATAAAATAAATGATTCAAGACAGAAATACCTGGAGGATGTTTGCGAGCATTTTTGCTGTGGGTATTGGAACAAAAGAAGATTGAAAGAATGTAAGTGAAGATCAGGTGGAGGAAAGCAGGGATGGCTAATGTTGAGGAAAACATGTTTGATCTATAATTTGCAATTGAGAAATGGAGATCAACCCCCATGTTTATATAATGACTCAGAATCGGATCCTCTTTAATTTTTTTTTTTTTTTTTGGGAAATTATAATTGAATTCCACATCATGCATGATTTCCTCGTGTAATAACTTTTAAGGAACCTAACCCCACTATAGGGAAAATCTAGTATGAACCCTCCTGATATCTTATTTGGTGATAATGAGGTGCTTTATATTTTTTAAGGCTCAAGTGATGTTGCTTTGTCCCTAGAAAAATTAGTAATTTTTTGTCAGCTAGAGATTGAAGGTTGGGGTCTCATAGAGTCATAGTGTACCTAATTGATGGAAGTTCCTGATAACATCTCTTTGGTCGTTTCAGTACTTCTTTTGATTTGTGATATTGTTATTGGGCTTCTTGGTTTGTTCAGTTTGCTGAGTGTAAAGCCCAATGACTTTTATTGTATCTTTTTATTTGCGCTTTATAAAATTGTCCTTTTATTAAAATTAAAAAAACAAAACAGTGTGTTTAAAACGGGATAGACCAAAACTATCAACTTTAACTCTAGCACTTAATCCACCCTCGGCTCACCTCATGGCCGGCTCTACCACGGCTATAGACACAGATTACTGTTTACAACAGTAATATGGCTTGCCTCGATACATGCTCCAGTGCATGTGGCTCCGTGTGAGCCATGATCAGTGATAACTAATGGCCTTTGGAGAGATCATGTGCCCTCTAATGGTCATCTACATGGAGCTTTGTCCTGTCATTTTCATATGAAAAATGTGGGCCCTTTTTGACAGCTGTGAAGAGCAGGGAGTGGTGCCTCAATATCGTCCCGCCTATATAAATCCTCAAATGCCTTCAAGGTTTTTTGTGGTTTCTCCTGTCTCATTTTTCCTCTCAAACCTGCCTACTAGAAATGGATTGCCACTACTGCACCCCCTTCAAGTAGTCCCTGTTGCCGTGTCTGATGCAATGGTCGTAGTTGAAGTGGACCGTGTCATCATCCGAAAAAGTGTCACATCTTTTGGTGATCCACTAAAGATTGCAAAGTTCGTCTCCTTTGTCGACGTGGTTTTCTGGGACCATGAGGTAAATGGCCCCATGAGCTAAAGTGATGGTTTCTATCGTAATAAATATGCTTCCACTTCCTAAATGGCCCCATGGATCAGGTTTACCTGTGGTCATCTCTGTTGATGATGCAACAACTTACTCATTTGATCCTGACATCCCAGAAGTAAATGTACTCGGGGGCCGTTTTATGCGAAGTTTTTGACTGGAAGATGAAGTATTTTGAGCAGGAGAATTATTCATATTTAGCCGCCGTCTTGCAGAAGCTTGAAGCTGCTTTCTCTCCTGATATAAGCTCCTTAGTTTGTGTTTTGTTCCTTCTTGTAGTAGAGTTCATTTTTAGTCTAGTGCGTCCATTGTAAGCCAGAAGCCTTAGCATGTAGGAAAAAAATGTTATCGAGGATTAGCTTATAGTAGAGTTCAGTTCATGATATGCTTTCTTGCTATTCAGTAGGCTTGGTTTGTAGTTTGCATTCAGTTATATCCAATTATGTTTCATTTTCCTTTTACTTATCACCCACCTAACGTGCATTATTTCAACGTCTTAACCTATAAGGAGGGAGCAGCGAGTCAATTTCATTGAAATACCTCCCACTCAATTGTTAAAATTCAGATAATAATGTACTATTCAGTAGGCTTGATTTTTGTATGTCATACAATAATTTCTGATAGTTTGCTTAGACTATGCTATATCACTAAGTTTGGCATTTAACAATGTGGGAAACCCTTGCAATTGCTTGACATGTGTGTGAGCTCTCCTTCTAACATGTGCGATGAAAAATACGTGTACTGAACAATTTAAGTCAATTGATTTAATAAATTTCGAAACTACCAAAAGATTTTTGATTATCAAGGTTCCCGGCAATGCTTCCTCCCGTGTGTCTGTTCTATAATAATTTTGCCATTTAATAATGTGGATAACCCTTGCAATTGCTTGACATGTGTGTGAGCTCTCCTTCTAACATGTATTAGCACGTCATATACGTGTTCGATAGAAAAATCTAAGTTTGTTGAGTTAAATAATTTTAAGCTTATCAATGGAAGTTACATTGTGGCAACACGGTATGAATCCCTCCCATGTGTGTAACCTCTCCTTCCAATAAATCTCATTTATTTTATCAGGAATTTCCTTGCCAATTAGATTTTATCCTTTTTTCATTAAGCAAATACTGGGGGGATAATACTACCATCTGGTGAAGGAAAAAAAGCTTGATAAATGACATGTTGGTCGTTCTGAAACTTAAAGCACTGGGACGAACCAATGTCCTTACTTACAACATATCTAATAGAGGTGCTAAAAAACTACAAAATAAGAGTCCTAATATCGCCACATTCTTAGTGGGCCTAAGTCAAGTTCCAAAACTAACCCATTGCAGCATAGCCCGGTCACCGATCACCTTACTATATCTCTATGTAGTGCAAGCTGAGGTCATCGATGACATTCAGTGCTGCTAGAAATTCAGTACAAATGCTATACTTAACATTCATGATCCGGTCAATGAAAGAAGCCCCTTCAGAGTTTGGATACTGAGGGATGGGTCTGGTAGGTGGGATGATCGGAAATATCTTCATGTACGAGCTCGACCACAAGTTTTCCACCACATATGGGTCTTCAAACTCCACAGGCAGCTTCACCCGCAGGTGAGGGGAGTACACATTATTGATCATTTCCTCATACAATACGTTGTCCATTGAATCGAAGTCATCTACCAGCTCCCACTCCCTCCTCGTAACCTCATTCAAAAGCATTAGGCCATACAAGCATCGGAAGATGATGTATATGGAGTCGTACCAGCTGGCCTTCCCCGTGGGAACCGCCTCTCCTTCAGTCACCACGAATGCGATGATTGACCTCAAGATGTCTATATCATATTCAACACCAAGTGGGCCCATTACGATCCTAACTGTTTCTATGCCGCATTTTTTCCATACTTGTGTGAGGAGGATGAAATCTTACTCGCAGAAGGCCTCATACATGTTCATTTTTCTTATCTGCTTATGGGGAGGTTTGTTATATTTGCTCTCTGATGTTTCGATGCACATATGCTCTCTTATATAATGAACATTACCAAGAAGAGCTCAATCCTTAGATCCTACTCCAACTCTTATTGTCATTGTCAATTGTCATTGTCAATTAATTAATGCAACCATGAATTAGACATGTCAAATCGCCGAATAAGAGTCAGACGATAAGCTTGAAATGTCACAACAGTTCCCTCAATGTATTCCATATATGGTATTGACTTAAATTTCTTTCCTTGGTGGTGGTCTGTCCCAAAAGAAATGTTGCACATTTTTGGTAATACCCTTATTTGTTTTCTCTATTTCGACAAAGCACACCTTTCATGGTGTTTCAGACTTTTGTCTTATTATATTAGGCTACTTGGCAGACCTATATTCCTTTTCAAAATGACCTGCTCATGTTCGATTATAATTTATAATAATTGAAAGCAATTTCCAGATTTTTTTTTATATACTTGGAGGTTATGTTTAAAAGTACTGTGAAGCACAATAGAAATTTCTCCACCGTAAATTTGTTCCTTCTAAGGCACACATGGAATGGCGAGCTATTTTGATATAAAATTGATTTCATTAATATATATTAATATCATTCACATGATATAAGACCGAATAAAAGGGAGTCATCAGCTTTTTTTTCATGTCTTGTCATTCGTTCCATTAATTGTTTTTGTTTCTATCCATGCCTAATTGCTTCACCCTGGTATTAGATTCCTATGACTTGCTTTGTGATGTGGGTCTGATTTTTGACGTGCTAATACATCCTGTGTTTTGCTAACTTCTGATCCCCATTATGCAGGCCTTTTGCTACAAAATAGAAGGGAGTCATCATCTTAGAATGCAGGCTTTGTCATTCATTACATTAATTGGTTTTGTTTCTATCCACGCCTATTTGTCAGATTAAATTTTTTTAATCGCAATGGTTGAACTCTTCACGTATTCCTTTCATTTTTAGTTGATAGGAAGGTACATACTTGATCTGAAACGTTAAGCTCGTCCCCTAATTTAATGAGTCAAAAGTGGCATCAATTTATTCATTTTTAGAAAATACTTCCATGATTTGAAGTTAGGAATTGCTCTTGAATACTCATATCTTGTGATCAAGTCATTTTTCATACCTAGGTGGGAGGTCTTTTTTAAGAGATGATTTCTATCATTCTTACCACCATTTTCATCCTTGCATTTACAGAAATATTTCAGGCTTACATTTCAATGCCCTGAAATCATAAATCTTCAACCAGCTGTATGGTATTCAATTATCCTTCGTTAATAGTGCAGTCACACCAGCGAATGGTTTAGACTATAGACCATTCTCATACCTTAATCCAGTACTTGATTGCCAATACAGATTTTTGTGCAGCGTGCATATTTTGTGAAAGAACAGCTATGCATTCCTATTTGATTTCTAGGGCTTGCATTGTGATGTGGGTCTTCTTTTTGACCTGCTACTCCATCTTATGGTTGCTGACCTATCTTATTATTTCTGCAAATGTTATAGCTATGCAGTCTCCTGTTACTTGCAAACCATGCTTCAACGCTTTTTTGGAATAAATCTTTACAAAATCACTTTTTTAATACAATTTCCAAATTCATGCCAATATATTTCTGTATAGATCAGAAAGATCCCCATGTGCTCATTAGTGTTCTCTATGCTTTTAGACCATCCGCATTTCTTCTGTCATAAGTCAAAATCCTATGTGCAGGGCTAGATGTGGATATATATGGCCTCCGGTTACTGTGCATTGATTCATCTTGTCGATGAATCCTTTTTCATGACAGAACCTACTTGTTGCTTTCTCTGTTTCAGGTCCTCAAACAGCAAACTTTGTTTATTGCGTCAGTCTCCTACCTTGATAACTGTCCTCTATAGTTCATGCATGGGATGCTTCAGCAAAGATATTCATATGAGATGATAGATAGTTCCAATAGTTAGCTAATTGGGCCATAATTTGGTTAGCTCCAAACTAACTCCATGTTTACCTCCCCCACTCCTTGCTGCACAACAGAGGTTTTGGTTCATTTTACTCGAAATTACTTACCCACTTTCACACCCATTTTCCCATGACAATCGATAATTGGTTCATTGCCTCTTAATTCATCCGAGATTATAACATATGGTGACTATTCTTAATTACAACATTTGTTTGAACCAATTTAATACCATGTGGGTCAAAACCATCATTTGGATGTTTGATAACACTTGGTGTGATGAACATTTAACATGGTTCCCCAAAAGTTTTTATGGGTAATGTACCCTACTTTTTTTATCCTCTTATAAACGGCATGTTTATAAATTTCATATATGGAGGGATACGCCCCCTGCATATTTGACCTGAACAATTCTGCTCATCCTCCCAATTGTCAATTCCATTATTTGAACTCAGGAATTGGTTTTGAATAATTGTATTTTGTGATCTCGAGATTTTCCATACCTATCATTTACAGCTTTGAACCTGGTGGGCTTCGTTAGTAGTGCATGCACACCAGCCTCTGTGATATAGCCTGTAGTCTATTCTTATACATTAATCCAGTTTTTGACTTCTGCTACATATTTCTCCACATTGACCACATGCATATTTTGTGAAAGAACAGCTACACACGCCTATTTGATTCTTTAGGCTTGCATTGTGATGTGGTCCTCTTTTTGGACTTGCTGCTACATCGTATGTTTGCTGACCCATTTTCCTCTTTCTGCAGTTGTTAGAGATATGCAGTCTCATGTTGCTTTCAAACCATTTTTCATGCAATGCAGCACTTTTTAGGAATAAATCTTTACAATATCTCTTCCTAACTCACGTCAATACGATTGTGTACAGCTCAAAAAGATCCCCATGTACTCATTAGTGTTCTTTATGGTCTTATGCCCTATCCATTTACAAGGTTGGATGGTCTGTCCTAATTCAAAATCTTGTGTGCAGGGCTATAGGTACATATATGTAGCCTCAGGTTACTGTGCATTGATTCCTCTTGCCGATGAAATCTTTTGCATGACAATCCCTGCTTGGTGCTTTCTCTATCTCAGATCCACCAACAGCACATTTTATTTACTGCGTCACTCTCAATCCTTGAAAACTGTCCTTTCTATTGGTGTTCATGCATAAAACGAATCAGCAATGTTATTCATTTATTTTGATATATAGTTCCATTAGTTTGTTACTTGGGGCATAGTTCGGTTAGATTCAAACTAACTCATCTTTATCTCCCCCACTTCTTGCTGGACACTAGAGGTTTTGGTTCATTTCTGCAAGTGACTTTCCTAAACCCACACCCATTTCCCAATTGCAAATAGTAATTTGTTCATATGGACATATTAATTCATTGTGTATTATAACATATGGTGCCTGTTCTGATTTACAACCTTTTTGTATACAAGCTCAATCCATGCATGTTAAATAAAATCCTTTCATAAAATGTACGCTTACACTCATGTTAGAAAATAAATGATTTCCTACAAAATTACGTCATTATTCATTTTACACTACAATAACTTCTCCATGTATGAATTCAGAAATGATTTTGTTTCCTTCCCAAAGAGCTGGATAATCCTATCGGGAAACAAATGCTTATCATGTCAAAACGTAATCACTAAAACATAGGAAATCCTACTTCTAGCATTAGTGTTGGCCATTTCACTGTTTGTGAGGACTTGATGGAGAAATATCAGGAAGTCTCATCAGAGGTATGTAGTGTGTCATTCATTCGTATCACGTTAGGATCTCAATTAAGTTGGATCTCATGTGAATTGCCAACATAAACATACATGTTATCCTTTAGGTTGACACTCAAGATGACAAGCATAATCACATCAATGAGCTTGGAGATTCAAAACAGGGTGAAGAGGGGAGCACTAGCAATACAAGTACTTCTACGTCAGGCCCGTCTTGTGTTAATTTAGTTGACGATGATGATGACGTTCCATTAGTTCAGCTATCAAGGTTCTCATCAGACCAAAAACGCAAGAGGAAAAAGGTTACAAAGAAAGGCCCAGTTCCTAAGATCATGAAGTCCATCAAGAAAGAGAAGAACAAAGTGATTTTCTAAGGCCATATCTGGCCCAATTGTGTCGTCAAAATGCATTTTATTAAGTTGTTTACCTTTTTTAAATGTTCAATTGTTGTTACATGTGTTATCATGTCTCTGAGTCTATCTAAGTCTGTATTCGCTTGTCCTAATATTTGGATATTAAGTGCTACGTTATTATCTTTGTACGTTAGCAGTACATATTTCCTTACTCATCGAGAATCATATGAATGGCATAATGACTCCATTGTTGGACGTTAAATTTATGGTCCTTACTATATTATACCTAAAATTAGAAAATAATCATGACTATTAAGTCTACTAAATCAAAACATACATCGGGGTAGCTAAATCCTGCAAAATATTCATGACTTTGTTGTGTCAAAATTACTTAAATTTAAGAGTTATTGGGAAAAAAAAGCCTATTGATCAAAATACACATCTGTTAGTAATCAATAGCTGACACGGCACTTACTTGCATGTGGGAAAGGATTTTTAAAAGACATTTTATCTTAGTGGTGCCTTTCTTTCACTAATGCTAAGCTGTTTTTAATATGGAATCCTCCATTATTTTATACCATGGCTTCAATAGTCTAAATAATGGTAAGATAATGTTTTTAATATGGAATGCTCCATTATTTTATACCATGGCTTTAATATTTCCTACACTAATATTTTAAACCTATTATTATTCCAAGGATTTTTAAAAGACGTTATATTTTATTTTTGCCTTTCTTTCACTAATGCTAAGATGTTTTTAATATCACATTATCACTTATTTTATACCATGGTTTCACTCAATATTTTTGTGACAAACCTGGCAGTACTTTACATTTACATTTGTGGTTAAAAGGTGATATTTAAGAAATTTTATACCTATTTTGGGAGGTAAATTTGGTCCTAAATATACCTATTTTTCAGTCACATGCAAACGAACAACAAAAAACGTTGTCTACAATGAAGTTTTTAGGGCATTTTCGTGATAACTTTTGGTTTTCTTTATTGTTTGTTAGATAACGTTTATTACTTGTATGTTATTTCGTAGAAAATTATGATCGTATTTTTGGTTAAGAATGTCTTTTAGTGTGTCATAAATGCATCAGTTAAAATTCCAATAGTACATGTAAACTTTTTAGATGTCAAGAAATTCCTCCCGCGCAACGCGCGGGGAAGTGCGATCTAGTTAGAATAATACACACATATATGCTTACATTTGATGCTGGACAGTATTCAGACAAGCTTCCAAAACTGGAGGATACTTGTGATTATAAGAAAAAGATAGGAAGAAAGGAAAACCGAAAGGAAGTAATAATTTATAATTTTATATACTTTGGCGCGGGTGTATTATATTTACTGTTATGTAATATATATAATATTATTTTTTAATATAAAATATAATATTAATTTTATTTTGCAATATATTATACTATAATATATCTCACTCTTGATAGCTTTCAGTTTATGGCTGAAAAGAATATTAGCACAGCTTCATGAGGAGGACATAATCATATTTTGCATGGCATCATTACACACACATACACACACATATGAACACCCTCTGGCACAAGCAGAATATTGCCATTAAATCATGGGAAAATATTTCCTCCTTTTTCTGTCATGCACAAGTGCTTTATATTTCACTACTTTGGTATTATTATCCAATAATGAGCTAAAAATGGCGCAAGCAGAAATGTTCTCTTGATATTCATGAACAAACAAGAACGAAAAAGACTAGCCTCTTGTGAGACTTTCACGGTCTTCACCGTTTGCCTTTGCAACAATTTCTTTGGAGGAAACAAAGCGCTAGCAATTAACTCTATGTTCTTGCTTAAATGCTTTCGTGCTTCTCTCAGTTGAATTCACAATTCGGGTATCTTATAAACAAATGGAGGTTACAACTTACAAGTTAGAATTATTTCCCCCATTGTTTATGCTTGCTTTAAGTGACACTAGTAGGCCTAAATGTTCTACTCCCTCCGGTCCTAAATATAATACCTGTTTTTGGAGAAAGATATCTTTCTAATTGCTACCAACTTTTTTCCAAATTATTCTTATTAATACTCTTCAATAATAAACAAGGACGAGAGGAAGGGTGGGAATAAAGATATATGGTTAAAGTGTATTGGTAATATCATGTGATTTTAACTAACTTACTAACTAAAATCCTTAATCTAATTAAATTAGGTAAACAAATCTTATATTTAGGACCTAATTGAGTATTATTTAAACAATCCCGTTCAAAGGCTATATGGTATAAGAGTTATTATGAAATAGGTAGAAGTAGAAGTGTTATCTATATTTCAACTGGGCCCATACATGAGACACATTGTAAGAATAAAATACATTTTATCCTTAAATGATAAGTCAAACTTATTTTCTATCAAACTATTTTTGGATTTCTAGAGCCAAAATATTTATCTAGGTAGACACTTAGAAAAATAATTATGATTTATTTTAAGGATTTAAATCAATGTAATATGGGTTTTCAAATGCTACTCTTCGGGCCCAAAGAAAGAAAATGCTAGTTTAATTTTCTCTTACTCTGTTTGTATATGTTTAAAAGAAATTGACAGAAAAATGTTTTCTGAATTTCAAAATCTCATATAAGAGAATTTAACTAGTTAAGTACTCCTCTCTGGTCCTAAATATAAGATCATTTTGACTTTTTTTGTGGAAGTTAAGGAAGCAAATTAGACCATTAAATTATAACATATGTCACATGAAATTAGATTATAGGTTAGTTTATAAGTAGAATAAATTTGTTTTAAGGAAAAAAGATTTTTTTTTTGCGTGCTTACGAGATATGGGCCAACCAAGCAAGTCACGTGGAGCTTATTTTAGGCCCATTGAAGGTTCAATATTAATGATTTCTCATTACACTTTCTCTTAAAGATTTTAGTGTTAATAATATAGTCTTTGGTACTCAAATTTGTCATTTCGATTTTGGTCTCCCAAATTTGAAACCATGGGTTTTGGTACCTCAAAACACAAAATCGTCCAAGTTTTTAACAAACTATAGGGATGAATATTTGGAACAGAATGACACTTGAGTAGGGATAGCAACGGGCCAGTCGACCTATTAGGAGCCTTAGACTTGGCTTAACTTTAGCCTATCCAAGCCAGGCCTATTGAAAAACAGGCACATGCTCAGGCCTTCTAAAAAGCCTATTTTGTTAAATAGGCCAGGCTTATGCCTATTAAATAGCCTATTTGACTTAACAGGCTGACCTATTTATGTATTTTTCTAATTTTTTTAATTTCTTAATTACATATGTATTCTCATGTCAAATATATTTTTATTGACAAGAAAAAAATAATTTTGGATTATTTTGAAGCTTAGGCCTCTTTTGGCCCCGTTTGACAACTTTAGCCTATTTGGTGGCCTGTGAGACTGTTTTGATAAATCAGACCTCTTAACAGGCTTCAAGTCAGGCTAGATCTGTGAACAAATTAAATCAGGCTCAAGCCTAAAAGAATGGCCTATTACAGGCTACAAGCCAAAGTCATATCAATCAACCACAAAACACCCTTACATTTGAGGGACCAAATTTTATTGTTTGAAACTTAATAAGCCAAAATCAAAATGAGAGTAGACTTAAGGACTAGATATTGTATTAATCCGATTTATTATATGATCCATGATAATAGAGAGGAGCGATATTTAAAAAATTAGTAAATGTAAATTGGTCTCGGTATCCTAATATATGAGATAGTTACCGGACATTGCATAGATATTAAAACACTGTAGATATTGAACACACTTAAAATATTGGAGATCGTTGGATCAACTTTAACCTATACTTTTTATCAAGTACCAAAAGCTGATAATGAAGGCACAAAATCTGCCAGACTATAAATTATATCTTCAAGAAGTGGATTCACTTTCTAACTAACATTCACAACAACACCCCCACTGTTACAGCATTCCCCAATGATTTAACCACCATTCTTATCTCCTGCCATCATCGATCTTGCATAGTGGCATTTAATTACATGAATATCATTCATCATAAACCTTAGAAGATAGACGACAATGAGTTACAACAGCCAACAAATGCTTAGATCTTGGCATAGAGATGCCAAATAACTCAGTCATGTCCAAATCATCCGGTTTCATCCCAGGAGGAAGCTCCCAATCAAAACAGTGTACAAGTGGAGCTAAAATGAGTTTAGCACTAGTTAAACCCAACTGCATTCCAAGACATTTACTATGTCCCGAACCATCCTTGGGTTGATGCATTAGCGAGACTAGTATGCTTATAAAGTCTTCATGTTTCGCATCCTTGTGGGTGTTAAGAGCTTCCTCATGCTCCTTTATTATCTTCTCAAATAATTGGTCAAGTGCTGTGCTTATTTCCTTGCAACGTTTTTCTAGTCCATAACACAATTAGATTTGCATATTTTCATTATACATAAACAAGGTGTTGAAACTTAGATGGTTATTAGGATAGTAGTTTGAGGTTTAAATTGGTCTCAACCCAGGATCAGTTAGATCATAATTAAATAATATTAAATTAAAAAGGTAATCTACAAGTATATAAAACATTTATGTATAGACCTCAAATAATACATAAAAATAAAGTTACTGAAGTACATATAAGATAGATTTTCACTTTTTAAACACTCAAAATTATATAGTTTCGAACTCAACTAAAAAGAAGAAAAAACATATAAAATCCAATCTGATCGATCCATCTAAAACTCTTGACCAGACCGGACTAAAGGACTAGCGGTATACCAGTTTATTGTTCTGAAAGTTCAATTCAGGTTGGGTTTTAATGACTTGTGAAAAAGCTCTAAACAATTGAAGAACATTGAGAAATGGCATCTTGAGTTTCATGTTTGAAGTCATTGATCGATCAAATTGTTAAACCGTTGTACCTGGAGATCAAATGTTCCTAACCAAGGCACTACATCTGCAAGATTAAATGCTCTAGATATCTCAAAGTTTCAGAAATAAGCCATTTCAAGTTAAATTGGTCGTCCTTATTCCGTCCTAATACAATCCTATAAACTATATCTTCTAAAAGCCCATGCACTTTCTCATTAATGTCCACAATCTCGCCCATCTTAGCAGATTTCTCCAGTGATTTCACCACCATTCTTAACTCCTCCCTCCTAACATGACCAATAAACTCTTGATTTGAAGCACTAAGAAGATGTAGGGTGCTCAGTTTGTTCATGTCACGCCAGTATGAACCATAATAAGAAAAGGCCACACCCTTGGAACCATAAAATAGGTAATCAGTGGCCAGAGTCTGAGGACGATCTGAAAAACAGGGTCATGGGGACGAGATCACAATGGTTGGAATTTTTCCTAGCCTTAATTAAGTGCATGATGGGTCCACGTTTGTTGGCAAGAGATTGAAGGTTGCGATGTGGAAGTGTACCCAGCAAGTGGATGTTGCCAATAACAGGGAGGGCCAATGGACCTATTCAGAAAAGTAACAGACAAATTTGAATGCAAAGTACAATGAAAGTACATAATTCAGAAAGAGAATTACCTGGAGGACGTTTTCGAGCATGTTTGTTGTGATTATTGGAACGAAAGGTGATGGAAAGAATGTAAATGAAGGTGAGAAGGAAGAACACATGAATGACTATTGTTGAAGAAAACGTGCTTGATCTCTAATTTGCTATGGAGAAATATTGGAGGACTTGATCACCACATAAAGTGTAGGAAATGTATATAGTGATTTATAGCAACTCGGGATAGGATTATTTTTATTTTTTGGACGGCAATAAATGAATGCAACTTTCGGCATTTACCATGCACTAAAAAAAAACCATAGAATTCGTGACCGAATTTACAACCGTCGGCCGCCTGCCGGCCACCGTCTCCGGCTAGCCGCCACATGTCGCCTCCATAAATTGTCTCCAATTGTGACGAAGAAGTGGAGATTTGAATCCCCAACCTTCTACGTGCGTGCTGATGCATTAACCAGTTGAGCTGTGAAGACCCTGTGATATTATTTGTAAACTATTATATTTATAATATTTAAACTCCCATTATTATAATTATATTTTATCTTATAATAAGTTTATATATATGGTTTATTTGGACGCTGATATATGGATGAACAAAGCATGAGACAATAAATATTACTCCCTCTTGTCCTAAATATGGGACTTATTTAGGAGATAGTTTTGGTCCTAAATACATGACCCAATTATAATTTTTGTCATTTTCTTCCCAAATTATCCATATTGATCATCCTCCAACAATAATTAAAGTAAAAGATTGGGAGGGAATAAGGGAAGATGATTGGGGGTGTGTTAGAAAGAAACACAACATATTAAGTAATATAATTAACATCCCTAATTTAATCAAATTAGTTAAATAAGTCTTATATTTAAAAATTAAGGGAGTATATATATATATATCTCGTCTCACTACTATAGAAAAAGGGTTTTCAAGTCCGTTATTTTGGGGTTTTCACGTCACTTTTTTATGGGGACGTCAAAACAAGTGACGTGAAAAAAATGGACTTTTAACGTCCCCATAAATAACGGATGTTGAATGTCAGAGTTTCTATGTCACATATTATACAATATGTGAGGATGTCTCTTAGAAACAACGTCACTTGTTACATAATATGAGACGTGGACATATACAGAAGAGGAGTTTTGGTTTTTGGTTTTAGAAAAACAACGTCACATACTACATAATATGTGACATTGTTTCTCAGAAACAACGTCACTTGTTACATAATATGTGACATTGTTTCTCTGTTTCAGGAAACAACTTTACTTATTTCATAATATGTGACATTGTTTCTCACTTTTAACGTCCCTTATTAGCTAATAAGAGACGTTGAATTCCAATTTTTTGGAAAAAAAACATAGAGGCATTTTTTGGATTGGAATCATCACCAATCCAAAAAAATGCCCTTATAAAATATAGAAAATAAGATAAAATAAACAAAATAACTAAGATATCTTATTTAAATATTTGAATCAAGATATCCTAAGAAATTATAATTTAAATATTAGAGATAATATTAGCAAATCTAAAAGATATAATACTAAATTAAAACAATAAACCTAATAATCCTAATGATCACAATGCATTGTCGTTGTTCATATGGCCAATAAACAAGGGTGACTGACACCATGAAATTAAATGAGGAAAACAAATTGATAGGAAGCAGAGTATACAATGAATCCAGGTGAAAAGAGATATGGGAAATTGATTGCCATCTTCACGCCACCCCAAATTAATGTCCAAATAAGCAAAACTGGTCCACACATTATACCTATAATATAATAAAGGGGTAAGAGTCAATTTCACCCCGGAAGTTTTGCCTTAGGATCACTGGCAACCCGAAAGTTTTTTTGGGATCAATTTTTCCCTGGAAGTATACAAAAGGTATCAATGTGGCCCCTCTTTAATAGTACACTCAGTTAATGTCAGCCACGTAGGAAAATGTGCCACGTTCGCGCCAACATGGTAGACACGTAGGACCATTTTTTTTACACATGGGTTGATATGAGAAGTTAATTAAAAATCAAAATTCAGGCCAAAAAATTAAAAAAAAAATGAAAACAATGTGAACAAAAGAACACGATGAGCACACAAATAAATTATTTCTGATCCTCAGCAACTGAATCACTCAAAAGCTTAAGTAACAAATACATCCTCCTCCTGCATATAGAAAAAAATGAAACCCCACCCATCATCTTCCATGGACGAGAAAAGCGTCAGATGGCAATGGATGGTGATCAAGAAAGGGGTTTAGACTGGGAAAACGTCAACCTTGATGCTTTCAAGACAAGTTTTTAAGATCTGTGATTGTATCGAAGAGCCAGAGAAGTGAAGAGAAAAAAGTAGGGAACTTATTGATGCCTCACCTGCAATGTTGGTGTAAAAGGAAAAAGGAATTGTAACTCAGAGAATCAAAATTCAAATCTGACCACAAAAGGCAACACAAAGCTTGCTGATGATTTTTGTTTTTGGGTGAATACCTTAAAAATTAGTTAGGATAAGAATACAGTCACAACCTAGTATCAATATCAAGAAGAAACTCAAATCTTGGAGCAACAATCATGATCAGTGGGAAAAATAACTGATTATTTGGTAATCATTTAATTGAGTCCTCAACTTTATCACACTGTGGATCTCATTGGCTCCAGCGAATTCAGCCAAGCAAATCATACACTTCGATGTGGCCCACCAGACGGCTCCAGATCTGCCGCAATGGAACCAGGTACAGCGATAGATGGCTATTAGGGCGACGATACATATCAAAGCACAGAACAGAGACGCGAAGACGACGACAAAGTCAGATTCCAAAGCGAAGGCCTCCGGAGGCGGAGCTGCGGCGCACTACTACAGAAAACACTTTTCACATCTCTTTTTTTGGACTTTTCACGTCTCTTTTTGGTGGGACGTGGATAGAGGAGACGTTGAAAGTCGGAACTTTTCACGTCTCACATTAAATATGAGACGTGAAAAGTGGCCACTTTCCACGTCTCACATTTGAATATGAGACGTGAAAAGTGGCCACTTTCCACGTCTCACATCTAGATGTGAGACGTTAAAAGTGGCCAGTGCCAACTTTCCACGTCTCTTTTTTAAAAATGAGACGTGGAAAGTGGTCACTTTCCACGTCTCACATTTAGATGTGAGACGTGGAAAGTGATCAGTGCCCACTTTCCACGTCTCTTTTTAAAAAATGAGACATGGAAAGTGAGACTTTCCACGTCTCTTATTCAAATAAGAGACGTGGAAAGTCTTTTTTTTAAAAAAAAATGGATATTTTTTTATAATGAGGATTATTATTCCCAATCCAAAAAAATCCCAATATTTTATCAGAATAATAGAAATACAACACTTAAAATAAACTAATTTTATTATTTATAGCCAAACTAATATTACAAGAATGTTAGAATACAACTTTGATCCTAAAATATAGGATGATTAGCAAAAAAAAAAAAATTGACCATAACAATTATAAATCTTAACAAAAAATATTCTCATACTCCCTAACAATTAAAGTATAAAAGCACTTGGAAAAAGGGTGAATTACATAATCCTTGAGAATACAGAAAGATTCTCTCTGAGCCACTGGTCTCTTCCCCTGACATGGAGTAATCATAAATCATCTTGGCACTTTCTCCTTTGCAATTTCCTCATACTCAGTAACATTAGTTATCTCCTCCCTCCTCATATTTGATATTTATGTTGTCTCTAGTATCAATACAGGGGATCTAAGAACATAAACATATATGTCAAATGCCTCAAATAGCTAAAAGCTATCTCAGAAAATACTGTAAAAGGAGCTATCTAATATTATTCAACCCAATTAGTGGCCCAAAGAAGGGAAACAAAAAACAAAAAAAAGTTCCACTGAATCTCAGAATTTATTATGTTGAGGCAAAATTCAGAATAGTCATATTAGCCTTAGATTTGCCAGGAAAACTTACAATAAACACAAACTGCTAGCCATTCATGAAAGATAAATTAAACATGTGGTTATTTCAGTGATATCAGATCTTAGGAATAGCACTTCATTTTGTTATTCTAGCACAATCAGTATCCAAATGTCGAATGATATTTGGACAAGAAAATAGACTTTATGGAGACCAATGCAAATTTATGTGGGTATCTGGTGCAGACGCATGCTTTTGTTTTTCTTTTTTCTCTCCATGGGTAGAAAAATGAGACAAAAAACCATCAATCAAAAGCATTGCAAAGTACATTGCTCTGGTGGCAAAAACAAAATGGAAGAAGCCATAACCATATGGAACATCATCTTCTAGCAGGTATATCGTCTTTCCTGAACTGCAGGGTTCTGTCAGACATGGAATGGAGAAACTAATATCCAAATTCAGGTTCAAATTAGATTCTATGACTAGGACACCTGAATAAGCATTTAGATCCTTATGAGCAATTTCTTTGCAATCATTTTAGTATTGGAATAGTATTATCAGTTAAACATTGTGACATGAGAAAGGATAAGAACTTTGTAGTGTTATACTTTTTCAAATGACCATACAAAAACTTCCTTGCTATTTCACATTACTGTAAAATCTTCTCATTCAATTTCTTTAAACCACTTAATCAAGCATGTTCAGGAAGAATGAGGTCAAGATTTCTTTAAACCACTTTATCAAACATTTTCAAATATATCAAAGGGCCATCAGCATCCAAGTTATAGTAACAGCAACTACAGAAACATCTAACAACAAAAACTTTATTTTAGTGGAGTACTACACAAAGTTAAGATTGTAGTTTTCCAACCCATGACTTACAATATTTTGATTCCCTATGATTCAGCAGCTCCTCCAATGATTTCAATGCTTCATCCTATAAATACCAATGTGAAGGCTGTACTGACTTTGAATTCATCAACGCCAATGTGACCTACAAATACCAGTGTACTTCATCTATGCATTCAGCATATTTAGAAGAACAAACTTCTTACAGACACTGAAAACACTTTGACCAAACATTTCAACCAACAATACTTCACACTTCATCGACATATGTTAGTTAATACAAGGAAGAAACCAAAAGGTGTGAACTTTTTAAACTAATTACATCTATCTATACTGAGGCAATACGTCTATAAAATGAACCCATGAAGACAGAAATTCCAGCAAAATGAACCTAGACATTGCTTCAAAGAGTCTAACAGGGGAATGAATTGGAAATTTCACAAATCTCTAAACTCAATCGAAAATTAAGCATGCAACCAAATCCATTAACTATACCTTACTTCTAACTAATTTTAATTAAGTTTAGGAGTAGTTTTAGACTGAAGTTTGAATTTGGAAACTCGAATGACAAGTAACTGTGAGAAGAAAGGTTAGAAATCTGGTCAAAACTCCATGAGAACTCAAATTTTCTTTAGGGAAATGAAGTATCTAAGCTCTAGCTTTGACTTGATCGGTTCAAAACATCCAAAAACCCAAACCCCGTGCATATCCTCTCTCAGAAACAGCACTTATCGAATCCTGGGAAGATGCAGAGGGGAATTATAAAGACATAATACATGAATAATGAAGGAATCATCATTAACAACAACAAGCGTTGCAGTTACAAGGTCTACGGTTAAATTCAGAAGCATAGATTAAGCTGATTTGAGCATTACAAAATTCACTAAAGAGACAAGGAAAAAAAGAGAGAATGAAAATCCTACCTCCATCTTAGAACTACAAAATTCAAGGGCTGTTCTAGTGCTTGCCTCACAGAGGTCGAAATCAGGTTTCGTACAATCTTCGGATCGAAGTAATACACCTTGAACTTCAACTGTGGGAACGTCGATTGAACAATCGACTCCAGATTTGTCTCAGAAACGAGGAAGTGGAAAAATATGATCTCAGGGCGCAATGAATGCTGCAGAATGGAGTGAACCGCAACGATTGAACCGCGAAGGTATTCAATGTCGAGGGTAATGGCGATGTGAACCAAAGAAGGATCGCAAACACTGATATCCCCAGAAAGAGAAATAGAAACCCCACTTTGATTCGAACCAAAATCGACGAGAATAAGATTAGGGTTCTTCTAATAATACCTGCCAGGCTTGAACGGAGGGATTGGAATCGGCCTCTTTTTCTCTTCTTCGTCTGCTTATGAGTATCAGTCAAAGTGAGGATGCCATGGGGAGGAAGCGAGAGAAAAAGCAGAGGAAGACGAAGAAGAAGAAGAAGAGGATTTCATGAAAAAGAGAGCTACTATTTTTCACGGGCGGGTGGATCTGATGAAGCAAAATCTTGACAAATTTTTTTTTTTTAAAAAAATAGTTTTCACGTCTCATTTTATAAAATGAGACGTGAAAACCAATTTTTTTTATAAAAAAATTATACCATCCACGTCTCACTTTATAAGTGAGACGTGAAAACCTTTCTTTTAAAAAAAAAATTATATTCACGTCTCACTTTTAAAGTGAGACGTAAAAAATATGCCCCCTAGGTTTTTCACGTCTCACTTTTTAAGTGAGACGTGAAAACCTTTTTTTTTAAAAAAAAAAAATTATATCCACGTCTCACTTTAAATATGCCTCACAGGTTTTTCACGTCTCACTTTATAAGTGAGACGTGAAAACCTTTTTTTAAAAAAAAAAATTATATCCACGTCTCACTTTTAAAGTGAGACGTAAAAAATATGTCCCACAGGTTTTTCACCACTTTATAAGTGAGACGTGAAAACCTTTTTTTAAAAAAAAAAAAAATTATATCCACGTCTCACTTTTAAAGTGAGACGTAGAAAATATGCCCCACAGGTTTTTCACGTCTCACTTTATAAGTGAGACGTGAAAACCTTTTTTTTTAAAAAAAAAAAAATAGTATCCACGTCTCACTTTTAAAGTGAGACGTAGAAAATATGCCCCACAGGTTTTTCACGTCTCACTTTTAAAAGTGAGACGTGGAAAATGTACTTTTCACATCTCACAAATTAAGTGAGACGTGGAAAGTTTTTCCCGCCTTCTTTTTTACCTTATTTCGTACTTACCGCTTTTTTTTTTAGAATCCACGTCTCATAATTAAAAAAGAGACGTTGAAACTTTTTCAGATATTTACAATTTTACCACCGCCTTTTTTCTACATCTCATATTTAAAAAAGAGACGTGAAATGGGGACGTAAATGCTGTTTTTTGTAGTAGTGGCGGCGATGGAGTTTCAATAACTCAGATATGGATACCCACCCAGTCCAAACCCCTCCATTATTTTCCCAGTCCAAATCCCGAATGATACACTCGTGTTTTCTTTCTTTTTTTTCACATTGTTTCCATTATTTTAATTTTTTGTCCTGAATTTTGATTTTTAATTATCTTCTCATATCAGCCCATGTGTAAAAAAAATGGTCCTACATGTCTGCCATGTTGGCACGGACATGGCCCATTTTCTTTTGTGGCTAACGTTAACAGAGTGTACAACTAGGGAAGGGCTACATTGATACCTTTTGTATACTTCCGGGGTAAAATTGATCCCCAAAAGAACTTCTGGGTTGCCAATGATCCTAAGGCAAAACTTCCGGGGTGAAATTGACCCTTATCCCTATAATAAAAGTATCACAAAATCAGAGAAAGAAAATAAATGAACCACAGTTCACATAAAGCATCATAAAATTGAATCTGCATTAGTTTCTCAACATGATAGCCATCTCTTGGATAAAATGGATATATAAAATAAGAAACCTAAAACCAGTTGCGTTAACCAATTGAACTCTAACTTCTAAATAAAATTTGGCAGCACCTTTGATGTTTACTTGCATTAAAGACAATTTCAGTCACAATAATCAAAACCTCAAGGAAGGTAGATTGCAATAGTACTTTACTTTATTACATTTACAGCTGTGGTCAATAAAGCATTTCATGGCATTCCAAATGCCAGTTACAAACATAATTATGCTCAGTCTCGATTTATTATATAGTCCTTTTCCTTGATAGAGATTATAAATTGGTGTTTTAAGCCAAAACCACTTGTGATGGTCTTAGTCATTCCTGTCGTTCAGCACAAGGGAAAATCAGAGGCACCCTAAACTTTGAGTCTTTCTGACGCAAGTCTACGGATGGTATGTACAGTTACTTCACAAAGAAATGGGCATGATGTTACATGAAGCAACAACAATGATGACAACTTGAAGTTATGCAAGCAAGTATCATGTGCTAACTAATTACAAAATTTAACCAGTGGCCAAGTCCTTCACTAAGAGGAATAGCATTTGTGGATAAGTTTGAGAGAAAAAATAATGTATTTCTCATATTGAAATGTGGAGGTACAAATGCCTACTTATAGGCTAGAGAAGGAGACAATACAATAATGTCTAATTAATGCTAATCAAAGCTAATAATTCCTAATAATGACTATACAATCAAATAGAATTATTTACAATTAATATATGATATTCCCACAGCATTTATAGCCATTTATTCAATACTTCTTTTTAAATAATGAACAGGACTCCATAACAAGTTCTTAAACGACTATAATATTATAATTCCAGAAATGACTTTACCCCCAAATTGAAGCTACGCCCCTGAATTTATGAATTTTCCAATAATGGCTCAGTGGCTCACTGCATTTAGCATATAATTCCCAACAAAAGTTAATCTTCACGAACAACAAACAGCTCAAAAAATCAATAATATCAGCCAAGAACAAGAAAAGCTTCAGAGCATACTCCAGGAAAAATGAAAGACAAGTAGACTGGATTACCACAAAGCATAGCAAGCACACAGTAAAAGCTTCAGAAAAATGAAAGACAAGTAGAATGGATTACCACAACAAAGTATACTCTAGGAAATAGACCAGCTTAAATGACTGCTCAGACCATATGCTTATCATGAAAGGAATGTTATTGGTAATGGAGAGAGGTAATATCAAAATGACGAGAATCTTGGGATTATAACCAATAGAATATATGTAGTAGTATTGCAGTATTTAATTACTGTACTAGTCTCAACAAATATTTAATTTCTTCCAAAAGAGGTGGCCCTAATTAAAAAGCACTACTTATCTTTAGAGAGAGTAATGATGCATGTACACATACTTACAATTATTAAAAGGACATATTAGCTTTTCATCATAGTTATAACAAATCATAAAATCATGCCTACCTCAGACCAGGAAATTAAAAAAAATAATTAAGTCATATATACATACATGATATTGATGGATGTGAGAGGCACATATATTGGAGGAATGAGAAGTATGGGCTATATATATATGAAGAAAGAGACATGGAAAAAACTCGCATCAAGTATAAAATTAAGCAAGATAAGCAAGACGAATGCAAATTAGTATAGTATTAACACCACAATCCAACAAAATAACAGGACCCATGAGTTCAGTTTTAGCCTCAGATTCTTCCATGCCAAGAAGATAGAAAAGAATATGCCATCGGAAAAGAACATGCCATGAAATTCAGTTGAAATTTCCAAGAGAGAAGACAGCACCTTGAGGCCATGTAATTTAACAAGCACATTTCTAGGAAGAGATCCAAACCAGAGTCATCAAAAGAGGAGGCACGAACTGAGAATCCAATGATTGCAGGCATACATAAATCATTCTAGGCTACCAATAAATAGATGAATCATTTTTCTTGCCATCCATAGCCACCCAAAATTGAAAGCCATGAAAGGAAAAATAGAGATATATTTCAAGAACATAACTATTACCTTATCCTCTACTTTCTCATCAACAACAGCCTCCACTGAATCAAGGTCAAGCTGTTCTAGCTTCACCCACTCATCAAGCCTCTTATTAACTGCTAATAACAGAAATGTGAAAAATCAGAGACAAATTTGATACCTCACAATTGCAATTAATTAGCATTTTTCTATCAAATATGAACATCTATGAAATGGAGAAAACCATCATGAAATAGGTATAACAAGCATCATGTTCACAGACATCAATCAAGAAGCTCATATGCTACCAAACCCATTTCAATAAATCCAAAACCTAAACCAAAATCAATGTCACGCTTAGCCACATCACACCCAAAACCCTAATATAGGGTAATATAGTAGGATAAAATAAAAGGGAGAAAAAGTAAAAACCTATATTCATGGCGTTGGGGGCTTGAGGGGAGATCAACAAGGTTATCAGTGAGAAGGAGAAAAAAATTAAAGAGGGAGAGGGAACCTTCATAATGGAGATGGCAATATCAGAAAGAGGGGATTGATAAAGATAGAGATGGCAAAATCAGAGATGAATTATGGGAAGATGCTTTTCGGTTGAAACTTTCCATGCAGCATCCTTCTGAAGTGTAGTAGCACCACATTTCTTCGACATCTTCAGCCTTCACTTCCTACTCTTGGAGACGATGATGATTGATGCTTATAGATTTGGAATGGAGTTGATACAAAACTAGAACAAATCTTCCTCAGGCGGCTGGGCGTACGAAGTTTAGATCTAAACTACGAATGGTTGAGCAAGTTTTAGAGATCTGACTTCCTTCAACTTGAATCCAACTTCGAATGCTTTGTAAGAACTTCCCTAGGCTCGAATCACACTCAAAGAAAGAAAGCTAAGAATGGTGAAGGCTCGCTGTCGAGAAATGCTTGTGCCGAGCTCCTGTGCCAATGAGAAGGAGAAGGAAAGCAAACTCCATCACTCCTCGTGCTTGCTCGGCCCTGAGAAGAATGGTGCTGAGGGTGAGAGAATAAAATGGTGAAAACTCATGCCGAGCTCCAATGCCAATGATGATGTTAACGGTGAAGCACAAAGAAGAAGAATGGTGACGATCGTGGTGGCTGCGGGAAATGAAAAGGGGAGAGGGTAAAAATTAGGGTTTCAAAAAACTCTAAAGTTTGAAGCAAAATGGATGTTCGAATGTGTCGGGGGAGAAATCTGAGTCTAAACAATTCTGAGAGAGAGAGAGAGAGAGAGAGAGAGAAAGTAAGAAACCACGTCACTTATATTTAAAATAAGTGACGTGGTTTGTGTGAAACAACGTCTCTCAATCAATTAAGAGACCTGGTTTCTTATCACGTCCCTAATTATAATAATTAGGGACGTTATTTCTTCCTCTGCTAGTTATTTAATTACAAAATTGCTACCGCCTTTTTTTTTCAATATCAGTTTAATAATTAACAGACATGAAAAGACGACGTTAAAAGGTATTTTTGTAGTAGTGACTTCTAAGTGATCAGTGACTGGGAAGAAATCAGAGCCCTTGGTTCTCTAAATTAACAATGATTTAGACAAGACATATGATATGATCGACAATGAAATCTTCAGTGGACCAAACTGAAATCTCACTAAATTCGTTTGGAGCTTATTGAAATGTGTGTTGAATCATGAATGGATTCATGCGCATACACTGACATTTTAGATGTAGAGAGGAAATTTATCTTTTCAGTTCTTGTTATTGAAATGTGTACTAATGGACCATCAAGTATATATATGGTTCAACTGGTAAGGGTTGTATCAGCTTAACCAAAGGTCTCGAGTTCGAACTGTGGACCCAGCTCAATTCGGATTAGTCTAGACCCTGATAAAATCCTCCGAGTTAAAAGGAGGTGGGTCCAAGATACCGAATGCTACACTAAAAGGAAAGAAAAGAAAAGAAAAGAAAGTTTTGCTATGTACTTTGATAGGTGTATCAATTAAAAAGGGAAAAGATTGCACATGGTTCAAAGAAGAGAAGTTTATATTTCCTCCAATCCTAAATAAAGCAGTGAACCTAAATAAAATAGATAATTATAATAAATGTGACATGATGATCTCTCTTAAGTACTTCTGTATTACATCATATTATGCATTAGTTTTGAGAAAAATAATAAATATATGAGAGATAAAAAAAATCCTATATTTAAGATTTCTAACTAGTTTTTGTATTCATTACCGAATGATACAATTATTGAAAAGTATAGGGAAAAAGACAAAAAAAACCCTCTGAATATAATAAAGGACAAATCAGTCCCCAAAAATTTCAAAATCCTATATCAGGCCCTAGAGATCAATTTGGGATTTGTATATGTTTGTAAAAGACACACTTGCCCCCTCCTAAAGTACCTCTTTCATAACGTGTTCTTCTTCCTCCTCTTTCTTCTCTTCTCCTCCATTCTTGCTCAGCTTCCATATTGCAGAAACAGATCAGAACACTCTATAGCCGTTGCTGAAAACCTGAGTATCTTCTTCACCAACATTGGGATCGTCAACGTATTACTGTAAGCTTTTTCTATACATTCCTCGGTATATTCGTTTTGGGTATTGATATTTTCGCTTCAGATTTACAATTGATCCGAAAAGAGATCCTTTTCTGATTTACAGGGAACTTTGGGAACTGAAATTAGTGAGTATAGAAATCATATACTGAATTTATATGTGAAAGACAGTTTTTTTCTTTCTGCGTGCTAGAAATTCTTTCCTGGGTTTAAGTCTTATAAGTGGTCTTTCAATCTTGATTGTTCTTCGACTTCCTTGTTGAAAGCAAGGATAGTTCATATAATAATAAAAAAGGTGACACTTCATAGCTTTTTTGGGATGCATGAGTCCAAATGAAGTTGGTGAGAGGGGAAGAGAATGAGAAAAAAGGACTAGAAGAATCTGATTGTCATTGTGTTTGTCTATTGAGTCAATTTTATTATTGTTGTATTCTGTTATTTGAAAACCATTATTTCTTGTCATATTATCTGCTTGTTTTAGTCTTTCTTGACTATAGATAATGCTAGGTCACTAGCTAGTTTGAAGAAAATTTGTGGTTGCTGTGGTTTCTGGAATTATGTTACTTTGGTTGGTACATGTTTCATATTCATTCATTGTCATTCCTTAGCAGTTAGCTTTATATATGATGAATTGCTTTCTTCTTTAGGTTTCATATACTAGGCTTGTTTTGGGACTTAATGGGTATGTAAAAAATTTTACTGATTAATGCTAATCAGTGATGTTCAGAGTGCAGAAAGCTTGGGCAAGAGACAGGGCCCAATAGGAGCAAAGGTGATGACAGAGAAGCAAGAGATGACGGATTCTGAGTTTGGACTCTCAATTTTCAACAAAGTCATTGTGCGAGTTCAGACTAGAGAGAGTTTAAGAGAAGAAATGTGAGCAATGAATGAATGGAAGACTGGTAGTGAAGAGTGAAAGAAGCAGGTGGAGAAAGAAGAGGGTATTTAAAAGAGGGAAAATGAAATGAAGGGTTGGCTGTACCAGGAACTAAATATGTTATGATCAAAATTTATTATTTTTGTTGTTTATCACTTCTTAATACCTCAGCTATTTAGGTGGCCATGGTAGAATATGACTTGTTTGAATATCTGATGGACATGATAAGATGCTTAAATCCACTGAGAGCTTGATTGCTTTTGCTATCCTCCATCAAGAGTACTCGTCACAGAAACTTGTGTCAAATCCCTTCATAAACCTAATCATCAATGTAAGCAACTTTTTAGTTTTTACTATGTTCTAGGTTGTTTATTATCTTTCTCCTGCCATTGATGGAATGAGAAAACTAGTTTTTCCTCATGTCTTCTCTTATCCTCAAAGTTAAATTTTTCATTACTTGTTAGTTTTAAACTGAGCAACTCTTGTGTCTGAAATAATTAGTAACAAAATTAGATACAAAACGCTGAAAATGGACTTTGATAGATATTGAACCCAAAAACTCATTTTTCTTTTTGCATACAGAGATAATGGGATATCAATGCACTTAATCTATTTTAGCCTCATCTGACTTAAATCAGGCCTTAGAATTGAAATTAGGCACAAGATGAAATTTGTTGTATGATTTTCAAAATGATAATGTTTCATCTCATCTCATTGATACATTGACGTCATCCTTGTTTAAATCATTAAAGGTCCTTCCCTGTATTTTGCAAGATCGGTAAGCTACATACAGAATGTTTTGTAATAGATATAATGCTTCAGATTCTAACTTATCTCATATCTTATAATTGAAGTTTTTAAGTTCAATAATGCTGTTGGACTTTGCTTCATCAGGGCATGCCACTGTATGTAGTGAGTTTTCTTGATATTGTCTTTCGGTAGGTTATAATTATGGTAATTAGCAACTAAGAAGTATGGAAAAAAATTAGCAACTAAGCAATATGGAAGAAGCTTGTCTACTTGGATTACTGGAAGACAGGTTATGGCTCCTGGCCTTCAAGTTGGTAATCATTGTAGGGAGGTTTTAAGGTATATCTAAAAATTGAAATGACTGTTATGTGGACTTTAGCTATTTTGCATAAAAGAAGGCTCTTTAGTTATTTTGGCATGCTTTGCATAAAAGAAGACTCTTTAGTTATTTTATGCGCTAATTCCCTCCAAACTAAAAGAAGGCTCTCTATAGTTTGGAGGGAATTAAAGTTCCTCCATGGCGATATGATTTTGATTATAACTATCTTCTAGGATTATTTTGACCCATTCCATGGACTGAGACTTATTATGTCAACTGTTAGCCTGAAGGCTGTACAAACCATTTGCTTAAGCATTGTTCAGTGGTTGAAGTGTGTTTCGTGAACAAGCGAAGTGATCAAAGAAAGTGGTGGGTGAGGAAGAAATTCTGTAAAAAAGCAAGAAAGCAAGGCCAGAGAGAAAACTGAGAAATTAACTTGTTTTGAGACTTTTTTGACGAGCTTGATTGTAGATGGACTGCACTCGATGTTTCTCTGGGACTTATATCTGTAATACTGTGAAATTAACATTTTTTGAGACAATTTAATAAGCGTTCCACTTTTGTTTAATTGGACAATTGTATGTTTCATGTAGTTCTCTTTTGGTATGTTGTATAAAAGGTTGAACAAAATTGTCTTTTATTTAATTGGACAATTTGTATTGAATGGAGTATTTGACAAAGTTCTCTTTTTGGTATGTTTCATTTGGTGAATTTTGGTGGTCTATTCACAGGTCTCTTTAAATATATCTATTTATCATAAGCATTAACAATTTTATCATAGGAATTAACAAGGTCTGAATTACGATTAACAACTTACGACTTTGTTTCTGGCAATGTGAATGGGATGTTTGGTACAAGCGTTAACAACTTCTTCGTAAGTATTAACAACTTCATCATAGGAATTAACAAGGATTGAATTGCAATTAACAACTTGTATAAAGATTTGTTACTACAACTTATAAGCATTAACAACTTCTTATGTGCATTTTAGTTAAAAGCATGGTTAAGAAAGCTTTCCCATTAATTAATTGCTATTTGCATATATTTATTACAAAACAAACAAGTTTAACCATTTTTCTCGTCAGTATTAACAACTTGATTGTAGGAATTAACATCATCTGAATAGCGATGAACAACTTAGACCTTTGTTGCTTGCAATGTGAATGACATTTTTTCCCCAGGCATTAACAACTTCATCATAGGAATTAACAACGTTTGAATGACAATTAACAACTTAAACCTTTGTTGCTTGCAATGTGAATGAGATTTTTTGCCCCAGGCATTAACAACTTCATCATCAGTATTAACAACTTCATTGTAGGAATTAACAACGTCTGAATAACGATTAACAACTCAAACCTTTTTTGCAATGAGATTTTTGCCCCAGGCATTAACAACTTCCTCTTCAGTATCATCGTAGGAATTAACAACGTCAGAATAGCGATTAACACATTATCAAAAAAAAAAGAATAGCGATTAACAACTTAGACCTTTCTTGCAATGTGAATGAGATTTTTGCCCCAGCCATTAACAATTTCATCTTCAGTATTAACAACTTCATCGTCAGAATTAACAACGTCTGATTAGGATTAACAACTTAGAACGTTGTTGCTAGCAATGTCAATGAGATTAACACCCCAAGAGTTAAGAACGTCATCCCAAGTATTAACAACTTCATCTTTGGAATTGACAACTTCTTCATAGGCATTAACAATAATATCATACATATTAACAAGTTCTGTATAGCGATTAACAACTTTCATATTTGCAGTTGCCCATGTCCAACTGAAACTAAACTTCATTGACATAGAGTTTTTTTTACATATTCAATGACAAGTTAACATTAAGATTATCATGCCACTTAATGTTTCCTTGTCACTAAGCCAAAAATATCATTTACAATTCTCTGCCATAGTATTCACAAAATGAACACCACAGTGTCAAACCAAACTCCCAAAAATATGAGTCGATTCTCCAAAAACAAAATACTTCATTATTTTGTGACAAACTTTAGCTTGGATTGGGATTTTTGCAGGTACTTCATTAGAATTCCTTATGATAAATTTGTTAATACCTATGACAAAATTGTTAACAGGCACCGGTTTTAGTATGTTAGAGTTATTCAATCCTTCTTTGGTTCACCCAAATTTAGAGACTTTACCACCAAATGTCTCTCTAGAGCCGAGGCTTTAAAACTCCCAACTTTAATCTGACTCTATGCTACTACCACCTTTTGGGACATTCTTCCCCAGAATTTCCTAAGGAAAAAAAAATAATGAAACAAGATAGATTGGAGTGGCATTGGACGTGCTCTAATTAATGCACTTAAAGATGAGGGAGATGAAGAAAATTCTGATAAACCTGGCAATGGAAATGTCCTGTTTGGAACACAGTTTAGAGTAAAAATCCCTCCTTTATCACCTTTTAAATTTTGTCCATTTGAACCTCAAACTCAAACAAGTTCGAATGGTGTTGGAATTGAAAGACAAAATTGGCTTGTATCGCCAACTAGGTCTCATCAAAGTTCAGAAATTTAGACAGAGGATTCTCCAGGAGTAGTATCCACAGGTATTATGTCTGAGTGAAATGGAGCTATCTGAGGAGTAGACTTGTGTAATATCTCATGGTCCTAATCCAAGGACCACTCATATATTTGATAATTGCGTGGTCAAGAGACAATGTTCTTTTCCTGGAAGGCCCCAATCTGCTTCAGGGAATTTCCTCAGCTTCTGTTACACTTGCAAGAAGCATCTTGAGCATACAAAGGACATTCATTTACAGGTTAGTTTCACTGACAGCAAATACATGTAACTCCGTTTTGATTGGAAGAAGATGGCTGCTTTGGTCTTTGTTTAAATTCATTTAATTTCTTGATCAAGTGATGATCTTTTGGTTTATGTTGTGTAGAGGTGAGAAAGCTTTCTGCAGTCACGAATGCCGGTGCCAAGAAATGATGGTAGACACATAAGAAAAATCTGAATATGATGTCTACCCCACCACATATAACCAAATAAATTAGAAAAACAAAACTTAAAAAAGCACGAGATTGAGATCGTACATGGCCAAATCGGAAGAAATGCCATAGAGAGAGAGAGAGAGAGGGAAAAGATGAGTAATCTGAAGAAGGATTTGATAGAGAAAAAGACCATTTGAGAGAGAAATCAAAAGCCATGGATTGATCCAATTTGATGGAATTGAAATGGAGAGTGGTAATTCCTCCGAGCTTTTGGATTTCCTGGGCAATCTCTAGCGATTCTTCTTCGACAAATTTCATTCTCCTCTTGTCTGGGTAGTTTCCTGATGCATAATTGGTCCTAGGGTTAAATTGGTCTTTTACAAACATATGAAAATCCCAAATTAATCCCTAGGGTCTAACATGGGATTTTGAAATGTCAGGGGATTAATTTGTCTTTTTCAATATTCAAGGGGATTTTTTTGTCTTTTTCCCAAAAGTATATACGATGCATATGAATCTAATTAATTAATTAATTAGAGTCGGCGGTGGCGGAGAAATGGATGGAAAAAAAAGAGAGAGTAATACGTTGATGGAATTTAGGATTGATTTTTTTTGGGATTTAAATCCACACAGAGCACATTTATATTGTTATGAATGCTGCAACCCATCACTTGGCGATACTTATGCTGAAAGACTGACCAAAATGCCTATCGTCTTGTAACATGCTTGATTTTAATTTAAAGGAAAATTGTTATAATACCCAAAATTTGGAAGAAAGATAATAAAGAGTTATTTAAAGTTTAAAGGTATCACTTAAAAATTAAAAAGCCTTATAAATAAATTTTAGAGTTTATGTGCTGGTTCTAGATTACAAGATCAATTTCAGAGTGATTGGTTGGTTCTGCAATTTTTCCTTTCAAGTCTCTGTCGTCCGATGGCTTCGTTGATTTTCAGCTCAAGTTATTGTGTCTAAGGGCATCCATGAGCAAATTGGGATTTATTGTTTCTATCTCTAGTTCAGTTTGAGGCATTGGGAGGGGTTTTCTAATTTAACTTCCATTCCTTTATGTATGCTCTATGTCTATCGAGAATCTGATTATAAGTTAGAGAAATTAAACTAATAATTAAATTGTCGGGATTCGATAGGAGTGGGTTGGTGATGAGGCTGCAGGTTAGATTTTTATTGACTATGGGAATTGTGAACTTGAATCTCGTGGCTATGTTGTTACTACTAACATTATGCGTGGGGCGGTCTTGTGGAGAATTAAACCAAAGAAATATTAAGACAGAGTAAGATTAAAATAATTATTCAAAAGAGAAACACCTGGAGGACGTGTGCAAGCATCTTTGCTGTGATTATTGGGATGAAGGAAGATGGAAAGAATGTAAATGAAGATCAGAAGGAGGAATGAAGAATTGGCTATTGTTGAAGAAAACATGTTTGATATATATAATTTGCAATGGAGAATGGCAGAGGTCAACACACATGGTATGGTACATAGGAAAATATGTGGTGGTGTATATAATGACTCAGAATTGGATATGATCCTCTTTAATTTTAGGGGGGTAATAATTGAATTTCACGCCATGCATGATTTCCTCGTGTTATATGTTACCGAACCACACTAGAGGGAAAATCTAGGATGGACCATCCTGAAATCTCATTTGTTTGATGATAACGAGGTGCTTTATATTTCTTTTTTTATCTTTGTGATGATAATTATCTTGAAATCTTATCTGAGCAACTTGCTCAAATTGATAGTCGGAGGAAAAGTGGTGGAAATATTGTTTTGTTGGACATTATAACTTTTTTATTCCTTTTTGCTAGTTTAGATGTAACAATAGTAAATAACCTATACTGGAGCTTCTCATTATAAGCGCTGCTATAGGCTAATTTGTTTTTAAAATTAAATAGCCTATAGCAGCGCTTTAGAATATTAAGCGCCGCTTTAGGTTGAGCCTAAAGTGGCGCTTACCTAATAAGAGCCGCTATAGGTAGCTTTTATAAGTGCCGTTATAGGTCATTTGGCCATAAGCGCTGTTATAGGCGTTTTTTGTAGTAGTGAATGAATAACCAATAAACATATACATATATATATTTGCACAGTCGCACACCACACGCACAGCAGAAACAATAAAAAAGCACTTTCGGCTCACACATATTCATTTTGAATTTATATATGTCCACAAATATGCAGAAGCAAATCGCAGGTTCAATAAAAAACGCAGCCCAGATTTTTTTTATTTAATCATGCGATTTGATCATAAAAAAAACTAATAATTCAAGATTTGCTGAATTGATAAAGAAAATCATCATCAAACAGATTTCATATCAAACATAAATCATAAATCTAAAATGTTGCAGCAGAAATCAAAGACTCATGTTTGATCAGAGAAGAAAAAATAAATAACAAAGAATAATCATATTCCACACAGCCATAGAAACTAAAAGCTCTGATATCACTGAAGGTTTTCAGGCGTACCTGGAATCCGGTAGACTCGCTTGGTGCCCATACGAAATCAGAGCACCGATTTAGACTCCAAATACATATACAACAGATGCACATAGGAGAGGAAGAGAAGAGACTTGGAATCACAGAACTTTTGTTTCTGCGTTAGTTTTCCTTTTCACAGAACCCCTTTATTTATAAACAACGTATGGAGAGACGCATCTTTTCAATTTCAAATTATTAAGGGAAAAATTACTCATTTTATCCCATATTTCTTCATAATTATATATTAACCCCAATTCTCATTGGGCTTGGGCCCTAACCCACAAAGGGTGGGTTAGGTATTTCCCTACAGGTAAGTTCCAGACACAGTTCCCCTTGGTGCATACTTCTGAGGCATTTTAGTCCCTTATCCCTTTTCATTTTTCTTTATGATTTTTTATATTCAACCTAATTTTAATTTGTTGGGATGATTTTGTTCAAAACCATGTGTTGCTAGTTTTCTTTTACAACCCAGAGCATTATGAACTTGTTTGTGATTTAGAGATTTTTCCCACTTATTAGTTATGCTTAATTTTAATTCATTTTATTTAATCTTTCTTTTAATGATTAATGTTTAGTTATTGGTCACTATTGAATATGTTTAAGGAATTTAAATTGAACTTGACGAAGGGAATTTTAAATAGACCATGGGACTTAGTAATGTGGAATTAGATTTTAATCTAATTTGCATCTAGGATAGACATATACATAGAAGCTCAGCATAATCCAATTAGAGTGCTGCCAATATAAACTGCATCTAGTTAATTTATGTAAGATATTACATAATTAATACAGATGAAGATATAAATGGACCGACGGTCATTTATAGACACTAGCTAGTACTCTAGATTAACTGATTAAGTTAAAGTATAATTAATTTACTGTGAATAAAATCTAAGAAGCAAGCAAATAATTAGTGACTCTAGGTTGTTTGTTAAACTCTTGAATTTAATTCGTGTGAAAGTTTGTATTTTTTATTAGATATTAATTAATTTTTCTTCATTAGTTTAAAATGAATTCTATCTTACTCAAATTAAAAAAAATTGGAGATGTAATGCCTAATAATCTATTATCTTGAGTCTCTATGGGATCAACCTTGATTCGTCAAATTACTATTTTTGTAGCCCGTACACTTGTGGAGCTTATTTAAAATTTTGGTAGTATCATGCTGCCTTGCCTTTCAGTTTCTGTAACCAATAAAATAATATTCGATAATAAAAATATAAAATTTATTTAAGCTCATATTTTTTTTTACCTTGTTTAAGCTCATCTACAAACAACGTTTTATAAAGTATATTTTAATTTTATATAACTTATATTTAACATAGGAAATTAGAAATATATTAAATTAATAATGACCGATGCAATCACGAACCGATCATTACTTGTTGAGCCATTGCCTTACTCAGTTTAATTTTTTTTTTTGAAAAAAAACTAGTACCCCAAAAAATATGTGATATGCTTATATACCACTCTGTTCCTTATTATAAGTCTAACTATCACAAATTTTTTGTTCCTAAATATAAGTCCAATTTGGGATCAATTAATGCTACTGTGACTATTTTGCCCCTATGTTGGAAATAGGGAAGATGAGAGAGAAGGGTTACAATACATAAAATATTTTTTTAATATCTATTTTTTTAAAAATAGATATTAATAAGGGCAAAGTTGGAAAAATAGGATATATTTAATGTTATAACTTCCACTCCTTGGTATGTGAGAAGTAATTAGGGTGGACTTATAATAAGGAACGGAGTGGTATGTGTATATAAATATATTATGAGGTCAACTCGGCATCTAACACCCCAAATGTCCAAACTAATTTTGGAGGTACATCGGATGCCCAAAATTATTTATTAGTGCATCTAGTATCCTAACTTGACAGAACATTAACCTCCGTTAATTTCTTATTCATGATCTCCATGGGAACACTGCAGCATGGGATGCACTTTGCACCAATGATCAATGAATAGTTAAGGGCACTAGATGCACTAGATGCAACTCCAAAATTAGTTGGGGGGTGTTAGATGCACGTTAACCCGTGCATATATTAGCTTAGCCCTCTAGGGATTTTTACCAGGATGCTACAAATAAAAAAAAAAATTTACCAAAATGCTGCAGAAAAAAAAAATATTTCCCCATATACTACACCTGAAGTCGTTCTTCAAGTGAAAGACTTCTGAATAACAAAGAAGTCGTTCACGCGAAGAACGACTTCAGAAGTCGTTCTTCGCGTGAACGACTTCTGACCAAGACGAGACAGGAAAATATTGAACACCCCTACTCCCTCCCTCCATTCATCTGCAATTTAAGCTCATGTTTAATAACATAAAATTTATTCATTGGATTTTTCTTGTATTAAGATCTTTTATCATATATGGACATTGTAATTGCTGCTGTTATTTCTATTAATGCTTCATGCTTTGAGGAGGAGAGGAAGCCAATGGAAACATTCGTCAGAATAAGGGTGGGCGGCGGATAGGGTGGAGGAATGGAGGAGGAAAATGATGAACTGTTACAAAAGAAAACAAAAGGTTGGAACGGGAAGAGTAAGAAAAACAATTCTTGAGATATACGATTGAAAGTTGAAAGAGAGAGGAGATTGATGGAGCAATAGGAAATATGGGTAAAAAAACTCAATTTTAAAATTTTGAACTGGGCGAGTGTCCTGAATTAGGATTTGTTAAATTTAAAGGCCTAATTTAAGATTTGGGTATTTTAAAAGGCTTTTAATACGATTCTCCTTTTAAGAAATATATTTTAAACATAATAGCTTTTGTGAAAAAATAGTTTTTGATAAAATGAGAGTGTTTTGATGGTTGTTATCAAAATCATTTTTTTCATGTACAAATTACAAAAAACGATATTAGCTAATGTGATATTAATTTGCATATAAAGAAATTATATTTCAAAGATTTTAACATAAAGTTTCGTAATTAAGAACAAAATTTAATTGATTTGTTTGAAAAATTAAACTAATAACATTAGGTGAAATATTTTCCTCCCCAACTTCAATTTAAAATAATCATCGTTAACCAATTTAACAGAAGTGATAAAATTGCTCTATTTTTAGACGTTTATGTTTATTTTAGTACCCTTTAAAATTAATGGTTCTAGAAGTTGCTAACAAAAAACATTATTGTTAGAATTATATATATTAATCCTTCAATATAAAATAAAATTGAGAAAAAAGGGTAAGGGCAATTTGAGTTGGACATTTATCATAGTCATAATGACGACTCAACAACTGCATATAAAAAAAAACGATGAGAGTTCTCTGAATCCTTGGTTTCAAAACTCAAAACCATGGCTTTTCCAAGAAAAAAAAGTGCTTTTGCAATTCTGTGAGCTGTTTGAAAACCATTTTCTCCAACCATGTTTTTGAAGCACAAAACTGAAATTTTTAGTTTAGCCTATATAATAAATCAGTCTTTATTTCCACCATATCTTTCACAACAACTAAAGCACATATTGTGCTAAATTCACCTCTTTTATTGCTCTTCATATTCTTTCATAGTTCATCATAAACCTCATGAGATAGACGGCGAGTTGCAACAACTGACAAGTGCTTCGTTCTTGATATAGAGAGGCCAAATGATTCGGTCATGTCCAAATCATTCGGGGTCATCCCAGGAGGAAGCTCCCAATTAAAGCAGTGTACAAGTTGAGCCAAAGCGAGTTTAACTGTAGTTAAACCGAGTTGCATTCCAAGACATTTTCTACATCCCGATCCAAAAGGTATGAGCGGAAAATCATGTCCTTTGACATCCATATTACTATTTAAAAATCTTTCTGGATAAAACACATCAGCATTATCAGACCATGTCTGAGGATTTCGTCCTAGTGCCCATAAGTTTACCATGATTCGTGACTTTTTCTCTATGTAATATCCATCAACCAAAACATCCTTTGCTGATGCTCGGAGAATGAGTGGTGCAACAGGATATAGTTTTAAATTCTCCATGACCACTAAGTTCAAGTAATTCAGCTTTGATAAATCTTTCTCTTCCACCATTCTATTCGTTCCAATGACAGTTTCTAGCTCATTCTGTAGATTCTTCATCACCCTCGGATTCCTCAAAAGTTCAGACAAAGCCCATTCAAGACTAACAGCAGAAGTTTCATATGCCCCAGCAATCAAGGATAGTATTGTAGCTTTGATGTCATCTCGAGTAATTTCATAATTGTGTTCATCATCCTTGGGTTGCTGCATTAGTGAGACTAATATGCCTATAAAGTCTTCATGTTTCCCATCCTTGTAGATGTTAAGAGCTTCCTCTTTCTCCTTTATTATCTTCTCAAAGAATTGGTCGAGTGCTCTGCTTATTTTGTTACAGTCTTTTTTAGTTCCCTGGCAGAGTAAAATTGTTTCAAATTTTATTTTCAATTAACAAAAGCATTAGGAAGGGGAGGTACCCCTAATCCTACTAAGCAAGGTGCAAATAGCATATTCTGAAAACCAATAGAATACCACTCAAGTAAATTGGCTAGTCCTCCAAATTTAGATGTAGTATAACTAAGGTTTGATTATGGTCTATTTTTATTATGAAAGTTGTCATATAGGATCAATGTTGCCTGGAAGTTATTCAATCATAGATATTTTTCTCATCCTGTTGTCCAAGTTAAGTTTAATCATTAGTTGACTAAATATGTTGAACTAGTAAGTTCATATGTCAACCACGTCATTTTTGTTAAAGAGCAAATTTTCCCAAAAGTTTTTACTAAAGAGCATTGCCCAAAAAGCTTTTTGGGTTTGGTGTTGTCCTAGAGGTTTATAAATCGTAGCCATGTTATCCTAACCATTATTCATCTGTGTACTTAGTGCTCTTAAGTAAAAACTTTCTAAACAAATTAACATTTTAACTGGAAACAAATATGATGTGCATTACAAGTAAACCTAACAACTTAGTATATTTGATCAATTACTTGTCAAAATTAATATAGATATACAAGTGCTAGGATTTAAAAACTTCCAAAGAGACACTAAACCCAAAAAAAAAAAAACAACTTATGAAGCAACATTACTCCTACCTGACAAGTAAAAATTTACTTTAACTCTATAACTTAATCCAAACCATTATTTTACAACAAAACAAAAAACTTCGCTTTTAACAAGCTCTTGACAATAATGGCTTCCTCAATTTCAAGTATCCAATCATTAAGCAATTTATATTAATTTAGTTAAAGCATGATACCTGGAGATCAAATGCTCCTAACCAAGGCACGATATCTGCAATATTAAATGCTCCAGCTAATCTCAAAGTCTCAGAAATGAGCCCTTTGAGATCAAATTGGTCATCTTTACTGCGTCCTAATATCATCTTATAAGCTGTATCTTCTAAAAGCCCTTGCAATTTCTCACTAACATCCACAATCTCACCCATCTTAGCAGCACTTTCCAGTGACTTCACCACCATTTTCAACCCCTCCCTCCTAAGATGGCCAAACATCTCTTGATTTGAAGCACCAAAAAGATGTTGGGTGCTGATTCTCTTCATGTCACGCCAATATGAACCATAATTAGAAAAGCCTACACCCTTGGAGCCGTAAAATAGGAGATCAGTGGCCTGAGTATGGGGTCGATTTGCAAAAACAGGGTCGTGTGTCTTAAGGAATAGTTCAGCTGCTTCAGGGGAAGAGACCACAATGGTTGGGACTTGTCCTAGGCGTAAGGACATGATGGGTCCATACTTATTGGCCAGAGATTGAAGGTTGCGATGTGGAAGAGTGCCCAACAAGTGGATGTTTCCAATAATGGGGAGAGCCAGAGGACCTATTGATATATAGGAGAAGTGAAAAATTAATTAAATATGAATGCAGAGTAAGATTGAATTAATTGATTCAAAAGAGAATTACCTGGAGGACGTTTGCTAGCATCTTTGCTGTGAGTATTGGAAGGAAATAAGATCGAAAGAATGTAGGTGAAGATCAGAAAGAGGAAAGCAGGGATGGCTAATGTTGAGGAAAGCATGTTTGATCTATAATTTGGAATGGAGAGATGGAGGTCAACACACACGGTAGATAAAAAAATATATGTGGTTATAATGACTCAGAATTGGATCCTCTTTATCTTTTGGGGGGCATTAATTGAATTCTATGTCATGCATGATTTCGTGGTGTTATAAGTAACCTAACCCAACTAGAGGGAATATCTAGGATGTACCTTCACTCAAAAAAACAGACTTTTAGTGGCCAGTGACATAAAAAGTTGCCGCCAAAAGTCCGATTTTTTACAGCGACTTTTTATGTCGCCACCAAAAGTCCCATATTTTGTGGCAAAGTCACCTCAAAATGTATCCCTTTTCGCAGCAACATTTAAAAATCGCTGCCAAAAGGTGGACTTTTGATAGTGACTTTTTTTTTATTGCCACCAAAAGTCTTACCTTTTGTGGCGACAAAAAAGTCTTAAGAGGATCCAATTCTGAGCATGATCTACAAAAAGCGGTTGTGGGTCTTAATAGTTCAGCTGCTCCAGAGGAAGAGACCACAATGGTTGGAATTTTTCCTAGCCGTTAGTACATGATGGGTCCATATTTGCTGGCCAGAGATTGAAGGTTGCTATGTGGAAGTGCACCCAACAAGTTGATGTTGCCAATAATAGGGAGAGCCAATGGACCTGTTGATATAAAGAAAGTGAAAGAAAAATTTGAATGCAGAGTGCAATTGAGGTTCATAATTCAAAAAGAAAATTACCTGGAGGACGTTTTCGAGTTTCTTTGCTGTGTTTATTGGAATGAAAGAAGATGGAGAGAATGTAAATGAAGGTGAGAAAGAGGAATACAGGAATGACTACTGTTGAAGAAAACATGCTTGATCTGCAATTTGCTATGGAGAAATAATGGAGGACCTGATCACCACATTCAGTATAGAAAATGTGTATAATGATTTATAGTAATACGGGATTGGATTATTTTTATTTCTTAGAGGGCAACAATTGAACGCCACTTTTGGCTTTTGCCATGCATGATTTTCTCATTATACCACTTACCTATCGCAAAGAAAATCTTGAATGGACCCTTCCAAATCTCATTTGGTAAGTTGGTTTAACATTTTTTTAAGGCTCAAGTAGAGTGCTTTCCAAAAATGGATTAGTTAAGTAAACCAAGAATTGTTAGTGGGAGTATATTTGCTTTCTTATATGGCCATGTAACAGGATCATATTCAAGCATTACCAACCCGATTTGGAGATAACTTTCTCAAAAACACTTTTTGTATTCACACATACTCAAATTTAAAACTCAGTGTTTTTTCTTTTGGACAAATTTAAAACCATGTGTTCAAACTTTAAACAGCTAAATCCAAATTAAAATATGGGAGTGATGTGCCTAACTAAGGGATGTTTCTGATAATCGGAATAGTCAGATCAGGTCCTGACTATTAAAGCATCATGAAAGATAGTTAGATACAAAGGACACATATCACTAGAAGTAAAAGAGTGAGGTGAAAAATTAGGGTTTATATAACTTTTGGTCCCTGAACTTTCACTTAGTTTTGGTTTTGGTCCCTGAACTTTAAAATTTTTGGTTTTGGTCCCTGAAATTTAGGTCAATTTTGGTTTTGGTCTCTGAACTTTACAATCGATGGTTTTGGTCCTTGAACTTTCGGTCAATTTTGGTCTTTGCCCCTAAACTTTCAATCAATTTTGGTTTTGGTCAACGTCATTAAAAATACCAAACGTCTATTACAAACTTTAGTCGGACCCACAATTTTTTAATATAAAAAAGTGTGGCCCACAATTTTTCGTGGGTTAAAGAGCAAGTTTACCAACAGACTATTGTCCAGGTTGCGGATAGCACAATTAACAATAAAGGGGGGTCAATATCACCAACAGACCTTTTAACCAGGGGCGGATAGGCCAATGCTGTTTTATTTATGCAACCCGCCATTAGTTGTGGGACAATTGGCGCAATGATGTCCACCTGGAAGCTTGGTGAATTCCACATGGTAGACATAATTTCACTTCACCCATCCTCACCTTCACCCTTACCCTCACCCTCACCTGCCCTCACATACCTTCACCCTCGACGACAAGGCCCTCGTCATAATCATGGACGAAAGAACACTCAAGGATGGCGAACGGCAACGAACGACGGACACCCTCATCCCCATCCACTCTCAACAGTCTAAAATGTGCCACATGGAAACTTGTCACAGTGGGAGAGAATTTTTAATTGCTTGGGGTGTTTTGGTATTTTCCTATTATTAATCCATGTCACAGTCTAAAATGTGCCACATGGTAACTTGTTGTCCATCACGTCTCCGAATTAAAATTAACAGTCAACATCCATAAGTAAAACTGTATTGGCCAATCTGCCCTTGGTTAAAAGGTCCATTGGTGATAACGACCCTCTTTATTGTCAATTGTGCCATCTGCAACCCAGACAATAGTCTATTGGTAAAATTGCTCTTTAACCCCATAAAAAAATTGTGGGCCACAATTTTTTTATATTAAACGTAACGGCCGTTTGGTATTTTTAACGGCGTTAGCTAATCTGCCCCCGTTTAAAAGGTCTATTGGTATTTTTGACCCTTTTAATTGTCAATATGCCATCTGCAACTTGGACAATAGTCTGTTGGGTAAAATTGCTCTTTAACCCTAAAATTTTATCCTTTATTTGTTAGATGTTGATTTTATATTTATGTGATATAATGGATATTAAATGTGGGTAAAATTGGAAAATTATCCAATTTTAAGGCATGATTAATGAAATTTAAGGTTTTTCTTGGTTTATATGAAATATGTTAAAAGTGCTTTATAAATAAGGCCAGAAGAATATTACGTTGATGAAATTTAGGATTGATATTTTCCCTTGGCGATACTTATCCTCAAAGTCTGACCATATGACGCAGGTGTAGGCAAACTAACCGAACTATAGATATTTTCTCTATTGAAATATGAATTTCTTGAACTTTATAGTCTCCATATCCATCCTTGATTCATAAAATAACATTCAAGTTGGCTAAGTCATTCTCCTCTAATTAATGTAGGCCGGTCGGTTGCTTGAAAATGAGGCCCCTATATTATATTTTTTAAAAATTGTTCATCAATACTTAATGGTTTTCATGTTGGGTTAAAGAGCGAAAATGCCCCTAAACTTATCTCAAAAGAGTATCTAGCACCTTAAACAAATATTGGGGGCAAAAATGCCCTCAAACACTTGAAAAATGAAAAAAAAAACACCTTCCCCGTTAAAAACCCCAAAACGCCGTTAAGTTCAGAAGGGAAAGGAGAAGGTGTTTTTTAACGGCGGTTTGGGGTTTTTAACGGAGAAGGTGTTTTTTTTTCCATTTTTCAAGTGTTTGAGGGTATTTTTGCCCCCAATATTTGTTTAAGGTGCCAGATGCTCTTTTGAGATATAAGTTCAGGGGCATTTTTGCTCTTTAACCCTTTCATGTTTAAGTCAACATTTTCTCTGTCGATGTCCCTTTTGTTGAGTGAATAAACAAATCACACGTGTTTCGTAAGATAATTTCCTTGTCATTTGAACTTCATTCTAAGTTGTGTCTGTTCAAGATAAATAAGTATGGAAATATGTTATACCTATGTAGGCTTTTAACTAAATAGGCATAGGTCTGATTAAAATTTAAAACTTAAGCCTGAGTCGAGCCTATATGTAAGCTTTCTGTTAGGTCTGAGCCTGAGCCTTCAAAAGGCCTGATAAAGCCTGAAAGCCTGTTTAAAATGTAAACTCTTAAAAGGCTTAAAAATGTATACTTCTAATTATATATATTACCCTTTAAATTTATTAAAATGCATATGTATGTCTCAAAGATTTAATGGCTATAAAACTAGATTATTCTATTACTTTTATTTGGAAATGGTGATAAATTATTCTTTTTAAGATTATATATGGGCACAATTGGAATAAATTTGCTAGTTTCACAATTATTATGTTTCAGAAAATTATACAAATTAGAAAACAGTGAGTTAACAATGCATCTTAAGTATTTTAAAGGGATCAGAAAGAGGTGAACAACTTATGAAAGATAGAGTTGAACTTTGTGTATGAATGATGAAAACTAAAGATAAGTTGATAATATTATAATTAATTTATATAATTTATTTATTTTATATTATATATTATAATAGAAATTTAAAAAACAATTAAATAAACTAGGCCTGTAGGCTTATAGGTTAGGCCTTATGAAAATAGGCCTGGCCTGTTTACCTAAATAGGCATGAGTAAAAGCCCGGCCTATTTACTAAATAGGTTATGCTAGGCTTATTGTAAGCAAGGTCTTAGGCCACCTGATAAAGGCGTGACCTATTCCCATAGCAAGACAATAGACATGTGATTATGCTAAAATTATACAGTTAAACTCAATGACAAAGGAGATGAAGTTGCTTTGAACACCAAAAATGCCAACTTAAAGCATTTTAATGTTTAACACATAGAAAACTAACTACTAAAAGTCCTTTTTAATACTTCCTATTGGTGTGTGGTGTCTGTTCGGATCTAATAGACAACGTAACATTATTCTGGTAATTATTTGATAGGTACAAAAACAAGGCGTTGAAAACACATTTATTCTTTAGTCTCCATTTAGATGATAAAAATTCCGATAGGAAAAAAATGGTAGGAATGAAAAACATGATGGGTTAATGGTCAAAATTACACATGTGCTTTTATCAAAGGATCACCCAGCATCAAATGCTTTTTTTTGGACCAAAAATACCTCTGAGCTTTCATTTTGGGTTTAAAAGTCACATAATCCATTACCTGCAATGACTGTTGACTTTGGACATAAACGTTTGACTAACAATGATGACATGGCAGCTGAGGTGGAAGTTTATGCCCAATGTGGAAAACAAGAAATTAAGGGAAATAGTTTATTTAAAAAAAATAAACAATAGTTTTTTTAAAAAGAATAGGTTAAGAAAAAACAATTGTAAATTGTAAAATATGATTTAAAGTGAAAAGCAATCACCAGGAACTTAAGGCTGATCGAGTGAAGAGAAAACCTAATGTTTGTTTCAGATGAAGATAGCGTGAACTGGAGACATGGAGGAAAGCTGATCAAGTGAATCGATTGAAGCGAAATCGAGGAAGAAGATAACGAGGAACTTGTTCAAGTAGGGGAATCGAGAGAGTCAATCTGTGGAAGCGAGAAAGGGAAGAAGGAATCGCAGGTGACGAGATTCTCCTAAGGTATTGGACAATTGAAGGAGCGACAAAAAGGAGTGGTAGGTGAGTATTGATTAACCCGTCCTTGTTTTGTTGTGTATATATAGTGAAATGCCATTGAAGCCCCTATATTAAAGAAATGGATAAGATCCTTGAAACCCCTGTTTTGAAAGCCTTGTTTTAAATATAATTCTTGAACCCTGTTTTGAAAAAAATGGATAATATCCTTGAAATCCCTCATTTAGTGAAATCCCTGTTTTGGAAGCATGTGTTGAAGACGACGTTGCAGATGAATAATGGCTCAGCCCATAAATTGTGTGGATATGGGCTTCACATAAGCAGCTTAAAACTATTTTAATTAATTATTTAAAGAGCATGTTATGTCATTGATGTCAGTTATTAATAAATCAACAATAGTAAGAAGAAATATATTTTTAACCAGACAACAAATGTAATGACATTATGTTAGTTATAAACTATAAGTGTGAAAGTAAGATGGAACTTATTTTTTCAATATGTATCATTTTGCAGTGAAGCAATGTCATCTAATGGCAAGGACGATGTAGTAATTGAAGAGCATCGGTAATGTGGTTGGCTAAACATTTCAAGGAAAAAATGCAAGAGATGCCTAAGTTTAGTTCAAATGACATGAAGAAGGAGGTTAAGAGGGAATTGAAGGTTAATGTGAGTTTACAGAAATGTAAGAGGGCTAAGAGGAAGATAATGCAAGAAATGGAAGGTAGTTTCAAAGATGAATTTGGAAAATTAGAAGCGTATTGCAATGAATTATGTTAGAATCTTAAGTTTTGATGAAGACTGACCCATAGAAAACATAAGTGTAAGTTACCTCTGAATTAAACAAGTTAAAATCTGATAGGTAACAGATCACCATTGCAAGAGTAAAGATATATTGCTAGATGAAAGATTCAAATATAGCAGACGAAAACTTAGCAGAACTCTAACATAACTATCTCTATCGCTAAGAAATATCCTATCGCTAGAAGTTCATTAAAGAACATGAGTAAATAACTAGCAGAAAGATGAACCAAGTCTCTGGACAAAGGAAATCAGCTAACGATAACAAGTTAAGCTATCGATAACAAAATACTTCAAGTAATAGACATTCAAATAACTAGTGACTGAGAGCAAATGAGTTAAATAGCGATAACATAGTTGCTAGCGATAACAGATATAGTTATCGATAATAGGATACCTAAAATAACTTAGAATATTCAGCAAGCTAAGTGTCCTCTAGCTAATGAACAAGCAAGTAACTAGTGATAATGATACTAGTTATCGATAGAAGATTGTTTATAAAGATGACATAGCTAGTATGCTGAACGTTGAACTAGAAGAATATGCTAGCGATAATGTTTATGTCTATCGATAGAAAGTGCTTTATGAAGATCCTTAGCTAATAGAAATATTATCTATGACATTGAGCTAATGGACTATACTTGCGATAGCATATGCTGTGCATTTCATGAATAAATTGTTTAGTTAACAGCTCAAGTGCAGAAATTATACTATGTAGTTAGCGATAGCAAAGCATGCTAGCGCTACTGAAAAAGCTGCTATGCAAGTACAGTTGTTGAAGACGTCCTGAACGCGCAGTCTAGCCTACTCTACGCATGAACAGTTGAAGCTAGATCAGAAGTTTGAATTAGCTGAAGAATAGTATCTATTTCCAACGGCTATGGACTTCCAACGACTATATTCTACGACCATATGAAGATGAATCAAAAGACAATCTATGAAGATATAAATAGAACAAGATTTGCTTCCAGAAGAAGATGAACGAAAAAAAAATATAACTAGCGATGAACAGGGCTTTATACAAAATTGCAGACTACTCTGATTGAGAGCAAAATCAAGTGAGCCCAGAAATGATGAGTTGAGCGCATTAAAAAGAAAGAGAGCTAGAGTACTCATTGTTCAATATTGTTAAGCTCTAGAATTGTAAATTCATCATATATTACTCTGTACTTAAGTGTTTATCACAATCCGTTCATTGAGTGAACTTTATTGTTAAAATCCTCTACTGTTTGAGGTTGTTCCAAAGCTTGGTGCTTTGAAGAACAGGGTGGTAACCTTACAGGTTGTAAGGGGGAGCGTTTAGAGAGAGTCTAAGCCTCTGTTAAGGTTGGCAGGTGATCCCGTGTTCGTAAAACCTGTGGTAGGCTTCACAAGTGCCCGACCAAACTTGTGGGTTGTAAAGGCTTCTCTTGTGCCCGGTTTAAACAAGAGGGTAGTGGAAATCTCAGGTGGAGCCTGAGGACTGGATGTAGGTCTGGGTTGACCGAACCAGTATAAACTGACTTTGCATTATCTCTTCCCTTTATTCTCTTAATTTCCAGCATATCCATCTTGTATACTTTTTAGTCCAATTCATGTTTTAAAAATATTCTCAGTGATAAATCAAAAAGAATTTCACAGATTGCCTTCATTGGGTTTAGAAAAGGAAAGATTTTAAAAGAGTTTGAAGAATTTTATCCTATCACCCAATTCACCCCCTCTTGGGTGACAGCCAGCATTTACAAATTAAAGGTTTCAAACCCTGGTTCGGATGTGAGTGTTGAGGTAAGTAACGAGGTATTGGAACAAGGAAGAAGAGTTTTCAAAAGAATGTACTTGTGTTTTAATGCCTTTAAGGTAAATTGAAATATGTTTCATGCCATGTGTTTTAAACATGTTATTATGTTTGGTTATGTAAGCCTTGTGTAATTGTGTAGGTTGGATGAAAAGAAGGATGTAGGCCTTTACTTGGAGTGAATGGCACATTCCTAGAAGGAAAAGCTCAAGGAATACTTCTAACAGCCGTGGGATTAGATGGTAATGACTCATTGTACCCATTGGCCTTTGGTTTATTTGAAAAGGAGAACACACTACAATGGACTTGGTTTATGGAATGGCTTAAGATCTCTCTAGATCTCGGCTAGGGAGAGAGCATAACCCTGATATCTGACATGCAAAAGGTTAGGACTTTAGTAATAACACCTGTATATTATTTTGATTAGTTTGCTGATTTTAATGCTTTTACATAGTTTGCTTATTTTTGGACTTTGTGAAACTGAACTTATTTGTGCCATTTCTACTTTTGATGCTTATATGAATTGATTTGTAATATGTTGCACTGAATTTAAGCAATTCTTATTGTTGCAATTTCAGGGATTGACTCATGCTGTGAATGTGGTGCTTCTAAACTTTGAGCATTGGCTTTGTGCACGCATATTTATGCCAATTGGTGCAAGAAATCAAGGGGGAATGAATTCAATAAAAGATTTTGGTATTGTGCATGGAGTACATATGCAGAAGAATTCAAAGACAACATCAAAGCTCTTGGGGAGTTGAATGAATCAATTGTTATAAATGCAATAACTTTCAACCCGGGTGTATGGGTAAGAGCCTATTTCACTACTAGATGTAGCTCCTGGTCAGTGGATAATCACATGAGTAGATCATTAAATGATTGGATAGATGAGTGTATATACCTTCCAGTTATTAGAATGTTTGATGGAATTAGGCTTAAAATGATGGCAAAATAGGCAGATAGTGAGATCAATGTGAGGAATTGGAGGGGTGATTTCAGTCGAAAGTGTATTGACCTATTGGAACCTAATAGGTTTTTGGTTGAATAGTTTACAATGAGGTTTAATGGTGATGATGGTTTTGAGGTAAATGAGGGCTAAGATAGGCATACTGTTGTTTTTACTAGACGCATGTGTACATGTAGGGCTTAGGATTTAACTGGAATCCTATATCAGCATGCAATTTGTGTGATGTATCATGCAAAGATTGAACCAAAATCTGGAATCTCTCACTTCTACCATAAGGGCACTTATCTAGCTTCTTATAGAACAAAGTTACAGGATATGTCTTTTGTTTTTTAAATTTATTTCAGGTTCTTTTTTTTACTTTTGGGCCTATCCCGGCGCTTGTTATGTACAAAGTGCCGGGATAGGCTTTCCCTCCCAATTTTTTACCCATTTCCCTCCCCTTCCATTTCATCTTTGTTCCCTCCCAAACCCTCATTCCTTCTCCACCGAAACTTCCTTCCCTCTACTCGTCCCCATTTCACTCTCACACTACCACTTTGGCCCTCACTCCCTTCTCCGATTTCTTCCTTTCCTATATTATATTCCGTCCGGCCACTAGCGAGGAGAAGACGACATTTTTTATCTCTCTAATGAAAATGAAGCTGCACCGTTTTTTAGTGAGAATTTTGATTGGGTTCTGGTGTTAAGGAGTTGTAATACGATTAAATTGAGGCTTAAGGTTAGATTTTAAGTTTACCTAATGAAATTCGAGCTGATATGATGTTCTTAGTCGGATTCGAACTCTTATATGTGGGTGATACTGTTCACCATCAAAGTTTTACTTGGATTTCGACCTAATCCAAAGTGAAATAGTTTTTAAATGCTTGTAAGAGTAAATTAGAGTTGTTATCAGTCATTGTATGTCCGATTTCTGCCATGTATTCAAATTTTGCACTTCAATCCATTATGCTCTATTTCTCTGCCCATGGAATTCTTTGATTTGGAGTTTTGATCTTCTAGTAGTTGAGCTCTGCATGTATTGGTGAAAAATAATATACAGAAGTATTACCAAATAACTCAAAATTTAAAAAGAGTCCATGGTCATATAAAGTTTTAATTTCTAAGCTTTGTGTGATGGTTTTGAATCTGGAAAATTTATCTAGGCTTGCTGTCAATAGGATTAATAATGTTTAATTTTGAGAAATTTCAGATCAAATGAGGGAGTATGGATTATGGTTCTACGATAAAGGAGAGAACAATTAATCGATCAAAAGGCATTAAAGACATATAAAGAGATGATTTTTTGAGGTGTTTGTGCAGTTTTTCTTTCATTTAGGAATATGTATATATATTTGATGTTTGATCTTTACAAGGATGATTTAATGTTACCTAAACTTTTAAGAGGTTTCAAAGAGTAGAGTTGAGGCTTTGTGGAAATTTTGTATTTTTCCCCTTCTTTTCCCCCTGTTCAGCTAGCCAATTTGTTGCTCTGTTTTGGTCCAAATATGGTTTTGTTTGGTAGTGAATTTGTAGTGGGATTTTTCTGTTCTTGCTGGTGCTGGTTGACTGCTTCAGTGACAGGGAAAAGAGAATTTGTGATGTTTAATTTAGTAGGAATAAGGTTTAATTGAGTATGTGAATTTGTATTAATTTTCTTTGCTCTGATACGGTTCTTTGTGCTGTATGGTCCCTGAGGAAGATGTAATTGAGTGTAGATATGTGGTAGCATGTTTAATTTATGCATGGAATGTGAAATTATTTTTCGCCCTTTGCCTATTCTGTTTTAGTCAATCATGAGGAATTAATAATGGTATAAGAATTGGATTGGAATCATCACTTAATCATTCGATTTTGCTCTGAATCATTTTGAGCTATTGAACTTCACTTTGCTGAAGACCTAGTCTTTTGAATTTGAACTGCATGTTGGCTTTCACAGTTTGAAATTTGGAATAATTAACACCCATTATATCATTTCAGACCTAATTTGTATATTATTTGTGCATTTTTAAATTTTTGCTGAATATTTTGAGCTTAGATCTAAACTATTGTTTTACATAATATTTTTTATAGGAGCCTACAATTGCCTAATAGTTTGTTGGTAGAAACAGGGGACCAAAAGTGAGATACTTTTGTGCAATTTGAGAGCTTTTATTAATTGACTTTGCCACGTAGAAGGTACACTTTTCAATTTCCTTCCTCCATTGAATTATGAATAATATTATTGTTGTTTCATTAAACTCTAATGAATAAGTTTGATGTGGTAGTAATTGTGCAATATTTGAAAATATCCATGAATGGTAGATATTGTGTTTTTATGCCCATTAATGCTATATGTATATATTCTCTATGAATTATGTTGTTGAAGACTGGAAAATTACTGAGTTAATGATTGGTGTTTTGTGGGCTATCCATTTATAAGTTAAAAAGATAGTGCCTTGAGCCTGGGAACGCTCATTTTGTAGCCGTTATGCTGCTGAATTTTTGTTAAAAAATAAGGTAACATCATAAGGTGGCTACCTAAGAGTAAGTTTATTAAATCGATCTTACCGCCACTTTTCTTTAGTAGGTTACCATGTTGGATTGGAAATGGATGTCTTGTGATCGGCGTTCAAAGAAATATATAGATGGATTAAAAGAGTTCATTGAATTTATCGCTGAGCATGCAGAGAATGCTAACAGAATTGTATGCTATTGTATGTCGTGTTTGTATGGAAAGCGTCTCCATCCTCTTAACTTACTGGGCCATTTAATTTGTCATGGAATCGATCCGTCTTATACACGTTGGACAAAGCATGGTGAGACGTATGAGTATTCTGGCGGAGACCGGGTACCTGATGTTAGTAGCACTTCAAATGTGGTTGACACAGACATGTGTGATGAGAGCGATGATCTTGAAAAAATGTTGAATGTGGTGGTTGAGGAGGATCCTGAAATATTTCAGACACTGAAAAGCGATGCAAAGACGCCTTTGTATGTGGGATGCAGCAAATACACCAGATTGTGTGCGGTGTTTAAATTGTATAACCTGAAGGCACGATACGGTTGGAGTGATGCAAGTTTCACCGCTCTGCTCTCCGCTCTGCAAGATATACTCCCAGAAGGGAACATAGTCCCTTCAAAAACATACGAGGCAAAGCAAATTCTCCGGTCAACCGGTATGAAATATGAGAAAATACATGCATGTCCCAACGACTGTATTTTATTCCAGAACCAGTATGCGTCTTTGGAGAAGTGTCCTAAATGTGACACATCTCGGTATGGAAAGAAAGGTAAGAGTTCTTCTAAAGTCTTGGGGTACTTTCTAATCATTCCAAGATTCAAGTGCATGTTCAATGATGTGGATATTGCAAAACTTTTGACATGGCACGCTGATGAGAGGATTAAAGACATCAAGTTTAGCTACCCCTCAGATGCCCCCCAATGGAAAAAAATTGATTACGAGTACCCTGAGTTCGGTGAAGAACCAAGAAACCTACGGCTTGCATTGGCAACCGATGGAATCAGTCTGCATGGAGTTCAGAGTAGTACTCTCAGCACATGGCCGGTGATTCTGATGATATACAACCTCCCCCAAAATTTGATCATGAAACGCAAATTTATGATGGTTTCCATGCTTATTTCCGGGCCTAAACAGCCCGGCAACAATATAGACGTATACTTGTATCCTTTGATTGAAGACCTGAAGCATATATGGGATTTGGGTGAGACGGTTTTCGATGGCTGTAAGGAAGAAAGTTTCAAATTGAGAGCAATGTTGTTTGGCACAATAAATGATTTCCCAGCATATGTTAATTTGTTTATAGCATCAAAGGATATGGTGCGTGCCCTATATGTGAAGATGATACCCATTAGATGCGATTGGATCACTGCAAGAAAAATGTTTACATGGAACATCGGAGGTTCTTGCCATTTAAGCATCGTTGGCGGAGGTGGAAGAAGGTGAACGCGGATATTGACCGGGGAAGACGTTCTTGAAAAGGTGAACGCGGTGGAGAATGATTTTGGCAAGCCTTTTGCTAAAAATGTATTGACAAGTGGCTGGAAGAAGAGGTCCATATTCTTTGAACTCCCGTATTGGAAGTCCTTATATGTCAGGCACTTTCTTGATGTGATGCATATTGAAAAAAACCTCTGTGATAACCTAATTGGCATGTTACTAAATAAGCAAGGAAAAAGTAAGATAATGTCAATTCAAGGTTAGATATGCTCAACCTGGGAATAAGACAAGAGTTGGCACCTGTCGAGAAGGGATACCGCACTTATTTACCTCCAGCTGCTTACACCCTTTCGAGTAAAGAGAAAAGATCATTCTGTGAGTTTTTGAGTGGAATCAAAGTTCCAGAGGGCTACTCCTCAAATGTAAAGAACCTTGTATCCTTGAAAGAGTTGAAGTTGAAGAACCTGAAATCTCATGATTGCCACGTCCTGATGCAAAATTTATTACCGGTTGGCATACGCAGCATTTTACCCAAGAAACTGTGGAGCACGATCACCAGACTTTGTATGTTCTTCAAGCTCATTTGTCGTAAAGTGGTTGATACAACAAATTTGCAGGATTTACAGAGGCAGATCGTTTGTACCCTGTGCGAATTTGAAATGTATTTCCCCCTTCATTCTTTGATATCATGGTTCACCTTACTGTACACTTGGTCAAAGAGGTTCAACTATGCGGCCAAGTCTATTTGAGATGGATGTACCCGATTGAGCGGTTCATGAAAGTTTTAAAGGGGTATGTTAAAAATAGATATCGACCAGAGGGGTGTACTGCTGAACGATACATCGTTGAAGAAGCGAGTGATTTGTGTGCCGATAACTTATCAAATGTTGAACCTCTTGGTTTGCCGAAGTCTTGTCACAATAGGCAATTAACGGGGAAAGGAATAAGTGGGTTTAAGTTATTACGCATTTCGAATGCTGAAAGGGAGTTGGCGCACTTGTACATTCTCCACAACACTCCTGAGGTTGAACCATTCATTGAAGAACACAAAAAACTCCTTCGTGAAATACACGGTGATAGGAATGAGAGTTTGATCACAAATGAGCACAAAAAACATTTCATTAGATGGTTCAATGCACGTATTTGTCAGCAGGTTGAGCTTAATGCTGGATCGGTTTGTGAAAGATTGTTTTGGCTGTCGAAAAGACCGGGTTTGCACGCATTTTCTTATACTGGCTATGCAATCAACGATTACAACATGTTCAGAGTTCCCGTGTTCCAGTGTCAGTGGGTTAACAACCACAGTGGACGGCAGTTAGATGAATTTGGGTTTATATCGGTCAACCTTTCTAAAGTTGGATATAAGGATGATCCTTATATTCTACAGTCTCAAGCAGCACAAGTGTTTTACGTTGCAGATCCTTCTAAGAAGAATTGGTCAGTTGTCATGCAGTCGAACAAAAATTATGCCAAGCAAGTTGATGATGAAAGTAGTGATGATGATATGAATGTGATAGAAGATATTCCTTCCTTTGAGACATTACTGTTAGAAGACTTTGATGCAGACGGGAATGATGACAAAGATGAGCCTGTTTATGTAAGACGTGATCATGAAGAAAGAATTTGGGTAAACACAACCCTAAATCCAACAAAAAAGAGGAAGCAGACAATTGTAGACAATATAACAAAAAGGAAAAAGAGACGAAAGGCCTCATATTGATTTCAGTTTGTATGTATTTATGTTTTGCACTATGAATTATTTCATTTAATTCACATACACTTAGCATGATTATATATATGCACTAAATCATGTCTTGTTTAATTTTTTTTACAGGAGAATTGATCCTCCCCTAAACGGGGAGGAAGAAGCACAACCTAGTGCCCAAGTAGATATCGATGAATGTAGAGCAAGACATGAGGCGGATGTTCGTCGTGGCAGGACCATTATGCGCAAACTCCTCACACACAGAGCTCAGGGAGTAAAGACATGACTTAAATGGAATGACAATAACCAAGCTACCGGAAAGTCGGCGAAGCTTCTCTCGGGTTACATTGGTGCACTGTTCGGGACAAAATCCCTATTACTATTACAGATTGGAGAAAAGCAGGCGACAAACATGAGTCAGTTTGGTTAGATATTCAAGTAAGCTACAATTTTACAATTAAGGGCATATGTGTCATCATAACATTGTAACTAACGAATTTAATATGATTTTTGTTGTTACAGACCGTCTTTGATATCGACGATACTCATAGGGAGTATGTGTTGAAGAAAGCTTCGAGAATGCATAGGAATTATCGTTTCACCTTGACCACGTATTACCTGAGAGATGGAGACGAGGGGATCATTCCAACGCCACCATCTTCATATGTTGAGTCAATTATTCAAGAAGATTGGGATGAATTTGTGTGACAACGTTTGACTGAGGAGTTCCAAGAAAGAAGTAAAAAAAAATAGCCAAGCGGCTAAGAGCCATAAGTATCCGTATATGGGCGGACGAAAGACATTTCCTGAATTGGAGGAAGATATGGTATGTTAGTAACGCTTTTGGTTCCAAAATTATGAATAAATGTTTGCGTGATTAATTTATACGTTCACCTGGTTTACTTTGATAGATTGAGGAACAGGGCCTAGACGGTAGGCCACCACGGCATGACCTCTGGGTCAGAGGTCACTCGAAGAAGGACGGTACCATCATTCATGAAGAGGTCAAAAGAGTCCATGAATGATGTGTAAGTCATTCTCTTGGAATTTCTAATATTTTTCTAAATGGTGACTTTGCTAAGTTAATAACTAATAATCCTTCCTCCTTGTTATAGGTTTTGTTAACACAAGAATGCTCTAACGAGGTCAACAAATTTGGCAGTGACAATTTCCTCAGCAGAGCAGTTGATTGCCCTGAGTATTTTGGCCGTGTTCGGGGTGCGGGTCTAGGCATCATGCCCTCATCTTACTTTGGCCGCAAAAAGAGGGCATCAAAAGGCGATGTTAGAGGGTTGAAAGATGAAGTTCTTACTATGAGGGAGGAGATGCTTGAGATGCAATGAGGAAATCGAACGATGGAATGAGGAAATACAAAGACAGCATAAGGAAATGGAACGACGGAATGAAGAAATGCAACAACAGTACGAGAAGATGTTCGAATTCTTCCAGCAAAGCAATGTTGCATCACAAAAGTCCAACTTGGTGCAACAAAGTCACGTTCCTTCCTTCGAGAGTCCAAGCATCAGGGATAGCTGTACGATGCCCAGGACCAACATTCCTCAGGTAGTTCATACATTTTCTACTTAAAAACTAGTAGTGAATCTATTATATTTTTGATTGTGACCTAATGTTGACAACTCTTTCGTAGGGCGAGTCAAAGTGCAGGCTATATACGGATTAATCTTTCAGTGAAGTAGTTGCGATTGGCAAGGTCTACAATACTTCGAACATGACCCTACACAACTCGCCGTTGCCTGAAAATGCATTAAGGGTATTGGTTGAATACTCTTACAACGATTAGGCAATGTTACCATTCCCTACTCCTGATTTGATGACTAGGGTCGAAAAGGTTGTCGGTGCATACATTGCTTGGCCTATTGGTTTGATTGTGCCAATACCACAGGTAATTATTTACTAATAACATTTACACTAGCATTCATTGTTTTGGAATAACGCTATTTTATTTACATGTTTTACAGGGTACCCAATTTATGGGAAAGAAAGCACAAGTGGCTAATGTCAAAGGTACCCATGGTTCAGCTGCTCAAATCAAGAAAAAGAGTACATGTACCGATCCGTTGTCACAGGTGATTATTTGCTAATTAATTTAAACTAGCACTCTTCTTAATTATTGGAAGGAATTTTCAAACTTTCTATTTACACGGTTTATAGGCACCAAAAGCTAAGGGTAAGAAAAAATTTCAAGTGCCTGATCCTATGATTGAAGATACAAGCGCCAAAACGCCATATCGTGCTCAGTTGTGAGTATTTGTAGCTACCGTATCTCGCGATTCTATTGCCTCAATTCCTTTCAACAGGCATATATTTGACGAGGCAAATTTCACTGACGTTCTTTCTAAGGATGAAGTAATGGAGGTGCTTAACCAAAGATGGGTCGGTGCTATGGTTATCAATTTATGGATCAGGTATATATGCGTTTCCATTGTGGTTTTGTTCAATGTCATAAGTTTTACACTAATTGGGAGTTGGTATGGTTTCTATGAAGGCATATGCATGAAGTTGTCATGATCGTCGGGGAGCACGTTTCGTTCGAATTCATAAGCCCTTATTCGATAGCAAAAATTGCGGGCTCGAAACGTAAGGACCAGTTCAAAGCGATTCAAAGGCGTTTCTCTTTAAAGGAAATAGCCAGAACTTTATTCTTAGCTCCGATTAATACAGGGTAAGTCTATACGTATCATAGCTTTCATTGTATTTTTAGTTCCGAGCATCATAGATATTTATACTAACATAACGTTATAAAAAAATTTTAGGCTACATTGGATTTTTCTTGTCATCAATCCGATGGTACAAGAGGATCCCATAATTTACTATTTGGATCCTGTGGAATCTGCTCTCCCAGATAATCGCCCAGATTTGATGCGTCTCTTCAATGAGTAAGTGAATGTCAACATTATTTGAATGCGTTGTATTATTTGTCATTTTATGACCGATCCTAGCTAATAAAATTAATTTGATTTGTTTCTTTTTTAGAGTATTGACTAGTTTTCGGTCCTCTTTTAAGTTGAAGTATTCCAGAGCCCCTGACCCAAAAAATGCTTATAAGTGGCAAACAATCCATGGTTTATAAAGTTATTCAATTTTTAAAACAATATATCTAGTTAAACCATAACGTAAATGTTTCTTCTACGATATATTTGGTGGTTTTTGTTACAGTGCCCCTACTAACCCAATAACAATGACTGTGGCTACTATGTGATGCAATACATGTGGGATATCGTCACACATGATCGACTTGGCATCTCACTGACAGTAAGTTTTATATTTTTCCAACTCTAATTGTGTTTGTACTTGTTATACTTCAAGTAAATTTACTTGTCATTTTAATGTGTTTGTGCAGTATTACCCAGACGCTCGTTGCTTCATGTTGTCAAGGGAAAAAATAAATGCACTAATTGAAGAATGGTGCAATTATGTATACCCTCTTTTCTCCGAAATTAGATGATCCATTCATTAGTATGCTTTTGTTTTCAACTTAGAATGGTTGGTTTAATTGTACATTAGCATGACTTTTCTGGTGTGTATATATATATGGATTGGCTGGAATGGTATAAAGCTGCTGGTTTTTTGCACTGATGCAAGAGGGTGTGAAACAAAAATAAATGAAATATTTTAAAAAAATATTACCTATAGCGGCGCTTATCACGTAATAAGTGCCGCTATAGGGTGTCTAAAAAATAAATGAAATATTTTAAAAAAATTATGACCTACAGTGGTGCTTGTTACATAATAAGCACCACTATAGGTTGTCTATAGCTGCGCTTATTAATAAAAAATTGCCGCTATAGGCATTTTCTTAAAAAAATAAGGCCTATAGCGGCGCTTAGACATGTTTAAGCGTCGCTATAGGTATAACCTAAAGCTGTGCTTTTGAGATTATAAGCGCCGCTATAGGTATGACCTAAAGCTGCGCTTTTGAGATTATATGCGCCGCTTTAGATAACCTATAGCGGCGCTTATAACACAAAATAAGCGCCGCTATAGGTTACATGACCTATTGCAGCACTGGCTATATCGGCGCTTAAAAGCGCTGCTATAGGGTCAAAAAAAGCGTTGCTATAAGGTATTTCTGTAGTAGTGTCACCTACCACATCACCCCAGTCAAAATGCATTAAATGACACATGGCGAGACATGGCGTATAGGTGGCCCAATTAATGCTAAATTAATGGTGTTTATCTTTAGCTAACAGGTTATGTGATTTTTGAACCCAAAATGAAAGCTCAGAGGTATTTTTGGTCCAAAAAAGGCATTTATTGCTGGGTGATCTTTTGACAAAAGCACATATGTAATTTTGACCCTTAAAACAAACAAGATTATATATTCATGAAGGGGCATGAACATATAGACGTTGCAAAAGAAAAAAAAAGGCACACGTAGAAGAAGGGCAGACAAAGGGCAAAGGGGGATAAACAGTGTAGCTTTAACATCCTTGAAAAAATATAAATTTATTAATACTTTGAAATATATATATATAGAAGACTAAAAATAATAAATAACAAGCTATGATATTATTATTATTATTATTATAAAAGATAACGTATAGAAAATTCTAGAGGGATAAGGGGATATATAGGAGGGTATTACTAGATTAAAGAGAATGACAATTCTAGGAATTAGAAACATAAAAATGTATTAAAGAACTGACTTTGAGAGGAAGAATAAAAAGGGATAACAAGGTAATAATGACTTGACTTATAAAAGAAGATTTTGAGTAATGAGATTGCAGTAAATGATCTTAGTCATATAGGGTCAGAAAATTACTATAAATAAGTCTTAGTTGTGAAAGGCAAAGGCACCCAAATTTAGAAAGAGAGAACAAAAAAAGAAACATTACTTAAACCCTTTGAATATCTACTGAGAAAGTAAGGAATTATCTTAGTGATGTCTACAATTCTTATTTTTCTTATCTTCCTCTCTCTCCAACTTTTCTATCTACGTCCAAGTGTGTGATATATTTATATTTCCTTATTCTCCTTTTCTCCCTCTATTATTCTTGTTTCTGCGTAAGGGTATCGAAGAAGTGAAGAAGAAGGCTTATTTTTAGTTCTCTCCCTTGCCTCATCTATGTGGGGAATGGGGATGCTTTATTTACTTCTCTCTCTCTCTCTCTATGTCATTCTTTATTTCTATCTCTATTAGAGCTAGGATTTTCGGGCCAGCCTGTGGGTTGAGCCTGAAAAATGAGAAAAAAATCGGGTGTTGGCTGCAAAAAAGTCAACCCGAAGTTAATCAGGCTTAGGTAGCCCGCAATCCAAATGAACTGGTTTACATTCGGGCTAACCCGTTGGGTGTACGGGGTTAGACCATTTATTTATTTATTTTTATTTTAAAAGACATCTTTTTCAGTCTTCATTCTTCAATCACACTCACACTCACACACAAGCCCTGAACCTAAAGTGAAGACCTGGTCGCCCCTTGACTCAAAAAAACCCCCTTCCCTTCCTTACCTTTCGTGTCGCCATTCGCCACTCGCCTCACGCCCTCACCACTCACCATCACCACCCATTGGCCACCAGTCACCCTCGCTCAGTTCGTCAGTCGCTCCCTCCGTCCTTTTGCCTGTCGAAGATCTCGGATTTCCCTTCCTCTACCTCTCTTTTATTTTGTCACCCTCTCTTCGTCCTTTGGCTGTTCTTCATTGTCGATTTCCGACGGCGGCTGATTCTTGTGAGAGAGCTCATTCATTATCTTGATTCAATTTGAGGGTTTTCAGTTTTGATCGTTTCCTTCAAATTTTCTTGTGCTGTGCATATCCTATGGTCTTTATTCTATCCTATAGTGCCTTGACTGCCTTTGCTAAAACGTCTCTGTAGTCTGTTGTTTCTATGAACATTTTCATGATTTTGTGCTTAACCCGTTGTGCCTTCAATTTTTGTGTGATCTATGTGTGTGTTTCTGTAATCTCTGTTGTGAGTTATAATCTGGAATACATTATACATATCTCATTATTAGATGTATTTTGGTGTTGTATTAGTGATTATTGACTAGTATATTAGGACAAGTATTTTGGTATGCTTTGTGTGTGGCAACCTGGCAGGGAAAGAGCCAAAGAGGTATTGCAGACTCATGTGTACCACTGCGCCCAGTTCCCACTGCAGCACCACAAGTATGTGTGTGTGTAGGATAAAAAATCTCCCATGACATCCCATGTTTGTGTTTAGTAATCAGTGTTCATGTTGACACTTAACAATGTTTTGTTAGTTGTAGTATTGTAGATGCTATTTTTTTATGTTGATATGTTTCAAGGTCCAACTTTGAAGCATGGGTCCAAAAAAAATGATCTGTTCATTTTTTTAAAGGGCAGATATATTCGGTCTAGGGCCAGAAAAACCCTAGACCGATTTATTTCAGGTCAGATACGGTTAGCCCGTTTGGCCAGCAGGCCGATGAGGGCTAGCCCGAAATCCCGGCTCTAATCTCTATTTCTACATTCGTCCTTTTGTAAATCTTTTCTTGAATAATATATGCGTGTGATCACCGTACAAAAAGGGGTTTTTATTTCATCTCATCACATCACCCCTCCCTCTAATATCATATGGGGTCCCACCTATATATATATATATATATACATAATCATATCTTTTGCCACTTGATTCCCTCTTGGAACCATCTCTGATAGTTATATTTTATCTATTCAAGTCTTTTTCTCCTTCTTCCCTTAAAATCCTATCTTCCCCTCACACAAATCTTCTATTTCTAATTTGTTTCCTTTTACTGAAAAAGAAAAGGTGTTTATTTCTCCATCCACACATGTGTGTGTATTCTTATATCTTGAATGCTGCTGTAAATTATTTGTGTTATTGTGTTTGTTTGACATTCAAAAGAGGAAAAATAAAGAGAAAGGGGATAAAGTCTTGAAATCATATTTTGTTAATTTTTTTTGTTTACTTCAAATCTGATTAGCTAGATGAGAATTGCCAAAACTGTGTGATTGTTGTGTGCAGATATGAAAAATAATTCTGTGTGGTATGATATTGTGGATCCTCACTAGGGGACGTCTTAGTTATGTTCACATAAGGGATATGTTCCCTTAAATTTTTTTGGGTACAATTTCTCATATAATTTATTTTCTAGAGTAAAGTCTTATTTTTTGTTTAATAAAGCAGCTGGACATTATTAGTTTAAATTTTGGCATCCCTCATTGTTTTCGTAATGTTTCAGATGCCGACCACAGATGTAAAAGTTTTGATATGGGTAGGAACTATGTAAGTAATTCAAAATATGCATGTTATTAGTACCACCCATTTAGATCCACCATTATCACCTAGTCAATCCAAGAGTCCACTGATTTTCTACAACAATTATATTCAGAACTTCTTTGCTCTCGAGGAAGATCATCTTGCCTCTTTTTCTGCTGACAGTATCATTATGGAATCTCCAGGAACCACGACCACCCTAGAAGGCCAGCCACCAATTGGGAATCCTTAGAAGATGATTATCAAATTATAATCTAATGAATAAAAAATAATATATTATGAAGAATAAAGTTATGTTGTATTTGCTTAGGTATTTGGGTTTGCACTTGTAACTGAGATTTGACATGAATAAATAATCTTTATTATTATTGTGCCATGTTCTTATTATTATTATTATTATTATTATTACTACTACTTTTATTATTTAACTCATTTTTAAGTTTTACAGTAGCCATCAAGTGATGCCAACATATTTGGTGGTTTAATTTCGTATTAAAACCCGTTAAAGAACTCAATCAAAAAAAGGGTCAAAGAAGTCTATGCAAAACCCTCCTATTGCCAATTCTATAACCTTATTATATTTGACGGGTTTTATTATAGAATTGTTCAATATGGTACCTTTTAGACAATTAACAATCATCGCGTATACACTCATAAAAAATGATGCATTAGAATTTGACAGTTTAAAACTGCCAAATATAGGCAAAAATATATTACTCTTTTTTGTGGTAGCATCGCTTGTTCATGTTGGTGATTCTTCATCACCCTTTAATTTATCTCAAGAGTTCATACTAATTCAATTAGGGTTAAGATGTATTTTGACCAATAAAGTATTGGCCTAGAAGCGTCTGGCACAATTATATTTTGAACGGTCCTTATATGCCAATTAAGTTTTAAAATTGAGCATATTGGCCAACGCCGTTAGAAAACACTTAATGGCATCCGTTTGTGCAGACGTAGTCTCACCACATCAGCGCACAATTGACACGTGTCTGACCTCGTCATTACACAAGCTGACACGTGTTACGCCATGTTAGCACAAATGGAGGCCATTAAGTGCTTCTTAATGGCGTTGGCCAATATGCTCCATTTTAAAACTTTATTAGCATACAAGAATCCTTCAAAATATAATTGTGTTATACGTGAGAGTGGCAATCGCACAAGAGGGGGGGTGAATTGTGCTTCCGAAAATTAAAAACTAATTAAAGCAACACAATCTTTATACTAGTTCGGCCAACACTGCCTACACCCAGTTCTCCAACTCCTCGTTGGGTTCCACTAACCAAAGGTTTTACAACACAGGTTCACCTGCCAACCTTTACAGAGTTTTAGAATCCCTCTAAACACTCCCCCTTACTACCTGTAAGGTTACTACCCTGTTCTCAAAGCACCAAGCTTTAGAACAACCTTAAACAGTAGAGGATTTCAATAATAAAGTTCACTTAATGAACAGATTATGATAATCACTTAAGTACAAATAAAATCACTAAAATCAGAGAGCAATGAATGTGTTCGTGAATATTCTTTGTTTTTCGTCAGTTCTTCATAAATGCTCAAGTTCTGTATTTATGTCTCTTCTCAGATTTGCCATTGCTTTCATCTTCATGAGGCCGTTTGAATATGGTCGTTGGAGGTCCATAGCCGTTGGCAATAAATGCTATTCTTCAACTAATTTAAACTTCTATTCTAGATTCAACTGTTCATGCATAGAGTGAGCTAGGGGAGAGATAGACTGCGTGTTCTGAACGTCTGCAACAACAGTACTTGCATAGCAGCTTTTTCAGTAGCGCTAGCATGCTTTGCTATCGCTAACTGCATAGTATAATTCCTGCACTTGAGTTGTTAGCTAAACAAGTAATCATGTAATGCACAGCAGATGTTATCGCAAGCTTAGTCCATTAGCTCAATGTATCAGCTTATCAGTTTGTCTAAGTTATCACAATGGGCATTCTCCTAGCGATAGCTAGATGCGTTATCGCTAGTGACCTTTGTTATCGCAAGTTTGTTTAGCTATTTGAGTAACTTATGTTATTTCCTCAAGTATTTAGATATCGATAGCTAATCCTGTTATCGATAGCAGCTTATGATATCGCTAGCTGATTCCAATAGCTCAAGGACTTGGTTCATTTTTTGCTAGTTGTTCTTCCTTTCATTTATCCATGTTATCAATGAACTTCTAGCGATAGGATATTTCTTAGCGATAGTGAAGGACTTAGCGATAGATATTAACTTTGTTATTTCTAAGTCTTCATTTGTTATGGCTCTTTGTCTATTAGCGATAGGGATACATTTAGCTATAGAAATATTTACTTTAGATTTCAGCTAAGTTTCCATCAGCTATTGTTGGGCTTTTCATTAGCAATATATTCTTACTCTAGCGATAGTGAAAGGCTTTAGCTATAGATATTAACCCTGTTATTTCTAAATCATCATTTGCTATTGCTTTTTATCTATTTGCGATAAGCTCTAGCTCTAGCGATAGTAATTTGTTACCTATCAGATTTTACTTGTTTAATTCAAAGGTAACTTACACTCTATTTACTTATGTTATCTATGGGGCCAGTCCTCATCAAAACTTAAGATTCTAACAATACGCTTATGGGCTAATACTTTATTGGCCAAAATGCACCTTAATCCTAATTGGATTTATCTAAAAAATTAAACTAATTACATTAGGTCAAACATTTTCCTTCCTAACTTTAACTTATAACAATCATCATTAACCAATTTAACAGAAGTGATAAAATTGCTCATTTTTAGACGTTTATATTTATTTTTGCACCCATTAAAACTTAACAAGACGTAAATCCCCGTGCGTTGCACGAGTCATGTTGATTATTATATTTTTTTCTTTGTTTTCAGTTGTTGTGTTTTTAATGAAAATTCAATATTAACTTGAATTTGTATTAGTAAAAATAATAAAATCATACAAAACATTTGCTAAATTTAACCATAGTTATGTTTGATGTTAAGTTGGGTTAGCTGAAAGCTAATAAAATTTTGAGTTTTTTAACCTCAATATAAAGAATACTTGACAACAATTGTGTCTTCTTCTTTTACATAGCAAATAGAATTGGATTATGAACATACATCATTTTCTTAATAAACTTTACAAATTTATATCATATTTATAATATGGAGACAATTAACATTGCAGTTCATTAATAGATAATATGTAAATCTTTTAAGAGTTGCTTTGCTATAGATGAAAATTGTTGGTTGATACAATTTCTCTTATTTGAAGACATTGTACGACTCCCGTTACCATATGAGGAAGACTTAAAATCAAATGGGTCTTATATACTTTGTAATTAATAGAGATATAGTAGGTTAAATATTTTTAATGTAATTTTTGTATATGAAATGTTTAAATATTCATGGGATAAGGTGCACTATATTTTTTAGGTGCATTCAGTTCCCTAGAGTTAGTTGTGATACAATTTCACCTCTAAAAGAATTTGTTAAATAAATTCGGTTTTAATGTTAGTATGTGGAATGTAAAGGGGATCGTTTTTTTTAAAAGAATAACACTCTCCTTTTCAAGGAATGTGAAAGGTTGTGAATAACTCCTCTGCTGCTCAAACATTTAATTATTAATTAATTTTTTAATTTAATATGTAATTAATTGTTAAATAAAGTTAGTTTTTTATAGATGAAATTCCCTATTCGAGGAAATATGAAAGGGTATGACACGTACTTTGGACTTTTCAATAATAATTGTTTTGTCATCATTGTCCATATTAATAAATAACTTTTGTGAACTAATATGCATAAAAATATAATAAAAATCTAAAAAAAACTAAATAATAATTATGTTTTTATTTTAAACTTATATTTGTGAAATTTTGAACAAAACGCAAAACATGAATATAATTGTTTAATTCAATCCTAAATCACATTCATTATCTTATTTTCAAATAATTATTTCCATCAATATGCTATAGTAAAACTTGATTATGAACTTTTCTAACAATTTTGGGAAACTCTTAGAATCTCATTATAATGAGACCTTTCGAACATCATTAAATAATTCAAGTATTATTAAAATTATGAAATTTAAAGTTACCTTAAACCAATAAATACATTGAATCATAATAGATAACACCTCCTAATCCTTATTAAAAAAAACTGAATACGAATTTCAGGGATCCAAACCCCACAACTGTACACATACATATAACAACACTAGAACTGAAAAGAATGCCATTTTTAACTTTTCAATTGTAAGAAACCAAAATGTAATAATACATTCTTCAATGATTATTTTAAAGGAATAGCACAACACCCTTAATATTTGTAAAACACAATGAATATATATGACCAAAAGATAATGTGATCATAATTTAAACCATCAACCCAAAAATAGTAGAAGAACTATCAAACAAAACCACCAACATTAACAATACATTATTCCAAATTTCTTCCACTATATCTAGCAATAAAATCCTTATGAGAAAGCTTCTCTTCATTCCAAAGAGCATCCAACGTGTGTATAAACATCATGAAGAAACTCACGATTTCCAAACACAAATGTATTGAGCGCTGACCACCACGAAAGAAAATCTATTGCAAATATCCTTGCAATAAGCGAAAGAAATAAATAAATCAGCAAATATGAAAGAGTCAATATCACTCATAGCATGATACAAATTCAATGTTAATACATCACGCTTTTAAACACAAATAATTTTGATGCACATATTCACTATTAAGATTGTAGAAGATGAAAGAATACACATATTCATCACTAAAACACATAATTAAGATTATGTAAGATAAAAAGATACAAATACTCATTCAAAAATTATGCTTTCTAGGAACAATTGAACTGCTACACATTCATCAGTAAACCAAGCAGTGACAAGTATGAGAGAAAACCTATTGCATCCATCCTTGCACAAAAAGGAAAAAACATCAATCACAACCACATTAATAAAATCATAATACAACAACAACAACAACAAAGCCTTATCCCACTAAGTGGGGTCAGCTACATGGATCGCACGACGCCATTGTGCTCTATCAGTAACCAAATCTTTAGATATATTATTTATTAAAAGATCTCGCTTTACAACTTCATTGAGTGTAAGCCTCGGTCTCCCTCTTCCTCTCTTAATCGGACTCCAGACTGTTTGATCTACCCTCCTCACTGGCGCATCTAATGGCCTTCTTTGTACATGTCCAAACCACCTCAAACGATTTTCTACCATTTTCTCACTGATAGGTGCCACTCCAACTCGTTCGCGTATATGATCATTCCGAATCTTATCCTTTCTTGTGTGACCACACATCCATCTCAACATCCTCATTTCAGCTACCCCCATTTTATGTTCATGTTGACCCTTCAAAGCCCAACATTCACTACCATATAATACTGCTGGTCTTATAGCAGTGCGATAAAACTTCCCTTTTACCTTATGAGGTACTTTTCTATCGCAGAGAACTCCAGTAGCTTTCCTCTACTTACACCACCCAACTTGAATTCTATGATTGACATCGTCATCAATCTCACCATCTTGTCTTATAATTGATCCCAAATACCTAAACTTTGTCACTTAAGGGATTGTTTGTTCTCCCAATTTAACCTCCAAATCACCTCTAAGTTGTCTATTTGCAAAATTGCAATACATATATTCTGTCTTACTCGTACTTAAACGGAAACCCTTAGACTCCAGCGTGTTTCTCCATATCTCTAATTTATCATTAATCTCCTCTCTTGATTCGGCCAAAAGGACTATATCATCAGCAAAAAGCATGCACTTAGGGACCTCTTCTTCTATAGGCTCAGTTAGAGCATCTACCACTAAGTTAAACAAATATGGGCTCAAAGCTGATCGCTGATGTAGGCCAATTCTTATAGGGAAGTCCTTTGTCTCACCTCCCGGCGTTCTAACCTTAGTCAACACCCCATCATACATATCCTGAATAACTTTAATATAAGCAACACATACTCCTTTCTTTTCCAAGGCTTTCCAAAGTAAATCTCTCGGCACACGATCATACGCCTTTTCTAAGTCAATAAAAACCATATGTAAGTCTCTTTTTCTACTTCGATACTTTTCCATTATCCCACTTAGTAAATATATCGCCTCAGTTGTGGATCAACCTGGCATGAACCCAAACTGTCTCTTAGAAATACTAGTTTCTAGTCTTAACCTATGCTCAATCACCTTTTCCCATAGTTTCATTGTATGACTCATAAGCTTAATTCCCCTATAATTTGCACAATTTTGTATATCGCCTTTGTTTTTATAAATCGGAACTAAAGTACTTTTTCTCCAGTCATCAGGCATCTTCTTGGACCGTAAAATCTCGTTAAACAATTCAGATAACCATAACACACCCTCTTCCCCTAAACATTTCCAAACTTCAATCGGTATACCATCAGGTCCAACCGCTTTACCATTTTCCATTTTCTTAAGAGCTTCTCTAACCTCCCAAACTCTAATTCTACGATAAAACGACCTATTAAGTCCATCTTCACTAATTGTCAAATCCCCCAACTCACAAGATAGACCTTCACCTCCATCATTGAATAACTTAGAAAAGTAGGCCTCCCATCTATCCTTAATATCTTCGTCAGTAATCAAAACTTTACCTTCTTCATCTTTTATACATCTTACTTGATCCAAATCTCTCGAATTTCTCTCCCTACTCTTTGCGATCTTGTAAATCTTTTGTTCCCCAGCCTTTGTCCCTAACTCCTTATAAAACCCCTCGTATGCTTTAGCACGAGCTTCACTCACTGCCTTCTTAGTCTCCTTTTTAGCTAAGCGGTACTTTTCCCAATTTTCAGTATTATTACACAAGTGTATAGCCTTAAAACAATTCTTTTTATTCCGCACCTTTTCTTGGACATCCTTGTCCTACCACCAAGTCTCCTTATCTCGTGATCCAAAACCTTTTGATTCTCCTAAAGTAGCTTTAGCGACCATTTCAATCTTCGTAGCCATATTCTTCCACATGCTGTTAGCATTTCCTTGTGGCTCCCATACCCCTTCATCCAATAGATTTCTCTTAAAAATCTCTTGCTTCTCCCCCTTTAACTGCCACCACTTGATCTTTCGGTTCAAAACCGCCCGGCGCTTTTGTCTTATACATTTAATTCTCACATCAAGAACTAGAAGTCTATGTTGAGCGGTCTCCCCATGCCCAGGAATCACTTTACAATTAGTACATAACCTTCTATCAGGGTTTCTTACCAAAAAGAAGTCAATTTGTGACTTGTGAGTTCCACTTTTGTATGTAATTAAATGTTCTTCCCGCTTCTTAAAGCATGTGTTAACAATCTTAAGATTATATGCTAAGAAAAAATCGATAATTGTTTGCCCTTCATTATTCAACTCCCCATAACCAAAACTACCATGCGCCCTTGCATATGATCCAGCCTCTTTCCCAACATGTCCATTAAGATCCCCTCCAATAAAAATTTTCTCGGTTGCCGGTATACCTTGAATCAACCCTTCAATATCTGCCCAAAACTTCTCCTTAAGATATGCTTCTACCCCTACTTGGGGTGCATATGCACTAATAACATTTATTGTATCATTTCCCACAATTACTCTCATAGATATGATTTGGTCCTCAATCCGCTTAACTTACACTACATTCTTCTGCCATTCTTTATCTGCAATGATACCAACACCATTCCTCCCATTTATCTTTCCTGTGAACCAGAGTAACAATCATAATAAAATCATAATACAATGAACATAAAAGATGAAACAATATGGAACTATGAAGCAGATCACGGGCAAGCAAAGCAATCAAGAAGGGTAACGCAACATATATATAGACCACAAAAGATGAAAGGATGCACACATTTATCATTAAATTATCAAGGTATATAAAATGACAAGCATACGGTAATTATCAAGGTATATAAAATGACAAGCATACGGTAATTATCAGTCTAAATAAAAATTAAACCAACACATAGGACAAACTAAGAGTTTCAAAATAAATACAATGAACATAATATGAGAATGATCATAAAATATTTTGATTACACATTATTACATGATATTTATGAGTAACTAGTTTGTTAACGATGTTAACATAAGATGTATAGACTTAACGGATTTGTTAACAGTGTTACTACAAGATTTAGAGATTATATTGATTGATGGTATTGGACGTAGCTAAAAAAATTATTATTAGAATCAAACCTTAATCTTTTAAATAAAAGATAAAAGTATAAAAAATAAGGATGGATGAGGAAAACTGGAAAAGGGTAAGGACAATCCGGGTTGGACATTTATCATAGTCATGATGATGACTCAACAACCCTGCATAAAGCCAAAAAATAGTTGAGAAAAAAGAGCTTCTACAAAACATTGGTTTCAAAACTCAAAACCATGGATTTTCTATAAAAATGTGCTTTTGCAATTTTGTGAGCTGTTTGAAAACCATTTTCTCTAACCATGTTTTTGAAGCACAAAACTAAAATTTTTTATTTTAGCCTACACAATAAATCAGCCTTTATTTCCCCCATTATATTATTCATTCATCACTTACCTACACATATTTCACAACGACTAACACCTATTGTGCTAAACTCACCTCTTTTATTGGTCTTCATATTCTTTAATATTTCATCATAAACCTCGTGAGATAGACGACGAGTTACAACAACTGACAAATTAAATGCTTGGATCTTGGTATAGTGATGCCAAATGATTCGGTCATGTCCAAATCATTGGGCTTCATCCCAGGAGGAAGCTCCCAATTGAAGCAGTGTACAAGTTGAGCCAAAACGAGTTTAACTGTTGTTAAACCAAGTTGCATTCCAAGATATTTTCTACGTCCCGAACCAAAAGGTATGAGCTCAAAATCCTGTCCTTGAACATCCATATTACTATTAAAAAATCTTTCTGGATAAAACACATCAGCATTATCAGATCATGTCTGAGGATTTCGTCCTAGTGCCCATAAGTTCACTATGATTCGTGACTTTTTCTCTATGTAATATCCGCCAACCATAACATCCTTTGCAGATTTTCGAGGAATGAGTGGTGCAACAGGATAGAGTCTTAAATTCTCCATGACTACTAAGTTCAAGTAATTCAGCTTCGATAAATCTGTCTTCTCCACCATTCTATTCATTCCAATGACAGTTTCTAGCTCATTCTGTAGATTCTTCATCACCCTCGGATTCCTCAAAAGTTCAGACAAAGCCCATTCAAGACTAACAGCAGAAGTTTCATATGCCGCAGAAATCAAAGACAGTATTGTGGCCTTGACGTGATCTCGGGTAATTTCATAATTGTGCTCATCATCCTTGGGTTGCTGCATTAGTGAGACTAGAATGCCTATAAAGTCTTCATGTTTCCCATCCTTGTGGGTGTTAAGAGTTTCCTCATTCTCCTTTATTATCTTCTCAAAGAATTGGTCAAGTGCTCTCCTTATTTTGTTACAGTCTTGTTTTAGTCCCTGGTAGAATATAATTCTTTCAATTTTTATTGACAAAAGCACTAGGAGGGGGAGTTACCCCTAATCCTATATACTAAGCAAGGTGCAAACAGCATATTGTGAAGACCAATAGAATGCCACTCAAGTAAATTGGCCAGTCTCCAAATTTAGATGTAATATAACTAAGGTTTGATTATGGTCTAGTTTTATTATGAAATTTGTCATAAAGGAACAATATTGCCCGTAAATTTTCAAATTATAGATATTTTTCTTCTACCCTTATCCAAATTAAGTTTAACCATCATCAGTTACCAAATATGTTGATCTAATAAGTTCACACGTCAACCACGTCATTTTTGTTAAGGTACAAAGTTTTCCAAAAGTTTGTACTTAAGAGCATCGCCCCAAAAGCTGTTTGGGTTTGATATTGTTCTAGAAGTCTCTAAATCATAGCAATGTTATCATGACCATTATTCATATCAAGTTTGATGATTAGTTTTGGTCAACTAATAGTCAAATTTAACCTGCATAATGGCTGGTTCTTGTGAAAGTCTTACAGTTTGGAAACATTTGGATACTTAGTACTCCTAAGTAAAAACTGCCCAAGCAAATTAACATCTTGACTCGAAACAAAAATGGCGTGCATTATACGTAAACCTGGCTGCTAGTCACAATTAATATGGATAGCGATCGGGACGAAATTCTCAGGATTTAGAAACTTTCAAAGTGACAATGAACCCAAAAAACACTTCCGTAGTAAAATTGATCCTATGTGACAACTTCTGAGACAAAAATTTATTTTAATTCTATGACTTGTTCCAATCCTTTGTTTTAAAACAAAAATAGAATCTTCGCTATGAAAAAGCCCTTGACAGTGGAATAAAATAAAGAAATGGCATCCTTAATATCAAGTATCAAATCATTAAGCAATTTATATAAATTCAGTTAAAGCATCATACCTGGAGATCAAATGCTCCTAACCAAGGCACGATATCTGCAATATTAAATGCTCCAGCTAATCTCAAAGCCTCAGAAACGAGCCCTTTCAGATCAAATTGGTCATCTTTGCTTCGTCCTAATATCATTTTATAAACTATATCTTCTAAAAGCACATGCAATTTCTCGCTAATGTCCACAATCTCACCCTTCTTAGCAGCACTTTCCAGTGACTTTACCACCATATTCAACTCCTCCCTCCTAAGATGATCAAAAGACTCTTGATTTGAAGCACCAAAAAGATGTTGGGTGCTGATTTTCTTCATGTCACGCCAGTATGAACCATAATCAGAAAAGGCTACACCCTTGGAGCCGTAAAATAGGAAATCAGTGGCCTGAGTACGAGGTTTATTTGCAAAAACAGGGTCGTGTGTCTTAAGAAATAGTTCAGCTGCTTCAGGGGAAGAGACCAAAATGGTTGGGACTTGTCCTAGACCTAAGGACATCATGGGTCCATATTTGTTGGCTAGAGATTGAAGGTTGCGATGTGGAAGGGTGCCCAACAAGTGGATGTTGCCAATCATGGGGAGAGCCATAGGACCTATTGTCATATAATAGAAGGTGAAGAAGGAAGATGAAAGATGAAAGCAGAGTAAAATAAAATAAATGATTCAAGACAGAAATACCTGGAGGATGTTTGCGAGCATTTTTGCTGTGGGTATTGGAACAAAAGAAGATTGAAAGAATGTAAGTGAAGATCAGGTGGAGGAAAGCAGGGATGGCTAATGTTGAGGAAAACATGTTTGATCTATAATTTGCAATTGAGAAATGGAGATCAACACCCATGTTTATATAATGACTCAGAATCGGATCCTCTTTAAATTTTTTTTTTTTTTTGGGAAATTATAATTGAATTCCACATCATGCATGATTTCCTCGTGTAATAACTTTTAAGGAACCTAACCCCACTATAGGGAAAATCTAGTATGAACCCTCCTGATATCTTATTTGGTGATAATGAGGTGCTTTATATTTTTTAAGGCTCAAGTGATGTTACTTTAATTTGTCCCTAGAAAAATTAGTAATTTTTTGTCAGCTAGAGATTGAAGGTTGGGGTCTCATAGTGTACCTAATTGGTGGAAGTCCCTGATAACATCTCTTTGGTCGTTTCAGTACTTCTTTTGATTTGTGATATTGTTATTGGGCTTCTTGGTTTGTTCAGTTTGCTGAGTGTAAAGCCAATAACTTTTATTGTATCTTTTTATTTGCGCTTTATAAAATTGTCCTTTTATTAAAATTAAAAAAACAAAACAGTGTGTTTAAGACGGGATAGACCAAAACTATTAGAATAATACACACATATACGCTTACATTTGATGCTGGACAGTATTCAGACAAGCTTCCAAAACTGGAGGATACTTGTGATTATAAGAAAAAGATAGGAAGAAAGGAAAACTGAAAGGAAGTAATAATTTATAATTTTATATACTTTGGCGGGTGTATTATATTTACTGTTATGTAATATATATAATATTATTTTTTAATATAAAATATAAAATTAATTTTATTTTGCAATATATTATACTATAATATATCTCACTCTTGATAGCTTTCTGTTTATGGCTGAAAAGAATATTAGCACAGCTTCATGAGGAGGACATAATCATAATTTTGCATGGTATATCATTACACACACATATGAACACCCTCTGGCACAAGCAGAATATTGCCATTAAATCATGGGAAAATATTTCCTCCTTTTTCTGTCATACACAAGTGCTTTATATTTCACTACTTTGGTATTATTATCCAATAATGAGCTAAAAATGGCGCAAGCAGAAATGTTCTCTTGATATTCATGAACAAACAAGAACGAAAAAGACTAGCCTCTTGTGAGACTTTCACGGTCTTCACCGTTTGCCTTTGCAACAATTTCTTTGGAGGAAACAAAGCGCTAGCAACTCTATGTTCTTGCTTAAATGCTTTCATGCTTCTCTCAGTTGAATTTACAATTCGGGTATCTTATAAACAAATGGAGGTTACAACTTACAAGTTAGAATTATTTCCCCATTTGTTTATGCTTGCATTAAGTGAAACTAGTAGGCCTAAATGTTCTACTCCCTCCGGTCCTAAATATAAGACCTGTTTTTGGAGATTTGTTTGATTCTAAATATAAGATATCTTTTTAATTGTTACCAACTTTTTTTTCAAATTATTCTTATTAATACTCTTCAATAATAAACAAAGATGAGAGGAAGGGTGGGAATAAAGATATATGGTTAAAGTGTATTGGTAATATCATGTGATTTTAACTAACTTACTAACTAAAATCTTTAATTTAATCAAATTACGTAAACAAATTTTATATTTAGGACCTAATTGAGTATTAGTTAAACAATCTCGTTCAACGGCTATATGGTATAAGAGTTATTATGAAATAGGTAGAAGTAGAAGTGTTATCTATACTTCAACTGGGCCCATACATGAGACACATTGTAAGAATAAAATACATTTTATCCTTAAATGATAAGTCAAAATTATTTTCTATCAGACTATTTTTGGATTTCTAGAGCCAAAATATTTATCTAGGTAGACACTTTGAAAAATAATTATGATTTATTTTAAGGATTTAAATCAATGTAATATGGGTTTTCAAATGCTACTCTTCGGGCCCAAAGAAAGAAAATGCTAGTTTAATTTACTCTTACTCTGTTTGTATATGTTTAAAAGAAATTGACAGAAAAATGTATTTTTAATTTCAAAATCTCATATAAGAGAATTTAACTAGTTAAGTACTCCCTTCCGGTCCTAAATATAAGACCACTTTGACTATTTTTTGTGGAAGTTAAGGAAGCAAATTAGACCACTATATTATAACATATATCACATGAAATTAGATTATAGGTTAGTTTATAAGTAGAATAAATTTGTTTTAAGGAAAAAAGATTTTTTTTTGGATTGAAACTACCTTTTTTTACCAAAAAAATGTCAGAAAAAGTCAAAATGGTCTTATAATTAAGACCGGAGGGAGTAGTAGTATTAATTAATTGAGTATAAATATTAACAACCGCAAATTATCCATTTTAAAATCAGAATGTATTTTAGAGTCATTTCCTATATGTTTAATTATATGGGTGCATATCAATAATACATCGGTACCTAGCTAATGGTAGTGTTTGCGTGCTTACGAGATATGGGCCAACCAAGCAATGTCACGTGGAGCTTATTTTGGGCCCATTGAAGGTTCAATATTAATGATTTCTCATTACGCTTTCTCTTAAAGATTTTAGTGTTAATAATATAATCTTTGGTACTCAAATTTGTCATTTCGATTTTGGTCTCCCAAATTTGAAACCATGGGTTTTGGTCTCTCAAAACACAAAATCGTCCAAGTTTTTAACAAACTATAGGGATAAATATTTTGAACAGAATGACACTTGAGTAGGGATAGCAACAAGCCAGTCGACCTATTAGGAGCCTTAGGCTTGGCTTAACTTTAGCCTATCCAGGCCAGGCCTATTGAAAAACAGGCACATGTTCAGGCCTTCTAAAAAGCCCATTTTGTTAAATAGGCCAGGCTTAGGCCTATTAAATAGCCTATTTGACTTAATAGGCTGGCCTACTTATGTATTTTTCTAATTTTTTTAATTTCTTAATTACATATGTATTCTCATGTCAAATATATTTTTATTGACAAGAAAAAAATAATTTTGGATTAATTTGAAGCTTAGGCCTCTTTTGGCCCGTTTGACAACTTTAGCCTATTTGGTGGCCTGTGAGCCTGTTTTGATAAATCAGACCTTTTAACAGGCTTCAAGTCAGGTTAGATCTGTGAACAAATCAAGCTCAAGCCTAAAAGAATGGCCTATTACAGGCTACAGGCCAGAGTCATATCAATCAACCACAAAACACCCTTACATTTGAGGGACCAAATTTTATGGTTTGAAACTTAATAAGCCAAAATCAAAATGAGAGTAGACTTAAGGACTAGATATTGTATTAATCCGATTTATTATATGATCCATGATAATAGAGAGAAGCGATATTTAAAAAATTAGTAAATGTAAATTGGTCTCGGTATCCTAATATAAGAGTTAGTTACCGGACATTGCATTTGCATAGATATTAAAATACTGTAGACATTGAACACATTTAAAATATTGGAGATCGTTGGATCAACTTTAACCTATACTTTTTATCAAGTACCAAAAGCTGATAATGAAGGAACAAAATCTGCAAGACTATAAATTATATCTTCAAGAAGTGGATTCACTTTCTAACTAACATTCACAACAACACCCCCACAGTTACAGCATTCCCCAATGATTTAACCACCATTCTTATCTCCTGCCATCATCGATCTTGCATAGTGGCATTTAATTACATGAATATCATTCATCATAAACCTTAGAAGATAGACGACAATGAGTTACAACAGCCAACAAATGCTTATTAGATCTTGGCATAGAGATGCCAAATAACTCAGTCATGTCCAAATCATCCGGTTTCATCCCAGGAGGAAGCTCCCAATCAAAACAGTGTACAAGTTGAGGTAAAATGAGTTTAGCACTAGTTAAACCCAACTGCATTCCAAGACATTTACTATGTCCCGAACCATCCTTGGGTTGATGCATTAGCGAGACTAGTATGCTTATAAAGTCTTCATGTTTCGCATCCTTGTGGGTGTTAAGAGCTTCCTCATGCTCCTTTATTATCTTCCCAAATAATTGGTCAAGTGCTCTGCTTATTTCCTTTGCAACGTTTCTCTAGTCCATAACACAATTAGATTTGCATATTTTCATTCTACGTAAACAAGGTGTTAAAAATTAGATGGTTATTAGGATAGTAGTTTAAGGTTTAAATTGGTCTCAACCCAGGATCAGTCAGATCATAATTAAAATAATATTTAAACTAGAAAGGTAATCTACAAGTATATAAAACATTTATGTATAAACCTCAAATAATACATCAAAATAAAGTTACTGAAGTACATATAAGATAGACTTTCACTTTTTAAACACTCAAAATTATATAGTTTCGAACTCAACAAAAAAGAAGAAAAAACATATAAAATCCAATATGATCGATCCATCCAAAACCCAAAACTCTTGACCAGACCGGACTAAAGGACTGGCGGTATACCAGTTTCTTGTTCTGAAAGTTCAATTCAGGTTGGGTTTTAATAACTTGTGAAAAAGCTCTAAACAATTGAAGAACATTAAGAAATGTCATCTAGAGTTTCATGTATGAAATCATTGATCAAATTGTTAAACCGTCATACCTGGAGATCAAATGCTCCTAACCAAGGCACTTCATCTGCAAGACTAAATGCTCCAGATATCTCAAAGTTTCAGAAATAAGCCATTTCAAGTCAAGTTGGTCGTCCTTATTCCGTCCTAATACAATCCTATAAACTATATCTTCTAAAAGCCCATGCACTTTCTCACTAATGTCCACAATCTCGCCCATCTTAGCAGATTTCTCCAGTGATTTCACCACCATTCTTAACTCCTCCCTCCTAACATGACCAATAAACTCTTGATTTGAAGCACTAAGAAGATGTAGGGTGCTCAGTTTGTTCATGTCACGCCAGTATGAACCATAATAAGAAAAGGCCACACCCTTGGAACCATAAAATAGGTAATCAGTGGCCAGAGTCTGAGGAATTTGCAAAAACAGGGTCATGGGGATGAGATCACAATGGTTGGAATTTTTCCTAGCCTTAAGTGCATGATGGGTCCACGTTTGTTGGCAAGAGATTGAAGGTTGCGATGTGGAAGTGTACCCAGCAAGTGGATGTTGCTAATAATAGGGAGGGCCAATGAACCTATTCAGAAAAGTAAAAGACAAATTTGAATGCAAAGTACAATGAAAGTACATAATTCAGAAAGAGAATTACCTGGAGGACGTTTTCGAGCATCTTTGTTGTGATTATTGGAACGAAAGAAGATGGAAAGAATGAAAATGAAGGTGAGAAGGAAGAACACATGAATGACTATTGTTGAAGAAAACGTGCTTGATCTCTAATTTGCTATGGAGAAATATTTGAGGACTTGATCACCACATACAATCTAGAAAATGTATATATTGATTTTGATATATTAAGGGGAGCGGATCGGCTAGAAAACAAGTATAAAGATAAGAAAAGACAACACGGATGATCGATGGGAGGAAGAGTACCCATCTCTTACAACCCTAACCCACAAAGACACCATAAGGATGATTAGTCCTTGATACAGTTAAGTATTCTCAAGAGAATACAAAGATGCAAGTAAAGCTCACACAAGAGAAACAAAAGTCTCAATTCATTCAACTCTGAAATGTTTAGTACAAAGCAAGCCTATATATAGGCAACAATGGAATACTCTAGAATGAAGAAAACCCTAAGACATCAATGGTGCATTAATGATGATTGGCATTTTGAATTGCACTATTCCATACAAAGAAATGACTTATTCTTGAAGAAAAAGTCAGCTATTCAAAATAGGAAAAAAAGACAAGACATTCTAGAACATTCATTGACCAAATGGCCTTATTATTTCATGGAAATAAAATAAGAGACTTAATTGAAATGAAATGCAATCAGATTTGATGCTTAAGGAAGTGTTCTAGAGGCTTCTTGATTTGTCCAAAACGTCACTTATGCTCCTCCTCCAAAAGCACATGCTTGTCACATGTATTTTAAGTGAATTCTTCAATATGAACACCACTTAAGTCTTGTATATCAACTTGTTGGGCTTCTAACATTGTGACCACCTTTATTGGGCTCTTGTTGGACATATGAATAGATGAATCTTTAATGTAGTTGGGCTCCAACTCCTTAAGATCTCTTATAAAGCAATTCAGGGCCTCCTTCATAGCTTTGGTCCTTACTCTTGTCATCGGGCCTCCAATGCCTTGTAATGGATCTTTTAGAATGTTGGGCTTCCATCTTTGAGCTTGCTCCATGTTTGGTTCAGCTGCCTTTAAAGTCTTGGCATTACATGCTCCTTCATCAGATTTATAGCAACTCGGGATTGGATTATTTTTATTTTTTAGACGGCAATAGCTGAATACAACTTTTGGCATTTACCATGCACTACAAAAAAAACACATAATAAGTGACGGAATTTACCGACGGAAATTCCATAAAAAATCCAATTTTCCACTGAAATGAGTTTTCCGACGGAAACCATTCCTTGGGTAATCCTTCGGTGGCTAAATAATATAACGACGGAAATTTGGTTCAGTCGCTAATTACCGACGGAATTTTCGATATACGGAACTTTCTGTGGCTAAAATTACCGAATGAATTTCCATTGGTAATTAGCAACGGAATTTCCGTCGCTAATTACCCACGGAAATTCCGTTGGTAATCTGTGGGTAAATTTTTTTAATTTTTTAAATTAAATGCAACATGGCCACAACCGGCCATCACCGTCGACCGCCTGCCGGCCACCGTGTCCGACCAGCCGCCACGTATCTCCTCCACAAATTGTCTCCAATTGTGACGAAGTGGATATTTGAACCCCCGACCCCCTGCGCACATGCTGATCCCTTAACCAGTTGAGCTATGAAGACCCTGTAATATTATTTGTAAACTATTATATTTATAATATTTAAACTCCCATTATTATAATTATATTTTATCTTATAATAAGTTTATATATATGGTTTATTTGGACGATGATATATGGATGAACAACGCATGAGACAATAAATATTACTCCCTCTTGTATGTCCTAAATATAGGACCTATTTAGGAGATAGTTTTGGTCCTAAATACATGACCCAATTATAATTTTTGTCATTTTCTTCCCAAATTATCCATATTGATCATCCTCCAACAATAATTAAAGTAAAAGATTGGGAGGGAATAAGGGAAGATGATTGGGGGGTGTTTTATAAAAAAAACACAACATACTAAGTAATATAATTAACATCCTTAATTTAATCAAATTAGTTAAATAAGTCCTATATTTAAAAATTGAGGGAGTATATATATATCGACTTCTAAGTGATGATTAGTGACCGGGAAGAAATCAGAGCCCTTGGTTCTCTAAATTAATAACGATTTAGACAAGACATATGATATGATCGACAATGAAATCTTCAGTGGACCAAACTGAAATCTCACTAAATTCGTTTGGAGCTTATTGAAATGTTTGTTGAATCATGAATGGATTCATGCGCATACACTGACGTTTTAGATGTAGAGAAGAAAATTTATCTTTTCAGTTCTTGTTATTGAAATGTGTAATAATGGACCACCAAGTATATATACGGTTCAACTGGTAAGGGTTGTATCAGCTTAACTAAAGGTCTCGAGTTCGAACTGTAGACCCGGCTCAATTCGGATTAGTCTAGACCCCGATAAAATCCTCCGAGTTAAAAGGAGGTGGGTGCAAGATACCCAACGCTCCACTAAAAGAAAAGAAAAGCAAAGAAAGTTTTGCTATGTACTTTGATAGGTGTATCAATTAAAAAGGGAAAAGATTGCACATGGTTCAAAGATGAGAAGTTTATACTTCCTCCAATCCTAAATAAAGTAGTGAACCTAAATAAAATAGATAATTATAACAAATGTGACATGATGATCTCTCTTAAATACTTCTGTATAACATCATATTATGCATTAGTTTTGAGAAAAATAATAAATATATGAGAGATAAAAAAAATCCTATATTTAATAGTTCTAACTAGTTTTTATATTCATTACTGAATGATACAATTATTGAAAAGTATATACGATGCATATGAATCTAATTAATTAATTAATTAGAGTCGGCGGTGGTGGAGAAATGGATGGGGAAAAAAAAAAGAAAGAGTATTACGTTGATGGAATTTAGGGTTGATATTTTTGGGATTTAAATCCACACAGAGCACATTTATATTGTTATGAATGCTGCAATCCATCCCTTGGCGATACTTATGCTGAAAGTCTGAGCAAAATGCCTATCGTCTTGTAACATGCTTGATTTTAATTTAAGGGTAAATTGGTATAATACCCAAAATTTAGAAGAAAGAAAATAAAGAGTTATTTAAAGTTTAAAGGTATCACTTAAAAATTAAAAAGCCTTGTAAATAAATTTTAGAGTTTATGTGCTGGTTCTAGATTAGAAGATCAATTTCAGAGTGATTGGTTGGTTCTGCAAGTTTTCCTTTCAAGTCTCTGTCCTCCGATGGCTTCGTTGATTTTCAGCTTAAATCAAGTTATTGTGTCTAAGGGCATCCATGAGCAAATTGGGATTTATTGTTTCTATATCTCTAGTTCAGTTTGAGGCATTGGGAGGGGTTTTCTAATTTAACTTCCATGCCTTTATGTATGCTCTATGTCTATCGAGAATCTGATTATAAGTTAGAGAAATTAAACTAATAATTAAATTGTCGGGATTCGATAGGAGTGGGTTAACGTTGGTGATGAGGCTGCAGGTTAGATTTTTATTGACTATGGGAATTGTGAACTTGAATCTCGTGGCTATGTTGTTACTATTAACATTATGCGTGGGGCGGTCTTGTGGAGAATTAAACCAAAGAAATATTAAGGCAGAGTAAGATTAAAATAAATTATTCAAAAGAGAAACACCTGGAGGACGTGTGCAAGCATCTTTGCTGTGATTATTGGGATGAAAGAAGATGGAAAGAATGTAAATGAAGATCAGAAGGAGGAATAATGAAGAATTGGCTATTGTTGAAGAAAACATGTTTGATATATATAATTTGCAATGGAGAATGGAGGTCAACTCACATGGTATGGTACGTAAGAAAATATATGTGGTGGTTTATATAATGACTCAGAATTGGATATGATCCTCTTTAATTTTAGGAGGGTAATAATTGAATTCCACGCCATGCATGATTTCCTCGTGTTATAAGTTACCGAACCACACTAGAGGGAAAATCTAGGATGGACCATCCTGAAATCTCATTTGTTGATGATAAGGAAAAAAGAGGTGCTTTATATTTCTTTTTTATCTTTGTGATGATAATTATCCTGAAATCTCATCTGAGCAACTTGCTCAAATGAATAGTGGGAGGAAAAGAGATGAAAATATTGTTTTGTTGGACATTATGACCTTTTTATTCCTTTTTGCTAGTTTATATGTAACTATAGTAAATACTTCCTATGTCTTTTTTTTTTTTTTATCTTCTTTATTGCCTTTGGCATTATCTTTGTCATGTACTTTAATTTTTATTAATCTCATTTGGTCATTTATAAAAAAAAGGTGCTTTATATTTTTTTAAGGCTCAAGTGAGGTTGCTTTGCCCCTAAACAAAATTAGCGAATTTTTATCACTAGAGATTGAAGTTTCTGATGTACCTAACCGGTAAAAGTTCCCGATAAAGGCTATGTTTGGAATGGTTTTTTGCCATCCAAAAGCGCAGTGATGCAGCAGAACTGAAAGAGAGTGTTTTTTTTATATATATTTGTGTGCATCTATTTGGAAAATGACTTCTGGCTCAAAATGGTTTCTGAGCAGCCAAATGTGTTTGGATTGGCTTCTGAGAAGTGGCTTTTTTTCAATCTCACTTTTTTAGAAGTAAGATTGGATAAAAGTCAGATTGTGTGAAGTGATTTATGTTTGGATTTGTGATGATAGAAGTGACTTTTTTTCAATCTGACTTTAGAAACATGTTTGGATGATTATTTTGGAAAGCAAGTTTAGATGAAAAATTACTAAAAAGGGCATTATTTTTATTATATAATACATATATAATATGCATATATTCTTATTAAAGGCTTAGTTTCTCCCTTATTTTAAAGAAAATAATTTGAAAAAAAATAATATTTTTAGCTCAAAGGAGGATATTGTGGGAGAAAATAGTTAGAGATTATTATGGTAAATTTTTGGAGATAAAAAGGAGATTTTACATTAAAATAAAATATCTTATGTGAGAATTTTAGGGGTATAATAGTCTAATTTTCGTACCAACTTTATTAAATAATACATAACAAAAGGCGTGGGACCCATCAGAAGCCAAAAGCCACTTTTTTTTGCTTCTGCCTTTTAGCTGCTCAGAAGTCATTTTAGGCCAGAAATCATTTTCCAATCTGATACACCCAAACATAAAAAAAAAGATTCTCTTTCACTTCTGCTGCGTAGAAGTGCTTTTGGATGGCAAAAAGCCAATCCAAACATGCTTAAAAGCCAAAACCAAAAAAAAGTGCTTGTAAGCATTCTTTTCATGCTTCTTGAATCAATATGTGGCTTCGTAATCACCATAATTGCCCTATTTGTAGCACTCATTTCGCCGTTAAACGGCCGATTATGGCAGCTACTCCAACGAAGAATTACAGTGATCTACAAGAAGATTCGCCTGATGCTTAACTCTTATATAAAAATTATATAGTTGCTATAAAATTACTAATCTGTGTAGGATGTCACATACATTGCTATATAGGATTTGAAGTGTCTTATGTTAGTTTGACACGGCAATTTATGTCAAATCACTACAAAAAAGGGGGTTTTAGTAGCGGTTACATTAGTCGCAGAAGGCTAAAACCGCCAATAATTATGCTTTAGTAGCGGTATAAGCACAAACCGCAAGTAAATAAGACGATTTGACCACAAAAGTAGTTAGTAGCGGTTTGGGAGAAAGAACCGCAACAAATTTGGCGCACTTTGGCGGGATGAGTAGTGGGGTAAATTTAGTCGCGGTTCTGGAAGGAAAAACCGTGAGAAAATGAATGGCCGCTGAATTAGTGGCGGTTTTCAGACTTTAGTAACGGTTATAGCCAAAACCGCCACTAATTCAACGAAATAAATGCAGCTGCATTTAATACAGGTGGAATTAGTAGCAGTTTGAGCAGCGGTTTTTCCTCAAACCGCTACTATTAGTAGCGGTTATTATATAACCACTGCTAAATTGAATAGTTTAAAATGGCTTGTGCCTTTTAGAAAAGACACGAGCCTTTGTTTAGGAGAAAGCGACGTGACGTGACTTCGACGAGAAACAAGAGGCTTGTTTTGTCCTATATTCAGTCAAAATCATGGTGAAAAAGGGCGATCGCAATAAGAGGACTATGACCGCTGAACAAGAGGAGGTTGAGGAGCGGCTTCGTAAGGAACTGGCTGAGCAGGCCGAGAGGGATCGTATAGAACAAGAGCGCATCCGTATACAGAACCAGCCGATTCCAGAAGATGTAATCAACGCATTCTAAAGTGGGGGAGAAAACTTCGACGAGACTTGAGGAGGAGCGGATTTTGAGGATATGGCACGTTGGTTGGACTCTGAGGAAGATGAAGAGGCGGGGCGCCCTCAACGATCCGCCGGAAGGTCCACCGGTTACGAAGTACAAGTTCATGGTAAGGAAATTCAATTTTTATTGTTTTTATCAGATAATTATAATTTTTTATCGCTCATTAAATTGAAATTGTTCCCTAAATTTTACAGACCCTTCTGATAGCATAAGCGACAAGAGGTTGACGGTGCAAGATGCGATGAACCGTCCGAGCTGGCACAGAGTTAAAGTTGAGTGGGACGACTTGACCAAATTATCGGTAGGACAAGGGGGGCAACTGTACTCGAGGTTCGTTGGGGGTGTAGGCCAGAATTATTAGCGATTCCCGATTGATGCTTTGGACTGGAGGAAGATTGACGTGAACTTTAAAAGGTTCGCGTGGAACGAAATTGTTAAGGTTGGTTGAACTAACTTTGAGCTTATTTATTGTTTATTATTTATTATTATTAGAATGTGATTTTAATTAATACTATAAGGAATATTCTTGTTTATTATTTATTATTTCTTATTTCTTTTCTATTATTATTTGAATTTGATTTTAATAAATATTATATGAAATGTATTTATTATTTCTTATTTCTTTTCTGTTATTATTAGAATGTGATTTTAATTAATACTATAAGAAATATTCTTGTTATTATTTATTGTTTATTATTTATTATTTCTTTTCTGTTATTATTTGAATTTGATTTTAATAAATACTATAAGAAATATTCTTGTTATTATTTATTGTTTATTGTTTATCATTTCTTATTTCTTTTCTGTTATTATTTGAATTTGATTTTAATAAATATTATAGGAAATGTATTTATTATTTCTTATTTCTTTTATGTTATTATTGGAATTTTTTATTATTTATTATTTTCTAATTAAACATAGTTAAATTTAATATTTTACAGAGGAAGTTTGATGTGAGGGACAGCATCAAGAATTGGACAGAATCAAAGATGGGGGACGGTTGGAAGAACAAGCAGTTGGATCTGTTCAAAGCAAGAGATCGGATGGGGAGTAGGCCGTTTCAGGAGTTGGTCGATGATGTCCCTAGTGGCGTCCCTGTGGATGCGTGGGAGAGATATGTGGTCTGGAGGAGGGGAGACATAGGGAAGGTATAATGAATAATATTATTGAATTGATATTGATATTGAAATATCATATTGAAGAAATATTTTTGAATTACTGTTGATTATTTAATTTTATTTTACGTTAACAGAAGAGGTCGCAACAAGGTCTTGCCGTGAAGTCGCATCAGAAGGTTTATCATACGGCTGGGACAAAGCCGTTTTCGGTTGGCTAATAAGAGATGGTATGAAGGAATGAAGCTTTGTTGTTTAATTTAAAAATAATTTATCTTTATATATTAATAACTATTTGTATCTTAATTTTCAGGCGGAAGAAGCTGCGAAGAAAGGGCAGAAGGCTACCTACGGTCGTTTCTACCAAATAAAGCACAAACACGCCGATGGGTGCCCAACATCCAGGGAGGTTGAGGAGCAAATTGTAAAATTTTTATTTATTTATTTTTATATTATTATATTTTTAATAACAACGACATTAAAATAAAATTGTAAATATGTTTGTGTGTGCAGGCTAGGATTGCAGAAGCGGAGAGAGAGATCGCCGAGTCGCAGGGGGACAATGTAGACCCCACTGCCTCGCTAAGGGCTGCCCTAGGGCCTCAAGAGCACCCTGGCCGGGTTCGCGGGATGGGATTCAGAGCCCGACCTACGGTGGTGTATGGCAGGTCAAGCGACCCAGGCAGCGCCCAGTCACTACCACAGAAAAGACCTATACCGGCGCTTTTTTGACCCCTATAGCGGCGCTTTTGAAGTGCCGCTATAGCTAGCGCCGCAATAGGCCACGAGACCTATACTGTAAGCGCCGGTATAGGCCTCTCTATAGCGGCGCTTTATTACCTAAAAGCGCCGGTATAGGTATCCTTTAATTAGTTTTTTACTGAAACTAAAAAGGCCTATACCGGCGCTTTTTTAAAAAGCGCCGGTATAGGCTGATCTATACCGGCGCTTTCTGTAAAAAGCGCCGGTATAGGGTATCTATAGCGGCGCTTTTCATAAAAAGCGCCGGTATAGGTTATATTTTTTTAAAATATACAATTTGTTTTTTAATTCACACCCACCTGCACATTGCAAAAATTCCAGCAATTCTATACAATTCCAGGCAGTCCAAATACACCAGTAACTCAAACAGAGAAGAATATGTACAATAAGACCAAAAGTTATATTGTTCAATTAGGAAAATAAACGTGCATACTACTAGTCAGGCTGTCCAATTTGAGAGAACAGAGGGTGTACATAACTACACCATTCTTCAATTAGCGCTTTCATCTTCTCCCTTGACAACATGAAGCAACGTGTGTCTGGGTAATACTGCGTATAGAAATTTAAATGACAATTAAATTTACTTGAAATCTAACAAGTACAAACACTTAGATTAGGAAAAATATAAAACTTACTGTCAATGGGATGTTATCTCGATCACGTGATACGATATCCCTCATATAATACATGACATAGTATCCACAGTCGTTGTCATTGGGTTGATGTGGGCACTGTAACAAAAAATACAGAATAGCATATAAGAGCAGTTACGTTCTAGTTTAAGTAATGTACGATTGTTTGAAAAATTGAATAACTTGTAAAACCTGAACTTTGAGCCACGGATAAGCATCTTTCTGGTCAAGGGCTTTGGAATAATTGTACCCATTAGCTGCCCGATAACTAGTCAATGCTCTGGAAACAAAACATATTAAATTAATTTTAGTAGCTTGGGTCGGTCATATAAAATGACAGATAATACAACACATTCAAATAATGTTGACATTCACTTACCCATTGAAGAGACGCATCAAATCCGGGCGATTATCTGGTTCAGCAGATTCCACAGGATCCAAATAGTAAATAAGTGGATCCGGCTGTACTGTCGGATTGATGACAAGCAAAACCCAATGTAGCCTAAGACGTTTTATAACGTTATGTCAGTATATATATCAATGATGATTGGAGCTGAGAATACGATGAAAGCTATCATGCCTATACACTTACCCTGTATTAATTGGAGCTAAGAACAAAGTTCTGCCTGTTGCCTTTAAAGTGAAACGCCTCTTAATCGCTTTGAACTGATCATCACGTTTCGCACCCTCAATTTGCGCTATTAAATAAGGGTTTATGAATTCGAACGAGACGTTGTCCTCAGAGACTATGACTTCTTCATGCAGGTGCCTTCAAAGAAACCATACAAACATCCAATTAGTGTAGAACTTATGATTTTGAATGAAACCACAATGGAAGCACATATATACCTTATCCATAAATTGACGACCGTAGCACCGACCCATCTTTCGTCAAGCACCTCCATGACCTGATCCCTAGAAAGAAGCTCATTGAAATTTGACTCGCCAAATATAAGCATGTTGAATGGGATTGTGACAGTAGCATCGCGAGGTACGGTAGCTGCAAATGCTCGCAATCGAGCACGATTTGGCGTTTCAACACTTATATCTTGGATAACAGGAGCAGGCACTTGAACTTTCTTCTTGCCCTTTGCTTTTGTTGCCTATAAACCATATAAATAGAAAGTTTCAAAAATTCTTCCAATAAGAAGAGTGTTAGTTTAAATTAATTAGAAACTAACCACCTGTGACACGGGACCAGCTCGTGAACTCTTTTTCTTCAATTGAGCAGCTGGGCCACCGGTACCTTTTGCACTAGCGACTTGTGCTTTCTTTCCCAGAGACTCTGTACCCTGTAAAAACTTATAAATTGTAAAAGAGCGTTATTCCAAAACAAAGAATGCTAGTCTGAACGTTATTAGTAAATACCACCTGTGGTATTGGCTTAATCAAACTGATGGGCCAAGCAACATATGCACCAACTACATCTCCGACCTTAGTCATCGCATCAGGAGTAGGGAATGGTAACGGTGCATCCCCGTTCAGGGAGAATTCAATCATAACCCTCAATGTATTTTCAGGCAACGGAGAATTGTGCAGGATCCTGTTTGAAGTGTTGAAGACCGTACCGATTGCAACTACTTCACTGAAAGATTGATCCTTGTACAGGTTGCACCTTGATTCGCCCTACAAAAGAGTTAACAACGTAAGCTCCCAATCGATAATATAACAGTGTCACTACAAGTTTATAAGTACAAAAGACAAGAATTACCTGAGGAATTTGAGCCCTAGGCATCGTACAGCTATCCCTGATGCTTGGACTCTGACACGAAGGAACGTTACCTTGTTGCATGAAGTTCGACATTTGTGATCCAACATTGTTACGCTGGAAAAATTCGTACATAATATCTTGCCGTCTTTGCATTTCCTCATTCCTTCTTTGCATTTCAAGCACAGTCTCCCTCAGAGTATTGACTTCATCTTTCAACACAGAAACTTCGCTTTGTGTTACCCGCTGTTGGCGGCCAAAGTAAGCTGAAGGCGTGACCCCTATACCAGTGCCCCGAACACGGCCTGAATACTCAGGACGTTCAAGTGCTCTACTGAGGATATCGCCTTGGCCAAATATGTTGACCTCCTCGGGCCATTCTTGTGATAACATTTCCTATAACAAGAAGGAAGGATTATTAGTTATTAAGTTAGGAAATTCACTAATAAAAAAATTACAAAGTCCAAGAGAATGACTTACACAGCATTCACGGATTCTTCTAACCTCTTCGTGAACAATGGTTCCATCGCTTTTGGAGTGTCCTTTGATCCAGACCCTAAACCGTGGAGGGTGACCTTCTAAGCCCTCTTCCTGAATCTGTCATGGTAAAACAGGTGAACTTATAAATTAATTACATAAACATTAATTCACACTTTTAGAAGCAAAAAGGCGTTGCTGACATACCATCTCGTACTCCAATTCTGGAAATGTTTTCCGGCCGCCTAAATAGGGATACGGACAGCTTTTAGCCGCCTGGCTATTTTTTTCGCTTCTTTCCCGAAACTCCTCTGATAAGCGTGATTGCACAAATTCATCCCAATCTGCTTGGGTTATGACCCCTTCATATGTAGATGGGGGTGTTGGAACTACCTCCCCGTTTTCATCTCTCAGATATAATGTCGACAAATCTGAACGGAAGTTTCTGTGTATTTTTGAAGCTTTCTTCATGACATAGTCCTTGTGAGTCTCATCGATATGAAACACAGTCTGTAGCAATAGAAATCATATTAAATTTGTTAGTTACAATGTTATCTATCATGATGAAATTAAACTTAAGTGTAAAAAAAATAGCTTACCTGAACCTCTGATCAAATCTCATTACGTATTTTCTTGTTCACTTTTCTCCAATCTGTAACTGTAATAGGAACTTTATTACGAACAATGCATCCAACGAAACCGGTAAGGGCCTTCGCACTCTTTCCAACTAGTTGGCCATTGTCGTTCCATACAAGGGCTGCCTTTTTCCCTTAGCTCTAAGTTTGAGGAGATCACGCATAATGGTCTTGCCACGACAAACTTGGTCCTCAACATGTGCTCTACCCTCATCAATAACTTGCTGGGCACTCTGTGGTGCTTCCTCCTCCTCAGGTACATTTGGATCCATTGTCTTGTAAAATAATTAAACAATATACGATTTTAGTGCATGCATATGCATATAATGAAATAATTCGTAGTAAAAAAAATAAGAAAATACATACAAACTTAAATCATTATGATGGCATTCGACTCCTTTTTCTCATTGTTATATTATCCAAAATTGTTGGCTTCCTCTTTTTTGTGGGATTTAGGGTTGTGTTGACCCAAATGCCTTCTTCATGGTCACCCCTTACATAAACAGGCTCATCTTCGTCATCATATCCGTCTGCATCAAAGTCTTCTGCCAGTAATGTATCAAAGGAAGGATCATCTTCAATCATATTCATATCTTCATCATTGCTTCCATCATCAACTTGTTCGGCATAATTTTTGTTCGACTGAATGACAACTGACCAATTCTTCTTAGAAGGATCTGTAATGTAAAAAACTTGTGCCGCTTGAGACGGTAGAATGTAAGGATCATCCTTATATCCAACTTTAGAAAGGTCAACCGATATAAACTCAAATTCATCTAACCGTCGTCCACTATTATTGTTAACCCACTGACAGCGGAACACAGGAACTCTGAACATGGTGTAATCTAACTCCCAGATGCAATCAATCACACCAAAGTATGACATCTGTGCATAGACGGGATTTGTATCCCTTGCACTGGATATATGCCATGCCTCGGCAACAACTGTGACTCCACTATTCTGCATTGTGCTTTTCTCATCCTGACCTTTTGTATAGAATGTGTAACCATTGATTGCATAGGCAGTGTAAGCAAATGCGTGCAAACCCGGTCCTTTCGACAGCCAGAACAATCTTTCACCAACCGATCCGGCATTAAGCTCATGCTGCTGACAAATACGCGCATTGAACCATCTAATGAAATGTTTGTTATGCTCCTTCGTAATCAAATTCTCATTTCTATCACTGTGAATTTCCCGAAGAAGTTTTTTGTGTTCTTCAACAAATGGTTCAACCTCAGGAGTATTATGAAGAATATACAAGTGTGCCAGCTCCCTTTCAACATTCGAAATGTGTATTAAGTTGAACCCACTCATTCCTTTCCCAGTTAATCTCCCGTCGTGACGAGACTTAGGTAAACCAATAGGTTCAATATTTGATAGGTAATCTGCACACAAATCACTCGCTTCTTCGACGATGTATCGTTCAGCAATACACCCCTCAGGTCGATATCTATTTTTAACATACCCCTTTAAAACTTTCATGAACCGTTCAATTGGGTACATCCATCTCAAATAGACTGGGCCGCACAGTTGAACCTCTTTGACCAAGTGTACTGTAAGATGAACCATGATGTCAAAGAATGAAGGGGGAAATACATTTCAAGTTCGCACAGGATACAAACGATCTGTCTCTGCAAATCCTGCAACTTTGTTGTATCAACCACTTTACTACAAATGAGCTTGAAGAACATACAAAGTCTGGTAATCGTGCTACGCAATTTCTTAGGTAAAATGTTGCGTATGCCGACCGGTAAGAAATGTTGCATCAGGACGTGACAGTCATGAGATTTCAGGTTCTTCAATTTCAACTCTTTCATGGACACAAGGTTCTTTACATTTGAGGAGTAGCCCTCTGGAACTTTGATTCCATTCAGAAACTCACAAAATGATCTTTTCTCTTTCTTCGAAAGGGTGTAAGCTGCCGGAGGTAAATAAGTCCGGTATCCTCTCTCGACAGGTGCTAACTCTTGTCTTATTCCCAACTTGACCATATCTAACCTCAAATTGACACCATCCTTACTTTTCCCATGCATATTCAGCAACGTGCCAATTAGGTTATCACAGATGTTTTTTTCAATATGCATCACATCAAGAAAATGCCTAACATATAAGGACTTCCAATACGGGAGTTCGAAGAATATGAACCTCTTCTTCCAACCACTTGTCAACACATTTTTTGCGAAAGGCTTACCAAAATTATTCTCCAACGCCTTCACCTTTTCAAAAACGCTATCCCCGCTCAATGTCCTTGGTGGCCTACCTTCTTCTAAGTTCCCGTTAAACGCCTTTTTCCACCTACGCCAACGATGTTTTAACGGCAAGAACCTCCGATGTCCCATGTACACATTTTTCTTACAATGATCCAGTCGCATCGAATGGGTATCATCTTCACATACAGGGCACGCACCATATCCTTTGATGCTGTATTCGGACAAATTACCGTATGCTGGGAAATCATTTATCGTGCCAAACAACATGGCTCTCAAATTAAAACTTTCTTCCTTACAGCCATCAAAAACTGTCTCACCCGAATTCCACATATACTTCAGGTCTTCAATCAATGGATCCAAGTAGACGTCTATATCGTTGCCGGGTTGTCTAGGCCCGGAAATAAGCATAGAAAGCATCATAAATTTGCGTTTCATGATTAAATTTGGGGGGAGGTTGTATATCATCAAAATCACTGGCCATGTGCTATGAGTACTACTCTGAACTCCATGCGGATTGATTCCATCGGTTGCCAATGCAAGCCGTAGGTTTCTTGGTTCTTCACCGAACTCAGGGTACTCATAATCAATTTTTTTCCATTGGGGGCCATCTGCGGGGTGCCTAAGCTTGGTGTCTTTAATCCTTTCATCGGCATGCCAAGTTAAAAGCTTTGCAACATCCGCATTATTGAACATGCACCTGAATCTCGGAATGATCGGAAAGTACCACAAGACTTTAGAAGGACTCTTACCTTTCTTTCCATACCGAGACGTACTGCATTTAGGACACTTCTCCAACGACGAATACTGGTTCCAGAATAAAATACAGTCATTGGGGCATGCATGTATTTTCTCATATTTCATACCAGTCGACCGGAGAATTTGCTTCGCCTCGTATGTTTTCGAGGGGAGTACATTCGCCTCTGGGAGTATATCTCGCAAAGCGGACAGCAGCGCGGTGAAACTTGCATCACTCCAACCGTATCGTGCCTTCAGGTTATACAATTTAAGCACCGCATTCAATCTTGTGTATTTGCTGCATCCCACATACAAAGGCGTCTCTGCATCACTCTTCAGTGTCTCAAACATTTCAGGATTCTCCTCACCCACCACATTCAACATTTCTTCAAGGTCATCGCTCTCATCACACATGTCTGTGTCAACTACATTTGAAGCGCTACTAACATCAGGTACCCGGTCTCCGCTAGAATACTCATACGTCTCACCATGCTTAGTCCAACGTGTGTAAGATGGATCGATTCCATGACAAATTAAATGACCCAACAAGTCAAGAGGACGGAGACGCCTTCCATACAAACACGACATACAGGGGCATACAATTTTGTTAGCATTCTCTGCATGCTCAGCAGCAAATTCAATGAACTCTTTTGCTCCATCTATATATTCCCTTGAACGTCGATCACAAGACATCCATTTCCGATCCAACATTATAACCTACTAAAGGAAAACGTCGGTAAGATGTATATGACTTACTCATTAGGTAGCCACCTTACGATGTTACCTTACTTTCTTAACAAAAAATCGGCAACATAACGGCTAAAAAATGAGCGTTCCCAGGCTCAAGGCCCTCTCTTTTTTACATAGAAATGGATTGCCAACTATATAAACAACATCAACTCAATATATTTCCACAGCCCACCACAACAGAATTCACAGAGCATTTATATATATAGAGTATTAATAGTTCCACAAAACAAAAATTCCATACGAGTAAAATAAAACACCACACAATAGGATTCATCGGAAAGTACCAAAACTCAATCATTTGATATGTCCCAGCCTGCTAAATTAAAGAAAAAAAAAATAAGACTTACTTCAAGGTCCTTTAGCTCAAAGTAAGCCCGCTAGCAACAATACGATTCTTCACCTTAAAGTGTCGAGCAATAATCTGTAAATACTATAAGGAAAATCAGAAGGAATAATAATCTTAGAATCAATCATAAAAGAACAAGAAGTTTAAAAAAAGATACATGCATGGAGATATGAATCATCAAGAGCTGAAATTTAATAATTTGAGCAATTCAATAATATTGTCCTTTTCAATTTAATAATCTGATTTTCAATTTAATATTGTTTTGCTTGCCTAATTTGGTGATCAGGGGCACCTAAAACAATGTTTTTCAATTTAGTCAGAATCAATGAACAACCAAACAGTCTGTTAAACCAAAACTTCAACACTCAAAATTCAATGCTTAACTGTAAATTCAATGATAATTACCACCTCAGAGCAGAAAATTTGGCAAGGTGACAATGCCTTAATACAAATCAATTATTCAAAGCATGAGTAAAGAAATGAAACGCAAGGGCAGAAAGCAAAAACAGGACATTATCTCAGACTTACAGGGAAACAATTTAAAAAAATGAGATAGAAATTTGGAAGAGAAACAAGAAATAGTGGAGGAAGCAAACTGGGAAAAAATTAAAAAAAAAATATTGAGAGAACGAGGAAGCAAACTGGGATATGCACGGCTTTGAGAAGGCGAGACTTGGGAGAGCCACGGCTTTGAGAAGACAAGACTTGGGAGGAACCGGACTTGGGAGGAATCGCGGACTTGGGAGGAATCGGCGGACTTGGGAGGGTGGCCGTTGGGGGAAAGAGCGGCCGGAGTTGGGAGGAACCGGCGACTTGGGAGGGTGGCCGTTGGGGGAGGTCGAGCGGCGTTTAGGAAGAGGGAAGAGGGAAGAGAGACGCGTGGAGAGGGAGTAAGTGAGGACGAAGGAGGACGAACGGCTGAGCGGCTTGGAAGAAGGCGAACGGCTGAGCAACGACGGAGGAGGAGGAGGACGGCGTGCGGCGAGCGGCGAGGAGCGTGGGCTTGGGGAGGACGGCGGCACGGAGACGCGTGGGGGATGGGGGGAGCTGGGACGACACGATCGACTGAAGGGAGGAAGAAAGAAAATGTGAACTTGTAGCCCTATACCGGCGCTCAGTTCAATAAGCGCCGGTATAGTTAAGGCCAAAACTTTTGGAGGGAAATTTCCCTCCAAAATTCCGGGCCTATACCGGCGCTTTCTAGGATAAGCGCCGGTATAGGCTTTACCTATACCGGCGCTTATCCTAGAAAGCGCCGGTATAGGTGTATTAAAGTTTTCTTTATTTTATTATGTAATATTTATTATTAAATTATTATTTTAATAATTATTAAAAATATAACCAGAATTAAGCCTATACCGGCGCTTATCCTAGAAAGCGCCGGTATAGCTGTAATAAATTAAATGTTTTATTTTATTATGTAATATTTATTATTAAATTATTATTTTAATAATTATTAACAATATAAACAGAAATGTCATATAAACCTATACCGGCGCTTCCTATGTAAGCGCCGGTATATGGTTTTGATTAAAAAAAAAGAAATTAAATGAACACTATACCGGCGCTTTTTGTAATAAGCGCCGGTATAGGCCCAACCTATTCCGGCGCTTTCTTTATAAAGCGCCGGTATAGGCCTTATACATAGCAATACCGGCGCTTTTTACTCTAAGCGCCGGTATTGTTGCGTCGCGATAGCCCTCTTATGTAGTAGTGAGTCTACAGCTTCGAGCCAACCATCAACAAGTGGCCCGATTAGGAGAGACGCAGAGTGTGAGGCTCAAATGAGGGAGAGGCTCACTCATGAGATTACGGAATGGGTGACTGATCAGGTGTACGACCGACTGGACTCCTAGGTGCAAACCGCCAATAGCACGCTCGAACGGATACAGCGGAGGTTCGACTCGGATGGATCTCCTTTGCGATTACCACTACCTCCATGTCCACCGAAGCAGCCTCGCAACCGTTCTCCAGAGCATCAAGATGACGATCAGCCTCCTGCCTAGATCTAGGGTCTTTTTTCATTAGAATGTTTTTTAATTTCAGGATTTCAGTTGAACATTTTTAAATTTAAATGTTTGTTAATTTAAATATTTGTTGTTCAAACATTTCATATTTTCAATATTGCACTTCTTTGGCACAAAATGCACAATACGAATCTTGACACGTAGAAGTCTCTTTGAAACTCACAATCCTTTCCTCCCATTCCATACACCATCTCTTCTACTAATCACTGATTCTTAGTGCCGCCGAAGCATTCTTGTTTCTTCAAATGTAGATGGAAACAATGGAAACATATGAAGCAGAACGATATATGAGAAATTAAAGAACTTCCCATTTTCTCAAACCCTGCATCCAAAGGCCACAATCTCATAATAATTTTCCCAAAACCTCAAAATGTTACCTTCACAGATAAGAATCACCATATGGCACAACCCAACAGAACAATGGAAAACCTGGGAAGAAAGGCTTCGTGGCAAGTTCGAACATTTATGGAGAAACGCCGAAATACGCAAAGTAGTGAAAGCTTCCCCATACCAAACAATAAGAAGCGATGGTTTGATTGTTGGGCTTGCACAAAAGTGGCATTTTGAGAGAAACACATTTATGTTCTCTTGGGGTGAAGTTACAATCACATTGGAAGATATAATGATTTTTGGGGGTTATTTTGTAATGGGGTCCTCTGTTTTTTAAAATAACAATAAAAAAAAGAGGAAATTTAGTGGCGGTTCTGAACCGCCACTAACCTCCACTAAATGTAACGCTCAGAAAAATGCCACCTGTTCCTATTCCAACGGCTTGATTGAGTTCATTGCGGTTTAACCGCTACTAAAGGCTAAATTTCATTTTATAAGCCCTTGATCCTTTCCAATTCATTTTCACATTTCATTCAACCTATTAAGATCTTTCCTTCTTTGATAATATCTTCAGTCATATGATGGATAAATCTTGGATAAATTTGCCACGGACGTCCCCCCGCTATATGGTTGGTGTTGACCACTTCTTAGATTTTGCTTTCAACCGCACCGGTGTTAACAATCAGATATTGTGTCCTTGTCCGAAATGTAAATTAAAGAAGTGGCATCCCAGAAATGTGTGTGAGCATCTTATACTGAAACAATTCCCATCCAATTACACATTCTAGGGTATTCATGGCGAGAACGATGATGATGGTGGTGAAGTAGTTACTGGAACATCTCAGGCTGGAATGCAGATCGACGATGACGATGATGACGATGATCATGTGGATCCATTTAACGATGTTGTGCGTGATGCTTTCGGGGTGCAAGGTGACGACATCGGGAGTCAGGATGGGGTTGAAGGACCACTCCCGGAGTTTTTCCGAAATGAATTTGCAAAGAATTTTTTCAACCTTATGACGAATTCAGATAAGCCATTGTTTCCAGGTTCTACTAAAAACTGCCTCATTTCGTTTCTAGTTTCGTCACATAAACGTTCGTTTTAGACTAAGAATAATGTTTATTCAGGGTGCAGTAAATATTCGAAACTATCATTTCTTGTCAAGCTCTATCATATCAAGTACTTGTGTGGCTTCAGCGATAAGGGGATGTCGACGGTGTTAGAATTATTGGGAGATGCATTCTCTCAGACAGAAATCGCACCTTCATTCTACGAAGCAAAGAAGACTATTAACAAGTTGGGATTGAACTACACTAAAATCCATGCCTTCCCGAATGATTGTATGTTGTATTGGGGAGACGACGCCGAGTTGGACAGATATAAGCGGTGTAATGCGTCTCGGTACAAACAGGCAAAGAGGGGTTGAATAGCAACCAAGAAGCCTGCAAAGATTCTCAGATATTTCCCCCTGACACCACTACTTCAGAGGTTGTATATGTCTTCCAAAACGGCTGAGCACATGCGGTGACATTCATCAGAGCCCAACGTCAATGGGAAGTTGAGACATCCTAGGGATGCTGAGGCTTGGAAAGCGTTTGATGCTCAATTCCCGGAATTTGCCAGTGACCCGAGAAATGTCCGCCTTGCTCTCGCATCAGATGGGTTCAATCCATTCAGGAATCTTAGCACTACGTACAGTATATGGCCTGTGGTATTGATACCGTATAACTTACCCCCTTGGATGTGTATGAAACAGAGCTCATTCATTCTTTCGATGATTATTCCAGGGAAGAAAGCTCCTGGAAACGATATAGATGTCTACCTTCAACCGTTGATACAGGAGTTGAAGGAACTATGGAGCAACGGAGTTGAAACGTATGACGCTTACAGTAAGACGCTCTTCACACTCCGTACGTCGTTGATGTGAACAGTGAGCGATTTTCCCGAACTTGGCACATTGTCTGGTTGGAACATGCATACAGGCAGAGCTTGCCCCAACTGCAACTTTGACCAAGACTCGGTCCACCTTCCTCACAGTCGCAAGTGGTGCTTCATGGGTCATCGGCGGTTCCTTCCTGGAGGTCATAGGTTTCGGCTGCAGAAGATTAGATTTAACGGATCTCAGGAAATGAGGGATCCTCCTACGTTTTTGTCTGGCGCAGATGTTCTTCAACAGCTTGAAGATGTTCACGTAGAGTTCGGGAAGACAGACTGCGTTCAGCCTGGGGGAAGAAGGGGACGCGGCCAGTCCCAGGGGGAAAACGTGCAGCAATGACGAAAGAAGAGCATTTTCTTCGAGCTCCCCTACTGGAAATCTAATCTACTTCGCCACTGTCTTGATGTCATGCACATCGAAAAAAATGTGTGTGACAATATTTTGTACACTTTACTGAACGATTTCGGAAAGTCCAAGGACCATCTCCAAGCAAGGAAAGATCTGATGGCGATGGGATACGTGAAGACGCATGGCCGGATGAGAATGACAAGTTTGCCCCAGCCTCATTCACACTGACAAGAGCCAACAAGGAAGTCTTCCTCTCCACACTTAAGGACATTAAGGTCCCTAATGGTTATTCAAGCAACATCTCAAGATATGTGGACATGCACTCTAAGAAGATTGCCGGGTTTAAAAGCCATGACTGCCACGTTTTGCTCAAGCAATTCCTACCTCAGGCAATTAAAAGCACATTGTGTAACACCCCAAATTTTAGAAAATAGAAAATAAGAAATTATTTAAATTTCTAGGAATATTATTGAAATATTCAAAAGCATTGAAAAATAAATTTATGATTTTAGGCATTTTTAATAATTTTAAGGCTTATTTTATTTAAGAAACAAAGAAGAATTAATTAGAAGATAAAACGTAATTTGGAGAAAAATGGATAACAAGGATATAGTTGAGGTTTTAGAAATGTATTTAGAAATTAAAAAGCCTTATAAATAAATTTATGAGGCCAAGTATATTTTTAATAATTTTTAAAGTTTATTTTCTTTATTAGTTCAGGGAAAATAGTTAGGAGATAAATTTAAATAAGGGAATATTTAGAATCTTGGGGTATTGGTTATTAATTAAAAAGTCTTATAAATAAATTTAGAAATTAAAGCATATCTAGAGAAATTATTTTGGGGACAGATTTAGGTCTATTTCTAAATGATAATGATAAATAAAATTATGATTTAAGAGAAAAATAGAAAATAGAAAATGAAAAAGACAATATCTGCCCCTAATTGAAAATATCTTCAATTATAAAGGGAAAGGCAAGATAGTAAAATACCTATAAAAGAAAAATATCAGTCTCTTTTAATATGGACCACACACGTGTCCTTCTTAACTCTTCTATTCCTTTCTATTTCCCTTCAATTCCTCTGATCTCTCTCACCCGAAACACACACACATATACACTTCCTCTTGCTCTCTCTCTCACTCTGGTTCTCCTCTCTCTGTCTCTTCGAAGCAAGCACGGCGGCCACAGCTTCCAGCGGTGAAATCGATGGCGATCAACGGCGGAATAAGGGAAGAAGACGCTCATAGAACTTGGGTAAGCTATTTCCTTCATTTTCATCTCCTTTCTAGCGCGATTCTGAGTGAAATGGGGGAGGGTTGATTCGGATTCTTGTGATGTTTCTGAAGCTTTTGAATTTATAAAAAGTATGCTTGGGCTTTGTTCTTGTTGATGTGAGGGTTGATTTTGAAAATGAAGTGAGATAGGTTCAAGATTTTTGAATTTTCTTTCCCCTCTTACTGTTCATCCGACGGTAATATTTGGGGATTTGGGTGTTCACTGCTTCCAAGCTTAATTAATGGTATTTAGAAGCAAGTTGAAGCTCATAAAAGTGATTGTATACGTGAAGTTGGAGATTAGGAAAGGTTTGGTTGATTTCTTCTTTTCCCCTGTTCCTGCGAGTGTATCGGATTCAGAGGGGAAAAATTCCTTGAACGTGATATACTTGTAACTGGGAAGCTCTGATAAGCATTTTATCTGGATGACTCGATGAATTTTTGGAATGCTGAATTGTTGTTCCTTCTTCCCTCTGCTCTAGCCGAATTCAAGCTCCTTTATGGTTACTTGATTTTCGTCATTTCCTTGGATACATTAACATTTTAGACGTGAGGAATAGATGATGAATAGATAAAATTAATGAAGTTTAGATTTTTTATTATTGTTCTTTGCTCCTGGTTCTTGTTTTGTTCGGCCAAGGAAAAAAAAGAGAGAAAAGGCCATTGATGTTTTGCTATGCTCTGGGAAATGAACTTGAGTTTGTTTATTTGAGATTGGTTGATATGAAGTTATTAAATGTATGATTGTTGTTTTTAGTGCTGGCCGACAGTTTTGTGCAGGGAAAGAAGGAGAATGTGTGAAGTTCAATTGAGCAAGAAATAGGAAAAATGTTGTGATTGATTGTTGATGGTTGAATATTGCTTCCTCTGATTTCTTGTTCTGTTCGGGCTGTGGTAGAAAAGAGAGGGATTTTGAGAATTTGAGCACATTTGCTCAATTAACTTATGAATATAAGCTATGACTATATGAAGATGGAATTTTAATTAAGATTCCTGAAATGTGGTGTTAAAAGGTGTAAATGCTTAAGGGTGATGATTTTGAGAATCCTGAAAGTATATGTGCATATCTGAAATAGGTAATTTATGTTTAATGGTGTAGGAGTGTATGATAAATTGTTGCTTGAAGATAGAGTTTTGTTTTGAGACTTTATCTTGACTCTGATTTCTGGATTCTCTGCTATCTGATTTCCTTGTTTGGATGATAAATAATTAGTTTATATGGCTCAGGTCTAGTTGTTCTCTATTTCCTAGTAATACTTTCGATATACTGAGTATGTAAATTAGTAAGTGGTGGATCTAATCTTTGCAATCTTAGGGAGGTATGGATTGGATAAATAGAAATTAATATTGTTAACTATATTGAATGAGGGGAGCTTAAAGTTTAAAGAGAAGTTAATTAGAGATTTATGAATAATTAAAAAATGATTAGAGATTTCATATGTGTAAATAGTTATTGTGAATATAATTAAAAACTTCTGGCAATTCTGTTGGGTATGTGTATCTAATTCTTGGAGTGTATAACTGGTGGATCAATTGTTGTTGTGATGAATTTAGAAATTAGTAAATAATAATGATTGAAAGTTTATAATTGCTTGATTGAATTATCAGTTGATGATATCATACTGAAAATGAAATTCTTGTCTTATCCTGTTTGGATTGTTATATTTGGATACGTAAAGGGTGATTTAGACTTTTAAGTATAAAGTAAGTGGTTATAAGGTCTACTAAGAAATTTAGGAAGTAAATTGGAATAAAAAGATAATTCAATGATAAGAAATGTAAGTTTAATTTAAAATAGTAATGATATTCTTATGTTTGTATTGTGTGAATGCAAATTAATGGTTGTGCAATGTTGATAGATGATAGTGTGATTAACCATTTAGCTAGAAATTTAAATTTAGTATTAGAAATAGAAAGGGGGTAGAGTTATAGGAACGTGAGAGACGTTTGATTATTATGTCTAAGTTTAGGTATTAATATATTATTTTATATTATAAATATTTATTGGACAAAATAGTGGGATTGAATCCCTAGAGTACGAGGAAGTGAAGGAGTAGTGACGAGTAATCACAAGAATCAGGTAGCAGTTTATTTCATTACATTAAAAGAATTGCATGTATTATTTTGTAATATCTGTTTCAAGTTTACATTATGCATGAAGGTGGAATACCTTGTTAATTCCTGCATAGAAGTTTAAGGAGTACTCCAGGCTTAGGTGGTTCGCTACCCCTTTACCAAACCAGTTAGTTATAGCTTTAAATGTTATAACGAGAAGTCCTGCAGGTATAACCTCCACTAGTTAACAAATATATTGTTGATAGTGGCTGGTAGAGCGTGTAGCACAGGAAGTATGTATAATTGTGTTATTTGTTCAGGTTTATGAAATATATACATGACAATGCTAGCATGATAATATATGTTAATGAAAGAAACTGCTGTTGGGATTTCCAATCTCACCCCCTTCCCCAAACATTTTCAGTACGCAGGATGGGAGAAGTTAGCTGGGGAAGAAGATTAGACGAAAGAATTAGGATTATAATTTGAAAAGTAAGAGGTAGTTAAATACTTGAGAAATGTTATTTGTATATGTGTTGTAAAATTAAATTATTAAATTAATAATAGAAAGCATAGAAAATAGAACTGCATAAGTTTATTAAGGGATTTAAATTTCCTAAGGGTTATGAATTATGAATAGATACTTTAAAAAGGTAGTGTATGAATAAGTAAGAATGCCTGCTAAGTTATGTACCATCATAGTTAGTTAATTTAGAATTTAATTACTTGTGAGTATGAATATAAATGATTAATATTTAACCGTACGTAAATGTATATATTACCCTAATGACGCTGTGCATTCTGGTAGAAGGGTTATCAGCTGAGATAACCCCAGCGTTTTCAATATTGGAAGGGTAGAAACCCATAAGTAGATATGAAGAACCCATGAATGGGTTTTCGCTCCCCACACACTATCATCAAAGGGGAAAAAACTACAAGGAAACTTAAGTAGTTTAATTGTCTTATGAACTACCATGTTTTATAAAAAAAATATATTAAACTTTAAGTTGTACGAAAAGCCCATTCTAACGAAAATGAGGTTGAAGCGTTATTTGGAAAGAAAAGATTTAAATTTTATCGTATTTTTGGGCTTCTAATTTTCATAGAAGTGGTAATAATTCAATTAAAATGCTATGATATAGTAGTAAAAGTCCAGGTGTTACACATTGCCCCCGGAGGAGTCTAATGTTTTGGTTCAACTCAGTTCTTTCTACTGACGGTTGTGTGCAAAAGTTTTGGACAAAGCAGAGCTGGATCAATTGCAGGAAAAAATTGTTCTAACGATCTGTCATATGGAGATGATATTTCCCCCGTCTTTCTTCACGGTCATGGTCCATCTCACTGTATACCTCGTTCAAGACGCAAAGATGGGCGGCCTGGTTCAATACCGCTGGATGTATCCCATAGAGAGGTCCGTTGATTAGGGTAATACATCCAGTGGTTGAATGAACCAGTCACCTTCCAACACATTATTCCCGCCAGTCGGAAAACCAGTTAGAGGAAGTCAGTATTACAGGCTCACTCCCACTGAGAGGTTGCAAGCACACAGACATGTCTTGACAAATTGCCCTCAAGTGGAGCCCTACATTCAGCAAGAATTCTAACGCTATATACACGTATCATGTTATTTTTTTTATTTCTAAACCACATAACCCTCTGATATGTTCCATTGGAATTTAGAGATTTCCGCCGCTATGTTAAACCCCAACTATAAAGCCGCATAAGGTCCTTTGCCGAGGTAGATAAAAAGGTCCATCGAGAGTTTCCGGATTGGTTTGCACAGAGGATACTCAATGACAACAATCCCCATGCGTCTGATATGATAAATCTAGCAACCGGTCCACTCGACCATGTCAGGAGATATACGGCATACAACGTCAACAGTTTCAAGTTCTGCACCGTTGTAAGGGATGAAGGTTCTCTCACCCAGAATTCTGGAGTCTTTGGCACATTCGGGACAAGGAGTTATGCCAGCTCACGGGATACAGACATGCAATTTGGAGGCGTACCATACTATGGAAAGCTCGTGGACATCATTGAGCTTAACTATCAAGGTCATTTCACCGTGCCTCTCTTCAACTGCATGTGGGCAGACACCAGAACTTCTCGAGGCATTACCGTGGACAGCTTGGGCATCACGTCCATCAATTTCTCGAGGCTCATTCACACAAGGGAAGTGGCAGATGATGAACCATATATTCTTGCCTCATAGGCGCAGCAAGTATACTATGTGGAAGATTGGACACACAAAGATTGGCACATGGTGATTCATATGAAGCCTCATGACCTCTACGACATGGGTGACAAAGATGATCTGGAACTAGGCAGCCAGCATTTTGAACCTGAAAACTTTGACAACCTCATTTCTGAAGAAGACGGTCATTTACCAGTAGTTAGGTGAGGATTTTCACTACAAATAATTTAAACAAATTTCAACACCATTAGCAATAAAAATTTATATATTTGTTTATTTTCTTTTTAGGCCGGAGCAAGAAGAAGATGATTGAAGCAGCCAACCACAATTATTTTGTATTTTGTAAAATTTTCATAAAAATGTGTATCAAACGTTCATATATCATTTTTTTAATGTATCTTGAGATTTTTTTTAATTAATAACAACTAGTAGCGGTTCTCGAACTGCCACTAATTCTGCGGCCAAATATTAGTAGTTTATAACCGCTGCCCAAACCGCCACTAAATCCCGCACGAAGCACTATAAATATCCACCCCTCACCTCATTTTCCTTCACACATTCATTCAATTCCTTCTCCCTCTCCTTCCAATTTGTCCCCAGACTGACCACCAATGTCTTATTTTTTGTTTTATAAACAATTTATCTTATATTTCTTTTTATTTTGAGTGTTTGATTTTCTATTCTGAATTTATTTGTTTGCTAATATATTTTTTTTTCAGGTTACAATATCGAATTATTTCTCATTTTTAGTGATAAAAAAGTTTAATTTATTATTCATAATATTGTTACAACAAACATAATTAGTTGTTTATTTTTAACTATTTCTTATTTTATTGTTTGATATATGGTTTTCTTATACATATGGTGATTGTTAATATAGTTGAGAAAATTTTTTTATTTTCACAATAAAAACCTTTTGAAATAGTCTAATTTATTATCAGTATTTTTTCAATACATTTGATCATATAATATTAATTCTTGAATATCTGATTTGGACATTTTTTTCCATCCTTAAACTTTAGTAGTGGTTTTGAACCGCTCGTCAAACCGCCACTAATAAATTGGATCAATTCTTTTTTTTAAATTTTTTTTCTTTTTCTTTTTCATTAGTGGCGGTTTGAAACCGCTGGTCAAACCGCCACTAATAAATTGGCCCAATTTTTTTTTAAAATTTTTTTCTTTTTTATTAGTGGCGGTTTGGAACCGCTGTTCAAACCGCCACTAAGTTGACAAATCAAATTTTTCTGACATTATTCTAATTTTTACATTAGAGGCGGTTTTGTATTATTTAGTAGCGGTTTATAAAACCGCTATTAATTAGTGGCGTCTTTGACTTTGTTACACGCGGTTTCAATAACCGCCAGTAAATGTTTGTCACGGGTGATTTAGTGGCGGAAATACAAACCACTAGTAACATGTTAATGGCGGTTAAAACTGCTACTAATCACCCTTTATAACTGCTACTAATACACACCTTTTTTGTAGTGAATAAAGATAACTGTAAGTTAACGGTAGTTGTTCATAGTAAAGAAAAAATATAAAAATGTTTAGGAGGGGGCTAAGTTTAGACTTTGAAACGTCAAGGGTTACACGCAACTTTTCCAAAGCTCAGAGGGCTTTTGTGGAATTAAACCTTATTAATGTTATGATGGTGATGATGATGTTAGCAAACGTTACTCTATGAAATTTAAATAAAGTATTAATTTCGAAGAGATAATTTTTAATTAAGTGTTGGAGCCTTATAACTCAATTGACACTAGCACATCCATTAAGGTTTTTACAAGTTGTGAGTTCATCAAACCTCTGTAAAAAAATATTTTAGGGGCCTGAATTATGGTTTTTTTAAAAAATTTATTCAGTCAGTAACTTTCTAAATTACTCCGAATTTTATTTTTGCGTCAAGGTTATTAATTAAATAAAAATTCATTCTTAATCTAAAATGATTAATTTATTCAAAAAATTCTCATAATATTCTAGCATAAAAAATTTAATAAAGTTTCTAAAGTTAAAATAAAATTATAAATATCATTCAACATCAATATAAAAATATAAATTTTACAACAAGATCGTGAATATGTGGCCTATTCGAAATCTTGATGATTTAAGAAAATATTGAATTTAATAATAAAACCATGGGGAAAAAGGGGAGAGCAACTTGGCTTTATCCGTGTCCGTTATGAGTCCCCTACAGTTTTTAATAGCATACTGACCAAATACATTCATTATAATCTACATTTATGCACTACATTCTAATTTTCTTTAAAATAAAAAACACATATCATCCTACTAGAAACAATCTTATTAGAGGTATAGTCAGGCACTAAATGTAACAACATCTTTTAACAAAGATTCAAACTATAGTTCACAAATATTTGAGAAATTAACCTCTTCCACTAGGTCTAATCCTGTTGTTATTATATTCTATTTTTTTTATTATTACATTATTATCCATTATCATGCTTTAAGTAAACCAAATGGGCCTAAATGTTCTTTTGTTTATTGTTTAAGCCTTTGTGGTGAAAATAAACGACTAGTTCAACTATATTATATTTTTTTTTCACCGTTTACATTCTATAGGCACAAACTTCATATTTATATTATTATATAACCGTGTTTGGATGAAGAATAATTTCTGGAAAATAAAATTGTAGAAATGATTTTAAGAAAGGGAGAATCTCATTAAAAGCCTTTTGTAATACACAAATCTCAAATTAGGCTTTTAAATTTAACAAATCCTAATTCAGGACATTCGGCCCAATTCAGGATTTTTGAATTGAATAATTTTAACTAACATGTCTCTTGCTCTATGCCTCTATCCCTCTCATGACCTCATCTCTCCTTTATTCTATTGAATCTCTTCGGAAGTTTTCTCTCCCTGGGTACTCTACCCATTCCAAATTTTTGTTTTCTTCTGCAAGACCTATCCCCTCTGGCCCTCTTTCTCCCTCCCTCCAGTCATCTACAACCCAAGCTCATGTTTAATATTTCTAACATAAAATTTATCCATTGCATTTTTCTTGTATTAAGATCTTTTATCATATATGGATATTGTAATTGCTGCTGTTATTTCTAATAATGCTTCATGCTTCGAGGAGGAGAGGAAGCCAGTGGAAGCATTCGTCATAATTAGAGTGGGCGGCGGATAGGGTGGAGGAATAGAGGAGGGGATTGATGAACTCTTATAAAAGAAAACAAAAAGTTGGAATGGGAAGAGTAAGAAAAACAATTCTTGAGATATACGATGGAAACTTGAAAGAGATAAGAGATTGATGGAGCAATAGGACATATAATAACTCAATTTTAAAATTCTGAATTGGGCCGAATGTCCTGAATTAGGATTTGTTAAATTTAAAGGCCTAATTTAAGATTTGTGTATTTCAAAAGGCTTTTAATAGGATTCTCCCTTTAAGAAATAGATTTTAAACAAAATAGCTTTTGTGAAAAAATAGTTTTTGATAAAATGAGAGTATTTTGATGGTTGTTATCAGAATCATTTTTTTCATGTACAAATTACAAAAAGGGATAATAGCTAATGTGGTATTAATTTGCGTATTAAGGAAATTATATTTCAAAGATTTTAACATAAAGTTTCATAATTAAGAACAAAATTTAATTGAATTTGTCTGAAAAATTAAACTACTAACATTAGGTGAAATATTTTCCTCCCCAACTTTAATTTAAAATAATCATCATTAACCAATTTAACGGAAGTGATAAAATTGCTCCATTTTTAGACGTTTATGTTTATTTTAGCACCCTTTAAAACTTAATGGTTCTAGAAGTTGCTAACAAAAAACTTTATTTTTAGAATTATATATTAATCCTTTAATAAAAAATACAAGTGAGAAAAAAAAAAGGGTAAGGGCAATTTGAGTTGGACATTTATGATAGTCAAAATGACGACTCAACAACTGCATAAAGCAAAAAAAAAAAAAAAAAATGGCCGAGAAAAGAAAAAAAGTGCTTTTGCAGTTTTGTGAGCTGTTTGAAAACCATTTTCTCCAACCATGTATTTGAAGCACAAAACTGAAACTTTTAGTTTAGCCTACATAATAAATCAGTCTTTATTTCCACCATATATATTTCACAACAACTAAAACACGTATTGTGCTAAATTCACCTCTTTTATTGCTCTTCATATTCTTTCATAGTTCAACATAAACCTCATGAGATAGACGGCGAGTTACAACAACTGACAAGTGCTTGGATCTTGGTATAGTGAGGCCAAATGATTCGGTCATGTCCAAATCATTAGGCTTTATCCCAGGAGGAAGCTCCCAATTAAAGCAGTGTACAAATTGAGCCAAAACGAGTTTAACTGTAGTTAAACAGAGCTGCATTCCAAGACATTTTCTACGTCCCGAACCAAATGGTATGAGCTGAAAATCATGTCCTTGGACATCCATATTACTATTCAAAAATCTTTCTGGATAAAACACATCAGCGTTATCAGACCATGTCTGTGGATTTCGTCCTAGTGCCCATAAGTTCACTATGATTCGTGACTTTTTCTCTATGTAATATCCGCCAACCATAACATCCTTTGCAGATTTTCGAGGAATGAGTGGTGCAACAGGATAGAGTCTTAAATTCTCCATGACTACTAAGTTCAAGTAATTCAGCTTCGATAAATCTGACTCTTCCACCATTCTATTCATTCCAATCACATTTTCTAGCTCATTCTGTAGATTCTTCATCACCCTCGGATTCCTCAAAAGTTCAGACAAAGCCCACTCAAGACTAACAGCAGAAGTTTCATATGCCGCAGCAATCAAAGATAGTATTGTGGCCTTGACGTCATCTCGGGTAATTTCATAATTGTGTTCTTCATCCTTGGGTTGCTGCATTAGTGAGACTAGTATGCCAATAAAGTCTTCATGTTTCCCATCCTTGTGGATGTTAAGAGCTTCCTCATTCTCCTTTATTATCTTCTCAAAGAATTGGTCGAGTGCTCTGCTTATTTTGTTACAGTCTTGTTTAATTCCCTGGCAGAGCAAAATTGTTTCAAGGGAGAATTTCAATACAGGACTACGGTAGGCAATTAATTAAAAAATAGGACCAAAAGATTCTGAAATATCACTTTAGGTTCAAGGTTTTTAAGTGAAATTAAATTAATGTGGAAAAAGACAAAAAAGGGCCCATCCCCACATGGCATATCTGACACACACTCTCTCTCACTCACATAGACCTTACTAATTTTCACACGAAGAAGAAAAAGCTCATATGAAGAAGAAAAAGCTCATATGCACAAGCCTCAATAAAAACCAAAATATTCCACTTACCCTCTCTTTCCTCTGACACCCTCTCTCTCTGACACGCTTTTCTCTCTCTCACACACACAAACTCTACTCATTTTTACACGAACAAGGAAAATATCATATGAACAAGGAAAATCTCATATGAACAAGGACAAGCTTATATGAACAAGGAAAATCTTATATGCACAAGCCACAATAAAAAAAAATATTCATCTCACCCTCTCTCTCCTCTGACACCCCCTCTCTCTCACACACACGTTTTTCTCTCTCTCTCTCTCTCTCACACACACACCCCACTTATTTTCACACGAACAAGGAAAAGCTCATATGAACAAGGAAAAATTCAAATGAACAAGGAAAATCTCATATGCACAAGCCACAATAAAAAACAAAATATTCCTCTCATCCTCTCTCTCCTCTGACACGCTTTTCTCTCTCACACACACCCCACACTCATTTTCACACGAACAAGGAAAAGTTCAGATGATCAAGGAAAAGCTCATATGAACAAGGAAATTCTCATATGCACAAGCCACAATAAAAAACAAAATATTCCTCACACCCTCTCTCTCCTGTGACCGTGGGGTCAATGTTGTCTTTTCTCCTCTCAATTTAATGTCAGTTTCCCCCCCACAAGACTCAAATGATATTGCAGAATTTTTTGGTCCTATTTGAAAATTAATTGGCTACCGCGGTCCTATATTGAAATTTTCCCTTGTTTCAATTTTTATTTTCAATTAACAAAAGCATTAGGAAGGGGAGGTACTCCTAATCCTACTAAGCAAAGTGCAAATAGCATATTCTGAAGACCAATAGAATACCACTCAAGTAAATTGGCTAGTCCTCCAAATTTAGATGTAATATAACTAAGGTTTGATTATGGTCTAGTTTTATTATGAAAGTCGTCATACAGGAACAATGTTGCCTGCAAGTTATTAAATAGTAGATATTTTTCTGATCCCGTTGTCCAAGTTAAATTTAACTATTAGTTGATTAAATATGTTGAACTAGTAAGTTTACATGTCAACCACGTCATTTTTGTTAAAGAGTAAATTTTCCCAAAAGTTTTTACTAAAGAGCATTGCCCAAAAAGCTTTTCGGGTTTGATGTTGTCTCAGAGGTTTCAAAAACGTAGCTATGTTGTCCCAACCATTATTCATATCAAGTTTCGTTGTTAGTTGATCAACTAATGGTCAAACTTAATTTAGGTAATAGCTAGTTGTGGTGAAATTCCTCTGGGTTGGAAACATCTGGGTACTTAATTAGTGCTCTTAAGTAAGAACTTCCTAAGCAAATTAATTATTAATATAGATAGAAGCGGTGACGAAATTGCTAGGATTTAGAAACTTCCAAAGAGACACTAAACCCAAAAAAAAAAAACTTACGAAGCAATATTACTCCTACGTGACAAGTAAACATTTACTTCAACTCTATAACTTGGTCCAATCCATTATTCTAAAAGAAAATAAAAAACTTCGCTTTCAACAAGCTCTTGACAATAACGACTTCCTTAATTTCAAGTATCAAATCATTAAGCAATTTATATTAATTTAGTTAAAGCATCATACCTGGAGATCAATGCTCCTAACCAAGGCACGATATCTGCAATATTAAATGCTCCAGCTAATCTCAAAGTCTCAGAAATGAGCCCTTTGAGATCAAATTGGTCATCTTTATTGCGTCCTAATATCATCTTATAAACTGTATCTTCTAAAAGCCCATGCAATTTCTCACTAACATCCACTATCTCACCCATCCTAGCAGCACTTTCCAGTGACTTCACCACCATTTTCAACTCCTTCCTCCTAAGATGGCCAAACATCTCTTGATTTGAAGCACCAAAAAGATGTTGCGTGCCGATTCTCTTCATGTCACGCCAGTATGATCCATAATCAGAAAAGCCTACACCCTTGGAGCCGTAAAATAGGATATCAGTGGCCTGAGTATGGGGTCGATTTGCAAAAACAGGGTCGTGTGTCTTAAGGAATAGTTCAGCTGCTTCAGGGGAAGAGACCACAATGGTTGGGACTTGTCCTAGGCGTAAGGACATGATGGGTCCATACTTATTGGCCAGAGATTGAAGGTTGCGATGTGGAAGAGTGCCCAACAAGTGGATGTTGCCAATAATGGGGAGAGCCAGAGGACCTATTGATATATAGGAGAAGTGAAAAAGAAATTAAATATGAATGCAGAGTAAGATTGAATTAAGTGATTCAAAAGAGAATTACCTGGAGGACGTTTGCTAGCATCCTTGCTGTGAGTATTGGAACGAAAGAAGATCGAAAGAATGTAAGTGAAGATCAGAAAGAGGAAAGCAGGGATGGCTAATGTTGAGGAAAGCATGTTTGATCTATAATTTGGAATGGAGAAATTGAGGTCAACAAGCAAGGTAGATAAAAGAATATATAATGACTCAGAATTGGATCATCTTTATCTTTTGTTTTTTTTGGGGGGGGGGGGGGCGGGGGGGAATAATTGAATTCTATGTCATGCATGATTCGTGTTATAAGTAACCTAACCCCACTAGAGGGAAAATCTAGGATGTACCCTACTGGGATCTCATTTGGTGATAATGAGGTGCTTTATATTTTATTTTAAGGCTCAGGTCAGGTTGCTTTGTCCCTAGCTAAAAAATTAGTACATTTTTGTCAGCTAGAGATTGAAGTTTGCGATGTCGTAGTGTACCTAATGGGTAGAAGTTTCCGATAACATCTCTGTGGTTGTGTCAGATTCAATACTGTTTTTTAGGGGTGAGCGAAAACCGAACCAATGCATTTCAGTTTTTCGGTTTCGGTTTCGGTTTTTCAGTTTTCAATTTCTGTTTTCATTTTCAAAATTTTCGGTTTTCGGTTTGGTTTCTGTAAAAAAAAAAGGGTTTGGAATCGAAAACCTTATGGTTAAAAAAAAGCCCAAAGCCACAAACCCAAACCCAATAATATTTAATTTAAAGGAGACCCAAATAGCAAGCCCAAATGCCCAAGAGCCCAAAATGCAAACCCTAGCAAGCTCCCTCTGATCTCTCTGTCTCTCACAGTCACGACTCACGACCTACAGCCTTTCTGCTCTCTCCCTCAGACCCTCAATCTTTATCTCCTTCTCTGGTTGCGGCTCTCCTTCAGACCCTCGGAAGCCGTCGCTCTCCTCACTCCCATAACCCTATTTCCCTCTTCTGCCTCCTCCTCCTTTGCTTCCCCGTCGCCATTTTCCTCACCCTCACTCCTCCTTCCAAACCCAACCCCTCCCAAACCCCCACCCCCAACATCCCCATCCCCCACCGCCATTGTTGCTCACTCCATTTCCTTCTTCGATTCTCATCGTAGTAATCGCAAAAATTCCCACGTCTTCGTCCTCTGCCTCACCCAAAATGATGATGTCCTCTTCCACATCGCCTCTCGTGTCAAATCCTGAAATCCAAACCTAAACTAGATTGAAGCCAGATCGATTCGACACCGTCCACCTCCTCTGAATCAAATCCCTCTCAGCCATTGCATCTCTCTATGTCCCTCTCGGCATTTCTCCAACCCTCAAGCTTGACAAGGCGACAGGCACTCCTTCGCCCTCCAAGACTCATCATCACTCATTGGTGCCGTCGACCTCCGTCTCCCTCTGTCTCTTACTCTTCATCTACACTCTCTTGAACTAGATGAGCCTCTTATTTCAATTTCTATATGTTATTCACTTATGTGTGATAATTGTGTGCTTATTACACACTACTACAAAAGACCCTTTCCTTGTCACCAATTAACGTCCGTTAAATAAAAAATGACATTGAAAAAACGGCGGTGGCAATTTTGTAATTAATTGACAAGCTGAGAGAGAAACAATGTCCCTAATTATAATAATTAGGGACGTTGTAAGTTACAACGTCACTTATTTCAAATGAGTGATGTTGTTTCTCATAAACCACGACACTCATTTGAACATGGGAGACGTGGTTTCTTGGCCAGATTCCCCTTAACCTTTCCTCTCCCCGACACCCCTCATACTTCTTCCTCTAGTTCCATATCTCTCGTTCTTCCCTGAAGCCAAAGCCATCGTCGCCTCTTCTTCTTCTCCTTCCACTTTGACGCCAATCAAGGGGGACAGCGAGCGAAAGAGAGGGGACGGAGAAGCTTTGTCATTTCCATATTCTTCTTCCACTCCACTTAAAAAACCTTAATATTCTCCCTTCTTCATTTTTCCATCACCAGCGCCCGATGCCATCACCATCGTCGGCCTCCATCTTCATTAGCACGGGCTCTCAACATCTCCGCCATCCTCACCATATCCCATCACCTCCTCCTTTTTCTCCTATTTGAGCCAAGCATATTCAACACGAAAGAGAGGGAGGGATTAGAGGGCTAGTCGGAGAGAGGGAGAGAGAGAGATCGCCGGAGTTCTCGCCGTTGATGGCACTGGGGGAGGATGCAGTCTAAGGTCCAGCTTCGTTGCTACACTTTGGTGAGTTTTCTTCATTCCCTTTTACCTTTAGTTCATCCGATTGGGGCTTTTTGAGGGTATGTCCAAGTTGATTTTGGGAATTTTTGGGGTTTTGATCAGATTAAATCATAGCTAGAACTTATACTTGTTTTCGGGATTTTGATTTTGTAGTTGATTTTGTGCTCTCATGTTCTGCATGATCAGATTGAGTTGCAGACCTTTTGTTCTAAGCACTCAGATATACTAGAGAACAGTGCCATCTTCACTTCAGATGGCTCTGTAGCTTTTCGTGGTGATTTATCTTCTGCTGATAGCCTTCCAGTAGACACACACCACAATTTGAAAATTGGTTGCAATAATGGAGACGGCATCAGGATATTTTCTTATGCCAGTCCTAATAAATTGAGCCATGGTGAATCACCAGATGAAATGCTGTTGGATTCTTAGTTAGATGCCCATGAAACATCATAATGCAATGGTTTACCATAACTAAATAATACTGCTATGGTGGGGAGGACTGATGAAATTGCCAATGCATCCGACTCCCTTGGTTTTGCACTTGTTTTGAAAAAGGTATTTTGCCTTAAAAGTAATTTCATTTGCACGCTTAGTATTAACTGTAGTTATCTTGATGTGAATCTTGAAATTGTAAGTTGCTCCTTGGTAGTTGGTAGATAGAGGAAAAGTTGATCTTAAAGATGTAGCTTTGGAGATTGGCGTTTCTCCAGATACATTAAGCGCAAATATTAATGTAAGGCTTTAAATATTTTGAGCCTACCATGCAGCAAGTGGTGCTTGAGTATTTTTTCTTTAAATTGTAGTTTGCTCTTTTTATATTCTTTCAGGATCCTTGCATGGCCCCTGATGTGCAACTTAAAATAGTCAACTGGCTGAAAGCTCATGTATATACTTTTGTGGCTCACTTATTCCCAATCTGTACTTCACTTTAATCATAGATTTATAATTTATAATATCAATTTGTGGCCCTTGGATATAGGGTACTCTATCAACTGTTGTGATTTGATTATTTAATTGTTCAGGACTGGGAATTATAAAAGATCTGCTATAGAACTCTGTTTTTCTTTTGCTCTCTCTCTTGTTTCATTTTCCTGAGTTTCCTCTAATTATTTTAGTGAATATTTTAGAATGCACAAGGTGTTATGGGAATGCTAATTTGTCTTGTAAATGCTGTGTCTCGATGACTTTGTTTGGTTTTGAACAGTTGGTGATACTGTAGAAGGGTATCTTAATTATTGCTTGGCTAATTTACTAATCATTGAATTTGAGTAATCATTTTGTTGGTTCCTAGTTCCTTGATTTTCATCCAATACAAATTGTTTATGATATTTCAACTTGGGAGTGAGCCTTTGCGTATTGCTTTGATGTTCATTTGATGAATTTATGGTGTTTCAAGTTTCTAATTTCTCTTATCTATTTACTAGTTCATGTACTTGTTGCAGTCAAAAGTTGAGGTATATTTATATTTTAGTTTGACTTGAGAGCTTTCCTATGTTGCTCCCCTTACACCTAGACAATAAATAGTTTTACTTCTCAAATTTTTTTTATTTGCGTGTGTTTTTATTTTGTGCAGAAATTAAACAAGTCTGAGGGTGCTTCTTTTGATTCCCAAGGTATGGCTTCATAATGAAACCATGGTCGTGCTATGCAAGATTATATATTTTTCTAGCTAAATTTTTCTACTTGGAACTAAATGGTTTTTGTATGATGACTTTTGAGATTTGATTTTCATTCCAAGTTTGTCTGAGCTACTTGCACGAGTACTTGTAGATTCTTCTGGTTTCCCTATTCTCAGATTTTGTTTATCTAGTCCACTATAATGTTTCCTTCTATATCGTATTCTATTGCCGATTTATTTACATTGTGTAACATTGTTATGTAGGGATTGCTAATACACCTAGCAAAATAAGCTTGTCTGGAGGTGTTTTGGTAGAAAAGTTTGCTAATGCTTCTAATTTTTCTGATCACCACCTCTCTTGTTCTTCTGCAGATTTACCTGCTACGGATGTCATCCGAGTTACTGAAATTGGGTACATCTATTTGGTTTGATTGGACATGTGGTTGTATCAGTTCCGTCTAATTTACAACTTAGTTCCTGCACCTCATATCTTTGTGTTTTGAAATTGTACTGTTTAAAATTATTTCCAATCTAGTTCATGTAGGGGGTATTTTTTGGATTATGAATGATTTCAATCCAAAAAATTGCCCTTATTTTATAATTCAAATGCTCATGTAGGGGGCATTTTTTGGATTATGAACTATTTCAATACAAAAAATGTCTCCTTTTTTTTTAAAAAAAAAAATTAGACTTTTCACATGACATATTAGATAATAAGTGACTTGAAAAGTCTCCAGGCCGAACTTTTCACGTCACTTATTAGAAATATGTGATGAGAAAAGTCCGGCCTAGACTTTCCACGTCACTTATTACTAATATGTGACATGAAAAGTCCGGCCTAGATGGACTTTTCACATCACATATCATCTAATATGTGACGTGAAAAGTCCGGCCTGGAGACTTTTCACATCACTTATTATCTAATATGTGACGTGAAAAGTTCAACAACAAACTTTTGTGAGACTATTGACGTCTCTCATTTGTATAATTTGTGATGTGAAAACTCTGACATTCCACGTCACATGTTTTGGTGACGTTAAAAGTCTTCTTTTCCACGTCACATGTATTAACGTCACTTAAAAAAGTGATGTGAAAACCCCAAAATATATATATGATGTGGAAACTCTTTTTTATAGTAGTGACAATTGATAAAAGATAAAGGTAATAGTGGTGTTGATGGATATTGTTTATCATGTGAATAAAGAAAATATTGAATTTTTAGTGAAATACCCAACTCTTGAGAATTTTCAATTCCAGGCAGCATTGGAGGATGGGCCAAATCTGTTTTTTTTTTTTGTTGAATTTTCAATTGGGCCCAGATCTGAAACAAAAAGCCCAAAAACCGAAAAACCATTAAACCAAACCGAAAACAATTCAGTTTTTTGGTTTTCTGTTTTGGTTTCGTCTTTTCCCCGTTTTCGGCTTTTCGGTTTTTTTGGTTTTGAACCGAAAAACCGATACTCACCTCTACTATTTTTTGTTTGTGATGTTGTTATTAGGCTTCTTGGTTTGGTCAGTATGTTGAGTGTAAAAAGTCAATAACTTTTATTGTATCTTTATATTACTTGCTCTTAATAAAATTGTCTTTTTATTAAAATTACAAAAAACTGTGTAAAACGGAATTCTATATATGACCAAAATTCTTAGAATAATGTGCACACATACTTACATCTGGTGGTGTCTGACAGTATTAGCACAATCAAGCTTCGAAAACTGGAGAATACTTGTTATTACAAGAAAAAGATAGGAAGAAATTAAGGGAAACCAAAAGGAAGGAATAATTTATATACGTTGGTGGGTGTATTATAAGGTTATGTAATATGTATATATATACACACATAATACTATAATATATTTTTGTTGTAATATAATATACCATATAATATATCTCACTCTTGATATCTTTCAGTTATGGCTGAAAAGAATACCATCACAGCTTCATCAAGAAGACACAGTCATAATATACATGGTATCACTATATATATATATATCCTCTGGCACAAGCAGAATATTGCCATTACGTCATGGTAAAATATCTCCTATTCACGGCATACACAAATTAAAATCTTTGGCGCTTTATCTTACATTACTTTGACATTATTATCCAATGACCTAAAAAAATCCCAAGCTGAAATCTTCTCTTGATATTCCTTTGCTAAAGATGAATAATGAGTTTTGGCTATAATCATGAACAAACAAGAACGAAAAAGACGTGTCTCCTGTCATACTTTAATCAGTCTTTACAATTTGCCTTTGCAACAATTTCTTTGGAGGAAAGAAAGCGCTAGCAACTCTGTTCTTGCTGAAATGCTTACGTGCTTCTCCGAGCTGAATTCACAATTCGGGTATCTTAGAAACAAATGGAAGTTACAAGTTAGATTTTTTTTTTCTATTGTTTGTGCTTTAAGAACAAGTTAGATTTTATTTTCTATCGTTTGTGCTTTAAGTGAAACGAATGAACCTAAATGCGTTCTATTGTTTAAACGATCCTGTTCAACTGCTATATGGTATAAGAGTTATTGCAAATTACAAAATTGGTCTAAGTGTTATCTATATTTCACCTGGGCTCATACAAGAGACACATTCTGGTAAGAATAAAATATATTTGGTTTTTAAATGATAAGTTAAAGTTACTTTCTATCAATATTTTAAAATTTCTAGAGCCAAAATATTGGTTTAGGTGAACACTTTGAAAAATAATTATGATTTTCTATTAAGGATTTAAATCAATGTAATATAGGTCTCAAATGCTACTCTTCTGGCTCGAAGAAAAAATGTTAGTTTAATTTGCTCTTGCTCTTTGTGTACATGTTTAAAAGAAAATGACAGAAAAATACTTCCTGAATTTCAAAATCTTATATAGAAAATTTTAACTAGTTGAGTAATTGACTTGTCCACAGTTTAGCATATATCCAAGTGTAAGGTCGTCAAAAATGAATTAATTATTACAATTATCTTATCAATTAGGTTGAGCGAAAAGTTTTGTACTTTGAAATTCAACTGTATCAAAATTGAAAATAACTTGACACAAATGAAATTGAAACTTTACTTCAAAACAAGAGGAGTCTATGATTATTTATCCCCTTGGTATTTCATTATTCTTAATTGTTCTTTTTCTAATGATCATTTATAATCACTATGTTCTTGTTTGAAGTCTTATCTATTCAAATCAATATTTTAAAAGCCGGACCGGACATCGAGCCGGAAAAGTCAACGGGTCATGGTTCAAACAGTCGGATCGGTCGGATCGTTTGGTTGGATCAGTGATGTAATAATTAAATAAAAATAATCTTTTATACCTTTAATAAAAGTTTAAAATAGAAAGACAATTCATTTATGAAATCATGAAATTAAGTAAAGAAAAATTCAAAATAAAGAAATACTAAATGAGAGCACATGTGCCCAGTTTTTTTTTTTCATCAGGACAATGCAGTGATATTCATAATATACATGGAAAAAAAAGAAAATTCGTAATATATGCTAGTAATATATAATCATGGAAGGATGCTGACATGCTGTGGATATTTTCAATACCTGGAGAAGCGTGTAATTTGACATTTCACTACTCACAGTTCACAATGCAACATTTAATTGGAAAAATAAAACAAAATAAATTCAAATAAGTCCTTTATGAACAAGATGAAAGAAACTGCGAACTGTTCCCATTTCTCTTCCTTTTTTTATCTTAGCTCTCTTTCATCAAGCTTCTACTACGTTTCCAAGTTTCAATTTCAGAGCACCTCACAACCCTTGCCTGACTGACCGGAGTTTCACCATTCATCTCTATGGCCAGAAAAATAAAATTGGTATGCATGATAAGTTTTTGTTATTTTTTTTGGTTCTTCCTTCTTATCAGTATACTTTCAAATTGTTTTTCTCTCTCTTTCCCTTCGTTTTCTTCTTCTTCTTTCGGTCGTCCGGTTTTTGTTTGACCATTCCAGTTCCCGACTCAAATCCGGATCCCGGCTCAAAAAGCAGGTTCTTGACGGCTTAAAGCAGCTTATCTTCTCGAACGGTCGAAAGGCGAGAACCAAGCTGGTAAAGGCTCCGGGCAATGGATGAACCGGCCAAACCGGCCGGTCTGTTCCGAGTTTCAAATCATTGATTCAAATAGTTCTTTCAAGCCTACACGAACCTTAATTTACATTAATATGCATAATTTCTTACTACATATTATTATCAATTAGTCTTTATAAACAAGCCACCTCAATTTCACAAAATTTGGTTAGTGGATATCTCTATCCCACTAAAAAACCCTCAATTCCAACTTAGAATTTCAAAACACAAACTCGAATTTAACCTAGCTTTGTTTAATTATACTCTCTCAAGCCACTAATTAGACAAACAAGCTAAGTGTTGGCCATCCACTTAGAAAACATTAGGCTCAAGTTAAATCCACAACATAATACTCATTAATCATCAAAAGAGAAAGAGATTCAAGCATCAATCCATACAAAAACTTCAACATAAACCTGAAAGATGAGTTTAACTACACATAATGAAAGGAAACTCAAGATTTACAAATTAGCTACCTACTCATACTAATAAATAAAGCAAATTCATCTCAGCCAAAATCAAATCCAGATCATAATCCAAATTAAAAAGAAAGAAAATAGAAAAACTTTGTTTAAATTGTCTTCCCCTCTGCAACTCCCATCTCCAAAGAAAGAAGATGAATCCAGATGAAGCTTCCTCCTTCTATCCATTTGGATTCCACAGTGTAGCCTGTTTCGCGGAAGATGAGGAACAATGAAGTTACCTCCCTTGTAACCAAAGGAAAACAAAGATGGTGATGATGACGGCACATCGGAGTTCCTTCTATCATCACTTCGGCCGCCGTCGACTCTCCCACTCTTTGGTTTTCCGCTGCAGTCCCTCTGGAAGAAGCGAAGATGATGAATAAATAAGCACAATGTCCACCTCTCTCTACCTCCTCTCGCACGCATTTCAATTATTTGCTTTTAGGCCTTCAATTCCTTTCTTTTCCAAACGCTGTGTTTGTGCTTGCTCACTCAAAGTCTTCAAAACAGTGAGTTTTGTAACTTCCTTCACATATCTTCTTTTTTATATAAAAATTCAATATATATATATATATATGTATGTATGTATAGAGAGAAAATTAATTTGGAGTCCTATAGAAGACACATAATTAAGGAGAGGTCCCACAAAATAGACAAATTAAAGTTATGTCCCTAAGGACCTCGTTTGTATTAAGTCCTAATACCAAATTACCCTTTTGCCCCTTTATCTGAATTACAACTTTTAGCCTCTCCATAACAACGCTTTGGCCTTGCGTAACAACTTGTGAGTGGTGCCCATTAACTTGTTACGGAGAGGAATATATTTTACATTAGTTGTGGGAATTTATTCACAAAAAGTCATCACAGCATTTCCCCTACTATGATGATTAAAACACCTAAAGTTTATGGTGGACTAAGGTAAATACAGCTTGCTGGATAGAGTCACAAGAGAGAGAGGAAGAGAGGAAGTGGAAGAAAGAACAAAAAGACAAGATAGAAGGAGAGGAAAGAACAAAAGGCGGTGGAGTTTTTTTTTTTAAGTCGGTGGAAAGGAAGTAGGGGAAGAGAAGGGGGCTAAATGACAAGATGGAAGGGAAATAAAGGAAAGAGTAAGAAGACGATGGAGAAGATCTGGAGATCAATGCAGCAAAGAAAACAAATAGATAATGGAGGATCTTGATGAAAATAAAAACAAGCACTGCCAGGAAAGCATCAAGGAACAATACCTGAAAGCACCACGATGATGCTGGGAAAGTGCTAAGATGCACCCTCTATTTCAACTCTATGAAATAGAGCACACGCCGCCCTCTGAGTCTGATAGCAACAGAGCAACTCAAGTTTTCCCTTCAGTGACCTCCCTCTCTCTTTTTCCAAGTGACCGTGTAGTGTAACTGATGGAAAATAGTAGAGAAACACAATAAAACGACGAATATCCCTGTGCATTGCACGGATAGTTGATTTTGTGCACGATTAAATTTTCTTTTTCATTGTATAGTTTTGTGTACTACGACAAAACATACACCTATGCACAAAGAAAATATTTTATTTAATGTGTATGATGATAGATATAGATTATGGGGTGTAGCTTTTTAAAGAAAATATGGAGGGGAAGATGGATATGGGTGTTGAGAGTTATTTTTCCTTGAGTAAATTTATTCCAACATTGTGTGGCGTCCATTACGTTTTAGGTTTCTTTTGAGTACGATATCCTTCTGTCTGCCAAAATCAAAGTGACGCTAAACTTGAGGACAAGATATTGTATTAACCCAAGATTTATTATGTGATCCATGGTAATAGAGAGGAGCAACATTAAAAAAATTAATAAATGTAACATTGTCTCGGTATCCGACAAATCCTCGGATTTGAATGTGTTTTCTATTGCCAATTGAGGTTTTTAACATGTTTTAGATGCAATTATGGTCCAATTGGTGCTTAATTGATCTCTTAGGTCTTTAAATAGAAATAACAATAAAAGAGGGGTTAATTTGCTATAATTAGAAATAATTAATTTCTAAAGAATTTGATCATTTTTCTATTGTGTTTTACTTGTGGGACCATTGGAGAACCATAGAAGAACAAGTCAAAGAAGAAAAATAGAGCAATAAGAAGGGCCTAGGCCCTGATATTTGAGCCGAGGCCCTCTGACTCTAAGTGAAGAGGTAGAGACCACAAGGGCCTAAACCTTTAGATCAAAGCCTAGGCCTTGCGGCTGAAAATTTCAAACAGAAGCCGGGAGGGCTTAGGCCCTCAAAATAGAGCCTTGGCCCCTATCAATAATAGCAAAACATAGTTTTGCAAAAGACGAAAATGAAGGGTAAAAATGGTATATCTTTGTAGACTTGAATTGGACTATTCATATTGGACTTCTAGGCTTCTTTAGAGCAATTGGATGCTAGGGTTTGGTTCTTAAAGAGCATGGAAGAGATTTGAAACCCTAGCATTCTCTTCCACTCATTTTTCTCTCACAACCTTCCACACCCATCTTCTACCTTCCACTAATTTCCTTCACTCCATTTCCATTTTCACTCTCTTCCTCTTATATTTCCTCTATCCTAACCTCCATTTCTTCCATTTTCTTCTACTTCTTCCATCTATCTTTCATTCCTACCACTTTCTTCCATATCCAAACTTCATGGACGAAATTTCCCCTCTATTTGGGGCTATTATTGATGCTATGAGAGGCTAGGGGTTTCAACTCTTGAAGATGGGTGAAGAGGCATGAGTTCCAAGCTTCAAAAGAAAGTTTCCTTGTTTTATCCTTTGTTTTAGTTATAGAAATTTTCAATTCCTTGATTTATATTTTGTAATTTGTAGTTGGACCCATTTGATTATGTTTGTAATTAATCAATTTTGGATGCTAATTTGTGATGGATTGATTGATGTTGAACATTATGCTCATCAATACATATGATTATATATATGTTTCATTGTGACTCTATTAATTTTTTATTGTCATGTCTACTCGTATGAAATTGGGTTGATTTGGGTTGTGCATTGAACTAGTTGTATTGATTTATTCCAATCACACACTGAGGGGTAGAAATAATGCTTTAGTTAGATGGATTGCCATGAATTAAGGCATTAGGCTTAAGGATTTCCTTGAGGTTAGGTATATCAGAAAATTTGATGAAATTAGCTACTAAGTGGTGATTAAAAATATCTAATGGGACGGATGGCTATCAGTTAGATATTTGACTCAAAGATGGCTTTGATGTTTGGTATATTAAGGGACTTAGTAGAAATTGCTTGTTATTGAAAAATTGTTTGTTATTGAACTTGTTAGTTGTATGAGAGGCATTGGATTCAATCCCTTAGTCTTAATCCATTGAATGTGATTCCACCAATGAATTAGGATTTTAGTATTAATCAACTGACAACGAGAGATACCATTTTTTGGATTTAAAACTCTTCACAACTAACAATTCCATTCATTGGCTAAAATGCTTAATCAACTTGGCTTGGAAGAATTAATATGCTGGATTCCGATATTGATTATTTTAATCCAAACCTAGTTTAGAGGGATTCTTCTAAGGGTAATTTGGTAATTAACCAAGAAACTCCTATTATCCTAAGAGAACAATGAGTGCACCTAATCCATTTTCAAGAGATTCACTTCATCCATTTTCCATTCACTATCCTATCTTTATAAAAACACAAAAAATAAGTAGTTTTGGATTTTTATTATTATTCTTGCATACACACTCTTTTAAAAGAAAACCAAACTTACTTCCCTTTGTTCATATTACATTTTGTGACATTTAGATCATTAAGGAACTGATAAAAGGCTCATAGAGAGAGAGAGAGAGAACGACCTAAGATTATACCCTATATTACAATTCTTAGTTTATTTTGCATTTGACACTAAGAGTGATAAGATGACGGTCAAAACAGTATCCTAATAAAAGATATAAGAGTTAGTTTCAATATTAAAATACTTTAGATGCTGAATAGAAAAATATTGGAGAATGTTTGATCAACTTTAACATATAATTTTTATCAAGTGCCCAAAAGTTGATAATTTAGGCACATAATCTGCAAGACTATAAATTATATCTTCAAGAAGTGTATACAATTTCTCACGAAAACTCACAACTACACCCAATGTTACAGCATTCCCCATTGATTTGACCACCATTCTTATCTCCTACCTGTTATAATAATGAGTTTTGATGATAACCAAACATAACTTAGGCATAAAGGAAGGTTGGGTAAAGATCAGGAATAATTTGTAAATAATCTGATAGAAAATCCTAAGTATTGTCTAATCGATCAAGATCAGACTATGAGTTAAGCCCATAAAGCCTAATCGATCAGGGATAGATTAGAGACAGATTAGAAGTTAAAAATCAGAGGCGCCCAATCAATCAGAGACCCCTCCAATCGATCAGAGGATGAGAGAAAAGTAGCCTAATCGATCAGAGGAATCTGAAGAACTTAGAGCAATCGATTGGATAGGCCCAATCGATCAGAACTCCCTTGTAATCGATCAGAAGAACTAAAGAATAATTCATGGCTAATCTATAACTAATCGATCAGACAGGCTTAATCGATCAGAGGAAATTGTGTGATCGATCAGACATATGCTATAATCTGAATGTAATTTGAATGTAATCGATTGGACAAGCCTGATGATCAGAGACACCCTGTGATTGATCAGACGAGATATTTTCTAACTTCTTGATTCAGTGATGCAGGTCCTAATCGATATATAATCTATGCATGATCGATCAGTCATCAAGTCCTGTGATCGATCAGAGGTTGTGATCGAAGTGGCGATGGATTTGATTCAAATTGATTTGACAGTCTATTTTAAGCTTTCAAAGTACAGAGTTAGTCAGGCCTATTCTGGGAAGTTATCGTTAGACACATAACCTGTTTTAAAGCCGTTTAATACACCAACCACCTTCTGGAATTAATGAAGAGAGATGTTTTAAAGCAAAACTAGTATAATGGAGTTAATGCTCAACCAAAATACTCCATCAACATCATCATTCAAGCAACGGTTATAATCTTCTCTCAACGGGCGAAATTTCAGAGTCAAGTATAAAAGGCCCTGTCATAAAGTTTGTATAGACTCATTGATTGAAATGTTGATTATCTGTATTACGTACTGCATTCAATACTCACCAACCTTCAGAAAGTTCATTCATTGATTGTTATTCTTCAGTGTGTAACACAATCTGTTCAATAGTGTGAACAAGCTCTGTATTTTCAATTAAGTGAGGATTACTTTTAAGATAGTTGGATCTTAAGAGTAGGGTGTAATCTTACAAGTTGTAAGGGAGAAATCAGTGAATAGAGAGGTCTCTGGCTGTCAATTGTAAAGGCATTCAAGAGCCTGATTTAATCTTAAAGTGTTAGTGGAACCCAACAGAAAGTTGGAGAACTGGACGTAGGCCAAGATTTTGGCTGAACCAGTATAAATATTGTTTCATTCAGTTTAAATTCTAAAAAGCACAATTCACCCCCTCTTGTGCATTCCTGCCAATTACATTTGGTATCAGAGCCTAGTCTTCTCAAATCATACTGATCCCACGATCAGGAGAAGTAAAGATCCATAATGGCAGGATATGATAATGTTCTTCCTGAAAGTGGCTCAATTACCAAACCTCCTGGATTCAATGGTGAACATTACACCTTCTGGAAGATGAAAATGAAAGTTTTTATCAAATCACCCGGATATCAACTCTGGAAGATAGTAGAAGAAGGAGACATCATCCCCATGAAGATAGAGAATAGAGCTCAAGTGCCAAAGCTACTCCAAGAACTCACAAATGATGACAAAGAAGATCTGGAACTAAACAGTAGGGCAATCTTGATTCTTCAGAATGCTCTAAGTCAAAAGGAATACTTTAGAGTGTGTGATCTGGAGACTGCCAAAGAAATGTGGGATGCTCTAACAGGAAGAAGGAGAACTAATCAGGGAGTTGGAGATCAGATTCACTCATCTAATAAACAATCTTACAGCTCTTGGAAGAAGAATTTCAGAGACAGAACAAGTATCCAAAATCTTGAAGATTCTTACTCCTGAATGGCAAATGAAGGCCATTGCAATTCAAGAAATGAGAGGAGAATCGATGAGATCCATCACATCCTTATTTGGAAGTCTAGCTGAGTATGAATCAACCATCAAGGCTCAAAGAGAACTTTATGGAGAAAGAAGAAAAGAAACTTAGTTCTCTCTACTCCAATAAGAGATGATAAGGATGAGGAAGATGAGGAAGAACTGGATGATGAGGAGATGGCTTTCATGGTCAGAAAATTCAAGAAATTCTTTAGAAAGGGAAGAAGATTCCATAGAGGTGGTTCTAGCAACACTAGAAGAGATCCCCAAAAAAATGCTCGTGTGTGCTATGAATGCAAGAAGCCTGGACATTTCAAATCAGAGTGCCCAAGTCTCCAAAGATACAAGGAGAAGGAGAAAAAGAATGAGAAGTTTCAGGGCAAAAAGAAAGCCTATGTCTCTTCTATATGGGGAGATAGCTCAGATGAAGAAGCTAGTGATGTTGAGGAAACAGCCAACCTCTGCTTGGTAGCCCAAGAGAAATCTGACAGTGAGGTATATCATCCTAACTCATCTTTTCATGAACTTCAAGATGCATATAATGATTTACACATAGAGTTTGTAAAATTGGGAAAAGAGATAACTGTTTTGATGAAGAAAAACAGAGAACTTGAAAAGAAAATTGAAGAACCTGATTGTATGAAATGTAAACAGTTTTCAGAAATTATCTCTCAAAAGCAAGAAAATCTCGAATGCAATAGCTATAAAAAACTTTTGAAAGAAAATGAAAAGATTTCTGGCATTTTGAAGAAATTTACTAAGAGCACTAAAACACTTGACATTATGCTAATGAATCAAAAAGCTTATGGAGATAAAACTGTGATAGGTTATGACTCAACTACGAAATCCTTAAAAGAAAAAAATTATGCACCTAAAGAGAAATCCTACTTGAAGTTTTTCATAAAGGTTTCAGAATATTCATCACCATTTAGTTTTTGCAACTTCTGTAACAAAAAGGGGCATACTGAATCCACCTGTTATCCTTAGAGATTTGGAACATCTGGATCATACAAATGGGTCCCTAAAGGGACACACCAACCTAAAGTTCATCAAGATAAAAGGCAGCAAACTAATCCCAAAGGACCCACAAAAATTTGGGTACCTAAATCTGTTTAGTCTGTTCAGGTTTGTCTCAAAGCATCCAACAATAACAAGTGGTATATAGATAGTGGATGCTCAAGACACATGACAAGAGATAAAGAGAAATTCGACAATTTGATTATGAAGGATGGAGCCAAAGTCAGCTTTGGTGGAAACCAGTCTGGAAAAATTGCAGGAATAGGAGATATTGGATCAGTCAAAGACATCTACCTTGTGGAAGGTCTCTACCACAACCTACTAAGTGTCAGTTAGAGCACTGATAGAGGTAAGTGGGTAATCTTTGATTCTAATGAATGCATCATAATAGATAAGAAAGAATTAGACATAGATAAATCAAACCTTAAATGTAGATTGAAAGCTAACAGGAATGGAAACTTATATACAGTTGATTTAAGTCAACAATTTTCTGAAAAATGCTTCATAAGTAACTTTGATAACTGTTGGTTATGGCATAAAATATTAGCTCATGTGAACATGACTCAATTAGATAAACTAATAAGAAAGGATCTTGTCATTGGCATACCTAACATAAAAGTGAAAATTGATTTATTGTGTGAAGCCTGCCAAAAGGGTGTTCATCACCGGCCGCAAATGCATGGGTCGCGCCAAGTAATAAAGTAGTGAGTAAAGTATCGTTCCCATGAGGATTTGGTTCCAAAACCCGGTCAAACAATGATTATCACATTCTCACCCAATTTGAGTGACACAAATGTTGAGATTGAAAACTAACTAAGAAAATAAACATATGTTAAATGAAAATAAAGTTATAAACAAGTGATTCTCCAACTTCAAGGATAAAATGGGTCCTCAGATTATGTATCCTCCTTGTACTTCTTAAAACTCAATTAACCTCCCCTCAAAGAAGCTCTCAACGAAACCACGTGCTAATCTAGGATTCACAAAGTACTTGTAAAAGCTCTCTCAAGTCAAGAACAAGTGTTTAATCTCATTAATTGCACAATCTCTTGCTACAATTAACAAAACCCAATTTTCAAGCTCCAATCCTAATGTGATTATGTAAGGTTAGCAAGTATATCTCTATCTTACCAACAAAACCATCCATTCATCATGCAAACTTCAAGTTCTTACACTATTTTACCCAAGTTCTACACTCAACCTAGCTCTCTCAAGTCATAAATCAAGTGAACACAACATCTAAATGGTGATCAAGCACTTAGAAGTATTAGGAGAAGAGTGAAATAAACACATACATCTCATTAATCACAAAATAAGAGGAGGAATCAAGAATTAATCCATACAAGGGTTCAACACAATCTTAGAATTAAAGCCTTAGCTCCACATGTTCAGAGAATCCAAAAGAATATATACATATATCAACACATTCATGAACAAGAGAGAGGGAAAGGAAAATGGAGAAGAAAAACCAAGAGGAGAAGCCACGGCGAACTATGATCATTTCTGCGTCTTTTTGGGGGTTTTGACTCGCCGTGGGTTCGCCACGACGAGCTGGGACCTGTCCGTAATTTTGGAAATTCGGGGACCTGTCTGTAATTTTTACAATTCATCCAGAAACTTCAATTTTTCCCTTTTTTTCTTGAAATTTCATCTTCTAGCCCCAAATTCTCCCATTTTTAAGTGTTCTTCTTAATCTGGGATCCTTTGGTTATTGTATCAAAATATTCCTACAATATTTACATAAAACAACATAAGCAACTAACTAGAAATGTGATCAAAATCTACACTAATAAACAATGATATGCAACCAAAAATCAAATGAGCATTTTCCTATCTTGAGTATTAAAAAATTATAAATGATTGAATAAAACCTCAAGGAAAATGTGCCGAAAATACATGAATTCCAAGAGTTATCAAAGGGGAAACAAACAAAGTCCTCTTTTAAACCAAAGAAGGAAGTCTCCACCACTAGACCTCTAGAACTAATCCATATGGATTTAGTTGGTCCAGCTAGAGTGAAAAGTCTAGGAGGAAGTTTATACACTCTTGTAATTGTGGATGACTATTCAAGATTCACTTGGACTATGTTTCTTTCCTCTAAGCATGAAACTTTTGATGCCTTTTATTTATTTGCTAAGAAAGTGCAGAATGAAAAGGGCAAGAAAATCAGCTCAATTAGAATAGATCATGGAGGAGAATTTGAGAACCAAGACTTCCTGGAGCTGTGTGAAGAAAATGGCATAAATCACAATTTTTCAGCTCCCAGAACACCACAACAAAATGGAGTGGCGGAAAGGAAGAATGGTGTACTCACTGAAATGGCCAAAACAATGCTCAATGAAAGAAAAGTATCTCAAGTATTCTGGGCAGATGCAATGAGTACGGCTTGCTACATGTCCAACAGAGCTTACATACGAAAAAGAATGGATAAAACTCCTTATGAGCTTTACAAAGGGACAAAGCCTAATGTAAGCCATCTCAAAGTCTTTAGCTCTAAATGCTTCAATCACAACAATGGAAAGGTAAATTTAGGTAAATTCGACCCTAAAGCTGATTCTGGAATTTTCATTGGATATTCAAACAGAAGCAAGGCCTATAGAGTTTTCAACAAAAGAACTTCTACTGTTGAAGAGTCAGTCCATGTAGTATTTTATGAAACTGACTCTGAACAGAAGCCTCTTGAGGAAGAAGAATCTGATTTTTCAAACAAAACTAAAGTCTCAACACAACAAATATCATCACTAGATGAAGAAGATCAAGAGAATGATTCTCATGATGAACCAACAGGTCCTTCAGCCTGGAGACATCATAGGGATCATCGTCCTGAGCAAATAATTGGTGATGTTAGTGGAGGTGTCAAAACCAGAAGTCAGATTCAAAATGAAATGCACTTTTCTGCATTTATTTTTGAAACTGAACCTTCTTGCATTGAAGAAGCACTGACAAATTGTGACTGGATAGTTACTATGCAAGAAGAGCTCAATCAATTTGAAAGAAGTCAAGTTTGGGACTTGGTTATGAGACCTTCAAACTATCCAATTATTGGAACCAAGTGGGTTTTCAAAAACAAACTTGATGAATCTGGAGCTGTGGTCAGAAATAAGGCAAGACTTGTAGCTAAAGGGTATAATCAAGAAGAAGGCATAGATTATGAGGAGACTTTTGTTCCAGTTGCAAGACTGGAAGCAATAAGGCTCTTATTAGCTTTTGTATCCCTCAAAAATTTCAAAATTTATCAAATGGATGTGAAGAGTGTCTTTCTTAATGGTTATATTATGGAGGAAGTATATGTTGAACATGTTAGTACTGACTGTCACCCAAGAGGGGGGTGAATTGGGTGATAGAATAAAAACTGAGAAATCTTTGCTTTTCAAAATCACAACTAAAGTAATAAGTAAAGCTCTTTAAGTAAATCTGTTATGCTGCAAATATGATGAGAGTCAAGAGAAGAGAAAATGCAAACAAAGATTTATCCTGGTTCGATCTATCCCTTTGACCTACATCCAGTCCTCAGCTCCACCTGAGATTTCAAATCCACTACCTTCTTGTTTAAATCGGGCACAAGAGAAGCCTTTACAATCCCACAAGTTTAGCCGGGCACTTGTGAAGCCTTTACTCCCCCTTACAACTTGTAAGGATACAATCTGTTTCCCACTCAAGATCTCCCAATCTTGAGTATCACTCACAAATATAGAATGATTACAATGAAAGCTTACTTCTCTCTAAGAAGTGGATTTTGTTACTTACTGAAGTACAGGAAGATATATGATGAGTTACTATTCTTGAACTTAACAACTTGAACAATATGTGCTCTAGCTCTTCTTTTCTAATTCACTTCACTCATCATGAACTTTTCATTTCTGGGCTCACTTGTGCTCTCAATCTGTTTGCATTGAACTTACTTCATCGAGCCTCCTTCCTTCTGATGTCTTCAACTCTTTATATAATGTCTGATAGATTTTTGCCCGTTGAAGAACTAGCCGTTGTATCAGTTCAGAGAGTTGGATAATCTGGTGGAGCATTGGAGATGTATTCTGCTATGTATTTACTCCATTGTACTTGACTTTGCTTTAGCTTATCTCTCTTCATCTATCGCTGAGAGGGTAGGTGAGTTTCAACGGCTCTTTTGATCAGATTGAGTGTTAACGTTAACTTCCATAAGTAGGTCTGACCAATTTTGTACTTGGAAAGCTTAAAATAGCCTTAACCATTGATTTTGAATAAATCCCATCGCCACTCAGATTACAGGGTCTGGTGTCTAATCGATTACATATAGATTACACAGATTATAGCCTGCATCACTGAGCATCAGATTAGAAATTCATGCGCCTAATCGATTAGGTATATCCAATCGATTACAAACAGATTACACTCAGATTACATTCAGATTATAGCTTTTGTCTGATCGATTGAGCTTGTCTGATCGATTACACATTAAGCCTGTCTGATCGGTTAAGCCTGTTTGATCGATTACATATTTTCTTCTCATCGGTTAAGCTTGTATGATCGATTAGAGATATTTTAGACATAGATTACAGCCTCATCTGATCGATCACAGGGGAGGCCTAATCGATTGGGCATTGTTCAGTTTCAAGGATAATCTTTGGAAAATCATAACTCTCTCAATTTAACTCCAAATCTAGCATATAATATATCCATGGAAAGATAATTCAATCTAGTTTTTAATTAAGAAAGAATCATTGCCAAACTATTTGAGATTCAAAAGTTATGATAAAAATAGTGACTGTCAGGTTTATTCAAAATGACAGTTTTCTGGGAATACTTTGAAAATTCATATCTCCCTCATTTCAAAAGCTTTTCAAGTGAAACTTGTGTTCATAAAACGGGTATTAAGTCTAGTTTCATATGAAACAAGTTTCATCCCAATAAGATTTTTATTTTGAAAAATATAATCCAAAACATAACTGCCTGTCTGATGCATGACGTGGAAATATAGGGCAGATTGAAAAATTCATAGCTCCTTGGATATAAATCATTTTAGGGTGAAATATGTGTCCATAAACCGTGTTTGGAGTCTAGTTTCATAAAAAACAAGTTTCATCTAAATCGGAGTTATATTCTATGAGATATGATCAAAATACTAGACATAGGTCAGACTGAACGAAAATCAGAATTCACGTCTGATTGATTACATGCATTTTTCTGATCGATTACACCCTCTAATAGATTAGGAGTTCTTCCTAATCGATTAGGCGACTACAGAACTCATTTTGTGATCGATTGGAGTGCTCTAATCGATTACAAACACCCTGTTGTAATCGATTATGCATGGGAATGATCGATTATGCGAGGAACTCATGGTTTGATGATTTGGACTTCATTTGAGCTTCTTTTAACTTCCATTTGACCATAGAAACTTCTAATATCAAGTCTAATAATATGATTCATAATTCAATCTCTAATCTCATTCAATCTTTGACCAATCTATATAACATAAAATAATAGATAGTCAAAGTAGGAGATAAACACTTCATACAAACTTTTTCCTTATTGTTTTTAAATTTATATTTGACATCATCAAAACTAATCATATTCAACAGAACAACCTTCTAGTTTTGAAGACTCCTCTAAACCTGATCATGTTTTCAAACTTAAAAAGGCTTTATATGGACTTAAACAGGCACCAAGGGCTTGGTATGAAAGACTAAGTAACTTCCTGTTAGATAAAGGCTTTACAAGAGGAAAGGTATATACTACTTTATTTATTCTGCATAAAAGGAAAAACATGCTCATAGTACAAATTTATGTAGATGATATCATTTTTGGTGCTATTGATGAATCTCTCTGTGAGGAGTTCTCTAAGACTATGCAGGGAGAGTTTGAGATGTCTATGATGGGAGAGTTGAATTTCTTCCTAGGCCTTCATATTAAACAAAAGAAAGATGGAATATTTATCTCTCAGTCCAAATATGTAAAAGAGATCTTGAAGAAGTTTGGAATGGACTTGTCCAAGGAAGAAGACACGCCCATGAGTTCTACAGCGTTACTGGATGCTGATGTAAAAGGAAAATGTTGAACTCTATAGTTTTGATGATAACCAAACATGACTTAGGCTGTAGGATCATGATATCTTAACTTAGAAAAATACTTCAAAAATTTGTTTCTCAAAGTATAAGTTAAGCAATCGATTGGACATACCTGTAATCGATTGAAGAATTACAGTTACAATCGATGGGATATCGATTGCATATTGATTAGGGTATATCAACCGGTAGGAAGACTGAACAATCGATTGATGCACAAAAGTACTCTAAGTAATCAGACTGCGATCAATCGATTGGATGGAAAAGCAATCGATTGGGATAGCAATCGATGGGAACTTACAGAGAATCAAAGATATATGCAATTGATTGAAACTTAATCAATCGATTGACACAAGTCAATCAATTGGTAAACCAAGCAATCGATTGACTCATTTAGTTTTTATTCGATAGCTGACATTTCAATCGAGTGATGCAGGTAGCAATCTAACCCAACCTGAAGGCAATCGATTAGCGGCCAGAGACACCAATCGATTGAAACTTCTTGCAATCGATTGGAAATTGGAGATTTTCAAATCTGTTTTTTTTCTTATGTCTAACTATCTTTATATTGTAAGATGTACTTGTTGCTATTTTAGGAAGTTTACGTTGGACACAAAGAAACACAACCAAAGAGCCATTACTCACAGCAACACAGAGTCTGGATTACTACTCTGAACATCAGAGAAGAAAGAAAGAGAAAACGCACATCAAAACTACTCTGGAGCATTAAATGCATCTCAGATCTATCATCAATCTCCAGATCTTTATCTCTCTCCTGACTTCACAGATTGTTACATAGAAGACTCAAACTTCACCAACGGGTAGAAAATCTCCAAGGACTATAAAAGCATTAAAGGTGAAGTTGGTTGGCAGAGAGCATTAAGTGAAATCCAACAACCTATTTCCTACAACAATCAATTCAATCAAAGTTCTCTCAATTGTTCCTCAGCTTGTAATCTTATCAGCTCAAGTGTGTGAGCAAGTTTTATACTTTCTAAAATTCTTATTTGTTGAGTGATTTCCTTGGGATAGTGGGATCATAGAGGAAAGGGTTGTATTCTTACAAGGTGTAAGGGGGAGTGATCTGTAAGAAAGAGTTCTTACGGAGTGATCGCTTGTAAAGGCATTCAAGAGCCTGAATTTAATCTTGAAAAGATTAGTGGAATCCAACTGAAAAGTTGGAGAACTGGACGTAGGCCAGGAGTTTGGGTTGAACCAGTATAAATCCTGATTCATTCAGCGTAAATTTTATAAAGCACAATTCACCCCCTCTTGTGCATTTCTGCCAAATTACAGAAAAGACTTCAATCAGTTCACTTATAGAGGTTTAATAGGATCTCTCTTATACTTAACTGCTAGTAGACTAGATATTCAATTTAGTGTGGAAATGTGTGCCAGATATCAAGCCAAATCAAAGGAATCTCACCACAGTTGTGCCAAAAGAATTTTAAGGTGTCTGGTTGGAACCCAAGAGCTAGGCCTATGGTATCCAAAGGGAATTCAAGAATATCTCATGGCTTAGTCAGATTTAGATCGTGCCGGGTACAAAAACTTATGGAAAAAGTACGAGTGGTCAGTGTGAGTTCCTTGGTGGATCCTTAGTTATGTGGGCTAGTAAGAAGCAGAATTGTGTCTCCTTATCTTCAACAGAGGCTAAATATATTGCTGTTGCTAGCTGTTGTGCCCAAGTTCTATGGCTCAAGCATCAACTAAAGATTTGGGGATGGAATTCTTAGAAGTCCCAATCCTTTGTGACAACACTAGCACAATCAGCTTGGCCAAAAATCCAGTGCACCATTCAAGGACTAAGCATATCGATGTCAGACATCACTTCATCAGAGATCATGTGCAAAAGAAGGATGTAAATATGGAATTTATTCCCACTCACTTGCAGCTAGCAGATATCTTCACCAAACCTCTGTCAACTGAACAATTCATGTTCATTAGAAGAGAATTAAGAATGGTAAATCCCAATGAGTTGTAAAACTGTATCAAATCCTTAAACTCTTCTAAATTTATTTAAATTATACCATATTTTTTATGATAAGGTACTAACTTAGGCATTGGAGTGTCAAATAAATGTTTTGCAGGTCTAGATTCAAAATTCATCGTCTCATCGATCAGAGAGTTCTGATAGATCACAGAACATGTTCTGTGATCGATTAGGCTTCAATCAAAAAGGAATAAGGGAATCGATTAGGGAGAAGCAGCAATCGATCAGAGCTATCTGATCGATCACAAGGAACGGGTAATTGATCAGGCATCGATTATCAGTGTGGACCTATCGATCACAACAACCCCTAATCGATCAGACACATCCAATTGATCAGAGACCATACTCTGTGATCGATCACAGGGCACACGTGATCTATCAGGCGACAACGGTAACATTTGCAACGTACACTTTTTCTGACAGATGCATACCTTTTTGCACTTACTCTCTCATATATATTTGACACATGTAAACTGTTGCATCATTTCGCATCAACTGCATTCACTCTTGAACTCATCTCTCTTTTCTTTATCAAACCCTAACGGCACGATTCATCAAACCCTCTTAAACCCTTTTGTAACAGTCGTAACTGAAGCCTTCACTTGAATCATCATTCGTCATAACTCCTCAGACCTAGTTACAACCCTTCGAATCACCACGCATAACTCCTAGCTCTCTATATAAACCTCTCAGATGGCACCCAAGATGAGTATATCTAAAAATTACAGAGCACAAGTTATTCCTGATATAGTTCCCTTGCCCCTAGGAGATCCTGCTCTAACATATAGACACCCTTCACCACCTCCAAACCCTACACCTTCAACCTCTCAACCATCATCTTCAATGGCTAAAACTCGTGCCAGTGCCTCCCAATCCAAAGGGAAAAGTCCTACAACAGCAAGGGTCAGAGAACTCATTTCAGGGGACACTGAAGTTCCCAATGATTCATCTTATGCTCAGGGTCTTATTGAAGATTCATCAAAAGACATTAAAAGGAGATCCTTGCAACAACGATGTGGTTATATGGACATCGATTATCTGGAGAAGAATGGTTATCCAGTGACAGAGTGGTTGGGGCCATACAAGGAATGGATAGGAATCAAGAATCACTACCATGAGAGAGTCATCAAAGCCTTCTACTCCAACTTAAAGGTTTCTGTCACTGAATCTGAGGGAAAGACCACGGAGATCATTGTATCATCACAGGTCAGAGGAAAGAAATTTTCCTTTGATTGGAAAACTTTGAACAAGTGGCTTCAAATGGATGGACCTGGGATGGAAGAATACAATACTTGGCAAGAAAGGGAGAAATACACTGACACAGAACTTCTGAATATATATCAACTAGACAGTCCAGTTAAGGGAACCCTCAAGCCTACTCAACTACCTCCACCCTATCGAGTAATTCACTATGCATACTCAGATGCATGGTGAATAAGGCAGGGAATTTCTCTCAGATTCTGGACATTGATAATCCAGTCCTGGCCATGATAATCAACAAAGTCCCTGTCAATCCTGGGTAATTAATCTGTGAGGAGTTTCTGAGATTCCGCAAGACTAAGACTGTTAAGACTCATCTCCCATTTGCCTAATTGATTTCTTTCATCCTGTGCAACAACAACAAGATTTTCTGGCTTGACAGTGAACAGAACATTGAGCCCCCAAGATGCAATCTAACTACCCTAAAGAAGATGGGTCTGAATCCTTTTGGTCAGGGACACATCCCTCCTCCTCCACAACTAGAAGTTCAGGATCAAGAAGGCCATCCTCAGGAGGCACCTGAAGAAGAGGTTCATACACTTGCCTCTCAATCGTCTGAGCCTGTTGCACAAGAACAAGTGGAACAAGAACCAATAGTCCCTGAACAAGTAGTCCCTATTCTGAAGGAGGAATCCCTCTCCAAGACCATGTGATCAATCATATTGCTGACAGAGTAACTACCAGGATCATAGAAGAACTTCCTCTGGAGCATCAAGCCATGGAAGACAGACTAATGCAGAGGCTAATTGCTGCTCTAAATGACTCTGTGGTTAAAAAGGTCCAAGAGAGTACAGTGACCATCTTCAAAGGTTATGATGCAGTTGTGGGCATGCACAAGTTCCTCCACAATTGAATGGCAGGCATTGAAGATATCCTCAGGACAAAGTATAATGTTGGTCTTCCTGGTTCACCATTGGAACCATTTTCTGGGCATGAGGCTCATCAGGTATCCCCTATCCACTACTCTCCTCCCACATCTCCCTCACAATCTCACCCTACCTCTCCTTTCACCAAACCACAAACCTCTCCAAAACACACCCCTCTTTCCTCAAAATCCTCTCCCTACAAACACACTTCCTCAGATTCCTCAGACAACCAAGATCTCCCTCCCTCTCCTATGAATATCTCCACAACTCCTCTTGCTCACCTATAGCCATCCCAAACACATGTCCCTTCTTCGCCACCTCATACCACTCCTCCACCATCTCAACATACTCACATCCACCCCTCAGCCCTTCATTATACACCTCAACCAGATCCTTCCCTCACCTATGCCAGAAAAGGCAAAGCTATCTTCATTGATCCTACCCCTCCCTCTACTTCTTTTGATGATGCCAAAAAGGGGGGAGAAGAGATTCAGTGTAACAACTGAGGGAGAAAGCAGTAAAGTTCAAGAAAAGGCTATGGAAGCTGCTGCTATCTGTCCTCCATTGCTTCTGAAGCCTCTCATATTCCTGAGGATGTCTCCATGAGCCAAACTCTTGGGGAAATTCATGAACTGGTAGAGGCAATCAAGTTAAGCATGGCATAAGAAGAAGGCATAGTGGAAGCATCTGATGAAGAAGCCCAGGCCACTAATGTTCCCCCAGAAGGTGATGATGTTGTTCTGGAAAAGGACATGAGCATGGCCATGGTTGCGTATGAAGGATAACCTCAATCTGTCTGTGTTGATACCTGGCTATTTATCCATCGTAGAGTACAAGAAATAATTACAGAGGGAACTGCAAGGGCCAAAGCAGAGCAAGAATTGAGAGACAAGGCTGAGTATGAAGCCAAGGCCAAGGCAGAAGAAGAAGCAAGGTCCAAAGCAGAGCAAGAACAGAAAGCCAAGGCAGAAGAAGAGGCAAAGGCAAAAGGGGATCAGGAGGTATTCAAACCTGTGATTCCAAGTTGGGGCATCAGGAAGACTGTATGTATCAGAAGCCCAGTAATTCAGTTCAAAAGGATCCTATCCAGACTACCTCAGAATTTCTCAAGTTTGATGAAGAAGAAGGGCCAAAGGTTCAATCTGAGGTTAAGAAAAAGAGGGTAAAGATGACTGCTCCCAAGCCTTCACCTAAGTCAATGGCAACAAGGAAGAGCTCTAGAGCAACTAAGGGTATTGTGATTGAAGAATCTAAGTCTGCCCCTAAGTCTGCTCCTAAAAGGAAGGCTGCCCCTAAAGGAAAATCTACCAAGCCTCCTCCAAAGAAGCAGAAGCAACAGTCTCGTCTGGACAAAATTCTCTCCTACTTTTCTCTTCCATCTCCTCCTAAGAAGAAAGCTCCGGCAAAGAAGAAGAAAGCACCTACTAAGAAGAAGGAGGTTGAGATTGAGACTGAGTACCTGGAAGAACCTTCAACAGACTCTGGGAAGAGTAGTAGTGAGTCTGGTGATTATGATCTGGATACCAAGAATTGGTCAAGTGGTTCAGAATCAGATTGATCTAGTCCAAACTCACCCTCACTTGCATCAACCTTTTATCTGCATCATCCATATTTTAATTATCTCTTATTGCATATGTCTTGCCTCTACTACTATGATTTTTGTAATGCATGACTTATAAGTTTATAATACCTATGTTTATCAGTACATGACTCTTGTTCAATCTGTATCTGCCTTCTTATCTCTTTGACTATTTCTAATGTTTTGTCATCATCAAAAAGGGGGAGAATGTTAGAATAATGAGTTTTGATGATAACAAAACATAACTTAGGCGTAAAGGAAGGTTGGGTAAAGATCAGGAATAGTTTGTAAATAATCTGATAGAAAATCCTAAGTATTGTCTAATCGATCAGGATCAGACTATCTATTAAGCCCATAAAGCCTAATCGATCAGGGATAGATTAAAGACATATTAGAAGTTAAAAATCAGAGGCGCCCAATCGATCAGAGACCCCTCCAATCGATCAGAGGATGAGAGAAAAGTAGCCTAATCGATCAGAGGAATCTGAAGAACTTAGAGCAATCGATTGGATAAGCTCAAACGATCAGACCTCCCTTGTAATCGATCAGAAGAACTAAAGAATAATTCATGGCTAATCTATAAATAATCGATCAGACAGGCTTAATCGATTAGAGGAAATTGTGTGATCGATCAGACATATGCTATAATCTGAATGTAATTTGAATGTAATCGATTGGACAATCCTGATCGATCAGGGACACCCTGTGATTGATCAAACGAGATATTTTCTAACTTCTTGATTCAGTGATGTAGGTCCTAATCGATATATAATCTATGCATGATCGATCAGTCATCAAGTCCTGTGATCGATCAGAGGCTGTGATCGAAGTGGTGATGGATTTAATTCAAATTGATTTGACAATGTATTCTAAGCTTTCAAAGTACAGAGTTGGTCAGGCCTATTCTGGGAAGTTATCGTTAGACACAACCTGTTTTAAAGCCATTTAATACACCAACCACCTTCTGGAATTAATGAAGAGAGATGTTTTAAAGCAAAACTAGTACAATGGAGTTAATGCTCAACCAAAATACTCCATCAACATCATCATTCAAGCAACGGCTATAATCTTCTCTCAACGGGCAAAATTTCAGAGTCAAGTATAAAAGGCCCTGTGAGAAAGTTGGTAGAGACTTATTAATTGAAATATTGATTATCTGTATTAAGTACTGCATTCAATACTCACCAACCTTCAGAAAGTTCATTTATTGATTGTTATTCTTCAGTGTGTAACACAATCTGTTCAATAGTGTGAACAAGCTTTGTATTTTCAATTAAGTGAGGATTACTCTTAAGATAGTTGGATCTTAAGAGTAGGGTGTAATCTTACAAGTTGTAAGGGGGAGTGATTAGTGAATAGAGAGGTCTCTGGCTGTCACTTGTAAAGACATTCAAGAGCCTGATTTAATCTTAAAGTGTTAGTGGAACCCAACAGAAAGTTGGAGAACTGGACGTAGGCCAAGAGTTTGGGTTGAACCGGTATAAATCTTGTTTCATTCAATTTAAATTCTAAAAAGCACAATTCACCCCCTCTTGTGCGTTCCTGCCAATTACACTACCATCTCCTTGCATGGTGGCCTTTAATTACATGAATTTCATTCATCATAAACCTTTGAAGATAGACAACAATGAGTTACAACAGCTGACAAATGCTTCGATCTAGGCATAGAGAGGCCAAATAATTCAGTAATGTCCAAATCATCTGGCTTCGTCCCATGAGGAAGCTCCCAATTAAAGCAGTGTACAAGTTGAGCCATAATGAGCGTAGATGTCTTTAAACCCAATTGTGTTCCAAGACATTTTCTACGTCCCAAATCAAATGTTATGAGCTGAAAGTACATGTATGACATTATTATGACTGGAAATACCATAAACTTCTCAAAGGTATAAAATTCGTATCTATTACTTCTCTTAAATGATTGATATACCATACATAAATATAATGTTTTATCTTATTGCATTTCACATCCTTATTGTTACAGATTTATTGTACAAACGTCTTATCTAACCAAAAAGATGAGATTGATTAGATTCGTGAATATATTGTAGAGTTCTTCCTTTCAAGTATGATGGGGTAAAAAGAGAGCATGCATGTACAAATGCTATTGATTAGTTTGCAGAGCTTTTCCTTTCAACAACTAACTAGTTTATTTTCAAAATGAAATAATCAATACACACTGTCTCTTGTTAGTTTATTGCCCATAGCAACTATATATATGTTAGTTTATTTATTACTTAGCTAGGTTGTGTTAATATACTTGTGAATAATGATTCTATTTTGATCTATATCTGTTTCTGTGTATATGAGTACATATGTAGTGTGAGATCTGCAACAAGCAAATGAAAACCAGAACAATTATATAAAATGGAAAAAAATAAGTGATTCGACGTCTCTTATTACGTTTGTAAGAGACGTTGTAAGTTTTAACGTCTTTTATTAAGTTAATAAGAGAGGTCGAATCTCATAAAATGACGTCTCACCAAATGTAAATTTGAGTCGTCAAAAATCCCCACAACAAACGACATCTTTCCTTAGCATAAAGGGAGACGTCGATAATCCCCTAAATAGATTAATAAGGGTGTATAGGAAGGGACTATTGACGTCCCCTATTTTTTGTAATGAGAGACGTTGAAAGTATGACTTTTATGCAGTAGTGGATCGACTAGCCATGGGTCGTTCTACCTTAACCAGTGGTCTTGAGATCGAGCCCTGGGTGTGTAGCTGCCATAATTACTTGGAGGTAGCGAGGTCCCCCATTGTGGGCCTACATTCTCATGAACTAGATTAGTCAGTTGCTAGTAGCGCTAAATACTGGTGGATAAATCTGAAAAGAAATGAGTGCCACATCTATCCCATGAAATTAACATGATTTAGACATGAATACCATATGTAAGATTAAAAACCATCAACGTATTATTGTTAATAGGCTAAATTCTATAAAAAACCCCCCTTGAACTTTGAGGTAGTTGCATATAACCCCCACGACGTTTCAAAGTTTAAATTTAACTCCCCTGAACTTTTTTTTTTATTATGAACCCCCTACTGTTAACTTACAATTCTTTCGGTGGAAATTGCCATGTCAGATTAACGTAAGACATCTCATCGTATCTTATGTGGCATCCTATTAAGGTTATTATGAGAATTGGAAGATATTTGCATGCAGAGAGATAAAAGCATTAATATTTAGGGTTTTTTAATGATAAAATTACAGCTTAACTCTTATATAAAATTTATATAGTTACTAAAAAATTATTAATATATGTATGATGTCACATAAGATGCCACATAGGATTTGAAGTGTCTTATGTTAGTCTGACACAGCAATTTCTATCCAATAAACATCACAGTAAGTTCATGGCATTGGTCCATAGTAAAAAAAAAGTTTACGGGGGGTTAAGTTTAGACTTTGAAATATTGAGGGGGTTACATGCAACTTTTCCAAAGTTCAAGGGAGTTTTGTGGAATTTGGCCTTACTAATATTATGATGGTGATGACGATATTTGCAAACGTTATTCTATGGAATTTAAATAAGGGTTAAAGATCATTTTGGCCAATGAACTATGAGCCAAGTATCACCCAGCACATATATTTATAAAAAGCATCTTATATGTCAATGAACTTTTAAAACTGGACAAATTGGCCAACGCCGTCAGATTTACCCTAACTGTCGTTAAGTCCCTGCTACGTGTCGACACATTATTGGTCCACGTCATTTTTTTGAATCCACGTGGATGAATGACATGTCGACACGTGGCACCGTTTGGTTAAATTTGACGGCGTTGGCCAATTTGTCCAGTTTTAAAAGTTTATTGGCATATAAGATGTTTTTTATAAATATATGCGCTGGGTGATACTTGACTCATAGTTCATTGGCCAAAATGATCTTTAACCCTTTAAATAAAGTATCAATTTCAAAGAGATAATTTTTAATTCAGTACTGGAGCCTTATAACTCAATTGACACTAGCACATCCATTAAGGTTTTTACAATTTGAGTTCATCAAACCTTGTAAAAAATATTCTAGGGGCCTGAATTATGATAATTGTTTTAAATTTATTCAGTCAATAACTTTCTAAATTACTTCAATTTTTTATTTTATTTTTTTGCGTCAAGGTTATTAATTAAATGAAAATTCATTGTTAATTTAAAATGATTACTTTATTCTCATAATATTCTAATAAAAAAATTTAATAAAGTTACTAAAGTTAAAATAAAATTATAAATATCATTCAACATCAATATAAAAATACAAATTTTATAACAAAATCGTGAATGTGCGGCCTATTCGAAATCTTGATGATTTAAGAAAATATTGAATTTAATAATAAAACCATGGGGGAGAAAGGGGAGAGCAACTTGGCTTTATCCGTGTCCCTTATGTGTCCCCTACAATTTTTAATAGCATATTGACCAAATACATTCATTATAATCTACATTTATGCACTACATTCTAATTTTATTCAAAGAACACATCATTCGACTGGAAACAATCTTATTTGAGGTATGGTCGGACACTAAATATAATAATATTTCTTGACAGAGATTCAAATTTTAGTTCACAAATATTTGGGAAATTAACCTCTTCCACTGGATGTAATCCCATTGGCCATTGCTATTACATTCTATTGTTTTGTTATTACATTATTATCCATTATCATGCTGTAAGTGAACCAAACGGGCCTAAAACAACCCGTTCAACTATGTTTTTTTCACCGTTTACATTCTATGGGCACAAACTTCGTATTTATACAACCCTATTAGGAAGAAGATTTCTGGAAAAAAAAAATTGTACAAGTGATTTTAAGAAATGGATTTTGAACAGAATAGATTATGTGAAAAAATGGTTTTTCATAAAATGAAAGTGTTTTGATGGTTGTTATCAGAATCTTTTTTTTCGTGTGCAAATTACAAAAAATGATATAAGCTAATGTGGTATTAATTTGCATATAAAGGAAATTATATTTCAAAGATTTTAACAGAAAGTTTCATATAGTTAATTGAATTTGTCTAAAAAATTAAACTAATAATATTAGGTGAAATATTTTCCTCCCCAACTTTAATTTAAAATAATCATCATTAACCAATTTAACAGAAGTGATAAAATTGCTCCATTTTAAGACATTTATGTTTATTTTTGCACTCTTTAAAACTTAATTGTGCTAGAAGTTGCTAACAAGAAATTTTATTGTTAAAATTATATATTAATCCTTTGATAAAAAATAAAAGTGAGAGAAAAAGGGTAACGGCAATTCAGTTGGACATTATCATAGATATAATGATGACTCAACAACTGCATAAAGCCAAAAAAATTGGGTGAGAAAAAAGAGTTTCTCCAAAACCTTGGTTTCAAAACTCAAAACCGTGGCTTTTCCACAAGAAAATGTGCTTTTGCAATTTTGTGAGCTGTTTGAAAACCACTTTCTCAAACCATGTTTTTTAAGCACAAAATTGAATTTTCTAGTTTATTTACCCTACATAATAAATCAGTCTTTATTTCCACCATTATATTATTCATTCATCACTTACCCACATACATATTTCACAACGACTAAAACAGCTATTGTGCTAAACTCACCTCATTTATTGGTCTTCATATTCTTTCATAGTTCATCATAAACCTCATGAGATAGACGACGAGTTACAACAACTGACAAATGCTTGGATCTTGGTATAGTGATGCCAAATAATTCGGTCATGTTCAAATCATTGGGCTTCATCCCATGAGGAAGCTCCCAATTGAAGCAGTGCACTAGTTGAGCCAAAACGAGTTTAACTGTTGTTAAACCGAGTTGCATTCCAGGACATTTTCTACGTCCGGAACCAAATGGTATGAGCCCAAAATCATGTCCTTGGACATCCATATTACTATTCAAAAATCTTTCTGGATAAAACACATCAGCATTATCAGACCATGTCTGAGGATTTCGTCCTAGTGCCCATAAGTTTACCATGATTCGTGACTTTTTCTCTATGAAATATCCATCAACCAAAACATCCTTTGCTGATGCTCGGAGAATGAGTGGTGCAACAGGATATAGTCTGAAATTCTCCATGACCACTAGGTTCAAGTAATTCAGCTTTGATAAATCTGTCTCTTCCACCATTCTATTCATTCCAATCACAGTTTCTAGCTGATTCTGTAGATTCTTCATCACCCTCGGATTTCTCAAAAGTTCAGACAAAGCCCACTCAAGACTAACAGCAGAAGTTTCATATGCCGCAGCAATCAAAGATAGTATTGTGGCCTTGACGTCATCTCGGGTAATTTCATAATTGTGTTCGTCATCCTTGGGTTGCTGCATTAGTGAGACTAGTATGCCAATAAAGTCTTCATGTTTCCCATCCTTGTGGATGTTGAGAGCTCTCTCATTCTCCTTTATTATCTTCTCAAAGAATTGGTCGAGTGCTCTGCGTATTTTGTTACAGTCTTGTTTAATTCCCTGGCAGAGTAAAATTGTTTCAATTTTTATTTTCAATCAACAAAAGCATTAGGAAGGGGAGGTACCCCTAATCCTACTAAGCAAGGTGCAAATAGCATATTCTGAAGACCAATTGAATACTACTCAAGTAAATTGGCTAGTCCTCCAAATTTAGATGTAATATAACTAAGGTTTGATTATGGTCTACTTTTATTATGAAAGTTGTCATATAGGAACAATAATAACTAGAAGTTATTAAATCGTAGATATTTTTCTCCTACCATTGTCCAAGTTAAGTTTAACCATTAGTTGATCAAATATGTTGAATTAGTAGGTTCACATATCAACCAAGTCATTTTTGTTAAAGAGCAAATTTTCCCAAAAGTTTTTACTAAAGAGCATTGCCCAAAAAGCTTTTTGGGTTTGATGTTGTCTCAGAGGTTTCTAAATCGTAGCCATGTTGTCCCAGTCATTATTCATATCAAGTTTGATCGTTAGTTGGTCAACTAATGGTCAAATTTAACCACGATAATGGTTGATCATATTGAAATTTCTATAATTTGAAAACATCTTGATACTCAATGTTCCTAAATAAAAACTTCCTCATCCAATTAACATCTTAACCTGAAACAAAAATGGTGTGCATTACACTTAAACTTGGCAGCTCATTACATTAATTAATAGTCAAAATTAATCAGGGTAGTATCCATAGAGAAATTACTAGGATTTGGAAACTTTCAAAGCGACACTGAACCCAAAAAAAACTCATGGTGCAACTTTCCTCCTATGTGACAACTTCCGAGACAAAAATTTACCTTAACTCTATAAGTTAATCCAATGCCTTATTTTAAAACAAAAATAAAAACTTGGCTATGAACAAGCTCCTGACAATGGAATAAAATTAAGAGATGGCATCCTTAATTTCATGTATCAAATCATTAAGCAATTTATATTATTTCAGTTAAAGCATCATACCTGGAGATCAAATGCTCCTAACCAAGGCACGATATCTGCAATATTAAATGCTCCAGCTAATCTCAAAGCCTCAGAATGAGCCCTTTCAGATCAAATTGGTCATCCTTACTGCGCCCTAATATCATCTTATAAACCATATCTTCCAAAAGCCCATGCAATTTCTCACTAATGTTCACCATCTCACCCATCTTAGCAGCACTTTCCACTGACTTCACCACCATTCTCAACTCCTCCCTCCTAAGATGACCAAACATCTCTTGATTTGAAGCACCCAAAAGATGTTGGGTGATGATTTTCTTCATGTCACGCCAGTATGAACCATAGTCAGAAAAGACTACACCCTTGGAGCCATAAAATAGGTAATCAGTGGCCTGAGTATGAGGTTTATCTGCAAAAACAGGGTCGTGTGTCTTTAGGAATAGTTCAGCTGCTTCAGGGGAAGAGACCACAATTGTTGGAACTTGTCCTAGGCGTAAGGACATGATGGGTCCATACTTGTTGGCCAGAGATTGAAGGTTGCGATGTGGAAGTGTGCCCAACAAGTGAATATTGCCAATAATGGGGAGAGCCAGAGGACCTATATTGTAAAAGAAAAATTTGAAAGCAGAGTAAGATTAAAATAAATAATTCAAAAGAGAAATACCTGGAGGACGTTTGCGAGCATCTTTGTTGTGATTGTTGGAACGAAAGAAGATGGAAAGAATGTAAACGAAGATCCGAAGGAGGAATGAAGAAATGGCTACTGCTGAAGAAAACATGTTTGATCTCTAATTTGCAATGTAGAAATGGAGGTCAACACACATGGTACATAAGAAAATATATGTGGTGGTTTATATAATGACTCAGAATAGGATCCTCTTGATTTTTTGGCAATCATTGAATTCCACATCATGTATGACTTCCCTGCGCTGTAACATTTATGCAACATAACCCCACTACAGGGAAAATCTAGGATAGACCCTCCTGAAATTTTATTTGGTGATAATGCATGCTTTATACTCCCTCCAGTCCTAATTATAAGATCACTTTGATTTTTTTGATTTTTTTTCAATCCAAAAAAAAGTAGTTTCAATCCCAAAAAAAATCTTTTTCGTCAAAACTAATTTATTCTACTTATAAACTAACATATAATCTAATTTCATGTGACATATATCATAATTTAGTTGTCTAATTTACTTCCTTAATTTTCACAAAAAAAAAAAGTCAAAATGATCTTATATTTAGGACCGGAGGGAGTATTTGTTAAGGCTGAAGTGAGGTTGCTTTGTCCCTATCTAAAAATTTAGTGGAGCACATTTTTTTTGTCAGCTAAGGGACCGTTTGGTTCACAGAAAATTTTAGGATGGAATGGAACGGAATGGAATGCAGTGGAATGGAATGGAATGGAAAATTAAAAGGGGTTGATGTGTTTGGTTACCACTGAAATAGAAATGATTTTGAAGGGAAAATTTTTGTTTGGTTGGATGAAAATAAAGGGTTATGAGGGAAAATATTTGGCAAATGACGAAAATGCCCTCACTGATGATAAAAGAAAAAGAAGATGCACGGTGAAGAAGGAGCGAGTTCGTGCGATTTGTGGGAGGTAGATCCAACGGAGAAGTGGGAGATGATGGACGACGATGGCTGGTCAGCTTGGATTCCGGCGGAAATGATGGTTAATAGAGGTAGGCTTTGTGTTTTTTGAACTTTCGTGGTAAAAGGAATGTTATAAATTTGGCAAATATGAATTAGGACAGAAATATCGATGTGGTTGATTGTAGAAGTTGAATATGCATTGCTATTCTAGAATTGCTCCTTATTTTTGAAGTATGGTGTAAGTTGCTATGGGTAAGGAGAAGACTCACAGCAACATTGTGGTCATTGGCCATGTGGATTGTGGGAAATCAACCACCATCGGCCATCTCATCTACAAGCTTGGAGGTATTGACAATGGTGTTATTGAGAGGTTGGAGAAGGAAGCTGCTGAGATGAACAAGAGGTCCTTCAAGTACGCCTGGGTGTTGGACAAGCTGAAGGCTGAGCGTGAAAGAGGAATGACAATTGATATTGCTCTCTGGAAAATCGAGACCACCAAGTACTACTGCACAGTCATTGATGCCTCCGGACATAGGGATTTCATCAAGAACATGATTACTGGAACTTCCCAGGCTGACTGTGCTATCCTCATCATTTACTACACCACTAGTGGGTTTGAGGCTGCTATTTCCAAAGACGGGCAGACCAGTGAGGACGCCCTCCTTTGTTTCACCCTTGGTGTGAAGCAGATGATTTGCTGCTGCAACAAGGTATCTAATTATGGTTCCTTCGTGAATTTGAATATATATTGAATTGATTATTGCATTCATTGTCATGTTGTAATGTGGTTTTCCATTTTCCTCTGCTACAGATGGATGCCACCACTCCCAAGTACTCCAAGGGCAGGTTTGATGAAATCGTGAAGGAATTGTCATCCTATTTGAAGAAGGTTGGATACAACCCTGACAAGATTCCCTTCGTTCCCATCTCTGGTTTGGAAGGAGACAACTTGATTGAGAGGTCCACCAACCCTGTCTGGTATAAGGGACCAACCCTCCTTGATGTCCTTGACCAGATCAACGAGCCCAAGAGGCTCCCAGACAAGCCCCTCAGGTTGCCCCTTCAGGATGTGTACAAGATTGGAGGAATCGGAACTGTTCCAGTGGGACGTGTTGAGACTGGTGTGGTGAATCCTGGTATGGTTGTTACATTCGGCCCCAGTGGACTGACAACTGAAGTTAAGTGTGTGGAGATGCACCACGAGGCTATCCAAGAAGCTTTTCCAGGTGACAATGTGGGATTCAATGTGAAGAACGTTGCAGTGAATGATCTCAAGCGTGGTTATGTTGCATCTAACTCCAATGATGATCCTGCGAAGGAAGAAGCCAACTTTACATCTGAGGTCATCATCATGAACCATCGCGGCCAGATCGGTAACGGTTATGCTCCAGTGCTTGATTGCCACACGTCCGACATTGCTGTGATGTTTGCTGAGCTTTTGACCAAGATTGACAGGCGATCTGGTAAGGAGATTGCTCTCCTTGGTTTCACTCTTGGTGTCAAGAGTGACATTGTCTATGACAGATGGATGCTAGTACTCCCAAGTACTCCAAGACAAGATATGATGAAATTGTCAAGGAAGTGTCTTCATACTTGAAGAAGGTTGGTTACAACCCAGAGAAAATATCATTTGTTCCCATATCTGGTTTTGAGGGAGACAATATGATTGAGAGGTCGCTTTGCTGTGAGGGACATGCATCAAACTGTGGCTGTGGGAGCGTGGAGAAGAAAGATCATACATCAGCCAAGGTCACCAAGGGGAACAGAATCAAAATGAGTACAAATTTGAGGACTATATATTGTACTAACTCAAAATTTAGTATATGATCCATGATAATAGAGAGGAGCGATATTAAAAAATTAGTAAATGTAACATTGTTTGGGATACAAATATAAGAACTAGATTTGGACATTTGATCGATATTAAAATACTTTAGATATTGAATACACTTGGAAAAATACTCCAGCACCTTGGATAAACTTTAACCCATAATTTTATATTAAGTACCCAAAAGCTGCTAGGCACAAAATCTGCAAGATTATAAATTATATCTTCAAGAAGTGTATTCACTTTCTCGCTAACACTCACAAGTCACAACTATAATACCCAATATGATGTTACAGCATTCCCCATCGATTTGAGAACCATTCTTATCTCCTACCATCACCTTGCATGGTGGCATTTAATTACATGAATTTCATTCATCATAAACCTTAGAAGATAGACGACAATGAGTTACAACAGCTGACAAGTGCTTAGATCTTGGCATAGAGAGGCCAAATAATTCAGTCATGTCCAAATCATCCGGTTTCATCCCAGGAGGAAGCTCCCAATCAAAACAGTGAACAAGTTGAGCTACAACCAGTTTAACTTTAGTTAAACCCATTTGCATTCCAAGACATTTTCTACGTCCCGAACCAAACGGTATGAGCTGAAAATCATGTCCTTGGATATCTATATTACTGTTCAAAAATCTTTCTGGATGAAACACATGAGCATTATCAGACCATATCTCAGGATTTCGCCCTAGTGCCCATGAGTTTATTAATATTCGTGATTTCTTCTCTATGTAGTATCCACCAACCATAACATCCCTGGCAGATTTTCGAGGAATGAGTGATGCAACAGGATGGAGTCTGAAATTCTCCATGAGCACCAAGTTCAAATAATTTAGCTTTGATAAATCTGTCTCTTCCACCATTTTGTTCATTCCAATCACAGTGTCTAGCTCATTTTGTAGATTCTTCATCACCCTTGGATACCTCAAAAGTTCGGACATAATCCACTCGACAGTAACGGCAGAAGTTTCATATGCCCCTGAAATCATAGATAATATTGTGGCCTTGACGTCATCTCGAGTAATTTCATAATTGTGTTCATTACCCTTGGGTTTATGCATTAACGAGACTAGTATGCTTACAAAGTCTTCATGTTTCGCATCCTTGTGGGTGTTAAGAGCTTCCTCCTGCTCCTTTATTATCTTCTCAAATAATTGGTCAAGTGCTCTGCTTATTTCCTTGCAACGTTTTTTCAGTCCCTGACACAATTAGATTTGCATATTTTCATTATACATAAACAAGGTTCTGAAAATTAGATTGTCAAGTTAGGATAGAAATTCAAGGTTCAGATTGGGGTCGGCCTGGGATTAGTTAGATCATAACTAAAATACTAATATTTAAAGAAAAAAATGTAATCTATAAGTATATAGAACATTTATGAATAAACCCCAAATTATGCATCAAAACAAAGCTACTTAAGTACATATACAATGGACTTTCACTTTTTAAAAACTGAAAATTATATAGTTTCGAACTCAATAAAATAAGAAGATGAAAACATAAAATCAAATTCCATCGATCCTTTCAAAACTTTTAACCAGATTGATTAAAAGGACCGGCGATATACCGGTTTATTGTTCTAAAAGTTCAATTCAGGTTGGTTTTTAATAACTTATGAAAAGCTCTAAACAATGAAAGAACAATAAGAAATGGCATCTTTAGTTTCATGTATTTAATCATTGATCAAATTGTTAAACCGTCATACCTGGAGATCAAATGCTCCTAACCATGGCACTACATCTGCAAGATTAAATTCTCCATATAATCTCACAGTTTCGGAAATAAGCCCTTTCAAGTCAAATTGGTCATCCTTATTCCGTCCTAATACAATCCTATAAACTATATCTTCTAAAAGCCCATGCACTTTCTCACTAATGTCCACAATCTCACCCATCTTAGCAGCTTTCTCCAGTGATTTCACCACCATTCTTAACTCCTCCCTCCTAACATGACCAATAAACTCTTGATTTGAAGCACTAAGAAGATGTAGGGTGCTCAGTTTCTTCATGTCACGCCAGTATGAACCATAATCAGAAAATACCACACCCTTGGAACCATAAAATAGGTAATCAGTGGCCAGAGTCTGAGGACGATCTGCAAAAACAGGGTCATGGGTCTTAAGAAATAGTTCAGCTGCTTCAGGGGAAGAGACCACAATGGTTGGAACTTGTCCTAGCCGTAAGTACATGATGGGTCCATACTTGTTGGCAAGAGATTGAAGGTTACGATGTGGAAGAGTGCCCAACAAGTGAACATTGCCAATAATGGGGAGAGCCAGAGGACCTATTCATATATAGAATGTAAAAGACACATTTGAATGCAGAGTAAGATTAAAATGAATGATTCAAAAGAGAAATACCTGGAGGACGTTTGCGAGCATCTTTGCTGTGATTATTGAAACGAAAGAAGATGGAAAGAACGTAAATGAAGATCAGAAGGAGGAATGAAGAAATGGCTACTGATGAAGAAAACATGTTTGATCTCTAATTTGAAATGGAGAAATGGAGGTCAGCACACATGGTACATAAGAACATATATGTCGTGGTTTATATAATGACTCAGAATTGGACCCTCTTGATTTTTTGGCAATAATTGAATTCCACATCATGCATGACTTCCCTGTGTTGTAACATTTATGTAACATAACCCCACTACAGGAAAAATCTAGGATGGACCCTCCTGAAATTTTATTTGGTGATAATGCATGCTTAATATTTTTTAAGGCTGAAGTGAGGTTGCTTTGTCCCTAGCTAAAAAATTAGTGGAGGACATTTTTTTTGTCAGCTAGAGATTGAAGTTTGCGATGTCGTAGTGTACCTAACAGTCGGTAATTTCCCATAACATATCTTGGCTCGTTTCAGTACCGTTTTCAGTTTGTGATATGTTATTTGGCTTCTTGGTTTGTTCAGTTTGTTGAGTGTAAAAGCCCAATAACTTTTATTTGTGTCTTTTTACTTGCGCTTAATATAATTGTCTTTTCATTAAAAAAAAAAAAAGTGTGTGTAAAACAGGATATCAAATATGACCAAGACTATTGGAATAATATTCACACATGCTTACATTGTGTCACAGTATTCAGTATTCACACAAGCTTCCAAAACGAAACTGAAGGATACTTGTGATTACAAGAAAAAGATAGGAAGCAAGAAAATCGAAGGGAAGGAATAATTTGTATACCTTGTTGGGTTTATTATACTGTTATGTTATATAACACACACACATATATATATATAATATTTTTATTATAATTTACTCCCTCCAGTCCTAATTATAATATCGACTTTTTTGTGAAGATAAGAAAACAAATTATACCACTAAATTGTGACATATACTACATGTAATTAGAGTATAAGGCGAAAGTGCAAAAATACCCATCAACTTTTGTCAAAAATGCATTCAACACCATATATTTTTTAGAAGTGGAAAAATATCTGTAAACTTTTAAAATGAGTGCAAAATTACCGATACCGTTAATCCACAAAATGTTGATTGTTAGTGAGACTCAGTTTGACATAAAAATGTGATGTGGATGCATATGTGGCCATAATAATATTCTAGGTGGCAGAAAAAATTAAAAATATCCACACAAGCAAATTCTATAATTAATTTATTATTATTTAAAAAAAAAACCTACCCCCATCTAAAAAAAATTTGCACCCTGCCATAAACCCATCCTTCTCCTATATATCATGTGCATTCCAAGCCATCATATCGCCACCACATTGACTGTTACACCTTTTCTTCTTTCTCTCTTCTTCACTTAGCTTGTGAAACTGAGATCCGCAATCAACTTAGATTGGATCATATTTAACCTCAACAATTGGTTTAGATAATTATTTGTCCGATCTCTTCTCGCCCTTAGATTATGGCTCTTGTTATTCAGTGACTTTTCTGTTTTTCAATTTTTAGATGTAGAACTTCTACATTTTGCTTTGTTGAATGTTGAGTGAGAAAATCGCGTCTCTTTACATGCTTTTTTTCCTTCTTCTTGATTTTCTCATCCTTTGATTTCTTTTTCCTTTTGCGTTTTTCTTCTTGATCTGTGTATATTCCTCTCAGGATTGTAAATGTTTTTGTTTTGACCTGAATCATATAATCTTTGTTTAATATTTTCATCAGTGATATGAATCACATATAAAGAATGAATGCTTCATAATCATAGCCATATGTAAACAGCAAATTCTCATTTTAAGCTCTGACTTGGCAATCAGACGGTGGAACCTTTCCTCTTGTGATTCATCTTCACCTTTTGATTCATGTACAAACTAATTCTATTGCTTTTCTTATTTTAATTTGCACACTGTTTGTTTATTGACATGGGATAACATTAAATTTCTTGTTGATTTGAAGATTGTTGATGGCTTGATGTTGTGAGTTGAAGACTATGGATAGTGAAGATTACACTATGCTGACTTGGACACCGTTGTCAGCCATGTTTGTATCCACATCATATTTTTATGTCAAACTGAGTCTCATTAATAATCAACGTTTTGTGAATTAATTAACAGTATGGGTAATTTTGCATTCGTTTCAAAAGTTTATACGTATTTTTGCACCTTCAAAAAGTATACAATGTTGGATACACTTTTGACAAAAGTATATACGTATTTATGTACATTTGCCGTTATATTATAGTTAGTTTATAAGTAAAATAAATTAATTTTAAGAAAAGATGATGAATATAAACAATTTAAAGTAATTCATTTTGCATCCTTAGTTTCTCAAAAAAGTCAAATTGATCTTATAATTAGGATCAGAATGAGTATTATACTATATAATATATCTCACTCTTGATAGCTTTCAGTTATGTTTATAATATTAGAGTTGATACAATTGTTGTCCTTAAAATTATCCTCATTTTAGTTTTGGTCATTCAAATTTGAAACAGCAAGTTTTGGTCTCTCAATGGACAAAATGGTTTGAACTTTTAATAAAGTATTTAAATAGAATATGACACTTGAGGACCAAATTTCATGATTTGAAGCTTGAAAAACCAAAATCAAAATGAGTACAAATTTGAGGACTATATATTGTATTAACTCAAAATTTAGTATATGATCCATGATAAGAGAGAGGAGCGATATTAAAAAAATTAGTAAATGTAACATTGTTTGGGATACAAATATAAGAACTAGATTTGGACATTTGATCGATATTAAAATACTTTAGATATTGAATACACTTGGAAAAATACTCCAGCACCTTGGATAAACATTAACCCATAATTTTATATAAAGTACCCAAAAGCTGCTAGGCACAAAATCTGCAAGATTATAAATTATATCTTCAAGAAGTGTATACACTTTCTCGCTAACACTCACAACTATAATACCCAATATAATGTTACAGCATTCCCCATCGATTTGAGAACCATTCTTATCTCCTACCATCGATTCATAAACCTTAGAAGATAGACGACAATGAGTTACAACAGCTGACAAGTGCTTAGATCTTGGCATAGAGAGGCCAAATAATTCAGTTATGTCCAAATCATCCGGTTTCATCCCAGGAGGAAGCTCCCAATCAAAACATTGAACAAGTTGAGCTACAACCAGTTTAGCTTTAGTTAAACCCATTTGCATTCCAAGACATTTTCTACGTCCCGAACCAAATGGTATGAGCTGAAAATCTTGTCCTTGGATATCTATATTACTGTTCAAAAATCTTTCTGGATGAAACACATGAGCATTATCAGACCATATCTCAGGATTTCGCCCTAGTGCCCATGAGTTTATTAATATTCGTGATTTCTTCTCTATGTAGTATCCACCAACCATAACATCCCTGGCAGATTTTCGAGGAATGAGTGAAGCAACAGGATGGAGTCTGAAATTCTCCATGAGCACCAAGTTCAAATAATTTAGCTTTGATAAATCTGTCTCTTCCACCATTTTGTTCATTCCAATCACAGTGTCTAGCTCATTTTGTAGATTATTCATCACCCTTGGATTCCTCAAAAGTTCGGACATAATCCACTCGACAGTAACGGCAGAAGTTTCATATGCCCCTGAAATCATAGATAATATTGTGGCCTTGACGTCATCTCGAGTAATTTCATAATTGTGTTCATCACCCTTGGGTTTATGCATTAACGAGACTAGTATGCTTACAAAGTCTTCATGTTTCGCATCCTTGTGGGTGTCAAGAGCTTCCTCATGCTCCTTTATTATCTTCTCAAATAATTGGTCAAGTGCTCTGCTTATTTCCTTGCAACGTTTTTTTAGCCCCTGTCACAATTAGATTTGCATATTTTTATTATACATAAACAAGGTACTGAAAATTATATGGTCACTAAACAAGTTAGGATAGAAATTCAAGGTTCAGATTGGGATCAACCTGGGATCAGTTAGATCATAACTGAAATACGAGTAATATTTATATAAAAAAATGTAATCGACAAGTATATAGAACATTTATGAATAAACCACAAATTATGCATCAAAACAAAGTTACATAAGTACATATACAATGGACTTTCACTTTTTAAAAACTCAAAATTATATAGTTTCAAACTCAATAAAAAAAGATGAAAACATAAAAAAATCAAATTCGATCGATCGGTTCAAAACTTTTGACCGGATCGAGTAAAGGACCGGCGATATACTGGTTTATTGCTCTGAAAGTTCAATTCAGGTTGGTTTCTAATAACTTATGAAAAGCTCTAAACAATGAAAGAACAATTAGAAATGGCATCTTTAGTTTCATGTATGTAATCATTGATCAAATTATTAAACCGTTATACCTGGAGATCAAATGCTCCTAACCAAGGCAATACGTCTGCAAGATTAAATTCTCCATATAATCTCACAGTTTCAGAAATAAGCCCTTTCAAGTCAAATTGGTCATCCTTATTCCGTCCTAATACAATCCTATAAACTATATCTTCTAAAAGTCCATGCACTTTCTCACTAATGTCCACAATCTCACCCTAGCAGCTTTCTCCAGTGATTTCACCACCATTCTCAACTCCTCCCTCCTAACATGACCAATAAACTCTTGATTTGAAGCACCAAGAAGATGTAGGGTGCTCAGTTTCTTCATGTCACGCCAGTATGAACCATAATCAGAAAAGGCCACACCCTTGGAACCATAAAATAGGTAATCAGTGGCCAGAGTCTGAGGACGATCTGCAAAAACAGGGTCATGGGTCTTAAGAAATAGTTCAGCTGCTTCAGGGGAAGAGACCACAATGGTTGAAACTTGTCCTAGCCGTAAGTACATGATGGGTCCATACTTGGTGGCAAGAGATTGAAGGTTACGATGTGGAAGAGTGCCCAACAAGTGGATGTTGCCAATAATGGGGAGAGCCAGAGGACCTATTCATATATAGATTGTAAAAGACAAATTTGAATGCAGAGTAAGATTAAAATAAATGATTCAGAAGAGAAATACCTGGAGGACGTTTGCGAGCATCTTTGCTGTGATTATTGAAACGAAAGAAGATGGAAAGAATGTAAATGAAGATCAGAAGGAGGAATGAAGAAATGGCTACTGTTGAAGAAAACATGTTTGATCTCTAATTTGAAATGGAGAAATGGAGATCAACACACATGGTACATAAGAAAATATATGTGGTGGTTTATATAATGACTCAGAATTGGATCCTCTTGATTTTTTTGGCAATAATTGAATTCCACATCATGTTGTAAAATTTATGTAACATAACCCCACTATAGGGAAAATTTAGGATGGACCGTCCTGAAATTTTATTTGGTGATAATGCATGCTTTATATTTTTTTAAGGCTGAGGTGAAGTTGCTTTGTCCCTAGCTAAAAAATCAGTTGAGGACATTTTTTGGTCAGCTAGAAATTGAAGTTTGCGATGTCGTAGTGTACCTAACAGTAGGTAATTTCCTATAACATATCTTGTAGGGGTGGGCATGCCCTGCCCGATACCCTAGCCAAAACATGAATAGGCTGCATTTTGCAGCCCACTGCCCGCCCTCCCCATTAGAAGCCCATCTTATTTTGGGCTGGGCAAGGCCAGGGCGGACAGTGCAGGCATCATGCCCATACGATCACACCCTCCCAAAAATTTTACATGATAAACACTTTATAAAATTCAAATACATTTCGGATTACATAATTCTACACCTTAAAATTTTCCAAAATAAGTCTAATACTTAAGTACTGAAATTTTAAACTATCACATGTCTTAGAAAATATCCAATACTAGTTCAAAAATTAAACAACATCCAAAACGCTGGAAGTAATTAAATATTAAGTAGACAGTAGACACAGGCCACATTATTTATTACAAAGGCACCTGTAGAGAGCCATCACTCTTCAGTAAAATTCACTGATAACAAATTAATTATTAACATGTGATAGTAATATAAATATATAATATATTTTCCAAAAAAATAAATATATAATATTATATATTTTTGTGGGCAGGGCCAAATGGATAGGGTAGCACCCCTGCCCTATGCCTAGCCCTGCCCGCAAATATATCTGGCCCAAATATACCTATTTTTTGTTGGGCCTCTTTTTTTCGGACCAGGCCAGACAATTTTTGTGCTGGCAGGGGCGGGCGGCCGGGCAGCATGCACACCCCTAATATCTTGGCTCGTTTCAGTACAGTTTTCAGTTTGTGATATGTTATTAGGCTTCTTGGTTTGTTCAGTTTGTTGAGTGTAAAAGCCCAATACCTTTTATTTGTATCTTTTTTTTTTTTTACTTTACAAAGACAAGCATTACGCTTGGAGGACTAGCCTCAGTACATAATCAGAATTAATACAAAATAAAGTTCCAAGTCCGAAGAAACCCAAATCTAACCAAGATCGGCTAACATTTGAGCCGAACAAGGGGCTGGGGGCTCTTGAATCAGAGTCAGCTCCGTGCTCGCCTCTTGAGCTGTTTTTGCTAAAAAATCAGCAATAGATAATGCTTCTCTGTGATTGTGTAAAATCTCTACTTCCCAATCTAAGCATATTAATAGCTTAATCTCATGAATCTCAGCTGCCAGTGGATGAGAAAGAGACATTTCTCCTGTCAACAGGTCTATAGCATCCATGGAATCTGTGTACAACTTAAGCTTTCTCACCTTCAATTGCTTGCATACCTTTAGGCCATTTTTGATCGCCCTTAGTTCAGCTGCTACTGGAGATAGGCAATGTGGGATTCTTTGTTGAAATCCACTGATCCATGCTCCTAATGAATTCCGCAGGACCCCACCGCAGGCTCCTTTTTCTGGTTCCTGAAATGAGCCATCGACATCAACTCTGATGAAGTCCTCCGGGGGGGCTTTCCATCTTGCGTTGCTTCTAGAATCCTGCTTGAACAGTTTGAATCGAGTGCGTCTTGCTGCTGCGTTTTGGAGAAGGGTGTTTACTCCACTGAAGATAAGTTGTTGTGGAGACTCGTTTGTACCTTCGAACACTCGTTTGCATCTGCTCTTCCAAAGAATCCAGCACATCGTTCCGAATAGTTCCAACCAGCTCCAATTCGCATACCTCCTAGCATTTGGTTCATGCTTTGTATTCCATTTAAGCCAAACCTGCAATGAGCCAGAAAAGAAACTAGTCCAATATATTGGGTTAATTAAACATGTCCACACAGACTTAGCTAGCTCACAGTCCCTCAAAAGGTGTATCACTGACTCCTCTCCACCATACTCACGGGGGCACTCAACTGTATCACTCAAACTTCTCTTGGCTCTTAGTAGGTTAGTAGGAATTCTCTCATGAGAAACTTGCCACATAAAGTACTTTGCTCTTTCAGGGATTTTTACTTGCGCTTAATATAATTGTCTTTTCATTAAAATAAAAAAAAAAGTGTGTGTAAAACAGGATATCAAATATGACCAAAACTCAAAGTCGGTGCATGGTGGAGGCATTGCTTGAAGTCGGTTCCTTGCATTTATGAGTGCATACGTCATGTGGGTCCCAAGTCTGGCAAAATCTCCTTTATTTATGGCATTTATCATGTGAATCGTATAATTGGTATTGGTTTTTCGGCTAATTCTTCATCTGGGCCTTCGAAAAATTATTATTCCTCTTACCCAAAATTTAAAGCTGAAGGGTGGACCAAATCCAATAGTGTTTTGGCTATATCTTACTCAAATCTCAAGTTTGAGGATATGCACATTTGTAGGTCTCAGGTCTCAACTCAGTAGGAAAAGACGGCATCAAGACTTTCAACAGTCTGTATCTAAGCGACCTAAATCAGTTTCACCATCCACTGTAAAAGATTTTAAAGAGCATCTCATTACCAAGGCATCAGGGTTTCACAACACGGTATACCGTTCCATCACAAGAAAGCGTATATGGGATGAGCTTCAAGTTCAAGATCTGGGTTCTAGCGAAGATTGTGCCAAAAAGCTCCGCATGAATGGATGATCTTATTGGGGATCTCTAAGTTCAACAGTAGCCACTTAGAGGTCCATCCTGTAGTGCTACTTATTTTGGCCTTTTGGGGGTTATTTTATTGTCTACTTGTTCGTTTGGTTTTTTCATAAAGTGGTTGGTGTCTTGTTAAGGCATGATTTGGTTGGTTACCAATGTTATATGCGTGATTCAACTATGAAGATCCTACTCCATGTTGCTCCTCTGCATCTTGTGATATTTATTGTTATGAGTGCCGTCAAATTTACCTGCAGAGTTTTTCTCTCTGTCTCCATCTATCACCCTTTTGTGGGTATTGACGTCGTGAAGTGTGGACTTCGGTTTGTACTTCGTGGTGGCGTATCCTATATGGAGTTCCTCGCAGATATTGTATCTGCATTTTCTCTCTTTTTGGACGGCCAGTTCTTCAATCTCACCTATCATCTAATGCAGATAGAACAACTTCAATTGGAGTATGTTACTGTTGTTTGTTTTGGGTCCAGTCTTATTATGCTTTTTTACTTTCTAGTTGTTTTCTTCGTGTTTAGGTATGTTCTTTCTTTTTCCATTGTGCACTATAATATCGAGCTCTCTTATTCCGTTATTTAAGTGAGTCTTAGTTTATAATCGTTTTACTTATAATAATGAAATTGTCCTTTTATCCAAAAAAAAATGACCAAAACTATTGGAATAATATTCACACATGCCTACATATTTGGTGTCTGATAGTATTCACACAAGCTTCCAAAACGAAACTGGAGGCTACTCGTGATTACAAGAAAAAGATGGGAAGCTAGAAAACCGAAAGAAAGGAATAATTTGTATAACTTGGTGGGTGAATTATACTGTTATGTTATATAGTACACACACATATATAACATTTTTATTATCATATACTCTTTCAGGTCTTAATTATAAGATCAATTTGATTTTTTTTGTGGAGATTAAGAAAAAAAATTAGACCACTAAATTGTGACATGTGCTACATTTAATTAGATTATAGGTTAGTTTATAAATCAAATAAATAAATTTAAAAAAAAAAGATAAATATAAACGATTTAAAGTAACTCATTATGTATCCTTAATTTCTCCAAAAAAAAAAAGTTAACTTGATCTTATAATTAAGAACAGGGGGAGTATTATACTATATGATATATCTCACTCGTGATAGCTTTCAGCTATGTTTATAATATTGTTATTATAATATATTATATTGTCAGACACCTTTTCCTGAAGAGTTTAGGGTTAATACAATTTTTATCCTTAAATTTATCCTCATTTTAATTTTGGTTGTCAAATTTGAAACCACAAGTTTTGGTCACTCAATGGACAAAGTGGTTTGAACTTTTATTAAAGTAAAGGATCAATATTTTAAATAGAATATGACACTTGAGGACCAAATAATTGAAAAGCCAAAATCCAAATTAGGGCAAACTTGAGGACTATATATTGTATTAACCAAAGATTTATTATATGATCCATGATAATAGAGAGGAGCACGATAAAAAATTTAGAAAATGTAACATTGTTCGGGATCAAATATATATAAGAACTAGATTTGGACATTGGATCAATATTAAAATACTTTAGATATTAAATACACTTGTAAAAATACTCAAGAATAAACTCTAACTTATAATTTTTTATTAAGTACCCAAAAGCTGATAATGTAGGCACAAAACCTGCATGACTATAAATTACATCTTCAAGAAGTGGATTCACTTTCTCACTAACATTCACAACAACACCCACTGTTGCAGCATTCCCCAATGATCTGACCACCATCTTATCCCCTCCCATCATCTTGCATGGTGGCATGTAATTACATGAATTTCATTCATCATAAACATTAGAAGATAGACGACAATGAGTTACTATAGCTGACAAATGCTTAGATCTAGGCATAGAGAGGCCAAATGATTCAGTCATGTCCAAATCATCCGGCTTCGTCCCAGGAGGAAGCTCCCAATTAAAGCAGTGTACAAGTTGAGCCACAGCGAGCTTAGATGTAGTTAAGCCCAATTGCATTCCAGGACATTTTCTACGTCCCGAACCAAATGGTATGAGCTGAAAATCATGCCCTTGGACATCTATAGTACTATTAAGAAACCTTTCTGGATAAAACACATCAGCATTATCAGACCATATCTTAGGATTTCGTCCTATTGCCCATGAGTTTACTAAGATTCGTGATTTCTTCTCTATGTAGTATCCACCAACCATAACATCCCTTGCAGATTTTCGAGGAATGAGTGGTGCAACAGGATGGAGTCTGAAATTCTCCATGACCACCAAGTTCAAGTAATTTAGTTTTGGTAAATCTGTCTCTTCCACCATTTTGTTCATTCCAATCATAGTTTCAAGCTCATTTTGTAGATTCTTCATCACCCTTGGATTTCTCAAAAGTTCAGACATAATCCACTCAACAGTAACGGCAGAAGTTTCATATGCCCCTGAAATCATAGATAACATTGTGGCCTTGACGTCATCTAGAGTTATTTCATAATTGTGCTCATCATCCTTTGGTTGATGCATTAGCGAGACTAGTATGCTTACAAAGTTTTCATGTTTCCCATCCTTGTGGATGTTAAGAGCTTCCTCATGCTCCTTTATGATCTTCTCAAATAATTGGTCAAGTGCTTTGCTAATTTCCTTGCAACGTTTTTTTAGTCCCTGACACAATTAGATTTGCATATTTTCATTACGCATAAACAAGGTACTGAAAATTAGATGGTCACTAAATAAGTCAGGATACAACATTTATGAATAAACCACAAATTATGCATCAAAACAAAGTTACATAAGTACATATACAATGGACTTTCACTTTTTAAAAACTCAAAATTATATAGTTTCAAACTAAATAAATCAAAAAGAAGAAGAAACATAAAATCTGATCTGATCTGTCCAAAACTCTTGACTAGATCGGCTAAAACACCAGTATATCATTTTATTGTTTTGAAATTTGAATTCAGGTTGGGTTTTAATAACTTAAAAAAGCTCTTAACAATGAAAGAACATCAAGAAATGGCATCTTTAGTTCCATATATGAAATCATTGATCAAATTATTAAACTGTCATACCTGGAGATCAAATGCTCCTAACCATGGCACTACATCTTCAAGATTAAATTCTCCAGATAATCTCAAAGTTTGAGAAATGAGCCTTTTCAAGTCAAATTGGTCATCCGTATTCCGTCCCAACACAATCATATAAACTATATCTTCTAAAAGCCCATGCACTTTCTCACTAATGTCCACAATCTCACCCATCTTAGCAGCTTTCTCCAGTGATTTCACCACCATTCTTAACTCCTCTCTCCTAACATGACCAATAAACGCTTGATTTGAAGCACTAAGAAGATGTAGGGTGCTCAGTTTCTTCATGTCACGCCAGTATGAACCATAATCAGAAAAGGCCACACCCTTGGAACCATAAAATAGGTAATCAGTGGCCAGAGTCTGAGGACGATCTGCAAAAACAGGGTCATGGGTCTTAAGAAATAGTTCAGCTGCTTCAGGGGAAGAGACCACAATGGTTGGAACTTGTCCTAGCCGTATGTACATGATGGGTCCATATTTGTTGGCGAGAGACTGAAGGTTGCGATGTGGAAGTGCACCCAGCAAGTGGATGTTGCCAATAACTGGGAGAGCCATAGGACCTATTCATATAGAAAAGTAAAAGACAAATTTGAATGAAAAATTACAATGAAAGTACATAATTCAGAAAGAGAATTACCTGGAGGACGTTGTCGAGCATCTTTGTTGTGATTATTGGAACGAAAGAAGATGGAGAGAATGTAAATGAAGGTGAGAAGGAAGAACACATGAATGACTATTGTTGAAGAAAACATGCTTGATCTGTAATTTGCTATGGAGAAATAATGAAGGACTTGATCACCATATACAGTGTAGAAAATGTACATAGTGATTTATAGCAACTCGGGATTGGATTATTTTTATTTTTGGGACTGCAATAATTGAATGCCACTTTTGGCTTTTACCATGCATGATTTTCTCATGATATCACTAACCTATCCCACTTCACAGAAAATCTTGGATGGACCCTTCCAAATATCATTTGGTAAGGTGGTTTAATATTTGTTTTGAGGCTCAACTGGAGTGCCTTCCAAAAAAAGTTAAGTAAATCAGAATTTGAAGGTTGTGATGTTGGAGTATGTTTATTTTCTTCAATGTTCAAAAACTCAGACCGAACATTGAATCGGTCGAATTACTGGTTCAAGAGTTATCGGTCTGACTATGGGTTAACCCGGGCATAGTAAAATAACAATATTTAATTACCCCTACTATCAAAATATGAAAAAATATATAAATGCAGCTAATAAAATAATGAAAATACACAAGAATAAATAAAAATCATTAGCTCGTAATTAGACCGGTCATAATTAAAATATTATGATTTAAATAAAATGCATAAAAATATTGATATTTTAATTATTAAAAAATCATTTATATAATAAAATTTATTCCTCCTTATATTCCTTCCTTCTTCTTCTTTTTCCTCTTTCCTCCTTCACATATATTCTCTCTCCCACGTGACTCTGCCAGCCTTCCTCTCTTCTATTTTTAATTCACTATTTTCCAAATGTACTAACCTGCTCACCACAACACGGCACCTAACACTTGACATGACAAGAATTGAGCCCCTCGCCTTTCATTAGAACTCATTAAGTTATGGATTTTCATCAAAGGAATGAGGAGTGCTAGCGGAGTGGCGAACGACGACAATGAGAGAACACCATGAAAGAGTGAAAGACAGTCACTCACAACAGTAGAGTTATGAACAAAAGAATCCGTCCACTGTTGTGAAGTCTGTTATTTTAATTTTTCTTAAATTTTTGAAAGCATGGAGAGTGTTTTTTTTAGGGAGAATTGCACATAGATTCCAAGTAAGAGAATTAATTTTAAACAGGTTCATTGACAACTTCTTCACTTGTTAGCTAAGGCTATTGCAGTTGTTAATAGCTGTTATTAACAACTTCTTAGAAGTTCTCTGAAATTAATTCTCTTACTTGGAACCTATGTACAATTATCCCTTTTTTTAAGACATTGCTACTGTCCTCCCTTTTTCACCCCTGATCTAGATTCCCTTCTCCCTTTCTTCTTCTTTTTCTTCTATTCTTTGCTCTGATCTGTTCTTTCTTTTCATTCTATGCTCAGATCTATGGTTTCTGAGGCTCCGACGAGTCTAAATAAATCAACTAAGATGACTCGGCGAGTCACCTGAGTTAGTTCCGAGTTGGAGCGAGTCATTCCGGGTCTCTATGTCCCTGAGTTTGTATCTGAACCGGACCGGCCAGTTGACCGGTTTGACGAGTTCCGAGTCAGCTCGGCTGGTCCGCTCCAGGTTTCAAAACTATGCTTTTTACAATACTTCTATTAACACTAATAATATTCATTTATATTTCATCAACATTTTCTTCATACACACACAATATGAATCTCTTTTCTCACATACTCCTGCTCTCCCCATGTTCCGATGTGAACCTACATAATACTTTTAATTATAATATTATATTTTATGTTTCGCTAGAAGCCTAAAAGAAGATCACGTGCATCCACTGCAGACTTTGAAATCGTGACTAGTAGCCTATGAGCAACATGTCAACTGTCAAGTTATGAAGCCAGCCATTTTCTCCATTTCTCCAATTCTCTTTTCTCACAACTTGTGCTCTCCATTTTCTGGTGCCTCTCTCTATTTCGCCAGTGTTTCTCTCTCACAAAAGGTTCAAGCTTTGAACAACGAGCATCAAGTCTCGCCTCTACCAAAACATCATTCTCCATTTTTATTAGTACTATCTACTCTAAAATCTTCATTTCATTTTTTAATTATGACTTTTTAAGAGCTTTATTCCCAATAAGTTGCATCTCCATCTCTACTGTTTTCCTTTTCTTCTTCCTCTTTTTTTTTCCTATAGTTCTCTTCTTCTTCCTGGAAATCCTGCATTTTTTCATGTCAGCTAAAAGTAACTCGGGCAACCCGCTCAAACCAGCGGGTCATGTGACTTAACTCCGGGCTACGCCAGTTCATACATATTACAGCAGGTCAAAAATCTCAACCAGCAAAGCACTCAACTAGACCGGACTAGCAGCCGGCTCGCCGATTTCCGATCTAGCCAGGCCGGTCCGGGTTTTCGAACCATAATTCTTATATGGCTATCTAACCAGAACAAGCATTACCAGCCTGATTTGGAGATAATTCTCCCAAACATGATTTTTGTATTCAGTATTCACACTTACTCGAATTAAAACTTCATATTTAAACAGTTAAAGTCCAATTTCAATATGGGAGTGACATATTAGGTCCTAATAACTAATTCATTATGAAAGATAGCAAGTTACCAAAGGACATATTACTACTAGAAAAAAGGGTTAGGTGAAAAGTTATTATGTCCCTACATTTCAAATAAAAATAAAGCAGTTCCCACAAGTAAAAAAAAACTAAAGACAAAATAGCTGGTGGACGTTTCTTGTGTTTATTTGGACGCTGAAATCGCTGAAATGGATGATCAAGGCATGACACAATAAATATTACTCCCTCTTGTCCTAAATATATGAATTATTTAGGAGTTGGTTTTGATCATAAATATATGATCTAATTCTAATTTTTATCATTTTCTTCTTAAACTATCCATTTTGATTATCCTCCAACAAAAATTAAAGTAAAGGTTGGAGCAGTGAATAAGAAAAGACAATTGAGGATGTTTTAGAAAAAACACAACATACTAACTAATATAACTAACTGTTAAACAGTGGCATGAAGGAAATACTGAAAAAATATTCTCTCATTCAATAATGTGAAAACTGTACATACAAACAAATAAAGAGCTCCCTTATATAACCATGTGGACCCAACAAGCCAATTGGGCCTAGGCCTGTTCAAACTAATAGATTATCCTAACTACAGTTACATACATAAGCAATAACGAATTATGCACCAAATAATACATCTAACTATATTCAATACTTACATCATTAATTTAATCGGAAGGAGCATAATGTTGTAAAAACCGGACCGAAAGGTGAGCCGGAGAAGGCATCAGGTCACGGTTCGCACGGTCGGATCGGTCGGACCGAAGGTCGGACCGATGACGTAATAATTAAGGAAAAAATATATGATTTTTAAATGTAAATTACATATAAACAAATTATGGTTCCTTCACCTCTTAATTTTTAATGAAAGACCATTGACCAAGAAATATATAGCCATTAGAGACTTAGAAAACAAATCATTCTTGTCTTTAGCTAAGCAAAACAAAAAAGTTGTATAAGACCATTTGAGCATTACAGTTGTAGAAATTTTTGTCGAGATGGAAGAATTAGGAAGTTAAGAACACAAGCAATTTCTGTTATGCAAAAGGTAAGAGATAGAATATGCAACTGATAAAAATTTCAAAAGAAATGTAAAATGTAGAAAGACAACAAGTGCTAAATATAGAATAAAAGCTTGGAAGAGACGTTAAACATCAACAATAGAGGAATGGTGAGAGAGATGATGTTCACCAATTGGTTGGAGTTTCGAAAATCAAATTTCACAGCCTTAAGATTTTCAAATGGCCGTTGGGGTTTTTAATTTGGGAGAAAGATATGAAGCTAATGAATTTGGGTTTCTTTTTTAAGAACTTGGGTTTTTTTTTGGCTTGATTTTATTTTTTTTCATCTTTTTTTTTTGTTTCAGATTGGACCGCCCGGTTTTTATAAAACCGCTCCGGTTCCCGGTTTAACTCCGGTTTCCTGTCCAATGTCCGGCTGGAAACGGCCCGATCCGGCTCAACACAATAAACGGTCAGATCATAAAATCAGAACCGACCTATGGAGTGGTCGACGGTCCGACCGTCCGGCTCGGTCCGGTTCTTGCAACAGTGAGCATGTATATCACTTTATTCCTTATTATAAGTCTAACTACCATAATTTTTTTGTTCCAAAATATAAGTCCAGTTTGGGATCAATTAATGCTATTGTGACTATTTTACCCCTATGTTAGAAATAGGAAAGATGAAAGAAAAATGTTTATAATGCATAAAATATTGTTTTAACACATTCTTACATAAAGGTAAAGTTGGAAAAACCTTTAAAAACAGACATATTTAATGATTTAACTCCACTCCTTGATATATAAAAAGTGGTTAAGATGAATTTATAATAATCAACAAGGTTATGTGTGTGTAACGACTTCTAAGTGATCAGTGACTGGGAAGAAATGAGAACCCTTGGTTCTCTGGGTTAATTAATAACGATTTAGACAAGACATATGATATGATCGACAATGACATCCTTCAGTGGACCAAACTGAATTCTCACTAAATTCGTTTGGAGCTTATTGAAATGTGTGCTGAATCGTGAATGGATTCATGTGCATACACTGACATTTTAGATGCAGAGGAGAAGCCAAATCCCTGTTACTGTTATGAATGCTGCAACTCATCCGATCCCTTGCCGTTACTTATGCTGAAAGTCTGACCAAAACGTCTATTATATATGTCTATCTTCTACACATGCGACACAGGTTCAGAAAAACTAACCGTGCTATATATATTTTCTCCGTCGAAATCTGAATTTCTTGAACTAAATTCTCCATATCCATCTTTGATTCATAAGATAATACTCCCTCCGTCCAAAATATTGGAGTTATTTCGGAAGATGAGTTTGTTCCTAAATATAAAACGTTTTACTAATTGTTCCCAATTTTTTCTCAAATTATCCTTACTAATTATTTCCAACTTACTCCCAAATTATCCTTATTAATACTCCTCTTTAATAAACAAGCAAGAGAGGGAGGGTGAGGATAAAGGTAGATGATAAGGATGCATTGGTAGTATCATGTGATTTTAACTAACATTCTTAATATAATCAAATTAAATAAATATGTCTTATATTTAGGATTAGAAGAAGTATTCAAGTTGCTGAGTCGTTCTCCTTGTTAATTAATGTAGGCCGACTGTCTGCTGCTTGAAAAGCAGGCCCCTACGTTTTGAAAAATTATTCTTCTATACTTAGCCTGTTTGGGGTGCCTTTTAGAACCATGGTTTGGAGAAAAAAAGTTGGAAAAGTGTTTTTTTCAGAGAAAAACTGAAAAAATAGCTTTTTATGAAATGAAAGTTGTAACAATTCTTCCAATCCCACTATTAACCACTCAGTATTAAACATTAAAATATTTATAGTACTAACTATGTTAGGAAAAAGAAATAAATTACCAAAAATTCACTAACATAGTTAGAAAAGAATTTCTGTAAAGATTTCCATTAAAAATGATTACTACCGTCTAACTACGATAGAAAAGAACTTTCCAAAATAATAATAAAATCTATCGTAGTTAGTACTACCGTCTAATTACTACCGTCATCACAATATAATTTTCTCCCCAGTACAATCAGAGAAAATTTCATTATCCATGATTAATCTCCACAGATCATCCACAAAATACCATACCATAATAGGTATTACTCAATAATTTTTCCCCAGAATAATAGCAAGGTTCAGCGGAAGCATTATACAAAATATGATCCTAAATGTGGCAATACCTCCTGTCCTTCTGGTCCAGAATATCTCACTATATCAGTGAGAAGTTCCCGGATCCTTTCCTTGACCGTCTATACCGTACCGCTCCTAGGACCTGCAAAAGTGAGATCAACGGGGGGTAGCCCCAAAACGCAACCACTGACTACTCATCTACGTGTGGTGTGTGCTAGCAAGGTGTCCAGTGGAATACATACATATATATCAATTCAGAAGCATGCTCAGGTATTCACATATAATGCACGTCTTATTCCCAAAAATCTCTTTTCATCGTTTATAATTGTGGAATAACCCATCACAATTCATCCTCAAGAATAGTATATATATCATTGATAATTACAGATAACCCAAACAAATCTTACTAGAAATGTTGGGAAAACATGTGGGACCAGTCGGGACCTTCCACCCGCCCCTGATCACCACGGTACAGTTCACGAGGGACTCTCTACCCTCCCTGAATAGTACCACGGATTATAAGGATCTCTGTCCTTCCTGAATCCGTGAGGGGCGATATCCCCTCTTTCGTCTTTCTCTCCTTTATTTCTCATAATATATCAATTAGTCCCTGTGGCGCAACAGGGTACCTCATCACGTGATGGCACAATTTCCAATTCACCGGTGTCACATACCCAAATAATTTCTCACATACAACACATAGATATGCAACACCACAATCAGGCACCAGGCCTTCCAGTATTTTCATGATATACATATATTAAATAATTTCCAAAACCACATATATTTCCGTTTCAAATATTTCACATCACAAATTTATGCCATTTCAAAATAATACTCCACAGGACATTTATTATAAAAATATTAATTTTCCAAGATCTCATTTCCATATCTCATCAATCATCAATTGATAATCAAATCTCAATTTGTGATTCAAAATCTCATCTCCATATAACATCATAATTGTCAAATAATATTATTTCAAATTACTTACTAACACCGCACACACACATAAACAAGCAGAAAGCGGTTACCTGATAGCTGGCACCAATCTCATAATAGTGCAGATCCCCCGTGCTAACTTAGTGCAATTCAAGCACTACACAACCATATATATACAACCACAATTAATTATTTATCCAACAATTTCATATGTTGGAAAATAAATTATTTACTACCCTTTCTTTGCCCTTACTTATTTTTAATTTCCAATTTAACATTTATTCTCCCTTTCTATTTCTAAAATTTATCTCTACATATATCCAAAATTATTTATCTTTCCAATAACTATTTATAAAAATTCAAGCCTAAATAAAATTAAACCTTACATCCCTAAATTATTTCTCAACCTCAAAAATCCATTATTTAATCCACAATTTATTTTCCAAATCTTAATAAACATTTAAAAATTATTAATTTAACTATAGACACCTCAGATCATCAAAAGTCCTAATTTCAATATATCCAAAAATCCAAAAATTCCCAATAATTAAGAAAATCCTCTCACAATGAAAAATCTACTTAGAGAAACTCATAATAGAGGTCTAAGCTTCAATTTATTAATTTTAGGACTCCCAAAAATTACCAATTTAGACAAGGTCTAATTTTTCAAGTATAACAAATTGAAAAACTAATGACATAGAAAGGTAGAGGAGACTTATGGGATTCCAAAAATGTGCTTAGTTGGCCGAAAAGCTTACTATTCCTATACTAACAGACTCTTAATAAGTCTAGTGATAGGAATATATATGGTGGAAAGAGAGAGCAAAAGAGAGAAACGAAGAGAGAGAGAGAGTGACGAGAGAGAGGAATGAAGACGGTGAAGTGTGCGTGTGTTTATATAATTGATGCACAGTAACTCAATAGTAATGAATAGTAACTCAATAGTAATAATAATAATATAATAATAATATAATAATATATATGTGAATAGTGACGTGAAGGGAGACAATTACGCAGAAAGAGGGTCACGAGAATTGAGGAAGGAAACGCGGAGTGTTTTACGGAAAAGATTAGGAAATAATGCACCACTCGGTCCTAAAATCCTCAAATAAGATATTTCTTTTGAACCAAAAATTTTCTTTTTACTTTCAAAATTTTCCTATAATATCTTTTATTTATTTACTCCCATAATAACCTCTTTTGAGCCTAAAAATAATTTCCCCAAAAATTATTATCTTCCAAATAAGGGAAAAACTAGGCCTTTAAAATCCTCAAAAACACCTCAAAATTCTTCAAATATTCTCATAATCCATCATTTTTCATTAATGAATTCCTGTTTACCCCCACTAATCCTTAATTAAATTTTTAGGATGTTACAAAAGTGTTTGGATGATTGTTGTGAGAATAGCTTTTCTATGTATAAATTACTAAAAATGACATAAGTTAATGTGTTGGGAAAGAGAGAGGATAAGGGCATTTTCGGTAGATCAATATGAAATGTATAATAATGATATATTTCTACCCCGTACTTCGTATAAAAACTGGAAAAAACAGATTTTTCTCAAACCATAGTTTTAAACCCAAAACCATGGTTTTGGACCCAAACCATGGTTTTGGGAAATTTTCATTTGTTTGGCTCAGAGCTTTTTAAACCATGGTTTTGGACCCAAACCATGGTTTCAAAAGCCACCCCAAACAGGCTCTAATGGCTTTCATGTTTAAGTCAAGAGTTTCTCTCTCGATGTCGCTTTTGGTGAGTACATAAACAACTCACGCGTTTTTTGTGATAAATTCCTTGTCATGTGAACTTGTAAAAGATGGATTCGAAAAGGTTAATTAGAGGTCACGATTCATACGGTTGAACCAGTCAAATTGACAGTCGAACGATGACATGCTAATTACTCCCTCCATCACTATATATAAGAGCTAAAAGTTTGAATGGTTTTATCCCTTTTCATAAGAGTATGGCTAAATTTGTCAAAGCATTTAATGAGCTTTTTCCTACTTTACCCATTATTATTCTCTCTATTCATATTCTCTTTTATACTCATTTATAACACTATTATCACATTTCTCTCTCTTATATACTCAATTATAAATAAGGGCAAATTTAAGAAAACAAAATTATTTCAAACATATTTATCCCTCTTAACCACTTCCTTAATCTTTGTGATTTTACCTCTTTGACTCTTATAATAAGGGATGGATGGAGTAATTTAAATAAATATTATATGTATATATAATATAATATAACCATATGAAATTTTAATATATAACTTAAAAATAAACATATTCAAGAGCTTAATGCAACATTTTTCTCAAATACCAAGTTTTAACTTGTTGAAATCATTAAAATTTAGGGATTAAGGGGTATTTTTGAACAAGAGTTGATTTTTTTATGGGTACATACGTGTATTTGTTTTTTCATCATTTTATAGGTGAGTTATCTGAGTTGTCTGTATTTTTTAAAAATCATCTTGATTCACAATTGGATCTTGGTTTTCAGACCAAAAGATGGCTTGATCGAAGCGGTCCAACATGGCTCAAATTTTAAAACAGATAACCCATAATAAGCTGAAGGGTACTCCAGGACAGTCGGACCGGTGTTAAACAGTCCGGTTGGGATTTTACAACACTGATTCATTCTAAGTTGTGTCAGTTCAAGACAAGAGAGCTACAGTTATACAGTTGAGCTCCATGACAAAGGAGACGAAGTTGCTTTGAACACCAAAGATGACAATTATTCATCAGTCTACAGTACAGTTGAGCTCAATGACAAAATGAAGTTGCTTTGAACACCAAAGATGACAATTATTCATCAGTCTACAGTACAGTTGAGCTCAGTGACAAAATGAAGTTACTTTGAACACCAAAGATGACAATTATTCATTAGCCTCCATTTAGATGGGATGAAAAGTTGGGAGGATGTGTGTGTATATACAGCTGAGCTCAATGACAAAGGAGATGAAGTTGCTTTGAACACCAAAGATGACAATTATTCATTATTAGTCTACAGTACAGTTGAGCTCAATGACAAAATGAAGTTGCTTTGAACATCAAAGATGACAATTATTCATTAGCCTCCATTTAGATGGGTAGAAAAGTTGGGAGGATGTGTGTGTATATATATTATGTCTGTCTTTTTATTACATAATTAACTTAAGCTAATGTGAGAGGATTCACCTCAACATTATATATCATTAATTTATCTCCCAATCTTTCAATGTGGGACTTATTATCTTAATATTCTCCCTACTTTTGTTTCATTTTTTTCTTCCCTTCTTTTTTGCCGAGATTTATACTTCTTTTTAGTTTCGGAGGTCTCATGTCATATATGTCATTTTTTCCTAGGCTTCTACTTTTTTAGTGTGAGAGGAATCAGCTCTATAAATATTTTATTATTATTATTCATTTTTTCCATTACATTGATCGAATTGAAATATAAATTAATTATATATATATTATGTTTGTCTTTCTATTATATACTTAACTCACATCACCGGGGACTTTTCTGCAATTTCTAGAAAGTTTTGATCGAGTTCTTTTATGTAATTTTTACAAAAGTTTCAGCAACTTTTATTTTGATTTTTCCTTGAATTTTCATTTTCTTGCTTCACTTTCTTCCTTTCAAAGGTACCTACAATACAAAATAATTTGAAGCAAAATAAATAACTCCTAATAATCAATTAAATCAAGAGTAATCACAAAAAATTCTAAAATGCCTTTTGACCACTAATTACATGTAATCACTCTTAGCTTATACCCAATTTATACCTAAGATATGTAATAATACCCTAATAATATTACAAAACACCTCCAAAATGATATGAAATATAAGCAAATATTGAGATTTGTCACCTTACAACAATAAAATGTTAACTAATTCAGTTGCAGGTTCCCAAGATAATATTTGAAGCTACCGATATATATATATATATATATAAAAACTAAACTTCATCAACGCATTTAGAAATTGTTGCAGCTCAAAAGTAAGAGAGTTCCTAACATAGATATAATTGCTTCCATACGACATTTCACATAAATAAAGACACGTAAACTCATCTAACAGAAATAATTCCTTATAAACTTCACACTTCTCATAAAGACATATAAATTCATCTAACACTAATTATTCCTTATAAATTTCTGGGAGTACACGATGAGTTGGAACAGCCAACAATGGCTTGGCTCTGACGATGGAGAAGCCAAACCTTTCAGTCATGTCCAAGTCACAAGGTTTCATTCCATAAGGTAGCTCCCAGTTAAAACAGTGAACTAGTTGAGCTATAACCATTTTAGATATAGTCAGACCCAATTGGATTCCAGGACATTTCCTACGACCCGACCCAAATGGTATGAGTTGAAAGTGATTCCCTTGAAGGTCAACATTGCTATTCAAAAACCTCTCTGGATAAAACATGTGTGCATTATCAGTCCATGCCTTGATGCTCCTTCCTATTGCCCAATTATTCACTATGATTCTTGAGTTCTTCTTTATGTAGTAACCATCAACTATAATATCCTGTGTTGATTTTCTAGGGATGAATACTCCCACTGGATAGAGCCTTAAGATCTCCTTGACCACCATACCCAAATAGCTCAACTTTGATATGTCATCTTCTTCCACCATTCTATCCATTCCTACCACATTTTCAAGCTCGCCTTGCAAATTCTTCATCACCCTTGAATCTCTCAAGAGTTCACTTAAAGCCCAATCGACGGTCAAAGCAGTATTTTCCAATGAAGCTAAAACGATCTCCAATGCAGTACCTTTAATGTTGTGACGAGTGATCATATGGTTTTGTTCATCACTATTACTCAAGGGTTGGCGCATCAGTGAGAGTAATATGTCTATGAAGTCATCATTCTGTTGCTCACCGTTTCTTTCATTAAAAGCTTGCTCATGCTCCTTCAATATTTTCTCCAACACTTCATCAAGTGCCTTACTGGTTTCCTTCAGCTGTCTTGTTATGCCCTAATATCCATAAATTTGTTATATATAGTATCATATCATATGAAAAATAAAAAAGAGGGAAATAATTTTTAAGTCTTTATAGTTGGATTCAATTGTTACTTGGTCCCTACACCGTGACTTGGTGCAACTTTGTTATTACAAGTTTAACTTAATTGTAACTCATTCCGTAAAATTTGACTCATTATAACTTCTTGAATTTTAACTTGTTTTACTACAACTCAATCGAAATAGCTTTAACTATATATTTTATAATTTAGTCCATAACATTTTGTATTTATTATCTTCGATCTTTAATATAAAGCCCAGTTTATTAAAGATCCGGAAAGTAGTATATGATTTTATTTTCTAGAACATAAGGATTAAATTATAAAATCGTTACAATTATGGGGACTAAATTGTAGTTAATCAAAATATAGAGACTTAATTACAACTAAACCAAAACAACATGGATTGAGACGAACTATATGGGTAGACTTACTATTGAATCAAAACTATAAATTTATAGGCACGAAAAGATTAATTTTCTAAAAAATAAAGCATGCGCTTGAATTTGTGTGTTTTTATGAAATACCTGAAGATCAAAAGCTGCTAATGTAGGCACAAAATCTGCAAGATTAAAAGCTCCACCCAATCTCAAAGCCTTGGAAACGAGGCCTTTCAAATCAAACTGGTCATCCCTATTTCGTCCCAATATCATCTTATAAACTATATCTTCAAGAAGAGTATTCACTGTCTCACTAACGTTCACAACTTCACCCAATGTTGCAGAATTCCCCATTGATTTGACCACCACTCTTATCTCCTCCCTCCTAAGAGGAACAAACAACTCTTGCTTTGAAGAACTAAAAAGATGAAGAGTGCACAGTTTCTTCATGTTGCGCCAGTATGGACCATAATCAGAAAAAGCCATCCCTTGGCTGCCATAGAAAAAGTAATCAGTTGCTTGACTCTGGGGTCGGCCAGCAAAAGCAGGGTCATGTGTCTTGAGGAATAGTTCAGCAGCTTCAGGAGATGACACCACAATGGCTTGGACCTGTCCCAGCCACAAGGACATGATGGGTCCATACGTGTTGGCCAGAGATTGAAGCTTGCGATGTGGAAGTGTGCTCAACAAGTGAAAGTTTCCAATAATGGGGAGAGCCAGAGGACCTATTGATACAGAGGAAGTGAAGGAGAAATGTTAATGCAGAGAAAAATCAAATTAAAATAACTAATATATTTTGTCCTTAATATGAGGATCAGCTGACTAATTCGGAGAGATTAAGAAAATTAAATATGCTTAGTTAGACTTAGAGCACATGCACAAATATATATCATTAAAAAATTTAATATGTGTCATTAGATTATATATCAGTTTGTTACACAAATTAGACCAAAAAGTCAATTTTTACTAATTCTTATACTTAGCATCGAATATAAAATAATTCAAAAGAGAAATACCTGGAGGACGTTTGTGAGCATCTTTGCTGTGAGAATTGGAACGAAAGAAGGTGGAAAGAATGTAAATGAAGGTGAGAAGGAGGAATAAAGGAATGGCTACTGTTGAAGAAAACATGATTGATCTATAATCTGAAATGAAGGAATGGAGGGCTTGAAGGGGTGATCAATACATATATATAGTAATTGAATCCTCTCTACTTTTTGGGGTTAATAATTGAATGCCACATTTGGCTTTCAACATGCATGATTTCCTCAATTATACAAGTAACCTAACCCCACTACGGGAAAAATATAGGATGAACCTGACCGCCTGAAACCTCATCGGTGAGGTGCTTTATATTTTTTAAGGCTGAAGTGGAGAGAGCTTTATCAAAAATATTAGTAAAATAAGTTTATGCGGATGTCTGTGTGCTGATGACTGATAATGATGGTTGTGGGGGAGTCATTCGTGATGATTAAAATGCTTGGATTAGTGGTTTTATGCGCAAATTCACTTGTTTCATGTGATAGCTGAAATTATAAAAATCTTAAATCATTTTCATTTGCGCAAATAAAAAGGTTTTCAAAACATTGCTATCTACTCTAATTATATACTCCTCTAGTCCTATTTATAAGTCACTTCCAGCATATTTCACACAGACCAAGGAAAGCCTTAAAACTCATTAACTTTCCACTAAAATCCAACAAATTTACAACTTTACCCATATTTAATATCCACTATATCACATGAAAATAAAGTCAACACATAATAAATGAAGGGTAAACTTGTACATTTACACTAAATATTTAATTATGTGACTTATATATAGGACCAAATAAAACCTTCTCTCTTTGCCCTATAAATAGGACCAGATGAGTAAAAAGCAATGAATTTAGTTCGTTGGAGCTGTGATGGTAATTACTTCCTCTGGTCCTTATTATAAGGCACCAACTAATAAAATTTTTGGTCCCAAATATAAGGCACCAACCGCTGCATTAATTTCTTTTTTCCTACTTTACCCTTGTCATAAATGGATGTTCAGAGTTGTTGAAAGGGTTAATTTATATCATTTAATGAAATGGTGAGTTGAAAAAAATGGTCAATTAAGTTTAAATTTAAGCACCCAACTATCATTCCTTTATTTGTAAGAATTGGTAGTTGATGCCTTATAATAAGGACCAGAGGAGTATCTTTTCAATGACTTAATTGGTGATACTTGATTAATTGTTCGTTGGGATAATTGGTAGGCTAGATTTATTCATACTTTCGAGGAAAATCATGATTACTTAATTAAATGATCTCATGCTAAATGTAGAGTAATTTTTGTATCATTGATTCAGCCTCACCTTTTAGAAAAGAGGTGAAGATTGTTGAGGGAAAACTAAACTTGGAACTTTTAATATGATTCTTTTTTTTTTATACATAATATAATTCTTATGAATGAATAAATTTCAAAGTTATATAGGACCATGGTTAAAAAAACCGGATCGGACATCGAACCTGACGAGGCACTGGTTCAAGGGTCATTGGTCGGATCGGGTTAGACCGGTTATTTTAAAATAATAAAATTTTATTGATATTAACATTAATAATCACTAATATATCAAAATGTAAATGTAAATAAGTATGTATGATTCATCAAATATGAATATTTAATGTTTCTATAGAGGGAAAAATAGAAAATATTAGTTGATTACACGTGAAAATAAATATTATTCTACAATCCACATACTAAAATACAATTACTAAGAGCAACAACAGTTAAATATTAAAAATATGCAAATGTAAAATAGCATTTAAAATATTATAGTTTCCTGGTTTCTAAAATTGAGTGAAGTGAAAGTTGGTAATCAGGTGAATTATAACAAAATAAAAAAACTATTTTTTATTTTTTTTAAAAGGGAAACAAGTTCAACCGTCCGGGTTACACCGGTTCGAGGCGGTTGAACCAGTTAAACCGGGTTGACCTGGCTCTTGACCGGGTCAACGACACCCCCGGGTTAAATGGTCACCCGGACCGGATTGCAGGGCGTTTCACGGTTGAATCGTCTGGTTTTTTTTAACATTGTATAGGACAACTCAATGACTCCCACCAATAAATTTCAAAGTTATTTCAAAAAAAAAAATCTGTCCCTACTCCCTACCACCGTACAAAATGTTTAATCAAAGCTATGTGGTGTGAGTGGAAACCGAGAAGGCAACTTGGCTTGAAATAAATTACTCATTCCTAAATATTAGGATCTAGTTGACTTTTTTAAAAAAGGTTTAAAAAACTAAATAGGTGACTTAAATATTGATTTTCCTGATTTTTTTTTCTCAAAACTAGTTTATTTGACTATAATCTAATAATACACAAATACGTTATGATTAAGTGGTTCATTTAACTTCCTTAATTTTTCTAAAAAAAGTCAACTGGATCTTATATTTAAGAACAGAGAAAGTAATAAAATGAAATATCACACACAAAGCATCACATCCCATAATTGAAACAAGTGTATCATTCTTTTATATATATATATATATATAAATTTAAGGAAAGTGTTGGGCTCATCACAATCCAAAGGCATGAGCTATTAACTCATGATCAGTTGGGCATGTTTTTGTAGAGTCTAGAGCAAATCAAGCAAACCCTTTATTCTGTTCATGCATGTAGGTTTCTCCCAACTTCACTTAGTTGTGAAGATGTATTCCCAAACTCCGTAATTGGAACCACAACTAAATAATATTCTATAGTAATCTAACACTCACTAAGATGATCAAATATCCAATCATTTTGCTAGACCACAGGGGGGCAATGGGTACAAGTGCATCATTCTTAATATGATTTCTCCGTTTATTTGTAAAATTCGTTTCTATCCAAAATTAGACAATTATTCTTCTAATAATGGAAACGTCTGATCCTGTCCCTACTTTATGATCTTCTCGGTACTCTTAGTGATAAGCTCCTAAATTTCATATATTTCATCACATTTTTCCCCACTTTTGTATATATTGTTGGAAGTGAAGTTTTGAAATGGACATAAAAATTCATGGAAAACCTTAGCAAAGAAGAAAGCTTACATGTGTGAAATTTTGAGCTTAATGAATATGTGTATATGAGTTAGTTGTAAAACTCATCAACCCTCTTTCTTGCTTGGATAGGAAAAGGCGGTCAAGCAAAAGAAACCAAGAAGGAACCAAAACAACCAAGGAACAGATGAGCAATAAAAGAAATCAAAGGATCAGAAAGATGATGAGCTCGCCACGGAGAGGAGATGTTGATTCAGCCCCTAAATCTCACTTTCTAGCCGTGACTTCACTACGGCGAAAAATGCCAAATGCTGCGTTTTAATTAAAAAGCTGACTGAAATAGGATAAAAGAATTTATTTCAGGGCAGAGTCGGACAGAATGCACTTAGGACATTTTTGAGGAGTCTTGGAGCTTGAAGGGAGGTTTGGGAAGAGCTAGGAATCTTGGATGACCTTAGAGAGATTCAACTTTCACACATCTTGGTTTCCTTTCTCCTTCCTTCTTCTCCATTTTGCTGTCATGAACTCCTTCTTAATCTCTATTTTCGTTTTTCATAAATTCATGTGTAACTCAAACCCTTTTCTAGGGTTACTTTGAACCATTTTATGGATTAAACTTTGTATTTCCTTTCCTTTAATGCTATGAATGAGTTTATATGTATGGATTTCTATCTTGCTCTTTATTATACAAGTGCTTGATCACCACTTGCTTTGGTTAAATGAAATATGGCTTGAGAAAGTGTATTTTGTTTTAGAACTTGGATCATATTGGGCTTGAAATTTATGGTTTTAAATGGATGGTTAGTTGGTAACATAGAGATATAGTTACTAACCTAACATTGTCATTATGAGGTTGGTTGAGCAATGTGTCTTGCATTAATTGTGGTAAGAAATTGTGCAATTAATGCAAGTATAAATTTGATTTTGACTTGAGAAAGCTTTTTCAAATGCATTTAAACTTTGGGCTCATACAGTAATTCATTAGGATGCAAAAATGGAAGGAATTTAATTAGTTCATGAAATAAAATGGGGATGAGTAACCCTAGGCTTTCATTGCCTTGAACAAGTGTGTTTATTATTACCTATATTTATTTCAAAACTTCTTGTAAGCTATTTTTACTTTAAACACAATTCCCAATCATTTCGTACTCATTTCTAATTAAATACTCAATTAACACTAGTGGACTTGCTCAAATTTCAATCCTTGTGGAACGACACTTTTTCATATACTACATTTTAAATTTGACGACCCGTACACTTACAGTAATGACCGAAAATAGCCGATAAGTCACTTAGCCCTATAAGATTTTAACTTTTTAGGGGGTGGGGGAAATCCATAACAGAATATTAAGATTGTACCAGTAGTAAAACCGGCGAAAATGACCAAAATCACGACAAATAGTTAAGAGTTTTAAGTGAAATCAAAACACGTTATCCCAAAAAAAAAAAAAAAAACGTTACACTATAATCAACCAAACACTTAATATGAGAAATAGTTGGCGTTGCACTCACAAACTCCTACCACATGTATATATATAGTGTAAAAGAGCAAATTTGAAATGGCTATCACCAATTAGCTAAAGTACTCTCAAAATTGAAATGGATAGTAGTAATACTCATCAATAGGCCTGAATTCATAAATGATTTTGTCAACCAAGAAACTCGTCATGGAACTAGCTAAAACTTGATATATCTAAAACTCTCACGATTCAGAAGACAATATAGTATAGTTTTCTTAATTGTTCTTAAAACACAGTCCCAAGTACAATAATGGCAGGCATATTCCCACATTAGAAAATGCCTGAAAGAACATTTGCAGCAGTGGAGATGGCAGCTCCAGTAATGGCACACTGCACAATCTGTTCATGGGAAGAATGTTCTAATGTAAGTGCAAGTGCTGCCCCTGTGACAGCTCCCGCAACTGCGCTGTTTTTCTGCATCAAATACAAATTCATGATCATGCTGAATCATCATTTTGGTGAATTCCAGAAACAAACAATATGATTATATGAAGCCAAATTAAGGTGAGAAATACTAATATATTCTAAGAATGTCATTTCATCTGCACTCTATCTATCTAATCTAATGAAAACATTACAACTCATTATTTTATACTCAGTTTGATGATGACTCATTTGAATCAATTCAAATTTTATTTTTATTTTTAATAAAGAAACATCTTAATTTGGAAAACCAAAATTATCAACTAATATTATTCATAAAATAAAATAATTAAATATTATTTCTAGTGAGTCATCGATCAGCCAATTGGGATTAAAATAATATTGGTTATAATATTTTTATTGGTTAGAATTCATATACTTAACGCAATGCTTCTAAAGTTTACAAGTATTTCTCAGCTAAGGAAATCTTTCATGCGTGAAATTAAAATGAAAACAATGAGATAGACTTAATTCTTGTCATTGTTCATTTAAATTGTGGTGCATATAAGAGGGGCACCTAGTTTCATTTATACAAGAACTTAATTGAACTCTTGCAATAATGGTAGAGCCCTTGATCCAAGCTAAACACCTACTAAAGTAGTGACAATTACTGATCCTTTTTCTTTAAGAAAATAATTTAAGCCCATTTGTGTTACCCAATCATGAGTCCCACGAGCCTCCTTCAGACCATATGTGAGACCTGAATACATTCCTGCAGCCAAACCTGCATGTTGGTAGAAGAATTGGTAAAGGTTCAGAATAGCCCAATCATCCAAGAGATAATAAGCACGAAAAGCATGAGAAAAAACTCACAAGTACAGATTTCCTCTGTTTTAAAAATTTTATTTTACTCACAAATATAACATTTATATATTTACTTATCTTAATTTCAAAATATATATAGAAAAAATGAAGTGTACTATATAGGTTGAGAAAACATATCATTACCCCATTGTAAGGCCTCTTTTCCAGTATTTTTCACCTGACCAGAAGAATAAAGGAAGCACTGATTAGCAGGAATTCCAATATAAAGAAAAACTTGACAGAACAGTTAGCTATTTATAGATTTTAAAGTTCAATTTTTATTCGTAGAACATTAAGACAATAATTATATGGGTCTTGATCAAATGCTCATGTGAGAAAACTTGAATGTAACTAAATTCATGTAAAATCTCACCATCGCCTCAATAGATTTACTGCTGGTCTCTCCTGCAATTACAAAACAAAGGTTACGTTTACACAAATATAACAATCTATTTTCAAACTTGTGAAAACTAATATAAAATGACATCATATCACACAACAATATCTCCTGTATAAGATACCTCTGAGACCTGGGAGACGCTTTTTATTGGCACCAGGTAGTACTTCTGGCGGTAGACCGTCATTAATATCAAGCCCAATACCTAAAAATCCATACACATACGTACACACACATGTAGTAAATACTTTTAAATTGTACCATCAAGTTTCCATTTACATATGGGATCAGTCAAATCTTAAAGTTAATTTGTCACCTAGATGCACCAAAATAACTTAACTCACCATTTCCTTGCATAGATGTATTGATCCTCTAAAATATTAAAGAAAAAGTACGATGAAGAATTATGAGGGAACCTTCCATGGTTTAAAGAAAAAGTACGATGAAGAATTATGAGCGAACCTTCCATGGTTTAAAGAAAAAGTACGATGAAGAATTATGAGCGAACCTTCCATGGTCGTAAAATAAGCTTCGCGAGACACTGCTTGGGCGGCTCCTATCTGATAAACACGCATCCACCACCATTAGCAAGTTATTTTTTGAGTTGAGTTTGTTCTTAAATATAAGATTTTTTTCTAATTTTTCTCAATCTTTCCTTAAATTATCCTTATTAATGAACCTCTATGATAAACAAGCGAGAGAAGGAGGATGGGAATAAATATAGATGGTTAGGGTGTTTGTAATATCGTATGATTTCAACTAATTTTACTAGCTTCCTTAATCTAATCAAATTAGATAATTAAATCTTATATTTAAGACGGAAAGAGTACATTTTACTGATATGCATGTGCTCACATACAAACACAGAGCAAGAGCAAATTCAAGGAGCACTTTTTTTTAAGGGCCTGTAGAGTTATATATAGCATTTGAGATCTATAGTACAATAATTTAAATCGTTACTGGGAAATCATAATTATTTTACATAGTCCTCTTGACATCAAGATTGGCCATTCTTAGCTCAGAAAAATTTATTTCTTGTGGTCTTCCATCTCATTAGGGATCCTTCTGCGTTTATATGGATTGGTTGTAGCAGCGGCCGTCTCTGCTACGCATTAATTTCTTTTTTATCGTTTTAATGTCTTATTGACAAAAATGTATAGTCTTCTGTTTTTTAAGAGATTACATACTGTCAAAGAATCCACACAATTTTAAAATTATGTTATCTTTTTTAAAAAATCATAAAAAAATTAAAAACTGCACTATTTTTTCATCACATTTACCAAAATGTGATTATTTCAGGTAGAATTATATTGAATGATTGAAAAGACAATAAAAAATAATATGGGAAACTGGAAAAGGTTAGGGGAAGCAGAAAAAGAGCCATAGACAACCCCAAAACCCATCTGTACACCATATTTTCTTTAAATCCCCCTAATTTGCTAATCCCCCAACCAGATAATACATTTAAGAGAGAGTTAATCAGTAATGAATTTACCCCGGCGGCTTTGAGGAAGCTATGAGTAATGCGATTGAGAAGAGGGTGGCCAAGATCGAAGAAGCCACCTTTGTCAAAGCTTCTAAGCTCATCCAGCAATGACCTTGTATCCATTTCTTATTACTGTGTGATTCTATTGAGAGAGAAGGAGAGGGAAAGAGTGAAACATGAAGAAAACAAGGGAATAGAAGGAAGGGATTGTATGCATTGTGTATGGACGCGTGTATTTGGGTGATCCCATACGTGGCTCTTCCTTAATTAACACGATGCTATTTTCATGCTTACTCTGTTGTAACGGTTTTCCTCTCACTGAATTTGTCAAACTACTACTATTCACACCCCAAAAATGTAGTATTACACTATTTCTCACTCAATTTGTCTGCAGCTTTCACAAAATTTGTCCTCCATTAAAAAGTTTGTGGTGTTTTTTTTGGGTAATGAATAGTATTTTGTTTTTAAAGAGAAATATTAGCTGATACTTCTCTTTTTTTTTTTTCAAATGAATATGTTTATTATTTTTATAACAAAATGAAATTTAAATTTTTTTAATGAATGATGAATTAATTAGAATTTAAATATCTTTTTGTTGGATAAAGTTTAGATAACGTAATCATACAGGTATTTCGTGAAAAAGAAAGTATTAAAAAATATTTACATGCTACAGAGACCAGAAACATCATGTCATCTAAATATTCTATCCAATCAAAATATAATAATTCGGCTAATTTTAATCTTATTTTGATGATGACTCATGTCAAACAAGCTTACAATTTATTTTAATTAGGTCCTGCTATCTCAAGCTGCTAGATTCTATTTTAATTAATACGCTTATTTCTTTCGTTCTTATTCATCATTTGACTTGTAAATTGCAAAAGTCGTTTTGTCACTCCATTGCCACTTGGATAGCAAGATTTTTCCGTCTGCTAAAGTGCTTTAAGCCTTTAAGGTCTATATAATAATTCTTCTTCTTCTTCTTCTTCTTCTTCTTCTTCTTATTATTATTATTATTATTATTATTATTATTTTTTATTTATTTATTAGGATGATGATATTATTGGTCCTACATCGAAGGGTTTTACAAGTAAAGTAAGATTTATTAGTGAAAAAGCTCATTTTTATGAATGAATCTCATGGAAAATGGGAGTTCTCGATCTTGAATGCTTTAAATTTGGACCAGTAATTTCTGTGGTGTGTATAAGGTGAAACAAGTCATGAGGGAGAATTCAACAACTTCCATTCACAGTCACTTCCCAACTTTTGTTTGTGTCTCATTGTATACACTTTTGTTTGTATGGAAATTGTTCTGAAGTCTCACGTCTTTCACTCTCACTCTCCTTCTTCCCAACTTCCTCTCCTCCTTCCATTTCCAAGTTGGACAATTGGTCCTCCCAAATCATTCGAGTATGATTTGTTGATTATTCGACTGTTTTGCATTAATTGATGCTGATGTTGTGATTGCCAGTTATGGTCTCTGTCGAAGTAGATAGTACATAATTAAGCACAGGTGTCGTCTTTAAAGTTTGATTTGGCCATTAGAAGATGACATTTTAGCTTAGATCACGTAAAACTATTTTAAATGTTGCCACAACTGGTTTATTGCTCTTGACTCGAACAGTTGAATTGATTCCACTATCCACTGTTGTATGTGTTAAATGATGTTCTGTGGAGCTGATATATGAGGAATTTAAATGTTGCTTTTGCCGTTAGTATTGGTTAATGGTTGGACCATTTGTTTGATGAAGAAGTGTATAAATGAGTAACTTGGATGTGTTTATATGGAGTTTGTTTCGATCAATTTAAGGTCCTGTTTCTTTTATGTGATTTTTTAATACAAAATTGTTGTGCCTGGATGCTTATTACTTCATCCATTCCTAAATATATAAGAGGTCTCTGACTTTTGTAATAAAGAAGCGAAATAAGCCACTTAATCATAACGTATTTTGTGTATTCTTAGATTATATATTAGCTTATAAGTCAAATAAATTAATTTAGACGTGTAATATTTTGTGTATTCAAATCAATTTATAAGTAATTTATTTAGCTTTATTAGTATTTTGAAGAAGAAAAAAAGTCAACTAGGTTCTATACTTAGGAACGGATATGTAATATTTTAAAGCGAATATAGTGAATTTGAGTGTAGTAAGTTTAAAGACGGTGTGCTTTTTGCACTGAGCATTCGGATTAGTCTATATGAATTCATGTATTTATATTTATGTCTGTGGGGGAAGTAAGAAGTAGCACAGTAGCTGCAGGGCTCGAAAAGTCATTGTAGAGGGAGATGTGATAGGAAGGACATGTATAAACAGAGGCTGTGTTCCTTCTAAAGCTCTTTTGGCTGCAAGTAGATGTCTGCGGGAACTGCAGGATGATCATCACTTAAAGTCCTTGGGCTTACAGGTAAGGCTAATTTCTAATTGAGTGTGTGTATCAGTGTATCTGCTTAATTAAACTCTAAAGCCATTGCTATGATTATTGCTGTTATGTAATTGTTGTAGTGAGAGATTTTGGTTCCTTGATTTATTTCCTTTTCTGGATTTTCCATATTTTAGGTTTCTGCTGCTGGATATGACAAACAAGCTGTTGCTGACCATGCTAATAATCTTGCTTCAAAAATTCGAGGTAATTTGACCAGTTCATCAAAAGCACTTGGAGTAGACATACTCACAGGTTTTGGAACCATTTTGGTAAGTGACATATTATGCTGTGTGGGAGAATGAACTGTTTACTTACCAGCAAAATCTTGAGTTTTGACTCTTGATCATGAAATTGCAAAGAAATTTTAAACATTTCTTTTTACCATCTTGTATATACGAATTAATGCAGGAACCTCATAAGGTGAGAGTTGGTTCTTCCAACAACATAGTAACTGCAAAGGATATAATAATTGCAACTGGTTCTGTTCCTTATGTTCCTATAAGGGCATTGAAGTTGATGGTACACATTTATCATGGGGAGCCCTTCTCACACCTTTTATGCCAATCTGTGATTTCTGCTTAAAGTCTTTGTAAAAATATTAACACTACTGCAGAAAGGGGTTTTTAAGTCTGTTATTTAGGGGTTTTAATATCACTTTTTTATGTGACATGAAAAGTAGTGACTTAGAAAAAATGGATATTTTACGTCACACAAAATATGTGACGTGGAAAGTCAGATTTTCCACTTCACATGTTATGAAACAAGAGACGTAAAGTCGCTGAATTTTTTTTTCGCTTAAATGACTGAGAAACCACGTCACATGTTTTATAACATGTGACATGGTTTCTGTACAAAAGAGAATTCACGTCACATGTTTAGAAAACATGTGACGTGAATTCTCTTTTGTAGAGAAACCATGTCACATGTTATAAAACATGAACATGTGACGTGAATTCTCTTTTGTAGAGAAACCATGTCACATGTTATAAAACATGTGACGTTGTTTCTCCTGCCAGGAGAAACCATGTCACTTATTACTCTAGTATGTGACGTGGTTTCTATTTTTTTTAAAAAAAAAAAGTTTCTTTTTTGTTTCCCCCCTCCCCATATTTTAATGCATTGTATTGCTGATGGAAACAGATTATTACAACGTTAATAGATGTAAACCATCAACCAGAGATATAACTAATTTAATCAAACTAAACATATATACATGTGACTTTTGCTACTAATACACAAACAAAAAATTCCATTTTTACACAACTTAGTATTTTGTACAATGCTCACTGATTTCTACTAACCAAATCTGAAAGAAAAATTAACTTTGAAATGTAGAGAAGTCAAGAATCAAATTGGGAAACAAGCAAGAACAATTTCAAGAACAACCTGGAAATCATCGGGTTCTTCTAATTGAAAAAGCAAATCACTTAATGTAACAAATCGGTCAAGAAAATGACATTGAAGAAACCGAGACGCATACCTGCCATTGAAGGTGTACACATTTCAGTAACTAAGAATGCTCGACAAAAGAGCTTAGAACTCCAAAATAAGAAGATAGAGAAAAATGTAAAGATACAAAAATGCAGTACATAGAAAGCAAAAACCCAAAAGGAGAGAGATGGGAGCTAAACCTGAAGAAGTAACAGAACAAAAGGAGAGGAGGAGGAAGAGGAAGTGAGGGAGCTGAGGGTTTGGGAGGAAGAAGAGGAAGTGAGGGAGCTGATGTTTTGATCGAGTCAAAGAAGTAATTAGCTAAGAGAGGGAAATAGGGAGATGAGGGGGGAAAAAGGCGCCCTTTTTTTTCAAAAAATTTAAGAAACAATGTCACATGTATGCTTAATATATGACATAGAAAGAAACCATGTCACATATCAAAAAATATGTGACATTGTTTCTTCTTTTCACGTCACATATCAAAAACCTGTGACATTGTTTCTTAGTTAAGAGAGGGAAAAAAGACGCCTTTTTTTTCAAAAAATTTTAATAAAAAATGTTTCTCAGAGAAACAACGTCACATGTTTGAAACATGTGACTTTGTTTCTTTGAGAAAGAAACAAAGTCACATGTTTCAAACATGTGACGTTGTTTCTCTGAGAAACAATGTCACTCATTTGAAATATGTGACGTTGTTTCTCAGAGAAACAAACAATGTCACTTATTTCAGAAATAAGGGACGTTGTTTCTTTTCTGTTTTGAGTTTATTTACAAAACTGCCACCGCTTTTTTTTAATGTCAGTTTTCTATATAATAGACGTTGTTTGGAGACGTGAAATGTATATTTTGTAGTAGTTTAATGATTAATTATCTGCATGAAAGACTGTGATTACCAGTGACCATGCACTCAAACTGGAGTGTGTTCCTGACTGGATAGCAATTGTAGGAAGTGGTTATTTTGGACTTGAATTCAGTGATTCGTATACAGCTCTTGGAAGTGAGGTACTACCTCTTTATGACACTGGATTGTTTTCCATCTCCATCTAATTTTCTTCGTTGGAAATAATTACAAATAATTTATAATTGATTCTAGGTGTTACTTTTATGACAAAATGATTTTCACAGTCAAATTGCATACTTCTTTATAATATTTAATTAATAATTCAAGAAATATTGTTTCTTCATTTGCAAAATGACGCCATTGCAGAAGAAATATGGTAAGGAGTAATGGGATTCTGAAGGTTACTTTCATTGAATCTTTAGATCAGCTTATGCCTGGATCTGATCATGAAATCAGCAAGTTGGCTCAGAGAGTTCTTATTACTCCGCGGAAAAATGACTATTATACTGGAGTTTTTGCATCCAAGGTAAATCACATCTTATGGATGCTTGAATAAATATTTGCTGGATGGCTATTTTGACAAGATGCCGCCCTCTTTTTTGGCTCTTTTACCTCCAGATTACTCCTGCAAGGGATGGAAAACCTGTCATCATTGAACTATCTGATGCAAAAATCAAGGAATTAAAGGACACCTTGGAGGTAACTTTATTCTCATAGTTTCAACTTTAAAGCTTGGTTTCAAGTTTTCTACCCACAACAGAGGAAATGTCTAGAAATTGTTTGTTGCTAAGACTAGACTCGGCAACATGTGTGAGCACTGCCCAGAGTATGAGGGAAAACAAGCACGCACAAAATTACTTAGATTCCATGTTTGCAATTACTCCTGAGGCACAACTTGTTTCTGCGACTCAGCCAACACCCCCCCCCCCCCCCCCCAAAAAAAAAAAAAAAGAAAAGAGAAGTCCTCATAATAGAAGTAATAGCAACAACACTTTTGATGGTGCAATTGGTGTTGCTAAGCTCAAAATCTTGTATTTTATACCTTTTTGTCACATCCAATCACTGGGACATATTTCAAGTTTTATGTTACTTTGCTGCAGGTGGATGCTGCACTAATAGCAACTGGAAGGGCTCCATTTACTAGTGATCTTGGCTTAGAGAATCTATGTCTATCCAGTGGCTTCAAAAAAATTTTCCCTAAAGGAAGTGCCTGTATAATTGACATTTCCTATTTTGCAGATTAATGTTACAATTCATCGTAGTTTTGTTCCTGTGGATGAGCGGATGCGAGTAATTGATACACATGGCAATCTGGTTTGTTTCAAATTTCTCTCTTGCACAACCATACATCTGTGGGTTAGATCTCTTGTTACTGAAAGAAAATATGGAATGGTAGGTCCCTCGTTTATATTGTATTGGTGATGCAAATGGCTAGGTGATGCTCGCTCATGCAGCCAGTGCACAAGGAATTACAGCTAAGTGGCAACTTACAAATTACTGATATTGAAGTCTTTTGCTTCCATTTTCAAGAATGAAGATTTTCTGACAGTGGTTGAACAAGTGATGGGAAGAGATCATGTGCTCACCAGCCGCATGTTTCACTCATCCTGAAATGAGCATGGTTTGGTTGACCGAGGTAGCCATATATCTTAACCTTCTTGTGCCTTATGCAATAGCATTAGGGACACATGTTCAGGTAAAAGCCTTGCCTTTAATTCTAAACAACCATATGAGTTTTGCTGGCACTTAGTTTTTCTTTTTTCGTCCATATTTTTCAAAAAGTTTACTTATTGGTAGACAAAGTAATCATTTTTCTGTCAAGTAAATTTCACATTTTTGTGGTGTAAAACAGGACATAAAGTTTGCAGTTCATGCACATTCAACTCTGTCTGAGGTTATTGACGAACTATTTAAATCAGCAAAGGTGAACTTTCCAAAAGAAAATCTTGAAAATAATCATACCGAACAAAACCATGGTTGCCCACCGATTATTTTTATTTAGATGGTAAGATAACTACTAGGACATAAGCGTGGACTTATTAGTGATTTTCCTTTAAACTAAGCAACCAACTTGGGTGTAATTTTCTGTTTGATTTATAGTTCCGGGAAAGAATAGTCAAAAGCTGAGCAAATATGCACACAAACGTACAGCTAAACACAGCTACTTCATTTTGTTAGGTGCACTCTTGAAAATATGAGACAGATTAAAAAACAAGCTTCCACTACAGCAAGAGAACCAGTTATTGTCTAATCTCCCCAGAGAGTAAAATTTTGAGTAAATTAGCTTGTATTATTGAATTGCCCTAGATTTTACAACCCTATAAATAGGATCCTTTAAGGGAGCCCGCCAATGGTCCAAAAAATTGATGAGCGCAGACAATTACTTGTATTGATATCGTAGTTTCTACGTTTAGGTTCATTATCATCACGTCCTTGAAAGTTTGGTTCCAAAGCAGAGTGCTTGATTTTAAGTATAACCTAACTTCTCAAGACTTTTTTTTATCCCGGTTCAAGTCTTCATGGATTGTGCAGAAGCTATAAATTTTGACCACAAGATGAGAACATCATTGATCTGGATAAACTGCTTTTGTATAGAGGTGTTTTTCTTTGAATTTTATATCCTTCCAGGAACATTATTGATCAAGCTAAAATGCTTTTGTATGTAGTGGCGTGTTCCATTGAATTTTATGTACAGGGAAGACAATTAATTTTTGTACTCATCCTTTTGACTGGGAATGCACAAGGTTAAATAGAGTTATCACACTTAACAACCTCCAGTCCTCCACCTTACTCGAGAAAATTGTAGACAAGCGGTAGTATCATATGCTCGACTAACTAGCAAGTTTTCATTACTAGATCGGTTCATCATTCAATATCTTTAAAAGGTCGCAGAAATTTTTGAATTTGACATGCGAATGTTGGAATTAACCGTTGATACGCTTCTTTATCTGCACAACCCTATCAATTGTTGATCTATAATGTTGCGGCAGTTTGAAGTCCTGTTGCTTGCAATAATATGATCAGGCTGTTATGTACTTCAACTCACTTAAGTCAATTTTACAATCAAACCAAAATAAATATAAATGTAAACAAACATTTTCCATATATATGGTCGCCCTGTATTCTTTTCCATTAAGTATTGCGTCTTCAATCATAATCCATAACCGATCAACTATGATATACACACATGTATTTCGAATTTTCGATATGAAGCGATAAACTATTCTCACATTGGACTTTTCTACAGCTAATATCAGTCAACTCTAAGGTTGAATTTGCCTCGGGAGGTTTTTTCCCTTCTATTATCCCCTCTATTCACAAAAATATGTGAATTTTAACTCCATAAAATATACTCTCTAAAAAGTTAAAAACACATTTCTTAATGCATTTGTATGAAATCTTAAAAGATACGCCACGTCAATCATGCTTGTACCTTATACGACTTACGTGATAAAAGATGATTATGTTATCCAAAAATTTAGATGGTAAAACAAATTGTATGTCCAAAATTTTTTACTCACTTTCAATTCGTCTTCAATAAGCTACTACTAATATTTTTTTTGTAAATCTAAATAGTAGGGTGCATAGGCGTTTGCGCATGCACAAGAATTTCATTCAAGTGGGAAACTAATTCGCAACTACGATTGCCCAAGAATTTCACATGAATGAATCTACTATATTGCACTACCTATTGCGCTACAAATCAAGCTTGTACCTTATACGGCTTACATGATAAAAGATGATTCAATGATACAAAATTTAAATAATAAAACAGATTATATGTCCAAATATTTTTTACTCGCTTTCAATTAGTCTTCAATACGCTACTACTGATATTATCTTTGTACATCTGTAATCTGTAAAAGAAAAAAAAGAAGAAGAAAAAAAGAGTGCATAGGCCTTTGCGCATACACAAGAATTTCGTTCAAGTGGGAAACTAACTTGCAACTACAATTGCACAAGAATTTCACATGAATGTATCTAGTATATAAAACTACTTATTGCACTAAACTACATCTATCTTCGATTAAGGACCAGAGGTAGTATTATATAATACATGAATTTATTCTAAGATTCAGTCTAAACAGATTCTATATTCAATTGCCTAACTAAACTGGTTAAAAACTAGACTTTGCAATCCGTGTGCTTAGAATGCAAGTATGAGATGCATTACATATAAGCATGATATGAAAGAGTAACCTCTTAGATTAACTAAACAAACAATGTTCAAATCCTCTGCTCACATGTTTCAATGAAAATCCAGGTCAATGATCATTTAAACCCAAAAATATGCTAGAATTGGAATAATAACCCATTAGCTCCTAAGTGCAGTCACTAACAGAGAATCAACAACTTGAACATTTACTATAAGGGTCTTTCACAGAAACCAGTGAAAATTCAACAAGCTCATACTCGTAAAGTTTAATTAAACAAAGGAAAAAAAATAACATCAAGTAATTCAAGAAGATATTCCAAGCTATCCCAAAAAGCATAACCGTTTCGTCTAAAAGTGCACACTTTACTCTTCCTCAGTGACTGCTTCAGCACTCTTGATATTGTGCTTCCTCGCGTACCTCTGGTTCCTTAGGAACTTGGGATCCATCTACAAGAATTCCCAGTTCAAAACAAAAAAAAAATCAATCTTTGATTAAACAAGAACAAAAACAAGAGATAATAAACACAAATCGCGAGAGAATAGAAAATGTGAATACCCCTTTGGTAGAAGTGTGACGATGCCTCTTAGGCTTTTTGATGCCATTCTTGTGGGCCTTGTATGACTGGTTGTGAGCTGTGTGGTTCTTTGACTTCGCCATCGCTGTGATCAAAGACCAAAAGAACAATCAGAAAAATTAAAGGGTGATGATAGCAGAAAAGAGCGTGAAGAATATGCGGCGATACAGACCCTAGGACAATGTAATGGTGATTTTCAGATAGGCTAGGGTTTCCGGCGGAGCAGCAAATTGGGGTAGAAATATCTGGTCTGTTATATTTATATGACCCATGAAAAGAAGCCCCAAAGTATTTGTCCACCCAATGACGATAATACCCTTGGTAATTTTTTTTATTTTATGTATAATAATATTTTATTTTATGTTTTTCCAAAAGAATCAAGTATATTAAGTTTAGGATGCTTACTTAAAAAGATATGCTAAAGTCAAAAGTTTACACTCTAAGAAATTATTTTAAGATATTAGGTAGTATTATTTTAAAAATATTTTAGGATTCTAAATTTTATGATAAGTTAATATCCCTATTGATTCTTTCAATATCACTCCACTTTATTTTTGCTCCCTGTAATTTAAATTGACGGTTTTGGTCTTCAACTTTGTACAGTTTTGGTGAACTTCAAACTTTAAAATCAATGTTTCGGTGAGTTACTTTTATGTTGTTTATATCTATTAGTATTTGAACTTTGAAAAAGACTTTGTGTTTGATTTGACGGTATTTATTTTACCCACGTCGCAATAACGCAACTAAGTTACTAATGACAGCCTCCCCCCCCCCGCGCTAGTGATGACAACGACAATGGCCTCATTCAACAATTTCTTTCTCCTCCCCATGTTTTTGTCATTATCACATAAGAAAGAAGTTGGTGAAGGAGACCATTGTCACTGTTCTCACCGGCAAAGGGTGCAAGATGCATCAACAACTTAATGGTGTTAGTACTTAGCATCACATAAGTAAAAGTAACACATTTAGAGCTAAAATTAAATAATTTTCAAAGTTCAAAAACCAACTATTATAAATGACACAGAATTGAAGAACTAAAACCACCGATGTTAAAGCTTATGATTAAAACTAAAGTCAAGTTAAAGTTTAAAGACCAAAAGCCGTTTTAACCCCAACATACCGCATCAACAACTTAACTATGTTAGTGTCATGTAGGCAGAATTAACATCATCAAATCTAGCATAAAGTCATTTTTGAAGTTTAGGTACTAACAATATTATAAACGATACAAAGTTGAAGAACCAAAATCATTGAATTTAAAGTTTATAATTCAAAACCAAAATCAAATGAAAGTTTAAGGATAGTAGTTAATTACCTTTTAGGATAGTGATTGTTATTATTATTATTTTTTAACTGAATAATATGCCTTCTATTAATAACAAACTAAGATAACCTACAACGTACTGGTGTCGGTTAATCATGTGCTCAATGGAACCCTCTTTGTTTTCCCTTTGTTGCTTACATTTTGTTAGCTACATCTTCTAGTTGGTTTTTCATGTTGCTTATGTACTATTGTACTGCACGCTGTCTTGGATGGTGATTGTTACTAACTCCGGTTCTAATTATAAGAGCCAGTTAACTTTTTTTTGGGAGATTAAGGAAGCAAATTAGACCCTTAAATCTTAATATATGCGAAATGTAATTAGATTATATGATAGTTTATAAGTAAAATAACTAAGTTTTGAGGAAAAATACAAATATAAACAATTTATAGTAGTGTATTTTGCATCCTTAAATTTTCAACAAAAAAAAACTGGCTCTTATAATTAGGACCGAAGAGAGTATTGAAAAAATGGTTGAAGATGGTGTATACTAATTTGGGATAATGCCTAACTCAATTGATTAATTCTGAACTATTATTCATTATATCGGTTAAAAAACAGTATACTTTTTTTAATTAATAGAGCAGTCACAAATGGCTTAAGGTTACAATTAGTATGGAACCAGTAGTAAGCTCCCATTTATTTGTTAGATCATAGATGTCATACCACCAAGTTATAAGACTTATTAAAAGAAAATTAAAGTATCTGTTATCTACTTCTCATTTTTAAATAAAAATACATGTCTTACATTTTTTTTATTATTCTAAATTATGTACTTCTTTTGTTCTTAAATATAGGATCCAGTTGATTTTTTTAAAGAAATTTAGGAAGATAAATGTGTTACTTAATTATAACGTATTTTCTATATTATTATATTATGTGTTAGTTTATATGTTAAATAAATTAGTTTAGAAAAGAAATTCAAACAAATCAATTAATTTATAAATAATTTATTTAACTTTATAAAATTTTCTAAAACAGCCAACTAAATCATATTTAAGAAAAGGGAGTAGTATCAAACAGCACACCATTTTTTTTTTTATATATATATATATGTAATAATAATAATACAACAGCACATATTTTAATTCCACCGGTAGCGTCCATAGAATTGCTTACATTACACTCATGGGTAATAACTCACCTATATGACGCGTACCCACCAATGGAATGTGCACATGTGTAATTTGTGTCAAATAACCGGCTCTTCCGGTCAACCATCTCAGTGTTCGATTTCCCAGCATAAGTGTTTCGGGGCATTTCAGTGATTCTACGCCGCACGGTCACCATTTCCACTGGCCGCACCGGTAATTAGTAATCCACTGAGTCATGCTTTAAGCGTTTGTACTTTCACACCACCACAAATACTATATATATATTTAAAAACTCTAACGAGAAACGCATTTCAAACGGGAAAAAAAATCAAAAAATAGTTCTTTTTTTTTTTTTTTTTTGCCTTCTGTTTTTAAGCTTTTCTTTTTCTTGATATCTCAGTTGATTCTTCGTCCTTTCATTGCTTCTCCTTGTCTCAATTTAGATCTCTCTGAATTTCATCTTTTTGTTTCGCTGGTTGAATTTTGTGGTGGTGGCATCTTTATCTCCGATTGAAGTGATTTCGGTGAGAACTTTTTGCCTTTTTGGGGAGGTGAAACTGTGAATTTCGAAGCTTCTCGAAGGAAAAAAAAAATGTTTCTTGTTGATTGGTTTTACGGAATTCTTGCATCTCTCGGTCTCTGGCAAAAGGAGGCGAAGATCTTATTTTTAGGGCTTGATAATGCTGGAAAGACCACCTTGCTTCACATGTTGAAAGATGAGGTCGTATTTCATTGTGTAATTATTGTTGATTTATGGTTTTTTTTTTTTTTTTTGAGTGCCCTAATTTAGTCCCTGGCACTTGCACGCACTTCTAATTTTGATTTTTGATTTCTTTATAACTTTTTTGTATTCTTGTTTCTGGATTTGAAATTAGGGTTGATCTTTTAGTGTTTGTATATTCATTTTACAGAGACTAGTTCAGCATCAGCCAACTCAATATCCAACCTCAGAGGAGTTGAGTATTGGGAAGATCAAATTTAAGGCCTTTGATTTGGGTGGTCACCAGATTGCTCGTAGAGTCTGGAGAGACTATTACGCTCAGGTATATTTTTTATCAACTCTGTTAGTCTTTTAGAAATTTTTCTTCTAAACTCTATCTCCTGACTGTTTAACCCAAATGGGGATTGATGCCTTTGTTGGATTAGCATTAGCATAGCCTTTGTTTGCATAGACTGGTTCATTTGAGCCTGTCTTTCTGTTGTTTCTAGGATATATTTCACTTTCTCATAGTTACTTCAAATGTCTGTGCAAGCGCCTTGGTTGGTTGCCATTTTCAATCATCCCCTTTTTTTCTCCTGGGACTCACTTTGTGAGCAGCTGATTCTAATTGTATTCACAAAGTAGCAGTTAAGGCTGGGTCTTCCACATGTCAGAGTTTTCTTTTTGCGTTGCTAGTATCTAATTAGATTAGATGCGAGATATAACCTTGGAAGGCTTTGTTTCCCGTTTAAGTTGTAAAGAGGATTCCACTCATGGGAAACAGCTTTGATTTTTTATTATTTCTGATTTAGTAATTATTAATTCTTACTTCTTAATGATTAATTATGGTGCCAGTGGCTAGCAAAGCTGTATGGAATTCATTTTACAATGAAGGAGAAAATGTGGACAAACATTGAATTCCTGTAGGCAATTAATAATATCATGTTCCCCCGCCCCGGGGGGGGGGGGGGGGGGGTTTAGATGCTTTGCTTGTGGAATGTTGGTGTCGATGTGCCCTATCTCATAACAGCCAGAGAATATGAATTTCATCACCAATTTTTTAACAGCTGTCACGTGACATGATTTTATCATTTTTTTTTACTTGTCATTTATTAGATATTGATGTCATCTTTGAGTGTTATTGGGTGATATCCTTACTCAAGCCATGGTAATAGTAAAAGGGCAGGCAAAACAATCATGTGTAAGCAGAAACAAAGGATAGAGAAAAATGAGTCAAGTGATCCTGTTTGCCAGATGTTCATTTCTTATGTTAGAATTGATATCTTTTATTAGAATCTGATGCTGTTCTACGTTCTCAATGTCTATGCATCGCATATTGGCAGCTTGTATCATGCTCTCAACCTCCTTTGATATCTGTATATCTGTACAAGGATAGTTACTTATGGTCATTTGTGATTTTTTTCTATCATGTAGGTTGATGCTGTGGTCTACCTGGTAGATGCATATGATAAGGAAAGATTTGCTGAATCCAAGAGGGAGCTAGATGCCCTTCTCTCTGATGAGTCCTTAGCAAATGTTCCTTTCCTTATCTTGGGAAATAAGATTGACTTACCTCATGCTGCATCAGAGGATGAGCTTCGATATCATATGGGGCTCTCAAACTTCACCACAGGCAAGGGCAAGGTCAACTTGGCAGACTCCAATGTCCGTCCTCTCGAGGTTTTCATGTGCAGTATCGTGCGTAAGATGGGCTATGGCGAAGGGTTCAGGTGGCTCTCACAGTACATCAAATAGGAAAGTGAATAGAGCTAGACAATAAGTGTGGCATGGCAGTAAATTATGATGATGGTTCTGCTGATACAATCTTTTACCCTTAGCGTTGTATTGATGTAAGTTGGATATGTTGAATGTTAGTTTTACTCGTCAGACATGCATATTTCTGTTGGAAAATTTTGTGTAGGCGTTGGTTAAGCTTGTGCTGTAATGCAAGTTTATACAATACTTCTTACGTTCTTAAATATAAGATCTTACGTTCTTAAATATAAGATCCAGTTGACTTTTTTTTTTTTTTTGAGAAATTGAGGAAGCTAAATGAGCCACTTAATCATAATGTATTTTGTATATTATTAGATTATACATTATTTTATACGTCAATTTATAAGTAATTTATTTAGCTTTCTTAGAATTCTCCAAAAAAGTCAATTGAGGAATAAAGGGAGTATTGGTTCCTAAAATGGCAGATGGAATAATAGAGTCAGAGTGGCTTTCATGTCCACCCAAATCTTTCATGTCTCCTTAACCCTTTTCAAAGATTAAATAATGAATTTAGCTTGTAAAAATTTGCTGTTAAACGGACTACAAAGTTATTTTCACTCCCTGTTTAATAACACGGCTTTCATTGTTGGTAGAACTAGCTTGTCTTGTCATTCAACATAATGAGGCACATCTCAAGGGTCCTTTTTTATTTTAAATGCAACAACCCAATGAAAGGCAATTTAGATGTCTAATGCACTTTTCTACGCTATAACTCTTGTGCAATTAAGTAGAGGTAAAATTGCATTAGATACTTAAAAAGGAAAAATAAATCACTTTTCTCTACCTCTTACCCAGGACTATCTTCCTTGACAATTTTAGGAGCATAATTTTGAAAGTGGCGATCGCACAAGAGGGGGGTGAATTGTGCTATTTACAAAGTTTAGAAGAGATTAACTCAACACGAAATTTATACTGGTTCGGCCAACACTGCCTACGTCCAGTTCTCCAACACTCTGTTGGGTTCCACTAACCACAGGTTTTACGAGTCCAGGTTCACCTGTCAACCTTTACAGAGTTTTAGAATCTCTAAACACTCCCCCTTACTACCTGTAAGGAAATATCCCTGTTCTAAAGCACCAAGCTTTCAGAACAACCTCAAACAGTAGAGGATTTCAATAAATACGTTCACTTAATGAACTGATTTTGATAAACACTTAAGTACAGATGAAATCCCTAAGACAATAAATACAGAGTAATGAATGAGCTTTGTGAATATTCTCGTTGTTCGTCTCTACTCAATAAATGCTTGAGTTCTGTATTTATATCTTCTTCAGATTTTCCCTTTTTGATTCAGCATTCAAGAAGCCGTTTGAATTTAGTCGTTGGGAGCTCATAGCCGTTGGCATTAAATGCAGCTTCTTTATCGGGCTTAACTCTCTGCTTTAGCTTCAACTACTTCTTGCATAGGGTGAGCTAAGAGAGAGACAGACTCAGCGCTCTGATCATCCGTACAAACAGTACTTTCTGGCAGCTTTCTATTAGCGCTAGCTTGATCTGTTATCGCTAATCTTATAGTGATCTGCACTTAAACTGTTAGCTAACCAAATAGTTATATAATGCACAGAGGTTTCTATCGCAAGCTTAATCCTTTAGCTCAAAGAGATAAAGATAGTATAAGGAATATCAGAGCTTTTTACCGATAGCATTTTCTCTTGGATTAAAAAGCATCATATCAGCATATATCCTTCTATCGATTGCTCAAACTACTATCGCTAGATACTTGATTTGCTTATTAGCTTTAAGGATACAATTATCAAAGAATTCAGAACTTCAAGGTATCCCATTATCGATAGATAAACATTCTAGCGCAAGCAAACATATCAGCTCATGATTCATTAGCTCTTAGGCACTAACTATCTGAAAGATCATTATCTGAAGCACTTATGGTTATCGATAGCTTATCCTATTATCGCTAGCTGATTTAGGGACTTAGTTCATTTATCTGCTGGTTTCATCTTCTTATAAACTCAATGAACTTCTAGCGATGGAACCTTTGCTTAGCGATAGAGGGAGACTTAGCGATAGATAATGACTTGGATATTTCTAAGTCTTCACTCGCTATTCCTTTCTTTCAATTAGCTATACAGATACATTTTAGCGATAGAGATACTCATTCAATATTGATCTGCTAAGATGCCATTTCTTATTAGAGAAAAATCTTTGTTCTTGCAATGATGATTTGTTACCTGGCAGATATTATAAGATTAATTCAGAGGTAACTTTTACTTATGTTTTCTTAGGTTCAGTCCTCATCAAAACTTAAGATTCTAACAAATTTGATACTGGCATGATGCATGAACGAATAAATTATCCCAAATACGGATTAACAATTTGAATTCAAGTGATAATGGCACGGTTTAAATTAACTACTCCCTCCTATCCTAATTACAAGATCAAGTTGACTTTTTTTTTTAGATTAAGGAAATAAAATAGACCACTTAATTTTAATATATGTTATATGTAATTAGATTACATGTTAGTTTATAGGTAAGGTGACTTAGTTTTGAGAAAAAATGATAAATATAGACATTTTAAAGTGATTAATTTTGCATCCTTAATTCCTCCAAAAAAAATCAACTTGATCTTATAATTAGGACGAAAAGGAGAATTAATCAATCTATTCATGCAATACCACTCATAAAAAAATTAATTAAAATGACCTTAGTCAATACTCACATGTTTAAACCTGTGAAGTGCGTGTGTTTTTAGTTATCAGCTTAAAAAAATGGACTTTAGACTTCACTTTATTTACCAGGAAAAGGGATGCAGGAACCAAATCAAGCCGTAATCGTAATTTGATTGAGAGCAGAAGATGCATATAAATTAAGAATAATTTGCAGATACTCTATTCAACATATATGTTCTCAAATTTTGATGAGACTATGAAACTGCTCAATGAATTGATTCTATATTACTGTCAGTTCCTTTAGTAGCATTTGTTGAATTAAGTTATAACGTAATTACCAGCATCCACAGTAACAGAACATTTTACAGTTTAACTAAGTTTCTAATAATTATGGAGTTCAAACGTTGGAGGGAACATAATGTATATGTATGTCAATCTCAGCATCAGTTCCAACATTAACTGCACTTTTAATGAAATGCATTCCCATTGCCAATGCAAGCGGCTCATTGTAGAAAAATATGCAAACATTGTTGAATGAGTCAAAAGTTTCATTTTAAAGTGGCTTGCTCCGTAAGTCAGATGTGTTTTATCTTTAAAGCTTATTTGGAATCACGATTCATAAGCAAGTTTACATAAATTAAAACAAAATTCTTTTCACATACTTTTATCGTACATAGTAAATCACAATTAAAAAGCTACTTTTAAAGGCTCCAATCGTTATTCCAAATAAACCTTTAAGTATTTTTTTTCCTTATTCCCCAAGCTTGCATGCCTATACAAAGGCATCAACTTTAATTAATATAACAAGTGAGCATTCTACCATATCAATTCAGTTGTTTTTTTACTCATTTGATCATCAGTGTAAGATCTACAACTAAAATTTACTTCCAAAATAAGTCATATGTTTAAAATCGGAGGGGGAGGGAGTAATTTTCTTTCTCCAATAAACATACATTGAACAGAATTAAAGCAAATCCTAGGGTGTGATGTAAGAGCGAGACAAGTTAATGAGACGCCTTAAAGATTTCAAACTCTATATGTTCAACTACTTTGAAACACCAATACAGAATTAACGTACACACACTGAGAGATCCAACTACCTCAAGTAATGAACAACTTCACCACCAAACCTCAGCTTTTTGGTGCTTACATAAACAAATGTACCATATCTTCTCCCATGAACCAATTTCATCTTTTCTATCTAAGAAAATACTTCATCTATCCTAATAATAAGATTGAGTTGACTTTTTTTGTGGGCATTAAGGAAGCAAAATAGACCACTAAATTTTAACATATGTTATATGTAATTAGATAATACATTAGTTTATAAGTAAAATAACTTAGTTTTAAGAAAAAAGATAAAGGATTAATACAACTTTTAGTCCTTGAACTTTCAGTCAATTTTAGTTTTGGTCCCTTAACTTTATAATCGGTGGTTATGGTCTTTGAACTTTCGGTCAATTTTGGTTTTGGTCCCTGAACTTTAAAATCGGTGCTTTTGGTCCTTGAACTTTTCGTCAATTTTGGTCTTGGTCCCTGAACTTTCAGTCAATTTTGGTTTTGGTCCTTGAACTTTAAAAAATATAATGACTTGAAAAAGCATGGACTAATGGTTATAAATTGCACAAAGTTCAGGGATTAAAACCACCAATCTAAAGTTCAGAGACCAAGACCAAAATTGACTGAAAGTTCAATGACCAAAGCTATCGATTGTGAAGTCAGGGATCAAAACCAAAATTAGGTGAAAGTGTAAAAATCAAAGGTTGTATTAACCCAGAGATTAAATATAAACAATTTAAAGTGATTTATTTTACATTCCTAATTTCTCCAAAAAAAAAAAATCAACTTGATCTTATAATTACGACCGGAGTGAACAGTATCTTGCTATATCCACCATTTTGGTTATATCTTTTCTTCTTCAAAACATACAAAATCATAATGGGAGTTTTCACTTTCTCCTAGGAAAACGTCTTCGCCTTTGCTCCCGCAACACTGTACAAAGCTCTGGTCTTTGATGGAGACAACCTTATCCCTAAGGTTGTTGATGCCATCCAGAGCGTTGAGATCATTGAAGGAACTGGTGCACCTGGCACCATCAAGAAGATCAACTACCTTGAAGGTCCCATTTCTTTCTTTTGTTCCTATATTATTACTTGATAACTTTTTTTTAGTGTAATATTTGTAGTGGTCAAAACATGGTAAGGATGAAATTTAAGATATTTTTATATAATTTTGATTTTTTAACCTTATAAGAATTAAACAGGGGTCACCAACAACCACGAATTAAATACAAGGAATGAGCCGTAAACTGGGATCCGGGACCAAGAGCGAGATGTAGCAGTGACAAGAGCATCTTGTGGTAATAATACAGGAGGTGCTGGAACAAGAGGTGTCAGAGATTAAACAAGAGTCAGGAGACTTTTTTACAAGAACTATTTGTCCTGTAGAATGACTTTTTGGGAGCCAGATGAGGTAACCAGATAACTCTGAAGTTGATATGTATGGTTTCTGGATCCATTCTCCTCACAAAGTCTTGATCATCCTCTTATATAGAATGCCAAAATGTGGCCATTGTGCATGTCCGTTTCGTTGGAGAAATAATGGATGGAGTTATAGAGGGAGTAATGGCTTTAATGATGATTGAGGGAAATGGTAACGGCTAAGGGAATTGAGAACTCATAGGAATTATGGTTCCTTGATTTTTGGAACTACTCTTGACTATGCCATATGCTTGCCACGTGGCGCATCCTTAACTGAAAAATTGGTGCTCACAATATTACTTGATAACTTGTTAGTAAAGCTACAAATATATTTATTCATAAACTATTCTGCCATGGAACCTGACACCACTTCTTAAGTGCAAATGTAAACATGGAGATTTTCATAGTAATGGTACAAAAATGTTACAACCCTAAAGTGAATAAACCTTACGTGTATTTTTACACCATTTTTTATTGACATGCATGTTTGTTAAATGGTCGATGTGGCATTACTTGAGGCTGCAGCATCTTTACTGTATCTTGAAAATATACATATGTATTTTTGCACTTAAGGAAAGTTTATATGGTGTCCAGTCCCACGGCGAAATACTTCATGGATAAATTTGTTGAATATATATGTTTGATAATATTTGTCTTTGAGAGATTATATTGAGAAATGTGGTATTATTATGTGTACATCATACAGATGGAAAATTGCATTACGCGAAGCACAAGGTAAAAGCAGTAGACAAGGACAACTTCGTCTACAACTACACCTCAGTGGAGAGTGACACTTTTCCTAAGACATTAGAGAAGATTGTTGTAGAGACCAAGTTGGCGGCCTTCCCTAACGGCAGATTCGTCGTGAAGGTGACCGTTAATTACGTGATGAAAGGATACGCCAAGCCAAGTGAATAAGAGCTAAAGATAGGGAAGCAGAAGGAAGATGGACTCTTCAAGGCCATTGAGGCTTATGCCTTGGCCAATCCCTCTTACAAATGAATGAAATAAGAGCAGTAATATAAGAATATCCCTATATAGTTTCGTCATTATATTAATTAATAAGACCTTCCATTTAAGGAAGTTATATATTTTTGACTTATTGTCAATTAAATAAATTAGTAGATTTCTTCTGATTCTTCTTTTTTTTTAATAACGATTTCTTCTGATTCTACTTGTGTGTGTGTGTGTGTGTGTGTGTCTTTTCTTTAACAAGAGTGTGGTGTGCTTTTTTTGTAATGGCTTGAAATTGATATGTGTCCTTTGTGGTCCTTTATCTTCCATAACACAATATGTTTGGAATTTCAGGCAAGAGCTAGGTGTTTTTCTCTAAAGGGTAGGATCTTTTTTTGTTTGGCGGATCTCATGCATATATAGGTTTTGGTGTGTCTTGGCTCTAATCAAATCAACAGTTCAACACTACGTTTCTATATAACAACACAAATAAATCTAAATATGTAATTGTGTGTGTATATATTGTGCAACTTCAACCAAAGTACCAAACTATGTCCTATAGAGTAACTAGAATATCTATTTCAAAAAGGCTTATTGATCACTTTTCCGCTGGGTTGCTATATATGGTATAGAAATCAGTAGTGTTTTGTATACATTCTGAACAGGAAACAAAAGGAAATTAGTATTTCTTTAAGGGAAGAATTTGAAAATAAATTGTCACACATAAATGGACGATTATACACATTGCCTTCTACACAAAATCCTTCCTTCTTGATGCAGAATCTTAATGTAGCCGTTAGGAGGTACATTCACGCTCAATACAAATACACTCTTCTCTGAAGCAAATGAGATATAAAATCTCTAAAAGATTTTGTCTTCTTTCCATTCAGATATTGTAAAAGTCTTTTTGGTGTGTATGAGATTTTCTTTGAATTATTATCTTTATTTTGGTCAAGATCGACCGGACCAGACTCTGATACCTACTTATAACATTCCAACATTTCACTCATGAAATTGTTCATTCTAAGACTCTAATACCTGTCAATTTTAAAAGGTGTTAAGAGGGGAGGTGTCCATACCCTTATAAAGACCTCCTTGGGCCCAGCTTCTTCATTGTCACATAGACCCGAACTCGGCTCCAATACTAACTTTTAAAAATAAAATTAAACATTGACAATTTACATCAAAATAGATTTTTTAAAAAATTTTAAATAAATATATTAGTATTTGATTAAATGAAATAAAGTATTAGTAAAATTAAAAAAACTCATGTATACAATATTCTTTAAACTGTGACAAAAAAACATTTTGAGTACTTGTCCAATTAAGAAGTTAACTTTCACACACACACACACACATTTTAAATAAAGGAATACTTCCTTCTTATTTCAAAAATATTGCATCCTAAAATTATTTATGAAGATTCAATCATAAATTTTGTTATCAGTTGTGCAATATGAGAATATGTAAAGAGTATAATGATTCACTTCATTTACTCATGTGTATAATGTTAAACTTACTATCACTACTATTCATCTTCGTCTACTTCCCCTTCTAACCTTCTAAGTTTATGAAACACAACTATCCCATCTTTTCATAACAATTTGCTTGAACAAATTAAATAATGTTAACTAGATGTAGTCTTTCATGTTATGAAAAAATGGGATAGTTGTGTTTCAGAAATTTAGAAGGGTAGAGGGGAAGTAGATGAAACTAAATAGAGCGAGAGTAAGTAAAACATTATACACGAGTAAATGAAGTGAATCGTTATACTCTATGCATAGGTTCTCATATTGCACACTTGATAACAAAATTTATGACTGAATGTTCATAAATAATTTTAGGATGTAATATTTTTTACATGAGATGGAAGTATTCCTTTATTTAAAATGTGTGTATATGAAAGTCAACTTCTTAATTGGACAAGTAGTCATAATGTTTTTTGGGAAAAATTCATTAACCCTATAGGAGGGAATTTATTTCAATAAACCCTCAAAAGAATCTCAAAACTCACTACACCCTAAAAGGGCAAAAAGTGAAAATAAATATTTCAGCTAAAATATCAAAATGTTCTTATTGAATTTTGTAATTAGAATCCAAGACAAATGTGGAGAATTTTCAATACTTTTGTGTTTTTTTCCAACATCAATGTGAGTATTTTCAATTTTCAAAAATCATAGAATCCAACATTTAACAACTGGATTTTCAAGCCAAATATGGAGAATTCCAAGACGTTGGTGATTATTTCCAACATCAATGTGAATATTTCCAAAACTCAAAAACCATGGAATCCAACACAAAACATCCAAAATTTCACAATTAAATTTTCAAGACAGATATGGGGAATTTTCAAAACATTTGTGCTTATTTCCAACATCAATGTGAGTATTTTTAAGTCTCAAAAATCATGGAATCTAGCACCAAAGCATCTAAAATTTCACAAATAAATTTCCAAAACATATATGAGAAATTTTCAAGACACATATGGGGGAATTTCCAAGATGTTTGTGCTTCTTTCAATAGGGACATTTTGGCCTTTTAGCTTAAACATTTGATATCACTTTGACCCCTTAGAAGTGCAGTGAGATTTTATATTGTTTTGAGGGTCGACTGAAATAAATTCCCATCCTATGGGGGTTTAATGAAATTTTCCATTTTTTTTCATAGTTTAAAGAATATTGTATACATGTTTTTTTTAAAAAAAAAATACCAATACTTTATTTCATTTAATCAAATACTAATATTTTTATTTTTGTTATAAATTATATAATTGTATGGATGTTCATAATCAAATGGACTCTTAGGATTTCTTCTCATGGTTACATTATACCCTATAACTCCCACATTGAAGGGTTTTAAATGCCTATTGTCTCTAACCTCCAATTGTACCACTATGTTACTTAATTCTCTTATTTATATACTTGTAACTCTTTATGTTAGTCTTTATGTCTTGGAGGCCTATAAATAAAGGCTATGTATAAAGCATTTGGATATCCTAATGAATAATAATTTCTCCATCTTTCTCTCCAATTTTCTCTCTTTCTTTCTTCATCTTTCTCATCTCAGTTCTTATATTTTTCTTATTTTCATAACACGTTATCAGCACGAATTCGCTCTGAAATATTAATTTATACTCTTTATATATTATATATATATATAATATATTGCATCATATTCTTACCTCTTCTGAAGAATTAGAGAGGCTGTCACAATGAACTAGATTGGCAGGTTCTACTGCCTATATTCATATGCCCTTTAATTATTACGGAACAGCCCATCTGCATATTTAATTTGATACTTTAAGAATATATTTATACATATTATATATAATACACACGCACACACATATGCATGGTATATACATGCATATGAAATAATACATATTATATATATATTTATATACACATATTATATACATATATAAATATATGTTATATTATTCTTTTTATTTTGTCATTTTAATTTCATTTTATCATCTTATATTATGCCTTATATTTTGTTATATATGTTGCAATTTATATTGCTCTCGTTTTCCATTTGTTATATTATCTTATTTACCTTTCTATTATTACATTTCATGTTACTATCATGCCATTTTATTTTTCATATTATTGAATGGCAATGGCCATGATACTCCCAAATTTCTAATCAAATGGCCTGAAGCCTCATCAATTTTGATAACGATTATTGATATAGGACCATCTTGTGATTAAAAAAATGGCATGAAAAATGGGAGTGACATTTTGATGATCTAAATATTAATAATAACAAACCCTGAAAGCTTACAACAAATGATTTAAGCATCAAATGACATAAAATAGCTTTATAGCTTTGATAGATTCTCGATGTGGTCTTGAAGACAAATATTTAAGAAAAGTGATTATTTGCTATTGAAAGTAAGGAACAAATTATAAGAGTGATAACTAACATTACCACATCACATTGGTGGCATTGATAATTAAAATGTGAAAATATGACCAAAATTCATATAGACAAAAAAAAAATATTACAAAATGAGCAGAAGTCATATGAATAAATATGAATCAATTTATTGTGATGTCGGAAAAAAATCAGTAATATGATTTTTATTATCTATTATTGTCATTTTATTTTATATATACTATTATATATGATTGACTTTAGTTTATTTTTTTCATAACAATGTTCCTTTAATTTTATTAAATGGCAAGAGCTCATATTATTACTCCTGTAACACTCATAAATTTATAATGCAGATTATATATACACATATTAACACTAGAATATATAAATACATATACACGCATACACACTACACACTCATATAACAAGTGTTAGAATTTCATATTGCTATGGGTTTTATGATACATACATGCATACATATATGAATATCACGTTCAGTTTATTTATAATATCATATCATTTTATATAATAATTCTTTTGTAATTGTGATTGGATAACAGAAAGTATATAATGGTTCTTTTGTAAAACAACATAGTGAGTTTCACTAAATGGCACAATAAGAAAAATTGTGACAATTAGATATGATTGTTACAAAAAATATTAAAGCCTTGAAGGCTTTTGTAGCTTTGAAAAAAAAATTGTCTTGAAGGCAAATAACAAATAAAGAGAGTTACGTCAATCAAAAGTGAAAGTCCTGAAGACTAATTAGCACATTTTGCTATAATCACACATGAACAATGACTATATTGCTAATTAGAGGCAACAATGTTTGGTAATATTAAAATAATGACATTTAGATCATGAGCCAATATTATAATAATATGGCCAGAAGCCATAAATAATAAATAAATATGTATTGAAAGTGAATATTAAAATGGTCATGGTCCTGAAGACTTATCTTTGGAATTATTGATAATATATTACTAAAACTGAGATGGTAAGGCATGAACCTCTTGTAATTTTAGAGGCTAGAGATGATGTGAAAATTGACTTCTAATTTAAAGTGGTACCCACGCACAACTACCTTGGTAGTAGACATGAACCCGATAAACCGCTGTGTTAGGGCAGTGTTTTGATTATTCTTATGAATAAAATTGGGTTGTGTGGCATATATTATATATGCTCATGAGGACTGTATGTGATGGTTGTGAACCCAAGTATAAAATTTGTCTCTTTAAATGGACCCACTTAAGACCTCATATGCACTACCATTTTGCCTATAAAAATAGAGACATTGTTGTACCTACATTCTTCCCTCAAGATTGTTGCATCCTACAGGAGAATGCAAGATTGGAGAAAGGGTAAGGTTAGTAAGTATACGGGTGTGAAGAGGAAGATACTCAAGTGTGGCAACCTGTGAAAGCTGAGTTTGTCACTCTAAGAGAAGAGACATGTTGCAGTTGGGATGAGAGATAAGTATATTCTCATCTTTTCGAAAGTGATTGTGTTTAAATATATTTTTGGGTGTTGGCTAATCTAATTCTTGTTAAAAGGCAAGTGGGTATATGTTAATGACTTCTATTCCTCTGAAAAGAAATGGAATTATTTTAAGAGAATTCATGACACTCAAAATTATTTACCTGATAGTTTGTGAAAATACTTATTTGAGAAGTGTATATTAAAATTAGATTTATAATCAATGTCTGTAAAGACGTAAAATAGTAATAAAATTTGCATTAAAGTTGGATAACAATTTCTTTGATTTAATTGTTATTACTAATTCATTTCCGTTTGTGAAATTAATTGCTTCAGGTTGGAGGATGATTGTCAATTTTCGTAACGGTAATTTTTGGAGAATACTTTTATAGTCAGTTTCTTACAATTAAATCTATAAGTGTATGAACCGTGATATATGTTTTTCAATAAACGACCTGATAAATATAAAATAGGTGAAAATAATTACAGTGAAGTCTTTGTATGGTTTCATATAGTATATTGACAATTACGATTCTTAACAATTTCCTTATTATGGTCTGAGATTCAATTTCTCTTATCATGTTTAAAGGAATAGCTGCTAAATATTTTATGTGAGAATTCTAATTTAATTAGAATTGTCAAAAATTTTAATGTTGGCTAAGAATCATAATATAGTAAATCAGAAGTTTACTGATCCAAATAAATTTATTGTTGGCGTCACTTATTTGATCATGTAAGTCATATATATGAAACATCAAGTTATTTATTGACATCAAACTAGAAGATTTTTCCTGAAAGGTTAACATAATTTAAGAATTATGTTGTGCTACTTGTTCTAAAATAAATTTATAATGAAAAGATCACTGGTTGTGGTTTGGAATGGATCTATATTTCTAGAAATATAGCAAACTCATGGGCCCATTCAAATAGCATGTAAATCATACAAGGATTCAATAAATTTGATAGATGCATCTATAAAATGGTTATATGTACGAATATTATTGGTTTGCAACCTGAAGTTTGCAAGATTGTTTGAATAAATCATTATGTTAAGTGCATAATTTCTAGATTTAAATGATCCATAAATCATTCATTAAAGCCTCCATGAATAGCTACATCAATACTTATGAGAACAAAGCTTATATTTTATTGTTGACATGTTGCAACACATATTGACATCAAGCCAACAAGATTCTTCCTGTAAAATTGGCTTTTGGTCTGGAGCCAAATAATTTCAATCTTAAAATTTTTGAATGTGCAATACATATGCCTATTAATCTAAATGAAACAAAATGATGTTTCAAAAATGAATTTAGGAGACTTATACTACATGATTATTTAATTGTCATTCAACAAAGTTATCTAAACATGACGGGGAGAGATTGAATAGTTGGAAAAGAAAATACATTGAATGCACTATAATTATCAAATGTAAATCCTAAAATATAGTATGAACCAGAAGTTCATCATACTTTGTATTCACGAAATATTACAAAATATCTGCCATATATAATTACTGACCTAATGAGAATTATCAAATCATATACTCCATCTAAAAATGCTCATGCTTGAAGCATGAGAAATCAATCAGTTTCAAATGTAAATAATTCAGATAAATAGGAGCTTATAATTATGATGATCATATTGAGGAGGCAGATACTTCAATAGAGTGCCAAGACATAACTAATTGAAAAACCTCAAATGAGGTTCAGTTACCCAAAATAAGAAATAGAGATCTCTATAAGTTATGTCAGGAAAAGAAAAATGGAATCGAATAGAATAAAATTGTCGACAACAATTTTGAAAATGGTGTCACGTGATTTAATGGGGACCTTACATAGAGATACGTCATGAGAAGTAAATATAAAGATGATTAGCCAAAAGAAAACAAAAGGAGAAGAAAATATGATTATGTTTCAAAATATGTGAAAATCATGGACCTGAAGTCAAAAATCCAGAAATATAAAGTAATTATGGGGTATAAATATTTTTGTGAAATATAGTTTTTCAGAAAGGGGTGCGTGTTGGGCATATCAAAGTCATTCAATATATGTATGAGGGGGTAATGACTAGAGTTAGAACACCCAGAGGAGAAACAAATGATTTTCCAATAAAAATTGGATTGCATCAAGGTTCAGCTTTGAGCCCATATTTGTTCAATATAGTTTTGGACATCCTAACTACAAATATACAAGAAGAAATTCCTAAGTGCATGCTTTTTGCGGATGATATAGTCCTTTTAGGTTAATCAAGAGAAGAAATTAACTGGAAACTAGAATTATAGAGAAGGACCTTAGAGTTAAAAGGCTTTCACCTAAGTAGGGGTAAGATAGAATATATGCATTGTTGTTTTTATAAGAGACAAACGCATGGGGATATAGAAGTTAAATTGGGTGACCAGGTTATACTACGGGTGGATAAGTTTAAATATTTGGGTTTGATTATACAAAAGGATTGTGAAATTGATGGTGATGTTAATAATAGAATTCAAGCCGGGTGGTTTAAATGGAGAAAAGCTACCGAGGTTATATGTATGTGATCAAAAAGTACATGATAAGCTAAAAGAAAGTTTTATCGAACATCCATTAGACCAGCAATGTTATATGGTAGTGAATGTTTAGCACTAAAGGGATAACATGAACATAAGATGAGGATAGCAGAGATGAGAATGTTGAGATGGATGTGTGGTCATACAATAAAAGATAGGATTCACAATGATCGTATCCGAGAAAGACTCAAGGTAGTATCGATTGTAGAGAAAATGGTAGAAAGTTGCTTAAGGTGGTTTGTGCAAGTTCAAAGAAGACAATTAGATGCGTCGGTAAGGAGAGTTTATCAAATGGTGTGGAGTCCTCTCAAAAGAGGGAGAGGAAGACCGAAGAGAACTCTTAACGAAGTTATTCAACGAGATCTCCGGATCAATAATTTATCACAAAACAAAGCTATTGATAGAGCACATTGGCGTTGTGTGATCCATGTAGCTGACCCCACCTAGTGGGATGAAGGCTTTGTTGTTGTTGTATAGTTTTTCAGAAAGGCAATGAAGATTATTATAAGGTATATTATTTTATGGTTAATACAAGTATTCTACAAATATTAGTAGTGTGGCAGTATATGAAAAGAAAATATGAGTCAATAATTGTAAATATCCCACTTGATGATGAAATTTATATGAGAATCCTTGAAGGAAATGTCAGAAGCATATATAAGAAAATCTTTCAAAATATATTTTCACTTAGAAAATATATAAGTTTTCCTTTTACTTGACCAGTAGATCAAGCTATTAAATCCCTCAATGATTTTCAAATCATGAATAAATATCCCATATAAATTTTTGCTAATTTTATTACATGTTAAAATTTTGTGGAATAATTAAATTTTGTAAGTATACAAATGGATAATGAATTTGAATAAATATGTGGATGCGAGATATGTTAGACGAATACATTTTAGCAGAACATTTGATGATAATATGTCAAGTATAATCCGACCAACATGAAGATATGCTCAAATAGCACTGGAAGGAATATGCTTGGAAAGTTAGTATACTCAATTGAGACAAAATGACAAAAGTGATATTGTCACCATGGAGAGTAAAAGTGATGTTGTCGTTATATGAAAAAGTAAAAGTGATCATATCTTCTGTGGGAGAAAATATATTATGATGTACTCTTTTTCCCTTAACCAAGGTTTTGTCCCATTGGTTTTTTCTTATAAGGTTTTTAACGAGGCAATTTTGATAAGTATTTGTATACTCTTTTTCCTTCACTAGTTTGTGTCCAATTGGGTTTTTCTTAGTAAGGTTTTAATGAGGTACACTACTTGTTTATGAATATCCAACGGGGAGTGTTATAAATTATGTAATTGCATGGATGTTCATAAGCAAATGGACTCTAAGGATTTATTCTCATGGTTACATTATACCCTATAACTCCCACATTGAAGGGTTTTAAGTGCCTATTGTCTCTAACCTCCAATTGTACCATTATGTTACTTAATTCTCTTCTTTATGTATTTGTAACTCTTTAGTTTAGTCTTTATGCCTTGGAGGCCTACAAATAGAGGTTATTTACAAAGCATTTGGATATCATAGTGAATAAGAATTTCTCACTCTTTCTCTCCTATTTTCTCTCTTGCCAATCAGACTGTCAAAAACAGGTCCCCCAATTTCTCATTTATTTTTTGCTGATGACATTATTCTATTTTCTGAAGCTTCCCTCCACCAAGCGGAACTTCTGAAAAATTGTTTGGATCAATTTTCTAAATGTTATGGCCTAATTGTTAATGCTTGCAAAACTCGTATATTTTTTTAGAAGAATGTGAATCACAATAGAAGCAAGGAGATTAGCGATTTTATGGGGTTTACTCAGACAAGGGATCTTGGCAAATATTTGGGTGTTCCTCTCCTTCATGAGAAATTAGGCCGGGAAACTTTTCGAGATGTCATTGATAAGGTGAAAGTAAGATTATCATCTTGAAAATGTAATGCACTATCTCTAGCTGGGAGAGCCACCTTGATTTCTTCAGTCACTTCTGCTATTCCAGGATATTGTATGCAAACTGCTCATTTCCCAATCAGTGTGTGCGAGTCTCTGGATAAGATGAATAGAACTTTCCTATGGGGAGGTTCAGAGGATAGGCGGAAAATTTCTTTAGTTGCTTGGGATGATGTTTGTAAGATAAAGAGAAGCGGTGGACTGGGCCTACGACATGCTACTTTACAGAATCAGTCGTTTCTTATGAAGTTAGGTTGGAATATGATGACAAAGAAGGATGACTTATAGGTTCGTGTGATTAGAGACAAATATCGCTGTGGTAATGATGTTATCCCACATATTAATATGGAGAGGCGTGGCTCAAATGTATGGTCTGGTATTCGAAAATTTGGGATAAGGTGGCAGCAAACACATTACAAAATAGTGTGACAGGTACTGTTAAATGGAGGTTAGAACGAAGTGGATACTTTTCTGTTAAATCGGCGTATAAGCTTCTTGCTCGGGAAGACGAGGCTCAGCATAATGGATGGGAGGAATTATGGAAAATTCGTGCACCACATCGTTGTAAGAATTTGTTATGGTTAATGATGCAAGAGAGCTTGCTAACTAATTCTTCGAGATGCGAGCGACATTTGACTTTGGATAGCACGTGCCCAATGTGTGAAGAAGAGTCTGAGGGAACTATCCATGTTTTTAGAGATTGTCGTAGAGTGAAACATTTATGGAAAAAGATTGTTCCTGAAAATAGACGGGATACTTTCTGGAGTGGGAACTTGGAGCAGTGGGGGTGGAGAAATATGAAGATCAAAACAAACGAGGATAAGGAATGGGCGTCTTTGTTCACTATCATTTGTTGGTGGATCTAGAAACGCAGAAATCTTGCAGTATTTGAGCAAAAAATTGTTTCAGAAGACGCAATTTTGGTAAGTGCCAAAGATATGCTGAGAAGTATGAATATAGCATCACAACAAATTGCAGCCACAAGCATGGATGGGGCCAGCGAATTTCTGGTGAGGACGGGATGGAAGCCTCCGGAGGATGACTGGATTAAATTAAATGTTGATGGTGCCTCTTCTTATGCTTTGAATAGTGTAGCTTGTAGGGGCTTGCTGAGAAATATGAATGGTGACTTTCTTGGCGGCTTTGTGGCAAAATTAGAGGAAGGTGATGAACTTCCTGCGGAACTTTGGGCATGCATGCTCGGGTTGGAACTCGCGTGGGACTCGGGATACCGAAGAGTTCAGTTGGATTCTGACTCTAAGGTTGCTGTGGGACTTCTGAAGAATGAAATTCATGAGTGTCATCATGATTATGAGCTTGTCATGGCAGCTAAACGATTGATGAATAGAGACTGGGAACTGCGTATTACTCATGTCAACCGTGAGTCCAATAACACTGCTGATTTTCTTACTAAAAGTGGTCTAGCTGCTCGTGTTGAATACCAAAGGATTATGCAGGCTTCCCCAGAACTGATGTAGCTTTTATGCTTGGATTGTAGTAGTTGTTCCAACTCAGTAGAAGTTTGCTGAGGTGTTTTCTTATTATAAAAAAAAACAAAGAAAGAATGAGAGATTATTTATATGTGAAATGTGGTCAGGCTTTCAGCTAAAAATGTCAATTGATCACGGTTCAAACGGCCGGATTGGTTAGACCGTATTATTGGACTTGTGGTGTAAAAATAAAACAAAAATTTCATAAAAAATTATTACTAGCATATATATATATATATATATAAATCCATAAAAAATCTAATGCATATAAGAGCACGAACTTTCAATTAAATAACACCATGTGAGTACAAACAGTCTAAAAATAATATTATATGTTATAACATAACATAAACATGAAAATAATATACGACTTGATGAGGATATACATATATATCATATTTAATAGGGTAAAAAAATATCCATTTATTTTTCTCAAAATTGTGTCGGGCATCATATACTAATTTTAGGTTCCAAAATACACTTTAAATTCTTTAAATTGGGCAAAATTGCCGACTCTGTAAACTTCAGTAAAATGCTGTTAAATTTTTTTTCTTGTAGTTCTCACATCATTGTTTTAAAATTATTTTTTAAAGAAGTTCATGGGTACGTATTTTTGGACCCAAAAATAGTATATGATGTCAGATGCACTTATGAGAAAAGCTCATGGACATTTTGACACTTAACTCTTATTGAAATAATCATATAAAAATATAATGTGTAATCCACTAACTTAAAAAGTAACAGTCGTTTACAGCATTTAATAGGGGTGGCATTTTTGTCCCATTTAAAAAAGTTTATAGGTATTTTTGGATCTAAAAATAATATATAATGCTAGACGCACTTTTAAAAAAATACATGGCTATTTTAGACATTTAACCCTATTTAATACTCCTTCCTATATACATATAATAAGACCAAAAAATGGTATTTAAATCATTTAAGGAAGACCCGAAGCCAAAGCGAGAAAGAGCTCAACATTTGGAAGCAAAAGGGAGATGGACTGATCAAGGCCGTTGAGGCTTATGTCTTGGCCAATCCCTCTTACAACCGAATGAAGTATATAAGTGCCATAATATATGAATATTCCTATATAGTCTTCGTCATTACTAAGAGCTTCCATTTAAGGAAGTTATTTATGATTTATCGTCAACTAAATTAGTAGGTTTCTTCTTATCCTACTTGTGTGTATCTTATTTCTTTTTTGATAAAAGTGTGTGTCTTTTGTAATGGCTTGAAATTGATATATGTCTTCTGTAGTCCTTTTTCTTTCGTAATACGTTTGGGATTTTGAGCAAGAGCTAGGTGTTTTTCTCTAATGTGTGGGATTTTTTTTTTTTTTTTTGGTTTGGCTGATTTCATGCATATATAGGGTTCTGGAGCTTCTTGGATCTAATAAAATCAACTGTTAAACACTACTATGTTTCTACATAACAATATAAATAAAGGGTTAAAGGTCATATTTGCCCCGGAAGTATGCACGGTGGATCACATCTACCCCGGAAGTTTTTTTAGGTCCAATTTTGCCCCGGAAGTGTGCAAAATGGATCATATTCGCCCTTTACCGTTAAAAACTTTTTACTGATAAAGAGCGAATATGATCCACTTTTGCACACTTCCGGGGCAAATTTGAACCCAAAAAAATGGTAAAGGGCGAATATGATCCACTTTGCACACTTTCAGGGCAAAATTAGACCCAAAAAAACTTCCGGGGCAGATGTGATCCACCGTGCATACTTCTGGGGCAAATATGATCTTTAACCCTATAAATAAATCCAAACATGTAATTTATTGTAGGACTTCAACCAAACTATGTTCTATAAAATAACTAGAAAATGGAATGGAATCATCTATTTCAAAAAGGTTTATTGATTACTTTTCTGTTGGGATTCTATTAATGGTAGAAAAATCAAGAATGTTTAGTATACATTCTTAACTTTTTTTCATTTTTTGGTCTGAATATACATTCTTAATAAGGAAAAAATGGAAATTAATATTTTCCTCGGATCCAAATAGGAAGAATTTGACAATCATTGTCAGATTTAAACGGAGGATCATACATTGCCTTCTTCACAAAATTTTTCCTTCTTGATGCAGAATTTTAAAAAATGTAGCCGTTAGGAGGATATTACTAGCTCCATTCATCCTCTCAATACAAATACACTCTTCTCTCATGAAAATGAGATATCAAAATCTCTGAAAGATTTTCTCTCTATCAATTCAGATATTGTGAAAATCTTTTTGGTGTGTCTGAGATTTTCTCTTGGATTATCATCTTGATTCTTGTCCATTTACAAGATTTGAGATCATGATTTCAGGTCGGTGTGCAGCTTGTAGGAATCAAAGAAGAAAGTGTCCTTCAGATTGCATTTTCTCTCCCTATTTCCCTCCCAATGATCCTGAAAGATTTGCTTGTGTTCATAGAATATATGGTAGTAGCAATGTTGGGAAAATGCTTCAGGTAACTAGCAAATAATTAATTAATTATAGTTCACAAAATAACACATTACATATAGAAAAGAAAAAAAAACAAATAAACTGCTTCTCTTATAATAAGGATCAAATTTTCCATTTTTCCCCCTTTTCTTTTTCAACATGATTTTCATTTGTTTCAATATCATGATATAGTTTACAAGAGTGTGATGAAGAAACCGAATTGAAAAACAATATATATGGTACAGAAATTAGATTTAGTTCTTGGATTATTTGAAGTTGATTAACATCTCTGAGATTTCATAATATTTGCAGCAAATCCCAGTGCATATGCGAGCACAGGCAGCAGATACATTATATTTGGAAGCAAGATGCAGAATGGAAGATCCAGTGTATGGTTGTGTTAGGTTTATCTCTCAGTTGCATCAAAACTTGCATGAGACAGAAGGTGAACTAGCCAAAGTTAAAGCTCTTATTGCCTTTCACAAGCTTCAAATCTCACAAGTTGAACAAATTCATCAACCCAATTTGGATGCATCACAAAGCAGTATGGAGCAGTTTCAGTTCAATTACTCTCCTCAGAATCCATGGTTTATCAATTAGAATTTGTGCCTTCTTACTTAAGAATCGATCATTGGGTCTTTTCTCAAATGTTCTAGTCGATGGAATTGTTTTTATGTTTTTATGTCACTTTGAGATGTTATATCTTAATAAATAATTGGAGAAGTACTCTTTTCAATTTCTTTCATGCTTTATTATTAATATGTATGTAAGGTTTTGGATCTCTCCCTATCATCTTTCTCCTTTATTTTTCCCGCATTTCATCCCTACCATAAAATCTACAAATTGACAACTCAGATTTAACAATTTATAAAATTATAATTACAACATTACAAACATCATAAATAAACAAAAAAAAAAATGATCTAGACAATCCACAACTGAATAATATCACTTTAAAATAGAATAAAATAACAGTCTTATAAAATATTAAATCTTAACAAATCATTTTTTATCCAATGGTAGGAATTGAAAGAGAAGAAAGGGGATGATGACAAGATCCAAACTTATTTGTATTTGGCGTTTCATCCTTCAAGATAGAGCAACAAATAGTTTTGTCTTGGATCACAAGAAATTTAATTTAGCATGCTGCCATAATGATCAATAAGAACTGCTTTATTGACACCACCACTGGTATACACTTCATTGAGTTTGTTCAACTCTCATCTCTACAGAGTATTATACTATTATTAAACTTGTTGAAGTTAAATCGTTTTTATCACATCTTCTCAGTAACAGACCAAAAATATAATTTTCTTTTAAAAAAATATAATTTATCATTCGATTACCCCAAAAATTTGGAATTAAGACGCTGCCCTGTTCTACTTTTGAGCATTCCGGACGATCTCTAATCTCAATAATAGCATGGAATAAGCATTGTGTTTGAGTTGCATGGCAATAACAAAGTTCAGAAACTATATGCTCTTAACAGAGGATCTCACTACTTTCTAGAGGAGAAACAATTTTACTGCTATATTTTAGTCTTATTTTGTTTCTCTATCAAGTGTGGGCATGATGGCTCGTTCTCTCAAAAAATGTTAACCCAGCTATTATTTTTGTAACTGTTTGGCCCCATAACTTACAGAGCTTCAAAGATGACCCTTTCAAAGAATTAAAGCAATTTGAAAGGGTCAAAATTTGAAAAGCTACTCTAGGATTTAACAATATCTACAAAATATACAACCAGGGCACCAACAACCCTTCATGGGTCATTCATTTGCTGTCTATATCCATACAATATGAGCCTTTTTTTCTGGGGTTGTCTTTGTATCATCCTATATCTTCACTCCCATATCAACCTCAGAATTGAGGAGTTCTTCATATTCTAGTTCCAGCTGCACATTGAACTTCCCCAGTTTAATGTATAGACACGCACACACAATGAGACATATCAATAAAGGTCATTAGGATAAGTAACTTACCTTTGCTTGATTATGGGCTAGCTTCATCCTCCTGTAATCTACTTGTGCTTTCTTAGAGCGGAACATAGCCTGAACGCGTACCACAGCTCTCTCAACACGTTCTTCAGCTTGCTTCCTGCCCGTCCGGAAAAAGTCCTCCTCTGTAACAAACTCTGTTTCCTCCTTCTGACCTACCTTTTCTTGGACAGGACTTACATGTAGGCCACGGAAGCCCCGTCTCTTTAAACGCCACCGAAGGATTGCTTTCTCAACCACTCCAACAGACCAGACGATTTTGCGGTAGTTCTTCCGCTCCTTGAAGGCCCGGAAAGCAGCCTGCATTGGAACAAAGGTGATCAGTCTTTTCCTGGATGTCACTTTAAAAGTTTGAGAACTCTAAAAGTCTAAAAATAGAGTATTCACAAATTGAATTCAAAAAGAAAATAATTTAAGATATATCATATTGAACTAATTAAATACATATATCGCATTAAATTCGATTCTGACAACAACAAAGCCCAAGTCCCACTAGGTGGGGGTAAAGCTTTTTATTAAGTGATAAATTTTGTAGGAGCCCTACAAAAATAAGTTATTGAATATATATATATATATATAAATACCATCTCTCTCCCCCTTTAAAAGACACAATAATAAATGCAAGGTTGTTCTGATTCAAGCTTTTGGGAATTCATGTTTTGATAAAGAACCAACATTTCCATGCATTTCTCATGTCTTCGATGGAGAGAGAAGGTTTTCAGGCTCCATCATTAGATGTGGAGGATTCCAACCTAAACACAAACGCAGCATTATCACACAAACACTTCACTTAGCACCAGCATTTCCATAAAATAGTGACTACAGACTGGATGAGCAAGTGGGAGAGCCTTTAAAAGGTTAACAGCCCTTCACAGAATACGCTTTATTTCAACGTGTGCAGTAATTTTTTCTATCATTCCATTTCCGTGATATAACAGAATAGAAAGCTTCTTTCTAAACAAGTTGACAGCACTTACCCCACTGGAGGACAAGTGGTTTTCTGAAGCTTAGATCTACATTCTAAAACACTTGAATCAGCATGACTACATCATAACTTATGGAACAAGTCATGTCATCAGTATCAACTGATAACAGTCAGCCTTGTGAATTTTGATTAGTTCAAAATATGCCTCAAAGGACATGAGTATGGATTGCAATGGGACATATAGGGCCTGTTTCGTTTCCTGTTTTCAAAATAGTAGTTTGTTTTTTTAAAACAAAAATATGTTTGAAAATGTGTTTCAGTTGTGTTTTGAAAAACAAAAATGTTAGAATTTGTTCTAAAAATGAGCAGAACATTTTTTTATGTTTTGCTACTTTTTGTTTTATAAAACTAGAGAAGGGGCAGAGAACATTGTATTTTCTCTAATGACAATCATGCTAATAATGCAAGCTATTCTTTCAACCTTCACCTCACCATTTTAGATATGTTTTTCAAAACAATGAATCAAACAAATTCTTTTTAAACTTCATTTCCAAAACATGTTCTAAAAAATTACTTTATAGATTGTTCTAAAAACGTTAAAATGGATAATAGAATCAAACAAGCCCATATTTACTCAGCAATCAGTACTATCAGAGGCAAAATGGTAGCGCTGACCTGAATCTTGATTGCCTGGCGTCGCATATTGAGAAATTCCCTACGCGTCTTCCAAGTACGGAAGGTATACTGGATGCGAGCAGCAGCTGCCAAAGACTTCTTCGACTCGAAATTTCGAAAAGCATGCTGAATCTTCATTGCTGCAACTATTTGGCGTGCTTCAGCCTCTGGACTGAAAAGTTCAACTGCATGAGATCGTAATTTTAGTGAATGCTCCCTAAATGCAGCCTGTATGCGTGCTGCAGCCTCAGCAGCCGTCCGGTAAGCAGTTAATGTGTCCTTCATGTACAGCTGTTCCTCATTGAGCTTCTCAGAGTTTACGGGATCACTAGTGCCAGTAGTTTCAAGTGAGCCACTGATATTTCCTGCTATGCTCATGTCATTGAACTGCTCAACCAGAGACTTTTCCGAAAGATAAGCTGCTAAGCCACTGTAACCCTTCATCTGAGCCAGATCAGCAGCAGTAAATCCACCAGGATGTTGAGGAGTAGGATCCGTGACAAGATTTGGCCTTGCCCCTGCAGACAATAAAGCAGCAACCATTTTCTCCCTGCAAACAAATTTCGAATTGAATAAACAGTCAATGCCTCATTAAAGCTCATTTATAGCAAAGCCACAACAAAAAAAGAACTTGACAATCAGTTGAATGGCTGCAAAACCAATTGCTCTAAAAGACTAACTATCAAATAACGCACCTTCCGTAATAAGCTGCCCAATGCAGGGCTGTCCATCCAAACTTATCACGGAAATTCAATGAAAAGCCAGACCATGAAAATAATGAAACAGCCCATGTATATCCTAAAATCGAGCACAAATGAATTACACCTTGACCCTGGGCATCAAATTCAGTAGTCTGACAGCCTAAAATAATTCTCTCCAACAGCCATTCCTTTAGTTTAGTTTTCAATGCAATTTCAAGCAAGGCATCCTTCGTTTGTGGAAATGAAGTTTTGTGGTCTTCAGTAGACTTAATCAAGTATTGCCAACTTTTGGAAATATATGATGTCTTGGAGACAAATTTTTTTGCCTGCTTCAGTGCATCAGGCGATGCTTTACTAGAGTTAACGTCAAGACTCTTGTGTGTAGCAAAGAGCAAATATGCAAGCCTCATCTGAAGTTGAAACTCCTCCCTGTTGTACCTCTCTTCAATGGAAGCAGCAGGATCTTGCAAAACAGCAGTACGATACTCCAAACGAATAACTTGACTTATGGGCTTGTGGCCATCAAGACTCATATAGAGATTCACAAAACCAGGGGAATGTGGTGGTACCCAGCAGCGGTAGGCACCAACTTGAACAATTTCTGCAGGAACAGGTACATCCCCACAGATACAAAACAGATTGGACTTCGCAAGGTGCATATAGTCATCATGAAAAAATCCAGTTATTAGGACCTGGAACAAGTAAATGAAGGTAAGAAAAGCTATCAGATATCGCTAAACAAGCAATAGTAAATATTATATGTGACAGCTTATTTAAATGAAGATGTGCATGTATTATGCCAAAGATTGCAACTCCTATTTCCCATAGGATTTTAGCCACATAATTTTAAGCTTTAAGGACCAACAAACCATATTTTATTGCTTCAACAAAAAGCTCAGTATTGACTAAGAAGCTAAATGATAGGCACTAGGGAAAAAAATATACGTGTTTGATATCTAGTAGACGCTAGCCATTAGATACTTGAGAATAAGAACAAGCAAACCTTTGTTTTCTCAGTGGAGCATGCCCAGACAGGAGACACATCAGTGATATTAAATAATTGCTCTGGCAGAGAAGGTTGATGATTATCCAATCCTGAAGAGTATGAATCTTGAACAGATGAAACTGAGGATTCAAGACCTGAGTCATCAATAGAACACGGTGAATCGGCAATGATATGGTTTATCCAATTTCCAAAGCTGTCCTGGCTTTGTAGAGTGTCATTGAGGATACTGTTCACAAAATTGCCACCACCCATGGTGATAGAATCTTCACTCTGTACATTTGAATTTAATTGCCTGCTGGCAGTCTGAAGATTCAAACTTTCAGGAAAATTGCATTGAGCACTATTGTTCCCATCAATTGAATTGTTCAGAATATCAAAAGAATGAAATTCTGCAGATTGATTGTTAACTACCTGGTGAGAAGATACATCCATAGGTTAAAAAACAAAGCATCAATTGAAAAGAAAGACAGCAGGAAATCAACAGCATATGAACAGGAAACTTGAAAAGAAAGAGATAGTCATTCTAAACGTGACTAGATCAAAGGTTGCAACATCTGCATACTAGTTCGTGGAAAAACAGTGCAGAGAAATCTGTTTGGTTAGCATGCTGGCAGATCCATTGTACTACATACAATATAAGCAACGTAAAGGCTTGAAGAACCAAGGTTAGTAGTAAATATCTCCACTGATTTGCAGATAAATCTGAAAACTGAAGCATCCCCCCAGGACACACATAATAAAGATTTAACAAGCATCCAAATAATAAAATGAACAAAAGTACGAACCCTTTTCATGTTCATTTTTCTAATTGATTATTTAATCTCCTTCCCGACGGGTAACTTGTCAACAGCTCAATTAATGGCAACGATTACTGATGAAATTGTCAGAGTTAAAATTAAAGATAGTTCAGTGAAATATATTGACAGACCACATATATATAAAGAGAAATAAGAGTATACAAGAACTTTAGGCTGAAATCCAAAGCATTTCGTTTATGATCTTCCTTAAAACATAAGGAGTCAGGGAGCTCAGACAATAGGTAGTTTCCTCAAGATAAAGTGCTTCATCAAAATCCAAGTTACTGCAGGCCAAAATTTACCAAGTTGAACAATAAATGTATGCTGATCCACTGTATATATAATCACCTTAAATTTGTGTTAGATATACATTTATTCTATTATTAAAGGCTTCAAATAATAATCACATCCACTAGGATCTCATATTGAATATATATAAAGGGATGATGAAACTTTGGTCCCTCAAGTTATCCTCTGGTGTCGATTCAGCCCCTTGATTTTAATGTTTATCAATCAACTCCTTAAAGTTTTATAACCATACACAAGTTGTCCTTCTGATGTTATTTTTCCTTCAGTCTGTAAGGAAAATTTTGTATAGTTATGAAACTATCAGGACTTGATTGATAAATATTAAAAAAATTCAAGGATTGAACCAATAACTAATGCAAAAATGAAGGACCAAAAGTTTCATTATCCCATATATAAACAAGAAATAAAATAAAGCAGCCACATGCTGGATGCTACATGCCTCGACATCAATCAAATCTGATGCCAATGAAATATTATAAAGTCATCTGTTTTAATATATATTGTCAATTTTAAAGGTAAAATAAGATCTAACAAAAAGTTTCAAAAGACCAATCGCCCCTACAATAACACAACAGTGAGGTTATTATGAAAACCATATAGGAAAGATAAGATCTCCTTACCCTGCTCGAATTTCCATTCAGTAAAGTTTGTTTTTCTTGATGAAAACATGGAACCTTTCCTGCAAAGTGTCAAGTTTAAAATTTTAAGATGATAGGATGATTTCCAGACTAGATATCAGTTATAATGGAAAACAAAATAAATTACCTCCAGTAGGAGTGGAAGTAGTAGAGGCGGTAATATCATTTGTAACCACTAGGTCATCCCATTCAAGTGTATTAATCTCATGAAGCCTGAGTTCATGACTTTTGACTGTTAAATTGTCATTAAGCTCTGTTTGCGCCAAAACACAGGGAAAGAGAGGAGATGAGAATACATACTTAATAAAGCAAACAAAAGGTACAGAACCCATGACATCAGTCACCAAATATTAGTTAACCTACTATGTCTATATTTAGCATCCTAAACAAAGTGAACTCTTATACTTGGCTTCCTATGGAAAAAGTGGAGAGAAGTTTAAATGAGAAGGGTGAAATATAAAGTACAATGAATTGGTAAATGAAACCCGTCATTATGCATTGTGCATGTAAATTCTTCTTACAACATCCATCCATCAAACCTTAAGACATTTATTAGGAAATAAACAAAACAAAGTATATATAAAAAATTGTAATAAGCCAGTTGCATAGATAGCTTCTAACAGTACACAGAAATCATCATAAAGTTCTCACCACCAGTGCATCCCTTGTTGATCCCAGAATCTAATTCTTCTGATACTACCCATGGTGTTGTTGGATCAGAGGGAGAACTAGCATTTGAATATAGAGGTGTGACTGGAGAACCTTGTGGCTGCATCATAAACCACACTACAATGGTTAGAATGTCATTGCAACTCAGTATGAATATTAATCTAATCATAAAGATGTGTTCTATATATCTACACAAAAACAAAACCGAGTGACAAAACCCCTGGATTAGCAGGATATCAGTACAACAATACGCAGTTGTCTGCTGGTCAAGAGCATGTTATATGCCACTACATTTTCTATTTGGGTATGAAATGAACAGCAATAAGGAAAATAAATCCCACCAACTAGCTTGATCGAAGTATCAGAGAGAGTGGGGTTGGAGGATCTTTAACAAGAAGGTGTAAGAATGAGGTGGGAAAGACAACCCACTCAACTGAAGATTTATTTAATGAAACATTTGATGGTATCCAATTCCCTCTTGTTTAGGCATTACAATGTCATTAATGGCATGGATTGCATTTGAGGGGTGAAATTTCCAATAAAATGTTTGTGATATTCGCCCTTTTAAAAAATAGGGAAGTGGGATGAATTAAAAATGGAAATGAAAAGGAAAAAATGACAAAGAACCGAACCCCACCCATTTCGGAGTGAATTAAAAATTGGAGGGTGGGATGCAGGTTGGTTTTTTATCTAATCAATAGGCAAGATACACAAATTATTCCACTCCATCCTTCCCAGCTCCAAACCATCCTCACACTCAAACCCTGAATGAATAAAATAGAAAAGTAACATATGGTAATCACAAATTACATAAGAAGTACAATAAGACAGACGATGTCTAAGCATTTCAAATCACATCAACATGTCTAAAAGGTTTGGATAGCCTATATTATCACAAGTGATTAATACATGGCAATCTGAGAGCAAGCTTACTAACTGTCATGCTCCCCAAGAGTTCAAGACATTAGGACAACCAATGGCCTAAAATGAGTAAGTTGAGTTCTCTCAATAAAGCTAGATAATAATATACCCGTCATTTAATCCGCCTCCACACAAAATACTTCAGGTAACCATATTTTCAATAAAAGGCATCAAAAATGTGATGATCAAGGTGAGAAATTTATTGACGCAATTTTTGGTGTATCCAGAGATGATTGAAAACTTCCTCCCAGATCTGAGGATTAGTAACTAATTACTTTGATTTAAGTTAGCATGAATATACGGCCCTTCGTTTAGCCAAGCAACCAACACAAGCTACACCTGAATCATACTTGTGCAGAGAAAATAAACTTTAGAAGGAAAAAAGAAGAGGGAAAAAACAAAACCTCCTGTGTTTCACGGTAATGAACAAGGACAATATGCTCCAGACTCCTGAAATAAATAAGCATCATTACCAAATCAGATTCAGGAGTATGGTATATACATCACAGGCTGAAAATAATGCCTTAAGAGTTCGCCAACTATAGTTACACATACTTATCAAGCAACCAATAACATCTGCGAACAAAGTTTGGGTTTTCTTCACCATGTGCATAGTATACATGGATCCTTTCTTCATTACCAACCTGATTAGTGGGGAAATAGAATGACCAGAAAGAGTGTCAAAACCAGAAACTGCAACATCAAATTCATGTGAACACACATATACACCTTAAGAACATGAGAATTCTCACTTTTAAGTGCTCATGAGCTTCTTTAACAGTTTTCCCATCCTTTTTCTTTTTCCAATTGTGCCCATCTTTACGAAAGTTCCTAAGCTTCTTCCGGTCAAATAATACAATAGTACCACCTGGTACACAGAGAAAAAGGACAGAACATCATAATTAATAAAAAAATACTTCACAGGTAATCATAAATCATAAAATACGAAAAGGCTGTGAATGAATTATGTCACGTATCATTTGTGAAACATTGCATCATTCGTAATCTGCATCGTATCAATGATCTGCAAAATCTCTAATTACACAACGTTACCCTTTTCTCTATTGGTTAAGTACTGCTTGCAGCAAGTTACATGTCAAAAAATTATCTGAAGCAATAATTCCATGCATTCAGTCTTTATATTGGAATGGAAAATGCTCAATACCAACAGAAAATCAGAAATGAACGAGACATGAAACAGTCTGCATAGTTTTTTTTTTTTAAAAAAAAAATAGATCAGCATAAAAAAACTGCATCTCTTTTCTCTATTCATGATTTTTTGGATCTCATGGACACAATGTGCAAGCTTATACGAAAGATCTTGTTCAAGGTCGTGAAATAACTGCATATCAACTTTACTAGCATCAAGTTGTTGTAAATAGCAATAGATAATTACTTTTGGGCAGAGTCACTGGCTTGACATGGATGGTAAAATGCTTGTAATTGCAGAGTATGGCATAAATCTCATTGGGACGAAGCCATCTACGTCTTGCTTCCTCCATAATAATTCCAACATCCAACTCTGGGCCACATAATAGACTATTTCAGAACATAAGTCAACAAAGATTATAACAATCATATGCATTAATCATCAGCTAAACATCTAGGAGCCAAAATAAGATTCGCAAGGGGGCATCAAATAGTAGTAAAAGAATGGGATAGTGAAAAAAAAAAAAAACAAATTATCAGCTTCTTTCATCGCCATCAAAAAGTGTGGGTGTTTTCAACTTTTCGTAATCAACTACCTTATTGAATTGAAAGATACGACTATATATTCAAATGCTGACTTCAAATATACTAAGATTCCAAGATTTCCTCCTTTTCCTTACATTCCGTTTCATCATTGCTTAACCAAAACTAAATTAGTATGATACGTAATATGATTTGCCAGACTTTAAAATCAACTCAAGCAAAACGATGACCTTTCTAGCTTAATGTTATAACATTCTGTTTAAACATCTTATTGAATTCACAACATCAATTTTTCAGTTCTAACATCATCACTCTGCATTCAAAAGTGCAGGAGGTGCCAACACGTAACAATTACTGCATTCCAGACTAACTAGTTACAGGAAACAATTGTCAGGCCGTATCCGAATTCCTCACAGGTCACAGAGACAACTCTTTATATTATTGACAGCAAAGTTCCAGCTACGCTGAAAATAAATTGTTCCAAAGGCAAGTAAAAGAATGGGCTAACATTGAGGATCTTATTTATGTTCATAACTAAGAAAAACTAACCTCTAAAACATTGAAATGACAGAACAAGTTATGATCTCATCAATTACTCATATTTCTACAGACGCTAAAACTTCTCACTCGATCCATCACTCATATTTTGAGCCACCCCACTTTGATTTTGAAAATCACTAAAATCCATTTTTTTTCCAAGACAATCTCTAAGAACCGAGCAAGCTAAATGAAACAAATAACAAATAATTCAAGCATCAAAATTTCAACTTTGCAATCACCTTAGAAAGACAGTAGCGAGAGAGAGAGAGAGAGAGAGAGAGAGAGAGAGAGAGAGAACGAGATGAAATCATTCGAATGCATACATACCCTGCATTGTATGGAATCCATGTATCTCTGACCCCAAGAGCTGCCCCGTTAAGTTATTTGCCATCATAGAAACCTTCGACAGAACCCCAATTCCCTCCTCCCACGGCTTTATCAAAAACTGCGCATCTCTAACCAAAAACCTTGAACAGGAATTTTTAAGAAAAAAATTGGGAAACAAAATAAAGAGTAAGAAAAATCAACGAACCAGTGAGGCAAAAAAATGGCCAGAAGAGTTGAAAGAGGCGTCAGAAAAAGCAGAAAAGAGTGAGTGATTTAGGAAGAAGAAACAGTGAGAGGAAGGCGTCGTTGAAGGAGCTGAACGACAAACACTGTTCTGATCCTTTCTCGATTTTGCTGGGCAGAAATTCCAAGTCAGAAAATTATATATAAACAAGGACACCTGCTTCTCTTTCTAACTGACTTTTTTGGGCATGGCGGACTATCTCACCATCTCACCATTCACCAATAATAATATCGCTTTATGAAAAAAAATCATCAATTATATAAATTAAAACATTATGCCACCAAAGGTTGAATTGTGGTGTGTTACCACCATTCAACTGGCTATGCTATGGGTATGGGTTGTTCGATTTTAACTAGTGATATTAAGTTTGAGTTTTAATATGCATATGTCATAATCATTTGGAATTAATAAGATTCTCCCATTTTGGTACCATATTTCTAAGAATTGTATTAATCGGCTATCAGTGGATAAATCTAGAAGAAAAGATTGAGGGTATGCTTGGATTTAGAGAAAATGGGAAAGAAAAGAAAATTAGAGTGGAAAATGGGCCGGGAGACCTATGTTTCTTTTTTAAAATCAATGAATGCCTCTTTTTTTTTAAGAAAAAAATAATGTTTCTTTTTTTTTTCCAACACTCTGTAAATGTGTCAATTCATTCCATTGGCTATATTTATAACTCATTGATTTATTTCATTTTATTAAATTATTGATAATGCTGTATAGTTATAACTTATTTATTTATTTAATATATTAAGTTATAGAAATTCATTCACTTTTTTATTTTATATATTAAAAAATTTGTTACATAAATGCTAATATAAAATCTAATTTTAATTTTTTTTCTTAAAAATAACATCTTTTCACCATATTATAAATATAGTTATTTTGGCAAAGAGATAACGACATTTTAGTCATTCAAGTTTTTGCTCATTTTCCTTCCTCTCACTTTTCTTTCACTCATCCAAGTAAGAAAAGTGATAGTATTATTTTCTTCCCACTTTTCTCTCATTCCTATTTTCTTTCCTCCCAACTTTTCCTCTCATCCAAGCAGGCCCAGAATTGTAGATTTTGGGGGATATGGAATTAATAAAACACCGATCAATTTTGAGTAATAAATCACGTCTTATCTTTATTTGTTTATAGGGAAAATTTCATTAAAGGACCACTGTAGACAATTAATGTAAAAGAATGACCAAAACTTTCTGAAATTTCACTGCAGGACCTACGTTCTTAAATGAAAAAAAATTGTTGAGTAAAAAGACCTAAAAGCCCTTGTGCAAAAGAGGAATTAATTTCAGATAGGGACCACTGTGCAAAAGTCTTCCTTTGCTGACATTAAGCTGACAACTGACAACGTACTTCATGAGCTGACACAACGTACTTCCTTGGCTGACAACGTACTTCCTTATGCATATGGTCATTTCCTTGTGCATATGGTCATTTCCTTGTGCGTGGCCTGGACATAGGACATTATAAGGCCGATTTATTACTCCTTATTTATATGACGATTTCCTTGTGCATATTGACATTTCATTGTGCATATTCATATTTCCTTGTGCGATGCCTGGACATAGCACGTTATAAGGTCAATTTATTACTCCTTGTGCATATGGCAATTTCCTTGTGCGTGGCCTGGACATAGCACGTTACAAGGAAATGACCATGTGCACAAGGAAATTGCCATATGCACAAGGAGTAATAAATTGGCCTTATAACATGCTATGTCCAGGCCACGCACAAGGAAATGACCATATGCACAAGGAAATGGCCATATACACAAGGAGTAATAAATTGGTCTTATAACGTGCTATGTCTAGGTCTCATACAAGGAAATGATCATATGCACAAAGAAATGGCCATATGCGCAAGGAAATCGCCATATGCACAAAGAAATGGCCATATGCACAAGGAAATCGCCATATGCACAAGGAGTAATAAATTGGCCTTATAACGTGCTATGTCCAGGCCACGCACAAGGAAATGACCATATGCATAAGGAAATGGCCATATGCACAAGGAGTAATAAATTGGCCTTATAAAGTGCTATGTCCAGGCCTCGCACAGGGAAATGGCCATATGCATAAGGAGTAATAAATTGGCCTTATAACGTGCTATGTCCAGGTCTTGCACAAGGAAATGAGCATATGCACAACGAAATGCCCATATGCACAAGGAAATCGCCATATGCACAAGGAGTAATAAATTGGCCTTATAACGTGCTATGTCCAAGCCTCGCACAAGGAAATGACCATATGTACAAGGAAATGACCATATGTACAAGGAAATGACCATATGTACAAGGAAATGACCATATGCACAAGGAAATACGTTGTCAGCCAAAGAAGTATGTTGTGTCAGCTCATAAAGTATGTTGTCAGTTATCAGCAAAGGAAGACTTTTGCACAAGGGCTTTTAGGTCTTTTCACACAACAATTTTTTTTCATTTAAGGACGTAAGTCCTGCAATGAAATTTCAAAAAAGTTTAGTCCTCCTTTTACATTAATTGTTTACAATGGTCCTTTAATGAAATTTTCCCTTGTTTATATTATATCACCTTCTTTTGGCTCACTATTTATTTATATTATCAAGCTTACTTATTTATAATACTAGTAAGCTTCCCATCTAAAATATAATGTACACTCCTAAATGTATTATACCTTCATTTAATTAGATTAAATATGTTAGTTTAGTTTATTAATATAATTTTTAAAGGGATAGATGTCATATTTACCCTGAAAGTTTTAACTAACAATCATTAGGTGTTGGAAAGTTTTTTTAGGAGTAATTTGAAAGTTTACAATGATGATCAATTTTGCTTTTAAGTTAAATAAGTCAAACATGACATGACACGTGAATTCATCATCCTATTTATTTGCTGAGGTGACAACATCACCTTCTCTTTCTTCCTCCCTCCCTCGCTCTCCCATGAACCCAACCCCCACCGTCGGCATGCTTATTCAAACCCATTGGAAGGCACAGCCACAGCCACCGCACCGGTCACGGGGGTCCAAGGCAGATGAAGCTGATCACCATGAGTAGCGGATGAAGAAGATGCAGATATAGAAATTAAAGAAAGCAGGTTTAGCAAATTTTTCCAGAGAGAGATATAAGAGAAGAGAAGGTGTTGGTGAGAGAGGGAGGAAGGGAGGAAGCTGGAGGTGAAAGCAGAGGCCTTTGACCCATCTGAGCGGATGGGATGGGATGAGTGGAGAAAGAAAGAGTTATTAACAGTTAATGATCAAATGAGCATTATTGGGTTGAGATGCTTCTTCATCCAGGCCCCGTGTGATCGAGAGCCAGAAAATCTAACAGGGAAGAATAGGGGATTGGAGTGAGGAACAGAGGAAAAGGAAGCAAGTTGATGAAGCCAAAGACCAGTCTGGAGAACTGGAAATGGCCATTACTTGTTAAATTCAAGAGCTAAGATTTTTTGGAGAGAAGAAATAGTGTAAGAAAAAGGTCCGGTTCCATGTATATAACTTATAGTCCACTAGATTTCGTCTCGCATGGAAAGATTGTTGTTCATGATTCTTATCTGGATGCCACGTCATAGCCAGTCTCTTGTAAGCCTTCTTAAGCTAGCTCCTCATCGGCATCATCCCATTTGAACATCTGAGCAGAAGTCAAAAGCTTGGGGTTGGGTTCATGGGAGAGCGAGGGAGGGAGGAAGGAAGAGAGAGTGATGAGTGTGATGCCGCATCATTAGCAAATTAGTTGGAGTGACATACATGATGTTTGATTTATTTACGGTCAAAATTAACCTTAGAAGATGGTAGGGCAAAATCTACCCGCTTTGTAAACTTTCAAGGAAAATAAGAAAGAAAAACTTTTGGACATCCAGTGATTAGTGATCTTGGGTTAAAACTTACAGGATAAATATAATTCTTATCCTTTTTTTAAAAAATATTATAATTATCTTCCTTTTTTAGCACTATAATTATCTTCCTCACTTCACCCCTTCTCTTTTTTAATAACCTAATATAATTAGATTGTTGTTGATGCAGTATTAATAGAAGTAGTTTGAAAAAAAAAACTACCAAAAATTATAAACATAACTTGCATTTTGATCAAGATCAACTCCTTAGTATGCCTTACTTAAAGACCAAATACAGTTATAAATTACCCACAACCACCACATGAGGACTAAGAGTTGGTCCCTAACAATACAGTACATTGATTATTCGATTTTTTTTATAAAATCCACCTACAGTCATTGCCCAACAACACATCAACAAAATGACTTCCAATAAAAATATTCATGTACCTTTAAGAAATATTCTCCCCGATCCTAAATATAAGACCTATTTGAGGAGGTGGGTTTGATCATAAATACAAAATCATTTTCTAATTTTTCTTAATTTTTCTTTAAATTATCCTTATTGATGCTCCTTAATAGTAAACAAATATAAAGGAAAGATGAAAATAAAAGTAAATAGTTAGTGTGTTTTTGTAATATCACATCCTTTTAATTAATTTAATTATCCTTTTTAATTTAATTGAATTAATTAAATAAGTGTTATACTTAGAGAGTGAGTATATATTTCTTTTTAATAAGCCACCTGTCGTCCCAGATGGAGTACCAATAAAGGTATTGGCCCCAAAGCAAATGTTACCGTAGTAAACTACCCTCCCTTCATAAAGACCTCTATCCCCTAGAATAAATGAATAATCACATCGGTGGCTCCCCCTCGTTTGTATCGAACACTTTGCTGTCTTTAACTTAAAAAAAAATAGTATTCTCTTTTGTCCTTAAGTATAACGTATTTAAGAAATTGATTTTAATTTTAATTATTGAACGCATTTCTAATTTTTATCTATTTATTTCTAAACTACTCTTATTGATACTTCTTCATTAATTATTAATTAATAATTAAATAAGAGGGTTAAGGAAGATTACTGAGGTTTTTTTTAGAAAAAAACATTCACAGTAGACTTCATGGGGTTATTACTATCATACTAAAGTACACTTATATCCTTTATGTATACATGATATTCCATTTAAATCCCTCATGTTTATAAAATATATTTTTTGCCCTCACAATTTAACACAGTTAACAACAAAAAATGCTGATGAAGTAAAGTTAAGTTGTGACTGTGCGATGTTGACCAAGCTATTTTAGCTTCTTCTTTCTTTTTTAAATGATACTCCCCCCTTTTTGTCAAATTAAAAGGAGATACACGCCTAAGATTATAAATATGATTGAACCCATAAATTCCCACTTATTAGGGAGATTTCATATCACTAACCCATAGGTTACAAGCACTTGAATATCCTATTTTATTTTTAATCCCAGTTGTCGACTTAATTTTTTTTGTTAGAAAAAAGAGGGGGAAATCTCCCTCAACCACCATCAGATGCAACCCACCAGCCCCGCGCTACACCGTCATTATAAATTTATAATTGAGACAGAAGTTAACTCAGGACGATTTGGTCCTCCTAAGAATTAACCATCTTGTTGACGGTAGTGCAGTTTCAGAGAGATGGCCGGAAACGAAGAAACATGCAAGAGGAAATAATACTGGAAATCTATAGCCGAGGTAAAAATAAACTCCACATATATTTTCAGGATCAAAGGTATACTTTCATTGTTATTATTAATACATACTCATTGTTGGGGCATATGATATTCTAAGATTATGTGTTTATAAACTAAAAAAAAGTATGATTATTTTGACAGAAAAGCGTAAAATAAACATAACATGTTAGATTTATAAAAAAAAAATTAAGTACAAATTTATAATTTCTCAACTTTACATGGCACTTTATGAGGTCCATCTTTCTTTCTTTACTTTTAATTAAAATTGTATAAATTAATGAAGTGAACGCTACTCCAAAATTTAGTCAGTTTTATTTGGATAACTCAGTACGATTTTTTTTTTAATGAATTAAATACAGAAGTTTCAAGTGTATTATCAAATAGAACAACACAAAGTTAGGCTGTGCTTCTTTGAGGGGAAAGGGTGAGCCAAGCGACTGTACTGAATCCTTAAGAAAATTGAAGGCTAAAAGAAAAGGACCAGGTCACATATTGGACCACCAATAATTCAGATTAAGATAATTAATCGATAAGGTCGCATTGATTAGAGTGAAAGAGACTTACCAATGGATAGTTTCTCACCAATAAAGAGCGAGATATATGCCTCTCAAGCTTTGCATAGGCACAAGAAAACTACACGGAGAAGGTATGATAAAAGAAAATAGTTGGTATGGCGATGTAAGACTCCGTTAGATCTTTTGAGGTTTCAAGTTCGAGTCCTAGAGGAGACGCTTACATTGAGAGGGGAAGTCACGAACCCGGAAATTAGAGTAATCAGTTGTTCGGATACTTGGTAATAGGATCTAGATTAGGCGCTGACTGCCAGTTAATATATGTATAAAAAAAGTGTTTCTCCAATAATATTGTCTCTGATAAAAAAATATGGACTTGTGAAAAATAGGTTTAAGGTATAGTAACAGTCTACAATACCTTTTCAAATGCATATATATCCTAAAACATTTTATATAATTATGCCCAACAGGTCAGGCATCTTTTAGGTATGTGCACCAAGGTTCAAAAAACCGAACTGAGCATCAAACTGGGTGAGGCACTGGTTCAAGAGTCAATGGTCGGATCAGGGTCGGATCGAGGTCAAACATGTTATATTAAAATAATAAAATTTTATTGATATTAACATTAATAATCACTAATATCAAAATGTAAATGTAGATAGGTATGCATGATTCATCAAATATGAATATTTTAATGTTTCTATAGAGGGAAAAAAGAGAAAATATTAGTTGATTACACGTGAAAATAAATATTAATTTACAATTTACAGACTAAAATACAAATATTAAGAGCAACAACAATTAAATATAAAGTATATGCAAGTAAAATAGCATTTAAAGTATTATAGTTTCCTAATTTCTAAAATTGAGTTAAGTGAAAGTTAGTAATTAGGTGAATTATAATAAAATTAAAAATTTTCTTTTTTTAAAAAAAAATGCCAGACCGGTTCAACCCTCGGGTTGACCCGGTCATTCACCGGGTCAACTGCACTCCCGGTTTTAAAGCTCGACCGGACCCAGTGAACCGGCCGGTTCGGTCAGGTTTTATTCCTTGATGTGCACAACTCTAAATTATTTTTTATGCATCAAACACCTAGAAGTAATTAGTGTAACCGGTCTGGTTGAGCTTCAGAACCAGGGGTGCAGTTGACCCGGTGAAGGACCGGGTCAACCCGGGGGTTAAACCGGGTTGGCCTTTTTTTTTAAAAAAAGAATCTTTTTTATTTTATTATAATTCACCTAATTACTAACTTTCACTTAACTCAATTTTAGAAATTAGGAAACTATAATACTTTAAATACTATTTTACTTGCATATACTTAATATTTAATTATTGTTGCTCTTAATATTTGTATTTTAGTATGTGAATTGTAGAATAATATTTATTTTCACGTGTAATCAACTAATATTTTCTCTTTTTCCCTCTATAGAAACATTAAAATACTCATATTTAATAAATCATGCATACCTATCTACATTTATATTTTGATATTAGTGATTATTAATGTTAATATCAATAAAATTTTATTATTTTAATATAACCGGTTTGACCCGGTCTGACCATTGACCCTTGAATCAGTGCCTCACCAGGTTTGATGCCCGGTCCTGTTTTTTGAACCTTGGTTAATTGTAAAATCACACATATTAATACTTTAGAATAATAGACACACATAAAAAAATATTTTAAAGTCTTGGATGCACTGCAAAATACTTGATGGCACTGGATGCTTTTTAAAAAAACACGTTAGGATGCTCCATAAATCTTACTAAACCCAAAATAATATTATAATTAGTATTTAAAAAAACAACAAATAATTTAAAAGAGTAAAATGTCTTAAGGATGATTTTCAAATAGAGTATCTATATCAAAAGAATTAGTCTATTATAAGTGTGAGTACCCTTTCCCGCCTTTGCCATTAGGCCCGAGCCTAATTCAGAAACAATAAGAAGTAAGCTGAGTTCACACCAACCCATGTCTATCCAAGAGACTGAACCATTCAAATCATGAAGATAGGACTTGAGCGCACCCATACCAGGGAAGTTTACCAGGTCAATTGGGGAACGGTTACCAATGGGCAAGTCATAACGGCCCACTATTCCGGCAAAATCGCAGCCAACCATTGAATGCGCAATATAGAAGATCATGAGAAGGCAAGCATAAAAGGCTAGGAAGGAGAACCCTAATGGGACACACAGAATTCTTCAGAGAACTGACGGTAAGCATACTCTTAAGGGTTCTTGAGTGACCAATTCATTTTCTGTTTACCTTTCATTGTATTCTTGTGATTGTACTTGGACGAGGTTCCTAATCATCTTTTGTAATCACCGTTGCTGGTGACCCGATCATCTTTAATAAAAATACTTTCTCCCTTTTTTTTTTGCTTTACTAATTTTAGCATCAACATTTTGGCGCACCATAAGGACTTGTTAGCAACACTTTTCTAAAAAGCCACTCGTTATCTCGTCGAAATACTCCCACCGGTCCTAAATATAAGACCACTTTAACTTTTTTTTGTGGAAGTTAAGGAAGCAAATTAGACCACTAAATTATAACATATGTCACATGTAATTAGATTATAGGGTAGTTTAAAAGTAGAATAAAGTAGTTCTGAGGAAAAAAGATAATTATAGACAATTTAAAGTGGTTAATTTTGTATCCTTAATTTTTTTTAAAAAAGTCAAAGTGGTCTTATAATTAGGACCGGAGGGAGTACAATCATGGCTGAACCTTCTGAGCAGCCAAACCCCACTAAACAGCTGAAGACAATCCTCAACCTTTTGATTGAGCAATCCGAGAGAATAAAGCAGCAAGATGAGTTAGCTGAGGAGCATTCCCATACCCTGAAGCGGCTCGAAGACAAGAACAAAGGCATCCAATTCCGGATAACTAGGATGTCCATGACTCACCCCAAGTCATCTCAACTATTAACACGGCAGACATGCCAATCATGCAGCCCTTCGTCACTTAATTGAACGGTCCCGAACCGGGACACAGGTAAGAAACATGTCATCACGATAACTGACGCTAATGATTCTGTTGCAGGAACCAGCATCGAGGTAGAAAAGCCACAACATATTGGGCCCAAGCATGGGCAACGACCGGGGTTGCAAGTAACCTACCCGAAAGACCAAGTGGGACACCCTCAAACAGCCTTGACGTCGATGGGATCACTCTTATACTCTGGATTGCGGTGATCTTAGTGGAGAGCAAGAAACCATGGGCTTTAACGAAACATTTGCCAAAAAGATTCGCTATGCTGTCATATGTATAGGACACATGCAAGTATGAAATGAGCAGTGTCATGCCTGTGCAACTTTGGTCAAGGCTGCTCACTCTCTTACCTTTTGTTTTTATTTGGTGTGCTTTATGTATTGTTTTTTGTTTTAATTATTCTTGTAGCCAACTATCTATTGGATCTCTATTTTTACTTCTTGGTTGGATATGTGATTTGGCTTCTAATTATAGAGTCAACTATAATCTCTCCTTGTCTTAGCCTACGGGTTATTCACATCGTGAAGGTCTATATGTGTATAGAACTTCGTGGGGGCGTGTCCTGGTGGAAAACAAATGCTGGGTGTTTCTACATGGGTCTTCAACTTTAGATAAAACCTGAACATAACAATGATCCTAACTTAATTCAACCACAGAGAATCAGAGATGAGTACTGAGCTTTAGGTGAGTCAAGACAATATGCTGAATCTATGGGCTTGGTGTTCTATAACGTTACTTTGATCCCAATGCATTGTATGTTTTGTTTTATTTCCTATATCTTTATGCTTATGTTAACTGTTTTTCTTTTAGTTTGTTGTACTGTAAATTACTTGGTCTTTTTATTCTGATGAATATGAGGCCTTAAGTGTACTTTCGTTTTGTTTTGAAATAAAGTTGGCTTTATATATATATATATATAAACTTAAGACCGATAACATAAGACTTCAACCTATATAGAACATTGATAAAAAAAAAACCTATATATCTTATACACAAATGTGAGTGTGTAAATATGCTTATGTCCTACACTACAAAAAAGCAGTGAATTAGCTACGGAATTTAGCAGCAGAATTATGTCGGTAAAAACAAAATTATGTGGCTAATTTTTTAATAACTACCTATTTTATGACAGATTCTGTGTCTAATTCATAAAGCATTCAATACATGCACATGCTTATTAAAGCGTGATTAGGACTTAGGAGTGTAAAGTGGGTAATCATGTGCTAGAATAAAATAGTACTCCATCGGTTTTTTTATGTGTACATTGCATATCAAACATATGACATTATGGCTAAAATAGTGATGAATGACTCTTCACGGCCGACTCCCGTAAGTTCAAGGTATGTATAGCATAATTTATGCGATTGCAGTGGAAGACTTTATAATAAGTGGCTTGAAGGAAACTGACAGAGGACCCGTGATAGAGGATTCAAAATTGATGTTTGATGTGAAATGCTACACAGAGGATCCGTGAGAGAAAAAACATACATGGGGGACAATAAATAAAAAAATGCATATGTGTTCAAAAATAATTATGAGTAATTTAGAGCAGTGACAAAAGATATAGTATTTCTTAATTAAAGTGGTAAAATTTTTGTTGTAGAATTACATCTTAACCCAAAAAAATATTATATAAACGAGTGCCAATTTAATCATGATTCAACGGACATGCAAGCTGCAGATTTCTCCCCTCAAACATATGGCTTTTTATGCAAAGCTTAGAACAAAGAAAAAAAAAGGAAAATAAAAACGTGTCACGTGTGTTTAGGAGGGGCCCGGGGGGGTCTAGTCCTCCAAAAATTTGATAGGGATTAGGGTCTTCGGACGTGTTTCATACGATGCACGACTAACTTGATATGACATTAAGAGATTTTTAGGTACTGGGTCCCACTGAAATTGTGCACCAATAAAAGGAAATCAAATCGCATAGTGGGACCCATATTTTTAACAGCTTTTCCATCTCTCATTTTGCACCCCACTACTCCCCGCCCTCTCACATTTTCTTTTTAATCTAGGATAAAGGTAGGAATTTAACAACAAAATTTTTGATCAGGAGTATCTGGCACCATAAAGTTTTTTTAGGATTTTATATGCATATGAAGTTTAAAAAGTGGGGCGTTTTTAACAACACCGTTAACTGAACAGTAACATCGTTAAGGGCGAATGAGCGGATTTAACAACAAAGTTTTTGGCCAGGAGCATCTAACACCACAAAGTTTTTTTAGGACTTTATATGCATATGAAGTTTGAAAAGTGGGGCGTTTTTAACAACACCGTTAACTTAACAATAACATCGTTAAGGGCGAAGGAGCGGATTTAACAATAAAGTTTTTTGTCAGGAGCATCTGGCACCACAAATTTTTTTAGAACCTTACATATACATGAAGTTTCAAAAGTGGGGCGTTTTTAACAAAGCCGTTAAGTCCAACATAACCACCGTTAATTTTGTATTATGTGGGACCCATGAAATAGTCCTAAATTTGTCCCAAAAATAATTTTTCTAGATATACTTTAATTTCCAAATTTATTTATAAGACTTTTTAAATACTAAACAATACCCCAATGTTCTAAATATGCCCTTATTAAAATTTATCTCGTAACTATTTTTCCTCAATTAAATAAGAAAATAAACTTTAAAAATTATTAAAAATACATCTGGCCTCATAAATTTATTTATAAGGCTTTTTAATTTCTAAAAGCCTTCATAAGACCTCAACTAAACCCTTATTATCTCTTTTCTCCAAATTAAGTTTTATTTCCTGATTATTTCTCTTTATTTCTTAAAGAAAATAAGCCTCAAAATTATTAAAAATGCCTAAATATCATAAATTTATTTTTCAATGCTTTTTAATGTTTTAGTAATATTCCAAAACCTTAAAAAATTCCTTATTTTCTATTTTCTAAAATTTGGGGTGGTACACATACCAAAATGATTGGCGCAGGTATTGAGTGTCTTAGATTGTCTCATCCATTGTTGTCAAACTCGCGAGTTGACTCTCCGATTTTACCGCTTTTACGATTCTACCTAACCAAAACGTGTCACGAGTCACTTAAATTTGTACTGGCTGTAAACTCGGTAAAAACTTTTGAGTTTATATGCCGAATTTGCCGTTTTTAAGTTTTTACTTTATAGAAAATCGTGTTAACTTGCTATAAATCTTATATAAATTATTTTTATTTGACCATATTCAATGAATTTATATATAAATTTCATAGAAGTTTCTTTATTGAGTTAGATAAAGTATGAATGTTGATATATTTAAGATCAACTATTTATATTTAAAATATATTAAAGTCAAATTATTATTATTTTTTGTATTTCTTATGTAATTATATAATGGAAACACGTATTTATTAATAAAAGTAAACTCTTACGAGTTTACAATTCGAGTTTACGATCCGGTTTTACATTCTTTTCACGAGTTTACTTAAACTCATGAGTTTAACAACCTTGGTCTCATCACAAGCCTAACTTTCCTAGTAACCTTATGCTTCAAAAAAATTCATAGTAAATGTCAAATATGGAATGTACATGTGTCCACAGTATGGGGCCCGTATATTATAAAGTAACGGTGTTAGTGTTCTATTAACGGTTTTGTTAAAAACGCCCAACTTTTTAAACTTCATGTGCATATAAGATCCTAAAAAAAACTTTGTGGTGTTAAATGGTCTTGGCCAAAAACTTAGTTGTTAAATCCGCTCCTTTGCCTTTATGAAGTAACGATGTTAGTGTTCAGTTAACGGTGTTGTTAAAAACGCTCCACTTTTCAAACTTCATGTGCATATAAGGCCCTAAAAAAACTTTGTGGTGCCAGATGCTCCTGGCCAAAAACTTTGTTGTTAAATCCGCACCTTCGCCCTTTAATTTAATACTCTTTCTCTCAAATCAAACTTCCTCCCTCTCCCTTTTTTTCCTTCCGCCAGACCTCTCTAGTCCCTCCTTTTTCACGCTCTAATACTCTCAAATCTATATAAGTTTAATGGAATACTTTTTAAATCTACTAATAATATTAACTATTCTATATATTCTAGGACAAAACATTATCAAAAAGAGGGTTAAAGATTATATTTGCTCTGAAAGTATGCACGGTGGATCACATCTGCTCCGAAAGTTTTTTTTTTGGTCCAATTTTGCCCTGGAAGTGTGTAAAGTGTATCATATTCGCCCTTTACCGTTAAAAAACCCATGTTGACCATTAAATAGTTGATGTTGACCGTTAATATTTTAATGGTAAAAGGCGAACACTACTACAAAAAGCCAATTTCTTGTCCCTAATTAACGTCAGTCAAGTATAAAACTGACATTGAAAATAACTCGGTGGCATTTTTGTAATTAAATTTGGAACCCAAGGAGAAACGATGTTCCTAAATTGGAGGATATGTGACGTGAAAAAAAAAATGTCACATCGGCTGGGATCGGGGTGTGCCTAGCCTATATAAGGGGGCATATTCTCCTTCCCATCGAAACGCGTTTTCACGGGTGAGTGTGGGAGGCCTTGGCCATTATCCCTACCGTGAGGAACAAAACCGTGAGGGGCATAGCTATATCGCCAAAGCGGACAATATCTTGAGCGAGGCTTGGGCTGTTACACCTTTTTCCCCCTCAGCTCCCCATTTCCCTCTCTTAGCTAATAAGAAACAATGTTACATGTTTTTTTATATGTGACGTGGAAAGAAGAAACAATGTCACAGGTTTTTGATATGTGACATGGTTTCTTACCATGTCACATATTAAGCATACAAGTGACATTGTTTCTTAATTTTTTTTTTTAAAAAAAAGGGCGCCTTTTTATCCCCTCAACTCCCCATTTCCCTTTCTTAACTAATAACTTCTCTGACCCGATCAAAACATCAGCTCCCTCACTTACTCTTCTTCCTCCCAAACCCTCAGCTCCCTCACTTCGTCTTCTTCCTCCCAAACCCTCAGCTCCCTACTTTCTCAGCTCTCTTAGCTCTCTGGGCCCAACGCTCCCCATTACCGGTGCCTCTCTTCCTCCTCAGCTCCATTGTAGGCCCAGCTCTCGAAACCTCCGCCTCTATTCCTCTTCTTTCATTCTGTTACTTCTTCAGGTTTAGCTCCCCTCTCTCTCCTTTTGGGTTTTTGCCTTCTATGTACTGCATTTTTGTGTTTTTGCATTTTTCTCTATCTTCTTATTTTGGAGTTCTAAGCTCTTTTGTCGAGCATTCTTAGTTATTGAAATGTGTACACTTTTAATTAGCTACCAGCCCTGCTAATTTCATTACTTCTTGCTTTGTTTTTTTTCCTTGCTTTGTTTGAAATGTGTACACCTTTAATTAGCTATCAGATGTATTCAAACATTTTTAGTTTATTGATTTCCCTTTTCTTTCTTCCCTCTTGCTCTGCCGCTCCTTCAATGGCAGGTACGCGTCTCTGTTTCTTCAATGTCATTTTCCTGACCGATTTCTTGGAAATAATCATGCAAAATCCACTTCTAAATATTGCAGGATGAGAGGTGTTGTGTTACATTTGTTACATTAAGTGATTTACTTTTTCAATTAGAAGAACACGATTTCCAGGTTATTCTTGAAATTGTTCTTACCTGTTTCCCAATTTGATTCTTGATTTCTCTGCATTCCCAAGTTAATTTTTCTTTCAAATTTGGTTAGTAGAAATCAGTGAGCATTGTACAAAATACTAGTTGTGTAAAAATGGAATTTTTTGTTTGTGTAGTAGTAGCAAAAGTCACATGTATATATATTTGTTTGATTAAATTAGTTATATATCTGGTTGATGGTTTACATCTATTAACGTTGTAATAATCTCTTTCCATCAGCAATGCAATGCATGAAAATATGGGGAAAAACAAAAAAGAAACTAATTTTTTTTAAAAAAATGGAATTCACGTCACATACTACAGTAAATGAGTGACGTGGTTTCTCCTGCCAGGAGAAACCACGTCACTCATTATATAACTTGTGACATGGTTTCTTGGAGACCTAACAGACAAAACTCAACATTTTGCGACTTATCCACGTCCTTTTTTTTATAACATGTGACATGGAAATTCTAACTTTTTATGTCTGTTATTTATTGTGATGTGAAAAGTCAATTTTTCCATGTCACTTGCTTTTATGTCCCATACAAAAGTGACATGAAAACCCCAAAATAACGGACATAGAAACCCTTTTTTGTAGTAGTGGAATATGATCTACTATGCACACTTCCGGGGTAAAATTGGATCAAAAAATACTTTCAGGGCAGATATGATCCACATGCATACTTCCGGGGCAAATATGACCTTTAACCCTATAAAAAATCCTCCTTTATAGATTTATTTATTTTAGTTTTGCTAAAATCAATTTATTTATCTTAATAACATTAGAATATTTAATTTCACCGAAATACTCATTTTTTTCTTAAATATATGACTTATTTGATGACTAGTGAGGAAACTTGTTCCTAAATATAATATCTCTTTCTATTTTTTTAAGTTTAAATTATCCCTATTAATACTTCTCAATAATAAATAAGTAAGAGATTAATGGTGCAATAAAGATAGATGATTAGAGTGTTTGATTTTAGTATTATATGTAATTTTAACTAATTAACTATTACTGTTAATCTAATTAAATTAGGTAAATATGTTAATTTTTTTTAATAAATTTCATAATACTGCGTGCCACTAAGAAAATACCCCCCATCCCTAAGTATAAGACATATTTAGATTAAAATCACATATGGTATTACATAAATATAGTATTGTGTGTTTGTTGATTATTGGAAAGAATTAATAGGGTTAATTTAGGTTTTAAAAAAATAGAAAGAGATATTATATTTAAATTCAAGTTCTCACTAGTCACCAAATGGGTCCTATGTTTAAGAAAAAAATGAGTATTTCGGTGCAATTAAATATTCTAATATTACTAAGATAAATAATTCTTTTCCAAAAATAAAATAAATAAATCTAAAAAGGAGGATTTTTTATAATGGTTTGTCCAAAAATATAGAATACTAGTTAATATTATCAATAGATTTAAAAAGTACTCCATGTTTGGTTAGAAAAAAAAAGTGCCCCATGAATTCATTTTATGAATTTGAGAATTGAGAGTGTTAGAGAGTGAAGACGAAGGGAGGTCTTACTGGCGGAAAAAAAAGGAGAGGGAGGAAGTTTGGTTTGACTATTTGAGAGAAAGAGATTAAATTAAAAAGAAAGTGCGAGAGTGAGGGGAGAGGGAGTGGAATGTGCGCTGGGTGGTAAAATGAGAGGGTGAAGAGCTGTCAAAAATATGGGTCCCACTATGTGATTTAGCTTCTTCTTATTGGTCAGTGCATAACTTCAGTGGTACTCCCAAAGTACCTAAGAATCTCTCTATGAAATTCGGCTAAAATAATGATGAATGGCTCGTAGTCTTTGGATTTAAAATTACAAGACTTGTTATAAAATTTATATATAGTATTAAATAATACTATCAATTCAGACCAACCAACCTTTGGATCAACTGATACGAGTGTTGATCTAGTTTAACTAAGGTCTCAAGTTCGAGTTTGAGCATGTAACCCCCTTAAACTTTGTGAAACGGGTTGCCACTCGAAAGGATCCCACCCGCTCTGAGAATTAGTCTAGGTACGTTGAATTCTATGAATAAGGGTTATTTTGGGATACCGAGTGAATATTAAAATATAAATAATATTAATTCAAATTCAATATTGAAAAGTAGTTACTCCGGACATGTTGAAAAAATATAGTTTTGGTTTTATAACTCTTCATTTACTTTAAATTGTGCTAATAAAATATTGAGATTATTACTTTACATTGTTTCTTTAAATTTTTTAAATTATTCTATTGATGTTAATGATATGTAACATGTAAACTTCATATTCGTTTAATTTCATTGGATGAAAAAATAGTTTCGGGGTAGACTAATCTTATTAATTACATGTTATTGTCCCAGAAAAAATAATCCTACTGATTACATGTTATATTACTAAATTATTTTCACATATACCTTTTTTCCATGTTTCGAAAACCTAGACCGGATCGGCCGGTTCAACCGGAAAATAGGCAAACCGGCCACTTGTCTGGTCTGGGTTGGCATATGGACTAGCATAGATTTAACCCAGGAGAACCTAGATTAACCTCTAAAACTCATGTGACTCGGCGGGTTTAACGAGTTACCCGTGTTAGATTTTTCCCCACAAAATTTCGGAGGGATGCCAGAGATTTCTGATGAAGGGTGGAGAAGAAGGGAGGATGGTGATGGGACTAGACAACGGCACAAACTTGAAATGAATGAAAATGATTTTGGCAACCGCAAGATAGTGGAGTAAGATGATTTTCACGGTTGAATAAGAAGACTATTGAAGAACCGCTGCAATGAACGAGTGGTAAAGGAGCTGCTGTTATCTTTACTAATTAGGTTTCTTTCTTTCCTTGGGCTTGGGCCCTTTTTTACTACCTAAAATCAAATGCCACAAATATTTCACACACGCATAAATTAATAAAAGTGCATTTATAAACGGGGTAAAGATGCAAATTTAGTATCCTACAATATTGCGAATCGCACCAAACATAAATAACAATTTTTTTGTCAGTGTATAGTTATCATGGATTTAAAAGGTAGCAAATATAGTAACACCGTTAATTCCTCTTAACTTCCGTTAAATATTTGAAAGGTGGGACCTGCAATGGCACAAACTTCACTCCTCCTTATTATTTTATTATGGGTAAAGATACAAATTTAGTATTCTACAATATTACAAATCGCACCAAACATAAATAACAATTTATATCCCCTTGATGCGTCAGCCCCCGCCATTACCTCGTGCGTTAACGATTTCTCCCCTTGTTGCATCAGCCTCCGCCGTTACCTTGTGCCTGCATCAACGCTCTCATTCACCGACTTCACTGCACACACAATGCCACAGTGGCCCTTAAATGCCTCTTCACATTACACAACATCATCGTACGTGGGCCTCTCACTCTCAAGGACCACCTCGCTTTTTACCATTCCTATGATGCCTAGAATTTCCTTAAACTCTCTGCCTTTCGCGACAACTCAGACGTCGAATCATTGGAATTGTCGTCTTGAGTTTGATGGTACGCTGGTGTGTTAGAACAGAGACTGTCAGTTTCCAGAGTCTACATAGTGACAAAAAAATTGTTATTTATGTTTGGTGCGATTTGCAATATTGTAGGATACTAAATTTGCACTTTTACCCACAATAAAGTAATAGGGAGGAGTGAAGTTTGTGCTATTGCGGGTCCAACCTTTCAAATATTTAATGGAAGTTAAGAGGAATTAACGGTGTTACTATATTTGCTACCTTTTAAATTCATGATGACTATATACTGACAAAAAATTGTTATTTATGTTTGGTGCGATTTGCAATATTGTATGATATTAAATTTGCACCTTTACCCTTTATAAACTGACAACATACAAACTTCACATAATTTTATTTTAGCTTTACAATTTATTTGAAACTCATTTGTTTAGAATTCATAGCTGAATTTTCAATATTTGAAAAAAAATGTCATCCATGAATTTGTTTTCAAAATTAAAAATAATAAATATATATAGAAACTCATATATGATATTTTATCCACGATAGCATTCAGATATTATATAATTATAATATAAATATAATCAAATTTAATATTTTATCCCTCAAAATCCTCTCATCTCACATATTCCCCTTTCATGGAAGTGCATTTTAAGTTTAGTTACAAATATTTGTAGTTAAATATAATTACTGTAAATTATATTATATTATTTTTATGTGCCTGGTTCGACTCTGAGTTGACCATAGTTGAACCTCTGACCCTTAAACCAGTGTATCAACAAGTTCATTGTCTGGTTCGGTTTTTTGAGTCTTGCTTTTTTTTTTACTCATTCTATCATATCTCTCTTTCTCCAAAAAGCGTTTTAGGAAAAATAAATTATTTACCCGTATATTTTATAGAGTACTCCCTTCGTCCCTATATCTAAGAGCCAAAAATTCAAATGGTTTTGTCCATTTTTATAAGAGTTTGGCACAATTTGTCAAAGCATTTAGTGAATTTTTTCCCATTTTACCCATAATTATTCTCTCTATTTACATTCTCTTTCATACTCATTTATAACACTATTATCATATTTCTCTCTCTTTCATAAATAAGGACAAATTTAAGAAAACAAAATTATTTCAGACATATTTATTTTTCTCAATTACTTCTTTAATCTGTGTTTAACTTTTATAATAAGGGACGGAAGGAGTATATAGTAATGGGAGAATGTTCGAGTCGGAATATTAGAATAAATTCATAAAGCAAAGAGCCAAAGATGTTGAATGCAGTGTGGTGTGGTTGTAGAATCTGATTTTGCCTTTTTCCAAAAAAGCATCATGATGGTTCAATTGATTGTGACTTTTGAGAGATCGTTCAATGGTTCAAAAAAGCATCATGTTGGTTGATTGATGATGCATGAGATATGATACAACCCTTTTATTCATTTGAATCACGTGTCGTCGCCCTTCTGGATATTTGATTCCACGTATGAAATGAAAATAAAGATACGTAAACAAAATATTTAAGGAGAAAATTGCCGAAAAATTCCACGTTAGAAAAAGTTTTGCCTAAAAATATCTGTAAATGCAACATTTCATCTATTGTGTGCACTTATCTACAGCTATGTGCAAATGCACATGTCTTTGATTTTATTTTCACGTACAATTGAAACTATGTTGCACTACACTAAAAAGGTGCTACGCCTGTTTAAGGATCATCCAGGTTTTTAAGTACATTTGAATACTAAATTTTGGAATGGGGATTTTTTTTAAGTAATTTTCATTTCGTTTTTTTTATTTTGTTTCAATTCTTTAGTGTTGACTATCTGGATGAGATTTTGGTGACATTTTAAATATGATCTGAAATCAACTTTTTATTCCCCAAACCTCTTTCTTTACATCTTATTTCTTCATATCTTAAAAACTCTTTTTTGCTATGCAAATATTAGAACTTGAACCCCTTTGCTGCTAAATAATATTATTATTGAACTCATTTTATTGAACTTGAACCCCTTTACTGCTAAATACTAATATTTTTAGGATATTAAATCAAGGGAAAAAGACAAATAAATACCCTCCAATTTGCAAAATTTCATTAACAACTTCATGATAGGTATTAACAACTTCATGATAGGTTGTTGTGTTGTTAATACCTATCATGAAGTTGTTAATGGGATTTTACAAATTGGAGGGTATTTATTTGTCTTTTTCCCTTAAATCAAACGATGTTAATTTTTTTAAGGATTTAAAAGATAAAGCCAGTTTATATAATTATTGAACTCATTTTATATATATATATATATAGATACAAGTATCCTCATATTGTAGGCAGTCTGGTTTAAGACATTGGTGGGACTAATTAAAGGCATCTCTCTCAAGAACATTTGAACAATGGTTCATCATGAGAGAACAGCCTCATTCACTATATCTACCCCCATTGGTATATATAATGGAACTGACCAAGGAAGGAATGCTCCGTGTAAGATTCAAACTTGAGCCGAGTCCACCAGTAAGTTGGACAGAAAAATAAATTCCAAATAATTCAGCAGCAATAACTGAGATTGGACCTAAAACTAGGCCTGAAAATTGATACACATACATTATGTCTAGCCCAAGTTGGTCAAAAAAGGTTCGGCCCAAAAAATAGACCACACACAGTAATTACACTCATTTACAAGGTCACAGTCACACGATACTCGTAACTTAAGTCTTTGAACAAAAATTTTAGGAAGTTACAAGGAAGTTAGTAATCAGATCGTGATCTAACAATGGTGAGATAAAAAAATTTTGTTTATTTTTTTACTATATTGTTCCTCTGGTCATTAATATAAACTAGTTTAGATATATTAAGGAAGCAAGATACATTACTTAATTACAATAAATGCGATATGATCTCTCTAAAAAATCTCTAGATAATATTAGATTGTAATTCAGTTTATAAGTTAATTAAATTAATTTGAAAAAAATGATATATGTTAGAGACATAATTTATTGATATCTTATATTTAGAACTAAAACCAATCTAAGCGGCTCAAAACGCATGACAAGTATAAGATAAGAATATGATTATTAATATCCCCCAACTGAGGCTCAATTAACATATTTCAAACCCTTGAATTTGTTTTTGCAAGGTAAAACCAAAAATTTGTATTTTGAACATGCTTGGATCACATGTGGCTTCTCTGAATTGAATTATGAAGCTTAAAATGAATCTACACTGTAGTTTCTGGCCAAAGTTGAACCATTCATGATTCATGATGAGCTAATAAGATGAGAGATAAGACGCTAAAAATTAACATTCACATTTCACACTTCACATACGAGCTTTTTTCTTCCTTATAGTGTGGGTCACTAACAATAAAATTAACATAGAGACCAAATCTGAAGGAATTATTTAGTGTCCTCCTCATAGCAAGATCTCAAGTGAAAAATGATAAAGTTGCACTCCAATTTTCACAGGATGTGTTAAACTAAATATAGTCCAAACTTTATTTGGGATGAAGTTTGGAAACTTAAAAAAAATTTTCAACAATGATTTATAGTGTACAAGGAAAAATATACGAGAAAAGTTTTGTGTCGACTAATTGAATGTGTTTATAATAAACAGATCCAATAAAACACTCAGTCGACTACTGTTTGTAATGGTTTTATTTAGGATTTGAATGTAAGATAGATACAGAAGAACTTGACAAATACCTTTGTTACCACTTACCATTTGCACAACTGAATTATTAAGCATTCCACATTGCCTAAAATTTTATTTGGAAAGAAAATGCACCCAAGTCAGTGTATAGTGTGACTCAAGTGAAGCTTCTGCCTTATTCATATGACTATTTCTAAACTAATTCCCTCATCAGTATCATCAAAACAATCAGAAACCTTATTATGAAGGATTGAACTGTTTCCATTGACCACGCCTTCTAAGAAAATCAATAGATATGTGAACTGACTTGCTTTATCAAGTAGATAATTACATAATCTCAATAGCAGAGTCATTAACCACCTTCCCATACGATCTAAGGACTTTTTACTATCTAATTTATCTTAATCTAGTTTGCTCTAGTATGGCTTACTTTGGCCATGACCTTGGAAATAATGACAAAGTTGTCAATAGTAGATTTAAATAAACCAAAGAAAAAAATTCAATCATTTTATTCATCTAATGTTTAATAAAAGTGTACACTCAATTTAACATTTTTGGGCATAAACAAAATCGAAAAAACAGTTAATTTATCATTTTTTATATGCTAAATCAAGAGTTTAGAGGTCTGCTTAGGAGCCAAGCAACCAACCCAAATAAGAACTCATAATTTTGGATTTTGGCATCATAACTACATTTCCCTCCTTTAGCAAGAAGAAGAACCCTGAATTCCCTTCTCTCTCTCTCTCTCTCTCTCTCTCTCTCTCTCTGTGAGCTTTTCTTTCCTTCTACTCAAAGATGAATGAAAATGGAAGCGAAAGCTCTACCTACTCCAACTTTGATAATCAATCCCTCCTAATCAGTTCCCAATTCACTTTCCATCACTTTCACTGCTCAAAAATCTCTATAATACTCTGCATAAAATCACAAACACCCTCCTCTCCCAAATTCATCCAAATCGCCCAGAAAAGATTGTACAACAGAAATTCAAGAAAAAAAAGATGAATCCCAAGTGGGTTCTTCTGTTGAGCATTTCAACGATCTTATTAGGAATTGTTGTGAACGGCCAATCGGCAGTGAAGCCACTGGTGAAGACAGTGAAGGGCAAGAAATTGTGTGATAAAGGATGGGAATGCAAAGGATGGTCTCCTTTCTGCTGTAATGATACGATTTCTGACTATTTTGAGACTTACCAGTTTGAGAATCTCTTTGCGAAGAGAAATTCGCCGGTGGCTCATGCTGTTGGGTTTTGGGATTATCGTTCTTTCATCACTGCTGCTGCTCTTTACCAGCCTCTTGGATTTGGTACCACTGGAGGAAAGACCAGTGGACAAAAAGAGGTTGCTGCTTTTCTTGGTCATGTTGGCAGCAAAACCTCTTGTAAGTATTAAGTGACTTTAGCTTTTCTGCTCTGTTGATTCAAAATATTGAGAGTGATTAACGTTTCCACTTGCACAATTCTGGTAGGTCTGAATCATGTTATATCGTCAATCCCATTGTTTCATCACTTTTAAATCATAATTGTTTCATGACATTTAAATCACAATGTCATAGTTTGTATATTATTAGATTATATGTTAACTTATAAATTAAATAAACTAGTTTAGAGAAAAAATTGAAGAAAATCAATTTATAAGTTACTTATTTAACATTCTTAGGATTTTTAAAATAAAGTTAACTAGTTAAAATTAGAAAATCACATTAAGGGCTACTTAAGACAAATAATTTCAGTCAAATCCCATAACTTGCTAATTGTGACCCATTCGTTTGTCATTGACAAGTTATGAGACTTACTGGATATTATTTATCTCATATCGGATTTTTAATGTGATTTTTCCCTTTCTGTAATCTACCTAAATTAGTGACCGGACTCTTATGTTAAAGACTAGAGGTAGTATCATGATAAAAGTTGTTCAGGTAAAATTTGAAGATTTGCAGCCATCTGTATTGAAATAGTTTTGATGGACTTGTGATGGCTTGATGTTTATTTGTTCTCCTGAGATCCAGAGCGAAGAAAGTATACAAAACTATATTACAGGTTTGGTTGGAATATTATGTTGTGATATGCAAAACAGACTATGGGGTGGGTGTTTCGACCTTATCAGTTAGTTATATGAAAAGTTCAGAAAAATCAATCCTTTTAATAGGTTGATTATGAACTGGTAATTGATATGGGATGTCTAAGCTATGTTTATAAACTATGGTTGGTCAAGATTTTGTCCCTGTATTAGAGAAAAATTATGACTAAAAAAATGATTTCAGGTGGATATGGGGTGGCCACTGGAGGACCCTTTGCCTGGGGATTATGCTACAACAAGGAGTTGAGTCCTGATCAGTACTACTGCGACGAATATTACAAACTAACCTATCCCTGCACTCCTGGTGTGGCATACTATGGCCGTGGTGCTCTGCCAATCTATTGGTATGCTTTTTCGCAAGTATTGTTGTCTTTATTTAATTATTTTCATAATTGATTATTTCAGATTAAGTCTTGCGAGTATTTCATGGGATGATACTGCAAAAATGGGAAAATTTTGCATGATGAGTCCTTGACGAAGAAGTTTGTATGTAAAACTTTGGCATTCTTGGTGTGTGTTTGGCTACAAGTTCTGAATGTCCAAAATGACTTTTGCGAAATGAAATATGTACGCAAAACTGGGCTTTTGTTTTTTTAAATAGAAGACGGAGATAGCTCTAGAAAACTGGGTTTTGCGAACTGGTAATTAAGCACACATTTGAGTTGCTTTTGTTGATTTTCCAGCAAAGGAACAAATGTAATATGTTGTGATTTGTGAAAAGTGGAAGCCATGAAACAAGCATCTTGTAGGGGAAAGTTTGCAGGAGATATGTTTCTTTCCAATTCTCTCCTTTTCATGCGCATAGGTTCTTTTTAATATATTTCCTTATGCTTTAGAGTTGGATTGCTTCTCTGATTTTCTAAACAGTAGAGCAAAGCCGAGGTTATTTTCCAAATTATGATGGAAGTTATAGTATTTCCTTTGATGGCACTTTCACATCAGGAACTACAACTATGGGAAAGCCGGGGAAGCCTTGAAGGTGAACCTATTGGACCATCCAGAATACATAGAGCAAAACGCAACCCTGGCCTTCCAGGCTGCAATATGGAAATGGATGACCCCACCTGACAAACATACACCTTCAGCCCATGATGTGTTTGTTGGCAACTGGAAACCCACCAAAAACGACACGCTCTCCAAGCGTGTTCCTGGTTTCGGTACCACCATTAATGTCCTGTATGGAGATCAAGTCTGTGGCCAGGGATCTGACAATGAGTCTATGAACAACATCGTTTCTCACTATCTGTATTACCTTGATCTTATGGGTGTTGGCCGCGAAGAGGCGGGACCTAATGAGGTTCTCAGCTGTGCTGAGCAAGCTTCGTTTAAGCCATCCGTTTCATCATCAGCAACAAATTGAGGTTTTTACTTCGTAGTGGTTGGCCTGTCTATTCTTGTATCCTCTTTGAAGTGGTGGGAAAACTAATAAGCAAAGGGCAAGTAGAGAATATTTCAACTACTTTGGTTTTCACATTGGAAGTAAAACTACTACTCCGGACACAGATTAATCTGTTGTGCTGCTATATATATGTAAAACTTGGATTGTGTTTTCTTTTTTCCCTTTATAATTTGAATATTTGATGTAAGGTTTGTATGAACAATTTTGTTGATATGGCTGTATATTTGTGAATTGTACTAATCAAAAACGGTTTTAAGGTTCCTTCCAAATAATTTTTACTCAGGGCTTCAACTGAACGAGGAGCTAATGCTGAGAGGTAGATGGATTGATTGTTATAATATACAAGTCCTCTGCTTAAATTTAGCATTTGAGTGAAGAGGTTCATGATAACATTTTCCAAGTCTTATTCTGAGTGAAGCCTTTCAGTTATTCTATCTCCCATATTGGATGGTTGGGGCTACAGCCAATTCGAGCCCTACGTTTGATTGTACTAGGCTTGCTTAATTGACAACAATATTTATCAATTAAAGTTTAAATTTTTCAATTTTAATTCTTATAATTTTAGTTCATTGTTTGATAATTTAGATTGAATATCTCTTCCTCTTTTTGAGCTGGGCCATCATTTCATCCATTATGTTTATAGATAATATATTTTGAACAGAGTAAATTATACCTATTCGATTAATATAATTCTTTGTCTCTTATTTTCTATGAATATACAAAAAAAATGTGATGATCCACATACCTCAAATAAAATTGAACACTCTCGTTCTCGTTTCTTGACAATTGTTTTGATTTTAATAGAGATGCTAATATGTAGATAACAACAAAACAAAAGTAGCCAAAATGAGTGGTGCAATGAAGCAGAGAACTCAGAGGCACTCATTCGGATGTCTGAGTTATCATAATCTCATTTTCACCTCTGAAACAAAACACCAAAAACATAATGAACATTCAAGTTTGTGGCAGAAAGAAAGAGAAGTAGAGAACAGAGTGGAGGATGGTGGGTGGAGACATAGACGATTTGCCCAAGAATGCAGCCAACTACACTGCCTTGACACCCCTTTGGTTTCTTGAAAGAGCTGCAACAGTTCACCCCACCAGAACTTCCATAGTCCATGGATCACGACGCTACACCTGGCTTCAGACTTACCATCGATGCCGTCGATTGGCCTCCGCCCTCTCTGCTCATTCCATTGGTCTAGGCTCTACGGTAATTTTTCCTTCTTATCCTCTTGTTTTTAGCTCCTAGGAACATGGAAAACAGAACATGAAACAGAGAAACAAAATTCAGTGCAATGTTTTTGAAACGATGAAGTGAAGCTACTAATAAACGGTTGTGGTTGAGATTATTCAAATTGAAAATTTGTACTATCTTCTTAGTTGCTGAAGCATGTCTAATCTTCATTACTCTGTTTTTAGATGGCATAGAAATTCCACTGACACTGAGCTCTCTTTATCCTTTTGTATCCATTTCTGTTAACTTCCATAAAGTATGGTTCGTTGCACCGTGTGATTAAGTTCCCCTGTTTCTCTTCATGCAAAATGATACTCCCTCCTCAGTTACCTTTTACGAGAAACAATCATCCGAATCACACCTTGATTAGAAAGTTGGCTATGGACAATAACGATGCAAAATTCTGTAACTTTTTGCCAAAAATACCTTCAATTAAGTGGAAGGAAGAGAATGTGTAGTGGAGAGAATCTGAGAATATGAGTAATTAAACGGGGTAACATGGAAATTAACAAATAAAATCGAGACAATCTTTATATGTGTATTATAAATAGGATGAAGCCATAGGTGATAGTTGTGATGTAAACTAAATATGAAACAAATTGAAAACAGGTGGCAGTGATAGCACCAAACGTGCCAGCACTATACGAAGCACATTTCGGAGTACCCATGGCAGGATCAGTGTTAAACCCAGTAAACATCCGTCTAAACGCATCCACAATAGCCTTCCTACTAAGCCATTCATCATCATCAGCAATAATGGTGGACCAAGAATTCTTCCCACTAGCAGAGGAAGCCCTCAAAATCTGGTCACAAACAGCCAAAACCTTCAAGCCTCCCCTCTTAATAGTCATCGCCGACGATGAAAACCGCGACCGGAAAGAAGTCCAATATGCGGTAGAAAAAGGGGCAATAGAATATGAGGTGTTCTTGGAAAATGGGGATGAAGGGTATGAATGGAAGGGACCAGAGGATGAGTGGCAGAGCATAGCACTGAACTATACGTCAGGGACGACGGCGAGTCCAAAAGGGGTGGTGTTACATCACAGAGGGGCTTATTTGATGGCATTGAGTGGAGGTATGATATGGGGAATGAATGAAGGGGCTGTGTATTTGTGGACACTTCCTATGTTTCATTGTAATGGTTGGTCTTATACTTGGACTCTTGCTGCTCTTTGTGGTACCAACATTTGCCTTCGTCAGGTATTCTGTTTACTAATATTCATATCTTTCTCATCTCTCTTGTTTGATATAGCACTACCATGATTTCATCAAATTATGAACTGGCTGGATTGGTTTCTAAATATGGGATCATTATAATTAATTCACTTTCTTTCTCGTATCTATAATTTTGTTATTCTTAGTTTGGATGAGAATATAATTAGAGATGAATGAATACTTGGAGGGAGAACTCTTGAAAATAGTAATTTTTTTAAACAATATCTTTGGAAGTTTTTCTTCCCTATAATTTTACCTATTTCCATAATTATAGAAAAGATGAGTAGCGAGAGCTAAATATATCTAAACAGTTTGGATATCATCTGAATGATTTAGATTTGATTTAAGATTCCTTAGCCATTAAATTTTTTTGAAAACAATTAAATTTAAACCGTCCAAATAAGTTTTAGACAATCTAGATATATTTTAGATCTCCTTCCTCATCTTTTTTACAAGTAAGGAAACATGTTCCCTGTTTTCCTCTCACTTTTCCTTACATCCAAACTTAAGCTAAAATTTCACTTTTTAAAGGGGTTTCCTTTTGAGGACAGCGTAGACATGATTAAAAAAATTATTTTTTTAACAGAGATTTAAAAAAGTATATGAAGAAAACAATTGTATATTTATTATAAAAAATGCAATACTTTAACATTTTTTATCCATCTATGAATTGGTTATCCACTCTATATTTTGTATATAATATAATGAAGAAGTAACATATAAATACTACTCTAGCATGCTCCCTATAATAGTATTTATCATATGAAGTGATATATATATATATATATATATATATATAGAAGTTGTTCTTGATTTTCTTACGTGTGATTTGCTTAGTTTCAATGTTGGAATTTTGTGTATTTGGCAAGAGTAGTATTGAAATGGATAATACTTATTATACCAAATTCTTTATATAGAATTATATATATAATGTCAAATTATATTCTCAAATCATAGATGCTAATCTTTCATTTTGTTTTATGGGATTTTTACGTAAACGAGATAATAAGATGTATGGATAAGTATTTAAAAATTTTGACACAAGTACTCTCCTAAAATCACTTGAATATCATAACCAAATTAATTATTTAAATGTTTTTCATTAGTGTGACTTAATTAGAAATGAAATGGAATATGTAATTCATTGATCCCTATTTAAGCCTAATAACTCAAATGCATGCAGGTAACAGCAAAGGCAGTATATGAAGCAATAGCAGAGCACAAAGTGACTCATTTCTGTGCAGCACCAGTAGTACTAAACTCCATTGTCAACGCCCCACCTGACCAAACAATCCTCCCTCTCCCTCACGTAGTCCACGTCAACACCGCCGGCGCCGCCCCTCCTCCCTCCGTCCTCCGGGCCATGTCGGAACTCGGCTTCCAAGTCACCCACACCTACGGCCTCTCCGAGACCTTCGGCCCATCCACATTCTGTGCCTGGAAGCCCGAGTGGGCCTCCCTCCCGGCCCAGGCCCAGGCCCGCCTCAAGGCCCGCCAAGGCGTTCGCTACATTGGCCTGGAGGGCCTCGAGGTCGTCGACCCGAAGACCATGGGCCCGGTCCGGGCCGACGGGTCGACATTAGGCGAGGTGGTGATGAGAGGGAATGTGGTAATGAAAGGGTACTTGAAGAACCCGAAGGCGAACGAAGAGGCGTTCGCCAACGGGTGGTTTCACTCCGGCGACCTCGCGGTGAAGCACCCGGATGGGTATATAGAGATTAAGGATAGGTCAAAGGATATTATTATTTCTGGAGGTGAAAATATAAGCAGTGTGGAGGTTGAGAATGTTCTTTATTCTCATCCCAAGATTCTGGAAGCTTCTGTGGTTGCTAGGCCTGATGAGAAATGGGGTGAATCTCCATGTGCGTTTGTGACACTTAAACCAGGATTGAATGAAGAAGATGATGAGCAGAAGCGTCATGGTTTGGTTGAGGATATAATCAAGTTTTGTAGGTCCAATATGCCTGCTTATTGGGTCCCTAAATCTGTAGTGTTTGGGCCTCTGCCCAAGACTGCTACTGGGAAGATCCAGAAACATTTGCTTCGGGCCCAGGCCCAAAATATGGGCCCAGTTCGGATTAGCAAGTTGTGACTCACGTGACTGCAGCATGATTGTATTTGTAACATGCAAATGGGTTAATCTCATTGTTGGTCTTTATAGTGTCATGGTCATCGAATTTGAGTTTTGATATATGTAGTCACAAATCATTGGTTTTTATTCCTATACTTTTATATAAATTTTATCTAAGTTATGTAGTTACAAATCATTGGTTTTTATTCATATAGTTTTATATGAATTTGATCTAAGTTTAATTACTGATTTCTATACTTTTAACAAGTTTCCACATGTTAGTTCTCATACTTAAATTCATATCAAATTTTATGAAATTATAGAGATTAAAACAAACTATTTGAAACTACAAAGGCAAAAACAAAATTTCTAGTCAAACTGTTCAGACCAATAATAATATTAAGTGATAAATAAAGTATGGTACATACACATATTGTTTAGGAGAGAGTGAAAGAGGATGAGAGTTGGGTCTCATATATCTATGGGATCCACATGAATCTACTTAAGGCAATCTATATGAACAATTTGGAAAAAGATGTAATGTGTGCAAAATTTGAAAGAAAAATTACCAACATTTGGAGATTATTGCAAATTCTAAAATTCACAGTAATTTTCAAGAGATTTTAAGGATCTGAATTGATGAGAACAGAGTGCAAATCTACAATTTCCTTTATAGATTATGGAGGAAGTAAGGGCAAACAATGTTTCTTTCTTTCTTTAATTTCCTTTTCTTCCAAATTTTCATGTATTATAAACCTCAATTATATATATATATATGTAATATCAATATAATGTGACTTTATTCTCATACATAAGCGTAACTAAACATCTGAATCAACGATTTTGCATCATAATATAAATACATTAAATGTCCTTTCAAAGATTCAAAGGGCATAAGAGATAATGATCTGAAGATGGGTCTTATCCCAGTTCTCAGGAGTCAGGTCGAGGTGGACTCGTTTCTCATTCTCATTCATTCTCTTCACATCAAAAAGCTAGCCCACCAAGAGATGTTAATTTGAGTTTATACAGATCAACCTTGGTTCCTTGCCCTGCATGTTTTTTCCATTTTCTCTGTTCATTGTTTATTAATGCAAATGTTGGGGCCCAACAAGAAAAGTTTATATGACTTGGTTTGGGTGGGGGGTAATTCTGGGTCCTACATACTGTTACTTAATAAGTAGATAAAGTTTCCAAAAGTTTATTCAGAATTAATGTATAGTCACATGGCTTAATACTTACCTCTTGGCTCTTGTGATAAAAGTTTGCACCTTTCCTTATCTACTTGTAGTTCTTGAACTTGTATAGATGATGATGATTTTCTGGTATAAAAAAATTCATGTTTGCATTATGATCAATCAATTAAACTAGGTCCAACTAATAATGCAATATAGTGGTAATTTATATTATTCTCCCAATAAGCAATCTATGGGTTTTCCTTTAAGATTAAATTCAAGTGATAAAAATGCAGTTAAATGGACCTAAACTAGAATGTAAATCTAAATCCTAAGGGCAAATGGTTAAAAATGACCGTATACTTATGTTTAAGATGCAGCTGGCATTTTATATTATTTTTTGGCTCAAAAATATCCCCCAACTTTTAAATTTGGGCCAAGAATGACTCTTAAAATGGTGCAACATCCATTACATTTTAATGGGGTGGGGCCCACCTTGTAATCCAGCTGTGCATCAGACCATCATCTTCACGTTACGTGGCATTTAACCCATCTTCACCCAATGTCAATCTGATCTAATCTCAATTTCTTCTTCTTTTTCTTCTTCTTCTTCACCATGCCTGGCTTTGGAGAGATCTACAAATTCCACTAACATCAAAACACCATCTCCACTTCCGAAGAAGCCAGCATCTCCTTCACCTTTTTCTCGTGAAAAACCCTCACCAGATCGCAAGAAAAAGCTTCCTCCTAATTCCCCTAACCCAGCTCTCTTCGAAACCCTCCCTCAATAATCCCGATCTCGGTCCCTTCATTTTCAAGCTTGCAAGTTGGGCGATACTTTCTCTATGCTTGGCCAAGTGGATAAGTCGATCTCGTGTTATGATGAAGGATTGAAAATTCAGATCGAGGCTTTGGGTGAGACGGATCCGAGAGTTAGGAGTTTTATGTGGATTAACGAAACTTTTTTTTGTCTTAAACTGTGATTTGTTATCACCTGAATGTCTCTACTATCTGACTTCCCCTGTGTGTATGTATCTATAAATATGATCGGAAATGAACTCTTAGAAATTAAATAGGTTACAAACAAATGAAAGAGTATATGAATTAAAGTAACCATATATGCAGCTGGGCATTATTGAGAGAATGTCAAACAAACTAGCAAAGTGATTATAATATAGACACATATATACTTGAAGACACTAATGATGATGACAAGAATGTATCTCCAAAAGCCAAAAAAAAAAATCCAGAAAAGCAAAAAGGGTGAATGATGAGGCAAAGAAGAAGGAAAACAGAGAGAAGAGGCAAAGAAATAAGTTGATTGTGATAGTGCTAAAACCGCCCAGGAAGAAGATAATTGGAAGATAGGCATTATGATTGTGATAGTGCTATCACGGCTCATATCTTGTTCTGGGATAATGAAGTCGACAGCTTTTTTTTATTATTTGTAATTTGCAGGTTTTTTTATTTTTGGAAGAAGAAGATGAAGGAGATTGGAAGAAGATTACCGATAATCTATTTTTTTAAAATTTTTTTTTACAAATCTGATTTGTAAAGCCCAGTTGGAAAAAAAGAGTGAGATGATGCCATGTGTGTGCCAAGTCACCTTCCACCTCACAATCTTTGGTTAAAACGTTTGCAAGTCACGGTCAAAGTTAATGGATTTAACAGCAGAGTCATTCTTAGCCCAAATTTGAAAGTTGAGGGATATTTTTGAGCCAAAAACTAGTATAAGGTACCAGTTGCACCTTAGACATAAGTAGAGGGTTATTTTTGACCCTTTGCCCAAATCCTAAATTTGAAACTGATCTATATGAATGCAGAGGTAAGTCTTGGGGGTTTTTTTAATGAAAAATTAAAATCATAATCAAAGAAACTAATTAATAATTAACAACAAAAATGAACTTGTTATTTGATTCAATTACAATGAATGAAAACAACTTAGGAATTACATGGAATTAACTTTCCTAATTTAAATCAAAACTAAAGGGAGATCACAATAGAGTGGAATTAATATTTCTAACTACCTAAATATTGCATGGGAAACCCTCAAGCACAACATCATTTAATCCACTAGCAAACTCATAATGAAATAAGAGTTAGTTAATTAAATCTATTAAAACCAATACAATTTATTTCAATTAATTGTGGAAATTGTGCTTCAAATTATCTAATCAAACAATTAGACTACGAACCAACTCAATTAAACAATCCAACAAGTTTTTGAACAATACAGCTTAAAATTAATAACAAAAATTCAATTATAAATTCAATTGAAAATGTAAAGGTTTGTAAGCACAAAATCTAACAAGTGTTCGAGCGAAATATAATTCAAATATCAATTTAATCCAACAATAGATATGTATACAATCTAAAACTAGATGGTTCTTAAACAATACAGCTCAAAATTATTTAAAATTAAATAATCTAAGTCTTGGATCAAAATGATGAAAAGAAAATCACCTCCTTGTAGTCTTCAAGTGTAAATACTAGGCTCTAGTCACTTCTATGCTCCTTTTGAGTTGTTTCCGAAGGCTCAAGCTTCCATGAAATTTTTCTCTTTCATCTCCTCAAACAAGGAGAAATCAATGTGTACAAGAGCTCTCTCCAAAAGTGGCAACTATTGGAGGGTGAGATAGCTTATGGTACAAGATTTGAGCCCATTAAAATTTAACCATTAGACTATTCTTGAGCTCCAAGATTAATTTTGCAACATAAGAACTTCTAATATTCTTTTACTTGTCCTACAAGAATCAAAAGAGATTGTGATATTACATATTTGGAAATAATTACTCAATCATAAAATAAACAACTAGAATATTGACAATTTTAAATCCAATAATCTCATTATTAATTCTGATTTACATTATTTCCTAAAATTGGCTAATTATTCAAATATTTCTTAATTCGTCCAAGATAGTCTAAAACTATTTCCAAATATTGAATAAGGCGGGATAAAATATATAAAAATATTAATTTATCACATTATCTCAGTTTTCATACGATAATAAACTTATATGATCCTATTTATAAGTCATTTCTAAACATGTCTTCTCGGAATTAAGGAAAACTTTAACTAAACCTCTTGTCGATTTTGCATTAAAATTAACAATGTTCTGAGTCTACCGCAATTAAATATATAAAACACTCAATGAGAATAAAATCTTTACAATAATATCAACAATTCATCAGGCTTGGGTTATGACGGTTTTACTACAATTTATTATCAGTCACTTCTAACATGTTTTTACCAAAATTAAGGAATATCTCAAACCTTATTGATTTTAACTTAAAATTTAATAACATTTTGACTAATTTTCTATTTAGAATTAGAGGAATATATACAAATGTGATCCTAACAGTATTAAGTACCAATAATGGTAACGAAATGAACATATTTTAAACTTCATTGAGTAACTTATTAGGGCGCGCGTAAATTAGTTAAAGATACCTGATAATTTTGAACGGAAAGAGTAGTATTTGAACAATGAAAATCTCCTCCAAAAGAGAATTAATTAAAGTACGTACCTGGTTAATGCAGAGGATGTTGCTTATGTTCAAAGCAACCATCTAATGGGGAGGCCATAGTGTTTCAACATCACTGTACAACTAATTGATGTAATTATTCAAAGATGTTGTCTGCGACATTATATTATTGTCTCTCAAACCTAACTAGTCTCAAAATTTCCATGATCCACTCATCAAGGACCCACACACTCATAAGTATTATATATTTAATCAAAAGCAAAGTTGGATGATTGCTTTGATAAAAGCTAGCTAAATGTATAAATAAATATAATGATAAACGATGAAGAAGAATAAAGCTAATTCAAAATTAGAATTTGAAAAACTTGGCTGGGCTTGTACGTAGTGGGGGCAAAGCAGAGATTCTGTTTAGGTCATTGTCGTTTAAGGATATAAGAATAATGCAAAATGAGCAATCAGCAAAGAACATGAATGTTTCTTAAGTTCAATTCTATCAGGTTGTTGTTATTCCCATCTATCTATCTATATCTGCAGTTATATATGGCCAAGTGGACATCTACATCGTCTAATTAATTAAAAGTTATGATTTGAAATCCTAGTTACGTTTTGTGTTGATCCATATGTGTCTGTCCGATTCTCATCCAAATATATTGTTTTGCTTGTCAAAATTCTCAAGGAATTGGATTTTTTGTGGGTCCATCAGCTTCTTTATTGGATAACTTCATAATTTTACTGCCTTTAACTTGCCCAAACATAAATATTATTTCTGTTAAGAATATTGACATGGGAAGAAAATAAGATGAGCAATGAAGAATGAAAATTATATAACAATCTATCTAACCTACTTGGGTTTAGATTAATCATCCTCACTTGAGGTGATGGACTAAAAACCCTATTTTAAGAATTGGAGGTGAGAGACCCAAGTTACCCTTTCTTTCATTTGGTGTAGATCTCTTAATCTCACACTTTGAAATATGATAATGATCTCCTTTATATAGGATCTTAAATTAACTAACTTTTATTAACTAACTAATCTAATTCTTCAACACCCCCCTCAAGTTGACACTTCTTAAACTAATGAAAGTGTTAACTTGCTAATAGCTAATTATTAGTGAAGTGAGTTTTATCAGATCATCAAGATTTCTTCAAAATATTCTTCTTCATGTTAATTTCTAATGAATTCTGGAGCACTAACTTCACTGCATTGCCCCCCTTTTTTTCTTGAACTTCAAACCTTGCATCAAGATAAAACTTCATCCGAATCTGATTTTATTTCTCCACATGTATTCTTTATATCAGCTACTGATTTCATGAATTCCCAGGGACTATCCTCCAGAGTATTATCTAAAAAAAATTCACTGCTTTAACATAATGAAGGGAAAGAATTGCACCTCAATCCATAGGCACTTTTAGATCCCCATCAGTAATTTCCTGCTTCAAATCCTTAGGATCCTTCCCATCGATAGTACACCCAAAACAGAAACACAAGTACCAAGAATCTTGCCTGAGCTGTGCTAGAGTAAATCACTAACGTCCCTCCAGAGGTTCAACCCAAGCTCATAAACTGGCCTGGTGTTTTATGAGTACTTTGTAGGAAAGTTCTATCCATGTACTCCCTCCGGTCCTAATTATAAGACCACTTTGACTTTTTTGACTTTTTTTTTCAATCCCAAAATAAAGTAGTTTCAGTCCCAAAAATAATCGTTTTTCCTCGAAACTAATTTATTCCACTTATAAACTAACCTATAATCTAATTTTATATGACATATGATATAATTTAGTGGTCTAATTTGCTTCCTTAACTTTCACAAAAAAAAGTCAAAGTGGTCTTATATTTAGGACCGGAAGGAGTACATCAGTATGTCTCGAATCATTTTTCAATTTTTAAAGCCTTGTTGTGATCTGCCCAATTTTTATTGAGCTCTTCCAAGAAAATCTCACCTTGAGAAGTTTCAAGTGATTTAGAAATCTCTTTTAGATGATAGGTCATAGTAGTAACAGGTCCTGAGTACAATTTCTCCCCAAATTTATGAAGCAATATGTTATAAGCATTCCTATAAAGCTCTTCAAAACTAAGTCCACTCACATTATAATTGTAAATCTCACGAATTGCATGCTCCAAAAAAACCTTCCACGTCTTATCTGCATTTCTTGGATCCTCCACAACACAGTGCTTAAATGGCTCAATTAGGATGCCCTTCTTATTCCATGACCTCATGTTCATAAATCAAACTAGTCCCGAACCTCCATAACAAATTCAAAACCAATCTTGGACAGTCAAGAAGATAAGCAAAAGAAAAGAAGCGATTCAACGGAAGAAACACCACCACCGTGGTTTCCTGCCATGCTGATGCCAATCGGAGTTTCTGAGCCGGAAGAGAAAGATGACTTCGAGGAAATGGAGTCGGAGGAGGAAACTCGTGGAATAGAAGGATCGTTCTGGGTTTGCTCGGTCATGAAGAAGAAGATGAACATGATGGAGATCAGGATCGCGAACTGGATTTTAGGGCTTGCGAGTAGGCTAAACGAGAAAGAGATGGAGAAGCCAAGATCCTGAACTTCTGATGGGTTCACGTGTGTAGCAGATGCAAAACAATGGCGCGAGGTGGGAGATGCAGAACATTTGATACTTCTTGTTAGTTTAATATGGGAAGTGGTGGGAGAGATTAGTAATTAATGTGGTATTTGAATTTAGTGTAGTTAGTATCGGTAATATTGTAAATCACTTGATTTTTAAGGGTCTGTTTGGTTGGGGGTTTTGGAGGGGAGGTATGGGGAGGGGAAGGATGAATTTTATTGGTATGTGAGATTTGTTAGTTGGTGTCTTATAATAAGGACAAGAGGGAGTACCATCTTTCTTACTCATTCATAAATAAGGACGTTTCTGAAAAAATGGTATATTTCCCATATATTTATTGTTTTTCACTAACTTTAACTTATTTTTTAGAAAATCACAATTCGATTAAAAATACCTTATATATATTATGGGACAGGGGAGTAGTTGAAAGGAAATACGTTGACAGACAAGTATCCGATGAAATTACAATATTCCAAGAGGTTAGTTGTGACTTGTGATTGATTGGTGACACATCAGATTCAGTGAATTAGTGAATCTGTTATATGTCGTTGGTGTAAATTAAACAATATTCCTTCCGTCCCTTATTATAAGAGCTAAAGAGGTAAAATCACACATATTAAGGAAGTGGTTGAGAGACATAAATATGTCTATAATAATTTTATTTTCTCAAATTTGCCCTTATTTATAATTGAGTATATAAGAGAGAGAAATGTGATAATAGTGTTATAAATGAGTATGAAAGAGAATATGAATAAAGAGGATAATAATGGGTAAAGTGGGAAAAAACTCATTAAATATTTTGACAAATTTAACTTAACTCTTATAAAAAGAGATAAAAAACCACTCAAATTTTTGGCTTAAGAACAGAGGGAGGGAGCAAGTTCCTATCCGTAGGTACACACTTATCACCAGCAATTTTGACCAGGGACTTTCATGCACTCACAATGATAGATATCATTTATGCTCATTATTATTTAATTGTGTATATTGCTATTAATATGAATTATGCCATCAACATATTTTGGAAAGTTATCTAAAGCAAAACTTCAACATTTTTTCATCGATCATTATAAAACATAATATTAAGACATATGTACGCAGGTCATCACACACACACACACACACACACTCACTCTGTATAAAGGGCATTGATTATTTTTTATTTTCCTAATTTGCCCTCAAGGCAATTAACTGCTGAGTTGTTACAAATTTCATGAAAATATTTTTTTCAAAAAAATTGATAAAAGTTTATAATATGATAAGATCAAACAAAAATCAGAAAGTAAAAATGGAGGAGAGTTTTTTCTCATTTAATTTCTCTGTTATTTATATGTATGTGCGACCGGGTTTTGAGATGTACTTTAAGGCCTTCAATTTCAATCATTTAATAACATTGCCAATAGATAAAATATAATGATATTCATTTCCCAAAATTAATCAAAGATTCATTACTGATGTATGTGGCACACACGAATTAATCTTCTAATACTTAATACTAGTTAATAACATGGATTAATTCATGAATGAAAGAGTAAAACAAAATAATTCATAGAACGCCATAATTTAGGTTCTTTGAATATTGGGAAATCATTAAAAATTCACAAAAAAAAATTAGAAAGACTGAACTCTTTTACAAAATTAATGATTAATATATAAACTACAATTTCTTAATGAATGTGAATTAGTCATATATTTACCTTATATTTAGGAAGTTTGACTTATTTCATTTATTCGAATTTTCAATTATTTCTCCAAAGTTTTATTTTTTTTAAAGAAATCAAAAATTAAAATTTAATAGAGACATATATATATATAAATATATATGTATATGTGTGTGCATTAAGATTGTATATATATAGTCATATTTTCCAGATACGAAATATATTTGGAAATTACAGTGAATAGAACATTTAAGATGCTAATATCAAACAACTACAAAGTAAAAAAAAAAAAAAAAACTAAATAGTTGCTCCTATATATATATTTAATGGATCATCTTCTGTCCCTTTCTATTGAGTTATGTACATTTTATGGATCATATTAATGCAACTTGTATTTATATGATGGCTCCAAATCACAAATTTTTAATCATGGAATGCTTTATCAAAGGCATAAGTAGTTGTGAGAACTTTAGAAATGTGTATCTCTCACAATCACATAATAAAAAATACATTACATATTTGAAGCAAAATAACTACAACAAAAATTAAAGATAATAAAGACATGCACGTAAAATACAGAAATATTAGTTTCTTAGACTGATATAATTTTATCATTATTAAATTGGACTTAGATAAGTACTGTCGAAAAATTAAAATAAATAACCTAGTCCTTATAAATATTAATCTATTTTTTTTATCACTATACAAAAAAAACTGTGTGGTATAATCTTAAGTTGAATTTTGTCTCCTGAAAAAGTGTTTGGAACCGAAAAGTAAAAATAAGGCCGTCAATTAATTTAGAGAACTCGCAATATATTTCACAACTAAATGAAAAAGACAGGTCATCCACCTATATAAACAAAATGCATCATCAAATTACATTGAAGGCTCAAGGGACTTAGGTGATATTAAATGGCTTGTTATTAACAACTCAATAGTTGTCAATAGCAGCTCATTGAGTTGTCAATGATAATTAAGTTTTTAAAGAGCTGCATTGACAACTCAAAGAGCTGCTATTGACAACTGAGTTGTCAATGACAAGTTATTTAATATAATCCAGGTCTTTAGAATTGCAATATAATTTGATAATTGTTTGGGACCTGATTGTGATTAATTCTCTTATAAGGGACCTAATGTTATAAATAGTATGAAAATTATAAGAAAGCATGTCAAATTTTAATCAATAACCTTGTTAGATAAAAATTACTCTCCCTATCTTCCTAAATATATGATCTATTTGGAGAGGTTAGATTGTTCCTAAATATAAGACATATTTCTAATTTTTCTCAACTTCCCCCAAATCATCCCTATTTATATAAGCTTCAATTATAATCAAGTAAGAGTAGAGAGGGGGAATAAATGTAGGTAGTTAGAGTGTTTTGATAATATCATATGATTTTAATCAACTTAACTAACATCTTTAATCTAATCAAATTAGACAAATCGATCTTATATTTAGGAACAGAGGGAGTGCCTTTTTTTTATAATAGAAGGATTAGTATCATTATCATATAATAACTACTACAATCAGTCCAAAACCAACATATATAAAGAAGGGAACTTCTACATAAATACTCTTAAAAGATACAAGATATGTGAATCACAATAGGATGCTAGGCAAAGGCAAATGGATAGTACTCCAAGCCATAACATATTTGCCTTATTTTGATGTTTTAGCCTAAACTGAAGTCACCTTTCTGAAACCAAACGTGCCTAGCTAGACACTGGTCTTGCACAAGGTGGTTAACGACCACTAGAATTTGAGTCTGGTTTGATAAAGAAAGAAGAATGGAGCAAACTCCACAACTTTCCAAAAAAAAAAATGCTATGTCCCTAAAAATAAGTCTCCTCCAATCCCTTGTCTTTTCTTGAGTCAAAAGGATCTATCGTTAAATCTGAAAACCCTCAATACGATTACACAACTAGAGAATGTGAACCAAACAACGGAGAAATTGTTAACCTTTAATAACTAAGAAAAGTTCAAATGGGCCAAACTATCATACAACTGCAACAACGGAATAAGATTGGCTAAGAAACCTGAGTTTGGCTTCCTAACCATATTCCAACAGTTAACAAGAACCATACCAAAAGAGCTCCGCAAAAAAAGATGATTTAAATTGGGAGAATTGCAAATAGGTCCCAAGCAAGAGAATTAATTTCAGACAGGTTCATTGACAATTCCTTCACTTGTTAATCAAGGCTATTGCAGTTGTTAATAGCTGTCATTAACAACTCCTTGGGACCTCTCTAAAATTAATTCTCTTACTTGGGACCTATGTGCAATTGTCCCATTTAAATTCTTTAGAAGCTTAGGAGATTTGAAGCCTCTAAAGTCAAGGCTGAATACCAAGTAAACATTGTCAGACTCATACCCTAAACCTAAAAATACAACATCAACATTTTGTTTGAACGAGATACTTTTAGTTTTTACACCAATACTAATCGTGTAATCATAGGAACTATGAATGTTATAACAAAGATCATTGAACCCCATAGTCTATTCCCCTTGAATCCCTACCCTTAAATTTTTTAAAAGAACCATCTCGCCCTACCTCAACAATTGTATAAGACCTACCCCACGTCAAGGGGGATATACTAAGAGGAAAATCAATCTCCATGTCCATTATTTCAAAAAGAAAAAACCAAACTTGAGCGCTCTTTGATTTTTCTGTTGAACCAACACCTTCTTTTGCTTATTCAAGTTTTTGATCTCTTCTACTCGATCCCACTCTTCTAATCTCTTTCTTTTCTTTTGTTTGGTATAACATGGATAGTGATCTCCCCGAAACCCTAAATCCAAGCTTATTGATAGTATGGATGACACTTGACACCAAAACCATCTGCAACCAATAATGGCTGAACAACAACCAACAATGGTTGATTTACGACCAATCAAGCTGGATCTACAATCCATAAGGGTGAATCAACTGATAACATGCCTAAATCTACTTGTATGGGGTTTGTCGATGGCTTCCCCTTTTTGAAACCCTAATGACCCGTTTTGTTCACTGAAAATGAAGTCAGAGAAGTAGAAGTGGGAGTAGACTTAGGAAATTGGTTTGTTTGGTGCATGAGAACTCACTTACACATGGAACCCGCTTCTATTAAAAAATGATGGAAGTGGGTTCCTTGGGTTGGCCCATGGAACTGAGATGAGTTCTATAGAAGTGAAATTATAAGACCATCCTACCCTCATATATTCCTTCAATTCACAACTTCACCCCTTACCTTCAGAGATCATGTCTTCTCATTCTCACCCAACAACCTCACTCTCACTTCCTTACGGCGACGGCAACGAAGGGCGGTGACTGAGGCACTAGTGGAGGCGAGGTACTAGAAATCTCTAGCTTCCATCCTCTATGATATCAAGCGTTTCACCCTCGTCTTCAACCTCCCACATTCGTTGTCATCGAAGAGGTATACCGGCAACAAAGAACGGTGAAGTACAACGATGGCAAAGAAGGAGATGATGGGAAGTAAGGATGACGGCGTCGCTTGAGATTGCAGATGGGATGAAGAAAAAAAGGAAGCTTGAGTCGAAGCCACTCTCAGCAATTTTTTTTCCTCCTCGCCATTTTGCAATTTTTTTGCTGGGTGATTGAGAAAGAGAGTGAGAGATGTATGGTATGGATGGTGTTTTTAGTTTCTCACCATTACTCTCTCTGCAATTCTTTTACGATTTATTTGTAAGATTTTTTAACTATTGTTGCTTCATCTTGATTTTTTTCAACTGCACCAAAAAATCCCTGTTCTTTAAACATAAATGGTAGCCAAAAAAGCTAGTACCCTGCGATCCATCAGAAAAAAGACAAAATCCGATTAAGAAACACATCTTTTTGACAATAAAAATCATCCATGAAGCAAAAAGAAGAGGAAGAAAAAGCCTTTGAGGAACGAGAACAAGTAGGTGATTCTATGGCTTGTTTGGGTCTTAAAATATTGTTGGCTCTTCTTACATTATAAATACATATATAAGTTAAAAATAATACTTCACTTCCCTAGGGATACAAAACAGACTTTAAAACATACTTCCTTTTCCAATTCCATTTTCTGATCCACTTCCAATTCCACTTCCATTTTCATAAAAAACTCTTCCATCATACCAAAAGGGGCATAAAGGATAAGGATTTAGGATCATCGGGGTTCATCCTGTCCAGGCCTACTTTAGATCAAAGTTTTCCTTGGTCTATTTTTGATTTTATCTTTGTTTACTTTGAGATTAAAACTAAAAAATAATTTGATTCAAATCAAATTTTGAAATTGGACAAAGAAAGACAACTATAGAATACCTCCGTTTTTAATGGATACTTTTATCTCTTTGAATTATATTTCAAATGAAGGGAGAAATAAATTGAAAACATTTAGTAGGGATCACATATTGAAGAGCTCGCCAATTGATTAAGGGTTCAGGTTCGGAGCAGTGCCGCCTTGAGTCCGCTCTCCAAGAAATTAAACCCGAGGGGTTAGTGGAAGCTAACCCGGGGTGTCGATCTCAAGGAGCCTAGTGTAATATAATCCCTAATAGCTAATATGTAAACTTGAAAAGGCGGGTAAAAAGCATTTTTGTTTGGTTTTGATAGGAAGTTTGGTATGTGCAAAAGGTAAAGTAAAATATTAGAGTTAAAAGTGAGATTTGGATGAAAATGGGATAAAGGTCATTCTTGATGAATGAAAGCTTTGGGAATCATTGCTTCAAAAGGTTTTCGAGGAGTTTGTTTGATTTCTAAAGGACCCTAGAGGAACCCCTCTAGGCTAGGCTTGGGTTAACTTAATTAATGCCGGAACAGCGCACATTACTTAATTTAACCCAAGTTGATTAAGTTCCAAATCAAGAAATAATTGATTATGCAAGACTTTTAAATCCACAATTTGGGCCACCCCACAATTGCACTTGATTTCTCTTTAAACCCTAATCCATTGATGGCCACCCATACAATAAATTAGAACCTAAAGAATATTTGCCCAATGTCTCAACACAACCAATTAATTCTTATGCCATCTCCCTCAAGTAAATAGCTTAACACTCTTAATCTACTAACCAAGCCACCTTGCATTAGCACATAATTTTCACCAAGAGAATAACAAAACTATGAACCCATAAATTTCATTAAACTCAAAGCTAATAAATAGCAATGTCAAGCATTATACAAGAAGGAAACAACATAAATATAAACATAAGTTCTAACCCTAATGTCATAAATGCATCCAACTAAGTGCCATAAATGCACATCAACCAAATGCAATAGCAATTAATACAACCCACCAAAATGTCATAAATGCAAACCTAGAAACCTAGAAAAGCATAAATACAACAAATGGGGAAGGATTAGAACTAGGAAAACTCCCCTATTGAAGTTTCAAGCTCATCCCTTGGCTCTCACCACCAAGAATGGTGGAGCCTAGCTGCTACTCTCCATGGAGGAACAATCAGCAAAGGAGGAAAGTAGTGGAGCCATGGATGAAGGAAACAAGAAGAAGAAGATGAAGGTGGAGATGGAGAAGAGAGAGAGAGAGAGAGCTAGGGCTTGGGGTGTGAAATTGGGAACCAAATCTGCCTAAAATGAGTGTATTTTCGGCCTAATATGTCCTCTAATCGGGTCAAGTGAGTTGGGTTTAAGTTAGGTCCGATTCAGGTCCGAGAATACGCACTAGAATTCTGCAGAACGCGATTTTCGCCGTCAGCTCGCTGTGGCGAAAGCCTTGGCGAGCTACATTGCTCTCTGAATCTTTGGCCGTTTTTGCCGTGGGTTCGCCGCGGCGAAAGCCACGGCGAACTCACTTTTCCTCTGCCTCTTTGGGATGATTTTCGCCGTCTGACTCGCCGCGGCGAAGTCACTTTGTTTCTGCTCTTTTGTTTTGCCTTCTTCTTCATCCCGGGTCCAATCTTTTGGTCCTGAACGACCCTATAAGTGAAAACAAGAGTAAACAAGGATCAAATAGACCTATAAACCAATTCATACAAATTAATCTACAATTATGGCTAATTAACCCTAATCTAACACTAATTTCACCTAAGAGTTTAAGTTCTACATTAAGCATTATTGGACCAATATCGCATCTCAATCATGTTAATTTCCTCAATTTAGGCATATAAAAACCATACAAATCAGAGATTTGTCACATATATGCCAACTCTAGTTTTATCTCTATTTGGTTTGCATCATTTCAAGCTAGGACCTTATATGAATTTCAAGCTAGGACCTTATATGAAGTGTGGAAAGAAATAAGAAATAACGAGTAGAAACGAAAGAAGTAAAGAAGTAAACTTTATACAACTCATCATCTTTTATGTTTCTATTTCTGATATATTTAAAAAGCATTTTGATTCTTTCTTCCTCTCTTCGTACACTTTATCCTATATATATCACATATATTTGGCACTTCCTAAAGTAGACATTAGGTAAACTATTTTAGCGAAGACTAGGGAATTTCATAGAAGCTAAGTAGCTTAATTAGGTTTGGCATCACTTGCATCAAGGATTCGGGCTTTACTTTTTAATATAATCGACTTATCAATTAATTATCACTCACTATTTGACAAAAAAAAAAAAATTAATTATCACTCACTTACTACTAAGTATAGATTTCGACTTATTCTTTTGCCGCATGGATATACTCTGTATACTTTTAAAAAAATCAGTAATGAAGTACGCAGACCATTATTTTAAATATGTGAAATGGGGACAAGCACAAGACCATAGTGCATTATATGGCCATTAATTCCGTGAGCTTGAAATTATATATTGCTCTTTCCCAAAATTATTAGACACATATAAGTTTTTGGGAAAATTAATTATAGATCCCGTGTAAGGAACTTAATTAAGATGAGGTTTCACGAAATCACGTAATTAATTTCAGGTCCCAAAAAGTTGTTATAGCCTAGTAATTAAGTTGTTATTGGTAGTTCAAAAGTTGTCACTGAACAAGAGTTTAAAATTTGTGATCGTTAGGCCCCGAGTTGTTATCGTCTGACCAAAAGTTGTTATTGTTGGGCTAAAAAGTTATTATGGCATAGTCAAAAGCTTTCAGTAACTGAGAATTTAATTATGGGTCAGTAACAACTTTTGACCAGACGATAGTAACTGTTTGGCCCGCCAATAACAACTTAATGACCAGGCAATAAGAACTTCCTAGTAGGGACCTGAGATTAATGACGTGATTTCATGGGACCTCATCTCATCTTAATTAAGTTCTTTCTAACCTGTAATTAATTTTTCCTAAGTTTTTTTCTTGCTAAAGACGCATATATAATTCAAAATCATTTTTTGTTGTTGTGTAAATATGTATGCACATTATAATTCACGCATACATTATATCATAGAATATTTGAACTCAACTTCATATTTGATAGAGACATAATAGGGTCATTGGGTTATAAGCTCCTGACTTCTATACAACTTTATGCTTGCATGATTAATCTTTCAATGATTTAATTATGTTCATCATAGACAGTTTTGTAACTTATATCAGGTATCAAAATTTCCTGGAGAAATTATGACAATATTCTTGTTTTTTATCCTAAAATAAAATGTAAAAAACTTCGTTATCAATTGTATGGAATCCACCTTGTGTGGTCCTTCACATGAAATACACTATAGACGACAGGCAACCTATTATTATTTTATTTTTTTAAAAAATGGTCAACAAGAGCTATTCTTTTATGCTGCCACTGAGAATTAATGAGCATGATGGCTTGGGTGTTTACTTTAATACGAAAAAAATTATGTTTTCTTCATAATTCTTTTAAGATAAATTGTCTCAATGCAGGCCATATGGGTAGTAGTCTTAATCCAGGCCATATGGGTATGGTGGAGGTTGCAAATAATATTCCAATCTGTCCCAAATGTAGGCAGAAAGGAAATGAATATCACTTAATATATAGAATATCAAGGACCCTAAAAATCTACAGAGTATCATAATATCTTAATTTTCATTTAATTCTTAAAAATAAAAATTATCAATTTAAATCTTCAAATAATTGCATTCTATTAGAATAATTTAATTTTTTAAAAATAAAATTGTTATACATTTGTTACAGTATTATTTAATTATACTTGTTTTTATTAGGTTTTGTTAGGTAACAAAAGGGATATTTAAGTCATCATTTGCATCAAATACCAGTTCAAGTTCTTTAAACTACGCCAAACATTAATCATTTCATGATAAAACTAGATTTTAGAGCATTGAAAGAACGCTGTTAAGATGAATACTTGTGATTATGTCTTATCTTTGTTTAAATAACAAATTTATTATTTAATAATTTTTGTGGAGAAAAGTATTTTCCAACCTCAGTTATTATGGCTTATCAAAAGACAAAAGCTTGAATAATATATCTTATAATAATGCCCCATGTGGGATTGGGCTGCTCCACAGGTTGTCAAAGACCTTTTTTTTTTTAAAAAAAAAAGAAATACTATGTGCATGCATATACACAAAAGTAGGTTTTTATTAATTAAATTATTGTCGAGCTCTGTTTTTACTTTTTATTAAGCATAAAATTTCAAATGGGTAGAGAGAGGGATATTGCGCTTTTAGATTAATTAATTAAATCAATCTTTTTAAATATGAATGCGCGTGTAGTGAAAAAGCATAAGGATTATTTTAGTTTTTACGATAATTCGCTTCTCTAGTTCTAGATATAAAGTCAATTTCAGAGTTTTGATTCGATTCTAAAATATAAGCTCTCGTAAAAAAAGTCTCATTTTCGTTTGTCTCTTATGTTATTCTTTTGTCCTACAATATTAATACCACTAATATTGAATTGTTTGTATCTCTTCGCATCAAATTTTAGGGGAAAGGACACAAAAACACTCTCAAACTAGGGAAATGATGATAAGATGCACTTAATTTGAGAGATGACATATAGGTTATATAAATTGATATATCTTTTAATAAATTTAAAATAAATTATTAATATATCCTTCAAGGAGTTTAAAAAATTTACTAACTTTTTATCAACTTCACCGAAACACTTACCAACCTTTTATTTACAGTATTTTTTTAATTTTATATTTAGGTTTATCCTTTTTTTGCCAACGTATTTGGGTTTATTTATCCTCTACATGAGATTACTAACTTTCTATTTGCGTTTACTAATTCCTCGCTAATACTTTCCAACTTTCTACTTTAACAATTCCGTATTTATGTTTACCAACTCTCTATATTGGTTTACCAATTTTTCCATTATGTTTACCAAATTCATGCAAGTCCTATAGCATGGTCGTTGCAAGTTGCAAGTTGCAAGAAATGAGATTTAACCTATCACCTGTTACTTACACGGACGAGTTTTTGACCTGATAAGCTACATGGCATCGGGTGCAAGTTGCAAATGGGAGGGAAGAAAAGAGACAAAGCACACTCATAAATTCTGCAAATGAGATCACGGGATTTGATCTTTTCATGGCACTTTCTTCTCAGTCTCGGACTCCCAGTACCATCACGGGTATCCATTTTTATATTAAAAAATTATTGACTTTGAGAAAAAAGAACAAAAAATATTAATTGGTGAGTAAGGCCTACATCGAGTAAGTATTCATGTGACCTGTATTGAAGCAACTGTCTCTATATTACATAGGACTTGGTTTTGGTGAAGAAAAATCTAAAATGCTATACAAACCTAACTGCCCCAAATTCTTAACTTTAATAATGCCCTCATTCTCCTGTTTGCCCAACCAGCAACAGCAAGACAAAAGCTTTTACCACTTTCATTCTATCCTTTTCCTCACCTTCTCTTTATTCCAATTTTGACTTTTATAAACTGAATGCTATCCTTTTTCCTCTTGATCAAAATTTGAATTTGTAATAATTAAGACACATTTGGATATTAGCATAAGGGATTTTTTTTTTTTTTTTTTTTTTTGCATATGTTAACTTTTTCCCAGTAGTCACATTATTAGGGTTAAATCATGCACATTGATGCAAAGTTTCTCTCTATCGATGACAATATATTTTTTAATGATAAAACTCAAACATAAACCCTCCTCAAAAGAATCTTAAATACGAGTCACCCACACAAGTATATTAAAGATAGATATATAAAAAAACTTAATATCATTACATAGGAAAAAGCCCTGCTTTGGCCAATGATCTATATAATTATTGTAGAAAAAGAGATAAATATGTATATATTTTACTGTATGAGTTTGTAAGAAAACAAGGGTGGAGTATGGAGAGATTCCCGGGTCCGTGATATCACACCTCTCAGATCCTTTTTTTTTCCCCCACATCTCCAAAAGTTAAAATGGCCTTTGTCTTTATTAGTCTGCTAATTAACTCCTTTCTTATTATTTTTCCCTGCCTCAAGTTTCCAAGTTCATTATGGCGCTTTTTAATAATAATACTCATAATAACTGATTTTAGCATCACACCTTAATTACAACAAACGAGGCAGCCACATCACACTATTATATAGGCCAAACCTAATTAATTGCCTCTTTATGTTACACCCATTACCCCTATCTCTATTGAGCCACCTGATCTGATCACATTTAAGCATTGTCAGGCTTAATTAGAGATAGTTATGTTTTCAAACATTCATTCATATATAAGCTAACCTAATTATCTACCTCATCGTATTACACTCATTACCCATATCTCTATACAATTATTTGATCTGATCATATTTAAGTATTTTTAGGTCTAATTAGAGTTAACTATATTTTCTGGCATTTATTCATATATATATATATATATATAGGCTCAACCTAATTATCATCGCATTACACTCATCACCCCCTATCTCTATCCAACTACCTCATTGCATCTAATTAGAAATAATTCTTTCTAAAAGACGTTTTCGGGCATTCATTCATATATATCACTCTCATCACTCACACTCACTCTCGTGGACGACGTGGAAACCCAATCATGAAACACCCATATCCTATCTTTCTTCTTTCTGTATCCCTTCAGAAGACGCAACCAACCTCCTCTCTCACTCTCTATATATAGCTTCCTCCTTCACTTTCATTCCATTCTCATCTCAAATCTCTCTTACATTATTCACATAGAATGAGAAGTTTATTGTTATTATCGTTATTATTAATTAGTCTTCATGGGTTCTTGTTCTTGCAAAGTGAAGGGAGGGTACCCTTTGCATGTGACCCTAAGAATGCCATGACTAGAGGGTTGAAGTTCTGTAGGGTGAACGTGGCCGTTCATTCAAGAGTTCGGGATTTGATCGGACGGCTCACATTGCAGGAGAAGACTAGGCTGTTGGTGAATAATGCTATAGCTATTCCAAGGTTAGGAATTCAGGGATATGAGTGGTGGTCGGAGGCACTTCACGGTGTCTCTGATGTGGGCCCAGGTACTAAGTTTGGTGGGGCCTTCCCGGCCGCCACTAGCTTCCCTCAAGTCATCTCCACCGCTGCTTCTTTTAATCAGTCTCTCTGGAACCAGATCGGACGGGTCAGATTCATCCTCTCTCTATTTTATTTTTTTTACCCTTTTCTTTTGCTATCAAATATATTTATTCCAACAACATTCTTTCTTTTCGTTCCTTTTGTTTTTTTTATTTGTCTGCCCATTTCTCTTTGCCCATACGGGATTAATTAATTTATTATCTACATGTCACCATCCTCTGTGGCCCGTGCCCAACTGTTTTTCTTTAAATAAAAATTATTCAAATGAATTCTTCTCTTTTCATCCCCTAGTTAGAGGTATACATGCACTTTAATTTATACTTTAATTTCCACAACTTCAAGATATGGAAAAGACAATAAAAATTAGTTTATTAAGAGAGAATTTTGTCCCTAAATTCATTTAAATACTTTTTTATTAAATAAACGTAAATGTGAAAGAAAGGGGACTAATAAGAGTTTATTTAGATCTTTTTTTTTTGTCAGAAGAGTTCGGCTTCAATATATAACATTGTTTTCATTCAATGTTAGGTCAAGTAGTAATCTGTCAAATATCTCTTTAAATGAAATATTTATATATGTATACCTGTATCTGTATGTATGTAAACTGTGGTTTGTGTCTATACGTAAATTCTGGAAATATAGTCCATAAGAACATAAATGCAGAGAAAAAAGAAAAGAACAAACTAATGAAGTTGATAATTGACGAATCATGAAAGTACACGATTATATATGTCACAGATTTACTTTAAATAATACGTTTATAATTAATTTGACAACCACCAAATAAAAAATGTGTCCTACATATACGACTTGATGAGAGATTAACTGAAATATTATACACATATGCGTCCCATGGGCTTGACAATTTGGGAAGCATGTATTGGAAAAGGAATATGCATACACGCACATGGTAATATTTGTCCTTATATAGTTTGTCATATTTTAGTTTTGGTCAATGTAATTTTAAATGGTAGGTTTTGGTCCCAATAATTTTATAATAAATTTGTTTCATTTTAATGATTGATCCCTAGAAAAAGTTCTTCGGAATCTACAATATCAAAATTAGTTATTTGAAACTATGTGAACTAAAAGAAAGCCTCAGTCGAACTGTGTAATTATTTTTTTTGACCATAAACTGTGTAATTATCATACTTATATAAGTATCAATAATCATATTAAACCACACACATATATATGTATATGAAATCAGAGAACCATCATCTCAGTCTGTTTTGTTGGAATGTGATAGTGATGTTGATGGAGAGAGATCAAAAGAAGGTGTGGTGTGGTGGTGGCCATTAATAAAGGTTACCCAAAATCAAACTCCATTACGCACGCCATTCTATCACCAAATAACAGACACCAATGTAGCTTCACATGACCGATCATTAGACACGATTCTAAGCCTAGCTGTCTGTCCGGATTCACGTTCCATGAACATCGTAAATAAAGATGAACAAATGTTTTCTCATCTTAATATATACCATTCAGATTTATTTTAACGGTACAGATTTATTTAAATTTATTTTAATATTTTTAATAAATTTTTTATTTTAATGGATGCAAAATAAAAAATAAAGTTAATCTTTTAACTATCATTTGTTAAAAAAATTAATTTTATCTTTGAATAATAGTCATTTAAAAATTTTAAATTTGGACAATTCATATCAAATTTTGGATGGTCAAGATTTCATCTCAGCAATGAGAAGTGCTTTCTCATTACTGCGATGAGTGGAAACCCCTGTCTGTCCCTGTCTCTTTGTTCCATCTTATACCCTATCTTCACTTCATTTAGGGTTTGTTTGGTATGGGGGGAGGGAAAATGGGTTGAGAGAAAATTTTTTCGATTTGAATTTAAAAAAAATTAGAGAAGTAAGGTTCAAAATTCTTAATTAATATTTCTAATACTTTTATCTTATATCTTATATTTTTTTAAAATTTTATAACCTTCTTCAATTTTTAAAAATTTAACTTACAAAAATTTTCCCTCCCCTCCCCTTCTCTCCAAACCCCTCATACTAAATAGACCCTTAATGTTTAAATCTCTTTCCATATTGCTACTTTTCATACCATCCTTTATTTTCTGTCTTAATTAGTTCTTACCAGTCATCCATTCATTTAATATCTAGTTGATAATATATCATTTCAACTCATCATTGCTTGCCTTATACTTATACATATGTAATACAGACCAGAGAGCCAAAAATTGAGATTTCTTATAATGTATACATTGATTTCCTTTAAATTGGGCAATGCATAGTAATTGACATTAATTAGTATCGAGGTAAATTCATCTTTTGTCCATATATTTTTGAGTCAATTAAAATTTAATCTTTGAATTTAAACTTGATGCAATTGAATTCACATAGTTTTGACATACAAATAAAATTCACTCTTTAAATTTTAAATCACCGCAACTCAATCTCTATAGTTTTGATTAATTATTTAAAACTATTGAAAGTTAATTGTGTCAAGTCAAAGTTCATGAACTAACTCATTATCAAGTAAAAAATATAGACTGAGTTGGGAACAACTAAAATTGAATGATTGGCTTACAATCGAGTAAAAAATATAAACACGGAAAGGTTAATTTTATCTGTAGATTAAGTGATTAATTTAATTTTGTATAGTGTAGGACACCGACCAATGAGAACTGAAAGTGACTCTACTATTGCAAGTGGCAATGACTTTTCTTTTGGTCTCTCTAGGGATATTTATGTAAAGTCAAGTCATTCATAAGATGCTTTTGCCACAACCGTGGCATGAGACCCAATAGAATAAATAAATAGCCTACGTATGCTCATGGCTTTTTCCAAAAACACAAAAAAGATGGTAACACTTTTTTAAATTTTGGTGTTGGAGGTATTATCAGTAAACATTATATCAACATATATGATGCTTAGATTCCGTGTACTTTGGCACTAGTGGTTGCTATTCTTGTTATGGAAATTATTAAAGAAATATTGGAGTTGTTTCTTGTGAGTTTATTATTTGTGTGGGAAAATGACAAATAGAAAAAGAAAAAGAAAAAGTTCCAATAGTGATGTTGCTATTTTTCCTTTGTTTGGGTTTGGCACAGGTGGTATCTGATGAAGCAAGAGCTATGTACAATGGTGGAGTGGCTGGGTTGACATATTGGAGTCCAAATGTGAACATATTTAGGGACCCTAGGTGGGGTCGAGGGCAGGAGACTCCCGGAGAAGACCCTGTCCTTGCCGGAAAATATGCCGCCAGCTATGTCCGGGGGCTCCAAGGCAACGGAGCCGGCAACCGCCTCAAGGTGGCTGCCTGCTGCAAACACTACACTGCCTATGATCTTGATAATTGGAACCGCATCGATAGGTTCCACTTTAACGCCAAGGTATGTATATATATTATGCATGCAAGCAGCTGCTTTTAATCAATTAATATGAATTGTTAAAAGTTAAGAAGAATATAAATATACTTAAATTTATATTCTGAAAGTAAAAAATTGTAGTGATACTTTGAGAGAAAAATTATAAATTTAAGAGACAAAGTGGATTGAGGCATTATATATTTTAAATGGAAAGAAATTCTTTAATTTGTCAAGCTCTTATATTAAGTATTAAGCATGGGAGGGAGTTTTAATACTAAATGTTATCACTTTCGACTTTAATAAGGTTAGCTCAAGTTTGTGGAAATGTTGGTGCAAGTGGTGGGTGAGAACTGGCATCCTCTTGCAACAATTCGACCCATATCTAAGATAATAATGTCTTCTGTGGTCCCAGATATGAATTCAATATTAAAAAAGGAGAACTGAATTTAATAATAGCAAGAGATAATAAAAGAAATTAATAGGAGTGAATTTAACAATGAAGGTAAGCAAGCAAGACTTGGAAGAGACATACAATGTTCCATTCAAAGCGTGTGTGGTGGATGGGAAAGTGGCAAGTGTAATGTGCTCTTACAATCAAGTGAATGGCAAGCCCACCTGTGCTGATCCTGATCTCCTTCGCAGCACCATTCGGGGCCAATGGCGACTCAACGGGTCTCCTCTCTCTCTCTCTCTCTCTATATATATATATATATAAATGTAGGAGTATATATTAAACACATATCTAAATCTAATAATTAAAGTAGCTTCTATTGTCATTCATGTAGATACATAGTCTCGGATTGTGATTCAGTACAAGTTCTCCATGAGAGCCAACACTACACAAAGACCCCTGAGGAGGCAGTTGCCAATTCCATTAGAGCGGGCCTTGATTTAGACTGTGGGCCTTACTTGGCCGTCTACACTGAGGGGGCCATCAGGAACAAGCTTCTTACTGAGAATGATGTCAATCTGGCCCTAGCTAATCTTATCACTGTCCAGATGAGATTGGGTATGTATGATGGGGACCCGTCGGCCCATCCTTATGGAAGATTGGGCCCTAAAGATGTGTGCACTTCGGCCCATCAAGAGTTGGCCCTAGAGGCTGCCCGACAGAGTATAGTTCTCTTGCAAAACAATGGGAACTCATTGCCATTATCCGCTAAACAACATCGCAATGTGGCTGTCATTGGACCCAATTCTGATGTCACTGTCACTATGATAGGAAACTACGCTGGTGAGCTACATAGCTAATGATTTAAACTTCAATTATTAATTTATTATCATTATCATGAAATTACTTATTAATTTATTGATTTTTGATTATTCATAGGGAAGGCATGTGGTTATACGACGCCGTTGCAAGGGATTTCGAGATATGTTAAGACCATCCATCAAGCAGGGTGCACAGACATAGCTTGTGGTGGCAACCAGTTGTTTGGAGCTGCGGAAGTTGCAGCCAGTCAGGCTGATGCAACTGTCCTAGTAATGGGCCTTGATCAGTCCATAGAAGCCGAAGGCCGAGACAGGGATGGGCTCCTTTTGCCGGGCCTCCAACAAGAGCTTGTCTCTCGAGTGGCCATGGCCTCGAAAGGCCCAGTTGTGTTGGTCCTCATGTGTGGCGGGCCTGTAGATGTTTCATTTGCCCAAAATGACCCCAAGATTAGTGCCATCATGTGGGTGGGCTATCCGGGCCAAGCCGGCGGAGCTGCCTTAGGAGATGTTCTTTTCGGGATCACCAATCCAGGTATGCAATGACAACTTTCATTTAGGCCCAGTTTTGGCCCAATTATCAAATTGGAACACTCACATGAAATTTTGGTTGGGCTTGTTTTTAATTAGGCGGGAGGTTGCCAATGACATGGTATCCAAATGGATACATAACTAAAGTACCCATGACAACCATGGACATGAGGCCCAACCCAGCAACTGGGTATCCAGGAAGAACTTACAAATTCTACAAAGGCCCAGTAGTGTTTCCATTTGGGTATGGGCTTAGCTACACAAGATTCACCCACACTCTAGCACAAGCCCCCAAAGAGGTCTCATTGGCCAGCCTTCAAGCCCACACAAACTCAACCATATCAAACCAAGCAATGAAGCTGAGCCACGTGGACTGTAACAAAGCATTAGAATTGGGCTTCCATATTGATGTGAAGAACGAAGGCCCAATGGATGGGGCCCACACCTTGCTGGTATACTCAAAGCCACCTTCTGGAAGATGGTCTGAAACGAAGCGTTTAGTGGGTTTCCATAGAGTTCATGTGCCTTTTGGATCAACTCAAAGAGTGATGGTTGGGGTTCATGCTTGTGACCATCTTAGTGTTGTGGACATGTTTGGGGTTCGAAGAATTCCATTTGGTGAACATGAACTTCATATTGGTGATGTGAAGCATTCTCTCTCTGTCCAAGCTCTTCTTCAAGAGATCAAGTCTTAAGAGAAAAGACTAATTATATGCTTGAGAATTGAGATTATTAATGTTATTGTTGGGCAAAGTCCAATTTGATAATTTGAAAAAAGAAGAAGAGGAAATAAGAAAGAGAAAGGTTATTGTGTGATTCAAGTTATAAGATAATGAAATAGGTGGAAAATTGTGAATCATAAATAGGCAAAGATTATTATTGAAGATTTGAAATTGATACGAGAGAATTGGTGAGATATTTGTAAGCCAGGAACGGTGCAAGCAAGGAAGTGTACTTAGATTTGTTGGTATCTCATTGAAAGGAAAAACAACACTGTTCATCATCCCATTCTGGTTTTTTTAAGCAATCAAAAGTTGAATTTTAATTTCAATGTCTAGAATTTGCGGTAAGATAATGGATTTCAGACTATTGGAATTTGGTCTATCCTTTTATTAGGAATTCATTCTGCGTTCGTCTTTCCTTTCTATACTCTTTGTTTCTTTTGACGAAATAGAAAGCTAATTACATTTAATAAAATTAAACAATAAAGAGTGGGCCCCACTGTTACAGGTCCCCATTGTTCTTTAATGTCATGTTATCGACATCCCCTGTTTTGTTTTCCCCCGGAGATGGAATTATTTATTTTCTTCTTTTATTTGGTTTCATTGTATGGGTAAAGATCATAAATATATTATTCGATTAAGTAACCACAGATATACAGAGTCGGTGATTCAAACCTGACGAGCAAACCAAAATAACCAAGTTAAAGGAATGAATAAAAATTGTTGACTAATACAAGACCTTGAGACCAAATCTCAAGAAATAGACTACAATAGTGCACTCAAGTAATTGCTCAGTTTGATCCAAAAATCGAGTAGATACATATTGCATCATTTTTTTTGGGGGGGGGGGGGGGGGGGGGGGAATAAAAAGAGCATCTCATTAACCTAATCCGGTCTTATATAGTTGTTTTATTAAAATATTAATTTAATATGAATCTATGTTTAAAAATAAAAAATAACTTTTAAAATGTTTATTTTAAAAAGCTACCATTTTCATGGAGAAATTTTATTATACTCCCTCCCTTCCTATAAAACCCATTTACCTAATTTGATTATATTAAGGATATTAATTAGATTAGTTAAAATCACATTATAGTTGTTTTATTAACCTAATCCGGTCTTATATAGTTGTTTTATTAAAATTAATTTAATATAAATCAATGTTTAAAAATAAAAAATAACTTTTAAAATGTTTATTTTAAAAAGCTACCATTTTCATGGAGAAATTTTATTATACTCCCTCCCTTCCTATAAAACCCATTTACTTAATTTGATTATATTAAAGATATTAATTAGATTAGTTAAAATCACATGATATTTCCAAAACACCATAACCTTCTACCTTTATCCCCACTCTCTCTCTCTCTTGCTTGTTTATTATTGAAGAGTATCAATAGAAATAATATAAGAAAATGTTAAGAAAAATAAGAAAGATGTATTATATTTATGAAAACGTCCACATCCCAAATAGGTCCTCAAATTAGGAACGGAGGAAGTATTTATTAAAGGTGAAGAGGAACATAGTATAATAATCTAACCAACTATTTGCAATATTAAAATAAATAAAGTTGAGTGGAATCAACCAAACCTTGTAAACTCAAGGCTGATATTTTAGCCAATTCAAATCCCAGCAAATCTTCATCATATATAGAAGCAAAAATGTTACCCGAACTTTTAAGTAAAGCATTGCAAAACAAGGCAAATGAAGTGTACAAGAGAAAACATTTTAATTAGGTTTGAGTTTTACTACTCAAATCATGTAGAAACTAAACACAAAGTTGGTGGCTTGTTCAACTGCTTTTATTTTCACTGTTCCTCTTTAACCCTCAAAATTGCGTATGAGAATTATTCAAAAAGACATGCAAATTTTGTTAAGTTTATCAAGAAATTAAAACTGTTGGCCCAAAAAAAAAAATCCAGAAAGATCAATATAAACATAACATTGAGTTGTCAAATTGGTAGGCAACGTTGGGTAGGAAATTAAAACCCAGCATTTTCACAAGCACAAATTAAAGATCCATATATATAATACATGTGTTCATTATTTACATATATGCATTGAAGTTCGTGATCTGAGAATTGGCATGATGATGAGACCCTGGATCTTAGCGTTGGTTCTTGTATACATCTGTATCTGGAAAAACTTTGGTGCGTAATTTTCAGAAAATTTACATGCATGTGATTTAATGTTTAATTATATTTGTTATTATGATTGTATTAATTAATTACATTTTGGTGATTATGAGGGTTTGGAATTTGATTAATTACAGGGTTTATTAATGGTGATGAAGAGGAGGGGCAGACAGGTGGTTCTGATCCAGCCCAAATTGTGGCCAAAGCATTGCTCTGTTTCAATGACAAATATGTGAGTTCCATTCCTCTTTTAAACACATACTCATGTGTGTGTGTGTGTATATATACTACCACCAGTTTTTGATATAAAATCTACTTTAATAAAGAAATTGAACAACAAACTAAATCTTAATTACTTTAAAAATAGGAAGGGAGGGAGTATGTTTTTAGGTACGTATAGTAACTAGTTGTGATGTTCATAATTTGAAATAGACTTGTTTCTCCATATATATGTGTTAGTACATGAAATGTTGGATAATGGAATATTATTACTGGGAAGAGTTTCAGATATATAAGAGCTGTGACGAATCATGGAGATTGAACGAAGATGGGAACTTGAAGGTGCCTAAAGATAAAACGGATGAATTCTGTGAAGGGCCGTGTCTCTCAGAGACGTATTTGGTACTTTCATGCATCGATGGCATATTCACCAACTTCATATTTTACAACAGAGCAACCATTCAAGACATTATGGACACTGTTCAGGCCGGCTGTGGCTATGGTCCCCAACGAGGTCTCTCTCTCTCTATTTTTTTTTTTTTTAATTTTGCCAACAAACGAGGTCTCTTTTACGGGAGAGGAACTCCTCCTTTTTCCTTACATTATTTTCCCTCCTTTTCTTCTTTAATAGCCATTAGATCTACTTTCAATGGTTTAGATTTGATGTTTATAATATCATTATTGAAAATTTATGTTATAAAAAGAAAAATTACACCAAATCTGGACCATTTAAAGTGGATCTAATGACTATTAAGAGAGAAAATGAGGGAAAATGATGTAAAAGAAAAGGAGGGATTCCTCTCCCCTCTTTTACTTACTTAGACACTAAGTCATTAATGGCATGAAATTATAAATGAATTAAATCAACGACTTCCCATTTATTGAAGAGCTTTCTGGACTCTCAATATTATTCTTAGATTTTGAAGTATGATTGTTGGATTGAGTCAAATAGAACCAACTTAAATTGAAAAAGGCTAAAAGAGGAGAAAAATATGTGAAGTCAATATATCATGTCAAATGTTAGGCCCAACTGAAATTGACTTGATCATGAATTTTTCCTGTGTGAATAACTTTCAGAAGAACTCAAAAAATAATTTTCATAATTCATCTCAGAATATGTGATGAATAATTTTAAATTGGCTTGATGGAGCAGGAAATTTTGATGTGGAGGAGCACATACAGCCTGAAGAAAACAATGCAGAGAAGGGTAGGAGCCATATTCTACTGGGGCTTAGCTTGATCATCATGGGACGTGGTCTCTTTCTCTAATATTAATATATATTCTCACATAAATATGTAATTAGTACTAACTATAATACAATGATGTATACTTAATCATAACCTTCTACAGTACTTCATGTATAAGTTTTTTTTTTGTTCTTTTGGGTCAAAACACTTGTTATGTTGTACAAGTTATTTTACTTGTACTAGGTCATTCCCAAGCCAATCTAAAAAAAAAAAAAAGGAAATTACTTTACTTGTACCGTTGTATGTAGCAACTAAATCAATTGAGGATCCTTTAATTAATTAATAGCTACACACTATTACCATAGGGAGATCTAATGAAAGATACTGTTAACACATGAGTTACTTGTGCTTGCAACTTGTGTTTTCTATATTATTATATTCTTATCATCCCAAATTAAGATAATGAGCATGTACAAAGTTTTTGCCTTTCATCAGCTTTGTGGTTTTAAAAAATAAGACCAATTAATACGTCTATTTAGTGATGATTATAGCTAGGGGATTATGAAACCTATCTTACCAGCACATCATCAAGGCGAGTATTTTTAGACGCATCCATTACTCTTACTGGCTGGTTTTAAAATATAAAAATACTACATCAATTAATTAATTAGATAAAGGAGTATTTTCTGTTAAAAAAAATAGATAAATGAGTATTAAATGTATATAATGTTAAAAAAATCTTATCAGCTTTGATTTAAGCTATTTTAATAGAAAAATAAACGAGTGAACATATACTATATATATATATATATATAAATCTAGTGCAAATTAATTACATGTCTCATATAAGGAACTTAATTAAGATGATGCCTCACGAAATCATGTAATTAACCTTAGGTCCTACGAAGTTGTTATTGCGTAGTCATAAATTTTTATCATCAAGTCAAAAGTTATTATTGACAAAGAATTTAAAAGTTGGGATCTTCAGGCTCCTAAGTTGTGAGCATCAAGCCCCCAAGTTGTTATTGTCTAGTCAATTCTTGGTCACTAATAGCTTTTGACCAGAAGATAAGAACTTTTTGGCATGACGATAACAACTTTTGGCTTGACGTTCACAACTTTCTAGCAAGCACCTCAGATTAATTATGTGATTTTGTGGATTTCATCTTAATTAAATTTTTTCATGGGAGCTATAATTAATTTCCCAAAAATCTAATAGCCGGTGAACTTTAATGAAAAAGAACTCAAGTTTACACTAAAACAATGAACTAAACCGAGGGTTACATTTGAGTCATATGTTTTTCTTTTGGCATGATCTTTGTCACCAGGGGTAATTCAGATTTGTCATGGGCCCTTCCTAAACAACAAGGTATATCCCCCCTTCTTGCTTACAAATGTTGTGTTTAACATTATTAAATACTCGCATATCATATGAAATATCTTAATATAACTCGAAATATATGCTTGCAGAAGTTTTTTTCACTTGACCAACAAGAGCCTTGAGATAGTAGAAGCTATGAAATAAAATTGCATATCAGCAGGCTCTGGCCTTTCATGTAGAAAACAAGAAGTCTAAACATCCTATTTTATCCGGGCCCCACAAAAAAATAAAAATAAATGAAAATAAAAATAAGAAAAATAATCATTGTAGAATCCACATTGATTATGCTTGATGTAAAATTGAAAACTACTCCCTCCGGTCATATTTATAAGAGCCTGAAATTTGAATTGTTTTGGTCCAAAATATAAGAGTTTGCTTTGGAGTCTGTTACCATTTAATGCCATTTTTCCTATTTTGCCCCATTTATTAACACTCACTTTCATAGTATACATTAATACTCCTACTTAGATTTCTCTCTCTAGTCTCATCATAAATAAGAGTAATATTAGAAAAACAATTATATTTCAGACATATTTATAGTTCCCAACTAACTTTTACATGTTTTCTTAAGAAGCGTTATTTGACGGCTGAGCTTTTATAAATAAGACCGGAGGGAGTAATATTTTGATCATTATTACAGAAAGATTCAAAAAACAATTGATTAGGTGTCATTAATGTTAATTGGTAGATCATAATTACAAAATAAAATTGATGGTGATTATGAGTCATTAATGGGTGATTGATGATTAAAAAATAAAAAAAATGAAAAACAAAAATTATTAAAAAGATCTTGTCATTTATGTTAAGTAAGTCGTAGAATAGGACATGTTTTCAAAATAAAAAAAAAATAAAAATAAAAAACGAAATGTAACACCTAATTTTTCTACTATACTTAGAGCATTTTAATTGAATTATAACTTTTTTTTTCAATGTCAGAAGCCTAAAAGTATGAAAAATTTAAGACTTTTTCTTTCTAAATATCAGTTCAACTTCATTTATGTTGGAATGAACTTTTCTGACAAATTAGAACAATTTAAAACCTTTTGTAAAATAAAGTGGTTAATAAAAACAATTAAAACAACTTGAATTTTCTTAACTTATTTACCCCTTTTTGATAGAGCTTGGGAGTTAAAACCCCTTACACTATTTTACATATTCTCTAGATTATATATTATTTATCTATCTACATCTCTCCTACTATAATAACATAATAGCGGGTTATCTCGAATGATAATCCTCTTACCAGTGTATGCAGTTGTACTGTTCATTAGGGACATCTACATATATATACAGTTATGTATTAACTACTAGACAAGCTTCCAGCTTGTTTTACTTACTTAAACTTATAACATACACAGGTAACTAGGTCTCAAAATAGCTATCTACAGTGGTACAAAACATAGCAAGCCTTCCTACTTCTTCATAGTACCTTTTCCTCAAAAGCTTACTCCTTTTCCAGCTTCTCTGAAAACCAAAAGTACAACGCAATTTACTTCATACACTGTTATTCTTATGCATTGTCATGTATATATTTTATAAACTTGTACAAATAATGATAATCTTTATCCTACTAATCTGTGTGCCATAAGCACCTACCAACCATTGATAACAATCTATTTGTTAACAGGCCTTACTTGCAGGATTTCTCGTTATAACATTGAAAGTTACAACAAAACTAATCTAGCAAAAGGATACCTAACCACCTAAGCCCTGGAGTACTCTAAACATGAAATGAATAAAAAACTTACCAATTACGTGCAACATGTAACATCCTGAATTTTAAATTTCCGATAATATTGTATAATTCTCAAATTTAGGAAAGAGGAAATAAGGAGTCATTTAAAGTTTTAAGGTGTCTCTTGAAAATATAAAAGCCTTATAATCAAATTTACAAATTTTAAAGTATTTTGGAGGATCTTAAGTTTTATTTCCGTTATAAATTGAAGAGGAATAATTAGATATTTATTTTTAATTGGAGAATTTTATGGAATTTATTTTAAAGCTTAGATGAAACTTTAGAGAAATAAAATCCCTAGTTTAATAAAAAGATAAATTTTAGGAAATGATTGGATCTTTTTGGCCCTTAATTGTCAGATATTTCTAGTTACAAGGGGCAGATTGGTAATTTTTCCCCACCTCTCTAACCCTAATTTCCCTTCTTTAAAACAAGCCGCCCTTCTTTCATCCTCATCACCATCATCATTCTCTCCTTCCTCTCATCAAAATCCCGTCGCCCCTGCACCACCACCATCTCCTTCTTCCTCTCAAACCCGAAGCCTCCTCTCCGTCATCTTTGCCCCCTTTTGTCAGCCAAGAGCGAGAGAGAAATTTGAGAGGACGAGGTCCAAAGGAATCTCCCATCGTCATCTCCATCTTCATCGTCGCTTCCTTCTCTTCTCTCCCCTGTAAACCCGTGCACCTTCTCCATCTCTTCTTCCTCTTCCTTTCGAGCCCAACACCCTTTTCTTCAGTTCTGCGACACCATGCGATCTCCAGAGAGAGAGAGAGAGAGAGAAATGGCCGGAGTTTTTGCTGTCGACGGCACCGGGGGAGGATGCAGTCTAAGGTCCAGCTTCGTTGCTACACTTTGGTGAGTTTTCTTCATTCCCTTTTACCTTTAGTTCGTCCGATTGGGGCCTTTTGAGTGTAGGTCCGAATTGATTTTGGGAATTTTTTGGGTTTTGATTTGATGAAATCAGAGCTAGAACTTATACTTCGAGTTTTCCTAAAGGAATTTTTGGTATTCACGGAGTTATTGGCTAAAATCTTGAATTTTTGTTTCTGCTTCTATTCGTGGCTAGATTCCTTAATTTGTTCTCTTAAATTGTAAGTTAATCCGTGTTTAAAGATTAATAGAAGTACACTAAGGTGAAATTCCGTTACTGTATGTTTGATTCCTATGGTGTATGATGATGATCCAATTCTGTTTGTGTTGGAATTTTGGGCCTAGATCTGCCCTTGATGGGCTGGATTAATTAATCGGGAAATATGAGTATTTTCAAATTGATTTATTAATTAATTGATTAATTAATATGATTGGTCGAATGAGAAAGTTGTGGATTGCTAACTCAGTAATTCCCAACCAATTTATTAATTAAGTGTTTAATTAATATGATTGGTCAAATGGACAAGGTTTGGATTACTGACTCAGCCATGAGTAATTAATTGATTAATTAATTAATCAATTAATTATTCAATTATTTGATTGGTCAGATAAGAGAGGCGAGGATTGCTGACTAAGCTATGAGTAGTGGTAGTGGATATTTTGTATTCCCAAAATATCCCCAGCCTTCTTCTATAAATAGAAGCCTTCCCTTTAGTTCTAGACACACCAATCGTTGAGTTTTCCGACTCTCTCATTCTCTCTATATTCTTTCTTGTGTGGTGCTCTGCTGTGCCACATGTTTGGACTCTGTTTTTCCAGTAGTCCAAATTTTTGCGTGGGTTCTTCAAGAACCATCTCATGGAGCTCTGGAGGATTAACCCGGATCCGAACATGGATCCGTTTGGTATGTTGTCTCTCTCTCCCTCATTTAATTTTAATTTTTCCATCATTGGCATCAGAGCCTATGTTGATCCTGAGGCATAAATATTTTTCCGCTGCGCATTATTTATTTGTTAAATATGCATATATAGATTTGAGTTTTTCTTTTTTCTCATATCCTGAGATTGAATCTAAAGCATAATATAATTATGGGTTCTTTATTTTCTCGGATAAGCACACTTAATATTTGTGGGTTTCTTTTTCGATTTTATGTATTGAATAAGTATGAATATATGTTTATTCTAGAAAACCCATTATGCATGAGAGTAAATATTCCAAAACTGCGTATGCTTGGTTCTGGAATTATTATATAGACCTGTATGTGTTTTGCTTTTGATGTTAATTTGTTGTGGAATCTGTGGTTCAAAAACAACAAAGGTAAACATCTTAAGAAATCACAAAATGAAAGAACAATACGCGTATGTCCTTTCAGCCGAAACTTTGTGTTTTTGGGTTCTTCATTTTGGGAGGTTTTAGAGACAACCATTGGGTCAATTTGGCAGTTTTCCTCGAGACGATTCTGATGACACTTGGAACGTGTCAAACGGAGTTCGTATGAGGGAGAACGGAGCGACAAAGTTTCTGAAATTTTTACCGCCGTACCGCCGTGCTCGACTTTGGGGTCTCTGAAATCTGGAGTTTCAAGTCAAACCGAGGCATTGGTCATGTAGAGCTCTGCAAGACGATTCCAACGACGCCAAGAACGCGTCAAACGGAGTTCGTATGAGGGAGAACGGAGGGACGAAAGTTTCAGATCCGTTTTTTCCGTTGCCGTCAAGCTCGAATTTCGGTCTTCAAAAATAAGGTTTTTTTGATCAACTTAGAAGCATGATCATGTAGAGCTCATCTAGACGATTCCAACGACACAAAGAACGCGTCAAACGGACTCCGTATGAGGGAGAACCGAACGCCGAAATTTTCGGATCTCATGGTCACCGCCACCGAAAAATGCGTGATTTGGAATTTGAAAACGAAATTTTTTGACACATACAATGAGATGGATGTGTAGATCTTGTTGCAAGGATTCCAACGACTCCAAGAACGTGAAAATCGGAGCTACAACAAGAGAGATACGGTCTCTCAAAGTTGGCGGGTCGGCATGCCCATCGGGGCTCCAACCGGGTCAAAAACAGACCCGGCTGGAGGTTGAAGAAGCTGCCACGTCATCAGATGACGTGGAAGTCCAGGTCTAGGCCGACCGGTCAATAGTCAAAGTTTGACCGTTGACCGGTCAACGGTCAAACAGTTGACAGGAAAAAAAATTTAAATAAAAAAAATAAATTTTTTTTTGAATATTATATTAAGTGAATATAATATTTTCCTTAAATATTATATTAAGTGAATATAATATTTTTGTTATGTACTTATTAATTTAAACATGTCATGGAACATACATAAGAGTTTTGCAATAAAGGATATTGAGATAAACCTTAAACTCCTACTTGTAACAAATAAAACTTATTAATTGTTGATAAATCCTTCCAAACCTTCAAACACATTGAGGTGATTTGAAGCTGAAGTGGTGACTTATGAGTCAACTTCTTGGCAATCATTGTGATAAGTGATGTAACCAATATGAGATATTCGAATCATCTCATCTATTGGGAGGTATGCTGTAACCTAGTTCCAGATGAGTGGACATTGAGCCTTACACTAACATGGTAATAAAATTACTATGAAAGCTTCAAGCACATGAGAAGGTGCTTGGTGGGTTCAGATGGCTAAGGGCTTTGAGAGGGTTTAAGCCCACAACATAAAACAAATATAATAAAGTATGATTTGACATGCGAATGTTCTTTATTTGATTGAATATTATGTTAAATTCTTTCTCAATAATTGAATTCTCTTTGAACATTCATGCAGTTATTTATTTTTATAATTGTGAATTATTATTTTGAGTTATAACTGCTTTATTTGAGTGGGAGCTTCTGGAATGTGAAATCTAGAGGCCCTAAAAGGGGACATGTTCAAGTAAGATTATGGTCAAAAAGGTGATAACCTAACTAGCATGAGTGCGATGGGAGCTAACCTAGTTGTCTCTTGAACACAAAACTAGTAAATTTATCATCCAATTAACCTTTGTCTACCTTGAACAAATATGAATAGTATATATGATGAAATGCATAATCGTCTATGTGATCGAGTTATGATAAACAAGTCCATTTTCACTGAGCTTATGAGACAAGCTCAATATAGATGACTACGAAATTGAATTTCATAAGATCTTTTACATCCTTAAGGGATGAGATGTTGTGTATGTCCTACCAACTAACTTTCAACATTTAGATGTTGAAACACCCGAAGGTAACAAAGAAGCTAATTGATGAAGAAAGAACAATGTAGCTCGAATCGTCATGCTTTATGCTATGACTGTTGACAAAAGTGTCAGTTCGAATAGTGCGATACATCTTAGGCTATAAGGATAGCCTTGAGAAACAAATATGAGGCATTCATGCCATTAAGTTGAAAGAACTCTGTCATGTTTGGACACTCAAGTATTAAGACCTAATGCAGGAATTAGGCAACACTTGAAAGTGATGTCAAACAAGACTAGGGAACTAAGGTAGGCAAACAATGTTCTTTCTAGTCAATAGCCAGTGCATGTTACATTTAGGACTCTCTTATTGAGTGGGAGCACATGAAAGCAAGCTAAACTCACAAGGAGTACATTTGTAACCTTCGGTAATGTGGTTCGCCACATTAAGCTTGAGAGTTAAAAGCTTAAGGATACGAGATCCATTAGCTTAACATGCTTAACTAAAGAGTCAAAGGATTTGTTCCTAAAACCTACGTCTAATAAGGTGAGAAACCTTGAAGAAAAACTAAACCTGATGAAGGTTGTTTTGAGAAACGTCATATCAAGTGAGAGGCTTCAAAGTTGTTTCACATGTGCATCAAGCACTACTTTTATGGCTGAAATATATCTTATGTGGATGATAGACTTTGGTATAACGAAACATGTGAGAGGTCACATGACATCACTAATTTTAGCGGTTGCCATCTAGAAGCATACGGCTTCAAGAAGGAAGCAGCATAAGAGTACAAGTCAAGGGGATTGGAGCATACACGTTAACTTTGTATAGCAGACCACCCCAGTACCAAAAGATACACTCTATGCTCTAAACAACCGATAAAACATTGTGTCAATTAGCCCTTTAGTTAAGCATCAATGGGACATAATCTCTTAAATCTAATATTGTCTCAAATGGTTCATTTATATTGGAGATAATGACTCCACTTTGCCATATACACAAATTGATCAAGAGAAATGATCAAAAAGGAGCAAAAGAGTTTTTGCCAAGTGATAAGCTCAAAAGGAAAAGTTCCTAAGTGAGCACAATCATATGGAAAGACAATAAAGTAACCTTTAGACAACCATGACAAATATCCTTTACAATTGGTATACTATGAATTTGTGAACCAAATGAGCAAGAGGGCAAAACACAGAGCTAGGTATAGTCTTTATCTCTGATTTCATGTGTAATGACCATGTCTGTGAAATCTCATACTAATAAAAGGCTCTGAAATATTTCAAACAACGCCTTCAACTAGTTGAGAATCAATCGCAGTTAAGGTCTTGAAATCTAGTAAAGGCTGAAAATACCTGTATGATTAGTTCAAAGTGTTGTGTAATTAAGAAAGGAATTGTTAAAAGACTAACAATGCCTAACACTCTTAATGGAGTTATCAAAAGTGAGAGATAGAACTCTCCTTGACATGGTTAAGGAAGTATAAGTGAAACTTCCAACCTCGTGTTGGAAGATGAGCTCACATTAATTGTCTTCATAGTTAACCAAATGCCCTCCAAGAAAGTTACAACGACACCTTATGAGTAATAGATATAGTACAGATTGGACTTAAATGTCCAATGACCATGAGGGTCAATAGCTTTATCTGTAACTCTTCCTTTAAGTAAGGAATAATAGGGTCAATATATAAAGGGTACGAGATATCCTGAGAAGCACGTCTTCATTAAGTAAAAATGATGACGGCCCAGTGACTGAATGGGATTTTATGAATGGGATTTCTGAGTAGGGTATTGTTCATGAAAATGACTGATGGGATAAAATGTAGGTTAGGGATTAGGATTGGAATGATTGAAGAGCACCACTTTTGAGTGTGTGTGCCTGTAGCGCGCCCTTAGGTCTGCCCTTCAAGAAAATAAGAACTAAGGGGATAGTAGAAGCTAACCCCCGGGTGTTGTTCGCTTGAGGAGCCTAACGCAAAAGATAACCTAGTAGCTAAGATGCAAACTAACAAAAGCGGGTAAAAATATTGTATTTGGTTTTTGAATAGAATAGATGCAAAAGGTGTGATATGTTCTAAAGTAAAATAAAAATAAGATAAAAATGAGATTTGGAGGGGATGAAAATGGAATCATTCTTGATAAATGGAAACCTTTGGATTCATTGCTTCGAAAGATTTTTAGGGAGTTTCATGTTGATTTTTGAAAGAAGCCTAGAGGAATCCCTCTAGGATAGGCTTAGATTAACTTAATTAACGCCAGAATCCCGCACATTACTTAATTTAACCTAAGTTGATTAAGCTCAAAATCAAGGTGAATTTGCTAATTGTAAGGGGCTCCTAATCCAACAACTGGAATCCCGAATTGCCACTTAATTAATCCTAGGGTTTCAATTCATTATTGGAATCCCACATAATGAACCAAGACTCTAGGATTGAAGTCCAATGCCACTCATGCAATTTGACAAATCCACAACCAATTAACCTACTAATCACAAGGAACTCTTGATCCTACAACCTGAATCCCGAATTGCAACAAGATTAATCCATTAATCCCAACTCCTTGATGGAATCCCAATCAATAAATTGGAACTAATAGATGGAAGCCCAATTTTACTCAAGCAATTAGTAGATTTACTTGCTACTTTCTAAACACAAACACTTGACATATGATCCACCAAGCAAGAATCCTCACTTGGCACAAGATTTTAACAAGAAAACATAGATTAAATGATGAATCCATACAAATAACATATGCTCAAGTCAATAGATGCAATGTCAAGCATCCATATAAAGAAAATAAACAAGACAAGTTGTTTCCACCACTCTCATACAAAGATGTGGAATAAAATTACAACCAAATGAAGAAACAAGCCCTAGAATCCTAGAAACATGCTTAAATATAAGGAAGAGAGAGTGGGAGAACAAGAACTCCCCTTTGAAGCTTAAAGCTCATCCATTGGCTTCCACAATCAAATATGAGGGAGCCTAGTTACTGTCCTCAATGAGAAAGCCAGCACCAAGGAGTGAAGGTAGAGGAAACATGGAGATTTGGGTGGAAGAAGATGGAAGATAGAGATGAGAGGAAATGAGAGAAAGATGAGAGGTAGGGTTTGTGGTGGCTCTAAATCTGTCATAGGGTTCCCAAATTTCGTGTCTAATTCCCCCAAGCCGGGTCAAGAAGTGGGAAGGAATTGGATCCAATTTGGCCCAAAACAGATGCTGGTTTTCTGCAGGTTTCGGGCCCTCATCGTGGGCCTCGCTGTGGGGTGCCACGGTGAAGGATAAAAGCAAAGAAAACCCTCGGATCCTCGTTGTGGGGTCCCACGGTGAGGGACCTTTCTGTAATTTTCAAATTTCAGGGTCCTTTTCTGTAATTTCAAAATTTCAGGGTCCTTTTCTGTAATTTTCACAATTTATCCAGAAGCTTGTATTTTGAAATTTTTCTTGAAATTTCAGCTTTTAGCCCCACTTTTCTTGCTTCTTCTCATATTGAATCCTTCATATTTGGTCCTCAGATAGCCCTACAAGTAAAATATGCAACAAACAAGAATCAAAGAGCCCTAAAAATCAACTAATGCTAATTGATCTTTAATTATGGCAATTTAATCCCATTTTCATGCTACTTTAACTTAAGGATCTATATTATTATTTAAACACTTATGGACCAATATTGCATCTCAATTATGTTAATTACCTCAATTTAAGCACACAAAAGCATACAAATCCAAGGATTTGTCAACTCCCCCACACTTAAACCTTTGTACTCCCGGATAAAGACAAATTTAAAAGTTTAAGCACAAATGGCAAGGAAGGCATAAATGAGAACTTCAACATGCTAGATGAATATGAGCTAATGCAAATTGATAACCCCCTAACCAACAAGCAATGAGGAATGAAATGATGATAAAGAGCTAACCTTGAGTGTAGTGAATGCAATGGAGATGAGTAAAGGAGAAAGCAAGGATTTCAGAATCGGACCAAGCCGGACGGTCCAACTGATTGGACTGTCGCCCGGCCATAAGAACGACTCGGTTATATGCTTTGGGCTACTCCCCCAGTTAAGCCACTTTGAACCGTTATTTATCCATTATTGGGCCGGTATTGCCTATTGGGCCGGGAGCCGGACCTGTTATGCAAGAGCCGGCAGGGTCCAATAAACATTTTAGAATTTTTTTTGAATTATTTCTAGAAGCCCAGAAGCCCAAAAATAAAATAATCACTCATTTTGACCCCACCCCCTCCTGGTTCACGTTTACATCATGCTTGCCCTAGATTAAAGAACTGAAATTTTCTTGCTCTTCCAAGACGGCACTGGGGATTCCTTCGAAAACTACTGTTTGCACGCCGGAGACAACACTCCGCGGTGACTAATCCATCCACAAAGGTAAGGCCATTCATGTGGTGCCCTGAATCTTGATGCTTGTCTTTTTTTCTATCGCTATCTTTTTTATGTAAAGCCGTTCATGTTTTTATTTCTATCTGGCCAGAGTTTCTTCTTCTCGTTTCAGAGTAATGATTAGTGAATGTTTTTCAGTGGCAAAAAAAAATGCAGCACTATTTCTTGGAAAGTTTGCAAATGTTGTCATGATTTTGAATAAGCTCTTATGCTATGTATATATCATATTTCAGGCCTTTATATTCTTGCTTCTGAATCTGCGCAAACCCCTTGGTTTGATTCTGTTTTTGCTGACATTGGTGATGAGCAGTCCTTATCCCAATATTTGGCCGCCTTCTCTAGACATTTGAAACTGATAAGGGTATGTAAAGCTATTAAACTGCTTCCAAGTAGATTATAATGAAAGTGATAGAGATTTTGTTTTTCTTGAGTTTTTAATCAATTATAGTTATTTGAATGTTGGATCTGGTTTCCTTTTGTCCTTTTATGGTCATATTCTTGTGCTGATAGTTATATGAAGTAGAGTGTTGGTCTTTATTCAATGCATGTCTTTTGGTTATTTTTTTTCCTGCACATACTACTACCAACTTTTATAGCACTATATGTGTATTTGTCGTGTGGATTGCATTATAATTATTTTTTTTTCTTTTATTGTTGCTGTTGTCTTGTGGGTAACTTTGGATTCGATTCCAATACAGTAAAAGTTGATTGTCATTGTGGATAGAATAACATTGTACAACCTGTCCATAACTCTGTTTATATATTCTACTGCGGGAAGTTAGATAATATGGATAAAATGTTGAATAAGGCTTTATGTAATAAGGCTTATTTTTGTTATTTGAAGTTAGAATAAGGCATGTTTGGATCTCATGGTGAATGTTATATTCAAGGATACTTGTCTGATATTGTTTTGTCCTTTTGTTATAGCAAGAAATAATTGATTCTATTTTAGCAAGAAATCTTGCACATTATGTCCTTTTGTTTTACATGCCAATAATTGCAATATGTAATTTAATTTATTGATTTTATTTTATTGATTCTATTTTACTTGTATATGACATATGGCCTTTCGTTATCCAAACACCTTTTTTAAATCTTTAGTTATATGTTTCTTGCTAGATATTCTAGATTAAAATCTTTAGTTACATATTTCTTGCTAAATGTTTATATTGTAGGAACTAAAAAAATGGCATCCCAATCGGAACAAATATCTACTATTGCTCCTTCCACTCAATCTGTTAGATCAAAGACCGATCCTGCTGGGAGCATTGTGTACAAGTGCCAAATAAAAACCCAAACGGCAAACCTCGCTTGAAATGCTTGTATTGTGGAAAGGAATTTGGAGGAGGAGGAATACATAGAATGAAACAACATCTTGCTGGAATAAAAGGGGACATTATAATTTGTAAATCTGTTCCGGGAGATGTTCGCTTTCGGATGCAAGAAAATTTGAAAGAAATTGAAGAGAAAAAGGGCAAGATACAAGATACATTTGAGGAGGATAATCCATATGGTCCTAGTGTCACACCACTTGAAAGGGGTACTGCTAGAGCCACCTCTCTGGAATCTTTTTCCACTTTTGAAGAACTTTTTAAATTTTCTGACCATAAAGGCCATCTCATCATCATCATCATCATCAAGTTCCTCTTCATCTTCCTAGTCCTCATCATCTTTTATGGGAGCTAAGAGAGCCAGATTCTTCTTCTTTTTATCTCCATAAAGCTCTCTTTGTGTTCTAATTGTAGTTTCATATTCTGCCAAGCTTCCGAATAGAGCAGTGATAGATCTCATTGATTCACCTCACATTTCTTGAATGACAGTGGCCTTCATTTGCCATTCTGGTGTGAGAATCTTCAGAATTTTAGACACCTGCTCAGCTTTTGTGATTCTTTTTCCAAGAGCAGTGAGATTATTTATCAGATGTGTGAATCTGATTTCTAGCTCTCTAATGGGCTCTCGTTCTTCCATTTCAAACAGATGAAATTCTAAAACTAGTTGATCAGATCTTCTTTCTTTGACTCCTGAGGTTCCTTCATGAGCAATCTCCAGAGCATCCCACATCTCTTTAGCCATTTCTAGATGACACACTTTGAAATACTCCTTCTGGCTGAGAGCACTCTGAATCACCAGAATTGCCTTGCTGTTCAGCTCTATATTGTCTTTGTCATCATTTGTGAATTCTTTAGGCAGTTTAGGTACCTGAGCTCCATTTTCAATCTTCATTGGCACAATGTCTCCATCTTCTATGATCTTCCAGAGCATATACCCATTTGCCTTAATGTTCTCCATTGAAGCCTGGAGGTCGGTTAATTGAGCTACCTTCTGGGAGAATATTGTCAAAACCTGCCATGATAGATCATTGCTTCTCTTGATCGTTGGATCAAATCATTCTGAGAAGACCCACTCTGATACCAAATGTAATTGGCAGGACCACACAAGGGGGGTGAATTGTGCTTTCTAAAACTTAGCCGGATGAAAATAGAATTTATACTAGTTCAGCCCAAACTCTTGGCCTACGTCCAGTTCTCCAACTTTCAGTTGGGTTCCACTAATCCTCAAGATTCAAACGGGCTCTTGAGTGCCTTTACAAATAATCTCTCAGTAAGAACTCCTTCTCACAGATCACTCCCCCTTACAACTTGTAAGAATACAACCCTTTCCTCTAGGATCCCACTATCCCAAGGAAATCTCTCAACAGATAAGTAATTTAGAATTACAAAACTTGCTCACACTCTTGAGCTGATAAGATTACAGATTGAAGAACAAATGAGAGAACTTAGATCGAATTGATTGCAATAGGAAATAGGTAGTTAGATTTCACTTAATGCTCTCTACCAACCAATGTCAACTTTAACTCCTTTTATAGTCTCTTTAGGATTTCTGCCCGTTGGTCTGAGTCTCTGTACTCTAGTTGTGAAGCTGAGAGAGAAAGATGAAGTTCTAGAGATTGATGATGATTCTGAGTTGCATTTAATGCTCCAGTGTGTAATTTGAGTGCGTTTTCTCTTTACTTCCATTCTGCGTTCAGTGTACTGTGCCAGAAAGCTAGATTGCTGTGAGTAACGGCTCTCTGGTTGTGTTTCTTTGTGCCTAATGTAAACTGCCTGAAATAGCAACAAGTGCATCTTGCAATATAAAGATGGTTAGACATAAGAAAATAAACAAATTTGAAAATCTTCAGTTTCCAATCGATTGCAAGAGCTGCCAATCGATTGGTGTTTCTGGCCGTCAATTGATTGCCTTCAAATTGGTTCAGATTGCTACCTGCATCACTCGATTGAAATGTCAGTTATCGAATAAAAACTAAGTGAGTCAATCAGTTGCTTGATTTTCTAATCGATTACTTTGTCTCAATCGATTGATTAAGTGCCAATCGATTACACAATCCTTGATTTCAAAGTAAGTTCCAATCGATTGCACATCGATTACGGTCCCAATCGATTGCTTTTACAATCAATCGATTGATCATGGTCTGATAACTTAGAAGAATTTCGTGATTCAATCGATTGTCCATTCTTCCTATCGAATGACAGTCCCTAATCGATAGGCAATCGATATGCCATCGATTGCAGAATATGTTCCCCAATCGATTGCCTGTTCTTGCAATCGATTGCTTAACTTAGATTTTGAGAAACCATTTTTCTAAGAATTTCTCTAAGTTAAGATCTCATAAACCTATAGCCAAAGTCATGTTTTGTTATCATCAAAATTCAAAGTTCAACAAGATCTCTACTTAAACACAAGAAATGCAATGCATCAAAATGGCTTTCGGGGTTGTAATGATGGAGTAGGCCACATGGTATATGAAATTAATGAAACATGATGTTGTGCGTACTTGAATGCCTAATTCAACTCAAAACACTAATTGCAACTTGCCAACAACCACATGCCTTATTTTGTACTTTTTTGCAACTTTTCAATTTTTCACATTTTCTTTTTCTTTTTCACTATTTTTCTTCTTTTTGTATTTTTGTTTTTCTCTATACATGGCATGCTTATATACAACAAAGCAATGGAATTCTTCAAACAATCCAAGCAATGATGCAACTTTTCACATATTGGCATGTTAATGCAAAACATCAAGTGAATGGCTCAAATGGGGTGGTGACAAATCTTTGATTTGTAATGCTTTTATATGCTTAATTTGAGGCAATTAACATGATTGAGATGCAAGTTTGGTCCAATAATGCTTAATTGAATGTCTTAAACTCTCAAGTGAAATGAGTATAAAATTAGGATTAATTAGCCATAATTGTAGATTAATTGCATTGATTAATTTATAGGGTTGTTTGATCTTAGTTCAGTCTTGTTTCCACTTGCAGGGTCGCCCAGGACCAAAAGATCAGACCCCGGACAAAGAAGGCTAAACAAAGGAGCATAGGAAACTGGATCTCGCCGTGGCGTCGCCACGGCGAGCAGACGGCGAATGGACCCCCAAAGAGGCAGAAAGGAAGGCTCCCCGCCACGGTGAGCAGATGGCGAGAAACCTTCAATTTTGGCAGAAAAGACTGGAGCTCGCCCCCACCTCGCCGCAGCGAACTGCGCGAATTCTGCAGATATCAGCTCGCATTTTTGGGCCTGATTCGGATCCAACTTGAATACCCACTCACTTGACCCGACTTGGGGACTTAAAACTCGAAGGATACACCCCATTAGGGCAGATGTTTAGTCCCATAAACCCTAGCCTCCCATTTTCTCTCATTCCCTCTCATCTCCATCCCCTTCATCTTCCATTTTCCTTCCTCCAACTTCATGGCAGCCACTTCCTTCTTCCTTGTTGGTGTTTTCTTCTTGGAGGACAGCAGCTAGGCTCAACCATTCTTGGTGGTGGGAGCCAAGGGATGAGCTTGGAGCAATGTTAGGGGAGTTCTAGTTCTAATCCTTCTTCCTCTTGTTGTATTTATGCTTTTCTAGGGTTCTAGGAGTATATTTATGACATTTGGTTGTGTTCTTCATTTCTACATGTTGTATAAGGGTTGGAAACTATTTTATGTTGTTTCTTTCTTGTTGAATACTTGACATTGTGCTATATTAACTTTAAGTTTGATGAAATTTATGGGTTCATGATTTTGTTATTCTCTTTGTGAAAATTATGTGCTAATGCAAGGTGGCTTGGTTAGTGGATGAGAAATGTCAAGTGGTGAGGCATGAATGAAATGGCATGGAATTAATTAATTGTGTTTAGACATTGGGTAATTACTCTTTTCAACCTTAATCTTTGTTTGGGTGGCCATCAATGAGTTAAGGTTAATTGAGAAATTAAGTGCAATTGTGGGGTGGCCCAAGTTGTGGATTTAAAGTCTTGCATGATTAGTTAGTTCTTGAATTTGTCAAATTTCATGAGTGGCATTGGACTTCAATCCTAGAGTCTTGATTTATTATGTGGGGTTCCAATAATCGATTAAACTATAGGATTAATTAGGTGACAATTCGGGGTTCCGGTTGTTAGATTAGGAGCCCCTTGTGATTAGCGAATTCACTTTGATTTTGAGCTTAATCAACTTAGGTTAAATTAAGTAATGTGTGGGGTTCTGGCATTGATTAAGTTAATCTAAGCCTAGCCTAGAGGGGTTCCTCTAGGGTTCTTTTGAAAATCAACAATTAACTCCCTGAAAATCTTTTGAAGCAATGAATCCTAAGGTTTTCATTCATCAAGAATGATTTCATCTTCATTCCCCTCAAAATCTCACTTTTATCTTATTTTTATTTTACTTTTGAACATATCACACCTTTTGCATCTATTCTATTCAAAAACCAAATACAATATTTTTACCTGCTTTTGTTAGTTTGTATTTTAGCTACTAGGTCATCTTTTGCGTTAGGCTCTTCAAGCGAACGACACCCGGAGGTTAGCTTCCACTATCCCCTTGGTTCTTATTTTCTTGAAGGGCGGACCCAAGGGCGCGCTACACGCACACATACTCGAAAGTGGTGCTCTTCAGGTGGCAAATGGAAAGAGTGTTTATGGTTTGTGTTTGGGATGTGAAGGTATGAAATGAATGCCTTTTTCATACTTCATTAACTAAATGCAACAAGTTTTGACCAAGAATGCAAACAAGTTCTAGAGAATGGCAACAAAGTAGATATCACACAAGAATAAGCAATAGGCCCAAATAAACCTCACAACATGGCTAATTCTCCAAAACTCATAAACATATATAAACTACACCCAAGATTCAACCATAAAGCATCAATTTCAATCAACAAAGTTTCCGATCAAGAAGATTAATCAAAAGCATAAAAAACATATCCAAAAGCATGAAGGAATTCCCATAATTGCCAAAACAATTCCAAAATCATCATGTCAAGTCCAAGGAGGAACAAAAGTGAAAGTGAGGTAAAGTTCAAAAATTTTCAAAAATTTTCAACTTTTTGAAGCTAAAAACATAACCAAGATGCAATACTTCAACCCACTTCACCCACTACAAAAGCACATCCCTCCCCTACACTTAATTCCTACATTGTCCTCAATGTAGCAAAAAGATGGGTATATTAATTCAAAGCATGTTGAAATCAAGTGTGGTCTTGGTGTGTGAACAAGAAGCATGTATTATTGATCATAGGAATTGAAAAACAACTACCCTTTTTTCTACTGACTTGTGTCTCTCCCCCACACTTATCTTCCTCATACAACAATTAAGCCAAAATATGCATGATGATAAGGAAGAAAATAAGTGAGGAAAGAGACAACCTTTGTTATGGCCTCCTAAAAAACTTTAAGGAGAAGTTCTCATCCAAGATGAGAAACATGCTTTTCTACAATATGGATCCTTCTCCTTTATCTCGCTTCCTTGGTTGTTGGTGGAGTTCCTGAAAAAGAAACACCAGACCCGCAGCAGTATCTAGTCCAAAAGGGAATACATGGAGGGATCTAAAACATAACATATGCATTTTCAAAGCAGGATTCTCCAAGTAAACATCACAACCAAGTAAGTCAATGAGGTTCCCATCAGTAGGAACCAAGCATCCAACCACATTGTAATCACCCTTGACATTGGGTGTTTCAAAACATTCAATTTCATTCCCACCAATGTCAGGTGGCAAGTCACAAGATAAAATTAAATGGAAAGATTCATTCTTGTTCACTATTTTATCAATTAACGCATTTGAATCTTTCCTTATTAAACTAGCTAAAGAAAGAAAAGAATTGGGATCAAGAGATGAACAATTTTCATGGTTGTTATCAAGTGTATCTTATGCATTAGTGTTATCAATTAAACTAGATGAAGAAGCAACATCATGTGAAGTGGAAATCCAATCATCAATTTCTATGCAAGTGGCACATGGCCCATCACATTCACATGTGCAAATGAAAGAAGTATGTGGGGAAGAGGGGGAAATGAATTCTTCATCATGTTCAATAGATTCAAAGAAGCTCAAGTCATGCTTATCAACACTTGAAGAAGAGGATGCTTGTTCACACTTCTCCACATTTCTAACATCCAAGCTTAATGAATTATTTTCTACAATATCATATCTAGTACTAGTAGATGCATCATGCACTTCACCAAAGTTCTTTTTATGCAATGCAACAAATTTGTCATATTTAAAATCAATGCAATCCATGCACATGTTGTCATCACCACAAGAACAAGGTAAAGGCTCATTTAAATCAAAATCATCATCACGACTAGTACTTAAAGAAATATCATGATCACCACACTCATGAGTAGTACAAGCAACATCATCAACTACACAACTACCATGTGAGACTTCATAGTGAGCATTTTCAATATCAAATATTTGAGGGGATTCAACAACAATTTCTTCATCCACCTCATCATCACTCACATCAACAATCAAAGTAGTATGAGGAGAGTTAACCTCTTCAAGAAGAGGAGGAATATTACCAAATTGTAAAGGTAACTCCTCCGGTGGTTGAAGAGATGCTTGCTCCTTGTTTGAATCTTGTGTGGGAGTAGGCATTGGGGATTGGAGATTATCCACTTGAGATGTGGCATTTGGCTCTTGTTCTTCAATCTCCTCATCATTCTTGGAGTCATAAGGCCATGGTGCTCCTTCTTCTCCATTAGTCTTCTTCTCCATTAGTCTTCTTCCAGAGAACATGTTGCACAAACGCCCTGATGAATTCTTGTATTGCTTCAAGCCGCTCTTCCATCTCCATAGGAAGTTGATTAACCTCCTTTAACATGAACAACTTATATTGTTGAACTTTTAGCTCATCATACATCATTCTTAAAGAGAGGGTTTGGTCATCCATGTTTTGAAAGGTGAGGAAGGCATCAAGTCCTGGGTTGAGGGTAAGGAGGGTGGAGGTGGAGGTTTGTGGTAAGGAAGAGATGGTGGGTTATATGGATTTCTATGCAGTGTAGGGGAAGGGTGGGGTGAATTGGTGGACAAGATGGTTCCAAATCCGTTTGGAAATGGTTGGGTTCTTGAGATCCAAAGGCTTTATTGTGTCTTTGTAAATCCACCCTCATAGAATCCAACTTTTGTAGAATAAAATCAACTTGGGAGTGAGTTAGAGTAAAAGGTGCCTTATTTCTCCAAGTAGGTGGAAGGCTTGGTGTTTCATCATTCCTTGAAAAATAATGCATAGGAAGATCAGTGTAGAACAAAAGCTCATAGTTAATGTTAAATTGAGACATGAAAATTGCAATCAAGTGAATCCCAATATGCAAGATGCAATGCTATACAAATATGCCTAAACCTAAAATAAAAGAAACAAATGCAAAGATCATGGTATGTACAAACAAATAGAAAACCTCAAATGCAACTAAACTAAATGCAACCTAAGAAAATGGACCCAACCAAAACAAGCTTGACAAACGGCTACTAGGGAACCAATTACTTAGCTCCCTGGCAACGGCGCCACTTGAAGAGCACCACTTTTGAGTGTGTGTGTGTGTGTAGCGCGCCCTTGGGTCCACCCTTCAAGAAAATAAGAACCAAGGGGATAGTAGAAGCTAACCCCCGGGTGTCGTTCGCTTGAGGAGCCTAACGCAAAAGATAACCTAGTAGCTAAGATGCAAACTAACAAAAGCGGGTAAAAATATTGTATTTGGTTTTTGAATAGAATAGATGCAAAAGGTGTGATATGTTCAAAAGTAAAATAGAAATAAGATAAAAATGAGATTTGGAGGGGATGAAAATGGAATCATTCTTAATAAATGGAAACCTTGGGATTCATTGCTTCGAAAGATTTTTAGGGAGTTTCATGTTGATTTTTGAAAGAAGACTAGAGGGAGGCTTGGATATCTTAATTAATGCCGGAATCTCACACATTACTTAATTTAACCTAAGTTGATTAAGCTCAAAATCAAGGTGAATTTGCTAATTGTAAGGGGCTCCTAATCTAACAACCGGAATCCCGAATTGCCACTTAATTAATCCTAGGGTTTCAATTTATTATTGGAATCCCACATAATGAACCATGACTCTAGGATTGAAGTCCAATGTCACTCATGCAATTTGACAAATCAAAAACCAATTAACCTACTAATCACAAGGAACTCTTAATCCTACAACCTGAATCCCGAATTGCAACAAGATTAATCCATTAATCCCAACTCCTTGATGGAATCCAAATCAATAAATTGGAACTAATAGATGGAAGCCCAATGTTACTCAAGCAATTAGTAGATTTACTTGCTACTTTCTAAACACAAACACATGACATATGATCCACCAAGCAAGAATCCTCACTTGGCACAAGATTTTAACAAGAAAACAAAGATTAAATGATGAATCCATACAAATAACACATGCTCAAGTCAATAGGTGCAATGTCAAGCATCTATACAAAGACAATAAACAAGACAAGTTGTTTCCACCACTCTCATACAAAGATATGGAATAAAATTACAACCAAATGAAGAAACAAGCCATAGAATCCTAGAAACATGCTTAAACATAAGGAAGAGAGAGTGGGAGAACAAGAACTCCCCTTTGAAGCTTCAAGCTCATCCATTGGCTCCTACCATCAAGAATGAGGGAGCTTAGCTACTGTCCTCCATGAGAAAGCCAGCACCAAGGAGTGAAGGTAGAGAAAACTTAGAGATTTGGGTGGAAGAAGGTGGAAGATGGAAGTTGGAGATGAGAGGAAATGGAGAAAGATGACATGTAGGGTTTGTGGTGGCTCCAAATCTGTCCTAAGGTTCCCAAATTTTGTGTCTAATACCCCCAAGCCGGGTCAAGAAGTGGGAAGTGAATTAGATCCAATTTGGCCCAAAACAGATGCTGATTTTCTGCAGGTTTCGAGGCCTCACCTTGGGCCTCGCTATGGGGTGCCACGGCGAAGGACAGAAGCAAAGAAAACCCTTGGATCCTCGTTGTGGGGTCCCACGATGAGGGATCTTTCTGTAATTTTCAAATTTCAGGGTCATTTTCTGTAATTTCAAAATTTCAGGGTCATTTTCTGTAATTTTCACAATTGATCCAAAAGCTTGTATTTTGAAATTTTTCTTGAAATTTCAGCTTCTAGCCCCACTTTTCTTGCTTCTTCTCATATTGAATCCTTCATATTTGGTTCTTAGATAGCCCTACAAGTAAAATATGCAACAAACAAGAATCAAAGAGCCCTGAAAATCAACTAATGCTAATTGATCTTCAATTATGGCAATTTAATCCTATTTTCATGCTACTTTAATTAAGGATCTATATTATTATTTAAACACTTATGGACCAATATTGCATCTCAATTATGTTAATTACCTCAATTTAAGCACACAAAAGCATACAAATACAAGGATTTGTCAATGATGGATGGATGATGTTTGTGGTTTAAATAGGCTTGATACACGTTAAACTAACTTAATCTAGCCGTGAAAGTATAATTTGTTTCCCAGAGCACCATTAGGGGCTCTGAAGGGACTAAGTCTTTAAATTGTGGATTTCAACACTTGACTAGTTACTAATCATAGTTCTAGGCATTGAGCACGGGGAGCCTTTATGGTAACTTTTGGTTTGACTTTAAGGAGGTAACTACTTCTGCCCGTTTGCGTGTGTGTGGGGGTTAGTAAGTATTTAGAACTTATACTTTTAGTGATTGCCTATATTTTATACGAACATGACTTTGAAAACTTATTTTATAATACAACTATTTGGTGGAGTATGTATGATGAACTTGCATGGGAATGTGTATGGTAATGTTTGAAAAGATATGGTATATTGGAGATTTATTTCATGATTGAATTTGAAGGAATTCTGGAATGGGCCTTGTGCCGTGTAATTGTTGATGGTTGCATACATATATATATTTGTGACTTTATTGTGATGATTGTGTATGAACACCGGACAATTAAATAATGCCATCGCGCAATGAGGTTCCTTGTTGGCCCACAAGGACTAAATTAAAAAGAAAGATGAAAATGGGGAGGACGCCCCCGGTCCCAGGCGAGGGTTGTGAGTCTCTATTGGACCGTATAATAATGGTGTTGGTGTGTTATATGGTGATTGTCGACTCTTGATTGGTTAGATGGTTTTGAAAGTATGAGTTGTTAATCATTGATATCATTATGCATTTAATTGGTACTTGTCATGCGGTTTAAATTAATTTACATTCTATAATACTCCACTGAACACCTTACTAGCACACACCACACGTAGACGAGTAGTTAATGATTACCTGGGTCTACCCCCTTCTGCTCAATTTTTGCAGCTGTTAGATCAGGTCAGGGGTCACGGGGAAAGGAGCTGGCGACTACTCATTAGTAAGAGTGATAGTCTTCGGTCATTAGTGATTGTATAGTGTTTATTTTCACTTCCACATGATTATTTTGAATTCTTGGGTACTTGTATGAATTGATTGTATTTAATGGAACCGGTCTTTTTCCGGAAAACTGGTTTGAGACTCTGGTTGTGTTGAGTTATATTGTTGAAGTGGGAGTATTCCGGTTTGAGTTGGCCATGACTCGTTGTTATTACTAGGATTATTTATGTTTTAAAACGATCATAACTGTGGATGTATTATTTAGATTTTTGAATGATGAATGTTTCAGTTACAGGAACTTGTATTTTATGGTCTATGGTATTCTTAATTACCATGATAGGTGTATTCTTTTCTATCATGGTATATGTCAAAATTATTTTCAAAAGAATTTCATATATATATATATATATTTAAGTGTATTTTAAATATTCATGTTAGGTGAATCCTTATATAACATGGATATTTGTCTCAAGGGTATTAGTGATTTTAAATATCCATGCTAGCTTTATAATTTCAGGAAATTGCTTTTTCTAACATGGATATCTATTTTATTAAGTGAAACTCTTTTCCAACCATAATAAGTGTTCTTTATTTGGAAATCTCTTTTTCCTATCATGGTTAGCTTGTTGAATTTATATAAACAGAAACTTATGTAAAACCTCTTTTCTAACTATGTTAGTATTTTATTAGTCAATTCATTTTTCTAACATAGTTAGCTCTAAATTAGTTTTGAAATGAGTCAATGGTGATTTCAAATATATTTAAAAAGTGTATTTAAACAGAATTTGTATTTTACTAAAAATTATGAAAATTCATTTTTCTAATTATGTTAGTTATTTTTCTATAATAAATTCTTTTTCTAACATAGTTAGCCCGTCAAGTTTTAGTAAGCATTCATTGGTAATTCAAAATGTATTTAAAAGTGTAATTAGGGTGTAATTGTTACACAACAGATGTTACAAAATTATACATGCAATTTTTAATGTTATGAAATAAACTGCTACCTGTACTCCAACCTCAATCCTGAGCTGGTTTCCTTCCTTCCCGATATCTTGAAGGGTCTATACCACTATAAATTCCTCTGTTTACACATACTATATAAATAATAAATTAATACTTATACTTCTATATAATTATTAGCGTCTCTCACGGATCCTAAATACTTTATAGTACCCAAGTCTTTACATCTTGACAAATTATGATTTACTCATATTTATTTAGGATCTTGACCTTCCAAGATCACTTTGATAATTTATTTACATTAAACTTTCTTAGTCTCAATGTTTTACTATTAAGTTACTTAAAAACCATTTCTTGTAACCATAGAATTTCTCAATTCATAATATCACACCAATTCCACATTTAATGCCACCTCAAATTTTTATCACAACTTCACAAGTTATACAACGGATACACTCACACACGCATACATTTTTCACTAACATAAAATTTGAAAGCATAAGAAAGCAACCCAAGAAAGTATGTCATCATTAACTCTTCTAAGCCCCTTGAACATTATAATCTTAAATCTGAACCCTTTTCTTTTAATCCTTCAAAATTTCAAACATCAAGTCTTCTTTACTGTTTTTAGGAAATTCAATGAAAGATCATTATCATACATACACACAAAGACGCCACTACATCACGCTTTAACGTTACGTTTATACATTCCTATGCATAATTTTCATTATATAATAGACCCACTACTCTAAACACTAACCCATTTGAAATTGAAACTTTCCAATTAAAAGGGCAATGCTTAAATTAATTAATTCAATTCAAACTTTATATAATTCCAGACTATTATTTATCATTCTAAACATATTCCTAAACATATATCAATGTCTTCTACTAAAGTTAGCATCTATTAATCCACAATGAATTTCATCAAAGTCACACCTAAAGTCTTAAGAAGATTATCATTCTTTGATCTCAGGTCATTGAATAATGATTCAGATTGATGTGCTCTCAGGCTTGCAAACCCAAAAGGTCAAACTTGCATATGCTTTGCTTGATCTACTTAATATTTTAATTAACAAATATAAACTTGCTAAAATTGAATATAAGAGACTTCCTATTTTATTTTGACAAATGTCATGCATGCTACTAGCAACAACAATTAATATCATGTTTCATGAAAAAAAATATTTCTGTAGAGGTATTTCATTGGGAATCAAATTTAGTAGTGCAGCAGAGTGTATTTCTTTTAGATATGAAAATTATAATAGTTATTATTGTTAAATAGAAATGCATTTATTTAAACAAATTTGGTATATGAACAAATTCATGACAGAAAAAGAACACCAACATCCTTCCAAGAGCATCAGGAAAAGTTAAACTTGTAGAAAACAAGAGACAGGAAAAACAAGACAATATGACTAACTCATCAAGAACCATAATAGAGCACCCATTCATCACTTATTTTAACATTAACAATTAAAAATCTCAACTTAACAAAATCACAATAGAGCTAAGCTAACCACTAAAGCTTACAAAACTTTAGTTCTCACACTTAACAAGCAACCAGAGATCGGAACACATACAATCCAAAAATTAACCAATGTTAAACCTCTTTAAAGATCATAGCTTCAGAAAAATATACATATATAATCAACCAAAACTGAAGCCTCACATCAGATAAAGTTTTCTTTGATTTTAGGAATTATAAATGAAGAAAATCGAACATGCAATAGTAAGTAATATCTCTATTATACTTCCAACAACTTTTATATATCACATATTTATGGTCTCAAGTCATTTAGCATTTAGACACAAGTGGGAAACAACTAAACCCACTTTGGATAGCAACTTCACATTCTGACTTTAAAATAGAATAATCCAAACACACATAATTACTCAATCTTCATCACTAAAAAAATATAACTCCCTGTTTCCTGTTCCCTTGAAGCAACAGAACAAAAATCAATATTGAAAACATTGAAACCAGTTTCAAAAGTCAATTTATAACAATCTTCAATTATTTGCATAAAGTTTTTCCCTTGTAACAACTAACACAAGAAAAGTAGTGAACATACATAAAACCACAAGTTTCACTTCATTTGACTTTTAAACATCTATATAAATTTACAATCACTAGTCTCCCTTTCTTAGAATCAAAATCCAAAACTTATGGAATGTGAATTAGTAACATTCAAACTCAAACTCAAACTCCAAATCAAAGTTAGAAGATTTCATGCAACACTAATCTGTTTCCATGAAAACTTCACTTCTTCTTTTATGAAATTTTCTAAAATCAAAGGTACTCATAGCCACAGCTAAGAATCGAAACAGAGTAGACAAAGGAAGAAAAATAATTTTATATTCCATGCATAATTTAAACATCAAAAATTACTAATCAACATAATCATATTCGAACCAACACATAGCAGAGGAAAAATCAACAATTAAACACCTCATAGTCCCCAAAAACCCAACGGACCCGAGAGAAAAAAGAGAAGAATTGAGGAAACAGAGAAATCAAAATCACTCCTAAACCCAGAAAATTCAACATGCAAGAACAATACCTTAGTCCTATCCCAACATGACTTCATTCAATCATCAATTACTGAAGAACTCTGAAATTGGGGGTTTCTCGGTGCAGAGCCGCCTCGGGCCCACCCTTCAAGAAAATTTGGGGCTAAGGGGATAGTAAAAGCTACCCCGGGTTTCGTTCTATTGAGGAGCCTAAAATGCAAATGATTTCTTAGTAGCTAAATGTAAAACTAATTGGACGGGAAAAACATTTTTAGGTTGAAAGTATAAAATTGATTAAGGTGTGATATGTTCAAAACAAATTAAAGATTGGACAACGAGAGATTTGGATTAAAAGGGATGGTTATTCTTGGTAAATGGAACCTTTAGGGATCATTGCTTTTTAAGATTTTTGGGAGTTTAAAATGGCCAATTTTCCAAAGAACCCTAGAGGAACCCCTCTAGGCTAGGCTTAGATTAATTTAAGTAATGCCAGAACCCCGCACTTGACCCAATTAAACCTACTAATCGCAAGGGACTCTTAATCCTACAACCGGAACCCCGAATTGCAACCAAATTAACCTATTGATTCCAATTCATTGGTGGAACCCCAACCAATAAATTGAACCCAATAGGTTGAAGTCCAATGTCACTTAAGCAATTAGTATATTTACTTTCCAATTTCTAAACGCAAATACTTGACACCATATCCACCAAACAAGAATCCTCACTTGGCATAAGATTTTAACAAGAAAGCATACATTAAATGATGAACCTATACAAATAAAATATGTTCAAGTCAATAGGTGCAATGTCAAGCATCCACACAAAGAAAATACACAGGATAAATTGTTTCTACTACTCTCATACAAAGATATAGAATAAAGTTACAATCAAATGCATATATATATAGCAATTCCTAGAACCCTAGATAAATTGAAATATACAAGAGGAAGAGAGAGTGGAGAACAACACCCCCATTTGAAGCTTCAAGCTCCTCCCTTGAGCTACATCACCAAGAATAAGAGGGCTTAGTTGTTGCTCTTTATGGAAGGAACATCAACCAAGGTGGGAGGAATGGAAACCATGAAGATTGGAAGAGAGAAGATGGAAGATGAAAAGATGAAGTTGAGAGGGAATGACAGGATTAGGGTTTGTGGTGGCTCCAATCTGACCTAAATGGTACTAATTTTTCGTATCTAATAGGCCCCAAGTCGGGGTCAAGAAGTGGGTAAATGAATTGGATTCGATTTGGCCCAATATAGCAGCTCATTTACGCTGCGAAATCCCGCTCCCTCGCCATGTGCTCGCCATAGTGAGGCCACTGCGAGCAAGGTTTTGAAGAGCACCTAACCGTTGAGGTTATGTCAGAGCAGTGCCGCCTCGAGTCCGCTCTCCAAGAAATTAAACCCGAGGAGATAGTGGAAGCTAACCCTGGGTGTCGATCTCAAGGAGCCTAGTGTAATATGATTCCTAATAGCTAATATGTAAACTTGAAAAAGGCGGGTAAAAAGCATTTTTGTTTGGTTTTAGTGTGAAGTTTGGTATGTGCAAAAGGTAAAGTAAAAGATGGAAATTAAAAGTGAGATTTGGATGAAAATGGGATAAAGATCATTCTTGATGAATGAGAGATTCAAGAATCATTGCTTCTAAAGATTTGTAGGGAGTTTAATTGATTTCTAAAGAGCCATAGAGGAACCCCTCTAGGGCTAGGCTTAGGTTAACTTAATTAATGCCGGAACCCCGCACATTACTTAATTTAACCCAAGTTGATTAAGTTCCAAATCAAGAAATAATTGATTATGCAAGACTTTTAAATCCACAATTTGGGCCACCCCATAATTGCTCTAAATTTCTCTCTAAACCATAATCCATTGATGGCCACCCATACAATGAATTAGGATCTAAAGAGTGTTTGCCCAATGTCTCCACACAACCAATTAATTCTTATGCCATCTCCCTCAAGCAAATAGCTTAACACTCTTAATCCACTAACCAAGCCACCTTGCATTAGCACATAATTTTCACAAAGAGAATAACAAAACTATGAACCCATAAATTTCATTAAACTCAAAGTTAATAAGTAGCAATGTTAAGCATTATACAAGAAGGAAATAACATAAACATAGTTCCTAACCTCAATGACATAAATGCACTCAACTAAGTGCCATAAATACACATAAACCAAATGCAATTAATACATTCCACCAAATGCCATAAATGCAACCCTAGAACCCTAGAAAAGCATAAATACAACAAATGGAGGAAAGATTAGAACTAGAAAACTCCCCTATTCAAGCTTCAAGCTCATCCCTTGGCTCCCACCACTAAGAATGGTGGAGCCTAGCTGCTACTCTCCATGGAAGAACCAACAAGAAGAGAGGAAGGTGTGGAAGCCATGGATGGAAGGAAGGAGAAGGTGAAGAAGATGAAGATGAAGATGGAGAAGAGAGAGCTAGGGCTTGGGGGGTGTGAAAATGTGGACCAAATCTGCCATAATGGGATGTATCTTTCATGTTTTTAAGTCCCCAAGTCGGGTCAAGTGAGTGGGTATTCAAGTTAGACCCAAATCAGGCCCAAAACGCGACTGAAATTCTGCAGAATTCGCGCAGTTCGCCGTCCACCTCGCCGCGGTGAACTCATGTAGTCTCTAGTTCTCCTGGCCTTTTCGCCGTGGGTTTGCCGTGGCGAACTCACTTCTCCTCTGCCTCTTATGGGTTTTTCGCCGTCATTTCGCCGCGGCGAGGTCATTTTGTTTCTACCTCTTTGTTTGGCCTTTTTCTTCGTCTCGGGTCCGATATTTTGGTCCTGAGCGACCCTGCAAGTGAAAATAAGATAAAACCAAGATCAAATAGCCCTATAAATTAATTAATACAATTAATCTACAATTATGGCTAATTACTCCTAATTTTACACTTATTTTCCTTGAGAGTTTGGGATATTCAATTTGACATTATCAGACCAAAACTTGCATCTTAATCATGTTAATTGCCTCAATTTAAGCATATAAAAACATTACAAATCAGAGATTTGTCAGGTTTACTTCTGGTTGTTTTGGCTGAACTCGCCGTGGTGAGGCCACGGGTAGTGGTAGATACTTTTGCCCCTTTAATTAGCTCTCTTCTCCATCTGGGATCCTATTCTTTTGGTCTTGAGTGACCCTGTAGGTAGAGATAAGGCAAAACATGGATCAAATCGTCCTATAAATTAATTAATACAAATTAATCAACAATTATGGCTGATTAATCCCAATCTTACGGTCTAAGTTCTACATTAAACATTATTGGACCTATATCTCATCTTAATCATGTTAATTGCCTCAAATTAGGCATATAAAAGTATACAAATCCAAGGATTTGTCAATTACCAACATTACAACAAAGAAATCGGTAGGACAGAGAGAGGAGAGGAACAAATATTTTTCACAATTTCAAACAATAAAAAATTTCAGCATGCAAGACACATATTATTGTTTTCTACTCTTAAATTCATCACTTCATAAATTTCAGCCCCTTAGACCCGACGAATTCGAATAAAATAGGAGAAGAAGAAAATTTCAAAAATTCCTAAACTTTAGAAATCAAACATGCAAGACACACTATATACTTAAACTTACTTCTAGTGATGTTTAGTTAATATTTCATTCAATTCTAGCCTAGAAAACACCAAGAACGGTGTCGATGAACAGTGACAGAATCAAAGAAAATCAAAATCTAACTCTAACCTTTGATGAAAGCTAAATTTTTATTAGGGAAACTTGATTTCTATGCCTAAGCTTCGTTTTAATTGGTTTAAAACTCTCAAAATCTCTCAAACCCCAAATCTGACCTCACTTGAAAACCACTCAAATCGAAGAAATAAAGGGTACCGTGGCCCCCCACAATGAGGGTCATGGTGAGACCGTGACAAAAAATTTTCAAATTTGAATTTTGGGCCTCAAATCAGGTTATACCCGATACTCACTCATTAGACCCGACTCAGATCACTTAAGGCACGATTTTGGGGTTTATTGGAGGCAGATTTGGAACCCTGTTTCATCGTATTCACTCCATTCTCTCAACTCTCTCATTCCCATATCTCATTTTCTACCCAAATCTCCATGGCACCCACTCTCATCTCTCTTGTTGGTGACTCCTACATGGAAGACAACAACTAAGAGGCATTAATCCTTGGTGATGGAGGTGTTTAGCATGAGCTTAGAGCTTCATTAGGGGAGTTCTTGCTCTCCCACTCTCTCTTCCTTATGTTTAAGCATGTTTCCATGATTCTAGTGTTTGTTTCTTCATTAGTTGTAATTTCTATAAATTATCTTTTGTTAGAGAGTGGAAGAAATATTTGTAGCTTTGTTTTCATTTGTGTATATGCTTGAAAAATTGATGACTTGTACTTTGTTTAGATGTATGGATTCATCATTTTAAATGAATGTTTTAGTTAATATTATGTGCTATTTGAGGATTCTCATGTAGTGGATCATGTTGTCAAGCAATTGCATTTGAAAATAAGCTCTTGAATTTGTCAAATTGCATGAGAGGCATGGGCTTCAATCCGAGAGTCTTGGTACATTATGTGGGATTCCAATAATGAATTAAAACCCTAGGATTAATTTGTTAGTGCTGGCTGTCACCCAAGAGGGGGGGGTGAATTGGGTGATAGAATAAACTTTAAACTCTTTTCAAATTTTCTCTTTTCTAGAAACACAATGGAGGCAATCTTTAAAATCCTTTTTGGTTTGTCACTGAAAATATCTCAAACCATGAAATACACTAGAGAGTATACAAGATTGATAAGCTGGAAACTAAGAGAGTTAAGGGAAGAGATAATGCAAACAGAGTTTATCCTGGTTCGGTCAACCCAGGCCTACATCCAGTCCTCAGGCTCCACCTGAGATTTCCACTATCCTCTTGTTTAAACCGGGCACAAGAGAAGCCTTTACAACCTACAAGTTTAGCCGGGCACTTGTGAAGCCTTTACCACAGGTTTTACAACACGGGATCACCTGCCAACCTTTTCTCAGAGTTTTAGGATTCTCTCTAAACACTCCCCCTTACTACCCGTAAGGTTACCACCCTGTTCTTAAAGCACCAAGCTTTAGAACAACCTCAAACAATAGAGGATTTCAGATAATATGTTCACTTAATGAACGGATTGTGATAAACACTTAAGTACAGAGGAATATATGATGAATTTACAATTCTAGAGCTTAACAGATTGAACAATGAATACTCTAGCTCTCTTTTTCAAATTTACTTGACTCAACATTCATTCATCATTTCTGGCCTCACTTGGTTTTGCTCTCAATCAGTATAATTTGTAATTCTGCATAAAGTCCTGTTCATCATCGTTGTTCGTCCCTTTCATGGAAGCAAGTCTTGATCTATTTATATCTTCACATCTTGCCTTTTCTTTCAGCTTCATGTGGCCGTTTGAATATAGTCGTTGGAAGCTTATAGCCATTCCCAATTAATACTATTCCTTCATCAAATTCAAACTTCTGATCTAGATTTCACTGTTCATGCATAGACTGGGCTAAGAGAGAGATAGATTGCGCGTTCTGAATGTTTTCAACAACTGTACTTGCATAGCAGCTTTTTCAGTAGCGCTAGCATGCTTTGCTATCGCTAACTGCATGGATTAATTCCTGCACTTGAGCTGTTAGCTAAACAAGTAATCATGTAATGCACAGAAGATGTTATCGCAAGCTTAGTCCATTAGCTCAATGAGATAGAGACAATATCTAAGGAAGTTAAAAGCATTCACTACAAAAAAAGCATGTATTAGTAGCGGTTATTTAGGTTGATTAGTAGCGGTTTTAACCGCAACTAACACTTTACTAGCGGTTTAAATTTTCGCTACTAAATCTCCCGTGACAAATATTTAGTAGCGATTATACATAACCGCTGCTAAGTCGGTCAACTACGCTACTAATTCAGTAGCGGTTAACGAAACCGCTAGTGAACAACAAATGAAAATTTCGTTTTTCTATATTTAATTAGCGGCGGTTAATAAAACCGCTACTAATGTCAAGAAAGGAAAAAAACGTAATTTTATTTATTAGCGGCGGTTTATAACCGCAACTAATTACATGTATATTTAGCGGCGGTTTGGAACCGCTACTAATGTGACATAAGTTTAGTAGCGGTTTTAAACAGCTGCTAAAGACATCAATCATTTGTAGCGGTTTCACAACCGCTACTAATTGGGTAAAAATTGAAAAAAAAACGTGTACGTCAAATTAAAATTGACAACTTATTTTATCAATTAAACTGTTTTTAAACAACAATTTTCAATTTATAATTAAGAAAGTTTCAGTTCATGAACTTATAAAAGAATATATAGTTCAAATATGAACCAAAAATTAGAATACATGATTGTATCAGAACAAGTAAATATTACATAAAATAATTATACCTATTAAAAAAATTAAAACAACATTGTTATGTTAAAGAGAGGAATACAAGATCAGATGGAAAGAAACCAAAAAGCAAAGAAGGAAATGAGTAGAGGGTAGAGAAATAATGGGTGAGTGGTGGGTATTTATAGGTGCTGGAGGCGCTAATTAGTGGCGGTTTATGTGTATTAGTAGCGGTTTTGTAACCGCTACTAAAAGTAGCGTACTTTAGTGGCGGTTTTATTTGCTACAAAATGTAGCGTATAGTTAGTAGCGGTTGTAACCGCTACTAAATTTTCAAAATTGAAAAAAAATTGATAAAAGAAATGTTGGGATATTCTTTAAAAAAAACATATATTAATGTTTGATACATACCGTTATGTAAAATTTTACAAATTTAAAAAAAAATTGTCTCTTCAATCATCTTCTTGCTCTCGCCTAAGAAGAAAATAATAAACACCTGTATCAATTTCTAATAATAAAATATGTGAAAAATTGTGTAATAACTTTTTATTGAGCAAACTCACCTAACTACTGGTAAATGCCCTTCTTCTTCCGGAATGAGGTTATCGAAGTTTTCAGGTTCAAAATGCTGGCTGTCTAGTTCCACATCATCTTCATCACCCATTTCGTAGAGGTTTCGGGGCTTCATATGAATCACCATGTGCCAATCTTTGTGTTTCTGATCTTGCACATAGTAAACTTGCTGCGCTTGTGAGGCAAGAATATACGGCTCGTCATCTGGTACTTCCCCTGTGTGAATGAGTCTTGAGAAATTGACAGATGTGATGCCCAAGCTATCTACTGTAATGCCTCGAGAAGTTCTGGTGTCCACCCACATGCAGTTGAAGAGAGGCACGGTGAAATGGCCTTGATAGTTTAGCTCGATGATATCAACGAGCTTCCCATAATATGATACGCCTCCAAATTGCATGTCAGTATCACGTGAGCTGGCATAACTCCTTGTACCAAATGTGCCGAACACTCCGGAATTTTGGGTGAGGGAACCTTCATCCCGTGCAACGGTGCAGAACTTAAAACCGTTGACGTTGTATGCCGTATATCTCCTGACATGGTCGAGCGGACCAGTTGCTAGATTTATCATATCAGGCGGATGGGGATTGTCGTCGTTGAGTATTCAGCATGCAAACCAATCTGGAAACTCACGATGGACCTTTTTATCCACTTCAGAAGACGACCTTGTGCGGCTACGAAGCTGGCGTTTAACATAACGCCGGAAATCCCTTAAATTCAAAACAACAAATCAGAAGATTTCATGGTTTGTATATAAAATAATACGATTTGTGTGCATAGTGTTATGATTCTTACTGAATGTAGGTCTCTACTTGAGGGCAATTTGTCAAGACATGTCTGTGTGCTTGCAACCTCTCAGTAGGAGTGAGCTTGTAATACTGACTTCCTCCAATTGGCTTTCCGACGGGTGGGAATAATGTGTTAGAAGGTGAGTGGACATTGGTGGGGCTGTCATCGACACGAGGAGGGCGGTTGAACGAGGTCTCCATGTCATCAAAATACCGCGAACAATATGTTAACACCTTTTCACCAATGTAACCCTCTGCTATTGAACCCTCTGGAGATGCTTTATTCCTGACGTACGACTTCAATTTCCCTAAGTATCTGTAATTGCATTTACAATCAGATTACTGAAACAAAAATCATGAAATTACTGTACGGAGTAATTAATCAAATTACCTCTCTATGGGATACATCCAACGGTATTGAACAGGGCCACTCATCTTTGCGTCTTGAACGAGTTGGACAGTGAGATGGACCATCACAGTGAAAAAAGACGGAGGAAATATCATCTCCATATGACAGAGCGTTAGAATTATTTTCTCTTGCAATTGATCTAACTCTGTTGCGTCCAAAACCTTTGCACACAATCGTCGGTAGAAAGAACTGAGTTGAACCAAAACATTTGACACCTCCGGGGGCAGTGTGCTTTTAATTGCCAGAGGTAGGAATTGCTGGAGCAAAACGTGGCAGTCATGACTTTTCAACCCGGCAATCTTCTTGGCATGCATGTCGACACATCTTGAGATGTTGCTTGAATAACCATCAGGAACCTTAATGTCCTTAAGTGTGGAGAGGAAGACTTCTTTGTTGCCTCTTGTGAGTGTGAATGAGGCTGGGGCAAACTTATCATTCTCATCTGGCCAGGCGTCATGACGTATTCCCATAGCCATGAGATCTTTCCTTGCTTGCAGATGGTCCTTGGACTTTCCGGACTCGTTCAGCAACGTGTACAAAACATTGTCACACACATTTTTCTCGATGTGCATGACATCCAGACAATGACGAAGCTTATTAGATTTCCAATAAGGGAGCTGAAAGAAAATGCTCCTCTTTCTCTACTGCTGCACGTTATCCCTGTCCGCATAGGACTGGCCGCGAGGCCTTCTACCACAGGGCTGAACGTCAACTTGCTTCCCGAATTGTACGTCGACATCTTCGAGCTGTTGAAGAACATCTACGCCAGACAACAACACAGGAGGATCTCTCATTTCCTGTGATCCGTTGAATCTAATTTTCTGCAATCTGAACCTGTGACCTCGAGGAAGGAACCGTCGGTGACCCATAAAGCACCACTTGTGTCTGTGGGGGAGGCGAACAGAGTCTTGATCAAAGTTACAGTTAGGACAAGCTAACCCCGTATGCACGTTCCAACCAGACAATGTGCCAAGTCCAGGGAAATCGCTAACTGTCCACATCAAAGACGCACGAAGTGTGAATAGTGTCTTACTGTAAGCGTCAAACGTCTCAACTCCGTTGCTCCACAGTTCCTTCAACTCTTGTATCAACGGTTGAAGGTAGACATCTATATCATTTCCAGGAGCTCTCTTCCCCAGAATAATCATCGAAAGAATGAATGAGCTTTGTTTCATACACATCTAAGGGGGCAAGTTGTACGGTATCAACACAACAGGCCATATACTGTACGTAGTGCTAAGATTCCCGAACGGATTGAAACCATCTGATGCGAGAGCTAGGCGGACATTTCTTGGGTCCGCAGAAAATTCCGGAAATTCAGCATCAAATGCTTTCCAAGCCTCAGCATCCCTAGGATGTCTCAACTTCCCATCCACGTTGGCCTTTGATGAATGCCACTGCATGTGCTCAGCCGTTTTAGACGAAATATACAACCTCTGAAGTCTTGGAGTCAATGGGAAATATCTAAGAATCTTCGCAGGCTTCTTGGTTGCCCATCGACCCCTCTTTGCCTGTTTGTACTGAGACGCGGTACATCGCTTACATCTGTCTAACTCAGCGTCGTCTCCCCAATACAGCATACAATCATTCGGGCATGCATGAATTTTGGTGTAGTTCAATCCCAACTTATTGATTGTCTTCTTCGCTTCGTAAAATGAAGGTGGGATTTCTGCTTGAGAAAATGCATCTCCCAATAATTCTAACACCATTGACATTCCCTTATCACTAAAGCCACACAAGCACTTGATGTGATATAGTTTGACTAGAAATGAAAGCTTAGAGTATTTATTGCACCCTGGATAAACAATAATTTAGTGTAAAAAAGATGATTTAACTAACTATAAATGAAAGTTCAAAATTTTTAGTAGAACCTGGAAACAATGGCTTATCAGCTTCCGTCATAAGGTCGAAAAAATTCCTAATGGCATCGTTTCGGAAAAAATCTAGCAGTGGTCTATCAACGCCTTCTTCAATAACGATGTTGTCACGTTGCGCACCGAAAGCATCACGCACGACATCGTCGATTGGATCTACATGATCTTCGTGATCATCGATCTGCATTAATCCAACCTGAGAAGTTGCAGCAGCTCGTTCACCGTCGTCGTCGTCATCGTTCTCCCCATGAATCCCCCAGAAAGTGTATTTGGATGGGAATTGTTTCACTATAAGATGCTCAGACACAATATCTCTTGGATGCCACTTCTTGAATTTACATTTCGGACAGGGACAAAGAATATTATTGTTGACACTTGAGCGGTCGAAAGCAAAATCTAAGAAATGGTTCAAACCGACCAAATAGCGGGAGGACGTACGTGGCAAATTGATCCAAGATTTATCCATTATATGAGAGAAGATATCAAAGATTGGAAGGATTGAAGTTTTATGGAAATGTGAAATGAAATGAATAAGCTGGAGTTTTTTTATAAGCTAATTGAGTGCAGTGCTTTTAGTAGCGGATCAGAACCGCTGCTAATTAAGTCCACTGATTTTAGTGGCGGTTTTAAACCGCGACTAAAGTTAGTAGCGGTTCATAACCGCTACTAAAAGCATTTATTGGTTTTAGTAGCGGTTCATGTACGCCAATAATTGCAAACCGCTACTAAAAGTAATGGCAATTAGTGGCGGATCTGAACCGCTACTAAAAGCATTTATTTAGTAGCGGTTTGAAAACCGCTACTAAAAGTAATGGCAATTAGTGGCGTATATGAACCGCTTCTAAAACCAATAAGGATTTGTAGCGGTTTTAAACCGCTACTAACTAAGTATATTCTTTTTTTTAAAATAAATACTGCATTTATAAAATATACTAGAGTAGCGGTCCCACTCAGTTGTATTTATATTTTTTTTATAAAAATCGCATTTCCATAGAAAATAACTTCAAATATAAATAAATTATATAACAACAAAAAATTTAGAAATTTCTGCAATCGTAGCCAAAATAAAACATAAGTTTCACAACTAAAAAAAAGATGTAACAGTCCTGAAATTACAAACTTTCAACTAATAAAAAAACCCTATAACTACGCATCTGGTTGAGTGGTATCCGGCTTACCACCTTCTGGCTGATTGACCTCTGGCTGGGATCCTGAAGAACGGTTGCGCGTTTGTCTCGGTGGACGTGGTGGTAGTCCTGGTACACGTATAGGAGGTCCGCCTGGGTCTACCCTCTGAATGATCCGGTCGAGTGCACTGTTGGTACTTTCGACCCAGGACTTCAATCGATCGTACACCTGATCTGTAATCTCCTGAGTCAACCGTTCCCTCATCCGAGCCTCATACTCCGGATCGTGCATCATAGAGCCGCTGGAAGACGCTTGGCCGGCTCCTGCAGACTGGGCAGTGCTTGACGACCCAGCCCGGCCATACACCACTGACGGTAGGGCTCCGTAACCCATCCCGCGCACACGGCCAGGGTGCTCACGGGTCGCAAGGGCGGCCCTGAGTGAGGCAGTGGGGTCTATATTATCCCCCTGCGATTCCTGAAGCTCTCTCTCTACTTCTTCAATTGTAGCCTGAACACAGAACATATATTAGACTTTTCTACAAATGTAATTGTTAAAAAAATATGATAAATCCAAATAAAAGTAATAGAATTCTTACAATATGCTCCTCAGCCTCTGTGGATGTTGCACTCCCGTCATGGTGCCTGTGTTTCTGACAGTAGAAAAGGCCGTACGTAGCCTTCTTCCCTTGCTGCAAAGCTTCGTCCTCCTGAAATTATTGAATAATTTATTATTATATACACTTAAATAAATATAAATTAAAAATAAATATCAATTAAACAAGAAAGGTTTATTTTTCATACCATCTCTCCATAGCCGACCGAAAATGGCTTCGTGCCAGCCGTATGATGAACCTTCTGCTGCGATCGGCTGTAAACGCCTTGCTGCGATCTCTTCTGTTAACATAAAATAAAATTTAATCATGATTATAAATAAAAAATATTTCTTAATAATGATGAATACCTTAATAATTAAATTATTAAATATACCTTTCCTAAGTCTCCCCTCCTCCAACGGACATATCTCTCCCAGGCATCCGGAGGTACTCCACCAAGGACATTTTCTATCAACTCCTGAATCGGCTTGCTCCCACCGTCATCCCTTTGGTTGAACAAATCCAACCTCTTGTTCTTCCAACTGTCACCCATCTTCCCTACTGCCCAACGTTTGAACATATCTCGCACATCAAACTTCTTTTGCAAAATATGAAAAAGATCATTGAACAAATAATGTACTTACAATTACAATAATATTTCAATAATAATAAATAATAAATAGAATTCATATCATTTAAGAAAATCATTTTCCTAAAATAATAAATAATACATAAACTATAACTCAATTAAATTGACCTTCACGATCTCCCTCTGGCCAACATTCCCGCAGAACCTGCCAAACAGTTGACCCCCCTTCCCTTTAGGTTGAAGGGTTAACAGGTTCCAGTCAACCTTCACCCTGTGGCCGGTTGGGAGGTTGTGCGCATCTTGCACACTCAGCGTCCTCCTCGTGGTACTACCAGAAGGGTTTGCACAATTTAAAAATACTGTTAAACCCAAGTAAAAATTTAAATTATCTCATAAAAACGACAAAAAATTTTATTCCCTTACCCTACACTTGTTAATTGAATCCAGTTGTCTTTTGACTGGACCGTCTGCTAGCACCCCCGCCGGTTTCCTCAGTGTCCTCACTATTCAACCATTGTTCGAAGGCGTCCAAATCCGGAATATGAGGAGAGTTCTCATTGTAGAACTCATTGATGATATCCTCGGGAATTGCCTCTCGCTGTATACGTTCCCGCTCCGCTTGTATACGCCCCTCCTCTCTCAGTTGATTTTGGCGTTGTCGCTCTTGCTCCTCCTCCTCAGCAGTCATATGAGCCTTTCCTTTACCGCGGTTGTTCTTCTCTGCCATAATTGGTGCCTAAACTGGTGTCTGAAAATCTGTATGTCCTTCTAATATTCGAAAAAGCCGAATAATGTACGTACGTATGTCTTTTTCACCAGATTCCTCGTACATCTACGAAGGGAAACGAGGAAGTTAAATAGTACTCGAATTTAGTAGCGATTCATAATAACCGATACTATTAGTAGCGGTTATCAACAAAAACCGCCACTAATACGCTCCAGCAATAAATGCGACCGTTGCGTTAGTGGCGGTTATAACCGCAACTAAAATACAAAAACCGCTGCTAATGTCCCACTTCAATTAATGCGTCTTTTCAGTCAGTGGCGGTTGTAAAATAACCGCAACTAATGTAAAAATAACCGCTACTAATTTATAACCCCCTATTTACCCGCGGTTTCTGTCCCTAAACCGCTACTAAATTAACGCCACTAATGTTCCCGCCAAAGGGCGCGACCTTTGTAGTGGTTATTTTGAATGTAACCGCTACTAATGTACGCCAGTATATTAATTTTGGTCAAACTGACCATTTTAGTCGCGGTTCTTGTCGTTAACCGCTACTAAGGTACATTTAGTAGCGGTTTATTTGTTATACTACTAAAGTAACCGCTAGTAAAACCCGCTTTTTTTGTAGTGATTCTCTATCGATAGACATGAGCATTATCGCTAGCATATTATTTTAGTTCAATGTTCAGCGTACTAGCCATATCATTTCAGTAAGTATTCTTCCATCAATAGCTAATCCCATTATCGCTAGTTACTTGATTGCTCATTAGCTTAAGGATACTGCGTTATATGAATATTCAAAGTAATTTTCAGGTATCCTATTATCGATAGCCAAATGTGTTAGCGCTAGTAACTATGTTATCGCTAGTTAACTCATTTGCTCTCAGGTACTAGCTATCTGAATGTTTATTATCTAAAGTAATTTGTTATCGATAGCTTAACCTGTTATCGCTAGCAGATTCAATTAGCTCAAGGACTTGGTCTATTTTTCTGCTAGATGTTCTTCCTTTCATTTATCCATGTTCTCAATGAACTTCTAGCGATAGTATACCTCTTAGCGATAGTGAAGGACTTAGTGATAGATATTAACTTTGTTAATTCTAAGTCTTCATTTGCTATGGCTCTTTGACTATTAGCGATAGGGATACACTTAGCGATAGAGATATTTATCTTTGAGTTCTGCTAAGTTTCCATCTGCTATAGTTGAGCTTTTTCATTAGTGATATATTCTTGCTCTAGCGATAGTTATCTGTTACCTATCGGATTTTACTTGTTTAAATTCGCAGGTAACTTTCACTCTATTTACTTATGTTATCTATGGGACCAGTTTTCATCAAAACTTAAGATTCTAACATAATTTAGTTACAATTAGGGATTTCGGTTGTTGGATTAGGAGCCCCTTACAATTGGCAAATTCAACCCGGTTATTGAACTTAATCAACTTGGAATTGGAGGGATTAGTAAGCGGGATTCCACTATTAATCCACTCAACCCAAGCTAGCCTAGAGGGATTCCTCTAGGGATCTTTTGAAATAACCAATAATTTTCCTATAAACACTTTGAAGCAATGATTGTTTAAGCCTCTAATCACCAAGGATTACACATTTCCATTTTTATCCAAATCTCCCTTTTATCCAATTTTTAATTTGCTTTCAAATATACCACACCACTTTTATACAAAAATCAAAATACAATACATTTTACCCGCTTTCACAAATTTGCATATTGGTTATTAGGAATCACATTGTATTAGGCTCCTTGAGACCAACACCCGATGATGGCTTCCACTATCCATTGTGTCTAAATTTTTTGGAAAACGGATCCGAGGCGGCACTACACCGATCAACTCAATTTCGGTGCTCTTCAAACTACGTGTGCTTTGATCCCTCTAAAGGATACGTAAGCCTTAGGTTGAATCATGGGTCAAATCTAACTATGTAAATAATCATTTTGTGTTAATATTTTTTTAATCTTTTTCTTGGGTGATTAAAATGTAATTAAAGACCATATTTATTTTTAAATAACTAATTTAGGATAACTGTTCTTATAAACGGGTGTTGTAGGATGCTTAACACCTTCCACACTCACAATCGACTCCCAAACCCTACTTGGTTTTAAAAGACCATTTATATTTTTTAAAAAAGGTTTTCCAAAATATCCCATTTAAAAATTTTGGTGATGACTTCATTTGACCTAATTTTAGGGCGCTACACTATCCCATTGTATATGGATTTAAAAACTTGATAACTTCATTTATCTTTTTAACTCTTTTGTCGCTAATTGAAGCTCTTTAGGTAATTTTTTTTCCTTTTAATTGAATTCTTAATTTTTTTTCCTTTAATTTTTTTCTCTTTCATTGCAATTCAAGTTTGACTCATTAATTTACATGCTAGGATGAACTTATTACTGATCGAAAATTCTCATCTTCAAATCAAATCTCTCAGTGTAAACATTAACTGTAACTTACTAATTACCATTCAATTTAAAGTTTCTGCAAGTTTTATGTATGGTCCATCGGCCTACTTTTGTTTCAAAGGTTGCTACCTCTTCACTCTATCTTTATTTCCTCAATTTAGTCTTTGAGTGAACTTTCAAAATTGTTTTACTATAACTATAACAGATTATATGCGCGCGCGCGCACACGCACACTGCTCTTTAATCAAATTTCAAATGACCACTCTGGAAGTGACAATGTCGCATGAATATGGTTAATGTTCTCATTTTCATGTTTTATGTTATAGCAACGAACTCTCTCTTTGCTTGGGATTTCTAACTTACTTTTTAAAACAATGATTATTTTTTTCAAAATAACTTCTTTTCTCAAAAAAAAAAAAAAAATTAATAGGAGAACGAATTGGTGCGCAGAAGCATTAGTCGGAGAAATTGGTAGTACCTAATATTGCCAGTGAATCAAATTGATTGAGTGCCACTTCGGTCATTTATTTCTTATAGTGAAGAGTTAGTTAGGAGTGCATGAATGCTTCTTCTTTTTCTTCTTGTTTTCTTTTTCCAAATAAATTAAATAGTAGTTCTCTTATTTTAATCGTATCCCATTCCTACCAAATATAAACACTCAGTCACGCTGACTTCACTCATCCTTGCTCTTCAGCCATAATCCTCACCTTATGCACACTTTCCTTCCTTTCTTAAATGGGTGCCTCCATGTGAAGCTATTTAATATATATCTTCCTTCATTGTTGAAATGTCATTGATGGCGACATTTATAATAAGTATGTAAAATTACATTCCATCAGTAAAATAATAAGATAATTAATCATATTAGAGTTATTAATTATTTGTACAGATTTAAAAACTGAAGGAGCATTCATTATCACATTTTAACGATTAGGAAAGTCATATACAGATATCTCAAAGACCATAGATCAGGGTATGTATAATTTAATTTTAAAAATCAAATTTGAATGAACATTATATATATAAAATTAAAGTCTTGTAAAAATACAACGAATGAGGAATCTACAGAGAAAAAAATAAGAGTCACGCTGCTTATAATTAGCTCAAATATAATCAGCCAAAAAAAAACACAAAAGCTTTAGGTATTTAGATTTATATATTTAACGTATTTAGGCATTTCTTTCTTTAAATATCATGTAACCAGAAATTCGTTATCGGCATTTCGAACTTCAAATACATGCAATTTTTTTATCAAGAAATTAACTCAGATACGCTTATTGTTTAGGTTGCTGTAAGTGTTTAGATAATAATGATTGGCCAAAAAAGTGAGGGTAATGATTGAGATGGAAAACAAGATATCAGGACCAAAATGCTTTAAGAAATTAATATACTTAGATGTCCATTTCATTTCCCAAAATGGAAACCAAACATGTCATTGTTTATCTTTTCTATGTCATGTATTTTATGTGGAAAATCATTAATTACTCAGTTGATCATATATATAGCTAGCACAGCATTCGCAGAATAATATGTTATCCTGATTATTAATCAAAACTCATTATATATTATACTCCCTTCAATCATAAATATAAGACATATTTACCTAATTTAATTAGATTAATGATGTTAGTTATAAGTTAACTAAAACCATATAATTTACCAATGCACTCAAACCATTTACATTTTTCCCCACCCTCACTCTCATGCTTATTTATCATTGAAGAATATTCATAAGGAAAGTTGGGAAAAAAGTTATGAACAATTAGAAAGAGGTTTTATATTAAAGACCAAGCACACTTTTTAAAAAAGTCCTATATTAATGACCGGAAGGAGTATAATATATCTAGTACTATGAGGATCAATCTTATTATTTTTAATAAAATGTTTTATAACTTTTGCTGATCATATCGGTATGTAATAAATTATGGAAGATACTACATATATAAACGCCACAAAATAGTGTACTGTTGAAACTGAGACGAAATTTATATTAATGGGTGTGTTTGGATGGACTTCTGGAAAAGTGACTTATATATAAGTCAAATTGAAAATAAGTCAGATTGTGTAATGAGATTTATGTTTGGATTGGCTGTTAAAAATATGACTTATAAGTCATAAGTTATATTGTGTAATGGGATATATGTTTGGATGGACTTTTGGAAAAGTGATTTATATTTGGGTTAGTTGTGATTGGATGTGTAAAATAAGTCAGAATTGTAGGGTCCATCTCCGTAAGTGACTTATAAGTCATAAGTCATAAGTTGAAAAAAAGAACTTATAATTATTTTGACTTATAAGTTATAAGTTACTTATTTTTATAAGTCCAGACAAACATACTCAAAACAACTTTTCTGAAAATAAGTCCTTAATTATGAAAATAAGGACTTATCATTATCAACTAAAACTCAAGGAATATTAAAATACTTTTTGAATGAACAAAATCTGAAACTTGGGTCCTGTACTCCTCATTACCTTTGCATATTATTGTCAGTAAAGAATTCTCTTTTCTACAGAACGTACTGTCTTACGAACGAAACTGAGGAAAACTAACATAGTTATTGTCCAAAAAGGGATATAAAATAAAACACAATATAAAAGAAGAAGAGACATGAAATAAAAAAGCTCAGGAGAGAAAGGAAAGGAAGAAATGTTGATGTCCACAAGAATTTTAAACTATGAGACAGATTCCAGTTTTTTCCCTCTCTTATTTATTACTTCGTTTCTTTTCATTCGTTATTGTTCTTGGCTACGAACATCCCTCCTTTCTCTTTCAACTCTCACCTATACATAACACATTGTACCTATCTTTTTCCCTCTTTTCATGGACAAGTTCTCAACAATGTAATATCCAACGTATAGTTTTAGATTCATTGAAGTGCAACGTTTCACACGAGTATACTAGTTCACAATGCATTACTGCTAAAACTGAAGCTGATCTCAACTTAAATTGATTTCATTTATATTTAAAACTATATTCAGTTATTATAGATTAGATATCATATTCAGTTATTATAGATTAGATATTAGTTTGTAAATAAGACAAATCAGTTTGGAGAAAATTAAAAAATATTTAGATAGTTAATTTTTTTAAAAAAAATTGCTTAATTGTTTGATCTCTCATCTCTCCCAAAATAATGAGTTGAATCTTATATTAAGAACTAGATATATTACTCTATTAAGTGTTTTGCATAACAAAAACAATCTTAATAAGTACTTCCTCTGTTTTTAAATATAGGACCTATTTGGGTTGTGAATTTGTTCCTAATTATAATACATTTTTATATTTTTCTCAAACTTTTCCTAAATTATCCCTATTGATACTCCTTAATAAACAGGCGAGAGGGGGAATATAGGAATAAATGTAGGTGGTTGGGGTATTTTGATAATATCATGTGATTTTAACTAACTTCACTAATATCCTTAATTTAATCAAATTAGATAAATACTCATTTGGTTCTATTTATACGGTAAAGAGAGAATGTTTCATTTAGTCCTATTACTTCATTAAAATTTTCATATGAATATACAATTTTACCCCTCATTTATTAGATACTAATAACTTTATTCTCATGTGATGTAAAGGATATTAAATAGGGGCAAAATTGAATAGTTATTGAATTTTAAGGCAGAATTAATGATGTTTAAAATTTTCCTTAGTATATATGAAATATGTTGAAAGTACCAATATTGAAGAATGTGTTATACCTAGGAAGTAACATATTTATGAGAGGAAAAGGGAGACACATGAATGTATGATACACATGATAGAGTGAACAGTAAGATCAGTTAGAGTGTACCTAGTGAAAAAAAGTTTTTAGGTAGCTAGTTTAAAGGTAGGTTAGAGAGGGGGCCAAAGATTGAAAAGGAAACCATTTACTTCACCAAACATATGGTTTTTATAAGTTGATTTTGTGGTAGGGAAAAAAGTCAGTGTACCGAGTTATAATAATTACATAAGCTGGACACATAGGCTAAAAGAATCGTACTTGAACCAGAAATTAAAATTGGAACTTCTTTATTACATATTTGACTATTCCACTCGACTAGTATATATACTCGCAGTTGAAGGATGTAAACAATGCAGAATCTTCCATTTATGAATAGTGCCACATCTACACAATGAGCATCAAACTCTAATAGAGCAAGTGAATATATAGTACTTTATACTACTCCTACTTGATATATTATATATATACATATATAAGAGAAGGAAGAATAATGGTGAGAGCGCCTTGCTGCGAGAAAGTGGGATTAAAGAAAGGAAGATGGACGGCTGAAGAAGATCAAATATTGACACAGTACATCCAACAACATGGTGAAGGCTCCTGGAGGAACTTGCCCAAGAATGCTGGTAAATATATATTTTTTTCCATATACATTATATATTCATATATATCAGTTGTGTGTGCGTATGTTATGATTAAGGTTATTTTGAATTGATTGAAATATTGAGGAAAATGGGATTATATAGGATTGTTGAGGTGTGGGAAGAGTTGCAGACTGAGATGGATAAACTACTTGAGGGCAGATGTGAAGAGAGGAAACATTACTCCTGAAGAAGAAGAGATTATTGTCAAGTTGCATGCTGCTCTCGGCAACAGGTCCATTTCATTTAATTTCATTTCGTTTCTATAGTTTCATTTTCCCAACATGATGAGGTTTACTGCACTGTCGGACTCTAAGCCTCTCTCCCACTCAGGAATTCAATCTTATCTCGTCATAGTGTGAAAGACTAACCTTCTTACTTAACTCAATCTCGATATTTTTCATTTTGTTGGTTTTTGAACCAACCACTTCATTAATTAATTAATCTCTCTTCAATTTTTTTTTTTTTTTTTTTACTTCAAGGCTACACAAAGTATACTATGATTTTTCATCTTCTCATGGCATTTTCAAACTGAAGTATGAGCGCTGAAACAACTGCAACACCATCCAAGGAATGGTATTACATCCTACGTAAATGCATATATTTATTGTCCATAGACAAAACCTTATAGAGGTATATACTCGTTTGGTAACACAAACTTTATTTCTCACCAACCGAGCACAAAATTATTTATTTATTTTTCCTTTTTTGCACTGACCAAAGAAAATACCCTTCCGGTGCTATTTATAAGAGTCCGACCGCTAAAACACGTTTTTTAAGAAAATATGTGAAAGTTATTAATATGTTTGGAATATCCATCTTTTTCCACTATTACCCTTATTTATGACGAGTCTATCAAGAGAGAGAAATATATGAGCATTAATGAATATGAAAGAGAGTTAGGGGTAAAATAGGAAAAAATGCATTAAATGATGAGAGAATGTAAGGTGAGCTCTTATATTTTGGAGAATCAATTCAAATTTCGAGCTCTTATAATAAAGACCGGAGGGAGTATTAATTAACATTATTCTTTTTAATCATAAGAAGTAAAGTTAGAAGGTTGCAAAAACATAATGTCGTCCACTGGTATATCTTGATGTTTTTGAAAAATAAATATCTTTAATAGCAAAGAAAAGTAGTTTAAATTTCTAACGTTGAAACTTGAGCAAGTAACCTTGTTATTAAGAAGAGAAATAAGCATGCAAGAATACATCCACTGAGTTGTAGATTTTATAAGATGCCTAAAAAATCGTTAAAATGCCCTTGGATAAAGAACAACAAAACATAGAGATCTTGGTCAGTGAATATGGTTTTTCCTGTTAAAGATAACATTGAGGGGAGTCTTCGGGTGGCAGAGATGATGAGAGCAGATGCTCTATATAGTTTTTTGTTGCTTCTTTTCCTTGAATTAATGAAAAATCGTTAAAAAAAAGTAAATACGTTAGGTACGGTTGGTGTTGGTCTTTTTAACCAATTTCAGGGGGTATGGGGAGGGGGGAAGGAATCTCTCCACTTATTATTCCCTCCATTTATCTCTATTTAGTTGAAACTACGTCGTTTTATTAAATGAACAATAATCTAATAAATTGTTTAAAAATTGTATATTATGTTTTAAAGGTAAAACGACGTAGTTTCAACTAAATGGAGGTAAGTGGAGGGAAAAATAAGTGGAGAGGTTCCACACCCATGGGGGAGGAGTGATTAAATTCAGTTCACATTGCATAAAAAACACACACACACACACACATATATTTATAAATATATATTGTCTCATCGATGGTTATATTGTCATATGTACATATCTTCATAAAGATAACTGAAAATAGTATGATTATGTTTGAAGTTTATAATTCTTATGGGTACATTTATTTACGGGAAAATTAAATTCAGGTCCCTTGTAAGGGAGTTAATTAAAATGAGGTCCTATGAAATTACTTAATTAATTTGAGATCCCTACCAGAAAGTTGTTATGGCAGGTCAAAAAGTTGTTATTACTGGCCAAAAAGTTGTTATCGTATGGTCAAAAGTTGTTAGTGATTAAGCATGCAATAACAACTTTTCGGCCTGCAATAACAACTTGTGGCCTGAAAATCACTCTTAGTCTGTAACAACTTGTGACACTGTGATAACAACTTTTTGGCCTACAATAACATTTTTGTGGAACATCAGATTAATTAGGTGATTTCGTGGGACCTCATCTTAATTAAATCTCTTATAAGGGACTTAAAATTAATTTTCCCTACATTTAACTAAACGCTATTTTGTATGATTATTAATGCCCCTTTTATCAGACTAACAGTGAAAAATTAAGAGCACATTGTGAAGCGTGCACATACACTTTTCCCCACATAAGTCTTCCATGTGGGACTTGACTTCACCCCTCAAACATCTTGCTTTCGTATGAAAACTTTGATTTACTTGTTATTTTTTCCATTTTCACCTCGGTATTAAATTAATTATATGTCTTTCTAATATATTTTCTCACTCAACCCTCTTTATAAACAAGGATATATTTGAATAAGAAAATTGCATTCCCTACCCATTTATTGCCTTTAACGAATTTAATCTACATAATCGAGTCATTGTAACTAATATATAAGACTTAGAAATATCATCTTGCCATGTACGCACCTTTTTAAAGTAATTAAACATATTTATTATATTATAAATCAAATTGAATTGTTATATATATGTTGGTCTACGTACGTATAATTTTCTTCACACGAGGGCAAAGGATGTCCATGATAATTTCAAAGGAATAATGTGCGCGCGCGGTAAAAAGTCTGCTAATGCAAGGGGTAATCAGTAATCCACATTACACATCCACGGTTTTTTTGAAGTGGGACTTGGGGCCTTACAATGTGTCAAGCATAATCATAGGAGGCTATTTATTACTACTACCATTTATATCACCTACCAATAAATAATTAAACCATTTATTGCATTCCCAAAATAAAGGCGTTTCAAGGGATAAATAAGTCATTAACTCTTGTGCTCCCTATTAATTACAATTGAAATACTTGTACATAGTTCAAATTTGAACAAGATTTATTTACTACACAAACCACTAGAAATCTACTAATTAATTTTTCTTCTTGGTTTTTTTGGTGATTTGGATTTAAATAGGTGGTCAGTGATAGCAGGACATTTACCAGGACGAACAGATAATGAGATAAAAAATTACTGGAACTCTCATTTAAGGAGAAAAATATACTGCTTCATCAAAACCTTAAACGAATCCTTCCCCTCTGTAAACGACATTGCTGCTTCCTCCAAACGAAGAGGTGGTCGGGTCAGGCCCACTCAGCCCACCACCAAGCTTAACAACCCAACTCCTGCGGCCCAAAATCTCCACTCAGGCAATAAGGTGTTTGAAAAAATGTCCAAACCATTCCCAAATCCACAAACTTGTGCCAATAATAATAATAATGCAGGACCTGAAGATAATCTTGATGAGACCATGGGACCTTATCAATGGCTAGACGATGAAATAAAGAGGTTAAGTTACATGTTGGAAAATGGGGTGTTTATGGACCCAAGTGAGAATTATGGGGAAGCAGAAAATGAATTAGTGCTGAGCGGAAATAATGACATGGTGGGGGGAGATTTGTATGAACTTGTTGGAAAGCAAATAATGGGACTAAGTGATGAGGATGTTCTGAGTAGAAACAGTAACGTTAATTCGTCAGAGATTTCGGTATATGATTATCAGTGGCTTGATGATTGGGATTATTACAATCAACAAGATCTTTGTGAAGAAGGGAATTTGAATGTGAATTGTTTGTGGGATGATGGAAATGGTGGAGAATCAGGGGGAAGCTTATGTTCATACTAAATGATGCATGCTTCGAGTGGAGATTTCAGTGTTTGGTTTAATAAGAAAACAATTTGGTGTTTGGTTCGTGAGGTCAAAATTTGTCAGATGTTCTCAAGATGATTTTCGAGTTATTTTAGTGAAGACAACAAAGTTTCCGAATTGATTAGATATTATTAATGTTGTTAAGGGGAATATATACAAGGATCGAATAAGAAAATAGTGGAAAGTTGTTATTTTTCCTATCCTGCTTATATGTTCTGCAATTCAAAATATAATAAATTTATATTCATGAATATTATTATATATGCTCTTATTCTTTGTTTCCTCCAAGTTAAATAAGAAATATACTAAAATACATCGATTTCCCCTCTATTTAATTAAAATTACAGAGATTTTCCTTTTATTTTGAAAATCTATATGAATCTCTCTTAAAACAAAATATATGTTGTATAAATCTCCCTTATAATTTTAAAACTCAATTTTGATCAATCAAACTGTTAGTTAACCATTAAATCATAATGTTGACCCTTTTTTTTTTTATCAAAACAACCTTTATTACCATAAATAATACTTAATAATCATTAAAACACATATTTACCAACATTTAAAATCAATGTTGGTTTATACTTTCATATTTTTATATTATTAAATTTATTACTTTTATCATATGACAATGTTACTTGATTTTATAATTATAAATTTTATTATTTAATAATTTTGAATCTTTAAATTAGTTTATTTTTAAAAACTAATTTATAAAGTGAATTGCAATTTTTTAAATATATATATATTGGTTGGAAATTTTTTGAAATTATACATATTTTTTTAATTTAAATTATTTAATTTTAAGATGATATTATTTTTTTGTATTATCTTAAATTCTATGTTTTACAATTCATAAATTCATAAATATTAAGTAAATTTTATTAAACCAATGTTCATAAAAAATGTTGTATTAATCAATTTCTTAATATTTTTTTTAGTAAAATATGAAATCCTGTTTGAATTAAGTAAAAAATATTAAATATATCACTAGTAATTATTAAATAAATTATTGAAAGATAAATGAGAGATTGAGGACTTTAAAGGTAAATTAATAAAGAAGATTTATTTAACTATAATTTTGATTTAAATAAATATACTTCTAGAATATTTTTAGAATATTATTTAACAGTATTAATTGTTGGAGTAAATTAATAAATGAAAGGTTTGTATAATTAAGGCAAGACAGAATGAAGATCAATAATTATTTTACTTTAAACTAACTAACCATAGTGTTCAATGTTATCGAAATGAAATCGTTCCCACCCCAGCGTATTCCAACCACGCATATATGGCCGAAGCCAGTTTTATGAAGTCCAATATCAATTCCTAGATTCTAAGGGCATCCCTTATATTGCTATACCCTTTCTAAATGAGATTCATTGCTTTGTACGGCTAACTTGACACATACAACCTCCCTTTATACATATGTGAAGCCCACTAGTTGGACCCAAATACAACAGCCCAACATCTCAAAGGAAAAGAAAAACTACGCTTTATGTAATTATTTCCCCAACAACAAACATGACTAAACCTTTCATGTATTTATTCCTGTTTGGATTGGTTAATGGAGAATAACTTCTAAAAAAAAAAGAAAGTGAAAAAGCATTTTTAGAGAATAAATTCTTAAAAATAACTTATAACAAAACCTATGTTTTCTGTCCTAAACCAAGGTTTTAGGGCAAAAAAGCTATTTTAAAAAAATTAACAATGTTTGTCTGACATAACCAAAACTTAGGTTTTAACCGTTAAAAAATATTATGAAAAAGTTGGTGCAATTTGTTTACTATGATTTTGAAAACTAGATTTGCATCCAAACCTAAGTTGAAAAAGCTGGGAAAGGAATCTCTCCACTTAATATTCCCTCCATTTATCTCCATTTGGTTAAAACTACGTCGTTTTATTAAATGAAAAATATCCAACAAATTGTTTGAAAATTGTGCTTTATGTTTTAAAGGCAAAACGACGTAGTTTCAACTAAATGGAGGTAAATGGAGAGAAAAATAAGTGGAGAGGTTTCACACCCGAAAAAGCTACTAGCAAATGGGCATTTTAGCACAACAAGTGAATTCATTCCAATGTCCCTTGTTCACATTCAACTTAAAAAAAAAAAATTGACGTTGGTGTGAAGCTAGTAGACAAATAATGTTCCTTTTTTTTTATAAAATGGACATTGTCTCAAAAGAATCTATATCTGATTTTAACAAAATATATGCGGCGACTTTTTTGTAAATTTCAACTGAGTTTTAATCCGTTCTTTAAAAAATAGACGTAAAAAATAGAGGTGGTGGCATTTTCTATAATTTTTAGTTGAGTTTATACGTCTGTTCTTTAGAAAACAAATGTTAAATGTGGGACATTCTAGTCTGTTTTTACAAACAAGATGTGGAACCCTCTACTTTTTTATCTTTCAAATATATTTTAATTTACCCTAATACTAGTTCACAACTCTAGGTCTAGGCTCCTTCTTATCACTTACTCCTTTTGTAATTTGGGTAGCTGTGCGTCTGATCTGTGTTTACTGTAGACGTTCCTGTCGCCTATCTCTTCACACTCCTCTCCAGCCGATGTTCCCAACCGACGCTGCCGTTGCATCCTCTGCATATTGAAATTCATTCGATGTTGTTATCCAACGGAAGCCGTCCGCTGCATCATCCTTTGCATCTAGCTGTCCACCATCGTCAGCATCGAGGTTCATGATTTGCTTGACATTGGCGCCAGATAGGAAGAGGTATTTTCTCCTCATCTTATCTTTTATTTTCCCTTTTGTACATGATGATTAAACATTTGATTCTTGAATTCTCTAGCTTCTTTGGGTTTTTATGTTAATGAATGTAATTGTGGAGCATCTTTAGTGTATATCAGGAGTAAAGTTAAAATTATGATTTACAGCTTTGTGATTAAATTTTTAGTTGAGGAATTAATATTTTAGATTTTGCAGATTAAGTTGTGGTGCTTATTACTAATTAGTAAAATTGAGTTATAGTTGAAAATTGTGACGAAAATATATTGGGGAGATGCAAGAGAGAACCTTCCGGATGGCGTAGAAGAACACAATTTTGGATTCTTTGTTTTAGGGATCTCAAACAAGAGATCATCTGTTTTCTCGAAATAAATGCATGTGGTAATTAGACTTTCCATTAACCACACGTTCAAAGAGAAAATGAGTACTTAATCCATACAAGAGTACAAAATAACCCTAGAGCAAAGTGTTTAGTTACATATGTTCAAAAAACCAAAAGGAAAATACATAAGAATCAGCACAAATATTGAACAAGAGTAAGGAAAGAAGAATGAAGAAGAAGAACTAAGATGTGAAGTCAAAATCTCTTGCAAACTTTAAACATCAATTCAGTCTTCACCAAAATCCTTGCCTAGCAAACAAAAAAGCTCCCAAGAAAGCCCCCAAAATCCAGAATGTCGGCCACTTCGAGTTCTTGCACTTTGAAACCTACATTTTCTATCTTATTAGTGCTATTCATTTTGCTACCATGATTGAGCCACGGCCGAGAAATTTGTACTGCGGCGGAGTTTGCTTCAGTGATTTTTATCTAAATTCGAGACTCTCTTCTGAAAAATTGATGAGTTTTTCTTCCTCCAATGAAGTGTTCCCATGATTTAACATCACTACTTTGATCCAAATTTCTTTCCAAGATGTGTTTAATAATCAACATTGGTCCTCAAATTCTTCCAAAGGCTTTTCAAATGGCTTGATTCTAATTCTCTTATCAGAAGATACCTTATGAAATAATAAATTTGATAAGCTCATAATTAGCAAGGATGAAAGCCTAAAATATGCACAATGAAGCAAAAATGTGCAACCAAGAACATCATACAAATTTTCCTATATTTAAGTATTCAAAATATGTATAAACGCATCAAAAAGTATATAAAACTTAAGGAAAATATGCCATAAAACATGAATTCCCAAAGGTTAATATACTTACACCTTGAAATAGACATGGAAAGTCCTAAATACAGATATTAAAGGTATCTATTGTAGTGGTGAAAATAGATTAGTTAAAAGCCATGTTCAATACTCTATTTTCTCTCTTAACCACGACCCAATAAATGGTCATTAATTACTCGTTAGGATTAAGTCCCACAACCACACAAGTACTATTCCTCCGTATGGACCTTTTGAAAAAACACCCATCCAACCTAATAATAGGTCTACATAGTGCTGAAAATCCTCACTTCATAGCACCTATACGCTCATATATTCTCTTGAAAATAGGAGGATGATCTATGTAAGGTGGATCGATAAGTATTGCAAAAGCTGTCTTAGCACCTATACACATTCTTACTTCATCAAATATATCACCCACTGTCATCACTAGTGTCACAACTCTCTTTCTTCAAATCCATATTTCACCTGTCAACAAAAGAGACTAATTATAACATCCTACTCCACAATAAAATTTGACACAATAAAAAAAGACACGGTACACAAAATCAACCAATGGGTTCTAAGCAAACAATCAATTAAATGAAAAATTATCTTTCCCCTTGTTCCAGTTCTCCAATCGACTAATCTACTCTTTTGAGACAATATGAGTTCAATGACAATGTCGAAATGAACCTTCCATTTGAACATAGGGAAAGCAGAACACAACGTGCACTGTGGTAAAAGAAGAAGATTTTGGACCTGAGCCTTAGTGAGCGACTCGATCTTTTTTTACGCTTGGATTTGCAAAGAACAGCGACTTCAACATCTAGGTGCCCTCTGCTACAAGATTGTTATGATCGAAGCAATTCCTTGATCTCATGATCCTAAATTTTGCCGATTCAATATGAGTCCCTCTATCATCATCTACCCTATGTCGGTTTTCTAACTTTTTAGGTTATAATTTCTTCTATGATGCTACAGTTTCTATTTGTACCTCGTATAATTGCTTGTAACCTAATTTGTCGTTAAGAAAGAATGAATCATCTCTACAACATCTTTACTCATAGGCTCCTTCAAGAGCACATTCTTGTCCTTAACCAAAACCAATTATTATAGGCACATTTCATATCTGGAGCTTAAATCTATATTGCTTTTTCAATCTCCTTGTATCTAAGTTTATCAGCATCGTTAAACATCATGATGACGCACATTTGATAAATGAAGACAATTAACTCATGTTTTTAACCTTTTTCAAAGGTTGCTTTGTTGTATGCAGATCCCATATTTGTTTGCTAGGACGATGTCCCACCAACATGTGCGCCAAGTTAATGTCCTTAGTTGTTTTCATGTCCATGGACAAGCCCTTGACTTTAGAGGTAATTTGGTAACCATATTATTGCTTGAGCTTACCAAGACTTTGAAAAAGGACTAAGATATATAATATTAAGGAAAATCCTATTAAATTGGCTTAAACTATTTTGATATCAAACAACTATAAAATATATCTATATCAAATTGGTTTAGACAGAGAGAGGTAATAATAGAAGAGAGAGGTAATACACTAAACACCATAGATATATCAGGAACCACTTTAAATTGGCTCGCATAATAATAGAAGAGAGAGGTAATACACTAAACACCATAGATATATCAGGAACCACTTTATAAGCATAATGAGGACGTTTAAACAGCAAAGTGTTGGTCAATTATGCAGAACCATCAAAACCTGTTCATTCCAATACTTGAAGCATATATAACCTTTCTTTGTGGCCACTAAAGATGCAAATAGGCCAAAATGGATCATTTTGTGTAGATTAAATCATCAACGACATCACTGATGTGGTTTCCTCTTGTACCGTAATTACACTGATTTTTTTACCATTGAAAAACATTAATTGGTGTACGACGACCTCGATGAAATTTATACCTTTATTCAAGAACTGCTTTACTTGTCCAGATGATATTTTAGATTTTGAAGAGCCTCTTAGATAACGTTTAATGAAACTAAGAAAGTGATTATTTACTGGATTTAATTACTAGAAAGCAAGGGGAGAGCTCATGCCCGGCTAAATGTGTGTGTCTTTGAATCGAGTGAAACGTATTCCCCTTGAACAAGGGCTTACGTCACAAGCATATAACATTTGTTGGTCTCATAAGCAAGAAATTAATTTCTTCACACACTCGCACACGCGCGTCTACTAATTAATTTGGAGGAATTTCCTTGAATATAATTTTCTCTGATCTAATCAATCCCTAAAAAAGAAAATCAATTTGCAACAACATCATATTCAATACTTCGATAGACATACTTCTGCTGTGTATATAAGAATATATTTAGTTAGAAATTATACATACAAACTATAAAACTTAGTTTAGGTCATGGAAAATAAATATATACTTCACTTCAACTCTAAAAGTGGGTTCAATCATCGACTAATATTTGAGATTGAGGTGATATATAATACCATATACGTACCTAGTTATGAAGGATACATGAAATTCCCAACAAGCACAATCCGGAACATCACCTAATTATACACAAGAGACAAGCCTGAATGGCTCAATTATAAGTGGCACTTTGGATTGAGATGAGATAAATCAACCCAATGTTGATATCATTATAAATTAAAAGAGATAAGAACAAAAGGGGGACAAATTGGAGTACTATATATAAATCAAGCTAGTCAATGTCAAGTCTTCAAACAAAGCTGTAAACTCAAGTTAAGATCGACACGATCATCACCATTATTTCGTACTGGTCCTTCACTCGATAGCTCTTTTTCAGTATCATCACGTGCCTCTGTCCTCCGATCGAAATCCTCCATACCAAAAGGTGATGATGATGATGATCAAGGTACGTATTGGACGGTCCAGATGAAGAACCAATTAGTGACGATGATGATGTGATATCTAGGCGTTGATGGTGAGGAAGAAGATGCAGGCTAAAGTTGTCGAAATGAGCTAAGGTAGCCTGACGACGTTCTCTTTTATGGGCATTTTGGTGGCCTCCTGGAGCTTGAGAATTAGTGAATTCTCTATGACAAAAATGGCATTTGAATGATCTCTTGTTATTTGATGAGGAAACGAAAGCATCACGAGCACACTTGCTTAATATAATGGGAAACCAAATAGCTTCAGATTAGATGAAGAAGAAGATGAAGATTTTCTCATCTCACACTTATGAGAGTTTTTTTTCTTTGTAAAATTCCTAAAAAAACTTTGGTGACTTATAAGGGCACGGTATCCATAAACTACTTCAGGTTTGTGATTAAAACTTCACTTTCTATAATTTGAACTCGATTTTTTCTTTAAAGGAATAAGATTTCTACCATCCCAACTAAGATCTTGCTACTAATGTTGGTCAATTTTATCATCATTTTGGCCCCTTTATGGTATGTGCAAATGAATTTTAAGAAAAGCAAATTATCTTCATGAAAAGGTTCACTTATTAATGTTAATGAATAATTCAAAAATATTGGCAGAAGGCAAAATGCCAGTAATGCGATGCGAGCATTGTTGATATGACGGTTTGGAACGCCTCCTTTTTTAATGATCATTTTCTCCTAACCATCTATCAAATCTGATGGCTAAAAATATATGAAAATAAGAGGTAAAAATAGAAAGATAGTGTATTCTAAAAAATAGGGATGAGAGAGATAGTGGGAGAGGTTTGTGGGCCAATATTTTATAATTTTTCAGCCGTCAGATATGATAAATGGCTAATATTAAGGAAAATAAGGAGAAAATGACCATAAAGAAACAGAGGCACCTTATTATAAGTCAACCATTAGTTGAGATAATATCTTGACATTTGTGATTATTAGAACTTTGATCCAATGACCTAAGATTTCAAATAACTAATTATTTTCATGAGTTCTTAACTCATGAAAAACGTTATATATATATATATATCATTTTCTATGTTTTCATCGCTACCTATGTATGAAAAAAAAATTGGTGGATTGAAGTAGGGGGAAGCCTCGATATATGCAATTTAAGAAATATAATACTGACACGTGTTATAGGGCTATATAATATAACAATTTAAGTGCAAAAATACCCATGCCCATAAGATTGAAAACAAAACCCTTTTTTACCAATATTATATCAAAATGTCACTATTTTAATGTAGAATCTAAGTTATAAATAAACACACACAAAATAATTGGGAAGTGCCCCAAATTGATGATGCTCCCACTGTGGCTCACCAAGGCTTGTTTCATGTATGCCCCGGACTTGAAAAAGGCTTGAATGTTGGCTCAAACATCTAAGGTGGCAACAACAAGAACGGTGGGGAAGAGTAAGAAAAAATGGATACTTTTACATCCAAAAAATGTTTATCGTGTCTGATGCTTTTTTACGAAAAAGTTTAGGGAATTTTTGCTCTTTCACCCCTTAAAAAATAACCATTTTTAAATAGTGACGTGATGCCCACCAAATGAAAAGTAACATCGTTAGCTTCTATTAACAGTGGTGGCATAGTTGCCTCCATTTAAAGAAGTTCAAGAGCATTTGTGCACCTAAAGTTTGAGGTACCTGATGCTCTTTTGAGAAAAGTTTAAAAGTATTTTTGCTCTCACCCTTCATTAAAAGATAAAACAATTTTTCTGACCAAAAATATACAGAGAAACAATTACCTAACTGTATAGGGACAATATTAAATTTAAGTTCTGATAAAGTGAAGTAGGCTTTGTTTCCTGGCTGCTACCCCTTAGCTTCATAAGTTTGTAACAGAAACCTCCGACTACACGCACATATATCCAAGGTCATAAGATATTGTAACGTTTAGATTTACCTAGGATTTAAGTTTATGCGTCCTGGGACAAATACGGTTGGGATGGGTCTCCAACTCTGGTATCTGACGTGCGATATATACCATGAGAGATCAGTCTATCATTGTTCGGGGGGATACTCTAATCTGGTGCTAACAAAAAAGAAAGATTATACGTGCTAGGGAAACTCCAATTTAATTTGAATTTAAATTTTGACTTCATTTTAACTAAATTTCAAAAAATGAATTTTTAAATGCATCATGCTTTCATTATCTTCGTCCAGTCAGTACACAATCATCTTATTTTATCTGTTTTTCCCCCTCTCGCAAGCGCAATGAAAAGTTTGAATGAGTAGAATAAGTTCACTTATTTTTTCTATAGAAAAATGTTCTATGATTTATTTATTAACAAAATATTGTGCTTGGAATCACATTGATGTGGTTTCAAATCACATTAGAGCTTGCACCTCTAAAATAATTCCAAACATGTATGCACAAATGCGATCATACGAGGGAGAGGGTTCAAACCAGTGTTTTTGTGAGATATATATAAATTATATCCTTACTAAAAGTATCAATTCTTGGTACTTCAGATTTGTTTAGATTCTCCTTGTGGATTTTTTTCATGATTAGACTCAGGCTTTTTCATCACAGACTTGCAAGTTCTAACACCACATTAAAAAAGAAAATGACAAAAGATCCAACAGCCATGGGTTGCTTGGTTGGGACCATTAAGTAAAAAGGAGAAGTTAAATTTCTTATTATGAAGTAATGAAATTCACCTTATATGATCACTTGGTTCACTTAAAATCTTACTTTTTCCATAACATTATAAAGGTCTCACAGTTTTCTCGTAATAAGGGAAATGCCATCTTTTTTTCAAATAAAATATTATTTCATTGAAGCTTACAGAAAGAGAGGTACTTGACCCAAAATAAAAGGTCTGCAAAAAGAAAGTTATAGAAAAACGTCATCACTTGCAACAAAGCTATTATGAATTATGATTGTTCAAATAATCATCTCAAAAGATCTACTCCTCTTATTAACAAGATACCAATCAAATTCATTTTGGGAAGAAAATTTGTGAGCACATCTCATAGAAACAAATGCACCCCACAAACTCTAATGTTGAAAGAAGGCAATGGCATTTTTATATATAAGTGGGGAGAAACAGTGTCCATTTACAGTCGAACACCGTATCAGAGGTGCGCCAGATATAACGTCTCTCGTCACCAATGAGAAACGTCGTTTCTGCACTGCAAAAAAACAGCGATTTTCCGACGGAATTCTGTCGGAAAATCGACTTTTCCGACGGATTTTCGGCGGAATTCCGTCGGAAATTCCACCGTCGCAAATCTATTTACCGACGGAATTTTTTTTCCGTCGGTAATTACCGGCGGAATTTCCGTCGGTAATTTTAATAATATTATTTTATTTATAAATTATTATTTTAATTTAAATTAAATATTAAAATATTATTACCGATGGAATTTCCGTCGGTAATTTTTTTAATTTTTTTAAAAATTTAAGTTGCCACGTGTCGCACTCTCGTGCTGCCACGTGTCCCTTCTCACATCCAACCACGTGTCGCTCTCTCGTACCGCCACGTGTCGCTTCCACAAATTGCCTTCAATTTTGTCTTCAGAGAGATTCGAACCCCCAACCTGTTGGGGCATATCTGATGCCTTAACCAGTTGAGCTACGAAAACCTTGTGAAATTATTTGCAAACTATTATATTTATAATATTTAAACTCCCATTATTATAATTATATTTAATCTTAATATATTATGAAATATTTTATAATTATTAATATATAATTTACATATTAATAATTCTATTATTTTTTATAAATAATTTTTATATTCATATACAATCCATTATATTTAGTATTTTCATTTTATATTATTATATTATAATTATTTTTCATTTTATTTTATGACATTTTTAAATAATTATTTTATTATATATATTATTAAATTATAATTATTTTCGTTTTTATTACTAATATTTAATTATTTATTAAAAATAAAATATTATTTAATAAAAAATTAAAATTAAATTTGTAATAAATTTACATCACGTGTATATATTAATTTTTATTAAATAAGTTTTATTTATTTATAAAATATTTTTTAAAATAAATTAATATAATATTTTATTTTTATATATTATTTATAAATTAAAATAATAATTTATTTATAAAATAATAAATAATTAATATTACCGACGGAAATTCCGTCGCTAATTACCGACGGAAAATATTCCGTAGGTAATAATATTTTAATATTTAATTATAATGAAAATAATAATTTATAAATAAAATAAAATAATTAATTAAATTACCGACGGAAATTCCGTCGGTAATAATATTTTAATATTTAATTATTATTAAAATAATAATTTATAAATAAAATAATATAATTAATTAAATTACCGACGGAAATTCCGTCGGTAATTACCAATGGAATTTTTTCCGTCGGTAAATTCCGTCGGAAATTTGTTGTTTTTTTGTAGTGCTGGCAGCTAACCCTTTCCTTTGATTTCCAAAAGAGAAATGGCGTCTCTAACTTATTGGTGACAAGAGACGTCATCTCTGGCGCTCCTCTGATACAGCATCTGTTTTATTACATTAATGGGTGTCGTTTCTCTTTTAAAACATAGAGCTTCAGTTTCTCTTCCATTTTTGTGAAAATGTATATTGCTCTTCCTTTCTCCAGTTTTCTCTTATTTCTTCATCATGACAATTGCACCCTTTCGAACTCTATTTAGCCAATAGCAAGTCCAAAACACGCATCAAATTCTGTTTCTTTGCTTGTTCAAAATTTGTAATTTAAGTGTTTTGGGTGAATTAAAGTTGGTATTTGTGATTGAAATATTGTGCGTTTGGACTAGAGTGGACTGATATTTATTGTATTTAGAACTTTGATAACCTTAATTTTAGGAGAAATGCTGGCAAAATGTGGTCAAAGTTTGTCTTTGACTGAAATAGTGTGTATTTGTTACATAGTGTTGAATAAATGTTTAATGGACTCAATTGGATTGTTATTGGATAAATTGTTTTTGAAGTTCTACCAAATTGGACTGTAAATGTAATTTTTAGATACCATATTTACAAGAAGAAACTCTGCCAATTTTTTTCAAAATTGGTTATATGACTGAACTAGTGACAAAATTCATTATGAAATAGTTTAGTTTGAAGTGAACTTAATTGTATTGCATGCCCATTCAAACTTGACTTTTTTGTTGGAAATGACATAGGTTTGAATAGATCACAGTTTTTCTTTTTTGGGCCAAAGAATGGATCACAGTTGGATGCATGCATTTAAAACTAGTAAAGAGTATAGGATTGTAACGGAAGAGTTTATTGAATTTGCCAAAAGAAACGTGCCTAGTAAAAATGAGATGTATCTTTACCCTTGTGTACAGTGTGTAAATGCTAGTCGTAAGAACCCGGGTCTTTGCCAATGATACAAGGAATAGTGTAAGAACCCGGGTCTTTGCATTTTAAAGACGATTGAGGTTTAAACAATGCACTAACATTAGACCCCAGTTGGATTTTTTTTCACTATGCTTGTATTTCCTCTTGTTGGTGCGCAAATCTTATAAAAACTTTGCCGACTTGGGCATTTTCTTAATCAAATCAAGAAGAGGAAAATTCACTTCAACTTTGCTAAACATATCAAACATTTCTTTATAACATTTATCATCCACAAACCTTTTGCTAGCTAAATAGGAATAAGGAAAAGGGAGGTCAGAAACTTTTACCTCTTTACCTCTCTTGTGGCTCTTGGTAGGTGACTCATGTGTGGCAAAGCGAACACCTCTCTTGCTCCTTGTAGAAGGTGGAGTGACTAAGAGCTTCTTTTCTTCATTGCTCTTACTCTGGACCGAAGTGATCAGCTTAGGCAAGGAATACTCCTTAAGGGTTTTGGAGTTAGAATACTCCCCCATACCTGAAGGTGGTCTATCATAAACAATTTTCTCATCAATATCGGTCTCATCACCCTCAAGATCTTGGAATTTGACCTTCTTGCCACGTCTCAAGGTGATGGCATTAAAAGACTTTAGGTTTATCACGGTGTTAGAAGGAGAAGCTCCATTTAACCTTGCTTGCTTGTCACTCAAACCATCCAACAATTGGGTCACAAAGGATTGTAGATTAGTAGATCTAGTCTCCCATTGCTCCATTTTAGACTCAATGGATGCAAACCTCACATCATTGCGAGAATTGGTGGAATTTATGTTCTCATGCATCCTTCGAATGCTCTTGAGAATTTGAGCACTTACATCATCCCCTCTTGGTGAATCTTGGGGAACTATGGACCTTAGAGAAGTAGGTTGGCCCTTGTTAAGCTCTTGGAATTCATGTCTTTTAGCACATTTTCCATTGGATTTTATATATTCTTGGAGCATTTGTACATGTTTTGGATGCTCAAAGATAGAAAAGTTGGCATGATGTTTTTTATTGCAATTTGTGCTAAATTGTGCTTATTTTGGGATTTCCTCTTTGTTTAATATGAGCTCATTAAATGTATTATTGTGCAAGAGGTGTTTTAGGAAAGAGAATTAGAGCCAAGGCATTTGGGAAATCAAAGATGAGGAAAATGATGGCAAATCATGGATATACCACTTTATTGTAAGAGAAGAAATCAAATTTTCTATATGCAAACTGAGCCGCAGCTCAAAGTTGTTGGCCGCAGCTCATCCGCAGCTCAATTCTGGACAGAGGAAACTCAGTCGCGCAGCAAAACGCACAGCTCCATTTTCACTCAAAAATTAGGTTTTTAAAAGTGGGAAAACGATGGGAGACTCTCATTCTCGACTTTCTGGACTACTTTGGAGCATTTTGGGGTGCTAGGGCTTGGTTTTTGAAGAGAAGGAAGCAAGGATTGAGCTTTGGAAGAGATTTGGAGCTTAATTTCTTTGGTTTTTCTTCTTCATCTTCCTTCCCTCTCTTGTTTTATGTTATGACTGCATTTTCTCCTTGGATTTGTAGTTTTTCATTGACTGAGTAGCTAAACTTGTTATCTAGGATTATTTTGAACCCTTGTATGGATTAACTCTTTAATACTCCTCTCCTTTTGTGATTAATGGTATATATGTGTTTATTTTACTCTTTGCTTAATGCTTCTACATGCTTGATCACCATTTAGATGTTTTGTTCATTTGATTGAAGCTTGAGAGTGCTAAGTTAAATGTAGAACTTGGGTGAAATTGTGCACGAACTTGAAATTTGCTTGATGAATGGATAGTTTTGTTGGTAAGATAGAGATATACTTATTAACCTTGCATAGCCACATTAAGGTTGGAGTTTGGAAATTGAGTTTTATTAATTGTAACAAGAGATTGAGCAATTAATGAAATGAGACACTTGTTCTTGACTTGAGAGAGCTTTTACAAGTATATTTTGAACCCTAGGCTAATACATGTATATTTATTAAAAGCATTTGTGAGAGGAGGTTATTTAGAGGTTATGAAATACAAGGGGGATAAATAATCCTAGGCTCCATTTTATCCTTTAAGTCAAAGAATCATTTGTGGTTATCAACTCTTATTTTTAAAAGCATTTGTCTATTAGTTAATTCTTCAAACAAAATTTTCTTTAGCTCAACTTAATTTAACTCACTAAGCCTTCTGTTTGATCACATTTGTAAACAAATCCTCGTGGGAACGATACTTTCTTATCACTTTATTACTTGACCCGTGAACTTGCTGTGCGAACAGCCCTTGATGTTGTCATGGCGGTGTTGTTGTCGCTCCACCGGAAGTTAGGGTGTGACCTCCATCCTTCATTGTAGGTGTTGCTATGGGGATCCCATTTTTTGTTGGGATTAGCATTGGACCTCCCCTGGTATATGGCATTAGCTTCCATTAGCTCACTAGGACAAAGGCTAGTAATGTGCATAACCAACCCACAATTACCACAACTCGGTGCAACCAAGGCAGTGGAAATAGAAGGAGCACACTGTTGCATGCTAAGGTTCCTCAACTCAGATGTAATGGGGGCAAGCTGAGAAGTAAGTTCAAAACTTAAAGTATCTACTTTAGCCTCCAAGGAATCAATCCTCCTAGAATGTTGTGGGTTGGAACTTACTTCAAACACCAACTTAGAACCTCTCCTGATGTATTGTTGGGTGTTTTTGGCTCTCATCTTAATCATAGGCCAAGCCTCCTCGACGGGTATGTCTTTCAAAGAACCGCCGGTACTAGCATCCATGATGCCCTTCTCATTGGGTAAGAGCTCCTTGTGGAAGTACTGAATCAACTGCTCATCAATAATCTGATAGTGGGGACACTTAGCCAACAACTCTTGGAATAGGCAACAATACTCATAGAAGCTCTCAGATAGGTCTTGCCGAATCGAATAAATGTCCTTTCTCAGATATTCAGTCTTGACATCGGGAAAATAGTGATGTAGGAATGCTCGTCTCAAATTGGCCCAAGAAGTAAGGGCATTCTCATTATGTCTAGGTAGGAGTCCGAACCATTCTTTAGCCTTCCCATCGAGTGGCAAGTGAAAAACCTTCAACTGAACATCATCAATGTTTGCTCCAACCGGCTTGATGCTTAAACATGTGAGGTGGACCCCATATAGATGACCATATGGGTCCTCCCCTTCCAAACCCACAAAATGAGGCAAAGTTGCTATTAGAGGTCCCTTAATCTCAATATCATCATGTAAAGCAGGATATACAGTTTGAAATGGATCATATGTGACCCCACTATATGACCTCCCAAATGCTTCTCTTTTTGGGGATATCATTGTTTCCTACTTCCTCACCCTCACCATGATTACCATTGTGACCATTGGGTAGTGGGATGTTAGCATTGGGAATGTTGGGTAGTGGTCGGTGGGCCATTTGTGGGATGTCAGAGGGAATCTCTATATGGATAGAATTTTCATTATCTAAGCGAGAGGAAATGCTAGACTCCCTAGAAGAACACTCCTCTAAAATTGGGCTAGAGGGACTACCTAGATTGGCTCCCTAAGTTGGGTAAGGTTTCGTTCAATCTCAAGGTTAATGGGTAGAAGGTTTGATCCTCTTCTCCTTCTCCCTCTAGTCATGCACAATGCAACACTTGTAAGTAGAAGAAATCAAGAACAAGCCAAGGTTAAGTCACACAAGGAATAGACAACAAGTGGACTATAAACAGCAACCAAGACTTAGAATATACAAAATTCGAGCAAAAATGAATGGTATGTGATATATGGAAGTGTATGTGTGTATACGGAGTGTGTATGTATGAGTGTATAATGTATGTGCAGCAAGAATAGCAAAGAAGCAACAAAAATCAGCAGAAAAAAGGCTGACAGATGAGGCTCGCCGTGGGCCCTCGCTATGGCTAGGTATAGTGAGGGAAAGAAAGTGAGTGTGTGTATCTGCACTGTGGTGAGGTACAGTGAGATATAGAAAGCAAGACAATGAAAAGAGAGTTATGCAACATAATTCACAATTGCGTAAGTGAGTGAAAAATCAAATCTACCACTTCAAGCAAGTGCCAAATATAGGATGCAAAAGTTGAGCTCAAAAAAGTTGGAAATCTAATTTTGGCCACTTGAGTTACAAAAATCCCCTTTGTACAAGAAATTGAGTTGAGTGGCCAAATTTTGCAAGATAGTTCAAAATGGTATGCTATGTGCAAGTAAGTTCGAGCACCAAAAATGTGACTTGGGGGGTAAAATCATGCACTCAAAATCAAGCATTCATAGTTAGTGCAATAAATCTATCACAAAAGCAACCAAGCAAACAAGTATGTCAAGAGTAAGGAAAATGCAAAGAGAAAGTATATACACTTATTTTTAGGGGTTTTTCAAAGTATGGTAAATAAAAACTAAACCTAAAATGCAAATGCAACCTAAAAGCTAGACTCGGCCAAAGCAAGTTTGACTACCAGCTACTAGAAAATCAATTACTTGGCTCCCTAGCAACGGTGCCACTTGAAGAGCACTGAAATGGGGGTTGATTGGTGTAGTGTCACCTCGATCCGCTCTCCAAGAAACTTAGACCCAAAGGGTAGTGGAAGCTATCCCGGGTGTCGGTTTCAAGGAGCCTCTATGTAATTAATTTGTAGTAACTAATGCAAACTAATTAAAACAAGTAAAAGCATTGTATTTGGGTTTTTGGTATAGAAATTGGTGTAAAAAGTGTGTATGTTCAAAATGAAAGTGGCAGGATTGCACAAGAGGGGGGTGAATTGTGCTATATTAGAATTTAATAAACTAAGACAGAGAGTTTATACTGGTTCAGCCCAAATCATGGCCTACGTCCAGTTCTCCAATCTCAGTTGGGTTCCACTGAACCTCAAGATTAAAACAGGCTCTTGAATGTCTTTACAAGTGACCTCACAGTAAGATCTCTCTCTTACAGATCACTCCCCCTTACACTTTGTAAGATTACAACTCACTCTTAAGATCACACTATCTTATAAGTAAACCTCACTAGAAATGTGATTACAAAATGCTTGTTCACTCAATGAACTGATTGTGATACACACTGAAGTACAAAGACAATGAATGATCTCTCTAAGACTTGGTAAGTATTGAATACAGTAAGTGTAACTTCGCAAGAATAATCAATGTATGTAATCAATGCCTTCACCAACTTCTTCATCAAGTCTTTTATACTCGTACATGAAATTGTACACGTTGATGAAGTTATAGCCATTGCAAAATCTTAGATGAGAGATTATTATAGATGGAGTATAGAGATGGATGATCCTTGTGATGTCTCCAGGCTGAGGGCTCAGCCGGTTCATCATGAGAATCATCCTCTTGACTTTCTTTGTGAGATTCATCAAACACTACATGGACTGACTCTTCACAGTAGAGGTTCTTTTGTTAAAAATTCTATAGGCCTTGCTTCTGTTAGAATAGCCAATGAAAATTCCAAAATCAGCTTTAGGTCAAATTTACCTAGATTTACCTTTCCGTTGTTGTAGATGAAACATTTGGAACCAAAAACCTTGAGATGGCTTACATTTGGCTTTCTTATTTTGTAGAGCTCATATGGAGTTTTCTCCATTCCTTTCCGAATGTAAGCTCTGTTGGAGATGTAGCAGGCCGTACTCATTGCATCTACCCAGAAAACTTGAGATACTTTTCATTCATTGAGCATTGTTCTGGCCATCTTAGTGAGTACTCTATTCTTCCTTTCAACCACTCCATTTTGTTGAGGTGTTCTGGGAGCGGAGAAGTTGTGGTTTATCCCATTCTCCTCACATAGCTCCAGGAAGTCTTGGTTCTCAAATTCTCCTCCATGGTCTGTCCTGATTGAACTGATCTTCTATCATTTTTCATTCTACACTTTCTTGGCAAACAAGTAAAAGGCATCAAAAGTATCATGCTTAGAAGAAAGAAACATAGTCCATGTAAACCTTGAATAGTCATCTACAATCACAAGAGTGTATAGACTTTCTCCTAGACTTTTCACTCTTGCTGGACCCACCAAATCCATGTGGATCAGTTCTAGAGATCTAGTAGTAGAGATTTCCTTATTTGGTTTAAAAGAGGATTTTGTTTGTTTCCCCTTTTGACATGCTTCACAAATTAAATCTGTTTTCATTTTCATGTTGGGTATGCCAATGACTAGATCCTTTTTAACTAGTTTATCTATTTGAGACAAGTTCACATGAGCTAATCTCCTGTGCCATAGCCAACAATTATCATAATTACTTATAAAACATTTTTCAAAGAATTGCTGGTTTAAGTCTACTGTGTACAGATTCTTATTCCTGTTAGCTTTCAATCGACATTTAAGATTTGATTTATTTATGTCTAGATCTTTCTTATCTATTATAAGAAATTCATTTGAATCAAATATTACTCAGTTACCTCTGTCAGCACTCTGATTGACACTTAAGAGATTGTGGCATAAACCATCAACTAGGTAGATATCCTTGACTGTCCCAATCTCTCCTACTCCAGCTATTCTTCCTCATTGGTTTCCACCAAAACTAACTTTAACTCTATCTTTCATGATAAGATTATCAAACTTCTCTTTATCTTCAGTCATGTGTCTTGAGCATCCATTGTCTATGTACCACTTATTGTTGTTATTGGATGCTTTAAGACAAACCTGCACAAACTACACAGATTTAGGTACCCAAACTTTCTTGGGTCCTTTGAGATTAGTATGATGCCTTTTGTCCAGATGGACTTTAGGCTGCTGAGTCCCTTTGGGGACCCATTTGTATAGCCCAGACACACCATGTTTCTTGGATGTAGAATCAGTATCTCCTTTTTTGTTACAAAAATTGCAAATGATGATGAATAGTTTGTAGCCTTTCTAAAAAATTTTAAGTAATGTTTTTCCTTAGATACTAGCTTTCTTTCTTTCAGAGACTTGGGCGTTGAATCATATAACCTATACCAGTTTTATCCCTAAAGGCTCTTTGACTCATCAGCATAACATCTAGAGCCTCAGTGCTTTTAGTAAACTTTTTCAAAACATCAGAAATCTTTGCTTTCTCTTTTAAAAGATTTTCACAGTTCTTGCATTCAAAATTTTCTTCAGAAACCCCTTTCTTTGAGATCTATTAACATTTTATGTGCTCAGGTTTCCCAGCTTTCTTTTCTAGCTCTTTATTTTTCTTTCTCAAAATAGCTACTTCTTTAGCCAATTTCACAAACTCAATATGTAAATCATTATATGCATCTTGGAGTTCATGAAAGGATGGTTCAGAAGGGTATACCTCGCTGTCAGATTCTTCTTAAGCTACCAGGCAAAGGTTGGCTCTTTCCTCAGCATCACCTGTTTCCTCATCTGAGCTATCTCCCCATATAAAAAAGACATACACTTTCTTTTTGCCCCGGAACTTCTCTTTCTTTTTCTCCTTTTCGTTGAATCTCTGAAGACTTGGACATTCTGATTTGAAGTCTCCAGGTTTCTTACATTCATAACATATAGGAGCATTCCTCTAAGAGTCCCTCTTAATGTTGCTTGAGCCACCTCTCTGGAGTCTTTTTCCATTTTTGAAGAATCTTCTAAGCTTTGTGACCATGAATGACATCTCATCATCATCAAGTTCTTCTTCATCTTCTTTATCCTCATCATCCTTTATTGGAGCTGAGAGAGCCAAATTCTTTTTCTTCTTGTCTCCATATAACTCTTTGAGTCTTGATTGTTGACTCATATTCAGCCAAACTTCTAAATAAGGAGGTGATTGAATTCATTGATTCACCCCTCATTTCTTGAATAGCAGTAGCCTTCATTTGCCATCTGATGTGAGGATGTTTAGAATCTTAGACACTTGTTCTGCTTCTGTGATCTCCTACCAAGGGCAGTGAGGTTGTTTATCAGATGAGTGAATCTGATCTCCAACTCCCTGATAGGTTCACCATCTTCCATCTTGAAGAGATGAAATTCTGAGATTAGATGTTCAACTCTTCTGGTTTTAACTCCGATTGTTCCTTCATGCGCAATCTCAAGAGCATCCCACATTTCCTTTGCAATTTCAAGATGGCATATTCTAAAATATTCCTTCTGGCTCAGAGCACTTTGGATGACCAGGATTGCTTTACTGTTGAGCTCCATGTTGTCCTTATTGTCATTTGTGAATTCTGCTGGGAGTTTAGGAACCTGTACTCCATTTTCAGTTTTCATAGGAATGATATCTCCATCTTCTATTATCTTCCAAAGCACGTATCCATTTGCTTTGATAAAAGTTCTCATTTTCATTTTCCAGAAGATATAGTACTTTCCATTGAAGTCAGGAGGTCTGTTGATTGAGCTGCCTTCAGGAAGAATGTTTTCATATCTTGCCATGATGGATCTTTGCTTCTCTTGATCGTTAGACCAATAAGTTCTGAGAAGACCTTCTCTGATACCAAATGAAAGTGGCAGGAAAGCACAAGAGGGGGTGAATTATGCTAACTAAAAATTTAAACACTTAAGATAGAAAGCTTACAGTGGTTCAGCCCAACTATTGCCCTACGTCCAATTCTCCAACTTTAGTTGGGTTCCACTAAACTATCAAGATTAATTCAGGCTCTTGATTGCATTTACAAGTGACCTCTCAGTAAGAACTCTCTCTTATAGATTACTCTCCCTTACACTTTTTAAGATTAAAACCTACTCTTAAGATCCCACTATCTTAAGAGTAAACCTCATTTGAATGTGATTACAAAAAACTTGTTCACCCAATGAACTTATTGTGATACAAACTGAAGTACAATAACAATAAATGAATAAGTCTGAGAGTAGGTGAGTATTCAATGCAGTAAGTATAACTCTAAGGTATAATCAATGTAAGCAATCAATGTTCTTCACAAACTTCTTCACCAAAGCTTTTATACTCATTTCTGGAATTTTGCCCGTTGGTGAAATTATAGCCGTTGTGGCTTGCTCTTCAATCAGAGATGATTAATCAGATTGAGTGGTGAAATGAATATGTTCTGTGTTGTATTAACTTCCTTGTACTTGGATTATTTTAGTTCTTCTCTCCTCATTAATTACAGAAACTTTTTGTTGATTCAAATGGCTTAATTCCTGAGTCTAAGAGTGCAACGTAAACTTACCAAAATGGGTCTGACACATTCTGTACATAAAAAGCTTCAACTTTAAATTGCATCGCTACATTGATCACATGACCCTGATCGATCATTGATTCGGGTGTCAGATCGATCACATATGGATTAGGCTCAGACCAGGACCTGCATCACTTAACAAACAGATTAGAATTCAGGGTGCCTGATCAATCACAGGGGTGCTTGATCGATTAGGCTTATATAATCGATTAAGCTTAGATTACTTCATTCTCTCATGATCGATCACTTATTACTCTCTGATCGATTATGCACCTCTGATCGATTATTCTGAGATTAGGCTTGAGTTACAATTTAGATTTCATGATCATCATATCCAATTCGATCATAGTTAGATTATTTCCATTTAATGATTGATCACACTAAGATTACTTAGTTTGTTTTTCACTTTTCTAATCGATCACAGGGTGGCCTGATCAATTAGGTGCTATGTTTCATAATTTTCTAACTCTGATCTATCTCAGATCTATCTCTAATCTAACTCTAATCTAACCCTGGTCGATCATTACCTTAGATTTTTAACCGATTACTTGACCCTGATTGATTAGGCAATACTTAGCATTTTCTATCAGATTGTTTCTAAGATCATTCTAGTTCTAAGTCTAACCATTCTTTATGCTAAGTTATATTTAGTTATTATCAAAACCCATTATTCTAACAAAGGCGAGATTCAGAATTAGAAGAATGTAATCCTACCTCATTAACTCTTGCTTGTTGCCTAGAACCAAATTACTGGGTATTCTCTGCTTTCTTTTCAAATAACTCCCATGCATTATCAATAGTTCAATGAAGAACAGCACCTCCAGCAGCTGAATCTAATAGATCTTTCTCTAAGGGCAAGAGACCTTCATGAAAGTATTGGATCAATAATGTGTCAGATATCTGGTGATGTGGACAACTGGCTACCTCTATAATTTTGCACGTGAGGACTTATTTCTTAATTTCGTCCAGTCATTAATAACTTGATTATTTTTAGATAATAGTAGCGCATTGTTGTTCTTGTATTACACCAAAAAGGCTACTTCTTGGCTTAATTATTTAATGCCGAAAATGCTTTAGATATTCATATAAGGACTCCCCAGTCATTTTTTGACAACCACATATGCCCTTCATGATAGAGAAAGTGCGGGAGGCTGGGAAATACTTCTCTAAAAACAACTTCTTCAACTGGTTCCATATAGTGATGAATCTAGGAGGCAATAGAAGCAACCGGTTTTTAGCAGAGTCCTTTAAAGAGAATGGGAAAGCACGCATCTTAATCTAATCTTCAGTCAGACCAACAGGCTTCATTCCATTGCAAATCATGTGAACATTTTTCAAGTGATTGTATGGATTTTCACCTACAAGGCCATTAAATTTTGGGAGTAAGTGTATCAATCCAGACTTCAATTCAAAAGTGGTATCAATTTTAGGATAATTGATGCACCAATTTTAAAAATGCAGATAAGGTGAAACCAATTCTTTGATGGTTCGAACAGGATTTTCTTGATCATTATTTTCCATGTTAACCTTATGTTGAGGAGAATCAGCAAATGATCTCAACAGAAGAACTTTTTCCCACAATGGTACTAGATCTATTTCATCGACGTTCGTGAAATGTTCTCTCAATCTCAGGATCAATTGCAACTAATTTTTTCAAAGCAGATCGGGTCTCGCAAAAAAATTAAAATAAAAAAAAAATACCTAAGAAGTCACCTAAAAACTCAACCCTAAAGGCAAACCATTGCTCCCCGACAATGGCACCAAAATTGATGCCCTTACTTTTGTCGCTAAAGTAATCAATTAAAATAATTTCCAACTACAAATATACTATAATGGCAACCTAGGTCATTCTCCCAAGGAACAATCTATGGGTTTTTCTGCAATAAAATGATGGACCTAAACTAAAATGCAAATCTAACTCCTAAAAATGAAACAAACCTATATGAATCCAAAGGTAATTTTTGGGGATTTTTTTTATGAATAATTAAAATCCGAAATGAAGAAAATGATTAATAACTAATAAAGAAAATAAACTTTGATTTGGTTATGGTGAATGGGAACAATTTAGGAATAACTTGGAGTTAACTTTTCTTTACCTAAATAAATTAATAGACTAAAGGGAGATACACGATATTGGAATTAGTATATCTAATTAATTATGTATTGCATGGGAAATAGGTTGGATTGGTATTAGTCTTGATACAGAAAAATAATTCTATTAAATCTAATGTAGTTATTCGAAAAAATAAGTACATTATGTACTTATTGAGAACTCGGATTTTTATTATTTTTTTATTTATTTTCAAATCAAGAATTCAATAATTCTATATCTATACCATAATAGAATATTATATTGATAATTGATCATAATTAAAAAAATGAAATTAAATTTTTAAATAAAATAGTAGATTAATAAAAGGATTAATGCATAAAAAATACAATAAAATATACGAAGAAATCCGGCCACCCCCTGCATACTTTATAACTTCTCCCAAAAAAAACTTGTAATAGCCACCCCATTGGGAATTCCATCAATTACTCGGCTATCCAAAAAATAATTTAATTTAGCCAGTCTTCTTACATTATTACTTAAAAAATATTCTATAAAAAGCCTCATACAACACCTCTTATTATTCCACTAGAGAACTCATAATAGACTAAGAGTTGGTTAATTAAATCTATTAAAACCAATACAATTTAATTCAAACAATTGTGGAAATTATATTTTTGATTATCTAATTAAACAATCAAATAATCTGCCACTCAATCAAACAATCAAGTGATAAAAATCCAAATTTACAATAGAATCCACACTGACAATTAAATTAATAATGAAAACTCAATTATAAACTTAACTACAACGTAAGAGTTTTCAAATATAAAATCTAACAAATAATAAAGCACAAATAGCATCTAATCATCATTTCAATCTAGAAAATAAATGAATATTTAATCTAGAACTAGATTAATCTCAAAAATTACATCCCAAAATTATTTGACACTAAATAATCCCAAGGGTCTGATTAAAAAGATAAAGGACAAATACTGTCTAATAGTCTTCAAGTGCAAGCCTAGGCTCTAACTTCCTCCATGCTCCTCCTAAATTGCTTCTCAAATAGCTTAAACTTCCATCATGACCCTGCTCCTTCCAGAATTTATGTTCGAACCCACGCCAATCATGAAGGGAATTGATAGAAAAATATGATTATGTGTGGGTGTGTGGCTTCGTGCAAGGAATAAAGGGAATAGATAGTTGAATGATGTGGCGAGATGCTCAATGAATGAAAAATGAATGGATGGGTTCAGTATGGGGCAAGTAAATGGAAGAGAGTGATGCCTGCGTGAAAGGATGGCCACGTCGCGCAAAGAAAGCTCCTGTCAGTATGAGCGTATTTGCGTGATGATAAGTGCGTCTTTGGCGTTCTTCAGTTCCTTTTACAGGCAAGATAGGTGAATCTTGGTATAATTTTTAGGCCTAATAAAATTATATTAACCCATTAAATTGTATCTGTTAAATTTCCCTTTTACTTTAAAAATACATTTTGCACCGTAAGATATCTCCGTCTTCTCTCCTTGACCTGCAATGATTAGAAAAGATCGTGATCTTTTCAAATTTAAAAATAATTATTTAATCACAAAATATCCAAACCAACTATCTATAATTTTTGAATCAAATATCTCATAATTAATTCATATTATTATTTCCTAATATAGGGTAATAATCTAATCATATCATAAAAAATTCAAATTAACCTCAAATAATCCCCAAAATGAAGGAATAAGGTGAAATAAAATATATAAAATTATCGATTTATCAAAGATCAATAAGTATTTTACTTTAAAAACTATTTAACCATAGTGATCAATGTTATCTAAATGAAATCGTGCCCACCCCAACGCATTCCAACAACGCATATATGGCCGAAGCCAATTTTATGAAGTCCAATATCAATTCCTAGATTCCAATGGGGCGTCCCTTATCGTTATACCCTTTCTATATGGGATCCATTGCTTTGTACGGCTAACTTAACACATACAACCTCCCTATATACGTATGTAAAGCCCACTAGTTGGACCCAAATACAATAGCCCAACATCTCAAAGGAAAGTTATTTTCCCCAACAACAAACATGACTTAACATTTTATGTACTTATACCTGTTTAGATTAGTTTATGAAAAATAACTTCAAAAAAAAAAAGCTGAAAAAGCCTTTTTAAAAAATAGATTCTAGAGAATAGCTTGTAATAAAACCTAAGTTTTATGTCCTAAATCAAGGTTTTCGGGGTAAAAAAACTATTCTAAAAAAATTTATAGTGTTTGTTTGATATAGTCAAAATCTAAATTTTAATAGTTAAAAGCTATTCTGAAAAGGTTGGTGGTGTTTGTCTACTCTGATTTGAAAACTAAGTTTGCGCCCAAATTGAAAAAGAAACGGGCACTTTAGCGCTAGTGAATCCATTCCAATGCCCCTTGTTCATGTCCAACTTAAAAAAAACCGACGTTGTTGTGAAGCTAGTAGACATAATGTTCCTGTTTTTTTTTTTTTAAAAAAATGGACATTGTCTCAAGAGAATCTATGTCTGATTTTAACAAAATAGATGTGGAGACGTTTTTGTAGATTTCAGCTGAGTTTTAATCTGTTCTTTGAAAAATAGACGTAAAAAATAGAAGTGTTGGCATTTTCTATAATTTTCAGTTGAGTTTATACATCTGTTCTTTAGAAAACAAATGTTAAATGTGGGACATTCTAGTCTGTTTCTAAAAAAAAAAAAAAAAAAAAAAAACAGATGTGGAACCTTCTACTTTTTTATTTTTCAAATGTATTTTAATTTACCCTAATGTACTGTGCGTCTGATCTGTGTTTACTGTAGATGTTCCTGTCGTCTATCTCTTCACACTCCTCTCCAGCCGATTTTCCCAACCGACGCTGCCGTTGCATCCTCTGCATATTGAGCTTCGAAAACCTAAGGTTTGAAATTCATTTGATGTTTGTTATCCAACCGAAGCCGTCCGCTGCATCATCCTGTGCATCTAGCTGTCCACCATCGTCAGCATCGAGGTTCATGATTTGCTTGACTTTGGCACCAGATAGGAAGAGGTATTTTCTCCTCATCTTATCTTTTATTTTTCCCATTTGTATATGATGATTAAACATTTGATTCTTGAATTCTCTAGATTCTTAGGTTTTTATGTTAATGAAAGTAATTGTGGAGCATCTTTAGTGTATACCAGGAGTAAAGTTAAAATTATGATTTACAGCTTTGTGATTAAATTGTTAGTTGAGGAATTAATATTTTAGATTTTGCAGATTAAGTTGTGGTGCTTATTACTAATTAGTAAAATTGAGTTATAGTTGAAAATTGTGACGAAAATATATTGGGGAGATGCAAGAGAGAAACTTCTGGATGGCGTAGAAGAACTGAAGTTGGATTCTTTGTTTTTGGGAAGTAAAGTTCTTTCTTATCACTACTAGAAGGTTCGTGATATATCCTATTCTATGATAATTGTCTCAAACAAGATATCATCTGTTTTCCCGAAATAAATGAATGTGGTAATTAGACTTTCCATGTCCTTAAAGTAATAATTAAAGTGATGAGTAAAGTATCGTTCTCAAAGGAATTTGATTATAAAACCTGATCAAGTAGCAATTATCACAGTGAGACAAATATCATTAGTCAAGGGAAACTAGTTTTAAATTTAAAAAAAATAAAAACAAATTATTCATAGATTTCAATGATGCAATTAGGACCTAATAATATTTATCCCACTTATATTTCAAAAGCACTCAATTAATTACCACTATATTTGCTTCTTAATGAAATATTATGCTAATCAAGGATACTAAATTACCCACGAATACTCTCTCAAGTCTCCAAATGGGCGTTTAGCTCAATTGATTCCTTGATATCTCAATTAATTAATTAAACACTAATTCTCGTTGCAAATCCCAAATGACTATGTGATGTTAATGAGTATATCTCTATCTCATTAACAAAACAATCTATTCAACGGCAAATTTCAAGTTCTCACATTATTAAACTCAAATTATACACTCAACCTATCTCTTTCAAGCATCAATGAAATAAGCCCAACAATCTCAGTGGAGGATAATCAATAAAAACGCATTAAGCATAGAGTAAAATAAATATAATCATACCATTAATCACAAATAGAAAGAGAAAATAAGTATTTAATCCATACAAGAGTTCAAAATAACCCTAGAGCAAAGTGTTTAGCTGCTCATGTTTAAGAAACCCAAAGGAAAATACATAATAATCAGCACAAACATTGAATAAGAGTAAAAAAAAAAAAGGAGAATGGAGAATAAGAACTAAGATGTGAAGCCAAAATCTCTTTCGAACTTCAAATCCCAACTCAATTTTCATTAAAATCCTTACCTTACCCTAATACATCACAAAGCTCCCAAGAAAGCCTCCAAACTCCTGGCCACTTCGAGTTCTTGCACTTTAAAACCTACATTTTCTGTCTTATCAGTATTGTGCATTTTGCTGTCGCGATTGAGTTACGACCGAGAAATATGAGCTATGGAGGAGTTTGTTTCTGTGATTTTTATCTGAATCTGAGACAGAATGAGCTGCTACCGAGTCAGAGTGTGCTGCAGCTTAATTCTCTTATGGAAAATTGACTTTTTCTTCCTCCAATGAAGTGTTCCACGCATGATTTAACATCACTACTTTGATCCTCTTTGCTTTCCAATATGTGTTTCATAGTCAACCTTGGACCTCAAATTCTTCCAAAGTCTTTTCAAATGGTTTGATTCTAATTTTCTTATCAAAACATACCTTACAAAATAATAAATTTGATAAGCTCATAATTAGCAATGATGAAAGCCTAAAATATGCACAATTAAGCAAAAATGTGCAATCAAAAACATCATACACATTTTCCTATATTTGAGTATTCAAAATAAGTATAAATGTATCAAAAAGTGTATACAAAACTCAAGTAAAAATGCCAAAAGACATGAATTCCCAAATGTTAACAGACTTACACCTTGAAACACATGTGGAAAGTCCTAAATACAGACATTAAAGGTATCTATTGTAGTGTTGAAAATAGATTATTTAAAATCCATGTTCATGAATCTTTTTTCTCTTAGCCACGACCCAATAAATGGTTACTAATTACTCATTAGGATTAAGTCCCACAACCACACAAGGACTATTATTCCTCCATATGGACCTTTTAAGAAAAACACCCATCCAACCTAATAATAGGTCTACATAGAGCTGAAAATCCTCACTTCATAGCACCTATACGCTCATATAGTCTTTTGAAAATAGGAGGATGATCTATGTAAGGTGGATCGATAAGTGTTGCAAAAGCTGCCTTAGAGTTACACATTCTTACTTCATCAAATATATCACCCACTGTCATCACTAGTGTCACAACTCTTTCTTCAAATCCATATTTCACCTGTCAACAAAAGAGACTAATTATAACATCCTACTCCACAATAAAATTAAACACAATAAAAAAGACACGGTACGTACGCAAAGTCAATCAATGGGTTCTAAGCAAACAATCAATCAATTAAATGAAAAATTATCTTTCCCCTTGTTCCAGTTCTCCAATCGACTAATCTGCTCTTTTGAGACAATATGAGTTCAATCACAATGTCGAAACGAACCTTCCATTTGAACATAGGGAAAGCCGAACACATCGTGCACTGTGATAAAAGAAGCAGCTTTTGGACCTGAGCCTTAGTGAGAGACTCAATCTTTTTTACACCTGGATTTGCAAAGAACAGTGACTTCGACATCTATGTGGTCTCTGCTACAAGATTGTTATGATCGAGGCAATTCCTTGATCTCATGATCCTCAATTTTGCCGATTCAATATGAGTCCCTCTATCATCATCTACCCTATGTCGATTTTCTAACTTTTTAGGTTATGATTTCTTCTATGATGCTACAGTTTCTATTTGTACCTCGTATAATTGCTAGTAACCTAATTTGTCGTTAAAGAAAGAATGAATCATCTCTACAACATCTTTACTCATAGGCCTCTTCATGAGCACATTCTTGTCCTTAACCAAAACTAATTATTATAGGCACATTTCATATCTGGAGCTTAAATCTATATTTCTTTTTTCAATCTTCTTGTAGCTATGTTCATCAGCAGCGTTAAACATCATGATGACGCACATTTGATAAATGAAGACAATTAACTCATGTTTTTAACCTTTTTCAAAGGTTGCTTTGATGTATGCAGATCCCATATTTGCTTGCTAGGACGATCTCCCACCAACATGTGTGCCAAGTTAATGTCCTTAGCTGTTTTTATGTCCATGGACAAGCCCTTTACTTTAGAGGTAATTTGGTAACCATATTATTGCTTGAGCTTAACCATGACTTTGAAAAAGGACTAAGATATATAATATTAAGGAAAATCCTATTAAATTGGCTTAAACTAGTTTGATATAAAACAACTATATCAAATTGGTTTAAACTGTTTTAATAGCAACAAAAGCCAACATATTTGGGTTACAATCTTTATTTATTTTATGATTTAAAATGAGTCAATTAAAGCAACTCAAAAATTGTCTCTATTGCTCGCATAATAATAGAAGAGAGAGGTAATACACTAACCACCATAGATATATCTGGAACCACTTTATAAGCATAATGAGGACGTTTAAACCTCAAAGTGTTGGTCAATTATGCAGAACCATCAAAACCTGTTCATTCCAGTACTTGAAGCATAGATAACCTTTCTTTGTGGCCACTAAAGATGCAAGTAGGCCAAAATGGATCATGTTGTGTAGATTAAATCATCAACGACATCACTAATGTGGTTTTCTCTTGAAATTTATACCTTTATTCAAGAACTCCATTACTTGTCCAGATGATATTTTAGATTTTGCAGAGCCTCTTAGATAATGTTTAATGAAACTAAGAAAGTGATTTTTTACTGTATTTAATTACTCGTATGGTGTAAGCAAGAATTCCAAAGGAATATAGAGTAATTAATTAATTTGGATTTATGTTTTGACAAATCATACAAGCATATAACATTTGTTGGTCTAATAAGCAAGAAATTAATTTCTTCACACACACGCAGACGACTACTAATTAATTTGGAGGAATTTCCTTGAATATAATTTTCTCTGATCTAATCAATCCCTAAAAAAGAAAATCAATTTGCAACATCATATTCAATACTTCGATAGACAACTTCTGCTGTGTATATAAGAATATATTAAGTTAGAAATTATACATACAAACTATAAAACTTAGTTTAGGTAATGGAAAATAAATATACACTTCAACTTTAAAAGTGGGTTCAATCATCGATTAATATTTGAGATTGAGGTGATAATACCATATAAGTACGTAGTTATGAAGGATACATAAAATTCCCAACAAGCACAATCCAGAACATCACCTAATTATACACAAGAGACAAGCCTGAATGGCTCAATAATAAGTGGCACTTTGGATTGAGATGAGATAAATCAATCCAATGTTTATATTACTATAAATTAAAAGAGATAAGAACAAAAGGGGGACAAATTGGAGTACTATATATAAATCAAGCTAGTCAATGTCAACTCTTCAAACAAAGCTATAAACTCAAGTTAAGATCGACACCATCATCACCATTATTTCGTGCTGGTCCTTCTTCACTCGATAGCTCTTTTTCAGTATCATCACGTGCCTCTCTGTCCTCCGATCGAAATCCTCCATACCAAAAAGGTTGGTGATGATGATGATGATCAAGGTGCGTATTGGACGGTCCAGATGAAGAACCAATTAGTGACGATGATGATGTGATATCTAGGCGTTGATGGTGAGGAAGAAGATGCAGGCTAAGGTTGTCGAAATGAGCTAAGGTAGCCTGACGACGTTCTCTTTTATGGGCATTTTGGTGGCCTCCAAGAGCTTGAGAATTAGTGAATTCTCTATGACAAAAATGGCATTTGAATGATCTCTTATTATTTGATGAGGAAATGAAAGCATCACGAGCACTTGTGCTTAATGGGAAACCAAATAGCTTCAGATTAGATGAAGAAGAAGATGAAGATTTTCTCATCTCACACTTATGAGAGTTAGGGTTTTCTGATGCACTCATAGTGATGGTGGAGGGGGGAGCTAGGAAGAGAGACTCACTTGGATCTCTCACTTTTGTGCCCCTTATTTATATGCACAAACTCTCATTTTTTTTTCTTTGTAACTTTCCTCAAAAAAACTTTGGTGACTTATAAGGGTACAGTTTCCCTAAACTACTTTAGGTTTGTGATTAATCCCTTTCAAACATTATATTTGAGTGTAAAGGGTTTTCACATTTATTAACAACTACACTTTCTATAATTTGAACTCGTTTTTATCTTTATAGGAATAAGATTTCTACCATCCCAACTAAGATCTTGTTGCTAATGTTGGTCAATTTTAATATCATTTTGGCCCCTTTATCGTATGTGCAAATGAAATTTAAGAAAAGCAAATTATCTTCATGAAAAGGTGGACTTATTAATGTTAATGAATTATTCAAAAATATTGGTGGGAGGCAAAATGCCAGTAATGCAATGTGACCATTGTTGATATGACGGTTCAGAACGCCTCCTTTTCTTTATAGTCATTTTCTCCTAGCCATCCATCAAATCTGATGGCTAAAAATATATGAAAAAAAGATGTAAGAATAGAAAGATAGTGTAAGTTAGAAAATAGGGATGGGAGAGATAGTATGAGAGATTTGTGGGTCAATATTTTATAATTTTTCAGTCATCAGATTTGATATATGGCTAAGATCAGGGAAAATGAGGAGAAAAGGACCATAAAATAAAGAAAAGGAGATGCCTTATTATGTGTCAATCATTAGTTGAGATAATATCTTGACATTTGTGATTATTAGAACTTTAATCCAATGACCTAAGATTTCAAATAACTAATTATTTTCATGAGTTCTTAACTCATGAAAATCGTTATATGTATATATATACATCGTTTTCTATATTTTCATCGCTACCTATGTATGTGAAAAAAAAATTGGTGGACTGAAGTAGGGGGAAGCTTTGATATATGCAATTTAAAAAATATAATACTGACACGTGTTATATGGCTATATAATATAACAATTTAGCTTCTTTTTGTTAATTTTCAAGTATATAATAAAAATAAGTTTTCTAACAAACAAAAAAAATCAATTCATTAGAAGGTAAAGGAGCAAAAATGCCCCTAAGTTTTTCTCAAAAGTGCGTACGGCACCTTAAACTTTTCTTAAGTGCAAAAATACACATGAACTTCTTTGAATGAGGACAAAAATACCACCACCAATAACGAAAGCTAATGAAGTCACTTTTCATCTGGTGGGCCCCACGTCATTATTTAAAAATGACTATTTTTTAGTTGGTGAAGCAGCAAAAATTACCCTAAACTTTTCTCAAAAGAGTGTCAGGCATATAAATTTTTTTTGAGTGCAAAAATACCCATGAACTTCTTTAAGCGTACTGTATTTTTCATTTAGAGTACCCAATCTTTGAAAAATCATACAAGATTGAAATCATAACCCTTTTTTGCCCATAATATATCAAAATGCCACTATGTTATTTTAATGTAGAATCTAAGTTATAAATAAACACACACAAAATATTTGGAAAGTGCCCCGGATTGATGATGCTCCGACTATGGCTTACCAAGTTGCATATCTGCCTTGGACTTTAAAAAGGCTTGAATGTTGACTCAAACATCTAAGGTGGCAACAACAAGAACAGTGGGGAAGACTATAGGGGTAGGAATAGCCCAGCCGGCCTGTCAAGGGTTTGTGACGGCCTAGCTTGCTAAAGCCTAGCCTAGCCTGTTTATCTTCAGGCTAGGCTTAGGTTCAGGATTTTTTGTTTTGCCTGTTATGCTTAATAGGCCATGTTCAGACTTAAAAGAGCCAGTTATGTCTGTTAGGCCGGCCTGTTAAGCAATTAAATAATATTTTTAAAATATATTTTCTAATTCATATTATTCTTTATATTATATAACATTTATTTTTTAACATATAACATTATAATTAGTTGATATTAAATTACTATTAAATTAACAGGCAAGACTCAAGCCTAAAAAATGGCTTATGATAGGTCACAGGCCAGGCTCATGCCTCCTTTTGATAACACAGGTCTGGCCTGTTAAGGCAAGCCCGTCCTATTCCCACCTCTAGGGAAGAAAAAGAAAAAATGGATACCTTTGCATCCAAAAAAAGTTTATCGTGCCTATTGCTCTTTTTAGAAAAATTTTAGGGTATTTTTCTCCTTCACCCCCTAAAAAATAACCATTTTTAAATAGTGATGTGAGGTCCACCAGATAAAAAGTAACATCGTTAGCTTATTAACGGAGGTGGCATATTTGCCTCCATTTAAAGAAATCCATTGGTATTTGTGCACCTAAAGTTTGAGGTGCCTGACACCCTTTTAAAAAAGTTGAAAGGTATTTTTGCTCTCAACCTTCATTATTAAAAGATAAAACAATTTTTCTGACCAAAAATATACAGAGAAACAATCACCTAACTGTATAGGGACAATATTAAATTTAAGTTTTGATAAAGTGAAGTAGGCTTTGTTTCCTGACTGCTACCCCTTAGCTTCATATGTTTGTAACAGGAACCTCGGACTACACACACATATATCCAAGGTCATAAGATATTGTAATGTTTAGATTTACCTAGGATTTAAGTTTATGCGTCCTGGGACAAAATACGGTTGGGAGGGGTCTCTGACTCTGGTATCTGACGATACCATGAGAGATCAGTCTATCATTGTTCAGGTGGGGATGCTCTAATCTGGTGCTAACGAAAAAGAAAGGTTATACGTGCTAGGGAAACTCCAATTTAATTTGAATTTGAATTTGAATTTTGACTTCATTTTAACTAAATTTAAAAAATTAATTTTTAAATGCATTTTTTTGTAGAAAAAAGTTCACTGATTTTTTAATTAACAAAATATTGTGCTTGGAATCACATTGATGTGGTTTCAAATCACATTAGAGCTTGCACCTCTAAAACAATTCCAAATATGTATGCACAAATGCGATCATGCGAGGGAGAGGGTTCAAACCAGTGTTTTTGTGAGAGAGAGATATATATATATATATATATATAAATTATATCCTTACTAAAAGTATTAAATCTTGGTACTTCATATTTGTTTAGATTCTACTTGTTGATTTTTTTCATGAGTAGACTCAGGCTTTTTCATCACAGACTTGCAAGCTCTAACACCACATTAAAAAAAGAAAATGACAAACGATCCAACAGCCATGGGTTGCTTGGTTGGGACCATTAAGTAAAAAGAAGAAGTTAAATTTCTTATTATGAAGTAATGAAATTCACCTTATATGATCACTTGGTTCACTTAAAATCTTACTTTTTCATAACATTATATAAGTCTCACAGTTTTCTCGTAATTAGGGAAATGCCATCTTTTTTCAAATAAAATATTATTTCATTGAAGCTAACAAAAAGAGAGATATACTAGACCCAAAATAAAATGCCTGCAAAAAGAAAGTCGTAGAAAAACGTCGTCACTTGCAACAAAGCCATTATGAATTATGATTGTTCAAAGAATCATCACATGTAATAAAATAAAGAGAAAGAAGAAAGATGGAGAGATGAAAAAGAGAATAATAAGACAATATAATATAAGAAGAAGACAAGAGAATATGAGAAGAAGATGGAGAGAAAGAAGATATCACTTTCACTTATAATTCAATGGTACAAATTCCTTGTACATTATCTCTATTTATAGGCCCTAAGTCATTGAAGACTATACATGAGGTTACAAGAGAATAATGGTGGAGTTTATGGCATTTACAAGCCATTCATTGAGAGGTTACAAAGTTAAGGGCATTTAGAGAGAAAAGAATCCTATGAGGAATTCTAAGAGGAATGGGTCATGGACATTCACTATATATAATTTCATAACACTCCCCCTTGAATGTCCATATTATTGTGCCTCATTAAAACCTTACTAGGAAAAACCCATTGGGACAAAAACCGAGTGAAGGAAAAAGAGTACACAATATTTATTGAAGCTGCCTCGTTAAAAACCCTACCAGGAAAACCCAATGAGACAAAACATAGGTTAAGGAAAAAAGAGTGCAGCATGACAATATCTCCCCCTGATGACAACATCACTTTATCTCTTTGAGTCTGCGCATTCCAATACTATACACTAATTTTTCAAATGTTCTTGTTGGAAGTGTCTTGGTAAACATATCTGCAAGATTGTCACATGAGAGAATTTGTTGAACATCTATATCATCACTCTTTACAAGATCATGAGTGAAAAAGAATTTTGGAGAAATATGTTTTATTCTGTCTCCTTTGATATATCCTCCTTTCAGTTGAGCTATGCATGCTGTGTTATCTTCATATAATACTGTCGGAACCTTTTGTGCAATAATCATACCACACATCGATTCAATATGTTGAGTCATTGACCTTAACCACACACACTCTCGACTTGCCTCGTGAATTGCAATTATTTCTGCATGATTTGATGATGTAGCTGACAAAGTTTGCTTCGTTGAACGCCATGAAACAGCGGTACCTCCACAAGTAAACAAATATCCTGTTTGTGATCTACCATTGTGTAGATCTGATAAAAATCCTGCATCTGCATAACCAACCAATTGTGATCCAGATTCATTAGAATAAAATAATTCCATATCACTTGTCCCTTGAAGATATCGAAATATATGTTTGATTCCATTCCAATGCCTTCTTGTTGGACAAGAACTAAATCTTGCCAATAAATTTACAGCAAATGCTATATCGGGACGTGTTGAATTAGCAAGATACATTAGTGCACCTATAGCACTAAGATATGGTACTTCTGGACCAAGAATATTTTCCTTTTCCCCTTGAGGATGAAAAGGATTTTTTTCCTTATCAAGTGATCTTACGACCATTGGAGTAGTCAGTGGATGAGCTTTATTCATATAAAATCGCTTTAATATTTTCTCAATATAAGTTGATTGATGAAGAAGGATTCCATTTGTGAGATGCTCAATTTGTAATCCAAGACAAAACTTTGTTCTTCCAAGATCCTTCATTTCAAATTCTCTTTTTAAACAATCAACTGCTTTTAGAAGCTCTTCAGGAGTTCCAATTATATTTAAATCATCCACATATACAGCAATTATGACAAACTCTGATCCATTCCTTTTTATAAAAACACATGGAGAAATTGGATCATTTTTATAACCTTCTTTTAACAAATATTTGCTAAGACGGTTATACCACATTCTTCCATATTGTTTCAATCCATATAAGGATTTATGCAAGCGAATCGCATAATTTTCTCGAGAATTTTTATATGCTTCTGGCAACTTAAATCCTTCAGGGATTTTCATGTAAATTTCAGTGTCTAAAGAGCCATATAAATAGGCTGTGACAACATCCATTAGACACATGTCAAGTTTATTGCTTACTGTCAGACTAATTAAATATCTTAAAGTGATTGCATCCACCATAGGAGAATATGTCTCTTCATAATTAATGCCAGGCTTTTGTGAAAATCCTTGTGCTACAAGCCGTGCCTTGTATCTAACAATTTCATTTTTCTCATTTCGTTTTCGCACAAATACCCATATATATCCAACTGGTTGTACACCATTTGGTATTTGGATGACAGGTCCAAAAACCTCTCGTTTTGAGAGTGAATTTAACTATACTTAAATTGTGTCTTTCCACTTTGACCAATCACTTCTATGTCTACATTCTTCAACAGATCTAAGTTCAAGATCCTCACTTTGATTAATTATCTCAAGAGCAACATTATATGAAAATGCGTTGTCAACAACTATATTTTCTCGGTTCCATCTTTTTCCCGTTGTGACATAATTTATCGAGATCTCTTCATAATTTTCAGGTACCTGAACCTCTTCTGGGGTCTTTTGATTAATTATATCTTGGGTTTTATCTATAAGACCAACCTTTTCAACTTGACCATCTTGATTGTTTGCTCCCTTTTTTCTTTCTAGAATTCTTATCTTTGGAACCGATTGGTCTACCACGCTTCAGGCGAGGCTTAGTTTCATTTGCAACTTTTGGTTGTCCTTCAAGGACATCAATTCTAATTGGAGCATTTTCAGCTGGAATGTGAGATTTAGTAATTCTCTTGAGGTCAGTAAATGCATCTGGCAATTGATTAGCAATATTTTGCAAATGAATTATTTTCTGAACTTCATGTTCACATTGCTGTGTACGAGGATCTAGATGAGATAGAGATAATGTTTTCCATGTGATCTCTTTTTCCAGTTGTTTATCATCTCCCCCTAATGTTGGAAAAATTTATTCATCAAAATGGCAATCATCAAAACGTGCTGTGAACAAATCTCCAGTAAATGGTTCTAAATACTTTATTATAGAAGGAGATTCATAACCAACAAATATTCCCAACCTTCTTTGAGGTCCCATCTTTGTTCGTTGTAGTGGAGCAATAGGCACAAATACAGCACATCCAAAAATTCTAAGATGGGAAATATTTGGCTCCTGACCAAAAGCCAATTGTAGTGGGGAGAATTTATGATAACTTGTTGGCCTGATGCGTATAATTGCTGCTGCACGTAATATTGCATGTCCCCAAGCTGAGATGGGAAGTCTTGTTCTCAAAAGCATTTGTTTAGCTATCAATTGGAGGCGTTTAATAAATGATTCCGCCAGACCATTTTGAGTGTGGACATGAGCAACAAATTTTTCTATAGTTATTCGAGTTGCCATGCAATAATCATTAAACTTTTGAGATGAAAATTCACTAGCATTATTAAGACGAATTGTCTTAATTGCATGATCTGGAAACTGTGCTCTTAATCGAATTATCTGAGCAAGTAATCTAGCAAATGCTAAATTACGTGTTGATAACAAACACATATGTGACCATCTTGTAGATGCATCTATTAAAACCATAAAATATCTTAATGGTCCACATGGTGGATGAATAGGTCCACATATGTCCCCTTGAATTCGTTCTAGAAATGTAGGGGATTCAACTCTAACTTTTGTCAAAGAATGCCTTGTTATTAATTTGCCTTGAGAGCAAGCAGCACAAGAAAGGTCTTTAAATTGAAGAATCTTCTGGTTCTTCAATGTATGTCCATGTGAATTTTCAATAATTCTTCGCATCATAGTTGATCCGGGATGGCCTAACCGGTCATGCCAAATAATAAATGTATTTTTATCAGAAAGCTTCTGGTTTACTATGACATTTGTCTCAACTGTTTTAATACTTGTATAGTACAAACCAGAAGACAATGTAGGCAATTTTTCTAGGACACATTTTCCCCGATCTCTAACATTTGTAATATGTAGATATTCAATATTTTTCTCACTAATAATCTCAATGTGATATCCATTTTGACGGATATCTTTAAAACTTAATAAATTTCTTTGAGACTTGGGGGAATATAGAGCATCATTGATGACAAATTTTGTTCCTCTTGGTAATATTATAATTGCTCTTCCGAAGCCTTCAATTATTCTTATATTACCCGCTATATTACTGATGCTTGCCTTTCCTTTACTTATACAAGAAAAATATTTTCTATCCTTAAGTATGGTGTGTGTTGTAGCACTATCTATGAGACATATATCTTCATCCTTGTGTCCAATGAAAGCATGGTGAACATCCATATTCTTCATGAAAGGAAAGAGAAGAGAGAAAAAAAATTCATTAAAGCAAATTCAATACATTATAAGCATAGCAAGCAATAATGCTCTTATTACATAATGAAAATGAGGAAGTAAAAAGAGAAAATTAAAGTTAAACATAACTGAATTAGAAAAACATAATTAAAATATTCTTATTCTTTTTCCAATAATGCTTGTCTAATCATGATTATCAAAGAAGTTAGCCACCTCCAAATGTGCCATCGCATCAAGGCCATTAATATCATCTAGCTCATTGGCATGGTCATTTTTGTGTGCCTCAACATCACCATCTTGGAAAATCAAATTTGCTTCCACATTATTTGCATTCCTTTTCATGGAGGCTTGATAAAGTTTTGCTAGATGTTCAGGTGTATGACAAGTACGTGACCAGTGCCCCTTCATGCCACACCGAAAACATTTATTTTCAACAGCTTTTGAAGGACCACTATTGTCCTTTTTCTGCCATTCATTATGTTTCTTCTTCTGATGGCCATTAGGATTAAAATTGTTACTTCCACCACTATGATTATGATAATTTCCGCGTCCACGGCCACAGCCACGTCCGCGGCCGCAGCCTGGACCATTATCATGGTAATTATTATGCACATTTACATTCACTTCAGGGAATGGGGCAGACCCAGTGGGACGAATTTCATGATTTTTCATCAACAGCTCATTATTTTGTTCGGCTACCAGAAGACATGAGATTAATTCTGAATATTTTTTAAAACCTCTCTCACGATATTGCTACTGCAGGAGCACATTTGAAGCATGAAATGTGGAGAAGGTTTTCTCTAATAAGTCCTCATCAGTTATTTTTTCACCACATAACTTCAATTGAGAACTTATCTTAAAAACTGCTGAATTATATTCACTTACAGTTTTAAAACCTTGTAGCCTTAGGTGGATCCAATCATAACGGGCTTTTGGTAAAATCACCGTTTTTTGATGATCATATCTTTCTTTCAAATTAGTCCATAATTCTAACGGATCTTTTACCGTTAGGTACTCAGCTTTCAGCCCTTCATGGAGATGGTGGCGAAGGAAAATCATGGCCTTAGCCTTATCTTGGCCACTCACTTCTTTGCCAGTCAAAATGGCATTTCCTAGACCATTAGCATTCAAGTAGATTTCAGCATCTAACACCCAAGACAGATAATTTTTTCCGGTAATGTCAAGAGTAGTAAACTTGAGTTTGGTAAGATTTGCCATGGTACGAACTAAAACAATAACAACAATGAAATTAAAATTATGATAAAATAAATAAAATATAAATAACAAAAGTAGGATCAACATAATAATAATAAAAAAATAATTAAAATAACAATAAGATAGTAATATATGTGCGTATGTATATGTATAAGAATGTAAGCATGATAATAATAAAAGAGAATAATATGAAATAGTATCATGATGAAGAGATAAATAAAAGCATAAAAAAACTGAAATAGAAGCATAAATTCATAAATAAAATTGCATGATAGTAACTTAAGATTAACATTAAATGTAATAATGGAAAGGTAAATAAAATAGTATAACAAACATAAAATTTGAAAAATATAAATTACAACTTAAATAACAAAATGCATAATATAAGATAATAAAAGGCATAAATAACAAAATAAAAGGCATAATATAATAAAATTAAAATGACAAAATAAAGAGAATAAAATAATATATATATATACACATATATATAATATGTGTGTGTCTATTTATGTGTATACATATAAATATAGTATGTATTATAATATGATATATATTTATATATATTATTAGAGCATCAAATTAAATATGCAGACGGGGTGTTCCGTAAGAACTAAAGGGCGTATGAGCTAAAGGCGATAGAACCTGCCAATCTAGTTTATTGTGACAGCCTCTCTAATTATCCAGAAGAGGTAAAGATATGATGCAATATTATATATATTTATATATTATATTTATATATTATATATACATATATTATATTTATATAATTATATACTTTATATATATACACACAAGACGCATCTGTGCATGTGTGATAATATATATAGACGCATGTGTGTATATTGAAAGATACACACTATGCATTATATAAAAAAAAATAAAATAAAATACTAATAAAAGAATTGCACATGAAAATACTACTAAAGTTTTAGGGGGTATACCTAAAACTTTTCAGAGCAAACTCATGCTGATAACGTGTAATAAAATAAAGAGAAAGAAGAAAGATGGAGAGATGGAAAAGAGAATAACAAGACAATATAATATAAGAAGAAGACAAGAGAATATGAGAAGAAGATGGAGAGAAAGAAGATATCACTTTCACTTATAATTCAATGGTACAAATGCCTTGTACATGACCTCTATTTATAGGCCCTAAGTCATTGAAGACTATGCATGAGGTTACAAGAGAATAATGGTGGAGTTTATGGCATTTACAAGCCATTCATTGAGAGGTTACAAAGTTAAGGGCATTTAGAGAGAAAAGAATCCTATGAGGAATTCTAAGAGGAATGGGTCATAGACATTCACTACATATAATTTCATAACATCTCAAAATATCTACTCCTCTTATTAACAAGATACCAATCAAATTGATTTTTGGAAGAAACTTTGTGAACACATCTCATAGAAACAAATGCACCCCACAAACACTACTAGGAAAAAGCCTTTAGACATCGCTATTAATGTCCATTAATTATAACTCTAATGTTGAAAGAAGGCAGTGGCATTTTTATATACAAGTGGGGAGAAACAATGTCCATTTACAGTCGGACGTCGTATCAGAGGCGCGCCAAATATAACGCCTCTCGTCATCAATGAGAAACGTCGTTTTTGGCAATTAACGCTTCCCTTTGATTTCCAGAAGAGAAATGGCGTCTCTAGCTCATTGGTGACAGGAGACTTCATATCTGGCGCTCCACTGATACAGCGTCCGTTTTATTATGTTAATGGACGTCGTTTTTCTTTTAAAACACAAAGCTTCAGTTTCTCCTCTATTCTCGTGAAAACGTATAACGCTTCATTTCTCTAGTTTTCTCTTATTTCTTCATCATGACAACTGCACTCTTTTGAACTCTATTTATCCAACAGTGAGTCCAAAGCACACCCATTTCAAGTTCGTGAATCGGTAGTCACTCGAAGAACCTACTTTGTGGCCTACGTTCTTTGTTTCTGAGTTTCCATTGGTGATAATCGAAGCTTTTTTCTGCCCTAAATATTAGATAAGCAATGGATTTCGTTTTTGCCATTTTGATTTGTCATTGTTTGCACATTTGGTTTAGGTTTGGTTAAACCCTAAATCTCTCTTTGATTTTGGCCGAAAATGGAACAATGTATATGGGTTTTTTCATATGGTTTTTTGAAAGGGTTTTTTTTGCTATAGTCATAGACGGTGACAGCCACTTTATAGGAAGAGTTTTGAGGAAGAAATTTGGTAAGTTTTGTTCCCTCTCCTTCTTTGATTTATGCTACAAGTTTTCAAATTCTTTGTTTCTTTGCTTGTTCAAAGTTTGTAATTTAAGCGTTTTTGGTGAATTAAAATTGGTATTTGTGATTGAAATATTGTATGTTTGGACTAGAGTTGACTGATATTTATTGTATTTAGAAATTTGATAACCTTAATTTAAGGGGAAATGCTGGCAAAATGTAGTCAATGTTTGTATTTGACTGAAATAGTGTGTATTTGTTAAGTAGTGTTGAATAAATGTTTAATGAACTCAATTGGATTGTTGTTGGAGAAATTTTTTTTGGAGTTCTACCAAATTTGACTGTAAATGTAATTTTTAGATGCCATATTTATAAAGAGAAATTCTGCCAATTTTTCTCAAAATTGGTTATATGATTGTAAGTAGTGACAAAATTCATTATGAAATTGTCTAGTTTGAAGTGAACTTAATTGTATTGCATGCCCATTTAAACTTAATTGCAATTTTTTTTTTTGGAGTTCTATCAAATTTGACTGTAAATGTAATTTTTAGATGCCATATTTATAAGGAGAAACTCTGCCAATTTTTCTCAAAATTGGTTATATGATTGAAGTAGTGACAAAATTCATTATGAAATTGTCTAGTTTGAAGTGAACTTAATTGTATTGCATGCCCATTTAAACTTGACTAATTTGTTGGAAATGACATAGGTTTGAATAAAATGGATCACTGTTTTTCTTTTTTGGGCCAAAGAATGGATCACAGTTGGATGCATGCATTTAGAACTAGTAAAGAGTATAGGATTGTAACAGAAGAGTTTATTGAGTTTGCAAAAGAAACGTGCCTAGTAAGAATGAGATGTATCTTTACCCTTGTGTGAAGTGTGTAAATGCTAGTCGTAAGAGCATTGATGATATAAGGGATCACCTTCTTTGTGATGAGATCAATATTCGTTATAAGGGGTAGCTTTGGCATGGGGAATTGGAAAGTACCGTACATGCGTGCACATCCCAAAATGTAGAAGCGGCAGTGGATGATGTTTGTATTGATAGAATGGACAACATGATCAATGATATTGGGGAAAAGTCATTTTCTATGGTAGATGAATGTGACAGTGTGACAACTTGCGAAGTGATACAAAGACACCGTTGTTTCCAGGGTGAACTAAGTATACTCAATACCGGCGTTCCAAGCACTAAAGACAGCTACACTCAGCCTTTAGTGTTAGGATCAATACATAAGGCCACATCGAGTCCCTCACCTAACGATCCTAACGTGGGAGATGAGTGTTATCTCTATCTAAATATCCCTTGTCCATGACCAATCGCCAAAGCTCGCCAACATATCTCTATCCATTTACCAGCATCATAAGTTTACCAACTTTTTTTGTTTGTTATCAGAATTGTATAATGGATTACCAAATCTTAATAACGAATTACCAACATGTCCCTTATACAGTACATTTACCAATACCATAAGTTTACCAACTTCTTTTTGTTTGTTACCAGAATTGTGTAATGGATTACCAAATTTGTATAACGGATTACCAACTTTAAGAAATAATAAATTTTGTCAATGGGCATTTTTTATCATTTCCTTTAAATTTGCAAAGAACAGTTAGGTCAGTGGTATATTTCTATTCTTTTTGAAATTCGTTACATCAAATTGTCCTTTGCATATTTCGACAGTCTTTTTCTGAAAATTTCCTATTAGTCCTTAAATAACTATACACACATTATGTTGTATTTTTTTTCCAAAATTTAAAAAACTGCCGGCGCATTGTAGTCATAGCCTATCAAGAAATGATTTATGTCTATCATCGATTAATAATAGATAATATTACTTGCCTTGATGGCTAAAAACATCATAAACCAGATCCGTAATTCTGTGGATATATATGGCTTTTTGATAATATAAATTATCGTAAATTCAATATTTTCAAATTAAATATTTATTGATAATTCTATATAAAGTTACTCCCTCCGATCCTAAATATAAGATATATTTACCTAATTTGATTAGATTAAAGATGTTAGTTAAGTTAGTTAAAATCACATGCATTATTGTCAAATTTGCTAGTTGACTCTCCGAATTTACCGTTTTTACGACTACCCAACCAAAATGTGTCACAAGGTAACTCAAATTCGTACTACCTGTAAACTCCGTAAACTCAAGATTTTACACATCAAGTTTATCATTTTTACATTTTTACTTTACAAAATAATCTTGTCAACTTGCTTTAAATATCATGTTTATTATTTTTATTTGAACATATTTAAAGAATTTATATATAAATCTTATAGAGATATTTTTTATTGAGTATGATAAAGTATGAAGGTTGATATATTTAATATCAAATTTTCATATTTAAAATATATTTAAAACAAATTATTTTTATTTTTTATTTAATTATATACTTTAAATATGTATTTATCAATAAAAGTAAACTCTTACGAGTTTACAATCCGATTTTACATTCTTATCACGAGTTTACTTAAACTCATGAGTTTAACAACCTTGATCATATGATATTATTAATTCATCCTAACCATCTACCTTTATCCACATCATCCCTCTCTTACTTATTTATTATTAAAGAGCATTAATATGGATATTTTGGAGAAAAATTGGTAACAATTAGAAATAGATCATATATTTAGGACCAAACACACTATCCAAATAGTCTTACATTTAGAATCGAAGGGAGTATAATTTATGATTAAATGGTTAATCAAATAATATAAGGAATTTTTTCCCAATATATATAGACAAGAAAAAAAATAGGATTAGTCATGATGATGTCTATGTCAGTCGAATAACAAAATAATATAGCATTCAAATATGGATTGACACAAATTCCTTGTATGCGAACCCTAACAAGTATAACTTTTGGTTCACTTTGAAACTGTGGATGATAGCTTTGAATCAAACATAGGTGATAGACCATATCTAACCTACGTCTCCTTGTCTATCCCATGTTGCCTAACTCAGATATCATAGCCATTATCATATTATTCTCAAGTTTTCTTGCCATAATCAACTTCAATGTATCTATGCGGCAAAAATTACATCTAATCACCTCCTAAAATGTTTAATTATAATTACACGTGGCAAATTTTTAATTGGAGGCGATCACACTGATCCCTATCCATTATAAAACGTATGAAAAAATTATTGAGAAATCAAAAATATTAAATCCCGAGAGGAACAATGACGACAATATTCATATATATATATATATATATATATAAAAGACTACTCCTTATAACTCTAATTTTTTATATTGATTGTTATGACGATTTTAAAGCCTTTTTTGTGCTTTACGTTAATGCAATAACAGGACATGTGGAAAGGATTGTCACTGTTAGAGTCTGCAGGAATCACGTCCGTAGGCTTGTCGATCACTTGCATTAGGGAAAACTATTAAAAACAAAGGCAGAATAACCATAGTGAAGGCATATATGTCAAGTGTTGGTTATATTATTGATATAAAATTTATAAAAATTCTTATGTACTGATCACAATATAAGAAGTGACTCATTAAGAGTTTATATCTTAAATTTCATGCAATAAATGAGAAATATATCTCATGATATATATAATAAAAAAAAACCAACACATTATCCTATATACATTGTTCAAAGAAATTTTAAAAATCCAATCAATTTTTTTAAATGAAATGAATCACACTGTTCGTATCTTTTGAGCATACTCCTCTTATTTAATTATAAGCCATTTTCAATATATATATTTATAATAAAATAAATATTTCACTAGAACCAAATAAAATCTTGAACTTCATTAATTTCTCCTAAAAATTTCATAATTTTTTCAACTTTACTCCTATTTAGTATATACTATATCCGTTAGCCAAAAAATGATAATAAAGTCTACACAATAATAAATTAGTAGTAAAATTATAGATTTTATATGAAAAATTAAATTATGTGACTTATACCTAGGATTAAAAAAACTCTCTACCTACCTGATAAATAAAACTAGAAGAATGTTTAATAATCTTGATTTCTTCATGGATCTCTTATAGATTCAGTTGTCAGAGCAATCTTATGAACGACAAACTAACCAAAATAAAGGTTTTGGAACGCAGTAGTAGTGAAATTGATGTTGATAAGATTGGGATGGACCATAAGCTCAGGAAGGAAGACTTAAAGGGAACATAGAATTTTGGGGGAATATTGAATTGTTTTTTTTTTTTTTCCCACCTCAAGGAATAAACGACAAGAACAAAAATGTGCAGTTATATGGCCATAGCTAAAGCAAGAGCAAAGTGTATCTGTGCATTATAACAAAAAAGAAAATATTCGATATATGCTGAAACGACCTTATAGGCCACACCACTTAAGCACTGAGAAGGAAATATAGATAGCTATGTGGGGGACGGCCTCTTCTTTATTACAAGAAACAATCTTTTTGCTAAAAGATATGACGCCATATATTTAGCCACCAACACAAAACCTTCCCCACCACTTTCACCACCACCTTATATTCCTTGAAAAATTCATAATCTTTTGTTGTTTTCTTCAGAACTTTCCCATCCTGCCAAATACGAAGCTAAGGTATATTCATTTTAAACTTGGTTCACAGTACATGTATAAATTATTGACAGTGGAAATCTTTCACTGGTCTATATATGCACAAGAAAGGAATATTATTGTGGGTTATCCGGGTCTTACCGACAGAAGGAGACAAGTGAAGTGTACGGCGCGATGTCTTAATCATATATATCTATTTATATATATATATGTATGTATGTATGTATAGATATATAATTTAGTAAAGTGAGACTATGTAAATCTTTTCAATTTTGAAATGTTGTGGCAACAAGAAGAAAATGACAATTGAATATGGCAAGAATGCACTTAATTAAATAAACATGCCACATCATATAACGTGGATAGCAGTAAGATTATTTGACAAGGGTTGATCTTTTATGATAAGGAAAATCTTTTTCCCCTTTATACAAATTAAATATATACTCCTTCCTTCCGGTTTTAACCCTCTCACCGGCGCATCTGCAATAACTTATTTTATACGTGTTCCAACCACCTTAACAATTTTTCTACAGGTTTCTCTACAATAGATGTCACCTCAATTGTTTTACGTATAGAATCGAAGGGGGTATATAATGCTTTATATTGCCAACTAACTATTATAACCAAGCATTACAAATTTAGATATTGTCTTAGCTCTTTCAACACAATTATTAATTCACTAGCTTCGAACATTTGATCTTATTTAATGAATACAAGTAATTTTAATTATGCTTGATAAATGTCGGAAGCAAACTAGTGAAAGCTGGGATACCACCCATATTTTGTGTAGGATCATCAATAATGGATCATTTTCAAAGTTAGGTAAGAGGTAGGGTTGAAGAGGGAACATCGAGAGAATGGGGCTACCAATACCCAGTGTTTCCAAGTGAATGAGCTATCCAAGGCTAAATTAAAAGCTTACACTTTTTCAAATAATGATGATCCAATTTACTTCCACACACAGTCACATACGTCGACATTCAAACTCTGAAACACCATCTTTAACCTGTTTAATCAACATAGTAGCGACTTGGACAAAAGATATGTTATTTATTAGTTAATGTGTGTCGTATGATTATATATGACTTTTAATAAAACTTTGGCTTTAAAAAAATTAACCTGCCATGGGTCAAAAAAGCCACAGATTCTGCACTCTGGACTTTTCTATTTTTTTCATACCATTTTTGTGGAGAAAAGATCTATATTAAGAACAATTAATTAATTTTGTTAAAAAAAGAACAATTAATTAATAAGTTTTTCCTAAGTTAAAGTGGTATTATCTTTTCATAGTTTTGGCGGTCAATCATGGTTCTCTGTCAATTGTCTAGTAATAATGCTCTACCTTATTTAGCATATTCTGCCAATTGTCGAATAATGATTCACTAAAGTTAATTTCATTGATAGTACCATATATTTAGAATGTTGTTTCATTAATTTATTTAGCCCAGTTCTTGATCCTGAGCCATTGTAAAGGATTAACACTGAACCAGAAATGACAAGTGAGGAAATCTGTAAAATGGCTTAATTAATCATCATTATTATACATCAAGTAATTAATTTCAAGTATACGGGTTGGCGAGTTCTTAATTATATTACAATGAATGAGTAGAATTCAAGTAGCCGACTTTACCTTGTAAGCTAAGGCCTATTATTGTTGATTGCTGTGTTCTTTTTTATAATATCAACGTACAATATCAGGCACTTTTTTAATCATATTTTTAGGTATTTAAGCTACCAACTAATTTGATTCTAGGGTTTGTAACTTCCCCTCCGAACAAATGTGTCTCATCTTGGACTCAAATTAAACTTGAGATCGAAAAGATCTATAGGGCATTGAATGGCAAGATCAACCCAATGTTGGTTCTTATTGTGTTCTTTATACATATTATATTTGTGTACTAGACATTTCTTAGGAGCTGTTTGGTATGATAGATTATGATGAGGGGAGGGAAATTTTTATGAATTGAATTTAAAAAAATTAAGTGGAGTTAAAAGTTTTTTATTAATTTTTCATTCTATTAACCTTACATTTTTTCGTTAAAATTTTATAGTCTCACTCCTGCAATCCTTTTAAATACGACTCATAAAAATTTTACTTTCCCTACCTCCCGTCACCCTCATAACTAACAGCCCCTTAACACACACACACACACACACACACATATATATATATATAAGGTAAGTCCAAAACTGAGCTGTCCTAGTGAGAAGGAAAGGATTGGTGAAATCTGAAAAAGGAGAGGGTCCAATTGCTTCAAGAGAAGGGATAATTAAGTTTGGCACTTTACATGTTTGTCCAAAACTTTTCACTCATTGCATGCCCCATTTCTAGCATTATACTTCGGTCGATGTGTTCCATGATCCCCACCCATATCTTATGCATGTGTTCTTGTCTTGTTCAAACAATTGAGACACCGAGAAAATCTTGTGCCATTTCCTTTTTTTCCCCATTGTATAATTATCATTCTAAACAAGATACCCTATTAGAATATAAAGAAGTCTCACATTAATTGATAGAAGAAATTAAAGGTATATATTGTAATAAACGATTCCTATGAAATAGGTTAAGCTATTTTAATAGAAAAAGCAACCCTATTACATATACATTAATCTAAAATTTTTCACATAGTATTAGAGTTATTTGAGACACAAAAAAGCATAAAACAAATAATATTATAGACCTAACACCTCTAAGACTAAAAAAAAGTACATGGATGGTCTGAAAGTATATGAATAATATTATTTGGTAAATGAAAGTTGGTAGTATCAAATAAACCAAATGTGAGGAATATATTAACAAAACTTGATAATGGACTCAAAGTATGGAACTTGATAAAAGAAAGATGGGAACGTCTAATCAAATGTGAGGAATGCCTCAACAAAACTTGGAAATTATATGATTTCAAAACTAAAGAGTATGTTTATATGTTTTACACAATATTATATATATACATGTGTGTGTGTGTGTGTGTATTGCATCGCATTGGTCGATCAATGGCCACCAATGTTTTTGGCAAGCAAATGGTGGGGGATCCCCACCACTTTGCCAACAAATTAATTTTGTCAGTTCCTATGGCTAGTCGACCGCCAACCAAAGGAGCTTTGACGCTGGCAGTGTAATTAGTTGCTAACGGTAGGCCACCAACGACGATTTTCTGTCGTCAACGAGGGGTTAGCATTTAAAAAAAATGACAGAAAGACATTTGAGTTGTTTTCTTTAATTTTAAAATGGATTATTCAGACCCCTCACGCCTCTTTATCATTATACTAATTGGGTGTGTGTCTGTATCCTTTATTATTTTTAGAGGTCTTTTTGTATTTTTCCCTTTAAAATTTCATACAAAAAATATTTGTTCCTTATATCTAGGACCACTCACATGAGAGAGGTTCTTCCTCATAAAAAGATCAAGAGGAAGTACTTTTAAGATGTTAGAAATAAAAGCTGACATTTTAGAGAGAAGTTTTCTCCCAAAGCTGCCTTTTGCTTTAGCATATGAGAAAGAAGGTGCGGGGATGAGCAACAAGGTGAAAGAGATCATGTTGAGGAGGGCTTATGTTTCCATCAAGAGTTTCATTACATAATTAAACAAACTTGGCAGAAAAAGGTTCTATGTATGGATCAGTTTCTATGCTAGACTCTTTCCGTCTTGAAGTTTTTAAGGATATAGGGTGTCATTTGATATGTTGAAAAGATTTTATGATGAAATGGGAATAGGAGAGGGAATGGGATTGAGCATTTGTATGTTTATTTTTGTTATACTAGATATGTTTATTTTAACGATGGCATGGACGTTTCAAGATAACAAAAGACTATAAAAGACTATAATATTTTATTTGTACGAAAACAAAGATGAAATTGATGTACGATAAAGGCTAGATCTGTGGCAGATTTCCAACTGTGGCCGATGGTCTTCGAACTCAGTGATGTCGAAATGATGATGGGTGCAGAACAAAATTTAGGTTCAAATATGAGGGTGCTCTTGACTTTTTGTAAAGAAAAAAAGCTTAGATTCCCAAAATAAATTGGATTTTTTAATCGGGAGAATTATGTATAATGGACTTCAAATAACAAAAATAATTGTCAACAAGTCCTAATCAATTATAATACATAAATTTGACGTATAAACAAGAATATAGAAACAATTAATTTTCTTATTTTATATCTATGTGTAATTCTTTTTTTCGTTGTTTGCGCTACCACCAGTATTTAGCTTTTTTCTGGATTTATTGTCAGATATTCAAGTAATCGATTAATTAATTCGAATCAAGGCCTTTGCGAATAAGAAATCTCTTCCCAATAGGCTTTTTTAACAAGATAAAATTCTCATCTAGTTCACCTGTCTTGTAATTTAATCGGCCCCACATAACCATTTATCGTTACTATGAAAAAGATGGGCATCATACACCTATTAGATTTGGGCCATCTAAATCAGATATGGACAGCTCAGATTTGAGTTTATTTTTATTTTTATTTTTTAAAAAGAATTATTAATAGATAAAAATCCAAAATAAAGATATATATTAACTATCATTCTTTGAAAAAGTAATTTTTAATTCTAAAAAACATCAATTTAAAATACTCAAATGTTTACAATTTAAAAAACTCAAATATAAGCCATTGGACCAGGTATAGACGGCTCAAATTCAACAGATGCACGATGCCCATCTTTTTTTGGGGCACGGTAAGTGGTTACATCACTAGACAAGTATGTTAGGTGTAGGAAACCAAATGATCCTTTATGGCTCCTAACACAATGTCATGCTGCCTATCATATTAGGAAACATATTTGTTTCGTTTTCAATTCTCCATCAACAAGCTAAGGTTACCTCGCGCCAAACATTACCTGGTAATTTTCTCACGCTCATCAACTTTTGTACTCGCTCCTATCCCTATTATAGGATCTTATAGAATAAATTTATTATTCCTAATATAAGTTATTTAAAATGGTCATTAATTAATATCTTTCAATTTATCATGTTGCAGATTAGGTCCGGATTCTCTCATTTTCCCTGGCTCTCCTTTTCCCTCCTTTTCCTTTTAACACCATTGGATCAAGATTTAATGGTCCAGATTTAATATTTTTATTAAAATAAATATAATTATAATAATACTTAAAATATCATAAATAAATTTGATCTGTCAAAATTTTGAACAGTTTACAACTGTAATAAAAAAATGAAAAAATAAAATTTAAATTTATAATAGTAGTCTACAGTTCTGAACAGTTTACATCAAATTTTGACAGATCAAATTTATTTATGACATTTTTAAGTATTATTATAATTATATTCATTTTTGTAAAAACATTAAATCTGGACTATTTGATCAAAGATCCAATGGTCTTAAAGGGAAAAGGAGAGAAAAGGAGAGGGAGGGAAAAGGAGAAAATCCTCTCCCGTTGCGGATTACTAAAAGGAGAATTAATTCTACTTTAGTTTTTCTATATTTAATCCATAATATTCAATAGGGCAGAGTTAAATTTTTTGTAAGAAAATTTAAGATATTCAATGGGTCAATTGTTTTTCATTACTTCCGTTGAAATTGTTGGAAGAAACTTACAAGAAGAAAACGATTTCATAGTTTTATATGAAAAAATAATAAAATAATTATTGAATGATTTAGGACTAGGAAAATAAATGAGAGTGCATGAAATGAAGTGGAGTTTGGCAAAAAGAAGGAAAGAAAGAAATGAAGTGGAGTACTTTTGGGCAATTATGTTATATTTGAATGGTTAGAATTAGAGTCAATGGGAGAGGTGGACAAACATAATTGTATCATTTCATAAGACTTATTGCGATCCAATATTGCATCACATCAAATGTGCCCTTCAATCATGTCTTGTAATCAATATCAACATCTACCACTACTTTTTTCCTCCATAACGCGTGTTTTGTTTTGTTTTATTCAAGTGCACGATAGTACTAGCTTTCTGTATTAATCTTCAATTTTATTTACCACAAATGGCTAGGGCCTAGGGGGAAAGGGACAGGCTTCTTTTTAACCGTCCTTATCCTCCAAAAAACAACATATAATCGGTATGTTTAAGTTGTTTTCATGGTTGCCTTTACATGTATTAAAAGTGATTACATATGAGTTTTAGTTACTCTTGTCATATAATTGTATCTGATGAAACATTATTGCCGGCTTTCCCACTTTCTCCCTCAGAGTGACTTCTCTCTCTTTATCACTCCATCATGTCCTTTTACAAAACCTAATTAGCTTATTAACTATAGCTACTCTTTTCAAAATTAAGAAAATTAGTTAAATATAAAAAAAAAATTACAACCTTTTTTCCCTGTTACTCCCCAGCTTATAGTTAATTACCAAAACTTTACTCCAAGGTTTTACAACTTTGCAAACTCACCTTTTTGTCAAACAAACTCACCCTTAATTAAACTGAAATCATTGTTAAAGCTAAGAGTGAAAAAGATGAGGGTGTTTTTGAAAATGTGTCATTGATATTTCATTAAATTTTGAAAATGATCTTGTGTTAAGGTCTAAATTATAGGCATGATCTTAGAAACTATGATTATGTTATTTTTTTCTTGTTCAAATGCTTGACATTGTTTTGTATTAACTTTGAGTTTAATGAAATTTATGGGTTCATAATTTTGTTATTCTCTTTGTGAAAATTATGTGTTAATTCAAGGTGGCTTGGTTAGTGGATTAAAAATGTTAAGTCATTTGCTTGAGTGAGATAGCATAAGAATTAATTTATTGTGTCGTGACATTGGGCAAATACTCTTTAGGCCTTATTCCATTGTATGGGTGGCCAACAATGAATTAGGGTTTAGAGAGAAATTTAGAGCAATTATGGGGTGGCCCAAATTGTGGATTAAGAGTCATTCACAATTAATTACTTCTTGATTTTGAACTTAATCAACTTAGGTTAAATTAAATAATGTGCGAGGTTTCGGCATTAATTAAGTTAACCTAAGCCTAGCCAGAGGGATTCCTCTAGGGTTCTTTTGAAAATCAACAAAAACTCCCTGAAAAAATCTTTAGAAGTAATGATTTTCAAGGCTTTCATTTACCAAGAGTAATCATCCCCTTTAATCCAAATATCCCTTTTCGTCCAATCTCAATTTTGTTTTGAACATATCTTAGTATTCACACCAATTTCATGCAAAAATCAAATACAATGTTTTTTACCCACTTTTATCAAGTTTGCATCTAGTTATTAGATTCCAAATGCATTTAGGCTCCTTGAGATCGACACCCGGGGATAGCTTCCACTACCTCTTGAGTTTAAATTTCTTGAAGAGCGGATCAGAGGCGGCACTGCACCGATTTCTTCCGATTTCGGTGCTCTTCAACTACCTTTGGTCCTTATTATTAGAGTTTAATAATTAAATTACGTGATTTAATAAAAACAGTTAAAATTAGTCCAAACAAATAAATATATAAGAAATAAACATATTAATAAGAGGGTAACTAAGAGAGAGAAGTAGAATTCATCAAAGAGGTCATTATTATTAAGCACCAACTAGAAAAGTTTTTTGTTCCAAATATAAGACATCAACCGCCGCATTAATTGATATTTTCCACTCTACCCTTAGTATTGATTAAGGTTCAAAGTTGAAAAGACTAAGTAATAAGAGTATCACTAAATGAGGGGTGAAGTTGAAAAACTGGTCAATTTAGCCTATATTTCATGACACAACTACAATTTTTTGATTTGTAATAATTGTTAGTTGATGCCTTATAATAGAACAAGAACAAGTGATTATAAAAAAGAAGGAAAGAGAATATAATATTGGAAAAATAAGAAGAGAGAGAATAGAGTTAATTAAGGGTAAAGATGGTTAGAGATCCCTCTGTGAGCTCTTGTAAAAAAGACTAAAACAATTTAAATTTTGGGTTCTTATAATAAGGATATGAAAGAATATAATACAACTCATTGACTTGGGAACTTGGAGGTATTGAAAATTGCACACAAATCAATACCAACTGCAGTCCTTTATATAAAACCTAGTTACTTCATAGGTACTCCCTCGATTCCTATATATAAGATCATTTTCACCGAATTACGGTTTCATAAAAATTAAGTTAGAGTTATTTAGCAACAATAAATGTGTAAGAAATATGCTCATTTTTTTAAAATTGCCTTTATTTATGGATGAGTAAGAGAGAAATTATGAAAAAAAAAATGAAAGAAAATGTGTGGGAGAAATTGATGCATGAACAAAATAGGAAAAATGTATTATTACTAAAATAAGGTCAAAAAAAATCTTATAAAAAGGGATAAATCAATTTAAAAAATGGACCTTATATATAAGGACTAATGGAGTAATATTATCCACTCCAAGTTTTTTACAAAATCAAATTGATAATGACATCAGTAACTTGATTGGAGAATCCACCTCGAATGAGTGAATTTCAAAGAGAGAATGGATAACAACTGAGGACCTTTGTTCATGGAATCAGTAGTGTTGTGATGGAATATAGTCAGTGGATGGAATATAATACAATATGTTTATGTAAGTATTTTTTTTTTTTTTTTTTGATAGCTATGTAATGTAAGTATATTTTAATTATCTACCAGTGAAATTTTTATATCAGCAACAGGACTTATAATCTATACCTTTGCGGGACGATACTGGAATCGAAGCAACATCTCAATCAATCACTCAATAATACTATTCTGCATTATCCAATAGGCCAAATTTTAATAATGAAGAGGCGACACTTTTTTAAAAAGAAAACATTTATTTACGTTGTTAAATGTAGGCTAAGTTCTGATATGACCAAATGATCATAGATTCACATTGAGGCCAAAATCCGTTTTCAACCTCTTACAACTCTATCTTCTACTATGGTCCCTCCAACTTTTGGATTCTAAAACATTGTTAGTTATTTAATAATTAAATGGTTATTTCTTCACATGTTGCACTCTTTCCTTAAGAGCTATTTAATATATTATATAATTCTTAAGTCCGTGTAATTTTTCATATTGATAGTAGTCTAATAGAATTTTTAAACTCTATCAATGTGAATTTCTATTATTAAAAAAGTTTACAAGACAGTATTTGATTAAAAAACGTCATGAATATATTTAGTTTTGTCTCATGATAAAATATACTGATGACTCCCCATTATTTAATTAGATTTGATATATATTTTGGTATATTTGGGGAGTCATTGATACTAAATTAAATGTATTTGTTTAAGATTTTGATAAGTTATCAAATTGGTGTATTATTTATGGGATCTCATGATAAACATAATATGTTTGAATTAAATAGAATTAGCTAGATACTAGGTAAGAGAATAAATAAATTATAAAAATTAAACTTTAAAAAAAAAAAAAGAGGAAAGGATGAAAGTTGCGTAGATTAGAAAGCTCCAGTGGGTAGTGATCTTGTTGTTGTTGTTGTTGTTTAACCTTTCTTTTCTTATAGGTGCAGAACGTTTTGAATTAAAAAGAAGAAAAAGACCTTAGGCCACATGGATTGAAGAAGGCGTGATGGATGGGATTAGCAAGGGAGAAGCAACACGCACCGTTTGGAGATTGAATGGAAACCTAAAAGAAAATAATTACAAATGGTTCACGGGTGAGAAAAGGGAGGGTAAGCCGCACAAGCAACACACACATCCATCTCATCGCTCTTCCACGAGACGAGAACCAGCGACGTTCAGTGAGGGCGAAGAGCCGTGAGCATCCATCTTCATCAATCGTCTATGGCTCGTGGAGGGAGGAGAGAGTGGCATCTGTGCAGAAATTCTTAATCTTCATCACCTTCTCCCCTGCTCGAGAAAGAGAAGGAAAGGGAGCTGCAATTTCACTGTCACCGTTGGGTTGTTATTTCCCTTCTTTCCTTCTCATTTGCCTTTAATTTCTCCTGTCTAATTTATGATTGGACATAAATTTGACGTTGAAGCTTCAACTTTCTTTTAATATGTGTAACTAAATTTATCTTCTAGGTATATTTTAAAACTTGTATGGATTGATACCTAAACTCTATTTCGTTTTGTTAATTAATTTCTGTTATGTTGTGGGTTTAATTTGTGCTTAATGTTTTCTAAATGACTGGCCAACATTTAGATTGTTTGCTTGATTAGTGACTTGAGAGAGCATTAATTAGGTATAGAACTAGATTAAATCCAAACTTGTCTTGCAATACTATTTTAGAATTTGAAGTGTGTTAGTGAGATAGAGATATTCACTAACCAAGTTTTGTAAAATTGAAGTAGTTTATTTAAAAAGACTAATTGATGATAGTATGTAGTAAGAGATTATGCACACTAAATTCAATTAAAATTTGAATAGGTTTAATAGAGCTATTTGAATATAAGAGACTTCAAACAACAACATAATAGGCGTTAGTTAGCATTAGGGAATGAATAATTGAGTATCATGAAATATAAGTGGATAAATAGGCCTAGGTTTTTCTCATTGTGTTGAATTTATTTCAAGTGTTCCATTTTACAAATTGCCATTTTTTTTTAATCATTTTAACTCTATTAAACCACTTGCCTATTGTCCATTGCTAATTTTGAATATAATAAACTTAATGAACTTGCTTTTAACGCGGTTCTAGTGGAACGACAACTTTTCTTGAACTATACTAGTAAAACTTGACCAATGCACTTTCGGTTGCAATTTTTGCGAACATATACATTACATAATTTTTTAAAAAAAATTAATATAAGCTTAATTATTGGCGCCACCTATCATAAGTGAGGAATAAGAAGGACAAGGTCAAAAAAAAATTAGAATAAGAAGGGGTACAGAATTACAGATTCGAAACGTGTATGATTTTTTATTTTTTATTTTTTTACCATAGAAGCGTGTATGATTGAAACTTATCCTTCCTTGTCCTTTCGTAAATGTCTTTCAGTGTTTTAGCTAGCTTGTCTTTGATTTTTAATTTGTTAAAAGTATCATTATCAAAAGTGCATTAATTGTGAAATTGAAGTTTGGTCCAAGTTAATTTTAAGTTGGAATCAACAAATATATGTTATATATCTATACATATAAATATATATATTTATATTTATATTTATATATATATATATATATATATATATATCCCACAATGCCTTGAATAGCCGATTAGAACATATTCCTGCCTATTGGAAAAATTACTCAAACCAATTTTTACAATTCAATATATTAAGTGCTCGAACTTCTAAAGTTTGAAAGTTACAAGTAACTGAAAATATATCACATATAAAACTTTTCTTAAACGAACGTATAGGAACATTGCAAATAAAAATTTAAAAGAAAAAAAAATTATCCAAATTTAGAGTCCATCAGTTATAATAAAGCACCCCCTCTCAAATATATCATTAATAATAGAGAGAGAAGGTTTTATTTGGTCATATATATAAGTCACCTCATTAAATATTTAGTGTGCATGTACAAGTTTACCCTTCATTTATTATGTGTTGACTTTATTTTAATGTGGTATAGTGTATATTAAATATGGGTAAAGTTGTAAATTTGTTAGATTTTAGTGGAAGTTAATGAGTTTTAAGGCTTTCCTTGGTCCCTGTGAAATGTGCCGGAAGTGCCTTATAAATAGGATCAGATGAGTAATTCTACTACTCAAATTTGTTTCTGTTATTTGAGGAACAGAAGCGATAGTTAATTTTTCATGTTTTTGCTTCTATTCTATTTCTAACAAGCATCATAAATAACTTATGGCGTCTGTTGTTTTATACAAACGCCGTAAGTAACTTTTAGGGTTTGTTGTTTTATAACAGGCGCAGTAAGTAACTTTACGGCTTCAATTGATTTCTAACAGAAGCCGTAAGTAATTTAATGGTGTCTATTGCTTTATAACAGACGCTGTAAGTATCTTGTGACATCTATGGCCTTATAAGAGACATTGTTAATAATTTATAATATATTTTTTAATAATATATTTTTTAATTTATTTTAACAAATATTTTATAAATAAATTATTTGAATAAAAATATATGTTATAAATATTTATAAAAATTAATACATACATATATATAAATTTATTACAAATTTGATTTCAATGTTTTTATTAAATAATATGTTATTTATTAATAAATATTAGTACAGAAAATGAAAAATAATTATATATTAATAATATATATAATAATAATTAAAAAAATTTAATATAATAAAATTAATTAAAAATATTAATTATAAATATAAAATTCAAATACTAAATACAATGTAAAGTACATGGATATAAAAAATAATTTATATAAAAATAATGTAATTATTAATAAATAAATTAAATAATATTTCATAATATATTAATTTAAATTTAATGTAAAGTATATATAAGATGAAATACAATTATAATTGTGGGAATTTAAACATTATAAATATAATAGTTTATAGATAATATCATAAGGTCTTCATAACTCAACTGGTTAAGACATCAACACGCTCACGAAGTCATAGGTTCAAGTCTCTACTTTGTCACAATTTCATAAGACCAATTGTGGAGGCGACATGTAGTGACGTATGGGAGGTGACACCTGGTCAACGGTGTGTGTCCAACGAGCGATGACAAGTGGCGGGGTTACTAGCTGCAGGATGCCACATGGCATATAAAAAATATTAAAAAAATTACCCTATGTCGTCTAGTCATTTGTATATTGGACACTGTATAGACTCTTACGACATCTGGTATACAAAAGACCAGACACCATATATAGTGTCTATAACGTTTGTTTATGAGTACACCAGACACCGTATATAGTATCTATGGCGTCTCTTCTCAACTAAATGACGTTAATTGCCTATACTTTTCACTTCTCTTAATTCTACTTCTCCTCACATCCAAAAGCGAAATATCATTTTGATCCGTCACCAAAAAGGGTTTTTTGCACTTAGTGAACTATAAATGGGTTAAACTGCAAAACACCAATAAAAAAGGGAGGAGAGCCACATAGGCTAAAATGCAAAATATATTTTGGGCTCTTCTAATTGGGCTTCCTGATGGCCACTGACAATTTAAGGGGACAAAGACTATAAAAGCTCAAAAGCCCATGGAATTTACAATCACAATTCCCAATGGTCACCTAAACAAAGAGGCCTGTGAATTCTAAATCTACTGTTTGTCCCTTTTTTTGAAGTTGTGGACTTTACGCAAATATTGAGAGATTCCTTCTTCATTGGGTTATAGGGTTTGTCAAGATTTTTTGAGAAATTCTGTTTTCGTGCGTCATGAATCATGATAATGGCTGAAATTATTACACGACCCTATCATTAACAATTATATTATTTTTTTAATAAAAATATGTGCCTCGAACTCTTATTTTATTGTTTTTAATTATATTACTTGTTTGGAAAATGAAATAATAAATTGAAAACGCTTCATTTGCACTTGAGAAAAACTTCTCTTACATATTTATTTCTATCTTATCTTATAATATTCCCTCCGCTCCTAAATATAGGACCTATTTAGATGGGTGCTTTTGTTCCCAAATATAAGACATTTTCCTACTTTTTCTTAATGTTTTCCAAAAATATCCATATTAATCTCCTCAATAAGAAATAAGCAAAAAATAGGGGTGAAAATAAAGGTATGTGGTTAAGGTGTTTTGATAAATCATGTGGTTTTAATTAACTTAACTAATATGATTAATCTAATCAAATTAAGTAAATATGTTTTATATCATATAAGTGATAACTGATACTTATAATAGTATATTCCAACTCCGTATTAAATTTTAAGACATCTTTATATTTATCTCAATTTTCTACCAAATTGATGATCCATCATTTTAAATTGATGGTCCTCAAAGAGTAAGAGAGGAAGGGTGTGAATAAATGTAAGTGTTTAGGGTGTTTTAGTAATATCATGCGATTTTAACTAACTTAATTAACATTTTTAATCCAATCAAACAAGAGAAAATATGTCATATATTTAGGATCAATGGAGTACTATTTTTTGTATTTGATATTAAAAATTAGTTGGGTTTAAATTTGATATAAAATATAAAATTTCGGTCCATTCTATCTCCTATGTTTTTAATTTTCTCTTAAACTAATTTAACTTATTAACTAGTAAACTTATATTACAAGCTAATATTTTATAGAAATTAAATCTTAAGGAGATCAAGTCATGTTTATTTAAATTAACAGACTTTTTTTATTTCCGTAATCTATCAAGAGTTTTTATAAAGCAACTATTATATTAGGAATCGAATGGAGTAAGAAAATTTTAGGCAAGATAACTGTAATTTTAGGTCATGTTTTAAGGGAAGTTCAATGTGTAATGTCTATTATGATGAATTGGTTCGAAGAGATGATGATATTACATATTTTGAGAACACAGATGATGGAAATTACATTCATCCACCATGTGTGGGTGTGAAAGCATGCACCACACGTGCGCCCAAATATTTGTTCAAAAGTTACACAACACATTCTATCACCGCCTTCATATTTGAGTACACTTAATTAACTTGACTTCTAACTCATTTTTATTATTGACCACGTCGACTTTGTTAGTTTTATCCACAATTATATTGAAGATTACACACACATACGTGAGTTATGTGCTAAAGAAAATCTTACACACACATACGTGAGTTATGTGCAAAGAAAATATTTGTAAATTAGATTACTTCTATTCACTAGCTGCATCAATTACTGCAATTTTGAGGCTTTCTTGGGACTAATTAGTGATTATGCTATAACATGTAATTTTACAAAGATATAATATTGAACTTATAGAAGCTTGAGATCAAATAATATAATGTGGTGCTTCTAATACTTACGCTGCTGTTTAATTTCCAAAACTGAGTTATATAATTAATAGGCATAAACATTTTATACGGATCGAATACATTTAGAAATATCAATCTCCTTATTAGAATGATTAAAAATTTTAATGTGCTAATGATAATTGTTATAGTTTGTATTCATTTTGATTTTGGTGATTTCAATACTTTTAAACCATAGAGGTTTTTGCCAAAAAAAACCGTAGAGATTTTGACAACTGAAAAAGCAAAGTAGTTGTGTTTTTATTAAAACAATAAGGATTTACTGTTCTAGACAGAAATAAATTTAATGGATCAAAATCTATAATTTGAAATTGAATGGATTTAAACTAAAATGAAGACGAAATAGTTATAAAGATCAAATATTGTATTAGCCCAACTTTCTTATGCATGGTTAGATTGTCTTCATTGATCATGTATGTTTTAAGAGAAGCAAGTTATTGGCCTAACTAATTTAATTACCTTATCAAGTGGACCACAGCACTTTTTTTCCGTGAATAAATCTTAGATAAGGAGTTAGAGACTCGCCAAGTTACGAGCAGTACACTAACCTAGTCAGACACATGCTTGCATGTCAGTCACACACTATCCTATGGGTAAACTTGACGCGCTTAGGTCATTATTTGTGGTAGAGTAGCATTAACCATGTGGAAATTAACTCCGAATTTCATGCTTTATTCGAACATGGATGACTTCCCAACATCACGACGAGGATTGAACTCACTCTCTTAGCTAGTTTGTCCAACGCTTTCAACTGAGAAACCCACAACAATGAGTGGACCATAACACTTTTGATGTAGAGTTAACTATCCACTGGCAAAATGTTGCGCTAACGATTTAGCTTAATTTAATACACAAGGAATGCAACATTTACAATGCTACATAAATTGGAGTGAAGTACACATGCTGATTTTGAATCAAGCCATGGAAGAACATAGCAAAGAAGCCCTATTCTTCTTGTTTATTAAAATAACCATTGTAAGTTTGTAAGTGCTATGCAATCATTTTTTAAATTGGAGTGATAAACGATAAATAGTGTGGACTGAACTCTTAGGTTATTTTAGTTCATTTGTGAAGCATTCAAGGGATGCTTTCTCGTTCAATTCTATTACTACTATTTTTTATTTTTGTGATACATAATTCTATTGTTACTATTATTTGTTGAATTGAATCACGAATCCACGATATTTGATATTTGTAAAAAATGAATATTGCTTGACCAGGAAAAAAAAAGAATGAATATTCCAAAGCTTAAATCATGCAGACCAGAAAGGCAAAAACGCAATTGTTATTATATTAATGGAGTTTCCTTTCCTTTTTCTATACCAACAACGTATTAATACCTTTGGAACTAAAAGGGCAAGTCAGTAATAACAGAAAGGACCAAGGTATATATAAAAGACACTGTCTGTGTGCGTGTGTGAGAGGGTTTGTTTTTTTGGGGATGAAAAATACTTAGGTCAAGTTCCTTACATCTATTTCATCAAGTTCTTCAATCACATATAGCTACATGTTTTATTTTTGAAATATTGTCATTTAACTGTAATTCAAAATGGAATAAATAAGATACGGGGCTATGTATGATTGGAGAATTTGAAGAAATGGATGTAAGAAACTTGATATAAGTATGGTCCCATTTAAATTACTAAGGTAACATAAAAGAGGAAAGAAGTCTTTTAAGGCTTTTCAATTTTCTAATACAATATGAACGAACACTGCAAAAAGTATACTCTTAATATTATTTGTGTATTTACAACATGATTCAAGTTCAACCAAGTATTGAATGGAAAGTATATAATTAAAGTTCTAATTCTAATTCTAATACTCTTCATCTTATAATTTCACCTTTTTTTCTAAACAATGGACAATATCTGTTTTTAGAAAATCAGTGAGCTGTTAACTTGCTATTGAAAGTGGCAGGAATGCAAAAGAGAGGGTGAATTGTACTAATAAAATTTAAACAAAAGATACACAATTTATACTGGTTTAGCCCAACTCTTGGCTTACGTCCAGTTCTTCAACCTTCAGTTGGGTTCCACTAAACCTCAAGATTTAATCAGGCTCTTGATTGCCTTTACAGGTGATCTCTCAGTAAGACCTCTCTCTTACAGATCACTCATCCTTACAACTTGTAAGGTTACAACCTACTTTTAAGATCTCACTATCTTAAGAGTAATCCACACTTAAAATGTGATTACAAGAACTTGTTCATTCGAATCAACTAATTTTAATATACACTGAAGTACAATGACAATGAATGATTATATCTGTGAATAGGTAAGTATTGAATGCAGTAAGTATAACCCAAAGGTGTATTCAATGTAAGCAATCAATGTGTTCACCAACCTCTTCATCAGTGGCTTTTATACTTGTCTCTGGATTTTGCCCGTTCGTGACTGTTTATAGCCGTTGTTTGATATTTGATGAGAGATGATTAATCTGATGGAGTGTTGAGACACTACAAAAAAAAGGTTGATTTGTCACGGTTAAAACCGTGGGTTTGTCACGGTTCTTAGAACCGTGACAAATCCTACCGTGGCAAGCCGATTAGTAACAGTTTTCCAAACCATTACACGTATGAGAAAACCGTGACAAGAGTTATGGCTTAGTAACGGTTAAAGCCGTTACAAAAACATCCAAAAATGGGGAAATAGCCACATTTTTATGGAAAACAGTGACAAACAGTTAGGTTTGTCACAGTTTTATAACAGAAATGTGACAAGCCTGTCACATTTCTCACATTTTAAAATGTGACAGGCTTTGTCTACGGTTTGTGCATTTGTTCCATTTGTTGAAGAATTTTTAGATTTTCACTGAATTAAATGATTAATTATTTTCTTTTAAGGTAAATAAGCTGATATTTCATATTTAATTTTCTTTTAAACATTTCTTTAAAAATAACATTTACAAAAAAATTCATCATATTTTTATTTAGGATTTATTTACAGATATAATATTTTTATTTAGACACCCTGCAACATAAAAAAAAGTTAGAAATGAAATAAATAACATAACTGATTTGAGATAAAATCACCCAAAAAAAATGAAGCATATCTGCTTATTGGAGGAAAGGAAACAGAGAAGATAATGTAGAGGAGAGTGTGTAAAATGAAGGGAATGGGGTTTATATAGGAGTCTTTATCACAGTCTATCATGGTGGTCGTGTCACGTTTTAAAACTTGACAGGGAACTGTGACAAAGGGCCCTGTCACTTTTAAAAACGTGACAAACTGTGACAAAGGGCTTTGTCACGGTTTCTGCACATAGAACGGTGACAAATGCTCAGTTAGTCACGGTTTTGGATCCTAAAACTATGACAGATGTCGTTCCTAACGGTAATAATGGCTAACGGTCGTGGTTTTGTAATGGTTTAAACCATTACAAAATGTCGAACGTTAAAATTTTCATCAATATATACGGTAGAAACGACGGTAAGGACTTTGAAAATACACAAATTACTACTTTTCGAACGTATTTTTCTCTATTACGTTATCATCAAAGTATGAATAAATCATGGATAAAGTTCCCCAGACAAGTTCAATCTATTAGGATGGATTGAATGTTTTCTTAGATTTTGCTACAACTCACGCTTGTGTTAATGGAAAGATCCTATTTCCATGTCCCAAATGCAAGTAAAAAGTGGCATCCACGAGAAATTGTTAGAGAACATTTAATTGTGAAGCCATTCCTGGAAGGTGTTAGAATAATGAGTTTTGATGATAACTAAATATAACTTAGACATAAAGAAAGCCTGGACATAGATCAGGAATAACTTAGAAACAATCTGATAGAAAATGCTAAGTACTGTCCAATCGATCAGGATCATATTATCAGTTAAAATCTAAGGCATTAATCGATCAGGGATAGATCAGAGACAGATCATAGTTAGATTAGAAGTTTGAATCATAGGCGCCAAATCGATCAGTCACCCCTGTGATCGATCAGAGAAGTAAAAGGGAGCTAAGTAATCTCAACGTGATCGATTGAAGGAATTAGAGTAACTTAGTATGATCAAACTATTGCATCTAATCGATCAGGCCTCCCCTGCAATCGATCAGATAGCTCAAAGTATAACTCAAATCTAATCTAAGCCTAATCGATCATAATACTATAATCGATCAAAGAGAAGTAAGTAATCGATCATAAAGGGATAATCGATCAGAGAATAGTGACTAATCGATCAGGGAAATACATGTAATTTGAGTATATAATCTTAGTGTAATCAATTTTACACGAATAATCTATCAGAGACCCCTGTGATCGATCAGACGAAATATCTTTCTAACTTATATTGAAGTCATGTAGGTTATGATCGATGTGTGATCGATTAGATATAAGGCAATGATCGATCAGAGACCAATGATCGATGTGGAGATAGGATTTAATTCAAACTGAATGGTCAGCCTATTTTAAGCTTTCAAGTACAGAAGTTGTTCAGGCCTATTTTGGGAAGTTATCGTTAGACATACAAAACTGACATTAGAGCCGTTTGACACAACAACTATGGTCTGTGATTAATAAAGAGAGAGGAACTGAAGAAAATCAAGTATAGAGGAGTTAATGCTTCCCATAATACATTCACCTTAACACTCCATCTATAATCATCTATCATCTAAGATCAAGCAACGGCTATAACTTCATCAACGGGCAGAATTTCAGAAACTAGTATAAAAGCCTTGATGAAGAAGTGGGTGACGACATTGATTGCATACATTGATTACTCTTGCAAAGTTACACTTAATGCATTCAATACCTACCAACTCTTAGAGAGATCATTTATTGTCTTTGTACTTCAGTGTGTATCACAATCAGTTCATTGAGTGAACAAGCATTCTGTAATCACATTACTAATGAGATTTACTCTTAAGATAGTGGGATCTTAAGAGTAGGTTGTAATCTTACAAAGAGAAATGGGGAGTGATATGTAAGAGAGAGATCTTGCTATGAGGTCACTTGTAAAGGCATTCAAGAGCCTGTTTTAATCTTGAGGTTTAGTGGAACCCAATTGAGGTTGGAGAACTGGACGTAGGTCAAGATTTGGGCTGAACCAGTATAAACTCTCTGTCTTAGTGTATTCACCCCTCTCTTGTGCATTCCTGCCACTTTCAGAAGGATATACGTATTGGTGTCTACATGGAGAAACACCCGACATGGTTGATGATCCATTCGCTGAAAGTTCTCAAGTAGCGGTTCAATTAGGTGGTGGTGATGACCCGATAAATGGGGTTATTCGTGATGCTTTTGGTTTTCATGATGACAACATCACTCAAGAAGTAGAAGGATCTGACCCAGTGTTCCATAGGAACGACGCAGCTCATGAGTTTTACCAGTTAATGGACGAAGCAGATAAGTCTTTATATATATCCTAATTGTGAAAAATACTCTAAATTATCATTTTTAGTTAAATTATATCATATAAAGTGCATATGTGGAATTACTGATAAAGGTATATCTATGATCCTTGAAGTATTGCATGATGCATTCCCCAACGCGGAAATCCCTGCATCGATTTATGAGACAAAAAATATTATAAAAAAGCTTGGGTTAAACTACGAAAAAATTGATGCATGCCCGAATGATTGTATGTTGTACTGGGGAGATGATACTGACAGGGAAACCTGTAAGAGGTGTAACGCTTCCAAATACTGGCTAGTGCGAAAGAGGAAAAGGCAAAAGAAGAACTGGCAAAGATTCTCAGATATTTTCCGTTGAAACCTCGATTGCAAAGGTTGTTCATGTCTTCTAAGATGGCTGAGCACATGAGGTGGCATAGCATTGACAAGAATCCGGTTGGCAAGTTAAGACATCCACGTAAAGCGGAAGCATGGAAAGCATTCAACCGTGAGTTTCCCTTATTTTCTGCCGATCCAAGAAATGTGTGTCTAGCTCTCGCAACTGATTGGTTCAATCCTTTTGGGAACATAAGCACAAGTTATAGTATTTGGCCAATTGTCCTTGTGCCGTACAACTTGCCTCCATGGATGTGCATGAAGCAGAACTCCTTTATTTTGTCCATGATCATTCCGGGGAAAAAGCACCTGGTAATGACATTGATATATACCTCCAACCGCTTATGCATGAGTTAATAGAACTGTGGAATGATGGTATAGAAACATATGACGCATTCGAAAAGACTCTTTTCAACTTACGTGCAACTTTGATGTGGACGATCAGTGACTTTCCGGGCTTAGGGACATTATCTGCATGGAATGTTCATACTAGCCTTGCTTGCCCGACTTGCAATTTTGACTCTTACTCAGTCCGTCTCCCACACAGCCGGAAGTGGTGTTTCATGGGCCATCGACATTTACTTGACGGAGGACACAAGTTCAGATTGTAACACAAGCGTTTTAATGGGAAACAGTAGAAAAGAGCGGCCCCAAAAATAATATCTAGTTTAGAGATTTTAGAGCAGCTTGCCGATATTGAATTCGAATTTGGAAAGCCTGTTGATTATGCTAATGTAGGTAGGAAGGTCAACAGGCCGTCATCTTCTAAGCCACAACAATGGCTTAAGATAAGTGTTTTCTTCACTCTTCCACATTGGCATTCCAATCTGTTATGCCACAGTCTTGATGTCATGCATATTGAAAAAAAATGTGTGTGATAATGTGTTATATACATTTCTTAATGAACCAGGGAAATCTAAAGATCATCTTCAAGCAAGGAAAGATCGACGTGCCATATGAGTGCGTCAAGATGCTTGGCCAGATGACAATGACAAATTCCAGCATGCTAAATTCAATCTCATGAAAGACAACAAGAACATCTTCTTAACGACCTTGAAAAATATTAAAGTTCCTTATGGATATTCAAGAAAAATTTCACGTTGCATTAATATGCATGCTCGCAAGGTTGCTGATCTTAAGAGTAATGACTCACATGTTCTGATGCAACAACTACTCCCAATGGCCATAAAAAATACACTTCCTCCAGATGTATCAATCATTTTGGTTGGTCTATGCACTTTCTTCCGATAGTTTTGTTCAAAGTTTTTGGTGATTGATGAACTGGATCAACTGCAACAAAAAATTATTCTGACGCTCTGTCATTTGAAGATGATCTTCCCTCCATCCTTTTTCACCGTCATGGTTCACCTAACAATCCACCTTGTTCATGATGGAGAGGTATGTAATTATTTTACTCTTAATTACCACATCAAAACTTCCCAATTGATGTTTCTAATATTTTGAAAATTATATTATTATTTGTACAGGCTTCTTGGCAAGTTGAAATCCTACGTAAGAAATAAAGCAAAGCCAGAAGGTTCTATAGCTGAAGGCTATTTGGGGGATGAGGTTCTATACTTTTGCTCTAGATACTTCGATGATATAGAGACGTTTTTCAACCGTCCACCTCGTGTAGACAATTGCCCTAATCTAGCATTTCACCTGATAAAGCCTTAATCCCTCCTGTTGGCAAGGCGATGAGGGAAGTGAAAATTTCAGATTGACTGCAACGGAAAAGTTACAAGCACACTGACATGTCTTGAGAAATTGCAATCAAGTTGATCCGTTCCTTCTGTATAAATTATTGCACACTCATATAGGCCTACATTTTGTTACAACGTAATGCAACTTGACCTTCCACTCACTCCTAATTTTTGTAGGGAATTCAGAAGCCATGTTAAAAGTCAACTAAGGATCCGGACGAACACATCCACTGAGGTTGATAAGAGAGTCCACAGAGAATTCCCATCATGGTTCGCGCGTCGCATAATGAATGATCACCTTCTACACTCTCCTGATTTGAAAGCTATTGCAATCGGACCTCTAAACCAAGCAAGAAGGTTTACAGCATATAATGTCAACGGTTTCAAATTTTGCACATTTCTCGGGATGCAAGTCCATTGACTCAAAACTTAGGCATTTTTGGCACACTCGGGACTAGGAGTTATGCGAGCAACAGAGATGGTACCATGCAGTTTGAAGGAGTTCATTATTATGGAAGATTGACTTGTTGATATAATTGAACTTAAATATCAAGGTCATTTCATGGTTCAACTGTTCAAGTGTTCATGGGCAAACACAACAACTTCAAGAGGGTTGAATACCGATGAATTAGGAATCACATCAGTCAATTTCTCCAAGCTAGTTCACACTGGTCAGTCCGCAGATGATGAGCCATACATTCTTGCATCAGAGGCACAACAAGTTTACTATGTTGCAGATGAAAAGCATAAGGTTTGGCATATGGTTGTTCACCTAAAACTTCGAGATCTCTATGACATGGGTGATGGTGATAACATCACTTACGATAATGAGCCTTTCGAACTGGTCAATTTTGAAAATTTTCTCCTCGAAGGAGACGACGACCTGCCTTTAGTTCAATACGTTAATGTGCTAATTAATTTAATTTAGTTCAATTCCATTGTTTAGTTTGATTTATTTAATTTAGTTCGATTGGACAGGAGGCTAATTAATTTGTGCACCTTTTGTCAGGGATGCGGACAACGAATGACGGTTGATGTTTCATAGGATAAGTTGATGTAATAATTACAATGTACTTTTCAGAGTCTAATAATATGATGTCTTACATTCGTTATGAACATCTTTTAATCTACTTTTCAAAATGTAATAATTAAAATAAAAAAAGAAATAATTAAAACACTAAGATAAATGATTACAACTTATATTCAAATTTAACATAGGTTCAAATTTAAACAAACAGATGTTCAAATTTAAATAAACATAGTAAACAACTAAAAAAAATTACTGGTCATCATCATCATCATTTGCTACATCATCTTGCTGCCTGGAATCGACAGCATCATCATCTTCAAGAGGCGGAGGAGACTCATAGGTAAATCTAGGGACAGGAAGCGAAACAGGTGGTGTAGCTCCACACCGAAACATCGACTATGATTCCTGTACAATTTCACGCATAGAATCACGCCATTCGTTCATGCAACTCCTAAACTCATATGCCTGCTTAGTTAATCTAGACTTCCTGGCTTCAAAGGCTCGAATCTCATCCACATTTGAGCACCTCCTAAACTGGGAAGGTCCAGCCTCAGACATGCTAGATCTCCCATAAATCTTGCTTGGCCGAGCACCTAGCCCGATCCGTTGGACCCGACCGGGGTGCTCTGGTGTCTCGAAAGCCGCTTTTAGAGTGCTTGTGAGATCCTGAGACTCACCACCCTCCTCTTGTTGGCTTAACTACTCCTGTGTTTGTTGAATACGCTCTTTTCCAGATATACAATTATTTTTAATTAATTATATACCTAAAAATAAATATATCTTTTAATACTAGTTATATGGTTAAATTGCTTACAATCCGCGTTGTGTCTGTTGGGATACAGCCCTACCATCCTTATGTGTATGGGTTACTACGAATAGCTCCCCATAGTTTGTCCGTCTACCCTCCGCCTCCGCCTCCTCCTCCTGAACAAATTTTAAATAATAAGCCAATCAATTCATATATAGAACAAATCAATCAATTCAATTCACTAACCAACTCGCTGTATCTAATTTGCAGCGCCTTTGTTCCTGCAGTGTGATGGACAATTAGGTAGAAACAACTCCGTCTGTTCTGCTTAGACATCCGTTGAAACACAAATACACTTTTAATTAAACACATTTTAATTATTACATGATATAATAAATTCTTTAAACATAATTTAATAAATTATTTACCCTTACTGGTGCACTCATCCTATATCGAACAAAACGTTCCCACAAAACAGGGTCAACGCCATTTGGCACATCCGCTATCCTCTCTTCAAGCGTTCTTGTGTCATCCCCATCCGTACTGTGGAACAGGCAACTCCTCTTGCTCTTCCACGATTCGCCCATCTTCATAAATGCGTAGTCCTGCATCAATTCCCCTTCCACCAGAAACTTCTCCTATAAAATTCAATCCAACAGATACATTATATTAGACTATAAATTTATATAAATTCTCAACAAATTATTACTTTATATTTTATTGATTAAATTCACATATTTTCCTAATTTTTGTTACCTTGATTATCTCATTCCAAACTACGACCTTAAGCTCATCAGGCACCTTCCTCCATCTCTTGAAGTGGATTGGAAACCAGCTCCAGTTGCCACCTAAATCAATGCAAAACCGGTTGAAAAAATGGCCTCCCATACATCTAGGTTGCCTAGTTGCATCATTGAAAGGCACCAAAACTCGTAGGCCCTTTTCCAACTGATTGGTTGCAGTCACATCTAACCTCCTCCTTGTGACCCTCCCTCGTCGATCTACAAAATATTGCAAGTTAAATAACAACTAAAATAACCTTAATTAACAAATTAGTAAATTAAATACAACATATTATTTATCTTATTATCTATAACATCAACCAACCAACCGTTTTCCCGTGAAGAGATTGTCGAGGACGGTTTTGTTCGCTGTTCGTTTCTTCTGTACTCATCACGTTTTCTCCTTCAAATATGGGAAAATCGTTGAACAACATGTCCTCTAGATTGTGATCATCTACGTTGATGTCTTCTGTATTATCCAGGACTTCAGGAAAAAGTACAAGAGCTTCTGGTTGGCTCGATCCGTCTTTGTTGGGTCCGGATGGTATATATACCGGTATTCTACCTCCTCTACCTTGGCCACCCCTTCCGCTAGAACTTCCTCTTCTAAGACGTCTAGGCTCTTCTTCTACTACCTTTCTTTTTCCGTTATCTATTCCAGATGACATTGTTATATACATAAACGAAATATAAAGATAACAACAATGATGGACCACTAAAAACGCACGTGAGTTGTTGGTGGAAAAATGGAGAGAATTGTAACGGTTCACTGAATAACAAAACGTGACAACTTACATATATAGGGGGCCACGTCAACAAGGTTAGTAACGGTTTAAACCGTTACAAAAAAACCGTTACAAAGTTGTAACAGTTGAAACTGTTACAAACTTCTGTGAACTGTTACAAACAAGGCCATTACAGCTTTGTTATGGTTCCAATAGTTACAACGTTGTAACGGTTGAAACCGTTACAGCCTTGTAACGGTTTAAACCGTTATTGAACTCATTAACGGTTTAAACTGTTACAATGTTGTTTTTTTTAATAAAAAAATATTTGTCACGGTTTTTGTTCTAACCGTGATAAATTCCAAATATTTGTCATGGTTGACCACAACCGTGACAAAAAAAACCGTTACTAATGATGTATTTTTTTGTATTAAGATGAAGGTGTTCTTGTGTTGCATTAACTCCCTTGTACTTGTTTAGCTTTAGTTCTTCTCTCTTCATTAATTGCAGAAAGCAAATCTCATTTCAAACGGTTTGTTTCTTGAGTCTGTGTGTGTAACGATAACTTCCTAAAGTAGGTTTGACACACTCTGTGTTAAAAAGGTTTAAACATCAAATCCATCGCCAGATCGATTATCAAGCTCCATTCGATCATAACTTCTGTCGTCTGATCGATCACACATAGATTAGGCTTAAATCAGGACCTGCATCACTTAACATATGAGATTAGAATTCAGCACGCTTGATCAATCACAGGGTATCCTGATCGATCGTGCTTCATTAATCGATTAGACTTAAGCTGTTTCAATTAATTCTTCATTCCCATAATCGATCACAGGACATTACTCAATACTCCTTGATCGATTAAGCAACTATGATCGAATAGGCTAAGATCACGTTTGATATGCAATTAAGACTTCATGATCGATCACAGGGGACCCTAATCGATCATGACTCTTTATTCGATCATGCTAAGTTCATTTTAAGTTAAGTTCAAACTATTATAATCGATCATAGGCCTTTCTAATCGATTAGGCGGTCAGTCTTATAACTTATACTCTATCTAACCTTACCCTGATCGATTAGGCGCCTAGTTACATAACTTATGTTTTCTCTAACCTCATCCTGATCGATCATGTTTTTATATTTCTAACAGATTGTTTCTTCCTGATCGATTGTGCAATACTCAGAATTTCTTATCAATTCATGCTAGGTTCATTCCAGTTTTAAGTCCAGTCTTTCTTTATGCCTAAGTTATATTTAGTTATCATCAAAATTCATTATTCTAACAGCTATTTCAAAACTTATTTCCCTAAGGAACTAATGTGTTTTAATATACAAAAAACACGTTACAATATGAGATTTTCATACATCAAATGTGCTAGTATTTGAATACAATCCCTTCTAGGGTCAATAAAATTTTTAAACATGGATTTTTCACCTATATTTCCCCCAATTTTTTGTTAAATACATAATAAAGATTTGAACTTTTGCCTCCATATCCATATTTCATTTCATTTTCATTGTAATTTAAGCAGTAAAAATTTTGATTTAAAATAACAAGGAGGAATTAAACTCCACAACAAGTAATTAGCCTAAATTGATTGATTAAATATTGTACATATAATGTATTATGTTATGGTTAGGTAAATCAAGAGCTTATCGCCATGAAGATGGCCTTAATGGCCTTAAGTGAGGAATCTGATTGGCAGACCATCTCTTTTGAAAATATGGTTATCAGTGTTTGAGACGTGAACAACCACACATATATCCTAAATTTAAAAGATTTAAAAAGTGATGATAAATTAATAATTTGGTGTAAAAAGGGATCGGAGATGAAACGGTGAAAGAGATTATAAACCGGAAGTGGTCAATTAGCTGACCAAATGAAAAATGTACCTAAACAGTACGTACAAGACCTGGAGGCTGGAGGCAGCAACGTGCCTTTACTAACAAATTGTAGGTCCCACACCATTTCTCATTTAATATTGCCGCCCCACCATGGCACCAAACAGTCCCCCACTCCCCCCCTACATTTTTTTTTTTTATTTTAAGAAAATAATTACTCATTTGAAAAGAATAGTTATTTTAAAATATATATTTAAAACCAAATTTTCTTTATTATTTTATAGTATATGGTATAATAATCTATACTATTTATAAATCATAATTAGATTACATGCCTTGCTAAATTTTTTATTACCTTCGATTCTAAATTTAAGATATATTTAACTAATTTGATTAAACTAAAGATGTCAGTTATGTTAGTCATTATGTTGTACCTTTTTCTAAAACACCCAAATGATCTTCCATTATTCCCAACCCCATCTCTTACTTGAATATTCTTAGAGGAGCATTAACAGGAATAATTTGGTAAGAAGTTGATAAAAATTGGAATTATATCATATATTTAGGATCAAGACCAACTCCCAAAATGCGTCAATGTTTAAGACCGGAGAGAGTATTTGGAGTCGACATTATACACTTCTATTAAAGCTTTTTAATTTTATGTAAATTTTTTGATCAACTGATTGGCCCGTTCCAACTTAACCAATTGTCTCGTGTAAGGGTAGGGGTGAGTATCGGTTTTTCGGTTCGGTTTTGGAACCGAAAACTGGGAAAACCAAAAACCGAAAATGGGAAAAAAACAAAGCTGAAAAAACCGAATTGTTTTCGGTTCGATTTTTCGGTTTTTTGGACTTTTTTGTTGCAAATTTGGCCCATATGAAAATTCAACAAAAAAATGAAAAAAAAAACATATTTAATGTATCTAAATAGTTATACAAATTCTACATCTTACCCAAACAACTAAACTATTAATTAAACATGTCCAAAAACAAAGAAATGCTTAAAATTATACAAATTATACATCTTGTCCAAAGCAACTAAACTATTAATTTAACATGTCCAAAATAAAGAAAATCTTAAAACACCGATTCAACATTCCTTGCAGAACATATAATAAAAGTCAACAAAACAGAATGGAAAAAGGAAACTGTAGAGGATAAACGATTCTAAAGTCGAACAACAAATAAAATTTTGATAAATTCGAAAATTACTAAGAAATTACAGCGACAAAAGCCATATTTAGTTTAAAGGAATTAAAGCCCTTAATTGATTCAATATATATGAATAGTTATACAAATTCAATATCTTGTCTAAATCAACTAAACTATTAATTCAGTATGTCCAAAACAAGAAAAAATTATACTTAAAACATAACAATATTGAATTGGTTCTTTAACTTTCAAAGCACATTTTGTGCTTTTTTTTTTTTTTTACTAATTTCACATGTTTAAAAAGTGTTTATTTTTCTTAGAAAGCATATTTTATTTGTTTGGATTTTGAGATATTTGTTTATAATTACTTGTTATCCTATTTTTAAATAAAAATTCTAGACTTTTTTAAATAGAATTATTTTTTTCAACCGAAAATAGGAAAAAAATGAAACCGAAAACCGAAAAACCGAAATACATTCGGTTTGGTTCGGTTTTTGCTCACCCCTATGTAAGGGTACTAAGCATACAATCACGATAATTAATTGCAAGGCTACGAAGCCTACATTCTCATGAATTGGAATAATGGATTGGTAGTATCAATAATGTCGGATAAAAATAAATAACTCTAAAAAAAGACTTTCTTAATTGTGAGATTGTGCATTTCAGCCCTATTAATGGTTACATGAGTTATATTTTTTTAAAAAAAAAAAAAAAGTTGCCGAATTAAATATAATGGGCATGATCATATTTGATTGTTGAGTTGAGAAAACTAAATAAAATCATAATAGATATAATAATGTTGGATGGTTACTCGGTTACTCCCACATTTATATACTCCTTAATAATAAAACAATCAAGTAAGAGAGGAGATGGAAAGTTAAGGAATATGATTGAGGTGTTCTATAAAAAGCATGTCATATCAACTAACTTAACTAACATCCCTAATTTTATCAAATCGAGTAAATAAATAGGTCCTGTATTACTTAATAGGCAGACAAACAAATAATGTTTTAAATTGTAAGGGGGAAAAGGGAGTACTACTAGTATATTAGAAAAATGAGAATGAAATGAATCCCGCGCTTTTGTTGGATTTTGGCGCGAGGGAGGGAAGAGGGGGCAATTTGGTCATTTGGACTCAGCCCCCATTATTAGGGTTTCACTTCTCTTTTATTTAAACCTTTGCATCTTTTTAAGATTTTGCTCAGCTTGCGCCTCTTGCGCGTGTGTCTCCTCCACCTCTCTCTCTCTCTCCTCATCTCTCTCACTGCATGCTCCTTCATCACTCCATTTCTGATCTCCATTCCCAACCCACTCCTCCTTCTTCACCTTCACCTTCATTCAGTAAATAGGAATTCCCTGCCTATTTCCTCTTGCACGGTTCAGATCTTGGTAATGATGGTCGATCTGAGTGGAAAAGTGAGTGATCACGGGTCTCGATGGTTTCTTCTTACCACTTTCTCGCATTGATTCGGATTTGGAGATACTAATGGAGCTGATTTTGGTGATATGATGCAGGGATCGGAGGAGGCAGAGGACACCAATAACAGAAGCCCTAACGCAGATTCATCCCAAGATATCCCAATGAGCGGCGACCAGAAGAAAACATGCGCCGATTGTGGCACATCAAAAACTCCTCTCTGGAGAGGTGGTCCCGCCGGTCCCAAGGTAAATTCCTCATTCGATCCAACTAATCATCGATCTCAAGACATTAAGCTTCCATTTGATTCTGATCCTAATTTGTTCATTGCAGTCTCTGTGTAACGCTTGTGGGATCAGGAGCAGGAAGAAGAAGAGGGCGATTTTGGGCATGAATAAGGGAATTAATGAGGAGAGGAAGGGCAAAAGGGGAAATAGCAATGCTAAGATTGGGGAAAGTTTAAAGCAGAGGTTGATGGCTCTGGGAAGGGAGGTTTTGATGCAGAGATCAACGGTGGAGAGGCAGAGGAAGAAGCTGGGAGAGGAAGAACAAGCCGCTGTGTTGTTGATGGCCCTCTCTTATGGCTCTGTTTATGCTTAATTATTAGAGAGAGAGAGAGAGAGAGAGAGAGAGAGATAGAGATGTTTTATAATGCACCCCTTACTTTTCACAAATTGTATGATCATAATCATTCATGGGGTGGAATTTTATGTGATTAGTTTTGTATTATTAGTGTAGTTTGCTAACTAATGTATTGGTGTCAAATCTTATCAAGAATTGTAAGAAAATTTATTGAATCCCAATTTTGGCTACATGATCTCTTATCTGTGTGTTATTCCAATTTGTGAATAAGCGTTTATTGGCTCTGAAATTACGAAAGGTGAACCAAGCTGGCCATGATTGTAGTTTTTGTCCTACGCTCTTCCATTTAATAGGTTGCAGGGATTTTGATGCACAAACATCCGAAAGAAACAAATATGAAAGCACAGAGAAAGGTGGGAAAACCAGAAAATTTAAAAGAGGAGGGAACGTCTCCAATTGATCGATACTGAGATTACAACTTTCCTCTTTCCCGCTTGTTTGACTAGTCATATTTGAAGATACATCTAGCAAGAGTCATTTATTGACATTATTAAGGGTGTTATGGTAATTAAATTGAACATTCTTATTCCTCTTTTTTCGGCTTGGATCATTTCATTTGTAAAATTGATTAAAAACTCGTTTAATGTAGTAAATAATTAACTTATTAATAGTAGCTGCCAAAAAACAAGCTAACCTATATCATAGGTAATCTTTTGTTCTTATAAGGGAAAAAGAAGTTTTTTTTTTTAGTCCTTTTGTTCTCATTCAGTATATTGTTAATTGAATAGAAAGATATTTGAAAATTTGTCAAATTTTAATGTATATGATTATAATTTTTCTTAATTTTGATAAACTATGTTTAAAATAGCTTATAAAATCATGAGAATATATACTAAATGTGCGATAGATATATTTGAGGAAGTTTGACCGATAAGTCAAACTGTAGTATACAAGTATGTCTCATTACACTTACACATTCTATGAGAGAGAGGGCGATGGCCATTTGAAGAGATTGGAAGCTATCTTTTAGGATTCCATATATTTAGCATTTAATCGTGTCTTAAACATGAGGATTAGATAGTTGATTTAGAAAAATTAAAATATCTAGTTTAATTAATTATTTGTAAAATAAATATGTGTTTATAAAATATGGATTGAAGTGTCATATGCGGTAACCAATACAAACTTATTATGCTAATTCTTATATATAGAATGGGAGGAATACATCGGTGATTGTCTTTTAATTTCTTTCTTTTCTAAATGGAGCTCATATGAAAGTGAAATCTTTATTGGTAAATAAGAGATTAGTTTTAATCAAAATGGTCAGATTTAGCGAAAGACTAACATTTATTGTCCAATGTCCTAATCAAATTGCCTCTAATAAAATAATACATGTGTCCAGATCTATATCTTTGGTTTGCTATATCGCTCATTATGCCCATTCCGATCTTAATTCTTAAATATATGACATATATTTACTTAATCTGATTATGTTAATTACGTTGGTTAAGTTAAAAAATTATGACCATTTTTTTTAAAAAAAAAAAACATTATAACCATCTTTCTTAATTTTCACCTCCATATTTACTTCATTATTGTTGAGGGAATATGAATAAAAATAATTTGAGAAAACATTCATAGAACTTAGAAATCTTTTTTAAGAAGAACTTTTTAAATATCTGCTATATTAAAGATAGGAAGGAGGTATTTGTACTTGAAGTTTTTTTTTTTTTTTTTAACTGATTTTAGGATCTCACTCACCATGATTGACAAGACAAGAGCTATCTCAAATTGCTGAACAGATCATTGCTCAATAAAAAGCTCACACCCTTATTTCAGAATCCAATGTTACTTTTTTTTTTTAGAATTGCAACTAAATCCTAAATAAGATAATTAATTACAATTAAATCCTAAAAAAATCAAAATACATTGAAGTCCCTAGAAATTTAGGTAATATTAAATGATTTGTTGTTAACATCTCAACGCAGTTCCTTGAATTGTCATTGATAACTAAATTTTTAAAGAGCTGCATTGATACCTCAATGAGTTATATTGGCAACTCATTAAATTGTCAATAATAAGTCATTTAATAATACTTTGATTTTTTTTAACCTGATTGTGATCAATTCCCTTATTTAAGATTTAGTTATAATTTTTTCTTTTTCATTTTGGGGTCTTCTTGGCCAAATCTGTGTGCCGTGTAATAGGTGAGTTTTCACGGGTAAAAGTGAAACTCCTTATCAATGCTTATACAAGTCCTCTAAATTTTGTGAGCCAAACTTCAAAATTCATAACTTAATAGGGATAAAAGAACATTTAGATTTGATTAGAAATCTCTTTAGGTGGATTTGTAAATTTTCCGAGAAGACTTGTACATAATGAATGATATTTGAATTATTAAATATTAATATTCAAATAAAAAATTATTTTGTTTTAATTCGTCACCAACGCCACCATGATGACGATGGTCCATGGCTGATTAAAGTTTAGTCAAAGGCCATTTTAGCCGGTTGGTGAAAATTACATTCAACTCCCTTAAAACTTGATACATACTTAAAATAAGCTTCTTATTGAGTAATTCTCTGTTTGAACTGACTTCTTTTTTAGTATTGACTTGTATTTTTTCTTTGATACTATTTTTTAAAAAAATTGCTGGAAAATTCCACATTAAAAATTTTTAGAAAAATCAATGAAAAATCTCTATTTTAAAATTTTATCAGTGTAGAAGGATATAATATATTTTACACATAAACTATTGATACTCAAATTTAGAGCCCTATGACCAATAAAATTTTAAATATAGACTTTTTGCTAATTGTGCACAGGCGCTATTTTTCTTCATCTATAGTATAAAATTTATATTTAATTATGGGTAAAGTGAAAGACATTTGTATATAAAAGTCAAGAATCAGCACTTGCCAAAAGATTCAAGTTCTTAGGCACTTTTGGTAACGAATTTTAGAATAAAAAATTTTCAGCACTTAGTTATCTGTACTGCTAACTCCAAAATTTTATCACAAAATGACTTGAGCACATCGATTTTTTTAGATCTCTCGAAAATTTGGGACATTGATGGTTGCAATGCTTGTAGTACAAGAGAAGTCAAATGGAATCAAAGTGAAAATTTGGGCAGTTTTGATTTCCGAGAAGGGAGGTCGCATGAAAGTGAAATGGTCATTTTCAACATTACAAAATTGGAAAACAACTGTTGTTTTCCGAGGAGGCTTTTCCTTTGACACTACTCAAGTGCTGATCACTGTTTAATGGAAAGCTCCCACCAACGTAGTAAGCTATTCAGAAACTGACATCATTAACACGAAACTATGTTAAATTCCTATTATTACTAATATTGTTATTATTTATGTGCAATTGTACGTGCATTTTTAACTACTAATACATATTTTTTATGTTAGAGTCTGAGTTATTTGTTTCTTTAATTTCCAAACGTCAATTTAAAACCTTTTTAAGGTAAGGAATTCGAACATTTCAAATATTTGTGGGAAAAGATATTACTCTCTCTAATATAGAATTTAGTTGACTTTTTTGAAAAATTATAAGAAAGTTAAATAAGTTACTTATATTGATTTATAAATAGGTTACTTATAAATGGATTTATCTAAATGTTTTCTCTAAACTAATTTTTTTGACTTATAAATTAACATATGATCTAACAACAATTTTATTAATATCATCATGAAGATCCAAATTACTAACTTCTTTGCTTCTTTACCTGCACCATATCTTACCCCCTATCACTTGGAGCATCATTAAAAAATTGATTTCGCATAAACCAATACAAAACTCTTCATACATACTTCCTTTATACACTGTAAAATTGTAAATCATGTTAAGAAAACAATTTCTACTTCTAATCCAAATAGACAAAAACTAGCTTAGAATAACAAAAATTTGATTCAAAATGACAAGAAATAAACTCCACTGACCATTCAGCCTAAATTGTTTGATTAATGATAAGAGATTTTCCTATAATTATATAGGTTATGATTAAGTAAATTAAAAAGTTATTACCATGATGATGGTCTTATTACCTAGCAACACAAGGGAGAGATATAGCGTTACCCTTTATGGATACTAGATAGGGAGTTTGATTTTGCATGTTACCTTTTTTAAATTAAACAAGTTTACACAATCGAATGGTTAAAGCAAGTGGTAGGAATTCTTTGAATTTAACCAAATGTCACATATTTCATCGTTTGAGAAAATAGGATATTGTGATTATTGAGCCCCTCTTCTATTTGATACCATACTTTTATCTACACACTTTTAGACCTCACCTCGATCCTCTCTTTCCATTTCTATTATAAAAAATACTAACACCATACCAAACGAGTCCACATGTCGCGTATCATTTCACATTCGATATTGCAGCCACCACCTCACCAAACACTCACCCTACTTTAAATTTTGTTTTAAACAATATTTTGCTTGAAAAATTAATTAACAAGGCTTTTTTTCCAAAAAAATTATTTAAAATCAATTGATATAGCAAGTAATAAATACAACAATCATATTTTACTATACTATTCACAAGCCACAATCTAATGTGATAAATTTCATCTAATAAATTTATATATAACAATTTAAGTTTGATAGCTCGCCAAAAATAAAGCATGATATAATATACATACGTAAATTGTACTTCCTCCATCCCATAATATAAGGTCTAACTTTTCAAATGACCTTGTCCCAAAATATAAGATTCTATTTGACTTTATTTGGGTAATAAATGCGTTTTCCCCCATTCTACCAATGCATTAATTTTCCCACACATCCTCTTTCATTTTTTTTTCATAATTACCCTCTCTCTTACTCATTAATCAATAAGGGTAGTTTTGGAAAAAATGATATATTTCCTACACATTGATTGTTTTTAACTAACTTTAACTAATTTTTTAGGAACCCGTAATTCGGTTAAAAAAAACCTTATATATTAGGACGGAGGGAGTATTTAGATTTTCAATTTGAAAAGGTGCTAAATTGTACCACTCTAATTCTACTTATAAGCCTTTTTTATTTAAAAACCCATTTTAAGAGCAATTAATGTGACTGTTACAATTTCAATACTCGTCTTTAAACTAGTGTAAAATTGAAAATATTGATCTATTGGTGACTTTTTTTTATGACATAGCTACCTTTTTTGGAATGCGGAAATTAAATAAAATGGATTTTATAAATATGAATAGAGTGGTATAATAATCAAGGTTGGCAAACTCGTGAGTTAAAGTAAAATCGTGACAATAATGTAAAATCATATTGTAAACTCATAATAGTTTGCATTCATTGATAAATATATGTTTAAAATATACTATAATCAAATAAAAATACAAAAAATGACATGAATTCATATTGAATATGTTTTAAATATGAACAGTGAACATTAAATATATTAACATTCATATTTTATCAAACTCAATAAAAAGATTTCTATAAAATTCATATACAAAGTTGTTAAATATGGTCAAATTAAAAAAACCGACATGAGATTTACAACGAGTTAACAAAATTATTTTGTAAGATATAAACTTAAAAAAATGGCAAACCTGACGTGTAAGCTCGTTAACTAGGTATGTAAACTTGTAAGTTTAATTAAGTATACAACTAATACAAGTTTATACAACTCGAAACACAATTTTGTTAAATAAAAATGTAAAAATATGTAAAATCGGAGAGTCAAGACAATAATTGTGATAACAACGCCAGGATGTTTATCGCCTAACAAGCACATTTTGTGCGGGATATTGGCGCAAAGGATCCTGATGTTTCTGGAGGCAAGGGCAAATTGGTCATTTAGAGTCAGCCAGCAGCCATTATTAGGGTTTCAGTGTGTGGCTTTCCTTTTTATTTAAGCTTTGTTGTTTTACATGTTTTGCAATGGTTGCGGCTGTTGCTCGTGTGCCTTCTCTCTCCTAATCTCTTTCTTACACACACTGCCTCACTCTCTCTCTCTCTCTCTCCATCTTCCTTCCTCACCCTTCTTTCATCTCCATTTCACCTCCTTCTTCATTAGATCACCTTCACTGTATCTGTATCTGTATCTGTTGGATCACTAAGTGCTTCATTGATTAGGAATTTCCCATTTCCCATTTCACATTTCCTTGCTCTGAGTTCTGTTCAGATCTTGGAAATGATGGCCGATCTGAGTGGAAAGGTGAGTGATCACGAGTTCATCGTGGTTTCTCCCAAAGTTTATTTCCACATCCTTGTTTTAATTCTTATTTGGAGATACTAATGGAGCTGATTTTGTTATATGATGCAGGGATCGGAGGCAGAGGACACCAATAACAGAAACCCTAACGCAGATTCATCGCAAGAAACTCCAATGAGCAACGAGCAGAAGAAAACATGCGCCGATTGTGGCACATCGAAAACCCCTCTTTGGAGAGGTGGTCCCGCCGGTCCCAAGGTAAATTTCTCATTCGATCCAACTAATCGATCACACGACATTAAACTTCGATGTGATTCTGATTGTAATTTGTTGTTTAATTTTGTGTATTGCAGTCTCTGTGTAACGCTTGTGGGATCAGGAGCAGGAAGAAGAAGAGGGCGATTTTGGGAATGAACAAGGGAAGTAATGAAGAGAAGAAGGGCAAAAGGGGAAACAATAGTGCTAAGATTGGGGAGAGTTTGAAGCAGAGGTTAATGGCTCTTGGAAGGGAGGTTTTGATGCAGAGATCCACAATGGAGAGGCAGAGGAAGAAGCTGGGTGAGGAAGAACAAGCGGCTGTGTTGTTGATGGCTCTTTCTTATGGCTCTGTTTATGCTTAATTTAATCATCCCTAATTAGAGTTCTACTTTATAATGCACCCTTACATTTCACAAATTGTATGATCAAAATGGTGGGGGTGAAGTTTTATTCAAATGTGATTAATTTTGTAGTAGTAGCTTAGTTAACTGACTGCTGATGTATTGTATTGGTGTTAGTATCATGAATCTTATGAAGAATTTGTTGTAAGAAAAGTGGTTGAATCCCAATTTTGGTAATATGATCCTTCAGTTTGTTCTGATTTTTTAATCCCCATTTGTGAATGAGCTTGTGTTGGCTCTGTAATTCATTCCATAGAGATGAAAGAGGACAGGCTTGATGGTTTTGTCATCTTCTCTTCCATTTAATGCGTTGCAGGAACTTTATTTTGGTTTTTTAAATTTTGATGCGCAATAGAGTATTTGAAATGGAAAGGACAGATATGAAATCAGAAACAAAGGTGGTGGGAAAACCACAAAATTTGAAAGAGGAGGGAACCGCGTTCAATGGACCGATTATGAAATTTAGTACTACTTTCCGATTTCCCGCTAGTTTGACTAGTGATATTTGAAGATTGCATCTACCAAAAGTCAATTATTGACAATTATCAGGGGTATTACGGTAACTAAATTTTGAAACATTCCTATATATACACTATACACTCCTTTTCCAGCTTGCCAAAAACTACTGACATATTATATATAACGATACACACCCATACACACATACTAATAGCGTGCCTAAAATCCTTGACGAAGTTTGACCGATAAGTCAAACAGTCCTGTACAACTCTGTCTCATTAGTCATTACCCTCTCTATGTAAAAAAAAAACAGGAGGATGAGTTGTTTCCGGAGTTTGAATCCCACGTATGAACCCAAAGTTCAAATATTTAATACTTTACCCCTTTTTTTCACTTTTCCTTTTGAAATTAATGAAGGTAAAGAAACCTAATTAATTATAATATATATTACATGTTATTAGAATATATATTAATTTATAAATAATATTAATTGTTATGTTGAAAAAAATTATAATTATCAATACTTTAAATGTGATTTATTTTCTTTCTTAATTCTTTCTTAATCTAAAAAGATCAGAGGGAGTGCCCCATTTTCTAAATGGAGAAGTGTTTACTTTACTCCTAAATATAAGACCTTAATAAAATTTTCTTATTGCTAGACCTTCATATACCTTAACTCTGAAATTTATAACTCTCTTTTTTAATGATATTATTGATTGTACATTCTAGATAGGGTTTTCATTAATAAGGGTAGTTTATGATGTAAATTATTAAACAAGGTAATTTGATGAATTTAACATATTTATTATGTATCATTAACTTTATTAATTCTCTTCATTTATGTAAATTAATTATCTTGCTTATATATTTAGAATCGAAGTAGTATTACGAGGTGATTATTATATTTGAACAAGAGAGGTTACATGGTTTTAAGATTATTGAAATCGACCGGAAGAAGAGAGCTTAGTTTGAATGAAGAACATATGAAAGCAAAATCCTTACTCATGAGTAATATACTCATTTCTATACATTTCGTTACTCATCTCCTGTTATATTTGAACAAGAGAGGTTACATAGTCATTTTTCTAAATACTTCGCACACCTCTTTTTTTTTCTCTTACCCATTATGCACGTATATGAGTATGTTTGGAAAAAAAAAGTACGGGATGGAATATTATATTTTACATTTTGTATTGAATATTTGTATTTCATATACTACTCTTTCCGTTTCTAAATATAGGACCCAGTTAACTTTTTGAGAGAATCCTAATAAGAAAGCTAAATAAGTTACTTATGAATTGATTTACTTGAATTATTTCTCTAAACTAGTTTATTTGACTTATAAGCTATCATATGATCTAATAATACACAAAATATATTATGATTTAGTAGCTTATTTAGCTTCCTTAATTTCTCCAAAAAAAGTCAATCGGATCTTAATTATATTTAGGAACGGTGGAAGTAACTTGAGTTTGACTAATTTTTGAGTCTCACCAAGATGGACAAAGACAAGAGCCATGTTGTCTTTGGTTCAAAAGAAACTTAACGGCTCATAATGAAAGAAATACAATTAAAGATATTTTTTGTCTTTTATCATTATCCACAATGGCTTTTTCTTCCAACTCATCACAAGTGATTGAGAGATCCAATTTTAAGAACTCTTATTCATTGCATCATAATCAATGGGAGGTTCTCTTCAGGAAGTAGAAAGTGAATCGCATTTCTTACAACCGTATTCTTATTTGTTTTGGTGGAAAAGCGTTGCTTTATTTAAATTGGCAGCGAGGGTTCCTTCCAGACCATCTTTTCAATCTTGCATGTTTTATGGCTACTTTACTTTAGATTCATAGCTCAGGTTATCCTGTGGATCACATAACAATCTGGGGAATATAAAACTATAAAAAAATAAAATAGAAATATAAAAATCTAATACTAATATTACTAATAATTTATTTTAATTTTTACAAATGGTTGATATATAGATTTTGCACCTTAAGCTCCGACTACGAACCACATCGTTGATAGAGACATTGTAGATCTTCTCAATACATATCGCTCCATCAATATAGGATCTGTTTCTGTTAATCAATTTAATGTCGTAGCATCTTTATTTCCTTTCTTGAATATGTTTAGACCTATGTAATCTTTTTTACTCCTTCCGGTCCTAATTATATGAACAAGTTGACATTTTTTGTGGAGATTAAAGAAATAATATAAACAATTAAATTTTATATGTTATATGTAATTATATTATATATTAGTTTATAAGTAAAATAAATTAGTTTTAAGGAAAAAAGTTAAACATAAACAATTAAAGTGATCTATTTACAATTAAAATTTCTCCAAAAAGTCAACTTGATCTTATAATTAGGACGGAGCAGTATTATTAATCTCATTTTGTCTCTTTATTAAGAGAGAGAGGGAGAGAGAGAGAAGAGCCATCTCGAAATGCTGAACAGATTATCGTTCCATAAAAGCTCCACGCGTTCATTTTCAGTGGGCTATTGTTGTCGGCCAAATTTGTGTGCCATGACATGTGAATATATGCAAGTTTTCACAGGTTCGTTAAAAAAAAAGTTTTCACAAGTAATCAGTAAACTGATTATTATATTATTAACATGGATATATACGATAGCTCCTTCCCCACAAATTAAATCGTTTGAGGGGACGTACATACTTATTATTCTCCCTCCGTTTCGTTTGATAGAATATAACTCATCGGATCACGTTTAATCAAAGTAATGTTAAAATTAATTTGAAAATGTATGTAAAAATGTTTTTTTAAAAAAAAAAATCTGTGAGAAAAGAGATAATAAGAGATATGATAGTTCTATAAAACATATCTAACTAATTCATACAAATCAATTAAAATAGTTAGAATTAAAACATTAAATTTGACCAACGAGCAGTTTGTTGAGCTGGTAAGTGGATTCGTCCTCCTTAAGGATGAGAACGTGAATTCAAATCAAGGAAAACGCTCTCTCATTAGGAGAAGGAACAACATTACTTATGTGGGCAGCACTCCTCCCTCTCGAGTCTAGATTAGTCGGTTGCCAATAGGTGCCGGATTACCCGATGGTTTTTAACAAAAAATAAATAAATTAAATTTGTCATATATATAATTCTAATGATAATTTCATATACAATACTATGATGTATAAATATTAATTTATATTCTTTTATATAGTTATTTAATACGTCTATTTATATAAATATATATATATATATCCTTCGGATCATCTAGCGTCTGTCATTTTTTTTATCATAATATCAAATATTTTGAGTAACCAAATAATCTAGGGCTAGCTAGATGCCTCTCTCCAAAAGCTTTTCTAAACAAAGTGAGATTTAAAATTAGCTCGCTCACTTTGCAATTTAGCTTCTCCATCAGTAGATGAAGTATCTTGAGTTTCTAATATGTCAATGTCGCATATATACAAACTTTTATGATTCATATATAAGCAATTTATCTCAAATTCTGTGCAAAGTAAGAAACTTATCATCAAAGTAGTTGAGTAACATTTGTCTGCCCTGCTTGACTATTCAGTCTTAATCGCAATTTTGTGGCTGAAAAGAAGATAGAGATGTGAATATTATTATTACATTATTGCCCAAGTTTTATATTTTCTACTAAGCACACTTATTCTTGTGTTGGACGCAATCCTTTTAGAAGCATTACTGACTTTAAATGTGATGTCGAATCATAAGTTAAGATCTTTTGTCAGACTTATCTTTTTTATTTTGACTAGTTTTGAATCGCTCAATTCTTGTAATTGGAAATGTGATGGAACGAATAAACACGAGTTTGAGCAAATTGGGGATCTACAAGCAAGGTGAACAAATTAGTAATGCCGTAATGCCACCTAAAAAATTTAATATCGAACAATTTTAATTAGTTTACTAGTTGACTCGTGACTTTAGTGTATTACGTTCTTAAATATAAAATCTAATTGATGTTTTTAGAAAATTCTAAAAAAATTAAATAAATTACGTATAAATTGATTTGCCTGAACCTTTTTTATGAACTAGTTTATTTAACTTATAAATTATCGTATTATCTAATAATACATAAAATTAGTTATAATTAAATAGCTTTTAGTTTCCTTAATTTTTCCTAAAAAAATCAACTAGGTCTTATATTTAAGAAAGAAGGGAGTATAACACAATAACATACACTATCAAAACAAACTATATGTAGTGTGTAAAGGACTCATAAAATCTGGATTGTAAAAATACAAAACATTTTCTCAATATTTATAATGGACGTATCTATAACTTATTTTGTCTGATGGCTCTTATCTAAGGTTTTGAATTGCTAGAGAAGATACGAGGTTGATAAAGAAAGGTTAATGAAGAAGAATTTAATGGGCAGGAATTTGAGTCCAATTTCGTAAGAGAGACCCATAGATATAGGCCTTTGAGCAACGTAAAACTTTAAGAACCAAAAGACTAAAAAAAGGGTTAAGGTGCATTTTGACAAATGATTTATTATAAAAAGCGCGACTAGCACAATCATTTTTAAAATGGTTCATATAAGTCAACCATTTTTTAAAATGAGGCAACTTGACCAAACCCCTACAGAATTCTGTTGTGTCAAACACTCATTTTTGTAAAAAAATTATTGGCCAAGTTGTACCATTTAAAAAAATGTTTGGTTTATATGGACCATTTTAAAAATAATTGTGTCAGACGCTCTTTTTATAATAAATGATTGGGCAAAATGCATCTTAATCCTAAAGAAAATTGGGGAAAGCTGATGTTATATTATAGGCCGCCAATTAAATATAAATAAATTATCATTGGATGCTTGATGAGATAACCAATCGTTATATATATTTGCTTATCTAAACGCATGGTCGAGGGTGATTATTGTCCAATCCGTCATATCAAGATCCCTAATTTTCTTGATAATGGTTACAGAGAAAGCATGGTTTTGGAAGAATTGGTGCTTAACGAATGTCATAGGCTAAAGAGGATTGGCTCCTTTTGAATTGGCTTTGGTTTAACGAAGTTGTTACCATATATTGATCATCAAACGGTTTAGTACAAAGAGTTTTTCTCATATTGATCTAAGTATACTATACTTGAATTTGACCCAATAGTGTTATGTATAAGGTACCAAGGGCAATTGGTCTAGCAAGTGGACCAGTTAGATTATCAATCTGGGTATATTGTATTCAAAGTTCACATTCTTCAAAAAGATCAGTGAGAGAGGCACCTTAATTGCAAAATTTTAATTCAAATTAGTTGATTGCCTAAATACTTGACAATAAATCCAGAAAAGGGTTGGTTTGATACTAAGTGGCTCAAAATGTTATAAAAGATTACACATTATCAATTATTTTTCTTCATTTCTTGTTCAAAATTGTCGTATTTGCACCAAAACCCTAAAACCCAACGTGTGATGCGTGCATTAGCTTATGCACACTACTACAAAAAGTACTTTTAACGTCACAAATTTTGGGGGTTTTCACGTCACTTTTTCAGGGGACATTGAATCAAGTGACATGGAAAATGGACTTTTAAAGTCACATAAAGAAGTGACGTAGAAAGTCAGAGAAACAACGTCACACATAATATTATGTGTGACGTTGAAAGTTGCTCGGAGAAACCACGTCACACATAATATTTTGTGTGACGTGATTTCCTGGAAACCACGTCATACATCTTACATTGTGTGACGTTGTTTCTTTTTTTTTTTAAAAAAAAAACATTTTTAATTTTTCTATTCCCCGTTGATATACATACATTGCAGATGTCAAAAAGCAGGTCAACAGATAATACAATATACACAAAATTCAAGTTCCAAGCAATGTACAGAGCATAACAGTAAAATGCTATCACTACTATACAATCACCAACATAGGCCAGACCAAAGAAAATAAGTCGAATCGAATGAAAGGAAAGATCACCAGCACATAATTTTGATTCAAATTGTTACATAATCAAAAATAAAAGGAAAAATTGAGCAATACGTTCACGAATCGCATCAATGTCTTCGACTGTAAATTCGTCGATTCGGTCATAAAACTGCAACAATAATGGATACTATGATCAATACAAAGTTAGATAAAACATCATATATATGTATTAATTGTATAAATCATATAATAAGCTATAGATAAGAATTTATACCTGTGGGAAGGATCCGCTACGGTCACTCTCAATAATGTCACACATATACTTCATGACATAATACCCACACTCCTTATTCGTCGGTTGCTTAGGGTACTTTATAAATCAAAGGAAATATTATAAATTAATAACAAAGTAAATAATATCTCAATTGACTAACATTAAAGGAATTTAAATCAAAATACTTACTTTAGGTCTTTGTACCATGATGGGATTATTCATTTCATCGGTATCTTCCACAAAATGCCATTGCTGAATGCCCCTGAAATGGAACCAAAATTAGCACATATACATGAAAATAATTTATTTAACCCAAAGTAAAAGTCATTAAAACTACTTACTTCGATAAAAGAGTTTTATAATAGGAGGTTATATTATGCCTCAAGGAGTATCGCCAATAAGGTAGATCAAAGAAAATTGACTTCTTCTTCCAAATAATCTTCTCAGAACCGGTCTTCGTCTTCTGTTTCTTACCAAATACCATATTGACATTCTCAACACGGCGGTAAACTTCCTCCCCGGTTAAGTGGGTCGGAGCAGATTGGTACTCAGATGAGCCATTAAAACACTTCTTTAGTCTACGGTAAGGATGGAACCGATCAAGAAACCTCCTGTGACTGAGGTAGACGGTTTTTCTTCCGTGTTTGAGATAGTGGCAGTGTGTGTCATACTCACATATAGGGCATGCCATAAAACCCTTCACACTGTAACCAGAAAGATTGCCATATGCAGGGAAGTCATTTATTGTGGTAAACAACATAGCTCGCAACTTGAATGTCTCCTGCCTGTAAGCATCAAACACATCTACGCCTTCCTCCCACAACATCTTTAAGTCCTCAATCAAAGGTGCCAGGTAGACATCGATATCGTTACCAGGCTGTTTCAGCCCTGAAATCATCATTGACATCATCACATACTTGCGCTTCGTGCACAACCAAGGCGCAAGTTATAAATGACCAGCAAAACTGGCCAAGCACTATGTGTGCTACTGAGACTCCCGAAAGGGTTGAAACCATCCGTACACAGTCCGAGACGAAGGTTCCTCGGCTCACCACCAAATTCAGGAAACATGGAATCTATCTTCTTCAATTGAGGAGAATCAGTAGGATGCCGGAGATATCTTCCATCGGAGATTCTCTCATCACAATGCCATCTCAGTTTCTTTGCTTCTGCCTCATTTGCAAACAAGCGTTTAAACCGTGGAACAATTGGAAGGTACCACATTACCTTCAAAGGTACCCCTTTCATTGATCCATCATCATCACCAACGGCATCCTTCCTCGGTTTGTACCTCGAAGTATGACATTTTGGACACTCTTTTAGGCCCTCATACTCTTTCCTGTATAACACGCAATCATTAGGGCAAGCGTGTATCTTCTTATACTCCATGCCCATCTTGCTTAGAACTTTTTTAGCCTCGTACATACGCTTCGGAAGCACATTGCCTGCCGGGAACATATCACTCAAAGCTTCAAGCATCTGTGAGAAACCCACGTCTGCCCACCCATTTTCTGTCTTTATTTTTAACAATTTCAGGACGCCGGTTAACCGAGTATACTTAGTACACCCCGGGAACAACGGTGTCTCTGCATCACTCCTCAACTTGTCGAACTCATGGACCACAGAAAATGACTCCGCCCCAATGTCATTAATCATCTCATCCATTCCATCATCACAAACATCATCCACCGCTGCTTCTACATTTTGTGACGGGCACGCATGTACGGTACTTCCCAATTCCCCATGCCAAAGCCACTTTTTATAACGGAGATTAATCCCATCACAAAGAAGGTGATCCCTTATATCATCAATGCTCTTACGATAAGCATTTGCACACTTCACACAAGGGCAAAGATACATGCCATTCTTACTGGACACATTTTTTTGGCAAATTCAATAAATTCTTCCACACCCATCTGACACTTTTTAGTGGTTCTCAATGCATGCATCCAACTACAATCCATTCTATTAAACCTATGCCATTTCCAACAAACTAGTCAAGTTTATCTCACTACATTATTGGGAAGAAATGGGCATGCTATGCATATCTTCACTTCATGCAAATTTTTTAAAAAATTTGGCAAAGCCTCCTCTTGAAATTGCTTAACCCGATAGGAAAACAGAGCTGAAAAAAACTTTGAACAAGTAAAAAAAAAGAACCCGATAGAAATTGCATATTTAATTACCAAAAAAAAGAAAAAAAAACAAACCTGAAGCTGTGGGCGCTGGGGGTGGTGGGGGGTGTGTGCGCGCTGGGTGGGGGGGTGTGTGCGCGCTGGGGGTGGTGGGGGGTTGTGTGCGCTGGGTGGGGTGGGGGGTGTGCGCGTGGGGGGTGGGGTGGGGGGGTGTGTGCACTGGGTGGGGGGGCGCTGGGTAGGGGGTGTGGGCGCTGGGTGGGGTGGGGGGGTGGGGGAGCTGTGGGTGGGCGCTTGGGGGGGGGTGGGGGGAGCTGAGGGCTCGGGTGTGGGGGGTGGGGGATGGAGCTGAGGGTTTTTTTTTTGGGGGGGGCGCGCCAAATGAAAAAATGGGGGGCGGGAAATTGAAAAAAAAAAAGGTTTTCCACGTCACACCAAAATTTTGGTGTGACGTGGAAAACCTCCCCTGCCTTTTTTTTTCATTTCCCGCCCCCTCATTTTTTCATTTTTTTCATTTTTTCATTTCGTGGAAAACACTTTCAACGTCACACCAAAATTTGGTGTGACATTGAAAGTAGTTTTCCATGTCACACTAAAATTTTGGTGTGATATGGAAAAGTTTCAACATCACACTTAATTTTAAATGTGACGTTGTTCCTTTTTTGTAGTTACTCCTTTGTTTTCAATGTCACATTTTTAAATAAGTGACGTTAATTAATGACATAAAAAGGGGCTTTTTGTAGTAGTGACATTTGTTTAGAATAGGATTAAATCCTTGAAAAACAACATTTTAATTATAATTTATAGCATATGATGTGAGAATATATACAAGATATGTTTTGTCACCACTTACATTAGTGTGTTTAGAATAAGCCGATCCAAACAAGGCATACTTGTTTGAATTGGTGAGTGAGTGGGGTGATAGGTTTGCGAGTAGACGTGGGGTGAGACAGAGGAAATTAAAGGAGTCACGGGAGGTAACTCACTACATGGCCTACTTCTTTTTGTGGTTTGGCCGCCACACTCTATATGTAAAGGGGTCCCCCTTCTACCTCATCAATATCTTACTATCTTTTCATTCTATGGTCCTATTCACACTCTTCTTTGCCCTCCTAATTAATGCAATTTTGACTGTGATTATTGAGCAATAGCTGCCTTATTTTAGATAATCTCGATACTCTCTCTCCGTAGATTATATAATCTCATCCGTCCGTTATTTTATTGTGTAGATATTAACTATGTAAGATTATTAATTTTCTTATTAGCCAATGCTTTAAAATAGACTTTAAGAGTTATATATGGTCTTAAAGTCAAATATATTTTAAGACTACTTACATTTAAAATAAGTTTTTAGAAGACCTATTATGTTCAGACTTAAAAAAGTATATATATCCATATGGGTTGAAGTTCATGTCTAGGTTTAGATCTCTGTTGTGGCATCAATTTTTTTGGCCAAAACCTATTTTCACCTAAACTATATGATCTTGTTTTAAAAAATATTTAATGTTATAATATCGAAGACATAATTATTAAATCAAATAAAACATTAAATAGATGGATGCAGTAGTATATGGAGAGATATAAATATATATGAAAAAATTGACTTTGCCCTTCTCATATGTAACCTTCAGGCTTCAGTTAAGAAATGGACTAAAATATTATTATTTATATTTAAAAAAAAAACAAGGGCAGACAGGAGAGAATCCGGGCGTTGAATGAACAATTTGAGGCATTCCACCGAGGATGCGCTGGACTTGGACTGTTTTTATTTAAGTTTTACAAGTCCAGTGTTCATTAAATTTTTTTAACGGAAAAAAAACAACTGTATTTTTAATGTTTTAAATATTTATCACTCTGTTCTTTATTATAAGTCCAACCACCATAAATATTTTGTTCCTAAATATAAATCAACTTTTGGATCAATTAATGCCATTGTGATTATTTTACCTCTATGTTGGAAATAAGGAAGATGAGAGAGAATGTTTATAATGCATAAAATATTATTCTAACACTTATTCTTAAATAAAGGTAAAGTTGAAAATTTTTTAAAAAATAGAACATATTTAATGGTATAACTTCCTTGGTATGTGAGAAGTAATTAAAATGGACTTATAATAAGGAATTGAGTGATACATTCAAACTTTCTTGGCCACCGAAATCTAAATGTGTCTATACATATATATATATATATAAGTCATATTTGTAATGTAGATGCGTGGAGAAAGGTTATTGGTACATATGTGATTGGGTCAGCACTCAGCAGAAGCACCTAAATCTGTTGTGTCAGAAAATCGGACCTTCCTGCCTTCCACCTCATCCCCCTCCCGGCCTCCCCTCATCTCTCCTTTTAATCCAAATTACTCCCTTCTTCTTTTATTATAAAGTACAAATAACTACTTTGTAGTAATAAAAAAACTATAAAAATTAGTTAGAATTAATAATTATGATGTAACTTATTTTTTTTTATTATAACCTTATAATTAAATATGAAAGAGAATATGTAGAGATGAGATAATGAGAAAGAATATGACAAATAAGAAGTAATAAATATGAAAGAAAATGTATGGAGAAAAGATAAACAAAAGGTAAAACTGAAAAAACACAATAAATATTGAGACGAACAAAAAATTAGACTTATATTTTAGAATACACTCATTCACAAAAGTTAAATTTATATTTAGGGCCAATGGAGTATTACATACTCATCCATTTAATTAAGCATCTAATTTAAAGTAGCTCAACCTAGATTTTACATTAAGGACTAACGATAGTATAGGGATAAAAATACTAGTAGTATAATATACCACTTTGTTTTTTATTATAAGTCAATTCTAATTACTTCTCACATGCTAAGGAGTGGAAGTTATAGCATTAAATATGTCATATTTTTTAAAAAAATTCCAACTTTGCCCTCATTGAAGAATATGTGATAAAATAATATTTTATGTATTATAAACCTCATCTCCCATCCTCTCTATTTCCAACACAGGGGTAAAATAGTCACAATAACATTAATTGATCTCAAAGTGGACTTATATTTAGAAACAAAAATTTATGATAGTTAGACTTATAACAAGGAATAGAGTGATAAAGGACATTCGGTATGAACAGGAGGAGGAGAAAGAGAGAAAGAGGACATAGATTTACAAGTGTATCTGTAAGCGCACCGCTGTTTTTTTTTTTTTTTTTAAGGTAATTATATTATTAGCAAGGGTCATATGTGACCTGTTCTTATGTTAGTAAAAAGGTGTTGGACAAGTATCACTCTTTTAGAGATATCAAGGATAATTAAGCTAGATTATTGCCATCTCTAATCCTATATATGTAAGACTAATTTATATAATTACATTAGATTAATTATATTAATTAATATGATATGTTTTTTTTCCTATATAACATCATCGTCATTTTTTTAATCCTTCTCACATATTTCTTTTTTACCTGATTATTATTAATGAAACGTCAATATGGAACTAAAATCAATCGTCAATATGGAACTAAAATAAACTTGTTAAATAAGGTCTACATGTACACCGGAGGGATTAATATATAGGAATCAACATATTTTGATTAGCCATATGGCAGGGGAAGACAATTCTCTCCCTGAACAATCAGACAAATTGTCTCATAGGATAAATAGAATTTTTATATATCATTACTCACCAAATATATTTTGAATTAAGTGGTTGAAATCCACGAACAAAGGTACCTACTTGTGTGTGTTCATTTTATAAATCAATGGATGTAAGTTTCACGATTTAAAATACACGCACAACCAACAACTTTCAAGGTCTATTTTCAATTTTTTTTCACAAGTTAACCATCCTGAAAATGGAAGGTCAAAGCATTTCACGAATTGAAGAAGAAAAAATTGACCAAAATTGAAAATTTCAAACTGAAAGGAACGTTTTATTCTTAACGCAAATTGAAGTGAAGTAGTGACTATTTTTTTCCCAATCGAAGTGAAGTGACCCTTTTAGTCTCTAGTAAGACGCTCCCCATATTTGATGGTCAACATCGGCTAACAACATCAACAGATTGATATTATAATTAATAACATTATTTTGATGTATGGAAGAAAAAGTAAGGTATGTCTAACGGATATATTCATGAACAATCACATCTTTTAATCAGGTCCCTTAATTAATTAAACAAGGTCCACATGTGGTAGTGTCTCCAATTTTAGGGGCCAAATTTATGCTTCACTTTTACAAACTTTTTAACTTCTTTTAATAAAAATAATAAACCTTATTATACTATAAAACATATTTTTCTAATTAATGTATTTATCATATATACTCCAATTTTAAAAAAACCACAAACTGTACTACTGATGTTTCTCCGCTACAAAACACACAGTATAGACCCCTTATACTAGGAGAAGTAAAGTAAATGTATATAATATGCATTTTTTTCTATATATAATAAGCATTTAAAGGAGCGAAACTGTGAAAGGAAGTCAATTCCTTTACGCATTATTTTATCTCTTTATATATTTATTGTTGCCAGACAATCTCAATTCTCACATACACATATCTACAGGAACCCCATTTGGAAAATAACTACTTCAATAAAGTTGTCGTCATTTGATGTGTAACCTAAAATTGGTGAATTGCCCTCTGTACTCCATATCACCATTATAGTCCCCTTCATTATTATGTTCATCAACCCCACCCCCCATCCAAAGTTACTTTCATTGCCTTCCACACAAAACACACAGATAAATGCATATTATATGACTATCTCACCAGTTATATTGACAATTGCCAGATGTAATTGATGGTAACTTTGTTTTTACATTAACACATTGTATTTAACTATAATTGGCTAGACCCTTTACACTTAAAAACAAAGATGGACGGTTCTCTATTTGTAGTTCTTGAATTTGGAATTCCTCAATTATTGCCCCTTACTGTTGATCTTCATCATCAACCATATTCATCGTAATCAACACAATAATAGATGGACAAAAGTAGCAGTAATAACCAAAACAGTAAACATTTTATTCCTAAAATTTGATCATAATATTAATCAAATCATAAAAAGCTACATACAAATAAAAGACGATCCATCCTACATTACCAAGGAAATTAAAAGAAAAAAACGGAGAATAAATAACAGCAAATAATTAATATATGTAATGGGGGTGAATTTTTAGTTCTTTTTTGTAATGTGTACTTTCCTTTTTGTGCCATAAGAAAGAAGGAAAAAAGAGGTAAATTGGGAAATTCAGGAATCCGCCATGAATGTAAGCTATTCACGATGTCCTTCTTCACCCGCATTCCCTCGTAAAATTCTCAGATCTGCGATCCTACGCAGTTATTCCCACCATTTCTTCTCTGTTCCCTTCTACCAAAGCAACAGAAACAGAGACGAAAACAGAGCAATCGCAGAAACCGACGAACAGATCGCCGGCGACGGCGCCGCCGTAGACGCCGGCGGAGGGTTGTAGTAGTAGAAAGGGAAGTAAGGCACAATTGGGTTCGGCGGCGGCGGTGTCGGGTAGTTCTTGTAGTACGGAGGAGGGTAATACGATCCGACGATTCCGCCGCCGTACGCCGGCGGAGGTGGTGAGTAGTAAATGTACTGAGCAGGAGGGGGAGGGGGGTAATAGTAGGACCCGCCGCCGCCGGAGCTGGGCGGAGAAGGCGGCGGAGGGCAGTTGCCGGAGGAGGAGGAGGGCGGCGGAGGGGACGGCGGAGGAGGAGAGGGGACAGGTTTACAGGGATTTTCACAAGAAGAACACATTGTGCACTGGATCTGATCTTTAGAGGTGGATTTGAGGGAATCGGACATGGCCATGGGAATGAAAGTGAAGAAGAAGAAGATTGTGAGAAGAGGAGGCATTATTGGAGGAGGAAAGAGGGAATGATCCAAAAAGATGATCAGAGAGAGAGAGAGAGGGGAAGATGATAATGGAAAGTGAAGAGGGAGGGAGTGTGACTGTGTGTGAGTGAGTGAGTCTTATCTTTGAAGGTAGAGAAGGGGGCACTATACAACACCTTTTTATTGATGTAAGTATCTTCAATATTATTTATTTATTTTTTTAATTTTGAAAGAAAAGAAAAAGAGTGAGAAGACATGAAGGAGGGGGATGAGAATGAAAACAGTGAATGTGAATGTATGAATAAGAAAAGGTCGGAGGTGAGGAAGAAAGTACTGACACCGACACGTTTTACTTTGTGGCAAAGTTGCCACCATTCAACACGTTTATATTTTTCTTTATATACTTCTACTTTTTTTTTTTTAAATACAGAACATATTTAAGTAAATAAACTTGTTCTTAAATATATGATTTATTTTTGATTTATTTCAATTTTTTTTATCAAATTATTCCTATTTATACTTCTTGATAATAAACAAGCAATAGAGGGGGTGAGAATAAAAATAGATGATTACGGTGTTTTGATGATATGATGTCATTTTAACTAATTTAACTAACTTTTTTAATATAATCAAATTAGATAGTTAGATATATCTAGGAATTGAGGGGGTACTTATTTTTTCTTACCGTAAGTTGGAGTATTCCAACTTTGATTTGAAGTTAGTGAGAGATCTTGTTTAGTCTTGTTTTGGCATTAGATTTTTTAATTAAGGTTAAAGATCATATTTATCCCGTAAGTATGCACGGTTGATCACATTTACCCCGGAAGTTTTTTTTGGTCCAATTTTACCCCGAAAATGTCTAAAGTGTATCATATTTACCCTTTACCGTGAAAAAAACTCATGTTGACCGTTAAATAGTTGACGTTGACCGTTAATATTTTGAAGGTAAAGGGCGAATATGATCCACTTTGCACACTTCCGGCGCAAAATTGACAAAAAAATACTTTCGGGGCAGATGTGATCCACCGTGCATACTTCCAGGGCAAATATGACTTTTAACCCTTTTAATTAACATGTGAATATACAATTTTATCTTTTATTTATTATATGTTGATTTTATTTTTATGTAGCGTATTAAATATCAAAATAAGGATAAAATTAAACTTTTCAAAAATGGGATAAAATTGAAATTTTTTATTTTTGTAAGACTGGGTTAATTGTATTTAAAAATTTTATTGAAATGTGTAAAACATATAATGAAAGTGGCTTATAGATACCACTCTAATCTTTTTTATAAGTCCACTTTGTAGAAAAATTTTAACACTTATTACAAGTTCATTTTGGGAGCAATGAATGTGAGTCTTACAATTTTGCACTTATTAATAAATGTAGAGAGAGAGAGAAGGAAGGAATGAATTACAATGTATAAAATATTATTTGAACACTTATTCATAAAATGAGGGCAAAATCGGAATAACATACTAATTTAAGTAATATTTAATGAGATAATTACCTTTCATTAGCATGTAGAATTACCTTTCCTTAGCACATGAAAATTATGTAATTCAGACTTGTAAAAAGGACAGATACAATTAAATGAGTACTACACTACACTCCATCTAATCATTACTATAAGTGCCCTTGTCAATTATAATAAACTCCAACCTCACAATAATTATTATCTCACACACCATCCTCATTAAATATGGGTATATATGAAAAAAAATATAATAAAAACTCCTTAATAACTAGTAAATGTTTTATAAAAAAAGACAAAACAAAATAGTGCACAAAGTAGCAAATATTAAAAAAAGACCAAAAACATTTGCTACTTATAGTAAGCATAATAGGGAGTTACTACAATAAATTTGATGTAGATTTACCATTATGTTTTGTCAATTTAACCACTTTGTGTAATTTTAATCTTGTGTTTGTGGGTGTTGGTTGAAGCACTCTTACATAAGACGCAAACTCCACGTGGTGCTTTTGGCGTTACCGCAGCTTCGTGTCACACTTGAATTCTCTCATCATATCCTCTTCTATTTGGTTTTATTCTATTATAAGAATTTATTTTTAAAAAAAAATTGTACAAAACCACAAAAACTTAAATTCACGTAAAGGGTTACATTATATTCAACATTGCCTTTTCTTTTAATAAAAAAAATCTTTTATTGAGTATAATAGGAATAATAATTTAAGATAATTAAAAAATTGGAGCCATGACAAGTGAGGAAAATAAAATCACATTGAAATAGTTACTTTCAATTGGACTGGTATGCTTCAAATTGATCCAATAATATTAAATATAAAATAATGGTGCCGAATAATTGAAGAATAACAAATTATTAATCCCTAGCCTTGTCAATTTCATTGTTTTATTTTTCTATCTTCTATATATGTTACAAGTATTTGCAAAATCAGTGAGAGCGTGCAGATGATTCATTAATTGTTCGGCATCGGGGCGATAAAATGCATTGCATGCATGCACAAATGTTGACACAGGTTTGCTTCTTCTGTGTAACACTGTCCTCTATTATTCAATCATTTTTTTGTCATTTTGTTACTTAATTAATTCTTATTCACTTAGTTACTCAACTCGGCTTGCATTTTTTTAAAATACTCATGGTGCTACTATGCCTTTCAAACCTTTAATTATAGTGATCTAAATTTAAATATAAATATTTTTATTATTTTTTAAATTATATTTATTAACTACATAAATGTTAAGTTGATTATATTAAAATTCATCATTTTTTATTTCTTAACATTTTATAAATAAACACAAAATAAAAAAATACTTCATCTTCAATATATGTGGTATTAGAAATTCAACATAACTATTTTCAAATTTATAATATTACTAATACTAATCCTATATGTACGTACTGCGTGTAACATTTATAAGTTGTAAATATTGTAATGTATTATAAATTTTATTTTATACAGTAATAGATATATTGGTATGTGTGTGTAAATTTATACACATTGATATACACACATATTGAAAAATTGGTTGATGAACATATTAGCAGATAAGTCTGCAATATCATCAACCCTTTTCTATTTCGGAACCTTCTTTAATTTGTGCATTATGTTCTCCTACAATCATTATGAGTTCGTTTGATAGTAATTGATAATTTTCATTTTCATATATACTACGTACCATACATAATGATACATATTATGCATACAATATGGTATGATTTTTTTAAGAAGTATGCTTTTACAACTAGTTTGAGTATGTAGTGTGAGGCAGGATAGAACGGAATAGAGGTTACATATTTTAAATCTCTTAATGTTGCTATATATATAAAATTATATTATAAATAATGAAACTAATTCACATTCAAGTTAATCGAACCAGGAATCACTATATAAGTTAAAATGAATTTCATTCACATTTTGAAATTTCATTTAATGTGCATGCTTGCCATTGAATGGATAGATTTATGGCAGCTGCTGAAAAACTCAGGTTACTCATGTTTTTCTTTGGTTTGTGTCGGCCTATTTTTTATTTGTTGGTACTATATTGCCATAAAAATGCTTTGTTTCATGTTGAGTGCGCACATGATTATTTAATTTCAGGCTACTCTCTTCTCTTGGGGGTGATGTACCAGGGTCTTGTTCAATACCTCCAGGGATATAGACATCCTAAATCGTCAAATCTTTATGACGTTTCATAGAGAGGCCGGACTCTATATCTTCGCACAAGTTTAACGTAATTTATAAAATAAACATGTTTCAAACAATGAAGGTTATCACATGAATAACTACATTTTCTTAGTTATCTAAAATAAAAAGCAGATCTAGAATTAAAAAAAAAAGAACTTTAATTTCAGGATCAAATTCCAATGAGTGGTTCTTGTGATGTTACTTATTATTACTTAGAGTTTACTTACTCAATATATAGATCATCTAATGTCAAAAATACAATATTTATTTCCTTTTTGTAATTGTAGTTTAAGATAGTCTAAGATTTCAGGATTCAAGAGCAAGGGATAACAGGACTAAGGTGTAAGAAAGGTCAAAAGGTAAGAAAAGTGGGTATATATAACTTAACTTTTTTTGCCAGATAGAACTTAATTAACTTAAAGTGTATAAGTAAGAAATTAAAGGTAATTAAGATAGGTCAACTTTAATTGGAATATAACATAAAAAATAGTGATTATTATTTTATCATTTTGATGATAGAAACTTCTTTAAAAAAATTTTTGATCCTTGTAAAGCAGTAATACAGATCAATGAGTATAAAACAACAAAATCAAATTTGACAATAAGATAGTGGAATTTAAACGACACCAATTGCTCAAAGACAAATTAGTTATGGTGTCAAAGCATCAGGATAAATGAGTTTTTTTTATACTAGGATAAATAAGTATTTAATTAATATAATTAATCATTGTACTTTTAACTAAAAGTACAAACGCAAATATACATTTTTGCCTAAATTTAATACTGAAAGGCCACTGAATCTTCTCTCTATTATTGCAATACATCAAATCCAAAAATCCCTTTCATTTTCTATAGAAAGACTTAATTCTTTGTTCGTGTTATTTGATCACTAATTATAATTATGGTGTTGAGTTTTGTCAAAAGTATTTTCTGGAATCCATACAGGAAAGAAAGAAAGTGGCCACAAAGTCATGCATGCCCAAAAAGAAGTCTTGTTTTTCTTTCATGAATCCCAAGGCTTAATAGTGGTAGGAAAGGGTGATATCATATGTTACCATCTCGTGAAGGGCAACTTGAAAGATATATATATTTATATATAGAGAGAGAGAGAGAGAGGGAGGGAGGGAGGGAGGGAGGGAGGGATGGCCGTCCACTAGGACTTTCCAGGCTGTATTAGGGCTTTATTAAAGTCCATTGTCCCTCCATTACTATGCTCCACCACCAAATCCTTCTCTTTTCCTTCAAACATCCTTTCCATTATGTTTCTCCCTTTTCTTCCATAAAGCCTCCTTCTTTTTCTCTCTATCATATTTCTTAACTAGGAGTATTTAGTTTTCTACTTTGGTCCTGGTCTTGCAATTATGTATATACTTTCAGCAATAACAGTAAGGACAAAAACAAATGGTCTCTCTATCTCTTTCTACCCTTTCAATAGGATCAAAGGAGTAATGTATTTAGTGTTTTCATTAACAGTTCTCTAACAATATTTGTCGATTTGAGCTAATTAAGATCAAGCTTAATAATGTTTAGCTAAAGCTTTGGGAATATTTTCATTTTTGCGCCATTGACATAATTAATTTATTGATATGTTTAATTTATAATACGATGGTCTGTATTCCTTTTAAGTTCATTCCTTGCATTATCATCTTGAGGATTGAACTCTAACCCTGTTAAATTACTTCAAATTTTTTCTACTGCAGTGAAAAACTAATTTAATTATATATGCCTCGGAAAGATTGATGGCAGAAAAAAATTGGACTTTTCTAAAGTTGAGCTCTTTATAAAATGTACAACAATTGATCAAAGTGTCAATAACTCTCGCCATCTGCCTATTTATAAATAGACTTTATAACATGACTGCTCTTTCAGAAGTTAACAGACTGCTGGATACTTATATTGTATGGTTCTTAAACTATTATTTCTGTTACCTAAATTAATATAGATTTGGAAATACAAGAAATGTTGTTTAGTGGAAGTTATAGAATAAATGATAAGATAATTATTGTGCACGTACGGTATATTTAATTATATAGCTATGTTGAGTGTTGACTATCTATATAAGGACAAGTGAGTTATATTATTAAGATTATCCTTTTAATTTATACCACTCTTTTCCTTATTAATTATAAGTCCACCATAACTACTTCTCATATACCAAAGAATCAAAGTTATAGCATTAAATATGACATTTTTTTTAACTTTGCCCTTATTTAAGAATATGTATTAAAATAATATTTATGCATTACAAACCTTCTCTCTCATCTTCTTTATTTCCAATACAAGGGTAAAATAATAACTATAGTATTAATTGATCCCAAACTAAACTAATATTTAAGAATAAAAAATTTGTGATAGTTGGACTTATAATAAGCAACAAGGTGGTAAATAACTGTGTGAAGAGTTATTAAAACTTTGTAATATACCAAGATAGGACAAGACATTTTACTTTTCTTATCACTACAAAAATGGGGCTTTTGGTGGCCACTTTCAGCGGCGACATTTACTGTCGCCGCTGAAAGTCGAGGTTTCAGCGGCAACTCACAAAAGTCGCCGCTGAAGACAACACTTTCAGCGGCGAGCGACTTTTGTGTGTCGCCGCTGATGGTGCCACGAAATAAAAAAAAATTTCCCTTTCATGAGGGATCGAACTTGGGTCCCTTGCTTACTTAAAGCCCTTTCAAGCCAACTAAACCAGTAAGCTAATGTTGACAAATTTTACTTCAAATTTTATATGTAACATCTGAAAATGAATTTTAGACTTATATGTTGGTGAACTTTCCCTCTTTCTGCCGCGAATTAGAAAGACATCCCAAATTTCCCCTCTTTTTCTGCCGCGAAGTTCATCCGAAATTTGCCCAAATTTGTGTCACTCCCTCGTGCCATTGTTCTTGCTCTCGTTCTTGCTTCTTCCTTCGGCGCCATTGTTCTTCCATCGCTCTCTCTCTGCTTTGTTCTTTCGTCAGCACCATTGCGTGAGGGAGAAAATGGGTTGAAGAAATTTGGTATGCCCCCTTGTTGTTAAGCTTTGTTCATGCGTGATTTCCTCCAGGAAGCTTTGTTCTTGTTTCTTGGAATTGTTTTGGGTTTTTTTCTTCATTTTCATTTCCCTTTAACATCCGTTTGGCTGTTCATTTTCAAGCTTTGTTCATATTGCTTTGTTCTTGTGATTTTATTTTCCTTGAAATTTCAGGACTTTTCTCTCATAGAGTAGAAGTATCTCTCTCTTACTCTGAAAGCTCGAGTTGAAGCACTCCTTGATCAACGCGGTGCTGAACTCGCTGAAAACAATCTGTATGAATCGTTTATTTTTTGCCTGTTTGATACTGTTTGGGTGTTTTTTCTTCTTTTTTTTTTGCTTTTTTAATTGTTGTTATTGATTCTGGGTTTGTAGATTGAGAATGACCGGGAGATAGAGAGGTTTAGGACTGAGGTTGTAGGATTAGGAGTAGGATTGTTCTGTGATGCAAATTGAAGGAATGTATGTATTGAAATTTTTGAACTCCGATCCATGATGCTCTATTTCTGTTCTTGTTGAGTAACTATTCTGAGGCTTTGGTTTTCTCTGTTTAGATCTTATATGAGTCAAAGACATTAAATTAACCTTTAAGGTGATTAATACTGTGGCTTTGAAGGCTTTATGGTCATTGCATGTCGATTCTTCTATTGGATTCTTTAGAAGTCTGAAGTAGGGAAAATTTTGAGTCCTTGAGGTTCTGTTTTTATATGAAGTATGTGTATGATGAAGTTTCAGTTGAAGAGGAATTCATGAGGTCAAGCTAAATTTGGTTACATATTGATTTCTATGTTTGCTTGGGTCTGTGTTCTATTTTCGAATATGAGAACTGTGGCTTTGCTTTGGGACCTATATTGAGACTTAAAGAAAAGGAAACATTTAGGGAAGTACCTATGGGAGCATGTGGGATTGCTGAACAATTTGTGAAAGATTTTCTAAATTAGGGCTGTGATATTGAGCTGCAAGAAGATAGAGTCTGAACAGTTTGCTTGGTTATGTTTATTTAATTAGTGATGGGTTTATTTTTCTTTTCCCCCTTAATGTCTTGCGCATATATTCCTCTTCAATTTCAAGTTTTAACAACCAAATTTTTTAAGTGATTTTGGGCATACAGGAAGCAGCAATTAGAGCTCTTTCAGAGGTAGTTCTCCTTATTCTCTTATCTTATTCTTCTTATTGCTTGTTTGTTGCTATATGTTTAGGAGAAAAACCAAAAATTTATGAAAGTTGGTGCTTACTTGAATGACTTGGTTTACTCCTTATTCTCTTAAATGATGTTCACTAGTTTAATAAATCGCCTGCAAGTTGTATGTTCAATTGCTGTCAGGCAGTAGAAAAGCATGGCAGCTGACATTGCTTCTGGATCTGTTACCATATCATATGGCGTGGTGCTATATGTTGAAGATTCATTAAAATACAATTGAAGAAATTGATGGGGCAGGGGTGTGACCAAATTTAGGCCTTAGGATGAATAGAAAGTTTAGTGCTCTGCTTATGCTTTGAATAGCTTCCCCTTAAAAACTTGCGTTCAGATCATTTTGTAAATGCAGAAAATTTCATCGGAAAACTTGCTTTGAATAGCTCTGCAAATGGATCTGCAAACAGATCATTTTAAGATTAATAGGCACTGCAAAGATTTCTGGCCTTCTGCTTTGCTGGTTTCCATTTGTAAATGCAGAAAATTTCATCGGAAAATTTTAAGTTAATATTTAGTCATCTATATCTTCCAAAGATGTTTGAAGATTGTTGCAATGGAAATTTTTAGTTGTACACCAAGAGGTTTGAGAACTACAGAAACAACTATTCATGCATTAGTTTAAGTAATAGCAACTAAAAATTATGGGAAATGAATAAAAGGGTTTTGTTAATTGAATAGAGCAATGTTCCAAACTTGTTTATTAGGATATGACTTGACATTGGTTATAATATTATTTTTGTTATGTTTGACTGGGGTTTGACAGTAAATAATCAGAATTGATAGGACACAAACTAGACAATATGCCTGTGCACCTATAGTCCAACTAATTATTTGTATTGTGGGCACTATTGAACTCAGATTAGTTATCATCCTTTTTCAATTTCAATAAGAAAATTTGTAAAACAATTTTAGTCCTTTTAACTTTATTGATAGTCTCATAAGCTATAGGATACAAATAGTTCAAAATGGAGTTGTCTGTATATGACATGTAAAGTACTTGTACTGGGAAAGGTGTGACAATTCCCATTTCAATCTGGCACTTGATAGTCTATTGTTCAAGCTGGTGCTTCATAGGTTAAATTTGTGCTGTATCAAAGTGCAGGAGAATGTGAAGTCTGTGGTTATTTGACCTGTTATTGTGAGTTTCTTGTAGCAAGTAATGCTAATGTGGTTAAGACGTCAAATAATTATAACATATTGTTTTCTTTTCATTGTAACTTTCTTTATGATTTATTTTGGGGTTTAGAAGTAATTTATTGAATACTTTTGGAATCAAAATAACTTAAATTGATTGCCATTATATAATTTTTCTGTGAAATTCAGGATGAAGTTAACAAATTACGGGAGGAAGTGGCTCATTTGCAGATTTAGGTATGAAAAATTAATCATTTTCCTTGTTTAAAGTAGTAAGATAATTAACCTTGCACTCTGGTCTGGAGGTCCTTACCCTTGAATGTTCTCTTAATTTATTTATTAATCACACATAGTGTAGTCGATTCTCTTGTGGTTACAACAAACAAGGGTGATTAAAAAGGCCCTACTATGAATACGCTTGGTATCTCTTAACCTTCTTTTTGAGTTCTCTTTCCCAATGTAGTCTCACATAACCCTCTATCCTCACTTATTGCTCTTAGTTGGTGACACCTTTTCTTGTAGTTTTTTTTTGGGTGAGCGCGGGCCCCCTTTTCAATTTGATGTGTTATAGTATCTCATTTTATAAAAATAAAATGTTTTCTCTACCAGGGCTGAGTGCTTGTACTTATTTCAGATGGAAGAGTTAAGTAATGCCCAAGGTGGTACTATCAAGAACATTATATATTTGCTTTATAAAGGCAAAGTTGACTCGTGAGTAAACCAAGTGAACCTAGAGACAAAAATTGACAACATCTTAGTGATGAGCAAATGTGGTTAAATTCTCTTAGACAAGCCTAGCCAGCTAGCAAGTCTCTTCACAATGCCCTAAAAAAAGCAAACTCTACTCATGCCACAAACAACACTGCACCATTTGAGTTTTTTTAATATATATATATACAGTCCCTTATTTACTTGGAAGACCCACCGTTGATTAATGCATAGTCTTATGTTAGTGCTAATGCTTAGTTATTTTGGTTTTATTAATGAGATGAACTGATTAATCAGTTCTATGTTATTTGTAATGGGTTGAAACTTGAAAAAGGTTTGAAAGAGTCGCCAAATGTAATTGCTTTCATTAATATATATTGATATATATATTGATAATTGGGATTGGTAATTGCTTTCAACCATGCTTCTTTTGTTTGTTTCTCCTAGTTCTTTCTGTGATTTGAGCTTATATGGCCTTATTTGCTTGCTTTACTTGCTAGATTGATATTGTTGTGGTGCTTTTGAAGTTTGCCATTTTTCTTCTTACCGGCACCGTTATCTTCTGGGCATCATTTTCTCTTTAAGTCTTCATCAGGTATATTCAGTAACTCAACTTTCTCTTTTGCAATTCTTTGAATATTTCGTTGTGAAAGTGTGTCTATATGTTGTATTTATTAGTTTCTTGCTTAACTTTTGCACTTCTTTTATACTTATTACTTTATTGTTTCCTTTTTTTGACATTAAGTATGTATCTTAAACTTTTCATGCTTCAGTAATGGACAAAAGTTGGTTGGACATTAAAGACAGAGGTAATGTGGCATACATTAGAGGAGTAGAAAGTTTTATTGAATGGGCTTTTAGTCAAAATGGAGTAAAGACCAAAATACGGTGTCCTTGTAAAAAATGTATGAACGTTACATTCAAATTGAGAAGAGATGTTAAAGTAGACTTGTTGACTAAAGGCTTTTGGGCTAGTTACAAGGTGTGGGACTTGCATGGGGAAGCTTCTAGATTTCGAAGTGATTGTGAGACTTCAAGTAGAGTGGTAGAAAATGACACTTATGAGGAGGAAGATCTTACACGGATGGTATATGATGCATTTGGAATTCCTTCTTGTGATGATGCAAACATAAGAAGTGAAAGTGGAATTCCTTCTTTAGATGATGCAAACATAAGAAGTGAAAGTGAAAAGCCAAATGTGAATGCTCAAAGATTTTTTGACCTGTTAAAAGATGCAGAGACAGAACTTTATCCAGGTTGTGGCAAAGAGTCCAAATTGTCTTTCATTGTAAAATTGTTTCAAGTGAAGTGTCTTAGCCATTGGAGCAATAAATCCATGGATCTATTGTTCACTGTATTGAAAGAAGCTTTCCCACAAGCTTTGATCCCACAATCATTCTATGAAGCTAAGAAGGTAATTCGTGATTTAGGTTTAGATTACAAAAAAATTGATGCTTGCGAAAATGATTGCATATTATATTGGAAAGAGCATGCAAATGCAAAATCATGCCCTAAGTGTAAAGCTCCCAGATGGAAGTTGAATAAGGTGAAAGGAAAAAATGTTCCTCATAAAGTGTTGAGGCATTTTCCAATAACGCCTAGACTTCAAAGGCTTTATATGGCAGGAGAAACTGCTAAACAAATGAGGTGGCACAAGGAGAAACGCGTTGATGATGATGTAATGAGGCATCCTGCTGATTCTCTTGCTTGGAAATACTTTGACCAGCAATTCCCTAGATTCTCCATTGATCCAAGGAGTGTCCGGTTGGGTTTGGCAAGTGATGGTTTTCAACCTTTTGGGAACATGAGTGCTAATCATAGTATTTGGCCCGTTGTCTTAGTGCCATACAACCTGCCACCATGGATTTGCATGAAGAGTCCTTATTTTATGATGACACTTCTTATTCCCGGTCCAAAGTGTCCAGGTAATGAAATAGACGTTTATTTACAGCCAATGATTGAAGAGCTAAAACAGTTGTGGGCAGAAGGGGTGGAAACATATGATGCACACACAAAATCAAATTTCAAGATGCACGCTGCAGTATTATGGACAATAAATGACTTTCCTGCATATGAAAATCTTTCGGGGTGGTCAACTAAAGGTAAGCTTGCATGTCCGTGTTCCCACAAAGACACACATTGCATTTCATTAAGGAATAAGTTAGCTTACATGGGTCATCGACGCTTTCTTCCTCAAAGTCACCCATGGCGTATGGATGTGAAGTCATTTGATGGGAATGAAGAACACGGTGCTCCACCAATTCCGTTAACTGGAGATGAAGTACTTATGCAGTTACAACAATTGGGTGATGTGTCGTTTGGAAAAAGTCATAAACGAAAGCGCAATACAGAGACTAAGGCTTACAATTGGAGGAAAAAAAGCATTTTTTTCCAATTGCCTTATTGGAAAGCATTGTTGATAAGACACAATCTTGATGTGATGCATATAGAAAGAAATGTTTCTCATAATATTGTGTCAACGATAATGGATTTGGTTGGAAAAACCAAGGACACAATGAATAGCAGATATGATTTGATGGACTTGGGCATTAGGCGTAATTTACACTGGTTGGTGAGGGTAATAATGCTTCAAAGCCTCGTGCTCCTTACACACTGTCACCGGAACAGAAATTAGATCTTTGTAAATTCTTAGCCAACATAAAGGTACCTGATGCCTTTGCATCTAACATTTCAAGGTGCGTCAACATTAATGAGAGGAAAATATTTGGTTTGAAGTGTCATGATCATCATGTGCTATTGCAAGAGCTGTTTCCTGTTGCAATACGTGGACTATTACCTCCCAAAGTATGTGAACCAATTATAGAAGTGGGAAAGTTTTTTAAGAACATTTGTTCTAAGTGTTTAACATGTGAAGAACTTGATAAGCTTCAAAGCCAAATAGTAGTAACCTTATGCAAGTTAGAGACTATCTTCCCGCCTGCCTTCTTCGATGTCATGGTACACTTGCCAATACATTTAGCACGAGAAGCAAAACTTGGTGGGCCTGTTCAATATCGTTGGATGTATCCCATAGAAAGGTAAGATACTTTAATATGCCGTATTACTATTACAGTCACATCGTTAAATACCTACCATACAAGTTTAAGCAACTTCTTTGTTGTAGGTATTTGCGATCACTGAAATCAAATGTTCGTAATATGGCTCGACCTGAGGGATCAATTGCAGAAGGATATTTAGTAGATGAAAGTCTCACATTTTGCTCGCGATACTTACAAGATTTTCCTACAAAATTTAATGTGCAACGTAGGAATGAGGAAAATGATGTTGACATCAATTATGAACTATCAATATTCAAGAGAAGTGGTGAACCTAGGGGACAGTACGATACAATCTCTCTTTCCTATGAAGAGTATTGTCAAGTGAGAATGTATGTTCTCCAAAATTGTGAAGAAGTTTGGCCATTCATAGAGTAAGTTTGTCTTACTTGAAAACGGTGTATTTGTAATCTATATTTTTCTTACTTCTGTAAAATTTATAGGGAATATCAGAATATGCTTGGAACCCAACAAGAATCAATGAGTAAGCAAAGACAATATGAGGAGTTTCATGATTGGTTTCGTTCCCGAGTAAGCATTAGTATTTTGGACCTTGATGTATGTATTAATTTTTATTAGTATGATATCTTTAAAAAATGGTTTTTGTTTGCATAGGTGCTGACATTATCCATTCAAGGCAACTTAGGTCCTGAACTTGACAGTTTATCCATTGGTCCTATGAAGGTAGTGAGGCGTTATTCCATGTTCATAGGCAATGGATTTCGCTTCCACACAAAAGATCGAGCTAAGGGGAAAAAAACTCAAAATAGTGGAGTCATGGTGAAGGTTGATATTGGTAATGTAGACAAAGAGTATTATGGTGTGTTAGAGCATATTTATGAGTTGTCTTATGTAGGGAATAAGAAAATATACTTGTTTAAGTGTCATTGGTGGGACGTGGCTAACTTAGACTAAGGATATAAGGTCAACAAGTATGGGTTCACAAGTATTAACACTCAATATTCATTAGAAACTGATGAACCATTCATTTTATCATCTCAAGCAGAGCAAGTTTTCTATGTTGATGATATTGTTCATCCTGGTTGGCTTGTTGTGATAAGAACAAATCCACGAGACTTGTTCAATATGCTAAGTATGAATGATGATGATGATGATACTGGTAGAAGGGGAAATGTTACTACATTTGATGAAGATGCTTATCAACAATTGGTGGTTGACTTGAATATTAATGCTACAAATCTTGATGTTCCTGATATTTTCATTGACTTAGGCGATTATGTTGTACCTCCACAAACTTCTATGGAAGCAGGAGCACCATCACATAGAAGTATGTGTAATACCATGGAATTTGGATTCATTGATGATAGCCAGACTCATTTATCATCTCATGAAGATAATGATGAGGAGGATGTGCTTGATGATAATGATAGTGATAGTGAAGAAGAAAGTGACGCAAATGATGAAATGGAAGAGAGTGACTCAGAAGATATTCATAGTAGTGATAACTTCTCAGAAGAATCAATTGAATGAATTTAGTGTCTTTATGAATGGTAGTTTTAATTATAATTAAGTAAATGTCTTTTTATAGTTCAGTGCTTTTTAGAAAATATGCTAAATTTGTACATTCTTGCAGGACATGTCTGGACTTCGAGGAAGAGGTGGGAAGTCTCGTTTACTTAACATAAGGAGAGGACATGGCTCACTTAGTAGTGGTGGTACTTGCTCCATGCCATATAGAGAGCCAACAATGCCTGGTGGTACTCAGCATGAGAATCAGCCTGACAACTCCGCTCCAACTGAAAATAGTAGTGCTGGTAAATTTTATTGACACTAACTTGATTTTAATTACACTTAACCTTTATTTCTGAATGTCTAACACATATTTTAACTGTTTCATTTGAATGATAGGCTCTTCTAGTACAATCATTAAGAGGAGAGGAGTATATAAATCAATCAACGTGGATTCGAGAACAAGATTTTCAAAGATTCGAGTTAAATTATCGGATAAGGTGGCCAGACCAGTGGGACTAGGAGCAAGAGACTTAGCTAACTATTGTGGTTTAACAATCAGGACAACAATATCTTTGCGGCAATGTGTCAAGTGGGAGGATGCTTTTAAAAAGTATGGTGAAGATATGCTATTCAAAGTGAAGGTACAATCCTTAAATTTAAATGTTGGTGTTTCTAAAAAATGATACCTACTTTAGTGCTTATAAGCTATTTGATCTTTTACATCTATTACTAGTGACATAATCTGAAGTTGAGTCATTGAATGGTTTATGAAGAAATTAGCTTTAAATCTTGTTATAGTTTGCTGCTTAGCCTGTGAAGTGAAATTATTTCTGTCAATGATTTTGTCTGTTTTTTATATTAATCAGCAATAATGCTTAAGCATTGATAGCACTTGTCTATGTTAGTTCCCTGCTCAGCTTTTGAAAAACTAATCTTAAGCTTTTGAAGATGTGAGAATGATTGTCATTGGTTGTAAATTAGTGAAGAATTTAACTTGGTTGCATTTATATTTTTTTAGGACAAATTTGAACCTGCGATTGCTGGACAAGAAGAAAAGTTTGATAAGTATTTAAAAATGGCTTTCCAAAAAGCATTTAACAATTGGAAGACTAATTTGCATCAATACTACCAAAAATATAAAGGTGATGAAGAGAGGTTAGCTAAACCACCTGATCAGATAAGTCCTGAAGATTGGGAGTATTTATTGACATATTTTAAATCCCCCAAATTCCAGGTACCTTACAAACTTTTGAAATGAATTCTCATTATTTTCTCAATCAAATACTTATCAGTTAACTAACTTTGTTATAGACTATGAGTGCCAGAAACAAGGGAAACAGAGCGAAACAGGTTACAAAACATACTTGTGGTTGTTTATCATTTACTGAAGTAGATCACTCTGTTGTAAGTTCAATCTCTCTCTTTTACTTTAATTTATGTTTTACTTAATTTTCTATCTTTTAGTATACTATTGGTTGTATTCTTTCATTGTACTTTGTAGACTGACCCCACAACTGGAGAATGCCCACCGTTGGATGAGTTGTGGCAGATCAAACACACCAGAAAGACTGCAGATGGACAGTTACAGTGGTCAGATCCTGCCGCCGAAGAAGCTTATGTATGTATGATACTATTTGTTCTTGTTTTGTTTATGAATATTTGTCTTATTCCATAACTTTATACTTTTAATGTAGGTGCAAATGAGGGATCTAAGACAAACACAGGAATTAGAGGGTGATGCCAGGATGACCGATGATGATATATTAACTAGTGTTCTTGGGTAGAGATCTGGATATGTTAGAGGAAAGGGTTATGGAGCAGAGCCTTCAAGGAAGAGAGATCGCCCTCAATCGAGTCAAACTTCAATTGATCAAGTGCGAATACAGATACAAGAAGACTTTGATAAGAAAATTCAAGAGGAGCGACAAAAATATGAGGCAAACCTTGCTGCAGAACGTGCAAAGATGGAAGAAGAGCGTACGCAATGGGAACAAAGAATGGAGCAAAAAATGCAAGCTCAATTTGCTGCCATGATGAAAAACATGCAAGCAAATCCCCATCCTTAGTCTTTTCATCTGACTTGGTATCTATATATGTTGAGGACTTTGAATACTATGTATAAGATTGTTCTTTGGGTACAATATAATTGATTTTATTAGTATAATGTATTGTTGTTGTCAATATTTAATTTTTAAGTCATTTATTTATAGGATATACATTTAATGGGAAATGAATACATTTTAATTTTATTTTTTTAAAAAAAAAGGGTTTCAGCGGCGACAAAAGTCGCCACTGAAGGGTCAAGCTTCGGCGGCAACTTTCCATAGCTTTGGTGGCGACTTATGTCGCCGCTGAAGGGTTTAGCTTCGGTGGCGACATAAGTCGCCGCTGAAGGTCACATCTTTGGTGGCGACCTTTATGGGCTTTGGCGGCGACTTTTGTCGCCGCAGAAACTTCAGTTTTGGCGGCGACTTTTGTCGCCGCAGAAACTTCAGTTTTAGCGGCGACCCTAATGGTCGCCGCAAATACCTTCAGCGACGGCCACATAGGTGGCGACTTTTTGTCGCCGCGAAAGGCTTTCGGCGGCGACCTTTATGGGCTTTGGCGGCGACTTTTGTCGCCGCTGAAAGTCGATTTTTTTGTAGTGTATGCATGTCCTAAAATATTTCTACCTTGTCTGTCAACTGAATGAGTAAGATTATATATAGAGTGTAGAAGTAATAATAACTTTCGGGTATAGTTTTATTTAAAAGTATAATCCTTTTCTTGGGTTTATAGGGTAAAATGTTTTGGACCCTTCTAACAAGTGCGCTTATGAAAAGTTATTCCTATCTTACTTCCATGCACAAAGGAAAACCACTGCATTACGCATTTTTGGGAAAGATGTAATGTTAGTGTTGGTAGAGATCTACGCGTAGATATACTTGTGCTTAATTATAGTAAAGTAAATGTGAAGCAAAGGCAGTTTAATAATAAAATGAAATAACCCCTAATAAATTAAAAAGGAGAGGGCGTGATTAGGGGATCTTGCTTTGCACTTTGAATTCTTCATTCGTTTACTTAACTTTTTCCTGTTTGCCTTGCTTTTGAGTTTCTGTCGACTTTTTGTTTTTCAATTTGAAAGCTTTCTTTTGTACTATGATTACTCCCCTGGAAATCATATATACTTATTATTCCTTTCGCTGTCTAGAGAGCATTAAACAGAATTTATGCCCACTTTCCATTAATCCTAAGATCCTCATTGAAATAGTTGGATAATCGATCAAACGACACACACACACATTATCATCAACAAAACTTGGTTAACAAATAAGGCTTTATCGAGTATATATGCAGATTTTCTGATCAAACAAAAAAATATGCAGATGTATAGGGCCTATGAGAGTTGTTAATATATAATAAATATTGTGGAGATAATTCACAATGTTTTGCTGTTTAAAGATATGATCCTCACAACCTTTGTAAATTGGGAAGGCTTTGTTTAATTAAGGATGAAAGTCATTTTCAATAATATTTAAAGGATACAATTAATTCTTAGATTTAATTCATTTTTGTGAGAAATATAAAGGATTGAAGTAAAAGAAAATAAAAGCCCATGAATATTATCAATTCTTTCAATGAGTACAAATAAACCTTTCAATTAGTTTTTAAGGAATTGATTCATAGTCTTAACTTATAAAGTCGTAATTTTGTGAAAGCTGATGAGGTAATCTCATTTCAGTTTGAGATTATGTATTTGGAAGGGCAACATCAGGTGGGGTCAAATTAAAGTTGTTTTTTTATTCATTTCAATGATCAAGAAACATAGCTAAGTGCCTTTTAAAGCAAGTTCAATTACTGACACGATCGAAGAATGCATATGATAGTAATACATTGAAGAGCTCACCGAATGGGGTTATGTCGGAGCAGTGCCGCCTCGGGCCCTCTCTTCAAGAAACTTAGGGACCAAGGGAGATAATGGGAGCTACCCCCGAGTGTCGTTCTCTTGAGGAACCTAAAAATGCAAATGGTTCCTAATAACTAGATGCAAACAATTAAACGGGTAAAAGCATTTTTGGTTGATTTTAAGTATGAAGTTGGTATAAAAGTATGATATGTTCAAGATGCGAATAAAAGATTGGATTAAATTGGGAGATTTGGAATAAATGGGAATAGATAATCCTTGATGATTAGAGGTTTAAATAATCATTGCTTTAAGTTGTTTTTGGGAAATTCTTCAGCTAATCAAAAGATCCCTAGAGGAATCCCTCTAGGCTAGGCTTGGGTTGGGTGGATTAGCACCGGAATCCCGCTTACTAATCCCTCCAACTCCAAGTTGATTAAGCTCAATAACTAAGGTGAATTTGCTAATTGTAAGGGGCTCATAATCCAACAATCGGAATCCCGAATTGTCACTTAATTAATCCTAGGGTTTTAATTCATTATTGGAATCCCAAATAATAAATTAAGACTCTAGGATTAAAGCCCAATGCCACTCATGCAATTTGACAAATTCAAGAGCCAATTCACAAATGCAAACACTTGACAAAATAATCCACTACATGAGAATCCTCAAATAGCACAAAATATTAACTAAAACATTCATTTAAAATGATGAATCCATACATCTAAACAAAGTTCAAGTCAATGAAGAGCAATTGTCAAGCATACACAAATGAAAACAAGCTACAAATGTTTCTACCACTCTCTAACACAAGATAAATATGAAGAATACAACCAATTGCATAAACACACTACTACAAAAGACCCTTTTAATGTCACTAATTAACGTCCATTATTTATATAACTGACATTGAAAAAAAAGCGGTGGCAATTTTGTAATTAATTAGGAAGTGAGGAAGAAACAACGTCCCTCATTATGATAATTAGGGACGTCTTTTCTAACAACGTCCCTCATTAAAAATAAGGGACTTTGTTTCTAGAAACCACGTCACTCATTTTGAAATGAGTGACATGGATTCCCAGAAAAACAATGTCCCTCATTCTTAAAGAGGGACATTGTTTCTTTTTTTTTTTTAATTCAATAAGAAGAAACCATGTCACTCATTTTGAAATGAGTGACATGGATTCTTAGAAAAACAATGTCCCTCTTTAAGAATGAGGGACGTTGTTTCTATTTTTTTTTTAATTCAATAAGAAGAAACCATGTCACTCATTTTGAAATGAGTGACATGGATTCTTAGAAAAACAACGTCCCTCATTCTTAAAAAGGGACGTTGTTTTTTTTTTTTAATTCAGTGATAAGAAACCATGTCACTCATTTTGAAATGAGTGACATGGATTCATAGAAACAACATCCCTCGTTCTTAAAGAGTGACGTTGTTTCTGTTTTTTTTAATTCAGTGAGATAATAAGTTCCCACGCCATTTCTCCCTTAGTCTCATCGTGGCTCTCTGCCTCTCTCCCATGAACCCTAATCTTCATCCCTAACTTACTGATCTAAGAGTAGGAGCTCTCTAATATCTGCGATGGATCCTCAAGATCCTTGATACCCGCCTCATTCCTTCAGCTTTTGATGGTGATTCCATGGTCTCTCCTTCTCACCGCCACCCTCTGCATTTTCACCACCATCACATTCCTTCTTCTTCTCTTCCGTATTCAGTGAGCAACAACGGCAGAGAGAGAGAGAAAGAGAGGGAGGGAGGCGTTCATCCTCCATATTCGCCGAGGTCATCGCTCGCCACCGCCGTTATCCCTTCTTCGGGTCTCTCTCTTTCATCCTCAAATCGGTGAGCCTCTTGAACCGTTATCCCCTCTGATTTTCCAGCACCTTCCCTCATTTTATTCACTTCAAGATTTTGTCGATGAGCTCAAAGTTGTTTCTCTAGGTTATCTTCTTTATTTTGAACTTGTGGGTGTGCTTATTGTTTGTAAGTTAGATTGCTCAAAAGTGATTTTCAAGCTTTTATTCTTGAATTATGCTTCTGTGAACTGCTGCAACTGTGGAAAATTGCCTTTCATTTGCTAGGGGGGTTGACTTTATTTTAAGGTCACTAATTTGCCATTCTAAAAATGGTGCCTTTGTTGGAATTGGATTTGTGGTTCTGCATAAGTTGACAACATTGCTTTCAAGTTTTCAAGAACTAAACATAATTTGGCCTCTTTTGAATTTTTCTACTTGCTGTAGCAACTTGCATTTTGCTTTCCATTAGTACTATTCTTGTTTACATACAGATTTGGGATTTTGAATGAGACTTGAGACTATGAACTTTATTGTGTCCTAATCATTGCTGTTACAGAAGTAAAAGATTTTGGAATGGTTAGTGTTAAAAGATATTGAAGTTGGAAATAAATTAAGCTACTGTTTTTAGAGAATCAAGAATGTTGTTCTTGTAATGGACATATATTTTATATGTTGCTATTTCATAGTTGTGACTGATAACTATCAAATTTTACTTCAAATGTTCATACCTGCATTTTTTTTATTGTGGGTGATTCCAATCCAAAAAATTGCCCCTATTTTTGTGATTAAATTTTCATGTAGGAGCATTTTTTGGAAAAAAAAAATGCCCCTATTTTTTTAAAAAAAAATTCTGGGACTTTTCACGTCCCATATTATATAACAAGGGATGTGGAAAGTCTGGCCAGGACTTTTCTTGTCTCTTATTAGCTAAATAAGGGACGTGAAAAGTAAAAAATGCCCCTATTTTTTTAAAAAAAAAATTTGGACTTTCCACGTCCCATATTACATAATAAGGGACGTGGAAAGTCTGGCCGGGACTTTTCTTGTCCCTTATTAGCTAAATAAGGGACGTGGAAAGTCTAAATAAGGGACGTGGAAAGTCCAGACTTTCCACGTCCCTTATTTAGCTAATAAGGGACAAGAAAAGTCCTGACCTAGACTTTCCACGTCCCTTATTTAGCTAATTAGTGACAAGAAAAGTCCCGGCCAGACTTTCCGCGTCCCTTGTTATATAACATGTGACGTGAATTCTTAGCCACAATAAGCAAAAACTAATCAAACCAGGGACTTATCTACGTCACTTTTTTTATAAGTTGTGACATGGAAAATATGACTTTTCACGTCTGTTATTTTTAGTGACGTTAAAAGGTCATTTTTTCTAAGTCACTAGTTTTAATGTCACATAAAAAAGTGACATAAAAACCCCGAAATAACAGACTTAGAAACCCCTTTCTGCAGTAGTGACAAAATCCTAGAATCCTAGAAATATGTAAATACAAAAGGAAGAGAGAGTGGGAGAACAAGAACTCCCCTAATGAAGCTCCAAGCTCAAGCTAAACACCTCTATCACCAATGATTGATGCCTCTTAGTTGCTGCCTTCCATGTAGAAACCACCAACAAGAGAGATGAGAGTGGGTGCCATGGAGATTTGGGGTGGAAGAGATGGAAGATGAAGATGAAGATGAGAGAGTTGAGAGAATATGAGAAACTAGGGTTTTGGTGGCTTCCAAATCTGTCCAAATGAGTGCATTTTCGACCTAATATGTTCCTCAAGTCGGGTCAAGAAGTGGGTACCGAGTATGGACTTGGATTGGGCCCAAAAACCAGAAAAATTATGCAGAATCGCGACTGAGCTGCGGCCCAGAAATTTGAGCCGCGGCTCAGTTTTTCTCTGTAAGTCAGTGAGCTACGGCCCAGAAATTTGAGCCGCGGCTCAGTTTGTTTCTGTAATAACAGTGAGCTGCGGCTGGAAATTTTGAGCTGCGGCTCAGTTTGTTTCTGTGAAGAATTGAGCTACGGCCCAGATTTCTGAGCTGCAGCTCAATTCTCTTTTGAAAAATTGAGTTTTCTTTTCCCATTGCAAATGAAATGTTCCACCCATGGTTCTTCAATGGTCCTACAAGTAAAAACATAATAGAAAAAGGATCAAAAGCCCTAGAAATGAATTGTTTTTAATTAATTACCAATTATGGCAAATTAATCCTCTTTTTATCCTAATTTCACCTAAAGGCCTAGGATCTTTAATTAAGCACAATTGGACCAAAATTGCATCTCCATTATGTTTAAAACCTCATTTTTAGCATATCAAAACCATACAAATCCAAGGATTTGTCATACATATGTCATGTGTGCTGGTATCAATTAATGCTAGTTTATACTCCCTCCGTCCAAAAGTTAAAGAGGTAAAATCACACAGATTAAGGAATTGGTTGAGAGAAATAAATATGTCTGAAATAATTTTGTTTTCTCAAGTTTGCCCTTATTTATGTAAGAGAGAGAATTGTGATAATAGTATTATAAATGAGTATGAAAGAGAATGTGAATAGAGAGAATAATGATGGGTAAAATGGGAAAAAGCTCGTTAAATGCTTTGACAAATTGTGATAGGCTCTTATAAAAAGGGACAAAACCATTCAAATTTTTTGCTCTTATATATAGGGACGGAAGGAGTATAGGTTAAGATGCATTCATGTGAGATCAATTAACGGAGGAACCAGTTTCCTACTAATTAAGCTCACCTTGAGTAGGAAGAGCAAATCGAACCTCATCTCTTCATATTAAATTTGAACGGTTTAGATTTGATTGCTTTTATATAAATGATTTGTGTAGTAAAAAAAATATTTTTTTTTTGGAAAAATGATACTCCCTCCAGTCCTAATTATAAGAACACTTTGACTTTTTTTTTGGAGAAATTAAAGATGCAAAATTAATCACTTTAAATTGTCTATAGTTATCTTTTTTCCTCAAAACTAATTTATTCTACTTATAAATTAACCTATAGTCTAATTACATATAATATATGTTATAATTTAGTTGTCTAATTTACTTTCTTAACTTCCACAAAAAAGTCAAAGTAATATTATATTTAGGATCCGAGGGAGTAGTTTAGAGACTACCTTTATATTAGATTTTATATCCATTAAAACAATTTGTATAGAAAAATATGGTCTTTTAAAATATTAAATCTGGACCATGCAAATTGAATATAAAGGTTCATATTCAATTAGTTCTCTCTACTAAGCTTTGAGCTTAGTAGGAAAACTGGTTCTTTTCTGAAGTCATATGCTTCTTATTACTCGTTTTGTTTGAAAAAAATAAATCACCTTTTTTTAAAGAAAAAACATGTATCAATAATATATGTTATACTTAAGAAATGTTTAATACTTATTTGTTAATTTTATCACAATAATTAATGCTAAAATGTGGCTCATTGCATTCTTTTCTCTTGTTCAAAGCCTCACTTAATTCCATGGGTAAAGTTAAAATTTTCTTAATTTAAGACATAAATAATTATTTTACTTTTCTTCTTTATGTCTAGTGATACGGTTAAAAGCATATTTATTAAACCGGGACCGGACTGGCCGGGTCAACTCAGAACCAGTCGACCAGGCCACTAGTCTGGTCAAATTGAGCCTGTAGCTCAGGGTTGTTATGACTTGGTCGAAGCGGTAGTGACTCGGTTGACTTGCCGAGTTGGGCGAGTCGACAAGTTAAAATTTATTTTTCTCTAAGATCAAAATTCTGTCACGATTTCTTAATCAAAAAAGATGAAAAAGAGAGGAGAATAGATGAAGAGAGATAGGAGAGATGAGCGAGAGAGAGGTAAGAAGGGTAATGGTTAGAAAGAATGAGGTAATTGCTGATTCTGTGAAGATTACTTTTCATCGATGATGTTGGTGGGGATCAACTTTGGTGGCTGTCAAAGATGAAAACTTCGATGTTCTCGGTTCCGTCAAATTAGAGAAGAAATTTTTAGTGTGCCTAGGTAGAGTAGAGACATGAGAAGCGGCAATTGTGGTGTGTGAAGTGTGGCTGCCACAAGGAAAGTAGGGAAGTGAATGTGAAGTGTTAAAATTAGGGTTAAGTTTTAGGGTGTTAATGAGTTTGGGCCTATGCCTTCTAAAAGTTAAATTGTTTCCAAGGTTGCCAATTTTTTTTTTTTTTTGAAGAATTTATGAAAATGTGTGTTAAATATTTTAAAAATTTGCCAAATATGTGATTATTTAGCATTTTGTATGGTATGATGATAATTTAGATTATTTTTTAAACTTTTCTTTCCTCACCTGTCTGGCTCTCTGGTTGACTCCGATTTGACCCACTGACCATTGACCCACTGCTTCGACCCATTTAAACTCTAATCCGGGTTTGATAACTTTGGTTAAAAGGGAGATATAAATATTATTTCAATGTTGTCTACTATAAAATCTCCCAAATTCCATTACATTGAAACAGCTAGCCCCTCTTGTTCATATTCTCGATGTCAAGCAACTAATTGTTCATGAAGCATGAGGAAATTAATTAAGTTGATTATTAATCATTATTTATGTGGAAAATGTGTCTCACTTCCCCTAAAATAAGTAATAATAGTAACACTTTTTTGATGTGGGTATTAAATGTGAGAGACAGAAAGAATTAAAAAGCTGTAAAATTAATAAGAGTAATGCGTAAAAAATGTTAAATGATAAATATAAAAAATTGTGTTTAAAATATAATTAAGCCTTACATTTACATATATGACTTAAAAGAAAGTAGTCTCTAGCTAATACTCTACCATATGTTGTTATTTATAAAGATTGACCACTGTTGTTATATCTCCCCTAATAGTGAGTCAAAGTCGGCTCCCCGAAATATATGCATTCGTTTTAGTCTTCTAGATGTAAGAGTATATAAATATAAATATAAAATTAGATGTATATGCATGCCAAATTACTAAGGCACATGGACGCAATTAATAAGAAGGATTAATTGGTATAACTCCACATAAACCCTACTTATATCAATTTTTTTTATATCCATTAATTTTACACTGAAATTGTATATTGCCTTGAGTCAATTGATCAAATCAAAATGTTTATCTTCTTTTTTTTTATACATCAACCGGCAATCAGTAACTTTCTGGATCCTATTATTAGGTATCTGAACAACCGACTACTCAAGTTTCGGGGTTCATGGTTTCCCCTTCAAACACAAGTGTCTCTTCTAGGACTCGAACTTGAGACTCTAAAAGGATCTAACGGGGCCTTACACTGTTAGACCAACTATGTATTGGTTAAAATGTTCATCTCCTTTCCTTTAGCTAATATTTTGAATCAACCTCTTTTTAATAAATATAAAATAGGTAGGTAATATTATTTAAAAGTAATTCATCAAACTAATCAATATGATATGCATGAAAAACATGTTTGCTAATACAAGACAGATTTTGTATGATGACAAAATAAAAGTTACCATTTCATTTTTATAAGAGAGGGAAAAACTTAATTAATCTAATATGATAGTAAATATTCATCTAATCAAATCTCATAGGGTTAATAATTATATTATTTAACAAGACCTAGTATCTTCAGACAAGTCTCTACCATAATCTAACTTATATTCTCTATGATCCTAAATATAAGACCTATTTACCTAATTTGATTATATTAAGAATATTAGTTAAGTTAGTTAAATTCACATGATATCATCAATGCACCCTAGCCATATACCCTTACTAACACTCTCTTTTTTTTTCTTGTTTATTATTGAGGAGAATTCATAAGAATAATTTGGTGAAATACTGAGAACAATTAAAAAGATACCTTATATTTAGAACCAAACTCACCTCCCAAAATAGATCTTAAATTTAGAGTTGGAGGAAGAACCGTTTAATTTGTTGTTGATGATTTAAATCTTTAGAAGGTGGGCTTAATATACAATATTTTAGTTCACAACCTTTAAGATAATAAGTTTTTTAAACTTTATGTCTATTTTATTTTTCTTCTCAACGCTATGGCTAATTTATGACTTCTCTAATTCTTCAACCAACCACATAATAACAAATACACAAAGATAAATAACTATAAATAGTGCTTCCATTATAGTGAAGATTCGTTGAATACTTCTGAGATAACAAGTGCTGCCATGAATCTTCCTTTTCTTCCCGTTTGAGCTTGAAGATGGGGAAACCAAATATACAAGTTAAAGACGTAAATAAGCATTGATAACAATGGATTTTTTTTAGAAACTTGAAAAAATTATATTCTTCTCATAAAATTATCTCAAAAGAGGCATACCCCAATACCAAAAAAAAAAAAAAAAAAAATCAGCAAGATATAACAAATTAAATCAATTTAGAAGATGTTAAATCTTCTACCTAACATTATTGTATACATATTTTTTCTTACTAATAACAAGTATTTTCATTTAACTGTCATGTCATTTACAATTCAATGGCAAATTTAGATACTATCTTATCAAAAAATAAAAGCATTTCTGACCTGCCAAATAGTATATAACTCTTAAAAAGATATTGTTTTGTATAGCATCTCATATTTAATAATGTTACTATACATATTATTTATTTTGTCTGTGGCTCCACCTTAAAGTGTGAAAAATCACTCACATGCCCATGTGCCTCCCACCGCACCCAACTTATCATTATGTAGAGATTTTCGTCCTTTCTTATTATATGACAATTGCTTTGTGACATCTATCACTGATAATAATTGATCGTCAAAAAGATATATATAAATATTTATATATATATATATATATATATATATATATATAAACAACACATTCTACTTTATACTATTCGCATAGCTGTTTCTTAATTGTCAAACTCATAATATTTTCTAGGACAGTGCATATGAAGCACATGGAATGTAATAGTATATATGACAATATATATATATATATGTATATATAATGTCGCATATAAATATATATTTCATATAATAAAATTAGAGAAAGGTAATGGGCTAGACTTTGGGGATGAAAAATAGAGAGACGAAAGAGGGACGATAGAAGATGGAAGTTATTGAATGATAACGTGTGGACACTGAACAGCCAACTCTGAAACTCAGGGACCATATATCAATCAATATATTTATAAATGTTCATACTTGAAATTTCATAACAGGTCAAACCCCAAGATATATATATATATATATATTGAGTAAGTATTTTTATATATAATATGACAACACATTTTTCACACTTGCTTTTGTTTCATGTGTTATATATTTCTTTTAATCTTACAATACAAACGTCATCAGTCAGTAAAAGCATGCATTTAACATTGAATAGAGATTTGTTTGTTGTAAAATCGGCTTTAATTAACTAATCAAAATGTTTTTTTCCATAAATTATGCGCCCATTATGTCTATGAAAGGCTCAAACTCATAACTTCATGTTTGATAAAGGTTTAAGCTAAGTAGAGAGTTAGATGTCATTGAGTTACAATGCCAAGACAAATAAATCAAGATTATTATTCTTTGGATAACATGCATCATCATCTCTGAATATAATATACTACTGCCATCATCAACTTCGATTATAACATTGTTAACTCCAAAGTAAAAGTTTTGTTATATGAATATTTTCATTACTTAGTCTGATATTTAATAAAAAACTTTATTCCAATCCGCTCATGTTGTTCTTACTTTCTTTCATTTTTTTTTCAGAATTGAGGCAGTATTCCTAAGCCCATAATTATAGACTAATCATCTAGAAATGTAGCGATCACCGTAGTCGAATTGACCTCTTTCAACGAAGTCTTTCATATGCACGTGACTGTTACAATCCCTACAGAAAATAAGCCCACAAAACAGGATAACTTAAAATATGGAGATAAATCTCTAGTACTGCATTAAAAGAGGAAATCATTACAACTGCATCAACTACACATAACAAATGAAAAGCTGAATACATGAACAAAGAAAGATAACAGAATGAATACAGAAGGAGAGTTCTCGGAATAACAGAAAGGAGAGAGAAGAGTAGAAATCACAGAGAGGAGGGAGAAAGCACGATTAGAACTGGAGGATCACCAGGAAGAAGAAGAGCCAGGGGAGGAGATCTTCACTAAAATTCTTCACTGCCCTTTTCCCACTCTATCCCACATCTATATAGCCTAATAATTCTTTCCATGTCAGCCCATTTGCCCAAAGCCCAATAATCAAATCGTTCAGTCCATTAGCTAGCCCCAAATATCCAAATCCTATTTATACTAAATTCATCCGTTACACCTAGTTCAATCCTAGGACATTACGGTTAGAGGACATAGTTAAATACCAATCATGTTGTATTTTTTTTTTTTGGGTACACAATCATTTTGGATTTTGTTCCTTGTAGTCCTCGCTTTCCACACTGCGTTTCAGAAATTTCAATATTTAAACAAGGCCTTTCATTTTTAGTGAAAAAAAGTAACGCCTTATATTTTGGGTGGGAGCAAGGAAAATGGGCCTCACTGTTTATTAGGAATTAATTGAGCCTAAAATTTGCATGAGCTCAGTATGTTTTAGGCTCAACATGAACTTTCTCCCATAAAACAAAACCAATGCCACATGATAAGTCAAGCTTGATATCTATTATTTACCTAGAGTTTTTTGATCCAAGAGAAAAAGGGGTTTCCAATTTTCTATCTTTATGTGAATTATATTTTGCTTCATTTATAGTAATAAAAATGAGACTTTATGACTGTATAAGCATTAGTTTATGATCTAAACCGGTGTAGGTGATATTTTTTCCTAAAACAAAGTTGTTTGTGTAAATTTTTGGCACAGCTCGTGTTATTTTTCATCGTTTGATTTGTTAATTTTGCCTAAATCGTACTACTTCAGTCTCTCACCTCATAATCCATTGAGTTAAGGTTGTAAATCCATCACCATAAGTAAAGGATTATTTATTTAAACTCAAATGAGTTAGATTGTTCTATGTTCTTTGATAATCAATGATAATATTATTCATGATTCTTCTTATTATTCTCTCATCAATATTGTTACCGCGGTATCATAGCCAAGTCTTCTTTAGGCAAAAAAAAAAAAAAAATGGAGCCCATAATTGTTCTGACTGATTCTTGTTTTGCCTCTGTAGATGGTCAAAGTGTTCTAATTGTTGAATGGTTTCAACATAACGTTGCGAACTTCTTGGAAAGAAGCCCTAACATTCTTGTTTTTCCATTGTCGAAGGCTCGAATACTCCTTCAAATTCATACTTAAGAATGTGGGCAAGTCTCCATGCTACATAAATTTGGTAGCTTCGTCTTTTTCTCATAACCATTCATCTAAAGATAAACTTAAAGATATCCATGATAAAAAGAATCAGGATTGCTCATCACACTAATACTCTTACTAGCATCCACTAAACATAAATTAAAGTGAGATGCATCTTCACCGAAAAGAATCATCTCTGTGCACTTAGGAACCACATATGAATGGTGTAAATCATTAACAGAATAAGTACTTCCATCCGCCTATATCACCAAACAACATTCATTAGTCAGTTCCCCCAAGAAAGTTTTAACTTTCTCAAGTTTAGGAGATCTTATAATGCACATGGAGTATGGTGATTTGGATAAAGAATTCTTTATGATCTCTAATCCAGTGGCTAGTTCTGCTATACCATCATTATTGGCAATTTCTATAGCATGGCTAACGGCCAGACAATCATGTTGAATTAGTATATCAAATAGTTTTTTTTAATTGTCTCAAGGATTGTTCCACGGTCATAGTTATCTCAAATTAGCCAATCTACGGGGTGATCTCTCAATAGCCCCTATGTCAAGCATTTGGATAACTGCACAATAGAGCTGACAATTTGGGCCAACCCGAGCCTGTCTAAGTGGAGGCTTGGATTTGACTTTGGAGCTCATAAAAGGGGGCGGGCTTAAACGGGCCTTGCCTGCCTTTTCGTTTTTCTTTTTTGAAGATTGTATACATGTCTCAAGTAAGAGATTTAATATCAGACATGTCCCATTTACAACCTTTTCACTTGTTAATAATGGCTATTTCAGTTGTCATTGACAATTTCTTAAGACCTATCTGATGTTAAAGCTCTTACTTGGAATCTGAGTGTAATTGTCCCTTTTTTGCTTTTCCTTGTACCCATCATACGTAATACTTATATGGTAGTTAATATAAGAACTTTATGTAATAGTTTATTTAATTGTGGTGTGAGGACTTTATGTAACAATTTATTTAATTGTGATGAGTGGACAATGGATTACTAGACTGAGTATATATGACTTGTGTGTGTTAAATATTGGATCATTGAGTTGATAATACTTTATATTTAAACTTAATTTGGATCATATTTACGTTTTTTTTTATCAAATGTTTTATTGTTTAAGTTAGTAAAAACATGTGCATAAGTAGGAAAATTGTTTGGGAAAAATGAAGCCCTCAGGCCAGCACGGCAAGTGGGTCTACATAGGCTTGTTTATGCCTGGCCCATTGGCTCGGCTTCGAATTCCGAACTCTACCACAAAGGCATCCAAGGGCTTCCATAAACTTGTAATGGATTAGCCACTTTAGGATTCAATATAAAAGTGGATCCTAGTCATATTTTAGTATGTGAGATTGTATAATCTACACCAAAGAGGGAGAGGGTAATTTGTGTCTCTCACCTTGTAATTCCTGGAGTTAAAGTTGTAAACTCATCACATTAAGTGAGGGATGATTGATCTAAACTTAAGAGTGTTAGATCATTGTATATTCTTTGATCATCAATGATAATATTCTTCATTATTCTTCTTATACTTCCCTCATTAATATTGTTCACAGGTTCTTTGATTTTGTTTCTTTCTTTCCTTGATCATCAATGATAATATTCTTCTAATTTTTCTCTCATCAATATAGTTAACAAATTCTTTGATTTTGTTTTTTTCTTTTCGATTCTAGTGAGTTTTGCTTTTTAGTTCTGTTTCAGTCCTTGAGTTTCTTGTGATTGCTTTTGATTTTGTGTTTTTCACTTTTTTGTTAAGACGCTTATTTTTTTGGGAGAGTTCGAGATGTGATCCATGCCTGTGGAGGAGGATGATGGAGGGGAGAGATGGGAGGTATTGAAAGGAATGGGTGAGAAATAGTGGGTAAAATAGTAATTTGACTTATAAACATAATTATATCAATATTCTTACGGATCTCACTTTAATTAGAAGATTTTGTGAGATCTAACATTAATTATGTTGCTTCCATGAGACTTATTATTAATTTTTCATTTAACAATTAACATACTTTCATTCAATTATATCAAAATAAATGAATTTTAAAGTGTTGATAACACAAAAAATTCATATACTTTTAAAGTGGTCTCGAATTCGAGTCCTGGATATGTAGCCACGGTAATTTTTTTGAAGGTAGCGGGGTTCCCTCTATTGTAGGCCTACATTCCTACCAATCGGATTAGTTGGTTGTTAGTAACGCCGGATATGGTGGATCAATAAAAAAAAATCATATAATATTTTTGGAAAATGAGAAAAAAATGAAAATTGCATATTCCAAATAAGTTATTTATCATAAAATGAGATAAAAATTGCTTATCAAATGTAGTCAATTTTTTATCTATTGTAGGAAACAAACAAATCTGGTTAGATTTTCTGAAATTTCCTTATTTTCTTGTCATTCTGCCCCTTTTTTGCCGTCACAAAATTCACATGCTTTATTTAATTAGAAGCAAGCACATTGAATATATGAGTTTTCTCAATATTATAGCAGCATGTATCAAATAAAAACACCTAAATTTAAAAATTGATCTTAAAGTCTATTCTCAACGTCATTGGCAAGTGGTGATTGAAATTTGAAAAGGACAAAAGCACCAGTACAAAAAAACAAGGTCAATACCTCCGTGCTTTGGATGTTTGGCCAATTCAAATTAAAGCAGGTGAGAATGAAAAGAAGACTCGTTCATTTCATGCAAAATCCCATGGAATGTTTCTTCCTGACAAGAACAAATTTTGAATCACTCAAAAACATGAATCAGCTTCACATTTATTGCCATTTCATCTCATCTTCCCATTCCTCACCACCACCATAGCTTCTCTCATTTTCCTCAAAGTTCGAATTTTCAAAAACCCCATCAACCAAACATGGCTTCCCACTTCAGAATCCCCTGTTTCCTCTTCAAAGTCGCAATCTTTATCATCTTTTCCAGCCTAACCCCTTCAATCTCCCATGCCCAGTCCGCCAATTCCTGCAACGGAATATTCCTTTCCTATGTCTACACCGGAGGAAGACAGCTTCCTCCAAACGTCTCCGATTCCGGCAAGCAGCCACATAGGTTCGAATCTACCCTTACTGTGCTCAACAATGGACTTGACGAGCTTAAATCGTGGAAAGTTTTTGTGGGGTTTCAGCATGACGAGTATTTAGTCTCTGCATCAAACGCAGTTCTTGATGACGGCGCCAGTTTACCTGCCGACGTCGGAAACGGCACTATTTTTGCTGGGTTTCCGGTGACTGACCTCAAGACGGCGGCGGAGACCGCCGGGGACTTGACTCAGATGCAGGTTCAGGTCAATTTTGTGGGGACACAGTACGGTGTTGTTCCGCCGGCGGTGCCTTTGCCGGCGAATATCAGTCTTGCTAATGATGGGTTTGTTTGTCCCAAGTCCACTGGCCAAGGTATCTTTCTTCTATTTGAGGATCTCTAAACAAACATTCGTTGACTTTTTGTGCAGGTTAAAAAAACAAGATGTGCCACTTAATTATACGTTATATTATATTTTAGAGAAAAAATAAAATAAATCAATTTTTAAATAACTTATTTAGTTTTTTTTTAGGATTTTCCAAAATGTTTTGTTTAGGAAGAGGGGGTAATTTGATTATGTTTTAACTTTAGATGAAAGTCCTTCTATAGCTCTCTTTTCTCTTGTACAACTTCAATCCCTTCTGTTCTTGAAAAGAATAGTTTCACTGTTTGCAAAATTGGATTATAGCTATGAAGGTTCAAAGTCAAAACTACAAAATCGGAGCTTTAGCAAACTACGTGTCTTTTTTTTAATATCATAGCATTATATGGTAGGTTACCCATATCCAAGGCTGATAGTTCCACAAATTTATCTCATAATCTTGACTTTTAAATTGGTTGGTTATGTGACATTTTAGCTTGACATTGTAGAACTGTAGAAGTAATATTTTGTGATTTCAAAGTTGTGATTAGAGTATGCTTTAGGAGTTATTGACTTTGTAATCTAGTGACATGAGAGCTTCTAAATAAGTAGGAGGTTGTGAGTTCAATTCTTATTGTAATATTAGACCATTAGTATTTGCCCTTTCAATTTAAAATATAAAAGAGTATGCTTTAGGCTATGAACTGAGTATTGAGGATCATGTGCTTGGTTTTCAGGGAATGAGACTCATGTCTGTTGCACAAGAGATTCCAATGTCAAAACAAGCATAACTACTGGCCAAGAGTTTTCACCTCGCCAGAGTGGTGATCTTACAATTACGTATGATGTGACCAGTACTTATGATTCAAATTACTGGGCTGAGGTCACTATCTCAAACCATAACCCTCTTGGACGTCTTGATAACTGGAGATTAAGCTGGGATTGGAGGAGTCAAGAATTTATCTATGCTATGAAAGGTGCTTATCCTACTGTGGTTGACTCTTCTGAGTGTATCTTTGGTGCGCAAGGTGGACACTACAAAGAACTTGACTTTTCCAATGTGCTGAGTTGTGAAAAAACTCCAACCATAATTGATCTTCCCCCCACAAGGTTTAACGATTCAGACATTGGAAAAATCCCTTTTTGTTGCAGGAATGGAACTATCTTGCCTCCATCAATGGACCCAAGTAAGTCATCTTCAAGATTCCAAATGCAAGTCTTCAAAATGCCACCAGACCTTAACCGCTCGGTGCTCAATCCACCACAGAACTGGAAGATAAGTGGCACACTCAATCCTGACTACAAATGTGGCCCACCACTTCGTGTTAGCCCGAGTGAAAACCCGGATCCCTCAGGCTTACCTTCGAACAAATCTGCAATTGCTAGCTGGCAGGTTGTGTGCAATATAACACAGGACAATGGGGCTGCAAGAAAATGCTGTGTCTCCTTTTCTGGTTATTACAATGAATCTGTCATTCCCTGCAAAACATGTGCATGTGGATGCACAGGCAACACAGAAAGAACTTGTAGCAATAATACATCAGCCATGTTGCTTCCTGCTGAGGCGCTTCTGGTTCCATTTGAGAATCGTAGCACCAAGGCTGTTTCTTGGGCTGACATGAAGCATTTCACTGTGCCAAACCCAATGCCCTGTGGTGATAACTGTGGAGTGACTATAAATTGGCATGTGCTCACAGATTACACCAAAGGTTGGACCGCAAGGATCACATTGTTCAACTGGGATGAAACTGCTTATGCAGATTGGTTTGTTGCAGTGGAAATGAACAAAGCAGTTCCAGGTTTTGAGAAGATGTACTCTTTCAATGCAAGTGCCTTGGAGGGAGTGAATAACACCATAATGATGCAAGGTACTTCAGGAAATAACTATCTTCTTGCAGAAACCGACGGAGATAACCCTAAGAAAGATCCTAGGGTCCCTGGGAAACAACAGTCAGTAATCTCATTTACAAAGAAAAGTACTCCTGGAATCAATGTGATTGGTGGAGATGGGTTTCCCACTAAAGTCTTCTTCAATGGGGAAGAATGCTCTCTTCCTTCTGTGTTTCCAAGCAGTGGTTTCAAATATAAGTTTTCTTTGTTCTTAACACTGTCACTATTACTGTTCATCATCTTGATGCAGTTTCAATGGTGAAGTTCTCCTCTTCCTGCTGTTGTTGTAACATTCATGCTGTATATCTAATTCATTTCAGTTGGTATGATTCTTTCCAGATTGATTATATATATGTACACTTCAGAAGACCGTTGATTTCTGTTGGACACACGATAGAATTTACATTATTTTCTTCCTGTCCTTTTACAATTCAATTGTGTTTTTCATTCTCTCTTTATTCGTTTATGTAATGATTGATTCCATTTTATTACTGTTCTCTAACTAATACTAATTTGATAAACAATAAGAAACGTTATCTTACCAGGTGTATTTGGAGATGCAAACAGTGATTAGAGGGAAGCATTTCTTCTATTGTTATATGTTTGCTTTTATTGTGGAAGCTTTAATTCTTTTCAAAGGAGTTATGGTGCCCTTAGACATGAGTTGACAATTTGTAGTATTTGAATTTGATTATAGATTTTTCATTGAAATTTTAAATTCTTTTTCTGTTGTCCAGATATTTCTGGACAGTAGTTGTTAATTTTCATTAAAACGTATAAATATTAAATAAACAGTGATAGTTGGATTATGCAGCAAGATATTCAAAACATTTATTTAAGTGTCATTGGCATGCCTCCACAGTAACGCCTAGGTGCTCTTCAAATTTTTTTTCACAGATTCGATCCAATTTGTGACCTCAAGGCATTATTGTTTGGCTGTCTATCACTCAAAAAACTTTGTTTGTCCATAGTAATAACAATAAAACAAATTGACTTGAGGGAACATGAACACATGATATTTTGAAAAAATCATACGGACAAGGTGAACCATGGAAAGTCGGTTTAGATTTTATTCTGTTTTCTTTTTAAAGTTCCTAAAGTCTGAAATCAAACAAAAATGATTACCCTTTTGGCATCTTCATAAGGAATATACTCATCAAAATTGAAATCTTTTACCCCTAATATTTTTATTAGTCAGTCTTTATTTTTAAATATTCAATTAGTGACGGACAAAGAATCAGTTTGACTGGCCTGCTAGAATTTACTCATTCTGAATTGTATTTTTATTTCAAGTAACAAACTTTTCTTTAGCCAAAAAGTAAAAAACGTCGGTCAGGTCTGAGAACAATAACCCTCCGAAAGGCACGGGGATTAGATGACCATTAAAATAAAGTTTATCCAATTACATTGACAAGCACCTGACAAAATGATGAGTGGAAGTGTGGAGTTCAGATATTCTAAATTAATCTCATGCCAAAGAAAAAAAGAAAAAATTGGGAGAATATCTCTCATTACAAAATATAAGTGAGAATGACATGATAAATTTTTATACACAGAAAGCATTTGTTACTTTACAAATCTTGCACACTAAGAATATCAATACTCTGACTCAGGTCATTCTCAATAATAAAATTGTTAATAGGAGACAGACTCCCACAAATTTTTCTTTTCAAGAAATAAGATATTTTATACTAATCAAAAGGAAAAGAGTACTGTATGGAAACGGAGCTCATTTTTGTTTAATTGAAAAGAAGCCAAACTGGTAACCCTCCAGTTCTTCTGTAAAAGGGGACTACTTTTTTAATAACACAATGCAGCAAATGAAAGGATTCAAATTTTAAGTTTGATTAATAATTAAAGGGGCCTCAATACCAAGGACAATCCCTTTTTTTAAACACGTGCCTCGTGATGTTTGCACCACTAATAAAGTGTAAATGCCTTTGACAAAATCTTTATCAATCCCATTATCTATATCCTTACATTGAAGGGAACCACCAGAATATTCCGACAAAAAAGACACAACGAATATATTCCTCATCCTCAAACATCCCTCCCCCTAATGCACTGCATGAAACTAAAAGAACACAGAACCACAGCTGCAATGACATGCACACATTCATTTCTCAAAAAAGATAAATTTTAAAAATAGAGCATCAACAAACATATTATAAAAATGCTTGATAAAGGCTGTCAAATTTTGGATATTCTTAAATCATGTTTTTTAGTCTCTATAATTTCATAAAAACTTCATTGTACTTCAATTAAAATTATTAGGTATAGAAACCAAAACCAAAACCAAAACCTATACTTTAACATCGTTAACTAAACTCATAATGGGGACTTAAAAAACAAAGAGTTGAAACCATACGAACCATGAACAAAAATCGATAAAATAGTAAGAGCTAACAATAATGTTAACCCTTGTATAAATCTCTCGAAGATCAAAATTTCTCGTAGAATGGGAAAGAGAGAATGAGTGCATCACGTAGACAGCCACATAATCACTACTATCTTGCATGGCGGCTAACATATATATCCCACCTAGATATGCATCTAATCATGTTCAAGTGGTTGATCAAAACAAAAATCATGTTCAAGTGCATGCACTGCATGGCATAATAATTAAGATAAAGAAAAGCAAATCACCAAAAGCTAAATCAATCAAAAGCAATATCTAAGTACAGCAGAGACACCCTTGAAAGAATAGCCAGGCCGAATGTCTTGGACAACCAAATGAAATATTTACATTCTTACAGCATTCATTTGCATCGATTGAAGAAAGAAAAATAGATAGCGAAACAAAGGGCATGATCAACATAGATTGTTATTTCATGTTAGAACTGCTCCTATGAGTCTGGATATGTATTTAAAGCCTTTTGCAATCCCCGGCCTAACCCAACATATATATTTATCCATGAACAACCTAAAAATTAGAAGCTTGCTAGGAATTTTCCTATCACAACTAGTCAAAAATTGATATGCATGCCTTTTGCATACATGCATTTGATGCATCTCAATAATAAATGATTCTGAGATAAGATTGAATTTGTGGCATCAACCAGATTTTGTTCCTTGGACGATCTAAACTCAGATCCGAACTAGCTCATTGCAGAATGATGAAGTCCATATGTAACAGAAACTATTTACATTGGCAACTGCAATCTGAAAAAGAACTGGCAGCATCTGCTCTAGACAGGGATGTTGTCCATGGAATATCCCTCAAAATCGAACTCATTCTCCGCTGGTCCAAAGCCTTCTTGCTGCAAAATAATATTAGAGAACTTTTGATACATGTGTAATAATAACTCCATTGAAGCATATCAATTTAAAAGGGATTAGAAGAGGCTGGCAAGAACCATGTCAACCAACCTGTTTCAGAAGTGCGCTCATGAGATCCTCCTGCCCATAGTGCTCAGGGAAGAGGTTAGTCTGAGAGTTAGCATCAGGAACTCTTTCTGCCTTAACCCTTACAGAATTGTCAGTAAGATGCGTATTTTGGAAACCATGATGCTGACTGATATTCTGGAAATTTGATGAGTCCATGCTTTCCCCAAGGGAGAACATGGCTTTTCCAACTGGAGTAGCATCTCTATTCTGTCCGATCTGTTGGTTGGAAGGGAAGCCTTGATGGACTAGAACTGATGGTGAGACATCAATGTTTCCTTGTAAGGAATTTACATGCTGAGAGGCCTCGTATGCCCGGCTCGGGCCCATGTTTTGTAACTCCCATTCACGGGATTTATGCTGGTGCAGTTCATTAAAGATATCATAACTCGGAGAAAATCCAGTAGATCCTTTCATTCCTGAAGCAACTCCATCTTGGTAAACTCCTTTTGATGCAATATTTGACATATCTGGAGTGCTTCCAAGAGGAAAACTACTTGCAGGCATTTCTGTGGTTTGGCTCATGGGAAAGTTCAACATTGAAGAGGTTTGTGGAACTGAACTATATGCAACTCCCCTGCTATTATCAGGAATACCATTTCTTCCCAGAACACTACTAGGAGACCCATTCGCTACCGAAGACTGTCCCATAGATGTTGGAAGCCTGGAAACATGAGACACATTATGTTCATTAAGCATATGACCCCTTGGTTGTGATTGAGATATATGTATTAATAAGGGGTTGCTCTGGGAAGGAGCGTTGACTCGCATATTCAAGCTCCCTAGGGGTTGAGTAGATTGGTGCAGAGAAGCAAGCTGTTTTGGCTCCATGTTGGTAGGGATGCCGTGAAGTAAGTTCATTGGTTTGCTACTGCTCCCATATTGCTGCTGTTGTCCTTCTCCGAATCTTAATCTTGGGTTTTCAAAACTGAAAAGGTTCCTTTGATCGACAAGGGGCATAGGCATTCCAGTTTTTGCAGTTGATCTACCTAGTCCTGCCGCTTGAAGTGTTGCTAAACTTTGTGGTGGGATCTGACCTGCAGCAGCAAGAGTTTGAAAATCCGTTCCATTGAGTGAAGATATTGCCCCAAAAGTTGCTGCCTCTTGCGGACTGATGAAAGAGTTATTCATGTTACCCTGATGTTGAGAAACACCACTCAACCTTCGAAGGTACAAGCGATATTTCTGCACCCAAAACCAGACAAGGTAATAGTCAGCTCTTAAAAATAGACCACAAATTAAATCTTTAATTCCTTTAAATACAGCACGAGACTACCATACCTGGAGGTGGCTAGCAACATTTTCTCTAGTAAGTCCAGGGACATTCATCAATTCCAGAATCTTTTTAGGAACTGCCTCTGCAATTTTAAGCAAATTTGAATACATAAGAGTGTGAGCGCACGTGTTTCCAATAATTCTCTAATGCAACACTCAAATTGGATCTTAGTTATGCAGAAATACTGACTAATAAAATTTAAAGACTGATCTAACTAATAGTAGGGGATCTAAAAAACACAGGTGGGATGATGCTACATATTGCCATTAAATACCCACAACTCCAGTAAAAAAACATAGGTGCCAAGGTTTTCACGGTCTCTGAAGTCACGATTCTTGTCTAACAAATCAGCAATAGGTATGTAGAACCCAAGGAACATTCACAAGAAATACAGAGGCATTAATCTGTAATAACAGTTGGGTTTATGAGGGAAAGGCAAGAAAGATGGAAGAACATGAAGAATACATACTATCAATTCCAAGCTGATTCACAGCAGCCACAAACTGTTGATGGAGCTCAACTGACCAAACAACCCGTGGCTTCTTCAACGTGGACGAGTCATCCCTCTCCTCTGCCTCTTCATCCTCGTCTCTCCTCTTCTTCGGGTTTCTCCAATTGCCTTCATTTGCCGAGGATGAGTAGTCCGCCTCATCGGTTGGCTTTTGCTTCTGATCTCCTTCTTCTGCACTGCCTGACTGCTCCAAATCCTTCCATTCATTCTTCCTCTTACGAATAACATGTTGCCATATGTTCTTTAGAGCCTCAATGCGCACGGGTTTTATAAGGTAATCACAGGCACCGTGAGTCACACCTTTCATAACAACATTCTTTCCATCATCTGCAGACATCACTGCAAAACATCACACACAACAAGCTAATGTGAGTAGCTGAGTCAACATCAATGTTACTCAATTCTCTGATCTAATCCGATCCAATCAGATACTTACTGATAACGGGAAGGTCCATCTCTAACCCAATGTGCTCTAAGAGTTTGAAGCCATCCATGTCTGGCATATGCACATCGCTTATAACAATGTCGAACCCATTTTTGTTCTCTCTCAGAAGTGACAGCGCAATCTCTGCTCGATTGCATTTCGTAACTGAAATGGGCTCGAAAAGCAAACACAATCTTACTCCTCAAAACACAACGATTTCAAAAACAATTATGATAATAATAATAATAATAAACAAAGAAAATAAATACACAAATCCGGCATATGCTTGTCATCCAAAATTCAGAAATCCCGCGAGAAATACACAAATCTGACATCTCAAGATTCAGAGGTGCATCACAATAAACACAACAAAAAGAAGTCAAAAGCCTTAAAAAAAAAAAAAAGCAAACTTCAATAGATATATGCCTACCAGAATCTGAAGTTAAAGAGTTGAACCTAAAAATTGGAAAAACAACAATCTCCAAGCAAAATAACGATGAGAAAAGCTCAAATTAGTCGTTATACTTCTTTTTCCCAATAGATTCAGCAATGGAATCGGCAAAAACAAGAAATCAAAGAGCTAAAAGAGAAAACATAAGAAACAAAAACAAAGAAGTAAAAAAATCTAAACCAAACAAGAAGAAACCCATGAATGAATCACCTTCGTAGAGACAAGTGCGAAGCATCTTTTCAAGTATCATGAGACATGTGGGATCATCATCCACCACAAGAACACGGAGACCCACCGGAAACTGGTCGGAGACGACATCACCGGACTTGGAAACAGCACTGGAGCTAACCGTAGACATAGATCCCTTGCCGTTGCTCAGATTCATCGTCTCAAAGATCGAAACAGAAGCAAGATAATAAACACAGAAGAATTAAGGAAGGGAAAATAAGCAACACTTGAGAAGTGATTTCACATAGTTTAATTGAAAGAGCAAGTAGGGAAGATGTGAGGAATAGGAGTTTCAGTTCTAAATTCAACGAACATATACTGAGAAGAAGAAGGAGAGAGCAGGAATCGGAGAAGAAGAAGAAGCAGGAATGGGGAAAAGGGAATTCGATTTTCTCAGGGAAAGAGGATTTATAATTTATATAATTTATAAAATAAATAAAAAATAACAAAAAATTATTAAGTCCTCCCCTGCCTTGTCCTTGTCACCCGCTGAATTTCTCAACTATTTTATCCTTTTTCCGTCTTTAAGAAAATTAATTATTACCAATTAGCACCTGGTCGAGCTAGTAAATGGGTTCGCACCACGTAAGCATGAGAATGTGTGTTCGCTTCTTGGGAAGCCCTCTCATTGGAGGAGAGGACAACCCTACCTATGTCGTCAACACCCTAAAATCTAGATTAGTCGTTTATCAATAGACGACGGATTACCGGATGGCGTTAATTAGAAAAATTTATTACTACTTCCCTTGTTACTAGATATAAAATCTAGTTGATTTTTTTAAAAGATTAAGGAAGCGAAACAGGCCACTTAATCATAATAATTCTAAGTAGTATTAGATTATATGTTAGTTTATAAGTAAAATAAACTAATTTAAAGAAAAAAATTCAAGCAAATCAATTATAAAATATTTAACTCTTGATTCTAAAAAAAACAAGGGTTAAAGGTCATAATTGCCCCGAAAGTATGCACAGTAGATCACATCTGCCCCGGAAGTATTTTTTGTCCAATTTTACACCGAAAATGTGCAAAGTGGATCATATTCGCCCTTTACCGTTAAAATAATAACGGTCAACGTCAACTATTTAACGATTAACGTGAGTTTTTTAACGGTAAATGGTGAATATGATACATTTTACACACTTTCGGGGCAAAATTTGACCAAAAAAAACTTTCAAGATAGATGTGATCAACGATGTATATTTTCGGGGTAAACATGATTTCAAAAAAAAAAAAAACAACTATGAATTTAGGAAAGAGAGTATTATTGTATTTTTTTAAATATTATATTGAAAGTTGAGTCACTCCTTAAAGAGTGGATCCAGCTCATACTCTGGATGGAATAATGAGTTTTCTTTATTCAGGGAAATGGGCTATTTATATGTAATATAACTTTATTACGACATGTTTTTTTATTTGAATCAAATTGTACTATCAGAATTATGCCTCAATTATTTGTTTAAATTTTGTCAGAAATTAATTTGCATTGACAGTTCTCCAAATTTTTATCTCTGTGACACTGTAAGATATTGTTACTGCTGTCAGCTCTGGTTTCATTTATCATTATCAGTGCCCTTTTTTCTTTAAGTCCCTGCTTTTATAAAATGAACGATACTTTAATTTCAAATATCCAAATTTATTACTTGAGATCCTGTCCAATTAAGTGCTTTTAAATGATTATTCGTATTTGAAATTTGTTTCTTTCTGTGTCTCGGATCGTTAAAGAGCAAAATGTATTTTTGTGCCATTCAACTTTAATTACGGGACTACATGGCTTGTTTCTCCTTTTTTTCCCCGTACTAATTAATAATGAATATAATTTATTAAATGGCGTGAATGCATGTTGGCAAATTTAACTTCAAAAAGTTAATTGCATGTTAAACGCAGCAACAAATGGTCAATATTAGTAAGCTACTATGAATTAGTGGATGTTTACATAGACAGTCATTAATATATTTGACCTCAAAATGGCCGCCCCTAATTACGAGCGTTATTTTCTTGTTACTATATTCGGGGTAAAATAACACTCCTCTAAAAGTTTAAGTATATACCATTCTATTATTTATTATAAGTCCACTCTAACTAATTCTTATATAACATATTTTCAAAAAAAATTTTAACTATACCCTTATTTAAGAATAGATATTAAAATAATATTTTATACATTATAAGTCTTCTTTCTCATCTTTCCTATTTTCAATATAGGGATAAAATAGCCAAAGTAACATTAATTGATTCCAAAATGGACTTATATTTTGAAACAAAAAAATTGTGGTAATTAGACTTATGATAAGGAACAGAATGGTGTGTATACATATAATCAAATCCGGAAGACTTATCATGTAAGGGACAAAAAGTGGGATGAAGATTTAGCCAGAAACAAACAAACAAAAATGCTGGGATGAATGTAGAAAAATGAGAATTGTATTAGTTTATGTCCATTTATATATTACCATTTTGATCCAATAATAAAGCATAAAATTTAATTCTTCTTAATTTTCTTAATTTGAGCTACTCTCCCTAACAATTCAGTTGACAAAAAAAAAAATGGACACAAAAAATACTTTCAAATATGTAAATATCGATTTAGAACTCAGATGACCTAGTCATTGTAAACTTTTTGGGGATTGATTTGGGATTAAATTTTGTAACAGAGTTACCAAAATGCCCATAATTTGAAATTAAAAATGGAAAACAAAAAGGACAATAAGAGTTTAACAAGTAACATTATCAAAATAATAATAAGGTAGCAACCGCAAATTTCACAAAACTTTTATTTATGTACTATATTGACAAGTATTAGTAGTTTGCTGAATATCAATGACAACAACAGTCTAATAAGTAATGAATTTAACTTATTGGATTCAAATAATTAACATGGTGTGAACGAATTTTACTAAAATAGTATTAGAAATCTTAAAAAAAAAACGGAGAGAAAATAGGGAGAGTTCCTTGTTGGTTTGGGTCAGTGTCCAATAGGGAAGGAAGAAAAGGGAGTGAATGGATTTGACCTAACAAAGACAGTTAAGTACTTAATTGGATGCACCTTGATATTCACTTCGTGTAATCCCATGCTTCTTTTCTTGACATTTCCCAACCATCCCCTCTCCTTCCCCAATCACACCCCACCAACAAACTCACCTCCTTTCTACCCCTTTATTAGTTTTATCCCTTTTTACTCATATTTCTTTTTTTATTTTTGTGATTTGATTTGACATCTCTCTCTTCTCTACTTTCCTCATCCACATATTCAATTTAGGTGGCTTTCAAACCCTCATTAAGTGCGGCCAAGTGTGTGAAATTTTCATTTTAAAAATCCATAATGATAATCTAGTCAAATATAAATAGACTTCATTTTTTAGTGACATTTGTAAATGAATAAAAAAAACACCTTAAAATTTTATTTTTTTTCCTTTTAGATTAGGGAGGATTATATTTATTATGAGTTCCGATCCTTGATAAAACTCCAGTTGATTAAATTGGGGGATTAAAAAATGATAAAAATATAAGAGAGAAGATAAAAAAAACTTATTAAGGATATAAAATCATCAATTACTACTAATATTTTAAACAGGAGGTAGTATACTTTAGTCATGCACAAATACTCTTCAACAAGTTTTGTTGAGATATGAGTTGTGGGTATAGGTGGAAAAAATTATAAATATGGATATCAGAACTCGGCAGTAAATCTAGCATTTAATTTACACGTCTCTCCAACTAATTTGCAGCTGAATCTTTTCTTCCTATATACTGTTATTGTATGAATCATATTTATATTTATAACTTATCTTTCACCAAAACATTTTGAAAACTAATAGTAATTAAGTTGAAATTCAAGGACTCTACTGTCATTCCCTTGTGAAATTATCTAATGGTATCTAAACCAATTCCTTAAAGGGAGTTCATCACTACGTTCTAAAAAATAAATTGAAAACATGGAAATGAAACATTTGGGGGGGGGGGGGGGGTGGATAGATTAAGACGGGCATATATAAGAGTAGTATAATGTGAGTTGGAAGCAAGCAAAGGGATAAATATTAGGCAAGAAGCAGTCACTATTGAAATGTGGAAGGTTGTTTTGATTTCCACTTTAATGCATCGAGAGTGGCCATACCCCTCCCAATTTGTGCTTACTATACTAATCCTCCCTCCTACTTTCCTTGTTTTTCTTTCTTTCCAAACAAACAAATAAATTACAAGGTTAATTTGCATCTAGTAACCTAAAATATTATTGTAAAAGCACCTAATGTTTTAAAGAGCGCTAAAATATTTTCCTAGTAACACTCAATAGGAACATTGAGGAATTGAGTGCTCCTACAAAAATATTTTGGGTATAGATGCGTCAAAAATAACATTAAAGTACCAAATATGGATAGAAAATAGTTTAGTCATGCTAAATACACCAAAACCTATTTTAGATATACTAATTATTTTAGAATGTTGAGTGTTGTTACTAAAAGCAACTTAAGCCAAATTTATAATAAAAGGGAAGAAAGACAGGGAACCATAGTTCGAGTTGGATTATTTTAGTTTGTAATTCTCCGAGAGGTGGATTCAATGTTGTAAGAACCGGACGCCCGATCCAACTGTTAATCGTTTCACATGTTGGCTAGTATTTAATGGTCTGACTGTTTAGCAAGTTAAGCCAGATCAAGCCGCTTTCAACCGGACATTAGACCGGGAGCCAGAGTTAACCCGGGAATAGGAGCGGGTTTATAAAAATCGGGTGGTCCAATTCGAAACAAAAGAAAGATGAAAAACAATAAAATAAAGCCCAAAAAAAACCCCAAGTCCTTAAAAAAGAAACCCAGATTACATCCCAAATTCATTAGCTTTATTTCTTTCTCCTAAATTGAAAACCCCAGCAGCCATGTGAAAATCTTAGAGCTGCGAAATTTAATCTCCAATACTCCAACCAATTGGTTAACATCATCTCTCTCACCATTCCTCTCTTGTTGATGGTTAGCATATGTTCCAAGCTTTTGTTCTATATTTAGCACTTGTTGTCTTTCAACATTTTGCATTTCTTTTGAAATTTTATCAGTTGCATACTATATATCTCTTACCTTTTGCATAATAGAAATTGCTTATGTTCCTAACTTCCTAGTTCTTCCATAAAATTTCTGCAACTGTGATGCTCAGATGGTCCTATATGCCTTCTTTGTTTTACTTAGCTAAAGACAAAAAACAGATTCATTTTCTAAGTTTCTAATAGCTATATATTTCTTGGTCAATATGGTATTTCATTTAAAATTAAGAGGTGAAGGGACCGCAATTTGCTTATATATTTATATACAATGTAAATTTAAAAGTCATATATTTTTTCTTAATTATTACACCATCGATTCGACCTTCAATTTGACCGTGCGAACCGTGACCCGATACCCTCTCTGACTTGTCTTCTGATCCAGCTTTTATAACATTGGGTTGATCAGTACACCTGGTGCTTGCCCAAAGGGATGGATGGATGGATATAGAGGGTTAGGGATATTGATATTCCAAGTGGTTAGTGAAGAAGAAGAAGGGTATGTTCAAAAAGTGGGTGTTCTCACAGTCACAGGTTAAAAAGGGGGGGAAAAAATGGGTGTTCTCTTCTAAAACTTTATCACCAGTTCACCACCGCTGGCTCTGCTTTTTCATTTTGTAGCCTCTTCCATACTAATCCTCTCTCTCATCTCTCTCTGTGCATTCTGACTCATTTATGCATTTTCATTATTATTATTATTATTATTTTAATTATAAGTTTTTCTGACTTTTCATTGGTTACTTATCTACACTTTACCCTCTCCTGCCACGTGTCCCCTGTCACCTCTTTCATTAGATAAGGTCCCATCGGCTTATATCGCCCCGTCATTTTCCACTCCCCTTTCCAATTATTTTACCTTTTCCTCTCTCTTTTAAACAAACAAAATATATATGGCAGTGCTTACGTATTTTTCAAGTCACTCTTACTACCTCCGGTCCTAATTATAAGAGCCAGTTGACTTTTTTTGGGGAGATTAAGGAAGCAAATTAGACCCTTAAATCTTAATATATGCGAAATGTAATTAGATTATATGATAGTTTATAAGTAAAATAACTTAGTTTTGAGGAAAAAAGACAAATATAAACAATTCATAGTGATGTATTTTGCATCCTTAATTTTTCCAAAAAAGTCAACTGGCTCTTATAATTAGGACCGGAGGGAGTATTTAACAGGAGCAAGAAAGACATATCAAATATCGTCACTACCCACATATATTAATTCTGAAAATATCCCTTGAAATACCTTAAATTTTGTGAAATTTTTAAAAATTGTTATTGAATTAATTTTTTTAAATAACGTAATTATCTATACTGAAATTAGTTGTCAGTGCCTTAATTATTGTTTAGATAAATTAAAGATTTTATTTCCTAAATTGTTGATGTCATTGATATTTTGACTAGAGAAATTATTAAATTTATTATCACTATCTCAGTCATTGTTAATTGCTTGTTCAATTATTATTATCATTTTTAACTATGCTAAAAAGTTTAATATAGACTATTCCCTATAAGTTTTCAAAATGATTAGGCTATTTCTGTTTCTTGAATTGATTGATATTTGTATATATATGTGAGGAATTTTTATGCCCTTTCTAGTTAGTTTTTATGGAAATATTAGTATATCTCTCATCATATTGAATTATAAACTCATTGAAAACGTATTAAATTAATTTCAATGGACAACATAATCGTTAGTTTTTTTTATACATAAAAATCAATGTCTTTTTTTATCTTATTATCAGTTATCCAAACAATCGACTATTCAAATTTTGAGATTCATGACTTCTCCTCTCGTCACAAGTGTCTCATTTAAAACCCGAACTTAAAATCTTAAAGGATCTAGTGGACCCTTACATGATTAGACCAACTATATATTGTTAAAGGTATCCTTAGTTTTAACAATTCTTTCTGCGTGCTTTATGAAAATGAATAGTTGTCGTGTCAGGAATACTGAACTTTGAAAAATAAAATTTTACTTTATAAAATTAGTTTGTGCTTATATCTATTTTAAATATGTTAACTAAAATCTGTCATTAAATTATTCCATAAGTGACATGCTTATTTTCAAGAGGTCAAACTCTGATCGTTTGGAATATATTTTTAGAAAACTATTTTTTTTCTGAAAAAAGAGTCAATGGAATGACGAGAACTTTTTCCAAAAACAAAAAATGAAACTTTTTATGGCAAGACTCTGTGGGGAGAGATAGCAAGCTCATGGTGCACGTCTTGTTATTCCTCGACAAGTAGTATAACTTATAATATCTTAAAAATTTATTTGTCGATAATTCATACTCTACACTCTTCAGATAATGGGATTGGGTTCAATATAATTGATATTAAAATATAAACAGTCAGATCCTACTTATCCAGCTCGATTGAATTATCACTTGTAAATTAAAAAACAAAATTAACATGACTTCCCATCAAGGCAGTCGACACTGCATGACTTTCAAAGATACTAACTAATATAGTGTCAAGGAATAAAATTATTGAGATTTGAAATAATATATTGAGATTTTAAAAACAACAAAAATTTTGGTAAAGTCAGTATGGTGTGAATATTCCATATTCCTAATGAACATGACGTTAACTTCTAAAAAGCTTTAGAATAATAAAATACAGGATTAAAGTTAAAGACTGCAATAAAATATACGCAAAAGATAAGGGAGAAGCGAGTGTGGTGAGTAATTCCTTGGATGACAAAGTCACGCAAGCGAAATATAATATAATAAATGGAAAATAAAATAAATAAAAAGTGGAGTGTTTTTCTACTGCAAAAAAAGCAGTGAAAAAGAATGGCCCAAAAGCACAAGCATTCTGCAAACGTATATTCGATATGAGCGACCTTTTTTGTCTTACGATGAATTAGAATATATGTCAAATACAAATTTTAAGCTGTAATATCTTATTATTGTGAAAGTTTTTTCTTTAAGCAGGCAGTGTTAAATATTTCAATTATTCAATTATATTATTATGTTACTAACTTGGCTGTCTAATTAAAATATTCTAAGTGTGACTCGTTAATTCGTTTAAACCTAATTTAAGTTAGGGTATTACTCTGTTCATTTAGTAGTTGATAACTCTTGATGGGGATGATAAAAACAGCAGGTCATTGAATGAGGGCGTCATCATAAATCCAGTTCGCCACTCTTAATGATTCCGTGTCTGGTAAAGGACTTACTCTAGTTGCCACAGCAAAGCCAAATGAGAAACCATAACATCCTTTTCTTCTATGTGATATTACTTATCTCTTTTTCAAATCGGGAACTTTATGTGGATTCTTAATGCATATCATCTAATATGGGACAAGTATTTAGATTTTAAGTCCTCCGCTCCTACTCATATAGAGGTTACAAGCTCATCAATTCCACTTATAATTTCAGTGTGTTACTACCCAGCCCTTTAAATTAAAAAAAAAATAAAAATACAAGCACTTGTCTTTGTTGCAAACTGACGTATATAACTTATCTTATGCTTTTTTGGAGTTATTTATAGTAGGGTTAAGGGTAAAAAAATACACATGTGATTATATCAAAAGTTCATTTAATACCAAGTTTTTTTTTTATCAAAAATAACTTTGAACTTCCAAATTATGCTCAAAAGTTACATTTGCCGTTAAATTATGATAAAAAATACATATGTGATTTTGTCAAAAATTCGTCAAACATCAAGCGCTTTTGTTTGGACAATAACCATAAGTGTGACTTTTGAACATAATTTAAAAGTTCAGAGTTACTTTTGATCCAAAAAAAAAAAACATTTAGTGCTGAACGAACTTTTAACAAACTCATATATATATTTTTGACCCTTAACCCTTTATAGTATATTCACATGAGTCCAGGCAAAACTCTTATCACATACGTATCTTACACACAATAAGTTACAATTAAAAATTTGCTTTTGAAAAATCCAATCACCATCCCAAACAAACCCTTAAAATGCATCAAACCACGGGTTCCATCATGTTGCATCTTGTATTTAAAAAGCATAAGAATTTGTCTTTTATCTTAGTCTTTACTGTTGGCGGAACACATTTAAGATCTAAAAGAGAAACAAAGAAAGACACATGGCGCCACACAACACAAACGGTCAAACCACATTTCTAAAGCTGCCGTTAAAAAAAAAAATCGTTCAAGAAGTGAACTGCCAGTTAACTAATCTGAAACCCTAAGACCTGAACTCTCAGAATGAATTTATTCATATTATTAATTATATAAAATTAATGAATACTTAAAAGCATCAAAACATAGGCAGAAGTGTGAGTGCGTGTGAGTCCACTACAGTGCACTATGAGTTAAGTAATGTAAGGCAATTTGAAGAACGTGGTTTCCCCCCTACAGACTTAAATCTGAACACTTTATCATATTTTTATATTGATTTATAATATAATAAATAATGGGGTTTGTGTAGTTTGTTTTTGTGGCTTTTTGGCTTGCTTTTTCATGAGAATAGTGAAGCAGATCACTTATATGCTTTTAAGGGTAAAGGAATATTTGTGCGTGCACTGCCATACAAATTTTCACGCGCCCCCATTAATTATTCTACGCCTTTTTTCCATTAATTAATTATTAATTAATTTCATACGCCTTTTTTCCATTAATTAACTATTAATTAATTTCATACATATACACTCATCCGTATTGTGCTTTTTGACCAGAAGTAAAATGTCATGTTCTTGAAGTGTACTACTACAAAACATCTTGTTTAAATTAATTATGAATAGTATGGTGACAATGTAGTAGTTTTTTTTTTAATTGAATTATGAGCTCTTGAGTCGGAGATATCACCTTTGTCATTTTCTTAAAACTAAAACCACTGTAAAAATGTGATAAAAAGGTTCAAATTAAATCTCAACTAACCATAAAGTTCTTGTTGTGACTTGGGAACAAGTGTGTGGATGAGAAGGGATGGTGGTATCCAGTTGTTGTGAGTTGTGCCACGTGGCGGGACATGAAAGTGGGAGAAAAATCCATCCTTTTTTTCTCACTGTTATGATCCTTGAATATATCCGTATTTTTTACTTTTTAGGATTAGATAGATAGATAGTTAAGGATTTTTAATGTAATTGAACCTTCAGACCTGATCCTGATTTCTTTCTTTCTTTCTTTTTTTTTTGCCCACCAGACCTGATCCCGATAAGTTCATGCAGAATGGCTTGATCTTGCTTGGGCTAAATCGTAAGTCCATCTTTATGCTAAGCACCTGCAAAATCCTCTTAAGCTAAAATTTGAATCTATAAACATGACTTTGAATTAGAGGTTAATTAGAGAGTTACTCGTTTCTTAGTATAAGCATAAACCCTTGAACAACCCTCTCCCTCTCCCTCTCCCTCTCCCTCTCCTCCTTTCACATTTATTGTATCGTGCTCCCTGCTATGTAACTCTTCGTTTTTCATTTCACCAATGCCAGTTATATATGTCTCTTTTCATATAAAGGGATGTATTAAATATGATAGACTCATATTTTGTTTGTATCTATCCATACGGCCACATATAAATGAGTATATCCCTAATCCACTAAGAAGGCGGTTTTGTTGAAGAGAACTTGGGGTGTTAAATGGGAATGCAAACAAATATATTAGTATTAGTGTGTTGACTCTCGTTACAATTCAATGACCATAAGATAAAATTAATTAACTTATTGTATTTGTACATGATATATGGTAGATGGGATAAAAGTTATTTCACATAAAGTAAATTTTATAAATAATAGGGTTAAAGGTCAAAATACACACGTGATTTTATCAAAAATTCATCATGCACCTAATGTTTTTTTTTACCAAAAATACATATGAGTTTTCAAATTGGATTAAACGTCACATTTATACACTACAAAAAAAGGGGGTTTTAGTAGCGGTTACATTAGTCGCGGAAGGCTACAACCGAAGTAATTATGGTTTAGTAGCGGTTATAAGCCCAAACCGCAAGTAAATACGACGGTTTGACCACAAAAGTAGTTAGTAGCGGACATTAGTAGCGGTTTGGTAGAAAGAACCGCAATAATTTGGCGCCCTTTGGCGGGATGAGTAGTGGCGTAAATTTAGTCGCGGTTTTGGAAGGAAAAACCGCGAGAAAATGAATGACCGCTGAATTAGTGGCGGTTTTCAGACGTTAGTAGCGGTTCAAGCCAAAACCGCCACTAATTTAGCGAAATAAATGCAACAGCATTTAATACAGGTTGAAATTAGTCACGGTTTGAGCTGCGGTTTTTGCTCAAACCGCGACTAGTAGTAGCGGTTTTTGGAAAACCGCTACTAAGTTGAAGAGTTTAAAAAGGCTCGTGCCTTTTCTCTGAAAATGCACGAGCTTTTTAGGGAGAAAGTGACGTGACGTGACGTGACTTAAACGAGAAAGAAGAGGTCAAAATCATGGTGAAAAAGGGTGATCACAATAAGAGGCCTATGACCCTGAACAAGAGGAGGCTGAGGAGCGGCTTCATAAGGAACTGGTTGAGCAGGCCGAGAGGGATCGTATAGAACAAGAGGGCATCCGTATACAGAACCAGCCGATTCCAGAAGATGTAATCAACGCATTCTGGAGTGGGGGAGAAAACTTCGACGAGACTGGAGGAAAAGCGGATTTTGAGGATATGGCACGTTGGTTGGACTCTGAGGAAGATGAAGAGTCGGGGCGCCCTAAACGATCCGCCGGAAGGTCCACAGGTTACGAAGTACAAGTTCAGGGTAAGGAAATTCAATTTTTATTGTTTTTATCATATAATTATAATTTTTTATCGCTCATTAAATTGAAATTGTTCCCTAAATTTTACAGACCCTTCTGGTAGCATAAGCGAGAAGAGGTTGACGGTGCAAGATGCGATGAACCTTCCAAGCGGGCACAGAGTTAAAGTTGAGTGGGACGACTTGATCAAATTACCGGTAGAACAAGGGGGGCAACTGTACTCGAGGTTCGTCGGGGGTGTAGGCCATAATTACCAGCGATTCCCGATTGACGCTTTGGACTGGAGGAAGATTGACGCGAACTCTAAAAAGTTCGCGTGGAACGAAATTGTTAAGGTTGGTTGAACTAACTTTGAGCTTATTTATTGTTTATTATTTATTATTATTAGAATGTGATTTTAATTAATACTATAAGAAATATTCTTGTTATTATTTATTGTTTATTATTTCTTATTTCTTATTTCTTTTCTGTTATTATTTGAATTTAATTTTAATGAATATTATAGGAAATGTATTCATTATTTCTTATTTCTTTTATGTTATTATTGGAATTTGTTATTATTTATTATTTTCTAATTAAACATTGTTAAATTTAATATTTTACAGAGGAAGTTTGATGTGAGGGACAGCCGCAAGAATTGGACAGAATCAAAGATGGGGGACGGTTGGAAGAACAAGCGGTTGGATCTGTTCAAAGAAAGAGATCGGATGGGGAGTAGGACCTTTCAGGAGTTGGTCGATGATGTCCCTGGTGGCGTCCCTGCGGATGCGTGGGAGAGATATGTGGGTTGGAGGAGGGGAGACATAGGGAAGGTATAATGAATAATATTATTGAATTGATATTGAAATATCATATTGAAGAAATATTTTTGAATTACTGATTATTATTTAATTTTATTTTACCTTAACAGAAGAGGTCGCAACAATGTCTTACCGCGACGTCGCAACAAGGTCTTACCGCGACGTCGCATCAGAAGGTTCATCATACGGCTGGGACGAAGCCGTTTTCGGTTGGCTACAAAGAGATGGTATGAAGGAATGAATCTTCGTTGTTTAATTTAAAAATAATTTATCTTTATATATTAATAACTATTTGTATCTTAATTTTCAGGCGGAAGAAGCTGCAAAGAAAGGGCAGAAGGCTACCTACAGTCGTTTCTACCAAATAAAGCACAGACAAACCGACGGGAGCCCAACATCCAGGGAGGCTGAGGAGCAAATTGTAAAATTTTTATTGATTTATTTTTATATTATTATATTTTTAATAACAACGACATCAAAATAAAATTGTTAATATGTTTATGTGTGCAGGCTAGGATTGAAGAAGTGGAGAGAGAGATCGCCGAGTAGCAGGGGGACAATGTAGACCCCACTGCCTCGCTAAGGGCTGCCCTAGGGCCTCAAGAGCACCCTGGCCGGGTTCGCGGGATGGGATTCGGAGCCCGACCTACGATGGTGTACGGCAGGTTAGGCGACCCAGGCAGTGCCCAGTCTACAGCTTCGAGCCAACCATCAACAAGTGGCCCGATTAGGAGAGACACAGAGTATGAGGCTCAAATGAGGGAGAGTCTCACTCATGAGATTACGGAACGGGTGACTGATCAGGTGTACGACCGACTGGACTCCTAGGTGCAAAACGCCAATAGCACACTCAAACGGATACAGCGGAGGTTTTACCCGAATGGATCTCCTTTGCGAGTACCACTACCTCCACGTCCACCGAAGCAGCCTCTTAACCGTTCTCTGGAGCATCAAGACGACGATCAGCCTCCTGCGGCGTAGCTCTAGGGTCTTTTTTTATTAGAATGTTTTTAATTTCAGGATTTCAGTTGAACATTTTTATATTTAAATGGTTGTTAATTATAGGATTTCAGTTGAACATTTTTATATTTAAATGTTTGTTAATTTGAATATTAGTTGTTCAAACATTTCATATCTTTAATATTGCATAATTTTGTTAGTTGTTATGATCTGATTTATTTTCTCATATAGTATTTGAAAAAAAAAGATATAAATAACATTAAAAATACAAAATAGCACATTTAGTGGCAGTTTCACAACCGCCACTAAGTTACTAAATAAAAATATAATTTAATGTTAGTAGCGGTTCTAAAACCGCTACTAATGTAATAATCAGACAGCTGCCACCTGTTCCTTTTCCAATGGTATGATTGAGTTAGTTGCGGTTTTAGTTCTAAATTTCATTTTATAAGCCCTTGATGCTTTCCAATTCATTTTCACATTTCATTCAAACTATTAAGCTCTTTCCTTTTTTGATAATATCTTCAGTCATATGATGGATAAATCTTGGATAAATTTCCCACAGACGTCCCCCCGCTATTTGGTTGGTGTTGACCACTTCTTAGATTTTGCTTTCAACCGCATCGATGTTAACAATCAGATATTGTGTCCTTGTCTGAAATGTAAAATTAAGAAGTGGCATCCCAGAAATGTTGTGCGTGAGCATCTTATACTGAAACTATTCCCATCCAATTACACATTCTGGGGTATTCATGGCGAGAACGATGATGATGGTGGTGAAGTAGTTGCTGGAACATCTCAGGTTGGAATGCAGATCGACGATGACGATGATGACGACAATCATGTGGATCCATTTAACGATGTGGTGCGTGATGCCTTCGGGGTGCAAGGTGACGGCATCAGGAGTCAGGAAGGGGTTGAAGGACCACTCCCGGAGTTTTTTTGAAATGAAGCTGCAAAGAATTTTTTTGACCTTATGACGGATTCAGATAAGCCATTGTTTCCAGGTTCTACTAAAAACTACCTCATTTCGTTTCTAGTTTTGTCACATAAACGTTCGTTTTAGAATAAGAATAATGTTTATTCAGGGTGCAGTAAATATTCAAAACTATCATTTCTTGTCAAGCTCTATCATATCAAGTGCTTGTGTGGCTTCAGCGATAAGGGGATGTCGATGGTGTTAGAATTATTGGGAGATGCATTCTCTCAGGCAGAAATCACACCATCATTTTACGAAGCAAAGAAGACTATTAACAAGTTGGGATTGAACTACACTAAAATCCATGCCTGCTCGAATGATTGTATGTTGTACTGGGGAGACGACGCCGAGTTGGACAGATGTAAGCGGTGCAATGCGTCTCGGTACAAACAGGCAAAGAGGGGTCGAATAGCAACCAAGAAGCCTGCAAAGATTCTAAGATATTTCCCACTGACTCCACGACTTCAGAGGTTGTATATGTCATCCAAAATGGCTGAGCACATGAGGTGGCATTCATCAGAGCCCAACGTCGATGGGAAATTGAGACGTCCTAGGGATGCTGAGGCTTGGAAAGCGTTTGATGCTCGATTCCCGGAATTCGCCAGTGACCCGAGAAATGTCCGCCTCGCTCTCGCATCAGATGGGTTCAATCCATTCGGGAATCTTAGTACTACGTACAGTATATGGCCTGTGGTATTGATACCGTACAACTTACCCCCTTGGATGTGTATGAAACAGAGCTCATTCATTCTTTCGATGATTATTCTGGGGAAGAAAGCTCATGGAAACGATATAGATGTCTACCTTCAACCGTTGATACAGGAGTTGAAGGAACTTTGGAGCAACGGAGTTGAGACGTATGACGCTTACAGTAAGACGCTCTTCACACTTCGTGCGTCGTTGATGTGGATAGTGAGCGATTTTCCCGGACTTGGCACATTGTCTGGTTGGAACGTGCATACAGGCAAAGCTTGCCCCAACTGCAACTTTGACCAAGACTCGGTCCGCCTTCCTCACAGTCGCAAGTGGTGCTTCATGGGTCATCGGCGGTTCCTTCCTGGAGGTCATAGGTTCCGGCTGCAGAAGATTAGATTTAACGGATCGCAGGAAATGAGGAATCCTCCTATGTTTTTGTCTGGCGCAGATGTTCTTCAACAGCTTGAAGATGTTCACGTAGAGTTCGGGAAGACAGACGGTGTTCAGCCTGGGGGAAGAAGGGGACGCGGCCAGTCCCAGGGGGTAAACGTGCAACAATGGCGAAAGAAGAGCATTTTCTTCGAGCTCCCCTACTGGAAATCTAATATACTTCGCCACTGTCTTGATGTCATGCACATCGAAAAAAATGTGTGTGACAATATTTTGTACACTTTACTGAACAAGTCTGGAAAGTCCAAGGACCATCTCCAAGCAAGGAAAGATCTTATGGTGATGGGAATACGTGAAGACGCATGGCCGGATGAGAATGACAAGTTTGCCCCAGCCTCATTCACACTGACAAGAGCCAACAAGGAAGTCTTCCTCTCCACACTTAAGGACATTAAGGTCCCTGATGGTTATTCAAGCAACATCTCAAGATGTGTGGACATGCACTCTAAGAAGATTGCCGGGTTGAAAAGCCATGACTGCCACGTTTTGCTCCAGCAATTCCTACCTCTGGCAATTAAAATAACATTGCCCCCGGAGGTGTCTAATGTTTTGGTTCAACTCAGTTCTTTCTTCTGACGGTTGTGTGCAAAAGTTTTGGACAAAGCAGAGCTGGATCAATTGCAGGAAAAAATTGTTCTAACGCTCTGTCATATGGAGATGATATTTCCCCCGTCTTTCTTCACAGTCATGGTCCATCTCACTGTACACCTCGTTCAAGACGCAAAGATGGGCGGCCCGGTTCAATACCGCTGGATGTATCCCATAGAGAGGTCCGTTGATTCATTTTTCCAGTGGTTTCATGATTTTGTTTCAGTTACCTGATTGTACTTGTAATTACAGATACTTGGGGAAATTGAAGTCGTACGTGAGGAACAAAGCATCTCCAGAGGGTTATATAGCAGAGTATTCTGGTGACGAGGTGTTAACATATTGTTCGTGCTATTTTGATGATGACATCGAGACTTCATTCAACCGCCCTCCTCGTGTCGATAACAGCCCCACCAATGTCCAGTCACCTTCCAACACATTAATCCTGCCAGTTGGAAAGCCAGTTGGAGGAAGTCAGTATTACAGGCTCACTCCCACTGAGAGGTTGCAAGCACACAGACATGTCTTGACAAATTGCCCTCAAGTGGAGCCCTACATTCAGTAAGAATTCTAACACTATATATATGTATCATGTTATTTTTTTTATTTCCAAACCACATAACCCTCTGATATGTTCCATTGGAATTTAGGGATTTCCGCCGCTATGTTAAATGCCAACTACGAAGCCGCACAAGGTCATCTGCCAAGGTGGATAAAAAGGTCCATCGAGAGTTTCCGGATTGGTTTGCACAGAGGATACTCAATGACAACAATCCCCATGCGTCTGATATGATAAATCTAGCAACCGGTCCACTCGACCATGTCAGGAGATATACGGCATACAACGTCAACGTTTTCAAGTTCTGCACCATTGCAAGGGATGAAGGTTATCTCACACAGAATTCCGGAGTCTTTGGCACATTCGGGACAAGGAGTTATGCCAGCTCACGGGATACAGACATGCAATTTGGAGGCATATCATACTATGGAAAGCTTGTGGACATCATCGAGCTTAACTATCAAGGTCATTTCATCGTGCCTCTCTTCAACTGCATGTGGGTAGACACCAGAACTTCTCGAGGCATTACCGTGGACAGCTTGGGTATCACGTCCGTAAACTTCTCGAGGCTCATTCACACAGGGGAAGTGACAGATGATGAGCCGTATATTCTTGCCTCACAAGTGTAGCAAGTATACTATGTGGAAGATCGGACACACAAAGATTGGCACATGGTGATTCATATGAAGCCGCGTGACCTCTACGACATGGGTGACGAAGATGATATGGAACTAGGCAGCCAGCATTTTGAACCTGAAAACTTCGACAACCTCATTTCTGAAGAAGACGGTCATTTATCAGTAGTTAGGTGAGGATTTTCACTACAAATAATTTAAACAAATTTCAACACCATTAGCAATAAAAATTTATATATTTGTTTATTTTCTTTTTAGGCAGGAGCAAGAAGAAGATGATTGAAGCAGCCAACCACAATTATTTTTCATTTTATAAAATTTTCATAAAAATGTGTATCAAACGTTCATATATCATATTTTTTTAATGTAGGTTGAGCTTTTTTTTAATTAATAACAACTAGTAGCGGTTCCAGAACCGCCACTAATTCTACGGACAAATATTAGTGGCGGTTCCAGAACCGCCACTGAAGGCTTTTTTTTGCAGTTTATAACCGCTGCCCAAACTGCTACTAAATCCCGCACGAAGCACTATAAATATCCACTCCCTCCCCTCATTTTCCTTCACACATTCATTCAATTCATTCTCCCTCTCCTTTCAAATTTATCCTCAGACTGACCACCAATGTCTTATTTTTTGTTTTGTAAACAATTTATCTTATATTTCTTTTTATTTTGTATGTTTGATTTTCTATTCTGAATTTATTTGTTTGCTAATATATATTTTTTTCAGGTTACAATATCGAATTATTTTCCATTTTTAGTGATAAAAAAGTTTAATTTATTATTCATAATATTCTTACAACAAACATAATTAGTTGTTTATTTTTAACTATTTCTTATTTTATTGTTTGATATATGGGTTTTTTATACATATGGTGATTGTTAATATAGTTGAGAAATTTTTTTTTATTTTAACAATAAAAACATTTTGAAATAGTCTAATTTATTATCAGTATTTTTTCCATACATTTGATCATATGACATTAATTCTTGAATATCTAATCTGGACGCTTTTTTCACATCCTTAAATTTTAGTAGCAGTTTTGAACCGCCACTAATAAATTGGACCAATTCTTTTTTTAATTCTTTTTCTTTTTCTTTTCCATTAGTGGCGGTTTGAAACCGCCGATCAAACCGCCACTAATAAATGGGCCCAAATTTTTTTAAATTTTTTTGTTTTTTATTAGTGGCGGTTTGAACCGCTGTTCAAACCGCCACTAAATTGACAAATCGAATTTTTCTGACATTATTCTAATTTTTACAGTAGAGGCGGTTTTTTATTATTTAGTAGCGGTTTCCTTAACCGCTACTAATTAGTGGGGTCTTTAACTTTGTTACACGCGGTTTCAATAACTGCCAGTAAATGTTTGTTACGGGTGATTTAGTGGCGTAAATATAAACCGCTAGTAACATATTAGTGGCGGTTAGAACCACTACTAATCAGAATGTATAACCGCTACTAATACACGCTTTTTTTGTAGTGATAGTTATATTTCAAAAGTAAGTGCTTGGTGCTGGACGAACCTTTTTATAAAATCACATGTGTATTTTTTATTATAATTTAATTGTAAATATGCATTTTTGATCCAATTTGAAATGTCATGTGCATTTTTGGTAAAAAAAACATTTAGTGTTGGATGAACTTTTGACAAAATCATATGTATATTTTTTACCCTTAATCCTAAATAATATATATACACCATTCATCAGCAGCGCATATAACATGTCACCTCTAACTACATCAACAGAACAAAGAAAAGTGGTTAACTCATTACTATTGTTTGAAAAATGATAACTTTGCATATTTAACAACATAGAGAAATCTTACACAATAGCTAGACTTCAAATACTCTATTAGTTTATTGTATTAATGGTAGTATTAAATAAAATTCATTAATAATCCTCAATGCGCCTCATATTATGGATCAAGAACTTCTCTTAGAAGTCAATTTATATTTGAGACTGAAAGGAGTACAACTTAAAGTTTAAGGAAATATTTATAGATATAAATGAAAATAAAAGAGATATGAAATCAACTAAAGATTAATCTATATTTGGTAAGAATTAAGACTCATAATTGAATCGTTTTCTCACATTTCAATCCACCTAAACTTAAGAGAAACATGGAGAGAAATGTATAGTTAAAAACAAGGTTCAAAAACCCGGACCGGGGCTCGACCCGGCCGAGGCAAAGGGTCAAGGGTTAGGGGTTCAACTGAGGGTCGACTCGGGTTCGACCCGGTCGTATTAAAATAATATAATTTAATAATTAATAATAAAACACACTAATATTAATGTCAAAATATAAGGAAATCCAACAAAAGTCTAACTGTTTTAAAAACATAATACATCAACATTGAGAATATTCATCACTAGATCCTTGCAATTCTTCAATCAATACTATCAAGATCATTCAGCTCATTGAAATTCACTAGAGATGAGACATTAGGAGCTGGATTGAGGAAAGCACTACTAGGAGTAACATCATCATTCAAAGCTGGAGGTAAAGCTGAAGGTCCAACAATATCCATATCTCCATCACCTATTTGTGAAAAGAATTAACATTAATCGATATGTATAATAAAACTTACAATTCTACTTCTATCAAGATTTGATGAATTTGCGATACCTTCCACATTAGCATGTAGAACATCTTCAAGATTTGCCATCTCTACACCACAAAATACAGGATTGGGATCTTCTTCATTCACCCAAAAATCCACTTTTTCAATGGATTCAATATCAATTGGATCATAGCATATATCCTTCTTCTTCAATATATTCCTTTGATAACAAATAAAAATTCAATCAAATATTAATCCATATTAGATAAAAATATTGATAATTTATAAGGTTACCTATGCTTTAATCACAAATTGTAGTTTACGTAAACTAAATCATTCAGCCTTTGATGCTCCAATCTGTTTCTTCTTTTAGTATGAATGCGATCAAATAAGCTCCAATTCCTCTCACATCCAGAAGAAGCAGAAGTTTGGCTAAGGATACGTTTTGCAAGACGTTGCAATTCTGGAACTGAATAACCATAGTATGACCAACATCGATCTGCAAAATAAAAACAATTTAACACGTGATATTAATTGGATTTAATAAATGACCATGACTATGCTATTAAATAATAAATATGAACATATGAAAACTTACAAGGGTCTAGTTTTTGAGATCCTTCCCTACATGTCTGTCTTGAAAAAGAGTCGGTGCCTTCAGCATACATAGAAATTTGCCCCATCACCTTGAAGCTGTTAAATTCATCTAGGTATGACTCCACAACATCAAGCATAGCCTTCGATATCCTTGGCTTGTCAACAAAAGATCCATCATACATAAATGCAGGGTTCAACATATATGCAACTGCATGAAGATCAGTCTTCAAATGCTTATCCCATCTCTTTTGAATAAAGCATGTATATGGCTTATATTGCTCTTTATCCCCCTTGAAGATCTCCTTGATTGCATTTTTAGCCCTACGCATGCCTTCATAGACATAAGGCAATGAAGGCTTCTCATAGGAGTCAACAATCCTCAACAGCTTTACAAGAGGCGTCGCAACCTTCACAACTAGAAAACAGTCATTCCAAAACCGATTGTCTAATACAATTGCACTAAAAATCTTTCCTGCATCAGTCCTTGATAACTTATGCTCTGCAAAGTGCTTATCAACAGCAAGGGCTCGTAAGTCATGCCTATGTTGATATATGTTGTGCAATGTAAGGAAAGTAGTGGCAAACCTCGTTGCACCGGGACGCACAATTTCTTTCCAACCTGGCCTTTTCCTTAACCAAGATAAGAAGATCATATGATTGTATACAAACACCGTTACCTTTGATGCTTTTGTTGCTATGTCTGACACATGAGGCATGTTAGAAATGTCTTTCAGTACAAGATTTAAACAATGAGCAGCACAAGGTGTCCAATAAATCCTAACATATTTTTCTTTAATCATCCTTCCACAAGCAACATAGTTGGCAGCATTATCAGTCACCACATGAACAATATTTTTGGGACCAACCCACTCAATGACTTCACAAAATAAAGTGAACAAATTCTTAGCATCCTTCACTATATCAAATGCATCAACAGATTTAACAAATACCATACCATGTATAGAATAAACTAGGAAGTTAATCAAAGTACATTGCCTCACATCAGTCCATCCATCAGCCATGAGTGTGCATCTATGAGTCGCCCAGTTAGCTCGATGACCATCAATGAGTAACCGACATTCTTTTTTCCATTCTCTTAACAAGTTGACTTTAAAGTCATAAGCACTAGGAGCTTTAAACCCTGCCCCAATTGAACACATTCCATCCAAGGCTTTTTAAAATAAAGGACAATCAAATGCATTAAATGGGATACAATTGACAAATGCCCATTCAGCAAGAAGCATCTTAACAGTGTGTTGTGCTTCTTTTGTAACTAATGCACTCTTGATAGTTGGTTGAGAACCAGGAGTTATCCTTGGAGCAAAGTAATTATCCATAGACCCAGGAGCTCTTTTCTTGTTGGATGTTTGCTCACATCTTGTTGGGTTAGCATTATCTTCTTCAACATTCTCTTCTATATCTTCAACACTCTTTTTCTTTGAAGATGCTTTCAAAGTCTCTGCTATCCTATGACGGACATCTTGAGGAACTTTTTTGCAAGAAGCAATTTGACCAGCAATACCAGCAAGATGATATTTCATCCTATTTATCCCACATCCTCTATAGCTATTAGCACAAAAAAGACACGTATATACATTTTGAGTCCCCTCTTTTTTGTGGGCAAAATATTCCCATGCAGAATCCGTTCTTGTACGAAATAAGGATTGGAATTGGGAGTGACATCAGAGTGCTACTAGGATTAGTGTTGGAATTAGGAGTGGCCTGTTCGGTATTTGAACCACCATGAGACATATCGTCATTTCCTGAATTTGATATATCCATATCTGGTTCAAAATAGCAAATCATTCAGCAAGAAGTTTCTAAAAACAAAATTGGTATCCAATAATAACATATCATTCAACAAGAAGTTGCTAAAAACAAAACTGGTATATCATTCAACAAGAAGATCTCATTCATATAACATCAATTTCCTTAAACCTAAAATCAAAGTAGCAATTTAATTGATATAAAAAACAACACAGCAGCATTGTGAGGGAAACCAGCATTGTTCTTGATTAACAGCCATAATGCTTTGGTGACCATATCACCTGCCCACCAGCATTGTTCTTGAAACTTCCAAAACAAATATATAAAAAACAACAGCAGCAAATTAATCAAACCTACCACATTGTTCGCTAACTGATATACATGCCTTCTAAATATTTCGAACAACAACATTATACATTGTATCATTAATCGAATTTTCAAACAGAATTTGGCCAAAAAAAAAACTTCCCCAAACAAGAAATCCTTAAATTCGGTGATAAAATTTTCAGATCAGTGGATTAATCAATGGCCCTACCTAAATCCAAGTTCAACTTTCAAGCTTTGAAACTCAAATCCAGCTCCGATTAGCGAAGACCGATCAGAGCATTCCTTCCCCAGAGCTACGAAAATGAAAAAACCGATTCAACCAAAGAAGGAAGCGAGCAGCAGGATTATAAGAACCAAGGGATTAAAGCCAAGCACAAGACTACAGTATGCATACACATCACCTAAGATTCGAACCACAACTCCAAAAGCAAGATGCTTAAGTGGAAATGAAGTAGAGGAAGAACCAGGCAACAACAACGATAATTTATATCTCAGCCTATTCTGATTATTATCAATTTCAGTTCAACAAATCAACATAAAACCATTTTGTTGCACAAGAATACAGTATGCATACACAGCGCCTAAGACTCACCGTTCGTTCTTCGAAGCACGAGGTAGCCGCCGTCGCCCCTCCCCCTTCTCGCCGTCGCCGTTCTAGCCGAGTCGCCCTCAACTAGGGCAAGAAGAAGGATAGAAGAAGTAAAAAACAATAATGCAAATGAAAAGGGAAAGTGAACTGTGAACCCGATGCTCTGCTCCACTTCAACCATTCTGGGTTTTTTTTAAATGTGTAAAACGGCGCCGTTTCAACTGAGAAGGAGAGTTTTTTTTAAAAACCGGCCGGGCATGTCCACCAGCCGGTTCGACGCAAATTGCCCGGATCAACCCGGATATTCCCGAGTTGATCCTTTTGCCGGGTGAGCCATGAATTGGCCCGCTCGTGGCACCGGTTCCCGGTTTTCCCGGTCCAACGGGCCGGGCCGGTTTTTTGTTCCATGGTCAAAAATATGTCATGTTCGATGAAAACGTTTTAGACGTAGACCACAATCGCTTTTGGCTGTTAGCTGATCTGCAGTGATCATCCACTTGTAAACGAAAAAAACGTGTCATGTTCCCTCAATTAAATAGTCAATTAATCAATTACAAGTGGTTATTGATAAGTATGAAATAATTGTATATAATTAAGCTCATAAATAATCTTAATGGGCTAAAAAAATAGAATAAGAAGGAAATTGGTCAATAATTGAGGGGCACTAAAACAGCTCATTAGAGGGCTAATACAAGTAGTTAGAAAGTGAAAGGGGAGGAAGAGAAAACAAAGATTCATTTGACGACATTATGGCCCTCTTATCTCATGCGCCATAATTAATATTGCATGAGGCCCCCTTCCACTCATAATTATCACATCATTAACACAACCCCATGCTTTTCCAATCATCCATGTTAAAGACATTGATTTTACATCTTACGCCTTCTCGAAACACTCTTTCCCTTTTTTTATTCTTCTCTCCGAAAGATAATTATTGGAATTACAGGTATATAAATATCTAGTGTTTATCATGTATGTTAGAGTAATTGATTTAATAATGATTCATTGGTACACATTTTAGTTGGCTAAGATGATATCATATGAATTCATGTTATATATACATAAAATTACTAAAAATAAACTAATCCAAACACCTAAAAAAAGCAATGGCTCAATTCACAGGAGATTTATGTTGACTTGGCCGGGTCTCCCCATCTACATCTAGCCATATTTTTTTTTTTTGGCCAACATCTACATGTAGCCATATGGACTATGGAGAATAGCTAAAAAAAAATTATTAGCAAAATCATATTGATGAGTGCCTAAAATTTTTTAATGACGCTAGTGTATATTGCAACTATTCTTCTTTAATTAAAGGAACATATATTAACTGCGTGAAGTTTCAATTGATGTCAAACCCACAAACTTCTACTTGTTGAGGAGTTGTCATATATCACTAGGTTATAAGATCCTTGGTATATGCAATATATATGCATTTAATCATCTGTAAAACAGAAGACATTTATACATATCTAAAGATGCGTTACACCCAACTAGAAAACAACTGTAATCGCTCAAGAAAGGTTCTGGTCATTATGTACTTGAAGAGAATAAATTTTGTATAGGGATTGCAATTAAATTTTTCTATTATATAATAAAAGGCTAAACTATATAGTTGAAGGTTTTCTTGTACTCTCCCTCAACACAAAACCTATGGCATTTCTTTAGAAATTAGAATCGATTGTTGGCTATCTTTCGGGTATTGACCTCCTTGCTACATTAAAAAAAAAAAAAAAACAGGATTAATGAGATTGTATGAGAGGGAGAAAATGGAAAAATAGTTGAGTTAGATTGGCCGTAGATGCCTTGTAAAAAGACGTAGATGATCAAGTTTTTCTCTCTCTGCTCAATACATTCCTTTTCTCTCTTGCAACAAAATAAATGATATAATTTAAATATTGTCATTGACATTACACTATTTTTTCTTTTCTTTTTTTTGCCAACTCAGTGCCTGACATTACTAATTCATAAATATGAGTATTATACTATTATATTAAACTCATGCACTTGTCATACAAAATATGTTAAATAATTGAGCAAACATTTTTACTATCATAAAAAATACACATAATCTTGACCAAATACAATTAATAATTTGCCTTCACTGTGCACACGATCCGAGTCTAAAATACTCTCCCCACTTTCCGGTCCATAATATAAGATATAATTAACCATTTTACACACACTAATAAAATATAGTGGAGTCATTTACTATTAGTAAAATTAATGTAATTTTTCAATTTTACACTTTATCATTTATTAGACATCAACTTCCTCTCCCCTTTTTACATTAAATATGCAAAGGCAAAATGGAAATTAAACATTTGTTATCTTGACTTTTTACATGTTACTTCTTATAATGTGGACCAAATATTTTCTCATGCTACCTCTAATATTATGGACCGGAGTGAGTAATTAGTATTCTATACGGTCCTAATTATAAGATCAAGTTAACTTTTTTGAAAAAATTAAGAATGCAAAATAAAATCACTTTAAATTGTTTATGTTTAACTTTTTTCTCAAAACTAATTTATTATATGTATAAGCTACCATATAGTCTAATCCTTAATATCCCCAAAAAAAGGTCAACTTGATATTATAATTAGGACTGGAGGGTACTGATTAACTAGAGTACTTTACATAAATTAAGGAATTTAATTTAAATTTACTATTAATTAGCTACTATAAATCTTAAAATTACCTTCAATAAAAATTAGTAGATAGAGGAGTTTGGTTATTTCATTCAGAAAAATTTATAGTTGTTGAGGCCACCAAATGACAAATGAATACACTAAACAAATTATGTTTCACTATGAAATATGCATAAGGCTGTTTTAGTAAGTATATGAGAGAGTAGAATATTGCAATCAATCAAATTACTTTGAAGAATCTGGTCGCAGTCAAAGCAAACTTAGTTTTTTATATATTAAAAAAGAAAGTTTGCTGATCTATATCAAAAAGACAATATATATGTAAAAAAATTTATATTCATCCTGCCAAGTTTTCCAATTACACATATGAAAATGTGTATTATTTTTAAAATATTACTCCTCCGATCCTAAATATAAGACATATTTAATTTGATTATATTAAAGATGTTAGTTATGTTAGTTAAAATAACATGATGTTATCAAAGCATTCTAAACACATGCCTTTATTCCACCCTTTGTCTCTTTTTTATTATTGAAAGATATTAAATAAGGATTATTTATATAAAAATTGAGAAAAATTATAAAACGATATTATATTTATGACCAAGCTCACCAGTCTAATTATGTCATATATTTAGGACCAAAATGGTATTATTTTATTATAAATTCATATAAAATAAGTTTGACATCTACATGACTATATGTGATCAGAAAAATTCATATAATATACATAAGGAATATGAGGTAAGTTTTTTCCCCCATATCTAAAACGTATGAGATCAAGTTGACCTTCGTGTTATAAATTGGCGAGATCCCAAAATTAAGGTAGAATACGCTATCACTTATCCGACACGCACATTTCGAATTAATAAATTTTATCACATTAACATATCAAGATATAGTTAGGACAAGAAAGTTTGGAATTAAAATTTTTAAAAGATTTATGCAAAACACACGAAGACAAACACACACATAAAACATATGGCCCAGTTACTATTCTGCATTCAGAATTTGACACCAGGATCCAGCTATATTGCAGTCGTGAAACGAGACCCCACGTTTTATTAACCGGTTCTGTCCCAAGCTTCTATTTATTTAGCAATATATACGGTTGCATTGCATCCTCAAAGTATATTATTCATGTTTACATAAAGAGTTGCACAATTAGTTACACTCATGAATATGTGTAATTTTCATATAAATTATTATCTCTTCTCTTATAAAGATTAAGAAAGTTAAATAAATTATTTTAATGTGTATTTATTTACAAATTTTTTTCGAAATTAATAAGTCTAACTTATAAACCAATGTATAATTTCATAGTATATATGTAACATATTGGAATTAAAAAATTATTTAGCTCCCTTAATTTCATATGGATCTTGTGTTAAAGACATGCGATAGTGTTGATGTTTTTCAAAGTAATTATTTAAATTTGGGAAATAAAATTGTTGGGAAGAAATTCAAACTTTATTTTTAAATGATATATAAGGTTGATGATTTAAACTTTATTAATGGAGAAAAATGACATGAGAAAACTTTTAGTCGTCGAGTTTGACAATAGTTAAATTTAACATGATTATATAAAAAAGGGTTGAGGGTAAAAAATACACTTATAATTCTGTCAAAAGTTCGTCCAACACTAAGTTTTTTTTTGTAAGTTTCAACTTTCAAATTAGTATCAAAATTTACATTTACAGTCATGATTCCAAAAAAAGCGCTTGATGTTGGATGAACTTTTGATGAAATTACATGTGTATTTTTTACCATAATTTAACGGTAAGTTTTACTTTTGAGCCTACTTGTGAAGTTTAGAGATACTTTTGATTAAAAAAAAAGGCAATTAGTGTTGAACGAATTTTTAACAAAATCACATGTGTATGTTTGACCCTTAATCCTATAAAAAATTAATATGATGCATTATAGATACACATATATTGATAGACATAAAAAAGGATAAAACGGGGCGAGAGTGGATTAAAATGAAGATAACCATGGGAAGACTATGAAGAGGTTACAATTGGGTATCCTAATTGGCAACTCTAAATCTTTAATTGTGTCCGCTGAACACTTCAGATATTCAAGCTCTAGTACTAATACTAAGTTAACTTTTTTATTTAGAGAATAAGAAACAAAATAAGGTAATTAATCAAAACATATGTGATCTATATTATATTATGTATAAGTTTATAAGTCAAAAAACTAATTTGGAGAAAAATTCAACTAAATCAATTTATGAATGAATGATTTATCCTTTTTAAGATTTTTTTTTAAAAAACTTAACTAAATCTTATATTTAGGCCTATAAGAAGTAATCTTCAAAGGAATAATATTTAGCACCCTCTGACCTGGAGTAAAAAAAGGATGGAAAGTATTACAAACACAGTCTGTATAGAATATTATACTCATTCCCGTCGTAAATATAAAACAAAATTGACCTTTTTAAAAGGACTAAGGATAAAAAATAAATCATTTTAAATTACTTATATTTATATTTTTTCTCATACTACTTTCTTTATCTATAAATTAATGTAAAATATAATTATATGAAACGAGTATTAAAATTAAAAAATCTATTCAGCTTCCTTAGTATTTAAAAGGTCAACTTAATACAACATTGAGGACCGGAAGGAATATTATGACCCTAGTCTGTTTAACAATAAACATACATATATAATAATCATGATTACCGCAACTTCGCTCTTATTATTGAGGAGATATCATAGCATTGGAGTACATGACATTTAGAAGAAATTGATATTTATTTGTGAACAAATTTTAGGAAAATGATTGGGTTCAACTATAATCTAAGGGCATGATTCTTAACTCATAATTCATCGGGCCCTGTACTTGTAAACTTTAGAGCTCTATAAACAAGTCCTTTCTTCTCTTAATATAAGTTGGTTTCACTTAGCTTCACTTAATCGTGGAGAAGCCCCTCCAGATGACGGAACTGAAACCGCAATTAAATAATACTCACCAAAAATAGAATATTAATCAAAATGATCAAATGTGTAAACCCAACCATGTACCTTGGACCGAGAACATGATATTCATGTTTCTGTTTTCAGAAAAAGGAAGAAAGAGGTGGAGGTGACGTGGTAAAGGATGTGGATGGAGGAATCCGATGTGACACGTGGGAGAGGGGTGGGGCAACGCGGAATGGGGTGGGTCAGGTGGGCCCCATAGAAGGGTGTCGGATGCATATGGTGGAGAAAGGGGAAGGGACCCACAAAGGGGGGGAGCGTACGTGCGCCTATAAACCAAGTCGCTTTCAAGCTTTCAGCTTTCAGATTCAATCACTCACACACTTCCCTCTTCTCTCACCACTCCGTCCCATCCTTATAATCACCTCACCAGTCACCTCCCCATCATCACTCCTCACTAATAGGGCTGTTCAACTCTGTCTCGTCCCGGTCTGTCCCGAAAATTTTCGGGACGGGACAGAGTACCGCTTCGGGACGGGACGGGACTCGGGACGGGGTCGTCCTGATCCCGTCCCGTCCCAAATATATATATGTATGTTCATAATTTTTTTTAAAAAAATACATGTGTCATCTGTCTCATATGTGAGTATATATGAATTTTTTAAAAAAAATATATAACTCTAACTTCTAAACTAAGTTCCAACCATTCATTGATCTCAAATTTCTTGTCCGCTGCCACTATGCTCTATGTGTAACACATCACATTTGAAGTTTTTTAAACTTTATTTAAATGTGTAGTTGTTGCTACTTTTTTTACTCTAATTATTATGTTTTTGGTTTATTATGTATTAATATGGAGTGCTCATGGCACTGGAGGAGATTTAATTATGCTATAAAATCACCCACTAAATGTGTTGCTCTGCAAAAAAAGATTTTTGGGTCAATTTTTTTAATTGGGAAAAAGTTCCGGGACAAGGCATGTCCCGTCCCGTCCCGATCGAGACCGGGACAAGTTCGGGACGGGACAGAAACCTCGTCCCGAATACTTTTCTTCGGAACGGGGTCGTCTCGGTCCCGTCCTGTCCCGTGAACACCCCTACTCAGTAATACTACTATGTCCATTCATTACTACTTTTAACAAGATTTCTATTTTTTTACAATTATTAAACTGTTTGGGCTGATTTAGAACTGGGCTTCACCCCTAGATCCCAAAAGTGGACAGAAGGGGCCTGGCCATGTGAGGATGTGAAAATAAAATGGAAACGCCTACCCCCATCTTATGTGGGTTATGTGATACAGCGTCTTGCATCATTCTCACTAAATAGGAGTGGTTTCCATTCCACATTATGGTTATCTGAGGAGACATCCTAAAGTTGGGATGTCTAAGTTCACGCTTGAGGGTATGAGATGTTGCCTTATCTGATATTGATATCACATAGGAGTTATTCAGACGCATTGTCCTTTGTTTGGGTTAAGCCAAGAACTCCTGTTTAACATGTTTGGATACTAAAAAAGAAAACGCCTCATTTTGTCAAGTTATCTTTAGTATTCACCCTACAGAAATTATTGTGTGGGGTGCATTTGAATTCTCTCCATTTCGTTTCAACTGGTTGATTGATTTTTTATTTATGCATTGTATATCTAACATAGTAACATTGCTGCATCCACTTGAAGGACACATTTGCTTAACCCAAAAAAAAAAAAACCGATCCATTCAGATTTAATGCTTTATGAATTGATTTCCCCCCAATTGTCTAGTCCTAGTTGAAATTTAACACTCCGACGACGAATCCAACAATTTATAGCTTGGTGGTATGGGAGCCACTAAAATGAGAGGTCATATATTTGATCCTATCAATAATGTCAAGCCATTAGGCTACAAAGTGCCCTTCTTGATTTAAAAAATGTGACAGAGACACAGCGACGAAGCAGCAGTGTGAATAGCAGAGAGCCAGAGACAGATTAAATTATAAAGTGAAAAAGACCAACATAATAGGATTGCGTCGTACAAGTTTTCAGCAGAGAAGCACAGTATCATACAAAACTTTGATCCATCTGACAATTTCTCTTTCTATTGGATGGGGCCAACCCCCCATCCATGCAGAGCCCAATTATGTAGTCTTATCCCACTCATATTTCTTTTTTTATTTGAAAATATAGCTAAAGCAATCCTAAGAATCAAATCCATGAGAAACACCTTCGCCATTAGAATTGGGCAGAGCCCAAATCTCCCTATGAAGTACTCATGAAAATAAAACTAAGGTTAAGGTGACTTCACCCCATAATACTTAATATTGTTTAATCTCTCCAAATAAGTCAACTAATTATATATAAATATATATATATAAAATTGGAGGTAGTATTTTCTTAACTTACATCTCATGTTATCAATTATAATCTTTCATTTATTTGGAAGATGTGTCATGAAAATTTAGAAATTTTTCAGAAATTGAAATTCTCCAATTAAGATCTCCGAATTAACTTTTTTTTTGTTTTTATAACAGATTCTCCGAAGTTACCTGTTTCAGCACTTGTCCTCTATATTTTCAGTAAAGGTCTCTCACATTTTTGTTATTTAGTTTTGCAACTTTTCGGTAGTCATCTTAAATATTTTTAGCATTTAAAATAATTAAAGGCTAGGTTTCTTTTACTTCAATTAAATATTTGGGTTGAACACATGGAAAATAAGTCTACAATATACTCCCTATAGTCCTAAATATCGGACCCATTTACCTAATTTGATTATATTAAGGATATTAGTTAAGTTAATTGATATGACATGCTTTTACTAAAACACCTAAATCATATTCCTTAACTCCCCCTCCCCTCTCTTACTTGACTATTGTTGAGGGGGTATCAATAAGGGTAGTTTTGTAAAAATTAAAAATTAGAATTAACTCCTATATTTAAGATGAATACTTTCTCTCTAAATATGTCCTATATTTGGGACCGAAGGGGTACCTAATATGACTACAAAAAATTGAAATACTGCTTATTGAAAATGTTGGAATGGGCATTAAAAAATGAAAGTTAAGTTCTGAACACAATTTTGGCAACAAAAAAAAAAAAGTTACGAACAAAACTGAAGTGAAAAAAAAAAATAGTATTTGATAGTGAGTACTGATGAAATAACGCTTTAGGAATTTTGGGTGCAACTTAATCCTAAATCTGTAGGCCTGGCTTATCCGACATTTTGGGAGGTTATCAACAAGGTTGAAACAGCACTATTTTAAAATAACAAACATAGACTTACTCATGAAAAAACCCCTCAAGAGCCAAGTTACACTTACACTACAAGCACAAGTTGATGTAAGATAATGATTGCTATTATAAAAATACTTCATATTGATGGAGGATGATACACTATGTGTATATTTAGCTCTGCTTAAAAACAAAAAATAAGTGTTTATTTTGGGGCAAAAGTAACTTATAGCTTATAAGTCAAAATAAGTTTAAGCTGTTTAAAACAGCTTATTTTTTTACTTATAAGTCACTTATAAGGTGGGGCCCACAAATTCTGACTTATTTTTCACATCTAATCACAACTTATTCAAACATACACAATCTGACTTATAGAAAATAAGTTATTTATAAGTCACTTTTCACACAGCCCATCTAAACATAAAAGTCATTACACAATATATGACTTATTTTCAATTTGATTTATATATAAGTCACTTTTCCATAAGTCTATCCAAACACACCCTATAAAATCTAAGTACTTGTCTTGATCAAAGTTAATTTAAATAAAAAATGTTTGATTTAAGGTTGAGAGCAAAAGAGTTTTTTTTTTTTTTTTTTTTTAAGGCCATTCCGAATCGAAGCCATATTTCATGTCTCCTAGCTTTTGAGTTTACTTTGTGTTTTAAACTAAACTAGATTTTTTCCGTATGATGCACGAAAGTTAATAATAAAAAAGAAAATAAAGTAAAGAATTTAATGTTTCATTGAGTAGCGCTTTTATAATTTAAAAAGTTACTTAAAGATAACAAAAGTTGATTTCATATGGATATATGCTATCTAAATTATCTATTGCACTTATTTGGATAAAACAAGAAACATGAATTATTTTTAAAAGGTTTGATTGAAAAATTGTGAGTTATCAAAATGCAAATTTAGATGTTTATAGCCGGTCCCAAGCCCGGGTAAAGGAGGAGGGTTGTGTTAGGCCCCGACAGCCAGCGTAGAAACCCCGTCGAATCTCATGAACATGGATCAACGAAGAAATTGTGTAAATGCTAGGTCGTTGCCCGTAAGCAACGCGCTGTATGGCTCGAGTATAGTGAGAAGAGAGCGAGAGCCGCTGCATCCTAGCTTGAATGCAGTGTTAAGAGAGCAAGGGCTAAAGGATAGGTCGTTGCCTGGTTGTAACGCACTGTATGGCTCGAGTACAGTGATAAGAGAGCAAGAGCCGCTGCATCCTCGCCCGAATGCAGTGTTAAATGAGCAAGGGCTACCGCACTCTAATGGACGGAGGCGGCTAAAGAAGTTAGTTCATGAGAGTAAGATCAGATTTGGTTCTTGGAATATTGGGACGCTGAATGGGAAGCTTTTTGAGCTGGCACAAGTTATGAAGGATCGTAAGATTAATATATTGTGCTTACAGGAAACCAGATGGGCTGGAGAGAGATCTAAAGAAATCGGAGTTACTGATTGTAAACTTTGGTACACAGGAAAGGTAAATGGGAGGAATGGGGTTGGTATCATTGCAGATAAAGAATGGCGGAAGAATGTAGTGGAAGTTAAGCGGATTGAGGACCGAATCATATCTGTGAGAGTAATTGTGGGAAATGATACAATAAATGTTATTAGTGCATATGCACCCCAAGTAGGGGCAGAAGCACATCTTAAGGAGAAGTTTTGGGCGGATATTGAAGGGTTGATTTAAGGTATACCGGCAACTGAGAAAATTTTTATTGGAGGGGATCTTAATGGACATGTTGGGAAAGAGGCGGGACCATATGCAAGGGCGCATGGTGGTTTTGGTTATGGGGTGTTGAATAATGAAGGGCAAACAATTATCGATTTTTCCTTAGCATATAATCTTAAGATTGTTAATATATGCTTTAAGAAGCGGGAAGTGTAACACTAACTCCCTAATCACACTATTAACCACTGACAATTAAACATTAAATCGTTTATAGTGCTAACTATGTTAGGAAAAAGAATTAACTTACTAAAATAACTAATATAGTTAGAAAAAGATCTTTCCATAATATTTATATATATTTCAAACCTCAATTCCAATCTCTGTCATCACAATATAACTTCCTTTCCAGTACAATAACAGAGAATTTCATTATGCATGATTAAACTTCACACATCATTCTTAAAATACCATACCATAATAGGTATTATACAATAATTTTCCCCCAGAATAGGAACAAGGTTCAGCGGAAGCATCATACAAATATGATCCTAAATGTGGCAATACCTCCTGTCCTTCTGGTCCAGAGTATCTCACAATATCAGTGAGAAGTTCCCGGATCATTCCCTTGACCTCCTACTTCGCTCCTAGGACCTGCAAAAGTGAGATCAACGGGGGTAGCCCCAAACGCAACCACTGACTACTCATCTAAATGCAGTGTGTGCTAGCAAGGTGTCCAGTGGAATACATATATGTATATATATTAGTTCAAACAGCATGTTCAGGTATTCACATATAATGCATAACTTGGTCCCAAATATCTTTTCACACTGTATAAGTGCAAAATATTCCATCCCAATCATCTCCAAGAATTATATATATCATTTATAATCACAAACAACCCAAACGAATCTTAATAGAAGCGTTGGGAAAACATGTGGGACCAGTCGGGACCTTCCACCCACCCCTGATCACCACGGTACAGTTCACGAGGGACTCTCTACCCTCCCTGAATAGTACCACAGATTAGAAGGATCTCTGTCCTTTCTGAATCCGTAAGGGGCGATATCCCCTCTTTCGTCTTTCTCTCCTTTATTTCTCATAACATATCAATTAGTCCCTGTGGCGCAACAGGGTACCTCATCACGTGATGGCACAATTTCCAATTCACCGGTGTCACATACCCAAATAATTTCTCACATACAACACATAGATATGCAACACCACAATCAGGCACCAGGCCTTCCAATATTTTCTTGATATACATATATTAAATAATTTCCAAAACCACATATTTCCGTTTCAAATATTTCACATCACAAATTTATGCCATTTCAAAATAATACTCCACAGGACATTTATTATAAAAATATTAATATTCCAAGATCTCATTTCTATATCTCATCAATCATCAATTGATAATCATATATCAATTGTGATTCAAAATCTCATCTCCATATAATATCATGATTTTCAAATAATAATATTTCAAATTACTTACTAACACTACACACACACATAAACAAGCAGAAAGCGGTTACCTGATAGCTGGCACCAATCTCACAATAGTGCAGCTCCCCCGTGCTAACTTAGTGCAATTCAAGCACTACACAACCATACATACAACCAAAATTAATTATTTATCCAACAATTTCACATGTTGGAAAATAAATTACTTACTACCCTTTCTTTGCCCTTACTTATTTTAAATTTCTATTTAATATTTATTCTCCCTTTCTATCTCTAAAATTTATCTCTACTCCATTTATACATATATCCAAAATTATTAATCTTTCCAATAACTATTTATAAAATTCCTTAACATCCAATAATCCCTCAATAATTCTTTAGGTGAAAACCCCAATCAAATCAATTAATTAAATCCCCTCATATTACCTTAATAAACCTCTAAAAATCATCAATTTACCCATAAGCACCTCGAATAATTTAAAAAACTCCAATTTCTAAAACGTCCATAAATCCAAAAATTCCTAATAATTAGGAAAACTTCCAACAATGAAAAATCTACTCAGAAAAACTCATAATCGAGGCCTAAGCTTCAATTTATTAATTTTAGGACTCCCAAAAATATCAACTTAGACAAGGTCTAATTTTTCAAGTATAACAAATTGAAAAACTAATGACATAGAAATGTAGATGAGACTTACGGGAATCCAAAAATGTGCTTAGTTGGCCGAAAAGCTTAATATTCCTATATCAACGAGCTCTGATAAGTCCAATGATAGGAATATATATATATGGTGGAAAGAGAGAGCAAGAGAGAGAGACGTGAGAGAGAGAGAGAAAATGAAGAAATGAGGAAGGAAGGAAGCAGGAAGGAACGGTGAGTGTATATATATATAATAGTAATATAATATAATATAATATAATATAATATAATAATAATATATTATATTAATAATATAATATAATATATATATAAATAGTAGTTGAGTGTGATTGGTTGAAACAATAATCATTGAAATAGTAAAAAGAGAATACGGGAGAGAGTCAGCAGAGAGGAGTGTCGGCAAGAACAGGAAATATACTACTGGACCATAAAATTCTCAAATAAGATATTTCTTTTGAACCAAAAATTTTCTTTTCACTCTCAAAATTTTCCCATAATATCTTTTATTGATTTCCTCCCATATTAATCTCTTTTGAGCCTAAAAATAATCTCTCCCAAAATTATTATTGTCCAAATAAGGGAGAAACTAGGCCTTTAAAATCCTCAAAGATACCTCAAAATCTTTCAAATATCCTTATAATCCATCATTTCTCCTTAATCAATTCCTATTTACCCCCCACTAATCCTAAATAAATTTTTAGGATGTTACAGGAAGAACATTTAATTACATACAAAAGTGGAACTCACAAGTCACAAATTGACTTCTTTTTGGTAAGAAACCCTGATAGAAGGTTATGTACTAATTGTAAAGTGATTCCTGGGCATGGAGAGACCGCTCAACATAGACTCTTAGTTCTTGATGTGAGAATTAAATGTATAAAACAAAGGCGCCGAACAATTTTGAACCGGAAGATCAAGTGGTGGCAGTTAAAGGGGGAAAAACGAGAGATTTTTAAGAGAAATCTATTGGATGAAGGGGTATGGGAGCCACAAGGAAATGCTAACAGCATGTGGAAGAATATGACTACGAAGATTGAAATGGTTGCTAAAGCTACCTTAGGAGAATCAAAAGGTTTTGGACCACGAGATAAGGAGACTTGGTGGTGGGACAAGGATGTCCAAGAAAAGGTGCGGAATAAAAAGAATTGTTTTAAGCCTATACACTTATATAATAATGCTGAAAATTGGGAAAAGTACCGCTTAGCTAAAAAGGAGACTAAGAAGGCAGTGAGTGAAGCTCGTGCTAAAGCATACGAGGGGTTTTATAAGGAGTTAGGGACAAAGGTTGGGGAACAAAGGATTTATAAGATCGCAAAGATTAGGGAGAGAAATTCGAGAGATTTGGATCAAGTAAGATGTATAAAGGATGAAGAAGGTAAAGTTTTGATTACTGACGAAGATATTAAGAATAGATGGGAGGCCTATTTTTCTCAGTTATTCAATGATGGAGGTGAAGGTCTATCTTGTGAGTTGGGGGATTTGACAATTAGTGAAGATGGACTTAATAGGTCGTTTTATCGTAGAATTAGAGTTTGGGAGGTTAGAGAAGCCCTTAAGAAAATGGAAAATGGTAAAGCGGTTGGACCTGATGGTATACCGATTGAGGTTTGGAAATGTTTAGGGGAAGAGGGTGTGTTATGGTTATCTGAATTGTTTAATGAGATTTTACGGTCTAAGAAGATGCCTGATGAATGGAGAAAAAGTATTTTAGTTCCGATTTATAAAAATAAAGGCGATATACAAAATTGTGCAAATTATAGGGGAATTAAGCTTATGAGTCATACAATGAAACTATGGGAAAATGTGATTGAACATAGGTTAAGACTAGAAAATAATATTTCTGAGAGACAGTTTGGGTTCATGCCAGGGAGATCCACAACTGAGGTGATATATCTACTAAGGGGGATAATGGAAAAGTATCGAAGTAGAAAAAGAGACTTACATATGGTTTTTATTGACCTAGAGAAGGCGTACGATCGCGTGCCAAGAGATTTACTTTGGAAAGCCTTGGAAAAGAAAGGAGTATGTGTTGCCTATATTAAAGTTATACAGGATATGTATGATGGGGTGTTGACTAAAGTTAGAACGCCGGGGGGTGAGACAAAAGACTTCCCTATAGGAATTGGCCTACATCAGGGATCAGCTTTGAGCCCATATTTGTTTAACTTAGTAGTAGATGTTTTAACTGAGCCTATAGAAGAAGAGGTCCCTAAGTGCATGCTTTTTGCGGATGATATAGTCCTTCTGGCTGAATCAAGAGAGGAGATTAATGATAAATTAGAGATATGGAGAAACACGCTGGAGTCTAAGGGTTTCCGTTTAAGTAGGAGTAAGACAGAATATATGCATTGCAATTTTGCAAATAGACAACTTAGAGGTGATTTGGAGGTTAAATTGGGAGAGCAAACAATCCCTCAAGTGACAAAATTTAAGTATTTGGGATCAATTATAAGACAAGATGGTGAGATTGATGATGATGTCAATAATAGAATTCAAGCTGGGTGGTATAAGTGGAGGAAAGCTACTGGAGTTCTCTGTGATAGAAAAGTACCACATAAGGTAAAAGGGAAGTTTTATCGCACTGCTATAAGACCAGCAGTATTATATGGTAGTGAATGTTGGGCTTCGAAGGGTCAACATGAACATAAAATTGGGGTAGCTGAAATGAGGATGTTGAGATGGATTTGTGGTCACACAAGAAAGGATAAGATTCGGAATGATCATATACGAGAGCAAGTTGGAGTGGCACCTATCAGTGAGAAAATGGTAGAAAATCGTTTGAGGTGGTTTGGACATGTACAAAGAAGGCCATTAGATGCGCCAGTGAGGAGGGTAGATCAAACAGTCTGGAGTCCGATTAAGAGAGGAAGAGGGAGACCCAAGCTTACACTCAGTGAAGTTGTAGAGCGAGATCTTTTAATAAATAATATATCTAAAGATTTGGTTACCGATAGAGCACAATGGCGTCGTGCGATCCATGTAGCCGACCCCACTTAGTGGGATAAGGCTTGGTTGTTGTATAAATGAGATTGGGCAACTGTATGAGCAAGTTTGAAAATTGAAAATAAATCAATTATATCGATAATGCAATAATGATTTAAATCAAAAGTAAATGTGATTGAACAATTGATTAAGCATGTATAATTTAGTTTACAAATGTAACATTTGACATATTTGTTATATTTTCACATTTTGGAGTTTTCTTTTATGTATATTTATTAAAATATTAATATAAAAAATCAAATTTACAAATGTCTCCTCAAAAAATCGAAGGTTCGATGTAAATGTGATATATATGGAGTATGCATATATATGATGTAAATGTGATATACATGGAGTATTCATATATATGATATGAACTTTATAAATTTTGTTAAATAAAAAAAATACAAATTATATTTAGATGGCATGATTTTGAATTTGTGTGAGTTATCAAGATAAAAATATTGATCTTCGTGTAATTTTATTCATAACTACATGTGCTTCGTTGGATAGGTAAATTTCAATTTTGAAAAATAAACCAATAGAGACATTAAATTAATGATTTAAATAATAAATGTTAGAAGACAAGTGTATGATCACATTTAAATTTTGAAAATACAACAATCATGTAGTTTATACAATAATGATTTAAAATCAGTGCCAAACCTTTAGATATTTCATTAACTATGATATATGTGACATTTTCATATAGGCGACACCATTAATTGTGTTGATTGAAAGTGAAAGTGGTTAGATGGACCAATAAGAAACATGTTTAAACTTTTAGAGAAATATATAGAAGATAGATAGACTGCTCCCGATTGTGATAAGTAATATATTTTATAATGGGTGAATGTGCAAAAATAGCAATGATAATATTCAAAAGGAGGACCTGGCAACATACAAAATCCAAGGATGCAAAATTAGACAGATTAAATTTCTCTGGTGCAAATTTATCCCTCCCGTTAGGAAGAGTTAACTTCCATTAAATTTGATGTGGGCCCCAGGACATTTGCTTTGAAAAGAAAAAAAGGAATGCTCCACGTGTTTAATTGAAACACTACTCTTCTCTTGCATACTTCCTATAGCAACACTTGTTAACCCTCTTCAATCTCATCGCTAGCCACCCTCTTCAACTGAACAAGGCTTTGCATCAATCCTAAATATCTCTTCAACTGATGATTCCTTTAAAAAAGAAAACCCCAAATTACACTTATAAACATATAAGATTACTATAATATACTCATACACACTCCCATACATTGATTTGCTTTGAGTAAGGTCAGAGATCAAAGAAATTCGGCCATGAATAGCAGCTCACAAGGCCCCAAAATTCGAACCAGCAACAGAGAATAAGGGGGAAGAGTTCAAAATCACCATACAGAACAAGCTTCAAATGAGCAAAACCAAAATTCCACTTTAATTGACTTCTAACTACAATTAGGTCCTATTTAACATACCCCATAGAGAAAACAGAGGGAAAGGCACAAAAGGAGGCTGGGGCTCAGCTTGAAGACGGAAAGAGGCTCGGAGAAGATGATGGCGGCGTCCACGGCGACGAACGAACGGCGATGGCAGCGACAACAAGGCACAGGTGAGGCTCCACGGCTTCACTCCCTCTCTTTTTCTCTCTTATGCCGTCGGTTCGAAGGATAAGAATAAGAAGACGGCGATGGGGATGGCCGTCATAGCTAACCTCCGCCGTTGGTTCCTTCTCGTTCTTCATGTTCTTCGATATGCTTCTGACCGCTTCACCCTCTCCTTCTCCCTTCTGCTTCGTGTTCTTTGTTTGTGAAGTAGATGTTCTTTTCTTCTTTTTTTTTGAATGCTTATATGCTAGATGTAGAGGTTTCAACCCATCTCTGCCATGTCGACATCTGCCCATCTGCACATCATCAATTTGAAACTGATAGGCAAAAAATTGAACATACATTTCAGTAAGTGCACGGGCCGTCAAGTAATAGAGTATGAAATAGTTATCGTTCCCACGAACAATCAAACCAATTGGTAGTTAGGCATTAAAATCCCTATTTTCAATTAAGTTGAGCAAATCAAAAGTATGTGTGATCAAAGAGAAATTCTAATAAAAGCTAAATACGAAATCTAATTTAATGTTTATAAGATTTTCAATTGACAAAATGACCTAGAGCAGTTAATCCCCTTTTTAATTCATAGAGCATGTAATTACCAAATTAATTGTATTTAATATTAGCATGTTAATCTAGAGTATTAATGGACATAAGGATCTCCCAATCTCTTACACCCCTCTCCCAAGATACATTTGTTATTCCTAATAAAGCTACTTAAGAGGCTAAAAAAAATTAATTTCACTCTAATGTGATTATATGGGTCCAATAGGTATAATCCTATCCTATTGACAAATTAGAATAAATTCCAATCCCACATTACCTAATCTTAGGTCCAATTAAAATCTCTCTTCCAAGAATAATCTAAATTTCCCTAATTCATACAAAGTGGTGATCAAGCACTAAGTAGATAAATGTCACAAGATTAAGTAAACAAAACTAACATTAAACACAAATAATCAGTTTAAAACATGCTACAATCATTAAATCAGTTCATAACTACTCTAAGTCCAAAGGAAAATTTCAGAATCAATTTCAGAATCAAAATTCATAAAATAACAAAAACAGTAGCTAGACTTCTTCACTGATTAAAGCAAGCAGGAGAAATCCCCAAACGAAGCTGGCGTCCTCTCCCTCCAGTTCAGACTCTGTCAGTGACGAGAAGCAACTTCAACAGTGAAAATGCCTTCCTCCTCCATAAAACTAGCGTCCAGCGAAGAAGAAGAAACTGATGATGATTGAGGGGAGTGATAGGTGGTAAATGGTGGCTGTATGGTATTGATTCAAAGATGAAGACAATTCAAAAATGGTGGACGGTGAGCGTGCGAGTGAATGGCAGTTGAATGGTGTGTCTTTTCCTTCTTCTAACTCGTGATTCCTTCTTGCTCTTTAGGTATCCATTTTTCTCTTTTTGCATTAGATGGTCCACTTCAACCCAAGTCCAAAGCTTTCAAATTCCTCTTGCCCAGACCCACGTCACTCCAATGGACTCATATTGGCCCTTAATAAGCTTAAAGTTATCTCCATTCAACTTCTCTTCTCATGCCCATAATTCCTGATCCAAAAAAATTAGAAAGACAAATGATATAAAACTAATAAAAGCACACCAAAAAAGCTATTAGAATAAAACAAACTATTATTTTATTTATTATTTTTTTCTCTCTACTTTTATTTTAAAACTATGATAGTTACAATGAAATCTCCCAAATAATGCGCCAATGTGATGTCTTCCCAAAATCTCACTTAAATCCCTTTAATTTATTATTTATGACTCCCCAAATATAGCAAAATATATTCCAAATCTATTAAAATTGGGAAGTCATCAGAAACCACGTAGCCTGGGGTACACATCAAATTTAACAGAAGTTAACTCTTCTAACGGGAGGGACAAATTTGCACCAAAAAAAATTTAATCTGTCTAATTTTGCACCCTTGGATTTAGTATGTTGCCAGGTGCTCTTTTTGAATATTACCATTGCTATTTTTGCATATTCACCCTTTTATAATATTATTGATAGGGTGGTACACTGGTGATGTCCAATAGTCCGAAAATGGGATTTAGGGTTCAAGCTCCAATAAAGTCTCCTTGCTTGGGTGGAAAGTGACAAAACTAGAAATTTGAGAGAATATTTTGCTTGCTCTTGGTGTTTCACTAAGGTTACACAATAAACATGAAACGATGTTACATTTTACTCTATAGAATGTCAAAATATTCACAACTATCATGGTAATGCATTTTACACTCCTATGTAACATATGTGTTTCCTCATGTACGTTAAGATTAAGCATGACAATAGTAGCTTTAAACACAATAGTAATATAAGTATTGCCTAACATTTAAAAAATGAAATAACAAAATGAATCATGTAGGTCTATTTAAGTAAAAAAAAAAAGATGTGCTAAATTCAATACATGCGAAAATTGAATTTCAACAACGTATTTACAAAAATTTGAGTTATTTTGAATGTTTTAAATATTTTGGTTATGAACTAAGAAATTATGTTGTATATATATGCACCTTTGAACTTGCTTATCCTCACACGAGGGACTGGTATAACAATTGGAGCATCCATGGGTGTGTTTGGATCGACTTCTGGAAAAGTGACTTATATATAAGTCAGATTGAAAATAAATCAGATTGTGTAATGAAATTTATGTTTGGATTAGCTGTGAAAAAAAGGACTTATAAGTGACTTATTTTTCATAAGTCAGATTGTGTATATTTGGGTTAATTGTGATTAGATGTGAAAAATAAGTCAGAATTTGTGGGCCCCACCTTATAAGTGACTTATAAGTAAGAAATAAGCTGTTTTAAAAAGCTTATGGCTTATTTTGACTTATAAGTTATAAGTTACTTATAAGTTAAATTTACTATAAGCCCAACCAAACATGCAAATTTTGCTTCCAACAATTTTAAGTCAGATTGCCCAAAAATAAGCACTTATTTTGGGATTATAAGCCTAGCCAAACACACTCCATGTCATCCAAATTGTGCTTTGTTGGGGTGTAAACTCACCAAGTAGATGAAAATTAATAGACTGACCATTATAAATAGAAAAAATATTAATTAATCATGATTGTGTGAACAAAAAAATGTTCTTATTAGTAAATAAATGTTCAATTGAAACATTGCTTTGGATCAAATATACTGAAAATCAATTTCTTAGTTACTATGGAATCTCGTCTATGGTCTTCAAGACTACCAAATGCTTGAAGGAAACCTATGACATCTTATAAACAAAAAAAGCTTATTAGTTGGTTGGACATAAAGGTATAGCTTTTCCTTAGATTAAAATTTTATGAGTGTAATTTTACCCACCAATTAATTATGCATCAGTTACTAAGCCTTGTTCAATCTCATTAATTGGAACAAAGTTGAAAGTGTGAAAAGGATTATATGCTGGAATTTCATAAAAAAAAGCCGTTGAATGAAAACTGAGTCTTAATGGATGGTTATGATTTTGTATTGGTCATTGTTTGGGAGGACTTAAAAATCTCAATATGATATACATTTCCTTTAGTTGGTTAAGTGCGAAGCAATGACTTTTGAGTAACATACCCCTCAATCCTAGTTTCCTATAAATGTTGAAAAACATCATAAGTATAATGTCATAAGATGGTATGTATATAAGTATGAAAGTGATATGAAGAGATACCTCCTCATCAACCAATATTATGATAAGCCTCCGTTATCAAGACAACTTTCCCAACAGGAGAGGGAGGTGCGATTTTTCGTATAACCCACTTCTGCAATATGAGGGCAGCGATTTGCCATGTGTCATTACATCAACAATGCTTATTGGAACCCTCTCATCACTCATCCTACACTGTGTAGATTGTAATTGACGGGGGCATATAATGAAACCAAAGAAATCTTTGACGGACGTACACAAAGAAAATGAAATTAATTAATATTGCATATTGTAATTGACGGGGGCATATAATAATGGGTTGATAAACATAATTGCGTTGTTCAATTAGGAAATGAAAATAAATTCTTTGAAAATACTGTAACCTTTTGGTACTATTATGTGATCTAAAATTCAAATTCCGTGCATATTTTGGGAGCCTAAATGCCTAATATTGTAGATTAAAAAGCAAATTATATATGGGGAGAATTGCATTCATGTCCTGTAATGTCTCACATCGGCTGAGTTTGAGATGTTCCAAGCCTATATAAGGTGTTGGACTTTCCTACCCTTTAGGACGCGTTTTCACTGGTGAGTGTGGGAGGCTTCGGCCATTATCCCTACCGTGAGGGGCATAGCTATGTCATCAAAGCGGACAATATGGTAATAATTTTCCGATCCTTTCCCTTTATTTATTTTATGTCATATGGTAATTCTTATTGGTGTAACTTCCCTTAGTAGGTGGGTGGGGAGTATGGCTCGTACTAGGCAGTCTTGTGCCTGAGTTAGGTCTATTGAGTAATTAATTATTGGTTATATCGCTATATGGTATACCTTCCGTCTCTTGGTGGGGAGGATGGTAAGGTTGATAAAGATCTATTTAGAAGATAGAACAACGAGAGTTGACGAATAGTAAGTCTTTCTGGAAGTGCTTTGTCTATTTTCGTATGATTATGTGTACAATTGGTGTTTTGAAGTTGGAATCGGTTTGGATTTTTGTTTTATTTCGTTCTCCAAAAATGTGTTAATGGTAAGAGAAAAAGTGAGAACATTGAAATTTGGGTTAGATTTAAGTTTGCATGCGTAAATCTTATGTGCAGAGTTGAAATTTCTGAACTTACCTTCTTTTGCTTTATTATAGTTCTTATTGTAATTGTGAGAATTATGATTTTCTTTCTCTGTTTTAGGATAATCGAATTGGAACTCTCTAATATAATTCCTTAAGTTTCAAATTATGTGATGATTAAGGTCAAAAGAAAATTTGAGAATGTTGCTGATGTAAAATTTAGAAATAAGGTTATTGAGAATGAATATGTGAGAAGTTACATGTATGAGTTTTCAAACAAGACAAGGAAGTTAAGCATATTAGGGTTCGAATATGATATTTTGGAGGGTTAAGTTCAAGTGTTAGGTTAAGATTTGATTGCGAGTTCTGGCATAGCGTAAAATGTTGAGGTGGTAAAGTCTTGAGAAGTGGTAAAGATTATTGTTGAAATTGAAAGACAAGCGTTGGAAGTGAATTAAGTCTATGATTGGTATTTGAATGATTTAGGCAGTTTATAAATTTTGAAGTGGGAATTGTATAGGAATACAAAAGATTATATGAAATGATGAAGTAGGAGCAGCAATTTAATGTTTTATGAGACCAAGGACTTAGAGGTTGCTAAATCTGATTCTCGAGGATTGTTAGATTCTTGGTAGTTTTTGTGGAAAATTGGATGGAATAAGATGCCTTTAGTATGATCATTTTGAATATGTCTATATCTCTAGGCATGAGGATGTAATTAAGTTTTGAATATTGAGGGCTAATGTCTGTTGGGGTTTCAGAATCTTGAGGATTTTTTGTGACTTAATAACTCTCTTAGTTTAAATGGTGCTTAAGAGTGATTTGATTCAGTTTGATTTATTGATGCTGGGAAATCAAGTTATGAATGTTAGGATTTGATATGGATTTTGAGAATTGAAGGAAATTTGAGGTTACTCGGTATCTTTAATCATATCGGTGCTAACGGAAAGCTAATGTTGGTTGTGGATTTCGAAATTTTGAGGACTTTCTATAATTAAATGACTTCTTAGTTTCAATAGTGCTTAAGAAGGATTTTATTCAGTATGAATTATTGATGTTGGTTTAGAGAGGGTATTAATAACAATTAAAGGTTGTGAATGTTAACGTTTGGTATGGAGATAAAAAATTTAAAAGATTGTTGAGGTTTCTTGGTTCATTAGACATAGTAGTATTGATGAGAAGTTTCTATGAAATACTTGAGGAATGATGTGGATAAAATTATAGAAGTAAGGTATGATTATTTAAATTAAATTGATTAAGGTTGTTTGATTTGAGACGTGTTTGTGATTTTGAGGTTTAGAAGATACTATAAGGATTATGAATTGAGGGTTGATGAGTTGAAAATCTTGCTTAAGAGTGAAATGGAGGAATCATGTTTTGGGTTGAATTTGGCTTAGAGTGATTACTCAGGAGTAGCTTGTGATTTAAAGTCTTAGAGATAACTTGTTGAAAATCGAGGTTTTAATACAAATATGCTATATGATTATGCATTAAGGATTTGAACATGAATGGTTACTTCGGCTCACTAGTAGCAATTTAAGTAGCTAGGTAGAATAGTACTAAAAGGTTAGGGAATAAAGTTGCTTAAATAGATTTAGTATACATCTGTGAAGTGTTCGGAGATATTGAAATTCTATTGTAAGAAAGTATAAAAAGGGGGATAAAGATTGATGTTTGATAGTATTAATCAATTATAGAATTCTTGGTATAGTGATCTTAATCAAGGGACTAGGAGTATAGGGAGTATCTCCTGTTTGCTAATCTTATATTTGCGATTATGGTAATTATTAGAACTAATAATTTAAGTGTTGGAATGATGATTTCCCAAATTGAGAGCAATCTCAGGATAGAGTGATGAATTGATGTAGAGGAGGACCTGTGTGGAGATTAATATGTATTATGAGGAGATTCTTAGAGTGAATCGTTTGGGGACTGTCCTTAGATATGAAAATCATGAATTGTGGGCTAAAACTCTAGTTGATAAGTGATAATTATGTCTTATAATAAGCAATGATCTCATTTATGCAAGTACTAAATTTAATTTCTAAATTCTTTTAAACTTTCTTATTGATGGGTTCTTTAAAAAAATGTAGGAGTAAAATTCAGAAATTTTAAAGGTTTAAGGAAGTTGAATTATGAGTGAGATTATTGGGGTCTAAGCTAATAATGAGTAGATTGATGATTTCAATTTGTTAGATGATATTGATGGATGATTGTGGATTAGTGAAATCGAAAAGGGGACGAGTGATCTGGATTTTGTTAATTTGGGTGGACTTTATGAATTATTATCATTGTATTAGGCATGATCAATTCGGTTATGGAAAAAGATTAAAGGAGAGATGGAATAGAGTTTAATGGTTATAAAGATGAAGTAAATGCATGAAGGTAGGTGTAAATATTTCTACGATGCCTTGAGGAAATATGAGAGCATTTTGCAGAGTTGATGTTGTTGTAGGTACTAATTAGACTTTTGATTTGGACACTATGAATTGCTAGGATTTACTAGATTTTCAAAGTTGTTTTGAACAAATTATAAGGTCGTGCTTTCTTGTGAGGATATTTTGGAAACTCAATTGTGAAACTATTTTACACAAATTTTGTGCAGACGGGAACGGACTTTACAATGGAACTTATTTAGAATTGATACTGGAGATGGATTTTTGTTTTTAAAGCTTTTTGCATCAAATGGTTATCCGCTTCTCATTTTAAAAGCAATTTCTGCACCTAATACATTTGAGCACCCATGATAAATTTTTAGAAATTTCATTTGTGCTAGCAATCCCACCTTTATGGACTTGTTGGTGTTGTCCATTGGTTTTCACAATGGGATTCGTTGGTTTTAGATTTTAATTTTAATTGTTTATAATTTTTCCACAAAGGAAATCGATGGGATGCAAAGTTTCGCAACTTAAAATATAAATCATTGTTGTTCTTGTGAAATATTGCAATTGTAAAAAAAGGGTGAGTCATTATCTTTTGTGTATGATCAATGTTTTGTACAACAAATGTTATGATATTGTCTCGGTGTAGAGCGCGATTTTCCCCAAATTGTGAATTTGGATGATTGGTTGTGTGGCCTTGGGGCCTTTGAAGTATGAAATTGTCGGAAGCATGAGAATGAATCGGAAGTGGTTGAGATGGAAGTGAATTCTAGTTGGGGGCAAATCGATCGTTATCGTCACTTTGCAACGATTTTTGCTATGATATTTGGCCATAGAGAGTTTGGAAAATGGATGAATCTTATTCTGTTGTGGTTTAGTCTTGAATTGTGTGAAATGTGATTGATGTTTTGGTAATAGTTGTGCTATGAGTGTGCTATTATGTTTTGATTTAGTGAATTTTAGGGAAAAAATTCCTAAAAAAGTGGGGAGAGTTATAACATCCTAGATTTTTAATCTAAGGATTAGTTAGAGATTTATGATGATTGCTTGAGGAAAATGGACTAATGACTATTTATGATAGTGAATTAAGATCATAGTTATGAGAGTAAGGAAAAAAATGTTAGTCAGCAGAGTTAGGAAATAAATGATTGGGTTATAAATGATTTAGGATGGGAAATTGATAGGATATAAATATAGTGATTAATTTAGATGATTGGTAATTCACTCATGTTGGTCGATGTACTAAATTGAGGGATAAAGGAAAAATTAGCTATATGAAATGACGAGAGGTTATGTTTTGGGATTTTCTAAAGAAGTGTTGAGAAATAAAGAGTTTCGATGTAGTAAATGATATTATTTTAAATGGGTATTTTTTTCATTAGAAATCCAACATCTTAAGCTTTCTAAAAATATCTTAGTTTATTAATTTTGAAGACTTGTGGAATGAGTTACGCGATTTTGAAGTTGAACCCTTCCTTTTAAACCTGAGTTTTGGAGCAGTCTTAGGATTTTTTCATTTTGAAGGGTAAAATGATAGAATTTTTGAGTCATTCCATTTTTATTTGAAATTAGACATCCTAAGCTTTCCATAGAGTCCTAGATCACGATTTTTGGAGGTCTATAGCATTAGTTATGAATTTTTGAAGTTTGTTCAGGTTCCTGCGAGAGGCACCTCGTCGTGGCGAGGCCACGGCGAGGACCCGACCCTGTTTTTGGTCTCTGGAGCTCGCCGTGGCTAGCCACAGTGAGGGCAACAGCGAGGGCCCGATTTCTGCACTTATAAATAGCATTTTAAACATAAAAATTAGGGTTTTTGAGTGGGGGTTTGGCTAGAGACATGAGAGGGGTGAATTTTCTCTGCAAGGGCAAGCTAGGAAGGTGGTTCTAAGGCCTCTTATTGCTTCCAATTGGTAAGAGACTCTCTCTAAGCTCTCTTCCTTCCATTTTTCCTTAGTTTCCTCTTGTTATTTTCATTGGGTAGCTTTAGGTCCAAATTGATCCTTGATGTTTATGATCTTGGGGTGATTTCTAACATGATTAGACTTTCCTTTTGATATACCCATGGATTATGGAAGATAAATTATGGATTAGAGAATGAATCATCGTAGTTTAGGCTTGGAATGTTGGGTGTAGGCTTGAAATCTTAAAGTGGTGGATTAATTTGTGGTTTTAGAGTATCGTTGGGGTTATCTATGATAGATTAACGAAATTGAGTAGTTAATTGAGTGGAATAAAGTGGTTTGTTTGTCGTATCATGAGCGTATAGTCTTGAATATGATGGAGTTGATATTGAGGGATGTATATGAGCTTTAGGAATAGGTTATGGGGCTTAGTAGAAATTTATGCTTTCTGTTTGATGAATAGTAATTATGTGTATTGCTTGTAGAGTTTGATTTGTGCCGAGTAGCACGAGGGGGAAAATGCACTGTGTCGAAATTGGTGCAAGCTGCAGGTAACTACTGCTTGTTTGCGTGTGTGTGTGGGTTAGTAAGTTTTTGGAACTTGAGTTTTGTGAATTTTCTATGGAATGGACGAACATGAATTTGAAGATTTATTTTATAATATAAACGTTTAGTGGAGTATGTATTTTTAAATGGCATGAAGTGTGAACTTATATGTTTTGGAGATTTATAGTATTTATTAAAGATATCTGCATGATTGAATTTGAGAATTTATGGAATGGACTTTGTGCCATATATTGTATGTGTACAACAATTATGACGTATTGTGTTGATTGTGTGAATACCGAATAGATAAATAAAAATGCCATCGCGCGATGAGGTTTCTTGTCGGCTCACAAGGACTAAATAACATGAAACAAAAATTGGGGAGAACGCCACCAGTCACAGGCGAGGGTTGTGAGTCCCTACTGGACCGTATGATATCGGTGATATGATTGATTGCTTATGTTTTACATTGATTTGGATTATGATAAGAAATATTGGAATATGTGATTTGTGGTTGAGCTTGAGGAAATTGCTATACGAAGATGATAATATGTGGAGAATTATGTTGTGTTTTGTGATGCTATGAATATTGATGTGGTTGCATATATATATATATATATTTAGTACCTGTCATATGTTTTAATCCACATATTTATATACTTATTAATACTCCACTGAACACCTTGCTAGCACACACCGCACGTAGGCGAGTAGTTAGTGGTTACCTGGGTCTACCCCACTCTATCTATTTTTACAGGTACTAGCAACGAAAAGGGAATCCAAGGGAAGAATCTAGAATTACCTCACTAGGTTGTGAGTCTCTGGACCAATGGGACAGAGATTGTTGCCATTTTTAGGAACATGCTGCATGATGTTTTGCTTCCGCTTAAATTTTAAGACTTATTTAATTATTTCAATTTAAGGAGGTTGTTTTGCAAACGTGGTGTTAGCTGATGATTTAATTATTTCTTTTTGGACTGGTTCTGGTTCTAGTTCGACAGACTTTATTGTTTTGTTGTTCATCATTTACTCAATTGATAACTGGATTATGGTGATTTTTGGAGATTATTACTTATAGAGGTTTAAACTTTTATGATTATCTGACTTGTCTGAGGTTCGGCATATCCGCAAGCGCACGGGTCGTTAAAAATAGTATAGAAAAGGTTGTCGTTTGTTCGCCACGCGCCGCAAGTGCACGGGTCGCGCCAAGTAATAAAATGATGAGTAGAGTATCGTTCCCACGAGGATTTGTCCAAAACCCGGTCAAGCAATGATTGTCACACTCTCGCCTAATTTGAGTGACACAAATATTGAGATTGAAAATTAAATAAGAAAATAAACTATAAACAAGTGATTCCCCAACTTCAAGGATAAAAAGGGTCCTAGGATTATCTATCCCCCTTTGTACTTCTCAAAACTCAATTAACCTCCCCTCAAGAAGCTCTCAACGAAACCACGTGCTAATCTAGGGTTCAAAGAGTACTTGTAATGCTCTCTCGAGTCAAGAACAAGTGTTTAGTCCTATTCTTTGCACAATCTCTTGCCACAATTTGATAGAACCCAATTATCACACTCCAACCCTAATGTGACTATGCAAGGCTAGCAAGTATATCTCTATCTTACCAACAAAACCATCCATTCGTCATGCAAACTTCCGGTTCTTGCACTACTTTACCCAAGTTCTACACTCAACCTAGCTCTCTCGAGTCATAAATCAAGCGAACACAACATCTAAATGGTGATCAAGCACTTAGAAGCATTAAGAACGGGGTAAAATAAGCACATAGATATCATTAATCACAAATCAGGAGGAGGAATCAAGAATCAATACATACAAGGGTTCAAAATAATCCTAGAATCAAAGTATTTAGCTACTCATGTTCAACAACTCCAAGGGAGCATAAATATATACATTCAGAAACAAAGAACAAGAGAAGAGAATGAAGAAGGAAGAGATAAACCAAGAGAGGAAGCCCAAATCTCTTCGAAGCTCCGAGCCCAAGCCAAATCCCCTCCAAACTCCAAGCCCTAGCAGAGCAAAACACCCCAAAGAATGCCCAAAAGTCGAAGAATGTCGAGCTAGAACGAAGCCCTAGCTTTTATATCAGTTAAAACGCGCCCCTGATCTGTCCAAAACGCGCAGAAACGCGCAGTTCGCCGTGGGTCTCGCCGCGGCGAGCCCACGGCGAAGTCCCAAAAATATTACAGAATCAAGTGTCGCTCGCCGTGGCTTTCGCCGCGGCGAGCAGACGGCGAGCTCTCACAAAAAGGGGCAGAGGCAGATTCACTTCGCCGCGGCCACGGCGAAGTCCCTGCTTCTCTGGTGCTTTGCTCTGCTTTCTTATTTCTTTGGCTGCTTTGGCTTCTTCTTATTTTTGTACAATTGGGAGCTTGGAGGAGGGCTAACATCTCTTGCTTATTGCTCCAAATTATTCCTACAAAAATTATATACAACAACATAAGAAACTAACTACAAAAACAATCAAAATCTATATAAATATACAATAAGGTGAAACCGAAAATCAAATGAGCATTTTCCCTCTTGAGTATCCAAAATGTATAAATAATAGACAAAAACTCAAGTAAAATATACTCAAATATCATGAATTTCTAGGAGTTATCATCGTTCCAGCAGGGACTAAGGCAAAAGTGGATTAATTATCGCAATTATATTATCAATTAGGTTGAGTGAGGATTTTTATATTTTAAATTTTAAAAGTACCTAAAATGAAAATAACTTGACAATACTAAATCAAAACTTTAAGTCAAAACAAAAGATGTCTAGGATTATTTATCCACTTTGTATTTCATGATACTTGATTAACCCTCTTCTAGTGACAATTTATGAATACTAAGTTGATGTTTGAAGTCATATCCATTTGAATAACTCTCTCAAGCTTACCCAAACCTTAATTAACCATAATATGCATAATCTCTTACTACATATTATGTTAATTAGTCTCTATAAACATCCTACCTCAATTTTACAAAACTTGGTTAATGAATATCTCTATCTCATTAACGAACTCTCAATCCCAATTTGGAATGTCAAGACAAGCTTGAATTTAACCTAGTTCTTTGCTTAATCAATGCTCTCTCAAGCCACTAACCAAGCTAACAAGCTAAATGTTAGCTACCATTTAGGATAAAGGAAGCACAAGTTAAATCTACAACATAATACTCATTAATCATTAAAAGGAAAAGTGGTTCAAGCATTAATTCATACAAAACTTCAAAATAAACCTAAAACAAATTAACTAACTACTTATTCATCTCAACAACACCAAAATTCAGAGATTATACAAGAGAAATTAAAGAGAAATGAGAAGGAAAGAGAGAAAACCACTCAGGAATCTTGAAATCTCCAAGCATTTCTCTTCTCCAAACCCCAAATCTCACTCTCAAGCTGTCTCTGATTTTTTTTTTGCTCACAATCGCTGCACTCTTTTGTTCACGTCAGATTTGGCTCTTGAAGAAGAGGGTGGCGTGAAGATGATCTTGAAATTTCTACCCAGTCCGCCCCTCTTCTCCCCTCTGTTCCACGCATTCCTTTTAATTTGGGGTTTTGGTCTTCCCTTGCTTTTTTTTTTTCCTTTTCAAACCATGCGTTTTGCTAATCTGGGAAGAGGACAAGGCAAGGCTACATTAAAACAAAATAATAATATTATAACAACATCACCCATATGGCAACAGATTGCTATTCACGGGTTCTCATTTTTTTTTTCCTTTTTTTTTATCAAATATCTAACCATTTCTTTTTAATTCAAAGTTATTATATTTACCACAATATCCCTAAACAATGCACCAATTTGATATCATATCAAAATAACAAAATCTTAATCAAATCCCTTTAATTTAACATCAATGACTCCCCAAATATACCAAAATAAATATCAAATTTAATTAAAAATGGGGAGTCATCATTATCGTAGAGTTCTAATATTCAAGATGTATGTGTTGATTTATTTGGATGATGGTTTGAAGTTTATTTATCCATGTTAGCCTTTTGCCTGTTATTTTTAGAAGAATTCTTTTCTAACATGGATATTTTTGCATCAGAGTATGTTAAATATTTTCTAACCATGATAGACATTCTTTAGTAGTGAAACTCTTTTCTATCATGGTTAGATTCAGAACTGTTATTCATTTAAAATTATGAAAAATCATTTTCTAAGTATGTTAGTGGTATTACTAAATTGAATTCTTTTCTAACATAGTTAGCTAGCAATTGATTTTGTATTATGTCAAAGGTAATTAAAGATGTATTTAAAAGTAAAATTAGGTAGTAGTTGTTACAGTTGGTATCAGAGCCAGGCTCGGGTCAGTGTGCTAGCGAGGGCGCTGGGCCCCCAAGGGGGTGGATTGTAATGTCCCACATCAGTTGGGTTCGAGATGTTCCAAACCTATATAAGGTGTTGGACTCTCCTATCCATCAAGACGCGTTTTCACGGGTGAGTGTGGGAGGCTTCGGCCATTATCCATACCATGAGGAACAAAACCGTGAGGGGCATAGCTATGTCACCAAAGCAAACAATATCCTGATCGAGGCTTGGGCTGTTACATGTCCAATGAAGGTAATTAATATCAAGGACTTGTTAATGTCACTTTTCACTTGTTAACAATATCATTTTAAGTTGTCATTGACGAGCTATGAGACTTGTTTGATAATAATTCTCTTTTTTCGGACTTGAAAACAATTTTCCCTTATAGATGGTTCGGAATTTTTGTTTGAAACAATAATAGAGTTAATGTGAGAATTGATTTTCATCTATTTTAATTTTTTAATCAAATATTTATGTTTGGGTTGTTTCCTAAAATAGTGGCTTATTTGAACACAATAATGAATTAACTTGTTAATTATTTTTTAAATTTTAAAAGCAAGATTAATAGTGTTGATTCTAAATGAAACAGTATAATGATAGGTTTTAACCTGATTAAAAATTGAAATCAATAATGTATCCCAAAAAAAATACAAATTAATGCAATTTTCTTGTAGATTTAGGGCATATTATAAATCATACATTTATGTTCATGTTGTTGTCTAAAGTAGTGACATTTTTTAATACAATAATTAATTCATAATTTTCAAAATCCTAATATTATAGATTTTAAAACAAATATATATGGTTTGAAAAGTAACAAATATGGACATGAAAATTAATTTTCATCAATGCGGTCTTCTTAGAACATGAATTATCGTGGACAATGAAATTCAAATTTGATTTGAAGAACTTTGCAAACGAAGGTGTATGATTAAAATTGATTTATTGTTGACAATGACATTCAAAATTATAAATAAAAAATTCTCAAATGTAGATGTATGTTGATGTGGTTTAATTGGATATCTAGACTAATAACATGTGCAATGAAAGCTGACATGATAGGACATGTGGACCAATAAGAGCATTACTTGGAGATTTAGAGAAGTATGTAGATATAGATTGAAGAACTTCACAAACAAAGGCATATGATGAAAATTGATTTATTGTTGATAATTAAATTCAAAATTAAAAATAAAAATTTCCCAAATAGAGATGTATGATGATGCATGTGGTTTGATTGGACATGTGGACAAATAACATGCGCAATTAAAGCTGACATCATAGGACATGTGGACCAATAAGAGCATTGCTTAGGGATTTAGAGAACTATATAGATTTCTAATACATTATTCAAACAAGTTTATACTAAACTCTCTTTCAGTAAAACATTCTTTAAACCAAGGTAATTAAACACGGACTAGCATTTGAACCAGTGGAGGTGGTGGGTAAGTGGGTCAACTCAAAGTCAACTTGGGAGGCCAGACCGGTGGGGAATAAAAAATTAAAAAATAATTTAGATTTTCATCATACCATCAAATACTAAATATTAATTCACTACTTTAAACCATGTTGAAATATGAATAAAAAAATTGTATATGTATATATATGTTAGGTTTGTCTTTCTCTCACATAACTTTAAGTCAATGTGATGGGACTCAACCTAACAATATATGCACTATTAATTCATTCCTCACGTTTTGGATTTGGGATTATTTTAAGTTTTTTCTTAAATATTCACCCTACTAATTTTTTATCTCTTTTATTCATTTTTTTTCTTTCCCTGTATTTGTACTTCTTTTTGAGTCTCAAAGGCCTTAAATTTACAAATATTTTTTCTCTCCCATGGATCGAATTGCTCTAATATCATATTAAAATGTAAATTAATTGTGTGTGTGTGTCTATATATAATATGTTATATTTATCTTACCATCACAAAAATTTAAGCCAATGTGATGGGACTTAACCTAACATTATATACACCATTAATTCCATTCTCAAACTTTCGATATGAGACTATTTCATGTTTTTTTTCTCTTATAAATCACTAACAAAATCAGTAATCACCAAAATTATTTATCAAACATTCCTTACAATTTATTCTATATATTCACATTAAAACAACAATCCACTATCCATTGACACCAAAATAGTATATTTTTCATTGAAAAATATCAAATAGATAAATGATTATAAAATAGGGAAAAAGACAAATAAATACCCTTCAATTTGCAAAATCCCATTAACAACTTCATGATAGGTATTAACAACTTCATGATAGGTTGTTGTGTTGTTAATACCTATCATGAAGTTGTTAATGGGATTTTACAAATTGGAGGGTATTTATTTGTCTTTTTCCCTATAAAATATTCATATTCATAGTCCTTAAATACTAAAGAAATAGTTATTATTACAACTAAAGTCATAATTAATTTCAACAAATATTGCCTTCTATTTTTCATACAAATATAAACAAAATCAGTAATCACCAAAATTATTTATCAAACATTCCTTACAATTTATTCTATATATTCACATTATATCAACAATCCACTATCCATTGACACCAAAATAGTATATTTTTCATTGAAAAATATCAAATAGATAAATGATTATAAAATATTCATATTCATAGTCCTTAAATACTAAAGTAATAGTTATTATTACAACTAAAGTCATAATTAATTTCAACAAATATTGCCTTCTATTTTTCATACAAATATATATAGATATATTTTAAAAAAAAGCAACCCATGGGTTACCTTGGTTAAGCCGGGTTACTCTACGTGAATAGTGTGCTTAGATCGATTGCATATTCGAGTTGTCAGATTCCAAGCCAACCCAATCGGACCAGTTCAAGTTGGATTACCATGCTTTAAATAGAAATCACACCACATCATTTGGCTAGTAGGAAACTTCAATTGACAAAACACATTTGTGGTGGAAGTCAATTTTACAAATGAAGGGTTTTATTACATTCGTTCTTTAATATAAGATATAGTTTTTTTTTGTTGAAAAAAACTATAAAATAAGCTAAATAAAATATTTGTAAATTGGTTTATTTGAATTTTTTCTCTAAACTAATTTATTAGGTCTATAAGTTAACATATGATCTCATACTTTCTGTGTTCCTAAATATCAATCATGATTGACTTTTTTGGAAAATCCTAAGAAAGTTAAATAAATTACTTGTAATGATTTACCTGAATTTTATCAATATACTAGTTTATTTAACTTATAAGTTAAGATATAGTTTTTTTTGTTGAAAAAAACTATAAAATAAGCTAAATAAAATATTTTTGTAAATTGGTTTATTTGAATTTTTTCTCTAAACTAATTTATTAGGTCTATAAGTTAACATATGATCTCATACTTTCTGTGTTCTTAAATATCAATCATGATTGACTTTTTTGGAAAATCCTAAGAAAGTTAAATAAATTACTTGTAATGATTTACCTGAATTTTATCAATATATTAGTTTATTTGACTTATAAGTTAAGATATAGTTTTTTTTTGTTGAAAAAAACTATAAAATAAGCTAAATAAAATATTTGTAAATTGGTTTATTTGAATTTTTTCTCTAAACTAATTTATTAGGTCTATAAGTTAACATATGATCTCATACTTTCTGTGTTCCTAAATATCAATCATGATTGACTTTTTTGGAAAATCCTAAGAAAGTTAAATAAATTACTTGTAATGATTTACCTGAATTTTATCAATATACTAGTTTATTTGACTTATAAGTTAACATAAGCAAAATATGTTATGATTAAATTATTTATTTAGTTTTCTTAATCTTTCTAAAAAAAAGTCAACTAATTATTACATTAAGGATAAGAGGAAGTAATACATAACATATTTATAATTAAATGGATTATTCATTATTTAACTTCCTGAACCTATAAAAAAAAAAAATCAACCATGTCTTATATCCAGTATGAGTTGATGACGTGGAGTAATGTTAATCATCAGATCCATCCAACGGTTCCTGTAATGAGATGTGTATTCAGACTTTTGACCATCTTGTTCAATCGGCAACAATATTAGTACAATTGTGACTTGTGAGAGAGCGCGGCAAATGCATCAAGCTTGGGCGGCAAGACAACAATGGGAGTGAAGGGTCTCTGGGAACTTCTTTCCCCCGTCGGTCGCCGCGTCTCCGTCGAGACCCTCGCCGGCAAAAAGCTAGCCATTGGTACCTTTTCTTCTTTCCCCTTTTTCTCTCTTTTCAATCCCTATCTATCTTTTCGATCACAAAAAAACAATATCACTTGGGCATGTCAATTTTCAATTTTCTCAGATGCGAGCATATGGATGGTTCAGTTTATGAAGGCGATGCGTGATGAAAAGGGAGAGATGGTTCATAATGCTCATTTGCTTGGCTTCTTTCGCCGAATTTGCAAGCTCTTGTTCCTTCGGACTAAGCCTGTTTTTGTCTTTGATGGTGGCACGCCTGTTCTTAAGCGACGCACTGTTATTGCGCGTCGGAGACAGCGGGAAAATGCTCAGGCTAAAGTTCGAAAGACTGCCGAGAAATTGCTTCTCAATCATGTGAGTTTCTGCTGTTTTATTTTTATTTTTTTCGGCGTAGTATGTCATTTCCAAAAATGTTACCTTCTAGTGCGATTTTGAATCAATGAACGTTGCTTATAAGTGGGTTTGGCTGCTTCATTGGAATGAAGCCGACATGGGCGTATACTTATGTTACTGAGTAAATATTGTCAGTGTTATTATAATCCATGAGTGTCTGCCGTTTTATTTTATTTTTGGGCGTGGTGTGTCATTTCCAATAATGTTACCTTTAAGTGCAGTTTTGAATCAATGAACGTTGCTTATAAGTGGGTTCCTCTGCTTCATGGGAATTAAAATCGAAATGGGGGCATCTATAATTATCTTATCCCAAATACTTATGATACTGATGAAGTGATTGTCAGTGTTATTAGAATCCATGATTGGCGTTTTTCTACCATTTGCTCACTTGAGATGTATTAACCTACTCGTGCGTACAGTAGGATATTATTCCTTCTGCATTTTTCGAGACATATGTACGTGGTTCTCTATCCTGTGGATTTATTGTCTTCTAGTAATTCATAATGATGTGATGTCGTCTTATAGGTGAGAAGTGAGGAAAATATTCTCCAAAATTTGAGTGTGTTCTTGTTTTAATCTGTTGAAAATGAAGGTACCCTTTTCCTATGTATCATATTGCAAAAGAATTCCTGATTTCAGGGTCTGTATTTAGCGTTAAATATAGCATCTTCATTCAGTTAATACTAATTGCTGAGCAGAAACAGCAAATAAGCACATAATGGTGATGCACCAAATATTTTGTATTGACTAATGGAATGCAGCCCTCTAACCTTTGTTTTTTCTTCTTTATCAACACTTGTTTTTCCTTTTCAAATTTCTGTTTACAGTTAAAGGCGTTGAAGTTGAAAAAACTTTCAGATGATGTTAAAAACCAGAGGCTGAAGCAGAAGAGTAAATCCAAGGGTCAGAAAAAATCAGATCAGGTGGACTTGATCAGCCGTGATTTAGGAACAAACAAGGCAAAAGAGAAAGATGAAATGTGAGTCGCACAAGCCATTATGATTATAGTCTCTTTAAGAGTTATGAGCCATCTTTTATTTATTAATTTTAATTGGTTTATACATTTAGATGTGGAGCTGAGATGGACAAGAATATATCCAAGACAACTGTATCTTCAAGTTGCAATCAGGAGGATATTGATGCAATGTAAGATACCTGTGCATTCATCCTGAACGAATAGCATAAGGCAAATGATTTTATGTATAAATTATAATTTATTATTTTCTGGATGTGAATGGGTAATCTCAGATGTGATGGATAACTCTTCTATACTGTCTGGATGTGCAAATGCAGGTTGGCGGCATCTATTGTTGCAGAGGAAGATGGATTATTAGCTGCCAAAGCACCATCTGGTTCAGTTAGTCTCGCTGAGGATGAAGGCGATGCTGATCCAGGAATAATATTGGTGAGTTTGCTAAAGGGGTTAGATAGAATGGTCTGAGTTACTGGATTTGGTGAATCGAGGTATTGATGTAAGATGTCAACTGGCAATCTGAGAGGTTATATGCCCATAGTTTGTTAACTTGAAATTTCAGTGTACAGATTATTTAGCGTTCAGTAAAAATTTGTTAAAACCATCTCATACATCCTCCATTTGACCAGAAAATGAAGCTTATAAGCATTGAATTTTTTTTCTGTTAAATGTCATCATAGAAGCTGAAGATTTTTAATTGTATATATCTTGCATTTTTATTTTTATTTTCTCTTGTTTCCTAACTGTTCTTTAATGCTGAAATTTAATTCCTTGTGTGTGCTTCATTTTGATTTTTTGAACATCAAATTATAGCATATACAATTTATAGGTTAGTTTAAGGGTCTCTTTGGTAAGAGGGGAGGGGAGGGAAAGTGGGTCGAGGAAAAATTTTTCTGAGTCAAATTTTAAAAAAGTAGAGAAGTGGGGTTAAGAATTTTTAATCACTTCTTCTTAATCTTTTATCTTACACTTACCATATGTTTAAAAATTACAACCCCGTTTTTTCAATTTTTTTAAATTCAACTTACAAAAATTTTCCCCCCTAATCCCTCATACCAAACAAGCCCTAAGTAGTTATGAGAAAAATGTTTCTTTCAACATATGGTCGTCTATGGAATAACTATTCACTACACACACGTTCACATTTAATGCACCTGCACTTGTAAATTTATACCTGTTTGACTGATTCACACGCACAGAATAAATTTTGTGAGTGAAAGAATACTGGCTGGCATTCCGACGTTATGAGCTGTCATAAAACTTTTGTGGATACTGCTATATATGTTCCTTAACTGTACTCGGATTGGACTGCGTCCTTAAACAGCATATAAGGGAACATCTCTATGCAGCTGTCAGATCCTAATGCTCGTTGTTAATGCTTTTGAATTACTTAAACTATTACATAACTTGTTGCTGTTTGGTTTTTCTCCTTGCAGCCAACGTTAGGTGCTGAAGTTGATCTATCTGTGTTAGCTGCTTTACCTCAGTCGATGCAACTTGACATTCTCTCGCAGGTCAGTTTAAGTATAATGAAGATTATCACTACTTAAGCCAGATGATTTTCGTTTTTCCATGTTATTTGGTGTTAAATTGAGAATTAACATCTACATTCAGAGTATATATCAACTGGAATGAAATGTTAAAACTAGATATGACAATTTCCAGGATTTTATGCCATAGAATATAATGTCTCCCTTCATTACTCGGATGATATTTACTCCTAATTGTTAAGAGTATTGACTATTGTGGGTGGACTTGATTACTCTTCCATGATATGCTGGTTTTTCTTTATATGTTCTTTAGTTTGTATTTGTTGTCTGATAACAGCTTAAAGGGAAAAAAGTAGAAGGACTGCCGAAGGATTCTAACAACCAGAAACAATTTGAGGTCAATGAAAAGGACAGGGGCAAGGATAAGGGAATTCTGTCGCATGAAATCAACACAGTAGGATGTAGCTCAAGCAGTGATAATGTGGTGGCAAAGAAATACAATCAGGACAAAGTGGATGAAATGTAAGCTGCATGTAATTTCGTGATTTTCTAGCCATCTTGCTTTGGACCTGGTAAAGGTTGATTATTTTGGTGAAATTATTAGGTTGGCTGCTTCTATTTTGGCTGAGGAAAATGAAAAGTTAGTAAACAGTGCATCGACATCTGGCAGGGATTTCATCTCTGCGGAAGAGGATTTCATTAGTGATGAAGATGAAGAAATGATCTTGGTTAGTTCACTTTTGAGTCTTCAGTTATTCTTCTTCTCATTGCAATTTCTGCTATTTTTGTAGCTTGCTAGAGCTCTTCATAATAAGGATAATCTTGTAAAGTAAATTGAAGAATTTGGGAATGGCTTGTTAGACACTTGTTCGAGGAAATAAAACTTCCTCTTTCGGCTGTGAGGGTTTATGGATCTACTATAATAATTTTGATATTTAATTGTGTGAGCATAAGGATGATGTGCTAACTTCATATATAAATTCTGCAGCCAGCAATGCATGGGAAGGTTGATCCAGCTGTTCTAGCCTCTTTGCCTCCATCAATGCAACTTGACCTTCTTGGTCAGGTAGATGTGCTGATAGAGAGTACTTTTTAGCTTCAGCACCTCTTAGTTTATTTTGATGTTAGCTATTAATAAGCATTGCTGCAGATGAGAGAGCGACTAATCGCAGAGAACAGACAGAAGTATCAGAAAGTCAAGAAGGTTGGTCAGAACTTGGAAACATTTTTGATGTTTTGGTGATCAATGAAAATATAGAATATACACCCTATTGTACTTGTGGCATCAATGCTATATAGTAGTGCACACTGTTAGAAGGTTCATTTCTGTCACTTCTCAGTAGAATTTGTAAATAGAATGTGTTTCTGCAAGTTATTGCTGTACTTCTTAAAATTGAGCGTCAAGAAGACACAAATAATCAATATTGATATATTGAAATCCTGTCATTAGAGCCAAAGCTGATAGTGGCAAGGTTTGGACTATCTCTTATGATTTCAATGGAAAAGTGGGGTCTGGGCTCTGGGAAAAATGTAATGTATTGCTAGAAAATAGTATCGATGCTTTTATATTAGATGCTTAACTGCTTCAGTCTTTAGCATTAGCATGAGACTGAAGGTGCATGTTGATGGCAGGTTTGATTAGGGTTGCTCACTAGCTGGTACTTGAGTCGTCAATGCCCTGAAACGTAGCTCAGATTCTCATTTGTTGACTTAGTTGTTGTGAAATGAAATATTGAATATTGATGCTTTTTCTGCTGATCTTATTATTGAAAAGGTGATAGCTGAAATTTTGACTGCATAAATTAGTCTTACTTCTGTGAAGAGGAGAGCATAGTAGCTCTTTTCAAATGTTTTGTGTTATTGTTTGGTTAGCACTAATCTTTGTCCAAGACTCTGGGTGGCATGATTTCTTGCAAAGTTCTACATATATGGCTATCTGAATTTTCTTTTCAACTTCTTTAATGGTAGTCATTGGTACATTGTGTATGCATTTCTTGCCAGTAATTTAGTACTGCTCTATGTAGAAGATTTACTTTGTATTTGCAAGACAGGATCTATTTACCTCTGCCATCTCATAAAATGTCGTTAAATATTGATTACTTTTTAAATAAAAAATACATATTTTCAATGCTAAATGACTGGGATTACTGTAGTCTGACAGCATCTTCATGGAACCATTCAGGATCCTGCAAAATTCTCTGAATTGCAAATACAGGCTTACCTTAAAACCGTTGCTTTCCGTCGGGAGATAAATGAAGTGCAGAAAGTTGCTTCAGGGGGAGTGGTAGGTGGTGTGCAGACTTCTCGTATTGCATCTGAAGCCAATAGAGAGTATATATTTTCAAGATCTTTTACTGGTGATAAGCAGTGAGTTGTCTTATTTCATTATTTTTTGCTGATATCAGCCCTGGTAGCACCTTTTTTTCAATGATTGGATTTTTATTCGTTATTGATGTGCTGGATTATCACCTCAACTATTTTATTTGCTCATCATACTTTTATGTTGCAGAGAACTTACTTCTACCAGCTTAGAAAAAAATAAAGGTACTCATCAGAAGACTTCAGGAAACCATTTTTCTCAGGGTTTTGTGAATAACAACGACCCTGCCAATGATTCTAGTACCTCAAGTGGATTGGTTTCTAATGAAGCTGGAAGTCCATCTGATGAGAATATCCAAACTTATCTGGATGAGAGGGGCCGATTTCGTGTTAGTAGACTTAGAGCCATGGGGATGCGTATGACCCGTGACATACAAAGAAATTTGGATCTGATGAAGGAGGTTGAGATGGAAAGAACAGTTGCAAATAAGGCCGAAAATAATAATGCAATTCTTAGTGGGGAGAAAAATGTTTTACTGAAATCTTCCAGCAACCTGCTTGTTGGTACGTCTGATGGGTCAAATGTTGACTTGATTGGAGATAATTCTAGAAATGAACATCCTGCATCAGCAGGGGATGCTTCTTTAGAGATATCCTTCATGGATGATGGTGTTAACAAGGGCCTCAATGATGATGATGATGATTTATTTGCTAGTTTAGTAGCAGGTAATCCAGGTGTACTTTCTTGTGCTGACAATAACTCATTGAAAGAACTAGATTCTGATTCTAGTACTGATTGTGACTGGGAAGAAGGAATTGTGGAAGGTAAAAGTGTTGTTAATGTGGGAATAAAACCATCTGTTTCAAAAAATAATTATAACGATGAGTCTGATGTAGAGTGGGAGGATGGAGTTTGTGATGATGCCAACACAACTTTGTGTGCAGCTGAGGCACAGAAAAAAACATCTCGAGGTTGCTTAGAGGAGGAGGCTGATTTACAGGAGGCAATACGGAGAAGTCTGGAGGTCACGGGGGAACACAAACTTAATTGCACATCATCCAGGCATGAGCACTCAGATGCTGACAATGACAAATCAGATTATGCATTGAACCAAGATGATAATTTGGTTGATTCTGGAGTGGAGAGCATTTGTGGCAATTTTGGAGTACCAAAGAGAGGCATCAGAATGGGTGAGTCCACTTTGCAAAGGGAGGGTAACACTGAACACAGAGAATCAAATTATAAAATTATAGATGACAAGATGGATGGCACAGCGAGAAGTAAAGAACAAGTTTCCCAGTCTCCTGAAGGACAGTCAGAACCATCTGTGGCATTTGATTCTGAGAAGACACCATCATTTATTAAGAAGCCTCATTCAATTGAGATGGTATCACATTCTGAAGATTTGTTTCACATTGCAGATGAAAGTAGGAGGAGTGAGATTCACCTGGCTGCAGAGCAACTCTTGGGTACCTTAAATGAAGATGGCAAGGTGTTTACCAATGGTCACAAATCTCCTGTAGCTGACTCCCTTGGTGTTTCAAAAGAGGATAAAAAGAACTGCAATTATGAAGCTGAACCTTCTGGTAATTATTCTGAGATACCTGAGCCTGTTGCTCCTTTTGTGGATTCCCCCTTGGAAGGGTTAACAGAAGGCCTTGACACTCAGCCAGAGTTGCCTAGAGAGGAGATCTACGGAAGCTTTGAGAAAAGGAGTAACCTTGGTAAAAATGCAATGGAGCCTTCAGGGTTTTTGTCTGCCGAAGACCTTGAAACTCAGTCAGAGTTGCCTACTGAGGATAACCATGGAAGCTTTGAGGAAAGTGAGAATAACCTTGTCAAAGATGAAATGAAAGCCCCAGGTCATTTGTTTACAGATTCAGTTGAGCATGGTTTGGAGGAAGAAATGCGTATTCTCGGTCAAGAATATGCCAACTTAGAATATGAACAAAGGAAGCTTGAACGCAATGCTGAATCTGTCAACAGTGAATTATTCACTGAATGTCAGGTTTGACTACTCATCACTGATATGATGCATGGCTCTCTTAACCACATTAAAGTTGTTTCTTGGTGTCTTGTGCTTTTCTTTTGCTGTGTTACTCCTAGCACCTGTCATCCACTCATGAATTAATTCCTTAATATGTATTTCTCATTGACAACTCAAATCAGTTTGAAAACAAGTGCATGCTTATTACTCTGTAAAAGCAATATATTTATTGCGTTAGATGTGTCCAAGAATGTTGTTATAAAATTGAAGTTATGGGGAAGTACGCTGACCATGAAACATGGCTAAAGGATATGCTTGAGCTCTACCTTGCACTGAAAGGTCAAAGCACTACTATATCATATCTAAATATGTTCTAGGAAACTGGGCAGCAAGGATCTCAATATAGCCTACTTGTCAGTAGGTGTTTTTGATAGGTTTTCAAAAAATAATCCATCCAGAAGTTTGGGCTGGTAAGCAACAATTCAAATGGCTTTTCACAATCTAGATGATATCAACTAGGTTAGACTCTTGGCCTTCTGACAATCTCAGTGCATGAGCTTTCCCCACTTTTCGAGACGCAACTTATACATCCCAGCTTGACTGAAGTTATTCTTGTTTTTGGGTTTCAGAAAATTATACTTTTTTACAATTGATGTTCCATACATATGATAAGTAAAACTTCTGATCCCTTGTGTTGTTGATGCATCTTATTTATTGTAGGAATTGTTGCAAATGTTTGGCTTGCCATATATTATCGCTCCAATGGAAGCAGAAGCACAATGTGCTTATTTGGAACTTGAAAATCTGGTGGATGGTGTTGTGACTGATGACTCTGATGTCTTTTTATTTGGGGCACGTAGTGTCTACAAGAATATATTTGATGATCGCAAATATGTAGAGACATACTTCATGGAGGTCTGTACCTGTTTAGGATGAGTAATATCTACCGTAACAGTTTATTGCGTTAACATTTTTTTTATTCTTGGTTAAGGACATTGAGAAGGAGCTTGGATTGTCCAGAGAAAAATTAATCCGCATGGCTTTGCTTCTGGGGAGTGATTATACTGAAGGTGTAAGGTACAATAGCTAGTATCTCAATAAGCCTCGGTATTGTTGTGGCCAGTGATGCAATTACTGCCTGCCTGGAACTCATATTTGGGTTTTTCTTTGTTGTCTGAATTGGTTTGTTCACTTAGATGGTGGATGTATGTGTATAGAACTACTTTGGTGTTCATTGATATGATTGAATATATAGATCTTGGATTTAGGAAATTTGACCACATCTTCTCATCTGGCATGTCATTGTAGTGGGATCGGAATTGTAAATGCTATTGAGGTTGTAAACGCATTCCCTGAGGAAGATGGCCTTCAAAAATTCCGGCAGTGGGTTGAGTCACCCGATCCTACCATTTTTGGAAGGTTTGAAACAAAAAGCGGATCCAGCACCCAAAAGAAAGCGTCAAAAGTTGAAGAAAATGTTCCTGGCGCAAATTGCAATATAGATGAGACCATGATGGATCAAAACATTACGCATGCTCAGGAACATGGCTTATCAGATGACAGCCTAGAGATTAAGCAGATTTTTATGAATAAACATGTAATCATATTTGTTTTCATTAACATATGGATGGTTCTTGCATTTGATGTCTATAGTGTACATGATTTTTTTTCTTCTATGGTTTCTTATACAGAGAAATGTGAGCAAGAATTGGCACATTCCTTCTTCTTTTCCAAGTGAAACAGTTATATCTGCCTACTCTTGCCCACAAGTGGATAGATCAACTGATCCATTTGCCTGGGGAAAGCCAGATCATCTTGTTCTCCGCAAGTGAGTATAAATGACATTTTCTTCTCTATATTAGCTTACGCTAACTGTGCATCTGGCAGTGGGTTGACTTTAGAGGGGCATTTGAAAACGAGGGGAGTATAGGATCGTCTTTAACATCATAATTTAATTAAGTGAATGAGGCTTCGGTTTTTTTATTGTTTGCATGTACATTTTCAAAATGATAATATTGGTTTTTGTTCTGTGCTCAAACATCAGAAAGGATGTTGGTTTTTGAGAGTCTATGTACTGACAGAACTATGGAAGCTCTGAATTTAATGGCAGCTTTTGAAATCATATTTAGACGTTTTATGGTGTTCTGAATAGCTGTTTGCATATAGATTGTGCTGGGAGAAGTTCGGTTGGACTAGTCAGAAATCAGATGAGTTGCTTTTACCTGTTTTAAGGGAATATAACAAAAATGAGGTAATAGTTACATTCTTTATCTTCCCTTGTTAAACATGTTGTCATTAATTGTTTAGTTTATTATATTAAAAAATTAAATTAATTTGGACCATGTATATCTCAAAAGCTTTCAGCGGTGGATTACATGATGCGTATTTTTTGCACATTTATTTTTTATGTAAGAATACTGATTTTCATTTAATCTTTTCATTTAAGACTCAACTGCGGTTGGAAGCATTTTATACTTTCAATGAAAGATTCGCAAAAATTCGCAGTAAGAGAATTAAGAAAGCAGTGAAAGGAATCACTGGCAATCACTCTTCAGATTTTACGGATGAGCCTGCTGAGGATTTGTCTAAGAGTAGGAAGAATGAGGCAGGAATTCCTGCTGAACTTAGGATTAGCAATTCAGAGATTTTCAAGGAAACAGGAGAAAGCCCTGCTGACATGAAGCCACTAAATTTGAAACAGTCAAGGAAAAGAAAAAATTCTGGAGATACTGTTGCTAAGACACTGACAAGGAAAAAGGGTAAATTGAATGCTCCTGCGTCAGCTTCTGGTCTGCTTGAGGTCGATGTGCAGAAAGGAGAACGGCAAACTCAGCCAAGTGATGGTAGTGGTTTGGTTCAGAACAGAAGTAGCAAAGGCAGGGGAAAAGGTGCAAGAGTTCAAAGAGGGAGGAGGAAGAGAAGCCTCGGTACTGATTCACTCAAAACTACATTTAGTGGTAGTGACAGTGATGACCAGGAGCCTGAAGTGCATGGTAAAAAATCAAGAGGGACAGATGAGGTCCGAAGGGTGAGTTCTGTTCTATTTCCACCAAGTTATAACTTGGGGAATACTGGAATATATTTCTTGTTGAGTTTTTATGCAGTTTTTTTTTTTTTTTGGGGGGGGGGGGGGTTAATGGAGGAGGAAGCGATGTGGAGTTTAAATTTGACTTTTGCTGTTTGATGTGGAATGTTGGCTTAATTTATATTTTTTAATTGGTCCAAAAAACAATCTGTTTCTTGTGCCCCTGAATTCCATGGAATCTCTTCTGGGCAAGGAAGAAAAATTAGCATATGATGTAAATTAAGAAAATCTACAAATGCTGGTCAGTAGGGGATCATGATCTGGATGAAACTTACAGGGATAAATTTTAGGTATTTCCAATCAGGTTCTCTGATGAAATGGATTTTTCTTAACACCACATACTATATTTTTATTGTGAAACCTAATTAAGAATACTTAATGCCAATGTAATGTCCTCAGATATTTCCCCGTCTTTTCTACTTCTTCAGTAAGACTGAGAACCTTTTCAATGTTAGCATTCTTGTGGACCGCAAAGAAACATCTTTTTGTTTCCTAGTATGATATAATTGTACAATTTTACATTATGTCTTAATTTTTACATCCTTGAAATATGCGCACAATCACCAAAAGATGAAGTAGAACTCATCATGTGATCTTGTCAATAAATAATTACTATCTTCTTGAATTAAATGTGGTTCATTTTCTTGTTACATACTGAGTGGCACTGCATAGAAGCCTCTCCCTGGGGAATTTATGGTGGTCTCGTTTTTATTCTCTCTCTTATGGTTCTGGCTTTTTCGTTCGATGCAATGATACTTTTAGGGAGATACTAAGTTTTGATTATAATTTCATGTTCTTCTGAGAAGCATATTTTGACTTGCATCTAGCCTCTAGTTTACAGATTTTTTTCTTTCAAGAAATTTTCTTGACACTTTCATGATGCTGTCTCATTTCTTCTTCTTTTCATTCTAATGTTTCCAGTCTCTGCGATCTCGGAAGATTGTCAACTATGCCATGGACAAAATTGAAATTGAAGATACTGTTGCCTCATCTAATCAGAGCAATAAGACAGACTTGAATGAAGAGCAGATAGATGAAATATTTACTGGGCTGCCAGGTGTATGTGGCAATGATGGCTCTAGTTTCAGCAGACATAAGGAAATCACAACAAATCTTTCTCCTACGAAAGATTTGCCTAGAAGCTATCTGGAATCTGGAGAGGGTTTCTGTACTGATGAAGAAAAAACTAGTCATGCAGAGGCGAGCAATTGCGATAGCTCTCGTGATCCCGGCTACCTGAAAGTGGGAGGCGGATTTTGCTTAGATGACGATGATAAAGGTAGCAAACATAATGAAATTTGTGATAATGACTACCTTAGAATGGGGGGTGGATTTTGCCTAGATGAGGATGAGACAGGTAGTAAACATAATGAAATTATTGACGATGCAGCAACTATAGTAGATGATAGTGCAGAACTCACTCGTGGTTCTACTGGTTTTGTGGATGAGGCTGAAGGTGATAAAAATATTACTTATCAATCAAGTTCAGTCAATAAAATATCTGGAATTGAACTGCAAGATAGAGGGAACACTAAACACAAGATAGAGATGAATTATGACTCTCTGAATACTAAAAGTAATTATGATCAGTCTGAGACTGACACTGGGGTTTGGATATCAGAGAATGCTCATGGCAATACTGAGAACGCGGCGACAGCATTTAGTGCAATGCCTTTTCTAAGAAAGAAAAGGAGGAAGAGCTGAGGCACGTCCCAAAGGATAATTTTGCTGTCTGTATAACCGTACTCTTGTCTCCAAAGAAGTTGTGTATTTTGTGTTTTGGTGATTAGGCAGGATGAAAACTATCTTGCCTGCAGGACTAATCCCTTTTTGAGAGCCGTACACATCAGCCAGGATAACTGAGTACAAGTAGTGTCTTGTATATTATTTAAAATGAGTCATAATGTATATATTTCACTAATAGCAGTGACTTATTGTGTAAAAGTTTTATGAATAGCATGACTTTCACCAAAGTATAGAGGAAATGTCTTGTGGAAGAGCAAAGATGTAAATGCCAACTTGTAAGAACATAAAATATGCAAAAGTTGTTTACCACATTATAAAGTTGTCTTTTATTTCTGCTTTGATTTTGTTCAACCATACACTTGGTACAGTAGCAGGGATATTGTCATGACAATGAATTCCACAATCAAACAAACGCCTTTGTATATCTATCGTTTACAATGTATAGAATTTGAATTGTTTTGAGGTGTGAAATAGAATTGAAGAAGATAATTTTCAAGGTGGCCCAAAATAAAAGGACAGAGGAAACAATAAAGTCAAGAAGGGAGGACTGAGTATTCATTAGAGTAATAACTCGCACAGAAGCAGCAATGAGATGATGAGTACTGAGGAAACAATAAAGTCAAGAAGGGAGGCAGTACCAAAATAAAAGGACTGTGTATGTATTGTACCTGTTTACAGCAGATAGCTCAGTGGTCTACAAATTTGGTCCATCTGAGATCTGACCAATTTTCTAACCACTGGACAGGGCAGTCCCTCCCCTATTTATGTCCCAATCCCGTAGTTTCTTCTAAATGCAAATTTAATGTCTCACCTCATTAACGTGTTATTTACATTTTGACACAGGGAAAACTAATTACATATCTTAATTAAGATGAGGTCCTACAAAATCACCAAATTAAACTAAAATCCCTAGTTCTTACCAAAAAGTTGTCGTCGTTTGGTCGAAAGTTGTTAATGAATAGAGTTAAAAAGTTGTGATTGATACCCATAAAGTTGCTACAAAGGCCCAAAAAATTGTTATTGTATGGCTAAAAGTTGGTACTGACCAAGATTTTATATCAGTTATGAATAATACTCATAATATTGCTACAATAGCTCAAAGTTGTCTTATTGTAAAAAGCTGTTAATGACCAAGACTTTATAACAGTTGTGAATAATGATCATGATATTGTTATAAAGGTATAAAAAGTTGTTATAGTTTGGACAAAATTTGTTAGTAACTAATAATTTAATATCTTATTTGCTAACAACTTTTGACCAGACGATAACAACGTTTTGGACCATTATAACATTATGAGTATCAATAACAACCTTTTAAATTCTTGTTTATAACAACTTTTGGCTAAACAATAACTTTGGGTCAGATGATGACAACTTCTTATTTAGAACTAGGGATCTCTGATTAATTAAGGGATTTCGCAAGACCTTATTGTAATTAGGGGATTTCTTGAGACCTCATATTTATTAAGTTCCTTTTATGAGACATGTAATTAATTTTCTATAAAAAAAAAAGACATGTAATTAATTTCCCTTTACATATACTTATTTTTTATTTTTCTTTAAAAGATTTACAAGCAGATATGGATTCCATTTCGTACATTACATAATGTCCGGAAACTCAATTAACCATTAGAAGTAGTGTAGCTTGTTAATATTTTTTATATTTTACATTGATAACAGAGAGACACTTTTTTGAAATCATAGTTGGTAGCCGGTATCGAAATGGGACATTTAAATCAATTTGATGTTTCAAATCAAACCAAGAGGTCACTAGAACACATGACAACCATTTTCTTTCTTGACCCAAACATAACAACCATTTTTAATCTTTGAGAGTAGGCTTTTTTACTTATTTTCTAATATTTCCTACATAAGATATTTCGAGTGTTCCCTCGAAGGCTCCAAACCAAACAAACCCATGTGCTAAAAAAATGACGCTACATTTCTGCTTTGGATGACATGGAGTGGCGTGGTGAAGGAAGGGGAGCACAGAAAGGCATGGTCTGGTCCTGAAGAAAATATAAAAAGGTTTAAAAAAATGCTCTCGTTGAGAGTCGAACTCAAGACCTCCCGCTTACTATACGGGTGCTCTAACCAACTGAGCTACGAGAGCTATTTATGTCACTCCCAATACAACAAATTAATAAAATTAAGTAAAGGACATTCCCGAAATTAAATGAAAGAAGCAGGGGCATTTCAGGGAAAAAGGCGTTTCACCCCGCGTAACTGCGAAGTCGGCAATGCCTCTCTCTGTCTCTCTAGTCTTGTCTTTGTTTTCTCCGCTTCTCTTTCACACTTCATTCCTCTCTCTCTCTCAGAGACTTGCAACCACTATCGATTGACCCCTCTTTCTCCTCCCACACCAACATTCCCACCTTTTTTGTTTCCACCATGGATTCCGATTCTTGGACTTCCACTTCTTCCCGCCGATTTTATTCTCCATCTGGTTTGTTCCTTCTCTTCTATTCCTTCCTTTTCTTTTTTCTTCTCTTTTTTTTACTGTATCATCATCATCATCATCATCGGAGGTGGGATTCGTGTTTGTTTCTGCAGATGTTCAGTACCTTGGTGTTGGTGGTATCGAAGATGTTGATAGCTATGATGATTTTAGGGCCGAGTTTATCTGTCCTTTCTGTGGCGATGACTTTGACCTCCTTGCCCTTTGTTGCCACATTGATGACGACCATCCTCTCGAATCTAAGAACGGGGTATCATATCATATCATATCATATCTACTTCCTTTCATTTTAATTCTGATTTCTTGTTTTATCGTTTTCCCGTTTAATTATTACTCTCATTTTTTTTTAACAAAAATTGCTTAGTCATCATTTATGAGTAGGAAAAGAAAGGCATCATTTGTCATACAAGGTAGGGAGTTTTATTTGATGCAATTTTCCTTCGGCCTCTGGTGTCCTTTACTAATACATGACGCCTATTTTGACCAATACACGCTAATGCTGTGACGGTTGATTATTTTCTGCAAAGTATTTTTTTTTTATTTTTTTGTTTGTTTGTGTGGCACTGTCCATTGATGCAATCTTTTGACTCAACATGGGTCTTAGTACAAGTGCTTCCATGTTAAATTCATAAGGATGATCAGTAGAGTTGACTGCTTAAACAGGAGCATATAGGACCTTGTTTAGGTCTTGTCGCTTCTATTAACCTAAATTTCTCAAGTTTGGTTGTTCAAGCCTAGGATGCTTTTATCATTATTTAAGCTGTGTATTATCTTGAGTGTACATAATTTTTTTTACCGTTGTTGTCTTTGACAACGTTGTTTGTCTGCTAACATTGATTATTGTTTGTTGTTTGCATGTTTCAGATCTGTCCTGTTTGCGGTAAAAAGGTGGGAATGGATCTTGTTGGCCATATTACCATGCAACATAGGAGTTTCTTGAAGATATCCTTTCATTTAGCATGTTAGCTTTCTATAAGGTTTATCTTTGTTGTTTGCTTTGTGGTCTATGTTAGCCAATTGACATGCTGGTTGTGTGTGCAATAGCTAAGTATAATCTCCATTCATTAAATCCAATCGGGGGAAAAGGAATACATTTATCTGTGGATAAATGCCTCGTGCTATATTGCTATATAGCTTTAAGTTGGCATTATTGTATACCGTAAATTTGGAATTGTATGCATATGTGGTGTGGTAAATACTATGAAACTTCAGTTATTTTGCATCCTTAATTTATTCAAAAAAGTCAACTTGATCTTATAATTAGGATCGGAGGGAGTATTTGGTTTGCTGTTGATTGATAATTATGAATTAGTCTTGATGTGTTTGATCATAATCTGTAGCCTGTTATACTGGTGATACTAACATTTTCACTATCTGGTGTTGGTTGCCAGCCACCCTGTTAGGATTTAATATATGTTTGGCTTCACCCTCTATAAAATAATCACTTGAGAGAAGAACCCCTCATCTTAGGTGAACTAGTTTTGTAACTCTATGCCATTATAAGAAATTCTCCCCCGCAATCTCAATACTTGGGTAAAATGTCTTGGATTTCTTAGTTCAATTTTTATGATATGCTGAACTGGGAACTTCACCTTTGTTCCTTAACCACAAATTACGCTCATCACAAGAGGAGATGTAGGAGAGGAGGCTCTAGTTCAGCATTTTCCTCACTGAGAAGAGGAGCTCTGCAGTCTCTTTTTGGAGGTTCTTCGTACGTAGCCCCTTCCAATTCTACACCTGATCCTCTGCTGTCATCGTTTATCCACAACTCAGTTGTTGATGATGACTCGCTGAGCTTAATGTCATGTCCTCCTGTTGAAGCTACCCCTGTAAAAGATAGCTCAAAAGATGATTTTTTGGAAAGGTAAGAATCATGACTTATTATTGGTTTGATTAAAGCTTCTCCCTGTTTTAAAAAATGAGTAGAAACTTGTATAGATGTAGTAGAAATGGAAGTCTCAGGATTGGATGAATGTGTCTGTGCTTTATGATATAGACTCTGCAAATGGCAAACTCATTGCAATTTTGTTTTGTTTAAGTTAAAGACATCACCTAATCATATCAATCATTTCTGCTTCCTATAATGCATACACGCACAACCATCTCTTTCTGTCGGTCTGTCAGAGCTTATTTATAACTCATGCTTTCTAACACAAAAATGGTTGGTTACAGAAAGCCCCAAGAGTCGCATTTGTCAGAGGAGGATAAAATAGAGAAGGCTCGGAGGTTTGAGTTCGTCCAAGGGTTGCTGAGTTCCACTATTCTTGATGATTAACTTATGTCAGTTATTGTTAGCTAGTATGCTATTATTAGGAGCACCAGGCATAAGCATAAGCATGTGCATGAGGGAGGAGTTTATTCAGATCGTGATAAAAGTAGTGGTTGCTAGATGGGATATAAAGTAGTAGTTGAGATCTTTTTATACATATATATATGTATGTAATATATGCATCAGTAATGTATCTGTAACTCTGCGCAATAATGCAAAGGTAGAAGAACTGCTTTTTATATCGTTTCAACATGGTTAGATATATTTAATAATCCAATATAATTCATGTTTTTTTTTTTTTGTACATGAACTTCATTTCAAAAGTTTAGAGTAGTTTTTTAAGAATTGAAAAGGCTTGGTCCAAATTAGATTAGAGGTAGAATCAATTTCCATGCTTGAGATTGTACTGTGATAAACCACTTAATTTATGGTCATAAATGTCTTTACCTTGGTGAAGTGTTTAAGTGTTTAGCTGAATATTTCCATGAGCTGTTGCCCTAAGCATTTAAGAATGATAGAGAAAGATGACTAGAAACGCTTGGTTCAGATCAAACCAATACGAGAACTGATTACATGTTTATTCCCCCGTCCAGGTCCATATCCTCTCGTTTCTTTTTTATTCATTTCTTGGGCCCCTTTTAACGAAGGCTTATACTCTCATTTTCCTCCGGAGATGGTAAAGAGGAATATGAAGAGGACAGTCTTTGTTGTCATCCGTTCACGCAACAATAGATCAGTTTTTGTTGTCATCCTTCATGCAACAACAGAAATTCTCGCGCCCATCATTTTCATGTATAGGCGAACTTGTGACCTCATGCTTAAGAAAGATATACGTAAATGCATGTTGTCAGATGAGTGGGACGGTTCATACATGATGAGAACAGTTTGGGACAATTAAAGTGGTGAGGCATATTGTAATAGGTTTTAAAAGGATTTGGTGTTTAATGTATTGCCCCATGAAGAATTGGCCTCATGTATGCATGTGTATTGAAAAAAGGGGGAAATCATACTCTACTATGAATAATTAGTTTCAATAATAAGTATTTTTAGCAAGCAAATAGAATGGTTAAATGGAATTTATTCGTATTGTCTCACCATGTTAAGTGAAAAGGATATAAATCATAGAGTGTACATTTTACAATGGTAAAAGCAGTACACTTGTCAGAACTCGACTCACTACATACATTATAAGAGAAAGATGAAAAAAAATGGACTCATGAATCCCTCGCCTGCGGAAAACCAGTTCAACATGATAGAACCAAACATGTTGAAGTGGATGGACATTTCATCAAAGAAAAGGTGGGATGACATAGTTATAGCTGACTCACAGATTGCCAAGGCCTATCAACTCTGGAACTCTTCTTTCTCTCTTGTATTGGTATTGGTCTCTTCCCGCCTCCTTCCAGATATCGAGGGCCTACAATAAGACTTTCCCCAACCTTCTTTTTTTTTGTCGGCCCATCCATGAATGCTCTCACCTAATGAGGGGCAAAATTCCCCGTCCTTTTCTTAATCTAGCAAGGAAAACTCCATAGCTAATGCAGCTATAAGCTTGAGCGCTAGTGCGCCACTGGTTCTCTCAAGTATGCTTAACCATTAGGCTATGCGCCTTGCCCTCTCTTCGCTCTCTCTTCTTATTTTGCCTTACCCTTCTTTTTCTTTCTCTAGCTCGGATTAGCAGGTTGGATGACAAATCTTTGGATTTGTATGTTTTTATATGTCTAATTTGAGGCAATTAACATGATTAAGATGCGATATTGGTCCAATAATGCTTAATATAGAACTTAGACTCTGAGGTGAAATTAGTGTAAGATTGGGATTCATTAGCCATAATTGTAGATTAATTTGTATTAATTAATTTATAGGGCGATTTGATCCTTGTTTTGCCTTATCTCTACCTGCAGGGTCACCCAGGACCAAGAGAATCGGATCCCGAATGAAGCAAGCAAAAATTCAAGGGGGCAGAAAAGCTAGCCACTCGTCGTGGTGAGCCAGAAAACACCTTCACTCGCCGTGGCCTCGCTGCAAGCGCGCGATACTGTAGCATATCGGATTCGAAATCTTGGGCCTAATTCGGATCTAACTTAATTACCCACCACCTGACCCGATTGGAGAGATATATTAGGTCGAAATTGAAGGCTTTAGGTCAAATTTTGGAGCCACCACAAACCCTAGCTCTCATCTTTCTCTCACTCTCTCATCTCCATCTCTCATCTTCCATTTTCCCTTCCTCCAAACCATGACCATCACTTCTTCCTTCCTTGTTGCTGACTTCCTCGTGAAGACCGGTAGCTAGGCTCCACCATTATTGGTGGTGGGAGTCAAGGGATGAGCTTGGAGCAAAATTAGGGGAGTTTTAGTTCTAATCCTTCTTCCTCTTGTTGTATTTATGCTTTTCTAGGGTTCTAGAAGTATATTTATGGCATTTGGGTGTGTGGTTGAATTTCTATATGTTGTATGAGGGTTAGAAACTATTTTATGTTGTTTCTTTCTTGTTGAATACTTGATATTGTACTATTTTAACTTTGAGTTTAATGGAATTTATGGGTTCATAATTTTGTTACTCTCTTTGTGAATATCTTGTGCTAATTCAAGGTGGCTTGGTTAGTGGATAAAAAATGTTAAGTGATTTTGCATGAATGAAATGGCATAGGAATTAATAATTGTGTTTAGACATTGGGTAATCACTCTTTTCAACCTTAGTCTTTGTTTGGGTAGCCATCAATGAATTATGGTTAATTGATAAATTAAGTGCAATTGTGGGGTGGCCCAAATTGTGAATTTAAAGTCTTGCATGATTAATTAGTTCTTGAATTTTTCAAATTGCATGAGTGGCATTGGACTTCAATCCTAGAGTCTGGATTTATTATGTGGAGTTCCAATAATTGATTAAACTCTAGGATTAATTAAGTGGCAATTCGGGGTTCCGTTTGTTGGATTAGGAGCCCCTTACAATTAGCAAATTCACTTTGATTTTGAGCTTAATCAACTTAGGTTAAATTAAGTAATGTGCGGGGTCCCGGCATTAATTAAGTTAACCTAAGCCTAGCCTAGAGGGGTTCCTCTAGGGGTCTGTCGAAAATCAACATAAAACTCCCTAAAAATCTCTTAAAGCAATGAATCCCAAGGTTTCCATTCATCAAGAATGATTCCATTTTCACTCCCCTCCAAATCTCACGTTTATCTTATTTTTATTTTACTTTTGAACATATAACATCTTTTGCACCTATTTTATAACAAAAAAAAATACAATACTTTTTACCCGCTTTTGTTAGTTTGCATATTAGTTACTAGGTCATCTTTTGCATTAAGCTCCTCAAGCGAACGACACCCGGGGGTTAGCTTCCACTATCCCCTTGGTTCTTATTTTCTTGAAGGGCGGACCCAAGGGTGCACTACACTGCACAAAATCACGGTGCTCTTCAAGTGGTGTCATTGCCGGGGAGTCAAGTAATTGGTTCCCTAGTAGCCTGTTGTCAAACTTGCTTTGGCCAGGTCCAACTTTTAGTTGCATTTAGTTTAGGCGCATTTTGAGTTCAGTTTTTGTTTGTACACACCATACCAATTTAAACTTTACACAATTTGACCATTTATTTTTGACATGTTCTTGTGTAGTTTTCATTTGGTGTGTTTTTATCTTTGCATTTTTACATTTAGGTTTTTCAAGATAGGTTTAGGCATATTTGCATAGCATTACATCTTACATATTGGGATTTACTTGATTTCAATTTTCATGTCTTGGTTTAACAATAACCATTAGTTTTTATTCAACACTAATCCTCCTATGCATTATTTTTCAAGGAATGATGAACACCAAGGCTTCCACATAATTGGAGAAATGAGGCACCTTCTACTCTAATTTACTCCCAAGTTGATTTCATTTTACAAGAGTTGGATTCCATGAGAGCAGATTTGCAAAGCCACAACAAAACCTTTGGATCTCAAATGCCCAACCGTTACCAAACACACTTGGAACCATCTTGCCTACAAATTCACCCCACCCACCTCCCTACACCACAGAGAAATCCATACAACCCTTCACACCTCCCTTACCATAAACCTTCACCTCCACCTTCACCCTCCATACCCCCAACCTATGGACTTGATGCCTTTCTTACCTTCCTAAATGTTGGACGACCAAACCCTTTCTTTAAGAAGGATGTATGACGAGTTTAAAGTTCAACAATATGAGTTATTCATGTTAAAAGAGGTTAATCAACTTCTAAAGGAGATGGAAGACCAGCTTGAGGCAATAGAAGAATTTATTAGGGCGTTTGTGCAACATGTTCTATGGAAGAAGACTAATGGAGAAGAAGGAGCACCATGGCCTTATGACTCCAAGAATGATGAGGAGATTGAAGAGCAAGAGCCAAATGCCACCTCTCAAGTGGATGATCCCCAACCCTCAATGCCTATTCCCACACGATATAAAGAAGGAGCAATAATCTTTTCGACCACCGGATTAGGAGCCCCTTACAATTAGCGAATTCACTTTGATTTTGAGCTTAATCAACTTAGGTTAAATTAAGTAATGTGTGGGGTCTCGGCATTAATTAAGTTAACCTAAGCCTAGCCTAGAGGGGTTCCTTTAGGGGTCTTTTAAAAAATAACATAAAACTCCCTAAAAATCTTTTGAAGCAATGAATCCCAAGGTTTCCATTCATAAAAAATGATTCCATTTCCATTCCCCTCAAAATCTCACTTTTATCTTATTTTTATTTTACTTTTGAACATATAACATCTTTTGCACCTATTTTATAACAAAAAAAAATACAATACTTTTTACCTGCTTTTTTTAGTTTGTATATTAGCTACTAGGTCATCTTTTGCGTTAGGCTCCTCAAGCGAATGACACCCATGAGTTAGCTTTCACTATCCCTTTAGTTCTTATTTTCTTGAAGGGAAAACCCAAGGGGGCGCTACACCGCACAAAATCACGGTGCTCTTCATTGGCTTAATCTAAACAGAGTAAGGACACGGCAGAAGAATGCTGAAAGTATGGCAAAACATCTCATAATGTATTTAACCTGCTTGTTTGGGGAACTCGGGCTAGACTTTCTACAAGGACATCCAGGTCTTGCTCTATTATCACGACATGGGCCAACCCCTTTTGTAAGCTATGGTTCACTCAATCTTTTAGTGGTGCCCTGGTCACTCATTATAACACACGATCCATTACGATGAATTTTGCCCCTCATTAGAGAGATTGTCCTTTATTTCGCAGAGTCTGGCATATGACTCCTCCCCCGTTTTTGTCCGCGAGGTATGGAGTGGCTCGAATGATAAGGAGAGGAAGGGGGCTTAGGCCAAATGAGAGGGAAAGAGGGCTCCTTTCGGAGACATTGGATAGGACAGCTCTTTAGTTCTCACCTAAATTCCTGTCCTGGGGGAGAGGACTATTCTCAAGAACATTCCATCCTCTCTCTTTCTTATAAGACTTTATTAAATCGTCTTCTTGACCATTTTGTGTCACAATGGAAAAGGATGTCAATATGTTTCTTAAATATTTTTTCCCAACTTATTCTTTTGACGTTTGTTAATTCCCTATCCCCCTAACTCTACAATACCAACAAACTTCTTCATTTTATATAATTGATTTTTTAAACAAAAATTGAAAAATAAAATAAAACCAGCATTGAGCATATTCTAATAAATGGATCCTCTCAAACAGCGTCCTATATTAAAACCCAAGAACAGCATTCTCTGTTTTTTTTTCTTTTGCCAACAACATTCTCAATGCACTAGAAAACTCAAACCATAACCATTCCTTTTTTACGATTCCCATTCTTCAACTTGTGGCTCAATCAATGTACTTGTGTCGTTGTTAATGGCATCTTCACTTTCAACAATGAGACCACCTCAAAAAATTCCACCAGCAAAAAGCTGTTCGAAGCCCTTGTGCTTGATGCTGACACTCTTATCTCCAAGTCATGCAGAACTCTCGAATTGTTTGAGATGCGAGAGTTGTAACGATAAAAAATACTCCCTCTGCTCTCTAATATAAGACATTTAGTTAATTTGATTAGATTAATAATGTTTGTTAAATTAGTTTATATGAAAAGTATTTTCTAAAACATCTAATCATCTTGTCTTCTCCCTAATTTAATTATTGTTGGAACATCAAAAAGAGTAATTTTAAAAAATAATTGGCAAAAATTAGAAATAAATTCTACATTTGAGGATAAAGATCAACTCTACAAATAAGTTATACACTAAAAATTGGAGGGAGTACAACTTGGGCCAAGGCCAGTGTTTTGCACACATGCATTGTGACAAATTTTTTGTCATATTTAAAAAATAGCACATCCCAATTGGGTCTTTTCCACATGACAATATTCTAATTTGACCTAGTCCCATAGTGACATATACATACAGATAAATATATATAATGGTTAATACAATCTTTAGTCTCTTAAATTTGCCTTCATTTTGTTTAAGATCCCTCAAGTTTAGCTTTGTTTGAAACATTAGTCATTGTAATTTAATAAAAATTTGGATCATTTTAATTCAGTAAAAACCAAAACTTATGGTTTAAAACTAGAGTGACCAAAATTATATTAAGCTGATATATGTTAATAAAGTGGCATTGAAGGCAAAAATGGGTGTACAATTAGCACTCCCCTTTGTAAGTGTGAAACCCCTATTAAATGTAAAAAAGAAAGAAAGAAACAATTAATATTGGTATTGTGTCTGTGTGTGACTCTTCTAATCCATTCTTAAAGGAGGGAAAGATTTATTAAAAAATGATATAGTTAATGCTATAACTTCCACTCTTTGGTACTCCCTTCGTCCCTTATTATAAGAGCCAAAGAGGTAAAATCACACAGATTAAGGAAGTAGTTGAGAGAGATAAATATGTCTGAAATAATTTTGTTTTCTCAAGTTTGCCATTATTTATGTAAGAGAGAGAAATGTGATAATAGTGTTATAAATGAATATAAAAGAGAATGTGAATAGAGAGAATAATGATGGGTAAAATAGGAAAAAATTCATTAAATACTTTGACAAATTGTGCCAGACTCTTACAAAAAGAGATAAAATCATTCAAAATTTTGGCTCTTATATATAGGGATGGAGGGAGTATATGAGAATTAGTTAAACATGATTTATAAATAGAAACAGTGATATCTTATAAAAAGCACCAAGAGAACTCGTTCATTAGTGATTTATACTCAGGGATTACGTAGACATTGCATATAGGCATTCAAACGATGAAGAAAGTAGACCACGTGCACTATTTAAGTATAAGACTCCTCTTAGTCACAAAACTCTAACCCGCCATCTCAGACTACCCACTTCACTTGAAAGCTACCGAACCTTTTCGTCAACAACCTCAATTAATGAATCAAACTTCATCACCTAACCGGCGAGCACAAGTCTCTTTAGTCAATAATTGACATTAGGGAAAATTTTATTTCACCCCGATAATAAGGAATTAATCTAAGATTCACCCCAAAACATTCTGAAATTTCATTGCACCCCCAAGGGACTAAAGTGAAATTAAATGTTTCAGCTAAAAGACCAAAATGTTCTTATTGAAAGAAGTACAAACGTTTTGGAAATTTCTCATATGTGTCTTGGAAATACTCCATATGTGTCTTGGAAATTTTTCATATGTGTCTTGGAAATATAGTTATGAAATTTTGGATGTTTTAGTGTTGGATTCCATGATTTTTGAGACTTAAAAATACTCACATTGATGTTGAAAATAAGCACAAATGTTTTGAAAAGTTCCCTCATATGCGTCTTGGAAATTTCCCATAAATGTCTTGGAAATTCTTCATATGTGTCTTGGAAATTCTTCATATGTGTCTTGGAAATCCAGTACAAAATTCAATAAGGACATTTTGGTCTTTTAGTTGAAACATTTAATTTCACTTTAGTCCATTGGGGGTGCAGTGAAATTTCAGTATGTTTTGGGGGGAATCTGAGATTAATTCCTTATTATGGGGGTAAACTGAAATTTTCCCTTGACATTATATCCTTCGGTCCCAAATATAGGGCTAAAATGCATATTAACATTAAAAAGAAAGGGAAGAGTGACAAAGTTCTGACCAGAGATAAAGTTGAATTTTTTTTTTTAATTTACTACTGATTTAATGAGTTAGCCGCTATTCTTTAATATAGGTGGAGTGGTTTATTAAACCAACTTATATTTTAAATCAGAAAATACGAAATACGGTAGAGTATTGATATTCATTCATGCCCTGTAGGCCGTAGGGTAGAATTTTAAAATTAACTATAAACGAGGTGAAAGTCTTGGTGTTGTGTATGTGTGTTAGTTGTGTACTAGTACCGATCTGTATATAATCTGATCTCATGGACTGAGGCAAAAAATAACGCATTTATTAGTAAGACGAGACTCTATGAACAGTCGAGTTTGATGGCTCAATAAACGATTCGATAACCCGCCATACTTCCAGATTAGTCTCACAAAACCAAAACCCGTCATTTATGACAAATAATCTCTGGATAATTTCAGTTAGCCTTCCATTATTTATTTATTTATTTATTTCATATATTCCATGACAGGAGGAATGCACGTTTCACCATAATTTTGAATAAAAAGAAATATCTATCTATCTATATCTATATCTATATCTATCTATCTATCTATCTATATAACATAAAAAACTCTTCCACCAAAACACTATTCATAAGGAATTAACGGCACAGATGATTAGTTCTATTCAGATCAACGGATCAATTTATCACTAATTATATAATCTACTAATTATATCACTAATTATATTTGACTGGTTATAGCCATTAACTATTTTTTTTGAATTATTATATTTAAGATAAGCTCTAAAATTGTATCTACTAATAATTATATTTAAATTTAAAGATTGATAATCACTAATTATATATACTAATAAGTATATTTAATAATCTATATGTATCTATCTTTATATCTATCTATCTATCTATCTATCTATCTATCTATATCTATATCTATATATAACATAAAAAACTCTTCCACCAAAACACTATTCATAAGGAATCAACGGCTCAGATGATTAGTTCTATTCAGATCAACGGGTCAATTTATCACTAATTATATAATCTACTAATTATATTTGATTTCTATGGTGCATTTTTTTTATGTCTAGAAGTCCTGTCCAAGGAGTTGGGGACTTGCTTCTAGCTGGCAGAACTCCTGAAGTGTTACGACCTGGGTAGGAAGGCTCTTGGCTTCTTTACATTGACCCCCGTGGCCACATATGACCCACTCATTATTATCCCTAAGGATTCCGAGAGGGGGTGGAAGAAGAGATTTGTTTTCGTTCACAAGAATGCTTTGGTGGCTTCCGGGATGACTGTTCGCACCTTATGGAACAACCGTGGTAAGCCATTTTGATGGAGATCAAGGTGAAAGGGCTTTAAAGGAAGATAAAGGCTTGGAGCAGGGAGCCCAAGGTCAAGGATGGAAGTCCAAGAGTCCAAGAGATCCATTACAAGGCATTGGAGGCCCAATGACAAGAGCAAGGACTATAGCTATGAAAGAGGCCCTGAGTTGTTTGACAAGAGAGCTTAAAGAGATGGAGCATATTTACTTAGAAGATTCATCCTTTCATATGTCTAATGAGAGCCCAAGAAAGGTGGTCACATTGCTAGAAGCCCAATAACATGATGTACAAGGCTCATGTGCAGTCCAGCTTGAAGAATTCACTTAAAATTCCATGTGACAAGCATGTGCCTTGGAGGAGGAGTATGAGTGACGTCCAAGCACCTTAAAGAAGCATCTAGAAGGAATCATTATGCATTAATTATGATTGATTTTCGTTTTTGGGAAGTTTCTAGGTTTATTTCCATTGAATAAGGCCTTTTGGCCAAAGGTTGTTCTAGAAGACTAATTAGTTTCCTATTCTGAAATTGTTTGTTTTAGTAGATTACTTTTACTTGAAGTTTGAGTTATTTTCTAATTCTCTTAGGATTGATTGGTACCTATCAGGTCAATCAATTAGCATTAATGGCATTTATGTCTTAGGGTTTTTTCTCTCTCTAGAATGAATGTGTTTGCCTATACATAGGCTGCATCATTGTACTTCATGCTCCAGACTTGAATGAATAATATTTTAGTGTACTTGCTACCTTGTATTCTTGTGAGGATACTACCTGACATAAGAGGTTGATCGACTCTTGTGTTGTTATACTCGGAGTTCTTGAGCCGTGTTTCCATTGGGTGCTGGGTTTCACATACTCAGTGTTTTCTGGAACGAGTGTTTATTGGGTTCCTAGTTTCTAGATCACTATCCTTTCTTCTTTTGTTTTCTTAATTCGCTTCTGTCTTTGTTCACCAATTTGTATTTTCTGGGTTTTCTAGGACAAGTTCCTATTGGGTCCACATCACATTTCCTTGACAACTTTCCTTTATTATGATGATATCTTGTTTCCTTACTTTAGCTATTCTAGAATTAGATCGTATCGAGGCTGTAGGGGCTCCAAAACTGGGTCCAGAGTCGGAGGAACGCATAACTATGATAAGGTCGCTGCCCAAGGAGAGGAGGACCTATATTGAGATCTTCAAGTCTCATAAGTCGCTTTTGTCGATCTCGTTTTCTGGTGGTTGGTTAGCCAATAACATTATCTGAGTTCCTTCTTTCTGTGTTGTAGAGCTGGACAAAGAGAATAAAAGCAAGATTCCATCTCGACCGGTCTTTCCCCGATTGAGGGTCTGGTAAGAGGAAGTTACCTCCCAAGACTCCCATCATTAACGTGAGTAATGCATCTGTAGCGTCGAGGACCCATAGAGGAAAGAAGTCTTGTATGGGTTCCTCATCTGAAAAAGCTGTTCTGCCCCCTGTGGTTGAGGAAGATAACTCTACGAAGATCGTCTTGGCGATAGCTACTGTGCCTGAGACTACTGTCCATGCGTCTCGTTCTATTCCTACCGCATCTCGTCATCCCGAGACCATTGACGTGGATCCTTCCCCTAACTCTGGAGCTGACAAGACCCCTAATGTTGACATGACATTGGCCCAGATTACGGTGAAGAGGAAGTTATCAGACTGGTAGGAGGGTTCGGATGATCTCGTGTTAAGATTCCCTCAAAGGGCTTCGTCTCATGAGGATTTTGAGCGTATCCGGGATAAAGCTTCCAAGCTCCTTTTCCATAGGGATGACGTGGCATTGGGGTATCATGGACCACGCGGGGTGATTGTGAAGAAATCCTTCAAGGTAATTTGCCTTCGTTGAGTTGGGTAATCCGAGATGTGAAAATTTAATCCTGACATATATTTTTTTTGCAGCTTTACCAATTGAGCGTGTTTCTTGAGAAAGAAAATGATGCATAGGGCCAGGAGTATGGCAGGATGAGGTTGTAATTAGTAGAAAAAGATGAGGAGATCCAACGTCTGAAGAAAATAGATGAGGATCAGCACGCAGTCGTGCAAAAAATGAAGAAAGAGGCTTTGGAAGCGAAGGCTATCGTTGGGATTTATCATGATCAGATAAAGGTTTATGTGGTGAGGGAGTAAGAATTCAAGGACAAGATTATGAATCTTGGTGAAGAACTGAAACTTTGTGAAGGCGAAGTGGCTCGTCTGACATCCGAGAAGGAGACACTGGAGGATGGAGTGAATAACTTAAAAGATATTCAGTACGATTCGAACTCAGTTCACCCCTTTAGAGGCGTCGGAGGGTAGTGCTGATGAGGATGAAGTCACTTCCACTGAGAAGGTTATTCCTCCACAAGATGGCACTGCCCAAGAAGGGGCTGACGAGAGCACGGATGTTTAGGAACTAAACAAGAACACCCCACCCCAGTAGGCCTTCAGTTACGCTTCTAGTTTGTATGATTTCTGTTTTTGTTTGGTGTGTTTGAACTTTCGGGTTTGAACTCCCCTTGTTTTGTAAGTTTCGTTTTTCCAGGATTATGTTCCCAAATTTCAGCAACTAAGTGTAATGATTTTGTGATGTTTTTATTTTGTTAACAATATATAAGTAAAGAACTAGGACTTATTGAGAATTTCGTATTTGAACTTAGAAATCCGAGAATTCTTGGAAAATTTCGTACCTTTTGGAGTGATTTTAACACTTGTTATGAAACAATCTTCTCGTTACGAGTGATCTGGCAAGTCTCGAGTGTGTTCTGATCGAAACCTATGTATTATCATTTGTGTGGAAATTCTTTTTGAATGTTCTGAGAGTGTTCCTGTGATGCTAATGAACACAAGATGACATATAATATATATTCTCGATGGGGGGTTGACTTATCGGCCATTTGCGGTAATTACCGTAAGCGTACGGGTCGTCAAATATAAGAAAATATTATAGGAAAAAGTGTCGTTCCACAAGGATTGAGAATTGAGCAAGTTAATTAATACTAATTGGGCAATTAATTAGAAATGGGTAGGTAATGATGGGAAATTGAAATTGAAGAGAAATAGTTTGTAAGAAGTTATAATATCTATATGAAAATAATGCACACACACTTGTTCACAATAATGAGAAGCTAAGGTCACTTATCCCAATTTTACTTCATGAACTAAATAAAACCTTCCCTTTTTAGCATCCTAATGAATTAATGTATGAGCCCAAGGTTTAAATACATTTGAAGAAGCTTTCTCAAGTCAAAATCAAATTTATGCTTGCATTAATGTCACAATCTCTTGCCACCATTAATGCAAGCCCTTTTTCTCAACCACCCTCATAATGACAATGTTAGGTTAGTAACTATATCTCTATGCTACCAACTAACCATCCATTTAAAACCATAAATTTCAAGCCCAACATGATCCCATCCAAGTTCTAAGACAAAATACACTTTCTCAAGCCATATTTCATTTAACCAAAGCAAGTGGTGATCAAGCACTTGTAAAATAAAGAGCAAGATGAAAATCCATACATGTAAACTCATTAATAGCATTAAAGAAAAGGAAATACAAAGTTCAATCCATAAAAATGGTTCAAAGTAACCCTAGAAAATGTTTTAGTTACACATAAATGTTTCTAAGTTGAAAATAAAAACTGAAATGGAGTTCATAGTACACAAGAAGAGAAGAAGAAGGAAGAAGAAAGGAAACCAAGATGTAAGAATCTTCAATCTCTCTTAGCTCCTCTAAGTTTCCAAGCACTTCCCAAGCTCTCTCTTGCAGCTTCAAGACTCCCAAAATCGTGCCCAAGTGTGTTCTATGTTTCTTTCCTTGAACCCTAGGTTTTTATCCCATTTCAGTTCGCAGTGTATTACCAAAACGTGCAGCAGAATGGTTTACTCGCTGTGCGAAGTCACGGCGAGAAAACGGGATTTAGGCAGTCTTGACATCTCTTCGCCGTGGCGAGCTCACGGCGAGCTAATTAGCTTTCTGGTCCTTTGATTTCTTTCACTGCTCTTCTCTTCTGTTCCCTGATTGTTGTGGTTCTTTCTTAGTTTCTTTCACTTGTCCGCCTCTTCCTATCAAAGAAAGAAACAGGGTTGATTAGTTCTACACCTAACTCATATATACATATTCATTAAGCTCAAAATTTCACACATGTAAGCTTTCTTCTTTGTTAAGGCTTTCTATGAGTTTTTATGTTCATTTCAAAACTTCATTTTCAAAAATATATACAAAAGTGGGGAAAAGTGTGATGAAATGTGTGAAATTTAGGAGCTTATAAGGGGTTTAGTAGTATCAGCAGCCCTTGCCACAACAGAACCATGTAGCATAAAGCGTGGGTTCTTTGCGACTTGGTGGCTTCGAGCCTTTCGACATAGCTCGTCATGTACTACCCCATGTGGTTAGTTTCTTGTTTTTGAATCTAGGTAAGGAAAATTTGAAATAAGATATCTGGAAATGAGATGACTACCTTTTGAATTTGAACAAGATATGAGATAGGTGCCTTATGTGATCTTGGGATCAGGGGAGATTCTATGCACTACGTCATTTTGAGATCTGTGAATAATGTGAAAGGTCTCTTGTTCGAGATCCTTGTTTCTGGGATGCCTCTCGTGTGGGGCTTCAATTCTGGGAAAAATTTGAAAGGTCTCTTGTATGATAGCCTTACTTCTGAGGCTTATCCGAGATGCCTAGTTTCACGAGAATATGAGTTCTTTTGCAGTGACAGCGGTGCAGGAGGTATAAAGTTAGAAAAAATGAATTGAATTAGTTAAGGATAATACCTCTTTAGGTGTACAGCATTCCAGCTTTGGGGTAGGGTTTTGCCCTTCATGTCTTATAATTGGTAATCTTCGGGTCCTGTGATCTTGGTAATGAGATAAGGCCCTCGTAGGTTGGACTTAGTTTCCCGTCTTTAGACTCCTTTGTATTCGAAAAAACCTTTTGAAGAACTAACTCCCTAACTTTGAACTGTCTTTATCTGACGTGCTTATTGTATTGTCTGGCCAACCGCTGTTAGTACGTAGCTATCCGGATTAATGATTGCTCACGTTGCTTGCCCAAGAGGTCTAACTCGTACTGCAATTCGAGAGAGTTTGTCTCTTCTCTAGCCCATTAGTATCTGAGGTTGGGAACTCCGTATTCCATTTAGGATTATGGCTTCAGCCCTGTAAACAAGAGAGAAAGGTGTTTCTCCCGTACGGGTACAATAGGTGGTCCTGAAAGCCCACAAGACCGCTGGTAGTTCTTCCGCCCATCTGCCTTTGGCTCTGTCGAGACATTTCTTCAGGGAATTGATAATGGTCTTGTTACTGGACTCGGCCTATCCGTTAGACTGTGGATTCCTGGGGGTGGAGAACTTCAGCTGGATTCATCACTTCTCGCAAAATCTTCGAATCTTGGATCCGATGAACTAAGAGCCATTGTTACTGATGATCTCTTTGGGGAGACCAAACCTGCAAACAACATGTTTCCATACAAAATCCACCAATTCTAACTCTTGAACATGGGCATAAGCTCCTGCTTCTACCCACTTTATAAAGTAATCCGTGACCATTAGCAGAAAGGTCAACCTTCCGGGATCTTGTGGTAGCTTCCCTACGATGTCCATGCCTCATTACATGAAGGGCCACACGGGAGCAATGGTATGCAACAACTCTGGGTGCTAGTGAGTGGTAGACGAGAACCTTTGGCATCTTTCACACTTCTTCACGAGAGTAGTCACATCTTCCTTGAGGGTTGGCTAGTAAAACCTGGCTCTTAAAGTTTTTCTTGCTAGGCTTCTTTCTCTGGAATGATCTCTACATTCCCCTTTATGGATTTCCTTCAGTGCATATGATGCATCCTGAGGTCCGAGACACTTCAAGAGAGGTCCTATGTACGACTTCTTGTATAAATCATCTCCCATAATACAGAATCGTGCTGCACGTATTTTTATCCTTCAGGCTTCATTCATGTCATCGGGTAAGGAACCTGATTCCAAGTAGCTGCAAATCGGACTTCGCCAATCCCATACGAGTCTGTGTGCACGTATTTTGGAGATGGAAGGGCTGGAAGGTGAATGATAGGCACTGCTCTGGTTCTCGAAGACAGGATTAATGATCTGAGATTAGCGATAACGTCTACTCTCTGGTTGTCTTCTCTGGCAATCTAGATAATCTTGATTTATGAGAAAGCTCTGCTGAGCTTGGTGACTAGATCATGGTATTGCTGCATACGAATGTCTCGTATCTAGTACATCCTGTCCACCTGTCTCACAACTAGCTGGGAATCACTTCATACTTTGAGGCACTGTGCACCCAGTTCTTGTGCCGCTCGTAATTCCATGATTAAAGCTTCGTACTTAGCTTCGTTATTAGTGGCTTTGAAACCACAGTGAAATGACTGTTCAACGAAATCTCTCGTAGGCGATTCCTGAACTATTCTGAGTCCCGTGCCTTTGGAATGTGTGGAGCTATCAACGTATAAGATCCAGAGCCTAGGACGTGTGGGATTGTTGACACACAGGAGTTCTTGTACAACCCTTTCTTGCATTTCAGGACTGAAATCTGCTTCAAATTCTGCAGAGGCTTGTGACTTGATTGTTGTTCGAGGGACATACAAGATGCCAAATTGGCTGAGCTCAACTGTTCATTTCACCAATCTTCTCGAGAGGTCTGGCATATGTATAACATTCTTTAATGGATGAGGAGTAATTATTGAGATTGGATGGCATTGGAAATATGGTCTCAGCTTCCGGAATGCGGATACCAGTGATAGAGCTAACTTCTCGATAGGGGAGTATCTCATCTCTACGTCCAATAGAGTCTTGCTAACATAATATATGGAAACTGCTTCCCTGATTCCTCTCACACCAAGAAGGCACTCACTGCCCGATCAGTCACCGAGAGGTAGATGAAGATAATTTCTCCATCTTTGGGTTTCGATAGGAGAGGTGGGCTAGTCATGTACTCTTTGAGGTCTTGTAAGGCCCTTTCACTACTCTCGTCCCATTCGAAATTCTTGTTCTTTCTTAGTACTTCGAAGAAAGGGTGACACTTGTCTGAGGATCTGGAAATAAATCTATTGAGGGCGGCTATGTGTATCGTAAGCTTCTGGACATCTTTGATACAAGTTGGATAAGGGATCTGCAAAATTGCTTTAACTTGTGTAGGATGTGCCTCAATCCCTCGAGAGATACCAGGTAACCAAGAAACTTCTCAGATGTGACTCTAAAGGAACAATTTTCTGGGTTCAGCTTCATGTTGTACTTCTTTAGGAGGTCAAAAGTCTGCTGCAAGTGCTCTACGTGATGGATGGCCTCCAATGATTTAACCAACATATCATCGATGTAAACTTCCATGGTTTTCCCGATCTGGGATGCAAACATCCTGTTTACGAGTCTCTGATAAATTGGTCCTGCATTCTTTAGTCTAAAGGGCATGAACTTGTAACAACAAATTCCTTGCTCCGTGATGAAGGAGGTCTTCTCTTGATCTCTCGAATGCATTTGGATTTGGTTGTATCCCGAGAAAGCATCCATAAAGCTCAGCAATTTGTGTCCTGAAGTGGCGTCCACCATTGAGTTAATATGTGGCAACGGGAAAGAATCTTTAGGGCAAGCCTTACTTAAATTTGTGAAAGCAATGTAGACGTGATGCTTTCCATTCTTCTTGGGTACTACGACAATGTTGGCCAACCAATCTAGGTACTGGACCTCACGGACTGAACCGATGTCTAAAAGTTTCCGAACTTCTTCATTGATGATCCTGTCTCGCTCTGCTGTGAATTTCCTACGTTTCTGATTGGTTTAAATGCTGGATCCACATTGACTTGATGGGTTATGATTTCGAGATCTATCCCGGTCATGTTTATGTGAGACTAAGAAAAACATTCTTGATTCTGTGATAGGAGCGAGACCAGTTGACTTTTGATCTCGGGGGTCAGGTCTGCTTTGAGGTATACTCTTCGTTCTGGGATTTGAGGATTGATGGATGTGGACATCAACTCCTCTACATCTTCACCCCCGGTGTAGGATTCTAGGGACGGCTGCCGTGGTTGCTACGTAGGGCCTTTCAGGCGCTCTTCATGGTCATCTGGTAGCACTCTCGTGCAACACGTTGTTCACCTTTGATCTTCTTCACTCCCCAGGAAGTTTTGAACTTAATTATCTGGTGCAAGGTTATGGAACTGCATTCATCTGGTGGATCCATGGGTGGCCAAGGATAGCATTATAAGAGGACGGACAATCCATCACATGATAAGTTAACATCTTGTTCATTCTGACAGCATACGTTACAAGATTGACGACACCCAAGGCCTTTTTTGGCATCCCGTTTCTGAAGACTAGGGTCATTGAATAATGAGACACAGAAGACTTGAGACCCATTTCCTTTATAGTAGACAAATACAAGATTTTAACTGAACTCCCCGGATCGATTAAAATCCTTTTGACTTCGAAATTGACCAAAGTAAGAGATATGACCAAAGCATTATCATGCGGGTAATCTGGGGTGGCGGTAATCTTGTCCTCTGCGAAAGAAATTGGACCTTCTTGGGGGGCTTCTTTGGGTTTTTGGACTGAATGTGCTTCGGATGCAATAGGTAAAGCATGTGTGTGCCTCTTGGCGGCCGAATAGTAGTTCCACTGATCTAGGATCCCCCTGTTACGAAATTTATGGTCTTGGCTTACATTATGAGATGACTTGGCACTACTCTGACGGGATTGGAGGAATCCTCGGGAGGAGTATCCTTAGTCTGCTTGCCTAATAGATGAGCCAAATGGCCGCATTTCAAAAGCTTGGCGACTTGCAAGCGCAAGGCTATACAATCTTCAGTCCTGTGTCCGTGATCTTTGTGGAAATCACTCCATTTGATAGTGTCTCGGTTGTCAGGAGGGGACTTGAACTTGGGTAGCCACCTTATAGGGTCCCCTATCTTATACAGGGTCTCGACCAGCTCCTTGAGTGAAACTCTGAAATTATGCTCCTAGATTTTAGGGGGAGAGGCTTCTTGGGATGAGAAGGCTTATCTGATCCCTCAGCCTGCTCCCGCTACGTGGTTGGATATGGTTCTGCTTTCTAGGAACGGTTACCTTTGTCTAAATTACGGCTCTTCTTCTTGGAAGCATGAGATGGATTCTCTGCTTGTCGTCCATAGTAAGTAGCATCATCTTCTTCCCATCCAATCTGTATCCAGGCCCTTTGCATCACCTCTAAATAGGTTCTGCAAGCATATTTAGTGAGATCCTTGTAGAGGTTTGAGCTTGGAAAAAGCGCCTTCCAAAAGGCATTAATAAATCTCCCCTCTTCAGGATTGGTGATACAAAGCCTTTCTTTGTTGAACCTGGTCATGAAGCTTCTCGTTGATTCATCTGGCCTCATGCTCAAACGGTATAGGTCGTCGGACGTCTTTTCTAACTTTCTACTGCTGGAGAACTGGTGAACAAACTAATCATGTAGCTAGGTGAAGGTTGAGATGGATTTGACAGGAAGATTGGTGAACCACTTTAGGGCTGGTCCCGAGAGGATCATCCTAAAACCTTTGCATATATAGGCTTCTCGTACATTTGAAGGGATTGACATCGTGATAATCTTCTGCTTATAATGGGCATGTGCTCATCTGGATCTGTGGTCCCATCGTATAGGGTCATAACTGGATAGTTGAACATCTTGGGGAGCTTTGCTGAGGCGACCCTGTCAACGAATGGGGAATTTGCGTAGCTAGTAAGAGCATTTCTCTTCATAGGAGGGGTGACTCCAAGCAATTGCAGCATGACAGATTTCAGTTTTTGTAACTCTTGCTCCAAGCATGCCACCACATGGTTCTCCTCTCGGGGTGGCAGGATCTCTGCCCAGGGTTCAGAGTCTGAAGAGCTACTACTACTGACATCTCTAAGTTTGTCTGAAGCCGGTTGGTAGTCTTCGTCCAGACTATTGTTATCTGTGTCAACATCAGAAGCAAACATATGGTTAGCGGTAGGGATATCGTTACCTACGGGAGGTCTTTGCGCGACTCCCCCCTGTGGCTCCAGGAACATGCATGGGCTTGTCTTCTGGCATATCGAATGTCGGCATCACAGGTACAGCACACCGGGGCGCTGTCTAGGAATGGGGTCTTTGGCCATGGCTAGCTCCGTGATCTGGATCTGCAACCCTCTGTTCTCGCTCGCCAGAGTTTCTAGCATCCGAGATTGTTCGATTAATCAACTATCACACAATTCACACATCGAATATTAAATCACTAACTACCCTTCCCTTTCTCTTTCTATGTCCCCATTCTAATATTAACCTTTCTTTCTCCTCCTTACATCCATCTTCACCTCGAATTGCCCTCACCTAATTTAAATCATGCTCTTACCCTTTAATCTTCCCCTCCTTATATCCAAAATTCATCTTTAATCCAACTTATACAATTTCAAGCCTAAATATCCATTCTTGCAATAACCATTCCTTTAAAACCTTAACACATCCTCCTTAAATTATTCCCAATCCCAATTAACCAATTCAAGCCTAGATATTATTCTCTCCAATAACCAGTCATCTTAAACTTTAACATTCAATAATCCCCCATAATTCATCACAAATGTCAATTTATAAAATTCAAGCCTAAACAAAATTTTCCAAACATCATGCAATTATTTCTCTACCTCGAAAATCCATTCCTTAATCCACAATTTATTTTACAAACCTTGATATCTCAACAAAGTCAAATTCAAGCCTAAAAATATTCCCTTTCCCAAATCAAAGCCTACACCCAATCTAACCTAATTAACCTCATTAATATTTTTGTTGGGCATAAACTAATCCCATAAATCCATAAACCCACATCCAACATTCAGAATTACAGCATTACCTACACAAAATCCCACTTATTCCAAACTTTATCCACCAATATTTTCTTGGGTCCAAATTCCAGTCAAACTAATCAATTAAATCTCCTCATATGACCTTAATAAACATCTAAAAATCATCAATTTAACCATGATCCCTTAGATCATCAAAAGCCCTAAATTTCCAAAATATTCAAAAGTCCAGAAATTCCCAATAATTAGGAAAATCTCCAATAATGAAAAATCTATTTAGAGGAACTCATAATCAAGGTCCAAGCTTCAATTTATTAAGCTTAAGACTCCCAGAAATATCAACTTAGTGAAGGCTTAATTTTTCAAATATAGCCAAACGAAAAACTAATGACATAGGGATGTAGAGGAGACTTAATGTGCTTAGTTGGCCGGAATAACCACTATTCCGGTGCTGGTGAGCTCCAATAAGTCCGACCAAAGATTTTTGAATCGCTTCCTACAACCATGGATCGGACCAGAAAATGGGAGGGGGAAGTTCCAAGAGGTTGGGGAAAGCAAATGGGGGTGAAGAAGAGCTATTTTCAGTGAGTTTTCACCGGAAAACTCCCTCTCTAAACAAGGACATTGGCGGCCAAACGAGGAGAGAGAAGGAGAGAGAGACAATGAGCTGAGGGAAGGAAGGGAGAAAAGAGAGGAGAGGGAAGAGGAGGGAGCAGCGGTGGGCAGCGGCTCCGGCGAAGGAAGATGAGGAAGAGAGAAGGGAGGGAGATAGTGACGTGAGAGAAAGAGAGTTTGAATATTGGGGGGGGGTCTGCATGAACATGAGAGGAGAGGAAGAGAGGAATTAAAAGGAAAAGGGAGAGAAGAAAAATAATATAAAATAAGGATTTAACTGCTAGGTCCTAACAATCCTCAAATAAGATATTTATTTTAAGCTACAAAATCCCTTTCATTTTCAAAAATTTACCTACCAAATCCCTTAATTATTTTCTCCCATAATTACTTCTTTTGAACCTAAGAATAATTCTCCCAAATTTATTGTCTTTACAACAAGGGAGAAACTAAGCCTTTAAAATCCTCAAAAATACCCCATAATCCCTCAAACATTCTTTTAACCCACCATTTCCCATAAATCAATTCCTAATTACCCCTATTAATCCTTAATTAATTTTTTAGGATGTTACAGGTAACAAGTGTTGGGACGATACAATGGTTTGCAAGGAATGGAAATAACGACGAATATAGGGAAATTGAATACAAGACAAATTAATGAACAAGAACAATGAATAAGGCCATAGATGAGATCACAAGAATGCTTTCCAATGTGAGAATTTGCTTGAGAATGTTTAGGTGATCCCTCCCGATAGGTATCACTTCTTTTATTCTTCTTCTATTTTGAAATTCAGTTCCTGGGATCGTGGGGTGGTGGTTCCGATTCCTCCTCCACGACTTGGCAGTTACCTCCCGTTACAGGCTTCTTAAGAACATGTCTTCCGAAATTCTTGTGCCATATACGGGATCCCGATATGACTTTCTCTGCATGCAGCCACGTGTCCTCCTTTCTCAAACAAGGCCGTTTCTGGATATGGATACACTTGTTGGCGGAACACACCTCTTCTTGCGTAGTGCAGTTGGGTCCAGGGTGGAAGCCTTGCAGTTAGGCCTAAGGCGGACACGTTGTTTCGCTTCATGAATTGGCTCTTCGTGGGCTTACCTCTTCGGCCCAAGTGCAACTCTTGGAGTCAGGAATGAAATTTTGGGGGCTTATAGCTTCTACGCCTTCTTCTAAGCCTAATCATCAAACTCAGTCTAATAAAACCCCCATTCTAGGCATCTTCTGAATTTCAATGGTGTGAAAGGACACCAAACTCTAAATCCAAACTTGGCTGCCAAAGAGGCCCCTTCAGAGCACCCAGTCGAGAGGTCATACCGAGAACTCGTTACTACCTAGATCAAAAAGAAAAGCCTTCATCGGTTATGCAGATCAATTCAAACTCACAATCGATCCAGGTTTGGGCTGATTTTGGGTACATAGATTTCACCCTTGATGGAGTTTCTATGTCTTAAGATGAGGACCTCGATGATTTTTACAAGAATTTCGTGGAATCTAGGATCAAGGTAGTTGAGTTGGTGGTGAAATGCACTACAATGATGTATGGAACCACGGAGTCCGGAAAGAGTCACACCATGTTTTGATGTTCAAAGCAAGCAATTACTGTGTATCGTCGGTTGGCGATGATGGGAGGGAAGGAAGGGGGAAGAATGAAGAACATTAGGATATTTTTTTTAAAATTTTTTTTCTCATGAATCTAACTTGTAAATTTCACTTGGATAAAAAAAATAGTGACATGGTGTCACATGGACATGCCACATAACCTGAGTGAGATCAACTAACCTTTGACTGTTTGGACGGTGTATTTGGGGGTAATATTGCTACCTTTTGAAACTTACAGGGTAACATTGAGACTTTTCACATACTTTCTAGGCCGATTTGCTACTTACTCAATCAAAAGAGAATCCGTTCGAGTAATTTAATGTCAAATAGCCCTGTAAAATTCTAACACATCACTGCATCTTTTAGAGGGAAAATGAAATAAAATCTTGAACTTCAAATGGTTTAACTGCCCTTGTACCATTTGCAAGATAAATATGTATATGAGAAATTTCAAAACAAATAAGTGAATTTTTAACACAAACGAAGGTATTTCCAAGACAATAAGTGAATCCAAAAATATAGTAGTTACAAGAATATATGTAATTTGCAAGATAAATAAGGGAATTTCCAAGACAAGTATGCTTATTTCCAATACATGTGAATGTATTTCTTAGACACTTATTTCCAACATACATGTAGGTATTCCAACGTTCACGTGCCTTGAAAATACCTTCATGTTGTTGGAAATAAGTATATCTGTCTTGAAAATTCTTACATTTGTCTTGCAAATGGCATATTTTCTTTATTTTTTTAATAAAATCTCTTTTTCTCTTAAACATTGTTTCCTATTCATTTTTTGGAAATACTTTTATTTGTGTTGGAAATTTGCACACTTGTTTTGGAAATTCTCATATTTGTTTTGGAAATGACATATTTTTTCTTTTAAAAGAAGACAAGGGCAATAAAATCTTTTGACTCTCAAGATTTTATTTCATTTTCCTCATCGCAATGATATTTCAGAATTTTTTAGGGGTTGTTTGACATTAATCTGCTTCAGAGGAGTCTAACTGAAAACTTCATAGTATACTCTCTCATCGTTAACAAAAGTTGATAATATTTTAGGATTAATACCATTTTTGATACTCAAACTTTCAATCTATTTTGGTTTTAGTCCATGAATTTTAAAATCAATGATATTGATTCTTAAACTTTCACTCAATTTTAGTTTTGGTAGCTTGAACTTTAAAATGGGTTGTTTTGGTCATTAAACTTTGAACATTTTATAACTATTAGTCCTTTAACTTCGAAAAAAACTAGGAGAATCAAGGACTGATGGTTCATTGAAATATTTCATAAGTGAGAACTTTGAAAACAAATTTGCACATTATCCCTTCACAATATAAGTCACTTTAACAATAACTAGTTCATTGAAACTAAAGAAATAGTTAACCTTTTAAATCCGTATTACTTTGAGAAAAAAATTCAACTTTATCCATGTTTTGAAAAAGAGAAAAGTACTAAAAAATCATATTTAAACATTAATTATAGGAGAAAATTAAAATTGATAATAAGCATTTAATTGCTCTCCAAATTACTTGTATTGTGAACTAAGTTTCTAGAAGTGACATATGTAAAATAAGGGTCAGAGGGAGTAAGTCACTTCAAATAATTCCTCATAACCAATAAATGATAGGTAATCCATTAGCAGCAACCTTAATTATCTCATGGCGAGAAAATGTACTGTTGATTACATATAAAGAGTAAAGCCTGTCTAATCTGAGACAATATGACACCCCATTTATCAGAAGAAGTTTGTATGGTCAAGGGGAAATCCTTAACTCATTCCCTGTTAAAATAAACAGAGGCACAAAACAATCGAACCCTGTTTAGTTTGGATTTATTAATTCTGGAAGTAGCAATTACCCATCCATGGGACACTTGACTGGATGAATGAGAAGTATTTATAATATCAAGGGACCCAGGCAAACAATGAGTAGAGATGGATTTTACTGATTCATGAAACCTAACTTGACTATAGATTGCAAAGATAACCTTATTAGGAGACACTAAAACATCTTCTGCAAGACATTGATTTCTGAAAAGCCAAATGAACTACAGGGTCGTAACAATCATGTGACTGATGGATTCATCTTGATTTTCAATATTTTCCATTAACCACATCAATAATTAAGAGTGAGGAATCTGATGAGATAATAAACCTATAGATAAACCAAACCAGACAGCTCGAGACCAAGGACAATGGAAGAAAAGATTACCAGTGGTCTCTTTAGAACAAGAGCAAAATAAACATAAAGTTGTGTAGGATTTTGGGCGTACCTGGAATCCGGTTAACTCGCTCGGTATCCACACGAAATCGGAGCACCGATTTGGACTCCGATCACGTTATACGACAGATGCACATAGGAGAGGAAGAGAAGAGACTTGAATTACAGAGAACCTTTTGTTTTCTGCGTTAGTTTATCTTTCCACAGAACCCCTTTATTTATAAACAACGTATGGAGAGACGTATCTTTTCAATTTCAAATATTAAGGGAAAAATACTCATTTTATCCCAAGTCTTTCCATAATTATATAATAGCCCCAATTCTCATTGGGCATTATATATTAGCCCTAATTTTCATTGGGCTTGGGCCTTAACCCACCAAGGGTGGATTAGATATATATTCCTACATCTCCCACTCACACTTGGTGGGTTAAATATTAAGGGTCAAGTCTCTTTCTCTTCTTCCCTTCTTTCATAATAAGTGCTCTGTCGTAACCGCGTAGGCACGACGTCTCTTTTTAGGTGTCTTATACTAGAAATCCCTTTTACAGAGACCAACACAAAACAACCTTGCAGTGCAGCTCGATCATTTTGATATAGTGCCTCAGATATCCTAGATTTACACAAATACACTTCTCTCATGGCCAATCTAATCCCTTTAGAGCCAAGATAAAGCTCAGACTGCCTTTCTCATATGCAGTGTCCACACTTATGAAATTAGCACACTAATATCATAATGGACCGGTCTCAAACACTAGCATAAGTGTGTGTATTTCAGGTAATCTTCCTTTCGCCCAAATATCACTTCAATATGAATTAATCGCTTTCCTAACGTAACACCTTTAGATCGCATTTATCATGACCATAGGAATATATGCTAAGGTAGCAGACACTAAAACATATTTCCATGACATTGTCAAAGTCAAAGGACATCAAGAAAGTATGGAACCTTTCTTGGACTCACACAGCAGTGAAACAGGGATCCATTCACTGCTTCCAGTTTGCGGTAACTTTAGCACATGAGGTATGAATCGCATGCTACGGTGTTACTCTTTTTCTATAAGAGCGTACGTCGATTTGATTGTATCATTAACACCGTACAGACTTCAGTATAGAAACACACAGTATCTAAACCCAACATTCTTCAACTCTTCTCACATTGTATGACGTCAATTTTGAAGAATTTTTTTATCTGGCTATAGGTATTACGGATGTGGGTATCCATAATTCGATCCATATGTGTGTAATCACGGACCTCATCTCGACTTGCTGCACTTTTGAGTCGAGGCGACATATTGTTTGTGTTTCTTCTCTACCATATCAGTATTTTCACTGCTTTGCTGGTGAACACATTGTCTCATCTTTGCACACTACTCCTGAGTGTCAAAGGCGGTCACTCGTGTGAGAGAGCCGACCTCATCAACCTGCACGACATACTAGACATTGTATACTATCACATACACATGTAAAGCCTTAATGAAGTATCCATTACTTCATCTCCTATGCTTGCCGAAGGACTTATCATGTCTCTCATGTATATCCTTGGCCACAGGCTCAATTAGGGGACTGATAACTCCTAGAAATTCATGTCATTTGAGCATATTTTCCTTGAGTTTTATTAAATCATTGATAAATTTTGGATACTCACGATAGGAAATGTTCATTTGATTTTCGGTTGCATATTATTGTATATTTATGTAGATTTTGATTGTTTTTATAGTTAGTTTCTTACTTTGTTTTATGTAATTTTTGTAGGAATAATTTGATGAAATAAACAAGAGATTTTAGCCCTCCACCAAGCTCCCAATTGAACAAAAATAAGAAGTCAGAGCAGCCCAAGGAATAAAGAAAAAGGTAAGAAAACAGAATAAAGGGGACTTCGCCGTGGGCTCGCAGCGGCGAAACCCATGGCGAAGTACATTTGCCTCTGCCTCTTTTTGGATGAGTTCGCCGTGATCTCGCCGCGGCGAGCGCAACATATTTCTGGAATTTTTGGAAGCTCGCCCTGAGTTCGCCGCGGCGAACTCCACGGCGAACTTCGTGTCAGTTGCGCGTTTTGACGGACTGAACTTAAATAAAGGAAGGGTTTCGATCTCACTCTTCATTCTTCGACTTTTGGGGCATTTTGGGAGTGTTTTGCTCTGCTAGGGCTTGGAGCTTGGTGGGGATTGAGCTTAGGGCTTGGAGCTTCGAAGAGATTTGGGCTTCTCTCTTGGTTTATCTCTTCCATCTTCATTCTCTTCTCTTGTTCTGTTTTGTAATGTTGTATATATATGCTCCCTTGGAGTTGTAGAACATGAGTAGCTAAATACTTTGATTCTGAGATTATTTTGAACCCTTGTATGTATTGATTCTTGATCCCTCCTCTTAATTTGTGATTAATGATATCTATGTGCTTATTTTACTCTGTTCCTAATGTTTCTAAGTGCTTGATCACCATTTAGATGTTGGGTTCACTTGATTTATGACTCGAGAGAGCTAGGTTGAGTGTAGAACTTGGGTAAAATAGTGCAAGAACCGGAAGTTTGCATGACGAATGGATGGTTTTGTTAGTAAGATAGAGATATACTTGATAGCCTTGCATAGTCACATTAGGGTTGGAGCTTTAAAATTGGGTTTTATTAAATTGTAGCAAGAGATTGTGCAATTAATAAGACTAAACACTTGTTATTGACTTGAGAGAGCGTTACAAGTACTCTATGAACCCTAGATTAGCACGTGGTTTCGTTGAGAGCTTCTTTGAGGGGAGGTTAATTGAGTTTTAAGAAGTACAAGGGGGATAGATAATCTTAGGACCCATTTCATCCTTGAAGTTGGAGAATCACTTGTTTATAGTTTTATTTTCATTTTATTTTCTTAGTTAATTTTCAATCTCAACATTTGTGTCACTCAAATTGGGCGAGAGTGTAACAATCATTGTTTGACTAGGTTTTGGACAAATCCTCGTGGGAATGATTGAAGATCTCGGAAATTGATTAAGGGTTTAGGTTCAGAGCAGTGCCGCCTCGAGTCCGCTCTCCAAGAAATTAAAACCCGAGGGGATAGAGGAAACTAACCCTGGGTGTCGATCTCAAGGAGCCTAGTGTAATATGGTTCCTAATAGCTAAAATGTAAACTTGAAAAGGCGGGTAAAAAGCATTTTTGTTTGGTTTTGATAGGAAGTTTGGTATGTGCAAAAGGTAAAGTAAAATATTAGAGTTAAAAGTGAGATTTGGATGAAAATGGGATAAAGGTCATTCTTGATGAATGAAAGCTTTGGGAATCATTGCTTCAAAAGGTTTTCGAGGAGTTTGTTTGATTTCTAAAGAACCCTAGAGGAACCCCTCTAGGCTAGGCTTGGGTTAACTTAATTAATGCCGGAACCCTACACATTACTTAATTTAACCCAAGTTGATTAAGTTCAAAATCAAGAAATAATTGATTACGTAAGACTTTTAAATCCACAATTTGGGCCACCCCATAATTACTCTAAATGTCTCTTTAAACCCTAATCCATTGATGGCCACCGATACAATAAATCAGGATCTAAAGAGTGTTTGCCTAATGTCTCAACACAACCAATTAATTCTTATGCCATCTCCCTCAAGCAAACAACTTAACTTTCTTAATCCACTAAACAAGCCACCTTACATTAGCACATAATTTTCACCAAGAGAATAACAAAACTATGAACCCATAAATTTCATTAAACTCAAAGCTAATAAGTAGCAATGTCAAGCATTATACAAGAAGGAAAAAACATAAACATAAACATAGTTTCTAACCCTAATGACATAAATGCATCCAACCAAGTGCCATTAATGCACCTCAACCAAATGCAATAGCAATTAATACAACCCACCAAAATGTCATAAATGCAACCCTAGAAACCTAGAAAAGCATAAATACAACAAATGGGGAAAGGATTAGAACTAGGAAAACTCCCCTATTGAAGCTTCAAGCTCATCCCTTGGCTCCCACCACCAAGAATGGTGGAGCCTAGCTGCTACTCTCCATGGAGGAACCAACAAGAAGGAAGGAAGGAAAGGAAGCCATGGAAGGATGGAAGAAGAATGAAGAAGATGAAGATGGAGAAGAGAGAAGAGAGAGAGCTAGGGCTTGGGGTGTGAAATGGGAACGAAATCTGCCCTAATGGGGTGTATCTTTCGTGTTTTTAAGTCTCAAAGTCGGGTCAAGTGAGTGGGTATCCAATTTGGATCCAAATTAGGCCCAAAACGCGAGTTAATCTGCAGAATTCACGCAGTTCGCCGTGGCTTCGCCGCGGCGAAACCCACGGCGAACTACATTCCTCTCTGCTTCTTTGGAGTTGCTTTCGCCGTTAGTTCGCCGCGGTGAATCCGCGGCGAGGTCACTTTGTTTCTGCTCCTTTGTTTGGCCTTCTTCTTCATCCCGGGTCCGATCGTTTGGTCCTGAGCAACCCTGCAAGTGAAAATAAGATAAAACCAAGATCAAATAGCCCTATAAATTAATTAGTACAATTAATCTACAATTATGGCTAATTACTCCTAATTTTACACTCATTTTACTTGAGAGTTTGGGATATTCAATTTGACATTATCAGATCAAAACTTGCATCTTAATCATGTTAATTGCCTCAATTTAAGCATATAAAAACATTACAAATCAGAGATTTGTCAACGATACTTTACTTATCACTTTATTACTTGGCGCGACCCGTGCACTTGCGGTGCAGGGCGAACAGGGACTTTGCATAGGAACTTGTTGTTTAATAACAACCTTATGTGCTACAACATATCTCACATATTCATCTTTGTATTTTACTCTTGCTATAATACTTAGGGCAATGGTCGTAGTGTTTTCACAATGTATTAACACTAGGTTTGAATTCTCATTTCAAATCCAAGATGTACCTCTAGACATCATCGACCATATAACCATATGTACTACCACAGTAAGTACTTTTAAATGCGCATAACTATCTTGCCCTTTAAAGTATCTATAAGCATTTTTATGGATCCATCAAATGTCTCTCACAATGGTTGGACTAGTACCGACTTACAAAGTCCTACCACATGGATATCTGATACTTTACTCAACACTGTGTGCATCAAAACTACCAACAATGTTTACATGGAAACCCTTTTCCATTTTGAGTTTAAAGTTGATTCAGTTTAGGGATATCTATAATCAAGACCCAAACTCACTCTAGAAGTCACTAGGGTATCTCTGGGATCACAATCATTTACCTTGGACTGCTCAAGAATTTCCATGATATAACTCTCTTGTGACAGAGAATGGAGTCTGCCTGAGCTATATCTTTGGATCTCAACTCCAAAAATACATAATGATTTACCCATGTTTTCAGTACCTTTCCTTAATAGGCACTATCAAAATCAAACTATTTTGGTTAATAGTATATCATCGGCTTAAAGGATAATATCACAAACTGTTTGGTTATGGTTTCTTTAACCATAAGAAAATATATTAGGTTACCACTCATATGGAACCTTAAATACCATTGTTTGGATGATTGCTTTAGTCCATGAATTGACTAACGCAAAAATATGTAATATGAGGTCATCACATTGTAAACCTCAAACATGTATTGTAGTGAAATCTAATAGCCAAAGCATATAGATTTCTTCATCCAAATCACAACTCAAAATGCAAGTTTCACATCCACTTGATGTAAACTTAAAAAAACAAACAGTCAGCTATTTCCAAAAATGAGTATGATTTTAAGCACATAATATACGAGAAGGTATTCTCACAATATATGCCTATGTATACCCTCTGTAATCGAAAGAGTCTTATGTTGTTAATTGATCTAACCAACTTGTTTTTAATCTTGAGAATTCATTTGCTTACAAATGATCTCTCGTCTTTGTGGTGGATCAACTAACTCTCAGACTTGATTCTTTCTCAAAGAATCTAGGTCCTTTAATATTGCTTTCTTCCATTCCTTCTAAGAAGTAGGTAAGGCCTCTTATACAGAACACTTTTAGGTCTCTTTAATAACCTTTCACAAGCTCCCACTTACATGGGCAATTGAGGACTTTAGAGCTTGTTCCGTATTGCCTTGTCACTGTGTCTCATAAAGAGATACAGAGAAACACAATGTGAAGAGCTTTACCATTGTTTGGAAAAACTTACTCATAATAAATATGGTTCCTTTCAATTCTTTTCAGACACAAATCCATCTTCATTTTCACTTATGAAAATGTTATCAATAAGCTCCCACTTACAACGACTATGAGATCGTATAATTGACTTTTATGGCTATGGGAACTCAAAAAACTTGATTTGCTCTTTGACCATAATTCATGTGGTTTGGAAAAGATCACTTAGGAGGGCACATGGTTAAGTATAAAGTTTGTATCTCCTTTAAAGAGAAAGCCATACTTGATCAATCAAAACCATACTTGATCAATCAAATATGTGTGTACTAATCCACCAAAGGTGGACTTGATAACACTCTCCCACTCACTTTTGGTGGGTTAGCTTGAACTATTATATACATCACCATGTTTAGTAACATTTCATTACGCCTCTTAACAACTCCATCTGGTGACAGAGTACGAAGGATCATTTAGCTAAATAAATATCCCTTTTTCTTCATGAGGCTCATAGAAACTGGTCAGGAATAACCTCTATTAGTACGTAAAATTCTTAAATTCTTTATGCACTTTATTTTTAACTTTATTCACTTGTCGTCTAAAGCGCTTGAGCTTCAAACTTGTGTGAAATAAAGTAATGATAATTACGTGAGTAATCATCAACTAAGGTAATATAACCTCCGTGTCATGCCCTCACATTCATTGAACCATATATAGTCAGATGGAAGAAATGCAATATTTTCTCAATCTCAATTCCCTTACTGAAAAAACTTTTCTTATTGCTTTACCTACTAGACACTTCCCTATTGGGTAATGAACAAAGCATTCTTGAAAATGCCAATTCAATTTATATGCCCTAGTTCGCCATGACATGTATTCAAGTCAACACTTGAATTAGGGTGGTAAGGTAGTCATACACACAAAGATCACCAACAATGATGGAAAAACAAGGAAATGTCAAGGAAGATTGTATCACAAACAGCTAATTTTGTCATGAAAGTCAATATAGTTCATTTAGAACCCATGAGCCCGGTGCATGAAACAATGAACTTGTAGGCTCTAATGCCTTTCACCTCAATCCTAACGTCATTACCAATTTAAAGCCTTATGCTTGAAATTGATAACTGACAACATTTAATAAAGGATCTTTGATCCTTATTCTTTTAGTCTATGGAGCTTGAGTCTTTTCCTGCTCACTATTGACAGAAAAGAAAATCCATCTCAAAATGGTTTATCCTTTAGTAGGAAAACATTTGACCTAACATAGGTCATTCACCTCCTTAAAGAGTTTATATTCCTGAGATGTCAAGGTATTCCTCACATTCCCTTTTGTAGAACCCCTTACCTTTGTCTCATTTGGGTTTAGGATATTGAAAACGTGCTACCTCTGCAGTATGCTAGCCCAAAGGGTTTGCACACTTCTTGACATCCATATTCAAGCTCCAAGAACTTTGATACATCACTGAAAAAGTAACAAAGTTTTCACTTTGGTTTAACCTGACTTTCATGTGCTCCCATCAGGAAAGAAGCGCCCTTATGAACAACTTGCACTCATTGTTCATTGGAAATATACAATCAACTTCCTTCAATCTCTTTGTATTATTGATTATCTAATGTAGATGTTGTCTCATAAAAAGGCGTTAAGCCTAAAGTTATATGTGTCAAACTTAATTGATAACCTTTTTCATCTTGTGTAATGGAAATTTTGTCAAAAAAAAATTCCTTTTACACAATTTACATGGCTCTTTGTTGTTGGATTTCTATCATGCTTGTACTCTATAGGGTAATTTATGACACACTATTCCCTTTTCGAGCCATGTAGGTCTCATGTCCTCTCATAAGCTTAGTTGAGATGACTTCTCAACTTTAACTTCATCATGACCCTTGGTCAATGACATGACAACATCTTCTATTTAATCATATGAGACCTTTCAATATCAGATATCACATTTTTCCCAATCAAGTTTATAATTGTGTTATTGTTCTTGGCAGCCTTTCTTGGCTTAACTACTTCAAATCATCCCACTTACTTGGCTATTCACAATCTGATTTGATCCAAGAACTTATTTGTAGCACATTGAAGTATAAAATGTCATGCACTTGTATTATTCTTGACTAGAAAAATAATAACACTATTGGGTCTATGATCAGGAGAATACGTTTAAACCTCCCATCACACAAGTTCCAGTAATAATATTATCATCTATCAAAAATTTTATACAAGTACTTTCTTGAATATGCTCGATTATGCCTCTCAGAAAACATAGTTTCTGAAAGCTCCCACTTATATAAAGCAATGTCATTAGCTCCCACTCAGACAGAGTATTTGACATTGGCTCCCACTTAAATAAAGCATATGAAACTCCAAGAAGACTTATTTTCTAGGAGCTCCTACTTAGATAGAGCATATAACACTCTTAGAAGACACATTTTCCAAGAGCTCCCACTTAGATAGGGCATATAACACTCTTAGAATACATATGTTCCAAGAGCTCCCACTCATATGGAGCATTTGACATTTTGCTCCCACTCACAAAGTGTACTTGACATTTACTTCTTCATGTCTCTCCTTACATTATTTTCATAATTCCTTATTAACTTCTTATTTGAGTGACTTAAGAGTTTTCTTGATTTCTACTGTGTTCCTATGATTTTGTGAAGTTAATTTTAGCTGAATATAACATCAAAAATGGAAGGGTGAAGTCTCTCAACTTCCCCAAACCAAATTTGATAGGTTCACAGTAACCGTTATTCAGCCAGGCTTTAGGAATCTCATATTCCTAAATGACATAATAAAATTTGCGCTATGTTGCTTTGGTGATTTCTAAGAGGTTCTCTATTTTCTCAAAGAAATATTCCAAACGTCTTATGCAATTTATATATGTTTCTTCACAGAAACCTATAGTCTTTTCTCTTAAGTCTTTTGTTGGTTCAATCATTATGGTGGTTGGACTGGGTTTAGGATTCTCTTTTCTCCTAAGGTGGGCTTTTAAGTCATAATTGATGTGTATTTTATTCCTGAATTTCACCATGATCCGGAGTTAAGATGTGGAAAATTTCTCCATTTGAAATTTCCTCTTGCATTGATCTGATATTATTTCTTTAATATCTGATCGTCATTTTAACCTCCCTGAGGTTTATCCAGATCCCAATCCTAAACTTTAGGATTTTGGCTATTCAGGTTCCTCCTCTAGTGTATCATTAAAATTTTCTTCATGTTACATCTCTTGTTTCATTTCAAGTTCAACTGAACTTTACTTTGAATTATCTCTCTCTTGATCCTCTTAAGGATCTTCTCCTTCTAGGTTTTATTTTAGAGTCTCAAACTCTTATATGAAAATCCCTACTTCAGACATCACTTAGAGGCTCACATTTCTCCAAGTAATTTAGGTTTGGATCAACATTTAGAGGCAATAACCAATAACTTATTCCTTTTTTTGATTTACCACTATGTAAATCATATTTAGGATTAAGTTTCTCTATTTAAATGTCATCCAAAAAGAGTGAAATTCTTTTGGTTTGGTGCTCTTAGAACTCTCTAGGTTCATATTTGCCTCAAATAAATTTTTTTATAAATTATTATAAATATTTTAGGATTTTTAAACTAATAAAAATCACAAAAGAATAGCACCAAAAATATGTATAAGATCCAAACCACCTTAATAATAGACAAATAATATGTCTAAATGTAGGTCTTGAATTTAGAGATTTTTAGAAACAAACCGCTTCTCAATCGGAGCTAAAATGCCCTTTCAAGTGCCACTAGAAGGAGTAAAAATATCTTTTTTTTTAAACTTTGGGCCCAGAGAGAATGGCCCACAAAATTTTTATTTTTTATTTTTTCCGCGTATTGGGCTCTGCCAAATGAGCCCATTTTGTTTTTTTATAATTTTTTTTAGTTTCTGGACCAGACACATCCAGCCCATACATGCAGAAATTTTTTTAATGATATGACGTCATCATGACGTAATGATGATGTCATACGTCATCTTCTTCCTCCATCCTGGTCAACCCAGACCCGGCTGGACGGACGGGCGGGTCCGACGGACCCGCTTCTTCTCTCCACCGTATCTTAGCCGTCCGAAGTCCCTTTTTCGCGTTCTAATAGTCGATTTCCATCGTTTTTTCGTGCTCTACACAATGGGATAATTTTCATGGCCTAAAAATTCCGTTTTCTAATGACCCAATCCCGTTTTTCTAATCTCTTGGGTTTCGGTACTATATGATATATGGTGTTTTGTTTACATGGTGCCTTGTTCATGCTATCCTACATCTTTCGTTGATGTTTTAAGCACACATATATATAATTGCATAAGATATAATTAAGAAAAACACCATAAATCCTTATATAATCGAAACTGGAAGGAGAAAAAAAAATATACACTCACAGTCGCATACACCACACCCACAGTAGAAACATATATATATATCCACACATTGGCACACCACACATCCAAGCAAATAGATGTGAAAAAAAAATGAGAGCATCACGCATGATATAACACAACTTAAAAGGAATATTAATAAGATTTGCAGAATTAATATGGATGCAAATCATCATCATCATCATCATCATCATCAGAACAACAGATTTCATATCAAACCTATATCATATATCTAAAATTTTGCAGCGGAAATAAAAAATTCATGTTTGATCAGAGAAGAAAAATAGATAACACAGAACAATCATATTTCACACAACCATAAAAACTAAAAAGCTCTGATGCCACTGTAGGATTTCGGGCATACCTGGAATCCGGTTGACTCGCTCGGTACCCACACGAAATCGGAGCACCGATTTGGACTCCGATCACGTTATACGACAGATGCACATAGGAGAGGAAGAGAAGAGACTTGAATTACACAGAACCTTTTGTTTTCTGCGTTAGTTTATCTTTCCACAGAACCCCTTTATTTATAAACAACGCATAGAGAGACGTATCTTTTCAATTTCAAATATTAAGGGAAAAATACTCATTTTATCCCAAGTCTTTCCATAATTATATAATAGCCCCAATTCTCATTGGGCATTATATATTAGCCCTAATTGTCGTTGGGCTTGGGCCCTAACCCACCAAGGGTGGATTAGGTATATTCCTACAAGTTGGAACCTGTAAATGATGTCTGATTAAATTTGTTTTAACAGGAAGAGAATCCCACATGAATCTCCATAAAAATAGACTCAATCTTGGAATAAGCCTTAATCTTACAACTTGCTTCCATATTCGAGAAAAATCTATGGCCATCCCATGATTATGATGACATAACAGCTTGTAGCCATGAGACACAGTATATTTTCCAAGAGAATTCCCTGTCTAGCTAAGACAATCCTTTGTATCTAGTACAGAGAAAGGAGTAGATAAAATTTATCAGCTACTCGGTAAGGGTATAAAGATTTAACTAAAGAAATATTCCAACATCCCCTATGATGCAGTAACAAATCACCCACTGTCGCAATTGAAAGGGGTCGATTACACTGCAATGGCCACCATAAGTGGCTGAAGAGACTTATTTGGTACCCATTCCCAAGGCGCCAGGAAAGTCTATCGGTAATTAGAGCTTGTACTGTAAGACTATCTCGCCAGATGGGAGATTGAATCGACCGTGGAATAATGAGACCATCAATTTGATTTGAAAGATATTTGGGTCTCAAAGCCATATAAATTAAGGATCCCTCTTCTGCTGAGAAAATTCACCATATATTTTTGGCAAGCAAGGCATCATTAAAAGAAGTAGACTTCTTAATTCCTAAACCACTCACTTCTTTTGGGCAACAGATTTTTTGCCAAGACAACATATGCATCCTTTTACTGTCATTTTTGAAACCCCAAAAGAAATCCACAATTCTCATGTCTATTTTATGAGCAATATAATCAGGAAACTTAACAAAAGACATGGGATAAACAAGGACAGAAGAAATGACAGATTTAATAAGAGTGATCTTCCCAGCTTGAGACCGGTTTCTTCCCATATCAACACATGTACCCAAATATTTACCCAATTTGTTTGCAAAAGGGAAACCCATGACCTCAGATAACCGCATCTTCTCAGCATGATTGACATTTGGACTAAAAACCATAACAGACTTTGATTTATTCACCTCTTGCCCAGCCATTTGACTATATAGATGTAATAATTCATTAACGTTCTGAAAGGTATTCATTTTTGCAGGAACAAATAATAAAGTATCATCAGCATAAAGTAAATGAGATAAAGGTAAGGAACCCCTAGCAATAGACATACCCTTCCACCATCCTGAATTTTGAGCTTGTTCAATAAGAGCAGAAAGAACATTAGCACATAAAATATAAAGATATGGTGATAAAGGATCACCATGTATGATTCCACATTTTGGAGAAAATGGAGGAGATGGAGAGCCATTAATCAATACTTGGTAAGAAGCAGACGTAACACAAGTCATAATCATTTTTATCCAATTATGTGGAAACCCCATTGTTTCAAGAACTGCTTGAATAAAAAACCTAAGAAAGCCGATCATAAGCTTTTTCAATATCAATTTTCAATACACATTCTCAATCAGGATCCAAAACTTACTAGGGTGTTGAAGGGCAAGATTCCATTACTAGTGGGAGCACAAATGATTTTCATGGAATGTCTCCACATTTTGGCTCGTTTTCCTCATTATGATATATTGTAGGAGTAGTCTCCATATTACATATAGATATTTTTGTATTATACTGTCGACAAATAAGCTTGTACAATATATTCATCTTTTTTAATACAACGTATTATCTTTTATAAAAAAACAAAATTTATAATCATAGTGAAGAGAACATCACAGCCGTTGCTCCTGCAACACTGTACAAAGCTCTGATCTTTGATGGCGACAACCTCATCCCTAATAAAGTTGTTGATGTTGACATCCTCCAAGGAACTGGTGGAACTTGAAGGCCTCTTTTCTTTTTCTATCTATATATATATATATATATATAGACCACCTCCACTCCTAAATATACACGAGAGCTAGTTTAGAATGATTTTCGTCTCAATGGACTTGTTTTTTCAATTTTATATATTAACTAATTTGTTTAATTTATAAAATGATGTATAACCCACTGATACATATAGATATATATGAGAATTTTTAAGGGATCATATAGCATATACTTTAATCAATATAAGTATCACTTAATAATTAGTTAGAACGTTTTGCTTTAATTTGAGGGATTATAATGAGAAATGTGGTACTAGTATTATGTATGAGCACATACAGGGGGACAATTGCACTGCGCGCGAAGCACAAGTTAGAGGCAATAGACAACGATAACCTGGTATACTACTAAACGTTGGAGAGTGACACTTTTCCTAGGACATTGGAGAAGATCCCCGTCAAGACCAAGTTGATGGCTGCCTCTAATGGCGGATCCAATGTGAGGGTGACCGTTAAGGGAGACGCCTAGCTAAGTGAAGAGGAGCTAAAGATAGGAAAGCAGAAGGGAGATGGACACTTTAAGGCCGTTGAGGCTTATGTCATGGGCTCATTACTAAAAAAAACGCTTATTTTCAAACGGAATTTTGGATGAAAATTCCGTCTGAAATTCTAAATTTGTAACAAAATTTCGGACGGAAGTTTCATCTGAATTTGAGACGGAAAACTTTCGTATAAAATTAGGAGTTTAAAACCAAGATTTTGCCTGAAATTTGAGACAAAAAAATTTCGATATGAAGTCTTAAATTTGTGATGGAATTTTAGACAGAAATTTTCTGTCTCAAATTTTGTCTAAAAGCTCGGGCTAAAAATTCCAAAAAAAAAAAATCATACTCTTTTGTTGGTAAAAGCAAGTAATGTTGAAGCCTTTTGTAACATCTAAAATTTTGGAAATATTAATAAGAATTTATTTAAGGTTTTGGGATGTTATTTAAAATTTTAAAATTCTTATAAATAAGTTATTGGATTTATTAGCATTTTTAAGAAGTTCCAGATGTATTTTTTTAGAAAATTCAAGATAAATAGCTTAGAGAATGGTATAGGAGCAATATTATATGAATATCCCTATATAGTCTCTATCATTAATAAAAACTTCCATTTAGGAAGTTAATTATGATTTATCGGCAATTATATTAGTAGATTTCTTCTTATTCTCCTTGTGTGTATCTTATTTCTTTTTTGACAAAACTGTGTGTCTTTTAATTTGTAATGGCTTGAAATTGATATGTGTCCTTTCTGGTCCTTTTTCTTCCGTAATATAGTATGTTAGGAATTTTGAGCAAGAGGGGGATGTATTTCTCTAGAGGGTGGTTTTTTTTTTTGTTCGACTGATTTCATGCATATATATAGGGTTCTGGTGTGCCTTGGATATAATTAAATCAACAGTTCAATACTAAGTTTGTACATATATAACAATATAAATAACTCTAAATATGTCATTGTATATATTGTACGACTTCAACCAAACTACGTGCTGTAAAAAACTAGAACATGAAATGGAATTGTCTATTTCAAAATAAGCTTATTATTACTTTTCCGTTGGGTGCTATATATGGTTGAAAAATAAAAAATGTTTAGTATATAGTCTAAGCAGGAAAAAAAGGAAATTCGTATTTCCCTAATATTTAAAAGGGAAGAATTTGAAAATTATTGTCACACATAAATGGAGGATTATACACTTTGCCTTCTTCAAAAAACTTTCCATCTTGATGCAGAATCTTCAAAAATGTAGCCGTTAGGAGTTCTATTTTTTTTTTTGTGGACTGAGTTAGGAGTTCTATTCACCCTCAATAAAAATACACTCTTCTCTGAAGCAAATGAGATATCAAAATCTCTGCAAGATTTTCTCTATATTAATTCAGATATTGTGAAAATCTTTTTGGTGAGACTGAGATTTTCTCTTGGATTATTATCTTGATTATTGTCTCTTTACAAGATTTGAGATCATGATTTCAGGTCGGTGTGCAGCTTGTAAGAATCAAAGAAGAAAGTGTCCTTCAGATTGCATTTTCTCTCCCTATTTTCCTCCCAATGGATCCTGAAAGATTTGCTTGTGTTCATTAAAATATATGGCTGCAGCAATGTTGGGAAAATACTTCAGGTAACTAGTTTATAAAAAATTAATTATAGTACACAAAATAACAAAAAACACATAGAAATTCAAAAGAAATAAAATGCTTCTCTTATTATAAGGATCAAGTTTTCTTTTCTCTTTCCTTTTCACCATGATTTTCATTTGTTTCAGTGCCATGACATAGTGGGCAAGTGTGTGATGAAAAACCAAATTAACAAAAATAATTATGGTGCAGAAATTATATGTAGTGATTTTGATATTCATTAACATCTCTACGAAATTATAATATTTGCAGCAAATCCCAGTACAATTGCGAGCAGATGCAGTGGAAACACTATATTTGGAAGCAAGATGCAGAATGGAAGATCCAGTGTATGGCTGTGTTAGGCATATCTCTCATTTGCAGAAAAACTTAAATGACACAGAAAGTTAACTAGCCAAAGTTAAAGCTCTTATTGCCTTCCAGAAGCTCCAAATCTCACAAGTTGAACAACTTCATCAACCTAACTTGGATGCATCACAAAGCAGTATGGAGCAGTTTCAGTTCAAATATTTTCCTCACAATCAAACTTGGTTTTTTTATTAGAATTTGTGTTTTCTTACTTATATATGAATATGGAGGGCGAGTCGAGTCTTTTTTTTTTTTTCTTTTTCTTTTGAATGTTCTGCTAGAAGGAACTGATGTTACATTTTAAAGTCATATGGAATTTGATATTTTAATAAGTATTTGGAGGGGTACTGTTTTCAGTTTCTTAAAGAGAGAAAATAGTATTAGGCATTATCATTAATATTATTCCATATATTTATATATACAAACATGAAAGAAAATAAAGCAGCCACATTCTATATGCTTATATGCCTGGACATCAAAAAAATCTGATGTAAATGAAATATTAAAAGTCTCCTGTTTTAATATACACACATATTGTCAATTTAAAAGGTAAAATATATTAGCATACAACAAGAAGTTACAAAGGGAGACTCCAAGCCCAGCAAAGAAGAGCTCAAGATTGGGAATCAGAAGGGGGTATTTGAATGGGAAAATGACGAAAAAATGCCTTTAAATTTCAAAATCTCAATAATAACTTCATGATAGGTATTAACAACCATGAACCATCAACAACTTAAAATGCCCTATTTAGGATTTTGAAATTTGTAAGGGTTCTTTTGTCATTTTCCCTGTTTGAATCCCCTCGCCCCATCATTTTTCTCCTTTTCTTTTTCCCCATTCCATCCAAATAGTTGGGTTAAAAAATAATGGTTGAGATTTAATATCTTTATGAAATTATGATCACAATATGACATAAAAAAAATAAATACCACCTTTGGTTTTTGATAAAAGATCCAATTAACTATTTGATGAAATTGAATAGAAGCCAAATAAATTACTTAATAAAATCATCATTTTTTAAATTAATTTATTTGGCTTATAAACTGATATATAATTTAATTTTACACATAGTGTTTTAGATAGATTGAGCAACATATGCTATAATCAAGAAGTTTATATAGCTTTTTTAATTTTTAATAATCAATCAACAGAATCTTTTATATATATATATATATATATATAGAGGATAGAAAGTAGTAAACAATAAACTATTAAAATTTCATCCAGAGTTCACGGCCAATAATCCCTCTTAAAAGTTTACAACTGAATTGTCAAACATTAATATGAATATTATATATTGATAATAAAATTGAGGTCCTTATAATTTAATACCTTAATTAATAAGTGCGATCATGTGGTGCAGGTGATGAGTCTCGATAGGGGGTCTCTCTTTACCACCAGATTTGAGTGTGGGTGCACAGTGGTGCTTGTTTGGGGGTCTCTTGTGAGAGCCTTAAACCCCACATCGGATGGGGAGTGTGTATGTGTTAACGTATAAAGTAGGATATTCGGGGTGTTTGGGTACCAACCACATTAGTTTGTTTTCCCTTCAACCTAATTGATAAAAAAAATTAATTAACTTGCTGATAAGATTAAGATTTTTTATCAGATCTTCCAGGGCGTCTGGTCTGTGGTTCATTTTGCTTATATATACAAGTTCACGTGTCAATATATGATCTAATTCATTCTTCATTTATGCTTTTTCATCGTAACAACTCAAAATTGAAACCTAAAGTACCAGCTACGTCTCAGAAGAAAATGACATAAAGTTAAATAATTGATTAACAAAGATTATCACTAACAAGTTCGATCGATCAATGTGCTTGCCAATACTGATTGAAAAAGTTAGAATTATATAATCGATACCACTAATCATAGAGTTAAAAACTTTTCCATAATTTATCTTTTTTCGGAATATTGTGATGTTGGAAAAATTGCAGAATAAAATTGAAGTAAAAAGTTTGTATTATTTAACAAAGATGTTACAAATTACTGCTCTTTTTAAAAATTTAATTGTCTAAAAAATTTAGAAGAAACACCAAAAATGCTCAAATTTAACCTGATAACATCAAATATCAGATAATATATCATTAAATAAGTTGTCATTGTATAAATAAATAACGAAAGAAAATTTTGGTGCATAAGAGACTTAATGCAACTTAAATCTAATACAGTTAATTTTCATGGATTTTAAAGTTTGTAAAGAAAATGATGCCTAAATAACTTTACTGTGATTGAAATTCTAAGATCAAACATATATTAAAAGTTGCTGAAAAAATGTCATATTAAAAAGGGGTAGGATCAAACATATCTTAAGAGCAACATATATTGCTTTGAAAGTTTTTTTAGTATTGTTGTTTCGGAAATATTGAAAGTGAGTAATGTTATTTTTTACCTTTAAAATATTAATGCTCAACATTAATTTTCCAATATTCAACCCTATGAGACTTCATTGCTACCTTTTGAAATTTTCAAGCCAACATTGAATTAAAAAAAAAAATTCTAGAACAACGTTGCTGAGAAAAAAAAATTCCATGGCAAATTTTCACCTACACCCCATTAAAAATATCCAAACATAAAATTCGAGACACATGTTACATCAGATTGAACAAGCAGAAGAATGGAAGCCATGTGGATATATATATGAAACTGAATTGCTTAGGTAGGTAGGTGGCAATGATGAGGTCCACTTCTCTCTTTAAATTCATTTTTGGTAGAAATAAGAAATACCCTTTTTTCATGAAATAGAAATATCCTCTAATTTTATACAATATTTTAATTTGATATCTTAATTTTATAAATTACTTTTTCAGTCCTTTATTTTTAAATAAACAATCATTATTATTTCAAAAAGTGCACTTAATATGTCAACATTTAAAGATATTTTTTCAACATTGAAATTTCAATATCATTATTTTTTTAAAGATGATATGGTTAAAATATTGAAAAGATGCATTATAAATTACAAGGGTTAAGGTGCATTTTGGCCAATAAGCTATAGGGCTAGGAGCATATGGCACAATTAACAATTGATGGGTTCTTGTATGCCAATTAAGTTTTAAATTGGACCAAATTGGCCAACACCGTTAGTCCCAAATTAACTGCTGACGTTTGTGGCTATGTGGCGCGACACGGTGGAATTTTTTGAAAACGTGGCAAGTAACGTGTGCGCCAACGTGGACAAGAGAATGGGAAAGGATATATCTGGCATGGCACACATTAAAAATCATTAAAAAAACACATTAAAAACATGTTTCAGTAAACGTGTTTCAAATCCTTCTCATTAAACGTGTTTCAGTAGGCCAAAAAAAGAAAGAAAGAGGGGACCAGAGATGAAAGAGGCAATCGCACAAGAGGGGGGTGAATTGTGCTCTCAAAAATTAAAATGATGACAAATACGATCAACTCTAAAACTTTATACTGGTTCGGCTAACACTGCCTACGTCCAGTTCTCCAACACTTTTTTGGGTTCCACTAACCACAGGTTTTACAAGCACAGGTTCACCTGTCAACCTTTACAGAGTTTTAGAATCCTCTAAACACTCCCCCTTACTACCTGTAAGGTAATATCCCTGTTCTAAAGCACCAAGCTTTCAGAACAACCTTAAACAGTAGAGGATTTCAATAAATACGTTCACTTAATGAACTGATTTTGATAAACACTTAAGTACAGATAAAATCTCTAAGACAATAAATACAGGAAAAACATAGAGCAATGAATGAGCTTGTGAATATTCTCGTTTTTCGTCGTCTTTCAATAAATGCTCAAGTTCTGTATTTATATCTCTTCTCAGATTTTGCCCTAGCGTTCAATCTTCAAGAAGCCGTTTGAATTTAGTCGTTGGGAGCTCATAGCCGTTGGCATTTAATGCAACTTCTTCATCGGGCTTAACTTTCTGCTCTAGCTTCAACTACTTCTTGCGTAAGGTGAGCTAGGAGAGATATAGACTTAGCGTTCTGAGCATCTGTATGAACTGTACTTTTTGTAGCTTTTTCAGTAGCGTTAGCTTGATCTGTTATCGCTAACTACATAGTGTGAGTTCTGCACTTTAAGATGTTAGCTGATCAAATAATCATGTAATGCATAGAAGATGCTATCGCAAGCTTAGTCTGTTACCATAATGAGATAGAGACAATATATAAGGTATTCTAAAAGGCATTCTCTATTGATAGACAAAAGTACCATCGCTAACATATTCTTTTCGTTCAATGCTTAGAGTTCTATCAATATCATACCAATAAACATTTCTCTATCGATAGCTAATCCAAATATTGCTAGTTACTTGATTGCTCATTAGCTTTAAGGATACAGTTTAAATATTCAGAGGTATTTTAATGTATCCTACTATCGATAGATAATAATGTTAGCGCTAGCAACTATGTTATCACTAGACTCATTGGTTCTCAGGTACTAGCTATCTGAATGTTTATTAACTGAAGCATTTTGTTATCGATAGATTACTCTGTTATCGCTAACTGATTCCATTAGCTCAAGGACATGGTTTATTGTTCAGCTGGTTATACTTCCTTTTATTTTTCCATGTTCTTAATGAGCTACTAGCGATAGGATCTTTCTTAGCGATAGTGCTAGACTTAGAGATAGATATTAACTTTGTTATTTCTAAGTCTTCACTTGCTATGGCTCTGTCTATTAGCTATAGAGATACACTTAGCGATAGAGATATTTATTCTTAAAGTTCTGCTAAGTTTCCATCTGTCATAGTTGATTCTTTTAATCTGTTACCTATCAGATTTTACTTGTTTTATTCCAAAGGTAACTTGCACTTATTTACTTATGTTATATATGGGGTCAGTCTTCATCAAAACTTAAGATTCTAACAAGAGAGAGAAGCAGTGGAGTGACGAAGTGGAGCTCTAGGGTTTTCGGGAGAGGGGACCAGAGAGAGAAGTTGGGTGTTGATTGAGTTGGAAAAAGGTTGAATGGAAAGGAATCGAGTGGGAAAGTGAAAGAAAGAGGGGACCATCGTGTTGGGAAAGTGAAAGGGAAGAAGACAAGGTTCATGCTCTGCATCGATAGGAACGACTAGGGTTTGTTTTTTATTCCAGGTAAGATTCGATCTATGGATGTGTTTGTTTTTAGTTTGAATAGTGTATTTCCTTGAAAGCCCCTTAGTAGTTGCAACATTTACTTGATGTAGATTTAATGGCCAGAAACACGAAGGACAATGACGCTGGAGACAGAGAGAAAAATGTGGTCCACACAAAGGGCAAAAAAGAGACAACAGAGGAAAAGTCGCATGCAAAGCGAGTTCAGAAGGTAATTGATTCTTTGATTTTCAGACACAAACATTTAATTGAAAATGTGGGTGGAGAGGTTCGACCTAAGATTAAGAAAAACCTGTAAGTAGTCCAAGGGATTTTAATGGAGGTGAGGAACAATTAAGTCCGATTGAAGCGGGTTTTGAGAACTTAGAACATGTGACTGGGGTTGAGGATATCGATGTTAGTGAAAATCTGTTTGAAAACACTGGGGTTTATTATGATGAAAAACAATTAAGTCCGATTGAGGATGATTTTGACAGTGATGATGAGGAAAGCTCTGATAGTAAGGATGAGGAAGGTTCTGAGTGTGAGGATGAGGAAGGTTCTGATAGTGACGATGAGAATTATATGGAAGAGTCAGGAAGGTCAGACACTGAAGAGAGTGTGGAGGACGATTTTGATATTGGGGTTGAAGATGAAGAAGAAAATTCTGATGATGATGTTGATGAACAGTTAATGGGCCACAATGACATTAGTGGGCCTGAACAGGAAAGGGTCGGATTGAATGAGTTTGATTGGGAAGGAGATGATCCTTGCTTCGTATTGGATATGTCATTCTTGGACAGGTGTGAGCTTAGGAGGGCTGTTGACAAATATGCGATTGTCAAAGGGGTTAATGTGAGAATAGAGTACAGTGAGGACAGATTTTTTTTGGCAATATGTGAAGACTGCTGCCCTTTTAGGTTATATGCATCAAGGGATGGGTCTGATGTTGGCTACATTGTGAAGTCCTTAGTTCATGAGCATATGTGTGCTAGGGTTTTCAAAAATAGGAGAGCAAGTGTGATGTGGGTAGCTTCCCACTTCAAGGAGAAAGTGCAAGAAAATCCTCGATACAGTGTTAGGGAAATGAAGTAGGACCTTGAGAGGGAGTTTCAATTGCATGTAAGTACTTTCAAATGCAAGAGGGCAAAGAGACAAATTATGCATGAAATGGAAGGGAGCTACAAAGATGAATTTTATAAGCTGGAAGCATTCTGCAATGAGCTAAAAGTCTCAAATCCGGGCTCTGATGTTAGTGTTGAGCTAAGTAACGAGGCTTTGGAGCAAGGAAGAAGAGTCTTTCGGAGATTATACGTGTGTATGAATGCAAATAAGGTATGTTTTTTTTGTGAAGTTGATTTTTGTCTCTGAAGTTTTGTTGATTTCTGACTATATGTCCCATTATGCCTGAAATGATCTTTATTTATGGTTATATGTTAGGTTGGATGGAAAAGTGGTTGTCGGCCGTTCATAGGGCTTGATGGTACTTTTTTAAAGGGCAAGAGCAGGGGCATTTTGTCAACTGCTATAGGACAAAATTTGAACCTGTTTGAGGCAGACAATGTTGAGACACATTCAAATTTCTCCCAATGCTTCCCCCTCCTATCTGTATTTTACCAGGGAGACCACCAACCAAAAGGGTTCGAACTGAGGAAAATCAAAGAAGGATGAAGACTTATGCTCCCAAACCTACCACTGCAGGACAAGGAAGTAACAATGAAGCAGATGCACCTACGGATGAATCACTTGGACAAGCCATCCGCCGTGAACAATTAAGCAAAAGGGGCTCGATTAACAGATGTTCATTCTGCAGAAACGTGGGGCAAATAGGAGCACGTGCAAAGAGGTAGTAACATCGTTTAAGTCTTATGTCTGTTGTTAATTTGTAAATAGGAGCACGTGCTCTGGTACTTGGCTGTTTTTTTGGTGGTTAAACAAAATTGTTATGGTTAATTTGTTAATTTATAGGCTCCTCCTTCTAACAATCCCCGTCCAGGAAGGAAAAGGAAAACACCAGAGGCTGCCAATCAAGCAACTCCACCTTCCACTCAAGTAACACCAGCAGCGGCTAACCATGCAACTCCACCTTCCACTCAAGCAACACCAGTAGTGACGAACAAAGAAACTCCACCTTCCGCTCAAGTAACACTAGAAGTGACCAACCAAGCAAATCCAACCTCAACTCAACCAAATTCACCACAAGCACCATCTGTAACACCTTCAACCCAGTCACAAAGAGCTGCCACACCTTCAAACCAGTCACAAAGAGCTGGGAATCCTTCAACCCAGTCACAAAGAGCTGCCACACCTTCAAACCAGTCACAAAGAGCTGGGTGTCATTCAACCCAGTCACGTAGAGCTGCCAAACCTTCATCTCAGACACAAACAGCTGGGACTTCTTCAAATTAGTCACAAAGAGCCAAGTACCAGAGCAAATTTACTTCGGGCATGGGTATTATGATAAATGAGATCACTGGCAAAACCGTGTACAATGTAAGTATGTTTACTTTTTGTTTATGTTAGCAAATGTTCTTCGGCCATGTATTAATTTCACTCTGTTTTTTAGCCTGGACAAAGTTCAGAGATGGTTCTTCATGAGGGAAAGGCAAAAGCTTACATGAACCAAGATGCTGATCCTCTGAAGAAGTTTTCTATCCCTAATGAGATGAATGCGAGACTTTATCGCAAACTAATCTCCCCCAGTCCACAGGGTTCAAGGAAGATCCAGTTCTCAAGCCTTTCACAACCTCCAGCCCTCGCAATTAGACCCGCAGGGTTAATGTGGAAGGGCAATCCAAGTGTATTCGGCTCACAGCTACAAGTTCAAAGGGATAAGATCATCACAAGGAGCAGGGCAACAACAAATGCAAAGAAACCTTCATTGTAGGAAAATAGGCCGAATCTATGTTCTGTTTTTTTGTAAACCTGTCAGTGAAGTTTGTGCTTTTGATTTTCATTATGCCATGTTCACAATATGTTGGAAACATGCGCTTTGGTCTTTTGCTTATGATTTTGTATTTTGGGTGTGACTTGTCATAATCTGTGTTCTCATACTGACAAGGATCACAAATGATGGTGGTTACTTGTGCTTCTGTATATTGGGTATTTTGGGTTTAGGTATATCTTATGGATTCAACGAATGACTTTGTTCATTCTTCAATGAATGTCCAAAATATTTTATTTTTATGGTCAATGATGGTGGTTACTTGTGCTTCTGATTTTTATGGTCAATGAATGAATTTGTTCATTCTTCAATGCTTGTAAAATATCAATGTGGACAGGGGCCACTTCAAAGATATGCTATTATGACCAAGATATTTCAGTTGGCCAATTGTAGAAGTGCTAAGTTGGCACTATACTTGGCCTTGCTTCAAGATATTTCAGTTGCAAAAGTTATATCATTATGTACAAGGCAATAAACACCATTTAGCACCATGCAACAAACATCATTATATCATTTTGTCACCAACAAAACGTTTGATATTGGATAGAGGCATCAAACATTCATTTCAGTCAAACACTATGCTACAACATAGTTCTCTTCTTAACCAAATATATGTCAATTACAAACTTCAGACCATTGATCCCATCCACAATGACATCAACTATACATTAACACTAGCCAAATACAAAAGACAAACACAAGACACATAGCTATTCTAAGCTTTATTTCACGCTTCTTCTCCTGTTCAGCATATATGTTAATCTTCCGCTTCATCTTCTTCATTTCCGCACCTATTTCATCAAGAAGTTCTTTCAATTTTTCCGCATTCTCCGCTCTTTGAAGCCTGCAATTTTCATCATATAGTCCATCAATGTCGTCTAAGAGCTCCTTGATCACTGTATTTGGCCACTCCCCAAACTTAGAATCATGCCAAGAAAAGTAACTACAATGATTTCTCTGTGTCAAAACAACATTTAGCTTTCATAAATAAAAGGGAAAATAAAGGAATAAGAGAAAATCTGCCCATGCACCAACATTCGTTCTCAGTCCCGAATGTTGAACCCAAAGAAAAATCAGCTTTTTCAAATATATCAGAACAATGTGAGCTTACCTGGCTGTAGGATCCACACCAGCAGAACCTCCTCCTCGGGTTATTGTTGCTCCATGAAGTCCATCAGGGAGCCGCTAATCCATGGTGGCAAAATCTCCTAGGCTCTTCGTACTCGTCCTCGCGACTGGGGCCTCGGAGCATCACAACCTTTCTTCTGCGTTTACTCGTCGTCGACGATGAAGACGAAGACATCTGTGGTTAATTAGGGATTATAGCTCGTCATCTCCAGCTAGGGCTCCTTCGCGTCTTCTTCTTCAAGGGTTCTTCTTCAGTTCTGATCTCACTTCTTCTTCAGAAGGCATTTATTGGGTTTTTTTTAGGAGTCCATTTATTGCCTTTAAAACATAGGATTGACAAAGTATTTGTTAAAAAACATGTTTTTAATGTGTTTTTTTAATGATTTTTAATGTGTGCCATGTCAGATATATCCTTTCCCATTCTCTTGTCCACGTTGGTGCACACGTTACTTGCCACGTTGTCAAAAAATTCCACCGTGTCACGCCACATAGCCACAAACGGCAGCAGTTAATTTGGGACTAACGGCGTTGGCCAATTTGATCCGATTTAAAACTTAATTGGCATACAAGAACCCATCAATTGTTAATTGTGCCAGATGCTCCTAGTCCTATAGTTTATTGGCCAAAATGCACCTTAACCCTAAATTACAATAAAGGAATGAAAATATATTTTTTTTAAATTGACTAAAAGTCAGCTTTTGCCTTCTGGCAATTTTTATATTAATATCATTACATGCATTACACATCATCGTCTTGGATTCTGAACAAGTCCACACGTCCTTTGTTCATCCAATATTCTTTTCCGTACATTAAAGATAATATATCAGATAAATAAAAAGTTTACCTCGCTTTCAGTTTGATTTAAACTCATAATAAGCTGATAACTCATCATAGTATGTATGTATATATACAATATGAACAGATTAGTTCATTACGTGCATCATTTAACATCAATAGCCTTGCTTCTTGAAGATGGAAAATATATAGAAAATAACCTAAAGTAAGATGAAAAGATGTTACTAACGGACCGATTAAACCCGGATAAATGCCACTCTTTTTTATGGTCCTTTTCCGTTCGTCTTCTTTAATCATAATTTCATAAACATCCATTAAATTTGGTTGTTGAAAAAAATATAAATCATGATAATATAAATCTTTCATATTAATTCTCTCCCAATCTCTCCGCTTTTTTTTTTCTTTTTTTCTCATTTTTTTCAGTCATCAAATTTAATGGATGGTTTTGATTAAGGATGACAAGGGAAGATGACCATATAAAAGAGGAGAGGTTCCTTGCCGCTTTAAACCGGTATTAGCTATATACTTCCTCCGTCTAAGGTCCTTATAATCAAATTGTAGTTTCTTCAACAATAAATTAAATTTAATTAAAAACAATAAATGTGTAGAAAATATATATTTCCCCCCCTAAAAATGTCTTTATTTATGATGAGTAGGAGAGAGGCTACTAAAAAAAAGATAGAAGAGAATGTGTATGAGAAATTAATGCATGTGTAAAATGGGAAAAATGCATTTATTACTTAAACAAAATTAAATAGGACCTTATATTTTAGGACAATGTCATTAAAAAAAATGTAGGGAGGGAGTATTAATTAAGGCCATCTATTCGGGCAAAAAAAAAAAATTAAAGGCGATCTATGAGTTATATCATTGTTTGAGAGAGAGAGAGAGAGAGAGAGAGAGAGAGAGAGAGAGAGAGAGAGAGAGAGAGAGAGAGAGAGAGAGAGAGAGAGAGAGAGAGAGAGAGAGAGAGAGAGAGAGAGAGAGAGAGAGACTACAAATCAATAACGAAACGGATTTTGTAATTGAAAAAGAAGCCCAATATAAAATTACATAAAGAGAACACATAAAAGGAAGCCAGATGTATATGATATATCAATCCTGATAATGATCAATATATCTATAAAATATGTGAAAATGAATCAATATTCATACCTTCTGAAATGGATAAAATGAAGTCTCATTTCTTCCATCTCAAGAAAGTGGTGGATACTTCTTTTGCATCAGTTAGGGGTTGAAGACAACGATTAGTTTGTTATAGCGTCATTTTAATTAAAAGTATTTTATGGAAAACAAGTTATATTTATCATAATTAGTTGACTTGACTACTTTTCTAGCTAATTAAATTGGTTAAATATGTGTTATGTTAAGCAATAGAGGAGTACTACAAATTTAAATTCGCGAGAGTTCTATCGGACGATCATATTATGCTGTTTCACATGTCATCACGTTCACTTTATCTTTATGTATCAAAGTTGGGAAAAGGATCAAGAATCAAGAAGTAATAAAGAAACTTAGCCTTTTGACAAAAAAAAAAAAAAAGAAACTTAGCCTAGTAATAATAATGTCCCATTTAGAATGAGAGTTGCTATTATAAATTATTTTATCTAAAGTTAGGGTACAAAAAGAAGATGATTTGGCATCAATAAAATATTGTAGAGTTTAGTAATAAGATAATAATTAATACCAAGAAGTAATAAAGAATAATGAATGCATGCCTAGATGCTTTCATCGATTGAGCCTAATGGCCGTTTCCAATAGAAATTTAAATATGCCTATAAAATTTTTTTTAATGCTTGCAAAGCCTTTCATTAATCAAGTTTTATTGAATGGAAATAAAAGTAAGGAGAGGGAGGTCAACTCAAAAATTCAAAAGTGATAAATGTGAAAGTGAAATATGGTGTAGCAATCAGCAAGATGTAAAATCAAAATACATTAAAAGAAACTAGAAAAGAAAATACAAGAAAATAAAGTTTTTTTTGTAAACAAAATAAAAATAAAAGTAATAATGGGATAAAATATGGGATGGTGAGCGCTCACGTATTTTCTCTTTCCATAATTTTCTCAGTAAAAATAGAAAAAATTAATTTCAAATTTTTTTCTTCAATTATTGTCCTAAAAGTTTATACAGCACTCTGGGCACAAAGCCCACATCTTTTCTATATAGGTATTAATATTATTATGAAAATAGATCTTATTATATTTTTCCTCGGTTCATCTAAAATCTTAAAAACAAAAAGTATTTACTTTCCTCTCTTCTCTACGCCCCATTTTCCTCGTTACATCTTGATAACATTTTGAGCAATGTGATTTGAAGATCTCAGCTTTCCCTTTCTTTAATCCATCTTTTTGAGCTAAAAATCCTTTTTAAAAAAATAAAAAAATCTGTAAGTTATACAGTTTATTAAAGTGATATTAATATTTGCCTTTATATGTATCCAACTTTGTTATAAAATACAGTATGAACGTGCTGGGCAGCATGTGTTTGTGTGTGAATATAATTAATATGTGTGTGTTAGGTTTTTCCTTTTAATATATAAAGAAAGATATAATAGTAATGTAATTAAATCTAATTATTGACACAAGAGAGTCTAGGTGCATTGTCTAGAAGATGCCATGCTTTTTCAAACCCACCTTCTTTGACTAATTCATCAGTTTTCTTTGAAATTAGGTCATCCAAGTCTTCCTCAATGCCACCAACATTTAAATGCCAAGGAAAACAAGACACCAGCTAGAAGTTATATCATCAATTATATACTATTTTATACCACTAATCTCAATTTAAGAATTGTTTAGCATAAATAAGTGCAGTCCTCCAAAATTAGTCTTTTCATATAAATTTCTAACCTTATTTAAGGGATGATCCATTATTCGTACTTCTATAAAATATATTAATAGCATGTGCTTAACCAGTTATGTATCTAATTCACTCTTCTTTTTTTTTTTTCTGTATATTGATTATCTCACACTCCCTCCCATTTCATGTATAAGAATTTTTTAAGGGATGACCCATTCTTACTTATGAAATATACTAATAGCATGTCTAGAAATAATATTGTTTTTGAAAAAGTAAGTTTCACCTTTTTAACATATTTATTCACAATTTACTTTTTTTGTCATAATAATTAACCCACATATTCATTTTATCTATATAAAAAATTTAAAACCCACAACCTCACCTTCAAGAAAGATTCAAAAAAAAAAAAAAAATTTAATGGTCATAAGCTAAATATATTCAGTAATGATTGTAAAAGAAGTGAAATGATGTATTGAAATTAAAGCAGTGCAATTAGTGAGGTACACTTGACTTGAGGTAATGACTAATATGAGGCTCACTAATGAGCAAGTGTGGCTATAAATAACACCTTCCACTCTCCTACAAAACCACACCTATTCATCCACAAATCTTCTCCTACTACTGCTTCTTAATTGAGTTCCGCTTAACCCTTCGTCTTCTTCAAGTTCATAAGAATCATCATGGGAGTTTTCAGTTACGAGCATGAGCACACCTCCACGTTGCCTCCGGCCAAGCTTTACAAAGCTTTCACTAAAGATTCGGATGAGCTGATCCCTAAGGCTGTTGAGCCCATCCAGAGCGTTGAAAACGTCGAGGGAACCGGCGGCCCCGGTACCGTCAAAAAGCTTACCATCCTTGAAGGTATATATCTTAAAATTCCACCCGCAACTTTCTCTTCATCACGATCTTGTAAATCTACACAAAAACAAAACTTCGATCATTAAAAAGTCCAAACTCTTCAGACCAAGGATTGAATACTACTTTTGAGAGAATTGTCCGGTGACCCCAGAGGATGGCATGATATATGGATATGATGTACGCAGTCATATTCTTACAGGTTACAAAGTTGTCTTAAGGATTTGAACTTGAGATGTTTGGTATGAGGAGAGGGGACGGAAAGAGAGAGCGCCAGAGCTTAGGGAAAAAAATTTTGAGTTGAATTTAGAAAAATTTGAGATTATTGAATTTGGTAATTACAACTCCAATTCAACTTTTTTAAATTAAGTTTATAAAAATTTTATTTCCCCTCCAAATCCCTCTTATTAAACAAGCCTAAACCACATAGCAGCAAACTTGCCGCTATACAAAGTCTTACACACAAAGTTGCTATCTAATTTCTAGTATTTGTATCTATAATCTTTATGTCACATACTAGCTACCTTATCGTTTGTCCGTCCGCTCTCAATAAAAAAAACACATCCTTATAAAAAAACAATATTAAAGTCTAAACCAGTGGTAAAAAAAAAATAAAGAGCAACATAGTAATCCAAGATTGAATTATATGTGCAGGAGGGAAGACACACCATGTGTTGCACAAGGTGGAAGCAGTGGATGAAGCAAGCTACGGATACAGCTACAGCATAGTGGAAGCGAGCGACTTCCCGGAGACGGTGGAGAAGATATCGGTCGACACGAAGCTGGTGGAGGGTCCGAACGGAGGCACAGTGGCTAAGATTAGTGTGAAGTACTTCACAAAAGGTAATGCTCAGCCCACTGATGAAGAACTCAAGACTGGCAAGGCCAAGGGTGATGCCCTCTTCAAGGCCATTGAGGCTTACCTCTTGGCTCACCCCGAATACAACTAAATTAATATTCTCTCTTAATCTTAATTAATTATGCCTTAAATTATTGTATCTGGCTCTTAATTAAGAAAAGGGTTTGTATGTGTGTGTTTCTACTGTATGCATTTTGCGATCTGTCGGTTTGTGTTTTTGAGACTGGGGCTATCTGATGTTGTCCTTTTGTAATTTGATGAAAAGTGCGAGTTTGTCTGAGTTTGGTGAGATATATATATATATATCTCAATAATAAGGTTACATCCGGAATGTGGATATATATATGTGTTTGATATATAGTTGAAGAATGTATACATTTCAGATTTGCTGTTTCAGTCGTGTTTATCTTATCCACTTACACTATATATACATACCCATTTTGTTGGGAGAGAATACGAACAAAATAAAGTGTCTTTCTTTAATGACTATTACGTTTTACTAAGAATGAAAGGAAAAAGAAGAAAATATGTATTTTTGTCCTAAAACTTTATACAAGTTTTTTTTTTTGTTTTCTTAATTTTATAAAATATCTCTTCATTTCTTTAAACATATCACTGTTTTTGTGACTGTCAATATTATTTTTAAAAAAAGTTTATTTATTTTTTATTAAATTCAGGGTATCCACACCGATAACAATGACTAATTCCCTTATCACAGGGTAAACACCTGACCACATTTTCTCGCAAGATTGTTAAAGAATTAAGGATGTACTTTTGTCAAAAGAAAAAAAAAAAGAAGCTTACGTAACCGAAAAGACAGGATCGGAGCATTCTTTAAAGAGTTTTTTTCCCAACACAATCTTTGACAAGTTGGATCTATAAATGTGTTAACTTTGAAAATAAACACAATGAAGTGACAACATTTGAATATTTAAAGCACATAAGAAATGTGAAAAATGTAGGATTTGGATTGTCTCCCTTGCTTTTCTAGTCCTCTTCCATTTTTTATTCTAAAATTATATAATTTTTGGGTCAAATTTTTTGTATTTAATTTCATCATTAGATTCTACATAAAAGAAGGATAAAAACCGGAGTAGAAGAAAAGAGAATCCAAATCCGTAGTTGAAGATATGATATATATTGTATGCAAGTTAGAGTTATAGTATTCACTCCAGTTATGTTTAATGTTTGTTTATATATATAATGCACTCTTATCCAGAACAAAATTACAGGGGAATAATACTGGAATCAATGGGATTATCCAATTGGAAATAATAATAATAATAATAATAATAATAATAATAATAATAATAATAATAAAATAAAAAAAGTCAATGGGATCATCCGCCCATCATAAAGAGACATTTAGAAAAAGTCATATATATGACTTCACCCTCCTACATATATATAAGCAATTCCTGGTGGGTCTATTACTTTTTTTCCGCCTTATTAAAGTCATGGTGGGTCTATCACTTAATTTAATTACCTCCTACTTAGCTAGTGGACCTCCACGTAATAATTACTCCCTCCGTTCCTATATATATATAAGAACTAAAATTTTGAATGGTTTTGTCCTTTTTTATAAGAGTCTGTATAAATTTATCAAAGCATTTAATGAGTATTTTTTCACTTTACCTATAATTATTCTCTCTATTCACATTCTTTTTCATACTCATTTATAACACTATTATCATATTTCTCTATCTTATATACTCAATTATAAATAAGGGCAAATTTGAGAAAACAAAATTATTTCAGATATATTTATCTCTCTCAACCACTTCCTTAATCTGTGTGATTTTACCTCTTTGACTCTTATAATAAGGGATGGAGGAAGTAATACCAAAATTTAGGTGTCTAAGTTCATTGATTAATCCCCTGAAATTAAAATAGATTGTGGATGTGGATTATATGTGAGTAAATTATAGATGTTTAAATTATAAATTGGTCTTCTGCACAAAATTAAAAATCTATTAGAAGCCTCAATTAGTAGAAGTTCACAATTTTGTAAATACCCATTTTTTTATAAAATTTTTATGTGTGTGTTGTATAAACTAGCTTAAATACTGCATCTATCATTCACAACTTTATAAAAAAATATGATTTTCAATAAGCAAGGGATATTTGATATATATGAAATTGTCATCCAAAAAAAAGTGATTTTTCCCATTATTGATTAATAAGTGTGAATTATGCAATAAATAATTGGCAAGAGCAAGGCCGGCATGGGAATTGATATATAAGATACCTTTGTTAGGTGGAAAGCAAACAGAGGAATGTGGAGGAAGGAAAATGCCAAAATCTTATAAGATGCGTAATTGCGTATTATATTATATTCACACAAACATAACAATATCTTTAAAAACGATATTTCAGCCATTTATTCACACAAAAGCTCCAGCAACCTAATTTCTCCCACTACACCTTTTATATTAATTCGGCGTGATATTAAGCGTAAAAGTCACACAATTTTCAGTTTCATATTTGTTTATGAAGTGATGATAATATCAAAGAAACAGAAGATATGATTGTTTCAAAGGAAATTTCCATTATAATATTTCTTGTCTAAAATTACCTAAATTTATTTAAGGATCTAGCTTCAACGAGACTCCGCATCTAGATCAAGTTACCTTTCAAACAGGTAATTCTTTAACTTCTATCAAACATCGTATTCTCCGCATCAATGCACCCGCTCATGCCAAGATCCAATCGGAAATAACCCAAGAAATTTAATAAGTGCTATTGGTTTTTGGTAGCGTGTAACATATCTTCAACCCTACATAGTCTAGAAGATGTTTGTATGAAGATACTGTGCACAAGACTGTATAAACAATAAATTTTGTAAAAAAGGATTTTTCAGCAATACTTCCTTGTTTCAAACAAAACATCCAATTGTTTTGAAAACTTTTGATGATGAAGAAATTCCAAACCTCTCATTTCAATTTTAGACCCCATATTGTACGTTTGAAGAAATTACTGGTTTGGCTTGCTTCAAAGCAACAACTCATCATCAGTCAACCACTGATTTAATTGGGTAGACCAACAGAGTTTGACATATTGCTATACCCTCATCGAAAGCGGCGATTAAATTCTCAACAAATTGTAAAGGGAGGCTTGACTGGGATAATTAATGAGGAAAAATTAAATTGAACTTTTTCCAAGAAATAGTGATTTTTTACTTAATTCACCAAATTCTTGTTAAAATCTCAGGAAGTTAATTAGGCTTCAAACTTCTCTATAGCTTAGAAAGTAATTTATTGAACAAAAGTCAAATGAGTTCTACCTTTGTTGTATTTTTCCATATATTTGTGTACATATCATATCTTAGAAAAATATATAAGAAATAAAATCGATGAAAATGATGTTTTTACCTATAGTGCTTAAAATAAATACTTTTTATGTTAAAAGTATTATATTTGTTTTAATAAATGATGTAATTTTTTGGGAACTGAGAAACTGAAACAAACAGTTGAGTACTTGGTTGTATATATTTTTGGAGAAATAAGTATATTTCCTTGGAAATTTTGTAAAATAAACCAAGGATTAAATACCAATTTCGCCCGAAAAAATTTGCTGGATAGTGATTTTATTATGGAAGTTTCTTTGGGACCAATGTTGCTCCGGAAGTATGAAAAGTGTATTAATATAGCCCTTAACTAATAAAGGCATTAACGAACATCATGTTATAGTCCACGTCAGAGTTAGAATAAAGATAAACCATTCTTGCTCCGGAAGTTTTCCTCAACAATCAATTTTGTCCCAAAAATTTTTTGAGATGCAATGTCTTTCCAAAAAACTTTTAAATTTCCAGGCAAAATCGCCCATAGAAAAAATTTTAAGACGAAAATGGTTCAACCTCAGTGAAGGCTTGCAGGGCGAATAGTGCGACCCCCACTCGGTGGCACCCCGACAATCTCACGCCCCCATGCCCCACACGCACCTGACATGTCAGCTCAGCCACGTCATCGTCCATGTAGGACATCAGGCCAATTAAATCCCCTCAGAAAGCTGAGTCATCCGTCCGGTGGAATGTTGCAGAAGCTCATTTCCCGTGGGCCCCACCCACATCCGGAAAGGAAATACACATACATAAAAAAGAGAAGAGAAAGATCAAGGGCTTTGAAGAGAATTCAACGAAAATGCCGTTCTCGCTTATGCTGTAACAGGCTAAGAATAATATAAATACAGGAAAATGAAGAAAATCGAACGCACCCACCGGTTGTAGCGCTACGGATGGTACGGCGACGCCCTAGGTTTCCACAGAAAGGCTATTGGGATGGCTAAGACTAAGGGTCAAAAGATCGCTTTGCATAGTAATAGAGCTGCTTGTTATCTTAAACTTCATGATTTTAATTTTTAAGAAGGTTCGCTTTTTTTTTTACACCCCTTCTAATGGATAAATTTACTGGTAACGTTGGTGATGGTGTTACTTGTTGATGAACTTGTTCTAGTGGGATCTTTCAAGTCACGGTTTTTTTTAATTGTTTTGGTTATTTTTACTAAACTTGGGTGCTGTTTTTTTTTGGTGAGTGAGAAGCAATGGAGAAGGATGAAAGGTGGAAGAAGAAGAAGAGGGAAGGGGATTGATTAACTAAGGAATGGAGAATTGGTGACGGAAGTTAACAATAGTTAATGGTACGGTGCCAATTGATCCATTTTAATTACTTTGAAGTGTGAATTGCACTCAAAAATAGTTAAGGTGTTTATTGCACCTATAAAATTAGTTAAGGGTGCGGCATGCAACTTTACCCTTTAAAATATGATAAGAAAAAGAGTGCGTGTTGTCTATACTCCTTTCTATGCAACCAATACTTCCAACTATTATGGCGTTGGAGTTATGATTAGTCTATCCATCACAATCTCAAAAAGCAATTTCATATTTTTTTTAATATAAAGACAAATTTATTAAAACCAGATAAAACAATACATATAAAAGGCCTCCATTTATTGCATAACACATAAGTAGGAGGCTTGAAGTACAGTATGTAAAACTACAACTGAAATTAAAAGAAAGCACAATATGTAATATAATGGATCGAGTTGTAAGTTCCAATCAACATCAGCTTTCAAATCATGAGCCAAAGCCCAATGATAGCACATTATATTTGTCGTCCCCTGCCATGCAAATCTGTAGATGAACCATAGATGAAAATGCAAAAGCCAACATCGAAGAGTCAGGTTGATTCAAAGAGTTACGCCACCACGAATCCTTGATTGAAACCAAAGATTCACAACGTCTGCATTGGAGGTGTTGAAAAGAAGCCTAGTAACCATTGAACAAGCTTGAAAGCAATAGGTGCCATAGGCTTGAGATTGAACCAAAAATATAAGTGTCAAACCTATAATAAAAACAAACAAGACACAAGACAACATAATAAAAGAAGCCAAAATAACACAAAAGGAAAGGAAAAAGTGTGAAGGGAGGAGGTATATTTTTATTATGAAAAGAAAGGCAGTGGAGTGGAGGCAAAGAAAGAAAAGGTATGATTAAAGGAGGTGAACTAGACTATTCACAGTATATGGCCTTAAAATGTTCCCTTTCCAACACATCATAGAACAAGCTACAAGAATAAAGCATAGCTACATGACTACTTGACATGTGTTGTCAGCTAATAATGAAGAGCATGATGCACCCAAAAAACAAGAAGTTGTGACTGAATTTGACATGTGTTGCAAACTTGTATTCACATTAATGAAACCAAACATTTTAGATTTACTAACGCAGCTTTTTCATGTTTGTAGCGATTTTCGCTCAGTGAATTTTTCTTTTTGAAAAAAAATCAACCTTTTATCTCAGCTTCAGTCGAATTATAAGACAATTACTTTCAGCCTATTAGAAGTTTAAAACACAAAGGAAATATATTTAATATGGACTAGTAGACTACCGATTTTCTAGATAAACAATGGAAATTTATATGAAAACATGTGACTAAATTCATGAAGGAAAAGATGTCAAATTGTTGCCCCAACCAAAGCACTATAATCATAATAAGAGGATTAATACCAATCTAGACATTATAAACACAAGAAAGTTGGAAGGGAAAATGACAAAAAAAATCCCCTCAAATAAGGGAAAGGACATATCACTCCCCAAAGAATTCAAAATCTCGTGTCAGTTTCTAGGGATGAATTTGGGATTTCCATATATTAGTCAAAGACAATAATGCCCCTCCCCACATACTTGCCCTCCCCAGACCTAAACCCATAGATCCTCCTATTCAAAGAGCCCTCCACCCAGCCTTTCGTAGAGACCCCATCCCTTCCCACATAACCCATCGAGCCCTACATTCCTCACAGAGCTTAGATGGGCGAAATCAAATTCCCCTTTCGATTTCCTTTTGGTGAAATCGATGGCCTCTAAGATCGGATTCCCTTTTGGATTCAGCTAGGAAATCAAAGTCTGTTGGTTCTTAAAGCTACGAATCAGAATCTCATAACCTAAACGCCGAAAACCTGTGGCTGCTCTCTCTTATTTGGGAACTCAACACTTTGACACATACCCTTCAAAGTTTGCTTCTTTACTTGCATTATCACTTGGTTTGCTTGTTTCCATCCTCTTTGCTCCTCCTCCATTTGTTTTCTGTAGTTTTCTTTTTTGTTGCTGTTGTTGTTGTTGTTCTTTCCATCGAATCTGATCATGGGTTCGATTTGATTTTTTGTATCATTCATGGGTTCCCTTTATTTTCTCTTGTTTTTTGTTGGGTTTATCTCTCTCTCCTTTTTGTTTCTTATTTGTTACTTTTATGTTTTAGTGTATATTGCTCTTGGAGAACAATATTAGTTTGCAATAGTGGAGTTTAACTTCATGCTGTTTTGGGGTTTCGACAATGAGTTGGAAGTAACTGAGTTTGAAATTCTTATCTCTTGTTAGATGCTTACTTGATTTGAATACCTATTAGTACAGAATATAAAGTTAATAAAGAAAGGTTGATTAGGTTTGACCCAGATGACTGGCGATTATCTCAATGAATTGGTCAATTTATTGTCTCTCTTGAGAAGGTTTTGACTCTTTGTTCAAATTTAATGATGATTTCTGGATTTGCAGTAGCTAGTATGTTTTTGTTGGTTTCTCCTCATTTCTATTCTGATTGGAGTGTTAATTTGATTATTACTCTCTGGAAAGTGAAGCAAAACTTCCTAAAGGACTTTTAACCCTTTTAATTTTCTTAAAGATCATTGATGTTTAACTACGAACCATTTACTCTGCATCGATTGCTTGTGTATTCTGCTTCATTGGTTTTCCAAAGTGATCACTATTCAATTGGAAAGCTACTTAGGTTATATTATGACATTCATTTTTAATCAATGATATGCCATTTTTACATGAATAATTGGAATGACAAAGGTTGTGCTCAATAGAGGATGTACTTGTGATATTGGTAGGTTAGAAGGTCTTTCTCTCTATCTTTGATCTGAGTGAATAAATGGTGTGTAATGATTAAGTTTTGATAAAGGGACTAAAAGGATTTAGTTTATGTTGTATGCTACCTTGATATTGTATGAATTCTGATAAATAGCATGAATGTGTGGATATATTTAGATGATAAGGTAACCTTGTAGGTTCAGGTGTTGCACTATGAGAATGGCAAAAACGCACAAGAGGGGGGTAAATTGTGCTTTAAAAATTAAATAAAACTTAAGAATATTAAACAATCTTTTATACTGGTTCGGCCAACACAATGCCTACGTCCAGTTCTCCAACTCCTCGTTGGGTTCCACTATACCACAGGTTTTACAAAAACGGGTTCACCTGCCAACCTTTACAACAGAGCTTTAGATTTCCCTCTAAAAGCTCCCCCTTACAACTTGTAAGGACACAACCCTGTCCTAAAGCCCCAAGCTTTAGAACAACCTCAAACAGTAGAGGATTTCAATTAATGAATTCACTTAATGAACAGATTTTGATAAACACTTAAGTACAAATAATCTCACTAAGAGTAATAGATACTTTGAGCTTTTGTGAGCAGAGAGTAGATGGGAATATTGAATGTCGGTTTGTCTCTGTGTGTGTGAGTGAGTAACTCAATAACTATTCATAAATGATGAAGTCTTGATATTTATAACTCTTCACAGCTTGCCTTTTCTTTCAGCTTCAAGAGGCCGTTTGAAATTAGTCGTTGGGAGCTCTTAGCCGTTGGCAATTAATGCTGTTCTTCATCTTCGTCAACTTTCTTCTCTTGCTTCAATTAATTCTTGCAGAGGAATGTAAGTGCTGGCTGTCACCCAAGAGGGAGGGGTGAATTGGGTGATAGAATAAATCTTTTCTCTATAAATATTTTCACAGAATACCTTAACCAATACTAGAAAACCTTTTCTGATTATCACTTAAAGTAATTCAAAACATAAATGCATGTAAGTGATATATGCTTTAAAGAAAAGATGATGCATACAGAATTTATCCTGGTTCGGTCAATCCAGACCTACATCCAGTCCTCAGGCTCCACCTGAGATTTCCACTACCATCTTGTTTAAATCGGGCACAAGAGAAGCCTACTACAGGTTTTACGAACACATGTTCACCTGGAAACCTTTTTACAGAGCTTTAGAAATGTCTCTAAATACTCCCCCTTACTACCTGTAAGGTTACAACCCTGTTCTTAAAGCACCAAGCTTTAGAACAACCTCAAACAGTAGAGGATTTCAATAAATATGTTCACTCAATGAACCGATTGTGATAAACACTTAAGTACAGAGATGTATGTGAAGAAATACAAATATAAGAGCGTAATGATTTTTACTATGGTTGCTCTAGCTCTTCTATTCTATAGCACTCAACTCATAGTTATTTCTTCATTTCTGGGCTCATTGATATGTAACTGATATTCTGAGTAGACCCTCTGTTTTCATCGTCGTTCAAGTAAATCTCATCGTTGCATCGTTACTCTTTTTCTGATGTCTTCAAGTCTTTATATATGGTGGTATACTTTTCTATCCGTGGGAGACTTGGAGAACTAGCCGTTGATAATTTTCTTGCTTCAACTAATCTTGCAGAGGATAAGACGAGAGAGACAGAGACTGTAAGTAACGTTATTCTGCTGCTACCTGCCATTGTCAGCTTTTTCATTAGCGCTAGTTCCCTTGGTTATTGCTATCTTGACAGTGAGTCCTGCACTTAATGTAACATCCCAAATTTGTAGATAATTATTAATTGGGATTTTAAATTGATATTCTATGATTTAAGGTAATTCTTAAGGGATTAATTAAATTCAAGAGAAAGAATATGAATAATTAACCATTAGAGAAAGAATAGGATATTTAAATTTTTAAATTTGAGATTTCCTAAAATCTAGGAATTTTAAATATTTGAATATTATAAAATAAAAATATTTGGATAAAATTCAAATACAATTGATTGTGTAAATTTTAGGAAAGTTGTATGTTAATATTTAAATTTAAATTTTAGTGATTAAAATATATATATATGAATATTTAAAACAAAAAAAAAAACAAGTTTGGACGGAGGAGCACATGGCTCCCCCTTTTATTTAAACATAGATATAAAATAAAAAAAAAAGGGGATATTGAAGAGGGAGCACGTGGCTCCCTCTTACATTAAAAAAAAAAAAAGATATGATATATCATATCTTGTAGAGCCGTGGGGTCCACGGAAAAAAAAAGGGGTTTATTTAATACCCAAAATCCCATTGATGATTCTGCACAGTACACACACATACATTCAGCGAGAGAGAGAAAGTCGACTGTGATAATTCTTCTGTTATTGATGTTATTCTCAGTCTAAATTACATCTTTAGGGAGTATTTTGGTAAGTAAAATTACTTCTGTTCACAAAACTCTTTTCATGAAAGTTTTTCTATTCATTTAAATCTTCCTAATGAACAAATTGTTGAAGTGATTGGAGCAAAATTTTGGGTATAGGTTTAAAGTGGGTGTTGATTACCGACAATAAGTGACCATAAAATTGTTAAGATAAATTAATAGGATAATTTTATGGGTTTGGATTTATTTATTGGGTGACCTGAGGATTTAAAATAATTTTTGTAAGTTAAAAGTTTTAAGGTTGATATTGATTTCAAAGATCTAAATTTATAACGAGAGTTTTATATTTTCAAGAAGATTATTGAGTGATGACTAGTGATTTTTAAATCATGAGAATTCTTCATATATATATTGGTTAATTGAATTTTAGCATAACAAAGTCTTAAAAATGTGGGGATTTTGGGTGTATTTTGAATATGAGCTTTGATAACTGATTTTGGTGATTTAAGAGAGTTCATTGAAATTAAATGAATGTTTCTAATACCTTAAATTGGCAATTCAAATTTTGGTTGCATGATTGGTTGTTGTAGATTTTAATCCGGGTTCGTAGAGCACCGGGATAGCTTTTGTGGTAATACTTAACTACTCCATAAGGTAACCACTTTCTTGTCTCTAATTATTGTATGATGAGTCGGTAAACTCCACTACTGGTTGGTTGTGGAGCTTGGGGCTAGCATACCATACTAAATGGGTAATGGTGAATGTTTATTCTACCACTCTGTTATGTGGAAATAGTATGTAGTGGATATTGTTTGATGTGGGAATTGTATGTTGATAAAGATCATGATTATACATATAATTGATTGCACTTGAGTATGCATAATTAATTGTGGTAGATGATATATTGTATTTAATAACCAGCCTGTACATGATAGTTCTATCTGAAGTAATATGTGTATTGTTGTTTGTTGGTGTTGGCGCCTAGTTTAAGTGTGGTTTCATCCCCTTCACGTGATGAGGTGCCCGAAGGCCATCGGGTTACCTTTTGGGTTTATGTCCTGTATGGACTTACTGATAGTAAAGTCTGGTTTCGTTGGCTTCTGTCGGGCCGTGGAGTCTGGTTTCGGTGGCTCACGGTTAGAGGATCTTGGTTCCATCATATCTTGTGACGACGGTGAAGTCTGGTTTCGGTGGCTTCCGTCGGCCACAAAGTGTGTGTTACCCTCTTCGGAGGATTATTTGCATAACGTGTAACTATTTGGTGATGCATGCAAATTCTGGTTGTATCAATGTCCATATATGGTTTCAATTTTTGTGTATTGAGGAATGTGATGTATATTGCCATGTGCTATAGACTAGGCATGTATGCATGTAGCTTCCGCATTTTAATTATTATTTTGGATTACTGTATTTGTTACTAATTTTCTTGAAGACGGTTCCCTGCTGGCATTTATGCCTGAAGGCCTTATTTTTGTGTTATTTTGCTGATAGTTCTTTACTTTGATTTGGCTTCTCGTTTCCATTTTATCATGGACAAAATTCACTCTCAATTAGTAGTTTATTCCTTATAACTATGATAGTTCCTTTTTCTATCATAGTTAGGTTTTATAAATAACTAAACTCTTTTGTTTAACTACGATAGACTTTCATATTTGACATTCTTCTTTTCTATCGTAGTTAACCTCTACTAATACAACCAATTCTTTTTTTAATAACTATGATAGTCTCTTTTCTATCATAGTTATGGTTTTTAAATTAACTAAAATTCTTTTTTAACTACGATAGACCTTTCGGTTTCCACACTTCTCTTTTCTATCGTAGTTAGTACCATATTAGTGTTATCTGGACGCAAATGATGGTTGTACATATTGTAAAATTTGGAGGATTTTACACTTAAGCTGTTAGCTAAAAACTAGTTATATAATGCACAGCAGATGCTATCGCAAGCTTAGTCTATTACTTCAATGTATCAGCTTATTAGTTAGTATTCTACTATCGATAGCTATATGCGTTATCGCTAGTGACCTTTGTTATCGCAAGTTTGTTTAGCTAGTTATGTTCTTTCCTCAAGTATTTAGATATCGATAGCTAATCCTGTTATCGATAGTAGCTTATGATATCGCTAATTGATTCCATTAGCTTAAGATCTTAGTTTATATTTCTGCTAGTTGTTCCTTCTTTCATTTATCCTTGTTCTTAATGAACTTCTAGCGATAGGATATTTCCTAGCGATAGTGAATGACTTAGCAATAGATATCAACTTTGTTATTACTAAGACTTCACTTGCTATGGCTCTTTGTCTATAAGCGATAGGCTCTAGCTTTACCGATAGTGTTCTGTTACCTATCAGATATTTCTCGTTTGATTCAAGGGTAACTTACACTCTTATTTACTTATGTTGTCTATGGGGCCAGTCCTCATCAAAACTTAAGATTCTAACAAGGATAAGCTAAGAGAGATAGAGACTGTGAGTAACGATCACCTGCAACCATTGTACTTGCATAGTAGTATTTTCAGTAGCGCTTGCACTCTTGGCTATCTCTAGCTTAATAGTGTAAGTCCTGCACTTAGCTGTTAGTTAAACAAGTATTCATGTGAAGCACAGTAGGTGTTATCGCTAGTGTATTTTATTAGCTCAATGTTCAAAGACAATGTATTAGCTTATCTGATTATCTAAGTTATTTCAACAAGTATTTTTCTATTGATAGCTAATCATGTTATCGCTAGCAACTATGTTATCGCTAGTTATCTTATTAGCTCATGTGCTCAAAGACACTGTATTAGCTATATGAATGTCTAAGTTATTTCAAGTATGCTGTTATCGATAGCTAATCATGTTATCGCTAGCTGACTTAGTTCATTACTGCTAGCTGTTCTAACATTCTCCTCCTTTGTGTTATCCATGTTATCTATGGGGCCTTAGCGATAGTGATATACTTATACAGAGCTTAACGATAGTGAAGGTCTTAGTGATAGAGATATTGACTTTTCTTCAGATTATTGCTAAGTCTTCATTAGCTATTGTTATCCTAACCCTTCCATTTGTTAGCGATAGGTTCTAGCTTAGCGATAGTGTATCTGTTATCTATAGGATTTTACTTGTTCAATGTTAAGATAACCTACACTCTTTTACTTAGTCATTTAACATGATTCTTATCTCAATTTATTCCAGACTAAGTTATATGCTAATTGTTCATTTTACTTATGTTATTTATGGGTCCAGTCCTCATCAAAACTTAAGATATTCTAACACACTATCCCAAAGTGCTTGATCTTTGGGAACACTTGTAACTTAGTCCTACTTGGAGTCTCATGTTTCTTTTTTATTCTTTTTTTAACTTAGTCTTGTTCGGAGCCTCATGTGAGTTTAAATTTGTACAAATTGAAGCTAAGTTACTTAAGATGTTGACTAATACTAGCTTACTAGTAATCTTGAAGTCTAGCTGTACATGGATTCCTCTTGAACTATTCAACGTTGAAATAAGGGTCTGTAATTTGAATCATTGATATTAAAATTCGCCTACTTCATTGTCAAGAGTGAGCACAGGATCCCGGCGACCTCCCTCGCTGCTGATGGCGGCGAGCCGCTCTGCCGCTGTCAACGCCCTCTCCCGCTGGATGGAGTCGAAGAGGAAGAGATGAGGGTGCGATGGTGATGATGAATAGCAAGAGGGAGCATAGGAATGAATGAGGATATAAGGGGAAAAGAAGAGATATATAAAAATAAATTAAATGGTTAGGGAAAAAATTACTAATAGGCCCTTACATCCTCAAAATAAGATATATTTCTTTTGGATAAAATTTTCCTTTTACTTTCAAATATCTATTTTAAATATCCAATATGATTATTCTCCCACTAGGATCTCTTTTGGTTCTAAAAATAATTTCTCTAACTCTAATTTTCTCCATTTAAGAGAGAAGAAATTAGGCCATTAAAAATTTCCAAAATACTTCTATTTTCATGAATTTATTTATAAACCTCTCCAAATTCCTTAATTAATCCCAAATAAATTCTTAAATTATCACTAATCCTTAGTTAAATTTTTGGGATGTTACAGATGAGAAAACGAAATTAATGCTTGATGGTGTAAGATTAATTTTAGCTTAAGATGAAGTAAATTGCTTGTTCTTTCTTTGCTTGTGTTTTGCTGGCCGGCGGGTTCAATAACAGGGGAAGGAGAAAATTTGTAATGTCTAATTGTGTAAGGTTGTTTTTAATCACATATGAAGTTGTTTGTTTGTTTCTTCTCTGCTTGTTCTGGTGTTGCTCGGCAAGTTATAGGGATAGGGGGAAGATTTTGTTGATGATAGGTTGGGATTATAGCTTTACTCTATGTGATTGAATATCATGATGATAATGAAAAATTCTGGCTTCTTTCCCCTCTGTGTGTGTGCATGTTTTGGGTTACAAGGAAAAGAAAGAGGGAGTTTGGTTGATAATAATTTTTAATTAGGAATTTAATGTGTAAGGGAGTTTGCTTATGCTGTTGCATGTTTAAGGCATGATTGAATGTGAAATTCTGTTTTCTTCTTTATTGCTCCGTTGGACATGTGTTTAGTGATGAGGAAGAGAAGTTAATTGTGAAAAGAATTGATATACTTGCAAAGTTATATTTCAGATTTGTTTGAGTGAATTAAAGGAATTTAATTGGAGTATTATTGGTATTAAGGGTTGATTTGATTATTGTTTAAGGTTTCCAAATGTTGAACCAATTTATGGGACTTTTCTTGGTTATGTATGCTCTGTTTTTCAATTATGTTTAAGTTGAAAGACGAAGGATTATAATCGGTTGAAACAAGTTGGTGTGTGTGATTAAAAGTTTTAATGTGAAATTTCTTGCACTGTTTCTGGTTTCGTTTTTCTGTTTTAATTTAAGATATTCGATAAGATTAAAGTTTGATTGGGTTGTCAATATATGCTTTGAATGAAAACTATAATTTTGAAAATATAATAGAAACTTGATGGGAATTATGTTTAAAGCAAGTTTAGAGAGTATTAAAGTTGTTCTTGGGCGATGCATGTTTGACGTTACTCTAAATAAAAATGTTAAGTTGATACTTTTATATAATATGTTTTTGGTTGCCTTGGCATAAGGATTTAATTGATTATATGGTCGAATTAAATAAGTCTAGAACATAGTTGAGGCTGAAAAACAAAATGTAACATTGTTCTTGATCGTCATTGAGTTTGTTTCAGTTTTTCATGGTTTAGGACTAACTGAATCAGGGTAAAATTAATCTGAGTACAAATGAAGCTGTTTTAGATTAATTAAAGTATTTTGGAGTGGTGGTTGGCGGTGGTAATTCTAAATTAATGTTGATTATAGTAGGGTTTGAATTTCTGGGTTGTTTAGTCTTTAATGATAATAAGATATGATAGAAATAAAATGAAATTAATCTATGGTTGTGCATGTGGAATTTTCGAATTGAAGAGTAGGAAGTTATTAACTGTTTCTCTCAATTCTGTTCACGTATAAATGTATTGTTGCATGATGCTAAGTGATTTTGATAACATATAAATACGGATTCATCTTGTTCTTTTGAAAACTTTGTATATAGTTAATTTCCTCTAGGTCTTCTGTGGATGTTTAAACACGTGTATGTTGTCAGTAATGTGTTTAGCTGCTAGTCTAGTTTAGCTATAATTCTTTTAAAGCATGATGGAGTTGATGCTTTCTTGTGTAGTCGGTGGTATATGTTGAAGTTTTTAGAATCAAAGCTCCTTGTTTTGAAATAGTTTAATGGAGTTAATGAGAGTTGATTCAAAGGATGAAATCTACCCTGATTGCTATAGATAAAATAGCTTGAAGGTAAGAATGTTATGAGCTTTATGAATCAAAGGTAATAGTGTTAGTTTAATATGGATAATGTGTAAATCTAATTTTTAATTAATTATATTTTTGAGGTTTATTTTATAGTTATATACTTGAAATGAATTGTGGTTACAAGAAAGATATTTGAGAAAAGTCTGGATGCTTAAAGAATTCATATGAATAGTCTATGCTTTGATGTTGAGAATGTTGTAAACTCAATGAAGTGGAGTTTTGTTTAAAGCTTGAAGTATAATTAAGGTTAATATCTATGTGATTATAAATTAAAATCTTCCAGTCAAACGTAAATATTGTATGTGTTAAGTGTATAAAGGATCAAGGTCTTTGCTTGTTTTGGAATCATGCACTTAATTAGTAAAAGAAGTGGAAATAAGTGTTTAATGATTATTGGAAGGATTGAATGGTTATCTTGATGTGCTCTTCACGATTTAAGGATTATGAGTTCAAATTGATGCGACAATAATAAGGTTTGAGTTTGAAAAATCTTGCTTTGATTGTGTTTAGGATATCAAATAATTATGATTGGGATAAGTAAGAAAGGAATGTTTTATATGATGAATTGATTGTTATGTGAATCTGATGTAAATTCCCAAGTGATTATCTATTTGCTTAGAATTTTGTACAATTTGAGGTTATAACTTGAATCTAGTTATAGCTTGAGTATTTTTATGAAGATTTAAAAATGGATTTGTAAATGTAACAATTGATAATGTTGAACAATTACATTATTACTTTAGTTGAGAAGTTAGAATGAGTTAGCGTGATTGCCTAGGAAGTTTTATAGGAATACAAGCCTTTTTAAGAATTAAACAAAAGATTACTTTTGGGAATAAAAAATGGGTTAGTACCTAAAACTTAGGACTGTGAGAGACGCAGAATTATTACAAGTTAGTGTCGTGTATATATATATTAATTTATTATCTATATGTAATTATAGGGAAAAATAGTGGTGTTGGATCCTCAGATCATCGGAAAAGGAAGGAGCTAGCTAAGGTTTGAAGTTGTGGTACAGGTAGCAGTTTATTTCAAAAAAAGATTTCATTAAAGCGCCTTACATGAATAAAATTCATAATATCTGTAGCAACGGTAAGCTTTTTAATCCTTAGAGGTACAATGATGATGAAAGTTATAATTATGAGGGGAGTACTCTAAGGCTTAGGTGGATCGCTCCCTCTTTGTCAGAGACTGAAAATCTTGCAGGTAGAGGATAGAGGGCCTCTACTATTTAACCAGATGTTATTAGTAGTTGGCAAGCCTCCACTATTTAACGAATATATTGTTGATAGTGGTTGGCAGAGGTTGATGATTCACAGTATAAGGATAAAGATTATCAGTATTGTTAAGGTTTATGATTTATTATGCATGAACTCATAGGAAAGAAACTGCTATTGGGATTTCCAATATCACCCCCTCTCCAAACATTTTCAGTATCATAGATTGGGAGAAGCTCACTGGTAAGAAGTAAGGTAATATGAAGGAGCATGAATGCTTGCTATGTTTTGAACCACTGTAGATAGCTATTTTAGAAACTTAGTTATTTGTGCTTGTTATAAGCTTAAGTAAGTAAAACAAGCTAGAAGCTTGTTTAGTAGTTAATATATAACTATATACATATATGTATATATCTTTAGTGAACAGTACAACTGCCGACACAGGTAAGAGGGTTGTCATTCGTGATAACCCACTATTATATTGTTGTAGTAGGAAAATTATAGTATAAGGGGGTTTTTAACTTCCCAAGTGCTATCAGAAAAGGGTAGATACATTAAGTATATTTGGATTATTTTAATAGCTTTAATAACCACTTTATGTTATAAAAAGTTTTAAATTGTTCCAATTTGTCTGAAAAGCCTATTCCAACCGAAAAGAAGTTGGTTTGATATTTAGAAAGAAAAACATTTTAAATTTTTCATATTTTCATGTTTCTGGCATTTGCAAAAGTGGTTATAAATCAGTTAAAATGATATAGTATAGTAGTAAAAGTTTAGGTGTTACACTGGTACTTAAGAGGAATTGTGGTCAGTTTTGGATTCTTTGTTGACATCTGGGATTCCCTTGAACTCTTACTGCTAGGGTCACTTATAATTTGATGCGTTTTGGTTGTTATTGTGTGATCATTGGTAGGCTTAGGTTAATTTTTTACTCTAGTTTTTTGGATCCAAGATTTGTTTTAATATTTTCATTCCAGGGTCTACCATTATTGATTCGTTGAAGTATGGGTTCCAAAAAAGGGGAATGTTCAAAGAAAGTGGATGTTGAAGGAGAAAACACTACTAATTCAAGTGAAGATATTAGTCCAGATCCTCGTCTGACCGGGCTGAACTTGTATAGAAAGAAATGGTTGAAGGAGTACTGTGTAAACAAAACACAATCCTTGTTAGCTAAAAAAGAGGAGGTCTTGAGAGGATGGAAAGCATTTCCTAAGTCGATTAGGGAGACAAAGATGAGAGTTTAAAGGAGCGTGTGAGGAAGTTAGGATTTTCCAATATCCTAAAGGCGCCACGCATGAGTCTTCCTCATGACTTGCTTGTGTCTATCCTTCGAGCATACAATTCACCAACCGAAGAATTCTGAATCTGGGGAAATTCCAAGAAAATAACGGTGAATGATGTTAAAGACTTTCTTTGTGTGCCATGTAGTGGGGAGGAGGTCAGTTGCGATGTTGATGAAGCGGACCCATTTTATCAGATGTTGAAAAAGGACTTTTATAATGTGAATTACAAGGATATATTGGATTTGATAAAAGCAGGGGAGAATAATGAGAATTTTGAGTTTCTATTCATGTCATACACATTTGGAACTTTTGTATGTCCAACCGCTAGTGTAAAAGTTTGTGACCGACTCCTTAAACTGATTCATTCCACCATGAAAGTATTCGACCGTTTTGATCAGGCAACTTACATAATGCAAGACCTTCGGCAAGAGATGGAATACTATGCGCGTTCTTTTAGGAAAAAGAAGAGTGGACACTGCTTTGTGGGAGGATGCATTTATCTAGTTCTAGTATGTTTTTCGCTTCCAATTTTATTGTTGTTAGTTAAATGGAAATGTCTAATTTGACATCTAATTACTGGTGATGCAAATATATTTTTGTGAGTGCTTCTCGTTAAAAGTGGTTAAAGACCATTAAAATCCAATTAAATTCTGGACTGCAGAAAGGATAAAGCAAGTCATGCAGGATGAGAAAGATAGCTATAAGGGCATATTACATGGAGGAGTATACGCTAGTCCCATTGCCGATGCTAAGGGTACAAATGTAGAAGCTAAACTGGACTCGGTATGTGTTTTGTACGTTATCTATCTTTGGTAAAGTGAGTAGTGTATATAATAATATTGTTATTATATAGTTCATGTCATCCAGGACCTGAGGAACTTGCGTCAATGCCTGATGAGCGTTATTGATGCTGAGTTGTTGAAGTTCCAAGTCGACAGAGATGGAGCAAAAAATTTAGATGGGAAGACAGATGAGCCTACAGTGGGTGAAGCAAGCGATGTTTATGGGAAGGCATATGAGCCTGAAATAGGATTTGGTGATTATTTTGGGAGAGATGACAAAGAAAGTGGTAATGAATTTTAGAGCAAAAGTGATGGTGATGGTGATGACAAGGAAGGACATACCACTTGCTCCGATACACCAAGTATGACCCCCATACATGTACCCTACAATGATAATGACAATGATAGCGATCTAGGAGGAGGAGATGATTATGCTCTTGATGAAGATGTTGAAAAGGAAATAGAGCCTAGAAGATCATAGAGAACTAGATTTGCAAGATATACTTCTCCATGTGTTTTGATGGCATATAAGAAGAAGAAACGAACTGTAGGTGGGAAGGACCACTTTTTTAAAATCCTTTCTAGACTACCTCCGAAAAAAGATGGTGGAATGTAAGTCTTCGTTACTTTATTGAATTTATTACAAACTTAGTTCAATGGTAATTAATAATGTCATGCATTCGTCAGGTATGTCGTTCAGATCAACAATGAGCATGTAATTCGGGAAGAGCTATACTCTTTGGGTGGGATTCAAAGAGTGAACACTCGGGTTAGTTGTGATAATTAAAAAAGATTCTCTTTTTGTAATGAATGGTTTGAGTGATGAATGTTCATATTATTGTTTGCAAGTCATGCCCCTTGTGTGTAAGACTGTCATGGTGGATATGAAGGATGAGGGTGAAGTGAAGAGGCACATTTTTATGTCGAATTCATGGTTAGCTATCTGACATTGTTATAAAGTATTTTGTATGTATTTGGATACTTATTTGGATAGTTGCACTTTTTTCACATAAAGATGACCAAAAATGGGTGGAAAGTAACTACCAATAGGAAGCAAATATTGCCAGAACACATAGGTCATGACATGTCAAATTGTGGCTTGATTGTGGGCCCTACGCTAGTACGAGAGCATTGGTTCTGTTTTGTGTTGGAGCCAAAGACAATGGACTTATACTTGTTGGACTCTATGAAGCCAAAGGTAACGTGAAGAGGCGTGGGAAGGAGGAGGTGGTGTATGATCCCCAAATGGACCTTGCAAAACAAATAGTAGTATGCATTGTACAATGGCCTTTCTTATCTATGTGTTCAAATTAATTACAAATCTTGACACTTTAATGAGGGTATAGTGTTTTTTATTTCAATTGGACAAGTTTCATGCTATATTGAAAGTAGTCAATCCTCAGGAGTTCTCCAGAAAGCCAGTTTGTAAAATTACTAGGGTTCATTTGCCTCAACAAATATGTGTTAATCACTTAAAGTGTTAGTTTATTAAATGGTGTTTGTTATCCTTTTGTCAATGAGTTGAAACTTGCTCTTCCTTATAGGCATGATTGTGGCATCCATGTCATGATTTGGTTGACCAAATGGAGTCCTGGTGTGAAGCTTGATTATACAAATGTACACAACTGTCAATACTTATGCTTTTGTTTAAATAGATTGGACATTACATTTACTTTGGTCTGTCTTGTATTTAGGAGGATGTAGCAAATTTCAGGTATAATGTAATGTAGTGGCTTGTTAATCATTATCGGAATGTGCAAAGGATAAAGCATTGGGACTTCTTCAATAGCCAACCACTACAAAGCAAGTTAGACGAGTCTGATTGTAGATAGAATGCACTGGATGTTACTTTAGGACTTTTATTTGTAGTTATTCTAAAATTAACATGTTTTGAGACAATTTGACAAGTTGTAAGCATTCCGCTTTTTGTATGTTTCACTCTTTGTAAGCGTTGACAAGAAGCATTGGCAAGTTGTAAATGTTCTTCTTTTTGTATGTTTCATAGAGCATGGGACAAAATTTCCTTTTGGTATGTTGTATGAAAGGTTGAATTTGTATTGAATGGAGTATGGGAGAAAGTTCTGTTTTTTTATGCTTCTTGTTGGTCTGTTCACAGGTCTCTTTGAATATATAAACAAAAAACTCTTAACAATTTCTTTGTAGGCATTGATAAATTCATCATAAGAATTAACAAGATCTTATTAGCGATTAACAACTTACAACTTTGTTGCTAGCAATGTGAATGAAATGCTTGCTCTAAGCGTTAACATTTTCTTCGTAGGCATTAACAACTTCATCATAGGAATTAACAAGGTTTGATTAGCCATTAGCAACTTACAACTTTGTTGCTGGCAATGTGAATGGGATGCTTACTCCAAGCGTTAGCATTTTCTTCGTAGGGATTAACAACTTCATCATAGGAATTAACAAGGTCTGATTACAACTTTGTTGTTGGCAATGTGAATGGGATGCTTGCTCCAAGCATTAGCATTTTCTTCGTAGGGATTAACAACTTCATCATAGGAATTAACAAGGTCGGATTAGCGATTAACAACTTACAACTTTGTTGCTGAAAATGTGAATGGGATGCTTGCTCCAAGCGTTAACATTTTCTTCGTAGGCATTAACAACTTTATCATAGGAATTAACAAGGTCGGATTAGCAATTACAATTCACATAGCCATTTTGTACTTACAAACTCTGAATAGCGATTAACAACTTACAAGCGTTAACCATTTCTTCGTAGGCATTAACAAATTATTCGTAAATATTAACAAGGTTTGCATAACAATTAACAACTTTCGTTTCATATTTGCTATTTGCGAATATCAGATGGAAACACATTACCAAATTAACAACAATAGTATAACAAATAACAATTAACATACATAACAAATTCTTACTTACATGTCTACATCATCCATTATGTTTGATGAATTATCATTCCCTTTTGATGCTATATAGATATGCCCAATCTTATCGTTATAATCAAACAAGTTCCCAACCTCACCATCATCATTTAGATCTATCAACATCTTCTCATCAAAGCTCATAGTATATTTCATCTCACACATATTACATTCCATTCTAAGCCATGATGATATCATCAACCTCAAAGCTTCAAATGTTATCCTCTCTGTTATGATTTTCATCTTCACACCACCTCCATTATATTCAAATTTACCTTCAGAGTTACATACAAACTTGTCTTAAACATGAAAATAACAACATAATTCTTTTAATTCTCTTGAGCCACTATAAAGTGCCTTTTTTTCATTCCTCCCTGCAAAAAATAATTAATTTTGAATATATCACTTTCCATCCCATGTTCAATCTCATTACATAGTTTGTGAAAAACAATAGATAAACCCTCTATTAACAATTTCATAGTAGATTTTAACATTTATAGCATAGGTATTAACGACATAATATCTTTTTTTACAGCATATTGACAACACAGTAGCTGAATCACTCTGTAACAGTTTACAGCATAACATTAACGTTAACACCAACTGTGTCTTCAGCCTACAAAGTAAAGCCTAAATACAAAAGGAAAAATTCAGAAAAATATCACTTCAATTCCCACATTTTCACAAAAAAATTTTCTGAACGTTGGCTACAACTATATCAACATTAACATGCTTAAGGGATCATTTAAAAATTTTTTACTCCTACAACTAATAATCCACAAACAAGCATTCATGGTTGGCTAAAAAAAGCATTAATGGTGGTTTGTTTTTAACTCCCAAAATTTTGAGGGGCCTATGCTACCTTTTAATGCATGTGTAGAACAAAAAGTAGCCAATAGCCAATGAAGGAATCTTTTCCTCTTTTACTGTACGTGTAGTAGAAACATGTGAGGGCATTAATGGTGCTTTGTTTTAACTCCCAAAATTGGAATATTTTCCTCCTTCACATACTGTGCAATAATGAGGGAAGTAGTTCAATCAGAATAATCAACCCTTATCATCCCATTATGCGTCATTTTTCCATTCGATTTTTTTACAAAAGGCTTTTATTTACTAAATCTTTACAAGAATGATCAACCCATATGATTTACTCTATTTTGCCCTTACCTCTGTTTGCCGTCACCTCCGTTGACTATGACATTAGCTCCATCCACACCCCATTGGCCATCAGCGTTTTATGTGAAGGAAGAGAGGTTATGTGTGTGTATTGTGTTTTCAAGAGAGTGTGGCTTTCCTAAATTTCTTAAAAGAGGAGCATATTTGTCTTTCACCAACATATTGAAATCCCAGGTTGATCCCTAGGGCCTGAAATGGGCTTTTAAATGTTTAGAGACTAATTTGTCCTTTGTTATATTGGAGGGGATTTTTCGTCATTTTCTCAAGTATGAAAGTACATTTTTTTATCTTTTTTTTTTCTAACGCCGTTGAAATTTCGACTCAACAAAGTTAAACAGTAATTTTGTAGTTAAATGAAGACAGACTATAAAATTCAGCAATTTTTTATCAGCATCTAACTATAAAATTAGACTTTAGATTTGTTGAGTCGACATTCTATGTTCAATGAAATCAATGTCGTTAGCAAAAAAAATAACTAAAAATGTATTTTTTAAACTTAAGGGACCAAAAGGAGACTTGAGACAAACATAAAAGACCAAATGCAACAAACTTAATGCTCATTCCGCTCCTAGATATAAGATTAAATTGATTTTTTTAGATATAAATGAAGCAAAATAGACCTTTAAATTTTAACATATATTACATAATAGTTTATAAATAAGGTAATTTAGTTTTGATAAAAAAGATAAATATAAATACTTTAAAATGATTTCTTTTACATTATAAATTTCACCAAAAAAAAGTTATTTTGATCTTATCTTTAGGATATAAGGGAATACAATCATTAATCAGCCTACTATTAAAAACCTTAGGAAAAATCACGCTAAGATCCCATATAAAACAAATATATCTAATGAGTCTTATAAGTTAGTACTCCATCCGGTCCTAAATATAGGATATATGTGGGGAAAAGAGAATGATCATTAATATAAGATCTCTTTCTAATTGTTCTCCATTTTCCCCTAAATTATCCCTATTTATATTCCTCAATAATAAACGAGCAAGAGAGGGAGGGTGGGGATATAAATAGATGATCATGGTGCATTGGTAATATCATGTGATTTTAACTAACTTAACTAACATTATTAATATAATCAAATTAGGTAAATAAGTCTTATATTTAGAACCAGTATCAAATATGCTCTTTTACTTATTAATAATGGTGGCATTTTCATTTGTCATTAATAAACTATCATATTCGTGCACAAGAAAAACACATTGATGGTTGGAAAGGCTGTGTAATATGAAATAATAGTATGTGTTAAATGGCACTTTCGACCAAGTAAGAAAGATAATTCCACTTTCAAACCTTAATATGCCAATTAAATACATTAGTTGATCCTTTCTTAATATTTAAAATACTCATATTGCATACAGGTTGAAAAATCTGGAAGGATAGGTCAAAAATATCAAAAAGTAAGTTAGAAATGATTGAAACCTCAATATGAATGGTATTCAATGAAGCATTATTTTCATTTTCATTGTTCAACTTTATACACTCAAAATGTTGCAAAAATAACTATAAAAAGTTTTCTTGGTTAAAAACAATATAACAACTATCAATTGCTTAGATCAACTAGTTGTAGGTTGTTGTACCTTAATCAGTGGTCTCGAATTCGAGTTTTAGGTATGCAGTCACAATAATTACTTGGAGGTAGCAAGGTTCCTCATTGTGGGCCTACATACCTGCGAACCAGATTAGTCGGTTGTTGGTAGCGCCGAATACTGGTGGATAAATAAAAAAAACATAATAACAAATGTAGCTAAACCTTGAAAGATTTCCAGTTTACTGTACTGGTCAAAAAATGCGAAAAAGGAAACTGAAAGTATTTTCTACTCGAATTTCTAAATGATTTCAAAGACAGAATTAATTCAGGTCACCATCATTAATTCAAAGATTTCCAGTTTAGTGCAGTGGTAAAAAAATGTTAGGACTGTATAATGGATGACTAAAATTGAAATTTCTGGATTTATACAATGAAAATAAATACGGAACGAGATGAATGAATTACAAGACTGGAAAAGAAAAAGCTTCAACGGATAGGATTGATAAAATGCTATTGAATGTAGTGATTTTTCTCAGGAATGTCCGGATCCTCTTCCTCTTCCTCCTTCCTTCCTTTTATCTCTTCCGCGTTTGAAGTAACGCTGCTGAAAGCATGGAAAACGATCCTGGATTTCCCTCTTGCCTCTTGCCTGTTACTCCCCTATTTTTCGCTTGGCTTTAATTATTAATTAATCCTCAGATAACGAGTTCCTTCAGCTTGAGCGTTACTTTCTCTGCTAGCTGCCTCGTGGTCTCTGTTAAAAATAATTCTGTAAAATCAATTGTCAGGTCTTGTATAATTCCGTTGATGGTGTAGGTCTTCTCGTCATGGGGTGTTGTTTGTTCCAAGATGATACCTTTTCGATTAGGCCCATGATAGACACGTTGCTTCATTACATGGGCTGGCTCTTGTGGACTTGCCTCTTGGACCCAGGAGGATGGGCGTCACTCTTGGAAGTAGGAGAAGAATTTTAGGGCTTATGTTTAGTGTTTAGGAATTTTAAACTAGCTTTTCAATTAGTTGAAGGACTAAATGCTGTTAAAAAGTCCCTAATGTTTGATGAATCCATTGTCCTAAAACACAAAAAATGCAACTTCAGAAAATTGAAAACTCCAAGGACCACGAGAATTTCTCTCTAAAAAAACATACACACAGACACAGAAACTATCAATCAACAAAAGAAATGGTTCAAACATGTGAACTATGAATACATCACAGATACAGAAGAAGAAGGAAAATAGATAAATATACTGTGAACTAAGCATAACAGTAGCTACTTACAGAGTTGACCAAAAAAATGTAGCCACTTACGGAAGTGAAAGGGTAGCTATAATCTAAGAAGTTAAAGTACGAGAGAAGGTTCAGAGAAGTGAAAACAGAGACAATATAGCAATGAGGGCAACATATACTTCTCTTTCTCTTCACTAAGTTTCCCGCGCGCCGTCATGCTAGAGGTATAAGGAGGCTTTTTGACTCGTATGCTGCAAACCATAAAAATAAGTCTCCATATGCCAGCTACACTGTAAAAACTATTTCCCATGATGCTACACATTCACAAATCTTTCATTTAAAGAACGATTTTAAATTTGTATTTTTGTGCCATATCAGTTGATGGAGAGAGGGGTAGGAGAGGACCTTGGAATGGGAGAGGGAGAAGGATAGGGAGAGGGGAGGGATAAGCATGTAGGCCACAAAATTTTTTTAATAAAATATTAAAGGAAAATTAAATGTTAGTGTTCATATACGCTAATTTTTAAGCCAGTTCAAATATATTATACACATACAAAGAAAACCTTGAATCTCTTTTAATTCAAATTTATATCTTCATCCATATTTAATTTACATTATTCCGCATAAAAAAAGTCAACAAAATAATAAATAAAGAGTAAAATTGTACATCTATATGAAAAATTTGATACTATGACTAATTAATATGATAAAAAATCATTTTTATATGTTATATGAAAAATCAATTTTGAAAATATATTTTTTAAAATAAATTTTAGAAAATAATTTTTTGATCAGATTAATTAGTCACGGTATCAAATTTTTCATATAGATGTACAGTTTTACTATTTATTTATTATTATGTTGACTTTATTTTTATGCAAAATAATATAAATTAAAATATGGATGAAAATATAAATATGAATTAAAGAGATTCAAGGTTTTCCTTATATGTGTACAATATGGTGAAAGTGACTTAAAAATAAGAGCACATGAACACTAATATTTAATTTTTCCTTTAATATTTTATTAAAAAATGTGTGTCCTACATGCTTTTCCTTCCTTTATCCCTCTCCTTCTCCCTCTTTCATGCATTCCACTGTCCTCTCCTTTGTTAGAATCTTAAGTTTTGATGAGGACTGGACCCATATATAACATAAGTAAATAAAGTGTAAGTTACCTTTGAATTAAACAAGTAAAATCTGATAGGTAACAGATCACTATCGCTAGAGCTAAAGACTATCGCTAATGAAAAGCCCAACAATAGCTTAGCTGAAGTCAAAAGGAAATTTCTCTATCGCTAATAGACAAAGAGCCATAGCAAATGAAGTCCTAGAAATAACAAAGTTAATATCTATCACTAAGTTCTTCACTATCGCTAATGAAATATTCTATCGCTAGAAGTTCACTGATAACATGGATAAATGAAAGGAAGAACAACTAGCAGAAAAGTAAACCAAGTCCTTGAGCTAATGGAATCAGCTAGCGATATCATAAGATGCTATCGATAACAATATTAGCTATCGATATCTAAATACTTGAGGAAATAACGACTCAGATAGCTAAACAATCTTGAGATAATAAAGGTCACTAGCGATAATGCATATAGCTATCGATAATAGAATGTTCATTGTGATAACTTAGACAAACTGATAAGCTGATACATTGAGCTAATGAACTAAGCTTGCGATAACATTTGCTGTGCATTTACATGATCACTTGTTTAGCTAACAGCTCAAGTGTAGGAATTATACTATGCAGTTAGCGATAGCAAAGCATGCTAGCGCTACTGAAAAAGCTGCTATGCAAGTACAGTTTGTACGGATGCTCAGAACGCTCAGTCTACATCTCTCTTAGCTCACCCTACGCAAGGGCAGTTGAAGCTAGAGCAGAAAGTTAACCTCGATGAAGAAACTGCATTAAATGCCAACGGCTATGAGTTCTCAACGACCATATTCAAATGGCCTCATGAACACAATGGCAGATCTGAGAAGAGCTTTAAATACAGAACTTGAGCATTTATGAAGGACTGACGAAAAACGAGAATATTCAGGAACACATTCATTGCTCTCTGATTTCTGTATTTATTGTTCTAAGTGATTTTATTTGTACTTAAGTGATTATCATAATCTGTTCATTAAGTGAACTTTATTGTTGAAATCCTCTACTGTTTGAGGTTGTTCTAAAGCTTGGTGCTTTAAGAACAGGGTAGTCACCTTACAGGTAGTAAGGGGGAGTGTTTAGAGGGATTCTAAAACTCTGTAAAGGTTGGCAGGTGAACTTATGTTGTAAAACCTGTGGTTAGTGGAACCCAACAAGGTGTTGGAGAACTGGACGTAGGCAGTGTTGGCCTAACCAGTATAAAGATTATGTTGCTTTGATTAGTGTTTAATTTTCGGAAGCACAATTCACCCCCCATCTTGTGTGATTGCCATTCTCATCCTTCTTCCTCTCCCATTCCCCTACCCACTCTCCGTCAGCTGACATGGCACAAAAAGACAAATTCAAAATTGTTCTTTGCAAGAATGATTTGTGAATGTGTAGCATCTTGGGAAATAGTTTTCACAATGTAGCATTTGGGGATATATTTTTACTGTTTGCAGCATACTAGTCGAAAAGCCATATAAGGAAGGAGGGTGGTAATGGCTCTTAATTACCTTTACAAGTGATCTCTCAGTAAGAACTCTCTCTTACAGATCACTCTCCCTTACAGTTTGTAAGTTTACAACCCGCTCTTAAGATCCTACTATTTTAAGAGTAATCCCCACTTAGAATAAGATTACAGAAACTTGTTCACTCAATGAACATATTTTGATACACACTAAAGTACAAGTATAATGAATGAATATAACTAAGAGTAGGTGAGTATTGAATGCAGGAAGTATTAATTGCTTGAGAGTGTATTCAATTTATTCAATCAATTCGTGTCACCAACTTCTTCACCAATTTCTTTTATACATATCTCTGGAATTTTGCCCATTGTTGAGATTATAGTCGTTGTGTCTGATATGGATGAGAGATAATGAATCTTGATGGAGTGTTGAATTGATGATGTTCTTGTGTTGCATTAACTCACTTGTACTTGATTAGCTTCAGTTCTTCTCTCTTAATTAACTGCAGAAAAAAAATGCGGTTTCAAACGGCTCAATTCTTGAGTCTGTGTGAGTAATGTTAACTGCTCGAAATAGGTCTGACATACTCTGCACATAAAAGGCTTAAACATTCAAATCCATCGCCAGATCGATCATAAGGCTCCATTCGATCACTGCTTATTAGGACTTGCATCACTTGAACATGAGACTAGATAAAATGCCACGCCTGTTCGATCACAGGATATCCTGACCGATCATGCTTCTTTGATTGAATAGGCTTAAGTTATATTGGCCTTGTTTCAATTAATCCTAGACTTTCATAATCGATCACAGAACATCACTCACATACTCTTTGATCGATTAGGTGACTATGATCGAATAGGCTAAGATTAGGACTTGAATTACAACTGAGAAGTCTTGATCGATCACAGGATGTCCTGATCGATCATACCCTTTAATTCGATCACTCTAAGATTACTAAGTTTGATTTCCAATTAAATTCAAGCTTCTCTAATCGATCACAGGGCGTCCTGATCGATTAGGCGGCCATACTTATAACTTATACTCATTCTAACCTTTTCTTGATCGATCATAACATTAGATTCTTAATTGATTATCTCTCTCTGATCGATTAGGCAATGACTTAGGATTTCTATCAAATTATTCTAAGTTCATTCCAGTTCTAAGTCCAATCTTTCTTTATGCCTAAGTTATGTTTAGTTATAAAAAATCATTATTCTAACAATTAAAAAAATACATTATGTCACTTTCAACACTATTTTTTTTTAAACATGCAACCCGAATCAACCCAGCAACTTGCCGGGTTCCTCCAAGGTTAGTCTGGGCTTGTTCGGGTTGTTCCGGGCTAGTCCAGGTTATCCTAGGGCAATCTGAGTTGACATCAAGCCATGTTAGTTTCTTACCGGGGCCCTTTCCATGGCTGGGTCACTAGGTTCTAGGCTGACTTGGCTAGTCTGGTCCGGATTTGATTACCTGGCTTCTAAGTATTTGAGGTTAAAGGTTTAATTTTTTTTGAGTGAAATGAAAGTTTTATTCATCTATAATTACATGGGGGTTAAAATCATCAGGTGGCATAATTTTATTTGCTAGAGTTTAAATTAGTTGTTACTCTAACGCTGTGTTTGGCTCTAGAAAGGTGAGGGGAGGGGAGGGTTAAAATTTTAATAAAGGGAATGGGAGGGAAGAGAAGGGCAGATATTGATAGAAGGGAAGGGTGGGGGAGGGAAGGTATGGATTTTAATGATCCCTTGTTTGAATTTATTAAATGGAAGGGGAGGGGAGGAATTTTGATGTGCATATTTGGATTAGGAGGGGTAGAGGATAGCTAATAAAAAATTGACTATTTTTCCCTTATAATACTAAGGGATTTGAGCTAGATATTTGTTAATGATTTGAATTAGATATTTCATTATGATTTAGATAATAAGGATTTGAAGCTACATAAACCAAGAAAATAATTATATAAACAATAAAAAAAGCCTAAACAGCACATTGGCAAAAAAAAAACCCTAAACAATAAGTTACAAACACCATGCATATGGCCAGGTGGGGAGTGGTTCGGTGAATGATATAATTAGGAAAGTTAAAAGAAGCTAATATGGGAAACTGATAGTACAATAGGACTAACGACCAAAAGATTGGTTGGGTTTGCAATGGAAGAGCATTAAATAAATGAAATGAATAAAGCAGAAAAGAAAGCAGGTGGCAGATGATAACTATATAAACATATTTAGATAAATATATAAAGAAGGATGCTATATACAGACTAAATTGATCGAGTGATAATTCATGTATATCTCACGTGATTGGTCTCCTTTGGTGGCCATTAACGCCTTGCAACAAAGATTAATTTACTCAATACAAGTTCACTTTTTATCTAAAAGCATTAAAAAAGTGGAGAAAGTTATGAAAAGACTTGCCCGTAAAAATCATGCTTTCACTCATCTCAAGGTGTCAACTTGTAGATCAATTTATTGTTCACAAGCTATGGTCAAAAGTCTCGGGCTCCGTGCAAGCTAGCAACATCACTGTCATAGGCTGGCTCAAGGCTCTGTTTGGTTTACATAAAACCCACCTGAAGAAATGGAAATTTGTCATTTTCCATCCTGTGTGAACATTTGGTTGACAGATTGCTCACCAATTCCATTTCCGACGGCGGCATATTTTCCTTCAAAGAATAGAAAGTAGCTTCCCACTTATTTTGGTGGGAATCTATTTTTTGTCATACGATGGAAGTTCCAGAAGGCTATTTTGCCCTCAACCATGTTCTTCTTCTTCTTCTCCTTCAACATCGTAGTTTCAAGCTCCCTTCCAATCCCCATAACTTGAGTTCGATTTCGCCAGGATGTTGGACGAAGATGAAGCCGTAGGGTTTCGAACCTTCTTCAATATTTGAAGAGAACAGCCACATACAACATGTGACGGCGGACGGTGGATAGCGAGCTCTTGCATTTATCCTATTGCTACATACGAATTGAGAAAGAAGAAACAAAGAAAGAAGAAGAAGACGAGGAGGAAGAAGAAGAAGAAGAGTCCCATCATTTTTTCTTTTTTCTTTTCCTTTACTTATTGTGTTTTACTTTCACTTCTTTTTTTTTCTGATTGAATTTATACTGAAATTGTGTATATGATTTAGGTAATGGATTATTACATGGATTTCCCAGAAATTTTGATGCAGGTAAATTCGAATTTAAGCAATCAAATTCGAATTCGACATACTCATTGGTTATGAAAACAAGTTTGAGATCAATTTTGCAACTTCAAAATGGATTTTCGAAAGCAAAAATTGAATTTGGCTGCGTACATATAAATCTGACGGGTATGATTTTTTTTAAAATTTTATTTTATGTTCATATTTAATATTTATATTTATTTATTGTAATTATTTAAGATACATGAAAAGTAGTTTAGATTTGGGACATGAGTTTAAACATTTGAATGAGGGAGTATGAACAAGAAAATAAGGAAGATAATTTTTTTTTTTTTTGTTTAAATTGAAGTATCTGAAGTTTCAAGAGATATGGGTGAGAAATTTTTTGGATACACCCAGTAATTGAAGCAACTAAATTCTCACCATCTAATTGTATTTTAGGCATTGTTTCTGTTTAATTTATCATTCATTTCATTTACTGATTAATTAATTTGTTAGATATGGTGGTAAGTGTCTTTTATATCTAAACTAGAGTTATTTTGGTGATATTTTTAAATATAATGTAGTTAATTTTTAACCATATAATATCAATATTTTTTAAAATTAAATCTAAGTGATTCTGGTATTTACTAAAAATATTTTATTTATTCATGTAAATTAAATTTTTTTTTATAAAATTTAATATTTATTGAAATTATAATTATTAAAAATAATTTATTCATTTATTTTTATGATAATATAATTTTAAAATATAATATTAGTGAGTTTAATGAATAAATACTCATTAAGGGTAAAATGATTATTTGCATAGAATTCTGAGTTTCTTTACCCCCATTTTCAACCAACCAAATGTAAAATTTTCCATTCCACTCCATTCATTTCCTGTGCATATCAAACTTATTGAGCTTCCATTCTTTTCCATTCCCTTCATTTCCTTTTCATTCTGTCAGAATAAACCAAATGGGCCTAAACAGGGTCCGCTTGAGCTCAAGCAAATGAGTTGATCCACTTTGCTAACATTTCTCTTTCTATAATAATTCTAAAAAATTCAAGCCTTACCGAAAGAAATTCCCAAAAAAAAAAACCGCAATTCCTTCGTTTGCTTTTTGCTTCTCCCGCCAACAACTCAAACCAAGCTGAAGAAAATAAATTTACACATTCAATATTCAATATTCCTTCTCTTCAACTTCAAAAATCCCTCTCACTCCTCAGTGGAGATGATTTTCATATTCTAAATCTCTTCAACCTTTCACGCTATCAACAGCATGCAGTGATCCCCCAGTTCTACTGTGTCACTTTCCAAAATCCAACACCCAGCATTGCTTTGAGGTGAGACCCTGTTCTTCATCTCTGTTATGTTAACCCTCCGATATCTTTGTACAAGATTCATCAGTTCATTATATTATTGAGTTTAGTCTTCTACTCCAAGTAGTATTTACTGATCGTCATTATTTCTGCGAGGTCAAAACAGATTCTTTCTTGCTTCAACCCTGTTTCAGTTTTGGCTAGTGCAGATGGCACATGTTGAGAAGGCCTTCTTGGCCGAAGTTCACCCGAAGATTGATTGTTCCTTCTCCCGGGAGGTTATCAACTATGAAGGAAGTTCTGTCGGTGGTTGACCTTGTCTTCTTTGATGAAGAGGTGATACTTAGATGATTGGGCAGATTCATTGATATGAGCAGTGGATTCAACAACCTATGAGTACACATATGTTATTGAAATTTGTTAATTGTTAATTAGATGGCCTTTCGAATAGAATGGGTCTGAGGAAGAAATTGGTTCTTTGACTGAATGAAAATGGTAATAAGCATGCTTTTTTCATTCTGAACCATGTTGTGTGAATAATGTTGATGTACATAAATTTGGTAAAAAGTATTAAAAAATGTGTATTTTTCCCAGAAGTCTGACGTTTACTATTAAGAAGAAGAGATTACCTTCGATGATGCGGCCTTGAATTCAAATGGAAGGTCTTCACATACTGTAAGCTCACTACACATACTTTAAGGAATTTTAGTCTGGGATAGATTTACTGAGTTTTTGCAATGTGTATGATCTCAGGTCAATGTGGTTCTCATGGTGCTCCTGGCAGAGAAATGCTAAGTGAGAGCAAGTTGAGGGATCTTCTACACATAGTTCTAAGTACGTTCTCACTTATAAAGGTCGAAGACCTGCTCTGCTACATGTGAAGGGCAAGTCTTGTAAAACCTTTGTGCTTTGCCTTTGATCACATTTATTTGTGTCATGCTTATTGCAGTATGCATTTTTCACCTGTTAAAATCATTTGCATTCATGTTACAATTGCTGTGGAAATTAGAAGACCACTGCATTCCCTTCACATTTGTTAATGTCTTAGCACCTCACTAGCGAATTTTTGTTTCTACAATTTCTATGTTGTTTTATTCGGATCATCTATTGTCAGGCACCACGCCTCCTGCACGTTAAGCATATTAGCATTTGTACTATTCACTTTTAAAACAATTTGTGATTCTATGATATAATTTGCTATCATAAATTTTCTTGTAGGCTTCTCTTTGTGAGTATCTTTTGAATCATACTCTATGGTCTGATGGTGATCAAAGCATAACTTGTATTGATTTGTAGTGCTTGGAAATGGATTTAAATATCACATTCTTGCTGATCTGTCTTGAGGTTGCAATATGTGGGAGTTTAATGGCTGATTTTTCTAAGTGGAATTGTTTGGAGTAAGATGTTAAAAATTTGTCTATTTGATTTTACGGCTTGTCCAATAATGATTGCTCATGGCATGTGTTAATCTCTCTTATTGCTTGAGTTACATCAATTGTAGCAGCCAATTTTACTTATTGTTTGCATGTAATTATTGATGATCGGATAAATGATAGTAATTTCATCTACCCATTTTCCTTCTAATAAACTGTTATTTACTGTTGTCACAGGATGTTCATCGACACATGCAAGAGGCTTAAAATTATGAAGGCATGCATTTTAAAAATTATGAAGGGTTCTAATGACATTGGCTTGGGTATGCATTTTAATTGATGCTTCATTTTGTCATTTTTATTGCACAAATTCTATAATAAGGTTATCCGTTGATTTGATGTGTGGCCTCCTTAAACATAAAAACCAATATATTCCATCCAAGGGCGGCTGCTTAAATACGTAACATGTATGAATAGTCTCAAGGTAGTAAGAAAAACATCTTGGTTTTGTTTTTTTCAAATTAAATTTTACTATTTTATCGGGAACAAAGCAGATCATTTGTTCAATTTTTAAGGGATCATTTTGTGCAACAAATTCATGTTTTCTTATGTGGTTGGATGAGTCTGCGTGGATGCTCATTGATATAGGCAATGAGAATGAGTTTCTTGTGTGGTTGGATGAGTTTGTGGATGTTACATTTATATTATCCTTAATAGTTGTTTGTAACAGCTTCTTTGGACATCACGCATAATCTGTACTTTGACCGCTGCATGCTGATGTTGCTGTAATTTTTTTTGTCCACAATGCAGTGTGTAGCGATATGAGATCAAAGTTCTTCTAGATTTTCGAATGGATTAAATGTTAAGGTCAATGTTAAAGAACTCACTGCAACAGTGTTATGATCTATTGTGTGAGGCATGTCATTTATGGCTGTTGTTAGGTAAATGTAATGTCATCATCTATTTCTACGAAGGATTGAACATTTGTAATTGCCTACCCTGAATGAATTACACAAAATCACGATGGTTTCTCTCACATGTTGTTATTGCCATTTCTTTGTTATTTTCGTGTAATTCATTCCGACATGATTTCATGTTAGTTTGGAATTTGTGACTGCATGTTTTGTTTTGCGCCATTTTGTTTGCTAAAGAAGATAGCGTCAAAAAACTTGTTCGCCCTGCGCCGCAAGTGCACGGGTCGCGTCAAGTAATAAAGTGATGAGAAAAGTATCGTTCCCACGAGGATTTGTCCAAAACCCGGTCAAACAATGATTATTACATTCTCGCCCAATTTGAGTGACACAAATGTTGAGATTGAAAATTAAATAAGAAAATAAAGTGAAAATAAAACTATAAACAAGTGATTCTCCAACTTCAAGGATAAAATGGGTCCTAAGATTATCTCTCCCCCTTTTACTTCTCAAAACTCAATTAACCCCCTCAAAGAAGCTCTCAACGACACCACGTGCTAATCTAGGATTCACAGAGTACTTGTAAACGCTCCCTCAAGTCAAGAACAAGTGTTTAATCCTATTAATTGCACAATCTCTTGCTACAATTTAATAAAATCCAATTTTAAGCTCCAATCCTAATGTGATTATGCAAGGCTAGCAAGTATATCTCTATCTTACCAACAAAACCATCCGTTCGTCATGCAAACTTCTGGTTCTTGCACTACTTTACCCAAGTTCTACACTCAACCTAGCCCTCTCAAGCATCAATCAAGTGAACCCAACATTTAAATGGTGATCAAGCACTTAGAAGCATTAAGAACGGAGTAAAATAAGCACATATATATTATTAATCACAAATTAAGAGGAGGAATCAAGAATCAATACATACAAGGGTTCAAAATAATCCTAGAATCAAAGTATTTAGCTACTCATGTTCTACAACTCCAAGGGAGCATATATATACAACATTACAAAAACAGAACAAGAGAAGAGAATGAAGAAGGAAGAGATAAACCAAGAGAGGAAGCCCAAATCTCTTCGAAGCTCCAAGCCCAAGCTCAATCCCCTCCAAACTCCATGCCCTAGCAGAGCAAAACACCCCCAAGAATGCCCAAGAGTTGAAGAATGTCGAGCTAGATCGAAACCCTAGCTTTTATATCACTTAAATCTGTCAAAAAACGCGCAAGCAGAGCACGCAGTTCGCCGCGGCGAAGTCCACGGCGAACTATGATCGTTTCTGCCTCTTTTTGGGGGTTTTGGCTCGCCGTGAGTTCGCCGCGGCGAACTGGGACCTGCCGGTAATTTTGGAAATTCGGGGACCTATCTGTAATTTGGGAAATTCGAGGTCTTTTTCTGTAATTTTTACAATTCGTCCAGAAACTTGTATTTTCCCTTTTTTCTTGAAATTTCAGCTTCTAGCCCCAATTTCTCCCCTTTTCAAGTGTTCTTCTTAATCCGGGATCCCTTGGTTATTGTATCAAAATATTCCTACAATATTTACATAAAACAACATAAGAAATTAACTACAAAAATAATCAAAATCTACATAAATATACAATTATATGCGACCGAAAATCAAATGAACATTTCCTCTCTTGAGTATCCAAAATTTATCAATGAGTTAATAAAACTCAAGGAAAATATACTCAAATGACATGAATTTCTAGGAGTTATCAGTTGTGTAAGGGAAAACTGAATGAGTACAAGCTCTAGTTACATGTCAAAGTAACGGTTATTTCCGATTGCATCTATCAAATTATCTTATGATGATATATTAATGAAATAATTCATCCGTGCAATGCGTCTAGCTCGTTAGAATACAACAGCTCCATTAATTTTATTCTAAATTGGTTATTTACTCGCCTAAAACAATTTACTAAGGATGGAATATTTTTCAATCCAAAAAAAATTGCAGTCTTCTTGCATAGGTAGTGAAGAGTAACAAAACTAAGGACATAATGTTTTTCAATCCAAAAAATCTGTAGTATTGGGGCACATCAAGAAAAAAGACAAAGAAGAGGGAAAGCAAAGGAAATATGGAGGACCGATGAAGAGAGTGTGCAGATTTCAAGGAAAAATTTGCAGATGAGAGTGTCAGGGTGGAAAACGAAGAAGCACGAATATCTAAAAAGTAAAAACTGATTAAAGAAATAGAGAAAAGATAGGGGTATAATCATACTTTGCTGCTGTTAGGATTTTGTTAGGACTGCTATGCCTTGCTAAGTAAGCAGAGTGTGTGGTATAAGTCCACAGTGGCTTGCTTTAGCAGTTATGAGTGATAGCAGTGTTTCATTTCTTCTCTTCTCTGACTGACTTCTTCTTCCCTAATCTCCTCTGTTTTCTTCCTTATAATTCTCTTCTTCTTTCACTATTTGTTCTTGGTTGTGTCATTCTTGTTCTTGCATTATGTTTATCATGCCATAAACAGTAAACGTTAATTTTTTGGGAGATAATTATTACAGAGTACTAGTTAGCGTACTCTATATTTTGTTCTTCTTCTTTAACACTGTTACAATTAGCTTTTGTGTTTCTTTAACAGAAATGGTTGTTTCTGTTTGCTTGTAATCTCTATTAGAGATTGATAAAAGTCCCACATCTAATGATTGAAAAATGAACTAATGGTATATAATGTTAGATTGAGTCCCATCACAATGGTTTGAGTTTTCATGATGGATAGACAAATCTAACATATATGTATATAAATACAATTAGTTTATATCTCAACATGGTATCATACCTGAGTCCTCTAAGACTTATAAAAAAAGTACAAGTGTGACTCTAGCTCTGATGAAAATCGGAGTTGGATAATTTTGGTTTTTTATATTATGACTGTTTGTGTATGTGCTATGGGATTTGTAGATTTGTAAGTTTTGAGTGATTTGTTGCTTTATCTCATGGGAGTTAGTTGAGAGAAAAATATGCAAATAACAAATTAAAAATTAAGTGAGAATGTAATATCGATCTATGCAATGCAAAGCAGTTTCCTCCATACTTTAGTGGTAATTTGTCTCATAACATATTTATTTGCATATAATTACTCAAAGAAAAAGTAGTACAAATACCAAATTATAAAAGCAGTTTAATCCTTCATCTATAATTTAATTAGTCATTCAAATTAAAATCAAATTTTTAGAAGTTTAAACTACAATATTAAATCCAAGTAAAAAAAAGTAGTACAATATTATTAGGGGTGGAAATAGGTTAGGCTGATGCAAGCTTTAACTAAATAGATCTGAGCCTAATAAAAAAATGTAAAACTTAAGCCTTAACTTGAGCCTGCATATAAGCTTTTTATTTTACGCCTGAGCATGAGCCTTCAAAAGGCCTGACAAGGCATGAAATCTTCTTTAAAATCCTACTTAAAATGTAAACTCTTAAATATGCTTAAAAGTATATACTTCTAATTTTATATATTACCGTTTAAACCTATTATAATGCATATGTCTGTCTCAAAGTTTTTATCGCTATAAAGTAGATTTTTTTGTTCTTTTATCTTAGAAACTATGATAAATTATTCGTTTTGGTACAATTGGAATAAACTTGCTAGTTGCAACAATTATTATGTTTGAGAAAATTATACAAATTAGAGAAGAGCAGTGAGTTAGCAATGTATCTGAACTATTTGGAAGGGATCAAAAAGAGCTGAATGACTAATGAGTGAAATGGTTGAACTTTGTGTATGAATGTTTAGATGTGAAGTTTAGTGCTAAAGATAGGTTGTTAATGTTAGAATTAATTTATAATTTATTTATTTTATATTATATACCATGATAGAAATTAAAAAAACAATTAAATAAACTAGGCATGTAGGATATGCCTTGCAAAAAAAAAAGGCTTGGCCAATTTAGGTAACTAGGCGTAACAATAGGCCTGCATACTAGGCTACGCTTATTATAGAAAAAGTCGTAGGTCCCTAATAAGAGTTTGGCCTATGCCCATCCCTAAATATTATATATTTCTATCCAAAATTAAAATTGGTTTGTCTTATAATTAATTTTTTTTGGGTAATATTTTCTTATAATTAACTAAGTGACTTCACCACCAAGTGACACACAAGAATGTAATGAAAACCGTTAAAACTGAAACTAAGTAATAACAAGGTATATATATGTTTAGTTACTGATCTCGATGAGAAGTGCATAATCTTATATATATAAAAGTAGAGTAGCCAGTGTGCCCTTCTGATACGTGTTCACTTGCCATATCATGCCAAGTTCCATCCATCATACCCACTAACTCCATCATGCTCAATAACTTCTCATGCCCACTAACTGCATCATGTCCATTAACTCCATCATGTCTGATAACTGCATCATGCTTGATAACTTCTCATGCCCACTAACTGCATCATGTCAATTAACTCCATCATGTCTGATAACTGTATCATGCCCACTAACTCCATCATGCTCACTAACTTCTCATGCCCATTAACTCCATCATACCCACTATCTGCACCATGCCCACTAACTACTTATGCCCACTAACTAACTTATGCCCACTAACTCCGTCATGCACACTAACTTCTTATGCCATATGTGGCTTATAAATGTAGGATGTCATATTCCATTCTTGTGTACTCAATTCTTTTATAACTTGGTCTATCTTTCTTTTCACAAACATGACAAGGTTTTATGATCTTTTGTATGCTGAAACCTGGCCATTACAATTGGCTTCTTCATGTCCGCATCATTCGATTATGGACAATTCCAACACGCTTTGAAAACCAGGATATTTCACTATTGAATTTGTGATGCAAGATATGGGTGTGGGTCTATGTTTTTTCTGCATGTTTCTCAACATCTAATAAATTTTTTTGATCACCTTAATATTCTTTTTGCTATTTTTGTTGTCATCAAAACATGGTGATATGATTCATGAAACTGTGCGTGGTGGATTTTTCCTGAGACATAAGAAGATTCTACATGAAGGTGCAACTTGTCAGATAAGTCATTTTGATGTTGTTCCCAATACCGGAGGTTATCGTTATACTAAAATCCATACCGGGTTAACTTCCAATATTCTACTGTGATCAAGCTGTGGACATATGGTAGTTGCATTCCTATTTATGGAATTTCGTTCAAGTCTTTTGCTCATTTACAGTCTAACGCGTTTGATGATAGATTTCTTGTGGGTGGGTGATCTTTCTATTTTCGTTTTTTATGGTAGATGTTGCATAGCTTGAATGTGTTTTGTGATATTGGGTTTCAAATTTATAACATATGTTGTCAGGAAGGTTACTGCTGTGGAGCATCGAGAGAAGTGTATTGTTGGTGGCAGAAATCAGATCTGTGTGAACATTAAATTAACAGACACAAGGTAGATTATTTACTGTGTTTACATTAATTTTCTCAACCATTTGCCCTCACATATAGTGACATCTATATAATTAACTCTTTATTATGCATCATGGAGAGACTTCGAGGCACCTTAGGGGGATTAGTTGCATATGAGATACTTGACTATATAAATAACCATGAATTTGGCCATGCTATCCTCGTTCTTCAAAGGTGAAAGCTAAGGAGTTTATGAGTTAGTGGTTCATAATTGGACAACTGAGTCATTTCCCATTGGTTGTTTTAGTTTAATATTTTGCACTATTTCATGATTCCTAACTTATCTCTTACATAGTAAAGAAGAAGTTGTCTAACTCCATGTTTAGTTCATGCATGTTGATTCATCCTGCTTAGGCTTATGTTGTGACATCTATTTGATTCTCTCATTAATGTTCTTCCTATTTTGCAGCATAGAGGGACTTGAATGCACCTTTTGGGGACTATTTACAGATGAGATCCTTGACTACATGAATCAACATGAATCTGGCCATGTTTTCCTCATTCTTCAATGGTGTAAGGCAAATGAGTTTATGAGTTAATGGTTCATTATTGGATGACCAAGGCACCTTATATTTGTTGTTTTAGTTGAATACTTTGCATTTTGCTTTAATACCTCCAAGAAGTTTTTTGTATTATACGTACATATATATATCTATATGTATGTATAAAATATATAGAATAAAATCAATTTAAGATATTAAAATAATAGAATAATAATTCATTTGTACATTAACTATCCTATCAAAATATTCCAATATCTATATATCTATTATATAAAAACTGAAACCTTGGAATCATGTTGCATGCCATCTAGCACACCCATCTAGTGCCACGTGTTATGGAGTTTACAGTTTACAATCAACCCATCATGCCTTTCACCCAACCCCACCTCCCACATTTTTCTACTTGAACACTATTTAAAATAAATAATTTTAAAATTTTTATGTTAAGGAAAGTTAAAATTTAATGGGAAGTTACAATAGCTAGCGTGCATATTTTGACACATGTCCAGCAGGCATCTCTAGCCAAGTCTCCGTTAATTAACCCATCACGCCTTTCACCAATTCCCACCTCTTGTATTTTACACCATCAACACTATTTTAAAGTAAATAGTTTTAAAATTTTGATGTAGTAGGAAGTTACAACAGCCAGAGGCATTCTACCACACGTCCAATGGGCATCTCGCGCTAAGTGTCCATCAATTAACCTATCACGCCTTTCACCCATCCCCACCTCCCGTATTTTCCACCGCCAACGCTATTTTAAAATATAGAATTTAAAAATTTCATGTAGTAGGGAGTTACAATTTAATGGGAAGTTACAATAGCATACGGGCATCTCGCACCAAGTGTCCATCAATTAAGCCACCATGCCTTTCACCTATCCCCACCTCCCGTATTTTCCACCATCAGCACTATTTTAAAATAAATAATTTAAGAAATTCATGTAGTGAGAAGTTACAATTTCATGGGAACTTACAACAGCCATTGGGCATATTCTGCCACGTGTCCAACGAGCATCTCGTGCCAAGTGTCCATCAATTAACCCATCACGCCTTTCACCCATCCCCACCTTCTGTATTTTCCTCCCCCAACACTATTTTAAAATAAATAATTTTAAAATTTTTCATGTAGTGTTAAGTTACAATTTAATGGGAAGTTACAATAGTTAGCGACTATATTCTACCATGTGTCCAATAGGCATCTTGCTCAAAGTATACATCAATTAACCTATATCATGCATTTCACCCATCCCCACCTCCCATATTTTCTGCCCTCAACACTATTTTAAAATAAATAATTTTAAATTTCATGTAGTGTTAAGTTACAATTTAATAGGTAGTTACAATAGTCGTCATGCATTTATTGTCACGTATACAAGGGGCATCTCAGGCCAATTGTCCATCAATTAACCCATGACGCCTTTCACCCATCCCCATCCCTCATTTTTCCCTCTCAAAACTATTTTAAAATAAATAATTTTAAAATTTTCATGTAATGTTAAGTTACAATTTAATGGGAAGTTACAATAGCTAACGGGCATATTTTGCCACGTGTTCAGCGGGCATCTCCAAGTGTCCATCAATTAACCCATCACGCCTTTCACCCATCCTCATTTCCCGTATTTCTCATCCTCAACACTGATTTAAAATAAATACTTTTAAAACTTTAATGTAGTATTAAGTTACAATTTAATGGGAATTTACAATAGTCAGCGTATATATTCTGTCACATGTCTAGCGAGTATCTTGCGCCAAGTGTCTATCAATTAATCTATGGTGCCTGTCACCTATCCCCACCTCCCTTATTTTCCGCCCTCAACACTATTTTAAAATAAATAATTTTAAAATTTTCATGTAGTATTAAGTTACAATTTAATGGGAAGTTACAATAGCTAGCAAGCATATTCTACCACATGTCCAGCGGGCATCTCGCATCAAGTGTCTATCAATTAGCCCATCACGCCTTTCAATCATCCCCATCTCTCATATTTTCTGCCATCAACACTATTTTGAAATAAATAATTTAAAAATTTCATGTTGTGGGAAGTTACAATTTAATGGGAAGTTAGAATAGCCAACGTATATATTCTACCGCATGTCAAGCGGGGTATTTTTCGCCCTCAACACTATTTTAAAATAAACAATTTTTAAAATTTCATGTTATGGGAAGTTACAATTTAATGTGTTATTTTTCTTATTAGATATTAGTAGAGTTTGAAATTTGGGCTAGCCCAACTGGACAAGACCGTTGAGGCTCGCTTTCTAAAAATAGGCGATTTTTACAAGCCCCACTCTTGAGGTGGCGAGCTATGGCGACCTCACTTTTTCAAATGGTTTTGTCCATTTTCAAATATGTGTTACTAACTAAAACAATGAAAAATTTCATAGAAAACATAAAAATGTTCCAAATTATGTATAAATACCAAGAATTATCACCTCAACAATTAAATATTTAACACACATACAATTATACTAAGACAATTGACTGAATGCATAGTAGTTATTATGTTTGTGTAATTAAAAAGCATAGATAAATTAAATCTAATAGAATATATATAAACTTAAATGACAAATACACCATCGTATGTGAATCCAGGCAACCAATTACAAATAAGAGCATGAACATTTGTTGGAAGAATGGAACTCCTATACTTTGTTAATTATTAAGTAAATGAACAAAATGCAAGAAAAGGCAAAAAGAAAAAAGAGAGAGAAGGTGGGCCTAAACGGGCTGGCCTGTTTAAGTCAAACTCCTTCTGGGGCTCTAAAATCAAAGTCTGACCCTCTACTTTTACAAATTCAAATGGAGTCTGCCCGAATTTCTGGCTCTAGATATTAGTAGTTTTAGTAGGAAGTAGGGTTATTTTTCTATCACCCTATTTTTGGGGGTTGATTTCGTCTAAAAATGGATATTGATTTATAAGAAGGGCTAAAGTATACTTTTGATTTTTTATATTTGCATCAGATATCATTTTGATCCCTTAATTTTTTTGACCAATGATCCCTTAAGTTTGAAAAGTGCATTTTTGATCCCTTTTAACTAACATTGTTAGGTTAATGGAAACAAATATAAAAGTTGATTCTATAATTAAATTTGGATAAAGATTGTTAGTTTTTAAACTACAAAAATATTATAATAAAAAATTAACATTTAAGCACATTTTTTCGACTTTTGTTATAGAATCGTCATTTAAGTTTATTGAGTTGGCATTATCCATTAAGTGAAACTAACACTTTTAGTAAAAAAAAAAAAAAAAGACCAAAAGTGCACTATTAAAATTTAAGAGAACAAAGTGATATCTAATCATCTAATACAAACATAAAGCATCAAAAGTATATTTTACCCTCATGAGAAGATAACAATCTTTTTTTTGTTAATTTAATTTATAAATGATATTGGTGAATAATTTTAAATTTTATACTCCTACGTTATTTTAACTCATCAACCCCTGCATCTCACATGGTCTGTTTAGCTATCTCATTGTTCATATAACCTTATTGGCTAAATGATGTAATATCATACTCAATTTGTAAATAAGCATAGAATGTCCCGCCCATTGCGTGGTTCCATGCTAGTTTTTTTCTTTTTTTCTTTTTGGCCGCAGGGCTCCATACTAGTTAGTTACAGTAGTTAGTGATCTGGATGAAGAGAGCGTAATTAGTTACAGTAGTTAGTGATCTGGATGAAGAGAGATTAGTACAGTGGAATTTGTTGAAAAACTGTTTAAGAGCCCACAAGCACAGAGAGAGAGAGAGAGAGAGAGCGAGCGATATCAGAGAAATATCTGATTTGCGTCTTCTTCCTCTGCTCCTCCTCTGTATTCTTCTTCTTCTTCTCTTTTTCTGTATTTCTTCTATATGTGTTTTTCTGAGATTCTAACAGTTTCTTTGTTCTTGCATTGTGATTAAGTGTATTTCACTACACTTGAAGAATCATTGTGTTCATCAGTTGATACTTCTCAGCTATAATACGGTACAATTTTCAGTTTCTGCTATCTTGTCTATGAAGATGCTTGTATGAAAGTTGGTTATATTTTGATCCTTTTCTGTCTTCTTCTTCTCCGTATCCTCTGTCTAAATTTCTTCTTTTTCTGATATTCTAATTCTTTCTTCGTTCTTGCATTGTGATTACTTGTGTTTCACTACACTTGAAGAATTATTGTGTTCATCAGTTGATACTTGCTGTACAATTTTCAGTTTGTGATATCTTGTATATGAAGATGCTTATATGATCGTTGGTTAAGTTTTGATAATTTTCTGTATTCTTCTCCTGTATCTGTTTTTCTGAGATTCTAATGCTTTCTTGTTCTTGCATTGTGATTACAGTGCACTTATACAAACATCATCATGGCAAGCGATTGGAGAGCTGAAGCACCTAGTAGATGTTATGGTAGGGCTCGGGGTGGTCGTGGTCGTCGGATACTTCAACAGCACTATGGTGATCCCCCTGAATACCAGAGAACGCAAGGGTACGTGCATTACATTATGCCTCTCTCTCTCTCTCTCTCTCTCTCTCTCTCTCTCTCTCTCTCTCTCTCTCTATCTGTGTGTGAATGAATACCTTCGTTCTAGTTTATTCGTTCGCTTTTTCAATCTTTACCTTTCTTGATTGTTTCGCGCCAAAAAGCGTTGTTTCTGCTTGGACGACCTCAATCGCAATTGGACTTTCATTCTTGCGTGCGATTCGGGGATAATGTTTATTGATATCGTCCGCGCATTTTCTTGTTTCTTCTCTTGATTTAGAGTTCTGAATTTTATTGGCTGATTCTGATGAGTCTTGTGCTCACATTATTATGTTCGTCGGTTTCTTGTTTCTTAACTATCTTCCATTCACAAATCGTTTTTTCTCTGAATTTGGAATTGATTTTGTTGTGCTGTTCTTGTAGAGGTTATGGTGATCCCCCTGAATACCGAAGAAGGGCAGGGTACGTACATTATGCCTCTCTCTCTCTCTCTCTATATATATATATATATATCTTGATTAGAGTTTTGAATTCTATTGGCTGATTCAGAGTCTTGTGCTCTTATTAATATGTTCATTGGTTTCTTGTTCTTCCGATATGATATCGTATTCTTTTCCACCATCTTTTTTTCCCAACGAATTCGTTGTGTCCGTTTTCTCTGAATTCGAGATTGATTTTTGTTGTACAGTTCTTGTAGAGGTTATGGTAGGGGTAGGGGTAGGGGTCGTGGTCGTGGGATGCCCCAACAGGAGTTAGGTGGTAGGGGCAATTATGGCAGTGACGCTGTTCCACATCATGCAATGTCTGATGAGGCCAGTTCTTCTTCCCATGGCCAACGCTCTAAGCTCTCACAACAAATGGGGCAGATCACCATTCATTCACATTCTGTTTCTCCCTCCATTGATTCATTGGACAGGCCCCGCAGGCCTGGAACGGGTACCAGTGGCAAAAAGTGTATAGTTAAGGCTAACCACTTCCGCGCACAGTTAATTCGCACAGATTTAGAGTTGCACCACTACGATGTAAGTCACTCTTCTCTAGCTTTGAATAATTAAACAATTTCTTTCTTTTCTTTTGTCATTCCTTTCTTTGGATTACCAATATGTAATTCTCTTGATGATGTTGTTTAAGGTCACCATCACTCCAGAAGTGACATCAAGGGGTCTCAACCGTGCTGTCATGGCACAGCTGGTGAGGCAATATCAACTGGGTGGGAAACTTCCAGCATATGACGGGCGTAAGAACATCTATACTGCGGGTCCTCTTCCTTTCAATTCAGAGGAGTTCGAAATAATTCTTCTTGATAGAGATGATGGATCAGGAAGGCCAATGTACATAAGCATATTTCTAAATTTTGTCTTCATTTATATGTAATCCATATTAGATTATTATATACTAATGTTTGGTATGTGTTCAATTATTATAGAAGAGAGAGGCGGTTCACTGTTGGGATAAAATGGGCTGCTCAGGTAGATCTACATCATTTAGAACCCTTCCTGCAGGGAAAGCAGACCGATGCTCCTCAAGAAGCTCTTCAGGCTCTTGACATCGTGCTGCGTGAATTACCTAGCTCTAGGTACTTGGACAGTGGATATGTTTTGGTATTGCCAGAATAGGTGCATATTGACTTATCTTGATCCTCTTGGTTTTCTATGCTAATTGTGATTCTTTTCTTAAAGGCACACTCCTGTGGGGAGATCATTTTATTCACGGGATGAGCCACGATCGTTAGTTGGGGGATTGGAAAGCTGGCAGGGTTTCTATCAGAGTATTCGTCCTACTGAGATGGGATTATCTCTCAACCTCGGTAAATAATATCATATCATTTGTTTAATTATTTTAACACGTAACATGCTGCGGATGTTATCCCATCGGTTTTTCGTTTCAGCTACATCGTTCAGTTTTTTATGATTATAAATATAATTTATACTGTTGAAAAATGTTGCTGCTAATAATTATGATTGGGCAATTAATGAGTAAGCATATAAATTTTTTTCATTTTTTTTTTTTCCTTTTGTAAATCAAGTCATTTGTCAAATTAATTAGTTTAGTTAATAGAATGGTCTGATGTTTTACTAATGCTCTAATGGATGTTCAGATATGTCCTCAACGGCATTTATTCGGCCATTGCCCGTAATAGACTTTGTTTCTGAGTTGCTTGGACGGAATGTCTCCTCCCGCCCATTTTTGTCTGACGCAGATCGCTTAGAGGTTAGTTTTCTTATCCTGTAGTACTGCTAGTACCTGTGTTGCATTACTATCCAGTTTGTGCCAAAGTCATTTCCTTGGGAAGCCTCAATAGGTATACATATTTCTTATATAGAGTTGTGCTTTCCTGAGGCATATTTTTCCATTCTCAGAAATGTGACTATCTTTGATTTTGCAACCAACAGATAAAGAAAGCTCTTCGGGGTGTCAAAGTTGAAGTGACACACCGTGGAACCATAAGGAGAAAATACCGCATCTCTGGTGTGACTCCAAAGGCAACCCGAGAGCTGGAGTGAGTTTTAGTCCCCTTTTATGTATAGCTTTCTTTGTATTATGAATATAATTTTCTGTTGACTTGTTTCGGCCTCTCAATTTTAGGTTTCCCACTGATGAGAGTGGAACAATAATGAAGAATGTTGTTGATTACTTTTTGGAGACATATGGATTTGACATTCAACATACTCAATTGCCTTGCTTGGAAGCGGGCAATGCGCAGAGGCGACCAATCTACTTACCAATGGAGGTAACGTCCCTACAATTCCTGAGCTATTCCTATTTTTGTTAGTGAACACCATCCCTACAAATCCTGAGCTGTTCCTACCTTTGTTAATGGAAGTGCATGGGAATATCTTGTTCTGAATGTAGGCTTGTAAGATTGTAGAAGGTCAAAGGTACTCAAAGAGGCTGGATAAAAAGCAGGTTGATGCTTTGCTAGAAGTCACACGCCAGCCTCCTTGGAAAAGGGAGGAAGGCATAGTGAAGGTTAGCAGATCATTTCCTCATTCTGTGTCATAGTTTCATAAAATTTGGATGCATGAATAAACTAGTATCGTTTTGTATTGCATTTAGAACATGCTGCTGCATGTGGTGTACGAATTTATGTCGTTTATTCTGCTTCCGTATTATGCAAGGAATTTATGATTCTGTGTTTTGATTTGGTTGTTTCCTTCATAAAGCAGTATTGAATGTCCTTTTGAAATTTGATTTATTCAGATAGTTGGTGATAATGCTTACTGTAAAGACCCTTATGCTATAGAGTTTGGGATTGAAATCAGTAAAGAGCTAGCTCAAGTTAATGCTCGCATCCTTCCTGCGCCTCGGGTATTGCCCTTTTAATATCATTTTATCACCAGCATTCATTCACTTTGTAACTATTAATATCAGTTTTTCGGTACTTTTAATAATGAAATTAAACATTTGCTACAGCTTAAATACCATCATAGTGGTAGAGAAAAAGATTGCGTCCCTAAATTTGGCCAATGGAACATGATAAACAAGGTGCCCTTCTTTTTAATTTCGCAAACTTGTGCTTCTCCGTTGAAGGTTCCTTGATCGCTGTCTTTTTCACGCACACGGTCTGTGATGAAGTAACATGCTCTGTGTTATTTGATATGAACCGGTTCAGAAAATGGTCAATGCTGGGACAGTCCATCACTGGATATGCATCAATTTTTCAGATACTGAAGATGAGAAAGCGCGTAACTTTTGTGGTGCACTTGCTGATATGTGTCGTACATTAGGCATGGTATGTGAATATATCTAGGACGAAGGTGCAAAAATACCACTCATAAATTGACATATATGCAGTTGGCATTATGTTCAATTTATAAGTGGTATTTTTGCACCCAAAATTTTATTATAGTACCAGCTGCACATCTGAGAATTATTATGCGTGATATTTTTACACCTTCACGCTTACCTATTACATTACGTTTCTGCTCCTCAGTTGTTATTTTGGCTTAGATTATTTCCTTGTGTATATTTTGGAATGATTGATCTGTTCGATTAAAATGTATTCAGAAATTCAACTCTAAGCCAGTACTTCCCCTATGCCATGTCCGTCCTAACTCGGTGGATAAGGTTCTGAAAACTCAGTATAATGAGGCGAAAGCCAAACTGGAGAAGAAGCAGCTTGATATTCTGATTGTTATTTTGCCTAATAATAATGGCTCTCTTTATGGTAATGATATTTTGCGTACATCTTCCCATATTGTTGATTTACGTAAACTTATTATCAACATACCCTACTTCCTTCTGCAGGTGATGTGAAACGAATATGTGAGACAGATCTTGGGGTCGTTTCTCAATGCTGTTTGACCAAGCATGTCTCTGAAAGGAAGACGCCGTATCTTGCTAATGTTGCCTTGAAGATCAATGTAAAAGTAGGTGGAAGGAACACAGTGCTTGATGATGCACCACCTCTAGTCAGTGATCGACCAACAATTATTTTTGGCGCTGATGTTACTCATCCACATCCTGGGGAGGATTCTAGTCCCTCTATAGCAGCTGTATGCTGACCCGACTTACATCGAACGTTTTTTTTTTTTTTTTTTTTTTTAATTCTCCCCCTTTTTGGGTTAAATATTAGGTTGTGGCCTCTCAAGATTGGCCTCAAATCACAAAGTATGCTGCTTTGGTGTCTGCTCAAGATCCTCGGCAGGAGCTCATTCAAGACCTCTACAAAAAATGGGAAGATCCAGTAGAGGGACCAGTGACTGGTGGAATGATCAAGTAGTTCCTCTCTCTTCACCCTATTGTTTGTGATCTTTGGGTGCACATGCCATGTCTTTCATTTATTTATTTTTTTTCCCTTGAGGAAAAAGAATTGGGACTCGAATTTATTATGGATCCTTTCTTATTTGCTTTATTTTTCTGCAGGGAGCTTCTTTTATCTTTCCGGGACAACAATGATGGGCTGATGCCGGAGCGCATTATATTTTACAGGTAGATTTAGATTTATCAATCCTGAAGTTGCATTTATCTTTCGCCCCTTTGAATCTGAGACATCAACATTTTTTGCAGGGATGGTGTGAGTGAGGGGCAGTTCAATCAAGTTCTACTGTCTGAAGTCAGAGCTATCCGCAAGGTTTGTTTTGTTTTGTTTTTATTTCTTTGGTGTTGAGTAATACTTTTGAATCCTCTGTATGTCCTAAATATAGTATTTTCCCTGCTGCTTTCCTGACAGGCATATGAATCCTTAGAACCCAACAATCATATTCCAATCACATTTGTGGTGGTTCAGAAGCGCCATCATACGAGGCTGTTTGCCGACAATTATCGTGACTGGAGATATGTTGACAACAAGAGTAAAAACATATTGCCCGGTATTTTATGCGTTTTTTAACTTATGGTACACTGACATTTGTTTCCTAGCTTGATCAGTATTATAAAAGACATTATTTGGCAATCTTGCAGGCACTGTTGTAGATTCCGGGATTTGTCATCCAACTGAGTTTGACTTTTATCTTTGTAGCCATGCTGGGATCCAGGTAAAGTATTTTTGCATTTTATTTTTGTTTGAATTGATTTGCTATCTGTGTAGAGATGTCAAACTATGTTTATGTTCAAATTGTCACAGGGAACAAGCCGTCCAACTCATTACCATGTGTTAAGGGATGAGAACAAATTTACTGCGGATCAGCTGCAAACATTGACAAACAACCTTTGTTATACGTAATATGAACTTCACCATGATATTTCAGTCTGTTTGTTCTTCATTTCTAATTCCACATCTCAACATGTTAATTTTGTAATAATTAACAAGGCTTTGATTTGAATTTGACACATTGTTGTGGGTTCTGCAGATATGCTAGATGCACTCGTTCTGTTTCAATTGGTGAGTAGTACTTGTCAAAACATGCAGGCATAAGTGGAATATCATACTTATTGTTTTGAATGAATAACTCATTGGTTCTTTGAATAAACATTGTAGTGCCGCCTGCATATTATGCTCATTTGGCTGCCTCCCGAGCTCGACTTTATATAGAACCAGAGACTTCAGAGAGTGGGTCCATGACCAGTGGTGCTGCTGCTGCACCTGGAGTTGGCGGAGCAGGGCGGAGCTCTCAACCACCGGGCGGCAGCGGCGCAGTTAGGCCTCTTCGTGCTCTTAAGGACAATGTCAAGAGGGTTATGTTCTACTGTTGAACAAAGGCTTCTAAATGATAATCTCTCTTCTGTATTCTATTTTGGCATTGGCTCTGATTGGTTGTGTACTGTCTAATGAAGTCTGCGGAATTGTTAAAACTTTGCCTTGTTTTTTGTCCTGGGTATTTTGACTTCATGATTGAAGTTTGTTGTTATCAAACGACTCTTATGTTTTCATGAATTGATTGATTTGGCTTGTTTGGTGTTCACTTGTCCATTTAATTTGGCTGCAACTAAGCTTCGTGATTTTGTAACAGATTTACATACATCTCTACATGCGTTAATAGCCGCCCCTTAAATTCACTTTTGTGTTTCTTGGGTGATTGTAAATTCGAGGTTCTCAATTCTAGGAAGAGTGTGTTTGGTTCTGTTTTATAACAGTCTCATCTCTACTTCTATGGTCCTGTTTTGATGGAAAACTTGGTTTCTTGGAATTTGACTAGTTTGATATTTGGATGGAAACACGTTATGTTTAGTATAATTTTGTGAGAGTAGACTTTCAAGAGAGTAGCTTTAAGTGTTTGATAGTAACTTTCAAAGTATGTAGCGACTTTTCTCAAATACATGTGACAACCTTTATGAGTGTGTTTAAAAATAAATCAAGATCTTATGATTTTTGAAATATGGTTGTACTGGTGGTTTTCAAAGAAATGCATAATTATGATTGAATTGATTTTAAAATATTGTGTTAGATGAGTCTTTTCTAACACATTCCCTCCATTCCTATAGATAATAGCCTAAAATTTCAATGATTTTGTCCATTTTTATAATAGTTTAGTTAAATTTGTCAAAGCATTTAAAGAGATTTTTTTCCCATTTAACCCATCATAAATAAGGGCAAACTTGAGAAAACAAAATTATTTCAGACATATTTATCATTTTCAATCACTTTCTTAATTTGTGTGATTTATTTAATTAAACTCTTATATGTATGAATAGAGTGAGTAGTAAACTTGGAATAGAACCAAAAGTATTTTGGGGAAAAATAAGAGATTCTATGAATTTACGCAACTACTAGATTACAAGAGTCTAGAGGTAATTTGCATGACAAAGCACCACATATGAAGGAGCGAGAACCAGTGAATTTTCTTGGCTGGGGTTGGCTGGGGTGATAAACAAGTGAAGGGGACACCTATTTATTGAGGAGGTACTATTCTTAAGCTAATTAAATTAGTTAAATATGTGTTATGTTACCATAATTAATTAACTTGAATAATTTTCTTAAGCTAATTTAATTAGTTAAATATGTGTTATGTTTTTATTTTTTTTGCGCTAGATAAATGTGTTATATTAAGCAATAGAGGAGTACTACAAATTTAAATTCGACAGAGTTTTTTTTTTTTTGACCAAAAATTCGAGAGAGTGTTACAAAGCCCACATTTAAAGAAACGGAAAGCTGAAATCTTCAAATCATATAGGTATTAATATTATTATAAAAATAGATTTTATTATATTTTCCCTCTGTTCCTCTAAAATCTTAAAAAGTATTTTTTTTCTCCTCTCTTCTCTACGTCCCATTTTCCTCTATACATCTTGATAACATTTTGAGCAATATGATTTGAAGATTTCAGCTTTCCCTTTGAGTCAAGCCAAAAATCCTTTTCTTTTTTTTTTTTTAATAAAAATCAATATATCTGTATTTTATACAGATTATTAAAGTGATACTCTTTTGGTCCTATTTATAGGGCAGACAAAGAATATTTTATTTGGTACTATTTATAGGCATGTCATTAAATTTTATGTGTGAATGTACTATTTAACCCTTCATTTGTTATGTGTTGACTTTGTTTTTATGTGGTGTGATGGATATTAAATAGGAGTAAAATTGCAAAGTTGTCAAATTTTATAGTAGAATAAAAGGGGTTTAAGATTTCTCTTGGTTTATGTGAAATATGTTTTAAATGCATTACAAATTGGATGAGAGGAGTATTAATATTTGCCTTAATATATATCGAACTTTGTTATAAAATATAGTATGATGTGCTCGGCATTATGTGTTTGTGTGTGTGAATATAATTAATATGTGTGTGTTAGGTTTCTCCTTTTAATATATAAAGAAAAAATACAATAGTAATGTAATTGAATCTTTTTTTTTTTTTAAATATAGAAGAAAGCAGTTATATGTACTCTACATTACAAAAATCCGTTCACTTACGGTGAAGACCGCAAATGGCCGATAAATCACATAATTAATCACATTTTATAATAAATAATTACATTTCAAAATTTGAAATTTGAAATATGGCTTATTGGCTTATTAATAGTTAATACTCTAATTCCAATTAATAACATCTCATAACAATGAATTATATTAGAATATAATACATTTTAATTGGAAATGACAATATATATAACTGACTGTTGATTAAAAATCCAGCCCCTATTTAAAATGGTTGTTGGGTGGTTATTATGAGATTTTATATTATAAGTTGATTGATTTTGATTTAGCCAAAAGATAATCAAATTTGTAAGTTTGTTAAAATATTTAATAAGCTTATTTAGTTACATTAAAATGAAAAATATTGTATTATGTTAATATTTAATTTAACATTTGTTAATTTTGATTTATCAAATAGATAATCAATTAAATTTTTTTTATCTGAAATCAATTTTCAATTGATGAAGCCTGAATTTAACATGATCTTCTCAATTAAAAATACAACGAACGTATGCAAAACTGTTATGGAGGATCAATCACCCGATATCTAAATTAAAACAAAGAGAAATTTATATATATATATATATATATATGTTAAAGTATACTTTTGGTCTTTTTTATTTGCATCAAGTTTTATTTTAGTCCTTTATTTTTTAAAAGTACAATTGTAATCCTTTTTTGCTAACAATGTTAGTTTCATTTAATGGAAAATGATAACTCATCAAATCCAAAAGGTAATTCTATAATTTGATGTGGACAAACAAATGCTTAAATTTAAACTTTTTAGTATAATAATTCTTATACTTTAAAAATTAGTCATTTTTTATCAACATTCAATTATAGAATTATCTTTTAGATTTGATGAGTAAGCATTTTCTGTTAAATGAAACTGATGTGTTAGCCAAAAATGTCAGAGTGTACTTTTAAAGCATAAGGACTAAATAAAATTTAGTACAAACATAAAGGACTAAAAGTATACTTTAACCTTATATATATTTTATAGATTGATGAAATCGAGAAACATTGAGAAAAGTAGAAACTAAGAAAGCTAAATACATAATTTAATTGATTTTTTTGAAAAATCTTAAGAAAACTAAATAACAAACTTGTAAATTTATTTGCCTGAATTATTTTTCTAAACTAATTTATTTTACTTAAAAGCTAAATAGTATCTAATAATACACAAAATAAGTTATGATTAAGTGCATTGTTTTGCTCCCTTAATCTTTAAAATAATAATAATAAAGCTCAGCCGTATGATCGCGTAGTGCCTTCACTTGATCTCAGAGTCAAGTATCAAAATCTTGAGACCATTAACAGATTTAACCCTCGACAAAACAGATGAGGCTGGTAGATAAACTAGAAATACATGTTAGATACTGTTTGAAGGTAAGGATGTGCTAATTATTGTAGCAGATATAAAGCTATAATCTGTCATTAAACTCCTTCACTTCTGGAAAATTCGAATTGAAATAAACTTTTGTTCCATGGAAGGCATTACTAATGTATCCATAACCTTAGGGGAAAAAAACATAAGCTAGTTTCAAAGGTCCTGTTTGGTACGTGGTACAAAAGGGTTGGCACAGGGCTTGCTACTGGTATTGATCATTTTGTAATGTTTGGTAGGAGGGTCTGAGGATAAGTAGGGATTGTGAGTACTTCATAAGTAGGATTGATACAAACCTACCTATACCCAGGTACTGAAAAAACTATCCAGGGACTGAAAATTTTTTAGACAAAACTATCCCTCATTATAATAAAAGTGGATAGAATTGCCCCTCTTAAATTTTATTGTTAGGTTAAAATTAATCAACAATATTTATTGCCACAAACCATCACCAACCCACCCTCACTCTCAATCTCCCTTCATTAATCAAGAAAGTTGCATATTTCTGGTGGTGAATTTGTGCTTTAATTTCCGATTGATTTCTTATTTCTCTTTTATCAAATTGTACAATTGCACTCTTATGGATTTCTCCACTGCCTATAATTAATTACCTCGCCGATTTCTCCCCAAATTTAAGTCTACCAATTACTACTAACAATTAATTGGTTCTGGCTTTGGAATTTAGATTGGGGGTGATACAAAAATCATGCTTGATTATCTTCCGTGGAATTCATTTTTATTGTTTCATGTTTTTTAAAGATACACCATAATGTCAAGAATTTAAATAGTCGAACTGTTCGCCAGAGGGATATCGTATTATTCATATCATATGTGATGAGTTTATAAGATATGGGAAATAAAAAATAATACCCTGTACTTGTTTGTGCGGAATTTCTTATTTGATAAAGAAATCAACAATTTAGGTTTTAGTATTCGTTATTTTTTTTATCTTTGTCTTAAATATTTTATATTGATTATTTATTAGGTATTTTTTATTGTATTTTATTTGCAAACTAGAGTAAAACTTGCCATCCTTAATCTCTTTTTTTTTTTTGGATTTTTCTTTAGTTCTTAATAAAGTGAGTAAATTGAGAAAATAAATTAATATCAATTTTTCTATCAATAAAATTAGCAACTTCATTTGTTTTCTACTCAAGTGATTATGTGTGGGTGATCAATGTGATAGAGTGGCCAGATTAAGAAGTTTGAGAAGAAAGGGAGGTTACCAAATGTTTTATTATAATAATCATTAACACAATTGTTAGGGATATTATAGCCTTTTAATGATTTAAGACTAATTATGAAATAAAATATATTTAACTTGTCCCTCCAAATATTACTTCATACCAAACATAATTTTAAAGCCTAATCCCAATCTCAATCCCATCCCCAACCTCACTCCCAATCCCAATGCCAATCTATCAAAATTTGATACCAAGTAGGCACGTACCAAAGAGGATCAAAGTGTAACATGGTGGAAAATGAAATTGCTAGAAATATGTGGTACTCTTAAATTTCGTGAAAAATTTTATTTGAATAATAACAAAAATAATTTGCAAAGAAAAAATTAATCATTTTTCTTTCTAATTTTTCAAAATATCAAAATATATAATTCAATATAAAAATAATCCAATGTACCTTTCAATTGTATTTAGGAAGATTGTTAGGAGAAACTTTCAATTGATCAATTCTTGGGATATTGGAAAAAATATAAAAATGAGATCAGTGGAGTTATTCTAACTTTCAATTATTTATCAAAAGTTACATAAGTAACAACCAATGTTTTGAAAACATCATCACCAGTACAACCAACCAATGTGGTTTACAGAGAAATTTTTCAAAACATCATGTAAATCTCAGTGAGGATTATTTTTTTTATTGTGATACATCTAAATAAATATGCAAATTTATAGTTATTTTATATTTTTTGATAAAATTTAGTGCCACACATTATTGTCAACATTTTATTTCGTTGATAACAAACAAGCCCTTAATAGTCATACAAACATTAATTTTATTATAAATCCTATATACACTTGTAAAATATTCTTTTAAAAAAATCCTGATAATGTTGGGTTTTTTTTTTTTAATGCATTAGATATTTTGAAGTTTTGAAAATGGCTAAAGTATACTTTTAGTCCTTTGTCCTTGCATCAAGTCTCCTTTGGATCCATTAACTTTGAAAAACGCACTTTTGGTTCTTTACCGCTGACGTCGTTAGTTTTATTTAACAGAAAATACTGACTTAGTAAATCTAAATAATGATTTTATAATTAAATATTAATGAAAATGGCCAAATTTTTAAATATAAGAATTATTATACTAAATAATTAAAATTTAAACATATTTTGTTAGTATATAACTATAAAATTATCCTTTAAATTTTTTGAATCAGTACTTTTCATTAAATGAAACAACGTTGTTAGCTAAAAAGGACCAAAAGTGCACTTTTCAAAGTTAAAAGATCAAAGGAAGACTTAATACAAACATAAAAAAATTAAAAGTATATTTTAGCCTTTGAAAGTTAAAAAGAAAAGTAATTAATTTTTCATTTACAAATTCTTTTTGTTATTAGTCAAAAGACCTTTTTTTTTTGGGAATTCAAACGACCAATCCGATCATTTTGATTCTTCTTTTTCATAAATGAAATATCAGCGTAATTCCTCCCTGATCTCAAATTTAGATTTTTTTTTCAAAAATTGCAATTCATTAATTAATTAACATGTTCTCTGAACAATTCCCTATGTATCACTTGTAATGTAGGTTAGATTTTTTCTCTATATTGAATTAGATATAATGATATTTTTAAAATTAGCAGAAGAAATAATAATTTTATGGGTTTGTTAGTTTTTATTTAAAACATTCGAATATCCTATTTCTATGGAATTAAAATTGTCAATTTGTTTATTTTGAATTCTTCCTTTTCTATAACTTGAACTCCCGTTAGGTTGAAATCTATAAAAAAAAAAAAAAAAACGAGCCATTATTAGTCGTACGAACATTAATTTTACATACTCTCATAATCTGTAATTCTGTATACACCATCACTACTGTGAGCTCTTTCTTTCTCTCTTGGTGTGTTTAAATTCCCTTTGTTAATAACTTTCCTCTTTCTCGTATTAAAATCTCATGTTCGTTATGTATATTTAAACTCTCATGGTTACATATCTCATGGTTCTAAATTCCCTTTGTTAATCACCCACCGTCTAGCTATTTAATCCATGATTATTGCATTAAATCTTGTGCGTGTCTAGCTTTTATTTTCAAAATTATGTTCTGAATACTAATGCAACTTAAATATCGTTCTTGTTTTTAATTCAATATCTTATTTTAAAAATTAGATTGATGAAGGCGGAGGCAACCATGGATACTCTTCCTGAAGAACTCAAGCTAGAAATCCTTCTACGGTTGCCCATAAGATCTTTGGTTTTTGTGAAGCGTGTGTCAAAGTCATGGCACTCTATAATCTCAAACCCTAATTTCGCCAAGTTGCATCTTCAACTATCTACTCATTCCCAACACCCAAATCGAATCCTTCAGTTAAATGACGCTCCTAGAATGAGATCCATAGATATTAGAGCTTCTCTTTGCAATGATTCTTCCACTCTAAAACTCTTTTGTCGTGCTTACCAACCACACACCTACATTCAGATCATAGATTCTTGTCGAGGCATTGTGTTGCTCCGAATAGGATGTTGTATTTGGATGTGGAATCCTACAACTGGTGCCCAAAAAAGAATCTCACATCTCCCTTCTCAAGCCACATTATCAATATTGGCTCCCTTTGCCTTTTGTTATGATGAATCTCTTGATGACTACTTCATTGGCCTCTCATACCTTCCCCATATTCAATATTCAAATGGAACAAATGGTTATGATGTTTTTGAGGTCCTCTCCATGAGAAACAATTCATGGGACAAACTTGATCTCAACCGCCATGTTTCAACACTGCATCGAAATCGTGGTACAATCTTGAAGGGTGCCATGCATTTCATAGTTCATGAGGCTCATCCTGATGGATCAAAATTTCCACCTCATATAGTTATTGCATATGATATAACAAGAAAGGATTTACTGAAGGTACCTACTCCCCCAATTGAAGCAAACTTAGATTGTGCAGAATTAGGAGTACTTGAAGATTGCCTTGCTTTGACTTGTCCAACAGACACAGAAGTACAATTATGGTTGATGAGAGAACATGGGGTGCAGTCATCTTGGACTAAGACAATCTCTGTACCTACTTACCATCAATGTGGTATTGATTATAATATGTCATTCATATTCATCAAAAAAGGTGATGAATATGTTACGACTTATATTACAATAGATGGTTGCGAAGGATTATCAAGATGGAATGAGAAAGGGGAACTACTAGAACATTGCACATATGATCATAAACTCCGGCAGAGACTTCAATCTTTGGGGTCTTGGGTGCGTGCAATAGAATATACAGAAACTTTACTTCCCCTCCCTTAATTACGCCTTGTTCCATTGCAGGTATTATGTTGCTCTTCCCCTATTTATTTTTTTTTTTTTTGTTCAACTAACTTAAGTATTATTAAATATTTGGCCCATAAAACCTGGTAGTTTTGGAAAGGAATGGGGTTTAATTTCGGGGTTAATGGTGTGTTTTCTATTTTCTCCTAGAAGTTTTTGCTCCAAAATTTTTTGGGACAATTGCATTGAAATATCAAGTAAGTGAATTAATATCACAACAGTCTCAATGAGTTGTTAATAACAACATTTACATATAAAAATGTTATTTTTAACAAGTGAAAAACACTATTGATAGCTCATTGAGATTTCTCTAGTATTAATTGTCTTACTTGAGATATCATAGCAAAACAAGTTTAGGATATTTGTATTTTGTAGCATATCTAACACAATTTTTGTTTGCTCTTCTAATTGTATGGTAGGGTCATTGCCTCTCCATGCTCTTCATCTTGGTGCTGTGAGATCCAATGTAGGAAGGAGATGAGGTATTTCTTCATTCTTTTAGAGTTACGAGGGCAAACACTAATGGCATGATTCATGTTACAATTGGGATTGGGATCAAACTTGCAACTTGCCAATGGGGTATATCATACAACTATATTACAAGGTCTTTTATGAAGAGGAGTTATTTTTGTTTCGCTGTTTTTTTTTTTTGATTTATCATTTAAAAAATAATGACACTATAACTTGTTAGTTATTTGTTTCTTAAGATTTATTATTGCAAACATTTATTATGTTGAAATTTATTAATTATTAGTTTCTTGTTTTAGGATTGCCAATATTTTCACCTTATAATAGTAAATACTTTGAAGAATCAAGATATCAATAATTATAACTTATCAATGCATACTGAAATAAAGATATTGCAATTTTGTACATAATGGATTATGCTTTGAATTTTATTGAGTGGTAAAATTTACTCGTAGTGAGAAAAGCTTGATTAATTTGGGTAGAATAAGGAATTAAGATAATTAACTTACTTAAATGTGATAAATATTTTTTAATAAACTTAAATGCTATAAATATAACATGATTTTTATAATATATTTATATAGAACATTAGAATGTATATCCAATTATAGGTTAAACAAATTACTTCAACGAAAAATGTTAAATTATATTTAAGACCAATACAACTATAGTTTATATATTTAAGACCTATTTTGTTTAAGAAAGTAGAGATAGATAAAATATATATTTATTTAAGGTCAAGCGTAGTTTTGGAATTTTCAAAATAAGGGAATAATAATTTAGTCAACAAGATTTTTTTCCCCTCTCATTTCTCTCCTAAAAACCATAATTTGGAGGTGAGACCCATTTCTAAACCAAACAAAACTATTCAATTGTTATTTTTTATGAATAAATTTTAGGAAATAGGTTTGACTTACCCAAAATCTAAGGGAATGAGTCTTAACTCATGATCCAGTGAACTTGTCTTGTGGGCTTTGGAGCATGACAAACAAGTCATTTCTTTTGTACAGAATTCAAACACTCACCAAGATGGTTGAATGTCTAACCCTTGCCCCACCTACGGACGATGAAGAAAACTATTCAATTGTTTTGACGATGAAGATACTGTGCATACGACTATATAAACAATAATTTTGTAAAAAAGGATTTTTCAGCAATACTTCCTTATTTCAAACAAAACTATTCAATTGTTTTGATGACGAAGAAATTCCAACCCTCTCATTTGAATTTTGGACCCCATATTTTACCTTTGAAGAAATTATTGGTTCTGGCTTGCTTCAAACCGGCAACTCTCATAAGTCAACTAGAGATTTAATTGGGTAGATTAGGACTGAGTTAGACCAACATAGTTTGACATATTGCTATATCATCACCGAAAGCCACGATAATATTCTCAACAAATTGTAAAGGCTGGCTTGATTGGGAAAATTAATGAGGAAAACTTAAATTAAAATAAACTTTTCATGAAATCATGATATTTTTTACTTAAATCCACCAAAGTCTTGTTACAATCTCAGGAAGTTAGGCTTCAAACTTTCTTAATAGCTGAGAAAGTAACTTATTGAAGAAAAGTCAAATGAGTTTTTTTTTTTTTTTGGTGAACTCAAATGAGATCTACCTTTATAGTATTATTAAAATATATTTCTCTACATATCATATCTTTAAAAAATAAGAAATAAAACGGGATGTAAATGATATTTTAATCTTGTTGCTTTTTATATACAATTTATAGTGCTTTTAATAAATTTTTAGTCAAAAGTATACATTTGGTCCTTTATGTTTGTACCAAATCTTCTTTTAGTACTTTAAATTAAAAAAAAAATTATTTTTTAATTCATTTTTGTCCATGCCATTAATGGAAAATGATGTGACTCAAAATATTTAAACTATGATTTTGTAATGCTAACAAACAAAATATGTTTATATTTCAATAAATTAGCATAATCATTCTTATATTTTAAAATTTAGCTATTTTTATCAAATTTTAATTATAGATTTCACTAAAAATATTTAATTATAGATTTACTTTTTAGATTTATTGAATCAACATTTTTGTGTAAAATGAAACTAATAGTGTTAGCATAAAATTACTAAAAGTGAACTATTTAAAAATTAAGGAACCAAAAAAAGATTTGATGCAAACATAAAGGACTAAAAATATATTTTATCCAACTTTTTATGCTAAAAGTACAATATTTATTATAAGAAATGGTGTTATTTTTTGGGAACTAAAAAATTGAAACAAACCGTTGATGCATAGTTGACTATAATTTTTTTTGTTTTTTTTGGGTGAAGTAAGTAGATTTCTTTGGAAGGTTGGTAAAATAAACCAATTTGCCCCTAAAGTTTCGAAGGCCTTTTAATTTGTTAACTAGAGTGCGATGCACAAGGAATATAATAATATCTTAATAACATTTTATAATAGATAATTGCATTTTAAAATTTGAAATTTGAAATATGTTTTGTTGTCCTACCCTTAAAGTGTCTACAAATCAGGGGAGGATTAGTTTCCCACATATCGGGCTAGGTGATACAAATTTGAATTTTGAAATATGGTTTGTTTGCCTATTAATACTCCAATTCCAATTAATAACATCTCATAATAACTAATCATACCGGTTATTGATTCGGCATTACAAGATTTTATATTATAAATTGATGCTACTTCTTCTGTTCTTAAATTTAAGATTAAATGAATTTTTTATATAGATTAAAGAAGCTAAATGAACGACTTAATCATAATGTACTTTGTATATTATTAGATTATATGTTAGTTTATAAGTCAAGTAAATTAATTTAGAGAAAAAAGTTAGCCAAACCAATTTATAAGTAGATTGTTTCATTTTCTTAGAATTTTCCAAAAACGTAACTATGTCCTATATTTACAAATGAAGCTTGTGGATTTCATCAATCTATGAAATATATATATATATATAGACATAAAGATCTCTCTTTGTGTTAATTTAGATATCAGATGATTGATCCTCTATACTAGTTTTGGACACCGATAGAAATATCAATGTACATTCGCCATATTTTTAATTAAGAAGATCGTGTTAAATTCAGGCAATCATCAATTAAAAATTGATTATCATTTGTTAAATCAAAATTAACAAATCTTAAATTAAATATTAATATAATATAATCTTATTCAATTTAATGTAACTAAATAAGCTTACTAAATGCGACCCTAATCGCCTATCTAGACGGTCGTCATGGGGAGGAGACCAGCAAGGTGCTACGGGAAAATTGAAAAAAAAGAGGTAATTAAATATTTTACTAAACTTATGGATTTTATTATCTATTTGTTAAATCAATATCAATCATCAATCAATGTCAATCAACTTATAATATAAAACCTCGTAATACCCGCTCAACAACTCCTCCTTTCAATATGGGTCGGATTTTTTTATCAACATTCAACCATTAATTATAGGGAAAATTAGGGAGAGTGACCAAGGAAAAAAAATTAATTACTCGTAAGGACCTTTTAAGAAAATAATTATTTAAAATGACCAAAAAATAAAATGAATATATTAAATTACCAAATTAACACTCCCTATATCTTCCTCCTATATCTCCTTGTTCTATGATATACTAGACCTCAATTTCCTCGAGCTTTCTTTATTCGTTTTCCTTGTTGTTCTTCCTCTTCGTTTTCCTTTGGAAGGCCATGGGAGAGAAGAGAAGGTGATGATCTGAGAAGAAGGGTCCTTCTCAGCGGTGGAACAGAGAGAGTGTGACGAGAGAGAAGAGAGATTTATAAAATGAAGCCATGCGGCATTTTTTTTGTCAAAACTTTCTTTTTGACGGTCAAAGTTAACCAAAATGTGAGGGGAGGGCAACATTACTACATTTTCTAAACTTTCGAGCTAATATTGCTCTTACAAAAACTTCTGGAACTCTTGAGCCAAAACTTTCGGGCCAAAAGTGCGCCTTATCCCTTATCTAAACATATTTCTACGATAAGCATTAATTAATAATAGGAGTCTGATTATATAAATATCTATCTAAATATGTTTCTACCACGAGCTAATGACTTCTTGCATACAAAGAAAAATATTATCGTTTCCCAGCATAGTTTTTGTAACTTGTTGTTAAGGGTTTTTTTCCCACTTGTTGTTTAGGCTTTTTTTTTATTGTTTATATAATTATTTCCTTGGTTTATTTAGCTTCAAATCCAAAATATCCAAATCATAATGAAATATCTCATTCAAATCATTAACACATATCTGGCTAAAATCCAATCCTAACAACTATCAAAACCAGTCATAACTACTGTTAATATCTTATAGCAAAAATCTAGCTAAACAGCCACAAACCAACTATAACTAAACTTTTTTATTAATATATATATATTAGCTTAAAACGGTCATAATAAAAAATTTAATATAAATTATGATCAATTTCATTGTAAATAAAAAATACAAAAGCAAACATATACTTTATTTAATCATCAATTTACTTTGAAGAATTAGAATTGATTTTAGAATGAATTTATTATTCATTCTTAATTCTTATGTGAAAGACAATAAGCTGAACCATCACCTGCACATTAACAATAGATAGTTCATATAAATAACCCACCTATGTTAACTATATACATTAGATGGTGTTTTTTATAATAATATTCATATTTTTTTAAAAAATAAAATAAATCTTAACTGCTGATCAAACCATTACTTATAATCTACAAAGAAAAATTATTTCCTAATACAAATTATTTTGACTACAAGTATCTTTGTTTTGTCTTAGTTGAAAAGCCAGTTGCTTCAAAAATCATTTGAAATGTTATTTTTATTTAAATTGTCCTTTCTAACATTATTGGTATTTGACTTTAAATTGTTACATGGATGGATTTTTTTTTTAAAAAAAATAAGAGTCTCAATCATAGTTGATCAATTCTAGTAATTGATTATAATTGTGTAAAGATAAGAAGAGAGTATGATTATGCCTATCCGACATCTAAAACAAAGATAACATTTTTGGTGAACAAAACAAATAATCTTGTGTGTTTCCTTTCTATATGATCCCCATTCATAGATTGATGAAAGTTGAGGCAACCATGGATATTCTTCCTAAAGAACTCAAGTTGGAAATCCTTCTACGCTTGCTCAAGCAAAATCTCTAGTATGTTTGAAGTGTGTGTCAAAGTCATGGCACACTATAATCTCAAACCCTAATTTTGCCAAATTGCATCTTCAACTATCTACTCATTCCCAACACCCAAATTGAATCCTTTAGATAAAGCATGCTCCTCATATGAGATCCTTAGATATTATAGCATCTCTTCACAATGATTCTTTCACAAACCTCTTTTTCCCCACTTACCCCTCAAATACCTATATTAATATAATATCTTCTTGTCGAGGCATTGTGTTGCTCCAAATAAGAGATTAGATTTGGATGTGGAATCTTCTCACTAGGGCCAACAAGCACATCTCACGTCTCCCTCCTCAAGCCGCATTATTGGTTTCATTTGCCTTTTGTTACGATGAATCTCTTGATGACTACTTCATTGGCATCTAATACCTTCCCCATCCTCAATATTGAAATGGAACAAGTTATGTGATTTTTGAGGTTTACTCCATGAGAAACAATTCATGGGGTAAACTTGATCTCAGTCACCATTCTACAACACTGCATCGACATTGTGGTACAATCCTTAGGGTGCCATGGATTTCACAGTTCATGAGGCTTATTGTAGCGTCCTAAAATTAAGTCAAATATAGTATCCACCAAAATTTTTAAGTAGGATATTTTGGGAAACCTTTATTAAAAGATATAAATGGTCTTTTTAAACCAAGTAGGGTCGTGTGTCGATTGTGTGTGGGGAAGGTGTTAGGCACCCTATGGCACCGATTCACGAGAACGATTATCTTAAATTGACTATTTAAAATTAATATGACCTTAAATTACACTTTAATTACCTAGCAGAATAATTCATTTACAAAAAAGTGTGAAAATAAAAATAATGGGAATATAAATTAATTATTTAAAATGTTGGACTTGACCTAGGATGAGAACCTAGGGCTTACATACCCTTTAAAGGGATCAAAGCTCACGTAATTCAGGGTGGAAATGAATGTTATTGAGTTTGTATTTTTTTTAAGAAAAATATTGATTATTGGTTTGTATCTTTTATTCATAAAAACATAACTCTATTTTTATTTGGAGAAGAAAATTTATTGAAATACTTTTTGATCAAACTTCTTACAAAGATTCCAATAACCTCACACGAAATAATAATTATGCTTTTCCCTGCGGAGATTCTAGAAATCTCACACAGCAGAATAAAATATTTTGAAATATTTTCTTTTAACTTTTGAAAAAAGAGGAGCCTTTTATTTACATCTATAAAAATTGAGTGAGAAAAAAATATTTTCGAAAGAAGGTCAACCTACATTGGTATACTTGCATAAGATGGAAAAAAAGTAGTACGATGATGTTTCGCTAACTCACACGTATCACAATGAAATTCAAAATCTTTATTGAAGGAGAAATTTGGAAACATATGTTTTAAATATGAAAAACTAGGATGACCCATCCTTTGATGCCATAATACAATATCTGTATTTCCAAAACTAGAGGAGAGACCATTCAGAATATGCGAACACAAAGCACTAATGGTTGGTTCATCAAGATAGTAAAGTCCATCATTCTCTTTTGCCATGCCAATCGTCGTCCCGATGAGAGATCCTGAAAAACATAATGAGTGGAGAAAAAATGAGCAGAACAATTCACATCCTTGGTCAGTCTACTAATAGAAAGATGATTGCAAGCCAAGTGGGAACATGCAAAACTGATTTTAGTTGTAAAGAATCAGAAATTTGTATTGTTCCTTTCCCAACAATAGAGGATGAACTACCGTTTGCTGTCAAAATTTTCTCATTACCGGCACAAGGCAGATAAGATATAAACATCCGTGCTTCCGAGGTCATGTGATCAGAGGGACCTGTATCAACAATCCACTTAGACAAGAAAGGTGTGGAATGAAAAGCAAAATGGTCGGTACCTCGATGAGCCATGGATGCATTAGGATTTTTCGGTTGGGTCTATAATACCTTTAGAAGATCTTGAAGCTATACTAGTTGCTCACTGCTAAATTAAAAGAACGAACTGGGTCAGATCTCGGCACATCATCATGTTGAACTTGGTAGCCTTTGGACTTACTCTTACGTGGTTTCTAGTCAGCAGGTTTCCCATGAAGATCCCAACAACGATCCTGAGTATGACCAGCCTTCTTACAATGTATACATTGCAATTTTCCTTTTGAGCCAGCAACATTGGATTCAGACACTTGATTTGGAATCACTTGGGAACTAAGATTATGAGAGCTAGAACCTTTAGCAACAAAGGCAGATGAATCAGAAACCACCGGAGTTTCACCAGGCATCATGAGATGGTGGCACGAGTCTCCTTTACGCACTTCAGAGTACACCTCACGTGTTGAAGGTAAAGGAGAGCATCCAAGAATGTGACTTCATAGATCATCGAATTTTGGATTTAACCCAACCAGGAAATAAAACACATGATCTCTCTCCATACGCTGCTTATAATGAACTGCTTCTTCTGGTGAGGAGGTCTCCACATCATCAAGAAGATCCAATTCTTGCCAGAGTGCAACCATATCCACCCAATAATCAGTAACATCTTTATCGCCTTGCTTTGTATTCCATATCTTACTTTTAATATCAAAGAGGCGAGACAAGTCTGCACCATCAGTTTAACACTCTCAAACAGCCTCCCAAATGTCTTTGGTGGTTGGAAGATACATGAAAGTGTGTGAGGTTGGGGACATAGCATTTATAAGCCATAAGTAGACCATTGAATTTTCGGTCTCCCATTGATGTTTTGCTGTCAAAGAAGCATCAACAGGGACTTTTGACTCACCAGTAAGGAAGCCCAACTTCCCACGGCCACCAATAGCAAGAAGCCATGACAGAAACTTTCAGATTTCCTTGGAGGTTCGACTTGATGGAAGAGTCCTTAGAGTCCAACGCTGCTACAGAATCCAAACTGGCTGAATCGGACTTGATGGAAGAGTTCTCAGAGTCCGAAACTGCTACTGAATCCGACCCGGAAGACGAGGACTGGACACGAGAGTTCGAGACTGCCTGGACACTCAAGCTCGAGCTCGAATCAGACTGGGTACTTGAGTTCGAGCTCCAATCTGTCTGGGTGCTAGAGTTCGGCGCGGAAGACGTTGCTTCAAAACCTTCTCGCTCTGGTACCATTTAGACAATAAATGCTATGATAACGCCATATTTCTCTATTATTCACGTATATGCACCAGATATATACACAATTATCCCAGTAATAATAGGAAATAATCCTGGGATAATTACATAAAGCAGAATAGGAAATAAAGAGGAAAGAAATACAATAAATTATCTCCCTCTGATCAGCCTAATAATTAGGGAATAAAATATTTCTTAATACTATATTTCCTAATATTAACCACAAAAATAGACTTGTCTTGTCATTGGTGGGGAAAAAGGACTTGTACTGTCAACCGGAGGAATCGTTGCCCCAAAAAAAAAAAAAGAAACGGAAATACAACAGAAACTTAAATAAGAGGAAGACACAGCATTTCCTCCCGCGTAAGATACCTCACTAAAAGATAGAAACTAAATATATCAAACCTTGATTGCCAAACAGTCAGCAAAACTTCCATGAGCTTATATGCTTAAAATGGTCCCATACTCAAGACAGTTGCTCTTATCTGATAATTAAACCAAGTCAGGAGCATAACTACACGTGATGCAACTAAAAAAAATGAAAAGTATAGATTACGAAGACAACTAGAATCATAATTCATGAAGTAAAATAAAAACGGATGTCAATGAATCAGCTTGAGAAAACAAACCTCTCTCATTGGAAGAGTAGCTTCAACATCAACACCCTTCAACAATGAAAAACGAAATTAGATATTTGATTCAATATCATTTTCATCATCAAGGATCCCAAGAGATCTCATCTGATCCTCCATGCAGATCACATCATCAGTCTCGCCTTGGGCCATCTCATCTGCACAGATTGATAAAATCAACATGTAAGTCAAGAAGCGTCATTCCATCTTTCATAACAAGAAGATAAAGGCTTATGACCGGGAAAAGAATAATGGATTTCAAATTTGAGGGAGGACACATCAATCTATGCAAAACCTGCAGCAATAATGAATGTTTAAGAAAATTACATTTCATCAAACTGTTGTTTAATTCTTTGATTGGTAAGAAAATATAAAAGATAAAGATATGATTGTTTATAATCATGATTGTCAAGATAGCTATTTAGACAGTAAATTCCAAAGATCTTAAGGATCTCCCTCCTTAAAACCACCCTGAGCCTATGTCGTATGAAAAATGGCGAGATCTTGCTATCCTACCTGACCCTGGAAGATTGCCCGCTTAAATTTACCTTTTTGAATAGAAGATTGCAGCTTTCAAGCTTAAATTTAGATGCTTTTACACTTAATTATAAAAGAATTCTAGGTAATTTATAAAATGTTTTTGCCAAAAGAGGTAGCATCTTACAATTCAACTTTTAATTCCTGATTGATTCTACATAAAATTTTCATCATGATTACCTAATATAATTATCAAGATCCACGTTAAAGTAAAGGCCTATGAATAATTTTAATACAAACTCTAGCATGTTTATATAGTTGATGTATTATCCAAGTACTTCATTCTACAAAAAAGATGTTGATATATCTTATTTTACCAAAAAAGGAGGTAGATCTTAGCAGTACCTTCAATATCCATAGAAACAGATTCACTACTTCTACCCAAACCATCCATAACCTCCACGCCTGAAGAGTCTAGAAATTCTTTCTCTCACACGTGTGAATCAAAAAGCTTAGGAATTGGGAGCAAGGCATCCTCCGCATTAGCACGGTCTAGTGCAGTAACTGTCAAATGCAAGACCAACAGTTAACATAATTGAAATAATATCAACAAATTTTATAGGACAGATACTATGTACTAATTAAACGGATTAAATGACAAGGTTATGATCGCCAAAACAAGCATATCGTAAATCAAATTAATGAGAAGTTGAGTCAAGAGAATACATTGTCACCTTTTTAACATCTTTTGCCTTCTTAGACTTTACGAGGGACTTGTTCAGCCGAAGAAGAACACCATCATCAGAGAAATTCAATTTTATGTCTGCGCCAGATTGCACTGAAATTTTTTGAAATGATGGCTTTACAAGCATCCCATGAACAAGTAAAACCTGCCCAGTTGTAGGATTATTAACGCTTTCTAACTTTGCAGCATATACTGCTGGTAATGCACCCTTGTGATTTCTGGAAGATATGTCTTCCAAAGATAAAGATATTTTAGTGGGCTTCACATTGCCTAGTTCCTCAATTCTATTTACAAACCAAACATAACAATCACCAACTTCTGAGATAGCCAAAACGCATACACCAACATTGCCAAGCTCCCTGCTAGGGTGTAGAAGTTTTTGGTATGAAATTGTCCGATATCTTATTCATGAACAGATGCTGTAATTATATAATATAATGGTTACTCAATCTCAGCCATGATAGGTGGGATTTGAGTGATATATGAAATTAAAGACTGATTCTTTCTTGATCCTATTCTAGCATTTAATTCTCCAATCAATCATATAATTTCCTAATTGCTAATTACAGAGTATTTACAGTAATTACCACACTCCCCCTCAAGTTGGATCATAGATATTAATTATGTCCAACATGTTTACAAATCTTTGGAATATATCTTCGTGTAGTCCTTTTGTGAGAATGTCTGCCAATTGTAATTGAGTGGGCATATAAGACAAACATATAGTTCCTCCTTCCACTTTTTCTCTAATAAAATGGTGATCAACCTCCACATGCATGCTTCGGCTGTGTTGTACAGGATTTAATGCCATGTTTACAGCAACTTTGTTATCACAATAAAATTTTATTGGTGAACTGATTTCAACTTGAGCTTCCTTAGTTACTCTCTTCAACCATAGCCCTTCTATAATTCCTTGTGTCAAGGCTCTTAGCTTTGACTCCACACTACTTTTGGACACAACTTTCTGTTTTTGGCTTTGCCAAGTCACTAAATTTCCCCACACAATTAAGGTGCAGTATCCAGATGTTGACCTGCTATCTTCTTGATCACCAGCCCAGTCAACATCTGTATAAATCTCCATTGTCCTCTGATCATTTTTCTTGAAGGAAAGCCCCTTACCAGGAGTTCCTTTTAAATATCTAATAATTTTATAAGCTGCATCCATATGCTTCTTCTTGGGAGAGTGCATGTGTTGACTTGCAACACTTACTGCAAAAGCAATGTCAGGATGAGTGTGTGACAAATAAATTAGTCTTCCTACCGGTCTTTGGTACTAACCTTTATCTGCAGGAGTTTCATCTTTTTCTTGTTTCTTCTTTTGTGCTGCCTCGGGTATTGGCTTTTTAATATCTTTTTATCACCAACATTCATTCACTTTGTAACTATTAATATCAGTTTTTCGATACTTTTATAATGAAATTAAACATTTGCTGCAGCTTAAATACCATCATAGTGGTAGAGAAAAGTATTGCCTCCCTGAGTGTGGCCAATGGAGCAGAATAATAAGGTACCCTTCTCCTTTTTAGATTGATGGTGCAAGTTTCTTTTTAATTGCTCATAGCTGTCCTTCTTGATGATTGAGTTCTAAAGTAACTTGCTGTGTGTAATTTGATATGAACTGGTTCAGGAAATGGTCAATGGTGGGGAAGTGAAGCACTGGATATGCGTCAATTTTTCCGAAGATGTTGAGAACGATGCTGCATGTGTATTTTGTGATGAACTTATTAAAGAGTGTCGTAAATATGGCATGGTATGTGAATATTGCCCATTACCTTTCTGCTCTTCAGTTGTTATTTTGGCCAGATTATTTCCTTGTGTATATTTTGGAATGATTGATCTGTTTGATTAAAATGTATTCAGGCATTCAACTCTAAGCCAGTACTTCCCCTGCACCGTACGCGTGCCGGTCCTGAGTCTGTGGATAAGGATCTGAAAACTAAGTATAATGAGGCAAAGGCCGAACTGGGGGAGGAGAATCTTGATATTCTGATTGTTATTTTGCCTGATAATAAAGGCTCTCTTTATGGTAATGATATTTTGCATTACATCTTCCCATATTGTTGATTCCCGTAAACTTATTATCAACATACTCTACTTCCTTCTGCAGGTCATGTGAAACGAATATGTGAGACAGATCTTGGGGTTGTTTCTCAATGCTGTTTGACCAAGCACGTCTCTGAAAGGAAGAAGCCGTATCTTGCTAATGTTGCCTTGAAGATCAATGTAAAAGTAGGTGGAAGGAACACAGTGCTTGATGATGCACCACCTCTAGTCAGTGATCGACCAACAATTATTTTTGGCGCTGATGTTACTCATCCACATCCTGGGGAGGATTCTAGTCCCTCTATAGCAGCTGTATGTTGAAGTTACATCTAGGTTTAATAATTTGTCTAGTCTTTATTTGCTGGTAGACCCGACAAACATCGAAAGTTTGTTTTTTTTATTTTTTTTTTTCTCCCCCTTTTTGGGTTAAATATTAGGTTGTGGCCTCTCAAGGCTGGCCTCAAATCACAAAGTATGCTGGTTTGGTGTCTGCTCAAGATCCTCGGCAGGAGCTCATTCAAGACCTCTACAAAGAATGGCAAGATCCAGTAGAAGGAACAGTAACTGGTGGAATGATCAAGTACTCCCTCTCTCCTCACCCTATTGTTTCTGGTCTTGGGGTGCACATGCCATCTCTCTCTCTCTCTCTCTTTGAGGAAAAAGAATAAATTTATTTAATGGATACACTCTTATTTGCTTGGCAGGGAGCTTCTTTTATCTTTCCGGGAGAAAAATGATGGGCAGATGCCGGGGCGCATTATATTTTACAGGTAGTTTAGATTTATCAATCCGGAAGTTGCATTTATCTTTTGCCCCTTTGAATCTGAGATATCAACCTTTTTTGCAGGGATGGTGTGAGTGAGGGGCAGTTCAATCAAATTCTACTGTCTGAAGTCAATGCTATCCGCAACGTTTGTTTTGTTTTGTTTTTATTTCTTTGGTGCTGAGTAATGCTTTTGAATCCTCGGCATGTCCTAAACATAGCATTTTCCCTGTTGCTTTCCTGACAGGCATGTGAATCCATAGAACCTAAGGATCATATTCCAATCACATTTGTGGTAGTTCAGAAGAGTGGAAACATATTGCCCGGTATTTTATGTGTTTATTAACTTATGGTACACTGACATTTGTTTCCTAGCTTGATCAGTATTATAAAAGACATTATTTGGCAATCTTGCAGGCACTGTTGTAGATTCCGGGATTTGTCATCCAACTGAGTTTGACTTTTATCTTTGTAGCCATGCTGGGATCCAGGTGAAGTATTTTTGCATTTTATTTTTGTTTGAATTGATTTGCTATCTGTGTAGTGATGCCAAACTATGTTCATGTTCAAATTGTCACAGGGAACAAGCCGTCCAACTCATTACCATGTTTTAAGGGATGAGAACAATTTTACTGCGGATCAGCTGCAAACATTGACAAACAACCTTTGTTATACGTAATATGAACTTCCCCATGATCTTTCAGTCTGTTTGTTCTTCATTTCTAATTCCACATCTCAACATGTTAATTTTGTAATAATTAGCAAGGCTTTTGATTTGAATTTGACACATTGCTGTGTGTTCTGCAGATATGCTAGGTGCACTCGTTCTGTTTCAATTGGTGAGTAGTACTTGTCAAAACATGCAGGCATAAGTGGAATATAATACTCATTGATTCTTTGATAAACATTGTAGTGCCGCCTGCATATTATGCTCATTTGGCTGCCTCCCGAGCTCGACTTTATATAGAACCAGAGACTTCAGAGAGTGGGTCCATGACCAGTGGTGGTGGTGCTGCTGCAAGTGGAGTAGGCGGAGCAGGGCGGAGCTCTCAACCACCGGGCGGCAGCGGCGCAGTTAGGCCTCTTCGTGCTCTTAAGGACAATGTCAAGAGGGTTATGTTCTACTGTTGAACAAAGGCTTCTAAATGTTAATCTCTCTTCTGTGTTCTATTTTGGCATTGGCTCTGATTGGTTGTGTACTGTCTAATGATGTTTGCGGAATTGTTAAAACTTTGCCTTGTTTTTTGTCCTGGGTATTTTGACTTCATGATTGAAGTTTGTTGTTATCAAACGACTCTAATGTTTTCATGAATTGATTGATTTGGCTTGTTTGGTGTTCATTTGTCCATTTAATTTGGCTGCAACTAAGATTTGTAATTTTGTAACAGATTTGCATACATCTCTAAATGCGTTTATAGCCGCCCCTGAAATTCACTTTTGTGTTTCTTGGGTGATTGTAAATTCGAGGTTCTCATTCCAGGAAGAGTGTGTTTGGTTCTGTTTTATAACAGTCTCATCTCTACTTCTATGGTCCTGTTTTGATGGAAAACTTGGTTTCTTGGAATTTGACTAGTTTGATATTTGGATGGAAACACGTTATGTTTAGTATAATTTTGTGAGAGTAGACTTTCAAGAGAGTAGCTTTAAGTGTTTGATAGTAACTTTCAAAGTATGTAGCGACTTTTCTCAAATACATATGACAACCTTTATGAGTGTGTTTAAAAATAAATCAAGATATTATGATTGTTGAAATATGGTTGTATTGGTGGTTTTTAAAGAAAGGCATAATTACAATTGAATTGATTTTAAAATACTGTGTTAGATGAGTATTTTCTAACACACTCGATAATAGCCTAAAATTTCAATGAGTTTGTCCCTTTTTATAAGAGTTTGGCTAAATTTGTCAAAGCATTTAAAGAGTTTTTTTTCCCACTTAACCCATCATTACTCTTTCTATTCACATTCTCTTTCATACTAATTTACAATATTGTTATCACATTTCAGTCTCTTATATACTCAATCATAAATAAAGGCAAACTTTAAAAAACAAAATTATTTCAGACATATTTATCATTTTCAATCACTTTTTTAATTTGTGTGATTTATTTAATTAAACTCTTATATGCATGAACAGAATGAGTAGTAAACTTGGAAAGATTTTAAGGTGTAGGGAAATAGATAGAACCAAAAGTATTTTGGGGAAAAATAATAGATTCTCTGAACTTACGCAACTACTAGATCACAAGAGTCTAGAGGTAATTTGCACGACAAAGCACCACATATGAAGGAGCGAGAAAAATTAGAGAATTGTTCGTGGCTCGGGTGAGAAACAAGTGAAGGGGACACCTCCTATTTATTGAGGAGGTACTACTCTTAAGTTAATTAAATTAGTTAAATATGTGTTATATATATATATATATTTTTTTTTTGCTAGATAAATGTGTTATGTTAAGCAATAGAGGAGTACTACAAATTTGAATTCGACAGAGTTTTTTTTTCTTTGACCAAAAATTCGAGAGAGTGGCACAAAGCCCACATCTTTTCCATATAGGTATTAATATTATTATAAAAATAGATTTTATTATATTTTCCTTCTGTTCCTCTAAAATCATAAACAGTATTTTCTCTCCTCTCTTCTCTACGTCCCATTTTCCTCTATACATCTTGATAACATTTTGAGCAATATGATTTGAAGATTTCAGCTTTCCCTTTCTTTAATCCATCTTGTCAAGCCAAAAATCCTTTTCTTTTTTTTTAATAAAAAAATCAATATATCTGTATTTTATACATATTATTAAAGTGATACTCCTCTAGTCCTATTTATAGAGCAGATAGAGAATGTTTTATTTGGTACTATTTATAAGCATGTCATTAAATTTTATGTGTGAATGTACTATTTAACCCTTCATTTGTTATGTGTTGACGTTGTTTTTATGTGGTGTGGTGAATATTAAAAAGAAGTAAAGTTGCAAAGTTGTCAAATATTATAGTGGAATAAAAGGGGTTTAAGATTTCCTTCCGTTTATGTGAAATATGTTTTAAATGCCTTATAAATTGGATGAGAGGAGTATTAATATTTGCCTTAATATATATCAAACTTTGTTATAAAATATAGTATGATGTGCTCGGCATTATGTGTTTGTGTGTGTGAATATAATTAATATATGTGTGTTAGGTTTCTCCTTTTAATATATAAAGAAAAAATATAATAGTAATGTAGTTGAATATTTTTTTTAATATAGAAGAAAGCAGTTATATTTACTCTACATTACAAAAACTAAACAAATGAAAATCATTTAAAAATAATAAATGAAATTCAGTAGGTATCTCCAAAGCACATTTACTAAGTATGTCAGCTTCAAGGTTCAACTCTCTACCAATGTGTTAAAGGTCAACCAACCATTCTCGTTCTAGCATAGTATGACTCTCAACGATTAAATTACAATTCTCACGAAGATCATTATTTCCATCCCTCATAAGCTTATGTGGCTCAGAAGAATCCTTTCTCAATCAAATTTTCCTATATTTCCATCCCATGCCCTCTTAAGATCAATAAAGCAAGCCCAAAGTTGTGCTGTTATTGGGTTCCTATTCTTGATATTTAGCATGAAAGCTCCAATGTGATTACCTCTATGATCTTTAATAATTCCTCTAAAAGCTGCCCATACCGTTCCTATGAGAATAAGCTCCATCAACATTGATAATTACACATCCTTCCCTCCCTTCTTGGGTTTGATCCTCATTTGTCACTTTAATATCTTGAATTTTGGAATGATTCAATCTTGGCTGCACTAAAACTGGACAAGATAGCCTTAGCCTTTAATGAGAGTTCATTAGCACCAGAGTTGATAATCTCAAAGAGTTTTAGATTTCACCGCTTCTAGATTAGCCAACAAACAAAAACAAAGAACTCCTTCTAAGGCCCATCAAATTGGTCCATATCATCATTAAGATTTATAAAACACCAATGCCAAATATCACAATTGAAAAATCTCAACCAAGAACTTGGCTTAACATTTGACATCCATAAGGATTTGACTTCTAGACAATCACTCAAAACATTTAATAAATCTTCCATATCATAATTACACCAAATGCAGGATGCTATCTCACTTAGTCCTCTTCTCATTCTCGCTTCATTGGTAAGTAACATATTATGTAGAGCAATCTACAGAAAAGACTTACATCTTTGAGGTGATCCCCAACTTCCAAATTTCGCTCCACAAAGGATTGACTCTGGAATTTTCACCTGACAAAATATTATTTGCCAATTTAATGGAAAAGTTTTCATGCTTTTCATGTTTCCACCTAACTACTTCTCTTTCCCGCTCTACATGTTGGGTTCCCTCTAACACATCTTTCCAAGTGTCTTTAATTCCTTTCCACAATCTTGAACCAGGTCGTGATCTATCAATGTTATGAATTAAGTCATTACCATATTTCTATTAACTCCTCATGACCTTAGTCCACAAAGCTTCTTTGTTATTGATCAGACCCTAACCTACTTTCATCATGAAGGCCTTATTCTGTAGTCAAGCATGGTGAACACCCAAACCACCACTTTTCTTTTCCTTACACACTTTATTCCAGCTTATAAGATGAATTTTCTTATTCTCATTACTTGATCCCTAGAGAAACTGTCTAGCATTCTTTTGAATCTCATCACAAATAGCCAGAGGGAGATCAGATGTTTGCATAGGATAAAGAGAAATTGCTTGAACCGCTAAAGTAATAAGAGTATGCCTTCCCTCAAGAGAGATAGAGTTAGCTTTCCAGCTGCCTAAGAAGGCTTTGACTTTATCCACAATAAATTGATAAGTAGCCCTTTTCACTCGCCCATGATGAAGAGGAACTCTCAAATATTTTCCAAGGTCAGGAGTGCTTGCAAAATCGAACTGCTCACTAAGTTGTGATGCCCTATTATGATTTACATTTCCAGAGAAGAAGACTTTAGACTTATTCTAGTTAACCTTAATTTTGCCCTGAGATTTGACAAAAGGTATCCAAGCATCCTTTAATCACTTCCACTTGATCCAAAGATGCCTCTGCAAACAAAATTAGGTCGTTTGCAAAGAACAAGTGTGTAATAGATGGACCATCTTTATTAAGCTTGATTGGTTTCCATTTCTAATTGTTAATATCTTCTTGTATCAAATGAGCAAGTTTCTCAATACCAATGACAAAGAAATAGGGAGAAATTGTATCACCTTGACGAATACCATGAGATGGTGAGAATTCCTGCGTCTTACTCCCTTCCCATCATATTTGCATTGTTGGGGAATTTATGTAATGAGAAATAACATTCCTTATATTCTTATGAAAATTTATCACTTCCAGACAACTCAATATAAATCTCCAACAAAGCCTATCATAAGCCTTTTGTAGATCAATTTTGATAGCAATAAAACCTTTTTTGCTCTTCATATTCCTCACTGACCCTATTCTTCCAAAAACAAAACCACATTGATTAGGAGATATAATGGTAGGAAGAATTGGCTTGATTCTATTCGCCACCTCTTTAGTAATAGATTTGTATATGACATTACAAAGACTTATTGGGCGAAAATCATGAATCGTCTCAGGGTGGTCGATCTTGGGAATAAGAACAATGAGAGTGCTACTAATGTCATTTATAAGAGATGGATTCCTAAAAACATCTTGAACAAACTTAATCATGAACGGACCCACAAACTCTCATTGGCTTTGAAAAAATAACGCATTAAAGCCATCTTGACCAAGTGATTTAAGAGCTCCCATATAAAAGATCACCTTCTTAATTTTATCTTAAGAAACTTCTCCCCCTAAGTCATCCAATTGGACCGTATCAACAATAGGATAAGATTAAGTTCCAAAAAAAATGAGGATGATTATCATTTTCCTCTCTAAAAATATTATGATAAAAGGCCAGGGCATTACGTTTAATTTCTTCATTATCAAAGATCCAATCACCCTCTTCGTTTTTCAGCACTTCAATCTTGTTTCATCTTCTTCTTGCATTAAGTTAGCATGAAAATACCTTATATCTCTGTCACCAAACATATACCATTCATATTTGGCCTTTTGAGCCCAATGAAGGTCTTCTTTAAGTAAAACCTCTTCTAACTCTTGCCAAAGTTTATGTACAAATAAGTCCTTGAAGTTTCTATTGAAACAATCTAATCCTTCTAATCAGTTCATCAAATGTCTCTTTTTACACCCAAGATGCCCGAAAACCTCATGACTCCAAGATGAAACTGCTTTTTGAAAATTGGAGATATGCTTTGTTCCATGCCACAATTCTTTAACAAAGCTAGAAAATTGCTCATGAAGAACCCAGGAAGCCACAAATCTAAATGACATATTTCCACAAGGCATGCCTATTGTCATCTCTACCATTCCGAAAAAGAATCGGCCGATGGTAAGACTTAAAGAAAGGAAGATGAAATACCTTTGCATTAGGGTATTGCCGTGTAAATTCTGAGTTAATAAGCACTCTATCTAATATGCTTTCACTCCCTCCTCTTTTCCAAGTTAAATAAGGTCCATTGCATCTGATATCTGTGAGTCTTAATTCTTTGACCCATGATTCAGATCCTGATCAATAAAACTCCTAGCTTTTGAAAAAGATCTATGCTCTTGTAAAGTCAAAGTATCATTAAAATCACCTCCAATACACCACCGACGTTGAAGCAATGAGCTTATATTCTTAAGTACATTCCAAGCATATCTTCTCTTAACCAGGCTAGGACTAGTATAGACTGTAGTAAGAAAAGATTTGAAGGATCCATTATCACAGTATAAATGAACAAATTGATCATTTGTCCCCAGTATATCAAACTTCAAATTATCATCATACCAAAGAACCCAGATACCACCACATAACCCTGAGCATCCACCACCTCCACATTAGAAAAACCCAACCTTTTAGCAATAAAATGGGCCTTATCTCTGCTCGATCTTGTCTACAAATAGCAAGTAAATCTATTTTATGTTTATTAACTAGCTCTTGAATCAATCCGGTAAAACTTAGAGAGCCAGTTCCTCTACCATTTCAAAATAAACAATTCATGGAAACTTATCATAAAGGGTATCATTGCTCATAGGACCCCAAAGATTGAGAAAAGGGTACTGACCTTGCACATTATTCCTTTCTCCCCAAACAATATTACCATTACGGGTTTTACTTAAAGCAAAATTTTTCAAATGATGCGCCTTCTTACCCTCACCTATGGAATGATCATGATCAACATTCAATTTTAAACTTTTACCTTCCAAAATGATTTTAGGGAACCACTCAGAAGGAATTGAATCCATATGCTCAAAGCTTTTAGACTTTACATTCAACTCAAACAATCTTCAAATCTTATTGATATTTGATCAGCACTTTCATCTTCATCATCCTCCACCTTTCACTCTCTTTTCCTAAAGCTTCTTTAACACTTTGAAACCCAAGATTCAATGAGTCTTGGCTTTTAAAACATATACTCCACACATATATTCATCATCTTCCTCCTCCTTGCATACTTTCTTTCATCCTCTCTTGAAGCATTACCAATAATGAACATAAGGCCCATTTCATGTTGATTAAGGGTCGAAGAGAAGGGAGAAACATCTCAATTGAAACAATACTTGACCATTTTATATACTAAATCACAAGAACTCAGTTGATGAACATACTTGAGCTTTCTGGTATGATCAATCCATAAATGAGAAAACATGTCAGGGATTGAGAAGCAATGTTTGTATCAACATAAGGCATGAATGAATTGCAAAAGCAAACAAGAAGATGATTGGAATGTAATCAAAAGTTCATAAACATCTTGAGCATCAACAAAAATGAAAGAAAATGAGTGCATGGCCAAAGCTTGACATCCATATGCCTCAATCTTAGTGATAGATTCATCGGCATGGCAAGCGTTTAGACATGCAAAGAAGGATAGGTGTAAACCAGATGATAAAATAAGGGGAATCAAATAAACAATGGATCTCTTCCTTTCTCCTTTTCTTGTCTCCTTATCTCTCTTTTCTCTCAATCTATTTTTGCCTCCTTCTAAAAACCCTAGCTTCTCCAAATTCTTTTCAAAAAATTTTCCCCCTCCCAAAATTCTCTTATTACTATCCTTTTTATAGGCAACACCGAGGGTTTGCCCATTAAAGCTCTTTTTTTTTAAAACATTTCCTATTCTAAGACTTAATTAATATAAGTGAGAAGATTTTTTTAATAATTTTCATTTTTTTAATCATCAATCACCCATTAATAACTCATAATCACCATCAATTTTATTTTTCAAAATTTTATTTTGTAATTATGACTACCAATCAACACTAATGACACCTAATCAATGGTTTTTTGAATTTTTCTATAACAAGATCAAAATGTCATTTTTTTAATTTGACATCAATTATAATCAATGTGGATTTTAAAAGGATAATTTTTCTTATTTCTTATTTTTATTATTTGTTATTTTTTTATGGGACCTAAACAAAATAGGGTGTTTATAAGCTATGTTGTCCAAACGATGCCATGCTTTTTCAAAACCACCTTCTTTGACTAATTCATCAGTTTTCTTTGAAACTAGATTTTTCTCCCCCGTGCGATGCACGGAAGTTAAAATTAAAAATGAAATAAAGTAAAGAACATAATTTTTTTTGAGTAACTATTTTATTCCCTGTTGTCTAATTTACTGACATATTTAAACACATTAATTATTTTTTAAAGTTCATAAAAAAATAATAGTGTTGATTTTAAATCATATATATATGTTTTAATTGTTGCCTAAAATAGTGACTTATTTGAAGATAATAATTAATTTGTATATCTGAAAAAGTCAAATATTGCAGATTAAAAATTAATACATATAGATAGATTTTTCTATAAATAATATTACACTAAGAGGTATGTATGTGATAAAAAAAAAAAAGAATTAATATAGAATATCTTCTTAAAAGTAGATATATATATATATATGTATATAATCATTGATCAATACTATTGAATAACTTCCATACATTTATGTATTTAATCATTATTGCTTTGCTCAATTTTAAATAACTTTCAAAATTAAAAAGGTACCTTCCCATAAGTAGAAATATATGATGAGTAATGATTAATTATTGGCAATGAAATTTGAAATTAAGAATAAAACTTCCATTATGACTTTGATTATGTGGACATGTGGACCAATAATTGAGTTAAGTGAAGATGATGTCATTGGACATGTGGACTAATAGGATTGTTGATAGGAGCTTTCAAGAAATATATAGATTCAGTCATCCAAGTCTTCCTCAATGCCACCAACATTTAAATGCCAAGGAAAACAAGACACCTTGTATGATCAGTTATATAATATTTTATACTGCTAATCTCCATTTAAACTTTTTTACTCCTAACTTAGTTTTTCTGTCATAATTAACCTACATATTCATCATATCTATATTGAGTTAGCATGTTTGGTAAGACTTGTTTTCTCAAAATAAGTGCTTATTTTGATAAAAAAGAACTTAAAATGAGAAAAACTGAAAATGAGATATTTATTAGGCTTTACAAAATTAAGGACTTATGGCTTATAAGTTGAAATAAGTTTAAGTTGTTTAAAGTGACTTATTTTTAAAAATAAGAACTTATGGAGGTGGGGCCCATAAATTCTGACTTACTTTTCATATCTAATCACAGCTAACCTAAACATACACAATCTGACTTATGGAAAATAAGTCACTTATAAGTCATTTTTTTCACAGCTAATCAAAACATAAACCTTATTACATAATCTGACTTATATATAAGTCATTTTTTCAGAAGTCAATCCAAACACACAGTAATAATTGTTAGAATTTAAACCCAAAACCACGTTTTCAAGAAAGATTCAAAAAAGAATTTAATGGTCATAAGCTAATTCAATTATTTAAATCTTATGAAAATAAAATAAAGGAAAATTCCAGAAAAAGACCCTCGAATTACCAAAAGGACACTTCAGTACAACGAATTTCGGAAAGGACGAGTCAATACAAATCCGTACAGTGACTGAATTGTCATTTAACAAATTTAAAGGAAAAGTCCAAAATGCCCCTGGTTCAATTATTTTTTTTTTAATAAAGGGCCGCCGCCGCCACAGGCGTTGGGGCCCACTGCCGCCGGCGGGGGCCTACCCTGCCTCGTGACGGCCCCACAACCCGCCACTTGGCATGCTGTGGGGCGCCACGTGACGAGTGTCCCTTTCAAAAAAAGGGACACAAATGTGGGGGGTGGGTTCGGCTTGATGCCAAAAAGCCTTACCACCAAGCCACCATGCACACTTGTTATATATATTGCAAAACATATGTATATTCTATCTTTCATTCCTTCATAATATTTTCCTAGAAACGTTTAAGGGAATCCCAACTTTGCATAAAGGAATCCCAACTTCTGTTAAGGGAATCCCAACATATACATTATCATTTACCAACTTCCAAAATACTTCATCAAATGTTCCTACTTGTTACCAGGAACGTTCAAGGGATCCCCAACTTCACATAAGGGATTACCAACTTTTGTTAAGGGATTCCCAACATGTATATTACCATTTACCAACTTCCAAAATACTTCATCAAATATTCATACTTGTTACCAGAAACGTTCAAGGGATTCCCAACTTCACATAAGGGATTCCCAACTTTTGTTAAGGGATTCCCAACATATACATTACCATTTACCAACTTCCAAAATACTTCATCAAATATTCCTACTTGTTACCAGAAACGTTTAAGGGATTCACAACTTCTCATAAGGGATTCCCAACTTTTGTTAAGGGATTACCAACATGTACATTGCCATTTACCAACTTCCAAAATACTTCACCAACTTTTCCTACTTGTTACCAGAAACGTTCAAAGGATTCCCAACTTCTCATAAGGGATTCCCAACTTCTGTTAAGAGAATCCCAACATGGTGAAGTATTTTTTAAGTTAGTAAATGGTAATGTACATGTTGGGAATCCCTTAACAGAAGTTGGGATTCCATTATGTGAAGTTGGGAATCCCTTGAACATTTCTGGTAACAAGTAGGAACATTTGGTGAAGTATTTTGGAAGTTGGTAATCCCTTAACAAAAGTTGGGAATCTCTTATGAGAAGTTGGGAATCCCTTGAACGTTTCTGGTAACAAGTAGGAATATTTGATGAAGTATTTTGGAAGTTGGTAAATGGTAATGTACATGTTGGTAATCCCTTAACAAAAGTTGGGAATCCCTTATGCGAAGTTGGGAATCCCTTAAACAATTCTAGTAAAATGTACATGTTGGTAATCCCTTATCAGAAGTTGGGAATTCCTTGAACGTTTCTGGGAAAATATTAAAAAAGAATGAAATATGGTATATATATTACTTTTGTAATATGTATAATGGTGGGACTTGGTGGCCTGGTGGTAAAACCACCAGGCCACCAAGTGGAGGAGGTGGGTTTGATTCCCAACCCCCACATTTTTGTGTCCCTTTTTTATAAGGGACACATGCCATGTGGAAGCCCCACAGCGCACCACGTGGCATGGTGTGGGGTTGCCATGTGGCGGGGTGGGGCTTGCCGCCACGTGGCACGGGGCCATCACCTGCCGGAGTCCCACCGGTCGATGGTGGCTGGTGGGCAATTATTAAAAAAATAATTGAACCAGGGGCATTTTGGACTTTTCCTTTAAATTTGTTAAATGACAATTCAGTCACTGTACAGATTTGTACTGACTCATCCTTTCCGAAATTCGTTGTACTGAAGTGTCCTTTTAATAATTCGATGGTCTTTTTCTGAAATTTTCCCTAAAAATAACAAAAGGAGGAGCTAAATATTCAGTAATGATTATTAGAATAGTGAAATAATGTATTGAAATTAACGCCATCCAACAGTGAGGTAGACTTGACTTTGAGGTAAATGACTAATGGAGCACAGTGATGAAAAAGTATGGCTATAAATAGCACCTTCCACTCTCCTTACAAAACCACACCTGTTCATTCATCCACAAATCTTTACCCTTGTTCTTCAAGCTCATCAAAAGCGTCATGGGAGTTTTCTTTGTTTTGTTTTTTTTTGGCCATGTCATGGGAGTTTTCAGGTACGAGCATGAGCACACATCCATGTTGCCTCCGACCAAGCTCTACAAACTTTCACTAAAGATTCCGATGAGCTCATCCCTAAGGCCCGTTCGTTTAGAGAAAATATTGTGAATGAATGGAATTGATAGGAAATGAATGGAATTGAAAGGAATAGAAAGGAAGGTTGACACATTTAGTATGTACTGGAATGGAAATGAATGGAATGGAAAATTTTATATTTGATTGACTGAAAATGATGATAAGGAAGGTAAGATATATGCATAAATGACCATATTGCTCATAATGATTATTCATTAATAAAATTCATATTTAAATTCAAAAATTAATATAATATAATTATTTTAAATATAATAAAATATATTTAAATTAATAAAAATTAAATATTATTAAAATTTCTAGAAAAATGGTCATATATATTAAATAATTTAAAAAATAAAAATAACAAATAAATGTTAAAATAACTCCAAAGACAACCCAAGCCGTACACAACTGGACTTGAGTTCCCAAACCTAAACTCAAGGCACACTCAACTTGAGTTTACAAACTCAAGCTCAAGGCACACTTATCTCTCTCCAGTTTTTTTGTCCTCAAAGCACAACAGAAGAAGAGGCCGATGATTTTTTCTACTCTTTATAGGTGGAGATCAAAAACTAGGGGGAAGAAAGAGGTAGAGAACACATGAGAGGTATGTATTTTTCTTCTTCCTGGTATTGAGTGGTGGTTGGTAGAATATTCCGTTGAAAATGCCCTTCGAATTGTTCTCCCTGTTTTCCCAACAATACATGGGAGAAGTGAAGATTTGATACCTGGGCTTTGAGAAAAGTGTATGAACTATGAACTGGCTGGCTTATTGATTTTATTGTTGTAATTTTTTTGTGGCTGCTTGGCTTCTGCCCTTTTTTTTCAAATAATATATCGGGCTGTTGGGCTATATTTGGTCCCGAATCTTTTCGAGTCCAAAACGGGCCAGCCCGTTTAACTAACGGGTCGAGCCGGGTTGGCCCGAAACCCGCGGGCTGGCCCGATATCCCGGCTCTAATGATGAGGGTGTTGAGTCAGATGTGGATGAGGATAAAGAGTTCCTGGGATGACTGAGAGTACTGATCTGATTTGCTTTTGTTTATGTTGTTTTAGTTTGTTTATATGTTCTGTTCTGTCTTGTGTGTTTTACTTTTATTTGTAAACTTCTTGAACTGTGAGCTACTGATAGTTCAATTTCTCTACTTTGGGGCTACTGAAGGCTCCCAATTGTTCACACCTGTTGTTTGGATTTGGTCTTATAGTATATATATAAAAGTTGTTTTGTTATATCTCTTGCTGTGATTTGTAATTGTTTCATGCTTGCTCATTTCCTTTACTTTCTCAACAGTGAGGACACTGTTTGGTTTAAGTTTGGGGGAGAAAGGTGGTATATTTTGAAAAATTTTGATTGTGAATAATGAGTGCACATGGATATACTGATGTTGATTTGAATGATGAATGTGTGAGATTCCATTTCTAAACTTAAGTTGTTGCATTTATGTGATGAATTGACTGTGAGCTTGTTTGAAAGTGGTGTGAAAGTTCAATGATTAAAACTAGTTGCTTGACTTGATGATAGGTTGGACTTGTATGTATTGTATGAAATGAATTGTGATATTAGAGTAGGTCTTTTCTTAAATTCTTTGAGTATAATTGAGCACAAATGGAGTAAGAGTTGATTTGATGGGTTTTATGAAGGAAATTTGTGGTAAACTGATTTATGTGTTTGTTTTCATTTGATAATTTCAAAAATCCTTTTTGGAAAACTTCAACATTCATGGCAAGCTTCATATGATTTTTGAAAAATGATAGAGGTAGTTCTTTAAATGCGTTTGGGCGTTTCAAGCTAACCTTGATAATATTTATCCCATTTGATCCCATTTTTTAGCCTAAAAGAAAAAAACCAAGACTTTTTCTTTTGAAAACCCACTTAAAATCCTAACTTTTAAGCCCGAAAAACCATGAAAATTACCTTGCTTTGAAATAATAGAAATGGTTGAACATGAGTGATGCAAAGTGGAAGAGGATCAAAAATTCTATTTAGACCAAGCCAAATAAAAAAATGTGAAAAATAGAAAAATAAAGAAAAGAATATCTAATAAGGCTTGGTAGGAAATATCAAATTAGCTCAAATAAAGAGAGGAGTGGATGGGAATCTAAAAAGTTCAAAAAGTCCATTATCTTAAGGCTTTTGTATATATCCTTATTCCATTTCGTTTCAAATACCCTTAACCATGACCAAGTTACAAGCTTAAAAGACCTCTTGATTTTGAGATTATGAGATGTAAGTTGTGAGTAGGGAGGGGTGAAGGAAAGGGTGGATGAAATTTGAAAAGTGAGAACTTACATATGAGTTAGAGTATAGCAAGTAACTAGAATAACAATAACAACAACAAAGAATTTATCCCACTAGGTGGGGTTGGCTACATGGATCATACGACGCCAATGTTCTCTATCAATAGCTATATTTCCTGATAAATTATTGATCTGAAGATCCCGTTGAATAACTTCGTTAAGGGTTCTCTTTGGTCTCCCTCTCCCTCTTTTGGGAAGACTCCACACCATTTGATCAACTCTTCTTACCAGCGCATTTAATTATCTTCTTTGAACGTGCCCAAACCACCTCAAGCAACTTTCTACCATTTTCTCATCAATCGATGTCACCCCGACTCTTCCACGGATATGATCATTCTGGATCCTATCTTTTATTGTATAACCACACATTCGTCTCAATATTCTCATCTTTGCTACCCTCATCTTATGTTCATGTTTTTCCTTTAATGCCCAACATTCACTGCCATATAACACTACTGGTCTAATGGCTGTCCGATAAAATTTCCCTTTTACCTTATCATGTAGTTTACGATCACATATAACCCCAGTAACTTTTCTCCATTTAAACCACCCGGCTTGAATTCTATTATTAACATCACCATCAATTTCACAATCCTTTTGTATAATCGAGCCTAAATATTTAAACCTATCCCTCGTGGTATAACATGGTCTCCAATTTAACTTCTATATCCCCATCCGTTTGTCTTTTATCAAAACAATAATGCATATATTCTGTCTTACCCCTACTCAGTCGAAAGCCTTTTAACTCTAGGGTCCTTCTCCATAATTCTAGTTTCTAGCTAATTTCCTCTCTTGATTCACCTAAAAGGACTATATCATCCGTAAAAAGCAAGCACTTAGGAATTTCTTCTTGTATATTTGTAGTTAGGACATCCAAAACTATATTGAACAAATATGGACTCAATGCCGAACCTTGATGCAGTGCAATTTTTATTGGAAAATCATTTGTTTCTCCTCCTGGTGTTCTAACTCTAGTCATTACCCCCTCATACATATCTTGAATGGCTTTGATATACCCAATACGCACCCCTTTCTTTTCCAAAGCTTTCCAAAGTATTTCTCTTGGCACACAGTCATAAGCTTTTTCAAGATCGATAAAGATTATATGCAGATCAATTCCTTTGCTTCGATACCTTTCCATTAAACCCCTTAGTAGATAAATTGCTTATGTAGTTGACCTACCTGGCATGAAACCAAATTGATTCTCTGAGATACATGTCTCATATCTTAACCTATGTTTAATTACTTTTTCCCACAATTTCATTGTATAACTCATAAGCTTAATTCCTCTATAGTTCGCGCAAATTTGAATGTCTCCCTTATTCTTATAAATAGGGACTACAATACTTTTCTTCCAATCATCAGGCATTTTTTAGACCTTAAAATCTCATTAAATAGCTTAGTAAGCCATAACACACTCGTTTCTCCCAAACATTTTCATACTTCAATAGGAATGCCATCGAGTCCAACAGCTTTGCTATTTGCCATTTTCATAAGAGCTTCCTTAACCTCTCTAACACTAATTCTACGATAGAATGTATTTGCCATTTTCCCACAATTTCATTGTATGACTCATAAGCTTAATTCCTCTATAGTTCGCGCAAATTTGAATGTCTCCCTTATTCTTATAAATAGGGACTACAATACTTTTCCTCCAATCATCAGGCATTTTTTAGACCTTAAAATCTCATTAAATAGCTTAGTAAGCCATAACACACTCGTTTCTCCCAAACATTTTCATACTTCAATAGGAATGCCATCGAGTCCAACAGCTTTGCTATTTGCCATTTTCATAAGAGCTTCCTTAACCTCTCTAACACTAATTCTACGATAGAATGTAAAATTAAGTTCCCTTTCATTAATTGCCATATCACCTAACTCATAATTCAAAGTTCCCTCTTTCTCATTGAACAATCTATAAAAGTATGTCTCCCATCTATCCTTAATATCAGCACCCATCACCAAGACTTTACCTTCTTCATCCTTTACGCACCTCACTTGATCTAAATCCTTGATTTTCTCTCCCTAACCTTTGCAATTCGATAAATTTTTTGTTCCCCTGACTTTGTCCCTTACTCCTTATAGAACTCTTCAAACGCTTTAGAGCGAGCTTTACTCACTGCTTTTCTTGCTTCCTTTTTCGTTAATCGATACTTCTTCCAATTTTCATTATTATCACACCAATTTATAGCCTTGAAGCACTCTCTCTTGTGCCTAATTTTCTCTTGGACGTTCTCATTCCACCACCAAGTCTCCTTATCTCGCCTGATGACATCCTTTGATAAAATCCAAAAAAAAATTCTTTTAACTCCAACACACACACACACACACTAGTTCAAGGAATCTTTTAAAAGCCTATTTTAATGTTATGAAGAATTCATCTTTGCATACATTATATATTTTCTACTAATCAAATTGAAAAGAGCAACATATGAGAACAAGCATTTCAACCAACGTAAAGTGAGCATGTGGTCAATTTCTTGTATTTCTTGCATATTGCTTGAGGACAAGCAAGAACTTAAGTTTAGGGGAGTTATAAGCTCCATAATTTCATACATTTCATCACATTTTCCCCATATTTGTACATGAATTTTGAGAGTATAGTTTTGAAAAAAATACAAAAACTCAGAGAAAAGATGAACAAAGAAAAATTTACATGTGAGTGAAATTTGGAGCTTAATGAATATACATTTGAGTGATTATTAAGAACTCATCAACCCCCCTCTCTCTTGTATAAGAAGGTGGACAGTGCAAAGAACAAAGAAAGACCCGGAACAACAGAAGGGAAGCAAAGGATTTGGAGAGAAGCAAATAAAGGAATCAAGAGGATATAGAACAGGCAACTCACCGTGGCCTCGCCACGGCGAGCAACCAATGCCTCTACCTTTCTGTTTTGTTTGCTCACCATGGGTTAGCCATGGCAAGTGACCCACGAAACTTGGATTGAAGAGATTTAAGCACATTCCTTCTTGGTTTTCATTCTTCCTCCTTTTTCTTCTCATTTTTTTGCTATGGACCATTATTTAGATTTTGTTTTTGTTTTAGATTCATTTGTGTGTAACTAAAACCCTACTCTAGGGTTACTTTGAACTATTTTATAGATTGAACTTTATATTTCGCTCTTTTGATGCTATGAATGAAATATATGTGTGGATTTTCGTCTTGCTCTTTCTTCTTCAAGTGTTTGATCACCACTTGCTTTGTTAAATGAAATATAGCTTGAAAAAGTGTATTTTGTTTTAGAGCTTGGATGAAATCACACTGGGCTTGAAATTTATGGTTTTAAATGGATGGTTAGTTGGTAACGTAGAGATATAGTTACTAACCTAACATTGTCAAAATTGAGGTTGGTTGGGAATTATGACTTGCATTAATTGTGGCAAAAGGTTGTGCAATTAATGTAAGTATAAATTTGAACTTGACTTGAGACAGCTTTTTCAAATGCAAAAAAACCTTAGACCCACACATAGTTTTATTAGGATGCTAATAAAAAGGGAATTTAATTAGCTCATGAAGTAAAATAGAGATAGGTAGCCGTAGGCCTTTTATTACCTTGAACAAGTGTGTTTTCAACTATTTTCCATTTTTCCATCATTTGCAATTTAATTTTTGTTTAACTCGATTTCTGAAATTTTCGTACTCATTTTCAATTAAGAGCTTAATTAGTGCTAATTAAATTAATCAACCCATAATCCTTGGAAAATGACACTTTTTCACTATACTACTTTTTTACGATCCGTTCGCTTACGTTAAAAACAGCAAATGGTCAATAAATCACTTAATTAATCACATTTTATAATAAATAATTGCATTTCAAAATTTGAAATTTGAAATATAGCTTATTGGCCTATTAATAGTTAATACTCTAATTCCAATTAATAACATCTCATAACAACGAATTATATTAGAATATAATAAATTTTAATTGGAAATGACAATACATATAACTAACTGTTGATTAAAAATCCAGCCCCTATTTAAAATGGCTGTTGGGTGGTTATTATGAGATTTTATATTATAAGTTGATTGATTTTGATCTAGCTAAAAGATAATCAAATTTGTAAGTTTGTTAAAATATTTAATAAGCTTATTTAGTTACATTAAATTGAAAAATATTGTATTATGTTAATATTTAATTTAACATTTGTTAATTTTGATTTATCAAATAGATAATCAATTTAATTTTTTTTAACTGAAATCAATTTTAAATTGATGAAGCCTGAATTTAACATGATCTTCTCAATTAAAAATACAACAAGCATATGCAAAACTGTTATGGAGCATCAATCATCCGATATCTAAATTAAAACAAAGAGAAATTTTTATATATGTTAAAGTATACTTTTGGTCTTTTTTATTTGCATCAAGTTTCATTTTAGTTCTTTATTTTTTTAAAAGTACAATTTTATTTGCTAACAATATTATTTTCATTTAATGGAAAATGCTGACTCATCAAATCTAAAAGGTAATTCTATAATTTGATGTGGACAAACAAATGCTTAAATTTAAATTTTTTAGTATAATCATTCTTCTACTTTAAAAATTAGTCATTTTTTTATCAACATTCAATTATAGAATTACATTTTAGATTTGATGAGTAAGCATTTTCTGTTAAATGAAACTGATGTGTTAGCCAAAAATGACAGAGTGTACTTTTAAAGCATGAGGACTAAATGAAAATTGGTACAAACATAAAGGATTAAAAGTATACTTTAACCTTATATATATTTTATAGATTGATGAAATTGAGAAACATTGAGAAAAGTAGAAACTAAGAAAGTTAAATATAGAATTTAGTTGATTTTTTTTGAAAAATCTTAAGAAAACTAAATAACAAACTTATTAATTTATTTGCCTGAATTTTTTTCTAAACTAATTTATTTGACTTAAAAGCTAAATAGTATCTCATAATACACAAAATAAGTTATGATTAAATGCATTGTTTTGCTCCCATAATCTCTAAAAAAAATAAGGAAGCTCAGCTGTCTGATCGCTTAGTGCCTTCACTTGATCTCAGAGTCAAGTATCAAAATCTTGAGACCATCAACAGATTTAACCCTCGCAAACAGATAAGGCTGGTAGATAAACTAAAAAATACATGTTAGATACTGTTTGAAGGTATGGATGTGCAAATTATTGTAGCAGATATAAAGCTATAACCTGTCATTAAACTCCTTCACATCTGGAAAATTCGAATTGAAATAAACTTTTGTTGCATGGAAGGCATTACAAATGTATCCATAACCTTAGCGGGAAAAAACATAAGCTAGTTTTTCAAAGTGTAACATGATGGAAAATGAAATTGCTAGAAATATGTAGTACTCTTAAATTTCGTGAAACATTTTATTTGAATAATAACAAAAATAATTTGCAAAGAAAAAATTAATCATTTTTCTTTCTAATTTTTCAAAATATCAAAATATATAATTCAATATAAAAAAGGTCAAATGTACCTTACAAGTGTATTTAGGAAGATTGTTAGGAGAAACTTTCTTTTTTTTAACGAAGTTAGGAGAAACTTTCAATTGATTAATTCTTGGGATATTGGGAAAACATAAAAATGAGATCAGTGGAGTTATTCTAGCTTTCAGTTATTTATCAAAAGTTACCTAAGCAACAACCAATGTTTTGACAACATCATCACCGGTACAACCAATGTGGTTTTTGGAGAAATTTTTCGAAACATCATGTAAATCTCAGTGAGAATTATTTTTTTATTGTGATACATCTAAATAAATATGCAAATTTATAGTTATTTTATATTTGTTTGATAAAATTTAGTGCCACACATTATTGTCAACTTTTTATTTCGTTGATAACAAACCAAGGAAAAAAAAAACCCGAACCGGCTGGTTCAAATATGAACTGGCTAATAGTCCGGTCCGGTTGAGCTTTGAAATAGGGAGTGTAGTTGACCCGGTGAAGGACCGGTCAGAACCGGCCAACCCGGTCAAACCCAGGGGGTTGAACCGGGTTGGCCTTTTTTTTAAAAAAAATATTTTATTATAATTCACCTAATTACTAACTTTCACTTAACTCAATTTTAAAAATTAGGAAACTATAATACTTTAAATGCTATTTTACTTGCATATACTTAATATTTAATTGTTGTTGCTCTTAATATTTGTATTTTAGTCTGTGGATTGTAGAATAATATTTATTTTCACATGTAATCAACTAATATTTTCTCTTTTTCCCTCTATAGAAACATTAAAATATTCATATTTGATGAATCATACATACCTATCTGCATTTACATTTTAATATTAGTGATTATTAATGTTAATATCAATAAAATTTTATTTTTTTAATATAACCGGTTTGACCCCGGTCCGACCCCGATCCGACCATTGACCATTGAACCAGTGCCTCACCTGGTTTGATGCCCGATCCGGTTTTTTGAACCTTGTAACAAACAATAAGCCCTTAATAGTCATACAAACATTAATTTTACTATAAATCCTATATACATTTGTAAAATATTCTTTAAAAAAATCCTGATAATGTTGGGTTTTTTTTAAGGAAAAAACTTAGTACAGTGCACAGTGCAACCAGTTCACTAATAAATAAATGCCACCTGGATTATTTTAATGCCTCACAATTAAATCCGTTTACTGGTTGCACTCTTCATCTCTGTTCGTTCTTTTTAGGGACAATTAATTAGAGGTCCCATGTAAAAAAACATAATTAAGATGAGGTCACATGAGTTGTAAATAACAACTTCTGAGCTGCCAGAAGTTGTTATTATCTAGCTCAGAAGTTGTTATTTACAACTCATGGGACCTCATCTTAATTATGTTTCTTACATGGAACCTCTAATTAATTGTCCCTTCTTTTTATCCCCATGAATTCCATCTCTATTCTTCCTACAAACGAAAGAACAAACCCTAAAACTACAATGGAATCGCAAAAGGCAGCCAAGGACACTTGAAGAAACCGTCAATATTCAGCACACAGATCGGTGAAGAGGATTTGCGAGCAAGGATGACTGCTAAAATCTATGGTAATGCGATCGGTGAATGAAAATATATGGAATATGATCTGGTATGTGGAAGAGTGATTTTTTTTTTTGAGCAATTCATTTGTTTTAGTTTTGGGGGTCATGTTTGATTCTAAACTTCTAGTGTATGAGTAATATGAAAAACTCCCCCCATTTTTTTCCTCTTCATGATTAGCAGTGGTAGGTTATTTTTTGGGGTTTATTTTTCTGTGTTGTATTTTTTGGGGACCTCTGGAAGCATTCAATTAAAGTAAGTAACTGTGTATTGCAATTGCTATTAGTGATGCTCCAATTCATTGTAGGTTTCCAATCCAAGTGAAAATGAATAGTAAGGCATTTACTGCAATCCATGAACTTTGGTATGGGAAAGAAGGTTGAGATGGGTTTGCAGCTCCTGGTTTTCACGCGGTGTCTGAAGCCAATGAGCACCTTCGGATTATTTTGTTAAGAGATCTGGATGTGACGATGTGTGGTGGTTTTCTTCTTAGTTATTAAAAAAGAAGGGAGAGGAGAAGAGGGCAACCCATGAACGGTGATAACTGTGAGGTGTTAAAATAATCCAGGTGTCACTTGTTAAGTGGCGAACTGGTTGTACTGGATATAATGCACTGGATGTAAGTTTTGTCCTTTTTTTAAATGCATCAGATATCAAGTCTCCTTTGGATCCATTAACTTTGAAAAGCGCACTTTTGGTCCTTTACCGCTGACGTCGTTAGTTTTATTTAACAGAAAATACTGACTTAGTAAATCTAAATAATGATTTTATAATTAAATATTAATAAAAATGGCCAAATTTTTAAATATAAGAATTATTATACTAAATAATTAAAATTTAAATATATTTTGTTAGTATATAACTATAAAATTATCTTTTAAATTTTTTGAGTCAGTACTTTCTGTCAAATGAAACTAACGTTGTTAGCCAAAAAAGACCAAAAGTGCACTTTTTAAAGTTAAGGGATCAAAAGAAGACTTGATATAAACATAGAAAACCAAAAATATATTTTAGCCTTTGAAAGTTATAAAGAAAAGTAATTAATTTTTCATTTACAAATTCTTTTTGTTATTAGTCAAAAGACCTTCTTTTCGGAATTCAAACAACCAATCCGATCATTTTGATTCTTCTTTTTCATAAATGAAAAATCAGCGTAATTCCTCCCTGATCTCAATTTTAGATTTTTTTTTTCCAAAAATTGCAATTCATTAATTAATTAACATGTTCTCTGAACAATTCCCTATGTATCACTTGTAATGTAGGTTAGATTTTTTCTCTCTATTGAATTAGATATAATGATGTTTTTAAAATTAGCAGAAGAAATAATAATTTTATGGGTTTGTTATTTTTTATTTAAAACATTCGAATATCCTATTTCTATGGAATTAAAATTGTCAATTTGTTTATTTTGAATTCTTCCTTTCCTATAACTTGAACTCCCGTTAGGTTGAAATCTATAAAAAAAAAACAACGAGCCATTAGTAGTCGTACGAACATTAATTTTACATACTCTCATAATCTGTAATTCTGTATACACCATCACTACTGCGAGCTCTTTCTTTCTCTCTTGGTGTGTTTAAATTCCCTTTGTTAATAACTTTCCTCTTTCTCGTATTAAAATCTCATGTTCCTTATGTATATTTAAAATCTCATGGTTACATATCTCATGGTTCTAATTAAATTCCCTTGGTTAATCACCCACCGTCTAGCTATTTAATCCATGATTATTGCATTAAATCTTGTGCGTGTCTAGTTTTTATTTTCAAAATTATGTTCTGAATACTCATGGAACTTAAATATCGTTCTTGTTTTTAATTAGATTGATGAAGGCGGAGGCAACAATGGATACTCTTCCTGAAGAACTCAAGTTGGAAATCCTTCTACGGTTGCCCATAAGATCTTTGGTTTTTTTGAAGCGTGTGTCAAAGTCATGGCACTCTATAATCTCAAACCCTAATTTCGCCAAGTTGCATCTTCAACTATCTACTCATTCCCAACACCCAAATCGAATCCTTCAATTAAATGAAGCTCCTAGAATGAGATCCATCGATATTAGAGCTTCTCTTCACAATGATTCTTCCACTCTAAAACTCTTTTGTCGTGCTTACCAACCAAACACCTACATTCAGATCATAGATTCTTGTCGAGGCATTGTATTGCTCCGAATAGGATGTCGTATTTGGATGTGGAATCCTACAACTGGTGCCCACAAAAGCATCTCACATCTCCCTCCTCAAGCCACATTATCAATATTGGCTCCATTTGCCTTTTGTTACGATGAATCTCTTGATGACTACTTCATTGGCCTCTCATACCTTCCCCATATTCAGTATTCAAATGGAACAAATGGTTATGATGTTTTTGAGGCCCTCTCCATGAGAAACAATTCATGGGACAAACTTGATCTCAATCACCATTATGCAACACTGCATAGAAACCGAGGTACAATTTTTAAGGGTACCATGCATTTCATAGTTCATAAGGCTCATCGCGATGGATCAAAATCTCCACCTTATATAGTTATTGCATATGATGTAACAACAAAGGATTTACTGAAGGTACCTACTCCCCCAATTGATGCAAACTTAGATTGTGCAGAATTGGGAGTACTTGAAGGTTGCCTTGCTTTGACTTGTCCAACAGACACAGAAGTACAATTATGGTTGATGAGAGAACATGGGGTGCAATCATCTTGGACTAAGACAATCTCTGTACCTGCTTACCATCAATGTGGTATTGATTATAATATGTCATTCATATTTGTCAAAAAAGGTGATGAATATGTTACGACTTATATTACAATAGATGGTTGCGAAGGATTATCAAGATGGAATGAGAAAGGGGAACTACTAGAACATTGCACATATAATCATAAACTCCGGCAGAGACTTCAATCTATGGGGTCTTGGGTGCGTGCAATAGAATATACAGAAACTTTACTTCCCCTCCCTTAATTAAGCCTTGTTCCATTGCAGGTATTATGTTGCTCTTCCCCTATTTATTTTTTTGTTCAACTAATTTAAGTATTATTAAATATTGTGCCCATAAAACCTAGTAGTTTTGGAAAGGAATGGGATTTAATTTCGGGTTAATGGCGTATTTTCTCCTAGAAGTTTTTGCTCCAGAATTTTTTGGGATAATTGCATTGAAATATCAAGTAAGAGAATTAATATCACAAGAGTCCCAATGAGTTGTTAATAACAACATTTACATATAAAAATGTTATTTTTAACAAGTGAAAAACATTATTGACAGCTCATTGAGACTTCTCTGGTATTAATTGTCTTGGGATATCATAGCAAAACAAGTTTAGGATATTTGTATTTTGTAGCATATCTAACACAATTTTTGTTTGCTCTCCTAATTGCATGGTAGGGTCGCTGCCTCTCCATGCTCTTCATCTTCGTGTTGTGAGATCCAATGTAGGAGGGAGATGAGGTATTTCTTCATTCTTTTAGAGTTACGGGGGCAAACACTAATGGCATGATTCATGTTACAATTGGGATTGGGATCAAACATGCAACTTGCCAATAGGGTATATCATACAACTATATTACAAGGTCTTTTATGAAGAGGAATTATTTTTGTTTCACTGTTTTTTTTTCTTTCATTTATCATTTAAAAAATAATGACACTATAACTTGTTAGTTATTTGTTTCTTAAGATTTATTATTGCAAAAATTTATTATGTTGAAATTTATTAATTATTAGTTTCTTGTTTTAAGATTTCCAATATTTTCACCTTATAATAGTAAATATTTTGAAGAATCAAGATATCAATAATTATAACTTATCAATGCATACCGAAATAAAGATATTGAAATTTTGTACATAATGGATTATGTTTTGAATTTTAATATTTTATTGAGTGCTAAAATTTACTCGTAGTGAGAAAAGCTTGATTAATTTGGGTAGAATAAGGAATTAAGATAAGGGGAAAACTTATATCCAGTTCATTGGAACCAGTTCAACTAGTGCACCCTTTTTCAACTGATATGTGTAAATTTTGACACATCACTGTTAACACCGTCATCCCTCTCTCTGTCTTTCCTCCCCAAATCTAAACCCTTCATCTCCCTTCTCACCTTGCATCGCCATTATCGCCCTCCCCACCTTCTTTCTCCATCTCCCTTCTCGCCCTTATCGCGTGAAACGGCCACCTTCCCCATAAACAGACTTTCTTTTTAGATAGGTTCAAATCGAGCGTCTCTCGACTTCGACTAGAAGCCCCCCACCTTGCGCATAAGAGGCGTGACCGCCGAAGGGGTTATTGGGACGGTGGAGCCGCCGTGGTTGTCAAAGGTTGCCTGACGGCGAGGGCCGGGGGGTTGGGCAGCCCGAATAAGGGACGGGGTTGTTGCTCAGTACTCGCTCATGGGCACTGGCGGCCTCGTGATTAAGAACATTTTTTATTCTCTCATGTTTTTCCAGTTTAGTTCAATTTCTTTGCTAACTTTCCAAGTAAATCCATGCTTTCAAACTTTATAGCCCTCATCTTCTTGCAAATGATGGTCTTCTCTTTTACTAAGTAGAATCCATGGAGAAAGGTAATCAAACTTCAATTTTTTATATTTATAAATCAACTTGTTCAGTTGTTCTTCTTTCTTTCTTGGCCCTTTGGTTTCTTGGATTGACGGAGAATTGAGAGTTCTGGTTTTGCTTGTTAATTTTTCTTATCTTAGTGTGATTTTTTAGAAAGTTCTCGTGATAACGGAATTTTAATGGAGTTTATGTGAACTGGGACTAGGAATTAGGATAGGTTTACCGTTCACCTATTGATCTGAAAAATATGAACAATCTCCTCAAATTGAGTATATCCTATCATAACAGCGTATCAATTGGAGGACACCATATTCTGCTATGAATCTTTTGCGTTTTAACATGCTGAAAATATGCCACCTTTATTGAAATGGGTTGTTGTTGTTGTTCTATCTTCTATGTGCTTATAGGTGGAATATTATGGAATACCAGTTAGTTTGAAGTGCATTGCTCAGATCACCACTCCAGATGCCAATATCAATGAGTTGTTTACAATTTAGATTGCATGACACTAAGCTGATTTATCAAATTTGTATAGATTTTTCTAATCTAAAATGATACCTGCTCTCATTTGAAAGAAAGGAACATCATGTATTTTTATTCAAACCTCATGTGGTGTTGATTATGGCATTGAACCATTTTCTTGTAATAGTTGCAATATACCACACAATTGTTATTTATTTCCAATTTTTATTCAATCTTCTTGCTTGAAACTACAGTGGATAGCAGTAGCAGACATGAAAAATGTAGCTTCAAAATGAAGATGCTACCGCCCAAAACACATTACTGGAAGCTACTTAATGTTTGAGGAACATAAATAAGTAACATATAGAAAATGAGTTACAAAAATCAATATAAACGAAAAACAAAAGAAGTTTCTTCTCAATGATATGAATGAAAATTAAATGTGTACTAAATTAAGAAAATAAAATGTATGTTTTGAAAGAAAACAGTGAAATAGTTGTGCCCCAACTTCATCACAAATGTTGCTTCTTGGTCTCTCAACCTGAGTCAAATTAAAATGAAAAGTAGAAATGTAAGATTATAGAGTTCAAACACTTATTTTAAATATAACCATAAATGTTAACATCAGTTTAAAGATAACCAAAAAAAATTAATTGAACATGAAATTTAAGTATTCTATACTACCCCTTAATGTCGTTTTCTCTTCGACTTCTTTTCTAGACAACTTTTAGGACGACCTTTTAGACGAGATACACCATCCTTCTTTTTCAATCCTTTAGCTTCAAATGCATCTTTTTCGCAATTTGCAATTGTTTCATTAATATCTTGTTGGCTTGAAATGGAGAAACTTTTGCTCACTATTTTATCGATTTCTACACTTAATTCTACAAACTTTTTTTTCAAATAAGTTGTAGCATTATCAGTCGCTGATGCCTTACTTGATATCTTAACTGCAATTCGACATAAATCATTGAAACAATTTGAGACATCTAATTTCAAATCCACTTCAATTGTATGTCCACTACTATCCATAACACATCCACTTCGAGCATGTTTGGTCCATCTATTGAGAATGTACTTTGAAGGGATAACAAGTTTATTCCACAAGGTAAGCACTCGGAGAGCATGACAACATAGGATACCAATGACTTCATATTTCTTACAACTGCATTTTTCGATCGTTTCATCTTCTGAGTTATATTTAACCTTGTGATCTCTTCTATCTCCCATTATACACACTGTATATTCATATATTTTTGAAACTTGGTTACACCCTTTGAAGAGTATGTTACATGATTGCTCATATTCTTTTCTAACTCGAACAAAGATAGATCGTGTATAAATTTCTCTGGCATTTTTCAAGAGAAGGAAGTCTAAATTTAATGGTGGCAAACTTTGACTCATTTCATAATTTTCCTCCAACTCCTTATATCTCATATCTTATATCAGCCTATCAAAATTTGTAAAGAAGCCTAACACATTCAATGTAGGCTTCATATAACCTCTCAATCGACTATTGAAACTTTCACTCAACTGCATTGTTGTAGCTCCAGCAGAAAAGGCATGTCGCCCATATACTGATGCCCATTTTTCTCTTTTTTCAAACAAATCTTACTCATGCTTGTTCACATAAACTCCATTAAAATTCTGTTATCACGAGAACCTTCTAAAAATCACACTAAGATAAGAAAAATTAACAAGCAAAACCAGATCTCTCAATTATTCGTCAATCCATGAAACCAAAGGGCCAGGAAAGAAAGAAGAATAACTGAACAAGTTGATTTATAAATATAAAAAATTGAAGTTTGATTACCTTTCTCCATGGATTCTACTTAGTAAAACAGAAGACCATCATTTGCAAGAAGAGGAGGGCTATAAAGTTTGAAAGCATGGATTTACTTGGAAAGTTAGCAAAGAAATTGATCTAAACTGGAAAAACACGAGAGAATAAAAAATGTTCTTAATCACGAGGCCGCCGGTGCCCATGGGCGAGTACTGAGCAACATCCCAGTCCCTTATTCGGGTTGCCCAACCCCCCGGCCCCCTACCCCTGCCCCCCTCCGTCAGGCAGCCTTCGATGACCACGGCGGCTCCACCATCCCAATAACCCCTTCGACGGTCGCGCCTCTAATGATCAAGGTGGGGGACTTCCAGTCGAAGTCGAGAGACGCTCGATTTGAACCTATGTAAAAAGAAAGTCTATTTATGGGGAAGGCAGCCGTTTCACTCGATGAGGGCGAGAAGGGAGATGGAGAAAGAAGGTGGGGAGGGCGATAATGGGGATGCAAGGTGAGAAGGGAGATGAAGGGCTTCGATTTGGGAAGGAAAGACGGAGAGAGGGATGACGGTGTTAACAGTGATGTGTCAAAATTTACACATGTCAGTTGAAAAAGGGTGCACTGGTTGAACTGGTTCCAATGAACTGGATATAAGTTTTCCCCTTATAACAAAAGGTAACAAAAGTTTTCCACCGTTTAACAGAATGGATATTTTTGACCCATTTTCAAGAGTTCACGGATATTTTTACACCATAATTGAAATTGGAGATAAGTTTTGACCATTTACCTTTTATTTAGTAAATAAATCAACTTCTATGAAATCTTTTAATACTCGCCCGTTAGCCCATTTACAATTTGAATGGGTCTTATTCTTCTCACCTATACTTAACTGATATATTAGGTCTTTTTTGTTGTTCATATTAATGACATCTATAATACAGATTTTTTTTTTTTGGCCAGAATATGATTTTCATTAATAAGAAATAACCACAATTTACAAATAGTTACAGATCAACAAATGAAAAAGAAAGGCGACAATACAGCGAATGAAAAAAAAATACAACATACAACACAAGATACAGGAACTAGAAAAACACATAAACAATGAATAAAAAAGAGTAATCTAATCAGCCGACTCCAGAACGTTCATGTGCAGCATCCATAAAACCATGTTCTGGAGTATGGAGGGAAGACTTAAATCCAGCAGCATCATGGGCTAAAAGAGGAAGCATAGAAGGTGTTGGTGAAGACACCCACCCCGAAGAGTACACCTTCTTTCGAGTAGAAACTGCCAAAGAATCAGCAGCAGAATTTCCTTCACGGTTAGTAAAGGAAAAGGACACACCAGAACATAATGCTACTACTGATAAAGTTTCCTGCAATAAAAGCCACCCACTCCATTCACAGCGAGAGAAAGAGGAGGTACTAAGGCATTCAAACAAATCCTTATTATCTGTTTCAACAATAACATCAGTCAAATTGAGATCAATGCAAATTAAAATAGCTTTGTGGACAGCCAAAAGCTCTGAAACAAAAGCAGATGCCGCTGAAACACATTCACCAAAAGCCCACTTGAAAGATCCCTGTGAGTCACGACAAAGTACACCAATAGCTGCAGAGCCATTCTCTATTAAATAAGATCCATCACAATTCAATTTAAGACATCCTGGAGATGGAGGAACCCAACAGTTCAAACGGGGTGAAACAATGACAGATTGACATTGAGATGTTGAATGCAAAGAATTCCAGAATTCTCGGACCCCAATTTGTGTTTTGGACAAGACATACATCGGATTAGGAAAAGTATGGTTAAAAACCAAATCGTTTCTTGCCTTCCATATATTCCAAATCAACCATACTATAAGAGAGATATCTTGTGCCTGCAATTCATCATTGTTACAAACAGAGGTGTAGAACCAGTGCTCAAAGGACTAAAAAGAGTATCGATCAAAACGCAAGGAGAACTGACTACCAAACCAAATGCATCTCACCCATAGGCAGAAAAACAGCATATGTTCAATGGTTTCTGGTTCCTCCAAGCAGATCGGGCAAAGAGGATTAATGGAGCAATGTTTTTTGAACAACTCTGATTTGGTTGGCACAGCACGAGAGCAACAACGCAAGAGAAAATGTAAGATTCTGGGAAGAGATTTTATAGTCCATAAAAAGGACCAAAACTTCTTACCTAGCGTGAATGAGGTGCTGGGTACTTGAGAGGAATAAGGCATATTGACCATTGCATGTTTATAACCCAACTTAACCATATAGCAACCATTTTTGGCTTGAGTCCAGACTAACTTGTCTTGTTGAGACAAAAAATCTAACTTAATGGTACTGATTGCAGAAATTAAGTCAGGAGAAATAGTATTCTCTAAAGAACCCAAATTCCAACTACCCTGATGAATCAGACTATCTACAGTCACATTTGAATTTACATCTGATTAAGATGATGGTTTAAAGATTTACCGATCAAACCTGGAATCCATGGATCTTTCCAAATGTTTACCAAGCTGCCATTCCCTATACGCCAGTGACAATCAGCTTGAATGAAAGAACGCCCTGTCAATATACTAGACCAAATCCAAGAGGCTCTATGTCCCTTTTGAGCAAGCATGAAAGTGGTACTAGGAAAATACAACCCTTTCAAAACACAACACTAGAGAGAATCAGAATCCTGCGTGAGACACCATGCTGTTTTAGCTAACAAAGAATCATTAAAAACCTCAAAATCCTTGAAACCCATACCTCCCCTCACATTTAGAATGACTCATGAACTCCAACGACCTCCAATGGATATTATTGTTTTTGTCACCCCCTCCCCACCAAAAATCAGAAGTTAATCGATCCAACATCTTACATGTATTTTTGGGGAATTTAAAACAAGACATTGGGTATACAGGAATGGTATTAATAACAGCTTTAATCATGGTCTCCCTACCAGCAAAGGAAAGAAGGTTTCTACGCCAACCCTGTACCTTTCGACCTACCCTTTCCGTGACATAGATAAGAGCTTGATGTTTTGTCTTGTTCCAAATACTTGGAATACCTAAATATATTCCAGGGTCCTCAATAGTCGGTATGCCCAAGATTTGGCTAACCTGATCCCTGATAGTAGTAGGGGTATTACTTGAAAAAATCAAGCCTGACTTGCAAAGATTAGCTTCTTGCCTTGAAGCCTGACAATATAAGTCGAGAATATGAGATAATCGTTGGCAATTAGATAGATCTGCATTCATAAATAGTAAAGCATCGTCCGCAAAGAAAGTATGAGAAATCATAGGGCAAGAATTAGCCAGTTTAATGCCCTTTAGTTGTTTGATCTCAATTTCCTTAATAAGCATCTGGGACAAAACTTTAGCCACCAAAATGAAGAGATAGGGTGAAAGAGGATCCCCTTGTCTTAACCCACGACCAGGACTAAGAGAACTTACCTTTCGGCCAGACAAACAAATGTTAAGGTGAACAGAGGATACACATGCCATGATTAGCTTCACAAATCGCTCACAAAAGCCCATTTTAAGCATTAAAGCGTGAAGGAAATCCCATTCAACTCGATCATAGGCTTTGCTCATATCCATTTTGAGGGCAAACTCAAATTTACCTCCTGTCTTTTTCCGTCTTAAGTAATGAAAGACCTCATGGGCAATGATAATATTATCTTGAATCAATCGGCCTGGGACAAAAGCTCCTTGATTTGAAGAAATACAATTATCAAGCAGCACTTTCAACCGATTGGCCAATAGCTTAGAAACAATTTTATAGGAGAAATTGCAAAGGCCAATAGGGCGAAATTGATGAATTGTTTCAGCCTGTTCTACCTTAGGAATCAAAACCAGATTCGTCTCATTAAGGAGCCCAATTTCTCCCTTACCCTCAAAGAAATCCTTAATCATATCTACCACACTCTGTTTAACCACATTCCAAGAAGCATGGTAAAATTTACCATTAAATCCATCCGGGGCAGGAGCTTTTGAGCCACCCAATTGGAAGGCTGCTTGACGAATCTCTGCTTCTGTGACAGGGGCAAGTAAGGAGGAATTCTGTGAATCTGTAATGCTACAGTCAACATATTCAAAGAAATCTGAGAAGTCCCTTGGAGAAGAAGCTGTAAATAACTTACTAAAATAATCAGACACACAACTTGCAATATCACTTTCATGATCAGCCCACCTACCATCCTCTTGTTTCAGTCTAAATACAGAATTCTTTCTTCTTCTCTGAAGGGTGGAAATGTGAAAAAAATTTGAGTTACAATCTCCCCTTTGTAGCCAATCAACCCTTGATCTTTGCCACCAATAGGCTTCCTCACGATCCCAAGTAATTTCAATTTCCCGAGTTAATTCCTCAGCACGTTGCAACTAGAAATCTGTGAAATCACCTTCAAAACATTCTCCTCTTTTCTCATGCTGACTTGTCAGATCATTAAAGTCACCAATGCACATCCAAGAGCCAGAAATATTTATAGAAATACTCAAAAGCTTCTCCCAAACAAATCTTTTTTCTGATTCTGTTGGAGGCACATACACAAAGGTGATATTGTCCGGAACTGTAGTAACAGCAGAATGTACAGCTACATGTATAATGTATCGTGATGAATGCAAGATATCTACTTGAATATTATTGTTCCACCAGAGAGCTAATCCTCCACTCAACCCAATAGGATTCACAATCCACTCCTCATCAAAGCCACATCGACGACGAAGTCTTTTAATTTTCTGCTCCTTTTGCTTGGTTTCCATAAGGAAAACCAAAAGGGGTTGAAATTTTCTACAAACCTCCTTGAGGTTTTTAATTGTCAGAGCAACCCCAAGGCCCTGACAATTCCAAGATAATAACTTCATGGCTCCTGGAGGGCTGTTGTAGGCCAACCACTCGTGCCTTCAGATTTCGCATTATCATCTTGAACTTCATCACTATCTTGCAAAACCGATTTGTTTGTACCAGAAGAAGAGGAAGTCCCAACCGAAGAAATAAAGGCCAATCTGCGTCTTATGAGTTTCTTAGTGAGTCTAACATTACTCTTCAAACTAGGAGCATTCGATGAAACCTTGTTAGCAGAATTAGGAACCTCAATGATGCTATTATGTTTCAGACGTTTAGCAGTAGATGGACTTGCAATCGGAAGTGGTGAACGCTTCAACTTACACCATCCAATTTCCCAAGCACAGCCGAAATCGGAGAAGATGGGAAAAAAGGGGTAACTGACTTTGAAGTGCCTTCATCAAGTTCTTTAAGGTCCATACCAAATTAATAGTGGGGCAAAGTTGGTTGTCTGGAGATTGGGCCTTAATTGAGCCCATTGAGGAATTAGCACCCGAATCATGAAAATTATTCTCTCTAAGTGAGGAAGTAGGACAGTTATCACCAAGGCCACTGAGAGAGGAAGGCCCAGAACATTCCAACTGCTTGTTTTTAACATCACGCGCATGATGGCCTGTGGCTTCACACGCCGGTGGAAAGGGACGACCCAGACATTCACACCAGGATTTATCCACCGGTAAAATGAGATCATCCATAAGTCTAGGAGGAAAAGCCTTTAACCAAGAACCAAACGATCGTTCTTCATCAACCTGTAAATTAGAAGATAAACAGGATCTTTGTTCATGGCCTATCATACCACATTTGAAGCAAAATGAGGGTAAACGTTCATATTTCACTTCAGTCCAGATATCATCTTTCTTTGAACGAGGAACCCAGAATCCTTTAACGAGTGGGGAAGTGATATCAACAAGCACTCTAACACGGAGAAAATTCCTCACAAACTTCCCATCACGCAAAGAATCCTCCACCATAACTACTTCACCCACATTTGAACCTAAGCGAATAGCATTTACTTGATTCAGATAAGAAAATGGAAGACCATGAAATCGGACCCAAAATGGGCATTTGTTAAAATTAATTTCCCTGAACAACATGTCTTCATCCCAGAGTTGCAAATTTAAGAGGTGGGATTGAATTGCCCATGGCCGACCACATAGAACTCGATGGTAATCTCGGGATGATGAGAATTGAAAAACAAAAACAATCTTGTCGATATCTAAAATCTCCACAGCGTCACGAAGTGACCAACCCTTATGAAGCATAGAAACCACCGTGTTCTTGTTTAACTCCTTGGATGATTCAATTCGCCCTATAAGAGACCCTCCAAATTTTGCTGGCAAATTCCGTTGAAGGGAAATCAGATTTCGTGTATTTGAAGAACTATTTAACCCGGCATTCGAAGTCATTATGACAGTCAAGAGATCAATTTGAAGAAAGAAACTGTTTGTTTTATCCTCGCACACTTTGTAACTGCAGAGAACAATCACAAAGCCACTCAAATTTTGTGCCACCACAGTGGGTGATAGCACCGCTCTGCCGAAATTTACAAAAGGAAAAGCAATGAATAACACCCAGACAAGAGACAAACTGACTCCCACAGCGATGAGAGGAAGAAAACTCACCCTAGCGGTGAGAGACAAAAGAAAGGGAATTATAATACAGATTAAAAACAAAGAAATATATTAGACCGATCTCATTTTTATATATTTTTTTCAATATCGCAAGTAATTAATCAATTAACAATTTCTCCTAACAATCCTCCTATATACACTTGTAAAATATTTTAAAGAAAATCCTCCTAACAGTTGGATTTTAAAAAAAAAAATTCCATCAAATATTTTGTTTTTTTGAAAATTCTAAAGAAAAGTAATTAATTTTTCAAAAGCAAATTCTTTTTTTAGTAGTCAGATATCCTTTTTTATTCGGAATTCTAACCAGCAATCCGATCAGTTTGCATTCTTCTTTTCATAAATGAAAGTTCAGCATAATTCTTCTTTTCGTTAGATTTTTTGGACTACTAACTTAGATATTATGATATTTTTAAAAATTAGCAGAAAAAAACAATAATTTTGTTGGTATGTTATTCTTTATTTAAAATATTCGAATACCCTATTTTTATGGAATCCAAACCGCCAATTTTTTAATTTTGAATTCTTTCTTTCCTTTCACTTGAACTCCCGTTGGCTTGAAATCTATAACAGCCACCTTTTACATATCTGGAGCACACACTTACATGCTGTGTTTATTCTATAAATGTAAGCTTTAAATTAAATGTTATTCTTTTATTCTTTCAAATTAAATTTTATTGATAGAGCACAATGGCTTTTTTGTTGTTGTTGTTGTATTCTTTCAAAAAAAAAATTTTTTTTTTTTTTGTTATTTCAATTTCATTTATAGAGCACACTTGATTATTTGGTGTTTGCTTACGATCGAAGCAAGGATTACTGGTGCGTCACGTATGGCAAACTTCACCCATGATTCGATCAAAGATCTTGACGATAGCAAAGATACCTTATGCATATTTGTTAGAGTGCTTCGCAAGTAGACAATGGCCAAGAAAACCTCACCATTTGAAATATGGAAAGTTGGCATGATATTAGACAAACCAAGAAGCTAGTATAAAACGTTGTTTCACTAATAATTTTGCAATTAATTGTGTTTGTAAGTTAGTTTATTATAATTAATACAAACATGGTTCTCGTAATGAGGCCTCTATCATTCAAAAGGGTCAGATCCAGAAATACATTAATGATGTACAAGGTACGGTGTGCGAGGTTGAAATTTTTTTAAATCCTAGCAAACGACAGTGCTTACAAAACATGCAAATAATTGGAAAATCAAGTTTCATTCAATGACTTCTTTTCAAGAACATAATTTACCAGCCCCTCTCTATGCATTCAATTTCGTCACAATCAATGACATTGCCCATAACCATGCCAACCACCAATATCTTATTGGTTAGTATGTCATAATTGTGGTCAACATTCAATTTTTTAAAACATTGAATATGATTTTACTGACTTACTCCCTCTGGTCCTTATTATAAGGCACCAACTACCAATTCTCACAAACCAAGGAATGGTAGTTGGGTCCTTAAATCTAGGCTTAATTGACCATATTTTCCAACTTCGCCCTTCATTAAATGATACAACTTAACATTTTAAACTATGAACATTCATTAATGACAAGGGTAAAGTAAGAAAAATGTAATTAATGTGGCGGTTGGTGCCTTATAATAAGGACCAAAAATTTTGTTAGTTGGTGCCTTATACTCCCTCCGTCCCACAATATAAGGTCTTTTTAACCGAATTGCGGGTTCCTAAAAAATTAATTAGACTTAGTTAAAAACAATAAATATGTAGGAAATATACCATATTGCCCTTATTTATGAATGAGTAAGAGATGGGGTAATTAAGAAAAAAAGATGAAAGAGAATGTGTGAGAAAATTAATGCATGGATAAAATGGGAAAAAAACATTTATTACTCAAACAAAGTCAAATAGGACCTTATATTGTGGGACAATATCATTCAAAAAAATGGACCTTATATTATGGAACGGAGGGAGTAATAAGGACCAGAGGGAGTATTACTGGATGTTATTGGATTCCTGCAAGCATTTGGAAGCTTGATCGATCATAAAAGAGAATATGACTCAACAAAGAAATTGAATATGACTCTTGCTAACCAGAAGTAAACAGGTTAACGGGCGAGTATTAAAAATTTCATAATAGAAGTTCATTCTTTTTGTAATTATTCAAATATCTTTTTTAAGAATTTTAAACCTCCATTATTTTCATTTTGAATTCTTCTTTTTCTATTTGTTTAACTCATGTTGGTTTCAAACCTATAAAAGCTTGTAAAAATAGGTTATAAATGAAAAATCGGCAGAACTCCTCCACTAATCTCATTTTTAGATATTTTTTCAAACATTGCAATCAATTAATTAAATTAGACATTATCATATTTTTTAAATTAGCTCGAAATTTAATAATTTGGTTTGGATGTTATTATGTTCAAACCGTCAATTTGTTCATTTTGAATTTTTCATTTCATATCTCATGATTCAGTTTAGCATTTGTTTTGTTATTTATGTAACTTTTGATAAATAATTGAAAATTAGAATAACTCAACTGATCTCATTTTTATATTTTTTCAAATATCCCAAGAATTAATCAATTGAAAGTTTCTCCTAACAATCTTCCTAAATACACTTGTAAGGTACATTGGATTTTTTTATATTGAATTATATATTTTGATATTTTGAAAAATTAGAAAGAAAAATAATTAATTTTTTCTTTGCAAATTATTTTTGTTATTATTCAAATAAAATATTTCACGAAATTTAAGAGTACTACATATTTCTAGCAATTTCATTTTCCATCATGTTACACTTTGAAACTAGCTTATGGTTTTCTTTTCTAAGGTTATGGATATATTTGTAATGCCTTCCATGCAACAAAAGTTCATTTCAATCCGAATTTTCCAGAAGTCAAGGAGTTTAATGACAGGTTATAGCTTTATATAAGCTACAATAATTTGCACATTCATACCTTCAAACAGTATCTAACATGTATTTCTAGTTTATCTACCAGCATCACCTGTTTGTCGAGGGTTAAATCTGTTGATGGTCTCAAGATTTTGATACTTGATTCTGAAAGGGAAAAAAAAAAAAACTCATCACCAGTACAACCAATGTGGTTTTACAAGGAAATTTTTCAAAGCATCGTGTAAATCTTAGTGAGAATTATTTTTTTATTGTGATACATCTAAATAAATATGCAAATTTATAGTTATTTTATATTTGTTTGATAAAATTTAGAGCCACACATTATTGTCAACTTTTTATTTCGTTCATAACAAACAACAAGCCCTTAATAGTCCTACGGACATTAATTTTACTATAAATCCTATATACACTTGTAAAATATTCTTTAAAAAAATCCTGCTAACGTTGGTTTTTTTATTAAATGCATCAAATATTTTGAAGTTTTGAAAACGGCTAAAGTATAATTTTTGTCCTTTGTCTTTGCATTAAGTCTCCTTTTGGTACATTAACTTTGAAAAGTGCACTTTTGGTCCTTTTTCCTCTAACGTCGTTAGTTTTATTTAACAAAAAAACGCTGACTTAGCAAATCTACAAAATGATTTTATAATTAAATATTAATAAAAATGGCCAAATTTTTAAATATAAGAATTATTATACTAAATAATTAAAATTTAAATATATTTTGTTAGTATATAACTATAAAATTATCTTTTAAATTTTTTGAGTCAATACTTTCTGTCAAATGAAACTAACGTTGTTAGCCTAAAAAGATCAAAAGTGCACTTTTTAAAGTTAATGGATCAAAAGAAGACTTGATATAAACATAAAATACCAAAAATGTTATGAATATTTCATTAATGTGGATGTCCTTAACTCCCATCCCTATTATTACTCTAGTAATTATTAATTATGATTATATTGTAACCCCAAAGCCTCCTCTATAAATAGGAGGATAGTATTGTGTATTCGACAACTCTTGAACGTTGAATGAGAACATATTTCTATTCTCTCTACTTCTCTCTCTCATTCTCTCTTATCTTCTTCTATTATTTATAACACGTTATCAGCACGAGCCTCTAACCAAGGTAATCTATTTTTTATTCATAGAATCCTTTAATGTTATGCTCTTATGGAGAACCTGAAGTTCACCTTTCTATTTCTCTTCATCTTCATCTTTCTTTATATTTTCTCATGACCTGAAGTCATATTTCATTGAACCTGAAGTTCCACTTTGCATTATAGTGTAATCATCATTGACCTGAAGTCATTTTTTTTATGAAACCTGATGTTCCACTTTATATTTTAATGTATACATCATTGATGAAGTCATCTCTCATGGAACCTGAAGCTCCACTCTATATTTTAATACATTCGTTACCGACTTTAAAGGAACATGATATTTCACATAATAGTCGATAATTTTTTTTTTAACCTGAAGTCATTTTTAATGGAACCTGAAGTTCCACTTGATATAGATTTATTTTTATGGCCAGAAGCCATATAAATTTAATTTTTCTATTTAATTATAATATGGCCAAAAGCCATATAAATTCAATTTTTATGTTTGAACATCGTATGGCCAAAAGCCATATAGATTTAATTATATGGCCAGAAGCCATATAAATTCAATTTTTATGTTTGAACATTATATGGCTAGAAGCCATATAGATTTAATTTTATGGTGAGAAGCCAAATAAATTTAATTTTAATATTTTATGGCCGGAAGCCATATAGATTTAATTTTATGGCTAGAAGCCATATCAATTTAATTTCTCTATATGGCCAGAAGCCATATAAATTTAATTTCTCTATTTTAATATTAAATGGCCAGAAGCTATATAGATTTAATTTTATGGCCAGAAGCAATATCAATTTAATTATTCTAGTTTAATATTCTGTGGCTAGAAGCCATATAGATTTAATTTTATGGCTAGAAGCCATATCAATTTAATTATTCTAGTTTAATATTTTGTGGCTAGAAGCCACATAGATTTAATTTTATGGCTAGAAGCTATATCAATTTAATTATTCTAATTTAATATTTTGGGGCTAGAAGCCATATAGATTTAATATTATGGCTAGAAGCCATATAAATTCAATTTTTTTTATTTTATTTTAATATTAAATGGCCAGAAGCCATATGCCTCTAATTTATTGGAAAATACTATATGTGAGATATTTGGTATGCCTAGATTATAGGATACTTAAATATTTAAATACAATGCATACTTAAATATTTGGTATGCCTAGATATTTGGTATGCCTAGATTATAGGATACGTAAATATTTAAATACAATGCATACTTAAATATTTGGTATGCCTAGATATTTGGTACGCCTAGATTATAGGATACTTAAATGTTTGAACATTATCCAATGACAAATGTGTTTTTACACTAAAGTCACATTAATTTCTTTTTAAATGGTCAGAAGCCATATACCTCTATTTTTTTTTTTATATATTTAATGGCTAGATGCCATAAATATATGTTTTTCCATTTTATGTGGTCAAATAATTAATCTTTGTGATATGGAGTGCTTTTTGATGGACTCAAAGTTTTAATCCTTTGCACTCTAACGTTACTATCTTCAATGGAACCTGAAGTTCAGATCAATATTTGCAACCTCTTTGAAAGCTTACAGTTAGTTTCATTACTAAAAACGAATATCGATTTGATTGTCTATCTTTATATATTGCTAGAAGCTATATAGATTTAATTTCTAATTTTGAGATTATATATCATATAATCTTTAACATTATTAGGTGGCAAGAAGCCATTAATTTATTTATTTTTCATTTTTTATTTTAATATTTAATAGCCAGAAGATATATAATTTTGAATCTCTTATTAATTGGCCAAAAGCCATATACATTGGATTTATTTTTATTGAAATCCTGCAGATCAGACTAATACTTGTTGAAATTTGTGGTGCGAGAAGAGAGAAATAATATCTCTACATTTGATATGCTTTTGAGAAATTTAATAACCACATTTATATCAAAAATGAAATATAGCCATGAAGGCTAATGTTTTGAACCAAATTGATTGTCGTTCAAGTATTAGCACAATATATATTCAGAAAATATTATTGTAATAATCCTGAAGACTAACTTTTATGGAGATTTATATCATAATAAATAATAGTTGATTCCATACGAAATAAATAAAGACAATCATGTTTTGTTATGCATTGTTGATTAATGCTCCTGAAGAGCTAGATGAGCAAAATTTCAATTAACACTAAATAAAAATATTTATGCCAATAAAACCACATATATTTTATCTTACTAGTTAGTTAGACCATTACTATGGCAATTATGTGCTCTTGCATTAGTAATATTTGAGCTTAAAGTTGATATATTATATGATATTTGATCTAATTAACAATCCCGTTCAATGATCCTTATTTTATTTTAGCATAAAGTTGGCAAGATTATTTATAGAAGGATGTAGATATATGTTTTTATAAATAGATAAGAAAATGAGTTTGCAATAATTGTTGGCATAAATGTTATTCAAACTTTTGATGAGTTTAAATATCTCATATGCTGTAGTGTGATTTTTATGTAGTTTGATTTAAATTCTTATAAATTTTAATTATTCATATTTCTATTGAATTTACAAATTACATAGTGAATATATATATATATATATGACAGTTCCTGAAGAACGATATGACAATTCCTGAAGAACGATATGACAGTTCCTGAAGAATTATATGTATACAACGATATATTCACAGTTCTTGAAGAACTAATATTTTTATTTTGTAAGTGGAAAGTATGTTTATATGACTCACTTGAGGGGGAGATTGTTAGAATATAAGTATGAGTCATATTGGATGGAGTTTCACTCATATACTTTCCATAAAATTCGTATAATCTCCCAATGAAGGTCAAATTAATAATATGACACGATAACCAGAAGTTATATGATAACAAACATGAAGTTTGTGGATGTATTGTTTGGTATGACCGGTTAGATTATCCCGGATCATAGTGATGCAAAATATAATGTTGAATGCATAATAACACTTGTTGAAGAACCAAAAGATCCTTTATAAATAACAAGTGTTTTTATGTATTGTTTGTTCTCAAAAGAAGTAAATACGAGAACATCACTAGCTATGGTTGGAATTGGATACGTGTACATTTGTACGGTATCAAATATATATGGGCCCATATAGACATCATATGGACTAAATTAGTACTTTATCAATAATGGATGCATCTATAAAATGGTCATATCGGTGTCTATGATCAACTTGCAACTTGAAGTTTGCAAATTTGTTCTAATAAATACATTAGTTCTCAACTATGCAACCATATGATTTCCATAGAAATCACTAGTGATTGTTTATCAAGTTTTCAATGATTATATGCTATGTAAAGCATATTTAACAAATATATCTAGCAATACTACTATCGAAACCTCCCTGAGCAGCTAGATCAAAACTTTTGAGAACAAAGTTCCAATTTTAGAGTTGGAAGGAATGATTTTACACACTACCATATATAAATGCATCATGCCAACATAGTATTATGAATTCTCCCATTGGCTCTTGGTCAGTAGCCAAATAGTTTTCATCTTATAATGTGCAATATTTATTTATAGTGTTCCACCACAATTATGCACATAGATGGATATTCATTGAAAGTTGGGATAAATGTTGGATAAGAACCTTCTTCCTCTTGTTTATCTCTAAATGAAACAAAATGATGTTTCTAGAGAAAGTAAATGGATTGAGCATACTTATATAGCATGATTAGTTGGTTGTCATTTGACAAAGTTTTCCCAACTTGAGGGGGAGAAAATGAATAGCTGGAAGATATATCACATAGTATGCATCAACCTAGATCCTCAAATATAGCGATATGAACCAGAAGTTCATCAAATGATGCATACATAAAATATTACAAAATATTTGCCAGACGCAATTACTGACCAACATAAGAATTCTTATATCTCATTCCAGCTTAAGCTCCAATCAGTACAAGAAAAAAATGATACCATCCTAAAGCATGAGAAAATGTTCGGTTCCAAAAGAAAAGAAAATGGAGCAAATAATCAAGATGATCATACAGAGGATGAAAGAATTGAGACATAACTATTTGTAATACCCCAGAAGAGGTATAGGTACCTAAAAGAGAGATAGAGATCTCAATAAAGTTATGTCACAAGAAAAAGGAACCGCAAAGAGATAAAGTTGTTGACAAGGATTTTGATGATAATATCACGTGATCAAATGAGGATCTTCTATACAAAAATGTCATGAGATATAGACATAAAGATGGCTAGCTAGCAGGAAAGAAAAAGACGCGACATGAAGTATCATAACATAAATGTGTGTATTTAGCTTAAGCACCCGAAGTGCAAAGCTAGTATTGTATAAATAAGAATTCTTGTGCGGAAAAGGGGGGAGAGATATAGTCTCAATAATTTTCGTATAAATTAATTCTTTATAGATATTATCTTGTGGTGGACTGAATTTCATGTCTTCTTAATTTAGAAGTCTGGCGATATATGAAAACTTTGTTATGCGTCTAGAGAATATGATCGTGACCCATGAGTCATTATAGTGTGATTTAGAAGTAAATCCTAGAAAGATTTCAAATACTAGAAGTATTATGGAGTAACATACTTATAAAGTCACTGAATCACATGCATGTATAGATTATATACAAGCATTTGAAAGTTCCTGAAGGATTTTCTAAAAGTATATGATTTAAATAATTAAAATTCCCCAAAGGATTAAAGTTTCCAGAAGCAAACAATTTAATCCATATCTCTATATGTTTCAAATCAACCTGACAAATATGGTATTATCGAATCGATAGATATCGATTGAAAGAATGATATATTGTATTTAATCTTTCAATATATGTTCAATGTTATTAAGATTCTTGGTGTGTTTAGATATCTCTGGAACTCCTGAAGTGTTTGCAAAATATGAATATTGCTTAAACTCCTGAAGAGCCTGCAGAAGCTGAATAAAGAAAGAATTTGAAATGAAATACTTTGAAAGAACAAAGTGTTTCTTTATATATAAATCGCCATGTGCTCCAATAGTTGTAAGATCCGTAAATGTGGATTGAGATCATTTTATACCTCAATTCGTTGATGGAGAAATTTTGGTCCAGAAGTACCATGTCTATAGAATTCAAGAAGGTGATGAAAAAATACTTGGTCTGGAAGTACCATATCTTTGTATAATTGGAGTAATTATATTTGATCTGACTAGCCATGCATGAGCCGGTGTATCATTTGCTAATCAACATGATACATTGATTCACCAACACGAATAAATTAGGGTGGACTACATCAATAGAAGATGGTGAAATCATTGTCCAACAAATCCGATCAAACTAAAGTTTAGCAGATATGTTTACCAAGTCACTTCTTGCTACAATATTTGAGAAGCTTACTCATGACATTGGACTTCGCAGACTCAGAGATATCAACTGATGTGGTCAAGAGGGGGAGATGATACACGCTGTACTCTTTTTCCCTTGTCTATGGTTTTTTTCCACTGGGTTTTCCTAGCAAGGTTTTTAATGAGGCAGCATTAGGAAGTGTATCACTAAACATTGTACTCTTTTTCTTCTACTAAGTTTTTTTTGTCCCACTGAGTTTTTCTTAGTTGGAGTTTTTTAACGAGGCACATGTTTAGTCATAGACATCCAAGGGGGAGTGTTATGAATATTTCATTAATGTGGATGTCCTTAACTCTCATCCCTATTATTACTCTAGTAATTATTAGTTATGATTATATTGTAACCCTAAAGCCTCATCTATAAATAGGAGGATAGTATTGTGTATTCGACAACTCTTGAATGTTGAATGAGAACATCTTTCTATTCTCTCTACTTCTCTCTCTCATTCTCTCTTATCTTCTTCTATTATTTATAACAAAAAAAATATTTTAGCCTTTGAAAGTTATACAGAAAAGTAATTAATTTTTCATTTACAAATTCTTTTTGTTAATAGTCAAAAGACCTTCTTTTCGGAATTCAAACAACCAATCCGATCATTTTGATTCTTCTTTTCATAAATGAAAAATCAGCGTAATTCCTCCCTGATCTCAATTCTAGATTTTTTTTTTCCAAATATTGCAATTCATTAATTAATTAACATGTTCTCTGAACAATCCCCTATGTATCACTTGTAATGTAGGTTAGATTTTCTCTCTCTATTGAATTAGATATAGTGATATTTTTAAAATTAGCAGAAGAAATTATAAATTTTATGGGTTTGTTATTTTTTATTTAAAATATTCGAATATCCTATTTCTATGGAATTAAAACTGTCAATTTGTTTATTTTGAATTCTTCCTTTTCTATAACTTGAACTCCCGTTAGGTTGAAATCTCTAAAAAAAAAACCATTAATAGTTGTACGAACATTAATTTTACTATAAATTATTTTTCTAAATCCACATCTCTATGCATTGCACGAGGAGAAAATTCTAGTTGTTTTGTAAATCCTGTGAACCACATCATTTATATTCTGATCAATTACAACTAAACATATGAGGTCTGACATGGAATTTTCAATTTAACTTGCCACCTAACAAAATTAATTAGCACATAAAAATTTTAAATCTCTTGTGTTCAATGTTTTTTATTTTACAATTTGCAAAAAAATATTTTTATCGATTAGTTGATTTTTTTATGGTGCTAAGTTAAATTGAAAATTCCACGTCAGATCTTATGTGTCTAATTGTGATTAGACGGACCACAAATGAGGTGATGCAGGGTTCGCCCAAAAGTTGCTCTATTTAATAAACTCAAACTCATATGTAAAATGAGAAATACTTACGTACTCTTAAAGTAGCACATCATTTGTACTCCAGCCAATAAAAATGGGACACCTAATCTAATTTTAATATCAACTGTCATCCGTATTTTTATTGGCTAGAGTACAAATGATGTGGTACTCTAATAGTATGTAAGTATTTCTCAAAAATTTAAATTTAAACACTTTTGTCCACATTTAATTATTGAATCACCTTTTAGATTTGATGAGTCACATATCCAACTAAAGTGTTGGGCAAAAAAAACTAAAAGTGTACTTTTCAAATATAAAAGACTAAAATAAAACTTGATACAAACATAAATGACCAAAAGTATATTTTAGCATTTAATAAACCAAAACTCATATACAATTCAACACTTAACTAATAAAGTAGGTCAAATGGTTGAGACACATACCTTAATTAGTTATATCTATCAAATTTATAATACATTTTAAAAATAACAATTAGTTAATGTGGATATCTCATATGTAATTTTATTCAAATCCAGATTTTTTTTACCAAATATTCAAATTCAGATTTGATCTATTAGGCTTTTACCATCTTATTTTAATATAAATAGTTATTATAAGATATTATTTATTCAAGTATTAATAAGTCGACAAAAAATATTTCAAATTTTCAAAATACAATTAATAATTATATAATGTTGTTGATTAGAGTACTAGTATATTTTTCGTGCATGGCAGGGGAAGAAAATTCTATTATTGTTATACGTCACTCATACAAATGCACACGCTCATATAATTATACAACACACCAAACTTAAATTTGAATTGTAAATTTATAATGATGGACTCATTATTCAAGATTTTTATTAATCAAAAGATTATTAAAAATCAATAATTTGCTGTTGATTATTAGTTTCTTCCTTCAAATTCAAATCGTTTTGAATCACTGTGAATAAATTAAATCTTGATTATTTCGTGAAATAACAAGCAATATGGTACGAGAAAAATGTAGGGAAATGATAAGAGGTAGTAGTTTTATTTTAAAATTTGGTCCTTTTAAATAATTTTAAAATTTAAGATTCTCCACAATAAATATTATTCTTATTTGATCCTTGATTATATGTTATAACATATCTAAACTAAAATAACAAATTCAACTTATAGAATCAAAAATAACGAGGTGGAAATTGAATTAAAGGTCGGTTTGGCGCTTGACCTCCAAACTTTGAAAGCTCAAGTTTGAAGAGCGCCGAATAAACTAGGGACAAAAATAATCCTCTAGCCCAAACTACTGCTTCAAAATTAATATGATGCCATTGATGAAAGCGAAGGCGACCATGGATACTCTTCCTGAAGGACTCAAGCTGGAAATCCTTCTACGCTTGCCTGTCAGATCGTTGGTTTGTTTAAAGTGTGTGTCAAAGTCATGGCACTCTAAAATCTCAAACCCTAATTTTGCCAAGTTACATCTTCAACAATCTACTCATTCCCAACACCCAAATCGAATCCTTCAAATAAATTATGCTCCTGAAATGAGATCTATAGATATTAAAGCCTCCCTTCATAATGATTCTTCCAATTTAAACCCCATTTGTGGTGCTTACCAACCATACACCAATATTCAGATCATAGATTCTTGTCGGGGTATTATGTTGCTTCAAATAGGATCTCGTATTTGGATGTGGAATCCTACAACTAGGGCCTACAAACAAATCTCACATCTCCCTCCTCAAGGTGGATTATTTGCTCCCTTTGCCTTTTGTTATGATGAGTCTTCTGATGACTACTTCATTGGCCTCTCATACATTCCTCATCGTCAAAATTATATGATTTTTGAGGTTCTCTCCATGAGAAACAATTCATGGGACAAACTTGATCTCAATCACCATTATGCAACACTGCATCGAAACCGAGGTACAATTTTTAAGGGTGCCTTGCATTTCATAGTTGATGAGGCTCATCCAGATGGATCAAAATTTCCACCTCATATAGTTATTGCATATGATGTAACAAGAAAGGATTTACGAAAGGTACCTACTTCCCCAATTGATGCAAATTTAGATTGTGCAGAATTGGGAATACTTGAAGATTGCATTGCTTTAACTTGTCCAACAGACACAGAAATACAATTATGGGTGATGAGAGAATATACAGTGGAGTCATCTTGGACTAAGTTAATCTCTGTACCTACTTAACATCAAACTGGTATTGGTTATAATATGTCATTCCTATTCATCAAAGAAGGTGATGAATACGTTACAAAACATATTACAATAGATCGTTGCGAAGGATTATCAAGATGGAATGACAAAGGGGAACTATTAGAACATCGCACATATGCTCCTAAACTCTGGCAGAGACTTCATTGTACAGGTTCTTGGCTGCGTGCAATAGAATATACTGAAACTTTACTTCCCCTCCCTTAAGCCTTGTTCCATCGACGGTATTATGTTGCTCCTCCCCTATTTATTTTTTTGTTCAACTAACTTAAGTATTGTTAAATATTCAACCCGTAAAACCTAGTAGTTTTGGAAAGGATTGGGTTTAATTTCAGGTTAATAGTGTATTTTCTCCTAGATGTTTTTGCTCCAAAGCTATTTTACCCCAAAAGTTTTTTGTGACAATTGCATTGAAATCTTAAGTAAGAGAATTAATATCACAAAAGTCCCAATGAGTTGTTAATAACAACATTTATATGTGAATATGTTATTGTTAACAAGTGAAAAACACTATTGATAGCTCATTGAGACTTCTCTAGTATTAATTGTCTTACTTGGGAGATCATAGTAAAACAAGTTTAAAAATATTTGTATTTTTTAGCATATTTAACACAATTTTTATTTGCTCTTCTAATTGTATGGTAGGGTCGCTGCCTCGCCATGCTCTTCATCTTCATGCCGTGAGATCCGATGTATGAGGGAGATGAGCTATTTCTTCGTTCTTTTAGGGTTATGGGGGTAAACACTAATAGCATGATTAATGTTACAATTGGGATTGGATCAAACCTGCAACTTGCTAATGGGAGATATCATACAACTATATTACAAGGTCTTTTGTAGAGAGGAGTTATTTTTGTTTCACTGTTTTTGTCTTTGATTTATAGTGACACTATAACTTGTTAATTTTTTTTATTCTTAAGATTTATTATTGCAAATATTTATTATATTAAAATTTATTAATAATTAGTTGCTTGTTTTAAAATTGTCGATATTTTCACATTATATTAGTAAATATTTTGAAGAATTAATATATCAATAAGTATAACTTATCAATGCATACTGAAATAACATTTGATTAATTTGGGTAGAATAAGGAATTAAGATAATTAACGTACTTAAATGCTATAAATATAAAATGATGTCTATAAAATATTCATATATAGCATTAGAATGTATATCGAATTATAGGTTAAACAAATTACTTCAAATAAAAATGTTAAGTTATATTTAAAACCAATACAACTATAATTTATATATTTAAGACCTATTTTGTTTAAGAGAGTAGAAGAGAATAGATAAAATATATATTTATTTAAGATCAAGCGTTGTTTTAGGATTTTCAAAATAAGGGAAGGATAATAAGATCTTTTTTTTTCCCTTTCATCTCCCTCCTAAAAACCCTAATTTCAGTAATTTGGAGGTGAGACCCCTTTTTAAACCAAAATATATATATATATATATATTCGATTGTTTTGATGATGAACACACTGTGCATAAGACTATGTAAAATTGTAAACAATAATTTTGAAAAAAGGGATTTTTCAGCAACAGTTCCTTATTTCAAACAAATTTATTCAATTGTTTTGATGATGAAGAAATTCCAACCCCATATTGTACGTTTGAAGAAATTATTGGTTTTTTTTTTCTGAAAAGAAATTATTGGTTTTGGCTTGCTTCAAATCAACAACTCTCGTAAGTCAACTAGAAATTTAGTTGAGTAGATTAGGACTGATGTAGGGCAACATAGTTTGACATATTGCTGTATCATCACCGAGAGCCACGATTAAATTCTCAACAAATAGTAAAGGCTGGATTGATTGGGATATTAAACTTTACATGAAATCATGATATTTTTTACTTAAATTCACCAAGGTCTTGTTACAATCTCAGGAAGTTAGGCTTCAAACTTTTTCAATAGCTAAGAAAGTAACTTATTTAATAAAAGTCAAATGAGTTCTGCCTTTATATATAGGATTATTCTAATATACTTCTGTACATAATTACATATCATATCTTTGAAAAATAAGAAATAAAAGGGGATGGAAATGATATTTTAATCTTATTGCTGTTTATATATAGTGCTTTTAATAAGTTTTTAGGTTAAAGTATACATATAATCATTTATGTTTGTACCAAATCTCTTTTTATCCTCTCAAAAAATGCATTTTTAATTCTTTTGTCAATGCCATTAACAAAAAATGCTGACTCAACAAATCTAAACTATCATTTTGTAATGCTAACTACATATGTTTAAATTTTAATATATTATCATAATCATTCTTATATTTTAAAAGTTAGCTATTTTTATGAACATTTAATTATAAATTTACCTTTTAGATTTAATGAGTTAACATTTTTCCGTAAAATGAAACTAACAGTGACTAAAATGGCACTTTTCAAACTTAAAGGTAAAGAAAATTTGATGTGAACATAAAGGATTAAAAATATACTTTAACCAAATATTTATTTTAAAAAATGGTGTCATTTTTTTGGGAAATAAAAAATTGAAACAAACTGTTGTTGTGTAGGTGGCTATAAACTTTTTGGTGAAATAAGTAGATTTTCTTGGAAGGTGGCTAAAATAAACCAATTGGCCACTGAAGTTTTGCACACCTTTTAATTTATTAACTAGAATGTGATGCACGAGGAATATAATATCATCTTAATTAATAACATTTTATATAAATAATTGCATTTTAAAATTTGAAATTTTAAAATGCAATTATGGGTGGGCCAGCTGTCCCACCCTTGAAGTGCTTACAAATCAACAGAGGATTAGTCTCCCCATCTATCGGGTTGCGGGATACCTTGATCTTTGATCAAAAATTTGAAATTTGAAATATGGTTTGTTTACCTATTAAAACTCCAATTCCAATTAATAACATCTCATGACAACTAATCATTTGGGTTTTTGAACGGGTATTACGAGATTTTATATTATAAGTTAATGCTACTTCTTCTCTTTCTAAATATAAGGCTCAATGACTATTTTTTGATAGATTAAGGAAACTAAATGAGCCACTTAATCCTAAAGTATCTTATATATTATTATATTATATGTTAACTTATAAGTCAAATAAATTAATATGGAGAAAAAGTCAGCCAAATCAATATATAAATAGGTTGTTTCGTTTTCTTAGAAGTATTTACCAACAGAGGAAGTAATAATGATTTCTAGTTTCCACACTTTTTCACTAAGCTTCTCAATTTCATCAATCTAATGAAATATACATATATATATATATACTATATAGGGTTAAGGGTCAAAAATACACATAAGATTTTGTCGAAAGTTCATCCAACACCAAATGTTTTTTTTTTTTTGGACAAAAAATACACATGAGTTTTCAATTTGGATCAAAAGTCACATTTACATTTATATTCCGAAAAAAAGTGATTGGTGCTGGATGAACCTTTTTACAAAATTACATGTGTATTTTTTACCCTAATATAACTGTAGATGTGTATTTTGATCCAATTTGAAAGGTCATGTGTATTTTTGGTCCCAAAAAAAACTTTTGGTGCTGGATGAACTTTTGACAAAATTACATGTGTATTTTTTACCGTTAACCCATATATATATACCCATATATATATATATATTGATCTCTCTTTGTGTTAATTTAGATATCGGTGATTGATCCTCTATACCAGTTTTGGATACCGAGAGAGATATGGATGTAAGTGCGTCTTATTTTTAATTAAGAAGGTCATGTTAAATTCAAGCGTCACCAATTCAAAATTGATTATCTATTTGTTAAATCAAGACTAACAAATGTTAAATTAAATATTATTATAATATAATATTATTCAATTTAATGTAACTAAATAAGTTTATTAAATATTTTATCAGACTTATGGATTTGCTTATCTATTTGTTAAATCAAAATCAATCATCAATCATCAATTATAATACCCGCTCAACAACATGTTTCAAAATGGGTCGGACTTTTCATCAACGTTCAACAATTAATTATAGAGAAAATTAGGGAGAGTAACCACGTAAAACAAAATTAATTATTCCTAAGGACCTTTTAAAAAATAATTATTTAAAAGGACCAAAAAAATAAAATGAACATATTAAATTACCATATCAACCCTCCCTATATCTTCTACCCATATCTCAAATGTCCCTTCTTCTAACAAATTTACTCTCTCTCCCCTACTCTCATGCCCTCAACAAACTGAATTCAATTAACAAATTAAAAAATTATTTTATTTCATTATATCTATTTTTTAAAGAAAGCAAATCAACTACTCTGTAGTATTGAAGAGCTTGAGTCATGTATCAAATACACCCTATCCTCAAGCAAAGCCTCACGGATGCTCTCCGGAGGAACAGTAATATTCAAGAAATCAACTTGCATATCATGCGCTTCTCCTGCTACAATGTCTGCAACTGCATTCCCATATGGAGAACAATCTGACTGGACCTCTTTCAACAACTCAAAGTCCGGGTGATTAATAGATAACTCCGAATGAAGCAAATCAACCACTTGGTAACAATCTGACTCCACAATCAGTCGTTGTACATTCGACCATTCCCACGCCTTTTTAAGGGCCCATAGTATACCCCATGCCTCCTCTGTGATAATTGAACCTCTACCAACTCGAAACTGGAAAGCTTGATAAAATAGTACTCCTTCATGATACCTGAGTCTGCCTCCACAGGGACACAAATTAAACCAGGATCACCCCTTCGAGAACCATCAACATTAAATTTCAACCTCCCCATTGGAGCAGGTCTCCACATAACCTTAGTCATCATCTTCAATCCTTGCTTAAATTCTGATATTCAAAATCAAAATGTAAGTATTTATTTTACCTAAAATATTTTAACATAATCAATTAGAAGCATCACAACAATATTATTAATATCTTTAATTAAAAGTATAAAATTGATTAAAATTATTTATTTACAGATATACACTCATATGTGTACGTTTTTTTTCTTTTTAAATAATATTTTATAAAATGATTTTTTTTATCGTTGCATTCATATTTGTTCATTCATATGATTGGCTTACAAACATACGACAAAGGCTCAATACAAAACTTTAAACAATACTGAATGGCGCTCAACTGTCATGGCACCATTTTTAGTTTAAGATTTTATCCATCTCTTAATAATTTTAATTGTGTGTTTTCTATCCCATTAATATTAAAATAATATTAAGATACAATTGATTCGTTAAAAAAAGAAACAGTTAAGATATGGAGAAAAAATATAGGGAGGGTTCATTTGGTATCTTAATATATTCATTTTATTTTTTTGGTCCTTGTAAATAATTATTTTTTAAAAGGTCCTCAAGAGTAATTAACTTTTTTTCCTTGGCCTCTCTCCCCAATTTTCCCTTAATTATATGTATTGTCATTTTTAATTTGCATTAATTATATTTTAATATAATTAGTTGTTATGAGACGTCATTGATTGAATTGGAGTATTAATAGGCCAACAATCCATATTTCAAATTTTAAAAAGCAATTATTTATTATAAAATGTTATTATATTCCCGTGCATCGCATTCTTTTTTTATTATTATTAATAAGTTAGCAAATTAAAAGGCGTTCAAAAATTTGGGGGCCAATTGGTTTATTTTACCAACCTTCCAAGGAAAATCTAGTTATCTCACCAAAAAGTTTATAGTCAACTATACATGAACGATTTGTTTTTTTTTTTTAGTTGCAAGAAAAATAACAACATTTCTTAAAATAAAAATTGTACTTTTACCATAAAAAGTTTCAGGTCAAAAAAAACATAAAAAGTTAATTCAATATCTTGTTAGACTCTATTTAATAAATTTGAAAATCAAAATGCATATCTAATAATTTAAACATCAAGTCATCAAAAATTGCTATGCTGGTAAAGTAGCGAATCTGTTTTAATTTCAGATGCCTTGATTGCAAATATTTGGAAACAATAGGACAACTTGAAAGATGAAAAATGGGTACCATAAGAATCCATAAGAACTAAGATTCTTAACTCTTATATTGAAAGATTCTGAATTCCTTTAACTACTCTGTCCTATGTACAAGCATATTGACATTTACAAAGCTACTCCTCAGAATCTATGCCTTTACTCATTCTACATTCTCACTTTTGTTAGGGAACTATGTAGTACAATCTGAAAATCATCACTCTTTAGTCTGTCGATCTAAAGATAAGGTAATAAAAGGTCTCTAAACACACAAGGTAATAAAAGGTCTCTAAACACACAGACATGCTTGGATAGGGTGATGTATGTGTGCGAGTTACCCCAATATATAGAAAAGACATCTCTATAATAGTGCCAAATCAAAGTGAACCACTTTTATGTTGGTATGTTACGTAGGGTCAAATAGAGCAATATGTTACTGCGTATTGATGATATCGTATGGTCTTTCAAATCACACCGCTTATAGCATACATTTGAATCAATGTTTAACTCACCTGAAGTATCCAAGCATGTCTTAAAAGTTCAACTAATTTAACTATCCTTTACCAAAAAGCTTGATAATAGCAAAATGGTTAAATAAACAAATGCTGCAAAATTGACACACACATGATCTACCTAAATTAAACAATTGATACTAGCTAGTGTGAGGTTAAGAGAATCAATCCAGCTAATGCCTGATAACAAAAACGCTTGAACTATTCATAGATTTTCAGAACTCATGAGAACGCAAGTTGTTTCATTAAACCTCGAAAAATTACTAATTTATGGAATGCAACATTTAACACATCTGTGCCCCATAAAGTACCAAAATTCTTGCTGAGAGGGAACTCACTATATGGTGGGGAAAATCCTCCCAGCAAGTTTCACAACCGAGCTGACTCATGGAACGTTTTGAAGAGGCCAAAATTAAAAAGGCCAAGTCCCAACCTAATTAAATTACAGTTATCTTTGCCGCCCAAGGGGATGAATAAATAAAGCATCTATTTCACCTATGAGGCTATCACATAATATGGGTAGACTACAACAACTTTTTTCTTTACATACAAAATTACCTCTCAACACAATTCAAACTAGCTGTCATCATCATCATCGCTACTTATTTCAGAAGCATCATCTCCTTCCTCTTCAAAATAATCCTCTTTGTCCTCATCTTCGCTTTCATCCATTGGATGATCTCTCACTGAATGAGTTGTAATTTTAGAAGCTTTGTTAATCTGAAGGAATTTTAAACAAGGCCATTAGACACAAACAGCATTTTAACAGTGAGACCAAATAAAGTAGAGGGTGTAGATTAAACCTGTGTTGTCACCAATTGCAAACGACCTGATAATTGTAACAAAGTCTCAAGTGCAGATCCTCTAGAGCCAGCCATCTGAAAGGTGAAATATGCTACTTCAATTTCTAATAAATTATAAATTTTCATCTTTTTTTTCAGATTGTAACAACAAATTCAAATTGCGACAGAAAATATAAAGCATGTAAATGAGAAAGCAAACTAGAAATATAATCTTTGCCATAATACCTTGATCAAGGAATCAAGCACATGTGATAAATTTTCATGAGAAATTAAGTAATGACCATGAATCACCAGTATGCTATATATCCACGGAAGTGCGTACTTGCCACTAGATGACCTGCTCAAGACATAATTATTCACATCAATTTTATCAAGTGTATTCATTTAACCATTTAGGGAAGAAAATTAATGTTCTAATATGAAGGATAACATAGTTCAAGTCTTCGCTGTCTCTAACAAACTAAAGATAGCTTCCGGAGTTCTTACCATATACTGTACCACCGAATATTATTATGCTCTCACAACCCTTAGGAAAATAAACATACAAAGTACTAATGACTTAAAACAGGAAAACTATTGGCCAGATTTTTAAAGGCTGTAACTGTTTCTTATAATCTTTCTCGCAGGATTGCAAGTTAACATTACACTGCATGCTTCAACATGGCAGTTTAATGGAAGTTACATCATTAAGGATGTGAAAATTTTGTAGATTTTTCCAAATTTACTCTTATCAAAAGTCAATACTAAATTAATTATAATGCACTAATTACATCTAATATTTAACTGTACAGAAGGGAAAAATTGGGGGAAATATTAAATGACCTAAATATTATTAAAATGGACTTGTATTTTGACCAGTCAAAGTTGGGACAAAAAGGACTTGTATTGTCAACCGGAGGAATAGTTGCTCAAAACATAATGGAAATACAACAGAAACTTAAATAAGGGAAAGACACTGCATTTCCTCCTGCGTAAGATACCTCACTGAAAGATAGAAAATAGATATATCAAACCTTGATTGCCAAACAGTCAGCAAAACTTCCAGGAGCTTATATGCTTCAGATGGTCCCATAGTCAAGACAGTTGCTCTTATCTGATTATTAAACCAATTCAGGAGCATAACTACACGTGATGCAACTTAAAAAAATGAAAGTATAGATTATGAAGACAACTAGAATCATAATTCATGAAGTAAAAGAAAAACCGACGCCAATGAATCAGCTAGAGAAAACAAACCTTTCTCATTGGAAGACTAGCTTCAAGATCAACACCCTTCAACAATGAAAAACGAAATTTGATATCTGATTCAATATCATTTTCATCATCAAGGATCCCAAGGGATCTCATCTGATCCTCCATGCAGATCACATCAGTCTCGCCTTGGGCCATCTCATCTGCAAAGATTGATAAAATCAACATGTAAGTCAAGAAGCGTCACTCCATCTTTCATATCAAGAAGATAAAGGCTCATGACAGGGGGAAAAAAAATGGATTTCAAATTTGAGGGAGGACACATCAATCTATGAAAAACCTGCAGCAATAATGAATGTTTAAGAAAATTACATTTCATCAAACTGTTGTTTAATTCTTTGATTGGTAAGAAAATATAAAAGATAAAGATATGAATGTTTATAATCATGATTGTCAAGGTAGCTGTTTAGACGGTAAATTCCAAAGGTCTTAAGGATCTCCCTCCTTAAAACCACCCTGAGCCTATATAGTATGAAAAATGGCGACGATCTTGCTATCCTACTTGACCCTGGAAGACTGCACGCTTAAATTTACCTTTTTGAATGCAAGATTGCAGCTTTCAAGCTCAAATTACGCTTCTATGATTAAAGCTGATTTTTTCCCTTTTACTGTGTGTTGATCCTTGTCTTTCTTTTAGTTTGTAGGATAGACTCAATTATTGAATGTGTCTAGGTTTAACTGCATATTGTAAAGTTTTTATCTTGAGAATTATGCCTTTAATAAGGTAAGACTTGTTTAATGTATGGATATTATCATCTCAGTAACTATGGGTTGTGTTCTTTTTTTGGGTGGTCGCGCGCGCCGGGGGGGGTGGGGGCAGAACTATATAGGTTGTGTTGAGATGAGAAACTGCAACTTTTGCAGCTCATAACTCATTTTATTTAAGTAAGAAGAAGTTTAGATGCTTTTACACTTATACAAGAATTCTAGGTAATTTATAAAAAAATTTTGCCAAAAGAGGTAGCATCTTACAATGCAACTTTTAATTCCTGATTGATTCTACATAAAATTTTCATCATGATAACCTAATATGATTGTCAAGATCCACATTAAAGTAAAGGTCTATGAATAATTTTAATACAAACTCTAGCATCATTTATATAGTTGATGTATTATCCAAATACTTCATTCTACAAAAAAAGATGATGATATATCTTATTTTACCAAAAAAGGAGATAGATCTTAGCAGTACCTTCAATATCCATAGAAACAGATTCACTACTTCTACCCAAACCATCCATAACCTCCACGCCTGAAGAGTCTTGAAATTCTTTCTCTCGCACGTGTGAATCAAAAAGCTTAGGAATTGGGAGCAAGGCATCCTCCGCATTAGCACGGTCTAGTGCAGTAACTGTCAAATGCAAGACCAACAGTTAACATAATTGAAATGATATCAACAAATATCAACAAATTTTATAGGAAGATACTATGTACTAATTAAACGGATTAAATGACAAGGTTATGATCGCCAAAACAAGCATATCGTAAATCAAATTAATGAGAAGTTGAGTCATGAGAATACATTGTCACCTTTTTTAACATCTTTTGCCTTCTTATACTTTACGAGGGACTTGTTCAGCCGAAGAAGAACACCATCATCAGAGAAATTCAACTTTATGTCTGAGCCAGATTGCACTGAAATTTTTTGAAATGATGGCTTTACAAGCATCCCATGAACAAGTAAAATCTGCCCAGAGGTAGGATTGTTAACGCTTTCTAACTTTGCAGCATATACTGCTGGTAATGCACCCTTGTGATTTCTAGAAGATATGTCTTCCAAAGATAAAGATATTTTAGTGGGCTTCACATTGCGTAGTTCCTCAATTCTATTTCCAAACCAAACATAACAATCACCAACTTCTGAGATAGCCAAAATGCATACACCAACATTGTCAAGCTCCCTGCTAGGGGTGCACCTGCTATCAAGAAAAACAGCAGGATGCTCCATTGCAAGAATGCAACAGGCTGACTTCTTTTTGGCCTCATCAATCCTCCAGACAGCAATATATCTTTCACCAACAGCAGAAGATAGAATATACTCCCCATCTTCAGAGAAGACAAGACACCGAACAGATCCCTATTAATTGAATTTAAAAACAATTATTATACTAGAAACACAAATATGATAAAGAAAACCTATGCTCATCGTCAGCAACAAATACAAAGGGAAATAACACGGCAAAACAAAGGGAAATAACACAGCAATACATGTATATTCACACACACACACACACACACATGACACTCACAGGATGGCCAAAGAACTTCCGTATCTTTTTGTGATCGGAAGAATTAAAAATCTTTAGTTGTGCTGCAGCAGTAGCTATTGTTTCCCCATCTGATGCAAGTGAATCAAATAAAGCAGCAAATTTAGAATTGAAAATAATACCTCAGAATTTCGAGGTAAATCTAAATAATGGCTCGCCAAAGACTTTTAGAGTGAGTATAACTCTGGAAGTATTGTTTATAGTTTAGCATAAGCCACTTAACAACCATAGAGCTAAATGGCAGAGTTGTTTTTCGTTCTATTTAAAACAGCTATGTGATATGGAATCCATAATTAATCGAAAGATTCTTCTTCTACAACCCCTGTTCTTCTATTTCTCTCTTCTTCTCCTCTACTTTCTTTATTCTTGTCCATCACTAAGCGACTAACTGGAGAGTAGATGTCTTGTTACAAACTGCTGGTTGAATCAGGAAACATGAAACCTACGCATCCTAGTTAGTAGTCATTGTCCATTACAATTTACAAGAAGCTCCACAATTGCCTTGGAAATCTTATAACCTACTTCAGATTATACAATCAATAAAATAAAGATGTCAACTTCCTTTCCTACCACCAAAAATTAAGAGTCCTGCAAAAGCTATGAAGGATACATGCCTGAAGAAACAGAGAGACAGGATACTGCTTTGGTGGAAGCTTTGAATTTTTCCAACAGGTTTCCTGTCTTGCAATCAATCTTGCAAACCATTCCATCTGCACCTGCAGTATAAACAAATGATCCATTTGCTGAAGATGAAACAGCTTTCACGCCTCTGCAGGTGAAGGAGTAAGAAAGAGAAAAATGAATCGGTAAAGTAAATATCATGTTCTTATTTAACAGTAAGGAAGTGCATATCATCAAACCCATCAAAGTAATAATGAATTTAATCTGGGATAAACTTATGAAGTGATTAAGAAAGAAAAAGGTTAGAATTGCACATAAAAACACAAATTTCCATGTAATCAACACATTACAAACTCAAATCCTTACTAGACACTAAGAGGAAAAAAGCATAGAAAGAAGTTGACAAAGAAAAGAAATACTGATGTTAAAGTTACATTTGAAATGCAGAGAACCAATATCTCTATATGATAGGCCTAAAGTTTTACAGCACAAACGGCATTAAATATTTTTAAAATATGATAAGATAAAGAGAATGTGTTTCCTATACTCCTTTCTATGCAACCCATACTTCCAACTATTATGGCGTTGGAGTTGCGAGTCTACCCATCTCAATCTCAAAAGCCAATATCATATTTCAAAATACTGTAAAAGAGCAATGGCAGATTGCAAGTCTTTGTTAAGGACAAAGGATCTAGGACTTACCCAGGATGGCAGTCATCAATTCTCCAATTTAATTGACCAGCAGAAACATCAAGTGCCAACACATCACCACTGCCTGTCCCAAGTACTAACAATGAGGATGTGTGCTTCCTTTTTTTCTGCAATAATTAGCAATATCAGGAGAAAATATTCTTTAAAGGCAAAAAAGATACACAATATAATTACAATGAACCAACCAACCTTTCTTTCTAATGACAACCACTTCATGCATGTATAATCTATTGAAAGATGGCCCTTTATTGATCCTGCATATATACTTGTTGCATCATTTGATGTGATGTCCGCAAACTCCGTCTGGATTTGACCATTTATTGTATCCCATATCTATACAAGAAACTTTAAAAGTGTCACACAAATTTTTTGAATCTTCAAATTCAAAATTTTTCTCATAAAGAATAAGGGTATATGTTTGAAGTCACAAAAGCACGATGAGAAGCATAAAAGGGGGCCACTTCATACATTAAAAACCTAAAGATCATAACCCAAAAATCTATTCTTTCCTTAGAACTAGGCTATTCACAGTATATGGCCTTATAATGTTCCCTTCCCAACACATCATAGAACAAGCTACAAGAATAAACCTTTTATACCTCAGAAACTGTTAGCCTGCATAGTGCTATATCCACTAATCAACCATCTACAGTCGACCCCCACCCCATTACTTCCAGGTCCATAACCTAATTGATCCAACACTACCCAATAAATAAATCCTCAATTTGGTCTATCATTGAAGACAAGTTATGATTTTGAAGCCAAACTCTTGGTGATCCTGCCCAGCTTTACAAGTGATTAGCACATTGAAGACAAAGGCATTGAACGGAATGGATGATATGATAAGTTTCATGCACAGGGTAAAATGGTGTAATACTGATGCCAACATAATAAATAGAATGGTAGCCATTGTATTGCTTCGATAAACCCATCAAAACTTGAAATTTCCAATCATATGTAGTTTCTAGTTAAAAAAATCACATACCTTTATGCGACCATCTCCAACGCTGATAGCAAACAAGTCGTTAGAAGGACTAAACGCTGTTAAAACGTCCCTAATGTTTGATGAACCCATCGTCCTAAAACACAGGGAAAAAAAAAAAAAAGCAACTTCAGAAAATTGAAAACTCACCGGCATACAGAAGAAGGAAAAAGTAAATATACTATGAACCAAGCATAACAGTAGCTACTTACGGAAGCGAAAGGGAAGCTGGACTAAGAGGTTAAAAGTGCAAGTGAAGATTCAGAGGAGTGAAAATAATAGACAATATAGCAATGAGGGCAACAGACACTTCTCTTTCTCTTCACTGTGTTTCCCGCGCCGCCGTGATACCAGAGGTATAAGGAAGGAGGGTGGTAATGGGATTCAATTGGATTGAATGGAGGTTACGTGGCCCAATGGGCCTCAAAATATTCTAGACTTCCAAGTATGTAAGGTTAAGGGTTTGATTTAATATAAATATTAGACATGTTTGATGTTTGAATATGTGAGTTTGTTTTTAAATATAAAGTTTCTTTAAAAACAGAAGGAGTAATCATTAATTATCTTGTTATGAAAAAAGATTAGGGAAAATCACACTAAAGTTTCGCTTAAAACAAATAATATCTAACAAGTCCTTTAACTTATTGATAGGGCTTTTTTACTCCTTCCGGTCCATATTATAAGGAGTAGTCAACCAAATCACACAAACTAATAAAGCATTAGTTAAATCATTTATTATGAGTAAAATTAATGTTATTTTCTTATTTTACTCTTGTATAATTTATAATACACTTCATCTATTTTTCCTCATTGCCTTTAAAACTCTCTAAGGATAAAAATGGAATTTAAAAATTTATTATCTTGATTTTTTCATTTTACCTCTTATAACGTAGGTTAAATAAATATTTCATGTCATCTCTTGTGATGTGGATCAGAGGAGTTACTTGTTTATGGTAACCCATTCACTTGTCATTAACAATTTACAGAACTTGTACATATATTGGTGGGGGGTTTGTAAATACATTTGTAAGCGTTCTTTGAGTCAAAAGTCCTGTACTGACCCTGGTGAGCCTCAAAACCCTACTTACCTAAACTTTTGGGTATAAAGAAACGTTTATGGTTGGAATGGTTGGGTAAGAGGAAATAATATTACATGTTAATTGGCACTTTCGACCTGATAGAAATGTAATGTCACTTTCTTTTTGAACTGGAAAAAAAATTAATAACATTAGTTGATAGTTGATAGTTGATCCTTTATTAATATTTAAAAATAACGAAAATTCCCATATTGCATAGAAGTTAACAATTCTGGAAAGATAGATCATAAATATCAAAAACTAAGAGATTGTTGGATCGATTTGAATCGTATTCAATGAAACATTATTGTTGTATTCAACTATTCATTGTTGAACTTTATACTCACAAAATGTTGCAAAAATTAATATAAAAAGTTTGCTTAGTTCAATAGGTAAATCGCCAAACTTTTTAAGATTTCCAGTTCAGTTTTTAGGATTTTCAAACTGGCTTTTCGATAGTTTCAACTTGTATATGAATAGAGGCCTTTGGTCAATTGACGTTTTTAAAAAAAATTGCTGGAACAAAACTAAGGTTGTTACTTGATGATGTTTAAAATTTAAAAGTGTCATTGTCAATGTTATTTAATTCCAAGATGTCATTTTCGCCATCGTTGGGGAATTTTTGTGCATATATATCAAAACACCTTTCTGGTTTGAAAGGCTGGGTAAGAGGAAATAATAATACAGGTAAGCTTGAGCCAACAAACTATGTGCTACAGCCTTGAACAAAAAGATGCCTCCGATGTTTGCTTTACTAGTTTTGGAATCCCATGCACCTACTGCTTAATTTTTTTACATTTTTTTTTTCAATTGCAATTATTACAACATCTATTTAAAAACAATAATATTTCTTTGGGGATGGGGTTTGGAGTTTGGACTTTTGTGCACTAGCCAATGTATGTGTACAAATGCTACCTCAACTACTAAGCCTACAACAAAGGGTTTTTTTAATGGTGATGAGAAGAATATCAATATACTTCTCTAAATCTTATGAGCTCTCTATCATTGGTCCAAGTCAGCATATAATTGAAATTTAATCTTAATGGCTTAATTTAAATTTAAAATTTAAATTTAAATGCTTTAATGGATCCATGATTTTTCAATATATTTCTCTAAATCTCATGAACTCTCTATCATTGGTCCAAGTCAGCATAAAAAAAATTCAATTATGATAATCAATTAAAGAAATTTAATCTTAATGGCTTAATTTAAATTTAAAATTCAAATTCAAATGCTTTTCTTAACGGCTTAATTTAAATTTAAAATTCAAATTTAAATGCTTTAATGGATCCATGATTTTAATATACTTCTCTAAATCTCATGAACTCTCTATCATTGGTCCAAATCAGCATAAAAAAAATTCAATTATGATAATCAATTAAAGAAATTTAATCTTAATGGCTTAATTTAAATTTAATTAAAAATCAATCTTCTATGATAATCAATAAAAGAATCAAAAAATCTTTTTGTTTCAAAGTTTAAAATTCAAATTCAAATGCTTTAATGGAGCCATTAAAGCATTTGAATTTGAATTTTTAACTTTTTTTGTGAATTCGAGTGACTTGGGTGAAAAATTCAAATTCTATTAACTTATTAAGAAGTTGTGATAAAATATTATTGTTTCCTTCAAATTCGAAAAATCCAAATACATCTATCATTGGTCCAAGTAAGCATAAAAAAATTTCAATTATGATAATCAATGAAAGACTTCGATCTTAATGGCTTAATTTAATTTAAATTTAATTAAAAAATCAATCTTTCTGTTTACGGTTAATTAAAAAATCCATCTTTCTGTTTCAAAGTTAGAAATTCAATTTCAAATGCTTTAATGGATCCATTATTTTAGGATATGATACACGAAAATCTAAATTGACACAACAAATTAAATAGGAAATAAAAGAAATTTAACCTTAATGGCTTAATTTAATTTTATATTTTAAATTATCTAATTTGGCTAGCCAATATATTTTAAAATACAATTAAAAATACGGTTATAATCTTAATGGCTTAATTTAATATTAAATTTTAAATTATCTAATTTCGGTAGGCCAATATATTTTAAACATATAACTTGAACCAATGAATAACTGTATCTAATAAATCTCTGCATATGGTGTTGCTGCGAAAACATCACCAAGTTTGATCATCATATTATGATAAAGTCAGAAGTTGGAAATTATCTTCGGAGATTCTTTGTAAGCATGCTACTAAGTCACTCCCTATCTCAATCTTCTATTGTGTGGGAGCAGACAAAGAAGATAATATGTGAAGATTTATTGTATGTCAGCCACAATGAACCATGTCACTCTGGTACCAATTCCTCATTCCTCAATCATATTTATTTAACGCATAATTACTATTTTTTGAACTAAAATTTAACACATAAGTAAAAGCTTTATGTCCCTTCAACATGCATCCACAGTCATTACTTTATAGTACTACTATTAAATATTAAATATATTGATAACTGCAAATGAAGGACAACAATATTTGCATTTGCAATTTGTTGATTGATTGACACACTTTTGTATTATTTTAACAGATATTGAATTTAATGAACTGAGCAAGGAGGAAGCTGGACTGTGTCAAATTGAGCAACTTCTACAAAGAAATGAGAAGAGTCTAGCAGATTATCCATCTATGCCAAGAGCAAATTCAGTAGACTACTTTGATACAATGAACCAACTTATCCTTCATGAGCTAAACTTCAATAAGGATCATGAAAGAGAAAAGTGTGAGCTGTTGAAGTCATCAATGAATGAGGATCAGAGAATCATTTTTGATTGTGTGATGGCAGCTGTTCAATCAAAAACCGGGGGTTTCTTCTTTGTTCAAGGATGCGGTGGAACTGGTAAGACCTACCTTTGGAATACACTCACTGCAGCAGTACGAGTATGTGGGGGGATTATATTAAATGTGGCGTCAAGTGGAATAGCTGCAACTTTGTTGCCATCTGGTAGAACAGCGCATTACAGGTTCCACATTCCTATTACAATTAATGAGGATTCAATCTGTGACTTGACCCAAAATTCTCAAGAAGCAAACCTCATCAAAGCATCTAGCTTAATCATTTGGGATGAAGCACCCATGATAAAGAGACATAGTGTCGAGGCTGTTGATCGTACATTGAGGGATATAATGAAATGTAATTCAATCTTCGGTGGTAAGTGCGTTGTCATGGGAGGTGACTTCAGGCAGATACTACCTGTAGTGCCAAGAGGTGGGAGGGCAGAAATTGTTGATGCAACATTAAACACGTCCAACTTATGGCGTGAGTGTGCATTAATAAAGCTCAAGAAGAACATGAGAATACAATCCTCAGACGATCTAGAGGAACAGGCAATAATCAAGTCATTCTCCGAATGGTTATTGAAGGTTAGAGATGGGGAGATTGGACTACCACATGATGGAACTACGGAAATTCAAATGCCAAATGAATTATTGTTATCAGATGGGGGTGATCCTATTAAATCAATAGTTAAAGCTACATTTCCAGATTTATCAGATCATTTATTTGAGGAAAATTACTTAACAAACCGTGCAATTCTTGCTCATACAATTGAGGTGGTCGATAGTTTGAATGACTACATTTGTTCTTCACTCCCAAGTGATGTGGTTGAATATCTTAGCTCAGATGCAATCAGCCACATGGACAATGTGAACGATAGGTTTGAAGATTTGTACAATATTGAGTTTCTGAATTCAATCAATTGTTTTGGAATGTCCCATCACATATTGAAGCTGAAGGTCGGAGTTCCGATTATGCTAATAAGAAACATTGACCAAGCCGCAGGTCTTTGTAATGACACTAGGTTGAGGGTTACGCATCTTGGCAAGAATTTCATTAAAGCAGTTGCTCTCAACGGGAGCAGCATTGGACTCTTATACATTGCATGACATGAATCCATCAGAGTCTAAGTTACCATTCAACATGACAAGAAGGCAATTTTCTGTTATCATTTCTTTTACAATGACAATAAACAAAAGTTAAGGACAATCAATGTCGATTGTTGGTTTATACCTACCGAGCCCTGTATTCTCACATGGTCAGCTGTATGTCGCTTTATCACGTGTGAAGAGTGTAAAAGGCTTGAAAATACTAATCTTCGACGACAAAAGAAGAAGTATAAGCAAGACCAGTAACGTAGTATACAGAGAGGTTTTTCAAAATTTGTACACCAACTGACCTCATTTATTTTACAATTGAAAGAAATCTCTTTTACCTTTACGGTTCAAATTTTTTAGCAATCCAAATTGCATTCACATAATTTTTATTTAGGTGTTCAAATTGTGCATATGCATAATTTTCATTTTATTACAACTCCTACCGATTGCGTATCCCTTATGAAGATATCATTCAGCTTAAATCATCGTTAGTGTGGAACGCTTAACTATAACTCATCGCGCAACTCGCGTTTCCAGAGTCTTGTTACTACCTATAATCCTAAATGAATGAATTAAATAAATGATTTTTAAATATTAAAAACGCTAATTAAATTATTTATGTGTAACAAATGTGTAATTGAATTCTTAAAACACCCATTTGACCAAAAAAAAAAAAGAATTCTTAAAACACCCCATTCAGCCATTTGCATTAGAAATTACCCAAGACAAATGAAAGCTTCCTCTACATGTCTAATTAATAGAGATAATTTAAAAAATTTAGGGAAAAAGACAAATAAATACCCTTCAATTTGTAAAATCCCATTAACAATTTCATGATAGGTATTAACAACTTCATGATAGGTTGTTGTGTTGTTAATACCTATCATGAAGTTGTTAATGTGATTTTACAAATTGGAGGGTATTTATTTGTCTTTTTCCCAAAAATTTATAAATTTAGCCAATAAAATAGATTGATATATTACATTTAGAATAAAAGAAGTGTTACCCGTCCTATGTGGGTTAAAATGCAAGGGGATTGGGCACTCATTAAACGGAGAGGGATTGATCCCTAAGTCAATTGCGACACTAGGGGAAGAATCCCAAAGCTAAATGAAGAAACATCTTCAGGGATAAAGCCCTCTAATCAAGAGGGAGGTGGAGGCATATGTACCTTTCTATCTGATCCGTGAAGCTTTGAATCAAGAGTTAAGCACACTGTCATTGGATTATGGGTGAGCACAACCCACTTCCTAAAACTTTCTTATAAAATAAAAGAAGTGTTAGAAATTGATTTTCAGCAATGGCATGCTGGCATTACATATATTTCCCTACAGGCTACAGCTATATCTTCATACCTAAAACTTGCTTAAAGTAACATGAAACCAACCATACTCTAAAACTAATAAATTAAACTTGCCACTGAACCCATGATCATCGCTTCAAAAATAAAAAATGAAGTATTCTTCAAACGCTGTTTTAAACTCGTATGCTTGGTACTATGGTTGGTATAAGTTGAGGAAAGAAACTGGTGTGTATGTAAGCACAAAGAAAAATTAAAAGGGATGTTTATAGAGATTAGTTCAGACAACTTTAAAGAACAAAATACTATAATCTATTGGAATATTGGGTGAACATGATTGTTTTATTATGTTTACCAGGTAGTACCACCAAAATCTTACACAAACAAGTGACATAATGGCTCAAAAGTTGAACTTTCTTTAATTGGAAGTATCACCCAAATCCAGTACATGATTTACAGTAGCAATTGAAAAACAAATCACAATGAACTGAAATGCAAAAATATCCAATGCTGAATCCTCCTGTTGCGACACTAACAAAATTTCATTACAGCATGAATGAAGATATGAAACTGTACAACAAATAATGTGATGATGATGATGATGAATACGAAAAAAAAATGAACAACCCGGACAACTCTGTCTTATTGGGAACAAATGTGACCTAATCTGAGATAACACAGGGCAATTCATTCTTTTCCAATCAATCTGAAGCCACAGCACTCAGAAATATGAATTTCCACTAGGGGAAGGAACTTGCAGGCAGTCCTTAAATGTTTGTTATCGGATCTTCCAACGAAAAACCAACCCATGGACATTTTTTTTATCATCAATCCTTTCAAAAAAAACTGTCCAAGTGTCACAATTTAATCGGCCAAATCAATGACAAACACTCAAGAATGTTCCGCAAGTATGTTCTGCCATATCACAGGACAAACGTTTCACTTTTTCCATGGATTTTGCTGATGAGGGTGAAGCAGGATGAAGAAGAATTCCAGGAGTTATCAAGGTTGGGGCAAGGTTCTGGGAGAACTGAGACAGAATAACCAGCCACATTTGAGCATTCCCATGAAAAGGGAGAGACAGGATTTATAGATAAGGATATGTTGGAGAGGCATATGTTAGTGAAAGGAGATTCCAGAATCCCGGTGAAGTTGCCAGCTATGGTGATGTTTGAGCCAGTCACATCCTGCAAGGTGATATGATCCAATTGTGGAAGAGCATGAGGATCAAATTTATCATCTGGATGAGACCCACAGTGTCCTGTGGCTGAAAATGCCTTGTCAATATTCTCCATTTCCACATCTGATATGAAGATTTCTCTTATATACCCACCTCTTCCTTTAGTGGTTCTGAACTCGATTCCGCTGTGTGAGTTGTGAAGATGAACATGCTCCACCAGAACATTTGAGATGCCTCCAGACATGTGACTTCCAAATGCAAGGGTAGAACCAGAAGATGCTTCAAGATAAACATTTCTTATATGCACATTCTTGGTGGGCCTCCCATAGGCAATTCCGTACTCATCCCACCCACTTTTGAGAGAAATCGCATCAAAACCCATGCTGACAATACTATCTTCTATACAAACATTATCAGAAGAATCTGGAAATATGAATTGCACAAACACATTAGCTATGAAGTTGCTGAAGCAGCAGATTTAAGTTATTCAGTGAAGCCTTTACAAATATAGGTTATGATATCGTGCCAAGCACAATTTCAATCAAAGTTTAAACAGATTTGTCAAAGTTTAAACAGATTTGTCTAATAAATGTCATTCTCAGCAAAAGAGTTCATTGAAGAAGACGAACCTGGTACTATACCAACAGTATAAGGTGAATCTGGAGGAGCAGAGATTGAAATATTTTGAATAATTACATTGCTGCATCATATAACAAGTCTGAGTGAGTCAGTACAACTTCATCCAGAACAAGTATAAGATTGTTCAAAGCTTTGATGAACACAAACATTACCTGCAATAAACTGGGTGAATGCTATATGCAGGAGCATTTAAGATTGTAAGATTTGAAACAACTACGTCTTCAGAGGCTACAATTTCAACCAAATGAGGACGGCTATAGTTTAAGGAATGGGAGCTAAATTTGTCCCACCAAACCATTCCCATGCCATCAATAGTTCCGTTATTGCCTGGTAAATTACATCGAGATGCTAAAATCTTTAATGGAAGAAGCAGATGCCATTTAGAAAAGTTGTAAAAGAGGTTTTGCTGAAAGAAGCAAAAGCTGGTGAGCGAAAAAATAAACCTGTTATGACCACATCTTCTAACTTGTATCCATTTATCAAGCTCTGATATCTTCCTCCTGGAACTTCTGTCCCTCGACCATATGAAGGTAAGGGTTCAACCACACCCCAATAAGATGGGTCCTAAATACAGAAATCACAAGCAGAAAACTCAAAGTTCAGAAATTACCCTCAAGAGAACAACAAAAAGACACAAACTAGCATTCAATATTCATTATCAATTCATTACTCAAATAATTCTTCTATATGTATCTAAGAGTGTGCTTTTGTTTCATCCTATAAAACTTTTATCATCAAAAAATTGTTAGTATCATCATCATAGTAATCCCGAAATGGAGAAATTGAAAGAAAAATCAAAATCTTTATAGAATCAAATCGAGTTCGGGGTAAATTACCTGAGATCCAATAATAACAGCGCCTTTTTCCAAAAAGAGGGTGAGATGGCTGGTGAGATTGATGCTACCAGTGAGCCATTTTCCTGGGGGCACATATAACTGAGCACCACCCTTATCAGCAAATGACTTAAGATAGAATATGGCATTCTGGAAAGCAATAGTGTTCAATGTTTTGCCATCTCCAACTGCACCAAACTCCTTAATGGACACACTGTGTGGTCTTGGATCTAGTTTTGGAATAGAATCACATTGTCCACCACTTCCATCTCCATTGATACTCACAGCATTGCTCAATGCCAATAACAGCAAGAGCAATGCCACCTGAAAAGAGATTCAACCATAAAAATTTAGATACAGATAATATCATATCCTTCTCTGGGGGAATTCATCATATAGCTTCCATGCATATCTGATAAGAACGCGCATAAGCTTAGTTATAACAAATCTGAGCTTAAGTCAATCATCCAAAAGAAAAACAAATAATGGATTGAAAGCAGTATAATACAAAGGCATATAGAATATGACAAAGAACTTCAAACAAAATGCCTGATCAGAGAAGTACTAAAACTAGTCGAGTTTATCAGATCATAAAGAATTTGATCAGAGTCTGCCAAGTGGGGTAAGCAGTAAGAGCAAATCCTTTATCAAAGAACCGAATTTGACCCCAAAACTAACTAAAACCAAACCAAAGATTGAAATATATGTTCAAAAGCAACCATCCCAGTTCATCGAACCAGAGCAAACCAATCAAGGGATTTCCAGATTAGGCCAGAGCCACACAAGTAGAAGAAGAAGAAGAAGAAGAAAGCAAAGCAGAATAAAAACCCAAAAGAAAACGAACAAAAGAAACGTACTTACTAGCATCTTCTTGGGTCAAAGCTGAAGGAGACAAAGACCGGCGCTAATGCCCAAGCACAAAGAAATAACTAAAGTGCAGAGAGGAGGCAGAGAGAAAAGAAAGGGGGGAAGAGAGAGAAAGAGAGAGGAAGAAGAAGCACCCACAGAACCAGGGCAGCTTTATGTGAGGTTTGAGAGTATCATAAGCATTAATTATATAAATGACAGCAACAGATCAAACAGGACTGGCCTCTAATCATTTTTTTGGCTACATAAGCAGCAAGTATTATTAGTGATGTGTTAAGGGAAGAATTGAGAATACAAAGTGAGAAAGGTATTCCCACAATAAAAATGACAGCTTTCGATGTTTTAGAATAAAAAAAACAAGAAAAAGCCACCCAGGCAAATGAAGCATGACAAGTGGGGAAGACAGGAAGAGAATAGTGTGCGGGGGGAAAAGGGTAATAAAAAATTTGAAGCATTTGGTTGAGCGGTAGGGTCAATGAGGGCTGTTCAAGCTCGTCCCGTCCCGGTCCGTCTTGTCCCGTCCCGGTCATTTCGGGACGGGATAAAATAGGGGTTCAGGACGGGAAGGGACTCTCTACGGGGTCATCCCGACCCCGTCCCGTCCCGTCCCGAATATATATTTTTATAATATATATTTTTTTTCACAAAATATATAGAAAAATATAATTGTTGAGACATGGTTTTGATGGGAATAATAGGAAAGCGAATAGGGTAGGGAATAGAGAATGAATAAAGTGAGAAAAGAAGCTGTGATTTTGATTGTGGTTCACTGGTTTTGTAGAAATTAAGAATAATCTGTAAGTGAAGCTATAGAGATAAGTTGGAAAATTGTGTTTTTCTCTATTTTATTTTTCTCTTTGTCTCTTCCTTCTTCTCCCTCTCCTTCTTACTTGTTCCTCTGCAGTAACAATTCTACAATTCTCAATTTATAAAAAAAATAAAAATAAAAACATTAAAAAAATAATAAAAAAATTCGGGACAGTTCTGTCCCGTCTTGTCCCGTCGCGATCGGGACCGGGACAAATTTGGGACGGGACGGGATTCTCGTCCCGAACACAATTTTTCGGGACGGGACGGGACGCCCGTCCCGTCCCGTGAACACCCCTAGGTCGATCATTCCAACCATACTAAGGTCAATGATTCGATTCCTGTTTAGTTTAGTTATAGAGCATGTTAAAATTATGGGTTAAGGTACAAAAATGACCATGTAGTTTGGTCCAGGGTACACCCAACACCGTGAAGTTTTTTTTTAGAACAAAAGTGCCCACGTAGTTATTAAAATGGGACAAAAGTGCCCATGCTGTTAATTTATACTAACGACGTTAAGTTTTTCAAAGTTAGGGAAAATAAAAAGTGCAAAAATACCCATGAAGTTTGGTCCGAAGTGCACCCAACACCGTGATTTTTTTTTGCCTAAAAGTGCCGACGTAGTTACCAAAATGGTTCCCTCAATACCTTTACCGTTACTTTACACATATTAGGCAGGAAAAATACATAAGAGGGGGTGTGAATTTTGAATTTCAATAAAATATTTTTCAAAATTGTAAGTTCAAAATCAATTTTAAAAAACATATAGGAAAGAAACAGAGTATTGAAATCTCAGGCAAATTTGCACAATGTTTGTTTGCATTCTCAAAGGCATATATATATATATCCATGGGTTAAAGGTCATATTTGCCCTGGAAGTATACATAGTGGATCACATCATCCTCAGAAGTATTTTTTTTGTCCAATTTTGCCCCGTTACCGGTAAAGGGCGAATATGATCAACTTTGCACACTTCCGGGGCAAAATTGGACCCAAAAAAACTTTCGGGCCAGATGTGATCCACCATGCATACTTCCGGGACAAATATGACCTTTAACCCAAATATTAACGGTCAACGCCAACTATTTAATAGTCAACGTAAGTTTTTTAAACGGTAAATGGCTAATATGATCCACTTTGCACACTTCTGGGGCAAATTTGGACTAAAAAAATACTTTCGAGGTAGATATGATCCATCGTGTATTTTTCTAGCACTTCGAATTTTCATACTCTGTTTCTCTAAATTTCTGTAAGTTTAAGTGTTTATCATATACTTTGTTTGATCTAAAAGCATTTGTCTAAGATTTCAATACTCTTTTTCTTTTTTATCTATTTTTGAAAATTGATTTTGAATTTACAGTTTTGAAAAATATTTTATTAAAATACGAAATTCACTGCCCTCTTGTGTATTTTCCTTGCCTAACATGTGTAAAGTAACAGTAAATGTACTGAGGGAACCATTTTGATAACTACGTCGGCACTTTTTTAGGCCAAAAAAATTTCACGGTGTTGGATGCACTTTGGACTAAACTTCATGGGTATTTTTGCACCTTTTATTTTCGCTAACTTTAAAAAACTTAACTCCGTTAGTATAAATTAACGGCATGGGCACTTTTATCCCATTTTGGTAACTACGTGGGCACTTTTATTCCAAAAAAAACTCCGCGGTGTTGGGTGTACCCTGAACCAAACTACATGGTTATTTTTGTACTTTAACCCTAAAATTATTGATTAGTTGTCCCATCCATAGAGGTCTCACAATCATTGAGTGTCTATTTTATTTTAAAATGTTGGAGGAGAAATGAAAAGACAGAAATAACAACACAACATATTAATTTAATGATTGAATGACACTAATTGCAATTTACTGTGTTCATCAATATGATGAATAGAATAACGTCTCTCGCCGACAAAATCGTTTGAAATGGCCCTCCTTCTGGCTGCACTGGAACACAGAGAAAGAGTGTGTCTTTGCTTGTGTTTACCTATAATAATAACCTCTTTTTTATTTGTCTGAACGTATATGATTAAGCTAGAAGTTAAAACTTAAAAGACAATACAGTGTAAAAATTCGGGAATGCCACTTTGAGAGTGCGTACATATAACTTCTCTTAATTTTTTAATCTAGTACATGTATGTTTTATCTCTAAATTAAATACTTTATTTTTGCTTTATTGATAATATTAGCGCAAGTAATTTTGCTTGATTAGCATTGTTAGATTTAATTTAGAGAAATACCATGCAAATGCCAGATGAAAAATTCGGAAAAGTATAGGTACTAGAAAAGCAAGTTTTCCCTAAACATTTTGCAATTCCCTGGTTTAAAATTTAATAAGAAATTAATAGAACTAAAAATAAGATTTGACAAATATAAACAATTCAGTATCAATAACAAACATCAGACCAAATCATCATAAACTAAGGGCAACTTCAATAGTATAATCTACACAAAGATTTAATTATTTTCCCTATGCTGCACAAAGATTAAATTGAAATTCAAAACTTGGCTACAAAAATATGGGAAATTTTCTTGTAAATGTCTGTTTGGAGAATTAATTATTTAATGGTACCTGAATTCGAGTAACAATAGTTTCTGCATACAAAATTCAAAATTCTTTAAAATGCCAATATTTTTTTGAATTTAAAACATATCAGGTAAGAGTAGTAGTAGGCAATTAATTTTTCAAATCGGCAGTTATGAGTTTTATTCCTTAAATTATTGGCTAACATAAAAAGTGCTAACAAATAAGATTTATATTTGATTTTAGATTGTATATTTATTAAAATATATAAAAGAGATTTAGACCATCTTAAAGCGGTTCACACACAATCACGTAAGAATAGGGATGGTTTGTTTATAGATAAGTGTATACGTGGGAGAGTGGGAACAGAGGAATGGGGGTAATAGCTGGTTTACATTTGTAAGACAGTGATTAGCGTGGGAAAACCTAGGACTTAAATAGGGAAGAGAAGTGATAAGGCGACAGGGGGGTCACGGAATACAAGCGTGACAAAGTGACACGTAAGAGGGAGGTACGAAGGGGAGGGTGCACCGGGGGGTGAGAGGAGTGAGAAATAAATAATAATAATAATAAGTGAAGGCGGAGTGCATGGGGCATTGAGAGAAGGCATGTGGATTGACAGAAGGGAAGGAGGGGTAGAGTGGGGCCCACGTCAATCATGGCAAGGATGCTAGCCTGGCATGACAGAACATTAACACATTTCAAATATATCAACCAATCTCTGTTCAAAAGTCCAACTTCTCTCCGACACGTCACCCCTTATATCCCCATCCTTTTTAAAAAATGTGGTTAAAGTATACCTTTGGTCCTTTATGTTTGCATTAAGTTTTATTTTAATCATTTATGTTTGAAAAGTATGCTTTTGATCCTTTATGTTTGCGTTAAGTTTTATTTTAATCTTTTATATTTAAAAAGCACACTTTTAGTCCTTTTGAGTAATACCGTTAATTTCATTTAACGAAAAATACTGACTTACCAAATCTAAAAGGTGATTCTATAACTAAATGTAGATAAAAATGACTAATTTTTAAAATATAAGAATGATTATACTAAAAATTTTAAATTTAAACATTTTTTTCCACAATTAATTATAAAATTACCTTTTAGATTTGATGAGTCAGCATTTTCCGTTAAATAAAACTAAGTGTTAGACAAAAGGAGGGAGGGAGTACTGGTAGCAAGATGAAAAAAATATAAGACATATTTGGAGAGATGAACTTGGTTCTAAATATAAGACATCTTTTTAATTTTTCATAATTTTTTTCCAAATTATTCCCATCGATGTTCCTCGATAATTCTCCCTCCGTTCCTAAATATAAGACATATTTAGGGAAGTGAGATTGTTCCTAAATATAAGACCTCTTTCAATTTTTTATCAACTTTTCCTCAAATTATCCCTATTGATACTCCTCAATGATAAACAAGTAAGAAAGGAGGAATAAGGATAGATGGTTTGGGTGCCTTAGTAAAATCATGTAATTTTAACTAACTTAATTAACTTCATTAATCTAATCAAATTAGGTAATTAGGTCTTGTATTTAGCAACTAAGGGAGTAAACAAAAAGGAGAGTGAGGGTGAAAGTAAATAGATGGCTGGGGAGTATAAAAAAAAAATAGATGGCTGGGGTGCTTTGGTAATATCATATAATTTTAATTAACTTAACTAACAATATTATATATTCTAATCAAATTAAATAATTAGGTCTTATATTTATGATGAGTAATTTTTTTAGACTATATATATGATAACACCGTCACTATCATCTACCAAAGTGAGGAACAGATACGCTGATTAGTGTGTTGGCTAAAAGCATTGTCATCTCAGAAAAAGGAAGTCACTACAAATACAAGAACCAAATTCATCGCTTTCAAAAATATACATAATAGACTCTTACAATAAAAGGTTGTTATCGCATGAAAATGAAAAGAATGCACCAAATTGGAATTGAGCGGGCAAATTTATATAAATGTTTAATTGCCTGAATTTTTAAAATGTTTTTCAACCTATACAATTTTTTCCAAGAAGAATTTAAATACTCCATGCTTACAAATTTTCCTACTACTACATGCACAAAATTTCTCATAAAACATATTCGCAAACGCATAAAATTAAAATATACTCGAACATGATTTTTAACTTTGAACCCGTGCCTTGTTTATCCAAATAATGATTATAACTTCAAAAAATAATACTTATTGCTTTTTCTTAAACATGTTAATTGGTTAATATTATATATACTCATAACATGTGTATGTTACAAGTTTATCCTGGCTTTATTTTTCAACTTCAAAAATTGTAAATCTGATTCATTATGATTATAGGTTTTGCTTATATTGATTATCTTGAAGTTATACAACTACTTATGTTTAACGGAGGAGTTGATCATCCATTAAGACCTCAAGTCAATAAGGTTAGAAGTATGACTTACTCATATTTAAACAAGTCAATAAGGTTAGAAGTATGACTTACTCATATTTAAACATTAATTTTAGATATCACTACAAAAAAACAAGTGATTTCCGACGGAAATCACCAACTGAACTGATTTCCAACGGAATAGAGGCAGAAATTCCGTCGGTGATTGCGACAGAATTCCGTAGGAAACTAGGTAATTAAAAAAAAAACTGCTTCTAAATTTCAAACTAACATTCGTTCATCCTCAACCAGTGCCGTCCCCTATCCTCCCAGCGCATCCTCCCTCAACCACAAGCACCGACGCCGTCCTTCTCCCTTCGATTTCCTTCACCGTCCGCCGAGAGGATGAAGCCAAGCTAGCGACGCTCCCTTCTTCTTCGATTCCAACTCCGGTGAGTCTTATATCTTCATTTCGGCCCTCCATTCCTTCGATTAGCAGAAATTTTTGTGGGTTGAGGCAGAAAGTTTGGACAAATTTCTACCCTATTCGAGAGGTGTGTACATTGGGGTTTTTGGAAAGATTTCTTTCAATTTTGTTTTTGGGGTTTCGATCTGATTAGTTAGAAGTAAGATTGGACTAGTACATTGGGTTGCATGTTGAACTTTGTGGGGTCTCCTTCGTTCTTATCATCTCTGCCCGTGAGTGTTTGATTTCATTCTCTCAGCTTTTTTTTCAATCCTGATTCTGCGGCTAGAATTGCATTCTAGTATTCTACAATAGGTTATAGTTATTAATCAGTATAGTTGATGTGAACTTTTGATTTTGCTTCAACCTATTTTGGATATTCTAAGCTGTTGGTTCTGATTTATAATTTCTTCCTCTGGCTGGCTTGTGCGATTCCTCTGTTCCTCTCTAATAATGTTGATAAGATGAGTATATCACTAGTACATGGTTGTGTATGTTGCAACTTGTGTAGGTCTTGGATTTTTTGGAATTTTCGATTCGTTCCTTAGTTTGGTCTGATTTTTCTCGGTTTGCAGGGACTTTGATATTTGATAATGATGATGAAATGTGAACCTAGTTTGTAGTTACTATATTGCTAATTAAAATAGGAGTGGTTAATGCTCTGTTTTGGAATTAGGGAATTGTTGAGTGTGTGGTTGAAGTTCGGTGATGAAAAAAAATCTAGGAGGGGTAGTGTACTCCATTTTCGGTGCTCTAATTTGCTTCTGAGGTAAAGTTAAAGAGAAGTGTAATTTTATTTATATGATGAGGGTTTGGGGTTATAAGTAATGAAGTCATTGTATAAAAAGTGTTCAGATATCAATGGATGATTAAAGGTTCTGAAATACTGATACAAATGCTATTTTAGAAACTGGAATTTTTAGTTTTCTTCGCTGAGATATAGTTCAAGTCTGATGATGTTAGAGTTAGTAAAGGAAGTAATTTGGATTGATTTAAATATGCATCTTTGAAGTCTTGGTCACTGCAAGTGAAAAATCTGTTGTAAGTCTAGTTCTTTTTATGTTTATTAATTATTTTGGTTTTAGAATATGGATTCTCTAAGTTTGGGGTTGAAATTTACTAGAAAAGATTATATCGAAGTATGGGAACCTGATTTGAAAATCTATAACTAGCACAAGATTATGAATACTAAACTCAAATATACTAAAAAACCAAATCTAAATAAAATTTTAGTATTTGATTTTAGTATTCAAAGGTACGGCTTCATTTAATTTTATTTGCTGTTGTGTTGGGAAAAAACCAAATCTAAATACAGCTTTAAAAACAACCTTAAATTACCAAAAACAGATAAATTAAAAAAAAAAACAAATCCCAAAATTAGCGACGGAATTTCCGTAGCTAAATTTACCATAACCAATCAGCGACGGAATTCCGTCGCTGATTATGCAAATTTATCACTGACGGAATTCCGTTGGTGAACCTTACAGACGGAAATTCCGTCGGTGATTTCTGCGACGGAATTCCGTCGGTGATTTCATTAGCAACAGCTTTATCACATATTGAAAAAATTCCGTCGCAGATTTTTTACCGACTGAATTCCGCCGATAAAATCCGTCGGTGATTCCTTGTTTTTTGTTGTAATGTATGTTATACTAAAACTACATAGTGTGTGCTAACTATCCAGCTAAGAATGATCATCATTATGATGAGTACTTTTTATTTTGCATAATTTCCACACGATAGATGCTATTCTCACAATCTCACCTCACAACAAACAAATACGGAGCATTATTGTTTTTCCTTACTAATAATGCATGTGAGATGAGATATTTTTCTGCACAAGTTGAAATGATTTGGATATCACTTGTTGGGGTTATATTTGCTTTTTGAGAAATTGTTTTAATTGAATTCATACGGAAAAATGATTTTACCCCAAAACTTTTCTTTCTTATCTATGTCTTCAAGTTTCCTTATATATGGATCCATAGGTTTGATTTTTTATATTGAAACACCTGCTCTTTCTTTTCTTTGATAAAAGAACATTGCTCTTTTTCAATCATCACTTGTGCAGCGCTCATTAAATTTTTGCAAAAACCTTGTGATTTAAGACTTTTCATTACTTGACGGTGAATCTTATTTTTATTGTATGATTTTTTCTTGTCTCGTGTAGAAATTGTTTCCTTATAATCTTTTCGCGGGTTTTCTACTAAACTATGTTTGTTCTATATAATTTGGTTCATTGTAAGACTCATGCATTGTTTATAAACCTTTTTGTCCTTTTTTAAGAAAAATTGAATAAAAAAGAGATAAAGAGGGGGCTAAGGTAAAAAACAACCGGACCGGCCCCTGGTCCGGTCCGATTTAGCCTTCAGACCAGGGTGCAGTTGACCCGGTCGAACCGGTGCGACCCGGTTGGTCGAGCCGGTTTTGATTTTTTTTAAATTTTTTTTTTGTTACAATTCACCTAATTACCAACTTTCACTTCGCTCAATTTTAGAAACCAGGAAACTATAATATTTTAAATGCTATTTTACACTTGCATATGTTTAATATTTAACTGTTGTTGCTCTTAGTAATTGTATTTTAGTTTGTAGATTGTAGAATAATATTTATTTTCACGTGTAATCAACTAATATTTTCTATTTTTCTCTCTATAGAAACATTAAATATTGGGAAAAAGGCCATTTTTGGCCCGGAAGTTTTTACTTTGGACAAATTTTGGCCTGGAAGTTTTTTTAGGACCTATTTTGACCCGGAAGTTAACAAAACGTAGCAATTTTGACCTGGGCTAAGAGATACGCCAACCAGCGTCTGCCACGTGGCATAACTGTCCATGTAGCCCAGGTCAAAATTGCTACGTTTTGTTAACTTCCGGGTCAAAATAGGTCCTAAAAAAACTTCCAGGCCAAAATTGGTTCAAAGTGAAAACTTCCGGGCCAAAAATGGCCTTTTCCCTTAAATATTCATGTTTGATGAATCATGCATACTTATTTACATTTACATTTTGATGTATTAGTGATTATTAATGTTAATATCAATAAAATTTTATTATTTTAATATAACGGTCTGACCCGGTCCGACCAATGACCCTTGAACCAGTGCCTCGTCCGATTCGATGTCCGGTCCGGTTTTTTGAACCTTGGAGGGAGCAATCTAATTGCCCTCTTTCTATCTATGCTTGTTTTGTAATCTTCAAGCTATAAACTTGCTGTTTGGTCCAAAAACACCATAATTTAGTTTTGTTTTCTTCTTATATTGTAAATTTAATTTTATTGTTTGATGTTTATTGCTCCTTTTGTTCTAACTGAGTTTATCAAAGAAAGGGTCTCTAAGTGTATGATTTTTGCTGATGATATAGTCATTTTGGTTAAACTAAGAGGAGATTAACGCTAAATTAGAATATGGAGAAATATTGTGGAGTCGAAGCGTTTCCGTCTAAGTAGAAGTAATACAGAATATATGCACTGCAATTTTGCAAATAGACAAGTTAGAGGTGATTTGGAGGTTAAACTGGAAGATCAAACCATCCCTTAAGTGACAAAGTTTAAATACTTTAGATCAATTATACGACAAGATGGTGAGATTGATGGATGTCAACCATAGAATTCAAGCTAGGTGGTATAAGTGAAGGAAAACTACTGGAGTACTTTGGGACCGGAAAGTACCCCATAAGGTAAAAGGGAAGTTTTATCGCATTACTATAAGACCAGCAGTATTATATGGTAGTAAATGCTAAGCTCTGAAGGGACAACATGAACATAAAATGGAGGTGGCTGAAATGAGAATGTTCAGATGGATGTGTGGTCATACAAGAAAAGATAAGATTCAGAATAACCATATACGCAAACTAGTTGGAGTGGCACCTATTAGTGAGAAAATGGTAGAAAATCGTTTAAGGTGGTTTGGACATATCCAAAGAAGGCCATTAGATGTGCTAGTGAGGAGGGTAAATCAAACAGTCTAGAGTTCGATTAAAAGAAGAAGAGGGAGACCGAGGCGAACATTTAGTGAAGTTATAGAACGGGATCTTTTAGTGAATAATATATCTAAAGATTTGGTTACTAATAAAGCACAATGTCGTTGTATGATTCATGTAACCTACCCCATTTAGTGGAATAAGCCTTTGTTGTTATTGTTTATTACTCCTTTTGTCTTGCTCAAATTAGAAAATATATTATAGAAATGATATTATTGGTATAGATTTTTGTATAAATGATGGATATTCTTATTATTCACTTCCTGTTACTTGATTGATACAGCTTGATAGTTACCACGTTACTACTATAATTTAAATATTTTGGCGATCACAAATCATACTTTCTCCTATCCTAAATATATGACATATTTTGGGAGTCAGTCTTGATCCTAAATATAAATCTAATTCTAATTTTTATCAACTTTTCCCCAAATTATACCTAATTTGTACTCCTCCAACAATAATCAAGCAAGAAATGAGGAAGAAAATAAGAGAAGATGATTGAGATATTTTAAAAATGTTAGATTATATGTCATGGTTACCCTCGATGGACCGAATTGTCCAAAATAGGATCCGACGGATGAGAAGCAATCTGAGAGAAATTGATACTTGACTCAATCTGGCATTTATTGTTTATTGAAATTCAAATAGTTTCCTTTAAAGGAAATGAGAGACCGTACTAATGACTGATTTGCGACATTAATGAGAGGCAATTATGACGGCGATATTCTTCTTTCTAATGTTCGTTCTAAACTCTATTTTGTTTGTTGTTTGTGTACCAGGTTACGGTTCGTGAACCCGGTTCGTATTCAGGCGTTCGGGGTGCTCGTATTCCAACAAAAAATAACACAATATATTAACAAATATAACTAACATCATTAATTTAATTAAATTAATTGTATATGCCATGCAATTTAACACAATATATGCCGTGTATTTAGGACGAGGGCGGAGGGAGCATCAAACTTGGAGACTTGAACGGTAAAATGCAGTGAACAAAAAAACTTGGACCGGACCAGGCAGTCCAACCAGGAAACGGGCCTCAAATCCGGTATGAGTGAGGGATTGGTCCAAGAGGGCTGTTGAACCGGTTCAACCAGCCCAAAACCGGGAGGTTGAACCGGTTCCCTCCTTTTCTTTTTCCAAAATATGTTTTTTTTTATTTTGTTATCATTCACCTAATTACCAACTTTCACTTCACTTAATTTTAGAATCCAGGAAACTATAATATTTTATATGCTATTATACTTACATATGTTTAATATTTAATTGTTATTGCCCTTAGTATTTGTATTTTAATCTGTGGATTGTAGAATAATATTTATTTTCACATATAATCAACTAATATTTTATATTTTCCCCTCTATAAAAACATTAAAATATCCATATTTGATTAATCATGCATACTTATCTACATTTACATTTTAATATTAGTGATTATTAATGTTAATATCAATAAAATTTTATTATTTTAATATAACCGATCCGACCATTGACCCTTGAACCAGTACCTCATCCGGTCTGGTGTTTTGAACCTTGGTAAAATGTTTTGCTGTTTAAAAAAACAATAAAATGTTGTTGTTTTTTTAATTATCCTCTTTTTAGTTTAACTTCTAAAAACAAAGCCTACTCACGCATCTCATGTTTATAATCACGTAGCCATTTTTCCTCGAAGTTTATAAATGCAAAAATGAAAATTGTCCAGTTCAAGAAGAAAATACGGAACGATAAGCATGAAAAAGAATTAGAATCAGAACCATTTTTTTTATGGAGCAAAAGAACTTTATTTGAATGATAGAAAACACCTGTCACACTAATGTTGTTGGTAGCCCGTTAGTCAAGTCATGTCGGCCTATTAAACTCATGAACTTATTGGGTTGGTTTGGTACATAAAAGAATAAAAAATATTTAATCTTTAAACCCCTTTTTATACCAAATGTAATACGGGGAACATGAATCTAGGTTCACTAAACTAACTCACTAATAAGTAGAAGAACACAAATTCAATTTAAGGAATTATCCTTGTAGAGAGAGACAAAAAAATTGTAATGTAATTTGAACTTAAAACGAAAATAGTCTCTTTATTGTTAACCGAATTATTTCATACGTTTTGACACTTCTATAATGCAAAGCAGATTCTTTTCCGGTTATGTTTGTTTCTAATTTTAAAAATTAAATAAATATATATAAGGAATTTGTAAACAATATATATATATAATTTCTCTTCAAGACCAACACATTTTGAATTACAAATAGTACACATTTTCAAAATATGACAGATAGCTGTACAGCTTAAATATTTTAAAGATATACATGCAGTATTGAGAGGAAGCTAATATAAATTTTTAATTGACAGGCCTGTAGTATAATTAGGTCAGTAGATTAATTAAAATATTAATTCCATTGAGTCTACACATGATAGGCTTCCCAGTTAACAAAGGTATGAACAGACAAGCATCGTCAAATATATATTAGAGACTTAATAGAAATTATTAAATTATATACATGAAAAATGAATCATTTTCTTTCTTGTTTTTAACATGAAATGAAACAAAGGAGAACATAAAGTGGTAGTTGCATATTTACATTATTATAAGTCTCTTTGAAAAAAACCTAAAGAAAGGGTGACATAGTTTTGTTTGTTTAAACTCACCTAAACTTTGAGTCCGCATTCAATGTTAAGCGGATCTCTTAGGGCCTATATGAGACATTGAAATTGATTTTAATCAAAATGGAAATTGATATAGAGATGGAAATATGGATTAAAAATGTAATTGGTATGTCATGGAAATGAGACCTGATTTTTATGTAAAAGCACCAAATTGTCTTCCAAAATAAAAAAAAAATACAAAAAGTAAATCTTCCCCAATTTCATCCCCTCTTGTCAAAGCCACTGAGCTCTGCCACAACTAGAGGTGGAAATAGGCTTGGCCTGGCCTGGTCATAAATAGGCATGTCCTGTTGTATAGTTGATTGGCCTGAGCCTGGCTTGAAACCTGTAATAGACCTTTTTTTGAGGCTTGAGCCTGGCCTGTTCACAGACCAGGCCTGGACTGAAGCCTATTAAAAGGCCTGTTATGATAAACAATAGTATGATATACAGCAACCATGCAAGAACACAAATCTGATGCAACAGCAACAAAATTCTAAAAGACAAAGGAAGTACACAGCAATAAAAATAATAGTATGATACAAACAACAAGAGAAAGGGAAACAGTGAGAGTCAATGAAAAGTGAGAACACGTAGATGAGAATGGAGACGACGTTAAGAGTGAGTGGGGAAAAAAACCTAGATACATACATATGTAATTTTATTTCAAACTAAGTGCACAAATGTAATGTTACTAAAATATTTTTTTAAATATAACAGGCATAGGCCAGCCTGTTAGTCTTAAAAGGCATGGGCCTGGCCTGTTTAGTAAAATAGGCTTTAAAAAAGCCTAAGCATGGGCCTTTGGCCTGTTAAACCTAGGCTTGGAATTGGCCACGCCTAAGAGCCTGGCCTGTTTCCACCCCTAGCCACAACTCACCTTCACCCCCAACCACCACCGACGAAAACCAAATTTGAAAGCATCATCGCGTCCCATCCTCAAACTCAAGATAGAAACCAAATCCGGAAGTATCAACCCAACTTCGCACACTATTGATGTTCAAAGGGCAAGCATAGCAAACACTACCAAATTTAACAAATCATGTGCGATCTGGCTGTACCAAATTATATTTAGCCATGTGGCTGGCGCCGGTGACAATAGCGTAGTGGCGTTGTTTTTTGAAAGTGATGTAGCTATCTATGAAGCATGAGAAGGTGCAGTTAAAAGCATAGAAGACAAAGGGGGCGGCGGTGCTGATCTTATTGACAGCGGCCGCTCAGTGGCCTATGGGGTGGAATGGTGTTGTGGGGTGATGCGTGAGTGACAAGAGGTCGCCGTTATAGGGTGGGTGAGTGAAGGGTTGGTGAGGTGTGAGGAGGTTGAAAGAAAAGAGGAGAGTGATGAGAGGAATTGTGGAGGTGGGATTGACAAATCCAATCTTTTTTTATGGAAGCCAAATCCATCAATTTTGGTGGATATGGATTCCATGTGGAGGTAGATTCCATGACCAGTTCTTCATACCAAACGTGCAACCTATATGGAATCCAACCCCAAATCCACAATACCAAACGAGGCCTTAGCTTTGGTTGCTAATCTGAAAGGGCACCGTTTAGGGGAGGATTTTGCGGCTTGAGGAAGGATGAACATTGGGAAAATTATTGGAATATATTAGTGACTTTTGATATTTGCAAATTGCAACCTATCTTATAAGATACTACATATAGCTTTAAAATATAAGATATATTTATTAAATTTAAAAAAAAACACTAAATAAATTGCAAAAATTAACTTAAAAACTACTATATCTTATATTTAAAACTAGAGTGGGTATTTTAAAATAGTTTTAGAACATAAATATCTTATTTGGATCTAAATATAAGATCTAATTTAAAAGTAGGGGTGAACATGATGCCTTGCCACACTGTATGCTCATATGAGTCTAGACAAAAAAATTTCCACTCAGCCCAACCCAAAAAAAGTGGCTCTAAAAATTTAGGCACGGCCTAGCCAGGCTAATTATTGGGCAAGGCTACACATCAAATAGGGGTGCTGCCCTACTCGCCCAGAAAATTATATAACATATATTTAAAATATATAATATTCATTGTTTATTAATTTATATTAGATACATATTATTCAATATATATTATTTTATTAAAATAAACATAAAATATTCAAATAATTGATCTAATATGGCCAAAAATCTATATCTATTTAATTATCATAGGTATATTTTCTAATAAAATATGGGTAGAAAATCACAATTGGGTAAGGAAGCGCCCACCCAGCCCTGATCACTCTTGGCCAGCCTTAAATAGTTAGGGCTCCTACCAGGCAGGGCCAGGCATCGGGTTGCAAAATATCGTCCATCTATTCTTCAGGCTGGGCATCGGGCAAGAGATTCGTCTTGCCCTGCCCGGCCCTCCTCATACCCACCCTCTATTTAATACTGAATTTGTGTTTTGGGCACCATGTTCACCCCTACTTTTAAATTAGGTTTTATATTTAGATCCAAATAAGATATATGTGTTTTGAAACTATTTTGAAATACCCCCCTCTAAGTTTAAATATTAGACGTAGTTTATAAGTTAATTTTTGCAATTTATTTCATGTTTTATTTTTTTAAATTTAATCAATATATCTTATATTTTAGAGATGGAGGAATTATCTCATAGGATGGGTTGCAATTTGCAACTAGCAAAACTTAATAATATATTCCAGTAATTTTCTCAAAGTTCATCCTTCCTCAAGCCACAAAATTCTCCCCCAAATGGTGCCATTTTTCATATTAGCATCCAAAGCTAAAAGATCCGCTTAGTACTCACAGACTCCCTAAACTTCCCATTTACTAAAACAATACTCTAATTTTACCCAAGTATGGATTGCATTTTTTTCAATTTTACACATTGTTTATATTGTTCCTATGCATTCTCTTTTATTTTTATTATATCTTATTTGTCACATTTTCTCTCATTTTCTTTTCCCCATGCATTCTCTTTCATACTCCCTCTGTTCCTTATTATAAGAACAAAAAATTTGAACTGTTTTATCCCTTATTATAAGAGCCTACATGAGGTGGTTATAATATTTAATGACTTTTTGCCCATTTTGTCCCTCATTATTTCTAAATATTTCATACTAATTCCTATCATTATTACTCTATATTTCTCTCTCTTATACACCCTCATAAATAAGGGTAAACTTGGAAAAAAACACTTATTTCAGACATATTTATATCTCTCAACTACTTTCTTAATATGTGTGATTTTACGCTTTTAGCTTTTATAATAAGAGACGAAGGGAGTATTTATTAAGAAGAACATGTGATAATTGAAAAACAAATCATATTTTTAATGTAATTATTGCTTTTAACTAATTTTAATAATTTTTTTTATAAACGTAAATTAATTATTTAAAGCTTATATTTTAGGAGTAATAATGTATTAAATGGGGTATTGAGCGTACACAATAAATTCATAGTTTTCAGCAGATCAGAATTCGGATGAGGGACGTGTTTGATTCATTTCACATAAAGGGATAAAGGAAGAGGAAAGTTTCAACATTTTGACCTGTAGCCATTAATTCACAACAATCCACACAAACACATCCCACCATTACATTCATTGAATGAAAATGATGGACCCCAAAACAAAAACATTAATTGCTCCCACCACAAACATACCAACCTTCCCCAATTCCTCTTTGATCTTGAACATTTATCTTCATTTTTCCTCTTATGCCTATCTAATCGGGTTGAATTTTAAGGGTAGGAAGACTCGAATTTTTTTTTTTTTTGGCCAACAGGAAGACTCGATTGAAAGTAGCCTTCTCAATATGCTTTAATTTTATGCATTCACACATATGTAAATTCATGTTTAAACAATCAAAACTTCTTCTATTAAAATCAACTCACGTTGATCCTTTCTATTCATATCTACTCTTTTAGTCATATAAAGTATTTATTCCCATTTAGTATCCTATAGTATTAGATTTTTCTTATATATCTTGAGAAAAATAATCTCTATGACGCAAAAATCTGTGTTCTATATTATTATTAACCCACTCAGTTATATTCCCTTTGGTCCTTTTTTACAAGGTTATTTTAGAATATTTATATTATCCTTAATATAATGTTATAGAATAGAACTCATATAATTTAATAATTTTTTACCCAATCTAAGGACCCTTTTTGTCTGTATCCTGAGGGCAAAAGTACATTAATTTAAGAGTAAAAATGCAGTGAATGCCCTAAACAATTTTTTGGGGTGAAATCAGCTATCCAAAATATTGTAGGGTGTAATTAGCACAATGTATTATTTTCATGGGAGCAATCGGCACCCTATAATATTTTAACGTGCAATCAACACCCAAAACTGTTTTTTTGTTTTTTGTGCAAGTAATAACTTAAAATATTTTTAGGAGCAATCAATTCTATTATTCTTTGTCACTTTTCTTACCTAGTAGAAAAAGAAGACGATGAATGTTAAGAAAAAATGACAAATAGTTATTTGTTATTATGTTAATGAGGTTGAAATTGCCCCATTTTAACACTATAGGTGCTAGTTGTACAAAAAAAAAAAAATTTAAGGTGCTAATTGCACTCCAAAAAATAGTTTGGAGTGTAGATTACAGCCAGAAAATAGTTCAGGTGCTGATTGCATACTTTAACCATTAATTTCATGACCATCCTTAATGAGAGCAATTAAAAAATAAATTTAAGATGTAATTACCAAAATTAACTAATTTTAACTAAATCACATACGAGGATGCGTTAATAAATCTTTATAAATAAGACATTTTATAGAAGGAATATATGATCTTTATTGTATGCTATGAAGTGAAGTATTAGTTTTTTTTTGAAGTTTTTAAAATATAATTGATATTAATTATGAGTAAACTTGAAATTTTATTTTTGCTCAACTACGTTAATAATTTTACTTAATCTCTTTAATTTTGATAAAAGAAATCAAAATTCAGAAGTTTCTTACAATAAAAATATGATAATATATATCGGTCATAAGAACTAGTTATAATTAAATTTTAACTGTAAGTATAAGACAAATATGGTGTATTGGATGTTGAATATGGGTAAAGTTAAAAAATTGATAAATTCAAGACATTATTAATGAGGTTTAAGATTTTCTTTAATCTGTATAAAATATGTTGAAATTCTCTTATAAATAGATGGGATGAGATGAGTATATTGTGTTAGCATTGATGTTATTTCATTCAATTAAAAAAAAGTGTCGATGTGATTGTAAGTGTGGTATGTGTGGTCCATGGTGGGTGGCTTTTCACGTGGCAGCACTAAGTTTTGGTTTTCAACAACACAACTAATTAAGCTAGCTAGCTCCAACGTGCCAAGCAAATTAAAACGACCAAAATCTTTCATTGTTTTCTCACTAAACGACGATATCCCCACATGGTCCATAATAACTCCACTCCTTTTTTTATTTGCTATGATTATATTGTCCTTTTTTGCTTAAGGGGTAGGTCATGTTCTTCTTCTTGTTCATTTTCGCCATCAAGTTTATGCTACCTCTTAATATACAATATAAGAAGTCTTTTAAAAAGGAAATTTTACTCAAAATATAAGAAGTTGATAAAATAATAAACCTTTGTTTTTCACTTTTACCCCTACAGGAGGGATGAGTGACAAATAATAGATGCATATTTAAAAGTAAATTGTGTTTAATAAGAATAAACAGATACATTCTGTCAATTTAAAATAAATTAAATGATTTATATCCAACATATTTTGTTCGTGGGAATTAATTAAGGTGTTGTATATTGAACTAGATACGTAAAACCCGGTTCAAATCTCATTCTTAGTTTTTAAGTCAAATAAGCATTCAACATATTTCAAAGGCATCGTGTTTCTTTTACAGCTATGTAAATACTCTCTCATGTGTACGTAACTACGTACTACATAGCTGTCTTGGTTGGTTCTTGCAATATTCATCCTTTTGAAACTCATATAAATGCTATAGCATAGCTGTATCTTGCTGGGTTTGAAAAATGGTCTCAAAAAAGGATTGAATCTTTGTCACATTCATACTCTTCAATTCTTTCTACGTTTTCTCGTATAATATCAAAAAAAATTTAAATATCACAATCGGATGGATTTTGTTGGTAAACATTAATGTGCAGCTCCAAACCTTGATGTTCCCTTTCTTTTATATAAAAGAAGGATTGGGATTCAAAAGCTCATTAGGATAAAGGAGCCGGTAATATGGGCCCAAGCCCGTGGGCCAACCCGAAACCCGTAAAAAAATATGGTTATGAGTTTGAAAAAATAGGGCCCATATTAAAATGGGTATTTTGGGCCCGAACCCGTCAAACCCGAGCCCGTGACGGGTTAACCCGAACCCATTTTCCTTTTTTCTTTTTTTATTTTTATTTTAAAACAAAATCAAATTAAACCCTAATAATCTAATACATTTCCCTTCCTGACTTCCTCACTTACTGTCCTTCATCTTACTCTCACGAGCACGCCGCTGATCTCTCACACACTGGCCTGTGAATCGGCATTTAGTATTGGTGCACGAGTTCTCACAAAATATAGGAGTTCTCTTCTTCCCGATAATGTTCAATCCCTTATTTGTACTCGTAATTGGATGCTTAGTTTCCCTTCAGAGGAGGATATCGATGGTAGACTATTTATATATATTCATTTATCACATTCTATTTTATCATATGTTGTATTTATGACTATTGTCGTGCCTCTATTTTGTTCCAACAATGGCAGATGTACCAGAGAAATGTGAGAATGCTCAGGCTCAATATACTCTTGTCACTTCAGACAATGCTTCAAGTTCAAATCTTATTAACATTGATTGATTGTTGATCATTGATGTTCAGGGATTTGCTGTATTTTGGAATATTTGAAGTTGAACAATATGTTCTATGTTTTACTATCACTTTTGTTATTTGTAATGTGTTAAAACCTTGAATTTGAATTTATAATCTTGTGTTGTATATTTGTATTATAATTCTATTATAAAACCTCGCTCTTCGGGGGCTCATTTGAAGAAAGGAAAAAAAGTGATAAAAAAGGGGCTTAAAATGGGTTTTTTTGGGCCCGCCCGAAACCCGAACAATATGGTCCGGGCCTAAAAATCAAGCCCATATTCAAAACGGGTTTTGTTGAGCCCGGCCCGTTTTTTGACGGGTTTTTTTGGGCCCGACCCGAACCCGACAGGCCCGCCCATATTACCAGCTCTAATAGCTGTATCTTGCTGGGTTTGAAAAATGGTCTCAAAAAAGGATTGAATCTTTGTCACATTCATACTCTTCAATTCTTTCTACGTTTTCTCGTATAATATCAAAAAAATTTAAATATCACAATCGGATGGATTTTGTTGGTAAACATTAATGTGCAGCTCCAAACCTTGATGTTCCCTTTCTTTTATATAAAAGAAGGATTGGGATTCAAAAGCTCATTAGGATAAAGGAAGCCTTAATTTGGTTCTTATAAAAAGTGTACTGACTATGAATAAAATTAAATATTGCATATTAATTGTATTTTGTCCTTGTTATGGTAGAGAAACAACGTTTAGATTTACACCACCAGAATTGGAAAAAAAGTGAATCATAAAAAAATACTTACATACTCTAAAAATACCTTTTATCTAAACTCGATTGATCAAGTTAAAACATATAACACATTTTAAAATTTAAATACATCACACTTCTAAATATTACACCATGACTATTAAGAAATAGTTAAATCATTTAAAATTAACTAAAAAATGGAATGGCTTTCATTAAATTGGTCTCGCTTTAAAAGCTTACGGTTTTTATCAAAATGTCCTGAAAGGTTGTAAATAAGGGGTTATTTTTGGAAAAGCTAATTAGTACTCTACATTTTTTTTTTTATTGAAGTGGACTAATACATGATATTATGCATCTGTAAATACTATTCAACTGAACTAAATGGAGCAAATGTAAACGTGCGACTACTGGTATTTAATTATAAATTGTTTAATAATAAGCTCATAACTTTTAAAGTAAAATCTTAATTAAATTCAAACTCATATCATAAGAGAGATTATATTGGGAAAATCTACATCCATTTATAAATTAACCTTGTTTGAATTTAGTCTGGTTGATAATATTAATTATTAAGTTGCGTTGACGTTTTGGTAAAAGAATTACGAAAATCAGTAGAGTATAGAAAGAAGTGGAAACTAAGGGTGTTCATGGGACGGGACGGGAACGGGACGACCCCATCCCGTCCCGTCCCGAAGAAAGGGTGGCGGGGCAAGATTCCTGTCCTGTGTCCCGTCCAGTCCTGTTTGGGACGGGACGGGACATTCTCGAAGTCTTTTTTTTTTTTTTTACTTTTTTCATGATTTTTTTTGCTATTGTTAAAAAAAAAAATAATAGCAAGTAATTGTATCAAGCTCATTGGAAAATCATTATTCAGAAATGGAAAAAGCCTACTAGAATTTATGTTCATTGTTTCATCTATTTATATAATCTACCTCTACAGGAATTAATCTGGAAGAAAACTCGTAGACAAATACACTTTGTGATGCTTTTTTCCTTTTGCCCCTTCCTTTAGTCTTAATTAATAAAGTTATAATGTTAAGGTGTTGGATTAAGTGGAAGTCGTTGTTTGAACAAAAAAATGGTATACAGTTGGCAAGTCGCTGTACATAGCAATGTTTGCTTTGTCTGTTACTGATAAGTCTCTCTTGTTCATGTTATTTCAATGAAATGAAATGGCTGTTTTTAGAGCAGAGACGAAAATGAAAACTCCAAAAGGCTAATTAAATTATTTTGGGATGACAGTGCAATGTTTTCGTTCTCATCTCTTTCCTGTTAATGGGATGAGACTGTAAGAAATTGTATGTTTAGTAGAATATTTTGTCTACGGCACTTTAAACAAATAGTGTATTAATGGATTTTATAGAATAATTTATATGAAGGCTTCTCAAGAAAAAGATGAATAAGAGGGAAATTTCAAATAAAAATACGATGCAAAAAGAAAGATAAGTGATAGATCAAATGTTTTAAGTTAAGCAAATAATAATGAAGTAGAAGAAATATAGTGAAATAGAAAAATTAAACCCATATAATTAATAAATTCAATAAAAATATTAATAAATAAAATATATATAATATAACGGGAATGGGACACCCCCGTCCCGTCCCGCCCCCTTTCCTGTCCCGTCCCGGTCATTTTCGAGACGGGAAATCCTGTCCCAAAATGACCGGGATCGGGACGGGATGGGCGGGACGGGAAATATATGAACACCCCTACCAGTGGAAACTTGAGGATGTCACTTTCAGATACAGGATTTGCATGTGTGGCCAATCATCTACGGGGTCGAAAAAGTGAAAAAACCCAAAAGACAGAAAGGAAAAAACTCCAACGTTTTTAATCCTTGGTAATATTAATAATTTTCACGACATTAGAAAAAATACAATTAACATGCTGTGAGACAAAACTTTTATTGCCATGTTGGACGAACACTGGCAGGCTTATTAAATAAGCTTAGTGGCAAGTTTTGAAGCATGAAGGTGTTTAAAATTTGTTCAAATGTTTTTTATCAGTCAAAAATGATTTGCCAGTAAGTAATAATTTGGGCCGGTTGATTATAAAATCATGTTTTTTTTTTATGCCTACAGAATACAGAAGGCCATGATGATATAATATCCTATAATAGTGCAAAAACTCAATTCAATTGGAAAAAAAGGAAAATTACACGTTTGAAGACGGAAAGGTTTAAACTTCTGGATAATAACTTACAAGAAAAAAATTGGAAAAGTGTTTTTAGAGAATAGATTTTAGGGAATATCTTTTGAAATTGTAGAAAAAATAATTTCGAACAAAACCTATATTATTTGCCCAAAACTTAGGTTTTCAGTCTAAAAAATTATTTTAAAAAGGTTAAGATTATTTGTCTATTCTGATTTTTAAACTTAGGTTTGGAACCAAACTTACCTTGAAAAAGTTGACCAAGGCAACTAACCACAAACTATAAAGGCATGTTACAATCTTTTTTTAGTTAATTGGGCCAAGGCCCAAAAGTTAATGTTACCCTAATTGTATAATCTTTCAATCGCTGAAGGCCCGTTATTCCAAAATTTTTCAGGAAATAAGATTTATTAGGAACTATAGATAAAAGAAAAGATACTATCTTCATAAAAAAGTCATATCTCTTGAGAAAGTATAATTGCTTATTGCACACCACATAAGGATATTGTACGAGGTAATTTCATTGAGCAGTGCCTTCTCTACGAACTTTTACCAAAAGTACGTCGTTACCAACTTACCATATACTTTTCGGGTTTGTAAAAATACGTGTAAATGGTAAAGAATAGTTATGTGTTTTTCTCGAATATGCACATGACACTGCATTTTTTGTGGTGTAAAATGCCTACAAACTTTTATAAATGGGGTAAAAATGACAATTCCTTTAGAGTAGGTAAACAATGATTACTTTTTTTGTGAAGTAAGCCCCACACTATATTTTTAACAGTAAAAAATGATCATATACTTTTCTCCAATGTATACCTAGCATCATGTACTTTTTTTATGCAAAAATACTTACAAACTCTTATAAATGGGACGAAAATGACAATTATGTAAAAAGACGTAAGCGAATGGTTATTTTTTAACAAAGTGGATCCCACATTATATTTTTAAATGATTTTTTTATTAAAAAACCACATTCCTCCCCCTCCTCCAGTTTGGTTAAACCTGTCCTCCTCTTTACCCTCTGTTTCCAAATATTCTGGCACCGTTTAGAGATGATTTGGAGCTTTGGCTGATGACTCAATGGTTGACAAAGTTTGTGTCTCACTTTCATGTTGAAAAATCGGCCCAATAGCTAACCCAAATAGTGAGTGTCAATCAATTTTTGAAACTATAGTTGGGATTTTAAAAATTGAAATCGAAAAAACAAGCCACAAGAGAATATCATTAAGAATTCAAAATTGAAACCGGAAAACCAAACAAGGAAGAAACAAGTTAACCAATATGATCTAACTTCGAGAACAAGAAACACTGATTAATAAAAAGTATAATTCCATGAAAGATGACGATGAATGGTGGAAATTGGAGCGTAGAATTGCATGGTTTATGAATTTGGGCACTGAGAGAGAGAATGAGAAATGGTGGAAGAGGTAGGGAACATTTGTTACTCGGATTATGTAGTTGCAGTTGCGGATTTGGATGCGTGAGAAATTGTTGGCGGAAGTGCACGGTATTAGGGTGGTGGTGGGCATTGAGAAATTGAGGAAAATTGTTTGGCAAAGGGTGGGTGGGGGTGGGGGTGGGGGAGACAGGTTTGACCAGATTGAGGAAGGGGGGAAAGAGTGTGGTTTTTTTAATAAATAATCATTAAAAAATATAGTGTATGGCCCACTTCACAAAAAGGTAATCGTTGTTTACCTCCTCTAACAAAATTATTATTTTTGCCCAATTTATAATAGTTCGGAGGCATTTTTACACAACAAAAAAGTACAAGGTGCCAGGCGCATATAGGAGAAAAATACATGGTCATTTTTTACCATTAAAAATATAAGTGTGCGGCCCACTTCACTAAAAAGTAACTATCATTTACCTCCTCTAACGGAATTGTCATTTTTGCCTCATTTATAAAAGTTCGCATGCATATTTACACCACAAAAAAGTATAAAATACCATATGCACATTGGAAAAAAGTGCATGATCATTTTTTACCCTTTACTCTTAAAATGTCTCTCAACATTTAAAATGGAAGTGAAAATGCCAAGGCCATTAGATATTCATAGACTCCGTCACTTTATGTAGTTGGCCCTACACTATTTTTTTCTTAAAATACCAAAACGCCCCCATAATTTTTTTTTAAAAAAAATTCCCCTACCAACCTCTTTGTTTCTCAATCTGAAAATGGACCCAAATGAAGGGCAAAAATCAATGATCCGAATGTATGAATATACACCCAAATTGAGGGCAAAAAAACCAGTGGTTCATAGATATGAAAATAGACCCAAAATATCATATTTATTAGGAAAAATGTGATTCATTAATAAGAAAAGAGACCCAAATCAAAGGCAAAAAAATACGTGATTCATTAATACGAAAATACACCCAACTTGAAGGAAAACAATCTTTGATTCGTCGTTCTCAAAAATACTTTAAAATTGAAGGCAAACAATATGTGTTTCATCTAGGGAAAAAGGTTAAAAGTGACCATATACTTATGTCTAAGGTGCATCTGGCACATTGTACTTTTTTTTGGCTCAAAATTGTTTATCAGCTTTCAAATTCGGGCCAATAATGACTCATCCGTCAAACCGTCAACTGGCCCGACGGACGTTTTAAATTCGGGCCAATAATGACTCATCCGTCAAACTGGCCCAAAGAAAATATATTGAATGCATTATTATTATCAAATGTAGATCCTCAAGTATAGTAGTATGAACCAGAAGTTCATTAGATTTTGCATTCATTAAGTATTACAAAATATTTGCCATATATAATTACTGATCTAAATGAGAATTATCAAATCTCATATTCCAGTTGAAAATGCTCCAACAAATGTGACACGCTTGAAGCATGAGAAATCAATCGATTCCAAATGTAAATACTTCGGATAAATAAGAGCTTATATAATTAAGATGATCATATTAAGGAGGCAGGCACTCCAGAAGAGTGCGAAGACATAACTAATTAAAAAAACCTCAAAGGAGATACATGTACCTGAAATTAACAAAGGGATCTCAATAAGTTATGTCACAACAAGGAAAATGGAATCGAAAAGAATAAAGTTGTCAACAACAATTTCAATAATGATATCACGTGATTAAATGAGGATCTTACACAAAGGTATGTCATGAAGAGTGACAAACAGATGATTGGCCAAAAGAAAAGAAAATAAAAGAAATGAAAATATGATTATGGTTCAAAATATGTGAAAATCATGGACCTGAAGTCCAAAATCTAGAAATAACAGTTATTATGGGATATCAATATTTATGAGAAATATACTTTTTCACAAAGGCAATGAAGATTGTGATAATGCAAATTATTTTGAGGTGGATACAAGTATTCTATAAATATCAGTAGTCTGGTAGTGTATAAAAAAATATGCATTAATAATTGCATATATTCCACTTGATGATAAAATTTACTTGAGAATCATTGAATGATTGAAAATTCCACAAGTATATATAAGAATTATCTTACAAAATATATTGTTACTTAGAAAATATATAAGTTTGTACATTACTTGACCAGTAGATTAAGTTATTAAATTCCACAGTGATTTTCAAAATCATGAATAGAAGTATCTCATATGAGTATTTGCTAATTTTGTTGGTATTACATGTTACAATTTTGTGGAAGAATTAAGCCTTTGCAGTTGCACAATGGATAATGTATTTGGATAAATACGTAGATGCAAGATATACCATGGATATATGTTAAAGGAATGCATTTTAGCAGAACATGTGATGATAATGCAATTCGACCAAATGAAAATATGCTTAAAAAGCTTTGGACGGAATATGCTTGAAAAATCAGTAGACTAAATCAAGACAAAAGAACAAAAGTGATGTAGTCACCAGGGGGTAGGACTGAGCAAAACCGAACCGTAACCAAAAACCAAACCGAACCAAATGAATTTCGGTTTTTCGGTTTTCGATTTCAGTTTTCATTTTTGAAATTTTCGGTTTTCGGTTCGGTTTATGGAAATTTCAAACCGAAAACCTGTCATATATATAAAAAAAGCCCAAAGTTTGAAAAGTCCAAAACATTTACCCAATTATATTTATTTTGAAGGAGGGACGGAGGCCCAATTAATTACAAGCCAAATACGCCCAAGTTCCAACTCACAAACCCTAAAGCATTCAAGCTCCAATCTCCATCACTCATTTCAAGTCTCACGGTCTCACCTGCTCAGCTGCTCCCTTCACGGCCTCACCTTCTCTGTTGCTCACTATCACGACACAAACCTCCTGCTTCTCGTGCTCCGGCCTTTCACTCCTTTCCTCAGATCAGACCGTCGGAGTCACCTCGTCAGCCTTTTAATCATTTCGTGTCTGATCGAAAACGCCTCTCGCGTCTGCTTCCCGTGTTCTTTCTGGTATTTTTCCTGTGAGCTGTGATCCTTTTTTTAATTTTTTTTTCGATTGGGCGATTGTCTGATCGAAAACACTTCTTGTAATATTTTTCGATTGGGCACTTCTAAGCTGTCTGATATATCAGGGGGGAAATTTAAGCGCTTGGCTTCCGTTGGACTGACGAGTGTATATTTTATAGTGTTTGATACTCTAACAATTATTTCTGTCATGAGTTATTACTTACGGTGTTTGCGCAATCATTTGGACAAAATTTCGGAATTTGAGATCCTTAATTTTATAATTGTGTGCCATGTTGTAATTTGTTTCAAATTATCTCAAACGTAATCTGTATTCATTTTCCTGATAAGGTTTAGAGAGGAAAAAATGGTTAGATGGTCATCCAAGAGTGTTGTTTTATTTAGCTTAATAAGGATAGGTTTGGAAATTTAGCACTTTTCACCATTAGCACTAACAAATTTTCTTTTATTGGATGGTATTAGTAGGACTTCGGATGTCAATTTGGTAGAAATAAGCAGTGGTGCTGTTAAAGAAGAGGATCCGGCAGTTTTATTAGAGGGGGGAGCCTTGCAAAAAAGGCCCAAATCGGCAAAATGGTCAAGAACATGTAATGAGATATTTTTTTTAAATTTTTTTGTTCAATTTTCGTAGCCCAAATCCGCAACAAAAAAGGCCCAAAAAAGCCAAAAAAACCGAACAACCGTTAAACCGAACCGAAATAATTTGGTTTTTTCGGTTTCGATTTCATTTTTTGCCTGTTTTCGGTTTTTGGTTCGGTTTTGAACCGAAAAATCGTTTGCTCACCCCTACCAAGGGGAGTAAAATGATTCTGTTTAGGAGGAGAAAATGTCATGTTGTACTCTTTTTCCCTTAACCAAGGTTTTGTCCCACTGGGTTTTCCTGGTAATGTTTTTAACGATGCAGCTTTGATAAGTATTGTGTACTCTTTTTCTTTCACTGGTTTTTGTCCCATTTGGTTTTTCCTAGTAAGGTTTTAATGAGGCACAATATTTGTTTATGGACATCCAAGGGGGCGTGTTATAAATATTAAATATATGGATGTCCATAACCTCTCCCAACTTTTGACCCTTCTCATCCTACACTTCATAACCTCTCTAATGAATTAGGGGTTGTTATTACCATAACTCAAATGTTACAACTTGTACACTTATGATGATTAAACTTGCTATTTACTTTGTGTAACTCTTGGTTGAAGTTGGGTGCCTATAAATAGAGGACAATGTACTACACATTTGGTATCCAAATGAATAAGAGTTTCTCCCTCTTTCTCTCCAATTTTCTTTCTTGTCTTTCTTCATCTTTCTCATCTCCTTTTCTTATATTTTCATAACATATATAAGATAAAAATCAGTTCTCTTTTTGTTTTTTTTAAATACTATTTAAATCTATCTGAAATATTCAAATCCAAATTAAGGCATCCACTTTTAACAAATCTCTAATGAGATCAAGAGATTTTATTAGAGATTTCCGAATTAATTGATTTTATCCTTATGTCTTTATGTTAAAATATGTATCTAAATCTAAAGATGATTTCCTGATATTATAACATCTTTGAGTATCACATTAATAAAAAAAAAAAAACTACTCTATTGGTTCCTTCATATAAGGATTAAATATCATTTTGGCCAATGAACAATGGTGCAAGTATCACTTTAACTAATAATCAATAAAAAGTATCACGTATGCCTATAACCATTTAAAAGGTATCATTTTGGCCAACACCGTCAAAAAATGCGTAACGGCCGTTGACTTGGCCAATGACTTGTCTACACCTGGTTAAAATCTAATGGCTGTTAGGCATTTTTTGACTGTGTTAAGCAAAATGATACCTTTTAAATGGTTATATGCATACATGATACTTTTTATTGATTATTAGCCAAAGTGATACTTGCACCATTGTTCATTGGCCAAAATGATATTTAACCCTTAATATAATAACTAGTTAATTTTTTCCGGAGAGATTAAAAAATTTAAATAAAATACTTAATTATAACCTATGTGGCATACTATTAAATATTAGATATGAACTTATAAACAAAAAAACGAATTTGGAGAAAAAATTTACGCAAATCAATTCATACAAGTTCTAAACAACTTATTTAAAGTTCTTACTAATTTTTTTTTTAAAAAGGCCAATTAAATCTTATATTAAGGAACATATATGGAGTATTAATTGTCTAATTATATACAAATTTTATCATAATTTAAAATTTTGGCATACACACATAGTTGCATGACATTCACATTTACCCTTTTTATTTTTTTTAAAAAAAAAAGATTGGAGCATTTTTCGATTTTCCATTGTTTTTTAAAATAAAGAAAAATAGTCTCCAAAGTCCAACAGTCCAATTCATCCCCAACAACACCAATAAACCTCATAAACCTCGTTTCTCTCTCTCTCTCACAGTGGGAGGCCGAAAACAACCTAAGCGTTCTCGTTCCGATCGACAATCATGGCGGCGGACAAGAGTAACAAGCGAAAGCGAAACACCACTGAAGCAGATAAGCCATCCCCATCTCCTTCCAAGATGTCTAAGCTTGCTGCTTCAAAAACTTCCTCCTTCCCTCCCAAGAACAAAGCGCTCAACACCTCAAAGTTCATTAAAAAGCCTCAAAACGTTAAGGGTGATAAAGAGAAGAAGACCCCGGTTACAGCTCGAGAACGTCGATTGCAAGCCAAGGTTTTTTCTTTGTCTTATGATTATTTTGTTATTTTACAATAATCTAGAGGAACATGTTTATTTTTTTATTATATACGTTAGTAATGACTTATGTGTGAGTGAGTATTTGTGTTTGTGATAGCAAAAGTCTTTGGATTGATTGTTAAATAAGGCAATTTTCGGTGTCTGTTCAAAGTTTGGGGAAATAGTTAGTATGAATTTTTTTAAAAGAAGTGATTTTTTTTTTGGACAAGGGTTGTATCTACATGGTATTTGAAATTAGTTGGTGAATTTACTTACTTTGATTTGTTGCATCACAATTGTGTCATTGTAGGCGCTTGCAGAGGCTAGAAAGAAGAAAAGAAAGCGACATTACACACTTGAACAAGTGAGTTTTATGCACACAATATTCATTTTTGTAGCATGGGTTGGTAGACATGATACTTACTGCAAAATACACTACTTTGAATAGGAGCTAGCACATCTGTGGGAGAAAATAAGACGCCGTGATATTGCTAAAGATGACAAGGCTAAGTATGTTTTTATTAATTTTATTTAATAACCTGACCGTTAATTTGAAGGATGCTGAAAGTTAAATTATTTTCTTGTTTCATCTCAAAAGGCTGGTGACAGAAGCTTTGCAAAAGATGAAGGGGAAAATTCCTGAGATTGCTGGGTCTCATGTGTCTTCTCGTGTACTTCAGGTATACTCATGTTTGATTTTTCAGTCCTAGGCATCCTAATATCATTTTTTCTATTATTTTAGAACTTCTTGCGTTTTTAACTGTTTCTTTCCTTATCAATAGACATGTGTTAAGCATTGTTCACAAGCCGAAAGAGATGCAGTATTTGAAGAGCTATGTCCGCATTTCATAACTCTCTCATACAATGCATATGCAGTTCACTTGGTAAAAAAGATGCTGGACCATGGTAATTGTCTATTTGAAAATTTTAATATAATTTAATATTCATTTTCTGATTCATAACTTGTCATATAATATTGCTTTATGTCATCTTTCCTTCTAACTTGGCACCCTTCTCTTTCAGCTTCCAAGAAACAGCTTGCGGGCTTTATCTCCACTCTTCGTGGGCATGTTGCTCCTCTTATTCGTCACATGGTTGGATCAGTTGGTAAGTAGAATAGGAATGTCCTTTTGGCTTTTGATGTATTTTGTAGTCGGCTGAAATTTGGTAATTGGTACGGATATTTTCCCGAGTTTGTGATGACTCAGTGGAGCATTTGGCCATCTGTTTTTTATTATAATTAGCAATATATGGACTTGTTATCAGAATTTGTAATAACTGAGGATGTGAAAGGATCTAAAAGGATGAGACATAGACTACAGATGCAAAACATTGACTCTCTTTCCTCATGCAACTAAGCTTTCTGCTGAAGTCATCCATAAGATATAGACTGTCAATAATGCATGTTGACAGCATCTTGCAAAAATGCAATCTCTGTACAATAAGTATCGTGCTTTTCCATGTTTTGCAGTTGTTGAGCATGCTTATGAGTTAGCTACTGCGGCCCAGAAGCAAGAGCTTCTGTTGGAATTATGTTCTACGGAGTTTCAGTTATTTAAAGGCCTAGTCTCAGTGAAGGATGGCAGGTAAAAGTTCAGCTCTTAGAACCCATAGCAGTGGTAAAAGGTTTTCATAAACAACCTCTCTCAACTTCCTCATTTTTTAATAAATCATTTTTAAGAGTGATGTATTTTTATGGAGCTTGATTGGATTGATCAATCGCACTCTGCTTTTAGAAGCTGGTGATCTATGGAGTAGTTTTAGCAAAAATTTCTCCTGCTCCTATCTTAAGTTGATTTTGATTTTTCTTTGTTCCCAATGATATTTTTTATCTTTATCTAATGCTCCAATTATTTCATGACTTTTAATTTCATATCAGGTTAGTAGATATAATTTCTAAGTTAGGACTTCAGAAAGGTTCAGTTTTGCAACGTATGTCATCAGTGATCCTGCCAATTTTAGAGAAAGGAATAGTTGACCACTCTATAATCCACAGACTATTGATGGAATATTTAAGCATTGCTGATCAGGTTCTTCCCTTCCCTTCCCTCATTAACTCTGCATGCTTTGTATCATGACCAAGAAATTTGGCTGTGGTTGTATTTCTTCTGTTATTTAAATTGAATTTGTGAAAAGTCCTCTGCCAGAGATGTAACGGAAGAGCTGTCCAGTCCACTCTTGGTTAGAGTGATTGGTACAAAGGATGGAGCCAAACTTGGGATTCTTTGTGTAAAGCATGGGAGTGCCAAGGTATTGTTTAGCAGTGTCCTGCATAGTCGATTAAGCAATACCCCTTTTGACGGTTTTATTCTTTCATATGATTATTCTTTTGACACTATTTTAGGAAAGGAAGAAGATTATTAAAGGAATGAAAGGCCACATGGACAAAATAGCTTATCACAAATATGGTTGCATGGTAAGGAACGTGACTTGGTGGTAATGTTTTGTAGCCAAAGCATAGCTATCTTGTAAATGTATATTTGGCCCTTAAACCTATAATAGCCTCATTTAATTACTTGTTAATATGTTTCAACTTTAAATGGTCAACATTTGAGCAAATGACCAGTTACGACCTGGATAAATTTGAATATGCTTAAAATTAAGTTACTATGGATGGTAAAAATGCATTAAACATGTGAAGGAAGGTTTTACTTTCATGGAAGAATCATTTTAGTTTCACTTTCTTACATGATTGCTTTCATTTCAAATCTTTGCCTCTGATGTTCTCTATGACCATCCATTTTTTGCTAGTATTTTTTAAGATTGCAGAAGAATAAAAATATTACTTATCCGGGAAAGGGGATCATGTCATTGTCCTAACTGCTTACTATTATACGTTACTACCTACCGAATTTTCAATCGGCGTCTTTGTCATATTTTCAGGTGCTAGTCTGCATAATTTCAGTTGTTGACGACACAAAGCTGATAACAAAGGTTGTTTCTTGTGCTGCTTTTCTCTTTATTGTGTATATCTAAAGAATGGCTATCTCATTACGGTTTTAATTTTTTCTTGTTACAGGCTATCATTTCAGAACTTCAAAGAAATTTGAAAGAGCTTATTTTGGATAAGGTGCCTTCTACAGTCCTTTTCTCTTTAATTTCAATGGTTATGAAATACGCAATATAGTTCTTATCAAGTGATAGGGACTAACCCTCCCCAAAATAACATGGAAGGATTATGTACTGTTTGCATCTTATGATTTGGACATTATTGCTTTCTGGTTCTATACCTCAAACTCCTGTTTTATTGTGAAATTTTCAGACTGGACGGTGTGTTATACTCCAATTGCTTCATCCAAATTGTTCCCGCTATTTAAGTCCTGATGAGCTTGCTTCCTTAAATTCATATATACCATCACTTGCCAAGGTCACTGATGATACACTTTTTCTTTTATTTTCTGAGATTTAAAGAAGAGAATTCTCATTTCAGTTGAATTTCATTCAGGATCATGCAGAAGCAAGCACTCAGAATGAAACTTCCAAGGTTGAAGAACCCTGTGACAAGGAACCTGAGGAGGACATGGAAGTGACAGCTGATGGAGTTAACAAAGGTAAAATTTCTGAGGTCGAAGAACATAGTGACAAGGGGGCAGAGGAGGACAAGGAAGATGAAGCCAATGAAGATAAAACTTCTGCGGAGGACTCTCACCCAGTTGAGAGTGGGAAAAAGGATCCAATGGTTAGAAGACAAGAACTATTGATCAAGAGTGGGCTTGCAGAGGTGGGCGCTTACCATAGCGTGCCTTCTAATAATTTTCACCCTTTTTCTTTAATCCTCGTTCATAGTCATGTTTCCCTCTTTTCTTATTTCCTCGAATAACTCACCTTTTGTTTTGATGACAAATTGTTATTAACATATTGATTGGGTAAATGAATACCATGCAGAGTCTCATTGATATATGTATTGAGAATGCTGGAGAACTGATACAATCAAATTTTGGCAAAGATGTCATCTATGAGGTAGTAAATATGATATTGGTGGTTCGTCAATCTTGCAAGTGTTACTGATTTTTGTCTCCTGAAAGTCGTATTTTCTGAGATTTTAGAATGAATACAGGTTGCAATTGGGGGTTCTGATGGCATACTCCACCCAGTCCTGGATGATAAGATAAATTCTCTTCATGAAGCAATAGCATCTCTTGTAGCAACACCAAAATCAGAGGAGGAAGAGCATGTACTTGAAAATTTTCATTCCAGTCGGACCATTAGAAAACTTGTTCTGGATTGCCCTAGTTTCGCTTCTACCATGTGGGAGAAAGCCTTAAAAGGAAAGAGTGAGATTTGGGCTAGTGGTCACAGGTAGGCTCACTGGAACTTCATACTTCCACTGTCGTTAAAACAAAAGCTATTAGATTAATTTGGTTAGATTAAGAAAGCTAGATTAGATTACTTAATTATAAAGAATATGATCTGATCTGATCTTCCTAAAATACCTTTGTATTACATTACATTACATTATATAGAAGTTTATAAGTTAAATACTTTAGTTCGGGGGAAAAGATAAATAGAGGTAAAATAGATGGATTACAGGTTTTGTATCGAGGACTAAGATCAACCTCCCTATTAGCTTCTATAACCAGGATCAGAAGATTATTATTTAAGAAATCATCTCAATTAATTAGGCAGGTTGTAACTGATTTAATTACATCATTTTTGGGTATCATGGTTGTGAATTGCAGCTGCAAGGTTATTTCTGCATATGTGGAATCATCAGATCCGAAGGTACAGGAACTTGTAAGAAATGAGCTGCAACCTCTAATTGACAAGGGAATACTGAGAAGCCAGCCAAAGGCATTGACTTAGCAATTGATGAATGATAAACGGAGAGGACAACCGTTTTTGCCTTTTCACAGTGGAAGATACGCCAGGATTTGCTGTGCACTGATAAGTGGCCAATTTTGTGAAGAAAGCTGTTGTATTTTATTTTTGTTTTCCTTTAAAAGTCTACATCCTTTTCAATTTATTTTTTTTGTTCAGAATCTATTTTTAAAATAGAGCTTAATCAATATTCAAAAATTAGACTCATCATTGGATTCAAATATAAAATTTACGTTTAACCAATTAAACATTATCAAACAAGAGTTTGGTTATTATTAAATATTTATGAAAGAGGTAGATATATATTACATAAAAAATGGAAATTTTAATGTATTTTATATATTACACATGTAGAGATATTTATATTGTGTGGAGTAAAAAAAAAAAAAAAGATATTGTGCGAAGTAGTTTCAATTAGGAGAAAGCTCAAATAAGAGAGCCAGTTTTGTTTTTGTTTTTGTTTTTGACAATTTTCTTAGATCACATTTAAATCCATATGAAATACTTCAATCTAAATTTAGGCAGCAATCTCTCCGTTCCCTAATATAATATGTATCTAAATCTAATGGTTTAAAATTAAGGAAAAAAGGCAGAAAAAGACTTTTGAAATATATAAAGAACAGTTGGGTGCAACGAATATAAAAAAGTACAATAATATGTCACTAAACTAACTGTTCTTTGTAAATTTAAAAGAAATGTTGCAAATGCTTTTGGATTAATTTTTTTTATTTTTTTAATAAAGGGGGCCTGCCATCGCTGGCCACTAGCGGCAGCCTTAGCTCAAGCAGCTGATAGAGCGTTTGGGCTCTACTGGCCAGTGGTGGGAACCCACCTGTCACGTGGGAGGTGGGGTAATTCCCAAAAAATATAATACAAAGTATAATGGTGGAATTCGAAGGTTTGGTGGTACCGATACTTCATATTATATATATATTGCAAAAGATATATATAAATCATTCATTTATTCTTAATATTTTCTTAAATTTGTATAACGGATTATCAAATTCGTTTAATATATTATCAACATGTCTCTATCAATTTACCAAAATTACAACATTACTAACTTCTTCTTGATTATTACCAGAATTGGAAAATGGTTTACCAACGTTGAATAACGGATTATCAACTTTGGACAATGGTTTACTAACATTTATCTATCCATTTACCAATTTCCTAACTTTACCAACTTCTTTTTGTTTGATACTATAATTTTATAATGGATTACCAAATACGGATAACAGATTACCAATATGTCTCTATCTAATTAACAATATTATTACCAACTTATTTTTGTTTGTTACCAGAATTGTATAACAAATTACCAAATTCGGAAAATGGATTATCAACTTTGGAATTTGGATAATAAATTATCAACATGTCTCTATTGTTAAGCGATTATGCACAGTTATTTGACTTTGGTACAGTTGTAAACCAATAGCTGTTAAACTTATTGTTAGATGGTTAAGTATGGATTTATCTATACAATTTGCAATAGAGTTAAATATCATTTTGGCCAATGAACTATTTGTTAAGTATCATTTGGAACAAATATTTATAAAAAGTGCCTTATATGCCAACCAAGTTTTAAAATTGTACAGAATGGCCAATGCCGTCAACCAACACCACACAGTCGTTATCTTTTTAATTAAAAAGTGTATTTATGACATGAAAATACAAAAATACCCTCCAACAAAAATAATTCTCAAGACTATTCGTTCTTTCTTCTACACCCATCCTACAAGGTCTCTTTGTCGACCTTCTCCTCCATCTTCACCAAGCCACTATGCCGCCGCCGTTTCCAATTAAACTTGTTTCAACTTTACCTGAGACACGTATAGAGAACTGAATGAGCTGAATCATTTTTTTCTAGACTCTAAAGAAAGTTGCAATTGGTATCAATTCTTTAGCGTACTTATGGATTTTGGAGCTTGCAAGAATCTTGGTGATGAAGTTTGTGTTAGGTCTTCAAAGAAACAAAACGAGGGCATTGTTATAGGACGTTTCTAAGCTGCCACATTTAGCTTCTCAAAGCAATGGTTCTTTAGTGCATATAATTTCTATTGTAGTCAGCAGATAGAATGGGGATTTTAAAGTACCCATTTACGGGGAGGAAGGCTCCAATCCACACCCAAAGGAAGAGGCGAAGTCCTATCATGATGATGCTTAGGCGGATTTGGATTTCGCACAACTGGGTTTTTCTTCTTATCATCAAGATTGCTTCTTCCATCATTGAGAAGATCAAAATCATCCTCAAAATCATAAATTGAAGCCAAGAGCTTGTCAAATAAGAGCCATGATATGCATATGGGTTGAAAATCATATCCGAATAACTGAAATTATAGTAAAGAACGGAAAGGTCGTCGAAGTAGTGATGCATATATGAGATTCTTGTCGTTGGATCTTCAGTTTGTTTGCTGGATTTAGCAACTGCTCAAGCTTGAAGACGAAATGTAACATCAAATTGCACACAAGAGACTTTTTAAAAGGAAGAGGAAGGAGAGACCTGAGAATTTTTTTTTGAGAGTATTTTTGTATTTTCACGTCATAAACACACTTTTTATTTAAAAAGATAACGGCCGTTTGGTGTTGGTTGACGGTGTTGACCATTCTATTCAATTTTAATACTTGGTGGGCATACAAGTTACTTTTTATAAATACTTGTATCAAATAATACTTAGCCAATAGTTTATTAGCCAAAATCATATTTTAACCTTTACAATATAAATAAGATTGCTTATGGCATCAGAGATTAGCTTAATTTGAGAGCTTTTCATTTATACTCCATTACTTTCATTCTTTCACTTGCTATCATAGCATCCTTGCACGATCCTATCTTTCCATTCTTCCGTATTCATTCTTTCACGGATTTCTCTGCAAGCTCTCATCGCATGGCTTCGTACTCCTCTTTGGCTACTTCAAGTGATATTTCTGCAGTTCAGACCAAAGCTGTTCCTCTGATGAATACTCTAAATCAAATCAATTCTGTAAAGTTTGATCGATCTAACTTTCTTATGTGGCATTCTCTAGTTTTATCGGCACTAAGAGGTAGCCGCATGGATGGATTTGTTTTAGGAACAAAAACTCATCCTTCGGAGTTCGTTGCTAGTGATTCTGATCTCAAAGACAATCCAGAATTTGAAGAATGGCTCGCCGCTAATCAAACTATTTTCAGCAGGCTCTTGAGCACAATGACTCTAGAAGTTGTGTCACAATTCATTCACTGCCAAAATTTGTCTCAGTTTTGGAGGTCCGTCAATAAGCTGATGAAAACAAATTCCAAGTCAAGAGTGACGATGTATAAATATGAGTTGCAGTGCACTAGAAAGGGATCTAGTTCTATTGCTGAATATCTCTCCAAGATGAAGTCCATTGCTGACAACCTTGCTATGGCTGGAAGCCCAGTTTCAGAGGCATGTTTGATTACTCAGACCCTAACTGGTCTTAATGCTAAATATACACCTTTAATTTTGTATTTGTCCGACAAAGAAGGACTTACTTGGATTAACATGCACTCACAGCTCCTTACTTTTGAGCATCATCTAGAGCATCTTAATTCTAGAGGAGGTCGTTCAACCAAATCTAGGCCAACCTATCAAGTGGGTACTCGCCAGGGACATAGCTCTTGAATGCTTTTATCGATATGAAAAATCCTAGAGTGCAAACGATTCACATGCAAATGATTCTCAAAGATACAATCACCATGATGTTCTTCTTCGACCTTCTTCCTCTTTAGGCTTAAGCTTATTTAGATGCTGATCGGGCTTCATGTTTAGATTATTGAAGATCTACAAGTGGATATTTTGTTTTTCTTGGAGATTTACTTATTACCTTGTCTTTAGAGAAGCAGCCAGTTGTGTCTCATTCCTTGTTGAATCTGAATATGGTGGTTTGGCTAAAACAGCTGCAGAACTGGTTTAAAATTGGTCTCTTCTCCGAGAACTTTCTTTTCCTACTCCCACTTCTATTGTTTGGAGTGATAGCATTAGTGTTGCCGCAATAGCTTCAAATCCTGTGTTATATGCTCGCACCAAACATATAGAAATTGATGCTCATTTCATACGTGATCTAGTGTTTGCAAAGAAAGTGGTTGTTCGGTATGTGCCTACTAAAGATCAATTAGTTGATTGTCCTACTAAGCCTCCTGGCACTACTCGTTTTACAGAATTAAGGGGAAAACTAGGCTTGACTTCGCCACCCTCTCATTAGAAGGGGAGTATTAGTGTATATGATCCACGTGTCCTAGTTAGTAAACCATCCATGTGACTCTAGTTGAGTTGTGTGCAGCTGTAAACCAATAGTTGTTAAACTTATTGGTAGACGATTACATATGGATTTATCTGTACAGTTTACAATATAAATAAGATTGCTTATGGCCTCAGAGATTAACTTGATCTGAGAGCTTTTCATTCATTCTCCGCATTACTTTCATTCTTTCACTGCAAGAATAGAGGAACCAAATTCCTAGGGATAATAATAATAATGCAATAGATCTTAGTTAAGTTAGCTCACTCTTGGTAGTTTTTATTTATTTGATCATCCACCCCCTCTGTTCATATTGGGGTAGGATGTCATTAGATGTTAGATTGCTTTTAATGTATCATTCGCTTTTTACTTTTTAGTGAATGCTTTCATCATTGATTAAAAAAGGGACAAGGATCAATTTTGTTCTGAAAGTTTTTAGTGATGAGCTGTGGGTATCCCATTTTCTCTCAATTCAAGTAGAAGAAAATGTTCTCTCCCCCCCATTTCCACCCTACTTTTCCTTCCTCTCATATTTTCCCTCCATTCAAGTATATCCTCATGGCCCGTTTGATTCATAAAAAAATATTCTGACGAAATGGTAATGAATTGAAATGAATGGAAAGGAAATGAATGTCGACGCGTTTGATATGCTTAGGAAAGGAATAGAAAATTCTATGTTTGATTGCTTGAAAATGGTACTGAAAAAACTAAAAAAAAATACATGGAAATGACCATATTGCCCTTAATGATTATTTATTGACAAAAATGATATTTAAATTGAAAATTTCAAAAATTAATACAATATGATAATTTAAAAATAAAATAAAATACACAGACATAATTTCAATACTAATTAAAAATTATTATAAATTTTCAGAAAAAATGTTGTATATATTAAATAACTAAAAAAGTAAAAATAGTAAATAAATGATAAAAATATATAATAATATGAAGATTGTGTTTTGTTAGGGCATGAATTTGAATCTATTTTATTTTGAAACTTATGAACTTATTTAAGAAAGATGATAAACAAAAATAAAATGAAATAAACAAAAAAATTAAATAATAACAATTTAAGTAGATATTTGATAGTTACGAACTTACGATTGTGATAGGATAATATGGGAGTTGAGGAAATATCGTGAATACATATTTATTTAGATTATTTAGGCATTTTCTATTTTATCAGGAGCAAAAATAATGGTATCTGAGTGATCGGAAAAGAAATAACGACACTAAATTTGAATTTGCAACAACAAATTCTAAGTTGGAGCAAAGAAATTGGAATTTTATGAAAATTTAAAATTGAGTTCTCCTCAAAATTCAAATTCAAGGCATCAAATTTGAATTTGCACAAAATATTGATGCATATTATTGTGAATATCTATTGAACCCTACTTTTTAAAACTAAAACAGAGCAATAAAAACAGCACTTACAAAACAAATCTATGTAATTTATTCTCTTCCAATCTTCATTAACACAAACATATTTCACTGACAATCAGCCCTCTACCCCTATCACCTAATCGATAAAGACTCGGATCTGTGGTGAGGGTAGCGAGTATAGCTATAATGGTTTGATGATGGTGTGATGATGGTGTCGTTGCTGCTAATTTCTCGAGTATGCTGCTGTCAACCTGATTGTGTTTGATTAATACATATTTTCATTCACTAATATGGGGAATTAGCACTTTATATAGGCCAATACATGATAGTTTAGGCACTTGTGTACTTAGAGTTCTAAGGCATTGAGTTAATTGCATTTTGATCTTAAATTAAGCATTTTAAGGCATAAACTCGTGCATTTCTTAATATGGACTTTGGATATTACAATTGTGATTGATTTTTATTGTAGGTCAATTAGGAGAATTGAAGAAAGATGTTGAAAATGTAAAAAATAAGCCCAAAAAAATGAATATGTCAAATTTTGAGAAAATTACGAAAAATACTCAAAATTTCTGAAAATGTGCAAAAATGCCCTTCTTGGCCGTGGCGAGTCACGGCGAGGCCCCGAATCTGGATAATTTTTGGAAACTTCCTATTTCGACTGATTGTGCAATTTTGAGTGATTGGGTCCAGTCTAAACCTTTCCTAATTAATATTTTCGACATTTCCAAGTAATCATAACTTAATTTGGATAGTTTTTAAGTTGTCTAATGTACCTATAAAAGAGGAGGCCGAATTTCACACTCTCTTTCACCCATTCTCTCCTCAATTCCACAATTCTTCACCGGTTCTTCATGGAGCTCGAGTTACAGCTGCTTTTAAGTAATTCCTTCTTCTCTTTGATGAACTAAATTGGCCGGATGCTCTCTTGGACGATGGGATGACTTGAAGCAGGCATTGAATCCACTTAAGGGAGTTTTGTAGTTCCAATTATGTAGTCATGATCTCCATTTATGTTTTTGAATATTTGTTCTTCTTATGTTAAGACTTCATTTGTTTTCGGGATTCGAGACATGTAATTGTTGAATTCTACTTGCATGTATTAATTTGGTTTAATTATAGTTTCATTTATGTTCCCAAATTACCATGTTATGCTTAGTCTTTGTTGATTTTATTGTCTAACATATTTGTTGGGTAATTTAGTCCATTGTGCTTCATATAATTATGTTATTTGGGATTGATTTGTGGGTTTGAGTTCGTTGATGTAGAGTTTCCACAGCGTTAGGTAATTCTATTAATAGAATTTGCCTAAAGGAACTAGATCATTAATCTAATCTATGTGCATGAGTATGATTAGGTAGAGTTCCATAAGTTGGATGGCTTGATTATAGTCTAACATTAATTCGTTGTTGGATCCGAAGGATATTGAGTGACTTGGACGGGATCTAAGTTATTCTATCTATTGGAATTTACTTCTAGTTGATGTCGGATTATAGTTAATCTAATTGGTGTATTGAGGTTGAGTGGTGTCTTAATTGACTTATTCCTTTGACTAAGGCTAATTGTATCCATTTGTGTGAACTTAGCCAGATTAGCTCCTTCCTAAGAGTGTGAAACAGTAGGTTGTCACGTGTCATCCCTAACCAAGAGAGCATCCCATCATGCCATTCCATCACCTATCTATATTTATCCTAAAAATACCAAAAACAAGTCTTTATATTTCTTTTATGAAAAATACCAAAAACACTTACTTTCAAAACCCGGTTTTTATAGTTTTAATTGCATTTAGTTTTCCTGGGTTAGTTCATTAGACTCCTTGAGAGACGATTCGGGATCGCATCACTATAGTGCAATCCTTGGTAAATAATATTTTACATTTGAACCCCAAGGCGTATTAGAAAAGGCTCAAATCACAACCTCTAAAATCTATCATTTTCAACCTTGAGAGTTTGTCGCCATCTTCTCCGTAAAATTGTCCAATGTTTTTAAACTTGCAAGTTCTCCTCCAGATTTGTGTGAGCTCCCTTCTAGATCCATCAAAAAGCTTGTGGTGTTCTTCCCTTCAACAGTGACATACTTGACAAATCCCTGGATTTGCAGGATTTTTATGTGCTTAATTGGTAATATTAATATATTTAGAATGCATTTTGGTCTAGTATAAGCTTAATTAATTCCACAAGTCCTTAAATAAAAATAACATAAAATAAGGGTAAAAGTATCATAATTGGTGATTAAGTGGGAACATTTAAATTGCTAGGACATTTGATACTTGTTTTATTACATTTTTATTCACAGGATATCTAGAAGAATAGAAAAGGCATCCATGGTGAACCTCCAATGCTTGACATAGATATTTCAGATATTTTGAAGATATTTCATATATTTTGAATTTCAAATATTTTTCAGATATTTCGGATATTTTGAATTAGGATAAGATATTTTGGATCAAGATAATATATTTTGGATATTTTGATGCTTCTGGATATCTAGTTCAAGTGGGACTCTCCTAAGCTTATACATATGCCCTCTTATGGTGAAAATAAGCAGATTTTGGCAACCATCATTCCTTCATATTCATTCACCCAAGTTCAACCACTCTTCAACCATCAACCTATGCCATTATCTCAACCTTGCTCTCATGGACGCTTCCATGAGTAGCTAAAGCAATCGGATTCCCTGAAGAGATGGAAGAAGCTTGAGCGAGGGATTGAAGTAAGAGTTTTTGTACCTATCTCTTAATTCTTTGTATTGCTTATTCTAGATTCTAGGTCTAGGTTTAGGTATAGCCTATTCAATATTAAGACTAATCGTTAGAGTTCCAAAGATTACATACTTTCTAATTCGTTTTGTTCATTTGATTCCTGTTTTTCATACATGACTTTAATTTGTATAACTGGATCGTTCGACGGTTATTTCAATTTATTTTATGGAACATATTTAGATTTGTAACTAAGGTCTCGGTTACTCTTTTGAAGTAATTCGAATTAAGATAGGTTGGTGCTTGTTACGTTTGAAATTAGAGGAACTAGTATTCGACTGGTGAGAGATACTAATTTATCTAATTCTAACGAGCTCGAAGAGATTTCTCGAGCAATATTGATGAACCTATTATAACTCTCATATTCCTTAGAAGCAATAATAGTATATTCCATTAATTTAGGGAAGCTCTTTAGAAATTATTTTCATTGCTTCAGTAAATGAGTAACATATTCATAACCATTCCATCTAGCTCTTTTAATTAAATCATTTGCATATAGGTCACCAGGTAATTAATTCACAATTAATTCCTTGAGAGAACGACATTCGAGATCGTACTTACTACATTCTTTGAATTTAAATATTATTTGAAGAGTGAAATCCAAGATTTTAAACTACTTTCAAATAAAATAATATTACTTGATATGATATATTAGATTTAGACCTCCTCCTCATTACTCCAACACCCAACTCCCCCGATGAAAAGGCCTCCAATTTAATTTTTATCTCGTGTTCAATGGGCATTTTGGGGTTTCATCAAAATAGTTTCAGGCCATTTTTGGTGGGAATCTAATTTCATCTCTTTTAAGGAAGGAAAATTGGAAGAGGCGGGAAATGAGGTTGACAGGAAAATGGCAAACCAAACATGGTAGTATCAACTAAGGAAACTTGCCATTTTCTGTTCCCAGCGTCCTATTCCTTTCAACCAAACGGACACTCAGAGTCAGAGTGGGAGGCCGGTCCGATCAACATTCATAGCGGCGGACAAGAGTGAAGCAGATAAGCCATCCCCATCTCTTTCCAGGATGACTAAGCCTGCTGCTTCAGAATCTTCCTCCAACCTTCCCAAGAACAAAGCGCTCAACACCTCAAAGTTCATTCAAAAGTCTCAAAATGTTCCATTGCAAGCCAAGGTTTTTTTCTTTTTCTCATGATTATTTTCTTAATTTATCATAATCTGGAGGAACTTGTGATGCTTAAATATCCTGCAAGCATGCTTTTTTTTTTTTTTTTTATTATCTGTGTTAGTTATGACTTGTGCGTGAGTGGGTATATGTGTTTGTGACAGCAAAGTCTTGGGATTGATTATCAAATAAGGCAAACTTCGGTGTCTAATTTGAACAGGAGTTAGTACGTTTGTGGGAGAAAATAAGACGCCGTAATATTGCTAAAGAGGGCAAGGCTAAGTATGTTTCTTCTCTAAACTATGTTTAATAACCTGACGGTCAATTCGAAGGATTCAGAAAGTTAAATTTGTTTTCTTGTTTCATCTCATTTTGCTTTACATATATTGTCTGAAAAGGCTGGTGACAGAAGCTTTGCAAAAGATGAAGGGGAGAATTCCTGAGATTGCTGGGTCTCATGTGTCTTCTCGTGTACTTCAGGTAAATGTTTGGTTTTCAGTCTTCAGCATCCTAATATCAGTTTTTTCTATTATTTTAGAACTACTTGCAGTTTTAACTGTTTCTTTCCTTATCAATAGACGTGTGTTAAGCATTGTTCACAAGCCGAAAGAGATGCAGTATTTAAAGAGCTATGTCCGCATTTCATAACTCTCTCATACAATGCATATGCAGTTCACTTGGTAAAAAAGATGCTGGACCATGGTAATTGAATATTTTAAAATTTTAATATATTTAATATTTAATTTCTGATTCATAACTTGTCATATAATCTTCTTGTATGTTATTTTTTCTTCTAACTTGGCACTCTTCTCTTTCAGCTTCCAAGAAGCAGTTTGCGGGCTTTATCTCCACTCTTTGTGGACATATTGCTCCTCTTACTTGTCACATGGTTGGATCGGTTGGTAAATAAAATATGTCCTTTGGGCTTTTGATATATTTTGTAGTTGGCTAAATTTTGGTTCAGATGTTTTTCGGAGTTTGTGATGACTCAGTGGAGCAATTTGCCATCTGGTTTTTATTATGTTTAGCAATATATGGACTTGTGATCAGAATTTGTAATAACTGAGGATGTGAAAGGATCTAAAAGGACGAGAAATAGACTACAGATGAAAACCAATGACTTTCTTTCCCCTTGCAACTAAGCTTTCTGCTGAAATCGTCCATAAGATATAGACCGTCAATAATGCATGTTGACAGCATCTTGCAACAATGCAATCTCTGTACGATAAGTCTTGTGCTTTTCCGTTTTTCACAGTTGTTGAGCATGCTTATGAGTTAGCTACTGATGCCCAAAAGGAAGAGCTTCGTTGGAATTATGTTCTCCAGATCTTCAGTCATTTGAAGATCTAGTCTCAGTGAAGGAAGGCAGGTAAAAGTTCAGCTCTTAGAACCCATAGCAGTGGCAAAATGGTTTCATAAATAACCTCTCTCAACTTCCTCATTTTTAATAAATAATTTTAAAGAGTGATAGTATATTGAGGGCAAATAATTAATGGGATATGTTTGTTGGTCTATTGGAAAGTATTTTGCCTGAAAAACTTCAAATCCAACCTCTGCACACAATAAAGATGAAACATCTATTCTGATGTGATTCTTGATGTCTAGCATTGGCGTGCTCTATTTTATTGAGCTTGATTGGACTGACCAATCACACTTTGCTTTTAGAAGCTGGTGGTCTGTGGAGCAGTATTAGCAAAAATTTCTCCTGCTCATATCTTGAGTTGATATTAATATTTCTTCTTTCCCAATGATACTTTTTATCTTTCTCTTATGCTCCAATCATTTCATGACTTTTAACTTCATATCAGGTCAGTAGATGTAGTTTCCATGTCAGGACTTCAGAGAGATTCAGATCTGCGACATATGTCATTGGTGATCCAACCAATTTTAGAGAAAGGAATAGTTGACCACTCTATAATCCACAAACTATTCATGGAATATTTCAGCATGGCTCATCCGGTTCTCCCCTTCCCTTCCCTCATTAATTCTGCATGCTTGCATCATGACCAAAAAATTTGGCTATGGTTGTATTTCTTCTGTTATCTAAATTGAATTTGTGAAAAGTCCTCTGTCAGAGATATAATGGAACAGCTGTCCAGTCCACGCTTGGTTAGAATGATTGGTACAAGACATGGGGCCAGACTTGGGAATCTTTGTGTAAAGCATGGGAGTGCCAAGGTATTGTTTAGCGGTGTTCTGCATAGTCAATTAAGCGATATGCCTTTTGATGGTTTTATTCTTACATATGATTATTCTTTTGACACTCTATTTTAGGGAAGGAAGAAGATTATCAAAGGAATGAGAGGCCACATTGACAAAATAGCTTTTCACAAATATGGTTGCATGGTATGGAATGTGACTTGATTGTTATGTTTTGTAGCCTAGGCATAGCTATCTTGTGCATGTATATTTGGGGTTTAAACCTATAATAGCATCATTAAATTACTTGTTAATATGTTTCACCTTTAAATGGTCAACATTTAAGGAAATGACAAGTTATGACCTGGCTAAATTTGAATATGTTTAAAGTTAAGTTGCTATGGATGGATAAAATGCATTAAACATGTTAAGGAAGATTTTATTTTCATAGAAGACTCATTTCAGTTTCACTTTCGTACATGATTGCTTTCTTTTCAAATCTTTGCCTCTGCTGTTTCCTTTGACCATCCGCTTTTGCTAGTATTTTTGAAGATTGCATAAGGTGGGGGAAAAAATTACTTATCCAGGAAAGGGGATCATGTCATTGTCCTAACTGCTTGCTTACTATTAATGTTACTTCCCGCTGAAATTTTAATCGGGCGTCTTTGTTATATTTTCAGGTGCTAGTCTGCATAATTTCAGTTGTTGATGACACAAAACTGATGACAAAGGTTGCTTCTTGTGCTGCTTTTCTCTTTAGTGTGTATATCTAAAGAATGGTTATCTCATTATGGTTTTAAATTTTTCTTGTTACAGGCTATCATTTCTGAGCTGCAAAAAATTTTGAAAGAGCTTATTGTGGATAAGGTGCCTTCTACAGTCTTTTTCTCTTCAACTTCAATGGTTATAAAATACACAATATATTTATTATTAAGTGATAGGGACTAACCCTCCCCAAAATAATCTGGAAGGATTATGTACTTTTTGCATCTTATGATTTGGGTTTCAATGCTTTCTGGTTCTGCACCTCAAACTCCTGTTGTTTTATTGTGAATTTTTCAGACTGGACGGTGTGTTATACTCCAATTGCTTCATCCAAATTGTTCCCGCTATTTAAGTCCTGATCAGCTTTTTTCCTTGAATTTATATATGCCATCACTTGCCAAGGTCACTGATGATACTATTTCTTTTATTTTCTGAGATTTAAAGAAGAGAATTCTCATTTCAGTTGAATTTCATTCAGGATCATTCAGAAGCAAGCACGCTGAATGAAACCTCCAAGATTCCCTGGGGCAAGGATGCTGTGGAGGACATGGAAGTGACAGCTGATGGAGTCAACAAAGATAAAACTTCTGAGGTTGAAGAACATAGTGACAAGGAGGCAGAGGAGGACAAGGAAGATGAAGCCAATATAAATAAAACTTCTGGGGAGGGTTCTCACCCAGTTGAGAGTGGGAAAAAGGATCCAATGGTTAGAAGACAAGAACTATTGATCAAGAGTGGGCTTGCAGAGGTGGGTGGGTTACCATAGCGCCTTCTAATAATTTTCACCCTTTTTCTTTAATCCTCGTTCATAGTCATGTTTCCCTCTTTTCTTATTTCCTCTCATAACTCACCTCCTTTTGTTTTGATGACAAATTGTTATTAACATATTGATTGGGTAAATGAATACCATGCAGAGTCTCATTGATATATGTATTGAGAATGCTGGAGAACTGATACAATCAAATTTTGGCAAAGATGTCATCTATGAGGTAGTAAATATGATATTGGTGGTTCGTCAATCTTGCAAGTGTTACTGATTTTTGTCGCCTGAAAGCCGTATTTTCTGAGATTTTAGAATGAACACAGGTTGCAACTGGGGGTTCTGATGGCATACTCCACCCAGTCCTGGATGATAAGATAAATTCTCTTCATGAAGCAATAGCATCTCTTGTAGCAACACCAAAATCAGAGGAGGAAGAGCATGTCCTTGAAAATTATCATTCCAGTCGGACCATTAGAAAACTTGTTTTGAATTGCGCTGGTTTCGCTTCTACCATGTGGGAGAAAGCCTTAAAAGGAAAGAGTGAGATTTGGGCAAGTGGTCACAGGTAGGCTTACTGGAACTTCTTACTTACACAGTCCTTAAAACAAAAGCTATAAGATTAATTTGGGTAGATTAAGGAAGCTAGAATAGATTACTTAATTATAACAAATATAATCAAATATAATCTGATCTTCCTAAAATACCCCTGTATAATATTATATTATATGTAAGTTTACGAGTAAGTAAGTTAGTTTGGGAAAAACCTTAAATGGAGGTAAAATAGATTACAGGTCTTGTAATAAGATTAACCTCCTTATTAGCTTCTACAACCAAGACCAGAGGATTATTATTTAATAAATTATCTCCCTTAATTAGGCAGGTTGCAAGTTGCAACTGATTGAATTACATGTTTGGGTATCATTGTTGTGAATTGCAGCTGCAAGGTTATTTCTGCATTTGTGGAATCGTCAGATCCGAAGGTACAGGAACTTGTAAGAAACGAGCTGCAACCTCTAATTGACAAGGGAATACTGAGAAGCCAGCCAAAGGCATTGAATTAGCAATTGATGAATGATAAACGGAGAAGACAATCGTTTTTGCCTTTTTACAGTGGAAGACATGCCAGGATTTGCTGTGCACTGTTCAGTGGTCAATTTTGTGGAGAAAGCTGTTGTATTTTGTTTTATTTTTTGTCTTCATATAAAAGTCTACATCTTTTTTAATTTAGTTTTTGTTAAGAATCTATGTATAAATTAGATCTTAATCAATATTCAAAAATCAAAGTCATCATTAGATGTATATTACATAAAAACTAAATTTTTTTGATATACTTCAGATGCTGACAATATAGCTATAAACATGAAATAAGTAAGTTTAATAAATATCATTATATAATGTCGAGGTTCTGATGTGAAAAGGAATTAAAAATAATGCAATGATTTTAAAATTAGTAATATTTTAAACTCGTGATTCACTTATTTTTGGAAACAATAGTGGTAGTTTTGGCGAAATGGGAAAAAAAAAAAAATTGAATAGACCAGTTGGGTCTAACAACGAGTTTTATAAACTGATATCTTGATTTCTGAATTCTTATTGGTGTTTTTATCGAACATGATCCATAGGATCTTTAATTGACTAGTATGCTTCAACGGTCACAATAATCTAATAAATAGGGACGGTACATCATTAATATATTGAGACTATTATTATAAAGTTGACATTCTCCAAAATGATTGGTTAGCTTTCTTTTTTGGCCCAAATTTCTATTGTTCTACTCCCTCGTATCTCTAATATATTGTCTTTCAACCCAAAAAAAAATATAATGTGTCTCAAATTATTAGATGCCTAATTAGACAATCACAAGATATTTTATTCATGCAATAAAAATATTAATAGTCCAAACCTAAGAGAGTTCTCATAATACTCACAAACTTGTGTGAACCTTGTGGTATTGCCATGGTAATTAAACCCGGACCGGCAACTAGCCCGGTCAAGGTAGAGGGTCAGAGGGTCAGAGGGTCAGTTCATAACCAACCCGTGAGTCAGCCCGGTGAAGCATAAAAAATTAACTGAAAAATAATCCAAATAACAATAATTTTCAAAAATCCAAACAATTACTTCACTTACCATCTTGAATCATTAACAAAAAAATCATCGAAGTATCAACATTGTTTACAAATTCTTTGACAAAATGACATCATCATATCATATTATACTACCATCCAATGACACAAAATGGTTAGCAACATATTAGTACCTAGTACTAACTATTTATTATATCAAAATAGGTATACGATAACAAAATTTTTCACCTTTAACCCTATCATCACTACACTAACGAAGAACATGGCGAAGGCAAGGGAACCGATGAGCACGCCGGCGACGAACACGGCGATCACAAACATCGGTGACAGACACAAAAAACATAGAGGGTTTCATTTTTCTAGAGAGATTCTGAATGGAGTGAGGGAGAAGAATCGACAAGAATGAGAAAAAGGAATATAATAATGAAATTAACATTAAAAAAAAGGTAAACGACTGCATTCATACTTTTTTGGGGGAGGGGAAATCGGACCCGGTTAACCCACTGACCCACCGGGTCACCCGGGTTTTGACCGGGTCGAAACTGGTTTCCCGGGTCACCTCGCCCCCGGGTTGGTTGCCAACCCGGCCCGGTCTGGCACCAGAGTCGACGGGTTCCGGTCGGACCGGGTTTGATAACAATGGGTATTGCTAATCATAAAAGAGACACTTCGCATATATTTTATTTTGATTTGACATTAGTTTTTCAGCCAAGATGTTACACTATAAAATCTTGATTTTCTCAAAGAAAAAAAAACAACCTTGATTAAGTTTCTTCTTGGACCTCGAATTAACTTTGGGAAAATCACATTGAGGTCCCTCATAAGGCATTTAATTACAATAAGGTCCCAAACAATCATCAAATTACATTGAAGTCCCAAGGGACCTGGGTGTAATAAAATGGCTTGTCATTGTGAGTTGTCAATACCAGCCCATTGAGTTGTCACTGCACATAAATGAGCTGGTATTGACAACTCAATGAGTTGTCAATGAAAGAGGTGCATTGACAACTCAATGGACTGGTATTAACAACTATTTTGTGTGCAGTGACAACTCAATGGGTTGGTATTGACAACTCTTGAATTGAGTTGTCAATATCAGCTCACTTGTGTACAGTGACAACTTAATGAGTTGATATTGACAACTCAATTTAATTACACCCAGGTCCCTTGGGACTTCAATATAATTTGATGATTGTTTGGGACCTTGTTGTAATTAAATGCCTTATGAGGGACCTCAATGTCATTTTCCCATTAATTTTCTCATATTTAATTTTTTTAAATAAATAAATAAATCTAACAACTTTTCTGAAAAATATTTGCTTCAAAATAAAAACCCGGGGAGTGATTAATTTTTTTTTTTTGACATTAGGAGTGATTAATTGATTGTACTCGGTTTTGTTGGGTTGGACACACCTACCAACCAATCATATTCCACCGCGAGCCTCTGACTACATCCATGGGCCCGCTAACTTTAATATATTGGTCCAACAAAACACAACTAAAAGAATGTGCTATTCATTTTAATATCATTTTCATTAATTTTATAAAAATATTTTGATAGACAAAATTATTTTCCAGTTATCAAAATTTATATATCACTGGACACTGGTATTATGGTATTAACCCTTTGTTCATTAAATCATTCATAAAAATATTATCATTAAAAAATTATATTAGTTTTTTGAAAAAATTACATATACCAATAATTTAAAGTGATCTACTCCTATTTATTAATTGAAAGAACTACTATTAACATTACGTGGGAAATTTGAAAATGTTTTAATTTTTTTCCTGGATAGACCTAGATTATAGATTAGTATTCCATTATTTCTTAGTACATCGTAAATGAGAAATTTTTCGGTGAATATGACGTGTTATATTATTTGTAAGGTGACTAATTACAAGCAAACTTCTCATATTTATCATGTAAATTTTAATTTGATTATTGTTTTATATGCTACTAATTTTATAAGACGTCTAATTCTGTTAAAATTTATGCGTCAGAACTAAGGCATTTGTTTATAATTAATCATACTACAATGATTTTATTTTAAATACATAATGTTTCCAAGTTTTCTCATAAATAAATAATCTTTAGGGGGAATTCTTTTGTGAATATGATATACCACGTTATTTGTGGTATGACCAATCATAATAATTAAACACTCTAATCACATTTTAATCCAATGTAGCATTTAAATAAAAGAAAAATGAATGAATTTAAAAATATGATGTGCCATATGTTAATGTTAAGGGGAAAAAAATTTCAGAAAAAATCAAAACTTTAAAATTTGTTGGAAGTGTTTGCTTATGTGGTTCATTTCTCTAATCTATTATCTATCAGTATTATGTTTCCAAGTTTACTCATAAATAAATAAGTAATAAATAATCTAACACCTTCCCCAGAACGCACTTACTTCATATTTCTTCCCCTCAGTCCAAATCTTCTTCCTTTTCTTTCAATTTGTTCCCACCTTTTCTCAATCAAATTTATCCTTCCTTGTCTAGCACAAGTTGGGGTGGTTTCTGCTTATAATTTGAACCAAATTTTCTGCATTCTTGTTCGCTAGTTTCTTCTAACAGATTCCATGGCGGCTGGGACGGTGGCGACGGCGGCCGGAGCGGCGGTGATGCTTTACTATGTGTTAAGCAGGAGACTATCTCGGAAGGCTGAAGACGGCGATGTTCTTGACGGTGGCGATTTCTCCAAATCAAGAAGACCACTCAGGAGGCGAAGAATCGCTCGTGGGCCAGCTCAGCCTCCTGCGACTCTCTTCGAATCAGTCATTATGTTGTCGGAAACATTGAGGTTTACTTATTCCGAGACTTTGGGTAAATGGCCTATCGGAGACTTGGCTTTCGGCATTAATTACTTCATGCGCAAACAGGTGAGTAAGTTTGCAAAATCCAATTTTTTTTTTTTTTTTTTGGGAATTCGACATTGAATCTTGAATGAAGTCTTGAGCTTTCAAAAGTGATTATTATGTTCTGTGTGTGATTTGGGATTTTAATGATTGTGAGATGTTTATGCTTGCAGGGTAATTTACGAGTTGCAAGTGTATATGCTGGAAATGACTGTGTTCAACTTAGAGGTTTAGATATTGTTGCTGAGTTGCATGATCTGCTGGGGTTGTTGACAATGTGTATGTTTTTTTCAAAGAAACCGTTTCCAGTGTTTTTAGAGTCTGCTGGATTCTCTTTAGACGATGTCCTTCTACAGATGCCCAAAGCTGGGGTGAGTTATATGTATATTGTCTATCTCTCTTTTTCACTTTTTCTTGGGATGGGATTGTAGAAGAGTAAGCCAGATTAAAATATGAAAGCTTCCCAGCTGATTTGGGAACCAGTAATTGTGATTTTACTTGAAATTTGTGGCATGGTATCTAGTGCTGTACAATGACTTGTGTGCAACTAGATTCAGTAAATGAGTTAGCATTCATGAACTGGGTAGGTTTCTTGAGTCTTGTATTAGGGGAAGATGTTAAGCTTCATCGGATTAGAGGGACAAAACTATGATCCCTGCTGTATCACAATTAGGTCTTCTGAAAAGGACCCTTGTTTTACGTGTGGACGGTGAGGTCACCTGTGGCATTTGAAACAAGGCAGCTAATGTTTTTGGAGCCCCAAGACGCAATCTAATGTTTGCTAATGCAAATAGTGATTCCCACTTGCCCATATGTAACACGTGGGATCCATCCAAAGGCAACTAGTACACTATTTTATTAGATAAGGAGGTTAGGTTTGCCTTTAAATGCTATTAAATGTGTCATATCTAAAAGTATACCGTGGGATGGGATGACAACAACATGGTCCTAACTCTTGCTTTCTGACTAGATATTAAAATATTAGTGTAATAGATAACTGATTTAGTTGGCATGGAATTTTAATGCAGCTTCTGAGACCTGCTTTCACAATTATACGTGATGCAAAATCAAAATGTTTTCTGCTTCTGATTCGGGGTACACATAGTATAAAAGACACTTTGACGGCTGCAACTGGTGCTGTGGTGCCCTTCCATCATTCTGTTTTAAATGATGGTGGAATTAGCAACTTAGTTTTAGGATATGCACACTGTGGTATGGTAGCTGCAGCTCGTTGGATTGCAAAGCTCTGCACTCCGACTCTGCTTAAGGCTATAGGTGAATGTCCTGACTTCAATGTAAAGGTATATTACTTTCATATAGATGCCACAATTTTAGTTTTCTTTAAAGAACGCGTTTACTGAAAATGTGCTTTTTTTATTAGATTGTTGGGCACTCCCTTGGGGGTGGCACTGCAGCATTGTTAACATATATCCTGAGAGAACAAAAGGAATTCTCTACAGTTTCCTGTGTCACATTTGCCCCAGGTATGTAATGCCTGTAGCTATGATGCCATCTTTGGATTTTGGTTAATCTGTGTACTTACCAAAATGACGCTAATTTTTGCAGCTGCCTGTATGACATGGGAGTTAGCAGAATCAGGGAAGCACTTTATCACTACTATTATAAATGGCTCTGACTTGGTGCCTACCTTCTCAGCTTCATCTGTCGATGATCTTCGTGTGGAGGTGCTTTGACTCAATCTCCTGAAAATTCAATCTTTAAAATTTGATGCTGTTTGTTTGAATTTTCCCTGTTCTTACTCTTCGATACTTAACCTTAGGTTACTGCTTCATCTTGGTTGAATGATCTACGGGATCAGGTTCAGCGTACAAAGGTCCTGAATGTTGTTTGCCGCTCTGCAACTGCAATTGGATCACACATACCTTCAATATCTAGTGCAAAAGCCAGGGTAGCCGGTGCAGGTGCTATTCTTCGGCCAGTAACCAGTGGCACTCAGGTAAAGATTCAAAACCCTGACTTCTTTTTTATATAGGAATTGACAATGTTTAGTGCATAGTGTTCTGTGATACTTGGTTGAAGTTCATTCCATCAGACCTAACAAAGTCCTGTTGTTTAGTAATTGGTCTGAATATGCATATGATGTGAAGGGACAAAATAGCAATTTTTCCATAGATGATGATCATTTTGTAAAGGAATTCTTTATACATAACTTGCGTAATTTGATTCTGCTGTTTTTGCAGGTTGTGATGAAGAGTGCACAGAGTGTTGCTGAAGCTGTTGTCAGAACCCGATCGTCTTTATCAACATGGTCTTGCATGGCTGCACGTCGCCGAAATGTTGACCCGTCATCTAACTCCAAAATAGAGAATTTGACCAGTGATACTTCTCTAATATGTGAGGGAAGAACTGAATCTGTTTTGACTGAAGTGATGGAGACGGAGCCGGTGCTGGATGAAGATGATCACTGCTATGCAACCAGAGGATCGAGCCATGATGACACAGACGAAGAGGAACAACTCATTCCCGGTAATCAAGGCGCCACCAGTACTTCTGTTGACGACATTACTGAAGGCCAATTGTGGTGTGAGCTGGAGAAGGAGCTTCAGAAGCCAGATAATGCATCAAACATTACCCAGGAAGAGGAGGAGGAGGAGGAGGAGGCAGCTACAGCTAAAGAGATAATAGAGGAAGAAAATCAGCTTCTTGTTGATGCTGCAGAATGCAGCAACACAAGTACATCGTCCTACAACAACTCAGATAGCCATCGATTTTATCCTCCGGGGAGGATCATGCATATTGTGTCTGTACCTTGTGAGGCAGATTCAGACGCAATTTCTGATGATCCTGTTGAGGAATGCGTCTGTTTGTATGAAACACCCAGAGAGCTGTACAGCAAGCTCAGACTCTCAAAATCAATGATCAATGATCATTATATGCCTATGTACAAGAAGATGATGGAACAGCTAATCCGAGAACTCGAGAAAGATAGCAGTTGTGTCATCACATTGTAAAACAAAGGGGAAAAAAAAATCTTCCATCAGAAGTATATAAATACTGCTTACTTATATTATGGTATGAAATTTGAAAATAAAACTGACTCCTGACAGGACTGTGAAGGTACATTGAGAAATTCTTGTGTGAATCCGGCATTACGATATTTATGGTCTAAACCAATTACAAATAAATACATCAGGTCTAACATAAAATTTTCAATCTAACTTGGCAGCATAAAATTAATTGACTAATTAAAAAAAATTTCAATCTCATGTTTTCAATGTTTTTTTATTTTGAGTTGGAAAAAATGTTTTTATCAGTTGATTTTTTTAAGTTGCTAAGTCAGATTGAAAATTTCATGTTAAATCTTATATGTTTAGCTGCGATTAGTCAGACCATAAATAATGTGATACACCGGATTCACGCAAAAATTCCTCGTTCATATTATGGTCCACTTATTTGTTAACAACTTCTGAATCTCTCAATTTGGCACTCGATTCAAACTTCTGGGTTACTCACTCAATCAGAGTTCAAGCCTCTGTATTTTTCCAGACAACGGCAGAGACAAGCACGCAATACCAGAGAAGAGATAGTTTGTAATGAAGGAAGCAACAATCCATGAGATTTGAAGAGATCAAATACCGGTGCTATTCAGTGAAGAACGCTTCCAAGTTCCACAGAAACCGTACTCGGGTTCTAAATCAAAATTAGCATGGGTTTTCTTTGTTTGGGGCTGAATTAAGGACATTTTAATCTTGACTGTTGTTGATCCGTTGGCAGCTTAAATTCTGTAAACTTGCATACTCATACTTACATCTGCGTAAGATTTTATCATTATTGCCCAATGGCATACAATATATATTCATTGAAATCCAACGTACTCTATTTAGGTATACTACTTAATAATTAATAACTACTTAATGTAAGAGCCTAAATGTAGTTAATCAGAATGTTTAATAAAATCATTTATGATTAAAAACGGTTAGTGAGCCCCCCTCAGTGGAGAAGAGAGGCTTCCAAAAATTGACGGGCGGACCCACCGAAAGTAGGGCGGGTGACGCTCGTCTTAAATAGGTGTGTTCTCCATTTAAGGTGTCGGCACGACCCGCCGTCTCTGAACGATCATTGACGAGTCGCCTTTCACCCCTGACAGGACGGGTTAATTTGTTGCACCTGTTATTCCATTATTTATAAGCACCTACAAACCCTTTCTTTCACAAATCTCCCGATGTGGGACTTCTTGGCAGGGCCAATCAGGAAAATGTTGACTTTTTCCCCAAGCATAAATTATGCAGATGCAGGTGAGATTTGAAACGAGGGAATGTAGGCAAGTCAGCGGTTGTAGCCTCCATAACAGGCAACCATTTACAGTTAAGCTGTAAATGAACTGCAATCATTTAAGTGTAGATAGAACCATAGAAGTGAGCCAAATTAAACTATTTCAAATACATATATAATCTTGATGTAATGTAAGACTTATTTATCTAATTTGGATAGATTAAAAAAGTTAAATAAATTGCTTGATTACAACATATGTGATATGATCTCAATAAAATACTTATATATAATATTAGATTATATATTAACTTATAAGTTAAACAAATTAGTTAAAAAAAAATGATAAATCCCATATATTAATAAAATCTTACAGTTAGGTTTAGGACCAAAATCTACTATCAAATGATGTCTTATATTTAGGACGGAAGGAAGGAACAAGTAAAAAGAGAGTCCTGAGGATCTATGAAAAATAATCATTACAAAGGCTTGCTTCTGTAAACACATGCATGTCCATTATGTGATACTTTGCATGGGTTTGTTTTCCATTTTACTTACAACCTCCCTTTCTATTTGCCCACTCTTGCTGCATTATCGTTCATATTCATATTAAGAAATTCGTCACATCGGTACAATATCTCCTGTTCTATAGTTTAATTTAATTCTGAATTTCATCCCCACAATATAAAATTGGCTAAAATAATCATTTTCCAGAAACAACTAGGCTAAGAGCCTTCGCTGGAGATACACGGTTTCTTGCTTTCATCAACCGCCATAGCGGGCTTTTAAAGATTCGGGTGGTTCTTCATCCATAATGCTTGTTCCCACCTTTTCTAAGTACTCCCGTATGGTTGTCTTACGGTCTCCAAGGAAAGTATGATCCAGAAAATTATTATAAGCTTCATCACCAAGGTTTTTTGCTGCCACTAAGCTGCAGTATTTCATTATCAGCTGATATAGCTATAATATACGAATGTCATGCAGTAGATAGGCCATTAAGCTAATGCATGCGGATGAATATATTTGTTGGCCGTTTAAGCCCTCAAAAACATCATTAAAATCTTTTGACAAACAAAATTACACAGTAAAAGTATACGACTTTGCCATTGTTTACTCGATCCCAAGTCTGGATATAGAATGAGAGTGGTGTTAAGCCCTCAATATCCAACATTAAACCTTGTCGAAATGGATCAACGAAGTAATTATGCATAGTGAAAGTATATTGGGAAGATAATATTATGACTTATATCATTTAGCATGTGAATTTCATGTGTTCAAGCAATGCAAACGATACGTTAACAGTCTGCTATGATTCCCTGATGTAAAAGCTTGCGTGTCTATAGCATTTCAGTATCAGTTTCAGTTTTTCTCATCTATGGATAATTTACACAACCTTCAGAAGCAACAACTATAATAATGAACAGAAAACTTGCCAGTGTCGAAGATAAACACGGCAGGGTAGGACATCATCCCTCCAAATCTTATGGATCTTGTACTCTCCATATTGTTGAAAATAAACTTCCTTGCTGTCTGCATGAAATTGGTTAAGGGATATAAGGCAATACGCCAGTCACAGAAATGACAAGGAGAAAAACAGACAGAGAAAATGATGTAAGGTGCCAAAGGCAATAATGAATTAAGATATCTAAGCCCTCACCCAATCTTCTAAGCGTTGCAAACAGCATGACAAAATGTTAAACTACGTAGTGTAGCCATTCCTATATTTTCCCAGCCATAAAAAAGGAACAAGAGATTTTATTTGAAATTGTCAGAAACCATTGACAGCCTAGCTTCATTTTACAACTGCTGGGATGGGAAGGCGAAATGAATCAGGATTATATCAGGTAATTCCCACAACTTTACAGCCATCAAATTACTTCATCACAAGGTTATTAATAGAGCCAGATATATAAACTAGAAACTGTTTAAATACGCACAGGCCTGTAGAGCAGTATGGGATATTCAATACGGTGGCAATTTGACAATTACATCATCATTTTACAACTGCTGGGATGGGAAGGCGAAATGAATCAGGATTATATCAGGTAATTCCCACAACTTTACAGCCATCAAATTACTTCATCACAAGGTTATTAATAGAGCCAGATATATAAACTAGAAACTGTTTAAATACGCACAGGCCTGTAGAGCAGTATGGGATATTCAATACGGTGGCAATTTGACAATTACAATAAATGACAATTAGCAAAAACCGTGTTTGAGACAATGGCTACTTCCATTTGTTGCATTTCCTTAATTAGCACTAGAAAGGAGAAACACTACCTCTGCATCTATATTTGAAAAATTCCTCATCGCTGGAAGAAGAACAAAGGACCTGCATTGGTGACACACAATCTACCATAAATCCAGTAGAGCAAGTAACCTTACAAATAAACTGAAAGAACATCGAAATCATGGCAAGATCAAGTTTTAAACGCATACTGCTTCACTGGGAAATGGCTTCCCGTCCAGCGTTTCAGGAACGACCTACACCAGAGAAAACCAACATCGGATAAAAATTGAACCTAGTTCCAAATCCTCTTGATCATCAATACAAACAAAAAAGCAACTCACAGCTAAAAAACGATATTCGCTCTCCCTTTGAATAAAAGCTGGAATCTGACTTGAAAGGACACAAAAGGTTAGATTTCATTCATAATCATAAACGAATTCCTCCCAAGGCCACCCTCACCGAAAATTTAAAGAGCGTGAACTAATACCTCCGATTTGTTAATGTCAAAAACAGTGACTAAAATGATTTCATCTTCACAAGGCTCAACAGAGAGGCTCGCAATCTCCTGAAAGTCATCAATCAAATAACAACAATATATCCCACTAAAATTACGCTTTCTCGTAAACTGCTAACTGAAACGAGCATTTTCAACAAACTACTGATGAGATCTCCATTTTATTAAAACTAAACATTTAATGATTTTAGTTTGTACCTCAACTTTCACAAGAACTAGATACATCAGATTGTAAATTAGCTACAGCAGAGTAATTTATCCAACTAAATTAGCTAAAACTAAACAAGCTACTGATAAGATCACAGAGTTCCTTTTAGTAAAACTAAACATTCCATGATTTTAGTTTTTACCTCCAATTTCTCAATAACTAAATTCATCATAATGTAAATTAGTCTATCCAACTAAATCAGCTAAAGCAGCTGAAAAAAGAAAAGAAAGGAAAACCTCAGTTTCCAAATTGGCAACGCCGTGAACGAAAAAGAGGCCTCCCACCGCCGTGAAGACACGGCGGAAGCCGGTCAACCTGGAGATTCTGAAGTTGACAAGGTTCGGAAATGTGCTCCTCGCACTTTTCTCTGAATCAAACCACATCACATTACGACCGATTACAAATAAACAGGATTGGAAACATTGTTAGCAAGTGAAGAACGAAGTAAAAACACACACCAGAAAGAAGGGAGCCGAAGCCACAAATGGTGATATAGCCGTCTTTGGAGGCGAGCATTTCAAAATCGGACTCATCGTTAAGAACCTTCACGTTGTTACGCCGATGACCGGAGGACATGACGATTGTTAACGACGGTCGTCGGAGACCAGAATCGGCGAGTATGCGGCACTCGCCAAAAACAAGCGAGTGAGAAATCAGGAAACCTGGCTTTACATTGGGGATGACAGGATTGGTTGCTCAGTATAAAACATAAATACAGAGATGCGTTCATAAATTTATTTATTTATTTATGAATTATGAATATAAAATTTTAATTTATAAACCTAAACTATTGAATTCAAATTATAAACGATAATTTTGATTGGGAGAATTCTATATAAAGCCATTTGAAATATGAAAATCCTAAATCAGGCTGACGAACTTGACAAATCCCTAATTATGAGGTATATCCAATTTGAGATTATAAAATAAGTAAAAAATGACTTAACTAACCTTCCTTCTTTATTTTCTCCTTCTATTCTCTTCCTCTGCCCTTTTTCAACGCTAAGTTTTGTGTTGCCCCTTGTGAACTATGAAACTTATACTCATCATCCCGCCGACATCGCTAATTGCCAATTTGTAATCAAAAATAGTAGGGAGTGCAATGGCTCTATTCCTTCGGATTCGGATAAAGTCGAATGTTATAAAATAGGAATTAGAGTAGGGAAAATTTCATTGTAGGACCACTGTAACAATTTAATGTCAGATGAGGACCACAAAAATCTGAAATTTCACTGCAGGACCAAGGTCCTTAAATGAAAAAAAAATTGTTGTGTGAAAAGACCTAAAAGCCCTTGTGAATTAATTTCAGATAGGGACCTATACAAAAGTCTTTTGACGCTGACCGCTGACGCTGACAACGTACTTCCTTGGCTGACAACGTACTTCCTCGTGCATATAGCGATTTCCTTGTGCATATGGTCATTTCCTTGTGCGTGGTCTGGACATAGCACATTATAAGGCCAATTAATTATTCCTTGTGCATATGGCGATTTCCTTGTGCATATGGTCATTTCCTTGTGCGTGGCCTGGAAATAGCACGTTATAAGGCCAATTAATTTCTCCTTGTGCATATGACGATTTCCTTGTGCATATGGCCATTTCCTTGTGCATATGGCCAATTAATTACTCCTTGTGCATATGGCGATTTCCTTGTGCATATGGCCATTTCCTTGTGCGTGGTCTGGACATAGCACGTTATAAGGCCAATTAATTGCTCCTTATGCATATGGCGATTTCCTTGTGCATATGGCCATTTCCTTGTACATATGACCAATTAATTACTCCTTGTGCATATGGCCATTTCCTTGTGCATATGGGCATTTCCTTGTGCGTGGCCTGGAAATGCCTTATAATGTGTTATGTCCAGGCCACGCACAAGGAAATGCCCATATGCACAAGGAGTAATTAATTGGCCATGCACAAGGAAATGATCATATGCACAAGAAAATGGCCATATGCACAAGGAAATCGCCATATGCACGAGGAAGTACGTTGTCAGCCAAGGAAGTACGTTGTGTCAGCGTCAGCGTCAGCGTCAGAAGACTTTTTGCACAGGTCCTTATTTGAAATTAATTGGCCATGCACAAGGAAATCACCATATGCACAAGGAAATCGCCATATGTACGAGGAAGTACGTTGTCAGCCAAGGAAGTACGTTGTGTCAGCTTCAGCGTCAGTGTCAGAAGACTTTTTGCACAGGTCCTTATGTGAAATTAATTCACAAGGGCTTTTAGGTCTTTTCACACAACAATTTTTTTTCATTTAAGGACCTAGGTCCTGCAGTGAAATTTCATTTTTTTGTGGTCATTCTTTTACATTAATTGTCTACAGTGGTCCTTAAATGAAATTTTCCCATTAGAGTATAACAAATTGATTATATAAAAATTGGTTGCGTATGAGAAGCAGGTCATTGATGTCTTTATTCTTCACATTTCTTAGAATGCATTACAAACCAATCCATAAATTACAAAAAGTATCTTTGATATCACCATGCCTTAAGAAAGCAATGAACTTTTATGACTGATTTAGTCCAAACAAAACAAAATGTTTAAGAGATAACAAGTATTCATGGTACAATGAGAGATTTATGGGAGGAGACTGATGAAAGTAATAAGTTTCAAAGTTCATGTGACCAACACAAATTTTTTTGGGAAAATCATATGGAAGTTCCACATACGGCATTTAATCACAACAAAGTCCCAACACAATTATCAAATTACATTGAAGTCCCAAGGGAGTTGTTACTGCACAGAAATGAGCTGGTATTGACCACTCAATGGGTTGCCAATTCAAGAGTTGTCAATACCAGCGCATTGAGTCATCAATACCAGCTTATTTGGGTGCAGTGACAATTCAATGAGCTAGTATTGCCAACTTACAATGACAAGTCATTTTATTACAATCAGGTCTCTTAGGACTTCAATGTAATTTGATTATTTTGAGACTTTGTTGTGATTAAATGCCTTTTGTGGGACCTCAATGTGATTTTCCCAATTTTTTTTTGGTTGATAATGGAAAGAGAAAATAAGGAAGGAGGGGTAGTTACGTACTTTTACTCATATTTTAAATCTTAAATTGGATATACGGCACAATCAGGGATTTGTTGAATTAAAGGTCTAATGTAGGATTTTTCATATTTCAAATAGCTATATATGGTATTCTTCCATTTTCATTTGTAAATATTATTTTTTTAAAAACGTGTAGTTAACTTTTAAGCTTGAAATACATGAGTAATTTTTCATAAAAATATCATTTTCTTGTTGCTGATAATATCATATTAATAATTAATAAATGATAATCCATAGGAATGATGGTTTATTTTATACTACCTCCGGTCCTAATTTTATACCATTTTGATTTTTTTGACTTTTTTCTAGTACAAAAAAAAGTAGTTTCAGCCCCTAAAAAAATCTTTTTTCCTCAAAACTAATTTATTCTACTTATAAACTAACCTATAATCTAACTTCATGTGACATATGTTATAATTTAGTGGTCTAATTTGCTTTCTTAACTTCCAAAAAAAAAAAAGTCAAAGTGGTCTTATATTTAGGATTGGAGGGAGTATAAATTTATGTTATAGTCTAATTATAAAGCATAAAGTGTGTTTACTTCATTTTATTTTTACCAGTACCAACATGACATGCATAGGGTACAGAGAAATTCTTATATTTCTAAACTTGGTTTATTTAAAATTTTTATAAGAATCCATCCAATTAATAAAATTAATTAAATCCAAACATCCTATAAATATAATAATAAAACTATTATAATTCTTATCCCATATTCCATCACACACAGAGACAAAGTCATAGGTTCAATTCTAACTAAATAAAGTCACATTCCAAAAAGTAGGAGTGCATAATACACTATATAAAATAAAACTGTTGTCATAATTATTTGATTTCCTGCCTTAGGGCCAAATTCATAATATCAAACCTGCAACTCACAACAGGCCAATTATTGACACCGACACCGATCAGCAACTCAAATTATATAGCAAATTACGCTTATGATTTCGGTATTCATTCCTTTTACATGAACATACATACATAGCGCACTGAATGATGATTCTGATTTCTGGACCTTCTGTCACTTTCCAATTCATGCTGTGACCAAGAAGAAAAAGATATTCACAGGGAACCTCTGTTACAATGTCCGGAACTGAGAAAAATAAGAATGTAGTGAAAAAAGCATGAAACTAAAAAAGTATTTTATTGAGGAATGAATTTTATACATCTGTCTCGTACATGACCTTTACAAAGGAACCCAAAAAAAAAAAAAAATTCTACATACAGCCTCTCTTTTCCTCTCACCTCGTTCTTGCAGAATTTTAATAAAAAAGATTCTGCAAACAACAAATTAAAAATTTCCTGTGATGAAAAAATAAAAAAGTCTTGATGATATATACTCTGGCCAATCATATTTTAGTGGAAAACCTGAGTAGCATAATATTCGCTTTCATTAAAAGCAGGTCTTAGATTTTCTTGACACATGAACTCCAAGGGGAAGGAAACAAGATGACCTTTCACTGATGCCAATCTTTCCAAAGGGTCAGTTTTTTTTATACCTCCATCATGATAGGATTCTAAATTTTCTGGGGCTATTCCCAAGTCAATGGTAGTATGGCCAATTCTTTCTTTCCAGAGAACTGTGCTTTGCCTGAAAGCAAGTCTGCACAATAACACGATTTAAGAACCCGGGCAAGAAATTAAATGAGATTTAAGAGCTACCCAAAACAGAAAGAAGGATGAAAATGGTCACTGCCATACCTGGTGTGTATCAGATCATTAGGTACGCAAGAAAAGACATCCTGATAAACTGCAGTATTTGTCTGCAAGATATATCCAAATACAGGTATCAGCATATTTGTTATGCAATAACAGTCAGAATAAAAATAAATGGGTACATGTTTTATTATAAAAATAGATTTGACTTAAATATTAAAGTAGAAGATAAGAAACAATTATGCTCCTCATACTAGAAATTTGAAAAGAAAAGAAAAAGACAGGTAAAAAAAAAAAAAAATCAAACTAGAGGAAGGACATCAGCTACCATAAACTTCAGTTTTATGAACATTAACATGATAAGGCACATTTCTCAAACTAGAGGAAGTCTGTTTAATGAGAATTATATAAATACAATATGCGCTGCTCTTTGCTTGGGGTTAAAGGTTATGCTTAGTGTCCAATAGAGAACTACTGGTATCGGACTCTAAATTGATTTTTAAATTTCTATTTATTTTCTAAAGAAATAAAATTTGAAAGCAGTGAATATCTAGTAACAATGATGATATGAAAATCATTATAAAACTCTTCTCTTTGTTCTTTAATTCTTTCTAACAAACCGGAACTCAGTTTTTCAAAGTTAAGCCTTGGCACTGAAAAGTTCAAGAATATTGTCATGAATATTCAATACTGACAGAGTTACAAATAATAAGACATTTTAACATTATATTTTCTGATCACCTTTGCTGTTGCCATCCAAATATCCCTATATGTCGACTCAGCAACTGGGTCCATTATTCGATCCATCTGAGCAATAAAATATAAACAGTCATTGCAGAACAACAACATAGAACAACTACTCTCTTAGAAGGATTGAAATGCACTAACCTCCCCTGCTTGCAGACCTAAGTGTTCAGACCATAATGACAACCGCAGAGTTAGAGAGAATTTTCCGGCTTTCCATGACTTTCCACCCATAAACGAATCAATCGATTCTTTGTCTTCTATAATTACACCGATCTGAAATTCACATAAGAGACAAAGATAGGGATGAAAGGAGTGCAACAATTATGCATAGTTAACTATAGATTTCTTTTTCATGGCCTGGAGTTGACCATAGAAGAACTGCAGAAAAATCCAAAATGAAGCATGTAGCAATGAACAGATCTATCAGCATTTTAAATTTGTTGGGTGATAATGAGGTTTGCAACAGGAAAAACATTTGAGAGTGAGACCATCACAAATTGAGAGGTTCAGATACAAGTTTAAATTATTCTAGCATTACTTACAATATTCCATATTTCAGGTCCAATAGATTACCTGGAGTAAGAAATTTCAAGATATTCATGGAAAACCAAATAACAAAGATGCATGCTTTACCCCAGATCTTCATTTTTTTCAACAAAAAAAAAAAGTTTTAAAAATGTAAGACAAATGTTTGATGGAATATGGAAAACCTGGCTCATTTCCACAGGAAAAAGGTCAATGCGTAATTAAAGGATGTAAAGGGTACCTCTGAGTCTCTGGAGCCAAGTAAACTCCTATCATTAATATTAGCAGATCCAATCAAAGTTGTACAGTCATCAACAATCATGATTTTACTGTGAACATACACCTGCAGTATGCCTCAATGATTAACTTCACAGGATCTATTTACTTAAGCATAAGAAGTATAAATGCAAGAGAATACCTGGCTGGTTGCCACAGGACCACCATCAAAGAGTCTACCATAAGCCCTAAGGCCATAGAAAGAGATGTAATCATGTATTTTTGAACCAAGAAACTCTAACAGATTATGTAATATGGAGTTTTGTCCTCTGCAAATGGTTCGATACTGCCAATGCATTATTGCTCTGACGGATGCTGCACCACTATCGTCCAGGCCTCCCTGCATAATTAAGAAGTAAGTTCAACATCCATGTAAAAAATTACAAGATATAGCTGTTAGTGTTGAAGCAGTCACAAAAATTAAAGAAATAGAACCTGAAAGCCAGGCAGGAGTGGTATGACAATTATAACCCTAAAAGATTTTTTGTCATGGTAAGCTCGCATAATCCGTCGATATAAAGCTTCCAAGACACGATTTCGTATCATCTCATCTCCTGAAAGACCTGATATAAAAAATTGATTCTGGAGCAAGTTGCCAAGGATGAAATAGAAAAATCAGAACAAGGTTTAGAATGAAGATCAAACATACAAAACTAAGGAAAATGTGTCAAAATATATTTATTATATCATTTCACCAAAGCTGATTCAGTTAAGTCCGTGAAAGCCTGAAAGGCTATACACAAAATACACACACATCAAGTACTACTTTCCAAGAAACTGGGAAATTACATAAAAATGGAAAGGTACTTCTGTTGGTCAAAAGTTTGACTTGCTATTTTGAAGAAAGAACTGCAGAGTGGGGTAGCTATAGGACTGCTATAGTAAAAGCCTATAAGTTGGGGTGGAGGAAGTCAATTTTTGGGTTCATAAATCTTCATTTTGTTTCAGAGAGGGGCAGAGAAGAACTTGGAAGTGGTTTGGCCCTTGTGGGTGGAGAGTGTCATTCCTCTCGAAAGAATAGCAACTTCTTATGTATTTATGTTTGTAGTCTGTGTTTCTTGTAATCGTTATCCTCCCTGTGCTAGTTCCATTTGTGTGTCTAAATGTGTAAGGGAGCAGTGTTTATCTATGAATGTAATGAGTTTTAGTTCTTAATCTTATTTTTGTGAGTAAATCTGTCTTAGTACATCAAGGGCCATAACATAGACGAAACAGGCTGTTCAACTATATTTAATGAGACTCTGCACTTTCCTTTTACTGAAAGACAATTTTTAAAATAGTTTTATTCTTCATCTCTTGAGATATGGTCTTTACTTACCCCAAGCCCCTCCCCATACTCTACTCTGTTAATTACTTATTGTTTTCATTTATCTATGAAGGGATCCTCCTCTATATAACACTAGGCTGCATGCTAATTGCAACATCCTCTCTATTCAAATAAAATTAATTTAATTAACGGAGCAACTGGTCCCATTTATAAATGCACTCCACTCAGCTCACTATTGGTCCTGTTGCATGGCTTTGGCCTTTGGCACAGAAAGAAAGAATGAACAGACTATTAATTATATTCAGTCTTAAGGAAAAATGGAATATAGGGGAATGTGGCTGACTAGCAAAGCAGACAATAAGTGGCAGCTTTAGGACTACCGAACTAGGATTCAGATTATATTTGCTGAAACAAGTCGTCAGTTAAGCTCAGATTCAGTCCAGCAGTCCGAAAATTGCCACATAAGTAGTTGTACAACAGACACAAAAGCTTGCACTATAGTGTTGGCCTGTGCACCTACTCATGAAAAATCAGCTTTTTCCCCTTTTCAAATAAAAAAAAAATAAAAAACTAAAGGTATTAAAGGAAGAACTTATCTTAAAGATTAAAGAAAAGAACATAAAAAAGCCTCAGAAGTAATGGTCAAGGCATTAGGATAAATGAGGCATAGTTATTGCAGACATGCCCTGACATTTGACATCTTAATAATACGGGAGATGACGTGTGTGATACTGATATCAATGAGATAACTAAGCTCTATGACTAATTAGTCAATAACACATTGAGTTCATTTGATCAATCATTATCCAAACTCCAAATCAAAGAGGGAACAAAGCAATATATTGAAAGCCTGGGAATTTCCTCCCACATCATGTAATGATGATAAGCAAGGAAATCTTTGTACCTCAATGTAGATGAAGTGTTCTGCTTTCTCAATTAGAGAGCAATAAGCATTGTGGATACTATCTTCTGTTTGGCTAGTTCCAGCAGACCATTGACTAATACTCCGAATAACCTAAGGAACAATTAAAGGATATTTTAAGTAGAAGAAATGGAGTCTAAATAAACAAAAATGAGCACCTGTATCACTGACCAACTATGGTATTTTAGAATATATGTTGCACAAAGATAGACAATTGCAAGGAGATTCAAGATATTTTGCTTCTCTAAACAAATAATGTAGAATGATGTAAATAGATTTTATCACTTTTCAAATATATAAAGCTCTTGTTCAGATTATTTATATATATATATATATATATGACAGAAAGGATACATGCAGAGTCATTAACATATCTATGTTTGAGAACAATAACATTTGGACAAAATGACAACACCATACCTGACAACGGCAGGATACACGAGGACCAACTTGGCCAGATTCATCTGCAAAACTTCCCTGGTCACCTCGTTCTTGTGTCTCCCACCATTCTGGACCTGAATTACGTACACTTATGTGAGATGCTCTATCCATAGGCATCTTGTCATGATGATCCACATAGTCAAGATCATCTACAAAGCCCTTCATTGGTGTATCTTGATCTATTGGTTTAATTTTGGCCTTCCGGAAAGAAAAAGGACGGCCGCTGCTGACCCTGGTTTGCTTGTCAAGATGATGTAAAAAGGAGCTTAACTCATTTAATGCAGTGTCTCCTACAGGAGCATCCATCCCACCTGAGTCTTCAGGTAAAAGTAGAGGAACGTCTTGGAATGAGGAAAAGGAATCTTCCCTCTTCATGCCTATATGATGGTCAATATTCTTGCTTTCAGTTTCCATCTCTTTGCTTCTTCCCAAGTAGTGTGGGATAACCATATGATGCTGGGGCATAAGTAATGGAATTGTTTGCTCATTTGGAGCTTTGTTCCTCTGATGGGGGAAACAAGAACTGCATTATATCTCTTTGGAATTTAAGGCAAGGAAGATTAGAGCTATGATGAGACTGCCAACAGTATTACCTTTGCATAATTCCATCGCTGAACAAAATGCCTAGCAATGTCACGACAAGGTGGTCCCCAAAGGGCACAATGAACATCATGCCATGGCATTCGCGGATATCTTACACGATCCAATTCATCTTTCATTGCATCTTCCCAAGAATTTGGCTCCGACTCCCTGGTAAAAATGAACAGACACCAGTTAATTATCCAACCAAAGACAGTTAGCCTTTGATTAACAAGAAGAATGATATGAATTTGTAATACTAGGAAGACTAGTTAGTTAAAGGGGTTGGTTAAGTAGAGTTGGGCTTAGTACCAATTACTTAACTAATTAGCTAACTAGGCTTTAGTTGGGAATTGGGTTGGTAAGACTAAGTTGGGTTTAGTGGGCCTATGTTTAATGAGGTCCGGTAGTACTACTGCATATTCAGATTGATCAGTATATAACTGTCATTAATCTGAATATACAATCAGACTTGCAATGGATTTAATAATAGATTTGTGGTTTCTCTATCTCCCCTGTTTCTCTCGTTCTTCTCCTCTAAACCCTCTTCTCTGTTTCTTGTTCTTTAACCCCTCTACCTCTCTGTTCTTCTGCTCTTCTACTCTCTTCTTAATTCTATCATGTCAGAATATTGATTCTACATCAAAGAATAATCAACCTGACCACATACCAAGTGCAGAACCTAGTGCATAGTTCTCTTAATAGAATAACCACAGGACTGAAAGTGAAATAAACATGACAAAAAGCATTCAAGGGAACTTGCATAGTCAACTACACTATTTTACTACATGATCATAAATGTCATTGCATTACAGGAAAATGCAATCTATGAACATACTGATTCAGCAATAGAAATAAGAACAGCATATCATCATTTTCCTCTCATGCCCCTATCTTTGAGATTGAGTACATCTATGCAGTTTCTTTGCCTTCTCAATCTTTTATGATGCCAGAAGCTTACCTAGGGTTATAATAGTCCTTTCCTGGCCATATCAGGGGAGGGGAATCTCCTACCGTGTGTTCAGATGTATCATAGCGACCAAAGCATAAATCCAATCCTCCAATAAAACAAATCTGGTGATCAACAATGACCAGTTTTTCATGGTGTGACCTGCATATAATCATGGGGACATATCAGAAACAAAATGGTGCATTGTAATGCGTACTATCAAAGAAAACAAAACAAATTATAAAACTGATAATAAAATCTTTCCAGGAATATGCATACCACAGATAAACACCAGAAGAAAAGTGGTCAGGATAGCGTAGTACCCTCACATTTTCATGAATGCTAAGAAGCTTTCTCTTGCTATAGACACTGTTAATTTTCAAAGCAAGAGCCACCTCTTTATAGAGAAGAATGTAGATCTGCATTAGAAACAAAAGTGTTGATGCAAAATACCAACAGTCTTAACTCTAAACCAGATATAAATCAATTCAAACATACATCTTCTAGGTGAATGCAAGTCACTCAAGCACCTTATAAAATTAATCAGCTCATAGATTACTTAATTATCAAGTAAAAAATTATTTAATTGAAACAACTCAGCTGCTTCTAATTATACCATTCTGAAGAGAAAAGTATTTCTTAAAAAGCTGGCTTCTGCTGTCAAACTATTGTTCATTTAATAACAAAGCATACCATACTCTATCTGAAACGGTATGCGCACACAGAGAGAGAGAGAGAGAGAGAGAGAGAGAGAGAGAGAGAGAGAGAGAGAGAGAGAGAGAGAGAGAGAGAGAGAGAGAGAGAGAGAGAGAGAGAGAGTACATCTACAAACAATTGAGGGAACTAGCAGTGACTCCAGCAAAAAATAATTAAACATGAGTATGTATTTTTGTACAAGTAAGAAATCAAACAGTGTTTCCAGTGAAAAATCTATAAACATTAGTACACTTGAAAGATCAAACAACTGATTGAACCAGAATCTTGATGAATCACATCAGACTGAACGTGTTTTACAATTTCAACAGCGTAACAACAAAATTAATGCAATACAATAATTATTTCATTAAAAAAGTTAGCATCCAGAAGTTGCCATTTTAGATTCACCTGAACCCCTTGCTTAGCTTTTGCTTCCAGCAAATTATCAAGTCTTGATGAAGCATGAGTATGAAAAGGACGCCGCAAGTACAGTTCCGGGCAAACCCACCACCCACAAATAAATATCTGCACAAACCTTTCATCGTGTGTAAACTTGAACATCATCATTATTCTATTAACAACTTTTAACTTGTCAAAATGGTCTTGAGTGCTCAGTGGCTGGGTAAACTAACCTCTGATTTTGCATCCTCAATTGAAGCAGCAATGGCCTCAAATGCTGCCCTGCCATCAACAAACCACTGGGCCTGACTTCCATCTTCAATCAAGCCTCTTGGAGGAGCAAATGAACCATAGCGATGAGGATGACACCATCCTTCAGGAGGCCTGAGTCCAGCGTCATTAATTGCAGCAACCCAATCTTTGACTTTACCACTACTTTTTACTCTTATACTAATGCTCCGGTTTCCACAAGTCACCTAGAAAATATGAAGGGTTAAAATTTAACTTTCTTAGTATATTTTCATTAGACAGCTACTAACATTCACCGGATATCTAATCAACAACAACAACAACAACAACAAAGCCTTATCCCACTAAGTGGGGTCGGCTACATGGATCGCACGACGCCATTGTGCTCTATCGGTAACCAAATCTTTAGATATATTATTTATTAAAAGATCGCGCTCTACAACTTCATTATGACTATGATGCGTTGAGAGAGAATATAAGAACCCCCACTCTATTCTGTAAAGCCACAAGACTATGAAAAAACAACAGAAAATTGAGCAGCCCTCTCACCTTGAATGAATGTCGTAAAGGATTTCGTTCTTTTATTTCTTTTGCCAGTGATAAACGACCATCCCCATTCCCATCCGAGGCAGGAAGAACATCAAAAACAATTATGTCCAAAGGTTGGCTATCAAATGGATCAGCCAGCAATGCTAAGAATCCAGGTTTTAGAACAGCCCAAACCTGCACTTGACAGGAAAGAAACATGGAGAATTACATCAATTCTAATAACAAACACTCAAAAACAACTAAAATAACATCAGTGCACCAATAATGCTCTAAGCCACATAATATAAGCTCACTAGCAATTATAGTATCTAATCATAAAGAAGAATCTACGAAGACTGGACACTAAATGAACATGAGATATAACATGCCACACATTGCAATACAACAAAACCTAAAGTATTCATATGTAACAAGGATTTATCTTCAAGCTCTTGAAACACTTCAACTGAGAGAAAAATGCCATTCTAACTTATTGATCTAGGCCCACAATCTCAATAAATTTATCTATGTTTAAGAAACTAACTTCAACATAACAGCAAATCAGCATGTGACCACTTCAAGTTTTAAGAGTTTCAAAGGAGAGAAATGAAATGCATAAATGCCACAACTTTTTCAAGTCTGGCACCCACATTGCAGGTTTCCCCCTATTCAAGCCATATGAACGTATGCATGTATGAGTACACATGCGTCAAGAGAAACCAAAGCAAGTGCAACATATCACCCAATTTCAGATGCAGTATTTCATTACCTTTGGCCAGTTGTCATTGCAGCAACTAAAACACCGAGATAAACAACACTTTCTGGAATTATCATCCTTAGAAATTGTTGGAAGATGCTTCACCATAACATAATCTTCCTTTAGGCTAGGGCCATACTCAGTTGTGAAAGATAACTTTGATACCTCCAAAAACTTGCAAACCTACAGTACCCAACTGCTTCTTGTAAAGACAGGTAACTAGTGATTTTAAAATCGTACAAATGCAACAACAAATCAAAAGAGATTAGAAAGCCAACAGCCAATCATAATTGAACGAACATATGCATGAGGATTAGCCAGAAAAGAAATATCCTTACAAGTCCCAACTTCATATCATGTTAACGTGTACTGCATATATTAGCCAAGCAGTGGCATTAATTCAGAAAATTTTAACCTTAACTGTAGCACAAATGCACAATTGCAATTTGCAAACATATAGTCCCTTATATTAAGGAATTTTTTAACTTATGCCTACTCTCTTGCATGAAACAATAAGTTTTACATTGTGAAATAGATGATTTGTGTTTATTGTTGAACCAAGACACCAAAAAGTCTCGCTAATAGAACAATATACATGTAGTTGTGATCAGGTGAGACATGTTAAGAGCCTCAGCAAAGATTTTATCATGATATTAAACTTCTGTTTGAATTCAAGCAAACTGAGAAAGCAGGTTTTCTCTTCAAACAGATTCAGCAAGGCTTGTCATACATGCACATTTCCATATCTTCTGATACCAATTTATTTCAGTACTCCCATAATAGGCATATTCAGAGTAAGAGGGAGCAGTGCAGAAAAGCAAGATAAAGTTCACAATGTTTACTGCCTCAAGCATGTCTACTTCGTCCAGCTCAAAATGGGACTTTTTTAAAATTTGAAGATTCCTTGAAAAACCCATAAACATCATCCCTTCACTATTTTTCGCCCTTAAATTTAGCCGGAGGCTGCATGCAAAAGAAGTGTTGTGGCATATGTAGCTACAAAACTATAGTTTCAAAAAAGTTGAAAAAATATGCCTAAAATTTTCAACTTTTTGCAATGCTTTGCTTTCAAATGTTGAGGATTAAACTGATAAAACTGAGATATGTAAGCCTTGTTGTCAGGTTTTCATGATGAACATCATAGTCCACCCCAGCTTAATGACAAAATTGCCTTCATCTTACATATAAATCACTAAATCGATGAGAAGTCCATTGACATCAATATTTGATAAACATTTTATATGTATATGATATACTAACAATGAATGAGGAACAAAGCATAGGAAGAAATGCTTCTATGACTTGGTAAAAATAATCTATTTTCGGTATTGTATGCACAAAGCATACCTCTGGAGAGTTAACAATATTGATATTTCCTAAAAAGTGATTCAAATATCCTTGCATCGCAGTCTTTGCTCTGTCTGACATAGTATCTTGCCTTCCTAAGGCTGGCCTTATAATTGGTAGAGCAGCACTGGAGGGGACATCTCTGGACCAAAAACCAGCTATTATTAGCATGGAAATTCCAAAATTGCTCAAACACCCAAAATAAAAAAGTATCGCTTGTCACCTGTCCTTAGCACTTTCTTCATGGTGTAGATGAACAGTTTCTTCATCACCTTCATCATCATCTTGCACCACCGAAGTGTGTTCTCCGATTCCTAGATTGTTAAGCCATTCTTTAACCTTAATATAATTTTTCAGTGAAAATCACATTACAATCCAAACTTTGCTAGATATACAAAAAGATATCATCAAATAAAATGAAAAAGTGTTGCACAGATTGAAAGGATGAATAACGATCATATATATGCACAGAGCAATAACTGAGTAACCAAATAATAATGGACAACATTGTTTTGATAAATACCTGCTCTTGCTTGTCATGAATTTCCTCAATAAAGGCACGCTTCTTCAATGTAAAATGCAAATAAAATACGTGAGAAGCCTTCTTCAACAATCGCCACTTGAACTGGTACAAAAAAAAAGAGCTGCATAAGTACACTCCAATAGCAAAGCTTTCTAAAATCTAAGCTGTAATGAAGGGATTTCCCCTATTTGTTTGGACAATACAGATTAAAAAAAATCAGCGAAAACAGGATTGAAATCCGATGTTTAGAATATTATGAGGTGAATGCCAACCATAGAACGCATATCAATTGGTCAAAAAAAGAAAAGAGGAAGCAGTCACAACATCAAGCTTCAAAGGAAAATATCTCTAAAAGGAGAGAATTTAGCTCAATGCTGTAACTATATAGAATCCCTTCATAGACAAAAATATAAAAACAGAGTCCATCCATCAATCCCACACAAACAATTCCATTATGCTTGCTGGCAAAGTTACGTACTACATGGAAGCAATAGCAGCATACGAAAATAAATCACTCAGTTATCCAAGCCAATTTAACTTTCCTGCAACATGAATACACTCTTCACCCCAAATCAGACATTCATGTATAAGATGGAACATGATCTCAGCTTGTAATATCAGGACAACGAAGAATTCCCCCAAAACAAAATTCAAAATTCAAAAAAGCACAAGTACAAAGAGAGAGAAAAGCCACCTGTTTGTAACGAAATTCGATGGTGTAAGAGAGGAGCATAGGGCTGATATCGCCGGCATCGGGACGAGAAACGGAGACGATTGTGGCTTCTGGCAACTCATCGAAAATTCGAGCATGCTCAGAGCCACCGCCAAAGCGGAGTGAAGCAGAAGAAGAAATCGCCGTCGACGGCGGCTCCGATTGCATTTGAAGGTAGCGATGGCCGCCGCCACCGGACATTAACTGCTCCGTCGCCATTGAAATCGGAGAACGCCAATATGGAATCGGAAATTGAAGAGAGTCGTCGTTGGTGGTTTCGATCCCAAAAAAGAACAATCCCGATTTGCCCAAAAAGAAGAGAGAGAGAGAAGAGAAGGATGTGTTGTTGTGAGTTGTGATGTGTGATGTGCTTGTGAATAGAATAAGAGAGGCAGGCAGTTGAAATTTGAAGAGGCAGAAGGAGGAAGGGAACGTCAAAGAGTGGACAAGTTTGATTTTTATTTACTACCACCTTTTTCTGGTTCTTCCCCATTTCCAGCTTTTTCTTTCTTCAACTCCCTCATTTGATTTCTATTATTTTTTTTTTATTGATTTTAATAGAAAATCCCATAGAAATTGAGAAAATAAATAAATCAGACCTTAAATCAGGGAAATTCTAAGTTTGTCCCAAAGGATGAATATGTGATTTTTTTTTATACATCAACTCATAATTTGCGCTTTTTGTAGCATATTACCAAGTAACTGATTACTTTAGCTTCATGCCTTACACCGCTAAACCAACTATTTGTTGGTAGGAATATGTAGTTTTCATATTTTACTAAAAGACACAACTATCACTAATAATATATGCTAATATTCACAAGTTCAAAGTATATATTTTTAACATTATCATAACGATTTTCCAATTTAGGTTAGCCATTCACAACTTACATCCTCATTTTTCCTATAAGTAATTGACAAAGCCAGTGTTAAAAATCCACCACTGCTGGTATTCAAAAGTTTAAAAAATGGAGATTTGCATCTACATCATAGATTTTTGCGAGCTTTAAGTTAAAAATTTACTGCTCACTTCACTCTTTGTGAATTGTTAACATAAAATAAAAAAGCCCAATGATAAAATTAAAAATGAATATGTGAATACTAGCTCATTATTAGGGCACTTGTATCATTTGTTAACATACGGAAATCTTATATTCTTTGTTTTTGACTGATTTGAGATTTCCCAAACTCAAGGGTATGAGTTGTGGTTTTTCAATATCAAAGGTTTTTTTTTTTAATATTTCCTCCTTTTTAACTTCTTACATTGACTAATATCGGGAAATTTTAACGAGAATTGTTTTTAAAAATTATACAGAAGATTTACATAAATCTTGATAAAATTCTAAAAATACTATACATAGTTACACACACAAACAAATATATATACTGTTAAATTTGGCAAAAGACTCTAAATTTATACAAATATAGTAAGTTCAAATATAACTTTGATTCTTAAAGTTTACATCTAATTTAGTCCATTTATTAATAAGGTATATTTTCATTCTCATTAATGGAACTCAACATATTAAAATTTTGAATTAAGATTGGGGTGGCAGAGATAGAGGTTGAAATTGGAAACTACTATTCTGATGGTAGAAATTAACAATTTTTTAAGCAAAATATTGACATATTAATTTTTAATTTAAAATTTATAAATTGAAAAAATGAAAAATATTATATTAAATAGTTGAATTTTAAGCACTGAAAATACAGTGTAATGGCATTTAATTATGAGATTATTTATTTAAATTGTTGAATCAACATATATTTTATTAATAAGATAACCAAAGACCAAAAATACATTGTAAGGGATTGAACTGAAATTTGATTTAAATGTCTAAAGCATTAAGGACGTGTTTGATTCAAACCCACTGCATCTTGTAATGCATTGCAATGTAATGCAATATAAATTACAAGGCTTGTGTTTGGTTTGCTTCTTTTTTTTTTTATATATATATATACATAAATTTTAGGAAAGAGATTTGACTCACCCACGATCTAAGGGCAAGGTCCCTAACTCAGGATCTACTGCGGCTTATCTCTGTGGGCTCCTGGTTGGTAAGCCGTCCAATCCATATAGGTAGGTTTCGCCCAACTTCACTTAGTTGTGAAGATACCTCACCAAGCATCGTGACTGAAACCACAACAAAGTGATTGTGCCTAGGAATCGATTAAGCAAGTTGCAATGAGTGATTTTTTTAAAAGTTAATTAAATCTATGATATAATACAAAGTCCAATTTATCCTTAAACCTAGAAAGATGCCTTTCATGTTTGTGAGTCCCCCTACGAGTTTGTTCACTCTAACCTTCATTTTTTTCCATAAAAAATCCAACATGTTCAAGCCACTCTCACAGAAAAAATTTCACAGTTTGAAGAACTTCTTAATAGTTTAATGGTTTTAATGGTATATTCGAATGCAAAAAATAATTTAATCAAACACTAAAGGATAAAAAAAATTCCTAAACAAAATGAAATGAAGAAGAGACAAGAAAGGAGCACTCCAACTAGAAATCTAAAATCAAAACCAAACCTTGTGGGCTAGTGAATCTAATGCCTGTGGCTTCCTTCCGTTGGTAGAAAACCCAACACGATTTCAATTTACGTCGTCTGTGTTCTTTGGTTAGGGCTTTTGATATGAATGATTTTATTTTGGTGCATTTTAATTATGAATAATTCTTTTTTTATTTTTTCTGGTACATTTTGATGATGAACGGTTTTTGTTCGGATAGATTTTAATGATAAATGATATGATTGTTAATGTGTATAACAATGGCAAATGTTGTCTTTTATTATTTTTATAAGGTTAAAATTGACATTTCACAAAACATTGCAGGTTGCAATGAGTATTCATAGGGGTCCCCTATGAATGGACATTACCAAAAAATATGTAATCTTTTTTGCAATTGCAATCAATAATACCACTAATAAGTTCAACCAAACAAGCTATAAATATTACATAGGGGGACCAAACAGGGTAATGCAATAAAAATTATCATTGCAGGTATACAATGGGGTTAAACCAAACGGGCTCTAAATGTTTGCTTAATCAGTTAACCATATAATATTCATGAGATGCTATAACCAGTCACATATTATGATTTTCGCCGTTTGTCATATATTCTTATGCTACTTTCATTCCGAAGACATGAATATACACCTTGAAAACATTTTTTTTTATTAAGAAGGTCATCTGATGATTTTAATACAGGAAAATGATAAAAAAATACCTTTTAAATTTCAAAATCCAATATAAATTTTTTTAACTAATTGAGTTCAAACTGCAAATTACCTATCTAACATTTTAAAACTCAGAATGTATTTTACTGTCATTTCCCCTTTTAATCATCTAGACTTTACATTATTTGTTTGAGATGAAATCAAAGTGAAGGCAAGATTTCATCTCAAATAACAAAGGTAAAGTCTTGACTAAAGTTATCACCATGTTCATGTCAATATAGATAAATGTTAAAAAAAATAAAGTTACTCTCATTCCTTAATATAATATTTAATTGACTTTTTTTAAAAAAAATTAAGGAAGCTAAATAAGGTACTCAATCATAACATATGTGGTATATTATTAGATTGTATATTAGTTTATAACTCAAATAAACTAGTTTGGAAAAAATTTCTGGCAATTTTTAAGTAACTATTTTTAGATTTTTGAAGATTTTTTTTTTTAAAAAAAATCGATTAGGTCCTATATTAAGTAACATGAAGTATAATATTCATACGTCTAGGTTTTGTAGCTTTTCTGATTTTTCCTACCAAATTATTTTTGCATATATTCTCTTAATGAGGTTTAAACATAAAAAAGTTATTATCTTTTCCATGCATTCCACGGGAAAAAGATAAAAATATATGATTTTTGTTCCGAACTTATATCATTATCAATTTTGTTATAGTTAATTATTTTTGTGTTTATATGTATGTGTGTGTATATATATATATGTATATCACTAGGTATTTTAAGTTAAGTTAAATGTTTAATCATTTAAGTTTACATCAAACTTCAATTCAACCATATAAATTTATAAAGTTTAATTTCCTTCCATTCATATTAATATTGTTAATATCACTAACCAAACAAAATTGACTCACCAAATTAAAATAATGACTTTAATCATAGCAAAGTATTAAGTTCGTCAATTCAGTATTTTTCGCTAATGACATTAAAAATGCAATTTTTCATAAATCTAGGCAAAACCCCTTTCACATACTTGCCTCATAAAAATTAATTCAAATAGGCACTAACAATTTTAATTAAGGTTCAAAAAAATTAAAAAATGCACTTTATACACTCAAAAAACTAAATTGAAACCTGATATAAAATTAAAACATCAAATATATAAACTATTATTTTATACAATTTAACATGCTCATCAAAATTATAGTCATTATGCTAAACAAAATCTATTATATTTTCACCAAGCCTAAACTAAATTGTACCACTTATAATTTTGTAGCTTCCTATAGATTTTTTATATTTTATTAGTCTATATAATTTATTCTGCAAATCAAATTAATGTAATTCGAGTATCATAACAACTTGTAATTTATAAATTGGAATAGAAACAATTTACTTTGACGAATAATTAGTCTCAAGCCAATCCCTACAAGAAGTTCTCAGTACCTGTTATGCGACCAATTTATTATAATATTATTAATTAGAAAAAACCATGGTTAAAACATACAAATAAATTGCGTTTTGCCGTTTATGTTCGAGAAGTTTGTGGCTTTGCGTAGAGGACAGGTTAACTCTTAAAGCCACACAAAAAATGCATTTACTAGCCAGAAAGGCATAAGCACATGTGTATTATCTATTTGTTCACATTATCTGTGCAGAATTTTTGGATTTAGATCCTCCATCTCATCATTTCTCCTTTTCTTCCTTACCATCTAATCCCTGTACCATTGGATCAAGAAATGAATAGTTGAGATTCATCAATATTTAATTAAACCATTATTCTTTTAATTTTCATATAATCAACCCTTGTGGAAGGTTAAATTTAATATATCAAATCTTTTATTTGGTTATTTATGTAATATCTTAATCATAATTCAATAAGGGAAATACTCATATGGTCCAATAATAGAGATGTTCCAATATTAGAGATGGGTTGAGTAGTATGAAAAGGACAAAATGGATAGGGAGAGGATTCAAACGATCGAGTTTTCTTTGCCAGAGTGGTTTTATCGACAATATAACTATATTCAATATATATATATATATATATATATATATATTTTAAAACATTACACCGTTCATAATGCATGGATCACGGCAAAAAAAATAAAAATAATAATAATAATGCATGGATCACTTTCGAAGAATTAAATATAACTGTCAAATAACGGCTTGCTCGCTCTTCTAAGATGATTTTACGCAATATGAACATGCCAATAAGCTACGGTACTAGTTCTATATCGCTCAGCAGGATTTAGAAACCATTTTCTTCTAACTCTTGCAAACCAAGCATATTGATTCGTTCACATTAAGTTTTTAAGGAATTAATAATTAAAGCCTAGCTTGGCGTTCAAGTTCACTGAACTGAGTGATATATATACATATTTTTGTATTAATTTCATTTGAATTTAGATCTAAGTAACCTTCGTAGAGGAGGTTTAAAAGCAGATGAAAGTTAGATTTAAGGATCGGTTTGATTAATTAATTGAACTAATCAAAGTTGTGTATTAAGTCTCTCATAAAGCATAACTAACTAAATAGGCGTTCCACATATTTAGGCACCATTTTTTTTTTTTTTTTTGCCAGTAGACACCATATATTATTCCATGGGTCATGTGATGAGATGATTAAAAAATTCGTTTCACAACCCAAAAAATTGGGGGGGGGGGGGGGGGGAAGCCTTTTTTTGGGGAAAGAAAAGCTTTAAAGTGCAAATTTAGTAGTTCCCAGGCGTACGACGTGTGACCTTGGGAAATTTATGTAACTTTGTGGACTTCAAATTTACATGTAATCTTATCCATTATAATGCAAACTCCCTCATACTAGCTTACAACTAGTCACTACGTGACTTAAAGTCAATAGATCTCTTTCATTCAATCATAGAATATAATATTCCAACATCAACCACGGCAAAAATCAAATTTGCCTATGAGAGTTATGACGAGGAAATTCAAAATAAGGCGATAAGGAAATGCATTTGACAACTTAAAATTATCCAAAGTTGCAAACTTTCATGTGGCTTTGTGGGGTTGAGTTTCTCTCATTATTATTTTTCTCGTTATCTTCTCATCATCTCATTTCCACTATTAGATCAAAAATATGAATAATTGATATGTAATAATTTATTAAATTATTATTAAACTATTTTATATATTAATATTTTTATAATACAAGTGTACACAATCCAAATCAAAACTTAACAGGTTGAAATTATTACTTTATATGTTAAAAATATTATAATATTATTATATAAGATATAATATCTAGACCATTCATTTTTAATCTAAAGGTGAATAAGTGATTATGAGAAAATAATGAGAAAGAAGATTATGAAAGGATCCTCTACCAACTTTATATGTGAGGGACTATTTACTCACGAATACTCAAGGGTTTAAAAGGAGGATGTCGGACTCTACGATTTGTGCATGGTGCTCGAATATGGAGGAGAATCTTCGTCACATTCTTCGGGATTGCTCTTTTGCAGATGAGGTTTGGGCTAGAGTTATTCCTACGAATTAAAATTAAAATACCATGTTTTTCTCTATTTAGTCACTGTTGCAATGGTTTTGTTGGAATATGGTGTCGTGAGATCGTATATGTAGGCAGGTTATCATTGAGATCGACTGCTTTGAGCTTGTGGAACAAATCAATAGTTGTTCAGTGACTATTTCTTGGTGTCCACATGATCGAGGTGAACGTGGTAGTTGATTTATTAGCAAAGGGGGCTTTGGATACTAGTATTGGTTTTGTATGGTTTCTCTCTTCCTCCCTCATTTATCAAGGATATATATGTTGAGAAGAGATGCTTTGTCTTGCAGTAATGCATGCGTAATGCTCCTGCTATCTCAATAAATATATCAGCTTGGAAAATTGAGATAAGGCAATAGACATGATAGAGAGTGTGGCGACGACGGATGAGGGTCGGAGAATTGAGAGGGGATGTAGACAAATGCGAGACACCACATGGGCAGCACGTATAGCACGCAGGGAAGATGAGAAGTATCGAAAGTAACATAATAGGAGATAAAAAATAGAACATGTAAAAGTAGTCCTGAATTTTAAAAAAAAAAGTATCTATATTTTTTTTTTTCAAAAACACGTGATCAAAAATTAAGGACCCGTTCTAAATATTATAAATTAGTGGATAGTGGATATAGTGGATTTCTATAAACCTAATTTCTTAAGTTTTTCTTTTTGGATTCTTTTTTTCCCCCCTAAATGCCAAATCTTGTAACTTCATGATTCATGGGGAGTTCCTATTGGTAAATATCATAATATTCACCGCTACTTCTTTATAATTATAGATAGAGACTTCAATATTCAGATGACAGTGAATAGAGGTCATGTAATGTAACAGACATTTTGACACCCAATTCACGAGTGATCATAAAAGCTCCCTATCCTATTTCCTTGTTTTGTTCATTCTTCTCTATATCTTTAGTTCTTTACAATATTCTCTTATTTTTATAAGAGAACCAAATAAGTATTTTTAGGAAATTTTCCAAAAAGTAAGAAAATAAACGGGTCCAATAGCTAGCCTTATTCCTTGGGAAGAAAGTAAATGAAAAACTGTGTACAGAAGATGACGAGCAGTGAAAAATAAAACCAAATCCATTCCAAAAGTGCTAGTTTTATGCTTAGAATATTTATATAATATTCAAGTTATCAATAGTGGGAAGAACAATATATAAATACCCGAGATGAACCAATCCTCAAGGGAGGGCGAGTAAAGTTTCCGTATGTCCTATTGCATGCATCCAAGATTCTGTTATCCAAAATAATCTCTCTTCACGTAGATCAGGGTTAGGACCATATGTGCGATGTTCCAGCAGTTTTCCTTTGTCATTCTGTTTTGATAATCTTTTGCAACCATCTTGTGTACAATAAATTGTAACATATTCAACACCTTCTTTAAAGAATATTAATGATTCATAGCGAAAATGACGAGGTACAGAGAATAACTTAGTCCAAGATGAGTTCACCCCATGTTCTCTCATCACCCATACAATTATTTCTTCAACTGTTGAAACAGTTAAAGCAAGACACCCTTTATGTACTTCCAAATCTGCACGTACGTTCGAAGTTTGTACCAATTGGGGGAGGGAATTTACGTAAATCCTTTGTTGTTATAACATATGCAATAAATTCATGTGAAAGGCTTGATCCGTGAGGATGAGTACAAGCTATGAAATGAATATGGCACCATCAAAAATTTTACCAAGGTCGCAGTGTTGAAGAAAAGTGGTAATTAAGATCAAGTTTGTCCCATGAGAACCTCAAAAATCTTAAAACCTATTCCATTTGGATGATCATGAGGATCGTATGAGAGGCCAATTTAGTAGTCATCAAGAGATTCATTGTAACAAAAGGCAAATGGAGTCACTAATAAGGATTGAGGAGGGAGTGGTGAGATGTGTTTGTGGACCTAGTGACAGGATTCCACATCCAAAGATTATGCTCACTTGTTGTCTGGCGCAACACAATGCCTCGACAAGAACCTATGATACAAGTATAGGTGTGTGGTTTGGGAATGGGGCAAACGAGGTTTAAAGTGGAAGAATCATTATGTAGGGAAGTGTTCATGTCTTTGGATCTCATTTGAGGAGCGTGGTTTATCTGAAGGATTCAATTTGATTGTTGGGAATGGGTAGATAGTTGAAGATGCAACTTGGCAAAATTAGAGTTTGAGATTGAGTGCCGTGACTTTGACATAGGCTTTAAACACACTTAGAAAGTCCTCCATAATTGACCAAGCATCATAGAGAGGGGATAGCTATTGTATATATACTTCCTCCTGGTTTTTTAATATAAAACCTATTTAGAAAGTTGATTTTGATCCTAAATATAAAACATATTCTAATTTTTGGCAATGTTTTTCCAAATTGCTCCTATAATAATAATCAAGTATGAGTGGTGGAGGGAATTAAGGAAGGTCCTCCATAGTTGACCAAGCATTGTGGGAGAGCTTTATATTTTGTCCAGGCCCACAAAAGAATAAAGCAATTATAATAATCAAAATCTTACTTGTAGGAATTTCAAAGAATCTATGATTGAAAAACGAAATTTTAATTATTCCTAAAAAAAACTCAAAAATTCATTGATTGATTATTATTAGGTGTCATTAATGTTGATTGCAAAAGTAAATTTTAAAAATTTTAATTATGAGTCATTAATGATGATTGGTGGGTGATTGATGATTAAAAAATTAATAAAAAAATAAAAAATGAAAATTATAAAAAAATATTATCATTTAGTTATTAAAATAGAAAATTTTATTAACATAAAAATAAAAAATAAAAAACAAACAAAGATTAAAAAATAATAAGTGCATTTATGATGAAAAACCCTAGTGATGCCTACATAAACATGAGTGTGGGTGCATTTTTAGGGAGGCAGATAGGATTTAATATCTACGCTCCAACTTGAAGGGAATGTTAAGAAATAATGTAATTTAGGAAATGTATGTAATTAGCTAGAATCAAAATCAATCATAACAAATCAGTGATTATGATTAGGGATGTTTATTTTCACTTATTATCTTGATTCTCTCCTCATCATGTATATATATACCCTTGTTGCACATCATAATAGACAAATTATTCATATTATTTTGGCTATATATAGTTTACAAGATTTAATATGGGATTGATTATATATATATAAAAGATAGAAATAGAATTCCTTAACCAAGTGTAATTGGTCATTAGATAGATGTGGGCACGACTTTTTTCAATAAAGATTGTCATGGTATTCAGTCAATGGGCGGCAAAAAGATTAAAACGGACAGCCCCTCATGGCAAGTAGGGGAGGAGAAAAATCATGAGGAGATTAATTAACAATAATACATAACAATATGGGAAAATCACAGAAGGTCCTGTCCAATACAAATAGTATCATGGTTGTCTATGCTAGCTCTTTCCAGGAAATTCTCATCCTCTCTAGGGTTGTCTAGTTGAGATTATGTATACACTACTACAAAAAGTATTTTTAACGTCACAAATTTTGGGGGTTTTCACGTCACTTTTTCAGGGGACATTGAATCAAGTGACATGAAAAATGGACTTTTAACATCACATAAATAAGTGACATAGAAAGTCAGAGAAACAACGTCACACATAATATTATGTGTGACGTTGTAAGTTGCTCGGAGAAACCACGTCACACATAATATTTATGTGTGACGTGGTTTCCAGGAAACCATGTCACACAAGATATTATGTGTGACTTGGTTTCTTTTTTTTTTAAAAAAAAAAAAGTTTTTAATTTTTCTATTCCCCGTTGATATTCAGCAATTTGAGAACAAAAACCTATTCAAACCAATTTACAAGACTTATAAAACATTTTAGCAAGTATGCAATATTTGCAGCAATTACAACGTAACAGCATTTGCAAACCAATTTACAATTGAACATTAAACATTCTATGGCAGACCAATTTACAAGACTTACAAAACCATTAAATATTCTATGGCATTTTTTGCAATTTACAATTGAGAAAAAAGGCAGCAGATTTAATTATCAGGAAAAAAAAGGAAAAGAAGGAACCTGGATGAAGTGAAGCTGTGAACGAAGGCACGATTGAAATTGTTGAACCCGATAGGAGGAAAACAGAGCTGAAAAAAAACCTTGAACAAGTAAAAAAAAGAACCCTATAAAAATTGCATATTTAATTACCAGAAAAAAAAAGGAAAAAGAAAAGAAGAAATGAACCGCAGCTGGAGGGTGAGGGGGATGGGGGGCGGCTGGTGGGGAGCTGTGGGGGGAGGGAAGGGGGGAGCTGTGGGTTAGGGGGTGGGGGAGCTGTGGGCACCAGGGGGGAGCTTGGGGTGTTGGAGGGGGGAGCTGTGGGCGTTGGGGGGGTAGGGGAGCTGAGGACACGGGGGGTGTGGATGGGGGAGAGTTGGAGCTGATGTTTTTGTTTTGGGGGGTGGGGATGGGAGACAGCTGGAGTTGATGGTTTTTATTTTGAGGGGGCGCGAAATGAAAAAATTAAAGTGGGGGGGGGGGCGGGAAATAAAAAAAAAAGGAGGGGAGGGGTTTTCCACGTCACACCAAAATTTTGGTGTGACGTGGAAAACAACTTTCAACGTCACACCACATTTTGGTGTGACGTCACACCACATTTTGGTGTGACGTTGAAAGTGGTTTCAATGTGGGAGGGGGGGGCGGGAAATGAAAAAAAAAAAGGAGGGACGGGTTTTCCACGTCACACCAAAATTTTGGTGTGACGTGGAAAACAACTTTCAACGTCACACCACATTTTGGTGTGACGTTGAAAGTGGTTTCAATGTGGGAGGGGGGGCGGGAAATGAAAAAAAAAAAGGAGGGACGGGTTTTCCACGTCACACCAAAATTTTTGGTGTGACGTGGAAAACAACTTTCAACGTCACACCACATTTTGGTGTGACGTTGAAAGTGGTTTCAATGTGGGAGGGGGGCGGGAAATGAAAAAAAAAGGAGGGACGGGTTTTCCACGTCACACCAAAATTTTGGTGTGACGTGGAAAACAACTTTCAACGTCACACCACATTTTGGTGTGACGTTGAAACATTTTCCATGTCACACCAAAATTTGGTGTGACATGGAAAGTGCTTTTCAATGTCACACTTAATTTAAGTGTGACGTTGAAAAGTTTCAACATCACACTTAATTTTAAGTGTGATGTTGTTTCTTTCCTCTTTGTTTTCAATGTCACATTTTTAAATAAGTGACGTTAATTGGTGACATAAAAAAGGCTTTTTGTAGTAGTGATATAAAAAGTTCGGGACTTTGATACCACTCATTGAGAATAGAATTGAATTAAACCACGATGAATCATGGTTCTAACAAGACCAGTTGTAGAGAAATGAACAAAATGGGAGGTGAGCAAAAGGACATCATATTAACTTAGAACCTCAAAACTCTTAAGTCCTTTCACTTATATATAAATATTTAATTCATTAAGCTTATCTCTGAACAATATATATTTTTTTAAGAAGACTTTATCTTCAATCTATCAAATTTTCTCCCTCTAAAAATCTTGTGCCGAACAACAATGACAATATAGAAATCAAAATTACTTCAAAACTCCAGTTTAGTAGCGCTTGAGCCCCCATAGTTTATCCATCTGCTTTCATTAGATATAATTATAGCTTCAAATTAAATAAATACTTTTGTGCACTCCCTCTTGATTATCCTTTGAAAAATTTCAATTTTCAATTTTCATTTATCCATTTTTCATCACCGTTCTTCCGGACAACTCTTTTAGAACCATTGTAACATCTTTATTTATACATCAATCACCCACGGTTGTTGACAACGGCAGACTCAGGATGACTAGCTAGACAACTCCCTCAGAACAATTGTAACAATTTTGTGAATATATTACTGTAAAAGAACCTACCAATGCAAGAAACAGTGGTGTTGTTTGTTTCTGTTTGGGTTAATATCACTTTTATATCTTGAACTTTAACTCAATTTTGGTTTTGGTTTCTAAACCTTAAAATAAGAGGTTTTGAGACCCTTCAACTTTTACTCAATTTTGGTTTTAGTCCCTAAACTTAAACTTTGACTTGCTTTTGTTTTTTATTCTTGAACTTTGAAATATGTATGTGGTTTTGGTCCTTCAAAGTTTAAGGATCAATGGTTATAAATAGCACAAAGTTTAGGAACCAAAACCAAATTAAAAATCTAATGAAAGTTCAAGGACCAAAAGCACATATTTAAAGTTCAGGAACCAAAACTAAAATTGATTAAAATTTCAAGGATTAAAACCACCGATTTTAAAGTTCAGGGAATAAAATCAAAATTGAACCGAAGTTCAAGGATTAAAATTGATATTAGCCCTTTCTATTTTCTATTTGTGCTTTTAGGATAGTCTTACAAAATCGTTATTCAAAACAATTTTTTAAAAAAGAAAAATGAAAACAATTTGTTTGGATATGTGTTCTGAAAAACATTACATTTGAAAAAAACCTTTAAGACTTGTTCGAAACCATTGCTCTTAAAATCAACTTCAAAACTTTGAGAAGGCAAGACACAAAACACGAGAGACAACATTGGCTGATGGGCAGCATAGTAGCGATGGTTAAGGAGAAGTATAAAAAATAACAAAATAGAATAAAAAAAATAAAACACGCAACAGTTGTTTTGAATTGTTTCCAAAATCACGTATTTATTTTTTCTTTTTACAAAAACATTTAATTAAAAATTAAGAAGCAAATAATTTTTTTAAGAACTTTCCTAAGTAAGAGAACGAACGGGGAAACCAAGTGTGGTTGGTCGAGTGGTCAACTCACTAGTTCGCTTAAGCATATGTCGGGGGTTCGAATCCCGCGTTGTGTATGCAGCAACTCATTGGCCAGTGACAGACCCTCAAATGGAGTTCAAATCCACGGAAGATTAGTTATTGGCCTGTCGGATTGGGGGATACCTTGGGCGAGAGAGAGAGAGAGAAGAGAACGAACGGGGCTATCTTGCAAGAGAGGCTCTGAAAGGGGTTCCTGGTTACAAACGCTAGCCTTATTCCTTGGGAAGAAAGTAAATGCAAACATCACATGCTCTGTTATTTGCAAACACGAAAAAACAAAGAAAACTAAATCCATCCCCTCCAATCGAAGACATCAGTAATTCCGTTGTTATCATCATGAAAATATTTTTTTGAGATTCTACGTATACCTACAAAGATCACATGGATCATAAAAACAATTGAGGTCAACCCAATTATACGAATCAAGCTGATTAAAATATATAGACAATCATACAAATATTATATTCATAACAATTGAAATTGATTATACGTGCCATTAACAACCTAAAATTTCCAAAGAGAATGTAAAACCAAGCAACATAATTTGATGTTAAACAAAAATTAGATATAAGTGATAGTAAAAAAATATTAGATATATAGTTACATAATTATATCATGTATTGGTGAGCACAAAAATTACAAAAAGATTAAAACTCAATAATCTGCACCGTAGCAAATGGGGAAAAACAAAAATCAGTGTATAATTGGAAAACAAAAATCCTCATAATATATTGGGCTCGCGGAAAAAAAAAAATAATCATAATACCATGAGGAAGGAGAGCGTGGAGAGGCAGCGACCAGGCCCTATTAGAAGTGCAAACAAAAATTATGTTAGTAGTAATTATTCTGAATATTGAATTGCATAGTAGTGACAATTCTAAGTGAAGCCTTTCAATAATCAAGAGGAAAACATTATGAGTCAAAGGACGAGAATGGATTAATATAATGGAGAATGAATAAAAACAGACATAGAATGACTTAATACGTACGAAGGGAGATACAGGTAAACAATGTTTATGAGGGAGGAGTGTGGTAATTTAGTTCATTAAAGTTGGGGATCATTATGTATTACATTCCTTCAATAGCATGAAATGATTAGAAATACTCCCTCCGATCCTAAATATAAGACATATTTACATAATTTGATTAGGTTAAGGATATAATTAAGTTACACTACTACAAAAATAGGATATAGTGGCGCCACAATCCCATAAGCGCCAGGATAGGCATTTGGTTTTCATTTTTTATTTTTTTATAATTTTGAAAACCTATCCTGGCACTTATAATAATAAGTGCCAGGTTAGGGGTTTTAATTTTTTTTAAAAAAAAAATTTATGCCCTATCCCATTGCTTACAAAAATAAGCCCCAGGTTAGGTCTATTAATTTTTTAAAATATTTTTTTAGATTTTATTATCTATCCCAGTGTTATATATATTTTAAAAAAATATATATGCCCTAATCCGACGCTGACAATTTTAAGTGTCAGGTTAGGTTTCCAAAACGCAGCAAAATCCCCTTCATTTCCCTCTCATTTTTCCCTCTAAAAAATTTCATCTTCCCCGTCATTCCTCTCGTTCTCAATCCTCTAAAATCCTCTTCACTATCTTCTCTTCCAAATTGTCGTCTTCCTCCACTGCCGCCCTCCCTCAACATCTTCTTCCTCCAGCCAAACCCTCTGTCGTAGTCTTCAAATCCCAACCGTTATACCCTCTCTCGCTTGCAATCTTCGTCCGTCGCCATTGTAGCCTACGTCTAATTCCTAAGCTCTCGCCGCCACTGCACTCTTAGCATCTCTCCATATTACTTCTCTGTGCTTCTCAAAAAGCTCAGATCCGCCGCCCTCCGTGCTTCTCGCCTTCTCCGCCATTCCATTTCTCTCATTTTGCTTCTCACTTTCTCCGCCCGTGTTCCTTCTCTCTCATTTTGCTTCTCACCTTCCCTCACATCACCTCCACCACCCTCAAGATCATCCGCTGGCATCAACGGCCCTGGTCTCCCCTACGGGCCATATTGCAAGGTAAAGGTCCAAGCTCTCACCATTTCCATCGCTCTAGTCTGACTCAAACCCCTACGAGCCATTGCTCTTCTCTCACCATTCCCCATTGTTCTTCTCGAACCATTCTCCAGTGGGGCTTATCTATGGTAGTTAGATGATTTAGATAGGCCTTAATATTGCTGTTATAATTCTTGAAGGTAACCAGGTTTGGGAGGATGGGGATTGGTTGTTTGGTGTAATTATTTTGACTTGGTATGATATTTTTTGAACTTTGCATACAATGGAATTTTGTTGAAACTTTTTGAAAATGTATTCAATTGATGGGTTGTTTATTTATGTTGTAGGGATCTCAAGAAGTATTTGTTTGGTTCACATCCTTCGTCAAAAACAAAGTAAAAGAAGTCGTTCAGGTAAATACATTTTATGTTGGGTGATGAGAGAAAACTGAGTGGTCTTTTATTTTATGTTGTATGATACTTTTGCTTTGTGGAACTATTAATGCTCTATTTATATAAATGCTCTGTGAATTCTATTGTGGTGAGCTGTGAAAATATATTAAGTTAATGATTAGTATTTTGTTGACTATCCATTTTTATATAAAAATTAAGGGGCCTTGAGCCTGGGAACGTTTATTTCTTAGTTGTTATGCTGCCAATTTTTTTTTAAAATAAGGTAACATTGTAAGGTAGCTACCTAATGAGTAAGTCATATACATCTTACCACCACTTTTCTTTAGTATGTTATAATGTTGGATCATAAATGGAGGTCTTGTGATCGACGTTTAAGAGAATATATAGCTGGAGCAAAAGAGTTCATTGAATTTGCTGCTGATCATGCAGAGAATGCTAACAGAATTGATTAGTGCTATGGTTATCAATTTGTGGATCAGGTATACGTTGCCATTATGAAGGCACCTGTATGAAAATGTGAAGATCGCCAGTGAGCATGTCACGTTCGAATTTATTAACCCATATGCAATAACACAGTATCGGGTGTGAAACATGAAGATCAGTTGAATGCAATTAAACAACATTTTTCTTTAAAAGCCACAAACAGAACATTATTCTTAGCTCCATTCAATACAGGGTAAGTCTATACGTATTATAGCTTTCATTGTATTTTTGCCAACTATAGATATAAATAATTCATCACAACTCTTTTAAATATTTTAGGGTACATTAGCTTTTGCTTGTGATCAATCCTTTAGCACCATCGGTTCCCACAGTTTACTATTTAGATCCTATTATGTCTTATAAACCAGAGAATTGTGAAGATTTGTTGTTCCTCTTCAATAAGTAAGTGATTGTCAATATTTGAATGCGTTATATTATTTGTGATTTTATGACCCTGGCCAATAAAATTAATTTAACTTGTTTCTTTGGGCCTCTAATGGGTTGCCTTATTCTAGAGCCATTGACTAGAAATATGCCTATGTGTGGAAGAAAGTCAAGGTTTTATAACTCATTAAAGTTTTTGAATCAATCTAATTATATCATAATGTATGTTTTTTATGTAACAATTTCTCCAATCCCACTATTAACCACTCACAATTAAACATTAAAACGTTTATATAGCTAACTATGTTAGGAAAAGGAATTAGCTCAGTAAAATAACTAACATAGTTAGAAAAATAATTTCCATAATATTTAGATATTATCTTTTTAATTCAACCCTCAACTCCAATCTCCGTCATCACAAAATAAATTTTCTCCCCAGTACAATCACAGAAAATTTCATTATCCATGATTAATCTCCACACATCATCCACAAAATACCATGCCATAATAGGTATTAATCAATAATCTCTCCCCAGAATAATAGCAAGGTTCAGCGGAAGCATTATACAAAATATGATCCTAAATGTGGCAATACCTCCTGTCCTTCTGGTCCAGAATATCTCACGATATCAGTGAGAAGTTCCCGGATCCTTCCCTTGACCTCCTACTTCGCTCCTAGGACCTGCAAAAGTGAGATCAACGGGGGTAGCCCCAAACGCAACCACTGACTACTCATCTAAGTGCGGTGTGTGCTAGCAAGGTGTCCAGTGGAATACATACATATATATCAATTCAGAAGCATGCTCAGGTATTCACATATAATGCACGTCTTATTCCCGAAATCTCTTTTCATCGTTTATAATTGTGGAATAACCCCTCACAATTCATCCTCAAGAATAGTATATATAAATCATTGATAATTACAAATCACCCGAACAAATCTTACTAGAAATGTTGGGAAAACATGTGGGACCAGTCGGGACCTTCCACCCGCCCCTGATCACCACGATACAGTTCACGAGGGACTTTCTACCCTCCTTGAATAGTACCACAGATTAGAAGGATCTCTGTCCTTTCTGAATCCGTGAGGGGCGATCTCCCCTCTTTCATCTTTCTCCCCTTTTATTTCTCATAATATATCAATTAGTCCATGTGGCGCAACAGGGTACCTCATCACGTGATGGCACAATTTCCAATTCACCGGTGTCACATACCCAAATAATTTCTCACAAACACATAGATATGCAACACCACAATCAGGCACCAGGCCTTCCAGTATTTTCATGATATACATATATATATGAAATAGTTTCCAAAATCACATATATTATAGTTCCAAATATGTCAAATCACAAATTTATGACATTTCAAAATAATATTCCACAGGACATTATATTATGAAAAATATTAATATTTCAAGATTTCATTTCCATATCTCATCAATCATCAATTGATAATCATATCTCCACTGTGATTCAAAACCTCATCTCCATATAACATCATAATTATCAAATAATAATATTTTAAATTACTTACTAACACCACACACACACATAAACAAGCAGAAAGCGGTTACCTGATAGCTGGCACCAATCTCACAATAGTGCAGCTCCCCCGTACAGACTCAAGACAGCTCAAACACTACATAGAATATTATAATTAATCGCCTACCAAAACAAATTCATACATAGGAATTAAATTACTAATTACCCTTTCCATGCCCTCACTTAATTTAATTTCTACTCAACATTTATTCTCCCTCCTTATCCCCAAAATTCATCTCTAATCCACTTGTATATATATCCCAGCCTAAATATTAATCTTTCCAATATCCATTTATTTTAAACCTTAACATCCAATAATCCCCATAATTCATCGCCAATACCAATTTATAAAATTCAAGCCTAAATGAAATTTTCTAAACATCCTCCAATTATTTCTTAACCTCAAAAATTCATTCCTTAATCCACAATTTATTTTCAAAACCTTAATAGCTCAACAAAGTCAAATTCAAGCCTAAAAATATTCCCTTTTCCAAATCAAGGCCTACACCAAATCTAATTTAATTAACCTCATTAATATTTTTGTTGGGCATAAACTATCCCCTTAAATTCATAATTACACAATTACTTACACAATATCCCACTTATCCAAAACTTTAATCCACCAATATTTTCTTGGGTCCAAATTCTAGTCAAACCAATCAATTAAATCTCCTCATATGACCTTAATAGACATCTAAAAATAATCAATTTAATTATTAGCACCTCAGATCATCAAAAGCTCCAATTTCTAAAATATCTACCAATCCAAAAATTCCTAATAATTAGAAAAACCTCCAATAATGAAAAATATATTAAAAGGAACTTATAATCAAGGTCCAAGCTTCAATTTATTAAGCTTAGGACTCCCAGAAATACCAATTTAGACAAAGCCTAATTTTTCAAGTATAGCAAAACAAAAAACTAAAGACATAGGAATATAGATGAGACTTACGTGATTCCAAAAATGTGCTTAGTTAGTCGAAAAACTTACTATTCCTATGCTGACGGACTCTGATAAGTCCAGTGATAGGAATATATATGGTGGAAAGAGAGAGCAAGAGAGAGAGAGGCGTGAGTGAGAGAGAGAGAGAATGAAGAAATGAAGAATGAGTGTGTGCGTGTGTGTTTATATAATTGATGAATAGTAAAATAATAATATAATAATAATATAATATAATAATAATATAATATTAATAATAATATAATATATAAATAGTAGTTGAGTGTGATTGGTTGAGGAAATAATAATTGAAATAGTGAAAGTCACGGGCGATGATGGAATGACGCGGAGTGTCGGCAGGAGGAAAGTGGAAAATACACTACTAGGCCCTAAAAATTCTCAAATAAGATATTTCTTTTGAACCAAAAATTTTCTTTTCACTCTAAAAAATTTCCCTATAATACCCTTTACTTATTTCCTCCCATAATAACCTCTTTTGAGTCTAAAAATGATCTCTCTCAAAATTATTATCGTCCAAATAAGAGAGAAACTAGGCCTTTAAAATACTTAAAAATACCTCAAAGCCCATCAAATATTCTCACAATCCATAATTTATCATAAATAAATTTCTAATTATTCTACTAATCCTCAATTAAATATTTAGGATGTTACATTTTACATGATGTCTGGTGTTTTTTGTTACAGTGCCATTCCAACTGAATGACAATGATTGTGGATACTACGTCATGCAGTTCATGAGGGATGTTGTGACACTTGATTGACTTGACATTCCATTGAACGTAAGTTTATATTTTTTTTCCGATTTCTATTATGTTTGTACTTGTAGGTTTCAAGTTATTTTAATTGTCATGAAAATTTATTTGTTCAATATTACGTAGATGCACGTTGCTCCATATTGTCTAAGGAAAAATGGATGGGCTAATTGAAAAATGGTGCACATATATACACCCACTTTTTTCTCAAATTGCACATAGATAGATAAATTTAGCTAACTTAGCTTATTTGAATGGTTGGTTTAATTGTATACTATTATATAGATGGGTTACCTAATTAGAATGGTTGGTTTAATTGTATATAATCTTGATGAATTATTGGTGTATACGGTATGGATGGTTTAGAACTGATGCAGATGGGTTTGTATAAAAAAATAAATTATTTATTTTTTTTAAAAAAACCTATCGCGGGCTTACGATGCCTAATGAGGCACTCACTGTTATAAGCACCACGTAAGGTACTAGTATCGCAGCGCTTATTACCTAACACGGTGCTTATAATAGTAAGCGCCGCGTTAGGTAGCCATAACCCGGCGCTTACGCTTTATAAGCGCTACGATAGTCACCATAACGCGGCGCGTATTCTAGCACCACGTTAGGGTTGCCTAACACAGTGCTTATAAAGTATCGCGATATCTCTTAGGGCCTATCGCAGTGCTGGCTATCACGGCACTTTGAAAGCGCCGGGATTAGGCCCAAATAAGCGCTGCTATAGGCCTTTTCTTTAGTAGTGTTAGTTAAAATTACATGATGCACTCTAACCATCTACCTTTATCTCCACCATCTTTCTCTTGCTTGTTTATTATTGAGGAGCATTCAGAAGGATAGTTTTGAAAAAGTTGGAAACAATTAAAAAGAGGTTTTATATTTAGGACTAAACCCACCTCTCCGAATATATTTAGGACTTGAGGGAGTACTAAATTTATTGTGACAATATGTTTCATGGTTTTTTTCTAGAAGAACCTGGGTCTAGGTTGTCCCTTAATTTTTCTTTTCCCACTTCTAAAATGTTTCTCTATCATTAGATTCTACCAAAAAAAAACAGAGAGTGGTATTTTGATAACATATAAGAAAAAACATGAAGTTTTTAGTATTTTATGATTTTTCAAAGCTTGCTTGCTTTAAAATTTCACTCTTTGTATACATTTGAGAAGTTGAAGAAAAACAGTGGGCAACAAAAAGGGGAAGCGAAAAGTAAGGCCCAAATCTGTCCAAAAGTACTAGGTTTTATGTGTAAATATTAATAATACTCTAGTTATAATCAATAGTGGGAAGAACAAGTACCTGAGATGAAACAATTCTGTTTCGAACAAGGGGAGGGGAGGGAAAATGATCAGAGTAAAAATTTTTGTGACCTCAATTTACAAAAAATTAAGAATTGAGGTTAAAATTTTTAAATTAATACTTATTATTCTTTTATTTTACATCTTATATTTCTTAAAATATCATAACCCCACTTCTTCAATTTTTAAAAATTTAACTTAAAAATTTTCCTTTCCCTCCCCTCCAAATCCCTTATACCTAACAGACCCTAAGGGAGGGGAAGTAAAGTTTCCGCATATGCTATTGCACACATCCAACATTCTATTATCAAAAAAATTCTCTGATCATGTAAATCAGGGTTAGGATCATATATGCGATGTTCTAGCAGTTTTCCTTTATCATTCGATTTTGATAATCTTTCGCGACCATCTTTTGTACAATAATTAGTTGTAACATATTCAACACCTTCTTTGAAGAATATTAACGATTCATTTTGATAATGGACACTCTTATAGTAACGAGGTATAAAGAATAAATTGGTCCAAGATGAATGCACCCCATATTCTCTCATCACCCATACAATTATATCTTCAAGTGTTTCACCTGTTAAAGCAAGGCAACCTTCATGTACTCCCAAATCTGCACATTCTAATTTTGTACCAATTGGGGGAGGTAATTTGCATAAATCCTTTGTTGTTATATCATATGCAATAAGTTCATGTGAATGGTGTGATCCATGAGGATGAGTATAAGCTATGAAATGAATAGCATCATTAAAGATTGTACCACAATTTCGACACAGTGCTGAAGAATGGTAATTAAGATCAAGTAGTTTTCCAATTAATTTGTTCTCATAGAGAGAACCTCAAAAATCCAAAAACCTATTCCATTTGGATGATCATAAGGATAGTATGAGAGGCCAATGAAGTAGTCATCAATAGATTCATCATAACAAAAGGCTCATGGAATCACTAGTAAGGATTGAAGAGGGAGCCGTGAGATGTGTTTGTGGGCCCCAGTTACAAGATTCCACATCAAAAGATTACCCTTACTTGTTTTGAGCAACATAATGCTCGACAAGAACTTATGATACAAGCATAGGTGTGTGGTTTAGGAATGGGGCAAGAAAAATGCTTACATCAAAAAAATCTATTGTAGTTAAAAAATGATTAATCATTTACAAAACCTAACTATGATAAAAAACGATCTATCATAATTATTAGGAACAAGATGATACTTTAAATCGTTTATCCATGATAGAAAAAGACATTGCTAAATCATTTGAAATGCCTATCATGGATAATGAAAGGTTACAATAGTTTGAAAAGATTAACCATGTTAGAAAAGGACAACTGCTAACATGGTTATTAAAAATTTGCGGTGTAACTCATTTAGCCTAACTATATTAGAAAAGAATATCCTTAAGAAAAGCAAACCTACAATGTTAGAAAATGGTGCACCTAATATGGTAACTAAAACAATCTTAAAACCAAGAACTGCCGTTTTTTACGAAGCTTAGTTTAAACACCATAATAGCAAAACAGTCATTATCACACACTTCACAATTAACCACAATTATCATCCATAATGTGCCTTACCATCAAGCACTAAGAGCAATCCCAAGGTCCATACAACATACCAAGGGATTCCTCCAGAAGGCTCAGGGTCACATGCATGTGACACAAGTTCATATACAATACAATCCTAATATCCATGAATAATCATGTGAAACAATTTAAATATAGAATCACAATAACAATATTTCATTACAATTATGGTTACGATGTATCTTCACAGTTAAGGCACCAAAAGCATCCCCATGGCCCAACACAGGTAAACGTCGACAGAAGAGCCATCGGGTCAGTCAACAAAAGGCCACAGCCCAACATACTTACTAAGATCCCACCACATCCAAGGATCAACAGCATGTCACATAATATAGTTCCTTAAGCAAAAAATCACCATCAGCCCTCGGACCACAGTTTTCCGGAAGGGGTTGATCTCAACAAGTAAATCAGACAATAATACATACAGTAAGCCATAATAGAAATGCAAATGCTAAAGTAATCATGTATGCATGCCTAGCCTAGTTTTTGGCAATATACATAATAACAGAAATGACCCAAGAGAGAGATCTCACTATTAGTGAGTTCCCTTTGGCTCCTTACCCTTATTTCTAGCACCAGACTCAGCACCTGAAATTGAAAGGTAACCAAATAAGACAGAGTCCCTATAACACTTATGCTTCCCATATTGTCATCTATGTGTGTGCATGTGTGAGTGTACAATTATGTAAGGCCAGTAGTCATATCAGATTTTCAGAGAAACAACGATTTGAAGCAATTTAAATGATGAAGCTAGATATCATTAGATATGCCAAAGCACTTCCAATTGAAAATAATTTAATTTCATGAATGTAATCCAAACACTTCCGAGGAGACAGATCATAGAAAAATATGGCTCCAGCAACAACAATCAGATGATAAGAGAAACAGTGATATAACAATTCATATATGAAACCAGACAGCTTCATATATGCCATTCATTTAAATTTAAAAATAAGCTTTTATCAAGAATGTGATCTAAATGCCTCCGATGAGACAGATCAAAGTGTATGGAATCCAAACGCATTTGAAGAGATAGATCACCAATACCCGACAAAACCAACAAGAATCGGTTTCAAACGTTGAAAAATCCAAAAGGTTCAACTGATAGCTGTCAGGAAACCACATCATGTGAAGGGGTAAAGCCATAGCTCAAAAGTGCGCCAAAACCAACCAATCATTCACAACAATCAATATGCACATATAAAATATACTTTTTGAAAGGTTGGCAAATAAATCACAATGATTTTCTTAAAATCCACAATGGTTATTCCAATTCAGTAACATATACAATATTTTACAACACATATTCAATCATCATAATAATCAATCTCAGCATAAATTTTGACATAACTAATGTACCAAAGTGAGTGTACACATACTTTATCCAATTGAAGGCATACATACCAATTTCAAAATTCTACCATTTCAAATTTCACCAATCTCTCACACACACACATCATTAAGATAAGGAAGTGGTTACCTGTTTAACACAATTAAGTGTTTCCAGAAGCGTTACCATAAGGAGTTAATCTGGTGCTCAACGATCCAAACATCAAAACTCTACAATAATCAACAAGGCAACAATGCCACTTCAATGATTTGAACCATACACAACAAGGTTATTTGGAAATAACCTAAGCTCAAGACCCATTCCCCAATCTATCATAAGACCAATGCCGACCCCAAGACCCGATAGCTGCATTTGATTCCAAGGTTCCACATTCATACCTCTATTCCCAATTGAACCATTAAGTCCTCAATCATCATTAGCGCAATTTCACAATGACCATTGCCCCAACTCTAGGCTATTTGCACTAATTGTGCCTCAATCCAAATCACTATTATTTAAACACCTTATTACCATCAACCAACCCCAAACTAACTTACTATTGTCACCAAATTAACACAAACAATATTATCATCCAAATCCTCCCATAAAGTCAAGTTTATCAAACTTTGCAAAACCAAAAACTTGAATCAATTGGAAATTCAAGGTTCAAGAACCTTAGAAACTTTCTATCCGACTCCCATAACTCTTTGAAAGTTGTCAAAACCATTTAGCAACAATTCTTGTCAAGAAAACACCTCACAACTTCAAGATTTTGAAACTTTGAAGAACCAAAATTTCATTAGAGCAAGATCCAAATAATTTCAATATTTAGCTTTCAATAAACATCATCAAGAAGCTTGTTGAACTCATCAAACTCCCTTTTTCTATCACCAATTCCAAAATTATCAAGAAACCCCAGGAATTGCAAACTTTAACTTACCCAAAAACCACCCTACATCAAAATACAAGCACCCATATAATTTTAACTCATTTTTAGATAGAAATAGACTTATTGAAAGCAAGAAACAAGAAAAACATAAGTAGAATTTCAGGTTCCTCTAGAATCCTAGGCAAAACCACTTCAAAGTTGCTCAAATCAAGGTTTGCATGCTTCTCGACACCCTAAATCATGAACATAGGCTAGAGAGGTTCAAAAGGAGCTTAGAAATCAAGGAAAACATAACCTATAATTCAGATTTTTGGATACCAAGGGATCCCAAAATTACCACCATGAACAACAAGGAAAAGAGAAGGAAGAGGAAGAGGAAAGGGAGATGAATAATTACCTAGGAGTAGGAAGCTTATAACCAAGCTTAACAATCTAAAAAGCTTGCCCTAACAGAGCAATGTCTCCCCCCTTTTGGCCTCCTCCCGCAATACTTTTGAGCAAAAAAAAAAAAAAAAAGCTCCCGGTGTTAGGTACAAATTGAACCAAATTACATGGATATTTTTATACCTTCGCCCAACTATAATTAAAGACTTGCTGATTAATTGTCCTTCATATGTGTGTTGTGTGTATATATACCAAAACACTCTTTGCATATAAAACTTCTTTTATAATTTTCAAATAATGGAAAAAAGTAATGGGAATCTACAAATTATTTAGACTATTTTTAATTTGGAATGGAAATTGGAGTCTACCATCTTTGTGGAAAAATATGACGACACTCGGCCACAAAAGCAACGTGTTATGTAATTTTTTTTAGGGTCATGTCATATAAAAATCTCCATGTCAAACATTATAATATATTTGTTTGTGATTGATGAAAGTAAAAATAACTCAATGAACCAGCCTGATTTCACTACTCATAAAAAAAAATGAGTAGGAAGAGTTAAGTTAATCTAGACCATTTAGATCTTATCTGGACGATCTATATTTTATTTAAGATTCTATATATATTAAAATATTTTTAATAAAATAAAAAATTTAGATAGTCCAAATGAATAGAGGAAAGTGCCTGTTAACCTGAAAATTCCTCCACGCATTCAAACTATGGGAACATGAAGGAATATCACGTTGCGTTTTGTGGCAAGTGTGGTCATATTTTTCCACAAGGAAAGTTGACTCCAATTTCCATTCCCAATTCCATTCCTCCCTTTCCTTTTCCTTCAATTTTTCATTTCCCAATATTCCATTCATATAGAAATCTCACTTTTCTTCATCAAATTTTTGCTTCGATACGATTCTCCTTTCGCCTATGGCCGTCGTCGTCGATTTTCTTCTCGCCGACGCCGCCGTTAGGGCCGCCGTGAACGGCGTCGAAGTCGGAAAGCTTCTCCTTCCAACGCCGCCCGCCAGAGTTTTCCAAATCTCATCGGCGATCAGTAATTACACGGTGGACGCCGTCGCCGCACCGCCTGTCAAACATAAGACATTCAGATCACCTCGTCGGACTCTTCTTCGGAGAAAACGACGCACGAAGCGCCGATTATCCGGCGATGACTCCGAGGATGTCGGAGATGAGGGTTTCTTTTCCGGTGACGGTGGCGATGGTCCTTTTGGCGGCGGTGACGGTGGTTTTGGCGGTGGCGGACGTTGGGATTATAATAGATTTGGTGAAGGGCGTGATTGGGATGAATCGTCTTCTTCGTCTTCGGATCCTGCTTTTGATTTCGTGTATGAGGTGCTTTCCTGGATCATGCTTTCGAATTGCCTCCATTTTGCGTTCAAGAAGATTCTCCGATGGGCTGCGAACAGCATTGTGGTTGCTGAAATGGGAAAAGTCTCTATGGAACTGGCGCCAAAGATTTGGTACCTTTTACTGCATCGATTTTTATGCCTTTAGGAATGTAGGTTTGCAGCTGGAATGATTATTTGTGTAATTAGTTGGTCATTCTGTTGGTACTCGTAGATATATTATTGTATATAATTCTCATTTAATTTATAGTTTCTTGATAATTTCTAAATTTGGATGTGCTATTGTGGTTATTTTGCATCGAATTTCAGCTTGAGCAATTATTGGGCACACAACTGAGCTAGTCAACATTAGTACTATGTCTAATGAATGTGATACAGCGTTGTTCAAATTGGATGAGCCAGAAAAGGGAAAGGGAAGGAGGGGAAATATAGGAGAAACAGAGAAGAGAGAAAGGAAAAATGCACCAAGGCCTCACATTATGTCTAACAAGTATCTAATCTGATTACAGTATGGAGCAAGGGTCTTATTTATAGTTCTAATCCACACCTACTTCCTAATATTGCGTAATGGCTATATTTAAGTATGCAACTTACTAACTAGCATTTATATTCTTATTACTATTACATAACAGAATGAAATTATATTTTTTCAAGTTTTGAGATAGTGATGCTATGGTGATGCAAATCTGGAAGTTCCTTGGTAGCAGGGTAAATCATTTAGTAGGGATGATGGGATGTTACTTTTTTGTTGATCCCTGTTTCTGTCACTCCATTCTCAACTGTAGGGAAGATTCATGACTGATACCAGTTACAGTAGGTGCTAGGGACTTTTATGATGCTGCTCATTATCACCCTGAGTCAATGTGTTTTAATTATTGCAATTTTCTGGGTTTTGATCTTGTATGGATTCTGATGATTGTGGTGGTGGTGAAAAATATGTGGCATGTGCAGCATGATGTATTTACTACTTATTATTTCATATTTGTTTGAATTTGATATTAATTCGTGTAAGTGCTAGACAATATATATGAGAAGGTACTAGTTATATTGACTGAAAAGGGGCATAGAGATGAATGAATGTGATTTCATCATGACTAAAGACACACACACACACACTCTATAGCTTCTATCCATATCTGCATAATTTGGCAGACTAATAAATTGTATGGTGTCGATGTTTATGGTGTGAATTTCTATAAGCACTAGCTATTAGTCCATCCAAATGAAAGATCAAAGTGCGTGTATGTGTGCTTGCTCTCATATATGTTTTTTACTCAAAGGTATCGGCATACACTATCATGGCTATGCTGTATTTCCTTGCTTATATTGGTTGCATCATTATATTGATCGTTCTTTTAGTCCTTCTTTTGCAAACCTCTCATTCCCCTACCTTCTTTTAAATAGAAAAATCAGAAGTACTACCCTGGTAGCAGATGCAAAATTAACAGACAGGATTAATAATGTTAGGGTTCTAGATTGAATGAATGACAGGGAAATAGGTGGTTACTGGGTAATGTGATGGTCCCCAATGATTGTTCTTTCACAGCCAGCCAACATCTTCCTGGCAGTGTATCTAATGTTAGGAGTGTTTTTGAGGTTGATTCGACATCATTTTATTTCAAAATCAATCCAAAGCATAACATATAATTAATTGTCAAGAATTTGGTTCCATTGTTGGGGGGAGAAATAGAATGGTTTGATTTTGGACAATTTAGTTATTGTCATTGGGACTTCTCTATTTAGGTTTATATTCCTTAGAAAACACGAAATTTGTTGGGCCTATACTCTTTCTCTTGAGGGAAGTATTATCTTTAAGATTAAGACAATAATACTTTCTGGACAAGTTTTCTAATTTTCCAATATAGAACGAATAAGCTGAAATTGAAGACGTGATTTAAAGGGCGAGGATATCGGTGTTTCCAAAACAAAGTCATTCTGCAACAATAATAAAAACAAATTGGGCCAAACATATCACAAGCCGATACCCAACCATATTTGAAATAGGAACATTATCAGGGGTTGGTTCTAGTTAAAGTGGCTAGTCACCCACAATGCAGCAGGCCAATTTTTAAATTCACATGAAGAGAGATATGCACATTTAATGTCGGACAATACCTCATATAGGGAAAATTCCAAAAAAAAAAAAAACTCTCAAATTACCAAAAGGATATTTTACTACAACGAATTTCGGAAAGGACAGTTCAGTACAATGACTGAATTGTCCAACTCCAAATTAAAAAGAAATTTCCAAAATGCCCTTGTTACAACTAACTTGAGAATCCTTTGAGGGAAGTTGGGAAGCCTTATTGGAAGTTGGGAATCCCTTAACGGAAGTTGGAAATCATATAATTGAACAAAGGGCATTTTAGACATTTCTTTTTAATTTGGGGTTGGACAATTCAGTCATTGTACTGAACTGTCCTTTCCGAAATTCATTGTAGCAAAGTGTCCTTTTTGTAATTTGAGAATTTTTTTTTTTTTTGGAATTTTCCTTATAATTGATTATACAATATTATGGAGGGCGATTGACATGCTAACTCGTCACCTCCACATTCTTTTTATTTTTCTGAAGTAGTAGGAGATTGAAGGATATATCTTCTGGCATAATATATATGATATTGCGACACTTTGACGTCTTAAATGAAGTTTATTATTATAAATATTAGAGCAACAATAAGTAATACTCCAATCAGACATGTGGCGAAAAATAAACAGAGATGAAGATAAACATAATAACATCATGCCAAACCGATCCATCTTATATTAGTATAGAAGTCATGATTTGATTGTGCCAAATGCCACATTGGAGGAAGCTTCTATTAGTAGAGCACGAAACAGCTAAATTACATTGAGCTAAAAAACAATGATGATTTTTTTACTTGCTTTATTTGATAGATACATTTTATATGAAAAAAGTAAAAAGGGATAAAGTGCCAAAATGTTTTGAAGTTTCCATCAAATAGCATTTGGTGTCTAAAAATTTTTGAACGAGCAATGTTACTCTATAAAAAGATAGACAACAAGGTAATATTGACCTTTGTTTAACAACCCCAACAATCTATATTTATTAACTAAATCATGCTAAGGTGACGAGTTTATATGGTATCCACCACATCTTTTTTTTTTTTAATGTCAGATTTTTTGTAGTAAGAAAAACGAAAACAACATAACTTAGATCGATCTCCTCTCCCTGCACAACACTCTCTCCCTTTCTCACTTAGTCAGATTGCTCTCCCTTTCTCTCTCACTCATACTCTAACAGAAGAACAATGAATAGCTTCTGGTAATTGTTCATACCGGTTGTCAGAAATACTATTCTTAATCAAGAGGTACGTATTTTAATAGTGGATTTTTTGGCTGCTTGAATCTAAAGTTGTAAATTGAAATACTTGTGAATAAGAAAAGACATCTTTAAAAGAATTGCATTCAATTAAACCTCACAATAATGCTTTAATATGACACATTTAGAATAGTATATCAGAAATTTCATCCTTATCTACTTAGAAATATATCATACTAAGCAATAATCACTGAAAATAATTGGCAAAAACGTTACGAAAAATAAACCCTTGTAACAAGTAACAGTTCAGATCCATGCATCTGGAGGATGGGGACAAAGGCAATCACAAAATGTTCCCCATAAGTTAGAATATAATATCCTGAATTTTTATTTGAACCAATAGAGACAATATATATTAGTGATAAGATAAGGACAAATCATCACAAATTGATCGTAACTAAAATATAAGCAAATGGATCACCAAAATGATTATATTCCTTGTTGACGTAGCGCCCACTAGGAGGGTTCACTTATATTTCAACTGATTCTGACTATGTTAATTTCCACATTATATTATTAAGAAGTTTAGAACCAACTTTTTTTTATGTCTTTGGTTTAATGCATGAACCTGAATTCTGTTCCATTTTTTAATTATGCATTATTTGGGCACTCTAGATTGCCCTAACTTTAAGAATATATTTCTTTATGGTTTGCTAGATCACATTAATAACATAGATGATACACTGGATATATATCTATATGAGTTAAATAAAAAAAAAAAAAAGTTTGTGATGTTGATTTATTAGATAAAATCAGAAATATTGTCTATCAAGATTCATTATGTTATATAATAACGACAAATTTATCAGTCACATAGAGGTTGTCCTTCTTTATATAAATTTAAAATATATTAAGTTAAGGATTTTTTAAATATATATTGTTAAAGAAAAAATTTTAAATGTATCCTGATAATAAATTTTAAATGTAAAAGAAAATATTTAAAAATATTTTTTATAGGCATGGGTGTCCTCCAAACAAGTTGCCTCCAATAGAAGTACATCTATGTATGTCCAAAAACATGTTTATAATAATTATATGAAAAACATAAGTTTTATTTTTAAAATTGTTACCTAATTTGCAATTTGGTTCTTGTGTCATTTTAAATGGTATCAATTATCTATATGGTTTTAAAATATCAAATAAAATATCCTTTCGTATAAAGGTGAAACGAAATGTCATCTAAGATGTAATACAATGTTTGCTTCTCAAACTCATATTAATCATAAGACAATACATATTTCATACTTTGAAACTATTTATTTAACATTTATTTAAATATATTCAAAATATGAGGATAATTTATTTGACATTTTAAAAATATTGGAACAGGATTAGTATAATTAATATTAAATTATATGAAACTTTTGAGGACTAAGTTATTTTTCTCTAAATTATATTTTCGAGGACAACTACAGTTATCATTCAACATTTTTCTTACTCTTTATTTTGAATAAAGTATTATTTTGTACAATAAGAGTAACTCAATAATTGAAACAAAAACGACAAGTGATAAAATTTTATCATTTTGAGTATAACACAATTCTTTCTTCAAACTCATGTGGCTTGTTTAATTGATGTTATTGAGTGGTATTCACTCTTATTCTTGGGAACTTCGAACAATATTTTATTTAGTTGTGGGTAGCTACATCAAGATAGGACTCAGGTTTTGGTAGATATTTGAAGGATTTATTGTCTTCTGGGTTTAATATTTATTTTTTGATAGAATTAAGGATATCTTCTCAAACCATTTTATGATTTGAAATCAATTTCTTTAGAGTTTAGAGCACAAAAGGTTTTTCTTAGTATTTATGTGTTAGTATATCATAATGTATTTTTTCTTTTCCGTTTGGACTTTGGAGTTTGGACCCTCAATTTTGTCTTATCTATGTCCAGTTGAGGAGGTTTTATACGTATCGGTTTTATAAATAAATTACATTTTATATATATATAAAAAAAAACTCTTTCTTTAAACTTACTTTAGTTATCAATCTAATTATTACATACTTTTTTAAATTGATGGATTCATTGAGAAAAGTTTATATATCAGTACAACATTCTATGTTGCCGATAATCAATCAAGAGTTTAATAATAACAAAAAATATATTGTATTAGAAATGATATATATGGTACTTATATATATTCTTTATTTTTTAATTGGCCTCTAATAACTGATGCTTTGTTCACACTTTAAAAATAGTATTGTATTAGAAACAGACAAATAAGAAGAAACGAAAGAAGATACTAGTATATGGTAAGTTGTATATGATTAATTATATGGTCATCTTGCATTAACATCGAAAGGCATATTATTTGATATTGGGAATTCGAATATATAATCACTAAAAGGCATACATAAATTATTACATAATACTGAATAATCAAATCATGGAATCATTTGCACCACTCACACAAACAGAAACAGTACATTGTACTTAATCAAAGGCATACAATATTAAAATAAAGGTGAAAACTTTGTACGATTTTTATTTGAGAATCTACTGTATTTATTTAAGAGTATATTCTGAAAATCAACAAAATTTATAGTATTTTCAAATGAATTTTAATTTTTATAGAATGGAATATAAATAAAATTATTCTACATATTTTATATTAATTAATTTTTCTAATACATCAATTTTAGTGCTATCAAATAATTTAAAGTTAAATATTATCAACTCTTTTATGAGGATAAGATTTTGTGCATAATCTCATCAGTAAGTTATCCCATCGTTTAGAAGAGGTTTCAAGTTTAAGCAGATCCATATAACATTGACATGTTAATGTGCGTGAATGTGTTTAAATGATATAAATAAGAAAACCTTATGAAATTTTTTCAATTAAAAAAACTCAAATTCCACACATGCTTCTATCAAGTGTTTTTTTGTCGGCAAAAAAAAAAATCAAGTGTTTTTTTACTGGATTTAACATGTGGTTAGTCAAATACACCTCACGTCTAAAAGAAATTTTAATAATTTTATTAAAAATTATTCTCTCAAAAAATCTCTTTAATATGTTTATTTAATGGGAGATAGTTAAGAAAAAAAACATAAAATTAAGGGATAAAGCACATTAAAGATTTATGTTTATGGCTAAAAAACTCATCTACTAACTTTTGCATTTTTCTTTTTTCTTTTTTTGCCAACAACTAACTTTTACATTTATAAACTAAAGGAGTATGGTTATTGATCAATTTTATATCTATATTTCCATTTCCTTTTCAATTATATGTGTGTATTTATATTTATATATATATATATATATAAGATTATCAATATTCTTGTGCCGAGTTAAACATAAGAAAAGATTTAGAAGTGAAGTGTTTAGTGTTGGTTTGAGGATAAAATAGAGGGGGAAATGAAGATGTGATAGATCAATCACCTTTTAATTAAATTCAAGAGTACAGCATTTTAAGGTCCCACCAATGAAAATGAAGGGTTTTCAGTTCAAAAAAAAATGAAGGGTTTGGTTCATGAATCTTTTGAATTCAGTCCAAATTATTCAATTCTTTGGTTTGTGTCTCACCAACTTTTATGTTTTCTGATTTGACTTACAAACACTTCATGTCTTATTGCATTCATTGGGGTCACTCATAGGCATAGCATGAAATCTTGGACTTTACCACCTTCCGCACAGTTTCATTTTTAACTTGAATAGCTTGCCTCTCACATATATTTCATATAATTACACTTGGGTCTCAAGGAGAGGGTAAGACTAGGTAGTTAAGTGTATAAACAAAACTAGGTGGTTACAACTTTATAATATTATACACACTAGGGCCATATTTGGATTCCAGTTTTACAAGCCCAAAAATGGGCTTTTGTCCTAATATGTTTTGTTTGACTACTTTTCAAACTTAGTTTGCATAATGAAAAAATACACATAAAAAGTTTGTTGTAAATGCAAATCAGAATCGCTTTTGGCAAATTTCAGTTTTGTTTGGCAATGTTCGTTTTTCAAACTTTAAACCAAGCTTACATTATTTATCCAACTAGATCTGCTTCAATTCCTACGAAATAAAGGAGTATTAACAAAATAAACAAAAAGGACCAGGCGTTGATACTATAAATTTCTCTGGCCGACCTATTTGCATATTCATTGGCTTTCATTATGTAGAGGGTTCGACTTGATGTTCCAATCTAAAGAAGGAAGCTTCCTAATTTCACCAATATAACATTATCTCTTACAATGACCAGAGTAAAATATCTCCTTCATTCAATATTGAAGAAAAAACTTTTGTTCATTGATTTTATTCAAGGTTTGGTTTGGACTCCTAACTTTAAAAAATGTATTTTCAGTTCTTTATCCTTAACTGTAGGACTCTAAACATAAGCATATATTCCCGCAAGAATTCGAACATGGTTCGCCACGTGCACGCATTGTAAATATAACTAACATATTGTGTTAGATCCAACTCTCATTGATTTTTCATTCTACATTTAACTCATTGTTGGTTGGTTAATGTCGCTTTAACAATGCATGCATGATGACTGTGAATTTGGGGAAAAAAAATCAACCTACCTATTGAAATAGATCATGAAACGAGAACAAGGACGACGCACACACACATATTGTTCTATGGGTAAGTACAAGCAAGCATATAGTCAACATTGTTTCACACCCGTTGAAGGTTCGCGGTGGGGTTTTCTTTTCAAAATTGGTTTCTTTCTTTGAAAACAATCTTACTTAGTCAAATAATTATTGTGTTAGGAAGTTTGAAGAATATGGGACAATGGGACATGTACCAATAAAGGGATTCATCCTTCATCATTGTCTTCAATGGCTTACACACATACACCACAATAATTTGTGTGCGTCCATTATCAATAATTATCATAGTAATAAATTCGTATAACATTATTAACTATTTAGTCAAACCTAGCTATTAAGAAAATGATACTCATTTCGATCCTAGATATACTTATTCAACTAATTTGATTAGATTAAATACGTTAGTTATGTTGGTTAGTATGATTTGTTTTTTCTAAAACATCCCAATCATCTTCCCTTACTCCTTCTCGCAAATTTTACTTGATTATTGTTGGAGGATCACTAATAGAATTAATTTAAGAAGAAGTTGATAAAAATTAGAAATATGTCATATATTTAAGACAAATATCAACTCCTCAAGTAGGTCCTGTATTTAGGACTGAAGGGAGTACATTGTTAATATCATCTCATCCATGCATTAGTTCTTCAAATTAAAAGTACATGAATTTAGGTAATTTGTTCATAAATATAAGAGTAAACAAATTTATAATTATTATTCAACTTGTCTCATTGGGAACACTCATATAAATCTATAATTATCTATTATATTTATAATTATAAGTTTATGTAGCCTATTAATGGACTGCTTTTTTATTTGGATAATGAGCTCTTTCTTATTTTAAATTCATACTCATGACGACATTTGATGCTTCTATTGAGAGAGGTCAATATTAAATTATTAATACTACATGAAGAGAGCAAGAGAAAGAGAAAGCTACCAATAGAGGACTTTTAGCTAGTGAAAAGTTTGAACCAACAAAAAACAAAGGGAAGCATATGTAATTGATTGATGAATTAAGTAGACTGAAGCGCCTTATTTTTTTTCTTCAAAAAAGCAGGGGATGAGAATCATATATGATTCTGCTTGAAAAACAAATTTTTGGATGCATCGAGCTTATCAAGATGGAAATAATTATCAAAATTGGAATTCAATAGGCCGGGAAAGTCATGACATAAACGTGAATTGGTTGGTTGATCGGATATGCCAGAAGGGAGAGAAACTCTGAAGCTGGCATGTTAACCAAATGTTCTTTAGATACCCTGCGTTTCGCTTGGTTTCTTTACATGATTTTTTTGCTTCTATTTGTTATGCTATGTTTAGATGGCAAAGAAAAGTTAGGAAGAGAAAAATTGAAATAAGAGAAAACTAAAGAGTTAATGGTTTGATGGACGGGAGAGAGAAAATAGAGAGAAAAGAAAATGATGAAACATTTAAATTACTAAAATACCCTTATTTTTATATCAAAATGTATCATGTTTGAAATCAGATTAAATATTATAATGGAAATGAGTATTAACGTTAACATAATCAAACAATTTAGTATCAAATTTTTTGGTAAGGACAATTTATTCGAAATGAGATTACATTGTATGTATTCAAATAAAGGTTATTTTAAGAAAAAATAATGTAGTTAAGAAAGAAGAAATAAATTTATTTATTAAAAAATATTTTATTTCATTCTCATTTGTTCAGAAATTCTAAAAAAGTAACCGCACCCTTCAATATTTGGGGGGGGGGGGGGGTGGGGGACGGGTGGAAACAACATTAGAAGATGATTTTTCTCCACCAAATCTCTCCACACATGGAGAGAAAATGAAACCACTTTCATTATTCATAAGAAAGATGAGTGGAAGGCATTCTTTCACTTTGAACCATCCATATACAATATAGACAGTCTAGATGTAATATTTTTAAATTTATGATTTTTAATTGAAAAATATATTTTTTTTACAAAATGGTAACTAAAGGATTATTTTTATTTTAAATTTTGTACCCGTAAAAATAATTTTTTATTAAAAATAAAAAATATATTAAATCTGGACCAACCAAATCAAATATGGATGGTCTAGAGTAGATGAACGTTCCTTACTTATTTTTCTTACGAGTACCGAAACTGGTTCTAAGAGAAAATGACTTTTCTTTTCTCTCCCTTTTCACATCTCATTTAAAATTAAAAGCAAGGGAAAACACATTTGTCTCCTCATTTATCTATAGTTCTCTTTTCTCATCATTTTCTCCCTGTCCAAACAACAGGAAATGTGGGGTAGTTTCTAATTATCGCTTTCTTTCTTTATAAAAAAACAGGAGTAGCTAGAATGAAGTGCCATTGATTGGTGAAGGGTCCTAACCATAATGAAGTAATGGAGTTTCTTTTTTTTTTTTTTTTTTTTACCGAAGGAAGTGAAGTTTGACCAAATGGTAAAAAAAGCTGAATGAACTGCGTTCGTTTTACAAAAGGTTCCTACGTTGGAATGATTTCCACTGAATATATAAAGAGAACAACAACTAACTGCCTGGAAGTTAAAAAAGAAATTAAAAACAACAACAACAAAAAGCACAGGAAACCCTAAAAAAACAGAGACGGTCTCATCCATTGTCACAATGTTGCTCTTGGTCGCAAAGTCTAGAAAGCTGCTTCTAACTAATAAACTAGTTTCTTTTAATGAACTCTCATTTTACACTTATCTTTATGCCACAATATATACTAAAAAATTTCAAGTCCATATAGAAATGCTTTATTTAGCCAGTTTCTCTCTCCCTCTCCCTCTCTCTCTCTCTATATATATATACCCTGCTCTTTGCTTGCAATTAACACCATCGTCAAAGAAAATAACCGATAATGACCCCATAAACGTAGCCTTTTATAGTAGTAGACAATAATCAGTTCAGTTTTGGAACTTGAATAACCAACGGAAGTCTTCCAAAATAAAATACTTCTTCGTATACTAATATATGATCTATTTATCTAATTTAATTAGATTAAGTATGTTAGTTAAACTAGTTAAAATCACATAATATTATTAATGCACCCTAATAACCATATACCTTTATCCCTACTCACACACTCCTTTGAGTGTTTGTTATTGAGAAGTATTAATAGGGATAATTTTGAGAAAAGTTGTGAACAATTAGAAAGAGATATTATATTTAGAGCCAAGTTCATCTCTTCAAATGGCCTTTTTTATGAACGCATAGCGTAACAATTTTGTCCAGACTGTTTGCTGGAAATTATCTGCGTCTTGTTAATAACACTCCATTTACTTTTGCTAAACAACTTATTCTCCACGTTTGTGTGTGTATACCTCAGCAAATCATGTGTGTGTGTTCATCAACACAAAAACGATAAAGCGAAAATAAACTAAATCGTGCTGTGCATCTCATCATGTGGATCGAACAGCATACAATATGTTACGTGATCTGGAATGAAATTGCAATAATTTTCTACGCTTACATATCTGATTAATTAATTAATATTATCTATCATTTGGTTGCTTGTTCTCCATCTATAATCGCAGTCTCACAGTACATCTAACCTCATCTAAAATAATACTACTCTCAATAAAATACTCAATCATTATATTTCTGAACAACTAGCCTTTATTTAAAACTAACAATCTTCCTTAATAGATCTCGTACATGCACCTCGCAGTCCTAGAATTTCACATACGACAACCACCTTTATAATATATAATATTCAATACAACCACCTTATATAATTTGTTCATACTACGCCATGGAGAATATATATTATAATTAAACAAATACAAACATGCAACCTCCCACACGCTCTCTTCAACACACATTACTTACGATACATAAGTTCACCAACGATAAAGCGATCGATATGCATAAACGACATAGTTTTATACATACATACATATATATTGTCATTTGATGAGTCCACATATATATGTCAAGATTTGTTCAAGCTACTCACTCTAGAAGTGACCGTTATGAGTCAGGTGATGCATAACGACGTCGTTCAGCATCCAAAGATCATCCATGGGGTCCCACTCAGAGAATAAGCCCCTGCCGTTGCCAATGGCTGCTCCAATCGGCTGCGAAGAAACATCATCAGTGGTGTTGTTCTTGTTGTCGTCGTCATCATCCAGACCAAAGAAGGATTCAAGGGATGAGATTTGCTGTTGATTGAGGTGGAAAGCTTGGTTTTGGCCCTGGATGAGGCACTGCTTCTTCTGAGGCGGTTCCAGGGTAGCAGCCTGAGCCTGAGCCTGAGCCTGAGTTTGGGCCTGACCTTGGGCCTTAGCTGGAGTCTGGGCCTGGGCTTGGGCCTGAGCCGGAGCTGAGGGGAAGTTGAGTTTGGCTTTGTCACCACGGATGCGCTTGGCGGCTTGGTCGTAGGCTCTGGCGGCTTCCTCGGCGGTGTTGAAGGTGCCGAGCCAGACACGGACGCCCTTGTGTGGGTCCCTTATCTCGGCGGCCCACTTGCCCCATGGCCTTTGCCGGATTCCTCTGTAAATATTCTTGCGAGGCCTTCCTCCGTTTTTCTTCTCAGGCTTCTTCTTCTTGTTGTTATTGTCATTTTTGTTGCTATTATTCTCACATGTCACTGTATTAAGTAAGGCCAAAAATGGCAAAAATTTATATCTAATATAAGGTAACAAACAAAAATGTTATCTTTAATAAAGATGATGGCACAAGAAATTACAAGTTGCAGAGACTGTACATTATACAGTGGGATTCTCTCATATTTTCATGTGGATTATAATCATATCATCAACTAACAATTGATCAGATTCTTCGCTTAAATTTTCAAAAGATATATCTACTTTTGTTTATTTTCTTTCATGATGGTTTTCTTTTTCAATGAATAGGATGAACGTGATTAAGAGTGGCCAACCAAAAAGAAAAACGGATGTCTCTTCTCTCCTGGTAGTCGACCATCCTATCAAATCCTTGAATAATAGCAACTGCCCTTAATTTACTCCTTTTCTGTTCAGACTCCATATTTTTTCTTTTCTTGCTTTGTCAGTTTATATTTATTACAGTCAGAGAGAGATAATATACTTTCTCTCTATATTGACACAAAATGACAAAATATACAAATAGACACTCATGAATATAACCACCAACCAAAAGCTAATTATTGAAATACCCAGAGAAAAAATTAATTATATCATCGGCAGAAATCTCAGTTTTTAAACCCAGATTGAGAGAGAGAAAAAGCTAAGGTTATGTGCATACACTGAAAATAAAAAAAATAATACTTCATGTGGTCTTAATTATAAGACTACTTTAATTTTTTTAACTTTTTTTCAGTCTAAAAAAAATCTTTTTTCCTCAAAACTAATTTATTCTACTTATAAACTAACCTATAATCTAATTTCATGTGACATATGTTATAATTTAGTGGTCTAATTTGCTTCCTTAACTTAAAAAAAAAAAGTTAAAGTGGTCTTTAGGAAGACAGGGGGAGTAATAGAAAAAACGACTGTAGTCCCTAAAAACAGATCCTGGTTTCACTCATATACATATGTAAATTGAACTTATAACAATGAAAACCCAAAATGGAGGACCACACAAACCACTCAAAAACACATAAAGACACAATTTTTTGGCAGAAATAAACGAAAGCTTACAATATTAAGATAGAAAATTGAAGAAAATAAAATGATTTTGGAAGAAATGAAGAAGAATTTACCTGGGGTAGTAGGTGGAATGGGAGAGAGATTGTGATCATTGTGGTGTTGGGAAGCAGCTGAAAGAGAAGAAGGATCAAATCCTAAGAGGTCAGCAAAGGCGTCGAGTTCAGAACAGAAATCATGGGTGGTGGATTTGCGACCAGCAAGCTTGGGAGGGACGAAGTCGGAGATGATGGCACCTCCACACATAGTTTCAGATTCTTAGTTTTTCAGAAAGGAAAACATAAAAGGGAGGAAGAGAACAACAGAAATGACGTAGAGAGAGTGAAGAAGAAAGATGGACAGGAGGGTAGAGATTTATAGAGAGAGAGAAGAGAGGGCTTCACTGACACGACACAGTGGGGCCCATACAGAGGGACACAAAATGAAAACTGTCCTTAATATAACACATATCATGGGGAGGGAAAGATGAGTAGAAAGCGTCTAATAATAATTTGGATGGTCTAAATTTATAAATTTAAAGTTTATAATTTTTAATTGATAACTATATTTTTGAATAAAATGATAGTTAATAGATTATTTTTATTTTAAATTTTTTACCTATTAAAATAATTGCCATTTAAAAATTATAAACTTTAAATTAATAAATCTAGACTGTTCAGAATGGAGGAGCACCCCTTACTCATCTTTTTTAAGAGCACTTAAATTGATTCCCGTATCTAAAAGTTTATATTGATCTAAGATATAATATGCCTTTCTAATTTTTTTAGAGTTAATATAACTTTTAATCCTTGAACTTTCACTCAATTTTGGTTTTGATCCTTGAACTTTCAAATTGATGGTTTTGGTCATTGAACTTTCCGTCAATTTTGCTTTTGATCCCTAAACTTTCAATCAATTTTGGTCATTGGTCCTTGAATTAAAAAAGAACTTAAAAAAAGCAGGGACCAATAGTTATAAATAACACAAAGTTCAGAGACCAAAACCACAAATATAAAGTTCAGGGACCAAAACCAAAATTAATAAAAAGTTCAGGGATCAAAATCACCGATTCAAAAGTTCAGGGACTAAAACTAAAATTGAGTGAAAGTTCAAAGACCAAAAGCTGTATTAACCCATTTTTTTTATAATACTTTCCCAAATTGCGCCTATTTGATACTCTCTTAATAATAATATAGTAAAAGAGATGAAAGAAATTAAGGAAGTTAGTTGGAGTGTTTTTTAAAAAAAACATATATATTATATCAACTAATTTAAGTAACATCTTTAATCTATCTAATCAAATTGGATATATGTATGGTATTTATAGGAGAAAGTTGAAATGATAGTCCCACACAATGTAATATTTGAATTTAGTAACGTTTATATATAACATTTGACAATATATCTAATATGATTATTTCCAATAAAAAATACATTTGTCTGACAAAAAAAATAATTAAAACATACATTTGTCTATAAACAAAATTACAAAAGCAGCATGTTATAATCTATGATCCTGAAAATGCCTTATCACCATCAAATTTTTAAGGACTGGAATAACATTTAGTCTTATAATGAAATTACTTAATCACTCTAAATTTGAAAAAGAAAACACAGAAAGCAACAAAACAAATTAGATGAACTTATTTCAAAAGCTCAACGAAATCATGGCAATTTTTAACATTTAAAAAGTGCTTACAAACCTTTTTACAAATTATCATGTCCTCGTACTCAAAGAATGACTAAAATTTATACTTCAGTGGATACAGCAGAAATTACTTCATCGTATTTTTTAAAATATAAGAACTAATAGAAAGTTGAATTCAGTTCAAAATACAATATTCCAATTCATTTATCTCTTATATTTATAATTTTTTAAATTAATTTACCTAATATGATACGTATAATAATCTAATATAATATAACATAGTGATTCATCAATAAACATATATATATATATATAACATAGTGATAGTTTAAAAGTCATTTCACATTATTTTATTAATCTATTCAAATGAGCTGATTGGCTACAAATATACAATATAATAGTGGATTGTAACTTCTTTTAGAAACGTCCATTTAGAAAGGAAGGAGGGGAGGAAAAAGGAAGGAAAAAAGGGTGGGAAGGTGATTAAACGGCCCAGAAAAGAGGGAGGACACATGGATGGGTATCCCACTGGTGGCTCCTTTGGAGTGACCCCTTATGCATCTCACCCTCCCATTCACGTTAATTACCACTTTACCCTACCCTCCCCCTCCCCCTCCCCCTCCCCCTCCTTTTTTGTACAAACCCTACCCTTCTTATTATTAAGGTTCAAAAAATTGGACCGGACATCGAATTAGATGAGGCACTGGTTTAAGGGTTAATTTTCGGATCGGGGTCAGAACGGTTATATTAAAATAATAAAATCTTATTGATATTAACATTAATAATCACTAATATCAAAATGTAAACATAGATAAGTATGCATGATTCATCAAACATGAATATTTTGATGTTTCTATAGAGGAAAAAATATAAAATATTAGTTGAGTACATGTGAAAATAAATATTATTCTACAATCCACAGACTAAAATACAAATACTAAGAGCAGTAACAATTAAATACTAAACATATGCAAGTATAATAGCATTTAAAATATCATAATTTGCTTGTTTCTAAAATTAAGTGAAGTGAAAGTTGGTAATTAGGTGAATTATAACAAAATAAAACAATCAAATTTTTTTAAAAAGAAAAGAAAAGAAAATTAGAGAACCGGTTCAACCCCCAGTTCTGGCCGGGTTGCCCGTTTCTGGGCGTGTTGAACCGGTTCTCCGCCTGTTCAACTGACCTGCCGGGGCTAAAGGCTCACCTGGACCTCGTTGTGGGCGGTTCACGGTTCAACCGGTCCGGGTCTTCGAACACTGCTTATTATATAAACACTCACTCCTCTACTCAATATAAGATCAATTTAACATTTTTTAATATTAAGGAAGTTAAATGGACAATTTAATTTTAATATATGTTACATGTAGATTGTAAGAAAGGTGGAATAGTTTTTGAGAAAAAAAATTTTGTAGGACATAAAAATACTTTTAAATTATTTATTTTGCATTTTTGTTCTTTTTTAAAAAAAGGCGACTTGATTTTATATTCAAGATCACGTGGTGTAAATACCTTATTTTTTCCGGGCCCAAATAATAAAAATAAAATAAAATAACAGACAAATAAAATCTCTTGACTTTTTCTTGCAATTTAGGGTAACATTGATTCAATTATGGAAAATGTTCAATAAAATCATGTAGATGCTCTTCTAATTAATGGAGATTGGACCCACAATTCTAGTCATCATTGTGAATGAAAGTAAGAGGAAAAAAAGAGAGGGGCAGAAATTATTTAAGGACGAGGCAGAAAGAGCTTGGGAGAGAAAAGGGAAAAAGAAGTGGAGGAAGAGGAGACAAGTGAGAAAAGAAGAGAGCCACTATTTTATTGCTCCATTAGATGTCTAGACGCTTATGATGTTGATGAACTTATCTATAAGATTGAGACACATCTATAAAAACTCTAGACATATCTATTTCTTTCATGATCTTATTTGAATTATCAAGTGCATTGATCATGTTCATCCACTAATTATTTTCCTTAACTCCATTTTTTTGTTGACAAGTGTTTCCTTTTGTAATTGTTTAACCATTGAAACGATTGCATGCTTCCTTAAATATCTAGAATTATTGATCACATCTATTTCTTTCATGATCACATTCACTTCACCTCTTTTTATATTTGATTCCTCATCCAATTTCGGCATACAAGACTATGTGTGGATAAGAGGATGGACATGTGTGGGTTTAGAGATACTTATTGTCATCACAATCATCAAATGGATAGACAAGTTTAAATGATAATCTCTTTTGCTCCAATATGTCTTATGATCTAATTTTTTTGTATGAGAACATGATTTTGATATATGCCTTCACCACTACTGAAAATACCTTTTTCGGCGGCCTTTTCTTTTAAAAAAGAAAAAAAAGCCACAAGAAGTGCAATTTTTTTTAAAAAAAATCTAACGCAACTTTTTTTTTAAACAAACGCAGTAAGAAGTGAATTTTTATTTTTTTTAAAAAAGAATAACTCTAATGCGGCCTTTTTTTAAAAAAAACACTACTTTAGAATAACTTACTTTTTAAAAATATATATATAATCTAACGCGGCATTTATTAGGAAAAATGTCGTGTTATGTTTTTGAATTATAAATTTTTTTAAAAAAATTAATGCCCTACACGGCGTTTCTGTCCAAAACGCCGCATTAGGGTTTAAAAAATCAAAATTTTTCCCACTGAAGCTCTCCCTCGCGGTTGCTTTCATCTCCACCTTACAAACTTTCTCCATTTCCTCTTTTCTCTCCCTTTACCATCAATTTCCTCTCACAAATATGAAATGACTCTCCTTTTGTATAAAAATTAAATAATAAGATTTCAAAATGATTTTTCTGTTGTGTGAGGTTTTTAGAACCTCCTCAGGTAGAATTCAATTATTCTTTCATGTGAGATTATGGGAATCTCCTCAGGAAGTTTAATCCAAAATTATTTTAAGAAATATTCCTTTCAAAATAAAAATAAAATTGTTTTCAACATAATTTTTATGCCGTGTGAGGTTTATTATTAGAACCTCCTCAGGGAAAATGATTATTCTTCTGTGTGAGACTATATATGGAAGTCTTCTCGTGAAGTTTAATCCAAAATTCTTGTGAAAGTCTTTTTCTAAATAAAAACAAAAACATCTTTTCCTAAATAAAAAATTCAAACCAATGATAAATATTTTTCTTAAAAATTAAATAAACATTATTCCCTAACAAATACAAACTCACTTACACGTATTTCTATATTGAACTACTGGGTTTTGATCACTCGAAATGGTACTTAGGCCCTAAGTTCTCATCCTAGGTCACGTCTACCATTATAAATAAATAATTTGTTCTATTTTATCACTTTTTTGTAAATAAATTATTTTTTGGGTAATTGCAATGTAATTTAAAGCCATATTAATTTTAAACAGTCAACTTAAGGTGACTATTCTTGTGAACGAGCGCTATGGGGTGTCTAACACCTTTCTCATGCACAATCGACTCCCTAGCACAATTTGGTTTTGCAAATACCATTTGGTTTTTTAAAGGTTTTTAAAAATTATCCTATTTTAAAAATTTTAGTGGCGACTCCATTGATTTGATTTTAGGGCGCTACACATGGACTATATTTTTTCAAGCACATCAAAGTGTTTAGATCAAAGGGATGTGCGTTATTATATCTTAACAAATGGTATTGTATTCAAATTTTATCCATGCAATTGTGATAATTCCTTGCAGGTAGCCATGTTATTATAGTTTATATGATTTTACCTCGCTGAAAAATACTTCATTCTTAAATTTGAAATATGCACGTCAATTTTTTTTTAAATCAATAAATTAAATGGCTGAAAGCTGAGCGATTGAATTGACAGAGATAAATTCCCAAAATAGAGTTGTAATACGTTAAAATATGGGACTATATGACTGCTTTGTTCTTTATGTTTATGTTTAAAATTACAGTTTCACCCAATAAAATATAATTTCATACGTGAAGAGGTTATTTTTAATAACTTAAGAGACAGTTACTCATATATATATTCTAAAATTTCATAAAATTATACTTCTATGATTTGCTTATGAATTGGTAATACCCTACTAATCTGACCGGACACATCAAACACAAAAATCTTAAGTGATTTTATTCATAAGAGGTTGTATTGGGAAACCAATACACATTTGTAACAAAACAAAAAACAAAAAATAATTTTTTTATATCTTCTAAATTAGTTAAGTATGTTTTATATTAAAAACATGTCAAAATGTAGCAGTGTTTGGTTTAACAAAAAAAAAAAACATAACAAATAGTCAAGATTGTTTGCATAAATTTAAAAGTTCCAATAGGTTAGGTTTAGGGTCAAATTTTTTAAATTTGAAGGCTCCTCATAATTCCAACTCTAAAAGATTTCCTGTAGTTTTTAAAATTTTTAATTTTAATGTTTGTAATGACAAGTTATTTAATGGGAAAATTAATGTAGGTCTTGGTCCCTCAAAATCGCCAAACTAAACTGAATTGAATTGTATTCGGATTTAGATTATATTAAATCAAAATGTCAAATAACACCATTGAGAATGAAAGTGAGAATGAAAAAGGAAGAATGACAATAGTATACTTGACATATTGATTTACTATAGTTCAAGTTCAAAAGGATTTCAATTTAAATTTGTGATTTTGAGGGACATGGGCTTAATTAATTGTCTTCCGTGGGATCTAACGTTAATTTTCACTTATTTAATTGAGACAAAAGGATTTAAAGTTTCTCATTAATTTTGTTAATAATTTAAACCATTTTAAACTATTATAATATTTGAAAAAAGTTTTAGGTAATTAAAGAAAATGAAATATCGTTAATGTTAATACCTTCAAGGTGGAGAAAAACCAACTTTTGAGCATTCATTAAAATTAAGTTTTTTATACTTGAACACAATTTATTTTCGTTTGAGGTTATTTTTTCCTATGTGTGTAAATTGTATGCAGTACTAAAAGAGACGATTTATTGATTGGATTGGAACGCCTCCCTCTTTTTTAATCCATTCAAGAAAGAGAGGCCTATGCATTACTTTTAAGAACTTTTCTTATAATAGTATATTACTTTTCAATCCAAAAGTTAAGTAAACTCACACGATTTCCTTGTCTAAAGTAATGTGTGTTGTTCAGAATATACTCAAGTTGGAGTAAACATTTAAGTTGCTTTTAACTTTGATACAAAATTCCAACTCGATGACAAAAAAATTTTTGATGACACTCAAGGACAAAAGTAAATACATATTAAAACAGGTAGAATTTTTTTTTTTTAAAAAAAATTAAAGGTCAATACACTACTTTGCCCGGGATTATAAATATGATGAGACTGGCGATCTCATACTTATAAGAGAAATTTAATATATGCTAGGAGGCCATTGAAAAACATGTAATTATTTAGAAGCCAATAAAAATAAATGCACGAGGAAGCCTCTTCAATTATGGGCCATGCTTACAATGGGTCAAATGCGGCGTGTTTGGTTGGAGAGAAAACTTAGGGAGGAGAAAAGTATGGGGAAAATGGAAGAAAAAATAAATTTTCATCTGTTTGGATTAGCGAGAAAAACAAGGGGTTAAAAATTATGTAGGAACCACCAAACACTTATAGATCAACTACCTGCCTATCTCATCGACGGCGATGGGAGCTACCTCCTTACTTGCATTTGTTACTGTGAGCTCATCTTCTCACTTCTCCTCTTTATTGTTCTCCATTTCAATCCATGTATATGAATTTTTTGTGTGATTCACTATTTCTTTAGTTCAAATATAGTATCTGAAGTTGTTGATTCCACCCTTAATTCTGAAACGAGAATATCAAGGATTGCCTGGATTCTGAATTTGTAGTCGATTTTTGTGCTTCTTGGCTTCTTGTTACTACAATACTTACAGCCTATTGCTTCCATTATCAACTCCACGCTTATTATGCCTTGTCAGAAATTTTTTGTTGGCGTTTTGCTTGCTTGGACCGTGAGGTGAGTCACTAATTATCCTCTCTGTATGTGTGTGTCATTTTTAATCATACTCAAAACATAATTCAAGTGCAAGTCATCTTTAAAACCTACCTCACTGACAATGGAGACCATAGCACCACACTTTCAATCGTGTAAGATTTTTCATAAGTGGGAATAATGCTGAAGGAATTGGCCTGCTTAAACTACTCCCATAAATCCTCCTGACAAAATGAAAAATCGACCATTCAGATTAAAGGCCCTTGGTCTAGGAGTTAAAGGCAATTAGAGTCTGATAAGGGGGAAAAATAAAGGAAGAGAGAGTTTTGCTTTATTCTCCGGAGACTTGTCTAATTCTGAATAAAATCAGCTATCTTCCCATAAAATTGATTGTTTCCATTTAATAATTTTTCGGCAACAAAGTTCTGAAGCATTGGAAGCCAGAAGGAGCATCCTTTAAATTAAACTATGCACTTCTCTGGATGGCATTTGGTTTTCTCCTCTGGGTTTCAGCCTTTGGTTATCTTAGAAGGCCGTTCTTTCTGGATGTGTAAAAAGAGCGGGAAACTCTTTTGAGCTAAGGCTTTCCTTTAGGTGCTCGGCTATGTTTCTCTCAGGGAGATCCTTGTCCTCTGTCATTGTTTTATCTTGACATCCAAGTATAATAAAAGTTTTACTTTGTAGTTTTATGATGTGATCGGAGAATCTAATAATTGGTACACGACTGCACGTGCATCTGCAAAACATAATTGCTAGTTTGGACTTCATACCTTACTCATAAAGACAATTTCTCTTTTGTTACTTAGTTGGATGAAATTCAATAGGTATTACATAAGCAAATGGAATTCAAATTTCTACGTTCTAAATTTCTAAATGGAATTCAAACTTACATATATAGTGTCAGATTTAAGAAAGAATCTGTCAGTTTCAATGAAGTCCTTGATTTTTGGGGAAATTACACTAGACCCCGGTTCATAAAACTGGGAATGCGAGCCGGCCCAGCTTTTATTTTAGCACCTCCAAAAGGTTTAGGCCCACATGTCGAGCCGCGAGCTTAAACGGGCTAGCTCGCGGGCCGGCCCGTTTGGGCCCTCATGTTTGTTCTTTTTTCTTTTATAATTATGTTATTATTTAATATTTATAAAAAAAATAGAAAAATAAGAAAAAGATTTGGTATTTTTGCTGCATAAGAAAATGAGCTTACTCATATGAATCACAATCAAATGATGATACAGATATGAAAAAGAAAATGATAATGACTCTAATTCCTAATGTTTAGTGTAGTTTGTGGCTTTCACTTTTCTTCCTTTTGATTTTATACAGTAGTTTATTTAATTGTAATACGTGGACTTTATGTAATTATTTATTTAATTGTGTTGTGTGGACCTTATCGAACAATTTATTTAATTGTAGTGTGTAAACAATGGATAACTTGATTTATATTTAAACTATTTATGGCTTGGTATTTGTTTGCAAAGGAAGTCTGGAAAGATGTGAAACTTGGTTTATGTTGGGAGCTTGGTGATGGTTGGAGAACGAGACTCTGGATTGATATCTGGTTGCCGAGTGTGGGGCCATTAAAACTTCTAGCCTTCAGAGATATCCCTGAGGAAGAAGCTTCTCTCCCAGTTAAGATATTTGTTGACAGGGATGGAAATTGGAAGTGGCACATGTTTAAGAACGACCTCTCTGTTAATGTAATATCTCTCAAAGCAGGAAGGAGAACTCCAAGAACAGGGGATGGAGAGACCCAATGTTTCTGGGATCATACCACAGATGGGATTTTTTCGGTGGCTTCAACGTATGAGGTGCTTTGTGAGGAGGAATGGGTCAACCCATGACGATCGTGGGACATAATATGGAAGTGGGTGGACCCCTACGAGTTCAAGTCTTCTTGTGGCTTGCATGGAGGAATAGCTTACTCACGAACGCAGAGAGAAGTGGACGACATATTGCAGAAAGTGATCTATGCACCATTTGTAGGCAAGCAACTGAGGATATGGATCATGTTCTGCGAAGATGTGTAGTTGCAAAGAAGGTCTAGACAACTCTACTACCAAGGGATAAACTTGAAGCTTTCATGAGAGGCGATATCCAAGCTTGATTGATGAATAATTTATCTAAAAGTAAATGGGTTGGGGAAGACAATACTCGTTGGAGTTCAATTTTTGGGCTTACCTATTGGAAATTATGGGATACGAGGAATGAGTCCATTTTTCAACAGGAAAATATACAAGCCGAGAGATTGGTTCAAGAGGTCTTGGCCTTATCTGATTTCAATAAAGAAGCAGGGGAGAGTATTCGCTGAGCTCGTGGAGATTCATTAATAAGAGAGGCCTGAATTGTCACTTGGTTTAAGCCGCCTATTGATTTTGTTGCATTAAATTGTGATGGAGAAAAGAAGGGAGATACAGGTCGAACTGGTGCAGGATGCATTATTCGAGACTCCTCAGGTACGTGGCTAACTGGTTGTTACTGGAATATTGGATCATGTTCATCTTTGTAGGCTGAACTATGGGCTTTAGTGGATGGCTTAGAGTTTGCATGGTCGAAGGGTTATAAAAGAGTGAAGGTCCAAGTTGATTGTTTAGTGGTGTTGAGCTTGATTCGGCGAGATGAGTTTGATCCCAATGCAAATATGGGGCTCATCAGGGAAATCCATAGACTACTAAATCGATAATGGCATGTTGAGCTGACACATGTTTATAGAGAAAGGAATCGATGTGCTGATTTTCTAACTACATATGCTCAGCGATCTGATATAGGCTACTACAAATTACAAGCACCACTGGACGAATTAATGTTAATTATTCAAGAAGATGCCACGGGCACTGGTAGTCTCCGAGTTGTTTCTGCTTCTGCTTGATATAGCAGACCACTCCAATTGTAAACAAAAAAAATATTGAATTATTGAGTTGATAATATTTGGTATTTAAACGTAATTTAAATCATATTTATGTTTTTTATCCGGTGTTTCATTATTTTAGTTAGAAACAAATGTTTGGAAGTGAAAAAAATACTTAAAAAAAAAAAAGAGGCCCATCCAAGACCCGTCACCTCAAGGGTCGGACTTTGTAAAATGCCCTATTTTTTGGAAGTAGGCTTGGCTCATTTAGGTCCGACCAGTCACGGATCAGGCTTGAACGGGTTGGGTCACCCGACTTCTTGGCTCTATCGGTTCATATTGGGGTGCCTTGTGCTATCCCCATCAATAAATCACTGAAAGTTGGGCATTTTTAGCCCCTGAGGCATATAAATGGCCTTACCTTCGAGTTCAACTTTGACATTGGAGCCTAGATGCTCCTCTCAAAGTCAAATCAAAATTTAACTTCATAAATAAATAGAGAATCATTCTTGTTACTTTTGCCATTCCTTTTCTTTTTCTCAATGTTCATTATTCTCTTCATTTGTGGACCAGGTTTTTCCTTTCAATATCTATTATTCATTAATGCATTTGCTCTTATTCTGAATTTTGAATCAAAAAGTTAAAGGCTAAAACCTTTCAATATCTATTATTCATTAATGCATTTGCTTTTTAATGGTTAGACAATTATATAGGTTAAGGTTGTCTTTTCGTCAAAATGGCTTAAGCCAATTGATGAGACTCCCTTCCTACATTATATACCTTTAACCTTTTGTAGTTTTAATCATCGTAGTATATTCTAATATCCTTCCTACTACTTTTTCTTTTTTCTCTTTCCTTTTTTTCCGCCTGGGCTTGTACTTCTTTTTTAGTCTCAGAGGCCTCACGTCGAATCTTTATTTTTTCTTTTGTCTGGGCTTGTATTTTTTTTCCCCTCAGAGGCCTCAGCTCCAAATATATATTTTTCCACCTTTTTTATTTTTACAATATGTAGTTTTTTTTGTTTTGCGTCCCATTGATCAGAAATGCTGAATTTCTTCCCGTCTATATTACCTATTAATACTGCTCCACTTAAATCAACATTGTTAGATGATGTTTTTACCACTTTTATGGATCAAATAGTCAAGTTCATTGGTCTGTTGGCCAACCTATAGAATAATTTTACATGAATGAAGTTAATATTAGCTTATGTACCATGGATGTTTTCTTTTTCTGCATCTAACTTTTACTGGCATCTTACCTATAGGCATCCTTGCTAAGGGTAGCATACTCTTCTCCCTTGATGCCATTTTTTATGAAGTGTCTAAACATTTTGACAAGGGTTCTTTCTTCTCCGTTGTGGCTGGGTTAGAGATGAAGGTTTTTTTTTGGTCAAATTTTCTAAATTTGTATTGTCTTTCCTTGTTGCTCAATTCTCCAATTCAAGGAGGCCTTTGCAGATGGTTATGTATTAGAATAAGAGGTAGTAGTACAGATTGTGTATTGTCATTGTTGAACAAGGCTGAGGATTCAGATTGGGCAAATTGAGATTTGGATTCTATGGTTGAAGTTGCTAATGTGAATTTCTCTCCTATGGGATTCAATCATGGATTCATTGCAGTACTATAGCTACAGTTATATGACCAACACATAGTTAGTCTAGCAGTGTAAAGCCCCACTAGATCCCTTGAGGTCTTGAGGCGAGTTTTAGAGAAGATGCTTGTATTGGGAGGGGAAGCCACGAACCTCGAAACTAGACTAATCAATTATTTGGATACATGGTAATATGATCCAGAAAAAGCGCTGATTGCCAGTTGATTAAAAAAACAAAAATAGCTACAGCTATGTGTTCTACCACTCTTTTCAAGAACAAGTCTAATCTTCAGTGGCAAGTGGAAGCAATCCAACAAATAAAGATTAATGGAACAAGGACATCTGCACCATTATTTGATGTTGCGCCAAAGCACCCTGCTTGGAAGTTTTATGAATCCCGACAAGTTACAAGGAAGATAAAAGAAAGAAAAACACATTCAAGATTTGACTAGAAAACAAATAACAGCTTCATTAATTTATTTACGTGGATATCTGGCAGTGTCAGAGCAATATTTGTCAATTCTAGTTTGCTTGCTTCAGATATCCAAGTTTGCAGGCCATATGGCTACATTATCAAAAGTTAGCATGAGCTAACAAGGAAGATAAGAATAACATGGTTGAGTGAAATTACAAAGAAATTTCCCCTGCTTATTTTTTGCTAGGAAAAGAAGGTGAAAGGGACAAATGGAAGGGGGTGGAACAAGCATAACCTGGGGAACGTCAAAATCCCAAATTTGGTGGTCAAATGCCCTGAATACATCCTAACACAATTTGAGACTCCAGTAAACTGTTTGAAAATCTAGAAAATGTGTGGGTATTGTTCAACCTCTGCTAATGGACAAGAATATTGTTCAAAGTTATTATATAAATAATTGCAAGAGTATTTCAGGCATTTTATCGGTCAATCTAGCTGTTGATTGGCCTCTAATCTGGTTTTGTTAAGAATTACTTTAGAATAAAAATAGAATATTAGTTTATTTTTAAAATATAATCGGATCTGTCTATATTTTTAAACTAAACAGGAGGATCAGGCATTATAACTCCAAATTTTAGTTGATTCTGATTATTTGTTCACTTTTTTGTGCATTTTGGTTTGGACAACATGAAAGATGGGTATATGAAGGTGTGATAGATGATCCTTATGGTGAATTTTTCATTGCGGAGAACAAATCACTACAAAAGGTAGTTTAATATTTTCTGTCATTCACAACATCCCTTTATTGTTATTTCAATCTCTCACTCTAGACTGTCACAATTTATAATTATGTGCAGGAGAGTCTCACTCAAGATAATGATGCTAAATATTGGCAACACCGTTACAGCCTTAAAGAAGGAATTCCCAGTTTTCTATCAAATTTGGCTGGAACAATCTTGACAACTGGGAAGTATCTGAATGTCATGAGAGATTGTGGGCACAATGTGCGGGTTTTTCCACTGTATCAATTATGCTTTGTTTGCAGAATAGATTTCTCTTCTCAAATCTTCTTGACATAGGAGGTTGATTGCCTAAAAGAAGATTTCCTTGTTTTATATCTGGTTGCACCTCTTAATGTACCTAACCTCCTTCACATTAGGTCCTCGCATCAGAAATTTGAAACTAACAAGCTTTGGTTCAAGTCGTCAGTATCTTGAATGTATTAAGGCTGCTTATAACTTTGCAAGTGGTGAGCTCCTGAATCTCATCAAAGATAAGGTTAGGTAGGATTCGAATCTCATGATAAAATTCTCAACTTGTTTTCTGAAGTTCTTGCAATGGTCATTTCTGATGGTGAGTTATATTTGTATGTTTAGTTTGATCTGCTGGGAAAGCTGCGGTCAATAAAGCACTATCTTCTTCTTGATCAGGTATATAGAAAAGTTTGGTTTTGAAGATATGAAATAGCTATGCTGGCAAAGCTAATACAGTATAGAGGACAATATTAAACAGTAATCAGAATGTTCCCTTCTTTTTCCTAATTGGCTTAGGATAAAGTAAAATAAAGCTAATCATCCTTGATCCTGTATTCCATCACAGCTGTTCAAACATGTTGACTTTTGGTTTGAGTTTGCATGTAGAGAAAAGTACGGGAGCAAAATATGCTGTAAAAATCAGGGATGCTGTGTATGCAACTGAATATTTTGTATTGGAATTTATTTTGAAAATTGGTTCTGATTAATCAAAATGGTATCATCATGTTGGTTTTCTTTGACTTCAATTGAAATGAAGGAGAAGCTTGTTGGTAAAGGAGAAATGATAAGCATTCTACTTTTTATTTTACTTCTGACGGTAGTTGGGGAAAATTTGTACGAACGTCCTCTGGTCATATTGACTCTGAGGCTTTATTGGTATAAATTAGAATTGGGCATGGTTGGCTACATAGTATGGTAATGTTCTTGTGAAATGAGTCAGGCAGACATGGATGTTACTATAATTAAGATTGACCGTATCAATGTAAAGATTCTTATTCTTCTAGTGTGCATCTTGATTATGCATCAAGCATGGCCCTTAATCCTGTAAGGCATAGAAGAACCTAGCATGTTGAAGTTGATCAAGGCATAGCAGAACCTAGCATGTTGAAGTTGATTAGCCCTTAATTAGAGAAAAAGTAGCATATGGTATTACATGTTTGTCCTATGTAGCCAATAACGGATATCCTTACAAAAGGACTACCAGGAAATTGGTCGAAGGGCTTTATAAGCAAGTTGGACATAATAAGTATCTATGATCTAACTTGAGGGGGAGTGTAGTAAATATGTACATATTATGAAAATAATTAGTTGGAGTTTTAGGCTATTATTAAGGTATATTTTTAGATATGATGCAACATAGAATATTTACCTGTACTGCATAAAAATAATCAATTGTTGGTGGAGCATCAGTAGCAATCTCCTTGTACTACATTAATGTTGTAGATAGCCTGTGAATAATAATCATCAGACTATTCTAAGACAGACGGTCTACAATAAGAAATATACTTTTCATTTTATTTATTCTGACAGTAGGAAGAGAAAACTTGTAAGAACCTCCTCTGGTCATATTGAATCTGAGGTTTTATTACAAAGAATATGGTAATGTGCTTTTGAAATGAGTCAGGCTGACACGGATGTTACATGATCAAAACTGACCTTTATCACCGTAAATATTTCTATTCACCTAGCGTAATTCATGATTATATGAAAAGTCCATAACGTAGGATTTGGGAGCTGGGAAAATGCAGGGACTTTGGGATCCTAATGTCAGACTAAAAAATGTCGCCGTCATGTGAATTATATTTTGTTGGAAAATACACTTTAGGACAAAAATCTTCCTTTGATGTTCATATTTGATGATTTGAAGATGTATGGGTGTCAATATTCAGAAATGTTGTGCATTCAAAGACATCGTCCTTTTCTTCACTAATCTTAGCATGATCATAATAATTGTCTATGATCATACAGGGTGATTTCTTGGTACATTTTATGGATATTGCTCGAGATGAACTGGCGAAAAAGCCTGATGAAGTCTCTGTTGAGAAGCTGCACGTGTACAATCATAAGCACTATATTATTTTTTTGTTTTGGAAAACGCAGATGTATTTAGTAATTCCATAGAACACCAAGATTTTAACTGTGGGCTTTCATCTTGTTTTTTTTATCTTTTCTTTTCTTTTCCCATTTTCATGTGACTTAGTCGCTTCTGGACCTTGCTTTGCGTACTACAGCAGCTGCAGCAGATTCTTTGCACTCAACACTCGAGGAACTGCTATCTCTAGACCATCTCTTCAATGCCGTAGTATGCTTAAATTTATCAATAGCCTTCTATGTTCGTTTTGGGCCCTTTCTGTTCCACATACACTGGCCCTTCTCTATTGTAGTTCAGTTTGTCTGTTGATTTTCATAATGATGGATTTTGCTTTCTATCTCTGTCTTATATTTACGAAAAAATAATTGAACCCGAACTTCTTATATAATTTCAAATATGCATATATATAGTGGGTGTGGTAATTTCAAATATGCATACTTAAATATTCTATTGAATTGCAAATGGCACCCAGTTATTTTATTTTTACTTTGCTTATCTTTCATTCAAAGGTTTGAGCTGGTATGCGCAGTTTGGTGCATTTCTCAGTATATGATGACATCTTTTATTAAAGGTTATTGAGCCCAACTGGCATGTCATGTATAGCAGACTTCAGTCAGCCAAGAGCATAGATGAGGTAAATTCTCAATCCTTGAGAATGTAACATCCTCTTGACATTCAATTAATTATTACATGTGGTATATGTGTGCTTTTCTATGTCTGAAACAGGTTATTCAACATCATGATTTTTTCCTTGATAAATGTTTGAGGGAATGCTTGCTTCTTTTGCCAGATCTGCTGAAGGTTAGTTTCTCTTTATTGTATGACTTCAAACGGTTTTGCTATGGCAACTTTGAGCTACAAAAAGTATCGTCTTTCTTATAATGATTTGATGAAAGGATCTTAACACAATGAGAATAAGCATGTTTGAATGGAGTTTTTTGGTTCCAGGCTCTTGTGCTTTCAGGTGGAGTTGGTTCCCTTCTGTCACAAAATAGGGGGAATGAAAACAATTTCTGAAAGTTGTCATGGATTTCTGAATAGGATTGGATTGCAGTGGGGGAAGATTAACGTGAGAAAATAGGAGCAATTGAACTGTATTTGAAAAGTCTTACTTCCATTCAATGCCATCGCCCAGTACCAGATATTAACGAATTAATAGAGTTCAGCAATTTCGTAGAAATCACCGATTATTTTTTCTAAAAAACTTGCAATGATGCAGGATAGATTGAATACTACAATTTAATAGTGAAGACTATAAATAGATTTAATGTTATAATTAGGGATAATGGAAAGAGTGCTGCGTGTTTTCAGATTCAAGGATTTGACAACAGCCATGCGGCAACACAAAATATAAAATTGTGCTTCAAGGACTTTTTCAACTAAAAAAAATCAAGATGTGAAGTAAAATCTTGTAAAATAGTTTTGTTATAATCTTTTAACATGTTGTTTCATACAATTGTTCTTTGGGCTTGAAGTGTGAAGAAAATCATACGCTTATTGTACCTTGTACTAGAACTTTAAATAAGAGCATGATGAGAGACTCATGGATTGGGGAGATGAAAGAGTGTGTAAAAGTAGGAAGAAATATAGAATCACGGCTTATTACTCCCTAAATATGATATCTTAATTTTGTCTGCTGAATTTGTAGTTTGTCCGAAAGCATTCTTATCTATTACACATATTAAGGGTGTTTCCATCAAAGGCTAGTTCTGATGACCATGATTAAAGGGTGTGTTTTAGGGAAATCAATACTCGTGTATAACAAATAACTAAAATAATTCCCTTACTATTCTCAAATTAGCTATCGAGTTGTTATATTGAGGAATGTTAAGTCGTATATTCATCATAATAAGAAAAAGTATGCAACATGTATATAAACCATATGGGACTATCGAATATCCAGCTTAGCTTTATATCTAAACTTAACCTCAAGTGGGGTGGTTTGTCGTTTTGTTATATGTTTTCTTCACTATGCTCAATTGCAGAAGGTGGAGAGGCTGAAGTCCATGTGCCTGCAGTATGCAGCTGCAACTCAGTGGCTTATTTCATCTTCCATCAAAGTACACAATCCAGAGGAAGCCATTGATGGTTCAACTAGCTTGAGCAAAGCCAATCAATTGAAATCAGGAAGATTATCTCAGGCTTTGAAATCTACCACAAGAAATGCGGCCGTCCCTGACTCAGTTCTGTAAGTCAAATGATACTTTAATACATGCATGGAACCAACAAATTATTACTGGGGAAATTAGAGTTCATTTTCATTTTTTGTGGGTTAAATTGGTTTTGCTCTTGTGGTTTAGGATATGTCATTCAATTTTCTTTGTTCTTTTACTTCTAATTTGTCTTATGTATGTTTCACTTCAATTTTTGTTGTAGCGTTCTGAGGCTATTGTTGACTGATATTTAAAAATTGGATTTGTCTGCATTATCATTAATTCCTATGGAATTCTATGATATTATTTGAAGATATATTTATGTTTGTGTGAAATAGACTTTGTTCATCATATGAACATTTGCGTGACCATTTTTGCTAACATTTGAATAAAAATATACCATAATGATTAAGTAGAAATATAAAAGCCTTTCATGCAATCCCCCTCCCCACCGGGGCTTTACTGATATGACACCAATTATATATTGCAGCAAATTTGAGAGGGAATTCAATGGTGAACTTCAAAGTCTTGGATTAGTCTTGAGTAGAAGTTCCCAAGCAGAGCCATATCTCACTCATCTTGCGCAGTCCATTATTGGTGTTAGAAACGAATAGAATTGTATCTCCTGCCCTTTCCCTTACTGGATTGTTGTAATTTTTCTTTTTTCTCTTTTGGTGTAGGTATTTATAATATTGATAATGCTTGTCTCATACTTTTTGATTCATTTTTCAGGAATGGAAATAGCATTAGTGTTTTTATTGGAATGTCCGTTTTGTGTCTTCCAAGTTATTTTGCTTGGGGCCTGAACAACACTTAGTGCTTGTTTGTTTCACTTTTTCAAGTTTGTGTTATATGAGATAAATATGACAATAATTTTGTAACTGAGGGCAATGATGGACACAGCTCAAGATGTTTAGTCGCATGAAACTAGTTCAAATGATAAAAATAGGTTAGGGTCTTTTTTGTGATTATGATTCAAATCTTTGTAAAACATAATTAGGGTTAGGAAAACCTGGGATTGGACATATTTTGGAGGTCCAAATTGAATTTTCATTGATTGTTTGTGTGGCTAATTTTATTGAATTGGGTTTTGGTTATCAAAGCTCAGTTTTTCAATACCGGAAGCCTGCTGCTTTGGTTAAACTGAATTTTTTGATCCGAGTTTGCCCAACCTCATTCTCTATAATAGAGTAAAACCTTCATTTTCTAGGATTGATATCCAAACATTCCCCTAATTTGAACGGTTAACAATTTTTTAAATTTTAATATTTTCATCTTCAATAATGTAAGATGAAAAAGCGTATCAATAGTTTTAATTATTACTAACAAAAAAGAATTATTTTCATTACACAATAAATAATGAAATTTGGATAGTTCATTTCTTTTGGTCAAAAAATTTTGGATAGCTCATTAAAGTATACTTTTGCTCCTTCCTTGCATTAAGTTTCATTTTAATCATTTAAGTTTGAAATGTGTATTTTTAGTTCTTTTTCCTAACTCTATTCATTTCATTTAACAGGAAATGGTGACTCAACAGATATAAAGAATGATTCTATAATTAAATGAAGATAAAAAATGACTAATTTTTAAAATATAAAAGTGATTGTACTGAAAATTTAAAATTTAAGAATATTTTGTCAACATTTGACTACAAAAGCACTATTTAAATTTGTTTAGTCAATATTTTCCGTTAATTGAAACTAACAATGTTAATAAAAAAAAAAAGGAATAGAAGTACACTTTTCAAATTTAAGAGACCAAAACAATACTTTATACAAACATAAAAGATCAAAAGTATACTTTAACCTTTATTTAATTAGTTAATTAGTTCTGCCGCCAATATAACAAATTGAACCATAAAAATCGAATTCCATACCTTTTTTTTAAAATAAAAGACAATTTTCCATCAATAATATAAGAAGTTCTTATAAAACTAAATAACTAAGAAATTAAAAATGCGATGGATGTAAAGATCAAGCCAGTTCAGTGGTTGATCTTGAAAGATGGCAAGATCAAAGTTCTGAAGCATTAATTTGATGTCATTTTTCAATACTATATCAGCTAATGAATGCAAAAGTCTATCTTTTATTTTGTAAAACCACTGAGATCTAACCATCTAACCAAGAGTGGAGCAGGCCCTCTAAATAATGCGGATGATGAAATCCACAACAATAGAGCTTTCATAATTCGAAGAAAGAAAGATGAAGAATTGTGCTTATTTCTTTACCATAAAAATGTCAGTATGATCTAATTTTTGAGGTAAACCTATGAAAGACAATAGGCATTTATATCAACAGAGAGGAACCAGCCACTGAATAGTCAATTCCTTAGTGATGGAGCATGTGACTCGGACTCAATTGGCAGCCAATAGTCTTACAAAGACAATAGAGTTGAAAGAGAAAGCTTGCCAAATTTGTCGTATTAGATAACAAGGACAAGCTTTACCTCCTCCATAAACAATTATGTTCCTTAGTATACATATCGCATTAATTAGTAAAATAGATTTCTCAATTTTTTCAAGAGAATTCTCTACATAGCATGAGATCATGAAAGAATAGAACCATCTTTTAAATGAGTCAAAGTATTACCCAAGAGGTGGCATACCTAATTCATCCAGCATAACAATTTAAGAAAGGAGAAAGAGAAATGAAGAAACTAAAGAGAGAAATTGTCAAATTGCATTCATAGATTCAATTATACATGAGAGTTTCTTCTAATCATCCGAATGTTGAAGGCAAAAGCAGAAGATATTGATTTATTTAGTGAATTAATATAATTATTAGTTAGATGAATAAACTCAGCAACAATAATTGGGGGGGAGACGTGCAGCAGGAAGACACATAACGAGAACTGTATGACGCCCACACTTGAGGCAACCTTCGGTACAGTCTTCTGGCACCTTACACGACGCCGTTTTGTCCCACTCACTCCTTACCTTTACCTCACTCCTTCCTACAAAACAGCACCCCCAAATATTTGCAACTTTTTTTATCAACAAACTGGAAAGCATGCTTACAACATTAGTGACAAAGCAAGACTAAACAGCGTAAAATCCTTCATCATTCTCCTAGGATCAAGGATGTGGCTATGAATACAAATCTATTGAGCTTATATAAACCTTGAATAAGTTACCACTGAAGCAACTTCCTTGCACTTGTTGTCTTTTTTAGGATGATAGGGCATGACCACACATAAGTGTTACTCACTAAACATGCCAAACATATTGCTTCAGCAATATTTCTACAACACCATTTACTTAGGTGGATAATCTGATAATTTTGATTGGAAAGGAAACAAACAAGAATTTGCAAGCCCTTAAAGGCAAATTTCAACAATAACACAACTATAATATATAAGGACTAGTGCGTCCAACCTTAATTTATCATTTTAGAAGACCACAACCAATCATTTCACCGAGAACCTTCTCAGCCTTATCATTTTCTCTTTTCTTCAAAAGAGAATCAATCAGTGTCTTATATGTTACTGAATCAGGGAGACAGTCACTTGTCTTCATTCTTTGGAGCAAGGACATAGCTTCATCAAGCAAGCCTTTTCTACAAAGCCCATTGATCATAATGCTATATGTGTAGACATCTAGATGATAGCCACTGGTCCAAACTCAAGAGATATTGAATAATATCTCAAGCATCATGTAGTTTACCACATTTACACAAGCCATCAATAAGTATACTGCACGTGTTCACATCAGGTTGGATTCTCTGAGCAACCATTTGGCTAAACAATTCAATCCCCTTATCAAGATTTCGACTTTGCAAACCTTTACACAAGCCATCAATCAATATATTGCATGACTTTGCAAACCTTTACACAAGCCATTAATCAATATATTGCATGTGTACACATCAGGTTGAATTCTCTGAGCCACCATATGCCTAAACAAATGTAATCCCTTGATCAAGATTTCGACTTTTGCAAAATGCATCTAACAAAATATTGTAGGTGGCTATATTAGAAGCCTGACCATTTTCTCGCATCTCATAAACAAGATGTCACACATCTAACAATCTCCCCCAATTTGCAATACCCATCAATAAGAGAAGTATAAGTCATCACATCAGGAACCAGGCTTTTAACTACTCCATTTGGAAGGAGGTCACGAACCAGCCACATTAGGTCCATGGGCCTCAAGGATTTCCATGGACAAAACCGAAAGGTCATAAGAGCAACAACACCATTTCTGGAAACTTCAACTGAATTTGTAACCTCAAGATTATCAATTGAGAATCAAAGTTCTTCACTCTTTGATTTCCTAATAATGCATAATGGACAGCAGTTGTATAAGCAAATGCTGATATTTCATTACATAATCTGAAATCCTCAAACCAAAATCCTTATTAGCAAGAAAGGTACAATTAAACCATGAATGTCACAGTAAGAAAACATATTTCAGTCACATTTTTGCCTAAAGTTATAAACACAATGAATAAAAAGCATAACAGGTAAACATGCCAAAAGAATTATTTTCAGTTATACTCAATTTATACTAGTATATTCAAGGAGATTCAAGGACCCATGAAACACATATTCATGATAGATAGCCTCACCTTTTCATATAGGTATCCCAAAGGACGTCGAAATAAGAACAAAGAGGATATTTATTCAGTTTGTCAAAAGTACCAAACATATGGAAACCATTCAAGCAAGTTCAACTCTAACATTAGTATAATACAGACACAAATCCCTTTATTTTATGCTTGTACTCCAAAAATAGGTTCACACATTGAGTTTCACAGAACTAAAAATGCCTTATCAACTTTTTATGACAACAATATACTGCAAGAAATTATCAACTCACTTAAAGAAATACAATAAAACTATATTAAAGCTGCAAGTTAAGATCACTCAATTTCTAATTCAAGAGAATAACATGAGATGTGCCCCAAAGTTCATAAATCAGATTCTGAATGAACGAGATATGAAGGAAGAAGGAACAAAACCATGCCCAAAATAATTTTTTTCATTAGAAACCAATGCATAGTCAATAAATATGTCTAACATTGCATATGGCATGAACAAGATTTCTTCAAGACCATTTAGGTCATTGGATCATCCAACAACTTTAGAAATAAACAAGAACTTGCTAACACTCAAAGGCAAATACCAACATAAATACAAGTATAACATGGGTCAAGACTGTAGTACCCAGCCTTACTTTATCATTTTAGAAGACCACCACCAATCATGTTGCGTAGAAGCTTCTCAGCCTTATCATTCTCACTTTTTTCCAAAAGAGCTTGAAGAAGTGTTTTATATGTTACTGAATCAGGGAGACAGACATTTGCTCTCATTTTAGAAAGCAAAGCCATAGCTTCATCAAACAAGCCTTTTCTACAAAGGCCATTGATCATAATGGTATATGTGTAGACATCTAGCTGACAGCCACTGGTCAAAAGGTATTGAAAAATCGCTCGAGCATCATGTAGTCCACCACCTTTACACAAGCCATCAATAAGTATATTGTATGTGCACAAATCAGGTTGAATTCTTTGGGCCACCATTTGTCTAAACAATGCAATCCCTTGATCAAGATTTCGACTTTTGCAAAACGCATCTAATAAAGTATTGTAGGTGACTATATTAGGGGCATGACCACTTTCTTGCATTTCATAAAGAAGACCTTGCACATCTGACATTCTCCCTGATTTGCATAAGCCATCAATAAGAGAACTATAAGTTATCACATTAGGAACTAAGCTTTTACGATGCATTTCTCTAAACAAATGTAAAGCTGCATCGACCATTTCAATCTTGCAAAATCCGTTAATTAATATATTATAAGTAACTACATCAGCTACTAAACCACTGTGAACCATCTTGTTGAATACTTCCTTTGCCTCACTCATATTATTCATCATACAGTATCCCTCCATAAAAGAATTATAAGTGCACACATCAGGTCTCTCACCACATTTCATCATCCTAGCAAACACTGTTTGAGCTTGAAAAATCTTCCCTTCTTTACAAAATACATCAATGAATATAGTAAAGGTATAAAGATTAGGTTTGATGCTTTTCAATGCCATTTCATTGAGCAATTCGGTAGCTTCTTTCCACTGTCCTATGCTGCAATAGCCATGGATCAAGGAAGTATAAGGAATAATGCATGGCATAATTCCTTGATCAATTATTTTTAAATACAACTCATGCGCCTCAGTGACACGTCCATGTTTGCAGAGGCCATCAATGATAGTGCTATAGATGACTGCATCAGAGTGAATTCCCTTCCTCTCCATCAGTTCAACCAATTTAACAGCAGACCTCATTTTCCCTATCTTACACAGCCCATTGATCAGGGTTCCATAACTAATTTCATCGAATTGAAAACCTTTAGCAGTTAAGTCATCATAAAAGTCTAGTGCTTCCCCAACCTTGTTACTAAGACAGAGTCCCTTTAATAAAGCAGTCAAGGTTATGGTATCTGGTCGAAGACCCATCTTGAGAATCCTTCCCAATATTGAGAAAGCAAAAGTTAACTGACCCACATGGCAGTAACAATTGATCATGATGTTCAGCGTATAAAAATCAGGAATGAATCCCTTGAGCTCCGCATGAGCAAACAAAGAGATTGCAATGCGATAGTGCTTATTCTTAGCAATTGATCCTAAAATATGATTAATTTTGATAATGGAAGGCGGGGGATGCATATGGAGTAAGCGATGAAATGAAGCAACGGCGTCTTCGATGTTATATGAAGGTGGGGTTTGGGAAAGAGCAGAGAAATGGGAAGAAGGAAACAAGAGAGAAGAAGAAGGAAGAAACGGAGGATAAATTATAGAGAAAGCATACCTTGAAATAGGAGACAAAAGATGAAGACGATGCATGGCTGTGGAGATGTGAGGAACGAAGAAGAAGAAGAAGAAGAAGAAGAAGGCGAACTTCGGGTCTGTTTGGTTCAGAGGGAGGGAGGGGAGGGGCAAATTTTAAATAATTGAATTTACAAAAAAATTAGAGAAGTAGGGTCAAATTTTTTTTAATTATTTTTTCTTACTCTTTTATTTTAAGTTAAAGTATACTTTTAATCCTTTATCTTTACATCAAATCTTCTTTTAATTCTTTAACTTTAAAAAGTATACTTTTGGTCTTTTTTCGCTTACGTCGTTAGTTTTATTTAACGAAAAATGCTGACTCAACAAATCTAAATAATAATTTTATAATTAAATATTAATAAAATTGGCCAAATTTTAAAATATAAGAATTATTATACTATATAATTAAAATTTAAACATATTTTGTTAGTATATAACTATAAATATATTCTTTAAATTTATTGAGTCAGCACTTTCTGTTAAATGAAATTAACGACGATAGAGAAAAATGACCAAAAATGTACTTTTCAAAGATAAAGGACTAAAAGAAGACTTGATGCAAACATAAAGGATTAAAAGTATACTTTCATCTTTATCTTATATGTAATAGTATTTGTTTAATAATTACAACCCATATTTTCAATTTTTTTAAAAAAAATTCAATTTAAAAATTTTTTTCGTCCCTTGCACCAAACACACCCAAAGAGAGGCTCAAATCCAAGGTTGAACCTTGAGTTAGGTCTGAGTGTAAAATGTACACTGTACAGAAACAATTTGACGAATCATTAACATTCACAAGTTATTCTTCAAAATCCATTAATTTCTTTGTTATAGAAGGAATTTATCTCTGTTCTGATCATATAATAGCCTCTATCAAGATATATGTATTTATATCATACTTTTAACGGAAACATTATGGAGATGCAAGCAAATTTGAAGGGGTTGGTGTCTCAAATGAATAAAATGTGCTGGCATTTTGTGTATAGTCAAGTTGGACATATCAAATTTTTCCCCCAAACAAACTAGAATGACTGTCGATGAAAGATTAATTTTCCACACAAGGCCATATTTTCTTTTGTGGGACTCGACAAAAAGAAATTTTCCAAACATCAAAATTTATGACCGGCCTCTATCATAAATTTGTTGGGAAAAATTATTCAAGAATTTCATCTAAACATCAAATACTTCCTTAATTTCTTGATATAAGAGTTAGCCGACTTTTTTTTAAAGAGATTATAGGATTAATTAAATTATATTTTTTAATAATCGCATGTCTGTCTCCGAGTTGACTCTGAACTGACTCACTAACCCATAATTCACTGCCTCGTCCGATTTAGTTGGTTCAATCTCCGATCTGGGTTTCAAAACTTTAAGCAATTCATAGCTTCGTGTCACACAGAGAGCCAGAGAATAACCTCACATGACTGAAGCTGCTTCAGTGGGATGTATAGTTTGTTTAGAAGCTGAAAAGTTGACATGCCACAATCATATATTCTAGATTGTGTGAGGAGTTAAGGGTCAGTTTCTATAATATTACAAGAAAATGCGATTTTAACAGTAAATAAAAGGGGACGTGAGATATAAAAAGTCAAATATATTGGGAGGAATTACATACTTCAAAAAGTTAGGTAATTGGTCCCACATACATGACCTATTGTAAAAGAGAAGAAAGTATTTTAAAGCCAAGTGTTCTGCGTTTAGTGATTTGAATTAGGCAACTAGACTGTGAGGTGAGATTAGATATAATTTGAATAATACAGTTCTCCATAACCAAGCTAGTCACGTTGTGGTTGAATTTTAAAAATAGATATTGTTATGAAAATTAGAAAAAAAAAATGAAATGAAAAGATGAAGAAAGACAAGAAAGAAAATCGGAGAGAAAGAGGGAGAACCTCTTATTCACTTAGATACAAAATATGTAGTACATTGTCCTCTATTCATAGACACCCAACTTCAACCAAGAATTACACAAAGTAAATAGCAAGCTTAATCCTCATAAGTGTACAAGTTGTAATCTTTGAGTTATGGCAATAACAATTCCTAAAAACAATTCATTAAAGAGGTTATGGAGTGTATGATAAGCCGATAAGAAAGGTCAAGAGTTGGGAGAGATTATAGACATCTATATATCTAATATTTATAACACCCCCATTTGGATGTCCATAAACAAATTTGTGCCTCATTAAAACTTTACTTGAAAAAACTCAATGGGACAAAAATCTAATGAAAGAAAAAGAGTACATAACACTTATAAAAACTGTTTCGTTAAAAACTTTACTACAAAAATCTGGTGGGGCAAAACCTTGTTTAAATGATTTAAATGAAAAAGAGTATAAGCTTGGTAGGTGTTTATATGTGATAGCAGAAAATGTGCGTGCTTCCTCGGGACGGGACAGGCCTTGTCCAGTCCCAAAGCTGCACTCTGTCTAGTCCCGAAATGGCCGGGACGGGACAATGTTAAACATCCCTATAGAGTATAAATTTGTCACATTCATAGGTTTGTCCATATCTAATCTATATGTATATATAAATACACATATTCTGCATTGCATAGAAAATCTGAGTAAAGTAAATGAGGACATCTTTCAATGTTGTTTCTTTTTTACCATTTTTTTACTCCATATATATTGTTCAAGAAAATGTTATCTTGGAGATGCGGGTTTTCCCCTTAAGTGTGTCCTATTAATGCCTTACAGAGAAGTTCATTGTCACTTAAAAGAATACTCGACAAGAACATCATAAAATGCAAAGTAGATTTTCAATCATCAACACGCCTCATTGTGAAATCGGATCGAAAGAACATTTGGTGTTCTAAAAACAATGCTCCTGATTATAGCCAATATAGTGGCACTGAAGCACATTATCCATTGCAAACTGTCTGATATTATATTATGATAGCTTGTTGTATATTACACTACTTTTAGATGGGTGTAGATTCCGATGAGAGTCTAATTGCTCAAGTTGATTGTGAACTATTACTTGAGAATGCCGATAACGCAAATGATCATTCTCTGTCATTCTTTATAGGAAGAAGATTATAGATAAGCATCAACTTAAAGATATAGTATAACGACTCATATGTGGCATGACTATGTGAATACATATTGAATCTTTTTTTATATCTTCGATTAAGTTGTACTCCCACGAGACTAGTAGCATTTTAAAGATAATGAGTAGTTTTCAATAAATTGTACTCCCTCTGTTCCTAAACATAGAATTTAATTGACTTTTTTAGAAAATACTAAGAAAACTATTTAGTTACTTATGAATTAATTTTCCTGACATTTTCATTAAACTAATTTATTTGACTTATAAACTAACATACAATCTAATAATACACAAAATACGTTATGATTAATTAGCTCAATTAACTTCCTTAATTTTTTGAAAAAAAAATCAATTAGATCTTATAAAAACTGAGGACGTAATTGATACATGTGGTGGAAAAAAATTCTCATACAAATGTAATTAGGAGAATAAAATGCCTGGGGCACATTTGTGGCACACGTTGGACGCACTAATTCGTAATTGCAAGTTAATCCAATATATTCCAAACCGATTTCAAAAATGAAAAGGAAACCATTTTCCTTTTCCATCTACATATAACCTTAAGAAAAGACAATACAAAGAGCACGAAGACAAAAAGTATATATCATTACTTACGTAGAAAAAGTTTAATTTGATAGATATGAAATTCAAGTTAAATGAGATTCCACACCCAAAATAATATGATGGGTGACAACCATAAAACAATCCATCCATTGAAAAATAGACTCTACTATCACCGCTAAAAATCATGGTTAGGGGGTGAACGAATGTGACTATATATATATATATAGATATATCATATAGAAAATAAAAAAAATAGAGCAGTCTAAAATAAAATATTCTAGTCAGCCATCTTTGTCAGCCGATGAATGGTACTTCTTGCAACCCTATTTCCAGGATCAATCTTTAGAACAGTCCTTAGGTCTTCCGCACCGAGCTTGTACTTTTCCATGCTCTCATACAAGAGAGCTCGTTGCACCAATAAAGATACATTTGTGTCATCGTTTTCTAGCACCTGTATAACATAAATCAAATCAAACAACTCACCCCCCGAGTAAATATGATAAGGATCATGACGTGATTCAATCCTTCCATCTCAAATAGGCACTAACAATATGGTAGAATTTATGCATTAGACATCCCTATTACATTCAAGAGTTACATACACATGCAACCAAGAACTTCAACAAAAAATTTAACAAGTACATTCAATTAATTTTTTTTTTCCCTTTCTTTTCTTTCAAGCCATTATCAATATAATCAACTAATACAATGTAATAGTTTGCCTCAACATAGAGGCATTTAGTTTAATTTGTCCAAAAATTAATGCAATCTTAAAAACTCTGACTACTAAGTTCAATCTCTAATATACACTGGATCACCTCATTACCTATGTGGTTTGAATTCGAATGGAAGATTACAAAAAAAAAAACAACTGTTTCAGCATTCAAATCGTTAGGATATCAAAGTATACCTTTGTACAATCAGCCACTGCTTTTTTATACTCTCCAACTTCTTTATAACATGAGGCTCTGCATGACAACACCTCAGTGACAGCATCATTATCCTCTGTTTTCTCAAGAAGGATGACAGACCAAGATAGCCATTTAATAGCATCTGCAAATTGACCTTGCTTGTAATTGTCCATCCCTTTACCTTTTGCTGTATAACCTGATAACCCAGAAGGAGGAGGTGGAAGACCTTCAAGCTCAGTGGTCGTACCAACCTCATCATGTCCTCCCCCACCAAATTCAGAATCCAAACCCCAATCATCAATGCCAGAAGATGACATTCCTCCAAATCCTTCGGAATTCACAGTATCATTCCCAGCCGAAGCCGAGGAAGATGCGAAAAACATGTCCATAGGGTCACCACCATCATGGGTCTGCACAGGATTCTGATTCAAATTGGCAGAACCTATAAAGCTGAAATCATCTGCATTAGGACTACTTGATGGGAAAGTGGCAGAGCCTACTTGGGAAGCATCCTGGAAATCCCCAAAACCATCATCCACTGCTTTATCATTCCTTGTGGCCATCCCAGCTGAATTAAGACCACCAGATGGCTTTGATCCAAATCCAGCCAAATAACTGAATGGATCTCTATCATTAGCATTCATTCCAATTCCAGCTGAACTACCACTATTCATACTCCTCATTGAAGGACCACCAAGATTCGAGCTTTTATTAGCATTCATACTAGTACTATTATTCCCAAAAGATCCCCAAATTCCACCACTTGCCGTTGTACTACTATTAGGCAAAGCATCAGCCATATTTCCCGTAGAAAAGGAGCTCTTGTTCGATGTAGTACTAGTAGTAGTAGTAGTAGTAGTAGTAGTAGTTGGAGCCTTAGAAACAGGAATTGAATTTATAGGAGTATTACTAGTACTCTTAGAATTCTGTCCCATTGCGGAGCTAACTAAATCACCAAAGAGATTAGGGTTTTTAGTATTAACAACTCCAATGGTAGAAGTAGAACCTGAAGGTTGTGTAGATGCCCAACTCTTGCCAAAGATATCACCCGCCATTGAAGTGGGTCCACCAGGCAATCCAGAGTGATTCGCCAGATTTGTTGCAGGCTGGTGAGTCCATGAAGGCTTGTTGGGTTGCCACGAGGGTCTGGGTTGAGTGGATGAATATGAAGAAGAGGAAGAGGGAAATGGGTGTGAGGAATTGGGGTTTTTGTGATGGTTGAGAGATTTGGGAGGATTGGATGCGATGCCGAGATCAAAGTCGAAATTGAAGTTCTTGAGTGAGGAAGATGAAGAACTGGTTTGATTGGGTTTGCCATGGTTCGAATTCATACCTGAATTAATTGTAGGTGGAAGATGATGATGATGATGATGATGTTAGAAAAGCAAAAGCAGATAAGAAATGGAAAAAAAGAAAAACGAAGGATTTGCAACGATGGTGAGATTGAGAGGTGTTAATCGGAACGGAATGGAGGGAGAAAAACAATGAAAAGTTCGATTTCACTTTCAGGGGAGCTTCTTGATGAATTTATCTGGAAATCATATGTCGGTGGTTAAGGTCCGAGACTTCAATCCACAGTTGATCATTAATAATATTAGAATTGAAGAAGGAATCATTGTTCTTATTTTTACTAATAAACTTATCTTTTACTTCAATTTTTTTTTCAAAAAGTTAAAGTAAAATAACATACACCAACTTAATCTTTTTCGCTCCAACAATTTCAAAGATGTTACTAACAAATATGTCTGGAGAAACTAATTCATTTAAGTAATTATTGCAACTACATACCATATCCTCTAAATTACCATGACCTCTAAATTGGTTCATTTAGAATAATACACAATCAATTGATCCAAATGTTTGGTAGTGATGATGTGTCACATCTTTTTAACACTATAATTATAGATATAGGACATATTTAAAAAGGACGAAATTTACTACATTGTATTTCTTTTTCTTCTTTTTTTTCTTAGCTTGTTCAATATATATATTTTTATATAAACATGAGCACGCTAAGGTTTTGTTATTCATAGTGTTCATTTGAATTGATGGTAGAAATTGTTTTGTCAACTTAATTTGCGGTATGTGACAAGACGCCCAATGAATTTCACATGTCAATTAACTTGTGAGAATGTCTAATATCAGAACATTATTATCTCAGATCAAAAAAAAAAAAAAAAAAGAACATTATTATCACCCAACCCCGTCTCTCCAGTCTCCACTCACATGAAACCAAGTGGCTACACTAAAATTTGATTTACTATTTCTTCATTATCCTTTCACCTTCGTTTGGTATCCTTCCAAGTAGCCATTTCTCATTGCGTAAGCCAACGATTCGCTGCCAGCATTGTTGTTTACTTGTCTCCATCTCATGTACCCAATCTAACGGCAAAACGCAAAGCTTCAATGGTTCAATCCATGCCATTCCCATAGGCACCCATTTCTTGATGACAAGTCACGATAAAAATATCGAAGCTTTCATTCCCAATTCCTCCATTCAAAGTATCATCGAACCCTTTCAATCCAATTAAAATGAATGCCAGGAAAGAATGCACAATGAAGGATCAAGATCCAATACTATAAAAGATTGTTTAGATTTATTTAAACTTTAACCAAATGACAAACGTCGCCATTTCATGTATGTTCATAAGCCTTCTTTCTCCTTTTGCTAAAATCAAATTAGTGTTTTTAGATAGAATACTCCCACCAATCCTAAATATAAGGCAATTTAACTAATTTGATTAAATTAAGGGTATTAATTATGTCAGTTAGTATTATTTGTTTTTACTAAAACACCCCAATCATCTTATATAATTCCCTGACCCTATCTCTTACTTGATTATTGTTGGAGGAGCATTAATAGGGATGATCTGGGAGAAAAAAAGGTTGACAAAAATTGGAACTAAATCATATATCTAAGACTAAGATCAACTCCCTAAATAAATCCTATATTTATGATAGGAGGGAGTAATTACTAATTAGGGGTAGATTCCTAACTCCTGAAGCATGTGTTAAATTCCCGATGTGGAATAACATCAAGGCAAGTTGAACTACATAGTCTACTTGGACCTCGGGGCTAATAGATGATCAGGGTAAGGCCATGTTTGCTTGGTTCAGACCTAGTCTAGCATGTCATCTCGGTTTTTATGCACATCTATGCTTGTGGCTACATACAAATTGAAGATTGAGCTATGCATAATGCATCAAAATTTCATCAAGCTCAAGCATTATTATGATGGGGAATAGAAGGCTTGGAACAATAATCAAGGTAAGTGCAGTTCATACAACGGATTGAGAATAGCAGCTTCAAAGCCAGAAGTAAAGGAAATCTGCAGGGATGGTTATATGAGATATTCAGGGTACTGCATTGCGCACAAGTTTCAGCAGAGAGTAAAAAAAATTCATAAGGGAAAGTAGGATCAAATTTAGATGCAAAAACAACTATGCACATAATTTTTTCAACTTTCAAGACTATTCAACAGAGAGTGACCTAAATGACATGCCAAAACAGAAGGTAAAGAACAGAACACCAAGATTTTTTGCACACAATCCAACAGGTATGCATGGTTAGTAAATAACTCTAAATTGACATCTTCATTAAATGCAGTTCAAGTGCAGCTATAAGACAATTCATCAATGGAGATCATAACAAAAATAACATAAAAGGTCCTCAACATATTCCCTCAGATAAGTTGGTTTTCATTAGTAGATGGTTCGCAAATTATATTCCATCTCTCCAGTACTTGAAGGTGAGCCATAGCTATTCATGGTCTCCGACCCTGGTTTCTGTTGCTGTGCCTAAAGGTAGCCATGTTACCTTCATCCTGTGGTCTACTCCTTGGTGGTCTTCCTTTGTGCCTATCATTCTCACCTTCATTTGGTTGTTTGTTCTCAGACTTGGTAAACCTAAACTGTGGCCTTGGGATTACCTTCCCATCAACAAATAAATCACCTGAAATCCACACAACATTGATCATGACAACCAAGGTTAACAAAAGAAAAAGGATTTTTTTAAAAAAAAAACCATGATAAAGTTGTCCAACACACCTCCATAATCTTTGTTCTTAATATCCATATATGAATCCGGCAATACCCAAAGAACACCAGGTAACTCTGTCAAGCCAGAAAATCAGGAAAAATAAGCATATGTAGAATAAAACGCTAACATTAATGCTTGTGATCATCATTTAAAGCTCAAAAGTCATCAGAGAGAAACCAATAACTCTTCCAATGATGAGATTGCAAACAATGATACCATAAAACCATCAAAATTCATCAAATAATCAAACCAGCATTTCCAACACACGTAAAACATAAAATCACCACAACAACTCAAATAGGATATAATTTCACAAATCAACCAAAAACTTGAGACAAAATGAGATATCAAAAAGAGCCGTACTTTTAACTGTTTGTGAAACCTCTTCAGAAATCTCGGCACCAAAACCTGTATACGGGATAGTAGCTACAGAGTATATTTTCTTTTTAGCTTCCTCCTCACTACAACCCAAAAAAAAAAAAAAAAAAATTCCCATCAGAAAGAAAAAAGAAGCCATAGAAATCGAGTGATAACAAGTAAAGCAATGAACTTTACAAAATCCCACCTTCCAACAACTTCAGTGAGGGTTTTAACATAAGTGTTTACCATTTCCTCCTCAGAGGGTTTGGGGGATTTGGGAAAATCCATGATAATAAGCCAGTGCTTCAAGTCACAACCCTCGAGAAGAATGGTATCCTTAGGCGCCGCACTCTTCTTGTTAGAGTCCTTGGAGCCTTCAGGTTTCGCAGAGCCCTCAGGCTTGTCGTTAACGGGCGATTCTTCAGATTCGGAGAGAGAAGTTTGGAAACGAATGGGGAATTTGAGGGAATGAGGAAGAAGTGGGGTTTGTTTGGGGTGTACGGAAAATAGGATGCGAGAGCGAGAAGAAGCCATAGAAGAAAAAGAAGAAGACGAAGAAGAAGAAGAAGAAAGTGATCGGAGGAGTGAAGAAGCTACGACGCGTCGAGCATGGAAGAACGCCATTGTGAAGAATGTGAGATCAGAGCAGTGAGCCGTGGAATTTCTTCAAGGAGGAAATGGGGGCTAGGAAATAAGGGTTTTAGCTTCAAAAAATATTATTCTCACTCTGTTTATCATTTTGTTAAAAAAAATGAGAGTTAATAAAAATTGGTTAAAGTATAATTTTCATATTTGTGTTTGCATCAAATTTCATTTTAATCATTTATGCTTGAAAAGTACCTTTTAATCTTTTTTTGCTAATACCGTTAACTTCATTTAACAGAAAAAAATAACTCATCAAATCTAAAGGGTAATTCTATAGTTAAATATGGATAAAAAAGACTAATTTTTAAAATATAAAATTGATTATACCAAATATTTTAATTTATGCACATTTTGTCAACATTTAATCATATGATCATCATTTAAATTTTATGACTCATTATTTACTATTAATTGAAACTAACGGTGTTAACTTAAAATGACTAAAAGTATACTTTTCAAACATAAAGAATTAAAATGAAATATAATGCAAATATAAATGATCAAAAGTATACTTTAGCTGTAAAAATTAGAAATACATCATGTACACTTAGTTGTGGTTCCAGCGCTTGAGGGATATCTCCACAGCTTAGTGAAGTAGGACGAAACCTACCTGTGTGGATAGAAAAAACGGCTTTCTTATCATGCTTCAGAGCCCCCAAGGACAGGCCCCCCATGGATCATGAGTTAGGAGCCCTGTCCTTGGATTATAGCGGTAGAACTGGTAATACGAGCCGGCCCGATGGGTTTGGGAAGGGTCGTCACGGGCCCGTAGAAAAACGGACTAAGCCTAAAAAGGCCTGTTTTGAATATATGCTTTAATTTCAAGCCTGAACCATATTGTTCTAATTTCGGGTCAGCCTATATTAAGCCCATTTTTTATTAATTTTCCCTTTTTTTACAATATAATTATAATACAAGTATACAACACAATATTATAATTCAAGTTCAAGTATTTAACACATTACAAATAATAAAAATGATAGTAAAGCATAAAATACAATGTTTAACTTCAAATATTCTAAAATACAACAAATCCCTAAACTAAATCTAAAATCCAAAAGACTAAAATTCCAAATTTCTAATTTTCAACTTCTGTCTAACATCAATGATCAACAATCAATCAATATTAATAAGATTCGAACTTGAAGCATTTTCTAAAGCAAAAAGAGTATATTGAGTCAGAGCATTCTCACATTGCACCAGTACATTTGCCAATGTCAGAACAAAATGGAGGTAGCCAACAGTTATAAGTACAATTTATGATGAAATAGAATGTAATAAATGAATAAATATAAATAGTCTACTATCAATATCATCCTCTGTTGGGAAACCAAGCATCCAATTACGGGAACAAATAAGGGTTGGTTGTGTGAGGAATGGGGTTTTTAAAAAAAAGGAAAGAAAAAAGGGGAAAAGGGGTTTGGCTTGGCCCACGGGTTTGTCGGGGTTAGCTTGATGAGTTTGGGCCCCAAAAAACCCATTTTTATATGGGTCTTATTTTTCCTACTTCATAACCATATCTTTTTTTACGGATTTCGGGTTGACCTACGGGTTCCATCCCGTATTACTGTCTCTTTTATGTGAGCCAAACTCCTTTTTTAAAATCTTTCTATATATTAAAAAAAGAAATACATCATGTACTCCTTTATGAAAACTTGTCAAAGGTGAATACCATTTGTCTGTGGTGTTAACAATTACAAACAGACACATCATTGGAGATTTTAATCTAATCAGACAACTAAAAAAATTGGCGGTAGATACAATACATTTACCTTTTTCCCAACTTGCAAAACTAAGAAAACATGGAAAATAGGACATTAAAATTTTTTTGAGCCTTCGGTCAGATTAAAATTTACATTATGTGTTTTCTTGTAATTGGTCATATAACAAATGTCATGGAGAAATGAGTTCACATAATATCTTCTTTTCGTGTATTATATTTTTGGAGAAAACTTAGCTCAAGTGCATTAGGTTCGGTTCAACCAAGTGTCATGTGGACTTTGCACCACGTCAGCGTTAACTCTGTCAGGCTCTCTCCATCCATTACACTAAGAACGCTTCTCTCTCCATCTCCTTTCTAACCCCTCCATCTTCGAAGGATCAAATCTGATTTCCACTGGTAGGAGGAGGAGGCTTCTGAGTTGAGTCATAGGAAGAAGAAGACGACGCTCCTAGCATACTCGATCATTGTTCTTGCAAACTCATGAATCAGGATTTATCAACCCCTTGGCTCTTGTAGGAGCTGTATAGTGATTTTTTATGGATTGCTGCAACAAATATTTTTTTCTGATCGTTGTTACGACGGTTTCTATTTTGCAGTTGGGAAATAAAGAGAGATGGAGGGAGCCTAACAGTGTTAACGATGACGTGGTGTAGAGTCCACATGGCACTTGGTAAATGGGGAACCTGTTGAAGTGGACCTGATGCACCAAAGGTTCTTACGTGAATTTGGTTCGTCATGTCATTGTGGTCTATACTCTATACTAATCACAAACAAACACATAAAGTATAATGTGGATATTTTAATATGATCGGACACCCTCAAAAAATTACTTGACAGATAAATTTATTTTTCTCCAACTTCTAAAATTAAAAAGACATAGAAAATAGGAGATTAAAATTATTTTATCAACCAAATAATTTTTTATTGTGTGTGATTCGATGAAAATATTAGATATTATGTGATTGCTTGTAATTCATCAAATCTAAGAATTTCTTTCATTTCATTCCCTTGGATTACATGACCTAGAAAATGGTATATCATACACACTCAAAGATAAATTAATAATCTGACTTTGATTGAAAATGAATTTTAAAAAATTATTCTGTAGATATTTATACTCTCTTAATTATTAGTTTAATCCTTGTTTATATTTCTCTTATAATTAAATTATTTGATTTGACACTGTTTAAAGTGGTTTTTTGTTAAAAAAAACTGTGTCAAAGAATTTAATTATAAAAATAATAAACACACAAATAATAAATTATAAATCAAACTAAATACTTTTTTTTTTCAAAATATCTATCGCGGTTGAAGGGCTCGTTATTAATTGCACTAATAAAGTAGGTTCCAACAATGCCAAAAACTTTCCCTCCCGCTTTCTTCTGTCAAAAAGCAAAAGCCAGAGAAACGAAAGTAGTTTGTCATTTATAATAAACCGAGAACCAATAATTCATCTTAAAAAATCTCACTCTCTGAACCTGTTCAATAAATTGATCAGGAGTAACGTTACAATTCCAGTTAGAGTCACAGAATTTGTACAAGAGCCAATAACAGGCTGCCAGCAAATATAAAAGAAAAAAAAATGCTATAGTAAATTACACATTGTACATTGGGTACATAGTTTGAGACGTTGTCACACACCACTAATCATAAACACTAATTATAACAAGGATTTGAACTTGATTCTTCGTGTTGTGAGGGAGAACCATTTCGGCTAGACTACAACACACTATATAAAGTAGAAGAATTCCACTTATGAAACATGTACAATTGGGCCAAATCATTAGGCTTGGGCTATGAACTATTGGACTACCCTAACAAAAAAGAGAGTAACATTCTTCATCTTGTGAATATTTATATACATATATATATATATATATATATATATTCCAAGGGGATAATTAATAAAGGGTGAAGTAAAAAAAGAAATGATGAGAGCTATGAACAGCGTGGGGGAGATTGGAAGCCATGATAGAGAGGTTTAACATATAGACATCTGGAGGTAGGATGATGATGAGGTTTGATTGACCTGAGGTTGATGTTGTTTAGTTGAATATGGTCGCATGGATGGGCACGACTACAACGTAAATCCACTGCAATTTCTGACGATGTTGTTCCTCTCACGTTTGAATATTTAATCCCACTTAATTTCACCAGTGATGGCTGCACAGTAGTATTTCATCAGTTAAAGACACAATCAGTAATAAACAAAATGAATGCATTTGAAATATGTGTGTATGCAGAGAAAGGGTAGTGGGGCTTGTGGTCTCTAATGTGCCTTCTTCTAATAATGCCCTCTATAACGTCCCAACTCCCCAATGTTTTTTCAATTGTAGAATTCTACGTAAAATGAATGGCATTCGATATGTCATAAGCATAAAGTGATGCAATTATATAAATCCCTTATGATTTTTCAAAAAATAGATATATACTCTAAAATTGTGTGGTTTTGACTTATTTTTAAAAAATATATAATTGCATCATTCTATGCGTCCATAAGTCATTAAAATGTCAGTGATTATATATTGTATGTAGAATCCAACCATAAAAAAAACATAACATTTGAGAGGTTAGAACACTACAAAGGCATCAGAGAGCGGTGTACTAGAAACCCAAAACGGAAAAAGATTATATGGATATGATTAGACCTTTTTCTTGCAATTTGCAGGTGAACACTCGTATTCTTGGTCAATGACGATGGGATTTGCAACGTTGTTCATGACAATATCCCTGAACGTTATGTGTGATGCAGCACCTGCATACTTATCTGGCCATGTCTTGATTCTGAGCCCATTAGTTGTGCCCTTCATCGTGCAATTCATCACACGGATGTTCTTCACTTCAATCTCATCAGGGTATTTCCCGAGGCTTCCTATGCTGTTATATATAAATATATATATCAGTCAAATTCAACACCCATCGTGGTCACAATTCTTTTTATATACTCTCCCCAATCTTTAATATAAGATATACTTGGACAAGGACATTGAACTATAAAATTATATAATATTTAAGGCTGGAAATATATTACACTAGGTAAGTTATGCTGGTACATAATATACTTTTCCCTTCAGCCATTAATTATGACTTACTAGTTGATCTCGTCCAGCATGTAGGATTTATTTTTATTTTTTCTCAATTTATCATGTTCCCTCAACAATATTCAATTAAGAGAATAAGGGAAAGAATAAAAAAAAAAGTGGGATGTCTTAGAAGGAACATGTCATGTTAACTAATAAATTAAATAACAACAATAATGTAATTAAGGATTAATACCATAAATTTTTTTTATTTTTGTTTTGGGCATTGAACTTTAAATTAAATTAGTAGTTTTAGTCATTCGACTTTGTATTATTTATAATCAATATTGATCCCTTAACTTTGTATTGTTGATAATGGTTGATCCTTGAACTTTTGAAAACAAAAAACACTGATTTTAAAGTCCATTAATCAATAGTTATAAAAGACACAAAATTAAAGGATCAAAAATCAAAATTTAGTGATTAAAATCAACATTGAATGGAAGTTAATTAAAGGATCAAAATCAATGATTTTAAAGTTAAAAAAAAAATTGAGTAAAAATTTAAGGACTAAAAGTAGTGATGTTAGCCTTGTAATTAAATTAATGTAAATAGATACATGTTTAAGACCCAGTAGTAGTGAGTATCTACCTAAAACCATGTCCGGGCCCACATGTGACTCTGTTGATGGCGACATTGTTGAGACCTTGAATCATGGAGACACAATCATCTCCAGTTTGAATGTGACACTTGGAAATTTTGACATTAATGGAATGGCTCAAATGAATGCCATCTGTATTAGGGCTATTTTCTGGTGCTTTGATCTTAAGTTTTCTGAGTCTGATATTGGCAGAATTTGTGATGAAGAAGTGAAATCCCATTGCATTCACTGATGATATCCCTTGTATTAGCCCATCTGTCACATTGTTGAATTGAATACTCTTCATTCCACACAAACACAACAAGCCACAAAAATCAGTAAACTAATAAACAATTTCAAGTTTCAACTTGGTAGAAGACCAAAAATTACGGTTTAAGGCATTTAATTTAATCTGCCTCCCCCTATTGCCAAGTGCACTCAAATTCTTTTTCTTGTTTCTTTTTAATTGCTAGTATTAAATTTTACATATAATGAGTAATATATTGATATCTTTAACTTTTTAATGATATTTCAAAGAAAATAAATCGGAACAGTACAATTTTAGAGTTTTTTAAAACTGTAAAATAAAAAAAAACAGTATTATTCCTTTTTTGGTGCTATCAATTGATAATTAACGCCCTGTTTGAATCTAATTATTAGATCTTCCTGTAATTAATTATTCCAGTTTTAGGGTTCATAAAGCTTCCCCTCCTAAAACAAATGTTTCATCTAAGACTTGAATTTAAAAGTTAATATAGCAGCAGGGCTTACATAACTAATCCAACTATGAAATATGAAAATGCCACCTTTTTAGGTACAATCCAATGATCAAGAAAGAAAAACATTTGAGAATTTGATATAAAAGGTATTAGAGAGTATCAGAGGTTGAAACCCAGAAGGTAATATGTTAAGAGACTTACACTGGGGAGTCTTCTACAATCAAGGGAAGGGTCATTTTCACAATTGATGTTGGCGGCCCACATTTGTCTACCTTGGCCGTCGAAAGTGCCGGCGCCGATGAGTTTGATTCCTTTGAGGTCGGAGAATATGAGCCATTCGCCATTGACATACTCAGAAGGATCCGTGGAAGCCAAAATGGTGCCATCAACTTTGATAGTGATGGCATGTGGTGACTTGCATGGCCCTGCAAAGAACATGGATGATACATAGTATTTCCCTGGTGGAACATAAAGCCTTGCTTGTTGCCTTGAGTTACACACAGTTCTCCATGCTGTCATGAATGCCTGCAAATGTAACATATTCCTGGCTAGATATCATAAAACATAAAGTAAACATGTGCATGCAAATCTTATCTTCCTTTGTACAGTTTGTGGTCTTTAATATAATAACTAATTAGAATAAATTAAGAAAATTATTTAAATGAGGTTTTTTGTCTAAAATATGTGTCGGTTTTTTATAAGATAACCTGTTATATTATTTGACCTGAAACTAACCCTTTGATGTAAACTCTATTAATGTGTGTAATAAAAGGTGATTATGGGGAAAATGATGTATTTTAATAAAGAAGATTGATATCTTATGACGAAACCAAACCCTCAACTCACTCTTATATTAATAATGACAGGTAGTTTTATTGAATTCGATAAGAACATTGAATTATTACCTGGGTGCAATCAGTTTTGCCATTGGGTTTGGCTTTAAAGTTCAAGACGTTGATGATTTTTTCACCTGGATGAAGTTTATCAACGGCTAAATTTTTACCCCTGAACATATCAGGCCCAGAAAGTGGCCTCCTTCTTCTTGCTTTTGCTTCAACACAATCACATGATAATAATGAAACCACCGTAAAACTCATCAGAATTATACTCACAACACAAATAACTTTCCCCGGAGATCCCATTATGCTGGTGATCACTTTAATTAACTTTTATTTTTTGTCTTTCTGATGCCTCCTAGGAGGCAAGAGATACAAATGCTAGCTAAATTGATTCCTCTTTCTTCACCTTTTATTTTTATGCATTCAAATGGCTATATATGTGATTCCTTTATCTAAAAAAAATATGGTTGTATGATTTCTGATTCTAATTTTTCTTGAAGCTTTAATCACTGGAATTAACGAGATCGGTTTTCCTTTTGATTACCTTAGTGATGCTAACCATATATGTACTCACTTGATCCCTTGAATTTTGGCTCCGTCAACGTCCACCACAAAGATGGCTACTTTTTCTAGGGTGCACGATTTTGTTTACAATGTTTTGATTACAAAAATTCATTTTTCAAATAAAAAATTAATGAGATATTTTAATTTTTGAAAATTATGATCTAAATATATGTGGTGGAAATGGGTGAGAAACAGTTTTGAAATTATAATTTAAATAAACTTTTCATACTGGAGAGATAAATAAGAATAACTTGCGACATTTTGGATATCTAGTTTAGTTATTTATAGCATATCTGACATAAATATAGAGAGCCATATCTATATTGAATTCAATCCACTTGGGTGTAAGTGTATAAATCTTATGCGTTCAATTTTTCTGAATTCTCCCTCATCATTTTTTTTATGTACGTAGTATAATTAGTGTATGACAACATGACCTTCAAATCTTCAGAAGTATAAGCATCTTAAAACCTTTGTTTCTTTCTTTCATTTTTTATCTTAATAAACATGGGGATATAAGTTACAAATTGTTCACATTCAGGTGTGAAAATTTTAATTAATAGGTCACAGTTGAATGCTTACATATATGACGACAAGATAATAATGTTTTTAATGCTTTTTAAAGCTTACAACATGAGTTGCAGCTTCTTTTTTTTTTTTTTTTTGATGAATGCTTGGACCATTTTTGGCCTTCGATTGCACCACCGTCCAGGTATCCGGCGTTAACCTGAAGGCCAACGCCGGATTTACCAGCATGGGCCCTCGACAACCGACTAGTCCTGGCGCCCCCAATCGAATAGGCCCGAAAGGTACGCCCACCTTTGGTGGGACCCCAGGGAAGAGAGCTCCCAACGGAAATACATTACAATCTCCTTACTTGGGATCGAACTCAGGTAAGGAGGATTGTGGCGCAGCTGCCTACCCAACTGCGCCAACCCCCATTGGTTGGTAGAGTTGCAGCTTCTTTAAACTTGAGGGAAATCCCTATATATAAGCTAAGTGTCTCTTAGATTTTAGAATTTGACAATTCAGTTTAGAAAAAATATCCCCTCAGTGCGAAGCTAATATAATGATAATAATGTAAAAAGTGTTGATCATAAAAATGAAATCAAATTGCTCTACTGATCTTAACTAAACTTCACTCCCCTGTCAAATCAAAATGACACATTTAGAATACATATTTAATTTTATCAAACATAGGCATAATTATATTATTTCTGTTGTGTTATTGAGCTTTTTCTGTTATACTATTATTTAATGAACTTATGGAATTGACTCCATCTAGCTGTTTCTATATGATGCGGAAGAATATTGTATAATTACTCTGGTTATATACTTTTAATCAATATCTCAATTTCGTCGTATATTATAATAATTTAATTATATATTTTAATAAAATAAAAAATGATTTTTTTTTCTTCGAATGACTATTTTTTTTTTCTTAAAGGTTATAAATCGCTGAAAGATATTGGTTTTTTTTTAACTTATGATATTATCAATGTGCTTGTTTAGTTTTCATCCCTTGAATTTAGGCTCCGTTAGCCTCCAATTATAAAGATGACTATTTTTTTAAGAAAAATTGGAGAAGAGGTTGGGTATCGTTAATCCAATAACATCAAATTAAACTCAAACTCCTCCTTTAACTATTTCTTTCAAGCGTGAAGTTGTGTATTTGAACTCTTTACAAGTATAATATATATATATATATAATTTATGGCAAAAATGAAAAAGAAAAAGGATATGACAATATATATATATATACTATAATAAATGGCTCCTTGAACAATAAATCAGCGAGCAACAATTAGTCAATGTGTATACACAACAATTTGGTTTCTCTATAATAAAATTAATTGAGAAGTCCCTAATTTATTTAAGAGGACATACATACATACATACATACATACATACATACATACATACAATCAATCAATCAATTACATACACACACACACAATCAATCAATCAATGTGCATAATATGATAATATAGAATCAATGGGTGCATTTGGATTTGGTGAAAGCAACATGATGGGCATATTTGAGGACAGAAGAACAATCTTTGCCATGATGGATTGTGGTTTGAGAGATGACAAAGTTGCGGCAATCTTCAATACGAATATTTTCATGGTTTGGGCTCTCTTTTGGTGCAATGAGTTTCACTGATTTTAATGTGATGTTTGAAGATCTCATCACATATATATCCAATCCCATGGCGTTCACTGACGTTATGTTCTCTATAACTCCATCCTTCACCTTGTTGAATTGAAACGTCTACACATATACATAGTTCAAAACAAAAAATTAACCAAGTCTCTACACATATGCATAGATAGTTCAAAACATATATAAATTAACTAAGCACATGCACACACATTAGCTATGGGATTATCTCTATATGAAAAACCATTTTACAAGTACACATATTATCCCTCAATTTTTAATATGGCAACCATAACGTTTTCTCTCTAAATGAAATCCTTTAACTTTACTTTGTTAACATCATTAACCTCTGTACTAGGGCGCTAATAGAACGTAGCTAGTTACATACATAAAATAATGATGCTTACAGATAAAACCACTAAGGAAAGCATATATACCTAAACGACGATTGAGGGAAAATACGGGTACATGCGAAATGGTTTTCCCTATCTATCTACATATTTACATGCACTAGACCATTAAATTGATATATACACCTTAATTACTTTTGGCATCCATTTTAGATGCTTTTAAGTGATTTTAGGTGAAGTAATGATTTCAAACTTCTCTCCTGATATTTTGACTTGGTCTGATCTAAATGTATACAAAATAAATTGGCCTGGAGAATACCAACTATTCATTGAGGATGGAGATAGACACAAAGTGAGGGATCCCATACTTGATTTGACAAGTGAGTTCAGAATGATGAGAGTTTATCGTGTGTGTGTGTGTGTGTGTGTGTTCTCACTACCTAACGTCAGTTTAAAAGATTCCAATATGCATATAGTTCAAAACTTAGTCATGTGATCCATCTATAATTTATGTTTTTCACTCTAATTACATAGATCGGACTGATCAAAACTTGCTTATGGCCTCAAGTGACTTAAGTGAAATGAGAAGGAGAAAGATAGGCACAAAAAGTGAGCCACACTTTTGAAATGTATACAAGTAACTCAAAAGTTTTTTCAATTCTATATACCCATCATTATTTCAACTAATTAAAATCACTTTATTAGGAGCTGGTGAGCCTATTTTTGTGTTTATCTCTTCTCATTTCATTTGAGTTCACTTCACATAAAACTTGAACTTGGTGAAGTGGGATTATGTTTCTCTCCTGATTTTCTGCCGTATTCCACTCTAGATCGACTTATACAAATTAAAGTATATATATTTGTTTTGTGTGCATGCATCTGGAGAGGGCAAGATCATTTGACCCAAAGAAGTACAACCTTAATTTTTTGAAACAAGAAGATAGAGATAGACACAACAATTAAGGCCCCATTTTCTTACATTTGAATCCATAATATAATAAAGAGTTCATTTCATGCATGACTCTATCTTTCTCCTCATTTCAACTAGATGAGTCAAAACCATGAAAACTATGTTAGAAAGTAGAAGTTAGAAAAAAAAACTTACACTAGGGAGTCTAACGCAGTCAGTGAAAGGCTTGTGATCACAATTGAATGATTTAGACCACATGGACTTGCCCCGGCCATCAAAAGTGCCACTTCCGATGATGTTAAGGCCGGAGAGGTCTTGGAAGATGAGCCAATCGGAGTTGACATATTCAGAAGGATCGGTGGGAGCCAAAATGGTGCCATCCACTTGAATAGTGATAGGACCAGGGGTCAAGCATGGCCCTGCAAAGAACATGGAAGACACCAAGAAATTCCCTTTTGGCACCACTAGCCTTGCTTGCACCTTTGACTTGCATGCTGCTTTCCATGCGTGCATGAATGCCTATACATTCATCGTATATATATATATAGATATATTCATATGGGAATCCATATTCATGTGTCTCTAAGCACATATAATGACATTTGAATCATTCAAATAGCCTTCTTTGCTTATATTAAAATATAAGATTCACTTAACTATTTGGATTGGTTAAAGAAACTAAGTTAAATGTTTGTTAAAAATGTGTATTGATTTTCTAAAATATCCTCTAAAATTATTTTCATTGAAACAATTGTCCTTGATCCAAACTCACTTAACATGTGCAATATTATTCAATAGGAATATTTTAGAAAAAGCATAATAAATATGGGAGTTAAAGAAGATTGAAGTTTTATATTTATAAAATAATCCAGAAGGAGAAATTTTTTAGTGAACACGATTCACTACATCATTTGTAATATGACTAATCACAAACAAACACATAATATCTGATATGAAGATTTTAATTTGACTTGGCCTCCCAATACAATTAGTGGTAGATAAATTTATTTTTTCCAAATTGTAAAATTAAGAAAACATAGAAAATATGGAACAATTTTTTTTATTTGCCAGATAATTTTTTAGGGGCCAGTCAAATTAGAATTTGTACGTCAGACATACATATGTGTTTGCTTGTGATTAGTCTAGTCAAACCACAAATAACGTAGCGTACAAGATTCCCCTAAGAATTTTTTATCCAAATGACCCTCAACTAAATTCTTATATTAGTAATAGGAGTATTATTAGATTTGATTTGTTATCATGATGGTTATGTGATTGGTCTTGAGTTTGAATTAGTGAGACAGGCACTAATGATTAAGTTTACAATCAAGATGGAATCTGTGATTTTTCACGAAGATTCATGCCGCTAGATTATAATAAGGTGGGCTTCAAATGACGTTTGCTACACGATATGATTAAAACCCAGCGCGAACGTTTGAACAAAATTGATCAAGACAAACCCAAAAAGAAAATGATATATTACATATATAAAAATTCATAAAAACTTTTAACCTAATTACCTCAGTGCTTTCGTGCTTGGGATCAGATTTGGCTCCAAAATCCAACACACTAACTATTTTCTCAGAAACCCCACAATATGCGAGGCTGGCAAAGCATATAAAAATAAGAGCAACACATGCTTTGCCTGAAATACCCATTTACAACCTCTAGAGAAAAACCCTAATGATTATTTGTACTTGTTTTAAATATTTTTTTTTGTGTTTACAAGTACAAGGTTCTGGATTCTGGAATGCTGATTTTATGAGTTTTATAGGTTCTACTTTTTGTTACGAATTGTTGAAAGTGATTCTATTTTTGGTCAAATGGTTCGGCTAAAATAACTGATGCTCTCTTTGCATTGACCCTTTATTTTAGCCTATTTCAATGTTCAATCAAAACAATCAGTACAATAATTATTATTACATGTAAAAATAATACCATTTCATTGGGCCATGAATAAAATCGGTATGAAACCTCTCCTATTCTTTATCATCATCTTCCCTTCCTCTTCTCTAATTTTAACTATCCATAAAATCCTATTGCTAAAAAAATAAAAAGGAAAAAAGAACTAATGAGGAAATAATGCAGGCAATAATCTGGGATGGAGAGAGTATGCGGTATTCGTGGTCTCATGTTTTATATTTTTTCAATTATCAGATTGTATGAAAAGTTAAAATTAGTGGGGGAAAAAGAGGAAAATGAAAAGGAGTTCCGTGCTACATAATAAATTCTGGACTTTACAAGAGCTAAACAACAAATTCCGAGAAAAAATGTTCTCCTACACATGATAACAGAAAGGGGATTAACAATAAGTTTGTACATGCCAATTTAACCCGTAAATAAATGATTAAATATCTGACTAAAATTGGCCAATCATTGCTTGACTCATCTAAAAACTTGGCAAACTGCCCAAACAAATGATAACAGCAAGGGGATTAGCAATAAGTTTGTACATGCCAGTTTAACCCTTAAATAAATGATTAAATATCTGATCAAAATTGGCCAATCATTGCTTGACTCATCTAAAAACTTGGCAAACTGCCCAAACAACCCAACCAATACCGATATGAAAGAGCAAAATAAGGTTGAAATAAATTTGTACGTTAAAAGTGAAAGAGTAACCATAAAAATTCAACTCTCATAATCCAAAAGAATCATATCTACAAATGCATTCCTTATTTCTGATCCTACAAGCCGCCAAAAGCACAATTTACAACTAAAAATAAAAAAGGAAAACTTAGACATCCTGTATAAAAAAATTGTGCCTTCTATGTACAGCACCTGCAAAAATGGCCTCATCTTTTCCTGAGGCTAATAAATAGTAACATTAATTGGGTGCCAGCACACCTTGCTCATTAGGGCGTTGCTGATCCACTTCTCCAACTACGCCATCAAACTGCCTTCGTTGCCTCTCACGGAGATACAACACAGTCAAAAGACATGCCACCAGAGTTAGAATTGTTGCATTCCCCTCTTCCAAAAGCACATTATCTATCCATACTTCCAAAGTTGGGAAAATTTCCGGCAATGAATCAATTATTTGAACCTGAATATAAGCAAAGTACGTGTCAATAAGGATCTAGGCCACGGAATATGAGAAGTTTGATCTGATATATGTTAAAAGCATCAACAAGAATTATGTGATCTGCCAAAATTAGGTTAAAAGTTGAGAGTTCACTAGGGGTTGAAGTTGTTGACCACAACAAGCCGTATCCTATTATTGTGGTAGAGCTATATGGATCATACAACGCCATTTAAATTGATCAAGAACTAAATCTCTAAATAAATTGTTAACCAAGAGGTCTTGCTCCATAACCTCACTAAGTGTTTCCTTGGGTCTTCCTCTTCCCCATCATACAGGACTTCAGATTGCTTGATACACCCTCCTCATTGACACATCCAGTGGCCTTAAAAATAATATGCCAAATATCATACTGCACTGAAATAATATGCCATAAATGCTATCGTCTACAAGTAAATTAAAATAAGTGAATATCCACCATATCCAAATCATTCAACACTACTTATATCGTATGATCCATTGGAATGGGGGAAATTGCAGTGGCCTAAATGAACGGAGACTCATCTAACACATCCATTATTGAAACAAAAATAGCAAAAAGCTCAACAAACCATTAACTAAGATCCATAGGCAATTGCAATGACAGATTATCATAATTACTCCTCATTTAAAAGCGATAAGAAAACATGTAAGCTAGCAAGGCTGTAAGCATCTATAGAATAAATCATAATGTCAAATTCCAGTTTCTACTAGTATGCTTTCCAGCATGTGAATGACAGAAACTCACCAAGAAACTGTCAGCATAATTCATACGCATCCACAAACTTGCAAGTGCAAGGGTGACAGGCAGCTTTGCCGCAGGATCAGTTTCCAGAGCTTCATCATAGTAGCGCTTTGCAAGATGAAGATCTAATGGAAGTCCCTGGCCATGCTCATGCATGTACCCTAGATTGAACATGGCTTGCGCATTGGCTTGTGTTTTGGCATGCATATAAGCCTCAGCAGCTCGTTCATAATCCCTGACAGTGCCCTGAAGGGAAAATAGCAGCACAAGTAAAAAAAATGAAGGTGGAAGGGAATATTAGTAATATAGAATAAACAGATTGTTGTAAGCATGCAAGATGCCTAAACACATACCCTGCCATAGTAATATGCATCTCCAATCAGTAAAGCAGCATGTTCATTTCCCTGCTCAGAAGCCTGCCACCATAAAGAATGAGCACGCTGATGCCTCTCTGCATCCGTACAAAACCCAGACTCACCCATGCACATGCTACGATCCCCATATTTGTCAAGAATCCAAGCAGCATTACTTTGTGCCACTTCATAGCCCATCTCAGCCATCCTTGAGTACAACATGAATGCCTTTCCAATATCACCTTTCAAATACGATTCTAGCGCCCATCTGGACAAAGAACTCCATGGACCCCTCTCTGCTACTAGTTTGTATAGGGTAGTAGCCTGAGAACAAGAAAAACTAGAACTATTAGCTGGTGCATTTATTGGGAGAATAAATTCAAGAAAGAAAGGCAAGAATGCAACTCAAAAGTTTATTCCAGGCTCCTATTCACAAATCTACTCTCCTCAATAAATTCCTATGTTCTAGTTTTTTTTTTTTTTCTAATAATGTAGCCATTACAGGTATGACTTGATTGACTTATACTGAAGTAGGGAGATTCGCCATTTAATATATCTCTTATTAAAATAGATCATATTTCATGTTAAATTGAGAGACATTTTTGTCATAATGACATTTTCTTGTGATATGGTTGTCCCAACAACCAAGTCCCAATTCGTACCGGCTACAGACAATCTAAGTAGTTACTGATGAACAGCATGATTTGATGGAAATGATTGGCCAATTGCATGATTGCAACAAAGAGAAAAATTAAACATAAAATTAATGAAACCATAATAATTATGCAAACAGAGAACAATCAGTTCATCATATGAAATAACAAAATATCAGGCAGGGAAACTACATAGCACTTGGATAGATTGAAAAAATAAATAACTAACTTACCAACGGAATATTCTTCTTGAGCGCAACACCAGCATGGAACATCCTTGCCAGTTGGTAGAATGCCTTCGGCTGGCCATTGTTAGCAGCTAGAATAAAGTAGTTATATGCCACCATCACATTTCTTTTCACCCCCATTCCTTTAAGAAACATGACAGCAAGGTTATAGTGCCCAGCAACCTCTTCATTCTCAGCAGCATTTTCAAAACATTCTTTTGCCTGTCATTTGCGCAACAAATTGTTAAATAAACCATAGATATCAATATACTAACCTTTTTTCTTAAAAAAAAATAAAAAATATGCATTAGAGTGAAACGATGCCAAGGACAAGTGAAGCTGATACAGGAACATGTGTTATAAACAAACGTCATCCACATACTTCTCTGTTTTCTAAACCGAGTCTTGGACACTATCAAAGGCAAGTCGTATTCAACCCTAATTTCTGTTACTAGCTTAAAAAATAATTATATTAAGGATACATATCAGATTTCATGGATTTCTCACATTTAAGAAAAAACCAAACTTACCAAAATGAAAGACGTTCCTGTCATAAGCAAGCTGGCCACAAAGTAGAAGCATTGAAGGAGAAATGACATGGCATAAATATAGGTGACCTAGCCACTATGTAGTAGCATTGAAGGACATATGACACAGTGTAAATATAGGTGACAACTTAGAAGTATGCAGCAAGAGAGAAAAGAATGTGTTTCTTCTTAGCCAGAGAAAAATAAATTAAGAGAAATCAACCAGCATGAGTTCAGATATGGAAAAGTAAAGAGACCAAGGCAAACAAGATATCATCTACCAATCAAAATGCAGAGTCAGAGAGCAAATATAATCTTACTTTGGAGTAATTCCTCTCCACTCCATAGCCTTTTACATACAAATACCCCATACCATTATAAGCAGAATATAACTGCTGTTTTGATGCAAGTGTAAACCACTCCATAGCTTTAGTGTAATTTCTTTCAACAAATGCTCCCCTAGCATAAATCTCTCCAAGGAGTTCCATTGACCTTGGCTCCCCCTTATCCACAGCCTTTAAGAACCATGACAACGCCTTGGCATGATCACGCCTTAATCCTCTCAAGCCAAAGTAGTAAAATAGCCCAATCTTGTACATGGCAGCAGCATTCCCTCTCTGTGCTTGATATTCCAGTATCTGAAAGTCATCATCATCCTCCCCTCTTGATTTTCTCAAAGCTTCTTTGTTCTCCTCGGCTCCATTATGGAGCCTAATTTGGTCAATCACCGGGGAATCTTTTGAAATTAAAAAACTACTTACAGCTGCTTCTGCTAATTCAGCGTAAAGCTTAACTGCATTTTCAGCCATCTGCCCAGACAAAATATTCCATCAAACAAAGAGAACAGGCAAACAGGACTGGTGAAAGAGGTTCCATTAATAGTTGTAAATACAAAAAAAAATTTCTTGTCATGATGATTTCATATTACCATAATTTCCTTTCCCTCACCAGCAACCCCAAAAGACCCGGACTTTATCGTAAAATAAAATGCATTCCAATAGTTTTCAATGTTTTACTCAAAAGAACTGAGCGGAAAAGGGGAGAGAAGTTTATGAACATAGGCCATATAACATTCAACTATAAATCAATAAATTCAGACCAAGAAATAACTCATAAAACTCCACAGTTCCAACAGCATACAAAAGGATCACAAAAGATTCAAGCGGTAGTGAATTCCTCACATCTTGGCGAGTATATGCATAAGCCAAAGCCATCTTGGACTGCATATTACCACCATCAGCAGCAAAATGATGATACAAAAAAGCCTTCGCTTTGTTCCTCTCTTTCATAATACCCATCCCATAAAGAAACCCTAAAACCGACTGAGCCGCCGGAAACCCCAATTCAGCCGCCGCATCAATCTCTCCGGCAGCATCCTCCATCATTGTCAAATCCCCTGAGCTAACCGCCGACATCATCTTCCCAATGCCGGAGTAATAAATCGCCTCCGGTTCCGAACCCGGTTCGGCGACATTGGAATCGAAATCTGGCTCGAAGATTGGGCGCCATGAACCGGGATCGAGCTCATCGTCGGATTTGCGGGTGTCGGAATCGCCGAGGTTGTCCCAATCGGAGTCGGAGTTGGGATCGGAGGGATTTTCGGAGGAGACGAGGTTTTCTTTGAGGTGGTCTTGAGAGAGAAGGAGGACAACGGGGCGGGCGATGAGGGAAGGAGGGAAGAGAGAGAAGATTAGGAGAGAGAGGAAGAATTTGCAGGGTGGTGATGGCATTGTTTTGATTCACAGAGAGAGAGAGAGAGAGAGAGGGATGATCAGAGATTTCCTTGACTATCGGAGAGGCCGTGATTCCTCCTTCCTTCGTCGTGAAACTTTTTCTGGGAAATCAGCGTTGAAGGGAGGTTGGAAAGTCAACTAAATTTGGTCAAAGGAGAAAGTGAAGAACCACTGATGTCACGTTTGGTTGGATTTTTTTATTTTTTTATTTTTTGCTCAAATCACTTATATAGGGAACTCACTCCCATAAAAAATGATGGAAGTGGCTTCCATTAGGCCCCCTAAAGAACTCACTTTCACTTCCCACGGAAGCGGAGCCTTGACCCATATGCCCCTCTCCCTTCTTCTTGAAACAACCTTGAATCCCATGACGATGATGGAAGTCAACGGCGGTGGATGATGGAGGTTGAGGGCGGCGATCAACGGATGTGGACTAATAGATGTGATAATAGAAGACTTATTGGATGGGATCCTTCTCCCTCTGTGATTTATGTCGACAGCTTCATCTCCTTCTCTTCATCCATGGATCTTGATGAAGATGATCGATGCCGCAAAGAGGACGGTGAGGATGACGACAGCGGGCGACGAGAATGATGACCGACTGATGGCATATCTGATACAATAACAGACTACGACTGCCCCGTTAAGATGAAGGTGATGTTCGATCTTGACTCAACCCTTGATTTTGATGATGGTGTTCGATTTGGGCGGCCATTGTCGCTGGTATTTGACGCCTTCTTACCAAACTCACACAACACTCTTCATTTTCTAACGGTTCCTTGTTTGCTTTTTTCTGATGGCAGATCTGCTTTTTTCTTCCCAAACTCACAACGCTGGTATCCGCTTTTTTCTGATGGCAGATCTAAATGTTGTTTGATTTTTGCTGGTTTCTTGTTTGCTTTCTTTGATTACAAGTTCGCAAGCTTGTTTCTGATGCATTCTTCACTGGTTTCTTATTTTGGTTCAATTGTAACTGCCATTATGAACATAATAAATCGAATTATGCTTTGCTTTATTTGTGTGGAATTCGTGTAATTTCTTCCTCCATGGGCTTGATGGTGACTATCGATGGTTTCAATGGTGGTTGTGGTTGTTCTGGGTAGAGAGAAGAAAGGGTATATTGGTCATGTTATAATTAAAATTAACATATTTAATAAAAATTATATCATACTCCCATCATCATACCAAACACACTTTTAACCACAATTCCACCTCCACTTCCACTTGCATTTCCTCCAATTATAGTTCCACTTCCATCCAAATCTCTTCTATTGAACCAAATGGGGCATGAGCATCTCCTTCAACGTAGAAAGATAGTAGTCCCTCATGTCCCTAGTATAAGACCTATTTAGGGAGATGAGTTTGGTCCTAAATATAAGACATCTTTCTAATTGTTCTCAACTTTTTCTCTAATTATCCCTATTGATGTTCCTCAGTAATTAACAAATAAGAGAGGGGGTAAGAATAAAGGTAGATGGTTAGAGTCTTTTGGTAATATCATGTGATTTAATTAACTTAACTAACAACATTAATCTGATCAAATTAGGTAATTAAATCTTATATTTAGGACCAGAGGGAGTAGTAGTATCTAGCAAATGAACATACCAATGTTGTAAAAGCCAACCAGAACAGAGAGGCTCATAATGAATTAAAAATCATATTATATGTATGTATAAAATATAATTGTATAAAATTTTAATATAATTTATAAATAAATGTATTCAAGGGTTTATTGCATATAGGGATCAAGGGGTATTTTTAGACAAAAATTTGTTTTTCTTGGTAGACATGTTTTTTTGTTTTTATTTTTTTTCCAACATTTTCTATGTGAGGTATTTTGGCCATCCGATTTTTTAACATAGTTGAACTTTACCTTTTGGTCCAATAAGCGATTGGAAGTGGTTCAGTACAGTTCACCCTATAAAGTGTCTTAACCATTTAAAACGAGTCGGAAACTACTTTGGGTGACGGTCGAACTGTCGTGTTCGAGTTTTAAATGGTTTTAAGAAAAACAACCTTTTTTGGCATTGCCATGAGTTCTTAATTTTTGATAGTACTGTTTTCTTCTTTATTTCTTCAAATGATAGAGCTGTTATTCAGTGTTATGAAATGAGTCAAGATATTGTTGGTGATTTCAAGATTAACACACTACATAAAAAAAGTTCATGTTTACTGTCATATATTTTTAAAGTTAAAGATGCTAAAATACTTCAGAAGTTTTTGGGTATAAGCATGGGCAGCACCAATTTTTTAAGGGACCAAACACTTTGAAAGTTTAAAGAAGTGACCAAATATAACAACGGTCAACATTATTAACCAAAATGTGCCGAATGCACACCAAAATATTTTAGAAAAAGTGATAAACTTGAAAAGACACTTTAGAATGCTGGAAGTACTCTAAATACTTTTCCTCTTTTTTCTATTAGGGTTAAAGGTAAAAAATATATATGTGATTTTGTCAAAAGTTCATCCAGTACCAAATGTTTTTTTAGACAAAAAATACACATAAACTTTCAAATTGGATCAAAACTGCACATAAACTTTTAAATTTGGGTAAAAAAATATACATGTGATTTTGTAAAAAAGTTCGTCCAGCACCAAGCTCTTCCTTTTGGAGTATAACTGTAAATATGACTTTTGATCCAATTTGAAAGATTATGTGTATTTTTGATCCAAAGAAAACATTTGGTGCTGGAAGAACTTTTGACAAAACATATGTATTTTTTACCCTTAACCCTTTTATTATGTTTTCTGTGCATGTCAAACTGGTGTCATTCTTCATTATATCCGAAGATTGCTTCTTCTATCAGGGACTTCTTTTTTTTCTTGCTGCTTCATGTTTTGTAATTTAAGTTATTTTTATGCTATGTATGAGCTTTTTCATATTTAATAATAATTGTCTTTTTTATCAAAAAAAAAAAAGTTTTCTCATGGGCTCACAAATTCTGAGAATGTGAGTATGAACTTGAGTTCACATGTTGAGCTCTTGAAAAAGTGGCAAAGCTCTGGTATAACATATACGTGTTATATATGTACTATGTGTATAAATTAGTGGGGATATCTCATATCACTATTGCTACAAGAACTTTAGATTACTACTACTATCCAACTCTTGCTGCTTCATGTTTTGTAATTTAAGTTCTTTTTATGCTATGTATGAACTTTTTCATATTTAATAATAATTGTCTTTTTTATCAAAAAAAAAAAAAAATGTTTTCTCTGCATGAGGCTCACAAATTCTGAGAATGTGAGTATGAACTTGAGTTCACATGTTGAGCTCTTGAAAAAGTGGCAAAGCTCTGGTATAATATATACGTGTTATATATGTACTATGTATATATATTAGTGGGGATATCTCATATCACTATTGCTACAAGAACTTTAGATTACTACTACTATTATTACAACACACGTATATCTTCAGTTAATTATACTGTTATAAGTAGGCTTTTTTAATGACTAATCTAATCTGGTGTGTATTTATTTATTCTAATATCTTATATGTACATATTTTTTCCTCTTATAAGAGAAATAACGCATCTCAAATATTTTTATCTAAAACTCACAAATCTAATCTATGTAAAAATGATATAAAAGTACATTCTAAATTTCAAAATCCCAGATAAAATCTCTTATGTGAGATTTGGAAATTCAGAATTTATTTTTATATCATTTCCCTTTGTTTAACTAGTTAAAATCTCTTATGTGAGATTTGGAAATTTAGAAGTTATTTTTAATTCATTTCCCTTTGTTTATTTTCTCTTTTCCTAAAAGTTAATCATAATAAATATTTGCTCCATCACATTTTCTCTATTAGTAAAATGACTCCAATCCACATTAGATTGATTTTCTTCTCCAAATAATTCTTATACCTTAAGTAATTATATCGAATCTCTTATATGTGTGTATATATATATGTATTCTTGGGAGAAATACTACTAGGTCTAAGGAAGGTAATTAATCACAACCAAATCTTAAAAAATCGTTAAATTACATTGAAGTTCATTAGCGACCTGGGTGCTATTAAATTTAAATCACATGTGTTGAAAATAGTTAATGAAGTTCAATGATTTGTTATTGACAACTCTTTAAAAATATAGTTGTTATTGACAACTTATGACATATTTGATTAAATATCACTCAGGATCCTAAAGATTTCAGTGTACTTTAATTATTTTTGGGATTTGATTGCGATGAATTACCTTGGGACCTACTTGTAATTTTTCCTATTTTTTTTAACACAAACTCTCTGTATATTTGAACCTCCCCCATATGATATAAATTATTATTCATATCCTATTTCTTTTTCCACTTCCACTTGCATTTCCTCCAATTATAGTTCCACTTCCATCAAAATCTCTTCTATTGAACCAAATGGGGCATGAGCATCTCCTTCAACGTAGAAAGATAGTAGTCCCTCATGTCCCTAGTATAAGACCTATTTAGGGAGATGAGTTTGGTCCTAAATATAAGACATCTTTCTACTTGTTCTCAACTTTTTCTCTAATTATCCCTATTGATGTTCCTCAATAATTAACAAATAAGAGAGGGGGGTAAGAATAAAGGTAGATGGTTAGAATCCTTTGGTAATATCATGTGATTTAATTAACTTTACTAACAACATTAATCTGATCAAATTAGGTAATTAGATCTTAGATTTAGGACCAGAGGGAGTAGTAGTATCTAGCAAATGAACATACCAATGTTGTAAAAGCCAACCAGAACAGAGAGGCTCATAATGAATTAAAAATCATATTATATGTATGTATAAAATATAATTGTATAAAATTTTAATATAATTTATAAATAAATGTATTCAAGGGTTTATTGCATATAGGGATCAAGGGGTATTTTTAGACAAAAATTTGTTTTTCGTAGACATGTGTTTTTGTTTTTGTTTTTTTTTTTCCAGCATTTTCTATGTGAGGTATTTTGGCCATCGGATTTTTTAACATAGTTGAACTTTACCTTTTGGTCCAATAAGCGATTGGAAGTGGTTCAGTACAGTTCACCCTATAAAGTGTCTTAACCATTTAAAACGAGTCGGAAACTACTTTGGGTGACGGTCGAACTGTCATGTTCGAGTTTTAAATGGTTTTAAGAAAAACAACATTTTTTTGCATTGCCATGAGTTCTTAATTTTTGATAGTACTGTTTTCTTCTTTATTTCTTCAAATGATAGAGCTGTTATTCAGTGTTATGAAATGAGTCAAGATATTGTTGGTGATTTCAAGATTAACACACTACATGAAAAAAGTTCATGTTTACTGTCATATATTTTTAAAGTTAAAGATGCTAAAATACTTCAGAAGTTTTTGGGTATAAGCATGGGCAGCACCAATTTTTTAAGGGACCAAACACTTTGAAAGTTTAAAGAAGTGACCAAATATAACAACGGTCAACATTATTAACCAAAATGTGCCGAATGCACACCAAAATATTTTAGAAAAAGTGATAAACTTGAAAAGATACTTTAGAATGCTGGAAATACTCTAAATACTTTTCCTCTTTTTTCTATTAGGGTTAAAGGTAAAAAATATATATGTGATTTTGTCAAAAGTTCATCCAGTACCAAATGTTTTTTTAGACAAAAAATACACATAAACTTTCAAATTGGATCAAAAATACACATAAACTTTTAAATTTGGGTAAAAAAATATACATGTGATTTTGTAAAAAAGTTCGTCCAACACCAAGCTCTTCCTTTTGGAATATAACTGTAAATGTGACTTTTGATCCAATTTGAAAGCTCATGTGTATTTTTTATCCAAAGAAAATATTTGGTGCTGGAAGAACTTTTGACAAAACATGTGTATTTTTTACCCTTAACCCTTTTATTATGTTTTCTCTGCATGAGGCTCACAAATTCTGAGAATGTGCGTATGAACTTGAGTTCACATGTTGAGCTCTTGAAAAAGTGGCCAAAGCTCTGGTATAACATACACGTGTTGTATATGTACTATGTATATATATTAGTGGGGATATCTCATTTCACTAATGCTACAAGAACTTTAGATTACTACTACTATTATTACAACACACGTATATCTTCAATTAATTATATTGTTATAAGTAGGCCTTTTTAACGACTAATCTAATCTGGTGTGTATTTATTTATTCTAATATCTTATATGTAAATATTTTTTTCCTCTTATAAGATAAATAACGCATCTCAAATATTTTTATCTAAAACTCACAAATCTAATCTATGTAAAAATGATACAAAACTACCTTCTAAATTTCAAAATCCCAGATAAATGATTTGTAATTGCTAAGATTATTACTCAACTAATTAAAATCTCTTATGTGAGATTTGGAAATTTAGAAGTTATTTTTACATCACTTCCCTTTGTTTATTTTCTCTTTTCCTAAAAGTTAATCATAATAAATATTTGCTCCATCACATTTTCTCTATTAGTAAAATGACTCAATCCACATTAGATTGATTTTCTTTTCCAAATAATTCTTAGATCTTAAGTAATTATATCCAATCTCATATATATATATATATATATATATATTCTTGGGAGAAATACTACTAGGTCTAAGGAAGGTAATTAATCACAACCAAATTTTAAAAAATCATTAAATTACATTGAAGTTCATTAGCGACCCGGGTGATACTAAATTTAAATCGCATGTGTTGAGAATAGTCGATGAAATTCAATGATTTGTTATTGACAACTCTTTAAAAACATAGTTGTTATTGACAGCTCAATGATTTGCATTGATAACTCCTGACATATTTGATTAAATATCACTTAGGATCCTAAAAATTTCAGTGTACTTTAATGATTTTTGGGATTTGATTGCGATGAATTACCTTGAACCTACTTGTAATTTTTCCTATTTTTTTTTTTTTAACACAAACTCTCTGTATATTTGAACCTTCCCCATGATATTAATTATTATTCATATCCTATTTCTTTTTCCGCCATTGAGACACAACATTTGCAGAAACGCTGTCGCAAGACCGGCCTTTAGTGTCTGGATCGCCGTCTCCAAACGCACCCCAAGCTCCGAAGCTAAGCTAGGGTTTAGGGTTTATGCTGTTCTGATATGTGTGCGAGTTAGGGTTATCTAATTCTTTGATTACTGAGCTCCAAAGCTTTATTCTACTCCTACATCTCGTCTCTTCAATTCTTCAAGTATCTGTGATTTTTCACAATGACGAGGGTGTACGGAACTGGGGTGTACGACTTTCGTCGTCACCGAGTGGCTGAGTATCCCGTAGCTGAGAAGTTGGAGGCCAAGCCTGGTGCTACGCTTCCAAGCACAATTACACTTTCGGAGATTCAAAGGGATCGACTTACTAAGATTGCTGAGGCTAATTGGTTGACTACAGGTGACACTTCTCGCCCTAAGAACCCTTTCGATCCCGAATTGGTTAAGAAGATTTATGAGACTGAGTTGCTGGTTAAGGAGGGTTATAAACCTGTTCCTCTTCAAAGGGTTATGATTCTTGAGGTTAGTCAGTATTTGGAGAATTACTTGTGGCCTAATTTCGATCCCGAGACCGCCACTTTCGAGCACGTCATGTCCATGATGCTCATGGTGAATGAGAAGGTATTTTGCTTCTTCCATAGCTTTTATTCGGGTTAACGTAGAATGTTTATTCCTTTATAATGAGCTATCACACATCATAGGCTGCTAAATGGAATAAAACACTTGCAAGTCATATCATTAACTAAGTAGTTATAGTGGAATATGCCGAGAAAAGGTTTGAATATCTATATGGATTGGATGTCAAAATATTAGTACAAGTTTTTATTGGACTGGAACCAAATCACATGGGTGAATAGTTCTACTGATGTTCGGCCAACAGGGGAAGAAAATGAAGGGAATAAATTATTTTAAAAAACCTTAGCTGCTTTACATCGATGCTTCTTAATTGTGAAGTTAATTGTTTTCAACTCAGGATTAATTTGAAATTCTCTTTGGAGAAAAATAGGGCTAATTAAAATGCTTGCACCACATGCAGTTCCGAGAGAATGTTGCAGCTTGGGCGTGCTTCTATGATCGGAAAGACATTTTCAAAGGATTTCTTGAGAAGGTTCTGAGGCTGAAGGAGGTTTGTATCCATATTTCCCTCTGGCATTATCATTTTAAGGTTTAGTCATGTAATATAAAGGCGTGCAACCTTCAATTGTATGTCCTGGTTTGAGCGGTTTGCAAATGTACAGTACTGCTTGCTAGTCACTACAATCTAACAAATCCCCATCAATGATGGCATCTTTAATTTGTCTACTTACACTGCATATCTTGGTGAAATTTTTTCTGATTTAGGTGCATTAGTCTCATTCATTTTGATTCAGGATGGCATTGTTTGTTAAGAGCCTGTTTGGATTAGCTTATGGAGAATAACTTATGAGAAAAAAAGCTGAAAAAGCCCTCTTAGAAAATATATTCTGGAGAATAGCTTCTGAAATTATAGAAAAAAATAGCTTCTGGCAAAACTTAGGTTTTTATATTACAAACCTGGGTTTTCGGGCAAAAAAGCTATTCAGAAAAAGTTAGTTGTGTTTGTTTACCTTAACTAAAACCTAGGTTTTGACAGTTAAAAGCTATTTTGGAAAAACAAAGGGTATTTGTCTGCTCTGATTTTGAAATCTAGGTTTGAGCTCAAACCTAGGTTTCAAAAGCTATTGCCAAATAGGCACTAAGTTGCATTTAGCTGGCACATTTTGATATTCTTTTCCCTGTGTTTCGTAATGTATATGTGTTCTTGTAATTGTCACCCAAAGGTTTTATTTAATCTCTATTTGTAAGTGTTTTTACATTGGACTGGATCTCACATTTCAAATTTGAATGTAGGGAAGAGAACTATGTATAGCAGAGAAGACCAATTACTTAGTTTTCATGATAAACACCTTTCAGGTATGCTGGCTTTGTTCTGCATCCTTTTGTTAGCCATTTTCAGAACATTTATTTTAGTAATGTTCTGTTACCATTAACTTAACAGGCATGTTCGTTAATACTGCTAATACATCTTTACATAATTGAGGTGCAGTTTTCATCATCAAAAGGATGATTTTTTCACTACTTTGGGACTATTGTTCTTTAACATGACCCTACTTTCTGCAATGTTTTGATTTTATTAAAACATTTTGGGGCTGATACGCTGTTTGCATCTTTTTGGGTCAAAGCTATGTTGTTCTGATAGAGTATGATTTGCCTTTGATTCAGAGAGTGTAATGAATATTATCATTTTAGTCCGTGCTCGTTGCACTGATTTCTAAACAGGTCCCTATACTAATTTTTTGCCCCTGACACACTCCCTACATGTTCCAACGTTTTCAGGGTTCAGCATTAGAATTATGAGACATTAAAAAATCCTCTTTAAGTGGTCCATCATCGATGTGTAAATATGCCATTGATGTGGCTAACTATTGTCTTGAGTGGTGGCTATTTCTTTCTGTCTGTTATTTTCTAAAAATTTTAAAACATTTAAGGTAAATATCACAACTTTGTAAACTGAAAACTGAAATAATTTATATATATTAATTTACTGTTTCGTTGTTTGAATGTTATTTTAATCATGGAACTTTCTCTTCTCTATTTGAAGTTTTCATCAGCACTAAGCTTGACAATCAGAATAATAATTTCCCTATTTCCAATCCATTTACTATTCATGCTTAAATTTTCCTAGAAACCAAACAGACCTTTAAATCACTGTTGAAAACCTTTGCCAAAACTCCCCCTGAATGTTATTGCTTAGCCATTAACTTTGGATTGCAGAGTTTGGAAGATGAGGTTGTCAGCATGACAGTCTTGAGACTAGCAAGTTTGAAATCCTGGTACTGTTTATCTTATGGTCGTTTTCAGGTAAGACGAGATACAAGCGTATTTGTATGGTGTTGAAATGTTTCTTTTTTCTGATTATTGCTTTGGTGAAGAATAGTGAATATAACTGTACACATGCTAATTGCATTCTTGGGGAATTGGTCTTCACTTATGTAGACAGAGCTTTGTATGAATCCAAGTCTGATCAAGAAGTGGAAAAGGATGGTAAGGAAGGAACCTCTGAAAGAAGGGAATTCTGATCCCTCAGCTACGCTTGAAGTGACTTTCTTGAGAAATCTCATCGAAGAATTTTTGGAGGTTGTATCTGGTCAACAATTTGAATTATAGATGCAATTTGTCTTTTAAGTTCCTTTATGCCAGTACATTGAAAATAAAATTGCAATCTAAGAATTAAGCGTAAATTCTTATTTTGTCTTTTGTTTTTTTTTAGATTCTGGATTCCCAGGTTTTCCCCCAAAGACAGATAGCTGGTGATGGTGAAGTCATTGATAGTATGAATTTGGAGTCTGTTGATGATGCTTGTGTATTGTATTGTGAGAGGTTTACAGAATTTCTTATTGACCTTTTGAGTCAATTGCCTACAAGGAGGTATGCCAATATTCGTGTCTCCATCCTCTTAAGCACTTTATTGTTTTGTTAATATGATATTCTGATTACATGCTGTAAATTTATCATTTGAGAGGTGATATAATTTAAAAAGATGATTCCATATTTAAAATCTCTTTATTATTTTGTCTTCTATGCAAGTATGGTTGGACTTCATTCACACAATGATGGAAAGGAGCCTTTTTTTTGCGCAATATTAGTTTTAACATTTAATCTATACAGTATCTTTTTTTACCTTTTCTTTAAATATCAAGTTGTTTTGCCTCTTGCTTCTGTTCCAGGTACTTGAGGCCTCTTGTGGCTGATGTAGCTGTTGTGGCCAAATGCCATTTGAGCGCACTTTATAGGCATGAAAAGGGAAAACTTTTTGCTCAGTTGGTCGACTTGTTACAATTCTATGAAGGATTTGAAATCAATGACCATACAGGAACACAGTTAACAGATCACGAGGTCCTTGAATCTCATTACAGTCGTCTCCAGTCATTTCAGTTACTTGCATTCAAAAGGATTGAGAAGGTATGCATTGAAAGAAGTAATTTCAGTTTGAAATAAGATTTTTTTTTTTTTAATTTATATGGTGTGATTGAATTCAAATTTCATTTTATTCTTCTTACTAGATTATCTCTCTCATTTGTTGTGATGGTTGCAGCTGCGAGAACTTGCATTGACTAACATTGGTTCAATTCACAAGCGTGCGGATCTATCTAAGAAACTATCTGTTCTTTCTCCTGAGGAGTTAAAGGATTTGGTTTGCTGCAAGGTGTGCAAATAATGGTTGAAAATTTTTAAATTTTATAATCTACATAATTATGGCATTTGATCTTCTGTTATCATCTATGGTATATGTGAAACTTTAGAGGTTGACTGATTGTTACTATAATTATGTGTTTATCTATCTTCATGACTTTATGTTGAGTTTTATATTCCTCCCCGTGCATTGTTTTCACTTGTCGCTCTTCTGATTTTATCTTAATGATCCTTTTGTTGGTGAGAGGATTTTGGCCTTGGACAACTGCATCTAAAATTGGGCTGATTTATATTTTGAACGCATTACAATGTTGTATTTCTGCTATGACCAATTAAGTGATACATGTAATGAAAGTAATCTTTATGCTAGAACATGAAGCACGAGCCTTCAATTTTCAGTGCATCTTTATTTTTTCATGAAAGCTTCAATTCTGTTAAGTGTGTTTGATCCTAGCATGAGGAAGGGGGAAATTATCATTGAGCGGTGTATTTAAGATAATAAGGCCTTTTTGTGACCTGTGTCAAAGTTATAAAGTTCACGTGAACTGGTTCCATCAATTTGTTTTGGTTATTTCATGCTCCTATGTTGTGTTTGTGATCCATTTATTGTTGGCCAAATGAAAGATCCGTTTATTAAATTTAATGCATCATATTTGTAATCTTGATAGTTGCTTCTTATGCAGCTTAAATTGGTCTCTCAAGAAGACCCTTGGTCAGTGAGGGTTGATTTTCTCATTGAAGTTATGGTGTCGTTCTTTGAGAAACAACAATCACAAAAGGAAGCCATTAATTCTCTTCCACTATACCCAAACGAGCTGATTATGTGGGATGAAAGTGTTGTGCCAAGCATAAATTACACTGGAGAAGGTTGTTTGGCTCTGCCAAAGCTTAACCTGCAGTTCTTAACACTTCATGATTATCTCCTTCGAAATTTTAATCTCTTTAGACTTGAATCAACATATGAAATACGCGAGGATATACAAGAAGCTGTTCCACATCTTCTTGCACATATTAATAATGAGGGAGAAACTGCTTTCCGTGGTTGGTCGAGAATGGCTGTACCAATCAAAGAGTTCAAGATTACTGAGGTAAAGCAACCCAATATTGGAGAAGTCAAGCCAGCTTCCGTGACAGCAGAAGTTACTTATAGCATTTCCAGTTATAGGGCGCAGATAAGATCGGAATGGAATTCCCTGAAAGAACATGATGTTTTGTTTTTACTTTCTATTAGACCGTCATTTGAGCCTCTTACTGCAGAAGAGGAAGGTAAAGCTAGTGTGCCACAAAGGCTTGGCCTTCAGTTTGTTCGAGGATGTGAAGTTATTGAGATGCGTGATGAGGAAGGAACACTTATGAATGATTTTACAGGAAGGATTAAACGTGATGAGTGGAAGCCACCAAAGGGGGAATTGAGAACCATAACTGTGGCTTTAGATACTGCACAATACTACATGGATGTCAACAACATTGCGGAGAATGGGACAGAAGATGTTTATGGTTCATTTAATATATTGATGAGGAGGAAACCCAAAGAAAACAATTTCAAAGCCATCTTAGACTCAATAAGAGATCTGATGAATGAGTACTGTATTGTTCCCAAGTGGTTGGAAAACATATTTCTTGGTTATGGGGATCCTTCAGCAGCACAATGGACTAATATGCCTGATCTGTTGGAAACAGTAGATTTTAAAGATACCTTTTTAGATGCTGATCACTTGATAGAAAGCTTTTCAGATTATGAGGTTGGTGTGGTTTGTATTTGCTTGAAGTTATTTACAAATTCTTTCATTCTTGAATGGACGTGGTTTAAATTTTATTTGAATTATATATCATAAAAAGCACATGACTTGCTTCTTCATTGCTACTGTAGGTTTCTTTTGTCAATCCTGATGCCACGGAGAACTTGAATCCAAAGCCTCCTTTTCGAATCAGACTTCCTCGAACTCTGAAAGGAAACAATGGCGCCCTTCCAGGAAATATAGTGTCTACCGCTGATGTAATGAACGATGGCAATAGGCTTGATGCTAGTCAGAAAGAAAAATTAATTGTTGAGACATACACTCCTCCTGATCCAGGCCCTTATCCCCAAGACCAACCGAAACAGAATTCAGTTAGATTCACAGCCACACAGGTGCTTTCACGTCTTTTCAATTATAGAATGTCACTTTCAGTGAAAAACATTTTTCCCATTATATGTCTTTCCCCTGATGAATGAGTCTTTTCAATTATAGAATGTCACTTTCAATGAACAACATTTTTCCCATTATATGTCTTTCCCCTGATGAATGAGTCTTTTCAATTATAGAATGTCACTTTCAATGAACAACATTTTTCCCATTATATGTCTTTCCCCTGATGAATGAGTCTTTTCAATTATAGAATGTCACTTTCAATGAACAACATTTTTCCCATTATATGTCTTTCCCCTGATGAATGATGGTTGTTTTGTATAAAAAAATATGTTAAAAAATCTACATTGGATTTAGTACACCTGCTGCTGGCACTGAAACCTCTCTTAATGTTTGAGTTGATGTGTTAATTTATTTGTCAATTATATGATTTTATGCAATCCAGCATGACCATAGCTCACATTTAAACGCCTGTTGTATTAAGTGTGATGTAAACATTCCTATTGAGCAGGTTGGTGCGATTATCTCTGGCATTCAACCTGGCTTAACAATGGTTGTGGGTCCACCTGGTACTGGAAAGACTGATACAGCTGTGCAAATTCTTAATGTCCTATATCATAATTGTCCTTCACAAAGAACCTTAATAATTACTCATTCAAATCAGGCTTTGAATGACCTGTTTGAGAAGATAATGGAGGTAAGATTGTATTTCTTCTGTAAACGCGTGTCTAAATTGTGTTTTACGAATCCGTATTTTCATTCTACCGTTGATGTGGTATTCTAACCTTGTAAAATAAGAATTTCAGATATGCAAAGAGTTTGGGCAACTCCTCTACACTAATTAATTAGCACTATTTTCTTAGGCCTTTTGTTTTTCTTCTGTTCTTTATTTTCTGAGTTGAGGATGTCTTGTTTCCTTTGTACTTTCTCCTCGCAGTACATTTTTTTCCTTGATAAAAAATCTTAATATACTACGCATTTTTCTTGCTCAATGCTGTTTTAAATTTATGACATGTCGAAGAAAACTTGTTCAGTTTTAAGGAGATGGTTGTCAGGTTTTTCAATTAAATTACGGTACATGAAGTAACGCTTTTGAAGAACTCAATTGCTGAGTTAGAATCAATGTCCTCATATTATGTTCATATTGAAAAACTTGGTAGCGAAAACATAAGAAACTGAGTTTTATCTAGGATCTTTATGATGCTAGGATCAATGACCTCATGTTTAGGTGTTATTTGTTTTTGGCCTTCCATGTAATAAATTTTTTTGTTTTTTTTTTGGTTTCCTCTCAGAAATATGGACTCAATTGCTGAGTTAGAATCAATCTCCTCGTGTTTAGGTGTTATTTGTTTTTGGCCTTCCATGTAATAATTTGTTTTCTTTTTTGTTTCCTCCCAGAAATATGGACTAATACTAATTTATTGAAAGGCATTAAAGTGTGCAAAGTCTGGAAGGCTGTGGGTTTTACTTATTGCCTTCTGTTCTTAAGTTCGTTTATTTATTTTCTTTTTTACTGTGGTATTTGATTTAGAGGGATGTGCCTGCACGTTATCTTCTTCGACTTGGTCAAGGAGAACAAGAGCTAGCAACTGATCTTGATTTTAGTCGGCAAGGCCGTGTTAATGCAATGCTTGTCAGACGGTTAGAATTGCTGAGTGAAGTGGAGAGGTTGGCAAGATCTCTTCAATTGCCAGAGGATGTTGGTTATACTTGTGAAACTGCTGGTTACTTTTGGTTGATTCATGTATATTCACGTTGGGAGCAATTTCTTGCTGCTTGTGCTCAGAACAAAGATAAGCCAAGCTTTGTTCAAGATCGTTTTCCTTTCAAAGAATTCTTTTCTGACACTCCTCGTCCAGTATTTACTGGTGAATCTTTTGAAAAAGACATGAGGGCTGCTAAAGGGTGCTTTCGGCATCTGAAGACTATGTTCCAAGAACTTGAAGAGTGTCGAGCATTTGAACTACTGAAGTCAACAGCTGATAGGGCTAACTACTTAATGACCAAGCAGGCTAAGATTGTTGCCATGACTTGTACTCATGCAGCTCTAAAGAGGAAAGATTTTCTTCAGTTAGGTTTTAAGTATGACAACCTGTTGATGGAAGAAAGTGCCCAAATTTTAGAGATTGAGACTTTTATCCCAATGTTACTCCAGAGACAGGAAGATGGTCATGCACGGCTTAAACGCTGCATCCTGATTGGTGATCACCACCAGTTGCCTCCTGTTGTGAAGAATATGGCTTTCCAAAAGTATAGCCACATGGATCAAAGTTTATTTACAAGATTTGTCCGTTTGGGAATTCCTTACATTGAGCTAAATGCCCAGGGAAGAGCGAGGCCAAGTATAGCTGAACTTTACAATTGGAGGTACAGAGATTTGGGAGACCTTCCTTCTGTGAAGAGGGAAGCAATATTCCATAGGGCAAACGCTGGATTTTCCTATGACTATCAGTTAGTGGATGTTCCAGATTACCTGGGTAAGGGTGAGACAACGCCTTCTCCTTGGTTCTACCAAAATGAGGGGGAGGCTGAATATATTGTCAGTGTCTACATATACATGCGCTTATTAGGATATCCAGCAAATAAGATATCAATTTTGACTACTTACAATGGTCAGAAACTTCTCATCCGTGATGTAGTAAACAGAAGATGTGTTCCATATGACTTCATTGGTCCTCCTAGTAAGGTATGCTACTTAGTCCTTTTTTTTCTCTGCTTCATATTTAACCATGTCAGTTTGAGTTAGCTTCTTTCATAATGATGGCTCCAATTGTGAGTTCCTAATTTCTGAAGATGACTTAATTTGTCTTGACAATCAGACGTCACTTGGACAAATTCTGGTATTGTGTTACACTGATGGAGATAAATCAAATAACAAGGAAAATACAGAAAACCCAGTAACAATGAAAATACTGGGAAAACCTCTTAATGGTCCAACTGCAATAGCAAAAACACAGAAAATAGCAAGTTAGAAACAGGAAAATATGCAGAAAAATATATGATAGTGGCCATCAGAGTCTAACCTCTACCTAAATTATTTTATATTTTGCTTGGGAATCTTGTTGCTATTGATTATACATGTTAAAAATTGACCTTGTTAATCTTTGGTTTTTCTTATTACTGTTTTCAGATTACTACTGTTGATAAGTTTCAAGGTCAGCAAAATGATTTTATATTGCTGTCTCTTGTTCGTACTCGATTTGTTGGTCACCTGCGGGATGTTAGAAGATTGGTGGTTGCCATGTCCCGTGCTCGACTTGGTCTATACGTGTTTTGCCGCCGTTCTCTCTTCGAACAGTGCTATGAGCTGCAGCCTACGTTTCAGCTTCTGCTCAAGAGACCTGACAGACTTGCCCTGAATTTGAGCGAGATTTCAGCTTTCACTGATCGGCATGTTGAAGATACTGGACCTATTCATCTCGTCAGTGGCATTGATGAGATGAGTGGTATTATACAGGAACTATATCAGGTGGGCCGCATCTCATATTAAGATACTGTCTCTTTTTGTTTGCAGCTTCTGGTAATGTTGACTAAATCCTAACTGATAAAGTATAGAGTTTTTCTTATAGAAAAATGTTTTTAGAATTTTTAAGCTAATGAGGAAAAGACATTTTCTTGCTATTTGAGAATAAGTATAAAATTTTTATCAAGACTTCAGTTTGAAAGAAAGGTGAACTGGACTGCATTTGATTCCTGCATCTGAGACATTAGTTTTTCTGTAGAAATGAAAATAGTAAGGCTTATGTTGTGTTGTTAATAAAAATAAAAAAATAAAAAGAAGAATTTATGGCAGTGAATAAGTTGGGAGTGTTATTGTTAGAAGTGTTAGAACTGTAGAAAATTAAGTTATTCTGGTTATTTGAGTCTGTAATTTTTATTTCATCTCCTGTTAGTGGCCTTGGTATCTATGAACGCTTGTGTGCTTTGCTTCATTCAATACAAAATAACAGAGAATTTCAGATTTTTTGTCATGGTATTATACCCTTGTTAACAAGAGAAATTAGCTTTCACAGTTTTCTAGGCTGGAGCATTTCTCACCTAGCAAAGCTCCTAGACCTCTCTTCATCTTCTCGTCAACCTTTTCTATTGAGTGTACAACATTTCAGTCATTATGTTGTGCCATTTCTTTCTATTTTCTGGTCTTCTTTGTCACTAATAGTTTTTTTAAATACTAAAGAGCTCATGGTATTATATTTTGTCTGTTGCCTGATTCCTTTTTTTAGAACTTCGCAAAACTTGCCATGTGGCGTTCTTTGACCTGACCCCTGCGAGACTCCGCATTTGCTACTTCAACATTGCTACTACATATACCATGCTAAGTGCATGAGAGTGTTTCGTGTTTTTTCCTCTTGCTACTCACCTATAAGTGGTATCTGGCTTCCATTTCGTCTATCCTAGCCCTTCACCTCATTTAGTTGGGATTTATACATGGGTTTAATTCTGTCCTCTTTTGTAATTCACTTTTTGGTCTGTGTCATCCTCTACTCTTCCCCTTTAGCCCCCTGCCAAAGACCAACACTACCTCAATTAGAATAAGATTATGGCGATATCCGGTGCTGTCTATTGTTGTCTTTCAGAACCCAAGTTTGGCATGGAGGAAATCCATTAACCCACTTGAGGTGGACTTAGAATCCTTAATAATGTAATTATTTTAGTTATTTTATTTTCCTCTTACGTCCCTGGTAATTTTCTCATAGCAGCCTTCCTTATCTTAAATGCCTGGGTACATTGTTTCTTTCAAGTTTCAATACGACATAAGAGAAAACTTTAGTCCTTTTGGGACTTCTATGTACAGATATTCATCCATACTAGCAACATGTTGAGCCTATTCCCACATCTCTCAATATTCTGAGGAACGATGGGATTTTCCCTACTACTCTGGACAGTATTCTCAGTCCTGATATTTAGGATTTTGGTAGAGTAGAAAATTCTAAACTGTGAGGTTGTATGTTTCATGTATTTTGGTTTCTCCTGAAAGGATTTCTTTCTCCTGGTTGAGGACTCCAATAAATTCTTCAATTCAGAACAGAAATTTCTGGAGTCATCATTTTTTTTTTATTTTCTTTTACTTCAGGCTCAGATGATGAGACATCAGTATGAGCAAAATCATACACATTTTAGTCAAGCAGCACCACTTTCCCTGGATACAAACGAAGGAAAGCATGAGCACCAGAACTCGGACGGCCATGCAGAGGAGAATAAGTCACTCGAAAATAACACGGAAGATGTTTCAATGAGCGATGGCAATGCGGCTGCTGAAGATGTGCCACCTGAAAGCATTCCAGAGGGTGATGATAAGAGCTAGGTCATTCTCACCAAGGAGCCTAATGGATGCCAAATTTCCTGACAATCAAATGAGCTACAAATCAACAAATGCAATCGCAGGAGAATAGTGGAGATTAATTTTGTGTATTTTTTGTTTTCTAGTTCCTAATAGCTACTGTTTATAATGTCCATATTTATCATGCGGATATGTAAAAGGAGTGTGAATTGGAAAAAAGAATAGAATAGATTCACACAAATATCAAGTGCATTCCGTTGGAGATATGTTTCACCTTCACTGTTCACAGATAGTATGTAATCTTAATCACAGACTGAATGCAAAGAATATTGCTAACAACTCGCGAGCTACTCGCGAGCCAAGGCGGCAACTAGCATGAACTCAGGCAAGGAGTACGAAGAATATTCGTCTGATGACAAACTAATCTTTTTACCAACAGACACAAACATGCTCTGTTTTAAAATCAATTGAGCCAGCTATAAATCAATAGCCAACTCGGTTGAGTATCCACTATCTAGTTCAATTTTAGACCCGAGGAGAAAGTTTGACTCAGCCTTGCAAAAATTTATCATCAACTGGTCGTAGCAGTTTATTGTTCCACAACAGAATTAAACATTGTACATCCATAAAGAGAAATGAGTTGCTCTGACTAGGCGAAGAACAAGAACTCTGATCAGCTCCATCTCCAAATGCTTAGTTACTCACGTGTTAGATACTTAGATTATTGCAGAATCATGGTGGAAGTTTGTGACAACCATGGAAAAAATTGGAAGTAGAAGAAACTATGGTGTGCGTGTGAGGGAGGGAGGATTTCTCATTTATTCTTTGTTCTCCAGTAGTTCTCCCAAGAATACCCGCCTCTGAAATCCTCTTTCAGGCACCAATTTCTGTTAATTGCCAAAACTACCCTTGCCTTCCTTTAATTATACTCTAACAATGTCCAAAATTGGAGAACAAGGGAAGATAAATGACTTGCACGCCCAAATAATATTTCTAAATGGCCAAAATATGTCAATTATATTCCAACTGTCCAGATTTATTCCAAATAATGAATTATATACCCATAATTGATTATTAAACTCCTTAATTAAGCCCAAAAATCCAATATATAATGAGAGTCATCAAACTGGCCCAACGGATGTTTCAAATTCTGGTCAATAATAACTGCTCCGTCAAACTGGCCCAACAAAAATTAGATTCATGTGAAATTCCAGTGTAGGATCTACCCATAAAAAAGTAATGAAAATTGGGCCAGTTTGACGGATGAGTCATTATTGGCCCCAATTTGAAACGTCCGTTGGGCCAGTTTAACAGAAAAGTCATTATTAACCCGAATGTGAAAGTTGATGGACAATTTTGAGCGATGCACCTTGGACATAAGTACATGGTCATTTTTTACCCTTTACCCATAATTTTATGATTGGTCTGAATCTCACATTGTGTTAATTGCATAGTTTGACCTTGACTATATGAATAAATCTCACTTAAAACCTCATTAGCACACACTCTCATCTACGATGAGTAGGATTGGTGTCTTATTGAGACATTGTCTCATTTCATTCGTTAACATTTTTTAGGTGAAAGCCGAGCGGGACTAACAAGGAGGGGCCAAAGCACACTCATTGGCCGATTGTGAGGCTTGTGCTGTTTACTTTGTGAGGACTTGTAGATTGCCAAACTATTAGGCATATTTATCGTTTTCTGCTTTTCTCTGATTTTTCCAGATAATCGTTATAATGTTCGTGCCGATGCTTATTCTGACAAGTGGCTTAAGACATAGAGGGTATTGTTAATTGGTTCTATTATATATGTGTAGTTTTTGGATGGGTGACTAATTGGTGCTTACAAATGATTTCTGGATAGGGAGATCTATTGAACATGGACTGTTTTAAATAACCATGTTAGCTTTCGCTTTTTCTAACTTGGTTAACTATAAATATGTTATGTTGAATTTTAATAACCATATTAGGCTTTTACTCTTGTAACATGGTTAAGAATTACAATTTTGAGGTGAATTATTTTTACTAACCATGTTAGGTGAAACCTTTTTCTGACATGGTTAGCGATATTTATGTTAAGTTGATTTTTATAACCATGTTAAGAAAATTATTTTTTAACATGGTTTACTTTGTATATTGTGCAAGTAAGCTTTTATTATCCATGATAATACGTTGCAATAGAAATTTTCTTTTATATCATGAATACCCCCTTCGGTCCTTATTATAAGAGTTTGAAATTTGAATTGTTTTAGTTCAAAATATAAGAGCCCACATTGGATTCTGTCATCATGTAATGCATTTTTTTTTAAATTTTGCCCCTACTTATTAACACTCTTTTTCATAGTACTCATTAATACTCCTACTTATATTTCTCTCTATAGTCTCATCTTAAGTAAGGGTAATGTTCGATAAAATCTCATATTTTAAACATATTTATAGTTTTCAACTAACTTTTAAATGTTTTCTTAAGAATCGCAATTTGACGGCTGGACTCTTATAATAAGGACCGAAGGGAGTAGTTTTCAAACTTAGTGAAACTATTTTCTAGCCATGATACTTTTCTAATTAATTATCTAATGAAGCTCTTTCTATCATGGTTAGGGTGGTAATTGTGATTTGGAAAGGTTTATTAAGTTTAATTATATATTAAAAAGATAATTTTACATTACTATCTGAAAATCCCATTCAAAAATTTTATTGAATAAAAAATGTAACTCTAAAATATCTTAAGCTTTTTATCTAAGTGAAAGACATAAATTAGTTTTCTTGTTTGCACAATGTAAATAATTTCATCTTATGAAAACGAGTTGAGAGCGGAAAAAGAGCATAATCGTATAAAGTAATTAGTTCTTTTGTCCTAATGAGGGGATTTGAAGTACTCTTGTAGATTTTGTTATCATGAGATTGTGCTAACCCTCTCTCTCTCTCTCTGTTTTTTTTTTGATAAATGTGCTAACCCTCTCTTTAATATAAGATTTTATTGAGGAGCTCATGGTTTTAAATAATGGGTATAATTATAATTTTTTGTTAATCTTTTTCAAAATCATCGTTATTGATACTCATTCAACAATAATTTAATAATAACGGGATTGCGAGAATTAAAGAAGATGATTATGATATTTATATTTAAAAAAAAATAAGTTATACGAACTAACTTAACTAATATAATTAATAAATAAGTCATATATCTTGGAATATGGTAGAATTATAGAAGTATTTGATATTGCTATTGGTTGAGTCCTTTAGCTAGGCTTCCAGTGTTTTTGGTTTACCTTTATTTATGTTATTTTATTTTGGGATAATTGTACTCAAATTCTAAGTAAGAGATTTATTATCAGATAGGTCCAAAAGAATTGTCAATGACAACTGAAATAGATATTGTTAACAAGTGAAAAAGTTATCCATGAGACCTATCTGATATTAAATCTTTTACTTGAGATCTGAGTGCAATTATCCCTTTTATTTTTCCTTTTTCCTAAACCTTTTTGTGATTCTGTTTTTTTTTATACATAACTCTTTCTGAGTTTTATTTCAACGATAGTATCTCCTTAGGCAGGGAACACATTTTTTATGCATGTTAAGCAAATATAATTATGGGAAAAAGACAGAAAAGACTCTCAAAATGTATAAAGGATAGTTGAATGCAGCGAATTTTAAAAAAGACTATAACATACAATTGACCTTTACAAATTTAAAGGAAATGTCACAAATACCCTTGAATTAAATTTTTTATTTTTTAATAAAGGGGCCGACCACTGACCCGCCGGAGCTCTGGCCATCGGCGAGAGGCCCACCACCGCCGAACTTAGGAACTCCGGCTGGCTACGGGGCCTACCTACCACAGTGGGTTTGAAAAAAATAGGACAAAGTGAGGGGGTGGGTTCGTTCCTCACTCTAGGCTGGCTCTTACCACCAAGCCACCATATCCTCTTGATATATATATATATTTATATTGCAATATATATATATATATATAAATATATATATTCTATCTTTCATTCATTCTTAATATTTTTCCAAATTCTTATAACGGATTACCAAATTCGTATAAAATATTACCAACACGTCTCTATCAATTTACCAACATCACAACTTTATTAACTTCTTTTTGTGATGTTGGTAAATGGATAGAGATATGTTGGTAACCAATTATCCAAAGTTGGTAATCTGTTATCCGAATTTGGTATTCCATTATACAATTCTGGTAATAAACAAAAAGAAGTTAGTAAAGTTAGGAAGTTAGTAGATGGATAGATAAATGTTGGTAAACTATTATCCAAAGTTGGTAATCCGTTATGCGACATTGATAGACTATTATCCAATTCTAGTAACAAAAAAAAAGAAGTTGGTAAAGTTGTGATGTTGGTAAATTGATAGAGACATGTTGATAATCCTTTATACGAATTTGGTAATCCGTTATAAGAATTTGGTAATAAGTTATACAATTATGGTGATAAACAAAAAGAAGTTGGTAAAGTTATAAAGTTGGTAAATGGATAGATGAATGTTGGTAAACCATTATCAAAAATTGGTAATCCATTATGCGACGTTGCTAAACTAATATCCAATTATGGTAACAAACAAAAAGAAGTTGGTAAAATTGTAATGTTGGTAAATGGATAGAGACATATTGGTAATCCTTTATATGAATTTAGTAATCCGTTATACGAATTTGAAAAATATTACTCCCTCCGGTCCTAATTATAAGAGCCAGTTGACTTTTTTGGAAAAATTAAGGATACAAAATACATCACTTTAAATTGTTTATATTTATCTTTTTTCCTCAAAACTAAGTTATTTTACTTATAAACTATCATATAATCTAATTACATGTCACATATATTAAGATTTAGGGGTCTAATTTACTTCCTTAATCTCCCCAAAAAAAGTCAACTGGCTCTTATAATTAGGACCAGAGGTAGTAAGAAAGAATGAAAGATAGTATATATATATTTTTTTGCAATATATATATAACAAGAGAAAATGGTGGCTTGGTGGGAAGGCTGATGTGCCATATTTTTCAAACACACCCCTACTTGTCACTTGGCAGGTGGTCTCCATCGTTGACAGGTGGTGGCGGGCCCCATTATAAAAAAATAAATAATTAAATCCAAAGGCATTGCAATATTTCCTTTAAATTTGTAAATGATAGTTAGATCAGTTGTATGTTTGATTCTTTTTTAAATTCGCTACATTCAACCGTCCTTTATATATTTCGAAAGTCTTTTTCTGTCCTTTTCCCTATAATTATATTATTAAATTTGTAAGGACTCAAAATGAAGGGAATGTCATAATAATACGTTACGAATTTCAAAATTCTATATAGGTGATTTACTCTTTTTTTATTAAACTCAGCGTATCCACCACTGATAGCAGTGATTAATCCCTTCGCTACAGGTTCTCCACCTAAGGGTAAATGGCTGGCCACGAAATGCTCTCCATGCTTCGAACCCCACCACTTTATTAAGGGACCAAGTAAGGAACCACTAGACTACACTTCCATGGCTTTCACGTAGGTGATTTACTGTTAATATTTTTCATTCATTTCCTCGGAATCTCAAAATTTCAATTATACACTAATTAATTAAATTAAATAGCTTCAAATCACAATTTATAGGATGGAAATGCGTTTATTTGTGTGCGGCTTTCAACAATCAGCTGAAGAAGTAGAAGTTAGCAATTTGTTCGGAAATAAGCAGAAGAAGTAAAATTTCTCTGCCTTCGTTGCTATGTCCGTTGAGCTCAAACTCTCTCGTACCAATCGTATCCATCGCCCTTCCGTAAATCTCTCTCTCTCTCTCTCTCTATATATATATATATATGTATGTATGTATGGACGAGCTGACCCGAAAGGCGTTCTTCATAATTGGAACTTTCAGGAAACTCTGGATGGAAAAATTATCGTGAAGTCTCAGTCTCCAATTTCACACAATGGAGTTCGCGTTACCATCAAAGGATCCGTCAGCTTGCAGGTTCTAATTGAATCCTTTGTTTTGTTTGGTTGCTCAGAAATGACAGCAAAATAGACCTAAGAAGATAATATGGAGTTAAGTTTTTAAATGGCTTGGGTAATCATGCTTCCATGTTGTTCTTGAAGGTTCGCGGGGGATCAGCTGGGGTTATTGAGTCGTACTATGGAGTTATTAAGCCAATCCCCATTGTGTGAGTATCATCAGTATTTTACTCATGCTCAAAGTAGTGTTAATAATTTAATGGTGGAAGAAACTGTTTGAGATTTTAATTAAAATTTTTTTTCTTTTCTCTCTAGTTAAGTGGTTCTCTAATGTAAATCACAAATTTATTACTGTAGTTTGATTTACTGAAAGGTTTGTGAAAACAATCACTCTTGTTTTTGGTGCAGAAAGATAGCAAACAAGATTTTTTTTTTAAAAAAAAAAATTATATCGGTAATTAGAACCTTTGAAGAAGCTCAGAGCTACCCAAAGGAAGAAACCCTCCTGAAAATGAAACTTTTGACCAAAATCTGCACCATATTCATATAATCCTTTATTAATCTTTTGATGACGAACATATCTTTTGTCTATTTTAATTGTGCATTTCTGGATAACCCATGGTATACTTTATAGATCAACCTTCATTTGCTTTTCTGTTGGATCAAGTTGGGTTTCAAATAGCTTTTGATCTGCTGTTTCTGATCATCATTCACTCTCATATTTTGCATCAGAAGGGGAGAATTTCATGAGTTTGAAACATTTAAAACCTTTTCATGGTGAAAGTGGTAATTGACTAATTTTCCTTTTTCACAGTCAATATTATACTGGAGTTCCGTTACTTTGTTAAGTTCATAAAGAAATTACCCAAGATATAGAAATAACCTGGAGCTGGTTCTTTCTTGATGTTTTTTAAAATTATTTGAATCACATTAGATTAAGTACAAATGATATTTATATCTGGCTTGTAAACAGGAAGAGGATAGTTGAAGTTGGTTCTTCTGGAAAGATTGCTCCAGGTACAACAGAGGTAGTATACTGATGGTGTATAAATGGAGATGTTTCAATTCAAAGCAATTTTATGTGGAATAGTTACTTGAGTAGAATTCTTCTCTGGTATCCAGCCTTAATCTAAGTTGATGCTTTCATAGTTATTTTTGTCCATCCCATTAATTTGTAGCTGTTTCATGTAACCAATGAATTGTTGCTCTTTTCACTTTTGAATTTGTATTGACTCTTGATTGAAAGAATGGAATTCAATTGAAGGACATTGTTATATTAGTACGATCATTATAAATGTGAAATGTGGTCACATATTTGCATATGCTGCCTAGTTTTGCTAAACATGACATACCATTTCACTAAACCAAGTGCAACCTAGTGTTTTAATTAGCAACTTCAGATGGTATTCATAAGTGTGTGCGCAAGTTGCTTCCTTAACTTGCACTGTTTACTTTGGTAATTTATTTATACTTTCACAATCTAACTTTAAAGTGGGTTTACCTGGGTTGATGCAAGCTGTATTTTTTTTTTAAAAAAAATATCATTGCACCTCGTTTTATATGCTTATTGCGGAATTTTGCAATCTCTAATTTGACAGATACCATTCTCAGTGATTCTGAGACAGCCCGGCAAGGATTTAGAGAAATTCTATGAGACTTTCCATGGTTCAAATATCAATATTCAGGTAATAATATACAAAAGGTGCTTTGTTGGTCAGTCGTCTTTATATGAGATTTTTAATTTTCATTAGTTCTTTATACTATTCTTTTACACCTTGTTTTTTTTATGCCACGAATATATTACTCTACATCCTATTTTATGTATAATGTCCACATAATTTGAACTCATGGTGATTGATAACATTTTTAATAGTATATGGTCACTGCAGATATAACTCGTGGATACTTGCATAAATCTTTATCAGCCACAATGGAATTCATTGTTGAAAGTGATAGAGGTATCATTTGGTCCTGTACACTAGTTTTTTCCTAAGTAGATCTATGAATGATCAAACTATGAATTACCTTTCTCTTTGTCGTTAAATTTTCAGTTGATCTGCTACAACATCCAATTTCTCCAGAAATGGTCATCTTCTACATTACCCAAGACACCCAAAGACATGCTCTGCTTCCTGAATTAAAATCAGGTATGTTTGAAATAATTTTCAGTCACATTCCACCCCAATCCCCAAAGGAAAAAAAACCGTGCATTGGCTTCACGACTTCTTTGTGTTCATTCCATTTTCTTATTTTTTGGGGATAAATGGCCTCTATTATTTATAGCTCCACTTTAAGATCTCAAAATTAGCGATTCTTACCTTCCATTGTAACGTGACCTTCAAGTAATGAAAGTATAGACTGAATTACATCGAAAGTTTGTATGTAAATCACTTGAATTTCTTTTCTATGCAATCTCTGATGTGGCTTTTAAATTATTGCAACTTGCAAACGTCAAGTACAATCGTCTCATGGCTTATGCCAAGGTATTGTTGCATAGGTGGGTTTCGGGTGACTGGAAAAGTCTGTACTCAGTGCTCTTTATCTGATCCTATCAGCGGTGAGCTAACAGTAGAAGCATCTGCAGTTCCAATTCATTCCATTGACCTTCATTTGTTTCGCATTGAGTCCATTCTTGCCGGGGAGAAAATTGCTGCTGAAACCACTCTGATTCATACTACCCAGGCAAGCAATACTGAGAATGCATCAGAGTATTTCAAACTAAGAAGTATTTTAATTCTCTTCTTGCTTTATTGTTTTCTTCTTATTTAGCAGATCGCAGACGGAGATATATGCCGTAATTTGACTCTTCCTATCCATGTAATTCTTCCCCGTCTCTTGACGTGTCCGACAATCTTAGCTGGGTTAGTCCCACATTCTTTATGTTTCATGAATATTTTCCACACGAAATTACTATTGCTCTGCCTAACACGACTATGTGCTTCTGATGTAACTTGATGATCTTGTAAAGAGTGATATAAGCACAGTACAATTAATTATAGAAGTAAAAAGAGAAGATTCTGTTTCTATTCTCTCCTCATATAACTATTATCTCACCTGATAAGATTCAAATCTGCTAACATGATCGATTTTAATGATTTCGGATCTGGACTACATGGCCTCAAACTTTGTTATTAACTAAGGTGTCATATAAGTGGTGGAGAGAAGTGTAATATAGCCTGAAAAATCAGTAGAAATGTATGGTACTAAAAAGTTCATGATAATTTAGAAAGGGCATGCCTTTTGGGTTTATCCTCTCCCCCTGTTTGACATAGAACCTATCTAACACCACTAAGATGATCAACATATAAGGGCCTCAAACTTTGTTCTTATTTTCATGCAGTCCATTCTCGATTGAGTTCAAAATTTCCATTGTTATAAGCTTCAAGTCAGAGCTTTCTAAATCACAAACAAAGGTCGATCCTAGAACGCCAAGACTGTGGGTAAGTGCAATCCCATTTGATTCCAATGGAAGACATTTGTTATTCTTCTATTCAGCTCTCTCACACACACACACACTCAGTAGACGGCAACATGTTTATCTTAAGGAGTTAACTGATTTATTTGAAATTTCAGCTGGCAATGGAAACCTTGCCACTTGAGTTAGTTCGAACGAAGTGAAGTATGGAGGAAGTCCCCCAAGAGAGTGTGGCAGCAATTGAATATGGTGTATGTATACCTATTCGAGCTTGTTTCTGGTGCTCCGCCCATTCGTTCTCACTTGTGCAATAATATCTCGGTTGATACCTTTTCATTTTTTTGTGATAGGCAATCCGTTAGCATACCTTTATGTCTGGTTGGTGCATGTCGGTTTCTGTAGACTTTTATTTTTACTTTGAAGCATTGATTCGATATTAAGAAAAGAAAGAACGTTCAAGATTTCGCATGAGATTGTGAAAACTGTCGATCACATTCATAACTAAATACATTTGTTCAATAGAACTTCATACGTGTGCGTGTGTATATATATAATTGAAAGTCATTTTTGAAGTAACTATAGTTCCTTCAATTTTTCAGTTTGGTACATAGTTGTCTTCTTTTTATTAAATCCTTTAATTTTACTATATCAGCACAATCAGTTTCTACACATGGGCTAACAATTCTAACAAAGCATAGTTACAAGGGCTAATGCCTTAACGGTGCTAAGAGTAAAATAAAAGAACGTTAATAAAGAAAAGGAAAAAAAGGAGGTACAAAAATTTAAATTAAATACTTTTCCCAAATTCACAAAAAAGACAATGCTTAGGGCCAATATCAATCTCATTAGGTCAGAATGAAAAGTGGGGATCATATGAATGCAATTTGTTCTTAAGGACGAATTTCTTGGTTAGGTTATCATGTGTAGTAGTCCGTGTAAATGTGAAAAATGTTTTTGAAAGATCCACCCAAATTAGACCCAACAGTATTTGGATTTGAGCTAGTTAGTTAGTCATGTTAAGAAAAAACACATCTTTATTGGGATGTCAATGTCCTAATTCATTAGACAACACATGGGTAAAATTGTGATTATAACAATCCCGCAACTAATGTGATTATTCTCTTGACGGCAGCCATAACTGAATAATTTACAGGAATTATACTAGTGACACATTATTCTTAAAGAATGTTGCATCTTAGTACCAAAGCACGCAGTAGAAGCACTTTTATTTAAACACAAAGCACGCAGTTATAATTCTCGGAGACAGACATTACCAGGTCTTCAATAGAACTCCTAAAACAACTCACTTCACTCAACTGAAAACTCAAACAACATGGAATGTTGGTATTTCTGACCGGGTCGGACGACAATAGACGGGAAATTTGGCTGGTTTATGGCATTAGGGAACCCCTGTGTCTCCAAGCACAGCCCTGCATGCTTTTCATAAACAGCACCTTGTTTTCCAGAAACACCATTGACATAGTTTGCAGTGTAGAATTGCATGCCAGGGGCATTTGTCCACAGGTTCAAAACCCTTGAACTTGAGGGATCCCTCACTTTTGCAGCATGTTTTAAACCTTCCTTGTCATCGCCACTGCTGAGCACGTAATTGTGGTCGTATCCCATTCCAACCTGATCAATGGTGTCGCCTATCCTCCTCTCAGATGTAAAATCAAATGGGGTATCCTTCACTGACTTAACTTCACCGGTTGGTACAGTATTCTCATCCACAGGAGTGATATGACTAGCCCATATCTGAATTGAATGGTCAAGAATGTTCCCTGAGCTGTGGCCCGCCAAGTTCCAGTATGTATGTTGAGCTAAGTTCACTATAGTGGGCTTGTCCTTTGGCACTCCTTCCATGTCAAGCCTTAGAGTTGTCTTAGAAGTGAGTGTGTAAGTTGCAGTAACAGTCAAGTCCGCAGGATAACCTTGTATTGAGAAAAAAGACAGAAAAAATATACATGCCTGAGGAAATAGAAATCAGAAAAGGAAGAGAACTGAGACGATAAGATAGAGAGTTACCTTCCTCCCCATCATGGCTATCATACTTGAAAGTGACTGAAGGGGTTTCACCTTTCTTATATTCAAGAACTTGCCACACCTTTTTATCAAACCCCACGTTACCACCTAAAACCAAAAGAGGGATGGGAGATCAAGAAATGTGCAAACTCACACAAAACACAAGACAATTAGATATCATCATTGTTAGAGCACTCAGTTTAAAAATAAGCAACCTTGCCTAGAAAAAAGTCACATTTCATGCTTGCAAATTTTGAATTTGACTCACAATCATATTAATAATGTTTAAAGAAAGAAAAAACCCAATTTGTTATTAAAAAACAAATATAAGGCTTATGCACCATCATTGTAAGGTGGTTATTCCTGAGAACATAAGCAGTATTTAATTATTATTTGAGAACCATAAATAGCATTGTCAAGAAGTTAGAACCCCAACCACTTTATTCCTATAATATACTTTAGTGTGAGAAAGTAAGCCAATGCTCATAATGCATCAAAGGATGTTCCTCCATCATCATGAAAAAGCGGTGGCAAAAAAATCATCATGAATAAACTTCAAAAGGTAGCACTATAAAAACTAAATTATGAATATGTAACCTCAACATGTAGAAACTCAAGAAAAATGAAAACAAGGAGATGCCAGCATGGACATCAAATGGAATGACCAGAAAATAAGACACACACACACACACAACACATTCCTATAATACAATTGATATAACATCCATGACACATATCTCAACTTGCTTCAATTTAAATTATCAAAATCTAAAGTTTTAGTGCAATAAGAAAAAATTTCCATTTGGAATCTTAACTAACCAGTAACCACAAGATATGATCCTGATCCTAAGCACATAAGATGGCAAAGTACCAAAAAGGGGGGAAAAGAAATTCAATATCTGAAAAATTTTAGAAAAGAATAGCTCAAGCTAAACAGATACTAAAGTCTTACCATGGAGACTGTTTGGGGGCTTGTTGACAGGCAAAGAGTATTCAACCCCATCAAGTGTAAATTTCCCATCTTTGATTCTGTTGGCAACCCGACCCACAATGCAGCCAAAATAAGGAGCAAGTCCTTTCTGATTAAACCATAAATTTATTCGGAAAGAAAAAGGATCAGAATAAAAGACTAACAGAATCGATTCAATTCAACAAATTCTCCAAGACAAAACAGAAAGAACAAATCCGACATTCGAATCTATGAACCAACACTCCTTTCCCCCTCGATAAGTAGAATCCTCATCAGAATTCATAGGCTTCATAAGAAATCATGCCAAAATCGATGTTCCCATTATATTATAAGTAAAAATATGATGATCCCACAAAAAAGTGAATCAAACTCAAAAAGGGTTAAAGTAATTTTACCAGATAAGGATCAACAGAGTCGAATCCGAGAACAACGTCGGACAAGATTCCTTCAAAACCCAAACAGAAGAATGCATCAGGAACAAGTATCACAATAAAAATTGAAGGGAAAACAAAAACAAAACAGAGAGAGATAGATAGAGAGAAGGAATCACCATCTTTTCCAGGTACTGATAAGGAAGTGATGGTACAGCCGACATTGGTGATGAGGACATGCATTGTTCCATTGTTGAGCTCAAAAAGCTCTGGTTTTTGGGTCTCATCTGCCATTGAAGAGCTGAGAGAGAACGTGAAGAGGCTGAGAGATTTTATTATATTTATTTAGTAATAATAATAATAAAAGGTGACATCTTTGGATCAAAAATAATTAAAAGGTAAAATCTTGAAGCTAAAAACGGACGCTATCTATAGAAAATCTCTATTGCCGGTTATTTTTCGCAGTGTGGCGAAGGTTACTCTCAAGTCTCAAGATTAAAGCCATCAATGAAAATTGAATCTTAATTGAAATTAGGGAATCAGTTTCCACCGTCCGATAATAATGGATATTTGTTGGGAAAAAAACAATTGATAATGATAACAGTTATGGAAGCTTGTAATTAACCATTTTTTCTGGATATCAGTGGAGAACCCCCTCAGTGGGAATGGGTCAGGATCAGGCTTTTATCATGGGTCTATCTCCTAGCCTATTTTAGATATCTATGCCCTTTTTAGTAAATAGGTCAGAAAGAGGTCAGGTTCATTATCAGGTTTATCATTAGACCTATTTGAGTAAATATGCTAGGCTTTTTTTCGGAAGGCCTAGCCTATAGCCTACAGGCTTGGCCTATTTATTCTTTTTAGATTTATCTTATAATATATAATATAAAATAAATTATATGAATTATTTATAACATTATCAACTTAAATTTAATTCTAAGCTTAACACCTTATTATTCATACACAAAACATAACTCCTTTATTCATTAGTCATTCACAGTTTCTATGATAAAAGCAAAAGAAAAAAATTAGTTTCATGGTCTTAAAAACTTTTTAAGACATACATAGACCCTTAAATAGATTAAAAGGTAATATATGGAATTAAAGTTATAGGATTTTAAGCTTATTTAAAGGTTTATATTTTAAGTAGGCTTTTAAAAAGGTTTACAGGCCTTGTCAGGTTTTTTGGAGGCTCAGACTCAGGCCCAAAAAAAGTCTATGTACAGGCCCAAACCCAGGCCTAAGCTTCACATTTCTGTTGCAAGCCCAGGCCTATTTAGGTAAAGCCTAGTTAGGCCTAGCCTATTTCCATCCCTACCCCTCACCCATTTTTTCTACTTTAATTATTATCATTTTATCATTTATCTAATTTTTATAAAAAATTTAAAATCTAAAAATAATTGAAATCTTCTTTTTAACTTTTTAAATATCTGTAGTAATCTTCAAATCATTTATAATATTCAAATTTTTTAATTTCCATGAAAATTCAAATTACCAAAAGTTAAACTAGGAAAGTTTCAAAATGATTTTTTATAGGAAAATTAGTTATAGTAACATTGAAGGAACTTAATTAAGATGAGATCTCACAAAATAGTGTAGTTAATCTGAGGTCATTGTGATTGTGAGATGGTTGTGAACGTCAAGCCAAAAGTTGTTATTATGAGGTCAAAAGTTGCTATCGATAATAACTTTTAAACTCTTGGTCAATAACAACTTTTTTTTTTAACAATTTTTGTTCTAATGATAACAACTTTTGACAAAATAGCAATTTCATGGGCCTCAGATTAGTTATGCAATTTTGTAGGATCTCATCTTAATTAAATTTATTCCATAGAACCTGTAATTAATTTTCTCTTTTTTATAACGAATAAAATGAAAAGAAATATAAAATGCAAATATCAATCTGGATGGTGTGCCTCTAATTGATATTAATTTGAGTTCATCCAAATAATAATAATAATTCTCCTCAATCCCATATGTTTTGTTTCATAGGAACTGATTCAACAAAAACAGCTTTAGGAGAGAAAATTTAGGGTTGTTTGGTATGAGAGATTTAGAGGGGAGGGGAGGGGAGAAAAAATTTTTGTGAGCTGAATTTAAAAAAATTGAAGAAGTAGGGTTGTAATTATTAAACAAATATTAGATGTAAGATAAAAGAGTAAGAGAAAATGATTATAAAATTTTAACCCCACATCGTTAATTTTATTAAATTTAACTCAAGAAAATTTTCCCTCCGCCCATTTTCTCTTCCCTCCCCCATACCAAACAGACCCTTAAGGATAAGCTCATAATGGAAACATTAAGCTCATTATCATTCTCACACAAGCTTCTAAGGAGTGAAGCTATATCTCTCAATATAGGGGAGAAAATTTAAAATGGGGGTATAGAGTGATTTTCAAACTAAAAATGTTCTATTTTGATTTTTTTTTAAAAAAAAGTCTATCATGGTATAATAAAGATAAATAAGCAAAACATCATCCATTCCTTACAATATAAGCACAATCAATCAACTTCTTATATGAAATCTTATAATAACCGTCCGTTAACCCATGTACAAATAAGATAGGTCAAATTCCTCTCGATTAAAAATATGTATTATTTTTCAATCAGCATTTATTTAATAAATCCAAACACATATGCAATTCAATACTTAATCAATAAAGTATATCAAATGGTTGAGATGCATACCTTAACCTTAACTGGTTATATCTCATCAAAATTATAATACATTTTTTAAAAAATTATTATTCAATGTTCATATTTGAAATATAATTTTATTCAAATCAAGATTTGAACTATTAGATTTATACATCTTATTTTAATATATTTTGTTATTATGAGATATTATTAATTAAAATATTATTATGTTGACAAATAATATTTCAAATATAAAAAATATAAGTAATCATTATAAAATACTATTAATGAGAATATTAATATATTTCTGCACTGCAAGAAAACCCTAACTATATTTGATGTTAATGACTCATGAACGGATTTATAGGGGAGTAAACTAAATACCATATAAGTAGGCTCAAATCTAGCTGGGCTCTAATATGAGCTCCACCTTGAACCGTGTCGTTTAAATTTAATTGGTATCGAATTTTAAAAAAGGAAATTCAATTTTTATTGGTATCAAAATGGAGGAATGGATAGGGACAAAGATAGGAAAGAAAGACATATAATATAGGATATTTCAAGTTAATAAATGAGTGATTTCTATTTTTATTCTTGCATATTAAATGTAAAGATGAGAATATGAGATAATATGAATGTATAATAAATGATATAAGGCTATAATTGGAAGACCACATTAATTTTACCCATATTAAATAACTCCATTATGTTTTCTTGGTTTGTGTAAAATGATTGACCATCTCTTATAATATGGACCGGAATGAGTAACAATTAAGGGAAAATTCCAAATAAGTACCTACCGAATATCAAAAGGACAAAAAGGTACCTCCAATATACAAAATGACATAAAAGGGATCGTTCCCAATTTGGGATAAATAATTTTAAGGCAAAAAGACCAAAATGCCCCTGCCTTCATTCACTTTCAAAGTGAAGTGGTTAATGGCTATACTAGAGTGGTTAATCTCTATACTGAAGTAGTTAATTGCTATACTAGAGTGGTTAACGACTTTCACAAATATAACAGTATTTGAGCACAACTAATGAATCGGTGAAGTAGTTAATGGCTATACTGGAGTGGTTAATCACTATACTGAAGTGGTTAATTACTATACTAGAGTAGTTAACAGCTTTCACAAAAACAAGCCTAACTAATGAATCGGCGAAGTGGTTAATGGCTATATTAGAGTGGTTAATCACTATATGGGGGTGGTTAATGGCCATACCTGAGTGGTTAATGGAGATAGGGGCATTTTGGTCTTTTTGCCTTAAAATTGTTTATCCCAAATTGGGAACGATCCCTTTTATGTCCTTTTGTATATTGGAGGTACCTTTTTGTCCTTTTGATATTCGAGGGGTATTTATTTAAAATTTTCCCAACAATTAATTGGTAACATAGCTTTACAAAATCAATGAATAAAATGAAAAATTCAATCTGTGAAATAGTGAATTGTATACAATTTGGACGGGAGGGAGTAACAATTAATTCATTTTAGGGTGAATGGTAAAAAATGACACTGTATTTATGTCTAAGGTGCATCTGGCACCTTATACTTTTTTTGGTTCAAAATTGTCTATCAACTTTTAAATTCGGGCCAATAATGACTACTCTGTCAAAATGACCCAATGGATGTTTCAAATTTGGGTCAATAATGACTCCTCCATCAATCTGCCCTCACAAAAATTAGATTCCTGTGAAATTCCAGTATGGGACCTACCCACAAAAAAATAACAGAAATTAGGCCAGTTTGACGGAGGAACCGTTATTGGGCCAAATTTGAAACGTCTGTTAGACCAGTTTGACGGGAAAGTCATTATTAGCCCGAATTTCAAACTTCCGTTGGGCTAGTTTGGTGGAAAAGTCATTATTGACCCGAATTTGAAAGTTGATGGACAATTTTGAGCCAAAAAAAGTACAAGGTGCCAGATACACCTTGGATATAAGTACATGGTCATTTTTTATCATTTAACCTTCCTATTTTATTTGGCATTTGCTCTTCTTCTTCTCCAATCTCAAGACAGTTGAAAGGGATCATCGCTAAACTTAAACTCATCTAGTTAGAGGTTAGAGGTAGTATTCGATAAAGCCTTCCGCTACAATCCTAAAAAGAGAATTCAATAATCATATATACATTTATTACTTTGTATATTATATATGAGTGTGCCTTACCAACGTATATAATGTGTTTGCGATATGGAAAAGATATTATGCATATACTGTAGATAATAATTTGTCTAATATTTGAGGTCGTGAAGATATAAGATGATTACCAAGGAATAAAAATCTGGACCGGCCGGTTCAACAGTCAACCGGCCACTGGTCCGGTTCGGTCCGGATGGGCTAAAAAACCGGGATTGAAGTTGACCCGGCCAAGGACCGGGTCAACCAGGCCAAAACCGGCCAACCCGGTCACACCCGGGGGTTGAACCGGGTTGGCCCTTTTTATTAATTTTTTTTATTTTATTATAATTCACCTAATTACTAATTTTCACTTAATTCAATTTTAGAAATTAAGAAACTATAATACTTTAAATGCTATTTTACTTGCATATACTTAATATTTAATTGTTGTTGCTCTTAATATTTGTATTTTAGTCTGTGGATTGTAGGAATAATATTTATTTTCACGTGTAATCAACTAATATTTTCTCTTTTTCTCTCTATAGAAACATTAAAATATTCATATTTGATTAATCATGCATACCTTTTTTTTTTATTACATAATCATGCATACCTATCTACATTTACATTTTGATATCAGTGATTATTTATGTTAATATCAATAAAATTTTATTATTTTAATATAACTGGTTTGACCCCGGTCCGACCATTGACCCTTGAACCAGTGCCTCGTCCAATTCGATACCCGATCCAATTTTTTGAACCTTGATGATTACAAAAATAAAGAAGATACACGCGACGACGTACTCATAAAAAATTTATAATAAATACAAATGATGTTTAAAATGTCCAGTCACAAACTCATTAAGTTATAATCATATCAAGATCGAAATGATGGGAAATGTGTCCTTTTTATTACTAATACACATCACCATTGTTCTTAAGATCACGAATTCACTCTTCAATTCTTTTTTTTTTTTCTACTCTCTCCTGTCCTAATTATAAGATCACATTAATTTTTTTGACTTTTTTTTAATCTAAAAAAAAGTAGTTTCAGTCCTAACAAAAATCTTTTTTCCTCAAAACTAATTTATTCTACTTATAAATTAACCTATAATCTAATTTCATGTGACATATGTTATAATTTAGTGGTTTAATTTGCTTCCTTAAGTTCCACAAAAAAAGTCAAAGTGGTCTTATATTTAATAACGGAGGGAGTATCATCTATACATTGGTATCTCACAAAAGTTGTTCGTTATGAGTTGTTTAAACTCCTATTAATTAAAAATTTAGTTGAACTTCACATATAGACTTATCGTTTTATGCTTATATTTTACAAAATTATTGTGCCTATTTGTTTTTAACCTCATGTTCCTTTTCGAATTGATCATATTTGATGGCTTTATATATGATCTTCATAAAAAATTTTAAAAATTATTTTACAACTACTTATATTTTTTCTTAAATTTTTAATTTGGTATCTGTTTATTGATAATTAAGTACTTTAATTTTTCTATTAAGAAACATACGTAACTTTGATCCGTTAACGTCATTAGATCCTAGGGGAGATAGGATTACGTACAAAGCATTTAATTGATTGATTGAGAAAAACACACACATATATTAAACTAAAAATTGATGAAAAATAATTACCTACACAATGAATTTTTTATTAAAAAAAATAGTTTGTTTGAGGCATTAATTTTTTCCATCTGATACCCCTAATAAACTAAAAAGCTTCCCAACTAATTAACTAAGCTTCTCTAACTAATGATTTTTATATTGAGAGTATTGTTGATATTTTTTATAAGAAATTGATTTAATTAATTTAATTAATTTATATAAAATTGTTACTCCTATTAACTATTAAGTTTAACAGCTTATGCATCTGTCCATATGTTTGTGTCTAGGTTACTTACTAGGTTATGTGCCTATGTTAGGTGAACTGGTGAAGAGTTCAAATATTCAAATGATATAAATAAGGGAAAATGCATTTGTTGGTACCGATACCTTTATTTAGTTTTGATTTTAGTATTTATGTGTAAATTTATCAAAGGGATAAAGGTCTAAAATGTCTCAGAAGTTTTCACGAAGGGGCACTGAGTATCTGTAAATTTTTTTAGGGGGGCAATTTTACCTTGGAAGATAAAAAAATGGGGGTAAAATCATTGACCGGTTCATATGCAAAGATGGTTGGCTTTTGTGGCACCACATCACCCCATTCTTACGTGCATGTCAGATATTTCGTAGAAAAAATAAAATAAAATACTATAATTCTTCCCATTCAATCTCCTGTCCATCGAAGATCTTGGCTATCAGTAATCGGCGACTTATCCTTGAAAGATCTTCATCAAACCCAAAGATTTCATCACCTTTATCGCCCAATCTCGCTCCTCCAATCGTGAACCCATACCATAGAATCGGTCTTCCAATATATTCTTCCACTTTACGATGTCATCGAAATCGAAGGTGATAAGAGTGAGTTGGAGAGGCTGTGGAGATCTAGATAGTTTTTAGATTTCTCGTCGCCGGTGCCAGATTTAAGGGTTCTATTTAATTTTGCTAATGGCCTTTAGTTCGATCAATCTCTAATTCTCTGGTCCAGGGATGATGATGTTTTGTGTTGGCTTGGTTTTTCACCTTAAATTTTCACTTTGGGTTATTTATGCTATATTTGGATTAATTGTTGGACAAAGTAGATATAAAAGGTGTTGCCTTCTTGGTGAAACTGAGCATACAAGTTTTTGTTCTCACCTCAACAATGCACTCCTCCCTCCTCCTCCTCCTCCTCCTTCACTATCGCCAACAATGGCCACAAAACCATGAGCAATTCCCTTGAAAGAGGAGTACAGAGTTGGAGATTGTAACATAGAACCGGAGAATCAAGAGGCTCAAGAAAGAAAACATCCACTTGAGAATTATTTTCTCCGGCGATCCTTTAGACAAAGGAGAAGAATTTTTTTTATTATTATTTTCTCCCACTAAATATTCTGACTAGGAAAAGAAAATGGGATGCCACGTAAGCATCTGACTCAGCATAATTGGTCAACAAACGGTCGGCCGTTTGAACTTTTAACGGAAGGGTAAAATTGCCCTATTTTTTTTATCTTCCAAGGTAAAATTGCCCCCTAAAAAGCTTCCAGATGCCCAGTACCCATTCGTGAAAATTTTTGGGGGTATTTTAGGCCCTTATCCCCTTATCATAATTAAATGCTTTAATTTTATTTTTAAAATATCATTAGCTTCTATATAAAGGCTAGCCATGCTAATAGAACCAAGATAGATGAGTTTTTTTTGGACATAAAAGATAGATGAGTTAAATAGTGGTAATTAAGCAAAATTAATAGTTTAATTAAGAGATTAAAAACCGAAGATACCAAAATTAAAATTGAATAAAAATACAGACACCAACAAATAGAGATCAAATTGAATAAAGATATAGACACCAACAAAATTAATGGGATACGGGTCAGAGAAAACTCGTTCTAGAAACTGACTCTACAACGGTTCTCAAGCTTTTGAATGAGAATCATGACGTTGCGAGTATTCTGAGGGAGATCAAATGTCTGATGGATAGAGAATGGGAGGTGAGGTTGTCTTATGTATGTCGCGAGGCTAACGAAGCTGCAGATCTCCTTGCTAAACGAGGACTGGAGGCGACGCATGGCTTTCATTTTGTGGGGCAGCCACCACAAGATTTGAACTCTATTATCTGTAGGGAGTGTTAGGGGCCAGATGAGCCTATAGGGTTACGATGAGGTGTCTATCTTTTTATCAAAAAAAAAAAAAAGATTTCCCTATCAATAACATACATAGTAGATATTTATTATACGAAGCTGTTTACTTTTTTATCTATTAATTAATAATTAATTACTCTATCCATTCTTTTCTATAAGCATTCGCTAACTCCGAGTCTACGAGCACTTATTTTAGCCCCTTATTTTTCCATTAATTTTTACCTTATATCCAAACGAAGCCTAATGAAATTAGTTAATATTAGTTAAATATTGAAAACTTCTACAACTTTTAAAATTAATATTCAATTTATATAATTCAATAAAGAAAGATGGTGACAAATCAGTATAAATGGACAAGAATGTTGAAATTTTAAATGACTTTTGAAGATATCTAACCTTTATTATCATATATAAACTCCCGGCTAGCCTGTATGAGTTTGGGAAATCTTACAAGAAAAATAAGGTTTACAAGTTCAAAGACCTCTTTCTTTTTAAAGACTGTTCATTAGCTTTATACCTTGTCACTTTTATTACATAAAAAATCCAACCCTCCCTCCATCTTTATAAGAACTCAACCGTTAAATAACGTTTCTTAAGAAAACATGTAAAAGTTAGTTGGGAGCTATAAATATGTATGAAAAATAACTGTTTTCATAATATTACCCTTATTTATGATGGGACTAGAGAGAGAGAAACGTAAGTAGAAGTATTAATGAATACTATAAAAGAGAGTGTTAATAAGTAGGGACAAATTAGGAAAAATGGCATTAAATGATGACAAATTTGAAGGTGGGCTCTTATATTTTGGACCAAAACAATTCAAATTTTCGGCTCTTATAATAAGGACCGGAGGGAGTATTTTAGTAATCTCATCACTGATTACAATTTCAAAATTTCCACCCGTAATTCGAGCTCATTGAATGACATCCTCGTGGGTGAATCAATATGAAAATAAAATCCATATGAAAATAACACATTAATGATATGCATGACTTTTAATTTACTCTTTTTTTTTAATGAATATTCCCTTCTTTTATGAATAGACCTTTAATTTTCTCTCATAATCTGTTATGCATATAGAGAGGGGGGCTTGGCCTCTAACATGCCTCTGTTTAATGCTTTTTAGAATGTCCTAGCTTTTCAAATATTTTTCTTTATTTTGATAATTGAATTAAATATAAAAGCAATCACACTTTGATATCAATCTTATTATAGCTATAAAATAAGTTTTCTTCATGATTTTTCAAAGAAAAATTACTCTAAAGTAATTGTACAGTTTTAAGTTTTTGTAAAAAGCATAAAAATTAAAAATTACATTATTTTATGCCTATAGAATATAAAAAATTTAATTCATTTTATGCAGACTTCTATGTTCAAAAGGGAAATAACATTTGAGATAAGTAGGGATATTACTAATAGACATCATAATATACCACTAGAACCCCACCTAAGAGGGAGACAGAAAAGAAGAATGGCAGCAATAATAAGTTAATAACATATCATAAAGATAACCAAAAAACAAAAAAATTAACAAATAAGACACGCGATATAGGCGCGGCTCAATCAAACCATAGAATCAAGTCTGTGGTTGATGCTACGATTGGTTTGAACCGTCCCAACACCTCGTTTTTTAGTGCCTCTAATTTTTTTCTCCTTCCCTAATTTGTTGATGAAAAACACACTCAATAATGCTGCTTTAATTTACTAGCTATATGAATGAGTTTATCAGGTTTCCCTATATATATAGATGCAGCACACACAAACACGTGAGAGCTGATATCAATGAGCTTCATTTTAAAATTTTTATTTTTCGAATGAGGCTAACCATAATTTGGTGAGTAGGAAAGGATAGAGAGAAAGATCCAAGCAAATATTGGTTATGAGCTAATCTCAATGAGCGCCCCGGCCGGCTTTCATTTTAATTTTCATTATAATTCATATAGATTTTTCATACACACACATTTAATATTTTTTCCAATTTCAACGTTTTTTCTTGGTCATATTGCTAAGTATTTGAGCAGTAGACTAGCCCGAAGACTTTGAGATTAGAATATGCCTCTCCTATGGGTCTTTTATAACAAGGTGAACTTTGAAGTTAGTTTGTCCGCTTTATAGTCTAATATGTCCACTATAAATTAGGCATTGTTGGACATTAAATTATATATATATTGATGAAAATATTTAGGAAAGGCGCTAACACACGTGATCTAAGAGTAAGATATCTAACTCTTGATTCAATGGGCTTTTTGAAGGACAGGGAGTACATATGCCACCCTTGCTTCCATACATCCTACTTCACTTGGTTTTGGGATGCCCATTCAGTGTCAAGACGGTCGTCATAGAATTCGAACCCTCTCTTTTGGTGAGATTATATATTCGACCCTTTGACCGCAAAGAGGTGCAGAAATTTTTTTTTTAATAAGTCTATTTGATTTATTTTGCCGGCTTTCTCTACCGAGTTTGACACTGTAGCTATGTATTAAATATCTCCAATAGTTGTGACTGTGCCTTTCAATGGACTTTGCTAACTCCTCTTGCATCTTTCTATAAATCCATTAATTACGACTCACCCTATGATATATCACTTTCTTAATCAAATTTTTAAGTAAGACTAATTTAAGCCTCAAAGGTTTCCTTTTTTTAATCGAAATGGTATATTCTCTGATGATCTAAATTAGTATTAAACAGGAATAAATAGTTTGTATCTGACTCTTTTTTTTTTTTCTGGGATAGTGCCGTTGAACGGTAACTGGGATATTAACGCCGTTGTAATGGTATATCTTTGGTTGTATAATTTAATTACATATAATATATGTTAAAATTTCGTGGTCCATATTTGGTTTCTTACGACAACAACAACAACCAAGCCTTATCCTACTAGGTGGGGTCGGCTACATGGATCACATGGCGCTATTGTGCTTTATCATTAACCAAATCCTTAGATATATTATTCATTAAAAGATCTCGCTCTACAACTTCCCCTAGTGTACGCCTGGATCTCCCTCTTCCTCTCTTAATCGGACTCCAGACTGTTTGATCTACCCTCTTCATTGGCGCATCTATTTGGTTTCTTAATATACACAAAAAAATCAACTTGATCTTATATTTAGGATTGGAAGAAGTATATACCAATATGATTATACCAATAGTTGGAAAGATATTCGTCCAATGTATAGGACTTATTTTAGAAGTTGATCTTAGTTGTAAATATTTGACTTATTTTAATTTTGTCAACTTTTTAAAATTACTCCTATTGATACTCTCTCCATAATAACTAATAAGTTAAATATATGAGAGGTTTTTTTTTACCTGAATAAATATGAGAGTTAGAGATATGGGAGATTAGGGAATTATGATGAGGTGCTTTAAAAAACCATATCATATAAACTAATTTAACTACATCCTTAGTTTAACTAATTTCCCCTTACCCACATGATATATGTGGCTTAGTATCTTTTTATGAAAAATATTTTTAGTTTTTTTCTAATATTTTTTATTTAATTAATGCTTACCAAAAAACCATGATTTTTGGGCTTCAAGATATTGGAAACCCTTGAAAGCTGAAAATGTTGCATCTGTTAGCTTGCCAATGGTAAAATTTAAACATGTGCCCATTCAGTCTCCATATGGTGCATCGTTCTGTCACCGTTCAGTAGAGTAATGCGTCTTCTGTGCCTTTGCTTGTCCGTGTCTATAAAAAGGGTTGAGCTTTCGCGGTCAAACTAAGAAAATCATTCCCCCCCCCCCCCCCTCTGTCTCTCTGCTTTCTTGTTGTTTTACAAATTCTTTCCGCCAATTTTGTTCCCCTTTACCGTTGTGAGAAGGGTCCGTTTAATTATGGGGAGTGTCACTTTTTACTTTGTCTGTGATTGCTGAATCACTCTTAAAGATGCTGTTCTCAGACACAATTCGGATGGATCAATTCTGTTTTTGGTCATCCTCTATTTGTTTTTGTTCGTGATTATATTCGCCAACAGGGCATAGAGCGATAATGTTATTAGCATTCACGTAGTTATAGTTATATAAATATTGTATTAGTGTGTATATTCGACTTGTTTTGTATTACAGTGACATATTGATACTTCTTATTATATATACAAACCATCTCTTTATTGAGCAAAATCTCTCGGATTCTTTTTTTTTTTTTTTTTCTTAATCTCTCGATCGTATTCTTGACTGTATATAAAATTCCATCACATATAGTAAATGTCTACGTTTTCAAGGAGCTACAAAGCTACCTATTTTACATTTGTACTAGGTTATTATTTAGCTAGATACCACTCTGTTCCTTATTATAAATCCACCCTAACTACTTCTCAGATACCAATGGAGGTTATAGCATTAAATATATCCTATTTTCAAAAAAATTTCCAACTTTACCCTTATTTAAGATAGGTGTTAAAATAATACTTCCTCCGTCCCTTATTATAAGAGTCAAAGAGGTAAAATCACACAGATTAAGGAAGTAGTTGAGAGAGATAAATGTGTTTGAAATAAGGGTAAAGGGGCAAATTTGACCACAAACTTTCAATCCAGGAGCATCTAGCACCACGAACTTTTTTTAGGAGCTTAAATACACACAAATTTTCAAATTTGGACCATTTTTAACTACCGGGCTGACGGTGTCAAATTTGAGGGTTAAATGGGACCCAGAAATGCACACGTGCCCCTTGCCCAGTCAACAGAATTGTACACGTCACTTTATTATTATTTATGTAGCAGATGTGTTTTATCAAAAAAAGCAAAGCTTAAATGTTTTTAACTTTAATGTTTATTATTATTTATTTAGCATATTTGTTTTATCAACAAAAAAAAATGACGTGTACAATTCTGTTGACTGGGCAAGGAACACTTGTGCATTTCTGGGTCCCACTTAACCCTCAAATTTGACACCGTCAGCCTGGTGGTTAAAAATGGTCCAAATTTGAAAGTTGGTGTGCATTTAAGCTCCCAAAAAAAGTTCGTGGTGTTAGATGCTCCTGGACTGAAAGTTTGTGGTCAAATTTGCCCCTTCGCCCTTGAAATAATTTTGTTTTCTCAAGTTTGCCCTTATTAATGTAAGAGAGAGAAATATGATAATAGTGTTATAAATGAGTGCGAAAGAGAATGTGAATAGAGATAATAATGATGGGTAAAATGGGAAAAAGCTCATTAAATGCTTTGACAAATTGTGCCAGGCTCTTATAAAAAGGGACAAAACAATTCAAATTTTTTGCTCTTATATATAGGGACGGAGGGAGCATTTTATTTATCATAAACCTTCTCTCTCATCTTCCCTACTTCCAACATATGGGTAAAATAGTCATAGTAACATTAATTGATTCTAAAGTGGACTTATAATTTGGAACAAAAAATTTGTGATAGTTGTACTTATAATAAGAAACAGAGTAATTTAGACGTATAGTTTTTCATTCACTTTTTTCGTTTTCAACGATTGTTTGGAGCAAAGGTTAAAAATTAACAGTTAGGAAAATAAATTTCTCACATGGGAGGTCTTCATAAGATACAGGGGTAAATTTTAAGTTTTCTTCAAACTAAACTCTCATGCAACGACATCATGCAAAACTAAAAAAAAGTAATCATTTTGTATTTTGATTATTTGATCACACTCTGAACCATACACTTAATAACTAATAGATTGAGCTGATGAAATAATATTAAGCCTTGTAATTTTGCTTATTTTCGTTCTAGTTCATATCTGTTTATTAAAAAAAAATTGCTAGCCTTACGCACATAAATCGTAAACGCATATAAAATACTCTTAGATTTTTTTTAAAATCAACCCAAAAATTTATTGGCTATTTTAAAAAGGTAATAAGCATGCATATACATAACTAAGGTTATTTGAATCTTGCCTAAAATAGATATAGTTAGGGCTGTTCAACATTGTCCCGTCCCGGTCCATCCTGTCTCGTCCCGGCCATTTTGGGACTGGACAATTCCGTCTCGAAAATTTTCGGGACGGGACAGAGTGCAGCTTCGGGACGGGACAGGGTCATCCCGATCCCGTCCCGTCCCGAATATATATATGTATGTTCATATTTTTTTAAAAAAAAAAATACATGTGTCATCTGTCTCATGTGTGAGTATATGAATTTTTTTTAAAAAAATATAACTCTAACTTCTAAATTAAGTTCCAACCATTCATTGATCTCAAATTTCTTGTTCGTTGCCACTATGCGCTCTAGTGTAACACATCACATTTGAAGTTTTTTTCAAATTCTATTTAAATGTGTAGTTGTTGCTACTTTTTTTCCTCTAATTATTATGTTTTTGGTTTATTATGTATTAATATGGAGTGCTCATGGCACTGGAGGAGATTTAATTATGCTACAAAATCATCCACAAAGTGTGTTGCTCTACAAAAAAAAAAGATTTTTGGGTCAATTTTTTTAATTGAAAAAAAATTTCGGGATAAAGCTTGTCCTGTCCTGGTCCCGTCCCGTCCCGATAGAGACCGGGACAAGTTCAGGACGAGACGGGACACGGGACGGGACGGGACGGGGTTGTCTCGGTCCCGTCCCGTCCCGTCTCATGAACACCCCTAGATATACTAACAAAATAAATGAAAATGTGCCCCCAAAGAAAAGAAAATAAATGAAGTGTGCATGTAATACACTTGAGTTTCATTAGCAGTGAAAGATTTATGGTATATTCTTGATTCTTCTGTGTGTGTGACGCATTCTTTCAGTTTGTCACTTTTATCATACTTTTTTTTTATTTTACTGAAAAGATCTAGCTACCGTTTTGTCGCTGGTAAAAAAAAAAAAAAGGTTATCGCTTTGTCTATTGTGCAGATTATCGATTTGTTTTTTTCCCCCTAGTTCTTGCAGTACATATTTTGAAGTGACGTGTGATTTAATTATAACTACAACTTGAGCGTTCATGCATGCATGGACAAGAATTAAAGGTTTATACGAGATAATCGAACTTAGAATTCAGTGAAAATAAAACCATCAATTTTTGAAAGAATTAACATTATGGGCTCCCTTTTCACACATACATCAGTCCAAAATCTTTCAAAGTTCTCGTTTAACTACATACTCCGTATAATATTAATTTTTTTGTAGAATTTAGAGAGACAATTATATAAGATTTAAGTGAGAAAGGAAAGAGATCAAAGTACTCTTTCATTCTAGTCCATATTATATAAGAAGTCTTCTAAAAATATATATTGGTCTATGATAGACATTGACAAAATTATTACTTCCTCCGGTCCTAAATATAAGACCACTTTGACTTTTTTTTGTGGAAGTTAAGGAAGCAAATTAGACCACTAAATTATAACATATGTCATATGTAATTAGATTATATGTTAGTTTATAAGTAGAATAGAGTAGTTTTGAGGAAAAAAGATAATTATAGACAGTTTAAAGTGATTAATTTTGTATCCTAAAATTTTTTCAAAAATGTCAAAGTGATCTTATAATTAGGACCGGAGGGAGTACTATTTATTTTTCACTTTAAACCAAATAAATGATGATAGGGGGTTTTGTATGTAAGGTAGGATGATAATATATAAATATTGAAATAAGAGTAATATAGAAGAATTATATCAATTTCGCACATGTTAAATGATTTGACTATCATTTTTCAATTATTTGTATAAATTAATTAGAAATCTCTTATATATAGTATAGACAGGAAGGTAATACACTAATTAATACTCGATTCAGTCCTACACATGAACATATTTATAGATAACTTATTCACAAAATTATGAAAATTAGTTATTTGTAAAAAAAAAAAGTGTATTAGTTTCTCTAATTTTCTTGTTTTAATCATTTATATTACAAATTACATACATCAACTGCCCGTATTTACATTTTATAAGGACAGGGATAGATTGGGAGGAAAATAATAATTGTGAGAGATAGAAGATTACTGTGCTTTTACATTTTAAACTACAAACAAATTTCTCAACTGATTTTTACATTTTGGGATCGGAAGGGGTATCAATTAAAGTTTTCACAATCACACACACACGCACATATATAATACATGTAATAAAAAAAAAATTCACATAACCGCGAGTATATGCATTTATCTCTTTTTGAATGTAAATTAATTTATGCAATTGCAGATAATCTGAATTGGGAAATTACACTCTTTTCCAAGTCACATGCATGCAACTCTAACTTTTGGCAATTTTAATGAAAACATTTAAATGTTTACATTGTGTGTATGTGTGGGGTCCGGATTTATGGGATCATGTTTTTACTATATTTTCGAAGATATGGAGATTTACGTGTGTGTTTGTGTGTGTATATGTCTAATGCAAGTTGTCACAGGGCTGTAGATATAAACAAAACTGTAAAACTCAAGATCGGTACTACCAAAGCAAACTGAACGACGAACCCAAAGGATTTGTAATCTTGTATAATTGTTGTCCGACTTATTCTATGTACTGTTCTTATTGCCTTCCTCAATCTCTCCAAACTCCTTCAAACCCTAATTATTAATTCTCCTTATTCGATCTTCCACGCATGCCTTTCACTTTTACTTGACATGATATATAATTAACAACATAACCACTCACTTTTATTGGGAATTCAAATGCAAAAGAAGGCTCCATATAGAAGGGAAAAAAATAAAATAAAAGTGCATGAGTTGATGTAAGAAGTAGTACAAGTAGTGAGAAATTAAATTAGATCGATCTCTGAAATGGTGAGGCTAGATAGGGCAGCAACAAATAAGAGCTTAGAGAGTTTATTGGAGTTGAACAAGATCGATATGACGACAGCGACGGTGAAGAAGGAACTGAGAGCCCAGAAGTCAATTCCTGGGCATGGCTTGGAGTTCAATAATTTGTCATATAGTGTGGTGAAGAAGGTGAAGAAAGATGGGGCATGGGTGAAGAAAGAGGCTTATCTTCTTCATGATATATCTGGTCAAGCCATGAGAGGTGAAGTAATGGCCATCATGGGGCCGAGTGGTGCTGGTAAGTCCACTTTTCTTGATGCTTTGGCTGGTCGAATTGCTCAAGGCAGCTTGGAAGGATCTGTTAGAATTGATGGAAAACCAGTACGTCAACATGCTTTCAATATATCTTAATTAATTTGTCTAATAAAAATTAGCTCATATGTATATATATATATATACTACCTTCAGTTCTTAATATAACATCCAAATCACTGACTTGAGGAGTTTAAAGAAGTTGAATGAATTACTTTAAAGTATTTGTATTTATCAATTTTTTCAAATCTAATTTGCCTAATTTATAAACTGATATATACACGTATAATTTTGAAAATATAATGTAATATGATTTAATTACGTAATTTATTTAGCTCATTCAATCGTTCAAAATGAGTTAACTCAACTGGATCTTATATTAAGAATGAAGGTAGTAATAATGATGATGATGATGAAAGGTTTTAACTTGTTGATGATGCTCATGTATGTCAGGTGACAACAAGTTACATGAAGATGGTGTCGTCTTATGTAATGCAAGATGACCAATTGTTTCCTATGTTGACTGTTTTTGAGACATTTATGTTCGCAGCTGAGGTCAGGCTTCCTCCTTCTATTTCTAGAGAGGAAAAGAAGAAAAGGGTCTATGAGCTCCTTGATCAGCTTGGCTTGCAGGTATTCAAACTCTTTCACTCACTCACTCATATTAAGAACATGTGGCCAACAATAAAAGAGGAGGCATTAAGCAGTGGAAGGACTACTGATTAGGTCAACAGCTAGGATATTGTGTCCATAATCCTCGGGAGGTTCATCTACAATTGTAGGCTAGGGGCCAAATATATTGTGAGCAAATTCAGTGATCTATCTAGACCTAGGGTGCGTTTGTATTAATATTGGTAAAAATGACTTTTATTTGAATTGATTTTTGCAAACTGGAGTTGGAGTTGGATTGGATTAGTATTTTATAAAAAAAAGGGTAAATCTGGTAAAAACTTGTTTAGACAATATATTTAAAAGTCAGTTTCAAAATGTCCATGTATATAGAAAAGTTAAAAGGATAAACAATTTTAAATTTTACTTCAGTTTCAACTTGACTTTTAATCTGAACTAGAGACATTTAATAATTAAAGTTATTCCCAACATTACTCTTGAATGAAAAGTAACTTCTTTCGTTGAAAACGCCAGTTTGGGTCACGTTACCATGACCCCGAATACCCCTAGCTAGCCTGCACACAGACATTGGCTTCTCTGTGGATTTTGTGATCGATGTTCATTGTTAGTTTTATGAAGTTTGGAAAGAGTGTATAACACAAAAGTTAGTTTTGGTGCATGAAAAGATTTTTATGAGGATATATGTAGAAGTGGAATTGCTGTATGTATGTATTTCTGAATGTATGTGATACTTACTCAAATGATGAAACAGAAGCATATATAATACTTGTTTGACTGATATTTGATGTGATAAAAATAAAAGAGGAACATATAAACATATTGATACTGTTCATTAGGGATATTCAATATTTTTCATAATTTCGCTGAAATCTAAGATATGGGTTGAGAAAGAGAGAAGAAATCGACATACAAGAAGAAATATTAACACGTACTGAAAAAGAAACACCAGCACCACATTGTGATCAAATTTTAGAAACCAAGGTTTTATCTGAAACAGATGTGTGTGTGTGCGCTCTTGTCTATATCTTGTTTTGGAAATGATTATGCAGAGTGCAACACATACATATATTGGAGATGAGGGGAATAGAGGGGTCTCAGGAGGAGAAAGACGAAGGGTATCAATCGGCGTAGACATAATCCATAAGCCATCACTTTTGTTTCTTGATGAACCAACCTCAGGTCTTGATTCCACAAGTGCTTATAGTGTGGTTGAAAAGGTGAAGGACATTGCTCGAGCTGGAAGCATCATCCTCATGACCATTCATCAACCTTCCTACAGAATTCAAATGCTCCTAGACCGTCTCACCATCCTCGCAAGGTACAATAATGTTTGAATCTTTTCAACTCTAGTTTAGTACTTGAGTGTCATGATAATAAAATCCAACCGTTACACGTGACCTGTGAACCAGTCTTTTAGCTGGTCTAGTTAATTAAGAGTTTTAGATGATTAATGGTTTTGAGTTTTAAAAATTCCACAATAAAAGTCATTCAAATTTGGAATTCGGGGTGTTTGCTATCCATCCTCTAAAGGCTTCTCTGCTGCCCTTCAAATTTTCCAACTCTTAAATGTGTTTAATTGTTTAATTTTTTTATTATTAGATTTTACATAAAATGATTTTTTAAAATCATAAAAATTTGTAAAGTACACCGTTTTACCCATTAGATAAAGAAGTGCCATTCATTTTAAGTAGAATCTCATAATGAAATGAATCAACAAAAAACATTTGAGAGGTTGGGAAAAATTGAGGGGAAACAAACGAGGGATTAAAGGATGGGCAACAGACTTCCCAAGCATTTAAATTTATGCTTTTGTAACTCTATTTTGTTGGTTTGGGTGTGTTTTATGCATGAATGTTCTCTCCATATATAAACACAAATAATATTGTGGATTAATTTTTTTAATATAAATATTATATTAACCATCGCCTTTCTAATCTTATGTTAACCCTGATTTGCACCACCATTGAACATTGTCTTAATCCTAGTTTAATGAGTTTCAATACGTTGCTTGAGATAATTGAATGATAGATAATATCATGTGTAACAGGGGAAGATTGATATATATGGGAAAGCCAAGTGCAGTTCCATCTCATCTTTCTGGGTTTGGAAGACCAGTACCTGATGGAGAAAACAGTCTAGAGTATCTTTTAGATGTCATTAAAGAATACGACGAATCCATTGTTGGACTTGACCCACTTGTTTTCTATAATCGTGACGGCCTCAAACCAGACCAATTAGCCAAGACCCCACTTGTTAAAACCCCAAGAACAATATACAAAAAGACCAACAACATCATTAACACACCTGCTTCAAAACACATGATCAGCCTCAAATCTCAAGGCTTCAAACCTGGAACAACACCGACACAGTTTCCACCTGATTCTACACAATTCAGCTATAACATCCATGATGATCACGATGAGGACGAGGACGAGGATTTCGATAAGTCCCTTGAGAGAAAAAGTACTATTCACACCCCTAGGGTTATTAATACAACCATGACTAGTGGTGTGTATCCTCGTTTGGCTTCTCAGTTTTACAAGGATTTCTCAGCTAAAGATTTCTCTGTTTGGCTTTACCACGGCGTTGTTGGAACACCTCGCCGCCCGTCTTGGACTCCGGCGAGGACACCGGGTTGGACACCGGCGAGAACCCCGATGTCTGGACCTAGAAGCACCATTTTCAACAACCATTATTCGACATCATATGAAGAGCAACCATATCATCATCATGCAAAAACAACACCATCAATTGTTAGCCAATCCGTTGCCTTGGACTCATATATAAGTTCATATGAGGAATTTGACATTGAAGTTCTTGATGAGCCAAACATTGGACCAAAGTATGCTAATCCATGGCTACGTGAGGTCTTTGTGCTTTCATGGAGGACAACTCTAAATGTGATTAGAACTCCAGAATTGTTCCTTTCTCGTGAGATTGTTTTAACTGTTATGGCTCTTGTCCTCTCCACAATCTTCAAAAACCTAAGTCACTCAACTTTCGAGGACATTAACAGAATCCTCAACTTCTACATCTTCTCTGTTTGCCTTGTCTTCTTCTCCTCAAACGACGCCGTTCCATCCTTCATCTTAGAGAGATTCATCTTCATAAGAGAAACCTCACACAATGCTTATCGTGCTTCTTCATATGTGATCTCCTCCCTCATAGTTTATCTCCCATTTTTTGCAATCCAAGGCCTCACTTTCGCCATCATTACCAAGTACATGCTTCAACTCAAAAGTAGCCTCTTGTACTTTTGGTTGATCCTCTATGCCTCCCTCATAACCACCAATGGTTATGTCATGATGGTTAGCGCTCTAGTTCCTAGTTACATCACAGGATACGCCGTGGTCATAGCCACCACGGCGTTATTCTTCCTTACATGTGGCTTTTTCCTTAAGAGAACTCAAATTCCTCCTTATTGGAAATGGCTTCACTATGTTTCTGCCATAAAGTACCCATTTGAGGCATTGTTGACTAATGAGTTTAAGAGTGAACGTTGTTACACTGGGAGCCTTTCGGATTTGTCTCCTGGTCCTATGGGAGATGTGAAGCTTAGTAAAGGAGATCATAACAGGACGAATTGTCCAATTGGAGAAGGTTTGTTTGGAGAAGATGTTTTGGCCACCATGGATATTCAGATTGAGAAGATTTGGTTTGATATAGTCATACTTCTTGCTTGGGGTGTTCTTTATAGGTTCTTCTTCTATTTGGTTTTGAGATTTTATTCTAAGAATGAGAGGAAGTAAACTAAAGCTTGTGATGCCACTTTCTTTTTTTCTTCTGTCAATCATAACGTTCATTTTGGCTTTTATATGCCTTCCTTTATCAGTAAACTTGCTGATATTGTATCAGTGTTACTATTTCTTGGCACATGAAGAGTTAGTCTAAGTTTTACTCACACACATATCAGTTTTCTGATCTATATGCAAGAGACGATCATATATTTTAATTTTAGCTAGCTAATTTTTAGGTGCTCCTCAATTAGAAACCTCAAAAAAGTTTCACTTGAAAAGCAAGAAATTACTATTCAGAAATATAAAAGCAACTTATTACTAATTCCACTTCCTTATTATCTAAGAGGTACGTAGTTGCACGGTTGGATTTAATCTAAAATATATAGTATTTTAATTGATTTTATCACATATATTTATCAATTATTCGAACTAATTTACCTTATAAATCGATACATAACTCTCTTTGACCCATATATGAGTCTTGTAACTATTTCAACCGTACCAATAAAAGTAATTAAAAACATTAAATTTATCAGACAACTTAACTTATTTTCAATATTATACCCTTCTTAAATATATAAAATCTTACACTACAAAAAAATGTGTATTAGTAGTGGTTATAAAGGTTGATTAGTAGCGGTTTTAACCGCAACTAACACATTACTAGCGGTTTTGAGTTCTGCCACTAAATCACCCGTGACAAATATTTTACTGGCGGTTATACAAACCGCGGGTAACAAAGTCAAAGACGCCACTAATTAGTAGCGGTTATAGAACCGCTACTAAATAATAAAAAAACCGCCGCTAATATAAAAATTAGAATAATGTGAAAAAAATTTCCCTCGTTGACTTAGTGGCGGTTTGACCAGTGGTAACAAAAACCGCCGCTAATATAAAAATTAGAATAATGTGAAAAAATTTTCCCTTAGTGGCGGTTTGACCAGCGGTTCAAAACCGCCACTAATGAAAAAGGAAAAAATTAAAAAAGAAATTTGGCCCAATTATATTAGTAGCGGTTTAATAACCGCTACTAGAAGTTTAGGATGGAAAAAAAAACGTTTAGATATCCAAAAATTAATTTTGCATGATCTAATGTATTGAAAAAATAATGATAATAAATTCAACTATTACAAAAGTTTTTTATTGTTAAAATAAAAAAAAATTTCTCAACTATATTAGCAATCACCATATGTATAAGAAAACCATATATCAAACAAGAAAACAAGTATTAGTTAAAAATAAACAACAAATTAAGTTTGTTGTAACAATATTATGAATAATAAATTAAAATTTTTTATCACTAAAAATGACGAAAAATTCAATATTTCAATACTATAACCTGAAAAAAAAAATATATTAGCAAACAAATAAATTCAGAATATAAAATCAAACACTAAAAACAAAAAAAAATATATGATAAATTGTTTACAAAACAAAAAATAACACATTGGTGGTCAGTTTGGGGACAAATTGGAAGGAAAGGGAGAAGGAATTGAATGAATGTATGAAGAAAAATGAGAGGGGTGGGTGGGTATTTATAGTGCTCTTTGCGGGGATTTAGTGGCGGTTTGGGCAGCGGTTATAAACTGCTAAAAAAGCCTTCAGTAGCGGTTGATGAAACGCCACTAAAATTTGTCCGCAGCTTTAGTGGCGGTTTTGGAACCGCCACTAGTTGTTATTAATTAAAAAAAATACTCAAGCTACATTAAAAAAAACATGATATATGAATATTTGATACACATTGTTATGAAAATTTTACAAAATGAAAAATAATTGTGGTTCGCTGCTTCAATCATCTTCTTCTTGCTCCCACCTAAAAAAAGGAAATAAACAAATATATAAATTTTTATTGGTAATGGTGTTGAAATTTGTTTAAATTATTTGTAGTGAAAATCATCACCTAACTAGTGGTAAATGACCATCTTCTTCAGAAATGAGGTTGTCGAAGTTTTCAGGCTCAAAATGCTGGCTGCCTAGTTCCAGATCATCTTCGTCACCCATGACGTAGACATCACGCGGCTTCATATGAATCACCATGTGCAAATCTTTGTGTGTCCGATCTTCCACATAGTATACCTGCTGCGCCTGTGAGGCAAGAATATACGGCTTATCATTTGCCATTTCCCCTGTGTGAATGAGCCTCGAGAAATTGACGGACGTGATGCCCAATTTGTCCACGGTAATGCCTCGAGAAGTTCTGGTGTCTGCCCACATGCAGTTGAAGAGAGGCACGGTGAAATGACATTGATAGTTAAGCTCGATGATGTCCACGAGCTTCCCATAGTATGATACGCCTTCAAATTGCATGTCTATATCCCGTGAGTTGGCATAACTCCTTGTCCCGAATGTGCCAAAGACTCCGGAATTCTGGGTAAGAGAACCTTCATCCCTTGCAACGGTGCAGAACTTGAAACCGTTGACGTTGTATGCCGTATATCTCCTAACATGGTCGAGTGGACCGGTTGCTAGATTTATCATATCAGGCGGATGTGGATTGTTGTCATTGAGTATCCTCTGTGCAAACCAATCCGGAAACTCTCGATGGACCATTTTATCCACATCGGCAGAGGACCTTGTGCGGCTTCGTAGTTGGCGTTTAACATAACAGCAAAAATCCCTAAAATTCAATGGAACATATCAGAGGGGTCTGTGGTTTGTAAATAAAAAAATAACATGATACGTGTATATAGTGTTAGAATTCTTACTGAATGTAGGGCTCCACTTGAGAGCAATTTGTCAAGACATGTTTATGTGCTTGCAACCTCTCAGTGGGAGTGAGCCTGTAATACTGACTTCCTCCAACTGGCTTTCTGACTGGCGGAAATAATGTGTTAGAAGGTGACTGGACATTGGTGGGGCTGTCATCGACACGAGGAGGGCGGTTGAATGAAGTCTCGATGTCATCATCAAAATAGCGCGAACAATATGTTAACACCTAGTCACCAGAGTAACCCTCTGCTATAGAAACCTCTGGAGATGCTTTGTTCCTCACGTACGACTTCAATTTCCCCAAGTATCTATAAGTACAAGTTCAATCAGGTAATTGAAATAAAATCAAGAAACCACTGGAAAAATGAATTAGCTGACCTCTTTATGGGATACACCAGCGGTATTGAACCGGGCCGCCCATCTTTGCGTCCTGAACGAGGTGTACAGTGAAATGGACCATGACCATGAAGAAAGACGGGGGAAATATCATCTTCATATGACAGAGCGTTAGAACGATTTTTTCCTGCAATTGATCCAGCTCTGCTTTGTCCAAAACCTTAGCACACAACCGTCGGTAAAAAGAACTGAGTTGAACCAAAACATTAGACACCTCCGAGGCAGTGTGCTTTTAATTGCCAGAGGTAGGAATTGCTGGAGTAAAACGTGGCAATCATGGCTTTTTAACCCGGCAATCTTCTTAGAGTGTATGTCCACACATCTTGAGATGTTGCTTGAATAACTATCAGGGACCTTAATGTCCTTAAGTATGGAGAGGAAGACTTCCTTGTTGGCTCTTGTCAGTGTGAATGAGGCTGGGGCAAACTTGTCATTCTCATCCGGCCATGCGTCTTCACGTATTCCCATCGCCATCAGATCTTTCCTTGCTTGGAGATGGTCCTTGGACTTTCCGGACTCATTCAGTAAAGTGTACAAAACATTGTCAAACACATTTTTTTCGATGTGCATGACATCAAGACAGTGGCGAAGTATATTAGATTTCCAGTAGGGGAGCTCGAAGAAAATGCTCTTCTTTCGCCATTACTGCACGTTTTCCCCCTAGGACTGGCTGCGTCCCCTTCTGCCCCCAGGCTGAACGCCGTCTGTCTTCCTGAACTCTACGTGAACATCTTCAAGCTGTTGAAGAACATCTGCGCTAGACAAAAGCACAGGAGGATCCCTCATTTCCTGCGATCCGTTAAATCTAATCTTCTACAGCCGAAACCTATAACCTCCAGGAAGGAACCGCCGATGACCCATGAAGCACCACTTGCGACTGTGAGGAAGGCGGACCGAGTCTTGGTCAAAGTTGCAGTGGGGGCAAGCTTTGCCGGTATGCACGTTCCAACCAGACAATGTGCCAAGTCCCGGAAAATCGCTCATTGTCCACATCAACGACGCACGGAGTGTGAAGAGCGTCTTACTGTAAGCGTCATACGTCTCAACTCCGTTGCTCCAAAGTTCCTTCAACTCCTGTATCAACGGTTGAAGGTAGACATCTATATCGTTTCCAGAAGCTTTCTTCCCCGGAATAATCATCAAAAGAATGAATAAGCTCTGTTTCATACACATCCAATGGGGTAAGTTGTACAGTATCAATACCACAGGCCATATACTGTACGTAGTGCTAAGATTCCTGAACGGATTGAACCCATCTGATGCGAGAGCAAGGCGGACATTTCTCGGGTCACTGGCGAATTCCGGGAATTGAGCATCAAACGCTTTCCAAGCCTCAGCATCCCTAGGATGTCTCAACTTCCCATCGACGTTGGGCTCTGATGAATGCCACCGCATGTACTCAGCCGTTTTGGATGACATATACAACCTCTGAAGTCGTGGAGTCAGGGGGAAACATCTGAGAATCTTTGCAAGCTTCTTGGTTGCTATTCGACCCATTTTTGCCTGTTTGTACCGAGACGCATTACACCGCTTACATCTGTCCAACTCAGCGTCGTCTCCCCAATACAACATACAATCATTCGGGCAGGCATGAATTTTAGTGTAGTTCAATCCCAACTTGTTAATAGTCTTCTTTGCTTCGTAGAATGATGGTGCGATTTCTGCCTGAGAGAATGCATCTCCCAATAATTCTAACACCATCGACATCCCCTTATCGCTGAAGCCACACAAGCACTTGATTAGATAGAGCTTGACAAGAAATGATAGTTTTGAATATTTACTACACCCTGAATAAACATTATTCTTCTTAGTCTAAAGCGAATGTTTATGTGACAAAACTAGAAACGAAATGAGGCAGTTTTTAGTAGAACCTGGAAACAATGGCTTATCTGAATCCGTCATAAGGTCGAAAAAATTCTTTACAGCTTCATTTCAAAAAAACTGCGGGAGTGGTCCTTCAACCCCTTCCTGACTACCGATGCCGTCACCTTGCACCCCGAAAGCATCATGCACAACATCGTTAAATGGATCCACATGATCGTCATCATCGTCGATCTGCATTCCAACCTGAGATGTTCCAGCAACTGCTTCACCGCCATCATCATCGTTCTCGCCATGAATACCCCAGAATGTGTAATTGGATGGGAATTGTTTCACTATAAGATGCTCACGCACAACATTTTTTGGATGCCACTTCTTAAATTTACATTTCGGACAAGGACACAGTATCTGATTGTTAACATCGGTGTGGTTGAAAGCAAAATCTAAGAAGTGATCTACACCAACCATATAGCAGGGGGACGTCCGTGGCAAATTTATCCAAGATTTATCCATCATATGACTGAAGATATTATCAAAGAAGGAAAGAGCTAGGTTGAATGAAATGTGAAAATGAATTGGAAAGGATCAAAGGCTTATAAAATGAAATCTAGCCTTTAGTAGCGGTTTTGAAACCGCTACTAAAACCGCAACTAACTCAATCAAGCCGTTAGAATAGGGACATATGGCATTTGTCTGTGTACATTAGTGGCGATTTAAACCGCCACTAAATTTAATTTTATTAATATTTATTAACTTAGTGGCGATTTAAAGTTCCTCTTTCTTTTTAATGTTATTTATATCTTTTTTTTAAAAAAAAATACCTTATGAGATAATAAACAAATAACAAAGGTTTATTTATTAGTCACGAAGAAACTTTTTTTTAGCTGTTAAGAAAAATTATCGCCATTTGTGAAGTAAAAATTAAATAAGATCATAACAACTAACAAAATTATGCAATATTGAAAATATGAAATGTTTGAACAACAAATATTCAAATTAACAAACATTTAAATATAAAAATGTTCAATTGAAATCCTTAAATTAAAAATCATTCTAATAAAAAAAAGACCCTAGAGCTACGTAGGAGGCTGATCGTTGTCTTGATGCTCCGGAGAATGGTTGCGAGGCTTCTTCGGTGGACGTGGAGGTAGTGGTACTCGCAAAGGAGATCCATCTGGGTCGAACCTCCGCTGTATTCGTTCGAGCGTGCTATTGGCGGTTTCCACCCAAGAGTTCAATCATTCGTACACCTGATCAGTCACCTGTTCCGTAATCTCATGAGTGAGCCTCTTCCTCATTTGAGCCTCATACTCTGTGTCGCTCCTAATCGGGCCACTGGTTGATGGTTGGCTCGAAGCTGCAGACTGGGCGTTGCCTGGGTCGCTTGACCTGCCGTACACCACCGTAGGTAAGGCTCTGAACCCTATCCCACGAACCCGGCCAGGGTGCTCATGAGGCCCTAGGGCATCCCTGAGTGAGGCAGTGGGGTCTACATTGTCCCCCTGCGACTCGGCGTTCTCTCTCTCCGCTTCTTCAATCCTAGCCTGCACACATAAACATATTTACAATTTTAATTTAATGTCGCAGTTATTAAAAATATAATAATAAAAAATTAAATAAATAAAATTTTTACAATTTGCTCCTCAGCCTCCCTGGATGTTGGGCTCCCGTTGACGTGTCTGTGCTTTATTTGGTAGAAACGACCATAGGTAGCCTTCTGCCCTTTCTTCGCAGCTTCTTCCACCTGAAAATTAAGATACAACTAAATATTAATATATAAAGATAAATTATTTTTAAATTAGACAATAAAGCTTAATTCCTTCATACCATCTCTTTGTAGCCAACCGAAAACGGCTTCGTCCTCGCCGTATGATGAACCTTCTGATGCGACTTAGCGACAAGACTTTGTTGCGACCTCTTCTGTTAACGTAAAATAAAATTAAATAATCATTAGTAATTCAAAAATATTTCTTTAATATGATATTTCAATATCAATTCAATAATATTATTCATTATACCTTCCCTATGTCTCCCCTCCTCCAACCCACATATCTCTCCCACGCATCTGTAGGGACGCCACTAGGGACATCATCGACCAACTCCTGAAACGGCCTACTCCCCATCCGATCTCTTGCTTTGAATAGATCCAACCGCTTGTTCTTCCAACTAGGGGTGAGCAAAAGCAAACTGAAACCGAATTAAGTTCGGTTTTTTCGGTTCGGTTTTCGGTGTAAATTCGGTTTTCGGTTCGGTGCCTAAAAAAATAATTCGGTTATAACCGAATAACCAAAATGTTAAAAAAAATGTTAAAAAATATTTTTTTTCATATTTTTCTTTTATACAACTAAGTTTTAAAATTCAAAACTTCAAGCTATATTTTTTGTTTTTCTTATTTTAATTCAAAAAGTGATATGTCATATATCATTCATCAATATCTTGCATACCCGACCTGGTAATTCTGGCCTATACTCCCGACGAACCTCCTGTACAGTTGCCCCCTTGTCCTACCGGTAGTTTGGTCAAGTCGTCCCATTCAATTTTAACTCTGTGCCCGCTCGGAAGGTTTATTGCATCTTGCACCGTCAACCTCCTGTCGCTTATGCTACCAGAAGGGTCTGTAAAATTTAGGGAACAATTTTATGAGCGATAAAAATTATAATTATCTGATAAAAACAGTAAAAATTAAATTTCCTTACCCTGAACTTGTACTTCGTAACCGGTGGACCTTCCGGTGGATCGTTGAGGGCGCCCCGCCTCTTCATCTTCCTCAAAGTTCAACCAACATGCCATATCCTCAAAATCCGCTCCTCCTCCAGTCTCGTCGAAGTTTTCTCCCCCACTCCAGAATGCTTTGATTACATCTTCTGGAATCAGCTGCTTCTGTATACGGATGCACTCTTATTCTATAAATCCCTCTCGGCCTGCTCAGCCAGTTCCTTACGAAGCCGCTCCTCAGCCTCCTCTTGTTCAGAGTTCATAGGCCTCTTATTGCAATCGCTCTTTTTGACCATGATTTTGACTGAATATAAGACAAAACAAGCCTCTTATTTCTCGTCGAAGTCACGTCACGTTGCTTTCTCCTAAACAAAGGCTGAAAAGGCAAGAGCCATTTTAAACGATTCAATTTAGTAGCGGTTATGTAATAACCGCTACTATTAGTAGCGGTTTGAGGAAAAACTGCGGCTCAAACCGCTACTAATTCCACCTGTATTAAATGCAGTTGCATTTATTTCGCTAATAATTAGTGGCGATTTTGGTCATAACCGCTACTAATGTCTACAAACCGCCACTAATTCAGCGGCCATTCATTTTCTCGCGGTTTTTCCTTCCAGAACCACGACTAAATTTACGCCACTACTCATCCCGCCAAAAGGCGCCAATTTTGTTGCGGTTCTTTCCCCTAAACCGATACTAATGTCCGCTACTGTTCGTCACCGGCCGCAAGTGCACGGGTCGCGCCAAGTAATAAAGTGATGAGTAAAGTATCGTTCCCACGAGGATTTGGTCCAAAACCAGGTCAAACAATGATTGTCACACTCTCGCCTAATTTGAGTGATTCAAATGTAGAGATTGAATATTAACAATGAAAATAAACATATACTAAATGGAAACAAAATTATAAAAAAGTGATTCTTCAACTTCAAATGTAAAATGGGTTCTAAGATTATGTATCCCCCTTGTACTTCATAAAACTCAATTAACCTCCTCTCAAAGATGTTCTCAACAAAACAATGTGCTAATCTAGGATTCACAAAGTACTTGTAAAAGCTCTCTCAAGTAAAGAACAAGTGTTTGATCTCATTAATCGCACAATCTCTTGCTACAATTAATAAAACCCAATTTTCAAACTCCAATCCTAATGTGACTATGCAAGGTTAGCAAGTATATCTCTATCTTACCAACAAAACCATCCATTCATCATGCAAACTTCAAGTTCTTGCACTATTTTACCCAAGTTCTACACTCAATCTAGCCCTTTCAAGCATCAATCAAGTGAACCCAACATCTAAATGGTGATCAGTCACTTAGAAGCATTAGGAATAGAGTAAAATAAACACATAGATATCATTAATCACAAATTAAGAGGAGGAATCAAGAATCAATCCATACAAGGGTTCAACATAATGTTAGAATCAAAGTATTTAGCCACTCATGTCCAACAACTCCATGAGAGCATATATATACATCATCACAAAACAGAATAAGAGTAGAGAATGAAGATGGAGAAGATAAACCAAGTAGAGAAGCCCAAATCCCTTCAAAGCTCCAAGCCTAAGCTCAATCCCCTCTAAGTTCCATGCCCTAGCAGAGCAAAACACCCCCAAGATGTGCCCAAAGTCGAAGAATATCGGCCAAGAACGAAACCCTAGCTTTTATAACCTTTAAAACGCGTCTGTGCTGTCAAAACTCGCAGCAGAACAGGGAGTTCGCCGCGGCTAAATCACGGTGAACTAGCAAAAATAGGGGCAGAGACAAATGGAGTTTGTCGTGGGTTCGCCGCGGCGAACTGGGACCTATCTGTAATTTTGGAATTTCGGGGACCTATCTGTAATTTTTGAATTTCGGGGACCTATCTGTAATTTGAGAAATTCGAGGTCCTTTTCTGTAATTTTTACAATTCATCCAGAAACTTGTATTTTCCCTTTTTTCTTGAAATTTCAACTTCTAACCCCAATTTCTCCCCTTTTCAAGTGTTCTTCTTAATCCGGGATCATAAGCAACTAACTAGAAATGTGATCAAAATCTACACTAATAAACAATGATATGCAACCAAAAATCAAATGAGCATTTTCCTATCTTGAGTATTCAAAAATTATAAATGATTGAATAAAACCTCAAGGAAAATGTGCTGAAAATACATGAATTCCAAGAATTATCAGCTACTAACTACTTCTATGGTTAAACCGTCGTATTTACTTGCGGTTTGTGCTTATAACCGCTACTAAAGCATAATTACTGGCGGTTTTGGTCTTCCGCTACTAAAACCCCCTTTTTTGTAGTGTTAACATTATATTAATTTAATACTCCCTCCATTTCTAAATATAGGATCTAGTTGATTTTTTTGGAAAATCCTAAGAAAACTAAATAAATAACTTATAAATTGATTTACCTGAATTTCTTCCCTAAACTAGTTTATTTGATTTATAAATTAATATATAATCTACTAATATAGAAAATACGTTACGATTAAGTGACTAATTTAGTTTCCTTAATTTTTAAAATTTTTTTTTACTATATCTTATATTTAGAAATGGAGGAAGTATTATACATAAGTACTTAAGAGAACACATCATTTGCCATTTTTTCAAAAGGAAGGAGAATATACCATACACTTGTCCTTTTTTTTTTTGGTTTGCTTGAAAGGCACCTACATTCAAATCAATCAAATTTTTAATCCTTATAGATTGACGAAGTAACTCTTGTATCATGGATGCAAGGGAAATATAAGTTTACAAGTAAAAAAAAAAAAATTAACTGGCATACTGTAAACAAACGAGAAATTAGATAAAAATTAATCTCCTTGGAGAATGAAAAAATGACAAGAAAAAGAATATGACTATATATGATAAACGGAAACAAAATTACAATACAGAGATCCAACTTCACATGCAATATGAAACGCGATAGGGGACAGAGTGTGTTAGTAAGACATTGGATTGATTACCAACCAAGATCTACCCATAATATGGGTGAAGTAGTTATATAATTATAGACTATTGTTTTCCATTTATAATTTTAATATTATTTTATTCAGGGTTTTTAATTCTAATTGTATTTCAGCAGGAAAAGGCAATTTTTTCACAAAGAATTAATTTAACTATCCACTTAATATCTATAAATTAGTTATTTGACAATGTCATGGTAGATTATTGTTCAAATTTAATTTAAAGGGAACTTGGTTAGAAATATCTATTTAAAAATTTTATTGGTAAAAGGTAACTAATGCAACTCTTTCGTGGTACATTATGTGAACATTTTTTTAAAACACAAGTCATTTGCACATATTTTACGTATGACTGAAAAGGAGTTGCGTCAATTGAAAATAAAGTACAGCTGCCCAAATTCTTGTCCTTGCAGTTCATAAATTTTCTTAACATATCCATTCAACCAAATTTTGTAATTTTTCGAGTAATGTAATTTTTTTAAGGGAAATATCTAAAAAAAGACTGTCAAAATATGTAAAGAACAGTTAGATACAACAAATTTCAAAAAAGACAGAAATATGCCACTGACCTAACCGTCCTTTATAAATTTAAAGAAATGTCAAAAATGCCCCTTAACAAATTTGTATAACGAATTACCAAAATGTCTCTATCCATTTATCAACATCATAATTTTACCAACTTCTTTCTATTCATCACCAGAATTGTATAATAGATTACCAAATATGTATAAAGGATTACCAAATTTGGGTAATTGATTATCGACATGTTTATATCCATTTACCAACATCATAACCTTGGCAACTTTTTTTTGTTTGTTATCAGAATTGAATAATAGATTTCTAAATTCGTATAAATGATTACCAACTTTAAAAAATAAAAGATTTTGTCAAGGGATATTTTGTCATTTCATTCAAATTTGCAAAAGACAGTTAAATAGCATGTTTCTATCATTTTGTTAAAATTCGCTGCGTAGAACTGCACTTTGCATATTTCAACAGTCCTTTTAAGATAATTTCCTGTTTTTTAGTGCAAAACATCCATCGTCACAAGTGATAACTAGTCCACTTGCTCTGTAAACTTCTCAAATAGACTTTCAATGTGTTTGGTAAGACTTTTTAAGAAAATAAGCGCTTATTTTCAGCCAAAAGAACTTAAAGTGAGAAAAACTCAAAATGAGATGTTTGGTTGGGCTTTACAAAATTAAGGACTTATGACTTATAAGTTGAAATAAGTATAAATTGTTTAAAGTGATTTACTTTCGAAAATAAGAATTTATGGATGTGGGACCCACAAATTCTGACTTATTTTCCATATCCAATCACAACTAACCCAAATATACATAACTTGACTTATGGAAAATAAGTCACTTATAAGTCATTTTTTTTCACAACCAATCCAAACATAAATCTTATCACACAATCTGACTTATATATAAGTCACTTTTTTAAAAGTGAATCCAAACACATCCTTTATTGCTAGCCACAGCCACAAAATCCTCTACACACAAAGATGTTTAAAAAACCCAATGCCAATTGTGTCAGTCCTTATTGTTAGTAATATCCTATTTATTTAATTCATGATATATATGTGTGTATATAAGATACATGGCCAAATATGATGAGACATATATCTACTATTTACCTAGTCACATGCACTGTTTATGGATATTTTTTTTGGGTCCTAAACATAATTCATGAATATTACTCCCATCATTCTTAAACATAGGACCTGGTTGACTTTTTGGGACAATCATAAAAAGCTAAATAAATTACTTAAAAATTGATTTACCAATTTGTTTTTACTAAACTAGTTTATTTGACTTTTAAATTAATATATGATCTAATAATAAACAAAATACGTTATAATTAAATGACTCATTAAGCTTCCTTAATTTCTCCAGAGAAAGTCAACTGGATCTTATATCTAGAACTAATTTGATGGTTGGAAAAAATGAATATAAATTTGATGGGTACTTATTGCTTTCATATCCAAATCCAAATCTGTTAATGATCCATAGGACCATATCCAATTTTTTATATAACAAAGAGGACTTATTCGTGTGTGGTTGTTAGGTCAGCATTAGAAAACCTTCAAAGAAGATTCAAAATATCATTCCCACTTTCTTAAACTCCTTTATAAAAAAAAAAAAAAATAGAATTCTCCTCTCATTTTCTCCAAGTCATTCATTCATGTTTTCCTGTTTTTGTCATTCCTCTAGTGACTAGTCCACAATCCCAAACTTTGACAGCAGCCATTTTTCCCCACTCTCTCTCTCTCTCTCTCTCTCTCTCTGTGAACTCTGTCTTCTTCTTCCCGACGCAATTTTCAGTTTCAGTTTCAACTTCATCTTCAATGTCGCTTTCTTCCGCAGCCGCCCTGCACATATGTTAGGGCTGCACTCATTTCCTGAGCTTCTCTTCGATCACGACCTTCGCCATGGTTTTCAAGGGAAGGTTTTTCTCCTCCAAGAAATCCGACTCTTCAAGCCCTGATGCCTCCTCCAATAACAGCCCCCGATCACTTGGTTCCAATTCACCATCCAGATCCGACAAGAAGAAGGTCAAATCAACTCTCAAAGATTCCCATACATCCAGTCCCATCGCCGCCGCCGCCGCCGCCTCCTCCGGCAGAGGGCTCGGTGTCGCCTCCGTGCGCCGAAAATTGCAAGTGAAGGAAAGTCAAACTCGACCGGAGTCCCGTTTGACGCCGACGAGGCCGAACTCCGGCGCCGCCGCCGAATTGGATTCGAAATCATCGGCGGCGGCGGCGGTTGACGGGAAGGAATCTCCGTCGTCGTCGTCGGTATCTCCGATTTTGGCATCCTCACTTGGGTTGAACAGGATAAAGACGAGATCAGGACCGTTGCCACAGGAGAGTTTTTTGGGGTTTAGGAATGATAAAGGGTCTAATCTTGGTGCAAGTAATCTTTCTAGAGTTGGTGGTAATGGAAGTGAAGGAAAGAAGAAGGAGTTGGTGAATCAGAGTAGGGTGAAGAGTTCTTCAGGAGGTGGAACTTGGGCTGATAATGGCATCAATTCAGAGAGTACTTCCACTTGGAATGCTCCATCCTGGGATCAAAGCCCTAATTTATCGGCACGGTCTCGGTTACCCAAGGGGGAATCATCTTCCACAGCAGGTATGCATCATCTTTTTGTCCTGTGATAGTTATTGCCCTTTTGCTTTTGTTGAACATTTCAATTCAGAAGCAAGTTGCTAAGTGAAGGCTAACACTTCAGATTGGTACTTTTATGGATGTTTCATGCTAGAATGCAATTGTATTTTCTTATCCTTCTGGACAACTCTATAGATAGTTGCAAAACATTGGGGAAAATAATAATGTCCTTATATAGGCAAACTTGTTCCACGATGTGTAAACAAATTGGGGGTGGAGTCAAATTTGTAGTGAATTGATTTTGTTCCTTTTTTTTTTGTTTTGGTTGATTTTCACATTTTTGTTATTTGTTTGTCTTTGTAAGTATAGATTTTAATAAAAATAGTTAAGGTCTAATGCTGGTTTATACATGATAGATAAATATAGGATTCTTACCCTCAAGGAAGAAGAAATGAGAAGTTGCAATTTGAATTGACAAGTAAATATGAGAGGGAGTTTGTCTGAGTAAAACAGCCAGCATTAATCATTGATAGAATAGTCTTCTTCACCTTTCTAATGTACAATTAGACGTAAATCTGGTGTATTATGTGGAGCCTGAGTTGCACTCTATACATTATATGAACAGTGTGACTTGATGGAGCTTTTATATTTGATTTTTGATTTGATTGTTCTGATCATCAAATGATTGATCGATCACTCATCATTGTCAATGAGTTGCTATTGGATATACTTAATATGAATAAAAATATAACAAAAAGACGATTTTTGTAAAGAAGAAAATCTTGTGCCCTACTTTTTAAAAGAGTGACGGATAGGATATGACATTTCATCTCTTGCTTTACTGTACATGGCAAATGAATTACTCTTTATGTAATAACCCTTAGGTTATTTGCTTGGCCATGGGAAATAAGAATTGGTTAATACTTGTCTTTTCATTTGTGCATACTGGAAAAACTTCCACATGGAGTAGATTAAGTTGCAATGCTTGTAAAAAATTTAAAATACGAAAACAAATATATTTAAAAATTTAGCACGATCAAGAAAAGTCGAACAGTTAAAATAATTGTTAAAGTAAAAGATGATCGATCTGCAGTGCTGCATGACAATGAGGGACTGTATCCTGTAGATTTATACCTGAATAATGTAGTCATTGTGTTTTGTCCACTGCTCCATGTGCATGTTGGATCAGTCTACTGATGTCTATACTTGATGGTCCAATGAGCACAAATGACAAAAATAATGAAATTGCCATACACCAATGCATCTGAGGTGCAGAAAAATGAAGAGCCATATAACCAGTTTTCATTTCCCTGCATCTGTCTTTATTTAGCTACTTCAACCATTAGTTGTTGATTCCTGTGGTTAACTGGGTGTTTATGCCAGTGGAATCCTTTAGTTTTGCTTTCTGCTTTCAGGGTTTGGTCCAAAGGTGGAGGTGTGGGGTGGCTGACGTGTAAATTTTATGAAAATTTTGTTATTTTCTCAGGATTACCTTTGTCCTAATTTAAAAAGTGGTGCTGTCTGTTTCTGTTTTACTGCAGTGACTGGCAAATAAAGATTTTAATTTTTCTAAGCGTTTCTTTTTGTTTAACACTTTTAAACAGGCAGACAGGATTCATCACCATCCGATTCTGGAGCCTTAAGAAGTGCAGATGGCTGCACTCCAGAGGTATATAAATTGTATGCATATTATTTGCTTGATCCATCTTAGGTTTGGCTGTTTTAGACGCTGTATCCTATAAGTTCCATTATTACGGCTCAATATTTTTTGTTTTTTTAGACTTCATATGATTTTGAAAACCCCAAAGAATCTGAATCTCCTCGTTTCCAAGCTATATTACGGGTCACAAGTGCACCCAGAAAGAGGTTTCCTGGCGACATTAAGAGTTTTTCCCATGAGTTGAATTCCAAAGGTGTCCGACCCTATCCATTTTGGAAGCCCCGAGGGTTAAATAACTTGGAGGTATTTGATTTTCCATTTCATGCAATTTAAAGGTGGTGCTTTGTGTTTTGCGAAGCATGTTGTGTTTTTTGGGTAATCCTTTATTGTTTAATGCAGGGGGTTTTGGTTGCTATTCGAGCTAAATTTGATAAAGAAAAGGAAGAAGTGAACTCTGAACTGGCTATTTTTGCGGCATACCTGGTTGGAGTTCTTGAAAAAAATGCCGATTCTCATCCTGAGTGGCAAGAGACAATAGAGGACTTACTGGTTTTGGCTAGGAGGTGTGCTATGACTACACCTGGGGAGTTTTGGCTTCAGTGTGAAGGCATAGTCCAGGAGTTGGATGATCGACGTCAAGAACTTCCTCCTGGGACACTTAAGCACCTTCACACCCGTATGCTTTTCATTCTCACAAGGTGTACTAGATTGTTGCAATTTCACAAAGAAAGTGGTTTGGCTGAGGATGAACATGTCTTTAACCTTCGACAATCTCGAGTCTTGCATTCTGCTGAAAAACGTATTCCTCCTGGCTTGGGAAGGGATGCAAAAAGTTCCACTGCTGCTAAAGGCCCAAATCCCTCAGCCAAAAAATTTTATAGTCAGGAGCAGCGTATATTAGATTGGAAAAAAGATGTAAGGCCAGAGAATCTTTCACTTCCTGTTGGTGATGATAGTTCAAAACTCTTAGAGTCTCCTTCAGGCAGGGATCGGATGGCTTCTTGGAAAAAATTCCCATCTCAACCAGCAAAAAGTGCAAAGGAAGCTTCTCAGTTGAAGGACCAAACCTATGGGAGAGTTGAATCTTCAAAACTTTCAAATAAGGGATCAGATTCTGATGTAGATCTATCTACTGCCAAGCCATCAGAGCATATTCCTGTCAATGACTACCAGGAACACGCTATTAAGAGCCAACAAAAAGTTTCTTGGGGCTACTGGGGAGATCAGCAGAATATCGGTGAAGAAAGTTCAATAATTTGTCGTATATGTGAGGAGCAAGTTCCTACTTCCAATGTTGAAGATCATTCAAGGATTTGTGCTATTGCTGATAGATGTGATCAGAAGAGTCTGAGTGTCAATGAGCGTCTGATCCGAGTTGCTGATACGCTAGAGAAGATGGTAGAATTATGTACACAGAAGGATATCCAACAAGCAGTTGGAAGTCCTGATGTTGCAAAAGTGTCAAATTCAAGCATGACTGAAGAATCTGATGTTATCTCTCCAAAACTCAGTGATTGGTCTCGGAGAGGGTCAGAGGATATGCTAGATTGTCTCCCTGAAGCTGATAATTCGGCTTTCATGGATGACCTAAAGGCCTTACCTCTTATATCATGTAAAACTCGTTTTGGTCCAAGGTCTGACCAAGGAATGACAACATCATCTGCTGGGAGCATGACTCCTAGGTCACCTTTATTGACACCAAAGACGAGTCATATTGACTTGCTCTTGGCAGTGAGGGGTTCCTATTCTGAACAAGATGATATTCCGCTGGTATGTATAGTCTCTTCCGTTTGTCTTTTTGTCTTAATTGATTTTTCACATTCATGTGAGCGTCTTCCTGTTATTCTATTATTTAATATTTAATATTTAATAGTTATTATAATCTTTTGTTATACACATTGTTTGACGAACTTATTTTAACGTAAGTTCTGATCTTTTAATGTATTAGACACAATATTTGCAAAATGGTTAATTCTTCCCCATTTTAAATGTTGGGATGCATTTTAAGGGACTTTGTGTGATATAACAGTGCACCCAACTGTGAGTTCCTTTGTAAGCCTGTTATTGATGGCGTGAAGCTACGTTTTTTTTTCTTTTGGTATATTGTAGATGAATGAACTTGCCGATATAGCACGATGTGTAGCAAATACACCTCTGGATGATGATCGCTCAATCTCATATTTATTATCTTGTCTTGATGATTTGAGGGTTGTTGTAGAGAGGAGAAAATTTGATGCACTCACTGTGGAGACCTTTGGATCTTGTATTGAGAAGCTGATACGGTTGGTACTTTACTGCTACAATTTCTAGCATACATTTCTGTCGTGAAGAGAAAGCTCTTGCACTGAAGTAAACTAGGTCAATCAGTAATAGATTCTTAATGATTAAAATTTAGGGTAAATTCTTATTGTGGATAATGGATATTGAGTGCCAAATGATTATAGTCTCAACCAAATTATACTATAGATTGTCTTTGTTCGGAAACTGAGTGCCATATTCTATACTGATATAATAGTTTCTATGTCAATATCTGTTCAACTTCTCTCTTTTATTAATTTATTGTGTATAATATTTCTTGCGGTATTCTAACTTGTGAACATATATGTTTTATGCAACGTTTTGGTGAAAATTCTTTTTGTCGTTTATTAGGGAGAAGTATTTGCAGCTTACTGAAATGGTTGAAGATGAAAAGGTTGACCTTTCTAGCACTGTAATTGAAGAAGATGCTCCTTTGGAAGATGATATGGTTCGTAGCTTGAGAACAAGTCCAATCCACTCTTCTAAGGACCGTACTACTATTGACGACTTTGAGATTATAAAACCCATCAGTCGTGGGGCATTTGGACGGGTTTTTTTGGCTAAAAAGAGAACAACTGGGGATCTTTTTGCTATTAAGGTCATTATGCATGTGTTATTTCCTTTCCCCTTGCAAAGTTTACCTCTGATTTGTTGTTGTGCTTTTTGATCTGGTAGTCATGAAATCTGTGATTCTGACAACCTGTATCTTGTAAGTCTGAGCGTAGTTATCTGTGTTGCCAGGTTATTTGTTGTTGTTGTTGTTTTTTTTTTTTTTTTTTGTGGTCTTTTAACATAATTATTTTTTATGCAATTATTAAACAAAGAAGTTACCTACAGCTGAAATATGTGGTCTGTGAACAAGGCTTACCAACTGTATTTATCATTGTGTATATGTTATTCATTTCGCCTATGTGGAGTGCTATTGCTATATTTCTGATAACATCATGGGTTCTGAATCTTTGGTATTTACACGTCAGTTAGAATTACTATAAAATGCAAGCCGCTCCCCCCCCCCCCCCCCCAAAAAAAAAAGAAGATACTTGCTGAAACACTGAGGGGAGGTAATGGAGAATATGAAGACAATGTTAGAGAAAATAGGGAATTGCTTAAGACGTGCTTTAGGGAGATGAAAATTAATGCCTAGGAACTTATGAAGACTTGAATGTTTTGCCTTTTGATTTCTTAGTTGATTAAGCACAGTAATCTTACTGTGTTTTGAAATTATTTATTTTTCCTGTTTTAAGCTTAATGATTTTGGTACCATTTTGTGCGTATCTTGTAACAGGTTCTCAAGAAGGCAGACATGATCCGTAAGAATGCTGTGGAAAGCATATTAGCTGAACGTGATATCTTAATCACAGTGCGCAATCCTTTTGTGGTAAGGCTTGCTTGCTTGTTATTTAACATTGCTTTCAGAAATTGTAATTGCATTCTTACAATGGGATGAACCGGATCAGGTTCGTTTCTTCTATTCTTTTACATGTAGTGAGAACCTGTACCTCGTCATGGAGTATCTTAATGGAGGAGATCTTTATTCATTATTGAGGAATTTAGGTTGCCTAGATGAGGAAGTTGCTCGTGTGTATATTGCAGAAGTGGTAATTAATAACACTTCTCTACCCCCTCCTGTGTGAGTGTGGTAGGTTAATATGGAAAGACAATATTATATCTTATCCTCTGAAGTTCGATTTTCTTTCTAATTGTAGGTGCTTGCGCTCGAATATTTGCATTCATTGCGAATAGTTCACCGTGACTTGAAGCCTGACAATTTGTTGATTGCACATGATGGTCATATTAAGGTAACAACAGGATATGCTTTGAGTCTTAATCTCTTGGGATTGATGCAAGTAGTCCTGCATTGTTAGCAAAATAGTTTATGATTTTTGTTCAAATGATAGGACCCAAGGTGGCTGGATATCCACCCTTAAAACATGCTGTCTAGGGGTAACAATCACTCTCCGTAAGTACCATACCAAGTTCCCCATATGAGTACTATGGAATGAAAGAACTAGGCAGTTCAAGATGTCTAAATTCTGTTGTATCTCCACCTCTAAAAGACAGAGGACTTAGAAATTCTTCTCATTGGTCAAAATGTTTCATAGGCTAATAATAAAAAGGCACACATATTTGTGATAAGAATATCATTTTGTTATATGTTTGCTTTAATCTAACAATTGGCTAAAGCATAAACATCCCAGATATATAGAAAAGTCGATCATAAAAATTTCCCCCTACATTTGGTGTTACCACAAACTAGGGAAGAAAAGGATTAATGAACTTGAATATACTTAGTCAATCTCTAGCAGTGCAATATGTTGATAGAAATGTGAAATATTTCGATTATGTTATTGTTGGTGGCCTTTGGCTTTAACATTCATGCAAACTTGAGGTTTTATTGGACTAAATTTTACACTTGACATTTGTGCTCCCAATTTGATGAAAGGTTGTTTTTTGATTGGTCATGCAGCTGACAGACTTTGGGCTTTCAAAAGTTGGTCTCATCAATAGCACTGATGATTTGTCTGGTCCAGCAGTGAGTGGGACATCCCTCCTTGGGGAGGATGAACCTCAGTTATCTGCATCAGAACATCAAAGGGAGAGGAGGAAAAAACGTTCTGCTGTGGGCACACCGGATTATTTAGCACCAGAGATACTTTTGGGAACTGGACATGGTTCGTATTGCCCCTTTTTAATGTTTAAGGTGGTTTAATATTCTTTTTCTTCTGTCTCTTAATTTGATGTTTGATCTTTTACTGTTATTAGGGTAGAAATTATTTAATTTTAGAGCTATCTTGTTCTTTACTGAATTAATGGTTTCTTCCCATACGCACGCACGCTGGTGTGAAGCTTGTGATGTACTTTCCGTTATGTATTTGTTATTACAAACATGAATATAACAATCTTTAGTATAAATTTTACAGGATATACTGCTGATTGGTGGTCTGTTGGTATCATTTTATTTGAATTGCTTGTTGGCATTCCGCCTTTCAATGCAGAGCATCCTCAGGTTTGTACCCCAATTAGTTGTGCTATATATGTTTTTTAATGGTCTTTTACTACTAGTTCAAAAATCAATGTTTGTTATCTTTTCTTTCTTTCTGTTTCTATAGTCTAGGCACATATATATTCTTGGAATTTGTCATATTCACATCACAATCTGTCTAATTATTCCTTACGCTTTCATTGTGCTCCTTGCAAAAAAAATGCAACAGAGTGACAGACAAAACCATGTATTCTGAGTGCCTTGTACTGTCATTTTTCTAATAAATTCACTAAATATGTGGTTGGGCCTACTATTACATGTCTTGCAAATATTCCTCTCGTGCATGGTCATGTGTTGACACTGTTGTGATCAACACACCTAAAAAGAGGTGCGCCTTTTCTTTATAGGTGTTTAGGGTATTGTAGTTGATGTGATAATGATAATGATTTCACTTCAAACTTTTAATTAAGGCATTACTGCCATTTACTTTAACAGGATTAAATGGATTTTATAGCAGAAAGAACTCCATGGATTTTTCAACCTGTTTTTTTGGCAAATAAAGTATGAAGATTATTTTACTTTGTACCGGCACTCATCAAAATTAGACTAACAGTATGACACCCGATTATATAGATGGTGGTGATGTTTTTGTATTGGCTTCTTAAAGATTACTTTGTACTGACACTCATCAAAATTAGACTATAACAGTATGACACCCAATTATTTTGATGGTGGTGATGTTTTTGTATTGGCTTCTTAAAGATTACTTTGTACTGACACTCATCAAAATTAGACTATAACAGTATGACACCCAATTATTTTGATGGTGATGTTTTTGTATTGGCTTTTTCGAAGTAGTCATTCTTCTATTATGAAACAATCAGGAGTACAGTTGAAATTTATCAAGGCCTTTCAACTCCTGTTTGCTAGTTATGGAGGTCTGATTCGTTTCTTGATAAGTGTGTCCTGCATCTGCAATATTAATATTTATCAATTATTAAATACTTTTTTTTGCCATCTTAAAAGAATGTTTTTGAGATGGATGCTTTATGATTCCCTGCGAGATTGTTGTTCTTTATGCTTTTAATCACTTCTCTGTATTATTGCTATTAGCATCAAAATGCTAGCTGAGCACTCACTGACTGAAGTGGTTGTTTCTATTGTAGAACATATTTGATAATATTCTTAATCGCCAGATCCCTTGGCCCCATGTTCCTGAAGAAATGAGTCCTGAAGCACTAGATCTGATTGATCGGTAATTGAATTTGTTCTATTTTTATTTCAATGTTCTTCTTATAGGGCTTGGGAATTCTTTGTTTTGCTGCTTTTACTTCCCAAAATTCAGAATATTATTTACTTGTAGTGATTTTTTGAATAATATCTGAGTAATTCCTGCTGTTTGATCATGCAAATTTTTTCTAGCGTGTCCTGCATAGCTATCTTCCCATGTATTCTGATGTTTAAAAAAGCCAATGAAAATTATTCCTCTTACTTCCACTGATGTCAATGGTTTGTTCCAGTGGAATTTTATCACGGTTGTTGTCTTACTCAATTTAGGTTCTTTTAGTCAAGTTTAGAGCTAGCTAGAAATTCTGCAATATTAAAAATCCCTTCATGAATTTCGAAGTTAGTGCTGTGTATCACGTGGAATACCCTCAAATTTTGCCCATCTCTGACTATGGACATCATAATTTGTTTTTACCTCCTCTGAAGGCTATTCTTGGTTGATCAGTCACATAATAAATGAAGATGGATTTTTCTTTGATTTGTGACTTGAGATGTTCAATTTTCAGATTATTAACAGAAGATCCTAATCAGAGACTTGGAGCTGGAGGGGCATCAGAGGTGATACTAGAGTTTTATGGATGCTTGCTTACATTGGTTTGATATTTCTGTTTTTTTTTTTTAATCTCTACAAAGCCTAAGTAATAAAAGCTTAATGATTCAGGTGAAGCAACATGTTTTCTTCAAGGATATAAACTGGGACACACTTGCCAGGCAGAAGGTGAGAACTACTTGCCCTGGGTCATGAATGTAAATAGCCAGCACCTGATGTTGATTAATATCCTGGTACAACACCAAAAGACTCTTTTAATTGTTGCAGGCTGCATTTGTCCCTGCCTCTGAGAGTGCTCTAGATACCAGTTATTTCACAAGTCGCTATTCATGGAATACTTCTGATGGCCTTGTTTATCCAGAGAGTGATGTTGAGGATTCTAGTGATGCAGATAGTTTAAGTGGCAGCAGTGGTTGCATGAGCAATCGTCAAGATGAACTGGTATTTCATTTATGGGCACTACTAGATATATATCGCTGTTAAATTAATTTGTCATGGGCTGACTTGCTTTTGGGAACATCTTTCAGCAAGGAGACGAATGTGAGGGTTTGGCCGAGTTTGAGTCAGGCTTATCTGTCAATTATTCGTTTAGCAATTTCTCCTTCAAGGTATCTCCTCTCACATCCACTATATTCCAAATTTCATTTTATTTTTTCAACAAATAAGTAGAATAATATATCACAGTCAATGACCTTGTGACATAGTAGCATGTAAGCTTTATTGTAAATGGGAAGTTGTGAGTTCAATCCCGCTCATAACTTCGAACCAATAGTGCCTGTCTATTTAATTAAGAAAAGCATTATTTACCATATGAATTATGCATGATCTGGTATATTCTTTTCCACCAGAATGAGATATGGTATGTGATGGCTTTGTAAAAGGCTGCTCTAACCTTTTTTTTAAAAAAATCTTGAATTGGACAGCTCAAGGTTAGGCACGTTAATATTTCGTTGCTTATGATTTATGCCAAGTTAATTCATCCTTAATTAAAACTTTGTCATGTGCTAATGTCTCCATTTGGTTTTCAGAACCTATCCCAGCTTGCATCTATCAACTATGATCTTCTCACCAAGGGATATAAAGATGATCCACCTACAAATTCTAGCACATAACCTTCTCATCATCTTCACCTCATTCTTGAATGTGGTTTTCAACATATGACCTGAGCCATTTTTGTGTGCATATGCCTTTTTGTTTGTAAGCCTTGTGCATGTATGTATCTGCCAATCTTTCATAGTTTCACAGGGCCATTTTTGTTGCGGGAGTTTTCACTTAGGAGCTGTGGATACGAGGAAGAAGTTGTTGGATCAATATTGCCTCGGAAATGTGAAATTGGAGCAAAGTTGCCCTAACCATTAGAAAACTTGCATTGACAGCCAGGGGCAATATTGCGCCTTTTGCAATATTATCAGGCTGATATTAATCCAACAAAAACTTCCGGAAACCAACACTAGTACGCGAGAGCTTCCATGACAAAAGTGGACATTAACCTTTCATTATATCTTTGCCCCTCATGTATTACGCGGATCTAATTATTTCTGAATTTGCAGAGACTTAGAGGCTCTAGCTGGTCCACGATGTGCTCTTTTAGGTAACAAATCAACACTGAGATTTCAACCTTTTGGGGTTTATGTTGTGTATGTATTGGGGACTGTAAAGTACTTTAAATTGTTTTGGCAAAAAAAAAAAAAGTACTTTAAAATGCATACAAGTGTTGGTTCACATTTTTATGTGGTGGTGGGGTTGTTTTTCTTATAGCCATGAGAAAACATCCTTTTTTATGTTCAGCTTCAGGTCATTGTAATTTTCTTTCAGAATTGAGGTATAGTGAAGGCTCTTCTGACCCTTTCTCTTCCCTTGGAGCATTTCCACTTTACCATAGTTGATCGAAAGTGAGTAACTTACTGGGATTTTATCATTTAAAGTGCTTAACTTTATATGGGAAAAGCTATGAACAGCTACATAGATTTTACATAAGGATCTCTAAAATGTGAATAAAAAACTTGAGAAAGTGATATGATTTATTCATAGGAATATAGGTAGTATTTTTTTCAATTATCAACTCAAATTATTCTTAATATTGCAATTGTACATTTTTCATCGGGCAAACTTATATCTTATATGAGCAAGTGAGTGATAGAAATTAAGTAAATCATTAATGATACATAAAATGATAGCATTCAGCAAAAGTAAATCATTAATCATAGTATAAAAAATTAAGAAATGATGATGAACAATATATTACATAAGCAAATGAAGAAATATATATCTTCTTTGCTCTTATATATGAACTATTTGGGGACTTGATCTGTCCTATATAAGATATAATTTTAATATTTGTCAATATTTTTTACATTACTCCTATCGATACCCTGAGGTAACTGGGAAAGACGATTATGGTGTTTTTTTTTTTCAAAAAAAAGAAAGTGATACTTTATCCAATTTTAAATATAAGATTAAAACTAATTTGCCTTTCTTATAAACTAATGTATAATGTAATTATATGTAAAATATGTTAAAATTAAGTGGTATATTTAACTTATTTAATCTTCACACAAAAATTTCAATTTGATTTTGTATTTAGAGATATTAATTAATTTAACTAACATCTTTAATATAATATAATCAAATTAGATAAATAAGTTTAATATTTGAAACCGATGAGTATAAAATTCTATTTAGCGTGCCCATCTAACAGACATGAATTTGTCAAAAATCAGAAGAGGCCAAAATTTTTAAAATACAAAATAGAATGGCGTTTAACAGGAGACAAATGGGGTGTCCATATTTGTTCCTCTTCCATCACTTTCTTATTAATTAGTCTTCCAACCTTGGTAAACGTAGCCTCAAAAAGATTGGCAAAATGATCCAAAGTATTCAGATGGCACCAAAATATCATCACACTGATATTCGATGAGAAATGGGACCACAATTTCACAATACTCAACTTTCTTTGAGTGGGCCCTCTATTGTGTTACTGTTACATGTGAAAATACCCGCTTCACTTGGTCCCCCATAAAGTTTCAATCATAAACCTATCCACATGCGCCCCTCATACTTTATAGATTTCACAGTGACTATTGTCCACACAAAATTTTTGTAAGTGTCAAATTTCAATCTTTGCAAGTGAAAGTGTCTTTGAAGTTTAAAGTGAAAATGGAATAGCAAAAATTAAATAAATGAAAGGACGATGAGAAGGGATTTGTTTGACATGGGAGTACTATTATTTTTGGGGACCTATGTTACTTATATCAGGCACATTTTGACGTTCTGTTAGATACTCTTTGTCCCTATTCAAGTGCCTTATCTTAAAAATTTGAGTACAACGTTCTGATTTTTTTTTAAGCTATAAAAAAGTGAAAATGTCATTTGATTAAGAAGGCTGATCCTTCATTTTGACCCTGCTAAGGATCACACAAGAGTTAAGACACCATTTAACAATTTGATAATTGTCATGCAATTGTGCAGTTCTAAGTGGTAATACTTTTTTTTTAGAAAACAACAAAAATATATATATGTATGTATATTTGTTTTAAAGAAAGAAAAAGGTACACATATTTAGTACAGCTTATGAAGAAAATCCAAATCCAAATATCAGTTTTTTTGTATGTCATACAAAGCACACTTAGACTAAGTTTATTAAATTATACTAACTCCCATCATTAATATAAAAGTTAGTTGATTAGTTTGGGTAGATTAAAAAATTTAGCATATTAGTTATTTGTAACAAGTTAAATTGGTTTTCCCAAAATATTATCTTTCATTATGACTATCCTTGGATAGGAATCTCTTAATATGTACGAAATATTACACTTATATTAGGCATAGGAAGTAGTGCAAAATAAAAGTAACCTGGCTTTTTTCATTTAATCTATTTAAAACATTCAGACAATACTCGTATCCATATGACCCAAGCTGATGCAAACATTTGTTGCTCAGGATATATTGATTTGAAAAAGGTGTTAACTAAAAATTTTAAGATTCAAATTCAAATATTAAAAGTAAAAAAGTAAAAATAAAAAATAAAATAACACATAAATAAAAACAAAAATGAAACATAAAGGAATGAACGGATCATGAAAAGAAAAAAAAAAAGCGCCGTTTTAATGGAAATGACTTTGTGAAAATGACTTTAACCACTTAACCATAAGGTATAAATTTGAGTTCGTGTGAATTAAAACGTCTTTAAATAATTAATCCTAGTTGGGTCCAATAATACCCTAATATGTTTGTGGCAAAAAAAAAAAAAAAAAAAACCTTAATATGACTTAGTCATATATAATCATGTTAAAAAAATGTATAAGGGACCTGTTTCCTTGTGTTGTTGGATGTAATTTTCCCAAATATTTCTTTTTCTTTGGTTTTTTTGGCCAGCTGCCCAAATCTCAAACCAACAAGCAAGTGAAAGAGTGAGGGAATAAATGGAGTTAGTTAAGAATATAAATCAAACGTATTTAATTTTGAAGTGCTTTCACATCCCCACCAAACCTTTTCGGCAAAAATAAAAGAGTCTGTGTGAGAGAGATAAATGCCACCGACAAATCATCACAACCAACAAATGACAGCAAAAGATATTAACATCTTTCTGTTCCCACAAAGCCAAAATAGCAAGTGTTCTAAACAAAAGTAATAAATGACTAATGGACCACATATGCAACTTCTCAAAGGGTATCAAATGAGCAGGAAAAAACGGTGTATGCAAATTATACACAATGGAGACTATAGCGAAAAAAAGAAAGGAAACAATAAATTTGATGATTGGTGCTAAAGAAACTTGAGACCCAAGCAAAAGACAACGTCACTGGATTTAGCTACTAAAATCAGTGCGGTCATACCAATACTAATGCATTAACAAATTAGAAGATTTGACTACAAATTGTCCGAGAGGAAGTGAGTTATTATGAACAAGTAGTGACCATTCAGATCATTTGAAAAAAACATAAGGCATTCATAAAAACAAACAAAAAATGATCTTGATGGCCCGAATTTGCCCAAAATAATTCACTTTAACTCCACAAATTAAGACAATCTCTATACATGAGATGATTATCCTCCATAAGTAGGATAAAAACATAAGTTGAAAGAAGATATTTGAGTGCCATAGGCCTACCAGAGAACTTGATCAGTACCTAAGTTTTGTTATCATGACAGACTCAGACCAAAATCAGTGAGAAGTTATATCATCTATATCCTTGATCTGATCAGGATTCTGGATTCGGTCTTGATCACGTTTCAAGCTAGCCTCTCGTAATTCCTCGATGCGCTTTGTCACTTCTGACATTGATGGGCGATTGTCGGGGTACGGAGCAACGCAATCAACTGCAAGTTGCAACAACTGAACCATCTCCTCCTCAACATTCTGATGCCCGAGAAGCTCAAGATCAAACACCTCAGAGGTCCACTCTTCTCTAACAACGGATTGAACCCATCTAGGGAGGTCTACTCCTTCATCGTTCAAGAGCGCATGGGCTGGAGCCTTCCCAGTAAGCAATTCCAAGAGCAACACTCCAAAGCTATAAACGTCCGCTTTATGAGATACCTTGCGAGGATCAGTGACCTCAGGCGCACGGTAACCGGTAACTCGGTTTGGAGTGGAGGAGGTAGGACTGGCAAGGTGCGCAAGGCCAAAGTCCGAGACTTTAGCACCCAAAGATCTGGTGAGGAGGATGTTAGATGACTTTATGTTTCCATGAGAAACATTAGTCCCTTGTGAGTGTAAGAACTCAATGCCTCTAGCAGCTCCTAGAGCAATGCCTGATCTCACTTCCCAATTCAGTGGGGTCCTACCAGTCCCTTTGTTTCCTGCAATGTGAAATTATTAACAAACTTGTAACATCATCGTTCATGCTTATGATTCATTCGGTGTTTGTAGGTCAAATTTATACATAGTTCAATGAGGTCAATAGGATTCAAAGTCACAAATAAAAAGAAGTATAAAACCAAGGAACACTATATAAGAAATGAACCTTTGAACTAACATAAAGAAAGACCAACCAATTCTTCCACCTGCCACTTTCAAATTACCATATCATAAGAAACAAAAAAAGCAGGGAAATGATTACATTCGAGACTCTATATGCTCAATTACAAGCAGTTTGATTTAAGTAGAAGAAAGGAATTCCGTTGAACAGCTAACAGGATGCAGCATAAGCAAAGGTTATGAACAATCAGATGACTGATAACAATAAAGCAATCCCAAAGAATCGATTGTCAAAAGATCAAATTAACACAAATCACAGTAAACCAATCCCAACTTCAAACCATTGAAAGAATTAAACAATGGAGAATTACTGTACAGTCAGCATATAAGCAATCTAATCACTAAAATGTCTCACAACAAGTAGCTGCATATGCAATGTCAAATGTCATAATCCGGTGCAAGCAATGTCAACAAGTAAGGGCATATTAACAATTCAAGGGACATTTTTAGCGATTAAATTGCCTATGTGGAACTGCATAATAATCCCCCCATGAAACAAACAAGAAAGAGGTAATAAAAGAAAATGAAGGTATCCACTCATCCAATTCCAAATGAGCTTAGTAGATTACCATGCAAAAGTGCAGATAAACTTCCAGTGGGCATATAATCATAAACAAGAAGCTTCTCTTCTCTGCTATAATAGTAAGCCATGAGAGGGATCAAATTCTCATGATCCATTGCTCCTACTAATTCTATCTTCTCCTTAAACTCTCCATCAGAAATTGTCACATCCCTCAATCTCTTCACCGCCACCACCGGCCCATCCTCAAGAGTGGCCTTATACGCCGTCCCAAACGTCCCTTTACCCAAAACTTCAGCAGAAGCCCTTAGCAAATCCTCAAGATCAAACACCTTCGGCGAATTCCCGAAAAATACGAGCTTTTTCGACCCCACGCCGGTCTCCGCCACCACAGCAACCGCGGAGTAGCCATAACCGTGTTCCGGCTCCGGTCCCGGCTTGTCGCCTGCGCCGGCACCGCCTCGAATCGCCACCTCAAGTTGCTTCTCAGTTAAAATATCCATATTCCTTGTCTTCTGATCACTCCTCTTCCTGCACAATATGATCATAGCAAAGAGAATCAACAGAAGACACACCGCTGAACCGACAACGATTCCGGCGATGGCACCGCCTGAAAGTTTCTTCCTTTTCTTGCTCATGTCTCCCTCATTGTTCACAATCACCGGCGTCTCCGGCGCAATCGGAGATTTCCCGGTTCCGTTTCGGGTCCCATTGACATCTGCTGGACAAAGATTGAGGGGTTTCCCACAAAGGGAGTTCCCAAAGAACGAATTTTTACCGAAAGTTTGCAACTTTCCTGGTACTGAACCATTCAACATGTTGTTTGAGACATTGAATTGTTCGAGCTTTACAAGGTTTAAGTCTGGGATAGCACCTGTGAGATTGTTGTTCTCAAGGAACAGAGTTCTCAGCCTAGTCAGATTGTTGAAACCCAAAGGAATTGAACCGAAGAATTTGTTGGAGGCCAAATTAAGGCGAACCAAGTGAGGCAAAGCAAACAAAAAATGTGGGATTTCACCAGAGAGCAAATTCTGCTGTAAGTAAAGGTTACGAAGATTGACACAAGAAGCTAGATCTTGAGGGAGCCCACCTTTGAGGGCATTGAAACGCAAGCTGAGAGTACGGAGATGGGTCAAGTTGGTGAAAATGCCGGTGGGTATGGAGCCGGAAAGTGCAACGCCGGGAAGACGAAGGTAAACGACAGTGTCGTTTTGGCACTGAACTCCGAACCACTTGCATGGACTCTGCTGGGAGGTGTTCCAGAGAAGTGTACGGCCTCCGACGGAGGAACGGAGAGAGAGGAGAGCGAGTCTCTCAGAAGAGAGATCTGGTTTTACCAGAGGGAGCAAAAGAAGGAAGAGAGTGAGAAAAATGGGGACTTTATGAAGCAGCATTGTCATGCTGGTTTTTAGCTAGATTTTAACAGAGAAGAAGAAGAAAGAGGTGGCCTTTTAGAAGAAAGGGATGATGGGCTTTTAGTGTTCAAAGAAGGAGGAAGGAAGTGTAAGAAGAGGGAATTAGAGAAATGGGGGATGGGGGAAACTCCATGAACAGAGGGTGGGAGAGAAGAAGATGAAGGTCGCTGTGCGTGCTTACTTTTGTTTTTGTCTGTATTCTTAGGATTGGGCTGAGAATATGTATCCACGTGATAAGTCAAGTCTAAAATGACCTCAAGTACATGTAAGGTGTTTTACAACTCAGTCCTCACGTCCTATTTAGGTGGAAACTGGAAGGGAAAATTTCATTGTAGGACCACGGTAACAATTTAATGTCAGATGAGGATAAAAAAAATCTGAAATTTCACTGCAGGACCTAGGTTCTTAAATGAAAAAAAATTGTTGTGTGAAAAGACCTAAAAGCCCTTGTGAATTAATTTCAGATAGGGACCTGTGCAAAAGTCTTCTGACGCTGACATAACGTACTTTCTTAGCTGACAACGTACTTCCTTGTGCATATAGCGATTTCCTTGTGCATATGACGATTTCCTTGTGCGTGGCCTGGACATAGAACGTTATAGGGAAAATTTCATTGTAGGACCACTGTAGCAATTTAATGTCAGATGAGGACCAAAAAAATCTGAAATTTCACTGCAGGACCTAGATCCTTAAATGAAAAAAATTGTTGTGTGAAAAGACCTAAAAGCCCTTGTAAATTAATTTCATATAGAGACCTGTGCAAAAGTCTTCTGATGCTGAGGCTGAGGCTAACACGCTGACACAACGTACTTCCTTGGCTGACAACGTACTTCCTCGTGCATATGGCGATTTCCTTGTGCATATAGTCATTTCCTTATGCGTGGCCAATTAATTACTCCTTGTGCATGTGGCTATTTCCTTGTGCATATAGGCATTTCCTTGTGCGTGACCTGGACATAGCACGTTATAAGGCCAATTAATTACTTCTTGTGCATATGGTCATTTCCTTGTGCGTGGCCTGGACATAGCACGTTATAAGACCAATTAATTACTTCTTATGCATATGGCCATTTCCTTGTGCATATGGCAATTTCCTTTTGCATATGGTCATTTCCTTGTGCGTGGCCTGGAAATGACCATATGCACAAGGAAATCGCCATATGCACAAGGAGTAATTAATTGGCCTTATAACGTGCTATGTCCAGGCCACGCACAAGGAAATGGCTATATGCACAAGGAAATCGCCATATGTATGAGGAAGTACGTTGTCAGCCAAGGAAGTACGTTGTGTCAGCGTTAGAAGACTTTTGCACAGGTCCCTATCTGAAATTAATTCACAAGGGCTTTTAGATCTTTTAATACAACAATTTTTTTTTCATTTAAGGACGTAGGTCCTGCAGTGAAATTTCAAATTTTTTTGATCTTTCTTTTACATTAATTGTCTACAATGGTCCTTGAATGAAATTTTCCCAAACTGGAAAGAGATGAGTCTTTTAGCTCATCCTATTATTAAATTATACTAAATCACTTCTTTAAATTTAAATCTTCTGTGTAAATATATAGATTCATCTTTCATTTATTGACTTTATCTCCTGTATATGATGTAATGAATATTGAATAAGATTTAGCAAGAAAAATTGAATAAGAGTGAAGTTAGAAAATTGTTAAGTGAGTTATAGATAGAAGCAAAGAGTAATGTTTAGATTAGATGCCTAGATATTAATAATTAATAAATAATAATAATAATAACCTATGGGAATTTTGATAATAAACTTTGTTTTAACTCGTACGTCACTCAAAATTTGTATTTTAGATTAGTTTTCATTTAAAAAAACGTGGGCCCTAATGTTTTTTTGGCTCATGGTTGTATGGAAAGTATTAAAATAAAGTAGTATTACCTTTTACAAGTAAAAAGTTTAAGGGTTAAGGGTAAAAAAATACACATATGATTTTGTTAAAATTTTATCAAACACCAAATTTTTTTTTGGATCAAAAATATAGATGGACTTTAAAATTGGATCAAAATTCACATTTACAGTTATATTCTAAAAGGAAGCGATTGATGCTGGACAAACATTTTTTACAAAATCGCATGTGTTTTTTATCCTAATTTAACTGTAAATATGTATTTTTAATCCAATTTAAAAGTTCACTTGTATTTTTTATCAAAAAAAAATTTGATGTTGGATGAATTTTTCACAAAATCACATTTATATTTTTTACCCTTAAATCAAATTTTAACTGTTACTATTAACTTTTTAGCAATCAATTAACTTTTTAACGCATACGTTTTGAAACTAGGAAGTGACATTGAACCCAAACTTCATAGAAAACATTGCTTTTAAACGAAAACTTCTTTAATAAATTTGCATTTTAACATTTTTAATTCAACGTTTACACATTATGAAATCATAACTTATTAATTTCTAGGAAAACTTGAAATTTTGTTTTAAAAATTTGACACGTGACATTAATTTTTTTTTTTTTTTACAAGAGACAATTATAGATTGACTTGTTATAATATATGTATGTAATTGCTTTTTTTTTTTTTTTGAAAAATAAATATGTTGTTATCATGTTTGATTCAAGACTAAATTTTATAAGAGGTACAAAAGCCAAATGGTTTTTACTTCTCTAGATAAGTGTGCTTTCTATTTCTTAGAGCAACTTCTTTTTCCGTCAAATCGAGGGCTAGAATATGTGTTCTTGTTAATCACATAAACTTTTACCTATTAAAATTTTAAGAAAGCTTAAAATTTTATTCTAAAATTTGTAGTCGATCCAATTAAAAATTCACCTGTCAAGTCAAAACACGGTGTCATCACTTACATAAATTTTACCAGATAATTTTTTAGGTTAACATATAATTTTGGGTAAATGACACTATGAAAGAAAGTTATTCATCAAAATTTGAACACCTATTATGGAACATCTTACATTTATATAAGTATATTCAAGACATTTTGCATCAGAACATGTTTTCACTTTAATAGGGTATATTTGCAGAAGAATTTCACAATTATATAGAAAAAAAATGCCATTTAAAAAATGTGTCATTATCTTCCTCGTGGGCCCCAATAACATGGTCCCTTTTTGTTTTTCTTTACCAATGATTTTGATTCTGGAGAATACATTTCTTTGGATTCTCTCCTACGATGGGAAGGAAATCCATTTCATTGACTAAATATTTATCCAATTAAAAAAATTATGATAATTTCAACCCATAAATCAAATTGAAGCATCCTATGCCCATATTTTTTGGTACATGCATCCTATGCGCAATTTGAACCATCAACTATGGTTTATTCAGAAAGTAATGACAAAAAATTGTTTTTTGAAAAAGGAAAGTTACAAATATACTGTATGGTAAAGGATAAAATATAATCAAATGTAGAGGTTTCGGCTCAAATAGCAAATCTGTCATTTTATAATGTACTATATTTAAAAATTGTAATTATTTATAATAGCAAAATGAATTTTAAATTTAATTACAAATTGTAACGAGGAAATAAATAATACATTTATCGGTTAAATTATATAAAACCTCTACTTTTAAGACAATTACATACTGAAGTTTACAATTGAAATTTAACTCCCATAACATTTTTTTTCTATTTAATTTGATTCTATTATTTAGGAGTTAGGACAACCCCCTCTTGATTTTATGGAAAGTATTAATTTCAAACCCACCAACAACAACCACGTTACCTTTTACTATTACATACGAAATCAAGTGATTCAAAAATTAGGTGAATCTTTTTCCTTTTTTGGCTTTAAGAATTAAAAAAAGAGAGTAAATTTCTTGTTATCCTTGAGAAAAATTTCCCCTTCGATGATAAAAGTGAGATCATCTATATATAGTTTATAAATTATATTGGTTAACCCAGTACTTCAAGTTATTATTCTTTTGTAGGTACTACTGGTGTTGGCCCGGGGAACTTGAGAAATTAATTTTGATGTTTATGACTTATTAATTTTTGAAGTGAACATTTTCAGAATTTATGACAATGATTTTTTTAAACGATGTATGCTTTGAAACTTTAATTACATGAATTCGTAAGAAGGTCTGTAATTACTTAGTGATAAAATCATCCACTTCAAATACAGAACTTTTTTTTTTTTGTCCAAACACAAATTACAGATTTAAGGAAATTCGATTTCGATATGCATTTATGCACATCATATGGTTCATATCAAGTTGTCTTTCTTAATCATCATTATTTATACCCTTTTCTCTAAACATTTCACTGCTCAAATTTAAGTTATTATTTATTTCATGTACTGCATTAAGAAATCTGATTTATTATTATTGTTTAAAAAAGTATAAGGTGTACATGAAACATTATGAGAACTAGGGCTGTTCAAGTACCGGGACGAAACCGGGACACCCTTTATCCGAGTCCTAGTACCATAAGAAGGCCGGGACGCTATTTGTGTCCCGATCCCGGTACTGAAGGGGTCCTGGACCCATCGGGACGGGGCCAGGACATGGACCAAGACCGGGACATCCCGATTCTCTTTGACACAATATGTTTTATCAAGAAACAAAAAAAACGAAGCACCTATGTATGTTTATACTTTAGTTACTAATAATATAAGATAATTAATTTTTTAATATCACATATATATTTATGTGTAAAAAAAGATTAATCATTTAATAATCATTCAGTGCAACAAATCTTTTTTAACTACTTATAAAGTCTTCAAAATATTATAACGAAACAAGACAATAACCATAAGTCTATAATGAAAATTTAAATATTCAAATTCAAAGCAACATCATTGTTCAGAAAAAAAAAAGAAATTCAAAGCAATAGCCAACAATTTAGCCATTCCCTACTTCTTCGATCCTTTTTCTTCGTTAAGGATTGTGGAACGATGGAAAAGAAAAAAGAGGTGTGCCTCTTAAAAGGTTAAACCTTAAACCTTAAATGATTGAATCAATCAATCATCAATATAATTAAATGATCTTGTAAAGAAAGAGAAAAAAAAAATATTTGGGTAGGGACTTGATTAATTAATTGAAAAAAATAAAGGAATAAATGCATGTTGAATTAGGAAAAAAATTAAATAAGTAACTATACTTATGGTACCGGGACGGGACCGGAAATCCCGGATATGTGACCATATCCCGGTACCATCCCGGTTTCAATTTGGTCTTGATACCTTGATCCGGATACCGGATCCCATAGGTTCCGGGAAATACAGATCCCGACGGGACCGGGATAACCGGGACAAGAACTTTTTGAACTGTAACAATAACTCCCTAATCACACTATTAACCACTTACAATTAAACATTAAATCGTTTATAGTGCTAACTATGTTAGAAAAAAGAATTAACCTACTAAAATAACTAACATAGTTAGAAAAAGATCTTTCCATAATATTTATATATATTTCAAACCTCAATTCCAATCTCTGTCATCACAATATAACTTCCTTCCCAGAACAATAATAGAGAGTTTCATTATGCATGATTAAACTTCACACATCGATCTTAAAATACCATACCATAATAGGTATTATACAATAATTTTCCCCCAGAATAGGAACAAGGTTCAGCGGAAGCATCATACAAATATGATCCTAAATGTGGCAATACCTCCTGTCCTTCTGGTCCAGAGTATCTCACAATATCAGTGAGAAGTTCCCGGATCCTTCCCTTGACCTCCTACTTAGCTCCTAGGACCTGCAAAAGTGAGATCAACGGGGGTAGCCCCAAACGCAACCACTGACTACTCATCTAAATGCAGTGTGTGCTAGCAAGGTGTCCAGTGGAATACATATATGTATATATATTAGTTCAAACAGCATGTTCAGGTATTCACATATAATGCATAACTTGGTCCCAAATATCTTTTCACAATGTATAAGTGCAAAATATTCCATCCCAATCATCTCCAAGAATTATATATATCATTTATAATCACAAACAACCCAAACGAATCTTAATAGAAGCGTTGGGAAAACATGTGGGACCAGTCGGGACCTTCCACCCACCCCTGATCACCACGGTACAGTTCACGAGGGACTCTCTACCCTCCCTGAATAGTACCACAGATTAGAAGGATCTCTGTCCTTTCTGAATCCGTAAGGGGCGATATCCCCTCTTTCGTCTTTCTCTCCTTTATTTCTCATAATATATCAATTAGTCCCTGTGGCGCAACAGGGTACCTCATCACGTGATGGCACAATTTCCAATTCACCGGTGTCACATACCCAAATAATTTCTCACATACAACACATAGATATGCAACACCACAATCAGGCACCAGGCCTTCCAATATTTTCTTGATATACATATATTAAATAATTTCCAAAACCACATATTTCCGTTTCAAATATTTCACATCACAAATTTATGCCATTTCAAAATAATACTCCACAGGACATTTATTATAAAAATATTAATATTCCAAGATCTCATTTCTATATCTCATCAATCATCAATTGATAATCATATATCAATTGTGATTCAAAATCTCATCTCCATATAATATCATGATTTTCAAATAATAATATTTCAAATTACTTACTAACACTACACACACACATAAACAAGCAGAAAGCGGTTACCTGATAGCTGGCACCAATCTCACAATAGTGCAGCTCCCCCGTGCTAACTTAGTGCAATTCAAGCACTACACAACCATACATACAACCAAAATTAATTATTTATCCAACAATTTCACATGTTGGAAAATAAATTACTTACTACCCTTTCTTTGCCCTTACTTATTTTAAATTTCTATTTAATATTTATTCTCCCTTTCTATCTCTAAAATTTATCTCTACTCCATTTATACATATATCCAAAATTATTAATCTTTCCAATAACTATTTATAAAATTCCTTAACATCCAATAATCCCTCAATAATTCTTTAGGTGAAAACCCCAATCAAATCAATTAATTAAATCCCCTCATATGACCTTAATAAACCTCTAAAAATCATCAATTTACCCATAAGCACCTCGAATAATTTAAAAGCTCCAATTTCTAAAACGTCCATAAATCCAAAAATTCCTAATAATTAGGAAAACTTCCAACAATGAAAAATCTACTCAGAAAAACTCATAATCGAGGCCTAAGCTTCAATTTATTAATTTTAGGACTCCCAAAAATATCAACTTAGACAAGGTCTAATTTTTCAAGTATAACAAATTGAAAAACTAATGACATAGAAATGTAGAGGAGACTTACGGGAATCCAAAAATGTGCTTAGTTGGCCAAAAAGCTTAATATTCCTATATCAACGAGCTCTGATAAGTCCAATGATAGGAATATATATATGGTGGAAAGAGAGAGCAAGAGAGAGAGACGTGAGAGAGAGAGAGAGAAAATGAAGAAATGAGGAAGGAAGGAAGCAGGAAGGAACGGTGAGTGTATATATATAATAGTAATATAATATAATATAATATAATAATATAATAATAATATATTATATTAATAATATAATATAATATATATAAATAGTAGTTGAGTGTGATTGGTTGAAACAATAATCATTGAAATAGTAAAAAGAGAATACGGGAGAGAGTCAGCAGAGAGGAGTGTCGGCAGGAACAGGAAATATACTACTGGACCATAAAATTCTCAAATAAGATATTTCTTTTGAACCAAAAATTTTCTTTTCACTCTCAAAATTTTCCCATAATATCTTTTATTGATTTCCTCCCATATTAATCTCTTTTGAGCCTAAAAATAATCTCTCCCAAAATTATTATTGTCCAAATAAGGGAGAAACTAGGCCTTTAAAATCCTCAAAGATACCTCAAAATCTTTCAAATATCCTCATAATCCATCATTTCTCCTTAATCAATTCCTAATTACCCCCCACTAATCCTAAATAAATTTTTAGGATGTTACATGAACAACCCTAATGAGAACAATGAACGGACGTGCTGAAAGATGTTGGTGGGTAAGTTCAGATATGAAAAAATAAGGGGAATAAAAAAATTCCAACAAAACATTCTGCATGTTTGTCCAGTTATTGAGTAAACATTTAAATAATTTTGTTTGTCCAACAAAACAATCTGACTCTGATTTAAACAAATAAATTTTTTTTTTTTTTGACCTTTGATTTAAACAAATAAATGAAGAAAGAAAATATTAAAATCGATTGACACGCCCGAGAGCCGAGATGCCCCCGTTTTATATTTTTGATCAAGTTACTAAGTTGAGGATATCATATTTGAATTTTGACATGCACTTTACAAATAATGAAGTGAAGCTCACGCCTACTTTTCTTTCTTGTGCTCCTTGTAACATACACTCCTACTTCAAAACCTCTGCACTTTTTTCTGTCAGCTTTCGTAAAGAAAACCCATAATTCATAATTATTAGCTAAGGTGGTTGGGCTTAATTAAGCAAATAATATACTCTATGTTACGGTATGACAAATTGAGTTAAAGATTAAGTCAATCAAAGATCATGATACTATTCTTGTCCTTAATATAAAATATAGTTTGGAGTATAACTTACATAGTTACATTATAAATTAGATTTTGTTAGACAAGCTCAAGCCGTTGCCAAGGTTTGAAACTCGTGGGAACTCGTGAGTTTGAGTAAACATATGATAAGAATGTAAAATCAAATCGTAAACTTGTAAGAGTTTACTTTTATTAATAAATAGGTGTTTAAATATATAATTAAATAAAAAATACAAAAAGCAATAATAATTTGACTTAAATGTAATTTAAATATGAATAATTGATTTTAGATATACCAACATTTCATAATTTATCAAACTCAATAAAGAAGTTTCTATAAATTTTATATATAAATTCATTGAATATGGACAAAGATAAAAATAATTAACATGAGATTTCAAACAAGTCGATAAGATTGTTTCATAAGGTAAAAACGTAAAAGGTAAACTCGGTATGTAAACTCGTGAATTTAATTGAGTTTATAGCTGGTACGAATTTAAGTGACTAATGACATACTTTGGTTAGATAGAATTGTAAAAATAGTAAAATCAGAGAGTCAACTCGCAAGTTTAACAACAATGGGTGTTGCAATATACTTCTTTCATTCCTTACTATAAGATATAAATAATTACTATACATTGTTCAAAGTGTTGGTTAACATTAAGGGAAAACACATTTGTTGGTAGGTACTTTTATCTAATTTTGATTTTGGTACCTATGTATATTTTTATCCCACTTAAATGCTTTAATTTTATTTTGTAAACAATATCTGCTCATACACAAAGGTTAACCATATAAATATAGAGCAAAGTTAGAGGAGCTAATAGTGGTAATTGAGCAAAATTAATGATTTAATTTGGAAATAAAAAACTATAGTATCAAAATTAAAATTGAATAAAACTATAAGTACTAACAAACGTGTTTCCTTAAAATCAGCGAGTTACAATAAATATGTCAAAAATGTTATTTCTATCCAAAAAGGCCCTCATTTATGTTGAAGAGAAACCATAAAGGAGAGTAATAAATGTTCAGTGGAGAGAGGAAAAATTATCTAGGAGTTTGTAATTAAGTTGGGGTAAAATGGAAAGTTCACAAGAAAATTTTCAAAAATCTAGCAATCCTATTTTATATTAAGGAATATGGCATAACAAATAATCCTATCTTATAATAACGAACATGGACCTGGCTTCTCTCCACTGCCAAGTCTAAGGGGGTTCAAGTTTGTCTCGTCCCGTCCTAATCCCGAGCATTTTAGAACGGGACAATCCCGAGATAAATCGGAACGGGATAAGATTAATATTCGGGACGAGACGGGACTCAGGATGGGCTTGTCCCAATCCCGTCCCATCTCCAAGTATCTTATTTTTTTTATGTTAGAAATATTAATCTTTTAGATCATCCTCTAAGTCAAAGACTACAATATCTATAAACACATTTTTCTTATTTCATGCATATTTTTTTTAAGAAGTTATCATTAGACCCATTTTTTCAATGTGCTACCTGTCCATCCATATTTCTAAAATATAACTTCTACTCAACTAACATTATTCTTACTACAATACCATTTTAGTTGAAACATCTTGTATTCAAGAGCAAAAAATTAATCATCATTAAATTGTTTATTGTTCCTTCTTCTTCAATGTAACATGTAGTCATTTAACAGTACATTCATAGTAGTTGAAAAATCTTGTTTTCAAGAATCAAAATCTAGCTTTTTTAATATGCTACATGTTCCCTATCTCTCAAATATACATATACTGCTCCTTGGAAAAAAAAATATACATGTGCTGCTTGCCAGTGGCATATTTTGTTGTTTAATTTTTTATGTTTGCACAGATATTAGTTTAAAACATTAAAGAATATAAGTTGGCAAAAAATCTTACACAAAAAAAAGAGCCCAAAAATATATAGAATTGTTTTTTAAAAAAGCGGGACAATCCCTTTCCGTCTCGGTCGGGATCGGGGACAATTTTGGGACGGGACGGGACAGAACACGGGACGAAAATCCTATCTTTACCCCATTTTTTCGGGATGGGACTGGACAGGGGCGTCCCGATCCTATCCCGTCCCCTGAGCACCCCTAGCCATGTCCCATCCTCCTCCCTAATCTTCCCATTCTTTTCACTCCACACAATTGGATCAAAGATCCAAAAGTCCAGATTTAATATTTTATAAAAATAAATATAATTATAATAATACTTTTAAATCACATAATAATTTTAATATATCAAAATTTGATCTAAATAGTAAAGAATTGTAGACTGTTATTATAAATTTAGATTTTATTTTTCATTTTTTATTATAGTTGTGAACTGTTCAAACCAAATAGTGACATGTTAAATTTATTTATGAGATTTAAAAGTATTATTATAATTATATTTATTTTTATAAAATATTAAATCTGGACCATTAGATCTTTAATCTAATGGTGTGGATTGAAAAGAAGGGGAAGAGGAGGGAAGAGGATGCGACCTAGCAGTGGAGAGAAGCCAGTTCTTAAAGAACAGATGAGGTAATATTTTTTGTTAATACAATAACACTAAGTAGTACAAGTAGCCCAAAACAAACATTGGTGATGAAGAGAACTTCAAAATAGACAATCATAAAAGATAATAGCATAATATGGGCTCAATTTTTTTCATAGGAAGGCAATTTATTATTAAAGGTTAATACAACTTTTGGTCCTTTAACTTTTACTCAATTTTAGTTTTAGTTCATGAACTTAAAATCTGTAGTTTTAGTCTTTGAACTTTTAAACAATTTTGGTCTTTGATCTCTAAACTTTAGACTGGTGATTTTGGTTACTTAACTTTGTGCTATTTATGATAATTGGTCCTTGATTTTTCAAATTCTTTTTTTAAAACTCTGGGATCAAAATCAAAATTGATCAAAAGTTCAAGGACCAAGAACAAAATTGATCGAAAGTTTAAGGATTAAAACCACCGATTTTAAAGTTCAGTGACTAAGACCAAAATTAACCAAAAGTTCAAGGACCAAAATCATTTATTTTAAAGTTCAGGGACCAAAACCAACATTGAATAAAAATTCGGAGACCAAAATTGTATTAACCCTATTATTAATTAAATAAACAATACAAAGAAATGGCTTTAACAACTAATCGCGTAAGCAACTGCGAAGCCCAAACACGAAAAGCAACAAACAAGAGACAACTGTGAAGCCCAAACACGAAAAGCAACAAACAAGAAACAGCGGGGAAAAACAGTCCAACAAACATGAACACCACTAGGGGCACAAAACCCAAGAGACTCAAAAGCCCAATACACAAACAAACACTGATTAGTAATCACCAATATTGCCCAATCATATATTATTAGGCCAAGGAAGATGAAGACCACCACGAGCATATGGATGAAGATAGTTGTTGACCGCTCTGTCTTCGAGCCACCACGAGCATACGGGCCAAAGCCCTACGAACATCTGTATCCCCAAGGCTATTGAAAAAGCAACTCGGAACACCCAGAAGCAGAGAGAGCCATAGCAGTGATAAAAAACTAGTATAAAGCTGAACCAACCAACCAGCAACAATAGTATGTGCCAAAGCAACAAATTATTGAAACACAACAACTAGGAAATAAAAAACCACCAAAGGATAAATTGTTGCAACAGCGCATCCCATGATGGACCTCTAAGTGACTACTGATATACACAAGCAACATATTCTTGTTTGTAATCGTTTTACTTATAATGAAATTATCCTTTTATTCCAAAAAAAAAAAAAACTGCGAAGTCCAAACACGAAATGCAACAAACAAGAAGCATCGAAAAATAAAAAGTCCTACAAACATGAAAACTACTACGGGGAAAAGCACAAAACCCAAGAGACTCTGAAGCTCAATACACAAACAAACACTGATCAGTAATCCTATGCGCGGAGCTTCTTGAAACAAGCTCCACCAGAACCCTTAACATGAACATGAGGCTTATCCAGTGGACACTTCCTTGAACAGCAACTATGCTCCATGCGGTGAAAATGTAGTGCCTTGCGTATGAGAAGTTCCCAACATTGACGTTGCTTCTTAAAGACAAAGAAGAAATAAGAGCATAACCATTCATCGGGGAACTTGTGGCAAGTGAGGGCATTAGGAAGAAGCCACCTGTGACAATAAAGGCTACGATGACTGGCAACATTTCTGTAGATTCCCAAGATGGGAGTAGCATATGCTTCAGAGGAAGAAGTAACCAGCTTAGTCTGTTTCAAGCAACAAAAAGATAGGTTGGTGAGGGGCTGTTTCCGTTTATCTATTGTTGATTGAGAGGGAAGAAGTTCTTGAGGTTGAAGGTCGAGATGAAAGTGGGCCTTAGACAATGGGCTAGAACCAGCACTGGTTTGAGAAGAAACAAAGCCCAAATGACAATCATCAATATGGGAGTGATCATAACCACATTGAACCTCCAAACCTATAACGGAAGGCAATGGAATTCATTCTGTCGTGAGAAGTTTAATGCGTATTCCACTTTGAGACTAAAAACAAGACTGATCATAACCAACAACCTCCCAAACAAATGGCCATGTTATTTGCAGTATTCTTTGTATAATAATCACGGGGGGAAGCCCAATCACCTGTTCACCTGTATCCACGCAGGAAAGCCGAGAAAGATACCTTTGAGATGGGAGCCATGATCCTTGACTAAGAATAACCAAACGATCAGCAGCACTATGAAAATGAAGAACTAAATAGTTGGGGTGTTGTTGAATAATCTGCACATGAGCATGAAGATTACAATAAATATTCATCAAAGCCTGGATCTTAGAAGCATGAATACGTTGAGGACTAACAATTTTAGCTAAAAGATAGTGATATTAACAATAAGACTTATGAGATTCTTTTCACACACCGACAACCGCACAGTCCACAGAAAATATTTCTAAACCCAGAAAAGAAAACAGAAGAGAAGGAAACTGGAAGAGATAGCAATAAATATTAAAGGATAGAACAAGCAAATGATTGATTACAACAAAAAGATCATAACATAACAAAATTTAGGAAGACGGAAGCAAGTCATCACGGCCTTAAAAGAGGGAAAACCTCTCCCATTGCCTTTCAACCTCGGTCTTATGGAGGGGAAGAAATTTTAATTGGATTTTGAAAAAAATAGAGAATTGGGGTTTTCCCTCCCCCTCCCTTTTAGGCCTCCTGGAGATCATTGATTATACAATATCCTTCTATTAAACTGGTGTAAGGAACGTCAGTAGGATTTTGACCAAAGCTTCATATTTTTGCAAACACAGCTTGAGCTTCTGTGACCCTTCCATCTTTACAAAATGCATCCACCAATATAGTAAGGGTGATCTCATTCAGGTTTATGCCTCTTTGGAACATATTATTCAGCAGCTGGGTAATTTCTTCCCATAGATGGATTTTGCAGAATCCATCAATCAGGCAACTGTCTGTGACCATATGGGGAAATATTTGCCGCTCAATCATTTCTGTAAGCAAAGCAAGCCCCTCATTCACAAACTCATCCTTACAAAGGGCATCAATGATTGCACTGTACATAACTGCATCATGCTTGATTGCAAGTATGGGCAGCTTCTGGAGTAACTTAATAGCAGATCTTCTTTTCCCTCTTTTACACAATCCATTGATTAATGTGCCGTAACCAACTTCATTCAAGGGAAAATCCTTTTGCAATTATCTCATCATGAAAATCCAATGCTTCACCAACCATGTTATTGATACAGAGTCCCTTCAACAGTGTATTCTAAGTTCTAATATTCAGTAGAAAATCCATCTTAAAAATCTTCCCTAATACAGAGAAAGCAGGATCCATCTGACCCACATGGCACTAACAATTGATCAAAATGCCCAGAGAATTTAAGAAAGCATGGAAGAGAATCGCGCGAAGACAAGAAGAGAGAGTTAGGATTTTTCTTGTAATAAAATAATTGTAAGACAAAAACATGTGGCCCACAAAATGACAAATTAACAACAGTGTATCTGACCAGATGTGGCATTTTTGCCCCATTTTAATACGCACTTTTCATAAAAGTATACAAATGATTTTGATCTTTAACCCTTTTTGAAACTATCATTCAAGTAATCCATCATCTTTTTTTCACTTATACCATAATGCAGAAAGAGAGGAGCCATAGACTATTAGATTAGTGCATCCAATGATAGTGGAAAATATTCTTAAATCCATCATTTCTTAACAAAATCATGTGGCTTAATTGTGAATCGTCTTTGTAAAAAGTATAAACTACCATTCAGAATAGTGCAGGGTGAGCCCATGTAGCTGCATTTTCTTCTGTGATAAGATCTTTAACTAGTGTCACTGCTTCATCAAGATGCAATATATAAACTATCTACCACCAGATATTGTACATTAGTGGGATGACCATTCCATTGAGGATTAAAAAACCTTCCTAACCTGCACAAGTCATGAACAAGACAATCATTAGTTATAATGTCAAGAACCATTTTTCCACAATTCATCTTCTTAAAGAGATCAATGCTCTCATCAACTTCATTACGCTTACAATGTCTAATCTAAGTATTAGATTAGAAGTAACTGACATTAAGCTGTTGTCAAAAAGGAAAAAGAAAACCACAACATTGAGCTTCTGACCACAGTTCATTTTTAGAATCCACACCTTCAGCATTTATAAACCTTCCATATTTACAAGATGCACCTACCATAACCATTTGGCTCGATCCCTCATTTGTAAACTGCTTCAGGCTCAGTAACAAGTTCTATCTAGCCGTTGAGATCATTCTCATAAGGAATCCGAGATCTTTTTCTTTGGGCCCTCAAGGAACACATGCTTCAAGAAATTCTTCTACTTTCAGAATTCAGACATCAAGAGCTGCATGCAATTCTGCCAATGAAGTATTTTCCAAGTCTAGAGCAATGCTTCATTGGAAAAAATACATCATAAGATGTATGCGAGACAAGAGCTATACTTAATATAACCTCAAAATAGTCGCATGGTTTATGAAACCAAAAAAAGCTCACAACATTCACTGTAACTAATCCGTCCCAAAGTAAAAGTGAGAAAAAAGCATAGCATTAAACTTACCCCAAACAGAATTTGTAAATGATAAAGAAGAGGTGATGCTTTTTCTTTAATCCTGAAGGGCATGAATAATTAATCAGGGGTTTGAAAAAAAGCAGTGATGAAGGATGATAGCATCACCGCATTTAACAATATATTTATCTATACCGATAACATAAGTTGCAATTAAAATCCCTAAACACACTATACACCTTTTGCTATTTTCAAATTATATCAATATCAATTGGGAAAAAATGTGCATTGTGTAAATGAAAGCTCTTCAAGTTTTAGCAAAAAAAAAAAAAAAAATTCGGTACGGTTATACTGTTCAATTCTTTTTTTTTTTTTTTTTTTTGTATTTCATTAAACCTAGAAATCTGTTTTTTTTTTTAAATAAAAAAAGCATGTACACAAAGCATTGTAAGAAAATGGGACGTGATAAAGAACACAACGTGGGCAATGTGCAAATGTAAGCAAAGGTGGAATGAAAAATTCCAGCAAAACAAAACACAATCCCTCACAGACAAATCCACCATCCATCTCAAACACAAATATTTCAATAATTTAAAAGATCATAACCATTTGACTTTGACTTTTTTAAAATGGATAAAAACATCACATGTTAAAATTGACTGATTCAACACTCATCCCTCCATCAAATATTTGATCAAATTACTAGACAGAGGGGACCTACCTTGAATCTTGACTCTCACTCAAGTCAAAGTCTCACTCTATAAATGAAATTATTTGGATTCATCAATCTCCGAACCAAAGAGAGGCAAAAGAACACAACCACTTGTGATTTCTAAAGTTGAACCACCCAAGCGCCATAATGTTGTGGCACAATGAGAAATGCTTTCTTTCACATCATCGCAGAGTATACACACAGGAAAATTGAACAACATCAAACTTCGCAACATACAATATATATACACAAGTAAAGGTCTTGTTCTTTAGTATACTGAAAAGTAATGTTCCATTGAGTAAAAAATCTTCCAATAGAAATAAGGGCATAGAAAACTCTATCTTAGCAGTATGAGGCGCTAATGCATAGGCAACAAGAGGTGCATAGCAAAAATTTGAATCAAATTAATAAACAAACATTAAGAGAAAAAGTACAAAACAAAGTCAGGATAAAAAGTTAAGCATAGGCAACAGCACAGGGATAAAATAACCAAACATGTGAATTGAACAAAACATCAACAATCAACGGTATCAGTCTAACATCATTTAGCAGAAATAAACATGCAACGTGTAATTATACCTGAAAAATTGAAAACTAGAACAAGTATCTAAGTCAGAACTAGAGGGCCTCAACTTGTTTTATTTTTTTGACAAGTCCTTAGAAACCATCTTATGAAGAAGCTTCTCTGCCTTATCATCCTCATTTTTATCAAGAAGATGCCCAATAATAGTTTTTAAAGTTACTATGTTAGGGAGGACGCCATTGTCTTCCATTTTATCAAGAAGAGCCTTTACCTCATCAAAGAAACCCTCCTTACAAAGTCCCTTGATCATAACATTATAGGACACAACACTTAGATGGTGGCCTCCCTTCAACAGAAACTGAAAAATTTCTCTTGCCTTAATTAGTCTTCCACTTGTACACAAACCATCGATAAGAATATTGTAAGTATGAACACTTGGTCGTATTTTTTCTCTAACAACATGTTCAAATAGTGCAATTGCTTTATCAAGATCCTGCCTTTTGCATAATGCATGTAACAAAATATTATAAGTGATTATATCAGGGGGATGACCCATGTGGTGCATCTCATCAAGAAGATCACAAACAAATGAGATTCTTCCTGCTTTACACAAGCCACCAATCAAAGTATTATAACTTGCTGTGTCGAGAACCAAATTTCTAGATCGCATTTCCTTGAACAGATATATGGCCTCATCTAATCTTTTATTCTTACAATATCCATTGATCAAAATGGTATGACTAAAAACATCTGCCCTCAAACCACTTTTAATCATCCTATTAAACACTTCCGAGGCTTCCTGTAAGTCATTGATTTTACAATATCCTTCTATTAAACTGTTATGGGAAACAATATTAGGTTTTTGACCAAACTTTATGATTTTGGCAAACACAGTTTGAGCACCGATGATCCTTCCATCTTTACTAAAAGCACCCATCAACATATTAAAAATGAAAACATTCAAGTTGATGCGTCTTTGGAACATATCATTGAGCAATTGAGTAACTTCTTTCCATTGCTTCATTTTGCAGAATCCATCAATCAGGGAACCGTATGTGACCGTGTCGGGAAATATTCCCTTGCCAATCATTTCATAAAACAGATCAAGCGCCACATCTAAAGATCCATCTTTACAAAGGCCATCAATCACTGTGCTATACATAATTACATCAGGCTTAATTGCAAGTTTAGGAAGCTTCCCTAGTAATTTGACAGCAGATCTTGTATTCCCCATTTTACATAATCCATTGATTAATGTGCCGTAACTAAGTTCATTCAAGAAAAATCCTTTTACAATTAGCTCATCATGAAAATCCAGTGCTTCCCCAACCATGTTATTGATACAGAGTCCCTTCAACAGTGTATTAAAAGTTATAGTATCGGGGTGAAAGCCCATCTTGAAAATCTTACCCAATACAGAGAAAGCAGGATCCATCTGACCAAGGTGGCAGTAACAGTTGATCAAAATGTTGAGAGAAACCAAAGATGGAGTGAAACCCTTCAACCCCACCTGAGAAGAGAGTGAAATAGCAGTGGGATAATGCTTCATTTTGACAATGGCTCCCAAAGTTTTGTTAATTTCGAATATGGAAGGTGGGGGTCGCCTACGGAGCAAGCGATTGAAGGAATCAACGGCATCTGAGATGTCGTGTGGATTGGGAGAATGGGAATGGAGGAAATGGGGTGAAGAGAGAAGGAAGCGAGAAGAAGAAGATGGAAGAAAGCCATACCTCATTGCTGCAGAAGACAGCATCTTCTTCACGAAGGAGAGTGAAATTTCGGCGGGAGGAGACTGTGTTGAAGAATATCGGAAATACTAAGGATTATTCTTGTGCAACATGCCCATGTCCCTGGTTTGGTTTTGCCCCCACTATATTTCCCCCCTCTGTTAGATTATTAAAATATACAAATTACATCTTTTCTTATTATTGCATCTTGTACTATTGAACATTGTTTATTGATGGCGAAAAAAATTGTTTATGTATATAAATTTTTAGGTGAACCTAGATGGCCATGTCATTTGTATTTTTATCAATCACACGTAAATACATAATTTTTTATGTGTATATTTTAATTAGATTGGATGCCTTAAAAAAATTATCTGACAAATAACTTCATCTTTTTTTCAACTTACAAAATTAAGAAAGCATAGAAAATAAGAAACAATTTTTTTTATTTGTCAAATGATTTTTTTAGGGCGTCTAGTCAGATTAAAATATCCACATAAGATTCATGTGTTTGCTTGTGATTAGTGAGACTACAAAAGACATGAAAAATTGGGTTTATCTAAGAATTTATCTATTTAAAAATTAGGTTGCAAGCTTTTAATTTTTATTATCTACTTATTTTTTATATTACTACCCTTGTTTCTTAAAAAAAGTGTTAATTCATTATTTTGAGATTTTTAAAAAGAAAATGAATAATTTAATTATAACATATGTTATATGATTGCTCCGAAAATACTTATGTATATTATTGGACTACATATCAATTTACCAATAAGATGTATTAGTTTTGAGAAAAATGATTAGTATAACATGTAAAAAAAAACCAATATTTAAGACCAAAATTATTTTTACACTAGCTCATATATTTAAGACATAGGTAATATTATATTTTGTAAATACATGTTTTTTTTTACTTTTTTTAATTTGGTAACATATCAAGAAGAAAATTAAATATGCTAATGGTAATAACAATACAAGTTAAATGATTTAATGAAAAAAAAAAGGCACAGGTACCAAATAAAAAATAGAGTGTAATGTGTAAGCATTTGAAAATTCTATGTTTTTTACACATTTGAAATCTTGATATCAGCATTTTTTTTATAGTGGCATTATAGTTCAATGACTTAAATAACTATTTATAAAGTTAAAGGGCTACCAGAAAAAAATATTGCATTTTAGAATTAAGCCATCAACAAAGAAAGAAAGAACACCACCATGTTATAACAAAATTTAAACATTAATAATGGAACATAGACAAAATAAATTTAGAGAATCTACTGCTTTGCTTAACAGAATCTCAATAGCAATCAATCCAGTAGCTATCACCAAAAACAAGTTAAACAAGTATTAGAGGAAATCACTTTCGGTGCTCTTCAGATATATGAGTAGGGGGCGCCGCTCATCCACTATTGACCATCAAGATCCAATATGAACTGTAACATTAACTTCTTAATCCCACTTTTAACTACCCACAATTAAACATTAAACCGTTTATAGAGCTAACTATGTTAGGAAAATGAATTAACTTAATAAAATAACTAATATAGTTAGAAAAAGATCTTTCCATAATATCTAGATATTACCTTTTTAATTCAAACCTCAACTCCAATCTCCGTCATCACAATATAACTTTCTTCCCAGTACAAGAACAGAAAATTACATTATCCATGATTAATCCCCACACATCATTCTCAAAATACCATATCATAATGGGAATTATACAATAATTTTCCCCAAAATAATAACAAGGTTCATTGGAAGCATCATACAAAATATGATCCTAAATGTGGCAATACCTCCTGTCTTTCTGGCCCAAAATATCTCACTATATTAGTGAGAAGTTCCCGGATCCTTCCCTTGACCTCCTACTCCGCTCCTAGGACCTACAAAAGTGAGATAAACGGGGGTAGCTCCAAACGCAATCACTGACTACTCATCTAAGTGCGGTGTATGCTAGCAAGGTGTCCAGTGGAATACATATATATATATATATCAATTCAGAAGCATGCTCAGGTATTCACATATAATGCACGTCTTAGTCCCAAAATCTCTTTTTATCGTTTATAATTGTGAAATAACCCATCACAATTCATCTCCAAGAATAGTATATAAATATCATTGATAATTACAGACAACCCAAACGAATCTTACTAGAAACGTTGGGAAAACATATGGGACCAGTCGGAAACTTCCACCCGCCCCTGATCACCACGGTACAGTTCACGAGAGACTTTCTACTCTCCCTGAACTGCACCACGGATTAGAAGGATCTTCGTCATTTCTGAATCCGTGAGGGGCGATCTCCCCTCTTACGTCTTTTTCTTTATTTCCCATAATATATCAATTAGTCCATGTGGCGCAACAAGGTACCTCATCAGGTGATGGTACAATTTCCAATTCACTACACAAACAATTTCTCACAACTAACACATAAATATGCAACACCCACAATCAAGCACCAGGCCTTCCAGTAATTCCAGGATATTTATGTCTATATGAAATAATTTCTAAAATCACATATATTTCAGTTCTAAATATTTCAAATCACAAATCTATGCCATTTCAAAATAATACTCCACAGGACATTGTATTATGAAAATAATAGTTCAAGATCTCATTTCTATATCTCATCAATCATCAATTGATAATCATATCTCAGCTGAGATTTAAAACCTCACTTCCATATAACATCATAATAATCAAATAATAATATTTTAAACTACTTACTAACCCTACACACACACAAACAAGCAGAAAGCGGTTACCTGATAGCTGGCATCAATCTCACGATAGTGCAGCTCCCCCGTACTAACTCAGTGCAATTCAAGCAGTACACAACCATACGTACAACCACAATTAATCATTTATCCAACAATTTCACACGTTGGAAACTAAATTACTAACCACCCTTTCTTTGCCCTCACTTATTTTAATTTTTATTCCACATTTATTCTCCCTCTTTATCTCTAAAATTCATCTCTAATCCATTTATACATATATCCAAGTTTAAATATTAATCTCTCTAATACAAAATTTTCCTAACATCCACCAATTATTTCTCAACCTCAAAAATCCATTCTTTAATTCACAATTTATTTTCCAAACCTTAATAGCTCAATAAAGTCAAATTCAAGCCTAAAAATATCCCCTTTCCCAAATCAAGGCCTACACACAATCTAACCCAATTATCTTATTAATATTTTTGTTGAGTATAAACTAATCCCATAATTTCCTAAACACACATCCAACATCCAGAATTACAGCATTACCTACACAAAATCCCACTTATTCCAAACTTTATCCACCAATAACTTCTTTGATCCAATTTCTAGTCAAACCAATCCATTAAATCTCTTCATGTGACCTTAATAAATATCTAAAAATTATCAATTTAACCATAGACACCTCAGATCATCAAGAGCCCTAATTTTCAATATATCCAAAATCCAAAAATCCCCAATAATTAGGAAAACCTCAAACAATGAAAAAACTATTTAGAGGAACTCATAATCAAGGTCCAAGCTTCAGTTTATTAAGTTTAGAACTACCAGAAATATCAACTTAGACAAAGCCTAATTTTTCAAGTATAACCAAATGAAAAACTAAAGACATAGGGGTGTAAAGGAGACTTAAGGGGTTCCGAAAATGTGCTTAGTTGGTTGGAAAACTCACTATTTCAGCGCCGATGAGCTCCGATAAGTCCGATCAAGGGCTATTTTTATCTACTTATTTAGGCACGGATCGGAACAAAAACAAGTAGAGGAAGAAAGTAGGAGGTGATAGAGGAAGAATGGTGGTGGTGGAAGGTGATTTTCGGCTAGTTTTCATCGGAAAACTTCCTCCCTTAACGAGTTCGAATGGCGCCGCTAGCGGAGGGGAGACGGCGTCTGCAGGGGAGGAAGGAAGAGAAGAGAAGAGGAGGAAGAGAGGAGAGAAGGAACGTCATCGCCAATGGCGGCGGTGGGTGGTGGAAAGAGCAAGGAAAGAGATAGAGAAATGAGTGTGTGTGTGTCATGTGAGAGAGAGAACGTGAGAGGGGGGAGTAATTAAATAATGAGAGGAAAAAGGAAACAAAAGGAGAAGGGGAAAATTACATTATTGGGCCATAGATCTTCAAATAAGATATTTATTTTGAGATACAAATTCTCTTTCATTTCCCAAAAATTTACCTACCAAACCACACAATTATTTTCTCCCATAATAAGCTCTTTTAAACTTACAAATAATTTTCCTAAATTTATTGTCCTTCAAATAAGGGAGAAATTAAACATTTAAAATCCTCAAAATTCATCAAATATTCTCGAAATTTCCAAATTTCTCATTAATAAATTTCTAATTACCTACTAATCCACAATTAAATTCTTGGGATGTTACATGAATGGTCCAGATTTAATAATATTTTTAATAAAAAATGTGCTTTTTAACAAAATGATAGTCGATAGATTATCTTTATTTTAGTTTTTGTACCCATTAACATATTTTTTATTTAAAAATCATGAACTTATAAATATTAAATCTAGACCTTTCAAATTAGATTTAGACGGTCGAGGGTGGAGGGGCGCTCCCTATTCATCTTTCTAACGAGCACCGAAACTGATTCCATATTCGGGGCCTCGCCTTATCGTATCAAAAAGAAAAACAGAGTCTCGATCGCCTTACTTCATAAGGATAAGTCCTGAGAAAACATCTTAATGAAGAAGCTTCTAAGTCATATTAACCTCATTTTTATCAATATCAGATGTCAAATAAGCTTTAAAAACTATTATGTTAGGGATGGATGAAGCCATTGTCTCCCAGGCTTTTGCCTCATCAAACAAAGCCTCTTTGTAAAAAGTTTTTCTTTATATAAAGGACAAAATGATATCAACTAATTAAAAGTTTTACAAATACCCAAAATATAAAGAACAAACATAGATAGAAAATAGCTTATGAAGAGATTCTAAAGAAATACTTCACCCGTTCCTAAGTATAAGACCTAATTAACTTTTTTTAGAGACATTGAGGAGGCTAAATGAGCGATTTAATTAGAACATATTTTGTATATTATTAGATTATATATTAGCTTATAAATCACATAGACTAGTTTAGAGAAAAATTCAGGAAAATCAATTTTTAAATAACTTATTTAGCCTTTTTAGGATATTGCAAGAAAGCATAAGAGCCTTAGTGACTTTCAACCTTACAAAAAAAATTTCAAAACATCTACCAATCCTATTTTATATAAAGGAATATAGCATAAAAAAGATTCCTATCTTATAGTAAGGATTAGAGGGAGTAATATAATTTTTTTATACAATAGCATTGACTAGTACAATCAGTACAAAACAAACATTTGTAAATAGGAGAACTTGTACATAGATAGTTAGACACTCATAAAAGAGAACATCAAAATATGTGGAGCACTGTAAAATGTTAGACAAAGGTAAAAGGATACTACCCCAAGTCATAGCAAATCTGCCTTATATTGATGTCTTCATAATGCCCAAAGTAACATCGATTTCTTTTTTTTTTGGGTAAACTAAGGCGGTTAGGGCCTTTGACCCCACGTTTCACCTTGAAATCCTGTGCTTTTTTTGGACCCTTGACCTTCTCAACTAGACCAGGTACCTCAAGCAACCGATTAGTCTGGAGTGGAAGTAATGTGGAGCTCGCCTTCTTGACACTAAACGTACCTAGACGCCGGTCATGCATAAAGTGGCTAAAGGCACTTACCAGCACTTGAGTCTGGTTTGATGAAGAAGGGATATGGAGCTTGCTCCAAAACCTTTAAGGGTGACCAAGTTAGAACCAAAACGAAAAACTGAACCAAACCGAACTCAATTCAGTTTTTTCGGTACGGTTAATTCGGTCCGGGTAGTTTTTTAGAATTTCAGTTTTCGGTTTTGGTTTGGCTATTGAAAAATTAATTCGATTAAAACTGAATTTTATATAATATATTTATATTTAATATGAAATATTGACTTTTACATATTAAATATTGGATATTATGATATATTTGCATTATTATATAATTTTTATGATTAATGCATACTTTAATATGTTTTATAGATAATATTAAACTCAACATGCACTTAGTATTTTATATATAATACAATATTTATTTTTGGTAAATAATATTAAAATCCAATTCGGTTATTTAGGTTATTAACTGTACGGAACTGAAATATTTCGGTTAATTTTTGTTTCGGTTATTCGGTTAATCGATTTCAGTTCGGTGTTTAAAATTTTTACTATTCGGTTTTCGGTTATTTCGGTTTTTAACAAAAACCAAACCGAATAATCAAATGCTCACCCCTATAAATCTTCATAACAGAAGAAAAAGCTATGTTCTTGAAAAAATGTCTTCTTTGTCTTTACTTGATACATATAGTCCACAGTCCATCCCAACAATACTCAATACGATCATAGCCAAAGAGCAGGAACCAAACAAGGGAGACATTGTTAACCTTCAAGAATATAGAAAAGTTCCACTGGGCCAAACTATCAACAACTCCAACAACGGATTAAGGTTGGCTAAGAAACCCAAATTCGTTTTCCTAGCCGTATTCCAATTGTTAAACAGAACCATATTAAGCAAACTCCATACAAAATTACAATTTAATTTTTTTTAAGCTTTAGATTTTGCAGTCTCCAAAATCAAGACTAAATACCAAAGAATCCTTACTAAATTCATACTCTCAACCTAAAAAACAACATTAACACTTTGTTCAAACCAGAGATTTAAAGTGTTTACTCCCACACTACTCATCTTATCATAGAAGCTCCTTAATATTGAATTCTGTAACAAAATTCCTTGAATCCCACAGTCTATTTCCCTTGAATCCCTACTCTTAATTTTTTTTAAAGCCACATCCTACTCTACCTTAACAACCATATCAGGCAACCATATCAGGCCTACCTAGCTTCAAGGAGGATATCCTAGGAGAAAAATCAATCTCCATGTCTACTAGTATTTCAGAAAGAGAAAAACCAAACCTATTTAGTCTTCGATTTTCCATTGAACCATCACTTCTTTCACTTCTTCAACTTTTGTATCTCTTCTTATTGATCCCACGCTTCCAATCTCTTCCTTTTTGTTTGTCAGGTAGTAGATAGTAGATAGATAGTGATCACCTTGAGCGACACCATACAAAGCCCATCTTTGACCAACTATTACAGAACCACACCCAACAATGGTCGATTTACAACCAACGAAGATAGATCTACAACCCACAAGGGTGAATTTGCTGCTAATCTGCTTGGATCTCCTTGGATTTAGGTTTTCTAACGACTCCCCCTTTGGAAGCCCTAGGAGAGAAGACTTCTGGAACATTCCTCCCCCATTTTTTATTATCGAGGGAGTAATATTATTAGATATTATAATTAGTAAATATTATTGCTTTTCCATGTTTTAGATTTTATATTAAGGATAGAAGGCAAAATAATAATACCTAGCTAATAGAGATATTTATATTCTTATTATATCAAAAATGAGATTGATATTCTTCAAAACAAAATTTATGGGATTATTATTAATTAAATAAATGATACAAAGAATGGAAAATTCCAGAAAAAGACTCTCGAATTACCAAAAGGACACTTTGATACAGCGAATTTCGAAAATGACCAGTCAGTACAATTTCATACAGTAACTGAATTGTCCTTTGACAAATTTAAAGGAAAAGTCGAAAATGACCATGGTTCAATTATTTTTTTTTAATAATGGCCCACCACCACCACTAGCCACCACAGGCGGTGGGGCCCACTGCAGGCCACCGGAGCTTCTGCCGCCAGTTGGGGCCACCCCCACTTGGCGGCGGCCCACGTGGCCACTTGGCAGCCCCACAACACGCCACGTGGCGGGTGTCCCTTGTATTTCCTTGACAAAAGTTGGTAATACCTTATGAGAATTTGGGATTCCCTTGAGCGATTCTGATAGCAGGCACATATATTTGGTATTTGTATTTTGGAAGTTGGGAATTAGTTATAATCATGTTGGTAATCCCTTGACAAAAGTTGGTAATACCTTATGAGGATTTGGGAATCCCTTGAGCGATTCTGGTAACAAGTAGAAAGAAGTTGGTAATTGGATAGAAACATGTTGGTAATTCCTTATCTGAATTCGGTAATCCCTTATTCGAATTCGATAATCCCTTATACGATTATGGGAAAATATTAAAAGAAGAATGGAATATGGTATATATATTTTTGTTGTAATATATATTATGATGAGACTTGGTGACTTGGTGGTAGCTGAGGGGGTGGGTTCGATTCCCACCCTCCCCATATTTTGTGTCCTTTTTATACAAGGGACACCCGCCACGTGGCGGCCCCACAGCCCGCCACGTGGCATGTTGTGGGGTTGCCACGTGGCGAGGTGGGGGCCGTCGCCACGTGGGGGGTGACCCCCTCTGGCGGCTGGTGGTGGTGGTAGGCCATTATTAAAAAAAATTGAACCAGGGGCATTTTCGACTTTTCCTTTAAATTTGTTAAAGGACAATTCAGTCACTGTACGAAATTGTACCAACTGGTCATTTCCGAAATTCGCTGTATCAAAGTGTCCTTTTGATAATTCGAAAGTCTTTTTTTTGGAATTTTCTCAACAAAGAAATGTCTTTAACAACTATTCCCTTAAACAATTGCGAAGTCCAAACATGAAATGCAACAAACAAGAAATAACGAAAAATAAAAAGTCCAGCAAACAAGAAAACTACTACGGAAAAAGCACAAAACCCAAGAGATTTTGAAGCTCAATACACAAACGAACACTGATGAGTAATCCCATGTGCGGAGCTTTTTGAAGCAAGCTCCACCAGAACCCTTAACATGAACATGAGGCTTATCCTGTGGACACTTCCTTGTACAGCAACTATGCTCCATGGGGTGAAAATGTATCGCCTTGTGTATAAGAAGTTCCCAACATTGACGTTGCTTCTTAAAGACAAAGAAGAAATAATAGCATAACCATTCATCGGGGAACTTGTGGCAAGTGGGGGCAGGAGGAAGAAGCCACCATGTGACAATAAAGGCTACGATGACTGGCAACATTTCTGTAGATTCCCAAGATGGGAGTAGCATATGCTTCAGAGGAAGAAGTAACCAGCTTAAGTCCGTTTCAAGCTTGAAAAAGATGGGTTGTTGTGGGGCCATTTCCGTTTATCTATTGTTGAGAGGAAAGAAGTTCTAGAGGTTGATGGTTGAGATGAAAGTGGGCCTCAGACAATGGGCTAGAACCAGCATTCGATTGAGAAGAAAACCCAAATGACCATATTCATCAATATCGGAGTGATCATAACCAGAGTAACGGAAAGCAATAGAGTTCATTCTGTCGTGAGAAGTTTAATGTATATTCCACTTTGAGACTGAAAACAAGATTTGATCATAACCAACAACCTCCCCAAACAAATGGCCAATGTTATTTGAAGTATTCTTTGCATAATAATCAGGGGGGAGCCCAATCACCTATTCACCTGTATCCATGCATGGAAAGCAGAGAAAGATACCTTCGAGACAGGAGCCATGATTTCTGACTAAGAATATAATAACCAAACGATCAGCAGCACTAAGAAAATGAAGAACTAAATAGTTGAAGTGTTGTTGAATAATTTGCACATTAGCATGAAGATTACAATAAATATTCATCAAAGCCTGGATCTTAGAAGCATGAATATGTTGAGGACTAATAATTTTAGCAAAAAGATAGTGATATTAACAATAAGATCTATGAGATTCTTTTCACACACCGACAACAGCATAGTCCACAGAAAATATTTCTAAACCCAGAAAAGAAAACAGAAGAGAGAGTTTTATTGAAGCATGTGTTTTTTTTTAAAAAAAAATTTATAACTTAGCCACATAAGCTATGACGGTGGGGTTGGATCTTTGAGGAGTATAAGAAGAAAATACAAAGTCTTCAAGTCGTAGACACCACTTTCTTTTAGGCTTAATTCACCCACACTTATCCTATCTTATACGGTGTAAGTTGGGATGATTATTGAATTTTCTGTAGGATACAACGAATACCTTGAGTATGTATTGCACTCCCAGTTCTCAAGTTAAGACAACAATAACTGCTACAAAATGATAATATGACTCTTTCTAAATGTGTACTTAAAAACAAAAGCAATGAGTTTGCTCTTGTCATTGTGTGGGCAGAAAATTGTGTTAGAATATTGTCTCTTCAAATAGAGTGATGAATGCTATTATTTATAGGCCATAAAGTGGTACTTTAAAAAGATGTCTATTCAAGTGACATCTTTTCCATAGAAAGCCATACCATATGCATATTCATCCACCCATAGGTAGATTAACTATACGATGATTCATGAACCATACGAAGATTACCACCTTTTTACACACCTATTCATATAAATTCATTTATTTCTAAGGACATGACTTTTCCAAAACATACCTCTTCATTTTGAAATATTCCAACAAGTTACAAGATGCACATTCAGCTTGTCTAGTCTTCAAACCACATCACCTTACTTGACGGTGTTAGTCCCACATCATCGAATTTGACACCGCCAAAATCCTTATTAAACTATAGGGACTAACGTTTTAAATGGAAGGAAACTTGAGGGACCAAAACCTCTTGTTTAAAACTACATAGACCAAAATCAATAATAGGACAGTATATAAGGGTTAAACGTTATATTAACCCCCTTTCTTAAGAAAATCATGTTACAAGTTTTTATTTTCCTTTTATATTATATTTTGGGAAAATGACAAAAAAATACTTTCAAAATTTCAAAATCACAAATAGATAATTTGCAGTTGTTAATACATATACTCAACTTGTTAATACCTATACTGAAGGAAGACTGTGAGGGGAGATGTAGGCCCCGAAGAGTAATGTTGTAGTCTTGGGCGTTGTCCCTTTATGTAACCAAAAAAAAAAAAAATAACAATGAACTTGAAACCATGAACTTTTTAAAATAGGTCAAAAAATATTATGTTTGCTAAAGAGCGTGAGATGCAGTTACTTTTTTGATTTATTGGGCCCTATAATATATTTTTATATTATTATTTTAATTTTGCATTTTTTTTATTGAAAATATATGATTTAATTAGATTCGATAGAAAAGGAACTATTAACATAGGAATATTGCTTCCAGTACAATCTTGGCATCGCTTTCAACTTCAATATTTCTAAAACCAAGTTCCCAACCTAATAATAGACCTTCTAGGATTGCTACTGTCTCTGAGAAAGCAGCAGAGCAGCTTGATATCTTCATGGAGAATCCTTTGAGCCATTCTCCAGTGTCTCCTCTTATCACTCCCCCAATACCTGCAAATTGATGATTCACGAAGCTACCATCAATATTGAGTTTGCACCAGCCACTTGGAGGAGGATGCCACACTATCATTACAATTTCTTCCCGCGGTGGACTGAGATTCTCACCTTCCCATTTGAGTCTGTACTGTTTGAGAAGGTTGGTGATCATCTCCTTTGAATTTCTTGGAGGTTTAAAGTTTGGGTCATGTAGTTGATTGTTTCTCCATCTCCATTTCTTGGAGGAGGTTTAAAGTTCATTGTTATTTTGCCCCAAAAAAAAGTACATGGTATTAGACGCACTTATGAGAAAAGTACATGACTATTTTTAGCCCTTAGAATAATAATATACTCCCTCCGATTCTAAATATAAGACCTATTCGAGGAGGTGAATTTATTAAGACCTATTTCTAATTTTTATCAATTTTGTCCCAAATTACCCTTATTGGTACTCCTCAATAATAAACAAATAAGGGAGGAAATGTGAGAATAAATGTAGATAGTTAGGGTGCTTAAGTAATATCATGTAATTTTAATTATCTTAACTAACAACTTTAATATAATCAAATTAGGTAATTAAGTTTCATATTTAGGACAGGAGGGAGTAATATATATATTGAGGCCCACTAAGTCAAAAAAAAAAAAAACAACAACAATGAACTTTCTTTAACAAACATGTCATTTTTGACCTATTTTAAAAAGTTTATGGTTATTTTTGCACAAAAAAAAAAAAAAGGATATGGCGCTAAACGCACTTCTTTGAAAAGTACAAGACTATTTTTTACCTTTAACCCAAAAATTAATTACACTGTTACAAGTAGTACAAAAATTTCTTATTTTTCTGTTGTACAAATATGTTCAGATGAGTGCTATACTCTATCTTCAATTATTTTAAGCATTTGTAATGAGTTATGATCTATGACAAGTTTTTTTTATGAATATATTACATAGAAAAAAAAAGATAAGTATCTTACAAACATATTTGACTACCATATGGTAAAACCAGAAAACCTACTTAAAATACTTATACAATCTTGTAAAACCATGAGCACCCACTACTAATGAAATTCTACAATTTAACATCATTCTTAGCTTTTGATCTTCAGTATGAATAACAATACCATAACTACATGGAGTGGAAATGCACTGCTGATTGCATATGAAAATTAAAATTTGTCTCAAATGACATAATATGACAGTTCTTTTATCTTAGCATCGCTTCTTGCTAAAAGAGAAATACTTGACACATTCCCTCTGAAAATATATAGAAGCATGGAACAATCCATCTCCATACTATTTAAGATTTAGGGATCCTAGAAATTACAACTACTCAATTATGAAGTATCTGAAAATGTGAACAAGAGTTATATTTCCCCTGTTCCTAAATATAAGACCTAGATGACTTTTTTGGAGAATTCTAAGAAAGCTAAATAGGTTACTTAAAAATTGATTTTCCTCAAATTTTTCTCTAAACTAGATCATTTGATTTATAAGCTAACATATGATCAAATAGTATATAAAACACATTATGATTAAGTGATTCATTTCGCTTTCTTAATTTCTCAAGAAAAAGTCAATTGGGTCTTATATTTAGGAATAAAGGAATAAATCTTCTCATATGATCTATGACAAGTTGAGTTGAAGATCAAGTATAAAATAGAACATGTCCTTGACATATTATTCTTCAAAACAATCTCACAGGTTTACACACACACACATTTCCCAACAGGGAATGATATTTAATTCAATAGTGAACCCGCCATTAAAGTAGCAATACATAAAGGGTCTATTAAAGCAGTTTTCAACAAACTAAACTGAAGCAAATTAAAATCAGTAATCCCACACTTCAATATTAATTATTCCCCCTGTCCCATAATATAAGGTCAATTTTTTTGAATGATTTTGTCCCAAAATATAAAATATTATTTGAATTTATATGAGTAATAAATGCGTTTTTCCCCATTTTACCCATGCATTAATTTCTCCCACACATTCTTTTCATCTTCTTTTCATAATTACCCTCTCTCTTACTCATTCATAAATAAGGGCACATTTGGAAGAAATTGTATATTTTCTACATATTTATTGTTTTTAACTAACTTTAACTAAATTTTTAGGAAACCACAATTCAGTTAAAAAAACCTTATATATTAGGACGGAGGAGTATTAAATAACCAAACAAGCTGGCCAGTGACAAGAGCAACGCTCTCACTTTCCCTTTAACATCTTCAAGCAACCTTCTCACAAGTTTATATTACACACAGGATGACTTTGATTGTCAGTATAAAACAAAAACTTGATCAATAATTCAAGTGCTAATGCCATAAAATAAAATAAAAATATTACTTCTTCAACCCTTAATATTAGGCTCAACTGACTAAGTTGGAAAAATTGATTAAGTTAAATAAACAACTTAATCATAGCATATGTTACATGGTATTTATGAAAAAAAAAACTTGTATATATGATTAGATTGTATATCATTTTATAAGCCATATCTGACTAACTCTTATATTTAAAACACGATGTAGTAGTATATTTGGCATCATAAAATGGACTCCCTGCTCAGTATCATGCAGCTTTCAAAGTGAAGTTCATATTCAATCTAAATATTATGCATAGATAAACATAACATGCACACAACAACCTCAATCTAGAAAAGTTTAGGACCAAACATTGACATATACTATGTACATGTCACTGAACGTCAAACAAACAAAGGCTTTAAAGATTTCAATTTCAACATTACCGGTAATACCAGATTCTTCTAAGGTCTCGCTTGAAACAACCTTCTTAATGGGTTCATCAATTTCCTAAACCGACCAGAAGAAAAATCAAGACTAAATTACTATAAAAAATGTTGTTTAAGATAAACCACTATGGTGCCTTTAACACTATGACAATAAGACGCCTTATTTCACATCAATGTACAATATATGTACCAGTAAAGACCATGTTCTTCACCAACATGAATCAAATACCAGATTACTATTTGGCCATTAAGGAAGAAAGAACAACGTCAAGACAAACATCGCCAATTATATCCAACAGATGGCTTCAACAGAACATCAACAGTAGTAAAAAAAAAAAAACAACTTCTTTTAGCAGAAAATATCGATAGAGGGTCATATCTTGTTTCACTTAAACGACAAGCACTTAGAAGCCATCTTATGAAGAAGCTTCTCAGCCTTATCATCCTCATTTTTATCAAGAAGATGCCCCATAATAGTTTTAAGAGTTACTATGTTAGGGAGGAAGCCATTGTCATCCATTTTATCAATAAGGACCTTTGCCTCAACAAACAAACCCTCTTTGCAAAGTCCTTTGACCATAACATTATAGGACACAACATCTAGATGGCGACCTACCAACAAGAGATATTCAAAAATCTCTCTTGCCTTATTTAGCCCCTTTCACCTGTGCATAAACCATCCATTAGAATATTGTAGGTATGGGCAGTAGGTCTGATTTCTTCTTTAACAATATGTTCAAATAATGCAATTGCCCGATCAAGATCCCGGCTTTTGCATAATGCGTGTAATAAGATATTATGAGTGAATATATTAGGGCGATGACCTTTGTGATGCATCTCATCAAGAAGATCACAAACAAATGAGATTCTTCCAGCTTTACACAAGCCATCAATCAAAGTATTATAACTTACTGTGTTGAGAACCAAATTTCTTGAACGCATTTTCTTGAATAGATTAATGGCCTCGTCAATTCTTTAATTCTTACAATATCCATTAATCAAAATGGTATAACTCCAAACATCAGCTTTCAAACCACCTTTTATCATCCTATTAAACACTTCTGACACCTCCTGGAGATTATTGATTATACAATATCCTTCTACAATAAACTTGTGTAAGCAATGACATCAGTAGGATTTTGATCAAGCTTCATGATTTTGGCAAACACAGCTTGAGCTTCTACTATCCTTCCATCTTTACAAAATGCATCCACCAATATAGTAAGGGTGACCTCATCTAAGTTGATGCCTCTTCGGAACATATCATTCAGCAGTTGGGTAACTTCTTCCCATCGCTGGATTTTACAGAATCCATCAATAAGGCAATGGAAATATTTTCTGGTCAATCATTTCTGAAAGCAAACCAAGCCCCTCATCCACAAACCCATCTTTACAAAGGGCATATATGACTGCACTGTACAAAACTGCATCAGGCTTGATTGCAAGTTTGGGCAGGTTCTGGAGTAACTTAATAGCAGATCTTGTTTTCCCCGTTTTACACAATCCATTGATTAATGTGCCGTAACTAACTTTATCCAAACTAAACCCTTTCGCATTGAGCTCATCATGAAAATCCAAAGCTTCACCAACCATGTTATTGATACAGAGTCCCTTCATTAGTGTAGTCAAAGATATAGTATTTGGTCGAAAACCCATCTTAAAAATCTTCCCCAATACAGAGAAAGCAGGATCTATCTGACCCACATGGCAGTAACAGTTGATCAAAATGTTGAGAGAAACCAAAGATGGGGTGAAACCCTTGAACCCTACCTGAGAAGAAAGTGAAATGGCAGCGGGATAATGCTTCATTTTGACAATGGCTCCCAAGGTCTTGTTAATTTCGACTATGGAGTTAGGCAAATGACCAAAATAACTATTCAACCATCATACATTTTTATGCGTCTTGGTCGTAGAAGGCTACAGACAGCCATTCAGCAAAACTTTTTTTTTATCTATAACAAACTATCATTATACCAATTCACCAATGTATTTAAAATCTCATAGACTACATCACTCCACTATTCCTGTATTATTTATTTCCGAGCATTGCATGGAGTCTAGACATTTTTTTCCCTTTGTCAGCATAAGTCCTACAGTATGTTTAAAATAACTTCAATTCCTGTCAATGAGGACCTACAGATATTAAATTTAAAAACATAATAAAACCAGACAAACCATGAAGCTTGAAGTAATCATATAATTTCGCCAAGAACAAATGCTTGTAAAGTTCCTATGATCCTGTCCACTTTTTGATGCCTCAATTTATTTTAAAATTGAACTTAATTGTCGTCCACATAAGATTGAAACAATAAGAAGAGCTTTACTTGCTTATATAACCAGAAAGGCAGAAACCAGTCATATAATTAATGTAACTAAAAAAACTCAGAACACTCAGAGTAACTAATTTGTCCCAAAGTAGCAGTGAGAACAAAGCACGGCATAAATAATAACAGAATTTTAAGCGATGAAGAAGGGGTAAAGCTTCCCCCCCCTTCTGAGGGATGAATAATTAACAAGGGCTTTGAAACAAAAGCAGTGACATTTGATCATAGTACTACACTGAGTGTATGCCTTGAATCTTGACTTTACTCAAGCCCAAGCCTCACCGTACAGAGACAATATACAATTATAGAATCAGCCATTAAGAAGAAAGAACAAGGCATACCAACAGAAAAGTTTATCATTATAGAATCAGCCACAAAAATTTCTCATTGCTCACCGTGCACAGACAAAATCAATAAATTTATTAAACCTATAACTTGAACAGAAGATCAACAGTTATCAGATTCATCAACTTGTAGCAGGAATAAACAAGCAATAAAAGGCCTCACCTAGTTTCATTTCAACGACAAGCCCTTTGACACCATCTTATGAAGGATCTTTTCTGCCTTACCATCCTCATTTTTATCAAGAAGAAGTCCAATGATAGTTTTAAAAGTTATCATGTTAGGGATACAGCCAATGTCTTCCATGTTATGCAGAAGGGTCTCTGCCTCATCAAACAAACCCCCTTTGCAAAGTCCCTTAATCATAACATTATAGGACACAACATCTAGATGGCGACCTTCCATCAAAAGATAGTGAAAAACCTCTCTTGCCTTATTTAATCTTCCATCTGTGCACAAACCATCCATAAGAATACTGTAGGTGCGGAAAGTAGGTCGGATTTCTTCTCTAACAATATGTTCATATAATGCAATTGCCCGATCAAGATCCCGCCTTTTGCATAATGCATGTAATAAGATATTGTATGTGATTATATTTGGGCGATGACCTTTGCGATGCATCTCATCAAGAAGATCACGAACAAATGAGATTCTTCCTGCTTTACACAAGCCATCAATCAAAGTATTATAACTTACTGTGTTAAGAACCAAATTTCTTGAACGCATTTTCTTGAACAGATATATGGCCTCATCGATTCTTTTATTCCTGCAATACCCATTAATCAAAATGGTATAACTCCAAGCATCTGCTCTCAAACCACTTTTTATCATCCTATTAAACACTTCGGAGGCCTCCTGGAGATTGTTGAGTATACAATATCCTTCTATTAAAATGGTGTAAGTAATGACAGTAGGATTTTCACCAATCTTCATGATTTTGGCATACACACCTTGAGCTTCTATGATCCTTCCACCTTTACAAAATGCACCCAACAATATAGTAAGGGTGACAACATTCAATTTGATGCGTCTCTGGAGCATATCATTCAGTAGCCAAGTAACTTCTTTCCATCGCTGGATTTTGCCGAATCCATCTATCAGGCAACTGTATGTGACCGCGTCGGGAAATATTTGCCGCTCAATCATTTCTGAAAGCAAACCAAGCCCCTCATCCACAAACCCATCTTTACAAAGGGCATCTATGACTGTATTGTACATAACTGCATTAGGCTTGATTGCAAGTCTCGGCAGCCTCTGGAGTAACTTAATAGCAGAACTTGTTTTCCCCATTTTACACAATCCGTTGATTAATGTGCCGTATGTAAATTTATCCAAACTAAACCCTTTTACAATTAGCTCATCATGAAAATCCAATGCTTCCCCAACCATGTTATTGATACAGAGTCCCTTTATTAGTGTATTCAAAGTTATAATATTTGGTTGAAAACCCATCTTGAAAATCTTGCCAAATACAGAGAAAGCAGGGTCCATCTGACCAAGGTGGCAGTAACAGTTGGTCAAAATGTTGAGAGAAACCAAGGATGGAGTGAAACCCTTGAACCCCACCTGAGAAGAAAGTGAAATGGCAACGGAATAATGCTTCATTTTGACAATGGCTCCCAAGGTTTTGGTAATTTCGACTATGGAGGGAGGGGGTCGCCTACGGAGCAAGCGATTGAAGGAATCAACGACATCTGAGATGTCGTGTGGATTGGGAGAATGGGAATGGACGAAATGGGGTGAAGAGAGAAGGAATCGAGAAGAAAAAGATGGAGATTGAAGGAAGCCATACCTGGAAGCTGTAGAGAACATCTTCTTCAATAAGCATTAGCTTAAGGAAGCTAGCTTATGTTTTTTTAAACACAATCAGTTTCATTTAACAGAAAAAAAGGGAATGGTGATCTTTTAATTAAATACTAATAAAATATGTTCAAATTTTAATTCTTTAGTATCATCACAGAATTCCTCCTTCTCTTTATGATAATTTTCTCCCTCTCTTACTTAATCATATGCATCAATCAAATATGATGGCTTAAAAAAAAAAGGAAGAACATACAGTGTAGGTCAGAAGTAGGGATGACAAAAATAGTGAGTGAGATTTGTAATGCCATATCTTTTGTTTTTTTGTAAGTCAGACATGATTGATGTCTGCGGTTAGAGAAGATGAGGGGAAAAGATCATAAAGAAGAGGTGGGGTTCTGCGCGTTCTTATATTTTAAAATTTAATCTTTCATCTACATTTAATTATTGAATTAATTTTAGTTTTGCTGAGCCGACATTAATTAAAAAAGACTTAAAGTGTATTTTTCAAATTTAATTGATAAAAAAAACCTCACACAAATATACGTTAACCAAAACCTAGTGTGATAAAGGCTTAAGTCTTCTCAAGTAATACCAGTAGGCCCACCTAAGCAAAGGTTCTTATTCCAGACTCATCCCACCGATGTGAAGACAATTTCTCATCTCATCTCCCAAATGGCATCGTCCCATTTAATGAATTTCTTATTGTCCAAAATGCTTCGTTTGAATCAGTACAAAATGCATTTGAGGCATCTCTTCTTCCCGTCGATGACAACATTACCGGTCAATATAACATTACCAGCAACCTTCCTATCACTTGGCCATAGCCGCGAGGACAAAGTGGAGCGACACGGTTCCAAATCACAGTTGGGATGGCACCACACCATGACTCGGCCATGGCAGCCGCCGGGTCTTGCGGCAGAAAAACACCAACTCAGAGTGACTGTTGACGTACGTCTTTCTAGCCATCGGCACCCAGACCCGAGTTTCTGCTCTTCCACCATGGAAGTTGACACACACCAAGTTTTTTGTGTTACATGGAAGAAAGTATAATTAATTATATGGCCCTTATTTTTTTTATTGACGATTCAGATTTCTTTATTAAATGGAACAGCACCGTTTGGGATGATAAAAAATTGGTTTCTCATTGGGGTGATGAGCCTGCAATGGGAGAAAATAAAACGAACTTTAAATGGAGGATACAGACAAGTCCCAGAAAGCTTGTAAGTCATTACACACAAGCTTTTGTTGAATATCCTCCAATACAAGCTGTCTAATGAAGAAGTTACCAAAAGAAGAGCTTAAATAGCGAATATCATTTACCACCATGTCATTTGTAAGACCCAGTCTGTCGACATCTAGTCATGCAGGTTTGTGAGATAAAATTGTGATTCGATCATCTTGATGATAGAGATCAATGGCAATGATCCAACTCAGACATGCTCTCAAACATCTCAAAAAGAAAGGAGAGGAAGTGATCTATGAGTTCTTCCATTTGAAGGAATAGAGTTCTTGAAAATTTAGGAAAATTTTTGCATAACAGTAGAGACCTGAAGTTCTTCTTTTCCTGTCCAGAGCTACTATCCACCTTTCATGGTATAAGATGTCCTTCCTAGTTTCCAGTCGAGAGGATCCCATTTTGGGAAGTTCATTCAAACCATTACTAGAGGAAAAAGTAAGCATTTTGTTGAAGTTGAAAGCATGGTTCAGCTGTTGGATCAATTCTCGCTTCTGTTTCTGTAAGGATTAAAGTTGATATTAATGAAATTTGATCTTTATACAAAAAAAAAAAAAAAAAAAAAATGAGCCTGTGTAATGGGAACCCACCTAAGCCCATAGCTCCCCTGTTCCACTTCTTGTGATTACTAATTCCTACCTTCTAATTAGGTGTTCAAGTGAAAATATTTTGGGAAAATTTTAAATAAATGTCACCTTAATTTTAAAACCCCATCTCAGTCCTTCAAAATTTAATAATATGATATCAGTCATGATTTTAAGCCCCTTGCAAGCAAGCTTGACGCCGGACATCAGCTGCTGAGAACCAACCCTACCAAAAAAAAAAATAATAATAATAAGAAGTTTCAATGACAAGCCGATTGTTTGGGAGGGGGGTTTGAAATTTTTTTAAAAGAAATTGTGGAGGAATTTTATAAAATTAAATGCATTTCAAAATTCTATTTTGATAAATATGACTGATTTGTGATTATTATAAAAAATTATAGTGAAAAATGAATATCATTAATAAAAATATATGTGTATAGGAGAGTTGTGACTTGTGAACAGTATGGAAATTATTTTAAATTTTAAATGATTTAAAGGAATATTGAAATTTGGAAGCTATTTATTTGAGGTCTTCATATTGTTTTTGGGTTACAAGGACAAGCTTAATGCTTCAGAGGTTTCCCTCGGATCTACAAGATATCATCTAGTAAGATCTAGAGAAAGCACAAATCTTAGTTGAGATCAGCTAACATTTATTGTGAACAAAGGACTGGTGGAATTTGAAAATGGTCAGCCCCCTATTCGTCCCTTGAGCCATTTTTGCCAACATATTGACACATTGGATAGCCTCCCTCTGAGAGTGCATGTTACCTTGATCTCGCAATAATAACTGAATTACTTCCATTAAATCTGAATATAGCTTCACTTTCATAAAACCTATACTGTAGCAAACTTGAAGTCCTCTAACCATGCAAGTGTGGCCTAGTGGTTCCTTACTTGGTTCCTTAACCAAGTGGTTGGAGTTTGAATCGCACACTTGGGTATGAAGAGCATTTTATGGCCAACCGTTTACCTTTAAGTGGAAAACCCGCAGTGAGGGGATTAGTTACTGCTATCGCGGTGAATACCCTAAATTTATCAACCAAAAAAAAAAACTTGAAGTCCTCTAATAGCTTGAATTTCTACTCTAGTAGAGATTAGACAACTTCCAATGTTTTCTTGAAAGCCACATATCCAAGATCCTGTACTATCTCGAACTATCCCTCCGCATGCATTATTGATTCTAGTAATTTAGAAAGCCATCAACGTCTACCCAAATGTACTCTTGTTAGTGGAGCTTTCCATCTACCTCACAACATTCATGCACTCTAAACAACCTATACATGTATTTGCCTTTTTTAGTCTCTTCAAAAAGTAGGTGACTTTGTTGATAAATTTGTTCCGCTGGTCGCTTTCCCCTTCAAATTTTCCTCTACGTCTATTCTTCCATAGGAGCCAACAGACCAAGCCAAACACTCTTAGCCATGGCCACCTATGGAACTTTCCCATGTGAGTATTGTTCTTTGAGTTTCACTTCAACCGCACCCGCTATCACCATTGAAAAAAAAAACAGAAAATAATGATGGGTTAAATATAAGCTTCCACACATTTTATGCAAACTCACAATCCTTAGCTCTCAAAGAATTTGTGGGAATTCTCTCATGAACTACTTGCCAAAGGAAACATTTTGCTCTCTATAGGGATCGGCCGCCGCCATACATGTTTCCAAATGGGCTCATTTGGTCATTCTTCTTTCTCAACAATCTAGTTATAGGCTGACTGAACACCATAATTTCCATCTGATGAGCATCTCCACTAGAATGAATCTCTCCATATACCTTGTGGAGGTCACATCATCTTTATTTTAACCACAACCCAAGTCGGCAAAAAGGATCTCCATTTACCTAAATCCCAAGATCCACTTCGACTTATAAACTAACTCACCTTGGCTTCTGGATCCAGCAGCTGCTGGTTTGAATTTACATAACGAATGAGAGGTTGATCAAGGGGGTGTCCATAGCTCCCACCAAGCACTAGTCTCTTCACCACTTCGCATCTTGCTAGTTGTGCACCATATTTTAACTAAAATCGGTCTAGAGTGTGGAAGTTGCACTCCACGTTGCTGATTGTACTTTTCTTTTCTCGACTGACAGAATCTTCCCTTCCACAATATGATACTTTGATCTCAAGCATCTACCCATAAAGAATCTGATTTGCTTATCAAACCCCAACGAAGCTTCACGATGAAAGCCTCATTTTGGGCCACTAAGTCTTTTATGCCCAAACCTCCTTGATCTTTTCCCCGTTTGATATTGTCCCAAGCAATGAGGTGTAATTTTCTTCGCCTCTGTGAGTGATTTCAAAAGAAATCTCTGCTTATTTTCTCGTTTTTTAAGAACACCTCTCAGGATAAGCACCGATTGCATCTATTAAAAGGTAGGGTAGTCAATACCGATTTTATAAGCACTTCCCATCCTGCCATACTCAATAACCCTCCTTTCCAGTAGCTCAAAATTTTCATAATTTGCTTGTGTATATATTATCCCTATTTATAAACAACATTCTTTCTTCCACTCTCTCCATCACATCACACTCATGAGGAGAGAAAAGGAGAAAAAGGATGGAAAGAGAATCCAAACCCATGAAATTCTCCTGAACAAGTCTTTCTTCCTCCCACTTTCGTCATGCGGTGCAGTTCTACATATTTATTCCTAACAAGAGAGTTTATTATAATCCTAAATGTAAGACTAGTTCCCATATTTGTCAATCTTTTCACAATTTACCCTCATTGATACTTTCTCAATAATTAGCAAAGGGAGAAATTGAAGGAATTAAGGAAGATGACAAGGTTGTTTTAAAAAACATGTCATATAAACTAACTTTCTTAATCTAATCAAATTATGTAAATATGTCTTACATTTTGAGAAACGGAGGAAGTATTTTCCAAGCCTAAAGCAATGCTTAACAGTTAATTGGGAAAATTACATCACAAGATGCATGAGATATAATATTCACTGTGAAAAATAAAAAAATAATGCCAAACCTAAATATGATTATTACAATTAGGCGAATGACCAAAATAACTATTCAACCATCATACATTTTTATGCGTCTTGGTCGTAGAAGGCCACAGACAGACACTCACCAAAACTTTTTTTATCTCTAACAAACTATCATTGTACCAATACACCAATGTATTTAGAATTTCATCTACTACATCACTCCACTATTCCTGTATTATTTATTTCCGAGCATTGCATGGGAGTCTAGACAATTTTTTTCCTTTGTCAGCATAAGTCTTACATTATGTTTAAAATAAATTCAATTCCTGTCAATGGGTACCTACAGATATTAAATTTAAAAACATTATAAAACCAGATAAACCACAAAGCTAGAAGTAATCATAATAACTTCGCCAAGAGCAAATGCTTGTAAGCTTCCTATGATCCTGTCCACTTGATGCCTCAATTTATTTTCAAATTGAACTTGATTGTTGTCCACATAAGATTGAAACGATAGGAAGAGCTTTGCTTGCTTACATAACCAGAAAGGCAGAAACTAGTCATATAATTAATGTAACCGGAAAAATTCAGAACACTCAGAGCAACTAATTTGTCCCAAAGAAGCAGTGACAACAAAGCATGGCATAAATAATACTCCCTCCGGTCCTAATTATAAAACCACTTTGACTTTTTTGACTTTTTTTTCAGTCCAAAAAAAAGTAGTTTCAATCCCAAAAAAATTCTTTTTTTCCTTAAAACTAATTTATTCTACTTATAAACTAACCTATAATCTAATTTCATGTGACATATGTTATAATTTAGTGGTTTAATTTGCTTCCTTAACTTCCACAAAAAAAAAGTCAAAATGGTCTTATATTTAGGACCGGAGGGAGTAACAGAATTTCAAAGCAATGAAGAAGGGGGAAAGGTTATTTTTTTTTCCTGAGGGATGAATAATTAACAAGGGCTTTGAAACAAAATCAGTGACATTTGATCATAGTACTACAGTGAGGGTATGCCTTGAATCTTGACTTTACTCAAGCCCAAGCCTCACCTATATAACTATAGAATCAGCCATTATGAAGAAAGAACAAGGCATACCAACAGAAAAGTTTATCATTATAGAATCAGCCATCATAGAATCAGCCACAAAAATTTATCAGTGCTCACCGTGCAGAGACAAAATAAATAAATTTATTAAACCTATATCTTGAACAGAATATCAACAGTTATCAGACTCATCAACTTGTAGCAGGAATAATCAAGCAACAAAAGGCCTCACCTAGTTTCATTTCAACGACAAGCCCTTTGAAACCATCTTATGAAGGATCTTTTCTGCCTTATCATCCTCATTTTTTATCAAGAAGATGTCCAATGATAGTTTTAAAAGTTATCATGTTAGGGATACAGTCAATGTCTTCCATGTTATCCAGAAGGGTCTCTGCCTCATCAAACAAACCCCCTTTGCAAAGTCCCTTGATCATAACATTATAGGACACAACATTTAGACGGCGACCTTCCATCAAAAGATAGTGAAAAACCTCTGTCGCCTTATTTAATCTTCCACCTGTGCACAAACCATCCATAAGAATATTGTAGGTGTAGAGAGTAGGTTGGATTTCTTCTCTAACAATATGTTCAAATAATGCAATTGCCCGATCAAGATCCCGTCTTTTGCATAATGCATGTAATAAGATATTGTATGTGATTATATTTGGGCGATGGTCTTTATGATGCATCTCATCAAGAAGATCACGAACAAATGAGATTCTTCCTGCTTTACACAAGCCATCAATCAAAGTAGTATAGCTTACTGTGTCGAGAATCAAATTTCTTGAACAGATATATGGCCTCGTCAATTCTTTTATTCCTACAATATCCATTAATCAAAATGGTATAACTCCTAACACCTGCTCTCAAACCACTTTTTATCATCCTATTAAACACTTCGGAAGCCTCCTGAAGATTGTTGATTATACAATATCCTTCTATTAAACTGCTGAAAGCAATGACAGTAGGATTTTCACCAATCTTCATGATTTTGGCAAACACACCTTGAGCTTCTATGATCCTTTCATCTTTACAAAACGTATCCAACAATATAGTAAGGGTGACAACATTCAATTTGATGCGTCTCTGGAGCATATCATTCAGTAGCCAAGTAACTTCTTTCCATCGCTGGATTTTGCCGAATCCATCTATCAGGCAACTGTATGTGACCGCGTCGGGAAATATTTGCCGCTCAATCATTTCTGAAAGCAAACCAAGCCCCTCATCCACAAACCCATCTTTACAAAGGGCATCTATGACTGTATTGTACATAACTGCATTAGGCTTGATTGCAAGTCTCGGCAGCCTCTGGAGTAATTAATAGCAGAACTTGTTTTCCCCATTTTACACAATCCGTTGATTAATGTGCCGTATGTAAATTTATCCAAACTAAACCCTTTTACAATTAGCTCATCATGAAAATCCAATGCTTCCCCAACCATGTTATTGATACAGAGTCCCTTTATTAGTGTATTCAAAGTTATAATATTTGCTTGAAAACCCATCTTAAAAATGTTGCCAAATACAGAGAAAGCAGGGTCCATCTGACCAAGGTGGCAGTAACAGTTGATCAAAATGTTGATAGAAACCAAAGATGGAGTGAAACCCTTCAACCCCACCTGAGAAGAAAGTGAAATGGCAACGGAATAATGCTTCATTTTGACAATGGCTCCCAAAGTTTTGTTAATTTCGACTATGGAGGGAGGGGGGACGCCTACAGAGCAAGGGATTGAAGGAATCAACGGCATCTTAGATGTCGTCTGGATTGGGAGAATGGGAATGAAGGAAGAAGTTGAGATGGAAGAAATGGGGTGAAGAGAGAAGGAAGCGAGAAGAAGAAGATGGAAGAAAGATGGGAAATTGAAGGAAGCCATACCTTGAAGCTGCAGAAGACAACACCTTCTTCTTCGCAGAGTGAAGTGAGATTTCGGCGTGAGAATGTCTGAAGGTCCAACCGGATCGAGACAATAATGGTATGGTAACGAAGCTGCAGAAGACAACTTGGTCTTGTTTGGCTGGACTTATTCCAGTCCAATAAGTTCTTATTTTCATAAATAAGGATTTATTTTCAGATAAGTTGTTTTGAGTATGTTTATCTCGACTTATAAAAATAAATAACTTATAACTTATAAGTCAAAATAAGTATAAGTTCTTTTTTTAACTTATGACTTATGACTTATGACTTATAAGTCACTTTTTTTGGTGGACCCCACAATTCTAACTTATTTTACACATCAAATCACAACTAACCCAAACATAAATCACTTTTTCAAAAGTCCATCCAAACATACATCTCATTACACAATATGACTTATGACTTATAAGTCACTTTTTTTAACAGCCCATCCAAACATAAATCTCATTACACAATCTGACTTATTTTCAGTTTGACTTATTTTCATTTTGACTTATCTATAAGTCACTTTTTCAGAAGTCCATCCAAACACACCCAACATAGATATAAAGTGACTTTGACCTTTCTTAAAAAAAAAATTAAAGAGGTTAAATGGACAATTAATTGTATAGATAGTTTACAAGAGCCAAAGCTCAAAAGGTGATGTATGGTTAAATTTTTTTTAGTAGGTGGAGCATATACAGTGTTTCACGATTGTCTTTTTATTTTAAGTAGATTTTCTGATTTTACTATATTGTAACTATATGTTTGTAAACGCTTACCTTTTAATATATATGTACTCCTTTCAGAAAAAAAAAAATTGTATAAATAGTTTATCTTACATATAATTTTAATCTATTATAGCCAAGTAACTTCATTTGTAACAAAGGACTAATTAAAAACGTACTTTTCAAATTTAAAGGATCAAAATGATATTTGATACAAGTAGAAATGACCAAAAGTATATTATAGCCTTCTTATAATTAATATAAATAGAGTGATTTTCACAAAAAAAACCAAGGAAAAAAGGAAGAGAAAATTAATTACAAATTCTATTGAAGAAACTTAATTAAAATGATATCCTAAAAAATCTCCTAATTAAACTTAGGTCCATGTAGACCTTAATTATATTAAGTTCAAAACAAAAATTTCTCATCTCGTAAAAAGTTGTTATAGAACAAGAATTTAAACAGTTTTGAATGATGTTCATAATGTTGTTACAAATATATAAAAATTACGAGAAAACAAGAGCCAACACACTAATAAATTAAAGGTACAATTGTGCATTCATATAAAAATTAATTATACTACTTATAAATAACACAAAAATTTATTATTCCTCTGCACTACAAATAGGTTCAAATGAGTGCTATACCCTTTCTTCTTTAATTATTTCAAGGACTCGTAATTATTTATGATTTATGACTACTTGAGCTGAAGATTAAGAATAATAGAACCTGTCCTTGACATAGAAATCAATATTCTTCAGAACAATCTCACAAGTTTATATATTTATATAAATATATATATATATATATATATATTTGCCAACCTTAAAATTTAATTCAATACTAGACCAACCATTAAAGTGGCAGTACCTAATAGGGTCTGTTGAAGCAGTTTTCAACAACTAAACTGAAGAAAATTAAAATTAGTAATCCCACACTTCAATATTAAATAATCAAACAACATAGCCGGTGACAAAAGCAAAGTTCTCACATTCCCTCTAAAAACTTCAAGCAACCTTCTCACAAGTTTACATTAGACGCAATCGACTAAGTCAGAAGAATTTAAGAAGCTAAATAAACAATTTAATTATAGCATATGTTACATAGTATGACTAAAACTAAATGTATGTATCATTAGATTGTACATCATTTTATAAGCCACATCTAACTAGCTCTTATTTAGGACAGGAGGCAGTAGTATATTTGGCATTATAAAATGGACTCGCTGCTCAGCATCATGCAGCCTTCAAACCAAAGTTCATATTCAATCTGTGTATTCTGCATAAATAAACATAACATGCAACACAACAACCTAACTGAGGGTACATCAATCAATCTAGAAAAGTTTAGGACCAAATATTGGCATATACTATGTACATGTCACTGAAAATCCAAAAAACAAAGGCCATAAAGATGTCGATTTCAACATTACCGGTAATACCAGATTCTTCCAAGGTCTCGCTTGAAACAACCTTCTTAATGGGTTCAAAAATTTCCTAAACCAACCAGAAGAAAATGCAAGACTATACAAATTTTTGTTGAAGATGAACCACTCTGGTGCCATAACACCACGACAATAAGACACTTGCTATATTTCACATCAGTGTACAATATATATACCAGTAAAGTTCATGTTCTTCAATACAATGATACATCTCAACATGAATCAAATACCAGATTAGTATTTGGTCATTAAGGAAGAAAGAAAAAGGTCATGTCAAGACAAAAATTAAACATCGCCAATGAAATCCAACAGATGGCTTCAACAGAATATTAACAGTAATAAAACAACAGCTTTGAGCAGAAACAACCAAGCAGAAGAGGGTCAGATCTTGTTCCACTTAAATTACAAGCCCTTAGAAGCCATCTTATGAAGAAGCTTCTCTGCCTTATCATCCTCATTTTTATCAAGAAGGTGACCCATAATAGTTTTAAGAGTTACTATGTTAGGGAGGAAGCCATTGTCATTCATATTATCAAGGAGGACCTTTGCCTCATCAAACAAACCCTCTTTGCAAAGTCCTTTGATCATAACATTATAGGACACAACATCTAGATGGCCACCTTCCAACAAGAGATACTCAAAAATCTCTCTTGCCTTATTTAGCCTTCCACCCGTGCATAAACCATCCATTAGAATATTGTAGGTATGGGGAGTAGGTCGGATTTCTTCTTTAACAATACGTTCAAACAATGCAATTGCCCGATCAAGATCCCGTCTTTTGCATAATTCATGTAATAAGATATTATAAGTGATTATATCAAGGGGATGACCCTTGTGATGCATCTCACTTAGAAGATCACGAACAAATGAAATTCTTCCTGCTTTACACAAGCCGTCAATCAAAGTATTATAACTTACTGTGTCCAGAACCAAATTTCTAGAACGCATTTCCTTGAACAGATATGTGGCCTCATCTAATCTTTTATTCTTACAATATCCATTGATCAGAGTGGTATAACTAATAACATCTGCCCTCAAACCACTTTTAATCATCCTATTAAACACTTCCGAGGCTTCCTGTAAGTCATTGATTATACAATATCCTTCTATTAAACTGTTATAGGAAACAATAGTAGGCTTTTGGCCAAACTTCAAGATTTTGGCAAACACAGTTTGAGCATCGATGATCCTTCCATCCTTACTAAATGCACCCATCAATATATTAAAAGTGCAAACATTCAAGTTGATGCGTCTTTGGAACATATTATTAAGCAATTGAGTAACTTCTTTCCATTGCTTCATTTTGCAAAATCCATCAATCAGGGAACTGTATGTGACCGTGTCGGGGAATATTCCCTTGCCAATCATTTCATAAAACAGATCAAGCGCCACATCTACAGATCCATCTTTACAAAGGCCATCAATCACTGTGTTATACATAATTACATCAGGCTTAATTGCAAGTTTAGAAAGCTTCCCTAGTAATTTGACAGCCGATCTCGTCTTCCCCGTTTTACATAATCCATTGATTAATGTGCCGTAACTAACTTTATCCAAACTAAACCCTTTCGCAATTAACTCATCATGAAAATCCAAAGCTTCACCAACCATTTTATTGATACAGAGTCCCTTCATTATTGTAGTCAAAGTTATAATATTAGGTTGAAAACCCATCTTGAAAATCTTACCCAATACAGAGAAAGCAGGATCCATCTGACCAAGGTGGCAGTAACAGTTGATCAAAATGTTGAGAGAAACCAAAGATGGAGTGAAACCCTTCAACCCCACCTGAGAAGAGAGTGAAATAGCAGTGGCATAATGCTTCATTTTGACAATGGCTCCCAAAGTTTTGGTAATTTCGACTATGGAGGGAGGGGGTCGCCTACGGAGCAAGCGATTGAAGGAATCAACGGCATCTGAGATGTCGTGTGGATTGGGAGAATGGGAATGGAGGAAATGGGGTGAAGAGAGAAGGAAGCGAGAAGAAGAAGATGGAAGAAAGCCATCCCTCATTGCTGCAGAAGACAGCATCTTCTTCACGAAGGAGGGTGAGATTTCGGCGGGAGGAGACTGTGTTGAAGAATATCGGAGATACTAAGGATGATTCTTGTCCCCGGTTTGGTTTTGCCCCCTCTTTAGATTATTAAAATATTTGTTTTTTTTAAAACTGAAGATTATTAAAATATACAAATTACACCTACATCTTTTCTTATTATTGCATGTTGGTTGCACTATTGAACATTGTTTATTGATGGGGGAAAAAGATTGTTTATGTAGAAAAATTCTTAGGTGAATCAGATGGCTATGTCATTTGTGGTTTCATCAATCACATGCAAATAAATAATCTCTGATGTAGATATTTTAATCTGATTGGACGACTTAAAAAAATTATTTGATAAATAACTTCATCTTTTTTCAACTTACAAAATTAAGAAAGCATAAAAAATAAGAAATAATTTTTTTATCTGTCAAATGATTTTTTAGAGCGTCCAATCAGATTAAAATATCTACATAAAATTTATGTGTTTACTTGTGATTAGTGAGACCACAGACATGACAAACAGAGTTTATCTAAGAATTTATCCATTTAAAAATTAAGTTGCAAGTTTTTAACTTTTATTATCTACCTATTTATTATATTTCTACCTTTATTTCTTTTAAAAAAGGGTTAGTTCACTATTTAGAGATTTTTTAAAAGAAAAATAAATAATTTAATTATAAGATATGTTATATGATTCCTCCTAATAATGTATATTATTGGATTACATATCAATTTACCAATAATATGTATTAGTTTGAGAAAAATGATTAGTACAATATGTAAGAAAAACCCAATATTTAAGACCAAAATTATTTTTACACTAGCTCATATATTTAAGACATGAGTAATATTATATTTTGTAAATACATTTTTTTTACTTATTTTTAATTTGGTACATATGAAGAAGAAAATTAAATATGCTAATGGTGCTAACAATACAAATTAAATGATTTAATGAAAAAAAAAGGCACAGGTATCAAATAAAAAATAGAGTTTATTGTGTAAGCATTTGAAAATTATATGTTTTTTCAACATTTGAAATCTTGATATCAACATTTTTTTCTAGTGGTATTATAATTCAATGATACCAAACACGTTAGTTGGTTTTTCCTTCAACATTTGGTATGAAATTGATAAAAAAAAATTGTAGTTCAATGACTTAAATAATTATTTATAAAGTTAAAGGGCGACCGGAATAAAATATTGCATATAAGAATTAAGCCATCAAGAAAGAAAGAACACCACCATGCAAAAACAAAATTTAAACATTAATAACGGAACATAGACAAAATAAATTTAGACAATCTAGTGCTTAACAGAACCTCAATAGCAATCAATCCAGCAGCTATCACCAAAAACAAATTAAACAAGTATTAGAGGGAATAACCTTCGGTGCTTGTCAGAAAAATGAGTAGGAGGCGCCACTTATCCACTCTCAACCCTCAAGATCCAATATGAACAGTCCAGATTTAATAAATTTTTAAATAAAAAATGTGCTTTTTAATAAAACGATAGTTAATAGATTATCTTTACTTTAGATTTTGTATCCCTTAACATATTTTTATTTAAAAATCATGAACTTAAAAATATTAAATTTGGACATTTCAAATTTAATCTAAATGGTCGAGAGTTGAAGAGCGTCCTTTATTTATCTTTTTAACGAGCACTGAAACTGATTCTGTATTAGACGGCCTCGCTTTACAATATCAAAAAGAAAAACGGAGTCTCGATCGCCTTCCCTCATAAGGATAAGTCCCGAGGAAACATCTTAATAAAGATGCTTCTAAGTCATTTAAACTCATTTTTATCAAGATCAGACGTCAAATAAGCTTTAAAAACTATCATATTAGGGATGAAGCCATTGTCTTACAGGCTTTTGCCTCATCAAACAAAGCCCATTTGTAAAAAGTCTTTCTTTATCTAAAAGGACGAAATGATATCAACTAATTAAAAGTTTTACAAATGCCCATAATGTAAAGAACAAACATAGGTAACTCGGGGTATGTGATTGAGCGGAAGGGACTCATTCACCCTTAACCAATTGTCGAGGGTTCGATCCTTGGCGTTGGGTATGGAGAAGCATTAAAACTCCCGGGCCAGCTGTCCCACCTTTTGAGGTGCCTACAATTCAGCGGATGATTAGTCTCCACATGTCGGGTGGGGGATACCTTGATGTTTCATCAAAAAAAAAAAAGAACAAACATAGGTAGAAAATAACTTATGAAAAGATTCTAAAGAAATACTTCCTCCATTTTTAAATATAAGATCTAGTTGACTTTTTTTTAAAGAAACTGAGGAAGCTAAATGAGCCACTTAATTAGAATATATTTTGTATATTATTAGATTATATGTTTGTGACATCCCAAATATTTAATTAAGGATTAGTGTAATTTAAGAATTGATTTTGGGATTAATTAAGGAGTTTGGAGAGTTTCATTATTAAAGTCAAGAGAACAAAAGTGTTTTGAGAATTTTTAAAGGTTTAATTTCTCCCTCAATTTGAGAAAATTAGAGTTGGAGAAATTATTTTTAGACCCAAGAGAGATTCAAGTGGGAGCTCATCTCAGTGGAGATTTAAAATAAATTTTAGGAATTAAAATAGGGGTTTTATTTTAAGGAAATATATCTTATTTTAATGATTAGAGGGGTTATAAGTAATTTCTGTTCCTTATATAGTTAATTTATTCCCTCAATTTCCATTTTCCTTCTTCATTCCCTTTCTCTTCCCATTCCTTCTTCCCCTCACCCTCACCATCGCACCATCATCCCTCTCCCTCCTCTACGAGAAATTCTTAGGTGAATCCGGTTCGCCAAGTCATTTGTGGTCTCTCCAATCACAAGGAGACATGTAGTGTATGACGTGGATCTATTAATCTGATTGGGCGCCATAAAACAATTAGTTGGCAGATAAAAATTTTTTATTTTCTCTTTTCTATGTTTTCTTAATTTTGTAAGTTAAAAAAATAAGTTCATCTGCCAACTAATTGCTTTATGACGCCCAGTCAGATTAAAAAATCCACGTCATACACTACGTGTCTCCTTGTGCATGATTGGAGAGACCACAAATGACTTGGCGAACCGGGTTCACCTAAGAATTTCTCCTCCTCTACATCTTCGAATGCCCAGAAGAGGGTGACAGGGACGGCGGAGCAGCCGCCACCGCCGTCATTTGTGCCACCACCTCCCTCTATTTTTCCTTTCATCCTCCCGATTTCTCCTTTCCATTCCTCTCCTATGTTCGGTCTTCAGCGAGAAAGGGAGGGCGGCTCTCTGCCGGCCGTCGTTCACGACGGCAAGGACGAGGAAGGGGTCACCGGAGTTCACCCCTTCCATCCTCCATTTGATGTTTGCTTCCCTTCTTCGTGGATGCTTGTGTGTGTAACACGAAGAGGAGAGGCAGAGTAGTATGTTATGGGTCTGCGATTTTCGGTGGTTTTGGGCTGTCCATGGATGTTTTCCGGTGGTTCTGAAGGTCAAGGAGGAGCTATGGAGTATTGGGTAACCTTCCTTAGTTCCCATTCCTCTTGTTCTTGATTTTTCAAATAGAAATCTCTAGGGTTTTGTTTATGCTTGACATTCTGGCTTGAGTAGATAAATTGCTTGATTTTACATGTTTATTGAAGTCATCTGATGATGATAAATTGGTTAGGTTGATAATATTTGATCCTATGTGGGTTCTTGCTTGCTTAAAATTGGAATAAGATAGGTTTGATCAAGAAATCTTTTGAAATTGGGTTTTTGAACTTGAATTATTGTTTATGGAGGTTTGTTTAGGTCTAACGATAAGTTTGGTTGGTATTTCTTGGGGTTTATGTTGATTATAATCAATAGGTGGTTTTAATATGTTAATAAGGCTAGTAAATGATTATAGAGTGATGCAATGGGAAAGGATTATAGTGGATATGAGTGGATTTGTTGGGTGTTTAAAGTGTGGAAATTCGTGAGATAAGCTAGTAGATTGAGTTGGATGATGATTTTGGGATAATGTAATAATGAGGGTTTGGTAATTAATGTTAGTAATTGACTATGAAAGGATTTGGATTGTTGAGATTGGATAATTGCAATGGAAGTTGTGTCAAGCGTAGGTATAATTTATGTTTGAAATGTGAATAATGGTGAGGGAATGGTAGTCCTAAGAATTCAATGGAATAGTTTGGGTTGGGGATTTATAGTTAATGATTGGAAACGCCATCTCTAGGGTTGGATTGGAAATTGAGGTAAGTGGGTTAAGTAGCTATATTAAGGAAATAGGGATTCTTGATTTAAGGGAGGTTTTTGAGTTTGGATGTTTGCAATAGGTTTGGTATGAGTCTAATTTAGCTTAACCAAGCCAATGAGGCATGACTCGTGTATTGACTTTTGATATCGCATTCTCTAGTGAATTGTAAACACCGTTGGATCGGGTCGAGCTCGAGGATCGCATTATTCTGGTATTTCATTTTGATTTGGGCAAGCTGAAGGTAACCGCTCTCACCTCACTACATTATTGTGTGTGATGTTAGTTGGGATTTTCTAAATCCCTTTTTATACATGTGTGTATCTCTTGATTTATAACTGGAATTTTAAAGTTACTTTCGTATTAATGAGCCTATTGGGTGCCTTTGAACTGCAATTATTTTCATATAAATAATTGATATATTATACGTAGTATCCTGGCTGGTTGTGGTGGTGATGATTATGAGTTATTGAGTTGTGATATTATAGACGTAGTATCATGACTGGTTTCTTGGTTAAGTTTGATATTTGTTGTTGTGATTGCTGCATGGTGATTGGGATGTTGTGAAGTAATTGGGAATCATTCTCTTGTTGTGATTGCTGCATGGTGATTGGGATATTGTGACGTAATTGGGAATCATTGTGTTGTGATTGCTGCATGACACTGAAAAGTACCGTCGCGCGATGTAACCCTCGGTAGGCCAACCGAGCAGTTATTTGTACCGGTCATGCTGAGTATAGACAGAGACCGTCTCCTTGATTTTAGACAAGGAGATCCCTATCCTGATTTTAGACAGGGGGTCCCCATTCTAATTTTAGATAGAGGGAAGGATGCCATCCTGATTATAGACAGGGGCACAGTGTCAAATCATGATTTTGTTTGTGGTTTTAAATTGTGACTGTGATTGTTATGTTGCGCGACACTGAAAAGTACCGTCGCCATGTAGTCCTTGGTAGGCCAACCGAGCGGTTAGTTGTACCGGTAATCCTGATTGTAGACAGGGACCACTCATCATTCTGATTATAGACAGAGGGGAACCCCCATTCTGATTTTAGACAAAGGGGGAAATCGCCATCCTTATTATAGACAGGGGCACAGTGTCACATCATGTTTATTTCTGTCATATGTTCTTGAAAACTGTGATTGTTGTAGTGGCATAATTTATGATACCGATGGATATCCTTGTGATGGTATGGTTATATATATTCTGTGGTGGATTTAATATTTTTAAACGTGGTACCTTTTAGGCGCTCTGCTAATCCACTCATACTCTTGTATTGAGTTGAGTTGTGGTTACTGAGACATGTTTGTCTCACCCCATGGTTATTTACATTTTTGCAGGTGATCATGCACAGACTAGGGCAAAGGGAAAGGGGATGGGGCCAACATGTTCATATGGAACCGGTGAGTTGGCCGGTAGAGTTATTTTGGAACTGTATATTGCCACATATAGGCTTGCATTCGCTTTCGCATGTTTATGTCTTTGATTGATATTGGATTTTGGATGACTGTTAGTAATTGCTTGAATTGACTATTTGTTTGTGGTGGAATATCCGTTCTGTTGCCGTGGGTTTTCCCGGCTTCGGGTTGTGGTTTAAATGATTGGCGTATTACTCACATGCATGTGATTCACAAATAAGACTGACTATATATAATTAATTACTGTTATTCGTTAATGCGGACTATATGTTCTTATTCCATGAATTGTGGACCCAAGGCCTAGTGCATGGTTGTAATTGTTATTGGCAAGTACTGTTTATTAACTATGTTAGATCACTTATTTCTAATATGGTTAGGTTGAATGCTTGATTGGTATAATGATAATAATTACAGGTTGATTTTTATTAACCATGTTAGGGGAAACCTTTTCTAACATGGTTAGTGTTACGTGATTGCTTTTCTATCATGGATTACTCCTTGAATTTCTAGGTGAATCGTTTCCTAACTATGATAGGAGTATTGTTGTAATTGTATGAAAAACCCTTTTTCCTATCATAGTTAGCAAGGTAATTGTGTTACGTTTGCGTTTTTCTATCAGGGGCAATATTGTGATTGGTTAGAGTAATCTTTTTTCTAACTATGATAGGGTAATTTGATTAGTACAAAAAATCCTTTTCCTATCATAGTTAATATTGTTAATGTTAATTGTGACTGAAATTGTTTAATAAGGGATTATTTAGGTATTTAATAAGCCAGATTTTATAATGTTAGCTTATAAGTCAAATAAACTAGTTTAGAGAAAAATTCAGGTAAATCGATTTTTAAGTAACTTATTTAACTTTCTTAGGACATTGCAAGTAAGCATAACAGCCCTAGTGACTTCCAACCTTACAAAAAGTTTTTCAAACATCTACCAATCCTATTTTATATAAAGGAATATAGGATAAAAAAGATTACTATCTTATAGTAAGGAATAGAGGCAGTAATGTAATTTTTTTATACAATAGCATTGACCAGTACAATCAATACAAAAACAAACATTTGTAAATAGGAGAACTTGTACATAGATAGTTAGACAATCATAAAAGATAACATCAAAATATGTGCGGCACAGTAAAATGTTAGACAAAGGTAAAAGGGTACTACTCCAAGTCATAGCAAATCTGCCTTTTATTGATGTCTCCATGTTGCCCAAAGTGACATCACCTTCTTGACACTAAATGTACCTAGACGCCGGTCATGCATAAAGTGGCTAAAGGCGCTTACTAGCAGTTGAGTCTGGTTTGATGAAGAAAGGATATGGAGCTTGCTCCAAAACCTTTCAGGGTGACCAAATTAGAACCAAAACCGAAAATTGAACCGAACCGAACTCAATTAGATTTTTTCCGGTTCCATTAATTCTGTTCGTGTAGTTTTTTAGAATTTCGGTTTCGGTTCGGTTATTGAAAAATTAATTATGTTAAAACCAAAAAACCGAATTTTATATAATATATTTATATTTAATATGAAATATTAACTTTTACATGTTAAATATTGGATATTATGATATATATATATTGCATTATTATATAATTTTTATGATTATTTTATACTTTAATATGTTTTATTGATAATATTAAACTCAAAATGCACTTAGTATTTTATATATAATAAAATATTTATTTTTGGTAAATAATATTAAAATCCAATTCGGTTATTAACCGAAATGAACTGAAATATTTCAGTTAATTCAGTTTCAGTTAATCGGTTTCAGTTTGGTGTTTAAAGTGTGTAACACCTTACTCTAGAGACATTCTTTAGAGCCCTTTAACTGAGTTTGAACCACTAAAGCTTCTTAGAAGACCCAAGGATATCAATAAACTTAAAACTTTTCTTAAATATCTTACTTGAGCTTCTAAATTGAAAATTCATAATTAATTACATATAAACCCAAAAATAGTGGTTCAAATCTCAAACTTTAGCTCTTAAAATATTCTTTATAACCATGATAAAACCTTGGCTCAATTTGGTCCCATTAACTTTGAAAAACCTTTTTATATTTTCCAGACATATTAGAATTTCGTAGGAATTTCTGTTTTTAAGCCTAATTTGCAAAATTCATATCTTCTAATCTACACGTCCAAAAATTATGCACGAGTACTTGATTTAAAGCTTAGGACGTGCACTAACTATTTGTAAAATATCAAGGCTAAACTCAAATTATAACAGGGCGAAATATCTACCACAATAAAACTTGTTCACATGCTCTCATAATTTTTCTATGTGTAGATATAACTTTCTAATTGAAGTAGAGTCTATGTTCTTTACTTCCTTGTAGGTCTTTAAACTAATTAGGCTCCTTATGGAGTTTATACATACAGACCAAAATATGATAATTAACTAAAACTCCAAAATATCCTAGCCCTCCTTGCCTTAGCTAGCGTTCCACTTGCTTCTCCTTTCCTTTGGATGAGCTTGGTCCTATGGGGGGACATAGAAAGAGGGGGTGAGATTTGGGGAAATCTCAGTAGCAATAATCACAATTAGTACATAATGCATGGTAAAAACTGTGCATGTAAAACTAGCCAATGAGAATAATACCTTACAAAACTGTAAACTGTAACTGGAATTATTTCACACATGATCATGGCAAAACAAACTGAGTAAGGATATTACATATTCTCATGCTTAACTACAGCATAAATGGCAATAATATACATGCAACAAAAACAAAATATACAAAATTACAAATTAAAGCTACCTCTTGCAGAGCCTCTTTCTAAAACACTTAGGCCTTCTTGTCTTTATATTTTTCTTCCTCTTTTTCTTTCTCTTTTTCTCCTTATTTTTCTCTTCCTTTCTTTCTTACCTCACGCCACTCCGCTCCCTCTCTTGCTTTCATTCCTAGCTCTCACATCTATTTATAGCCAAATTTTTGCTTGATGGCCAAGAAGCTACACGTACTTGGAGAGGAGAAAATTTCCATGAGCTTGCCATGTGTCATTAAGGGAAGAAGGATGGCATTATAAGCCATGCAAAATTGCCACGGCTGCACAACAATCTTGAAGACCAAGCACATGTCTACTTGGATGGCAAGCATAAGTTTGTGATAGAAGAATTGGACATGTGTCATTGGTAGGAAAGGTGGCTGATTTTCTTTTAATTAGAAGGCCACGTATAAACTATCTAGAAGACCAAACATACATAAACTTGATGGAAAGCTTCTTTCATGTAAATGTCATGTGTCCTTTAGAGATGAAAAGGTGGTCTTCATGAGGCATGCATGAGGTCACGCATAAAGTGATCTATGAAGCATAAATGGCTTTTTCTTGAAGCCTAAAATTATTTTTTGTAGCAAAATAAGTCATGTGTCTAAGGTACCTTTATAGATGAAAATTATTTGGAAACTTACTAAATAAATTATCTTTATTTGTAACAAGATGGCTAATTATTTTGGGATTATTTGACATGTCCTAGACATGTAAATTAAGCTCCTCTATGATCCCAATAATAAACTTCCACATGAACCTTGCTATATATAAACTTTTGGAACATATAATTTACTTAATTCAAAGGCTTATATAATTATTTTGGGCCCTTAATCTTATAATAACTCTATTTTCTTAAGCCCAAAATTAGCTTCTACTAACTTCCTTAGTGATATACTCAAAGAGTTACTTTGGAGCTATTGAGATTTTTGGGATGTTACAAAGTGTTTACTATTCAGTTTTTCATTATTTCGATTTTTATCGAAAATGAACCGAATAACCGAATGCCCACTTAAGCTTGATAACAGAAGAAAAAAAAAACTATGTTCCTAAAAAAAGTCTTCTTCAAACCCTTTTGTTTACTTGATACATATACACCACAGTTTGTCCCAACAATACTCAATACGATCACCGCCAAAGAACAGGAACCAAACAAGGGAGGCATTGTTAACCTTCAAGAATACAGAAAAGTTCCATTGGGCTAAACTATCAAGCAACTAAGGTTGGCTAAGAAACCCAAATTCGTTTTCATAGCCATATTCCAATTGTTAAATAAAACCATATTAAGTGAACTCCATAAAAAATTACAATTTAACTTTTCTTGAAGCTTTAGATTTCGAAGTCTCTAAAATCAAGACTAAATACAAAAGAATCCTTACCAGATTCATACTCTCAACCTAAAAAAACAACATTAATGCTTTGTTCAAACCAGAGAGTTTTAGTGTTTACTCCCACACTACTCATCTTATCATAAGAGCTCCTTAATATTGAATTCTGTAACAAAATTCCTTGAATCCCATAGTCTATTTCCCCTGAAACCCTACTCTTAAATTTTTTGAAAGCCATATCCTACTCTACCTCAACAACCATACCAGACCTACCTAGCTTCAAGGAGGATCTCCTGGGAGGAAAATCAATATTCATATCTACTATTTCAGAAAGAGAAAAACCAAACATGTGTAGTCTTCGATTTTTCTGTTGAACCATCACCTTCTTTCGCTTCTTCAACTTTTGTATCCCTTCTCCTTGATCCCACGCTTCCAGTCTCTTCCTTTTCTTTTGTATGGCAGTATATAGAGAGCCATCTCCTTGAGTGACACTATACAAAGCCCATCTTCAACCAACTATTACAGAACGACAACAAACGATGGTTGATTTACAACTAACGAAGGTAGATCTACAACCCACAAGGGTGAATTCACTGCTAACCTGTTTGGATTCAGGTTTTCCGACGGCTCCCCCTTTTGGAACCCTAAGTGCCCGTTTGGTTCAATGAATCATAGGGAATGTAATGTAATGCAATGCAATGCAATGTAATAAAATGTAATGTAATAATGATTACATGAATATGTTTGGTTTGTGATCAAGGAAAGAGCATGCATTTGTTTGGTTGGATTACATTGCACATGAAAACAAAAGAGAATAATATAGAATGAGACAAAATTGCCTTTGTCTATATCAAATCCTTCCAAGTAGTAGTTTAATTTGAAACAACCATTGACAACCACTTAACCTTTCCAAATCAACATTTGAACCCAATGAGATGCTAACTATGATAGAAAATAAAATTATTAAAACAAAATGATCTAACGAAGTTAGGAAAAAATTTAACTAACTTTTGAGAAAACCTAACTTTGATAGCAGGAGTCTATCATAGTTATTAAGGATTCAACCACATTAATAAATGCTAACTATGATAGGAAATGAAAATACTAAACACAAAACCCTATCATATTATAAAAGAATTTAATCACTTTAAACTTTAAAGTTATAACTATGATAAAAAAAAAAAAGATCTATCAATTTAGCAGAGATCAAACTTATAAATTTGAAATCGAATTTACCAATGATTAAAAAAGAACACAAGTTACAAAGTAATAAAAATCTATCATGGAAAGGAACCAAAAATAAAAAAGCTAGAAGATTTTTTTATTTTCCTCATTTGTCTCTCTCTGTTTCTTTTAAATCAGCTTTTTCACTTATTGTAGTCCATGTGTTGATCGAAGTTCAGAGGGCCACACCATCATATTCATTTACACCAAAGGCTTTGCAAAATTTTCTCATTTGCCTCACAATTTTTCATTTTCCGAACAATTGCTTTTGATTTTAATGATTCGTAGAAGAATTCGTCCATACCCGTGAATAGTCAGAGGTAAAGATCCACCTTCCTTCAATAAGACACGAATATAAAAAAATGTTAGGGTTTTAATTTATCCATATAATTTTCTTATTTTGGTCCTCCAATCTTGAACCGTAGAACTAAGCACAATTGAGAAGAAGAAAGAGAATAACCAATAGATAATTATTAGGGTTTTATGGGCCAATCAATAGGGTTTTCTTAAAGGGTATTATTGCCTTTTTATATGATTACAAGATGCATGTAATCCCCATTTATCAGTCCTATTAATGTAATCCCCATTAATCTAAAGATGTGATTAGGATTACAACAATCCTCATTACATTACGAAGGCCCAACCTTGCAATCAGTTTGTTGCATCATTATTACATGTAATACTCTCCTACAGAATTGAACCAATCGGGCTATAAAAGAGAAGAGTTCAGGAACTTTCTTCCCCCCATTTTTTATTATAGAGGGAATTAATATTATTAGATATTATGATTATTAAATATTATTGCTTTTCCATGTTTTAGATTTTATATTAAGGATAGGGGCAAAATAATAATACCTGTCTAATAGAGATATTTATATTCTTATTATATAAAAAAAGGGATTGATATTCTGCAAAACAAAATTTATGGGCTTAATTGTTTTATAGGAATATAATTTATTATTAATTAAATAAACGATACAAAGAACGAAAAATAAAACGTCCAACAAACATGAAAATGTAGTGCCTTGTGTATAAGAAGTTCCCAACATTGACGTTGCTTCTTAAAGACAAAGAAGAAATGCATAACCATTCATCGGGGAACTTGTGATAAGTGAGGGCATTAGGAAGAAGTCACCTGTGACAATAAAGGCTACGATGACCGGCATATGCTTCAGAGGAAGAAGTAACCAGCAAAAGTCCTTTTCAAGCTAGAAAAAGATAGTTTGTTGTGGGGCCGTGTTTGTTTATCTATTGTTGAGAGGAAAGAAGTTCTAGAGGTTGATGGTTGAGATGAAAGTGGGCCTCAGACAATGGGCTAGAACCAACATTGGATTGAGAAGAAACAAAACCCAAATGACGATCATCAATATGGGAGTGATCATAACCACATTGAACCTCCAAACCTATAACGGAAGGCAATGGAATTCATTCTGTCGTGAGAAGTTTAATGCGTATTCCACTTTGAGACTAAAAACAAGACTGATCATAACCAACAACCTCCCAAACAAATGGCCAATGATATTTGCAGTACTCTTTGTATCATAATCACGGGGGGAAGCCCAATCACCTATTCACCTGTATCCACGCAGGAAAGCCGAGAAAGATACCTTTGAGATAGGAGCCATGATCCTTGACTAAGAATAACCAAACGATCAGCAGCACTATGAAAATGAAGAACTAAATAGTTGGGGTGTTGTTGAATAGTCTGCACATGAGCATGAAGATTACAATAAATATTCATCAAAGCCTGGATCTTAGAAGCATGATTACGTTGAGGACTAATAATTTTAGCAAAAAGATAGTGATATTAACAATAAGATCTATGAGATTCTTTTCACACATCGACAACAGCATAGTCCACAGAAAATATTTCTAAACCCAGAAAAGAAAACAGAAGAGAGAGTTCTATTGAAGCATATGTTTTTTTTTAAAAAAAAAATTATATTAGCCACATAAGCTATGACGGTGGGGTTGGATCTTTGAGGAGTATAAGAAGAAAATACAAAGTCTTCAAGCTGTAGACACCACTTTCTTTTAGGCTTAATTCACCCACACTTATCCTATCTTATACGGTGCAAGTTGGGATGATGGTTGAATTTCTTGTAGGATACAACGAATACCTTGAGTATGTATTGCACTCCCAGTTCTAAAGTTAAAACAACAATAACCGCTACAAAATGATAATATGACTCTTTCTAAATGTGTACTTAAAAACAAAAGCAATGAGTTTGCTCTTGTCTGTGTGGGCAGAAAATTGTGTTAGAATATTGTCTCTTCAAATAGAGTGATGAAGGCTATTTATAGGCCATAAAGTGGTACTTTAAAAAGATGTCTATTCAAGTGACATCTTTTCCATAGAAAGCCATACCATATACATATTCATCCACCCATAGGTAGATTCATACACCCATAGGTAGATTAACGATCCATAGATAGATAACTGCAACTATATGATGATTCATGAACTATATGAAGATTACCACCTTTTTACACACCTCTTCATATAAATTCATTTATTTCTAAGGATGACTTTTCCAAAACATACCTCTTCATTTTAAAATATTCCAACAAGTTACAAGATGCACAGTCAGCTTGTCTAGTCTTCAAACCATATCACCTTACTTGACAGTGTTAGTCCCACATCATCGAATTTGATACCACCAAAGTCCTTATTAAACTATAGGGACTAACGTTTTAAATGGAAGGAAACTTGAGGGACCAAAACCTCTTGTTTAAAACTACATAGACCAAAATCAATAATAGGGCAATATATAAGGGTTAAACGTTATATTAACCCCCTTTCTTAAGAAAATCATGTTACAAGTTTTTATTTTCCTTTTATATTATATTTTGGGAAAATGACAAAAAAATACTTTCAAAATTTCAAAATCACAAATAGATAATTTGCAGTTGTTAATACATATGCTCAACTTGTTAATACATATGCTGAAATAGTTATTGGGATTTTGAAATTTGAAAGGTATTTTATTGTGATTTTCCCTTATATTTTTTAAGCATATACATACCTTAGATAAAATCAAAAGTTACATAATAGAGACATTCCTATTTTAATAGTTCCTTTTCTATCGAATCTAATTAAATCATATATTTTAAATAAAAAAATGAAAAATTAAAATAATAATATAAAAATATATTATGGGGCCCAATAAATCAAAAAAGTAACGGCATCTTACCCTCTTTAGCGGACATAATATTTTTTGATCTATTTTAAAAAGTTCATGGTTTTCACACACAAAAAAAGTTCATTGTTATTTTGCCCTCCAAAAAAGTACATGGTACTAGACGTACTTATGAGAAAAGTACATGACTATTTTTAACCCTTAGAATAATAATATACTCCCTTCGATCCTAAATATAAGACCTATTTGAGGAGGTGAATTTATTAAGACCTATTTCTAATTTTTATTAATTTTGTCCCGAATTACCCTTATTGATATTCCTCAATAATAAACAAATAAAGGAGGAAATATGAGAATAAATGTAGATAGTTATGGTGCTTAAGTTGTAACACCTAAAATTTCCTACTATATTATAGCAATTTTTAATTGAATTATAACCACTTTTCCATGTCGGAAGCCCAAAAATACGGAGAATTTAAAACTTTTTCTTTTAAATCATTAAACCAACTTTCTTTAAGTTGGAATGGGCTTTTCGGACAAATTGAAACAGTTTAAAATTCTTTATGAAAATAAAGCGGTTAGTAAAACAATTAAAAGTACGCTAACCCTCTTAGGGTAACTATTCTTAATTCATAATACTTGGGAAATTTAAATCTCTTAATAAATTTATACAATTATATTTTCTATGCTTTCTACTATTAATTTGATAATTAATTTTACATCATATACAAATAACCTTACTTTTCAAATTATAAAGTTTAATTTCTTTATCTAATCTTTTTTCAGCACTCCTGCCTTATCTCATCCATCTCACTATTTCCCAGCTTATCTGAAACAGCAATTTAACGCAGTTCATTTCATTCATTACCATGCATAATAATTAATAAATATGTATAACTAAAAACGTGACTTTATGGATAGGGATGCTGCCCCTCTGTGGGCTCCCGCACTCATCCCATACAAGTTAACATTAACCTTGTTGCTAGTGCACTTAAGGCACTACTGTGAGGCTCAACCTCCTGAATATAACCTTTCGGTTATATCTAATCTGTACTAGGGGTAGCTAGCCCTCTAGTCATCGAGTACTCGGATCCCATGAATAATTCTGACAAGGTTAAAGCTACTATAAATTTATAAAACATGCTATGAAATTATCATACATGATAAATGATATTGAATGAAACTGCTACCTGGATATCAGCACTTAGTCCTAAGACTGCTCCTTTCTTTTCCACTGACCTTCTCAACTTATACCACTATCAAGACCTATTTACATGTAATATATAAATAATAAATTAATATTTATACTTATATAATTATTCAGCGTCTCTCACGATCCTATATTACTACCCTTTCTATTCCTAATATATAATCAATCATGGTTTCTAACTGAATTGTCAATTACACCATCATTAATTAATACACACATAACACAAGCATGAGGATATCCTTATTATTCTAGATCAAACTTATATTTCCTATCAATCACTTACTTCATACTTAAAAATCTAATTCATAGCTTTAGTAGCTAAATACAACAATTTGAACAAGGTAAAATAGTAAATTCATTTTTAGATTAATATCATTAATCAATAATTCAATCATGCAATTATAAACTTGCAATCTTTGTTATTTACTTGTCTTTAGATTTATTATATCAAACAATTGACCGAAGTCCACATACTAGATTCAATGATACACACTTTCTAATAAATTTCCAATTAATCTTTCTTATTCTCAATGTTTGACCAATATTTTCTATAAGTACAATCTTGACAGAGGACATAAAACAGAATAGCATTATAACTTACCCAATAATAATCTAACTATATAATAATACATTTCTGATTCAATTAGAAACAATTGCCACTTTATTTACCAGTGAACCTCATAATTTTCCTACCAACATAAATTTTGATCTCTATACATTCTTAACACATATAATATCTGTATTAACCTTGAAGACTTTAGACTATAAACAAACTTACACATTACTCATTTAAATTAAACAGTATTACATTCAATTATAAAACTTATAACTAAAGAAAATCATCAACTCTAATAAATCACAAGCAATAAATTTTACTTCTGTTACTACTTAAAATTATCATCAAATAATATTTTTATCAACATCTTCGATATCTTTGTACAGAGCTTTAACAAAATCTGAATTGTACTAACAAAATATTTTAAGACACAGAACTTACAACAACAAAAGTTATATATTTCCATTTTTGCAACAACTAATATTCTTAATTAAAATACTCACATTACCTACTAAATGCAATGACACATGTATATAATTCAACTTAAAGCTTTGTCCTAATCCTTGAAAATCCTTAAGCAATGAATTAACTTCCAACTAAACTTGCAAATCCTTACCTTGACTCCACCAACCATAAACACTTAAAAATGTTGACTTAGAACTTCAATCAATCCCAAGAATTACTAATCCCCTTCACATTTCCTTATACTTCATTCCTATTAAATTAATATTATTATTTCCCCTTTCTTTACAAATAAACCAGCAATCCAACATTGTAACACCTGGATTTTTACTACTATATTATAACATTTTAATTGAATTATAACCACTTTACAATGTCATAAGCCCAAAAATACGAATAAATTTAAAACTTTCTTTTCAAATAGTGTTCCAACTTTATTGCAGTTGGAATGGGCTTTTCGAACAACTTAGAATTTAAAACTTTTTATAAAGCAAAGTGGTTCATAACACAATTAAAAGTACACTAACCCTCTTAGGGTATCTATTCATAATTCATAACACTTAGAAAATTTAAATTTGTTTATACATCTATGCAATTCTATTTCATATACTTTCTACTATTAATTTGATAATTTAATTTTACAACATATACAAATAGCATTACTAAAATATTTAACTACCTTTTTCTTCTTAAATTATAATCCTAATTCTTTCATTTAATCTTCTTCGAGCACTCCTACCTTATCTCAATCATCTTACCATCACCAGCTTATCTGAAACAGCAATTTAACGCAGTTCATTTCATTCATTACCATGCATAATAATTAATAAAATATGTATAACTAAAAACATGTCTGTATGGGTAGGGATGTTGCCCTTCTGTGAGTCCCCGCACTCATCTCATACGAGTAAACATTAACCTTGTTGCTAGTGCACTTAAGGCACTACTGTGAGGCTCAACCTCCTGAATACAACCTTTCGGTCATATCTAATCTGTACTAGGGGTAGCTAGCCCTCTAGTCATCGAGTACTCGGATACCATGAATATATCTGACAAGGTTAAAGCGACCTTTCGGCCCTGAAGTTTACTGTGAATTTATAAAACATGCTATGCAATTATTAATACATGATAGATGAAATTGAATGAAACTGCTACCTGAACTCCAAGCTTAGTCCTTTACTGTCTCCTTTTCTTTCCACTGACCTCCTCAGCTTATGTCACTATCTATACCTACATATAATATATAAATAATGAATTAATATCTATATTCCTGGATAACTACCCGGCGTCTCTCACGTCCTAAATATTTGATACTACCCTATTCTCTTCGTCTAGAAATTGCCCATAGTTATTTACTCATATTAAATTTTCTTATTCTCAATGTTTGACCAATAGTTTCTATAAGAGCAATTCTTTAAATATTTTAATTATTTATTTAACACATAATTCAGTTTCAAGTTCAAAACTTAATTCTTTATAATATTCTTGATATCTTTACAATCCCACAACATACCTAGAATTTCTATATAAAATTATTCCTAATTTCTAAATCAACGCTTTAAAACATATAAAACATATCAACACCTTAAACCCATGTCTTCCAGTCCTTCATACACGTTAAATAACTTAATTCTTTAGTTCAAATAATAAATTCTATATTTATAGTAAATCCTTAATAATGACATAGAAACACACACATATGAAGACATGAACACAACATAATTTCAAATAAGTGCAAAATATCAAGAGTAGATCAATCCATCCTCAACCATCGTTATTAACATAATTCTTCCTTATTTTTCTTCCAAAAACACCTTAATAATTAGGTTGCATTTCTCATTCCGAAAATCATTAATCAAACTTGACCCACTTTAATTCTTTATATTCTAAATCCTTAATTATGAACAATTACTTTAATCAATGGTTTCCTTTCTAAAGTCTCAAATTCTTTCCTTGAATATAGAATCAATACTCCATATATTCTAATCCTTAAACCATCTACATCCATAAATTCACCCTTAATCATTAGACTGATTCTCTATACTTCATGTGGATCCCACCTTAATAATCACTATAGATTCAATCACAATTTCTTCTAATTCTAAAATCAGAATCTACACTTGAACAGTCCAATTCACCATAAACAATCACACACTAACACTATCTCTTCATTATCCTCAAACTCCTCTTCATCAATTACCATCCTTGATTCTACTTTCATCCCATTTTCATAACAATTGCTCACAATCTATATTGTTCAAATTATTCAAATACCCATTATTTGATTCCTCACAATTATAAACCCCATCAGATTAATCAAGTAACTTAAATCCATAATCCATAAACATTTTAAAACCATTGGATTACCTACTAACAGTTAAGGACTTTAAACAAGAAACAATTCAGATTCATCATCCTATTTATTAGAATTCATTTACAATTCAAATATGTCCTTAACAACTTTAATTCATATTCTAATCAAAATTCTAAGCCATATACAATCCAACAACTTGAATCAAATCAATATTTATATAACCCTTATTTCAATCAAGGATTAATAGAGAAAACCAAATCACAAGATTTAACTTCATCTAAATTCTTCAATTGTTTATTCCATCATTACCATAATTATATAACTCTTGATATCCCTCATTAATCTAAAAAAAAATCATCTCTAGACTTACATTCTACATACATCACATAAATATAATAATAATAATAATAATAATAATAATAATAGTCCTTAATCCCAAATCAGCACCAATCTCTTATTTATTTAACAAGTTGAACTAAACATCATTATCTAAATAACTCTACTTAAGTCTTGCTAAGTTTCACAGGTTCAAACAATAACTCCCTTATTTTCGGACCATCAAAACCAACTAAAATAGATCAATCTTCTCCTTACTAAAACCTTTACACACATCTTGACAGCTTCAAAATACTCTTGGGTTCCATCTACATTAATAATCAACAAACATCCAATTATTATCCATTTAAACCTAAATCCACACCTAATTCTTCTTTATCAGGTGAAGCCCCCCTTTCCTTTTCTTCTATATAGCTTACAACTTTTAATCATCCAAATCTTTTAAATCATTCACTACACCTTTACCCATTACTCCAACCCATACTTTACTATTACACAAAGATCAATCCCATTCCCGAAGTAAAATGTCTATTTAACTAAATCCATTTAGACTTGAACACCATAAGTATACTCATTTACATCTATACTCTTATCCTATTATTTATTTAGAATCTTTTACATTACTAAATCTAACCTGCAAAACCATGATAAATCTCACTTTTATTTCTATCATTCCCTCATAAATTAATATCACAATTTCTCTTCTCTTTGCTTATAAACCAGTGGCCAGAGCAACCAAGAATTAGAATTTCAGTACCTAGTACCTTCAATCAAACAACAATAACAACTTCCTATTTTCTTATCCAATTAATCATCACAACATTTTCCTTTTCCCTGAACAAAATCCATCAGCAAACAACTTCAATTTACATCCCAAAGCAAAATAAAATACCGTTAATTCCTTTTTATCCTCCCTGGCCGACAGAAACAGAAAAGCAAGAGAAAGAACAAGAACTCCAACTCAATCAAATTCACTTATTCTATCATCTTTTCCTTGTGCTTGGAACATCCATACATCAAAAGAAAGGAACAGAATCAAACAACCACCAAAGGTCTTGAATTCGGCCAAAACAAGCAAGAATTGAATAGGCAGAGATTCGGCCAAGCAGAGGAACAAAGAAGAACAAGAAAGAACAGAGATTATAGAAACATATTAACTCATCTTTTCTTCATCATAATCAGAACACAATCACGGAAACCAAAATTCTCAAGCAAGAAAGTCGGCGGAACAGGGGAGAAGAAGAAATTCTTCAAAAATTCTCAAAACCTCCGAAATCACGCATGCAACCTCAAACAACAACTTTAATCAACACTTAACATCATTTGGACACCCATTAATTTCGTTTTTGGTGAAGAATTGAAGAAGAACGTCGGGTGAACAGTAACCCAAAGGAGGAACTTGGGGAAAACCTTCTGAATACCACTCTCTAACTCAAATTCACCCCCAAAAGTGATTAATCGAAACCCAAGCTTCAATTTCACTGATTTTTAGCTTATAAAACCCCAAAATCCCAAATCGGACCTCACCCTAAATCACTCAAATCGGAACGGAGAAGAGAAAAAAAATGAAGAAATAAGGTTTACACATAGTTACCCTAAGCTTTCCGTTCATTTCCATGGGTTCCAGCCGCCGGTCGCCGCCGATTTCGCCTTGGTCTGCCGGGGAAGCTCGAAGGAACAGAGAGGGAACGAAGAGAGAGTGAGGACAGAGGGAGAGACGGGTTTGGGAGAGGGAAGAGTGAAATGAACACTGAAAACGTGGGAGTATATAATTAAGGAATGAATTAGATATTTTAATTAGGTTCTTTACCATTTTGCATCTCCTTATTTAACTGGAGATATTTTTAGCTAAGGGCAGATATTGTCTTTTTAATTTTCCAATTTATATTTTCTCTTAAATGGTAATTTCATTTACCATTATCATTTGGAAATATACCTAAGTCTGTCCCCAAAATAATTTCTCTAGATATGTTTTAATTTCTAAATTCATTTATAAGACTTTTTAAATAATAAACAATACCTCAAGATTCTAAATACTTCCTTATTTAAATTTATCTCCCAACTATTTTTCCTTAACTAATAAAGAAAATAAGCTTTAAAATCATTAAAAATACATCTGACTTCATAAATTTATTTATAAGGCTTTTTAATTTCTAAATGCCTTTCTAAGACCCAACTAAATCCTTTTTCTCCAAGTTAAGTCTTATCTTCTAATTGCTTCTCTTTGTTTCTTAAAGAAAATAGGCCTTAAAATTATAAAAAATGCCTAAATATTATAAATTCATTTTTTTTCAATGCTTTTTAATATTCTAGTTACATTTTTAGGATCTTAAATAATTCCCTATTTTCTACTTTCTAAAATTTGGGGTGTTACAAACATCAACAATTAGGATTCTAGAACCTAAACTACAATAACCATCAATACACTTCCTACTCCCTTTTCTAATTCTTGTTTAACAAAATATCAGTACAAATCTATACTCCCTGCACAAACTCACGGCCAGGGAAGAAATCATAAGAGAATAAAATTAAACAACTACTATCAATCAACACTAAGCCATCAATCCAGACATGCAATTCAATTAATCCAAACTCTCAAATCCTTTCCTCCACCCTTCGGCCAAAACAGAACAGAACAGGGAAATTGAGCAATAATTCAACCCTTCACAAATCCATCAAATCACACATATAACATGCTTATTAGAACCTCCCAATTGCAAGTATATCATGTTCAAGAATTTTCCCTCTTCATTCTCGGCCAGCACAGAACAAAGGTAGGGAAAAGCAACAAAATTCCAGATGTCTTTAATTCACATTCAAAACACTTATTCCAACTTCCAATTCATACATATATGTTGCTTCACAAATTTTCCCCTCTTAGCCCAACGTATTCAACGAAACAGGGGAGAAGAAGAAAACACTCAAAAATTCGTTAAGCTTCATTAATCCACATACAACCCAATCCATAACCTTAGTCTTACTAGAAGTCAGTAAATATTAGGCTTCAAAACAATGAACACCCCAAAAATCCCCAATTGGCCGCTGCATGAACAGTAACAGGGAAGAGGGAATTCGAAAATCTTGAACCTATTTCACTTCCTTTCCAAAATCAATACTCAATCTACCAAGAGAAAGGTTCAAGGAACATTTCTATAATTTCAGAGACTTCAAAAACCTTCCCAAAATCTGAATCATTTCCCCCCATTTCACTCAAACGCGTGGCGGAAAAGAAGGAAAACAAGAAGGAAAAACTTACCTAAACTTGTTCCAAACTCCTTGAATGTTTCCTTCCCTTATCCCGCCGTTGATCGCCGTCGCCCGAGCCGGTCGCCGCTGAACGCCGAAGAACCAGAGAGAAGAGAGAATGAGAGAGTGAAGTCGGGTGAGAGAGGGAGAGTGTAATGTGTGTGTGTGTGTCGGTCATGAGGGAGTATATTATATATATATATATATTTTAAATGTGTGTATACGTGGAGACAGGGGAATAAAAAGGAATAAGAGGGAATAGAAACATGGAGTACACATGTGTGGCCTAAATTAAAAGAGAAACATGATATTTTGTTTTTATGGGTATTTTACAATCTTGCCCTTCCTTTATAATGGAGGATATTTTTAACTAGGGGCAGATATTGTCTTTTTCATTTCCTATTTCCTATTTTTCTCTTAAATCATAATTTTATTTATCATTATCATTTAGAAATAGACCTAAATCTGTCCCCAAAATAATTTCTCTAGATATGCTTTGATTCCTGAATTTATTTATAAGAATTTTTAATTAATAACCAATACCCCAAGATTCTAAATATTTCCTTATTTAAATTTATCTTCTAACTATTTTCCCTGAGCTAATAAAGAAAATAAACTTTAAAAATTATTAAAAATATACCTGGCCTCATAAATTTATTTATAAGGCTTTTTAATTTCTAAATACATTTCTAAAACCTCAACTATATCCTTGTTATCCTTTTTTCTCCAGATTATGTTTTATCTTCTAATTAATTTTTCTTTGTTTCTTAAATAAAATAAGCCTTACAATTATTCAAAAAGCCTAATATCATTAAAAAAAAATTTATGCTTTTTTTAATATTTTAATAATATCCCTAAAAACCTACCTAATTCCTTATGTCTATTTTTAAATTTTTGGGGTGTTACATAAGTAATATCATGTAATTTTAACTACCTTAACTAACAACCTTAATATAATCTAATTAGGTAATTAAGTTTTATATTTACGACTGGAGGGAGTAATATATATTTTGGGGCCCACTAAGTCAAAAAAAAAAAAAAACAACAATGAACCCTCTTTAACAGACATGTCATTTTTGACTTATTTTAAAAAGTTTATGGTTATTTTTGCACACAAAAGGATATGGTGCTAGACGCACTTCTTAGAAAAGTACAAGACTATTTTTGACCTTTAACCCAAAAATTAATTACACTGTTACAAGTAGTACAAAAATTTCTTATTGTTCTGTTCTACAAATATGTTCATATGAGTGCTATACTCTATCTTCCTTAATTATTTTAAGCATTTGTAATCAGTTATGATCTATGACAAGTTTTTTTAAGAATATATTACATAGGAAAAAAAAAGATAAGTATCTTACAAACATATTTGACTACCATATGGTAAAACCAGAAAACCTACTTAAAATACTTATACAATCTTGTAAAACCATGAGCACCCACTACTAATGAAATTCTACAATTTAACATCATTCTTAGCTTTTGATCTTCAGTATGAATAACAATACCATAACTACATGGAGTGGAAATGCACTGCTAATTGCATATGAAAATTAAAATTTGTCTCAAATGACATAATATGACAGTTCTTTTATCTTAGCATCGCTTCTTGCTAAAAGAGAAATACTTGACACATTCCCTCTGAAAATATATAGAAGCATGGAACAATCCTTCTCCATACTATTTAAGATTTAGGGATCCTAGAAATTACAACTAAATCATGAAGTATCTGAAAATGTAAACAAGAGTTATATTCCCTCCATTCTTAAATATAAGACTTAGTTGACTTTTTTGGAAAATTCTAAGAAAGCTAAATAGGTTATTTAAAAATTGATTTTCCTCAAATTTTTCTCTAAACTAGATTATTTGATTTATAAGCTAACATATGATCAATTTTCCAAACATTCTCTTTCATCTTCTTTTTATAATTACCCTCTTTCTTACTCATTCATAAATAAGAGCAATTTTGGAAGAAATGGTATATTTTCTACACATTTATTGTTTTTAACTAACTTTAACTAAATTTTTAGGAAACCGCAATTCGGTTAAAAAGACCTTATATATTATGACGGATGGAGTATTAAATAACCAAACAAGCTAGCGAGTGACAAGAGCAACGTTCTCACATTCCCTTTAACATCTTCAAGCAACATTCTCACAAGTTTATATTACACACAGGATGCCTTTGATTGTCAGTATAAAGCAAAAACTTGATCAATAATTCAAGTGCTAATGCCATAAAATAAAATAAAAATATTACTTCTTCAACCCTTAATATTAGGCTCAACTGACTAAGTTAGAAAAATTGATAAAGCTAAATAAATAACTTAATCATAGCATATGTTATATGGTATTTCTGAAAAAAAAAACTTATATATATCATTAGATTGTATATCATTTTATAAGCCATATCTGACTAACTCTTATATTTAAACCACGATGAAGTAGTATATTTGGCATCATAAAATGGACTCCCTGCTCAGTATCATGCAGCTTTCAAAGTGAAGTTCATATTCAATCTGAATATTATGTATAGATAAACATAACATGCACACAACAACCTCAATCTAGTTAGGACCAAACATTGACATCTACTCCCTCTTGTCCCTATTATAAGAGGTAGTCAAGCTTTTTACACATACCAATAAAAACATGTTGAAATCATTTATTATGTGTAGATTTTACATTTTTACCCATATCATTTATTACACACACTTTCTCTCTCCTTCTTACATTTATTAATATATAAGGACAGAAATGGAAAACATACATTTATTACTTTGACTTTTACATATTACCTCTTATATTTTGGACTAAAAAATTTGTAATATTACCTCTTATATTTAGGACCAGAGGGAGTACTATGTACATGTCACTGAACGTCAAACAAACAAAGGCTTTAAAGATTTCAATTTCAACATTACCGGTAATACCAGATTCTTCTAAGGTCTCGCTTGAAACAACCTTCTCAATGGGTTCATCAATTTCCTAAACCGACCAGAAGAAAAAGCAAGATTAAATTACTTTGAAAAATTGTTTAAGAACCACTATGGTGCCTTAACACTATGACAGTAATGACCATGTTCTTCACCAACATGAATCAAATACCAGATTAGTATTTGGCCATTAAGGAAGAAAGAACAACGTCATGTTAAGACAGACATCGCCAATTATATCCAACAAATGGCTTCAACAGAACATTAACAGTAGTAAAAAAACAACAACTTTTAGCAGAAAATATCGATAGAGGGTCATATCTTGTTTCACTTATACGACAAGCACTTCGAAGCCATCTTATGAAGAAGCTTCCCGGCCTTATCATCCTCATTTTTATCAAGAAGATGCCCCATAATAGTTTTAAGAGTTACTATGTTAGGGAGGAAGCCATTGTCATCCATTTTATCAATAAGGACCTTTGACAAACAAACCCTCTTTGCAAAGCCCTTTGACCATAACATTATAGGACACAACATCTAGATGGCGACCTTCCAACAAGAGATATTAAAAAATCTCTCTTGCCTTATTTAGCCCCTTTCACCTGTGCATAAACCATTCATTAGAATATTGTAGGTATGGGCAGTAGGTCGGATTTCTTCTTTAACAATATGTCCAAATAATGCAATTGTCTGATCAAGATCCCGTCTTTTGCATAATGCGTGTAATAAGATATTATAAGTGAATATATTAGGGCGATGACCTTTGTGATGCATCTCATCAAGAAGATCACGAACAAATGAGATTCTTCCAGCTTTACACAAGCCATCAATCAAAGTATTATAACTTACTGTGTTGAGAACCAAATTTCTTGAACGCATTTTCTTGAACAGATTAATGGCCTCGTCAATTCTTTTATTCTTACAATATCCATTAATCAAAATGGTATAACTCCAAACATCAGCTTTCAAACCATCTTTTATCATTCTATTAAACACTTCTGACGCCTCCTGGAGATTATTGATTATACAATATCCTTCTACATTAAACTTGTGTAAGCAATGACATCAGTAGGATTTTGGTCAAGCTTCATGGTTTTGGAAAACATAGCTTGAGCTTCTACTATCCTTCCATCTTTACAAAATGCATCCACCAATATAGTAAGGGTGACCTCATCTAAGTTGATGCCTCTTCGGAACATATCATTCAGCAGTTGGGTAACTTCTTCCCATCGCTGGATTTTACAGAATCCATCAATAAGGCAATTGTATGTGACTGTGTCGGGAAATATTTTCTGGTCAATCATTTCTGAAAGCAAACCAAGCCCCTCATCTACAAACCCATCTTTACAAAGGGCATATATGACTGCACTGTACATAACTGCATCAGGCTTGATTGCAAGTTTGGGCAGGTTCTGGAGTAACTTAATAGCAGATCGTGTTTTCCCCGTTTTACACAATCCATTGATTAATGTGCCGTAACTAACTTTATCCAAACTAAACCCTTTCGCAATGACAATGAGCTCATCATGAAAATCCAAACCTTCACCAACCATGTTATGGATACAGAGTCCCTTCATTAGTGTAGTCAAAGATATAGTATTTGGTCGAAAACCCATCTTAAAAATCTTCCCAGAGAAAGCAGGATCTATCTATCTGATCCACATGGCAGTAACAGTTGATCAAAATGTTGAGAGAAACCAAAGATGGGGTAAAACCCTTGAACCCTACCTGAGAAGAAAGTGAAATGGCAGTGGGATAATAATTCATTTTGACAATGGCTCCCAAGGTCTTGTTAATTTCGACTATGGAGTTAGGCAAATGACCAAAATAACTATTCAACCATCATACATTTTTTATGCGTCTTGGTCATAGAAGGCTACAGACAGCCATTCAGCAAAACTTTTTTTTATCTATAACAAACTATCATTATACCAATTCACCAATGTATTTAGAATTTCATCGACTACATATTCCTGTATTATTTATTTCCGAGCATTGCATGGGAGTCTAGACATTTTTTTCCCTTTGTCAGCATAAGTCCTACAGTATGTTTAAAATAACTTCAATTCCTGTCAATGAGGACCTACAGATATTAAATTTAAAAAATAATAAAACCAGACAAACCACGAAGCTCAAAGTAATCATATAATTTCGCCAAGAGCAAATGCTTGTAAAGTTCCTATGATCCTTTCGACTTTTTGATGCATCAATTTATTTTAAAATTGAACTTAATTGTCGTCCACATAAGATTGAAACAATAAGAAGAGCTTTACTTGCTTATATAACCAGAAAGGCAGAAACTAGTCATATAATTAATGTAACTAAAAAAACTCAGAACACTCAGAGTAACTAATTTGTCCCGAAGTAGCAGTAAGAACAAAGCACGGCATAAATAATAACAGAATTTTAAGCGATGGAGAATGGGCAAAGCTTTTTTTTCCCCCCCTTTTCTGAGGGATGAATAATTAACAAGGGCTTTGAAACAAAAGCAGTGACATTTGATCATAGTACTACACTGAGGGTATGCCTTGAATCTTGACTTTACTCAAGCCCAAGCCTCACCGTACAGAGACAATATACAATTATAGAATCAGCCATTAAGAAGAAAGAACAAGGCATACCAACAGAAAAGTTTATCATTATAGAATCAGCCACAAAAATTTCTCATTGCTCACTATGCAGAGACAAAATCAATAAATTTATTAAACCTATAACTTGAACAGAATATCAACAGTTATTAGATTCATCAACTTGTAGCAGGAAAAAACAAGCAATAAAAGGCCTCACCTAATTTCATTTCAACGACAAGCCCTTTGACACCATCTTATGAAGGATCTTTTCTGCCTTACCATCCTCATTTTTATCAAGAAGAAGTCCAATGATAGTTTTAAAAGTTATCATGTTAGGGATACAGCCAATGTCTTCCATGTTATGCAGAAGGGTCTCTGCCTCATCAAACAAACCCCCTTTGCAAAGTCCCTTAATCATAACATTATAGGACACAACATCTAGATGGCGACCTTCCATCAAAAGACAGTGAAAAACCTCTCTTGCCTTATTTAATCTTCCATCTGTGCACAAACCATCCATAAGAATATTGTAGGTGCGGAGAGTAGGTCGGATTTCTTCTCTAACAATATGTTCATATAATGCAATTGCTCGATCAAGATCCCCTCTTTTGCATAATGCATGTAATAAGATATTGTATGTGATAATATTAGGGCGATGACCTTTGCGATGCATCTCATCAAGAAGATCACGAACAAATGAGATTCTTCCTGCTTTACACAAGCCATCAATCAAAGTATTATAACTTACTGTGTTAAGAACCAAATTTCTTGAACGCATTTTCTTGAACAGATATATGGCCTCATCGATTCTTTTATTCCTGCAATACCCATTAATCAAAATGGTATAACTCCAAGCATCTGCTCTCAAACCACTTTTTATCATCCTATTAAACACTTCGGAGGCCTCCTGGAGATTGTTGAGTATACAATATCCTTCTATTAAAATGGTGTAAGTAATGACAGTAGGATTTTCACCAATCTTCATGATTTTGGCATACACACCTTGAGCTTCTATGATCCTTCCACCTTTACAAAATGCACCCAACAATATAGTAAGGGTGACAACATTCAATTTGATGCGTCTCTGGAGCATATCATTCAGTAGCCAAGTAACTTCTTTCCATCGCTGGATTTTGCAGAATCCATCAATCAGGCAACTGTATGTGACCGCGTCGGGAAATATTTGCCGCTCAATCATTTCTGAAAGCAAACCAAGCCCCTCATCCACAAAACCATCTTTACAAAGGGCATCTATAACTGTACTGTACATAACTGCATCAGGCTTGATTGCAAGTCTCGGCAGCTTCTGGAGTAACTTAATAGCAGAACTTGTTTTCCCCGTTTTACACAATCCGTTGATTAATGTGCCGTAACTAACTTCATTCAAGAAAAATCCTTTTGCAATTAGCTCATCATGAAAATCCAATGCTTCACCAACCATGTTATTGATACAGAGTCCCTTCATTAGTGTAGTCAAAGTTATAGTATTTGGTTGAAAACCCATCTTAAAAATCTTGCCAAATACAAAGAAAGCAGGATCCATCTGACCCACATGGCAGTAACAATTGATCAAAATGCCCAGAGAAACCAAACATGGAGTGAAACCCTTCAACCCCACCTGAGAATAAAGTGAAATAGCAACGGAATAATTCTTCATTTTGACAATGGCTCCCAAGGTTTTGTTAATTTCAACGATGGAGGGAGGGGGACGCCTACGGAGCAAGCGATTGAAGGAATCAACGGCATCTGAGATGTCGTGTGGATTGGGAGAATGGGAATGGAGGAAATGGGGTGAAGAGAGAAGGAAGAGAGAAGAAGAAGATGGAAGAAAGATGGGAAATTGAAGGAAGCCATACCTTGAAGCTGCAGAAGACAACATCTTCTTCGCAGAGTGAAGTGAGATTTCGGCGACAGAATGTCTGAAGGTCCAACCGGATCGAGCCGATGATGGTATGTCAACGGAGGTACTACTTTCTTTTCTTTTGATACATAGGGAATTCTGAAAGACACCCCAGGGGTCGAACCCTCTTCCCCCTACACCCACTAACCTCATTAAGGAGGCTTTATGCCAACTGATCTAATGATCATTGGCGGAGGTACTATTTTTTTATTACAACTCTAATTACTAAATTTTTTTTAAATATAAGTTCATTTTAAGATCAATTAATGTTACTGTGACTATTTTACCCTATATTAGAAATAGAAAAGATGAGAAAGAAGGTTTATAATGTATAAAATATTATTTTTACATCTATTCTTAGATAAGGGCATGGTTGGAAATTTTTTTGAAAATGGGCCATATTTAATGCTATAACTTCCACTCCTTGGTATATGAGAAGTAGTTAGGGTGGACTTATAATAAGGAATAGAGTGGTAATAGATATAAAGTGACTTTGACTTTTTTTAAATAAAGAAGTCAAAATAGACAACTTAATTTTAAGGTATCTTATATATAATTGTATTATGCAAATGTTTATAAGTGAGGTAGATTAATTTTGAAGAAAAATATAACTATCAATATTTTAAAGTAATTAATTTTGCATCCTTAATTTTTCCAAAAAATCAAAGTGATCTTATAATTAGGATTGAAATGAGTAATTTTTTTAGAAAGATATAAATTTGTTTAATGAGTTTTTTTGCCTTTTATCCTTGTACAAAATTAAAAAAATACTACATATATAAGATATATTACATTTTTATATAAATCAAATATTTTATATTAAGTATATAACTAATATGATAAATATTTGGGACGAGACAAAATTCGGGACGGGATGAAGCTCATTTTGTGTCCCGTTCCTTCCCACTTATAATTTTGTCTCGTCCCAAAATGGTTAGGATCGGAATGGGACATCCAAGACGGGGATGGAAGTGAACTCCCTTATATTAGGTATTATTTTTATCCTTTAATTTTAAAAAATGCCCTTTTAGTCTTTTCTTACTAATGCCATTAGTTTCATTCAATGGAAAATATCCACTCAACAAATTTCTATGGTGATTATATGATAAAATATTGACAAAGTATCTTTAAATTTTAACTTTCCAATATAATCATTTTTATTTTTTAAAAATTAGTCATTTTGTCCTCATTTAATTATAGAATTATCATTTAGATTTGCTGAATCACCATTTTTGTTAAGTGAAACTGATGACGTTCATAACAAAGGACTAATTAAAAACGCACTTTTCAAACTTACAGGATCAAAATGATACTTGATACAAGTATAAAGGACCAAAAGTATATTTTAACCTTCTTATAATTATTATTAATAGAGCGATTTTCACAAGAAACCGAGAAAAAAAGGAAGAGTAAATTAATTACAAGTTATATAGAAAAAACTTAATTAAGATGATATCCTAAGAAACCCCCTAATTAAACTTAGGTCCATGTGGACCTTAATTATATTAAGTTCTAAACAAAAAATTCTCATCGTCTCGTAAAAAGTTGTTATAGAATAAGAATTTAAACAGTTGTGAATGATGCTCATAATGTTATTACAAAGATAAAAAAATTATGAGAAAACGAGAGCCAACACACTAATAAATTAAAGGTAAAATTGTGCATTCATATAAAAATTAATTATACTACTTATAAATAACACAAACATTTATTATTTCTCTGCACTACAAGGTTCAAATGAGTGCTATACCCTATCTTCTTTAATTATTTCAAGGATTCGTAATTATTTATGATTCATGACTACTTTAGTTGAAGATTAAGTAGAACCTGTCCTTGACATAGAAACCAATATTCTTCAGAACAATCTCACAAGTTTATATATTTATATATATTTGCCAACATTAAAATTTAATTCAATACTAGACCAACCATTAAAGTGGCAATACCTAATTGGGTCCGTTGAAGCAGTTTTCAACAACTAAACTGAAGAAAATTAAAATTAGTAATCCCACACTTCAAAATTAAATGATCAAACAGCATAGCCGGTGACAAAAGCAAAGTTCTCACATTTCCTCTAAAAACTTCAAGCAACCTTTTCACAAGTTTACATTAGACGCAACTGACCAAGTCAGAAAATTTGATGAAGCTAAAGAAACAACTTAATTATAGTATATGTTACATGGTATGACCGAAAAAACTTGTATGTATCATTAGATTGTACATCATTTTATAAGCCACATCTAACTAACTCTTATTTAGGACAGGAGGTAGTAGTATATTTGGCATTATAAAATGGACTCGCTACTCAGCATCATGCAGCCTTCAAACCAAAGTATTCAATCTATGTATTCTGCATAAACAAACATAACATGCAACACAACAACTTAACTGAGGCTGCATCAATCAATCTAGAGAAGTTTAAGACCAAACATTGGCATATACCATGTACATGTCATTGAAAATCCAAAAAACAAAGGCTTTAAAGATGTCGATTTCGACATTATTGGTAATACCAGATTCTTCCAAGGTCTCGCTTGAAACAACCTTCTTAATGGGTTCATCAATTTCCTAAACCAACCTTTGTGATGCATCTCATCTATAAGATCATGAAGAAATGAGGTTCTTCCAACTTTACACAAGACATCAAAGTATTATAACTTACTGTGTGGAGAACCAAATTTCTTGAACGCATTTTCTTGAACAGATAAATGGCCTCGTCAGTTCTTATATTCTTACAATATCCATTAATCAAAATGGTATAACTCCAAACATCAGCTCTAAATTAAAGCCACCTTTAATCATCCTATTAAACACTTCTAAGGCCTCCTAGACATTATTGATCATACAATATCCTTCTATTAAACTGGTGTAAGGACTGACATCAGTAGGATTTTGACCAATCTTCATGATTTTGGCAAACACAGCTTGAGCTTCTATGATCCTTCCATCTTTGCAAAATACATTCATCAATGTGCTAAGGGTGACAACATTTAAGTTGATGCCTTTTCGAAACATATCGTCAAGCAATTGAGATACTTGTTCCCATTGCAGAATTTTGCAGAATCCATCAATCAGAGCAGTGTACGTGACGGTATTGGGAAATATTTTTTGGTCAATCATTTCTGAAAATAAAAAAAGTGCCTCACTCACAAGTCTATCTTTACAAAGCCCATCGATGACTGTGGAGCACATAACAACACTAGGCTTCATTGAAATTGTAGGCAGCTTCCGTAGTAACTTGACAACGGATCTTGTTTTCCCCGTTTTACACAAACCATTGGTTAAAGTGCCGTAACTAACTTCATTCAAGAAAAATCCTTTTGCAATTAGCTCATCATGAATATCTAAGGCTTCACCAACCATGTTATTGATACAGAGTCCCTTCAACAGTGTATTAAAAGTTTTAGTATCGGGCCGAAAACCCATCTTGAAAACCTTACCCAATACAGAGAAAGCAGAGTCCATCTGACCCAAGTGCAAGTAACAGCTTATCAAAATGTTGAGATAAACCAAAGATGGAGTGAAACTCTTCAACCCTACCTAAGATGAAAGTGAAATAGTAGTGGCATAATGCTTCATTTTGACAATGGCTCCCAAAGTTTTGTTGATTTTGAATATGGAAGGTGGGGGTCGCTTACAGAGCAAGCGATTGAAAGAATCAACAACATCTGAGATTTTTTTTTGGATTGGGAGAATGGGAATGGAGGAAATAGGGTGAAGAGAGAAGGAAGCGGGAAGAAGAAGATGGAAGAAAGAGGGGAAAATGAAGGAAGCCATACCTTGAAGTTGCAGAAGACAACATTTTCTTCATAAAGGAAGATGGGATTTCAACGGGAGGTGACTATGTTGAAGAGTATGGGATCTACATATGCCCCATTAGGTACAATGGAAGAGGTTTTGATGGAAATGGAGGTGGAATTGGAAGGGGACGTGGATGTGGAAGTAGAAGCGAGGTTAAAAGTTTGTTTGATATACCTATGAAAGTGAAGTATTATTTTTAATTTATAAATCCGTTTTCAATATAAAAATATGAAATTACCCGTACTAAAAAAACCATTAGCATCTTCCTATCAATTCCATCTTCATCGTTATCCTCAACCTCCACCCCCAAAGCCCCAGAACTGAACGGTGAATAAATTCATCTAACCACCTGCACCTAACATGGAAAAGACGCCGACCACGGAGGAAGTTGATTACAGGAAATCAAACCTCCATAAAGAAATCAAATCAAACAAGAAATCAAATAACAATGAAACCGAATAGAAAGGAACTTGAAAAAATCAAAATCAAAATCAAAATCAAAGGAGAAGCTTGAGAATGTAATCGATGGGGTTGGAGAATGGAAGTAGATATAGAGTCGAACTGTCAAGGCCACCCTCGTGTGTTAACCTTCGCCATCACAAATCTCAAGAGGGAGAAGACAAAGGAGGTCATCTTGCTCCGTGCGTCTTCATGCATCACATATCTGAAAAAGGAAAAGATAAAGAAGGTTGTGATCCTCTGTCGCATCTCTGAAGTCGAGACGCAATTCTCTACGTGAGGACATCACAAATCAAAGAAGGATGCCGAAGAAGGGGAGCTGTGAACGATGGAGATGGACGTCAGAGGTGAAGATTGTGAATGATGGTGGAGGTAGAAAAGTAACCGTCGTCTTTTAGGAATTAAGGTCATTCACCGTCATCCTCACTAGAGTCTTCGTCTTCTTCCTTCGAGCTCACAGGAGCCACCGTCATCTTCTGTCGTCCTCATGAGCATCCTTGTTAGGTATGGTTTAAAGGGGCAAAGTGGTCCAATTCTCTGAGAACTGGAACTGGGTTCCTTAGGGGGGTGATGGAACCCACTTCCATCATTTTTGATGAAAATGGGTTCCATCACCCCCCCTAAGGAACCCAGTTCCAATTCTCAGAGAATTGGACCAATTTGCCCCTTTAAACCATACCTAACAAGGATGCTCATGAGGACGACAGAAGATGACGGTGGCTCCTGTTTGATGGAACTGGGTTCCATGGCACCAAACAACCCAAAACACCACTTCCACTTCCACTTCTCTAGACGCAGTTCTAACGAACCAAACAGGGCATTAAGGATGATTCTTGGGCAACATGCCCTTGTCCTTGCACCCTGCCTGAGTTTGCCCCTACTATTTTTTTCTCCTCTATTAGATTTTTTTTTGCCAAACTCCTTTATTAGATTAGTAATTTTTAAAATATACTAATTGCATCTTTTCTGTTTATTGAATCTTGTATTGAACATTGTTTATCTATCTATTAGGTTGCAAGTTTTTAGGAGGAGAGGGGAAATTCTTAATCAACCTGATTCGCTATGTCATTTATGGTCTTCCCAATCACAAACATATAAGATATGACATGGATGTATTAGTCAGACTGGACACTTTAAAATTATTTTTCAAATAAATTTATTTTTTTGGACTTGCAAAGTTAAGAAAACATAGAATAATTTTTTTATGGGTTAACGGTTAAAAATGCGCATGTGATTTTGTCAAAAGTTCATCCAGCACCACATGCTTTTTTAACCAAAAGTAACTTTGAACTTTCAAATTGGGTCAAATGTCACATTTACAGTTATATTCCAAAAGGAAGCGCTTAGTGCTGGGCGAACTTTTTTACAAAATCACATGTGTATTTTTTATCCTCAATTAACTGTAAATGTGATTTTTGATCTAATTTGAAAGTTCAAAGTTACTTTTGGTAAAAAAAACATTTGGTACTGAATGAACTTTTGACAAAATCACATGTGTATTTTTAAACCTTAACCCTTTTTTTATTTGACAAATAATTTTTTTAGGTTGTTCGGTCAAATTAAGACATCAACATTATAACTTACATGTTTTCTTGTAATTGGGGAGACCACAAATGACTTGACGAACCGGATTCAACTAAAAAGTTCTCTTTTACTAGTTAAAAATATTAAACTTCAAGCATTGATATTGTATTATCTATCTATCTATTACTTCCTCCTCCCCCGTTTCTAAATATAATATCCAGTTGACTTTTTTTTGGGAGAAATTAATGAAGCTAAATGCACTACTATAAAAGCCCATTTCTTGTCCCTAATTAACGTCAGTCAATTATAAAACTGACATTGAAAATAACTCGATGGCATTTTTGTAATTAAATTTGGGACCCAAGAAGAAACGATGTCCCTAAATTTGAGGATATGTGACGTGAAAAAAAAACAATGTCACATATCAAAAAACCTATGACATTGTTTCTTGAAACAATGTCACAAGATTTTTGATATGTGACGTGGAAAGAAGAAACAATGTTACATGTTTTCTGATATGTGACATGGTTTCTTTCCACGTCACATATTAAGCATATAAATGACGTTGTTTCTTAAATTTTTTCTATAAAAAGGGCGGCTTTTTTTCCCTCAACTCCCCATTTCCCTCTCTTAGCTAATAAGAAACAATGTCACAAGTTTTTTGATATGTGACGTGGAAAGAAGAAACAATGTCACAGGTTTTTTGATATGTGACATGGTTTCTTTCCACGTTACATATTAAGCATACAAGTGACATTGTTTCTTAAATTTTTTTAAAAAAAGGGCGCCTTTTTTCCCCTCGGCTCCCCATTTCCCTCTCTTAGCTAATAACTTCTCTGACCCGATCGAAACATCATCTCCCTCACTTCCTCTTCTTCCTCCCAAACCCTCAGCTCCCTCACTTCGTCTTCTTCCTCCCAAACCCTTAGCTCCCCACTTCCTCAGCTCTCTTAGCTCTTTGGGCCCAACGCTCCCCCATTACCGGTGCCTCTCTTCCTCCTCAGCTTCATTGTCGGCACAGCTCTCGAAACCTCTGCCTCTCTTCCTCTTCTTTCATTCTGTTACTTTTTCAGGTTTAGCTCCCCTCTCTCTCCTTTTAGGTTTTTGCTTTTTATGTACTGCATTTTTGTATCTTTGCATTTTTCTCTATCTTCTTATTTTGGAGTTCTAAGTTCTTTTGTTGAGCATTCTTAGTTATTGAAATGTGTACACCTTTAATTAGCTACCCGTCCTGCTAATTTCATTACTCCTTGCTTTGTTTGAAATATGTACACCTTTAATTAGCTACCGGATGTATTCAAGCATTCTTAGTTTATTGATTTTCCTTTTCTTTCTTTCCTCTTGCTCTGCCGCTCCTTCAATGGCAGGTATGCATCTCCGTTTCTTCAATGTCATTTTCCTGACCGATTTCATGGAAATAATCATGCAAAATCCACTTCTAAATATTCCAGGATAAGAGGTGTTGTGTTACATTTGTTACATTAAGTGATTTACTTTTTCAATTAGAAGAACACGATTTTCAGGTTGTTCTTGAAATTGTTCTTGCTTGTTTCCCAATTTGATTCTTGATTTCTCTGCATTCCCAAGTTAATTTTTCTTTCGGATTTGGTTAGTAGAAATCAGTGAGCATTGTACAAAATACTAAGTTGTGTAAAAATGGAATTTTTTGTTTGTGTATGAATAGCACCGAAATAGGAAGAAATCAGTGTAATGCCGCCTCGGATCTGCTCTCCAAGAATTTAAGACCCAAGGGGTAGTGGAAGCTATCCCCGGGTGTCGGTCTCAAGGAGCCTTAGTGTAAATGACTACCTAATAGCTAGATGCGAAACTAATTGGACGGGATAACATTTTGTATTTGATTTTTAGATGTAGAAGTTTGTATGAAAAGTGTTGTATGTTCAAAGAAGAATTGACATTGGATTTAAACGGGAGATTTGGATTAAAATGGAAATGTATATTCTTGGTAAATGGAACTTTTTGGGAATCATTGCTTCAAAAATTAATTGGGAGTAAAAAGTGGTCAATTTCTAAAGAACCCTAGAGGAACCCCTCTAGGCTAGGCTTAGGTTAATTTAACAAACGCCGAAACCCCGCACGTTAATTAACTTAACCTAAGTTGATTAAGCACTTGACCCAATTAAATCTATTAATCGCAAGGGACTATTAATCCTACAACCGAAACCCCGGATTGCAACCAAATTAGCCTATTAATTCCAATTTATTGGTGGAACCCCATCCAATAACTTGAACCCAATAGGTTGAAGTCCAATGTCACTCAAACAATTAGTAGATTTACTTGCCAATTTCTAAACATAAATACTTGACACCATGATCCACTAAACAAGAACCCTCATTTAGCACAAGATTTTAACAAGAAAACATATATTAAATGATGAACCTATACAAATAAAATATGCTCAAGTCAATAAGTTCAATGTCAAGCATCCATACAAAGAAAATAATCAAGATAGGTTGTTTCTACCATTCTCATACAAAGATATAAATGAGAATCACATCCAAATACATATAACAATTCCTAGAACCCTAGAAAAATTGAAATACATATAAGGAAGAGAGAATGGAGAACAACACTCCCCTTTGAAGCTTCAAGCTCATCCCTAGAGCTCCATCACCAAGAATGCAAGAGCTTAGTTACTGCTCTTCATGGGAGAAACAACAACCAAGGTGGAAGGAAGGGTGGAAGCCATGTATGTTGGGTGGAGAAGAGGGTGGAAGATGAAGATGACATGAGAGAGTTGAGAGGATTAGGGTTTTTGGTGGCTGTAGAATGGTTAGAATGGGCTAGGGTTCGACCAATTTAAGTTTAAAACAAGTGGGTATCGGGTTATATTTGATTTGGGTCGGATCCAAATTGAAAAATCAGCAAAAATTCGTAGTTGTTCTGATGCGCGTATGCTGCGGCACACATGTTTGTGTGCTGCGGCATACCATACAGAGGCGCCAATTATGCCTTTTTCTTCGTGTGCTGCGGCACACATGTTTGTATGCCGCGGCATGCCATACAGAGGGGTCGATTTCGCAATTTTTTCATATGCCGCAGCACACATGTTTGTGCGCCGCGGCACACCATACAGAGAGGTTTCTTTGTTTTTGGCTGCCTTGGTGCATCCATTTAATCTTCTTTTAAACTTCTCTTCTTCCTGGATCTCTCCCTCTTTGGTCCTTGGGCGACCCTACAAGTAGAAATAAGACTAAACAAGGATCAAATAGCCCTATAAATCAATTAATGGAAATCAATCTACAATTATGGCTAATTAACCTCGTTTTCATGCAAATCCCACCTAGAGATCAATGATATTAAATGAGCACAATTGGACCAATCTTGCATCTTTTTCATGTTAGAAGCTTCAATTTAAACACATAAAAACATACAAATCCAAGGATTTGTCAGTGTAGTAGTAGCAAAAGTCACATGTATATATGTTTAGTTTGATTAAATTAGTTATATATCTAGTTGATGGTTTACATCTGTTAACGTTGTAATAATCTGTTTCCATCAGCAAAGTGACATGGCATGGCATGTCACTCATTACTCTAGTATGTGACGTGAATTCAGGAGAAACTACGTCACTCATTTTATAACATGTGGACGTGGTTTCTCTGAAACCATGTCATGTCACTCATTACTCTAGTATGTGACGTGAATTCAGGAGAAACCACGTCACTCATTTTATAACATGTGGACGTGGTTTCTCTGAAACCATGTCACATGTTTTAAACATGTGACGTGGTTTCTCAAAACATGTGACGTGTGTTATAAAATGAGTGACGTGATTTCTCCTGCCATGAGAAACCACGTCACTCATTATATAACTTGTGACATGGTTTCTTGGAGACCTAACAGACAAAACTCAACATTTTGCGGCTTATCCACGTCCCTTTTTTTTATAACATGTGACGTGGAAATTCTAACTTTTCATGTCTGTTATTTATTGTGACATGAAAAGTCAATTTTTCCGCGTCACTTGCTTTTATGTCCCATACAAAAGTGACATGAAAAACCCAAAATAACGGATATAGAAACCATTTTCTGTAGTAGTGATGAGACGCTTAATCATAACGTATTTTATGTATTATTAGATTATATGTCAATTTTATAAGACAAATATACTAGTTTACAGAAAAATTCAGGAGTGTCAATTTTAAGTAATCCATTTAGCTTACTTAAAATACTCCAAAAAAGTCAATTAGATCCTATATTTAGGAACAGATAGAGCATATTACTACCTTTGTTTCTTCAAAGAAGTGTTAGTTTTTTTTACCTGAAAGTGTTAGTTCACTATTTAGATGTATTAAAAAAAGTTAAATAAATAATTTAATTATATATAACATATGTCACGTAATTCTTTCGGTAATACTTATATATATTATTGGATTAAATATCAATTTATCACTCACATATATTAGTTTTAAGAAAAATGATTAGTCTAACAGGCAAAACAAAAAGACTATATTTAATATCAACATTATTTTCACATTAGCTCATATGTTTAAGATAAGGATAATACTCCCTTCTGTTCTAATCATAAGTTAAAGTTGACTTTTTTTTGTAGAAATTAAGAAAGCAAATTAGACTACTAAATGCTAACATATGCTTTTTGTTATTAGATTATGCATCAATTATAACCAAAATAAACTAGTTTTAAGAGAAAAAAAAGATAAATATAACCAATTTAAAGTGACTTATTTTACATTCTTAATTTTTTTTAGAAAAGTTAACTTGATCTTATAATTAAGACTGGAAGTACTATATTTTACAAATACATATACTTTTTCTCTTTTTAATTTGGTGCATACAACAAGAAAATCAAACATGCTAACTTTGTTAACAATACAAAATTAAAGGATCTAATGAACAAAAAAGGCACAAGTACCAAATAAAAAATATAGCTTAATATGTAAGCATTTGAAAATGCTTTTTCAACATTTAAAATCTTGAGATCAACAATTTTTGGGAGAATACTCTCTCATTTTTCTTTTTCTCCTTTTTCCTCATAATCTCATCTCTACCCTTCAATCATGGAATGAATGGTTCAGCCTTAATATTTTATAAAAGTATTATCATAACTTTTATAAACTAAAATCTATTTATTTTTCTTTCATTACAATTATGAACTATATAGATATGATTTCAAGAGCTTACATATATTTATTTATTTTTATAGTAATGACTTTTACAAAATCGCAAACCTACACCATTCATTATTCTAATACAAATATGGATAAGAGATTCTGAGAGAAAATGAGAGAAACCTAACCCCTAATGGCATTACAGTTCAGTGACTTAAATAACTATTTATAAAGTTAAAGGGCCAGAATAGACACTAATAAAGAAAAGCAGCAGAATAAAATATTGCATGTTTGAATTAAGCCACTCGTTCTTGATGTTGTATACACTTATTAAGGAATTAAGAATAGTCCACTTATTCATTAATTAAGTTTCATCAACTCGTTCGTAACTTTTAATTCCCATGTCCCATTTTTATGCAAGTCCAACAACCTGCTCGTTTTGGAATACCTTATGTTCTAGAATAATACTTCACTTATTCATAATGTGTAATCCATAGATTCATAGTCCTTATTACGATGTAAAAAATTCAAATACCAATTAGTCACAAATCACTAATCCAATACAAAACATGCAAGGATTCCATACAAAGTTCAGACCACTAGCTGTGATTCAACCAAAAAAATAAAAAATAAAAGAATTAATACATGCATTCTGAACAATTCAATAATCATTCACTCTTTCCATTTAATACTGCACACTGATGGGATTGACTTGTACGGGGCTTAGAGTTAATATTTTCTTTTGTGAGTTGATTATTTGTAATAATAATAATACAAATACGCTGCGATTGTGTCAGCAACCAATATCTTCCTTAATAATGTTGATAGTTTTTGAATAAGTTTCTTGATAGTTTGATATCTTTATGTGGATTATTCAGTTGCCTCACACATCGATAGACAAGTTATTGAGAGTTGAATATTTAGGAGGGCATGGAAAGAGGATGACACGAAGACAAAAGAGAGTGGGGATTTTTCTTGAAAAAAATGATTTTAAAATAGTGATGTCGGGCCAACAAAATGAAAAATTAATAACTGTTCATCTAAGTTAACAAATGTGGTATTTTTACCTCATTTAAATAAATTTATAGATAATTTTGCAAGTAAAAAAATTTATAGTGTCAGACACTTTTGACAAAAGTATATCGGTATTTTTCATCTCTAACCCTTTTTGAAACTATCGTTCGAGTAATACATCATCTTTTTTTTTCACTTGTACATTCTGCAGAGAGTGAGGAACCATATACTATTAGATTAGTACATCTGATAATAATGGAAAATATTCCCAAATCCATAATTTCTAAAAAAAATCATGTGGCTTAATTGTGAATAGTCTTCGTCAAAACTCAAAACTACCATTCAGAATAGTGCAGAGTGAGCTCATTTAGTTGCATTTTCTTCTGTGATAAGGTCTTTAAATAGTGTAACTTATTTTGGACTGATCTTTAAATAGTGGAATTGCTTAATCAAGATGCAATATATAAACCATCTACCACCAGATATTGCACATTAGTGGGATGACCACTCCGTTGAAGATTGAAAAACCCTCCTACCCTGCACAAGCCATGAACAAAACGATCATAAGTTATAATATCAAGAACCAAATTTCCGCAATCCATCTTCTTAAAGAGATCAATGCTCTCATCAACTTCATTACACTTAAAATGTCTAATCTATTTAAGTATTATAAGTAACTGACATCAAGCTGTTTGGCAGAAAAAAAAGGAAAAGAAAACCACAACACTGAGCTTCTGACCACAGTTCATTTTCAAAATCCACACCTTTAGTATTTATGAATTTTCCGTATTTACAAGATGCATCTACCATAACCATTCAGCTCGATCCCTCATTCGTAAACAGCTTCAGGCTCTGTAACAAGTTCTATCTAGCCATTGAGATCATTCTTATAAGGAATCTGAGATCTTCTTTTGGCCCTCAAGGAAAACATGCTACAAGAAATTCTTCTACTTTCAGAATTCAGACATCAAGGGCTGCATGCAATTCTGCCAATGAAGTATATATTTTCCAAGTCTAGAGCAATGCTTCATTGGGAAAAATACATCAAAAGATGTATGCGTGACAAGAGCTAAACTTTATATAACCTTAAAACTAGTCTCATAGTTTATGAAACCAAAAAAAGATCAAATGATTCGCTGTAAATAATCCATCCCAAATTAGTAGTGAGAAAAAAGCATAGCATTAAATGTACTCAGAACAGAATTTGAAAATGATAAAGAATGGGTGATGCTTCTTTTTTAAAAAAAAAAAAAAAAAAAAAAAAACTGAAGGGGATGAACAGTTAGTCCGGGGTTTAAAAAAAAAAGCAATGGTGGAGGATGATAGCATCATCACATTTAGCAGTATATTTATACATACCGATCACATCAGTTGCAATTAAAATCCCTAAGCAGACTATACACATTTTGCTATTTTCAAATGGTTAAAGTATACTTTTAGTCATTTATATTTGCATCATATTTGCATCAAGTTTCAATTTAGTCATTTATCTGTGTAAAGTACACTTTTAGTCCTTCAAATGTAATACCGTCAGTCTACTTAACCGAGATTGCTGACTCATCAAATTTTAATTGATGGCTGTTCAATTAAACGCTAACAAAACATGCTTATAATTTTTTGAGTAAAAAAATAAAACAAATCAAAGTAAAAAATTCACTTCCTCTTCTCATTTTCACTAATCACTCATCCTCTTCGAAAAAGGCAGTTGCTGCATGTTGCTTCACTAATCACTCATCCTCTTCCCACTGCGGCGTATGAGGCGTTTCGGGATGCTTTTTGGTTCAATAATGCAGAAGAAAAAATTAATGAATTCGGTCATTTGTTTGCATGATAACAATGACTTAATTAATAGTTTAATTTTGCATATTTTGTTATCAGGATCCTGATAAAGTATTATTTTTATCAATAATGAAAGCTACTATCTTCACACAAAAGCTTATAGAAAAAATTTCTCTCAGCAATTAGTGGCTCAATATGAAGCCTTGCAATTAGTGGTTCAATAATATGAAGCCAGTTTTGGTAATTTAGGATTGTGACTAGATGAGAGCATATTGAATGGATGAGAGTAGGGAGCAATCTAATTGAACAGTCATCACTTAAAGTTTGATAAATCAGCAATCTCCTTTAAGTAAACTAACGATGTTAGATTTGAATGATTAAAAGTGTACTTTACAAGTATAAAAGACTAAAATAAAACCTAATAGAAATACAAAAGATTAAAAGTATACTTTAACCTTTTCAAATTATATCAATATCAATTGGGAAAAAACGTGCATTTTTTTAGTGAAGAAAAAAATGTGCATTGTGTAAATGAAAGCTCTTTAAGTTTCAGCACAAAATTATTTTTGGTTCGGTTATACTGTTCGATTTTGCTTGTGTTTCATTAAACCTAGAAATCTGTTTTTTTTTTTCAATAAACAAAAGCATGTACACAAAGCATTATAAGAAAATGGGACGTGATGGAGAACACAACGTGGGCAATGTGCAAATGTAGGCAATGGAGTGGAATGAAAAATTCCAGCAAAACAAAACACAATCCCAACTTTAAACAGACTCTCACAGACAAATCCACCATCTATCGCGAGTAAATATTTCAATAATTTAAAATATCATAACCAATTGACTTTCATTTTATAAATTGGATAAAAACATTAAATGTTAAAATTGACTGATTCAACACTCATCCCTCCGATGAATATTATTTGATCAAATTACTAGACTGAGAGGATCTACCTTGAATCTTGACTCTCACTCAAGTCAAAGTCTCGCTCTATAAATGAAACTAGTTAGATTGATTCATCAATCTCCGAACCAAAAAGAGGCAAAAGAACACGAACACTTGTGATTTCTTAAGATGAACCACCCAGGCACTATAATGTTGTGGCACAATGAGACATGCTTTCTTTCACGTCATCGCAGAGTATAAGCACAGGTAAATTGAACAGCATTAAACTTAGCAACGTACAATAAATATGCACATGTAAAGTTCTTGTTCTTTAGTATAGTGAAAAGTACTGTTCGATCGAATAAGAGATCTTCCAATAGCAATATGAGGCGCTAATGCAAAGGCAACAAGAAATGCATATCAAAAAGTTGAATCAAACTAAATCTAATTTAAGAAACAAAGTAGAAAACAAAGTTAAGATATATTTAAGCATAGGCAACAGCACAGAGACAAAATAAATCAACCAAACATGTGAATTGAACAAAAACATCAACATTCAACGGTAATCAATCTACCAACTTTTAGCAGAAATAAACATGCATGCACCGTGTAATTATCACTACAAAAAAACACGAAATTACTAACGGAATTCCGTCGGAAAAAAATTACCGATGGAAATTTTTCCGTCGGTAATTTCCCTGTTGCTAATTAAATTAGCGACAGAAATTTGATTCCGTCGGTAATTACCGGCGGAATTCCGTAGGAAATTTTACCGGCAGAATACCGGCGGTAAATTTATTAGTGGAATTCCGTCAGATATTTTACCGGCAGAATTCCGTCGGTAAATTTTTAAAAACATTTTTTTTATTTATGCCATGTGTCCTACCTGCCACGTGTCCCCTCTCGTATTCCGCCACGTGTCGCTCCTTGCCCCGCCACGTGTTGCTCTCGCGGGCCACCACGTGTCGCGCTCTCAAATTCTGTGAAATGTGGTGAGTTGCTACTCGAACTCGTGACCTCCTACGCGCGTGCTGATGCCTTAACCAGTTGAGTTATAAAGACTTTGTGATATTATTTGCAAACAATTATATTTATACTACCACTAATATAATTATATTTAATCTTATATATACTTTACATTATATTTAAATTAATACATTATGAAATATATTTAATTATTAATATATAATTTGCATATTAATAACGATTATTTTATTATATATATTATTAAAAAATTTAAATTAAATTTGTAATAAATAACATATTACTTAATAAAAATTTCAAAATTAAATTGTAATAAATATATATATGTACTTATTAATATTTATAAAATATATTTATTAACTATTTTATATATAAAATAGTTAATAAATTAAAATAAATAATCGTATTTTTTTTAATCTTTTTAAAAATTATCGACGGAATTCCGTCAGTGATTTATTAAAAAATATTAAATAAATTTTTGACGGAATTCTGTAGGTAATTTTTTAATATTTTTTTAAAAAATTACCGATGGAATTCCGTCGGTAATTATTAAAAAATATTAAATAAATTACCAACGGAATTTAATAAATTATCGACAGAATTCCGTCGGTAATTTTTATTAAATAATTAATTTTTTAATATTTTTTTATAAATTACCGACGGAATTCCATCGGTAATTTATTAAAAAATATTAAATAAATTACTGACATAATTTCGTCTGTAATTTTTTATTAAATAATTAATTTTTTAATATTTTTTTATAAATTACTGACGGAATTTCGTCGGAAATTTATTAAAAAAATAATTAATAAATTACCGACGGAATTCCATTAGTAATTTTCAAAAAATATTAATTTTTAATTCTTTTTTGAAAAAATTACTGATGAAATTCCGTCGGTAATAATTACCAACAAAATTTCCGCTGGAAATCTGTCGGTAAATTCCGTCAGAAATTAACTGTTTTTTTGTAGTGTATACCTGGAAATTAGAAAACTAGAACAAGTATCTAAGTCAGGAACTAGAGGGCCTCACCTTGTTTTATTTTTTGACAAGTCCTTAGAAACCATCTTATGAAGAAGCTTGTCTGCCTTATCATCCTCATTTTATCAAGAAGATGACCAATAATAGTTTTAAAAATTATACTATGTTAGGGAGGAGGGGGGTCTTGCCTGCCCCTCTCTCAGCTGCCCCAAAATTTTGGGCAGTTTTCTTATTTTTTTTTATACCATTAAATTATACATTAAAAAAGTGACATTTTGATATATTATGAACTAAAAACGAATATATTTTCAATTTTTTATGATTTTTTAAAGATTATGTACTAACCCTTTTTGGCCCATAATTTATTAAAATGTTACTTTTTTAATGTAGAATTTAATGGTATAATATATATATAAGTAAACTGCCCCAAATCATTGGGGTAGCCGAGACCCCCCTCTCGCTAGGGAGGAAGCCATTGTTTTCCATTTTATCAAGGAGAGCCTTTACCTCATCAGAGAAACCCTCCTTACAAAGTACTTTGATCATAACATTATAGGACACAACACTTAGATGTGATGACCTCCCTTCAACAGAAACTGAAAATTTTCTCTTGCCTTAATTAGTCTTCCACTCATACACAAACCATCAATAAGAATGTTGTAAGTACGGATATTTGGTCGTATTTCTTCTCTAACAACATGTTCAAATAATGCAATTGCTCGATCAAGATCCTGCCTTTTGCATAATGCATGTAACAAAATATTATAAGTGATTATATCGGGGGATGACCCTTGTGATGCATCTCACTAAGAAGATCGTGAACAAATTAGATTCTTCCTCTTTTACACAAGCCATTAATAAAAGTATTGTAACTTACTGTGTCAAGAACAAAATTGATAGAACGCATTTCCTTGAACAGGTATATGGCCTCATCTAATCTTTTATTCTTACAATATCCATTGATCAGAATGGTATAATTAATGCCCTCAAAACACTTTTAATCATCCTATTAAACACTTCCGAGGCTTCCAGTAAGTTATTGATTTTACAATATCCTTTTATTAATCTGTTATAGAAAACAATAGTAGGCTTTTGGCCAAACTTCATGATCTTGGCAAACACAATTTGAGCATCGATGATCCTTCCATCTTTACTAAAAGCATCCATCAATATATTAAAAGTGCAAACATTCTAGTTGATGCTTCTTTGGATCATATCATTGAGTAATTGAGTAACTTCTTTCCATTGCTTCATCAGGGAATTGTATGTGACCGTGACGGGAAATATTCCCTTGCCAATCATTTCAGAAAACAGATCAAGAGCCACATTTACAGATCCATCTTTACAAAGGCCATCAATCACTGTGCTATACATAATTACATCAGGCATAATTGCAAGTTTAGGAAGCTTCCCTAGTAATTTGACATCGAATCTTGTTTTCCCCATTTTACATAATTTGTTGATTAATGCGCCATAACCAACTTCATTCAAAAAAATCCTCTTACAGTTAGCTCATGAAAATCCAATGCTTCCCCAACCATGTTATTGATAGAGTCCCTTTATTAGTGTATTCAAAGTTATAATATTCGGTTGAAAACCCATCTTAAAAATCTTCCACAATACAGAGAAAGCAGGATCCGTCTGACCGACGTGGCAGTAATAGTTTATCAAAATGTTCAGAGAAACCAAACATGGAGTGAAACCCTTGAACTTCACCTGAGAAGAAGGTGAAACAGCAATGGAATAATGCTTCATTTTGACAATGGCTCCCAAAGTTTTGTTAATTTCGACTATGGAAGGTGGGGGTCGCTTACAGAGCAAACGATTGAAAAGAATCAACGGCATCTGAGATGTCATGTGGATTGGGAGAAAGGGAATGAAGAAAGAAGTTGAGATGGGGGAAATGGGGTGCAGAGAGAAGGAAGCGAGAAGAAGAAGATGGAAGAAAGAGGAGAAATTGAAGGAAGCCATACCTTATCGCTGCAGAAGACATCTTCTTCACAAATGAAAGTGAGATTTTCGGCGGGAGGAGACTCTATTGAAGATATCGAAACTACTAACGATGATACTTGTCATCTTGTGCAACATGCCCTTTAACAAATTACATCTCATCTTTTCTTATTATTGAATCTTGTATTGAACATTGTTTATTGATGGCAAAAAAGAAAAAAAGAAAAAAAAAAGAAAAAAAAGAAAAGAAAGAAAACATTGTTTAGTTTATATGGGGAAATTTTTAGGTGAACCCAGTTTACTATGTCATTTATAGTCTCACCAATCACAAGTAAACACGTATTGTAGATATTTTAATCTGATTTCACGCCCTAAAAAATTATTTGACAAATAACTTTATCTTTTTTCCAACTTACAAAATTAAGTTAGCATAGAAAATAGGGAATAAATTTTTTTATCTGTCAAATAATTTTTTAGGGCGTCCAGTCATATTAAAATATTCACATAAGATACTATGTGTTTGATTGTCATAAGTGAGACCACAAATAATGCGGTAAACCTGATTGACTTAAAAATTTCTCTATTTATCTTTTTAAAAATTAGGTTGCAAGTTTTTACTTTTTATTATCGACCTATTTATTATATTACTACCTTTGTTTCTTTAAAAAAGTGTTAGTTCTCTATTTAGATGTTGATGCTAAAATTCGATAAAGCAATAAAAAGATAGGGATTTTATTGATAGTGTGAAAGTGGGTCTCCAACAACTGTGGTGTGGATTACAAAGACCAATAGATGGTACATATAGTAATGAAAATTACAAGGTATTTGATATAAATATAAAGAAAAGTGTACAGTAGAGAGAGGGAGAAGTAGGGAGAATTGTATGATAAGAACAAATAATGATGTAGCAGCTACCCCGTCATGTATAGCAAGTACCCCGACCTGGACTTTTGGGTGTACTGAGCACTGAGTCACTGCTGGAGGAATCTCCCCTTCTCCTTTGTCTTGGCCTTTCCCCTTTTATAGGCTGATATGGTGGCTATGGAAGGTGGTTCCACATTCGTAGGGAGAGGAGGAAGTGGTTCCTATTATTGTGGATCATGGGATTTGACTGATCTGGCACAGTTATTAATTGGAGTTATGGGGAATTGAATGGGACTGGGTCAGTCTGACCGTTGGATTGAGTCAGCCTGACTGTCGGTCTGGGCCAGCCCGACTGTCGGACTGGGTCAGCCTTAATGGGTCCGCCCATGAGTGAACTTGCATTGGGCCAAAAGAAAATATTTTTTTTGCTTTTACGGGTTAATCCACAAGTGGGCCCAAGGGATATATTTTTGTCCAACATTAGAGATTTTAAAAAAGATAAATATATAATTTAATTATAACATATGTTATATAATTCCTCCGAAAATACTTATGAATATTATTGGATTACATATCAATTTACCAATAAGATGCATTAGTTTTGAGAAAAATGATTAGTAAAACATGTAAAAAAAACCCAATATTCAAGACCAAAATTACTTTTACACCAAGTCATATATTTAAGGCATGGGTCATATTATATTTTGTAAATACATGTTTTTTTACTTATTTTTAATTTGGTACATACGAAGAAGAAAATTAAATATTTAAATATGCTAATGGTGCTAACAATACAAATTAAATTATTTAATGAAAAAAAGGCACAGGTATCAAATAAAAAATAGAGTTTAATGTGTAAGCATTTGAAAATTAAATATTTTTTTTCAACATTTGAAATCTTGATATCAACATTTTTTTTTCTAGCGGCATTATAGTTCAATGACTTAAATAACTGTTTATAAAGTTAAAGGGCGACCAGAATAAAATATTGCATTTTAGAATTAAGCCATCAAAAGAGAAAGAACACCACCATGTTAAAACAAAATGTAAACATTAATAACGGAACATATAGACAAAATGAATATCGAAAATTTATTGCTTACCAGAACCTCAATAGTAATCAATCCAACAGCTATCACCAAAAACAAATTAAACAAGTATTAGTGGGCCTGACCTTACCGTATCAAAAAGAAAAAAAAGTCTAGATCGCCTTACTTCATAAGTCATGAGAAAACATCTTAATGAAGAAGCTTCTATGTCATATTAGACTCATTTTTTATTAGGATCATATGTCAAATAAGCTTTAAAACTATTATGTTAAGGATGGAGCCATTATCTTACCGGCTTTTGCCTCATCAAACAAATTTTTTTTTGGTAAAAAGTCTTTTTTTAATAAAAGGGCAAAATAATATTAACGAATTAAAACTTTTACAAATACCCAAAACATAAAGAATAAACATAGGTAGAAAATAGCCTATGAAAAGATTCTAAAGAAATAACTTCTATCGAAGAAAAGAAAAATCATGCAATAAAGATAAAACTTCCTGCCAAGTAATAGAAGATATTGGTTGAGTTCCTATAGGAAACTTGATGAACTGCTTTCCAATACAAGTGATTGATAGCGAAGGTTTGAGTTCTTACTATAGAAGATCATAACTATAATTCCATTTAAGTGAAGCTCTAAGATAACTGGAGAGGAAAGGAAGTCCTAGTGAAGAATAATTCTTCCACAAAAACTCGATCAAAGGAGTTCCTTAATAGCAAGTATATCCTTAACAAAAGTGCTACCCTAACCTTTTAAATTTGTGGAGAAAAATATCCCATCTAACATTATTAAAAGAAGGTGAGATTCAGAGCCTCTTTTGATAATGAGGAGTCTGCATAAATGCTAATTCTGAGATATATAGAAACAAGCTAAGGCTATTGATTTCCTCTATCATCGCTTGAGGCCGGATTGTCACATTTACCATGGTGTAAGACGAAATTTTGTTAAGCAAGCAAATGATTCGACAGATTAAAATGATCAAGTCCATCACAGTGAAGCTGGAGCAAAGTGTCTTTAATCATGATTTAAAGCCTTGAATGTCTAATTGCAAAACTTTAACAAGAAAACAATTAAACCATAAAGATGTTGATATGGGGAAAGAGAAGAAAAGATGATCTAAAGTTTCCTCCGTCCCACAATCAAATAAGCAACTTCCACAAGTATTAATTAAGATGATGTGATTAAGATGATGTAAAAAGTCTTTTGATCATAACATTATAGCATACAACATTAAAAAGGGGCAATGAACCCCTTCTTTTCCTTATGGTCCTTTTCCCCTCCTCTTCCCTAATCCTAACCATTCATAAAATCTAATGGCTGAAAAAATATAAAACATGGTAACACAAATCTTTTATATTCTCTCTCTCACCTCCTAGATCCTCGACTACATTATCTCTCCATGATTTTTTTCCTTTTTTATTCTCATTTTTCAGCCATTAGATTTTATGAATGGTTAGGATTAGGGAAGAAGAGGAGAAAATGACCATAAGAAAAAGGATGGGTTCCATACCCCATTAAAAAGGCCAATTTGATCAAAATATTATTCGCTTGTCTTATTAAGTCTTCCACCTATGCACAAACCATCCATAAGAATATTGTACTGTAGGTGTGGGTAGTGAGTTGCACTTCTTCCTGATAGTATCTTCATATAATACAACTGCTCAATCAAGATCATACCATAATGCATGTGTAAGAAAATAATATATTTCATCCGTTCCTAAATATAGGATCCAATTGAATTTTTTATAGAAATTAAGGAAACTAAATGAGCAACTTAATCATAATATATTTGTATTTTATTAGATTATATATTAGCTTACAAGTTGAATAAATTAATTTATAGAAAAAATTCAAGTAAATCAATGTATAAGTAACTTATTAACTTTCTTAGAATTTTTAAAAAAGTCAACTAGGTCCTATATATATATTTATTTATTTAGCAACGGATAAGAGATTACATTAGAGGATCAACTATACAACTATACTTTTCTTCCATTTTTAACTTAGTGCATATACTTTTTTCTCCCTTGATCGAACCATTTAACTTGCACATGCAAAATGATTTTCTCAAAATTATTTAGTCTTTAATTAAAGACTACATTATAATAAGGTCAAAATATATATAGAAGCCAACTTATTATATAACTAAAACTCGAGGATTCAGTTAAATTAAACTTCATAATCAAAAGTAACTAATAAACCATTAATTTTCCTTGATTTAACCGTAAAAGAAAGAATGATATGATACACCATAGAGGAGTTCCTTAGTATCGGTGAATGATCATATTTAAGGAATTATCCCACATTCTCGTTGAATGAAATTAAAGAATAAATTTCCGGCCAAAAAAAAAGAGAAAGAAATTAATTAAAGAATAAATTGAATGTCTACATCTCAAGCCATATTTCAACTACTTGTTGGGAAAAATCTTCTTCTTCTTAGAACAATTTGAAACATAATTAGCAACCTTAATCTTTCTTTATATGACATAAGCCCCTTATTATTATTTACTATTTATGAATAGTAACCCTAAGTTTTTTTTTTTTTAGCCAATCCAATCCCTTACTTAGTTATTCAATTCCTAATATTTAAGCCTGTAATCGATTATAACTAACTATTTTCTGTGCCGTAGTCAATAATTTGAACTTCTTCTCCACTACCATTACTGCTTCCATATGCATCTTGGTTTCTGTAAATCAGTTCATCCAATGCTTCCTTCATCCACTCATGTGGGCAAACCTTTTTGGCTTCACTCACACTCATCTGCATATTGTCATGTAAATTCACAATTAATATTAGAATAACTAATATGATATAAAATATACAATGAACCTTAATTCCAAGAATATAATCTATGTTATATAAAAATTTGCAACTATATTATGCATCAAAACATGAATAGTATGTGTAGGACACTTCTTGGACCCTGTTCCAACATGATTGAGTTTTGTTCCAACATGATTGATTTTTTATGCTCACCGTGGACCGTCTAGATCTGCTCTAAGTAGTCCAGATTTAATTTCTTCAAAAAGTTATTTTAGTGCATATAAAATTTAAACTAAAAATATCTTAACTACTTAGAAAATGATTTTTTTAAAATTAAAAAAAACATTGGGTGAAAAATTTTAATCTAAACTGTTGAAGATAATGTGGATCTGATAATAATTTCCTTTTTTATCGAATATAATAATCTCCTTAAACTTTAAGTTGTGTAACGTGAGAGTTATATACAAGAACATAAGAATTTAAGGGGGTTCATTGTAAAGTTTCAAAGGTTACAAAAATTATCTTTATATGATCCAAGCTTTATGGGAATTACGTAAAAATTTGGCCTAACGTATTATTATATGTATGCAAATAATAATAAATGAAACCCGCATTTACCCATATTCGTTTACGAATGTTCTTCTCAGGCCAATCCTCAAGCTGCTTATCTACAAGCAAAGGGAACATATGTCCCTCATGCACAACGCTTTGTCGTTTACTCTTATATCGCCATTTCCCTAACATTCTCTGCACAAACAACAAACCAAGTCAAGCTCATGAGTAAGAGGAGATTTTGTTTATATCTCTGACAAAAGGAATAAATGACAATGAAGTATTTAAAATTCTCTATACTTAATTAAGGTCACAAAAAATAAATATGTTTAGTATATGCAACAAAAGAAAAAGATTTTTTTTAAAAAAAAAGTCATGATAAATGTAAGATACTGAACATCGATATACTACACGTAGTTTGATTTTTTTTTCCCCATATCAGTTGTGTTTCAAATTAAATAAGTACAAATATATATTTATATATATATATATGACTAAGGAATATGATTTATTTTGAAACAAAGCACGTATTGTTTCTCCAAAAACATAAAATCCATTATGAATAGTGGTACTGGCAGTACTAATATGTACATGTATAGAATACTAGTTCTAAACAATAAATTAGCAATAGAATTTTAAAACTTCATCTGAAATTTCATTATCACTAGCTATACAGTGACGAAATTCTATCACTAAATTGATTAACATTTTAATGTTCCATAAATTCACTGTTTTTTTTTGTTGTTGCAGTGTATATTAAAAGTTAAAAAAGAAAAATGATATTGTATATATTTAAGAGACATAAATATATATAGCTCAAGATAAGGGAAAATAAAAATGAAAATGCTAACTTGGACGTTGCCCTCAACCCCAGCTTCCTCTACAGTTTCTCTTAATGCTGCTTGTTCCATGGATTCATCCATTTCCCAACCGCCCTGAACCAAAACAACATATATATAATACATAAACTTATTATAAATATGCTAAAATCAATGTCAACAATTTAACAAATCTGAGTAGATTAATTTTTTTTACCAGCTAGCAAACCCAAGTCAAGTGCTAGCTTGACCAAAATAGAATGTCAATAAGAATATTTAAAAGTTTGTGTTTTCAGCATATTTCAAATGAATTAACAAATATTGTCCAATCATACAATTTGTGAGTGTGTGTGTGTGTGTGTGTGTAATGAATTAGATGGAAGTTACTGATTATCTCTATAAATAAATACCTTTGGGAACTGGAATATTCCATGACCTTTCTGAGCACTAATCATAAGAACCTCCAACTCGCTGTTGCTACTATTATATCTGTATGGAATGCATCTGAGCATTTTACACCGAACGAGAGTCAATAAATTTCTCACATCAACCATACGCACAACAACATAAATTAATTACCATAGAGCATATTGATCACACAAATTATGGATAAAACTTAATCATACATATAAACACATTATTTTTTATTTTTATAATTCATATCAATAGTACTCCTTCCTATCCGCAATATAATAATTCACTTCAACTAATTTATGAAAAAAAAATAACATTTAGCTCATTAAATCTATGTTAAATTGAAAAAAAAAACTTTCAACTTTATCCACTTTAAATAATGTTTTGAATGAGAGAAAAAAAAATGCGAAATCGCATTTGAACATTTACTATATATAGGGGGAAACAGGCATCTTATTATCAATCTCTTCAAATGGCTCATATTGTGGATCAAAGAATTATTCTAGAAGTGATTTATGGTGTGAACCAAATAGGGAGTATAAGTTGTACTACCTCTTGTCTTAAATATAAGAGTTAGATAACTAATTTAAGAATATTTAAAAAATTAATTAAATTAATTATTTGTAATAAATTAGGATTTTGATTTTTCTAAAATACCCTTTTCATCATGTGCATTGAAACTTCTCATTAGGTTGGTAGAAACAATCTAAATATATGCAATAAATAAGAATACTTTAGAAAAACATTATTAATTCAGGAGATAATAGAACAAGGTCTTATATTGAAGATCAGGTAAAGTCGCTATCTAACTCTTAATCTCTGCATTAGGAACTCAAGTGAGTATATATAACAAAATCTATTATAGAGTAGTCAAATGGTCAAAGTCACTTATTTATATACAAGAGCTAGCCAAAATAACAAACTGATATGTGTGTGTGTGTGTGTGTGTGTGTGATGATCAACAAAAACTGCAAGGCAATGATCGAGACATCGCGGTAACCGAAATGTGAGAATCTAACGAATCTCAGACATTGCGTGCAGGGTACTGAACAAGAAAAGAATTGAATGTTGGAATCCATGAAATTCAAACATGTATGTATATGACAACTCGATTGGTGTTTGGATATCATATATACCAAAGAAGATAGAAAAGTGAAAATTATTAAAAGCAAAATCAAAGAGGGAATTAAGAGAGATAAATTAATCAACTGACTGTGAGATGTTCCATTTTAACCAATGGTCTCATGTTCAATCCATTGATATACATGCAATCGCAATAATTACTTAAAAATAATAAGATTTCCTCATTGTGAGCTTACATTTTCACAGATCAAACTAATATGTTGTTAATAGCAGCGCATAGTACTAGTGTATAAATCCAAAAACATTTAATCGAAAAGATGATGAAGATCATCACACATATATTATACATACCCAACAACCTGGCGACAACCCTCATCGTATCGCTGCAAATGTCGACCAGTACGAGACGTCAATCGCATCACCTTCTTTCTCGGCCTCCTCGTCAAGAAATCGCATCCAACAATTTTTCTCCACAAAATATAGTCATACAAAAATCTGCATCCCACAATAACATTCCTAGAAAGAAACACCCCCATAATCACCTACGTACACCTTATTAATTATGATTAGCTTTCCTATTTATTTGATGCTTTCTCCTTCTACCTCACCAATATATATGCCACTACCACCTATCCACGCAAACCCTATCATATATATAATGATACACACACGCACAAGCAACTAACCGACTTGATCTCCTCTCGTGTGTGTCCAGGCATATCTGTTAGTGTCTGTCTATATATATACATACATATTCACGCGCACACACACAGATACATATATGTATGTATTATTATGGTTGTGGGCCCACGCGCGAAAGAATCAGATGAAACTTAGGAAGTGAAACTTGTGATGGGAATTTTCAATTTTGGAATACGATAGGGGAGCGAATATAATGTGGTGGGAATTGAGGAAGAAGGACGTAGACGAGGACCACGACGCGGGTTGGTCGTTAAGTGTATAAAATTAAAATGGATGAAGTGATTATTAAATAAAGAAACAAGCGTGGAATTAAGGGGAGGAGGAGGAGGACGAAGTCAAAATAAATATTGAATTTTGAAAAGGAAAATGATATAGGAAGAAGTAAAATGAACAGTATGGAATGAGAGACAGAGAGAGAGAGGAAGAAGATAGGAGACTGAGTCAGAGTGGAAAGGAAAGGAGATTCTTGTCAACACCGACACGCTTTTGAAGATTTTTTTTTTTTTTTTTTGGAAGAACAAGTTGTTGGAAGTACGTGTTAGTGTGTGATTTCTAGGTTGCTTCTTAATTATATTCCAGGAATTTACAATTATGTCTTTACAAAAAATAATAAACTAGGTCAACTGGGCATATATACAAGACTTGTAGTCATCTATATATCATCATTTTGGATTCGATCTACTAAAGAAGGATAGAAATCTCCCTCCAAAAAATAAAACCCTTGGAAAGAGAAGACTTTGAATCTTTGATTCAATGATATGTGTGTGTTTGTATACGGTCTTCATATTATATATTTTATTTATAATTTATGCATGGGTTGGTTGGGATTAAAAAATATGGGTACTTTTTTGCTTTTGACCTGTAACAATATGGGTTCTGAACTTGTGAAAAACTTGACTTCCTATTATATTAATGATATTTTTTGTTTAATAAGTTAATATTTTGTTATCACATGCCCTTAATATAATATTTAATTGATTAATTTGGGGAGATTAAGAAAACTACTTAATTTATAATAGCAAATGTTACATTATATTTTTGAAAAACTTATAATTATCATTAGATTATATATATAGATATTCATCATTTTATGAGTCAAGCAAATTCGTTCGAAGGTATATATATTTCCCCATACATCTACACTCTATTTCTTTTTTATAGGCACTATCAAATTAAACACCAAGTATGAACATGTTTTCTAACAAAAATTTAAACCTTAGTTCACCATATTATGATAAACTAGTTGCTTCCTATACCCAATTAATCTCTCAGTTAGTATCTATTTGTTTTATAGAAGCATACTCCATGCTCTTTCTGAAATGCATTCATAATGATTATCAATGTGGATAATCTATATTAATTTTAGATATTCCAAATTTAATTTAATTTTGATATTTAAATAATTTCCATTTTATTTTAAATAAATATATAATTTAAAATGAAAATAATCTCATAACCATAATTTTTTTCTCATTACATATTAGAAATTTGGACCGTCCACAGCTTATAACAGCGATGAATGTATTATGATGATGAGGACCTCTTCACACTATACTTAAGTTCAATCACCATGCATAAAATGATTTAAAAAACTATTTGAATTAGTCTCATGATAAAAAGGTAGAGACATACTTTTGCACGATTCATGCATGTCATGAGCATAGTAATTACTAAGGCTTTTTGCACATCTTTATGTGACTTTTTATATTTCTATTAAAAAAAAAAAGATTAGAACTCTCTTAACAAACGAAAAAAAGTGATGGGAACAAAAAATTCTCATTTATATATTCCATCTCACAAAAAGTAGGTCAATTTTGTTTGTTTTAAACTTGTATTTGACATATAGGATTATACAAATAATATAAGCTACTATGAATTATATATATATACACATGGGTACTAATATATATATTTATTTTCTAATTTTTTTCATGGACAAAACATATATATAGGTGAAGTTGTGATGTCCATTAGGTCAAAGCTCAACGGTAAATTTATAAGTACACATACATTTAACAATTAACAATAACAAAATAATAACAAAATAAGGTGTCTATAAATTTCCAAATCCTAATTTTAACAACTAACAATAGTAAAATAATAAGTATCCGTATTGAAAATGTAAAAAAAAAAAAACATAAATTACATTATAAGTGCTCATAAAAATTTTAGATGTTTATAGGTGCATTTACTATTACACATATACATTTTGACAATTAAAAATAAAAATAACAAAATAACAAGTGTGATTGGAGGATTTGACCTAGTGAATATAGTAATATATATATATATAAGCAATTAGACCTAAGCTTTGTCTTTATTTATTATGTTTATTAATAAAAAGGTATTGAATAAAGTAAAAATAATTAATATCTTGATCATATAAATTCGATTCATCCTAAAGATACTCTTTGAAGCTAGTCGCCTGGTAGGTAACCCAACTTTTTAAAAAGGAAACATGAGATTTGTTAAGTTGTTAACTTGTTAACTTGATTTGTTTATCTGTACGGATAGCAGCCCACGAATTCCCTAATTCAACCGTTAATTTTGTTAGATTTGAATAGTTTTTATATTTATTTTAGTTGATCATTTTGTATTAGAACTATTGAAGTCAAATGATTTATGGAAAGATATGCTCACTTTTCTTTTCTTTTTTTGCGCATACCAAAACTAACCATATTATTTTATAAGCCGTGAGCATATATTTACAACTTACTAGGTGTGGGAATAGACGAAATCCTTATCAGGGGTCACAGTCTAACTTATACTGCCTAACCTAACTTATTTAGTAAATAAGTTGGGCTCAAATTCAAGCATATTATTAGGCCTATCTAGATAAATAGGTTAGGGTTTTTTCGTAAAGCCTAACTTACAATTCTACAAACCTGGCCCATTTATTTTTTTTGTAATTTATATTATGATATATATAATGTAAAATAAATAAATTATATAAATTAATTAGGGTTAAAAGGCGAAAATACCAATATACTTTTGTTAAAAGTGCACCTGACACCATAATTTTATTTTGGTACAAAACCACTTTAGGACAAAGTGGGTAATAATAATTTAAAAATATATTGCGGGACCCACTTACTCCTATAGTAACAATTGTTAGTACAATTTAACGGTATAGGCAATTTTGCACCACTTAGAAAAGTTCATGGGTATTTTTACACACACAAAAAATTTATGGTGTTAGGTGCACTTTTGACAAAAGTATATAGGTATTTTTGCCTCTTAACCCACTTAATTATAATATTACAAACTTATCTTTGACTATAAGTTTCACATCTCATCATTTGTATACAAAGTTTAACTATTTCATTCATTAATCGTTCACCTCTTTTTGATCATTTTCAAATACTTAAGATGCATTGCTAACTTACCACTCTTCTCTAATTTGTATGATTTTTCTCAAGTATAATAATTGTTGTAACTAGCAGATTTATATTAATTGTACCTATATGAAATATTATAATCTCAAAATAAATAATTTATCATAGTTTCTACAATAAAAGAAATAGAAAAAAATATAGTTCTATAGCCATTAAATCTTTTTGAGATATACATATACGTTTTAATATATTTTAAAGGTAATATATAGAATTAGAAGTATAGACTTTTAAACCTATTTAAGAATCTTTATTTTAAGTAGGCTTTTAAATAGGCCTTCAGGCCTTGTCGGACCTTTTAAGGACTTATGCTCATGCCTAAAAAAATGTTTGCATATAGGCTTAGCCATAAGTTTAAGTTTTACATTTTTTTTTTATCAAGCCCACTCCTTATTAGTCGAAGCCTACATCCGCGTAGTTTATTCCCACCCTACAACTTGTTACCATGTTTATAGGTATTATGGAATGTAGGCATAAATTAATTAATCACATCTAATAAAGAGTATTACTCACATAGCGTTTTGGTCTCTTCCGAGTTTGAATCTTTCCCCTTTGTACCACAATATTATTGTAGTGTTCATTTTATTCAGAAAATGTCTCTTAAATAATATTCTTAATATATTTCACACATCAAATCAAAGTTGTACCTAACTATTTATGTAATACACCTGCACTCCTTAATATATAAAGCTAATTTGATTGATTTAGGAAGATTAAAGAAACTATATATGTGATTTAATTATGGCATGTTATATGATATTTCTAAATATTTATGTGTAAAATTAGATTTTTTTTTTATCAGTTTATTAGTTAAATAAATTAGCTTAGAGAAAAATGTTACATACATGAAATAAAATATAAAAAAAAGAGTTTCATATTTAGGACAAAAAATTAACTCTAATTAACTCTTATATTTATGATATGAGGAAGTAGTTTCTAAATCTCAGGACAAATTAGATTGTGAGTCAACATTTAATACAAAATTTGACATTCTATGCTGTTTTCATAACTTATCAATAAGATCGAATGGATCGAAGAGTATTAGTGTGAAACTGTGTGAATGTGTGTGTGGTGTGTGAAGAAAAAATATAGACAATTTAGATGTGTTACAATTAAAGCTGTTGTATGTAAACGCCAAAAGAGGGCTAAATTCAAGTATGAAACTTTGTGTAAGGTGAAACCCTTAGACCTAAACAGGGGTCAACTATATCTGGATGGAATGTTCATGAAACTCAACTTAAAAGGGATCTGAATTTCGTTTAAATTGGTCAAAAAACTTCCACTTTGAAAAAGTTAAATTCTTGTGAGACACCGAATTTAGCTTATATGGATCACTCTTTGAGTTTTATATTTTATTCTTCTCCTTCTTCTTTCTTTTTGTTTTTGTTTTATTGGTCACCATCCCTAATGATTCATGCTACCCCTTGACCGCATCTACTTGCATGAACCATGACTTCATTCTTCTTGGTCCAACATAACTGCTATATATATACTAGTATTATATTTATAAGTGGTTGTTTCAATGGTCAACTAGTTTTTTTCCCTTTAATTTATAGATCATAAAAGCGCCCACTTATAAAATTAGAGTTAAAGAGCAATTTTATCAATAGACTATTGTCCAATTTGCAGATGGCACAAATGACAATTGAAAGGGTCGAAAATGCCAATGGACCTTTTAATTAGGGGCAGATTGGCCGACGCCGTTAAAAATACTAAACATCCGTTACAAATTTAAGTGAGGCCCACAATTTTTTGTGGGGTTAAAAAGCAATTTTACTAATAGGCTATTGTTCATGTTGTACATAGCACAACAAAAGTAATGGCTGTTTGCTCAAATTAAACAGTATTGGCCAATCTACCCCTGGTTAAAGGGTTCGTTGGTATTTCCGACCATTTCAATTGTCAATTGTGTCATCTATAACTTGGACAACAGTCTGTTGATGAAATTTCTCTTTAACCCTATAAAATTATTACAATTTACAACTACTCAACTTGTTCTTAGACATAGAGGGGTTTCCTTGAGAAAAGAGTGCCTACAAAATGAGACTTTGGATGATCTTAGAGGGATATAAACTCATACCCATGGGTGATATTAATAGTTCTTATGTGTGCCTTTTAACCCTTTTTTCCAAATTTACATTGGCATTTAAATTGATCTAAGAGGGAAGCTAAGTGGCTTACATTGCACCCAGGTTAGACCAGAATAAGTGTTTTAATGGCTTGAATATATCGAATTACCAAGACTACCGGGTTTTACGAGTAGACATACATTTTGATTTTAGGAGAAACTTTGAATAATTGCTTCAAAGGACCAAGATTTTAATTCTAGAAGCAACATTATATTAAATTATTGCTTCTCTTACTAAAGACAAATTATGTTGCTGCGTGCCTCTTTAAGTGCAGACGTATTTCAGGGTTCTGAAAAAGCTGTAAATTTGTAATTTCCTACATAATGATACAAAACTGTATAAATGCGTGCTTTTGGGGGGAAAAAAACAAACAAACAACCAATTTTCTTAATATGCATTAATCCAATGGATTCAAATTCAAATTTCAAAGTATGCACTTATTATGATATTGGCCTTTTATGAGAAGTTGGAGGTTTCAAATTCCTTTTTAAAGTTTTTCCTTCCGTTAGACCACTGTATCTGTATTCTTATGAAATCCAATGAATAGAGACAATGGGTTTGTTTGGCTGGACTTATTCCAGCCAAATAAGTCCTTATTTTCATAAATAATGACTTATTTTCAGAAAAGTTGTTTTGAGTATGTTTGTCTGGACTTATAAAAATAAGTAACTTATAACTTATAAGTCAAAGTAAGTATAAGTTCTTTTTTTCAACTTATGACTTATGAGTTATGACTTATAAGTCACTTACGGAGGTGGACCCCACAATTCTGACTTATTTTACACATCTAATCACAACTAACCCAAACATAAATCACTTTTCCAAAAGTCCATCCAAACATACATCTCATTACACAATATGACTTATGACTTATAAGTCATATTTTTAACAGCCAATCCAAACATAAATCTCATTACACAATCTGACTTATTTTCAGTTTGACTTATTTTTAATTTGATTTATATATAAGTCAATTTTCCAGAAGTCCATCCAAACACACCCAATGTTGTTATTTCATTAGGGGGAAAAAAGGAAGAGAGACAATATAGTTTTGTTAGTTTCTTGGTTAAGGACTAACAGAGATATGGTACGTGGAATAATCATATTCAAGAAATCTCATGGTCAAATGCTTGATTCATACTTTTTCAAAGGAAGATTCAAAATCATGGGCATGCAACATGAACTTAATTAATAGTGCTATACAAAATCATTTGGTTCATTCATCATCACAGAAAAGAGTGGCCTAGAAATGGTGACGTTGGTTTATATATTGAGGAGTAATAAATGGATTGTTCTTTGGAACTCGAAAATTCAATCCCATCACTTTAATACATTTAAACAACGAGCTTGCTCTTGCTTCATGTCAATGCTTAATTTTCAATGCCCAAAATAATCTATCTCATGGATGAGCATGGGGTGCTCATTTTTAATCATGGCTATAACAAAATTAGATGGTTCGAATTTTCTTACATTTTACTATTTCAATAGATAAAAAATATGAAATAAATATAATATTTTAATTACTTACTCCCTCCGTCCCACAATATAAGGTCCTTTTAACCGAATCACGGGTTCCTAAAAAATTAGTTAGAGTTGGTTAAAAACAAAAAATGTGTAGGAAATATACTATATTGCCCTTATTTATGAATAAATAAGAGAGGGGGTAATTATGAAAAGAAGATGAAAGAGAATGAGTGGGGAAATTAATGCATGGGTAAAATGGGAAAAAAAGCATTTATTTCTCAAACAAAGTCAAATAGGACCTTATATTGTGGGACAAGATCATTAAAAAAAATGGACCTTATATTATGGGATGGAGGGAGTATTTTTTAAGAAAATAATAATTTTTTAAATTTAAAAATCCGCAAGAAAATAATATATTTACGTTAAATCTAATATATCTCTCTTTTTGTATGATTATCCGATATCCAATATAAGTGAATCGAATTCGAACATTATCTTATCCAATTAAAAATAATTATCTCAAAGGTCAAACCTCATTTTCTAAATGAATAAGTTAACCAAAATTCAAATGCACAAATATTTTAAGGTAGTAAAGTTTAAAGGCCTCATTTACTCGTATGCAAAAACTTGTAATGGCACTTAACGTGTAAGAGTAAAACAGTGTGTATCTTCAAACTCTTGAAGAGATGAAATCACTAACATCAGACCTCTCATATCCTCTAATTGGGATCTCAAGGTTATTCACACTCACAGGAAGCACTGAGATGTGCAGATCACTTTGCCAGAGATGCTCACGGTACCAATATGGATATGCTTTACTCCACAAGGCCTTGGTGCTTTATGTTTGGATCAGTTATACTAAGGCTTGGTGGATAGCCTTTTACTTTTTACGATGTACTCATCTGGTCCTATTTATAGGACAGAGAGAGAAGGTTTTATTTAGTCCTATATATAAGTCATCTCATTAAATATTTAGTGTAAATGTATAAGTTTACCCTTCATTTATTATATGTTGACTTTATTTTCATTTGATATAGTGGACATTAAATATGGTGAAAGTTGTAAATTTATTGGATTTTAGTGGAAAGTTAATGAGTTTTAAGGTTTTCATTGGTCTGTGTGAAATATGATATAAGTGACTTATAAATAGAATCAGAAGAGTACATCCTAGTCTGTCAGCTCATTGTGTTGGCTATTATAATTGATTATTCTAAAAGAGAGTAAAACTAGGGCCGTATCCTTATCATAAACCATTAACTATAAAATCTTACAAACTAATAAAATTAGTTAAAACCATTAAATATGCCTTAAAAATCAAATAATTTCCAATATTATCCTTATCAATTGTACTAAACTCCGTCAGCTAAGAAAATTGCACTAAACTCTAATACCACGTTAATGATCATCTCTCCCACTACCCTTATTAAATGAGTACACATGGAAAGATCAAAGATGTAAGGGTTAAAGGTCATATTTGCCCCGGAAATATGCACGGTGGATCACATCTACCCCGGAAGTATTTTTAGATCCAATTTTGTCCCGGAAGTGTGCAAAAAAGGATCATATTCGCCCTTTACCGGTAAAAAAAAACAGTAAAGGGCGTATATAATCCACTTTGCACACTTCCAGGGCAAAATTGGACAAAAAAAAACTTCCGGGGCAGATGTGATCCACCGTGCATACTTCTGGGGTAAATCTGATCTTTAACCCAAGATGTAATTAATACTTGTTGGAAACGAACAAGTGCCTCATAAAAAAGACTAAAAAAACCTTGTTACTTAATGGCTGTGTTTGGCTGGGCTTTTACCAGCAAAATAAGTCCTTTTTTTCAATGAAAATGACTTATTTTGGTGAACAGTAAAAAGAGCATGTTTGGCTGGACTTATAAAAATAAGTAACTTATAACTTATAAGCCAAAATAAGTATAAGTTCTTTTTTTCAACTTATGACTTATGACTTACGGAGGTGGACCTCATAATTCTAACTTATTTTACACATCCAATCACAACTAACCCAAACATAAATCACTTTTCCAAAAGTCCATCCAAACATATATGGGCTTGTTTGGCTGGACTTATTCCAGCCAAATAAGTCCTTATTTTCCATAAATAAGGACTTATTTTCAGAAAAGTTGTTTTGAGTATGTTTGTCTGGACTTATAAAAATAAGTAACTTATAACTTATAAGTCAAAATAAATATAAGTTCTTTTTTTTAACTTATGACTTATAAGTCACTTACGGAGGTGGACCCCACAATTCTGACTTATTTTATACATCCAATCACAACTAACCCAAACATAAATCACTTTTCCAAAAGTTCATCCAAACATACATCTCATTACACAATATGACTTATGACTTATAAGTCACTTATAAGTCATATTTTTAACAGCCAATCCAAACATAAATCTCATTACACAATCTGACTTATTTTCAGTTTGACTTATTTTCAATTTGACTTATATATAAGTCACTTTTCCAGAAGTTCATCCAAACACACCCTATCTCATTACACAATATGACTTATGACTTATAAGTCACTTTTTTTAACAGCTGATCCAAACATAAATCTCATTATACAATCTGACTTATTTTTAGTTTGACTTATATATAAGTCACTTTTCCAGAAGTCCATCCAAACACACCCAATGTCTTACGATAAGAACAAGAGGGAATACAATACTTGAGTTTTTCTGAGCTCCAAACCACGTTGTTTAGTGAGAGAAAAAAAAAACGCACATTTGCTTCTACTTTTTCCGCGGGGGGTTGTTGGAATTTTAGTGACAATGAATCTACTGCCAAAAGATCACATTCCACCTGATATGGATTGAGTCATGAGAAAAGATAAACTGGAAGAGACTGATTTTTTGAAGTTGAGAGCTCATAATTTAAATGCCTTGGGCCTTGGTTGTTGTGCATAACATTCGCAAATAATGTAAGATCCCAAAAACAGGGGAAAATACTCAAGGAGGAGAGTGCCCACGGTTTTCTATCTTGAAACACGTGCCCAAACTGCTCGAGAAAATGGAAGAAACCACCGTTCAGAAATTTCCTCCAGATAGGCCTCCGGAGGATCAAGCTCTAGTCACGGTAAGTAAGAGGGGGAAATACTTGAAATGTATAACATTTGGAACGATATGAGGATGCTTTTATTCGTGTCTTGAATTTGAAACACCCACGAAAACAAAATGACCAAATTAAGAATTAATACACACAATGGTTCAGTTTAGAAGATGAAAAAGTAATGGCAACATGTTGACAAATGCTTCATATTTCAGAGGCAAAAGCTCAAGATTTATATTTACCTCTAAAAGTTACATAAAAGCCACTCACTAAAAAACAAATAAATCCATATGAAATTGAAGGCGGAGAAAGAATCATGGACGCACATCTATATGGTTTAAAAGAATAACTTACATCAGATGTTCGTTGTGAAAAAATGTACACTTACAAGGAATCGTGAAAATGTGAGAAGCAAAAATAATCTCTTTGAAGGACTCCTATGATTTTGCAGTTTCATTTTCCTTGAAGTTGGTCTCTGAATTAGATTGCATCTCAAGCAGCTTCTCTTGCTCCTCATCACTCTCCTGTGCAGTAACTTCTTTTGGAGCCTTTGGTTTGCTTGTTGATTGCTGATAGAAAACCCCACCAAGCATACAAATCAAAAGCCCCACTGTACCCACCCAAGTTGAATGCTTGTCCCATATCACTAAATTGATTACAACAGTCAACAGCTTGTTCACTATGCCAAGAACGGTAAATCCCGTCGCGGAAATCGCCCTGCGGCAGGAAAATCCAAAGAAAGAGATGGATAGACCAAACAAACAAGACAACCCCACAGGCAAAACCACTTGAAAAGAGTACCAATCAGACTCATCGGAGAATTCGTGTTTGATCTTCTTCAACTCACCCATTATTAGTAGTTCCAATGGGAAAAGTAGAAGAGCCTCAAGATTGTTGTACAACACAAGACCCCATGTGTTCAAACCAATGGTCATAACTACATGCTTTATGTAAACAAAATCTATGGTCATGCTGACCAAGTAAGCCAGAGCCCAACTATAAGCCATAAATGTGAACTGATAGTCAGTCAGCACATAGATCACACTTCCTAGAAAGATGGTACCTAGTGATAGCCACGTCTTAAGGGACGGCCATGGCTGGTGCAAGAAGAGCGTCTCCCCCACTGCAACGAAAATGGGAACAGCAGATCGAAATACAATGAAAGTATCCACGTTGGCATGGAGAAGTAGCTCACTGTTGGTGAAAAGAGATAAGTAGAAGATGATAGCCGCGGGTAGAAACCGCCACATGGTCAATAGGTCTAAAGAGTCGTGCTCAATGAACTTGAACCGCCCACACATGAAGACGCCAGCCGCACTGGTGAAGTACTGGAGGGCAGTTAGTGCCCCGGGATAAGGAAATTTCATGACAGCCCATTTGTTGATGATTGAGAGCAAAGATGCAGATAAGCAATATCCAGCAGCAATACCGTATACTGAAAATTGTCGGAGGAATGCATTGTACCAACTTCCTTGAATATCCCCACTAGAGGGCAAGGGGGTATTGGTGTCTTTCTGAACTTTGAGATTGGAAGGGTTTTCCACATCATTGGCTTTAGACATCTGAATAAATATACACCTATATCAGTACAACCTTCATAATCCGTTGATGCAGGTGTTGATTGTTGACTCAATAGAACTCAAGAGCATATCTGCATTTACAGACCAGGAGAACAACCCAATACAGAGAAGAAGAAAAGCCCTCAAAACGTCCCTAACATCATGTGCGCCTACAAATAAATTTCATCCAACCGGAAACTGAAAATTTCATAACCTCTTTACCCTGAATATATTACTATTTTTCCAAGAAACGACAATAACCAGTACACTACACGTTACACCTACAAATAAAAATAATTTTGGCACATATAATAAAAGATGTTGAAAGCAATAAAGAATGAAATGGCTCTGTGAAAGAAAACAATTGAAGCGAGGCCAGATTTTATCAAAGATTAATCGCATCTCATATAATTTGATGCAACAAAGTGAGTTGAGCCACCCCAAACACACGCTAAGTGACAATAATGAGGAATATGCACTAGAATAGTTAAAACATATCCAGGACTTCGCTAGCTGAGTTATGTGCTCGAAGTATAGCACTCAGGATGCGTTCATGCTGATTTTTGACGGTAAAAATCAGGGCAAATGACACAAATCATTGATTGACAAGTAAAGGATGCACATTTGAGGAAGGGACCACATTGCAAGCGCTATTTGGCATTATTTTCCGCCTCCTGTGCTCATTTTCTATAATCCAAAGCCTACCTTCAAGCCTGAATTAACACCATTGCCTTTTCTTTATTCACAATTCTTATCGGTAGAACAATAAGAATCTCATATCAGCATTTTTCTCAAAAAAGAAGTTTCAAAATCCAACCTTGTAACTAAGAAATTTGGCAGAAAGGACGACTATCATGCTTCCTTTTCTACCATGGAGACACAACAAAGATGAATGACTTATTGATAGTCTGAATGACGCCAATCTATAAACCCACATACAAAATCACCTCTTTTTAGCAACTTTGGTACGATTTAAAACAGAAATTCATAGAAGTTCGACTTAATTCCAAAATCATTACAAATTCCGCAGCATTCGAGGCCAACCGACAGAGAGATAAGGGTCATTAGGAGGAAGAAGAAGGGGAATGGATAGCGAATCACAAGTACATGTAGTGCTAACTCAGATTCAAGAAAACCAATGCAGAAAAATGCCAGTTATGGGGGACTCATTATAGCGCTGATTGGGAAAATCAACAAGGGGAATCAAAGAAAGAAAGAAAGAAAGAAAGAAAACGAATGAGTGAAAAACCGAATTAAATTAAGAAAAGATTGATTTTGCAGGAAGAGAAGTAAGGAAGAAACCTGAAGAAAAAGAGAACCCTAGAAAGGTGTAGAGATCCAGGACAGGAGAGAAGGATCTGCTGTGGTTGCTTGAAACTCGGAGGAGCAGCTCGCGGGGAAGTAGGAACCTACGAGCCACTTTATTACGCCCAGAAAACTTACCATGCCTTGTTATAAAATTATTATCCCAATATTTATAATTGCTGACAAAAATATTCCTCCTATGTCCTAAATATAGAACATGTTCGTGGAGTTCATTTTTGTCATAGGATTTAATTTTAATTTTTTCAATTTTTTTTAAATTATTCTTATTGATACTCCTTCCATAATAATTGAATAAGAGATGAAAAAGGAAATAAGGGAAGACGACTGGGGTATTTTAGATAAACACAACAGATTAACTAATATAACTAACATTCTTAATTAAACCAAATTAGTTAAATAAATCCTATATTTTCAAAGGGAGGGATACCTTTTTGATAGAATTCTTGTATCAGAGGTTTTGAGCCAGTAACGTTTTTTGGCCAATAATGGAATTTGCAATTTAGGTAATTTGACACATGTATAGTTTATTTAACTTTTTTTTAAAGCCATTAACTAAATTTTTTTGGTGAGACACCAAGTATCCGTCGGAGCAATCCTGATGAATAATCCCTTGAGTGTCGTCGGGCCTAAAATAATGGGGGCGACTCTCCCATATACATTTGCTCCATTCTCATCCCCTAAGAACAAAATCCTAGAAGTGATGATTAAGGTACACAACTCCCAAAAACTTGTTCGCCCGCAAAAGTCCGGGTCGCACGTAGTATAAAAATATCGATCCCACGAGGGCTATGGTTTAATCTAATGAAGTTAACTAATTTTTTTTTGAATACAAACTGGATATATGGCTCACACGAGCTTACAAAATAGAATCAATGTCAAAGATGAATTCATGTAACACCCTCCAAGGTGGATTCCTGTAAGGAGTGAGGGGGATATTCATAGAAACAAAAGTTCTCGGACATGCCATGTGCCGATTTGGCCATCCAATCAGCCTGGGAATTATTTTCCCGAGGGACGTGGTCCACTGCAACTAGCCAGTCTCGAGCCAATAAGAGTCGTGCATCCTCGATGATGTCTTTGAAGGGATGATCCCTCGAACAACCCCTCATGAGTAAGTTTACCGCCTCCGTTGAATCCGTAGTAACCTGGATCTGCTTGTGCTCCCTGCTCCAACAAATTTGAAGTCCCTGAATGATGGCAATGAGTTCAGCTATGGTGGGTGGGACGTTGGTTCGTTTGAGAGCATATCCCCCACTCCATCTTTCATCTGGGTCTCTAATGATACCTCCGCAACCACTACTTCCAGAATGAAGGACAGATCCATCAGTTTCAAGAAGGTAGAAAGCAGGTCTACGGACCGGTCTTATTGTATGAACACCTCCATGTGACTTAAGGAAATTACAATGAGATTCTAAGTCTTGATCCCATGAAGCTCTGAGGAAACTGTCTGTGGCGTTCGCGGTCTCTTGGTCCATATCTTCATTGAACACCTTCTTGCATCTGTCTCTCCAGATATCCCAACAGATGTAGCCGAAGAGAGTGGCCCAATTGATCTTCTTGGTATGGGCCTTCCCTGCTTCATGTCTCAGGTTCCAGATCACCCATTCCTTCCCTTCAAGGGTTGAGAAACGGTTCCATAATGCAGGAGACACCATAGAACGCCATCTCTCTTTAGCGTTGATACAGTCTCTGATTAGGTGCATGGTATCCTCCACATGTGGACATGCAAACGGACAGTTAGGAGAATCCGCACATCCCCTTAGATATCTTAGGTGACATGTGTGGGTTCTCCCATGAGCAAAGATCCACATGAAGGTCTTGATCTTTTCTGGTACCGCCCACTCCCATATAGCTTTCCAAATGTTAACTCCTTGGTGCTGAGTACCTGCAAAAAGGAAGTGATAGGCAGAATTAACAGAAAACCGGCCATCTGAAGATGGCTTCCAGAAATATTTATCCTCTCCTCTTTCCTCACGGGGTGGGTGAGCACTCATAATGCGAGCAACAATTGGGGGTTGGAACCATCTCAGTAACTTGTTCCTATCCCATTCTCCCCAAGGAGTAACATAATCTGACACATTTTCTTCCCTAGACACAAACATCTCAAAACCTGGGATGAGGTTTACGAGGGGCAATTTGTCTCCGCCCAGTTGTCAAACCAAAAGGATGCAGCCTCACCATTACCCAACTTGATTCCAAGACCATTATAGAACTTATCCCATACTTTGCAGATGGCTCTCCAGGTGAGGGATGACTTGGCCTTCTTTTGAACTAGAGGCAGGTTCTGATTCCCACATTGATATTTTCCCCTCAATACACGAACCCACAAAGCATCATGGTTGGTAGTTAGGTGCCAGCACAGTTTCATAATGAAAGCTTCGTTCTGCTTCTCCAAACTTCTCACTCCCAGACCTCCATCTTTCTTGTTCATAGTAATTACATCCCAGGGTAAGAGGTGGATCTTCCTCTCCTTAGCTCTGTCTCCCCATAGGAAATCCCTGCTTATCTTCTCTAAATCCTTCAGCAAGCCTTTAGGTAGAAGCATGGTTTGCATATGATAGGACGGAAGGGTAGACAAGACTGACTTGATTAATGTAGAGCGACCTGCCATGTTTAGGCAAGACCTCTTCCATCCTGCTAGTCTTCTTCTAGTCCTCTCTAAGACTGGGGCAAAAGTGAGGTAGGAGGCCTTCTTATGTATAAGCGGGATGCCCAGATACTTCCCGAAATCTCCTGTTAAGCCTATCCCCATATGTTGACTCATGGTAAGGCTACGAGAAATGTGAACATTCTTGGAGAAAAACACTCGAGTCTTAGATCTATTCATTTTCTGTCCTGATGCCTCACAAAAACGTTGAAGACACCCCATCATTACCTCAGCTTGGTATTGCGAGGCTTCTCCAAATAGAACTAGGTCATCAGCAAAGAACAGGTGAGCCAGTGGAGGCCCCCCAGGACTCAATTGGATTGGTGCCCATCCCCCTTCCTCAACTGCATCTTGGATGATGTGGCTCAATCTTTCCATGCATAGCGTAAATAAGTAAGGGGAAATTGGGTCTCCCTGTCTGATGCCTCTGTTAGCCTTAAAGGTCGAAGTTGGTTCCCCATTCCACAGTACCTGAAATGAAGATGTCGATATGCACGCCATTATGGCATCCACAAACCAGTTCTCAAGGCCCACCATGCTTAAGGTATCACAAATGAAATCCCATTCTAGGCGGTCATAGGCTTTTTCTAAATCCACCTTGATCATCATCCATCCCTCAGCCCTAGATTTTGATCTCATGGAATGAATCACTTCCTGGGCTATGATAATGTTGTCACTGCTCTACCTTCCCGCAATGAAACTACACTGATGTTTCCCGACTACCCTTCCCATGACTTCTCGTAGACGGTTACTGAGGATCTTGGTAATAATCTTGTAGCTAACGTTGCATAAGGAGATTGGCCTGAAGTCTCGGATATATTAAGGGGTATCTAACTTAGGGATGAGAACTAGGTTGGTATTATTTATCCTCTTGATCCACATGGGGTCACAGAGGAAACCTTTCACCATATCTTGGACTGATGTCCCCACAATATGCCAGTACTCTTGGTAGAATATAGCTTGAATCCCATCAGACCCTGGTGCTTTAAAACCCCCAATGTCAAAGGTGGCGTTCTTGACTTCTTCGTCTCTTACCCGCTCCCCTAGCTTTTGTTGCAGGTCCACACTAATATGGGGAAATCTCGTTCTCGTGAGTAGTTTGGTTCTCATGGCAGATTCACTCTTGAAAAGGTCTTTATAGTAGTTCCATGCAAGGTTCTTAAGACCTTCCTGACTGAAAATCCACTCATCTTCGTCATTTTTCAGGCTCTCAATTGTGTTCTTACTCTTCCTGACCGATGCTGCAGTGTGAAAGAACTTACTGTTTCTATCCCCCCATTTAAGCCATTGGCATCTGGATTTGTGGTACCAAGACAACTCCTCTTGGGAGAGAATTTTGTTATATTCCTTCCATAGTTCCCTCTCCGTTTGTGCAAGATGTTGGCTATCCCGCCGGTTTCTTGATCGTTCCACTCCCTCAATTCTCCTTAGGATTGTTCTTTTCTTTGAGATAAGACTACCCACCTTTTCCTTGTTCCATTCCCCTACCTCCTTTGCAAAATTACTCACTTTATCTTCCCAGTTATCTACCGTCCAGCAGTGCTTCACAATTTCTACAAAATCTTCTTCAAGAAACCATGCTGCATTACAACGAAAGGTGGGCTTTGGTCTACCTTGTTGATTGAAAGGCACAGTCTTAAGTAGGATGGGACGATGGTCCGACCCAAATTTACTCAAATGGTGTACCTTGGTAAGGGGATAGTTCTGGATCCAACTTTGGTTTATGAATGCCCAATCAATTCTTTCTTTTAGAAGGTCTCTTTCCCAAGTGAAGCGATCACCCACTACATCTACTACCAGCAAGGAGGCTCTCTGAATACAGTCGCCAAATTGTCTCATGGACTGGATATTTAGCCTGCTACCCCCTTTTTTATCCTCACTTGAGAGGTATGCATTGAAGTCACCCATTACCAACCACGGCTCACCGTGCTCCCTACTTACAGAAATTAATTCTTCCCATAAGTTACCCCTCAAGCTGTGGGATGGTTCGGCATAAATGCATGATAAAATGAATGACTGAGCATTGCTTGTTTTAGTGCCTTGGACATGCAAAGCCTGCGTTGAAGATGACAAGTATCCAAAAGTTATAGTAACATCATTCCACAGAAGCCAAATGCCCCCTGCAAAACCGGTAGCTTCAATCCTCATCCAATTATTGAAACCCAATTTCCTAATTATTAGATCAGCCTTGTCTCCACTAACTCTAGTCTCACATAAGATAACAACATCTACACTGTTTCCTTTAAGTAAGTCCCTTAATCTGCCCGGGAAATTTCTTGCAGCAGCCCCTCTACAATTCCAAGACAAAATATTCATATTCATTAAAAATATTAAAAATAGTAGGGACCTGGATCATTCGGTTATTGACCTGAGTCAGATAATTCAAGTCCCTCCATTTCCCCTGATTGCTCATCTCTAACTTCATCTTATGGGTCAAACCATAAATCACTTTGCTCATGTGTCTCCTGAAACGTCATTGGTGGTCCTTCAATATGTGGAAGGTCCGGTGGTTTCCCTGGTAGATCAATTAAAACATCCATAATCTTGCCATGTTGGTCTTGCGTCACAGGGGATATTGTCTGCTGCGTTAAAGATGCTGAGTGGCTCCCCCCTTCCTGATTTGAAGACTTGTGTGTTGGTGGGTTTAGTTCATTGAAGTCTAATGTCCTCTTATCCAAGTCTGACCCAATTACAAGGTAATGGGCTCTCCCTGTTTGTTTTTTCCTTTGCAAAGGTGACACAATTTTGGGCCTAGAAATAGGTAATCTTTTCTTACCCAATTTAATTTGGCCTGATGGGTTTAAGGTCTCCTCTTGACCCAATTGCGTGGACCCCACTTCCTTTGACACCTTCTTCTTGCTTTTCGTCTTTTTCTCCTTCCCCATGGATGACGCCATATCTCTCTCCTCTGTTGCATCTTTCTTTTCCACTGAACCTCCATTTTCCTCTATTTTCTCTTCTCTAGCCGTTTCTTTGTCCTTTTTTGAACCCTCCTCTCCTTTTAAACCACTTGACTGGCCGAACATGAAGGTTGAGGGAAGACCTTCTTTGTAGGCCTTGGTTTGTGTTGATTGCTTGAATGGGTTAGGGATCATAGGTTCTTTTTTTTTTCAAATAGCCTCAGGTACCTTTTTTGTGATAGGATCTGACTTGGCATTAAAGGAGCTATTTTTTCCTTCCTCATCTAGCACATCAAAACGGGAGCCTGATTTATTTACTGCTGCCTTTGTTCCAGATCTTGGTAAGTTTGTTGGTTTTGGCATTTGATTTCTCTCCATGTCAGGTTTTTGGGTTCTTTTTTTGGGAAAAGGTTTGACTTTCATCCAATCCCCATATTGTTCTTCCACATTTACCCTTGACACGCTGACCAATGGGGTTCTCTCCGCCTCCGTCGTTTTCTCCGTTTGGGTGGATGAGTTCGCCGTCGAGTTTTCTGAAGGAGCTAGGTTCGTCTTGTACTCTGGTGGGGAGGGTTTCAGCTGGACACCCACAGCACACTGATCTTGTTGATGCCCATAGGTACCACATTTGAAGCATATAGTGTTAAGCCCTTCGTACTCTACCGTATATATTTTAGTTCTCAGCATAAACCTTGATTTCAATTGCTTGTTCAAATCCACCTCTACACTTACCCTGGCAAATTTGGCTCTAGCTACCTCATTTGCTTTGTTTTCCTTCTGAGCTAGAGTGTTTAGGTCGACTTTTAAGGCTTTGCCTATCATATTACCTAGTTCGAGCATGAAATCTTCTGAATACATGTGGATTGGTAGTGTCGGTATTCTAACCCAAATGGCAACTTTCTTCATTTTGTTACAGTAAGGGTTGAAGTTTGGACTCCACCTCTGAACCGCTAGGTAGTGGCCTTGGATCATCCATGGTCCATCAAACAGCAGCCTTGAGCTCAGGCCTTTGTCAGTAGATCGAAAAACATAGTAGTTGTTTGGCAAGTCAATAAGGTCGAAGTTTTCACACTTGAGGAGCCAAGACACTCTATCCTTCATCATGTCTAGGTTGGTTTGCTTCCCCAGTGCAGTAAGAATCAGCGCATCCTTCCACGGTCTGCAGAGTTCCTTGAGGCGATCATCCGATATTGTTAGTTTGGGGATTGAATCCAGTAAATTTTTCTGCTCATCAGTGAGGATGGGGGCCAATTCCTGTTCTTCTCATAGCCATTCTTTGACCAATTCATCAAAATCCTGATCAAAAGTCTTTTCCTTCTCTCCCATGAGCTTAGCCTTGTAAGAAATTTGTGTTCTGGTAGGTTGCTTTGGCTGCTTGGTGTTCGCTGGCATAGTTTCCTCATTTGAATTTTGTTCAGTATTTTCAGTGGCTTGTTGACCATTCCCTCCTTCTACATCAGCCATATCTGTGTCTTGTTGCATCTTCTTTATGTTTTTCCCCTTCAGGTCATCTTCCTCCTTGTTTGGTTCATTCTGTTCCTCTGGGATGCTTCCCTTGCTACTCGCATTACCTGTGCTCACACTTTCTCTCTCTACTTTCTCACTCATTCTTCTCTATTCAATGTGATTCCTGGTATAGGTTAACTAATTTAATTCTGTGTTTACTAAAGTTGAATAAAAATATTGCTTTGAACAAAAATGATAAGAAAGAAACAAACAAACTTTGAAAACCGCTTTTAAGACGATGAGAATGAAACCCAGGATTCCTTATCCCCTCTATATGTCATGATTTCTACCAAATTACCCTTTCTAATGGCTATCTAATACATTCAGTCTTCGTCTGAAATTCGAATGTGTTCAGAAACGCTCTCTCTAGTCAAAAATCTGATCTTTATCTTTCAAAACCCTCACACTCTCATGCTATTGGATTTATGAAAAATGGTGTTCAAAAGACTCTCACACTCTCATACTATTGAATCAACAAAAACACGTTTAAGCATCAATTTCACTCTAACGATATTAGGTTAACAGATGAATCTCTTCTCTGACAACAAAGGATTTTCTCTCTAATATGCTTTTACCTAAGTTCTACAATAAAACACCTTCTCTCAAGCGATGAATCATTGAACAAGTAAAGTTTTGATCAGGCACTTTTTGAAATATAAGCAAGGTAAAACCAAAACTGAATTGCATTAAACAACCAACAGAAAGGAAATTAACAAAATTAATCCATATACAGGTTCAAAGAAACCCTAGTCTAACGTTTAGCTACGCATAATTGAAAGGAATTCAAACTTATGAAGTCGATTCATGATTACAACTACTAAACAAGACGAATGAATAAAAAGACTAGAGATGAACCCTATAGAAGCCTCCCGGATTCGCACCGTAAGACTTCTCTAAAAGCCCTAATTTGATCTTTCTCTCTGCACCGTTCGTTTCTCTCTCTCAATTTCGACCCAAATGCAGTTCTCCCCTCAATTATGCTTCTTCTTGGTCTTAAAAAGCCCTAATTTTCGAATCTGATATCCATAATCTAAAATCTGATTTTTCTCTGGTCACCTCGGTACCCTGTTCAGGTGGTCGAGGCATCCTGAGTCGCTTGGGTCGTCTCAGCACCCTGTTCTGGTGGCCGAGACGTCCTGGGTCGTTCTAGGTCGCCTCAGCACCCTGTTCTGGTGGTCAAGGCGTCATGTCCAGCATGCTTCCTTTCACTCTGATTTCTGCTCTGTTCGTTCCTCCTTCTCTTTGTACCAAACAGAGTAGCACAATTTATCATAACAATTATACAAACAAATATATTAATTTCAAATAAAACATGGATAATTGTATGATAAATGTGCTTAGAAAACAATAAATTCCTATCGGTTAACACCTTACCATGTGTAACAATGTGAGCTGGTAGCTAATTTACACTCCTTAAGATGATGACTCACTTCAAACGAAATTCTTTTGGGAGAATGTGACCTCTCTAGGTCTCTCATTTCTCAACAAATGTTTACGAGATGTTCTATTTTGGATTTCTAACTCAAACCTTATCAAATTTAGGTCTTACCCGAACTTGTTCATTATATATATGTTGAAAAGTGCTTCATCAACTTATAACCAAATTCTCATCATCTTTCTTCCATTACATGCCAGAATGTATTATCATTTTTACATAAATTTTATTTGTATCCAGTTCAGGTTATATCTTACCAGTCATTCACACATCATTTTGATAATTATGTATGCTCTTTATGTTTTGCAACTTTGTAAGACATTTTTATAATTAATATCATTTTGTCTTTTTTATAATCAATATCATTTTGCCTATTATAAAGAAATGATGACTTTCGAAATTACAATTCTTTCCATGTTTATTATTCTTATGTAATAGGATGTCTCAACTAGAAAAATCTTGCTTCCTCCATTCTTTAATATAGACCTAGTTGACGTTTTTTAGAGATATTAAGGAAGCTCATTAAACAACTTAATCATAAAATATTTTACGTATTATTACATTATATGTTAGCTTATAAAAGTCAAATGAACTAGTGTATTGAAAAAATTCAGGCAAATACATTTATAAATGACTTATTTTAGCTTTCTTAGGATTTCCAAAAAAAAACTAAATTTTATATTTAGGAGCGGAAGGAATACTATTAATTTTTCCCTAATTAAGGACATACTATGCAAGTATTTATTTTTTGGGCCCATAATAATTTAATTATTATCAAACCTGGATTAAACCAGATGGTCATCATAGAACCCGAAGACCTGGCATGTAGTTGATCTAGATAAAGAGATAACTTAGTTTACTATCAATTTAAGGTGACTTAGGGCATAACCCGACAAATTGTTGGGTTGACCCAGGTTAGATTTTTAAAAAATTTGGTATTGAAAATGAAATGTTCACACTTTTAAACGATAATTATGATGTTAATCACTACTAGTTTAGTGATGAAAATGAATATATTTTGATATTTTATTACATTAATTATTTAGTGATTGCTGGTTCTAATGTTAACGAATAGTAAATTGATGCTATAAAGTTAAAATTTCAAAGAAATTGTAAAGAATGTTTAATAAATATATAATTATCTTATTAATTATTTAATGCATCGAATTGACATTTTTTATTTGGATGGTATTATGATAAAAATAAAATTTAAATTACGTTTAAATTATTTTTATCTTTCACCCCATATGACTATTAACTCCTGAATTAACTCCAAACTAACTAACTAACTGAACATTAACCCCACTGCCTCCGGTTTGATAACCTTGATAACTATCATACCATTTTTCCCCAGCTATAATTCTCTACCCTATTATTTCCTTACTCATTAAAAGGAATTCCTTGGGCCCGTGATATATATAGGTAATATCTTACTTTAGTGATATAGGTCCGTCAAAGGCCATTGTGGTGCTCCTGTCCCTAGTTATGTTCATTTTTAACGAGGGATTTAATCGAACTGTCCAAAACATTTATTTCCTTTGTCCGCTCTTAATGGGAGACTTATTTTGATTGCGAGATCTATTTTTAATTTCTATCAAATTTTTTTAAAAAAATAACTCATTGATGATTTCTCAATATTAATTAAATAAGAGAAGAAATTAAAGAAGATGATTAAGATATCTTAAAAAAAACCATTCTATATTAACTAATTTAACTAAAATTCTTATGTTGACGTCAACGCCTAAATCTTCATGCAATACGGTAGATCTTGCAACTCCTCCTGGTGCTATGCAAATTCTATTGGCAGCAGCATATGAGAATAACAAAATATGTTTTGAGTTGTGCCCCTTTGGGGCACGGTTCTTAAAAGATATTCCACACACCCCCTTAGTATATTACGAAACGACACTCCCTAGGATTAAACGAACCCTTTCTGGATTAATCAAGGTGACTGTACAATAGGAATATACAAGTGTAATTCAGAAAAGGAGATGATGAGCGCTAGGGATTTAGCTAAGTGTCACCTGACATTGGTCCTCGGTTTTTAGAAGATATTCCACACCCCCTAATATATTAGGAAGCGGCACTCCCTAAGATTAAACGAGCCATTCCTATATTGATCGGGGTGACAGAACAATAAAAAGATATAAATATAATTTAGAAAAAGAGGTGGAGAGCTTGGGATTGAACTCAATGTCACCTGACATCGGTCCTCACTAACCTCAGCCTTTGACCCTCTTGCTCTTAGTCCACTGACCTCAACATACATTGCCTATAAATAGGCAAAAACAATGTATCCGTTTAGGACATTATTAAAAAGCTTTTATGATAATTAAAATGACAGTTACAAAATATTTATTAATAGTGGTTTAATGCATTTAAAGCTATTAAAATCGATTAATAAAATAATGTAACCAACACATAAATATTCAATCGGTCAGTTCTAAGCTCATTTTATCATCTTTTTCATTAATCCAAGCTCATGTTTTAGTATGTACTAGGGCATAAGCAATCTTAATTTAAATGAGATTTCCTCTTTTGACATACTAACAGTATTTCTAACATCTTAATCCAATGAACTCATCCACACTTCCTTGAGAATTGCTTCCTCCCTTCCTGCCAATGTTAAAATTGCTATTCAACAAAACAGGTTTATAGTTTTTTCCCCTTAAAATTTCATGAGTATGGGAATTAAATAAAATTATACTCCCTCCGTCCCATAATATAAGGTCCTTTTAACCGAATTGCGGGTTCCTAAAAAATTAGTTAGAGTTAGTTAAAAACAATAAATGTGTAGGAAATATACCATTTTGCCCTTATTTATGAATAAGTAAGAGATGGGGTAATTATGAAAAAAAGATGAAAGAAAATGTGTGGGAAAATTAATGCATGGGTAAAATGGGAAAAAAAGCATTTATTACTCAAATAAAGTCAAATAAGACCTTATATTATGGGACAAGATCATTCATAAAAATGGACCTTATATTATGGGACGAAGGGGGTAACATTTAATCAGCGAACCACAAACACATTTTAGAACTCACTTTCTCTTCCAAGTTCCAATCCCCATCATAAGCCTGCACTACTACACAAAACCCTTTCCACGTCACCAATTTATGTCTAATAATTAAAAAACTGACGTTAAAAAAAAAGAAGATGGCATTTTCGTAATTAAATCAGACTGAGAGGAGAAACCACGTCACATATATGAAATATATGTGACGTGGTTAGTTTCAACGTCACATTTTTTTTAATGTGTGACGTTGAAACTCAAAACGACGTCACACATAGTTTATGTGTGACGTTGAAACTCAGGGGAAATATATAAAAAAAAAATTCAGAGTCTCGTGCCCAGCTCTCTCCCTCCCCATTTATCCCTCGATCATATTCTTCTTAAAAAAACTCTAATATTCTCCCTTCTTCATTTTTCCCTGGCCCTTCTTTATTTCCCATGGCCTACACCCTCTGCGTATTCATCACCGTCGCTTCCCCCTTTTTCTCCTATTTGAGCAGAGCAGATTCAGCACGAAAGAGAGGGGGGGAGAGTGAGATTGCCGGATTTTTCGCTGTCGATGGCGCTGGTCCAGCTTCGTTGCTACGCTTTAGTGAGTTTTCTTCATTCCCTTCTACCTTCAGTTCGTCCGCTTGGGAATTTTTGAGGGTATGTCCGAATTGATTTTGGAAATTTTTGGGGTTTTGATTTGATTAAATCAAAGCTAGAACTTATACTTCAAGTTTTCCTAAAGAAATTTTTGGTATTAGCTGAGTTATTGGCTAAAATCTTGAATTTTGTTTCTGCTTCTGTTCGTGGCAAGATTCCTTAATTTGTTCTCTTAAACTGCAAGTTAATCGATGTTTAGAGATTAATAGAGTGCACTAAGGTGAAATTTCGCTACTGTGTTTGATTCTTATGGTGTATGGTGAGGATCCGATTCTGAAGTCAGAAAGGGCTCCTTTACAATGGTTGACTTTTGAGGAGGTGTCATGATTGGTGGTACAGAGACCATTGCTTACTTCCTTGATTTCCCCTGTTCTCAATGATTTCATAGAATGCCCTGAACTGGCTAATGGCTTCGTTCATCAGAGCCAAAAACACTAATCAGATTAGCTTCTAAAAAGATCTTTATTCACGGTTTTTATTGTAAAGCCTGTGGAAGTTGTCTAAATCCCTTTCTTTAATAAATGCCTTTTTCTTTGATATTCAATGACTAATTAAATGACTTTCTAACTATTTTGTTACCCTCTGTTCTATGAAATGTGTCGAGAAATTTTGGAGATTTGAAAGCTTAAACTAATTTTGGAGATTTGAAAGCTTAAACTATTTTGTTACCGTCTCTCCTTGATCTGGAAATTGTTGGGCTATACGTTTTTGACATCTCTTATGTTCTCTTCTTCTCATTTGAAGTATTTTATCACTGCTCTGGGTCATAAGGATAACTTTGAGTGATTGTTGTAATGATACTGTAAACGTGTGCCTTTACTCAAGAGAGGTTTACCATTATATATTTTTATATATATAATTTTAGTCTTGAATAAATCTTGAATTCCATTTGTCATAAAGATTAAAATGTCTAGTCTGCAAATATTCTTTCAACTTTTCAAGCATTTGATATGCATCAGCATCTTTGTCTTCCTCGCACATATTCCTCTAATTCATGTAATCTGATATATTTCTTTCCAAATTTCATTGACATTATTTTCCTTAACTATCAGCCATGTTGAACTGAGGCAAATATTTGTGTCAATAAGTGCGAATTGCCCAATTCAGTAGTTAATGGAGATGCAGTCCTTGCTGTTTATAAGAACAAACTTGCCATACTTTCTGACATTTGGGGATGCGGTGCACCTGAATGGGTTGATTTGTGGGTGTTAGATGAGGGTACATGTGAATCTGGGTATACATGGAGGTGGATTAAAAGATATGATAATTGGAACATGTGTGATTCAGAATCCATTTGGAGAAATGAAATTGTTTCCAACAGTATGAATGTTCTTTATCTGTTGGATCTCACTACTAATGAATCAAAGAGGTTTGTAAGTCCTGATTGTGATTTTATACGTGGAAAGCCTTGTTTCAGTTGGGGACAACTACATGGAGAAATCTTGATCTGTATTTAAATCGTGGAAGTATTATGGTGAAATGGAGTCTCTAATGTTTTAGATCATTCTGTATCTTTGTTATTTGATCTAATTTAGAGTTATTTTGAATGATGAATGCATGTATTTTGATGGCAGATGTGGTTATTATTTGGTACTTGTTCTTAAATATGCCAATGTTATGTTGTTTTAGGTGAAAAATATATGTCTGGCTTGTGCAGGTATGGGTAGCTACAGAAAGTGGGAACGTGGAAGAGACTTATACACCCAATGAGGAAGATGTATGTATGAGCTCATTTTTTCTCTTGTATATTTAGACCCTACTTGTCTATTTTGAAGTGACTTATCTCTGTACAAGTTTTGATTTTGTAACAGTTGTAATGGACATATATGAAATGTTTTGTATTGCTTTCTCACTGTTATAATGGACATATATTTCTTATTTTGTAGTTTCATATAGTTGTGTGACAAACAACTATCCTATTTTACTTCAAATTTTTTATAGGGGCATTTTTTTTGGATTGTGGATGATTCTGATCCAAAATTTTGACCCTATTTTTTTAATTCAAATGTTCATGTAGGGGCTTTTTTTTGGATTGTGGGTGATTCTGATCCAAAATTTTGACCCTATTTTTTTAATTCAAATGTTCATGTAGGGGCTTTTTTTTGGATTATGGGTGATTCCAATCCAAAAAATTGCCCCTATTTTATAATTTAAATGTTGACATAGGGGCCATTTTTTGGGTCGTGAATGATTCCAATACAAAAATGTCCCTATTTTTTTTTAAAAAAAATGGACTTTTCACGTCACATATTAGATAATATGTGACGTAAAAAACTTTTCACGTCACATATTTACACATAATATGTGACGTGAAAAGTTCAGCAGAACTTTCCACGTCACATATTAGATAATATGTGACGTGGAAAGTCCAGCCTTGAGACTTTTCACGTCACACATTATATTATATGTGACGTGAAAAGTCTCCAGGCCAAACTTTTCATGTTACATATTATCTAATATGTGACGTGAAAAGTGACATTCCACGTCACATATTTTAGTGACGTTAAAAGTCCTCTTTTCCACATCACATGTATTAACGTCACTTAAAAAAGTGACATAAAAACCCCTAAAATATGTGACGTGAAAACTCTTTTTTGTAATAGTGCTGCCAGAAAGATCTTGTTGGAAATTAGCAAAACGAAATCCTACCTACAACTTCTTTTCTCAAACAACATCCCGTGGGTTGTTGACACGTGTTGAAATACTTGCTTCTTATTTGCATTTTTTGTACGGCCATGGTTGACTACTTATACACGTGGCGTGCACGTAAAAGGTCCACATAGGCCAAGACCACCTTCTTTTTACTTCCTTCAACGCTCACAAATATAACAACTCTAACCGTCATCAGCTTTTTTTATATACAAATTATTACCCCCTCATATCTTAAATATAAGATCTATTTATTTAATTTAATAATATTAAATATATTAATTAAATTAGTTAAAATCACGTGACATTAACAAAACATCATAACCATCCACCTTTATTCTCACCCACCCACTCTTATTTATTTACTACTGAGTAACATCACTAAGTTAACGATAATTTAGAGAAAAATTGAAAAAATATCTTATATTTAGGAAAAAATTACTTCCCAAATAGGTCATATATTTAGGAGCAGAAGGAGTAACACACCACCATCAGTTATAAATATAGAAATTACATAACTAATTTATAAATATAAAAAACTAACTAAGTTATTTATTAATAATTGAGTAAAATCTTGTATTTATAAACAAAATGCACTTCTAAAATACACAAGAGGGAGTGTAAATTTAATAAGGGGACAAAGCTAAATGAACTCTTGATTTAGTTCTTTACTGGTAAAACATCTTATATATACACACACACACACACATATTATAAAACACAAACTTTTATTCTGTATCCGTTCCTAAATATAAAATATAACTAACTTTTATTAAAAATCTTAAAAAAGATAAATAAGCTATTTATAAATTGATTTGCTTAAATTTTTCACTAAATTAAACTAATTTATTTGACTTATAAGCTAACAATAATATAACAATACATAAGATATGTTATGATTAGGTGGTTTATTTAACTTCTTTGATCTCTCTAAAAATGTCAAATAAATCTTATACTCCTTCCAATCCTAATTATAAGATCAAGTTAATTTTGTTTGTGGAGATTAAGAAAGTTAAATACACCACTAAACTTTAATATATCTATATTTAATGAAATTATATATTAATTTATAAGTAAAATAAATTAGTTTTACGTGAGAATTAAGTAAAGGAGTATGGCCAACAATATTCAATAAAATTGGGGACTGTCGGTCATGCACCGCCGTGTTTCTCGTGCATTATTACTGTACGCTTACATAAGGCTTCAAATCAATCAATTATATATTATATATTTCTTTGAATGTTAGTGATTCACAACAACTCGGACTCCAAAATCAGCTCATGTTTCACACGCAACATGTGAGTCAATAATTGAAAGCGTCTCACAATTATAAAAAATCAAAAGGGGTCGTCACATTCCAATCTATATATATATACACACACCTTAGCTTCTGTATCGGAAGGTAAGCTTGGTGGGATCAAATGGTAGTAATTGATATGGAGGGCATGAAGATGGATGATGATGCATGCTTTGCGATGGCTAAGGAGGGAGGCGTTCCGATTCACAGTCAGGTAAGGAAAATCAAGCAAGAATACCAGATAATAGCTGATTTGTCACCGGGTCAGCCCGAGGCCCGGCCCGTTTTCCCATATCCAACCCGACATCACCGCTCCCGTTCGCCCTTGGGCATCTCCCCCACTCCCATTTCCGTCGGCCACTCCTAGCCAAATTATAGATCCATGTAGATAGATAGAAAAAAGAGCCAGAGTGTGTTTTTTCTTTCCTCTTTTCTTTTTTCTTTTTTTTGGTGTATGAGACATTCCTGTTCTATTGTTAAAAATAGAGCATGAGATGGTGTCTGATAGTATCCTTGTGTAACAATTAGCACCGTTTTAGAAATGATGCAGCACTTGAATCTATTACATATCTGAATTCTTTGGATTTATAAGGGAATAAACGGAAAAGTGGAAACAATTTAGGATATAATTCGATTAATTGACAGGTCAAAAAAATTCGATTAATTATGATCCAATCTCTTTATAAGTGAGACCCCCTTATTTATTTTTATTTTTTTTTTGGATCAATTTCGGACCAAAGGCTGAAGGTAAAACCAATTAGGTATCTAAATAGCCCGAATATCCTACTTTATACGTCAACACACACACACACTCACATCCGATGTGGGGCTTAAGACCCCCTTATTACTTCTCAAATCATGGGACATGTGGGTCGATTAAAATGTACTTAAATTAGTTAATAAAAGAAGTGTAAGGCATCATCCAATGCCATAATCTTATTTATAATGTCTTGAGCAGCTTGATGTTATTTTCTTTTAGTACAAATATAATTTTTCAATTACATCCAACACCTTATTTATGGTTAACTGGATGCACTATAAATGATATTATGGTGTTGAAAGCACAAAAATATCATCGAAATGCTGAATACACTATAAAATAAGATTATTATGATGATAAGATTATTATGATGGACGATACTTTATCCATAAAATGATAGAAAAAGCTTCTATTGTATGCCTTCTTTTCTTTTTATGAAAAAACAAATGGTATAAATAATTTAAAGTTTTACGATGTATCAAAACAAATAGAAAAGTAAAAAGCATTCTAATAACAGCCTATAATGAAATGATACAATAAAGATAAGATTTTTGTCAAATGATAGAGGAATATAATTAAGTTATAAAGACCCGCTTGGAATGCCTTCAAGAGGTTAAAAACAGTATACATCCCTAATTCCCAAGTATTTCTTCGTGTCATTAGTCTAGAAGGCGATTGTCAAGTTTAATTATCATTTACTAATCTGATTGGGAACAACATTTTTGAGCTGTTATCACAAGACATAACATGACGGGTTTACTTTGTTCAGAGATTCAAATAAAACTTTCACTGGTGATGAATGAGCATGCATAGTAAATGATTTATTGATGAATCAAAAATTTTCAATTGGATTTTTCAAATGCTATTTTTGTTTTTCTTCCTATCTTTCTAATGGAAACTTAGGGAAGTTCTCTTTAAAATTTTAAACCCACAATTTTGTGTGACAGCCTTTGAATTTAGTTAAGATAAGATTATGAGACAATTGCACTCAGATCCTAAATAAGATTTTTATTTCCAGACATGTTTATTGACAATTTTTTCACTTGTTAATCAAGAATATTTCAATTGTTAATAATTGTCATTAACAATTCATTTAGATTTTTTAAAAATTAAAATTCTTACTTGGGATCTGAGTACAATTGTCCCTAAAATTAATACTCCCTCCGTCCCATAATATAAGGTCCATTTTTTTGAATGATTTTGTCCCACAATATAAGGTCCTATTTGACTTTATTTGAGTAATAAATGTTTTTTTCCCATTTTACCCATGTATTAATTTTCCCATACATTCTCTTTCATCTTCTTTTCATAATTACCCCATCTCTTACTCATTCATAAATAAGGGCAAAATGGTATATTTCCTACACATTTATTGTTTTTAACTAACTCTAATTAATTTTTTAGGAACCCGTAATTCAGTTAAAATGACTTTATATTATGGGAGGGAGGGAGTAACATGGATGCCTAATATGAAACGTTAACATTCTTTCATACGTTGTCATGACCCAAAGCACCGATCAAATGAATAGTGGTTGGGACTTTCGAGCCAATAGTTTACTGCACTTGGGCCCAATCCCAATAAAAACTTTGAACGAGTGTCCATAGAGAAAAACGTGCCTTTTCACAAGTTATGATTGAGTGCACAAATAGAAACTAATCGTTTTGCCTAGAAAATCTAGAGATATTTAAGTGACATGTGTATCTTATTTAGTATGAATGCATGTTAGGTGTCCAATTAATTAACATGGAGTGAACTTAGATACAGTTACGGTGATGGTGCTAAAGATGTGATATTAATATCATATACAATACTCAGAATAAACATTATTGTCTTGGAACCATTTGTCACGTGACAATTCTCTCAAAAAATTATGATTAATCGTGTCATTGAATTATATGGAAGTTTGAAAATGCAAATAGGTCGATATTTGCCTCAAATTTAAACTCTTTTTTTATTTACAAAATTTAAACTCTCATAACAATAACAAGTATAATGGCTATATTTTAAAACTAGACTAGTATGAACTGCAATTATACAAATTTTAATTTTAAACATGATGGAAAATCTAATCTTCATTACTTTGGTTGGGATTATGCAATATTCTTCAGTGTTTTCAAGAAGAAAGGAACCTGTGTATATATATGAACAAAAAAACATACAACATATATTTATATATATATATATATATCTTGTATATATAAATATATAGAGGGAGAGCCTTTTTTTTGTTAAAGTAAAGTAGTGATATTAACTTTGAAATTGGATAAAATGAGTGGATGAATAGCAAATCCCTGTAAAATAGAGATTCCCATTATGACAATCTTTTGCTTCTTGATGTAGTGATAAAGAAGAAGATGGCAGTCAATAATTTAGAGGCTCATTCATTGGAAACCCTAGAAAAGCTTACCGTACATATATATGCACATTTCGTTTATATCCTTTTGTGGCCCATGACAAGCATCTTTCATAGCACCCATTCCAACGTATTCCCCTATCTCTCCTCTCTCATCTCCCCGCCTCTTCTAACTTCTTCCACTGTTGTCATTCTTTTCCGTACCAGCTATTAGGGTAAGTTGAATAACATGACATACTTCCGCTGTTACTCCCTCCTTCTCCTTTACTCGTTATAATAGTTAATGAGGTAAAATCATATAGATTAAGAAAGTGGTTAAGATAAATAAATATGTCTGAAGTAATTTTATTTTCTTAAATTTGTCCTTATTTATAATTGAGTATATAAGAGAGAGAAATGTAATAATAATGTTATAAATGAATATGAAAGATAATGTAAATAGAGATAATAATGATGGGTAAAGTGGGAAAAAACTCAAGCGGCAAACCCTTAAATAGAGCTCAGATCTACAGATGATTAGTTATTGGCTTGTCGAGTTGGGGGATACCTTAGGCAACAAAAAGGTGGAGAAAAACTCATTAAATGTTTTGACAAATTTAGCCAAACTTTTATAAAAAAAGGACAAAACTATTCAAAATTTTTGCTCTTATATATAGGGACGAAGGGAGTATTAGCTAAATATAAGAATTATTAGGAGTTATTTTTTTGTCATTAATATAAATACTTTTTCATTTTATATCTTATATTAATCTTTTTTCACTAAATATTTTTCCTTCCTTGAAATAAACTGATATTTATTTCGTACAAAAATAATATTTTATCTAATGGTACACATAAATTTTATAAAAATGTCATGTAATTTAAGCTATAATCAAGTAATTTATTTAATTTTATTGATCTCCCCGAATCAGTCAATTGAAATGTGTATCTTAAGGGCATGAGGCAGTAATTCTTATCATAGAGCATTTTTAACAAATTCACATAAATTAAAGAATGAGAGTTGAATCATTAAAGTTCTCTTAAATAAATTGCTATAAGTTTCCAGTTTTACCCATTAATGAAATTTGGAAAGAGGGTGAACCATATGAAGAGCTGCATTTAAATGTAAGTACTAATCACATGGACAAAAATGACAAAAAATATATATATTAATGAGCCTCCAAATATTATCTTTCAAAGAATCCTTCAACGAAGGCATTACAATAAAGACTAGATGGTGGAAATATTATTATTATATTAGCTAAATTATAGAAAATAACCCTTTAGAACTTTGAGTCAGTTATACATAATAAGCTTCCTGATATTTGAAAGTTTCAATTAAAGACCTTTGATGTATCATGTTTTGACTCTCAACTCCCCTACCGTTAAAATTTCTGTTAAAGTTAACGGTTTTTATCTTATCTAATTTTTTATATTTTATTTTGTATAATATTGTATAATTTTTTATTTAAAAAAAGACATGATCTAATAAATATTTTACACTAATTGTAAGTATTTTTATTTTTAAGATATTCTATTTATAAAGTATATGGTCAAGAAACTATTTTAAATCATTTTCTAAATATTTTATATTTTTAAATATTTAAAAATACTTAAATTTATATGTTAGTTGTGAAGGATTATTTTAGAATGACATGGTATACTATAAAAAAAAGTTAAAATTGTAAATGAAAAAAGACCGTTAACTTTAACGGCAATTTTAACCTGCAGGGGAGATAAGTATTAAAATATGAAATGTTAGGGATCCTTAATTTAAACTTTCAAAGGTTGGGGAGGTTATATGCAACTGACCGAAAATTCATGAGGTTTTATATAATTTAACTTATTATATTAGACGTTGTTAGTATTTACTTACTCCATCTCTAACTGTACGACTCATATAACAAATTTATATATTATAGATATTATTGATCAAATTGAGTTAGTTTTTTTTTTATATATATAAAAGATGCGACTTCAACACACTTTTTACTCATTTCTTGCATTGACTACTCTCCTAATGAAAACCCCATTTAATATAACCCCTCCGATTCTAAATATAAGACCACTTTGACTTTTTTTGTGGAAGTTAAGGAAGCAAATTAGACCATTAAATTATAACATATATCACATAAAATTATATTATAGGTTAGTTTATAAGTAGAATAACTTAGTTTTGAGTAAAAAAGATTTTTTTTTGAGACTGAAACTACTTTTTTTTGGATTGAAAAAAAAAAGTTAAAATGGTCTTATAATTAGGACCGGAGAGAGTATACAATATAACAGGGGGAACAAAGTTAGAGCTAGAAGTGTTAACTTTCTAATACAAAGGTTAATGATTGTAAGTAAGACCACAAACTTTGTCATAATTGCAAATTTCAGGATGACAAAATTAGCACTTTACCGCTATAAAAAAATATACTTTATGATTATTTTCGCTTTTGTTTAAACTTTAGCAATCGTTAAGTATTCGTGTTGGCAAAAAAAAAAAAAAAGCAATCGTTAAGTATTCAAGTGTCATTTAAAATTTGAATATATACTAAATACTTTAAATAATCAAATAAAGGATCATTTATTTAATGTGATTATAAAGAACAAAAAGGTTATAACTTATAACAGTTGGCCTGGAAAGTTATTGCATTGACTCACTATGGTTTATTTAATTTACATCATGATAGTTAAATAAGTAATAAAAGTGTTAATTTAAAAAAAAAAGATAATGGGGTTTTTTTTTTTTTTTTTGCCTTTTAACTTAGTTGAAAGTTTTTCCCATAACCGTCACATATATAAATCCTATATACTTGGTGGATATATCAAATAGCCATAAGGTATTTATGCCTTTTGCCTTTTGTTTAAACATAGGAAGGCATCTTAGCCCCCTATACATATACTCTCTCCGGTCCTAATTATAAGAGCCATTTGATTTTTTTGGAAAAATTAAGGATACAAAATACACCACTTTAAATTGTTTATATTTGTCTTTTTTTTCTCAAAACTAAGTTATTTTACTTATAAACTATCATATAATATAATTATATGTCACATATATTAAAATTTAGGGGTCTAATTTGCTTCCTTAATTTCCCCAAAAAAAGTCAACTGACTCTTATAATTAGGACCGGAGGTAGTATATTTTAGTTAACCAATACCAACATTTCAACAATAAAACGAAAAACACGATTACAATGTATCCAAAATCCATATACATTGAACCAAATCCAAAATCCGAAAATGTAAAATACCATTTTTAAATTAGAACTTCAATTCAAAACCTATTTACAGGCTTAAGTGCTCAAGCTTGTAAACAAATAGATAATATATTATTTAACGCGAAACAAAGTAATAACTTTTGAGGCTAAAAAAAGCAATATTAACTCGTGCCAGTAGAAGCTAGAATGGGACTATATGGCTGTCTTTTCTACTTGGGCTAATGTTATCCGATCCAGATGACCCTGGCGCTTGCTCCTTGGTCAAATGATTAATGAGGTGTCCTTGTGCTTCTATTTCCTCCTTCATTATATTACTTGTTGCACTTGTCTCAACTAATCAATCTCATGTGAACAAGCCTTTGTCCAACATCTTTTCAAAATATTGTTTTTTTTTTGGTTGTTGACCAAAGCCGACACCCCTAACATGACTAGGTTTAGGATATTACAAATAAAAAGGCCAAAATTTAACTATTTACAACAGAACTCCCCCCCGGCGCGGGGGCACCTCTCTCGACAAGGCAATAATCCCATCTAATACAGCCCATAAAAACATAGGTTAGGATGTTACACATATAATTAATGTTCTGCCTTGAGTTTGTTTTTGCTAATAATAAGTAACTTAATTTAAAGGAAAAACGTACTTTTTTATTCGTAGAGTTGTGATCAATTTGGGCAATGTCTTTGTAATATTTTTCAATGACGAAGTTTACCTCATTAAATTACTCATATCAATATTAAAGTATTTACTGCATTCACTTACACTCCACCGCACATTTTTCTCTTCTAGACATATCTTTTTTCTACTTCACTTATTCTTTCTCTTATGTTCTCTCTACCAATAATAAGGATATTTCTTTTAGAAAGTTCCATCTTAAACATATTTATTGTTTCTAATTAAATTTAACCAACTTTTTTATCACCATGATTTGGTTAGTTGTTTTTTATAAAAAGAAATGGATAATGTATCAATATATTGCTAATGTAACAATCATATGAGGAAAATATGTATACTTTGATTTGATTGAAAAAAACGACTATGGATGCTTACTGGGTGGAAGAAGTGGCTGTGGCAAAGTCATTTAACATTAAAATAATAGTTGAATATGTGGGTACAACAGTAAACTCATAGCTGTCCCTCTAGATATTGCAGAGTTAGGTTTAGCCTTAAATGACCTAAAATTTATGTTAGTCAAAATATTCCTGTAACATTCCTTTTTCTTTGTGATTGTATAGAACCTATCAATTTAATTTTGACAGGCTGTGAGCCTGTCAAAATTAAATTGATAGTATTACACTGTCAAAATTTAATTTCAGTATAATCATCCCATCAGAAATCAGAAAATATTATTAATAGTATTACACTGTTTATGAATTATGAATAATAGGAATTGGTAGGTAGCCGTAGCCCTTTATCACACACTGAGAGCGGTTAATAACTCAATATATATAGCCCGGCTTACCCACATAAGTGGATATTATGGAAAGCAAATTTTTGTATGATTGATCAACCATCACCTTCTAATAGGCAAGTGCTGCAAGAGAACTATAGTTGTAATATGTTATATCTTCCTTTGTGAAGTAATAATATTATCCAATATTTAATCCAAAAGAAAAAGTGATGCATGGAAAGGTATATGTAAACAATGATAAATACAGTGAGATATTTGGGGTTTCACATGGTTATATACTGTGGCTGCATAATGTCCTTAACTTTTTCTTTTTCATTATAAAGTGAATGCATATAATCATTTATGTCTTGTATTTTGGTGACCATATATTACAGTGATGGAAATAGAATGAACAAGGAACTAACAAGGCCGAAACCAGAAATGAACAGTTTCTGTTTTGGCCTTTTTAGCTGACATGCACACACACACACATATTTTTGAACTGACACACAATATATAGAGAGAGGGGTTATGAGAAGAAAATGAAAAGGAGTGTGAAAGAAAGAAGACAAGGAAAGCAGGTCATTTATTAACAGCGAATGTACTAACAAAGCCTTCCCGTTGCTCGAGAAACTTATGAAGTGTTGCTTTCGTTCTTGAAAACAAGGGACTGAAGCACAGAACTAGCCAACAAAATTAATAAACCCAAAAATAATGAATAAAATTGATAAGGCCATTTCTATCCCTTTCCATTCAATCTTTATCCTTACAAAGAATATAATTGGTAAAGGATCTTTTAAGGAAAATTGCTATAAAAAATCCCCTATTGTAACATATATTGTATAATAAAGTACTTATAAGGACCCATGTGTTTGACCGGGTGCGATTTATAATTTATCTTTTAAGTGTGTTTAAAATTATCATTAACTATGTGTAAATGTTTTTAACAGTTAAATATGGTAACTACATGCACACTTAGTGAAGAAAGGTTACGATTAGATTTTAAAACAAATTTCAGGTACACTTGGGGTAATAAATTATGCGAGTGGAAAAGTTTCAGCAATTTTCCCATCTTTTAACATACTCCATGATAAATTAACAGGAGAAAAAAGGGCAGCAAATTCCACTACTTTTGTTTTTTTTTTTTGTAAATATTTTCAAATTAGAGGTACTTACTCTTTATTATTTTTCAATCTGTCTCTAACATACACACATACGCACACACAACACCATAAATTCATAAAATATTTTACAAAATTCATGTCCTTATTTGTTTATTTCATTACTTTATAGAATTAATATATCCAATACAAACAAGCGTCTTAAATCTGAATTAAAAATTTATCATATCGCTAACATCAGAAAGATAGTACAATGATGTTGAGAGTGGTTATGAATATATGTAAACACGTTTAATTTGCATGTGAGGGTCGCTTCATTCAAATGGTTTCTCCCAAAAGAGAGGACATCTCATGTGAATGACCTCATCTTCTAACAGTTTAGACAACTCCACAGTGTACAACCCATATAATAATCTCAATTATTTTTATTACTATTATTATTATTAGTATTATCAATATCAATCAAGCATGCATGTATGATATATCTATATATTTGTATGTGACATATATATACAGTATAACAGGCTTATCTGCTATATATTGAAAAGCTAGCAGGTTGAAGCATATATACTGTATGTGTTAATAAGAGAAATATATTATTCAGATCTCAGAGAGAGAGAGAGAGAGAGAGAGAGCGAGAGAGAGAAGCAATAATAAGTAATATGAGTGGTGAGAAAAGAGAAGAATATTACTCAGTATCTGATGAGAAAGAGGAGGAAGATGAAGAAGAGGATATAGAAGAGAAAGATCATGAAATCCTCAAGAGCAGAATCTCTAACCATCCACTCTATGATCTTCTCGTTGAACAACACCTCAACTGTTTGAAGGTTTTTTATTAATTTCCTCTCTCTCCCCCTCCCTCCCTCTAAGCTAACTTCTTCTCACACTAAAATCACACAAAAACCTAAACCATTTCAAACAACTACTACTACTTAATTATATTATGTACTTGCTTTTCCGGTCACAAATATAAAATATAGTTTGTAGTGAAATTTGCACTGTAAATTAGGTCTTATATTCAAGGCCAGAAATTTCTGTACCATTACCATCAGACTTACTTTCATGCATGCTTCACAAAGCCATTTCAGTGTCCCATCTCTCACTTAGAAATCCCTCCTTTGTGTGTTTCTGTGTATGTGTGCGAACACTAACTCTATTTATTTTTGTGTTGTTCATCTCTCAGGTGGGTGACATCTCCAACTTGGAAAAATTGAAGAAGAAAGATAGAAAGAAGAAGGCAATAATAAAGAAGCAAAACCTGGGCAAATTTGGTCATTCTGAGCTGGATCACTTCATGGTAATTAATCATCAGTGATGAACAATTGATTCTAGGGCAATAGGTTAAGTTTTTAAAATATATTATTTCCAATTTTCCAATTATATATATATGAAAATATGTCCTGTTTTCTATTATTATCGTTCAACTATAATTCTTTGTGAAATAAATTAACACTTGACCATTTGTGATTATAGATAATTAATTGGTAGCATAATATGTATGTAACATGGAACTTGACCTTCTTGATAAATCATAAAAAACCAGAAGCCAAGTTAGCTTACATGTTTGAAGACCGTCTAACTTTAAGATAAGTCATATATCTTCTGCATCGTGAGAACACAAGGGTTTTCACACCGTGAGAGAAGTATTGCCTGGAAATATAATATAAATTTGATATATATATTTATATATATATATATATTTCTACTAGAAAGGGGCAAAGCTAGATTATATGCCTAGGGTTAGGAGGTTAGCTTGTACAAATGCCATCACCGTCCCTTCTCAGTGATAACCGATATCCATACAATTTATTTTTCTTTTTTATTTCTACCGAAACATATATATAGCATGATTATAGATAAAAATGTATATTCTTTTCCAATATCATGGAAAGGGACTTCATTAGTATCATGTATAGCTCTAGTTGAAAAGGGGGGGAAAAAAAACAATACTGTTTATACAATGGTGTGTGTGTGTGTGTGATCCATCACAGTTATGATTACTTATAGCTATAGCTCATGTGAAGATTTGAACGCAAACTAATTAACAAAGGCTTTTTTTTTTTTGGTGTGTGCTATAATAGGAAGCATATTGTATGGCACTAGGGAATCTGAAAGATGCAATGGAGGAGCCTCAAACAGAGTCATTGGCTTTCATCAACAACATGCATTCTCAACTCAGAGACCTTACTGATGGATTAACCCTTTCTTCTCCTCCTTCTTCTCCCAAACACAGCCTTAATAGCATCTAAATCCTCTCTGTACTATAATTGTGTGGCTAGCTAGCTATCTTATTTCTGCAAATATGTGAGTCACACAATAAGAGTGGCTAGTCTCTGTGCAGCCCAGTTGCGCACACAATGTTTAGGGCATGTATGGGTGTGTTCCTTTTAGGGGTGATCTCCTTAATTCATTTAACTATTAGTTTAGATTTGTGTAGTTATATGTATTGATATTCTTCTGCGTTTAGCCACAATTAAACCTTCTGCTTTATGTTCAATTCTCTTCTTCTTCACCCTCACTTTAACATTTAGTTACTTTTTCCCTCAGTTTATGTCTAATTATTAATTAATAATTAGTCAATGCATTATCTTCTGCTCCATATATATTAAGTTATTATTATAAGATTAAGGTGCAAATTCACTCATAGTATATGTGAACAAGCGCATCTTACACCACACAAGTTTTTTAGATGCAAAAGTGTATATGAAGCTTTTAAAATGGTGCAAAAATTGATACGCAATATTGTTATCGAGTTGTAAAACAAAGTAGCGGATGTCACAAACTATTAAAGTTTGTGACATTTTTACACTATTTTAAAACTTTTGTGTACACTATTGCACTTTGGTACCACAGTAAGCTGATCATGCACAAATATTTCATATTCGGCACATTATCCTCACATCACAGCTTCCATATATTGGCTCTATTATTCTTGTGTTTTCTGTAAACCCATTTCTTGTGTATCAGTTGAGCTTATGATATTCTCCTATTTTTTATATGCAAATTCAGTCAAGGTTCTTCTTGAGTGGTCTGATAATATCACACTTAATACGACCTACAGGTCTTCATATAGATATGATTATATTTGCCTTCTTTAATTTGGAGCATACATTCACATCTCCTCTAGTTTCTTAGATTTCCATTTAATTTAATTAATGTAGGTATGTTAATGCAATTTTTTTATATATTTATTACCATGTTCTTCAATTAAATAAGTGTAAAGTTTTGTTTATTAGAAAATCTAATCGTATGATGGATTGCGAAAATCATATTTTGTGGACAACGATGTACAATTAAATTGACACGTTTTCTTTCATTAACATCAATGAGTATTCAGTAGTTCAAGAAGAAAAAAAACATCAATGAGTATCAACATGGCAACGAATTGTTGATTAAATGAGTTTAATACTGCATTATTTAGGAATAATTTTGGTCTTACAAATAAGACATTTTTTCATTTTAATTATTTAGCATTTTAGCTAATATTTTTAGCTTCTTTAACATCTCAAAATCAATCAGTTAACTAACTCGTCTATTAGCTAAAGGTTGTAATTAATTGATAAGATTGGGTTGTTTAGTTTGGATACAAAAGATAGGTTTTAACCATTTAAAGTTTAGGTAAGTTTCGGGTTGTTCGAAGGCGTAGGGTCAAGGCATGTCTATAAGTTCAAATAACACTTAATGGCCACTTACAAATCATAAATCACATAAGTGAGATTTGAATTCACAAACTTATGACTTGTTTAGTTCAATGGAATTAAGCCTTAAAAAGTGGAAGTAGAATAATAAGATTTGGCTGTTTGATGATTGATAACCCACTATTGATCAAACCCTTTTACCCTCTGAATCAACCTTTGGGACAAAACATAGGTTTTGAGTATTGTAATTTATTGAATCTTTAGTTTTTGTTCTGTAGGATTTTGTATGATATTTTTTCCCTAAAAATGTGGTGCCGATAGAATGATTATTTGGGCCTACAAGTGGTCCGATGTGGTCGTTTTGGGCTGACCCACAGCCCAATGCAAATTTTTGGGTTAAAAAGTTAAAAGTTAGTTAGCTTTAATTTGAAAATGATTAGGATTTATGACTACAAATATACAAGTATCGTATTTGTATAATTGTATCATTTAAGAATTTTTTTTATTATAATTAAAATTTAGTTAATTTATAAATTTAAAGATGGACAAGGTATTATACTAGTGTCATATTTGTATAGTCATTTAAAAGTCAAATCAAGAAGAGTACTACTAAAAACCCATCATGAAATGAATAAAATCACAGATTCACAATCAGCCAAACTCGATGTTAGACAAAAAAATTCAATGATATCTTAATTACACAAACACACGCATATCAACAAATTGAATAGTGATTTGCAATGTAGTAATGTACTAACAAAAGTAATATTCCCCAGAAATAATGTTTATTGTTTACACGCAACAGATTGTTTTCTCAAATCAGTTACATGTACGTGCATGTGTGATTTTCCCCTCAGTTGCAATAAAAGGATATTAATTAATAAACTGTAATGTGATGGTGAGGGTCTGAGGGAGAGTTTTCGTCCAAAAACAAAGAAGTTGGGTTTCAATTTTTTTTAAGAAAATATTCAAACCCCTATTATTTCACCTCATTAAAATTATTTCTTTCGTACTTCTGTATAGTTTTTGTAGTTTCCTCAATTACGTGTAAGAAAAATGATGCTAGTGGCTACAGACAAACCTCACACCCAACCACATAAATTAATTGTCACATTAGTCAAAATGAAATTATAATCAACAAAACTATATATTCTATATAGATGGAAGGAGACTATCATGAGCACAATAATTTATTTTTATGCTGACACAAAATAAATTGTGTATGTTATAAAAATATAGAATATTTTATGAGGGAGAAGAAAGAAGACAATGAGAAATTAGGGAGAAAGACGGAGAAGTTCATATTTACTTCAACCTTATCATCACTTTTATGTATCCTCATTGTTAATATGTCACTAGTTCTTAAATTCTATCTCAAAAGTTACAACAAATATTAAATCATAATTGTACAACATGTAACTCTCAAAAGTTACAACAAATATTAAATCATAATTGTACAACATGTAACTTATAGAGGTTATGTGAATTAATCATGAAAAACTCCCAAGAAGCTATCAAGTGGTAGGTTACTTAGGTTTAAGTGAAGAATCTCAAAGGACATATTTTAAAAGGTTATGTTATTCATACTTAATATTGAAATATTTATAACAGTATTCATGCTTTATTTTTAAATAATCTCTTTTTATTTTGCATTTTGTAACAACTTTCTTGTGATTTCATCATCACCCATGTTAGCTCTAAATAATAAATTATAAGGACTAGTACCTATTATTGATAAAATTATAAAAAATACTTTATATACTTGGTTAAGAATATTGTGAAACTACAAGGAATAGTAAAGTATTTTTAAAAAATAAGGATTGTTATCTAATTAAGCACTATTAAATAACAAATGAGGTTTAATACTATATCCTGTCTTTATTATAATTTTTAGTTATGCACTTTAAATGTGTACCTGTGTTTAAGTCATTCTACATATGATAAAGGAAATAAAATAAAGGAGTGTTGCACAGTGATATGTTGATGAAGGGAGGTGGTAAGCGATGATTAGGACATGTTTGGCTATATTTATTATGTTCACTTCCCTTTGCCTGTTTCCTAGATGATTCCCCAAACAATATTCTTCTTATTCCTCGCCACGTGGGACCTACATGCCTCCTTTTATTCATTAAATTATTTATTTTATTTTTGTGTATATCAAATTACAAATACATTGGGTATGTTTGGATTGGCTCATGAGAAGTAAAATTTTCAATATGACTTTTTCAGAAGTAAGATTGGATAAAAGTGAGATTATGTGAAGTGATTTATATTTGGATTTGTGATTATAGAAGTGGTTTTTTTTTAATCCGACTTTTAGAAACATGTTTGGATGATTATTTTGAAAAGCAAGTTTAGATGAAAAATTACTAAAAAAGAGATTATTGTTATTAAATAATACATATATAATATGCATATATTCTTAAAATTTAGAAAGAAAAAGTGAAATTTTGGGTTTTTTTTTAGGATTTTAAAGGTTTAGTTTCTCCCTTATTTTAAAGAAAATAATTTGGGAAAATTATATTTTTAGTTCAAAGGAGGATATTGTAGGAGAAAATAGTTAGAGATTATTATGGTAAATTTTTGGAGATAAAAAGGAAATTTTATATTAAAAGAAAATATCTTATTTGAGAATTTTATGGGTTTAATAGTCTAATTTTTCTACCCATTTTATTTCTTTTCTTTTTCTTTTTTCCACTCGCAAAAGCTAGAATCCAGAAGCTATAAGCTCCAAATTGTAGCTTCTCCACCCACTATGCTTCTCAATCATAATCTCCTCTTCTAAGGTCTTAATCCAAACATCTCCATTTTATTGAAATTGGCTTCTGCCAGCCCAACCGAGCTTCAGAGGGAGGAAAAGCCATTCCAAACATGCTATATGTCACCGGTTCTATTCTATACCAATAAACTAGTCATAATTTCATATGTGTTATTCATGTATAAATAATACTCTCTCCAGTCCTAATTATAAGATCACTTTGACTTTTTTGAAAAAAATTGAGGATACAGAATTAATCACTTTAAATTGTCTATAGTAATCTTTTTTCCTCAAAACTACTCTATTTTACTTATAAACTAACCTATAATCTAATTACATGTGACATATGTTATAATTTAGTGGTCTAATTTGTTTCCTTAACTTCCACAAAAAAAGTCAAAGTGATCTTATATTTAGGACCGAAAGGAGTACATATTATTATATATTCTAATAATGTTGGTGAAATGATAGAAAAATACCTTTTGAATTTCAAAATTTCAGACAGGTGATTTGTAGTTGTTAATATCATTATTCAACTAATTAATATTTATACTCAACTGGTTAAAATCTCCTATACGAGATTTTAAAATTTAGAAGGTATTTTTCTGTTATTTTCCATCTATTGTTTAGTAACTTTATCATTTATAATTTATAATTTATAAAAAGATGCAATTCAACATGAGTTTTATATTTTTCAATGATGATTTGAATTATCAACTGTCAAAAGGACTTGGTCGAGCTAGTAGTGAAGTTCACATATTACCATAAAAGTGTATTGATGAGATCTTCCTGATATAAGGGACTTACTGATAGATAACTTATAAGTATCTATGTAGATACTAATTGAATATGAAGGTATTCACTAGCCTTAACGAGTTCTCAAGTAACAATCGTGTCTATGGCCTGCAAGTAGAAGCAAAAACAACATAAAGAAAAACGTAACAGAAGGAGAAGCCGCCTCCCTCTCCTAGAGTTTTTCTTGCGCCGTCAAAATGCTCATCACTCTTCCATGGAGGGTTGTTTCTCCCCTTCCGGTGGAGCTTGCTAGTTGTATCCTTGAGCTATGGGCTTTAAATATGTTGGCTGGGAGTGGATTCTCTAATGACGGCGTGCAGGGAGGCCGAGCAACTAGACACACGGAGGTTTGCAATCGTCTATCTTGTGTGACAGCCTTCGATTATTATCTCTAATGGGTGCCTCCCTAGCTATCGACGACGATGTATGAGGCGAGATTGGGTTTCTTTAGCCTGTTAAATGAAGGGGAAGCATTGAAGGATAAAATGATTGAAATAAATTAGGGGTTTTTTGTTGTTGAGAGGAAATCAGTGGCAGCGGAGAGGTGGAGTTTGAAGGTGATTATGTTGAGAGGCATGGATCCCAAGGTTAGTGGTTTATTAAAAAATCTTTCTTTTCCACTGATATCATCTTAGTATTGAGTCTTGAGAATAGTAAGATTGCTTCTTTTGCAATTACTCTCACTGGGGTTGAGAACTAATGTTAGTCTTGAAAAGTTGGAAACAATAGTGGCTTGGTTAATATGGCTATTTTGGGAGGATCTTTATTTATATTCTTTGGCCATAGCATATTACAAGCCAGTATTTCTTAATCAACCTATCACTGAGTTCCGAGAACCCTTGTGGAAGATTTCTAAGTGGGAAGAAGTAAGGATGGGTGATCGTAGAGCAAAAAACATGGCTTTTGAGTCATTTGTTAAGAATAGTTGTGATTGGTTGGAGATATTTGTTTGTGGATGGATGGACTGTTTTTTAATTTCTCAGCCTTCTAAGTTTTGGTTCATAGACAGTAAGCAGAGAATCATCAAGTCGTATCTGTTAAGTGAGTTCATATACATTGTTCATTTTTGGCTTGACATGTGCCTGTTCAGTGGTCTTGACAACCTTGTTAATTTTTGGGCTAGACATGTGCCTGTTCAATGTGTATGGCAGCATTATTCTTTGGATTGGAGTTGCGATGCTCTACTTTATTGTCTCACTAGTTGTGCATTCTTTACTATTTCGATGAGTATTGCTCTCCTTGAGAGTCTTCTTATCTCAAGGATTTTGATTAGGAACCATTCGGGTTGTGATGTTCTACTTTATTGTAGCATTATTCTTTGGATTGGAGTTGCGATGCTCTACTTTTTTGTCTCACTGGTTGTGCATTCTTTACTATTTCGATGAGTATTGCTCTCCTTGAGAGTCTTCTTGTCTCAAGGATTTTGATTAGGAACCATTCGAGTATATGTGTTCCCATGGAAGCAGATTTGGTAGCAGGGTGGAGTGCCAAAGCTTTGTTGGAAGGGTCTTACCTATTGGATTGGGTTTCTCTACCTTCATCACAATTGTGAGCCTTCTTGGAACATGGTGTTGAGCAACTTTCTCTTTATGTAGCTGTATCAAAGAACTTTTCAGTGTTTTTTATTTTGGTTGCTGTTTTGTTTTTGTGATTTATGTTACATTTGTTAGGTTGTTTTGAGACTATGAAACTCTATTTTACTTTAATATTATTAGTTTCCTTGTGGGAAAAAACAACAGAAGGAGAAGAAGGAGAAGAAGCAAAAACAACATAGAGTTAAAATATTTTCTCGGTCCTGGATAAAAGATCAATTTTTTTTGGAGATTAAATAAGCCAATAGTATCCACCGCAAACCCGAAATAATTCCCACCATGTGTATGTACCCAGGTCCAATTATTTCGGACTCATGTTAATCTTTTTATTTTTATGTGTAAAAAATTTAGGAAGGAAGTTGGGATCACCTAAGATCTAAGATTAATGCCCTTAATTCATGATCCACTCGAGATTGTTTTTGTAGGTTTTGAAGCATGACAAGCAAGTCATTTTTTGCTACTATAAAGCTAAATTTCATCCAACTTCACTTTACTGAGGAGATGCCTCCTCAAACACTGCAATTAAAAACACAACTAAATACAGAAATCGAAAATTCGTCAAATGGTTAAATGTAGAACTCTTTGGCAAACTGAACCTATGAGCTAGGCTCATGTTATCTACTAGCACGCTTCCAACAGTCCCAGCTGATTAAACTTAAATTCAGAATTATTTATTTATAATCTTTTAAGGATTAATGTGCATTTTGGCCAATAAAGTGTTGGCAAAAGAGCTTTTGACTTAATTAAGTTTGAAATGGTTCTTGTATGCTAATAAAATTTTAAAATAGAGCATATTGACCAATGCTGTTAGGGGTCAATTAACGGCCATCTGTTTGTGTATACGTGGCGACACACTATAACGCTGACATTAGTTTTGTGATGACGTGGCGTAAAACGACGCTTATTTGGCATGATTGTAAACAAATATTTGAACAACATAAAAATTCCACCGTCCCATTTTCCCATGTAACCTTATCTTCTTCCCCCATGGAACACCTACACCAAGCTGCCGTCTAGCATCCCCTAGTGCCCCATTATCGCCGTCATGAGGTCCTTCCATCTCCATCACGTTTTCTCCAGCCAGCACCGCCGTCGAAGCCTTCCTTCCCCTTGACCATGGTCGTCCCTGTCAAAAGTCACCACCGTGGCCTTCAACCCACAAGATCGAGCTCCATCATTATCATCGCCTCCGTCGTGTTCTTCTCCACCACCACCATCGTTTTCTCCAGCGCAACCCAATTCCTGCCTCTTCGTTTTCTTCATCGACGATGAAGACGGGCGACGATGATGAATCCAAGACCAAGAAAAATCATCTGTGCCCATAAGTTTTTGGCCACATGTGCACAAAAAAAATCCACCTTGTCACGCCACATATGCACAAAGTGCAGCCGTTAATTGAGCCCTAAAGGCGTTGGCTAATATGCTTCATTTTAAAACTTTATTGGCATACAATAATCATTTAAAATTTAATTATGCCAAACGCTCTTTTACCAACACTTTATTGGCTAAAATACACATTAACCCATACTTATGTCAGATTGGGCTTAAAGTTATATTTTATTAATTCAGTGTTCACCTGTCCAATTTTTTATTATAATTTATTCAATACTCATTTTTTACTTTCTCAGTTTCTAAATATAAGATCCAGTTGATTTTTTGGAAAATTAAGGAAGCTAAAGGAGCCACTTAATCATAACGTATTATATGTATTATTAGATTATATATTAGCTTACAAATCAAATAAACTAGTTTAGAGAAAAAATTCAGCCAAATCAATTTATAAGTAGATTGTTTAGTTTTCTTAGAATTCTTCAAAAAAGTCAAACTAAATCCTATATTTAATAACGGAGAAAGGGCAGTATGTCAATTTTAAATTGATAAATCCTTTAAAGACATCAATATAAATGATTACAAAGAGTCTAACTTTTAAATTTAAAGTTAGTTAAAGCTGACAGATCAAATAATTTAGTGTTAGCTTATTCCAACTTTTATTAATTTTAAATCGAACTCTGTAGTCTGTAAATTCAGTCAATGGATGACTAATTTTTTATGTCATCAATTCTAAAGGTTAGATTATTAGTACTGATCTGATTCAATTGTATTAATTCTAAGCACTAATCAAACTACGGTAAAGAGACAACCGAACAGTATTCAATAAAAAAAAAATTTATACAAGTAGAAGAGCTTTAATTAATCTTCACATCTGATCAGAATTTACAAAGACAATTATTATAAAAATTGCACATTGGATGTCTTATCCAGCAATACATGGGTCGGATTTTGGGTTATTGTTGGCATAGAAACGGGTGGGCCATAAGCTGAGAAGCCGTCCACCTCTCATTCGATTCCTTCTTCAAGCAACACTCAACAAAACTCCGAAACTCACCGGACGCACTCTCCGGTAACTCCGGCGGATCACCGAAACAAATGGCCCACATCAACGTGGCCCAATCAGGCCTCTGACCCTCCTGAAGAAACGGAAAACGACCCACATAGAGTTCAAACAACGTAAGACCCAAACTCCATATATCACCCGAATACCCGTCATAATTCCCCCCATACCTATCCGGGTCGAACCGCTCCGGGCTCATATACGCGCACGTGCCAACATAAGAATGACACGCGTCCAACGTCCGACACATCACCTTACTAACCCCAAAATCACTTATCTTCACTTCCATTCTCCGATTAACCAGAAGATTCGCCGGCTTGATATCGCGGTGGACGATCTTGTTCGCGTGGAGGTAGCTAAGCCCAGCGAGAACTTGACGCGCCACCGTGGCGAGTTGGGATTCAGAAAAGGTGCCGTTTTTCTTCAAGAGAGTATCTAGTGTACCTAAGTCCATGTACTCTAGTAAAATCGCTATGTCGCCGGAGGAATTTTCGGAGAAGCCGATGAATTGTACGATGTATGGTGAGTCCGTACGGCGGAGGATGTCAATTTCTCGGCGGGTTTGGCGGCGGGTTATCGGGTCGGAGCTATTGTGGACTAGTTTTAGTGCGTAGATTGAAGATGTTCGCTTGTGGCGAACCTTGTAGACGGTGCCACCGTTACCGTGGCCGATAACTTCGAGTTTTTCAACGTCGGTGAGAGTTATGTCGGCGGCGGCGGAGGTGGTGGTGGGGTGGGGGAAGATGCGGCGGCGGTCGGAGGGATCCGGCAGCGTAAGACAGAGGTTGAGCTGGCGGCGTTGACGAACGACGGCCATTTTCTGAGGAAAGAGTAAGATGAAATGAAGGATATGTGTGTGTATATAAGGAGAGAGTGAGTGAGTTCACAGAACAATTTCTTTGTATAAACATGGATTAAAAAATTATAATTGTTAAAACTAAATTATACTCCCTTCCTTCGGTCCTATTCATAAGAGTTCAGCCGTCAAATAAAACTTCTTAAGAAAACATGTAAAAGTTAGTTATGAACTATAAATATGTTTGAAAAATAACTATTTTTTCAATACTACATTTATTTATGATGAGGCCAGAGAGAGAAATGTAAGTATGAGTATTAATGAATATTATAAAAGAGAATGTTAATAAGTAGAGGCAAAAAAAGAAAAATGCCATTAAATGACAAAAGATTCCAAAACAAGCTCTTATATTTTGGACCAAAATAATTCAAATTGTAAGCTCTTATAATAAGGACCGGAGGAAGTAATTCATTTGCTTAAAAACGTTCCTGAGTATAGTTTTTAAGAATTATTCTTATGTTTTATTTACTTATGCTTATATTGAAAGTTAAATTTTTATAATAGAGTGGCATAAATTTTATTAAGTGTAACTGATGTTTTAATTGTAAATTTAAATATTTTTTTTTTTAAATTTTAATCACAAGTGATCCATAATAAATGAAGATATATGTTTGGATGGAGGGACCGAAGAGTAGTGATGAGAAGACGACGGCCATGAAAATGAGCGAGGTGGGAGGATATGAGAGTGGGGTCCACTGCTGCAAGAAGTTAAAATGTTAACGGTGATGTTTTGGTGGACTTATTTAAGTGGCGATATTTTTTTTTTCCATTTTTACTTGAAAAAATAATTGCATGTGATTAAATTAACTTAGCCACCTTTTGTTTCCTCGTGAAAATATTCATATTTCCAGTTGTAGATATATGTATACATATATCTATATATTGCAGATGGTTGAAAGTTAGCTATAAATTTTGGATGAGCACCAGAGTCGCTTTTGATAAGTTTAATTTTGATTACTAAATGATGTTGCAGTACTACATTATAAATAAATTTCCAATCATACATAATAGCAAATATGGCTTTTTTAAACTGGGGTAACGTATCTTTATTTACATACTAATGTCTCTAGAACCAACAACAACAACAACAAAGCCTTATCCCACTAAGTGAAGTCGGTTACATGGATCGTACGACGCCATTGTGCTCTAATAGTAATCAAATCTTTAGATATATTATTTATTAATCAAATCTCTAGAACCAAAAAAAAATTATATTTAATTAAAGATATGAGATACATACAGTCAAAGAAAAGTTGTTCCTACTATAGAACCTAAATTTTCGCTGTTAATATCATTTTGCTTTTAAATAAAAAAATGTTTGGGAGGTTTTTCAACAATTTTGTTCAATTAAAAAAGCTGGTTTTTAGTTTTTACTCACTTCTTTGTGGCCAAATTATGGCATGTGTCTCGGCACAATAATAAATTATATATTTTTTTAATGTAATACTACTAAAAAAAGGTTGGTTGCGCATGCTTGGCTTATTATTATAATTATTATTATAGGTAGAAAAAGGAGAAGTTATCAGAAACGTTAAAAAGTTGGGATAAGAATGAAGTCCAAAATTTGAGTGTGGTTATATTGATGAGGTGTCTTTCTTGGCTGCGACTGAAATAGCAGCCATCTCTATAGCCGTCAAATTCCGTTTACTGTTAGTTTTTGGATTTGAAATTAACAGCAGTCATCAAGCCATAGTTTAAGGCTCAATATAATGAGTTTAATTTCCAGGTGGAGCCCCGTGATGATATATATACATATACAGTACGTCTTTTTTTTTTTTATAATTATATAACATATTTTATTGAAGATAAATACACACTCCTTCCATCATAATTCATAGGCCATTTAGAAAAAAATTATTTTTTGTCATATTTATACGTTATATACTACATCATTAAATTTTTCATAACATATACAATTTGACCTTATATATATATTATTGTATTTATTTTGTTATCATGGAGTATAATATAAATGAAATATGGATAAAGTTAAAAAATATTGTATTTTATGGTAAGGTGGATAAAGTTTAAGTGTTTTTTTATATGTGAAATGTATTGAAAGTAATTTATAAATAGGAATAGAATAACAAGATAATATTGAGCTACTTGAGTGATGATTGATCCCACCTTAATTTGTGTGAAAAGATTTCTTAGTAATTAATTTTTTATACATATATTTCTCACAATTTACTACTGATTATGTAATAATCCTCCAGTTCTAAATATAGAATCAAATTGAATTTTTAAAAAAAATCATAAGAAAGTTGAATAAGTTACTTATAAATTGATTTGTCTAAATTTTTTTAAAAATATTTTATTTGTTTTATAAGCTAATATATAATCAAATAATACACAAAACACATTAACACTAAGTAATTTGTTTTACTTCCTTAATCTCTCCAAAAAAAATTGAATATATCTTATATTTAAATTTAAGAATAGGGATGTTGATAGTAGTTATTGAATTATCTTCTACTCCTTCCAATCCTAATTATGAGATCAATTTGACTTGTTTTGTGGAGATTAAGGAAGCAAAATAGACCACTAAATTTTAACATATGCTACATGCAATTATATTATACATTAATTTATAAGTAATATAAATAAGTTTTTGAAAAAAAAAAAGATAAATATAAACAATTTAAAGTAACTTATTTTGCATCCTTAAATTCTTCAAAAAAGTCAACTGGATCTTATAATTAGGACAGGAAGGAATATCTATTAATATAGAAAATTTTTAAGCCAGCCTTTTTCCTTTTCTTTTTTTAAATTATAATCAAAGACACGTGGGTTAACACCCGCAATTGGAAAAGGCTACTTGCAGTCTTGCAGAGAGTGATGCCAAGCAAGAAGGTGAAGCGAAGTATCATCCTATAGGTTGTGGTTGTAGTAGTCTAGACGTCACAATAATCTATGAGTATGGACATAAATTGATGAAGACTCACATATTATACGTAGTATCTAATTTAAAAAGGATTTAAATTAATCAATTTTTTCACATCAGTAATAAGTGTATTTTACTCTCAGTTTCCTATGATCATATATGTAAGGTCGACATCATACAAACATCAAAACAACTAAATAAAAAAACATAAGCATAATAAACTTATAGCATTAATATAATTATACGTTAATGTATAAGAAACTAGGGGATTTTGTAGGGTGGGATGTAGCTATGGTAAGGATATGCAAACAAAACTTTAACAACCAATACAGATATATAAAATCAAATTCTTTAAATATAGAGGGAAAATTTATTATATTTTATTAAATTTTATTAAAATAATAATATAAATTTGGAATATAAAGAATAAAAAAAATGCACGCCAATGGGATCCTCCAATAAGTCTATTGAAATTGGCTCTCTATCAAGCGAATTGGTGTAGTATATCCTATTATGATATTATAAATTAGTTGGCATAATAATTGAGGATTATATCACACCGCGCGTGTAATGCATAGTTTATTATGATTTTAGGACTTTTGGTCCCCAGAAATGAAGTTGCCCCAACCTGTACAAAAAATGACCCCAGTGCTTTCTAGCTTGGAGGGTAGTGCTGCTGATGATGATAGCAACTTCTTGAGCATGGAAACCAGTAGGACACTCCAATCAGCTTATAAAATAGGCTTCATACAGATTCTTGTTTTTCTTTTTCTTTTTCTTTTTTTTTTTATACAAAAATTGGTGAGAAGTCACTGTTTTAAAATTGTATTGGCTTAAAAACCTGAATTCAAGTATCAATACTTTCTCCATATAAAATTCTGCGAAGTGGCAGTACTCTGTGTATACAAACATTTTAAGTTCTTTCCTATAAAACTTGACTTTTCACCGATTTTCCCTTGCATGTTTTCCAAAGCATGCAATTTAAAATTTAGTAACTGTACTCTTGAAAATATTAATCAATTCCCAAGTTCCCTAACAGGCAATATTTATTCTCTGAACACCTAAACTAGCCTCTCTGTTACTGAACGGTTAACCATATTGGACTAGTTCAGCAAGAATTTGAATCAAGATGGACAAACGAGAACAAAATTAAAATGTTTTGAACCAACTTTAAAATTGGTTTACCTGTGAGGAACCATAATAAAGTCTCCGTCAAAATGTAGAGCATAATTCAGCGTTTGGGGGTAAAACGGTAAATTTAAAAACTTAATATTACATGAGTAAGATACATGCTGAATGCTAATAGGTTAGTAAGTAGAGAAGCAAGAAAAATCATACCCTACTTAGGCGAAGCAATGTTTCAGTGGAAACTTTCATCTTCTGTGAATCACAAAACAAAGATACTAATAAATTCCAAACATTAATTTCTGGCAGCTTACCTTGGCTTACCATCTCCTCCAACCACGTTACAGCTTCATATTGACTTCCCAGAGAGCAAAGCCCACCAATGAGTGAATTGTAAGTATCAGCACAAGGCCAATATGACTTTATTGACATCTGCTCCAAAAGTTGGCTCGCTTCGATATATCTTCTCTCATGACACAGTGTTTCCAGTACAATGTCATAAGATTCCTTGTCAACTTTGCGACCTGACTTCTTGGATATCTTGTTCAGATAATCAAGGGCCAGTATCGGTTGGCCTTCATTACATAGGCTTTTCAACACAATATTGTACACTTTGGCAGTTGGTAGGCAATTGGCTTTCACCATGTCCTCCTCTATGACCCTCATTGCTTCATCTATAATAGAATCTTTACACAATGCTTCCACCTTTGCCTCAAAAATAGGTGAAGTTGGTTTATAGCCTTTATCTTGCATTTCTGTAATGACATTATCAGCCTCAACAATCTTACCATCTTTATATAGATCAATAGACATAGCACTATAGCTTGCCAAACTTGGTATGGTACCTTTGAAAAGTGCTTCATGAATCATGTACTTCATACCTTCTATATCCTCACCATCATTGCACCGACTAAGATCGAGTCGGTGACAACACCGTTTTGGAGCTTTTAATCCTTTTCTCAAAATTTTACCAAGAATTTCTGTGGCTTCTTCAATTTGACCATTATCACATAAAGCATCTAAAAGAATTTTGTATACCACAATATCCTCACTACTTCCTTTCTGTGAGATTCTCCAAAACATTGAATACAATAAATGCTTAGCCTCATGCAGCCTCCCATCTTGGCACAATCCCTTCATTAAGATTTCATAACTGTCTCTGTCTGGGTAGCAACCCTGATAGTCCATCTCTTGGAATATATGCAGTGCAAGATCAGATCTATTCTTATCACAAAGAACTTTCATAAGCAGGTTCAAGGACTGAATGCGAGATTTGACTCGCCAACCATAAGAGCTCTCCCTGAAAAGATGGTGAGCAGCTTCAAGCCTGTTCTCTTTCACCAATATCTTCAGCAGGGTATTGTAAGATTCCGTCCAATTAATACAGTTAAACGAAGGAATGCTACGATACAAAGAGATAGCCTCATCTATCATTCTAGCTTCAGCATATGTTTTAATGGCTGATACAAAGACTGAATCCTTACATTCACATGAGTCCTTCCTCATTTGCTCTATCACGTCCTTCATCTCTGTGATTTGCCTTGACTTTCCAAGGATGCTAATCATAGTGGCATATACTGGACCATTGTGGTGGTACGTGGGGTACCTTGACTGAACTTCTCTGAAAATCTGGCGAGCCTTTAATGGGTTTTTTTCTGATTGTAAAATCTGGGAGAGGTAGGTGGGTGTCAATACTCTAGGCCATCTTATGCTCATAGCACCTGAATACACATCAGCGAAATTTTTCATGGGAGGCACAATTCAGCATTTGCTTTAGAATTTTTATGGTAGCAGAAAATCTGAGATTAACCGAGCAATTGACATAATAACCACATTGTTGATTTTAAAATTTCTGAGGATGCTGCATCTGTTCCCTTAGGTACCAATGGGGCAAAGGGAAATCATAAAATGAAAAGATGTGATCGTCCACTCGTATGAGAAGCCAAAAAGCTTTAGCACTCAGGATTGGAACCCTTCTGTGTTGAAATGAGAACAAAAATAAAGAAACAGCTCACCCAGTGGTCTATGTTTCTGAAGTAACAATTTTATTTGGAGCATACTTAAACTCAATTATATGTTCAACAGATATATTTAACTTAGAAGAAAAATTTTATGCATGATTTTGCCTTTAAGTAGCATATCACACTTCAAAGGTACAGTTCCAAGGGTAAAAGGAAAATCATAAATTTTAAGAGCAGAGCAAACTTGCAAATTTTAATTGCAACAGCTGCAAACCAGGATATTCATTCCACTTCTCCATAAATGTGCAACAAATTAATTCAAAACAAGAACAAAAAATAAAAGAGAAAGACCAAAAGAGCAAGTGGAAGGCCATAAAATGTAATTGTCAAAATAGCTAACATGCGAAGGTAAGAATTTGAATTCCTCTGAAAATTGGATTCGAAAACAAGAGAGAAGAGAAAGAGAGACATATGCATGATAATTAGAAATCATAAACAGACCAAAAATCGTAAATCTATACCGTGTAAATTTATTAAAATTCATAAAAATATTTAAGGTGCTCAAGTAGCTTTCTTTGGTAGAGATTTTCTTGAGTAAAATGCATTATTTGTTAAAAAGATGGATAAGAAGTTTATCCACTATACTGCTACATATCTAAGATTCTGACAACTTCCACCCATACCACTGAAGGTTCAAAATGCCATTTGCATACCACTGAAGTCATATACCTGACTCTATCCTATTACAGATGTAAAAGCAAAGATATCCCTTGACTATGTGGGTATCTCTGTCTAACCAGACAAACCGCAGAATCTTACTATCTGCTTGTTTCTACAGTGCTATATTCTTTTCTTTCTAAGGTACTAAGAGACCCCAAACCCTTACAAAAAAAAAAAAAAAGAAAAGAAAAGAAAAGAAAAGAGGTAATTCCATAGGTAAAACCCTGCTGAACTGACTTTATGAACTTATTCTACACTCATGGAGACAAACTGCAAAATTCCAACTCAATTTTGTGACATTAAACAAGTTGTCTGGCATGGTCAACTAAGTTCTGTTAGGCGATAGTAAGAACATGCTAATTAGGCCACCAAAAACCTAGAGCTAAAAGGCTTTCGTCTGAGTAGGGGTAAGACAGAATATATGCATTGTTGTTTTGATAAGAGACAAACACAGGAGGATATAGAAGTTAAATTGAGTGACCAGGTTATACCAGGGGTGGACAAGTTTAAATATTTGGGCTCGATTATACAAAATGATTGTGAAATTGATGGTGATGTTACTAATAGAATCCAAGCTGGGTGGTTTAAATGAAGAAAAGCAACTGGGGTTATATGTGATCGTAAAGTACAGAATAAAGTAAAAGGGAAATTTTATCGGACAGCCATTAGACCAGCAATGTTATACGGTAGTGAATGTTGGGCACCAAAGGGACAATATGAACATAAGATGGGGGTAGCAGAGATGAGAATGTTGAGATGGATGTGTGGTCATACAATAAAAGATAGGATCCGTAATGAACATATCCGAGGAAGAGCGGGGTAGCACCAATTGTGGAGAAAATGGTAGAAAGTCGCTTGAGGTGGTTTAGGCACGTTCAAAGAAGACAACTGGTATGAAGTCCTTCTAAAAGAGGGAGAGGGAGACCGAAGAGAACTCTTAACGACGTTATTCAACGAGATCTTCGGATCAATAATTTATCACGAAACATGGCTATTGATAGAGCACATTGACGTCGTGTGATCTATGTAGCCGACCCCACCTAATGGGATAAAGGCTTTGTTGTTGTTGTGTTTGTAATTATTTAATATCTTCTTCTATTGATAAACTAAATTAATAAAAGATCAAATTAAATTACCAATAAATAACATAAAATTATTTTACTACTAAAAGACCAAACAATTTAAATGGATATTGTTTCAAAACAAACTCTTAAAAATAACATCTCAACATCAATTAGCATCCACCTAGTAGAATTCCGATGATACAAACACATACTAAATGAAATTTGATCATGACGTGCCAAACATTTTAACCGCGCTTTAATCAAATAGCCTAGATAAATTATCCAAACTATAGCTTGTACTTTCTTCATTTGTGCTGCCAGTTCGACCCTCCACTTGTGTCGACTCCATATTCTCTCACTCTGTATATAACACATCGCACCAGTCCCACTTGCGTATATAATTGTTTATATCACATGTCACAGAGACAATTCCAGTAGCAAGTTTGGACACTTTCTTACTTCCATGCTATATGGACAGATAACTATGTTCAGGGTTCAGAGTTTAACTAATAAAGGAAAAACAACAACAGTAAATATTCCACCACTTACTTCATAGAACACAATCTGAACAAGGTAATTACAGTGACTATTTTTTATGCTAGGTAATATAAAGCCTAGTTCACTAAGGATATTTTAATAAGGGGTTTAATCACTTTTGTATCCACAGGCTGTTAGTGCCTCTACTTCTGAATAAAAAAACAAAAACAATCTAACTGCCAAAACTAGTTTCCTTCTACATATCCTTCTGTCTAACGTGTTAAATATAGAGAAAATAATTAAAACAACCGTTAAACCCCAAGTCCAAACTTACCCATTCACTTTATTATCATCAAAATGACGGACTTCTTGTCCTCCTCAAGTCCCTCTTCCTCAAGGAAATTCTCACAATTTTTTCCTCAGATGGATCCCTGTATTACAGTGTAGTAGCTTGTGTGGGAGGGAAAGCAGTGAAAAAGGAACAACAAGGCAAAGATGAAATACACATTATATAATAATTAAAAGAATGGATGGAATGGAAGCATAAAGAAATAGAGCAGCCACATAGTGGAACATAAGGATGCTTTAAGAAAACTTAAACCTGAGAGTATCCACGTGTTGCAATTAGGCACATATAACTAACTTTTATAACAGATTATTAGCATGTTTTACATATTGAAAATATGACATAAACGCTCCATCCTTCATCCTTTAACATCTATGGACATGTGGGAGGACAAATTTTATAGAGCAAATAATGGCAAGGAAAGTCTGAATGCATATGATCTATTACGTATTTGGTATTCATCTACCACTAGTAAAACAGTATAAGTGATAATAAGGGAAAAAATACTATAGCCAACAATATCATTAGAGACCTTCTGCAGGATTTAGCATGATTTCTTAACATTAACAAGATAAAATAATGTTGTGAGTTTTATAATAAAAAAATAAATAGATAATGTTGCGAGGAGTTACAGAAAAACAATTAAGAGTCTTATTACACAAATAAGAGATGAAGAACATTACAAGCATGACAAACATCTGATGTGTACTAATAAAAAAGTAATTCAATTACTTTAGCAGGAAATGAGCAACTAAAGTGTACACTTGAGCCAAGAATTGTATCAACTAAAACCTTAGTTAAGGATTCAACTATTTTTTCAAAACTCAAGAGATTATCAGTACCAAAAGTAGCAGTAAAAATCAGAGGTTGGAGAAATTATCCGGCATTATAGATACTTGAACTGAAAGCAATAACACTAATACAACAAGTAAGACAACATTAGCAAAGTGGCCAGCTCAGAGTATAATTTTAGAAGAATTCTTCTCAATCGGTCACACCTAAACACCCAATCAAACATAAGAGGAATACAAGAACCAAAGAGGGAAAAAACCAACCGCCACTCCGATAAACCAATTGTATTCAAACATCACATTCACATTATCACATTAAGCAATAACCAATTATATTCAGTTGGATATAAATAACGTGCCCAGTAAAATCTACAGCAACCCAAATTGATAGTGTACATGGAACATTCATGACCCTTCCAACCCATATCACTTTCTCAGTAAAAAGGCAACGATTCTTTAGCGAAAATCAGAAGCTCCCATATTGAGGTACAAATAAAAACATTTCCAACTTCAAATAGCTTTAAAAGAACATTCCTGAGTTCCCAATAGCACACAGAATGAGCTCACGAACACGCTCTGCAGAGCATTGCCTCGTAGCTCCTATTGTCACATTATAGATAAGTATGACTAAGTTTTCAAACCAGCCAAGCAAGACTCAGATAGCCTTTCATTAAATAAATTAAAAAAAAAAATCTACTAAAGTTTCAGCCGAAATACGAAGTAGAGGCCACTGATAATGGTGAATATGACAACTTGTAATCAAGCTTTCAAATCCACCACCAATGTCAATCAAACTTAATGCCGCCACAGCGTCGGGTTTGTTACTACAAATAAGCTTCTAATTAGATAAAGAAAATCATATCATCTTGGGCATTCGCATTTCAAAACCAAAAAACGAAACTTCCATAAAAAATCATCTAATTCCAAATCCAATCGCAAAAATCAAAACCTAAGTGAAGAAGAAGAAGAAGAAGAAGGGAGTCTTACCTGTATTAGGGTTCAGATGGAAGAGAAGGAGAGAGTCGAAGAGAGAGATGGCCGGAGAGTCGAAGAGGGTGAAGACTGAAGAGCGAGAGCGAGTCGAGCAAGAGTGGAAGACGGAGAACAAGAAACCAATTCCAGAGAACATCTTTGGCTGTTTCCTAAAATCTGTTTTAAAAACAATTTTATAAAAACAGGGGTGTGTTTGGATTGGCTTTTTTTCATAAGAATTTTTTCAGAAGGTCTTTTGGAAAAAAGTTAGATTGTAGAAGTGATTTATGTTTGGATTAGTAATGTTAGAAGTGACTTTTTTTCAATCTGACTTTTAGAATATGTTTGGATGATTATTTTGAAAAGTAAGTTTAGATGAAAAATTACTAAAAAAGGCATTATTGTTATTAAATAATACATATATAATATGCATATATTCTTATAGTTTAGAAAGAAAAAGTGAAATTTGGGTTTTTGAAGGATTTTAAAGGCTTAATTTCTCCCTTATTTTAAGGAAAATAATTTTTAAAAAATTATATTTTTAGCTCAAAGGAGGATATTGTGGGAGAAAATAATTAGAGATTATTATGGTAAATTTTTGGAGATAAAAAGAAAATTTTATATTACAAGAAAATATCTTATTTAAAAATTTTAGGGGTCTAATAGTCTAATTTTCCTACCCACTTTATTAAATAACAAACAATAAAAGGTGTGGGGCCCATCAGAAGACAAAAGCCAGAAGCCAGAAGTCAAAGGGTGTGTTTGGATTGGCTTTTTTTCAGAAGAACTTTTTCAGAAGGTCTTTTTCAGAAGGTCTTTTGAAAAAAAGTTAGATTATAGAAGTGATTTATGTTTGGATTAGTAATGTTAGAAGTGACTTTTTTTCAATCTGACTTTTAGAACATGTTTGGATGATTATTTTGAAAAGTAAGTTTAGATGAAAAATTACTAAAAAGGGCATTATTGTTATTAAATAATACATATATAATATGCATATATTCTTATAGTTTAGAAAGAAAAAGTGAAATTTGAGTTTTTGAAGGATTTTAAAGGCTTAGTTTCTCCCTTATTTTAAGGAAAATAATTCAAAAAAAATTATATTTTTAGCTCAAAGGAGGATATTATGGGAGAAAATAATTAGAGATTATTATGGTAAATTTTTGGAGATAAAAAGAAAATTTTATATTACAAGAAAATATCTTATTTAAAAATTTTAGGGGTCTAATAGTCTAATTTTCCTACCCACTTTATTAAATAACAAACAATAAAAGGTGTGGGACCCATCAGAAGACAAAAACCAGAAGCCAGAAGTCAAAATTTTTAACTTATGGCTTTTTGCTTCTCCACCGGACTTCTAGAGAAAAAGATCTTTTCATCTGCTTATAAACCAAACATGATTCTTTCTTTTTAATTAGCTTCTCCGGTTCAGAAGGACTTCTGGGCCCAAAAAAGATAAACCAAACATGCACAAAATTTTTAACTTCTGGCTTTTTGCTTCCCCACCGGACTTCTGGAGGAAAAGATCTTTTCATCTGCTTATGAACCAAACATGATTTTTTCTTTTCAGTTAGCTTCTCCGGTTCAGAAGGACTTTTGGGCCCAAAAAAGATAAATCAAACATGCACGTTATCTTTCAGTTTTTACTTTTTAAAAACAGAAAAACTGTTTTTAAAAACTGAAACAAACAAGCCAGTTCATTTCTATTGAACCATGGGAGTGTGGTCACTAACTATGTACATGGCAAAGAGTGATGCTCACCCCATTGGCAAACAGTGCAACATTCACAAAGGCATAGAACAAAAATTCCAAGCAGTCAGTCAATTAACCAGATGATCATAAGGATAGGAATGCTTCACATGTTGAAGAATGAACTGTTTCTGATCTACTCCCTCCTGTTCTAATTATAAGAGCCAGTTTACTTTTTTGGAAAAATTAAGGATGCAAAATACACCACTGTGAATTGTTTATATTTGTTTTTTTTCTTCAAAACTAAGTTATTTTACTTATAAATTATCATATAATCTAATTACATTTTGCATATATTAAGATTTAGGGGTCTAATTTGCTTCCTTAATCTCCCCAAAAAAAGTCAACTGACTCTTATAATTAGGACCGGAGGTAGTATTATTTAGGGAGATGACATAGATTATTTATAGACAGAAGAAACAGATGGAATTGAAGAATTATTAAGAAGGAAAGTCGAAAATCAGAAAATGAAACAGAAATGAACCAGAAGAAACTCAAATGGTGATGGTATTTGGGAGGATCCAAAATACTCGGTTCTAAATATAAAATCTAATTAATTTTTTAAATATATTCAATCACAATTTTATGTCAGTTTAAAATAATACTTTGTATTAACAAAATAATAATTTTCAGTGCAAAAAAAAAACAAAATAATAATTTCAATATTGTTTTCTTATCTCACATAGTCATCAAATCATAACAATTTTTAAATCACTCATTAACGCTACACAAACATAGACAAGGAGAAAGAAGTTACGTGATAGTCGGTACCAATCTCATAATAGTGCAGCTACCCCATGCTAATTCAGTACAATTCAAGCACCACACAAGCATACATATAATTACAATTAATCATTTATCCAATCAATTTCATACATTGGAAATTAAATTACTACCTACCCCTTTGTTACCCTCATTAATTTAAATCTTACTCTTAACATTTATTCCTTCTTCTTATATCGATGATTCACCTCTAATTTTTACTTACATAAATTCAAGTTTAACATAAATTTCTACAGCAACCAGTCACTTCAAACCCCAACACCTAATAATCCACCATAATTCATCACTAATCCCAATTAACAAATTCAAGCATTTGCATAAATTTTCCAAACATTCACATAATTATTTCTCAACCTCAAAATCTATTCATCAATTCCCAATTTATTTCCTCAATCTTCATATTTCAATTAAATCAAGTTCAAGCCTAATTAATACCCGTTTCCCAGAACAGGACCTACACCTGATCCAATCCGATTAAGCGCATTAATATTTTTGTTGGGCATAAACTAACCCTTCAAATTCATAATTCAATATCCAACATCCAAAATCACAAAATTACATACACAAAATCCCACTTATTCCAAACTTTAACCACCAATATTTTCTTAGGTGCAAACTCCAATCAAACCAATCAATTAAATCTCCTCATCTCATATGGCCTTAATAAACATCTAACAATCACCAATTTACCCATAAGCATCTCAAATCACCAAAAGGCCCAATTTCCAAAACCTCCAAAAATCCAAAAATTCCCAATATTTAGAAAAACTTCTAAAAATTAAAAATCTATTAATAGGAAATCAAATTCGAAGTCCAAGCTTCAATTTATTAAGCTTAGGACTCCCAAAAACTCCAACTTAGACACGACATAATTTTTCAAACATAGCCAATCGAAAAACTATGACATAGGGATGTAGAGGAGACTTACGGAATTCCGAAAATGTGTTTAGTTGGCCGAAAAACCCACTATTCCAGCGCCGACGAGCTTTGATAGGTCCAGCCAAACATTCTTTCACTCTCCTTATTCGGGCACGAATCAAAACAAAGACAAGTGGAGAAAGGAAATAAAAGGTGATAGGAGTTGAATGGTGGTGTTAGATGATGGTTTCCAGCGACTCACCCCCAAAGTTTGGCGACGAAGTGGAGATAAGAGAGAGAGAGAGAGAAGAAGAAGAAGAGGAAGAGGAAGAGGAAGGCTGAGGGAGGGGACGACGGTACCGCTGCTTTGCCAGCGATTTTGTCACCAGCATGCCTCCCTTGGTTAGCAGAATGGAGGAACATTGAGGGAAGAGAGAAAGAAGAGAGAAGAAAGAGAGGCATCACCCGGGGTCCTAAAATAACCTCTTTTAAATCTAAAATAATTTTTTCAAAATTATTGTCCTTAATATAAGGGAGAATCTAAGCTTTTAAAATTTTTTAAAAATATCTCAAAATTCCTCAAATATTCTCATAACCCATATTTCCCATTAACAAAATTCCTAATTACCCCCCTTAATCATCAATTAATTTTCTAGGATGTTACACCTATCATAGTTCGAAAAGTATTTTGAAAAATTGACTATGATAGAAAATAGATTATTATAGTTATTTAAGAGTTTAATCGACAATTCAGTCTTAACTACGATGGAAAGGAAAATGCATACTCCCATCATCCCTATATATAAGAGCAAAAAATTTGAATGATTCTGTCCCTTTTTATAAGAGCTTGATTAAATTTGTTAAAGCATTTAATGAAATTTTCCCCACTTTATCCATCATTATTCTCTCTATTCACATCCTCTTTCATACTCATTTATAACACTTTTATCACATTTCTCTCTCTTATATATTCAATCATAAATAAGGGCAAACTTGAGAAAACAAAATTATTTTAGATATATTTATCTCTACCAACCACTTCCTTAATCTTAATCTGTGTGATTTTACTTTCATTGGGGACGCAGGGAGTACAATTCAACAGTTCAACGCATGAAGCCTAATTCGAAAAGAGCAGCACACAAATCATACAAAAGCACAAACCCAGAGATGTTGTACCTATACGTTGTACAGATTTTAGATTCTAACACAACCCTCCATTCATCAGTAAACGTGGTAAAAAGAAAAACTTGCTATACACAGATCAATTAGTGTATCAATATATGCTCGGATCTTAACACCATAGTTGACTTTACTAATACTAAAAGGTTATTCCGTTCCAGCTTTGCCACGGTGGGGACAGCAGAACTCAGTTCAAGACAAAGTGGTACCGCGAGTCCACAAAGCTCTCGACATCCCAGAGAAAAGAACCGAAGGTCACAGCCTCCAAAACAAGGTTCTTCAAACCACCAAAACTAATCTTTATATTCTCGTCTTTTGAAGAATCAATTGCCCCATCTGGTGTTATCACTATTTCAGGTCTTCCAAACAATGCCTCTGTGTGCTTCTCAATGATGCTGACGGCCTCTTTTGATCTTATTGTTGCATATCTCTGGAGGGTCTCACCATCAAAGGACATCACATAGTTGCGCAACCTGGATGGCTTTATGCCATAGCCAAATTTCTCAGGACTGACGTCACCAGCAGGCCAGGTAGAGGCTTCAGGATGGGGCATGGCTTGAGAGGAATCTTCTCCATTACTTGGTCTTCTATCGTCCATGACAACTTGGTGTTCGCCATTCTCTTCTGCTGTTGCAGGAAGAATTTTCATTGTCTTCTCCAGCTGGAACCTTTGGTCAACCCTCTTAAGAAAGTACCCATACATCACTGATGCAGCATAAACCTGTCCGACCCGGAGTTTGCTGATCTGGGCCACAGAACCTGCATCATCAATTCGGTTACCCAATATGAGAGTTAAGTGGTTTCTGATCATCTCATAGGCCTCAGGCGAGTGAAGCTGCTCAAATTTGCCATCTTCACTTGGCCATGAATCAACTCGACCAGAAGAATCTGGAGTTATGGAGGGTATCAGAGAAACATTGGCATCCATGAACTTCTGCACCACCAATGCATATAAAATCTCTTCTAGAGCTTTCCTTCTCTCATTAGCCTTAACCTCAGCAATTCTTCTGGAAATATTGAAAAGACAATAAAATGATCAACAAATTCCATAACAACGGGCCCAACCAACAACAATTTATTTTCTCAAAAAAATCCTGCTCTGGAACAACTACAATGCAATGAAACTATCATTTTGGTATTTGTGTGATAAAGAATAATCAATTTCATATTCCATACTAGTCATTCAATACAACTGAACAACATTATTTATCAACTAAAATCAATTGCAGATGGAGTACGGAAATTGATTATAAATCACTTAATTGGCTCTGAATTGCACATCAAGTCCAATCTAGCCATCAGATATTTATAAAGAAACATCAATAATTACCTCATTAGACTTATCAACACGAGTCATTGGCACAGGTCATGCATAAAATTTTCTTAATGTTCATCTGAATTATAAAACAATATATAGAAAGAACTCCAAAATTCCAAATAACGAAACCATGATTAATCAGTTAGCTAGGATTTAATTTCTCACTGAAGTTAAAGATAAAGCAGAAAATAGCAGCAGCATCAAGAATTGAACAAACCTATACAAAACCAAGTCGGTGCCTGCATCAGAAGGCTCTTCCACATTTTGTTTCTCAGCATCACGGTCAGTTTGGAGCTGCTCAAGCTGCTGCTCTACCGCAGCAGGCACAAGATGCGGATGACTAATCAATATCTGAGAAAGAAACTGTCCAATTGGAGATTCCAGTTGAAGAGGAGCAATTTTGGTGTTTGACCCTGATGATTCTGGAGAGAGAGATGAAGCTCTAACTATTAAACCTCTTCTACTTCCGACAGCAAGTTTCTTGTGACCTTGCTTGGGGATAGATACATAACTGTATGGCTGACAGGTGACAAACATAAAGACTAATCAGGAACAAAAAGAAATATATTCAAACTATTGGCCATACAATCTACTTCTGTACAAGTAGCACAAACAACAGTGCATATATAAGAAGAAATGAGGAGGAGAAGGCAATCTGAATAATGATTGGTATCTAAGTTTCAAGGACATAGAGTTGGACAGTCAATCCCAATAGTCAAGCAAAAATGTCTCCAAATCCATATTGGGTAGTTTTCATGATAGATATTAATCGATGATTTTTTCACCATATCTACAGGTGTGACTGGGGAGCCATTTAAACGCCTTCAACAATAAATTAACACATCCATCGACAACCCCATTTACAACCACCAAACAAGATAACTATAACATTAATCATAAATAGCTTCAACAGCAGTTCATAACAATACCCAAGCATCAAGAACCGATTTCATACTTCATACAAAACCAGAAGCCCCCAAAGCCTACACCAAAATTCGAAATTGAAACCCCAAGAGAGATTAGAAACCCGATTTCATACCTTACTGGAAAGAGGAAAACTGGAAACAGAGCGTACGAAGGCAGGGCCATTAGGAGCCAATAAGCTCGATCTCCCTAGGCAAATCATCGGCTTCGACGGAGCAGCCGATGATCGGACGACATTAATTGCCGCCGCTTCCATTTGAAGCCCTGCGAGGCCCAGAAATGTTGAATTAACCGGAAAAAATAAAACAAGAAATCAAACCTAACCAAGCAAACAGAACCAATTACGAATCGTACCTTTAAGGCAATAGAAAGGATGCGATGGTATGAAAAAGCAAAAACCCTAGAGAGAGAAAGAGAGAGAGGGTGGAAGTGGAAGAATGGTGGAAGTAGGTAACGAAGATTGGCGATGAGGAAATGAATGTGAAGAAAATGGATGGCGGCCGGTGGGAGAAAATTGGAAATAAAAAACTGGGGGCGCGTGATACAGTTTATATCTATGCAGAACGTGATCTTTGCGTCGCCTGCACGGAGTCACTAAATGCAGCATATGACACATTTGCCCCCAAATAATTACTTACTGTACACTCAGAGCCCATATGTTTTTTTTTTTTTAAATTTGTTAATGAAAACACTCCCATGTCAAAAACAAAAAAAAACAAAATTATAGGAAAATTAATTATAGGGTCCTATGTAAGGAACTTTTTTAAGATGAAGTCTCATAAAATCACGTAATTAATTTTAAGTCCCACAAAGTTGTTATCATCGGGCTATAAGTTGTTCTTGTCAGGTCAAAAGTTGTTACTAATAAAGAGTTTAAAAGTTGTGATCGTCAAGCCAAAAAGTTATTGGCGTTCACAACTTCCTGACAGGGACCTCAGATTAATTACGTAATTATTGGGAACTTATCATAATTAAGTTCCTTACACGGGAGCTGTAATTAATTTTCCCAAAGTTATATACTCTCTCGTTCTTAAATATAATATTTAATTGACTTTTTCTACAGAGATTGAATAAATTAAATAAGCTACTTAATCATAATGTATTTTGTGTATTACTACACACTCAACCTTCTTAATGCTTTTTTTTTCATAAGGGTTAAGGTGTAAATGAGTAATTTTGTCCATAGAGCATTAAAATGGAGCAACTTATCATGCTCTTTTCCGTCAAAATATTAGCGGCTCATATCAATTTTTTGATTGTGAACATTAACTTTTTGTCAGTATTGAAAATTATTGTTAAATTTTAAGACTTTCATAGCAATTTTAAACCCATAAACATTTTAAGACGAAATAGCTCTTGAACGAATCATAGGCAAATTTAAACATTAACCTTGTTTATAAAAAAATTCTCACTATTACAAAGGAGAAAATTAAATACCATACAAAATATAAATCGAATCATTATATGAAGATTTAATATCATGGAGACTTGTAGCCTAATATTACTAGGGAAAATGATAAAAAAATGCCTTCCAAATTTCAAAATCGCAATAACTATTTTAGTATAGGTATTAATAAATTGGGAATAGGTATTAACAACTATTAACAATTGCTTAAGGATTTTGAAATTTGAAAGATATTTTTTTGTTATTTTCCCATAATACCAAGTTCCTCAAGTACTCTATGCTAAGCATAAGATTGTAAGTTCTGAGTGTTTAATGATGCTAAATAATAACCCAAAAAAATGACATCATTTATCTTATAAAAATACTCAGTATGGTTAATGCGTGACTCCTGCATTATATTTTTATAATTTTTTGTGCCAAGATATATATGTATAGTATGATACATACATTATATTTTATTCGCTCTGAACTCATACATTCTATTCAATGCGATGTTATATGGTCAGACTAGTTATTAACTAAACATTACATCCGACATTAGAATTATTTAATTAATTTTGATAAGTTAAAATAATTATTCAAAAATTAGTCATTAGGTAGTTATTTGTGACAATATGAGTTTCTAAAATATTATTTTTAGTCACAACTATCTTTAAATGGAAACCTCCTATGCTCTTCCAGCTAGTACGAATACTTTGAAGAAGTAAAAATTATAAATATGAGATTTAATAGATTGAGAGATTGTATTTAAGATCAAATTTAATTTTTAACTGGCTTTTATATTAAAAAAATAACATAATAGTATTAAACTAGAAATGCTCATGGGACAACTAGGGGGAGGGGCAAATAGGTAAATTGGTGAGAGGACGATTTTTGTATGGACACGAAATGGAGATAAAATCAAAATAAATTCGGGAGACCTCTGGATTGTAAAGTGGGACCCGGGTAATAGGACACTACGTGGTTCAAGATCTAAAGCACAAAAAATTACATATCATTATTAATTACTCCCTCCGTCCCTATATATAGGAGCCAAAAATTTGAATGATTTTGTCCATTTTTTTATAAGAGCCTATCTAAATTTATCAAAGCGTTAAATGAGTTTTTTCCCACTTTAACCATCATTATTCTCTCTATTTATATTCTCTTTCATACTCATTTATTATACTATTATCACATTTTTCTTTCTTATATACTCAAGGGCAAACTTGAGAAAACAAAATTATTTCAAACACATTTATCTCTCTCAACTACTTCCTTAATATATGTAATTTCACCTCTTTGACTCTTATAATAAGAGACGGAAGAAGTATTATTAAATGAAAAATTAAGTTTTTAAAAAAAATAGAGGGAGAGAAAAAAAAAATTATGATAGTGGAGATGATAAAATAAAAATGTGGTGACCAATTGGCGCCCAGTCACGTAACAGAAGGAGATTTCCGTAAATCAGTTTCCCTCTTATTATTCATGTTACGCGTCTTAATAGCTGCCCTACGTCCATCACACTCTCATGTGGTTTCTATTTTTATTATAAACAATTTTTCCTTCCTCTTATTTAAATTTGTTCTTATCTAACCTTATTTTGTTATCATCAAAAGACGTATGTTCCTGTAATTCTGTTGGCAAGAAAATGTATATTCTTATAATTTCTTATTGGAGAATAATAAAATAGAAACACTTTATATGACTCTGTGCGCACGATTTTTTTTTTTTGTGTGATGATTATTGTTTTCCATCGTTTTTTTAAAAGCCGAGTAATTTGACTCACATTCAGTTGGGGGGGGGGGGGGGAAGCGGTTCTCCCTTTTTTTTTTTTAAATAAACACTGAAAAAAATGTCTCTTAAAAAAACCAAAGAAAATGGGCATGAAAATTTAAGGGTCTGTTTGGTACGGGGAATTTGGAGGGGAGGGGAAGGAAAGGAAAATTTTTGTAATTGGAATTTTTTAAATTTAAAAAAGTGGGGTTATAATATTTTAAGAAAGATAAGATGAAAAATAAAATAGTGATAAATATAAATTAAGAATTATTAACCCCACTTCTCAAATTTTTATAAATTTAAGTCACAAAAATTTTCCTTCCCCTCCTCCCATACCAAACAGGCCTTAAAAAACATATTTGGCCCATGTTTATTGGGCCATTTAGAATGAACTGTCAAGCTTCTCACAAAAAAATGTCACTATCTGGTATCTGTAGAAATACAAAATGACAAACCGAATACACTATCCTATCTTACTGGTGCAAGAAAGTCAGAGGTAGGTATACTGCAAGTATAGAGGGGGCAATCGTCAGATTCATCTGAATTTCCATCAGGTTGTTCATTATTTGTGGGCACAAGCTCACTTCTCATCTTGCCCACGTTATTAGCCCATAAAACATGTTGACATATACAGGCTAGTTCTCCTGCTCATCCTAACTAATATGGGATTGTTTCTTTAACACACCCACATATAGGTTCATTTTCACAACAAGGATTTCTTTTTATTTGGAAATGGTTAAGCAATGGTTTACCATCTTGTGATATATTAACTCGACATTACCTTAATTCTTCTTTTTTCTATGGATGTGATGTTGAAGAATCTCTAGATCGTCTCTTCCACTCTAGACTTCAGCTGGCAAGAAACCTTTGGCATGGTTATTTAAACATCATGATTCCTTGTTTAGCATTCCATGAATTCAAATTAAAGGTTAGCTCAATGGAACATTACTTCAACTTCGTTAATGATGCATTTTCTTATCTAATTTGTCAAATCATTTGTCTTCTTAAAACTAAATGGAGAAAACATAATCAGGCCTTGGATCATGGAAAAAGAGGCTCTCCATTAGCCACCCCTTCAGGAGATTAGGTACATTATAAATTTCTCATCTTTTGGCCTTTACTACTACTTCGCTTGGGAAAGAAATCAGCAACCTGATATCGTTAATTGACTCTTGAATTTCTCTGTGTTAATGGAAGTGACATTATTCTTCACAGAAAGATTATTGTCATGGTGGGAGTATTATTTATTGGAAGGGCCCTCCTCTCAAAGAGATCATATGGAATACTCAAACAATATTGAGAATTACTTTTTTTTCTTTTTTCTTTTTAAATTAAAGGGACAAGCACTAATAGCCTGACCTTACAACTGTGATCAAACTTGCAACCTCTCACTTATCAGGAGATGTTATACCACTATACTACAAAGTCTTGCATCAGGAATTATTTTTCTATCAAAGTGCTTTTGTGCTGCTCTACTATTCCAAATCCACAACTTCGGTTGATTGCTAATTGACCCCAAGGTTCCACACAATACTTACTCAATAAGGAAAGGTTTCATTCAAATTCATGCACAAACCCTCTATATTGCTCAATATGACCTGACAAGAAATCCTAATATTGCACTATGTTTTTCCTATTGTTAACACTAGGACTATATATTCCCCTTATATGTATTTTTTTTTCCTTTCTAATTTCATAGGCTCTTATTGTGGTTCTTTAACTATATGGAACCTTTAATTTAATTTGCGTCTTTTTATATAAAATATTTAGAATAACATATGCGACATGATTTGTGCTAATCAAGCCACACCATTGGTTACGATATTGCCCTCTTGACACATACTGTCAATCCTCAAAAACATTATCAATTTCATCTACAACTACACGCCTGCCATTTGGAATCCCCTTATAAAGGTTGGTTAATATTGGCTACGGATGCCTCCTTGCTACAGAGTGGTGAGACTAACAGTAATTTTTTGGGGTTAGTTTTTCCTGAAAGCAACCACAAAAAACTTAATCCTAACAACAGATTGTGGGGAAGTTTGTTACTTTTGCTGCCAACAAAACCAGAGCTCCCGTAGTGTCTTCAGGAATATGTAAGGAAAAAATACTATCATCAATGTTATTGTAAGGGTGGGGAATTTGAACATCCACACTAAGGACCCACTCTTCTTATTGTAAAGAAGGCAAGTAATATGATTGTCGAGGAACATCCAGGCAAAAAAACTCCATAGATGTAGAAGCACCCACAAACACTGGTTAAATAGGCGGATTTTTTTTTTTTGGGGGGGGGGGGGGATGGGAAATTTCTATAAAGTCCAAAGGGAGGGATTTAACTATTGAAGGGTTCGACAACAATTGAGGAGGATGAAATGTAAGTTTGTATGCAAAAAATAATGACATTTATGTTGCTCACAGTTAATTGAAACTTTCTGGTAATTAAATTTCTTTAAGGTCTCATGATAATATTAATTTTCCTTAAAAAAAATTCATTCACAGCAAGCAGCATCGCCTGAGAAATTATATCTCATCAACAACGTTCAGATTTAACACCACCAAATAGAACCAACAACAATCATATGTTAAAACTATGGTTTACCATTACCTTGAGCAGTTTAGTTTTATAGCTCAATGAGATTCCCCTATAACTTGATAATAGCAAAATTTTCCCTAAAAAAGAACCATATATTTCCTTCTCCAAACTGTACTTAGAAGTATGATAATTTTATATAACAAACGTACATGACCATCTTGATATAATTGAGTTATGGTTATCTTTAATCAAAGAACAAAGCCATGAATTTTAAAACCCGGCTAATAGAAAGAAAGCCAAAGCACAATAAACTTCTAATTCCTCCAAACCAACCAATTATAAAGAGATAATTTACTTAATAAAATAAAGATTTCTTGCGTCACTATAATTAATAAAAGAAGGCCAACTAAATGTTCATCATGTTGTGTTTCAATGTTGAACATATTTGAAAAATTGGCCGGTTGACTTCGGTACTGCTTAGGCGTGCTACTTTCGAGGAATAAAAATACCTTTATTTAATCATTTGGCTGCTAATACCTTGATTACTTTCATGTATGTATAGAGTTGTCGAAATTTCTGCAATGAGTTTGTTAGAGACAAAAGATTTGACTTGTCTTTATTGGAGTAAGGAGCTAGAGCATGAAATGTGTGCCCCCAACAAAAAAAGCATTTGATTATAGTATGTAATTATCCATTTTTAAACCAAATTTTATGAATCACATTGAAACTTAATTGAAACACAAGTTTTTAACCAATCAAAATTTTCGGTAATTTCACTACCTACTAATTTTAATAAATTAAATGATAAATTTTGGGAATTACTTCCTATGATTTGTATATGATTTTTTATAAGTAACAATTACTCAAATCACATAAAACAAAATGCTCCCTAAAATTAATAGGGACAATCGCATTTAGGTCCCGAGTAAGAGATTTAATTTCAGACAAGTCCATTGACAACTTTTTCCTTTGGACCTTTCTGAAATTAAATTTCTTAGGGACATAAGTGCAATTGTCCCAAATTAATAAATGAGTAAGAGATACAATTTTTTCATAAATGTATCTTAATTTACGAATATAACAAGTGAGAGAGTGTAAAATTCTTCCAAATTTAATTAATTTGAAATCACGAATTACAACCACTTAACCTTTAGAACCCTATTTGAAACCACAATTTGATCTTTGAAATTGAAACCAATGAGATGATAACTATGATAGAAAGGAAATTTGTTTAAAAATAAAATGATCTATCGTAGTTAGAAAAAGAGTTTAACTAACTTTTGAGAAACCTAACTATAATATCAATTGTCTATCATAATTATTAAATATTCAACCACCTCAATAAAGGCGACTACAATAGAAAATGAAAACACTAAATACAAAAGCCTATCGTAGTTAGAAAAGTAATTAGTTACTTTGGAACTATAACTACAGGGAAAAATGATCTATCATAGTTACTAAAGAATAAACATATAATTTGAAGTTTGAGTTACCTATGATAGAAAAGAACACCAATTCTACGATAATAAAGGTCTATCATAAATAAAAGAAGCTTTGTAAACATTTCTGAAAATAAATCATGTTAGAAAAAGAACATGGTTAACATGGTTAAAAGAGCTTTTCTAAAATCTAAAGAATTCCAAAATTTGCAACCAAGCCATGCTAGAAAAAAAGCACCTAACATGGTTATTAAAATTTACCTAAAGTATAATAACTATGCTAGAAAAAGGTTTCAACTAACATAGTTACTTTTCGAAACCCAATTCTTTTAAAAAAAAAGTTAGGTAACTATTTTAGAAAATGATTCCCTTTACCAACATAATTACAAAATATATGTCTAAATCCCTTTCTCAAACAAACAAGATAATTACGTGAGAAAATGAGTAACCTTCTAACATAGTTATAAAAGAATACACTTAGCAATTTAAAGTTACCATATTAGAAAAGGCTCATCTAACATGGTAATTAAAATCTAGTTATAAAACCAATAATATAATGCCTTTCTTTGAAAACTTCCAACACCTTTAGCAAACCAAACACCAACAACTATATTGACTTTATCACCATACCATATAAAACAATAACTTATGCCTTAAAATAACCACAACTCATGAGAATCTAAAACCACATATTAAAAATACCCACACATTGAGAAATTCAACTTTCCTAACATTGAAACGAACATTTGCATGCATCGTATAACCATTCAACAACCATCCAATGAAATCAAAGTCTCCCTCCAAGAGGGACTACTGGCATGCATCACACTAAACATAAATCCAAAGGACTCCGGTTGCAGTTGCCGGAAGGGACCGATTTTAGTAAAATGCAACCAATACAGTCGTCCAGAATATAAAAAAAATATGTGGAAGCAATGTGTAAGTATGCCTAGTCTATAATGTATGACAATATATATATCACAAAACCAAACAAAAGGTTCACTATCTAGCGAGCATCCGCCGGCTCCTTTCCTTCACGCTTAGCACGAGAGCTAGATCCTGAAACAATGAGCAATCGGAGTGAGACAAATGTCTCAGTAACTCTTATACTCTCCTATTTGTCTTATATATGCATGTGTGTACTGGTAAGTGTTATGTGGGATCTAAAGCATTTATGGCATAAAAATGCAACATATATCACAATATGACAAATGTGTGGTGAAACCAATAAGTAGTGGAACTAATATAGTTTATTTATAAACCATCAATGTATCAAACAAACATCTTCCACCAAGACATCGATCATCGCCACTTTGCAAGCTGATCAAAGTGGTCAGCTCCTGACTCACAATACTATTCATAAGTCATTTCTGTTTCTCAAAAACGATTTAAACTTCACCCCCAAAAGATTATGACACTATTTGTTTTGTTTATTTTTCCCTCCGTGCATTTGAATTTGAATGTGCACCTCAGAACCAATTTAAAAGGCCATTTTTGCAGTACCCTTTGGCCATTATGAGATGTCAATAAACTCCTCCATTCTTTTCTTGCAATCTCTTTCCACTTCAACGTAACGGCAAGTTGTTTATACTCTATTTGTTCGTTGTATCAGTTTGTGTGTTGTTTGTTCGCGTTATAGCCATTAATATCTATTGCTTGTTTTGTTGTATGTCATTGGTTCAGGTTGTTTACAGCTACGCAGGCAGACATGGAATATCTTGATGATGCCTACTTAGCTAATGTACACCCAGCTTGGCCCACTTTTACAACAACGGTGAAGGTTGATAGGGCATTTAATCGTGAGGTTATCAACTATGTTGGTGCGTTCAACAGTCCAATGAAGGAAGTGGTTTCCTTTGATGTCGTGTTCTACAACCGGCAGGTGTCTTTCTTAGTCCTCTGAATTAACTTTCTCATGCATTAAATGTTTCACCATAAACATGTTATACATGTTCAATCTGAAGGGAACTCGCATGGTTGCAAAGATGAAAGATGACGAAGTCAAGGCTCACTTCATGAGGAGGATTTACCATAGAGTAGTTTACGAGGCAACCATTTTGTTTGTGGAGATGGGTGGAGAAGGTGTGCATGATAGGTTCCACCTACAGTTCCACGAAGAGACTATAATGAAGAATTGCACGGCACATTTTAAGCCCCTGTGGTATAACATGTTCTCTGTTTATGATGTAGCGTGGTGGCACATAGACGACCAAGGATTCTTCGGTAACAATGTCATACATGTTTCATTTATGTTATACATGGAATGAAAGTAATTGTGTTTAATTGTACCTGTTACGTCGGCAGGCATCGTTGGTTTTGTCCGCTACTGTTCACCGGTCACAACAATCACTACCAATGACTTTAATGAGAAAGCCTTTTTTATCATCTTACAGTCTTTGAACAAGGACCCACGCTGGTATAAGTATACACCGTGAATCATATATTCCTTCCACTCTTTGTTGTAATCATATATTCCTTGTGCAAATCTAGGCCTAACGATGAAGTCATTTGAAACCTTCGTGGTACGTGGTTGAGGCTGTGGAAAGGTTGGTCACATGTCATATGAAAGAAACCGAACACGTATTTGTCATAGTACGGTATATGGTTCTTGATGAACTATCAACAGTAGGTAAAACCACAAGAGTGTGTTATCTGACCTCTATTGTTGTTAATGATGTGTAACTTGTGCAATTCATGATATGTGGTTCTTAGGTATTCCCTCTGTTCGTTCATACTCGGATGCATTAATATTGGACATTGATCCCCTAGAATGTCAAGTGCAGGCCTTCAAAAAAAAGATGATGGGAAATGCGACTGTCGTGCATCCTTGATGCGAACCTATCTATGTTCATGTTCATTAACCATCCTTGTAATCCTACTTAGTGTGTTGGACTTTTTTTCTGTTGCGGCTATAATTTGTTTCAGTACCCGTAATTGGCAAGTTTGATAAACTATGTGCACATAAGTGTTTGGGCCTCAAGTCCATTATAAGTGGGCTATCTTTTATGCCTTTTTATCCCTGTAATTGCACGCTAGAAGAAAAAATATTTCAATTTCAACTACGTAATGGCAACATCGTAATATTAACAAAGGAAACTCTGTGTACAGTTATTTTACTAGTGTTATTCATTAAGAGAAATAAAGTACACTAAGTCTGCACCCATTAATCTAGCTGCAAAACATTAACCATACAACCAGGTAAAGAAACAAAATTAGAAGATTGATCAGTAAGTAAGAAAACCCAGCGTCAAATTAAACCTACACAAACATCGTGTGCTTCAGCTGAAAACTTAACCTGTGACGAACCCAAGTTCATGCCCATTTTTGGATACTGAAGGAAGGTTGAGCTGTTAGTCTTCGTCCTGTACCTCTGCTTCATTATTGTTAGCCGGTATGTCAATGGAATTCAACATGTACATTGGAGTTATCTTAAGGTAAGTTCATGATCTCAAATCATCTATCACCACTGTGTTGCTTCCCTCGCTTTCTTATAATGCTCTTAGGAAACCTAGTGAACCTCTTAAATGGTCTCTATAATCTCTATACATCGATGGATCTATATTTGTGTCCCACACTTTGTTGAAGAATCCTTCCTCCATAAACAATACATATATGCATTTTAGGATGAGGAATCTACTTTCGTTCCATGACCTGGACTCAACAATGATGCTTCTACGCTCAATGGCAATATCCCTTTGTTAAGGATGTACTGAGACCATTCGAAATTCACCAACACTTTGAGTTCTATAAAAGTCGAAGTAGAGGCATATCTCTCTAATTACTTGCGGTGGACCATGCCTTAGAGTCAAGTAGATCCTCCCCGTTTGTTTCCATTCTTCATTACACCTCAATAAGATCTCCTAAGAAAAGTGATATCCCTCTGCCATATTTTTGAAGCTAACTTTTTCCTTACTTTCCAATGATTTATACGAGCTCAATTGGAGAGCTTAAGTGTTACACTATTAATCATTAACCATTTACTTAGGATGCACTCCCCATTAGTATGTAACTTTGTACTCCGATTGCAACTAAGTTGACACAGTAGGGTTGGTGAGTCAAGTTCTGCGCATTCTAAATGTATAAAAATGAAGCTTAAGACTCGGTTAAGGGTATTCTTGAAGTGATTTTGTGAATGAAGGCTTGTTTGGTCCGATTTGGTTCAAAGATAGGCTCGGGTACTGTTCATCCGACGCCCTTTTCATTGATTTCTGGGTGTATGTTGCTTGAAACTTTAATTCTTCGTGTTTAAGAGTATGATTGGACCAAGAAATGAGGTGTATGTTGAGGATTTTCTATGGTTCCAGATTTTGCTATTTCATCCAACACCCCTGCTCTGTCATCGTCGGGCTTTTTGTTCTTTTCCCTTGTTCTTTGTTGAATGCTCTGCTCTGATGGATCTGAAATGGGGAAAATATAATTTCTATGATTGTTTTGGTTGAATATTGTCGCAGGTAAAATTTTTGGTTATTCTCTTTTTGTTCCCTGTTCTGGTGACACAAGACAGTTAGGGAGGGGGAACTTTTTGTTCCCTGTTCTGGCTTTAGGAATGGTTGAATTCGGAGGTTTTTCATGTTTAATTATGTCGATCCTTGATGGCTCTTGGTTTCTAAGTTTGTGTTTTGTTTCTGTTCTTGTATTTCAATAAGAGTTTTATTTACTATGATGTGAGTTTGGGAATTTGTACTTTAAATCTGAGATATGATTTGGAACTTTTTAATGTATATTATGTGATAAAGTTTAGTTTTTATTATTGAGGTTAAAGTTTAATGATGTTGAAAGGTTTTAGTGGGATGATAAGGCATAAGAACTTATTCTTATATGTTGCTGAAAGAGAGAATTTGTAATTATGATATATGAAATGTTTGATTACTGATTTAGTGGAAATTATTGTTGATTTATTGGTTTTTGTAATGTGGATTGTTGGTTTTTATAATTAATTGAATGATATGCTATTGTTATGTGGATTCATTGCACTATATTGCAATTTATCCCATAGAATTATGGACCAAGGTAAAGCAAAATGGGATATTGAGTCAACAAGGACTTTCATCAACATATGTATTGAGAAAATATATGCAAAAGAACAGAGAGCAGCCTCTTTTACAGTGCAAGGATGGAACAATATTTTTAACACATTCAAAGAAAAAACTGGGAAACCATATGATAAGAAACAAGTGAAGAATAAGTTTGAGGAGAGATTGGAAGATTTGGGATGAATTAATCTCTAAAGAGACTAATCTAGGTCGGGAACCTGTCACAAATGCAGTAATTGCATTGGATGAGTGGTGGGCACAGAAAATGCAGGTACATTAATTGCAATGGTTGAAATTGTGATAGTAAATATTCATAATGTTGTTTGATTATTTCATATTAACTTTAATTTTTGTTTCCTATATATGCATGCAGGAGAATCCAGGTTACAAAAAGTTTAGACATAAAGGGTTGATGTTTGAAACGGAATTAAAGTTCATATTCAAGGATGTGATGGCATCCGGAGATGATATGTACGCACCATCTTGTACACAACCTCAAATACGTACGGATGATCATGAGGATGTGTACATACCCAGCATAGACCGAGAAGAAGGATCAGGGGACAGTGAAGAAGAGGATTTTGGTGCTAATATTGGAGCCAGTGCAGGAGTTACAAATGATTTGGAAGACTTCAACATAACAACAAGCACTGCACCTACTGGTCCTAGCAGTTCAGGGAGTCGTAGGAAGAGGAAAGTTAGTGAATGTTCCGTAAAAAACAAGAAGAAAAAACTTGCAGCATCAAAACAAATTGCAGATGCAGTTAGTGCCATAGCTAATGTATCTAAAGACAGAACATCAATATTAAATGAAATTAAAGGGACATCATTGATGGAGGTTGTGAAATAATTAACTTTCATGGAGGAAATTACAACTAACGAGCGCCTTCGAAACCGATGTATTAGACTTATGAGGGAGAAGGGAAATTGGGAAATATTTTGTTCACTAAAAAAAATCGGCCCTAATTGATATCATGGTTGGAAGATATGGCATACGACCCAGAAGGGAACAGTCCTCCACCAACATGAACCATATTTCATGACACTTTAATTCTGAATGCATTATGAATGTATTTCTGTGGGTTATGTTTTATATTTCATGACACTTAGAAGCATGTAATTTGCAGTTGTGGACTATGTTTTCTTTTTATGAATGCATTATGATGCTAGTAACTTATGAAAATATGTAATGGGTCGCCAAGCATTTTATTATGTGTTTGGATATTTAAAAAAGTATTATTTTTATGATGATACTCACTAGATTTTAATGAAACTAGCAGGTTCCATATTCTATGGCATCTTTGAATAATCAATTCATGTCAGAGGGGATTGAGGAAGACGAACAATCTCAACTCATTTCCCTTATAAATGAAGAGTTGGATGAGTATGAACAAGTATGTGAGTTGGTGTGTCAATATGTGACGCCGTATGTATGCAAAGAACCACGTAACAACAGTAAGTAAACGGGTCATCTATGGGTGCGAGAAATATTGGCAAGGCACGACTCTAAATGTTATGAAATGTTTAGAGTGAAAAAACATGTTTTCTATAGGTTAAGCTATAAATTGGTTGAGTATGGGTTGGAGAGTTCTAGGTATGTTGGAGTTGAAGAAATGGTTGCCATGTTCTTGCACATTGTTGGTGTCACGGACCTGGTCGCTCTGAGCGGTGCGTGACATCGGGTATGGACAATGTAATAGATTGATACAAGAAAGATTTCAACATTCTGGAGAAACTGTAAGTAGGCTTTTTCACAAAGTATTAGAGGCATGCCTTAATCTAGCCCGAGAAAATATCAAACCGTGTGACCCTATGTTTTAAGACTATCACCCAAAAATACGGGATGATCGGCGATATTACCTATTTTTTAAGGACGCAATTGGAGCAATTGATGGAATTCACGTATAATGCGTGGTTAAGCAGCCCGTGCGTGATAAATATATTGGGAGGAAGGGATACCCTACACAGAATGTAATGGCTGTATGTGATTGGGATATGTGTTTTACATTCGTGTTGGCGGGATGGGAAGGTTCTGCACATGATGCTCGTATGTTTTACGCTGCTATTTCGACTCTTTCAAAGAATTTTCCTCATCCACCTGAAGGTATATTTTTGAAATCTCCAATTCAATTAAACCTTTTATGGCTTCATGTCGTATTTCAATTTTAATTACTTGTGACAATGAAAAAATTATTTCATCATTCATTAGGAAAATATTATTTGGTCGATTCTGGGTATCCAACACCAGTTGGATATCTTGGTCCATATAGACGAGAGCGTTATCACCTTCCAAAGTTCAGGCGTCAACCAGGATTTAGAAATCATAACGAGACCTTCAATTATTATCATTCAAGTTTGAGATGCACTATAGAAAGGACTTTTGGGGTATGGAAGAATAGATTTGAAATTTTACAAAGAATGCGCAAATACGGGTTCCCAACACAAGTCCGCATAGTCTGTGCAACAATGGCCATACATAATTTTATCAGAAGAAACTCCGAAACAGATGCTCATTTTAGAGAAGCTGGAGATGAAGGGGCTGATGGTTAACATAACAATCGACAACAAAATTATGAGGCGTCATCGTCAAATTCAACCACAATGATGTCTTCACCACAAATGAACCAACTTCCGATACAATTAGAGCTCAAACTGTAGCAAGCATATGATCCAATTATTATATGTATCATTATTTACCTAAAAAAACTTATGTTTGTATGATTTCTAATTCATATAACATTTTATCCATTAAATATATTTTTTAAGTTTCCATTTTATTATGTTTGCAAATAACTGTAATTAAATTTTCATTTTATTTTGTTTGCAAATAATTGTAATAAAATTTCCATTTTATTTTTTCAAATAATTTTAATTTTTCACTCAAAATCATCATAATTCAAAGATTTAATGAATAATTTTAATTTAATTCTATTATTGAGGTTAAAGTTCATGTCTTTTTTTGTCATTTTCATCTTAACCTTACTTTTCAAAAAGTCCATCCAAACATGTTTAAAAGTTCAATTGACTTATAAGTCATTTTTTTTAATAGTTCATCCAAACATAAAAGTCATTATAAAATCTGACTTATTTTCAGTTTGACTTATAAATAAGTCACTTTTCCAGAAGTTCATCCAAACACACTGATCATCTCTCAACTTTGCTGTGGCTGGGGTGAAAAAAAAAAATTGCTGCCTCCGCTGTGTTGGTCGCTTCTCAACCATAGTTCTTTCGCTTCTCTCCATCGTGTTATTTTTCTCATCCTCCTCACTATATGGGTCACTCCCCCATGGAAGGCGAGCATTGCCACCTCCTCTATGTCTCTCCCAAATTTCAGTCAATACAACTTTAACTCTTGTTCAATATCTTGCTATGCTTGCTCTTGGTTTCAAATAGACGAGGAGAAATGTTGCTTTGATCCATCTTCTCTCATATGTGTTCCTCTTCAAAGTCATTATACCACATTTATACGAGGAATAAATAGAGGAGAGAATCAGTTCCAGATTATCAATATATGATCCTATATATGAAGAATGATTGTCATATAGAACACATTTTTAACCGGACATGGATTGTTACCAAGTGGATATCTCTCGCAAGTTTTAATTTCTGTTAAGAAACAATTTGTTAAGTGAAGCAACAATAGACTATTCAACACAAACAGAGCTCTTTAAGGCCAACAAATCAGAACATTCATTTTGTTTATAGGAACGCTAATGAGGTTGTACTCCCTTCAGTCCTAAATATAAGATCATTTTAATTTTTTTTTTTTGAAAATTAAGGAAGTAAATTAGATCACTAAATTATAACATATGTCACGTGTAATTATATTATAATAGTTCCAGATTTGGGACGCTGAGGGATGCGGAGAGAAAAGCCCTAATCACTCCTTCACCTAGCTTCGGTGGTTGCTTGACTCCAATCAATCGGATCGGAGGCTCTGTGACCGGAATCCTCTCACATTTGTGTTGAATCCCATCCATCAGAAATGAAGTTTCGTTACGCCATGGTGTGTTCTTCCAACCAGAATCGAAGCATGGAAGCTCACTGCCTCCTCAAAAGGCAGGGCTTCGACGTGTGCTCTTATGGAACTGGTGCCCACGTTAAGCTCCCTGGTCCCTCCCTCAGAGAACCCAATGTCTACGATTTTGGAACCCCCTACAAGCACATGTTCGACGATCTTCGCAGAAAAGACCAAGAACTGTATCCTCATATCTTCTTTCCCCAACTATTTTTGTTTTTCCATTTCACTTTAGCCAATAGGGTGGCAGAAACTTGTGAGATTGATTGATTGATTGGTGTGTGCGAATTTTCAGAAAAGGAATTCACTTCTGTAATTTGTGGTTTTTGTAGGAAAATGGGTTCTCCGACCCTCTTCTGATTTCATTCAAAAATTGTGCTGTGTTCATGCGAGATGATTTATTGTGCAAACAGGAAGCTAGAATTTTTCTCCACTTCTAGCTGTTCTGCTTTTGTTTGACGTCATAGGGATAATTTTGGTGGAGCAAGAGCTTTTCTGCATTTGTTAGGAATCTTTACGTGGATCTATGGCTGTCTTCCACGTTATGTCTTGAAGTGTCTGAAATTTGAATAGTGTAAGGTATAGAATTAACACATACATTGTTGTTCATTATTCTTGCATTAGCATCCACTGCACTTTTATTCGTGCTCACTGTAATATGAAAGCTGGACCTTAATGAGAGTGCAGCTACAAGCGAAATGGAATCTTGCCAATGCTTAAGAGGAATTCAACTGTGAAATTGGCTCCTCAGCGATGGCAAGACAATGCTGCTGATGGATCCTTTGACATCGTATTTACTTTTGAAGAAAAAGTTTTTGATATGGTTGTTGAAGGTACATAATTTGGCCAAGTTTCATTCTTTTTTTTTTTTTTACTCTCTAGATTGATTCTAAAGATAATGCCATATGGTTGCTTCCCTGGAAAAATAAGGGTTATCCTTGGATTAAATTTTATATTGGGTTAGATGATAATGAAGTTAAAAATGGGTTTTAGGTGAACTATGAGTTGACAGGAAACGACTTTCTTGCCTAGATGTGAGTTATTTTCATTTTCAAAAGGACTCAGTAAGCAAAACCTTTTAGAACAGAAGAATGCTTTGAGGTGTCATGTATAGGTAGTTGTGTCTTGCTTCTTGTATTGGCCACGCTACTTTCTATAATATCTTACAAGTATCACAACATAAAACATAATTGTCCCTACAACCTTAAAATGAGTCCATAGATAATTGACAGTTGTGCGAAAAGGGTGTGTAAGTAATGTTGTGATTCAAAATTTGAAATAATCTTGTGTATTACTATTATATAAGTGCATAGATGTGTATATTTATCTTCTATGCTAAATGTCCTCTTGATAATGCATGGTACAAGAAATTCATTCCATGTTTGCGTATTCTGTTTAGTATATCTCTGTACTTTGTAGATAAAGCAGGGAAGATAAATGATGATTCTCTCATTCCTTTATCATAATACAAATTGATAGTTATGGCTCCTCTAGATATTTTCTCATTTCTATCAAGTCTCTATTGTAAACAGAATTTGTTAGAGGTGTTTTTTGGGCACTGTATGTTAAACTAATCAAGAGAACAATGATGATGTTTGCTTGGAGCCAAGAATTTGCAAGGCGATTGCATATATAATTTCTTTTTAGATTTATCCATCGGTATCCGGTGATACTAGCAACCGACTAATTCGATTTGTGGGAATGTAGGCCCACAGTGGGGGGAACTTCACTACCTCCAAGTGATTATCGCGGCTGCATACCTAGGGCTCGAACTTGAGACCACTGGTTAAGCTGGAACAACTCATAGCTAGTTGATTCAAGCACTTGGTGGTTGCATATATAATTTCTTTCTCACCTTTTGTTTATTCTTATTAGAAACAGAACTGGAATGCATCGAAGTTGGACTCTCTGTTTAATGTGGCTTCTTACTGCTATAATTGCGAGAATAGCATTATTCCATTGTCATAATTTTTCTGGTTACCTGTGATGTGCACAGTTAATGTACTCTTTTGGTCTGGTTTATTTTAATTTTTGCTGTTTTGATCGTGAAGCTTCACTGAGCTATTAAGTTATTTACACTGTCCTTAATCCCTGCATATGAGATGGTGGCTTTTAATTAAAACTTGATTTGGAATTTGCTTTCCTCAATACAAATTCTTCTTGTTCATCATTTTAAAATTATAACTCTACACAAATGCTGAGCTTTTATGGAAACATTTTTTGTTCTGGCAACCGGATTGGTTATCCATCATTAGGAAACTTCCTTAGAGACATGATGTGATTGAAGACCATACCTAGTCCTATGATCTTGAGCGTATATCTGAGTCTGACTGTTCTGTAAAAAATGTGCAGATCTCCACAACAGAGATCATGTTCTGATGAAAACTGTGTTGATTGTAAACTTGGAGGTGAAAGATAACCATGAGGAGGCTGCCATTGGAGCAAGGCTTACTTTAGACCTTTGCCAAGATGTTTGTTTCATTCATGCTATTATGTCTTCTCATTGTACTACCGTCTCTCCACTATTATCTGACTTCCTGTGATATATATATATATATATATATTTCTGTGTAGATTGAAGCAGTTGAATCATGGGAGGAGTCCATTGATGACATTGTCACCGCTTTCGAGAAACAACACCGGCGAAAGCTGTTGTACAGTGTCTCCTTCTACTGAAGAAAGAGCCAAAGCAGGTCATCTCGTTCCCGCTCACTGTTGCCCTCATAAAATTTTGCCGGAGTTCCCACTTGTCTATTCATTCTCACTGATTATGGCGTGAACGTGAAGGAAGCTAAAAATTTTGACTTGTAGATTCATCCGGAAAGAACACTAGTGTACTGTATGTGCATTAAAATATAAATAGGTTATGTTGCCTACTTGTTCTGACCCAGTCATTTTTATTTCATGGAGAAGTGCTGATAATCCTATTCACCGACGGGTAATTGGGAACTTTTAGTCAAGAAGTTGGTATTTGAATTTTGCAGCAAGTTGATAAATGACTACTTCATATCTTCAGGAGTTATTTAATTAGGATTTAAAACAGAACGGAACACATAATGTAATTTTGTAAATGCCAGGTATTTGCTATATCTTTAACTAAAACAATAAAGTTGGGAGAGTTGCTGTTATTTGGACAATTAATGTTATTAGATGAGTTATAAGGAGTTAAGGACATCAATCCAACACATATTATAGGTTAAATCAATAACTAATAAATGGGTTGTATTATTCAAAACACACGTTATGGTTTTATAGGGCTAATCCATGTAACTTATGGATTAAATCATTTGTTTAATTTGTGGATTATTTTTTTGGGGTGTTGAATTTAAAAATTGCTAGACCAAATCAACCTTTTGTGAGCTGTGACGGTGATATACCTGTGATATCCGGTGGTTGGCTGGTTGCTATCTTGCCTTATTCATGAGTATTGTTAAACTTGCGAGGTGATTCTTTGATTTTACCTTTTTTATATTTCTACTTAATCAAAATGTGCCGCTAGTCACTTAAATTTATACTAATCGTAAACTTGGTTAAACTCCCGAGTTTAACGTTTTTATGTTTATACTTTACGAAATAATTTTGTTAACTTGCTCTAAAACTCTTGTTAATTATTTTTATTTTTTTGTATTGAATAAATTTATATATAAGTTTTATAGAAATTTCTTTAGGGAGTTTGATAAAGTATGAATGTTGGTATATTTAATATCAACTATTCATATTTAAAATAGATATATTTTAACCCATATTTTGTTAATAAAAGTAAGCTCTTATGAGTTTACTATTCGAATTCACGATCCGATTTTACATTATTCTTATGAATTTATTCAAACTCACGAGTTTGACAACCTTGTTTGCTTCATTTCTTTTATCCGAACAATCCAAACAGGTTTATATATTTTCATGGTCATATTGTGATACCCTTCCTCTTTATTAATTATATTTATTAGATATGAATTACACTAATTAAAAAAATCAGTTGAAATTAATTGAAGCTCTATGAATACTATTTTTATTATTTTTTAAATATATTTATTATTAAATCATCCAATAATAATATCACACGATTATATGAATAGGTCATAGGTTTTAGACTCGGCATATCATTCTGTCTTTACAAAAGCATTACGCATATTACAATTTTATTAAACAAATTTACATAATGAAAATATGAATATCATATCAAGAAATCTAGTTCTCAAACAATGTTAAATTTCAAGATTAGAGGCACCCCAAAAGTTGACTCAGAATTAGAATTTAGAAGTCCTGATGTAAAGACAAAATTCTACAAGCATATGCTATGATCAAATTGCTAAATTAATTAGGAATAAATTAAGGGTTTCCCAAAATATGGTGATCTAATCTATTATTTTTTTTTTTATGAATTCACATAATTAACAACTGATAAATCAACGTCAACAATAATGCATCCACGTTACGGACATTCGCCATCATCTTGCTGCCCACAATTATAGTCAAAAAATTGGCTCGGTCTCCGCAATTTTATTATTTATTTTTCTAAATATAAGACTTAACTAATTTTTTTAGAGATTAGGAAAGCGAAATGAACTACTTAATCATAATATATTTTGTACATTATTAGATTATATATTAGCTTCTATGTTTAATAAAATAGTTTAAAGAAAAAAATTCAGGTAAATCAATTTATAAATAACTTATTAACCTTTTTAAGATTTTCAAAAAAATCTACTAGATCCTACATTTAAGAACGGAGGGAGAACAACTTATGATTTTTCACCTTTGAATGGTTCATTTTTACAACTTCTATTTTATCTAATAAGTAACATTAAACTCTTCACCATCCAATGGCAAAAAAAAAAAAAAAAGCTCTTCACCATCCAATCTCCCTGGACAATTTCTCATTGACGTGTGATTAGGTGAAGTTGGGTCATTCAAACAACAACAACAATAATAATGAGGATAAAGGGTGTGTTTGGTTGTTGGGCTGTTCAGGTTTGTCCCGTCCCGGTCATTTCGGGACGGGACAAATCAGGACGGGACAAAATAGGGGTTCGGGACGGGACGTGACTCGAGACAGGGTCGTCCCGATCCCGTCCCGTCCCGAATATATATTTTTATAATATATATATTTTTTTTCACAAAATATATAGAAAAATCTAATTGTTGAGACATGGTCTTGATAGGAATAATAGGAAAGCGAATAGGGTAGGGAATAGAGAATGAATAAAGTAAGAAAAAAGGCTGTGATTTTGATTGTGGTTCACTGGTTTTGTAGAAATTGAGAGGAATCTGTAAGTGAAGCTGTAGAGATAAGTTGTAAAATTGTGCTCTTTTCTATTTTATTTTTCCCTTTGTCTCTTCCTTCTTCTCCCTCTCCTTCTTACTCGTTCTTCTGCAGTAGCAACTCTACAATTCTCAATTTGTAAAAAATAAAATAAAATAAAAAACATTAAAAAATAAAAAGAAAATTAAAAAAAAATCGGGACAATCCTGTCCCGATCGGGACCAGGACAAGTTCGGGACGGGACGGGACACAGGACGGAATTCTCGTCCCAAACACAATTTTTCGGGACGGGACGAGACGGGCTTGTCCCGGTCCCGTCCCGTCCCGTGAACACCCCTATTTGGTTGGGCTTAAAGTGAGAAAATAAGTCCTTATTTTTTAGCCAAAAGAACTTAAAGTGAGAAAAACAATTTTGATGTGTTTGGTTGGACTTATGAAAATAAGTTCTTATGGAAAAAATAAGAACTTATGGAGGAAATAAGCACAAGTTGAAAAAAAAGACTTATTTTTAAAAATAAGAACTTATTTTGGTGGGGCCTACAAATTCTGACTTATTTTTCATCTTAACCTTACTTTTCAAGAAGTCAATCCAAACATGTTTAAAAGTTCAATTGACTTATAAGTCATTTTTTTAATAGCTCATCCAAATATAAAAGTCATTACACAATCTGACTTATTTTCAAACTGACTTATAAATAAGTCAATTTTCCAGAAGTCCATCCAAACACACCCAAAGTCTTGTTTCATTAATTGAAATCGATTGACATGAGTTGCAGACACCATTATGCTCTATTCGTAATCAAATATTTATATATATTGTTAACCAAAAGATATCGCTTACAACTTTACTGAGTATTATTCACTTTGGTCGCCTTCTACCTCTCGTAACAGAACCTCATACTGCTTAATCTATCCACCATCCTCATTGACATACTCATTGGTCTTCTTTAGATGTGTCTAAACCACTTAAAACGATTTTCTACCATTTTCTCACTAACAGGAGCCACTCCAACTCGTTCGAGTATATGATCATTACCAAATTTATGGATAAATTAAAGTGTACACACATGTATATATCTATATATCTATATCTGTGTGTTATTGGCCAAGAAAAATACTTGTACACGGACTTGATTTGGCGGATTTGAAGTCGTCAAAGTCTGGACCATGCCAGAGTAAATAAAGTACGTGTGATTTTGTTTTTTTATTTACCTTGATACGTTTGATTGTTTGCACCTTTTGATTTGGAAATTTCTTGTGGCATCATAAACTATTTCTTGGGAAAATATTATTAAAGAGAAAGGGTCAAGGCAGGCATTCTCAAATAAATAAAAAGAAATGTTGGCTGAAAAATAGAAGGAAAAATAAACGAAGAGACTTGTAGATAATTCTTTGGAAAGTCTTCATTCAAGGTTGCCATGAGAATAATAAACAAAGAGACCATAGTTTTCTATTATATTAAAATTTGATGCCATAAAAAGACTTCTATCGACTTGTCCACAATCTTCCCGCCAACATTAAAAATGAAACTTGTTAAAAAATATTAGGACTTGGACGTTCACTAAATAAACTTAGTATTTTTTTAAATCTTCCATATTATCGACATTTTCGTTGTGACGCGAGTGTATGTGTACGGCTTAATTAATACGTACATGAAATTGCATGCTCTTTCTTTCTGTGAGGGGAAATTTAAGCTTGTCTCTTCTTCAAGAGTCATACCTTTAATCTAAGTTTGTATTCAGTTTTAATTGCATCCTCTAAGTTTATAAAAATGTAATTTCAATCCCTTAATCAATCTTAACACCATTGATATTATTTATGGAAAATGATGACTAAATGAATTTAAATGATACTTATAATTAAATGTTGACAAAATATGTTTAAGTTTTAATTATTTGATAATCAATATTTTAATCAAATAAACAAAATAATTAGTATGCTTCAAACATGAAAGCGTAATATTTTATATTTAAATTTTAAAGATGCTCAGCACAGTGGAGTCACTATTGAAATACATTATGTTATCATTTTTTGTCAATGAAAATAATGATGTCAAGGTTAAACACACGAAGTGCTTAAATATCAAAACTAAAACTTGATACAAGTTTAAAAAAAAAAAATTAAGGATGTGCTAGAGCTTTTAAGTGGGAATGTAGTTACTACTTAAAAACAGGGAATGTAAGTATGGTAAGAAAAAGGTTAAAGACCCAAATTTAGTAATAAATTGTTACATTATGTGTATCATCATAATTTTGCTTTGTTGGGTGCAAAAGTAAAAATTAAATTTTTAAAACAAGACAAAAATAACAGAGCTATTAACCCTCACAAAACGTCCGTTACTTTATGATTACATGGCCGCACAAAGAAAAACCTAAATTTTTAAACTTTTTAACAGACATTTTAAGAGAGTTAATAATTTTGTTATTTTCATCATATTATAAAAAATTTGTGTTTAACATAATTATGATTTTTTATGAGTGTAGATTGCGTAACACTGTCACTAAATGTACATCTCAAAGCTAAGGGAAATGATGAATGTTCTTCTTTTATCAAAGGAAAATCACAATCAGGTCCCTCATATGATAATTAATCACATTCAAGTCTCGTGAGCTGTCAGTGGGCTCATTGAGTTGTCACGGGAATTGATTGTAATTAATTCCTTTATAAGGGTCCTAATTATGATTTTCCCTTTTTGCCAATAAATGACGAGGGTCCTTTGTCCAATTGTGCCTGCAAAGTTGGCAACATTAAACATTAATACAAAAAAGGACCAACAAACTTGTTTATCTGTTTACCAATTCTTCCTTTGAACCATGCATTTGAATTTCTTTCAACTTCAAATCTTCAACGGTCAATATTCAAATCTCCCTCCCTCCTTAACAAACATCTCAGCTCTCTCTCTCTTGAATCCTTCTTCGCCTCCTCTGTTTTGAATCTCCTTTCTCCCCACATTATCAATCACACATATAAATCCCCCCACCAACACAAAAAACAAATCAAAATCCAAACTTCATATCACCAAACCCATACCCATTATCCAATCTTAAGCAAAATCTACTTTATCTTCCAATCTCGACCCAAAAAAAAAATGGTGTTAGGATGGAATCGAAGGAAGAACAACAAGAAGAACAAAAATCCCAACTTGGAGCTTGTAATTCCAAACCAATTCATCTGCCCTGTTTCCCTTGATTTGATGAAAGATCCCATCATCTTATCCACCGGAATGACCTACGATCGTGACAGCATCGATCGGTGGCTAGAAGATGGGAATTTCACATGCCCTGTAACGAATCAGATTCTCTCAAGCTTCGATCTTGTTCCAAATCGCTCGCTTAGGATTTCGATTCAAGAATGGTGTGTTGATAATCGCCGATTTGGGATCGAGAGAATTCCTACTCCAAGAATTCCTGTTAGTTCATCACAAATAGAAGATACTATTCTTCATCTTAGAGAATCATCTTCACGTTTGGATCGGTATGGTTTTCTTCAAGTTTTACAGAGAATCAATTTATGGGGTTCAGAGAGTGAGAGAAATAAAAGGTGTATTGTTGAAAATGGTACATCTTGTGAATTAGCTTCTGCATTATGTGAATTTGCTAATGATTCCATTGAGGAAAATGTGAGTGTTCTTGAGGAGATTTTGAATTCCCTTAATTGGATGTTTCCACTTCAATTTGAAGCAAAAAAAGTTTTAAGATCTTCAGATGCCTTGAGATGTTTGGTTTGGTTTTTGAAGAATCAAGATCTTTCTGGGAAACAGAATTCAATTGTTGCTTTGAGAGAGATCCTTTCTTCTGGTGATGAGCAGACTTTTGAGACTTTGGCAGAAATTGAAGGGACCATTGAGATATTAGCTGAGTTCATTAACAAGAGGATTAACCCAACAATCACAAAAGCTTCAATGGTAATTGTTTATTACTTGATTTCATCTTCTTATCCATCTAGTGAGAAGGTGAAGCTGCAACTCATAGGCCTTGGTTTGATCTCTTCACTTTTGGAGATCCTAATTGATTCAGACAAGAGCCTATCAGAGAAGGCTTTAGGTGTTTTTGATTCACTCTGTGACTGTCAAAAAGGAAGAGAAAAGGCTTTCAGTAATGCTCTAACAATTCCTGTTTTGGTGAAGAAGATTTTGAGGGTTTCAGCTTTGGCAACAGATCACTGTGTGTCTGCTATTTGGAAATTATGCAGATATGGATCTAAAGAAGATGATGGTGATGATGAATATGAAGTTGAGGCAGCTCTGACTGAAGCACTCCAAGTTGGTGCATTTCAGAAGCTGCTGGTGGTTTTGCAGGTTGGTTGTGTTGATGAGACAAAGGAGAAAGCAACAGAGCTTCTGAAATTGTTCAATCCTTATAGGGCTGGCTTGGAATGCATGGACTCAGATTTCAAGAATGTAAAGAGATCATTTTGAAACCCAAGTTCTTTTTGACAGTTTTGTGTAAAAGATTCATTTACTTACATGATGTTAGGAAGGATAGGGTTTAAAGAATCCATATACATAGAAGGGTTAGAATGGGTAGGAGGTTCATTTTGTACATTACAGTAAAATTAAGATCATATACTTACATACAATATGCAGTTTATGTATTCTTTGTGTGATTTTATGTAACGTAAATTGAATGGTGGAATTTTTCAAGAGGTTTGAAGAAAAGGTTGCCAAAATGTTGAAAGAATCAAAGCTTATGGTATACGTTTATGTGTTTTTTTTTCTGCAACCTCAAGATTAAGATATCTAAACAAACTACCAATTACCATCAACAAGATTGGAAGGCGATTTATGCTTCAAAAAATGATATTGAAAGAAAAGCATGCATACGTATCAAGATGGTTAGAATACACTAGTGCTGCATATAAAAAATATTCGTATATAGTAGTCTCAATAACTAACTGAAATATGAATTAACATGTATATAGTGGTGGTGTCAGTTTTATCATAATAACTTAAACTATTATTTTGATAAAAAGATAAACTTAATATATATTTTATTCAATAAATGTTAATATGCTATCAAGAGTCATACGATTTACAACAACAAAAAATGAAGAATAGAAAAAATAAAATGAAAAGTAAAGATTGCAAACCTAAAACCTTTTAACTCAAAAAGAGCATCAACTAATTAATTGATACATGTATTAAAAATTATTTTAATAAAAAGAGAAATGTAATATATATATATATAATCCACTATAATAAGAAGAGAACAAGGAACTTCATTACTCCATACGATTTATGGCTGGTAAACAACATTATAGTTATTTAAGATTTTTAGCCTTTGTTTTCTTTTTCTTTTTTTAAATTGGGTCATCGTGATTGTATATCAGCCATTTAATTGGAGAAACTTTTTATTTGGAAGGTTTCTAATTCAAAAAAAAATCCAATACGTGAAGGATTCAAAGCATTGTCGTAGCCTCGTAGGCACGTGAAGGGAATAAAAGTCAGATCCCACACTTTTGACGACAGAGAGAGGTTTCATTTGACGACTTTGACCATTTCTAACCAATTCTGCTCACCTATAATGCTGTCCCTCTTTTATTTTTACTTTTAATTTCATTTTTCCGGCTACACTGCTCACCTAAAATTCAACAACACCAGTCCATCTTTTTTCTTAAAATTAAATTATAATCAATAATTTTTCACTTCTATCCGTAATATAAGTTTTTTTCAACTTAATCACTTAGAACTAAGAAACGATGGTTGATTCATTCAATTTGTACTAAATTGAATTTCTTTTTGAATTTATTGATGTTAAATGAGATTTTCAAAGAGAGAAATATATCATATTCATTTAAGCATTCATTTTTAGATATTTTATATATTATTTATTATACATATTTTATTATTATTTTTATTAGGATATTCTGAAATTCAATATAACCTATATGGTTATTCTTAATATATAGTGGATATTCTAGAGTAATAAAATATATCCCATTCTATAGCCCGCATGTTAGATGCATTAGGACTGATATAGGGTAATTATTTGGTCAAAGATTATTATTAGCCTTGATGGAGGGTTTTTAATAGGGATAAATGTCAATTTTAGCCTCGAAGTTTTCACTAAAGATCAATAGGCGTCCAGAAGTTTTTTTTGGAGATAATTTTGCCCCAAATGTTTACAAAGAGTATCAATATCGCCCCATAGTTACCCAATGTTAAATTTGACTATTAAATCAATCAAACCACCCATGTGTCACTTCACTCCATCACCCACATGTCACATGGTGGCATCATATGCATGCCGTGGATGATGAAGTGGTGTGACATGTGGGTGGTTTGATTGACTTAATAGTCCAACTTAATATTGGGTCACTACAGGGAGACGTTGATATCTTTTGTAAACTTTTGGGGCAACATTGATCTAAGAAAACTTTTGGACACCCAGTGATCCTTACTAAAAACTTTCGGGGCAAAATTGACCCTTATCCCTTTTAAATAATATAATTAATTTAATTTTAAACGGTACGGACATATCTAATTACATATATAGATATGTTCATTCACGTACTCGTTTATATAAAGAGGTTCCTTGATTGGAGATGGTAATCAAATAAACCATCACAATGCCTATCTTCCAGTAAAAAATTCTTCTATTATATCTGTTTTAGTTCGTTGAACTACGTGGTTTATGAATTATGTTTTTATATCAAATAACATGGTGAGATGTATTTATAATTTAAGTCTTCAGTTGTTTACTCTAAGTTTGATAGAAATTCTATATGCTTATATGATTTTATAATGAGGTTTCACCAACATTCATTACATAAGTAAATTTGATAAATAAACATATTTTGACAATTTGACCCAACAAAATTCTTGTAAAAGTAGCTTATATTGCATATATGAGGGAGTGAGTTTAATAGTATCATAACACGGAAGTCAATTTGAGACCACGCCCTAATAACTTTTATAAATCATAACACAAACTTATGATTAAATTAGCGTTAACCCCGTGCCAATTGCATGTGAAGGGTGTAAAAAAAAATTATATAATGCAAAGAGTAGTCTAAAATATCGAGTCAGGTTCATTGGATTGAACTTTTTTTAGGCGAAGTCAATCAATATCGAAAGTTTTGCAACTTTAAATAATACTCCATTACTCCTTTGTTTCATAAATATAATATTTATTTACCTAATTTAATTATATTAAGAATGTTAATTAAGTTAGTTAAAATAACGTGATATTCCTAAAACACCAAAACCACCTACTTTATTCCTACCTCCCTCTTTTTCTTGTTTTTTTTTTTTTTATTGATGAACATCAATAGGGTTAATTTAGGTAAAGTGTGAGAAAAAAAATAGAAATGACTCTTATATTTAAGAACAAATACATCTCCTTAAATAGCAACCTATAATTGGCAACGTAGGGGGTATAAAATACTATAATGATTATTGAAAGTTCAACAACAAATGCAGCCAATGTAATGTTTGCTAATTATTACACACAGTATGAACTTTAAAATAGGGGACTACTATTTCATTTTGATATGTTAATGAACATAATTATCCAAGCTATTACTAAAAAAAAGCACATTATTTTAAAAATCTAATGTGTGACATGAAAGATACAAACAACAATAAAATCTTATTCTATTATATTAGGTGGGGGTGTGACATGAAAGATAATGCGAGAATATATAAAATTATTGTACTACTGATGAAAGAGCAGGATCAACTGGAACATGGAGACTAATCAATGGGCCTTCAAGTTGAACTGAACCCATCAATTTACCCGATGAGATCTCTATGCTAATGAGTCTTGTATTCTTCCTCCAGTTTCTGGATCTCTTTCTGATACTTACAGATACGGTCTATACACCTGCCAGTCATGAATATATATAAACCCAGAGAGAAATTACAAACTAAGTACATTTAATGATATTCATTCTATTTCAAAATCAGTAAGGCATTCAGTTCGAATCATCTTATATATACATAACAATTGATTATAAAAAAAGAGGTTATTGCTACTTACAAGTAGAGAAGACACGCTGCAACACAAAGTATCACGTTTCTCTGGGCTTTGTACATCTAAAATAACACCAATTCATGTTCAATCAATGAGTCAATGGTGATGGTACTTTTAAAGAAACGGAAATAATAGGAAACGTCATAATTTCTGGGAACTAGACTTGCTAGGTGAGTATTACAGGCGTTCAGTCAGATGCCATGTTGGCTCAACTTTAAAACTACGAGACCAACAAGTCTACAAGACTACAACAAATAACCATCAATCCTTAAAAATATTATTTCTGGAAAAGGGTTATGGTTTGCCCCCATAAATTTTCGTTCAGGTTGCTTCGGAATTTTTTTTGGGTTCAACATTAGTCTAGAAGTTTCAAAGCATAGTAAGGTTACCCTACCTCATTAAAACATTAATATTAATCGTTAAAAAATTGATATTGACAGTTAATATTTTGACAGTAAATGGCAACAATGCTCTCTTTAACTCTTTTAGAACAACAGTACCTCCAAGAATACATCCAGGGAAACATCGCTTCTAAGGGAAAACTTGCATGACAAACTTGCGCTACTCATTGGAAAATTATGAATACAACTATATCAAGCAATAAGTTTGCTGTCAATGCACATTATATGCTTGAGGTGGAAAAGTAGAAACATCAAAGGAATAACCCTAACCTGATTATGAATTATCATAAGCTTTAGATAAAAAGTCCACCTTTAGAACCATCATCTTGTTTACAAAACGCCTATAAACTTTTCTCAGAAGTGCACCAAACACCATTAACTTTTTATAGGTGTAGAAGTACCTATGAACTTGCTTAAATGATGCAAAAATATCCATATCCATTAAATGTGATGGATGTTTGTTAACCTTTATAGCTATGTGGGCCCAGGCTATTTTTTAAATGATACTTTTTTCTTTAAAAATAAAAAAACACTCCAGCTCAATGTTTTAAAAGCCGGACCGGATGTCGAGCCGGAAAGGCGAGCGGGTTATGGTTCAAACGGTTGAAATGGTCGAGCCGTTCGGTTGGGCCGATGACGTAATAATTAAATTAAAAAAATTATTTATACAAATACAGTTAATATAATTAGTTAAAAAGTTAACAAGATCACAAAATGCAAAATACTATTGAAGGTATATAATAAGTCAACAGTCAACTTAAGTAGATAACACTAACTATAACAACTTAACAATAAAATTAGGGAATTAGTTACCTCTCATTGTATTTGATAATCAAAGTTTGATCGCATTTAACTTTGAGATTTTGCTTTTTTTTTTTAATTGTCTTTATGATTGATTTTGGGAGGGATTGAACGTTGAGGATGAGAGGTAGAAAACTCCCATAAAAACAATATTCAAGACAAGAAGAAGTGAAGTATCGGGAACCATCGTCGCCGGCGTGCAAACAACGGATGACATTGCTAGCGGAGGAGTGCTGTATCTAAAGAAGACATATCGATCTCAACTTTTCATCTAGGGCATGAGCAAAACATGAACTAAATGGATGGGGTGGGGTCTAATGGGTCGTTATTTTATTTTGGGCATTTTTAAAATAATTATGTAATTTTTTTAAAAAAAATTTCTTGAATTTTTAGTTATTTTTTTAGACCCGTCCGGTTCTTATATAACTTGTCCGGTTCCCTGCTCAATAGCGGATAATTAACGGCCCAAAACGGATTAAATGGTGAAACGGCTCAATGCATAAGTCCGGTCCACTCTCATGTCCGGCTGACGGTCCAACCGGTTGGACCGTCTGGCTCGGTTCAGCTCTGAAAACCATACTCCAGCTGCTCTCTCCCTCCTCCCCTGCCTCCTCTCACCGGCCATTGTTTTTCTTTATCGCTTCAATCAAAACATTGTGTCCAATGGAAAATGAAGATGCATGGGCCTTGATTATGTGGAAAATTACTTCCAACTACAAACACAAAACAAGATTCTTTCTGAATTTCAAAGCCTCCACCTTAAAATTCTTTTCTCGATTTCTTATTAGTTTTCAAGAACAAAAACCTCCTTCCGTCACCAAAGGTCCACCTCTGGAATAATAAACAAAAATTAACTAAAATCATGCCCATCCACACATCACAATCCATGTTTGCTTTTGGTATGATTCCGTATCAACATGTTTCGGATTTTACTTAACAATTTATATCCAACATCCATAAAAAAAGATCAAAAACAAAATTAACCCAACCCGATCGAAAAACTAATCTCATAGAGTTTCAGAATGGAAGAAAGGGCTTGCCCATGCCATGGACATTTGCACATAAGACTTTACGGCAAATAAGACTTTATCCTCTCCCCTTTCTTCATCTCTCTGTTTCTCACAAAGAATTGCTCGTGAGCCGAAAACCTAACCACTCTGTCATTTGCAAAATGTTTTGATTATGGCGGTCGGAGAGTCCTCCCTGGTGGGATTAATAAAGGGACAAAGAAAAATAATGGCCAATGGGGGGAGGGAGGAAGGGAGAGGCTGGGGTGTTTTTTTTTTAAAAAATAAAAATATCATTTAAAAAATAACCTGGACTCGCATAACTAAAAAGTTAACGGACATCCATCGCATTTAACGGATATATGGGTATTTTTGCACCATTTAAGCAAGTTCATAGGTACTCCTGCACCTAAAAAAATTTCATGGTGTTTGGTACACTTCTGAGAAAAAGTTTATAGGCATTTTTGCATCATTCTACCTTTACAAACTATTTATAAGAAAAATAGCTTACTATATTTTTTTCTGCATTAGGTTTATACTGCCAACAGATGATGTGGCAAAATGAGTGAATTAAATTTGCTAAATATGCTTTAGGTTGCAGTCTGCAGATGATTTCAGGAAAAAGTAGACTCAAAACCAAAACTAAGAGCAGCATTTGACAAGAGAAATTCAACCAATACTGGCAATGAAAATTGGACATAAATTATATCACTCAAGTGAAGCTCGTAGGCATCATCATCCACCTAATCACAATCAGTTAACTATGCAGATTAAGTTACCATAATATACAATACAAAGAACAGTGAACTCTCCAACCAAACACACTTTTGAATTGCCTGACTCAGGAAGCACAATTTCTTACTTTTTAACTATCGATAACTCAATAAAATTATCTCACCTTAAACTCAAAACTGAAAGAAATGAGTAAAAGATAATAAATGCTTACAGATTTCTCATATCGGTCCCTCTCAGCAGCAGTACAGACCTCAGAAGTACACATCAAGCGATGCTCATTCTTCCAGTATATATCTGGGAATCAATCAACCACAGATTCAGTACAGACAAACACTTCAAAATTCCATTTCCAAAATTGCAGAAATCGCATAAAAAGAAAACACACACAAAGGGGGAAGCCCAAGGGGAATAAAATTGAAAATTGGGGATGAAAGAGAGAAGAGTACCGAGAAGCAGGAAGGCAGAGAAGGGAACAATGAAGAGGGAGGGTCGGAGAATGAGGGAAATGAGAGAGACAAATCGATTCTTGAGGAGATTGGGAGAAGGAAGAGCGAGGAGAAGAGCAATGGCTACCTCAGCTGCAACAACGTAGGTCAGAATGATCCATTGAAGCGCCATCTTCTGCTGCAATTCTTCACTTCCTTCCTTCCTTCCTCTGCAATTCCTCAGGGGAATGGTAGTTTAACTCTTTAATCACTGCTTTTAATGCTAGCAATGCTTTATGCTTACAGAGGAGGGTTAGAATTTAATAACTTTGGCGGGAGTCTAGGACCACATATGACTTGTCATGTAATAATAGGATGAACATTAACAAGACCTTAAATGTTAAACATGACATTGAACTAATCCAAAGTCCTTGTTTAATAGTTAAAAATGATGGAGAAAACACAGAAATTATGCAAATTCTAGTTCTAAACCCTATGACTTCTCATTCAATGTATCATGATCAATGGAAAGTTTTAGAAAGTGGAAATTGAACCGCACTTCATATTGCCGCACTCTCATTTATTTAGGTGAAAAACCATTACATGATTTCAGTTGGCAGCGGAAAACCTTTTCTGCTCATCTATTCAATCTTGTCTGTTTCAGAACTACTCTGCAGTGGATCCATATCTTCAGTTATCCTAAGGACCAGATGACAATATGAAATGTTCTCAAATGAATTATTGATTTTTCATGTCGAGCTACGACCATGAAACATATCATTGCCACAGGCATTGCATAATTCCTCAAACCACATCGCTCAATAAATATACGATATATTTCTGTTAACCAATACGATATTGTTGCACCTTTATTTCTTTTTTTGAATATTATTAAAACTATGAAATGCTCTTATAATTAATATCATGTTGTCTTTTTATTAAAAAAAAGAAGAAATAAAACATTGGAATAAGCATAGTCATATTGATTTAAATTATTTTAATAGAAAGACAAATACTATATTTATTTATCTATGTATAATTCACTAAATTGTAACAAGAGAGCAAGGAACTCCATTACTCCATACGATTTATGGCTAGTAAGAAACATAATAGTTATTAAAGATTTTTTAACAGCCATTTAATAGAAGAAACTTTTTATTTTCATGGAAGTCCAAAATGTGAAGGATTCAAAACATTGTCGTAGGCACGTGAAGGGAATAAAAGTCAGATCCCACACTTTTGATGATAGAGAGAGGTTTCATTTGACGACTTTGACCATTTCTAAATCGTAACTAATTCTGCTCACCTACAATTGTTTCCCTCTTTTATTTTCATTTTTCATTTCATTTATTCGGCCACACTGCTCACCTAAAATTCGCCAACACCAATCCATCTTTCTTTTTAAAATTAAATTATAATCAATAATTTTTTTTTCCATTCCATTACTCACTCCTATCCACAATATAAGTTAGGTTCATTGGATTTTAGGCCAATTTAGTGAATCAGTATTGAATGTTTTACAACTTTAAATAATACTTACTCTGTTCCAAAATGTAAGATCCAGTTATTTTTTTTTTGAGAGGTTAAGGAAGTTACATGAGTTACTTAATCATAGGGGTAATTAATTACAGATCTCGTGTAAGGAACTTAATTAAGATGAGGTCTCATGAAATCGCGTAATTAATTTCAGGTCCCTGATATGAAGTTGTTACCACATGCTCATTAAGTTGTTATTCGTAGGCCAAACAGTTGTTATAGTCTGGTCAAAAGTTGTTACGGAATTCTCAGTCGGTAGCAACTAAATGAGCAGGCCATAACAACTTTTCGGCCTACGATAACAACTTATTGAGCATGTGTAACAACTTGTGACTTACCATAACAACTAAATGAGCATGTGTAACAACTCTTATTCGGTAACAACTTTTGAGCTGCTGATAACAACTAAATGAGTAGGCTATAACAACTTCATGGGATCTGAGATTAATTACGTGATTTCGCGTATGACTTGAGATTAATTACGCGATTTCGTGGGACCTCATGATAATTAAGTTCCTTACAAGGGACTTGTAATTAATTTTCCCTTAATCATAACATATTTTGTGTTTTATTATATTATATGTTACTCCCTCTAGTCCTTATTATAAGGCAAGGTCCATCTTTCTTTTTAAAATTAAATTATAATCCATAATTTTTTTTTTCATTCCATTACTGATGACGTGGTGGAAGTCATCAGTTCGAGCCTGATTATCCCTAAACCCAATGTGAGTTTTTCTATTTTGACTTGCTCCCAATCGAATGAGAATTGATAATGGATAAGAGGCTCGTGGGATTGACGTGAGGGGGTAGGGAGGGCTATATTGACGTGCGCGAACTCCAGGTGAATATGAAGCGTATGGATACAAGTTATGCCTTGGAATGAAATAGAATTCCGAATCAACTAACAAAATTTTTGGTCCCAAATATAAGGCACCAACTGCCGCATTAATTCCTTTTTCCTTACTTTACCTTTGCCATTAATGGATGTTCAAAGTTAAAGATGTTAAGTTATATTATTTAATGAGGGGTAAAGTTGAAAAAATGGTCAATTAAGCGTTAATTTAAGGACTCAACTACTATTCATTGGTTTGTGAGAAATAGTAGTTGGTGCCTTATAATAAGGATCAGAGGGAGTAGCTTATAAGTCAAATAAACTAGTTTAAAAAAAATTCACGTAAATCAATTTATAAGTAGCTTATTTTACTTTCTTAGGATTTTCCAAATAAATTTACCCTATCAAGGTGTGCATTTTGAGTTAAAAACTAGTGGATTACTTGGGTAAAATTGCATTATAGTATAATTAATTTGAATGTGCACTTAATTTGGGAAATTTAGGTTTAAATGTTTTTGTTAGTGTTTAATAAGAAATTACAGATTGGCCCTTTATTTGCTTCTTTCTTATTTCTTTAACACAGGGGCAATATCGGAATTTAAAGTGAGAATGAAGGAGAGCATGCTGACATGACAATGAGGCTAAGATGAAGGGGGAAAATTGGAAATGCAAAACAGATTTAAGAGAAGATTAGGTTTGAGTTGAAGCTCAATGAGTGCTGAAGGACAGAGCTGTAATTAAAGAAAAGAGGGGGAAAAGGGGGAAAAAAGAACAATCTAAAACAAGGGAGCTTCTTCGACATTTGAGGGCAGAAGTGAAGTTCATGTCGCCGACGCTAAGTGAGGTGGAGGAAGCAAAAACTGAATTTAGTTAGAGAAGTGCCAGTGTGGCAGAGGATTGGAAGGAGAGCTGAAAGGGCAGAGAAGTGGAGGTACAGGTTGTTTTTGGCAAGCATCTATATATACCGATAGAGAGACTAGATTTGGGGTATTCTGAATCTTCGATTTGGGCAGTCCAGTTTCATTTCTCTTCTTCATTCCTTCATTTCATTTTGCCTTTCCATTTTCTTTTCTCTCATTTTCCTTCACCACTTCCACCGACTTCACCAATTTCTTCATTCGGCCATCACCATCGTTCATACTAGAAGCTTGAGCCATGTTCCTGATGTCATCTACGCAAATTGGAGTTCCAATTGCAGCAATGAGAGGCTAAAGATTCTACAATTTCCCTTGAGCCAGAAGCTAAGCCAGAGCCAATGAATCCACAGGGAGTTCTTCATCATGTCTTCTCTAATTTGATTTCTTATATTGATGTTAGTTGTGTCTTGATGCAGGGAGAGTGTGAGTGAGATGTTTCTGGTTCAAACTGACTTGTATGGTTTTGTTAAGTATGATCTTGTGCAAGAAATTTTGTCAAGCCAAGTATAGTTTTGAACTTGAATTTTTTTTTAAAAAAAATTCAATTTGTGGACATTTTGTTTGGTTGATTGGAATTTCATAAACTGAGCGAAAGATTCTATGGCATGTTTAGTTAATGTGTCTATTGTTCAAATTGCTTGACTTAATTCTGTGCAAAGGTTCTTTAATATTCATTATACCTTGTTTACTTGAAAAGCTTAGTTAGCAACTTAATTAACCAAGTGATAGTGAATTCAATCAAGGATAAGCTCCAATTTTACCAAGTCAATGAAGATAAGGCCAAAGCTTAAAGGAAATTCATCATCACTGGCATATTTTCTCCATATCTCATCACTTTTCATTTTGGGTTCTCATTCATTCTCACTCACAGAAAAAGAAAATATAAAAAAATATAGAATATGATTAGAATAGTACAATACACTGAAACTTGGATTTAATTTATCTAGCTTTGCAATTTAACCACATACTTTGCCAAGAAAATGAGGAAATGACCTAGGTTGACTACTATGCTATATGAGTTTAATCTAGTAATATTTTGATAGCCTCACGACAAGGCAAATTAGTCAATCAGATCCTATATTTAAGAATAGAGATTATGGACAGATCAACATTGAAGCAGCCAATCTAACGTTTGCTATTTATTACACACAGTATGAACTCTAATATGCGGGACTACTATTTCATTTTGATATTTTAATGAGCATAATTATCCAAGTTATTACTCGAAAAAAAAAGCACATTATTTTAAAATTCTAATGTGTGGCATGAAAGATACAAACAACAGCAAAGCCTTATCCCACTAGGTAGAGGTGTGACATGAAAGATAACGCGAGAATATATAAAATTATTGTACTACTGATGAAAGAGCAGGATCAACTGGAACATGGAGACTAATCAATAGGCCTTCCAGTTGAACTGAACCCATCAATTCACCCCATGGGATCTCTATGAAAGCTTATTAGCCTTGTATCTTTTCTCCACTTCCTCCAGATGCTGGATCTCTTTCTGATACTTACAGATACGGTCTATACACCTGCCAGTCATGAATATATATGTATATTTATATAAACCCAGAGAGAAATTACAAACTAAGTATATTTAATGATATTCATTCCATTTCAAAATCAATAAGGCATTCAGTTCGATTCATCTCATATATACATAACAATTGATTATCAAAAAAGAGGTTATCGCTACTTACCAGTAGAGAAGACACGCTGCAACACAAAGTATCACGTTTCCCTGGGCTTTGTAGATCTAAAATAACACCAATTCATGTTTAATCAATGAGTCAAAAGCGATAGTACTTTTAATGAAAAGGGAATAATAGGAAACGTGATAATTTTTCTGTGAACTAGACTTGCTGGGTGAGTATTACAGTCGTTCAGTCAGATGCCATGTTAGCTCAACTTTAAAACTACCAGACCAAGAAGTCTACAAGACTACAACAAATAACCTTCAACTCTTAAGTATATTTTTTCTGAAAAGGCAAAAAGCCAATTGAACTATATTATTCAATTGAAAAAAGGTGGTTTGCCCCCCAAAAATTTTCATTCAGGTTGCCCCGGGATTGTTTTTGGGTTCAACGTTATTAGCCTAGAAGTTTCATAACGTAGCAATGTTATCCTAACTCATTAAAACACTAATGTTGATCCCAAAAAAATTGATATTGACCGTTAATATATTGACAGTAAATTGCAACATTGCTCTCTTTAACACTTTCGGAACAACAATGCATCCAAGAAAACATCTAGGGAAACATCGCTTATAAAGGAAAACTTCCATGACAAATTTGTACCTTGAACCATTGGAAAATTCAGAATATAACTATATCAAGCAATAACTTTGCTGTCAATGCACATTATATGCTTGAGGTGGAAATGTAGAATCATCAAAGGAATAACCATAACCTGATTATGAATTATCATAAGCTTCAGATAAAAAGTCCACCTTTAGAACCATCCTCATGTTTACAAAACTATCTGACTATTTATAAGAAAGATGGCTTACTATATTCTTTCTGCATTAGGTATTATACACTGCCAACAGATGATGTGGCTAACTGAGTGAATTAAATTTGCTAAATATGCTTTAGATTGCAGTCTGCAGATGATTTCAGGAAAAAGTAAACTTTCAAAACAAAACTAACAGCAGTATTTAACAAGAGAAATTCAACCAACATTGGCAATGCAAAATTGGACATAAATTCTACTCCCTCCGTCCCATAATATAAGGTCCATTTTTTTTAATGACCTTATCCGAAAATATAAGATACTATTTAACTTTGTTTGGGTAGTAAATGCGTTTTTCCCCATTCTACCCATACATTAATTTTCCCACACATTCTCTTTCATCTTCTTTTCATAATAACCCCCTCTCTTACTCAGTTATAAATAAGGGTACTTTTGAAAATAATGATATATTTCCTACACATTTATTATTTTTAACTAACTTTAACTAATTTTTTAGGAATACGTAATTCAGTTAAAAAGATCTTATATGTTGGGACGGATGGAGTATCACTCAAGTGAGGCTCGTAGGCATCATCATCCACCAAATCACCATCAATTACCCATGCAGATTAAGTTACCATAATAAACAACACAAAGAACTATGAACTCTCCAACCAAATCACTTTTGAATTGCATGGCTCAGGATGCACAATTTCTCACTTTTTTGAAATCGATAACCCAATAGATTATCTCACCTTATAAACTCAAAACTGGAAGAAAGGGGTAAAAAGAGGATAAATGCTTACAGATTTCTCATATCGGTCCCTCTCAGCAGCAGTACAGACCTCAGAAGTACACGTCAAGCGATGCTCATACTTCCAGTATATATCTGGGAATCAATCAACCACAGATTCAGTACAAACAAACACTTCAAAATTCCATTTTTTTTCTCTCCCAAAAATCGCAGAAAGCGCATAGAAAACACACACACACAGAGGGGTAAACCCTAGAGGAAGAAAATTGAAAAATGGGGATGAAGGAGGGAAGAGTACCGAGAAGCTGGAAGGCAGAGAAGGGGACAATGAAGAGGGAGGGTTGGAGAATGAGGGAAATGAGAGAGACGAATCGATTCTTGAGGAGATTGGGAGAAGGAAGAGTGAGGAGAAGAGCAATGGCTACCTCAGCTGCAACAACGTAGGTCAAAATGATCCATTGAAGAGCCATCTTCTGCTACAATTCTTCACTTCCTTCCTTCCTTCCTTCTTCCTCAGGGGAATGGTAGTTTGACAGTTGATTCACAGCTTTTAATGCTGGCAATGCTTACAGACGAAGGTTAGAATTTAACAACCTTGTCGGGAGGGAAGAAGTCAAGCCTGAGAGGGAAAAAAATCTAGGACCAAACGTGACTTGTCATGTAATCATAGGATTAACGTTAACAAGACCTTCACTTTTGAACATGACATTAAAATTACCCCAAGTCCTTGTATCATACTCACTCTCTGTCCCAATACATACATGTAAAAAACGAATTGCACTTTCCTATGAAATAAATTAAAATTAGTTCAAAACAATGCTCCTCTAATCCTATTTATAACGTACTTATGATATATTTCATATAGAGTAAAGAAAACCTTATACTTCATTAATTATACCTTGAAATTTGATAACTTTTCAATTTTATCCATATTTAATATTAACTAGACCACATGAAAACAAAGTCAACACATAATAAATGAAGGGTTAAATAGGACATTCACAAAAAAAAAATTAATGACATGTCCAATAAATGGACCAAATGAAGGGTTAAATAGAAGAGTAACAGTGTAAGAAATATACTTATTTTTCTAAAAGTGTTTCCTGCTTATGGGAGGGAGGGAGGGAGGGAGAGAGCGAGAGTTTGGAAGAAATTAATGTATCGGTAAAATGGGGAAAAAAATAGCATTTATTCCTCAAAACAAAGTTAAATAAATCTTATAAAAAATGATAAATCATTTTAAAAAAAAGACCTTATATTTTGAGAGAGAGACTAGTTAAAAATTACGTAGAAAACATAGAAAGTATGCAAAATGTAGTTCATAAGTTAGTTCCTCGCTCAATGCTCTCTAATATTGATCGCTTCATCTGATTTTTTGGTAATTAACTAATTTGGGTGTGTTAAAAATAAATAAATAAATAAATTATTGAATAATTACAAATGTGATTCGATCTCCATTAAAAGAATTATGTGAAACAATAGATTGTATATTGATTTACAAGTTAGAAATTAATTTTAAAAAAATGATAAATATAAAGTATAGGATATATTAAGATATTCTATTTTGGATTAAATGTAACTCTCCAATTAGATGTTACATTTGTATGAGACATAGTTCGCATGATATCTATATAAACGTATATATTTCCCCGGGATGAATATCCAGAGAGTCAAAATTAGTCAATAATTTTTGTCCTTTATGTGAAACAGCTCAAGAGACCAGTTAGGAGGAGTGCTGAGCCTAGATTAACTTAAGAAATCGATGAGCTTTTGTTTGTTTAATTTCAAGCACTTACCTGAATAAGAACTTACTATTACGATCCAACTAACATTCACAATATTATTAAGTAAAGAAATTTTTACATGAATACTGAAATTTGAACTCATACTGTTGTAAAGTGATGAGTGGAATACTTACCATAGCTGCATCGCAAGGGGAATGAAAGCCTGACCCGAGAAACCTGTACAGACATTTTACAAGGCTAGATCTTGGACCAGACTGCGTTCCCCCCATCCTCATTCAGTCACTTCTCTCTCATTTTATGCACACAATCACAGAAAAGCCCTATAATATTAATTTCCCACGTGAAGAAGTATTTTCATGGATAGAGCAATACTTTTTCTGGGTTTTCAAACACAAAATCTGGCAAGGTAGATAGAAGCTGTCTATATTTGTTCTTTTCAAGAGCTTAGGAATCACAACTCATCATGCCACCAATTGGAGGCTTTCATTGTCTTCAAGACTTTCCAACTTTGAGTTCTAGGGTATATCTCAATACTCAATAGTCTGTTTTTACTACTTCCATGAGACATGACAAGAGAAAAAAAAATAATCGAAAGAGTGATCATGCCAACTGTTTTGCCCAAACATTACTGATGTTATTGACTTTTCAGACCTTAGTTTTGACTCATCTGTCACTTAAATCCCTTTGATGATTTTCAACAGGAAACCAAATACATTTAAGATCTGTTGAGATCCTTTACCTTTAGTTGAGGGAGGTTCACTTCATATGATAAACTTCTTACTTTCAACAGCAATTGCAGTTCACAACATACATCATTTCCACAAAATATATTCTGCCCTAAAATGGCCACCTCAATATAATGCAAATTGAATAAAATGCTGAGACCATTTTTGTCCTTCGTATTTTCTACGTGATTTTTCATTCTCTGCCACAGGCACCGAAAAGCAGATTGGAACGAGCTGATTTTAACTGCATATTCCCTTCTGCTGTGCCTGGTGGTACCTCGGGTGACCCGAACCTTCCGATCAATCTACGAACTCTCTGATTGTTCTTCACTCACCAGAAATAGCTTCTCATCATTGCTAATCATGTCTACGTCAAGAATTTTACCCCCATTTTCTGATAAAATATGGGAAAACCTTGAAGATTTTAGATATTTCACTGCAAACTGCACAAGTTCTTCAATGCTTTTTGGAACCCATAAGACAATTCCCTCTCTTCTATCTGCTTTCTGATCCCATGGATGGAAAGGAAAAACAGTGCATTTCTTTCTTGGAATTTCATCTGTTGATGGTAATAGCACTTTTGCTGCAACGACAGAATGAAGTGTATTATTATTTGTTTGAATACATGACATAATTAAATTAAAGGAAGGTTTTTTGTTACAGAATCATAAGTCTGTATGAAGAGAAAGAGAGGAAATAGAAGAAATCAAAGAGAAAGAGATACGAAGAAGAGGAATAGGGAAGAAGAATAGAGAAACTGACTAGAGAGAAAGAATAGGATTCAACCCATTGCACTAATCACAATACATCACACCTGAAAATACAATTAAGCACCTCTATTTATAGCCTATAGTTCCAATCTACCGCCTAATAGCTCTAACAGCCACATTAGCCTAACTAACTAACTAAATAACTCTTCTACTACTACTACTACTACTACTACTACTACTACTATTATTATTACATAACATTTTTCTTTGCTTCTACAGGGAAAGAAGGGATACAATCCTGTTCACTAGACCTGATACAGTTATAGTGGAGAAATTCCATTGTAATAATACCATTAGATTAGCGATAGGTGTTCCACTACCCTATAAGTGACAGCATGACTTCTCTTTCACTTCAAGCCATACACAATGACTAAGTCAAGTTCTACTTAGGAACGTAAAATACTAATAACATCTTGAACGCCCGTGTTTAGTATCATAATACTAAATTTGGTTCTTAATATAAGAGTCGGTTGACTTTATTTGGGAAGATTAAGGAAACTAAATAAGTTACTTAATCATATATAAACAATAATTAGTTTTGAATTATGCATAAGTTTATAAGTTAGACAAATTAGTTCTGAAAAAAAAAATGACCAGTATAAATACTTTAAAGGAATTCATTTAGGTTCTTTAATCTCCCCAAATAAAATCAATTTACTCATATATTAAGAACCGGATGTATTATCATATTTGAACATTACTTGAGAATCCAAGGCTTTTAACATTCTAGACATCATGTCCATGTTTATAACGAGTTTTTATTTCAATCCAAAAATTAAGGATATTCTATACTCCCTACATTTAAGGTGCCATGTTCCCAAGCAAAATGCCTGAATGCTCACCTCCCAAAAATCCTCCAAGTAGGCGTGCTATGCTTGAGAAAGGTAAATCATACCTCGAGGTTCTTGAATATTGTGGGATAATTCAGCCAACTGAGAAATTTTTGCAACCTCGAGCATTTTAATCATGTTCCTATTTCCACCCATATGAGCTTCATCAAGCGGTGTATTTCCCCATCTGCAAGCAGGAAGTCGTCAAGGAAATGCCATGCAATTCAATATACAAGACAGGAATATTGTCATAGGCGCTCCTAATTTTAAGAATGATCTGATTTTAGTCATTTTACAATCATAAAAAGTGTGAAAAACATGCAAAGTTTTTGTCTGGAAGAGATAATATATATTTGATGTTTGAAACATACTTGTCCTTTGATAAAACACTTGCTCCTGCTTCTAGAAGAACCTCAGCCATTTTACAAGAACCTTCAGAAGCAGCTATGTGAAGAGCCGTTCTTTGATCATAATTTCTGGCATTCGGATTAAGATCATAATCCAAGACCCTTCTTAGAAGGCTCAACTCCTTACTGGCAACAGTCATGCAGAGGAAATTCCCAGCATGATCCATGTTAAGAGTAGCCCCCGCTTCCACAAGTATAGAAGCTACTTCTTCATGTCCATTCTTTATGGCTTCAAACAAGGGGGAATTCCCAAATTTATCTAGGACAAATGGTTAATTAAAATTAAATAGTATGTAAAGCCTTGCAATGGCATTTTTTATAACAAAAAGAAATTTCTCTGTAATGACTCATTCAAATTAAAGGTTAGTTCAAAAGCTAACCACAGAAATTGATAATCACTCCTTGTTCAATAAGGAAGCGAACAATTTCTACATATCCATTCGATGCTGAAACAAGCTGAAAAAAGAACACAGGAAACAAGTTAATACAACGTTATTATCTCCCTGAATACTCCATCAAGTGCTCACTTGACCACATGATTTCTCTATTACTTATATCTCTTTTTCTTCTCCATTTACCACATATTGTTTCATACATAAGCATGAAGAAAATCAGATTCAAGAAATGAAAGCCTGGCATTGACTTGTGAACTTAGACTGGTATCTGTTTGGGAGATCATTGCATCCCACAGTTACCGAAGTTGACATTCCTAGGACAATCTTCACCCACTCATAACATAGAGAAAAGGTACAAGACATTTCATATGTACAATGAAGAAAGTGACAGAAAAGGAGGTTTATATTGGAGAGAGTTCATACCAAGGGTGATCTACCATCATAATCAGTCTTATTGGGATCTGCTCCTGATTGAATCAAACGTTTCAAAAAGTAAATGTCCCTTTCATATGCAGCACAATTCATTCTCATAACCATCTCTGTTTCATGGTTTTCAAGGGTCAAGGAGAAGTTTGATCCCAGAAGCTTCTGCTGAAGACTGGAATCTTTTCCCTGTTAGTCAAGGACAACCATGAAATGTGAAAGTATCAATAAAAGGTCTGACGCCATCGGTAAAGGTTAACACATAATGTTTTAAATCCAAGCGATTATACTTGAATCACAAAACACCACTGCTTTGCTATGTGCTATTGTGCTGATACCAACTACAGTTATAGTGGATAAAACTCAGATATTTGAAACCAAATCATGACGCCAACATTATGCCAATCTTTTTTGATGCAGAGACAAAAACTGGGTGATGGTGTTTCCTAGGACTGGTGAAACCACAAATGGAAGGAAAAATTCCCAGTTTCTCGGCACAGACATCTTCTAGGTCAAACAATAGTGGATTACCAGGGGAACTACAACCATTATATTTAATGGGATATTTTGAAGTTATAGATATTATTTTAGACAGAAGTATGAAATGGAGAGGAGAAATAAAAACAATTTACCACAATGAACATACCTCAAGGAGATTGTTCAAGATAACTCTACCGTCTGCATAATATACCTTCAGTGTTTCTAAAAAGGAATTCTTGTCAAGCCGCAAAACCTTGCAAAATTCACGTGCTCGTACAGTCGAAGATTGAGGTATATCACAAAGAAAAGAAACCTCGCCAAAGAAACAGTAGATTTGCAAATGCTTTATGAACACTTCTTTGTCAACATCTTCTGTCCTCGTCTCAACCTATAAAGAACATGGAATGCTGTCAGGCCCAACTCATAACTGAGAAATGATACGAATTGCTACTTTGGGTGGTACTTTACACAAATTTCCCTACTAAGAAGCAAAATGGTCAAAAGATAAATGGTTTCACAATCAACATTAAGAATGTCTTTTTTGCATATCGTGATTTAACACAACTTTGTTGTTTTTAAACCAGGAGCAGTATTGCACTTTTAAGCTGCATATAAAGGGCAGTTCTGTAGATACTGGAAACAACAATTGCTTTTAATAAAAATAAACAAGGTACAAAAATAAGTGAACTTAGGTTTGATGGCGTTTTCATAGCCTTAAAACTTTTGACAAATTCATGCCAAAAATATCTTCCCTATCTAGTATCTATAATGCACAACTCAAGCAGAAACATGCTACAATGCAAGAATCAAGAACTGAAAATTTGGACACATTACAAACTACTGGAACCAAGTGAGCATTAGAGTGACTATAAAGTGCACCTTTGCAAAAGTAAACACCGAAAAAATGTTCAGATAAATGTTGAAATGGGTAACTAGAAACTCATACCAGCTCACCATCGCATACAAAGTACAGTTGATTGGCTACATTTCCTTGCTCCATAATCACTTCTCCTGGAAGGAAAAACTCTTCATGGACTCTGATTGCCTAACCAAAATTTCAATTAGAATTTTATGCTAAAAACATGACAAGCTTCTATACTGCTTCTGGTGTGTGTAACCTAATATAACATAATAATGGTAGAGCTAAGAAAGGACACAAACTGAAATGAAACACAAAAATGTCTTTATATTTAAAACATTTATCTGTTTTAAATGCCTTGTAAGGAACTTTTGGGTCAAAACGCATGTTTTCTTGGTATCCCCCCCCCCCCCCCCCCCAAAAAAAAAACCCCAAAAACTCACTAGCTCATGCTTCTTTTTGATGACTTGGCCACTAGAAACTAGTTGCCAAAAAATATTGAATCAGATGACTAAGAGCTTTCTTGTCATTAGAGATTTAGAGTAAATTCCTTAAGTATTTTCTCACCAAAAAAAAAAAAAATCCGTAAGTTTTGAGAATTGCACCTAGCGAGCCAAATGTTCAACATTAGAACTCAAAAATATGTACAAATCTCAAGAAATTAAGATAACACATCTAAACTTCAAAAGATAACAATTCTGATCCAAGAAGATTATGTTTAAACAATTTCTTACAATTTGCTTAATGAACCCCAAAGAGCATCCCTTGAAAAGAGGAACTTTTTGTATAAACTGCTCATACAAATTCACTGAAATCTGCAAACAAGCATAAATAGTTATGAAAGTATCGGGTCAATGGTGAATAAAAATGACATCACATTATCTAGACAAATCAATGGCAAATTTGGTTCTCTCTTTCTTTATATTCAACATATTTTGATTCATTGCCACAAACATAGATAGTGTGCATCTAATCTTATTGAAGTTACACAGCTCTTCAATGATCATCTCATGCTTCAAAGTTGATAAGAAAAAACATAAGAAGTTCTGCACTAATGTGACAAGGCATTTAAAAAGTAAAACATCAGTACCTCTTAAGAAAAGACAAGACACTTGCAAAAATTTTGCCTTATATGTGAAAATAATGAGCAAAGTACATTCCCCTTCTTGAAAGATGTATACATACATGGCCCTCTATTTTGAAAATTTATAGATCCCTTTCTTGAAATCAAAAAATGAACCACATTGACCTCCTATAGCAAAGCTCAGGTAAAATAACAACTATTTTAACCTATTTGAAATAGCCATTTGCTAATTTTCTATATTTAAAACAAGTTTAAATTTATAATTTTCAAAACAAAATTAATAACAATAAATTGTTTTCTAATAAAAGAGATCAACCTTTTATTGAGAATATTTCAACATATTTTATCTTCAGAGGACTTTTTAAATAAATTCACAAGAATGGAGAGGGCTGGGTAATTTGAAATTTTGAGCATCTACCAAGAGAAGGGAGAGCAATTTACTGAAAAATTATGTTTATAAATACTAAACAATTTCTACCACCAATTTTTTTGGGAATACCAGTAGGAAAATATGACAAATGAGCATCAAAATAATTGCAACGAATTTCAATGTTATAAAAACCTTTGCACGAATAGAGGCTGGAATATCCTGAAGCACAGCAGCCTCATTGTAACTACGATCATACTGTAGGCGTAAGTGGCCTTTTATTGCTTTGGTTATCTGCTTGTCCAAATTGTTTTTATTCATGAACTTAATAATATCAGCCATTTTATCTCTGAACCTCTCTGTTTTCGATCCTTTCACAATCAATGCTGTCATATTACCAAGAAGGTAAGCACCAAGAATCATATCAAAGGAGACATAAATCATGACAAATATCATTTCCCTGACATTGACTGCATGAATGTCTCCATAACCTGCAAAATGATAAAAAAAATGCAACAGAACACATATTAAATAAACAAAAATCAAGCCATCTTCGTATTTAGTGAAGAATATTAAATCAACAAAAATAAAGCCATCTTCGTATTTAGTGAAGAAGGGTTAGATTCAACTATGGATGAGTGTATGTGTACCTAAATAATGAATAAACATACAGAGTGAGATCATTATTGACAGCATAAAAAAAAAATAAAAAATCATTACCAGGAAATCTAGCTATAAGAAACTAAGACAAAAAGAAGTTACTAAATTCAATATGAATTTATAAGTAGATAAATTGGATAAATCTATGCACTACTCTATCTTCATTTCATAGTAGAAAGGCTTAGCATTTAAGAGTTTAGACTTTTGATTAATGGTTTGGAGAGGAGGAAGCAGAAGAAAATGACCAAATTCAATTAAACCAACCAAAATTAACAAAAACACCATAGCAGATGTAGTGGTAACCATGCTATAGCCTATACGAAATACTGCGGTCCATGAAATGAAAGGGAATCTTTATTACAATTGAATAAAAATTAAAACCACTGCTCAAATATAAAATTTATTTCTCATCTAACATCAGGTGCTTTGAAGAACAGCTATCAAGTATCGACAGCATCTTAGCAACAGCTTACATATAAAAAAGAATTCAAATGCGAAGCAACTCAAACCAATGACAGAAGGGAAACTGCAAGTCTTCAACACACTCTAGGATGATCAGTAGTCATGACATGGTCTTTTCTTTTTGAAAACAAGAAAATCCTAAGTCCTGGGTGAAAATAATAAGAAAGGAAAAAGTTTCAAAATAAAATGTTAGATTCAAAGTGTTAGTAGCCAGTAACATCTGGACAGCCAACATTGCTTATTCATGTCAACTCAGGTCAGAAGCTCAACAAAGAGTTTGAAAATAACCCATAGAAGCAGGAAAGAAAGTAAACCAGGGAAAGAGAGAGTTGGTGTACTATAATGATTTCTTCAATTTAGACAAAAGCAGGAATCATACCAACAGTTGCCATGGTAACAATTGCAAAGTAGAGTGATGTCACATAACACTTCCAAAGATTGATATGTCTAAAGTCTGAATAGCTATGATCACCCATCTTTAAGCTGCCTATCCATGTATAACCTTCGTCAGATGGAGGCAAAGTGGTAGCAAGATAGTAGAAGATGCAAGCAGCAGTGTGGGTGCAATAAAGTTCTACAACAAGAAGTTTCGCGATCCGGGTAAAGAGGTAGTTGATCCTAATATCTTTCTCCAACCTCTCAAAAAACTCTGTCACTCTACCTGCTCGACTTAGCCTAATCCATAAAAAATACCTGACGAATTCTTTCCTTCCAGTAGCCTAACCACAGAAGTAAATTTATGTCACCTCAAACAAAAAAGATGGCAAAGCTGCAAATGAACTACTCAAGAGAATCAATACAACATGCATCAAGTGAAGCAAATAAATCCTCGCTCAGGAAATTTAATTATGGTGAGTCAATTGTTATAAGCACTCATTCAAGAGGTTCAATCAAAGAAACAATATGCATAAAAAATTATTCATGTAAAAATTATGAATCACTGAATTTCTGTCAAACTGCTTCATCAATTTTTACTATAAGTATAAATAAAAAAGACAAAGAAACTGTTATCTCACATTAAAACTAAAAACAAAACCAAAACAGAGGTTAACTTGTAGCCTGATCAACGTATAGATAAATGAATAAATAAATACCTTGTAAATATAATCCCACGGGAGACAGCTAAGAATATCAACTGTGAAGCGAGACTTCAGGTACCTACAAAATTGAAATCGCCAATAAAAGTATCAACAAAATAATTCAGTAAAAATTACTGAAATACTTTTTCGTTGTTTCTAGATATAAGATTTAGTTAATTTTTTTTTTAGAAAATCCTAAGAAAATTAAATAAGTAACTTATAAATTGATTCGCCTGAATTTTTTTCTCTAAACTAATTTATTTGACTTATAAATTAAAATATAATCTAATACTCCCTTTATTTTTTTAGAATCTAGTTGACTTTTTTTTTCGAATATTATAAAAAGCTAAATAAGTCGCTACTAAATTGATTTGTTTAAATTTTTCTTCTAAATTAGTTTATTCAACTTGCAAGTTAAAACATAATCTAATAATACATAAAATACGTTATGATTACTTAGCTCATATTGTTAATTTAATTTCTCAACAAAAAAAAAAGTCAAATGATCTTATATTAAAGAATGAGGAAGAATGTTACTACCTCCATTTTTAAATATAAGATCTTTTTTTTTTTGCATGATATATTTTACAAATTATTAGATTAAATATTAGTTCAGAGAAAAAATTTAGAAAAATCAATAAGTCTATAGGTAAGTGATTTATTTAACTTTATTTCTTTTGATTTTCCAAAAAAGTCACTTTCAGTTTAGTTAATCTCTTAATAAATAAATAAAAAAGAAAAGTCAAGCAGGTATATTATGTAATTAGAATTAGAATGGGCAGAATGTGAAGGGAACCTCTTGGCAATAAGATTGGGATCGTAGACCATGCAATAGGAATGGATGTCACGATAGGCGACGAAGAATCGGACGGCGATGTCGATGAGGAAAGCAAATTGGCCGGCGATGTCGAGCAAGAATACTTCCTCCGGTAATCCTCTGAAGAATCCGAACTCCAGAGGAGTGAAGAAGGAAGAGTACACTGACCATATCAGAATCAAATGCTTCCACACCGCGTACCATCTGCACAATTCACAACACTCAATAATTTTCAAGAATCTCCCAAGATTCCACCGCTTCTCCTCCTCCTTCTTCTTCTTTTTTCCCTCTTGGCGCCAAAACGCTGCTACTGGTTCTGCTTTTTATGATATGATAGATGATAGATGATTGATTCATTTAAGCCTAACTTACATTTGGGCAATCCTTGGGCTTTGGGTCGATATCTAATATTATGGGCCAGATATATAGAGTCCAATGTAAAACAGATATAATAATTGACTTGTTACCACAAACATATCAGACCAAAACAGAAAAAAGTTTATTTCAGGAATTGCATTAGATAATTATATAATTAGTAAATTTTTATTATTCACTTACCTTGGAAACTTGTTACAATGCTAATCAGAAATGGAAGATGTGCCAATGTACTGGTTTTGGTTATTTCATGTGGGAGAAACTATTTTCAAAATGCATATAGGAAATTACATATTCACATTGTGAGCACTTACCTTCTTAAATAATTAAATGAAAATAATTCACTCTCTTTTTTATTTCTTTTAAACAAACCATATTGGGTTGGGCTCTAAAAGGGAGAAACGTCTGTCAAAAGGTTTGGTTATTCACCTGAAAAATTTAAATTCAGTATTTTGTTTTATTGCCAGGGCCCAGGGCCTATATAATCAAATAAGGTAATTTGACTTAAATCGGAGTTATTTTGAAACTGCTTTTAATTTATGATGTGAATTAAGAGCTAATAATTAAACGAGCACCTCATACGTGTATGCAGGCGAGCATGTTGATCCTATCTTATCATGTAGTCTATCATATTCTGATTAATTACAATCTCACAATTGCCGCTATCACTAATTAATTATTTGAGAATGTTACTTTTATGTTTGGAATTCGATTTCTTTTTAGAGACTTAGCACTTCCTACCAAGAAAATAGGCAAATCTTTCTTTCTTTCTTTTTTGCCAGAAAATAGGCAAATCACAAATACATAAAACAGCAGCAGTATTTTGAGATTATAAACAAGCAAACCTAACACCATGAAAGCTCTCTAAAAGATACACTAGTTAAGTATTAAGTATATCAATCATCTAACCATAATTAAAAAATTAATCAGAAACTTTTGTATGTATATTAACTTTTCTGGATCCGTGAGATGAACTATGAAACTAGCTATTTGAACCTTAAAGATTGTTTCACTAGCAAATTATACTTGTTGAAATAATCAAATATAAATGTCATAATAAAAGTATAAACTATTTAAAAAGCATACATGGTAAAATAATAACCATATATCCATATGTAGTTTAACGTGTATGTTCTTGAATATATGTGTATATAAAGTCATATACACTCAAAGCAGCCGTTGGAGTAACAAGCGAGTACTTTTTTTTTTTTTTTTTTTTGGACTAAAGTACTTTTTTTTTTTTAACTGAACAAGTGAGTACTGAATAGTGACTACTGACTAGTGAGCAGTGAGCTAGTAGTGAGAAGCGAAAGTGATGAGTATTAGACGCTGATATAACGAATAAAATTATCTAAATATATGAAATTAAATATGTGCTCCTTCCCGTCTTTAACTTTTAACTTAGGACATGTTTAACTAACTTGATTAATTTGAGTGTGCTAATTATGTTAATTAATATGATATGTTTTATTTAAAACATCCAAATCATCTTCATTTATTCACTCATATATCTTACTTCATCATTGTCATATGACCATAAAAAGGGATAATTTGTGAAGAACTTGACAAAAATTATAATTAGATTCTTTATTTAGGATGAATATGAAATGAGTCCGGAGGAGGGAGTATTTTCTTTGATTTTGACAAAAGTCAGTTTTGTAGAAGGAAAACTGGCTATCTGGGAAGAGAGAAGAAAAGTGGATCTAAAGCTAAAAGGGTAAATCTTTTATGATGGAAACCTTAAAAATGATCATTTAGTGATTCACTCAGTGAAGTAAATATAAAATTAAAAAGGAAAGAGGTGAATTTTTTTGATGAGTCCTAGATTAAAGGGAACGGTTATGTTATGATGTGGGAAGTTAGAGAAAACGGTTTGTGGGAGAAAGATTCTAGAGAGAGAGAGAGAGAGAGAGTACCGGTTATCAGGATGAATGAGGAATCGGCGGTGGGGATTAGGGGCGGCGCCGCCGTGTGGGGAGGTTGAAGGTCGCCAAGTAGAATCAGTGTCGGCGAAACACAGTTGGAAAAGAGGCCCAAATCTTTTGCCTCTTTGCTTCCTGCTGGCGGCGTTACACTCTTCCTCCTCCTCCTCCTCTTGTCTTCTCATTGTCTTGGCTTCCATTGTTTTTCTTTTTTTTTTTTTGTTCTTAAACGGTGATGAGATATTGAGATTGAGTAGAGAATATGAGTGGAAAGAATGAGAGCACCATGAAAAAAGGCCTTTTATACCTAACTGTTCATCTCCGCTTGCACCAAGTTTCCTTTTGCTCTCCTAGATTGTAAAAGTGTAATTTTGGTCATTTCTTTTGTTAATCAGTGTGCTGGGGTTTTATCCATCAAATAAGTCATCTTTTTTTCGGTGAAAATGATTTATTGTAAAAAAAGTCCAGGTATTTATGTTTGGCTAGGTTTTTAGAAGATAAGGATTAATGACTTATAAGTTCAAATAAGTATAGGTCATTTTTTTAACTTATGACTTATGACTTATAAGTTACTTACGGAGGTGGACCCCACAATTCTAATTTATTTTACACATCCAATCACAACTAACCCAAACATAAATCACTTTTCCAAAAGTCTATCCAAACATACATCTCATTACACAATCTGACTTATGAAAAATAAGTCACTTATAAGTCATTTTTTTTTCACAGCTGATCCAAACATAAATCTCATTACACAATCTGACTTATTTTTAATTTGACTTATATATAAGTCACTTTTCCAAAAGTCCATCCAAACACACCTAATATCGTTAGTTTCACTTAATGCAAAATACTGTCTCAACAAATCTAAACTATGATTTTATAGTTAAATGCTCACAAAAAATTGTTTATATTTCAATTGTTTAATATAATCATTCTTATATTTTAAAATTTAGCAATTTTTTATCAGCATTTAATCATAAAATTACAACATAGATCTGTTGAATCAGCATTATTATCCGTTATTTTGAAACTAACAGTGTCAACAAAAAAAGATTAAAAATACACTTTTCAAATTTAAAGGATTTAAAAGAAATTTGATACAAACATAAAGGATCGAAACTATACTTTAATCTTATTATTTTTTAATTTTTTTTTTATAACCAAAACTTTAAGTGAGTTAGATTAGTGATGACTAAACATCCATGTTTAAAGAGGTACTTATAGATCACACACCAACAAGTTTTCATATTAGTATGTTTGGAACCCATAATAATACTATAGTCATGAGGCAAATCCTATACCAACTGGACCAATATTTCACTGGCAATATTATTATTTATCATTATTTTCACTGTATTACTTCCTAACCTTCCCACATAATGACCGAGCATCTTCCACTGTGTTGCACAGACTCTTGCTTCTTTTTATTTTTTCCCCTTAAAAAAGAATGACCCTTTCGGTGGAATTCGACACATACACCCTTTGTCTGATTTGGGTATCCAAGCAAGTGAATCAAGGTTTTGCTATCAACAACATATTGGGGGTCTTTTTATCTTAATAAGGTGTGATTCAAATATAATCAGTCCACTTATATGATTTTATTTGTTCACCACTAGACATAGTATCCTTGCATTCATACACTTTTGTTTTTCATGTATAGATACATAATCGATATTCCTCCAAACCCCCCCCCCCCCCCCCAAAAAACAAATATGGGAAACTCACACTCACCGCCCACCTAACCTACACTTATTAACATGAGGTATAGAACCTATGACCCCTTCTAAAAGAAAAGGCATAGGATGTCAATTGACTGAATTGAGTTAAGAAGCTCTTGATAAATACATAATCTAGATAATTAATTTATAAATATTTAAAAATAGTTAATTTAATTGTCTGTGATGTGTTCTAGTTTTATCCAAAACATTTCTTAAAATGATGTCCTTATTCATAAACTCCTATTTAGTATTCTTCTAGTCCTAATTATAAGACCTAGTTAACATTTTTTTTGGAAAAATTAAGGAAGCAAAATGAGCCACTTAATCATAACGTATTTTGTGTATTACTATATTATTGTTAACTTATAAGTCAAATAAATTGGTTTCGAGGAAAAATTAAGGCAAATCAATTTATAAGTGACATATTAAGCTCTTTTATGATTTCCTAAAAAGTTAAGTAGATCCTATATTTAGGAACGGAGAGAGTAATATATATACATGAGAGGTAAAGTGAATTGAAGTCATATATGTAGGATTAACACAAATTATTCAAATGACTCTTATATTCAGGAGCGGTGACTATTATGGGATAGGAGGGTTTCCACTAACCTCTCACTCAACTTCCCATCCACTTAATATCTCCATCAATAGATCAAATTTCAATGATTGAAATTTATTTTTATAAAAATATTTTTACAATACTAAACATTAAATGATAAAGAAAGATAAACACATGTGTAATTCTGTCAAAATTTGATGGGAACAATTTATCATTGTAGATTTTCGTTATGCTCAATATTATAATAATATTTTTATATAGTATTAGATCTCAATTACTATTACTGGAAAGTAAATTCAATGGTAGAGACATATATTAAAAAATATTATTATAAAAATATTTATCACTGATATCCTCGTTTCTTTCTTTGACAACATGCAAACGGAATCCGATTGTTTCCTCACTTTTTCTCTATTTCTTTCTTTGACAAATGTGCAAATTAAATTAAATTATTATACCATCATATCATAATACTACGTTAAAATTAAATTATTAAAGATTCAATTTTACAATTGCTGTGTGCCTTAAAGTATAAAATTAATGATTTTATAAAGTATTGAATTTCAATTGATTGATTTTTTTAACACAATGATACGGATGTAATGTGGAGAAGAAATGGATTAAAAGGGACAAAGTGTATATCCAAATCTGTGTGAAACTGTGAATGCCATTGTGTGTGTATAAAGTATAAACATCACTGTATATTTGGAATTTATAATTAAAAATTGGAACAGAACTTATCAATGTCATTTCACTATAATGCTATACTAATCCATGAATGAAGTAACGAACTAGAAAATAAATTTAAATTTCAAAAATAAATCAAAGAAAATAACTAAATGAAGGAATTAAGAAAACAATAAAAAAACGATTGTGGATATAATATATATTTTTTACGCTAATGAGAACCTCCCAAGTGCACGTTAATGGCGACAAAGAGAATCGAGAGAAGAATTTAGAATTTAAGATTTTGATCATAAGCATAAACTTTATAAGCTTTAATCTCAAATCAACTCCTCCAATACTTTTATGCCTTTGGAGAGGACAGGACAAATTAAAGCATGTTATCAAATTCGTGTGTGTGTGTTTTGAATATTGATAATTATTTATCTATATATTAGCTAATGTATTTTTATGTTTTTAAAAAAGGTTAAATACCAAATCCATCTTGAAAGTATACTTCGAGTCTCAATTTCACCCCGGAAATTTTGTTGGGTTCAAAATTGCCCAGGAAGTTTCAAAACATAGCAATTTTGCCCTTTTCCATCAAAAAATTAACAGTCAACGTCAACTTTTTAACGGTCAACGTTGAAAATTTAACGGAAAATGGAAAAATTACTACGTTTTGGAACTTCCGGGACAATTTTGAACCCACAAAACATTCCGGGGCGAAATCGAGATTTGGGGTATACTTCCGGGGCGGTTTGGTATTTAACCCTTTTAAAAATTAATGGTCTTGTGGACTTTATTGTTACATTGTTAAATTTACAAATATAGTAACATATTAACATGACATTAGTGTTTAATCAAGGACTAGAGTTGTAATTTGAATAAGACTAAATCAAATAAGTTTCTCTTTGAAAAATAATGCAAAATGAGTTGGATCGATACTTTCAATTTTTTTAAATATTACTCCTATAAGAAAAACCATTCTATAAAAGAATTAGAGGGAATTACTGATGTAAGGAGACAAGTTGTCAGTATATCTAACAAATTTCTAAAACTTATCTGTAATCTATTTGAAATTGTTTAATAAACTATCTAATTAACGTAACTTGATCACTTTAACTCGTTAGTATCCAACATGGGACAATTTGTTAAAGAAATTAATTTACCGAAAAGTGAAAAGAGTGAGTAAAAGTTGAGAATTCATGTAATGATCTCTCTCTCTCTCTCTCTCCCCCTCCCTCCTTGCTGCCAGATACTCTAAAATATATTCCAAAGATACTTTTTTCTTGTCAAAAGAAATCCACACACACCTTTTCAATCACCTTTAGCCTTTAGGCCTTAACCTATGGCTGAGATTTTGCAATTAAATAGTAATTGTTCCATAACTTTTAATATTGTGTTATTTGACAAAATGTTCTTGAAAGAATAAAGTTCACCGTCTCAGTATGAAACTAAGTAATGAGATGATCCCCCCCCCCCCCCCCCCACAAAAAAAAATGGAATTTGTGCTTACGTATTTGCATTGATTACTCATATTTTAATTAGCATCTAACAAGCTTTTTAATTATTACATTTAATGTTCTTCTTAAGTTCATGTTCTTCTCTTAACTCTTAAGAACAGTTAATACATGTTTTTTAGAAAATTATATGAATGCCAACATATATAATTTTACGGTAAAATATGTGGTTCATTTATATTTTGGATATTTCTTCTGAAGTTGTCATGATTAGATAGACACTTCAGTTTTGAGATTTATATAAAGGGAAAAAATCAGTTAAGAATCAAGTGTAAAACCATATGGAAGGCTATTTTTATGATTTTTTTTTCATATATGCCTATAAATTATATATATATTATATATAACTCATAATTATAAAGCAGATATAATCAAAACGGTTAATACAACTTTTGGTCCTTAAATTTTTAGAAAATTTGGTTTTGTTCTTTGAACTGGACCACACCACCGATTTCAAAGTTTAAAGACCAAAACCAAAACTAACTGAAAGTTTACAAACTAAAATTTGTATTAACCCTAATCAAAATAAACACAATCACACTTTTTTAATTTCTGTTTAAGTAAAAATAAAAAAAGAAGTAATACCGGGGTTAAAAAAGTGCTTCATTTTGGTAGGATGTTGCTAAAAACTTTGACGAAGCCCTTTATCTTGATTTTCTAAAAGGTGAAGGTACAACTTTAGTAAAGTGCACATAAAATAATTATTTTTTTAAGGTGTAAACATAGTAATAATGAAATAAAAAATGTGCAAATATAATTAGTCCATTAATTTCTGTGAAGTGGGGCTCACAAACTGTAGATGTACAGTTTGTAGGCCCCACTTTATAGAAATTAAAGGGAGAGCTAATTGTCTTATCATATTTGTACTTTTTTTTATTTTATTATGATCACATTTGTAATTCACAAAAGATAATTATATTAAGTGTAAATAGCCTAGCAGTTGTCTACAATTTATATTCTCTCAATATAAAAATTTGCAAAATACTCTCATTGACTAATTTATTTCAGAGGATTATTTATGTGGAGATCCCAAGTGGCTCGTATTGAAAAAACAGCTTTCCATAGGGTAATGAAGGGAATTTTTTTTTTTTTGGACCGAAAGTATTGAAGGGATTTTTTTTGTTTTGGCCAAATAAGTAATGAAGGGATTGAATCAATCCTTTTCTTATAATTACACAAAGGTATCTATCAATCAGCACCTTGCTTCTATTTTAAGCTTGGGTTAACATCCAATTTTACTCCAAAAAGTTTACCTGTATGAGCTATAAATATCAAAAAGTTTTTACTTCTCAATTTCGCTCTGAAAATGTTAGAAAAAAATAAAACAATGTCACCCTTATATTTGAAAATGTTAATAGTTTTTTTTATGAATGAAAATGTTAACAGTTAATGTTAGTTTTATAAAGGCAACTTACTCCTTTTATAACAGTTATCGGGCTAATTTAATAAAAAAAAAACTATCAGATATCCATATTTCCAATGCAAAAACTTCAGCAACAAAATTGAACTTGTTATAAAATATTTTTTTATTAGTGGATGTCTATATTATCATATTTTTGGATTCTTTTTTTTCTAAATGTCTAAACCTTATAACCTTCTAATGAATGATTTGTAGGGAATTTTCTTATGGTTAATGCCATAATGATTATCATTACTTATTTGTAACCATAGATATAGAAACTTCAATGTGGAGAAGCCTATAAATAGATGTCATGTACAAGGCATTCTGCCACCATTGAATCACAAGTGAAAGTGATAGTTTCATACTCTCATATTTTCTTGTCCCTCTCATATTTCTATGCTACACATTATAATACATATAATAATTTTTTTAATTTTTTTTTTAAAAATTTCATTGCATTATATCCTTACCTCTTCTGAAGAATTAGAGAGGCTATCACAATTAACTAAATTGGCAGGTTTTACCGCCTTTAGCTCATACGCTTTTTAGTTCTTACAGAACACCCTCTCTGCATATTTAATTTGATACTTTAAGAATATATATATCATATTATAATTCATATTATATATATAATACACACGAACACACATATGCATGTTATATACATATGCATGTGAAATAATACATATTATATATTTATGTTATTTAATTCTCTTTATTTTGTCATTTAATTTCATTTTACTATCTTATATTATGCCTTTCCATTTTATTCTTTTCACGTTAGTTGTTATCCTTTACTTAGTTTTTTTTTTGTTATTTACTGTGCTTTATATTTTATCTGGACATTTTAATCTTCTTTGGATTTTGTGGATTTTTTTTATTATTTTATTATAATTATTAATATTAATTTTGATATCAATAGGCTAATATGCTTAAGTTACAATGTTGTGAACTTGAGATGGCTAACAGTGACCTCGAGTTCTGTGACTTTCTAATATTGTGATTAAATGACAAGAGAACATGTTACAGTGTTTTGTAACTCTCTTATATTTTTACTTCATGTTATCTATATATTATATGACATATTATGATACACACTCAGTAATAGTTTTTTTGCCCCACACAGTAACAGTTTACTACACATATATCTAGCAATTGCTATTAATTTTATTTAGTATCGCTATAATTTTTATGATATGCATATGTATATATTCACATATGTGTATTAATGTATAGTCTCAGTTTATATATACATACACATGTGTATTATTTCTAGTTTATTTATATTGTTATCTATATAATGATAGTCTTATCTAATTCTTTATATTTGATTGTTATTTTTAATTTACTTAATTTATTACAATATTCTTTTAATTTTATAGCATAGCTAGTAGACATAATGTTTTATATTTTGTGATTAAATGACCAGAAGTCATATCACTTCATCTAATAATTCTTATGTAATTGTGATTGGATGACCAGTAGTCATATCACATTTTTAGTAGTTCTTTTGTAAAAAGAACATTAAAAACATTATGAGTTCCACTAAATTGTACCAGAAGAAGAAATTGTGGTACTATATGATTAAATCATTATAAATAATAAAGCTTTGAAGGTTTATTGTTCATGTACCAAAATGACAAAAAGGAGCTTTATATTCTTAAAATATATTTTATGTCCTGAAGACAAATAATTTATAGATAATTATAATATTCAAAAGCAATAGTCCTGAAGACTAATCAACATATTTGGCTATGATTACACATGACCAATGCCCAAATCAAAATCAGAGGCAGCAATGTTTTGTGATATTAAAATAATGATTCTTATATATGATTATGAGAAAATGTTACAATATGGCAAAGCTGTAGATAGCTAAACATATATTACAATATGGCAAAGCAGTAGATAGCTAAACATGCACCTATTTACTGAAGGTAAAAGGTCTAAGTGGTTGTAAAGTTAAAAAGACCACTAGATGACAAATATCAAAATTGACAATGAGTTGGTAAATAACAAAAGAGTAAATGGGTTACATAAAAATATGCCCAGATTTATTGTAATAGAAAAAAAGAGATTTTCATGAGCTAGAAGGCTACCTCATGTTTAATGCATGAGAAAAATTATTATAAGGATTTAATTTTATTATATTTAGATTAGCAAAATTTCTCTTCCACTGGACTTACTTTAATTTTTGTAAAGCTACATGGATTCAGATGTTGATAATAAACATGTACGCATTTTTTCTTTTATTAGTATGTTCAAATGTGTGAATGATAAGATGTTTAGAAAATATTATTATCATAGATATTGTGGTTTTTTTTACATATATGGTTAAATAAGTTTTATTGTTGTTATTGTATGATTTTTTCCTTTAAACAACAGTATTATGTTTATCTCATAAAAAACGATTTTTAAAGATTGTTTGTCTTCAAATAAATCAAAATCTAATGATGATGATGACGACATAAAGAGATGAATGAAAAAAAGAAAAAAGAAAAAGGAACCGTAAGATGATAAGAGTTAGTTAACCGTATGATTGTTTGAGAAGGGTGATAGATAAGAATTAGTTAAACCGTGTAATTATTTGATAAGGGTAAATACACATTTTATCTATTAATGGTATATTTTATCTAATTTGGTGGTAGGATTTTGATATATTTATGAACTTAATGACAACTACATAAAATGAATTGTTATCATTTTAAATTTTAATTTAATTGTTACATATATTATAAGGAAATATGACTATTGGTTTTATTCTACGAGTAAGGTTGACACATATTTTTGATGTGGACTTGATTGATCTGATAAATGATTGTTGATTAATTTTTGTTAGAGTAATCTTCATAGTTGAGATTTAAGATGCAATTTTACTTACTATAATTTATTGGTTATCGCATAAGATTATGAGAAAATATATATGTTTCTAGTGAAAAAGAAAACAAATTCAAGTATATTATTACTAATGAATAATGAAATTATATGGAAATATAATATTATATGTTACTTATTGAAGAACTTATATGTAAGAAAATTGATATAGTTTCTGAAGAACGAATACAAATTCTTTTCCTATGGGTGGAAGAACAACTCATCATGAAAAATATGATCCCATGGATTGATATTAGAACTTTGGTTCATTAATGGGTATGAAAAAAAGCCTATTGGATTCAAATCCATGATTATATGTGAGTTAGGAAGCATTTGAACTTCCAAAAGAGATGTAAGATATTGATAATTTTAGGAAGCATTTGAACTTCCAAAAGAGATGTAAGATATTGATAATTTATAATTGTTTGAAATACATAATTAGAGGAAGTTTATTGGTATAACTCACATTTGTGGGGGAGATTGTTGGAATACAAGTGTGAGTTAATGTTGAAAATTGATAAAGTTCTAATCATATTCTTCCTCACAAAGCCAAATTGATCTCCAAAAATGGATGTCAAGTGATGATTTTAGATTGAAATTGAAAAGTTTGATGTTGGTTAAGAAACATAATATAGTAAACCAGAAGTTTACTTATCCAAATAAATTTATTGTTTACATACTTGTTTGATCATCCAAGTCATATATATGAAGTTATTTATTGACATCCATAAACTTCACCATTATTCTCTTGTAACATTATGCATAATATTCAATGAATTAGGGCCTATAAATAGGCTGTGACAACATCCATTAGACGCATGTCAAGTTTATTGCTTACTGTCAGGTTAATTAAATATCTTAAAGTGATTGTATCCACCACAGCTTTTCATAATCAATGCCAGGCTTTTGTGAAAATCCTTGTACTACAAGTCGTGCCAAGTATCTAACAATCTCATTTTTTTCATTTTGTTCTCGCACAAATACCCATCTATATCCAATGGGTTGTACACCATTTGATATTTGGACGACGGGTCCAAAAACTTCTCGTTTTGAGAGTGAATTTAACTCTACTTGAATTGTGTCTTTCCACTTTGACCAATCACTTCTATGTCTACATTCTTCAACTGATCTGGGTTCAAGATCCTCACTCTGATTAATTATTTCTAGAGCAACATTGTATGAAAATGCGTTGTCGACAACTATATTTTCTCGGTTCCAACTTTTTCCTGTTGTGACATAATTTATCGAGATCTTTTCATAATTTCCAGGTACATGAACCTCTTATGGGGTCTTTTGATTAATTATGTCTTGGGTTTCACCTATAAGACCAGCCTCTTCAACTTGACCATCTTGATTGTTTGTTCCATTTTCTTTCTAGGATTCTTATCTTTGGAACTGATTGGTCTACCACGCTTCAGGCGAGGCTTAGTTTCATTTGCAAATTTTGGTTGTCCTTTAGGGACATCAATTCTAATTGGAGTATTTTCAGCTGGAATGTGAGATTTGGTAATTCTATTGAGGTCAATCTGGCAATTGATTAACAATATTTTGTAAATGAATTATTTTCTGAACATCAAGTTCACATTGCTGTGTATGAGGATCTAGATGAGATAGTGATAATGTTTTCCATATGATCTCTTTTTCCATTTGTTTATCATCTCCCCCTGATGTTGAAAACATTGATTCATCAAAATGGCAATCATCAAAAGGTGCCGTGAACAAATCTCCAGTTAATGGTTCTAAATACTTTATTATAGAAGGAGATTCATAACCAACATATATTCCCAACCTTCTTTGAGGTCCCATCTTTGTTCATTGTGGTGGAGCAATAGGCACAAATACAACAAATCCAAAAATTCTAAGATGAGAAATATTTGGCTCCTGACCAAAAACCAATTGTAGTAGGGAGAATTTATGATAATTTATTAGCCTGATGCGCATAATTGCCGCTGCATGTAATATTGCATGTCCCCAAGCTAAGATGGGAAGTTGATAACTCCCAGGAATTCATGTGATGTTAGCACATTTTCCTTTAGTTTTATTCAATCATTGATAAATTTTGGATACTCAAGATAGGAAAATGTTCATTTGATTTTTGGTTACACATAATTGTATATTTATGTAGATTTTGATTATTTTTGTAGTTAATTTCTTATGTTGTTTTATGTAATTTTTGTAGGAATAATTTGATGCAATAAACAAGAGATTTTAGCCCTCCACCAAGCTCCCAATTGAACAAAAATAAGAAGAAGCCAAAGCAGCCCAAGGAATAAGGAAAACAGAGCAAAGGACCAGAATAAGTGGGACTTCGCCGTGGCCTCGCCGCGGCAAGAACCACAGCGAAGTCCATTTGCCTCTGCCCATTTTGGATAGCTCGCCGTCATCTCGCCGCGGCGAGAATCTCTCAATTCTGGAATTTGTGGAGCTCGCCGCGGCGAAACCCACGGCGAAGTGCGTGTTTCACTGCGCGTTTTGACAGAACAGATGAGCTGGAAGGAAATAAAAGCTAGGGCTTCGAGCTTATTCGGCATTCTTCGACTTTTGGGGCATTTTGGGAGTGTTTTGCTTTGCTAGGGCTTGGATCTTGGTGGGGATTGAGCTTGGGCTTGGAGCTTCGAAGAGATTTGGGCTTCCTCTCTTGGTTTATCTCTTCCATCTTCATTCTCTTCTCTTGTTCTGTTTTGTAATGTTGTATATATTTGCTCCCATGGAGTTGTAGAACATGTGTAGCTAAAATACTTTGATTCTGGGATTATTTTGAACCCTTGTATGGATTGATTCTTGATTCCTCCTCTTAAGTTGTGATTAATGATATCTATGTGCTTATTTTACTCTATTCATAATGCTTCTAAGTGATTGATCACCATTTAGATGTTGGGTTCACTTGATTGATGCTTGAGAGGGCTAGATTAAGTGTAGAACTTGGGTAAAGTAGTGCAAGAACCGGAAGTTTGCATGACAAATGGATGGTTTTGTTGGTAAGATAGAGATATACTTGCTAGCTTTGCATAGTCACATTAGGGTTGGAGCTTGATAATTGGGTTTTATTAACTTGTAGCAAGAGATTGTGCAATTAATAAGACTAAACACTTGTTCTTGACTTGAGAGAGCTTTTACGAGTACTCTATGAACCCTATATTAGCACGTGATTTCGTTGAGAGCTTCTTTGAGGGGAGGTTAATTGAGCTTTAAGAAGTACAAGGGGGATAGATAATTTTAGGACCAATTTTATCCTTGAAATTGGAGAATCACTTGTTTATAGTTTTATTTTCATTTTATTTTCTTAGTTAATTTCAATCTCAACATCTGTGTCACTCAAATTGGGCGAGAGTGTAATAATCATTGTTTGACCGGGTTTTGGACAAATCCTCGTGGGAACGATACTTTACTCATCACTTTATTACTTGGCGCGACCCGTGCACTTGCGGCGCAGGGCGAACAGAAGTCTTGTTCTCAAAAGCATTGGTTTAGCTATCAATTGGAGGCATTTAATAAATGACTATGTCAGACCATTTTGAGTGTGGACATGAGCAACAGATTTTTCTATAGTTATTTCAGTTGCCATGCAATAATTATTAAAATTTTGAGTTGAAAATTCACTAGCATTATCAAGACGAATTTTCTTAATTGCATGATCTGGAAACTGTGCTCTTAACCGAATTATCTGAGCAAGTAATCTAGCAAATGCTAAATTACGTGTTGATAACAAACACACATGTAACCATCTTGTAGATGCATCTATTAAAACCATAATATATCTGAATGGTACACATGGTGGATGAATAGGTCCACATATGTCCCCTTGAATACGTTCTAGAAATGTAGGGGATTTAACTCCAACTTTTGTCAAAGAAGGCCTTGTTATTAATTTACCTTAAGAGCAAGCAATACAAGAAAGGCCATTAAATTGAAGAATCTTCTGGTTCTTCAATGAATGTCCATGTGAATTTTCAATAATTCTTCGCATCATAGTTGATCCGGGATGGCCTAACCGGTCATGCCAAACAATAAATGTATTTTTATCAGCAAGCTTCTCGCTTACTATGACATTTGTCTCAATTGTTTTAATACTTGTATAGTACAAACCAGAAGACAATGTAGGTAATTTTTTTAGGACATATTTCCCCCTGTATCTTACATTTATAATATGTAGATATTCAATATTTTTTTCAGTGATAGTCTCAATGTGATATCCATTTTGATGGATATCTTTAAAACTTAATAAATTTCCCCCTGTATCTAACATTTATAATATGTAGATATCAATTTTGCTCCTCTTGGTAATATTATAATTGCTCTTTCGGAGTCTATTACCCGCTATAGTACTGATGCTTGCCCTTCCTTTACTTATATAAGAAAAATATTTTCTATCTTTAAGTATGGTGCGTGTGGTAGCACTATCTATGAGACATATATCTTCATTTTTGTGTCCAATAAAAGCATGGTGAACATCCATATTCTTGATGAAAGGAAAGAGAAAAGGAAAAAAACAAAAGAAATTCATTAAAGCAAATTCGGTACATGATAAGCATAGCAAGCAATAATGCTCTTATTACATGATGAAAATGAGGAAGTAAAAAGAGAAAATGGAAGTAAAATATAACTGAATTAGGAAAACATAACTAAAACATTCTTATTATTCTTCTAATAAAGCTTGTCTAATCATGATTATCAAAGAAGTTAGCTACCTCCAAATATGCCATCGCATCAAGGCTATTAGTATCATCTAGCTCATTGACATGGTCATTTTTGTGTGCCTCAACATCATTATCTTGGAAAATCAAATTTGCTTACACATTATCCACATTCCTTTTCATGGAAGCTTGATAAAGTTTTGCTAGATGATCAGGTGTACGACAGGTACGTGACCAGTGCCCTTCATGCCACACCGAAAACATTTATTTTCAACGGCTTTTGAAGGACCACTCTTCTCCTTGTTTTGCCATTCATTATATTTCTTCTTCTGGTGGGCATTATGATTAAAATTATTACTTCCACTGTTATGATTACGATAATTTCCGCGTCCCTTGCCACGACTACGTCCGTGGCCACGTCCGCGGCCTCGACCATTATCATGGTAATTATTACACATAATCACATTCGCTTCAGGGAATGGAGTAGATCCAGTGGGACGAATCTCATGATTTTTCATCAACTCATTTTTTTGTTCAGCTACAAGAAGACATGAGATTAATTCTAAATATTTTTTTAAACCTTTCTCATGATATTGCTACTGCAGGAGCACATTTGAAGCATGAAAGGTGGAGAAGGTTTTCTCTAATAAGTCCTCATCAGTTATTTTTTCACCACATAATTTCAACTAAGAACTTATTTTAAAAACAGCTGAATTATATGCACTTACAGTTTTAAAATCGTGTAGCCTTAGGTGAATCCAATCATAATGAGCTTTTAGTAAAATCACCGTTTTCTGATGATCATATCTTTCTTTTAAATTAGTCCACAATTTTAACGAATCTTTTACCGTTAGGTACTCAACTTTCAGCCCTTCATGGAGATGGTGGAGAAGGAAAATCATGGCCTTGATCTTATCTTGGCCACTCACTTCTTTGCCAGTCAAAATGGCATTTCCTATACCATTGGCATTCAGGTGGATTTCAGCATCCAACACCCAAGACAGATAATTTTTTTGGGTAATGTCAAGAGCATTAAACTTGAGTTTGGTAAGATTTGCCATGATACAAACTAAAACAATAACAAAAATGAAATTAAAATTATGATAAATAAACAAAATAAAATAAAGCAGCATGAATAAAAACATTAGAATTCATAATATAACGTATTATTAAATAAACTTATAAATAAATTTAAATCAGTGTAAATGAGCAACAAAATATAGATAACAAAAGTAAGATAATAATAATAATAATAATAATAAAACAGTAATAAAAATAACAATAAGATAGTAGCATGTGTGTGTATAGGAATGTAAGCAATAACACGATAATAAATAATAAAAGACAATAATATGAAATAGTATGAAGAGATAAATAAAAGCATAAAAAAATGAAATAGAAGCATAAATTCATATATAAATTGTATGATAGTAACTTAAGATTAACATTAGATATTATAATAGAAAGGTAAATAAGATAATATAACAAACAGAAAATTAAAACAATATAAATTGCAACTTAAATAACAAAAAGGCATAAATAAAAAAATGAAAGGCATAAGATAATAAAATTAAAATGACAATGTATATTGAAGAAAGTCGAGATAAATGTTGTGTAAGGACATCCTCCTTCTTGTTTGTTTCAAAATGAAACAAAATGATATTTCTAAAGGAAACAAGTGGCTATAGGAGACTTACATCGTATAATTATTTGATTGTCATTTAACAAAGTTATCTAAACATGAGGGGGAGAAAGCGAGTAGATGGAAAAGAAAATATATTGAATGCACTATTATTATCAAATGTAAATCCTCTAGTATGAACCAGAAGTTCATCATATTTTGCATTCATGAGATATTACAAAATATCTGCCAGATATAATTAATGACCTAAATGAGAATTATCAAATCTCATATTCCAGCTGAAACTACTCCAACAAATGCAAAATGCCTGAAGCATAGAAACCAAATTAATTCCAAATGTAAATAGAAGTTTGTAATTAAGATGATCATATTGAGGAGGCATGTACTCCAAAAGAGTGCTAAGACAATTGAAAAACCTCAAAGGAGGTACAGGTATCTGAAAATTATCAAAGAGATCTCAATAAGTTATGTCACAACAAGAAAAATGGAATCGAAAAGAATAAAGTTATCGACAACAATTTTGAAAGGGATATCACATGATTAAATGAGGATCTTGCATAGAGATATGTCATGAGAAGTAGACATAAATATGATTGACCGAAAGGAAAAAAGGAAATGAAAATATAATTAGTTTAAATGTGAAAATCATGGACCTGAAGTCCAAAATCCAGAAATATAAAGTTATTATGAGATATAAATATTTATGTAAAATATAGCTTTTCATAAAGGCAATGAAGATTATGATAAGGCATATTATTTTGTGGTGGATACAAGTATTCTACAAATATTAGTATTCTAGCATTATATGAGAATAATATATGCTTCAATAATTGTATATATCCCACTTGATGATGAAATTTACCTGAGAATCTTTGAATGGTCAAAAATGCTAAAAGCATATAAAAGAAAATCATACAAAATATATTGTCACTTAGAAAATATATAAGTTTGCATATTACTTGACCATAAGATCAAGTTATTAAATTCCTCAATGATTTTAAAATCATGAATATAGGTCCCATATAAATATCTGTTTATTTTGCTGGTATTACATATTACTCCTTTCGGTCCTAATTATAAGTTCCAGTTGACTTTTTTGGAAAAATTAAGGATGCAAAATACACCACTATAAATTGTTTATATTTGTTCTTTTTCCTCAAAACTAAGTTATTTTATTTATAAACTATCATATAATCTAATTACATTTCGCATATATTAAGATTTAGGAGTCTAATTTGCTTCCTTAATCTCTCCAAAAAAGTCAACTGGCTCTTATAATTAGAACTGGAACTAGTACAATTTTGTGGAAGAATGGAGTTTTTGCAGGTACACAAGTGGATAATGAATTTGAATCAATATGTGGATCCGAGATATATCATGGAGTTATGTTAAATGAACACATTTTAGCGGAACATTTGATGATAATGCATCAAGTAAATTAGACCAAAATGAAGATATGCTCAAATATCATTGGAAGGAATATGCTTGGAAAGTTAGTAAATTCAATCGAGACAAAATGGCAAAAGTGATTTTGTCAACAGGGGGAGAAAAAGTGACGTTGTTGTTATGTGGAAAAGTAAAAGTGATCCTATCTTCAGGGGAGAAAATATCATGTTGTACTCTTTTTTCTTTAACCATGGTTTTGTCCCACTGGGTTTTCCTAATAAGGTTTTTAACGAGGCAGCTTTGATAAGTATTGTGTACTTTTTTACTCCACTGGGTTTTTGTCCCATTAGGTTTTTCCTAGTAAGATTTTTAATGAGGCACAATAATATTTTTTTATAGACATGCAACGGGGAGTGTTATAAAATATTTTTCTATTAGTGGATGTCCATATTACTATCTCTTAGGATTTTTTATAGGATTTTTTTTCTTCCTAAATGCCTAAACCTTATAACCCCCATGAATGATTTGTAGAGAGTTTTCTTATGGTTAATGCCATAATGCTTACCATTACTTATTTGTAACCATAGGTAGAAATTTTAATGTGGAGACGCTTATAAATAAAGGTCATGTACAAAACATTCTGACACTATTGAATCACAAGTGAAAGTGATAGTTTCATACTCTCATATTTTCTTATTCCTCTCATGTTTCTTTCTTCTTATATTCTCTCCATCTCTCTTCTTTTCTTTATTTTTATAACATAACTTTAATTATTTTAAGTAACAAATCAAGCACAATTCCTGTACCAAAAAAAAGAAGCAAGCACAATTTCATAACCAATGGAATTGGCGGAATTGCCATGATAACCATATTTAGATAAATGACAAAATATTTACATGAAACATAATGTTAAAGAACACTTAATTAACTCTTACCAAAAAAAAAAAAAAAAAAGAGGATCTGGGAACTGAAATAGTAATTATATAGTATAATTACTCATTGTGCAAAAGGCCTTTCCTTTGTCCACCCTCTCAGTAGAATCTATTCGCCAAACTGTTACCCAATCCTCAATATACCTCAAGTAAACCAAAGGAAGCTTCCTTCACACCATCAAAATACAATCAGGTTGCTCCCAACTGAAAAAACAAAGGCAGCTCAGTCACCGGTTTCATCTACACTGTCCCCCGCTCTATTTCAAGCTTGATTGGTGCAGCAAATGGTTGTCACACCCAATGAAAAATAGGATGCACGCTCCACAACATATTACTAAAAGTAAATACCCTAAAAGATTAATCTAACAATGAGGAGAACATTCAGTTTATCCCTTTTGGACAGAACCACCAGAACAAACAAAACCCCTAATTGCTAATAGTACATGAAACACGTCTAATCACAGCCTAAATCGTGGTTGTCTGGAACACATGTTAGTAAGGACAAGGAATGACAGGTACTGCACTACTCATAGAACCAAACATGCCTTTTGATGCCATTATTATAGGAATGTGGAAGTGCTTCTTTCCATAACATCCTTTAAAATAAATCATGAAAAGCAGCCAGGTTATATATGCAAAGTAGTGACCCTTCCCCCTCAATGAGAAACCAAATCCAAGTTACAGGTCAATGACATTGTTATATCCAAATAGGCAGAAGACCTTCAAATGCATCAAGATGACAAGGGTTCGTAAGGGTATGATAGCCATGGATGGTTAAGGGCCTCAGTAGCAGAAGGCCGCTTCTTTGGGTTAACCTCAAGCAAATAAGCAACAAAGTCAACGAAGCCTTGGTCTCCCATTGGCAATCTATGCCTCAAACATGTCTTCTTGGGAATCAAGTATTCTAACCTGTTGGTTTCCTGTACAAGACAGTAACTTCACAAATTCAGTGACTTGTAATAAAAAAAATTACAGAACTAAATCAATAAACTCAGCCACTTCCATTTCCCTTTGTTCTATCTCAAGAACAATTCCCTTATCCATCTCACAAAACAATTCTCGCAACCTTTGGCGAACAGTGTCAAGACTTTTAGATTTACAATCATTCGTAAAAGATTAATGGCACAAAGATACAGCATGCTTCCGTGGAAGGTTAGAGTCTCAATTACTGTTCATTAAAACTCTGGCTTGTAGAACTGTTGGGATTGACTACTAGAAACACTTGAGAGAGAATTTAAAGAAAAAAGGGTGCACACACACTTACACACTGGCTATAACGAACTTGGACGACTTTCATATAAAAAGAAAATCATAATGTGGACTGATTGAAAATGCAATTCTAACCTGATTCCGTTCATAAAGCATATGATTTTTGGTGAAGTACTTAAATGTATCCCTTCCTTTTGTAAGCATGTTTTGATCAATTGGACCGATGATGCCAATCACCCGAGCAAGTAATGTTGCAGATGAATCATTTTGAAAGAGGACCTGAATAAACAAGTGTCAACATCAAGCCACTGCATGGACATAGGAAGAATGTATCCTGATTGTATCATCATACAAAAGTGAAGACAATAGGAACCCTGTCCCCTATAAATAAAAAATAATAATTTGCCCTGTTAATATCCATTCTAAATAAAACAATCACTTTTAAACAGTCTCACTGAATTGTATAACAGTGCCATTCTTGTTAATCACAATCGCATCAATCCTGGACCAACATGAATCTTTAGCAGCCATGAAGACCGCCAACCAAAGTAAACGAACAAAACCCAAAGCTAAAATACTGCTCACTATCAAGCGCTGTAGTATCAAGTCATTGTAATGTGCAGAGCTAGGTAATCTAATCTAAGTTTAATTAATATAGAGACTTGAGTTTCCACAAGGAATGCATATAAAGGACAACGATAGCTTTGCTAAGAAAGGCTTAACTAGTGACCTTAACGTAAGGAAAACTTATGGAACTGAGGGAGTATATAACATTTAGACCTTTAACGAGGACTCAAGTATTTCCCTTGGATGAGAATTTTGATGACTTCAAATAAATCATTGGTAATGAAAAAATTGAAATCGTAAATTAAACCCTGCCATTTCAGAGTGCTTTGGTCATTATTATACTTACATTGCCAGTACAAAGTTCGGCCAAAATGCAGCCAAGTGACCATATATCAATCTTCTTGTCATATGGAAGTCCCAATATAACCTCAGGAGCACGATAGGACCTGGACTGGACATATGAGCAAAGGTGATCAGTCTCAAAACAACTACTCCCAAGATCAATGACCTTCACCTCACATCTGCTATAGCTTTTCACCAAAATATTCTCTGGCTTCAGGTCACAGTGTATTAGTCCAAGACTGTGCAAAAACTGTAGCGCTTCCAAACACTGAATAGTAATTGACTACAAAAATGAATTCAGAAGATTTTCAATGATGGCAGATAAGATGAAAATAAGACATCATGGTTCATGAAGTACATGGAACACCACAAACCTGCAATCTTGGCATTGTGAAGTATACTTCGCCCCCGGATTCTCTATTAAATTTTTGAAACTCATATAAGTTGGCTTTAAGTAGTTCACATACTATTAACAAATGTTCCTACAGAATAACAGGAAAAAGAACAAGGGAGTAGTCAATCAGCTGGCAAAAGAAAAGGTCAAACCATAAATATTAAAAGAAATCAGTAAATATGTAAAATCATGCATATAAGACAAGCAACAAAGTCAGATGATCAACAGTATTTTTCCCACCATAACACCCATAGTCTACATAATTACTAGCCCTGATAATATTACTGAATTTATTTTGAAATTAAAGACCAGTGTTGATGCTTTATATGGCTGTATCAGATGCTGAAATTCATGAAGCACCAAAACCCAACGAATAGTCATGCCCATCTCAAACAAATGTTAAGTAGTGAAGCTGAGTATCAACAATAACCTAAGTCAATTTAGAGGTAAGACTATAGATAAACGTCCAGTAAATACAAGATGTAGATAAGACTAAAGTCCAGGTGCATGAAGCAGATGCTTGTATCTTCCAATGGAGCTTCTTAATTTCATATTCTAATATGTTCATTTGCCTTACTACTTACATTATAATTTATAACAAGTAACATAGGGAGTGCCAAACTAACTAACCTTTAGTCATAACAAAATGTGGGCAACACATAAATAACTGTCTTGGAAGTTATTTTTTTCTTTTCAGGGACAAAAATTTTTTGGGAAAGATAAGAATCAGCCTCTCTACATAAAAGTACGGGTACGGCTACATAGTATATTCCCTTCCCCAGCACCCCCACCAAGTGGGGACTCGAACTGGTTGGCCCTTTTTTATAAGAATTGTAACTAAGGAAAAAGAATAAGATTTTAACTGGACCGTACAATTCATATTTTTAAAGTGCAATTTTCTCTCATAGCTACAATTGTTGTCCAAATAATTACAATTTTTATCTTTCCCACTGAATGTTTTAGTCCATAAAAAAGCCATCAAAAAGTTGTTGCACATCATGCAGTAGTATCCCCCATTACAGGGAATCCAAACAGCACAACAAAAAATCTGGGTTTGAGAAAAGAAATCAGAGCTTTTAACTTTGAATAGAATATACTTTAGATGGCCAATAAAGAAAATGACACTACCAACAAGTCAATTAACATAAGTGGAACTCCAAACCCAGATGATGGATGTCATGGGAAAAAAATAGATAAACACACACCTGGAACAGCAATTTCTGCATGTAAAAACTAAATGGTTCATACAAGAAAATATCACTAGCATATTCAAAATTTACTTACTCGATAATAGAAATAATCATACAATCGAAGGATGTGATACTTGTCTGCAGGATCATGTTTATTAATATACTTGAGAAGCTTAATCTCGTCAAGGCTTTGGTCAAAAAAGTCCTTGTTGTTCTTTATTATTTTAACACAAACATCCATGCCTGTTTGCAAGTCATGAGCTTGTATGGCTTTGCTGAACGCAGCAGATCCCAGATACTCAGTAACATGATAGCGCCCAGCTAGCACAGAATTTAAAACAACATGGAAACTCTTGTCCTCCTCAAAGCCAGTTCTGAGCAACAAAATAAGGGTCCAAAAAAATTATCGATGAAGAAAACGAAACAAGAAAATATCAAAGTTCAACGAAGCCTTCTGACACATGACCAAAAGACTCATTGGATATCGGTGTATATCCCATGGAGGGGAGAATCTCACTATTTCAACACTATCTTCAAAGGAATTCACAACAAACATTTATATGAGCCAGTACATTTGCTTTTTTTTTTTTTTTTTTTGCGTTACAAAGAATAAAGCGCAATTAACAATTAACAAATGGAGCAAATTTAGGAATATAAAACAACCATAAATTAATCCACGGCATAGGAATAGCAATCAACTTTAATTGATGGCGATTTTAAAAAGAAGATCCATTGGAAGCCTATCTTTGACCAAAGCCTTGACGAGATTAACAAAGCCAATATGCATGAAATCACAGGTATTTACCATGTTTGAAACTCAGAAATGAAGAGATACAGTAAATCAAAAGGTTTTTTTTTAAAACACATTAGTACAAAATAGCCATAAGAAGTCCAACTGGGGAAAATAACAGAATAAAAAAAATCTTCAAACATACTAATTTCTACAAGGAATTTCTAAAGATGTAAAAAACGAGGGTGGTCTTGTGCATTTACATAGAGCCCCATATGAGCCACAGTATTCACAAGCCTCAAACAGTATGATTCCCTATGCTTTCTATAGTTTTATATTGATAGACAATATATATCTTAACTTATAAGAACTTTGAACCATGCTTAGTAATCTATAGTTCAGATCAGCATAAATATGAAAACATGCCTGTTTTTCCTATGCACAATCTTTAAGTTGAAGGTTTCAAACTCCTCTTCCTGGGCCTTTATTTGCCTTAATTGCTCTTGAACAGCTGCAGTATCTTCATCATCCAGCAATCCCCCTAAATCTTCCTCCCCTGCAATTTCAACTTGTTCATCTTCTTCTAGCCTGAGCAGCACTTTTTCAGTATATCCATAATTTGAGACTGCTGTCGGGGAAGAGTTAGCGGATCTTACTTCATTAACATTATTCTCATCCCTTAAACTTTCAATGGGTGAAGAATCGCTGCTTTTCTGCTTCCAAGATGTAAGCATGTCATCAGGTCTCACAAATTCATTAAGATAGACATCATTTTCGTCAGCATTGCTGTTATTTAACCACAGGGTCTTACTGGAACCAGTCTGGATCATCTGGCCATCTTTTAGTGATTGGGGATATGAGAAGCTTCTATCAGAATGACCATTCATCTGCAAGAATGCACCTTTATCATCCCCAGTGACAAACTTACCTAAGTCAATCTTGCCATTTCTGCACTTATTTTGGTTCAATTTATCCAAATCATAGTGAGAGTGTCTGGAACAACCATGTCCCACATTACAATCACAGAGATATTCTAACTTCCCTTCACTGCTACCACCAACCAAATTTTCACGATCTTCACTGCCAACGTCTGCAGCATCACTATTGATCCCCACCCCAATTGACCTAACTGAACTATGCTGATAATCATCAATGCATATATCCACAAGTTGTGATCTTTCCCTGCTATTCAGAGCCTGCCCATCTCCTGGAAAGACCAATTCATTGGTCTGAGGGACAAAGCCCTGCCAGACAGGTTTTGCATGCATAAGATTTAGCCCTTCATCCATCAATTGTCTATCATACTGAACCATTAATCCATTTTCTTTAGTACTTCCATACATTTCAGTTATTGTCAAACCAATAGAATCATCCAACATTATGACTGGTTCAACATTCTTTTGTTGAACATACTGCTCTCCGCAAAAGTAAGAATCTTCACCAAAAGACTGATCATAATCTTCATCTTTGACTGGACCTCTGTCCTGAGGATCCGGAACACTTTCACGCCCAGTTGCCTTTTCATTGTCACTTGGATAATCAATTTCATGTGCCAAAAACCAGGCCTCATCCTCAATAGGCTGTCTCATGTAGCCAGCATCATCGTCATCGTCATATTCATCAGAGTCCCAATATTCATTGGAATAGTCAACTGATTCACCCAACCCATCACCAACAGTGGCAAAACCAGATACAATATCAGATGTATCCTCTGTAATCCCTTGATTTGCAGATAGCCAACTGTCCCCTGCAACTCTCCTCATTCCTGAAGCACATGTGTGAAGTAAAAGCTAGTCCTTAGAACAAAGAGATCAACCAAATAACATAGCGTGTATAACTGATACAATAAGAAGGAATAAATATAACACAGCGCTGAGGCTACTTCTTAGCAAAAATCAAATTACATTTCATATACTCAGAACGTTGAACAGATTTAAGATCGGTCCTAGATGGAAGGCACAACATATCAAAATGTTCCACTGCATTTTGTATAATTTTTCTTTTTGGAAATAGTTTGTCTTTTTCTATAGAACGATAGATTGGACAATAAGGCCAGAAATTAAAACAAATCCTCTCTAATAGATTTCTGCCACTACCGTTAGTGCATGATCAGTAGGTAAAGACTTGCGAGGGGGGATAAGAATCGATCTTACCGCATGACTTTGGTAAGAAACAATGCCATTCATGCTGAAATTACCATATTTTCTAGGAACCAAGTTCCCTTCGTACATTACATTGCCCTCAGTCACTTGATGCAATGAGTTGTACTAACAGAATTTTAAATTTGTATAAAAGCTGTCATTTAGAAAACTTTGTACAAAATAAAACTACAAAATATCGTAATTTTTTATTTAGAGAATTTTAAATAATTCAACAAATTAAAATGAAAGATAAAAGAATAAACAAAATGGACAAATAACACCTAGGTCTCAAATCTAGGAGGAGGCCAAACTGTCATTGAGGACACAAACTAACCTATCATGATAACAGGCCAAGAAACACAGCTACTAATTAGACATCTATTAAAGAGAGCAACTACTAATTAGACACCTATTAAAGAAAGCTGATTGAATTACAAAGAATATTTGTGATTAAGGGTATAAATATAAATTCACTCCAGCTCTAAAGCTGCGCCATTGTGAATTCATACCAGCTGATTTTATTAAGGTTACATTCATAATTAAAAATTTGCGGTAACTTGGAGTTTGTTTATCATTAAGGATTTCAATAAAGATGTTTGACTTAAGGACATGTATTATGTGCCATCGTCTTATTTTACAGCAGAATTTTCCATGTTTTTTTATAAAGGCCAATATTCCCAAACCATCATCCATTTAAACATCATAATACTAGAAAATATATAATAATTTCTTCTTCAAATACTGCATTAGCTTGATGCCATCGATATTATCTATCCATAAGCTAACCTGCAAGGTTAATTTCTAGTCTACCAGGCCCATCCAAATATGATCCTCTGAGTAAATTGTTGTCAGAAACAGCAACTTTGGAAGCACGTCCATCCTGCTCAAATTTCTCCTCCCAGTTAACAGCCAAGAGCTTGTCCTCTGACTTGAGACTGACAGGAGGAAGCCTTGGCAACTCGTCCTTTTGATTTTTAGGTGCAACAGGAAAATTTAAGCTGCCAACAGTCTTCTGTTCTGAACTTCCTTGTAGATCAACTACATCAATAGCTCTCCCCACTTCACCTACATGCATTTTCGTTGCCTCCCTAGTACCAATTATTTCTGCCCTACCCCCTATTCTTTCAGAGAAAGCTGTACCATCATATCTTGTAGACATGTCTCCCTCGGAGAGGGGGAAAACAGCCTTGACAGAACAATTATTCTGCAGGTCTGAAGATGAAATTTCATTCTCAACCTTTCTTGACCATAAATTATCTGCAAAGCTCCCTTTAAAAGATGAGTTTTTCGATTTCATTTGGCAATCATGTTCCTTAGGTTCTTTAACTAGCTCAGCACCATATCTTTGTTCCACAGAGGCTCTACTGCTACTTCCAGGCCATGAGAACTGTTTCTCAGTAGTCACAGCATTTTCCTCTCCAGATTTCGCATTATTGCTGGCCATATCATGAGCTCCACTTATTTGATGTTTTGATTGCTGAGAAACCAGGACCTTCAAAGTATTATGGGAACTACTACCGCCATTTTGGTAAGGCTCCACAGGACCATTGCCGAAATTTAACTTCCTTGTGTCAAGTATCATATCCTCTGAACTCATGGGGAAAGCAAAGTATTTGTCACTTGCACCAACCACTTCATTAGATTTTTTCCATTCTCCAATAGAAGTACTTTTACCTTTGCTTTCTGTTGCATTTCCACCAGTCCCACACTCTATTTCTTTCACAATAAGTTCTTCAGAAACTTCGACATTGTAATGAAAATCCCGTCCTTGATTATCTACCACAGGTTTCCCCTTATCCTTTTCTGACTTATGTGAGGCCTTTTCTTCCAGGTTAAGCTTCTCAAGGAAGCCATTTATGTCATGACGATTATTGAGTTCACTGAGAAGAGCTGCCTCAGCTTTTGCAAATCGATTCCTCCTTAGAAAGTCCAAAATTATTCCAACTGAGCTCGAGTCTGCCATTTTCAAGCCCTGCAAACCAAAATCAAACCAGGATTTAACAGACACTACGACTAAAGGCTCATTCCAAATAACAGTTAAGAAGAAATCCAAACATTATCACCATTATTTATTGATACTCTAGAAGACATAAAAGGACGACAAAAGGGAGACATCGAGTCATTCTGGCTCAAGAAAGTTCAAAAAGCTTACCTCGTCTTAGGTATTACCAAATGGCGGCATTTTGTCCCCTTGTATCCTAATCAAACAGAAGATAAATTTTTTTTTATAAAAAAAAAAATCAGAACTTCCCCTGCCAGTTTCATTCATAATTAAAATTTCCAGCAACCAACAACATGAAATCATCTAATCGTTTCTTGAAAATGACGGAACAAGAGGCACCGGCCAAACTCTCAAAAACAGTTAAAAACTTAAAATCGCCTCATTCCAGCATCGATCGAAAAATAAAGCAGAAATTGCAACTCGTAAACGCAATTATTCAAGAGTGAGGGAGAGGGAACAAAAAAGAAAATTCCACGGAAAACGGAAGAAACCCAAGATCTAGCATTAGGTAAAAGAGAGACATTGGGGTTCAAAAATCAAAATTGATGGTCCAGACAAACAATTTAAAAAAAAAAAAAAGTGAAAAAGAAAACAAGCGGAGGAAGGAGAAAGAAGAAAGAACCTGTTGTTGGTGGTGGGATTTTGGGAATGGAGTGGGATTGTGGCAGAGTGGTTTGTTTGCTTGTAAAGGTTTCTCCTTTAGGGTAGGGTCATGTCAGTCACGCTTCTTCCTACCTTCCCTGCAAGCTCAAAAACTCAAAGTTGGAGATGGCAGACCAAACAATGCTTGTGACATGCCTTTGTGACTGTGATGATTACGTTCATATTTGTTGGCTCAATTATTTGAAGCCGTTGTAATTAATTACCCCAATTCCAAGTTGGTCTCATTGGGTTTTTTTTTTTTTTTTTCCCGTTCTTCTTTTCCAACGGTCTATTGGAGAAATAAATAAATTGGGGTAGTAGAGGCTAAAGAAAAAATAATTATATATGCACTCACATGCATGTAATGTAATAGATCCGATGCTTTTTTTTATTCTTTCTTGTATGATTACACCCATAAGCCTGCAAAATTTTAAAGATTTTTTTTTTTATTATTTACAATCCAACTCTTCATATCTAGACTTTGCATATATGCATGAGAATATTGTTCTAGCACTTTACAGTCCATAACAATGATGTCCCTCCAATTCATTTATCCTTTTTTATTTGACTCACCTCCAATTCATTCATCTTGAGAGAATATGGATGTGACTTATGAACAAATGAAATATTATCAATCCTGAAAAAGCTTAATATAGCTTCATCAAAATTAGTAATAATGGTTGTTCCCTCATCATGCATGGTTACTAGATACCTCATCCGTTCTTAAATATAAGACCCAATTAATTTTTTTTGGGAAAAATTAAGAAGGTAAATGAGCCACTTAATCATAACATATTTTGTGTTTTATTATATTATATGTTAGATTATAAGTTAAATAAATCAATTTAAAAAAAAATTCGGGCGAATCGATTTATACGTAATTTATTTACTTTCTTACGATTCTCTAAAAAAGTTAACTAGATCCTATATTTAGGAACGGAGGAGTATATGATTTCATATTACTCCTTATCTTAATTATATGACATTATCTAATCCAATTAGATTAATAATAGTAGTTAAATTATTTAATATAATATGTTTTTTTATTCATATATATATTTTCCATTTTTTACAAATTTACCACCAGGCATATTTAATAGGTATTTATATTATGCTATTTTCTGCATATCTTTTTTACTTTCTTTTTTAATAAAAAAAGAAAACAATAAAATAAGGCCATTCCATTTTGACAAAATACATTCTTTGATATGTATAACTCGGCTTGGGAAAAAATGCATTAGTTTTTTTTTTTTTTAATGTGAAAGTTTTCATTGTGGAATAATATTATTTATAAAGTTTTTTTTACGAGGAATATTGGCTTAAAAGCATTCTTATAAAAGAGAAGTTTGTTCTTTACCAAAATTTTAACACTCAATTTCAATGTTTTAAGTTTGAACACTTTTTCGATGACATTAAGTTTTAAGTTTTAACACTAAACGTCAACATTACAATGTTTTAAAACTTATGTGATCTTTTATGGCTGTTACCTTTTTTCTTTTCCTTTTCTTTGACAGGATATTCATCATCAGTATCGCTATCACATTTTTCCTCAGCACCGAGACCACAAATCTTGCCCGCCAAGAAACCAACAAATTGATTGATCAGTTTCGCAGAGCTCAGTTTCCGAGCATGTTGAATGAAATGCCTATAGCCTATACCAAGCTGAAGAAGGAGCTTCCAACCACACAGGAAATCTCCCTTCTCTTCCCCTTGCACACTTTCAGGACTTTACTGTTCAATATAATGGTCAAACACCAGCAAGAATTTGCCCCCATTCCTCAAGATTGGGTCCCAACATTGACTCTCAAAAATAAATAATCTCACTCTCATGTGTTTACAACCTTGTTCTTCTACTTCCACCTCCGTTGACTGACCTATTCAATTTTATTTTTTTTGGCCCCTCCACTCAGATCCCTTTTCATATATATTCCATGGTCTCTCTGTACTTATTCATATTCTAGGAGGGAAACGAGGGTGAAGACTGAAGAATGGGGAAAGTGATGGCCGTACTGTTCATCTCCTTCATCACTCTTTTTGCTATGAAAGCGGATGCGTCCAATCATCGTTACAAAAAAGGGGATGTGATCCCTCTCTATGTTTCAAAGGTTGGGACTTTTAACAATCCCAGGTAACTAATTAATTTCCACTTGGCACTTGCTGCCATACACCGGTTCTTTTCTCATCTCCAGGTTCTTGATTTATTTATTTATTTTTATTGTGATGTGTTTTCTTCATCGTTTTATTGCCTTTTGAGGCCTTTTCTAATATACTGGTTGAGGCTGAAATCATGGGGCATGCATCCCGGATCTCTTGGCTGTGATGAATTCATTGACTTGTGTGATGAGAAAATTGATGCATCGCATCTTGGTCTGCATTCTGCACTTGTTAACACCCTGATATTTAATGCACTCTGATTTTTGAATTAATGGTAAACGCTTGATAATTGATCAGCCGATTAAAAGTATTTATAAATTTGATACTAGTTCAGCCGCAAAAATTAAATTTCACACTAGCTGGTTTTGTGTGTGTGTTTCTCCTGCTGACAGGAAGTATAATCATGTTGAACAGTCTATTAGTTGTTGTAGTGGCTTTGTGTAGAATTGATTCATCTCTAATGTAAAAACTGATTCTGTTCAGTGAAAGCTATCGCTATTATGATCTCCCATTCTGTAAACCAGGTTGGTCTCAGCTTTTTATCGTTCATCCTTTTTAATTCAATATCAATCTTTGTGCGTACAATTATTTTATTCATTTGATCTTGGTTGCAGATCATGTGGAAGAAAAGAAGGAATCTCTTGGTGAAGTCTTAATCGGAGAACGGTTATTTAATACTTCTTACCATCTTGAATTCCGACAGGATAAACATCCCGAAGTACTTTGCAAAAAAAAGCTCAAGAAGGAAGAAGTGGCCAAGTTTCGATCTATGGTTCAGAAGGACTACTTCTTTGAAATGTATTATGATGACTTGCCCTTCTGGGGTTTAGTAGGAGATGTTTATCCGAAAGGAAAAGACCCAAGTGACTATAAATACCACTTGTACAACCTTATTCACTTTGACATCTTCTATAACAAGGGCCATGTTATTGAAATCCGTCTGATATCAAAGATAAGAACTTTTGTAGACCTTACGGAGGATAAGGAAATTGATGTAGAATTTCTGTATTCTGCAAAATGGAAGGAGATTGACACTCCATTTGAGAAGCGGAGGAACATCTACATTCTCCCCCTTTCATCTTCCCGTTGGTTCTCAATCATAAATTCATGTGTGCCTATTCTCCTTCTAACTGGGTTTCTTGCAACTGTTACATTGATGATCCTCAAGAAAGATTTTGTCAAGTAAGAGCCACTCCAGTTTCTGCATTCTATAGGGTTGACCTGTTGAGCTAAAATATAAAATTTACACTTCTTTGCCTTCAAAATAGGTATGCCCTTGATGAGGTATCTGCCGATGGCGAGGAAGAGACTGGTTGGAAGAATCTCCATGGGGATGTATTCAGGTTTCCCAAGCATAAGTCTTTGCTTGCAGCTGCCCTTGGAGCTGGTACCCAACTGTTTACTCTGTAAGTTTCCTCTTGAATTCTGACCCTCCCTGTATTCTTTATTATTCTGTCTTGACGTTGTATTTATGCATACCATGCAGCACGGTGTTCATTTTTATTTTGGCATTTTTCGGTATATTCTATCCGTACAATCGAGGGGCTCTAATCACAGCACTTGTTGTCATATATGCACTAACTTCCGGAGTTGCTGGCTACACTGCAACCACATTTTATTGTCAGCTAGAGGGAACGAACTGGGTATGCACATGAGTTTTTGTTTCTTTTTTCTCTGCCTTCAATGAAGTCCATTGTCCAGGGAGCCTGCTTTTGTTTTCATTTTTTATAATTGATCATTGCATACTTTTCCCTTGTTGATGACAGGTTAGGAATTTACTGTTGACTGGGTGCCTTTTCTCTGGACCTCTATTTCTCACATTTTGCTTTCTGAATACTGTTGCAATTGCTTACAACGCCACTGTCGCCCTTCCATTTGGCAAAGTTATGGTGATAGTTCTCATATGGACTCTTGTAGCATTGCCCTTACTTGTGTTAGGTGGGGTTATTGGGAAGAAGAATAAGGCAGAATTCCAAGCTCCTTGCCGCACGACGAATATTCCAAGAGAGATTCCACCTATGCCATGGTATCGCAAGGCGATTTCTCAGGTGGCAGTAGCAGGGATTTTGCCCTTTGGTGTGATGTGCATGGAGCTTTACTATGTATTTGCCAGTGTTTGGGGTTACCGGACCTTTGCAACTTACAATATCCTGTTCATTGTTTTCATCATTCTCTTGATTGTTACCACTGCTATCACTGTAGCATTGACCTACTTCCAGCTGGCTGCTGAGGACTATGAGTGGTGGTGGAGGTAAAGAAGTTACTGCATCATTTATTTTGGGTTAAACAATATCCCATACCTTTTTAAGTGTTTTTTGCAGCAGAATTCCGTATCCTAAGCTTCATGCATTTAGTACTCTAGTATCTTTATTTTTCCAATAACACTCAATATAGCGTACTTACTTAATTTTTTGTACATCCATCACTCCCAAATAATTTTCCATTGACACTTTGTATCTTAAGTTTTGGGGCTAGTTGTACATGGTGCTATTGGAAAAATATTCTTGGGTGTTGAATGCACAAAAAAATAGTTTAAAATATCAAGTGATACGTAGAAAATACTTTATAGAGTAATGGATGTAAGTTAACCCTTAATTTTTCTTGTTAAGTTAAGCCTTTCAAATTAATGGCTAAATGGTTTTTGCTTCACTCACATATTATTTATTATTTAAGCCTTTGATTGTTAAAGTTCTCACTTAAATTGGGCTCCATTACAAGGAATTCCATGAGAGTTCTTTTTTTTTTTTTTTTTTGTATAAAGTCAACTTCATATAAAAAGAAAGTACAAATAAAAACATTCTATTACATGTTATAGAAGGCCGATCAAGCTACAAGTAAAGTGAAAACAGAACAAAAAAATACAAGTAGAAATAAAACCACGACAGTTCTTGTTAAAGATAAAGATTCACAGGGTTTGACTGATGTGTTATCTTTTGGTGCAGATCATTTCTGTGTGGTGGATCAGCAGGCATATATATGTATGCCTATTGCTTGTACTACCACTATGCACGCTCTAAAATGTCTGGATTCATGCAGCTATCGTTTTTCTTTGGCTATATGGCTTCTATATGCTATGGTTTCTTCTTGATGCTTGGAACTGTTGGATTTCTCGCTGCTCTGCACTTTGTCCGTCACATGTATGGATCCATTAAGTGTGACTAGGCGTCTGTTGTTGTTAGGATATATTAGCACGTCTCAAAATCAGAATCTACATGTTTATTAATTTAATATTTAATAATGTGATTGATTCTAGCGTGCATTTCATCTTCCGGACTTGGCATGATTTTGGTAATGCATCAAATAAGTGCTTTTGCCGTTGTACAAGAAAAAATTTCTCTTGCATATTTACCTCTTACATCATAAAATTACTTAAAATAAGTTTATCCAAACAGGCAAAAGTCTTTCGTGGAGAATCACTACAAAAAATTGGCAATTACTGATGGAATTCTGTCGGTAAATTCAATTTTTCCATCAGTAAATTTAATTTTCCAACGGAAAACATTTCGTCGCTAATGAATTTAGCGACAGAAATTTGGTTAGAATTTCGTCGCTAAATTAGTTATGGAATTCTGTCGCTAATTTTTTTAAAACTTTCTTAAATTATATCTCGTTGCGGCCTCCATGTGTCGCCACAATTGTCTAAAATTATAGCGGTGTGGAGACTCAAACTCCCCCTCCTGCGCGCTTCCTAATGCCTTAATCAGTTATGCTATGAAAACCTTGTGATATTATTTGTAAACCATTAGATTTATAATATTTTAACTCCCACTGTTATAATTATATTTGATTATATATATATACTTTACATTATATTTAACTTAATATATTATGAAATATTTGTTAATTATTAATATATAATTTACATATTATTTTATAATAAGATTATTTTTGTGAATTACTTCTGTTTTATAAATTTTTTAATTATTATTTTATTATATATATTATTAAATTATAATTATTTTTCATTTTTTATACTAATATTTATTAATAAATAACATATATTATTTAATAAAAAATTTAAACTAAATTTGTAATAAATTTATATCTATATATATGTGTGTGTATATGTATATATTAATTTTTATAACATATTATTTATTAACTAATTAATTTATAAAATATTTTTTAAAATAAAATAATATTTTATTTATAAAATAACTAATAAGTTAGCGACAGAAATTTCTTCAGAAAACTTTCCGACAGATTTTCCGAAGGAAATCCGTCACTAATTAGCCATGGATCTCCGTAAATTTCCGACAAAATTTCAGTTAGAAATCCGTCACTAATTAGCAACGAAAATTTTTTTGTCGGTAATTCCGTCAGAAAATTTTCGGACAGAATTTTCGTCAGAAAATTCCGATGGAGTGAAATTTCATGTTTTTTGTAGTGAATTGAGATATAAACTCATACATTCACTTTTACAAATACCCCATCTCATCCACACCAAGTCACTAACTAATGCTCACTTCGTTCTTAAATATATAACCTGTTTGGGGTGGGTTTGTTCATAAATATAGAACATTTTTCTATTTTTTCTTTATTTTTTCTAAATTTTCCATATTGATACTCTCCAATAACAAATAAGTAAGAGAGGGAAGGTGAGAATACAAGTAGGGGTTAGAGTGTTTTAGTGATATCATATGTTTTTAATTAATTTAACCAACATCCTTAATCTAATCGAATTAGATAAATAGATCTTACATTTAGGAATAGAGGGCGTGTTTTCTAGAAGCTTTGTTTGGTGTAATGACTTAAATATTTTGATCCCATTGACTTCCTATTAATAATATTTATTCGGTCTTAAATATAATACCTATTTAACTAATTTAATTATTAAGAATGTTAGTTATATTAGTTAGTAAGTTGTATTATTTCTAAAACACCCCAATCATCTTCCATTATTTCCTCCCTTATCTCTTATTTGATTATTATTAGAGGAGTGTCAATATGGACAATTCACAAAGAAATTGGTAAAAATTAAAATTAGATCCTATATTTAAGACCAAAAAAGCTACCTCTTCAAATCTTATATTTAGGATAGCCAGGGAGTACACTCTTTTGCCTATTGCCCCACTGCTGTAAGATCTCTAAATTTGTCATGGCCCACGTATAATAGTATTTCCCCTATTCTATTTATTCACTCAACGTTACTGTAACAATGTAATATTCAAATCCTTCCTATCCGTTGACAGGTCAAAAAAAAAAAATCCTTCCTAACTGCTGAGGCAAACACACCCTTAATAAATACCCTCTCAATCATCTATATCTATATATCTATATATTTCTTGAAAGCTCCTAACAACAATCCTATTGGTCCACATATCCAATAACATCATCTTCACTTAACTCAATTATTGGTCCATATGTTCACATAATCAATGTCATAATGGAAGTTTTATTCTTAATTTCAAATTTCATTGCCAATAATTAATCATTACTCATCATATATTTCTACTTATGGGAAGGTACTTTTTCAATTTTGAAAGTTATTTAAAATTGAGCAAAGCAATAATGATTAAATACATAAATGTATGGAAGTTATTTAATATTGAGCAATGATTAAATACATATATATATATATATCTACTTTTAAGATGAAGGTATTCAATATTAATTCTCTTTTTTATCACATACATACCTTTTAGTGTAATATTGTTTATAGAAAAATCTATCTATATGTATTTATTTTTAATCTGCATTATTTGACTTTTCAGATATACAAATTAATTATTATATTCAAATAAGTCACTATTTTAGGCAACAATTAAAACATATATGAATATATATATATATGATTTAAAATCAACACTATTAATTTTTCTTATGAAATTTACAAAATAATTAATGTATTTAAATATGTCAGTAAATTAGACAACAAGGTATTAATTATTTTTCTATTTAGAAAGTTTTTCTTTTGAATTTTTATTTCCATTGTTATTTAGAAAATTTATAACACATTTGTCAACTATCACTTTTTCTTTTTCAAGTAAAAAAATCACATTTTTTTCCTTTTGCAATGTAATCCATGCTCGATTAGTTGTTGAATCATATTTATTTCTGATTTAAATCATTATTGCATTATCAATATTATTTATATCTATATGTAATTAACTTTTGTTGTTTTCAAGTAACATTTTTAATCATAAAATAGTTACTCAAAAAAATTATATTCTTTAGTTTATTTCATTTTTATTTTTAGCTTCCGTGCATCGCACGGGGGAGAAAAATCTAGTTATTATAAGTTACATATAACTAATTCACACATTTAATAAAATGTTTCAAAATCATTTGATTTGTCAAAGTGATTTCTAATATTACCATTATTAACTATATTCAACTCCAATGTCATATTATTAATTTCGTTTTTGTCACTTTCCATATTAGATACGAGCATATATTTGCTATAGTTAAAAGATTGGTTGAAAATGTTAGTATAAACTATTGATGTGAGAGTTTTAATTTTAAACAAGGTCACTTTCAATTGACTTTAAAACTCTTAGATTATAACGTATTTTGTGTATTACCCTGTATTAGATTATAAGTCAAACAAATTAGTTTAAAAATTAGTCAAATTAATTTATAAGTAACTTATTTAATTTTCTTAGGATTTTCAAAAAAAAAATTATGTCATACATTTAGGAATATAATGTTTTCCAAAAAAATTAATTATGTCATACATTTAAGTATACAATGTCATTATTTTTAAATCAAGAACTTTCTTAAGATTTTCCAAAAAAAATAATTATGTCATATATTATTTAAGAATACAAATATACAATGCCACTATTTTTAGATCAAGTTTTAGAGAAATATTTTCTGCTGCATGGACCAAAAAGCGAGCGCTTTTTTCAAACGTTATGAAAACCTTGGAAAAAATTAGGAAAATGCAAAAAAAGAAAGTTGACACTTTAAAAAAAAAACATATTATGGTGTTATTATTAAAAACAATCAAACATAATGAAAACTTTCAAACAAAGAAACATATCAGTCAAAAAATAAAACAAGCATATTTTTGAGCCGACCATAATGAAAACTTCCAAATATTATGGTGTTATTATATTGACATTTTTAGAGCTAGGATTTCGGGTGGCCCCATAAACGAGTTTACTTTCAAAAAACAAGGGTGTTTTGCAAGCTTGGCCCTTGAGTTGACGGGCCTCGGACCGGCTCGCTGTAACATTCACTTTCTAAATACACCTTTTTAAATACAGTTAATCAACTTAAATCATAATATAAACGCTAACTATGTTAGGAAAAATAATAAGCTCAATAAAAATAACTAACATAGTTAGAAAAAGATTTTCCATAAAGTTCCATTTGATACAAAATTCGACAAACTAACCATGATAGGAAAAAGAAGCTTCTAATCACAAATACACCCTATCATGGTTAGAAAAGAGTTCAACTAAACGAATTGGAGATCCATGTTAGTAAAAGGAATAAAAGTAACTTATTTAATGCTAACATGGATCACAAAAGCTACAAGTAATATATTTCCCTTATCCATGTAAGAAAAAGAGTGAAGTGATTTTAAAGAGGCTAACATGGATATTAAAAATTAACTTAGTTAAGTCTTCTTTATCCATGTTAGATAAAACTCGCCTAACTTGGATATTAAATGTACCTAGATATAACATAATCAAACCATTCAACATAAAATCGCCACTTACCATGATAGAAAAGAAATACCTCTACCACGGTAATAAAGATTCAACATACAAACAATGCATCTTCCTTGTACATAAGAAACCACCTCCAAATCCCCAAAATTCCATCCAACCATCAAATACTCCACATTTTCCTCAACACAATCAGTAATCTTAATTCATTCTTGTTCAAGATAATAAATCATAACAAAAGTAATGCAACATCCAAAAATAATCAAACACTTGAGAATTCCAGTGACATTCTAAATAACCCAAGTTGCCGGAATTGGACCGGTCCTAAAAGAAGTAACCATCAGTAAATTATCCCAAGATAAAGTATCATAAAGGAATTACAGTTCAAATCCAAAAGATAACGTTTAATCGAGCGGAAGCATAAAATGATGCATGAGCCTAAAGTGGCAATACAACCCTGTCATGTAGCTCAGGATTACTCACTGTCTCAGTGAACAGTTCCCGAATCCTTCCCTTAACCTCCTAATTCACTCATAGGACATGCAAAAGTGAGATAAACGGGGGTAGCCCCAAACGCAACCACTGACTACTCATCTACGTGCGGTGTGTATTAGCAAGGTGTCCAGTGGGACACATACATACATATCAGTTCAAAAAGCATGCTCAAGTATTCATATATGATGCACATCTCAGTCCCAAAATCTCTTTTCACAGTTTATAAGTGTAGAATAACCCCTCCCAATTCATCTCCAAGGATAATATAGATATATATATCTTTGATAATTACAAACAATCCAAACGAATCTTACTAGAGACGTTGGAAAAACATGTGGGACCAGTCGAGACCTTCCACCTGCCCCTGATCACCACAGTACAATTCATAAGGGACTGTCTACCCTCGCTGAATAGCACCACGGATCAGAAGGATCTCTATCCTTTCTAAATCCGTGAGGGGCGATCTCCCCTCTTACGTCTTTCTCTTCTTTATTTCCCATAAATATTTCAATTAGTCCCTATGGCACAACAGGGTACCTCATCACGTGATGACACAATCTCTAAATCACTGGTGTCACATACACAAACAATTTCTCTCAAACAACACATAGATATGCAACACCCACAATCAGGCACCAGGCATTCCAGTATTTCCAGGATATATATAATATATATATAAGAAATAGAGGTGATTGGGATGATTGGGATGACTTACCTAACTCCAAATATGAAAATCAAAGGCTAGAGGGTGATTGGGATGACTTACCTAACTCCAAATCCGGTCTTGCATGTGCTAATTGACCTCCTCGCCGGCGAAGATGAGGAAGCTGAGGGAGTTGAGGGAAAATGGGGAATGGGGAAGAACGAAGAACGAAGAAGACGATGTGAGGATATAGGGAAGCTACGGGGTTTTTTTTTTATATAAAGAGATCGAATCCACGTCTCATACATGGACATGAGACGTGGATACTAATATAAAAATAAAAAAAAAATGAGTAACCATGTCTCATATCTTATATGAGACGTGGTTACTAATTTTAAAAAAAAAGAGTAACACTCATAAAATATATGAGACGTGGATACTATTTTAATTTTTTTTAATTGAGGATCAACGTCTCATAAAATATATGAGACGTAGAAAATACCCCCGCCTTTTTTTTCCCTGCAAACATCCCGCCTTTATTTTGACTTGGTGGGGTTAATATTTTTGGAGGAGAATCCATGTCTCTTATTTAAAAAGAGACGTTGAAAATGTTCAATATAATTACAATTTTGCCACGCGTTTTTTCTACATCTCATATTGAAAAAAGAAATGTGAAATGGAGACGTGAATGCTGTTTTTTGTAGTAGTGTATCCGTAAGTGCCGCTATAGGTCTAAAATATTTTTAAAAACATACAAAATTCTGTCTCAACCTATAGCGGCGCTTACAAAAACAAGCACCGCTATAGGTTTCATAAATACAAAAAAAAAACAGAAAAATATTACCCTATAGCGACGCTTATTTGTATAAGCGCCACTATAGGTAATCACCACAGGTAGCTGTAAGCGCCGCTATTGGGGTGCCGCAATAGCCTATTTCTGTAGTAGTGAACGTCTTAGTGACGGTTGAAACCTCCATTATCACCTCTTTTAACGGCTAGTAAATGCCGCTTTTTTAGTAGTAGCTATGGTTTCTTTTTTATGCTTAGAACTATTGGATTTTTGGCAGCTTCGTTCTTTGTTCGTCACATGTATGGATCCATCAAGCGTGAATAGGCAATTTTTTTGTGGTTGTGAGTGGGAAATATACCAAAAAAATAACAGCTGGCATTGAATTCTCCTTATCTAACTATTTGTCACTCGTATATTTAGAGTGAGAAAAACGAATAAGATTGTATTTTGTATTTCATCGTCATACTCATCCTTCACCCCGAAGGTAATTTATACTCCTTTTCAAATGTAATGCATGTTTTGTAAAATTCTATGTTTCTTTTTTGTCTGAGTTAAATTGTAAGTTTCAATGTATAAGGAATGAATATCTTTTTGTGACTAAAATGCTCGGAGGATTATATCAGAATTACTTATTATCGTTTCAACTCTTACCTAAAGATATGTAATAATGGGATTTATATAGTAGCTATGGTTTCTTTTTTATGCTTGGAACTATTGGATTTTTGGCAGCTTTGTTCTTTGTTCGTCACATGTATGGATCTATCGAGTGTGAATAGGCAATTCTTTTGTGGTTGTGAGTGGGAAATATACCAAAAAATAACAGCTGACATTGAATTCTCCTTATCTAACTATTTGTCACTCGTATATTTAGAGTGAGAAAAACGAATAAGACTGAATTTTGTATTTCATCGTCATACTCATCTTTCACCGCGAAGGTAATTTATACTCCTTTTCAAATGTAACGCATGTTTTGTAAAATTCTATGTTTATTTTTTGTCTGAGTTAAATTGTAAGTTTCAATGTATAAGGAATGAATATCTTTTTGTGACTGAAATGCTCGGAGGAGTATATCAGAATTACTTATTATAGTTTCAACTCTTACCTAAAGATATGTAATAATAGGATTTATATTAGGCGCTAATTACCATTTAATATATAAAAAATTGTTGTTAGTATTAAAGAAGGATAAAATTGATTTTTTTTTGAAATGTTAACCATCTACTTGTTTATATGTTTCATACAAACTAAGAAAATATTTGTTATAAAATTCATGTTATTTCTAAATTTAACATTATTTACATTATTACATTCCAAGATCATATTATTAATTTTTATCATCACAATATCCTTATTAAACATAAGCATATACCATTTGAGTGGAAGAGTAGTTAGTAACATTAATTTAAAGCGCGGCAAACAAAAGAATTTCAATCTAACAGGGTCACTTTCAATGACCTAAAAAGTACTTACATTTGTAGTGTTTTGAATCAATACTTGCAATTAATCTTTAACATAATCTTTGAAGAATACACAGATGAAGGACGGGCAAGCAAAAGAAAGAAAAAGAGATAGAAGAAAGGGGAGAAAAAAATTGGCAGAGGGATAGGAGAAAATGGAAGAGAAGGAAAGGGATAAAGCAAATAGGGGATGCAAGAAAATATCAACTTTAATTCAATTCATTAAAGGTGAATACAATGGCCAACCCTAAATCAAACGCTAATCATAATCAAAAGATAAGAAATATGACTGCAAAATATTTAAAGATAATAACTCAAATAAATACTCATTCTGATGGAGAAATATCCTGATTCAGATTCCTAATAGTTACCCTAATATAATTAAATCCTAATTTTCTTACCCTAAACTCTACCATAATTAATTACGCACGACGCTTAAGGACACTAAAATAGAAGCGATAATTGCTGGCATCCCACAACAGCCCTATTTCGTCACCAGCATTCAAATTCCTTCTTTTGTTGAAGTCTATATTCCAACTTCCTTTGATACTATAAATTCCACCCTTATATGTCAAAACCACTTGATGTGAAGATTGAGTATCAATATCCCAAACTACAAGTTCAACTCCTTTTTCAGTTTGAGCTTTGCTTGCATCATCAGGTTTGGTTAACTTAGGCAACACCTTCTCTTCAACTTGATATGTAAATAATACAAGGTTGTTCAGATTTGACGTGTCATATACTGTGAGAACCTTTTTGATCTCCCATGGATCGAGCCCTAGTGAGAGGTCAGATCCCCAGTCTTCCCGTCCTTCCATGAAAAAAAAATCAGATTTTGAGAAGAACGGGAGAGTGAACTTGTATGATTATTGTGACGTAGATTGGCCTACTGTTTTCTTATAGATATATATATATAGAGAGAGAGAGAGAGAGAGTCACATAAACTTGCTTTTCAAGTGGTAATTATTTTCGTTGCATGAGAAACATTTGAGAAATCTTTTTCGCACTTGATTAGGAAGTTAATACATACTATTATGTAAGATAGATTATTGATATAATTTTCATTGTAAAAATGGAAGTTATTGGGATACTATTAGTTAAGACAAATCACATATTTTTTATGCTCAAAAAAATCATATGATCAAATAGGACTATTTGGAAAATGATGACATGAAATATTTCTAAAAAACTGTAATGCGGCCCAATTAATCTCACTAATTCCAAATCAAATTGTTGTCATAAATTATAAATTTTGCAATATGATTGATTTATTAGAGACCTAATTTCTGCCGCATGAATAACGTTTTGAGGAAATTTAGAAATATAGGATAAATTTAAGAAATAATCAAGACACTATTTCATATTGTCAAATATGAGTATATAGGAAAAATAGAGTACATACTTTTCATTGTAAAAAAGGAAATTATGGGGACATTAGTAGTTCAGCTACTTTGTATGTCTTAAATATCATATTGTCGAATAATGCGTACTTAAGAAAAAGTAATGCATGAAATATTTGTGAAAATCTTTGATGCCGCGCAACATAGAGAGATGATACTAATACATAATGCAACTATTTCTTTTTTCTTTTTTCTTTTTTTAGAACTCATTGCCACTATTTCTAAATCAAGACATTGTCATTAATTATAAATTTTACTACTTACGATTTCTAGATATTTTCTGCCGCATGGACCAAATTTTTAAGAATTTTGGAAATAAATAAAATTTAAAAAATAATCAAGTTATTTCTAAATGTGATTACTTTATCAATCAAATATGAACAAATGTAAATAAAGAAACTACATAAATAATCGTTATTAATGTCTATTACTCTATTCTATTGATTGACGGACTCAGCCCAACCCATACTTTGCAAACCATAATATTACAAGATTTTAAGAGTGTGATTGAATTTATAGAGTGGAAACATACTTTTATGTAAAACAAAAAAGAGTGGAAGTATATTTCACGGTAAATGTTTAATAGAGAATTCTATGAAAATAAAAAAGATGGAAAAGGACCTTAAATGTAAACGACGAGGAAGTACATCATTGACTCTGGTCTCTTTGCTTTCTTTTTCTGTTTTTTATATTTCTATGCAGGTTATTATTATAGCATCCTATAATCAGTTGCATCTAATATTGGCAGCTTCAAACACCTTTAAGAGTATAGACAAAGTGAAGAAACCAACAATGTTGACTCTTCGTGGTGGCGCGATAATGTAGATGTCCAACATCTGGCTTCATACATGACTAATGTGTTTTAGGATCACTTCAACTATCCTTATTCTACCAAAGAATCAAGCATTTTATGTTGAATGCTTGTAAGATTGCCTATGGACTACTTCCTCAAAAGACAGCAATGCAAATCCAATCTACTTAATTTTACCCTATAGTTATTTTATTTATGTATCTTTTTTATAATCACTATAGGCCATTCATATTTGGAATGTATTGCTTTATCTCTGTTCTTATATTTTGAATGGGCCAGATATAAGTAGTTTATAAAATTTCATTTTATCTTAATATATTGTCTTTATAAAAAAAATTTATTGAGTGTGGTCCAGGCTCATCAAACCAAAGTCAAATTTTTTTATGTTTAATTTTTTTTTAAAACAAAATCTCTTGCTAAAATTAAATTAGAGAAAGTAGTCCCAAAAAATACCTGTGAAATTGAAAAATGATACATCAAACCTTTGAATTAAAGAAATCTTAAGTCATTTCCAACGGAGAAATGTGGTTTTTCCATATTTTATCTACAGACACAAATGCCTCTAATTCTCACATCATAAGGGTTTGAATTTACAAATTTACAAAAGTTTGGGTCAATTGGATTTCAAATCAAAAGCATTAACTTTCGTTAGAAACAAAATCTGCACGGGAGGATGATGTAGAAGGTGGACTTATTGACTAGTGGATGCATGGGAGAATGTAGGAATATGGGGCTTGATGGGCTGGATGTCCCTACTTCTCATGAAAGTCAAAAATTGCTGCGGTAGCTCCTCCAGAAGAGCTTGTACAACCGAAATCTCTCCCCCTGTACAAAATAAACAATTAGAAATGAAATTTAGCCAAAAGACACACATACACACAAGGAAACAAAAATTAACAATTACAGGTCTCCGTTAGCACACACTGAATTTTGCGAGTTTGGACCTTTTAAAATTTATCTTTTAGTTTTATTGATTTTAAAGATAGATAAACACAAAATACCAAAAATAAGAGAAAAAGGAAAAAATGAACCACATGAATGCTTAATTTCATTTGGATGTGAGTTCAATTTATCATGATGGCATACTACTTGTGTCCCCGAAATGAACAAGAATTTTTTTATTCATTTTTCTGGTTGTTTTTTTAATTTTTTTTGGGGGGGGGGGGGTGGTGTTAAGAAAATTGCTTCTCAGGACTCACTCTGAACTTCTCGCATTGGAACAAACTGCACTATATCCCTTGTGGCAATACGACCTGTAGAACTTTCTAACCTGCTTCCATTATCAGCATCCAAAACCTGCCAAGGAATGTACTTTTTAGTCGATACAAGTTTTTATTACGAAAATTAATGAGCAGAGGCATGCACTTCCCTGCAAATAGCAAAATTTAATGAGTCAAAACGATTATTAAAAAATTAAAACAGAAGCTAATCTTGCCTCCATGCTCGTGAAATCAGCTGCTCCAACTCCAACTATAAGAACCGACAACGGCAAGTCAGAAGCTTTGACCAGAGCATTAATTGTCTCTTGAAGGTCTGTCACAACTCCATCCTAAGGAAAGGGTGACATTTCACTGGGTTATTCATTCCGTCTATCAGAGACTTGCATAACAAAGCAAGGTGCAAAATATATTGAGTTCTCACCGTGATAATAAGCAATATATAGTAGTTGGAGCTATCATGCGAAAGGGAATGAGCAGCTATTTGCGCGGCCATGTTTATAACGGGTCCAAATAGAGTGGGTCCTGCTAGAGAGACATTGTGCAAAGCTCTTGCATAAGCAGCCATTATGCCTTCAACTCCTTCAACCTAAAGAAGTGTAAACCAACTCTTTCTAAGAATTAAGTAAAGGGTGCACAATAGAAGGAATGCAAATTTCAAAACAGATATTATGGAAATATTGCTACATATGATAGCAACTGCAGACATGATACAGAAATGCAGAACACCATCAAGTGTTGGAAATTGTCTATGCAGTAGCATCATAACTTATCTAGAATGCATGTGGAGAATCGTGAACAAACCTCTTACCTCAGAGGCACCAGGATTGCCATCCAAGTTAAAACAGTGGGAAACAGAGCCATCACTTGTCCTTCCTCCAAATCCCCAAGCAGGGAAGCGTCTGTTGGAATCGTAGAACTGAATAACCTCCCCAACCTCCATTATAGCCTACAAAAATACTCCATCAATTAGAGAAGTTTAATAATCATCAGGTTATGTCATTCTATTCTCCCCACCAAGAGACAAGTTCACCATGTTAGTCTTCACATGAATTGCCTATAATATTATGCAAATAATGCCAAGTAGAAAGTTATTTTTTATTGTATTTCTCCAGTGAAAAATTGAAAGACTATACAAATGAACGATAAGACTTGTTGCTTACTTTCTGGTATGCATTAAATTGGCCAGGTGAGCTTATATAGTGCAATGAATCTGGACGCCGAGGATCTCCATTTGAAGCTGGATAAATTTTGAAGCACTTAGCCGAGTTCGAATTTAATGTTGAATTAAAAGGTGATCGCCCTTCAAAGCAGCAAATTTTAATTACCTACCCGTGAAATCCACCGCAACCATAAAGTTGAGTTGAAATCCAGAAGATATGTAATCAATAAAGCTGAACTGCTCCCTTTCAAGATATTGATCCACATGCAGTTGCCCCTTCAGGACCTATATGCATAAAAAGTTTATTAGCATTAATAAGCAATGTCAGACTAAACCGTTGAGTTGAGTAGCAATAAGCCGATAAGAAATAATTTTGTTGCTAGCTAGCGTTAAGTACCTTCTCATGCGTGATGTCTTTAGATGGTGCAACAAAATTTTCACCGGTTCTCTCTTTGTAGAGCTTTTCAAGGTCTGCAACTGACTTCTGCATTTTACTGGTGACGAAAGTTTTTATTATTGATACCTATTTCATCAGGAATCTACTCATCTAGAAAATGATATAGCAGACAGAAGCCAAGGACAAACAAAATACTAATGTGTGAGAAACTAATCATTCAATATAGGTTCAGTTACCCAATAAGTACATGATCGCCACTGCTATTGAAATCAAAACACTCAATAAGTAATGGGTTATCCTGCACATAGAACATACACAAAAAGCATAATAAATATCTCGGCCGGACTCCAACTTAAGTAATGCAAAATATATAATAATGGTAAAACATAATTTGTCACCAAATAGCATGCCCTAATTAGGATGGCAGACTTACTTTACTTCCAAACTGCTGAAACCCAAGGCAAACTGGTTTCCATATTGGATTTAAATCGTTGTTAACGACTTCAGTCTTGCAAATTGGAATAGCACTTCCGCCCTCAACTAATTTAGATATTCTTAAGAAAGGATCCTGGAAAAAAAGGTAAGATGAAGAATTTTAAATAGCAGAAGCAGAAGCACTTATATCCATAGCAATAAAGGACGTCAAGTTCCATACACTTTTAGAAAAGACGTCTTTGTTATCCAAGCGGGAACAACGGAACGAGATCTCAACAGAAGTCCTTGAACTAAAAGTCTCCTCAGCATGAATAGTAAGTGTCCCAAGGTTTCTTCCACTGACATGCCCGCTTTTGTTTTGGAGCCTGAGAGTTAAGCTGCGGCTTTGTTTAGTCACTATCTGCCAAAAAGGGAAGAAAGAAGATTTTAATATCAAATAAAGAATGACATTTTGAAGCCTTTCCTCTTCATTGTGTGGATTGCTTGTTAGAAAACGTATAAAGAGTATGGATATATCACACCACGTTAAGATGGCTATACTTTCCAGGAAGAAACGTCTCAATATTGTGCCAGAGAACTTACCTCAGATAAAGTGCAACTTGCCATGCCAAGAAAATCTTGATCCTTCAGATTTAGCGTCTGTAAAGAAAAAAGTTTTATTGCGTTTTGAAGGTTATGCACATCGTAACTTAAGCAAATCAGAGTCAGTCAATACATCTCTTTGAGAATGGATATATATATATATATATATATATGTATGTATGTATGTATATATTAGCTACACACCCGTTAAACAGCAAGTACTGTGTGATATACATATTAAGTAATGTTAATATGCGCGTAGTAATTAAGAACTTCTAATGTGATATACCCGAGCTTACGATTTTCCTTCTTAATGGGACCAACGAGTTATAACTTATAAGGCTTACCGCTTCATTTACTTGATTGAAATCATCACTATAAAATCCAGATTGAACCACAATATAATGTATAGAGGCAGAACTCGTGCTTCAGTTAAAAAAAGATTGGGTAATTGAAGTTTACTGCAAACCTTAGTGGGGACGTTATGGTACTTGGTATCAATGTCATACACATGAAACCTACACGTAAGAGAGGCAAAATAGAGAAAATAGTATTAAAAGAGGAGGCTCACAGAATGCATATATAGTAAGCGCATGCTATACATTTACATTCTGGCAAGGAAAGACCAATGAAAGCTTACACTAGTGATTGCACCATCTCGAACTGAAACGTAACACTGATTTTCTCGATCCACTCAGGATTCAAAGAGTTCATTATGACTTCCGTGCGACCCAATTCTTCAAATCTTCCATCTTGTTTCTTTAAAAATGCAACAGCCATGGGATCACTCTGAAAATGAATAAATAAATAAGAGTGAATCAACAAATGTTATATGATGCTCAGTAAAATTATTATATGCACCTCTTTTACAAATAAAAAAAAAATTAGACTGTATATTTTAACGCATTGATAAGAATTATATTAAAGTGTATACATCTCGAAATTGGAAAATTATACGGTTTCGATAAAGTTTTATGAAAATCTGAGTAACTTTTTTTCTGTTCCAGAAAGGCCATGTAAAGATGGGACAAGCAAGGGACATGCAATATCCTTCCATGTAGGCAGCACATGCAGCCTCAGCAGTAATACCTTTGATACAATGTCCATATCGCGCAAGTCTTTTGCAGATAAAGATAGCTGTAGAACAAGATTGCAAAACCATTAATAGTACTCTTCCAACAAACTCTACAAAGTTACCAGGCAAACAAGTGCACGTACATATTTGGCTAAAAAAAGCCAGTGTGAGAAAAATAAAACACTTCCCTTACGAGATGCTGTATATACATGTTCAAAATTAAAAATCTGAAATTATTCGCTTCAACTGTTGGCTGTTAATAAAAGAATAATTAATTAAAATGTAAAAATTCCCTATCACATGAATATCAAACGGAAGTCATCAAGATTATTGGTGACACAAATTTTGGGTATCTGATTGTATATATATGAGATAAAGGATAAATAATTCTTGTTGAGGAATACAGGATTCATTCAAATTTGACGGCAAAATCTGAGTTCCGAGCAGCGGATCACTTGTCTCGTGTTGGAGTAGGAAGGGTGGGCAAGCGATTGCAAGAGTGTGTGATGTTGGCATGTTGTGAATTCCGCCGTACAAATAAAATAATATTAAAATGAAGCCACGATGACATGGCAATAATTAAGTTGGATTTGATTTTGACAAAGAAATGATGAAAGGACGAAGAAGAAAAGAAGAGGTAGAGACTAGAGATACCCCGAGAAGAGTGAAGATAGGTTGAAATCCATGAGACCTGTAGAAGAAATCGACGGCATCGTTGTGGTGGGGACCTAGGCGGACCCCTCCCACTGCTTCCTTCCCTCCCTTCAAATCCGAGACGCAGCTTCCCATCCCCCCCGATTTCTTCAACCCTAACAATTCCCCTCTCTCCCCTATCCTTTTTATAACACCCTCTAGTCTAGTCTAACTTGACTGAATCATTCACTGCAAAAACGCGTTTCTTTGTTTTTTTAAATAATAACAAGCTCTGTTCTGGTGAAAAAGCATAATATGAAGAAGCCACCACGAAGCAGAACAGAACGCAGTTTTTTTTTTTTTTTTTTTTTTGTGCTATCGGTCTGCGACTTCTAAGCTAATGAAGGAACTAACTCGTGTGGATGGATGCAACACGAGGCATTTCCATATACGTACGGTGGGAGTTGGCGATTATAACAATGTTTAGACCTCCTTCCTTTCTCAGTAATAGCCTTGTTTTTTTAAAAAGAATAAAATAAAATGCAATACGTTTCAGATATCCTTCTCTCTTGTTATATAAGATTAAACGTGGAATTTGTGGGACGTATTAGCAGGGAAACAGATGGGAAACTTCAAAACAAGATTCATGAGGAACTAGTTTTGTACTCTTTCATAGCCATACGCACTCACGTTAATAATTGTAATTAAACATAATTGAAAGCTCTCCAATAAATAAATTCTTAGGTGAACTCGGTTTGTCACGTCATTTGTGGTCTCCCCCAATCATAAATAAACATGTAGGATATGATGTGGATATTATAATTTAAGTAGACTCCTTAACACAATTAACTGTTAGATAAATTTATTTTTTTCAATTTATAGAGTTAAAAAAACACATAATAAGTTTTTTTATTTGACAGTTAATAAAGACATGCTAGAGTCAATTTTAAGCTGCAGAAAGGGACACGGGTATGAATGAGCATTTAAATTTGAACTTTTCGCATAAAAGCGCGCGTTGAATTCAAACCGATTTGTTTGGTTCAATAAAGGAACCGATTTGTAAACGAACGGAAAATGAACTTCAAATACTCATAATTGATTTATAACATGTGTCTTTTTTTTTTTTTTTTTTGGGGTTGGGGGCACAAGCTAGGACAATATAATATGGGTTCAGCGTAGTTATTTAAAAGACAATGCGTCTCTTACTATTTTATTATTGATTATTGATTATTGATGATTGTCCTTTTACCTAACCCAATTGTACTCTCTTTTGTAATATAAGGATTGGAGGGAGTATAATATATTGATATTAAATTGACTTTTTTAAAAAAATATTAAAGTTATAAAATAAGCTATTTTAAAATAAAAATATTTATAATTTTTCTCCAAAACTAATTTAATTAATTTATAATCTAATAACATATGTTATAGTATGTTATAATTAAGTAACTTATTTTGGAACATAAATATTCTTATACAAAATCAACTTAATCTTATATCAAGAATATCAAGAATAGTAGAAAATTGTTTATTAAAGCAACACATATAATCCTGAGTCTTACATCTAACCTCATTTTTACCAAGAAGACTGAAGCTTCTTGACTCTTCCAAATGCGCGTTGTTCATCGATAATTATCTTGTTAATATAGAGTTATTACGGTGGTTCATAGGATGATAAATTATTAATTCCTTCACTATATATGTTTGGTCCGCAGGTTTGTACAAGAGTTTAACCTTGTTTCTGTATATTTTCAATAGGGTTAAGGTGCATTTTAGTCAATAATTTGTTACAAAAAGCGTGTCTGGCATAATTATTTTTAAAATATCCATATAAGCCAATCATCTTTTAAAATGGGGCAAGTTGGCTAATAATTTATTTCAAAAAGGAGCGTCTGACACAACAAAATTCTTATTGGTAAAATTGTCCCATTTTAAAAGATGGTTGCCTTATATGGACATTTTAAAAATAATTGTGCTGGACGCGCTTTTTGTAACAAATCATTGGCCAAAATGCACCTTAATCATTTTCAATATAATCATACAATTTTAACATTTGTTAGTACCAAGTGATAAATTTTTGAAATAATCATTGTTATTTAAATATTTTGACAGTATTTAAAATTTGAATGTCAGCGTTTCTTACCAACCATTATGATTAAAGAAGTAAAAGACATGTTATAAAATTAAGGGAGTGAGATGAAATATTGCTTGTAGTTAAAAAATTAGAAGTATACTTTTCCTATTATAATGTGCAAGTTGGTGAATGTGGATTAAGCATTCCTAAAAAAAAATAAGAATGTGGATTAAGCTGGGCCATTATTGATTGACAGAAAGAAACTTTAGACTATTTATTTTTAATTAGGTCAAACATAAAAACATTGCAAAAAAATTAAGCTAGCCACATGATATTAGAGACGCGAATTTGCAATCGAGTGGTACATGAAAAGGGACATAAATAAATTTATAAACAAGTTTTTTATAAGCTTATTTTCTTTTAATACTACATTCATAAATATAGGATATATTTGATTTTTTTAGAAAATCTTATAAAAACTAAACAAGTTACTTGTAAATTAATTTACCTAAATTTTTTCTTTAAATTATTTTATTTGACTTATAAACTAACATATAAGGTAATAATGCATAAAATACGTCATGATGATTAAGTTGTCATTTTACTTACTCGAGTTCTCAAAAAAAAAAAAAGTGAATTGGATCTCAATATTTAAGAATAGAAAGACTAACTCATTTCATGTGTTAAACTTGAAGAAAATTGTTTTCTCCTCAGTTTCAAACAAAATGACTCGAAATTGGCCTGGAAATTTTCTGAACATTTGATCCTTTTTATTCAAACTTTTATTGTTATTCCACGCAAGTCAATACAATATTTTATTATTGTTTCGGAAAAAAAAAAAAAAGTTATGGTCTACTAATACTTTACGATGACCAAAAAAAAATATGGGATATGACTACTCCTTATCCTTATCCTTACGGCTGTTATCATTGGTCAAAAATGTTTTTGGAGTCAAAACGAAATTCAAAGCAATGAAAAGCTCGCAAACTTACCATGAAACTTGCGGCCCGGCTTCATTCGGACTGTTTTCAATACGTAATTCTTCGAAGGAGGAAAATGACCATTTAAGGCCAAATCTAAAATCCGTTTAACCCAGAAAAAGAAACCGTGAGTCCAGTGTAGTGGTAGTGGTCGAAAAAGGGATAAAATATAGGGACAATTGCACTCGAATTCTAAGTAAGAGTTTAATATTAGACAGATTCATTAACAACTTTTTTATTTGTTAATCAATGTCATTTTAGTTGTCAATAGTTATCGTTAACAACTCCTTGGTACCTCTCTAAAATTAAATATATTATTTAGGACATGAGTGCAATTGTGTCCCAAAAATGAATTAAATGATATTTTTATATAGTTTTGCTTTTTATGATTTACAAGAGATAAATAAAGGATCACCAACAACCATGGTGTGAATACAAAGATCAAGAGACGGTCCCAAGATTACGAAAATTACAAGGAAATAAGTGGAAATACATAATAAAATGCAAAACAGAGAAATACAGAGAGAAAGAGAAGGGGAATTTCAGTGTGTGACAGGAACACAGAAAATACGGGAGCAAGGAACCAAAAGCTCGCAGACTGATGTGACAAAACGAAATTCGAAGCAATGAAAAGCTCGCAAACTTACCATGAAACTTGCGGCCCGGCTTCATTCGGATTGTTTTCAATAGGGAAAATTTCAGTTTAACCCCCCAATAGTGAATTAATATCATATTCCACCCTAACTTTCTAAAATCTTACTAAGCCCCCAAGGGGGCAAAGTGAAGTTAAGTCTGTAAGGTTCAAAGATCATTTTACCCCTGAAAAAGAAAGAGCTAATGACAAATAAAATTGAAGCACACTCATTCATACTCATTCTCTTTCTCTCTCCCTTCCTCTGAGTAAGGTACTCCAACCCACTCCCTCATGATTCCATGATTTCTGAAATCACCTAAGTTCACTCCCCCTAGATTCTATGATTCTAGAAATCACCTGAGTTATCAATGTTTTCATTTGAATGTGTGTTTTGAAGACTTTTAGAAGGTAAGGAGGTCAGTATTGGGGTGAACAAGCTGTTGGAATCAGTTCCTAATAGAGGTAAATGCTTATCCTCAAGTAAAAATTTTTCATCTCTTTCAACTAAACCTTTGAAGACTTGTACTATGTCTTAGAAATTCGTTAAATGTGTCTAGAAAATTTGTCATACGTGTCTAGAAAATTTGTTATACGTGTCTTGGAATTCGCTGAAAATATGAAATAGGTACTAAGTATAACTTTTGAGGACTTGTATTATATCTTAGAAATTCGTCAAAAGTATCTGGGAAATTTGTCATATATGTCTTGGAAATTTGTCATGTGTCTTGGAATTAACTGAAAATGTGAAAAAGTATAGCCTTTGAAGACTTGTACTATGTCTTATAAATTGGTCAAATGTGTGTAGAAAATTTGCCATATGTATCTTAAAAATTTATCATATGTGTGTAGAAATTCCCATGGCCACTATAAATAACATGTATTGTTAAAATAATTGTTGTTCAAATGGCACAATGTTCATGTAATTTCAATTATTGTACTAGAAATTCTTAGAATGTGTGTGATATCATGTATTCATAATATCTGATGTTGTAAATAAGGTTATTTATGTCTAGTAAGTTGTCATATGAGTGTTCCAAATGGAGCATATATTCTTGTGAATGCCATTGTTTGTCCTAAGCTCAAAGTATAATGTGTTAGTTGGTTGACTATATATTATGAATACATGCGATTGGTAGTCCAAATGAAACTTTGAGTATAATTGTTGGCAAGTATAATTGATATTAAGATAATTGTCCACAAAGTGTGAAATGTTTGGTTAATATAATGTAATTGTTATGTTGTTAAATTGTCTATTTCAGTCGTAAATTTCTAATTGATTTAATTTTGCCATGTGATTAAAATGTGGGAATTAATTATGTGCAGCAACACACTGTGAGAATGAATAGCAGTTGTGCAAAATAATTATTTTGCACATTCCATGTGGGAGGAAAATATGTTAAGAGCTTAGATGGAAAGATAATATATGATGGTGGGATTATAAGTGGAAGAATGATAAGTAAAGGGATTTCATATGAAGACCTTAAAAGTTTGATAACATCTGGTGTGTGGCCGAGAAGTGGTGGATTCAACATGAAGTACACAATTAGTTTTTCTGGGGACACATTATTATATCTTGTAGATGTTGGAGTTGCCCAATTGATTGACTACAATAATCCATGATTCCTGTTGAGACATATGACATCCCTAAGCTAGACTCCCTCAGATATGATGATTACTTATCAAGTGTCTTACTAAAACCACCATTGACTTCTCGTCCAGCAAGAAGACCAAGAGTTAAAAGGATTGAATCACAATTTCAAAACAAAAAAGTGTATCATTGCTCGAGATGCGGTGAGGTTGGTCATTCTATAAAGACTTGCAGGAACCCTATTCCTAGCTGAAATCTGAGTAGACATAGTGTTTTTATTTTGGTATTGAACATAGTTGCTACATACATAATGTATGAATGTATCCTAACTTATATTTTTTGATGGTTGGGAAAGCAGCTATTGTGTGCATACACAATCTATTTTGGCTTCTTGTAATCAAATGTAAATGCCCTTCTGAATTTTAGGATGGTACTTTATGGCTTTTTGACCTAAGTACCAAGATAAATTTTACTTAAAACTATGTGTATATATATATATGACTTATATGAATATGATAAGTTATATTATATGAGATAACATCTTTTATATTGTTGAAAGCTTTAGTGTTAAAGTTTGAAAATGTAGATCATGACAACCTTTATCAATATGACATTATTTTTCTTTCTGGAGGCCTCTAGGTAGTTTTGGCAACATCATCAAGAGTTTATCTTGATATGAAATGTGAAACCAAAATTTTTACCAATGTGTCATTGAAAGAGCCTAAATTCGTCTAATTTTTTGACTTTGAAAATCGTGACAATCATGTTGTAAATACGCTAGAAAGTCTTGGAAATCTGTCATATATGTGTTGAAAATGCATATGTGAAATGGAAGCATGAATTGTTACATTGGACGATATCGGAGGCTTAGAAAATTAAGACATTCATGTTGGAAATTCTTCATATATGTGTTGGAAAACCATCAAATGTGTCTTGAAAATGCATATGTGAAATGGAAAGCATGAACTGTTACATTGGACAATTTTGGAGATTTGGAAAATTAAGACAGTCATGTTGGAAATTCTTCATATATGTGCTGGAAATCCGTCATATATGTCTTGGAAATGCATATGTGAAATGGAAGCATTGTATTAGATTGGACGATTCTGGACACTTGAAAAATTACAAAAGCCACATTAGAAATTGTTCATATATGTCTTGGAAATGCATCATATTTGTCTTAGGAATGGAAACTTGAGATGAAGCATGCATTGTGTTCCATTGGATGATCCTAAAGACTTGGAAAATTACGACAATCATATTGGAAATCCGTCATATATGTATTGAAAATGCATATGTGAAATGGAAGCATGAATCAGTTAGAATGGACGATTTTGGAGATTTGAAAATCTACATACTTGTGTTGGAAATAAACACATGTCTTGAAAATTGATCACTACATTCATTAACTATTTTTTCACAAATTCACATGAATCAATCTCTCAAAGTCTCTGTACGTTCATCATTGCCTTACAAGCTCACTTCCCCTATGTTTAAGATATCATGCATTGTAGAGAGATTTAAGCAATGGCTGCTTATGAGGTCGAAAGTAGCAAAAATCAATTTTGGCAATAAAACGAAGTATCAAACAATGCAACTCATTTTTTTTATAACTGGGAAAGTTAAATTACAAAAAACAACTTATAAAACTAACTATGTAATTCCATCCCTCTCAAGAAGCATGAGCATTGATTCTCTTGACAGAACCTCCAGACCCAATGGCATGGAAAGAGCCTTCTTGGCCAAATAATCTGCAACACCATTCTCATACCTGCTGATAAAAGATATCTGCAAACTCCATTGTGCTGTATCAGACTCTGAAGAATAATAAGCCCAACATCTTCATGCATCTCCACATTAACCATTGAACATAAATTAACCATATCGGCTGAATCACATAAGAACCGAACACTCCAAAATCCACTATCTCATGCTCTTCATAATCCCATGATGCATCCCCATAGTTCGGCCACCAAGCAGTCTGCATCCACCACTCTACACATAAATTCTTCGATAATTAAACCATCCATCTTTCTCAACACCCCCACAACTTGTCGCATGGCTTATATGGGAGAAAGCCCCATCAGTAAAAATATCTACTTGAGCCTCATGGAGATTCTCATGCCTATGCTTATTAGCAATAATATTAGTGACTAACATAAGCTTCCTCAACAACAAACCAAATTTATTCATGTCCTGCAACTCCTCTAGCCTCAACTACACACGCTGCAATGCTGAATGATCCGTTTTTGTGGACTATGTAGGGAAGGGCTGGCTCCAGTGAAGGAGACAATGTGACGAGGCACAGTGTGGCGATGGAGATGCGGTCAACGGAGCACTGAGGCGCGGCGTGGTGATGGTGTGAACTCTTAGGTTTTTTTCTTCACCTTGCAATTGGCCCCTCCCTCTTGTATCAATCCCTTCTTCAAATTTGTTGAATACATAATTGATTGAGGGTAGAATTGTCTTTTAGCCTTCCAAAATTAATTTCACTTTGCCCTCTTTGGGGTTTAGTGAGATTTCAGAAAGTTAGAGGGAGAATCTGATATTAATTTACTACTATGGGGGATAATTTGAAATTTTACCTTTTTTCTTCACCTTGCAATTGGCCCCTGCCTCTTGTATCCATCCCTTCTTCAGTTTTGTTGAATACATAATTGATTGAGGGTAGAATTGTCTTTTAGCCTTCCAGAATTAATTTCACTTTGGGGCTTAGTGAGATTTCCGAAAGTTAGAGGGAGAATATGATATTGATTCACTATTGTAAGGGTAAACTGAAATTTTCCCTTTTCAATACGTAATTCTTCGAAGGAGGAAAATGACCATTTAAGGCCAAACCTAAAATCCATTTACACCCAGAAAGAGAAACGGTGAGTCCAGTGTAGTGGTAGTGGTCGAAAAATGAATAAAATGTACGGACAATTGCACTCAGATTTCAAGTAAGAGGTTTAATATCAGACAGATTCATTAACAACTTTTTTACTTGTTAATCAATGCTATTTTAGTTGTCAATAGTTGTCGTTAACAACTCCTTGGGACCTCTCTGAAATTAAATATCTTATTTAAGACCTGAGTACAATTGTCCCAAAAATGAATTAAATGATATTTTTATATAGTTTTGCTTTTTATGATTTACAAGAGATAAATAAAGGGTCACCAACAACCGTAGTGTGAATACAAAGATCAAGAGACGGTCCCAAGATTACGAAAATTACAAGGAAATAAGTGGAAATACATAATAAAATGCAAAATAGAGAAATACAGAGAGAAAGAGAAGGGGAATTTCAGTGTATGACAGGAACACATAAAATATGGGAGTTGGGAACCAGAAGCTGGCAGACTGATGTGACAAGAGAATATTATGATACAGTCGGGAGTCAGGAGGCTTGTGTGGCTACAACAGGAGCGTTCTATAGTGATGATACAAGAGCTAGGAGGCTTTTGTACAGGAGTCATACTGACAGGAGCATGTGTAATACAGGAGTCATACCTCTTGTGGGATGATGTTCTTCTATCAAGATAAGGAGTCCAAGATGTTGGTGATTTTTGAGAGATTTTGTGTGTATTCTTTGAATGGATTCCCCCCTAAAAGTCTTGATCGTTTTTGAATGGATTTTGTGTGTGTTTTCTGAATGCAAGAGTGGTTGAGCGTGCATTAATTAATTGCTTCATTCTTGCACATCATTTTCTTATTTTTTGGACCTTACGGTAGTGGAGAAAGTTCAAAAATAATGGAGATATGCTTCTTCCTTGATTTAAAGATAACTCCGGTAGTAGAGGTAGTCATGATTTTGACTTGGAGGTGGTTGAGAGATATTTAGTATCTATTAGTTCCTTGATTTATGTAACATCTCTTGTCCTTGTTTTTTGTCATCATGTGGCATATTTTTGGCTGAAGAATTGGTGCTCATATCTACAATTCATTGTATTGAACAATTTCTTAAAATGAAAATATTTTTGTAGAAATATTTCATTTTTAAAAAAAATTAAATGAAAGTGCAATTAAAATAAAATAAACTGCCATCGGTCAAACTTTTAAGTGAAATATTTTTCATTGCCTTAATTTTTTAAGCATGATTTTCCGAATGACATTTCAGGTTAATTACGTGATGCAATGTGAGTAACGTGACTTGAGAATCACGATGTCACAAGCTGACACATCAAAATGAACAAAAACTCTCATCTGTTAGTGTGTACAGGGGGCGGCAGCTTACACCCTATATGGTATGCGCATCCGCCTTTCAGGGTACATCATAAAGCTGAGCGTACTATGGAAACTTGAGTGGGATAATGATTATGATCGTGATAGCTCCAAGCTCTTGAATTAAAATGCATTTTTTTTTTTTACCAAATTTAGACCAAAATCTCGTTTATACATTATGCATGTATTGAGTTGAACCTTTCTAATATATTCCACTAAGAGAAACACATGGCATGACTGAGGAAAAATTGACAATAGTAATTAAAATCAAAGAATTAAAGTTCCTAACTTACTTTAAGCCTTTGGTTGTTAAAGTTCTCACTTAAATTGAGCTACATTACAAGGAATTCCATGAGAGTTATTCTTGTTAAAGATAAAAATTCACAGGGTTTGACTGATGTGTTATCTTTTGGTGCAGATCATTTCTGTGTGGTGGATCAGCAGGCATATATATGTATGCCTATTGCTTGTACTACTATTATGCACGCTCTAAAATGTCTGGATTCATGCAGCTATCGTTTTTCTTTGGATATATGGCTTCTATAAGCTATGGTTTCTTCTTGATGCTTGGAACTGTTGGATTTCTCGCTGCTCTGCACTTTGTTCGTCACATGTATGGATCCATTAAGTGTGACTAGGCGTCTGTTTTTGTTAGGATATATTAACACTTCAAATAAGTGCAGTTGCGTTCTATAAGACAAATTTCTTTTGCATATTTACCTCTTACGTCATAAAATTACTTAAAATAAATTAATCCAAACAAGCAATTAAAGTATTCTGTGGAGGTTGGAAAACAATGTCTTCCTTGGAGAATTGAGATGGACTCATGCATCCACTTTAACAAATACTACATCCCATCCACATTAAGTCAGTCAATAATAGGAGTAATTTCTATAAGCTCTTTTTGGTCCAAATACTTTCAACACTTTGATCTCATTGACTTCCTATTGATTTGGGTGTATTTGGATTATGACTTCCGGAAATGTGACTATATATATAAATAAGATTGAAAATAAGTTAGATTTTGTAATGAGATTTATGTTTGGATTAACTATGGAAAAAAAAAAGACTTATAAGTGACTTATTTTCCATAAGTCAGATTGTACATGTTTGGGTTAGTTGTGATTAAATATGAAAAATAAGTAAGAATTTGTGTGCCCCACCTTATAAGTGACTTATAAGTAAAAAATAAGTTGTTTTTGTAACATCCTGAATTTTAAATTACCAATAAATGTGTATAATTCCCAAATTTAGAAAAGAGACAATAAGGAATCATTTAAAGTTCTCAAGTGTCTCTAGAAAAAAAAATACAATAGCTTTATAAACAAATTGACAAGTTTAAGGTATTTTTGGAGGATTTTTAAACTGATTTTTCAATATAAATTAAGGAGGAATGATTGGGTATATATTTCTAATTTATGAAATTAGGGAAATTATTTTTTTAAATCTTAAAGGAACTTTAAGGAGGACAAAAGTTCCTAATCTAACATAAGAATGAATTTCCGGAAAATAATATAATCTTTTAGGCCTTAATTGTAAATGTTGATGCTAAAATTTGGTAAAGCAATAAAAAGGGAGAGATTTTATTGATAGTGTGAAAGTGTGTCTCCAACAACCGTGGTGTGGATTACAAAGACCAATAGATGGTGCATATGGTAATGAAGATTACATGGAATTCAATAGAAATACAAAGAAAAGTGTACAGTAGAGAGGGAGAAGTAGGGAGAATTGTATGACAAGGACAAATGATGGTGTAACAGGTACCCCGTCATGTGGTAGCAAGTACCCCGTCATGTGTAGCAAGTACCCCGACCGGGGCTCTTGAGAGCATTGAGCCCGACCAGGACTCTTGAGAGCATTGAGCATTAAGTCTCTGCTGGAGTAATCTCCCCCTCCTCTTTGTCTTGGCCTTTCCCCTTTTATAGGCTGATAGGGTGGCTTGGAAGGTGGTTCCACATTCATAGGGAGAGGAGGAAGTGGTTCCTATTATTGTGGATCATGGGATTTGACTGATCTGATAGGTAACTGATTGGAGTAATGGGGGGATGGACTGTTAGACTGAGTCAGCCTTGATGGGTCGCCCATGAGTGAACTTGGTCGCCCCCGAAAATATAGGCGACAATCGTGGGATTTGTGGACGTTGAGGGCGACAATCCGGGTTAGCTAACAACTGTCTCCGCATTGCGTGGGTCGTTGAGTCTTGCTGAGTCCATCAGTTTGAATTTGAACTTATGTGGCTGACGTGGCAAAACTGAAAGTGACATGCCATGGGCCTACTGGGCTTGGACTCATCTGTGCGGGCCCAAAGTTGAAAATAGGGTCCAACAGTAAACTATTTTAAATTTGAGGGCACTTTGGTGATTTTTCCCTACCCAACAACCCTAATATTCCCCTTCTATATATATATATATATATATATTTATATTTCATTCTCTTCTTCCTCATGTCGAGAGCGCCGCACGAACTCACCCCACACTTCGTTCCTTCTTCCTCGCGACGCCGCTGCACACACACACACCACACTTCGTCTTCTTCTTCCTCACGACACACACGGCCTACCCTTCATTTCCGTGCGTCCTTTCTTCCTCATGTGCAATGTCACACACACTCACGCACACCCGCTGCAACGTGCGCCGTCCCTGAACCAGTGACGGCGTCTTCTTCCTCGGCGCTGATCGGGAGGCCGGCGAGAAAGAGAGAGAGAGAGAGGGAGTGAGAGAGAAGGCAGAGAACTTCACATCCATTCTTCTTCCTCTGTATATCTGGCCGAGAGAAAGAGAGAGAAAGAGAGGGAGTAGCGCTGCCAAAGCAAGCACGTTGCCGCCGTTCGCCGCCGTCGTCCGCCGTGGTAAAGGTCCCTTCCTTTCATCCTCATAATTGGTGAGCAACCTTCCATCTTCTTTCCACGTTTCTTCTCCGGTTGTGACATTCTTGGACGTTAAGGATTAATGGGTGGCATTTAGTGTTGTGTATATTTATATATATATATTTATATGGAATGATAAATGTATGATTTTTGGGTAGTAGGGATATTTTCTGTTCTTATTGATGATTGAAGCCAAAATTTTATTTGAGATCGTACTAACCTGGGAGTAGGAACTAGAATTTAATTTGAACAAGACTTTGCAGTACTAAGGATTTTCTAGTTAGAATCACTAGGCTTGAACAGATTAAGGATAGATGGATGTAGAATGAACTTACCATTGGAAAAATCAGCATTAAATTTGCATGAATGGTTAATGGCTATTTTGAGGTTTAGACGGTGATTAAGATTGAGGGAGCACTAATTGAAGCTCATAATGTAATAAGATCTGCCATTGTTGTGGACGTCAAGACTTAGTGATAATGTAAGGGCAAAGGCTTAAAGGGTGGATTTATTAGGAATCTCGGATTTTGACTATTCTGTGGTTATTGTTTTTGGGTTCAAATAAAAAAAATGCAAAGGAAAGTTAAAAATTATTATTATTAAGAGTTAAGTATGGACATTTGGAGTTTAAGATCGAATAGGTAAGTTTGAGGACACTTGCAATTTAATAGGCGTGATGTGGGTTAAAAATTAACTTAATTTAGCCGTGTAAATTATTATTTGTTACACAAAGTAGCATTAGGAGTATTGTAGGATTAATTCCCTAAGTTATGATTGGTAGCACTTGACTAGCTACTAATTAGGTTCGTGTATATGACATTATTTGTAGACTCTGATCTTGCTTGATTTGAGCACGGGGGCGCGTCTACGGTAACTAGTGGTTTAACTTCACGGTGGTAACTACTTCTGTTTGTTTGCGTGTGTGTGTGGGTTAGTGAGTATTTGAAACTATAATTTTGTGATTGGCTATAGTCTTGATGAATATGAATTTTGAAAGCTTATTTTTATAATATAACCTGTTTAGTGGAGTATGTATTCTTAAATGGCATGAAGGTGTAAACTTGTATGTTTTGGAAATTTATAGTATTTGTTAATTATATCTGCATGATTGAATCTGAGAATTTTTTGGACTGGGCCTTGTGCCATATGTTGGATTTGTACATTTATGATGTGTTGTGCTGATTGTGTGAACACCGATTTAATAAATAAACAAATAAAAATGACATCGCGCGATGAGGTTCCTTGTAGGCCTACAAGAACTAATTAATATAAAATGGAAAGACGAATTGGGGAGAACGCCCCCAGTCTCAGGCGAGGGTTGTGAGTCCCTACTGGACCGTATAATAACGGTGTTATTGATTTGGTTGGTTTTATTTATCTATGTATTGGATTGCGATATTTGAATGCGAATATGTGATTTTATGTGTGATTATGAGGAATTATTTCATGACGTTAATTTATGTGGGCATATATGTTATGATATTGTTATGCATCTATATGGTAATTGCTTCATGTTTCCAATTCAATTATACTTAGTACTTATTTCTTGGAAATAAGTCAATCCAAACATGCTCAATGTACTCTTTTGCCCATTGCCCTACTGCTATAAGATCTCTGGATTTGTCATGGCCCAAGCACATACATGAACATTTTCCCCTGTATAACCCTTTCTAATATTACCACCGTTAACTATATTCAATTCCAATGTCATATTATTCCTTTATTATTAAATATAGAATCTATTTGAGGAAGATAACTTGTTCTTAAATATACATCTTTCTAATTTTTCTCAACATTTCCCCAAATTATCCCTATTGATATTCCTGAATAATAAACAAGCAAGAGAAGGAGGTTGAGAATAAAAGTATATGGTTAGGGTGTTTTGGTAATATTATGTGATTTTAATTAACTTAGCTAGCATCTTTAATCTAATCAAATTAAGTAAATAGGTCTTATATTTAAAAATGGAGGGAGTATTAATTTCTTTTTTGTCAATATCCATATTAGATACGATCATACGAGCATATATATATTTTCCATGGTCAAAAGATTAATATTAATAATAATAATAATAATAATAATATAAACTATTACAAACTTGAGAGCTTCAATTTTAAACAACGTCACTTTCAATTAACTTTAAAACTCTTATATTTAGTTACCGTGTTTTGAATTAATGCTTGCAATTAATCTTTCAAAAAATGCATTGGAATAAAATGAAAGGAGATATAAAGGAGAGAGAAGGTATGGATGGAGCTGGTAATTCGGGTCAAGTCGGCCCTTCACAGATTTGGGCTTGAAAGGGCCTGAGTTTGAAAAACCAACCATTTTTAAAGTTCAGTCCATGAGTGTTCTCCAGCTAGGGCTAGCCCTTTTCACATAAATAGTTATTTCACATTTTGATAAAAAATAAAGTGAGATAATAAAATTTTTTACTTTAAGTAAATATCATCAAAATTAAGTTTCAAATACTGTATAAAGTAATAAATACACAATTGAATAATAACCATACTGTTATCTTATCATATATATATATATATATATATATATGTACATGTATATAAATATAGTCGAAAAATATTAACACATGGCATGAATCAAATTGTAGTTTAAAATTTAAATGAATAAACTATTGTTTAAAACAAAAGAAAAATCAAATCATCTTATGAAATTCAATCTTTAAAAAAGTTAAAAGTACATCAGACACAAAAATAAAAGGTTAAAAGTACATTAAATATTTGCATCAACATGATGTTATTAATAGTAACATCATAGTATGTATAAATTTAAATAAACAATAAGAAATAAAAAAATAAAAAAATAAGTGGATCGGTTGATCCTTGATCCGTGACCCATTGATATTTTCAGCTTAACATTGCCTTTTAAAACATTATTAATTTTCATATAAAATGAGTTAGGCCTCCCTTACGTTGCACAGGAATATTTTTCATGTGATTCGATTTGAAATCGTAAATATGATTTTTCAATTCAAAAAAAGAAATTATAAATTTGTTTGCATGAGGTCATGGAAATATTAACCTAAATCATTATACACATGCCATTCAACCAATTAATAATCAGAAGCATATTACCTTATATAGACACTATGAAAGGGAGACAGTTTTGAAGTCAATTCCTTTATGTTTTTTTTTCAAATTAATGATCTAAATCAAAGTATAGACAAAATAATTATGCTCTGTATATTGACACATTTAATGTTAAAATTGATGCGAACCGAATACGAAATATGTTATTATATACTCATAATAAATCTTCGGTAGCTATCATCAACAGCATGTCCAAATAGTTAAGTGCAGTGTATGAAAGAAAAAAACGTAGTCATTGCTTGTTATAAGTAATGACATAACAAAGGGCAAGAGATAGAATTGTAAGAATTTTACTGTCTCTAGTCCAGCTCAGTCTACCAAGGTTAATGAGTGCAATAACTGGGGTGTCCTCATTCTGCATTTGAGCACGACATGCAACAGATGCACACTGATCGAAGAGGATACATTCAATCTGGTTATCACTGCACGTGTAAAATAGTTTATGATTCTGGATATATAAATATATCCCGAATAAATAAAGACAGAACATAAATATAGGGATAATATAGATATGTGGGAGATATGGATATCTACACAAATATTATATTCATAACATGAGATTTGGATATGTGTCCTCATTCTGCATTTGAGGTGAACGCGAAGCTTCTCAACAAATCTCCAGCACTGCAAGTTGTTTCCTGATTTCCATGTTCAAAGAACATGAGATTTTTAAAGAACATAATGCTTACATGAGAAATCATTTTTTGAACAAATTGTTGAGGGATTGTACAAACCCAGATGAGAATGAAAGCAATGCAAGTGAATGGAGTTGGGTAAAGAGAATGAAGAAGCCATGAGAGAATTTAAATCTGAAAGCAATGAGGTGCGTAATCTAAAAATGTAGAGCACGCATGAGAGAGGTGAATGGGGGTAGTGGTGTGGACTGTGGAGTGTGGAGTGATGGTTGGGAAAAGAGAGGAGGGAGCTCACGGGTTGCAGATGAGAGAGAAAGAAAAAAGATGAAAAGGAAGACTAACACAAAAGAGAATAAAAAAATTAATAGAGGAGGCAGTTGTAGATTAGAAAAGAAGAAAGAAAAAAGGGAAAGAACGTGGCCTGAAGAGTGAAGACCCACGGTCATGATCACAACAAAATTGTTAAAACTTAAAAGCAAATAAATGTTGATGGATGCAAGAAATTGTACCATAGTCTAGGAGTGTCCAACGCGTCCCGTTCCCGGTGATCCCGTCCCGGTCCCGGCAAGTCGGGACCGGGAATTTCCCGTCCCGGGAAGTCCGAGAAAAAAATCCCGGGACCGGGACCGGGATCCGGGCAAGGCCCCGGGATCCCGGTCCCGGTCCCGGAATATGTTTATATATATATATATAAAAAAAATTAGCCCAAGCCCAACTTCTTGTCTTCTTCCTTCATTGTCATTCTCCTTCAGCCCAATTACTTCTGGCCCAATTTCCTTTCCATAGCTGCGCCTTTCTCCTTCACTATTTCAGGCTTCAACCACTCCCAAGTCCCAAGTCCCACCTAACCCTAACCATTGTCACTTCTTCCTCAAATCCGCCTCCCATTTCTTCCTCCGGCGAAGCTGCTTGCCTGCGTTCTTCTTCCTCCGGCGAAGCTGCGTGCCTGCATTCTTCTTCCTCTGGCCAAGCTGCGTCCCTCTTCCTCCAGCCAAGCTACAATCTGCGACGAAGAAACGGAACGACGAACGAGCTTCAGACCTGCTAGGCTACGACCTGCGTCCTTCTTCCTTCGCTCAAGCTTGCTACACGAAGGTAACCATTCCCCTCTGTCTTTCAATTTCTACTCCGTTTTTGTTAGTATTCCATTCCATCATTCCTCATTTTTTATCAATCCGATTTGTAGGGTTTAAATATTAAATAAAAATCATGAAAGAAAAATTACAATATAATTATGTTCCCCTTTGGCATTATCAATAGGTAACAAGCCTCAATATGTTCTTCCTTTCGGATTTTTGTCATATACTTGTATTGCATTATGTTCGTGATGTTATATCTTCATGCTTCAGACAACCTGCAGATTTTTTTCTTCCTTCTGGCAGATTTTTTTTTTCAGGTGCAACCGCCGGGACCGGGACTGAAATCCAGTCTCGGCCTCTTCCCGGGACCGGGAACCGGGAATGCCTATTCCCGGTCCCGGTCCCGGTCCCGGTTTTGGACACCCCTACCATAGTCATTATCCAATGGATGAAAGAAGCTGCCTTGAGATATGATAACCCTGCGCCTTGGAACCAAATCTTAAAATGTTTACCTTTACAGTGATTTTAAAACTCTGGCAAAAGAATAGTTACTTTAAAACTGTGGTGTTATTATTTTGACTATCATTTGACAATCAAGACTTATTATAAATTTATTTTATGTTTATATATATATAGTCTCATCCACACATTTGCTCCTCTATTTTTATTGGGGATAATTCTCTCTCCGATCATAAATATAAGACATATTTATAGATGTGAGATTCATCTTAAATATAACACATTTTTTAAATTTATCACATTTTTTTTAAATTGCCTCTATTGATGCCCCTCAATAGTAAATAAACAAGTGAAAATAATAGCAAGGATTACATTGAATTTATTATATATATAGTACATTTATAATAAAATATATACTTTATGAAGTAAAGATCACTTTGACAAAATTAATATGTATTGTTAACAAACAAGTGAGAATAAGGGTTGCAGTAACTTATTATACATAGTACATTTATAATGAAATATATACTTTATAAAGTAAAGATCACTTATCAAAATTAATATGCATTGTTACATTGTGTGGAGTTGTTCTATTAAGGTAAATAATACATAATGGATTAAGGACATCATGAACTCTATTTCATTTCCACCTCATTTCTTTACGTCGAACTTATATCAAATACTGGAGTTGCTAAATTAGGAATGTCACATAATACAAAAGTGCCAAAGCTATGTTCCTTCAATAATCTTTCTAATCAGTTTAAAACAAATTCAATAATATTTCTAATCGGTTGATTAGCTATAATTGAACAATAATATTTGTAGTATCAACTGAATCAGATTATGGATAGCATGAAGAAAAATGATAAATACGTAATTTAAAATAATTTAATTAGTTTCATTGATCTTCCCAAATTAAACAATTGAGTGTTATATTAACTATTAGGTGGATTTGAACCCAAAAAAAAAAAAAATAGCCCCTTAGAAGCAATTTAATTTCAGATTCCCCAAATAAATATGAAACTTCTCTTTGTCCCAGGTGACAAAATTAAATGTTTAAGATAAAAGACCAAAATATCTTTATTGGAATAAACACAAATGCCTTGGAAAATCCTTATATTTGTCTTGAAAATCCAATTGTGAAATATTGGATACTTTAGTGTTAGATTTCATTTTTTTGAAAAAAAAAGCATGTTGATGTTGGGAAAAAGCACAAAAAGTCTTGGAAAACCCTCATATGTGCCTTGAAATCTATTTGTGAAATGTTGAATACTTTAGTGTTGGATTCCGTGATTTTTTATATCAGAAAATGCTTACATTGATGTTGGAAAGAAGCACAAATATCTTGAAAATTCTCCATATTTATCTTGAGAATCCAGTAGTAAAATGTTGGATGTTGTAGTGTTGAATTCCATTATTTTTTTAGACTTAGGAATACGTACTTTGATGTTGGAAAGAAGCACAATCGTCCTGAAAAATTCTCATATATGTCTTAAAAATCCAATTGTAAAATCTTAGATACTTTATTGTTGGATTTCATGATTTTTGAAACTTAAAAATGCTCACGTTAATGCTGAAAAGAAGGACAAACATATTGAAAATTCCCCTACATATGTCTCTGTCTTGGATTATGGTTACAGAATTCAATAAGGACATTTTGCTTTTTTAGTTAAAACATTTAATTTCATATTTGTTTAAATAAATCTTACATTAAATTGCTCCCAAGGGCTATTTGATATTTCTATTGATTGCAATCACCGTAACAAAAGTGAAATTCCATAGCTTATTAGATGAAGCTACTAGTACCGTGCTCTTAAGGTATTTTCAACTCATTATAGTTGGTGATAAGCACAAAAGAGAATGGATTTTTTGTTGGAATTTGATGAAATGATTTCAGATTTACAAACATCCTTGTACAACAATAAGAAAATGGAATAAGCATTATATTCATGAAAAACGAAAAAAAAATAACCGAGAGAGACTAAGCCTTCAATCCACTGCAAAATAAAAATAAGCCTTCATTCAACTCAAGGTAAAAAGAAGAAAAGGACATGCTGCAAACAACTTACACTGTGTTTGTATTGGCTTTTTTTTAAAAGAATTTTTTTAGAAGAACTTTTGAAAAAAAGTAAGATTGTAAAAAGTGATTTATATTTGGATTAGTAATGTTAGAAGTGACTTTTTTTTAATCTGACTTTTAAAACATGTTTGGATGATTATTTTAAAAAGTAAGTTTGGATGAAAGATTACTAAAAAGGACATTATTGATATTAAATAATACATATATAATATGCATATATTCTTATATTTTAGAAAGAAAAAGTGAAATTTGGAGTTTTTTTGAAGATTTTAAAGGCTTAGTTTCTCTCTTATTTTAAGGAAAATAATTTTAAAAAAATTATATTTTTAGCTCAAAGGAAGATATTGTGGGAGAAAATAATTAGAGATTATATGGTAAATTTTTGGAGGTAAAAAAGAAATTTTCTATTACAAAAAAATATCTTATTTAAAAATTTTAGGGGTCTAATAGTCTAATTTTCGTACCCACTTTATTAAATAACAAATAATAAAATGTGTGGGGCCTGTCAGAAGTCAAAAGTCAAAAGCTAGAAGTCAAAATTTTTAACTTCTGACTTGTGGCTCCCCTACCTGACTTCTGGAGCAGAAGTATTTCTCCACCTTATATCAACCCAAACATAATTTTTATCACAAAAATGACTTCTCCGGTTCAGAAGTCATTTTGGACCCAAAAAAGCCAAACCAATTAAACACTCACTTAACGTAAGATTAGCTTTTAATTCAAGACATAAGAAAATATAAATGTTGCAAATCAACCAAGGCTTTAGGTGGTCAGGACTCAGGAGGATTGTAGGGGTGTAATGGGAAGGGAATGAAAAGATGTAGGAGGCAGCGTATGAGTCTAATTAGAAGGTAACCAGTCTATGGGCATGACCGGTGGCTCTCGGCCAATGTGAAGTTATTTCTTTTAATATTTTTTTCTTTTATAAGAAAGGTAGCATCTTAAAAAATTCAAAATCATGTTTTTTTAAGCCAAAGATGAGGTTGAGGGATCCGGAAAAGTGGAAAATTAAAGAGCACATAGGGGCCAGATATTCAAACTGGAGGAAAGAAACTGGAGGAAAGAAAGAGGAAAAGTATTAATAAATAATGATGGCTCTGAGGGACAGGGACTGAGATAACGTGCTGGGGTTGCTCAAATCCTATAGTCCTATGTGGCTATGTCATCTCTCATCCATCGCCTTATTTATTAGTTTAATAGTTTTATATGTATATCTATTACTATATAAATAATGCTTTCTCCGATCCTAATTATAAGATCATTTTGATTTTTTTGACTTTTTTTCAGTAAAAAAAAAGTGGTTTCAGTCCCCAAAAAAATCCTTTTTCCTTAAAACTAATTTATTCTACTTATAAACTAATCTATAATCTAATTTCATGTGACATATGTTATAATTTAGTGGTCTAATTTGTTTCTTTAATTTCTAAACAAAAGTCAAAGTGATCTTATATTTATGATAGAAGAGAATACCATCATCTGAATGAAAGGAGGTGGGGTATATACATAAATAATACAATCATCTAAATGAAAGGAGGTGAGGCAATGGGAAATACTATTAGTTTTTTCAAAATACTCTCTCGCTTTTCTCCTACTCACATGAAAAGACTTATATGTGTGGGTTTTTTTAGTTAACACCATTGAGATGAGCAATCTATTGGAAATAAGGTTTGGACGAAATTTCTTTTAGTTCTTAGGTTGGAGGGTCATTATCCTGATGACGGGATATTTATTTGATCTTTTATATATTTACTTTAAATGAATTTTCTTGTGAAAGGTATGCTGAAGTACTTGAAGGTTTCAAAAAAAGAACCTTAGGGTGGGCCTCCAGATTGCATACTATTACTATGTCCTTTGGATTATATTTTTTGAATTTATTTTGTCCAAGCCCTTTCATATGATGGATAATTCTCTTATTTTTCTTCTATGTTACTCTTAAATGCCTGATGAAGTAAATTTTTGTGAAAGTTAACTGATGTTTTGTTTTTGTTTGGAAGTTGATTTTCGTCTATACATTCACAGGAATGGTTTAGCTGTCTTACTTTTCCGCTGCTACAAGGATCATTGAGATCCACAATCTGAGGAGACAGTGAGGGTTTGTAGGGCACTGCTATGTTTTTGGAAGAAGTGTACAGATTTTGGCTTTGTTCACCTGCTTACATAAATAACAAGGGTTTGCAAAGTCAATACACCCATAAAATTAGGGAAAGTACAAGCTCATTTAATTTTATTAAAAAAAGATGTTTGCTGCAAATGAGGAAAATCAAAATAAGGCTTCAACTTTCCTATGAAATACAAGAGTAACCCTATATTTCAATTCAGAAAGAAATAAATTAAAGTACGTCTTTATATCAAATATTTTTTTTGAATCACATTTTATTTTGTAACCTTCTCTCCCCTGCAAGGTTTTTGTATTTTTCATTAAAATTTCACTGACAGAAAGTAATGATCTCTTTATCTATTTATTCTCATTTAACACATGTTGCCTCTGATTTCTTTTTTATCTCTAAAATTATTTGTTAATTAGTGAAGTAACTGCATTTATATTTAATCGTGGCTTATATTGATTTATTTCCAAAAGATAATATGTTTTTTAAAGTCTATACATCTTTAAAGTCAATGTTACCCATGCAACGCACGGGATAGCACCAGCTTGTTGCTTGTAATAAGTAAGGACATAACAAAGGGAAAGAGATAGAATTGTAAGGATTTTACTGTCTCTAGTCCAGCTTAGTCTACCAAGGTTAATGAGTGCAATAACTGGGGTGTCCTCATTCTGCATTTGAGCACGACATGCAACAGATGCACACTGATCGAAGAGGATACATTCAATCTGGTTATCACTGCACGTGTAAAATAGTTTATGATTCTGGATATATAAATATATCCCGAATAAATAAAGACAGAACATAAATATAGGGATAATATAGATATGTGGGAGATATGGATATCTACACAAATATTATATTCATAACATGTTTCTCTATTTTTGGATCTAAAGTTTAATTTTTTTTATATCATTTTTTTGAAAAAAAAATTACTTATGATATAAGCTTTTATTTTAATTTTAAATTTTAAATATATAAATGATAAACCACCTGAAGAGAGTGATTAAAAGGGATGATTTTTATATAGCTAATAATTCATATATTTAAAATAAGATGTCCATAATTTTAGGGCTTAACATACAGATCATTTATATATTTAATTATATTTAAAACATTATACGTTGGTTAAAATGAAAAATGAAAATAATTATATTTAAATATAATAATTAAAAAAATAATAATTATATTTTTTTTAAATATAATCAGTAGATATAATCAGTGATATATAAATTTTGGGTGGAAGAGTATTTATAGATAGATTGGGCAAAATAAAGGAAAAAAATTGAAAAGGCAGGAGTGAGTAAGTCACGTTGAAGTTTCAGTAAAAAAAATATGGGCTTCAGTTTAAAAAAGTAAGGCATGTTTGTTTTCTTAACAAAACGTAGGTTTTGTTACCAAACCTAGGTTTTAAAACTTAGGTTTGAAATGGTAGCCAAACACTTTTTTCTGATAACCTAGGTTTGGACTCAAAACCTAGGTTTTAAAACCTAGGTTTAGACTCAAAACCTAGGTTTTAAAAAAGGTAACCCAAACACTTGAAAAAATATGAAAAGTTATTTTGGATTGGAAACCTAGGTTTTGGTTGCCAAAACCTAGGTTTTGAATAAGCTACAATTTTCTCCTTCTGCACAAAGTACAAGGTAAAAAAAAAGCCATCATTACACATGTCATATTGAAATACCTAAAATGCCCTTATTCTCTCTCTTTCCCAACACATTAAACTTATGTCCTTTTTAGTAATTTACACAGAAAAAGCTATTCTCACAACAACCATCCAAACACTCTCATTTTTACAAAAGCTACTTTTTCTAAACATCAGCTTTTTTCCCAGAAGCTATTCTCTAAAAGCTAATCCAAACAGGCAACTACTTTTTTCAGCTTTTACGCGAATTACGAGACAGAAAACACCATCATTACACATGTCATATTGAAATACCTAAAATGCCCTTATTCTCTCTCTTTCCCAACACATTAAACTTATATCCTTTTTAGTAATTTACACATAAAAAAAGCTATTCTCACAACAACCATCCAAACACTCTCATTCATCAAAAGCTATTTTTTTAGCTTTTTCAAAATCAGCTTTTTTTTCAGAAGCTATTCTCCAAAACCTAGGTTTTGGTTACCCAAACAGGCCCTAAGTCATGTTGAAGCCCAGGGTCAACATGAGCAAGCGCAGGGTGGACTCTCAAGTCAAACTTCATTATACTCCCTCCGGTCCTAATTATTATAAGATCACTGACTTTTTTGACTTTTTTTTCACTCCAAAAAACAAGTAATTTCAGTTCTAAAAGAAATCTTTTTTCCTCAAAACTAATTTATTCTACTTATAAACTAACCTATAATCTAATTTTATGTAACATATGTTATAATTTAGTGGTCTAATTTATTTCCTTAGCTTCCACAAAAAAAGTCAAAGTGATCTTATATTTAGGACCGGAGGGAGGGAGTATAATCTTTGCTCTCTTCTTCTCGCATTTCTCCCAATTCTTCCCCCTTTCTTTCAATTTTCAGGTGATTCCCCTGGGTGTGAACAACATGGCCAAGGTAATGGCTTCGCTATTCTTCTCCTCCTTCGTTGTTCTTTGTGGTATCCGCCATGTGAGATCAGATACTTCGAATCATAGTTACAGAGAAGGAGATTATGTCCCCTTTTATGTTTCAAAGGTTGGGCCTTTTCACAACCCCAGGTAAATTAATTAATTCATTCCCCTCACTAGTCAAACCCCATTTCTTTCTCGTCTCTATGTTTCGATTTGACCTCAAGAGGTTAATTCTTCTCGTGTGTGTGTATATATATATATATTCATTCACTTTTTGCTGAGGCAGAAATCACAGGGCACATGCATTTCTGGTTTCTGAATTGTTAATACTCGCTTTATGATGAGTTAGAAGTATCTGAAAATTTGACATTAATTGGTCATTAATGTGTATCTCCTGCATAGTGATGTTGAAGAGTTTATTACTGTTTTGAGTTTTCTGTAGCTTTATGTGTAATTTAATTTATTGTAGACCTCGTTCTTTTCAGTGAAACATATCGCTACTATGATTTCCCATTCTGTATGCCAGGTTGGTTTCAGTCGTTTTATGATTCGCCCTTCTTATTCGTGAGTTCAATCATTTTCTTCGCTTTTAACAGTCTTTAATGCAGATCATGTCAAAGAAAAAGAGGGGACTCTTGGTGAGGTATTGATTGGAGATCTATTAGTTAGTGCTCCTTATCAGCTTGAATTCCGAAGGAATAAAAATTCTCAAGTACTTTGCAAAAAGACACTCCGGAAGGAAGAGGTGGCCAGGTTTCGATCTATGGTTCAGAAGTACTACTACATTGAAATGTATTATGATGACTTGCCTACCTGGTCTTTCCTAGGAAAAGTTCATCAGGAAGGAGGAGACCCAAGTGACACTAAGTACTATATGTACAAGCATATTCAATTTAGCGTCTTCTACAACAAGGATCGTGTCATCAAGATCAATACACGGATGGTAATGTCTGATGGTTTTTTGGACCTTACAGATGATAGTGAAGTAGATGTGGAATTTCTGTATACTGTAGAATGGATAGATACCAAAACTCCTTTTGAAAAGAGGATGGAGAAATATTATTCAAGATCCCAGTGGCCCCATTGGTTCTCGATCTTAAATTCATGCGTGCCAATTCTCCTTCTAACTGGGGTTGTTGCAACTATTTTGAAACGTGTCCTCCGGAATGATTTCGTCAAGTAAGAATATTTTCTAGTTTCTGCTTTATCAAAAGGGTCATCCTGTTGACTTTGACAGAGCTACCACACTTCAATCTTGAGCTAAGATGTAAATGTTACACTTGTTTGTCTTCAAAATAGGTATGTACATAACGAGGAATCTGCCGAGGATGAGGAAGAAACTGGTTGGAAGAATCTCCATGGAGATGTATTTAGGTTTCCCAAATATAAGTCTTTACTAGCAGCTGCTCTTGGATCTGGTACCCAACTGTTCACTCTGTAAGTTTACTCGAGTTCTAACCCATTGTGCATAATATTCTTGATTGTTCTGTCTTAAAGTTGTGTTTACGAATACTATGCAGCACGATGTTCATATTCATTTTGGCATTTTTCGGTGTATTCCATCCATACAAACGAGGGGCTTTAATAACCGCACTTGTTGTCATATATGCACTAACTTCAGGAGTTGCTGGCTACACTGCAACGACATTTTATTGTCAGCTAGAAGGATCAAACTGGGTATGTATATTAGGTTTTTTTCTCTCTTCAATGAAGTCCAGATTTTCGGTCATTGATCATTCCATACTTTTCCCTTGTTGATGACAGGTTAGGAACCTACTATTGACTTGGTGCATTTTCTCTGGACCTCTATTTCTCACATTTTGCTTTCTGAATACTGTTGCAATTGCTTACAACACCAATGTGGCCTTTCCATTTAGCAAAGTTATGGTAATAGTTCTTATATGGACTCTTTTAGCATTGCCTTCACTTGTGTTGGGTGGCATTGTTGGGAAGAAGAACAAAACAGAATTCCAAGCTCCTTGCCACACAACTAAATATCCAAGAGAGATTCCCCCTTTGCCATGGCACCGTAGAGCAATTTCTCATATCGCAATGGCAGGGATTTTTCCATCTTTTGTTGCATGCACTGAACTTTACTACATATTTGGCAGTCTTTGGGGTTTCAGGATTTACACCACCTACAACACCATGTTCGTTGTCTTCATCATCCTCTTGATTGTTACTGCTATCACTACTATGGCATTGACATACTTCCAGCTAGCTGCTGAGGATTATGAGTGGTGGTGGAGGTATGAAGTTACTGTATCATTATAATCTTTTATGCTAACTTAAGCCTTGAATAGTTGGCTAAATGAATATTTAATTTGCTTATTGGTTCAACTCATAAATGCGTTTTTTGCATCCTTGTCACTTATCGGAATTTTTTTCTGTATAATCCTAAGCCCAGATTACCATAGTAGATATTCCCCTAGCCACCACATCTTACAAGAAAGTGTCTGAGTAATGCCCATTTTGTTGATTTATTCATGCATTCTAATATCCATTATCATTTATTGATTATTTCCCCAGATTACTCGCATCTGCGTTTTTTGTTGTTACTCTGATTAGTGCGGAATTTTGCCTATTGGTTCATATATTAATGTTGAGATCGGCCTGGTTCAGTCACTTCACCTATATAATTCATCTCTTGTCATGAAGTGAGTTTAAATTCCATAAAATTTATCCAAGATTTCTTTTGGTGCAGACCATTTCTGTATGGTGGATCGGCAGGGTTATATATCTATGCCTATTGCTTCTACTACTTCTATGCACGCTCTGATATAACTGGATTCTTACAGATCTCATCTTTCTTTGGATACACGGCCTGTATATGCTATGGTTTCTTTTTTAAGCTTGGAACTATTGGATTTTTGACAGCTTCGTTCTTTGTTCGTCACATGTATGGATCCATCAAGTGTGAATAGGCAATTTTTTGTGGTTGAGTGTGAGAAACCAAAATACAACAGCTGGCGTTGAATTCTCCTTATTTAACTATTTGTCACTCGTATATTTAGAGAGTGAGAAAAACGAATAAGACTGTATTTTGTATTTTTGTATTTCATCGTCATACACATGCTTCACCCCGAAGGAAATTTATACTCCTTTTCAAACGTAACGAATGTTTTGTAAAATTCTATGTTTCTTTCTTTCTTTTTTTTTATATGAATCAAGGTATCCTCACAGTCGGACGTCATGAGACTAATCCTTTGTCCCGGGTCAATTTTATCAATTCTATGTTTCTTTTTTGTGATAGAGTTAAATTGTATGTTTCAATGCATAAGGAATGAATAACTTTTTGTGACTGAAACGCTTCGAGGAGTATGTTAATTACTTATTGAGTATACTCAGATATTTGATAATAGGATCTAGATTATATGCTAATTGTTTATATACATTAAAAAAAAGATTAGTAGTATTAAAGAAGGATAAAATTGATTTTTTTTTTGTAATCTTAACCATCTACTTGTTTATATGTTTTATACAAACTAAAAAAATATTAAATTTGTCATAAAATTCAAGTTATTTCTAAATTTACCATTATTTACATTATTACATTCCAAACTACTATTGTTAAACTCACGAGTTGACTCTTCGATTTTACTGTTTTTACTGCTATATTTAACCAAAATGTGTCACGAGTCACTTAAATTTGTACTAGCTGTAAATTCGGTAAAAACTCACGAATTACCACGCCGAATTTATTGTTTTTAGGTTTATACCTTATGAAAAATCATGTTAACTTGTTATAAATATCATGTTAATTATTTTTATTTGACCATATTCAATGAATGTATATATAAATTTCATAGAAATTTCTTTATTTAGTTAGATAAAATATGAATGTTGATATATTTAATATCATCTATTTATATTTAAAATATATTCAAGTCAAATTATTGTTATTTTTTGTATTTCTTATCTAATTATATACTGAAAACAAGTATTTATTAATAAAGGTAAACTCTTAGGTGTTTACGATTCGAGTTTACGATCCGATTTTACATTATTTTCACAAGTTTACTTAAACCCTTGAGTTTGACAACCTGGATTCCAACATCATATTATTAATTTTTATCATCACATTATCCTTATTAAACATAAGCATATACCATTTGAGTGGAAGAGTAGTTAGTAACATTAATTTAAAGCGCGGCAAACAAAAGAGTTTCAATCTAACATAATCTTTGTAGTGTTTTGAACCAATACTTGCAATTGATCTTTTATCATAATCTTTAAAGAATACACTGATGAAGGACGGGCAAGCGAAAGAAAGAAACATAATTTTTAAAGAATAAACTGATGAATGACGGGCAAGTGAAAGAACGAAAAAGAGATAGAGAGAAAAAATAGGCAGAGGGATAAAAAAGAGAGAGAGGGGAAGGGATAGAGCATACAGGGGATGCAAGAAAATATTAACTTTTGTTTCAATTGATATGAATAAAACGGATAACCCTAAATCAATCGCCTCTCTTCTCTCCCTCTTCTCTCTAATTTTTGGGTGGTGGGAGCTCTTTTATCGTCATTGTACGAGTTTTTTCATGGTGCCTCCCTTTCCGGTTCCAGCCGGGGATGGAGATGTCCGTATTTTGCATCGACCTGCTTTTATTTTTCGTGTTTCTCTGCAGCAGGAGTCGGAATTTGGCGACTATTGTTTTACATATTGTTGACTCTATCTTCCGTAAGACTATTGCGGATTGTTGGCAATGGCGAATTCGAAATGCATTTTGGGATCAAGACCATATTGTTCATTGTGCAGTTGATAATGAGAATTTTTTCTACTCAATCTTTATATTTCGTGTTGGTTTTTGTAGGTTTTTTTGTTCCCGTGAGATCTACTCATGGAGATTCTTCAAAAACCAATTTTGTTGGTTTATTGCCGATAAGAGGTGTGGATTCTTTGGGATGGTTCTTCGAACAATCACTACTCACAATGACTTTGTTGTCGGTGACAACTTTTTTGTACCACAAATTCTGATAAAGGAATGATAAAGAAGATAGGGTTTTTAGCGGCGATAGCTCCCTCCTGCATATGTTAGGGTGTTGTTTATTTTAGGATTGCTATCTATTGTTATCTGAGCTTTCTTTTGCAGACATTTTGTTTTATGCTTTGTATCTTATTTTTCCTTATTATAATGAAATAATATATATTATTGGCAAAAAAAAACTCTAATCATAATCAAAAGATGATAGAGATAGCTGCAAAATATTTAAAGATAATAATTCAAATAAATACTAATTCTAATGTTTGACAAAAAAAAAATACTAATTCTAATGGAGTAATATCCTTATTCAGAATCATAATAGACGCCCTAACTAATCTAATTAAATCCTGATTTTTTTACCCTAAACTCCAACATTATTAATCATGCACGACGCTTAAGAACACTAAAATTTAAGCGATAATTGCTGGCATCCCACAACAGCCCTATTTCGTCACCAGCATTCAAATGCCTTCTTTTGTTGAAGTCTTGATTCCAATATCTTTTGATACAACTTCTACGCTTACATGTCAAAAACACTTGATGTAAAGATTGAGTATCAATATCTCAAACTTCAATAAGTTCAACTCCTTTTTCAGTTTTTGCTTTGCTTGCATCAGCTTCGGTTAAGGGCTTGTTTGGATAATGAACAAAACCTAGGTTTTGTTACCAAACCTAGGTTTGAAATGGTAGCCAAACACTTTTTTCTGATAAACCTAGGTTTGAAGTCAAAACCTAGGTTTGAACTCAAAACCTAGGTTTTAAAAAAGGTAACCCAAACACTTGAAAAAATGTGAAAAGCTATTTTGGATTGGAAACCTAGGTTTTGGCCACCCAAACCTAGGTTTTGAATAAGCTACAATTTTCTCCTTCTGCACAAAGTACGAGGTAAAAAAAAGCCATCATTACACATGTCATATTGAAATACCTAAAATGCCCTTATTCTCTCTCTTTTCCAACACATTAAACTTATGTCCTTTTTAGTAATTTACACAGAAAAAGCTATTCTCACAACAACTATCCAAACACTCTCATTTTTACAAAAGCTACTTTTTCTAAACATCAGTTTTTTTCCCAGAAGCTATTCTCTAAAAGCTAATCCAAACAGGCAACTACTTTTTTCAGCTTTTACGCGAATTACGAGACAGAAAACACCATCATTACACATGTCATATTGAAATACCTAAAATGCCCTTATTCTCTCTCTTTCCCAACACATTAAACTTATATCCTTTTTAGTAATTTACACATAAAAAAAGCTATTCTCACAACAACCATCCAAACACTCTCATTTATCAAAAGCTATTTTTTCAGCTTTTTCAAAATTAGCTTTTTTTTCAGAAGCTATTATCTAGAACCTAGGTTTTGGTTACCCAAACACAGGCCCTTAGGCAACACCACCTCTTTAACTTGAGATGCAAATAATGAAAGGTTGTTCGCATTTGACGTGTCAGAATCTGTGAGAATCTTTTTTATATCCCATGGATTGACCCCTAGTGAAAGTGTAGATCCCCAATATTCCCGTCCTTCCATGACAAAAAATCAGATTTTGAGAAGAGTGGGAGAGTGAACTTGTATGATTACTTTGACGTAGATTGGGCTACTGTTTTCTTATATATAGTCACATAAACTTACTTTTCAAGTAGTAATTATTTTTCTTGCATGAGAAAGATTTGAGAAATCTTTTTCCCTCTTGATTAGGAAGTTAATACATACTATTATTTCGGAAAAATTAATGATATAATCTTCATTGTAAAAAAGGAGGTTATTGGGATATCGTTAGTTGAGACAAATCACATATTATTTATGCTCAAAAAATCACATGATCAAAATATGACTATTTGGAAAAAAAAAAGGGTTAAAGGTTAAAAATATCTATGAACTTTTATCAAATGTGCACCGAGCACTATAAACTTTCTTTGGGTGCAAAAATACCTCTGAGCATTCAAAAGAGGAGTAAAATTGCCAGATCCGTTAAAGTTAGATAACTTCTGTTACTTTTTATTGTAGGACCCACACTATTTAAAAAAATAAAATTGTCTAAATTTATTAATTTCCTTTAATGCCCTTCCCTCATATCTTTTGTCCTTCCCCATTTTCTTCCCTGGAGTCAGCGACGAAGACATGCTCCGCCACCAACTACGGTAGCAACCGTCATCCGCCAGTACGAGTACAACACCAGGGACATCTTTACATGATCTGATCAATGCATTCGTTTTCATTTCTGTAGAACACATAGGAGAAGGCATAAAATTTATATTTCCTTTTAAAAATTAATCAGATTAAAGCTTGGGTGAAAAATTCGATGAAAGCAAATCAAAAATGAAAAGGGAAGGGACTTGTAGGCATCCAAACAATATACTAAAAGATAATAACAAGATCTGAAGTTTTGATCATTTTCACTAATAAACAAATCTATCATAAAAGATATGCCCTGAACAACAATTTTGAGAATAGAACTTGAAGCTTGAATTGAAGTATGGATGAGATGGAGCAGAGAGTGTTGAATGGGATGCGATGGGCCGATGGCAAGGTTTGAGAGGAGGACCAAGACGTTGCAGGGAGAGCGATTTTCTTGGTTGGAGGTTATACTAGTACTTTCATATGGTATTAGACGGACATTTATTTGTTTTAACGGGGAGGTCAGTTTTGCCCTCATTTTGAATGTTCATAGTTATTTTTGCACCCTAAAAAAGTTTATGGTGTTGGGTGCACATATGGTAAAAGTTTATGGGTACTTTTGACCCTTAACCCGAAAAAAAATGACATGAAATATTTCTAAAAACCTCTAATGCTGCCCAATTAATGTCACTACTTCTAAATCAAATTGTTGTCATTAATTGTAAATTTTGTAATTCTATTGATTTATTAGAGAAATAATTTCTACGGCATGAACCACAATTTGCAGAAATTTGGAAATAAATGATAAATTTAAGAAATAATCACTTCATATCCAAAATGTAGTTGCTTAATTATGCAAATATGAACAAAATACAAAAGAAAATAACAAAATAATCAATAGTAATGTGTATTTATCGATTGTTGGATCAACCCACCCCTTTTCTTACCAAATTGAGTATTGCATGATTTTGAGAATAAAGTTGACCGATTGAATAAACATATATTGGAAGATAAGTGACTAATAAAGAGTTATATGAAAAAAATTATGGAAAAAAATCATATTCAAATTTTTTCTAATTTTAATATCAATAACTTAAAAATATTGTGTGTAACATCCTAAAAATTAATTTAGGATTAGTGGGGGTAAATAGGAATTGATTAATGAGAAATGATGGATTATGAGAATATTTGAAGGATTTTGAGGATTTTAAAGGCCTAGTTTTTCCCTTATTTGACGGATAATAATTTTTGGGGAAATTATTTTTAGGCTCAAAAGAGATTATTGTGGGAGTAAATAAATAAAAGATATTATCGGGAAAATTTTGAGAGTAAAAAGAAAATTTTTGGTTCAAAAGAAATATCTTATTTGAGGATTTTAGGACTGAATAGTGCATTATTCCCAATCTTTTTCCTATTCTCTCACTATTGAATCCGTGACTCTCCAATTCCTCACCCGTGATTTTGCAACTTTTACTATTCATCAATTATATTATTATTATTACTATGGAGTTACTATTCATTACTATTGAGTTACTGTGCACCAATTATATATATACTTCCTCCCCATCCTCTCTCTCGTCTCACTCTCTCTCTCTCTCTCTCTCTCTCTCACTCTCTTTCCACCACCAATATTCCTATCACTAGACTTATTAGAGTCTGTTAGTATAGGAATAGTAAGTTTTTCGGCCAACTAAGCACATTTTTGGAATCCCTTAAGTCTCCTCTACCTTTCTATGTCATTAGTTTTTCAATTTGTTATACTTGAAAAATTAGACCTTGTCTAAATTGGTAATTTTTGGGAGTCCTAAAATTAATAAATTGAAGCTTAGACCTCGATTATGAGTTTCTCTAAGTAGATTTTTCATTGTGAGAGGATTTTCTTAATTATTGGGAATTTTTGGATTTTTGGATATATTGAAAATAGGGCTTTTGATGATCTGAGGTGTCTATAGTTAATTAATAATTTTTAGATGTTTATTAAGGTTTGGAAAATAAATTGTGGATTAAATAATGGATTTTTGAGGTTGAGAAATAATTTAGGGATGTAAGGTTTAATTTTATTTAGGCTTGAATTTTTATAAATAGTTATTGGAAGGATAAATAATTTTGGATATATGTATAAATGGAGTAGAGATAAATTTTAGAGATAGAAAGGGAGAATAAATGTTAAATTGGAAATTTAAAATAAGTAAGGGCAAAGAAAGGGTAGTAAATAATTTATTTTCCAACATGTGAAATTGTTGGATAAATAATTAATTGTGGTTGTATATATGGTTGTGTAGTGCTTGAATTGTACTAAGTTAGCACGTGGGAGCTGCACTATTGTGAGATTGGTGCCAGCTATCAGGTAACCGCTTTCTGCTTGTTTATGTGTGTGTGTAGTGTTAGTAAGAAATTTGAAATATTATTATTTGAAAATTATGATGTTATATGGAGATGAGATTTTAAATCACAAATTGAGATTTGATTATCAATTGATGATTGATGAGATATGGAAATGAGATCTTGGAATATTAATATTTTTATAATAAATGTCCTGTGGAGTATTATTTTGAAATGGCATAAATTTGTTATGTGAAATATTTGAAACGGAAATATATGTAGTTTTGGAAATTATTTAATATATGTATATCATGAAAATACTGGAAGGCCTGGTGCCTGATTGTGGTGTTGCATATCTATGTGTTGTATGTGAGAAATTATTTGGGTATGTGACACCGGTGAATTGGAAATTGTGCCATCACGTGATGAGGTACCCTGTTGCGCCACAGGGACTAATTGATATATTATGAGAAATAAAGGAGAGAAAGACGAAAGAGGGGATATTGCCCCTTGCGGATTTAGAAAGGACTGGATCCTTCTAATCCGTGGTACGTTTCAGGGAGGGTAGAAAGTCCCTCGTGAACTGTACCGTGGTGATCAGGGGCGGGTGGAAGGTCCCGACTGGTCCCACATGTTTTCCCAACATTTCTAGTAAGATTTGTTTGGGTTGTCTGTAATTATCAATGATATATATACTATTATTGAAGATGAATTGTGATGGATTATTTTATAATTATAAACGATGAGAAAAGATATTTGGGACCAAGATATGCATTATATGTGAATACCTGAGCATGCTGTTTGAAATAATGTATATACATATATGTATTCCACTGGACATCTTGCTAGCACACACCGCACTTAGATGAGTAGTTAGTGGTTGCGTTTGGGGCTACCCCCGTTGATCTCACTTTTACAGGTCCTAGGAGTGAAGTAGGAGGTCAAGGGAAAGATCCGGGAACTTCTCACTGATATCGTGAGATACTCTGGACCAGAAGGACATGAGGTATTGCCACATTTAGGATCATATTTTGTATGATGCTTCCGCTGAACCTTGTTATTATTCTGGGAAAAATTATTGTATAATACCTATTATGGTATGGTATTTTAAGGATGATGTGTGGAGTTTAATCATGGGTAATGTAATTTTCTGATATTGTACTGGGAAGAAAATTATATTATGATGACGGAGATTGGAGTTGAGGTTTGAATTAACAAGATAATATCTAAATATTATGGAAAAATCTTTTTCTAACTATGTTAGCTGTTTTACTCAGCAAGTTCCTTTCCTAACATAGTTAGCACTATAAACGATTTAATGTTTAATTGTAAGTGGTTAATAGTGGGATTTTGGAGGTAATGTTACATTGTGCCAAGAAAAAGTTTATGGTACTAATTGCTTTTAAAAATATTAGGATGTCATTCCCTTTCTTTCTACAAGATAAAATTTCCTTGTAATTCTTTTTAGATCTGCACAACTAATATATTCTAAATGCTCTATTGGCCTACAAGGTCTCTGATAAATAAATTGACTTCTATTTTATCATCTACTTAATTCGGTCCTTAATAAAAGATTAAAGTGATTTTTTTTAGATATTAAAGTTGCAAAATAAACTACTTCAAAATACATATATTTATAATTTTTCTCTAAAACTGTAAATATATGTATTTAAAAAAAAGTCATCAACAACATCAGAACATATTTAAAAAAAAAAAACACCAACTCATCAATTAAAAAAACAAAAAATAAAGAAAATGAAACCCACCAAAAATGTAACCCGACCCGACCGGACAGCTGAATTCTCATAGGAAGTGGAAATGGGTGAGTTGAACTTTGACACTAGTCTCAGTGCAGCAGATGACTTCTGTGCCTCACAATCTCTCTTTCTCCTTTCTTTCTTCCTCTTCCAAACTCTCTTCTCCTGTAACCTTAATTCTCTATCGCTTTCTCCTTCTTCTCTTCTACGTTCCCTTTTTCTACACTCTTTTTTTCTTCCAAAAATTAAAGGATACAACTGTAATGTAATGTATGATGTGATCAATGTACTGTCTTAATTGCACTTTGAATTTGTTGTTTTTCTGCAGATTTGTGTTTTGCCTCCGTGTATTAATTATGGTCGGTGGCTGAGAATTTTTGCTTAAGCTGCGATTTCCAGCAATAGGCCAGGTGGATCGCTTTTTTTCCTCTCTATCGATTTGTTTAATTTTCATTTTGAGTTGTTTCAGCCGGCCAACCACATTAAGTTAATAATACTCCCTCCCTTCTTAAATCAAATAATATTATAAAAACACCTATAATCACACTATTTTGTTCCCACAATTTGTCCCTTATATTTTAGTATTTACGAGCATTAATAAGGATAATTTAAAAAAAATTTAGCAAAAAATAAAAAAATGTCTCATATTTTAAAACAAGTCCACCTTACATTTAGCAATGGAAGAAGTATTACCTATAAGCTCTGTTCGGTCTTATAACTTTAATATTTTGATCCCGTTGACTTCCTATTAATAATATACTCTTTTGCCAATTGCCCCACTACTATAAGATCTATGGATTTGTCATGGGCTCATGGCCCAAGTACATACAAGAAACTTTTGGATTTGGATCCCCTCCTTTGCTCCTTCTCTCTTTTACCTTCCTTTTCTCATTCTCACCTTTGGTCCAATAGTTTAGATTAAATAATTTTGTTGAAAGGAATATTATCATAATGATATTTATAAATCATATAAATAAATTTATTATGTCAAAATTTAGTTTGAACAGTTCATCACTGTAATAAAAAAGGAAAAAAAAATATAAATTTAGAGTAGCAGTTTACAATTCTTAATTGTCTGGAGTAAATTTTGATAAATTAAATTTATTATGCATTTTAACAAAATTATTTAATCTAGAACCAATGGTGAAAATGAGAGAACGAGGGCAAAGAAGATGATCCAAATCAAAAGCCTTTCCCCTATTGTATTTATTCACTCAGTTTTACCTTAATAATGTAATATCCAAATCCCTCTCATTTGTTGAGGCAAACATGCCCTTAATTAATTCCCTCCCTATTATTATAAGTTACGTTTAATCAATTTACACATTTAATAAAATTTTTCAAAATCAATAGATTTGTCATAAAATTTGATTTAGTTCAAACATAAAAGACTAAAAATACATGTTAATCTCAATTAATTCTCTTCAGTGGAACATTTCGCTATTATGATTTCCCATGCTATATGCTAGGTTGGTTTCAGTCCTTTTATGATTCGCCCTTCTTAATCGTGAGTTCAATTATTTTCTTTATTGTTACAGTCTTAACTGCAAATAATGTCAAAGAAAAAGAGGGAGCTCTTGATGATGTATTGATAGGATGTTGATTAGTTTGTGCTTCTTATTATCAACTTGAATTTTGAATGAATAAAAATTCTGAAGTACTTTGCAAAAAGACACTCCAGAAGAAAGACGTGGCAAGGTTTCGATCTATGGTTCAGAACTACTGTACTACTTTGAAATGTGTTATGATGACTTGCCTACCTGGTCTTTCCCTGGACAAGTTCATCAGGAAGGAGACCCAAGTGACACTAAGTAGTACTCCATCCTTATTATATATAAGACATATTTGTTTAATTTAATTAGATTAAAGATATTAGTTAAATTGGTTAAAATCACATGATGTTATCAAAACATCCTTACACACTCCTTTATTCATACCCTCGTTCTTTTACTTATTTATTATTAAATAACATTATTATGGATAATTTGGAGAAAACGTGAGAAAAAATAAAAAAAAATTTTATATTTAGAAGTAAACTCACATATCTAAATAGGTTCTATATTTAGATATAGAGAGGTAGTATATGTATTAGCATATTAGCATCTTGTAAAACAAGGATCATGTCATTGAGATCAACTCACGGTAGTAATGTCTGATGTTTTTTTGGACCTTACAGTTGATAATGAAGTAGATGTGGAATTTCTGTATACTGTAGAATGGATAGATACTGAAACTCCTTTTGAAAAGAGGATTGAGAAATATTATTCAACATTCCAGTGGCCCCATTGGTTCTCAATCTCAAATTCATGTGTGCCAATTCTCTTTCTAACTGGTTGCAACTATTTTGAAGCGTGCCCTCCGTAATGATTTCGTCAAGTAAGAATATTTTCTAGTTTCTGCATAGTCAAAAGGGTCAACCTGTTGACTTTAATAGAGCTACCACACTTCAATATTGAGCTAAAATGTACTCCTATACTCATATTTATAAGGCAATTTCAACATATTTCACATTGACCAATGAAAACCTTAAACATAATTATACTTTAAAATTTGATAACTTTCTAATTTTACCTCTATTCAATATCCACTACATAACATGAAAATAAAGTCAAGATATAATAAATGAATGATAAAATGGTTCATTCACTTTTACGATGTGTCATGTAAATAGAATCAAATTAAGTCTTCTCTGCCCTATAAATAAGATTGGATGGATAAATGTTACACTTTTTTGTCTACAAAATAGGCATGTCCATAACGAGGAATTGCAGAGGATGAGGAAGAGACTGGTTGGAAGAATCTCCATGGAGATGTATTTAGGTTTCTTAAGTATAAGTCTTTACTAGCAGTTGCCCTTGGATCTGGTTCCCAACTGTTAACTTTGTAAGTTTCCTCGAGTTCTAACCTTTGTGCATTCTTCATTGTTCTGTCTTAAAGTTGTGCTTATGCATACTATGCAGAATAGTGTTCATATTCATTTTGGCATTTTTCGGTGTATTCCATCCATACAATCGAGGGGCTCTAAATCACAGCATTTGTTGTTATATATGCACTGACTTCTGAAGTTGCTGGCTGCACTGCAACCGCATTTTATTGTCAGCTAGATGGAACAAACTGGGTATGCACATTAGTTTTTTTTTCCTTCAATGAAGTCCAGATTTTCAATCATTGTTCATATCATTCTTTTCCCTTGTTGATGATAGGTTAGGAACCCACATTGACTGGGTGCATTCTCTCTGGGCCTCTGTTTCTCACATTTTGCTTTTTCAATACTGTTGCAATTGCTTGCAACACCAATGTTGCCCTTCCATTTGGCAAAGTTATGGTAATAGTTCTTATATGGACTTTTTAAGCATTCCCCTTACTTGTGTTGGGTGGCATTGCTGGGAAGAAGAACAAAGCAGAATCCTAAGCTCCTTGCGACACAACTATATATCCAAGAGAGATTCCCCCTTTGCCAATATGGCACCGCGGAGCAATTTCTCAATAGTAATGGTAGGGATTTTTCCATCTTTTGTTGTATGCACTGAACTTTACTACATATTTGGCTGTCTTTGGGGTTTCAGGATTTACACCACCTACAACATCATGTTCGTTGTCTTCATCATCCGCTTGATTGTTACTGCTATCACTATACTATGGCGTTGACATACTTCCAGCTAGCTGCTGAGGATTATGAGTGGTGGTGTAGGCATGAAGGTATTGTATCATTATCATTTTTTGGGTTAAGGGTTAAAAATATACATGTAATTTTGTTAAAAGTTTGTCTAGCATCAAGTGCTTTTTTTAAACCAAAAGTAACTCTGAAATTCTAAATTAAGCTCAAAAATCACACTTACAATTTTGGTAGAAAAAAGGGTATGGTGCTAAACGCACTTTTGACAAAATCACATGTGTATTTTTTTACCCTAATTTAACGGTAAATGTGACTTTTGAGCCTAGTTTAGAAGTTTATAGTTACTTTTGATCCAAAAAAGCGCTTGGTGCTGAACAAACTTTTGATAAAATTATATGTGTATTTTTTACCCTTAACTCTATTTTTTTATGCTAACTTAAGTCTTGAAGTGATGGCTAAATGAATATTTGCTTATTGGCTTAACTCACAAAAGCCTTGAATTATAACTAGATGCCTTAGTGAGTGAGAATGGTTGATCAAGTAGTATGGAGTCGGTTAAAAACAGGAAGAGGGAGACCAGAGAGAACATTTAGAGAAGTTATTGAAAGGGATCTTTTGATTAATAATTTATGAAAATTACGGCTTTGGATAGAGCACAATAGCGTCATGTGATCCATGTAACCACCTAGTGGAATAAAGTTATGCTACTACTAGTGCTTTCGTCATTTGTATAATCTAGCCCAGATTACCGTAGTCAATATTCCCCTAGCCATCACATCTTGGAAGAAAGTGTCTCAACAATGCCCACTTTGTTGATTTATTGATGCATTGTAATATTCATTATCATTTATTGATTATTTCCCCAGATTCCTGGCATCTGCGTTTTTAGTTGTTACTCTAATTAGTGCAGAATTTGGCCTATTGGTTCATCTATATATTTATGTTGAGATCGGCCTGGTTTAGTCATTTGACCAATATAATTCAGCTTTGATGATTGTGAAAATTATTTCATAAATTGAGTTTAAATTCCATAAAATTTACTCAAGATTTCTTTTTGTGCAGACCATTTCTGTATGGTGGATCAGCAGGGTTATATATCTATTTCTATTGCTTCTACTACTTCTACACACGCTCTGATATGACTAGATTCTTACAGATCTCATTTTTCTTTGGATACACGGCCTATATATGCTATGGTTTCTTTTTTTATGCTTGGAACTATTGGATTTTTGGCAACTTCACTCTTTGTTTGTCACATGTATGGATCCATCAAGTGTGAGTAGGCAATTTTTTGTGGTTGTGAGATACCAAAAAGGAAAAAACAGCTGACATTGAAAAAAAAAAGAGCATGTTGATTATATGAAAAGTCAAGGGCAACAATCATTTTAGTTTATCATTCTCTGTATTTAACCATATTTATCAGTCGTATATTAGAGAGAGTAAGATACAACGATTAACACTGTATTTTGGTTATTGTATTTCAGCTTCATACTCATTCATCCCCCGAAGGTAATATATACTCCTTTTCAAATGTAAGGCATGTTTTGTAAAATTCTATGTTTATTCTTTTTAGCGAACTTATCCACAACCAATAGCGGTAGTCCTCCACTTCTTGGCCACAAAATGCTCTCTATATCCAATGGTGACATTCGAATTCCCACCACTTGAAATTCTATGTTTCTTTTTGGTTTGAGTAAATTTTTATGTTTCAATGCAATGAATAACTTTTTTGTAACTAAAATTCTCCCAGGAATATGTCAAAATTACTACTAACTCAAACCTTTCCTAAAGTGTAACTAATGATTAGTAGTATTAAAGAAGGATAAAATTGAAAAAATATTTTGAAATCTTCACCTTCTACTTGTTTATATGTTTCATACAAATTAAGAAAAATGTTAAAATTTTCATAAAATTCAAGTTATTTCTAAATCTACCACTATAAACATTATTATATTCCAACATCATATTATTAATGTTTATCATTTCATTATCCTTATTAAATATAAGCACGTACCATTCGAGTGGAAGAGTGGCTAGTAACATTAATTTAAACCGCTGCAAACAAAAGAGTTTCAATCTAACAAAGTCACTTTCAATGACCTATGTTGAAAACAGTTTTATTTGCAGTGTTTTGAGTCAATACTCACAATTCATCTTTTAATGGTTAATATAACTTTTAGTTTTTGAATTTTCACTTAATTTTAGTTTTGATCTTCAAACTTTAAAATCGGTGGTGAACTTTCGATCAATTTTGGTCTTTATCCCTAAACTTTAAAGTCGATGGTTTTAGTATTTGAACTTTCAGTCAACTTTGGTGTTGGTCCCTAAACTTTCAGTCAACTTTGGTCTTAGTCCCTGAACTTTCAGTCAACTTTGATCTTGGTCCATGAACTTTTAGTCAATTTTGGTCTTGGTCCCTGAACTTTAAAAAACTTGAAAAATTAGGGACCGATGGTTAAAATGGCATAAAATTGAGGGACCAAAACCATCAATTTAAAGTTCAAAGACCAAGACCAAAATTGATCGAAAAGTCAGGGACCAAAACCAATGATTTTGAAGTTGAGAGACCAAAACTAAAATTAAGTGAAAGTTCAAGGATTAAAAGTTGTATTAACCCCATCCTTTATATGATCTTTAAAGAATAAACTAATGAAGAAAAGGCAAGCGAAAGAAAGAAAAGAGGAGATAGAAGAAAGGGGAGAAAGGGGAGGGATAGGAGAAAATTAGAGAGAATGGTAGGGATAAGAGCATACAGGGGATGCAAGAAAAAATCAAGTTTAATTCAATTCATTAAAGGTGAATACAATGGCCAAACCTAAATCAAACTCTAATCATAATCAAAAGATAAGAAAGATAACTGCAAAATATTTAAAGATGACAACTCAAATAAATACTAATTCTAATGGAATAATATCTTATTCGGATTTCTAATAGAACTAATCTAATTAAATCCTAATTTTTTATCCTAAACTCCACCATAATTAATCATGCACGCTTAAGAACACTAAAATAGAAGAGATAATTCTTGGCATCCCACAATAATCCTATTTCGTCATCAGTATTCAAATGCCTTCTTTTGTTGAAGTCTAGATTCCAACGTCCTTTGATATCATAAAAATTTCCACCCTCATACCTCAAAACCACTTGATGTGAAGATTGAGTATCAATATCCCAAACTTTAAGTTCAACTCCTTGTTTAGTTTGAGCTTTACTTGCATCATCAGCTTTGGTTAACTTAGGCAACACCTTCGCTTCAACTTGATCTGCATCTAGTTCAAGTTTGTTATAATTTGACGTGTCATAGTCTGTGAGAACCTTTTTGATGTCCCATGGAATATCGAGCCCTAGTGAAAGGTCAGATCCCCAGTCTTCCTGTTCTTCCATGAGAAAAAATCCGATTTTTGAGAGAAGAATGGGAGACTGAACTTGTAAGATTATTGTGACACGGATTGGGCTAGTGTTTTCTTATATATAGCCACATAAACTTGCTTTTCAAGTAGTAATTATTTTCGTTGAATGAGAAAGATCTGAGAAATCTTTTACGCTCTTGATTAGGAAGTTAATACATACTATTATTTTGGATAAATTAATAAAATAATTTTCATTGTAAAAAGGAAGTTATTGGGATATCGTTAGTAGAGACAAATCATATTCTTTTTTATGCTCAAAAAAAATCATATGATCAAATATGGCTATTTGGAAAAACAATGACATGAAATATTTCTAAAAACCTCTAACGCTGCCCAATTAATGTCACTACTTCTAAATCAAATTGTTGTAATTAATTGTAAATTTTGTAATTCTATTGATTTATTAGAGATATAATTTCTACGGCATGAATCACGAATCAAGATTTGCGGAAATTTGGAAATAAATGATAAATTTAAGAAATAATCACGTCATTTCCAAAATATAGTTGCTTAATTGAGCAAATATGAACAAATATAAAAAAGGAAATAGCAAAGTAATCAACAGTAATGTAAGGGTAAAAGAAAAAAAAAAAACAGTAATGTGTATTTATCGATTGTTGGATCAACCCACCCCTTTTCTTACCAAATCGAGTATTGCATAATTTTTGGAAACAAAGTTGATTGATTGAATAAAAATATATTGGAAGATAAGTGACTAATAAAGAATTATATGAAAAAATTGATGTTTGAATATCAATAACTCAAAATTATTGTGCCAAGAGAAAGTTTATGATACCGGTTGCTTTTAAAAAATATTACGATGAAATTGCCTTTTTTTTCCTACAAGATGAAATTTCCTTTTAATTCTTTTTAGAACTACTCAACTAATGCTAAATGCTCATACTATACTATTGGGGTATAAGGCCACTAATAAATTGACTTTTCTTTTGTCATCTACCCAATTCGGCCCTTAACAAAAGGTCAAATTGTTTTTTTTTTTGAGTTATTAAATTTGTAAAATAAACAACTTTAAAATATATATTTATAGTTTTTTTTCCAAAAACTAAGTTGTCTAACTTACTATGTTAATAACTTAATATACAATGTAATGACATGTACCATATGTTATCATTGACTATTTTATTTCATAAAATTAATATCCCCTGACAAAATCAACTTATTCGGATATAAAATAGATATTTTCTAAATTTTGATGAGAAAATCAAGCCATCAAGATCATCAGCCCATATTACGAGAGAGCCCATTAAAAGAAGTCAGCCCAAAGAGCAACCCGACCTGACACACTTGTCTCACGAGGAGAGAGGAAATGGCCATGGGTGAGTTGGAGTTCGACACTAATCTCAGTGGAGCAGATGACTTCTCTGCCTCACAATCTCTCCTTCTCCTTCTCCTTCTCCTACCTTTCTTCCTCTTCCAAACTCTCTTCCCCTGTAATCTTCTTCTCTTTCTCTTTCTTCAACATTCCCTATTTCTACTCTCTTTCTTTTCCTCCAAAAAGTGAAGGATACAAGTACAACTATAATGTAATGTATGATGTGATCAAATTGTTGTCTAAAATTTAAATGAATAAATATTGTTTAAAACAAAATAAAAATTAAATCATCTTATGAAATTCAATCTTTGAAAAAGTTAAATGTACATAAATATTTGCAGCATAATTAATCATTGAAGTAAAAAATGATAATTTTAACATAATAAGTATATATTTAAATATAAACAATAAGAATAAAAAAACTAAATGAATCATCTGATCCGTGCCCCATTGATATATATATATATATATTTTTTTTTTTTGGAATGAAAACATGTATATCATTATCTCAAAATGAGCTTACAACAAAGAGACTACAAAGAGCTATGCCTCTATCCTTCATCAACCCACCCTCATGGATGAAGGGAGGGGTTAATTAAAGATACAAAAATTCCTATATATATTGTGAGAATGTTTAGCTAATTGATCGGTTAGAAAATTATGTTCTCTACAAATATGCACTACACTATGGAAGAATAGCTTATAAGAGGTGTGGATTTTTTGGATGGTTTTTCGAATAACCACCACTCACAATGGTTTTGTTGTAGGTGACGACTTTTTTGTACCACAAATTCTAATAAATGAATGATAAATAAGGTAGCGTTCTTAATCGCGACGGCTCCCTCCTAATCATGTTAGGGTTTTATTTATTATAGGGTTTCTATCTTTTGCTATCTGTGCTTTCTTTTGGTAGACATTTTATTTAATGCTTTGTATCTTACTTTTCTTTATTAAAATGAAATAATATATATTATTGGCAAAATAAAAACATTCTAATCATAATCAAAAGATGATAAAGATAGCTGCAAAATATTTAAAGTTAATAATTCAATTCAAATAAATACTAATTCTAATGTTTGACAAAAAAAAAAATACTAATTCTAATGGAGTAATATCCTTATTCAGAATCATAATAGACGCCCTAACTAATCTAATTAAATCCTGATTTTTTATCCTAAACTCCACCATTATTAATCATGCACGACGCTTAAGAACACTAAAATTGAAGCGATAATTGCGGGCATCCCACAACAGCCCTATTTCGTCATCAGCATTCAGATGCCTTCTTTTGTTGAAGTCTTGATTCCAATTTCCTTTGATACAACTTCCACGCTTACATGACAAAAACACTTGATGTAAAGATTGAGTATCAATATCCCAAACATCAAGTTCAACTCCTTTTTTAGTTTTTGCTTCCCTTGCGTCAGCTTCGGTTAACTTAGACAACACCACCTTTTTAACCTCAGATGCAGCTAAAAAAAGGTTGTTCGCATTTGACGTGTCAGTATCTGTGAGAACCTTTTTTATCTCCCATGGATCGACACCTAGTGAAAGGTCAGATCCCCAGTCTTCCTGTCCTTCCATGAGAAAAAAAATCAGATTTTGAGAAGAGTGGGAGGGTGAACTTGTTTGATTATTTTGACGTAGATTGGGCTACTGTTTTCTTATATATAGGGCTGTTCAAAAAGATCTTGTCCCGGTTGTCCCGATCCTGTCCCGGACCTGTCAGGACCGAAATTTCCCGGGACCAGCGGGATTCGGTACCGGGATCAACGGTACCAGGACTAAATTGAAAGCGGGACGGTACCGGGATACGGTCACGTCTCTCGGATTCCCGGTCCCGGTACCAGTATCATAAGTATAATTACTTAAATTTTTCCCATAATCCAACTATGTATTTCTTCTTTTATTTTTCTTTTCAATTACTCTATCCCCAACCCAAAGATGATTTTTAATATTTCTTCGTAGAATCGTTTGATTGATTGATTGATTCAATCATTAAATGTTTTATGGTTTAACCATTTAGGAGGTGCACCTCTTTTTTCTTTTACACTAATTCCACATTAATTGATTGATTGATTCAATCATTTAATTATACATGTGATATTAAAAAATTAATTATATTATATTATTAGTAACTAAAGTGTAAAATATATAGGTTATTTGTTTATTTCTTGGTTAGTGAGATTTTGTTAAAGAACATTGGGACGTCCCGGTCCCGGTCATATCCCGGTCCCGTCCCGATGGGACCAGGACATCTTTAGTACCAGTACCGAGACCGGAACACAAATGACGTCCCGGCCTTCTTCCGGTACCGGGACTCGGGAAAGGGGTGTCCCGGTTTCGTCCCGGTACTTGAACAGCCCTACTTATATATAGTCACATAAACTTGCTTTGCAAGTAGTAATTATTTTTGTTGCATGAGAAAGATTTGAGAAATCTTTTTCCCTCTTTTAGGAAATTAATAATACTATTATTTAGGAAAAATTAATGATATAATTTTCATTGTAAAAAAGGAAGTTATTAGGATATCGTTAGTACAGACAAATCACATATTATCTATGCTCAAAAAATCATATGATCAAAATATGGCTATTTAGAACAAAAATGACATGAGATATTTCTAAAAACCTCTAATGCTGCCCAATTAATGTCACTGCTTCTGAATCAAAATGTTGTCATTAATTGTAAATTTTGTAATTCTTTTGATTTATTAGAGACATAATTTCTACGGCATGAATCATGATTTGTCTAAATTTGGAAATAAATGATAAATTTAGGAAATAATCACGTCATATCCAAAATATAGTTGCTTAATTATGCAAATATGAACAAATATACAAAAGAAAATAACAAAATAATCAATAGTAATGTGTATTTGTCGATTGTTGGATCAACCCACCCCTTTTCTTACCAAATCGAGTATTGCATGATTTTGAGAATAAAGTTGATTGATTGAATAAAAATATATTGGAAGATAAGTGACTAATAAAGAGTTATATGAAAAAAATAATGGAAAACAATTATATTCAATTTTTTTCTAATTTGAATATCAATAATTCAAAAATATTGTGCCAAGAAAGTTTATGGTACTGGTTGCTTTTAAAAATATTAGGATGTTATTGCCTTTCTTTCTACAAGATAAAATTTCCTTTTAATTCTTTTTAGAACTGCACAACTAATACTAAATGCTCACACTATTGGGCTATAAGGCCTCTGATAAATTGACTTCTATTTTATCATCTACTCAATTTAGTCCTTAATGAAAGATCAAATTGATTTTTTTAGATATTAAAGCTGCAAAATAAACTACTTCAAAATAAATATTATATTTTTATAATTTTTCTCCAAAACTATAAATATATGTATTTAAAAAAAAGTCATCAACAACGCCAGCCCTTATTTAAAAAAAAATCAACTTATCAATTAAAAAAACAAAAAATAAAGAAAATGCAGCCCAAAAAATGTAACCCGACCCGACCCGACAGCTGAATTCTCATAGGAAGAGGAAATGGGTGAGTTGGCCTTTGACACTAGTCTCAGTGCAGCAGATGACTTCTCTGCCTCACAATCTCTCTTTCTCCTTCCTTTCTTCCTCCTCCAAACTATCTTCTCCTGTAACTTTAATTCTCTTTCGCTTTCTCTTTCTTCTTTTCAACATTCCCTATTTCTACACTCTTTTTTTCTTTCAAAAATTAAAGGATACAACTGTAATGTAATGTATGCTGCGATCAATGTAATGTCTTAATTACACTTTGAATTTGTTGTTTTTCTGCAGATTTGTGTTTTGCCTCCGCGTATTAATTATGGTCGATGGCTGAGAATTTCTGCTCAAACTACGATTTCCAGCGATAGGCCAGGTGGATCGCTCTTTTTCCTCTCTATATTTTTTTGATATAAACTGGATCAAATGCTAGGGACCTATGTGTCATCCCTCAAATGGCTCCTTGTAAGCAAGGAGGCGGCTGTTTATAAAAGCAGAAATTGCTTGACATTTCATGTGCTAGTTTAGCCAACCAATCTGCGTTGCTTTCCCGAGGAAGTTTTCTTTTTCCTCTCTATCAATTCGTTTAATTTTCATTTTTTAGGTTGTTTCCGCCGGCCAACCACACTAAGTTGATAACTAGCACATACTCCTCTACGCAATGTGTGGAGAGCAATTTAACTATACATACCTTGATTTTAATAGCATTATTACAAGATGCCCTCATAAATTCATTTAGAATAAAAATCAGGACAGATACAAAGGAATTTATGAATTACATTTTGAAACATGGAACTACAATATTTTGAACTAATGCTACTAAAAAACCTCCTTATACATTATTATTTTTGCTTTGCTTCCTCAATCATCATCGCCACTTTTTGGTACATATCTTGAAAGTTTATCTAAATTAAGACAATATATGAATACAACAATAGCCTCTCAAATAAGACATATAAGTCTGACTTTGTAAGGGATGTAAAGCTATTGTAAAAATCCGAATCAATATATCATCAAAATGAATCAGATGAGAGAAGATAAATTTAAGTGAAAAGAGATTCCCAAGTGGGTATATTAGCGGTGACAATTTTTTTTTTAAATATTAAAAAAGATAGATCCGAAAGTCAAAACAGCAAATTCATAAGTGCCATTTCCCCTAATAGTTCTATTTCAAACATAAAAACCTAAAACATGGACTACAGGACTGATTATATCAAGGAGCATGATCATACCACCTGATGACAATGATGAGTGATTACCACTTTTGCAAAAATAATGGTCAATCAGTGAAATGCTTACAGGGGCCAAGTTAGAAGCAATACCTATATTAAGATGCAAACAGTAAGTGTGAGACATGTTAGCCTCATAAAAATACTCTCACATAACAATATTCATTCTAACATATCAAAACATACCTTTCGATAAGAGACCTGTTTTATAAGGGGAAAGCCATAATTTGGTCAATATTTTGAACAAAAAAACGGAAAGCCCAAAATCAGCCAATAAAACAGCGTCATTGAGGAAAACACTATGGACATATAACCAATAATGAGGATAAAGATAGAAACAAATGAAGCACAATGATACAGAGATCAAGCCAGGTACATAAATGCCGGAATATCATACAAGAATCCATTGCAAACTATTATGTAATAGTTCTTTATTATTTTGTTTGGGTGCAGTTCATTAACTGTTACTATTGTTAAAAGGGCAAGATAAAGCAAAGTAGAAACATACCGGTGAAAATGATAGATAGAATATCAGTTGAAGAAGCATATTGTACCTCTTATGATCACTTTCATCATTTTCAGCCCTTATTATCGCATAATCGTGTGTGACCAAGCAAAATGAAATTGTTAGCATAATTATCTAGAAGTTGAATTTCCTGACTCACCAACAACGAATTACTTCCAACTCAACATGATTTTTAGAAACCCAATATTAAGATATGAAATTGGAAATATTATCACTACTTTCTGCACCCTAATAAGCAAATAAGATAATACAAAATTGCAGACAAAAAAATTGTAATTTACCAACTCAACATGATTCTTAGAAACCCAATGTTAGAGAGACATACTGATCCATCCATTCATATCATGCGCATGTCGTTTTCTAATTGGTTGACCATCTTCAGTGGTTGCATGCTCAACTCTTGAAATGATGTAGGCAAAATCAAAATGAATAAATGTGCTCTTTGCAGCTCTTCTTTTGTTGAATATAACATTGAAAGAAAAGAGTTAAACCGCCATAATAATATCACACCACTAAATCATTATGCCATGCTTCTACTTACTTGTATTGATGGCCCAAGCAGCTACTGACTTTTGTACATGGTTACACAAGAAAACCAATTTTGGAAGCCACCCATTGATAAATTAAACCTTCAAGACATATGTCTCTTGAAAGAATACTATATGTTAAATGAGTTGATTAATAAACCTTCAAGAAATATGTCTCCTGAAAGAATACTATATGTTAAATGAGTTAATGCTTAAGAAAGATGTGGGCAGCCACCGATATTTTATACATGTATCAAGAGAAAACCAATTTCAGAAGCCAGACAAAAGCCACTGATTAATAACACTTCTAGAAACATATCTCACAAGGGAATAAAGAATATTAACTTAGTCAATGCTTAAAACAAGCCCAAGTAGGTAAAGATTTTTGACAAGGCAATATGGAAAAAAATTGAAAAGCAAGCCACCCACTGATTAATAAACCTTCAAGAATTTGGTCAAAGAAAAAAACTTCAAGAACGATGTATCATGGAGGATTACAACAAGTTGACTGAATTAACGCTTAAAACATGCATGTTTATTTCAGGCACTGGCATAAAAGTGATATACTAATAAAACATTGGCTGAAACCAACATTTTACAAGAACAATGATATGCTTAATTGACATTATACATTGATTAAAATAGCATATTAATAGTTTTGGCAGATCCAAGAAATCAGAGAAACCCTTCCCTGCGGCCAGTACCACTACAACATTAAGCTTGTTACAAGTCATAGAAAGGAAGTTTAACTCATTGCAAATACGACAACAATTTGAGAAATAAAGTAGTAAACCACATATAGAAAGGATTCAGTTTGATGACTTGGTCCCCAAAAGTTGGCACACCCCAGTAGAAGCGAATTGGGGGGAAAAGAATTATGACTACTTTTCACATTTCTTGACAATCTTAGACAGCATAGCTTCATTTCCAATCATCATCATCCTCATAGTTGTTCTTTTGGGCTTTGGCCTTTTTGGACTGCTTCTCTTTAAGCTTCTTTGATTTTCTCCATGTAATGATCGTTCAGAAGATCATCCACCCCAATAACCTTATTCCTGGTCAAAATTCAAGAGTTAAGAACAAAATTCAAGCAATCAGATTTTAAAAATAATATTAAGGGATTGGAATTTATATGCAGCAGAGTTTCGCATGATCTCAGATGGTGCAAAAGTCGTTGTAAACTCGAACAAAAGAAATTACTTTTGGAAACATCATTTGAATTGCCAAAAGATTAACTAACTCAGATTGGATTTATTAATATTTTCGAGCAAACCACCCCTTAACAAATAAGACCAATCATCCCTTAGCAACCTACCAAATTAACAGTACACAATCAGAAAAGTAAAGGATTCTCCCCATGTTTCACCCAGTAAAAGATGATTTTGTCAAATATGCATGTGTTCAAGGAATAAAATCACAGAACAAAATCAAGGAACTGCTATATAGTGAATTCAAAGCCCACATGTATTCTTAATATCTGCTGAATCATTCTTTTCCTCTCCCACATTGGTCACCAGTTTCCCATTCAGTCCTCCATACTTAGGCTCAGCATCAGGCACAACTTTTCCATTATCAATAGTACTTGCACGAGTAACAGGGCTGTCTAGATGATCATTTCCAGGGGAGTTTAATGCATTGGAAGCAATGGATGATGAGTGCTTCTGCTCAGCAGGATCAGTTTTAAAATTTTCAGAGGAAGCTTTACTTACAAATTTTATGTCAAGAAAACAAAAAGCATTCATAAGGAGTGGAAAGCTGTATAGATTTGTTCACATATGCAGGCTCAATAGCTTAAAAAAGTTCGGAAAAATTTTACTTTACCCCCATAATAAGGAATTAATCTCATATTCCCCTAAAACATTCTGAAACTTCACTGCACCCCCAAGGGACTAAAGTGAAATTAAATGTTTCAACTAAAAGACCAAAATGTCCTTATTGACAGAAGTACAAACGTCTTGAAAATTTCTTATATGTGTCTTGGAAATTCTCTATATGTGTCTTGAAAATTTTCCATATGTGTCTTGGAAATATAATTGTAAAATTTTGGACGTTTTAGTGTTGGATTCCATGATTTTTTAGATTTGAAAATACTCACATTGATGTTCAAAATAAGCACAAATATTTTGAAAGTTCCCCATATGTGTTTCGAAAATTTCCCATAAATGTCTTGAAAATTCTCCATATGTGTCTCGGAAATTCTTCATATGTATCTTGGAAATCTAGTACAAATTTCAATAAGAACATTTTGGTCTTTTAGCTGAAACATTTAATTTCACTTTACTCATTTGGGGCTACAATGAAATTTCATAATGTTTTTGGGGGAATCTGAGATTAATTCCTTATTATGGGATTAAAGTGAAATTTTCTTAAAAAGTTCAAGTAAGGAAACTGAAGAAGCCCTTGTTCAAAGGTGATGCAACAGGGAAGAAAACCATAAAGAATGTATAAGATTGCAGAAAACATAATCGGACCTTGCTCATTAAATGTTTTCCCTTTGTTTGAAGTAAATAAAGAGTGATATGCTACTTGAACTCCTTCTTCATCTTCCTCCTCTTCCCCCGTCACAGTCTCCATCTAGAAATCTAGAAATTGACGAAAACCCAATCCAAAATAAACTACTTTTTTTTTTTTGCCAAATACAAAATAAACTACTTTAAAATACATATACTTATAGTTTTTTTTTTCAAAAACAAAATTATCTAAATTAATATGTGTAATGACATGTACCGTATATTATGATTGACTATTTTATTTTGCAAAATGAATATCCCCAACAAAATCAAGTCGTTCGGATATAAAATAGATATTTTCTAAATTTTGATGAGAAAATGAAGCCATCAAGAACAGCAGCCCGTATTACCAAAAACCAGAACATCAGGCCATTAAAAGAAGCCAGGCCAAAAAGAGACCCGACCCGACCCGACAGTTGGAGTTCGTCACTAGTCTCACGAGGAGAGAGGAAATGGCCCAAATGGGTGAGTTGGAGTTCGTCACTAGTCTCAGTAGAGCAGATGACTTCCCTGCCTCACAATCTCTCCTTCTCCTTCTCCTACCTTTCTTCCTCTTCCAAACTCTCTTCCCCTTCCCCTGTAATCTTCTTCTCTCTCTCTTTCTTCAACATTCCCTATTTCTACTCTCTTTCTTTTCCTCCAAAAAGTGAAGGATACAAGTACAACTGTAATGTAACGTATGATGTGATCAATGCGATGTCTTAATTTCACTTTCAATTTGTTGTTGTTCTGCAGATTTGTGTTTTGCCTCCGCGTATTAATTATGGTCGCCGGCTTAGAATTTCTTCTCAAGCTGCGATTTCCAGCGATAGGCCTGGTATAGATCGCTTTTTTTTTCCCTCCTATTGTTCTATTCGTTTAATTTCATTTTATTTTATTTTTGTAACTGGTTGAGTTTACAGGCGCATTTGATCCGGAGCTACGCTCAGTGCTTGAACTCGCCACGGACTCTGAGTTGTATGAGCTTGAAACTATTCTTTTTGGCCCTAGGTAGGAGGATGGAATCGTCTGGAAATGTGGAAATTCTGTTTTTAATTTCTTGCTGAGTATTGTTTAGGGTTATAATTTAGGCAATTCTAAGTGTTTGAATGGTGGTGGATTTTTTTTTTTTTTGCCTCTTTACATGTATCAGCTACTTCAGTCCTTTGCTAAAATCAATTCCGAGTAGGACTGAGTTTGACCGGGCAATGATTGGAGTGGACCTTCAAGAACGAGATGAATATATAGCTGCACTTGAGTCGCGGTTTTTATTTCTTGCAGCTGATGCCAGGTCTACGTTAAGGTTATTCATTGCATAATCTTTTTTTTAATACTATGCCAAATCTGTAGCTAAGAATTATTCGTATGGAATTCATGGTGTTGCCAAGCTCATGAAGAAGTACCTAGTTGCGTTATTATTGGATTTTTTTTTTGTGCAAATTATTTATATATATATATATATATTGTTGAATGCCTGATCTGGGTAAATTGTTTAGTTTGGTTAATTCTTTGTAGGGGTTGGAGGCCATCTTATAGAAATGTTTTGCTTGAAGTGAGGAAAAGGTTAAACATCCCTTGCTCAAGCAGATTGTCAACTGAAGACCTTGAAGTAGAAATTTTCCTCCACCTATTGCAAGATGACTCAAGGTACAGTTCTTTCAACCCAAGCTGTGAATTAATTATTCTTTTTTTGGGATTAAATGGCACTTAGTTTTTTTATCCCTATAGTTTTCTCTTGCAAGTTTATGAGCAATGACAAGCATCTCTTTATTGAAATGCTGGCACTTTCCTCGTATTCTCCGTTGTTCCTTGCATAGAACAAGGCATATTTAACTTTATGAAGCGATGTGTGAGTTTTTTATAATGAACTTTAAGATGGCCTTGTGATTAAAGTTGCAAGGATTAGCTAATTCTTTTTGACACTTGATGTGAAACTATTCAAATCAAGATGGTTAGATGTTGTTCTGCACCAGCACTATACTGATACTCTTAGGCAGCAGTTTACCTTTCCTGATAACCATATGTTTGCTACGATTTATTGGATACATATTTGTTTCCTTTTTTAGTTGTACAGTAATAATCTCAATCTTGCATGCTTCTGTAGTGAAAATTCAGAAACTTCTGCAGACTTGTTCGATTTAGGCACAGCATCTAATGTTCAAGGTGGCCAACTCAGTCAATGGAAAGCACAAGTTCTTGCAGCCTTGAAAGTTGGTGCGGGAGAGTTTCAGTCAGTGATTTTAAAGGTATCTTAAATGGTTAGCATAGATACTTCAGATGGAAATTTTTTTCAAAATTCATAATGATTTGATTTGATTGAAGATGATATCTCTCTCCTAATTCTTTATCTTCTCTTGTCTTCTCAAGGGTGGTGGTATATTTACATTCACAAAAATATATCAATTGGTAAGAGAATGATATCCTTTTTTATCTTATCTTAAAAGAGTCTCCAATAGAAAGCCTTTGATCTTAGGTTTTCTTTGATGACTAAATGGTATCTTGTAGTTAACAAGAAAATTATCTGGGAAAGTTCTTTTAGAAGCTGCTAACTACCAGATTAAGAAAGAGTTAATGAAGAAGGTATGTACTGGTTGGGAATGGGGGTTTGATAAACTGAAAAATGTTTCTCCTGACCATTGACATGCACTCTGTTCTCCATGATTTCCAGGGTGGACAGTTAGCTGTTGTTAATCTAGAATCTAGGGTAGCCTTGCTTGCAGCAAAACAGGTGACAGGCATTAGCCATTTGTTTGTCTGAGAAATGAAGTTATTTATTCATAGTAATGCATTCAAGTGACATTTATGGAATCTGTTAAGATATCATTATAATTATTTTAGTGCATTACATTCAAAATGCTTAGATTTTAAAATTTGAACACGTATCCTGTATGCTTGTTTTTCTTGATGCATCTCATTGTTATAGAACTCCGAAACTTCTTATTATTCTTCAATTTTATAAATGATTCAAGCACATTTCTATGTCTTGCAGAGTCTTAGGCAAGCCTTACTATTTATAGGTTATGATAAGATGACTGATTAAACATTTTATATTGATATATTCATGATGCGCAACTCCCTGGTTCAGCCCATTCAACTATACAGTTCTGAAATAGCTGGAGCATAATGCTATTACTGGAATGTTTTCATCCCTTTTGCCTGCATATGTTTGGTGCAAAGAGGAAGTAGGGTTCAATTTATAAATTTAAAACCATTCTTTCTCATCTTAGCTTTGAAATGGTCCAGGGATTTCTTGGCGCGGCATCAAGATATGTGGGCATCAGAAGCATGATGACACTACTTGGACCTGTGTATCTTCCTCATCTCATCGCATAACTAAAATTTCTTCAAGCTATGCATTCTTATTTTAACTTGTCCTTCCTGATTTTCCTTTTAAATTTAAACTTATATTACAGAATAATATTTGAAACAATTCTTCTATATGATGAAAATTGTGGTTAATAATGAAATATGTATGCACATTTTGATATCAACTTCATTGTTCTCCTACATTCTTAGATGGAGTAATCCCTTCAAGAGAAGTATACTAGAACTTCTCAGTCATAAGCTGGAGCAGGGATCTTGTCTCTGTTTGAATTCTGTGTTTAGAAGAATCTGATGATTTTTCCCTTAATTTCTATACCACATATTATCACTCTGATCCGGGCCTTTTTCTTAGCCTCTTATGGACCTTTTATAAGACAATGAAAGATGAAATTTTAGCTGCCGCCAATCTGAGGAAAAATTTAGGAGCTAGTGATCAGAGATGTGGGGAACAGATTATATACTCTGTACATTGATAACCATATCAAATTGATGGACGTAATGATTAGATTTCTGTGACCTCTTTGCTTTCAAATTATGATATTTCCAAGGCACATTTATGGCTAGGTGTTGATAATATTACGTCTGACGTTACATTGTACAGGCTTTGGGGAACCTTTCTTGCAGATCTTGTCATTCAAATGCTTGGAACTGATTATGCCAGAATCTTGCGAGCAATTTATGCTCTGGCACAGGTAATTTTTACACTTCTGTTCTTCCAATTTAGGCCTCCACCAGATCCCAGTTTAGCCATCTTGCCCATCTTGATACGGTTGTTGTGCTTAACCTTGAGTTTATTCGTTAATACTCCCTCTGGTCTCTTTTATAAGCTCTCTTTTATAAGCTTCAAATAACTTATTTAGTAATTTATATCCATAAACCACAAAGTAGTTATATTAACTTCTATTATGTTATTAAATGGACCTTTCATGAGTTCATTCCTGTATGCATTTTTGCTAGTGAAACGTGAGATTAATGTTAGTCGTCAGGGAGCAAGATATAACATAACATCTGTTCACTGTTCGTTGTTCAATATGATCATAATGCATCTCATGCAATAGTGCCGATGATGCATGGAAAGCTTATTTATAGTTAGGGTTGACTTTTGATCATAAAATAAATCCTTTTTTCATTTTATTTCTTATCATTATCATTGTTCTCCAAGTTAATTTGACTTACTTATATAAACAAATATATAATCTAATGACACGTAAGTTTTTCAGGAATATCATGTAATGTATAATATATAATTAAGTAGTTTATTATTTATCTTTTTCTATCTTCTCAAATTAGTCAATTGGTCCTTATATTAAGGAGCGGAGCTAGTAATATTTTATGGATAATGTGATAGTGTATTGATGTACCTCTATTGGGTTTCATCTAGGTTTTTACAATTAGTCTTTTAATAAATGACATCATAACATATGAGAGTTTAATGGGAAAAAGACAAATAAAGATTTTCCAATCATCAAAAGGACAATCTGATACACCGAATTTCAGAATGGACGGATCAGTACGATTGACTGAAGTGTCCAATGCAAAATTAAAAGAAAAAATTCAAAAAGCCCTCAAAGATCTTCCTCTTCGTTATCAGAATGGTATAAGGGAATACTAAATTCTTATAAGGGAATACCAAATTCTTCGTTACTAGAATGGTATAAGGGAATATCAAATTCTTCCTCTTCGTTACTAGAATGGTATAAGGGAATACCAATGTGGTTAGAGCATGTTGGTAATCCTTTAACCAAAGTTAGTGTTCCCTTATAAGAATTTGGTATTCCCTTGTATAATTCTGGTAACGAAGAGGAATATTTTTTAGGGTTTTTTGGGCTTTTCTTTTTAATTTTATATTGGACATTCAGTCAATTGTACTGATCCGTCCTTTCTGAAATTCGATGTATCAAATTGTTCTTTTGATAATTGAAGAGTCTTTATTTGTGTTTTTTCCCGAGTTTAATAGGGCATGTATGGCCTGTTGCATTCGTTATGCTCATCTGATGCTTATTATAAGACCCTTGTTAATGATTACTAACATAAATTCATTTCTCTGAAGTGTTAGGTTTTTTCTTTAAACATCCTTTTTGACATTCACTAACTAACTAAACAATCTTAATTATAAAACTTTAATGGCAAGACAATGCTTGTGAGAGAGCGGTGAGATTGAATCTGCGATCAAACACCATCTCTAATAGGATCAAACCTGTTCCCCTAAGCCAACAATGCTTTTGCTTGAAAGTTGTAAATTTTATGATGCATTAACCTGGAATTGTCTAACTTAAGCTTTTAATTCAGATTCGAGTTACCCGAACATATAAGCTATCATCTGATGCTTCTGAAGAGTAGCAAGCATGCATGCGAAGCTCATTTCTCTAACTTACGTCGGGCTATAAAGATTCCGTTGGATTTAGGACTCCATTGAAGCCCTGAAGGGATGGCATGTTCTGGTCTGGTGAACAGTTTCAAGATTAAGAGAAAAACGTTGTAAATAAAATATATTTGTCTTTTTTTTTTTTTTTTTTGTATATATACAAAGCTTTTAGTTATTTGGTTGCGGTTGTAGAAGACAATTTGAAGACCGAGCAACTAATCGATTTTGTAGTTCATTGTATTATTATGCTTTCCTTTCGTGCTTCATCCACAACTTAATTTCACAAACATCTCGCTGAACGAGTTCCTTCAAATCTCATGCACAAAATGAGGAATGAATTCCAAGAGCGAAACCAGAGGTATTGCAATTTGAACTATTCTGAAGTTTCACTTTCACCCCCTAATTGTTATACTTAAAAAGAAAAAATTCTCGCTTTCAAATATTTATACAAAATATGGGCCAATAAAGGCTATACAAATTTTTTTTTGAAACTTAATTTTAACATGACAAAAGAATAAAATAAAACTATGAAATGTCAGTTTATTGAAAAAAGGGCCGTTATACATAACTTATAGTATAAGGAATTACAGTTGTTTTAAGTACTTAATTTTGAATTGCAGTCTGCCCATATGTATTCTCACAACAACAGTGATGTCAAATAAAAAATCCAACAAAAAAAAAGTAATGTCAGGTAAAATGATCAAGGCTTAAACTTCATAAATCAAAAGAATCACGTTGCAAGACCAAGAACTATTCGTATTCGTACTTAAGTATATTTAAATTTATATTGGGTTTTTTTATAACTAAATTTATATTGGTTTTACGTACTCGTTATTGCTATACGAGAGCAAAAGGCCAAAAAAAAGAACCCTGGTCTGGTATAGTTCTCGTGAAAATTTCATGAGAACTTTGAAAGAAGACACGTTTTCGCCCAAAACTTCTTGTGACAAAAAAATACCCAATTCATAAAGGGGAAAAAGTTGAATTTAGAGCATTTTTACATAAAAGTTAAAAAGAGTAGTTCTAATGAATTGTGAATGCATTCTCAAATAATCTCTGTCAAACATCTTAGGATGTAAGCAATGATATGACTATAGCAAGTATTAATACCAATAAAAGTTCACAAATAAAACTAATTAAGTATTGATTGCAGGAGATTTTATTAATGGATGTTTCTTTCAATACAAATAATTAAAGGGGTATTTCAAATAAACTGCGCTTATCTATTACATATAACTATTCTAACTGATTTTCTTCATACGTTTATATTAGTTATATAGCTCTTGCATTTAAAAATGAATGGTGTATTTTTCTTACGTGGGGGTCAGTGATTACGACATGCATAGAGATTACTAAAACTATGCAGTGTGTGCATGCATCCCCACAAACACACATACACATATAAAAAGTGAAGGTGAAGAAACCTAACAAATGAAAAGAAAAACGTGTGAAGAATTGGAAGCCAACCAAATAGTGCGTTCCATTTCATTTTCTTTAATTCTCTTCCTCCTTCTTTGATGCTGACTCCTTCCAAATCACTCTAATAATAATTCTTCTTCCCCAAAAAAATTTATATTCATATTACTATAACACTTAACAGAGTTTATTTAAATTAATAATATGAAATAAATTAATTTTTAAAAGAAACGAGAAGAAAAATCAATAATACTACCGAAACCCTTTTCGTCGAATAACTTTTTTTTTTAATACATGAATAACTTCTTTTAATTATAATAACTTTAGAGAGGAGGTTTTCTTAACTATATATATAGTATATATTGGCCTACAAGGTTATCTTAATTACTTATGAAATTAATAAGTATCTTTTCTTAAACATCTGATTAAAAGTTTTATTTTGTTTTAAAGAGCATTTAAGAATAAAATTTTAGATATATTAAGCTAATATAAGATCATATATGTACATTAACAAAAACATTTAGACTGATCATATACACAAGATATATATATATATATATATATATGCATATTAGTTCGAGACGCTATGACGATAACATATTCTTTAGATAATAGAGAAGATTCATCAGATCTGATTGCTCAGTTCTTATTCAATTATGTTTTTGCCTTTTACAGAATTTAAAATCTTTGTAATAATAAAGTGACTTTAGAATAATGCATCGGTAAAGAAGAAAATGGAGGACAAATTAAAAGAAAGTGGTTGAAAATAAGGAGAAAAAACTCAAAAAGTGGTCGTATGTAAATAAATCAAAATAATAAATAAAAATATCATATCACCTTTCTATTGCTGGAAATCTATTCCATTGGTTTAATCTAATGATTGAGAATTGGTTGGATAAAAAAAATCTCTCTCTCTCCAAACTGTTGGGTCAAGGCAACAACATATCAGAAAATATAATCATACAAAGAGAGAACAGTATAATTCATCATAATAGAGTATCCAATGTGCTATTTTGTTTTTGACCACATAGCTTCTTCTTATAAAGAATCTGATTTGGACTTAACTACTCAACCAATACCAAATTTACAATATACATACATAAATATTTATATATATATATTACTATTTTGTAGATTATCAAATGGTGCAGTAGTTAATAAGTTAAAGGTTTGTTTGTTTATTAATGATATAAGCCATGAAAATATGGGAAGGCATGTGAAGATGTGAAGAAAAGGTGATGATGCACATAAATCTCTAAACAAAGAAAGACGGTGGCATAAGCGAAAGGAGAGTATCATCTTATTTTTACTATTTAATTACGCAAAACCAAGGCTACAATGTTATAAAGATATTGTTTGAATATTATATAATGTGAACATTATTTTTTGTTTTTATATTTATATGAACACACATTGAGCTTTGCTTTTGCAAAAGGAAGAGAGACTTTTTTGATCTTTTAGATTTGATGCTTTGACTTTTTGGACTTTCACAAGCAAACTGCTCTTTTTGGATCTAAAGATAGGTCTTCCCCACCCACATGGTTTGTTTCACCACTCATCACTCTTCAACTTTAATTTCCCTCACACAATTAAATTCACTAGCTGCTTACTAAACCTACTAGTTGTACTAATAATGGGCTTACTTATCAAGATTCATTAGTGCAAAATTATATATTTGACGTATGTTAGAAATACATTAATTTTCACGATTTATACATGGGATGTAGTAGAAATGCCGGTAGCAGAAAACAATAATTTCTGTATATTAGTCAATAAAGGAATATTCATTGCAATACTAGTTAAAGTATAAGGTGTACGTAGGAACTGATATATTTTCTTTTATAGTTTGATCATGGTCGTTGTATTGAAAAAAATTCAATCTTTACAGTTTATAGTCAAATTAATTACATTAGTTATAAAATAAAATAATGCCACCGGAATTTCAAAGAGGGTCCTATTCAATTTTATGATTAGGGTTTGTTGGCCACACTTTTTTCCTCATAAATTGTGTCACTTTAATTACCATATGATAACCAAAGTTTCTGCAAAAATGAAAAAAATAAAGAGGAAAAGTGATCAATTAATTCATCCATGGACCCTTGGATCCTTCCTTGCAAAGCATATGTCAATTCATGGAAAAACTTTTATATTGTAATTATTAACACCTTCTTCTTCGTTATCTCTCTTCTTCTTTCTTTTGACATGTTACCATTTATAACTTCTTTTTGGTCACTTTTTGTTTGTTTTACTTTAGGTAGCATTGGAATTTCATATTATCTGACAGGATTTGCGTAAACTTCATAAACTATATCTGTTTCCTAATCCTTGTCATAAATACTCCGAATTAAACAGTACACACACCACACACACACAAAATTCTCTTATTATTAGTTATTATATATTCTTAAATTATTGAAAGTTGTAATGATCATCGTTGAATAATACTCCCCTCATTCCATCCCTAATAATATAAAAGATGGACGAGTGTTTTATTTCTTTCCCCTAAACATAAACATCAGTTCATTTTCTAAACTTATAATTTTTGCCTACCTAATATCCTTATTAATGCCAAATATTAACGGGGGATAGTCATTGAAGGATATGGTTCTAATGCATATGAATAAAGATGGTATTTTATAAAAATCAATATAATACCCATTTATTATAAATAGTTAAATTATATAATTTCTTAATATATACAAATTATTTATCTAATTCTTATACAATGAGAAATAGTGTAAATACACTAAGGTAAGTAATAAGGATAAATCTGAAAATAAAATATTAAAACTAATTTTCTTATAGTGATGATGGAGGAGTCTTTGGTGAATCATGATGATGGTTAGATGAAGTTGTGGGTGAGATAAAGCCCATAGTTTTTAGGTGTTTGTCTTTCATGTGATATATATATATATATATATATATATATGCATGGGGTGGCACATGGAGACTAAAATGTCATGTTCCAATAAAAGAGAAAGATTTGGCCAAAAAAAAATAATAAAAGAGAAAGAGAATACATTACAACCAAAAAGATGTAAAGAGAAAAAGGTTGAAAAGAAGAGAAGGGAAGAAGAAATAAAGGCAAAGAACAACCCACGCTCCTCTGTCCTTCTTCTTCGATGCATATAATCTTACTTCCAAACACTCTCAAATTCATTTCTTTCTTTTGTCCTCCTTATACTTTTTGAAACTACTCTATATGCTTCCATTCAACTCATTTAATCCCTCACTGTTTGGCTACTTGCTTTTTACATATTTGTTTGTGCGCACACATATATATTAAGATAATATATATGTTTATAGTTAATACAACTTTTGATTTTTGAACTTTTACTCAATTTTGGTTTTAATCCCTGTATTTTAAAATCGGCAGTTTTGGTTATTGAACTTTTGGTCAATTTTAGTCTTGATCCCTGAACTTTAAACTGGTGATTTTGGTCCCTCAATTTTGTGCTATTTATAACTATTAGTCCATGATTTTTCAAGTATTTTTTAAAATTCAGGAACTAAGACCAAAATTGATCGAAAGTTTAAGGACCAAGACCAAAATTGACCGAAAGTTCGAGGACCAAAATCAGAAATTTTAAAGTTCACGGACCAAGATCAAAATTGACCGAAAGTTTAAGGACCCAAACCATCAATTTTAAAGTTCGGGGACTAAAACCAAAATTGAATAAAAGTTCAAATACCAAAGGTATAACCCATATGTTTATCTTATGTGATAAAAATTTGAAATTGTATCCATGAAAATTTTTTATCGTTAAGAAAATTCTTATCATTGTTACATATACAGACTTAATTGGAATTATTTTTACATACATGATCATGTTTTTTATCTATAAGATTTAAACTTTAATTTAAACAAATTCTTGTTTAATCGATCCAACTATTGCTGGTAAAAGAATTTTTACCTTACCTATAGGCGTGGACTTTTTAATTCTATTTAATTAAGTGATTAATATAATTATATGGTTTTGATTGAACTTTCAAGTAGATAGGAAAGCATGAAGACCAAAACCAACCAGATATAGTTGGAAAGGTTACAGGTGGGGAAGCTTTTGTAAACAAGTGACAAATTAACGTTTCCAAAGAATTCTTTCGATCTGATTGATAAATGTCTCTTTCTATTTGGCATATCCCCATTAAGAAGAAATCATTCATATGCATTGAATTACCTTATGCTCTTTTGTGTGTATGCGTATAATTTTTTTTATAATTTTTATAATTATTTACAATATAGATAGCACTTTTAATTAGTTTTGTACTGCCTCATATTCCAATTAAAAGAGAAGTTGTTTTTAATAAGTATGCATATAATATTAAAATAATATTTAAAATGTAGATAACTTATAAAAGAAATTAAATACTCCCTCAGTTCCTAAATATATATAAGACATATTCACCTAATGTGCTTAGATTAAATATATTAATTAAGTTAGTTAAAATAACATGAGATTAACAAAGCATCATAACCATCAACCTTTATCCACACCCTCCATCTCTTATTTATCATTGAAGAGCATTCATAGGGATACTTTGATGAAAAGTTGGGAACAATATATCTTATACTCCCTCTGATCCTTATTATAAGGCACCAACTAACAAAATTTTCAGTCCCAAATATAAGGCACCAACCACCACATTAATTCCTTTTTTTCCTACTTTACCCTTATCATTAATGGAGATTCAAAGTTAAAAATGTGAAATCATATCATTTAATAGGGGTGAAGTTGAAAAAGTTGCCAATTTACCTTAAATCCGATAACACAACTATCATTCTTTGATTTGTGAGAATTGGTAGTTGGTGCCTTATAATAAGGACCAGAGGAAGTATTTAAAACCAAACTCACCTTCCTAAATAGATCATATATTTAGGACAGGAGGAAGTATTTGTTTTGTACCTTTGTAAAGGGGAAATTAAACTAGAGAAGAAAGTAGAAGGTTAATAAAAAAATCTACATTTTTTTATGAATCTTCTTTAGCATGTAGCATTAATAAGTTTGTTTCATATGATGATAATTTTATGAAAAAATATTGTATTGGTTCTATTTAATATCTCAAATCCCTATTGCAAAATTTAAAACTCAGATTTAAATTTTTAATAAAAAAAAACCCTTTAATCCATTTTATTTGTATTTATATATTTAATAGGTTTTATTCTTTTTTTTTTAGTAAAATTGGTTTTCTATTCAAACATATTTATGACAATCAAGTTTAAATTGCTTGTTTTTATTGAAATAGAATATTTTCAAATAATGACTTCTATATGTATATATATTACATATTTATGATCTAGTAAATTGAGTAATTAATGAAGAATTATAAGTAAAAAAATAAAAGGAAACGATACAACATACACATGGATTCCTGTCAATGGATCAAAGAATATAAATTAATTAGCCGGTAATTTTAATAAGAACTGCTCATATAATATTAAAATGAATAATAAATGAATAAATGTATATCTAATAATGGAACAAACAACTAAAAGGATTTACATAACATGAAGCCCATCCATTCCAACCTTGTCATGAAGAATGTGATGCAGTGATGATTCAGATACGTCTGTCTCTTCTAAACTTATTCACACTTATTTCAATATTGAGATATGCTTAGGTAACATGGGTTTATTATTATTCTTTGTTAAGTTTTAATAATATTTGAGTTTTCCAGTCCAAAAAAAATAATATTTGAGTTTTTATTTACTTGTATATATTTTGTTATCATTCATTACATATATCTATATATATATCCCACAAATATATTATTATATCAAGTCATCCACTGCCTTGAAATAATGTTATATTAAAACTTATGTCAAATGACATGATGTGACAGCAAGAGACAAAATAGATGACAAAATTATTTGCAAAGAATTTTCAAACAAGATGATATGAGAAACTGATTGAGTTACATATGTATTAATATTGGGATTTGTACAAAGGAAAAAAAAAAGACACAGAAGAGTGTGCAGTAGTTCAATATTATTTATTTTGTGAATATATGTTTGTCTTTGTATTTCAAACAATAAAGATGAAACAAATAAAGGTAGGAGGGAAGTGGATGTAAGTATTATAGATCTGGCAACTTGAGAAGACATAATGGCTTCAAATCAGTACATCCATTCACTAATAAAAACAATTATATAATACACACACCAAAATTCAAAAAAATATGTCATTAATTAATAAATAATATATAAGGCGAAAAAACAGCCTATTAAATTATTAATTAAAACTGGACCCCTCTTGGAGACAAAGACAATTTAAGAATATAATGCCTTGAAAATGATCTCACCCCTTTCACTCAAATTCATTGCGAAAGTGTCCCACCATTATTAATTTCTACCCATTCATTTTATGGTGATTAGTATCTTTCAACTAATAGCTTGATCATGACACTTCGAACTCCAAAGATAGAAATCAACAAGGGAAGAAAGAAACATATACATATAATCAAAAGGTAAAATCTAAACAATATTTAATCAAGTTTTGGCATATGCGTGCATGCATGTCTCCCTCTTTTGTTAAATCATATATTTACATATACTTACTTAAAGTGATTAAATTAAGTATAAGGGACTCGATTCTCTTTAAATAATAAACTAAAGTATGATTTTAGTCCTTTATGTTTATACCAAGTTTTATTTTAGCCCTTTATGTTTGAAAAATAAACTTTTAGTCCTTTATATTTGAAAAGTAAACTTTTAGTCCTTTATGATTACACACAGTTTCATTTTAATCATTTATGTTTGAAAAGTACACTTTTAGTCCTTTTTTGCTAACATTGTTAGTTCCATTTAACAGAAAATGCTGACTCACCAAATTTAAAAGGTGATTCTATAACTAAATATAGATAAAAATGACTAATTTTTAAAATATAAGAATGATCATACTAAAAAATTTAAATTTAAGCATTTTTCGTCCACAATTTATAAAATTGCCTTTTAGATTTGCATTTTTCGTTAAATAAAACTAACGGTGTTAAACAAAAAGGATTAAAAGTGTACTTTTCAAATATAAAGGACTAAAATAACACTTGATGCAAATATAAAAGATCAAAAGTATATTTTTCAAATATAAAGGACTAAAATAAAATCTGACACAAATATAAATGACTAAAAGTATACTTTAGCCTAAATAATATTATATTTTTAATTTTGTCAAAAATCTTATCAAGAGCCAAGAGGGCTAACCCTGATTAAACTAGTGCCTTGAATCCAACACATTTCGGTGAAAGAGAGTTACATCAAGAAATGATTATCTTTCGACATCCTATTGTTATTCTTATTCTTATCTTCAAGTTTGAAATATTTTAACATCTAAAATTAGTTAGATAGTTCAAAATTTGTGTTGATATTCTAACATTCTTCTTCTTCTTCTTCTTCTTCTTCTTCTTCTTATTATTATTATTATTATTATTATTATTATTATTATTTTCAAATATGATTTTTTTTACCAAAAATATGAAAATACTATGATTGTTAAAATCATATTTTCAAAAAATATGACTGTTAAAACATATTTTAATCTATAACATTATTGAAAACACTAAAATTAAATATGAAACTTTAACTAGATTTTTTTTGCCAGCAACAAGAATGAAATTCAAACTATATACATTTTATTTAAATAATACAACTCAAACAATGAAAATTAAGGGAAAAAATATTCACTGTATATAGTCTCTTCGTCGTCAGTGAACACAAGGATCCATTATTTCAATACTAACAGAAACCAAAATATAATGGTGCATCATAAATTGCTTCTTTTAATGTAAAACTTGTTCACCAAAATGAATAATTGAATATTTTATTGATGCCCGAATGTGCAATTTATTTATTGTGATTTTTTTTCCAACTTACAATGCGCAAATTTAAAATCTTAAATAAAGAAATGTTAAATACTTGAGCACTACTCAAGCCAATCATATATATATATATATCATCAGTATATATATTACATTGATCAGCAAGACAATTGCTCATTTCAACATTGGTTTTGCGATTTGCATTATTGGTAGGGTCTTTTAATCAAAGTTTTGGTAGGGTTATGGATATTAATTAGTTGAACAATTTGTCTCTGCGAAATTATATATATGATTAGACTAAGTTGTCTTTCTCATCTAAACATATCTTTTAATATTTAATATATCTGTCTTTTCCTAATTAATTGAAGTATAACGAGCTAATACAGATTAATGGTGGACCGAAGAATTATGACAATGGTCGACCAAATCATCATATTCAATTTAATAATTAATAGAGTATTTTATTTTTTGTTTAAGTTTTCTTCTGAAATGAAGTTTGATGATCCCATGCATAGTTAAATTGGGATTATTATTAGTTCTAAATTATATGCCCAAGCATCAATTCACTAGACTATTCTATTCTATGAAATCAGACGTATATTCTTTGTCTGAAATGAATCATTGGAAAACGTGTGTATTCTTTTTTTTTTTTTTTTTGTAAGAAAATTATAAAAAGAAAATGCCACCAACAAAAATACAAATTGGTTATTTTGATGATGATTCTACTTTCATGTCAATTTCTTGTTTCTCATCTCTTGATGATAAGGTATCTTACCTATGTCGACATATAAAAAAATATATGATTTTCAAGTTTAATTGGAAAAACTGAAAATGCAATTGGTTTTGTTGCATAGATTTATAATAGTCTCTCACACTCACATCTCTTTCAATTGAAAATAAAAATTTGATTCTTTAAAATGTTACTCCTTCCAGTCTTAAATATAAGACCAATTTACCTAATTTAACTAGATTAAAGATGTTAGTTAAGTTAATTAAAATCACATACATGATATTACAAATACATCCTAGCTAACCATATACATTTATCCATACCATCTCTCTCTTACTTGTTTATTGAAGAGTATTCATATCGATAATTTAAGAAAAAGTTGAAAAAGATTATAAAAATGTATTATATTAAGGATCAAACTCATATCCCTAAATATGTTCTATATTTATGACCAGAGAGGGTATGTTCAATCTCTTTTGTAATTTTCGATTTTGATGGTAATATACATCATGTCCTCTAGAAAAATCATTATATATATTCCCTGGATGTAATTTATTTATACTATGTTTTATAAAACTAATCATACTTTATAAAATAAAATAAGAACACTGTTATAATATTTACATATTTGTCAATTGAGTTTTTTTTTTTTATAATTTTGTGTTGATTGAAAAAAAAAAGTTGAGTTTTCATGCACAAACATTAAGTTTACTTTTTTTTTTCATATATTATGTAACATGAAGCTCACATTGGTATGCATGTAACACGTAAAGAATAGAAAAAGAACTTGGTCATGGTTTGAAATGGAAAAAAGGGAGTTGGGTGAAAATAAAGGTTCGGAGTCAAACATTTTTAATATATATATATATATATATATATAAAAGATTGGCATAAAAAAGAATATAGGAATCCCAAAGATAATTTTGTTAAATATATTACTCTTTCTGTTATTTAATATATATTTAGTTGACTCTTTTTACAAAGATTAAGAAAGCTAATTAAGCTATTTAATTATAACATATATTGTGTTATTAGATTATATATTAGTTTATAAGTCAAACAAATTATTTTGGAAGAATAATTATTTTATAAGTAACTTATTTAACTTTTTAAATCTTTCTTTTAAAAAAGCTTACTATATCTTAAATTAAGAAAAAAGGAAGTTTAATATTAATTTCATCTAGAATATTTAGCACCTGTTGGAATTAATAAATATAAAAGTGAAATTTTTATCCAAAGTGCATTTTCCATATTGATCAATTGACATAATATGATTTATCTATGGATACACTTGTGTAAGAAAAATTAGTTTTACTTATTTAACTTGTGTAATTCTAAAATCTCTAAAATGTTTTAGTTTTAATTTGACATGTGGAAAAAACAATTGGTCTATCCTGTCCAAAATATAAGACTCAGCTTAAAAATTAATTTTGATCATAAATATAAAACATGTTTACTTTGTTATCTCTCATATTTATTTACTTTTTTTTAAACTGATTTGAATTACTCATAAAATGATATATAATCTAATTGTTACATATAAGTATTTAAAAGAGATCATGTCATATATGTTTTAATTAACTAATTTATTTAATTTTTTTAAAATTATATAAATATTTTTCATATTTAAGACTAACAAAGTATTCGAATTCAAGATTCAAACATAATTTTTCAGGTCAGATAATTTTGTAACTGATTTTTGAAGAATTGTAGGCCTTATATATATAAAATCTAATCAAAAAAATGTTTATTATTATTATTATTATTATTATTATTATTATTATTATTTTGGAGGATAAGGAAGGAGGCGATGAAGACAGCTATAGAGCGCAGTCGGCCCCCACCCCATTGTAGGCGGAAACTGCTCATTTGACGGCTAATTACGTGGCATTCACCTATTGGTCTTTCTCATCTCCTACCTCCTTCTACCTCCCTTTCCTCACCAAAACATCACTTTGATACTACTTAACTATACTAGCCACCTTCCTAAACACAAGAACTAGTCTTCGTATTTATAAAATTTTTAAAAAGGTTAAAAATTTATAAATTGATTTGTCAAATTTTTTTATCTGAACTAGTTTATTTAACTTATAAATTAATATATAATCTAATACTAATACACAAAATATATGTTATAATTCAGTGGTTTGTTTAACTTTCTTAATCTCTCGAAACAAATTAAATTATATCTTATATTTAAGAACGAAGGAATATTAAACAAACTATACTCATTCTAATTTTAAATATAAAATTTAGCTTAGGAATCTATTATATAAATATTAAAATTTAAATCTATTTCTCTCATTAATATTTTTTTTCTAATGTTACCCTGATTAATTTCATAATTTTCTCATTGTTTTACCCTCATTAATTAAGAGATAGATGTTTAAAAAAGGATAAATTCCACAAAACTCCCTTGATATTTGGGGCAGTTGCATATAATATCTACAACATTTTAAAATTTAAATTTAACCTCCCTAAACTTTTATTTTTTTATTATAGACCCCTACCATTAACTTGTCATTAGCTCTTGAAAGTTTACACTGACAAAAAACATAATAATAAAAACTCAACCTCTAATTCAACAAAAATATAAATTGCCAATAAAAGAAAATTTTGTATGTTTAAATGTAAACATAATATTGAAATTGTTGTAATGATAATAGAATGCTGGTAAAAATTTCAAAACAACTATAAAAATGTTACCTTAAAATTAGAAGAAAATGCTAAAAGTAAGTGCATACTTTGATCGACATTATAAAAAAAAACAAATGCAGGGGCCTAATATTAATAACAATAAAACTTTAATGAGGTAAAATTTCAATTTTGAAATGTCAGGGAGGTTATATGCAATTAGATTAAAGTTCAGGGGAGTTTTATGCAAATATAAACTTAAAAGTATGGCACATAAGATATGATGGGGTGTCTTATATTAGTGTGATATGACAATTTTTGTCAAGAGATAACGGCAAGTTAACCACATGGGTTTATACTAAAAAAATAAAAGTTCAGAGAGGTTAAATCTACTTTGAAACATTGAAGGGGTTATATGCCCTAAAGTTTAAGGGGATTTTGTGAAATTTAAACATAAAAAAATTATCATATGCTCTACGACTCGGATTCAAGTATGTTTTTTACCCTCGTTAATTAAAAGAGGTTTCACATAATTGCACTCGGATACTTATTATGAATGACTCGAATCTTATTATTATATGTTGCCTCTGTCCCAAAATATGAAGTTATTTTAATTGAATTGTATAAGTGTTCAAGAAAAAGGTTAAAGTTAATTAAAACGAATAAATATGTACGAAATATATTATGTTGCCTTTTTCCCTAAATATAAAGTTATTTTAATCGAATTGTAGTGTTCAAGAAAATAGTTAGAGTTAATATGTATGAAATATACTTATTTTTCTAAAATTGTTTTTATACATGAATGAATAAAAAAAGTAATAATGAGAAAAATGATGAAAGAAAATGTATGAGGGGTAATTAATTGATGGTAAAACGAGTAAAATTGTTTTTATTTCTTAGACGAATCAAACTCATTGGGATCCTTATAAAAATGATCTGAATACTCAAAAAATGGAACCTACGAAAATAATATTAAGAAATGCATTAAATTGAAAGTATTTTTTAAGTTTACTTTATTAATGTTTTTTTTTTCTCACACACTATATAAATATACACATATATTCAAATCAATATCACTTATATACTTTCCTCTTACTCTCTTTCCAACAAAAATTATATAAGGGTAAAGTTGAAAAATAACCTTTACACACCCTACAAATAACTTATATTTAAAATCAAAATTTTTCTACAAGTGATTTGTAATAAAATCAGAGTGTCATCATAATAACAAATCATTTCCCTAACCAACGAAGGTTAGTTTAATTAGTAAAGAGTTAGTTGATAACTCATAAAATCATGGGTTGAAATACAACTACAGATTTAAGCACGTTATTGGTTGATGATTTAAAAGTGTATTTATAAACATTCTTGGAGCATAAATATATGCATCAACCTTGATCAACTTCTTGAATTTAACATTTCTAATCATTATCCTTAAAAAGAATAACTGACCTAAAAATTGTTTTCATCCGTATAAAATAATTAATTAGATGTTATATTTAAAATCGAAAGTTCATTTATACACCCACTTATACTATTCCAAGAGACAATACCCCCAAATTTGAGGAAGTTAAACATAACATTTAGCTAGCATTGGTGTAGCTATCCCAATACATCAACACATGACAACATTATCTGTGTCTGTGTTTAAAACTCATAATTTAATCATTAGTTAATATCACTTTGGCCTAATTGGGGGGGGGGGGGGGGGTTTGAGGAATAATTATAAAAGCCTGATCGGAATTCATAATCGCAAATGAGAATTGCATAAATCATATATAATATATATAAATATATAAATGTGTGTGTGTGTGTGTGTGTGTAAGAATGGGAAGAGAAGTGAATTATGATGTATGGATGATATTTTCAAAGTGATTCTTGTTGGTTCTAATGTTGTGTTGATGGCAACATGTGGGCGCATAGAAGAGATATGAATTGTAGATTCATATGTTCGTTTGATTTTGCAAAGACAAAAGCAACAACCAAATATCTAAATTACAAAAACAAGAAGACATTCATATATATTAATTAAGCGCACTCCATTATTATTCAGCCTAATGCTTCCACAAAATATAACATTATTATTCTATTCCCCAATTAATTAACTCATAACTCATTATATATGTATATGAAATAAAATTGACACATCAATTATTTTATTAATGGCTTTAACACATAATCTATAACAATCAAATGATCTGGCTTATGTGGAAAATGGAAAGTCCACGTTGTTGTGTGTGCCTCAAAAGTTTATCAATGTGTTTGTTTTAATCCTGCCCTTCAAATCAGCAATAATTTATCAACTTTTTGTTAAGGGAATTATTTTATAACTCTAGATTTCAAGTCAGACTACAGTTATCGTTTTATTGATAAGGACGTAACTCATTTAATCATACTTTTTTTCTATTAAAAACCATTTGATCGATCAGGAGGGTGATAGTATTTAACTCAAATATAATACGTATGGAAGTTGGTGTTGGCTTGCATGATTATTCAAATTGTGATGTTTCGTAAATAACACACACACACACACACACAATTCCAGTTTTGTAAATTGTAGATTAATAGAAAGTTTCCATACAATAACTAGAAAACATTAAACATTACCTGATTTTTTGGGAATATATTTTATCAAAAATAGGAACATATTCATGAAACTTGTTTAAAAGGATAGCCTATGAAAAAATTATAAATTAATTTGAGATATAAATTAAATTTAATAGAAGTATTATATTTAAAACTAAAAAAATCCCTCTTCTAACTACTCTTACATTTAAAATCGGATAGTGTAATTTTATCTGTCTGGGGTTTACTCTTTTGCACACTGAATTATTAGGGTTTCCATCTGTAGCATGGTATGCATCAACTTTATAATTTGAGGGAAAAGAACTTTAAACAAGTGTTTTTTTTTTTAATTATACACGCACACACAATTTATTAGATACGTACCATCGTATTTGAGGCATTGCCGGATATTAAACATGGGAAACTTCCCTAGTGAGGATTCGAAGATTCAAATAATTTTATAATTATACCAATTTAAATATTTTTTTAGTTTCTATAAATTAATTATTTAGTTCTTACACTTATTATCGCGGAATGAGTGGTTTATTTATCTATTACCTGCAGGTACTCAAAGCTACATTGAATTCATAAAGCTGAAGAAAGGTTGATTAATTAACAGGTATAATTAATTAATTACTCCCTATAATAAGGAAACAGGTTGTCCATAAATAATTAGTAGTTGCATATACGCGATCCACGGGTGACACAGCTTTAAATAATAAAGACACTGAGACATGGATTACTTTTGTAGAAACTTAGTGACTTTTGGATTTGGATGGTAACTAGCTCATCTAAAATAATTAAGAATGAGATAGAGATCAATCTGAATATATATTTGAATTTCTTTTTCTTGATTTTGTGTTGGATTCTTCTGGGAATTGTAGTGTTGGAGACTTAGCCTAGGGTTTGGAATTAATTAATTTAGGAATAACGTGGTGTAATGATATTTGCACACGTACAAGTCAATTATAATACAGTAGTATAATTTTATTAGTTATTAATTTTAAAAACAAGAAAGAAAAGTGACATATATGTATAATGGATTGAAAGAGAAACAAAGATCATGGCAAGAGAAAATTCATGGGATCAAAGGTGGTGGTGTCGGAAACACACTCTACACTCCCATGTGTGATGTTCTCCATGTCTCCCTTTATTCATTTTGCTATCTCTCTCAACACAAACAAACCCCATTACATATTTATTTATTTATACATGTTAAATTCTCAATATAATTCTTTTTGTTATTTTGATTTTGAACATTAACGATCACACACACACAATCTTGAAGCATGCATGAGGCAAATTTGGTTCACACAATCATATTAAAATTATGGAGTCCAGAATTTTATTTTTTTTATTAGTATGGACTGTATGTATTGTAGAGTCTAGAAAAAAAGAATTATATTAGATGGTCATTTCATTACCTATTTAAAGGTAATTTTTTTAAGAAGTTAATTTGAGCTAGCTAGTTAATATAGAGCTTATCATATTAGAGTATGTCTTAAGACTAAAAAAAACATTTACAAAATTAATTACATATCACTCACCAATAAGATAAATCTTACATCAACGGCAGGATTTGACTCCCATCCATGGTCATACTCCTGTGTAAGGATTACTTCAATTTTTCTCTATACTTAATCACAAGCTATATCATGATTTAAAATATATATGAATTAATGAATTATCTACTTTTCTTTAATTCCATTGGAATAATTAGAAGTAACTTATACTCCCTCCGGTCCTAAATATAAGACTTATTTACCTAATTTGATTATATTAAGGATGTTAGTGAAATCTGTTAAAATCACATGATATTGCCAATGCACCATTACCACCTACTTTTGTCCCCACCCAATTCTCTTGTTTGTTTGTTATTGAAGAGCATTGGTGGGGGTAATTTGGGAAAAAATTGTGAACAATTATAAATGTGTGCCTTATATTTAGAACCAAACATACCTCCTCAAATAAGTCTTATATTTAGGTCGAGAAGGAGTAATAAAGATAGGAATGGATGTTAGTTAAATTAGTTAAAATCACATGATATTACCAATGCACCCTTACCACATACTTTTGTCCCCACCCACTTCTCTTGTTTGTTTATTATTGAAGAGTATTGGTGAGGGTAATTTGGGAAAAATTGTGAACAATTATAAATATGTCTTATATTTAGAACCAAACCTACCTCCTTAAATAAGTCTTATATTTAGGTCGAGAAGGAGTAATAAAGATAGGAATGGGTGTGAGTATATGAATTGTACCCAAGAGGCATGCAATACACACAGAGTGGGTTTGCCCCTTTATAATTGGCTTTCATACCACGAAGAAAGGTAAAACTTCTTTGTGATGGTGGAGAGCCAGTAAAATTAGGGGGAAAAAATTATAAAAGCCGGGGTAAAAACAGACACACAATGTTATAATAGTGGTACGTACTAGTAACTAAGCTTCATTTTTTACAAGCTATGAAGCCTTTTAATTTATTTTACTTCTACTTAATATAGTATTGATTCTTGTGTCGTCCTTTATTATAATTTTCTAATAATATATGTGAATTAACATGATACACAGAAATATACAAAAGATCCCGCGGATCATGCAAAAAATCTTATAAAATGCAAGGAATATATACAGTACAGTTATATTGCAGCTAGCATATATAGATAAGGTTGAGAATAATTCAAAATGAGCATAATGAAAGAGATGACGATGGAGTATATCCAAGTTTGATGTGTGGTATGGAACAAATACACAAATACAAACAAATACAAAAACGACAAATAGGCATGGAATACATTTCCATTTTTCAAATAAATAACAAGAAATTATTCTTTTTTGTAAATATTAAAATCATCTTCATTTTTCAGTTTATGCTGCGCGCACACATACATGTACGTAGTCTTTACCTAGTACTAATGATTGCATGGCCTATTTAAACTTTGAGGATTATGTTATGATTTAATCCAAAAATGTTGCTGCGAGTCTAATAAAAATATTAAATATTATTTAGAGCCTTTGGGAACGTACGTACACACAGTACTTACATTACAAGTTACTTTTTTCCATGAATCAAGAAAAAAGAACAAATTGTAATTTGCAGTTGTTGATTGTTGATACAGGTCAAAAAACAAAAATTGTTTATTGTTGATCATTACACGTCCAATTTATATTTTGTTAATGCTTTAACCGGAGAAATTTAATTACAGGAGTTCCAAAATCAGGCAAGTTTTTATTTAATAAAATGAATATTTAATTGAAGTAAATTTACTTGTATATGATATTTTTTTGGAGGCTTAATTAAGTTGTCAATAAAAATAATTGACTGTTACATTTACCTGGATTTGCATGATTATATAATGCGTTATTGCTGGCTGCTAATTCTTTGATAATCATTCAAACCATGATTCATGAAAAACTTGAGCCCTAATATAGTTATACTCTAACAAATTAATCTTCAATAATTAATTAGTTGATTCACAATGATTACCCATAATTTACTTTACTTATGATGTACGCCTCAACCAGTTCAATCAAACATTGGTTATGGCGAATATTGATTCTGAACGTCACATAAGAGAATTATAATACATGCATTCCTAAGTCACTTCTCAAAATTGGAAACATCACAAATGTAATTATGAATTGCCATGCATCGATCATCCATCTCAATATGAATTAGGGAATCTTGTCTCAGTTTTTTAATTAAATAATTGATTGTACTCCCTCCGTTCCTATATATAAGACTTAATTATCTAATTTGATAAGATCAACAATGTTGGTTAAATTATTAGTTGAAATCGTATGATATCACTAAAATACTATAACCATCTGTCTTTATTTCCACACTCTATCTCTTGCTTGTTTAAGATTGAGGAGATCAATAGAAATAATTTGGGAAAAAGTTGAGAAAATTAGAGAGTGATCTTATATTTAAGAACAAGTTCACCTCCAAAAATAGATCTTATATTTAAAAACGGAGGGAGCACTAATGAAAAAGATGAGTGCTGAGTGCTAAACATATATATACCTTCCAAATCTCATATAAACGATTTACATTTGATTTTATTAAGAACCTTATCATTGATAAAGAATCTAATATGAAATCTAGACTGTCTACATGAGATCTAAATAATCTAAATATGTTTAACTCTCTCTACTCATTTTTTTAGGAGTAAGAAAACCAGTCATTAATTATACTCATGAGATATTACCATATACTACTATCCAAAGTTGTCAAACTTGTGGGTTTAACTAAATTTGTGATAGGAATATAAAATCGAATTGTAAACTCGAACCGTATACTCATAAAAGTTTTCTTTTATTAATAAATATGTGTTTAAAGTATATAATTAAATGAGAAATATGAAAATTAATAATAATTTAACTTATACATATTTTAAATATGAATAGTTGATATTAAATATATTAATACCCATACTCTATCAAACTCAATAAAAAGATCTTATAAGATTTATATATAAATCCTTTGAATATAGTCAAACAATAATAATTAATATGAAATGTAAAGCAACTAGTACAAATTTAAGTGACTCGTGACACGTTTAATTGGTTAGTTAAAAACCTAAAAAAGGTAAAATTGGAGTGCTAACTCACGAGTTTGACAACAATACCACCATGTGTATTTAAAAGCCAGATCACAATTTAAATCAAACCTTAATTAATTGTTGTATGAAGTAGCTAATAATTTAGTTGAATTAATGGAAAATATTTACTTAATTAATCAATACTAGCATGCTTGAGTGGTCAAGTGAAATTACATAAATCGTAATTACATTTATTGAATTATTATATTTAAGAGAATAATTATCAAAGTTAAATTGTAAAAATGGTACAACAATATAATATATACATATACTGAAAAAGTCATAACATTATTCTTTGCACAATAATAATTTCTAGTGTCAATATATATATTATCATAGTTGAATGGCTTTCTAATTTACACTGTTTTCAAATTGTAAATAAATTAACATAGCCTGTTATATATTTTATATTATCTCTGATTCAATTTATAAATATGTTTCACCATTTTTTGGTCAAATATCTTCCACTACTTACAACCAATAAAAACCTTAAAACTCATTAATTGTATAAAAAATAAAAAATAAAATCCTACTTTATTAATCTTAAATATATTCTTAAAAAAGTTGCCTACATTTCTTGATAACACTGAATATGTAGAAGATAACAAATCGTAATAAATTATCAATAAGGAATCTAACCGGGGAAAAAAAAAAACCCGCAAAGACCGTCGCTGAATGCCAATTATTTGCATGAGGCGACTAGGTGCTCCCAATCCTCCCAAATTATATTATTAATCTAAAAAAGCAAAAAGAGTTAATGTGTCATACACCTACGAGATGGAAAGACAGAGACAGTGATATGTGTGTATCTAGAGCTTAGAATAATGACTAGAGCATACAAGAAAGCAAATCTATTTACTTAATTAAATTAAATATCAAGTTGGTGTTGAGCTCAGACATGTTTAGTTAATTATCATTCTTAAGATTTTGGATTGACTAGGCTAATCATGATTGTGGGATTCTTCAACACATGCATCTATCTCTTTTTACAATGCAACTTTCCGAAATGTTCCAACCCATTCGTTTCGTTGTATTATGTGTGTATGCGTTATACATTACTATTTCATATAATTGACTAATTTTGAGAGATTAAAGAAAGGTTAACAAATTACATTAAAGTATTTATATTTATCATTTATTCAAACTAATTTGCTTGATTTATAAAGCGGTTTATAATCTAACGATACAATTGAATATTTTAGAGAAACATGTAGCATGTGGTATACTTCCTCCATTCCTAAATATAAGATTAAGTTGACCTTTTTAGGGAGATTAAGAAAGCGAAATGAGCCACTTAATTATGACGTAATTTGAATATTATTATATTATATGTTAGCTTATAAGCCAAATAAACCGTTTTAGAGAAAAAAAATTCAAGTAAATCAATTTATAAATAATTTATTTAGCTCTTTTAGTATTTTCTAAAGAAGTCAACTATATATTTGGAAACGGATGAAGTAATTGAATATTTTTTAAACTTTTTTAATTTTTCTAAACTAGTCAGTTGGGTTTCATATACACAGGAGTGGAGGTACTACTCTCTTAATTTACTTTTTTTTAATAAAAAGTAAATGGCAATAAAATGTAAATATATTATTTTTGGTTGGGAATTTAGGGTAATTCATAATGTGAATCAGTATAACTTATGCATAGTGTGACCTATGTACTAATTCATCTGTTTAGATTCAACTATTAAAAAAATTGGAGTTTTTATTTTTTTTACCAAGTGATCTCGTATATTAGATGAAATATTGTAAGAAGTCATCTTATATAATATGTTTAATAAATAATCCAACTTGTTATACATTAAACCGGACCGGGCATCAAACCGAGTGAGGCACTGGTTCAAGGGTCAATGGTCGGATCGGGGTCGGACCGGGTCAAACCGGATTATATTAAAATAATAAAATTTTATTGATATTAATATTAATAATCACTAATATTAAAATGTAAATGTAGATAGGTATGCATGATTCATCAAATATGAATATTTTAATGTTTTTATAGAGGGAAAAAGAGAAAATATTAGTTGATTACACATAAAAATAAATATTATTCTACAATCCACAGACTAAAATACAAATATTAAGAGCAACAACAATTAAATATTAAGTATATGCAAGTAAAATAATATTTAAAGTATTATAATTTCCTAATTTCTAAAATTGAGTTAAGTGAAAATTAGTAATTAGGTGAATTATAATAAAATATTTTTTTTAAAAAAAGTGCCAACCCGGTTCAACCACCGGGTTGAACGGGTTGGCGGTTGAACCACCCGGGTTGGCTGTTCAACCGCCGGTTGAACCGGTTTGACCCGGCCAACTCCAGTCCGGTTTTTCTCCTTGCCCGGACCGGATCAGCGCCCGGTTCACGGTTGAACCGATCGAACCGTCCGGTTCAGGTTTTTCATCATTAATGCGTAGTGTGTACTTTTCTTTAAAAAAAAACCAACAGGAAGAAGCAGTAGCCAACCATTATTGGCAGGGCCAAAGTGACAGAAATTATTCAAATTAGGTATCCTTTCTTATGTTATAAAAATAAAACACGAACAATTTTGATATATTTGTGGAATCAGTGTTACCTTTAAAATAAACTCTTGAAATACTCGTCATATTACTTTCTTTTTGTACTTAATAATCCATCCAGTTCTAATTATAAGATTATTTTGATTTTTTTGAAGAAATTAAAAATGTAAAATTAATCATTTTAAATTATCTATAGTTATCTTTTTTCTTCAAAACTATTTTATTTTACTTATAAACTAAACTATAATCTAATTACATGTGACATGTATTATAATTTAGTGGTTAAATTTACTTCCTTAACTTCCATAAAAAAAATTAAAGTATTCTTATATTTAGAAGCGATAGAGTAATTACTATAGTCATTTTTGTTTGCCCATATCCAGGATATGTATATAGATATATACATATATATTTTTGAACAAAGTAATTCTAAGCAGTACTCATCAGGGCCGCTGTACTATTGCTGCTTTTTGACGTGGAAAGTGTACAATTTATTGACAATATAAATGAAAATTTAATTTAGAGGAGTACTGATTTAGATCAGTCTGAGAGTGTAAAAGGACTAATGTTAGGCTATTTGAATAAATTTCAATAATGTAACTTTTTGAAGAAGAAAAAAATTAAAATTAAAATAATCAAAATCTGTGTCCGTTTATTAAAACTATTTATTGTTTCATTAATAAAAATACCATAACATTTCACATGTATTTAATATGATAATATACAAGATAATTAACAGAAAGAATTAAAATGAATTGTCCTTAAAGCCATAGTGAAACCATACTTTGAATCAAGTGATGCACACACACAATACAGCATACTTAAATTTTTATCCAATTCTTAGATACATTGCAGGAAATATATATTTAGCGCATGTAATGTTCTCGCTAAAATTAAAAGTAAAAAATAGTTCATGTTTTTAAATGGATTATTGTTGTTTAATTTGTATTCGAAGCTTGTCACAGTCATACATATAGCATAATAGCTGTGTATATATAATTTTTTTTAGGGTTAAAGGTCAAAAATATACATGTGATTTTGTCAAAAGTTCATTCAACATCAATTGTTTTTTTGGACAAAAAATACACATAAACTTTCAAATTATACCAAAAATACATATATGATTTTGTAAAAAGGTTCATCCAGCACCAAACCCTTCCTTTTAGAATATAACTGTAAATGTGATTTTTGACCCAATTTAAAAGTTCATGTGTATTTTTAGTTAAAAAAAAACATTAAATACTAGATGAATTTTTGACAAAATCACATGTGTATTTTTTATCCTTAACTTTTTTTAAAAAAAAAAAAGCGGTATTTATAGTGGAAACTTTACGGGTACCTGATGATTAAATATTTTTTAAGAAAATACGTGTCGATCTGATTTGTGAAATGTGGGTAACGAATAGTTTTCCACTGACTCTCAAGGATTTTCAAAGGTAAAATAATGATGACGGGACAGCCGTACAGTAAAATATCTAGGGGCTTTCAACCAATATTGACAAGATTACGAGCCTCACCTGCAAAAGACAATGTTATCATATTTTTTTTTTTCTTTTTTTACCCCCCAATAAAATCAAAATTCAAAAGCATTATTACCAATATTATCTTAGACTGAAGAAAATGGAGGTAGGTGAATTGACTGGAATGCCCTTGAGGGTGACTTTACATCCTCATTATCACCTTTAGAAAAAAGCTGACTCTACTACTGAAATTAATTGGAGTCCCCCTGCGCTGTGATCCCAAGCATGGGGTACTATTCTATGCTCCTATGCTCTCTCCATAATCATATTAGCCACACCAATTAAAGAACAACGCTGGCTTTCTCATTCAGAGTAATCATATTTCTGTGTCTGAATATGATGCCATATAAGTTTTATTTCAAAAATTATAATCATTTGACTGACTCAAATTTAAGCATTGTTGAGCTCAACTGAAAATATTTTTCCTGACAAAACCGGGTGTGTTTGGAGTGTCGTTGGAGAAGTGACTTTTTTCAGAATGACTTTTTTTAGAAGTGACTTTTGGATAAAAGTCATTTGTGTGAAGTGATTTATGTTTGGATTTGTGATGATAGAAGTGACTTTTTTTCAATATAACTTTTAGAAACATGTTTGGATGATAATATTGAAAAGCACGTTTAGATAAAAAATTACTAAAAAGGGCATTATTTTCATTAAATAATACATATATAATATGCATATATCCTTATTAAAGGCTTAGTTTCTCCCTTATCTTCAGGAAAATAATTTTAAAAAATAATATTTTTCGCTCAATGGAGTATATTGTGGGAGAAAGTAGTTAGAAATTGTTATGGTAAATTTTTGGAGATAAAAAGAAAATTTTATATTAAAAGAAATTATCTTATTTTAGAATTTTAGGGGTCTAACAGTCTAATTTTCCTACCCACTTTATTAAATAATACATAACAAAAGGTGTGGGACCCACCAGAAGTCAGAAGTCAGAAGTCAGAAGCCAGAAGTAACTTTTTTTTACTTCTGACTTTTCACGTTGTAGAAGTCATTTTGGACCAAAAGTTATTATGAAAATAAGGCAAACCAAACATGTTTAATTCTTGAAATTTTGCTTTTACTTCTAGGATCCACTTCTGGGTGCCAGAAGTGGCATCCAAACATGCCCACCGTCTTCATTCATGTGGATTTGAACTTCAAGATGAGATATTGTACTTAATTGAGAGAAACTCCTCTCACTAAGGCCTATACCTATTATTGTAATAGCTAGATAAATACCTTTTGTTATGTATGATGTATATTTATTGGTTGATACTTATTGTGAATAAAGATCAAATGACAACTGTGATGTCCTAATTATAAGATTAAGTTGAATTTTTTGGAAAAATTAATGATGTAAAATAAATCACTTTAAATTATTTATATTTATCTTTTTTCTTCAAAACTAATTTACTTTACTTATAAACTAACATATAATCTAATTACATGTACTATATATTATAATTCAATGGTATAACTTACTTCCTTAACCTCTACAAAAAAATCAATTTAATCTTATAATTAGGATGTGAGGGGAATAGCATTTTTAGGCATAGGTGCAGAAATTTCACCCAAGTTAACCTAAGAGGGAGGGAATGGTAAAAATGGGCTCTGTTTGGGTGTTCATCATTGTAGTAAGATCTGCATAGAATATATATTTAATTGTTTAGATTTAAATTTTCTCAACAAATAATTTTTAAATGATAATAATTTTTCTGCGAAAATTAGCAGTAAAAAATCATCTTTAATTTAAGGTATAAACATGTTAAAATATTTTTTTTTGAAAAAATTAAATTAAATCAAATCTGGATGGTACGAAGAGCAACCAAATTGAGTCTAGCTTAGCGTACGTATGTGCAGAGATGGGGGTATTTTATGCATGCAAATCAGAAAAATTTACTGTGCAAAGAAATAATGAGAGGGTTTTGTTTCTTTGCGGGGTGTGTGTATATATGTTTTTATTTTTCTATTTTTTTATTTGGCTTAATCCTTTTTTCCTGTTTTAACTTGTTATGGAGCCCATTAGAGCAGCTTGTGGGATCAAGTCTCGAGCTTCGGGATTGGCCTCTCTCTCTCTCTCTCTCTCTCTCTATCTCACAGTCATATGCAAAGCTCATTGCCCAGACAGAGAAGAGAGAGCTATTTAGAGAGACATGAGCCCCTCTTAAGATCAGATGAGCCTTCACTCACACAAACAAAGAGAGAAGAGGAAAACCATAAACACCAAAACAAATCAAAGTAGCTAAGATCATGAAGATGAAGATGATGATGATGAACAACAACTACAAAAGCTGATCATCACACAATCAAACTCCTTCTTCAAAATCCAAAATTAGCTCCCTCCCTATACCTACCCTATACTCTAGCCTTCCTAGCTCCTTCTACTTCTCTCTCTAAATTCACTCAAACTCATCACACAGTACACTATCCTCTTGTTTATTCTATCATGTTAGCCAATAACTCCCTCCCTTCCCTTCCCATCTCAGACCCTTTCCCTCCCTCCGATCATAATGCCACCATCACCACCAACAAGCGAAAGCGAAGACCCGCCGGCACTCCAGGTAACTAATTCGGTTAATCCTATCTTATAAATCACCACCACCGATCCCGAATTGGTGTGTGTCTTGGATCGATAATAATATCGATCCAACAGTCAGACAATTTGTTGAAATATGAATTAATTGTAAATATATATTACCTCAAAAAGCTTAAACGAATACGATGGGAATCAGCCCAACATTATATTCCTTTAATTCACATCTCAATATTTGATTCAACGTGGGACTTGTTTTCTTAATGCAATTCATCGCTATGTGTCTGGCAGATCCGGACGCGGAGGTGGTGTCGCTGTCGCCGAAGACGTTGCTGGAGTCGGACCGTTACGTGTGTGAGATCTGCAATCAGGGGTTCCAGAGGGACCAGAACCTGCAGATGCACAGGAGGAGGCACAAGGTGCCATGGAAATTGTTGAAGAGGGAGTCTCCGGCAGCCAGGAAGCGGGTTTTCGTGTGCCCGGAGCCGACGTGTCTCCACCATGACCCCTGCCACGCCCTCGGCGACCTTGTTGGGATCAAGAAACACTTTAGGAGGAAACATAGTAACCATAAACAATGGGTCTGTGAACGTTGCTCTAAAGGTTATGCTGTTCAATCTGATTATAAAGCTCATCTTAAAACTTGTGGTACTCGTGGTCACTCTTGTGATTGTGGCCGTGTCTTCTCCAGGTACTTCAATTTCTTCACTTCAGTCACATACATAAAACAATATCAACAACAAATCCTTATCCATCCCACTAACTAGCTGGGGTGATTTATTCGTTGATCCATATTCAGAAGAGTTTTACATTGAGTGTCATGGCTTAACACAAACATACTCCTTTATCTTGGCTTAGATCGCAGAGTTAATCACACACACACATATAGATCTATGTATGTGTGGATCTGTTTGTTTAGTTAGTTAGTTTGATCGGTTTATGTGTGTGACTTCAAATCTTATGTGCTCATGGTCAAGTGATTTTGGCTTTGACCTGATGAAAAATAAAAGAAAAATGTATTTGACTGATGGAACCTTAATAATATATGTAAGAATCTCGAACTGTTCATTTTGGCAGTTGTGACAACACATTTCCCGAAGCTCCGTTTTCTCGTTGGTTGTTCGAATTTTATTTATCTATATATATATATATATATGTATATGACTGCTGTTTCGTCTCATCAAAATTATTCTTTCATCATCTGCTACTACTGTGTGTGTATGCATTACTATTCTATTTGGCGTTGATGAGGTTAATTAATGGATTGATTGATGAAGTGTTGGTCCTTCTTGTTGATGATGATGATGACGACGAATAATGTGAGTTGTTCTCCTTTATTATTATATATGTGGAGGAACTCATTTCATATTTTGAAAAACCAATGGATACGGATGTGGTCGGCTTTTTTTGGAAGGAGCAACTTTTGTGTGAACAACTTTTTTCCTTTGTTTTTTCTTCCCCGAAACTCTCCGTAACTTCATCTTCATCTAACAATAATCATAACCCTCTATTGTTGATTGTCCTTGCATGTCCCAACATTAAAAAACATTGCAGAAATATTATAGAGTTGTTGTTGATGATCACCTTTTTTCTTTTTTTTGTAAGGGTGGAGAGCTTCATTGAACACCAAGATGCATGTAACATGGGGCGGCTCCGCCCCGAAACACGGCCACCGCCGGCGTGCTTGTCGCGAACCGCCTCGAGCCCAAGCCGGTCCAGTGAGACCAATTTCAGCACCGGTCCAAATAACTGGAATAATAATAATAATAATAATAATAATAAGGCGATGATGAGTGAACCGGCGGCATTATTGTTGTTGAACCCTACTACCATGAATAATAATGCGGCTACTACTACTAGTGGTGGTGTTCATGAAACTTCATCAATCAACAAGTATAAAGTGTGTCCAAACTTGGATCTTCGTCTCTCCACCACCACCACTAGTTCCATCATCCCCATCATTGATACTACTGTTGTTTCACCAAATAAGAGAGATCATCATGATAGCCGTACTTCAAACCACTTTCGGATTTCGATTGGATCTTCGTCGGAAATGATCGGCCAGAAGAATGATCAATCCAACTGCTGCTTCAATCGGAGGAGTAATAATTCACCAAAGGAGAGCTGTAATAGCAGCCTTAAACCACAAGGTAAGCTTTTCAGTTATTAAAGTTGTCAGAATTCATTTAGTGTATATGCATATTATACTCAGTTGACTAATCAGACAAGATTAAAGAAACCAATTGAATTATTTAATTGGACCGTATGTTACATGGTATTTGTGAAATACTTATGTATTACATTATATAATAGTAGTTTACAAGTTAGACAAATTGATTTGAAAAAAAAAAACCTGATAATTCAAGATAAATATTTTGAAACAATTTATTTATCTTTTTTAATATTGTCAAAATAGTCAATGAATGTTATATTAAGGATTTAAAGTTACGTAAGGTTCATGTCTTTTAAAATAAGTGAATTTTCTAAGCACTCGTACAACAATTATGGGTGTGTTTGGATGGACTTCTGAAAAAGTGACTTATAGATAAGTCAAACTGAAAATAAGTCAAACTGAAAATAAGTCAGATTGTGTAATGAGATTTATGTTTGGATGGGCTGTTAAAAAAAGTGACTTATAAGTCATAAGTCATATTGTGTAATGAGATGTATGTTTGGATGGACTTTTGAAAAAGTGATTTAGTTTAGGTTAGTTGTGATTTGATGTGTAAAATAAGTTAGAATTGTGGGGTCCACAAAAAAAAGTGACTTATAAGTCATAAGTCATAAGTCATAAGTTGAAAAAAAGAACTTATACTTATTTTGACTTATAAGTTATAAGTTACTTATTTTTATAAGTCGAGACAAACATACTCATAAGTTATTTTCTGAAAATAAGTCCTTTTTTATCAAAATAAGGACTTATTTGGCTGGAACAAGTCCAGCCAAACAAGCCCTATATATATCCAAAACTAAACCGCTTTGGTTGATACTATACGTATATCATAGCATATTAGTAGATGATTGAGTTAACCTATATGTTTAATTATTCAATTAATAACATGTATTTTTATCCCTGCTCATTCAACTTTTTTGAGTTAAAGAAGCAATCAATAATTAACCATCTAAGTTTACAATCAGGATCGAACCCGTAACCTCCAAATTATTAGGAAGATGTCATATTATTGGACTACAAGGCTTTTGATCCTGTTCATTGAACTTTGAAGTAGTGTGAAACATGCATGTATATAAATTTGCCTACTCATTGTTGAATTATTATATCATTAACTCAACTAGATTTCCATCCTCTATTATATGGCATATAGAGATGCATAGTTGGTGAGTTAGAATAAATGATGGAGATATAAAGAGAAAAGTAATCATCTTATTGCTCTCTATACCTCTCTATAAGTCCATTAAATTTCCCATCATTGCATGATAAATGAAGAATCAATGTTCCAAAAAGCTCTTTTCAGTTGAACCAATCTCATTGGGCTTTGTATGTTTCATATAAATTTATTGTTACAAGTCCTTAATATAAGATCTTGTTTGTAGTGTAAATACTGAAGATAATGAAGAATGTATGTGTGACAGGTATTAATAATGGAGGGATGAGGGTGGTTCATGAGGAGGAGGAGAAAGAAGAAGAAGCTCATAGAGAGCAGTTGAGGTTGGCAATGGCTGAGAAGGCGTACGCAGAGGAAGCGAGGAAGCAGGCGAAACGACAAATAGAGGTAGCAGAGAAGGAGTTTGCTAATGCAAAGAGCATAAGGCAAGAAGCTCAAGCTGAGCTAGACAAAGCCTATGCCATTAAACAACATGCCATCAAACAAATCAACTCTTTAATGCTTCAAATCACTTGCCATGCTTGTAAACGACAATTTTCAGCCCAAACGACACCCACCATGACCCCAGAAGATAACTCTTTGGCAGTCAGCTACATGTCGTCTGCTCTAACAACTGAAGCTGGCGAGGAAGAGAACTATAACAATAATCATAGTAATGAGAAAACTCATGGCAAAAATAGTAACTCTTTATCATCTCTCTAGCTAGCTATTTTGATTTCATTCTCTCTATATATTTTCAATGTGTCTTTCTTCAATTAATTTTCTTTAATTTGCCCTAAAGTGTATTTGTGAAATTAATGGGTATACCGAGTGATATGTGATTATGTGATGTGTGGGATGGTGATTCTATTATATAGTGGCAAGGAAGAAGAGTGCTATTTGTATAACTTTTTTTTTTCAGTTTGTGCCGTGTTATTTTTTGTTTAATTAATTAAATTTGGTATAAATGCTAGCCTATCATTTAAAAAAAATGGTTTTATTGTTGTGGGTAATCAACTTCTTTTCTCTTACTCCTTTATTTTCTTCATTTTTTAGTTATAGATCAAATGAATTAAGATTGCGTAATTTCTTTTGTTTTAAATAGATTCTATTTAAATAACGATAAGAAAATTAAATCTTGAAACAAATTAAGCAACCAAAATTAACATACTAAAGGCCATCAGAATGTACCGTTAATAATGCATGTGAAATTTGATATACCTATACACACATACATATGAGAGTGAGAAATTTGTGTATGTATATATATTGATGATGAGGAGGGGCAGAAGAGTAATGAATGATGGGGCCAGAAAGAGAGTGAAAATAGAGGAGGCATTCAAATACTCATGGTTTAGGGAGTTTGGAGGTAGTGTTTGGAGTATATGAAGCGTGAAGAGAGAGTGAGAACTGAGAAGGAGGTCTCTCTCTGGTCATAGTAAAAGAGAGCATTCAAGATATTCTGACAATTTATAAAGACCGAAAAAGCCTCCACACCTCAATTAATATGAAAGAGAATCCCCTCTCCTACTCACTTGTACATTCCTCTAAAACCATTTTATTACTTCTCTCACTCTTCCTTTCCTAATTTTAACAAATTAGAAGGTTTGTATTATTGGTTAGAAATACTATAGCAAGACATTTATCCATCTTGTGATAAGGTATATCATCATCATTATTTTATACTCCATCCCTTTATATAAAGTCTTTTTAATTTAATTACAGTTTCCTATAAAGCAAATTAAAGTTAATTAAAACAATAAATATGTAGAAAATATACTATTTTTTCTTAATAGTACTCTTATTTATGAACGATTAAGAGAGAGTTATTATTAAAAAAAGATGAAAGAGTATGTATGGGAGAAATTAATGTATGGATAAAATAAAAAAAAAAACTCATTTATTATTCAAACAAAGCTAAATAAGATGGGACAAACCATTGAAAAAAGACTTTATATATAGGGAAAACCATAAAAAAAGATCTTATATACAACGACGGAGGAGTATTAATTAATTTACCTGGATTATTAACTAATATGTATAATATTACCATCATGTCATATGACTAAGTACTTGCCTGGCTTATTTAATATGCCCAAATTAGTTGGTAGTTCTTGTGGTAACTATTAAGAAATGAAGGGGGTACTATATTCTCAACAAAGATTAGGTCAATGAGGTCATAATAAATTTTGGAGTAGAGGATGTATAACACTAGTATAATATTTAACAAAAAAAGTTTTAAAACGTGAGGTTATGACCCCTACCAGTCTTATCTTTCTTTAGTGCTTTCATGTTTTGCTGATTTTATGGAAAACCCAAACATGCATTTAGATTCTTTAATTACAAGTGAACTTAGGGTACAAGCAAATAAAGAAAACAAAAGGACAAATTAAAGAAAGGTTATATCAATAGATTATTGGATCTAGCGAATAGAGATAGTTAGTTGCAATATGATGAACCAATATTCAAATTCTTATTTAGTGTTTGTCACTAAAAATTATTTTAATATGTTCAGAATTTGAAATAAAATTAATATATTAATTGTATTTTATTTAAACAAATATTTTAAGAAAAACTAAGTTAAACAATGTACATCTTACGGCAGAGATGAGCACCAAAACTAATTCCCTTGTCAAGTGAGGTTACATTGATTAATACTTATCTCATTTGATGGCTTATAACTAGAACCATATAATATTCTTGTTAAATGATGCATTATAAAAAAATATTAGAGCGAGTATTATTTAAGCAAGTTTAAGATGTATATGCTCATGAAAATATAGAAGACTCAAATTATTGTAGACAACCTTTTAGTCTAATAATCTATGCATTCCTTTTTATTGAAATCAATTAACTTAATTATGTTGATTAAAAAGCTAGTTAGAGACAATACAGAATTGTACAAAAATGTGACAAATACCTACGTTTAGGTAGAAGAAAGAGAAAATGTGAGGATTACATATAGTTAAATAAGGGTAAAAGATAACTCAGACCAAACAAAATTGAAAAAATCATATTAAGAAAGTGGGAGTAGTGGTTGTTTCTCATGAAAAAGGAATTAAGTGAGGGAATAGAATGCAAGATTTTAAGTAAGTGGTAGAGGTTGGAGGTTCTACTTGCATAAAACCTTAAGCTATCAGAGCGTGCGTTTCCTTAAATTAAATTAAAAAAGAAATGTTGGAGTAATATTATTAATGAGAGTGGGTGTAAGGGGTGAATCAATGAATGGCAATGAAGGGGAAGGAAGGAAGGAAGAGAGTGCATGTTTTTCAGTGCCAAGATAATAATGAATGAAGAGAGAGAGAGGAGACACACACAAATATACGAACGAACATTCATCATTCATTCATGTGTGTCTTTCTCTCTTTCTCTCTCTTAATTTTCTGAGTGCATCAGAATCAGAGCCAAGAGGAGTAAGTAGTGGGCGCAGAGACTGTAACTCTAGCAGCTGCATCAGACTCAGCATCTTTCCAAATATGCAGACACCATTCAAAGCCTTTTTCACCCCTCAATCCTCTGACCCCACCTCTTTTTACTTTTCTTTTGTTTTTCTTTTTCTGTACCAATAAAAAAAATACAATTCAAATATGTAGAGAATAAATTAGGATCATGAGAATAAAAATTTTAAACCAATCCCTCAATATCAATTTGGGTTTTTTAAATTTTATTAAATGACTTAATTACCTTTACTTTTTTATTTTTTTAAAAAAATTGCCCCTGATCAACCGTCAGGACTTTGGCTCCAACGACCTCTTCTCTGGTGGTGACCGATCACCGGAGAAGTTTGAAAAAAGTGAGGGCAATTATGTCATTTGACAAGATTTTAAAATTATAAATTCGTACAATGGACTGGTTTAATATTTTTCTAATCCGAGATCATAATTTATCCATTACATATTTCAAAAGTATTTTGTAGAATTCATTCAGAGTGTCTTACTATATACTTTTTCATAGGTACAAAATTATTCATAAATTTTTAAAATGAGAGGAAAAATGAATTTAAAAATAATCAGACAGCCGCTACTCTTTTACCAGTTTTTTTTTTTTTTTTTTTATTTATGACAGTAATGTGAACCCCATCGGACCAAGCTAAGTAATTATCGTCAAACTATTTTAACAACTATTGTGGCATTTTTGTTCTCATTTTTAAATTTTATGGATATTTTTATACTTCTTGAGAAGATATAATGTCCGGCACACTTGGGAAAAAAAAATTTTATAAGTATTTTTATATTTACCCTTCCTTTTTAACAAAATTTTATTTGAACTTTTTTTAATCTATCACTGATCATCCGACATTACTATCAAAAATTGACCAATCAGGTTCGCGGGAATGTATGCCTACAATAGGAGAACATCACTATTTTCAAGTAGTTATTACAGTTATATACTCTAAATTTGAATAAGAAACTACTGATTAAATTTGGATCATAACTATTTCATCTATTCTTAGTTCAAAGTTCAATCTCTACATTTATCCCCGGTAGTCCATAAAAAACAAAACACAAAATTTTAGAACTATTTTTTATATGTATAAAGCACTGCTAAAATCTGGTCATAGTTACTAGAGTCATAACTTTGACTGACACACGTGCTCCAAAGTCCTAACATATTTTATACTATTAATATATTCATTCAAAATTTTTAGTATCATATTTTTTCTAACTAAGATAACAAATGTAAATATGTAATACGTATACGTCTATGATACTTTCCTATAAAAGGATGTGTATATACTGAAAATCACCTGAGTCTTTATGGTGACTTAGTTTTAGAGTTTAAATATTCAGCATATCCAAGCCGAAATGCCCAAGTCGCTCGTTTTTTTCAATGATATGATTCTTATTACAGAATTAAGGAGAAGAGATTAAACTTGAGTAAGAGAAAAAGTCTTATAATTGAATGGTTTCCATCCAAGTAGAATTAAAATAAAATGTATGCACTACAAATTTAATAAGAGAAAAAGTTAAACACGACTGAGGGGTGAAAATTGGAAATTTGATCATACCGCAAGTGAAAAAATGCAATTGCTTGAGATCGATAATACAAGACTATGATAGAATTAATGAAGATGCTACACATGTAATACAAATTAAGTTTATAGGTGCCAAGTACCTGCTGATAGGTTTAAGGGAAACTTTATTATGCTATTATAAGATCTAAGATCGATAATATTATATGGTAGTTATATTTAGTAGTGTTAAAGGGATAACAAAAATGATTGGGGTAGCATAGATGAAAAAATCAAGATGAATATAACATATAGTTGGGTGGATAATGGATGGAAATTGAATGTCAAATATATACACACACGAATAAAGTTTGTACAATATATATTTTAGTTTTAAGGGTGGTTTATCAATGTTTTTAAAATAAATGAGATGTTCTTGTAGTTGATGTAAAACATAGGGGGAAATTAATTTGTTTTTCTCATATAACAAATACACACGGACTCATGAAAAAGAAATTAATGTACCTGGAAAAGTTCTATTTGAAGCTGGCTCTTCTACAGCCTCAAATTCAAATCAGAAAAATCCATTTCTTGTTCAGAAATAGTGAATACGTAAAATTACAGTTGACGAAAATCAAGTTGCATGGTCCAAGCATAATGAAAAGTGACAATGAAGTGACAACGAAAAGTGAAAATGTACAAACCAGTGATGTACAATTAATGAATAAATTTGTATGAGAAATCTTTTTTAAATTTCCTGAAGTGATTGGTCGAGCTTTAAATCATTCTTTTTTGGTAACAAGCTTTAATTACCGTTATTGGAATAAATAGAAATCGTCCTATGCAGATTCCCCTTGGGCTCATGTGGGCCGTCAAGCCTGGATCGTAGCCCAATTTTAGAGGCCTAATAGAGCCCAATGAAGATCTATAAATTTCTTTTCAGGGAAAGCATTAAACATACACCCGAATCTCTTTCATGTTATGGACTAAACAAGTTTTTCTTCTAATTTTGCTGGTTCAATTTCTGTCACCCTCCTTATAAGCCTGACGTTTAGTTAATAATTTACTCACATAAATGATAAAGATCGCCTATATTGAGTAAATTCTGACAAGTGTTTGGTATTTTGAGCATTACATTCTCATATGATATCTGAATAGCTAAGACATAGACATACAACTTTCATGTTTTGGGTTTTCCCAAATTCCAGTGTTAATATCAAAAACACATATTGAACCCTCAAGCTGCGTAAAATCTTAAGTCATGACCTAAATTTATACATAGAAGCAAGAAGCAAATAGACATCCAATCTTTATAGTCTTATGAGGTCAACCTGAAGCACAGGAGAAAGGATCTAAGCAATGAATAGAGCAAGATACTTATCCTTTCTCACTTAGCACTCTCTTCTTGCATCTTTCTTTCCTATGATTTAGGATTTTAGTTGTATTTTGATACTAATTTATATGCCTAAGCGTAGCTAAAACGTTGGCAAAAAAAAAAAAGTGGAGCTCTTCGGCTCATGATTTTTATGGATGCCCATGATCTATGTCCTAACACCATATGGTCAGATGATCCAACCTGAAGGATCACTAAATCTGCAAGTGTTTCAGTGATTGTAATCTGAGTTCATTCGTGATTGCTGTTTTTCTCTGACATCATTGACTGCAAAGTCAAGAAAAACAAAAGAAATTGCTGTCTTGGTGCTCTTTATACTTGATCAAAGAAATCTCTCCCTTGATTTGATACTTGAAGGCTAACGCAGGATATAATTGGTGAGAAAAAGATCAAGATGTCCATGAACGGTATATCATCAGCAATTAAAAGACGTCTGAGTATTTTCTTTGACAACAAACTCTTCCTCAGCAGCCCATGACAGGGAAAGTCTTGCACTGCTCTGTTTGCCCTAGAATTCCCCATTTACATATAATACAAGTCTTATCCCATCTTTACATATAATATTAAAGGGAGGCTTAGTATACATTAAACAATACTCCCACCAGATGAGTTTAAGGAATGATAGATATACTCAGTTTCCCCCCATATGCCGAGAGCTTGCATACTATAATTAAGGATAAATAATCTTGCCATATTCATTGCTTAAATCCTTGCTCCTTTGCTTTAGATTAACCTCATAAATTTAATAATGATCGCTTCATAGCTCATTGATGCACTTTTCCCTTTTGAGGCACAGCAAATGCATCGAACTCTTGTACCTAGGCTTGAAACGTAAAATTCACAGGACAGAAGCAGATTTTTTTGGGGAAGGGGTATGAAAGTTGAATTTTGATTGAGAATAAATTCACAATAGGAACTTGTCAATCTAGTATCCACATGGTGTTAATGAGTGGTTTCTACAAAACCAGCCGGAAGATGCTCTACAAAAATTCTTCAGCAGTATTTAAATCTACCAAGATTTCAGACTTAACTTCTTCTGGTAATGGAGCTGATGGCCCTGCCCTTGAGTAAAATTTTGCCAACGATCTGATCGCTTTCTCCAGCTCAACATATAATTCCTGCATGCCACCCATTCAAAGCACAATCATATATAATAGTCTACGAATTTAATTTTCATTACATGTCAATCAAGCAAATTTCTATACAATCCTCTGTATACAAAAAAAAATGGTAAATTAGGCTAATTTTGAATAAATATCTAATTGTTCAAGACTTCAAGAAAACTTTTTGATTGTTTACATATTCATTTATTATTTGTTAAATCTACTCACTTCGTAAATCAAGTCTATGTAAGAGTTCTAGTTTGGTCATGAATACATACTTCTTGAACAACAGCGTTCTGCCCCTTCCAATTGCTCAGATACTCTCGAATTGATTCCTTTGCGGCATCGGCGGTCCTTCTGAATTTGGTAATATCATTAGGATCTTCATTTAAGGAATCACGTAGTGTTTTTACTACCTCTCTTGCTGACTTCAAATAAGCCTTTGGCAACACCTTCCCAGACTTAGTTTTTTCATTAGGATCAAATAATGATTTAAGGGCATCTATCAATCCGTTATCCTCTTCTTTTTGTGCAGTTTCCTTCTCTTCAGCCCATGCAACAAATGTTGATGATAGCGTGACAGTAAGCAAGAATGTGCCAGCACTTACTAAAGCATGCCTGCGACTTGATGAAGCTTTGGAGGAGGGTACTACAGTATTAAACCTGGATTGCAGTTTATCTGTTATATCGCAGAAGCCGTCAAGAAAGAGAAACTGCTGATACTGGGAATATCAAAACCAGAAGCATGTCTTATCACTATACTGTATCAGCATTAAGCAGAACATGCAATTGTTAAAAATGCAAAGGCATGCTTTTTTGAACATATGATTCAATGGCATGATTTTAATGAAGTTATTGATGTACATTTAGACAACAAAGCAAGGTAAAACCAGTCAATCATTGTTACATGATATTGTGTGTGTGTGTGTGTGTCTAAGCATAGCAAAAGTTAATTTGAAGAGAAGTTACCAAACATGCTAACACGGGGACCAATCAATTGATTTCAGCCGTTGATTTAATCCTTTCATTTACAATATGGCAAACATACATTTACAATATGGCAAACATATTTTGAAAAGAAAAGTATATCCCCAAAAAGTTCAGGATGGTGCATTTATACAGGTTTATTTTATATCCTTCTTTTCGTTCATTCTTCTCTGAATTCAACATTTTCATCTCACACCTTCCTCCAGAGTCATTAAGTAAGATCTTTGCTATATATGAAAGTAGTTCAAAATGGGGTTCTATTTTCTTAAAAAAAAAGAAAGAAAAGAAAAAGAAATGGTTGGCTACTTGGCTGTTAACAGAGAGATTAAATCAACAGCTTAAGTCATTTGACTGCACCCGGTGCAGTCATCTATTGACTACAGAAAAATCTAGGCTCACTGACATGCCTGTTCATAGTTGGGTTAATCTAGTGAGTATATTCTAACTATGAGAAAATAGTAACTAGCAGTAAAGATTGTTGATATTATACGTTTTTCCTTTCTTTCTACAGTTTCTTTTTTCACTTGTGGTAATATTGTAAACACAAAGAGGAAGAAAAATGAGATGAAAGGAATTTAAGATGAATTACTTGATAAGGAGACAACAATCACATCAAGGAGAAAAATGGAAAAACTTGATCAGTTATATTTATACATCACGTACCCTTACTCTCCAATCTTTCAGCTCCTTTAATTGTATGGGTACTTAGAAAGGAGCACATATTTGTAGCGAGAGTGGCCATTCTCTTCAAAGAACCTCAATGATGCGGCCAGTGCCTCTCCAATCTTAAAAATAACTCAATCTTTCATTATTTCTTCGAGGCTGGCAATAGTTGAGAATAATTTTTAACACACACATGTCAAGGGCTCAGATAATTGACTAATATAATAAGAAAGACATTCCAAATTATGTATACAGATTGAAGAGTGCTTCTTTTCTGCAAGATGTGGCTCTCCAGTAATCATTTCGCATCAGATGGTAATGAGAATGCATTATTATCCAGTAAAAAAGGTCAATCCCAAAGGACATAAGAGAGATTGTCTAATTAATGTGCCTAGTTCACTAATGATTGATTAAACTACATAATTCAGCCAACCCACGAAGAAGAAAAGAGTGCCAACAAATTTGGGGAAACCCATCAACAATTTGGGAAATAAAAATCAAGTGAGTGAATCTGATTCAACGATTTGGCAAAAACCTCAGAGCAGAGGAAAGCTACAGCCTACTTCCAATTAAATAACCTCAGAAAAATCGAACGGAGAAGTTGTTAGCTTACCTTTTAAGAGCTTCGTTGAAGAGAGATTGCAAAATCTGATGAGGTTTTATCAATGTGTGGCTCCAGTGGGTGTTTCTCTGGATGAGATGAGAGTGAAAGTGTTTTTGAGATATCATCGCCTGCTCCCCCGGCTGGATTATTAGACATTAAAAAGGGGGGGGGGGGGGGGGGGGGGGGAAGTTAAATAAATTTTTTATCTTTTTATTTTTATGTTTACATCAAATTTTATTTTAATTTTTAAGTTTAAAAAAAATACATTTTTAATCCTTTTTTGGGTTAATCCAACTTTTGCTTTTTTGAACTTGCCAATTTTGGATTTGGTCCTTCAAATTTAAAATTGGTGGTTTTGATCATTAAACTTTAAGTTGATTTTGGTCTTGATCTTTGAACTTTTAAATTAATGATTTTGGTCATTGAACTTTCGATCAATTTTGGTTTTTGTCCCTAAATTTAAAAAAAAAATTGAAAAATCACGGATCAATGTTTATAAATGGCACAAAGTTGAGGGACAAAAATCACCAATCTAAAGTTTAGGGACTATGACCAAAATTGATTGAAATTTTAAGGACAAAAACTACCGATTTTGAAATTCAGGGACGAAACCCAAAATTGAGTAAAAGTTAAAGAACCAAAAGTTGTATTAACCTCCTTTTTTTAACTAATACCGTTAATTTCATTCAATGGAAAACGATGACTCATCAAATATAAATGGTGATTATATATTAAATGTGGATAAAAATGACTACTTTTTAAAATAGTAAAATGATTATACCAAAAATTTAAATTTACACATATTTTGTCAATATTTAATCATATGATCACACTTTAGATTTAATGATTCATTGTCTTTCGTTAATCGAAACTAATGGTGTCAACAAAAAACTAAAAATGTACTTTTCAAACTTAAAGGACAAAAATAAAACATGATACAAACATAAAAAACCAAAAGTATACTTTAAACAAAATAAAAGATTAAGGTACAAATTTTTCTCCTGAATTTTCACAGGAATTTTACTCTATACAGTTAAATGCTCAATGTTGATATTTTAACGAAAAATGGTAAAATTGTTGTGTTTTGAAATTTTCAGCACAATTTTGAAATTAAAAAAAAACATCTAGAGTAAATTTGCACCTTAACCAAAAAAAAAATATATAAATGAGGGTTGGGACACCTCTCTCTCTCTCCGTCCATATAGATAAAACTACATCATTTCATTTTAAAAACTATATGAGATATCAATTTTACCATTAAAATATAAAACATTATTTTCAAAAAATTTGTTCCATTAGACTTTTTTTTAAATAAAACTACTTAGTTTTGACTTAATTTTATTTGAATAGATCTAGAATAAATAAGAACATGAATTGGAAGGTTTCAAACCCTTATAATGGGTATGCCTTTGATATGTGGAGAATTGGAGATGGGAGATTTTTAATTCTTCAATTTATATTGTAATGTGTTCTATTTTTAAAATATTCACTTCATTCCTTCATACAAAAACAAGTTAAATTTTTTTTATAGAAATTAAGGAATTTTAATAAACCACTTAATTTTTTTGGATACAATAATAGGCCACTTAATTTAATATATGTGTGAATAAGTAAGATAAATTAATTTTGAAAAAAATACAAATATAAATACTTTAAAGTGATTTATTTTGTATCATAAATCTCTTTAATAAATCTATTTGAACTTATATTTAGGACTTGAAAGGGTAACATTTAATTGGATACATAATCATTTATAATTTGAGAACCTGATATAGTTATAAAAACTTGACCTAAGTATTTATATGTATGTATATGTATAAAAGATCAAAAGAATACTCATTGTATGAGCTATTTAACTAATTTATTCATATTAAAAAGTTAGTTAAATTTATTAATTATAATAAATATGACGTGTTTTGATCATTTATGATGACTTAGCAGTATTTTAATTTGGATTCAACCACTAGTTATTGCAAAAGAATGTCCTGCCAGCCACGTTGTTGATATTGAAGGAATGGAGCTCCGTTTTTTCAATCTTGATTTTCTAGAGTTGAAGATTTATTATGTGTTGCTTGATGTAGCTGCATGTTCTAGATTGACCAATAAATGCATAAGATATAGGAGATTCATCATTTCCACTAAAAATGATTTTTTACGGGTAAAATTTCATTTGTTTAATCATTTTCTTCTTTTTTTTAAGATATGGTTTTTTTCTTGAATTAAACGTATCTGTTTAACTAGGTAAAATGCAAATGAAATTATATAATAGCTCATGTTGTAAATATATTAAATCATTCTGAACTTAATGTAATATCATGGAACAAATCTAAAGTTTTTTTTTTTTAATTACTAAGCAGTCTGAAGCAAGTAGGAGGAAGATCGAACATGTTTCCCTACCAAGCATTTAGTAAGAAAGGCTTATCACATTCAAACATTTGGGTCTGATTTTTATGGATAGATTTGATTTTTTAAAGGTCTATATTTTTTTAAACAAATTGTTTTAATGCATATAAAATCTAAAATAAAGATAATCGTTTTATTATCATTTTTATAAATACTTTTCACTAAAAAATCATAATTTTAAAAACAATCAAATATAAACCATTAGGATACGGTTAGCTCTCCCACAAAACACAATTGCACAAATGATTATTAGGAAAACTGATCTCATGCCTTTAACTTTACATAAAGCTTTATTTTGGGAGGAGTTCTTGGGTGAAACTAATGCACCACGTCATTTATGGTCTGACCAATCATAAGTAAATACATAAGGTCCAACGTAAAATTTCCAATCTGATTTGGCACATTAAAAAAATTAACTAGCAAATAAAAAATTTAAATCTCGTATTTTCAATGTTTTTTAATTTTACAAGTTTAAAAAATATTTTTATTAGTTAGTTGATTTTTTTATGGTGTCATGTCAGACCTAATGTATTTAATTGTAATTGGTCAGACAACAAATAAAATGGTGCACGGATTCACGAAAGAATTTCTCTTATTTTGGTCAATTAACTTCAAAGTGTGTTTTAGTCCTTCTACCCTAGCAACTGACATTGAAATTTTAAATATGAAAAAACATTTTAAATTGTTAACATAATAAGTTTAATTTTCATAAGGGAAAATGACAGATAAGTACAATTTAAATTTCAAAATCTAGTGATTTGCAGTCAATAATATTATTCAAGGTAGTAAAAACCGGACCGGACCGGCCGGTTCAACCGTGAATCGGCGTCTGGTCCGGTCCGATTCAGCAGTCAGACCGGGGATGCTGTTGACCCGGTCAACGGCCGGGTCAACCCGGCCAAGACCCGGTCAGACCGGAGCGAACCGTTCAACCCGGTGCAACCCGGGTGGTTGGACCGGTTCGCTTTTTAAAAAAAATGAAAAATGTTTTTTTTTATTTTGTTACAATTAACCTAATTACCAACTTTCACTTCACTCAATTTTAGAAACCAGGAAACAATAATATTTTAAATGCTATTTTACACTTACATATGTTTAATATTTAACTGTTGTTGCTCTTAATAATTGTATTTTAGTCTGTAGATTGTAGAATAATATTTATTTTCACGTGTAATCAACTAATATTTTCTATTTTTCTCTCTATAGAAACATTAAATATTCATGTTTGATGAATCATGCATACTTATTTACATTTACATTTTGATATATTAGTGATTATTAATGTTAATATCAATAAAATTTTATTATTTTAATATAACTGTCTGACCCGGTCCGACCCCCGGTTAGACCTTTAACCCTTGAACCAGTGCCTCATCCGGTTCGATGCCTGGTCCGGTTTTTTGAACCTTGATATTATTACTCAAGTGGTGAATATTGCTACTAAACTAATTAAAATCTCCTGTATGTGACTTTGAAATTCATAAGGTATTTATTTGTCATTTTTCCTAAAATTAACAATAATTGTAATAAATAATAATCATTCAAGACTAATATATGTTACAGAAATACACCCCCCTCTATTTTGATAACATATAGAAACATCCCTCAAAATTAAAATATATGTTACAGAAACTTTCCTCCTATATTTGAGATTTCATTTCCATCCACATGATAATTGACAGTTAAGTGTGACTTTTAAACTTTGTTTGGATCAATATATCCCCTTTTAAAATAATAACTATTTAATCATTTATATTTATAAAAAATATTTTCATAAATTAAAAAATAATTCTAGCACACATGTTTTAAACGGCACACACATATATTTTCAAGCTTTCTAACATGTTTAATAATATTTATTATTATTTAAATAGTAATATTTTATAATTTAAATTTAAATTTTTAAATTCATTCATTAAAAATTATTTATTATAATTTTTTAAAATTGCTTAAAACACATTTCCAATACATTTTAATTCACATTATGATGTAAATTATATAAAATTTTGAGATTATATAATACATTATAAATTTATAATTCAAAATTCTTGAACACATTTTTTCATGATATAAAACATAATTTTTGCTACAAATTGTAACCACATTTATAATCAATGATACATTTATTAAAAGAATACATTGAATTTTTGTATGAAAAATAATAAATTGAATTTGTAATCAAGTTGCAATTGCTTAATTTTAAATTATCTAATCATAATGAAATTTGTGGAATTAGTGGAATTTCAATGCTCTTATAATTTAGAGATTTATTAGAATGAAGGGTAAAACAGTAAATAAAATATAAAATTAAGTAAAAAATTATTTTTTTGAATATTTTTAGAATATTCATAACGGTGTTAATGAATTGGATTAAACTATATGTTTTCAAAATAGATGGGAGGTTTGTGTATTTTACCCATAAAATTATGGTTAACAAAATCAAAACATGGTTTTTAAAGTTTAGAAATCAAAAGTAAACATTGCATAAAGTTAAAGGAATAAATGGGTACTTTAACGTAGTTAAAAATTAATAGAATTAATAATGGACAAGGTAAACTAAAATAATGATCGTTCACTGTTTATACTCAACGGATTTAATAATCCAACGTAACTAACTCTATTTATATCTAAGTTAAATGATATGTATAGTTTATAATATCATCCATATAAAGTATAAAATTTGGTGACGGTTACACTCTTTATACTGTATGAATGGATAATGTGATTAATCTCTCATTTTGTATAAAAAAAAACTGTCAAGAACAATATAAAATGAGGTTTAAAATGGACATATCAGTATCAGTTTATCCAATCTGTTTTAAAGATATAGTCGGTCACATCCTCTGTAAAGTTCATTTTTCAATTCTGCTTTTAGTTTTAATTTTGGAACTGTCTGAATTAAAGTATAGCTATTCGAATATATAATATTTTTATATATTTTTTCTAAATAAGATTAAATTATAAAATCAGAATACCATTTTACTATTAAATTCTTTTTAAAAAAAGTAGATTTTTTTCACAAGAAAAACTGTTAAAGTCGGAAATAAATTTTATTAATACAAAACCTGTTTTGTTTCTTTTTTTAACTAGCTTCAATTTCTATTGTTCCCTCTGTTTCAGAGAATCTAATAGCTCTTTTCTTAAAATCCCACAACTTCTATTTTTTTTTTTTTATATACATCAACAGACAATAATCTAGGTGAACAACTCACTACTTTACTTTTAGATTTCGTGACTTCCCCTGCCAACATAACACAAGCGACCCGCCTTAAATACAAAACTTCTTTAATAATGTTGAACATCCACAAAATAATCATCAACTGAAATACTCGAATCTCCTCCGCCGCTTCCTCGCCATAAGCCGCCTTCATCTCCGCCACTTCCTCCCTTTCTTTCTTTTTCTTTATTTTTCCAAATATATATTTTTTTAACTTCATTCCTCCTTACTGAACACGCACACTCAGATATATATATCTCCATTCCACTAAAAAAAAATACCCGCTCAGTTTGCAAATTTTGATGAAATTTTTATTTTATTTTATTTGCAAATAATTGTAATTGAATTTTCATTTTAATTTTTTTGCAGATAATTTTAATTTTTTTTACTCAAAATCATCATAATTCAAAGATTTAATGGGTAATTTTAATTTAGTTCTATTATTCTCTAAAGTTCATGTCCTTTTTGGTCATTTTCATCTTAACTTTACTTTTTAAGAAGTCCATCCAAACATATTTAAAAGTTCAATTGACTTATAAGTCATTTTTTTAACAGCTCATCCAAACATAAAAGTCATTACACAATTTGACTTATTTTCAGTTTGACTTATTTTCAAATTAACTTATAAATAAGTCACTTTTTCAGAAGTCCATTCAAATACACCCTTATTTTTGAACGTTTGGAATGACTTTTGATCCTTTTGACTTGTCTTTTAGGGAAAAAGTAACTTTGAGGCAAAAGTAAATTTGACCAAAAGACATTTTAAGTTTTTTTCTTATATATTCAAACCAATGTTTTAAAAGTCGAACTGGATGTCGAACCGAACAAGTCATAGTTCAAACGGTTGGATTGGTTGGACCGTCTGATCGGACCAATGACGTAATAATTAATTTTTTAGAAAATATTACTTATATGTATGATATTACATATGTAAAAAATAAAATATCAAAATTATGAGATAATTTAAAAAATTATTACATATTTCTAAAATAAAGGATATGTATTTAAAAAATGGTATGCACATTGAATTGTAAAAAATATATGAGAATATATCATGTAAATACTAAATAGAAGGTGATTGTATTGTAATTTAAAGAGGGAAAGAATAGGAAAAATTGAAAAGTCTTATCAGTGCACGTTTTACCAAAAGTCTGCATAGCTTTGGTGGTCTTTTTCCTTCCTCATGTGAACCTATTAGACTTAGCTGGAGTTAGAAAATACATCAGCGCTCAGCGGAGACCTCTAAACTTTTCAACCTCCAAAATGCCATGGATGAAGGATAGAACTTGCAATTTCCCAATTTGCATCGTAGGAAGAAGAAGGAAATAAAATGTTACAGGTAGGTTTTATATGTTATTTTACAAATTTTCATTCTCCATCCTCTTTTTTATCTCTTCTTTCTGCCAAAAAGCCTCCACAGTACTATTGAGGAAGAGAAAAAAAATGGAAAGACAAAACCAGTGCAACATGCAAAACCCGCCCGGTTCTAGAAAGCCGCTCCGGGTTGCGGCTCAAATCCCGGATCAGGGTGGCTCAAGGGTTCGGCTCAATATCCGGTCCGGTTGGCTTTCACATCATTGATTCAAACTCAGACTCAGCCCGGCCCCATTTCCTGCTCCACCAAGTCAGCAACTTCATGGGGTGCACTAGAAAAACTCACCGTACCTGCGCCCAGGTTCATTCAGAGCAATCTTTACCAATTTATCCGCCACTTTATTTGCTTCTCTTGCACATTAAACTATCTGAACATCCCTTCGATTCTCCGTCTCTTCAACCAGCTCAAGGCAATCCACATGATGTTCTTACCACCACCACCACCCCATAATAACAATCAGTTTCATTTCACAAATAACGCTCCTTTCTGGAACGCTTCAGAGGCCTCCAATATTAAAAAATGTTAGATCTGGCTTCTTTCCCTCTTTGCAACCTCCATTCCCATCTCCAAGCTTCGATGTTCAACCCAAGTTATATAGTTAACTATCTACTATCACACACTCTACAATGTCTTTTAATTACTGTGTGTATGTAATTAAGTATGTTTATGATTAATTCATTAATGTACCATAAACGTAAGGTTTTGCAGAATATGTGTGAGGTTAGGGAGCCGAGTGGAGTGGTGAAGAAAAGTGGGAGCGAGGTAACACCCAAAAGGCCTCAACGAATTAACCCCGTCTCCTATGTTAGCGTTTATGTTATAAATATATTAAATCCTTTTGAACTTAATGTAATATCATGGCAACATATCTTAAGTTAGTTACTAAGTAGTCCAAAAGATGCAAGTAGGACGAGGAAGATCAAACTCATTAATAAATTATTTAGATATAATTTTTGAAGATTAAAACATCAGTGTCTCTCAAATAAATACATATATTGATTTGTTATAACAAAATATTGGTATATTTTTGTGAGAGATCCCATTAAAGACAAGCCCAACTACGAAATCTATCCTACAATTATTTCCATAAAGCATAGTTAATAAACTACATCATAAAATGATTAAACAAATTAAAATTAAACCGGTTTCCTAACAAGCATTTAGTAAAAAAAAAAAGCTTATCACATTCAAACATTCAGGTCAGATTTGTATAGATATATTTGATTTTTTGAAAGTCTATATTTTTCTATACAAACTGTTTTAATGTATATAAAATCTAAAATAAAGATAATCATTTTACTATCATATTTTCTAAATGGCTTTTTTATTGAATAATCATCATCTTAAAAACAATCAAATATAATCCATCAAGATACGATTAGCTCTCCCACCAAACACAATTGCACAGATGATTAATAGGAAAACTAATATCAGGCCTTTAACCTTACGTAAGGCTTTATTTTGGTCAATTATTTTTAAAAAGTGTGTTTTGGTCCTTCTACCATAGCAACTGATATTGAAATTTTAAATATGAAAAAACATTTTAAATTATTAACATAATAAGTTTAATTTTCAAAAGGAAAAATGATAGATAAATATATTTTGAATTTCAAAATGCAGTGGTTTACAGTTATTAATATCATTACTTAAGTGGTGAATATCGCTACTCAACTAATTAAAATATCCTGTATGTGATTTTGAAATTCAGAAAATATTTATCTGTCATTTTCCATCAAAATAACAATGATTGTAATAAAAAGTAAATAAAATATAAAATTAAGTAAAAATTATGTTTTTTTTAATCTTTTCAGAACATTCCTAACGGTATTAATGGAATGGACTAAACTATATATATGTTTTCAAAACAAAAAGGAGGTCTGTGTAATTAAAGTAAAATAGAAGGGATGTTAGTGTATTTTACCCATAAAATTAGATGAAAACATGGTTTTTAAACTTAAGAAATCAAAATTAAACATTTCATAAAGTTAAATGAATAAATGGGTACTTTAACGTAATTAAAAATTAATAGAATTAATAATGGACAAGGTAAACTAAAATAATGATCGTTCACTGTTTATACGCAGCGGATTTAATCCAACGTAACTAACTGTATTTATATCTAAGTTAAATGATATGTATAGTTTATATCATCCATATAAATTATAAAATTTGGTGACGGTTACTCTCTTTATACAATATGAATGGATAATGTGATTAATCTCTCATTTTGTATAAAAAAACTGTCAAGAACAATATAAAATGAGGTTTAAAATGGACATATCAGTATCAGTTTATCCAATCTGTTTTAAAGATATAGTCGATCACATCCTATGTAAAGTTCATTTTTCAATTCTGCTTTTAGTTTTGGCCACACAAAAAAAATGTGCTTTTAGTTTTAATTTTGGAACTGTCTGAATTAAAAGTATATAGCTATTCGAATATATAATATTTTTATATATTTTTTTCTAAATAAGATTAAATTATAAAATCAGAAAACCATTTTACTATTAAATTCTTTTTTAAAAAAAGTAGATTTTTTTCACAAGAAAAACTGTTAAAGTCGGAAATAAATTTTATTAATACAAAACATGTTTAGTTTTAAAAAAAACATATAGTTACGTCCTTAAATATTAATCCGGAAAACAAAATCATAAATCGGAATTATCTAATAATAAGAAAAAAAATCAGGAAAACAAATCCGAATCATTAGAAAAACGAACCTTTAAAAAAATCTCATAAATCCGGAAAACGAAATTAAAAATGACTACCGAATTATCTGATTTCAGTTTTAAACATGTATAAATATACATACATTTTACTACACTTTTCTCCTACTCACTCATTCACGTTACTACATACTTACATTTGAACCACATTTTTCTCCTACTCACTACTCACTACTCATTCACCTTACTACCTATGGCTGATGTCGTTCGTCAACGTCCCCGCCGCCCCAACCTCTGCCTTAAGCTGCCGAAGCCCACCACCATTTTCCCTTTCTCTGTAGTCGGAGACTTCAATCCTGACCACCTTGAAAGACTCCATGTTCTTGGTCGCGGTAATAGTGGCACCATCTATAAGGTTCGTCACAAGTCAGTTTCTTCCATCTACGCTCTTAAGGTTATCAACTGTGGTTTCGACCCCTTGACTCGCCTGCAGGCCCAACGAGAGGTTGACATCATCCGTCAGATAGACTCCCCATACGTCATAAAGTTCCACGGTTTCTTTGAGTTGCCATCCGGCGACATAGAAATTTTGCTAGAGTACATGGACTTGGGTACGTTAGACACGCTTCTTAAGAAAATCGGCACCTTTTCTGAATCCCAAATCATCGCAGTGGCGCGTCAAGTTCTCACCGGGCTTAGATATCTCCATGCTAACAAGATCGTCCACCATGATATAAAGCCCTCGAATCTGCTAGTAAATAAGAATATGGAGGTGAAGATAAGCGATTTTGGGGTGAGCGAGGTTTTGTTTACCACGTTGGACATGTGTAATTCATCTATTGGTACATGCGCCTACATGAGCCCGGAACAGTTAAACTCGGATAGTAATGGTGGGAATTATAACGGATTTGCGGCTGATATATGGAGCTTGGGTATCACGTTATTTGAACTCTATTTGGGTCGTTTTCCGCTTCTACCGGCGGGTCAGAGACCCGAACGGGTTGAACTGTTGTGTGCTATTTGTCTCAACGACCCGCCGGCTTTGCCAAAGAGTGCATCAAAGGAGTTTCGGAGTTTTATGGAGTGTTGTCTGAAGAAGGATTCGAGTGAGAGGTGGACTGCATCTCAACTTCTGGCACATCCGTTTCTATGTCAATAATAACTCATAGTTCGACTTGTTTATATTTGATTTTGCATTAGGGTTTATTAATTTCAATTTGCATTGTTTTAGATTATTATTCTTGTAAATTCGATTCAGATGCATATTAAAGACTTGAATTCTTTTTTTATTCAAATTTTTGCACAAATTGAATCTATGTAGCTTATAAAATTTCGTAAGGACAATTTTGAATGGATATATCTTTAATGTTATTTTATGCTCAAAATATATCTGATCTCTGGTTAATTTGATTAGGGTGTACTGTTTAAAAGAATAAAATTCATGAATAAGTACTACTAACTGCGTTTATCATAAATATGATTTGCTTGATCTTTCAAGATCCACTTAAAAAAGACTAAACAAATTAAAGGTAAAAACTCGTAATATTTGATAAGCTTACACGTCACACTGAATCAATAATCCAAACACCAGTAAGTTTGTTCCAGCGGGTAAGAAGTTGTCTCATGAAAGCATTTCCTCCTCCTTTTCTCTTCTCATTTGTTTTAGTATTTCATCTCCATTCTTAGACTAAAGAAATGGATGATATAAACATTTAATAGTTAATGATAACATATTATTACAGTATTTTTATTGGTAAATTGTTTTATTTTGTCTATATTACAGTTATATAAATTGTGCGGATCAGATTTTTACCACTTATATTTTTTTTTCTTTTGATAATAATTGTGACAAAAAATCAAACTACAATATCTTTTTTTCAATCTAAAGATTGAAATTAGATTCTGAAAAGAAAAATAAAAAATTCTTAATGTGAGCTGCATTATTTGTAAAATATAAATAATAAAACTTATTTAAAACTTTGAAAGACGTGAAAAAAGAAGAATTAAAATCATAAAGGTTTTATTTAGCTCATATATTATAGGATCTTATTAATATTCCAGAGGAATTCTTGCGTGAACCGGTGTACCACGTCATTTGTGGTTTGACCAATTATAAATAAACACATAAGACTGACGTGGAATTTTAAATTTGACTTGGCACCATAAAAAAAATTTAAATATCATGTTTTCAATTTTTTTTATTTTACAAGTTGAATAAAATATTTTTATTTTTTATCAATAATAAAAATATTTTTATTAGTTAGTTGATTTTTTTAGGGTGCTATGTCAAATTAAAAAGTACACGTCAAACCTAATATGTTTAATTATTATATGTTAGACCACAAATGATGTGTTGCATTTTTTTTTGACTAATTTCGGACCAAAGGCTGAAACGAAAACCAACTAACGTGGTTGGTACCAAAACAGCCCGAATGTCCTACTATATACGTTAACACACACTCCCATCCGATGTGTTGCATTGGGTTCACACTAAAATTTCTCAATATCCCAACAAACTCTTATTAAAGTGATAAAATTTAAACTTCAATTTGATATCTTTGAGTTGATATTTAATTCGTTAGTTTGGAATAATATCAATTATATTAAATTCTACAAATCTAGTTAAAATTAATATAAGTGTGTGTCAGTTGATATTTGATACGTATAGTTATATTGTTCGACCCAAAGTTTCATCTTAGAGTTTTCTAGAATACCCATTTAAATTGTACTGATATCTTTTCCAACAATAATTTACATTTAAATTTTCATGTAACACTAAATCATGGACAATTTCAACTAAAATAATGATTTTTCACTGTTTTCAATTGGATTTTTTTTTTTTGGCCAAAAGATCTGTTCAATTGGATTTCATCCAACGTAACTCACTGTATGTATATTTAAATTAAATGAAAATAATACACACACATATACAAATATATATATATATATATAATTTACATCATCCATATAAAATATAAGATTTGATGACCGTTACACCCTTTTTAGTATATGAATGGATAGTGTGATTAATTTCTAAAGGTAAGAAAAATGTGATTAATCTCTCGTACAAAAATAAGTCAATAACCGAATGGTATGAGGTTTAAAATGAAAATATCAGTTTCTCTCCCTTTAAGTCATCTGTTTAAAAATTATAGTCCAATCATCACTAAAGTTTATTTTAAAATTCTGACTTTAGTTTCAATTTTTGAACTGTCTGAATTAAAAGTATTACCGTTCGAATCATATAATATTTTAATAAAATTTATGTTTTTATCTAAACAGAATTAAATTATAAAATTTAAATAACTTACAAAAAGACTGTAAAAGTCTTAAATAAATTTCAATTGAAAACTCTTTTTGTTTTTAAAATACATACATTTAGTCTATCCTTAATTCCCAAACTAGCGAATTTTTAATTACAAAGATCGCAAATCCGGCAAAAAGATCATAATCTTTAACTATGCCTTTTTTCACTTAGTTTTAATGAAAGCGTCATTCTATTAAAAAAAAAGAATCATAAATCCGGCAAAAAAATGTAAAAGGGATTAGATATATAAAAACCCAATTAATATAATTTCAGTTTTAACATTCAAATATATAAAGACCTACACTTGACTGCATTGTTCTCCTACTTAGTACTCACTCATTCACCTTATTACCGTCTCGTCCCATATGGCTACCATCGTCCGTCAACATCCGCCTTAAGTTGCCGTAGCCCACCACATGCTTCCCCATCCGGATGACCTTGAAAGACTCCATGTTCTTGGGCACGGTAATGGTGGCACCGTCCATAAGGTTCATCACTGGCCAGCTTCTTCCTTCTACGCTCTTAAGGTTATCTATTGCGGTTTCAACCCCTTGACTCGCTATCAGGCCCAATGAGAGGTTGACATCCTCCGTCGGATTGACTTGCCATACATCTCATAAAGTTCCATAGTTTCAATATGTTGTCTTCCGGAGAAGTAGGGATTTTGCTAGAGTACATGGATCTATGTGCGACATGCTTCTTAAGAAAATCGGCTCCTTTTTTCTGAATCCCAAATCGCTGTGGTGGCGCATCAAGTTCTCACCGGGTTAAGATATCTCCATGATAACATGATTGTCCACCGCGATATAAAGCCCTCAAATATGCTTGTGAATAAGAATATGGAATTGAAGATAAGTGATTTTAGAGTGAGTGAGGTTTTATTTACCACGTCAGACATGTGCAATTCATTTGTTGGTACATGTACCTACATGAGCCCAGAACATGTCAACTCGAATAGTAACGGTGGGAATTATAACGGGTTTGCGGCTGATATATAAAGCTTGGGTGTCACATTATTTAAACTCTGTTTGGGTTTTCTGCTTTTACTAGCGGATCAAAGACTCAAATGGGTTCACTGCTACAAAAAGTACTTTTAATGTCACAAATTTTGGGGGTTTTCACGTCACTTTTTCAAGGGACATTGAATCAAGTGACATGGAAAATAGACTTTTAACGTCACATAAACAAGTGACATAAAAAGTCAGAGAAACAACGTCACACATAATATTATGTGTGACGTTGTAAGTTGCTCGGAGAAACCACGTCACACATAATATTTATGTGTGACGTGGTTTCCTGGAAACCATGTCACACATAATATATGTGTGACGTGGTTTCCAGGAAACCACGTCACACAAGATATTATTTGTGACGTGGTTTCTTTTTTTTAAAAAAAAAAAACGTTTTTAATTTTTCTATTCCCCGTTGATATTTAGCAATTTGAGAACAAAAACCTATTCAAACCAATTTACAAGACTTATAAAACATTTTGGCAAGTATGCAATATAATTATGAGATTGAGGGAATAATTAATGTGTGATTAATGCAGGAACTCGGTCACAAAATGAACTAGGCTATCTCTGATATGGCACAGTTTTATATTTTGAAGGTGAAGTGAATATTTATGAGTTAGATTTTAAAGCTTTGTTTTGATTAGTTTAAGACACTTAGAATCCTTGTGGTGTACTCATTCAGTTCATAATAATATGCAAGAGTAGTAAGACATTATTTTTTCAAGCATAATGTTACATAATATATTCATATATTTTATTAGAGTGACAATTCAGATACGTTTTTTTATTTAAAAATGTAAATCTTTTAGAAATATTAAATAAAAACACATTGAAGCTAAGTCCAGTTTTAATATGAACGCTCCATATTTAATGCTCAATCAGCAACCAAACTCATTTTTTTTCCTAAACAAATATTAAATAACATTGAAACTGAGTCTAGTTTTAAATGTGCATATATATATTTCAGTCTAAAAAGTAATAGAAATAATCATGAAACACATGAGCATTATATTGAAAATTTGAATTTAAAAAATATTCATCAAGGAAAAGAAATCTTCTAGCAAAGGGGGATGGGATTCCCTTCATTTCCACTCTAACTACCAAATATTAGCTCCATTCTTAAATATAAGATTTAATTTATAATTTGCAGCAATTACAACGTAACAGCATTTGCAAACCAATTTACAATTGAACATTAAACATTCTATGGCAGACCAATTTACAAGACTTACAAAACCATTAAATATTCTATGGCATTTTTTGCAATTTATAATTGAGAAAAAAAGGCAGCAGATTTAATTATCAGGAAAAAAAAGGAAAAGAAGGAACCTGGATGAAGTGAAGCTGCGAACGGAGGCACGATTGAAATTGTTGAACCCGATAGGAGGAAAACAGAGCTGAAAAAAAACCATGAACAAGTAAAAAACAAGAACCCTATAGAAATTGCATATTTAATTACCAGAAAAAAAAAAAGAAAAAAGAAAAGAAGAAATGAACCTGCAGCTGGAGGGTGAGGGGGATGGGGAAGCTGTGGGCAGCTGGGGGGAGCTGTGGGGAAGGGGGAGCTGAGGGCTGCTGGGAGCTGTGGAGGGGGAGGGAAGGGAGGAGCTATGGGTTGAGGGGTGGGTTGGGGGGAGCTATGGAGGGGGAGGGAAGGGGGGAGCTGTGGGTTGAGGGGTGGGCTGGGGGGAGCTATGGAGGGGGAGGGAAGGGGGGAGCTGTGGGTTGGGGGAGCTGTGGGCTGCTGGGGTGGGGGAGCTGAGGGCACGGGGGGTGGGGGGTTTTTGTTTGGGGTAGGAAGAGCAGCTGGAGCTGCTTTTTGTTTGGGGGGCCGCCAAAATGGAAAAAATGGGGGGGAGGGAAATGAAAAAAAAAGGAGGGGAAGTTTTCCACGTCACACCAAAATTTTGGTGTGACGTGGAAAACCACTTTCAACGTCACACCAAATTTGGTGTGACGTTGAAAGTGGTTTTCCACGTCACACCAAAATTTTGGTGTGACGTGAAAAACCACTTTCAACGTCACACCAAATTTTAGTGTGACGTTGAAAGTATTGGTAGGGGCGGGAAATGAAAAAAAAGGAGGGGAAGTTTTCCACGTCACACCAAAATTTTGGTGTGACGTGGAAGACCACTTTCAACGTCACACCAAATTTTGGTGTGACGTTGAATGGGGGAAGTTTTCCACGTCACACCAAAATTTTTGTGTGACCTGAAAAACCACTTTCAACGTCACACCAAATTTTGGTGTGACGTTGAAAGTATTGGGGGGGCGGGAAATGAAAAAAAAAGGAGGGGAAGTTTTCCACGTCACACCAAAATTTTAGTGTGACGTGGAAAACCACTTTCAACGTCACACCAAAATTTTGGTGTGACGTGAAAAGTTTGAACATCACACTTAATTTTAAGTGTGACGTTGTTTCTTTCCTGTGTGTTTTCAATGTCACATTTTTAAATAAGTGACGTTAATTGGTGACATAAAAAGGGTTTTTTGTAGTAGTGGTTGAATTGGATGACTACCGAGCTGGACAGATAAAGAGGAATATGGAGGTAAAACAGAGATTTGAATTCAAATTTTCAAATGAAAAAGGAGGTTGACTTTCGGAGGGAAATAGAGTGTAAAATTCGAATGGAAAGTTTGAGAGGGAGAAGGTGTCCTAAATGGTGCAAGTCGTGCTAGCACGCAGCCCAATGCATGGGGTTTGACTCGTTAACAGTGATCTGTGTCACAAGCCGACCATTTCCATCGGCTCTCTTTGAAAGAGAAGAGCATGATGTGGAGGTTTAGTTTTTAATGTGTAATAGATAAGTGATTTAATCTCGCTAATTTCATGTCTCATGAGGTGAGATGAACCACAATCCACCATCAATGAATGAATGGCTTCCAGAGAATCAGTAAATAATTTATTGGCAAAAAAAAAAGTGAATAATTTGATCTTTTTCAAATCCATTTGTTTGCATGGTAGTAATATTTATATATATTAATAAATTTAAAAAATAAAGTAATGAATAATATGTCCCGACCTCTTTTAATTTTTTCCCATTTAAAAAATTTTTGGGACGAAAAATTCTGTTCCAAAATGACCGAGATTGGGACAGGATGATCAGGACGGGAAATAAATGAATACCCCCACTTTATTCTTAAAATTGTGACCACTATCAAGTTTATCTAAAGAAAAAGAGCCCAATAAAAGAGAAACTTTTTGGATGTTATTTCATCATATTACTCAATATTCCTTTATTCTAAATAAACCCGTCAAGTAATAATTCAACATTCATCTCTTACTTGTGTTCCCTCTCATCACATGATTTAATAATAGTATTAAGTTCAAATGACGTTTATAATTTTAATTTTTTTATCAATGTAATCATCAATACCATTCGTATTTCATATTACTGATGAAAATCATATAAATTTGCATCCATTTCTTTTTGGGTATTTTTGAGTTCAATAGTCATAGAACATAAATTTCTCTTATTTGTCTCATCCTTTAAAAATAAATTTTTAAATTTTCGGTATGAGATATCAGAACCTACCGAGTTATTAATTGCTTACTTCTCAAATTATTAGTCTTTTTCCATTTTTAAGGGTATTTTTGTTGGATTTTTTCTAATATACAACTTAATGCCACGTGCATTATTTATAAAACATAAACAATAAAAATCATTTTAAACTTTGAAAATATAAGCAAATTTTTGGGTACTAATATTTAAAAATATCCAATAAAGTTTGGGTTAAAGGTATACCTTTAGTTTTAGGGTTCGTTTTCACTATATCATTTGCAAATTATAAAGAGTACAACTCTTCTCTGAAACTCATATAACAACAGTAACAACAAGTCTAATTCGTAATTATATATCAAGCAAGGGGCATCACGTTTAAGATACAAAGAAGCTGCCATTTTTTATTTAATAATTTACTTTTATGTTAATGATTTGATATGATATTGTAAGGGAAAAAAAGGAGAAAAGGAAAATGGGAGAACCAAAATGGCTCATAACTCCTAAGATGTAAAGCAATGTTACAAGTGAAATCGAAGTTATGTTTTAAATTGTCAGGGTTAATTTTTGTAAAAAAAAAATGTATTTTAATGAGTTTAAAACCTAAAATATAGATATCTCATATCTTAACTACCATTTTTTTAGGGAAAAAAAATTTATTTAAAACTTAGTAATAGAAAAGAACTTGAATATGGATGAACGGTTCAGACATGACAAGCTTATGGTACCTATCATTTTGATGGGAACAATAACACTGCCCCCATTTTTTGTGTTTTTCTAAGAAACACAGCATTAGGCCGGTGTGTCATTAGGCCTCTGTGTCTTCTGATGTTGCGTTTTTACATTAAATGCCACATAAATAGTGCTACATTACTCATTTTTTGTAATAGTGAAATTTTGCACTCATACTTACATCTTGATATTATTAGGATTATATTGTTAGGACTCAATGAAAATACAAGCGTCTAGCGGTCAAGTGGAAAAAATGCCATCATAACTTTTTAAATGGACCAAAAGCCTACGCATAAACTTTATTAATTGTTTGCCCTACATGCTCTTTGTGCCATACTCATCTGGTCCTATTTATAAGTCACTTCCAACATATTTCATACAGACCAAGGAAAGACTTAAAACTCATTAACTTTCCACTAAAATCCAGCAAATTTACAACTTTACCCATATTAAATATCTACTATACCACATAAAAATAAAGTCAACACATAATAAATGAAGGATAAACTTGTACATTCACATTAAATATTTAATGAAGTAACTTATATATAGGATCATATAAAACCTTCTCTATCTACCCAATAAACAGGACCAGAGGAGTAGCCTCTACTCTCTATTGTTGGTATCATTTCATTTTTTTTAAGAATAAAGTTTGGTGGGTTGGGTAAAGGGGGTTCATTAGAACAAGACAAGCTTCCGAAATTTAAAGAATGTTTACAAATGTCCTTACAGGTTATTCATCAATAAAGTCTTTATATTGGTGGAATTTTGAAGGGAAAATTTTACTTAAGGACCACTGTAGCGAATTAATTGAAAAGAAGGACCATAAGAATCTGAAATGTTAGTTTGGGGTAGTGGGGGCAAAGTGAAATAAAATTGGAAGGCCAAATGACCAAATCACCATTTCTTCCAATAAACCCGTTCTCTTTCTCGGTGCCTCCCCCAAATTCACCCATTCACCCAAATTCAAAATCAAAATTTCCTTGTGCATACCCGCTTCAGCCACAATAACCGTTGTGCAAAATCTTTCTTCTTCGTTTCCCAGCCATTCATCACCATTCCTCAGCATTTTGCCTTCGTGCAGCAAGAGAGTGAGAGATCTGTGAGGAAGCGAGGGAGGTCAGCCATTCATCTCCTTCTTCCATCGTTTTGCCGCAGCCTCAGAAGCAGTTCTTCATCTCCTTCTTCCATCTCCTCCTTCAGAAGCAGTTGTCCATCGTTCTGCAACACGATAGGTAATTTTTTTAACAACTAAAATATGTGTTGTTTTTTGCTGATTTCTTTTAGGTTGTTTATTGGTCTTTCTATCCGATGTGAGTAAGCTTTGGGGGGCTTTTGAAGTTTCCAAACCTTTAAAAATGAAGCTTATACTTCGATTAATCACTCTTGGGAAAGGATTTAAGAGATAACTTGGTGTTTGATAAAGTTTGCCCAAATTTCTTCTTGCTGTTACTGTTCACCGTCGCTGGTTTTTGGGGTTGGAATCGATAGGAAAATCTGATTGAATATGAATAAAAGCAAGATTGAATGGAGTGATGACGTTATATGTTTGATTTTGGAAAGTGTTATGGTCAAATTGAATTTTCCCTGTTTGGTACAGAAACTGTTTTTTTTTTCTTTCTTCTCCTGTGATTCTTGCTTCTTGTTTATGATGAGAAGAAGATGGAATTGAGGTTGATTCTGGATGGTTGAGTGTTATTATAGTGGTAAATGTTCATTTGTTTCTTTCCTCTTGCTTGCTCTGTCGTGATGTTTCGGTGACAGGGGAGGGGAGATTTCGTTGATGTTAAACTTGAAATAGAGATGATTGGGTGCAATTGAAATTTTCTAATGATGATGATTCTGTTCTTCCTGCTATGTGTGTGTAATCGGGTGTACAGAGAAGAGGAGGAAGAAAGAGGAATATTTGTTATTGTGGTTTGATGGCTGTCTAAAATAGAAGGTTGTTATATCCTTCTATGTGGTTCCTGCTATGTGATAATAAGTCCCTATAAAGTTTCTGCACGCTGAAATATTGAAGAATAATTGAGAATGGGTGATCTGTTTGGTTTCTTGTTTAATGGTCACTTTATGGTTATGGTTGATCTTCTTTGGTTTCAAGGTGTGTTGGAAAAAAAAAAGATGGAGGATTTATGTTGTTGCCTAGGAGGTCTGATTATTGATTTATTTGGATGGGGTAGTGATTGGAGATTACCCCTACTGTTAAGAAGTATTATGAATGTAAACATACAAATGACTAAAATAGAATCCTTGTTTTGCTGCATCAATATTTTAAATATTAGAAAATCTGGAGCTACATTTTCTATTGATAAGCCTAAATAGAGTTGTGTTTTATCTAGATAGCTATGTCTGTCATGGCATTGGCAAATTCCTTAAGTGATTCAATAGTGATGCTTGTTCAAAGTTTTCAAAAGAATTGCACTCCGTATGTTTGATCTAATGCTGCAATGTTGTTGCATCTCTCAACACATAGACAACCCATTTGGGAAAATAGGTTTCTAGTTCAATCCTTTATGACATTTATTAACATGGCCTTCAAATTTAAAATAAACTACTCTGCAATGGCGCCAATATGAGAACTAAGAAATCTAGTGCTATTAATGTTAACTTCATGCTATATCACTATTTGGAAGAATCATTTTCTTCCCAAGATGTCTTGTCTTTCAAATGGACGAGTATAGACATAGAGGTGATGAGATCATGATGCACTCATTTGTTTGTTTTCAGGATAATATAAAGTACATATGGAGAAGAAATATGTCCCAGTCTTCACCACAAGATGCTCCCCACAAAGAATGAAGGACTTGGCTAAGGTTATTAATGAGGATACAGACCTTAGAAGAAAGGTTGAAGAAATGGGGTTTGGGAAGTTGTTGAATGTGAGAGGAACGAAGATTCCAAAAGACCTTTGTGCAGAGGTGGTTCATGGATATGATGGCCCCTCAAGACAACTGGTCATGAGGGGAAAGAAAGTAAAAATAACCCCTAAACATGTTGAGACAATTATGGGTTTAAAAAGCAAAGGATTGAAAGTTGAGGAAGTGGCAAGTAAAGAAGTGTTTGAAGATATGAAGGAGAAGTGTGGGTCACTAACGTACGGAGAAATATATGAAAGGATGAGGAAGAAAGATGCTGATTTTGATTTCTATTTTGTGTTGCTCACGTTAGGCACATTTCTTTGCCCTACAGGAAGTGAGCGTGTGAGTGAGAGATTGTTGAAGGTGATGGGGTGCATAGATAAAAAGTGGGGGCAATATGACTGGGCAAGTTATGTGTTAGAAGATATGTCTTTGCAAGTAGAAAAATTTGTGAAGGAAGGGAAAAAAGGGAAGGCATCGGAAAGTAAAAGTCTAGGAGGATGCATTTATTTCCTGATGGTAATTATTAATTATTTTAATCTTGCATGATTTAATTATAGCGGTAGTGATGATTGCATTTGTAACTATTGAGTACTAACACACAATTTTGATTGCAGCTATTCTTTTTTGAACATTTTGGCCTAGAGGACGAGCTTCAAGGTCTAGAAAATGCTCTTGAGCATTGGACAGACGACAAAATATTGAAGAGGGTGGATCTTGAGAAGAGGAGCCGGTTTGGCGTTTTGTTGTCAGCCCCCAAGGATGCCGCAGAGCCTTCAAATGAAATGCCGTTGTTGTCTTATTTACATGACCTGGTGAGTAGTATAAATTAAGTGGGTCCTGATGGCATGATTAATATGTTCCTAACAGTTTGTAAACTGTTGCAGGATTTGAGATATATATATATATATGAGGTTTACCGGTGAGATGAAGGCTAAGATGGGACAGCTGCAAGAGTTTGTTGGTAAAGAATTAATCCAGCTCCAAGAGAAAAGGGTAGCAAAAGGAGGGGATGAAGAAAAGGCAGATGAGAAGGTGGCAGACAATACAAAGCCCAAAAAATTAAAGAGGCGTGCGGGAAGAAATGTCAGTGTTGGTGCTGAAGCAAGTGTGGAGCAGAAGGGAAATGAGAAACAAATAGTTGATATGCAGGCACTAACAAATCGACCCGGTAGGTGTCTAACTAAGTCTCCAATGGATACGAAGGACAAGGGAAAGGAGGTGGAAGAAGAGAAAATAACCGTAAAAAGATCAATAAGCGAAGTTGACATGCCTGTAAGGAGGTCAAAGAGAGAAAAGATGGCTGCTGTTAGATCTCCGTATATGACAACCTACGTCAAAAAGGGGAAACTGAATAGCAAGCAACAGATGTATCTGTTGCTCACTCAGTGTTGTGCCAAAGAGGACGAGGAAAAGTAAGTAACTTTTTTTGCTATGTGTTGGAAGTATTGATGAATGATACGATAGCACACTGATACAAATGTTCTTGTAATTGTTGCAGGACTGTGGTTGACATGTATGGTTACTTTTTGACTCGAGCTAACCTCATGTCACTTGGACCCAGCAGTTGGATTAGCACTGGTGTATGTGCACTTATCAATTAGTTGATGTAATGACATATATGTAGGAAATTATTAAAACATGCTAAGTTTGTTAATGTTAACGTGTAGGTAATGGCTATGGTAGCTCGGACAATGAATGGGGATCAAAAGGGGGACCCCGAAGCAATCAAGAGGCACATATTTGATGCTGATTTTGTAGTAAGATTGTGTTGAAACAGCATTCATGAAAAATGGAGAACTATTAAGTTGTATGCAAAGTAATTGTCTATTTTTGTTGGAATATTTCTTTTTGTAGGGGGCGATTGTAAAGGATAACAAATACTTGGAGAAGGAAAAGAATTTGGTTCATATAATGCCCGAGCACGTGGGGTATAAGTTGGGAAGCTGTCAGTATATATTTGGACCAATTGTGGAGGGTGACCATTGGTATTGTGCTGCAATAGAACCAACAACTCTGAAATTCTATTGGTTGGATTCCTTAAGAGGTGGGGGAGAACCTCATGAGCCAATTAAAAGTTTGGCCCAAAAAATTGTAAGTGCACAAACTTGTTACATGGTACTATTTCAACATATTCAAGTTTCTTAATGTTTGTATATATGTTTTATTGGTTAGAGGGATATGTTCATAGAAATTTTAAAGAAGATAAACCCATGCATTGCAACAATGGAAGAGGAGGGGAGACAAAGAGCAATCTTGTACCCGCCTGTGCCCATACAAGAGAACACGTACTATTATAAAATTGCCCTGATTTATGACATATCATATGCATTATTGTAATCATATAAATATTAACTTGTTGTACATTTCAATTTTCGTAGGGATGATTGCGGGATACATGTCATCAATTATTTCAAGAAATGGCCACAGTTGGACTCACCGGAAAACACAAACGTAAGTTGTCATTTATAAATGGAAGACGTACTAGTTTGCTTGATTTGACAATGTCAACTATTATTGTGGTGTAGAAATCAATGAAGGACATGAGGCTGGATGTGGTCTGGTGGCTTGTCAACCATGAGAAGAATGCAACAAAGAAGGACGTTTTACAAGAGTTGGAACGATTTAAGGGTGGCACAAAGACTTAGGGCAAAACTATATTCAATAGATATTTTCCTTTTATGTTGGCTCATTGACGTTGTTGGAATTCTATTCAATTGACACTTATATGTAGACATGGTTACACTTAGTTTTTTGTTGTTAAAGCAGCTTCTTTATATTTTGTATTTTGTGGGGAAGAAGCTGTGATGATGTAAATATTGCACCCATTATGTTTTTTTTTTGAATGGGTTGCATCTTTGGTAGTTGTCTTTTTTTGTAAAGCAATTGTCACTATATGAGAAATTTCAGGATGGTACTTGATGGCAAAATGTGTCAAGTACCAGGATGAAATTCATGATGTATGAAATTGGCCGTATGTTAATGGTAGCACTTATGTTGTTTGCATGTATATGATCAGGCATATTTTGTACCAACAGGTATGCGCAGGCCATGCACAAGGATTTGACCGTATGCACAAGGATTTGGCCATATGCACGAGGAACACTAAACTGACCTAATAACATGCCATGCACAAGGAATTGGTCGTATGCACAAGGAATTGGCCATATGCACGAGGAACACTAAACTGACCTAATAACACGCCATGTTCAGGCACGCACAATGATTTGGCCGTATGCACAAGGAAATTGCCATATGCACAAGGAAATGGCCACATGCACATGCACAAGGATTTGGCCATATGCACAAGGAATTACCAATATGCACAAGGAAATTGCCACATGCACATGCACAAGGAATTACCCATATGCACAAGGAAATGGCCATATACACAAGGAATTAGCCACATGCACAAGGAAATGGCCATATGCACAAGGATTTGGCCAAATCCTTGTGCATATGGCCATTTCCTTGTGCATGTGGCTAATTCCTTGTGCATGTGGCGAATTCCTTGTGCATATGGGTAATTCCTTGTGCATGTGCATGTGGCAATTTCCTTGTGCATATGGGTAATTCCTTGTGCATATGGCCAAATCCTTGTGCATATGGGTAATTCCTTGTGCATATGGCAATTTCCTTGTGCATGTGGCAAATTCCTTGTGCATATGGCCATTTCCTTGTGCATATGGGTAATTTCTTGTGCATGTGCATGTTGCAATTTCCTTGTGCATATGGGTAATTCCTTGTACATATGGCCAAATCCTTGTGTATATGGCCATTTCCTTGTGCATGTGGCTAATTCCTTGTGCATATGGCCATTTCCTTGTGCATGTGCATGTGGCTAATTCCTTGTGCATATGGCAATTTCCTTGTGCATGTGGCCATTTCATTGTGCGTGCCTGAACATGGCATGTTATTAGGTCAGTTTAGTTCTGCTTGTGCATATGGCCAAATCCTTATGCATATGGCCAAATCCTTGTGCATGTGGCAATTTCCGTGTGCATATTCTTAATTACTTGTGCGTGTTACAAAATATGCCTGCTCATATACATATGCAAAGAACATAAAGGGGTACCATTAACTTGTGTACCATTTCATACATCATGAATTTGATCCTGATACTTGACACATTTTGCCATCAAGTACCATCCTGAAATTTCTCATCTAGTGACAATTTCTTTACAAAAAAAGACAACTACCAAAGATGCAACCCATTCCAAAAAAACATAATGGGTGCAATATGTACATCATCACAGCTTCTTCCCCCACCAAATACAAAATATGCAGAAGCTGGTTTAACAACAAAAAACTAAGTGTAAGCATGTCAACAAGGATTGGGGTTAGCGCAAGTCTTTACGGTATGACCACCCTCACCACATCTTGAGCAATGATAGACTTTTTTATCTTGAAATTGCGATTCTTTCCTCCGAACTCTAGGCCTTCCCGGACGGTGATTTGTCTTTGGAGGCAACAACTTTTTGTACGAGGAATCAAGATCTTTGAGTGTCTCAGGTGTTGGCATGTCATAAGTCTCAACTGGAATCATTGGTCTTGCATACATTTTCTCTTGTGCAGCCTTCAAGTAACATTCTTCAACATAAGCATATAAATATCCATGTATGCTCTTAATTGCAGCATATGCGTGAGGACATGGTAAGCCAGACATTTGCCAGCCTTTGCATGTGCATTCACGTAGGACCAAATTAACCCTTACATCACCTTTCTTTGTTATTACCTAAAAAATACTCATTCCATGATCTTTCACAATCATTCTTCCACATTTAGACGCATTCTCTTGCAGTTTGGCCTCAATATTTGGGCCCACGCCATTAACCAAATTCCTCAAAGCTAACTTGCTATTCAACAACTTTTGCGCTAATTTTTCCCTGTGCTCATGTATCAAAACAACAATGTTATGTCTTCGCTCAATCAAAATCCATGCATTGAATGATTCAGCAAGGTTTGTTGTTATATTGTCCCACCTCTTATGTGGAAACTTGCTCATTGCCCAGCGCTCCATGTCACCATTGCTTTCAAGCCACTGCACTAATTATGGATTGAATGTCATCATCTTTCCCATTGCATTGATGAACTCGCTGTCTAGTCTTGCATATGCGACGGCATCAAGATATTTCAATGCAGCTTCCTTTGTTTGCCCACTGGTCTTTCCTTTTGCCCTTATGATTCTCAAGAACTCAGAGCTAAAGTTCTCCTTCAAGTGACGATAACAATATGCATGTCTTTCAGACGCGAAAATGGCTCGAACAGCACCAATTATTGCATGATGTCTGTCTGAAACAATTGTCAATTCCAGTGAACCTACAATCTCCTTTATGTTTCACAAGAACCACAACCATTCATCATGAGTCTATCCCCCCACAATGGCATATGCAACAGGAAACAACTCGTTGTCTGCATCATATGCTTGTGCCCCCAATAATGTCCCTTGGTATGGCCCACTCAGATGGTATCCATCCACATATAATAAATGTCTTGTACCTTCCAAAAAACCTTTAATGCAGCATCCATAAGTAATAAACAATGCTTCAAACCTATCGTCTGTTGATGCCACCCATTTTGCCACAGTGTCCTTGTCACTTTCTTTTAATCTCTCACATACCCACGGGATTAGAGCATAACTATCCTTAGAAAGGCCATGCATCTTTTCCAATGCTCTCCCCTTCGCCCTATAGGCTTGTTGGTAGTCTAGGGTCAAACCATATTCTCTTTGCAAGTCCTTTCTAATTTCATTTGCCGATTTATCTACGCTACACCTCAACTCATCCATGATAACTGCTGAAGTGAGAGTGCGCCTTTTCTTATGGGGGATGACTAGGTTGTCTTGTGCATAGTGCATGTGTTCACTCAAAAATCTTCTAACAACCAAGAAAGAATTATTCTTATCAACACTATAAGCTGAAATTTTCCAAAGGCAGCCATCAACTTTGCATTCCACAATCATCTTATGCTTATGATTCTTCTTATAGTTATAAGGAAAGTTGTGTGCAAGGCTATATTTGTACAATGCATGTCTAAACTCATCAGCATCAGTAAATGTTTGACCCACACCCATAAATATGTCCTTCCACTTTGAGGCATTCATCACCGGCACTGGTGTTGGCACACTTTCCACAGCTAAACTTCCTAAAGTAGTTGCTCCGTGCCCACTATGACCCAAACTCAATGCTGGCACACTCTGTACGGGAGAAGGTATATTCAAGAATTCAGTGTCAAAATCCCATATTGGAGGAGATATGGACCTTGCACTGCAACGTGCTCCCAAATGATCTATCCTACAATGACATTATTCATTAGCATCCACCAAAACTCATTAATCTACATTTGCAGTTAAGGTGAGTAACAAAATTCACAACTTACTCTTGTGGACTGCACTGTTGCTCTACTTCATTCACCTCTTTGTCAATCTTGCAAATGTACACATGACCATTAGTGTCATTGTAGTCAATTAGTTGTGCAACTCCTACATCGTCAACAAGATCTAACAATACGTCCTTTGCATAACTGACCTTAAACTTCATTTTAAATCCTTCATCTTCATGCCACAACTCTTCTGCTACTAATCTCCGTATCTCTTCATATGTCATCCCCTTTTCAATTAATCTTCCGCTTATAACACCACCTTCATACATCATTTTCCCATCTGAATTATTGACACATTCACCTCTAACATGGAATATGCAAAATAATTTCTTGATCGAACTGCTGGCCATTTCTCATATGCTCCTACAAATAATCATGTGTTTCTGTCATTTGAACAAGGTGTAGTAAATTGAAAAAGACAAGCTATGTCCAGGCAACGCACAAGGAAATGGGCATACGCACAAGGAAATCTCAATATGCACATGGAAATCGTCATATGCACAAGCAGAAACAAATGACCTTATGTCCACTCCATGCACAAGGAAATGGGCATACGCACAAGGAAATCTCAATATGCACATGGAAATCGTCATATGCACGAGCAGAAACAAATTGACCTTATGTCCACTCCATGCACAAGGAAATGGGCATACGCACAAGGAAATCTCAATATGCACATGGAAATCGTCATATGCACGAGCAGAAACAAATTGACCTTATGTCCAGGTCACGCACAAGGAAATCTCAATATGCACATGGAAATCGTCATATACACGAGCAGAAACAAATTGACCTTATGTCTAGGCCACGCACAATGAAATGGGCATACGCACAGGGAAATCTCAATATGCACATGGAAATCGTCATATGCACAAGCAGAAACAAATTGACCTTATGTGCAGGCCACGCACAAGGAAATGGGCATACGCACAGGGAAATGTCAATATGCACATGGAAATCGTCATATGCACGAGCAGAAACAAATTGACCTTATGTCCAGGCCACGCACAATGAAATGGGCATACGCACAAGGAAATCTCAATATGCACATGGAAATCGTCATATGCACAAGCAGAAACAAATTGACCTTATGTCCAGGCCACACACAAGGAAATGGCCATACGCACAAGGAAATCTCAATATGCACAAGGAAATGTTCATATGCACGAGCAGTAACAGAATGACCTTACAACATGCCATGTGCAGGCCACGCACAAGGAAATGGCCATACGCACAGGGAAATCTCAATATGCACAAGGAAATGTTCATATGCACGAGCAGTAACAAAATGACCTTACAACATGCTACTTCCACATCAGCACCACTTTAGCGAGCAATAAAAACACCTTCACGTCAGCAACATGAACCAGAAATAAATGAGGTGTAAATGAGGTTCAAGAGAGAGACAATAAGTGGGTCCCTTCATGCTTGATATAGTTATTTCATGAGCATTATAACCATGTGCATTCACCATACAAACGAGAGAGATACAAAACGCGCCAGAGAAAAAGAGAACGAGTGAGAGAGAGAGAGAGAGCGAGAGAGGGAGGGAGGGACCGAGAGAGGGAGGGCGAGAGATATACCCAACACAAATTAATGCTTGTGCGTGATTCCATTGATTTTCGCCTTCATCTTCTTCAAAGGTTCTTCAAAAAATCCGAAGTCAATCTTCACTCTTCCTCGTCATTTTTCAGTGTCCATGGCTGTGGGTCTGTGAAATCACATCTTTCTCTTTCTTCCCATGTCCTTGTACTTACCTTCTGTCACCTCAACTTGTCAAGGGTGCTAAAGGAAATTAATTCCTCATTTACAAGGGCTTTTAAGTATTTTAACACACCCATTTAATTTCATTTAGAGACCCAATGCTTGGAGTGAAGTTTCAGATTTTTTTTGTTCCCTATCAGATATTAATTCGCTACAGTGGTCCTATAGTGAAATTTTCCCAATTTTGAATTTATAATATCATGATTATGAGTCAATCCCTTTATCAATTGAACATTCTTATTTCTTTTCAATTTAAGGACTTTCTCTACAAAATCAATAGTGAAATTTGACCTCAAGAGAATTATCAAATCATAAATAGATATATGTTCAATTTTGCGCTAGAATATACATTCTAGGTCCTAACAACAAAATTCTCTTGCATGATTGCAAACTCCTTGTTTTTTTTATACAAGTGAATAGTTATTATATATATATATATATGAATATATATGGTAAAAACAGAATTAATTTTAATCTTTCATACATATAGAAAGAGGCAATTATGTCTTTTAATACATTGTTCTCACTTAATATCATAAACGAACTAAACGATTTCATGTTGATGCATGGTCACAAAGTGCTAAGTGCTAACAAGCCCATGTAATCATTTCACCATTTCATTACATTCGGTTGCATTTTCTCTCATTCCCATGAAACAAACATACGACAATATCCCTCCCCCTGTAAGGAGTAGCATCTCCAACTCAATTTTCCAATTCTATCATAATTTAAAAAAAAAATCCCATAAGATGCATATAAAAATTAAATATTATGAAAAAAAAAACAAAAATTTAAACAAAATGAGACAAAACACCCTCAATTTTTAGAATTGTGAACACGTTCTTGGACCTGAAGAAAAAGGGCCCAATAATAGAGAAATTTGGACCTTACTTCGTCAGATTACTCAATATTTGTTTAATCAATTTCTAAGTAGAGCCGTCAAATAATAACCAAACATTAATTTCTTACTATCTTCATGTTCCCCTCATCACATATTTCACTACTATTATTAAATTCAAGTGATGCGTTTATATAGAATTTAGATTTAAACAAACTGTATTATCTATAAAAGTATAATTATAATTATAATTATTTATATCACTATAATCATCAATACTCCTTTTGGCTCTAAATAAAAGACATATTTACTTAATTTGATCAGATTAAATTTGTAAATTAAAGGGAAAATTTCATTGTAGGACCACTGTAGCAATTTAATGTCAGATGAGGACCAAAAAAATCTGAAATTTCACTGCAGGACCTAGGTCCTTAAATGAAAAAAAAATTGTTGTGTGAAAAGACCTAAAAGCCCTTGTGAATTAATTTCAGATAGGGACATGTGCAAAAGTCTTCTGACGCTGACACTGACACACTGACGCTGACAACGTACTTCCTTGGCTGACAACGTACTTCCTCGTGCATATGGCGATTTCCTTGTGCATATGGCGATTTCCTTGTGCGTGGCCTGGACATAGCACGTTATCAGACCAATTAATTACTCCTTGTGCATATGGCCATTTCCTTGTGCGTGGCCTGGACATAGCACGTTATAAGGTCAATTAATTACTCCTTGTGTTTATGGTGATTTCCTTGTGCATATGGCGATTTCCTTGTGCGTGGCCTGGACATAGCAAGTTATAAGGCCAATTAATTACTCCTTGTGCATATGGCGATTTCCTTGTGCATATGGCCATTTCCTTGTGCGTACAAGGAAATGGCCATATGCACAAGGAAATCGCCATATGCACAAGGAGTAATTAATTGGCCTTATAACGTGCTATGTCCAGGCCACACACAAGGAAATGACCATATACACAAGGAAATCGCCATATGCACAAGGAGTAATTAATTGGCCTTATAACGTGCTATATCCAGGCCACGCACAAGGAAATGCCCATATGCACAAGGAAATGGCCATATGCACAAGGAGTAATTAATTGGCCTTATAACGTGCTATGTTCAGGCCACGCACAAGGAAATGACCATATGCACAAGGAAATGGCCATATGCACAAGGAAATCGCCATATGCACGAGGAAGTACGTTGTCAGCAAAGGAAGTACGTTGTGTCAATTGTGTCAGCGTGTCAGCGTCAGGTCAGCGTGTCAGCACAGGTCCCTATCTGAAATTAATTCACAAGGGCTTTTAGGTCTTTTCACACAACAATTTTTTTTCATTTAAGGACCTAGGTCCTTCAGTGAAATTTCAGATTTTTTTTGTCATTCTTTTACATTAATTGTCTACAGTGGTCCTTTAATGAAATTTTCCTAAAATTAAATTAGTGAAAATCACATGATAATACCAAATAACCATAACCATATATCTTTATTATCACATTTCTATTTTTTATTTGATTATTATTGAAGAGGATTAATAAAAATTATTTTAAAAAAAGTTGAGAAAAAACTAAGAGATGGATGTTTTATACCCACACAGCAGTATGCACTTTGCATCGAAACTTGAGTCTTGAAACTGAAAGTTGGAAGTTGGGCATAAGTAAATAAATAATAAATACAAATAATTTATTTATTTATGCAGGATTAGAAAATCATAAATGCATTTCAGATCAGAATTTAAGTTGGCGTGTAGGCATTTTCTTTTGCTTTCTTCGTTCTCCCACCTTAGACGGCAAGAACCCTAACTACAGGTACTGTTTTCTCTGGCTGCCACAAGATGTCCTACTCTTCTCCATTTCAATGTATATATGCTTCCTCTTATCATTGAAATTATTGTTTTGCCCACACCCATTTCGGTCTTATTTCTGTTGATCTTTTTTTTTTTTTTTTTTTCCTGCTTTGAGATCTAAAGTTTGCATTTTCCTATGTTCTATGTTGGTCAGAGAGAACTCGGATCAAAACCCACAAGTTAAAATATTGGTTGAACGAGGTTTCGCTTATATGCATTTGTGAGGTCTCTCTAATTTGGGTGCAAATAAAGGTCGGTTTCTGGGTATCCAGACGCTTGTTTTGGCCCTGGTTTCATTGAACACATTGAACATATTTTTTCTGCTTTGGGTGTTGTAGGCTTTGCTTGGATAACCCAATGACCCGTTTTATTTATCTGAAAATTTGAGAAGAAGTGTCCTGCAGTAGTCATTTCTTGTTGTAATGGAGGGGGATAATGGGCTTGATACAAGGAATTGGGGTTACTATGAACCCGCAACTTCCTTTAAGAATCATCTGGGACTTCAGCTTATGTCGTCCATGCCTGAAAAACCCATGCTTGGAGGGCGCAATGCTGCAGTTTTGGCTGGAAACAACAATGTGGCATTTCACCATAGGGCTTTTGGGATGCCACAAGCAACTTACCCTATGGACTACATGAGGGAAGCTTGGATGAGTCAAAGAGAGAAGTTTTTGAACATGATTCCTACAAATTCAACAAACTATGCTGTTATTCCAGAGGCATCTTCTGGCCATCCCATGCAGTTAATTCAACCGCCTGACTTGAGGAAGGAAGAAAGACCACCGGTGGAAGAGGCTCCCGTTGAGAAGGTCAATGGCCCCAGTAAGAAAAGGCAGGGTCCTAAGGTACCCAAATCTCCCAAGGCAAAGAAGCCCAAGAGAGGACCCCGTGTGCCGAAGGATGAGAACACTCATTCAGTTCAACGAGCAAGGTCTGCGAAGAAAACTACTGAAATTGTGATAAATGGGATTGATTTGGATATTTCGAGTATTCCTATTCCAGTTTGTTCATGCACTGGGACACCTCAACAGTGTTACAGATGGGGTTCTGGTGGGTGGCAATCTGCTTGCTGCACAACAAATATGTCGATTTATCCATTGCCTATGAGTACAAAGCGGCGTGGTGCTAGAATAGCTGGGAGAAAAATGAGTATAGGGGCATTTAAGAAAGTCTTAGAGAAACTTGCAGCTGAGGGTTATAACTTCTCTAATCCAATCGATTTGAAGACTTACTGGGCAAAACATGGCACTAACAAGTTTGTCACTATCAGGTAGATTCGTAGATGAATGCTGTGGCACATGTGGCCTCTTATTCCAGTCAGCCTGTTGATCATGTATATATTTGTATTTGGCTTGAGATAGAGGCGTTTTAGATTATTTGTAGGACAAGAATTTCCAAAGTCATGCTGCATTTCCCTTTCCTTTTGATTTTTCATATCTTGTTCTGTTTAGTTCTTTGGATTCAATTCATGGGAATTCAATCTTGTGGTTGTTGGTCCTGATCGGGAAATAGTAGATGAGGCCTTATTAAGTTACGTTTTGCAAGTTTATCCGTCCTTAAGCTGATGGATATGGTGAATGAATACTGCTTCCAAGTGTGCTCTTCTTTTCTGCCCATCACTTTCCGATAAATATGAAAATATAGTTTAAAGTGTTTTAATCTGGGAAAGAGGGAGGGGTTTGGGTTTCTATGGTGAAAATTGTGGGTAGAATCTTGTGTTCTGTGTATGAAATAATAACTTTTGATATGAAAGATCAAATTGTCAATTCAGTGGTTGCTTTGGTGGTGACCTTTGAACAGTTATACCTAGGACTGTATTATTGTTTCAATTTGTTTTAGGGAAAATAATAATGAATAATAGGGAATTGACTGGATGATTTTTTAGTACTGGATGATTTTTTAGTTTTGTTTTCCAAGGAAATCAAGAATGGATAGGATAGCAAGCTAAAAAAAAAAGATAGCAGTTGAGGGCAAGAGAGTAAGTAATGGTATTAGCTACGAAGCAGATAGCAACTTGCTGTAATTTTATAAAGCAAGCGTTAAACCCCGAGCATATCATTATATTTATCAAGTAGATACCAAGGGAACGTGGTCAAAAAACTAGATACCAAGGAACATTATAAATGTTTGAACAGACCTTCTACCCCTGTAAGTGTACTCTGTTAGGACAAGTCCATTTACAGCCAATATTGGTAGAGGAACCAGATTCCCATTGGCTTTATGCATTTGTCAAGACCTCAATCAGAATATCTCCCGGTTTCAATGGGTTTGTAGATGGTCCATTCCATTCACATACCTTTTTTTTTTTTAATATAAGTCAAATGAAAGGCACACATTACATATATAACATATAAACACACTCACACACACCTCACAGGTTGGAACCTATAACCTCTCCGCCATAGCGAGAGGTGGGTGCCAACTGAGCCATGGCTCACTTACATTCCATTCAGATACATGAATGGTTTAATTTCACTATAAAGGGGAGTGGAATGCTTATAAGAATTATATGTGGCAAAAAATGAAGAAACTTCTTAGGCAAGGTAATCTTCTCCTAAGCATTGTTTGTTTCAACAATGTGATAGCCAAATGATTTCAACATATCCTGGTAAGTCCAATTCCTGTTTTGTAAATGTTAGTGCTGACTTTATGGAGTTATCAGTATCATTAACAAAAATGATTTTATCAGTATGTTCAATAACTGAACATACTGATAAGTGTACCAAGAGACTTACATATGGTCTTTATAGACTTAGAAAAGGCGTATGATTGTGTGCCAAGAGATTTACTTTGGAAAGCCTTGGAAAAGAAAGGAATGTGTGTTACATATATTAGAGTTAGACATGATATGTTTGATAGTGTGTTGACTAAAGTTAGAACTCCGTAGCTGAGACAAAAGACTTCCCTATAGGAATTGGCCTACATCAGGAATCAGCTTTGAGTCCATATCTGTTTAACTTAGTAGTCGATGTTCTAACTGATCCTATCGAAGAAGAGGTTTCTAAGTGCATGCTTTTTGCTGATGATATAGTCCTTTTCTGAATCAATAGAAGAGATTAACGATAAATTAGAGATATGGAGAAACACTCTAGAGTCGAAGGGTTTTCGTTTAAGTATGAGTAAGACAGAATATATGCATTGCAATTTTGCAAATAGACAACTTATAGATGATTTGGAAGTTAAATTGGGAGATCAATCAATCCCTCAAGTGACAAAGTTTAAGTACTTTGGATCAATTATACGACAAGATTGTGATATTGATGACGATGTCAACCATAGAATTCAAACTGGGTTGTATAAGTGGAGGAAAGCTACTGGAGTTCTCTGCGACCGGAAAGTACCCCATAAGATAAAAGGGAAATTTTATCACACTGCTATAAGACCAGCAGTTATATATGGTAGTGAATGTTAGGCTTTGAAGGGACAACATGAACATAAAATGGGAGTAGCTGAAATGAGGATGTTGAAATGGATGTGTGGTCATACAATAAATGATAGGATTAGGAATGGCCATATACGCGATCGAGTTGGAGTGGCATCTATCAGTGAGAAAATGGTAGAAAATCGTTTAAGGTGGTTTGGACATGTACAAAGAAGGCCATTAGATGCGCCAGTGAGGAGGGTAGATCAAATAGTCTAGAGTCTGATTAAGAGAGGAAGAGAGAGACCCAAGCGTACACTAGGGGAAGTTGTAGAGCGAGATCTTTTAATGAATAATATATCTAAGGATTTGGTTAATGATATAGTACAATGGCGTCGTGTGATCCATATAGCCGACCCCACCTAATGGGATAATGCTTTGTTGTTGTTGTTGTTCAATAACTGAACATCCTGGAAACTTCATTACATTGTGGCTTTTATCAACCAATACTTACCAGACTGGTGGACAATGAGGTATATATAGAATTTTTTTAGTCTGCACATTTTACATGGATGCACAATTTATCCCTTTATTTATTACTCCCTCCAGTCCTTATTATAAGAGCCTAAATTTTGAATTGTTTTGATCCAAAATATAAAAGCTTACATTGGGTTGTCCCTTCGTTTAATGTACTTTTTCCTATTTTACCCACAACTCTCTTTCATACTCATTAATGCACATCTCTCACTCTCCCCCTCTCTTTTAGTAGTCTTATCATAAATAAGGGTAATATTTGAAAATAAATTCATTTCAGACATATCTATAGTTTTTAACTAACTTTGACATGTTTTCTTAAGAAGCGCAATTTGGCGGCTAGGCTCTTATAATAAGGACTGGAGGGAGTAATACGTATACTTTATTTATAAAGTATATACTCCACTGGTCCTATTTATAAGGCATTTCCAGTATATTTCACGCAGACCAAGGGAAATCTTAAACCTCATTAATTATACCTTGAAATTTGATAACTTTCCAACGATACTCCTATTTAATATCCACTTTACCACATGAAAATAAAGTCAACATATAATAAATTAAGGATAAAATTGTAAATTCACAAAAAATTTAATAATGTGTCTTATAAATATGACCAAATAAAGTCTTCTCTCTCCACTATAATATATTATAGTTGGAAAATTTTTAGGAGAGTTAATGAGTTTTAAGATTTTTTTTTTTTTTTTAGTTTTGATAAATCATGTTGGAAGTAGGCTAACTTTTTATTTTGAACAAAGGAAGTAGAGTAACTTAAAAATGGGACTGCAAGAGTATCTTGATTATCTATAGTAGTGTTATACACTCATAGATTAAGACAGTTTCGAATGTTGCTTAATCTGTAATTTACTAAGACAACCTGTACCCTTGACCAGTAGTTTAAAAATCTTATTTAGGTGAAAATATTTTTTAAAAAATAAAAATGAAAATACTTGTTTGGTAGTCGGCACTCTGCAGATGCATTGTTTCCTTTAGCGGAAAGAAAGTAAAAAAGTTTTTCAATGCAATAATTATTTGAGACATGAGGAAGTTAAGAGCATATCTCTTGTTGGAAAAGCCTTAAATTCTGTTATGCTATTGGTGAGTTTGGATAAAGGCTTCTTTCTGAATATATCATGACACACCCACACATGCATGCGTGCGCGCACAGACAATTTGACAGCTCAAGATTAAAAACTTGGGAAGGAGTATTTTTTTTTTGGACCATATTCTATATAATCGCATATAATATTGAAGAGTCGATTTTGGATTGCAAAGACCGTTTAATTGGTGCACCTCTAATCCCAAATATTAGTCACTTGTAACTTCCAACTAATTCATGCATACCGATAAATTAAAAACATTAAATATTTATTATTTAATATTAAATACACCTTGAATATAGTAAATGCCTTGTAAATAAGTTGGGAAGTGTTTATATTTAAGCATTTGGGAAAGTCCATACCTCTTACTAGTTGGAACTTGGAAGTGCTAATATTTTAAGAACAAAATAAGATTCAATGGCTTTAATGTGCTGTGCCAAAAGGTTAGTCATAGTAAGTCTAAAATCTTTTTCTCTCGGAATGTTAATCATAATCGAGCATCTCAACTTAGTGAGGAACTTGGGTTTACATACACCCATGATCTTGGAAAGTATCTTGGGGTTCTCCTTCATCATGAGCGGGTGAAAAAAGCTACTTATCAATTCATTGTGGATAAAATAAAATCTCAACTGAGTAATTGGAAAATAAATTCTACCTCTCTTGTGGGAATGACTACTATAATCTCTTCAGTTATCCAGGCAATTTCTCTTTATCCTATGCAGACAAGTGATCTTCCCATTAATATTTGTGAAGAGAATGATAAGAATGCTAGACAGTTCTTTTAGAGATCATGTAATGAGAATAGGAAGATTCATCTTGTAGCGTGGAATGAGGTGTGTAAGGAAAAGAAAAGAGGGGGTTTGGGCCTCCATCATTCTAGATTACAGAATAAAGCCTTTATGATGAAGGTTGGATGGGGTTTGATGCGGAACAAAGATGCTTTATCGACTTTAGGTCACAAGGAGTAAGTACAAATGTGGAAATGATCTAATTCCTACTGTTGATAGATCGCAACCTGGATCACGTTTATGGACAGGAATAAAAGCTACATGGGACAAGGTGCTACAAGGAACTGAATGTATTATCAGGGGAGAGAATGAAGCAGTGAGGTGGACTTATGAAAAGCATGGAAATTTTTCCATCAAATCGGCTTATAATCTCTTATTGGGTGATGATTCTATAGCTAATCCTTTATGGAATAAGATTTGGAAGTTGAGTTTACCACAAAGGTGTAAATCTTTCATATGGCTTACGCTTCATAATAAGCTTCTTACTAATGCAGAGAGAAGGAGACGAGGAATCAATGAGGCAGCTCCATGTATCTGGTGTGCTTATGATATTGAAACTCTTTGCATGTTTTACATGATTGTGTTGAGGTTAAGTCATTATGGATTTCAATTGTTAAGCGCAACTTTCAATTCAGGTTCTTCAACTGTGATATTTGGCAATGGTGCTTTATGAATCTTAATAAGAACGTGGGAGAGTGTGATGGATATTGGAAAGAATTTTTTGTCACTATTTGTTGGCTTATTTGGAAAAGACGTAATGAAAGGGTTTTTGGCAACAAAGATTCACGAATTGATGGAATCTTGCTCTAGGCTAGGGCTATCTTGTTTAGCTTTATTACAGCAAAGAATCAGCTGAAACAAGCCAACTTGAAAGGAATTATGGGGCCCCATATGATGCATTCTCAACTGGGGATGGAAGAATGGGTAATTGTTTATGTTAAATGGAGCGTATTCTCACAATGATGGTAAGGCGGGTTGTGGAGGCATTATCAAATATCATAAATGTACTCTTATTGAAACCTACATGCTTAATATTCAAAATGGGGATCCATTATCAGCAAAACTTTGGGCATGCCTAATAGGCCTTAGGAGAGCATGGAATGAGAATCATAAAAAAGTTCGCTTGAGAACAGATTCTTTAGATGCAATTAAACTAATTAAAGATTGCTACAATGATCTTCATGAGAATTGGAATTTAATCAGTGAAAATCATTATATGTTGAAAAGGGACTGGATGATTGATATCCAACACGTTTACAGAGAGAACAACATGGAAGCTGACATTCTTGCTAAACGTTCTTTAGATATGCCACCTAAATTAAAAATTTAGTTCCTTTATATGATTTTCCTTTGATTATGCCATGTAATATAGTATAGATGTTACTGTTTTCTTTTATATATATATATAATCACTCTATTTTTAATACGATTCCTTGTTAATCTTAAGATGAGCATGGACATCTTTAATCTATATTGTTTGAATCAATGTTAAATGATCCGATACTTATCTCTGTATTCATGACATTGTAATAATTAGTTTATTGGCCTAAAATGTAAAATAAAGATAATATTTCGACTTATTCAAAAGGTATTTTTACTGTACCTTATCTTTAATGGGCAGCATTCAATTCTTTTATAAAGTTGTTAAATATGTTATATATATCTTTCATGAGTACCATACTAACAAAGTTTCACACTCTGAAGAAGAAAGCATATGTGGCATGACAGCAATATTTTTTTAAAAAAAAAATTCCAGTTGATGATGAGCAACTTAAAGCCCTCAAGACGAATCAGCAAAACACTGCACAGGAAAGAGAAGCAGAGAACTGTTCAGGGTCTTAAATTTTTTTTTTTTTTTGGAGTACAAAGAAGGAAATTCATTAATCAATAAAAGAATACAACAGAGTTACAGGCTCGGTCTTTTTTTGAGAAGGAACTGAAGCTATAATTAATACAATGAGGTCCAAAAATACAAGGAAAGAGAAAACCTGTGACCTTTTCATCATCTTCCACCATCCTAATATGGAGTAGAAGTTGATCAAAGGTGCAAAAAATGACATCTTATTCATGGGTCAGTTTTGCCAACCCATCAGCCTCCAAAATGTATTCCCTATACATAAATTTTAATGTTACACTCCAAATTTTAACAATAAGCTTCCTAGAGCCCTATAATATCACGAAAAGAAAGGTCAGTGATATATTCTCTAGTCAAAAAGCTCAAGCCTGAGCATTGTCAGTAATGAATTCAACATTGTGTATTCCTTTAGGTTCGGTGCACAAGATTCTCACCAAGTGGGGCATGAAGAGTGATAAATGTATGCAATCTGTTCCCGTGCAGATGGAGAGACTGATTACAATATATGAACTTGTGATCTAGTGATCACATGACAATTGACAACAACCTTCCCATTAATTCAAGACTCACCCTCAATTTTGTGTATTCCTCACAACCCTTTGGTCTAGTGGCACTAGATGTGCCCTTTGTGGTACTGCGTTTGAGGGAGGTTCGATCCCCCACACTCTTCAAGCATTATGCTTGCCATCTAAATAAAACTAAAAGCCTTTGTGTATTCCTCTATTCCAACAAATTTTCAGACCTTTACGAATTCCTTTCACTCACGTTATAATTGGTGGACACACCCCAAATTCGAAGTAAAAACTCCACCAACTCATCATTACTGCTCTTGATAATCACACCACAAGCTCTTTCAACTCTTGAGTCGACTGAACCATCAATCTGCAATATGAAGATGTCTGTACTGGTTGGAGTTATATCCTCTTGATTTGCACCCCTCCCCAGCAGCCTGTTCACAGTCTTAAAACTCAAAATATTAACTGCTAGAGCACTGGGAAGATCATAGGATCAAAATAAATTGTTTAAATGAGCTGTTCACAACTCCTACAACAACATAAAAAGACTGTTGGTGTAGCCTGAATTTTGAGCCCAAAAGAAACAAGGATTTGCAAACCATTCGGAAAATTCACCATTAACATATGTATGAAATCAAAACCAAAGTATCTGACCTTGTTCTCAGATGACCTCTGACTTTGACAACCATGAGCAGAAGGAATTTTATCAGCCCTGTCATCCTCCATTTTTTTCTAAGATGGTTTGAACAAATGAGTCCAAAGTTGTGATACCCAAGAGACAGGCATTTGGTTTTAATTTTCAAAACAAAGACCATCTGATAAATACACCATCTCTTCCTCAAACAAGCCTACCACAAAGCCCATAAACCATAATAATATATGTTGAGGCCATTGCTTTCGTACATGACTGTCTTGAATGAACTGTGCAAACACGAAGATAAAAACAAGGAGACAAAATTTGCAAATCAGCTCAAAGGTTATTTTCATTGAATTTGGAAATTACCTAATATAGAAATGCAATCAATTTTAAAAGATAAATAATAAAGTCCATGTACTGACAAAATCATTATCTTGCAAATGTCAGGTTACTTCTTCATTCAAGTTAAGCATAAGAACAAACATTAGAGATTCAAGGGCTCAACACATATTCTTGATAATTAACCTCCCATTCTTGCGAAAATAGGTGTCCATCAAATCTTTGAAGAAGACAAAAAATATTTATTCAGACTGCCAAAACAAACAAGCATTGAACCGCTTTATGCAATTTCAACAGTAACTCTTGCATAACAAGCACTCTTAAAAGTTTTATCTGTGCTCCTACTCCCAACTACGTTCTTCAGACATAATCTTTCTTGGTTGTAAGACAGCATAATGAACTTTTTACTGGCTCGATTATATTAACCATAGATACTTTTTAAACAAATACAATGTCATTAACAACAACTGAGACAAAACTAGAAACAGAAAATAAGGAAGAGAAAGTCATGTTAAAACAATTAAAAAATCTATGACAACATACACAGTCAAAATTATGATAAACATGAGCATGACTTGAACAAAACTCCTTCAGCATCATGCACACCATTGAATAGTCCTACACTTCTAAACAGGAAGAAAAGCGTTTCCAAACAATTAAAGGCAAATTATAACAGTTGAAGAAGCACAACATAAATTAGGACTGTAATATCTTACCTTGTTTTATCGTTTTCGTAAACCGCTATTGATCATTTCGTGAATAAGCTTCTCTGCCTTATCATTCTCACTTATTTTCAGAAGAGCTCGAATGAGTGAGTTATATGTTCTTGAGTCAGGGAGACAGCCATTCTCTTTCATTTTTGGAAGCAAGGCCATAGCCTCATCAAGTAAGCCTTCTATACAAAGGGCATTGATCATAATGTTATAAGTGCAGACATCCAAATGATGGCCTTTGATTAAAAGGTACTTAAAAATCCCCCGTGCATCGTTTAGTCTGCCACCTTTACACAAACCATCAATAAGTATATTGTATGTGTACACACAAGGCCAAATTCCTTGGTCAACAGCTTCCTTGATTAACGTAACCCCCTTGTCAATATTCTGAATTTTGCAAAATCCATCTAACATGATATTATAAGTGATTATGTCAGGAGTATGACCACTATTTTGCATCTCAAGAAAAAGATCTTGCGCATATGTCATTCTCCCTAATTTGCACAAGCCATCAATAAGAGAATTAAAAGTTACATCATCGGGAACCATGTTTTTGTGAAGCATTTCTTTAAACAGATCCAAAGCTTCATCAACCATTTTAATCTTACATAATCCATTAATCAAGATATTGTAACTAAATACATCAGGCTTCAACCCTCTTTGGACCATCTTACCGAATACTTCCCTTGACTCGTTAATATTATTCATTGAACAACACCCATCCATTAAAGCATTGAAAGTTACAACATCAGGCCTCTCATCACATTTCATCATCCTAGCAAAAACAGCTTGGGCTTCTGTGATTCTTCTTTCTTTACAAAATGCATCAACCAATATATTATAGACATAAATATTCGGTTTGATGCCCTTCAATACCATTTCATCAAGCAACTGAGTAGCTTGCTGCCACTGACCCATGCTATAGAACCCATGGATTAGAGAACTGAAAGTGACAATACTCGGATAAATTCCCCTATCACTCATTTCAAAACAAAACTCACAAGCTTCAGTTACACGTCCCTCCTTGCAAAGGCCATCAATGATTGTATTGTAGACAACTACATCAGGTTTAATTCCCTGAACCTCAACCTTCCTAAGTAACTCAATGGCAGACCTAGTTTTCCCTCTTTTACACAACCCATCAAATAAGATAGCATAACTAACCTCATCTAATAAAAATCCTTTAGCCATCACCTCATCACAGAAGTGTACAGCTTTCTCAACATTGTCATTAAAGCAGAGTCCTTTCAACAGTGCAGTCAAAGTAATGGTATTCGGATGAAGACCCATCTTCAGAATCTTCCCCAAAATTGAAAAGGCCGAATACATCTGACCTACATGGCAGTAACAATTGATCAAGATGCTAAGTGTAAACAAACAAGGTGTAAATCCCTTCAACTCAACTTGTGCATAAAGTGAGATAGCAGTGCGATAATGCTTAGCCTTGGCAATTGATCCCAAAAGCTTATTAATTTGGATTATTGAAGGTGGAGGGCGCATACGAAGCAATCGATGGAATGAAGAAACGGCATCGTCGATGTTATTTGGGGTTCGGGAATGAGAATGAAACTTGAGATTGAGAGAGTAAGGGAAGGAGAAAAAGACGGAAGAAAGAAGAATGTGAGGGAATTTGGGGAAGCCATACCTTGTTGAAGATGAACATAACATGTTAATGTGAACAATGGGAAGATTGAGATCCACAAACGAAGGTTTAAAGGAAAAAAAGGTTCCTTCCTTCCACAGGCAAACACAGGAACGAGGAACCTAAACCCTCGTGAACCCCCAAACAGTGTAATTTCTAACTGGGAAAATTTAAACCCTACTTTTTGTGCGTACAATTTTTGAACATGTCGATATTGATTTTTTTTTTAAAAAAAATCAAATTCATTCGATAATATTATAACAAACAATAGTATTTAGATTAGGACTTGTACTTTTTGGGGGAAAAAAGATTAGGGTTTGTACTATAGTAATATCACATCTCCCTGATAATTATAATTGAGTGTTGTAGCTTCGATGTTAATTATAACTTTAGAATGTTAGTGTTTATCGTATCATTATTTAAATATTATGTTCATAATTGTTGGGGTCTATAGCTAAATTGATATCAAGAGAAATTCTTAGATGGATATGGCTTTATTTAATATGTATGTGGTATAATAAATGCTTTTAGTAATGGATTTTTAAACACATACTCTATTTTGTTTACTTTGATATGATACATATGAGTTGAAAAAAAAGTTATAATACATGTGAAATTTGAGCTAATGCCCGTTTATAATACCTTATATGATAGTAGTAAGATTTTTTTATGAAGCTATGTAAATACTAAGACACTACCTCCCGTCTTAATTATTGCTAGTTAAGAAGTGATTTATAAATAAATTGAGGATATTAATGATTAGCCTAAGCCTCACATTTTGTCAATGCATAATGAATGAATGAATGATACTCATTTGTACAAAATTCTAACAAATTATCAGGAAAAACTAAATAAGCATATTTTTCAAAAATATTGTCTTATAAGTTTATTAATAATTTATGATTGGTAATGGATTGTACATCAATAGATTATATATAGAAGTATTTGAAAGACTTAACATAATGGACCATAACTTTTAGGGAGAGGCAATGAAAAATCTTTGAAAATACAATAAGGCAGAAGAGATCCTTGAATTATAACAATCCCTAAGAGGTAGGAAGTCTTAAATTGACATTTTGAAATTTGGAAGAAAACACATTTAATAGAAATAAGAAAATGGTCCTTAACTCAATAAAAAAGAAAAGAAAATAGCCCTTAAACAATGAAAATGTTTCTACAAGCTTTATAGAAATATCATTAATTCATACTTGATCACCCTCCCCCTTTTCTCCAATAGGTGGGGGTTGATGAAGGATGACTTCCTCTCCTGAGGATATTGCATGCACTTGCTCTCTGTTTTGAGTAATGATTTTCAGATTATATTAAAAAAAATAAAAGAAAAGAAATATCATTATTTCCTCACAATTCTCATGCATTGTCAAACTATACCTCTAAAATAATTGTCAAAATGACTATTTACTGCCAAAAGTCATACATGATAAAATTCTGAAGAACGAAATTGATCCAAATATATTAGATCATCCCTATCAAATGTAGAAAATAAATCACTTAAATTTAAGCATGCTACACAAGCTACAAGGAGTTTCCAGATTTTATTTTACATAACCGTAATTAGTTCTCGTTTGGAAATCAACATTCAGTATATGATACAAAACTCTTCTCACATTTATTTGGTAGAGCACAAAATCATTTAAAATAAGCTAATCCAAACAAACTTATGAAGAAGAATAGACTATTGAGTTTTGACTGCAAAATCCCGCTAGATCCCAAAATACTTGAGACACAACAAATCCTACCAATTAGAGCATTAACAATATGCATGACACACAGCAACAACTCAAAATCAGGCCATATTTGAGAGATGGAGGGCATACTGAAAATATCAGTATCTTCAGCAATCATAGTTTCATATAAAGACTCTAGTTTGCCACATGCTATTTGGGGGCAAATACTCCTCCATTCTCATCTTCATGCTTTGCTTCCTTCAGCAATATCTCCAGCTAATGGAAGACACACAATAGCAACTTCAAAGACAAGATATTGCCCGGTTCTTGAGAACAAGTCACCAAATGATGGACCACACCAGCAGCAGATTCAGTTTAGCAGCACTACCAAGCAGCTTCATAATGGGATTCAAAGGGAACCTTAGTTTCCACCCAAAAACTGCAGCAGAAAATCAGGCTTGGAAATGTGTAAAACATGTGGGATGCTTCAAGGTGAGACTATATTCAAACTTGCTACAAGTAGTAAACATAAGGAGAATTACTATGCAGTCCCATGTAAGCAATCTAATCACTAAAAAAAGTTTCACAACAAGTGAGTAGCACATAATGACTGAATCAAGAGCAAGAAAAGATAAGTCATGCATATTGACAACTCAAGGAAATTTTTAGTCATTAAATTGCTTATGTGGGTCTACATAGTAATTCTCCCATAAACATACAGCTAAGAGATGCTAATTTAAACCACCCGCCAAGGGCAGGGATTGATGAAACGCAGGACATTATCTACTCTCACTGGGATGAAGAAATTATATCTACCAAGAGAAACGATACGATCTGCTGATTTCATGGGTCGTGAGGCCTATGATGAAAATTTTAACTTAATCTTGATACCGGATATGACTTCTGTAAGGCTGCGTCAATTTTGACATTTGTTTTAGTCATTCATTCTCTACTTTTTCCATTTCTTTTCTATTCTCCAAGCGTGAGCTTGCCACTTGTATTCCAAAACAAAAATCTCCAGACAAGTGGCCTCATATCAGAAGTAATTAGCAAACACAACAATTTTACTTGAACCAATCCAAAACCTCTTTAACAACAGAAAGGTTTTTGAGCCTAAAAGGAAAAATCATATACTGACCATTTAAGAAAAAACTTACATATATATAGCTATTGAAACCATCACTATATATTTCAGCTTGTTCTATGATCTAAGAGGGCTTTCAGAATTCTATGGCATATTCCAGTATTTTACAAATGAACGTTTTAAAATTTAGCAGAGAAACTAAGAACAGAAACATCCAAAAAGTCCTTTACTTTCTGACAATTTAGGTGATACGGATAAAAAATCTGCATACTGCAATGTATGGTGTGCCTGTACAGAGCAAACCGTGAACAGAAACCAGAAAGTATTACGGCCTAGCAAATCAACTCAAAAGTTAAATCCATTCAAATTTGAGATATACAATATTCCCTATAATTAGAAATGTAATGAATTGGAAAACACACACACACACACACACACAGAGGTATAGGTCCATTCACCGACAATCATATCAAACATATGATGATTCACTACTTCATCAATGATAGTACAAGCATTGGAGATTCAAAAAATCATGAAAGAATCACCAACTTTATGATAGTTAACCTCGCCTTTTCTTGAAAACATAAGAAGGCATCCTCTAGGACCTTTTTATGTGTAAATAGCATGCTCATTGTTAGTAAACGGAGGTTACAGACTGGAGGCCACCCTTCTAAAGAAGGATTAGAAAGGCAGCTGTTATTAAGAGTAGGAATATAAACATTAATAAAAAAACTTCCCTGCATAGGCGATGTTGCTGCTGAGTGGATCTTTGGTGCAGTTCCCAGTGAAGATCGATAGTGTGATTAGTTTTTCAAGTAGCATTGGATAAATAGAATACATCCTCCAAGTTCAGTTGTGGGATAAGCATAAATGATCCGTTTAAGAGATATTCTTACAACAGCTTTAACGCCGCTTCCAGCACTCCCGGGGAGCTTGGACACCACTTGAAATGTCTGATGAGACTTTTACCTTGTATGGCCTGAATCCAGATAAAGGAAGCATGTTTGGTTTTCTTCCGTTGGATTCTTAAGGCCCAATCTTGAGGTGAAGGTGAGATGTTAGGCAGACTACATTTTAGGGATCTGATGGCAGGAGGATTAAAGAGTAAAAAATGGGTGGAGATGTAATTGATGGAATATAAGATAGCGATACAAAGATGAGATGGAGACTTTGGACCACCTTTATGAAGTATCTCACTTTTCTTCCACAGATTATGAAGAATGATAATGGTAGCTTTGAGAAGGTCTTCATTTAAGGTAGAAAGAAGTATCATTTCCCTGAGCTATGAAAAAATGTCACAAGGGACAAGTTCATAAGTGCACAAGGAGAGAAAGCCAAACCAAATGACTCTAGCAAAGCTGCATTGAGAAAAGATGTGATCAAGAGGATCTGGGGCATTACAGCTGAAGACACATGAAGAATTGTTGGAGAGATGGCGAGACATTAAAATATCTCCTGCTGGTAGGCATTTGTTAATTAACTTCCATGCGAAAAGAAGAAATTTTGGAGGAAGTTTGAATTTCCAGAGCCAATTCCAGGTTTGATTACTGGGTCCATAATGAACATTTTCCTGAAAAATATAGAAAGGAGTAGCATAAAATCTAATGGCCGCATTATGTGAGTGGAGTTAATGAACACAAAATATACTTATCAGATCACCAAAATAAACAACTATTTGGAAACTGTCACAGCAAGTATAATGTCTACCAATATGATAGAAACTCCTATACCTTATAAATTCAATGCAAAACAACCTAACAAACTTTTTACATGGTCCATGATATTCTGAAAAGGGATTGACATTTTAGATTATGAAATCCAAGAACAAATTATTTAGATGTAAATTTAATAAAATGTAAGTTCATGAGCAACAACTAAGATGTACATTAGAGTTATAAAATTAAAAAGGAAATGAACCACAAAGGAAGAAATAGCAAAGTCGTGTTAAGAGAATCAAACAATGCGAACAAACACAAAGGCCACAGACATATTAAACATATGTCTCGAAGGATACTTCTTCAGCACCGATCAAGCCATCGGATGGTCCAATAATGTTAACCAAGAGGAAACAAGCATTTGTTAACTATTAAATGAAAATGACATGTGTACAAGTATAACATACATTATATCTGGAGTATCTGACCTTGTTTATCGTACTGGAAGACCACTACTAATCATTTCTTGAATAACCTTTTCTGCCTCATCATTGTCACTATTTTCTAAAAGAGCTCGCATAAGTATATTACATGTAATCTTATCTGGTACACAGCCATTCTCTTTCATTTCGAGTAGCAAGGCCATGGCTTCATCAAGCAAGCCTTCTCTACAAAGGCCATTGATCATAATGTTATAGATGCAGACATTTAAAAGATGGCCTTTCATTGAAATGTACTGAAAAATCTCTAGTGCAGTATTTAGTCTACCACCTTTACACAAACCATCAATAAGTATGCTATATGTGTATACACTAGGCCAAATTCCTCTACTAACACCTTTCTTGATTAAGGCAATCCCCATGTCAAGATTCTGGCTTTTACAAAATGCATCTAATAAAATATTATAGGTGATTATATCAGGAGGAAAACCATGGTCAAGCATCTCAAAAAACAGATCTTCGGCAGCTCGCATTCTCTCAGATTTAGCCAAACCATCAATAAGAGAACTGTAAATTACTTCATTGGGAACAATGTTCCTGTGACGCATTTCTTCAAAGAAAACCATAGCTTCATCAACCATTTTAACCTTACATAATCCATCAATCAAGATACCGTAACAAACTACATCAGGAGTCCAACCACTGTGAACAACCTTATCAAATACTTCCTTTGTCTCATTAATTTTATTCATCAAACAATAGCCATTCATCAAACTATTATAACTTACAATGTCAGGCCTCTCACCAGATTTCATCATCATACCAAACACAGTTTGTGCTTCTATGATTCTTTCTTCCTTACAAAATGCATCAATCAATATATTATAAGTATAAACATCAAATCTGACGTCTTTCGATGCCATCTCATGGAGAACACGTGTAGCTTCTTGCCACTTGCCAATGCTCAGGAAACCATGAACAAGAGAGTTGTAAGTGATAATATCTGGCGAAACCCCACGCTCAATCATTCGAACACACAAATCATATGCCTCTGCTACATCTCCATCTTTACAAAGGCCATCAATGATTGCATTATACAAGAACAAACAAGGCTTCATTCCCAGTCTCTGCATCTGTTTGAGCAATTCAATGGCGCGCCTTGTTTTCCCAGTTGTATGTAACCCATTGATCAAGGTCCCATAACTTATCTCATCTAACTGAAATCCTTGGGCCCTAAGTATGTCATGCAACTCCAGCGCTTCCTCAATCTTTTTCCTAATACATAACCCTTTCATTAGGGACGTCAAAGTTATGATATCAGGTTGAATACCCATCTTGAAAACCTTCCCCAATACCGAAAAAGCAAAATGCATACGACCCATCTGGCAGTAACAATTGATCAATATATTCAATGTAACTAAATCAGGTGTGAATACCATGAGATCCACATTCGCAAAAAGTGAGATAGCAGTGCGATAACGTTTACTCTTGGCAATCGATCCTAAAAGCTTATTAATTTGAATAATAGAAGGAGGGGGTTGCATACGGAGCAATTGAAAAAATGAAAAGACTGTGTCTTCGATGTTATTTGCATTTGGGGTTTGGGAACGAGAAGAGAAATTGGGGCGGGAAGAATAAGGGGAAGAGAGGAAGAAAGAAGATGGGAGAAAATGAGGAAGTTTGGAGAAGCCATACCCTGAAGCTGTGCGCCACATTTTGAGTTCAGAAGTGAGATCTTCAAATGAATTAGAACAGAGTATCTTCAGAGTGAGAAAAATGTAGAGCCTCTTGCACTGTGATTTTGAAGATAGTCGTCTCCAACCAGATTTGCAGGAAGGTTAAGCCCGTGGAGACGAAGCATCTGAAGAATTTTAGGTTTGGTAAAAGCCAAAACGGTAAACCTTTATGAAATAAAATTTGAAAGATTACAAAATACTTTTCAACGCTAGTTACCATTGGGGATTAAGATTTAAGAGGTAAAATAAGGGTTAATATAACTCTTAATCCCTGAACTTTCATTTAATTTTGGTTTTGATCCTTGAACTTTGAAATTTTTGGTTTTGATCCTTGAACTTTGGGTCAATTTTGATCTTGGTCCCTGAACTTTCAGTAATTTTGGTTTTGGTCCCTCAACTTTAATTTCTTTTTTTGAAGTTTTTTTTTTTAAAACTGAGGGACCAAAACCAAAATTACTGAAAGTCCAGGGACTAAGATCAAAATTGTCCCGAAGTTCAGGGACCAAAACAAAAAATTTTAAAGTTCAGGGACCAAAACCAAAATTGACTGAAAGTTCAGGGACCAAAACCAAAATTGAGTAAAAGTTCAGGGACCAAAAGTTATATTAACCCGGTAAAATAATTAGTAGTATTTTTTTAGTTGTCCAGATCTTTCTAAAAAGGTCAATTATTTCTTGTATTTAGGAGCGGATATAATAGATCAAATTCAAGTTTTATATAAAATTAGAGGGATAGTACAATTTCGTCATTTACGTTGAAAATTATGAAGTGAATTTCTAACATAAATAGTTTAATACCATTAAATTGCTTAATTATTATCCCTATATTTTTAAATATAAGATCTAGTTGGCTTTTTTTAAGAGAGATTAAGAAAACGAAATTAAAAGTACTCCATCAAAAGATCCTTAAAAGAGTACCTCTCCTAGTATCACAAATCTACCAGCAAGTTCCCATCATCGGACTATCGGTTATCACTTCCTCTCGCTTTACTCGAGATCTCCGAACCTTCCCTTATATTTTGAAAGCGTCCTTATGCCCATAGCTATAGCTACAGGAGCTTACCATTAAATTGCTTAATTATTATCCCTCTATTTTTAAATATAAGATCTAGTTGGCTTTTTTTAAGAGAGATTAAGGAAACGAAACTAAGCTATTTATCAAATCATATTCAGGTAAATGAATATAAATAATAATTCATACAATATTTTGATTGAAAATTCTAATCATAGAATTATAACCTTTCAATCCTTAAATAGAAATTCATATAATTTATCTAAATTGTATCAATGGAATTTTTGAAAAAATACAAATAAATGAGATAGCATACACTGTAACCCTTTTCTCGATTCGTACAAGCCATATACGTAGGTTAAAGTAGTAGGAGCCAAATTTTGGCAATGAAAGTTTCTAAAAAGATGTATACTTGCATAGCTTGATCAATATATTAATCATACATAATCTATAAATCTAGACATAATAATAAACAAATCTAAACCATTTTATTAAATACTTCATTTCTTTCAATTTTATTCATCAAATAACAGCCATTCATTAAAGCAGCATAAGTTATAACACCGTGACTCTTACCCTATTCATAATTTGTTTTATACATAAATGATAAATCAGCATCTAATTCTGACCCATAAGTGTGCTTTGTTGTCCTCAATTGGTAACAGGGTGCTAAAATGCATAAAGTACGTTAAATGCAATGTAATTAACTTTAGTTCACCCATAATGTATCAATAACATTTTGTTTATTGAAGCCTCGTAACAATTCAATGAACACAAAAACATATTGATTATAATGAATATCGCATTACATTCTATCTGTCTCTGAGGATCTATCTGGGAATTGAACCAAAGGGGTTACTTAAGTATCCTCCCTAAACTGTTCCTAATGTACAACAATTTCCACTGATTAACAAGGTGGTAATAAAGCTATGCAATAATAAGGGAGCTATGGTCCTAAATCCTACAAACAGATAAATAAGAGTACACAGTTTCCAGCTCCATACACTGCTCTGAATTCACTTGATGAAGTGTAGATGACTCACTGAGGTTAGAGGATGATGAATTGCAGGAAAAATTTTCTATGTTTTACAAGGCTGACAATTCTACTTCCTGAGAGCAAGGTCGGTATGCCACAAAAGTACTGTCTATTGAGAAGGAACCAGTATTAAAACAAGTGATTCCTGTGTATTTGAAAGCTTTTTGCTCACTTCTGTCTCCCAATATTATCTGCACCAGAGGATAACAACAATGAAACAAGCATCTAATCACTTTCCAGTATTTGAATTAAATGGAAATGTTCTCTATCAATACAGATCATTCAGCTTATATACTACAAATGAGCCACTTGTAGAAGGAAAAATCACTGTCGCCCCCACCCTTGTTTGGGAAACAACAACAAAATTACCAAATGTCAAGATTTACAAAGTGATTTGGAAACCACCTTTTATTAATTCAAAAAAGTAAAACATCAAGTTCCTTTCAATTTGGACCACCAAAGGCACCTATAAATCTCCTCTCAGATATACACGACATTCCCAAGGGTCTGGAGAGCAATGAATTATGTAAATTATCTACTAATAAAATCAGATAACGGAGTACAGATGCGAAGTGAGGTTTTACTCATCTACCAATCACTAAATTCTTTTTTCAGCAAACTTCAATTTGCGATTTCATTGAGGACAAGAATAATTCAAGTAAATACATTGGAGATTCTAGCATTTAAGGATCACAAGTTCATGATAGCTAGCAATTCGTTCCCAAAAAAGGCATCCCTAGAAATTTGAAGTATGACAACATAAGGTTAGTTTGCAATAGCAACATTTGAGATAGTTAAACAAGACAGAATTATTTGTACCGTATGTGGAGTTGGATAAAGATATAGGCAGTGATCGTAGTTCCAGATGATGGGTTGTACAGTTAGAGGCAATGGACAGAGATGACTCTGATGGGTTATGGTAGCAACAAGCTGCAATATAAATTCATGGTGGTTAGTTGATGTTATCCAAAAAGTCAGTTTAATTAATGGAAAAAATGGCAGAAAACGCTCAGCAAAGGAATAAATTACATGCTGAAAGGGATCATCAGTTTCTTCCATTGAAGGTGGCATTAAACATGACCGGCGCATTCTATACAGCAAATCCTGGCGGAAAAACACAATCTCTTGAGTGTAAAATTTGATCCTGCAGTCACAAAATTTTTATGCAGTAAGAACAATTAAACACTTCAGCTCCTATTGCAAGCAAAGACATGCAAAGCTGCATAAGACATCTCATGTAATCTTATTTAGACAAACGTTAACCTGCAAGGATTGCTTGAAAATATGGCATTGGGAATATGCTTCTGGAGCTCCTCGGTTAAATATTTTGGCAGAGCACATCGAGGTAGAACTGTTGAAGGACCTGGAAAAAACGGCATAGTGATATGATGTAATGAAAAGGAAGTAAGATAATTATTACGAATTGAAGTCAAATACCTGGATCATCAGGGCCTGGAATGAACAAAAATCGACTTTTCTCTATTAGCCGTGGATGGGCAGCAATCATTTGCCCTAGCTTACCAAACTGCGACCTGCAGGTTGATGTACATGATAATTGACAAGTGTTATTATCACAACAAATTAACATTTTTCATATAATCAAAGTATGCCAAAGTAGTCAGATCAGAAATAATTGGTCTAAGTACTAGACCAATTCCACTGCATCATGGTTACGTGATTCAAATTTGCTGCTTTCCTTATCATAGCTCACATGAAATAACAAAATAAACCCAAAGTTGCACTCACCGGAGGCTTGAGTAAGAATGAAAAGAAAGGTTGCACGGATGAGAGGAGAAGTTTCCCATGAAAACGAATAAGGAAGGGACCACTTCCACACTAGCAAAACCATCCAGTACAGTCTTCAGCTTTTCCATAGCCTTCTCTACGGAGAAACAGCATCAAGATTATATCAAGCTGATTCTAAAATGGAAGATGACATAGGAGGGAGAAGTAAAGAAAAGATGTCGAAGATTTCAATCACCTCTTCACTGTCTAGCCAGATATCAGACAGTATAACAAACATGTCATTGACTGCTCTCTTTTCCATCTCTGCTAGTCTGATCTATTGAAATGGTAAAGGCCAAGTACAAATTCATTGGAGAATCTAACAGATGCTATGCAAAACATTAGGAAAGAAATAAATATCAGTAGCAACTGAGCAAGGGTAAGGTGTGTTCAGGATACAGTTTCCTCTTTAGTAAAAGTGCCACCTCCAAAAAAGTCATGCCCGCCACTTAATTTTAGTGACTTATCTCTGTCTTCCAATGGGGGGAATCCACATGTAAAGACCTGTTAAAACGGGGGAATATGTCCATAATCCAGAACTCAAAATGCTAATATTAATGATGCAAATACAATCATGAAATGAACATGAACAAAACTGAACATATTGATTACTTTTGTCACCAAATCGTAAAAGACTTTGTGAAGAATGTATTAGAATTAATCAAGATGAAGTTGTACACTTCTTAGCAAACTAGTATCCTTTGAAATCATCAATAGCCAAGCATATAAATGGAATGCCAACATATAATTTCCCATGTATAATTATACTGCATGCATGGATTTGAAGTTCTAAGTATTATGCATAGTCTCATAAACCATCTCCCTCTTCATCATGTGAGTTCCGCTCTTAATACTTGAACTCCACCAATGATGGAGCTCAACTCTCGAGTTGATATTAAATCACATAAAATAATCCAAAGAGATTAAGCTGCAAACAGAGATGAAAATGGAGAGGGAGTAACCCAAATAAAACCACCTCTAGCATTTGAGAGACTAGAGACTCTCCCACATACCACTCAAGTACTGCCTAGCTCTCCACTAAACCTTCTCCGAAAAATATACACAGAGAACAGCCCTTCTTTCTCTCCTAGACCTCGCACACTCCAAATGACTTAACCTTGTCCCATTAGATAATGGTCCATTAGTTACGGGTCCAACAGGCATTCATGATTTCAGCCTTATTTTGTAAGAACATGCACTATGGTTGTACTGGGAAGAGATTATAGGGAAATCAGAAGCTATACAGGACCTGTAGGGATTCTTCATCCTAAATACATTTGAGTACAGAATAAATGCACATACAAAACCAAAAATTGTTTCATCAAATAATGTGAAATAAAGGACAAATGAAGCTGCTCTAGAAAAGGAGATGTAAACAACCTGAAAAACACCCCCCACAAGCATCTCGCCTTCTGCCACAATTATGGTGTTCTCTGTAAAGAACCCTGTAGTTATCTTGTATTGATTGTCAAAGAAACTAATACTGCTACACAATCCTTTCGGTGGAGCATTGACTTGTAAAATTTTAAGTGTAAGAAAAGATTAAAGATTATGAATATACAACAATTCCATCTTCAACACCTTGCACCAAAGTTTTCCAATCACTTGGCAACAAACTAACAAGACATAAACTACACTCATTCTTTGGACCGACCAATATAAAGAAGGTTATCAGATGTTACTGTTCCTCGTCCAAGTTAGTCAATAGTCAAGAACAAAAGACTAACAAGAATAAAAATGGATAGGAATAGGCAAGAAAATGAAAGGAAAATGATTAGGATAGTGAGAATTACCCTCATGTTTTTATTTTAAAAAGCAGCAAAAAGAGATGGGATAAAATTATTGAGTATATCTGCAAATGTATAATAGACATTGCAAAAGAGAAAAGGCAAGAGATCCCTTTCCTCCCTTAGTAACAAATGGAGCATTGATGCAACAATTTAATTCGGTGAAGTAGGTTGCAATTTAAACCATCAATAGCATTATTCTGCTCCTAAGAAAACCTACTTTAGGCACTTTAAGCAATTATAGAGCTCTTCCAATAAACTATCATTCTCTTTTAACAAAAGGATATTGCAGTAGATAAATTGATTTCCACCGAAGCAGTTAGGTCTTCTAAATAAAAATGCCCATCCTCCAGCTGTGATATCACCCCCATGATCCATCGTCTACCTGTTTGCCCCACCAGAGATTGGATGGGAGATATCTGCAAAACACAGAATTGCATTTTAAGATCATACTTATCCTCTCTAAGAACATATCCATCATGTTAAATCCATGGAAGACGTTATAATCAGTTGGTGCATCGAGTTGTACCTCACAGCTTCCAAAATGCGAAGACTCAGAATCAAAAGCCGGCTTAGCGAAATGCTGGTCACGAGAGAGCCTCTGAGACAGCAACAGAAACCTGTCCCTGTACAGAGCCGCTTTTGCCGATGCATCCCCATGAATAGGTAAGCTGCTTGCATGCCTGGAATTAAAGACATGAGTCACAATACATTAAAGCGTTCTCCTAAACTTTGACTTCCGATATCCTCAAAACTTACTCAAAGCACGCTTTTAAAGGATCATATATACAGTTAAGAGTCCCGGTCAGAGCCACAAACTTATGAAAATTGAGTCCATTTCGATGGTCTTTGTAGACTATGTATTGAAATTCCCAGCAATTCTTCAGCACGAAAAGTAAATTACACAACGGAAAGCACAAGGAATGGAAAACCTACTCGTAGAATTGCTTTTTGATAGGGTCGAATCGAAACTTAGGGACTACGAATGAATCAACAAAGCGAAAGACTGAACCAATGCCAACAGCATCAGAGCTATCCTCAACCGCAGCTTCGGCTTCTAAAAGCAGGCTCACCACCCGATGCACAGGTTCTTTATCGATAATTGTAGATTTCACTGCCATTTTCGAAGAAATCAGAAACCGAAACAATTATTTAGGAGCTGCAATCGAAAACATAAGTGGAAAACTTTCAAGATTTAAAGCTCACGAGATTCGTGTTCGAGCTGGTCGAGGAGGAGATCGATGGCTTCATCTTCATCAGCGGCATCGAATCGACGTACGAAGGAGAGGATCTCATCGAGAGCGTCTACTTTGAGAGTGTAGCCTCTGATCTTACACTTTCGCTGAACCTTCTTCCTCGTCGTCGATGCACTCATCTCTCTCTCTCTCTCTCTCTCTCTCTCTCTCTCTGCGGCGGCTAGCAGGAGGATTGGGCGGGAGAATCTATTTTACGGGAGAGACTTAATGGCGGGAAAATGGATTGGTAAGGAGAAATGGGGCCCCATATTGGAAGTCGCCAGCGGAGTTCGAAATCTGGCCGTCCATTTTTTTTGTCTGGCTAAGATGTCGACGCGTGGTTGAAGAAAAACTAGTCTGGACTGTTGATTTTGAGGTATCTCAGCCATCCGTTGGACTATTTTTAGGTTTGGATGGAGCTTTACAGTTTTTAAATAGGTTTAAAAAATACTCAGGTTACTTACCAAGGCAGGGGATTTAGTATAGTTGGGAATACGTGATATAGCCATATAGGGAATTGAATATGCGATTGGGGGGAAATGAAGTAGCAAGGGTGGAAACATAAAACCATTGAAATATTTCCATCAAACCGGGGAATAAACTTTTAAAGAGCGAAGAATCTTAAAAAACTCTTTGGTGGAATAAAGTTTGAAAAATGGGTTTGCCTCGAATTGAGAAAAAGAATTATTGAGGAGGTTTTTTGCACTTGGTGTAGTTATTATACTAAAGATATACTTTATGTCTTGTCTTACGAGATTGTGTTAAGATTATATTAGTACGGCTCTCAATTGTTAAACCCAATCTTAGGTCGAGATCTTTCAATTATGATATCTGGCTATGGTGTTATGTGAATCTAAATGACAACGTGGGACATCTGTGAAGGCCATAAGAAAGAAATTTTCATTATTGTTTGTTGGCATGTTTGGAAAAGACACAATAAAAAAGTCTTCAACAACATCAATTCGAGAACTCATGATCTTCTTCAAAAGGTTAAAGCTATTTTGAATAGTTTTAATACAGCGAAGGTCCAAACTAAATTACTAAGTCTAAAAAGGGCTAATAAAGATCAAACTCAAATAGAAATGGAAGGATGAGTAACTATTAATGTTAATGGACCCTTCTCTCATGAGGATGGAAATGTAGAATGTGGAGGTATTATCCAAGATTACAATGGCAATATAGTTGAAGCTTTCATTTAATTCTAAATATTCAAAACAGAGATCCTATAACATTTTAGGCATGCCATATTGATCTCAAAAGAGCATGAAATGGGCACCATAGTCGAGTTCGATTCATAAATATTCTTCAGAAGCTATCAAGCTTATCAATGATTAAAGCAATGACTTTTATGAGGATTGGAACTTAATTCTTTAAAACCATCAAATGCTTCAAAGGGACTAGGTGGTTAATCTTCAACATGTTAACAAAGAAAACAATCATAGAGCTTGCCTATTGGTCAAACGTACTTTGGAAATGCCATTTGAATTTCATTGAGTTCCTTTAGATAATTTTCATTGTAAATTTATCTCTTTCTTCTTTATAAAAAAAAAATACTCAAATCTAAATTAATGTCTGCAATTTTAACGAATTATTATATCAAGCCCATAAAATATGATAAACTGTGTTATCTAAATTTAAAGATTTTATTTAATATTTCTTTATATTATGGTATCTTGGAATATCTATGTTTATAAAAACAACTACTTATCATCTAATTATTTTCAAATTTTCTTATCTACTTTTATAACATCCACTCTAATATTTTTCAAAGCTATTCAAAGTATCTATTGTCTTTATTATGTGAAGATTTTACTTTTTTTCTTTTATTTTTTAAAAGAATGAGACGAAAAGAGAGTACCTCAGTAAAAATAAATTCAATGGATTCAAAAATCATCAGTAAGACCTCTAAACTTGATTAGAGATTTTTGTTGAAATTGCATACCTAAATTTAGATTTAGACATTTCATATAAATTTAAATGAGATTTTCTTGAGTAATTTTTATTATTGATAAATAAGTTTTAGTATCCTTATTATTGCAAGATATAATCTACTTTTCAGTTTTCAAATTATTGATAAATAAACCAATAATAAAAAAATTTCTATTTATTATTTAAACGGTTCATGATATAGTGTCCATGTTATTATAATTCATTTAGATTTAGATTAGATTTTTCAATAATTTTTTCCTATTATTCTCACTCTCACAGTTGCGAACAAGCACCCAGGTGAGTAGAATCTCTCGAGACATGGTTGAAGGTTGTTGATTCAGCTAAACAAGAAGATACTACCTCTCGTCCGGTCCTAATTATAAGAGTCAGTTGACTTTTTTTGGGGAGATTAAGGAAGCAAATTAGACCCATAAATCTTAATATTTGCAAAATGTAATTAGATTATATGATAGTTTATAAATAAAATAACTTAGTTTTGAGGAAAAAAGATAAATATAAACAATTTATAGTGGTGCATTTTGTATCCTTAATTTTTTTAAAAAAGTCAAATGACTCTTATAATTAGGAACGGAGGCAATCTATCCCATTACCACTGCCGAATTCTTCTCCCCTGTAATTCTCACTGAAGCATTCACTGAGAAGAAAAAAGCAGTTCTCAGTGAAGAAGAAGCAGAAGAATAAAACCTTCCCATATTTTTTTTTTTTTTTTTTGGTAACAACCTTCCCATATGTTTTATCACATATACCAAACCATCTTCAACTGCTTCACTTCAGCCACTGCTTCTCTATCGCAGGTTCGACAGGCTCACGCTCACATTCTCAAAGCTGGACTCTTTGGTAATGCCCAACTCACAACCAGGCTCCTTTCTGTCTATGCTAATAATCATTGCTTTTATGATGTCAATCTCGTTCTTGATTCTATTCCTGAACCTGATTTGTTCTCCTTCTCCACTCTCATCCATGCTTTTGCGAAGTTGAATCATTTTGACCATGTTTTGCGTGTTTTCTCTCAAATGTTGTCCCGGGGTTTGGTGCCAGATAGTTATGTCCTTCCTAGTGCCATAAAGGCTTGTGCTGGATTACAGGCTTTGAAATTCGGACGACAGGTTCATGGGGTTGCTTATGTATATGGGTTAGCTTTGGATTCTGTAGTTGAATCATCTTTAGTTCATATGTATTTGAAATGTCACAAGGTTGGGGATGCACAGATATTGTTTGATAGAATGCCTGAGAAAGATGTTGTTATTTGGAGTGCTATGATTGCTGGCTGCTCTCGTCAAGGACTTTGTGATAAGGCAAAGGAACTATTTTATGAGATGAGAAATCAGGGTGTTGAACCAAATATGGTGTCATGGAATGGTATGATAGCTGGTCTCTGTAACAGTGGGTCACATATTGAGGGGTTGAGTTTTTTTCATACGATGTTCTCTGAAGGCTTTCGGCCTGATAGCTCTACTATCTCCTGCGTTCTTCCTGCTATAGGACACTTGGAGGAGTTGGTAATGGGCACCCAGGTTCATGGTTATGTGAACAAACAGGGCATTGGGTCAGACAAGTTTGTAGTCAGTGCACTTATTGACATGTATGGCAGATGTGCCTGTGCATTGGAGATGTCTCAGGTGTTTGATGAATCCGACCAGATGGAAGTAGGTTCATGCAATGCTTTTCTTACAGGGTTGTCACGTAATGGTCTCGTTGGCACTGCATTGGAGGTATTCAGGCGATTCAAAGCCCAAGGAATGGGATTGAATGTTGTGACATGGACATCAATGATAGCAAGTTGCTCCCAGAATGGGAAAGACTTGGAAGCTTTGGAGTTCTTTAGAGAGATGCAAGATGAAGGCTTGGAGCCTAACTTTATAACAATCCCGAGTTTGATTCCTGCTTGTGGAAATATTGCTGCATTGATGCATGGAAAGGCAATCCACTGCTTCTCTATAAGAAAGGGAATACTCAATGATGTGTATGTTGGCAGTGCTTTAATAGATATGTATGCCAAGTGTGGAAGGATACAATTATCCCGGCGTTGTTTTGATAGAATGCCAACCAGAAATTTGGTTTCTTGGAATGCGATAATGAGAGGATATGCTATGCATGGAAATGCCAGGGAAACAATAGAGATGTTTCATATGATGCAGCAGAGTGGCCAGAAACCTGACACTATTACCTTTACTTGCCTGTTATCTGCCTGCAGCCAAAATGGCTTAACAGAAGAAGGATGGATTTATTTTACCAGCATGTCCACAGAACATGGCATTGAAGCAAAATTGGAACATTATGCGTGCATGGTGACACTGCTAAGTCGAGTAGGAAAACTTGAAGAAGCTTATTCTCTTATCAAGAAAATGCCATTTGAACCCGATGCTTGTGTCTGGGGAGCCTTGTTAAGTTCTTGCAGAGTTCACCATAACCTGAGTTTAGGAGAGATTGCTGCGAAGAAGCTTTTCGAGTTGGAACCGGACAATCCTGGGAGCTATATTCTTCTGTCCAATATCTATGCCTCAAAGGGTATGTGGGGTGAGGTTAATAGAATACGTGGTGTGATGAAGAGCATGGGATTGAGAAAAAACCCGGGCTGCAGTTGGATTGAGTTGGGGCGCAGAGTTCATATGCTTCTTGCTGGGGACAAATCACATCCACAAATGGGACAGATCCTGGAAAAGTTGGATAAATTGAGTATTGAAATGAATAAGACTGGTTACTATCCCGATACTAATAATGTTCTGCAAGATGTGGAGGAGCAAGATAAGGCACAGATATTGTGTGGGCACAGTGAGAAGTTGGCTGTAGTATTAGGATTACTGAACACAAGTCCTGGGCAACCTCTTCAAGTGATTAAAAACTTGAGAATCTGTGATGACTGTCATGCTGTTATAAAATTCATATCCAGCTTTGAACAAAGAGAAATTTATGTTAGAGATACAAACCGTTTTCATCATTTCAAAGATGGTGTTTGCTCTTGTGGAGAATATTGGTGAATTACTTTTGGTTAGCCTTTGAATTTCTCTTCAAGAGGAGTTCATTCCGTGCCAATTGGTTCCTTTGCCAGGTCATTAAACAGAAATGCGTTAACCATGATGACGTGTGCTGACATTAAGTTGATGCTAATGACTAATATCTTCAGAACAAGGGTTGGTGTATCATTTTTTTTGTTACTTTATAAAGTGCTAAATTCTTTCCAATTTTTAGTACTTGTCTTGTTTGGCTAGAATACAGGAACTCATACAATAATAACTGTATTCGTTAATTAATTTTTTAATCCAGGAATAAGGAAAGGCAATTTGCAGTCCAAAATCATTTTTTCACTATGTTTTCTTTTTTATTTCATGCCAATCTCTATTTTATTTATTTCATCTGGTGTATCATATAAACTTAAGCATTTTATCATTAAGTACTTGCCTAAGTTTGATTAAGAATGAAAATATCGTGAAATTCTTTATTCATTATAAATTTTCCTGTTACTGCTTATTGCAAGGTTCTCAAATTAAAAGACAATGTCATAGAAAGAAATAGCCGAAAAGTCTTATGTTCCCAACTACTTAAAAACTGAAGGAAAAAATACACACACACACACACACAAACACACACTTGGTCTTCCCAGAAATTGAATGCCTTTCATGGAATGAACATATTCCATTTTCTTGATTGGTTTATGGGGCTACAAATTATAATAAAAAAGAAAATAAAAAATTTGCAATAAATTACAATTCACAAAATTGCATAAGAAACTACACACGCCCTTTTCCCTTTGGTAGCAGCTTTCTCATTCAGCTGAGTTAGTGGCTATCATATTCAGTCCTTGAAAATGCCAGAGTTCTCTGGTGATCTCATCCAAAAGTCCATTAAGAAGATGCTTTTCCATGTTTCTGATAGCCTCATATGTTTCAATAAAGGCAAATGTGTCATCGTTCCAACCCAACTCCCACATACAGTCGATGTCTGGATCCTTATTGTACACATCATTTTCTAGCATTTTAGGAAGGTAGTCCTCAATTTCAACTTTAGAAATCCTGCTTCTTCCGTAGAATGTTAGCTTCTCTATGTCTTCATTCAGCTGCCTAACCAAGTCATCTAAGGATCTAATTCTAGTGGTACTGACTGATACCTTTGAGCAAGGATGAACTTTGAACTCTTGTCTTATCCCTTTTCGTTTCATGACTTCATATCCACAGTCTAACATGAGTTTATTGCTTAATTCTTGATTATCGCAACCGCTGCCAAGGGGATTGCTAAACGGCATGTCAAATCTGAAAAGTGTTTCTGCAGTGTTGATAAATAATTGACTCTTGATCAAGTTCCACTTGAGGCGGTTTTCTCTTTCTGTGAGTGGTTTCAGACAAATATTCTGGCCTTGCACTTGTAAGTGAGAGTTAGTGTTCATCCTGTCTTCATGCATTCCTGTGATACTTGAAAACGTTAATTAAAATCATAAATTTGCTTTGACATTACTTTATATTGAAAATTATGGCAACCAGAAAATGTTAATGTGATGAGACCAAAAAGTAGTAAATAAATGAGATATGTAATCTCTGGATTTCTGGTATATATGAGTATAGTAGTTGAGGATTTTCCCTCCGTTTGTGAGCCACAGTACTGCACTGATGAACAGAAAGAAAAATAATGTCTGGTGGATGTTGTGAAAAATATCACGGCCTTATGGAATAAGAATGAAGATGATGAATGACAGCTAACCTAAAATTATCGTCATTCCTTAACATACTAAACGATATAACTGGAGGTACTGTAACGTTCATGAAAGAGAAGTTGCACAAAAATTCAGCGTTATCTCACCATTTATGGTGTATGGTGTACTTTGGCAAGACTCCAATCCTTCATTTTCTGTCACAAGAGCAGCTTGATCTTGCAAATCTCTTATTGTTGCTGAATTCACGCCTTGATGCTGTAAAATATCCCACAAGGATTTGGAAGAGAAGTTTATCAGTACTTGAGTAAGAAATAGTTATATATTTGCTTTGCTCCCATGAGACAATTAAAGCTTACCAAATAGTTGGAAATTAAAGCTTCTGATTCCTGTGAGCTTTGAAGTTCCCCGCCATGATTATACAATGCAGGAGGAATTTCATCTTCTATATGTGGTTGGTATCTCACTTTCGATGGTTCAGTGGTGGCTACTGCTGTGTTGGAGTTACCGATGCATGTGTCTGCTTCTCTGGATGTGCCCACCCTTTCTCGCTCAACTTGTTTTGAGACATTGAACTTGTCAGATGTTCTTTGTATCACTTGTTGCATTATTGAACTCTGTTGCTTTATTTGTTTTGAGATTTGGAGCATTTTTTCATTTCTGCGGGTCAACACCTCATCAAATTTTCCTGGCATATCATTTTTATGCTTTCTAGTATTCTTTACCTTTTTGTCAGCTACTTTGTGAACACTTTTTTCAACCATAACTTTCAGGATGCCCTGCCTTCCCTTAACTTGATCTCTTGGAGAGGGATTCATAGCACCAGAATTTTCTGCTGAATTGTGCTCAAGTGATACAACATGGTCTAAGAATAGCTGCTTCTTCTGGGAACTGAACAACTCATGTGGGGGTTTGGATAAACTATTGGATGGAGTTTCACTCCCTCTTTCTGATCTTGCCTTTAACATTTGCTTTTCGCTCAGCTGGGGCCACTGCTCTTCATTATGTTTGTCTTCCTGATGCCCATACTTCAAGGCCAAGCTTGAATCTTGAATTCCAAGATGATTCTGTGACATTTTCTTACTGCCTAAGATGTGCATCTTTGTGTGTCTCTGTTCATATTGATGAATGCTTCCATTGGTTTCCTTTTGTTCCTGCAATAAAGATTTAACTTTTGATCTTTCATGCACTTGTTCCATCTGATTCAGCATGTTATTTTGAAATAGATCATTGGTCCTGTCTTTTCCTGTTCCTTTTTGTTCTCTGTTATTGGCGTGATCCTGTCTTCTTCCTTTCTCATGAACCCCTATTTGACTTTCTGTAATAAAATTGACTCTCATAGTACTGTCATTTTGCTTGCCTTTTTTAATGCTGCCCTTGTTTGAGCTTTTCAATGCTCTTATTCGATTATCAACAACCGCCTCAGATTTGGGCTTTCGCATGTTCAAATTTTTATCAACACCAAGCTCCTTATGCTGGGTTGCAGGCATCGTAGGGGATTCTGTCACTTTTTGCTTTTTCTGGGGTAAATTCTCTGTTTGTCTGGTCTTCAATTCCATCTTCTTCTCACTACCTTTTGAAGAAGTATGCTTAAATGTCATACCTTCTATTTTTTGCGCAGAACTCGAATTCTTCTGTTGGGTGCGTTTCCCTTCCACTATCTCTGGAAGATTATCCAAGCCCATCAATTTGGCAATCACATTTGGTATCCTACTCATGTCTGGATCAGATTGCACTGAAGCCAACTGATTATTTTGTTCAGGAATAGCATTGCAACTCTTTGAACGCTTGTGATGAGGAAGCAGTTTTGATGTGTTGACATCTTTCTTTTCATTATTTAATTTTTTTCCTTTGGAGTAATCTGTCTTCATAAGACTTGTGTTTTGATTTCCTTGAAGGTTTTGAGAATGTTTAGAGCGCTTGTCAAAGGAGAAAACTGGCGGTGCCAGTTGCTTTTGCTCTGAAGTGTTGGGTTCTTCATCATCAACATCATCCTCTAATAATATGATCCGACTTTTCTTCTGTGGCGTCACAATGAACTCTGAATTTTTCTGCTGGTTTACTATCATCCTGAGGGACTCCTCCAAATTTACAGCACCTTGCAATAATTCCTTTGCAAATTCTATTTCTATGGTGAGACCATTGGAGTTGGAGGCACTTAATATCTGGTTTAGTTTCTGTGCACCTTTGTATATCTCGTTTAACTGCACAGGAGAGAGAGCAGGGAACTGATTGGTTGAAGCTAACTCTCGACCTGAATTGCCTCGTCGTTCCATCTTGCCAAAGCTCAATGTTCCCCTTTTAAGCTGGCTAAAGAAACTCATGATTGAACTAGTGAAAGAATCAGTTCTTCTTATTTTCCCTCCATTTTCAAATGGAAAAGCCAGGGCTAAGGACGTATCACCAGTTTGATCCAACATCTGACCGCTCCCATATGGAACAATCTGATTTGAAACTCCACTGGCTTTTGTTGATCTATGGCTTCTGCTAGACCCATTTGGCATGTTACCGGTTCTGGAACTTAACTGCAGCACACGAAACAAATGTGAGTAACAGAGTCTCATGATATTTGCTTTAATAGATACTCAAAGGACTTGCAACATAACTTACATTTTCACTTCCTTTATAACTCCTGGATCCTCTGTGTGCTTGCTTGGAATAAGCATATGCATCTGTATGAGCATATTTGGCACAATTAGACCATACAGGGTTTTGAGCAAGGTAGGAAATAGTGGATAAAATGTGGGATGTTACTTAATTTTCAAAGTCTGAAGTTAAAGCTGATTGTAAAGTTATGGTTTTTTAGTGTCTACAATAAATAAATTATTGCATACAATGACATGTAAAATATAAAGAGAAGATAAATAATGAGTGTTAAAAAAGTGGATCACATATATATTCTCATCTTTTTTTGTCACTCTCTCTTACTGTATTACGTGATTGTATTATTACAAAGGATCCAAAGTCATAAGGTTATAGCTGTTTTACTTGGATTTTCTTGGAATTCTCTTAAGAATTTGAATCTAAGGTGCATTGATTTTGTCTTCATTTAAATACAATTAACTTTCTTGCTGAGTAGCGGGATGAGAATACTTGAACTATTGAAATTGTTTCTTGCTGATAGTAATAATTACAGGAAAAAACCCTTAAGCAAAAAAATATATGAAGACAAAAAGAAGTAATCCCCATCTAGAGACAAGAAAATCTAGAATCATACTGAATGAGTAAATGATATCAACACATCTGATGTTCTAAATATTTATTTCCAAATTCCAAGTTAGTTCCTCGGGTAGAAATTTGCATGTTGAAATTTTAGTTTTTTAAATATTTCAACATATGAAGAAAACCTCAAAAATTGTAATTTTTTTATATATCTCATGCTCAGATTCATATGTAGATTGAAATACTCAATTAGTTGCCTTTTCGGGTTGAATTGAATACAACATATTGCATCAATACAGGTCTAAATGAAGAGCCATGCACAATTTTATTCCGGTTTCATCGGGCAAAAGTACTATTTCACAGACTCAAAAGAAAGAAGGAAGAAAAGAAAGTGAGAATTAGCAAAATGAACATACCTGCAGGAAGCTGTTTGGATTGGCTTGACTTCTGGGATGCATTCGTTCGTTCTTTCCTTACACGCAAATCATCAAGCAGCTTCTGTGCAAAATCTGATCTCTTGGCCATATTCTTCTTCTGCTTGAAACTGGAGTTGTTTCACTTCTGACACTGCAATTAAGTTTTGTGATATGAATGAATGGATTGCTTTACAATGAGTGTGGATTACCTTTTTCAGGTACTGAAAGAAGGGAATGTTCTGCTTCTTTAATGGGTAAGAGGGTGCTATCAGAGTTGGGTGGAGTGTTCATCCTGTCATCAAGAAGCAAATATCAGGTGAAGGTTCTGTATGTTTGATAATCACTTGTATCTTAAAATTATACAACGTTATAAATTCTTTTCTCAAATGAGCAAGAGTTTATTCTTTCAACCGATTACAAGGAGTGGATTCCTCTTATGTGAGGTCTAAATGACTGGAAAAATCCATGCCAGGAAGTATTTCTTTTTTGTATGGACAATGGTCCAATATTTGAAGAATATTTATGTCTCACTGACTAAAATAGAGGGGTCAGGGTTTGATAGAGAAGTCATATTTATGTTTATTATGATGACTGTGCTATTTAATTTCTATCACATGTTTTTTTAATTGCTCCTCAAAGATTAGTGCAAGCGATGAGAATTTACTTCCTCTGCGTATATGTTGTACCATTTTTTTTAAAATCAATACCAGATTATTGTTTCCCAAAATATAACTAATTCAGAATGAATGGGTAAAGTGAATTTGTGTGAAGTTGGGGTGTGAATTTGTGAGGCAAAATATGGTGTGGGGTGAAAGTGATGGGGTCTGTATTGTCATATATGAGTCTCAGTCATTGAGTGCGTGGAAGTGGGTATAAGGATCTAACTTTTATTGTAATGCAAGCAATGCCTCTCAGACTTGAATTGCAGCGTCTTCTCTAAGCTTTTTTTCATTCTTTTTCCCTTTTCTCTGTGAATATGTTCCCTCATAAAACTATTCCTTGGCCCGCACATTCCACTCACCAAAGCCCTTGCTTTGCCCTATTGCTTATTCAACTCCAATCCTTCATGAATTTATAATATACTACATTTATAATTTATAGCATGGCTTAAAGATAGTGCTAATAGTAACAATTCAAAAAAAAAAATCATATAAAAGAGCCAAGATTTCTTGTCAAATGATGTTAAGTCCTGGAGAGGAGTCATTAAGAATATGCCGGAAACAAGTGTTGACACAATATATAGCTAGTTTGGTTTTTACTTTTTGGTGTAAATCTTGTTAACTAATTTAAAGAGACTGAAGTTAAACAACTTAATTATAGCATGTGTTACATGATCTCACTGAAATATTTATGTGTATCATTATATTATATATTAGTTTATAAGTTAGTTAAATTAGTTTAGTGGATAAATAATAAATATTGTAAAATAAATTATTTAACTTTTTTAATATTATCAAATTGATTAAATGGGACTTATATTAAGGAAGCGGCATATTTAGACCGTAAATTATTTAGGTTTCTTTATCTTTCCAAACTAGTTGAAACTAATCGTGGTTGCCATTTTGCCATTTTGATAGAGATTATTGGAATGGCCATTTTGTTATTTTAATATTTAATATTTAATATTTAATATATGCATGAACTTTTAAAAGTTTCCGCAAAATACAATTGGATTGCTAGTATCATAAGTTAAAGAGTCAAATCAAGCTTTGATGAAAGTTGTGGCAGCATATTTAAATGGTTTTGATGGAACTTTGCCCATTATGTAGCTCGTGTGAATGTAAATAACTCATTTAAAAGAACTAGCTAAATGATATGATAATTTGGCAAAAAAAAAAAATGATATGATAATATTTAAATATAATACAATTATATAGCCAAATTACAGTAGAAGAATAAAGAAACAATGGCAGTGGCCACTTGTATGGTTCATGTGACACGGTATTTTTTTTTTTTTTTTTGGGTTTATTTTATTAAAACATTTTGCTATTCGATTTTTTAAAAGTAAGAATCATATGCTAGGAGAATATGACGCATAAAAGTTTATGGGCATGTGACGCTAGTTTTATCTTCTATATCCAAGTTTTTAAAAAATGTATATATTAATAAAATCTTTCTACTTAATCATTTTATTCATATTTTTTTGGTTTGGGCCAAGTACAAAACAATGAAATTTTCAATATACAAGTGAGGGGAAAAAAAAAACAACACATGACAATAAAAGAATATAAAAATTCCCGTACTTTTGTATTTATTTTTATGTTCACGTAATGATTGTTATTAGTTTGTCTAGGAGTGTTGTAATGGTGAGTAGAGAGTAATACGCTATTAAGGACTTGATATTTCTTGACCGATCTCTGATACGTTTTAAATTCGTGAAAACTAATATCAGCGATTGGGTATCAGACTTAAGTTTGATACAGATGACAGGAATAAGATAAGTGTCTATTACTAACGAATAGTTTAATTAATTTATTTTGTTGAAGTAACGCTTTTGTACAATTTTCAAACCCAAGCTCTTTTTAAATAAGCTATTAAAAAAATTTCTTTATTACGTCTATCAATTATGGGGTATGCCGCTTACTATCTGTCTCTATAACTATATGGTGGATGAGAGTTTCCCATAAGTTTATATTAGGGGTGTCATATAATAGTGACCTATTCAGGATGATAGTACTAGTTCCTCCTTATGTCCTCACTTTTGATGTGTTCATAAATTTTATGGCCCACTTTAACCCCAAGATTTGAATTAACATGTATGGGAAATAGAACGGCATCTTGCATTGTGTAGTACTAAAAGAGTATAGTGTGGATGTGTGACATCTTAAGGGTGATGAGGAAGATAAGTGGGGATTGAAGATTAGGAAGAACTTGGAAGAGATTGGAGCTGAGGTTTTTGACTTCAATGACAAACTGAGGAGGTTTGTTTTGCAACATAGGCGTATAACTCTAGGTTTTAGTAAAAGGGTGCTGCTGATGGCTCTGGAACATGATTTTTGTGCTAATTATATGTATAATGTTTACATTTATAACATAGAGAAATACAAGGTGGTTGCCTGCTACTAATTAATATATGTGTACTGTCAAGAGAAGTGTTAAGCCTTTCCTTAATCGATAAGTATGGTCACACTTTAGAGGACATAGTGTTTGCTTCATGATTTTGGAATAAATAGATGGTCTTGAATCACTAGAGGCTCAATGCCTTTCCATATGTTGTCCATCAAGTTTTAACTGGTGAAGACATTATTGAAATCTTGTGTTTGCCTGCGAAAGTGACCCTTTGAAAAAAAATTAAAAGTTAAATTGAACGGATTATCTGAGACAATGTTTTAAAATACTCCCTCTACTCCTAAATATAAGATATATTCACTTAATTTAGTATGGATAATTTGGAAAAGAAATTGAGAAAAATTAGAATGTGGTCTTATATTTAGGACCAAGCTTACATCTCCAAATAGGTCTTATATTTAGAACCGAATGGAGTATTATTTTAATACAATTATTTACTAAATACATAAAGTTTAAACTCAAAATGAACAATTTTATCAGTTTGACAGGAAAAACAAAATAATACAACTTTTTATTTGTTTTATAGGAACTAGCACCGTTTACCCGCGCAACCAAAGTCTCCTATTAACTTGATAAACAATCAGCAAACTTTCATAGCGCAATTAATTTTTGACTTACTTAAAATGTCCTACTAAACAATCAGCATTACTATAAATTGCTAACAATGTTGCATTTTAAATCAATACAGGATATGTTGAAGTTACTAAAAATTTCCTTGTACACAGCCAGCATTATTATACAGCGCAATTAATGTTGCATTTTTAAGCAGTAGATGACACGTTCAAGTTACTAAAAATCTCCTTGTACACCACATTCTTTGTTGTACAAGGTGAACCATCTTTACTCGGAGGAACATATATCTTCAAGCGTTCCATGCTTCTTACTCGAGAAATAGCAACATATAGCTGTCCATGTGTGAAAACAGGTTTTTCTAAGAACAAACCAACATGCTTAAGTGATTGACCTTGACTTTTGTTAATTGTCATAGCGAAACTGAGGGTGATTGGGAACTGCCTTCGACGCATGCTGAAAAGCAATCTACTCTTAGAGGGATTCATATCCATCCGGTGAAGTAGAACATGTTGATTTGGATGAGAACCATTCAATGTAATTGCCTCAATAACTTTCTTCCCAATTCGAGAGACACGAAGACGAGTGCCGTTACAAAGTCCTGAACATTGATCAATGTTTCTTAACAACATAATTGGTGCACCAACCTTAAGAATGAGTTTATGTGGAGGTAAACCAGAGCTATTAATGGTGTTAAGGAATTCTGGTGTGTACAATGCATCAATAGAATCACCATCTTCAAATGATTTGCAAACTGAATCACAACTGTAGAAGACTTTCTCCTCTCCTGGAAGCAAGGAACACATATATTCATTAATCTCATGAACCATTTCTATTGTAGGTGCAAGTATTGCTCGATCATTAAAGTAAGCATTATTAGACAAATTTTGAAGCAAGTTTACGTAAGTTTCGTCAACAATAGACTCCATTGGATTTTTTGAAGGAGGTAGAAGCAGTGAACTTGGAATGTCAATGTCAGCAACACCATCTTCATAGTGACCCAATTTACCATCGCCAACATCAAGAAGCCATTGTGTGAACCATTGTATCTTTTCCACTTCATAAGAATAACGACCAGATGTTAAACGCATATTCTTTGTCAAATGGAAGATTTTACAGTAGTTCCACAAGAACGATGAACTAATGGATGCATTGACAATTGTGGCTCTAGAACCTTTTGGCATGACAGGAAGTATTTGGCGGAAGTCACCGCCCAGAACTATGCATTTACCCCCAAAGATTTTGTTTGAATGCATTATGTCACGTAGGGTTCGTTCAAATGCTTCAAGACAAAAGCGTTGTATCAATGGCGCTTCATCCCAAATAATTAACTTTGTAGAAATGATCAGCTCAGCAAGAGGTGTTTTTTGTCTAATAGAGCACATAGACGATTTATTGATTTGGATAGGAATAGCAAAACGTGAGTGTGCAGTGCGACCAGAGGGTAGTAGTGTTGCAGCGATACCACTTGATGCAACAGTCAATACAATGTGACCATCCCCACGTAATGAAGATGCCAAGGCATTCCAAAGAAAAGTTTTACCTGTCCCACCGAAGCCATGAACAAAGAAAAAACATGATGCTGAACAATTCACACATATCATTACCTCATTGAATATTAATTTCTGCTCTTCGGTCAACGAATTGATGAGGGAGACTGATGATTCTTGCAGAGTCGCACGATCATGAGATAATTCTTGTAGAATAAGGTTATTTGTGAAATCCATGACTTGTGTATCTGTCGGATTAGGGAGACCAGGGAAATCTTTTAGTGTCTTACCATTTAATGAAAGCATGTTATCAATTTCTTGTAATGCTGCACCTTTCTTTGCTTCATCGTTGATGACAATGGCTGTAACATATTCACATTGAATAAGGAAAACTTATGATAAATATGTAAAAGTAAAAGACACAGATATAAGGAAATAGTTTGGGGACGAACCTGATTGTTGCAATTGACCATGTGGAATATAGAAAAGGTCCTCAAACAATACCTTACAACATCTGGCCCAAACCAATTCAGGCCTTTGCAAACAATTAGACAACAACATGCTGACAAATAATTTACGCAAAGAATGACAACTTGCCCAAATCCTGGCTTCAGTTATTGCATTTATAAACTCTTGATCGTCGTCCAACAAACACAAAGCATCATATGCCGCTCGAAATGTTTCATGAACAACTCCATTTACAGTACGAATGTCCTCAAAAGATTTTGGACCTCGAACTTTTGTCAGCAAGATACGTAGGTAGTATAACTCACCAGAACTTGGAGACGCATTTGCTATGCGACCAATTGCAAGCCCCTTCTCCCTCGGTTTCCAACAACGCTTACTTTTATCATAAACATAGTGATTTGGGAACTCAGCATATGTCAGTTTAGCAACATCCTCATTAACCACATTCATTTGCATCCAAGACAAAAACTGCGACTCACAAATCCTAGGCTTGTCCATTAGTTCAGCCATATCGTCATTGTTAGAGTACACTATATATTGCTGATTAGGGAGATGAAAGCTCAAACGAACAACTGCTGGCGACCTATGATGAATGTCAAAACCAAATATGCGCCATACGCTCTCGCATGCGGAGATGTATCTGCAGTTATAATATTGTTGAATTTCATCTAGCAAAACCTGTCCATTTCGCTTTGTAGTTGTGTCAAATATACCAGCTACTACTCTATCATGGCCTTTGCTTATGTACTTGAATAAGTATTTAATTGCAGTGGATTGGTTGCATTTTTCAACATTGATATGAGCTTGAAACATTGTTAGTAAAGTCGGATTATATGGAACAACATACCGATTGTCCAAAGAGATACCTTTAATGTCAACTGTAGCGCCATCATTCCTTCTTCTATAGGTAGGATATCCATCATCATCCATTTCTATGTGCACATTAAACTTCTTAGGGAAATGTTTGGTACACTCCTTGTTTTTCATGCAAACTGATTTCGGGTTTGAAGGACCACAAGGACCATGAACCATGAACTTCTTGACAAGTTCATATAGCTTAGGTGAAGTTGCTTTATTCGGTATTTCTGCAGTGATGACTCTGTCGATATCCTCTGGTGTTTTGATTTTGTCAGATGGTTCAAGGAACAACAATATATGGGCATGAGGAAGGCCTTGCTTTTGGAACTCAATTGTATAAACTTCTGAAAATAATGATTGATAAATTTAGTCGGAGAGTAACCAAATTATGTAAAGTAATATAAAATGATTCGATAACATATAAGCAATAGAGAATAAAGTTGACCTGCACGAATAGGGCCGAAAATTTTCCCCTCCCTCAATGTTTACATAAGCGCCTTCAATTTTAGGCGAAACATCCGTACAAGAAGTTCAGGCCTATCAGCAGGTTTAACATTATGCTCTTCACAATACCGAGAGATCTCAGGCCACGCAGGATTACAAGTGAATGTCAGGAAAATATCTGGATAACCTGCCCAACGGCATATAGCCATGGCATCCTGGTAATTTTGCAGCATGTACCTAGCACCTCCCGTAAATGTAGATGGTAGAATGATACGCTTCCCAGTGGCAGCAGCGTTATGCTCCCCATGGAATACAGCATCAGAAAGACCTTGGTAAAGGTCCGCTCGGAGTTTTTTCTGGTGAGTTCTGACCCAATGAAGACGCTGTGATTCAAGCATGACAAAACCATCAACAATAAATTGTTGTAGCAACCTATTAGCATGTAGCAGAATGGACACCTCATCTCTTCTTGTCATCAAGCGAAATGCAAAGAACTCTCGCATGCTCAACCTCTTTCTCTTCTTGGTAACAGAAAGGGTATCTCCACTATGCTCAATATCGTCCCTATAACCATCTTCACCAAATGGAAATAAAATGGGATATTGTAGTGGTAAGTACGAAGCATGAAGTTCATTAATTCTTTGAGGAGGGCCATGCCTTTGTTCAACTATAATATCTCTTACATTGAAGTTCATGTCAATGTCACCAACAACCAGTGCAGCAACTTCAGAAGCCATAGGCATATTGTAATTACGCCCATCATGCATCCTTGCATTTATCAAGCATAGTTTCATGTTACTCATTCCTTCATTGTTCAGGTGAGTTGAAGCATATCGATATTGCTTAACAAATGAGTTGACAGTATCTAGAACATCCTTGATTTCTGCAACAATATTTGCATCTATTGTGCTAACAGCTTGATGCTTGCTGAAGTGAACAAATTAAGATTTATTAAATGTCTGTTAAAAGTATTGTAAATTAATAAATGCATAAGAATAAAGTAGATGAATGAATACCTAACAGCATCAATACGATTTTGGACTTCATTTGCTGTGTCATAAATATATAGCTGTGAATACACTGGCTTAGCACCTTCAGGAGGCAGCAAAGTTCCAATGCTGTGGTAATTCATTCCGGATAAGGTGAAGCAATAAGGTCCCCCTCCAGAATTCTTGGTGTGCTCAATCTTGCCACCCATAGATGTAAAAGAGAACATGTTGTTGTATTGTCTTATATTTTGATGGAAATTTCGTGAACGACTTGATTTCTTGTTAAAGAACAACTTATGTAGGCCATTAGGCGGTGCACTCATTTTTGGCAGCTGTACCTTCCCTTGAAGGCAACATATAGAGAATATATTGGCTGATCTCTTTTTGGAGTCTTTTTTAGCTCTTTCGTTATACCAAAATAATGCTCCACAATGTTTGCAAGCATGAATTGCATCCCCTTCGTCCATATATTCTATAAAAAGTAAACATACTGTGTAAATAATGTGAACTGAATAACATTTATTGCCCAGCAATTGTTGATGCAATGCAATATCAATTACCTGATCCCAATAAGTTTGTACGTTGAGATGTATGCATGTTAAGATCATCATCTGCACAATGGTCTTCATCCATACCTATGTCTTTATTTACATTAATTGTATAGATAACATAATAGAAGTGTGTCAGCAGCCAAATAACGGAAAAGTTAATAAACTGAATAAGTAAAAATTTAATCTGAAACCTTCATCATCATCAGAAGAAGAACAAACTCTTTCATTGTAGTCTGCTTCATTGAAGTCCAAATTAAATCGAAGGTCCTTATAGTTAAGCTGCTAAACTGTGATATAATAGAGTTTGTTTGTGTTAATTACATGGAATTATGCCATGATCCTCAACACCATGAAATATATGAAATTTTTAATGAATCGTTTGTGCAAAATATAGGTAGGACATAATTATTTTACCTATATTGACTGAATTTCCATTATTAGCGTTGTTTGGTGTAAGTACCTCATTGCTTGTACCAACCTCAACTGTTATAACAATGATTTTCATGGCATAAGATAACTCAAACAGCTAAATGAAATTAAATAACATACATACAAATGAATACCCATTCCATCGAATCTGGAATAAGAAACTTGGATATGATGCGATTTATTTACCTATAGTAGCTGAAGCTGCATAAGTACTGCAATGAGTTGTTGCTACTTCCTTTCCTTTATTGAACTTTAATTGTTGTTGATGTGAAGTGCTTTTAGTAGCCGTGGAATTAGATATAGTGGAGGCTACAACATAATTATTTGATAAATAAACGTCCATCCAAGGTAGGAATTAATATTGAAAAGTTAGTATTTAAATATTATATAATTAAAACATATAAACTTACGTTCACATAGGAGTTGATTCAACGGTGGCTTCTTTCTTTCGTTTTGTTGTCTGTAACTTGATTCAGATTGGTGTGCTTTCTTGTTCTCATAATTTGTTACACATCCTGTAGTACCTAAGATCCCTTTCAACCTTGCACTTTTCCTCTTAAAGATTTTATCAATTGGATGCTGTTGACGTTGATGTAGCTCTGTGAATAGAATGACTTGATTAAAAAAGGAAGCACATGAAATAAATTATAAACAGAAGGCAGGTTCACAACACACATTGTAATGAAACATAATAATTCTAATTCTAATTCTAAATATACCAACCTGAAGACGAATGAAGAGGAAATCTATTTGACAGCTACATTGAAAAGTTAGTGATATTTTGAAACACCCTTGTTTTTGTCCGCTTCTGTCTTGATTTGTTGGTCTGTGCTTGAGGCAAAACATCAAAAGGTTGTGTGTGAAGTTGGTTCTGATTCGAACCATCCAACTTAAATTGAGATGCTTCAGCATTCTCGTTGTCATAAACATTACGGGAGCTGGATTTTTTGTCCAGCATGATTTGTTTGTAAGTGTATTGAAGCACCACAAAGTTGAATAGAATTATAAATTATAAATAAAGTAAATAATTGTTATGCCGCTGGAAAGATTACAGAGGGCATAGGTAGATTACACAGAGGGCAGAGGCTAGGGAGTAAGTGACGGATAGGAAATATTACTTGATTATAATTAGCTATGAGAAAAAGAATTAGATAATTAGATAATAGATAATTCCTGATGAAACACAGCAATTGCTTGCGGGGGGATGAAAGCTAAAACATATCATTTCATGTATATGATAGATGGGCTAGTCGCACAGTAACTCTACTTGCATCTACTAATTTACAGCTACTATAGAAAAGTCATATCACTTTCCTCTGATCTAAGGGGGGGTAGGCCATGGCATAGCTAGATATAAAACACAATAAAGTAGAATATATCATACATTATAGCATTGACAAATGTGAACAAATGGTACAGTTATATGTCCTTAGTATAAGAGAAAAGGATGACTTATATAAAACTAATAATGAAAGTATATTGGTTAAAATTCAAAGAAAATAATATTATAAACTGTTGATTTAATTAGTTGAGTTTTGAAGAAGGATATACTTTGTGATATTAAGTTGAATCATTGTATGTTTAGGGGTTATCTTTCATATTAAAGTGCCATATGAAACTTGTACTGTTCACATGATATTAATGGCTTCAATTAAAAGCTGACATTATTTAATTTGGTTCTTATGTTGATGCGATAACCAGTTAAAAAAGAGTAAGCAATTTATACATCAAATACCAATATCTATTTATACACATTACAAGGTTCCACCAATCAGATAGAAGAGGAATAAATTGCAGCAGGAAGGTTTGTACAACCCATTGTTATACTTAAGTTAATAACGTAAACCAGTAATATTATAATAATGTTCCCTATTAATAAACCAAAAGTTGTAATATTAGGAAATTAATATAAATGCATTATTGTTTTCAATTGAGAAACAATATATGGAATAGCCGGATGTGTTGTAAACTATTTTGAGTTAATAGTTAATGAAACGGCCAGCATTATGTAATTTGAAATAACATTGGCACTTAAAATGAAAATAGGAAAGTGAAACTGCATAATATTATATAGTAGTACACCATTAATACTAGCAACTCGAAATTAAAGCAACGGAAATGGAAACATATTTTTAAAAACAGCAACAGTGACGCTAACTATGCAGAGTTCGGAACTAAAGGAAATACAGGTAAATATTAATACAAATATTGGTTGTGCTAAACTCGCAAAGCCACACAACTATGGTTTTAATCATAAGACTGCCTTGCTATTTCTTCTCCTGCTTCACAACTTTAAGCACTTTGTTGGTAGCAACAGAAGTTGAAGGCATTTCTGTAACAATACCTTTATCAGTAATGTTTCTCCTTCGCTTGATTGAAGCTTTTCTTTTGCCCTTCCCATTGATACCAGATGCGTTTTGAGAAATATGGACAAGTGTATCTTTATCAGATTCAACTGATAGACAAATTTGTGGATGTGTGGTAGGGGAACCATCCTGATGAACATCATCTGAACCGCCTCACGGTGGACATCAGCAGGCTACAAAGAAGGTTAATATCAGTATGTTTAAACTTGGTATGATATTGCCTTTCAATTATTTTATTTAGTGAACTATGGAGGAGTGACAAAAATAAAAGTCATCCAATTGGTAACAAAGGATTAATGGATCATCCAAAAATAAAAACAAATGAATTTCTGGATCAAGTGGCCAAAGTACCGGATCATCTGCAACAGCATTGAACTGCTCGTTGAGATCATCACAAATGGTGTATTGTTGTACGCTTATGCTAGAGCCAGCATGGTTGGAATTGAATTCATTACGTTTCAACTTGAGTAACATACGCTTACCAATCACATCATCGCACTCATCAGGAAAATCATATTCACGTTGCTCCTGAGAATGTAACAAACAATCATGAAAAACCATGTAAAGTAAAGAATGGTTACATCTAAGTATGATAGAGAGGATGTTGTACACTTATAAGGACATGTTTCAACTCTGTTGTTGTTTTCCCAAGGACCTGTGTTGCAAGCTTATCCCAAAAAACCACAGATGCAGTTCCTGTGGGATCTGTTATAGTGTAGTGTATCTTTAGCTTGAGACAAAGTAATAGTTAAAGCAATTTTATTAGCACATCTTCACATGCAAGATGAATGAAGGTATAAAGTTTGCCATTAATGAACGATTAAATGGTATAATACTTACTTTGGCTCAATAGAGTTAGGCTTCTTCTTACACCCAGGGCAGAACAACTTGTTACCGTCATTCCTAGGCTTCGACGAACATTTCCCACATCTTTCGTAGGTTCAACCATGTTTAGTTTCAAGCTTCTGCATTAATGCATTCACCACAAAACTTGTTCCCTAACCAAAGCATGTTGTAGGTAGACAAATAAGATACGACATCAATGATAACATATACTATTATTCAACATTAATAGGTTCAAACAACAGAAGTATTGACAAATTAGTTATGAAGAATAGTACAATGGTCTGCGCAGGGATTTCGGATAAAGGTATCCTATGATTGGTGCGCAATATGTTTGATGAAGAGTTTTGGGTGGAATTCGAGGGCTCAAGCTGGGTTAGGCCAACTGCCAACGGTGTTTCCATTTCCTTGGCACTATACATTAAAAATGTTAGTTATAGATGATTATAAATGCAGGATTAAATGAATTGTTTATTTGCCTGGTAAAAAATACCATTCAATAAGCTCTTTCACAGCTGGCATGTCTGGATTGAAAAGCACTTTGGTAGCACTGAAGGAGCTGCAAATTTGTGGCTTCCCTAAATGACAAGATGAAACATAAACATACACCACAGTAACTTTACACTGGATGTTGGTGATCAAAATTACCATAAATACACAGGTAAAGGTAGAAGGTTAGAAAAAAGACCGTCATCATCGAATGCAATCCTAGCAAGGTTGACCAAAATAATAATAGGAGTTTCCATATTCTTGAGTTGATCCAAATAAGCTTGTCCAAAACACTCATCGAACAACACACATTCAATGTCATTGTCACTGTGAATGTGTTTGAAAGAAAGATTTCAAGTGAATAAACATAATAACGCAATAGACTATGAAATTAGTCAACGTGATTTAAATAAGAGATGACAGAATGTGTATCGCCAAGAAAGTTATTTATATACTCAAGATCAGATAATATCATCCTAAGCTTCTTCTTTGTCTGATCATCACGTCTGTATTCCTCAAGAGAGCCAATGCTTTTCACGAATGCAAGCACATCTGGACAAAAAATTGGAAGAAGTTAGGGGACAAAAAAATGATATCGGTGCATAATAAACATAAAATAGTGTAGAGTAATGTAACCAATTAGATGTTCGGCAAAATTGCTCTCTTGTGACTTAAGCACTTGGACAATTGGCACAAAAGTATAGGGGTGACTGGGCAGATTAAGTGATTGTTCCCTAACAAATGTATTTTGACTGAAAAGCAACTTGAATGGATGAGCGGTCGCCTTGTACTGGGCAGAATTCTTGGAGACCATAAAATTAGCAATGAAATAGCACTTTCCCTCCTCTAAAGTATCATCGAATATCTCGTCAAGGTCTCTTGCCATTATGGTTGCCTGGATCTTAGTTCCCTATCATGTCAAGTAAGTCGAATAGTATGAATCATAAGACGTTAGAGGAAACTTTTTAAGTTAAAAATAAAAACGACAGCACTAACCTCAATATCTACTAATATCATTGAGGTACAAAATATGGTAGAAGGGGAAGCCTTCTGATAGACATTCCACCTGCGAAAAACACCAACATTAACTGACCATCTATCGGTACAATCATTAACATGCTTTAGAGATGACGATTGAGACATGGTAAAGGTGAGCTATTATAGGTAATATATTATATTATAATGGTTTGGATGCAACTATGTTGGTTGAATTCTGAAGACACATTTGTGGGAATTTATAGAGGATTTTGAAAAGAGGATTTCAAAAAAAGGTGGGAATAAGTAGTGTACTCCAAAGTTCCCTCCAAGAAATAATAATGCATAAATGGTAATATAGATTTTACTTGAGAACCTTTCTAGACTGGATAGTAATTCAGGAAGTGAACATATCATCTACAGTTAACATATCCCTTGAATCCAACAAAAGTTGCATAGGCAGGAAAGCAGCAGGTAGCAGTCACAACAAATAGTTAGTGCAATCCAATTGATGAAAGATGGAGATCTTATAGTGTCGATGAGGAGATTTGATGTACACATTAGGTTTATCACAGCTGATACATTGAGCAGGGCAGAGGGAAACAGGGATGCAGTAGTTATAGATCACTATTTGAATCCATCTAATGTGGTACAAACTGGTATTGCATTAGTGATGTCAAGGAAATGCTGTGAGGCTCCAACATATGCTGAATATGGAATAAAATATTATATGTCAAAAGTGTGGAATTGACATTGACAGTACAAATTAATTATTCAAACCCTAAACTCTAACCATACCAACAACAGATTACAGAACTGTGCACCAACAGTGGATAGATAATCTATCAGGATTATGCATATGCAAATGTGTAAATCACAGTGATACGTTGCAGGGAGCAGAGGTAAACACGGATGGAATAGTTAGAAATCACTATTTGAATTAATGTACAATTGTACGAACTTATAGATTGTGATGGTGGTGTGTGAATTTTTATGCGAGGAAGAAAAATATGTTCAAGATCAAATGAAAGATTAGATATCAAAATTGTACAAATAAATTAGTAAAAGATTCGAAGGTAAGGGCACATACTGTTCGGCCACAGTAGGTAGATAGTCATTCAAGACAACCAAAGTGTGGAGATCTGAGATGTTATAAAGCTAGAGTCTTATGCCGGGTTTATTTTGCCATGCTAATAAAACATCCAATTTCGTTGCAATGAACGACATACTAGTTGATTTACGACCATTCGATTTAACTGAAATTGAGGATTGTATCCGGCGTTGGAAGAGGGCCGGGGCAAGAACCATCCGCATAACGATTGGCCCAGTTGATGTTCTCGAAGAGGTATGCGACATGGAGGATATATACTCGAACGGCGGATATATCGAGTGCCGCGTGTAGCCAAGGGGAAGGGTGTGGGCCAATACGCCCAGATTCTTTGACCCAGAGTACTATTTGTTCCGTTTCCTCTACACCTTCTTCAGGGAAGAAAGTCTTACAAATCGCGGGTGGGAAATTTCAGAGGAAAATGATATGGCCCGCGAGATAGACAGCGAAGACTTAGAGGCAGATTACTTGGCCAATGAAGACTGGTTTATGTTGTCAGGTAGAGTTGGAGATATTACCATCTGGAACTTGTATGACCATGCTTACATGTGGGTAACTCCTAACATACATCTTGCTAGACGAACATATTTGCAAACTAACAACGGTGGTCAACGAAGGCAACCAAATATCATCGAACCTGCAATTCGGCACCATTTGGTGCCCTCGTTCTCCATCGACAATCGGAATGCAGAGCTCACAACCCAGACCACACTGGAAGATACCTCAATGGCCTTACCTCGCTCATCAGATCTCGGAAGTGAGCTAGGGTTCGTTCCAAGTGACGAGGAAACTGTGATTTAAGGGGACTTGTGGATTTTCGGACAACGCAGATCCTATTTCTTGCCTTGGTAAGTTAAAATCGCAGTTAAGTATTAAAAGTAATATGGGGCCGGTTTTTTCAATTAATGTCAGCAGGTGTTGTCTTTGCTTCAAATACAAAGAAGGGCTTTTCAATGACTATGTATTGGCCCAAAACGGTCTGGGTAAAATGGGCCTCTTCTTATTATTGGCATAACTTGAGGCATCAGTTCACCATAAAATTTTGGGACAGTCCAAAACACGTGGATCGTGCAAATATTCGCATGTTTTAACATAGGTTTGCTTTGCAATAAAATTTTAAAAGCGGGCCAAATCATGGATGCGTAAATCTACTACGGAATCAGTTCACAATAATTTGAGGCATCAGTTATACTAATATTATTAATATTAATATATGACTACAAACACGTAAATAAAAAAAACAGAACAACTTTGCAATACAACACGAAACAACCTAACTACTAAACAACTACATCCTAAACTATTGGGAGGAATGAAGTAGAGTCCATAGGAATCATTCGACCAAGCATGGCGATCCTCTGCTGCTCCAGTTCAAGGGAAGCTGGGTTGAAAATCACTCTTGTGGCATTATAGTATGAAGTCACTGTCAGGTCACCTTTAATGGATATAGATTATGAGTAGGCAAACATTAATAGTCCATAAAACGGTCTTACATAAATAGAACTAAACAACCACCACGTTTCTCAATTTACCTTCAGGAGATGGGGATACCATTGCATATTGAATAACAACAAACACGGGATCGGTGAGACGAAGAGCTGCATACAAAGTCATTGTGTTGTCAGCACATGCATCCCGCATAGTACAGGCTAAAACCTTCGTCCCTCTACAGTGAAACAACAGTGATTCATGTAATCGTGCTTCCACCTAAATAAAAATAAAAATAACGAAGAACCACAGAAAAGGAAGTGAACTGATTAACTAACCCAACAGACAATACTCTGTTATCTTCCAAGAGGACAACCACTTCCCTAGAGTAACACCCTGTTTTTTGCCCCATGCCAGGCTCGTAAACAGAGACCAAAAAAACCTCACACATCTTTCACCAAATAATGTTGGGAGCTTATTCAGAGACGGCCACAACAACGACAAAAATAAGAAAAAAATGAAAAAAGAAACAAAAGCAGAGGTCACCTACTAAACTGGATTTGAGGAAAAGTCCTGAGGTAATATGAGGTACTGTTACGAGGTCAAAAGAATGGCTGGCCAAAGGCACCACCACATTTTCCACGATGCTAGTGTGCAGCAGCTTCATATGATACTTGACATGGTCAGGGTCCAAGTTTACGTAAACCAAGAAATTACTTATTTTATATGTCCTTTCCTCTGCAAACATGTGGGCAAATCTTGCAAAAATAGTTTGTTCTTCCATGACAATCAATTTCCGAGCAAGCTTACCAATTCAAACAGATCAACACACATACAAGGCACGGTTAATTACAAGACAATAAATATATAAAAGGATATATGCATCAATGTCAGCTGATCTCACGGGTTGAAAACTTACTGTTTCGTCAAACACTAACAGATGTATAGCTACCAGCTCTTTCATGGGGCACGAACGACCTAGTGGGAACTGCAGCTCCTCCTTCAACACGATTCTATCTACTTTGACGACAATATGGTCTTCACAATAACCACAAGTAAGCTTGGTAAGAGGACGCGTCTGGGGACAACCTTCCTGATCCATATGTAGCCGAAAGATTGAAGGTAAGGATGAGCTTCTGTCGGGTATCACACTGTGCTGAAAGCATTTGGGTGGGGGAAAAAATTGGTGTTCCTCACGCGTTTAAATAGAGCAACGAATTGGACAAGGCAATGGTTGCATTGGAGGGAAAGTTAAAATTCAAACAGGGCGGGAACTGAAAGAAGAAGAAGGCGATGATATGACTGGGTTCATTTCAGTGAATAGGGGAACCACTGTGAAGCTGTTCACGCCGTTAGTAGAGAAGGAATGGAGTGTGGTGAAAGGGAGGAAATGTCCTTAGGAACAGGAGAATAAGACTGTATCGCCTGAAGGAGGGAGGTATGCAGAGTGGAAGATTGGTGGAAGAGTATTATATTTGTGATTGATGATTATACAAATTATTCTACAGCTCACATAGTTCTTTAGAAACAATCTTGTTGTTGTGACCTATAACATAACCCAATGAGTAAGGGAAATTATTTGTCCTTTTTCTAATTTTAAAAAACATTAAGTAAATTGGCAAAGCAAAAATATAGATGCATGAAATCAATATATGGATATGTAAGTTTAAGCAATTAAAATTAATAAACCCATTCATTAATATAATCTACTCCTATGAAAGTATTTTCTTGTCTCTATAACTCATACGTCATCTGTTCTTAAATATAAGATCTAGTTAACTTTTTTGGAGAGATTAATAAACTAAATAATTCACTTAATCATAACATATTTTGTATATTATTATATTATACGCTAGCTAATAAGTCAAATAAACTAGTTTAAAGAAAAAAAAATTCAGACAAATTAATTTATAAGTAACGTATTTAACTTTCTTAAGATTTAAAAAAATAACTAGGTCTTATATTCAGGAATGAGGGAAGTATATTTTATAAGATTTTCTTCTATATACAAGTTGTATAAGAAACGTATACAATAGTTCACTATACTTTTTTCTACTTTTCTTAGTAATTAAAAAAAATTAAAAATAATTAAATATTTAAAAATTGAAAGAAATATCAACAAATAATTTTGGAAAAAATTAATATAAAAATATTATTATGATTTAAGTTTACACACGCGAGACAGATACCCATGTGGGAAAAAGTAAACTCAAAAAATATGAAACAGTTTTATTTGTGTGGCTTTCCCTTTCTTTTCTTTCGGAAAATTACAATTAGGTCTGAAAAATAAGGGAATTAATCACAATCAGACCTCAAAAAATTATTAAACTGTATTGAAATCTCTAGGGACATGAGTGATATTAAATGACTTGTTATTGACAACTTTATGGGTTGTCAATGCAGCTCCTTGAGTTGTCAATGACTACTGAGTTTTTAAAGAATTGTCGATAACAACCAATTAAGCTGCATTGAGATATTAATAACAAGTCATTAGGGAGTTTAATGTAATTTATTGATTTTTTGGGACCTGATTGTGATTAATTCCCTTATTTTAGACCTAATTATAATTGTCCCTTCTTCTTTTCACTTTTCCTTTTTTATGCAGTAAAATCGTTGGACTTTTATTATTTATATAATTATATCTGATTTGCCGGGCCAATGGGCCTGATGAGAATTATAAGAAAATGGGCTTTGAGTTGGTGTATCATAGAAAAATAAAGTTTTACTTCACCCTAGAACAATTCCATCTCCAAATTGAACTCAAACTTAGTTCGCTTAAAATATTATGATTTTTTTATTTTATTGTATTAATGCTAGTTGAGAAAATAATAAGAGTTGAAATTAAAATTACCAGCTATATATATTAAGATTGTAGTGAGTCTTAGAAGAGAATTAGACCTTCTCCCGTGCACGAAAAGTATATTCCTATATAAATAGATATGAAATTCTTCAAAACGTTTAATAATAAAAAATTAAAATAAAGGAAATAATAATGCTTGTTTTGAGTAACTCTTATATGATTAAAAAAAGTTAACTGAAGACAACAAAATTTGACGTTATATAGCTTGAATTGAAATTAATAATATTGATGTAATAAGATTTAGAAATAAGGTGAAAGAAAAAATAATTTTCCAATTGAGCTCCCATGTATGCTAACAATTACCAACTATATTATATGAAATGAACACTAAAATATATAATGTGAGAAATATATGATACCCGATATATAAATTATAGCAATACATTAACCAATACCAATCAAGGATACGTTAATATTTCCCGAAATGGCTGTGCATACTTTGCCTTGTCAAGGATCTCAAAGTGAAATAAAACATACAGTTAAAGAATTATGGAAGATTAAATATCGATTGGTAATTGACAATTTTAAAAAAAATTGCAAAGCCCTGTGATGATATAGATTACAAATCAAAGCCTTGATATGGCATTTATCAAAATTCAAATTATCAAATGAGTGACAAGCAATGGAACTAATATAAGAAAAGAAATTTTTTCCAATAAGAATTGAGCATGATTTGAAATGAAAATATATGTATTAAGAAACCACCACCACCATATTTGCTATTGCTTCCTCCACCTGCAAACCCCATTTCCTCTCTCACCGCCTCTTTATGACTAGGAAATAGGATATTGATGATGCTATTTACGAATGTGAGCAAACTTATATTGATTCAAAGGTTTGAACTTGGGAGGAAAACTTATTATGATTATTAATGCATGTCTATCTATTCATCAAAATTGCTTGCGATTATTTGCAAAATGACAGTTTTATTAATGTAAACAGATATTGCTTTTATATTTGAGCTTTTATTTTAAAAACACTCCAAATATGTTCAATGACACTTATATCATTTGATGCATAATTTTAAAATGCATACATATAATGTAAGGATCTTCTTTTGCCCTTCAGCTTAGACTCAATGACTTTACTGCTCTATAGCCTCTTTACATATACTTTGTCAAATTTCCTACAGATGTGCATTTGCAAGGATTAATGATCAATGGCTTCATATTACGTTTGATATCTATGTTATGTCAGGAAATTGATATTGATGCGTTTTTACTGTAGTGGGAAAATTATGCCTCTATAAATGTGAGATATTTAAGATTGATGTCCTTTTATGACTTACAAACTTATGATTGATTCACACTTACCAATGTGAGAAAACTAAGATTAATTTATAAGTATGAATAATGTAAATTATTTTTATCACTATAAATGAATAAAATACTATATACAATGTAAATTAAAATTTTTCTGTTTTAGGAGAGACTTAAAGAGAAATAAGGTCAGGGCAGGATCATGTGGAAAAATTGAAGAGATTGAGAGGAAGGTTTTGTAAAAACATGCTCAAAAACCCCAAGTTGACTGTGAGTTGCATCAAGTTACAAAAGAGTTGGGCCGGGTTTTTACCAGAAGTTGGGCCGGGTTGAGATGATATGATTTGAAAAGGTAAATTAGTTAATTAGGTCAACTTCATTAATTGACTCATAAGTCACAACTTCAAAAATCATAAAATTGTTATTCTTGTCATATTTGAGGTAATGAAAAATTAGTTATTTAAATTTAGATTAAAATTGAAATAAACATTTTTCCTTTTTTTTTAAAGAGTCAGTTTTATTTTCAGTCGATACTAAGAAACTAGTCCTCCCAAAATATAGAGACCGTTAAAGTGGGTTTATTTCTCACAATAGAACTTTTTTTATGCTCACTATCTAGTTCAAACCTAAAACATCATATGGATTCAACTTTTTTCATATCTATCTTTTCAATTCATGCATGCTCAGGTGAGAATAATATTTACATATTTTTCAAGACAGTGATGCAAGAAATGGCCTTCTATATTGTTCATGATTTAATGATAATTAAATTTGGCAACACTCATTTGATTTTTTATTTTGCTATAAGAAATCATACTTTATAGGAATTTGGAAGTTTGATTTTAGAATTTCGTAAATGTACACATTTGCGCACACAATTTCATGAGTCATGACATTAATTTGTTATTTCATTGACACTGCGATATGCGAATTGCATAGTGACCTTAGCAATGTCTAAAAGAATGTTGTCATCAACATATCATGATTTGTTAGTGAAGTAACAGATTAATTAATTATATGAGGATTATCCATACAAATTAAAAAATTAATGGCTTTTTATTGTCAACTTTATTGACCAAAAGGGATATTTTTGAACAAGAATGTTTTATAAAAATCAGCCTTGATGGTATAAAAGGAAACAAGTGATGTTCAATTCTGGTTTGTGAAGATTGGCATTAGGCAAGTGGTCTAAATGTTTATTATAAAAAACGCATGTGTTTAGGTTTTATGCCCAACCCAACAAAAATTAGATGTCAAAATTCATATTAGGACCATATTAGGATTATGTCTCACAATCAAAACATAAATTGGATCCAGATAACCAACACAAAATAATTGTGACGTTGCTATATATTTTGGAGTTTAAATTTTGACAACATAAATAGTCCATTGTGAATCCATTGAGACAGTTTTATGCTGAGTATTACATTAAGATTTTCATGAGACAGCTATAATTTACAAGTTCAAGAGGTTTTTATATCTAAAAGATTATTTTTTTTTGGGGATGAACTCTGCTTTTAGACTTACATTTATGATATAATGATATAAGTATCTCATAGAAAAGTCGATCTCATGAAGAGGGCTTCTTCTTGGGGATTTTAAACCAAAAGGTGGAGGAAATCGGTGAAGAATCTGGGATTTAAAATTGTATTAACATGAAAGACCTAAATTAAAATATTAATTTTAGCCAATGCTAAATTAAGTATTGGTACTTTATGTTAATAAAATTTTGCAAAGTAATTGGAGTTTTTTTTTTAAAAAAAAAAAGTACTCAAAAAATTTTTGAAAGAATTCCAAAAAACCACCACCTAAATTCATAAATTCCTTATAAGTGATGTAGAGTTATCAATGTGGTTGCTCATTTAGTCAAAATCATTATTTGAAGAGTCAAAATCTCATATCTAAAATTTAGGAATTCAAGTGGTATTTTTCTTAAATTTTCCATAAAAAGATTTCAAAAAACAATTCTCACAATATTAAGGGGGAAAACACTTTAATTTTTGGGGTTTATGAAGATTTGTATTAGGCAGGTGGCACGTGCAGTTGATTGAATGACACATGTTTAGGTTTTATGCCCAACTCAACAGAAAACTAGAGGCCACAATTCACTCTTAGGATCTTGCGTGACTCACAATCAAACCTTAATCTTGATAAAGATTATAAAACACACACCCAGCTGGATTTTTTTCTTTCATCTTTTTTTGTCTGATATTCCATCTGGAAAGTCGGTTTAATATAAACAGAGTGGAAATATGATCCATTTATCTATTTATGAAAATTAATTCGATATGTGTACATTCAAATAATTTCTAACTAGTATTTCATTTGTTGTGGTAGCTTGTTTAAGTCAACTCATCATTCTAACAAACTTGGGTCCTAACAGTTACTTAAACACAACAATGCTTAGTTAGTCTCTCATATAAGATTTATTTATCTGATTTGAGGAGATTGATGAAGTTGAATTAAATTACTTATGTATAAAACATGTGATATAATGTCTCTAAAATACTTTTGTATAATATTGGATTTTATACCAGTTTATAAGTTATACAAATTAGTTTAGATAAAAATGGTCAATACCATGAATGAAATACAAAAACGTTTTACATGTTTTATATATAAAACTCAAATCCACCTCTAACTAGCTACCTTGATATAATCCATTTTTTATTTATAAAAATTAATTTTATATGTGTACATTGAAATTATTTCTAACTATTTCATACTCTTTTGGTCCTATTTATACGCCAAAGAGAGAAGACTTCATTTGGTCCTATTTATAGGACACCTCATTAAATTTTTCATGTAATTTTATAATTTTATTTTTCATTTGTTATATGTTGACTTTATTTTCATATAGTGTAGTGAATATTGAAGAGGGGTATAGTTGGGAAGTTGTCAAATTTCAAGGCATAATTAATGGGATTTAAGGTTTTCCTTGATTTGTGTGAAATATGATAAAAATACCTTAGAAACATGATTAGAAGAATATGCCGTAGTAATTGGTTTAAGTCAGCTTATCATACAAATACACGTTGGTCCTAATAATTACTTAAATACAACAATGCTCAACTAACACCAACTTTATCCTAGTTGGGTATAACTGCTGTACATAAACTTATAATACCAAATTTCATATTTCATATAAAAAATTATAAAAAAAATTAGGTTAAGCTGTTTTGAGCCTGAAATTTATGCTAATAATAACTCAAATATAAATATAAGATATCTAGTAGTATCATTTTCTTCCTCAGTTGGTAAATGAATCCAATCAATGTTTCAAATTATGCGTGAAAACAGTACTATATTAGAGAGGAAATGTGACAGGGATATAATCTACACTCATGTGATTCCCTTAAAAGCAAATATATTTTGTGATGTGAAAGCCATAAAAATGAAATAATACTAATAATAATAATAATAATAATAATGTCAGTTATGGGGATTATAGATTTTAGATTCTTCAGCCAAATTAATCACTAACGTTCCCAAGAAACATTAAGGACAATATGTGGCTCCAAATATTTGAGGTATTAATAATTGGGAGTGTTTTACATTAATGGCAAGCAGGACCTAATTTTTCAGATCTATCACGCAACTATTCATTCTTTATTTGGCAAAATAAATCTTGAAGGCAAGCAATGAGAGTTAACTGATTCTTTTTATAAAGAATAATCAATTTTAAATGTTATCTCTTATGAAAGAAAGCAACCAAAGTTGGCATGAAAGCTATGTTTAGTTACTTACAAGTGGGAAAGGACAAAATGGGATTGAAAATTATACACTTTTGGCCATTTTTTTTATAACTTGATTGACGAGTGTGTCATTGAACTAAGAGCATTTTATATTTGAAATTCTTACTAATTCAATTATATATGTAGATATAATTAAACTAAAAATTATCACTACATGCTATGCATATTAAAAGTATTGTGGTATGGTGACGTTAAACTTTTCTTATAAATGGAAGGTTGTGTTTTCAAAAACCTCAATAACATTTGGCTGTCAATACTTGCCTATTTAATTTACAAAAACAAAGAATTCTTTCAATTATCTAAAATATTGTGCAATGCATGCTGGAAAAAAACAGGGTTTTGAAAATATATTACTCCCTTCGATTCTAAATATATGATATATTTAGGGAGGTGGGTTTGGTCCTAAATATAAGACATATTTTTAATTATATTGTTCTCAATTTTTCCCCAAATTATCCTTATGAATGGTCCTCAATAATAAATAAGCAAGAGAGTGAGTGTGGGATAAAGGTAGACTGGTAGGGTGCATTAGTAATTTCATGTGAATTTAAACATAAGTAACATCTTTAATTTAATCAAATCAGGTAAATAGTTCTTATATTTAGGACCGGAGGGAGTAATTATTAACAAATATTAATCTCCTTTACTCTATATATTTTTATAACAAACTTTAAAATTTTTCCATATTCAATTTTTTTGTGTCAGCCTATTAGATATATTGGTAAAAAGACATATGATATGAGTACGAGACATTATGGCCAAGAAAAACCTATGAGATACGCAAAACGTGCACACACAAAATTATGCAAAATGGAAAAGATATTCAAATAAATTGGCAAAAAAGAATTTAATTATAATCATATATTATGAAAAATAATACAAATATTTATCCTTTAATAATAAGATAAAAATATTCTAAATATTTCTTTGTACAGGATGTCTGATGAATTCTCACGTAAAAGAGGACATAGAATATACTTTAACAATCCTCCTGCATTTGCAAGAGATATTAAAAAATCCTTCCATTAATACAAACATAAAATCAAAGTATAAAAAAGAAGACAATATTTAAAAGAAAATGGAACTTAATATGCATATTTTTCCAAACAAATGGACTTTAATGTATGAACAAATCAAAAACCTGTGCCAGGGAATTTTTTTTTCAAATAATTAATTAGAGGAAAATGAGGGGATAAAACATAAAAGAGGGAAACACATAGTTGATCTAGTAGTGTAAGGCCCCGTTACTTTTAGGTCTCAAGATTGAGTCCTAGAGGAGACACCTATGTTAGAAGGGGAAGCTACAAATTTCAAAACTTGAGTAATTAGTTATTCAGATACTTATTAATAGGATACAGAAAATGTGCTACTTACTTATTGATATACTCCCTAAGGCAACATGACAAATTTTTTTTATTTAAAATATAAGAGGTAACGTGCAAAAATCATAATAATAAATATTTATTTTTTATTTATGCCTTTGTATATTAAATAATGAAAGAATGAGAGAGAAAGTGTGTATAGTAAAAGAGTAAGGGTAAAAATAAAAAACTTTATTAAATCAACTAATAATAAATGATTTCAACGTTGTTATTGTTGGTACGTGTAAAAAGATTTTATAATAGAGTATAAAAAAACCACAAAAGAGGGAACAAAGAGTGGTGGGAAGTGGTGACGTGGCAGAAAAAAAGCGCAAGGTGGGGATCACCATAGAAGATCAACGCAAGTGAGGATCCACCACATCTCGCTCACAAGTCCCACCAACTTGTCCTGCTCCCGTCTTCATCTGATCTTTCCCCTGTTTTTAGTGGTCACATATATTTCCAGATATTTTTTATTTTTATTGTTATGTGTATTTCTAAAAATACAATGCTTATTTTTTGACCTTGATTTTCAACACAATACAAAATGTATAAATTTATAGATATAGTATGTCATAAATTTATATGTCTTCAGGTCCAACAGAAGTGGAAATCGAACCTTTTTGGCGTTGACGCGTGTGTGGAAACCGATAATTAAGTTTATTAATTAATCATTATATTTGATTAAATAGAGAGACTATTAGGGGCATAGAGTTATCAAGGGACTTAAAAAAAATAGGGGCCACTAATAATATATAGTAATAGGTTAAGGAGTGTCATTAATTTCAATAATATTGGTTGGAATTTTCCTTCGGTTACAGCAGACCTTTTGAAAGTTTCAGCCTCAAGGAAGCCATTGAATCTCATGGCTCTTGTTTTTCTTTTAAAAAGGGGCTGAACTCCAAAAATTCTCTAGATTAAGGGAAACACTTGCAACCTAACGAGTGCATGCACTCCTTTTAATTCTAAAGACAGTGACTAGATAAATAACCTGGGGAAAACAAGTGATGAGAAGCATCTATCTAAAAAATTTATTAATTATAAATAACCTAGAGAAAATAAGTACTACTCCATTTGGTCCTAAATATAAGATATATTTATCTAATTTAATTAAATCAATAATTTTAATTAAGTTATTTAAAATTATATGATATTAATTACCTATACACCCTAACCATCTACCTATTTCCCTATCTTCTCTCTCTTATTTGTTTATTATTGAAGAATATTAAGAGAGATAATTTGGGAAAAAGTTGAGAATAATTAAAAAGAGGTCTTATATTTATGATCAAACTGATCTCTCCAAATATGTCTTGTATTTAGGACCAGGGGTATTTGAGTAAATTTTTAAATGGGAATTGTTCACCAATTTTCCCAATAAATAACTTATACATATTAAATTAATTAATTTAGTTAATTATAATAGACATGTATAGGTTTTCATAAAATATCATATTTTATCATTACAGTTATTGGTGAAAATATCATTAAGTTGCCGAAGAATTATAAATTTAGAAGACAAAACGAATTCGGTCTTACATTTAGAATCAAAACAAATTCATTAGTTACCTCAGGAAGCATGAATTTTAGAAACAAGTTTATGAGTTGATACAATTTTTGAGCCCTCAATTTTGTCCCCATTTTAACTTTAGTCTATCAAGTTTCAAACAAGATGTTTTGGTCTCTCAAATTTCATTTCTCTTAATACATTTGTCTTTATAAGTTGATAATAACTTAAACTATTTTTCTCTTAAAATGACCAAAACATCTTGTTTGAAATATCAGGCACCAAAAACAAAATCAAGACAAACTTTAGGATGAGATCACGTTAACTCCAAGTTTATACTATATTAATTATGCATATAACTCACTGTCAAAAAAATTATGCATATAACAATTTATTGCCAATTTTTGGGTATTATATAAACAAATTATCATATTTTTTATACAACAAAGCCATCATATTAATAATAGCTTATTCATGCATGATTGAAATTCATGTCTTCTTACCAACAAGCGTTTGAATGAACTAAGTGTATGTGTATGTCACTTTAACATAACTGTAGTCTCATAATCGAGCATTGAATATGCAATTGTAAGATTCTGTTTTCATGGATCTACGTTCAAACTAAATCATCAATTTCTTTTAGATTCCAATCCATCCAGTGGAGAAATAAAAACAAATCCCTACCTTGTTCGGCAAAAAAAAAAAAAAAAAATCTGGATCTTGAAGAGAGAGAGAGATATATATATATATATATAGATATCTCTATAAATGAGTTGGGTGGATTGTTCATTGGACCAACTATTTTGGTGGCAACAGTATGAGACACCATACTCCAAGCCTATTGGCGGCGTGCTGAGTTGTCCACCACCCTCACCATGTAATTCAACCCTTCCTATATTCCTATCTATTTACATTTTAATACTTTACACACCCCCCAATATTCCCTTTTCTTTCAATTTGATATTTAACTGATAGTAGTAATTATTAACTGAACATCACAACATTCTTCTGTTCTAATAAAACTACAAACCTCTTATAAACAAAAACTATCATCTTTTTATAGTAGTATTACTTATGATTATGATTTTTTTCTATTATAAATTTATTTAAATTCAAATATTTTTAAAAATTCAGCACAACGTGTTTTTTCACTAATAAAAATTTACTTGGTTATAATTAGGGCTGTTCAACTCTGTCCCGTCCCGGTCCGTCCCGTCCCGTCCCGGCCATTTCGGGACGGGATTGTCCCGTCCCGAAAATTTTCGGGACAGGACAAACCGGGACGGGACAGAGTACCGCTTCGGGACGGGACTCGGGACGGGGTCGTCCCGATCCCGTCCGGTCCCGAATATATATATGTATGTTCATAATTTTTTTAAAAAAATACATGTGTCATCTGTCTCACATGTGAGTATATATGAATTTTTTTTAAAAAAATATATAACTCTAACTTCTAAACTAAGTTCCAACCATTCATTGATCTCAAATTTCTTGTCCGCTGCCACTATGCTCTATGTGTAACACATCACATTTGAAGTTTTTTTAAACTCTATTTAAATGTGTAGTTGTTGCTACTTTTTTTACTCTAATTATTATGTTTTTGGTTTATTATGTATTAATATGGAGTGCTCATGGCACTGGAGGAGATTTAATTATGCTATAAAATCACCCACCAAATGTGTTGCTCTGCAAAAAAAAAAATTTTTGGTCAAGTTTTTTAATTGGGAAAAAGTTCCGGGACAAGGCCTGTCCCGTCCCGTCCCGATCGAGACCGGGACAAGTTCGGGACGGGACGGGACACGGGACGGAAACCCCGTCCCGAACACTTTTCTTCGGGACGGGACGGGGTCGTCCCGGTCCCGTCCCGTGAACACCCCTAGTTATAATTATTTTAAAGTTCAATGAAATCGCATATAAAAGTATTTGATCGGACAAATGCACCTAATGAATATATGCAAACACACCTCTATTTCATCTTAAATTTTGTGTAATATATAAAAACTTTATACTTAATTATTTTAAATATAGTTTTATAGAGCTAAATTTCTTGCAGTGTCTGGACAATACAACAATAGCAATAATAAATTATTCAAAAATATATTTGATTTCTAATTTTTGTTTGTTTTAGAAAATAATAATACATAATGTATTTCTAAATTTTAAACAGAGAGAACATGAAGTTTCTAATGTTTGTTTATTAGACAAGAAGAGAAGCGTGTTGGCAAAAAAAAAAGACAAGAAGAGAAGTGAGACTACAACGATGGACAAGCGCGTGAAGTTAAATAAAAGAAATATCCTTTTTTAAGTCAAAAAGAAACAAAATAGTATCTTTTTAATTTTTGATAAAATCTTCCTCAATTATCTGCTCAGCTCGAATGCCTTCCACAAATTAAAACGACACTTCCTAACAACGTTTGTCATAAAATAAATAAAAAAATACAATTAATCGTCGACCGCCACGTGTCCTGGGTCCCAGTGCGTTCTCAGCCACAAGCCGCTCACATCTTCTCGAACCCTCCATTCAGATTTTTTATTTCCCCCCACAAATATGTTCCCGTCCCTAACGTGTCGCTCCCTGAATTTTCCCATATTTATTTAATTATCTATTTATTTTTATTTTTTTTGTCACTTTATTTTATAGCTTCTTCCATTTAACTCTCTTCTTCCTCCTCCTTCTTCTTTGTTCTTCTTACCTTCTCTCTATTTTCTCGCTCAATCTCTCTCACATTTCTCTGTTTCTCTTTCTCTATATTCATCATTCTTGATAATCGAAATCGTGGAAAAGATTTTGTTCCTTCAGCGAATTCGAGGTATAATAAGTTATTAACTATCTCACTTTTTGATGTTTCATAGCTTAAGCCTTGTTACGTTTCTGTGTTATTCATTTTTTGGAGGAATATTGGAGATTCGATGTTTGGAATCTGAATCTGATTAATCTGATTTGTGTAATTAAAGTCGGAGGTTTTTTTTTTTTTTTTGTTGCTATGTGATTTTGTTTGATTGAATACGTAGCTTTTGAATTTCGCGGTTTAATTGATGGGAAACTGTATGTTGTAGGCTGCTGGGTTTGCTCTCTATTAAGGTTAGAGTGTTTTCTCCGGCAGGACTTACTGTGATTTTGCTCCAATGGAAATGCAGGTACATGAGGAACAGTTTGAACTGGACCTTTTTAATTAACCATTCTAGTTTCCTTTTTTTCTTTGGTTGCCTGCATAGATGTGTCTTTTAAAACAGGGGCCTAATGCTGATTCATTATTGTTTATGATTAAATTTTAATTACTGTTTTGCCTTTTAGAACAATTTAATGGACCATAGAATTTATGGCTCAATCATTTTGGTCATGTTGCGGACTTATGGAAATAAATTAAGTTGTACAATATATACCAGAAGTTCCGAGTGGATATATTTGTTTTCATCTTCCCTATGCAATTAAATGCTGAGATTTCATCTAGGCTATCTGTTTCTGCTTATGTAATGAATTAAAGAGCTTCTTACTATTTCAAGTAACCTACAAGTCAGCTTGAACTGGCTTTAGTTGCATTCAAATGGATAAACTACTTGGCTATGATTGACTTATAAAGAGTACAACTCAGTACAATGTACAATTCATTTATTTTAATTCCAGCTTCCAGTTCCATTGTTGGTTTTTTTTTTTATTATATTGGAAAATGATCAGTTAGTAATTTCCCATACATTTACATAAAACTTGGAGGCGAAGTTGGACTAAATATCTTATTGATCCTTCTGGGATGCATGGGGAAACTTGCTTCGAATCTTTCAAATGCTACATATAGTATCTTGATATGAATTAGGTTTCATCTGTCTTGCATTCACTTGTCAAGAAGCCTTTTTTTCCTGGGTTTATGTGGATTTCGACGAGAACTAATCCATGGACTACTTTCTACCTAAAAGAGAAATACATGTCTCCTACAAATTGAGTGATTGTCAAGTGTGCACCAAGTTCTTTAATCGCAAAATAAATTCCAGACGTAATTTTTTTTCCTTTGTTTTATTGGTAGTTGTTAAAATAACTCATCTATTATTGTGGATGCAGGACCAAATAGAAGGAACAAAGTTCAATAGCTCTGGCAATGCTAATAATAAACATTCCAACAATGGCACAAAATCTGAAATTGTTGCCCTATTGAAGGATCAAACTCCTGATGTGAACAACCATACTCCTAAGGTTGTTTTACTTTCCATATTGAGCAACTCTTTCCCTTTTATGAGACAACATGGCTTGAAGAACTCGTTCGTTATACGTCAATCTCATTTATATTTTTAACAGGTGAGGAAACCATATACCATTTCCAAGCAAAGAGAAAAGTGGACAGAGGAAGAGCATCAGAAGTTCCTTGAAGCTTTGAAACTGTATGGCCGTGGCTGGCGGCAAATTGAAGGTTATTAGTCTATGCTGATATAATTACAGTGACCTAAAATAAATACTTCATATGTCTGGTCAAGATAGATGAATGCCATTCTTAACTTCATGCAGAACACATAGGTACAAAGACTGCAGTTCAGATTCGAAGTCATGCCCAGAAGTTCTTCTCTAAGGTTAATATTTAAACTCCATGAAATATGAGATGTAAATGTAATATAATGGATGCTGCAATCAGAATAGTGGTTTTGACGGTTTCTAAAATCTAGATCATACCTTTCGAGGAAGGACATGATTTTGATCATTTGCAACATAAAAGCTCTGAGAATCGATCAATGTTTTAATCTACTTAAAATTTCTCATGAATTAAAACTTTAACGGACTTTAGGTCGCCCGGGAATGTGATGGCACTGCTGAAAGTTCTATAAAACCAAGTGATATACCTCCTCCTCGGCCAAAGAGGAAACCCTTGCATCCATATCCCCGTAAATCAGTCAATTGTAGCAAAAGACTATCCATAGCAAATGAAGTGGAAAGATCTCCATCGCCGAACCTGGCAGTTGCAGAGAAAGACACTCAATCTCCGACCTCTGTGCTATCTGCATTTAATTCAGAAGTATTTGGGTCGGCATCTTCAGAGCAGCCTAACAGATGTCAGTCACCTAATTCTTGTGCCACTGACGTTCACTCATCCAACTTATCACTATCACCAGTTGAAAAGGAAAATGATTGCATGACATTTGACTCGTCTGTGGAGGAAGAGAAAGGATCTCATACTTCAGTCTCTTTATCTGCTGGTTTGAACTTTCATGTGTCTTCAATGGTATGATGAGCTTCATGTTATTCCAAGATTTAATTACTGTCATATTAAATTCTTAATTGTGGATAAGAGTTTGACTGATCACCAAATTACCTGTTGTTATTCCAGAAGTCTGAGTTGAGTTCTAAGGATACTGAATCTTCTATCGAAGATGCTACCAACGTGGCCCATGTTACAAGCATTAAGCTGTTTGGAAGAACTATTCGGATGATAGATAACCAGAAGTCACTTGATGTAGATGGGAGAATATCATTGCAATTGCAAGCAAGTAGATGACATTGAGAATGAAAAGCTTGGCCAAACATGGGCCAACCCAGCCAGTTAGATTCACAATTATCATTTGGCATGTGTATTAGTTTTATAACTCTTGAAGGAGCTGAGGCAAAATGCTGAAAATACCTGAAAGAGAACCCATGCTTTGTGGCACCTGCACCTGATGAAACTGTGTCATGGTGGAAATTGTACCAAAAGTCTTCCGTTTTTGTTTTAATTCGTCGATGTAACTAAAATTGTAAACACCCCTCTTTAAAAGACGGGATGGCAGAGGAGGAAACTTCCTTGTGCTGATTCAAATGCCCAAACTGTTTGTGAACTGGAAAATGGAGGCAGGAACTCAGAATCTGATGATTCTCAAAGCCAATTGAGTCATCAGGATGAAGAAAATGTATCCTGCAGAGCGTCTTCAAGAGGTTTTGTACCATGTAATGATGTTTAGCCGAAGAGATGGCAATTCAGCTTTTGTTTCATTGGAAGGGTGGAAGGGGCAACAAGCAAGGGTATGCTTATAGCTTACAGATGTTTTTTTACTTTAGAGGTCCATTTTTGGCCTAAAAATTTGCTTTTAGTTTTGGAGGAACTGATTTTATTAGATGAGATCTAATTGAGAAACTTATTATTTATAATTCTTTTTTTATCTTCAGCATCTAAGTGGCCACCTGCTCTGTATAATTTCGTCCTTAGCATATCTTAATGTATTCATATAAATGCCACCTCAAGAAATTAGATATCTGAATTCGTTTCTACATTACATTTAGTTTGGCATTTTTTTGGCACATAAAGGATTTCAGGTACATGTCTGGCTTCCCTTTGATATAATATGCACATGAGTATCCATCAAAACACTGTTAGGCAAATAAATCTTGACCTTAAATGAAAAACTTAATCCTTTCTTCAACTGCCTTTCACTGAAAATCTGTAATTAACCCAATAATAAAAACACTTGTACAACAATGAGATATAAAACTTGACTCCTGCCTCACCCTACCCTCAGTAATTAAGGGCAATTAGAAATTATGATGATCAACAAAAGACTTTAGAGAGAGAGAATTTCCCACATAGAGTCGTTTAGTTGCATCAGAGACTTCTTCGCCACTAGCCATAGTTGCCCCGCTTGTTATTCAACTTGACAGCAATTTCCATTTTTCTTCAACACACAGCACAATGTACAAGTATCCTGCAAAATGACTTAGTTAATTACTTCCATGATATTCATTAATTCATAATATTCTTGGAAGCCCGAAATATTATGTATGTATTATTTTACTTGTTTAAATAAAGTTGTTTTTTTCATTACAAAAAGCTCAGATTGCTGCAAATAAAACACACAAACTACTTAATGACGATTCACAGAGAGCATTTACAATGTTAGAAAGCTTTTTTTTTTTTTTTTTTGCCAGTGTTAGAAAGGTTACTTGAACTGATTTAAATGCAAAGCCTAATGAGCAAGTTGCTGGCATTTAGCAAACCTAATGTTGGAGGAATCTGAGATTAATTTGCTATAAAGGGATTTTTATGATATTTTCCCTATATTTTATCTTTGTTGCTTCTTATTTTATTTTATATGAAAAGTAATATGCTTTATGTTTCTCATAAAAAATAGGAATCCATCACAATCATTTGTCAAAAGCCAAGGTCAATCACTTCTGCAAGTAGGTCTCTTCCTCTCTAAGCCTGTTTTCACTCATGGCCAACTGTATGTTGCGTTTTCCCGAGTTAAGAAGATGGATGGTCTCAAAATAGTTATTTCTCATGATGATTCTGGAGTTGGTAACATAACTACTAATGTCGTTTATCGGGAGATTTTTAGGAATTTGAGCTCTTAGGTACTATGATCATGTTCTTGGCAGCAACCTTTCATTTTCGCCCCCTTCCAGTTTGGCCCTAATGTCACCTTAATCGTTACGCCATTTTAGGTTGATCATATCATATATAGATATATATATTCACTTTTATGTTTTACATTATTCCTCATGTTATATGTTAAAATGATTCACCTTTACATTGTATTACTTATTGCTTTCAAGTACAAGCTCCCCGTGCAACGTACGGGGGTGCAAAGGCTCGTTTGGTCTAATAACAAGTACATGTTGGGGGGGAAATATGATTGATATATCATACTAAATTATACTATCTTCAATCTTAAATATTAGACTTTTTTTAATTTTCTTTTGTATTTATCATTTTTCTTAATTAAATTGTTTGACTTATAAAATGATATATATATATATATATATATAGTTATTTTAAAGAGATCATGTGATATATGATATGATTAAGTAATTTATTTAGTTTATTTAATCCCCTAAATTAGTCAAATAGCTCTTATATTAAAAACTAGAGTTAATATGTAAAAGGATGTAGAGAATGTTGCATGTCTTACTCATACATACATACATATATATATATATATATATATATATTGGTTATCTTTTAAATTTGTATAATGGTATAATTTAAGTATCTTTTAAATTTATAGGAATTTTGTTTATAATTTTATAACTGAAAAACGGTGTAAGTTAAGTGAGCAACTATTTGAAGACAATAAATAGCCTCATCTCTCCAAATACAGTATGACATGATGGAGATTAAATTTTAATTTTTGTTTATATTATTCGGACTTTGATTTACTCCATATACTACACGTGGACCTCACTTGATCTAAAACCATGACCTAAAATGGAAAAGGAAAGCAATAAATATTTTAAAAGGCAAAGCATAAGTCCCACTGTACCTCATGAGTTGACAAGTTGAAGAAAATAGAATCAACAAATCTTGCGTGGGGATCATTGTTGGAATCTATTTGCCAAATCGAGAAGCTGCTCCACGTGAATAAATATAAGCTTTTTTTTTTTTGTTACATGAATATTGATATGTTTTGATTAAAAAAAGGGTTAAGGGTAAAAAATACACATGTGTTTTTGTCAAAAGTTCATACAGCACCAAATGTTATTTTTTGGACCAAAAATACACATAAGTTTTTAAATTGGATCAAAAATACACATGTGAATTTGTAAAAAGGTTCATCCAGCACCAAGTGTTTTTTTCAGAATATAACTATAAATGTGATTTTTGATCCAATTTGAAAACTCATGTGTATTTTTGGTTAAAAAAAAAACATTTGGTGCTGGATGAACTTTTGGCAAAATCATATGTGTATTTTTGACCCTTAACCCTAAAAAAAACAGGTAACAATGATATTTAAAATTGCTTATAATTAATTAATTAGTTAATTTATAAATTTGTCTCTGAATAACCATTCAGTAGCAATGTCTACTTTAAAGCTTTTTTTGGATTAATTTTACTCTTAAAATAATCAAATCAAAATTAGTAATTCTACCTCCTTAAAAATGTAAAATGTAAAATGGTTTATGTTAGTTTTTTAATAGTTGAAATGAATATGCTCCTTTTTAATATTTCAAGTAAGATTGCTCTTTGAAAAATTTTTATATCTTCAACGATCCCCGAGCGGTTACTTTACGCATTAACTCTTCATAAAATGTGTATTGTTTCTAGCGAATACTTATAACCATTCTTATCAAACCCGGCCCGGTCCGGCCGACCCGGACCGGAACCCGCCAACCCGGGTGTCAGACCGGGCCGGGTTGACAACTAACCCGGGGGAGGGAAGACCCGGTCAAAGCCCAAGAAACCCGTTCCGACCCGGTCAAAACTCTGGCGACCCGACGGGTCAGTGGGCTGACCCGGTCCGATTCTCCCTCCCAAAAAAAAGTCTGAACGCAGTCGTTTACTTTTTTTTTTAATTTTAATTTCATTATTATATTCCCTTTCCTCATTCTTGTCGACTATTCTCCCTCACTCCATTCAGAATCTCGCTAGAAAAATGAAACCCTCTGTGTTCTTTGTGTCTGTCACTGATATTCGTGGTCACCGTGTTCATCACCGGCGTGGTCGTTGGTTCCCTCGCCTTTGCCATGTTCTTCGTTAGTGTAGTGATGATAGGGTTAAAGGTGAAAATATTTTGTTATCTATACTTATTTTGATATAATAAATAGTTAGTACTGAGTACTAATTTGTTGCTAACCATTTTGTGTCATTGAATAGTAGTATGATATGATATGATGATGTCATTTTGTCAAAGAATTTATAAACAATGTTGATACTTCGGTGATTTTTTTGTTAATGATTCAAGATGGTAAGTGAAGTTATTGTTTGGATTTTTGGAAATTATTGTTACTTGGATTATTTTTCAGTTAATTTTTTATGCTTCACCGGGCTAGCTTACGGGTTGGTTATGAACTGACCCTCTGACCCTCTGACCCTCTGTCTCGACCGGGCTAGTTGCCGGTCCGGGTTTAATTACCATGCTTATAACACTTTCTCCCTTATTAAATATATTAAATATAAGATTTAGTTGATTTTTTTTTAAGAAATTAATGAGGCAAAATGAACCATTTAATCATAAGGTATTTTGTATATTATATCATATGTTAATTTATAAGTCAAATAAACTAGTTTAGAGAAAAACTTTAGGAAAATCAATTTTTAAATAACAGCTTTCTTTAGATTCTCTAAAAAAGTCAATTAGGTCATATATTTAAGAGTGGAGGGAATAATAATGATAATGATGATGATAACTAGAAGGCATTTCCAGCATGTTTCACATAGATCAAGAAAAACCTTAAAACTCATTAACGCTGCCTTAAAATCTAATAACTTTTCAATTTTACTCATATTTAACACCCACTATACCACATAAAAAACAAAATCAACATATAATGAATGAATGATAAAATTGTACATTCATATAAAAATTTTAATGAGATGACTTATAAATAGAACCTAATGAAACATCCCCTCTCTCTCTATGTCATATAAATAGGAGCAAATGACTATTAATAATATTTTCAGTGTAATGAAACTTCAAAAGCAAAGTAAAAACTTTTCTTGTTTGGTTTTGTGAAAAACATATAGCTTTCCACATGATTGTTTGGAAACCCGAAAAGCACCGGGGGAATCCCTTCTCGTCCTTTCCCTCTTATTCATTCTTTTTTTTTTTTTGTTCAAGGTATCCCCCAGCCCGACAAGTCAAATACTAATCCTCTGCGGAACTAAGCTCCATTTAAAGGTCTGTCGCTGGCCAATGGGTTGTTGCATACACAAGGCAATATTCGAACCCCCGACAATTTAATGGTTCAAATTTTATTCTATATTAAATAATTGATTGTATGTTCTTTATTATAGTATTAAGTTATTCATATCAAAAGTCACTAACTTGCATATAATTAATTATTTTTTTGTATAATTTAATATTTTGATCATAAATTAATAAAATGTCAAATCTACACCATTAAAATTGTTAATCTAATGATTATAAAGAAGGAATAGGAGAGAAAAGGAACTCCCCTTACAAACATATTTATATAAATTGACAAAAAAGTTTTCATATGCATATTTTTTATACAATAAAATAAGTTTGTTACTCTTTCGTCTATTTACGTCAATCTTCTGTGTTTAATTTTAAAATATGACCCAAAACCCAAATTCTGACAGGCCTTGGATATAGGCCCACCTGGACATGACAATTTAACATATTTTGTCCTTTTTGATCAAAATAAAAAACCCTCTCTCCTTACACCACAACTAGAGTTGGTAATACAGGTCGCCCATTAAGAGCCAATAAAAAATAGGTCAGACCCAAAAAAAACTGATGTTAGAATCTTGAGTTCATGTTTCACTTCTTTTTTTAATTATTAATTTTTCATTCTTATATTGGATGAATCATCATAAAAAGTAGATTATATGTTTATATTTATGGACCACTACACTTAGTCTACATTTGCGTCCTCTGCTTTACCTCCGTTTGTTTGTTACTACCTCCGGTCCTAATTATAAGAGCCAGTTGACTTTTTTTGGGAGATTAAGGAAGCAAATTATACCCTTAAATCTTGATATATGTAACATGTAATTAGATTATATGATAGTTTATAGGTAAAATAACTTAGTTTTGAGGAAAAAAGACAAATATAAACAATTTAAAATAGTGTATTTTGCATCCTTGATTTTTTCAAAAAAGTCAACTGGCTCTTATAATTAGGACCGGAATGAGTAATTGCTATTTTTAGGCTCGACTCAGTGAAGGACTCTTGTTTTTTTGGGTTTTTATTGGGGGGGGGGGGTATTAATTGTTTTATTCTTCAACAAAGCCCATTATATATTAATGTATTATCCCCAATGTATCATAGGTTGTAACAAGCTCATTTATATAATACGCACACGCACACACCATTGATATACCAGATTTGGCTTATAATCTCTATATATGCTATTGGTATCAACAATAAATGATTTAATTGTTTTTATAACTTATTTATATAGTCTTGTTTATTTTGCTTGGTGTTATCTTCCCGTGAAGCTGCAGTGCTCATCCTTTTGTCCATTCCTTCGTTTTTATTTCAGTGCTATATTTCTTAAATTTCAAATAAAATATCTAATGAGTTTCATACAGTGCACAGTGGCTAAAATAGAAACAACCTGCATCATACATTACACAAATTTGTTTTCTTTTTTATTTTGGTCCTTCATCTCGGATCATCTGTATTGATCCCTCAAGTTTTATGCTGTTAACTAGCGCATACATGCATGACTAAAGAGCTTTTGTGATTTTTGAAGAAGTTTTTGGCAAGTTTTCAAAATTAAGAGTGGCTTATTTGTATCCGAATAGGAATAAAGTAAAATACAAATTATAGTCTGCGAATTTTATTCAGCTCTGATGTATGATGTTACTCCATCCGTTTCTAAATATAAGATATATTTATCTAATTTGATTAAACTAAGGATGTCAGTTAAGTTAGTTAAAATTGAATGATATTACCACAACACCCTAATAATCTTTATCTTTATTCCTACTCTCAATCTTTTGCTTGTTTATTGTTAAGGAATATTAATAGAGATAATTTATAGAAAGTGAGAAAAATAAAAAGAGAAGAATATTTAGGAACAAATCCACCTCCTGAATATGCCATATATTTGGGAATTGAGATTGAGTGAGTAGTATTTAACTATATATTCTCGTATATAGTTGTTGTCTTGTCTTTTATTTTACTGCATTAAAATAAAACCATAATAGATGACACATGAAGTAAGCAATTTCTAATGTTTGGTTTGAAATTGAAAAAAAAAATCTTGAAATTGAAACTCAATTTCTGTTCATGGAGTTGCTATCATTATTATTTAAATTAATGTCCCCACTTTGAGGCCCTCCATATGAAATTAGGACAGAATGTATTATTAGATAGATGTGACAAAATGTTACTCCCTCCGTCATAAATATAAGACCTATTTAGGGAGATAGTTTTGTTCTTAAATATAAGACATTTTTCTAATTTTCATCAACATTTCTCCAAACTACTACTATATATTGATACTCCTCAATAATAAACAAGTAAGAGAAGGAGGGTGGAAATAAAGGTATGTGGTTCGGGGTGCTTTGATAATATCATATGATTTTAATTAACTTAAGTAGCATCCTTAATCTAATCAAATTAGGTAAATAGATCTTATATTTAGGAATAAAGAGGAGTATTTGAAATGAACCTTTCTGTTGATGAATAAAGTTAATGTTTCTAAGCCATTTAAGAATTTGTAATATGCGGCTGTTAGATACATTATTTATAATACTTATTGATCAATCAGCTTGTTTATCTAATAATTAATATATATAGTGATTGACTTATTCATATGACAAATGTTTTTAATATTATTCCATTGGTCTCTCAGGTGCTTTTAAGTTTTTATGAGAAACAATCTCTTGAGAAAGATGTTATAATATAAGTATGAAATTTTTTTAAATTTTCTTCTCTCTCATTAATTATGTAACTTTTTATTTTTATAATAAACTTATTATCTTCCGGTATCCTCTTTATAAATAAGAACAAGATTAAAAAAATACATAGAATATTATACATTTATTATTTTTAATTGAATTTAATTAACATTTTGAACTGTGATAATAAAATCACGAGGAGAGAGTAAAGTATTTGACTATTTGTTTGGTCAGATAATATAAATATGGACAGAAAGCTAAAAGGAACAGTGTCAGCCATTGAATGTCATGTTTTCTAACGAAAGAAAAGTTGAAATCAATTAAAAGCACCAGGCCAAAAAAATCAATTAAAAGTAGACGATTAATATTATTTCAGAAATTGATTGATTTATATTTGTCCACAATTAATGAAATATGCTATACAGTTGCATTAAACATGCTGTGCAAGAGATTATCCGTTATACACTTACAATCCGTTATAAAACTGTGAAGATTTAATTTGACCTAAGTAATTTTTTTTTGGCAGTCATACAATTTAGATTTTTTTTTCATTATTATTTTAGTGGAAAAAAGGGTATACAATAAGTTAAAAATAAAGACGAATCAATTTGTCCCAGCCACAATGCAACACATCTATCGATATGGAAGGCAATTTAAAACATTGTTTGATGTTTGATTGTTATGCACTAAAGTAATACTCCTTCCATCCTAAATATAAGATTTATTTGGAGATGTGAGTCTGATTCTAAATATAAGGCCTATTTCTAATTTTTTTTTCGATTTTTTCTAAATTATCCCCATTGATACTCTTCAATAATAAACAAACAAAAGAGGAAGGGTAAAAATAAATGTAGATAATTTAGATGTTTTGATAATATCATGATAATTTAACTAACTTAACTAACAACTTTAATCTTATCAAATTAGGTAATTGTGTCTTATATTTAGCACCAGAGGGAGCAATTGTTTTTTTTTTTTTTTGCGAAAATTCAATCCTTAATTTGTTATTTCGTGTAAGACTAACCCGCTTTTACTATACTTATAACTCTACTGGTAGAGCTGGGAATTCGGGTCGGCCCTTTTAGGCCCTAGCCTGAGGAGGGCCGGGTTTTGATTTTGGAGCTAAAAAAAGAAGCGTACTTAACGGTCTAGTCGGTCGGGCCGTGGGCTTTGACGGGCCAGCCCGTTTAATGCCCTTTTTTTTTTTATTTACTCAGAGAGTTAAATGTGTGTGCTATTTTGTATATATGCATATGGACAAAAATAATTTAAATGCTTATCAGGTTATATTCAAGTTCTGTACGTATACTTTAATTCCTTATTACTAAGAACATTCTATGTAATTGTAGTGTGACTTCTAGTTCTAAACTTAATACTTAATTTATGAGTTGTTGAGTTGGTATATGGTAATGCACTAATGCTTGATAAATTGGTATTTAAATATAATTTGGATCATATATATTTATATTTTTTATTATAGGTCCATTATTTTCATTAGCAATACATGTTCAAAATTAGAAAAAAAACATTTAAAAAAGTCGAAACCCGTGGGTTGGCTTGAGGCCCACGACTTAAGGGTCGGGCTTCACAAAATGTGGGTATTTTTATTCACGAGACTAAGCCTTGACCCGATTTCCCACCTCTATCTGTTGGTCAACTTTATGTTAAATTAAAATCCGTACATGTATGAATTAATAAATTCATAGAAATTATGTTGGGTTCTATTGCTCATCATCTTTAATAGACACTAAAATCTTGACCATCCACTTTGGACTTAAAAAAAAAAAATCTTGACCATCCACAAGTTATTTGAATGGTCTAGATTTAATTTTTTGAATTTTTATATTTGTTTTGAAAAATTTATTTTAACTCATATAAAATCTAAAATAAAAATATTCTCTTAATGGCTACTCTTTTAAAATAATTTTTATTTAAAAGCAATCAGTGAAAAATTCTAACTTGGAACAACTGAAATTATACTTAGATGGGGTATATTTCTTCGAAGCTTTAAGCATCAAAACTGATTCCAACTACGCATTTGTATGCTATTCCCAGCCATGGTGCAATGCATGAGAAAGATAGTAACTTATAAATCTCAAGGTTATATTTTTTCCCTTAACATCTTAATCTCTATCAACAAGTAGTCTTACACAAACATATATTTAGGAATGAAGTTAGACATAGTATATACTCCGCAATATATATAGATTTCAATAGGTCTCACAAACAAAAGCACACACATTTCTGAATTATGAATAATCAAATGAAAAAAAAATCATTTAGTCTATATATTTTCGGCTCAATTATGATTTAGTTCATATTAATAAAGTATGATCCAATTAAAAATTATTTGATTCAACCCACAAAATCGTAGGGTCAAATCTGACTATGAATGTAAAAATATTATTGATGGATGATATGTATTTCAATAGTAGCAACTATGAAGTGGGAAAGGATGTCAAAGTCAAGATGTACGTTAGATCAACACATCAAAATATTTTAAAAAATCCATAAAATTGTAACTTAATGAAGCGTGGTTCCCCATTTTTTAGCTAATTAAAATTATTGAGGTGGAATCGCTTAAAATAAGTAAGAAAGTGAAAGGAAAGTCTCTACAAGAATGGGTATTTAAAGAGAAGAAGGAATCCAAGGGAGGGGTTGTCACTAGTCAGGAAACAAGACAGGCTTTCTTTTATGAAATCTGATTGATAGTTCATACTATTTAATTAGCTCACTCCACAAGAAGGAGCCTTTGCTCTCTGCTTTATGGTTCCCTTCTCATGCTTTGCCTCTGCCCCAACATTTATTTTCACTTATATTATGGTCCTATCATTTTATTTATTATTTTTAATTAGTAATATTGAGGATAGATCAATAGGTTTGTTGAGTATCCATGATTATGAACGAATGATGCTCATTGTGACGTGTCCTTATTTGCCCCATCTAACTGCCATCCCACCACATATATCGCTTATTTATGCCATTAATTAATTATTTTTGGATAAGATAAGGGGCCATTTCCATCCATTAAAATAATAATAATGCCAATGCCAATCAAAGTCTTGTAAGTGGGATGAATCCAATAATGTTGATCACCCACATTCTATTAGGTGATTAATGACATCATCACCTTATCCTTTTCTTGTCATCTAATTTAAATATTTTGTTGTCCTTGATCGCTCCTATAATCCTATTTACTCTACAAGGCAAGTCAAGATTAATTTTTTTGGGTGTTGTTCATGAAATATATCATTAGATTTGAATGTATAATTTTACACTATATTATTATTGAGTATACTTTACGTTATCAGTGTAAAATGTAAATTATGTATGGATAATGTTGAAAGTTATTATAGTATTATTTTATGTTTATTGTTCTGTAAGGTTTTTCTTGATTTTGATAAAATATGTTACAGTAACTAATAAATATTAGAAAAAATACTTAAGTAAAGCTTCTTATATTAGTTTCGTAAAGTTCTCAAGTAACATTAGTCATGTATTTTATTTTTTAAATATTATCATTTAACTTTAATCTATACTAATTAAATAAAATATATGACATTGTGTGAATGAAGAATTTGATGTAAATATTGTCCTATATATTAAATAGAAGTATAGAACCATTGGAATAATGGTTATTTTTTGCAACTTCCACTTTTGTAACTGGCGTACAATTCATTAAGCATGATTAAGATCCAATCATTGTATATTTCATGTGATAAATCATTTTTAATTAATGTTTTTTATGAAATTTCTAACCAATATGAAAAGAAACATTTTTCTTATTTTGTCCATATTTAAAGGCACAAAGAAACAATGCATTGCATTAGACTTAAAACTTTTCTTATTGTAGTAGGGATAATATTTGAAAAAAAAATTATCAACATGACCCACCAAATGTTTTATATTGTGAATCAAAATTTCTTCTTGAAGACAGTCTATATTGAAAGAGTATCTTTATAAATTGATCGTACTTTGTTTGTGTTATACGTTAAAAACAATCCTATTTTTAATATAATTTATAACATATGATTTTGCTCTTTAAAAATCCTCGACTTGGCCCCCCATCCATATTTAGAACTTGTAGTCAAATAGTTTTATTTTAATACTCTCTCCAGTTCTAATTATAAGAGTCAGTTGACTTTTTTGAAAAAATTAAGGATGTAAAATACACTACTATGAATTGTTTATATTTGTGTTTTTTCCTCAAAACTAAGTTATTTTACTTATAAACTATCATGTAATCTAATTACATTTCGCATGTATTAAGATTTAGAGGTCTAATTTGTTTTCTTAATTTCTCAAAAAAAAGTCAACCGACTCTTATAATTAGGACAAGTAATAATAAACAATGTTGGCCGCAACAGCCAAAAACTTCTCTTTTTTGGCAAAACCTGTGTGGGAACCTGCCGGTGGCAGACAGTACAAGACTTGGGTTGTTTTGGCGCCTACTGTGTGGACGTATGCAGGGAGAAAATGCGCTTTCAAATCAGAGTCAAAAAGAGATCAAACGTTCCCTTGCAAAATTTTGACCTGCTTTTATAATTGTAAAATTGCAATCTAGACCTCATATCTTTTTATATTAAAATTAAGATCCTCAGTCTCAAATTCTTATACTTATGTACTTGTGTAGTATCAAAGTTTGAGAAGGTTAATGACACAGCCATAAAGTGGCGTTATTGGCACTGGGAACCTCTCTGACTTGAAACTCGTGCAACCTCTCTGACTTTCTCTCCGCTGCCCACTGCAGCGGAGGTTTGACCAAGTGTGCCCACTACCACCTCTGGTGGTGGTGACCCTGTTTTCAGCAGCAAAGTGACCTTTCAGCCTTTCGACCATGGAAGAACACTCCCTGGACATAAAGCTCCGGGGGAAAGAATCACCGCCGCCGGTTTTGGACACCCGTTCCACCAAGAAAGTAAGGATTAATGGTGAAGAAGTACAGGTCCCGATTGGAATGGACATGGAAGAACCCATCCTTGATGCAGCTGGCGCAGAGCAGCCAGATGCCACAATGAGCCCTCAGAACCACGAAGCGAAGCAGATCCCATCTTTTAAGGATATGCTGGTCAACAATGTGGATAATCATCAGAAAGAGGAACAAGATTTCCAACTCGATGAAGACGACGTCACCTACTCCACGCAAGAAGGTGTGCCATCAGTCTCTTTCTCCGATAGGGTGAAAGATCTTCTGGACCGCAGTATGCAATATGCCGTTGTAGTGAAACTACTAGGCCGGAGAATGAGATACACAACTCTTAGAGATAAGCTGCCATATCTCTGGACAACACTGGGACCTTATAAACTCATAGACTGTGCAGGGGACTGTTATGTTGTAAATTTTAGTAACATTCACGACTACCAAATGGCCTTGCTGGGAGGTCCGTGGGTGGTGTCCGGGCACTACCTATCAGTACAGCCTTGGACAAGAGATTTCTCACCTCTTGACCACTCGATCAGTCAAGTAATAGGATGGGTTAGATTACCGATGCTTCCTGTGTGGTACTACCATAAGCAAGTGGTACGTGCAATCGGCCAGCTGCTAGGAAAGGTGGTTAGGATCGATTACAACACTGAGGCAGGAGAGCGGGGGAGATTTGCGAGAATCGCTGTAGTCATTGACTTGTCGAAGCCCCTCATCTCAAAGATTAAAGTAGATGGAAGAATCATCTACATTGAGTATGAAGGATTACCGACAATCTGTTTTCATTGTGGACTATATGGCCATGTTGAGGAAGTTTGCCCCAAGAAACGTATCGCAGAGTCATCGGAGATGATGATATCGCCTGAACCAGAGACAAACCATGAATCAGACACAAGGGAGAAGGAAGCTTATGGGGCGTGGATGCACGCGCCCACTAGAGGGCGGCGATTTGACAGGAACACCAAAAATGCAGCTGAGGTTGGTAGGCAAACAGTTCACCAAAAAGGGAACAGGTTTGATATTCTTGTAGGAGAGGAAGAGGAACCAGCTACTTTTGAAACAACCCCCCAGGCCGAATCTGACACTACCGTCCGGAGCAACTTCCAAGGGGAGTTAAAGCAGACTAAACCTACAGATAAGACAAGGCCTAGGCAACAGACTAGAAACAACCCACAAAACCAAAAAGTAGACAAAAAGAAAGACACCCAATCCCCTGACTCAATCTTCTTGACACAAGCATACACAACGTCCCACTCAAAGACTACCCTTGATGCCACAAAACACAGCGCTACCATCGCCCCTAACCCAAGAGAAACCTTGAAGAAAGCAGGAGGGGGGGCCGGACCCACCCCCATGAAGCCCAAAAAGATTGGGCCCCAGCCTGGGAAGGAGAATTTCTACCCCAAGGGCCCCGATAAGGAAGCAAGCAGCTCAGGGATCAAGATGGGACCCAATGTCAAAATAAAAGGGCTGCCCAATAAGCAAAAAGAGGCCTCGGCTTCGCCATCAAAAGCCTTGATCAGAACCCTTGCTTTAGAATTAGACCAAGCTGATCAAGAAGCTGCCACGACAAATTCTAGATTAAGAACCAATGACGATGAAGCCATGGAGGGGGCGGAACCCAACCTGTAAGCCTTTCCTATGTCTGTATTCGTATGGAATTGTCAAGGTGCTGCAGCACCCAAGTTCCACGGTGTTCTTAAGTCTTTTCTGAATAATCTCCGGCCTCAAGTAGTAGTTTTGGTTGAGCCACGGATCTCAGGTGCACAGGCTGACAAGGTGATCAAGCGCATAGGGTATGATCGATCTTACCGAGTCGAAGCTTGGGGTTTCTCTGGTGGCATCTGGTTATTATGGAACTCTGAAGTAGAAATCGATGTATTAGTCAGTCATCATCAATTTGTCCATGTCTCTATCTCGTGGCCGAAACAGAACAAACACACCCTTTTCTCAGCCATATATGGAAGCCCAAATCCTTCATGGAGGGAGGAACTCTGGCGAGGATTATCGAACCTCGCAAGGGACAACTCCAAATCCTGGATCCTAGCTGGAGACTTCAATGCAACGCTATCCTCTAAAGAAAGAAAGGGTGGCAGCCATAGAAGAAACCCAATATGTAAGTCTTTCCATCATTTTGTTAACTCACAACACCTTCTTGATCTTGGCTTCTCAGGACCCAAATTCACTTGGCGAAGGGGCACCCTTCTAGCAAGATTAGACCGAGCCCTTGCTAATACCTCATGCACATCTATCTTCCCAAATATTGCTGTCCAACACCTTCCAAAAATTCAAAGTGACCATCGGCCAATCCTCATTGATCTAGGCTTTCTCTACCAACCACAGTTCCAAAAGACCTTCAGGTTTCTCTCGGCATGGGTTGCCCACCAGGATTTCAACAAATTAGTCCATGAATCATGGCAGTCCACATCCCTCAACGAAAATATTCTCTCCTTCTAAGAGCAAGCTTCCAGCTGGAACAGAGAGGTATTCGGCCATGTAGGGAAAAAAAAGAGAAGATTAGAAGCTAGAATTGCTGGCATCCAAAAGGCTCTAGAAGATAAACCATGCCTGGCCCTTCTCGAACTGGATCAACAGCTATGTCTAGAATATGAAGATACATGCTTGCAAGAGGAAATGATCTGGATGCAGAAATCTCGAAACGATTGGCTCAGATTGGGTGATCGAAATACTTCTTTCTTTCATGCAAAAACTCTGAGTCGAAGAAGAAGAAATAGAGTGCTAACGCTACAGGATGATTCAGGCACATGGCAAACAGAGCATTCAGTTTTAGAGTCAATGGCGGTAGAATATTTTAAGAACCTCTACTAAGATGATACGGGTAATCCCACTCCATATAGCACATCTGGCCGATTCCCACCAATTCAAGAAAGCACATACCAACAAATTGGAGCAGCAGTATCGTTGGAAGAGTTAAAGCAAGCAGTATTCGATATGAGTGCTCTGAAGGCACCTGGGCCTGACGGCCTTCCTGCTATTTTCTACCAAAGTTAATGGCCCACAGTAAAGAAGTCTTTATTTGCTTTTGTCCAGCACATCTTCAGCGGCCAATCATTTGAACCAGGAATTAATGCTACTCTGATCTCACTCATCCCTAAAGTTGACCATCCCAAGTCCATGAAGGAATTCCGCCCCATCAGCCTATGCACAGTTGCTTACAAAGCCGTAACAAAAATCATTGCCAATCGACTCAAACAAGTGATGCCCTCGTTAATCCTTCCTTATCAGACAAGCTTTATTCAAGGAAGGAGCATATCAGACAACATCATAATTGCACAAGAAGTCATACACTCAATGAGGAGGAAAAGTGGAAAGCAAGGATGGCTTGCTATCAAAGTTGATCTGGAGAAAGCATTTGATCGCTTGAGCTGGGAATTCATCAAAGACACCTTAAAGGACGTTGGGCTGCCACCTTCTTTAATCGGTGTCATCATGAACTGCATTACCTCTCCAAGAATGAAAGTTTTATGGAATGGTAAAGCTCTAGACGAGTTCACCCCTTCTAGAGGAATTCGCCAAGGAGACCCTTTAAGCCCCTACATATTTGTTCTCTGCATGGAACGTCTATCTCAAACCATATCTCAAGAGGTATTGAAAGGAACTTGGCAGCCTATTAAAATGGGTTGGAGAGGACCTCCCCTCTCTCACTTATTCTTCGCCGATGATCTTATTCTTTTTGGCTCAACTAACACCGCTCAAGTTGACCTGATCAAGAAAGTCCTGAATGATTTTTGTCTCTCCTCGGGTCACAAAATCAGCCAGTCAAAAACCAGAATTTTCTTTTCCAAGAATGTCCCAATTGCGCAAGCAAATAGTATATGTACCACACTTGATTATCAGAAGACCATCCATCTGGGTAAATACTTAGGTGTGCACCTCCTACATGAGAAAGTCTCCACATCCACATACGAATATGTCCTTGATAGGCTAAGGCAGAAGTTAGCCGGCTGGAAAGCAGGCTCTTTATCCCTTGCTGGAAGAATCACTTTAACCAAGAGTGCCCTGAGCACCATCCCTTACTATACAATGCAAACTAACAAAATTCCCACAACCTGCTGCCACAAAATGGACCAAATGGTGAGGAAATTCATATGGGGTGGTGGGGAAAGTAATACCAGGACTAGCTTGCTGAAATGGGATGATATGTGCCAACCCACTCTTCATGGAGGGTGTGGACTTCGAACAATGGAAGAACAAAACCTTGCTTTCTTATCTAAATTAGCCTACCAGCTTGTAGCCAAGCCAGATGCCCTTTGGACCAGAGTCCTTAGGGAGAAATATGGGTGGGGGAATAAGAAGTTTGGCCCTTTTAAAACCAAGACCTCCTCTCACATTTGGAGGAGCATTTCGGCTGCATGGGAGGACACAAACCTCCATATAGTATGGCGTCCAGGTGCAGGAGACCAAATCAGTTTCTGGGCGGATAATTGGATCCCAGACCTTGGGCCGCTCAATTTGTTGGCTTTCGCTGAAATTTCTAAGAATCAGCTTAGTAAACCCATTTCTGATTTTGTTGGACCAGATGGGAATTGGTTGTATCACACCTTTGAATCCTTGCTACCCCCACATATCCTGCTTCAGATAAGCTCGATCACGCCACCCCAATCATCGGATGGAGACAAATCGTGCTATTGGGATCTTACCCCATCAAGTGAATTCTCAGTATCATCCGCCTATAAAGCAGCTCAGGAACCATATTGGAATCCCCTGGACAAGAAGATGGAATGGATTTGGAAATGGCCAGGTCCCCAAAGGGTGAGAACCTTCTTATGGCTGGCCATTAAGAAGAGGTTACTAACAAATGCTGAGAGAGCCAGAAGACACATGACTAATGACACAAGCTGCCTAGCGTGTGGAACCCAAGTGGAGGACATTAGTCACGTTCTACGTTCCTGCCCCATCGCAAAACAATGCTGGTACTTATTGGGTGCAGATGAAGCGAATTTTGGCAACCACCAGAGCTCCTTTGTTGATTGGATGTTCCACAATTTAAACCCAGTGAACAACGGCCAGATCTGGAGGATGAAGTTTGGTTTACTATGTTGGAGACTGTGGGATAATAGGAATAGAAGAATTTTCCAGGACCATTCACCAAATGCTGACAGTATAGCGCACAATGTAAATGTTCTCACAGAACATACCCTTAGATCTAGAACCATTCTGCATCTTTTTGATTAAGGAAGCGGTGAGCTATCACTCTTCCTTTCACTGTCATATGTATATGTAACTACTTTTCAGACTTAATACAATTTCACCATTCCATTCAAAAAAAAAAAGTTTGAGAAGGTTGGCAAATCCCGTTCACAACATGGGTTGCAAATTACTAACGCTAGTTTTTAGTGGAAAAGCAACTTAACAATTTGCGTAGATTAAATGGATTAGTTAGGTTTTTTTTAATAAATATGAGTTTATTATCTTAAATACCATTTTTAATAATGATCATCGCCCTTAATTAAAAATTTTCTATATTTATAATTAATAAGGATACTTTAAAGAAATAATTATAAATGTTAATGATAAAACAGATTAATATCTTTTAATCTTTTATTTAGAACAAATAAATTCTCATATCTAACTATTGCTATGTTTGGTTTGGCTTTTTTAGGGCCAAAAGTACTTCTAGGCTGGAGAAGTGAAAATTTTGCCTTTTGTTTTGTTTGAGTTCATCTCATAAAAGAAAGATTTTTGGGCTAAAAGGACTTCTGAACAGCCAAAAGTCAGAAGTAAATGGGTGTGTTTGGATTGTCGTTGGAGAAGTAACTTTTTTTTAGAATGACTTTTTTAGTAGTGACTTTTGGATAAAAGTCATTTGTGTGAAGTGATTTATGTTTGGATTTGTGATTATAGAAGTGACTTTTTTTCAATCTGACTTTTAAAAACATGTTTGGATGATTATATTGAAAAGCACATTTAGAAGAACAATTATTAAAAAAGGCATTATTGTCATTAAATAATACATATCTAATATACATATATTCTTATTAAAGGCTTAGTTTCTCCTTTATTTTCAAGAAAATAATTTTAAAAAATATTTTTAACTCAAAGGAATATATTGTGGGAGAAAATAGTTAGAAATTGTTATGGTAAATTTTTGGAGATAAAAAGAAAATTTTAAATTAAAAAAAAAATCTTATTTGAGGATTTTAGGGGTCTATCAGTCTAATTTTCCTACACACTTTATTAAATAATACATAACAAAAGGTGTAGGACCCACCAGAAGTCAGAAGTCAGAAGCCAAAAGTCACTTTTTTTGCTTTTGACTTTTCACGTTGCAGAAGTCATTTTGGATCAAAAGTCATTCAGAAATTAAGCCCAACCAAACATGTTTTTTTTTTAAATTTCACTTCTCCTTCTCCAACGTGCTTATGGGGCTGAGAAGGAGGATCCAAACACACTCAATTTTTTTGGCTTTTGGCTTCTGGCTTCTGATGGGTCCCAAGCCTTTTGTTATGTACTATTTAATAAATAGGGTAGGAAAATTAGACTATTAGACCCCTGAAATTCTTAAATAAGATATTTTATTTTAATCTAAAATTTCTTTTTTATCTCTAAAAAATTACCATAATAATCTTTAACTATTTTCTCCCACAATATCCTCATTTAAGCTAATAATATTTTTTTTTAAATTATTTTCCTTAAAATAAGGGATAAACTAAGCCTTTAATAAGAATATATGTATATTATATATGTATTATTTAATAACAGTAATGTCCTTTTTTGTGATTTTTCATCTAAATTTGCTTATCAAAATAATCATCCAAACATGTTTCAAAAGTCAGATTGAAAAAGTCACTTATATTAATCCAAATATAAATCACTTTACACAATTTAATTTTTATCCCATTTTACTTCTAAAAAAATCCTTTTAAAAAAAACCAATCCAAACTCACCCCCTGCTCACTGAGTTGAAGTAGCCGTTGCATTTGTCTAACCGAGTTGGCAGCGGTCTAAAAAAGTCTTCTCTCCTTTAAATAACATGTCAGTATTTTCCTGGCAAAACAAAAAAAATAATCTCAGTCTTTTACTGTGGGCAAAAAAAAAAAAATCTCAGTATTTTACGGCAACTGATTTGCCTTTTTATCAATCAAATTTACGGAAAGTTGATAACTTGATATAAAGAGTACGGAATATCTTCCCAATCTCGAGACTAGCAATTAAGACGACGATCTCCTCCTTTCAATTCAACTCAGCCTGCAAAGCTTACGAAAACGAAAAATAAACAAGGGTGAATTACAATTAAGTTTTAAATAACATAATTAATCACAATCAATCAGATAAAAAAAATTATTTTGAAGTCTTTAGAGATTTAGGTAATATTAAATGGCTTGTTATTGACAACTCAATAGAACTCAATCGGTTGTCAATAACAACTATTTAAGTTGTTAATATTGAATTGCAATTGATAACTCTTTAATTGTCATTAACAACTCATTGAGTTGCATCGACAATTCATTGAGTTGTCAATAAGTAATTATTTTATATCACTCAGATTCCTATGAATTTCAATGTAATTTGATTATTTTTTTGGGACTCATGATTAATTCCTTTGAGACTTAATTATACTTTTCCCAATAAATAAAGCAAGGAAGGAAGTAGTGGATTCACTAATGACATGTGACCAACGCATCTTTTCTTAGTACCTACTCCCAATTTTTCAAAATATATGGTATATTTATCTATTTTGATTATAACAATAATGTTAGTTAAGTTAGTTAAAATCATATGATATTACCAAAACACTCTAACCATATACTTTTATTCTCACATTTTCTCCTTTGCTTGTTTATTATTAAGAAACTTCAATAGGAATACATACTTGGGTGAAAAGCTGAGAAAATTTAGAAAGGGGTCTTATATTTATGACCAAATTCACCTCTCCAAATAGGTTCTATATTTAGAACCGGATAGAGTATTAATTTAATGGTTATTAAATAATTATTTTAAGAGTTAAATTTTAAATTGATTTCTTAACTTAATACGGTGTGGAAGCACAACCACCTATCTTAAATATAAGACATCTTTTTAATTGTTTTCAACTTTTTCTCATATTATATTTATGAATGCTTCTCAATAATAAACTAGTAAGAGATGGAGAGTGAGGGTTAAAGTAGATAGTTAGGAAGCATTGGTAATATCACGTGATTTTAAATAACTTAACTAATATTAATTAGGTAAATGGGTCTTACATTAAATATGTGAGGAAGTATTAGGTAAGAACAATGTATAATTATTTGTTTTGTAAAAAATGTACGTATAATAATTCAGTACACATGGCTACTTTTAAGCAGCAAATGGATATTTCTAGGGAAAAAGACAATAAAATCCCCTCCAATATATAAAAGGACAAATCAGTCCCCAAAGATTTTCAGATCCCATGTCAGTCCCTGGTGAGCAATTTGGGATTTCTAAATGTTCATAAATGACGTTTTTGCCCCTAATTGCTGATAAGGAAAAATGCTAGGGCGTGTGTTTCAGTCTCTCTCACTACTCTCATCGCGTTTAGCTCGCAAGCTCGTCCTCGTCACCGATATCGAAGAGCAGGGCCAGACCGCTTGACATTCATCATCAACACGTTTGTTTTCCTTCCTCCTTGTTTCATCGTGTTTATCGAAGCAGAGTGAGAGAGCTCAGACTCGACCCTGTATGTCTTCTTTGGAACCCACCGTTGTTTCTAATGGGGTTCTTTTGAAGATTTGATCCAGTTTATGAATTTTTTGAGAGGTAGGTTTGATTTTTCTTTTCTGATTTGAGTTTCTTCACTTATTGATGTGCACATGTTTTGATAGTTCGAATTTTTTTTATTCTAAGTGATTTATTTCTTGTTATATGCTTAATACACTTTTTTCTTTCCTTCCCTTTTTTGTGTTACTAACAGTTTTTGGGTTTTGAAGATTGTAATGGACCATTTGGTTTTCTCTTTTTCAAATCATGTATGATCTCAATATTGAGAAAGAGATATCTAATTTGGCTGTAAGGTTCCATATTTCAGGTTTGTTGTCTTTCTTGCCTGCACTGATGCATTTTTTATTTCTTCTTTCCTGTTTGCTAATGCTTATCTGTGCATGCAAGAGTCAATCATCTTAGAGTTGATCATATGTACCCTTACACATCTTAATGTGCATTGAAAAGGACTTGGAATTGGGGCAATTTGATTCCCCTTTCTGTTCTGTTGAAATGATTAGCAAAGAGTGAAGCCATATCTCACAGCAATTGAATTAAGCACTCTTTTTTTTTCGTGTTTGGTATCACCCAAGTTTACTGTTTTATCATAGAAATCGTGGCTAGCACAACACTTTTAAGTTTATGCTATTGTTTGGTTGGGTTCAGAGGAATTTGACAAAGCTTTTTAGCTATCCATTAATTGTAGTTGACCTTACTGTGTAAATATAATTTTATTTTCTTTTTGGCTCTAGGTATCCATGAATGGTAAATGATTCAGGAGGTATTCATAAAGTAATTGAATACAAACTCTCTCCTGTTCAAATTATGTATTTATTCTGCAGGGCATCTAAGCATAAGGCTTTTTTTTTTAACAATTTTAGCCGTCTATGATCTTGTTATTTTGTTTTTTATCTAAGCTGAAATCTGAATGCCATGTTAGCTCAATTTTTACGGCCTGGGTTTGAGTCAATATGTCTTGAAACACAAGTATTGCTTTGGCTTTTGTGTTTGTTTTGTTTTTTGTCATCTTCTTGTCATCTATGAAATACAAATATTTTTTGTCATCTATGTCTTAAATTTTTACAGTGGCAAGAATAGCTGAAATTTTTGTTAACGTGTTTGTTAATGGTGTTTGTTAATTGTGGGAAAGAAGAAGGTTCAATTCATGGGGAGTTCATGCTTGTGGGTGCTGATGGGAAGATTGTTCTGTCTTTTAGTTTGCTTAATGCAGATCCACGAGATTGGATATATGATTGGTATGAAATTTCAATTATCTCTTGTTACATTAAGCTCGTTAAAATGTTTTCCAGACGTTCACTTTCTTTTTTTCTATTTTCTTATGAATGAGATGCTTTGAGGGACTAAGAGCTTTCTTTCTCTGATCTTCATCATCTCATGGTGAATCTAAACACTTGCCTAATTGGTGTACAAAAACCTTAATTGGTGATTTTTTTTCCTTGATGAATGAAAAACCAGGCACTGTGTATAATGCGTAGCAGCTTGAGCTTGATGATATTCATTAGTTATCATGATGACGTTATAATAGGAATTTTCATGACATAGACGAGGCATTGAGGCTTTGCAACCTATTGCCAATGTAACAGTTGAAAGCTAGGTAAGTGCTTGAAAGTCTAATAGTGATGAAACAAATTTGATAATATGGATTTGAACGACTTTAATGTTCATCATCATTGGCAGGTTTTATACTAAACGCCAAAGTCTTCATTACCTTTCTGGGATGATAAGCTTGGAAGTCATATATTTAGCACCAAGGACATTCCTTTCTTTGTACGATTCTTGTCTGCTGCTTTACAGCTCTTATTGAATAATATGTAAATTTTAAAAAAATGCAGCTTGCAATATAGTGAAATACCTCTGCATAGTGCATATTAGCTTCACCTTTGAAATTTTTGCTGGACATATTGAGCTATTTGGACTATTTGATTCAAAAAATAGAAATTTCAATTCTCTAAAGTAAACTTGCTCTAAGATTGGTTCTTATTGTATGAATATTATTCTGGTGTGAAGTATTAATACCATGGTTTTGGTTAAAAACAAGAAATTGTCCTTGCTACAAGTGCTTAAGTTTTGCCTTAAAGATGAGCAATCAACATTTGCCTTTGCTTTGCCAAAAAATAAAACAGAGAGGAATAGAAGCTTGCGCTTATAATATATTGATTTTAGTTTAACTGAAGAAAATAGTCATTTGATATTGATTAGTGTTAAATGAAGCTGTTTTCCTCTATAAGGGTGTTGTGTTAAGTAGAAGTAATAACTCTTCAAATTTAGAGTTATTAAAACACGTTTTGTTATTGATTATACAAATGTACGTAACTCTGCTTTCTTAAATTTATGTTTTTTATCTAAATAGGTTGGACATTACATTTACTTGGGTTTGTCATGTGTTTAGGAGGATGTAGCAAACTTCAGGCGAGATGTCATGTGGTGGCTAGTTACTCATGATCGGAATCTAGCAAAGGATAAAGCATTGGGTCTTCTTCAACAGTCAACCACTTCAAAGCAATTTAGAGGAGCCTGATTGTAGATGCTCTGCCATCAATGTTACTCTATGAGTTGTGTTAATGTAAAGTTAACATGTTTTGAGGCAAACTGACAAGTTGCAATCATTCCACCTTTTGTATGTTTTATGGAGTATGGGACAAAGTTCCTTTTTGGTATATTGTATGAAACATTGAATATGTATTTTTCATGTAGTATGGGACAAAGTTCCATTTTCTCTATGTTTCTTGGTGTTATATTCACAGGTATATTTGCATAATTTAATACAAAACAAACAAGTTCAACCATTTCTCTCATTAGCATTAACAACTTCATCTTAGGAATCAACAATGTCTGAATAGCAATTACCAACTCAGACCTTTCTTACAATGTGAATGAGATTTTTGGCCCAGGTATTAACAGCTTCATTGTCAGTATTAACAAATTAATCGTAGGAATTAACAACATTTGAATAGCGATTAACAACTCAGACCTTTCTTGTAATGTGAATGAGATTTCTGGCCCAAACATTAACAACTTTATATTCAATATTAACAATTTAATCGTAGGAATTAACAACGTCTGAATAGCGATTAACAACTCAGACCTTTATTGCAATGTGAATGTGAACAAATATCTAGCACTAGCCAAGAACCCCTTTATACAACAACCATATGCGATGATCTTAACGTTTACTTGTCATTGAATATGTAAAAAAACTTTATGTCAATGAAGAATGTTGTTTAATGTTGGTACTTTAATTTCATTTAGACATTCACAATTGCAAACATCAGTGTTGTTCATCTTTTCTAGCCCAAGATTTGAAAAGGGTAAGTGAGGGGGGCAAATTTGTCTTTGACAAACATATTGAAATCCCAAATTACTCCCCAGAGACTGACATGGGATTTGAAAATCTTTGGGGACTGATTTGTCCTTTTATATATAGGAAGAGATTTTTGTGTCTTTTTCTCATATATCTAGTTCGAAATGTTTCATTTTAGTCGTATATTTTATAAATTAGGGTCAAATGATTGAAAATATATGTTTTTCAAAATTAACGGATTAAGATTAAATTTTATATAAAGTTAAAAAACAAAGTATGTAAATTGAAACAAAATTAAATGAACTACCAAATCTTCACCCCTGAGCCATGCTTGCCATCGCATTTTTATCATCGCAATTACACCCATGAGCTAGTGAGCCATGCCTGCCACTTGTTTGCATGCAGGCTTTGACAACAATTCATTTGATTCGTGGAGTGCCATTAATGTGAATGAACCGTATATTTATTTGGTAAATATATTTAAATACTCATTCCGGTCATAAATATAAGACCACTTTGACTTTTTTTTTGTAGAAGTTAAAGAAGTAAATTAGAACACTAAATTATAACATATGTCACATGAAATTAGATTATAAGTTAGTTTATAAGTAGAATAAATTAGTTTTGAGGAAAAAAGATTTTTTTGAGATCGAAACTACTTTTTTTTTATTAAAAAAAAGTCAAAAAAGTTAAAGTGGTCTTATAATTAAGACCGGAGGGAGTATTAAAGTATACAGCTTATCTTCAAGTGTATGAAATTGTATTTTTAATAATATACAAAACAAAATACTCTGTACATTATTAAAAATCAATTACAAACATTAAAAAATAAAGTGTACTAATGAATTGAATATGATTGTATTTCAGATACAAAAATAGAAGACATATGGACAGATACTGTACACTACTTGAAGAATAATTACATCATCCCAATGAATTGAGTAATCAGACAAATTTTAGGTATCTCTGACCAATAAATATTTTTTTTAAAAAAATTCAGTAATTTTTGGGTTAATGGTTTTTCCCCCCAAAAATCTTCACTATAGAGATATTATGTCTGAAAATTATTTTTTGGTGTAATTTTATTTTAAAGATATTAAAAGGGGGCTATTTTACCCTTTACAATTGAAATATTAATTGACCAATGTTAACTTTTTACTTGACATTTTCAATGGAAAAGGGTCATATACTTATATTGTTACTTATAAATTTTTAAGATAATTTTGAACTTTAAAAACAATTCGAAAATAACATAGCTCTTAAATGAAAACTTATCACAATTAAAAAAAAGCACATTCAACCCGTAATGTTTCTAATAATTATTGTTATTTTTTGAAATTATTTTTGGACTAGAAACTTTTTCAGAAGGACGTTTTTAGAAGTAAGATTGGATAAAAGTCAGATTGTGTGAAGTAATTTATGTTTGGATTTGTGATGATAGAAGTGCCTTTTTTTTCAATCTGACGAAACATGTTTGGATGATTATTTTGAAAAGCAAGATTATATGAAAAATTACCAAAAAGGACATTATTGTTATTATTAAATAATGCATATATAATATGCATATATTCTTATTAAAGGCTTAGTTTCTTCCTTATTTTAAGGAAAATAATTTGAAAAAAATAATATTTTTAGCTCAAAGGAGGATATTGTAGGAGAAAATAGTTAGAGATTATTATGGTAGTTTTTTGGAGATAAAAATGAAATTTTATATTAAAATAAAATATCTTATTTGAGAATTTCAGGGGTCTAATAATCTAATTTTCTTATCCACTTTATTAAATAATAGAAAATAGATGACAAAAGGTGTGAGACCTATTAGAAGCCATAAGCAAGAAACCACAAATATTTACTTTTGGGCTTTTAACTGTTTAGAAGTTGTTTTAAACTAAAAATCCTTTTCAAAATAAAATAGGTGGAAAAAAAAAACAGATTTCACTTTTCTCCTGTGACAACCATCTCTAACCTCCTATGAGCCAATCCAAACGCACAAGGTAGAACAAATGTTAAAGTTGGCTCGCAGGGGTCAACAATGTGACCCGCACTTGGTGGCACCGGACAAGTTCACGCCCCTGGGCCCCACACACCGACATGTCATCACAGCCACGTCACCGTCCACGTAGGACACCAGGCCAATTAAATCCTCTCAAAAAGCTGAGTCATAGACGCGTGGAAGGTTCCAGAAACTCATTTCATGTGGGCCCCACCCACATAGAAAAAAAGGGAAATACATAACGACAGAGAGAGAGAGAAAAAAAAAGTGACATGGACATTTTCTTATTACAAGCCTTTTGCCTACTTGCTCAAGAAGGAGATTGTTGAACAAGTAAAGAGGGTAATAGGGACAAAATGGTCATTCCAAAATAGCCCTATATATATGTATATATAATAGCCTATTAATTCTAAATTCCTAGCTTCTTACAGTATAAGCGCGCATTTTCAATGACATTCTCAGTGTTTTCTCTTCAATTCCCTTGATTTTCTCTCCTCTCCTCTTCTCTTCTCTCTCACTCTTCCATTCTTCAATTTCTCTCTCTCATTCTTGCTCACTGTGAAAACGGAGTGAGAGTACTAGCTACGTTTTCCGTATTTTGCTCTTGTTCTTCTTCAACATTTGTTACTGCTAGCCTTTGCTGATCTTCCGATACCTAGAGGAAACGGTTGTTTCTGTTTGCTGGTAATTTCTCGCACCCTCTGGTTGTATGCTTAATTTTTTTTTTTTTTTTTTAAGCTTTTGCTGTGTTTTGCCCCTGGGATTATACTGGTTGCGATTTTGCATTTTTGCTGTTTTACAGTGTTGTTTTGATAATGTTTGTCTGTGCGTTGGGTTGAGTCTTGGTTTTAGTGATCTGTCTGTTTTATCTATTGGTTTTGTTTGACGTTTTTATGGCTTGATAGTGACTCAGGCTCCGATCTAACTCATATTCTGATGATTTCGTTTTTAACATTTTGACTGTATGTGTTTGTGCTCCAGGGTTTGGGTTTTCCGATATTTTTTTTTAATTATCTTTTGAGATGCTAATGCTGGTAGGTTTCCGATCCTGGGTCTCTTCCTTGTAGATTTGTAAGTTTCGAGTGCTTATTGTTTATTGTACTGTTCTTTTCTTCCCGTGGAAGGTAATACGAAGGTCGCTTTATTATTCGGTTGAACTTTTGTTGAAATGTTTGGTAGTCCGTGGATTGGTGGTTATTATGTTAGAAGTCTGGGTCTGTTTTTGTGAGCAACATTTTCCGGCGCTTGTGAGGCCTGGAATTTCAATGTTTAATATAATGCTTGTCCGGAACACTTATTTCTTGCGTGTTAAAAATTTGACCGGATTTTCTGGTTCAAATGCGAGATGTTGTTGAAAACTTGTTGGATTTACTTCTTGTGTTAACTAGCTCGTTTGCATGTCCTTTTCCCTTGTAGATCTTTGTGTGTGGTGTATAATTCCCCTTCATCCGTATAATTCCACTTCAGCCTTTGACTGAAGTGGACGCTGCTGCATCATCTCGTCTGTTCAATTTGTATATTTAGAATTCCACAACTGAAGTGAAATTTGGTATAATGCTTCTTGTCCTATTACTAGCATGAACAATTCAATAAATGCATTGGGTGGAAATAAGTCCTCGTTTTCCAGTTGGGGCCTCTTTGTTTGTCCCAGTTTTGTTATATGATTAATTTTTTATGCTTAATAAGGCGTGTGCTATTATCTTTTAAGTTCTAAGAATTTCCTGATGTTTTCTTTGTTTGCAGTGGACGTCATGGTGAGAAAAAGGAGAACTGAAGTGCCCAGGGGAGGCGAAAGCTCCGAAACTCAGGAGAGTGGGGGCATTAGTCGAGGACCTCAACATCCTGCTGAAAGAAGCGATCCACCTTTACAGCAGGCAACAGGAGGGGGAGGATCTCAAGGAGGTAGAGGTTGGGGTCCTCAAGGAGGACGAGGAGGTTATGGTGGGGGTCGGGGTCGTGGGATACCCCAACAGCAGTATGGTGCTCCTCCTGAATACCAAGGAAGGGGGAGGGCAGGGTACGCTCAGCAGTTAGGTCGTGGACGTGGTGGTGGGGGTAATGGCAGTGGCCGTGGTAGTGGACCTTCTTACGGTGGCCCATCTGGACCTCAAGCTCCCGAGCTGCACCAAGCTACCCCTGTTCCACATCATGCTGGGGTGACTCATCAATCCGCAATGTCTGAGGCCAGTTCTTCTTCCCAACAGTTTGAGCCCTCACAAGTGGAACAACAACTAGGGCAGATGACGATTCGTACAGAATCTGTCTCTCCCGCCCCTCCCTCAAGTAAATCAGTGAGGTTTCCCCTCAGGCCTGGAAAGGGTAGCTATGGCACCAAGTGTGTAGTTAAGGCTAACCACTTCTTTGCAGAGTTACCTAACAAAGATTTGCATCAGTATGATGTAAGTCACTCTTCTCTAGCTTGGAATAAACAATTTTTTTATCATTCCTTTTTTGGGATTACCAATATGTTTTTCTTGATGAGGTTTAGGTCACTATCACTCCAGAAGTGACATCAAGGGGTGTCAACCGTGCTGTTATGGCTCAGCTGGTGAGGTTATATCGGGAGTCTCATCTAGGTAGGAGACTTCCTGCATATGATGGCCGTAAGAGCCTTTATACTGCGGGTCCGCTTCCTTTCATTTCAAAGGAGTTCAAAATCACTCTCCTTGATGAAGATGATGGATCGGGAGGGCCAAGGTACATAAGCATATTACTAAATTTTTTCTTCTTCATTTGTAATCCATATTTGATTATATAATAATGATTTATATGTGTTCTAATATAGAAGAGAGAGGGAGTTCAAAGTTGTGATAAAACTGGCTGCTAGAGCAGATCTACATCATCTAGGACTCTTCCTGCAGGGAAGGCAGACTGATGCTCCTCAAGAAGCTCTTCAGGTTCTTGACATCGTGCTGCGTGAATTACCTACCTCTAGGTACTTGAACAGTGGATGTGTTTTGGTATTCCTAGAATAGGTGCATATAATTTATTTTGATCTTGTTTTGGATGTTAATTGTGATTTTTTTTCTTTAAGGTATTGTCCTGTGGGGAGATCGTTTTATTCACCAGATCTGGGTAGAAGGCAACCATTAGGTGATGGATTGGAAAGTTGGCGTGGTTTCTATCAAAGTATTCGTCCTACTCAGATGGGATTATCTCTCAACATTGGTAAATAATATCTTATCATTTGTTGAATTACTTAAATACGTAACAAGCAGATGTCATCCCATCTGTTTTTCATTTCAGTTACATCGTTCAGTTTTTTTATGATTATAATTATAATGCGTACTGTTGAAAATTGTTAGTGCTGATAATTATGATTGGGCAACTATTGAGTCAGCTTAAATGATTTTTTAATTTTCTCCTTTTGTAAATTAAGCCATTTGTCAAATTAATTAGTTTAGTTAATAGAATGGTCTGATGTTTACTAGTGGTTTAATGGATGTACAGATATGTCCTCGACTGCGTTTTTTGAACCGTTGCCAGTAATAGATTTTGTTACTCAGTTGCTCAATCGAGATGTCTCCTCCCGTCCATTGTCTGATGCAGATCGCGTGAAGGTTAGTTTTCTTATCTTAGAATACTGCTTGTCCTTGTGTTGTGTTATATTCAGTTTGTGCCAATGTGCAAAAGTTATTTTTGGGGAAGCCTCAATAGGTATACATATTTTTTATATAGTCGTTTTTTTCTGAGGCATTTTTCTTTGATTTTGCTACTAACAGATAAAGAAAGCTCTTCGGGGTGTCAAAGTTGAAGTGACACACCGTGGAAATATGAGGAGAAAATACCGCATCTCTGGTCTGACTTCACAAGCAACCCGAGAGCTAACGTGAGTTTTAGTCCCTTGTATTTATAGTGTTCTTAGCAATATGAATAAAATCTTCTGTTAACTTATTTTGGCCTCTCAATTTCAGGTTTCCCGTTGATGCGAGTGGAACAGTGAAGTCTGTTGTTGAGTATTTTTCGGAGACATATGGATTTGTCATCCAACATACTCAATGGCCTTGCTTGCAGGTGGGCAATGCTCAGAGACCAAACTATTTACCGATGGAGGTAACATCCCTACAAATCCTGAGCTATTCCTATTTTTGTTAGCGAACCCCATCTCTACAAATACTGAGCTCGTACTTTTGTTAATGGAAGTGCATGGTAATATCTTGTTCTGAATGTAGGTTTGTAAGATAGTAGAAGGTCAAAGGTACTCTAAGAGGCTGAATGAAAAGCAGATTACTGCTTTGCTCAAAGTCACATGCCAGCGTCCTGTTGAAAGGGAGCGTGACATTATGCAGGTCAGTAGATGATTTCCTCATTCTGTGTCATAGTTTCATAAATTTTGAATGCATGAATAAACTAGTGCCGTTTTGTATTTCACTTAAAACATACTGCTGCATGTTGTGTACGAATTTGTGTTGGTTATTCATATTTTTTTTCAATTAGATAAAATCTTCGTAATTTCTGCTCTAAAGACTGAGGTTGTTGATTCAGCTTTTGTTTTTTATGTGCTTCATTGTCTTCACTGCATTTGTATTATGCAAGGAATTTATAATTATGTGGTTTTATTTGGTTGTTTTCTTCACAAAGCAGTATTTAATGTCCTTTTGAAATTTGATTACATGTCAAGTACTTTTTTAGCATTAATATGATGTGTATGCCTAATACTCTACGGTAATGAGTGTTGATTGGATATTATTTGTGCCTTTCTTAAAATACATTATGCTATCCCTGTTCAGACAGTTCATCATAATGCTTACCGTGATGACCCTTATGCTAAAGAGTTTGGGATTAAAATCAGTGAAAAGCTAGCTCAAGTTGAAGCTCGCATCCTTCCTGCGCCCTGGGTATTGCCTTTTTAATATCATTTTATTGCCAACTTTTATTCACTTTGTACTTAATAATCAGTTTTTCTAGTCTTTTTTTTTTTAATGAAATTAAATATTTGTTGCAGCTTAAATACCATGATACTGGTAGAGAAAAGGATTGCCTACCTCAAGTTGGCCAATGGAACATGATGAATAAGGTACCCGTCTCCTTTTTAATTTGGTAAACTCGTGCTTCTCCATTGAAGGTTCCTAGATCAGTCTTTTTGACGCACACAATTTCTGATGCACATTAAATTTAGCCAATTATTATGAATTATAATTCTTTAATGAAGGATATTGCAGGCACAGTAGGTTATTTGATTATAGATTGATGATGCAGAGTTTCTTTTTAATTGTTCATAGCTGTCCTTGATGATTGAATTCTGAAACAACTGCTGTGTATGATTTGATATGTACTGGTTCAGAAAATGGTCAATGGTGGGACAGTCAACCACTGGATATGCGTCAATTTTTCCAGAAATGTTCAAGATAGTGTTGCACGTGGATTTTGTTATGAACTTGCTCAAATGTGTTGTATATCTGGCATGGTATGTGAATATTACTACCTATTACATTTCTGCTCCTCAGTTGTTATTTTGGCCAGATTATTTACTTGTTTATATTTTGGAATGATTGATCTGTTCAATTAAAATGTATTCAGGCATTCAACTCGGAGCCAGTACTTCCTCCATACAGTGCCCGTCCGGACTTGGTGGATAGGGTTCTGAAAACTCGGTATAATGAGGCAAAAGCCAAACTGGGAAAGAAGGAGCTTGATCTTCTTATTGTTATTTTGCCTGATAATAATGGCTCTCTTTATGGTAATGATGGTTTGCATTACATCTTCCCATGTTGTTGATTCCTGTAAACTTATTATTAAACATGCTCTACTTCCTGCAGGTGACCTGAAACGAATATGTGAGACAGATCTTGGGGTTGTTTCTCAGTGCTGTTTGACCAAGCATGTCTATAAAATGAGCAAGCAGTATCTTGCTAATGTTGCCCTGAAAATAAATGTAAAAGTAGGTGGAAGGAACACAGTGCTTGTTGATGCACTTTCACGGCGCATACCTCTAGTCAGTGATCGACCAACAATTATTTTTGGCGCTGATGTTACTCATCCACATCCTGGAGAGGATTCTAGCCCTTCTATAGCAGCTGTATGTTAAAGTTACATCTAGGTTTAATAATTTGTCTAGTCTTTATTTGCTGGAAGACCTGACTTACATCGGAATTTTTTTTATTCTCCCCCATTTTGGGTTAAATATTAGGTTGTGGCCTCTCAAGATTGGCCTGAAATCACAAAGTATGCTGGTTTGGTGTGTGCTCAAGCTCATAGGCAGGAGCTCATTCAAGATCTCTTCAAACAGTGGCAAGATCCATTAAAGGGAACAGTAACTGGCGGAATGATCAAGTACTCCCTCTCTTCACCCTATTGTTTGTGGTCTTGGGGTGCCCATGCCATGTCTGATTATTCTTTTGACGAAAAAGAATTGGGGCCTGAATTCGTTTTATTGATCCACTCTTATTTGCTCAATTTTTCTGCAGGGAGCTCCTTATATCTTTCCGGAGAGCCACTGGGCAGAAGCCGCAGCGCATTATATTTTACAGGTAAAATTAGATTTATCAATCGTGATGTTGCATTCATCTTTTGTCCCTTTGACTCTGAGATATCAACCTTTTTTGCAGGGATGGTGTAAGTGAGGGGCAGTTCTATCAAGTTTTACTGTTTGAACTCGATGCTATCCGCAAGGTTGGTTTTGTTTTGTTTTGTTTTTCTTTGATATTGAGTAATATTTTTGAATCCTCTGTATGGCCTAAACATAGTATTTTTCCTGTTGCTTTCCTGACAGGCATGTGCATCCCTAGAACCTAATTATCAGCCTCCTGTCACATTTGTGGTGGTTCAGAAGCGCCATCATACAAGGCTGTTTGCCAACAACCATCATGACAGGAGTTTTGTTGACCGGAGTGGAAACATATTGCCTGGTATTTTATGTGTTTTGTTAACTTATGGTACGCTGACATTTGTTTCCTAGCTTGATCGGTTTTATAAAAGACATTATTTGGCAATCTTGCAGGCACTGTTGTAGATTCCAAAATTTGTCATCCAACTGAGTTTGACTTTTATCTTTGTAGCCATGCTGGGATTCAGGTGAAGTATTTATGCATTTTATTTTTGTTTGAATTGATTTGCTATCTGTACAGTGATGCCAAACTATGTTCATGTTCATATTGTCACAGGGAACAAGCCGTCCCGCACATTACCATGTGTTATGGGATGAGAACAATTTTACAGCGGATGCGCTGCAATCATTGACAAATAACCTTTGTTATACGTAATATGAACATCCCCTTGATCTTTCTATCTGTTCTCCATTTTTAATTCCACATCTTAACATGTTAATTTTGTTGTAATTAAGGTTTTCATTTGAATTTGACATGTTGTTGTGGGTTCTGCAGATATGCCAGATGCACTCGTTCTGTTTCAATTGGTGAGTAGTACTTGTCAAAACATGCAAGCATAGATGGAATATAACAGCTTTTGTTTGAATAACTCATTGATTTATTGTTTGAATAAACATTGTAGTGCCGCCTGCATACTATGCTCATTTGGCTGCCTTCCGAGCTCGATTTTATATGGAACCAGAGACTTCAGAGAGTGGATCCATGACCAGCGGTGCTGCTGCTGCACGTGGAGTAGGTGGAGCAGGACGGAGCGCTCGACCACCGGTTGGCGGGGGTGCTGTTAGGCCTCTTCCTGCACTTAAGGACAATGTCAAGAGGGTTATGTTCTATTGTTGAACAAAGGCCTCTAATCATTAAATCTCTCTGCTTTATTTTGGTAGCGGCTTTGATAGTTTATGTATTGTCTAATTATATTTGCGGGATTGTTGAAACTTCGCCTTGTGGCTTTTTTTGGGGCCAAACTTCGTCTTGTTTTGGGTCCTGGGTATTTTGTCTTGATGATTGAAGTTTGTTGTTATCTGATGACTCTTGTTATGTTTTCATGACTTGTTATTGGAGCTTTGTGGGCTTTTATAGCAGATTTACATACATCTCCACATGCATTTATAGCCCCTTAAATCCACTTGTGTCTCTTTGGGTGATCTTAATTCGAGGTTTCATTTCCAGTAATTAAGAGCCTTCTGGGTTTTGTTTTATAAAACAGTTTTGTTGTTTTTATAAACAAAAACAAACTAATAAAACGTGTTTGCTAGTCTGTTTTTACTACACTTTAAAAACCAAAAACAGATGTCTGTCATCAAAAATAAAAATCAGAGAACGCATAACGTATGTTTTCAGATCTTGTTTTTTCGTTTCCCGCACTAAAATCCCATCCCCCTCCTTGCCCTTCCCTTACGTTGATTAATGATATGCTGGGAAGCTCCAGGGACTTGGCAGTAGCAATGGTGGCTGTGGGATCACTTTTCATGTCTGTAGATCACAACAACCTAAAGCTTTTTCTTCACTTCACCTCCATGTTACTTTCTTCTCCGTTCTTTAGGTATTTCCCCCATTTTTCCTTCAATCCCTTCATGCATACATCTCTTGTAAAAATCTCACCGGAGTTGTACCCATGTGAAATGTGGAACGTCTCCGTGATCGCTAGCTTGCAATTTTTGTTTGAGGGTGTAATCTAAGTATTAATGTACTTATTTGAATCTCATATATAAGCAAACGAATCTAATTTCTCAGCAACTAGATTAGAATTTAGAGATAGAAAGATTATTTTTTTTTGTTGATAAAAAGACAATATATTAAGGTAAAATGAAGTTTTACAAAGTATTTATATTTGACCCATCTTAAAGACAAGAACTAAGATAAAGCAATACAATCCAAATATGGATGGGCCTATATTGATTGTAGAAAAAACTCGTAAAATAACCATAGGATAATGTAAAACAGATTGAAAGAGTGTGCTTTTTATAGTTGCCGTTTGAGGAGAGACCCCATAGGCCATCCTACAAGCAATCAACATAGACGCTTGATTGTGTGCTATCCACAAGATCGACATAATTCCCCAAAATTCTCCAAGAATATTGGGAAATGGGCTTAAACGTTGATGCAAAAACATGTGAACCTTAAACCGAAATCCATGAAATGCTGAGATTCTGGTAGTATCATAAGCGATATATGATCCAAAGAAACCAGCCATGAACTTTGCTACTTGAGGCGAATAATATTCCAATTGTAAACCATGTACTGATATCCAAACATCCACAAAAGAGATAGAAATATGAGATAACAGCACATCTTAAGTCCATTCATATACCGCATATAGATATCTAGATAACAACCAACAACCCTGATTAAGAATGAAAGAACAATGTGAAGCATCTTCAAAATGAAGCACAAAAGTGTTGTTATACTGTTGAGTAATCATTATTTTCCCATGCATATTCCAATGAAGACGAATGAGCGCAGTGAGTTTGGAAGCATGGATATGTTGTACATAATGAACATGAAGAAATAAGAAATGACTCCAGCAATAATTCAGGGTTTGAATATCAGGCTTAGGAAGATACGAATAACAAGAAACCATGATTAGACTAAATAAAAGTAAGCTCCAAGCAGTACGAAGATGATGAAATTTGAAAACATAGAATAAAGGACCTGTAGGTGACAAGGAAAATCTAAAGACACAGAGAGAATAATCGCTCTCTCCTCCAACTCTCGTCCAGATAGAAAGATTATTTGATAGGTAGGTTATGTTCACAGCTGACAAACTTCGGTTTTCGTCTTTTTCAAATTTATTTATTATTAACCAACGTCTAATTTTGTTTTGCTAAAAAGAACAAACTAATGCCACTTATTTTTCTGATAAGGATCTGGGGTTGGATTTTTATATGCTTTACTTTTCGCAAAAATCTCTTGTAAAGAGTATAGCAGAGGAAAAACAGAAACTGAAACGAAGGACAATCGTGTTTTTATGTTTTTAATGCTTTTGATTCTGGTTTATTATTGTTAATTGGCCACCCTTTGTTTTCTTGATATCATCATTTGGGAGAATTTTAATATAGGACCATTGTAACCAGTTAATTAAAAAGTAGGATTAAAAGATTTTGAAATATTACTGTAGGTTTAGGGTCCTTAAGTGAAATTAAATTGATGTGAAAAAAGACAAAAAATGCCTCACACTTACATGGCCTCTCTGACACTCTCTCTCTTCTCTCTCTCACATAGACTCCACTTATGGCCACGTGAACAAGGAAAACAGTCATTTGAACAAGGTAAAAGCTCATATAAACAAGAAAAAGCTCGTTTGAACAAGTCTTAATAAAAAACAAAATATTCCTCTCACTCACTCTCTTCTCTGAGGCCCTCTTTCTTTGACACGCACCTCTCTCCCCCCTCACACACACACATACACATCCCGCTCATTTTCAAACGAACAAGGAAAACGGTCATTTGAACAAGGAAAAGCTCATATGAACAAGATAAAGCTCATTTGAACAAGCTTCAATAAATAACAAAATATTCCTCTCACCCCTTCTCTCCTCTGACATTCTGTCTCTCTCTGATACGCATTTCTCTCTCTCTCTCTCTCTCTCTCTCTCACACACACACACACCGCGCTCATTTTCATACGAACAAGAAAAATGGTCATTTGAACAAGGAAAAAGCTTATATGAACAAGAAAAAAACTCATTTGAACAAGCCTCAATAAAAAATAAAATAATCCCCTCATCCCCTCTCTCTCCTCTGACACGCATCTTTCTCTCTTTCACACACACGCCACTCATTTTCACACGAACAAGGAAAATTGTCATTTGAACAAAGAAAATCTCATATGAAGAAGAAAAATCTCATTTAAACAAGCCTTAATAAAAAACCAAATATTCTTCTCACCCCCTCTCCTCTGACACGTACTCTCCTCTGACTCTCTCTCTCTTTCTCTAACACGTGGGGTCAATGTTGTCTTTTCTCCTCTTAATTTAATTTCAATTTGCCCCCACAAGACTTAAGTGATATTTCATAATCTTTTGGTCATATTTTGAAATTAATTGACTACTGACACGTACTCTCCTCTGACTCTCTCTCTCTCTCTCTTTCTCTGACACGTGGGGTTAATGTTGTCTTTTCTCCTCTTAATTTAATTTCAATTTGCCCCCACAAGACTTAAGTGATATTTCATAATCTTTTGGTCATATTTTGAAATTAATTGACTACATCGGTCCTATATTGAAATCATCCCTATGTTTTAATACTGTTCTTATGGTTTTGATTCTGATTTTATGAAAACTTTGATGAAGATAGGAAGATACGACTACTGGTTTGTACAGATGACAGATTTATCTCCAATGATTTGTTTGAAAAATGTTCGCTGTCCATTTATATGTTTGCCACACACACGTGTGTGGGCGCCCCCAGGATACTATGATAAGTAGGTAGTTTTTTCAATTAGGGTAAATATAATTTTTGATTCATGAATTTTCACTCAACTTCCTGAACTTTAAAATTTGTGGTTTTGGTTCCTGAATTTTCGGTCAAGTTTGGTCCCAGTCGCTGAACTTTACAATCTATCTCGTTTTGGTCCTTGAACTTTCAGTCAATTTTGGTCTTGGTTCCTGAATTTTCAACCAATTTTGGTCTTGATCAGGGACCAAGACCAAAATTGACTGAAAGTTCAGGGACCAAAACCATCAATTTTAAAGTTTAGAGACCAAAACCAAAATTGACCGAAAGTTCAGGGACGAAAAGCAAAACTTTCAAAGTTCAAGGACCAAAACAAAAATTGAGTGAAAGTTTAGGGACCAAAAGTTATATTAACCCTTTTAACTATGAAATTGGTGTCTTTGTTTCCTGCAGTGTGATTAGTTGGTACCCCTACTTATTTCATGTTAGATAAATAAATTTAATCTCTTGACTTTGATCCTTACAAACTGGTGTCATTGCCGGTTAATTTTGATCTCTTCATGCCTCCCATATTTATGCTCATGAAAGATGATTTAATTCATTAGATTATTGTAATACATATTGAAGAAAAGAAAGATAGAAATTGAGAGAGTTTTTTTTTTTTGTTTTAATCAAATAAAAAATCTGAATGAATGGAGATTGCATTATAGGAGGTTTGATTGATGTTTATCTTGAAACGTGACAAATCTCTGATTTGTATGGTTTTTACATGCCTAATTTGAGGCAATTAACATGATTAAGATGCAAGTTTGGTCTAATAATGCTTAATTGAATATCTTAAACTCTCAAGTGAAATGAGTGTAAAATTAGGATTAATTAACCATAATTGTAGATTAATTGCATTAATTAATTCATAGGGCTATTTGATCTTGGTTTTGTCTTATTTTTACTTACAGGGTCGAGCAAGGGCCAAAAATCGGATTCTGGACGAAGAAGAAAGCCAGAAAAAAAAGGGGCAGAATCATCTTAAGCTCGCCGCGGCGAGACAGACGGCGAGAAAGGCCTAATTTTGGCAGAGAAGACATGAGCTCGCCGTGGCTTTGCCGCGGCGAGAAGGGCCAGAAGTCCAGAAGCATTGTCACCTCGCCGCGGCGAGATGACGGCGAACGTACAATTCTGCAGAATATCAGCACGCGAATTTTGGCCCAATCCCGATCCAACTTGAAACTCTCTCACTTGAACCGACTTGGGGGACATAAAACACGAAATACACACCCCATTAGGGAAGATTTTGGAGTCCCAAACCCTAGCCTCTCATTTTCCTCTCATCTCCATTTTCCATCTTCCACCTTCTTCCTTCAAATCCTCCATGGTTTCTCAACCTCCACTCCTTGTTGGTGTTTTCTTCTTGGAGGACAGCAGCTAGGCTCCACCATTCTTGGTGATGGGAGCCAAGGGATGAGCTTGAAGCTTGAATATGGGAGTTTTAGTTCTAATCCTTCTTCCTCTTGTTGTATTTATGCTTTTCTAGGGTTCTAGGAGTATATTTATTACATTTGGTTGTGTGCTTGAACTTTGTATATTGTAATGGGGTTAGAAACTATGTTTATGTTATTTCCTTCTTGTTCAAATGCTTGACATTGCTATTTATTAACTTTGAGTTTAATGAAATTTATGGGTTCATAGTTTTATTATTCTTTTTGTGAAAATCATGTGCTAATGCAAGGTGGCTTGGTTAGTGGATTAAGAGTGTTAAGTTGTTTGCTTGAGGGAGATGGCATAGGAATTGATTAATTGTGTTTAGACATTGGGTAATCACTCTTTTCAACCTTAATCTTTGTTTGGGTGGCCATTAATGAGTTAGGGTAATTGAGAAATCAAGTGCAATTGTGGGGTGGCCCAAATTGTGGAATTAAAGTCTTACATGATTGGTTAGTTCTTGAATTTGTCAAATTGCATGAGTGGCATTGGACTTCAATTCTAGAGTCTTGATTTATTATGTGGGGTTCCAGTAATCGATCAAACTCTAGGATTAATTAAGTGGCAACTCGGGGTCCCGGTTGTTGGATTAGGAGCCCCTTACGATTAGCAAATTCATATTGATTTTGAACTTAATCAACTTAGGTTAAATTAAATAATGTGTGGGGTTCCAGCATTAATTAAGTTAACCTAAGCCTAGCCTAGAGGGGTTCCTCTAGGGTTCCTTTGAAAATCAACTAAATTCCCTGAAAACCTTTAGAAGCGATGAATCCCGAGATTTCCATCTATCAATAATGATTCCATCTTCATCCCCCTCCAAATCTCATTTTTATCTTATTTTGTTTTACTTTTGAACATATCACACCTTTTGCATCTTTTCTAAATCAAAAACAAAATACAATACTTTTTACCCGCTTTCATTAGTTTGCATATTAGATACTAGGTAATCTTTTGCGTTTAGGCTCCTCAAGTGAACGACACCCGGGGGTTAGCTTCCACTATCCCCTTGGTTCTTATTTTCTTGAAGGGCGGACCCAAGGGCACGCTACACGCACACACACTCGAGATATAGTCGGTGAGCTCTTCAAAACGATCAAGGTTTCACTTTAAAATTTTGCAGAGCTGATTTCTTTCTTTCTTTCATTTTTTTGTGTGTCAAACCATCAATTATAGGAGGTTTGATTGATGTTGATACTTGATAGCATTACTTTCTATTGAAAATAAAAACGCCTTCATGTTACCATATTGATAGTAGGATTTGACAATAGTTCTCTCGTCCTCTTCCCCTTTCTATAATCGTTTTAAATAGGAGGTTTTCATTATTCCTTGCATAATCAACAAGTGGTATCTATTGATTAATAGTTTATCGTACTTCTATTTACAATTGTTTTTGTTGTTTTTGTCTTCTTCAGCTATTATATATATTTAGGCATTTCTTAGATGGCATCCAGTGGAAAGGTAGAACAATTAGAAACTTCAATTTGGCCAAAACATGTCATTAAATCCTACATTGATATTATGGTTGATGAAGTAACCAAAGGAAGCATGAACAATGGTGTGTTTCCATCTAAAGTTTGGAAAAACATGGTAGAAAAGTTAAATGCAAAGTGTCAACGTTTGGTTCAAGCTAAACAAAAGTTCAATAGGTTGCGCACAAAGTATAGAAAATTTTCTCAGTTGTTACAACATACTGGATTTGGTTGGAATGTTGAAACAAATGCAGTTATTGCTAATAAGGATGTTTGGAAAAATTATCTTGTGGTATGTAATCATTGTAATTTAATTGATCAGATATTTGGGTTCCTACGTTTATGAATTCCTGATATTGGACTACATATTTTGTAGGCACATCCTGAAGCGACACAACTCAGAAAGCATGGGTTGGAACATGTTCGCCCGCAAGAGTACGGATCGTAACGTAGTAATAAATTATCGTCCCACAGAGATTTGTTTTAAAACCCCAATCAAACAACAGGCTAATGAACTCAATTAAGTTGAACAAATCAAATTCTTTTAGAAGATGGTTTTGAAAACTAATTTTAAAATAAAAATAAAGAAACAAACAAGAAAGATTTATATCAAAGAACTAAGCCTAGGATTAATTCTCACCATTGTATTTCATGAACCCTAATTAATTTCCCTTCCTTTAGTCTTTAAATGACAATTTATGTTTGCCTAAGATTCTAAAGTACTTGAAACGCTCTCTCGAGTCAAAATCAATTCTATACTTCTCATTAACTTGCTCAATCTCTTGTTACAAATTAATAAAAGTATGCCTTAAGAGCCAACCTTAATATGACAAAACTAGGTCGATAGATATATCTCTATTCTACCCGACAAACCATCCGTTAGTTGATTTAAACTTCAAGTCTAGTCTGATTAACCCTAGTTCTACATCTAAACTATCTCTCTCGAGTATAATTTAAATGAACAAATTACTCTAAAGGGTGATCAGTCAATTAGAGGCATTAAGAACAAGATAAATCAACATAAATAGTCATTAAATTCTAAAAGAAAAGGAAACAATTAGGTTTCAATCCATACAAGGCTTGAATCAATCCTAGAACAAAAGATTTAGCTACTCATGAATGAATTAAACCAGCAAATACAAAGAAATCCCATGTTTAATTCACAAAAGTAACAAAGAATGGAAGAAAACAAGAAGAATCTATCACCTAGGGCAAGAAACTCCTCCAATTTTGCTTCTCAACCTCCAATTTTGCAAACCCTAGCTCCAAAGTTGTGTGTATCAATGAGTCTAATGGTTCCTATGGGTTCTAGGGTTCAAAGGGGGCTGATTCTCCTCTAATTTTCGTGCCCTAGATGGTTTAAAAGGATAAAAAACGAATCTGTGCGAAATCAGAATTTTTAGGGATTTTCGCGCCGTGCCATGGCACCAGAGGCAATTTCCAGCAATTTTCAGCAGTTAAACTCCAGCTTTCTCCAATATTTTCCTTTGCTTTTCTTCTCCTTCCTAGCTTATAATATCAATTTGTACCTATCAAAATCATACATAAATGTGAGGGAATCATGCCAATCAAATTTTCTAATAAATTGTCATATTTATTTCAAAAATAATTAAATTAAGCTTATATGACAAATTTGTATAATTTTCTCTAAAAAGCTCTCAAAATTCCTTTAATTAGCATTGATGACTCCCCAAATATCTTCTAAATAAGCCCTAAATCAATGTTAAATGGGGAGTCATCACACCCCCACACTTACACATTTGCTTGTCCTCAAGCAAAAGAAAATCACATTTCAAATAAAAAGAGCAATGCATATGAAATCTTTAAACAAAGAGCGTTACACCCCCACACTTTGATATTGCTATAAGTTATTATTTCAGTTAATGATTTATCAGAATGAATCACCAAGCCAACAACTTTAAACAATTGTAATCATCCATCAACTCACCATGATCAAAGGAATAGAGCATAACAAGGACAACAATATGATTAATAAAGGAATATTATGCTTCCTAACTCCTATAGAAAATTTAAGTTCTCTTAATTAATTCAGTATGCATTCAACACAAAAAGGATCCTCAGGTTATATATATATATATATATTTTTTTCTTTTTACTTGCTTTTTCTTTTTCTTCTTTCTTTTTTTTTTATTTTGATTCAATCTTGAGTTGTTGTAGGTCCCCTTTTGACGCGACCCTGCACATGGGTGGTACAGCACCGGTTACTCAGTTACTCCAACATGATCTCAAGAGGCTTTTAGCCCAACTCTTAACCCTCTTTGACTTAACCGTTTGACGCGAGTGCCAACATTGGTGATGAAGTGCCCCCGGTTACTAAGTTAAGTCTAGAAAGACCAGCGGAGTTGTGTATCCAATTTTTTTTTTACACTTTTATTTTTCTCTTTTTTTTTTATAACCTGAATCATATCCTAAAACAAATAACTAAATCAAGAAAGATAGTCAAATTTCCTAGAGGAATTAGGAATCAAAGTATTCATAAATTAACCATTTGTTTGCCTTGTTATAAACTACTTTTTTTTTTTCAAGGTTCATCTCAAAATTTATACAAAAGGCTAAAGTATATGGCTTAGTTGAAACATTCTTCCTATTATAATATTTTAATTGTTTTTATAGCCATTCTCAAATATGGGTAAAAGCTCAAAATCTAAATCAATCATAAGCAACGCACTCATTTCAATTTTAACAAATTCATTTTCAATTGCATACAAGAACAAGAAATGCAAGCATGATTTTTAATCCCTCCCCCACACTTAAATTTCACATTGTCCCTAATGTGAGTAAGACAATCAATTCATAATGAGAGAAGTGAAAAAGGTAAATAAAAGTGAACTAATACTTCCCTGGATAATTCGGGAAGGAGGGGATGCTTGACTCTAAGACGAAGGAGGTGGCGCCTGCTGCGCCAAAAGAGTTCGGACCATCGCCTTTAATTCTGTCAGCTCACCAAGAGTGCGTGCCTGCAACTCTGCTTGTGCATGTAACTCAGATTTAAGCTCAGCTAACTCTCGGAGGGTTCGTTGTTGAAATGTTTCCCTAGGTGGCTCTGGCTCCGTAGAGGCAATAGGATCATCTGAGTCAGGAGTATCTCTAAAAGGAACCATATCTGTATTTGAAGACGAATTGAGCCAAATTTCTTCATTAATGGCCTCTCCGGGTGAGGCCAGCAGATACGGTTGAGGAGGCTCTAATTTATCCAACACAGAATGAGGGACCTTTTGCTGGATGCACAAGGCTGATATCAGATGAGGATAAATCATAGTAAGCTTTGAGTCAGGCTTCTCGTTGACCATTTTCTGGATGGCGTCTATCAAGTTATTGTAAATTATGGAAGCTAGATCCACGGGATGGTTTTCCATAATACAATACATAAGCACATATCGAGCCACTGCTACCTTGGTGGTACTAGAGGTAGGGAGGATATTGGAGCATAAGAAATAGTGCCAGAATTTTGCAGCCTCCCGTAGATGACAGCGGTTGAATGTATCTCGAATTGGTTTGCCATTTGATAAGCGCTTCTTAATCTGGCCATGAGGAATAGTAGCATCAGGTGCCATCATCTCCTTGTATTTGCAAGAAGGAACTGCGGGGAGATTATAGTAGTGCCTGATAAGGTCGACAGAAATGTTCACTTTGGTGCCCCGGACAAAATAGTGACCTTCTGTCCCATAGAGTGCATTGGCAAAGAATTCTCGAACCAGTGTTCTATAACCATCCTCCGGTCTTGTAAACAAGGAAGTCCATTGACGCTCTTGAATAATATCAAACGCAGGGTGTGGGTGGTCATGAGGAAAGGCTCGTTCCTGTATTAATCGGCCATCTGAGAAGTTGTTTTCATATTTGAAACGGGCAGCCGGTACACAAAAGATTGTGCCTAAAGGGTCATGAGGAGCAAAAGCTTGCTGTGGAGATGCTTCTGAATGAGTAGCTCTTGACGGAGCGGGTTTCTTATGACGCTTGGATGAAGAAGCTTTACCAATGGCACTCCTTTTTGATCGATTGGTTGATTTAGGAGTTGCCATTGGATATCTGCAAAAACTGAAATAAACAATGTGAGATCAAAGCAGAGTATGTAGCTACCATGCACAACAAGAATCAGCAAAGTGTATAGCAATGCACATAGTAGCAATTTCAAAGGCGTCCTTAGTCACAACATGAAAAATCATATCAAGCAATATAAACTCATACATGTCATGATGCGCCAATTCAAGAGATTAGAAATTAAGATAAGATTGGCCAACTCATTTACAACAGAAGTCTCTTAGAGATGTTAAAGTAAAATTGTGGCTTGAGAGTTCAATTAACTTCTCAAAACAGTAATAGCAATACTCCCACGTATTCAATAAGTGAAAATCTGATGACCCAAATTTTTATTTTCACAACTACCTGCTCAACCGAGTAACACAGCAGAGTTGCAAGACAAAGAATTGGAGTAAATTGTAGCCCAAAAATGTACAGAACAGCCACGGTAAAACAGGCCAAACCACACCAGATTTATCATAAACTCTTCTTAGCATCAGGGTAATCTCTCACCAACAAATTCAGTCACAAGAAGCTTAAATAAAATCAGGACAATCCATAGGCCATCAGATACAATCAAAGAGCTCAAAAATGAGAAGAACAATTATACAGCCAGTTTCACATTAGAATGATTGCAGATAACACATGAAAGCAGGATGCCAAATTGGAAGAGTGGTAAGCCCAAATCAGATTACCAAGCTAACAAATTTTGACCAAAAATTGATCCACATAACAAGGTGATGAAACAAAGCTATATAAGAACCAAGCATATAGATAAGCAAACTGGTCACAAAATTGTTGCATAATCAGAATGCTCTCACAATCGCTAGGCACAAGAAACTGATAAAGGCACAAGAATCGGATTGTACATGAAGATGCAAGTGGACACACGTGTTTCTTGTTCAAGTTCAAGCACACAAGAAAACAATGGAACCGGATAAAATTTCAGATTCAAAATCACGGCCAAGATTCTCATAAACCAGAGACATACACAAGAGTTCATTGATTTCCCTTAATATCAGAGTGAATCTAAGAGTCTCAGATTGCTTAATCATAGTCCTAGCTCAATGGATTAAAAGAAAGCAAAAGATTACCTCTAGGTGGCCTGAAAAATAGGTGACAATAACGAAAATTTGGGGATACAGGGGAGAAGAGATGCGATGTATCGAAGGAAGGGGGTTCTTGGTGGAAGAAAAAGGCAAACTGAATGGAGACGATGGGGGTTTCGAAAACTGGAGGGAGTGACGACGCTGAACTGAAAGGGAAACTTGATGGTGGCTGGGAACTAAGTGGTCGACGGCAAAGACGATGGTTGAAGGTGGAAGAGAGGAGGGAGAGGCAACGCTGACTGGTGGTGAGGGAGTCTGGTTCGGCGGAGAAGGGCGGCGGCTTTGGAGACTGGACAGGGGAGAATATGATGGTGGTGGAGCTGGGTTATGGGCTTCGATGACTGGGCCACGACGGCGACGGTGGAGGAGATTCGACGGCTGAGGCGTGGCTGTGGGTGACTGGGAACGAGTTTGAAGGTGTGGTGGAGGAGAAGAGGGTGATGAACAATGGTGCGGAGGGGGTGATTTTAGGGTTCATTGTAAATTAGGGTTTTTTTTTTAAAGAAACAGATAATTAATAATAAATTTAAATAAACTAAAAGAAAAACAAAATCAGATTTTTTTTTTCAGATTTTTTTTTCGATTTTTTTTAAGAGAAGGAAAAAAAAACAACCTAAATAATCTAAGAATTTAAAATTTTGAATTTAAATTTGAATTTTTTTTTTGAATTATATTTATTTAAAAAAAAAACAAAACAAAACAAAAAGCAAAATTAGTGCCATGACACTTTAGGAAAATGCTGCGGCACCAGAGAGTATGCTTAGCAACCTTTATTTGTGTCTTCTCTGGTGCTATGGCACTTTGGCAAAATGCCGCGGCACCAGAGAGCATGTCATTGAAATTTTATAAGAGGTGCCATGGCATTTTAGTAAAATGCCACGGCACCAGAGAGCATGTTTTCTTGAGTAAAATTTTGGTTGCTAATTTTGTAAAAAATAATGTCACAACATTATCCCAAAACGCCATGGCACCTAAAACAAAATGCTAGCTAAACAATCAAAACAAAAGAACCCCAATTTCCACATTTACCCCCTAAAGCATTGAATTTGACCACCTAAATGCCACCTAGATTTGGTATTCCATCTATAAAATCCTTGATCACATAGAACTACACTTATATTACACAAGATCACAAAAGCCAAGGCAATTCACATAGCATTTAATCATTCAAATTTGATCAAAGAATATCTAAATCACATCACATGTATGAAAAGCAAAAAGACTCATGATATCTTGCATAATATAAGAGCAATGTTACTTCCCTGAACTACAAGCCTCCATCTTTAGTAATTGCTCTTGCTTGCCTCAAATTGATTCTACAGCATTCGATTTCTTCCTTCAAAATAGAAAAGACCAAACATAAACCTACCAACAAAAAGAAGAAAAATTGCAAATGAAAATAACAAGAAAAGTTCAGAACTTGGGTTGCCTCCCAAGAAGCGCTTAGTTTATAGTCCTCCAGCCTGACTCTTCACTCTTCAAGTGGCATCGCTCAAGGGCAAGGTGGCAATATGACGATCCACCTGGCCACCCCAATAATGCTTCAACCTCTGGCCATTGACTTTGAATCTTTGTCCATCATCACATTCAAGCTCCACCACGCCACGGTCAAATACCTCTGCAACTTTGAAAGGTCCTGACCACCTAGATTTGAGCTTCCTAGGAAAGAGCTTCAGTTTAGAATTATACAATAGAACTTGCTGCCCTGGCTCAAAAGTTTTCACAAGGATGTTCTTGTCATGAAGTCTTTTTGTCTTTTCCTTGTAAAGTTTAGAGCTCTCATAAGCATTATGACGAAACTCTTCCAATTCATTGAGTTGAAGGAGTCTCCTTTCACTAGCTGCTTGAGGATCAAAATTGAGCTTTTTAATAGCCCAATAAGCTCCATGTTCGAGTTCGACCGGTAGATGGCAAGCTTTCCCAAAAACAAGACGGTAAGGAGATGTACCAATAGGGGTCTTGTAGGCGGTTCTGTAGGCCCATAAAGCGTCATCTAGCTTAGTGGACCAATCTTTCCTTGTAGTTCCCACCACCTTTTCAAGGATGCTTTTGATCTCTCTGTTTGAAATCTCGGCTTGACCATTGGATTGTGGGTGGTAAGGCAAAGCCACCTTGTGCTTCACACCATACTTCTTAAGCAAGGCTTCAAATTGATGATTGCAAAAGTGGGTGCCACCATCACTTATAATAGCTCTTGGTGTTCCAAATCGAGTGAAAATGTTCTTCTTAAGAAACTTAAGAACTGTTTTGGCATCATTGGATACACAAGCTACCGCTTCCACCCATTTTGAGACATAGTCAACACCAACAAGAATATACTCATTGTTGAAGGACTTTGGGAAAGGCCCCATGAAGTCGATCCCCCAAACATCAAAGAGTTCTACTTCTAACATGTTGGTCAAAGGCATTTCATTCCTTCTTGAGATGTTCCCAACTCTTTGGCACCTATCACATTGGAGAACGAAGGCAGAGGCATCCTTAAACAAAGAAGGCCAATAAAACCCACTTTGAAGGACTTTAGCAGCAGTTTTCTCTCCTCCAAAATGACCACCATATTCAGAGGAATGACAGTAATGTAGAATGCTATGTTGTTCATTCTCTGGAACACATCTTCTAATGAGTTGATCAGCACACCTCTTAAACAAATAAGGCTCATCCCAAAAGTACTTTTTGGTATCATGTAGAAACTTGCGCCTTTGATGGAAATTAAGTTCAGGTGGTAGAATGCCACACACAAGATAGTTCACAAAGTCTGCATACCAAGGTACTAATGAGTGGTCAATAGCAAACAACTGCTCATCAGGAAAAGATGCATCGATTGCCTCCAAGGAATTCGGTTGAGCTTCAATACTCAATCTTGAAAGATGGTCAGCCACTTGATTCTCCGTCCCCTTACGGTCTATGATATTCAAATTGAATTCTTGCAGTAGCAACACCCATCGAATTAATCTTGCCTTGGAATCCTTTTTCATAAGTAGATATTTGAGAGCAGAGTGATCAGAGTAAACAGTTACCTCAGTACCAACAATATATGAGCGAAACTTCTCACATGCAAAAACAATAGCCAGCATCTCCTTCTCGGTAGTTGTATAGTTAAGTTGAGCACCATCTAATGTCTTGCTTGCATAATAAATTGGGTGAAACAACTTATCATTCTTTTGCCCAAGAGCAGCACCAACAGCAAAGTCACTAGCATCCGCCATGATGATAAAAGGTAAGCTCCAATCGGGTGCTACTAAAATAGGTGCAGAGATGAGTCGCTTTTTTAATTCTTCAAATGCCTTCAAGCAATCTTTATCAAACTTGAACTCCACATCCTTCTCCAACAAATTGCACAATGGCTTAGCAATTTTGGAGAAATCCTTTATGAATCTTCTATAGAATCCGGCATGCCCAAGGAAACTTCTCACACCTTTCACAGAAGTAGGTGGTGGTAATTGTTCAATGACAGCAATTTTGGCTTTATCCACCTCCAAACCACTCTTGGAGACCCGGTGACCAAGGACAATCCCCTCTTGTACCATGAAGTGACATTTTTCCCAATTAAGGATTAAATTGGTCTCCTCACACCTTTGTAGGACAGCGTCTAAGTTCTCCAAGCAAGAGTCAAAAGTATGACCAAACACAGAAAAATCATCCATAAAAACTTCAATGGTCTTCTCAATCATATCAGCAAAAATAGACATCATACATCTCTGGAAAGTTGCAGGAGCATTACATAACCCAAATGGCATTCTTTTGAAAGCAAATGTACCATAGGGGCAAGTGAATGTTGTTTTCTCTTGATCCTCTGGAGCTATAGCAATCTGATTATAACCTGAATATCCATCCAGGAAGCAAAAGAATTCTTGACCTGCCAACTTGTCTAACATTTGATCAATGAACGGCAACGGGAAGTGATCCTTCCTTGTGGCATTATTCAGCTTTCTATAGTCCATACAAACCCGCCAACCAGTCATTGTCCGAGTAGGAATAAGTTCGTTTTGAGTGTTAGCCACTACAGTTATACCGCCCTTTTTGGGGACGCATTGAACTGGGCTCACCCATGAACTATCAGAGATGGGGTAAATGATACCTGCAGATAACCATTTGAGAATCTCCTTTTTGACTACTTCCTTCATCACTGGATTCAAACGCCTTTGATGCTCAATGGACGTTTTGTGATTATCCTCCATGAAAATTTTATGCATGCAAATAGAGGGGCTTATTCCCTTGATGTCAGCTATGGTCCACCCAATAGCACGCTTATGATGCCTTAAGACTCGTAACAGCTTCTCTTCTTGCAACTTAGATAAAATAGAAGAGATAATCACCGGTAGAGTGTTAGCATCCCCAAGGTAGGCATATTTGAGATGTGAAGGCAAAGGCTTCATCTCAAGATTAGGTGGAACTTCAATTGAAGGTTTCAATGAGGTACTCAATGCATCAGACACATCAAGTGATTCAAACTGTCTTAACCTTGAAGAAGGAAAAGATTCCATGCGAAAGAGTTCTTCAACTTCTTCATCATCAAACTCTTCAATTCTCTTCTCACCAATCAAGAAAGCTTCTAATGGATCTTTTAACAGAGACACATAGCTTTCTTCATGAACCACTGAATCAAGAACGTCTACATAAGAGCAAAGAGCAGAATCATCGTGAAACTTAAGAGCTTTAGCCATGTTGAAAACGACTTTCTCATCATTAACACGCAAAGTGATCTCTCCTTTTTCAACATCAATAAGAGTCCGTGCTGTAGCTAAAAATGGACGACCCAAGATAATGGGGATATTCCAATCAACCTCACAATCTAGCACAATAAAATCAGCAGGAAAGATGAACTTATCTACTTTTACCAGAACATCCTCAATGATTCCTCTAGGTTGAGAAGTGCTTCGATCTGCAAAGAGTAAAGTCACCGTAGTCGGTCTTGGTTCTCCCAAGCCCAACTGATTGAAAACAGCAAGAGGCATCAAGTTAATACTTGCTCCCAAATCACAAAGAGCTCTACCATAGAAATTCTTCCCAATGTTACAAGGGATATAAAAGCTCCCAGGATCCTTGAGCTTTTGTGGTAACTTCCTTTGAATAACAGCACTACATTCTTCAGTCAAAGCAACTGTCTCAAACTCATTGAATTTTCGTTTCTTGGATAAAACATCCTTTAGAAACTTAGCATATTTGGGCATAGACTCTAATGCTTCAGCAAAGGGGATGTTTATATGAAGCTGCTTGAACATATCAACGAACTTCTTGAATTGAACATCTTCCTCCTTCTTCTTGAACCGTTGAGGAAACGGAAGTGGAGGCACATAAGAGGTGAAAGACGGTGCCTTTTGTTTCTTGTTGTCTGCTTTTTCTTGCTCTACCTTCTTTCCCTTATCAACTTCTTCTTCAACAACATGCTCTTCTTCAACCACTTTATCACTATCCATCCCACTTATTCCATGAGCCTGCACAGGTTGATGTGAGTTATCTGCAACTGGAATAACATTCAACTGCTTGCCACTTCTCAAATTGATAGCGTTGCATTCTTTGTTACCATCACTCCTGGGGTTAGGAATGGTATCACTAGGTAATCCTTGCCTTGGCCTAGCATTTAGTTGAGTAGCTATTTGACCCATTTGCACTTCAAGGTTCTTTATAGCAGTTTCATGTAAAGAGAGGGTGTTTTTAGTTTCAACCCTTGCAGCTTCCTGGTTAGCTAAAAGTTGAGCTAACATCTTTTCCATTCTAGACTCTCCTTCCTTAGCAGGAAATTGCTTAGATTGCACCTGAAAGCCCGGTGGTTGATTAGGCTTAACACCAGAAGATGAAGGTTGATTCACGGTCTGCCCATTACTCCATGAGAAATTAGGATGATTTCTCCATCCTGGATTATAAGTCTGAGAGTAAGGGTTATTCTGAGAGTGTTGAAATTTACCCATATAGTTGACAGATTCAGAAGCCATGTAGAGAGGGCAATGATCTGGCAGATGAACATCATTGCATTGATCACAAACAATAGGGGTAGCATAGATAGATTGCACACTTTGAGAGTTTCCCTGTTTCAATTGGGATTCCAAAGACTCAAACCGCTTATTTAATGAAGAGAGAATAGCGGTCATTTGAGATGAAGAGTCATCTTTAATGGTGGAAACAGGTTGTGTAGTCCTCCTATCAGTGCCTTGAGTATTATTTGCAGATAGTTGATCCAAGAGTCTGATCACCTCATTAACAGGTACATTACGATACCCTCCATTAGTCATTGAATCAACCATCGCCTTAGATTGAGGATTAAGGCGATTGCAAAATATCTGAACCACTACCCATTTGTCCACCCCATGATTAGGGCATCGCTTCATCAACATCTTATATCTCTCCCAAGCTGCATAAAGATGCTCATCTGAATGTTGTCTAAAACTCAAAAATTCATCTCGAGCTTCCACAGATTTATCATCAGAAAAGAAACGAGCTCTAAACTTGCTTTCAAGCTGATCCCAAGAATTAATGGATCCTTCCGGAAGATTGTTAAACCAGTCTCTAGCTGTGCCTTGTAGAGATAAAGGGAATAAACGAAGCCGTAGAACATCTTGAGGGACTCCGTTTTGCTTGAAAGAGTCACAGACTTCCAAGAAATACATAAGATGCTTGTTTGCATCCTCATTGTAGAGCCCATGGAACATTCCGTGTAACTGTAGCATTGTGATCATAACAGGTTTGATCTCAAAAGAGTGTGCTGTCATCTCTGGCATCCGAATGCAAGATTGCATGCCCCTCATATTACGGCTAGCAAAGTCATTGACCGTAGCTCTATCATACTCATCGTCAGCCATGGTTTCAGCTTTAGATTCAGAGTCAGATTCAGTCTCAGTTTCGGCTTGTGTGTTGTCAATGAATTCCACTCCTTCAAGTATCACTTCCAATCCGTCTGGAAATATACGCTGCATATGCTGAAAGGATACCTAGAAGAAGAAAACCAAAACGCGAGTATCAAACTAGAAAAAGAATAAAAACAAAACAAAAACAACTATGAATGAAAATTATAAACTAACCTAATAGTTCAATCGAAATTTACTAACACTAGCCTAGGGTTGACCAAGAGATTTTTACAAATCCCCGGCAACGGCGCCAAAAACTTGTTCGCCCGCAAGAGTACGGATCGTAACGTAGTAATAAATTATCGTCCCACAGAGATTTGTTTTAAAACCCCAATCAAACAACAGGCTAATGAACTCAATTAAGTTGAACAAATCAAATTCTTTTAGAAGATGGTTTTGAAAACTAATTTTAAAATAAAAATAAAGAAACAAACAAGAAAGATTTATATCAAAGAACTAAGCCTAGGATTAATTCTCACCATTGTATTTCATGAACCCTAATTAATTTCCCTTCCTTTAGTCTTTAAATGACAATTTATGTTTGCCTAAGATTCTAAAGTACTTGAAACGCTCTCTCGAGTCAAAATCAATTCTATACTTCTCATTAACTTGCTCAATCTCTTGTTACAAATTAATAAAAGTATGCCTTAAGAGCCAACCTTAATATGACAAAACTAGGTCGATAGATATATCTCTATTCTACCCGACAAACCATCCGTTAGTTGATTTAAACTTCAAGTCTAGTCTGATTTACCCTAGTTCTACATCTAAACTATCTCTCTCGAGTATAATTTAAATGAACAAATTACTCTAAAGGGTGATCAGTCAATTAGAGGCATTAAGAACAAGATAAATCAACATAAATAGTCATTAAATTCTAAAAGAAAAGGAAACAATTAGGTTTCAATCCATACAAGGCTTGAATCAATCCTAGAACAAAAGATTTAGCTACTCATGAATGAATTAAACCAGCAAATACAAAGAAATCCCATGTTTAATTCACAAAAGTAACAAAGAATGGAAGAAAACAAGAAGAATCTATCACCTAGGGCAAGAAACTCCTCCAATTTTGCTTCTCAACCTCCAATTTTGCAAACCCTAGCTCCAAAGTTGTGTGTATCAATGAGTCTAATGGTTCCTATGGGTTCTAGGGTTCAAAGGGGGCTGATTCTCCTCTAATTTTCGTGCCCTAGATGGTTTAAAAGGATAAAAAACGAATCTGTGCGAAGTCAGAATTTTTAGGGATTTTCGCGCCGTGCCATGGCACTCAGGTGCTGTGCCATGGCACCAGAGGCAATTTCCAGCAATTTTCAGCAGTTAAACTCCAGCTTTCTCCAATATTTTCCTTTGCTTTTCTTCTCCTTCCTAGCTTATAATATCAATTTGTACCTATCAAAATCATACATAAATGTGAGGGAATCATGCCAATCAAATTTTCTAATAAATTGTCATATTTATTTCAAAAATAATTAAATTAAGCTTATATGACAAATTTGTATAATTTTCTCTAAAAAGCTCTCAAAATTCCTTTAATTAGCATTGATGACTCCCCAAATATCTTCTAAATAAGCCCTAAATCAATGTTAAATGGGGAGTCATCAGAACACTACACATTATTAGGTGTAATATTTCAGGAAAGCACCGCAACGGGAGTACTTCATCATGCATTTACACAGGATCCACCTAGTTTTGATGATGAGGTTCAACTAGAGAGCCAATACTGTCATTCTAGAGTTCATGCAAACTGTGATAATGATGAAGATGATGTTGATGACCCCATTTCCCATAGTACAAAGCGGAGTATCGAATTTTCTAATAGAAAGAAACAGAAAGCATCTAGGACTATGCAAATGGGAGATGCAATTCTAACATGGGTGGAGGCATATAGAGCAATGTCGGTGGAGGTCAAGGAGTGAAGTTAGTGTTGGAACTCCATCGTGTGATAGTTATTCCATTACTGCTTGTGTTGCTATTCTCAATGAGATGGATCTTTGTAATGATTATTATACCAATGCAATAAAACAGTTTACTGAATCCATCAATAGGGAGTTATTTATGGCTTTGCTTTTAGAGAGAAAGAGAGCATGGTTGGAAAGCCTATAGAGATGTTGGAGCTCCTACACAAAGAACTTGCAAAAGATATTGGAACCTTTTGTTAGTTATAGTTGTAATTTGTTTTACTAACATATGCATGGGACATCTTTATTTTCAGTTTTTTCCCCTTAATAATTACTAATCAATTTTTTATTTGTTTAGTCTTCATCAAATCTGTCACAATTTGTTTATGTATAAATCTTTTTTTAATGGTTTGATTTAAAGTTTTATGTTTTACTTTCATTGTTTTTAAATGATTTATATAGATCAGTATTTAATTTTTTTTATTGAACTAAGTTTAGCAATATAACAAGACACTCTCTCCAATCCTAATTATAAGATCAAGTTGACTTTTTTGGGAGAAATTAATGATGCAAAATAAATCATTTTAAATTGTTTATATTTAGGCTTTCTTCTCAAAATTAATTTATTTTACATATAAACTAACATATAATCTAATTAAATGTAGCGCATGTTAAAATTTGGTACTCTATTTTGCTTCCTTAATCTCCGCAAAAAAAGTCAACTTAATCTTATAATTAGGACCGGAGGGAGTATCAAATATAAAAAATGGCATCAATATCGTTATATAAGGTGAACTAAACATTGTTTCCTTTTTTTATGTAAGTTGATGTTAAGAACAATGGTTTAAAACAAATTTTTATATTGTTGTTTTTGTTTTTTTAAAAAACTATCCGGACAGGGCTTTTTTTTTCCCCCTAAAACTTGTTTCAAAAAACAATTAGTTAAACTTAAACATGCTTTTTTTTCGTTGTCTTAAAAAACAGTTATTGGAAAAAAAAAACAAGAGGAAAACCAAACAACCCCTAATTGGTTGTCTGGCATGCGAAAATGCAGTATATAATGAATTGTAATGGAATAAACGAACGGAATGAGATTACATTATAGTGGCTAGGAAAAGGATAAACTTTACTTCTTCTCCTTTTTTTATCCATCGGCTTTCAAAGCTATTAGTAAAAACTGGAACGACCACATGTTAAACTACAATAACTCATAGCCAGTTAATTTAAACGCTTGGTGGTAATAAATTTTACAATTAAAAAGGATATTCATATGAATTAAATGACAGATAGACCTGCTATTAAGGGCTTTCAATTTGCATATTTTCTAATAAAGATCAATCATTAGTTGGTCCTGAATCTACTCTCCCTCTTAATAACCGGCTTTGGTGGCCTTTGCAGCAGTCAGGTTTGGCATATAGTTTTTATACTGTGTCAGATCTTATACTACGCCCTCCTATAAGATGGAATTTCCCGCTTTTACGCTCTTTATATCCTTTGGAAGTGGTCAATCAATTTAAAGGTACTCCCTTACCAATTTTTCAAACAAAGGATATAATTCGATGGATAGGAAATATGTCAGGATCTTACACTGTCAAAGAAGGTTATCAATTATTAACTATAGCTCATTCCTTTCAGCAATCACGTCAATCTCAATTGTAGGATGTCCTTTCAGATTTGTGGCCTCAGGTATGGAAACATAATCTTCAGCCAAGAACAAAACAATTTCTCTGGAAGATATTGAAAGGAATTTTCAAAACAAGCACCTTCCTCAAGCATCACCATATGGTAATGAATGAGGTTTGTTTTTTCTGTTTAGAAAATAATGAATCTTTAGAGCATTTGTTCCTACATTGTCCTTTTGCAAGAGCATATTGGTTTGGATCCTTTTTAAATTTAAAAACAGATGTTCATACACATTGGACTTTAGCACAATGGATTCGACTTTGGTTTTCCATTCATAATTCTATGACTTCTTATACTTTTCAATTACCTTTTAAATTATTAGAATCCATATGGTATGCAAGAAACCAGGTGTGTTTTTCAGGAAAATCTTATACTCCTAGCTAGTTAATTGCAATGGCAATAGCTAGAACAAATGCAGAACAGATAGTGTTTCAAAAAAACACAACTCAAACAAATGATGCAATTCAAGGGGTTGTCCAAATGAAGCTATACCATCGCACATTATCTCTTCTCATCTCTTCCATACGGTATCTCAGGATCATTGGTTGGTCACTTTCAAGATAAATAATCGGCCTCAGTCAGGAAGAAATGCGATTATCCGGATCCATTATAATTCATCAATCTTGCATCAATGGTCTCTTCATCATACTATCACTCTTGGAGCTTTACAACTACAACTTACAGCATTACGGGATGCTTTGGTGTTTGTGCTTAATCAACAATTAATAGCTCATGCAGCAACTTATCCTATGTTTTTATATATTCCATGCTCTTCTCATGTTGAAATACTTCAGCAAGACATTACGGTCCCTTGACAGTTCAATTTCCTTGTACGGGAAATAGGAACCATGCTTGCTGTTTTTCCATGTTATTACTTTATAATATAAATGCAAAATTCATTTGTTATCAAAAAAATAAAGAATTAGATTCAATATATAAAATATTTGAAATATTTCTCGGAGCTATTAAAGAGAAAAGAATAGTGTATTAATCATATATGAATTGGGCGGCTAAACAAATCTTATATTTTATATTAAAATTGATAATTTGTGTGATAATCATGCTTTCTCATATATATGGAAGGGTGAATCATTTTCTTTATTTTAAAGAATAGCCAAGTTACTAGATTTATTTTATGGGAAAAAGGGGCTAAAATCCGTGGTCATCTCTAGCGGTTCCGCTCACGTAAAACTGAGCAACAATTTATTACTACTACCTCCCTCCGTTCAGGTAAAACTAAGCAACAATTTATTAAGAAAGTAAAATAAGTTAGTTAATAATAACATGTGTGATATATTATTAGACTATGTAATAATTTATAAGTCAAATAAACTAGTTTGGAGAAAAGAATTAAGATAAATCAATTTATAAATGACTTATTTAGTTTTATTTAACACATGAGGAAGTCCTATATTTTAAACTTCATAACTCCTCTCTCTCTCTCTCCCCAACTTCACCACTGCCCATTACTTCATCAATAATTCAATATAACATTTCTATTTTGTTCACAGAATATCAAGATCACTATTAATCACAAATCCTCACAAAAACTCCAAAAGATATTTGATAACCAATTATCTTTTGTGGTTTATAAAATTTCATTCATCGTATTTTGTAAACTTGTGTGTTAAAAGAATAGTGAGAAGCAGCCCACAGTAAGAAGGCAATACACCAAATACAAATTCTTTTGGAGAATTTCAAGGGTTATATCTCTTCATTAAATATATTTTATACGTGCAGCTGTATAAGTGTATATATAGATATATCCTTGATCAGTTTCATTTATATATAAGGTGATTGATTATATAAATATAAGACAGAAAGAAAACAAGTGTTGAGAAAAAATCAATGGCGGAGAAGAAAGTGATGGTAATAGCCATGGATGAGAATGATCACAGCTCTTACGCTTTAGAATGGACTCTTGACACCTTCTTCACCCCTTTCCATTCTTTCTCTTCTTCTTCTCCCTTCAAACTTGTCATCCTCTATGCTCGCCCCTTCACTCCCCTTCCTGTTAATGTCGCAGGACCTGGTAAATTCTGTTCGACCTAATCCGGATTAGATCTTCTGTATTAACACACATTAAGTGTTATTATGCTGGACAATGTATTTCTTTGTTACACTCATCATTCATTTTATTTTGTCTCCTTTCCATCTCTTTCTAATATATCTTCTTTGGTCCTAATTACATGAGCTAGCTAGGTAACTACATATACTAAGTAGATTTTAAAGAAATTCATTAATTAAGTTAGTTATTTGTAGAAGATGTGTACTGGTTTTCCTAAAATACCCCCATAGTCATTTGTATTGGATACTATCCCTTGATTGAAACCTTCTTCATTTGTGCAATTAATATGGATATTTTGAAGAAAATATTATTAATTTGAGGTACAGAGTAGATTGAGGTGTTATACTCAAAATTAAAACAAATCGATCATAAACTAGCTTTACTATATTTACAACATGAGGGAGTGGTAGATATATTTATTTATGAATGCAGAAAGTTTGAATATGTTAAGACTAAAAGCAAGTTAGAAATAGACGAGTATGATAACATTATTAATTTGGTGGGAAGGATTTGTAGACGTGCTGGAGGTGCAGATGAAGGTGGTCTCTGATCAAATTACTGGAAAGGCTAAACAGATATGTGCTGATAAATTGGTAAGGTTCTTTTAATTTAATTATATATATATATATCTATAATGATACAATATAATAATGTGGAAGGTGGGAGATGTGGAAGTGGAAGTGATAGAAGGGGATGCCAGGAATGTGCTGTGTGATACTGTTGATAAACACCGTGCTTCCATCTTGGTTCTTGGTAGCCATGGCTATGGCAAGCTCAAAAGGTCCCATTTTCTTTAAAATTTTATTTTAAATCGAAAGCATGTTGAATTTAGAGGATTTTTTAGTAGATTTATTTAAGGGAAAATATTAAATTAAACAAATGCAAAAATTTGAACCATCTAATTTTAATAATTTTTAAACAAATAACCACCTGTAATTTCAATGTAGATGATCTAAATTGATAAATGGGTATTAAGAAAGATGTAAGATTTAAAGGTCATACAACTAATATTGTCTCAAAAATTATTGTATGTCATCTTAATCCTCGAACTATTGCAATTTTTTTTTTAGTTTTCTCTGTAACACTAAAATAATCAGTATATCAATATTAATATTAGTGTAAAATTTACAGCGAGTTATATTATATTTAGATGTGAATTTAGTTTTTTTATCGATATATCTATTAGTATAGCAAAACAGTTTATAAAAATCCAAAAATAACATCTATCATGGATTAATTACGTCTATCTTGATTGACTTTTTTCCTTGTTTTATGCAGAGCATTTCTGGGGAGTGTGAGTGATTATTGTGCTCATCATGCTAACTGCTCAGTGATGATTGTGAAGAGGCCAAAGACCAAAAATTAAAGCCACTATCTCTTCTACTTCATCATTTCCACTTTATTGTTATAATTAAAACAAACTCATTTCAATGTTTTTATAATTATACGAACTTATTTCAATGTTTATGTACCTTTTAAATCCATGTAAGGGTGTTTGTATTTCTTGTTTTGTATATTTGTGGGTGATCAGTTATTTGTACCTCTTTATGTTGAATGCAAGCCATTTTCTGTATGTTTAAGACAAAGACCTCACTTTTGTTTCTATGTTGTAATTTTCTTTTCCAAACGAGAAAGGTGCATATTTGTCACTCTAAGATTTTAGTTCGGTATCTTAATTTTATAAACTTAATTACTTAGGTTAATGTATGAAAATATTTCGTCAACAACATTTTAGTTGGAGGATTGAGAGGACACCTTATAAATTTAATATGGACTAAAGTAAAATCCAGTGTAAAATTAAATGGGCAAGGTATATTTTCACCCTTTGAAAAAAATTAAATTCGTCTGCCAGCTGTGCAGCCTTGTCCCACCAAATATGAGTGTTAAAGTTGTGCAAATTTCTTAAGAATGTGAGAAAATTCTAATTAAATATTTTTTTGACTGAAAATTAAATATCTCCAAATCTTGAAAGTATAAAACTAGTGATTCATATTAAAATGTGCTGTTTTTCTTTTGGCCATAAAAATGTGCTGTTATTGATTCATAAATGTAATAGATAGCCAATACTCATCGTTGGTGGCGTCAACTGATGAAAGAGTTGGCTATTCAACTATCTTGGTGAATTTTCGATTACGGTTCGGTTTTACTCAGCCCTAGGGGCACCCCACAGCTAAGTAAAGTTAGGTAAAACTTACCTGTGTAAACAGAAAAAAAAGGGTTTGCTTGTCATGCTCCAAAGCCCAGAGGAACAGGCCCCGTGGATAATAAGTTAGAAGCCCTGCCCTTGAAATTGTAGGTGAACCCAACCCTTTCCTAAAACTTTATCATGGGGCATAACACAAAGCCAATGAAGTGCAGTTAATAAAACTTATATTTATGGAAAACAACAAAACTTATTTTATGTTTCACTATAAATATTGTATATTAGTGTATGTCTATAACCCTAATTTCTTGCTTACGATTTCTTTTAGATTCTTTTCTTTTCAAATACCTCAAACCTTATAACCTCCCAATGAATGACTTGTGTGGAGTTTCTAATGATAAATATTATGATGTTCACCATTATTACTCCTTTGTAATCATAAGTAGGAACTCCAGGAATCGGTTTCCCTACTCATAAAAAAGGTGAGTATGGAGAGTTAGGCATATCTAGACCGTCTAGATTTCATCTGGATGGTCTAGATTTGATTGTAGATACAACTCTTATGATAGATACAAAATTCAAAATCAAATCTAGACCGTCCAGATGACATCTAGACGATCTAAATACATCTAACTCTCCCTACTTATCTTTTTGATGAATATGGAAACTGGTTCCAAAAACTCCAATAGTGTATATGCCTATAAATAAAGATGATGTATGAGGCAGCTTTACGCTATTGAATTATAAGTGAGTGAAGAATACTCTTGCTTCCGCCCAGCCCCTTGTCTCGTTCTTCTCTCTTCTTCTATCCATTTTCTTTCTTTCCTCTTATTATTATAACACATTTTGATATGTTTAGAATATTTTTATGAGATGTTTTAGCCAATCTAAAATGATATGAAAATTATCATTCATAAAGCATAACGTACAGAACTGTTTTGGACCTACTCTATAGGAAGCCTATTATGTAATAGCCCAATGCGCATAATATTAATGGGCTTTGAGAAAATGGGAGGCCCATTTATGTAGAACTCTTTTGGACATATATGGTTAATATAGGGCTCGTTTGGTACACTGGAATTGATTTTGATGGAAATGGAAATGGATATGGATATGGATATGGATATGGATATGGATATGGAAATGAATATGGATATGGGGTATAAAAGTGTGTTTGGTATGTCATGGAAGTAGGATCTAGTTTTCTTATGAAATGACCAAAATATCCTCCTATTTATTTATTAAAAAAAACACCCCCAACATCCTATAGCCTTCTTTCCTCCGTTCTGCAACCTTCGTTTCCCCATCAACATTGTTAAAAAAAAAAAACTCTCCCCTGATTATCACAAACTCTCACCATCCAAAATCATCAAGCCACAAAAGAAACCAAATGACATCTCATATTTAATCACCAATATGCATTCAACAATTAAATCAAGAAACAAGAAATCAGAAATAGTACACCCAGATTAAAAACAAAACATCATGAAGCAAAGGGAAAAAATCAACATCATTGATGGACAAAGGATAGATCGTCGATGGCTTGACTTTAGGACAGATCGTCGACGGGTTGCCGGAGAATGTGGCTGGATCAAAATTTTGTGACAGGCTTCAAAATTTGGGCGAAGGACAGCATGGTCGACGGCTTGACTTTAGGTCGCGAGGGTTGGAATCGAAATGAGAGAAGAGGGCCAGATCTAACTGGAGGTGGCCGCCGCCGGTCATCGTACAAGTTCGCCTCTAGTCACCGTTGTCAAGGGTGGGCAGAGGTTGGTGATGACTGAGTTTGGAAGAAGATGAAGAGTGGATGAAAAAAAAAAAAGAGGGGCAAGATTAGAATTCCATGGATTTTTTCATAATTCCATGGGTTGTGGGATGGAAGCAGATTGATGGAATTGAGACAAGATGGATTCCATGTGAAGGCTAATTCTAAGGCTTTGAATTTGTACCAAACAATCCTAATACATGGATTCCAACTCCATTTCCATATCTAAGGGCCCAATTCAACCATACCAAACAGGCCCTAATATAATGTTTAGTCGCTAGTTTGATTTCATTTTGCTTTAGGTACCCTGTAGTTTGAAACAAAAGATTTTAGTCCCTTAAGTTTCCTTCTATTTATAAAGTTATTACCTAGAGTGTAATAGGGACCTTGATGGTGTTAGTGCTGAAAGTTATTACCTACTCGCTCCCTTGTCATCATATTTAACACTATCAACTACCTTTATATATAGGAGGAAACTTAAAGGTCTAAAATCTCTTATTTCAAACCAAAGGGACCAAAAGCAAAATGAAAGCAACTATAACGACCAAACATTATTCTGTATTAATCCACAAACACACACACATACAAAGGTGCAACACATCCCAAGTAATTTTAGGGTTGCAATTAACACCACAAAGTATTTAATGGTGCAATTAGCATCCAATGTACTAAAAATAGGCAAAAAATCAACATAAATTGTTAGGTGAACATGGTTTGACATGTCATTTGTGGCCTCTTCAATCACAAGCAAACACACAAGTTTTGATGTGGTATTATAATTTGAGTGGAGGCTCCAAAACAATTAGTTAGATAAATTAATTTTTTGTCAACAACTTGCGAAGTTAAGAAAACGCTGAATAATTTTTTTTTTTCATTTGATAAGTAATTGTTTTTGGCGTCCAATCAGATTAAAACATTCCCATCAAACCTTACGTATTTACTTGTGATAGGAAGATCACACTTTCAAACCGGTCAAGAATTTCTCAAAGATAATACCTACAGTTAATTTCTCTACTCCTTTTCCTTCCTCCATTGAAACCCCGTCGATTGCCGCCGCCTCCCTCTTCCTTCTCTCTTACCCTCAGAAGGAACATACATATATACTACCATGTTTCCAGCTTCAACCATTTGGATATCTCCTCCTGCCTCACTGCCAGGTACGATTTGAGTTTCACTAACTACACCAACACTAACACTCGAGCCAGCAACTGTTATTTTCAAACTTTTGTTGTCTGATCCGTATTGACGAGGGTGAACTACCAGAGTATTTGGGCTCTGTACCCTGCTTAACTTCTTTTGCCTCATTCTATACAAGTAGAAAACTATGACACCGATAATTGAAACCAAAAGCACACCCCCAACTACAACAATTATAATCACTACAACATGAGAAGATTTTTTGCCACCATTAGCGGGAATTCCACCATTATCTCTGGTTGTACCTTAACCTGTAGGGTTTCAGAGATGTGGAACCTAGAGGGATTGAACTGCTTCTATCCTTGCCTTTGTCCTTGTTACCATTAGTGTTAACTTATACACTAAAAGATGGAACTTTCCCATAAAGCTGATTATTTGCAAGATTCAATTCAGTAAACATAGGAAGTGCAGTGAGCTCTCCAGGAATCGTGCCGGTGAGATCGTTATCAGCAAGCATAATTCTTTGCAGTGATTTGAGTGAAGCAAACTCTGCGATATGGTACCAGATAGGCCCATTATCTAAAAATTAACAACAGTTTCTCCTTACTACAGGTAATCCCAAGCCAATTAGCACATGGATCATTGCCCTTTCATTCATTAGCAAACCTTTGAGGATACCCCATAAGTTTAACAATGGATAGCAAAATATTCATCTGAGAATCATAATTCCCAGGAGTTGGCAAGCAAAAGTCATTCGAATCCTCAGTCATATCCACTTCAACCCCATGATTGAACATGATATGATGATGCAGAGAACTCTGTACCAAACATGGCCGGCTGTAGTGTAACAAGGACCTTGACGGTGTTAAATATGATGATGCAGTACCACCCACAGTCAATTAACTTTATATACAAAAGGAAACTTAAGTGGGTAAAATCTCTTCTTTCAAATTAAAGGGACCAAAAGCAAAATAAAAGCAAACTATAGTTACCAAACATTATATTAACCCACAAACACGCACACACGAACAAATGTGCAACACATTGGAAGTAATTTTGGAGTTGCAATTAACAGCCTAAAGTATATAATGGTGTAATTAGCATCTAATGTATTAAAAATAGGCAAAAAAATCAACAAAATTTTTTAGATGAACCCGGTTTGACATGTCATTTGTGGTCTCTCCAATCACAAGCAAACACACAATATTTGATGTTGATATCTTAATCTTTCTGGACGCTATAAAACAATTAGCTGTTAGATAAATTAATTTTTTTAAATGTCATATTTACCCAGGAAGTGTGCAAGGTGTATTATATCTGCCTAGAAAGTAATTTTTGGTTGCCACAGAAGTGTGCAAAGTATATCATATTCGCCTTTTACTGTTAAAATATTAATGGTCAACTTCAACTATTTAACAATTAACATGAGTTTTTTAACAGTAAAGGGCGAATATGATACTTTGCACACTTCCTGGGCAAAATTGGACTAAAAAATACTTCCGGGACATATATGATATACCTTACATATTTCCAAAATAAATATGACATTCAACCCCTTTTTTTTAACTTGTAAAGTTAATAAAAAACAAAATAATTTTTTTTATTTGACAAGTAATTATTTTACAGCGTCGAAATTAAAATTTCCGCTTCACAATTCACACGTCGTGAATTACTCTTCTCTCTTCGTTTTCTTCCTCCGTTGAAACCCCGCCGATAGCCGCCGCCTCCCCCTTCCTTCTCTCTTATCCTCAAGAACGAACATACATACATACATACATACATACATGTTTGTGTGTCGACTTCCATGGAGTTCTCTGTGATAGCTGCGGAGAGAGCTCTCTCTATCTCCGCCGTCAAGGTTCGTCTCCTTTCCCTTCCTCCGATTCATCTCCAGAAATTCCAACAATGCAACCAAAACAACGCCTATTTTTTTTTTTTTTTTTTTCGTTTCCAGTTGAAACTGTGTGGATTCGATCTTACTGTTTCCAAATTCATCGTTAACATTTTTCATTGAGTCAGAGTGCGTTGATTTAAGGTGCTCATCTGATTGCATTGTGCCGTGGCTGAAGCTGCATATAACTCTCTCTCTCTCTCTCCCCTCATTCTTAAGCCATTCCTCCATCTACAGGAGCAAACTTCTCTCTCTTCGCCGTCAACATACGGTAACAGATTCTTTCATCTTATCATAGGTTAGGCAGTTATCAGCAAATTTCTTAATTGAAATTCATTCAGTAATGTGTTTGCTGTCTTTATTTTGATTTAATATGTTTATCTTTGTTTCGAATTAGTTAGTTAACTACTCGTTCTAATGTATGTGGAATTCTGCTTCTATGTCTCTTTCATGTTAAAATTGTATTTCAGAGGTATATGAATTTCTGCTAAGTTATGGTGCTAGCTAGACGTGCACAAATTTTTGGCAGTCTCCTTTTGAGAGCTGTGCAAGATTCTGGCTCTAAGAAGGTGAAGGATGTAAGTAAGAATTTTTGTCAATGGTATTTGACTGCGTCTGCAGCCTGTGAGTTGCCAAAGAAACTGAAGAAATCTGAGAGAAAGCCATTGGTGAGAAGTATTAATGAATTGAAGCGTGAAGCTAGACAGAAGAAGAAAGATAGGCAAAAGGTTCATGAGATTGTACTACAACCTCCTGAGAATGGCATGTTGGTGGAGCAATTAATTCCTGTTGCGCATAGAGTCTATGCTGCCAGACTTGAACTTCTATCTATTGTTTCAAGGCTTGTCAAGCACATTGCTGTTTATACTTGCAGGTAGTACAACTATTTATTTAAGCTATTATTGTTTCCCTACATAGAAGAGCTTCCCTATTAATCATGATGTTTGAATTCTAACTTCATAAAAAAAAAATTACTCAAACTTGCATTCTTTTAGATAGGAACTTTAATGTTATAGACTAATGGTTCAATGCATGCCGTGTTTTGGAGCACTTCTTGATGTAAACAAGAGCAGTTGCGAGTGAATTATGTTGACATATCTCACCATTGAGGATTTTTTTTTTTCTCCTTAAAAAATTGTAATTCCAAACAGTTAATTTGCAGCTTGTGTGGAGAAGCTCATGTTGGTCACCCGCCACATAAAATAAAATCATGTAATGTTAGAGGAAGCTTATCAAGCAAACAGCATAGTTGGGTCAGAGGAGGTCTTGAACATATTTTGCCAATTGTAGATTCATTTCATCTTTACGACAGAATAGGAAGGGCAGTTTCACATAATGAAATGCTCGAAGTGGACAGAATTCCTGCAATTGTTGAATTGTGTGTCCAGGCTGGTGTTGACATACCTGAATACCCCACCAGGAGAAGGGCCTTTCCTGTTTACTGCGTGGCTGGTAGGATAATTGATTTTGAGAAAAGGTTTCCCAAGCACGTTTCTCTTGGCAAAGACATAGAGGCAAGCGGGTTTTGGCATGAAAAAAGGAAGGTGGATGGAGGTGTGAATCCAATGGAATTGCAATATAATGATATTCAAGGTTAGTGGATGCAAATACCATTTTCCTCTTTCCGTCTTGTCCTGTCATTTTTATTATATTGATTTTAAAATTAGACGGTGCTTGTTAGCAGACTTTGGTGCACCTTTGGCTGTTCAAGGAATGAAAGCGTGGGAGAAAATGTGCACAGGAGCTACAAAACTTATGGAGAAGTATGCTGTCCAAACCTGTGGATATTGTCCAGAGGTGCAAGTAGGACCTAAAGGTCATAGAGTTAGAAATTGTCAAGCCTACAAACACCAGATGAGGGATGGGCAGCATGCTTGGCAGGAGGCAACGATCAATGATTTGGTACCTCCAGTATATGTCTATCATATTCAAGATCCACAATCTAGTGAACCTTTGGTAAATGGGTTGAAGAGGTATTATGGAATGTTGCCTGCAGTGGTTGAGCTATTTGCGCAGGCTGGGGCACCAATTGGAAAGAAATATGCAAGTGCAATGAGGGAAGATGTTGTGATCCCTAAAATGGATGAGGAAAAGTGGGTTGTTTAAAATGATGCAATGAGTGGCTTGCGGTGCATGGAGGGCCCTTTCAGGTTGAGGAAGAGTCTAATATAAATTCAAATGTACTTACAAAACTATGAGATGGTGAATGCCAGAGAAAAGAGTGGATCAGGCGTGAGGTTGGAGAAAAATAAGAATGGTAGATTGAACTTTCTAGCGATCGATGGCAACTAATTTTTGCTGCTTTGGTCGCGCGGAGACTACACCGTCCCTGCATGGAACTCAATGTTCCCTTTTTCCACCATGCTCTTCAATGAAAGAGACACAAGTGCAAATGCACATCTGGTTCCACCAAATTTAGCTGGCGACTCGGTTTTACTTTCTCATGGTACCACTACTTGTTAAATGTCAGATCTCTTGTGGAAAGGTCTGTCCGAATATCTCTTACACATGCCGGCAATCAATCGGGATTTCTTTTCGTGAGGTATTTCTACTCTACTTGAGGGTTGGCATAATTCTTTTTCCCTCCACTTGATTGTCTATAACTCTGTTGCTTTTAATGATGTGTAGTTCTGATTCCGAAGGATTCTGGTAATATTCCTATAAAATGCTTAGCTATGTGATTTCAGACCAAGAAATCTGTTTTTGGGATAGATGTATGAAAATAGGGAATAATTCACTTGTAGAAATATAATTGGAAGGATCTGCAATGAACATTGTATTGTTGGCTTGGCCTGTAGTAGCTGCTAACCTAGTGCTTTTATACTTACTAGTAGTATGCTGGCGGTGCTGATCAGATTGGCTCTTAATTTGAAGAATTTTTCACTATACAGAAGAAGTAAACAGACTATCTGAAGTAGACGGTACAGGTGCCCATAAGGCGTTGATAAACATGCTCATTCCCATGCATATTGTAAATCATTTTCTAAAATATTTGTGTTTCATTTCATGGGTCATTTCACGAAATATTGAGAGTAATTAATATGTTTATCATAAAAGTGTCTCTGAAATAGTTAACCTTTTTTTTATAAACACCCCAAAAAAATAATAAAAAATGAAAGGCATGCTTGGAAATATTGGAATGCTTTGGGGATATCAACTAATGACTAAATTGTCCAACCTCAAATTAAAAGGAAATGTCTAAAATGCCTTTGGTTCAAATTTTTTTTATAGTAAAGGGGGGCTCGCCACCACCGCCGGCTGATGGAGCCTGTGCCACGTGGCATATGTGTTTTGGTGGGGGGGGGGGAGAATTTGGAAAGTCCCACCCCCTCACCTTTGAAGCTTGGTGCCTTTTTATTATATATGTTATAAAAATTATAAGTTGTAGAGCGAGATCTTTTAATAAATAATATATCTAAAGATCTGGTTACCGATAGAGCACAATGGCGTCGTGCGATCCATGTAGCCGACCCTATTTAGTGGGATAAGGCTTGGTTGTTGTTGTTGTTTGTTGTGTATAGATATATATATATATTCTATCTTTCATTCATTCTTAATATTTTACCAGAATTGTATAAATGATTATCAAATCCGGATAAGTAATTATCAACATGCTTCTATCCCTTATCCGGTATCCAACGTTGGTAATTCTTTATCCGAATTTGGTAATCTCTTATACAATTCTGAGAACAAACAAAAAGAAGTTGGTAATGATGTTGGCAATTAGATGGAAACGTGTTGGTAATCCCTTATCCAGATTTGGTAATCTCTTATACAATTCTGGGAACGGACAAAAGAAGTTAGTAATGATGTTAGTAATTGGATAGAAACATATTAGTAATCCCTTATCCGGATTTGATAATCCCTTATACAATTATGGGAACGAACAAAAGAAGTTGGTAATGATGTCGGTAACTAGATAGAAACATGTTGGTAATCCCTTATCCGGATTTGGTAATCCTTTATACAATTTTGGGAATGAACAAAAGAAGTTGGTGATTGGATAGAAACATGTTGGTAATCCCTTATCCGGATTTGGTAATCCCTTATACAATTCTGTGAACGAACAAAAGAAGTTGGTAATAATGTTGGTAATTAGATAGAAAAACATATCGGTAATCCCTTATCCGAATTTGGTAACACCTTATTCGGTTTTGATAATCCCTTACACAATTCTGGTAAAATATTATGACTTAATGAAAGATATAACATATATAATTTTAGTAACATATATAATGAGAATATTTGGTGGCTCAAAGGTGAGGGTTTGGGTTCGATTCTCACCCCCTCCACTTTCCAAATTATTTTTGGCCCCCCACACATACCTGCCATGTGGCAGGTGGGGCCCAAACCTGCCACATGGCAAGTGGGGGCCCCTTTATTAAAAAAAAAAAATTTAAAACCAAAGGCATTTTACTTAAATTTAGGTTGGACAATTCAGCCACTTGTATTAATTTGTCATTTCTGAAATTTATTGTAGTAAGTTGTCATTTTACTAATTTAAGGGTCTTTTTCTGTCTTTTTCGTATCAACTACTTGTCTGGGTCTCTGTCCTGTGGTTAAAGATGACGGGTTTGGGCCTTTAATATGCCTCTGGCCATATTGTCTTTGGTAATACTCCAACCTTTTAACTCTTTTTTTTTTATTTCCTTAAAACTTACTTAAAATTGTGTTTGGGATTTATTTTTTCATATGGTGAAGAATTCAATATTGCTCCATTTCATATTTATTAGATGTTAAAATGTCACCTTTTTATAGAATTTAGCGAAACAAAATAAAATATATATTTGAAAAGTTGGGGTATTAGTACTATAAGGGATAATAAATGTATTAGAAGGTGGCACATTTGACATCGTATTCCCTCAGGATGACTATCATCAGCAGTAGAGGAAGCAGGAATATATTTTATAGAAAAGAAAACTAAAGAAAGCGAAAGAGGGAGTAATATTGTCACTTGATCAAATTCTCATCTTAAAACAGTTTTTAAATAGCTCGTTAATCTTTGTCGATATGCTCATGGAAATGAAATGATTGGAAAACTAAATGCATGACATTTTGATGCTGTACTATAAGTTTCAAAGAAAACATCATTTTGTGATTTGAATCTTCTGGATTAGTTGCGTGACCTAGTTTGGCAAAACCATTGACCAAAGAGATAATAAGTAATGGAATACTACATTATGATCTCTTCTCGCGCTTTGCCTTGAAATTTGACCAATTATTTTTCCAAAAAGAAAAGGACAATGTAATAAATTTATAGGGTATGAAGATGCAAAATAAGGATAGATGGTCGGACCAAATTTTTTTTTTTTTTTTTGGTGAGTTGGAAGGAAAATTAGAGGGTAATCCTCTCAATATAAAATTATGAAAATTGAGCCTCTTTCAATTAATTTAAATGTCCATTAAATATTGACTAAATTAACTCGGCATTAAATTGCCATTGTTTCCTGTCTGGCTACTTTTACCTCAATTTATGGCTTCAATTTTGGTCTCTGTTTGTTGATCTATCTTTTTTTTTTTGGGGGGGGGGGGGGGGGGGGATAGTTTTAATTTAAAATGTGACTTCTTGTAATTTTATTTGGTCAAGTTCCTACGCACTGTCTTCTACAGTTCTATGGATGGTATTTGATCAACTATTTATTATCCTTTACATTAAATACATTCTTAAGACCTTTAAAATTTAGTATTTAAGGATGACTTTTTTATATCCACACGCACACACAAAATATTTTAAAATTTTTAGCAAAAATATGTGATTTTAAAAATTAAACTTAATATATAAGTATCTAAAAATATTTTTTCAACCAATAAAATTATCATTTCAGTATTTTTTTGTTAATTTGGATTTTGAACGTTCTACAATTTTATGCATGAATTAGTGAAGGTTTTGGAAATATAATCTTCACCAATTAATGGAACTTCATTTGTTAATTTGGATTTGAACGTTCTAATAATCTTTAAGTATATAATTAGTAAATTATGCTTTGTTAATTTTTCAAAGGGGTAAGGTTGTGCTCATGTTCTTCTAAACCTTTTTTTCCATCTTCTAAACCTTATTTATAAATTATGTATACACGCAAACTTTTTCAGCAATCTAAGATATTAAAATTTAAAAGTCACTTGATACATGTAAATTTGAGAGGTTATGTCAAACAATTTTTTACAGTAACATACTTAATTATTTAGTTTTAGCCATTTAAGAGAGTAGAAAAGGTATTTGGGATAATTCAAGCTCCTATAAAATAATCATGTGTACTTTAAAAAAATAAATTATCTAATTTACTCATATACAGTTTCCCTCTCATAAGAAAATCAAGAGAATATGTCAATATGTTATTATTTTATTTAGATACCAAACTACAGAGCACAAAGTTAACGTAATCAAATATAGAGGATTAGAATTTCCAGTTGGATGAGAATTTTTTTTAAAATTTTTTTTTTTTACTTTTGAGACTCCATAAAAGACATGTTTTATTATAAGCTAATTGCTTGACTCATTCATTACTTCCAAAATCAATACTATATATTAATAGCAAATATAAGTGTTTTGAATTGTGACGATTAATTGCTATCTAAGAAATATTTCCATATATACAAATAAGAAAACTCATAATTGATTTTGACAGTGATGTAATCTAGGGGAGATGGATATATCTACGTTCCAAAAGATACGAAGTGAATTAAAAACAAAATTGAGACGATATTAACTATAAAGTTGTGGCTGCAGTTTGTAGCTACAAATATTTATTGCAAAAGCAAGATAGATATTTATTTTACTTAAAGGGTTATTAATTTAAATTAAAGGAGCATGCACTAATAGCATTAGGTTACAACAGCGATCGGACTCAACCTCTCAAGATGTAATACTGATAGGCTACAAAGCCTTTGATGAAGTTTCTATGGTTGATTAATTGATTGATCAAGTTCTATTTCTAATTGAAGAACAGGCTCTTGGATTTTTTTTAAGTGATGGTTATTCGAAATAAATGCTCACCATTTAACATATTATAAATAAAGATGTTAACATTTCAAAAACAGGACACAAGACACAAGTGATTAGAGAACTTGATATAAGCATTTTGGTAATTAATGTCGCCGACTCCCTCCCCTGCCTCTTTGCCAGAAGCGTCATTTTGCGCTTGGCGGGCTACTGCGGAGGAAGAGACTGCCAGAAGAACCTCCTTGGCATCAAATTGAGCAAACTTTAAGGGCCAAAAGAGAGTTTAACCCAAGTATTTTTCTATAAATAATTACATGATTTAAAACTAAAATATTTATTTATTTTGATTTTGGTTTTGCATTCAAAATTATTCTGGAAACATTAATAATTTGTTCCTTATAATTTACATTATTCTTATGTTACAAACTTTTTAAAATATATACAACCACTTTGATAACAGGGAAAACAGTAGGGACCAGGGAGTGATATGAAAATTCGTAACATCTAAGGACCAATCTGAAAATTCTTGCAAACTATAGGACCAAATCACTAATATTGTCCAATAATTTTGACTAAAATTTCATAATTTAATAGTCCAGCAAAAAAAAATTATTAAATTCTGTTTAATAGAAATATTCTACATTTAATTAAAAGGAAAAATAAACTAGTTGAACCCTTAAAATTATTTAAGGAGGTAATTTTTTAATTATAGAATACAAACTTTTATTGTCTATACTGATAACAAAAGAAGTTATAGTATGATGACGATAATACCAATTTCCCACAAAAACGTTAACAACACAAGAAACTACTTGTTCCTGTGTTGAGGATCAAGTTAAATTATCAATGTAGGATTTTAAATAAATGTTTTTATTAATTACAACGGAGATTACAAGAGGCAAGGAGTATAAAATATCATTCTCGAAAGAGACCAATAACTGTTGTCAAAAGTGTAGTTTTTACCCTGTGACCATATGCAAAGTTTTAAATATATAAACTTTTTTTCAGTGATAATCTTTTCCATTTAAAAATTAAACTTAACACGTCACCTGATGTAGGACAAGAGAGAAATTTGAGGGAAATTATGGGTGCTAAAAGATATAAGAGATTAGAGGACGAAGGACATAAAAAAGGAGGAGAAATACCAGAAGAAGGCCGGGAAAACAAGATTTTTTATTCAACTTAATTAACAATCATCAATAATTAATTACAAATGAGAACCCTAACTCTATTTATTGAGCTTTAAGAATAATAAAATATAATAACAATAATTCAAAATCAAGTATAGATCATAAATGGTAACCGCTATAATTAAAACATAAATAATTAAATAAATAAATCTAATGGATAAATATCCTTATTTAATATTTCTAATAAATAACCCTAAATATTCTAACTACTCATTCTCCTGTATCTCATCATCACCCTTCAAGACACTTTATCAATATTTAAAATTTCAACGACTTTATTTTTTTGCTGATAAAATTTATGGTGGAAGGGTTAGATAATTGAAAAAACACTTTATAAAATTAAGATAAAAGCTAGGTCTCAGTTATTTTGAAAGTAGCTGTATCGTGTATGCAAAGTCACTCTCTTCAGGAATCAGAAGTAATTTTTCTCTTTCTGATGAGGTCTTAATTTTGCTTCCCAGTAATTTCTTTGTGAAACTATAAAATGAATTGTAGAAAGTTAAACGTTTTAAAATAACCTTTTTCTAAAAGGAAAACGATTCCTGATGGATTATCACACTCACCAAAATTTAAAAGAATGGCAAAAAAAGGTGATGTGTTTTTATTGTGACAATGAACCCCAAAAAATGAGTTAAATCATGCAATCCAACAAAAATAAATTGATTAGGACATTGGGCATGTGCTCAACAATTGATGGGGTTTGCTCCTCACTCAATCGTTCAAATAAACATATAATTTTAGAAGAGTTTATTAGGATTGGGAAAACATTTTTTTATAAATAATTCAGAGGAATTATTTAATTATTTAATATACTTATCTGGTTGGACCAATTTTAGCATTTCCCTGAGACAAACACTTGAAGGTTGAATTATTTAATTTTCTTCCAAAATGAGTTTGAATGTTTAATTTCAATCTTGCCACTAAAAAGGAAAAACCTTTCAAAGAGGCTCATCTGATTGAGTTATGGAATACTTAAATCAAAATCCACCTATTAATAATATTGATTTTTCACATAATTGGAAAAAGTTATCTTTTATTAAAACGATTAAATGTTTCTAATTAATCAAATGATTGGAATTTGTTCAAAGCAATCGTAATTATTCATTTAAAAGTAAAAAAAAATGAAAATAGGCATGGTTTTGAGATTTTTTATGACTACAGTGACTCAATCTAACTTGTATTTAAGATAGAGCCTGTATTTGGAAGACAACAATCCTGATAATCATTCAAAAGAAGAAAAAGTGCTATTATTTTAGTCAATAATTTGACTTTAATCAAAAGGAAATAACATCACATTTAGTCATTTACCAGCTAGCCCGGCGGCCCGGCCTAATTTGTTCTTATACGTAACTATATTTAATTATGCTTCTGGATTCATAAGCAATAAAATGTATTAATTAATCTAAGTATGTAGAGCTTGAAAAAAGGTCGGTCTGCCTAACTAGGCCGGCTCTTTGTAACACCCCAAATTTTAGAAAAAGAGAAAATAAGGAATTATTTAAAATTTAGGAAATATTATTAAAATATCAAAAAGCATTAAAAATAAATTTATGATGTTTTAGGTATTTTTAATAATTTTAAGGCTTATTTTATTTAAGAAACAAAGAAGAATTAATTAGAAGATAAAATGTAATTTGGAGAAAAAGGGATAACAAGGGTATAGTTGAGATTTTAGAAATATATTTAGAAATTAAAAAGCCTTATAAATAAATTTATGAGGCTAGGTATATTTTTAATAATTTTTAAAGTTTATTTTCTTTAGTAGCTCAGGGAAAATAGTTAGAGGATAAATTTAAATAAAGGAATATTTAGAATCTTGGGGTGTTGGTTATTAATTAAAAAGTCTTATAAATAAATTTAAAAATCAAAGTATATCTAGAAAAATTATTTTGGGAACAGATTTAGGTCTATTTCTAAATGATAATGATAAATAAAATCATGATTTAAGAGAAAAAGAGAAAATAGGAAATGAAAAAGACAATATCTGCCCCTAGTTGAAAATATCTTCAATTATAAAGGGAAGGGCAAGATAGTAAAATACCCATAAAAACAAAATATCACATTCCTCTTTAAATACAGGCCATACACGTGTCCTCTTATTTCTATTTTCTTCTCATTTCCTCTGCCCTCTCTTCACGCATATACACACACATATATTCCTTCATTTTTCTCTCCCCGACTCTCACCTCTCCCTCTCTTCTCCCTCTGTTCGTCGGCATTCAGTGGCGTCCTCAGCTCAGACGACGGCGGACGGCGGCTGTTGACAGCGGAAGAAGCTCAAGAAGCTTGGAACAATTTTGGGTAAGTCATTTCTTCCCATTTCCTCTCCATTTCCGGCGCGATTTTGAGTGGATGGGGGGAGGATGATTCGAATTTTTGGATGGTCTTTGAAGCTTCTGAAATTATAAAAATGCTCCTTGGACCTTGTTCTTGGTTGCTTGAGTGTTAATTTTGGGAAGGAAGTGAAATAGGTTCAAGAATTTCGAACTTCTTCTTCCCCTGCTACTGTTCACCGACGGCCAAATTTGGGATTTTTGGGAATTTGTTGTTTTGAAGCTTAGTTACCCATGATTTCTAGCAATTCTAAGGTTATGGAGCGGATTATATGTTGATCATTAAAGGATAGGGAATTTTTGAACAATTTCTTGCTTCCTCTGTTCGTGTGAGCTGTCGGCCAAGAAGAAGAAGATTTTTGAAGTAACATATATGTATGAAATGGAATCAGGAATTGAGGCTTTAGGTGTATGGATTGATGAATTCTTGATTTGTTTGATTTGTTGCTCAATTTCTTTGCTTTTGTTCTGCTGGCCGAGAGGAAGAAAATGAAAGAAAAGAATTTTGGGAAACCAAAATCCTTGAAATATATTTGTTGAATTTTATCTCTGAATTGGGTGTGATAAGTTTGAGCTATAGTTGCTAACTCTATTCCTTCAATTTTCTGTTCTGTTTCGGCCAAAGAGAAAGAAATGGCCATTGATGTTTGTTTTGTTTTGGGAGATGGATTGGAATTTTGCTTATGTATGGTTGATTAATGTTAGGTTATTAGATGAGCAATTCTTGTCTTCTTGCTACTCTAACTGACGGGTTTGATCAGGGGAAGAAAAGAAATGTTGTGATATTTAATTAAAGGAGTAGGAAATGGTTACTAATGTTGTTGTAGCTTTAGGTTTTTAAATTTATGGTTGTTGTTGTGATTGGATTAAGTGGCTGCTGTGTGTTAGGGTAATTTAAGTGCTCCCTAAATATATTGGATTACCATTGTTTTTGCTTAATTCTAAAATAATGTTGATGATAACAAGTATGGTAATGATTTTCTGCTTTGGTTAGTATTGTTGGCTGCTGGCTCAATTGTAGAAAAGAGAAATTGTGACATTAACTCAATAGGAATTAAGTTAAGGAATGTGGAAAATCGAATTGGTAGTTATTTGATTTTGTTAAGTGCTAGTTCAATTGTAATGGGAATTGAATCTCTGGATTGTTGGTATGATGATATAATTTTCTAAGAATGCAGTTCCTACTTTAATAGGTTTGAAGTATGGTATTTGGACACCTAAATGGTGAATTGGATCTTCAAACATTAACTGAATGTTTGCAAGAGTTATTAAGAAACATGGAAAGCAAATTGAATTAAAAAGGGATAGCTGATTGATAACAATGTAAGTTAATTTAGAATAACGAAGAAATTATTATGTTTATACTGTGTATATTAATGGTAATTGTGCAATGTTGATTGACAATGGTGTGATTAATTATTTAGTTAGGAATTAAGAAGTGGTTGGAATAATCTGATATCTTAAGATTAAGAATGGTAAATGTAAGAGGTGTATAAATTTTCAGTCATACAGTAAGATTGAATTGTGATAATAAAATTTGATGCTTTGTTATTTTTGGTTGAATGTGAAGTTTAATTTGACCTTCTCCTGTTCTGATTGTTGTTGATCAATGATGAGGAAATAATAATGATGTAAGAATTGAATTGGATTTGTATGATAGAGACTCATGATATTTCTCTATTTATGAGTTTGCTATCTTAGAGGGATGTACATATGAAATATATTGTGATTAAGTTTTAATTGAAGAGGCATTTTGTAAGATAGAAATTATGTATTTTGAATTAATATTGATTTTCAAGCTTATTAACTAGTTAAAGATTAATATACTGAACTTATATGATGTGAGTTTGATTTAAAAGTGATCAAGATATTTGTATGTATATGTTGTAGATGTGGGTATTGTTGGTTATATAATGCCAGCTAATGATATTATGATTAAGGTAGAGACTAGGATTTAATCCTATATTAGATCTAGAAAGGGGTAGAACTATAGGAACGTGAGAGACGTTTAATTATTATGCCTAAATTTAGACATTGATAAATTATTCCGGTATTATAAATATTGCTAGGACAAGATAGTGGGATCGAATTCCCAGAATACGTAGAAGAGAAGAAATACAGTGAAGAATAAGCTCAGGATACAGGTAGCAGTTTCATTCAATATCATTTATCATGTATGATAATTGCATAGCATGTTTTATAAATTTATAGTAGCTTTAACCTTGTCAGAAATATTCATGGGATCCGAGTACTCGATGACTAGAGGGCTAGCTACCCCTAGTACAGTTCAGTTATGACCGAAAGGTTGTATTCAGGAGGTTAAACCTCACAGTAGTGCCTTAAGTGCACTAGCAACAAGGTTAAGGATTACTTATATGGGATGAGTGCGGGGGCCCACAGAGGGGCAACATCCCTACCTATACAGACATGTTTTTAGTTATATATATTTGTTAATTATTATGCATGGTAATGAATGAAATGAACTGCGTTGAATTGCTGTTTCAGATTAGCTGGTAGATGATAAGATGATTGAGATAAGGCAGGAGTGCTGGAGGAAGATTAGATGAAGAATTTAAGATTATGTTATAAAAAGTAAGGTTAATTGTATAAGATGTAATCTTAAATTTTTAAATTAATAATAGAAAGTATAGAAAATAGAATTGTATAAATTCATAACGGGATTTAGATTTTCTAAGTATTATGGATTTAAATTAGATACCCTAAGAGGGTTAGATTATTTTTAATTGTTTAATAACCACTTTATTTTATAAAGAGTTTTTTAGAAAACTAATCAATTTGTCCGAAAAGCCCATTCCAACTGCATTAGAGTTGGAACATTGCTTGGAAAGAAAAAGTTTTAAATTTTTCCGTATTTTTGGGCTTTTGACATTAAAAAGTGGTTATAATTCAATTAAAATGTTATATTATAGTAGTAAAATTCCAGACGTTACACTCTTTACGGGCTCAAGCCTAAAAGTATTAGCCCTTTTAATCTCTGATTCAAAAAATTGATCATTTTTTATGTCTGAACCCGAGTGCCGGCTCTTTTAACAAAATATTATTTTCTTCTTTTAAAAAAGGAATAAAGTAAAATAATAAATATTTTTAATTTAAAACATAAATATTATAAAAATTTAAAGTTCAATTGCTGTAGGACAAGAGAGGAATTGAAGGAAATAAGGAATATTGAAGTATATAAGAGAGATTAGAGGATGGAGGATAGCAAGAGGGGGGGGGGGAATACCAGACGAAAGGAGACGGGAAAACAAGATTTTATTCGACTTAATAATCAATCATCAACAACTGATTACAAATGTGAACCCTAACTCTATTTATAAAGCTTTATGAATAATAAAATATAACAACAATAATTTAAATTCAAATCTAGATCCTAAACATACGTTAACAACCATAATTAAAACATAAATAATTAAATAAATAAATCTAATGGGTAAATATCCTTATTTAATATTTCTAATAAATAAACATAAATATCATAACTACCCATTTTCCCGTATCCCATCACCTATTCTACCGTATCCCATCATCAATTACAAACACTAAGCATTAAATCTACAATTAAATAATAATCGTAATATTATCTTATCAAATACATACATAGTTTAAAATTTAATTAAAAATAAAATTAGAAAAAGCTAACAGTAACTAAAGATAAAAAATTGAAAATATTAACATTACATGAATGATTTTAGATAGAAAATAAAAATAAATGGGTCTAATTTGGCTGGCCTTCAACTCTATAAGGCTAGTTTTTTTAAGCCCTTATCCCTAGAGAGCCAACCCTTTTATACTCTCTTCCAATTTTAAGGGTAAAACCTTGAGCCCGACCCTAGCTTTTTTTAAACTTAAATAGGCTAGGCTTGTTTTCTCGAATCTTACTATGTTGAATGAGGGGAAAATAGGAATCATGGAATAATAGAAAAGAAAACTTTCAAAAATAGTAAAAAAATATTATTATTTTTGGGAGTTTTCTATGCTTTCTTTTAAAATTTCCCCATCCAAACATATCTAAACGTTATGACTTGTGATATGTGATATTGTGTGAACTTTTAACTTAATTATGGTACAACTATTTAATAATACTTCTATAATTAAATCCTTAATAATAGTAAAGACAAGAAATAATTTAATATGTGTACAGTTTATAGATTTTATTACAAGTTTATAACACATAATCTAGCTATTGAAATAAATAAATGTTGTTGTAGGTTTTATTTTAATTGATTTATCATGTATAGATTATGAAAACGGGTGACATGATTACATAAACAATGAGGGAAGAAATTAGTCTAGGATTTTGTTACATTTTTATATCATTAATTTTTTTTGTATAAATCCTTAAAAACGTTTGTTTTTTTTTTTTTTTTTATCCCAGACAAATCAAATCTATTAAAAACATTTGTTTAACTCTCAATAGAATTAACATTGAGATACGGCCACCATATTCGTGTGACCTAATTCGATATGAATCTCAACTAATATAAATACAAAATAAAAATCATTTGGGTCAAGTTGCTTATTTCCACTAAGTCAAGCATTTTTGGGTGTTGTCATGTATTATAATTCTTAAATATCATCATTTAACTATATACTCACATGAAAAACTGAGGTATGCGAGTTTTTGTGAATGGAAAACTTGACATAAGAAACTTGATAGAAATATAGTCTATATATAATTATACAAAATCTATAGTTATTACTTCCCCCATTTTTAAATATAAGATTCAGTTGATTTTTTTTGAAAAATTAAGAAAGCTAAATAAGCCATTTAATCATAAAGTTTTTTTGTGTATTATTAGATTGTATGTAAGCTTATATGTTAAATAAACTAGTTTAGAAGAAAAAACAGGCATATCAATTTTTAAATAACTTAATTAATTTCTTAGGATTCTCCAAAAAAGTCAATCAAATCCTATATTTAGTTACGGAGGAGTATATTTTATTTAAAATATAATTTAGACCATTAACCCCTGCTTTTTTCCCAAAATAATCCAATCTGTTTTACTAATAATCACACACGTTAATTCCAAAGATAAAATCTACCCTGATATTGATGCTATAATATTTAACAAATTAGACTACAAAATGATAAAGATAAAAAATATCAAATAAAATCAAGCATTCCAAATTAATTGGTTGTACTACTTTATTGTTGACATAATATCATTATTAATAAAAAAAGGGAAAATCCAAAACTATTTAAAATAGGTAAATCCCAAATCATGTTGGTAAATTTTGACCAAAAAAAAAAAGGGACAATTGCACATAAGTCCCAAGTAAGATAATTAATTTCAGAAAGGTCCTAAGGAGTTGTTAATGACAACTATTAACAACTGCAATAGCCTTGATTAACAAGTGAAGGAGTTGTCAATGGACCTGTATGAAATTATTTCTCTTGTTTGGGACCTATTTGTAATTCTCCCAAAAAAAATCATGTTGTTAAATTCAAAAAAGAAATCTATTTGAGTTATTAATCGAATTCGGGATTTTCATAAATGAGTAAACTAATTTTAACACCATGTACTTTTTCTTGAGAAATTCTTGTTCGAACCTGGTACACCACGTCATTTGTGATCTGACCAATCACAAGTAAACACAGCAGGTATAATGTAGAATTTTTAATGTAAAAAATAATAACTACCCAATAAAAATATTTTAATTTTTTTTAACTTGTAAAAAAAACATTGAAAACATGAGATTTAAAATTTTTTTATTCGCTAGTTAATTTGTGTAAAGTGCCAAGTCATATTTAAAATTTCACATCAAACCTTATATGTTTATTTTTAATTTGTCAGACCATAAATGATGTGATCCACCGGGTTCATGCAAGAATTCCTCCTTTTTAAAATCAATAGTCGCCTAATTTGTTTTGAAAAATCCCATGTAAAATCATAATGAAATCCCAAATCATATTTGTAAATTTAATTTTAAAAATATTTATATGAAGTTTGTTATATCTAGTATATCGAGTTTTGGGATTTTATCAGTTCATGTGATATTATATGGGATTTTTAATTAAAAAAATAACATTGATTTTAGAATATTCCTCTTCTAGTAAAACCAGCCTGCAAAGCAGCCTAATGCTGTCAAACTAAAACCTTTTTTTTTTTCTTGGTGCATCAAAACCATTATTTTATTATTATAAAACTGGCCAAAAGCTCAATATCTTCTTTTGTCCATCATTGAAAAATAAATCATTTAATTATAATCCACCAACTTGCTCTCACTCCCTCTACGTTATCACCAGCCCAACAATGTCATTCTCTGTTTCCATCTGAAATATATTACCCCAAGTATCCAAATATATCACGCGTGATATATAAATAGGATCTTTTGCTATTAATCTTTTCCCATATACATTTTTTGTGTGACGTGGATATATATATATATATATTACTTTCGATGGCGAATAAAAGAGCTCATATTGATAATGGGATTGAGAAGAAGGCCAAATTAAGCTGAGAGCTCCATATATGTATGTATACACTATAATTATTGTTCATTGATCGGTAATGAAGGATTCAAGCATCGCCGGCGGCGACGTCACGAAGCCGCCGTCGTGGAACAACGGCGGCTCCGGCAGCCATGGGGTGGCGAAAAGAGTGATAAAAATGAGTGCTTTTTTCGTGGGGTTCACAGTGTTGTGGATACTTTTGTATAACTCTGCCTCTCCCGTTGGCTTACCCGTCATCTCTCATTACCTCACCGCCTCCATGCCCGCCGTCTCCAAGGTCATCTCTCTCTCTCTCTCTCTCTATATATATATATAGATATTTATATGTTCCTTCTGGTTTTGTTGATCTGATGAATAACGGGACCCTGAAAAAAAAAAATATTGGATTTTGATTAATGGGTTTTAATTCTTTTCTCTGTTCTTGAAATCCCTTTTGTTCTGTTATGAAACTGAATCCTCTTTTCTCGGGTTTTAAGGAGAGCGAGATAAGTGTGATAAGACTTTTCTTCTCTCTCTCTCTCTCTCTCTCTAAAAGATGATGATCAAGAATGGTTCTTTGTTTGATAAAAAGTTGAGTTTTATGAAGCTAAATCAATAAATAAAGTGTGGCGTTCTGGGAAGGTTTTAAACTTTTAATGGTTGATTATTATTAATTTTTGGATTATTCTTGTTATTGGGTTATGTGCTTGGTGGGGTTGCTTGTGAGTTGAGTCTCCGTTTTTGAGGTGAAGGAGGTTTCATGTGAGTGTAAGTGGTGATACAGGGATAGAGTAAAATTACTTAAAAATATAGGGATAAAATTAGAAAAGGGAAAATACTGGGAGTATGATTAATCTTTCGAAAGTTTCGTATGTTTAAAATCGTATTAATATAGCTTTTAATCCTTTTAAGTTTATCTAAATTTTGATTTTGGTCTCACAAGTTTTAAACAAAAGCTTTTAGATTTCTAGAATCAAAATAGTCTAAGTTTTTCGAATATATACGGACCAATATTTTAAACAAAATAAAATTTAAGATACCAAAACCTCATATTTGAAATTTGAAGAACAAACCAAAATTTAAGAAAACCTCATGGTTATATTTTTTTTGAACTGAAAACCTCAAGGTTATATTAATTCATCAAAATGTCTGTAGTTACCTGGGGGTAGGGGTAGAGAAAACGGAGATAGAGGACAAAAATTCAGGTGGTTAATTGCATCAAAAAAAATTCAGGGGGTTAAAAAGGAAATAGTGTGTGATACTTAAGAAAAGGAAATAACAGGGGTGTAATTTAAAAAAGAGAAATAAAGAGGATATAAACTAAGAAATTTTGGATATTGGATTCTAAGCTAATTCATGGAGAAAAAAGAGGCGACATAAGTGGTTTACATTCAACTTTCCACAAGCAAGTGTGCCCAACCCTCTAGTATGCAAATATTGTTTTGTTTTAAACATGTTCTTTTTTAAAAAGTCGATTATATGAAATTGTGATCCATCCATATGCAAAATTATTAGTTTTGTTTGAATGGGTTGTCATTTGATTATATGTAAGGTGTTTTTATTTCAAAGATCTAATTAATATGCGATTTATTTTTAACTAATTTTAAATTAGGAGAATGCATTTATTGATACCTATACTTTTATTGAATATTTTTTTTATGATTACTTTTATTGAATTTTGATTTTGGTACATGAGTATATTTTTATCCTAATTAAATGCTTTATTTTTATTTTGCTAGCACCATTAGCTTCTACACAAAAGTTAATAATAATAATTAATATAAAAAAGTTAGATGAACTAATATTGATAATTGAATAAGATTAATGATTTAATTATGAGATAAAAATATAAATAATAAAATCAAAATTAAAGAAAAATATAGGTACCAACATATATGTTTTCCCTCTTAAAAAAGGTAGTTAGCCTTGGTGGGCACATAAAAGGGGGGATTTTCCCCCCTTCGTATGAACAATCCAACAATGTACTCAGCTAAATCTCGTTAACTTTATTAAGATACAATAATTAAGGGATAAGGTCCAATTTCACCCCGGAAGTAACCCAGTAGGAGCGGATTTGCCCCGGAAGTAACAAATGGAGCTTATTTACCCCGGAAGTAGTAAAAGCGGCGCAAAATTGGACTTTAACCCAATAACAAAGGGAGCTTATTTACCCAAGAAGTAGTCCTCTGGGGGCCAATACACACCGCTTTTACTACTTCCGGGGTAAATAAGCTCCATTTGTTACTTTCGGGGCAAATCAGCTCCTACTGGGTTACTTCCAGGGCAAAATTGAACATTTGCCCCAATAATTAATATTAGATTTCAAAACAAGATATTTGTCCAAATAAATGTTCACAATAAATAAAATGTCAATGATTTTTTTAAATGATGTTGGAAGGGGGAACTCGATGCTGAAAATAAACAATAATTTGTCCCATAACAGAGGATCATAACACACGTTATTAGTATTATTTTTTTTAGGTTAAAGTATATTTTGGTCCTTTATATTTGTGTCAAATTTCATTTTAGTTGAAAAGTATACTTTTGGTCCTTTATATTTGCGTCAAGTTTTATTTTGGTCCTTTATGTTTGAAAAATACACTTTTAGTCCTTTTTGTCTAACACCGTTAGTTTTATTTAACGGAAAATGCAAATCTAAAAGGCAATTTTATAATTAATTATGGACAAAAAATGCTTAAATTTAAATTTTTTAGTATAATCATTCTTATATTTTAAAAACTAGTCATTTTTATCTACATTTTGTTATAAAATTGCCTTTTAAATTTGGTGAGTCAGCATTTTCCGTTAAATGGAACTAACGGTGTTAGCAAAAAAGAACTAAAAGTGTACTTTTTAAACATAAAAGAATAAAAGTTTACTTTTTAAATATAAATGACTAAAATAAAACTTGGTGTAAACATAAAGGGTTAAAAGCATACTTTAACTTTTTTTTTTATTCATGTCTTGCTTCTTAGATATGGTACAAACATGTGCTATTGTATGTAAAGTTGAACTTAGAAAGATTAAATGTATATTTGATGGCTACTGTAGTTCCTCTCTGATAGCATAAGGTGAGGTTAGAATAGCTTTTAACGGTGCATCCTCTTCCCTCCTCCACCCCCTCAACATCATTGGATCAAAGATCCAATGGTCCATATTTAATCCTTTATAAAAATAAATATAATTATAATAATATTTACAAATTTCATAAATAAATTTAACCTATCAAAATTTGCTCTGAACAGTAAAGAATTGTAGACTATTATTATAAATTTAGATTTTATTTTTTATTTTTTATTACAGATGTGAACTGTTCAGACCAAATAATGACAGATTAAATTTATTTAATCTCATAAATAAATGTAATATGTCAAAATTTGCTCTGAACGGTAAAGAACTGTAGTTTTTTTATTATAAATTTAGATTCTATTTTTTATTTTTTATTACAGGTGTGAACTGTTCAAACCAAATAATGACAGATTAAACTTATTTATGAGATTTATAAGTATTATTATAATTATCTTTATTTTTATAAAGGATTAAATCTGGACCATTGGATCTTATAGCCAATGGTGTAGATGGGGTAGGGGGAAGAGGATGGGAATAGAGAGTGGAGAGAAGCCACATCCGTGATATTTGTACTTCCTTTGATGGTAACATAATTATATAAGATAGATAACTAAGTTATATTATAGATATTGAAGAAATCAATTATGTCAGATACTTGTAGCAATTTGAGTTTATTTTTTAAACTACCCTTTTTTATCTGGCTATTTTGACATAGAAACCCTGAAATATGCATAATCAATACAACTACTCATACTTTGGAGAAAATGCTATAAAATTTGAGAAATAACGTAAATAGAAGTCTTATAGGTATGGCTCCTCTATCTAACTCTCCAAGATTTCATATTCCTTTGTCCTATTTTATAACTGACTTCCCAAATCTTTCATTGGAAATAAGAAAAATATCAATCATAATCAATTCTACCTTAATACTGTATTTAACAACTTAACAGCTATTCGACTTTACTTTTATTAAATATACCTATCAGCTTTATAAGAACAAAGTCTATGTGATAATGAATGTAGGAAAATTGTACATTCACTTAAAAAAGTTTACTAACCTAACTTGTAAAACAAACCCAAAAAAACCCTCTCCCTACTTTGTAAACAATAAATAAGACAATTAGAAATATTGAGTAGATGTGGGATTAGTATATATATGTGTGTGTGTATATATATATTTATGATTTATGATAGTGGTGGTGTAAACAGTAGGAGGAATACATACAAGTGGGCATTGTACAGTACGGCCCACTCATGCTTGTAAATGTGCATTGTATTGGATGGCGATGATGATGTGTGAAATGAAAGGAATCAAGTGTCATAATTTCAAGGTTCTCTCCTTCAATTTATTTTGGGATATGTCATTTCCAACATGTAAAAGCCTCACCACCAACCTCCACTTTATATCCAAAATATATCTGCCTAAAATATATTCAACTATAAAGATATCCTTATAATAATAATTAGGATTTGTATATATAAAGTTACTATTGTAAAAAAAATAATTCAAAAGAAATATTTTTAGTCCTTCAATATGGGAAAATAAGTTCTGGATTTGGAGTTCAAGTGGTGATGAGGTTTTGATTTAGTATTAAATTGAGATATTTAATTAGTATTCTTTATGCATCAATAGCCACCCTATATACACTTTCTCTTCTGTCCTAAATATAAAATTAAATTAGCTTTTTTTAAGGCATGAAATATGTAAAATAAATCACTTTGATGTATTTATATTTATCATTTTTCTCAAAAGTGCGTTATCTCACTTATAAATTAACACATAAACTATTTACACGTAACATATGTTAAAATTATATACTTTATTTGACTTATTTAATCTTAACAAAAAAATCAACCTGATCTTATATTTAGGACCGGATGAAATATAACTATAATCTTATCTTATACAATATGCTCTCCCAAATTGTTAAATATATGAGCTAGATGACTAATTTGCATAAAGTAAGAAAATTAGTGAAGTTAACTATTTGTAAAAAATTGCATGTTGGTTTCATTTCACGTGCCGTTCTAGTTATTTGCATTTAAGACAAGATGAAAACACTTTGATATATGTAATCAACCGTGAGAATTTGGAAAAATGAAACCCTTCTTGTACTAGCTCTTACATTTAGAAAAAAGAGGAGAGTAATACACACATCTCTTTTACATGCAACATCAACAATGTGATTTATTTTCTGTTTTTAAGGCTAATTAAGAATATGTAGTAACCTTATCTACACACACCTACCTTTTATGTACAACATCAACCGCATGCCTTGTTTACCTTCTAATCAGTACAAAGCATAAGTTTGCATGAACAAGTAAGCAGTTAAGTCAACATCTTTATCCGCATGATGTGTTCATTGCTCTGTTCTATCTCTAACTTCTATTTTTCCAATTATGTTTCTAATGTTTATTGCTTTCTTTTTCATTCTCTGAAACATGAATGTGATTGTGACTGTGATGATGTATATGTGAAGGAGGGAAATTATGATCCGAAGCTAGAGAGTGTTCTGAGGCATGCATCAATGGGGAACAAGACAGTGATAATAACAACTTTAAATGACGCTTGGGCAGAACCAGGATCCATATTCGATCTGTTTCTGGAGAGTTTTAGAATTGGGAAGCGGACGAAGGAGCTTCTGGAACATCTGGTGGTTGTGACTTGGGACAAGAAGGCATATGCTCGTTGCATTGATTTGCACCTACATTGTTATCTCCCTGAAACAAGTGACAATTTCACCAGTGAAGCTTTCTTCATGACCCCTCATTACCTTCAGATGATGTGGACAAGGATTGAGTTTCTGGGATCTGTTCTTGAGATGGGCTACAGCTTTGTCTTCACTGTATGTTAATGCTCTCTTCTCCTTCTTTAATACTTTAGATTCATATCTCAATCCTGGTTAAGTTGTTTTAGAAAGCAATAACACAATAAATCACAACCCACATGACTAAATTTGGGTTTTAATTTGAAAATTGTTGGTTTTGGTCTATATACTGCCCCTATTGTTTTTCCACCCGATAATTGCAGTATTCCAAGAAGTTGGTTTCGATAATTTGGGACTTAAATGAGTTTAAGGGTGTTAACTTTGCTGATGTGGTGTTAACATCTTTAATTAGGTTGATGTGAACTGCTAACATGGAATTATGTAGCTTATTGTGCTGAAGGGATCAAAACTAAAACTTGTTAAAAGTATAGAGACTTGGATTGAGTTGGACTCAATCTGTGGATTCGCTGAAGCATTGGAGTGAGTGTCAAAGAAATCTATGGATAATTTGAATGTTGAAAATCGTTTTCTTAAAATTGGTTTTGTCGAGTTGATTACTTTATCATCTAATACTCGTTAAAGTTATCTTTTTTATAGGGTCAAACTCATTCCAGATCCTTATACTTTAAGGAGGTTGGGATTTTGGTTTTAATCTATTTAATGACTTCTAACATCCTGCTCACACACTATTATAGGTTTGAACCAAAACAAAATCAGAGTGAGAATTCTATTGGTTTTTTGGGTTTGCAGGATACAGATATAATGTGGTTGAGAGACCCATTTCCGAGATTCCACCAAGATGCAGATTTCCAAATAGCTTCTGATTTTTACCAAGGGAACCCAAAAGACATGAGAAACATGCCAAATGGAGGCTTCACATATGTGAAATCAAGCAACAGAACCATATGGTTCTACAAATTCTGGTACGATTCAAGGGCACTTTATCCTAATCTTCATGACCAAGATGTGCTTAACAAAATCAAATGGAACCCCTACATCGCCAATATGAAGCTTCAGTTCAGGTTCTTGGACACTGCTTATTTTGGTGGTTTTTGTCAGCCAAGTAAGAACCTCGATGAAGTTTGTACCATGCATGCCAATTGTTGTGTTGGCTTAGAAAACAAAATCAACGATCTCAAGATCTTGCTTGAGGATTGGAAAAAGTATATTAAGCCTTTGCCTCTTCAAGATCACAAGAATACAACAATTTCTTCACCTCCTCGATGGACTGTTCCACAAAGTTGCAGGTAATGAACTAATTAGCATCAAGATAATCAGATTTTGAGTAATCCTTTGAAGAATCATGATTAATACTTGGTTTTGGGTTAAAAGGTGAAATTAATTTCAAATGGTAATATTGGTGTTGACATGGCTTTGTGTGGCTGGTTTATTGTGATGAAGAACATCCTTTGAACGGGCCGGACTTAGACATAAAAGGACGTAGTCATGGGTTTGCAGCTTTGCATGATAAGGTACCTCATCAAACTAATTTTCACTAATTTTATTTGTACACAAATGTAGTACCTATTTATCTAATTTGATTAGATTAATTATGTTAGATAAATTAGTTAATATTATTATTATTTTTTTTGGAAAATATCCTTATTAGCTTGCTTAATTCTGTCACCCCCTCTTTTACATAATTACTATTGTGGGAGTATCAATTAGAGTAATTTGAAAAGAAATAACAAAAATTAGAAATAAATCCTACAATTAGAATCAAGATTTAACTTCCCATGGCATGTAGGTCATACATTAAAGACCACAGGAGTATATCAATTGCTAGTATGTTTTCGTCACAACTTATTCGAGGAAAAATTAATCTTCTTATTATTATAGTTTTGACTTAGAGCATGTTTGGCTCAACTTATTTCCAAGAAATAAGTGTTTATTTTGGGGTAAAAGTAACTTATTTTGTTGGTAACTTATTTTGCATGTTTGTGTCGGCTTATTGTCAATCTGACTTATAAGTAACTTATAGCTTATAAGTTAAAATAAGCATAAGTTATTTAAAACAGTGTATTTCTGACTTATAAGGTGGGGCCCACAATTTTTTGACAAAAAAAAAGGTGGGGCCCACAAATTCTGACTTATTTTTCACATCTAATCACAACTTATCCAAATATACACAATCTGACTTATGGAAAATAAGTCACTTTTCACACAGCCCATCTAAACATAAAAGTCATTACACAATCTGACTTATATATAAGTCACTTTTTCATAAGTCGATCCAAACACACCCTTAGATATTAGATATCACTCTATACTCCATACCTAAATTTTAACTTAGCGCAATTTACTTCCTATAGTATTTGACTCATTTCGAACCCAGTCCTTAAAATTTGAGTCGATACATCTCTATCCAAGTTAATCATTATAGAAAATAAGATTATATGTTTAATGAAACTTTTGGACTAAAGTTTTAAATTATTAAAGTTATAAGAATTAAGTTGTCTTGAGTTAAAATTCAGGAGGAGCTATTTACTGAATGTAACTGTATCAGACTAAATTGTATTGAGTAGAAGTTAGAGGAATGAATTGCAAATATCTCAAAGTCCTTAAGCATATGACTAAGAGATTAATTTTCCTTTTTTCTTTTCTATATATGAAAATCAAACTAACACGACTACGTAAATTGATTTTGAAGGTTGGCGTTTCAGAATACAGAAAATCTCTCTCAATTGTAAGTGAAGTACAATATGATCAAGTTCGGGAAATTCTGTGTCAGGGACCCTGGATTTTGAAATTGTGAATTTCTCCCCCACCCCACATTTTTTCCCTGTTAGAGTTTAAACATTTAAAATTTTAACTATGTTATTTAGTTTCCTCACATAGAGTAAGCCTTACATTTTTTTATTTATTTTTGTGATTTCATGCAAAGAATTCTTTTAAACCATTTTTTTTTTGCCAAATTTTATTATGTGCAATTATAATACGTGTACATATATGTTATGTATTATGGCTTATACTCTTCCTTCTGTTAATCATTCATCCTCGAAATAAATTGTGTCCAGGCGATATTGTATAACTACATGATATATGATAGTATATGAAAATAATATAACATAATTAAAACTATTACTCCAATTAGTTTCACACTAAAAGTACCAATGCCAATTTGTTCCTTCTCAGAATTTTTGCATCACTTTATATCATTTCAGACGTATTTAAAAATGTTACTTAATCTTTTAAAAATTAATATTTTCTAAGTACAAAATAAATTAAACTTTCAAGGAAGAAAGGGTACTCTACTTTAACAGAACGGCTAATAATAATAATGTTCTAATATGACAGAAGTAAAATTTTAGTATTTTTCGGCTTGATTCTGACCTTTTTTTTTTTTTTTAAATAACGGCTATGGTATTTTTATAATTATGTTTACAATAATTTTCAATATAAAATGTTGGAGTATTTTGATTCATAAAATTATTTTCACCAAACAAAATTTAATGATATGATTATCAACACATTATGTTGATTGTTAGTTGATCACAATTGTTGGATTATAGTTCTTTTTGTGGACCACATTATTTCCAAATTTATCACTATACTATACAACAACAACGAAACCTTGTCTCGCTCTGCAACTTTAATGAGTGTTCGTCTTGGTCTTCCTCTCCCTCTTTTAATCAGATTCCAAACTATTTCATCTACCCTCCTTACTGGCGCATCTAATGGCTTTCTTTGGACATGCCCAAACAAACTCAAACGATTTTCTACAATTTTCTCACTAATATGTGCTACTCTAACTCGTTCGCGTATATGGTCATTATCATTTCTTGTATGACCACATATCCATATCAACATTCTCATTTTAACTACCCAATTTTATATTCATATTGTCCCTTTAAAGCTCAACATTCACTACCATATAATACTGCTGGTTTTATAATAGTACAATAAAACTTCCTCTTTACTTTATGGGGTACTTTCAGGTCGTAAAGAACTCCAATATGTTTTCTCCACTTATAGCGCCCCGCTTGAATTCTATAGTTGACACCGCCATCAATCTCACAATCTTGTCGTATAATTGATCCAAAATACTTAAATTTTGTCACTTGAAGGATGGTTTGATCTCCTAGTTTAACCTCCAAATCACCTCTAACTTGTCTATTTACAAAATTGCAATACATATATTCTGTCTTACTCCTACTTAGATGGAAACCCTTGGACTCTAGAGTATTTCTCCATATATCTAATTTAGTGTTAATCTCCTCTCTTAATTCAGCCAAAAGAACTATATCATCAGCAAAAAACATGCATTAGGGACCTCATCTTTGATAAGCTAAATTAGAATATCTACCACTAAACAAATATGGGCTTAAAGATGAGTATGTCAATTCTTATAGAAAAGTCTTTTGTCTCATCTCCCAGCGAGCATTCTAACCATTGTATATGTAAACAAAAGATTAATCGTTCAACAACTATTTAGCCAGCAAGTACTTTTACAAAATCCTCAAAATACTAATGATTGAACAAGGAAGTAACCACAATAAAAATTAATTAGAAAAGGTAGAGGAAGAAATGAATATTTAGATTGGTGAAAATTTAATTTAAAAAGTTAATATGATAAATAACTATTTAGGTTGGTAAAAAGTTTTAACAAAGTACTCCCACTGTCCCTATATATGCATTTTTTGCATGGAGCATCCGGTATTCTAGACTTACCTCCTTTTAATTTGGATGATTTAACGGGGATTCAGACTAATTCAGATCGAGCTGGGCAAGACCACAAGGGAGATAAAGCTCAACCACCAAGTATTTAACACTATTGCGTTGCTAGAGCTTGAGCTCAAACTCGATACCTCCGGTTAAGTTGATACAACCTCTTACGGGTTGAATCAAGTGCTTAGTGGTAATAAATGTGTTTTTCCTTATTTCAACCATACATTAATTTCTCCAATGTATTCTCTTTCATCTTTTTTTTAATGGATATCTTTTTTCATAATTACTCTCCCCCCACTTCTCTCCCTCTCTCTGACCCATTCATAAATAAAGGTACATTTGTGAAAATGGGATATATTTTGTGCACATTTTTTGTTTTTAAATAAGTTTAACTTACTTTTTAGGATGTCACAATTCGGTTAAAATGACCTTATATATAGGGATGGAGAGAGTAATTACAACTATGGTACTGGGATCAGCAATCCCAGAGACATGACCGTATATTGATATCGTCCCAGATCCAATTTGGCCCAAGTGTTATTGATCCCGGTATCAGATCTCATTGGTCCCAATAAATTCCAATCCCAACAAATTCGAGACAGGACCGAGACGGTTGATCTCTGAACACTTTGATCAGCATAAGGTAGGTACATTTTCACCATGTCTTCTTCATATCTAACAACTATTCTTTTTAGATAGAGTTCATTATTTATAACATAATTAAAGTTTAAACCTGAACACCTTTTTTACTACAAGGAATTTATATGGAATTAAATATGGGTTAATAATTTTTCTTTGAATTATCATTTTAAAAGAAGTAAGATAAAAGCCAAGCCCTTATTTTGTAATGAGTGCCTTGTACACAAATAAATAGAACACTAACTAATATGTATAAAAATTCATGAAATTATATACAACAAACTGTTTATTCCACTAAACCACCGTTTAGATCATCTGACCGAGTATTGTTCTAACTTAACTAATGATATCGTGTTCGAGTTCTAAATCTGCAGCCGTGATAATTACTTAAAAGTAGAGCTAATCCCCTAATTATAGGCCTACATTTCCACAAATCGGACTGTCGATCGCTATTAACGCGATAGTTAAATCCAAAAAAATATACTTCAATCTAATCATCTAATAGTAAGCAAATTACAATTTACAATTACAAACGAGGTTCATTTGGTGGGTATTTAAAAACTGAGCTGAGCCTTACATGGGCCTAAGCCCTAATTTCTTCCCAAAAAATACTGGGCCAAGCCTCTCATTCTCTCTCTCGAAAACCCTATAAACCTTAAAAGCGTGAGATTATCTTCTCTCTCAATTCGTCTCGCAGCCATTGCTAGGGTTTCTGGTAGAGACGAAGGAGGAGGAGCACACAGCAACAATGGCTCAAGCTCAGCCACTGGAACAAGTCCAATGTTTCGGCCGTAAGAAAACCGCCGTTGCCGTAACCTACTGCAAGCGAGGTCGTGGACTAATCAAGATCAATGGATGTCCGATCGAACTTGTTCAGCCCGAGATTCTCCGATTCAAAGCCTTCGAACCAATCCTCCTCCTCGGAAAACACCGTTTCGCCGGCGTAGATATGCGTATCAGAGTCAAAGGCGGTGGTCATACCTCTCAGATTTACGCCATTCGCCAAAGTATAGCCAAAGCTCTTGTTGCTTTCTACCAGAAGTATGTCGATGAACAGAGTAAGAAGGAGGTTAAGGATATTCTTGTTAGGTATGATCGTACTCTTCTTGTTGCTGATCCTAGGCGTTGTGAGCCTAAGAAATTCGGTGGTCGTGGTGCTCGTGCTAGGTTCCAGAAATCTTACCGTTGAAGAGGATTTTGCCTATACGGTTTTACTTTCTCTGCACTATTATATTTGAGCTATCGGTTCATGTTCTATGCTGTGGAAAACTTTTGATATCAACTTCTAGGGCTTTTTGTTGTTGGATTCTTCGTTTATGAACCAGTTTGGCAGTTTTGTTCTTTTAACTTTATAGTCCGAATTTAATAGGTACTCTTTAGTTATGGGTTTGCCGGAAGAAATTTGATGTTTGAATTTAGCTGATTTCGTTGTTGTTGTCACCTTGGCAACATTTCTTTTGAGCTTTTGATTCTTGCTGGTTCTTTCTGAGTTTTGATGATAATACTCAACTTTTGTGATGTGGGATATTTGATATTGTAGGTGATTAATTATCAATCATTTGAACTGTTACTAGATAATTATTGTTGAATGAAGCTGAAATAGGTTGAGGTTACATTCTATCAACTTAATATGCAATTGGTTGAGATAAGTAAATTAAACTGATCGAAATTTGGTTTGTTAAGCTATACTATTAATTTACCAATTTGATTTTGATTAGCCTTGGCGCTTTCGATTTAATTGTTGATGCTTGGTTCGGCAAACTTTTTGGCTTTCTTTCAAGTTATATTTGCTCCAAAGATCAGAGCATTGATTAGGTGAGATTGAACAATTTCAATTTATATAAGTGCCTAAATGCATATAACGCTGGAGTGCTTTCATGCATTGAGTTCATATAAGTACTAGTCTTGCGTTCAAAATGTTTTATTCTTTGAATTTGGTGTTTATGAAATCAATATAAAATTTTTACATTGAGCTAAAAAAACCGACTGTGCATGTTTCAAACAACAATTTTTTTAAGGATTAGAAATGACAGTAAAAATATGTTTATTTCCCGAAATCTTTCTAGGAGAAGGGGTTAAACCCACTTTTTGTCCTATGCTTAGATTTGGGTTTTGATCCTGAAGTTTAAAACGGGTGGTTTTGGTCCCTCAAGTTTACACTATTTAAAACTTTTAGTCCCTGTAATTTTGAAAGGTTTAACGGTATTAGTTTGTGCTGATGTGGTATTAAGTTAATTAGTTTTAGTGACTTGGCTCTGGACAAGATGATTTGAACATAATGGATTAAAAAATAGAATAAGGAATATGCTTAGAAAAAAGAAAAGAAAAGAAAAGAAAAAAAATCCAAAACCCAAGTTTGATGTGTGGCTCCCTCTTCTACCCTCTAGCTTGCCGGTCCCGTTCACCAGCTCATCCCCTTCTCTGAGCTCGAACACCTCAACTGAATCGGCAACGTTGCAGCCGGAGGCGAGGGTAAGGGTGGGTTCTTTTTAATATATATAGATATATTCTGGAACTTTCCCTTACCCTTTTCGTCATTGCTTGATTTCCCTCTTGGAAAAGTCCACTTCTTCCGTTTCTGATATGCATTTTTTCTCTAAGTTTCACACTCTTCTAAATCTGTTCTCTAAGTTTCACTCCTCTAAATCTGTTTGTTTTAGTGTTTTTTTTTGTTAACCTTTGAATCTGATTGGTGTGGTTTCTGGGTTTTTTACGATTTGAAGTTATTTCAATGGCGACCAAGACAAGCGTTAGTACCTTGAAGGAGGCTGATTTGAAGGGTAAGAGGTGTTTGTGAGAATTGATCTAAACGTGCCTTTGGATGATGAGAGTTGTCTTGTAGCACACAAAAATGCCATAATAAGTTAAAGACTCTCATCTCTTGCAATTTGCAAATACTCTTTACTGTCTTCCCCACTCTTCTATCTACCCACTGTAGCTTACACAGTTCAGTGATCCCAATAAAAAACCAACCTACTACAAGGTACCTCCATATAAACCATCAAAGATATTCTTTTCTTTTTTAAAAAGGATCTTGGAAAGATAATGCTGGCTTCTTTAGCTGACCCAGAAGCACAAGATGAAGAACTCAACCTGAATCTCCAATTCAATGGCAAACTCTAATCTCCTCCTCCTCCTCCTCCTCTTCCTCCAATTCAGAAGCAGAAGATGAAGGTGAACTAGATCGGCGTGGTGAATCGTGGACGGCATGGATCTAGACGGTGGAAGAGGAAGAGCCGCACATCAGATTTGGGTGTTGGCCTTTTGGGTTTTTTCTTTTTCTTTTAAAGCATATTCCTTATTTAATTTTTTAATCTATTATATCCAAGTCATCTTATCTAGTCAGAGTAAAGTCAGCAAAATTAAGGGAGTTACTGACACATCAACACAAATTAACAGCGTTAATCCTTTAAAAACTATAAGGATTAACGGTTTTAAACAGTGTAAATTTGAGGGACTAAAACAACCCCTTTAAAACTTCAGAGACCATAACTCAAATATGAAGAAACCATAAGGACCATTTTTATTTAGCCTGATGGGTTTCCAAAGCCCATATAGAATTCTCTCCTGGATGAGGGAAACTAATGACTCCATACAAATGATGCACAAATAAAATGACAGGCGATCCCCCTTTCTACCTTTTCTAATGCCACGAGAGGGATGGAACAAATGGAATTTGCTACCATTCCAAATGATCTGCATGGGTGGAAAAGAAATATAAGCCCTAACCAATAAATATGATCGTTAGGATTATTAAGATCTTTCAAACGTTCAATCATGAAAGATCACAAAACTCTGTCATAGCCTTTTTTCAAGATCGATTTTTATCGCCATGATCTCACTAAATATATAACTTCTTGAGCCACAATTATATTAGGGAAAATCTCAACTAAATCCATCTAAAATACCCATATTCAAATGTAGGCATGCACTTTCAACTAATCCCTAATTAGGCCAAGAGCCTTATTATACCTTTATAAATTCGTTGGTTTTATCTTTATGCCCTTATATTCTATACTCTGCATCTTGTTCTCTCTATTTTATTTAAAAATAAAAATAAAATCTCCTTCTCATTAGTCTTTCCTCACGACATTCTCCTCTCCACAACAACACCACTCTAACAAACCAGAGACAAAATATATAACCTAATGCGAATCGGGAAGGAAAAAATATACTCCCTCCGGTCCTAAATATAAGATCACTTTGACTTTTTTTTGTAGAAGTTAAGGAAGCAAATTAGACCACTAAATTATAACATATGTCACATGAAATTAGATTATAGGTTAGTTTATAAGTAGAATAGATTAGTTTTGAAGAAAAAATATTATTTTTAGGACTGAAACTACTCTTTTTTTGGACTAGAAAAAAAAGTCAAAAAAGTCAAAATGGTCTTATAATTAGAACCGAAGGGAGTATCAAAGAACTCTGGCAAAATATCAATCAATCAATATATGGTTTAATTTCAACCTTTTGAATGATGTTTTACGGTTTAGACTTCCATATCTCTGTTCTTTTTTTTTTTTTTCAAAATTCAAAAAAGACGTTTGTGGGGAAAAACTCAAAAACAACGAAGTCGAGGAACAAATTTACCAAAACCCAATAGAACGAACGATGCAGCCATGAATTAAAGACTTCCATATCTCTATTCAATGAATGATTTTTAGTTAACAAATAAGTTTGATGCATTCGCCAAATCTCAAGGTTTACGAACATGTTCATGTTTCAATATTTTAACATAGATCGTGCACCACTAACGAGACATTAGGGTTAAAGGGAAATTGCTAGAACTTACCCCTTGATTTTCTTTGTTGGCAAAGAACACTAGATTTCTTCTCTTATGTTTTGTCGCACAAAAACCCTAGTTCACCTCAACTTATTCTTTTCTACCTTTTTAAAGAGAAGGTGATTTTATTTTTATTCTTTAAAAAGAGGAAAAAGGATGCAAAGAATTAAATAAAAGGGCATAAAGGTAAAACTAACAAATTCAGAAATCCCTATTAAGGCTCTAGGCATAATCAAGGATTAGTTGAAAATGCGAGTCTAAACATGAATTTAAGTATTTCAGATAGATTTAAATGGGATTTTTCCATTATAGTATCAAAACCAAGACGACTTGGGATAAAACTACGTTGATTTAGTAATATAATATATGCAAAAATCAACTTTAAATGATTAGGAATAGTCTTTATTATAATTTTACAAATGATTTTTCATAGGATAATAGGTCAGAAGTCCTTCATAGATTTAGAATGTTATGTCTTTGGGATTGGAAAGATACAAGGTAATTAACTTCTTCAATAATCTGTGGACAAGAAAATACTTTGTTAATTAATAAATAAACTGCTAGACTTACATGGATCCATAGGATTTGATAGAACAAAGCTTTAAAACCTCCTAGACTAAGATATTTAAGTGGACCCATTGACTTGATCACATCAACCACGTCTTAAATGCTAACTGGCCTTGTCATCTCAGGTCTCACTAAGGATTAGTGGGGTCTACCGTGGTGTAGATACTCTGCTTTGGCGCCGTTCGAACTCTGGACTTGTGGGAGGAACAAAAGTTGCCCCTTCCATCAAGGTGTAGATACTTTGGCATTGAAAGCCTCATTCCTCCATTCCTTCTTCTGTAAACAGTGACGGAAAGAACTGCATGTCTTCCATTTTAATATCATTCAAATCATACAACCATTCACATTCTTTATTCCGAATCACATCAATCAACTTCTGCTTCCTTATTGCATTTGCCCGTATATGAAAATATTGGATTTCAGTCACCTTAACCATGCCACTCACTCATTTCTTTTTGGGCCCACAACAAGTCTTGTTGAAGTAAAACAGATACAACCTCTCCCCATAGATCACGTTGTAGCTGCAGTATTGCCGACGACAAACCATCTCTCACTACAAAAAAACACCTATTTTGTAACTATAAAATTAGACTACAAAATGATAAAGATAAAAAATAATAAATAAAATCAAACATTCCAAATTAATTAGTTGTACTACTTTATTGTTGATATAATATCATTATTAATAAAAAGGGAAAATCCAAAACTATTTAAAATAGGTAAATCCCAAATCATGTTGGTAAATTCTGACCAAAAAAATCATGTTGTTAAATTCAAAAAAAAATTATTTGAGTTATTAACCGAATTTGGGATTTTAAAATATGGGTAAACTAATTTTAACACCCTTTCCTTTCTCCTTTCTCCTAAAATCAATGATGGTTTTTTTCCTCTGAAAAATCCCATGTAAAATGATAATGAAATCCATTTGGGAATTTAATTTTAAAAATATTTATATCAAGTTTTGGGATTTTATCAATTCATGTGATATTATATGGGATTTTTCCTTAAAAAAAAAACTCAGTTGATTTTAGAATATTCCTCTTCTAGTAAAACCAGCCTGCAAAGCAGCCTAATGCTGTCAAACTAAAACCTTATTTTTTGTTTCTCTCTCTCAGTGTATCAAAACCAATATTTTATTATTATAAAACTGGCTATAAGCTCAATATCACCAACTTACTCTCGCTCCCTCTACGTTATCACCAGCCCAACAATGTCATTCTGTTTCCATCTGAAATATGTTACACCAAGTATCCAAATATATCACGCGTGATATATAAATAGGATCTTTTGCTATTAATCTTTTCACATATACATTTTTTGTGACGTGTATGTGTGTGTATATATATATTCATATATTATACTTTCGATGGCAAATACTAACTATTGAAAGAGCTCATATTGATTTTGGGATTGAGAAGAAGGCGAAATTAAGCTGAGAGCTGCATAAACTATAATTATTGTTCATTGACCGGTAATGAAGGATTCAAGCATCGCCGGCGGCGACGTCACAAAGACGCCGTCGTGGAACAACGGCGGCTCCGGCAGCCATGGGGTGGCAAAAAGAGTGATAAAAATGAGTGCTTTTTTCGTGGGGTTCACAGTGTTGTGGATACTTTTGTATAACTCTGCCTCTCACGTTGGCTTACCCGTCATCTCTCATTACCTCACCTCCACCATGCCCGCCGTCGCCAAGGTCATCTCTCTCTCTCTCTCTCTCACTATAACTTTTACTGTTCTTTCTGGTTTTGTTGATCTGAGTAACGGAATCAAGAAAAAAATATTGGATTTTGAGTAATGAGTTTTGATGCTTTTCTCTGTTCTTGAAATCCCTTTTGTTCTGTTATGTTATGAAAATGAATCCTCTTTTCTCGGGTTTTAGGGAGGGCGAGATAGGTGTGGTTGGACTTTTTTTTTTTTTTTTTTTGCCCCCTTTTAATGTACTGCATATATTTAATAGTACTAGTATTTTATTATTGAAGATGGTGATCAAGAATGGTTCTTCACTTCTTTGTTTGAAAAAAAAAAAAAAAAAGTTACGAGTAAGTTCTACGAGGCTAGTTCAATAAATAAAGCTGTTTTGAATGTTTTCATAGTTACTTTTTTTGGCGGGAGTTTTAATAGTAGTTATTTATCTCGTCCTATTTATAAGGTATTTCTAACCTATTTTATACAGACTAAAGAAAATATTAAACCTCATTAATTCAAAGTTAACACATAATAAATAGAGGGTAAAATTGTACATTCATATATAATAAATTTAATGATATGACTTATAAATAGGACCAAATAAAACATTCTCTCTGCCCTATAAATAGGGTAAAGACTAATTTTTATCATTACTTGGATTCATTGTTATTATCATTGACTGACTTATGGGGTTGCGTCCTTGGAGGGGTTCCTTAGGAGTTTAGTCTCTATCTCTTATATATATATATATATATTTTGTTAAAGTATATTTTTAGTCCTTTATATTTGCATCAAATTTTATTTAAATCATTTATATTTGGAAAGTACACTTTTAATTCAAGCATAAAAAATGACTAATTTTTAAATTATATGAATAATTACACTAAAAAAAATTTAATTCAAGCATATTTCATCAAGATTTAATCATATATCCACCATTGAAATTTGTTGAGTCAGCATTTTCTGTTAAGTGAAACTATCAGTGTTAACAAAAAAGGATTAAGAGTGTATTTTTCAAATATAAAAGAATAAAATAAAACTTAAAGCAAATATAAAGTAACAAATGTATACAATGACCCTTTTTGCTTAAGTGAATGGGTATAATTACATAGAAAGGTAGGGATAAAGTTAGAAAAAAGGGGAAATAGTGGGGGTATAATTAATTTTTTAAAGTTTGTATAATTAAAATATCTGCATACTATTACTTGAAAGTTTGATAAAGGCTCGGCTCATGTCCATTAGGATGAAGGTTCAAGGTCCATTAATGTGGTTGGCAAAAAAAAAAAAAAAAGAAGGCCCATTAATGTGAAGACTTTATTATTAGTGGATTATTTGTGAGTACTTGTGAGAAACCGAAGATAGAGGGCAAGAATCCAGGGTTAAAAAAGGAAATAGTGGGGGGCAATAATTTAAAAAAAAAGAAGAGGAAATAATGGGGATATAATTTAAGAAATTTCGCGTATTGGATATGATTCTAGCAAATTTCAAATATCGGTTTAGTTTCAATTTTCCACAAGCAAGCGTGCCCCATGCTCCAATCCTTCCTCCTTTCTCCTAGCTCATCGTCATGCCCCTCCTCTCTATCCATTCCATATTCACATCGAGCTCCATCGCCATCACCAAGCCACCGCCACCATGAAAATTTTTCACTTCCATATTTTTAAATCTTCTTTTTAGAACTACATCACCATTTTTTTCCAGATCTTGGTTCTCAACCCATATGCTCTCTCTCCCTCCCTCCCTCCCTCCCTCATATCCATAGATCTCAATCAGCATTCACTATATGTTGGAGTTTTTAGTTTCCACTCAACAAAAATATATCAACATATAACCTTTATTAAATTAAAGTATTTATCTGCAAATGCTACAAATGAAAATCCATCCTATAATCATTAAATCAATTTAGTGCAATTTCAAATTCGCACGATGCGTGGGGCATTCTACGCTTATTTAAAAATTGAGTCTGATATTACATTATTTAGCCAATGATAATGTACAATTATATGAAAAATGAGATAATTTAATAGACCATGTGCGATACATGGGTTGATGAGTTAAAATAACGTAGGAATATAAAATTTAAAATTATTCACCAATATGATTTCTAAATCAAATTAACAAAAAAAAGATTGTCATCTTCTCATGAGGTTAAAATATACTTTTGGTGCTTTATGTTTGCATTAGGTGATCAGGTTTTTTGACTAAAAGTATTAGTTTCACTTAACGAATAATGTTGATTCAATAAATTTAAATGGTGATTCCATGATTAATGTCGACAAAATATGCTTAAATGTTAATTTTTTATTATAATATTTTCATATTTTAAAATTTTTTTAATTATATAATCACCTTTTTATATTTGTTTCCATTAAGTCAAACTCACACCGTTAGTTAAAAAGGACCAAAAATGCACTTTTCAAATTTAAGGGATCAAAATGATATCTGATGCATACTTAAAAAACCAAAAGTATACTTAGCCCTTCTTATGAATTAATATCCCTATTTCGACAAAATCAACCCCAAAATTAGGGTAATAGAAAAATAACCCTACCTTCATACTAAAACACTATTAATATCTAGATCAGGAATTTGGACCGACTTCATTTAAGCCCATTAAAGTGGAGGGCTGGATTTTGATTTTTAAAGCCCCCAGAATGAGTCACGCTTAAACAGGGCAGCCGGTCGGGCCACATGCTTTAACGGACTGGCTTGTTCAAGCCTACCTTCTCTTTGTCTTTTTGTGTCTTTTCTTGCATTTTGTTCATTTACTTAATAATTAACAAAGTATATGAGTTCCATTCTTCCATCCAATGTTCATGCTCTTATTTGTAATTGGTTGCATAGATTCATATATGATGATGTTTTAGTCATTTATATATATATATATATTCTATTAGATTTAATTTATCTATGCTTTTTTAATTACACAAACATAATAATAACTATGCATTGAGTTAATTGTCTTAGTATAATTGTATGTGTGTTAAATATTTAATTGTTGAGGTGATAATACTTGGTATTTAAACATAATTGAACATTTTTATTTGTTTTTTTATCAAATTTTTCATTGTTTTAGTTAGTAACACATATTCAAAAATGAAAAAAAAACATTTGAAAAAGTGAGGCCCGTATGGCTTGCCACCTTAAGGGTTGGGTTTGTAAAAATCGCCCATTTTTAGAAAGCGAGCCTAAATGGTCTTGTCCCATTTAGGCCCGGCCAGTGACGGGCTAGCCCAAATTTCAAGCTCTACTAATGTCTAATAAGAAAAATAAAACATTAAATTGTAACTTCCCAAAACATGAAAATTTAAAAATTATATGTTTTAAAATAGTGTTGAGGGCGGAAAATACGAGAGGTGGGGATGTGTGAAAGGCGCGAGGAGTTAATTGATGGACACATAACGTGAGATGTTAGCTTGACACGCGACAGAATATATACGCTGGCTATTCTAACTTTCCATTAAATTGTAACTTCCCACAACATGAAAAATTTAAATTATTTGTTTTAAAATAGTGTTGAGTACAAGAAATAAGGGAGGTGAGGATGGGTGAAAGGCGTAATAGGTTAATTGATAGACATTTGGCGTGAGATGCCCGCCGGACACGTAGTAGAATATGCCCACCAGCTATTGTAACTTAACACTACATAAAAAATTTTAAAATTGTTTATTATAGAATAGAGTTGAGGGTCAAAAATAAGGGAGGTGGGGATAAGTGAAAGTCGCCATAGGTTAATTGATAAACACTTGGCGCGAGATGCCTGTTGGACATATGATAGAATATACACGCTGACTATTGTAACTTAACACTAGGTAAAAGTTTTAAAATTATTTATTTTAAAGTAGTATTGAGGGTGTGAAATATGGGATGTGGGGATAGATAAAAGGCACCATGGGTTAATTGATGGACAATTGGCTCTAGATGCCCGCTGTACACGTGACAGAAAATGCACGCTGGCTATTGTAACTTCCCAATAAATTGTAACTTAACACTACATGAAAATTTTAAAATTATATATTTTAAAATGATGTTGAAGGCAGAAAATATGGGAGGTGTGGATGGGTGAAAGGCGCGATGGGTTAATTGATAGACACTTTGCGCAAGATGATTGCTGGACACGTGGCACAATATGCTCGCTAGCTATTGTAACTTCCCATTAAATTGTAACTTAACACTACAAGAAAATTTTTAAAATTATTTATTTTAAAATAGTGTTGGGTAAAGAAAATATGGGAGGTGGGTATGGGTGAAAGGCGTGATGGGTTAATTGATGGACACATGACGCGTTATGCCCGCTGGACACATGGCAGAATATGCACGCTTACTATTGTAACTTCTCACTACATGAATATTTTAAAATAGCTTTTGGCGAAAAATGCGGGAGGTGGGGATATATGAAAGGCGCGATGGATTAATTGATGGGCACTTGGTACGAGATGCCCGCTGGACACATGGCAGAATATGCCCTATGGCTATTATAACTTCTCACTACATGGAAATTTTAAAATAGCGTTGATGGCAGAAAATGCGGGAGGTGTGGATAGGTGAAAGGCGCGATGGGTTAATTGATGGATACTTGGCGTGAGATCCCCGTATGCTATTATAACTTCCCATTAAATTGTAATTTCCTACTACATGAAATTTTTAAATTATATATTTTAAAATAGTGTTGGTGGTGGAAAATACGGGAGGTTGGGATGGGTGAAAGGCGTGATAGGTTAATTGATGGACACTTAGCGTAAGATGCCCACTGGACGTGTGGTAGAATATGCCCGCTGGCTATTGTAACTTCCCATTACTTGAAAATTTTAAAATTATTTATTTTAAAATAGTGTTTAGAGTGGAAAATACCGGGGGGTGGGTGGGTGAAAGGCGCGATGGGTTAATTGGCAGAGACTTGGCTCAAGATGCCTGTTGGACACGTGGTAGAATATACCTGCTAGCTATTGTAACTTCCCATTAAATTTTAACTTCCCGTATATAAAAATTATAAAATTACTTATTTTAAAACAGTGTTGAGGTCGGAAAATACGGAAGGTAGGGGTGGGTGAAAGACATAATGGGTTAATTGTAAACTATAAACTCTATAACACGTGGCAGTAGATAGGGTGTGCTAGATGGCATGCAACATGACTCCAAGATTTTTGTTTTTATATAATAGATGGATATTAGAATATTTTGATTGGATAATTAATGTATAAATGAATTATTTTTCTACTATTTTAGTATCTTAAATTGATTTTATTCTATATATTTTATATGTACATATAGATATATATTTACGTATAATACAAAAACTTCTTGGAGGCATTAAAGCAAAATGCAAAGTATTTAACTAAAACAACCAATGTAAAATGCCTTAGTAGTCCAATAACGAACCATTAACTCATAAACTCCTTTGCCTTGCACCATTGAAGAATGAGGATAATATGGCCAGATTCATGTAGTCAAGGATCTCATATGCAAATAGTCCTCATAAGGTGCATTCAAGTTCCTCTATGTTGCACAATAGAAAGAACATATAAGAGAATTAAATAGATGTCACTACATGAGGCTAAGCAGGATGAATCAACATGCTTGACCTAAACATGGAGTTAGACAACTTCTTATCTGTGTAAAAGATAAGTTAGGAATCATGAAATAATGCAAAATATTAAACTAAAACAACTAATGCGAAATGAATCAGTTGTCCAATGATGAACCAATAACTCATAATCTCCTTAGCCTTGTACCATTGAAGAATGATGGCAACATGGCCAAATTTATGTTTATTTATATAGTCTAGTATCTCATTTGCATATAATCCCCATAAGGTGTATTGAAGTCGCTCCATACTGCATAATAAGGAGTTTATTATATAGATGTCACTGTATATACTAAAAAACATGAAATTACCAACAGATTTCTATTCCGTCGGTGATTTGTTAATAAATAATTTATTAACAAATTACTGACGGAATTTACCAACGGAATTTCGTTGGTAATTTTTAATAAATTATTTATTAAAAAATCACCGATGGAATTCAGTAGGTAATTTGTTAATAAATATTTAAAAATAAATTACTTATTTTAATTTATTTTAAAAATATATTATATATAAATTAGTTAATAAATAATATGTTATAAAAATTAATAAAAATTAATATATACATATATATATATTTATTACAAATTTAATTTTAAATTTTTTATTAAATAATATGTTATTTATTACAAATTTAATTTTTAAATTTTTTAATAATAAATAATTAATATATTTCATATAATAAAAGCAATTCACAAAAATAATATCTATTATAAATATAAAATGGAAATATAAATATAGTATTATCAGGTAAAAAATACTAAATATAGTCTAATGTATATGAATATAAAATATTATTTATATGAAAATAATATAATTATTAATATGTAAATTATATATTAATAATTAAAAATATTTCATAATATATTAATTTAAATATAATGTAAAGTAAATATAAGATCAAATATAATTATAATAGTGGGAGTTTAAATATTATAAATATAATAGTTTGCAAATAATATCACAAGGTCTTTGTAGCTAAACTAGTTAAGGCATCGGTACTCGCGCAAGAGGTCAAGGTTCGAGTCTCCACTTCGCCACATTTCAGACAATTTGTGGGAGCGACACGTGGCGGAGTGTGAGAGGGGACACGTGACATAAATTAAAAAAAGTTTTAAAAAATTTACCGACAGAATTCCGTCACTAATTCGTAGGTAATTACCGACAGAACCAAATTTCCGTCGCTAAATTAATTAGCAACGGTGAATTCTGTCAGAAATTTTGTTTTTGTCGCTAATCCGTCAGAAAATTGAAATCACCGACGGAATTCTGTCGGTAATTCCGATTTTTTTGTAGTGATATGACGGCAAATGATTGAGCAGTTTAATGTATACATTGTAAATAATGTACCTGTGTCCATTAATTCAATGTTCACACGGATATGATTTCTGCCACCAACAATACACTTCACTCGATGCCCCACAGCAGTAACCTTCCTGACAAAATCTGTTATAAATTTGAAACACAATATCACAAAACACATTCAAGCTATGCAACATTAACCATAAAAAAATGAAAACAGAAAGATCACCCACCTACAAGAAACCTGTCATCAAATGCGTAGACTGTAGATGAGCAAAAGACTTGAATGAAAATCCATACATAGGAATGCGACCACAATATGTCCACAGCTTGATCACAATAGAATATTGGAAGTTAACCCGGTATGATTGTTCAGTAGAACGATAACCACCAGTATTGGGAATAATATTAAAATGACATATCTCACGGTTGCATCCTCATGTAGACCTTCTTATGAAGCCAGACAAATCCACTACTCACAGTCCTGTGAATCCTATCACCCTGTTTTGATGACAACAACAATAGCAAAAAGAACATTAAGATGATCAAAAAAATTTACTAAATGCTAAGAAACATGTAGGAAAAAAACATAGACCCACATCAATATCTTACATCACAAATTCAATAAATGAAACATCCTGGTTTTCAAAACAGACTGGAATTGTCCATAATTAAATGATGTAGACACGAAGAAGCCAATTGTAATGGCCAGGTTTCAGCACACACAGAGGATCATAAAAGCTTGTCATGTTTGTGAAAGGAAAGATAAAGAAAGTACTAAAAGAATTGAATGCACAAAAATAGAATATGACATCCTAAATTTTAAGCCACATATGGCATGAGAAGTTAGTGAGCATGATGGAGTTAGTGAGCATAAGTAGTTAGTAGGCATGATACAGTTAGTGGGTATGATGGAATTAGTGGGCATGATACTTTAGTGGGCATGAGAAGTTGTTGTGCATGATAGAGTTAGTGGGCATGATGCAGTTAGTGGATATGATGGAGTTAGTGGGTATGAGGAGTTATCAGGCATGATAGAGTTAGTAGGTATAAGGAGTTATCGGGCATGATGGAGTTAGTAGGCATGATGGATAGACACTTGGCGCCATATGGCAAGTGGACACGTGTCAGAAGGGCACGCTGGCTACTCTACTTTTATATATATATAAGATTTTAATTTTTTTTTCAAGACTACTCTGCACCCGCTTTAAGAAACAATACCAAACGCTCTTATGTATGTAATTAATATTGCATTGCATTCTCGTCACATTACATTATTGCATCACACTGCAGGTTACGATGAGAATGAACCAAACATGCCCTTAATCTTTCATAGTAAATACTAAATATTGTTGGTTTTTCCCAAATGTTTTTTTTTAAATCTATTTGAATGGATTGTCAACAATGACAGGTAAGGTGTTTTTATTTAAAGATTTAATATGAGAATTATTTTTAATTCATCTTAAAAAAAGGCTATTAGCCTTGGTTGGTCTATTGGGGGAGGGTAATTCCCCCTACCTGTGAATAATATAAAAATGTACTCAGCCAAACCTCATTAATTTTATTAAGATAGAATAATTAGTTAATATTAGAGTTCAAAACAGAATGTTTGTCCAAATAAATTGATGTAAAACAAGAGAGGAAGGGAGGGAAAGGAGGAGAATTAGAGGAGAGGGGATAGATTAGAAGAGGAGGGACACCAAGAATGAGGGGAAATAAGACGAAACGAGGGAGAAGAGAAGAGGTAGAAAGGGGAGAGAGGAGGCTGGGAAGACTGAAGAGTTATTCTCATTCAAATAATCTTTCAATTAAATTTGATTACAATTTAGAACCCTAATTATACTTATAGGACCCCAAAATAATAAAATATTAATAAATATATATATAATATACTAGGTAAACGAAACCTTAATTCAAATTTGAAATCATACCATAATAATTTGTCCCATAACAAAGGATCATAACACGTGCAAATTATTAGTATTATTTTTCATCATGGCATGCTTCTTAGAAATGGTACAAACATGTGCGATCATATGTAAAGTTGGACTTCAAAGATTAAATGATTATTTACTGGCTACATTTTAATTAGTAATAGCTATTTTACTGGCTACATTTTAATTAGTAATAGCTATTGTTCCTCTCTAATAGCATGAGGTTAGGGTAGAATAGTCTTTTAAAGTCTGTGTGATATTTAGTACTATATCCAGTAACTAATGCAAGAGCTAGATAACAATGAAGAAACTAATTTAGTTATTTGTAATACATATGAGTTTGGTTCTTAAAATACCCTTTTTAATCTTGGCTACTTTTGTATAGAAATCCCTTAATATTTATATATATATATAATCAACATACATCTACACATGATGGAGGAAAAATTACAAATTTGAGAAATAAAGTGGATCATGGTCTTATATGTATTTCTAAATCCAACCCTTCAATTTGATCCTATTTTAAAAATCGCTTCCAACATGTTTCACTAAAATTACTAAAAATATTAAACTTTATCGATTCTACTCTATCATTTAACGAATTCTTAATTTTATCCTTATTTAATGTACATATGCTACACTCTGTAACAAAGTTTATCCAAAATATATAAATGATTAAATTCTAGATTTATATAAAACATTTAAAGATATAATTTAAATTAAATATAGGCTCAAGAAAAACTTTCCTCCCAACTTTTTACATAATAAATAGGACAACAGGAATATGTTAAGTAAACAAGGGATTGGCATTTTATATAATGGATGGATGGTGGTAAGAACAATAGAAGGAATACATACAAGTGGGAATTGTACAGAACGGCCCACTAGTGTGTAAATGTGTACTGGATGGTGATGATGATGTGTGAAATGAAAGGAATAAAGTGTGATAATTTTAAGGCTCTCTCGTTCAATTTAGGGTAAAGGATAAAAAATGATCTTATACTTTTTTTGTTCAAAATTGTACATCAACTTTTAAATTTAGGTCAATAATGACTTTTCTACCAAACTGGTCCAATGGATGTTTCAAATTCAGGTCAATAATGACTCCTCCGTCAAACTGGCCCAACAGACGTTTCAAATTCGGGCCAATAATGGCCACTCAGTCAAACTGACCCAATTTTCGTTACTTTTTTTTGGTAGGTTCCACACTAGAATTTCACAGGAATCTAATTTTTGTTGGCCGTTTGATGGATGAGCCATTATTGGTCCGAATTTGAAACATCCGTTTGGCTAATTTGACGGAGGAGTTATTATTAACCCGAATTTGAAAGGTCCGTTGGACTAATTTGGTGGAGATGTCATTATTGGCCCGAATTTAAAAGTTGATGGACAATTTTGAGCCTGAAAAAAGTATAATGTGCCAGATGCACCTTAGACATAAGTACATGGTCATTTTTGACCCTTTACCCTTCAATTTATTTGAAGATGTCATATCCAACATGTTATTGCCTCACCACCCGCCCTACTTTATATCCGAAACACATCTCATTTGCCTTCAACATATTCAACTCTATACACATCCATGATAATTAAGACTTTTATAAGAAGGTTGTTATTGTTTAAAAGTGATCAGTTAAAAAGACATTTTTAGTGCTGAAATATGGAAAATGAAAAATGATAGGTTTTGATTAAGTATTAACATGGGATATTTAATTATTATTCTCCCTGTACTAATAGGCACGCCATATATATAACTATAATCCTACCTTTATAATATTTATTCCCTCATTCCTAACTATAGGAGATAAATAACTACTTTGTAGAAATAAAAAATTAGTTAATTTAGTTTATACAGAAATGCCTATTGATTTTCCTAAAGTACTACAATTTTAGTTATTTGGGTTGAAAACTACCTTGTGATGAAAACCCCATTAAGACGTGTAATCAGTAATAGGAGGTTGAAAAAATAATTATAAATTTAGAAAACAAAAAATAGATTGATAAGATCATTCACTATTTCTTAGGCTATGATGTTTACAGTCTTATCATCATCTATGAACCATATCAGCTATGATGTTTATTTCCCAATCTTAGGCTTATAATATATACAGTCGTATCTACACACACCTACCTTTTATGTACAACATTGACTGCATGCCTTATTTATCTTGTAGTCTGCACAAAGCATGAAGTTTGCATGAAAAAGTAAGCAACTAAACCAATCTTTATCTGCATGTGTATTCATTGCTGTTTTACCTCTAACTTTTTGATTTTCTCAGTTCTGTTTCTATTACCAAATCAGTGCATTTCAACTTCTTTAATTTTGCTTATAACCTGCTCTGTAATGCCCTTTTCCTGTTGGACGAAATGCTTGTGTGAAACATGAATGTAATTGTGACTATGATGATGTATATGTGAAGAAGAGAAGTTATGATCCGAAGCTAGAGAGTGTTCTGAGGCATGCATCAATGGGGAACAAGACAGTGATAATAACAACTTTAAATGACGCTTGGGCAGAACCAGGATCCATATTCGATCTGTTTCTGGAGAGTTTTAGAATTGGGAAGCGGACGAAGGAGCTTCTGAAACATCTGGTGGTTGTGACTTGGGACAAGAAGGCATATGCTCGTTGCAATGATTTGCACCTACATTGTTATCTCCCTGAAACAAGCGACAACTTCACCAGTGAAGCTTTCTTCATGACCCCACATTACCTTCAAATGATGTGGAAGAGGATTGAGTTTCTGGGATCTGTTCTTGAGATGGGCTATAGCTTTGTCTTCACTGTATGTTAATGCTCTCTTCTCCTTCTTTAATACTTTAGATTCATATCTCAATCCTGGTTAAGTTGTTTTAGAAAGCAATAACACAATAAATCACAACCCACATGACTAAATTTGGGTTTTAATTTGAAAATTGTTGGTTTTGGTCTATATACTGCCCCTATTGTTTTTCCACCCGATAATTGCAGTATTCCAAGAAGTTGGTTTCGATAATTTGGGACTTAAATGAGTTTAAGGGTGTTAACTTTGCTCATGTGGTGTTAACATCTTTAATTAGGTTGATGTGAACTGCTAACATGGAATTATGTAGCTTATTGTGCTGAAGGGATCAAAACTAAAACTTGTTAAAAGTATAGAGATTTGGATTGAGTTGGACTCAATCTGTGGATTCGCTGAAGCATTGGAGTGAGTGTCAAAGAAATCTATGGATAATTTGAATGTTGAAAATCGTTTTCTTAAAATTGGTTTTGTCGAGTTGATTACTTTATCATCTAATACTCGTTAAAGTTGCCTTTTTTATAGGGTCAAACTCACTCCAGATCCTTATATTTTAAGGAGGTTGGGTTTTTGGTTTTGATCCATTTAATGAATTCTAACATCCTGCTCACACACTATCATAGGTTTGAACCAAAACAAAATCAGAGTGAGAATTCTATTGGTTTTTTGGGTTTGCAGGATACAGATATAATGTGGTTGAGAGACCCATTTCCGAGATTCCACCAAGATGCAGATTTCCAAATAGCTTCTGATTTTTACCAAGGGAACCCAAAAGACATGAGAAACATGCCAAATGGAGGCTTCACATATGTGAAATCAAGCAACAGAACCATATGGTTCTACAAATTCTGGTACGATTCAAGGGCACTTTATCCTAATCTTCATGACCAAGATGTGCTTAACAAAATCAAATGGAACCCCTACATCGCCAATATGAAGCTTCAGTTCAGGTTCTTGGACACTGCTTATTTTGGTGGTTTTTGTCAGCCAAGTAAGAACCTTGATGAAGTTTGTACCATGCATGCCAATTGTTGTGTTGGCTTAGAAAACAAAATCAACGATCTCAAGATCTTGCTTGAGGATTGGAAAAAGTATATTAAGCCTTTGCCTCTTCAAGATCACAAGTATACAACAATTTCTTCACCTCCTCGATGGACTGTTCCACAAAGTTGCAGGTAATCAACTAATTAGCATCAAGATAATCAGATTTTGAGTAATCCTTTGAAGAATCATGATTAATACTTGGTTTTGGGTTAAAAGGTGAAATTAATTTCAAATGGTAATATTGGTGTTGACATGGCTTTGTGTGGCTGGTTTATTGTGATGAAGAACATCCTTTGAACGGGCCGGACTAAGACATAAAAGGACGTAGTCATGGGTTTGCAGCTTTGCATGATAAGGTACCTCATCAAACTAATTTTCACTGCTTTTATTTGTACACAAATGTAGTATCTATTTATCTAATTTGATTAGATTAATTATGTTAGATAAATTAGTTAATATTATTTTTTTTTTGGAAAATATCCTTATTAGCTTGCTTAATTCTGTCACCCCCTCTTTTACATAATTACTATTGTGGGAGTATCAATTAGAGTAATTTGAAAAGAAATAACAAAAATTAGAAATAAATCCTACAATTAGAATCAAGATTTAACTTCCCATGGCATGTAGGTCATACATTAAAGACCACAGGAGTATTTCAATTGCTAGTATGTTTTCGTCACAACTTATTCGAGGAAAAATTAATCTTCTTCTTCTTATAGTTTTGACTTAGAGCATGTTTGGCTCAACTTATTTCCAAGAAATAAGTGTTGATTTTGGGGTAAAAGTAACTTATTTTGTTGGTAGCTTATTTTATATGTTTGTCTCGGCTTATTGTCAATCTGACTTATAAGTAACTTATAGCTTATAAGTTTAAATAAGCATAAGTTATTTAAAACAGCATATTTCTGACTTATAAGTCACTTATAAGGTGGGGCCCACAAATTCTGACTTATTTTTCACATCTAATCACAACTTATCCAAACATACACAATCTGACTTATGGAAAATAAGTCACTTTTCACACAACCCATCCAAACATAAAAGTCATTACACAATCTAATTTAATTTCAATTTGACTTATTTTCAATCTGATTTATATATAAGTCATTTTTTCATAAGTCGATCCAAACACACCCTTAGATATTAGATATCACTCGATACTCGATACCTAAATTTTAACTCAGCGCAATTTACTTCCTATAGTATTTGACTCATTTCGAACCCAGTCCTTAAAATTTGAGTCGATACATCTCTATCCAAGTTAATCATTATAGAAAATAAGATTATATGTTTAATGAAACTTTTGGACTAAAGTTTTAAATTATTAAAGTTATAAGAATTAAGTTGTCTTGAGATAAAATTCAGGAGGAGGTATTTACTGAATTTAACAGTATCAGACTAAATTGTATTGAGTAGAAGTTAGAGGAATGAATTGCAAATATCTCAAAGTCCTTAAGCATATGACTAAGATTAATTTTCCTTTTTTCTTTTCTATATATGAAAATCAAACTAACACGACTAAGTAAATTGATTTTGAAGGTTGGCGTTTCAGAATACAGAAAATCTCTCAATTGTAAGTGAAGTACAATATGATCAAATTCGGGAAATTCTGTGTCAGGGACACTGGATTTTGAAATTGTGAATTTCTCCCCCACCCCACATTTTTTCCCTGTTATAGTTTAAACATTTAAAATTTTAACTATGTTATTTAGTTTCCTCACATAGAGTAAGCCTTACATTTTTTATTTATTTTTGTGATTTCATGCAAATAATTCTTTTAAACCATTTTTTTTTGCCAAATTTTATTATGTGCAATTATAATACGTGTACATATATGTTATGTATTATGGCTTATACTCTTCCTTCTGTTAATCATTCATCCTCGAAATAAATTGTGTCCAGGCGATATTGTATAACTACATGATATATGATAGTATATGAAAATAATATAACATAATTAAAACTATTACTCCAATTAGTTTCACACTAAAAGTACCAATGCCAATTTGTTCCTTCTCAGAATTTTCGCATCACTTTATATCATTTCAGACGTATTTAAAAATGTTACTTAATCGTTTAAAAATTAATATTTTCTAAGTACAAAATAAATTAAACTTTCAAGGAAGAAATGGTACTCTACTTTAACAGAACGGCTATTAATAATAATGTTCCAATATGACAGAAGTAAAATTTTAGTATTTTTCGCTTGATTCTGACCTTTTTTTTTAAATAACGGCTATGGTATTTTTATAATTATGTTTACAATAATTTTCAATATAAAATGTTGGAGTATTTTGATTCATAAAATTATTTTCACCAAACAAAATTTAATGATATGATTAGCAACACATTATGTTGATTGTTAGTTGATCACAATTGTTGGATTAGAGTTCTTTTTGTGGACCACATTATTTCCAAATTTATCACTATACTATACAACAACAACGAAACCTTGTCCCGCTCTGCAACTTTAATGAGTGTTCGTCTTGGTCTCCATCTCTCTCTTTTAATCAGACTACAGACTATTTCATCTACCCTCCTTACTGGCGCATCTAATGGCCTTCTTTGGATATGCCCAAACAAACTCAAATGATTTTCTACCATTTTCTCACTAATATGTGCTACTCCAACTCGTTCGCGTATATGGTCATTCCAAATCTTATCATTTCTTGTATGACCACATATCCATATCAACATTTTAATACTGCTTTACATTCATATCTGTTCTTGAGATGATGTGGAGAAGGATTGAGTTTCTGGGATCTGTTCTTGAGATGGGCTATAGCTTTGTCTTCACTGTATGTAATTACTCTCTTCTCCTTCTTTAATACTGCTTTACATTCGTATCTCAATCCTAGGTAACGTTTTAATTAGAAAGCAATAACACAATAAATCAAAACCCACATGACTAAATTTGGGTTAAACTTCTCCAATTTTTTGGGTTTGATTCCTACTCTTTTCTTCTTGGTTATTTTTCGACTAGATAATTTAGGAAGTCCAAGAAGTTGGTTTCTACAATTTCATAAGGATTTATATGAGTTTTAAGAGTGTTAACTTTACTGATATGACGTCAACACTTTAAATTAGGTTGATGTGAACTGTTAACATTGACTCATATAACTACTATATTGTAAGAATTAAAATCAAAACTTATAAAAAATTGTAGGGACTAAAATCAAAACTCGTTAAAATTATAGAGATTTGGATTGAGTTTAACTCAAGATGTGGATTTGCTGAAGCATCTGAGTGTGAGTGTCAAAGAAATGCATGGAGAATAAAATTGACTTTTGTGTTTTTGCCCCATGAATTCAAATGCTGCTGGAAATCAATTTCTCAAAATTGGGTTTCTCAATCAAAGTTGATTTCTTTATCATATGATAAACATTAAAGTTGTGCCTCTTTTTATAGGGTTAAACCCACTCTAGATCCATATACTTTAACGAGGTTTGGATTTTGGTTTTGGATCCTCTTAATGAGTTCAATCATCTTAGTCACACACTACCATAGGTTTGAACCAAATCAATATCAGAGTGTGAGAATTCTATTGGTTTCTTGGTTTGCAGGATACAGATATTATGTGGTTGAGAGATCCATTTCCGAGATTTCACCAAAATGCAGATTTTCAAATAGCTTGTGATTCTTACCATGGGAACCCACAAGACATGAGGAACCAGCCAAATGGAGGCTTCACATATGTAAAATCAAGCGACAGAACCGTATGGTTCTACAAATTCTGGTACGATTCAAGGGCACTTTACCCTAATCTTCATGACCAAGATGTGCTCAACAAGATCAAATACATCTCCAGCTGGAATCTTCAGTTTAGGTTCTTGGACACTGCTTATTTTGGTGGTTTTTGTCAACCAAGTAAGAACCTGGACGAAGTTTGTACCATGCATGCCAATTGTTGTGTTGGCTTAGAAAACAAAATCAATGATCTTAAGATCTTGCTTGAGGATTGGAAAAAGTATATTAAACCTTTGCCTCCTCAAGATCAGAAGAATACAACAATTTCTTCACCTCCTCCTCAATGGACTGTTCCACAAAGTTGCAGGTAATTACTAATTAATTAATTAATTAGCATCAAGATCATCAGATTTTAAGTGATCTCTTGAAGAATCATGATTTATACTTGGTTTTGGGTAGAAAGGAGAAATTGATTTCTAATGGTAATATTGGTGTTGACATGGTTTTGTGTTTCTGGTTTATTATGATGAAGAACATCCTTTAAACGCACCAGAATTAGAGGTAGAAGGATGTAGCCATGGGTTTGCAACTTTGCATGATAAGGTAACTCATCAAACTTATTTTACTATTTTTATTCTGTACTCCCTCACATACTAGATGTAGGACCAATTGTGTAATTTAATTAGATTAAGGATGCTAGATAAATTAGTTAATATAGCATGCTTTTTTTCCCTAAAACACACTAATAAGATTTCTTGATTCTCTTGCTCCTTCTTTTATTTGATTGTTATAAGGGAGTATCAATAGGGTAATTTGGAAAAAATGATAAAATTTAGAAATAGATTATACATTTAGAACCAAAATTTAACTTCCCAAGTAGGTTCTACATTAAAGACCGGGGGGAGCATTTCAATTGCTAGAATTTTTTTTTTATGAGTAAATTTTAGGAAAGGGGTTTGGCTCATCCACAATTCAATGGTAGGGCTCCTAACTCATGATCCACTGGGACCTATCCTTGTGGGTTCCGGAGCATGACAAGCAAATCCTTTATTCTGTCTACATAGGTAGGTTTCGCCCAGCTTCACTTAGCTGTGGAGATGCCTTCCCAAGCGCAACGACTGGAATCACAACTAAGTGATACTCCCCAAGAATCAAACACTCGCCAAGATGGTCGAATGTTCAATTGCTAGAATGTTTTGGTCACAAGCTTTTTCCAAAAATTAATCTTTTTCTTATAGTTTTGACTCAGATGTAACTCTGGTACCTATATTTTAATTCCTATAGTATTTGACTAAGTTAGAACTCAGCCTTTGAATTTTGACCCAATTCACTTCAATCCCATTTAATAATTTGAAGTGTCAGTCTTTAAATTGTCAAAACTATATGAACTATATTGTCTCTAGTCCCTTAATTTAAAAAACAAGAGTTAAAATTCAGGGACTAGATTTTTTACTGAATTAAAGTTGTAGCAGACTAAACTGTATAAGTCAAAGTGAGAGAAATGACTTACAAATATGTCAAAACCTTATGATCAAGAGATTAATTTCCTTTTTTCTTTTCTACATATGGAAATCAAACTAACTCGACTACGTAAATTGATTTTGAAGGTTGGAGTTTCAGATTACAGAAAATCTCTCAATTGTAAGTGAAGAACAATGTGGTCGAGTTCTGGAAATTCTGTGACAGGGACACTGGATTTTGCAATTGTGAATTTTCCCCCCACCCTACCTTTTTTCCCCCATGTTATAGTTTTAAACATTTAGAACTTTAATCCTGTTCTTTAATTTCCAGGTATAGAGTAAGCCTTACATCTCTTTTTTATTTGTATAATTTCAAGTAAAGAATTCTTTTAAACCATATTTTTGGCCATATTTTATTATGTGCATTTAAAAATTTATAATACGTGTAGATATATGTTATGTGTTATGGCTTTTAGTCTTCCTACTGTTAATCATTCATCCTCGAAATAAATTGTGTCCAGGCAGGCGATATTATATAACTATATGATAGTTGATGAAAATAATGTTAATTTAAACTATTACTCCAATTAGTTTCACACTTCAAGAACCAATGCCAATTTGTTCCTTCTCAGAATCTTTGCATCACTTTATATCATTTCAGAAGTATTTAAAAATGTTATTTAATATTTTAAAAATTAATATTTTTCTAAGTACAAGATATATTAAGCTTTCAAGAAAGAAAATGGTACTCTACTTTAATTTAACAGAACGGCTAATAAAATGTTCTAATTTGACAGAAGTAAAATTTTAGTATTATTGGTCAAGCTATTTAATAATGTTCGAATCTGAGCAAACTATAAAATTTGAAAATTAGACTACAAAATGATAAAGATAAAAAATATTAAATAAGATGAAACATTCCAAATTAAAGAAAAAACCATCAAAGATACTCTTTTCTTTTTAAAAAAGGGGAAAAGATAATGCTAACTTCTCTAGCTGACCCAGAAGCAAAAGATGAAGAATTCAACATGAATCTCCAATGCAATGGCAAACTCTAATCTCCTCCTCCACTTCCTTCTTCTTCCTCCAATTCAGAAGCAGAAGATGAAGGTGAACTAGACCGGCGTGGTGAATCGTGGACAGTGTGGATCTAGACAGTAAAAGAGGAAGAGCCACACATCAGATTTGGATTTTTGGTTTTTTTCCCTTTTAAAGCATATTCCTTATTTAATTTTTTAATTCATTATATCCAAGTCATCTTATCCAATCATCGAGTCAAGTCAGCAAAACTAAAGGAATTACTGACACATCAACACAAACTAACACCGTTAAGTCCTTTTAAAACTACATGGACTAACAGTTTTAAACAGTGTAAACTTGAGGGACCAAAATCATCCCTTTAAAATTTCAGAGACCAAAACTTAAATTTGAACAAAACCAAAAGTGGGTTTAAACCTTAGGAAAAATATGTGCACTTCATCTTTTCTTTTTTCTTTTTTCTTTTTTCTTTTTTGCTAAGATTAGAGACTTGCGCCCAAAAAATCTTCGATCAGGCAGGCCCATCACCACCAATATCTTCCACCAACCATATTATTTCCTCCGAGCTCAAAATTAGGGAAAACAACGTTATCTTGGTTGGTTGAATATATTTAATCAACCAAAATCACTTTTCCCCTTCTGATAGTATCAAACAAACGGGGTCTTAAATCACATTGGATGAATTAAATGGCTCAATTACAAGCTTGCACAAGTTTTCTGGCTACCCGCAAGACTTACTTAATTGTCTACGGGTATATGTGAGATGCAAGGTTAAAAAATCGGACTGGATATTGAACCGAACGAGGCATTGGTTCAAGGGTCAATGGTCAGATCGGGGTCAGACCGAGGTCAACCCGATTATATTAAAATAATAAAATTTTATTGATATTAACATTACTAATCACTAATATCAAGATGTAAAGTATGCATGATTCATCAAACATAAATATTTTAATGTTTCTATAGAGGAAAAAATATAAAATATTAGTTGATTACACGTGAAAATAAATATTATTCTACAATCCACATACTTAAATACAAATACTAAGAGCAATAACAATTAAATATTAAACATATGCAAGTATAATAGCATTTAAAATATTATAGTTTCCTGGTTTATAAAATTAAGTGAAGTGAAAGTTGGTAATTAGATGAATTATAACAAAATAAAAAAAATCACATTTTTTCAAAAAAGAAAAAGAAAAATAGAGAACCGGTTCAACCTCCCGGTTTTTGGCGGGTTGAACTGGTCATCCACCGATTCAACGTCTCCCTCGGGCCAATGCCTCACCCGGACCGTCTTTGAGGTCGTTTCGCGGATCAACCGGTCAAACCGCCTGGTTCGATCCTATTTTTTGTTCGCTAGTGAGATGTTTGCACCCGATAAATAATTAGCAAATACATTCTCCCTCCCCCAAGTAATTGTTGAATGAGTAGAGCTATTGAAGGTTGAGACTGAGTTTTGACAATGGTGAAAATAATTAGGGTTAAAGATAAATCCGTTTTCTAATAGCTGTATAATTAACTAAGAAAGAAATACGACAACACCAAAAAATATATAGAAGTTAAGGGAGACTAAACAACTCCCATTATTAATATAAGACGGAAAAATATATATAGAAATTAAGGTGAGTACATGTCTAATGTAAGTTAAAGGATTGGGTGCGTATATGATAGCAACTTAAATTTTTAGCATGATAGTTGGTGCTTCATTTCTATAGTTTGGTATCAGACCTCCATATGTTTCAATCTCACCCCATCAAAATAAATATGAGGGTCTTTCGTGTTGTCTTATAAATGGTATATTTTGATATTTTTAAATAAAAAAATGGGAGAAAGCAAATAATTTGAAAATGTGGGAAATCCAAGGATCTTCCTTCCCTCCAATACAATTTTAGTTTCGTGCCATCCTTCTTTTAAATAGAATTGCTTGTTAAGGAAACAAAATCTGGGTCGTTTATTTATAATAATTGTATTAATGGTAAATGAACTGGTTTTGGTGTACGAAAACAAAGCTTTAACAAGAGTAAAAAAGACAAGTTAAAATATACCTCTTTTGTGTATGTTTGTGGTAAAGAAGGGGTGAAGAATCCTAACTTTCAAGATGTAAAAACTATGAGGATTAGAGATGAGATGAGAAGCTATTACAAAGTGAGAATGAAAGTCAAACAAGTGAATGAGAAATACAAAATAAGAGAAGTTTTCCTAGATTATAATCATTCTTTTCAGCTTCCTGAATTTGTTGACGTGTTTGCATTATATCGATGACTAACACCAAATCAATGTTATGACTTAGAAAATGCTAAAAAACCTGAGATCAAGAAAAAAAAATCAGCTTTCAATTTGCAGTGCCAATATGCAGGAGGTCGAAATAATTCGGCTTATACAAGAACTTATGTAAAGAATTATCATAATTCAAGGAGGCAACGAGCCATGAAACATGATGAAGCTGGATGTATATTTTAAGTAACAATTAGCATAAAATCTTTCTTTTTTTCATGCTCACCAAGTGTACTCATAGGAGAAAGTACAAATGTATTTTGGGTTTATGCACGCATGTTAGTTGATTATGCTTGCTTTTGTAACACCCCAAATTTGTAGATAACTATTAATTATGATTTTAAATGGATTTTTTTTGAAGATTTGAGGTGATTTTTAAGGGATTAATGAATTGTAAGAGAAAGAATAGGAATAATTAACCACTAGAGAAAGAATAAGAAATTTAAATTTTAAATGGATTTTTGAAGATTCAATGTGATTTTTAAGGGATTAATTAATTGCAAGAGAAAGAATATGAATAATTAACTATTTGACAAAGAATAAGAGATTTAAATTTTTAAAACTTGAGATTCCTAGAATAGGAATTTTTAAATATTTTAATATTTCAAAATAAAAATATTTGGATATGACTCAAAACTTAGATAATTGTGTGAATTTTAGGAGAGTTATATGTTAATATTTACATTTAAATTTTAATGATATGAATAAAGTTTAAAAAAAATTGGAAAGAGGGAGCACGTGGCTCCCCCCTTTAAATTAAAAAAAAATTGATATGGGCCGTGAGCCCAACGCACATGGAGAGAGGGGGGTTATTTAATACCCCCAACCCCCCAACCCTCATTGTGCACCACAAATGCATAGAATTTAGAGAGTAAGAGAGTCGACGGCTAGGGGTAGAAAATCTACCTTTTATTGCTACTTTCAGTTCAAATTACATCTTCAGGGAGTATTTTGGTAAGTAAAATTACTTTTGTTCATAAAACTCTTTTCATGAAAGCTTTTCTACTCCTTTAGATATTTCTAATGAATTCATTTCTGAAGTGATTAGAGCGAAATTTTGGGTGTGGGTTCAAAGTGGGTGTTGATTTCTGACTATTGGGTGACTTGAGGATTTAAAATAATTTTTGTAAGTTAAAAATTTAGGGTTTAGTCTTGATTTCAAAGATCCAAATTTGTAACGGGAGTTTTATGTTTTCAAGAAGCTTATTGAGCGATGATTAGTGAATTTTAAATTGTGGAAATTCTTTATGTATTGGCTAAATTGAATTTTGGCATAACAAAGTTTCAAAAATGTGGGGATTTTCGGTGTTTTTGATGATGAGCATTGATAACTGATTTTGGAGACTTAAGAGAGTTTGTTGAAATTAAATGAATGTTTCTAATACCTTGAATTCATGTGGCAATTCAAATTTTGGTCTTACAAGGTTTTGAAAATTTGATCTTATAAGAGAGGTTTTAAACTATAATTTTGTTTTGAGTGATCCATTAGTTGTAGTAAGTTGAATTGTAATTGTGGATAATTTTTAGTTGATTAGATGGTGATATTTTGAGTTTTGGTGGGATAGGTACAATTGAAGTATAACAGTGAATATGGCACTTGCACATTTAGGTCAAGTGTGGTAGTGGTGGGCCTTAAGATTAGAAATTAGGATTTAGCTGGTAGCTTCGGATGTGAATCTTGGGTAGGGGCATTTTAAATAGCATTATTTTGTATTATCGAGTGATTAACTCGGTTTGGTTGCATGATTGGTTGTTGTAGATCATAATCCGGGTTGGTAGAACACCATGATAGCTTTGTGGTAACACTTCACTACTCCATAAGGTAACCATTTCCTTGTCTCCAATTATTGTATGATAAGTCGGTAAACTCCACTACTGGTTGGTTGTGGAGCTTGGGCTAGCATGATATATTAAATGGGTAACGATAAACGTTTACCATATCACTCTGTTATGTGGATATAGCATATATTGGATTTTGTTTGATGTGAAAATTGTATGTTGATAAAAATCGTTGCTATATGTATATGTGGTTGCACTTGAGTATGTATGGTTAACTATGGTAGAGAACTTGTTGTATTTAATAACCAACATGTAAAAGCATGATCATTCTATTTGTGGTAACATGTATATTGCTATTGGTTAACGTATCTTCTGCTAATTTTCTGGAATCGGTTCCCTTCCGGCACCTGTAGCCAGAGGCTTTATGTTTGTGTTATTTTACTGATAGTCTTTATTTGAATTTGGCATCTCATTTCCATTTTATCATGGATAAAATTCACATTCAATTGCTAGTTTATTCCTTATAACTATGATAGATCATTTTCTATCATAGTTTGGCTTTATAAATGACTAAACTCTTTTGTTTAACTACAATAGGCTTTTATATTTGACATTCTTCTTTTTCTATTAATTTAATTAAATGATTTCATGAGACCTCAATGTAATTAGGGAATTTCATGTGATATCATCTTAATTAAGTTTCTTCTATGTGATCTGCAATTAATTTTCCCAATTTTTGGGGAATATTTTTTTGTTTTCATGTCATCTGGTAAAAAAAATAAAATAAAATTCCTTTGATGGTGATGTGCTGATAAATAATTGGGTTAACACAACTTTTAGTCATTGAAATTTCACTCAATTTTTGTTTTGGTCCCATGACTTTAAAATTGGTGACTTTGATTCTTGAACTTTCGGTCAATTTGGATCTTAGTTCCTAAAATTTAAAATGAATAGTTTTAGTCCTTAAACTTTCGATCAATTTTGGTCTTACTCCTTGAACTTTCAGTCAATTTTGTATAGGTCCCTCAACTTGAAAGAAGAAAACTTGAAAAAATCAGGGACCAATGGGTAATGATTAAAATGACACAAAGTTGAGGGATCAAACTATTCTTGACCAAAAGTTTAAGAAACAAATCTACAGATTTTGAAGTTGAGGACAAAATTAAGTGAAAATTCAAAGTAAAATAAATAACTAAACAAGAGAATCGTGTTCTTGTTCTGGAGATAGCGGAGGCTTTTCCTATTTCAACAAGAAGCTTCTTCACAAAGGGCACAATCAGAGAGAAGCAAGATCCTCCTCATAAACTCGAGAGAGATTAACGCAATTACAGTATGTCGGATCCTTACGAAAGAGTGAAGGGAGGGAGATTGAGCTTCAAAGGCGGAACCCTCGCCACGAAAAGCAAAGCCATCGACAAGAAGAAAAAGAAGAAGAAGAACAACAACAAGCACACTGACGTTCCCGTCGACGGCGCCGAAATCGACCCTTCGATCCTCGAGAATCAGGAGGAGGAGGGAGGAGGAGGAGGAGCGTCGGGAGAAGCCTACACGATCGACGCCGCCAAGAAAATGAAGTACGAGGAGCTTTTCCCTGTTGAGGCCAAGAAGTTTGGTTACCAACCCAAGACTAACTTCAAGTCCATTGAGGATGCCCTTGATGATCGTGTCAAGAAGAAAGCTGATCGTTATTGTAAATGATTGTTGTTTTCTTCAGTGTTCCGCCCATCTTCATAATCTTCCTCCCCTTTTGGTTCAGGTTCGTTTTGTCATACTGGTTTCTGTTGAATTGGGATTTAAGTTATACATACGACGTTATTTTTGAAGTTCATGTGAAGAAGTTGCTCTGTTATGCTGGGGTTTATCTACTTTGGGTTGCGGAATGTTTTGATACGAATACTTTCTGCTGGAATGAAAAGAATAGAAATGCTTTCTACGCATATTATGGGTATATATGTCGGAGGAATAAGGCTGTTTTAACTAATGGATCATTGGTTTCTCGAATTATGATATACTACAATATATGATTGCCTTTAGATGATGGTGATTTTATGGAAGAGACGTTTTTCTTAGGGATAAGGAGGGTTGAATTTCTCGATGATCTTGTCTGTGAGTATGGTTGTGAAAAAAAGTAATTTTGTAATGGATGTCTGTGCAGTCCCTTCATAAGACTAGGCATGGGAATAATAGGAGTGTAGGTTAGCTATTCATATGCTCGATTGCTGGGCAATGGAAATTAGATGCTTATTCTAATATTAATTTATGCATATTTGGGGCAGGATTTCACCTAGTCTTCTGAGTTGAATTGCTTGAATAGTGTAGGCATATGGGTTGCCTTTTTTCATTGTAATTTGCAACTTTCCTCAGGAACCTCATATGTAAATCATATTAACATTGTGAGGGTTCTGAGGCTTTCAGGGGTCGGGAGTCATTTATTGGTGCTGAATCTTGGAAGTCAAACTTATGGATGATCATTTCCTCTTTCCTTTGTTACTAAAAAATCGTTTAGCAATAACAACAGGCCTTAAGAGTTTTGATATTCTGTTGGCTTAATTATCCTGTTAGCCAAGGAAATAATTAGGATGTGCTAAGCTGCATAGGAGTCAGAGTACTCTTCCCGAATCAGCGTTATGCTGAGCATTGTAAATCTCCACCTCTTTCTCATCTACTAATCAATCGCTGATAAAAATAATCTGCGTGGATTGGGGCGAATTATGAGTTTAGCATGTCATACATTAATTGAACATTGATATTTGTTGGAGTTTTGGGTGGGACATAAGGTTTTGTACTTTTCACCAATTATTCACTGAGGAAAAGTATAGAGCTAGAGCAAGATGTGTTTTGCCCTTTCCTTTCCTGGTCTTTCTTTCTTTTTTTGAGTGGGAGATTTCAGTATGGCTAGTTCAGGAATAGCTAACATGACTATGTATGTATACAACTTTTACTCTTTATCCCTTTCTGATGCACAGTGCTTGGAACTAGCTATTAATATTTATATGGGCTGCCCCTTTTTTGTAATGTTGTTCACTGGTGGGTATTTTTAGCTAAGCGTCTCAGCTAATTTGAGAGATAGGGGGAACGAAGGGCCAGGAGAAGGGGCTGCTTTGTGGAGCTTTGCTTGAAGTTGGCTTAAGAGGTCAAAACTTGTTCTCTTTGGGTTTGGGGTCTGTTGCATCCTGAGGATTTGCATATCTTCAGTTTGATGGATGTGAAAATATGAAATGTTTATATGGCATATCTAATGTTAGACAACTATAGATTACGATATAATACCACTAGTAATAATAACATCCACTGTATTCACCTCGAGTATATACTCTAGACTGATGGTTCTCAGTCTAGTTCTTTAATTTGACGAGTATGGATGACCTTTGAGCTTTGTAAAATATTACTTTGACAGCATTTGCATCTTGCAAGGCTACGTTTTGGTTTTTACCATGTGTGTTTGTTGATTTTCTTGTGATGTTAGCTATGGCAGTACTTGTCATTTTTGGTTATCTGGTTAACTTACGAGTATTGTTTGTTTGCAGGTGTTGGTTCATTGTTGGAGCAGTTGAGCATGCAACTGAGTCCTGGTCCTTCTGAAGTTATTCCTGTAAAGGCTGATTGATATTCTGCATTATAATTTGTATGAACTATAATGTTGTAATACTAGTCTTAGGTCGTTGTATTAAGCAAAAGTTAGGCTGCTGTAACCAGATGAGATACTAGATTTTGTAGGCGTTAAGGGCTCTGGAACAATCTGACTCATGGACCTTTCTGAATTTGCTTGATGTTTACACTTCAGCTCTTGGATCCCAAACAAGGTTTATTTGATGTCATGTATTAGCCAAGTTGTAGATTCATTCCTTTTCTATCATGGTAGTCACTTCTCTACCGTGATAGTACTATTCGAAAATATTCTATAGGTAATAGTTAAGTGGTTTTTCAATCTTCGTAAATCTTTGAATTACTACGTTTAATCTTTTTTATAATGGGTAACTAACTTCCAGTTGATTAGTCAAACTTTTTCCTATTATGGTAGCGTGTTTCACACACACACACACACATATTTTTTTTGGCTTTAATGGTTTTGAAAGTATGTTATTACAATGAATGCTTAGTTGTGTTAAGCGGGGGCATAAATTTTGTCATCTGCATCTTCCACAATCGTATTCGCATGGCATTGTAGTTGGGGTATATATACATATGTAAGCAAATTTACACAGGCTTATTTTTGAATAAAAAATGGAGGATTATGAGGACATACGGTTGTACTGTTGTCTATGGTGCTATTCTTAATGGAAAATTTAAAATCGTAACTTCATATGTTTAAGACACATTTTAATCTGAATAGATGTCAACTTTTTCACACATTTTCTCCCATAATTTACTCTTATTATCAACATTTTGAAGTTATTTTCAAATCTAAAATGTAATTTTATATTTTGATTAAAAAAAAATACAATAAAAAATATAGGCTTAAATACCTTAAACTTCTCTTGTTAATAAAGCAGATGCCACAATCTTATTTTGTTCTAAAAACCTAATACTTTCTGTTAACTTCAAGAATATTTGAACCTCATAAAAATGCAATGTACCGTGGCAAGTGTCATTTTCATGTTATTCGCAAGATAGGTGTTAGTATCATATTATTATAGCACTTAATTCGTCATTTGGGCACTTAACCAACATGTCCATCCCTCACAAACACAGATATGAAATTAAAGAATTCATGAAGTGTGAACTGTGTAGATGGGGTACAATTTTTTTAAAAATAAAAAATTTGGACCTAGCCTCTATTCCCACTTTAGCAAAGTTGCATTCCATTTCCTACATAAACACTCTTGCAATATTAACATAAAGAAAATAAATTGAAGTTCAATGACAGTACTAACATATAATTTTAGTTCAAGTAGTTATATTGCTGTGCACATTAGTATCACGATAGATGTGCCATTTTTTGTATCTGTGTTCTCCATCTAAAACAGGCCTAAGTCTTGGAGCAGTTGTGCAACTCCAACAGCAGCATCCCTTTACATCCTTCACACATTTTCTGCAGCATCTGTAAGACAAAAAAATTTGAAGAAGGTTAAAATGCCATACCCAAAAAGCAAAAGAAAAACATTTGCAAGAGAGAATAAATCTTACAAGAAAAGCAAATTGCAGTCAAGATTTGCACAGTTTCGATGCCTCAATTCACTGACTTTAGAACCACAAATGCAGCATTTTGCAAACATATCATCCGCAGAGACTAGGGTTATATCTGTTCCATTTGTGGCTCCAGGATGGTATGAAGAAGGAGGCAGAGACAGACGAGAGTCGAACACAAATAGGTTTCCTACCCATTCCGCAAGACCTTCATTCTTTAGGTAGTTAGAAACACCTCCCTTCAAAGTGTACAGATTCTGAAAGCCCTTCTTTCTGGCATATGCAGTGAACCAATTCATTAGAAGGTAAATCAAGAGGTAGTTACAAAGCACACGATTGAAAAGGACAGTTAAGGGAAACTAACACACATTTGTTGCAAGTAACTAACTTAACTAATCTCCTCAATACCCGTAAATTAGTTATTTAGCTCGTAAATTAAGGACCAAATGGAGTATTAGAAAAAAGAATGTAAATCTCGCATTTCTAACCAATACATTTCAGCTCCATTAGTCAACTGTTTCCCTTCATAAAGAGGAGAGAATGATCATGTGCCATGCATGCGGGTGGAGTGAGCCCAACTATGTTGGAGTAATCCCCCTACGCCCGGCTCTCACACACATCCCCTATCCACCCCACAACATGAACATGACAAGAATTTTGAGAGCCAAAGACTGGAGTGTAGCAGTAGGTGAGCTTCATAAAATAGAATAGGCTTGCACCTTAAACACCTAGTCACATCATCAGCCAGATATCTCATTCTTATAACTTCAAACCATCGAGAAAGGTTTAAGCAGCGTCATTCTATTCCGAGAAGCATGTGATGAGTTGCTGTCTTGCTAATTTTTAGTTTCACAAATATTTTAGCTAATGATTAATTTTTGTGGTTGTAAAATGGATACATTATAGAGAGGGTCGTATGGTCTGTGTTGAAACCATATGTGGAAGTGATAATGCAATAAGATCTATTATAGGTCTATGATGGAAGAAATATTGGTCAAAGTGGGAACAAATTACATTATGACTTACCTCAATATTGTAGAGTATACATCACAACGAATCCCTCCAGTGCAGTACATCAATATATTCGTTTTCTCTCTATCTACATTTGCTAAAGGATCTGAAGCAGCCACCTAAATTGGAAGAAACACCAAAAAGAAGTATATTAACAGCCATCAATGGAAAAATCAATTTCCAAAACTTTTTTTCAGTTACTGATGATATGCTAACCCAAGACCAAGGCAAACCTCTTTACTACTGTTAAGAAGAAAAATATTTTAAATAATTATCCAAAGTCAACAGCTAAAAAGATGCAAGAAAAACAGGTTTTAATAGAATTACTTCACAAAATAATTCATACAACCAACCATTTGCTTCACTAGCATTACATCCAAAATTCGTGAGTGTGTGATTTTTCAAAACTCAGTGCATTGGATGGAGCTTAACGTCTACATCTTCAAGAGAATATCTGTAACCCTACATATAATATAGGAGAGGATTGCATTTCTGGAATTTCTCTCATGCTTTGCACTTAGTTGTTTAAGGATATATTTTTTTTTTCCAAAAACAATTAAAATAAAATAGAAGATCGAGCAACTTTAACCCTTCTTTAGCCTCTTTGGCTCTTAGCTTACTAATTTGCAATATGCCTTGTCATCCCCCCTTCTTGTACATAGTCTAGACTGCACTTGACATATAACAAATACACACCATATATGATTTTATTAGAAACAAGCATCATGATTCCAGCTATATTTTAAGGTGGACACATCAGATAATGACCCTACCTCTTCCTGGGACAAACCAAATGAAGTGCTTCTAAAGCAGTCCACATCAGGTCGCAAAGCACCACGAAAGTGTCCAATATCCCACTCATAACCTGAATAACAAGCATAATATCTTCATTTTACAAAGGACTATCACAGAGATAAGGCTTTCCAAAACTAAAAATAGATCGGCAAACATGCAAATGGATTTTCAGAAATCTTAAGTAATATTGAGAACAAAAACCATGATGGATATGATGAAATGAGAGAACAGGTTAAAAAAAGAACATTAAACAGTTTGTTTTTTTAGCAATTTCAGGTAAAGAAAACAAAGCTAGTACTACTTAAAGAACAGAACTATTACCATTTCTCACATCCAATAGAATGTAATTGGTGTCAGGACACTCTTTTGAAGCAAGACCATTCCTATTCATTGCTTCCAATCGATTTCTCCATTCTGATGGCACCAAAGGTGTTGCTCGCATTGAAGGATCAAGAAGAGGAAGATGTGATATGCCACCTTCCAACTGTAGGACAGATAAAAGTTACAGGGAGATGGTTTCATTCTAAGTTAAGAATAACTCTTCAGCTTAAACACTATAAAGGCATAAATGTAGAGGATACAGACACTAGTTGCAAAGCTACACGTCAGAGAAATCTAAACTACTACATGATAATTAGTTTCGATAAACTCTTGCATGACCGAGATAATATAGAGAAGGGATTGTAGAACATCATCCACTGCAAATTGCTTGTATGCATGATAAGCTTTTATGACATGGTACTCAATGCACCAGCACATATGGCTTGCCTGTACAAGTGAAGGCTTATACCGCAACTTCAATCTCGGGAAGGCATGCCCTTTCACTGATGGAGAAATCTGAACCAGGATATCAGAAAATCTGTCATCTAGTCTTAACCATTCAACATACGCCAGAGCATCTTTTGATGGTCCACTATACTGCATACAGAACAGACAGCAATAAATCACATCAGCAGGTGGTTAGAGTCTGAAACGCCAAATTTGACAGATAGTTGCTCAAGGGAAGTTAACTTTTATTTGGATTAGAACCTCTCTGTTAAGCAGCAAGATATAATATTGGGCAAGTGACCGGGAAAACAATATGTACTCAAATTTGAACCCCCACTATCAAAACCTTCCTGACATACCCCCTCTACTGAAATCATTGAATAGTCCTCTCATGAAAATAACATTTTCAATGATGCAATCAATGAAGAAAGCATAATAATGCATAAGTAGGCAACCTTGCCTACTACAACAACAATAAAATTTTTATATGACATCGTTTTTTATTTCAACAGTTATATAATCATATTGTATTTTATCACCGGAATACAAGGGTTCTCCAGAATATCTCCCGAAATGTCTAAGGTAGTAACGTATTTATGTACAATTGCTGAAGTGTTTTCAAAGAAATGGCTTATGTTCAAAACTTTTACCGGCAGTAGTGAAGTCACATAAAAGCTCCATCATGCAGTCCGTATACTTTTGAAAGTCATTTAGCTAGGAATTAATTTCAAACACGAATCTCAACCCCAACTAACTTCAGATTGCAGTGGTTTAAGTTTGATATGTTGATGGAATGTTGGAGGCAAATTCCTACCCAAAAAAAAATAAGAACCCATTTTATGGATGTCTCGTGATAAAATTACTTGCACTTCCTAAAGCAGCTTACTTATAGGGAAATTTCCAGAAGCCAGTAGATTCAATGCATAAAATAAGACTTCACTAACCTGCGCATTAATGCCTTGTTCATTCAAGTAAATTCTGCCATTTATGTCAAGACCCTGTCAATAGACCAAAAATTTACACCTGAGAGGAAAATGTGGAAATAGAAATTAACTCCAAAAGTGCAACACATAAGAATATATATCTAATATCCTTATACTAACAATCTTGTCATTAACAAAAAAAACCACAAATGATTGCCAGAGTAATGAGTATGCAGGTATCAATAGATGCACGCATGAATAGTAAGTAGAATTCATGAAGTCCCTAGTGAACCCAAAGGAAGATTGAAAAAGAGCGGGAACCTCCATGAAAGCTAGGTGCTTAGCAACTTCTGCTTCTGGGTCATCGATAAACACGAAATGGTAAAAATTCACAACCACGAAATCACACCCCAAAGCTTCTGAAGCATTGCATTGGCTAGAAGTGGAACAACCAGTTCTTCCGCCATGGCTGCAACTGTATTTCGTCTTCTTCACCAAGCTGGGTTGTGAAATGAGCACAAACCATTTAGAATAGCTAAAAGAGACAGAAGAAAAGGATTTCTTTTGGTTTTGGATAGGAAGGCAATGTCTGTTGGAGAATGAAGGAGGAACTTTGTGAGTGAGTGGACCGAAAATAACCTCACAGAAGACCATCATCCTTGGTGGGAATTCTTGGGTGTCAATGAGTCATACTGAACATTGAAGAAGAAGATTGAAGAATCAGGTGTGTGCAAGGCCTACCGTATGAGCCTGGGTTAGCATTGGAGGACCACTTGATCTAGAGCTTTGTATCTGAGAGCCCAATGCAACTATAGATGAATTTGTTGTGCCCATAATCTGTGATTGTCTAGCCCAATTATGGAATAAGAGAAAGTTGGAAATAACTTATAAAGATTTTGTTGATGAATTTGAAGATTTTTTTCAGTGAACTCAAGGTTACACACCGCCTATGGAATAAGAGAAAGTTGGAAATAACTTATAAAGATTTTGTTGATGAATTTGAAGATTTTTTTAGTGAACTCAGGTTACACACTGTCGGGAGTAGGAACCAATCCCTTTGCCATGGGTTCTCCACTTAAGGATAAATTTATGGCCATAAAAATTGCTTTCCATGTATAAGGATAGGAATCGAACCCCACCACTTGATTAAGAGACCAAATGAGGAATCATTAGGCCACACTTGAGTGGTAATTGAAATTGAAGACTTTTGCTATTGTATGTGAAAAAATTCTTGGGATAATGAAATTCAAGTCTGTTCGTCACCGGCCGCAAGTGCACGGGTCGCGCCAAGTAATAAAGTGATAAGTAAAATATCGTTCCCAAGAGGATTTGGTCCAAAACCCGGTCAAGCAATGATTGTCACACTCTCGTCCAATTTGAGTGATTCAAATGTAGAGATTGAAAACTAACTAAGAAAATAAACATATATTAAATGAAAATAAAATTATAAACAAGTGATTCTCCAACTTCAAGGATAAAATGGGTCCTAAGATTATCTATCCCCTTGTACTTCTTAAAACTCAATTAACCTCCTCTTAAAGAAGCTCTCAACGAAACTATGTGCTAATCTAGGATCCGCAGAGTACTTGTAAACGCTCTCTCAAGTCAAGAACAAGTGTTTATTCTTGTTAATTGCACAATCTCTTGCTACAATTTAATAAAATCCAATTTTAAAGCTCCAATCCTAATGTGACTATGCAAGGCTAGCAAGTATATCTCTATCTTACCAACAAAACCATCCATTCGTCATGTAAACTTCAAGTTCTTGCACTACTTTACCCAAGTTCTACACTCAATCTAGCCCCTCTCAAGCATCAATCAAGTGAACCCAACATCTAAATGGTGATCAATCACTTAGAAGCATTAGGAAAAGAGTAAAATAAGCACATATATCTCATTAATCACAAATAAGAGGAGGAATCAAGAATCAATCCATACAAGGGTTCAAAATAATCCTAGAATACAAGTATTTTAGCTACTCATGTTCTACAACTCCATGGGAGCATATATATACAACATTACAAAACAACACAAGAGAAGAGAAGGAAGATGGAAAAGATAAACCAAGAGGGGAAGCCCAAATCTTTTCAAAGCTCCAAGCCCAAGCTTAATCCCCTCCAAACTTCATACCCTAGCAGAGCAAAACACCCCTAAGAATGCCTAGAAGTCGAAGAATCTTGGACAAGAACAAAACCCTAGCTTTTATATCACTTAAAACGCCCCTGTTCTGTCAAAAAAACGCACAACAGCGAAGTCTGCTCGCCGCGGCGAGAGACGGGTACTCTTCCTCCCATCGATCATCGGTTCCGTGTTATCTTTATCTCGTCTTTATACTTGTCTTCTAACCGATCCGCTCCCCAAAATACATCATTTGGTATCAGAGCAATGGCTTGCTAGATTTCAAGTTCTATCCTTTTTGTTTTTGTGTTTTATTTGTCTTTTTGCTTTCCTGTTCCTCATTTTCATCTTCTTGTTTTACCCTTTGTTTTGTCATTTTTTTTTTCTTTCTTTTAGTTTCATTTGCCTTTTTTTTCACTCCTTGTTTGTGTTTTTGTGCTATTTCAAAAAAAAAATTCGTCCAAAAATAAAATAAAGGTTCTTACCTTTTTCATGTTTTCCATCTACTTTTCTTTTTTTGATCCACATTTTCACCCTTTTATTATTCTCTAATTGCAAAAGAAGAAGAAAAAATCTAGTTCTTACAACTTTGGTTATGAAGATTACCATATTAAATATTGTCTCTTGGTTTGTTGTTAAGTTTCAATCAAGAATACTATAAGAGGCAAGCTTGAGTGGTAAAAGGCAAGAAAGTTTTACAATGATTCAAAAGCCATATTTGAGTGAAACACGAGCGCATATACAACTTTTTGAGTAAAACACGTGTGTAGAGTGGTGAGGCCCTTTATTCTTGTTTTATTCCTCTTTTCTCAAACTATCTTTACAGATTCTAGATGCATAAAGAAGAAACACTTGCAGATTTCAATTTGTTCTTGAAAAACATGACAAATGACATCTCTGAGCTACGCATAGAGTTGAGAAAGTTAAAGGCATCATCAGCTTCAAGATTTCGCAAAGAATCGCAGGATCTCAAGCAGGGCTCCATGAGTGTCAAAGAATATTATGATGAGATGCATATTGCTATGCTTCGAGCTAAAGCACGAGAAAGTTTAGAGGCAACTATGGATCGATTTCTAAATGGACTTAATCCCAGAATTGCTAGACAAACGGAGTTGTATCCATATAGTGATATTAAGAGAATGGTTTCCATAGCCATTGAGCTTGAAAAAATCATGAAGGAAAAAGAGAGAAATAGAGAAAAAGAAAAGATGAAAAAAGAGAGAGAGACATATGGAAAAGAGCTTGAAGAGAAAAGAAAAATAGAGCGTGAAAGAGAAAGTGAGATTGAGATGAGAAAAATGACCGAGTATGATTTGAGTGAAAAGAAAACAAATGTATGTGTTGAAGAGGATAAAGAAAATACAAAAGAAGAAATTGTTCTTGATACTGACTTTTCTTTTCCTAGTATTGTTGTATTATCTCAACAGGAGCTTGAAAATGACTTGACAAAGATTGTTCCACAATGCGAAGATGACGGTCAAGAGTCGAGGACGACTCTTCTTCAAGAGAGGGAGAATGATAGAATATCCAGAGGCGTTGGATATGTTGATTATGAAGTCAAAGAAGCACTAATCGAATCAAAGGCTCAACAAACCATCAAAGCTGCTCGAGGAGTCTATATAGCGCTTACATGGAGAATGACGTGGATTATTCCGTGGGTAACATGTGTGGAATCAAATGTGACATGTGGTAGAGCACCCCCAAAGCCACCATGGCATGGAGGAGTCCAATGGGGCTTTAAAATGTCAAATTTGGGCCCAAATGCAATGTGCAATGGATTATGGGAGTTCCAGAATGATATTACTCCACATTCAAGCCCAAATGGGTGTCTTAATGGCCCATACATTTTCATGAACAAAAATATTAGGAGGAAGACCCATGTGGACAATTCATGAAGCATCTAGAAGCCCTCATATTGCATGAAATCTGATTGCATTTAAGTTTCTTATTTCATTTCATTAAAATAAGGCCATTTGACTAATGATTATTCTAGAAGCCTTTTCATATCTTCCTATTATAGCTAGCTGACTTTTTCTTCAAGAATAAGCCATTTCTTTGTATGGAATGGTGCCATTCAAAATGTCCATCAACATTAATGCACCATTGATGTCTTAGGTTTTTCCTTTTATTCTAGAGTATTCCATTGTTGCCTATATAAAGGCTTGCTTTATACTGAATTTTGAAGACTTGAATGAATTGAGACTCTTGTTTCTCTTGTGTGAGCTTTGCTTGCATCTTTGTATTCTCTTGAGAATACTTGACTGTATCAAGGACTGATCATCCTTGTGGTGTCTTTGTGGACTAGGGTTGTAAGAGACGGGTACTCTTCCTCCTTTCGATCATCGGTTCCGTATTATCTTTTTCTCGTCTTTATACTTGTCTTCTAGCCGATCCGCTCCCCATAGCCCGCGGCGAAGCCACGGTGAGCTGCAAGTGTTTCTGCCACTTTTTAGGGGGTTTCGGCTCGCCGCGGCGAGCTGGTACCTGTCTGTAATTTTGGAAATTCAGGGATCTGTCTGTAATTTGAGAATTTCGATGTCCTTTTCTGTAATTTTTACAATTCATTCAGAAAACTTCTATTTTTCCCTTTTTTTCTTGAAATTTCAGCTCTAGCCCCAAATTCTCCCCTTTTTAAGTGTTCTTCTTAATCCGGGATCCCTTGGTTATTGTATCAAAATATTCCTACAATATTTACATAAAACAATATAAGAAATTAACTAGAAAAAGGATCAAAATCTACAAAAATAAACAATGATGTGCAACCAAAAATCAAATGAGTATTTTCCTATCTTGAGTATCCAAAACTTATCAATGTTAGAACAAAACATTAAGGAAAATATGCTAAAATGATATGAATTCCTGGGAGTTATCAAAGTCCCATACAAGTTTTTATAACTTGTTAATGATGTTTCTTCACTTGTTAACTATGGCCATTTCACTTGTTAATAACAACTTATGAGAGAGAGTTATATGATATTATTTTTCTTAATGGGAACTTAAATGTCATTTTCCCAAAAAAAATTTCGTTCAATGCATAATAAAATTTTATTTTTTGAAATATGGATCAGTTCTCCAATTAATTCCTAAAAAGTTGATATTAATATAAAAATAAAATCTCGATCATATTAAATATTAATATGTACTTAATATAACTTTATAAATAAATTTAATGAAAGGGTTTTACAACATTCAGTAAAAAATAGTCACCAAAGATTAACTCAGGTGGCAAGAGTAAAAGAGGATGTGAAGTAAAGGTAATGCATTCAAACCATCTCAATATACTAAAAACAATTCAAATTTCAATTCACCCAAAAATGTAACATATATTCGAATAGCTTACAGCTTTATTGTTTAACAATCTTTAAGTCCATGCAAATTTGAGCTTCGCTTCTCCAATGACAAACCACAAATGTTAACCATAGGTACAACGCAGTTTATTTTCATTGACCATTTGTAATAATTTCTATTCCCTATCCTAGGCTCCTTGAAAACTTCAACCAAATAGTGTTAAAGTGCGAATCTGATCCCAAAAAAAAACGTGAGAATATTTTGAATCGTGTGCAGCATATAGTAGCTGTTATGGTTTAGAAACACTGAGCTACAGTTCCAGGCAAGAATAACTAGCCAATTATGTGAACTAGAACTTGTACCAATTTCGGTCCCCTAAAAACATTTTGAGGCCAAATGATTTCAAGTCCAGTCACCTTTCTAGTGGTGTATAACATATAGTTCCCCCACATCCCTAACCGTTAGCGTCCAGTCCAGCACATCGTAAATTCAGCTACTCCTCTTGGGTCCCATAACGACATTTTACTTTATCTCCTTCTAGAAGCTTCTCCACAGCATCTAAAGGAAGGCCAACCATCTCTAATGTCTTCTCCCACACCTCATATGATGTTTGAATGCTATGTGCTTCTTCTGATGGGTTTGTGGGACGGCAGTCTTGAGAGAGATAGGCACAAACTGGCCATTCATCTGCTTTCAACATCTCACAATACTCTGGAACTTGGGGATCAGTAGCAGCGAAAAGAGTGCTCCTTGAACCTGCATTGGTGGTACAAAATCAAAATAACATTGGCCATCAGAAATTTATCTAGGCATGCTCTTATAAGAATACTTCCTGACTAATCAGCTGGTACGAGATCAAGTCTTTTTTTCTTTTTTTGTTCATATCATTGTTAGTTCTTATAATTTAATCAAAAGTTCAAATCATTAATTTTGTCCTTACAGTTTTATAAGGACTTGGTCAGAGTTTAAATATTAGGACCAAAACCAAAACTCATTAAAAATATAAGAACTGGTCGTTAAACTCGGACCAAATCTTATGAAACTATAAAAACCGAAATGAACGGTTTCCAAATACAAGAATCACAACCAAAATTCGATCAAATTATAAGAACAAACAATAATATTAACCATTTTTAACATATTGCATGGACATCGATTCATATTATGATTAAGTTAGAGGATGAAGACTTTAGAACCATTAGGACAGCACAAGGCATAAGAAACCAAAAACAAGCCAAGCACATAAAAAATTTATCACACTGTCAACAGATACCGTCTATCCTCAAATCCGTCGTGCCTCAGCAATTCATGATTGTTGAGCACTAGTAGCATGAAGGAACGAGATCTAACCTTCTTGAGCATTAAAGATGAAATATGGTATCAAATGATAAGCAGCCTGTACAAATCGAGAAAGATCCCTTGCCTGCAAGAGATAAAGTTGAAAGTGTAAGAGATACAAAATGTTAATTAGGTAAAACATAAATTAAGGGCGGAGCAAACTATTGGATCAAACAAAAAAGATGATTAAATTGAGCCTGTTAGGATTAGTTCAAGATTGCAAAAACATTATAGCAATTATGGACTTCTTGTAACAAGTTTTTGCAAGAGATTGTACTTGACCCAAATGATAATTTCCAACCAAGTCGTCAGCATCATATTCTATTGAAGTATTAATTACTATGCTCCCCAGTACCACTCAAACCTCTGTGAGAACACTAATACTTAAGGCACAATGACATATAACCTATTAAAAACGGACTGAAGTATTTAGTTACTATGCTCTCCAAAAGAAACCGTTTCTTTTTGTTTCTGGAATGCTTCCAGAAGGTTTTTTATAACCATAAAATAGGAGAATTATAATTTAAAAAGACTCACAACATTGGTGTGGACAATTCCAGGTGACACACACACTACACTGATGCCAGCTTCAGCAGGGAGCCGCTTTGTAAGAACGCTACTGAACATGATCTGTAATCAAAAGGCCAACTCCTGTTCCCATCACAGCTTAAAGATGGTAGATAAAGCAATTTCACTTTTACATGAGTTAACATCATCGACAAGCAAAAATAAACTTTGGAAGCCAATATAAATAGGCATGAATTCTGAAAAAAGGAAAACCACCGGGAAAATCAAAGTAAATTGCTATGCCAACTCTAGTATCAAAAATTCATTCTATCAAAAACCTGCCAAAAGAAATTATTACAATTTTAAAAAGTTATTTAGCAACAGCATAAAACACATCTCACAACATAAATTTTCAGTCAACCTATATCAACACCTTTCCAGTAAGAAATACTCCTAATTGAAAACAGAAATATGATAGGTATAAAAATAAACAGCGACAATAACTCAGGTAAATGTAAGGAAATTCATGATCATGTAACCCAAGTGTTGGGTAAGTAAGTTAGCACTAATGTTCTTGCCCCCAAATTTGGATGCTAAATTAGAAAAAGCCTACAACTGGTCTAAGAATCAGCAGAAATGGCACAAGGGTCCCAACCAAGTAGAGTGCAGCTATATTTACGTGTAAAGGTGGTGAACTTCAAACACTACCAGCATGGAATAGGCAATTGAACTGTGTCCCATCATCGTTCTGATTTTTAATTTCAATCTAAATGCCTTTCAAGTTCAACACAGTTTGCCTTACTGTTACTTTTTATTATTTTATAAGTATAATATCATACATATTAAATTATTGATATCAGAGGCTGCTATTTCAATTCCCCCGCCTCCGCCAAAAGTTATAAATAATCAATAAAATATAGAGATTGAAACAAAAGGACAATACAAAGGGTTGCTTCATGAATGACTCCCATCAGCATAAGTACCCATTCTCTAAGCTTATTAAAACAGATTGAAACAGCTTTTATAAATTTTCTCCAAAGGAATTTTGAAACCAAATAAAAAAAATGATAGGCTAATCTGTCTCACCGAATGCTTCTTTGTTTAAAGGAACAATGTTGAGGCTAATCTGTTTCATGCCCAATGCCTCTGACATTGAAGTTAAAGTATTGGTAATTAAAGGCCAAAAAGAATAATGAAATGGACTTGTATCAATAGAAAAATAGGTAATTAGGCTTCACTGCACTTGCAGTTTGAATCAAACAAAATCTAGTAAAACATCACAATAGTAACATTTAATTAAATGAACTAAAATAGTAACAAACAGCAAACTGGGCTGCACAGCCATCTATCATCAATAAAATAAGAAAGCTAACAGAGATTTCAATATTTTATCCACTGTGATTCAGCTCTGAAGTCCAAGGGCAGTGCATAAAATAAAATCAAACCATAAGCAGTATGAATATGATTGGTCACCAAATCTACATATATAATTGGTTTTACGCTTCTGTTAATATGCATACCAGCATCTAACTGTACAGTTCAATGAGCAGTAGCATCAAATGTTTTAGGGACAAAGTTAAATTGAAAGTTGCAACAACAACAACAACCAAGCTTTATCCCACTAAGTGAGGTCGGCTACATGGATCGCACGACGCCATTGTGCTCTATCAGTAACCAAATCTATAGATATATTATTTATTAAATTGAAAGTTGCATGTTCAAAAATTTCAAATATCCAAAAGTTAAACCGGGCAGGTTTCTAAGGTAACAAATAAAAACCAGGCACAACAAAGAGCCACAGAACAGTATAAAAACCAGGTAAGTTTCTAAGGTAAAATATAAACCATGTTGTCCCTTAAAAACCCAACATTCACTACTATCGAGCATTGCAAGTCTTATAGCTTTGCGATAAAACTTCCCTTTTACCTTATCCGATACTTTTTATTACAAATAACACCGTTATCTTTTCTCTATTTAAACCATCCAGCTTGAATCCTATTATTAACATCGATTTCACCATCTCTATGTATAATTCATCCCAAATATCTAAACTTTTTCGCTTGAGCGATAATATGATCTCCCAATTTAACCTTTATATCACGGTGAACATGTCTCTTATCAAAACTACAATGCATATACTCTGTCTTATTACTACTTAGGCGAAAACCTTTTGACTCTAGCGTCATTCTCCATAACTTGAGATAATTTACAAAATAATTTCCAAAGCGCTTCAAAATAATGTTTATTGATAAAATAAAAGAGAAATATAATGTTCAAATATGCTTCTCAGCATTTGCCATCAAAAGTTTAAAATGTTGAAGGGTGGACGCACCTGTGCCAGCTTGCTGTTACAATACCCCAACAAACTCGTAAATTTCTTTTTTCCAGAAGTGAAATTCATGTCATCAGGGTCAATAAAGCCAATATGATGCATCTACAAAAAGGAAAATGGACAAAGCATACTAAGATGTAATAAGGTAAAAAAATGAAAATAAACAGAATAATATCAGACCAGTAAAGAGCCATGAAACAGTATAGCAATATCCACGGCAACAAAGCCATTGCTCAGAATAAACAGTATAATATCAGACTAGTAAAGAATTATGGGTACAGACCAAATGTAAAATAATAAACTGTGTTACACTAGTCTCTAACATGTTCTCTTTCCCAAAAACATTTGACTTTTAGTACTTTAAATATGTGAAATAAATTAATAAAAAGTGAGATTTTTTATATCATAATTATATTATTAAAAAAATCACAGTGAAGTAAAAAATCTGCAAGTTTGGAGAGCTTTATAGAAAAGAATAGCATAACCTGGTGAAAAGAAATACAAATAATAGACAAAATTTTCTCCTTCTGTTTCATCTTTGGACACTAAAAAATGAAGCTTTCGTGTCTTTAACTATATTGAATGAAGCTCAGCACAAATTTAGCCCAAAGAGTCAATACCACAAGTTAGAAGAGTACCTGGCCAATCAAGTTTCATAGACAAGACAATTAATATAGGTTATATACTCAGACAGTTGGTGTTCAGAGAAACATTTCATTGGATTTTTCCGACTAAACCAATGATCTGTAAATTATATTCGACATGATAAGAAATAGTTGAGACTAAGGGTATGATGATCTAGAATTTTGCTTGTTCCAAATCAACTTAGAAAATAATTAAAAATTATAAAAAAAACACTATAAGAAATAAGATATAACATCAATTTGCAAAATATGTCAGTTCAGGTAATAGCACAATAAAGTTTATTTTGAACTTATGCAGGATTAGAAGCTAATAAATGATAATTATCAATTTATTAAACAAACACTCATTAATAGAAAGCTCTAAAAATTTTAAATTAAAAATATCCAAGCAGTTAGGAACTTAATCATCTAGTGTATGCAAATGAAATTAAAAAAGGGACTTACAATGGAATTCACGTTAACAATTCGACTTGGAGAACCCCTAATAAGAGATGGCAAAAGAAGAACAGAAAGCAAAGCTGGAGCTAGATGATTCACTTGCAAGTGCTCTTCATAACCATCTTTTGATAATTTTTGCGGCTCTGAATAAGAAAAAATATAAATGGGTGGATCAGTTTTAGAGATATTCAATGAGAACCAGCCCAAAAGTACCTATAACAGTATAAAGCCTGTTACTGTATCACACAAAAAGTTGATAAAAATAAAAGTCACAGTATGTGATTTCAAAAACTACAGTTAAGAATTCATTGTCTCAATATATAAAATGAAGAGCGATTGAAGATGATTTCAAGTTCAAGTTCAAAGCAATGGGAATATAAAATTCAGCATCATAGCTACTAAATAAAAAGTATCGACCTCCAATGGAAAAAATTCCAGCATTATTAATGAGAACATGTAGGGGTCCAGAGCGTGCATTCCATGCATCAGCAAATCGCACAACAGAGTCCAACGAGAGAAGATCAACCTCCATGACCTTGAGAAGCCACAAAGTGGGTACCAATCAACAACAACAGAATTTAACAACTAAAACTATACTAAGAAATATGCATGTTCAGCCAAGCTGATAAGAGCATAGGATGATCTAATCAAAATTAAAAGAAAAAGGCGTAAAGTTTCAAATATAAGAAGTGTCTTAATGGATTGAAAAGATTATGATCAACTGCCAAAAGTAAGCTGACCAGTAAGGCCAACAGACATAACTTTTCATACATCATACAGATAAATAGAAGTTTGAATTCCCTAACGATCATTCAAAGTTACCTCAATATTGAGAGGAAGGCCCATTCCCGACCATTCATTCTGCCACTTCTGTATCAGTTCTTGCGCCACCTTTGGCTTCCTCACTGCCATAATGACATGGGCCCCTGACTGAGCTAATTGCCTGCATGATGAAAGAATAACAAAAGCGGGAGTTCATCAATCTCCCTTTTATATAAATGAAAAAGAGGCACTCAAAAATTAAATAAACAACTATGTGGGCTCTATTTGACGGCCCTGCAGTTGTAGGACTAGGAAACACAGAGAAGTAAACATGTCACATCTATTATTAGTAAGGATCCTCCTTGCCAATGGTTCCTCAGGATAAAACCCAGCCAAAACAATAATAAAAAAAAAAAATCCAATGTTACTTATTTATGAAGGGATTTTTCAGAAATCTCCTAGCTGAGTAAGGAAAATAAATAATTGCACTTTGGGTAAATTTTGGGCCAATTTGGTAGGACAGGGAAATAAATGAAGAAAAAAGAAGGAAGGAGTGGAACCTGGCGATTTCGAGGCCTATGCCACTGGTGGATCCAGTGACAATGCAAGTGAGGTCATTAATGGGAGGAAGAGGCATGGGGTTTTGCAAGTGAGAAGCCATGATTCTCTGAAAGAGCATTTCGTAAAACAAATGGAACCAACCTCTGAACCACTCAATCCAACCCAACCCCTGCTTCTTGGTCCTATCCACCATGTTCTTCTTGGCTTCATCGGTGGAAGAAGACGTCGTCGTTGTAGCCATCTGAAGCAAGAACCCTCCTTCCTTCTCTTTCTCAGTGTATGCAGGAGAATCGTATCGGAGATCTGTCTTTTTGGGGAGTAAGCATCTGATTCTGATACAGTACTACTACTTTTCCTTTCTATTGCCTCCCCCTCTCTTCTACTCCTATTTGTTTGCCTTGTCCAGTAGCGTCCACACCGTCTACTATGGACTGGACTCTCGAGTGAAATGAAATCCCCCTCTTTTTTTCATTTGTCCCAACAAAATAATCATTTATTAAAACCCAATAGGGTGGTGAGTGTATTATGAGAAAATTGTCTTCAATGTGCTATGTGTGTGTGTGTATTTTTTTTTTATTAGCAGCCAAATTTATTATGAAAGCAATAAAACAAGGCAGAAAAAAAAAAAAAAAGACTTCCCCTTCCACTCTAATGAGTAATCCTCACTCTCCTAATTATAAGGGATAATTGACTTTTTTTTATAGGGAATAAGGAAGTAGAATAGACTCTTAAATTTTAATATAAGTTATATATAATTATATTATATGTTAATTTTTAAGTTAAATAAATTAATTTTGAGAGAAAAAATATAGGTATAAAGAACTTAAAGATGTATTTACATCCTTAATTTTTCAAAAAAAAAAAAAAGTCATTTATAATTATGACACGAGAGAGTACATGACTAGGAGGCCTCTTACTTGAACAACTAAATCTTGATAATATAACAGCTAAACTAAATAAACATTACACTTATACCAAACCAACAATAGATTACATTAGATGGTCGACTATAATGCCAACTATAAATAAGTAACTCAAAGCCTATTTTAAAGATAAAATCACAATCATAGTCATTGTTCCAGACTTGACATGTAGAATTGTGGCTGACACTCGAATCCACATTTTGCAGCCCGTAAAAGCATATCACCATGAATTACTAGAAACTTCTCTTAATTTTTTTTTTTTTTTTGGCCAGTAGAAAGTTCTCTTAATTATTCACAACATCTATATCTCATTTGATATTTGAGGATATCTCACTAGCTAACATCAAATAACTGTACTTAAATATATTGTGCTTTTTATAATTATCTATGAGTATCTTTATATATATTAATTAAATTTATTATTTAATAGTATATACATATTTCCGGTCCATTTCGGCATTTCCTCGTGTTGTGTTCTGGGAAGGGGTGCATGGGAATTGGGAAGAGCCTCCGTAGGATATGACAACCCACTCTAACTAAAAAGTGTCACGCCGTTAACCCATTCATCTCTCACATCACACTCACATCATCATTTTAAGGCGGGAAAGAAATCATTCACATGCTTTTAGTTCAGTTCTTCAAACTTCATTTCTCTGCTCATCACAAACCACCATCTCCTCCTTCATTACCTTCTGGTACTTACATTCTTTATTCTCTTTTCCTCCATAGAATTCTCATTTCCCAAAATCCTTCACTCGCCTTTAACTAGCTCAATTTGTTTTCGACATATTGTGTGAAATCCTGTTAATTAATCTGACTATATGTATGTATGTATGTATGTATGTATGTATGTCTGTGGTCGTTCCATTTTACAGATACACGTTTTTTCTTTGTTTGATCTTAGAAGGAGGAAGAAAAATGCAAGGAGTGAGATCAGAGTGGGCTGGGAAGGCTCTCGTTGTTATAATACTCGCTTCCATCTTCTTCCGATGCGCCTCTGCATTGAACCATTCCGTCGGCGGACCTTCCGGTTGGGACCTCCGTTCCAATCTTCAGATGTGGTCAGCTTCCACCACTTTTCATGTCGGCGACAATCTCGGTGAGCTTCCTTTTTTCTGATCTCTCCTCATCTTCATCATGTAATTAAGTGCCGATTATTTGATCTCTTCTTAGATCGCAAAGCAAAACCGGTTAAATTAATCTGAACTCGTTATTACAAGTATATATATGTAGCTGTAAATTAACAAGTCAATCAGACTAATCAAGATGATCGGAATAACAGAATTAGTGGATTCATTCTATTTCTTCAACCGAGTGCTTGAAACGATTTTATTCTAAAAACTTTGTGAATGATTGCAGATGAATTGCGATTCCAAAATATAAGAATTATTTACCTAATTTAATTAGATTAAAGATATTAGTTAAATTAGTTAAAATCACATCATATTATCAATGACCCTAACCATTTTCTTTTATCCTCACACTCCTTCTCTTGTTTGTTCACTATTGAGTAGCATTGATTGGCATAATTTAGGTAAAAATTGAGAACAATTGAAAAGAAATCTTATAAAAAAGTTTGGAGGGAGTATTTAATAACCACAACAAGGTCTAACTAGATTTAGATTTCTGCCTTTGAAAAATTTGAATTGACAGTGTTCACATACACGCCGAACCATGACGTGGTGGAAGTTAACCAGATTGGTTATGACAACTGTGTAATCTCCAATCCTGTTGGCACCTATGATGATGGGGAGACTGTAATTCAACTCACTCAACAAGGAACTAGGCATTTCGTTTGTGGCCGATCAGGGCACTGTCAACAAGGACTCAAACTAGAGGTCCAAGTTCTTGCATCGTCCAATAATGGAACCGACGGTGGTCCCAGTCTCCCTCCAAGTGAATCATCACCTCCTTCTCCGCCTTCTCCTCCTGCGCCATCCTCCCCATCTTCTCAGCCATTTCCTCCTCCACCTGCTCGTGTACCTGCTGGACATAAATCTGGTGTTGATAATATCAAGGTGAATACGCCTGGGCTGTTCCAAGGATTCGTGCCCGTGATTGCGCTGGTAGTGATTCACTCTCTTACTCTCCCGCTGGTTTGATTTTCACCATTTGGCTATTCCTTTTGATCTGACATGCAGTAATCCCCCAAGACCCTTAGATAGATATATGCCTCTTATATCTTGCTGCTAACATGGTTTTGATTCGGCTCTGTTGGATTTTCTATCTTACAAACTTTATATGCATTTTACGGTAAAAGAGAACATAGTGATGATATGTCTCGTATTCTAGTGATCATGATACCTTACTTTTGAATGAGAATTGTGACAGTTTTTCACCCTTAAAGACTATAACTAGACTTTCAGTTCCCAAAACAAAAAATAATAAATAAATAACTAGACTTCTACGTCTGTTATTTGACTAAAAATATCAGAGGGCTTCTATTTATTTAAATATAAGCCGCAGATATCTTTAAATTCAAATTAAAGGACCTTAGTTTTGCTTTTAGTTTCTGCAACATTATGATTTCTTGAACAAGGTAGACAAAACTAATAATGAAGTTTGACCCTTTGAGGTATCTGGTTTGCTCAAGCTCTTGATTAGAAAATGGGCTTCAGCCTGGTCAAGCTTAATTAGGCCTGAATATTGACCAACCCAAAGTTTCTTAGTGGGTTCAACTATCTGTCCAAAAGCAAAATGTAGTGGCAATATTTACCAAAAGCAAAATGTAGTGGCAACCCAAAATGTAGTATCTGTCCAAACTTAATTAGGCCTAAATATTGACCAACCCAAAGTTTCTTAGTGGGTTCAACTATCTGTCCAAAAGCAAAATGTAGTGGCAAGGATGGTTTTGGGTAAGCCCAAATTGTTTCTTCAGTATGCTACCAAGTGGGACGCCAAGTGGATGAACTGGATGATACTGATATGAATCATTGCGCCGCTCAAATTATTGGTGGGGGCCTTTAGCCGATTTTTCAAGTTGAGTTTTCTGCTTTGAGAAACCAAATTTGAATTAATCAGGCTCGCTCTTATCCTATTTACTTCCCTCTTTTCATCCAACCTAGACATTATTTAATATTTAAATGTTTCCAAGGGACGGTGTGCCCCATTGCGTGAGCTCCCTAGGGGGAATTGGAGCCCACTAGAACAATGTTTATGGCACAGTATCATCTGATATTTAGATCTGATTTTACATGTTACAGCAGAACTTCAATGCCAAAGAAATACGAGGGAAAAGCTGAAAGTTAATATTCAGCAATTTTTAAATTAACAATAGCTAGTATGAGTCCTTGCACGCCTCATAAACATTGCAGCTTTATTATTTCAATCTAGTTTTAAGCCTCTCCTTATAGGGGAAGAAAGAAGACGTGTTCCACATGGGCTGGCTTATAATTAAGATTCTCCTATTGAAATATATGTCGCAGCCATCAAAACACATAAAAGCTATAATATCGAAGGCTGCATCAGCCCTTTTCATTTGCCATTGTTGTTGAGAAGAAAAAGACCTCTCTTCGACAATGGCAACATTAGGTCTTTTACTATTAGGTCCTCCTGAAGGAAGAGAAAACAATTATTTTTTTTCTTGGGACATAATTATGGCCATACCCTTATGTAGACAACTCACGCTGATGAGAAAACCTCAGCTTCCTCATTGTCTTTGCATTCATGTCCAATTGTTATCAAATGAAAAAAAAGAAAGAAAAGAAAAGAAAGGAAATTATACTTAGTTGCTAAACTATTCATAACTTTGTTTCCCCAGTAAAAATGCAAAACAGAAGAGGTAAAAACAATTAAAAAAATGGGAAGAGAATGTGGATTAGCAAGTTGAGTTGAGATTTATCTGATTTTAGAAAATAATTAGTCAAAGGGAAAAAAACGGAGAGGCAATTTGCAGGAGATGGAAGGGGTGGTTTGTCTGATTTCTTCTGTTGAATGAAAAGGTTCCACTAGCTGTGATCCATTAGAAAAGATAAAATATATAGAAAGGTCCTAATACTTTGATGAAAGGTCCTGCTGGTGTAGGGTATGTCCTAACCCACTCATTACTCATAGTTGTGACCAAGAGTGGCTCTTTTGTTTCGGTGTTCACTGGCATGCGCGGATATACAACTTGCTTCCAGACATGTAGATCATTATTCCACTAAAGTGATTGTAGGCACATCAATTCCCTCATATCTATATATCCTCAATATAAAATATTAGTTAGTAAAAAAATTTGTGTAGAATATAGGATCTCATTAGAGAATATGCATAACGGGATTTCATATATCTAATTGTTTAGCATATAATATTTCTTTCTATAAATCAAATCTAGACTATATATTACATTATTATTAATTGATAATTATTTTTATGTATTTAATTCTTTTTTTGTTGTAATCTCTAAATCATCACCAATATCAATTGATTTATCAATGTAAAGCTCAATTATCATTCTCTGAATGTCTGTCTCAGGCCCCCAAAAAAAAAACATAGCAAATGTCTGTGAAATGAAAATGTGTTAGATTCTTAAAACTAAATGCCCTTCTAGTGGTTGGCAAAAAAAAAAAAAACGCCCTTCTAGTGATACGGACATGATAACTAAGCTCTACTCGAAACCAAAATGTACAACTGAAGTTTCAAAAGCAAGACATTACAGAGTTGAAGGGACAACTCATTCGTACCCTTAACTTAGAGTCTAATGATCTATGTATGCCTGTTCATTCACTTTAATATCATTTATTCCCTCACCACAAGAAGAAATGTACGGATTACCTCTACCAAGTGGTGGGGTTTCACAGCTCAGCTACGGAGACCCTTTGCTTCATTCACTGCATCTGTAATTCTTTGTTTGGACTTTGAAACAGAATTCTTCAGTGCACTAACTAATTTCAAACATGCCAATATGATATCGTCTGCTTATGATCGACCCATTTGCAAACATATGAATATTTTTTCACACTAGTTATAAAATTTTATTAAAAGAATTGTGTAAAATGAAGAAGCAAAAAAAACTTATAGGTTAACGATTGCTAGTCCTTATGATTTAATTGAGTTTTAGTTTTGATGTGTGTGGTTTTAAATCATTGATTTTAGTCTCTGTAGTTTTATATAGGTTTTTTTGAGTTTTATAATTTAACATTACATAAACTAAAAATGAAATTTGATCGAACTGTAAGGAGCAATAATGATATTACTTTAAAAATTAACTTAAGACATTTAACCCTATTTCTCTAAATTTATCAAGTCTAACTCATAAGAATTCTTCCTCCCTTCCATACCTTCAAACCAAACAACGGCCTAAATAATAAAGTCGATTGGTTTCTTACTGAAGTCAGTCCTGAGAATTTATCATTCAAAGGCCAGATAACCAAGATAAAAAGTACTGCCCCTGGGCAGAGCAAAGTACAGGGACTGTTCTAGAAATAAAAAAACCTGAAAATACAAATACAATATCATGTATGGTCTCATTAAGTAAAAGATTTCACATGATTCAGATACGTGTAACACTCACATTGGCACTTAGTAAACAACAGAAGTCCCAGAGAAAAGTTTTGGACAACAGAAACAGTACCACTTATTACAGAGAAGCTAACTCAAGAAGAAGGAGAAACAAGAAGTTGTGATTGGCTCAAGATGAATTGGCTTGCTTTGAACACCCATGGGATCACAGATTCCTATATCTTCCCTCTCTCTTCATTTTACTATCTAATTATCTAAAGAGGATAAAGATCCAAGTCTAACAAAGTTTTTGCTCAGAAGTATGTAATACTATAAAGATTGTTAAGATCCAAAAATGTCCATAAACTTTACAAAACAGTGCAATTTTAACATAGTCGTTAATAGCGTCAAATTCTCCGTCACTTTATGATTAGTGGGCCCCACTTTATGAATTTAAAATTATTTTGTAAAGGATAAAGATGCAAATCTAATAACACAGTTTTTGCTCAGGAGCATATTGCACTATAAAGTTTGTTAAGATTCAAAAATGCACATAAACTTTATTAAACGGTGCAATTTTAACAGAGCTATTAACAGTGTCAAATTCTCTGTCACTTTATAGTTTGTGGGTCCCACTTTATTAATTTAAAATGATTATTTTATAAAAATATTTGTTTTTATCACTCCTCCCCTCCTCCCTCCCTCTTCTTTCCCGTTCTCTGTCTCTCATCCATGTCAACACTGTTGTCCCAACCTGGGATGTTCACTGGTGCAAGGTTGCCATGTCTGAGCAAATCGATATGCTTCAACAAATAATCAACTTATGCATAAAGAAAGACACACATAACTTAGCCACAGACGATGGCAACTATCACATTTTCGTCAAAAGCTCCCAACTGTCGTTATGTGGATCCCACGTAGATTCCAAGTTGCACCGTCTGTGGCTAAGTTATCGGTGCCTTTCTTTATGCATGAGTTGATTATTTGTTGAAGCATATCGATTTGCTTAAACATGGCGACCTTGCGTCGGTGAATATCCCAAGTTGGGACAACAATGTTAACAAGGATGAGAGACAGAGAACGGAAAAGAAGAGGGAGGGAGGAGGGGATGAATGAGAAAAAAAATATTTTTTATGAAATAATCATTTTAAATTAATAAAGTGGGGCCCACAAACAATAAAGTGACAGAGAATTTGACACTGCTAATAGCTGTGTTAAAATTGCACCATTTTATAAAGTTTATGTGCATTTTTGAACCTTAACAAACTTTATGATACTACATGCTCCTGAGCAAAAACTTTGTTGTTAAATTTGCACATTTACCCTTCACAAAATAATTTTAAATTAATAAAGTGGGGCCTACTAACTATAAAGTGACGGAGACTTTGACACTATTAACGGTTGTGTTAAAATTGCATCATTTTATAAAGTTTATAGGCATTTTTGGACCTTAAAAACTTTATGGTGTTACATGGTCCTGAGCAAAAACTTCATTGTCAGATTTTCACCTTTACCCAATTATCTAATATTCAATATTTTTGGATTATATTAAAGTATTGTCCCCACCTAATGAGATAAGGATATGTTATTATCTATTTAAGCTTCGTCAATATGATTAACCAAACTCTCTCAAAAAATTTCTGCCTTTGCGGAAATTTGATGAACCTTTTTTGGTCAATGCATTTATTTGATGAACTAGAGACTTTGTTCTTGCATGATTTAACCGTGGCCATTTATTCATTATAAAAAGTAAGCCCATACACTGGGTGAGATGTTGCTTTTGGTATCAAAGTTTGATGAGAAAAAATATGTGGTATAGCAATTCCTGCCAATGAAGGAAATGAAGAGTGAACACAAGACAGAAACTGCCAAATCAAATAATGTTTATGTGGGATTAGATATACAGATAAGAACACACTAATTCGTGTGTTTGGTAGGTGAAGTTGCATAATTATTAGACTCCAGTTTTTGTTACTGTACGCTCTACCATTCATGTTTCTCCACGTGTTTAAACCCCGATGCTTCCATAATTTAAAAGATATTATAGATTATACACTTAGAGCAACCTTAAATAAAACTCGCATCAAGACAAAACTCATTAGATAGCAAACTTGAAGTAATTATGTTTATTTTTATAAATAAATAAAACATATTTTACAATATGATTAGTTCATTTAAACTTAATCTTTTTTTCTGATCAATGGATTATGTTTGAAGATTCTCTAGAGAATACCATGGAGCAACATTGTCACTTTTGGAATTAAATAGAAGTCATATATTAAAAAAGCACTTATAGTCTTGTTTACATAGATCAATTAATAAGTTGTGCTACTTTAATCAGTGTTCTTAAATTTGAGTTATGGGTATACGACCACTATAATTAGTTAGAGGTGGCGATGTTCCCCCATTGTGTGCCACGTTTCTGCGAATTAGACTAGTTAATTGTTAAAAATTTCGAATATCAATGGATAAAAAAAAAATTAGAAGAGCTAACGGAGACATGAGACTTAACAATATTGAAATCTAGAATTTTATACATAAAAAGATTCCACATGAGTAATAGTAGTCTGGCACATAGATAACAGAAAAATATACATATCAATAATTCTACTGGATTGGCAATGCAGTGAGAAAATAGAACTAGGACTAAAATACAAACTCGGAATATGATGAATACCCCCAAAAGGTTGATGAACTTCTAATAGAGACTCTCAAATTTGGTGAACTTTTCAAAAGAAAGATCAACCTGATTACTCCTCATTATTAATTAACTAATTTAACTAATTAGAAACTCCATTAATCAGCTCCCTGAAACGCTGGTAAGATTCCATCCTCTGTAATCTCATTTGGTGATTGAAGTTCTTGATGAAAGCTTCAGCTCTCTTGAACAATTCTTCTTGACTCATCGATTTCTCCCTCCTCAACGACGTCGTATCATTGAAAGTTTCCGACTTTTTCAACTCCTTCTTAGCCCAAGCCGCCGGATCGCCGTCATCATCATCCTCTGCTTTATCACATCCTTGTTTTACCAATGGCTCTGCTTTCCTGATCCTCGCCGTCCACGTGTCACTCTTCTTAAGCACCGGCGTCACCGTCTTCTCCTTTCCCTCCATGATTGATTCCCACATCTTATCAAGCGAATCATCAGATTCAGGCGAGAACTCATTGTTTACATTCTTCTCCGTTGATGGGTCTACCGGAGAAAAAACAAAGTCTTTAACTTTAACCTCTGTTTCTTCATCGTTTTCTTCTTCTTTTTCTTCATTCTGATCATTATTGGTTTGGTTTTCCGGAATGGATTGGTGGGTAGTGTCTGAAACATCTTGTTCGATCGGTGTGTGCATGGGGATAAGATCGTCGGGTGGAGAATCAGAATAGGGTAAGCTTTTGTGGTGGAAGTTGGAGGAAGCAACAATGGTGATGATGATGAAGTTGACGATGACGTAAACGAAGGGAGGAGAAAGTAAGGTTCTTGCAGAAAACCAAATACGAGGTAAAATGGAAACGATGAGGTTGAATGTGAATGGGATTATAGCCACTTTCAACAAAACTAGAGTGGATAGAATCCCCATGGACATAAGAACAAGCTTTGATGCCCATATAGCTGTTTCGAATCTGTTTGATTTCAGCAAAGATGGGTTCACAAAAAGATCCATCCTTTGCAAGGAAGATTCAAGTGGGTAAAGAAAAAAGAAGGAACTTTTCAGGAAAATTCAGATGAATAATGAATCTTGGTTTGGGTCTAGTTCAAGAACTAAGTTCTATTCAGAAACTTGAACTTGGTTTCTCATGTGGGTGTCAAAGAGATCTAACATTACCAACGAGAAAATTCTTCTCTGAATCAGAGAGAACAGACCCAGAAATCCAGAAAGGAAAGATTATCAGAGGAATGAACTGAAGAAGAAGAAGAATGGATGAATCTAGATGTAGAAACAGTGAGGATTGGTGAAGGTGAGAGGGAAGAAAAAAGATGAGAATTTTAGTGGAAACTGGAAAATTTGAATGCAAAGAAGAGAGAGAGCTTTACAGGTTGGGGTGTAATAGGAAAAAAGAAAGAGCTTTTTGAGGAGCTTGATCTACAAAGTTGGAGGAGCCATAAAAAAAATGAGCATAATGAGGAAGTGGAGTGGGATGGGTAGAGTACAGAACTACAGATCAGAAGGGGATTTAAATGAGCAAAAACTTAGTAGTATAATACTGTGAGGAAGCCGCCAGGCAGGCAAGTTTCATGAATTCCTTACCGTCCGATGCTCCATGGCAAATCAATTTGTTTGCAATTTTTGTCTTTCTATAAGTATGTATTCATTATACATTATGTAGATTTTGACCAAAAAAAGATTATCCATTATATAGATACCAGCTGGAAACTTCATGATTAAAAAAGTTTAACTAGTAGGCTGATTGTTGAGGTAATGAGTATGGTTTGGGGAAAACATAAATTCGGATTCGTGTTCGACTTAGAATCACATTTGTTGTGAGACACAAAAATTATGTTCTAAATCTTAAAAGTGATTAATTTCAAATTTGAAGTAACATAAGGATAGCCTTGATCAAATGAAAAGACTTAAAAAAATTAGTGTTATTAGACCACAAAATTTTTATACAACTTAAATCTAGTGGCCGCTTTGTTTTGAATAGAGAAGAGAATAACTGTTTAGTTCATATAGTTTTGACTCATTCATACCTTAATTCAGGGCTATTTAGGGTTTAATTCAAGGAGACTCAGTTTCTTAAGTTCAATTATTTATTCTATTTGTTCCTGGACTTTTTTTCAAAAGACAAGACATTTTCTAAAAGTAAAAGAATTAGTTCATTGAATAGTTTGAGGCTGAGTAATTGAATTAAATTTTAAGGATTAAATCCTCATAACTAATAGATGATTAATTTTTAATAAAAGAAATAAAGAAAACTTCCCTTTGTATTAATACGGGCTATCTCTATTAATAATATCATATGGTCACAAAGAAAAACATGATGTAACAACCAACAAGTGATTGGTCGAGATGTAAGTAATCTCATCCCCATATAAATGAGAACACAAGTTTAATTCTTGAGAAGCAGACTTGTTGTTAGAAGGGTTAACCCATCGAAAGACTTATTTTACATAATCAAACCTAGATTATCCGCCTGCGAAAGATGTTAGAAAACAGGTAGTGAATCTCACCTTAGACCCAAAAAAAATACGAGGTAGCGACATAAAAGCATAAATGAGATTATTTTGTTTAAGGTGCGTGGAGACAATAGTGCTCAACATATAGTCTTAAGTTATATAAAAAAACGGTTAAAAGAATGTTAAAAAAAATACTAAAGAAAGCTATTAAATGAAATCTTTTGGTGGATAGTATTATTGTTTGTTAGTGCCTATAATATAATAACTAAAGTTCCCTAATTCAAGTATGAACTTATGGTGCAAATAATTAAATGGACCATTATTTTATGGAAAAGAATATATTTAAGTGAATTTGGTCTTATTGATCTTTATTTCAAGGTCTTAATGCATCAAGATGAGTGAAAACCCCAAACTTCACAAAACACTGACAGACAAAATATATTATTAACCAATATGATTTTCAAAACTATTGAACGAACTTTATTCATGCATTCATACACATTAAGAGAAAATAAATAAAAATTATTTATAAAATTCACAAATTATGACTGTACTCGTTAATTTTTTTTAATAATGCGTTGTTTATTCTTTATATTGATAATACATAATGGACGCCAACACCGTTTCAAAATGACAATGAAAAGAAAAATGAGTACGTAGACCCTACGTAGCTCCACGTTGGTTTGCCATTCTATAATTTTTTCATTTATTGAATTTTACATTATCTAAATTTAAAAATTCTTTCATTCGTAAGTTGAGTACTTTTGGTAACCTTAAAGTTCAATATAAATAAATTATACTTTAACTAAATAAATCTAACATTTAAACATATATCTCAAGCCAGCCTTCGGAAGCATGTGGCGTTGAACCTCTTATAAAGGCTTACTTAAAATGTAAGCCCTTAAACTTGCTTAAAATTTTATACTCTTAAGAATACAAATAACCCTTCATATCTATTTAAAAGCATATATATGTTATATTTTAAATAGTGCATCTGATGAACAAGGAAAGAGAGGGAGAGGTGATGAGCGGCTGACAAATGAAAATGTTGAATTTGAATGTAAATAATAAAATGTAAAACTTAAGGTTGAGACTAAGTAAATTTTTTGAACAATTTATAAAGTTGATTTAAATTATATTATATATGATTATATATAATAGTATAAGTTAAGAAAAATAAATAGGTCAAGTATTTGGATAGGTAGAGTGGGCATTCAAAAAATAGGTCGGGCCTATTGACCAAACAGATCATTTAAGCAGTATGCGCATGTGCTTAACTTATTAAATTGGGAAAGATCAATCGTAAGCTCCTAATAAGAATGTAACCTACTAATCAATTTCAACCCCAGTGAAGAGTTGTTAAATATGGTATGATAGTTTTTCAAATAATTACAATAAAAAATGTCACGTATGGATCTAAAGGAATGCATAGGAGCTATAATAAGGGGCATTCAAACCTTTTCACATTTAAGAATTATAAAATTCCGTATAGTAAAAATGTGTATGTGTATCAGTGTATGCGCTCTTCTTCCTTTTTTTGGTTTGGCAAAGGCTTTTTCTTAAAATAAAGACTTAGATTAATAATATTGGGTGTCCCAAAAAGTTATATCGAGTTGCTTTGTGGCTAAGTGTAGATTGATAAATGCCCATGGTCAGCACTTTTTATTTATTGGTTTGCTCTTTCTTCATCATTCAAAGTACAATCTTTTGTCTCAAAAAGTATTTTTGAGTTTATTAAATATCATCAGCAATGCCCCTTTGGCTTTTTTTTCCTTTTTATATATTCTTTAATCTTTTTTCTTCTCATGGTAATATATAATATAACAAGGGTTATATTTGAAGACAATTTTTTTTACCAAAGTATTTGAAGACAAATTGATAGAAGCATATTCCTTCTACCTTTTTTGTCCTAAGTAAAAATGAAAATAAAGATATAGATAATAGATGAGGGAATCTTCAAATTTGAATGACCTCAATTGCTGCTGTCTAAATTTAACTCCAGATAGGGGAAATTAACTAACAAATAATCATGATCTAATGGGGCGGAGGTGGAAGGAGGGAGTTAATTTTTTTTTTTTCAAAAATAAACATTTTTTTATCTCAATTCCTTTACATCATAATATGAGGATTAATATATAGGAGATGATCATTATACTATATAATTATAATTTTATAAAATTTTAAATATGAACTATTTATTTTTTATGTAAGGATGCAGAATATGAGATGCTGAGGAAAAAAAAAAAAAGAGCTACGCTTCCCAAATAAAAAGGGAAGGTAAATGTACCCTTCTTTTAACAAAAATAGAGAATATAAGGGTTAAATATCATTTTGACCAATAAAAAATTGTGTAAATATCATCTAGTACAAGTATTAATAAATAGCATCTTGTATGCAAGCTAAGTTTTAAAATTGAGTAAAATAGTCAACACCATCAAATGTAGCTAAATGGTGTTAAGTCCATGTCACGTATCAACATGTCACTTCTCCACGTGGATTGCCATTAGATCAAAATAATGACTTGAACCAATGATTTGTCGACACGTGGTAGAGATATAACGACCGTTTGGTTATATCTGACGGTGTTGGCCATTTTGTTCGATTTTAAAATTTAGTTGCCCAAAATGATACCATTTATTAATATTTGTGACAAATGATATTTAGGCAATTGTTCATTAGGCAAAAATGATATTTTACCCGAGAATACAATGATAGTTTATTAGAGGTAATTTTATAGAGATCATATTAAACATTGAGAGAAATGTGCAAAGCTTTTTATGCTATGCTTATAACAAAAGAATGTCCTAATTGATGTGCTTAACTAAATATGATTCGATAGATATGAAAACAAGTAATTTTGGAAGTATTAATTAAATAGCATTAATTGACGGTTGGTTGTCGGTAAGTGGAGGGATGGGGTCTGAGTGTTCTTCCCCAGGGAACACCCACCTGCCGGCCCACCCTCCCTTTCGCATTTTCTCTTAATTAACATCACTTTTCACTTCTCTTATCTTTTTTTTTTGTTGGATATTTTAGTATTCTCCTATTAGTTTCATGGTTTTTCGAAAAAAAAAATTAAATGAGTTGTGTATTGAGAGCGTCTCACCATAATTCTGGTATTCATAATATAAAGAGTTAATCTACAATTATGTCAACTAAAAGCGCAACTAATACTCCCTCCGTCCTTTATTATAAGAGCCAAGGACGTAAAATCACACAGATCAAGGAAGTGGTTGAGAGAGATAAATATGTCTGAAATAATTTTTTTCTCAAGTTTACCCTTATTTATGATTGAGATATAAAAGAGAGAAATGTGATAATAATGTTATAAAGAGTATAAAAGAGAAAGTGAATAGAGCGAATAATAATGGGTAAAGTGGAAAAAACCTCATTAAATACTTTGATTTAGCCAGACTCTTATAAAAAGAGATAAAACCATTCAAATTTTTTGTTCTTATATATAGGGACGGGGGAGTACATAGGATACGATCATTATCTTAATCTCAAAATGTCTTTTATAATTACAAAAAATTGTGAGAATGACAAAAAAAACCAGAAAATTGCAAAATCTCAAATAAGGTATTAAGTATAAAATGAGTTGCGAATTACCTATCAAGTATAGTGGATTCCTTATTTATCATGAACAAAGAACTTGAAAATTTCTATATTATTTATCTATCATTTTTCAAAAAATATTTTCATTTTATTGTGTTTAAAGCACAAAATAATATTCTCCATGCAAAACACAATGAAATTATGTCAAGTTTTTCAATTATAAATGGTCATGTGTCCTTTTATTTGTAGGTTTATAGTTAAAAAATAATATTTCAAAATTAAGAGACAGATATTGTCATGTACATTAGGAGCATTTGAAATAACATATACAAGAAACTCGAACTAAATATTTTTTCTAAAATTAATTATTGTTGTAGTGTTAAACATATAACAAATTTTACTAGTTACAAATAATGCACATTTTTATAATTATATATAATACGCTGAAAATATGTTTAATAATAAATAAAATAATATTTTGGTCTAAATTAGATGAAAACGAGGGCACATGTACCATTCATAATTGTATATATAACAAGTCATATTATTCAAAATTTGTAAATAAATACAAAATGCCATACATTTTTATAACATATATATGATTAGAGATATAAAGAAATTTATTAACAAGAAATGCTTACATTACAGAGAAAAATATAATAATTCAAAACTTAATAATTCTATTATAATGGGGAAGCCAGTCAGAAGATGTGGTTCACGACTTCACGTGACTTATATCATGCATGCATCATCGCAAAGCACCAAAGGATTCATCCACCTCAATAGTGACACCATTTTGGTCTTTTCCAATATTCTCACTACTATTCTATCTTTATCGACATTATTATCATTATTATTGTTTTCTTTTTTTTCGCTTTTCCAGATTCTGCTTTGCCAGTTGGTTATCAATTAAACTCAAACTTAATTAGTCATAATAAATAGTTTTGGTTGATTGTATATTCATTCAAGACACATATCATTAATCATTCATTTGAACTTAGCTTTCATGCATGCAAAACCTCTTTCGGCTTCACCCTTAGCTTTAAAGATTCCTACACACACTTCATCATTGAGTTAGAGAATATCGATTCATATTATAAGATAAGCCATATATATAATCCTTATCATAGACTTTGATATAATGTTAGGTCTTCACATACTCTTCAAAATAAAAATATCATAATCTGCATTTCACTGCTTCTCAATATTTATGTCTCATTATTCAAAATTCAAATTGAATATCACCTTCTTCTTTTTTTTTTTTTTTTGCCAGTGAATATCACCTTCTTGCTTCTTAAATAATTTTTTAGTCTTTACCTTTCCCCTAGTTCATGATGTGAATCTCTTCCCTATAAAATCACATTTTGCTCTACTAATTCGACGAATCTCAACCCTGTTTTTGCTCAATCTAATCAAGCAAATGTTAATCATCACTACTTGGAATTCATTTTATATATATGCATGTTTGGTTATAGACATAAGAATTATATATATATGATATTCTCTCTGTTCCTAAATATAGGACATATTTGAGAGGACGGGTTTATTCTTAAATATAAGACATATTTCTAATTTTTTTTCAATTTTTCCCCAAATTATCCATATTTATCTTCTCAATAATAAACAAGCGATAGAGTGGTTATGAGAATAAAGGTAGATGGTTAGACTGATTTGGTAATATCATATGCTTGTAACTAACTTAATTTACATCTTTAATCTAATCAAATAAGATAAATATATCTTATATTTATGATACTGAGGGATACTTCCTATTTTGAGAATATTTTGTTAATTACCGTGCACAAATATCTTTACATCTCACACGTGTGTGTGTCCAAAATATCTTCTTCTTCTTTTGTCAAATAACATTTTATTTCTTTAACTAAGGAAAAGTGAGATTCCATACACAAAATAAAAGGTATGCAAAAAGAAAGCTTAAATTACAAAGGATGAAAACCTTAAAAATAACATAACCCTAATATAGGCAGGAGGGAGCTATCGCCGCCAAGAACCCCTATCGTCTTCATCAGAATTCGTAGATAGAAAAAAGCTGTCACTGACAGCAAAACCATTGTGAGCAGTGGTTGTTCGAGGAAACATCCCAAATGCTCCACATACACGTCTTATTACAAAAAACCAACCAAATTGGATTTTGAAGAATCTCCATGAGCAAATCTCACAGAAACAAAGGAACCCACAAACACCATCATAAAAGATGAAGGTTTAATTTGGTAGAAGAAATTCTTGTTATCGTTTAAACCCTTAAACCAATTTATTTCTGTAAAGACAAACATCAACACCATAAAAAATCAAAAGAAATATGAAAATAAAAGCAGACTAATGCAAAATACGAACGTCTCCTTCCCCAGCCGAAATCGGGCAGGAAGACGCCGTGAAAAGAACTCATACAACGACGAGAGAAAAACTCCCACCACCCCAAAAATTAGAGAGGAGAGGGAGAGAAGGGAGCCGGCCGTACTGCAAGAAATGTAAATTGTATGTGTGTCTATCTATCAAGCTTATGTAACACGACTTTTTGATAAAAGTACTGATATAAAAACTTAATTCATACAAATCACAATATTCAATGTGAAACATATATATGGGAGTCAAATGAGTAAGAATTAATCAGACTAGGAGTAGATTTTACGAGAAGGCTGGAATAGGCTCGAATAAAACTAAACACCTAAAGATCAAGCATTTTGAATGAAATTGGATAGTAACTCACACTCTTAATTAATTCAAGAGAATTCCTACATGTGCGAGGAAATTAATTATGATTATCGAACCCGGCCACAAGACCGGTCCGAGTTGATAACTAACACGGGTGTCTGGCAACCTGGGGTGACCCGGTGGGTTGCTGGGTTGACCCGGTTTCCTTTTGTTTTTTTAGATTTTAATTTTTTATGAATATAAATTGTAGGAAGTAATATTAGTCAAAGTTAATGATTATTTCGGTGTTAATAACTATTAGTTTAATGACTAAATGATTGTAGACACGAATATTTTGTTATCATTTATCTATTTTGATATTTTACTAAGCAGAATATTCAATTATTACTATTTATGGTGTCATTGGATAGTTGATTGTTACTATAATGTCGATATGTCAAAGAAATTATAAAAAAAATTTGAATAAATATATGATTATTTTGTTAGTGATTCAAGGTATTGAATTAATATTTAAAGTAAAAATTATTTAATGTCAATATGATATGATGTCAATTTGCCAAACCTACTGTAAAGAATGTAGGATACTATAATGATTTTTTTATAGTGGTTCAAAGTGATGAAATGAAATTTATTGTTGAGAATTTTGGAATATGTGATGAGATTTTACGTATTTTTTATTTTTTATTTATTACCAAGCAAGACCTCCGAGTCGACTACGGGCTAACCCACTAACCCTTGACACACTGCCTCGACCGAATCAGTGGCCGGTTCGGGTTTGATTGCCTTGAAATTAACCGATCAATTCATATAATTTAACTTAATTTTTAATCAATTGTATGTATTTTTTTTCTTTTTATCAAGTCATTAATTATAGTTTCCTCAGTTGTAGTTGAAAGGGGGCTGATCATGATATGTTAATTAAGTACACATATGGATGCTATAAAAATTACATATGATCGAGAAAACTATAAAAAGATCTAATAAAAAATTACAATGACCTAATTAAAAGAAATAAAATTTTAAGGACTTGCACACATTTTTTTTTTGAAATATGGGTTAAAACTCTTAAATACCCATAAAGTTACACTTAAGTAGTTGTCAGCACCGGGAAGTTGTTTTTGGATTTTAAATACCTGGGAAGTATTATTTTCGTAGCGTTAATGCCCAAAGTTAACGGGGAGGAAAACGGACGTTTGCCATGTCAGACTGAACGCCACATCAGACTGAATGAGTGATGACGTGGCTTGAGTTAAAGAGCACTTTCGAAAAAACTTCTAGGGCATTTAAGAACCAAAGCAAATCCAAGCCACGTCGTCACCCATTCAACAAAGATTGACTCTGACATGTGTTTTATCTGATATGGCAAACATCTGTTTTCCTCTCCGTTAACTCTGGGCATTAATGATTCAAAAATAATACTTCCAAGCATTTAAGGTTAAAAAAAAATTTCCTCATATGCTGCTCCTTGGATATAACTTCTTGAGTATTTAAGAGTCTTAACCCAAATATATTTGTCAAATTTGCCTGGTTAAATGATATTGAAAAAAAGAAAAGAAAGAAATCTTCAAAGTCTTATCAACTTCAATTACTACAAATTGACGGAATGGGTGTTTAATTAAAAAGCAACATCAAGAAAGAGACATAAACATGCACTTATCTTTTTGTTGAAACGAGGATTACTGTGAGATGGGTATGTACTTAACCATCTTTTCCCATGACATTTGGAAGAAGACCTTCATTTTTTCTTGAAATTATGTGGAGATTTCTGTTCATTCTGTCATTTTTTGTCGCCCAATTTAGTAATGCTTTCCATGAACTGTCATTTGTCAATTACCTAAAACCCAATCACCCTCCATTAATTATAGCCATAGTATCCCATTCTCTCCTTTTCTTTTTCTCAATACTTCCAAATATTTTTGGTGATGAGTTGTGCACTAAAATAATGATATTTGTATACTAATAATTCACCACACAGCAACTACGGTAAATGTAATAAAAATACATTTTTGTATTGATTTTGATGAGAAATATTTTTTAAAAAAATAGATTTTAATATGATATCATGTTAACATCAGAAATTCATGGATTAATTTGGATTTATGTGGAGGTCAAAGATTTGCATGTTCCCCACAAGAATGACTTCATTTTCAAGTAGACTTTGGCTCTTGGCATAGGCAGACATGTTACATCTGTGGCACTGCTGTGAGGCTAAGTCTCACGTAGCTCCCAAGGGTGGCTACAATTTGGATGGAATTATTTATTTGTTTTTTTCTTCCCATATTTATTTATATTTATTCATTCTAACAATAATTGAAGGATGGGTCCCTTTCAGAAAACGAGTTTGTCTTTCTGAAATTTTCTTCAAGGTTCATTCACCTCAAGGGAGAGTTAATACACCCTCTCCCTCCAAAAAATCAACGCTACTGAAATAAAAAGGTATTGTAAATGTGCGTGTGTGTGTATAACTTGAAAAACCTTATCATGAAACATTATTTAAAAACTTTCATGGTTAGAAGAACACGATTTGTTTTTTCACAAAGGAATATGTTATTCAAATTTAAGTATTTCTCACCAATAAAATTTTTAAATAGAAACTTTTCACCAATATACCCTATAAACTTTTAAGATATAATAAATTAGTAATTTGAGCATAGTACACATACACATAAATTACTTGTTGTATTTAATGGAGTTGAAAGAAATGTAAATGTTTTGGTGGGCAAAAGATGTAATGATCTAAAGCCAAATATGAAGGAAAAGTGATCATTTGGGAATCTATCTTTTGTTACTAGATATAAATGCATACTAACTTTAGTGGGTGGTGTAGCTTTTTATTGTGTGTTAACTATGATAAGCCTAATAAGAAGCCTCTATATGTATGGGTGTGTGCGTGATAGTGGGTGCCATGTGTGTGTGCGTGATCGTGGGTGCCCACGTGTGTAGATATGTGCATGTATAAGTAATCAATAAATTGTAGTTTGTGATTAAGCTCAATGAAGGTAATAATTGTTTATGAATGAAAACATGCAAGACCAACTTAATTATTAATTTAATTACATTCAAAAGGTTGCCTTTTTTCAGAATCTATATATGTACTTTTTGGTGTGTGGGTCTTAATAATTTAACTCTACGGCTTCTAAATAAAGGCATGTTGATGAGAATAATGGAAATGGCGGTAAATTAATTACAACTACTTTCTCTACTTCTAAAATATAAGAGTTTATTGAAGAGTTTGTTTCGATAATAAATATAAAAACATAATTTACTTTGTCTCTCAAATTTATGATTTATTTTCTGGATCCTTCCCATTGATTTCACATATCAAGGGGATTTACAATAGCTAAATTTTTTAATACATTTAAATAAATTATTTAGCTCCAATATTTACCATTAGAAAAAATATTATGCATGGTATGAGTGATTAAGGAAAGTGAGGGAGCACAAAAGTTAAAGCAAAAGAAGGGAAATGGCAAATGAGTTGAATGATGAAAAGAGGGCCACAAAATATTTAACATACCATTTGTCCCTCCCAACAACACTCCCTTCCATTTTTTAAATGCAAACTAACTAGGAACCATCTAGAATTTTCGGTAATCAATTTTAACATTCATTATAGTTACTTTATATACAGTGTGTGTTGGGTGGGTGTGAATATTAATTAATAACATAGTTTCAATTCAAATGGAAATTTATGATATCCTTAACCAACAGATTTGCTAGTATTTTTTACATTCATCAATTTTTACCAAGTTCATATTGGCTTGACTCACTAAGCTACAAAAGACAAAAGATTGAAACAAAGTTAACAATAAATAAATGAAAAGAATGGAATCTGTGAGTGCAAGTGATTATTATTAGTGGCAACAACTCTATTGCCGCCACCCTAAAGAATGTGACCCCTTCGATCTATATGTTTTCTCTATACCAATCTCTCTCACCTTGTGTAAGTGTGCTTTCAAGGTTTAATCTTATCCATCATGAATCTAAACCATTGGGTTTATTATTCATTGTATATAGCCTCTTCTCCTTCCATTTCAATTTGAGTCAAAGCTAAATTCACCCAAAATTATATGCCCAATTGCCCATAGAAAATACTATTAAACAAGCAATTTATATTTACATATTATGACATTAATTGAGGAAATGAATTAAATTTATGTTAAGCTAGTCAAGAGGAAGAGCAATCTATCATTATTGACCCTCCTAATTTTACCTAACCCTTTTGCCTAATCAATCCCCATTACTTTCTTTTTCAACTTTTAAGCTAAAATTAAGACTATCATTAATTATCCTAATTCATCTTTCAAAATATCTTTTTTCTTACATTAATTTGGTCGTCAGAATATTCCCCTTCATATGGAAAAAAAATTGCACTTTAGCGGCAAACATGTATGTGTGTGAGAGAGTGGGTTTGTGAAGAATAATTTGCTTACCTAATTATATTGTTAATTCGACATTTTTTTAAATAAATTATTAAATTGCTTCTTTCTAATGTGTCACCTTCACTATGAGCACCTGTCATTACTGAAAGAGGGTTGGTGTTGATGTGTATCCATTGGATTTGTTGCTTAATTTTAATGGGGCAAATGTCTAGGTTCATACCATAACATACATTTTTTATTGAAAAATCTAATCAATTATTTAGTTCAATAGTTTATATTTTGTGTATTCTAAATTTTCATGGCCACCTTGATTTTATTTTTTATCTTAAAAATAGAAAAAATAAATCAAGAATAATATTGTAAATATCACCTTTGAAAAGAAATTATGCAAATAAATTTTTTGAACTATTTAAATTAAATTAAAAATAAAAAAAACAAGAAATATATTTTTTTGAATAAAAATGTAAGTAAAGACGGTGTTGGTGATCTTCACCCCAATTATATTGATTTTGAATATTGGATCAGCTAAAACATCCTTATCGCCAAATATTGCATGAGACAAGAAGAGAAAGGATGGTTCAAACAAAAGGTGAATTTGCATCCAATAGATCATCCAATTTGCACATGATATTGTCGGTTTTGATATGAATTGTTGATTTTAATCATTTAATATGTGCTATTCTATGGATGCCAATTTCCTTAATTAATTGACCATTCTCCCAAAAAAAAAAAGGAGTATTGCATATTTTGATCTTAGTTCTCCTGGCAAATGCCCAGAAACTTCAATCCGCCTCATAATATTTTGGCCCTAATTTTCAAACCTTGTCTGCTTTTGCGTGTGTTTGTGTGAGATTTTGGTAGGTTTGTCCTTCTCTTTGATACCAACTTGAGTTATGAAGGCATTATTGTTTGATGGGCAGCACTTATCCCCCACACGCCAACCAATGATTGTCACTTGTATAAATGTCAGTTGTTTTTTAATTTTGAGTAATTATATATGGTTCATCTATAAAGTGCTATTAGTATACTCCTTCCATTCATAAATGTAGGAATTAGTTTAATTTTTTAGAAAATCTCAAGAAAACTAAATAAATTATTTAGAAATTAATTTTTCTGATATTTTTCTCTAAGCTAATTTATTTAACTTATAAATTAACAAACAATATCATAATACACAAAATATGTTATGATTAATTGTCCCGTTCGTTTCCTTAATCTCTCCCAATAAAAAGTCAACTATGTCTTTTATTTAGGGTTTGAGGAAGTGATACACAAAATACGTTATGAGAAAGTGGTTCGTTCCACTCTTTTAATTTCTCCAAAAAATTCAGCTAAATCTTATACTTAAGAATGGAGGAATTAGGAATTAGTGTTTAAGTTTATCAACTAACTTTCTACACTTGTTGAGTTTGCTTAAGATCTCCCTTTAGTAGGTCAGCTTTAACTAATTGAACATGCTTCATCCCAAAGAGTGTTTTCCATAGAGTTCACGGGCGTGCATTATCGTGATAGAATTGAGTATTGACTAGACAATAATGGTTCAAACTATCATCTTAGCTATAAAATATTATGTTTTCTCATATATTCTTTATAAAATTTTTTATCTCATCCCAACCATTACTGCAAATCTGCAATTTGAAATCATTGCAATTTTAAATACTCGTGATTTTTAGAAATAACATTGATTAAAATGACATTTGGTTAATTGAAAATTCTGCTTTAATAATAAAAATTTGTTATGTTAAATTCATTTCTTAAATTCACTCGTGGATGTATAATTATGAAAAATGGTACAAAATTTTATAAGATCGTTTACATTTTCATACTATTTGATAATAACTGCTACTAACTATAACTTAAAACGGACATGATAATTTAAATATAATTTTTATTTAAAACTTTAAGCAGAGTACAAATATTGAATAGAAGTCTTCACATTAAAGTTATGGGTTAATGTGCAAATATTACCTTGGAAATTTTTTTTAGAGTAATGGTGCTTGGAAGTATTAAAAAAGAGGAATTATGTCATTTAATGTTTAAATATTAACAATTAATGTCAATTTTTAAATATTCAACATTAATTTTTAAACCGTTTAGAGCAATATTACTGTGTTTTAAAAATTTCGAGACAATTTCAAACCTAAAAATACTTCCAGAACAAAATAGCTCTGTAAAGAAAACTTTAGAATAAATTTACATCCTAACCTTACTAATTTTGAGACGTTTTGGTTGCTATAGCTCCATTGAGATTTTTCCAATGCATAAACACGTATTAAAATGGTGTAAACCAACTTCATAACCATCCTTCAAGGATCAAAACAAGCTTATATGGGCTTCTACCACTAAACCAAATAGATACCAAGTCAATTTGATTTTAAAATCATTAGTTCAAAGCACCTTTATTTATAAATATACAAGTTGATCTTGCATGTGAACCATTTCCTTCAAATATCGATCAATATATTTTCCCTCTGATTTTTCAAAGAATAAAGCATGGAATCAAGGTTCAAGACAAAAGAAAAAACACATTTACAAAGGCTCGTACGTGTATCTTCAAACGAGTAATAGCACTCCTACTTCGCAACGAGCCAAATGACAATAATTGTTCACCGTTACATTTTTTTGGGTTAAGGTCCATTTTGATCTTGGAAGTAACCGTAAAAGACTGTTGAGTATTCGAAAATTAGGGGTGTCCAAAACCGGGACCGGGACTGGGAATAGGCATTCCCGGTTCCCTGTCCCGGATTGAGGCTGGGATTGGATTTCAGTCTCAGTCCCGGGAACGGGACCAGGAATTCTCTGTTGATTTTGCAAAAAAAGAAAAAAGGCATTTGCTTTATCAGATTTACTCCCTGTCAAGAAGAAATAAATTGATCCATTCACCAGCAATACATTAATAGATGCCAAATTGCCAACCAAACAACAAGTAATAATAGATGCCAATTGCCAAATATCCAAAACATTAATACAAATAATAATACAGCAACTCAGCAAGTAATAATATAATAGCAATTTCATTGCACTAACAAAAGAGCAAACTGCAAGGGTTAAGTATACTTAAAAATAAATCAATCATAAAAGAAAGATGCTTTGTCAACATACAGCTTCTCAGCTTAAACTTCACAGAAATATTACATGAAAATAGCCTCTTGTGATGGTCAGATCAGATCAAATCATCCAGCGAAATTTTTGCACTAAAAGTCATCGAGTCGTCAAATGAAAAAAAACCTTTCTTGTTTTTTATCAATCTTCGAGTTCAAGGGGTCTGAACTTTCTCCTTTCCAACACCAAACTCCACCAATTGAAATCAAAATAAACAAACTAGCAAAGCATAAAATAGATATCACTCACTTGAAGAAAATGAATGAGGGGCTTTGAACGATCCCAGACAAGAGCCTCATATGACGGTGTGAAATCGATGTTGGAGGCTACGGAGAGGAATGGCGGCGAACAAAGAGAGGGGGAAGAAGGAGAGAAACGGTGGGAAGCTTCACCTTCATCGCGAGGGGGAGGAACGGTACTGATTCACTCTTTGCTTCACCGCCGTCGTGCGTGAGAAGAAGGAGGAGGGTGGTTGATTTAACCTTTTCCTAATCGCCTTGGGGGTTAAATGCAAAATTATTTATTAACCAAGGATTGCACTATAGTGGTGCGATCCCGGATCGTCTCACAAGGAGCCTAATGACTAACCTAGGAAACTAAATGCCATGCAAATGAGGTATTAAAGGGGGTTTTGTTGGTTTTTAGTATGAAACATGCAATATAAGCCTAACTACAATATTTTTGATCTTTTCCTTAATGAGTCGAATGGTTGGATGGGTGAAGTGAAGTTAATGCAATGAAATGGATCTCTTGAGTTTAGGTGAGGTGGCAAACATTGGTTCAAATCATTTGGGGGTTCAATTCATCAAGTCTAATGAAATAATCCCCAAGCAAGCACTAGGGGTCCACTAGCCCTAATTATTGACTAATTTAGCAACCACTTTCATAACCATTACTTAGGGTTAGTGTTAAGGTCCACTTGATGTGTGAAATACTTTGAGTCAAAACACTTGTGGCTCTCATAAAAGTGCAACCACAACAATTATGAATGGAAGCAATCAAGTAAGCCCACTAGCAACCACTAAAATGAGATTAATTTCATGCAACCACAATGTAAATAGGAATTAATAACTCAAGTGTTCAAAGCCCAAAATAGACACAAACTAGTTCATACATGATGTGATTATTTAACTTAGATTGGATTAATGTTTCTTTCCCTTACAATAACACACATACCCTAAATAAATCAACTTGATAGAATCATCAACATATGGCCAAACAACTCAATATCAAGGAGAATTAATCAAGCATACATATATAATCCATAAAGTACTTAATACATAATCCCAATCCAAATTAGCAAAATCAAACATCAACCACACATATCTAGAATCTCAATCCAATACATAAATCCAAACATCTACAAGAGAAGTTCAAATAAACATACAAGAAACCCTAAATACATATGTAGAACAAAGAAAAACTCCCCTAATGAAGAACCCATGCTTGAGCCACCATCAAACCATCCTCAAGAGATGAAAAGCTCCTCAATCAAACATAGAAACTCCAAGAGAAGCTCCAAGGAGAAGCCTCATGTGAAGTTCCATAGAAGGAGAGGGTGGTAGAAGGTGGAAGTTGAAGAAGATGGAGATGGAAGAAGGATGAGAGGATTTTAGGGTTTGGGAGTGAATGGAGGTGAAAAGGATGATGGGAATTGAGTGTTAGGTCGATTTTTATGTTTAGAAGTCGGGTCTAGGTCGTTTTGGGTCGGATCCTACCAATGGGTACCCTAAAAACCCGAAAAACCAGCTGAAATCGCGTATCTGTCAGCTCGTTCTTGCTGCACTGAGCAAACCTTCTAGCTGCAGCGTGACAGACAGAAGCGAACTGTTCAGATTGGGTCTTGGCTGGCTGCAGTGAGCAAACTTCCTGGCTGCAGCGTGACACACAGAAGTGAAGTGCTTAGATTAGGTCTTGGCTGGTTGCAGCGAGCAAACTTCCTGGCTGCAGCTTGATGCACAAAAGGTAGGGGCTGATTTTAAACTTTTGCCTGCTTCTTTCTCTGCAACTCACTCTAAGACTCGGCCCACTTCTCCATGACCTACATTATATTTTAACTTAAGGCAGCATCAAAATGTTCTTAGGAATATGTCAATCAATAAATTATGCTAATTATGACCAAATTTCCCTTGATTAGTATAAACCCCAACAAAGTGTATGAAAGTCAGAATTTATCCTAATTAGGCACAATTACTCCTAGAACATGCAATAATCCAATGATTTTATCAATGAAAAGTGTATAAAAATATGATGCAATCAGTGGTACTCGACTGGGAACTGGGAAATGAAGAATTGTTAGGTTTAGAGAAGGAGGAGAGGATTGTGACAAGTAAATTGGGCCAAAAGGAGTTGGGCCAGCGAAAGCTATAAGAAGGAGAAGGAGGAAAGTAGGGCTTAACTTTTGTTTGGCCTAAATGTTTTTTTTAATATGACATATTGTCCGAGACCGGGACCGGGATCCCGAGGCCTTGCCTGGATCCCAGTCCCGGTCCTGGGATTTTTTTCTTGGACTTCCCGAGACGGGAAATTCAACCTGGATCGGGACGAGGATCACCGAGAATGGGATGAGTTGGACAGCCCTACCGGAAATAATCAGAGGAGCATTTTTGCCCCGGATGTAACCAAATCATAGCAAATTTACCCCCAATGTTAAAAACGTTAAGTTTGACCCTTAAATCCTCAATTTTGTCCCACCGATGTTGACATGACTTTGATACCATACATACATCATATTTGAAGGTTTATTTTTACCCCAGAAGTAACCATCCAGGAGCATTATTGTCCCAAAAGTATCCAAATCGTAGCAAATTCGTCTGAACCATTATTTGAAGTTAAGTGTAGCCTTTAATAACATGGGATAGTGTACATTGCACCCAATGATCCATCGCATCACAAAACTCATCACTATAAATCATTTAACTAACACAATACTCGATAAACTAGCATTGGTTAGACACCTTACCTAGATACAATGAACAATTATTGAAGAGAATTAAATTATAGGATTATACAGAATTAACATTTTTGTTGTTTAAAAATAATATAAATTAATTAAGGGTTACGGTTCTGAAAAAATTCAACTTTGAATAATTTTCTAGACAAATTTACTACGATTGGGATATTTCTGGAGCAAAACGCTCCTTGATGGTTATTTATGGAGCAAAAATTAATCTTTAAATGATGACGTGTATATAATAACAGAGTTACGTCAACATCGATTTGTTAAAAATGAGTATTCAACGGTTGGTCTAAACCTAAGAAAGCAAACTACAGAAAGGAAATATATACTAGTATTACCGTATTAGAGAGAAGCTTTTGGTTGGTCCAAACCCAACAACATATCTATTTTTTTTTTCACTCTCTAAATGGTAACCATAAAGATTGTACGTCCAAACGCGGCAACGAAGTTAATCACTACAAAACCTGTGCTAATAAATCCAAAACTATACCAAACAATGGCGCACAAAGTACAAAAAAGGGCTTAATGGATAGTGGGTATAGTAACCGAATACTTTTAACCAAAAAGGTAAGAATAACAACAATCATTGAATTGCAAGGCTTTGAACGAGATAATAAAATTGCATAAGGCCAACATTACCAGCACCGGAAGATATTTGCTTAAATTGTCGTAAATTATAAACTGCGAATCACCAACGGTGCGTGAATAAATCTGGTGAATAGCACATTAGTAGGTTTGTCTTTAATAACGATAATCTATTAATCTCCCAGCTAGTAGAGTACGACTGAAATTCGGGATGATAATTGAGATAGTTGAAATTGAATTTCTTTGTTTACCAGATACCCAATTCAGTTTGAGCAGTACATGAATGTGAAAGCCAAGATGGTTCCTCATTCCATTCCGCAAGTTCAGCAGCACAACAAAGAAAAAGCATCATGGCACGATGCAATAGTAGTAGTAACAGTAATATGATTCATCAAGTTCTTAATTTCCGTACCATAACGGTCTCAAAGAAATCTTTGAAGTTGGGAGATCCCAAACAACACAAGCAATACCCAGAAATAACCTAAAAGTATTCAAACAACATAGCAACAAAAAACCCAGACACAATCATAAAGTACTATGAAAGTAAGATCCAACACATGCTTATTGGGCAAAGACTAAATGCCAGAACTAGGCTCCAGAAACGTTGTAAGCCGACGTTCGATCCTCCTACAATGTATGAAATGTTAACGAGACCGAGTGATTACAAATAAGATAAAATCACTGACTGAAGAAAGCAAAATTACCAGGACACCCAACAAAGTAATAAAGGAGGCAAAGGAAATCAATCAAATCATTTATCTTTCTCAAAAAAAACTACACATTCCACCTCCGGCATCTTCCACAATTAGCAGAGAGTAATTACTTTTTGCCAACTCCTATCCCTAACTAATTATAACACAACTCTTGCAATAATCAACCAGAACAAACGGATTAAGTTCAGATTCTAGCATCTTAAATTCACACAATCGAGCTACCTGATTACTATCTTCAGCGAATCAGTTCCAAACAAATCACAAAATAACAAAACCGCACTGCCTATAAACCAATATTTGTGAACTGCACATATACACATAAACCAACACTTGGGACACCAAAGACGACAGCAATACCCGATTAAGCACAAAATATACATCACACCCTGAAAGTTTTTCGCTTTCATATCCATCAGATCCAGAATAATATGTAAAGCTTGAACAAGAAGCTGACCAACCTCAATATTAATCTCCTTCAAACAATGTAAAATAATTTTGTACGAACGCTAAATCTAAAAACATACTTCAATAAAATATCAAAAGTAACAATGCCAATGGACAAAAGAAAATCATACCTCTTGGCAGATAATCTATATGAGAGTATTTTCCCCTTCATCAATGCTATGCACAGCCACATGGACAGGAAGGTGCATCCACATCTAAAATACAGGAAAAAAATTAGTATTTAAGCTAGCAGAGCTAATAAGAAAGACACAAAGAAAGTTCCCAGGCTCACCCTATTCTCAAATCACAATGGAAAAAAATCAATAGATTAGGGGTTACAATTTAAGGGAAAATCAAAGAAGAAAATAAAAACCCAAATTACCAGTGTTGTATCACATAATGGTTCAACAAGAAAAAGATAATGAAGAACAAAGCCACTTAGTAAGAATGAGAGCAAAATGTGAAAGGAGAAAGCAATTCATCCAAGTGTATACACAAGGACCAACCTTTGATGTCAGGTTCCCTTTTTGATGCCAACCCAATGTGAAAACATTATACACGTCAAAAACAAAAAGCGCCGCATTTTATTACCTGATTTTCTTTTTGAGGATGATGGCAACATCTGGTTTTGCCAACAAGTGGAAGCACAAGACTGTCGAACAGAGTAGCTAGGATGTGAGAGAAGCTCGCAGGAGGCAAAGCATCTGGCAATTGCAAAACTGTTATTCAAACAGAAGTGTAAATACCAAGAGTAAATAGCTTTGAAGTCAACACTTAGATAATGACCTAAAAAGAACCCAAAAAAATAAATCTACCTTGATTGAGAATCAAATTGTTCACTCAATACCACAGGAGGAGATGTCCAAGCAGTCGCAGCATGTGCGACCACTTCACATACTGGTGCAGGTATTTTCACCTCCATCTCCTGCACCAGTACTGGGGAGTAATTCATTGATTGCTATTCAGAGTCATCATACACATTTTCTTCATCAGAGAATTCATCAAAGGTCCTCATATCAACCTGGTAGCGCAGAATCCCCCCAATACCACCAAAACCCCTGCAAAACTGTGAGCCCTCTTGTGATTTATTAGTGACGAATTCAAGAGTGCAGCCAAAACGCCTGTACTCATTGGCAAACCACTCCAGAAGAGACATCTTATCCTGAACCTCATATTCAGCATTGCTAGCAGGATCCCGAAAGTTGTCTTGGATGGCCTCTTGTTCCTTGGTGAAGTGTTTTATAACAACTTCACCACTAATGCTGTGTTTCAGCACAAATCTATTCATATCCAGATTTTCCCAGACAATAAGTATCTCAACTGCGCCCATCTCCAGTGCTTTAAGAGTATCATCAACCCCAAAAACATACTTACCAGTATCCTGACTAATCTCCTCAAAGTATTTTCCAATCAAGCGTTTCTCCTGGATGAACTTTACATTGGCCAGAATTTCTGATGATAGTTCAATAGCTTGATTGAAGCCATTCTCCCCTCCGTAAGATACATCACAAACATTAAGTATTTTCGCCTGAAGGCGAGGATCAAACATATCTGACTGGCTAAGCTCAGTTTTGAAGTCTGCTGAACCAGCAAGAATTAATCCTGAAACATTGGGCTGACTGGTAGCAGGATTAATATAGTACTGTGTGGCAAGCTCCGCAGTCTTCCTCACATAGTTGTGACGCTTTTCCATCCGAAGACGGGCAAATCGTAGGGCTGACTGGCCTCCTCTTCCATGCTTCTTTGGCAGATCCACACTGAATTTATGAAGCACCTCTCTTGTATTGCCACTCAAGGTCCCAAAAAGAGTGCCATTTCCATCCATGACTATAAAACCAAACTTGTCATCAGATTCCAGAAGTTCATTGAGAGCTTCTGTGTGAAACTTGTTGTCACACAGATAGAGGGATGCATTGATAGGTCTGAATGGCTCAAAATCAATGGTCACCTTCTTCTCCTTTCCCTCTTCATTTACAACTGTCCCAGTATACAAAACAAGCCCTTTTGGAGGAACCTTGTTGTACAGCTTAAGCCTCTGCTGAGCAGAAGTGATTGCTCCAAGCACAGACTGCCGATTCACTCTGCTTTTTATGTTTGACGCAGTTCCGAATTCATCACCAAGCATTTTGGTGACACGAGATATCTGATCACGTGGAGGCATGATAAGAGAAATCATGCTTGTCCCATTTCCTCGAGCAGCCTCCAAGGCTTTGATCAACTTCTTGATCTTCCACACCTCTATGTTCTTGTCATTATCATGAGCATCGGCCATTTCTGAACAATCAGAATTGAATAACCTAACAATGAATAAAAGGAAACAATTAACCCATATCAATACGGCTTATACATAGTGTTTAAAACAGTAATACCAAATATCATAAATAAAATTACTAACCATAATGAACACATATCACGTCATCAATTAATAAAACTATCCAAAACACATGCTATCGAAACATGAATCGACAGAATTTCAAAGGACATTCCATATGAAATAGTTCAATACAAAAAACCTCATGAGGGCTCCACTGCATACTTAAAAAAGAAACAGAAATAAAATTGTCAAGATAAAAGATAAAAAAATTCCCACTCACAAATCAAATTATACAAAATTTCTATCCACCAACACGTTAATGGCAGAGAATTCAGGGTAAAGGAAACGAATCGGTTTAATGCATTATACCCATGCAATCAAGTTGGGAAAAAAAAAGAGAGAGGGGAAGAATCGGACAACTGTAAAACGTCAGAAACTTCTTGTGACTGCGGATCGATGTTGATAGTAGAAAAATCGAAGATGTATTTTCCTAATAATAAATAAATTTGGCAAAATCGTAAAGAGAAATCACCCTATAAAAAAGGCAGAGGTTATTGTAAACAAAGTTCCTTGAGCAGAAGTACATGAAATACATCGGCTAATATTAAAACATAAGTAACCTACTGAAATTTTAGTGCAATATCAAAGCAGCTAAAAATAAAATAAAAAGAAAACCTCAAGAAAAAACGAAACAATGCAGAAAACTCATGCAAACATGGGAACGAAGAATCGGCAAAACCAAAAAACACACGAAACTCAACGGAATTACAGAGCATATTCCGATGATCGGAGCCTAAAAAAAAAAAAGCAGTGCAATTATTCGTGAAAAAATAAAATTATACAGTAAAGCGGAACAGAAATCGCACCGGCACACCAACAAAGGATCAAACAAAAACTGAAAATTCGCAAAAGAAAAAAAGAAAAAAGAAAAAGAATCAACCAAAACCAAAGCCATAAGAAACCAGTCAATCAATCAATTATGCAAAAAAGCATGATCAGGAAATAGAAAAGAGAAGGAGGAAGAGGATTACAGTAGAGCGGAGAAAAGGAGTGAGGAAGGAGCTAGAGAAAGAAGACGAGTTATGAGCCCTAGCAGAAAATCCGCCTTCTTCTTTAAGAGAACGATTTTTCCGATAGCTATGTGAAGGTTTCTCTATCTATCTCTATATATATGTGGTAGCTTCCCTACCTACACACGGCTTTATGGTGGCGGTGCCAAACGCGACTCATCGATCGACATTTGGCGCCTTCCTGGAATTACGATGTAGCCCCTGCTAATTCACTTTGGTTTTTTCAACTTCTTTTTGGTCATTATTTATTATTTATATCGGTGTATTTGGATTAACGACTGAAAAGTTATTTATTTTCGATATGACTTATGTATAAATTAGATTATATAATGAGATTTATGTTTAGATTAGTTGTGAAAAAAAAATGACTTATTAGTTGTAAAAAAAAAAGACTTATAAGAACTTATTTTTCATGAGTGACTTATAAGCACTTTATAAACTTTTTTTTCTCTCCTTAAGCTTATTATTTGCTTATAAGGCATAAGCCCAATTCACCGCAAATCAATCCAAACACAATAAAAAATTCTCAAACACAAAATAAGTGCTTTTTCATTGATGAAGTGTGTGTTTGGCTGGCCTACTTGGCCAAAAAAAGTAGCTTATTTTCTCCAAAAAGGACTTATAATTTTTTGTCATGTTTGGCTGGCCTACTAAAAAAAAGTAGCTTACAACAACTGAAACCTAAATAAGCTAGAAGTCCAATTGAAACACATCAAGCTGGAAATATATCCGTTGTCATGGGGCCCACGTTTTTTCTTTTTTACTTTTTCCCATCTGCCACACACACACTGTACACTCTCTCTCCCCGAAAACCACACATTGATCACTTCTCTCTCCCTGCTCTCTCTGGATCCGTCTCTTCGTTCGACAATAGCCGGCGAGCTCCGGCGATTTCATCGGTGAACGGCGGCGAGGCGAAGCTAAAACGCAAGAGAAGCGTGATTCGACCGTAGGTAAAGTTGTTCCTTCGTTTTCTTCCTCTTTCTGGGCCGATTTCGAGTGGGATTTGGGGGAGTGATTCGAATTTTTGGGATGCTTTTTGAAGCTTCTAAATGTATAAAAATGAAGCTTAAGACTGGGTTAAGGGTATTCATGAAGTTATTCTGTGGATGAAGGCTTGTTTGGTCCGATCTGTTGCAAACATGGGCTCGGGTACTGTTCATCCGCCGCCCTCTTCATTGATTTCTGGGTGTATGTTGCTTGAAACTTGCCTTTTTCGTGTTTAAGAGTATGATTGAACCAAGAAATTAGTCGTATGTTGAGCATTTTCCATGGTTCCAGAATTTTGCTATTTCTGGGTGTTCTTCATTTTCGGGCTTGCTCTGGTTCTTCTTCCTCTCTGTAATGTTCGTTTTTAAGCATGATTAAGAGGATGAAACCGATGCTTGTTCGTGCAAGATTGATTTTAATTTGAATGGTTGTAGGGGGTTTGTTTATATTTCTTCTCTGGTTGTTTCCTTGGGTTGCCGGATTTCAGGATAGGGAGGAGGAATTGGGCTGTCGAATTGTGATATGTTGCTGCAATGGAAGCTCTGTTTTGTTTGTGCTTTCTTTTCTTATAAATGGACCGTTGGGTGTTGGGGATGGAATTTGGTGGATGCTGATTTCATGCTTGTTCCATGATCAAAGTATTAGGAATGTTTTTGTATTACTTATTTCTATTGGTTTCTTTTGATTCAACTGGTTCTGTGGTATAGAGCTGAAAGGTATTGAACTATGCTATTTTAATTTTAGTTGAGTATTAGAGGAGCTTGTTGGATTTGAATTCTTCCCTAAAGTGATAAAGTTTAGTTTTTATTATTATTGAGGTTAAAGTTTAATGATGTTGAAAGGTTTTAGTGGGATGCTAAGGTATAAGAAATGATTCTTATATGTTGCTGAAAGAGAGAATTTGTAATTATGATATATGAAATGTTTGGTTACTGATTTAGTGGAAATTATTGTTGATTTATTGGTTTTTGTAATGTGGATTTTTGGTTTTTAAGTCATTGAACGATATGCTATTGTGATGTGGATTCATTGCACTATATTGCATTTTATCCCATAGAATTATGGACGAAGGTAAAGCACAATGGGATATTGAGACAACAAGGACTTTAATCAACGTATGCATTGAGAAAATATATGCAAAAGAACGCAAAGGATCCTCTTTTACAGTACCAGGATGGAACAATGTTTATAACACGTTCAAAGAAAGAACTGGGAAACCATATGGTAAGAAACAAGTGAAGAATAAGTTTGAGGTTTTGAGGAGAGATTGGAGGATTTGGAATGAATTAGTCTCTAAAGCCTCTGGTCTAGGTCGGGACCCTGTCACAAATGCAGTGGTTGCATCGGATGAGTGGTGGGCACAGAAAATACAGGTACATTAATTGCAATTGTTGAAATTGTGATATTAAATATTCATAATGTTGTTTGAATATTTCATATTAGATTTAATTTTGGTTTCCTATATATGCATGCAGGAGAATAAAAGTTACAAAAAGTTCAGACACAAAGGGTTGATGTTTGAAACGGAATTAAATTTCATATTCAAGGATGTGATGGCATGCGGAGATGATATGTACGCACCATCTGAGGATGTGTACATACCCATCAATGACCGAGAAGAAGGATCAGGGGACAGCGAAGAAGAGCATTTTGGTGCTAATATTGCAGCCAGTGCAGGAGTTACAGATGATTTAGAAGACTTCAACATAACAACAAGCACTGCACCTACTGGTCCTAGCGGTTCAGGGAGTCGTGGGAAGAGGAAAGTTGGTGAATGTTCCGTAAAAAGCAAGAAGAAAAAACTTGCAACATCGAAACAAATTGCAGATGCAGTCAGTACCATAGCTAATGTATCTAAAGACAGAACATCAGTATTAAATGAAATTAAAGGGACATCATTGATGGAGGTTGTGAAAGAATTAACTTCCATTCCTGAAATTGCAACTAACGATCGCCTTCGAAACCGATGTATTAGACTTATGAAGGATAGGGGAAATCGGGAAATATTTTGTTCACTCAAAGAAAATCGGCCCCATTTGATTTCATGGTTGGAAGATATGGCATACAACCGAGATGGGAACAGTTCTCCACCAACATGAACCATGTTTCCATGACACTTTAAGTCTTAATGCATTATGAATGTATTTCTGTGAGTTATGTTTTATATTTCATGACACTTAGAAGCATGTAATTTGCAGTTGTGGACTTTGTTTTCTTTGTATGAATGCATTATGATGCTAGTAACTTATGATAATGTAAAATGGGTCGGTAAGCATTTTATTATGTGTTTGGATGTTTAAAAAAGTCTTATTTTTATGCACATACTCACTCGATTCTAATGAAACTAACAGGTTCCATATTCTATGGCATCTTGGAACAATCAATTCATGTCAGAGGGGATTGAGGAAGACGAACAATCTCAACTCATTTCCCTTATAAATGAAGAGTTGGATGAGTATGAACAAGTCTGTGCATTGGTGTGTCAATATGTGACGCCGTATGTGTGCAAAGAACCACGTAACAACAGTAAGCAAACGGGTCATCTATGGGTGCAAGAAATATTGGCTGGCCACGACTCTAAATGTATTCAAATGTTTAGAGTAGAAAAACATGTTTTCTATAGGTTATGCTATAAACTGGTTGAGCATGGGTTGGAGGGTTCTAGGTATGTTGGAGTTGAAGAAATGGTTGCCATGTTCTTGCATAATGTTGGGCATGGACAATGTAATAGACTGATACAAGAAAGATTTCAATATTCTGGAGAAACTGCAAGTAGGCTTTTTCACAAAGTATTAGAGGCATGCCTTAAGCTAGCCCGAGAAAATATCAAACCATGTGACCCTATGTTTCAAGACTGTCACCCAAAAATACGGGATGATCGCCGATATTACCCATTTTTTAAGGATGCAATTGGAGCAATTGATGGAACTCACGTAAAATGCGTGGTTAAGCAGCCCGTGCGTGATAAATATATTGGGAGGAAGGGATACACTACACAGAATGTAATGGCAGTATGTGATTGGGATATGTGTTTCACATTCGTGTTGGTGGGATGGGAAGGTTCTGCACATGATGCTCGTGTGTTTCACGCTGCTATTTCGACCCCTTCAATGAATTTTCCTCATCCACCTGAAGGTATATTTTCGAAAACTCCAATTAAATGAGATCTTTTATGTCTTCATGTCGTATTTCAATTTTAATTATTTTTGACAATGAAAAAATTATTTCATCATTCATTAGGAAAATATTATTTGGTTGATTCTGGGTATCCAACACCAGTTGGATATATTGGTCCATATAGACGAGAGCGTTATCACCTTCCAGAGTTCAAGCGTCAACCAAGATTTAGAAATGACAATGAGACCTTTAACTATTATCATTCAAGTTTGAGATGCACTATATAAAGGACTTTTGGGGTATGGAAGAATAGATTTGAAATTTTACAAAGAATGCGCAAATACGGGTTCTCAACACAAGTCCGTATAGTTTGTGCAACAATGGCCATACACAATTTTATCAGAAGAAACTCCCAGACAGATGTTCATTTTAGAGAAGTTGGAGATGAAGGGGCTGATGATCAACATAACAATCGACAACAAAATCATGAAGCGTCTTCGTCAAATTCAACCACAATGATGTCTTCACCACAAATGAACCAACTTCGTGATACAATTAGAGCTCAAATTGTGGCAAGCATATGATCCAATTATTATATATGTATCATTATTTACCTAAAAAAACTTATGTTTGTATGATTTCTAATTCATATGACAATTTATCCATTAAATATATTTTTTAAGTTTCCATTTTATTATAGGGTGGCTTGGCTATTTCTTCAATTCTGCCCAATCTTTCATGCATATTTAATTAATATACATATTATTTTTGGATGAGTCGAGGTTCAAGAGAAACCCGTGACCTTTAATTTTATTACGTGCACATTTCATTTTATCTAATTCAAATTTATTTATCCTCATCAGTCGTTTTTCAAATCAATATACACAAAATGATACAGTACTTGATAAAATAATACACTTGTTGTCATATGAATATTAGCATAAGTGTTACAAATAAACGATTCTTCTTAGAATTAGATTAATTAAGTACTGTCAATTTCTATAAATAAAATTTAAATTAGATCTTAATTTGGTTTAGAGTGTTTTCAAAATTAATTAATTAAAAGCGTGGGAAAAAAATAAGTTACAGCAACGAAGATTTTTTTAATAAAATTTTGATGAATTAAATAAAATGTATTATTTTGATTATATATATTATGAATCACTTTGATTATTATATATATTTGAAAGTATGAAAATTATTGATCATCATGATGAAGTGTGTAGGTAGATATGTTTGCAAATAATTGTAAGTATATTTCCATTTTATTTTGTTTGCAAATAATTGTAATAAATTTTCATTTTTTTTTTAGATAATTTTAATTTTTCACTCAAAATAATCATTAATTCAAATATTTAATGGATAATTTTAATTTAGTTCTATTATTGAGGTTAAAGTTCATGTCCTTTTTGGTCATTTTCATCTTAACCTTACTTTTCAAAAAGTCCATCCAAACATGTTTAAAAGTTCTTCTGACTTATAAGTCACTTTTTAACAGCCCATCCAAACATAAAAGTTATTTTCAGTTTGACTTATTTTCAGTTTGACTTATCAATAAGTCACTTTTTCAGAAGTCCATCCAAACACACACGAAATCCTTATTTCTCATAAATAAGTCAATAAAAAAATGCTGATAAGTCATGATCTATGAAAATTGTCAACAGTGGGAGAAATTACGGATTTCTCGGCAACGAAAGGCGTCAAAGTCGTATGACTCGTATCTATATATATATATATAGACGTATATTTTTTTTATCACCTACTATAAATCCATGTAATTTTTTTTTTTTTGGCTGAAAAAACACAATTATATCCATCTAAAATCCTGGGATTGCACCCTCATAGCTAAATTCGTTGTCAAGACATGCTAGATTGCATTCTCTAATATTTTTTTTAATTTTTATGTAATAAATTTTTGGATGGGTTTAATAGTGGTTTTTTTTATAGTACTTGTATTATGGTATCTTCAGCTATCCATTTGAAAAAGCTATTTATTACTAATTATTTGCAAATTTTATGATATTTTCTCATATCGCCATACTTTAGTTTTACTTTACTCACATTCGCCGCGTTTGAATATTTTCACAAGCTATTTAGCTTCTAAAACAATATAGATTGTATTCTCTAATATTGTTTTTATTTATTAAATTATTGGATGGGTTTAATGATAGTTTTTTTATATAGTATTAGACTATTATGGTATCTTCGGCTATCCATTTGAAAAAAAACTCTTTATTATTAATTACTCCCTCCGTCCCACAATATAAGATCTTTTTAACCGAATTGCGGGTTCCTAAAAAATTAGTTAGAGTTAGTTAAAAACAATAAATGTGTAGGAAATATACCATATTGCCCTTATTTATGAATGAGTAAGAGAGGGGGGTACTTATGAAAAGAAGATGAAAGAGAATGTGTGGGAAAATTAATGCATGGATAAAATGGGAAAACAAGCATTTATTACTCAAACAAAGTCAAATAGGACCTTATATTGTGGGACAAGATCATTCAAAAAAATGGACCTTATATTATGGGACGGAGGGAGTATTTACAAATTTTATGATATTTTCTCATACCGCCATACTTTAGTTTTAGTTTACTCACATTTGCCGCGTTTGAATATTTTCACAGGCTATTATTCAGCTTCAAGAAAGTGAATTCAAGTTTCGACAGTTGAAGAATTCATCCGTTGCTTGCAAGTTGCAACCATTTGGGGTCTTTTGATAGGAGGGTGAGAGAGAAAGGAAATGTCTTGACGAAAATGTGAAAAGACAAAGGTGCATTGAATCCATGCAATTGGTATCTTTCTTCATTCCTTCCTTCCTTTATTGACATTTTCAGCCCTGAGATGACCCCCAGGCCCCAACACACATTGATCAAGTGACTGCCACGTATTCACAGAGAACATATTCCATCACCACAACAGAAGCTCTCTTTCTTTATTGAAGAATTGAAGAAATGAACAAAAAGAAATATCACTCACAGGCTTCTTCAGTAATCAACTTTTTCCATGCTTATAATAAATGACCATAAAGAATGGTCTAGAAAACATTGTTTAAAATTTTGATAAAATTTTAGAGACTTCAAACAACTCAACAGTTCATAACCGGTCCGGGCCGATTTGAAACAGATACTGATTTCTAGCCCAATTCTGGACTATGCTGTGCACACGTTCACAGGTTTTCTGGTCAATCTGTTTATTTCTTCCTTGGGTTCCACATTGGAAACTCCTTTCACAAAAATAAACTATGATCCATTATGAATACATAACGCTCAGTGCAGTAAACATCAAATAAAGAGACCAGTCAAGTTTGTACCAGCAGTTTAATTCCTGGTGTTGGTGTCTAGCACATTATTCCCCCTATATGCGATATTCAAACCCCTCAAAGAATAGAAAACTGTACTTACAATCTGATAAACATTAAGGAAACTAAGGTGGTAAAAATACCAACGTCCGATGTTCAAATTCCTCAACGATAGAAAACTGTACTTACAATCTGATAAACATTAAGGAAACTAAGGTGGTAAAAATACCAACATCAAATCTCGCTGTGTGAATTTTCAAACTTCGACAAAATTGAAAATGATATGTCACAGACACATGCATGCAATGTCTTATTTAGAAAAAGCACAGCTACAAGAAAACTCATAATTTTTCAGAGGTAAGCCGATATAATTCTTGTTTCCCCAATTTCCATGGTTGGGATAGTAGAATTCCTTGACTGAATCTGCAAGACATTTAATCTCAAGTGCTCACATAAAATCATAATCATCCATGTCGGCATATCGATCAGCAGCTAAATCATCATCAGGTTTGTCGACGAGAAGCTGTTTTTTCTTGGCACCTGCAAAAGTAACAAGAATTTTGAATGGGCCATAAAAGAGAAGAGACTGAACAAAGTAAATGAACATCCTATAAAAACACAAAAATACATACCTGTCTTCTTTTTGCCGGCATTGGCTTCTTTCTCCGCTTTTATCTTTTCATTTGCAATTGCAGTGATTGAAGATGCAATTTCTTTTGCATCAGCTCCTTTCAAAGAAGCCATGGATAATCTCATCACTGACTTCAATAAAGCACTGTAATGATAACTTTTCTGCAGTACACCAATAGGAAGATTAGGATGACCCTCCAACAAAAATATTCCATGAGGAAATGTGGAAGATTCTTTTTGGGAGTTATGACAAAATTTCATTTAACTCACCTCAAAAGGCCGGAGCTTATCTGAGATGAGCTCTGCATATTCCAAAAAATCATTCTCAGATTTGGGAATGAAATTGTCAAGATTCTTTTCATCACCTCTCGAACCAAACAATTCCTTGGTGGACTTGTAATCTGCTTCCTCAACCAGCCTATGATAGGAAGGAAAAGTTAAAATAGAAAACACAGCACATTTTATAAATACAGCTTTCACAAAACAGGTTGCATCATTTAGGAGCTGCACTGACAGGGCCAAGAATAAAGATATTCAGTAGAATGCTATCACAGTCAATATTAAGTGAGCATTTCACCTGAAGAGACTTTAGAAAATAGATGTTATAACAAAACTATTAACGAGCATCACTTAATGGCTTCAGTTAGTTGTAAGTTGTCCTTGACATTTTAAAACTTCATTATTCAATGTTTAATTTTCATTTTACAGCAGATTAATGGATTTGTATATCATTTGGATAATAAAAAATCGTGAATAAAGATTAGGCAAATCTTTCAATCTCTAACCCAGTGTTTTGGAACACATTCAAGTTAAACTCACCCAACCAGTCAGGAGCCTAAATCCATGTACAATGTACATGTAAGTGGCATTTGTTCTTTTCTTTTTCTGTAATAGACTAGCATATGTAAATGTTATTATGGCTTTATTCTTTGTTTCCAAAACAAGCCAGCTCTAGATGAAATAATAGCGTTCAATATACCATACCTTTGTTGGCGGAGCTTTTCAGCAACAGGATCCAAGGGTTCTTCCTTTACTGGTTCTACATTTTTCCCCTTTTTTACACTAGCTTTCTCAGAAGGCTTTTTAGAATCCTTCTCAGTGGATTTCACAGCAGGTGGAGCAGGTGCCTATCAAATTTTAAACCCAAAAAGGGTGGGAATAATCAATAACTATGGAAAAAGACCATATTTATAAATAGAGGCCAAAACACTTCATAGGAGTTTTAAACTAGCAATTTACTCAACTTTATCCTATCATGTATCAAGAGTTTAAGACTATATACTCTTTATTATTAAAATCAACATAGCAAAATCAAGGAAGTTCCCATACAGAGAGACTTGAAGAACTACAAGTTGTTTTATCATCTTAGAAAATAAGGTTAAAATACGAACTTTTGTGTTCCAATTCTAAAGAAGCAGCAAGTCAGAAGCAGCTAGAATCAGTTGGACCAGCTATATCAACCTTTTAAAACACGTATGCATGACTAATAAGCTATACTACTGTCAACATAATTTAAATATAGTCATACCGGGGCAGGTTCATCTTCATCTTCCCATGAATCCTTGACATCATTTTCATCCACATCTTCATCATCCCATTTACTTTTAGGTTGCTCTTTAGAAAGAAGCGGTGGAATGTGCTCTTCCTCTGAAACAAATATGAAAGTCTTGGTCAAAGTGAAAAACAATAAAAACAAATGAAGCAACGCGATACACGTGTCAAAATATTATCATATGATTAGAGAGATAAGGCTTCTAACAGTCTTCCTCAGCAAACAATAAAGTTTTTACAGAAGTCTCCCCACAAGTGAAAAGGATTATTAATACTTGTTTCAAAGTTCACAATAGTAACATATAAAGGGGCCACTGTGTTCTCTAACTTAACATGTCAGGCTAATTCAAAGTTGTATCTACTCCTTACATCAAAGCAAACTTGTTAGAAACAGCAAAAGAACATATCGACTAACAACAATAGGACATTATAACCAATGAACCTCGAAGTTGATCACATAACTGTAAACAAATTATCCAGACTACTCGTCAACTTAAAAGTGTAATTCAAATTAGATGAAATTCTTTGAATATCCCACTCTACTCTAATGCATTGACAATTTTTATGTTACAAGTGAGCCTTGGGAAATTTTTCCTTTGTATACAATGAACCAACCCTACAAATGATTTTTTTTTTTTCAGATGAAGGAAATTAAAGAACACTGTGACTTGGAAGCGAGTAGCTAAGCTTTCCCCTCTCCAACCTAACCTAGATCAATAATTAACAGTATCTATTCTGGTTTCATCTATAAACATTGAGACATAAATCCAAACAAATCAAATATCCCAGTGGCCAATAATAAAGTAGAAGATTGTCTGGAGACTATTCAAGTGAGCAAATCAAATTAAACATACCAACCAAAATGTAACAGTATCTATTCTGGTTTCATCTATAAACATTGAGACATAAATCCAAACAAATCAAATATCCCAGTGGCCAATAATAAAGTAGAAGATTGTCTGGAGACTATTCAAGTGAGCAAATCAAATTAAACATACCAACCAAAATGAAACTGCATATCGTCAAACTTAGAGGCATTTATTAAAAAGAATGCATAGGATGAACTTTACCCCAATCCTCCATGTGGTTGTGTTGCTTTGCAAATAAAACAGATCAATACCTGAAAGCAAAATGCATGAACAATTATAAACAGCAAGGCCTGAGTATCAGCAGAAGTAAGTAATTAAAGAAAATATCAAGACAAGCAGTAAATCAGCGCGGCAGATGTAAGTTTTCAGACATTTCAATATTCATAGTCCTGAAAGAAGAAACTAGATTAGCCTAGGGGTCAAATTTACAGAGGCCATGACAACCTCCAAGGTCAAAAATTAATCAAAACTTCAGTAGAAACCATATCATTACAATTTAATAAGCGCTTCAACAAATCAAACAGTAGGTCCTTAAAGAAAAAACATTCAATAGTTACCAAACAGACTAATGTTTCCAAGAACTCTAAAGAAAGGCACACCATAAAACTAATGAACCAGACAAAAGTCCTTACTGGTAAACACTGATGAAGAGAACTAGAGCTAAAGACTACAGCCAACAAAAGAGCAAAAGCAGAGATTAATATTAACCTCTCAATACTATACTCACTTATGGATCCAAGTCCCGATAGAAGGAGATGCAAGGGGTGCCAAATCAAGGAACACCTATTGACAACAAGAACGATTCTTTATCAGCAGGAAAACAATTTTTCGTCCCAAGTTTCAGCCTTTCGGCCCACAGCTATCCGGAGAAAAATACCCAGGAAATTCCTCGAACAAATCAATCTCATAGGGTGAAAACATTGAAATCTAAATTAGATGGGGATGAGAAGAAGAAGAAAAATTATACCTGATGGGAGACGACGGGGAAAAACCCAAATAGGATAACGGAAGATTTGTGTTACAGTGAGAAGGATTAGGGCACAACGTCGATTGAGGGGAGAGCTGAAGTTCTTTCGATGAAGGTGGATTTGGTTTGGAACTCTGTAAGAATTTGTACCAGGCAAGGAACGGCGAAATGTAAGAGAAAATGAAACGAATTTAGGTTTTTCTGCTTTTATGCAAAAAGTGAGAGCCAAAATCATAATTATTGTTGTTATTTATTAGAGTATTACTCCCTCGTGTACTAAATATAAGATCATTTTAATTTTTTTTGTGGTAGTTAAGAAAATAAATTAGACCACTAAATTATAACATGTGTTATATATAATTAGATCATAAGTTAATTTATAAGTAAAATAAATTAGTTTTGAGGGAAAAAAAGATAATTATAGATAATTTAAAGTAATTAATTTTACATCCTTAATTTCTCCAAAAAACAATTCAAAAGGATCTTATAATTAGGACCGCAAGGAGTATTATTACTATTATTACTGCTGCTACTTCGAAATCTGAATTAAAGTTATTTTTCTTTTTTTTCCTGTCCAAACAAAAAAATAAAGAAAGGAGATAAAGAAAAAGAAAAGGCAAAAATAAAAAAACAAAGAAAAAAAGAAAGAAGAGGTCGGCAGTTATGTATGACACAAGGAGATAATAGAGTTTCCTACCAACACATATAGCTGTTCTAATAATATAATGCCTAATTAGAGCCTTTAATATGTTGAATTTAAATCTTAGAGGAAATACTTGTATTGAGAGTGAAAGACATGCTAGAATTAGAGTAATCATTTGTCTAGATGTAATAATAGAGTCTTCTTTTTTCAATAAATCAATATAATCTATAAATCTTGTGATAATACCGTCTTCAACCGTTAAATCTTCTTCATCACTCACTTAACACCATTATCACCGTTAATGACCATTCTCATTCCTAGAAAAAAGAACTATTCACATTCATTTTATTTGGTTCCCGAATATTAATGTCTTTTATTGTGACCCTTCATAGTCCTAATTTCAATGTTCATTTTATTTAGTTCCTCAATATTAATGACCTTTATTGTGACCCTTTATGATCCTGACTATTAATCTTTTTTATTGTCACTGATCTAGCTGTTGATATTTCAATATATATAGGTAGTTAATTGGTTTCTTTTCTTATGCCATCGGATTGTTGTTGCTCTTCCAAATCTATGATGTGTTTGTCATTATTCCTTTCTTTTATACAACATGAGGTTTTAGGTATGAATTTCTTTATTTTGATTGAATTCCTAATTTGTTTATGATTTTTTTTAAATTCTAAAGCAGACCATGAAGTTGTGGATATTGACTTCTTCATTCTAAATGAATTTTTAATATGTTTGTTGTTCTTTTTCTTTGATAAATATGAGGTTTTGGGTATGAATTTCTTTATTTTAATCAATTTCCAAATGTTTGTCATCACTTATCTTTATAGAAAATGAAGTATTGGGTATAGATTTTTTTTCCTAAAATTTACTGTTCTAGGAATAATGGTTCTTTAATTTTAGGCAAATCTTCGGATTCATGTGCTTATGGAGATATTAGCATTTGTATTTGGTGTTCTCAGGTGATTAGCTCATGGGGATATCAACGTTTGTTTCGGGTTTTGAAGTAATCAAATTGGTGCAATGAAATTCATCCCAACGTTCTTCTAATGGTAAAAGATTTTACTTTCTGTATGGTAGCACTTTCTATTGAAGTAATCACATTTATATTGTTTTTTATTTTGGTTGCTCAATTTCTTGTGTTTTCAAGTGATAATCTTTTTATCCATTTCTTTTCTATTTTTCAGTAGATATGGAGGTTGATGCATTGGCACAAGTATTGTTGTTCCTCTATTCTTCCTCCAATTTTATTTCATAATATACTATATTATTTTTCTTCCATCTTTATTTCTGATATGAGGATGAATTAATATGGACATATGTCATTTTTTTCTCTCTTTTTGTGCTTTGGTTAATTATTTCTCTCTGTTTTTACTAATTGATTTTGTGTCTTCTTTCCCCTTTTTTCAGATATGAAGATAATTAAGTATATATGTATATCCTGAAAGTTATACTCAATTACTACTTGGCTACTTGGCAATGATAACATAATCCCTTCTTACAAAAGCTTTATGTGCTTATTAAGCTTGCCATATTTTTTTACGACAAAATAGGGTATGTTTGGTCACAAAATTTGACATTTTTTAATAATTTTTATTTGAAATGTGAAAGGACTGGATAGTAATATTAAGGCATTTTAAATCAACAATCATGCACTTTTATTTTTGTATAATTTTTTTAAAGACATTGTTATTGGAATTTGAAAATGGTTGTTAAATAAATTCAGTTTAAATGTTATACAAAATAGAAAAAGGTCGAGTGGGCCTTTTTTCTTTGAAGACAACATTCTCCTGTTCAAAGAAATGTGAAAAATTATGGCTATACCTTTGGACTTATTAAACATTTAATTACTAATGTGAATCATTCAATAGAATGTGAAAAAGATTGTTAAACAAAATTGGTTTATATTACAAATATATGTTCAAAATAAAAAATGTAATAATTATTTAGTTATGTTTATATTTTTATTATATCTTTGTGTATATCAATTCATAAAAGTTATTTATTATTAATATGGCCAATAATGACAAAACCATCATTATTTAGAAGTCCAAAGGTTTAAGCTACATCCTTTCACATTTCCTTGAATATGGGTGTTATCTATAAAAAAAACCAATTTTATTTAACAATCAATTTCAAATTTAATTGAAAAATTAATTAATAGTGAAATGTTTGGGGCAACAAAAGAGTTAGTTACAACCTTTCACATTCCTTTAAAAGAAAAGTGCTATCTTAAAAAAAAAAAAAAAAACCAACCCCTTCACATTCCATATATTTAAACTGAAATTATCTAACAAACCCTTTAGGGGTGAAATTGCGTCACACAAATAACTCTAGGGGACTGCGTGAACCTAAAAAATATAGTGCACATTTACCCTTGAATATTTAAACATTCTATATACAAAAATTAAATTAAAAATATTAGAGAAATTACTGGAGTTATTTATGTTTAACGGACATGGTATTTAATTAACCTAAAATATCTCTATTAATAACAAATACATAAGACCTATTCGATTTTAAGTCATTCTCAAAGTGAGGGGAGTTGTATGATACATTGAAATAAGAGAAGTTGTATGATACATTGAAATAAGAGAAGTTGTATCAACTATCAAGTGCCATTTATAGCAATATAGCTCTAAAAGGATTTAAATACTACATTTTCACAAACTACAGTCTTAATTCTTTCCATATTATGGATATGGCATGCATTTTTAAAGTGTACTAAACAAACGAAGTATGTTTAGAATATACAATTGTAGTAATGTATGCTTTAATGTTGAGATTAAAAAAATAAAAAAAATTAGTAGTTTTCAACTCATCCAATTTAAAAGCAAACTTACTGTTAAATTCATCGAAAATTCTATATGATTTTATTATTTTCACTTCTACAAACACAAAATATTATTCAGTTTTTTTAGAGAAACATAACAAATAGAAGACAAGATAGAAAAATATAGAATAAACAGCATAATTTATGCAAAGCATGCGGACATGACTTGCCAAATTTACTTCTTAATTAATATACACAAGCTGAAAATATTAAAATAACAATGTACAGAACAATATAAATTAGGAATAAAATTGTATATTCTTACAATAAATTTATCAAATCAACGAGGAGACTTATGTGCAAAAGCAATGCTCTATCTCCTCTGTAAATAAGACTTTAAATAAATGAATAAGATGCGAATGCGATGAAATTGGAGAATATGTTTTATCCTTTTCTTAAAACATTATTGAAAGTTTGAAATTAAGTGTTGTAATTACCCTATTTTATTATATTAGATCATATTATATATATATATAAGTAGAAAGGAACTATAACAATCACCAAACGCCACATTTAACCAAAAAGTTCACGAAAAATTTACATATTGTAATCCTATTCTTCTCCCTTCCTAATAGGATATAAATTTTAAAGTTTCCTCAATAAATCATGCACTTTCAGATCGAATAGGCACATCTATACATGTAATCTGTATTTTTCCGATGAATTTTTTACATGTATTCTTTCCTCGAGGTAAAACCCCCAAGCCATTTAATCATATAACTACAATTAAATTCAACCAATATTATCTATAATTCAACTATATTATTTACTCATACAAATAAAAGGAATTGTTGAATTTCTATAAATAATTAAACTGGACAAAAAAGATAAAAAAATATAGAATAAATAACACTATCCGTGCAACGCACGGGGTATGCGTCTTGTTATTCAAGAAATTCTTGTGTCTCTTTTTTTCACGAAGAATCCTCTTCCCTCTATAAGCATCCTGCAGCGTTACCTACTCGTTCTCTTTATTTTACCTTTTAAATGGTATTTCCTACCCTAAAATTAATCAAAGGAGAGGATTCTTCCAAGAATGATTTTTCTGATTTATTATGTTATTGCTATTATTATTATTGTGGGACCTAGACAAAATAGTACTGTTTACACTTATAGTTGGAAAATATGTTATTAAATTACTCCCCCAATAATTCTTGTCTTAAAATATAAGATCGTTATTCAGTTGTTTATGATTTTTTTTCTTCATTAATTTATTTAATTCATACATTGAAATATAATCTAATATTATATATTGATATTTTAGAAGATTAAGTCACATTAGTATTAGTTCAGTAATTTGTCGAGTTCATTACTATCCCTAGTTCTTAATTATATATCTGTGTGTATAAAGTTGGCAAAAATGTGTGTGTGTGTGTGTGTGTGTTTTTTTTTTTTTTTTTTGCCACCGTATATATGTGTGTGTTTGAATGAAAGACATAGTTGAAATTTAAAGAGATTGAAAAATCTCAATAAATTATTTAATAAATATTATGTCTCAAAATGTCAAAAAAATTGGTACAAAAAACATAATCCAGATAGGTTGGATTCCCAAGGTTATAAATTTATTATTTTGACGCCTCATAATTAATTTTCTATTTAAAAATTTTTATAATTATTTCAAAAACAAAATAAAAATAAGTGGAGTATGATATTTATTTATGATGCATAAATTGTTTAGTGATAGTTTCCTTAATCTATACAAACTAAGTAGCCTTACTCTCTCTTATCCTTACCACTAGGTCAATCCAATTAAGCATGTTTTAGCCATACCCCACTGATTTTGCTTGGCTAGTGATCTTTGATATTTGTTTCTTTACCTCTTGAAATCTAATGAAACATTTGCTGTAGGCAAAATATACAAGGGATAGCAAAATACTTGGTTTGAGTCACCTGATTGTTCTTAACAGATATGCCACAATCCCTTGATAAATTAAAAGGCAGCATTTCCCATGTTAAGAGAGCCATTTTGCGGATGGAGAGAGCTGTTAATATATGTGGGCCTAACGGATTCAGGCTGATGGAAGAAAGGGCTAGGCCAAAAAAGGCCATTTTGGATATGAGCTTGATTTTCTAGCTCGAACCATATTATTTGGGTTTCATGTCAGCCCGTATTAAGTCCACTTTTTTTTACTAACTTTTTCCCTTTTTTACAATATAATTATAATAAAAGTATACAACACAAGATTATAAATTCAAGTTTGGGTAAAGAGTCTTAAATAGCTAGAAAGTATTATCTAAGGAGCTGCCAACACCAAGGAGTTTTTCTTGAACCTTAAATACCTATGAAATTATATTTTCGTAGCTTGAATGCCCAAAGCTAACGAAGAGGAAAACGGACGTTTGCCACATCAGATTGAACTCAGACTGATTGGGTGATGACGTGGCTTTGGTTAAGGTTCTAAAATGCCCCGGAAGTTTTCTCAAAGGAGCACCCAGTACCCTGGAAGTTTTTCTTTGGTTATTAAATGCCCCGGAAGTTTTCTCGAAGAATCTTAACCTAAGTCACGTCATCACCCATTCAACAAGGGTTGACTCTGATGTGGCATTCAAATCTGACGTGGCAAAATGGAAATCAAACTCAATAATTTGACTTAAATATAATTTAAATATGAATAGTTGATATTAAATATATCGACATTCATAATTTATCACACTCAATAAAGAAATTTATATATAATTTATATATAAATTCATTGAATATAGTCAAATAAAATTAATTAACATGAGATTTAAAGCAAGTTGACAATATTGTTTCCTAAGGTAGAAGCATAAAAACAGTAAATCTGGTGAGTAAACTCGCAAGTTTAACCAATTTTACAACTACACGAATTTAAGTGACTCGTGACATGTTTTGGTTAGATAGAACCGTAAAAACGATAAAATCGAAGAGTCAACTCGTGAGTTTGACGACAATGTGTAATAGCACCAAATAAGTGCTCCCTTTGGTCCATATATGAGAGGTAACATGAGAATTTATTATGTCCACAATATTAAAAGATAACAAATAAAAGTCAGGATAATAATTATTTGATTTCCATTTTTACCCTTACATATTAAATGTAAAGAAGGGGGAGAGAGTGTTTGTGTATAATAAAGGATATAAGGGTGAATGCCACATCAGAGTCAACCCTGTTGAATGGATGATGACGTGGCTTGAGTTAAGCTTATTCGAGAAAACTTCCAGGGCATTTAAGAACTAAAGAAAAACTTCCAGGGTGCTGGGTGCTCCTTTGAGAAAACTTCCGATGCATTTAAGAACTTTAACCCAAGCCACGTCATCACCCAATTAGTATGACGTGGCGTTCAATCTGACGTGGTAAACGTCTGTTTCCCTCTCTGTTAACTTTGGGCATTCAAGCTACGAAAATAATACTTCATGGGTATTTAAGGTCTAAGAAAAACTTCCTGGTGCTAGAGTTGGGAAATCGGGCGGGCCGGGCTTAAACGGGCCAAAGCCCGTTTAGGCCCGTGAACAAAAAACCCATCTTTTGTGAAGCCCGGCCCTTGGGTCGGCCCGCGGGCTTCGACTTTTTTAAATGTTTTTTCCTTAATTTTGAGTATGTATTGCTAACAAAAATAAGAGGCATATAATAAAAAATATAAATATTTATGATCCAAATTAGATTTAAATACAAACTTATCAAGCAATAGTGTATTGCCATATATCAAATTATCAACTCAACAATTCATAAATTAAGTACTAAATCTAGAACTAGAAGTCACACCACAATTACATAGAATGTTCTTAGTAATAAGGAATTAAAGTATAAAAGTGGGGCGTACGGGACTTGAATCTAACTTAAGAAGCATTTAAATTATTTTCATCCATATGCATATATACAAAAATAGTACAAGCATTTACCTTTTTAAGCAAATGAAAATAAAAAAAAATAAAAAAGGGGGAGGGGCAATACACGGGCTTAAACTGGCCGGCTGCGGGCCATCCCGCGGCCCGGCCCCGTTTAAGCCCGCTTCCCTTTTTAGCTCTAAAATCAAAGCCCGGCCCTCCTCGGGCTAGGGCCTAAACGGGTTGGCCCGACGGACTCAGCTCGAATTCCCGGCTCTACCTGGTGCTGGCAGCTCCTTAGATAATACTTCCTGGCTATTTAAGACCCTTTACCCATTCAAGTTCAAGTGTTTAATGCATTACAAATAACAAAAATTATAGTAAAGCATAGAATACAATATTCAACTTTAAGCCACATTTATACTTGTATGTCATTTCTAAGCAAACAAGGATGGAGAGAGCAAATAGGGATCCAGTTGTTCTATTTGATAACATTACAAAGAGATAGAGAAAACAAAATCCACAACGCAACAACAAAACAAAAGAGGTATGCAGATTGAGTTGGAACAGTTTTCAAAGTAAAACAAGGAAAAAATAAACATAAATGAAGGAAAAACTCATGGCAAGCTTGGCGAAAGCAGAATGGGCATCGTCATAAGTGAGAGAGGGGTCGGGATGGAATTGAGAATGGGAGTGAAGATGAAACTGGAATAGAGAAAGCTAATTATGTTGAGGGGTTTGATCCTGATGTGAGGTAGAAGTGAAGCAAGGAAGGAAGAAGAGGAATGGTTCAATCTTCAACCAGCAAAATATGAAGGGAGGTAAAGAAGGAAGAGAGGAATATGGTTCATTTTTTAAAAAAAGAAAAAAGAAAGAAATAAAGAAAAAGGGAAAATGTGTTTGGGTTGGCCCGTCACAGACTTGCATTTGACAGTTTAAGGTCTAAAAGACCTATTTTAATATGGGCCCTATTTATTCAAGTCTATAACCATATCTTTTCACTGATTTTAGGTTTACCCATGGGCTATGACACATATTACTGACTCTACATGACGGTGAAAGGTTAAAAGATTGAGAAAAAAACAAAAGAAGTTTCTTATTCTCTTCAAAAGGGGTCATGGTAGAGCCGGGAATTTGGGTCGAGCTCGTTTAGGCCCTAGCCTGAGGAGGGTTGGGCTTTGATTTTGGAGTTAAAAAAGGAAGCAGGTTTAAACAGGCCAGCTCGTTGGGCCGCAGGCTTTGAAAGGTCAACCCGTTTAAGCCTGTTTATTGCCATCTTTTTTTATTTGTTCAAAGAGTTAAATGGATGTGCTATTTTTGTAAATATGCATATGGACGAAAATAATCTAAATACTTATTAGGTTATATTCAAGTCCCACTACGTCCCACTTTTATACTTTAATTCCATTTTACTAAGAATATTATATGTAATTGTGGTATGACTTCTAATTCTATACTTAGTACTTGATTTATGAGTTGTTGAGTTAGTATATGGCAATGCACTAATGCTTGGTAAGTTGATTTTTAAATATGATTTGGATCATATATATTTGTATTTTTTATTATATGTCCATTATTTTCATTAGCAATATACTATCAAAATTAGGGGAAAAAACATTTTAAAAGGTCGAAACCCCTGGGTCGGCCCGAGGCCTGACAACTTAAGGGTTGGCTTCATAAAATGGGGTTTTTTATTTGCGGGCCTAAACGGGTAGGGACGGGCCGTCCCGATTTCCCATCTCTAGGTTATGGTGAATGTTTTTATAGATAAGGAAGTGATGCTTCTTTTTTAATCAAAAAGTGTTGTTTCTTAAACCACTCAACCTTTTCAATCAGAAAGTCAAAATCATATATTAGATGCATGAAACTCGGTGAACATATTTTTTTTTAATTTATAGGAAATGACTTTTTAAATAGTATAGTCTAACAAAGGTTTAGGGAATCTGGGTGCGATCACACCAGCACTAATGCACTAAATCCCATCAAAACTCCGCAGTTAAGCGTGCTTGGACGATAGTAGTACTGTGATCGGTGACCTCCTGAGAAATCCTCGTGTTGCACCCCTTTGAGTAGCCTTCAAAAAAAAGAAAAAAGGTTTAGTGAATCTTTCAATGAAAAATATGCCTAATCGATGCCATGGTTCATATTTGACACAACACTACACACTAACAACCACTGACTAGTTTAAGTTATTGATTTTATGTTTCTTGTTTTTCCAGCTTCTGCATATTTTGAAAGAAATAAAAAAAATAAGGAGTTGCCAATTCATGAACATTGAAAAAAAGAGTATAAGGGAGGATCCATACATAAGCATGATTAATTTAGAGCAATGAATCGTGCGTTAAGTGAGTATAAAAAAAATTTCAATTTTGACACTTCATAGTTATTTCTAGCTGAAATGTCCTACAATTATATTTATCTCAGAAACGAAGTACGTGGCAAGCGTGGATCGAACAGTAACGCCCTCCCAAGTGAGCTACCCCCAAGTGACAATTGAATTTCAGTTATTTTTGTTATAGTTATATTTTTAGTATATAATATTAATATTATTATTAATTTGAATTTGTCAGATAAAATACTCACTTATTTAAACTTGTTTTTGTTAAAATTACACTTTAACCATAGTCTGAAATAACATCACTTTAATGGTCAAGAAAAAAAAAGAAATAACATCACTTTAACCAAAGTCTGAAATAACATTATTCTGAGTTTAAGAGTGGCAGTTTATACTTTAATAACTTTGTTTGGTTGGAATACATGCATATGAATGTTTTATTTACTCATTTTCATAATTATATATAAATGTTTCTATGTATTTTAATTAAATTATCTTGTTCATGAAGAAACTGCAGGTCTTAATTTTTTTAGATTATGTGATTTTGCATTTTTTTTTTTTTTTGAAAAGTAGTCAAAATGATATATTAAAATGTGATTTTGCATTGAATGTGGTGAATATGCAAGAGTAGTTTTATCTCATGTAAAAATTGTTTTTTTAATGAGTTATGGTATAAAACAAGTACCCCTTAAAAGTCAACTACGCTCGAACATGTTTAGACTATTTTTTTAATGGATATCTAGGATACTTTACTTGTTGATTATTGACTGATTTAATGATCAGCTCAATTTACCAAACTTTTTAAAATCTGTTATTAATAGGATGGATTGGACAAATGGAAAGAGAGAAAGAGAGAGCGAAATGTTGAAGAGGAGGGACAGAGAAATCGTTCAAAATTTAAATGGGAAAATTTCAGTTTACTCCAATAATAAGAAATTAATCTCAGATTCACCCCAAAACATTCTGAAATTTCACTGCACCCCCAAGGGATTAAAGTGAAATTAAATGTTTCAGTTAAAAGACCAAAATGTCCTTATTGAAAGAAGTACAAACGTTTTGGAAATTTTCCATATGTGTATTGGAAAAAAATTTCATATATGTCTTGGAAATATAGTTGTGAAATTTTGGATGTTTTAGTTTTGGATTCCATGATTTTTGAGACTTGAAAATACTCACATTGATGTTGAAAATAAGCACAAATGTTTTGAAAAGTTCCCTCATATGAATCTTAGAAATTTCCCATAAATGTCTTAGAAATTCTTCATATGTGTCTTGGAAATTCTTCATATATGTCTTGAAATCCAATACAAAATTCAATAAGGACATTTTGGTCTTTTAGCTGAAACATTTAATTTCACTTTAGTCTCTTGGGGGTGCAGTGAAATTTCAGAATGTTTTGGGGGGAATCTGAGATTAATTCCTTATTATGGGGGTAAAATGAGATTTTCCCAATTTAAATCCTTTACCATTTCCATGCCCCAAAATCTCTTGAGATTTTGATTTTAATTAACACGCTATATTGAGCCAAAACGTCATAAACTAATATTGAAAATAGCAAGGTTATTAACACCCCTTATATTTGGTGGGAATTAAGACAATGTAAAAATAAACAGGTTACAATAACCATATTATGGTGGGATATAAAATAAGAGCAATTTAATGTTTATTTAAGATATTTATAATTATCTGAAGGAGAGTTCCATTAAAAATGCCCAAATTTAAATTAAGGCTTGCATTTTTAACAAATCGTTAATCATACCATGAGGTCTTATACTATACACCACATTTTATTATTTTCTATGAGTTTTTTTATTTGTCTATTCTTTATTAAGAAAATAATAAATAAATTATTTGCGAAATGAAGAATGTAACACCCCAAATTTTAGAAAATAAGAAATAAGAAAATATTTAGAATCTTGGGGTATTATTTGATTTTTAAAGAGTCTTATAAATAAATTTGGAAATTAAAGTATATCTAGAGAAATTATTTTGGGACAAATTCTGGTCTATTTCTAAATGATAATGATAAATAAAATTATCATTTAATAGAGAAATAGAAAAAAGGGAAATTAAAAAGACAATAGCTGTCCCTAGTTAAAAATATCTTCAATTATAAAAGGAAAAGCAGGATAGTAAAATACTCGGTGAAAATATCACTATCTACCTTTTAATACATAGACTCCACTTGTCCTTATCAATGCTTCTATTCTCTTCTTATTCATTTTATTCCTCTGCCTTTTTACTCTCTCTCACACACACACACACACACACACACACACACACTAAAAATACTCCCTCAAACCCGACACACTTCCTCTCTCACTCTCTTCTCTATCTCTTCACGGCACAGCGGCGATTTCAGCCCAGATCAGCGACGGCGGCACAGCGGCGATTTCAGCCCAGATCAGCGACGGCGGCCGGCGACGGAGCAAGGAAGAAGACGCACGAAGCTTGGAACACTCTTAGGTGAGTATTTCTCTCCATTTCCTTCTCTTTCTGGCGCGTCTTGAGCGAAATGGGGGGTAGAATCCGAAGTCTTGTGAGGTTTTGAAGCTTCTGAATTCATAGAAAGGGTGTTAGAACCTTTCTCTTGATTGGTTGAGTGTTGATTTTGGGATTGAAGTTGAATATGATCAATTTTTGCACGAAATTCCTCCTATGGTACTGTTCACCCGACGGCATTATTGGGGCTTTTGGGTGTTTCTTGTTTTGAAGCTCAAATACTTATGATTATAAGCAATATTAAGGTTAAGGAACGGGTATATGTGTGGATTATCGAAGGTTACGGAATTTTTGAAACCATTCTTTGTCTCCCCTGTTCGGCGCATCCGTCGGGTTTAAGAAGGGAAAATTTCTGAACCAATATATGTATGAATTGGAAAGCTAGATTGGGTACTCTGAATGTCTAATTCGATGAATTTTAGGATTTGCTATTGTTGTTTTGTTTCCCTTGCTCTTGCCCTGTCTGACCGAGAAGGAAGAAAGGAAAAAGGAGGGAATTTTGAAGTTATAATTCTTGATGTGTAATTGTTGATTTCTCCTTCTGCTATATGTGTGATTGGTTTGAGTTGTAGTTGCTTAATTTTGTTCCTCAATTTCCTGTTCTGTTCGGCCAGAGAGCATGAAATGGCTCTTGATGTTTTATCTTGCTTTGGGAGATGAATTGGAGTTGTTTGCTTATGGCTGATTGATATGAAGTTATTAGAATATGTCATTCTTGTTTCCTTGCTGCTTTGGTCGTGGATTTTGTGTAGGGAAAGAAGAAAATATATATATATATATATATATATATATATACAATACTATGAGGTTTAATGGGACAAGAAATAGGATTGGTTGTAGATGTTGTACAAGCTTTAGGTTCTAGAATTTGGATTGTTGTTGGGACTGAATTTCTGGAACTGTTGGTTGTGATGGTTAATTGGATGAGGAAATATGAAGTTAATATGGTTGTTTGATTGAAGGTTCTAGGTTCTAAAGTTAGAAATCTTAATTGTTCTGGTTGCTGGTTTATTGGCAAAGAAAGGAGAAATGGTGATGTTAGTCTAATAGGAATTAATTTAAGAGAAGTGGGAAGTTAAAATGGTTGTTAATGTTAAGCAAGAAATGATTATTGATGTTGTTGGTTGTTGGTTTATTAGTAGGGAAGAAGGATAGCATTATGATTGATTAATTAAAAGGAGTAGGAAGTGGTTATTGAGGTTTGATTGTAAGTTTAAGGTGTTGAAATTCTAATCTTTGATTGGTGGTTGATCATTGACTTCAATGATGGGAAAAGAAGAAAGGGGAATATGAGTTCAATGGGAAGTAAAGGAAGAAATAGGGAAAGTTAGATTGGTTGTTCTTTGATTTTGTTAGGTGTTGGATCAAAAGGAATTAAATTTAGAGAATGTAGTAAGTTGAATTAATATTTTTGATTGATAAGGTTAATGTTTGAGGATAAGAAGTTATAAGTTAGTTTGGAAGTTAATTCATTGCTTAAGGATTTTCAAGGATTAGGACAAAGCTTTAAGTTGAATTTAAAGATTAATAAGTTATAGTGAATGTAAGTCATTTAATTATTAATTGACTGATAAGAAAGGTTAGTTAATTTAAAATGGTCAGAATACTTTTATGTTTGTGTTGTGTGTATATTAATTAATATTTGTGCAATGTGTATTGATGATGGTATAATTAACTATCAAATTAAGAATTTAGATTTAATAATATTAGAAATAGAAAGGGGTAGTACGATAGGACTGTGAGAGACGTTTAATTATTATGTCTAAGTTTAGATATTAATATATTATTTTTATATTATAAATATTTATAGGACAAGATAGGGGGGTTGAATCCGCAGAGTACGAAGAAGAGAATGAATACAACGAAGAGTAAATCAAGAATCAGGTAGCAGTTTATTTCAGTAATAATTAAATTACATGTATCATTTTGTAATATCTGTTGCATTTAGTTGGTAAATTATTATTCCTCAGTTGGAGTACTCCAGGATTTAGGGGTTTGGCCACCTCTTTTCCCAACCAGTTAGTTATAGCTTTAAATGTTATAACGAGAAGTCTTGCAGGTAGAACCTCCATTAAATAACGAATATATCCTTACTAGTGGAGGGTAAGTGCATATCGCACACAGAATAATAGGAATAAAATTATCATTATTTGCACTGATTTATAAAATGTATACATGTTAATATATATTCAAGAGATCAAAAGTTAATGAGATAAACTGCGTTGAACTATTGTTTTTCAGAGAAGCTAGTAGGAGTTGAGCTTTTTGGGGAGTAAGGTAAAATAGAAGAAAGTAGGAATGCCTGCTTTATAGTGTATTTTGATAAGTTATTTTGGGACTAAATTGTATATATTGTAAAGCTAAAAAGTAAGCAAGCAGACCGGTATAAATATATAACTGAGAAGCAGTGAGATGATAGGTAAAGTTAAAGGGATAGTCGATCGAGATCATCTCTCTAATTTATTTTAAGCCACGCTAGATAATACTAAGCATTAGAACGATATTAAGATGATTTTAATTATTTTAATTGCTTTATAACCACCTAACTTACAAATAGCTTGTAGTAATTTAATTAGTCGGAAAAGGCCATTCCAACTATAATAAAGTTGGAATAGTATTTACAAAGAAAAAGTTTTAAAATTTTTCATATTTTAGGGCTCTCGGTACTAAAATATGGTTATAATTCAATTAAAATACTATAATATAGTAGTAAAAGTTAAGATGTTACAAACAACATATTTCTTATTGTTGCGAGAAGTTATTTTGGATAACTTCTAAGAATAATTCAATGTGCTAGCTCTAAATGTCATAAAAGTACGTAGATATACAAAAATTTTAAAATATCATAAAATTTGTAGATAACTGAATAACAATTATTTTATTATCACGGACACACGAAAATATTGTTAATATCAATAAATTTGTAAAATAAAATCATTAAGTTTAGACGATAATGGAATATATTTTTTTTTTGTATAAAGGACAATTCATTCAAATAAAAAAGTAATATACAACCTTACATAACTTAAATAAAAAGCAAAGAAGGAGCTATAACAGATATATGCTCCTTCATAAAAGAGGAGAGCTGTTGTTGATCAACATATTTGTAGGAATGGGATTGGAAAAAAGTCAACATGAGATTTATATCCGTCCCTACAATGTCAACTTGCAAAGAGGGTTGTAATATTAGTTGACTGGAGATAGATGAAACAATTCTAAGAGATTGATTTAAATGAAATAAATCACAATCCTGAATACAATGAATTGCTGCCCTGACACATCTGAGAGTGAAACTCAAAGATTGAAACTTGATTTTTTTTACAATGAAAGCATTGAATAAGAGTCCTATTGAAGAAAATCTGCATATTGCATGGACATCCAGAACTAGAGGAAGATCGATATATCAGAATAATCCAGCCATTACATAATAAGGCTTGAGAAATACTGGCAGGAGTAGCAAGAGTCGAAGATGATGATGAACAATGAGGCACCTGATCTTTAGATATGAAGGCTATATAATTGAAAGACACAGCTTGATTGAAAATATTCAAGATTTGAGAAGGAGAGGTAGAGATTCCTTGATAAAGAATATAATTCCTTATCATCCAAATCAGATTTAAAAGTATAATGATTTTGATAATAACATCTGTATGACCCTCTTGATGAAGAGAGAGAATAGAAGAATTAAACCATTATCTGAAAAAAGTGAAAAGTACTCCACTCATGTCTGATGGAAAGAGTGCCCCACCAGACTGCCCTAACAAGTGGGAATAAGAAGAAAATGTGTTCAATTGACTCCTCTTCCTCACAACCAAATGGACAAAGATATCTAACCTGTAGATGATGTTTGAGTAGAATATCACCATATGGGATAGCTTGATGTATTAACTTCCAAATAAAAAGAAGATTCTTCATTGGAAGATTAAGAGACCATAATAGATCCCAGAAAGGAGAAGGAGAATGCACTTGAGATGATCTTGATTCTTGACAATATTTGAAAGCCCTTTTTCACAGAATATGAACCCATAATGGAAGCTTGCCAACTAAGACAGTCATTGACATTAGTAAAGGAAATCGGGGTAGCAAGAATTTCAGCAGCATGTTGAGGAGAGAAAAGAGCCCTGATTAAAGAAGAATTCCATTGAAGAGGAATCCAAGAGAATCTAGAATGCAGTAGAAGATTCTTTACTCGAAGAATGGAATCTTGAGATGAGGATCCTGATTGCATTGGCCACCATAAGTGGTGGTTGATCGGAATAGAGCTCCCATTTCCAACTCGCCAACTGAGATGCGATAAAATGAGATCCTTGCTACTAAGAATTCCTTTCCAAATCCATGAAGAATTGTAGGGCTTTTTGAAAATATCCTTTGAGGAGATGTCTATGTATTTAACCTTAAGAGTCGATCTAAGAAGAGAAGATGATGGAGCAGAGAGAATTCTCCATAATTGCTTTGCAAGAAGAGACTGATTGACTGTCTCATTCTTTCGCAAACCTAAGCCACCAGAAGAAACTGGTTGAAAAAGATGATATTTGGGCAAAAGATGCATTTTCTTTTTATCACCAGAATCACCCCAAAAGAAATCAACGTGTTTACTATCAATTTTATCACATATATAAGATGGAAGCTGAATACACGAAAGTTGATAGATGTTTGCAGCTGAGAGAACTGATTTAATAAGCATTAAACGAGAAGCTTGGGATAAAAGTTTGATTTTCCAAGCTGCTGTTCGCTTACTAATTACAGTGAGAACTTGGTTGTACACCTCAATCCTTTGTCTCCCAGGATCAATCCATATGCCGAGATATTTTCCTAACTTAGGAGAGAAGCTAATCTGAAAAATTTGAGACAAAGAAGCCCTGTCTATATGAGAAGTACGAGGACTAAAGATTAGAGTGGATTTACTCTTATTGATGTTTTGCCTTGACCAATAGCAATAGCTATCCAGGAGATGTTTGACGTGCAAAAAATTATCCTTGTTGGCTTCCATAAAAAAAAGAGAATCATCCGCATAATGGAACATATTTTAACACAATAGCATATATGTAAAAGCAACGAATTTAAAAATCCTTAACATGACATCTTAGCTTGATTAGAGATTTATTGAAAGGCGTGCTAAATTTGGATTTAAATATCTTGGATGTATTCATATAGGATTCCCCATTCATCCAATTAGGATAACTTTTACTCACCCGTTTTTTTAACTAAAACTCTTAGTCACCCGTTCGGACATTTCACAATATTATCAATATAAAAAGTTTTCTTTTTGGTGAAAAAATATTAAGTCCTCGACGACTTGCCGTTAAAACAATGATAAATCTCCCAATGATGAGGCAGAGAATTCAATAGTGATAAAATCACTTTACACTAACTTTATAAAATATCAAGATAATCAATAGCCACGAAAGCAAAAAAAAAAAGAAAAGATATAAACTTAAAAATACACAAAAAAAAAATACATAAATTACAAATAAAACATAGGAGTCAGGCCTTTACAATACAAAATACACTTCTATTAGTAAATGGTTTCGGAATCAGTATAATATGTTGTCTTTTCAGTTTGTCTAAGTTTTGGTCCACCAATTTTAAATGAGACATTTTAGTTCTTTTAATAGTAAAATGATGCAAGTTTTTATTAAATTATTGGAACAAATATTCAGAGCCTATTTGGATTAGTTTTTGAAAAATAACTTCTAAAAAAAAAATTGTAAAAATGCTTTTACAGAATAAATTTTAGGAGAATAGATTTTTTGAGAAAATGATTTATGATGAAATGAGAGTGTTTTAATAATTATTGTGAGAATGACTTTCTAATTTTATAAATAACCAAAGACATAAGTTCAATGTATTGAGAAAGATCTATTCAGAATAAATATTTATACCCACTAATGCCAGTATCCCTAGATTGATGGAGGTAGTTTTAAATATTATTTTTTATCCTTCCCCGTTCGCCACATAGCGGCCTATCAAGAGAAATAAATAAACTTATTTTTTAATATGAAAAAATTTTCCCTTAACTTCTACCCACAACCCACTAATGCCACTATCCTTAGATTGATGGATGTAGTTTTTCTTTCTTATGGAGGTAGTTTTAAATATTATTTTTTATCCTTCCCCGTTCGCCACGTAGCGGCCTATCAAGAGAAATAAATAAAATTATTTTTTTAATATGAAAAAATTTTCCCTGAACTTCTACCCACAACCACTAATGCCACTATCCCTAGATTGATGGAGGAAGTTTTTATTTTCTATGGAGGTAGTTTTAAATATTATTTTTATCCTTTTTTTTGACAATATTATTATTAAGTCTTATTTGGTGCATTACTTCCTCAACTGCAGTCCTTTTTTTTTGGACTGCAGTCCTCACGACTCCAATTTCTATGGGTTAGATCTATTTATTTAAAAAAAATTGAAGTTTCATGTAGTGGGAGAAATTTTAAAATCTATTTATTTAAAAATAAAAAAAAATTAAGTTTTCATGTAGTGAGAAGTTATTTTTCTAGATCATGTAGTGGAAAGTTTTTTTTTTTTTATTATTTTGCTACATCATTTAGTGGGAAGTTTTAATTTAATATATTTGATTTTTGTATTCGGAAGTTTTTTTTTCCAAATCACATGGTGGGAAGTTTCAATTTAATATATTTGATTTTTTAATTGGATAGTTGTGTTTTAGTGGGATGATACACTTTTTTTTTAACGGAAGGTATGGTTATTTTTTTTGCACCCTAATTTTTGGGTTAATTCCTCCAAAATAGGGATCTTAATTCATGATAAGATAACAATCGATTTTTTTGGTTACTTAGAAGTACGGATTAATTGAAGTTACTCATAAAATAGTTTTTAAAATCTAATATTTGTGAATAATTTTAAATTTTATACTATAATATTAACCCAGTATTGCAGGGGGTCTAAACTAGTTTTATAAATTACTAAAGACATAAGTTCAATGTAATGAGAAAGAAGGAGAATAAGAGCATTTTTAGTTGAGTATTATATGTGTAATGATGACATTTTTCTACGTGTAATTGTACTTGACACAAATGTATACAATTTTAACTTTTCTGAAATCTGGTTTTCATTTCAAAAATGCTTTCTCCATTTTTTTAGTGTTTGACTTATTTTTCTTCTAATTTATGTTTAACCCATAAAAGTGTTTTTTTGCCAATAAGGCACTTCCACCAATTGATATGTTAGAGACCATATCCCTTATTTTAAATTGAGAGACCAAAACCTAAAATAAGGATAAAAAATTGTGTTAATCCTTAATTTTTATTAAATTTTATAACAAAATAATAAATAAAAACCAGACATAAACTTTATTTTCTGGTTATTTTTCTCTCACATCAAAAAGATTGAAAGCAATTTTCCAATCTTTATGATGAGATATCTTAATATCTGATAGTGACTCAAACACGTAGATTAGACTGACAAAATATAAGATAGCTTGTGGAGCCGAAGACTAGCTGTGAACCACTCCCACTCTATCCCTCAGGGGCACTAGTACTACTCCATGGCCAAAGCATGAACACACTTATTTCCTTCCCTGGAGAGTGTGCAACGAAAGGCCAAATTTTGAATTCTGTCAAATAGTGTGTTTGTATTGATTCTAAGCAATGAGATTTATGTTTGTATTAGATGTGAAAAAAATGACTGTCCATAAATTAGATTATGTATATCTTTAGGTTACTTGTGATTAGATTTGAAAATAAGTCAATATTTTTGGGTCCCACCTTATAAGTTACTTATAAGTAAGAAATAAGCATTTTTAAATAGCTTATAGCTTATTTTGACTTATAAGCTATAAGTTACTTATAAGTCAAATTAACAATAAGTAAAAACAAACATGCAAAATAAGCTACAAACAAAATAAGCTACTTTTATCCTAAAATAAGTACTTACTTATTGAAAATAAGTCAATCCAAACATGTCTTATTTCATAAAAATGCATTCAAAAATCTATAGAGGTCCAACACCAACAATATTTAATATCTGTACATTGTTATTTATAACATTAATACAAATTTTATCCTTTAAGTTTAATTTCATTTTTAATTTAAGTCACTCAAATTTGCTCCATCCACAATTCAATTCTATCAAAACATTTGTCCTAACTATTCAATATAAATGCAAACCATTTTAGGAGTAAAATGATCAAAGAGGTTAGAAATTTAGGGAATAAAGCTAAAATGAGAGCAAATTTGTGGACCAAATATTATAGGAACCCTTATTCCCATAACCTTCTTCTTTTAAAAGATAAAGACATGGACTGCTTGAAAAAAAAAAAAACAATCCCATAACAAGCTGTAAAAGAAATTAAGCAAAACAATTCTGGCTGTGTTTGGCTGGGCTTTCCCCAGCAAAATAAGTCCTTTTTTTCAATGAAAAGGACTTATTTTGGTGAAAAGTAAAAAGAGCATGTTTGGCTAGACTTATAAAAATAAGTAATTTATAACTTATAAGTCAAAATAAGTATAAGTTTTTTTTTTCAACTTATGACTTATAAGTCACTTACGGAGGTGGACCCCACAATTCTAACCTATTTTACACATCCAATCACAACTAACCCAAACATAAATCACTTTTCCAAAAGTTCATCCAAACATACATCTCATTACACAATATGACTTATGACTTATAAGTCACTTTTTTTTACAACTGATCCAAACATAAATCTCATTATACAATCTGATTTATTTTCAATTTAACTTATATATAAATCACTTTTCCAAAAGTCCATCCAAACATACCCTCTGTTATGTTATCCCAAAAAGGTCATAACAAATAATGCTCCAAGGAGGAGAACTTGGGCACAAAAAGTTGCTCGTCAGCAATGATGAATTCTACAGAATCCAAGGAGAAGGAAGTGTTAGCATTAAATATCTTACATCTTACAATTACAAATAGAAAATCCATGCCACACCAAGGGAGATTTTTCAAATCAAACGTATTCACCAAGATTTTATAAATCAGTTTATTATTTTTTCCTTTTAGTAAAAAAATTAATTTTTTCCTGTCTTTTTTATTATTCATTGTTTTATTGCATCCTTGATTATAAGTTTTCTTACAAATATTTAGATGAAATTGAAATATATTTTTTTTCTAAACATACCATAGGTGATAATAATCCCGTCTTAGTTAATAAAGCTATACTTTCTAGATACAATAAAGCTATACTTTCTAATCCCACCATTCAACTTGATTGAGGACATAACTGAATATGTGTATATATATATAGATATAATCTATTTGAAAAAATTGGGATTATTTGTAACTAGACATGAAGCCACGGAGGTACTACAATTACAATCATGGTATGAAAACTCAATTCATACAAATAACTAAATTAGTAAACCAATCTCTTTAACCATTTTAATCAATAGTTTTCTAGGGTCCAGAGTTCAATTTTGCATCCTTTTCTTCTCTTCCTTAGTTTGAAATGACATTATTTTAAATTAAGAAATACTCCGTGCATTCTACATCATAGGGGTAGTAAGCTATTTTACACAATCCAAAGAAACTTTTATTATCTTAACTTTTACGAGGAGTTTAATAACATAAAAACTAATTTTTAATGAGTTCTCGCGTAAAAGAAACTTCTTCTATAAGTTAGCTACGATTCAACTACAATTAGATTTTTTTACTGATTAATGGTCTAGTTTACCATACTATCTAAAATCTTCTTGAAAAATGGATTGGTAAGGAAGAAAATAGGGAAAATCATCACATCCCAAATAAGAGAATTAATCACAAACAAGTCTCATGACAACCTAAAGGGTTAATTCACAACCTAATGGATTGGATTGACAATTCATAAGATTTAATTATAATTAATTCTTTTATTTGAGATTTAGTTGTGATTTTCCCAAAAATAAGAATACTGGAGAAAGGAAAGAAGAGAGAGGTAGAGAGAGTCGGTTGGAATCCAAATCCCTTCCCACCCCTCTCTTCATTTCCCCACCCCCAAAGTCTCTTCATTTCTAGTAATTGTAACGTTCTACTGAGAGCCAAAACGTCATAAACCAACCTCCCGTTTCTTATATATATATACACACTTGGTGCTAGATTTTGCTGTGTGTACAAATGGGTCTGCTGGATTAGCAAGAAATACCCGGGAGAAAAGTTTGATTTGAAGTGAAGCTGTGAAGGTATGCCTTTATTCATCATTTTCTTTAATCTGTTTAGTTTTGAAATGAACTTTGAAGGAGGCTAACAGTGTCCCGGTTTGGCTGGTAGAAAAAAGGGAGAAACTAGTTTGGGAATTTCAAGTTTGAATCTTTTTGAAGTTATCGAACTTTTGTTTGAACTTTGTTCTCTGCACCGCCTTTTGTTTCCTTTTCAGTTTCTGCAACTTAAAGCTTTCCACTTTTTTTTTTTTTTTGGTTGCCAAGCAAAGCTTTCCACTCGAGTTATTGCAATAGTTCCTTTTAAATCTGTAGCTTCTGTTTGGTTCTGTCGCAAGCAAGAATGTGTGTGAAAACATGGGAATATTGTGTCAAAGCAGCTGAATATGCGACTATATTTCTTCCATCTCCTTTATGATTCCCTAAATCACATAAATCTCAAACAGGTCAGGTCACTTTTTGGTAGACAAGAAATATTGTGAGAGAAGAGTTTCTTTCTTTCTTACTTTCTACTTCAGGGAAGTTTCACAATGCTCTGTTTTGTATCACTCGTTCTGGTATTGTTCATATGATGGCTACTTGTACATTTATTTTCTTTTCGTTATCTCATTTTGCGGAGCCCTGCTACATGTTTAACATGTTCTTCTTTGTATTTTAAATGTTACTGATGTTTGTTCTTCAGTTTAGCAAACTCAAGAAATTGTTTGATGTCTCAAATTTCATATGTAGAGAAGATGGAGTTAGCAATCTCAACTTAAATGGTTTAGCTCTGCTAATTGCTGCTTTATCCTTGCTTAGGTAGAGAAGATGGAGTTAGTTCTATCCGGCTTCATTTTTCAGGAGAAAATGTGGACTGATGAAGACCTGAAAGGCAAGAGTTATATAAGCATTCCTTTCTTTGATCAGCATGATAGTTACAAAGAGAGGCCAAGATCTATAGTTGACTGCAATATGTTTAGTTTTCTCCCTGAAGATGTTGTTGTGTTGTCTTCCTGCAATGGTCTAATATGTTGTCGTAGTTGTGGCTCCATGACTAAACCTAAGAAAACAACATTTTACATCTGCAACCCCACAAACAAACAATGGATTACTCTGGATTGTCCTCATTTTGACAGATTTGGAAGTTTTGTGTTGGCTTGTGACCCTTACAAAGACCCCTCAAACATCCCCACCAAATTCAACTTGGTAAGAATCCAACAACATGAATTAGTTAGTGATGAAGATGAGGTACATTTCTTCACATATTTTCAAATATACTCATCAGAGACTAAAACATGGAAAAGTTCAAAAGCAAACTGTCTTTATAACCATGAGGTACTGGAGAATGTCCCAGGAATTTACATCAAGGGTGTCTTATACTGGCGGGCTGATATTAGTGGCATCCTCACTTCTGATGACATCCTCACTTTTGATGTTGAAATGGAGTCTTCTTTGGTAATTTCACCTCCAATTTCATCCCCAGGATTCAGAGTCACCTGTATTGGAGAATGGAATGAGTATCTCCATTATATCATGATCACAAGACATGGTCTTCATGTATGGTATCTTGAAGATTATAATGAAACTATATGGAAACAGAAGCTTTGGAAGTCCTTGGAAGAGATTGGATGTGCAAATTCCAAGTTCAATGACAAGTTGAAGAAACTCATTTTGCAAGGTGAAAGCTGGTGGGTTGGCCTTTTAAGCTTCAAAGATGGTGTGCTGCTGATGAGTTTGCAGGATGAAGTCTACTTTTACAACATTGAGAAAGACATGGCGGTTGAAGCTTGCAATCACCAAGACTTGAGTGCCAATAATCTTCCTTGTTTAGTGTTTCCTTATTCCAAGAGCTTGGTGACTCTAAAATGATCCTGGGTGGTTTTCTTTCTCTTTTACAAATTGACGTATCAAATATGAAATATATCATAGTTCTGTAACAGGTTAGAAGTTAGATTAGATTAGATGGGATTGAATGTTTTTTTGGGGGGAAATGTGATTCACTCCACCTACTCTGTTCTACTTTAAGCCACATAAATAAAGGGATATATTCGATTTATCTTTGTCTTTTTAAGATGGATATAGAAATTACTCAATATCAAAAAACTATGCTATGGATTATTTTTTTTAAAAAAAAATACTGTGTCAGCTTCTGTTTATAATAACCTTGTAATTAAATCGCATTTTTTAAAGAAATTTTTAAGATTAGTTAAGGATAAATGTGTAAGAGTCAGACTTTTTTCCATCTATAACTTTATTTAGGGGACAGCTTAAAAAGAAATATAGAAAAGAGAGAGAGAGAGAATGAAATAGATCGTATGGAAAAAATGAAAAGAGATCAATGAATTCTTTAGGGTTAAAACGATAAGAATGCATCAAATATTCATGCAACAAAATGGAGTGGAGGGAGTATAAAGGTTATTAATACCCGTTATATTTGGTGGGAATTAAGACGACGTAAAAAAAAAAGGTTACAATAACCATATTATGGTGAAATATGAAATAAGGGTTAATTAAGGTTTATTTAAGATATTTATATTTATCTAAAGTAGAGTTCTATTAAAAATGCCCAAATTTAAATCAGGTGTTGCAATTTTTAACAAATCATTAATCATAACAAGAGGTCTCATATATGGTTTTGTTATTGTGTATGGGTTTTTTCTCTCTCTATTTGTCTCGTTCTTTTTTAAGAAAATAAATTGTTTGCTTTCTTATTACATTGAGAAGTTATGTTGGACAACATCTGAATATAATTCAATGTTATAGCTGTAAATGTCATAAAAGTGGGTGGATACACGAAAATTTTAAAATATCATAAAATTTGTAAATAATTGAATAGCAATTGTTCTTATGAACGTTGACACTCGAAAATATTGTTAATACCAATAAAATTGTAAAATAAGACCATTAAATTTAAATGAGAATATCAAATATATTTTAACACAATAGTATATATATAAAAGTAACTAATTAAGAAATCCTTAATATGGCATGGTAGTTTGATTAGAGATTTGTTGAAAGGCCCGCTTACTCTCCCGTTTTTTTCAATGAAAACTTGAAGTCACCAGTTGAGACATTCCACAATATTACTATTTACTAGTGCGGATAAGTGCTCGTCTAGGGGAAAAAAATTATAAGTCCTCGCCGACTCGCCAAAAAAAAAAAAGACAAATCTTCCAATGATGAGGACAGAATTCAATAGTGATAAAATCACTTTAACTTTACAAGATAGTCAATGGAAATGAAAGCAGATATGATTAGACATAAAAAGACACAACAAATACATAAATTACAAATAAAATATAGTAGCTAGGCATTTACAATACAAACACACACGAATCTATTAGTAAATCATTTTGGAATTAGTATAATATGTTGTCTTTTTTCAGTTTGTCGTCTTTTAAGTTCCGGTCCACCGATTTTTTTTTTAACTTCTTCTTTTTTTTTTGTGTGCCAGTTTTAACTTCTCTTTCAGTATATTAGGGAATACCATCTTTAAGGCATCACTCTAAACTAATTCATATTGTTCATTGTGGGGCACTTCGATTGGTGAGGTATATGGCCAGTAGTTTTAACATGTTTTATGTTGAAACATGGGATTGAACCTCTGCTTTTGGTTAAGGTTGGATGAACCCCTACCGCTTAACCAAACTCTCCTGATTTGGTCCACCGATTTTAAACAAGAGATTTTAGTTCTTTTAAGAGTAAAATGATAATGTTTTTATTAAGTTATTAGAACAAATGTTTCAAAACGTATTTGGATTAGTTTTTGAAAAATAGCTTTTACAGAATAGATATTTAGAAAAATAGATTTTTTTTAAGAAAATAACATTTGATGAAATGAGAGTGTTTGGATAATTGTTACGAGAATGACTTTTTTATTTCATAAATTATTAAAAAGAATATAAGTTTAATATATTGAAAAAGAGAGGTTAAGAATATTATTAGTTTATCATTATGACATGTCATGATGATATTTTTTTTCTTGTACTTGTGACAAAAGTATAAAATTTTAATTTTTCCAAAGCCTAAGTTTTTATGGTCAAAACCTATGCTTTTTCTTGGTCGGTAAAAAAGGAAAAACCTATATTTTCATCTCAAAAGTGCTCCCCTCTGTTTGGCTTATTTTCCTTCTAACTTAGGTTTGGCCCATAAAATTGTTTTTCTAATTAATTATAGGTCCCGTATAAGGAATTTAATTAAAATAAGATTCCACGAAATCGTATAATTAATTTCAGGTCCTTGCCACGAAGTTGTTATCGCATACTCATTAAGTTGTTATCGTAAGCCAAACAGTTATGATCGTTTGGTCAGAAGTTATTATTGAATTATCAGTCACTAGCAACTTTTGACCAGTTGATAACAATTTTTTGGCCTACGATAATAACCTAATGAGAATGTGTAACAACTTTTAGTTTATAATAACAACTTAATGGGCATATGTAACAACTCTTATTCAGTAACAACTTTTGAGCTACCGATAACAACTGAATGAGAGGGTGATAACAACTTTGTGGGACTTGAGCTTAATTATGTGATTTCGTGTGGGACCTGAGATTGATTACGTGATTTTGTGGGATCTCATGATAATTAAGTTCCTTAAATGAATTGATATATTAGAAACCATGCCCTTTATTTTAAATTGAGAGACCAAAACCTAAAATAAAACTATATTTAAGGATCAAAGATTGCATTAATCCTTAATTTCCATAGAATTTTATGATGAAACAATTCAATCAAAAACCACACATAAATTTTATTTTCCCTACATTTTTTTATATCATAAAAAATTGAAAGCAATCTTCAAATCTTCATCATGAGATATCAAACATTTAATATCTGATAGTGACTCAAACCAATGTTATTAAATCGGGATACGAATGGTGAATCGAAAATCCCATTTTTAGAATCGTGAATCGAATCGTATAGTATATAATGTATCGTAAGATTCATGATAAATTATTAATGATGATATAAATATAATTTTTCAATAAAAAAAATCACAAATTTGTAGATGTCAGCATTTTAATGGCAAATAACACTTTATATTTTATAAAACTAGCATTTAAAGAGTAAACATCACATTAATGAAACCAATAGAATATAAAAGAATAAAATTTATCTAATATGGAGATAAAGATACATTGAAATATATGTAAATTCGTAAAATTCATAATCGATTCTACCTTATAAGCGCATGATTTAAGTAAGATACTTAAATATAAAAATATACATCAATAGTTATAGTTTCGTATGTTTCCCACGTATTCAACACGTTAGTAAGCTAGTACTGACAAAAAAATAAGATAGCTCACAGAGCCGAAGATTAGCCGTAAACTGCTCCCACTCTGTCCCTCAGGGTACTACTCCCACTCTATTCCTCAGAGCGGTACTGCGCTACCCGGAGTTCAAAACTGGAGTTTGTGTTTTGATGAACATTCAGAGCTGGATTCGGCCAAAGCATGAGCACACTTATTTCCTTCCCCCGAGAGTGTGAGTGTGCAAGGAAAGGCCAAATTTAAATGAAACCATCTGCCTCTTTACTTCTCCTTGGTTCTCTCATTTCATACTGATGCGTTCAAAAATCTACAGAGGTGCAACTCCAACAATGTTTTAATATCTGTACATTGTTATTTGTAAACGTTAATACAAATTTTATCTTTTAAGCTTAATAATCTTTTTTTATTTTAAGTTACTCAAATTCGCTCCATCCACAATTCAATTATTTTACAACATTTGTCCTAATTATTGAATAAAAATCTGGACCATTTTATTAAAACCTCTTATTTAAAACTTTTGGACCAAAACTAAAACTAAAATGAGAGCCAATTTAGGGACCAAATATTATTATACGAACCCTTATTCCCATAACCTTCTTCTTTTTAAAGACAACGACATGGACTACTTGAAAAAAAAGATCCCATTACAAGTTGTAAAAGAAATTATGGAAAAGATTCTGTCATGCCAAAAAGGTCATCTCAAAGAATACTCAAAGGGAAGAACTAACTTGATTAGGGACAAGAAGATGCTAAATATCTTGCCAATTAGGTGTTACTGGGTTAGCACGAAATATCTTGCCAATTAAGTGTTATTGTGTTAGCACGAAATATGTTGCCAGTTAAATACCCATGCCACACCGACTCAGGAAGATTTTCCAAATCAAACGTATTGGCCAAGATTTATAAATCAATTTATTATTTCTCCTGTCTTTTTTTTATTATACACTGTTTTATTGCATCCTCAATTATAAGTCTTTTTTTTTTTTGGCAATATCCTCAATTATAAGTCTTATTACAAATATTTAGATGAAATTGAAATGTTTTTTTTTTTTTCTAAATACACTAGGTGATGATAATCCCTTAATAAAGCCATACTTTCTAATCCCACATTTTAATTTGATTGAGGACACAACCGAAAAATACACACACATACACATCATCTATTTAGAAAAATTGGGATTATTTGTAATTAGAAATGAAGCCATGGAGGTACTACTATAACATTCAAAGTATTAAAACTCAATTCATATAGATTGCTGAATCAGTAAATCAATCTCTTACTCGTTTTAATCAATAGTTTTAAATGGGTCAAGAGTTCAATTTTGCAAACTTTTATCCTCTTACATGATTTGAAATGACATTATTTTAAGTCAGAAAATACTATTAATTTAGTACACCCTCTTTTCCGTTTTATTTTATAAGAAGTAATCAACCATTTTACACAAAATAATAAAATATAATGTAATACGAGTAATTTATTATTAGTAAAAATAATATGGTTTCCAATTCTATCTTTATATCAGTTATTATACACTCACACTCCATCTCCTAATGCAATGGGTAAAAATAAAAATCAATTATTTATTATATCGACTTTTGCATATTATTTCTTATATTATAGAATGGAGGAAGTAATATTTGTACTTTGGTTACTCTTTTTTTTTTATGTTGGATGACATGTGATTTACATATACATATCTTATTTATTTGTCGTTTAATATGCTTTTGTTTAAACACAACATTTTTTAAGAAATATATATAAAGCATCGACTTATGTTAATCTTGATGAAAGTATGTATTTTGATTAATTAAATGAAAGTGATTTGATATCGTGTATGAGGTAAGTATGTAAGAGAAGTTCTATATCGTAGAAATTAATTTTTTAAATGAATTATAGAGTTAAACAAGAAACTTCTTCGAGAAGTTAATTACAATTCAATCACAATTAGACTGGTTAAAGCCTCTTTGGATTAGTTTTTGGAGAATAGCTTCTGAGAAAAAAGTTGAAAAAATGCTTTTAGAGAATGAATTCTGAAATATAGCTTATGAGATTGTAGAAAAAAATAGCTTCTGACAAAACCTAGGTTTTCTGCCCCAAACCTAGGTTTTCAAGCAAAAAAGCTATTCTGAAAAAGCTGTGAGTGTTTGTTTAGCTTAACTGAAACCTAAGTTTTGACAGTTAAAAGCTATTTTGAAAAAATTGAAAGTGTTTGTCTACCCAGATTTTGAAACCTAGGGTTGGCCTAAAAAATCACTTTTTTGAAGTTTACCAAACAGGCACTTAGATTACTTTATTGATCATTAGTCTAGTTTACCATGGGCATGTTTGGCTGAACAAAATAAGTCCTTATTTTTATTCAAAAGGATTTAAAATGAAAAAAATTCATTTGTATATGTTTGATTAGACTTAAAAAAAAAGTACTTATGAAAAATAAGTCCAAATAAACACATGTTGTTTTTTTCAGCTTATTATGGGGTGATATTATTGTTGTGAGTGGGGCCCACACTGTTGTAGGCAAAAGGAAGGTCATGGGAGTGATGTAATGAGTGGAGCCCACGTTCTTTCTTTTCCTTTTTTTTTTTTTGTGAAATAAAAGTTATTAAACCTGAATGCACGTTTTGATTGAATTTTTATATTATTTTATTTGTAAATAATTGTAATTAAATTTTCACTTTAATTTTTTTCAGATAATTTTAATTTTTAACTCAATATCATCATAATTTAAAGATTTAATGGATAATTTTAATTTAATTCTATTATTCTCTAAAGTTCATATCCTTTTTGGTTATTTTCATCCTAATCTTACTTTTCAAGAAGTCAATCCAAACATGCACCAAAAGTTCAATTGACTTATAAGTCATTTTTTTACAGTTTATTCAAATATAAAAATCATTACAATCTGATTTTTTTTTTAAATTAACTTAGTCTTCTAAAAAAAAAGTCGGTTGAAATCAAAACCCCTTCCCGTCACTCTCTTCCCCCAAAAGTTTCTTTGAGTTCTTCTTCTGATTGTAACATCATAAACTAACGTCCCCTTTATTATAAATACTTGATTGATGCCAGACTTTGCTGTGTTTACCATAAGTGAAATGGGTCCGCTGGGTTAGCATGAAACACCGGAAAAACAGGAAAAAAAAAAAGGTTGATTTGAAGTGAAGCTGTGAAGGTACCAGTTTGTTCATCATTTTCTTTAATCTGTTTAGTTCTGAAATCAACTTTGAAGGAGGCTAATCAGTGTCTCGGTTTGGCTGTCAGTAAAAAGGGAGAAGCTAGTTTGGGAATTCCAAGTTTGAATCTTTTTGATGTTTTCGAACTTTTGTTTGAACTTCGTTCTCTGAACCGCCTTTTTATATAGTTGGGTTACCTTTTCATCGTCTTCAACTTAAAGCTTTCCACTTTTTTTTTTTGGCCAAGTAAAGCTTTCAACTTGAGTTATTGCAATAGTTCCTTGTAAATCTTTTACTTCTGTTTGGTTCTCGCAAGCAAGAGAGTGTAAGAAAACATGGGAATATTGTGTCAAAGCAGCTGAATATGCAACGATATTTCTTCCAGTTCCTTTAAGATTCGCTAGATCACCTAAATCTCAGAGGTCAAGTCACTTTTTGGTAGACAAGAAATATTGTGAGAGAAAAGTTTCTTACTTTCTACTTCAGGGAAGCTTCACAATGCTCTGTTTTGTATCACTTGTTCTGGTATCGTTCATATGATGGCTACTTCAACATTTATAGTCGTTTCGTTATCTCATATTGCGGAGCCCTACTACATGTTTAACATGTTCCTCTTTGTATTTTAAATGTTACTGAAGCCTGTTTTTCAACTTAGCAAACTCAAAATATTGTTTTGAAGTCTCTAGTTTCATAAGTAGTATAAATTGAACTCGCAATTTTCTCTGCAAATTTTAGAAATTTTAGAAAATGAAGCTTAATTAGCTGCTGTACAATGACAACTTAAATGGTTTGTCTCTGCTAATTGCTGCTTTTTTATCATAGCTTAGGTAGAGAAGATGGAGTTTGTTCTATCCGGCTTCATTTTTCAGGAGAAGATGTTTACTGATGAAGACCTGAAAGGCAAGAGTTATATAAACATTCCTCTCGTTGGTCATCATGATAATTACAAAGAGAGGCCAATATCTGCAGTTCACTACAATATGTTTAGTTTTCTCCCTGAAGATGTTGTTGTGCTGTCTTCCTGCAATGGTCTGATATGCTGTCGTAGTTGTGGCTCCATGACTAAACCTAAGAAAACAACATTTTACATCTGCAATCCCATGAACAATCAATGGATTACTCTGGATTGTCCTCATTTTGACAGATTGGGAAGTTTTGTTTTGGCTTGTGACCCTTACAAAGACCCCTCAAACATCCCCACCAAATTCAACTTGGTAAGAGTCCAACAACATGAATTAGTTAGTGATGAAGATGAGATACACTTCCTCACATATTTTCAAATATACTCATCAGAGACAAAATCATGGAAAAGTTCAAAAGCAAACTGTCTTTATAACCATGAGGTACTGGAGAATGTCCCAGGAATTTACATCAAGGGTGTCTTATACTGGCGGGCTGATATTGGTGGCATCCTCACTTCTGATGACATCCTCACTTTTGATGTTGAGAGGGAGTCTTCTTCGGTAATTTCAACACCAATTTCATCCCCAGGATTCAGAGTCACCTGTATTGGAGAATGGAATGAGTATCTCCATTATATCATGATCACAAGACATGGTCTTCATGTGTGGTATCTTGAAGATTATAATGAAACTATATGGAAACAGAAGCTTTGGAAGCCCTTAGAAGAGATTGGGTGTGCAAATTCCAACATCAATGACAAGTTGAAGAAACTCATTGTGCAAGGTAGAAGTGGGTGGATAGGCCTTTTAAGCTTCAAAGATGGTGTGCTGCTGATGAGTCTGCAGGATGAAGTCTACTTTTACAACATTGAGGAAGACATGGCGGTTGAAGCTTGCAATCACCAAGACATGAGTGCTAAGAACCTTCCTTGTTTAGTGTTTCCTTATTCCAAGAGCTTGGTGCCTCTAATATGATCCTGGGCGGTTTTCTTTCTCTTTTACTGACTGACGTATCAAATATATCATAGATTCATAGTTATGTAACAGCTTAGCTGGGACTGATTTTTTTTTTGGGGGGGGGGGGGGGGGGTGTGTGATCAACTTTACCTACAGTTTTACTTTTAGCCACATAGCGAAAGGGATATATTTGACTTTTCTTTATCTTTCTGAAAAGGATGAATATAGAACTTACACGATATCATATTTAATTTAAAATAGTTCTCAGTTGGTTCTTTTTTTAAGAACCTTATAATTAAATTAAATATTTTAGAGAAACTGTTAAAATTAGTTAAAAAATTAAATCTAAGAAACAAACTTTTTTTTTACAAGTATACCCTTATTTATGAAGACAATTTAAGATGAAATATAATAAAGAGAGAGAATGAAATAGAACCTAATATGGTAGAAATGATTGTACCACCAATCATTGGTTCAATTAGTAAGGGGTTGTACCCTCTTTAACAAGAGGTCTCGAATTCGATCTCTGAGAACATAGTAATGTTAAATATTTGGTGATAGAGTTTTGTCATACTTATGATCTTTACCCGACTCTAACTGAATTAATCTATACCCTGATAAATCGTCCTAATTAAAAGGAGAAAAGGAGGTAGGCTAGATATGAGATTTGAGATGTTAAAAAAAACACATTTAATGTTAGTGCTGTACATTTCAACTTGAGGCTCTAAGACTAAAAGGAGTGGATGGAGTATAAATAATAGATTGAATGTGTGTAATTATTGGGGCTGCATTAAACTGTAAGAAAATTATATATTACTATTTCAGAGTGAGGTTTGACACACAGCAGGAGAGAGGAGGGGTTTCTGATTAAATAGGGAGGTGGGGTATGATTATGAATAAGGCATTTGCCGAAAGAAAATAAGGCCACTTATGGGGCTTTTCGATGAAAATATTATACACAATAAAAAAAAATTTACTAATATCCTACACATCTAAAATATATCCCAGTATATTTACATATAAATCGTTCACATGAAAAAACGATTTTAATTTTGTACAGAACCCGTTCGTTCATTGAGTTCCACAGAACTTGTTTTTTCTTTTAAAAATGTTTGCTAAAAAGAAGGTGGTAGGGCTGGCGGCATCTATTACTACTACCATCCCCTCAACTCCCTCACATCTCCCTCCCCTCAACTCGGTAAGGATGCCCCCTCTCCCATTTTTCTTTTTTCACATTATCTAAACTTCATTTTTCTCGTCTCATTGATAATGTTATCATATAAGTGCATGCCTGTGAATTATCTCAAAAATGTCTTGTAAGGTGTGCTTTAGAGTTTAAATTATTAGCGAAGAAATCTTCTTATATAACTTCTATTAGTTCTTGAAAAAATTGTGCTTGACAATTGTATTTGTTTTAGTCCTTTGAATAGCTGCCTAAATATGGTGACTAAAACCAATGGATTACCTGACGACATATACACAAACTCTTCACCAACAAAAAAAACCCTATGTAAATAGTATATGCATATGGAACAAGTTAGGCGGTTTGGCCCAGTTTCTTTTCACCATATTGACGTTTCGACCAAATTCAAATTGATAAGTGTTAGGTTTGAATTTGATCATGAAGATAAGGATGATGAGGACGAGTTTATCGATCTAATAAATGAAAGTAAAGCAACGCACATTTTTTGATATCTACTCTTCATATTCTCAATCATAAGAGAATGCCACCGTCTTGCTCATGGTGATAGTACCATTGTCTTCCCGACATCCTCACTTTTGACATAGAGGAGGAATCATCTTTGATAATTCTATGGCCCACTTCAACCTCAAGATTTGAACTAACATGTATGGGGAATAGAACGACATCTTACACTATGTAGTAGAACATGACCTTGATATCTTCAACTCTCCCAATTGAGCTATCCCTGCTTACTAACAAAAAAACATATTTCGCTATGAATCTTTTTAGAAAATAATATGAATTTTGGCATTAAAAACTTACGCAAGTATCAGACATAGGTTCACCAATCTCATTCAATTTTGTTAGTTACTTGATTTAACATAATTCACACATCAAAGACATAAGACATATCATTTCCTCCATTTTAAAGAAGATTAATGAGGTGGATTGTAACACACACATATAGAGAGACACACACATAGCGTTTGATACCAAGGTTACGAATATGTATGTGTTACATCTCTATTTATCACATCCTTATATTTGTCTTCATCTCCATGTGCACTCACAACTATTACCAATTTAAATTTGGTGGATGCATCAATTATAAGAGATTGGAGCAACTTCAAGGGCAAGCTGATGATGTTTGTTTTGCAATACCGACATATAACTCTAGATTTCAGTGAAGGGGTACTGTTGACGGCTTTAGAGCATGATTTTTATGCTAAATATATGTATAATGTTTACTTATATAACATAGAGAAAAACGAGGTGGTTGCTTGTTACTATCAACACTGAGTGTTGTGTAAGAGAAGTGTTTAGCTTTTCCTAATTCCCTAAGTTTAGTGAGGATCATTGATGGTTTTTTTTGTTGTGTATGGACTTCTCTGTGACCCCTAATTTCATGATCATGATTTTTTTTACATTGTTGTATGTTATGGGTAGGAAGTTTTACATTTTACTACAAGTATTGGAGCAAGAGTACCTAGCTACATGGTGATTATTTCATTATTTTGGAATAAACAACTAGTCTTGATCATTAGATGCTCAAAGCTCTCAATCGTTATTGTTAATCAATTTTCAACTATTGAAGACCGCCACTAAAATAACTCTTTGAAGCCAATAAATATAATATATAATAATAAATAATATTGTTAATAGATAAATTCAAACAAATTTATTTAGAAACTTAGAGTTTTAAAATGTAAAAAATGCCAAATTCAAACTTTCCTGCCAGAGACCATCAAAATAGACGGCTCTGTCTAGTGTAATGTATGACTGAACCCCATTAGGAGGGAAAAAGATCTTCTGAGTAAGGATATATATATATATATATATATATACCTTTGGTGGCAGGTGATTCGTTAACAGTGCATGGTTTCCTCTCTACATAAAATACAAAATCATATTAGCCAGTTAATTTAAAAAAGTTAGAGAGTAAAATTTCACATATATGGCATTCGTATAGTAAAAAAATTAGTTGCCTTAGTTTTTTATTCTAAAAGCAAATGTTTATCAATTCAATTATTCTTATCTAATCAAGTCGGACTTTAATTAGATTTTTAGCCTTTTCTTTTGACTTGCGAGTTCTTTTGGAGTTCTAATTTTTCACCAAGTTGAAATTATGATATTCATGAACCCTAGACAAATTTGTCTCCTCCTTCTCCGGAAGAAAAAAAAAATCCTTACCAATAGATCATTAGTGTTTCTCATGCAATCCCTTTTTCCCTGCCCGACATGCAATTGCCATTCTTAATTAAATTTGAACGTGCTGGATTTAGTATATATTTTCTAATACTTTCATTCTTTAATTCTTTTTTGTTTATAATAGTTTGTTTTTTCAACTTCTTTAAAACAAATTTCAACTGAAATCTGTAGGCTTTCTCTTCTCTATTTATGCCCATCCTTATTATTATTAACAATCAATATTTAGTTTATATTAAACACAAGTCAAATTTCAGAAGAAGATAAAGTATTTTACCATTCATGCGTTTTATAATTTTTCTATATCCTGAAAAAGTTGACAGGTTTTTTTATTTCAAAAAACTTATTTATTATCAACCTTTTTTTTTCAATCTCATCAGCACCTCTTTCAAACAGTAACCGAAGATCATATTATGATGTTAAAATAATAAATTATTTAAACATAGATTTAATTACTAATCTTTCATCAGAGATTCAATTATTATTTTAATCATGGTAATAAGCCCTTATTGTAATCGTGCAATAAAATAATAAATTTAATTAAACATACAAACTTCAAATTTAAATTTTACTTTATAATCTTCAAAAATAATATTTGATTAAATTCAACAAAATTAATAATCTAATATATAAATAGACTGATGAAAATTATATTCGCAATGGTTAGGCTTCTAAAACACAAATCACACATCTAATTCAAATAAATTTCATCAAATCTAAGGCCTCCAAGCATTTAGAAGACACAAAACAGCTAGGAAAGAAAAAGTATAATCGCAGACCCTCATCTCCTAGATAAATAAGAAATTTTTAGGTGAAATTGGTTTATCATGTCATTTGTTATCTTCCGAATAGCAATCAAACACTTGAGGTTTGATATGGATATTTTAATATAAATATCTACGTCACACTTTACATGTTTACTATGAGTCTTCAAGGAGGGAGGAGAGGGAGGAGAGGGAAAAGAGCATAATATGATAATAATAAATGTATCAGTAATACCACTTGCCTGGGGGTCAAATTTTGATCCTCAGAGGTAGCGTTTCGAATGTTATTTTTGGAGCTTCGAATTATGGATCTTGAAAAATTTTAGATGGGAGTTATTGGATCTCTCTTAAATAGCTTAAACTCTGGTAAGTGACCTTAGAGTGGGTGTGACATTTTTTGTCACTGTATCATTAAATTTTTCTCATAGAAGTATAATGATACTCTTTATAGTTATGAGGCACAATATATGTAAACTATGTATAAAATTAAATAATCATTAAATTTTACAATATAATAAATAAGTTTGAAAAATTTAATAAAATATGTTAAAATTATTTAATAACAGTAGATGAGTTCTTCAATACTTTTTTTTTCCATTGTTGCCAAAAAAAACTGTTTTTTAAGGGTTAAAGGTCATATTTACCCCTGAAATGTGCAAGGTGTTTCTTATCTACCTCTGAAGTATTTTTGGGTCTAAATGTGCCATCGAAATATGAAAATGGATCAATTTCGCCCTTTAACAGTTAATATATTAATGGTCAACATCCACTATTTAACGGTTAATATGGGTTTTTTAACGATTACAATGTGAAATTGATCTATTTTTATATTTTGAAGATAAAATTGATCTATTTTCATACTTCAAACACAGATTTAATTTAAAAAATATTTTAAAAACAGATATGATACAATTCCCACGTGTTTAGTTTGGGACCTTTAACCCCCCCCCCCCCCCCCCCCTTTTTAAATGCAGGAGACAAACTAACAACAACTTCACAATATAAGTCAAATCTTGTTTAAATGTTACAGAGAGCTAGAGCTGGTTTGACAGAACTGAAGCATTCAAGAATTACAGCTGACAATAAGTATTGATAAGACAACACATCATATGGGAAAATTTTCATACAGTATTATATATATACAAGCCCTTTATCATAATCTCAGTCGAGAAATTCTTAGGTACACTGGGAGTACCATTGAATTTGTACACTGTCCAATGAAAAAATAACATGTCATGCAACTTTTTTCTATGTGGCCATTCATGTATCAGGTCTCTCTAGTCCATCTTATTTTAATAATTTACGTCGAAAACTGGGCCTTTCTTTAATACTATTATTTTCTCCCTCTCACATATTCACTTCTCTATCTCTCTCCATCATCATCATTGTAGACCCCACCCCCTCCCCCCCTCCTCCCTCACCTCTCTCATTTTTGTTTTTACTTTTAACTTTTTAATTTAAAACTTCAATTTGATTTGGTTAAAAATTATAAATAATATAAAAAAATTAGAGTTGAATTCTTTTTCATTCCTACAATTTTATTCTTACACTTACTAAAAAATTATAACTAAGGGTTTTTTATAAAAGAATTCCAATATACTTCTCTACTCCTATTTATGATATAAAGAGTGAATGTTTTTTTATTCATATTTATTAGTCATGTCATTAAATTTTATTTATGGATGCATAATATTACACTTCATTCATTTTTTGTGACTTAAAATTTAATATGTGTAATGTTTTCTTTGGTTTGTATCAAATTTAGAAACTTAAAATAAAATTGTAGGAATGAATAAGAAATCAACTTGGTATGAAGATAAAAAAAAACTTGAAATTTTTTATTTATTATACATGTAATCTTAATTATAAGTTTTTAGTAAGTATAAAAGGTTACATGTATAATAAATAATTAAGATTACATGTATAATAAATAAAAACTTACTAAAACTTGAAATTTCAAGCTTTAGTAAAATAATTAAGATTACATGGAAAACTTGAAATTTTTATTCATATTCACCTTTTATACTTACTAAAAACTTATAATTAAGATTACATGTATAATAAATAAAAAATTTCAAGTTTTTTTTTATCTTCATACCAAGTTGATTTCTTATTCATTCCTACAATTTTATTTTAAGTTTCTAAATTTGATACAAACCAAAGAAAACATTACACATATTAAATTTTAAGTCACAAAAAATGAATGAAGTGTAATATTATGCATTCATAAATAAAATTTAATGACATGACTAATAAATATGAATAAAAAAACATTCACTCTTTACATCATAAATAAATAGGAGTAGAGAAGTATATTGGAATTTTTTTTATAAAAAACCCTTATTTATAATTTTTTAGTAAGTGTAAGAATAAAATTGTAGGAATGAAAAAGAATTCAACTCTAATTTTTTTATATTATTTATAATTTTTTAACCAAATCAAATTGAAGTTTTGAATTAAAAAGTTAAAAGTAAAAACAAAAATGAGAGAGGTGAGGGAGGAGAAGAGAGGGCGGGGGAGGCGTATGGGGGTTGGGGAGGGGGTGGGGTCTACAATGATGACGATGGAGAGAGACAGAAAAGTGAGAGAAAATAAGATTAAAAAAAGGCCCAGTTTTTGACACAAATTATTAAAATAAGATGGACTAGAGAGACCTGACACGTGAATGGCCACATATGAAGAAGTTGCATGACATGTAATTTTTTCATTGGATAGTGTACAAATTCGGTGGTACTCCCAGTGTACCCAAGAATTCCTCATTTCAGTGATACAATCTTACGTACTCCTTCCTTCCTATTCCTATTATAAAAATCTCATTCATTTATTAAGAGTTTATTTAGGGTTGTTAGAGCTTTTAATGTATTTCTATCATTTCTAATTTGACTAATTATATTCTATATCTTCATCTTTTTTCGTTTTATTACATTTCTTTTATTCCTGCTCCATTTCTCTTTCACATCATACAAAATTTGTGCGAATTAATCATGTGGGCCCACTTTTGAGTTAGGCCCAATCTATATGCAACAAAACTGAGGGATTGGTCAGTTTCGGCCTCTCTTTTTTTGTCCTATCATCAAAAGCAGATTTAAGCTATTGATTGTCATAAAAAAACGTTTTTCTTTAATGGAAGCAAATCGACTTATTATTCTATGTGATATGTAACTTTTTACAAGTAACCTGATGTGTCTTTTTCTAACCTTTCATGTTGATTGGACAAATATTGTGAATACGTCTCAAGGATATTAAGAGAAATGTTATTTAGAGAAGCCAAACCATAAAATAAGACATCGCTAACCTACGCATTAATTCCTTGTTCATTCAAGTAAATTCTGGCATTTATGTCAAGACCTTGTCAATAGGTTACTCATAAAAAAGATGTGTAAGAAGAGTTAGATATATCTAGGTTGTCTATATCTCTTCTAAACATCCGTATATAAATTTTAGGCCTTTAATCCTTTTTTATTTGAGTGCCTATATACAAGGTTCAAAAAACCGGACCGGGCATCAAACCGGATGATGCACTGGTTCAAGGGTTAATGGTCCGACCGGGTCAAATCGGTTATATTAAAATAATAAAATTTTATTGATATTAGCATTAATAATCACTAATATCAAAATGTAAATGTAGATAGGTATACATGATTCATCAAATATAAATATTTTAATGTTTCTATATAGGGAAAAAGAGAAAATACTAGTTGATTACACGTGAAAATAAATATTATTCTACAATCCATAAACTAAAATATAAATACTAAGAGTAACAATAATTAAATATTAAGTATATGCAAGTAAAATAGCATTTAAAGTATTATAGTTTCCTAATTTCTAAAATTGAGTGAAGTGAAAGTTAGTAATTAGGTGAATTATAATAAAATGATTTTATTTTTTTTAAAAAAATGGCCAACCCGGTTCAACCCGGGCATTTGACCCGCCCGGGTTCGCCGGTTTTCCCGGGTTGACCCGGTCATTGGCCGGGTCAACCTCACTCCCACTTTTTAGGCCCAACCGGACTGGACCATTGGCCGGTTCCCGGTTGAACCGGCCGGTCCGGTCCGATTCTTTGATCATTGCCCATATATGCATGCCTCATATGCATTTGAACAGTCATTTGAACTAAGTGCAAATTTTTTTTTTAAATAACAGTAGACGATAATAAATGTTTATCATATAAGTGCATGGCTGTGAATTATCTCAAAAATATCTTGGCAAGGTGTGCTTTAGAGTTTAAATTATTAGCGAAGAAATCTTTTTACATAACTTCTAGGGAGAATTTCACTGTAGGACCACTGTAGTGAATTAATTTAAAAGAAGGACAATAGGAATATGAAATTTCACTGCAGGCCGTGGGTCCTTAAATGAAATTAAAATGCTTGGCAAAAATACCTAAAAGCCCTTGTTTAATTGAAGGACCCCAAGATGAAGTTGATTGGCTCAAGTACTCACTGACACAGGAAGGACAAGGCAACCACACATACACATGAAGGAAAGAGGAAGCTTGATGAGGACGATGAACACGCATAAGAGCTGAAGGATTTCAACATTAATGGAGCTTTCATTGGTGTTAAAAGAAGTGAATATTGAAGGGTTGGTGAGGTATGTTTATGGGTATCTCTTTCTCTGTCTCTCCATCTGCCGTTCTCTCTCGCACTCTCTCTCGTTGTGGCTCTCTCCCCCTCATTGTATCTCTCATAATGCACAATAAGATAACTAGGAAGCATGAAAGGACCCACTAATTGTCTCTCTCTGGTATCTCTCATAATGCACAATGAAATATTGAACCATTTGTCATATGCTCCAGTGCACGAATAAGGAAATGGGCATATGAAGAAGGAAATTCCCATATGAACAAGGAAATCTTCATATGAACAAGCAGTAATTAATTGAACAACACAAGGCATTTCCAGTCCACGAACAAGGAAATCGTCATATGAATAAGGAAATGGCCATATGAACAAGGAAATTGCCATATGAAGAAGTTAAAGCGCTATATGAAGAAGTAGTAATAAATTGAAGTTAACATGGTATTTCCTTGTTCATATGAACATTTCCAAGCCACGAATAAGGAAATCTGCATATGAACAAGGATAGACCATGTTAACTTCAATTTATTGCTGCATGTTCATATGACGATTTCCTTATTCATATGAGAATTTCATTGTTCATATGGCCATTTCCTTGTTCGTAGACTTGACATGCCATGTTAACTTCGATTTATTATTGTTTATTCATATGAAGATTTCCTTATTCATATGGCAATTTCCTTGTTCGTACACTTGGACATACCATGTTAACTTCGATTTATTACTGCTTGTTCATATGATGATTTCCTTGTTCATATGACCATTTCCTTGTTCGTGAACTAGATATACCATATTAACTTCGTTTTATTACTGCTTGTTCATATGACGATTTCCTTATTCATATGGGAATTTCCTTGTTCATATGCCCATTTCCTTGTTCGTGCAATGGAGCATATGACAAATGGTTCAATATTTCATTGTGCATTATGAGAGATACCAAAGAGAGACCATTAGTAGGTCCCTTCATGCTTCCTAGTTATTTCATTGTGCATTATGAGAGATACAATGAGAGAGAGAGAGAGAGAGCCACAACGAGAGAGAGTGCGAGAGAGAACGACGGATGGAGGGACAGAGAAAGAGATACCCATAAACATACCTCACCAACCCTTCAATATTCACTTCTTTTAACACCAATGAAAGCTCCATTAATGTTGAAATCCTTCAGCTCTTATGCGTGTTCATTGTCCTCATCAAGCTTCCTCTTTCCTTCATGCGTATGTGTGGTTGCCTTGTCCTTCCTGTGTCAGATGAGTACTTGAGCCAATCAACTTCATCTTGGGGTCCTTCAATTAAACAAGGGCTTTTATGTTTTTTGCCAAGCATTTTAATTTCATTTAAGGACTTGCGGCCTGTAGTGAAATTTCATATTCCTGCGGTCCTTCTTTTAAATTAATTCGCTACAGTGGTCCTACAATGAAATTCTACCTAACTTCTATTAGTTCTTGGAAAAATTGTGCTTCATAATTGTATTTGTTTTAGATTTTTGAATAGCTTTAGCCCAAAACATGGTCATGACTAAAACCAATGGATTACCTGCCACGACATATACACAAACTCTTTACCAACATAGAAAAAAAATACAAAACCCGTAAGTGAATAGCATATGCACATGGAACAAGTTAGTCGATTTGCTTCACGGTTTAAAATGCATGGCCCAGCTTCTTTTCACCATATTGAACATCCACTTGTCAAGGGGGTCTAATGAAAAGGGGGTTAATCCTATATAACGTGGTAAATCATAATTCGAACCCCTATTATGAGAGTTGTCTACATTTAATATCCGACAACGATTCAGACATGAGTGACTTTAATATATGGATGCCCGTACATAATTAAATACATCTGCCTGACATATCAATCTTTTATCAACAACTCATGAAAGACACATCCACGAGGGATCTATGAATATTTTCCTTCCACAATTCTCAACAATACAACTTAGGCAACGGTTCAAGAATTTTCAGAGATGCGTAGCAGAAGTGGGAGGAGAAGTTCCAGCCATTATTTCAAACTCATCAACTCAACACACTGCTTAATCAATCAACCATGGTCTACTGAAATATCACTGCGAAAGTAAATCTCTTTTAAAAACCATGAAAGCTCCAAGTATAGATAACAAACACTCATCAAAAAGCATTTGAAGGGAAGAAAAAGACATGGAAAACCAAAATCATGGAAGCCAGATGAAAATGTTGTTTAGAAAACAGAGGTTATACAGAAACATTGACAGACACACAAGTTTGAAACACAATACAAAAGCACATGTTACAATATAAATGTTGCCAGATATGAATACAAATTGGAAGGGTACCATACCGAACCTCAGTTGAAGGAGGAATTCCATAATTTTGGCAGTCTTGTTTAAGTCAAAATGTAAAATGGGCACATGATAGACAATTAAGACAGCTGAACTTAAGAGTTGGGTATCTAAAGAAAAGTGCAGAGCTGAGTTAAGTTTAATCACTCAATTACAGAATTATCCAAAAGAAAGTAGAGTCAACTTGAACATTAAATCTTTTAATGAAAACTAATAACTGCGTGATTCAATCAGATCAAATTGAAAACAGACAACAAAACAAAAACTGCCAAGGCAAGCATCCAAAATGAAAAAAAAGGCTGCTTTTCGTTCAAAAGACTTAAAAATTTCCTTCTGCTTCAAAGTTCAAACCATACTTCTCAAAATATTACAATGACAAAATTAAATCAACCACAGGAGATGCTCCAGTAAAGACTCAGGTCTAACACTATCGTAACAGTAAGAATAATAAAATCAAATAGTTTATCACGTGATTGTTGAATACTAGAAGCAAATTGCATGTAATCTATCATATCCTGACAGAATCAAAAGATTTCAATTTTCAACACTCATTGCTTAAAGTTAGAACTTGCAATGACTTCATTTGGCTCTCTGTGCTTTCCCCCAGAATAGACTTATGGACAGCTAAAGATTCAATCGCTCAGATGGATGAGAAGCTGACCAAGACTCACTCTAAAGCATAAGGACAACCAGCTGAACTACCAATCAATCACAGATCACATAAATTGAGAAACAAATTTTCATATTTACCCAATTCCCCAATCGTATTGGCCCCCATGCTTTACCTCTATGCTTCCTCACGTGACCCTCTCCTGTTCTCACTTCTCACGTAACTCAACTTGTCAGCCAATCAACAACTTCATCTTTTTGAGGTTTAAGCAAATGAAGAGGGAAATGAAAGAAAATAGCTCACTATTCAGTTACTCTAATACAATATTCCTGTACTTTTCACTCTCCCATGTGATTCAAATACATTCTTGTTTATTTGAAAACCATGAAAGCTCCAAGGAATGGTTACAACAACTCATACAAAAAAGCATTTGAAAGGAAGACAAAGAAATGGAAAGCCAAAATCATGGAAGCCACCCAGATGAAAATGATGTTTAAAAAACAGAGATTATCCAGAAACATTGACAGATACGTAAGTTTGAAATACAATACAAAGGCACCTATGTTATAATAAAAAAATTATAATTTCACAGTGTTGTCAGATATGAGTACAAATTGAATGGTAAATTGGAAAATGCAAGAATTTCCTCTTCTTAAGAAATGTTTTGCCTTACCTCAATTCTCACACAAAAGAAATTCTTGTTTAAGTCTACAACAGACACATGATAGACAATTGGGAGACCTGAATTAAGTTTAAGCGTTGTGAATCTAAAGAAAAATGCAGAGCTGAGTCAAAAATGATTGCTCATTTACGACATAATCCCGAGGAAAGTGGAGTCAAGTTGGACATAATAATTTATTTCAATGAATAACTAACAACTGCGTGGTTAATTCAGAGAAAACTGGAATCAGACAACACAACAAAATATGCTAATACACACATCCAGAATGGGGGGAAAAAAAGAAAGAAAGAAAGGCTGCTTCTTGTTCAAACTATTTCAATGCTTCCTTCCCCTCTGAACAATACTTCCCAAAATATTACATTGAGAGATTAAATCAAACATAGTAAGATCATTTGTAGACTACTAGAAGCACATGGCATGAAAAAAGTAATCACAAAACAGAACCCAAAGTTTCCAATTTTCAACAACTCAACTGTTTAAAGTGAAGAACTTGATGTTGTGGCTTCATGTTTCAGATACTTCGTGAGGCGTTTTGGCGACAATGGAGAGGGCGTGCAATCCAGATTGAAGCTCATCGGCGAGCAAGTCGTAGACCATACGGTGGCGTTTAACGAGACTTTGGCCGTCGAATTTGGGAGAGACGATCTTCAGATTGAAATGGGTTTCTTGGCCAGAGGTTCCTTTCATGGCAGCATGGCCGGCATGCTGGTACGAAACGTCTTCTACCTCAAGAACTGTTGCTTCAAGTGCTGACTGTAACTTCGTCTTCATCCTATTAGCCCTTGATAGCACCATGTTCGCTCCTCTAGAAGCCATCGCCTTTACGAACAAGAGGGGAAAAAAATGGAGGGGTATGATTGATTTGTGCAGATTTTGCCTAGGATGAAAGCGCAGAATCGAAGGGAAATTCAATATTGGAAAATAAAAAAATGAAATTCAATTTTAGAAAGGAAAAATATTATATAACTTTGCGGTGAGCGTGGATCGAACACGCGACCTTCAGATCTTCAGTCTGACGCTCTCCCAACTGAGCTATCCCCGCTTGCTGTTTATTAAATTTCCAGTAAATTATTTTTAACACAAATATTTCCTATCTTTTTTGCTGATTTTGTTAACTTAAATTAAATATTTAAAAATACTTAGAACATACATCACTATTTGCATTGTCGAGGAATTTAATTTCACATATACTTGCATTTTAAGAATAATAAATGGATATTAAAACAAGTTAGTGTGTCGGTGAGGGGCTAAGAGCTACCACCTCTTATTCATAAGGTTTTGGACCAGTCACCCTCCCATAGCCATATCCAGGCGTATATATAATACCTTGGCATATTTTCGATAAGTATCATCTTGGCATTTTAATTACAGTATCTTGTATTTTTTCCAATTGTTATTTTTCACAGTACGAGCATGGATTGAACACGTGACTTTTCATATCTTCAATCTGACGCCCTCCCAATTGAGCTATCCCCGCATGTGAGTCTGAAGCCTTCCTAACTGAGCTATTCTCGCTTGTTTACTATTAAGTTTTCAATAAAATTTTAAGATATAAAAGATTTACCTCAAAATTACCATTTCTTTAAATATACTAAAATCAGCTATCCCAGTTTTTTTATTATTAAGTTTCACATAGAATTTTAAGATGTAAAAGATCTCCACCAGAAATACCATTTCTTTATATATAAAGGAAAAAGAAACTAATGATAATATTACGGTAAGCATAGCAAACACGTTACCTTTAATCCTCAATTTGATGCTCTCCCAACTGAGCTATCCCGTTTGCTGATTAATGTGTTTGCAATTAATGTCAAATACATAAAACAAATTTCACCAGATTTTTTTTTTGAAAATAATATGAATTTTGTCATAAAAAACTTAGGCGGTTATCAAACACATGTTCACCAATCTGTTTTGATTATGTGAGTTACTTTATTTAACATAATTAACACGTCCTAGACCTTGAGATATATATATTATTTCCTCCCTTTTAAAGAAGTTTCATGAGGTAAATTGTTGTAACACATACACACACATAGAGGTTTGATACCACAGCTTATAAACATCAACCATCATATTAAAAGTATAAAATAGTAATAGATGCACACCCTAATTCCTTTTAGATCATATACGTGTTCATCTTTATTTATCACACCTTCATATTCATCTTCATACCTTAAATTTGTGTGGTGCATCAATTGAATTTTTAAAGGATAAAAAACCAACACCACAAAAGATCTATATGTCAAAATTGTAATTTTTTATTTTTCTTAGTTATGTTTCAGTCCAACAATTTATTATTTGAGTATCTCTTGCGCTCTTTCTTTTTTTATGAGGTGCACAGTTTCTCTCCCCTCTGTACCTAACAATATTAAATTATTAAATTATTATTTAGAGTATAATACTGGTTAAACTCAATTTAACCAGCAAATAAATAAATAAATTTGAGTTGATCACCAATATATGCTACCCTTATTACTAAATATAGAACATATTTGAAGAAGTGGATTCATTCCTAAATATAAGACCATTTCAAAATTTTCTCAACTTTTTACCAAATCATCTCTATTGATACCTTCAATAATAAACAAGCAATAGAGGGTTAGAGGGATGATAATAATAAAGGTGGGTGTTTAGGATGTTTTGGTAATATTATGTGATTTTAACTAATTTAATTAGCATCTTAATCTAATCAAATTAGAGAAATATGTCATATATTTAGGAAAATGTCTTATTAATTGAGATATATCCTGATGAGTGATCATGATAAATCAATCATAATCAATACTTGAATATTTGATAGATATATTTGTGAATATTTTTATATTCTCCCCATACAAGTCTGTCTTTAAGTAGGAATGAATGTCCCCATTACTTGAAAGACACGAAACCCATTGATCTTTCTGATCAAATAGTATCCCCTCTCTTGGTGCGTGTAATTTGGCACTCCATTTGCTTTCTTCCTCGTAAATTATTATATATGAAACCAGAGGCAACTATGGAGGACCTTCCAGAAGAATTGAAAGTGGAAATCCTTCTACGAATGACTGCCAAATCTCTTGTGCGTTTTAAGTCTGTGTCAAAATCATGGCGCTCAAGAATCTCAAACCCTGATTTTGTTCAGCTGCATCTTCAACTATCTACGAGTAATCGAATCCTTCTCACAACTTTTCCTAAAATGACATCCATAGATATAAAAGCCTCCCTTCATGATGATTCTGCCTCCTTCAACCTCGATTTCCCTCCTCTGCAACCACAGGAGGATGTTCATATCATGGGTTCTTGTAGAGGCATTGTGTTGCTTCAGATAGACCAAACAGATATTTTCATGTGGAATCCTGTCACTGGGGCGCACAAACCCATCTCACCATTCCCCCCTCAATGCAAATTACCAATTCCGTTTGCCTTTTGTTACGATGAATCTGTTGATGACTACTTCATTGGAATCTCATATTTTCCCGATTCTTCTTCTAGTAGAAGAATAGGACCTGAGATTTTTGAGGTTCTCTCACTTAAAACCAACTCATGGGAGAAACTTGATCTCAAAAACCATTATTTTAGGAAACCTCATCCAACTCTTGGTACATTCTTGAATGGTGCTATTCATTTCTTAGCTGAGTGTGGTGTATATCCACGTTTTTCACAACAACTCATTGCATTTGATGTAACAAGGAAGGATTTGAGAATATTGCCTCTACCCATTCCTAAAAATAGTTCAATTATGTGTTCAGAATTGAGAGTACATAATGATGGCTGCCTTGCTTTAGTTGGTCATGCAACGTGTGCAGTAATTGTTTGGGTGATGAAAGAATACGGAGTGAGGTCATCTTGGACTAGGTTGGTCTCTATATCTCGTAGTATCCATGGATACAATGGTTTTTGTTGCTTTAAGCCCCTAGTATTCTTCAATAACGAAGGCCACGAAGTTGTTGCAACTTATATTGAAACTATAGATGATTATCCTTTTTCCCAAGGATTATCCAAAATTAGTTACCAAGGAGAATTGATGGAACATCGCACGTATGGTCATAACCTACGCAAGAGAGATTCATTTATAACATCTTGGAGGCGTGCAATAGCATATGCCGAAACTTTCCTTCCCCTCCCTTAATTGAAGTGCATGCATATGTGACTGATTTCATCTCAGGTGCGTCCTTATTACCCATTTAACCTGATTTGATTAGGTTACATATTAGTTCAGCGAAATGTTTTTTTTTTTTGGGGTGGGGGGTTTAAATATGGCTAGTACAGGAAAGTTAACAGGACTGTGCATGTGTATAATTTTTAATCTTTACCCATTACTGATGAATATTGCATGAAATTGGCTATTAATATCCATATGGGCTGCCCCTCTTTCTTGTGAGTTCAATCGCTGGTGAATCTTTCTAGCTAAGCTTCTCTGCTAATTTGAGAGATTGGGAAAACTAAGGGCTAGGGAGAGGGGCTGCTTTGTGGAGGATTGCTTGGAAGTTGGCTTTAAAGTCAATATGATATTTGCGATGGCAAAACTAAGAACTTTCTTTCCTATCATTCGGAAGGCTCAGTCCCACAACTTTGACAGCATTTGCATTTTGGCTATACCATGTATATTTGTTCATTTTCGTGATGTTAACCATCACAATACATGTCCCTTTTGGTTATCTGGTTAACTGACGAGTACTGTTTGTTTGCAGGCGTTGGTGCATCGTTAGAGCAGTTGAACATGCAACCAAGTACTGGTTTTTCTGAAGTTATTCCAGAAGGGGCTGATTGATATTCTGCATTGACGTCGGGATGGTTTATTCAGTTGTAATACCAGTCTTAGACCCATGAATTAATCAAAAGTTAGGCTGCTGTAACAAGATGAGAGACTGTGTATAAAGATGTATGTGTGTTTTGCAGGGAGTACTTTGCGAAAAAATTGAGGAAGATTTAAATCTGTATGTGTATAAAGATTTTAGATTTATGGGCTACTTTCTCATCAAAATTTTTAATGGGCACTTTTCCTCTTTTTCCATTAAATATTTTGTGTGAAAAATGAAAACATTAGTACTAAACTACTCAATTAAAATGGAAATTATTTTTAAGAAAAATGCATAATGCGTATTTGAAATCAAGAGAATATTAAAATCTTTTGGTCCTTCAATCTCTCGAGTCTCGTTATGATTCAGCCGTTGAACTTTTAATTCATTCAAATTCTATGCTCGATCTTTTTTTATTTAATGAATGGATAATTAGTCAGCAAGTGATTATAGTCTGAACAAGTTTTTAACTGGGGCTATATAGTTCTTTTCCCATGTGATTCTTATATTAAGATGCCATTTTTACCGTATTTTTTATATTTGTGCTATATATCAATTAATAATATTTAAAATTTGAACTAAAAAAATTAATAATATTTAAAAGATAGAAAGATAGATAAAGTTTTTGCAATATATTATTATTATTATTATTATTGTTAAAGTAGATGAAATTCTAATATGTGCTTTTTTTATAAGAAAATGGGGGAAAACTACTCTGTAACAGCCACAAAGCATACTTACATCACGACAACAATTCACCGAGGTTGTATAATTTTTAAGTAAGGATGGTATAACTTTTGAATAAAATGTCGGAGGAGTTTTTTTTTTTTTTTTTTTTTTTTTTTGGGGGGGGGGGGTTGTTTCATAGTAGGAAAAGGAAAAAAAAATTCCTTGCTATGCAAGCCATCGGTCACCCACTGTGATTTCCCTATTTCCCCAAGGTATGCTTGATGACTCCCCATTCATCATTAATTTAGGGCATATTTAAAATATATTTGGGTACTAATTAAGGGCATTTTAAGAGTTTTTAAGAGAAAATTGTGTAAATCTGTCAAATGAACTTAATTTGATTAATTTTAAGAAAAATATGATAATTTATTAGGAAATTTAATTGGCATGATTCCTTCACATTTACACATGTTTGGATAGGCAAATATGGATATTTTAATCAAGGAATGAGAAAAAGATCAGAGGAAAAGTGTGGAGAAAGCTAGAGGCCATTTAAGAAAAATTGTTGAAAATTGTTTATGATGCCGCGACACTGCACCAGGATGTCGCGACATTGCGCGAAAATCCTGAAAATCTCTAAAACACACAGCTTTGACCCTTTTTAAACACCTAGGGCACAAAAATTTACAGGGAATATGTAACATCCCAAAATTTTAAATAAAGATTAGTAGTAAATTAAAAATTGATTTTGGGATTAAATAATGTGTTTTGAGAGTTTTATAAACAAATTGAGGAGAATAGAAGTATTTTGGGAATTTTTAAAAAGGCCCAGTTTCTCCTTTAATTAGAGAAGCTTAAAGTTAGAGAAATTATTTTTGGACTCAAAGGAGATCCTGATAGAAGAAAATATTAGAGGGTTTTATCTTAAAGAAATGAAATCTTATGTTAATTGATTGAGGGCCTATTAGTAATTTATTCTCTCCCATTTAAATTTCTTTTATTTCTTTTTCATTTTTCTTTCTTTTATTCTTATATTTCCCTTATTCCTCCGTTCCTCCACATACCTTCTTCCTTCCCTCCCGTGCGGCGCATCGAGCGAGAGAGAGAGAGAGATGAGAGGGCGGTGGTCCTCGCCGCCACTGGCTTCGCCGCCATCGTCGGAAGGGGTGCAACCCTTCCTCCCCTGTTTCTTGCTCCGTTTCTTTCCTCGTTTTCTCCGCCTCCTTCTCGTTCGCGATGGTGTGTGTGTATATGCTGTGAGAGAGAGGTTGAGGGAAGGTTTATGGTGGTTTTTGGCCGGCAAATTGGGCGGCGGACTGGGTGTTTCCGGCGGACTTGAGGGCTCTTTGAATTGGGTAATGTTCATCCCTCAATTTCCCTTCTTGTTGTTGATTTTTCAATAGAAATCCTAGGGTTTGTTTGATTTTCGAACTCTCTGCTTGATTGGGGCAATTGCCTGGTTATACATGTTTACTTAGACTATTTGATGATTGTAATGTGGTTGATTTAGTTTAATTTGGCCCTGTGTGAAATTTTGCTTGCTTAAAGTTGGATTAAGCAAAGTTTACGACAAGAAATTGTTTGAATTTGGGCTTTTAAACTTGATTTATGAATTCTAGAGAGTTATTGGAGTTCAACGATAATATTGGTTGGGGTTATTGAGTTGATTTAGAATTTTGTTGAAAATTGGGAATTTTAGGTGTTTTAGGGAAGTAGAATGTTGTAATTGATTTTTATTGAACTTGGAATGATAATTTAGGTGAGTAAATGAGGAAGTTTGATTATGTTGAAGGGGGATTTTGATTTATAAGGATTATGGAAGAAATGGAGAAATTATAGGAAGTGTAAGGCAATAAAGAAAGGAAATTGAGCTTCTTAGGAGTCATATTGATTATGGATGAATTGGAGATTTTAATATGTTTATTTTGTTAGTAAAAGATTATAGATTGATGAAATTGGAATAGGTTTGGGGGTTGTAGGATGATATAAGGTCTAATTATGATGAATCTTGGTGGTTTAGTATCTTCATTAGGCTTGTGATGCTTGATGATGTTAATTATGATGTTGAACGATTATGTTTATGGAGAGAAGTATTAAATTGGAATGGAATTTGAGTTCTTGATGGATTAGTTATTTTAAATTGTTCATATGAGCTTATCTATCGGTTGTCATGGCTTGGTTTGACCTGAAAGGAATTTATGGGAATTTGGGTGATTAAAGTTTGATTGAGTTAGGGTTGTAGGACAGATTTTATGAAATTGAGTAATTGGGGTTGATTCTAGATTATTTAGGATTCATAAGATTGAATGATGTTATATATCTTTGTGGCTTGAGGGAATGGTGGTTTTAAAGGCTTTGGCCATTTAAATCGTTAATTGCGTGTCTTAAGGGATGTATGGATTTGGTGGTGATCCTTGAATAATATGATTGATTATTAATGACTTAGATTGACTGGGAAAAATTGGTTAATGGTAACCAAATTTGCCATTCCCGAAATTATTATTTCTACTTGTGTGCACATGCTGGAATGATTGGAACTATGAGGCTTCCACATTACCATGTTCTATTAGATGAGATTGATTGCTCTGCGGATGAGCTTCAGGAATTGATATATTCTGTCATACGTGTATCAGCGGAGCACAACTGCCATACTGATAGGCGTCGGTCGGTTGAACTGAACTAGAAGACCGCATACTATGGTATATTTGTTGTTTTTGGTCAGTTCAGGTAACCGCTCTCACCTCACTATTTGGTTGTGTGTGATGTTAGTCGGGGTTTTTCTCAAAAATCCCTTTTTATATAACTATGTATAGGGATATTAGAATGTAACTATAATTTCACACGATATGTTTATATTAAAGTGCCTATTGGGTGCTTTTGAAACCCCAGATACTTTCATATGAAAATCTCTTGAATTTTGTTATGATATATTTAGTACCCTGACTGGTGATATCGATGGATTGTGTTTTATCTGAGACGTTGAATATTGTGGTTGAGGCATTGAGAAATGGCTGGTGAATGGTTATTGTTACATGGATGGTAAGGGGTGAGCTATGGTGTAAACCTTGCAAATAATTGTTAATGTAATTATTGCATGACATTGCATTGTACCATCGCGCGATGTAACCCTCGGTAGGCCAACCGAGCGGTTATTTGTACTGGTCATTCTGATTATAGACAGAGACCGCCTCCTTGATTATGGACAGGGAGATCCCCATTCTGATTATAGACAGAGGGGAGGATGCCATCCTGATTATAGACAGGGGCATAATATCACTTCACGTTTACTTTTGTCGTATGTTATAAAAATTGTTGCATCGGTGGTAGTAAGGGTGATGGTGCAGAAGGGTATACTTGCGATGATATGGTTCTATATATATACAGATTACCTTGTTGTGGTTTAAATATTTTATGTGGTACCCTTTAGGCGCTCTGCTAACCCACTCACACTCTTGTATTGAGTTGAGTTGTGGTTACTGAGACATATTTGTCTTACCCCGTAGTTATTTATATTTTTGCAGGTGATCATGTATTGACCAGGGCAAAGGGAAAAGGGATGGGGCCAACCGGTTCATCTGGAACCGGTGAGCGGCCGGTAAAGTTAATTTTTTGAAATTGTATATAGCCACATATAGGCTTGCATTCGCTTCCGCATATTCATGTTTAGCCTGATATTAGATTTCGGATAACTGTAGTAATAATTGCTTGAATTTGATTATTTAATGTTGTTTCTTTTCTGCTGCTGATCTTGTATGGCCAGTTGTCGAGATTATTAATTACCGCACCTGTTTTTGTTAAATAACCATGTTAGGTCAGTTCTTATCTAACATGGTTATATCGAATACTTGTGTTGGAAGATGTTTACGAAGGGTTGTTTTATTTAACCATGTTAGACAGTCTCTTAGCTAACATGGTTAATCTAGTTGTGATTCAGGTAAATTTTTATTAACCATGTTAGGGGAATTCTTTTCTAACATGGTTAAGGGTTTTATTATCCATGATAGCGATTACGTCATATTAAGGTTTGCTTTTTCTATCATGGATAACTCTTTGAAATATAAGAATAAACTTTTTCTAACTATGATAGGGTTATTTGATTTATATGAAAGATTCTTTTCCTATCATAGTTAGTATGGTTAATTGCGATTATGGTCGATGGTGATTGGTTATTAGGGATTAATTATCGACTAGTAGGTAGGATTTTACAAAATCAGCCCCCTTTTAACCCTAGAACCCTTAGGAACAATAAGACTCATCTGTGCACACAACTAAGTAAAGTTTTGGCTCAAGTAAAGTTTTACAGAATCCGGCAATGTCAACACAGGTGAGTTTTGGCTCAAGGAGGTAAAGTTTCTAGGGCATGTGGTATCTGCTGAGGGAGTTGCGGTTGATCCAAGTAAAGTTGAGGCAGTTTTGCGGTGGGAGTCTCCTAAGTCAGTGACAGAGGTTAGGAGTTTTGTTGGACTAGCCGGGTATTATCGTCGATTTATTCAGGGATTTTCGCAGATTGCGAGGCCTTTGACTAATTTGACCAAGAAGGATAGGCCTTTCATCTGGACTGATCGATGCGAGTCGGCATTTCAGGAGCTTAAGACCCGGTTGACAACTGCACCTGTGTTGACATTGCCGGATTCAAGTCAGCCATATGAGTTGTATACAGATGCATCTTTCATGGGTTTGGGCTGTGTCTTGATGCAGAATGGTAAGGTTATTGCGTATGCATCTAGGCAATTGAGACCGCATGAGGAAAATTACCCGACTCATGACTTGGAGCTGGGAGCAGTTGTTTTCGCTTTGAAGATTTGGCGACATTATTTGATGGGGGCACAATTTGAAGTGTTCAGTGATCATAAGAGTCTGAAATATCTTATGGATCAAAAGGAATTGAATAATAGGCAGCGTCGTTGGATGGAGCTAATTAAGGATTATAAGTTTGAAATTAAGTATCATCCGGGAAAGGCAAATGTGGTTGCTGATGCCCTTAGCCGGAAATCAGTACATATGTCTTCCTTAAGTGTGGGAGAGCAGTTTTCTTTTAGTGATTGTCGTGTCATTCATGTTGGGGCAGAAAGGTCAATTGCATTTTTGGGAGCAATTGTTGGCCAGTTTGGGTTCTTCGAGGATTTAAGAGTGGCTCAGGATCAGGATAGTCATCTTAAGGAGATCCGGGAAAAGCTTGATAGTGGTGTCTATCCAGATTATGATCTGGGTGATTCAGGTATTCTGAGATTTAGGAAAAAAGTATGTGTTCCGGATAATGAAGATATCAAGAAAGCTATTCTTGAGGAGGCTCATAGGAGCAGTTATGTGATGCATCCTGGCGTTTCTAAGATGTATAATGATTTAAAAAGAGTTTATTGGTGGCCTAAGATGAAGTCCGACGTGACTCAATTTGTCTTAAAGTGTCTGACTTGTCAGAAGGTGAAAATTGAACATCAGCGGCCAGGTGGCCTATTGCAGAGTATTGATGTTCCTCAGTGGAAGTGGGACAGTATTTCGATGGATTTTGTGGTTGGCTTGCCTTTGACTCAGTCTGGTCACGATTCGATTTGGGTTATCGTGGACCGTTTGACTAAGTCCGCTCATTTTCTTCCGATCAGGATTAATTATCCTTTGACTAGATTAGCTCAGATGTATGTGGACGAGATCGTCAGGCTTCATGGGATTCCTGAGAGTATTATTTCAGATCGAGACCCGCGGTTCACCTCTGAGTTCTGGAGGTCTTTACAGACGGCTTTGGGTACGAAGCTCAAGTTCAGTACTGCGTATCATCCTTAGACCGATGGTCAAACTGAGAGGACGATTCAGACTTTGGAAGATATGCTCAGGGCGTGCGCTTTGGAGCTACCAGGCAGTTGGGATAGACATCTTCCATTGGCGGAATTTGCCTATAACAACAGCTATCATTCGAGTATTCAGATGGCGCCTTATGAGGCTCTATATGGTCGGAAGTGCCGGTCGCCAATTTGTTGGACAGAGCTTAGCGAGAGGGCTATTATTGGCCCAGATATTGTGGATCAGACGACAGAGAAGATTAAGTTGATTCGCCAGCGGCTATTGACTGCACATAGTCGGCAGAAGAGCTATGCAGATAAACGACGTAGATCGTTAGAGTTCAGTGTTGGGGATCATGTTTTTCTTCGGGTATCTCCGACTACGGGTATTGGGAGATCCATCAGAGCTAAGAAGCTCACTCCCCGGTTTATGGGTCCGTTCGATATCATTGAACGGGTCGGATCAGTGGCATATAGGGTGGCATTGCCTATACAGTTATCGAATCTTCATGATGTTTTTCATGTTTCTCAGTTGAAGAAATATCATCCAGACCCTTCGCATGTGATTGAGCCTGAGGAGGTCGAGTTGAGAGAAAACTTGACATATAAAGCTGAGCCGGAAAAGATTTTAGACGTTAAGGATAAGCAATTGAGGAATAAAACGATTAGACTAGTTAAGGTGTTTTGGAGAGGTATGACTCCAGGGGATGCTACTTGGGAGACCGAGGAGCGCATGCGATGAGAGTACCCTTATCTATTCCCTGGGTAAGTTCCGTTTATTGAGTGATTTTATACGTTGTATGTGTTGTGTTTGTTTTGGGGTCATGTTAGCAGAATTTTGGGGACAAAATTCTTAAAAAGGTGGGGAGAGTTGTAACATCCTAAAAATTAATTGAGGATTTGTGGGGGTAAATAGGAATTGATTAATGAGAAATGATGGATTATGAGAATATTTGAAGGATTTTTGAGGATTTTAAAGGCCTAGTTTCTCCCTTATTTGGACAATAATAATTTTGGGAGAGATTATTTTTAGGCTCAAAAGAGGTTAATATGGGAGGAAATAAATAAAGGATATTATGGGAAAATTTTGAAAGTGAAAAGAAAATTTTTTGTTCAAAAGAAATATCTTATTTGAGAATTTTAGGGTCTAGTAGTGTAGTTTTCTCTTTCCACTCTGCCGACACTCAGTTCCTCGTCAATAACTTGTCACTGTGCATCAATTATTATTCCTCAACCAATCACATTCAACTACTATTTATATATATTATATTATATTATTAATATAATATATTATTATTATATTATTATTATATTATATTATTATTTTACTATTATATATATACACACATGTTCCTCCGTTCCTGCCTACTTCATTCATTCACTCTCACTCTCTCTCTCTCTCTCTCTCTCTTTTCTCTTGTCTCTCTTTCTCTCTCTTTTGCTCTTTCTTTCCACCACCAATATTCCTATTATTAGACTTATCAGAGCTCGTTGATATAGGAATATTAAGCTTTTTGGCCAACTAAGCACATTTTTGGATTCCCGTAAGTCTCCTCTACATTCCTATGTCATTAGTTTTTCGATTTGTTATACTTGAAAAATTAGACCTTGTCTAAATTGGTAATTTTTGGGAGTCCTAAAATTAATAAATTGAAGCTTAGGCCTCGATTATGAGTTTTTCTGAGTAGATTTTTCATTGGTGGAAGTTTTCCTAATTATTAGGAATTTTTAGATTTATGGAAGTTTTAGAAATTGGGACTTTTAAATTATTCGAGGTGCTTATGGGTAAATTGATGATTTTTAGATGTTTATTAAGGTTATATGAGGGGATTTAATTAATTGATTTGATTGGAGTTTGCACCTAAAGAATTATTAAGGGATTATGGGATATTAAGGAATTTTATAAATAGTTATTGGAAAGATTAAATAATTTTGGATATATGTATAAATGGAGTAGAGATAAATTTTAGAGATAAAAAGGGAGAATAAATGTTAAATAGAAATTTAAAATAAGTAAGGGCAAAGAAATGGTAGTTAGTAATTTAATTTCCAACATATAAAATTGTTGGATAAATAATTAATTGTGGTAGTATGTATGATTGTGTAGTGCTTGAATTGCACTGAGTTAGCACGGGGGAGCTGCACTATTGTGAGATTGGTGCCAGCTATCAGGTAACCGCTTTCTGCTTGTTTATGTGTGTGTGTAGTGTTAGTAAGTAATTTGAAATATTATTATTTGACAATTATGATGCTATATGGAGATGAGATTTTGAATCACAATTGAGATATGATTATCAATTGATGATTGATGAGATATGAAAATGAGATTTTGGAATATTAATATTTTTATAATAAATGTCCTGTGGAGTATTATTTTGAAATGTCATAAATTTGTGATGTGAAATATTTGGAACTGAAATATATGTGGTTTTGGAAATTATTTAATATATGTATATCATGAAAATACTGGAAGGCCTGGTGCCTGATAGTGGTGTTGCATATCTATGTGTTGTTTGTGAGAAATTATTTGTGTATGTGACACCGGTGAATTGAAAATTGTGCCATCACGTGATGAGGTACCCTGTTGCGCCACAGGGACTAATTGATATATTATGAAAAATAAAGGAGATAAAGACGTAAGAGGGGAGATCGCCCCTCACGGATTCAGAAAGGACTGGGATCCTTCTAAATCCGTGGTGCGGTTCAGGGAGGGTAGAAAGTCCCTCGTGAATTGTACCGTGGTGATCAGGGGCGGGTGGAAGGTCCCGACTGGTCCCACATGTTCTCCCAACACTTCTATTAAGATTCGTTTGGGTTGTTTGTGATTATCAATGATATATATATTATTCTTGGAGATGATTTGGGATGGATTATTTTGTACTTATAAACTGTGAAAGATATTTGGGACCAAGATATGCATTATATGTGAATACCTGAGCATATTGTTTGAACTGGTATATATACGTATATGTATTCCACTGGACACCTTGCTAGCACCCACCGCACTTAGATGAGTAGTCAGTGGTTGCGTTTGGGGCTACCCCCGTTGATCTCACTTTTGCAGGTCCTAGGAGCGAAGTAGGAGGTCAAGGGAAGGATCCGGGAACTTCTCACTGATATCGTGAGATACTCTGGACCAGAAGGACAGGAGGTATTGCCACATTTAGGATCATATTTTGTATGATGCTTCCGCTGAACCTTGTTCCTATTCTGGGGGAAAATTATTGTATAATACCTATTATGGTATGGTATTTTAAGAATGATGTGTGAAGTTTAATCGTGCATAATGAAATTCTCTGTTATTGTACTGGGAAGGAAGTTATATTGTGATGACAGAGATTGGAATTGAGGTTTGAAATATATATATAAATATTATGGAAAGATCTTTTTCTAACTATGTTAGTTATTTTAGTAAGTTAATTCTTTTTCCTAACATAGTTAGCACGATAAACGGTTTATTGTTTAATTATGGGTGTAAAAAATGGGATTAGAGAGTTATTGTTACATAATTCATTCATGAGTAGCTAAATCTTTTGATCTAGGATTGATTCAAGCCTTGTATGGATTGAAACCTAATTTGTTTCCTTTTCTTTTAGAATTTGATGACTATTTATGTTAATTTATCTTGTTTTAATGCCTCTAATTGACTGATCACCCTTTAGAGCGATTTGTTCATTTAAATTATACTCGAGATAGATAGTTTAGGTATAGAATTAGGGTAAATCAGACTAGACTTGAAGTTTAAATCAATTAACGGATGATTTGTCGGTAGAATAGAGATATATCTATCGACCTAGTTTTGTCAGATTAAGGTTGACTCTTAAGGCATACTTTCATTAATTTGTAACAAGAGATTGAATAAGTTTAATGAGAAGTATAGAATTGATTTTGACTCGAGAGAGCGTTTCAAGTACTTTAGAACCTTAGGCAAACATAGATTGTCATTTAAAGACTAAAGGAAGTGAAATTAATTAATGTTCATGAAATACAACGGTGAGAATTAATCCTAAGCTTAGTTAATTGATAAATTAAATATTTCTTGTTTGTTTCTTTATTTTTATTATAAAATTAGCTTTCAAAACCAGTTTTCTAAAAGAATTGGATTAGTTCAACTTAATTGAGTTTATTAGCCTGTTGTTTGATTGGGGTTTTAAAACAAATCTCTTTGGGACGATAATTTTATACTACGTTGCGATCCGTATTCTTGCGAGCTAACAATGCCGGAAAACCATTCACACTTTCTTTGAACAACGCCATTAATTCTTCCTTGTTTAACCTCCTTCTAACTCATTCGTATTGCATTTTGTGGCAAACCTAGGGTCATCTTTGCCTTTTCTTTTACTCAAATTTGAATGCGCTATTCCTCGAAGCTCTGTTGATAGTAAGAACATGTGAGTAAGTAGGAATGTAATGATTGTGAATGTGTGCTTTGTGGAATTTTGCCCTTTGATTTTTATACTTGTTGAACGAAATCTCAGCAACAAAAGGTTCAATCTCTACTCTCTTCAACATTTATTCAGATCTCTACTTTCTGAACATCATCTTTCCTTTTTTGCATTCTTCATGTTCTTCAAATACGTATGTTTCTTTCTAGTTTACTGATACTTAGAGATGCTAAATCGTTAATGTAATTAGAAACGTAAAAACAATAAACTCGGTGTGTAAAATCATAAGTTTAACCAAGTTTACAACTAATAATAATTTAAGTGACTCGTGACACGTTTTGGTCATATACAGCCATAAAAACGGTTAAATCGGAGAGTCAACTCGCGAGTATGACAATAATGGCCACAGCCATAGCCAGAGGTTCAATCTCAATCTCTCCATTATAACTCTTTTGGTTATCCTGTTTCTGCTCTGGTTTTCCCTTTTCTCTGTTTTCTCTTCATATTCTTTGCCCGCAAGCTCTTTTAATTCTTCAGTTAAGTTTTACTTTCAAATAGATGGGGGGTGATCCATTGGACATAGATCCAATTTTTAAATTTTTTGGATTCCGTAGAACCCAAGTACTCTCTTTCGAATCGAGGAAAGAGCTCTATCTGGTTTGTATGAAGTATTATATTTTACAATTTACAATTAATTCTTTCAAAGGCTACCATTGAATCTATTTTAGGAAAACGGATTTGAAGTTTCAATTTTTTTAAGTTGTTGTACCATATGAAGAAGTTTCATGGGTCATTGGACATTGACAACCTTTACCAAAACGTACTCTGACTATCTCTTTTCTTTTTGCTTTTTCATAAAAAAGGTTTCTCATGAAAATGCCTTTTTGAAGGTTCTTAGCGTGTAGAATTTGATCATTCTCAAGTGTCTTACAAGGATTTCCGTGAATCCATTTCTTCTAGCCAGTGGTTTATAAAGAAGCAACTAGATAATGCAGGGCTAGAGCTGTCTGGGTTCATCTCTCAACAGATGGAGATCGATGATTATGTCTATTTACTTCAGAGTTATATTAACTTGCCCTCTTTCAACGATGACGACCATGATGTTAGCAAATCGAGGGTTGACTTAGAGGTCTTTAGGTTCCTTCCAGAAAAATGTGTAGTTGTGCTATCAACATGCAATGGTTTGGTCCTCTGTCGCCCTTTGGATTGCATGAAATTCCCTAAGTCATTCTATGTGTGCAATCCTGTTAACAAGAATTGGATTGAAGTTGAGAGAGGTTATCTTGGGATCTTTAATAGTGTGGTGTTGGTCTTTGATCATTTGAAAAATCCAGTTGACGTCTCGACTGTATTCAAATTGATATATGTCAGGTTAGATCATGATCATGATAATGAAGATGAAGAGGACGAGCCAGAGGATCTGATAAATGGAGAAGGTGAATCATTGTGCCACACGTATTCTGATATCTACTCCTCAGAGTATCAGACATGGAGAATGTCACGGACTAGCTGTCTCTATGACTATGGGGTGGATAAGAGTTTCTCATCAGTTTATATCAAGGGTATCATATGCTGGCGACCTACTCATGGTGATCCTACCCGGCATCCTCACTTTTGACGTAGAGGATGAATCATTTTCTGTAATTCCATGGCCAACTTCAACCCCAAGATTCGAATTAACGAAATTATTTCCTTCCATAATCCTAAATAATAAATTCGGGTCAAAAGCTATCATAAGAGTAAGAATAGCTAAAACCATATCATTTATCAAGTGATTGTTGAATGCTAGAAGCTCATGTCATGAAATCTGTCATATTTTAATTAGACAGGTAATCAAAAAACAGAATCAAAATATTCCAATTTTCAACAACTCATTGTTAAATGTAAGAGCTTCATTTTGTGCATAACGTGTGCAGATTTCATGCGGTGAGTGTTATTTGATTTTCTCAATCTTTGATACGTCTTAAAACTTTGAAAACTAATATCAATGTATGAAGCCTAGGTTCGATAAGGATAAAGGGATTGGTAAACGTATGTTAATTACCAACCTAAAATTTAATTAATTTTTTTGTAACAATAATATATTTGTAAGATTTTCAAAAATAAGATCCCCTCATGCTCTTAATATTCATACGCCATTTTGGAGGTTATTCCTCATCTTCCAGCAAAGATTTTGCTCAATCCCTTTGCAAGAAATTCCGTGACTATTTTTTCTAGCTGGTGTTTTATATAAAAAAAAAAACTAAATAATGCAGGATTATTTAAACATAGATTTAATTAAAATAATAAATTATTTAAACATAGATTTAATGACTTATCTTTTATCAGAGATTCAATCATTATTTTAATGCTGGCAAAAAAATCATTATTGTAATCGTGCAATAAAATAAAGAAATTGAATTAAACATACCAACTTCAAAATTAAATTTTACTTTATAATCTTTACTAATAATATTTTCTGAAATTCAAAAAAAATTGTTAATGTAATACTCCTTCCGTTCCATAATATAAGGTCAATTTTTTTAATGGCCTAGTCCCAAAATATAAGGTCTTATTTGACTTTGTTTGAGTAATGTGTTTTTCCCCGTTTTACCCATGCATTAATTTTTCCACATATTCTCTTTCATCTTCTATTCATAATTACCTTCTCTTTTACTCATTCATAAATAAGGGCACATTTGGAAAAAATAGTATATTTCCTACAAATTTATTGTTTTTAACTAATTCTAACTAATTTTTTAGGAATCCGCAGTTCGGTTAAAAAGACATTGTACAGTAAAACGGAGGGAGTATATAAATAAAAATGTTGAATAAGTAGAAAAATGAAAATTATACACGCAATGGTTAAGCTTCTAAAACACAAAACGCACATTTAAATCAAATAAATTTCACGAAATTTAAGACTTCCAAGCATTAAGAAGACACATAAAACAGCCAGAGAAGAAAGAGTGAGTAGTATATAATCGTAGACCCTTAACTCTCAATAATTGGGATTTGAAATCCCAAAACGAAGATGACAAGTAACAACGATATTTGCTGGCAAAAAAAAAAAAGTAACAACGATATTAATAAATGTAAATAAATTAATAAAATCCACTCCAGTCATCTTAAATTCTTACTTCTTAGCTACTGCCCCTGATCTAATAGGTGATCAGTTTTTGTTGGCCTGGAAGGGAAAAATTTCACTTATCTTTTAAATGCGTGATTCTTTTTATGAAAAAAGAAAAAAAACATCTGAAATTTAAAAAAAAAAAAAAAGCATATTTCAATCCATGGAATATTAGAAATTCAGTATAAGACCTTAGACAGGAATATATGATTTTCAAATATTATTAAAATACACTTTTACCCCTAAATGCGGGATTAAGGCTTCACAACTTAAACAAGATACTTAAAAAAATCAAAATTAATGAATAAAATCCACTCAAGTTATCTTAAATTCTTCTTGCTTAAAAAAAAGTCCTCTTAAATTTTTAAATCCTAATTACTCTGTGAGTTTCTAAGGCAAGACTTCAGTTATGCCTTACATGCATAAATTTTAATTAGAATGGGCAATATTTCATACAAATGATTTAAAAGGAGAGTTTAGAAAAAGGATCGCACATTTTTTTCACACCATTTTGCTCAAACCAATACTGCTACACATACATGACACACCCCATTAAATAGTGCGCATTACACATACAGTACGTCGATTCGGATTCCGTACTCACACACTCTCTCTCCTCTTCCTCCCACTATTGCTCTGCGATTCTGATTTGCATGCTTGCGCTGAGGCATAATGTAACAAACTAACTGCTATTACAATCACTGCCTTTTTGATTTCTCATTCTCTCCTTCATTTTCCTTTTCCTCTGAACTGATCATAATTCCTTCTTCCTTGTTCGTTTTCTTTTTTTCCTTTATGTTGTTTCTATGTAGAAATGATCTCTCTGGTTTGTTTGTAGCAATGAGTAGTGAGTGAAACGCAATGTTTTGTTGCAAGTGAATGTGCGATTTTTATGCTTTTTCTACTGAATCTCAGGAAGGCGAGGTGCTCTGAAATTTAGCTGGCGAGGAAGATAAAGAGAAAAAGAAAAAGAAGGAAGAAGATAGTTAAGAACTCAAGGATGGAACAGCAGCAGCATCAGGTTTAACTTCTACTCTCTCAATTCCTTTTACCTTTGTCATCGATAGTTTTTTTGTTTTTTTTCCAGGATGAGTATGAAATTTTGAGTGAGGATCCCTGTTTTTCTGAATATCTTTAATATAGCTTTATGCTTTGATTTTTCCGCTTACCTGTTGTCTCTCTTCGATTTTCTTTCTTTCTTTTTTGCGCGAGCTCTTGTGGTTCTTTGTTTGAGCTCTTGTGTTCTTCAAATCGGTAAGTTTCTGTGCGATTTGTGTGTAGAATTTGAGGTGTTAAAGCATCTAGATAGTGAACTATTTCTTCTAGTTTCTTTCTCATTTTGTCTGAAACAAAAGTTTAAAAGAGAAATAATCGATTGCATTTTTCTTATCTATTGAATAGCAAATCGATATCTGTTTGGTTTTCTTAGAAAATTAAAAGTCAGCGAAATTAGGAGCTGAGAGCTTGAGAGGATCAGGTGTGGAAGCATAAAGACAATGTCTCTCTTCGATTTGTGAGATTATGAAGTTAAGAGCTTGATTTAGTAATATGTTGACTCATTATGCTTGAAATAATAATAACTCGAAATTCTGCTTATTGAGGGCCGTGTAAGGAAATCCTTTCGTAGCTGATTGTTGGAATTGGTAAATGTGTGCTTTAGTTAGAAGTTATGCTGCCATACAGTAAACTAAACAGGGGGAAAACCTGATTTTAGAAATTGATGAAACTCAGTGGTGAAAGAAAACTCGGATGCTTTTATCTTTCTTGATCTCCAAGTCTTTCCGATGATAAAGTGCCTTACCTTTTCCTCATTTTAGTAATCCTTTTTCTTTTTCCATTTAGTTGAAAACTCCCACTTCTGTCCTTAATTTAGGCAAAGACCAGAACTGAACCGATTTTGGAATGTATTGTAAAGTGAATTTGATTTGAACATGCTTCAATTTTCTTTGCTGTTGTAGGATGTGAAGAAATTTCGTAGGTCATTGGACACTGACAGCCTCTTTAATGTTCTGTCTCGTATCCCAATAAAGAACTTGCTTGGTTTTAGAAGTATTTCTAAGGAATGGTTCAACATTATCTCCAAGAATCGTCCCTTCATCAAAGTTCATCTTGAAAATACAGAGCCAACCTTGTCGGGCTTCATTTTTCAAGAGAAGTTCATGTGCAGCAATGAAGATATAACGAAAATCAGTTACATGAACGTTACCTCTCTTGATCGTCATCATGATAATGAACGCACAAGATCAAAATCCACAATTCATCACAAAATGTTCAGTTTCCTCCCTGAAGATGTTGTCGTCTTGTCTTCATCCAATGGCCTAGTTTGCTGTCGCAGTTGCCGTTTCCTCTCTTACCCTACAAAGACAACTTTTTATATTTGCAACCCCACAAAGAAGGAGTGGATTTCCTTGGATTGTTTTGACTACGACAAACATGAAAGCATGGTGTTGATTTTCGACCCATATAAAGACCCCATAGACATCTCCACGAAATTCCACCTAGTAAGGGTGAAGCAGGTTGAGAAAGAAAATGAGGATGAAGAAGATGAAGACGAAATTGAGTTATCGCACTACTTTTCATTTGAATTATACTCATCAACAACAAATTTATGGAAGAAATACAATGAGATATGCCGTTACGGAGGTTCAATCAAGAAACAAGGAATTTATACTGGGAATATCTTACATTGGCTCACTGATGCAGATCATGTCCTAACTTTTGATCTTGAGAAGGAACTATCTTTGGTGATTTCACCACCAATCCCTTCTGAAGAGTTCAAAGCCAGACATGAAGCTTGTATTGGGGAATGGAAGGGAATCCTCTGCTATGTGGTGATATCAGAACATGGACTTCATGTATGGCATCTTGAGGATTACTATGAAGCTAAATGGGACCTCAAGTTTTGGAAATCATTGGAAGATATTGAAAGTGGAAATCCCAAGTTCTTTCCCAATTTGAAGAACCATGTCTTGCGAAGAGTAGGTCCACACCAAAACCCATGGATGGATCCTTTAAGCTTCAAGGATGGAGTGTTGCTCATGAGGGTGTTTGTTCATGTCTACTTTTATGACATTGAGAAGAATTTGATGGTAGAAGTTTGCAATGTTCAAGACCTGAGTACTAATTCCTTACCTGGTCCCATTGTGCTTCCTTATTCCTTGAGTTTGGTGCCTTTATAAACTATAGGCCAAAGAAATATGTTTATCTTCACTCTTTCAACTTTCATTGTCTTTGTACAGTCTAAAATGCTAGCAAGTAATGGTATTATAGTGTACGTGATTAGAGGAAATTAGCTTCTACTTTGTTATGGGATCTTATCCATATTGCAACTTTTAAACAATCCACCTCACTCTCAGCTGACAGAGATTTGTTCAACCATATAAATCGACCCATTAAAGAAAAAGAAAACGAGTAAATCGACCCTTACTCTCCAGTTATAATTTTTTCATTTATATTTTCTTTACTTAGAAAATATTTATTTATTCTCCTTTCTTAACTTACAACCAATCTACAGCGTTTGCCTATTCATAAAAAGAGATGAGTATATTAAGAGTTCAGTATATTTAAACTATCTACATCTCATCTCGGAAGAGGAATCCCTCATATTCCTTTCCCTCTTATCTCATATTCCCCCTTAATAACCATTAGATCAACAATTGAATGATCCATATTTGGTTTTATATTAAATACTTGATTGTATGTTCTTTATTATAATATTCAATTATTCGTATCAAAATTCATGAACTTGCATATAATTGATTATTTTTCTTTTTATAATTTATCATTTTGATCACAAATTAATAATATGTCAAATCTAGACTATTCAATTGTTGATCTAATGTTATTATGAGGGATATGAGAGAAGAGGAGGGAAAGGAGGATTTACATTCCATGCTCATCACGAAGATGAGCAATGACTTTCTCATCTTAATATGTATCGTTTAGATTTATTTCAACGGTCTAGATTCATTTAAATTTATTTTAATATTTTTAATAAATTTTTATTTTAATGGATGCAAAATAAAAAATAAAGTTAATCTTATAACTGTCATTTATTGAAAAAACTAATTTTATCTTTGAAAAAATGGTCATTTAAATATTTTAAATATGGATCATCCATATCAAATTTTGGATGGTCCAATTTCGTCTTAACAATGAGAAGTGTTTTCTCATAACTATAATGAGCACTAAATGGGAACTCAAGAAAAGGAATAGGAGGGGTTCCTCTCTCCTAAATGTCATTGGGACAATCTAAATTAGATTTTTTAAAATATAATATAAAATATATTAATGGATACATAATCTAAAATCAAATTTGGACAACTCTATATTTAGTCTCCCTACTAATACCAATTCAAAAAAATAATTGCAACGAATTGAATTTCAATTAAGTCATAGTTTAAATGTTGTTAACATGTCAAAATCTTAAACGGGACAATTATGAGATTTTCTTGCTCCCATATTTTGTCTCTTTAGAGAAAAAAAAAGTGCATATTTCACCTGGACGATGGAGATTGGAGAGAGTAGGTGCATTTACGTTTTTACCCCTCTCCATAGTCTATGTCTCTATGACTCTGTACTCTGTAGAACAGTACTACCCCCATTCAGAATTGCAAAAGGCTCACACTGTCACGCCTCTTCTGTGCTCTATCTGCCTCTCTCTTCCATTTTCATGTTACGCCTTCGAGTCTCTGCAAATTCTCAGCGTAGCACAGTGTCCAGCCATATCAGGTAATCAACTAACAATGCATCTTTCTAGCATTCCCATTTCTTCATTTTCTATATATATATTTTTTTAAAAAAGAGCTTATTCAGTGATTTCATGGTGTTTGTCTGCTTAGCAAGTAACAAGAAAGGAGTGTATACGTAATTAGGGTCTCATTTGTTGAATTGTTTTCTTTCTTTCTTTCTTATATGTGCTTGACTGGCAAGAAATATAAAGAGGGAGGGGAATACACTTTGGGAATTCGCGGTTCTTGAAGCAGGTTTTTCTGTCGTACTCTTCTAACTTTTTCATCATCACTTTTTTAGGGTCTCGAAATTTTGCTGGAGCTCTTTTAGTTTCTTGTTTGAGTTTTCTTGGGCCTCAAATCTTTTATGGCCTGTTTGGCTGGCAAGAAATAGCTGAGAAGAAGTACATGAATATTGTATGAACAATGGACTATATATATATATATATATTTCCCTTATCTGCTGTATCTTACCAGGGGTAAAGACTCTGTATTCGCTTGCTTCTTTTATAAAAGGAAACCAGGATTCGGATTTTTATCTTTCAAGAACATTTCGCCATGCTCTGTTTTGGTCAGTGGAAGTTGGAAGATAATTGACAAAACTAGGGTGCCAAGAACAACTTCATCGCTTGCTTTCGATATTCGGTTCATATTAAAACTAGTTGTGCACATTTGTCTTCTTTTCGTTGTTATGATTTGTGGAGCCCATCATAATGAAACTTTGAATCCCTGAAACTTTAACATTAACTTCGATTCATATATTACAGTTCTTTGAGCCAATAGCATTGCTCTCTCTCTCTGTAACTTGCTTTGCATTTTATTATGGAACTTCTAAACCCTCAACAGATTTCCTAGCTTTCCTAGCATTATACTTATAAGTGATTGTGGTAATCATCACAAAAAAGGTGTGACTCTAGATGAGATGATGGCATGATGCTCTATGTTATCCCGGAGTTGGCTTCTCTCACTACAAAAAAAGGACGTTTTAGTGGCGGTTACTCTAGTCATGGAAGACCAAAACCGCTAGTAATTATACTTTAGTAGCGGTTATAAGCACAAACCACAAGTAAATACGACGGTTTGACCACAGAAGTAGTTAGTAGTGGTTTGGGGGAAAGAACCGCAACAAAATTGGCGCCCTTTGACGGGATGAGTAGTGGTGTAAATTTAGTCGCGGTTCTGGATGGGAAAATCGCGAGTAAATGAAGGGCCGCTGAATTAGTGGCGGTTTGTAGACATTAGTAGCGGTTATGGCAAAAACCGCCGCTAATTTAGAGAAATAAATGTAACTGCATTTAATACAGGTGGAATTAGTAGCGGTTATTTCATAACCGCTACTAAATTGAATAGTTTATAATGGCTCGTCCTTTTCTCTGAAAAGGCACGAGCCTGTTTAAGAGAAAGCGACGTGACGTGACTTCGACGAGAAACAAGAGGCTTGTTTTGTCCTATATTCCTTCAAAATTATGGTGAAAAAGAGCGATCGCAATAAGAGGCCTATGACCGCTGAACAATAGGAGGCTGAGGAGCGGCTTCGTAAGGAACTGGCTAAGCAGGCCGAGAGGGATGGTATAGAACAAGAGCGCATCCGTATACAGAACCAGCCGATTCTAAAAGATGTAATCAACGCATTCTGGAGTGGGGGAGAAAACTTCGACGAGACTGGAGGAGGAGCGAATTTTGAGGATATGGCACGTTGGTTGGACTCTGAGGAAGATGAAGAGGCGGGGCGCCCTCAACGATCCGCCGGAAGGTCCACTGGTTACGAAGTACAAGTTCAGGGTAAGGAAATTCAATTTTTACTGTTTTTATCAGATAATTATAATTTTTTATCGCTCATTAAATTGTTCCCTAAATTTTACAGACCCTTCTGGTAGCATAAGCGACAGGAGGTTGATGGTGCAAGATGCGATGAACCTTCCGAGCGGGCATAAAGTTAAAGTTGAGTGAGACGACTTGACCAAATTACCGGTAGGACAATGGGGGCAACTGTACGGGAGGTTCGTCGGGAGTGTAGGCCAGAATTACCAGCGATTCCCGATTGACGCTTTGGACTGGAGGAAGATTGATAAGGATTTTAAAAAGTTCGCGTGGAACCAAATTATTAAGGTTGGTTGAACTAACTTTAAGCTTATTTATTGTTTATTATTTATTATTGTTAGAATGTGATTTTTTTTAATACTATAAGAAATATTCTTATTATGTGTTATTTCATATTTATTGTTATTGGAATTTGATTTAAATAAATATTTGATTTTAATAAATATTATAGGAAATTTATTTATTATTGCTTATTTCTTTTTTGTTATTATTGGAATTTGGTTTTGATAAATATTTGGTTTTAATAAATATTATAGGAAATGTATTTATTATTTCTTATTTCTTTTTTGTTATTATTGGAATTTGATTTTGATACATATTGTAGGAAATGTATTTATGATTTGTTAGTTGTTATTTGTTATGTTTGGAATATGATTTTAATACATATTGTAGGAAATATATTTGTTATTTGTGATGTTTGGGATATGATTTTAAGTATTATCATCATAATACTAATTAAATATAGTTAAATTTAATTAATATTTTACAGAGGAAGTTTGATGTGAGGGACAGCCACAAGAATTGGACAGAATCAAAGATGGGGGACGGTTGGAAAAACAAGCGGTTGGATCTGTTCAAAGCAAGAGATCGGATGGGGAGTAGGCCGTTTCAGGAGTTGGTCGATGATGTCCTTGGTGGCGTCCCTGCGGATGCATGGGAGAGATATGTGGGTTGGAGGAAGGGAGACAGAGGGAAGGTATAATGAATAATATTATTGAATTGATATTGAAATATCATATTAAAGAAATATTTTTGAATTACTGATAATTATTTAATTTTATTTTACGTTAACAGAAGAGGTCGCAACAAGGTCTTGCCGCCAAGTCGCATCAGAAGGTTCATCATACGGTGGGGACGAAGCCGTTTTCGGTTGGCTACAAAGAGATGGTATGAAGGAATTAATTAAGCTTTATTGTCTAATTTAAAAATAATTTATATTTATATATTAATATTTAGTTGTATCTTAATTTTCAGGCGGAAGAAGCTGCGAAGAAATGGCAGAAGGCTACCTACGGTCGTTTATACCAAATAAAGCACAGACACGTCGACGGGAGTCCAACATCTAGGGAGGCTGAGGAGCAAGGTCATTTCACCGTGCCTCTCTTCAACTGCATGTGGGCAGACACCAGAACTTCTAGAGGCATTACCGTGGACAGCTTGGGCATCACGTCCATCAATTTCTCGAGGCTCATTCACACAGGGGGAGTGGCAGATGATGAGCCGTATATTCTTGCCTCACAGGCGCAACATGTATACTATGTGGAAGATCGGACACACAAAGATTGGCACATGGTGATTCATATGAAGCCGTGTGACCTCTACGACATAGGTGACGAAGATGATCTGGAACTAGGTAGCCAGCATTTTGAGCCTGAAAACTTCGACAACCTCATTTCTAAAGAAGACGGTCATTTACCAGTAGTTAGGTGAGGATTTTCACTACAAATAATTTAAACAAATTTCAACATTATTAGCAATAAAAATTTATATATTTGTTTATTTTCTTTTTAGGCAGAAGCAAGAAGAAGATGATTGAAGCAGGGAACCACAATTATTTTTTATTTTGTAAAATTTTCATAACAATGTGTATCAAACATTCATATATCATGTTTTTTTTAATGTAGCTTGAGTATTTTTTTTCACATTAATAAAAATTAGTAGAGGTTACAAAACCGCCACTAAATCTGCGGCCAAATTTTAGTGGCGGTTCATAAACCGCTACTGAAGGCTATTTTTAGCAAATTATAACTGCTGTCCAAACCACCACTAAATCGTACTCAGAGCACTATAAATACCCACTCACCCCTCTCATTTTTCTTCACACATTCATTCAATTCCTTCTCCCTCTCCTTTCAAATTGTCCCCAAACTGACCAGCAATGTGTTATTTTTTGTTTTATAAACAATTTATCATATTTTTTTTGTTTTTAGTGTTTGGTTTTATATTCTGAATTTATTTGTTTGCTAATATATTTTTTTCAGGTTATAATATTAAATTTTGTCATTTTTAGTGATAAAAATTTTTAATTTAATATTCATAATATTGTTACAACAAACTTAATTTGTTGTTTATTTTTAACTAATACTTGTTTTATTGTTTGATATATGGATTTCTTATACATATGGTGATTGTTAATATAGTTGAGAAATTTTTTTGATTTGAACAATAAAAAACTTTTGTAATAGTTGAATTTATTATCATTATTTTTTCAATACGTTAGATTATGTAAAATTAATTTCTGGATACCTAAACGTTTTTTTTTTCATTATAAACAGTAACCGCTACTAGTAAACCGCTGCTCACCCCTAGACAAGAATACTGTTAGCGAGCTAATTTGAAAACTTAGCAATATTTTTTAAGAGATAATATATAAGAAATTTATTTTTAACTGTGAAAAAGAAATCGTTCCCACTGGTTAAAGGTGTTGGGTCCACCTAGTGTGAATACTTCACGTAGAAAATACCTTGCTTAAAAACACCTCTTTGATTAAAAAAAAAAAAACTCCTTTTCTCTGATATTTTTTTTATTATAGTTTTCGGACAAATATATGTCTTATTAAGTTTTTTTAGGACTTGTTTGGTATGAGGGATTTAGAGGGGAGGGGAGGGGAGAGAAAATTTTTGTGAGCTGAATGTAAAAAAATTGAAGAAGTAGGGTTGTAATTATTAAACAAATATTATATGTAAGATAAAAGAGTAAGAGAAAATGATTATAAAATTTTAACCCCACATCACCAATTTTCTTAAATTCAATTCAAAAATTTTTTTCCTCCGCCTATTTTCCCTCCCCTCCCCTCCCTTCATACCAATTAGATCCTTAATACCAATATAATATTATCACATATATATACATACATATATATATATATATATCATCCAAATTCCAAAGCTAGGTGTTTCCTTGTATTAGCTGCAAAGTATGAATCACGGATGACTTGAGGTTGGGGCTTAGTACATCATCAAACCTGGCACCAAATTGTAATATGCTACTGGTCAAACGAACTGTAATATGCTGGAAAGTTCTAGATCCAAATGTTTTCTTCATATTAATCATATTAATTTTTTTTAAAAAAATGTGCATCACGATGATTTAAAGTATAAAAACACTTTTTGGGGATCCCTAATCAATAAATTGTTAAAATTTATATTCTTTGTTTCTTTTTTTTTATAAGTCGGACTACAAAAAAGCAATTAAAAACAAAATTTATATTCTTTGCTTGTATATAAGTTTAGCATACATTTTCCAAAGTAATATTAAAAATTCTTTTTTTGCCTTAATACTAAAAATTCTTTTTACGCATTTATGTCTTTTTTATTTCATTTATTAAACCAAGTATGCGGTATACACCCACACAAAGCAAGTATTCATTATCCAAAATAGTTTTCCTTATTACTTCATTTATACCCTTTTTATATTAAAATTTTATGAACTATTTCTTTCTTTCTTTCTTTTTACCAATCCTTTTTCTTTAATTTACTCCCCTCAGACCAAGGATACAATTAGTGGTGGAAATAGGCTAGGTTTGTGTAGGTTTCAACTAAATAGGCTGGGGTCTGTTTAAAAATGTAAAATTTAAGTTTGGGCCTGAGCCTGTATGTAAGCTTTTTTTTTAACCTGAGCCTGTACCTTCAAAAAGCCTGACAAAGCTTGAAAGTCTATTTAAAAGCCTACTTAAAATGTAGACTTTTAAAGAGGCTAAAAAGTCTATATTTCTTATTCCACATAGTAACCTATAAATATATTAAAACGTATATATATATATATATATATATATATCTCAAAAGGACTTTATGGCTATAAAACTACAATTTTTTGTCACTTTTATCTTAAAAACTAAAAGTAATTATTCTTTTGTTATAATTAATTTATACAATTTATTTATTTTATATTATATATTATAATAAAAATTACAAAACAATTAAATATGTCAGACTTGTAGACTTGTAAGTCAGGCATTACAAAAAAAGGTTTAACCTATTTACCTAAATAAACCTAATAATAAATCTGAATATGAACATGAAGTATTTAACAAAACCATACTTATTGTAGGTTAGCCATAAACCGCTAATAAATATCCATGCCTATTTCTAGATACATTATACACCCACTGACCCACATATGTTATAAATACAAGCACATCCACATATGTTTGGTTACAGATAAGCTATTGCTCTGTTTTTTTTTGTTTGAAATCAATACAAATACATCTAAGTATGCGTTGACAATGATTGATGGGAGATCCGAATGAGTGACGATTTGACAAATCTCAAAATATTAACCACCACAAAATGATATTTGAGGAATTTTCTAGAATATTAATTAATTACATGATTTTTTCATAATTAAACTAATTATTTTAATTGAACAGAAAATTTTTAATAAGAATCAAGACTATGTTTAAAATTAAAACCTTTTAGTTCTAAAACAAAAAACTTTTAAGAATTGGTGACAATAAATCTCCTTACAACTCAACTTACAGTTTTCATCTTAACGTGTTCTCCAAAGAGCATGCTGCTTCTGTGGAAGGATCACACTAATATTATACATTTCTAAATTTTTATATTCATTTTTTATATTCTTACTTATCCTTATCATTTTAGCTCTAAATTTTAATTTTTTTCGGAACATGTCTCTTATATCTTATCCACGTTTAATTTTTTAGCTGTTAAGTTATATTGAAAAAGGAAAATAACAAAAAAATCCCTTCTAATTTGCAAAATCCCAATAACAACTACACTATAGGTATTAACAACTTTATTATAAGACATTAACAACTAGTAACAATTCAAAATTCCTTATTTAGGATTTTGCAAACTGGAAGTGATTTTTTTGTCATTTTTCCTACTGAAAATCATAAATAAAAATGAAAATTATTGGAAAATCTTGGCGACAAAATTTATGGTTAACATGTCCCTAAACAAGTGGCGCGAGGCCATAGAACCCAGAATCAGCTTCGGCCGGGTTAATAATCTAACTTCCTCTTGCTCAAATTATTCAACAGTTGTTATTTATTAAATATGTATATTTACTTTATGTTGTGCCGGAAGGCTAGGATTTGAAGTCCAGACACAGGGTTGATTTTATTTTGATTGAGAATATTTTTGTCTTAAAATTTTATTAATTGTTTTTTTGGCCAACATTTTTTTTATGAATTTCGTTCACAGGAAACTCCCCAGTGTTTCATGGCTCCCATGGAAAGAGACTTTTCTCCATCACTGGAATATAGGACATGATACCAAATTAAAATTAGATATAGTCGTACAATAGTACTGCTGTAAATGAAAGAGTAGAAATGTTGATGGAAAAAAAAAAGAGGGGAATCAGTTTTCTTGATCCTCATGTGATTTTAATAGAATATGTTCAAAATATGATTTTTTTTATGTATTTTATATATGTAATATGATTCTCACGTGGAAGACATGGAAGTAATTTTTCGTCCCATTATAAAAAGTAAGTTTTCATATATTTTGACATATGTATAGTGGTCATTGGCAATAGACAATATTTTATTCAAGTAAAAATATATCGAAACATGATAAACCTCAAACCAAGTTGAAGGCTCACTTGGGGACACAAGACTAAAAATAAACACATGATAACATACAAAGACATACACCAATACAACAACAACTAAAGAAAGAAAGCCTGAATTTGCAACCATTAGGTCAAAAAATAATTAGTATTTCAAAGATACGTTAAAGTTTGAGTCTTATTTCGAACTAACTAGAATAAGATCAGATTAGAAACTTCTCAAAGTCCCCGAAGAGTAGGATTTGATCATCGAAGACATCGATGAAGTAAGGTATACGAGAGAACGCTACAGCGTACCGCCAATTCACACCAGTAATCTACGACGTCAATAGCTTTTAAACTATTAAAAGCGGTATTTAAACGACCCTACTGAGAGAAATGGAGTAGGCATACAAGCCTTTGTAGAGCATGTCGGAATCCTTAAGGCAACGATGCTGGGGTCCATAGATCGCAAGCTACAGAGACAAAGCGCAGTACAAACCAAAACAAGCAACAATATCTAGAAACAAACAATCCTAGTAATAACATTGCCTAATCCATGACTAAAAGGTAATAACACTGCAACATATACCCCGTTAATTTCTAATAGAAAAAAATAGAGCCATAAATATTAATCGTTAACATGAATTTGAAAATCATTATTAGCCAAATTGGAAATCTTTATATCAAACTTGTAAATACTTATGATTTACTCCATAAAGTACTCCGTTCGTCCCTATATATAAGAGCAAAAAATTTGAATGGTTTTGTCCCTTTTTATAAGAGTCTTTCACAATTCGTCAAGCATTTAATGAACTTTTTCCTATTTTATCCATCATTATTCTTTCTATTCACATTCAATTTCATAATAATTTATAACACTATTATTATATTTCTTTCTCTAACTTAAATAAGGGAAAACTTGAGAAAACAAAATTATTTCAGACATATTTATATCTCTTAACTATTTTTTTAATCTGTGTGATTTTAGCTATTTGACTCTCATAAAAAGGGACGGAGGGAGTATTTAACAATCACACTACCACAGGGGTATTTGTGTCTTTCAGAACATATATAGGAATCTCATATTTCTTCCTAAAATTTGAAATGCGAAAAAAAAATATTCATCAAATTTAAATGACTGATTTGCCCTTTCCCATAAAGTGATTTTTGCAAGATCTTCATTCCTCCCAATAAATAAGTCACCTCCAACTCCAAGTCTCCACACCTACAAATTGCGGCGCGTGAATATCGGAGCGTACGCCTAGTTAATCTTCCCTCCACCACCCACTGTCGCGTTCTTACATGCTCATCATTTTCCCATTCAACATTTCTCTCTCCTCTTACCCTAAAAACCCTCCCTTTCTCTCTCATCTGCAAACATGTCTTCTGCCTGCGGCGACGGCGGCGGCGGAGTCACCTCCGGCGCCCCCTTCCAATTCTACTTCTGCCACCAGTGCAACGCCTCCGTCTCCATTCCCACTTCTTCTTCCGGCGATCTCGTTTGTCCCAATTGCAACGGTGGCTTCATCGAAGAACTCAATCATCCTAACCCTAATTTCCCCAATCCCTTCTTTGATTTCCCAGGCAGAGGCGCCGGCGCCGGCGGAAACACCGGATTCCCCCTAGTTTTCTCCACCACCACCTCCTCCGGCGGAGGGCCGGTGTTCGACGATCTTTCCACTCTTTTTGGCGGTGGTGGGCCCAATCGATCGTCTCCCTTCGGAGAATCCGATGCGTTTAATCCTTTCGCGTTTCTTCAGAATTATCTTCAAACCCTAAGGGCAGGCGGTGCAAATGTTCAATTCGTGATCGAGAATTCTGGTGATCCTAATGGGGCATTCAATGTCCCTGCGAATCTGAATTTTGGGGATTATTTCTTTGGTCCTGGCCTTGAGCAATTGATTCAACAGCTTGCCGAGAACGACCCTAACCGACACGGGACGCCGCCGGCTTCGAAGTCCGCCGTCGAGGGCCTCCCCGTTGTCGAGATCTCGCCGGAGTTGCTTTCTTCGGATTCCTCGCAGTGTGCTGTTTGTAAAGACACGTTTGAGCTCGGGGAAGAGGCGAAGATGATGCCTTGTAAACATATATATCATAAAGATTGTATCTTGCCTTGGTTGGAATTGCATAATTCTTGCCCTGTTTGTCGGTATGAATTACCCACGGATGATCCTGATTACGAGCAAAGAACTCGTGGGAATTCTACACAGGTGAATCAGAATCAATCTGTGAGCGAAGGTGGGGCCTCTGGTTCTTCCGAAGGCGGTAATGGTGGCGGAAGCGGGAATGTTGGCGGCGGCGGCGGTGATGCGGCGCCTGGAGAAGAGTCAACGAGAGAACGCAGGTTTAGGGTTTCATTGCCTTGGCCTTTTAGGCAATTGGCTTCCTTAGCGGAGACTAGCAGTACTACTGGGAATGCCAACAATTCTTCTGGAAGAAGTGGAAGCCAGAATTTTGAGTCGGAGACCAGACAAGAAGATCTGGATTAAAGACCTGTAAGTTTGAATGCTTTTGCTATTCTTTGATTTGAATTGAATGGCTCCTTCTCTTTCGTTTGATTGGCTGAAGCTGTATGTATTGCAACATACCACGATCTTTGTCTTGACTCAAGACATACGATCAAGAAGCACTGAGGTGCTCTTTTGAATTTAATTTTGGAATCTTGCAGTTATTATCCTTGCTTTCCTTATTTTACTTGCTGTTTGATTGTTCTTTAGCAATTGGAACCTCCTGATCAAAGTAACCGGCTGACGAGCTGTATTTGATCAGAAACTTGTTGTCTTCTTGTTTACTTAGCTAGATGAATGTGCAATAGGTACAACTCACTTTTAAGAAATAATTGATCTTTTTGGTTGGAGGCGTCTTAGTCAGTTCCTGAGCATCCACCTTCTATTAGATGGTGTAGATGAGATATCTGCATTGTTGTAATACTCGCTGTCTTTTTCATGCTCTATTGTTGATGAATTGGCAATGGAGGGGTTAATCATGGTGATTCTGAGAGGAAAATATTTGGCATGTGTAATAAGATGTTTGCATGGGTAGTGCTTTTCATCCAACGGTAAAGAATAAAATGTCAGCTCAACAAAAATAGCTGTTTGTCTGGTCATGTTTTGGCCTCTCTTGCATCTGACTAAATTAAAGGACGTGAATTTGGTTGGTTTTATTCAACATGCATAGCCCACAAGAAGATGAAGATGAATGTAAAAGGAGTTTATATCACGTCATGAACTAGTTTGATAAATAGCAATATTGTCCGTGGCATGTAATGGCAAGTCCCAAAAACTGCCACACCATTTTTCTAGTGACTGTATTGGTGAATATTTGTTAACTGCAATTGCAGCTAACTTAATTTCTTTCTTTCTTTATTTTTTTTCAATTTTCTTAGTATCGTATAATGTTAGAAATTTTATAAAGTTGGGTTGTTTATTTGTGCATCTGACTGCAACTTTGATGGGCCCTTAACTAATGGGCGAGTTGCGATGTTGGACTTAGAGGAAGTGGGGGCATTCATTGGGTTTTTTTTGGGGGGGGGGGGGGGGTGGTTTGGCGGTCAGAAGGAAGAGAAGAAAGCAGTTGGTGAACGAATGTGTTGAGAGATTCTATCCTCTTGAATGCCGGAATATTGTGTTCATGTTGGTTTTGTTGCATTTTTATTGCTGTTTGTACCTAAATCCATTAGACTTACTATGGCTAGATTTTATCCTATTGCATTATGCATTTTTGGAGCTGATCCCATCATTATGTATCATAGTGGTACAATACGAGAGAGGGAAAAAAACAAAATGGGGATTTAACTAGAAGAAGATGAAAGAAGATTTGCAATGTGGAGAGTAGCAGAGAGGAAGCTGGGAAGCTGTTCAGCACATGCAGACAATTTAATAGAAACGATGAATCAAATGGAAGAGATGACCAAGAAAATGCAAGTACAAATTAGAGATATAAAGGAAAAGTTGAGAAGATAGAAAGCAGAACCCTCAAAACAGAGGAGGTAAATGAAAAGGATCTTGATCAAGGATCAGTTGAATTCAAAATCCAGGGGGAACAGTTATCTCGATGATTTAAGTGAAACAAATAGAGGCAAGAGAGACTTGCAGGAAATATGCTGAATCAATGGGTTTGTAGATTCTGAAGAGGTCTTTGAGAGTTATCTTGAAGTGAACTGCTAGGAGCATGTGTGTTCTGTTCTGTTCTTATTTTCCATAAACCTGTAGCTGATTCAGCTTAGACTTACACTCTGGCTGGATTTCACTCTTGTGAATAATATATTTCTTTTCATAGTTTTGGTTGTTGATAAAGCATAATGGTGTCTTGTGCTTCATGTAGCCGGCACCACCTTGTGGGATAAGGCATGTTGTTGGTTGAATAATACATTTCTAGAGCTGATCCTATCAAATTAAAATTGAGAAATCATAATATGATAGAAAATAGAGTTATACAGTAAATTTTAACATGTCTCTTTTTTGTCAACCCATGTTTATTGTGAAATAAAGTGCATGGCATGAGCAGTGTGGCTTGGTACAAATTCTGAATCAATCAGAAATCATTTAATTTTGTTTACTTTTTAGAGCTAATTGGATGTTTGTGATATTTGAAGCTTACAAACTATTAATATTATGGGCCCCTCTCAGATTTTTGTAGAATTTCTTAATTTCACTTCATCACTTATTTTTATTTCAACCAAAAGATGTGCAGGTTTGACTGTAGATGCTACTATCTTTTCCGGTTTGCATCTTGCCTTTTAGGCTCAATATTCAGTTTTTCACTCAACTGCTGTGAGTCTCGAATAAGAAGAGATTTGATGAGTTGTAAGGAACATTAGAATTGGGATTTTCCGTTGACAGCCTCAAAATTTACCCAAAAATTTCATGTAACTACTGGCACAATCAAACACACAAACACACATTTTCTGACCACGGATGGTTGTTTTGATGGATACACAAGCCGAGCACATATATAACCTACTTCCCTGCACGTAAATGAATTCCGTATCAACCATTATAGTCTGAATTAACTATTTTTGCAATTGTATTGTTTTATATGATGGTAAATTTTATAGATACACAGTCTTTCAGTGTGGTTAGTTTTATTACCTAGAGTGGGTCCTTGCCATTATATGGAGAGCCTAGATATAGGTTGTATTATTCACGGCTTATGAATAGTGTCGTTTTTTTTTAGCTCTTAGTGATGTGTTGTTGATGGCATTTTTTTACGTAGATACTCTATTTCATTATAGAAGCCAATCTCAGATATCAGGTAGGCGCTGTGTCTAACTGGGACATATGTTGCCAATTTATATTTCAAGAATCTTATTAGTAATTGTGTTGAAATTTATGGTGGCAGGACTTAGGTTCTGAAGAAGAATGCTCTCTTGCCCTTTTCACCTTCCCTTTAATGGTGAACTCCTGGAGATAAAATTACATAAGAACATGAAAATCTCACCTATTGTCTGGATAAATCTAGAAGATAATCCTTAGAGATTACTTGGATTGTTTCCTGAATAAACTTAGGGGGTTTAATGCAGCTCTTTGGGTTATTATGGTTTATGTTCAATTAAAGAGATTTTTTATCCTGAGCACTGGATTGTAAGATGAGAACTTATTAATAGAGCATCACTTTCTTTTCTTTTCTTTTTCAACTTGTACCTAGTTAGGTATGCAATGTTCTTAGGCCTATATCTAACTCTTGTAGGAGGAATGCAGTGGGAGGTTTTAACTTAGTAACCAAATTGCACGCCGCCGGATCAGTGTCAGGAGAGGAATTAATCCATTTAAGAACTGTGAATAGGATCTCCTTGGATTCCTTAGGATTATAGTTGAGTCATCTTTCATGAAGGTTATTTTGGGGGACTAACTTGAAAGTTATTCATGTTTGAAAAGGTAATTTGCTTTGTTAGTTGTGACCCTGATCACGTTTTCTTCACATATTCCTGGTCTGTTAGTTTTAATTGATGAATAACTTGCTGTTGATGAGATCTGATCGATGACTCTTATTCTACTGAATGTTTGAAATATTTACATATTTCAAGACTGGTGGTATCAAATCCTAGTGTTTTTCTATCATCTACGTGAATGATGGTGTAAATGTCAAATATCAAAGGCAAATATTAGGACTCATCTTTTCAATATTGAGCTTAACTGAAGTCACATGCCCACCATTATCAAACTGTTTTCCTCCCTTTTTGGGATCTTTTGATGTATGTAAGCTACATGGTGAATATATGTTTTATGATATAACTGCTCAAAGGCCATAATTTGGAGATGATTTTCACTTGGTTCTTCTTCTTTGGCAGGTATGAAGGGTGTTTCAAATCCGCAGCATTGTTTAATAGGAATGATGTTAAATATCAATTGGTAGTGCGTAGTGACAGTTACAAACGTTATATTTCATCATAATAAACATAGGTAACTTCCCATCATCATTTTGACAGGTAGAATTCTTCAGAAATTCATCTCTTTTTTCCTGCTATATTGGATGGATTATTATGGAACTTCCATTTTCTGGGATTTCTTTCATTTGGTTCATTTGATCTTGTATTGTCCTTCGTCTGCCTTCTCTTGCTGGGCAATATATGCTATATTCCAACAGCACAAATGGTCTATATATATGTATATATATATATGCTTTCCTTTTGCAATTTCTATTGCATGTCCATTTAGGTTAATGGTGTTTATAATGTTAAAAGTTCAGCCAGTATTTTCCTAAACGGTTTTGTTGGTTAATATACAACTGGTCTTGTATGGAGGATGGGTTTAAAGAATTGCAATGGTACTACAGTATATGGGTAACGTTGATTTTTTTTTTTTTAAATGCATATTAGCAATACATGTATGAACCATGGTTGGTTTAAATGTATGTTGATTATGTAAATATAATTTTCAGTTAAATTATTGCTTGAAAAAACGCTTGCAATGCCACTGCAAAAACTATGGTGAGGGAATTTGGAATTTGGGAGTAACAAAAGTATTTGGCCGTATGTGCAATTTATAATTACCAGAAGAGGTTGGCAAAAAAAAAAAAAAAAATACCTGAAGAGAATGACAAATAATCCAGAATATAGAATCAAGAATGACGCTGCACATACAAAGAAAGGAATCTTCCATGTTAAAGTTCTGTTTGGTGTGAAGGAAATGGAGGGGAGGTGAGAGAATTTTAAGGAGTCCAATTTAAAAGAAATGAAAAAGTAGGGTTGAGAAAATTTAAAAAGAAATGATGCAAGATTAGAGTGAAAAAAAAATCATTTTAACCCCAGATTTTATATAACTAGTTAAAATTTTATGGGAGTAACCTCTCTCCAAAGCTAAAAAATTAACAAACCTTGCCACTTTGTGAATTTCTCCTCCACGGTTTTATATAAAGCAACACCTTTGAAAATCGAAGAATAGATATGTAATAAAAGATCCAAGTCCTTGAACATTGATGGTTATTTAAATAAAATAAGGTTGGGTTAAAGGTGATATTATCCCCGGAAATATGCACGGCGGATCATATCTGGTCCGGAACTATGTATAGTGGATCACATGTGTTACGGAAGTATTTTTTGGTTCAATTTTACCCTAGAAGTGTGTAAAGTAGATTATATTTGCCCTTTACCGTTAAAATATTAATGGTCAACGTCAACTATTTAACGGTTAACGTGAGTTTTTTAACGGTAAAGGGCGAATATGATACATTTTACACACTTCCGGGGTAAAATTGGAGGGAAAAAAACTTTTGGGGCAGATGTGATCCACCGCGCATACTTCCAAAGCAAGTCGGATTTTTAACCCAATAAGGTTTAATATTCCATCAGTTTCTAAATATAGGATTTAGTTGACTTTTTATATAAACTCCTAAGCAACCTAAAGAAGGTACTTATAAATTGATTTGTTTGAATTTTTTCTCTAAACTAGTTTAATTAACTTATTAGTTAATATATAATCTAATAATATACAAAATATGTTATGATTAAGTGCCCGTTTGACTTTCTTAATTTTTGAAAGAAAAAAATCAATTATATCTTATACTTAAGAAATGATGAATAATATGAAAGTGTAGCCATTTTAACGTGATTGTAGCAACTTTTTTTATCTTAAAAAAGGGCAGTATCATAGTATGGCTTGTTGTTACCAATCAAGGGCAGTGCTATTAAAGGGGGAAGGGGAACCAGAATGCCTAGCATGTAACCAAATTAGGGAAAAAAATCATTAGCCAACGCCCTTTATTTTTTCCCCACCTTTTAACAATCCAGCAGCCTGTTTTTAGCTTTACTTTTCGTTTTGCTTATTTATTTTTGGCTAAAACTCTATATTTTTAGCTTACTTTATTTGCACTCATGTTTCTGGTATTGACTCCATTACTTTGGCCGGTGCAATTGCACAATAAATAGATATTTCTTCCTGAATAAATCCTATTTCAGAACACAACATGTTAACTGAATGATTCAACTTATGCTATTTATTTAATTATGTTAAATACTATATTTTGAACAATTAGTTCTAACTTTAGATATATTCCCTTTATTTACCTGCCTCGTGCATTTTACTTTCTGTTATTGTTTTCAAAATATATTCATTTACCAGACCGTTTATTCAAAGCTTTTATAAATTGCCTAACAAGGTGATCAATCTGAAGTAATACACTGTCATTTGTCAATCTTTATCTGAGACTCAGGACACAATTTGGCACAACCAATAAATGATATGATGAATATTGCCAAAAAGATAAATAAATGATTTGAGAAAAAATTCTCCCAATACTAATAGGTGTGGGTTGAAGTCCTCTTGAAACTAATTCAAAATTTCTCTTAATTGATATTTATTTTGGGAGAGGTTTTCAACACAATGCCTTTGTTGATAATATACGCCCCCGTGCTAATTATAAGATCACTTTAACTTTTTTTGGAGAAATTAAGAATGCAAAATTAATCACTTTAAATTGTCTCTACTTATCTTTTTTCTTCAAAACTAATTTATTCTACTTATAAAATAACCTATAATCTAATTACATGTGGCATATGTTATAAATCAGTAGTCTAATTTATTTCTTTAACTTCCATAAAAAAAAATCAAAGTGATCTTATATTTAGGACTGGATGGAGTATTTTTTAAACCCGATGTACTGCTGATTATGCCACCCGTGTGTGTGTATATATATATATATATTTATGAAAGCAGTGTTATAATAAAAGCTATCGATCCTAATTACAGTATATTTATTCAATTCAAATTCAGGTTGTCAATGGCTTATACGTGCAGTCACAAGTAAGAGTAATGAGATGTTTGAGCATGAGTGCACGTCTTATAGTTTTGTAAATGAGTTGGAAATTTTCTTTAAAAATATAAGTAATCTAAAACATTTATTATATTTTAAAATATAATAAATGACTTAACCACATTTTCCTAATTATGAAGAGGTGGTTACACTATCTCTAATTCTTAATTCTTAATATAAGACTCTATTTATTAATTTAAAGAAATTAATGAAGTTAAATAAATTGTTATAAATTATTTATATGTAAGCGCTGCTAAGTCCAATAACACACTAAGTTTTTTAATAGGGACTTATCGGGCATGTTTGGATGCCACTTCTGGCACCCAGAAGTGGATCCTAGAAGTAAAAGCAAAATTTCAAGAATTAAACATGTTTGGTTTGCCTTATTTTCAGAATGACTTTTGGTCCAAAATGACTTCTGCAACGTGAAAAGTCAGAAGTAAAAAAAAGTTACTTCTGGCTTCTGACTTCTGACTTCTGGTGGGTCCCACACCTTTTGTTATGTATTATTTAATAAAGTGGGTAGGAAAATTAGACTGTTAGACCCCTAAAATTCTAAAATAAGATAATTTCTTTTAATATAAAATTTTCTTTTTATCTCCAAAAATTTATCATAACAATTTCTAACTACTTTCTCCCACAATATACTCCATTGAGCGAAAAATATTATTTTTTAAAATTATTTTCCTGAAGATAAGGGAGAAACTAAGCCTTTAATAAGAATATATGCATATTATATATGTATTATTTAATGAAAATAATGCCCTTTTTAGTAATTTTTCATCTAAACGTGCTTTTCAATATTATCATCCAAACATGTTTCTAAAAGTCATATTGAAAAAAAGTCACTTCTATCATCACAAATCCAAACATAAATCACTTCACACAAATGACTTTTATCCAAAAGTCACTTCTAAAAAAAGTCATTCTGAAAAAAGTCACTTCTCCAACGACACTCCAAACACACCCTCAAATACTTGTAAAGAAGAAACTCAACTATTGAGTCATTATTAATGAGAGAATGAATTAAAGAGATTGAAGGTGAAGAAGTGGGTTTAGTTAAAGTGATTAGGGTTGGTGAGTCCATCAATTTGGGGCTGAGGGTTTGTGAATGTGAGGCAGTGTGTGTCGGTGCAGGGGTCCGGCCATATTAGTCTCTCACCGCGTTAACACATTTTTTAATCATATTTAATTAAACTCTGACCCAACTCGTGCGCTTTCCAGCTTCCCAAAATAATACTATTAATACTTCTCTTTCAAAAAAAATATTCTACCAACCAATATTGTTGATAAAAATGTGATAAGAGACTTTTTTTTTTTTTTTTCAGTGAAAACTGCATGCGATGTTGTAAACTCGAAAGAAAGGGTACATTGTTCTTTACCTACAATTTTTCGCGGTTATCAATGATACGAAAGTCTCCTTCTAACTTGTAAGCTGATTTTGCTAAATACTCGATCCTGATCTTAATTATAAGAGTCAGTTGACTTTTTTTTGGGAAAATTAAGGATGTAAAACACATCACTTTAAATTGTTTATATTTATCTTTTTTCCTCAAAACTAAGTTATTTTACTTATAATCTATCATATAATCTAACTACATTTTGCATGTATTAAGATTTAAGGTTATAATTTGTTTCCTTAATCTCCCCAAAAAAAGTCAACTGACTGTTGTAATTAAAACCAAAAATAGTAATTTGCAAGAGTATTCGACTCTCTCTAGACACATTGTAAGTTTGTAACTAAATACATCAATCTCTATGGAATAGTAATCTAATAAGCCACTCTATAATAATTTAAAAGAAAAAAAGCACAAGTTTGAATCCTAAAAAACATATTTATTTATAGAGACAAAAAATTTTTAAACTCTAAATTTTGAAATAGATTAGTTTCGACTCTTAAAGATCAAAGTTCAAAGATACCAATAATTCTATGTTAAAAACAAAAACTCTAATAGTATTTTTTTTTTTTTTAAAGAAGACTCATCATAGATCACACATGAGCTCATAATTGTAGCCGAATCCTGTTCATAAAGAGATCCTCACACTCCTCAATGTCTGCAGTCTGCCCCCCTCATTTGACTTTTCCTGCCCCATCCCACCTTTTTTGGCTTAAAATTAAGGGAAAAAGATAAATAAATACCCTCCAATTTACAAAATCCCATTAACAACTTCATGATAGGTATTAACAACTTCATGATAGGTTGTTGTGTTGTTAATACCTATCATGAAGTTGTTAATAGGATTTTATAAATTGGAGGGTATTTATTTATCTTTTTCCCTAAAATTAATAATTAGCACCATGTACAAGTAGTGTGAATTACTCTTTCTGTACTACTATAATAGTATAAGATAATTTAGGGCATGTTTGGATTAAGTTTTGGAAACTGAAAAAATGTTTTTAGAGAATAGATTCTGAAGAATAGTTTCTGAGATTACAAAAAAAAATAACTTCTGACAAAACCTAGTTTTTCTGTCCCAAACCTAGATTTTCAGGCTAAAAAGCTATTTTGGAAAAGTTGCGAGTGTTTGTCTGACTTAACTGAAACCTAGATTTTGACAATTAAAAGTTATTTTAAAAAAGCTGAGAGTGTTTGTCTACCTGATTTTGAAACCTAGGTTTGGGTGAAAAAAGTACTTTTTTTAAGTCACCCAAACAGCCACTTAATCTTATAAGAGATACTAATAGTTGGGTTAAAATTTTAAATATCACATCTTATTTTTGTCCTATTAATTATTGGTTACTCTCACTCTAATAATTAATTATTCACCCCTTCTGTCAAACACTTCTTAAATAAAAGTTAAAATAGAGACAAAATTGCATTTAAATATTTTGTAGTACATTTTTTTAATCAATTTAAACTAACTTTCTATTATAATAATTTGATTATTTATGTCTTTTAAAAAGAATTTGAGAGAGAAATATAAATATACTATTTCTTGCCCCATAAATATAATATATATGATATGATATGAAATAAAGGCCCAAGACTGTGAGCATTGCACCTAGACTCTAATCCAATGTTCTAAATCTATAATTTCTTTATTAATACGAAACAGAAAGTTTACCTAATTTCAGTGATATTTAAATGGCTATGAAACTTATACTTTTATACATTTTTACTAAGGTGGGAATTGAACAGAATGATGGAGGCAGTCACTTTCGTGCTAGTTTAACATGAAAATTAGTTAAAGTCAGACTTATGTCTATATATTTATAACTTTTTAATAAGAGTTATGGTATTGAAATTTAAAGGAAAAATAACTCACATAATATGATAGAATGTTTTTTAAAAAGGAAAAAATAAAAATATTTTTTCATAAGTCAAAAGGAATATGTAACTTTTAAGTCTGTTTTTAATAAGTTATGATCTTTTTTTAATAAATTATGATCCATTTGAGGCTTAAATAAATAGTAGTCCTTCAATAATATAATATCAAGTTGATATTTTTTAGAGTTTTTAAATTTGTAAATTAAATTACTTGAAGATATATGTATTTATATTTTTTTTGCATAAATTATAAATTAATAAATAATTTAATAACATGGATCCTATGTTATAATCAAATAGTGTATTTTAAAATCTTTATATCTCTAAACAAAATCAACTTAAACTTAATTGCACAGAACCAATATAAAATCTATACAATCTAAGGTTGTGTTTTTTTCTTTTTTTCTACAGGGAAAACGCGCATGAGGAAGAAGGATCCAACGCGATATGCATATAACAGAAGAAGCAAATGGTGATAGATAGATTATAGATAGTTAGCTCCATAGAGTCAAAATCTTGTTGAAGTTATTGGTAAAAAAAAATCTTGTTGAAGTTTTTATATACAAGAAGAAGAAGCCCTCTCTCTCTCTCTCTCTTTCAGTTTCCCTTCACCAAATTATCGCTCCATTCTCTCCTTCATTCATTCATTAATTCATTCATTCATCTTTTGTTTAACTTGCAGTTCTCTCTATAAAAAACCCAAATATTTCTTCTACCTTAATTTCTATATTCGAACAATTTTTCCCTCTCTCTGGGTTTGTACCCAATTCGTTTCTCTTTCCCTAACCGGGTCATCTTCGAGATTGTGCATGTGAGATTCCTGGGTTTTCATCGCAGATCTTGGTGTTGGTGTTAGAGGCAACGGTGGGTTTTGGATTCTGTGAAAGAAGAAGGGTTTGGTGGAGATGTCTCCGTCTAATTTTATCTTGAATGGAAGTGCTTGTGGAGGTAATGGTCGCAATTGGATTGAACATCCTGTTTCCAAATTGGACACTCTTGCCGGCGTGGCAATTAAGTACGGCGTCGAGGTACAAAATCGTTTTCACGTATTATTTTCCGATTGTGATTAATTTTCTTAGTTTGTGTTGAAGAGGGTGTTTTGTGAATTTTTTTCTTTCAAAGGTTGCAAATCACGGAATGATTGTTGAAAGCTTTGTTTGAAAACGAGGATGAGTATTCTGTGTTTATGATTTTATTTTACTAATTAAAAAATGACATGCTTGTTCTTTAATCCCATTTTTGGGACAATTGAAGTTTTGTGCTTTGGTTTCTTTGTGCTGCTGATATGAATGAATCACTTTAATTCTGCCACTTTCTCCCACTGCTTGATAATGCTGATAGAGAAAGACAAAAAGGTCGAATTGGGTCTTGAAGTCTTAAAAGAACTCAACTAATAATTTGTCCACATGTGCTGTTGTCCACTTCTATGACATACTTGGTGGTGGATGCTACCCGGTTATGGAAAAGAAACTGATAATAGGAAAGAAGGGCTTTCACTTGTAATCAGTTGTACAGGTGGAGGTAAATGGAAACGGGAATGGAGATTTATTCTCCTCCCTTTTATATGCAGATTTCAGGATGAGAGGAACGGGGTCCTATTCATTTTGAATATAAGTTGTCTCTGACAATTTGTTTTCTGGTCACTGTCAAATATTTGATTGTTTATGCTTCATTAACCAGTTCATAAGTATTGATGATGCCTCCCTTCCAGATTCGATATAGGATGGAGGTGGTCATACATAAATGTGGAAAGTTTGTGAGAATCACTTTCACACTTTCACTGATTTCAACATCTTATTTGTACTAGTATTCAAAATACTCACCTTGTGTTGTTTGGGGGAAAAGTAGTTATATATTTGTAAATTGACATATGCATTAACTAGCCTATTCGATCACTAAACTTCACTACCGCAGGAGAATATGCACACATGCATGTTTTTGTATAATTGTAAATGCTGATAATGTTAATGATAGGTTAGGTGCTTTGCCGTTCTCCCTATTAGCAGATTTACTGTGATTATTTTAACAGTAGGGTGGTCCTAATATATTTGATGTATCTAGTGGGGGAGGAGTGTAGCTGCCTTCTTGGTTGATTATCAGATGATGATTTGTCTTCCTTTTGATGGCAACTCCTTGTAACACTTTTAGGTGGCTGATATCAAAAGGATGAATGGACTAGCCACAGATCTTCAAATGTTTGCATTGAAGACTCTGCGGATACCATTACCTGGAAGACATCCACCCTCTCATAGTCCGCCCAATGGACCTGCCAATTCAGGGTACGTACATACTATGATTTCTCACATTTTTTTCCTTTGATCTGCCTTATGAATTATTTTGTTGAGAAAATTCTGGCAGTGCCCATTATTTTTATTGGTTTCGCTAGAAATCATTTCATCCTTATTTTTCAATTTAGCTCCAGTTTAGCATCCACTCATTGTAATCTGCTACTTTAAGAATTTACTAGGCAAATCCATTTTCTTTAATTGTTTTATTAAGATGTTTTAAAGTTAATTTGTACTTTCACAGTTAAGGGATCATGTTGGTATTTCACCAGCCACATTTTCCTTGGATTTTGGACTATGATCAATATTATCATTGGTTCTAAAATGTTTAGTGTAGAAAAAGGGTGGGCTGCCTTGTGTTCCCTGATGGTTTGCTGAAGTTCGGGAACTATAAAAGAATTTTAGTATGCCTTTCCACATGATATGCTTCTATAAATTTTATTTATGATTGGATATTTGCTTTTGCTTATTTTAGGGTGAGGATAGGTTTATTTTCTTTTTGAAGTTTGCTTATGGTGATGTAATAGTTCATATAGCTATGTACCTCTTTAGTTTCAGATAGAATTAAATTAATTATCAATTTTCTGAACTGAAATCTATGCTGAACTGTGGGAATTCATTTTACTGATTTTTTTGGTGAAAATCTTGCTGAAATTTTATTGCAGAGACTACAATTCTGGAAAGAGATGTCCTCATTCAGGTCAATCTAGTACCCAGGAACCTTTCCCATCCATACGACTGAAAGCACCCCGAAAGAAGACTTCTTCAGCGATGGCTTCTCTACAATCATACTATGGAATTAATTCTTCAAAACCAAGGGGTCAAAATGAAGAAACAGAATTGACAGTTTATAGATCTGCTAGTGGAGATGAGCTCAGAGATGAATGGTTCCCCAAAGCCTCACCAATTTCAGAGATGCCATCAAACCAAGATCACAAGTTAAGAAATTTTGAATATGATTTACTGACCGGGGACAGAGGAGCAACTCAATACCTTGCAGAGATTGAGGATGTGGGGAGTGATAAATCTGATGAGAAATCGGTCCGTAGACGTCAGAAGGCTGAAGTTGATAATGGTGCTGATAGTCCTGACAGGCTTTTAAAACAAGATTGTAGTGGTGGAAGCAGTGCCTTTTCTTCAACAGGAAAGGGTTTCGCCACAAGACCAAAATCAGCCAGCCGGACGGTGTTGTTTCCTGAGACTGACTCGGGATGGTTGGATTCTATTCCAATGGGTTTTGGGGAATCGATAATAACTGATGTGCTTTCTGGAGTGCGTAAATCATTAAGTGCATCAAGCCTCAAAGATCAGGAAAAGAGTAACTCAGCCACAGTCTGGCCAACTGGAATATGGAATTTGAAACCAGACTTGCAAGCTCTCTCAAGTGCTGCCATTGCCAATCCTATTTTCAGTGGCTTGCCTATTCCAATATCTGGACGCAGGAACAAAGCTGCCCGTGACTAGGACAAATCATTTCTATCCTTGTGTGAAATCTATTTTTTTGACAACCACAAAAGCTAATAGCTGACATATTAAATGTTCTGGGCTAGTATGCCTGAGCAGAAAGGAACGAGAATAGTAAAGTACACAGTTAGGATATTTATTTCAGGCGCAGAAGAACAAGGTGCCAATGACCTCCCAGAAAGTGATGCTGCTGTTGGGAAAAATGTGCTTGGCAAATAAAGGACTCTTCCTGTTTTGTATCTAGTGTACAATAGTATATCGGTAGCTCCACCTTGGGTTAGGAGTTCATTTACAGATTCAAGAGTTTCATTTTGTTCAGTTCTTCCTTATGGCGGCATTCTTGGTGAATTGTTCCGTATGTATTATGATTTTTTTCTTAAGGAGACCCTTTGTATAAGCATCGCACTTTATGAAGATATATATTTATATATATATGTGTGTGGACCCTGTTTCATGGGCATAATTTATGTTAGAATATGACTTGTATTACAATAGTGAGTCGGACTAGCTATTCAACCGGCATTGCTCATTTGTACTTGTGAGCGTTGAATGCAGGCTTGAATCAATGTGATTTTAGTTGGATCTTTCAATAAAAAAAATAAACAGATTGATCAAGTATAAAAAATGCAGGTTCATGAAGCACAATATTTGTCACATTCAAATATCGAAGTTTGAAGTGGTACTCAAGTTTCCTTCGTTAATTCAAATTAGCTTATTAGGATTTCAAACAAGCATAGTTCAAACGGTCACACATAAGATTTTGACATGAACGCTGCAATAAGGCTTTATGTTATGAACAATAGTTCATCAAATAATGCAATACCATTCTTTTTTCATTTTTTTTTATACAATCAACGCCTTTTCTAGATACTATTATTAAGTATCCAAACATTCGACTATTCAAGTTTCAGGATTCGTGGCTTCACTCCCATTTTAAGACTCAAACTTGAGATCTCAGAGAATCTAACAGGGCCATACACTACTAGATCAACTATGTGTTAAAATAATGAAGCCAGTTTGAAGCTTTCCGCCACTCAATTTATTCAAGGTGCCGTGATTTTTCCCCCTTGAGATTGTCCTTCTGGAACCAAATGTAAAATTGTGCGACATAAAAACAGTTGGGAAAATGCTTTGAAAGACTCGATTCCAGAAAATTAAGATAGCTGAATTCTACATAAGCATGAAAATTGAAGTTAGGATTCCACAACATTACTTGAACTGAATTCTACAGATGTAGACGCCAAAAAAAGAAGTCTATGATCTATAAATAGCCAGTAGTTTTTGGGCTCTCAGGCTAACTAAAATGCTACAAGTTCCCGCAGAGAAAAACTACATCAGACCTTTTCGATTTGGAATGATAGGCACGACTCACCACCTGTTTTTAGGTGGTTTAACTTTATAAATACGAACTATCCAATTCTGTGTAGTGAATGCCTCTTCCAAATACTCCAGCTTTATGTCTTTGTTTCCAATTTCCACCCCTCTTGCACGATCATACCTGCCAATCCAAGAGGTATATAAATATATGAAAACATGATTTACATTACTTCATGAAGAATGTTTGAGCTGAACAAGTCTAAGAACAATTTTATGATTAAGAATTGTATCACATTGTCTTAAGATGCATTAAGTTATGAAATCCTAGATAGTTTAATATAAAGCTGAAGCTTGGATACTACTAGCTAAATCAATAGTCCTTGATCTACCTCCCAATTGCCCACAGAATACAAATAGCTAGGATTTCCCGAAGAAGATGCCATTTATTTGATGAGAAATAAAAAGGAATATCGAAAATTCGAGTGGCTGATGCAATACATTTGCGCTTACAAAAATATGTATGGATCTGACAGAATTGTCCTGCTTCATTTATCCCCCATCAAAGACTATGGGATGCCCCATTATTTTAGTTAGGGCCTGAAATTTATGCAGGATCTGATATTTAAATAGTGACAGGTAATGAAGGTATAGCATTTACCCCGGTGGTTTGCCATATTCTGTAGTCAGCTCCCCAAAGCGATAATAACACAGTTTGTACCTGACAAAGATAGACCAATTCGGTTTAATATAAATATACAAGAAAAAAAGTTGATTCCAACATAGACTGGACTTGCATGCATCAATCCAGGCTCAATGAAATTTATAAATATATCAAGACAAGACCATGCGGCAGTAGTGCCAAGAAACTTACATGAGACAGTTCAACATCTTGGGAGCTGCCCCTTTATCTACACGATACTCTCCATTGACAAGGTAATCAGGTTCCTTTATTACCGGGAAAACACCACCACCAATCCTCACCATCCACAGAAATCTACACAAATCATGAATGGTGTATAAGTGACGGAAGCAATATCACTAGGATAAAAGAATATGCACCCAAATGAAATCAACCATAAAAAGAACTCAATGGTAAACAAGGGATATTGATATCAGGAACAAAGGTAGTAAAGCTTAACTAGATAATCTTAATAAATGAAGAAAATCAATAGACCTGTTTAAAAATGCATTATTCAATCTCAGCAGAAGTAAGCGATTAGAAAATCCACATAATTGTGCAAGCTCTAAAGAATCAACCACCTGAAGAAGTAAGTGCTATATAATAAAAGCCATACCACAGAAAAAACACAGGTTTTCATAAATTTTCTTCCCCAATATAACTAATTGAATATGCACAAACTTATGACGGAAGGTCTCCAAAAATTTTAGATTATAAAAAGTTTGAAGCTCAGCAGTCATAACAGGTTCGGAAAGAGAGTAAAAAGCATGGTAAGAGGCATTCTAAGAAGTCATATAAACTATAACGCTGGACTGACGACAACAGGAATAGAAAGAGTCATGCTACTAAAACAACTCTTGCATTCACATCTGGATACAAGTGGCTTTATTGCACAACTAAAATTTTATGCCAAATATACCTATATCATTGTTAACAGTTGTGACTGCAAGAGAAGCTAAGTAGAATTTTTCATATAGAAATTGCTAGATTTATACGCATTAAGTATTAAGTAATATATATATATATATATATTATGGATGAACAACCAATTTTAATGCATTGCATGAGAAGGTCTTACTTATTTATATCATCAGAAGAATAACCAGTAACACCACCAAAGACAACCAAAACATAATTCACATCAAGTGATCGCATAATCTCATAAGCCTCATCCTCGTAAGAAGACATTGCACGCCCAACAGTTGCTATGTGTGTATTGTTCCATGTGTTGTTGTCAACAATGACTGTTCTATTTCCCATGGCAGTGATTTGGTAACCATAATCCCACCATGACATCACCTTAGCATCTTGGGGAGTATTCTGGCGAAGCCAATAGTATGCCTCACGATAATCATCAAATATGACCCTGTTCCCATTGGCCCCCCTTGCAGCCAAGACAATTGAGGGAGATGAGTAGGCCTCTGATGTGACCCAGGTACAGTGAGTAGCATATCTGGTGAGTAGATAGAAGGCACCAAGAAGCAACGCAATGGCACCATTTCTTTGGAAAGGCTGGGAGTGATCAACCAAACCCTGTTTTTTTAAGAATTTGCAATGATTTGTCATATCAACACACCGATTTAAAAAAGAGAATTTCATAAAAAAAGGTTGTTCATAGCACAGTTTAAGATACCTTTTTCTTTTCAGGACATTAGAACAGTTTAAAATACAGGAACTGAAAAACAGTAAAAACGTCCGAGGGGGATAAAAAAAATAGTCGTGCACTAAATGATTGTATCTATATGGTGCAGCAAAAACTCCACAGCTAAAATAACGTCCCTTTCGCAGACTGATAAATCTTTAACGTAACACTGTGAGAGACAGGCAAGCAGTGATGGGTTGGGCGAAAGTGATGAGAAGAAACATTAACAAACAACAATAATGTTTCTCTGATACTCCAAGAAAACGTTATCAAGAACTGCTAGTCTGTTCTCATCAAACTAAATGCTTTCAAACATAGGCAAACTTAGGTTTGCAGATAAAGAGAAAAAGGAAAAAAGAAAAAAAATCAAAGCATTGAAATGCAATCAGTTTTAAACCTTTCATTCTACTAGTTACTCAGAAGTACCTTACCTTGGAAGAACCTTTTACAGTACTAGTTCCTTTGCTAGAACCACTCACAGCTTTGCTCTTGGCTCTTACCAGCTGAGACAAATTCTTCACAGTGGCAGAAACAGCAATAGCACTAATAAGGCACACCGCAGGTGTAGCAACAAGAATTAATCGGACCATCACACCAGCAAAATACATGCTTGTAAGACCATACATAACTATGAAGATTGTTGCATCTGACAGCCGCTTGAAGCAAAAGTAGAGCCCAGCAGGAAAGAAAAACAGCAGGATGTGGAAATCAAACATAAAAGATGACCACGCAGTTGGCTGATGCTCAGAGACAGATGCAATGATTGGAATATGATCCTTAGCGTAGGTTGGATCAAGCAAGGAATAGAACCTTCCGGTCCATGGAGAAATATAACCAGATGCTGTACCTACTCCCAAAGCAATGGCACCAACACTAACTGCACTAGTTACAGTGATCCTCAAAAAGGCCTGAAACAATTTTGTATCGGCAAGGGAATGCCTTACCCAATCCAAGAAGTAAAATACCTGCAAAGAAAATCCATGTCAGATCTTGACAATCGGCATCATAAAATAAGTAAATCTACAGATTTATTACTGTCAATATCTTCATAAAGAAACCTTGACAATGCATGGTGGTAAATAGAAACCTTTTTTCTCTCACTGCCATGCAAATATAAACTCACAATAAAGCAAAGGGGAAGGCATCAAATGCGAAGCAGATGAGTGTTAATAAAATCATGTTAAGTCAAATCACTCAGATGACAAGAGAGCACAGAAAGTCAAATGAGGCAACCGACAAGGCAAAGGCACCCAGAAACAAATCACATAATCGAATCCCACCTGACCAACTAAAGGCGTAGGTTCTCCAAACCTATAGTTTGCTAATATATATTAACATTCTAGATTCTGGATGCTAAACAAATATTAAAGAAATTCTTCACCATGCCAAGAGTAATTCAACAAGGCAATGAACTAGTAAAAAGGAACAAAAGGAAACCTGAATCAAGAAAAACACGCCCATGGCGGCCATATGCTCTCCAGATTGCACGTGCTGAAATCCAACGAATCGAATTTGCATTGCGAGCAACATCCCCAAAATATACATGCAGTTATAAGCAACATACAGCCTCATGGAATACCTCCCCGTGATTAAAAGAACCAGCACATAAAGTGGGATCAGATTAATAATAAACACATAACCACCCCAAGCAGAAACCATGTAAAAGTACCCAAAAGCTGAGGCTAAAGACCAAGCAAGAGACCCAGTATTCACCGCCTTCACAAACAAGTAAAATGTCAACAAAAGTGCAAAAATTGCAACACCCTCATTATCATATGATCCAGCCACCGACCTAGAAATATACCCAGGACAGATAGCAATCAATGCAGCAGCAACAAGACCAGCCCCAGAATCCCAAATCTCTTTACCAAAGAAATAAGCAACCAAAGTAGTGTTGGACGCAAAAAACGGTGCTGTCAACACACACACCTCACGGATGTGAACAGCAAACCTCAGAAATCTCATAACCCAGTAAATCAAAGCAGCAGTGACCATAAGACCAGGGTAAAGAGTGCCTCCAATGATACGCCCCAAAGGGTACCAACTCTCAGAATCAAACCAATTCCAAAACTCATAAAAACCTTTCTCAGTCAAGAAAAGTGTGGTTCTGTAATTAAAATAAGGATCAAACTCATGGATCATGGACTCATACCGAAGAACACTGAAGAGCCTAGTGATAAAAGCCAAAACATAGACAAGCAATAATATAGAAACCCGGAGCAGAAGCTCTTGCTGCTTGGTTTTCAGCTTGAAGCTCTTCAAAGAAAGGATGTTCAACAGATCGGACTTCAATGTTGATGCCTGCATTGCCGCTGGAACGGTCTGATTGGATCCAGATTTTGAAGTACCGTTCAAGGGTTCAGCTTTTGCGGCCATGATTGGAATGGGGAAATCAAGTAAGGATCTTTGTTAAATGGGGATGTGGGATAACCATGAAGCTTTAACGGGCAAATGGTGAGTCAACAGTGAGGTGGGTTTGTTTGTAGATGTAGAGCAGGGGTTTAAAACCCTAGAACTATGTAGGATTGGATTAAAGTTTGGTTTTTTAGCGATGATCCAAGACGACTCTTCAACCAATTACAGTAAAGTCAATGCTTTTGTAGCTCAGTTACGGACTTACACCTTTTTTTTTTTTTAAAAAAAAAATAATAATTCAGGTGAATGCTGCTAAGGTGGTTCATGGATACATGTGTTTTTTTTTTTTTAACCCTACCGAATGAAGATTTTAATATATAATTACTTTTAAGAAATTGTACCGCACGTATATAAGAAAATTGTAGGGTTAAAGTGTAAATTTGCTCTGAAATTTTTTATACAAGAGTTATTTTTTCATGCAAGTTTTTTTTGTTTTGTTCAAAATTGCCCCGAAGGCATTAAAACGTTGTAATTTTATTATTTATCCTTAAAATATCAACGTTAACAGTAAAAAAATTAATATTAACCGTTAGTATTTTAACAGTAAAATGTATAATTGTTATGTTTAGAAACTTTTTGAAAAAAAAAAAAAGAAAAAAACCTTCAGGCTAAAATAACTGTTCACTGAAAATTTTTGAGGAAAGTTTGCACCTTATAACCAAAATTGTACTTATTGTGCATTTGTTAAGGCAAAATATTTCTCCATCATATGCTTAATATAAGATGAGTTTGGCTTATTTGAAGAGATTAATAAAACAAAATGAATAACCTTTTGACATTTATATTTGTATTTTTCTTCAAACTAATTTATTTTAGTTATGAGCTGAAATAGTATAATATAACTATATCTAAGATATGTTATAATTAAATGGTTTATTTAATCTCTTTAATCTTTACTAAAAAAGTCAACTTGATCATATATTAAACTAACCCTTGCATTATCTTATCTTCTATAAATAAAAGTGCAAATGTTTAAAGCTTAAAATTTTAGCTTTATCATCTTAAATATAAATAAAGATGTATAAACATTTTACACATATGAATAGAATATTGTATGTGTATAATACTATTGTTATGGGAGTTAATGAATTGAACTTATAATATTCATGAGATATTCTGGCAAAAAAATGTTCACGAGAGAGTATAATAAGTGTACTGGTAATTTTTTTTAATGAAGTATTGATACGATACTGTATAATAAGTGCCTAGTATCCATGCTTTTTTTTTAAGATTGAACTAATAATCAATATTGTATGTGCATGGTTATTTTTATAGCATTACCATGGTTTTTTTATATATATTTCTAAATTTTGGCCAAAAAAAAGATAGTCTTTTAAATAATTTATCATCTCTAAATTGTATTCTTCATCATTTATCCTTTTTTGCTACATTAAATTTGTATTTCTTCCATGTACTGCATAGGATAATACCAGATTACACTACAGAATCATGAATCTATGCAGCAAAAAGGCAATTAGAAAGTCTGAAATTCAAAGATCAGTGAATCAGTGAAACATTCATCTGCTCAATATTTCCAAAACAGAGTCACAAAAGAAATACTATAATAATCTTGAATTACTTTTATTTCACTTTAGTGAATTTTTCTCCAAACAAAAAGTGGCAAGAGTGATTCCAATATCTTATCAATGGAAAGGAAACGTTCTCAGCTTTTTTGACACAGAAAGCCAACTGAAGAAGCTTTTGAACTTGTTATATAAAAGATTGAATGATGTCAAATTTTTGAAACTATTGCACCAAGCCTCTCTGCTTGAAAACATCAAAAATGGCAGCTCCAATTTTAGCAGGCGATTCCACCACAGTGACCCCAGCTTCCCTCAGAGTCTTAATTTTGTCCTGAGCAGTGCCCTTGCCACCTGACACAATGGCTGAACCACCAAAACCAAACAAAATTGAGATGGTCCAATTAATATAATCACAGTATAGGAAAAGAGCAAAATGAAGGTCTAAATAATAAACGTTCACTTAACCTTGGAAACTACCCCCCCCCCCAACACAAAAGTCACATATATTGGTCACTTTAAATAAAAAAAGATTGATGGTCTTATATATTAGTCATTTTAAATGAAAATGTGGAGCGTTAATTAGCTTTTTTTCTACAAAAGTATCCTTATTTCCAACTTTTTAGAATGTCTTAATATTCATGCATTTAAATAGGGAAAAACTTATAAACATTTGTCATTTTCAGACCATTTCAATGATTTAATTATCTCTTTTTAGTTATCATGAGATAGTTTGAAGTGACCTATATTTGGGATATGAGGAAGTACCGATAATAGATCCACATATATAAGGTATTTAACGACAGATGAGGAAAAAAAGATAATGGATGTAAGGATGGAATAAGCATCCAACACAAAGTTATAAGTAGCTCGGACCAGCGGAAGAATGTGAAGGAATCAGCATTAATTAGTATTTGACAAACATAATTGCAGAAACAGGACTTAATTCAACAGTTTTTCAAAGTAAGCGCATCTTTGGCGTTTGGCAGCTTTTTCATAAACTTGTTGGATTTTTCATACAAGTAAATCAATACTCACATATATACTCTATCTCATGCATTTTGTGACATCAAATTTTTGTTTGTTTTCTGTGTCATTATTTTCATTTGCATATCAGTATTTTATAGCTAGATGCAACCATATCGTAGAATTAATAATAAATAATTATTAGTCAAACATGTCCCACTGAAAACTTGATTATCAATTATGTTAGTATAGACTTGGGCCTGGAAAACAATTTCAGATGCACACAAAAGGAAGAAAATAAAAATAATTCAGCTGAAGAAGCATACCCCAAGCTTTATCATGACAATCAACAACCAAAAATAGTTTTCTTCTTTTTTTTTCTTGTTTTGAGGCCATCAGATTCAAAACTGGATAAAAGATCTTACCTCCAGCATGACCCATACGACGGCCAGGGGGAGCCGTTAATCCCGCGATAAATGCAACTATAGGCTTCTCAGTCCCACTTTCCTGTATGTAAATCAAAATCTTCAAAGTTACTTTCAAAACCCATGGACAGAGAACGTAATCACTATGTGAACATATGCACTTACTCTTAATCTGAACAAATAAGGTATCAAGTATGCCTATTGTCTAGTGTCAAAGAACACCAAATGGACATGGCATCTTTTACACCAAGAAAGAAGAAGAATTTACATTCACAATATATTTCATATTTTGTTGGCTGTATGTCAACTACGAACCACCTTTATGCAACCTGACATCATTTTGCTACAGTAACCATTTACAAAAATAAAATTTGCATTAAAAACCATCCTTCTTGTCACATGTGAACTAACAGATGAAGTCTTGGAATATAATTTTAAAGCTAAAAACACTACTAGAAATGGAGACGCACATTTCAAAGTGCCATAAACCAAAGGAATTTGAAGTTGGAACCTTTAGAAAGTTCATTTGTATAACTCCCGAAGTGAGTTACATGCAATAAATGTACTTTGCCCACCATTTTTGCCAACATGCATAGCTTAGCCACCCAACCATAGTTATAGACTTTTTAGATATCTGAAACTAAAAGACATTGATTTCCCTTATTTAACATTTGCTACATTGTATATAACATGTATCAATTAAATTACATCTTACAGCACTTCGACTAATTAAACCTCAGTAAAGAGTATCAAGATCTCAAAACACAATGAGGAAGTGTGTTTAAGTAACTATTATTTAGCATCAACAAACCGATATATCAAAAACACGAAACCTCGCATGAACAAGAAGATTAAAGAAATGGACATGATTTGTGGGTTGGAAAACGTGTAACGCACATTATCAAGTAAAAATTTTATTGATTTTAAAACAAAAGAAAAATCAATGATGTTTAGGTTAACTCCGCTAGCAAACAAATTATAAAGTAAAACCTTTCTCCAGATACATTTGGTAATACAAATAATAGACTTATGTACCCTTTTACAAAACAGAGAAACACACTTCAATTTTGCAGATGCTTCTCAGAATGTAAAAAAATTTCTACACAGACCAAACATAGAAAGCAGACCTTGATTAGTGCAGCAGCATCTTCTTCCGCAGTCCCCCCTATCTCTCCTATGAGAATGATACCTAAACTCCACATAGAAACAACAAACATAAAAAGAGAATACAAGCATGATGAACAAAAAAGCAAGCAAAAACAAACTTCTAGTAATATGATAACCTGCACAGGATCATATCATGAATCAGGAAATCCTATTCAATGATAAGACAAAACAACATAAAACTACTCAAATAATAACTGCCCTCCAACGCCAATAAGGACCTATACTGCTCAACAAAATCACAAAATCTGATTGATCTTTCCAACTTTCTATTTCTCCAGCTCCCATTAGGTTATATTCAACTTTCAGACATAATATCTTCCCATCAACTTTTGACATCACTGTCAAATTTTCATCCAATACTTAATGATTCTTTGGCCGGTCTCCTCAAGGAGTCAGTAATGCTCCAGGTCATCAAAAATCTGTTTATCTTGTTTCTAGGAAACAAGTACTTTGGTAAGAATTAGGAATTGTACACAGCAACAAGGTTCTGACTCTACCAAAAAGGAGAGGCTAGCGCAATAAAAAGCCACCAAAATACCAATACAAATAGGAGGGTAGGATCGTATTACAAAGTTACACATCCAATTAAGGTATCCTACTTTGTTCTTTTCTTTTTTTGGGTGATTATCCTACTATGCATATCCCCTTTGGGAAGGAGGGTGTCCTACTCGTTGCTATATTTGCTTACCAGAGCTCTTTTTTCTTGTCTAATTTTCTGCATCCTTATGGTACGGAATGATGTCAGATCATTCCCAAAACTGAGCTCTTCCATTGCAGTTACTATAGAAATGGTTGGTATTCTACTGTATGCTTATCACAGCTTTCTTTTAAAGTTGAATTTTATTTATGAACTCTCCATGAAAAACCTTATAGATAATTTATCAAACTGAATGGTATCCTATTACATCACTGTTTCAGTTTCCCCTTTGAAATTGAAAATGAAACTATATAAGCAGATGTTAAAGAAAGCACATCATTGTCAAGGATTGCCTCTCCCATATCCATACTCAAATAAGAATTTTTACCAATACAACAGTCCCAGCCCCCCCCCCCCCCCGGGGCCATGTAAATTGCATCTTTCTCACCAAAATGTGAAAAGTTTTAAGATGCTCATGCCCAAACCAAATACCCAAATAACTATTGATCACATATTTTATAATTGCAGAATGAATTTTGTAAGGGGGGGGGGGGGTTGTGTTAGGCCCCGACAGCCAACATAAAACCCTGTCGAATCTCATTGACATGGATCGACGCACAATAGCGTCGTACGATCCATGTAGCCGACCCCACTTAGTGGGATAAGGCTTTGTTGTTGTATTTTTTAAAATTATACTGGTAATTGGTATTAGCTAAATAAATGGAAAAAACCACTATCCACCCAAATCCTAACATAGTTTTTGAACTAATTAATACCCCACTAGTTCGATCATTTGCTCAGACCAGATTGGCCTGAAAACTATGATCCCTCTATTTGTTCACCTTAGCCAAAAGAGAGATCAAAGTATTACTTTTAACAATTAAAGTGGGGCAATAACCTTTTGGGGATATCATTTCTTTTGGGTTAGATAGAATTGGCTATTAGAGTGCCAATGAGCTCGTAGCTCAAAATCACAGCATCAATCTCAGTCTATTAGGATAGTGGAGCGCTTCATCTCCAGGGTTTGATGTTTCCTCATTTCCCCATTCCCTACTTCTCAGGCTTTGATCATTTCACAAGGAAAAAAATTATAGGCATTACTTTTTTCTTCAGACAGAGGAGAAATGAGTTCATTTTTACACCAGAGTTTAAGGATTCTAAACCATGAAATCAATTTACATGATAAACACAAAATAAGATAAGAAGTACCTTCAGTCTGTGGATCTACCAGGAACCGTTCCACACAATCAACAAAGTTTGTTCCATTAAAAGGATCTCCACCTATGCCCACACAAGTGGATTGTCCAAGTCCAACAGCAGTCGTTTGGAAAACCTGAATAAGTAGATTGATTTCATTATATTAAATATATATATATATATATCTGTATGTATGTTTTATCAGCATCACTGTAGTCTTCAATACTTCGAAACTAGAGCTTACCGCTTCATATGTCAAGGTGCCAGAACGAGAAACAATTCCTACACGACCAGGTTTATGGATGTAACCTGGCATTATTCCAATTTTACATTCACCAGGCTTGATGATACCAGGGCAGTTTGGTCCAATCAGACGAGTCTTGGACTGCCTATTAAGAGCTGCCTTCACTCGTACCTGAAAATGAAAATATTAACTTTAAGTTTGTTTAAACACAGCTTAAAGGTGGATTATAATACTGCTTTCAACAGCTTTATTACATAATCACTATTTCCAAAATCAGCTGAAAGGTATGCATTGGTGATCTGATTTTCCATAAATAAATCGACTACTACACAAAATTATGTGCAAATAATGGAATAATCCAAATGGAAAAGTTTGAATCCTAAATAGAATAGGATAAAAGTGCCTAACAGGAATATAAAACACGAATGACAAGTTATCCAATATTTTACACATATGAAGTGGTTCTAAATAAGCTAGCAAACAAAGTTGAACATTTAATTGTAAGTTATAAGCCGCAATGCCTTGAAAAATAAAAACCCAAACATATTCTGTAGTAAGTATTGAATTACCATGTCATGCTGAGGAATCCCTTCTGTGATACAGACAACAAGATCCAACTCAGCTTCCACTGCCTCCATAATGGCAGCTGCAGCAAATGGTGGAGGAACATAGATGGCTGAAGCATTTGCCTTTGTTTCAGCTTTTGCTTCAGCAACAGAGTTAAACACAGGAAGTCCTAAGTGTTCAGTTCCACCCTTCTTTGGTGTTACACCACCCACCTATTAGAGCAAAATAACATTTAAATCAAAAACCTCATACTCAGCAATCAAACAAAAAGAGTCACCTAAATGGACAAACTAGAGACGTATCAAACAGAAAAACATAATACATGCACACATCAATTACGATGCCATGTGTACCAACAGTTGTTACATGAAGTACAAACACAGGAACCTAAATTAAATTCTACGCAGAAATGGCCTCAAGTCTTACAATGATAATAACACAGTACACACTCAAATCCATCCAATATAATTCTCCCAGGTAAGGTTTGACAGTAATGAAACCTTATGCTTCTTTTCTAAGAAACCAAACGGATTGTGAATGATCTGTTGGTAGAAAATGACCTTCAGCATAACGGAAATTCCAATGGTTCAATAATAAAATTCATGCGGGCTCTACCAGCTCGACTTGCATGAGTAATTTCCAATTAGAGATGTTCAAAATTCTGAATTCCGAAGTAAAGTACATTTTTTTTTTAGTTTTTACTGCGTAAACATATGTTGTAATTGGATAGCTCGAAAAGGTCCCAAAATATCAGTTGTCATGTCCTTACATGTATATGGTCCAAAAAAAAAAAAAATGTCCTTACATGTATATATACTCAACGATCAGGCTTTCATGCCCGGAATCACAACTTGCTACAAACGATCATCACAATTGATATAAACGTATATTCAATCAAAGGCCAGTCCATTTACAAAAGGGTAGCTTCAATACCAATCAATGTGCATCCTTTAGGCAAGTTGTTGCCCCCCCCCCCCCCAAGCAATAGAATTAGCATGTAAGCTAAGTAAATAGATAGCAAAGCAACTGGATCCTAATACAGACATATATATAATCAAATATCTCACATAGCAGACACAACCAAGAGGCAACATCTCGTTCACAAAATCAAATCCCAGCGAAAGAAATAAAAAAAAAAAAAAAAAGAAACAGTTAAAGTTGACCACCAAGACACAGGCAAACAGGAAATAACAGATCCCAAAGAAAAGGTACCATCTTGGTTCCGTATTCGATGGCTTGCTCGGTATGGAAAGTGCCATTCTTTCCGGTGATGCCTTGGCAGATAACGCGCGTGGTCTTGTCAACGAAAACGGCCGGAGAAGGTGGCGCAGACGTGAAATGGCGGATCTGAGAGGAGGAAGAGGAAGAAGAAGAAGATGATTTGGTGTGTGATGCAATCGAGCTCATCAACTTGGTTACGAATCGGCGACCCATGATCGAACTTGAAATGCTCTCTTCTTTGCTCGATTCACCGATTCACAATCACACACTCCTTCTTTGATTGCTGCTGATACAAATTATTCAAACAGGTTATGGCTTTCAAGGTATTCCTTCCTCGCTCTCCTTTCTTGACCCGAGTGCTTTTTCCCCCTTTCTTCTTCTTCTTCTTCTAAATAGGAGCTTTTAAATTTTTAGTTTATTACTAATTGTTACATTATTATTATTATTTTTTTTACTAATAGGAGTGACTAATCCCCTCACCTCGGGTCCTCTACTTAACTTAAGGGTAAACAACTAGTCATGAAATGCTATCCATGCCCAAGAGTGGGATTCGAACTTCCCACCATTTGGTTAAGGGACCAAGTGAGGAACCACTAGACTATACTTGCGTGGTTTTTTTTTTTTTACTTTATTTGATGATGAAGATTACTTACATTTTTTCCTTAGAGTGAAGCTTACAATTCCTCCATTCCTAAATATAAGATTGAGTTAACTTTTTTTAAAATATTAAAGAAGTTAAATGAGCCATTTAATCATAACATATTTTATTTATTATTAAAGTATATGTTAGTTTATAAGTCAAATAATCTAATTTAGAGAAAAAATACAGACAAATCAATTTATAGGTAGCTTATTTTGTTTTTTTTTAGAATTCTACAAAAAAATCCACTGGTTTTATATCTAGGAATGGTTGAAGTATTAGGTTTTATAATAATACTAATGTTTTAGTAAACTGACTTGTGTAAGAATAGCTAAAAATGTAGCAATGTTATCCTGCGTTTTTTTATTTTAATTAATGTCGTCCCAAAAGTATGAAATTGAAAAGTATAACAATATTTCCTTAAATTAACAGAGGCACTAATAGACGTTGGACATCTAACATTCACTGCTACGTCATGGCCCACGTCGACAGCTTATTCTAAAAGTTTTTTCGGTGAGCAATTTTGTCTCAAAAGCAAGGTAATTAAACCATAACCGGCTACTAACCCGGTCGAGGTAATAGATTAAGGGTCATAGGTAAGCTTATAGTCAACTGGGAGGCCAGCCCGGTGAGAAATAAAAATATAAAAAAAATACTTAAAATTTCATCATACATTCTAAAATTCTAAACAATAAATTTCATTTTATCACCTTCAATCAAGGTTCAAAAAACCGGACCGGGCATAGAACCGGACGAGGCACTGGTTCGAGGGTTAATGGTCGGACCTAGGTCTAACCGGTTATATTTATATAATAAATTTTATTAATATTAACATTAATAATCACTAATATCAAAATGTAAATATAGATAGGTATGCATAATTCATCAAACATGAATATTTTAATGTTTTTATAGAGGGACAAAGAGAAAATATTAGTTGATTACACGTGAAAATAAATATTATTTCACAATCCACAAACTAAAATACAAATATTAAGAGCAACAACAATTAAATATTAAACATATGCAAGTAAAATAGTAATTAGATGAATTATAATAATTTTTTTTTAAAAATACCATATTTTGGGGGGGGGGAGACAATCCGGTTCAACCTCCTGGTTTTTGACTGAGTAGGCCGATTTTGGGAGGGTTGGCCCGATCCTCCGCTAGGTCAACTGCCCCTCTGGTTTAAATGGTCAACCGACCGGACCATTGGGCGGTTTGCGATTGAACCGCCCGATCCGGTCCCTTTTTTTAACAATGCCTTCAATCACTATAAAAAAATATTATAGTATCTAACATTCTTTACAATTCAATACCTTCAATCACTAACAAAATAATCATATATATATTCAAAAAATTTTACAATTTCTTTGAAATATCGACATTAGTAATAATCAACCATCTAATAACATCATAATAGCCAAACAGTAAATATTTTTTTTATAGTAAAATATCAAAACAAATAAACGATAACAAAATATTCATGTTTGTAGTCATTTAATCACTAAACTAATAGTTATTAACATCAAAATCATCATTAACTTTGACCAATATTGCTTCCCACAATTTATAACCATAAAAAAATTTAAAATTATTTTTAAAAAAATTAAAGTAGGTTATCACAGCAACCCACCGGGTTACCCTAGGTCGTCCCCTAGTTGCTGGATCCCCAGGTAAGTAGTATACTCATACAGGGTTCGAGCTTATTCGGTGGGGTCGGTCCGGTTAGATTACTATGTGCGGAAGTTTTTTGGGTGCAATATCGCCCCATAAGTTTAAAAACCTCACCGAACAAAATCATTTATCGAGGAAAACTTTCAAGGCATAAATGTTTGGGAAAATCACAACATAGTCCTAAATAAGGGAATTAACCACAATCAAGTCTCGTGACAATTCAAGGAGCTGCATTGACAACTAATGGGACTTGATTTTGATTAATTTCCTTATTTGAGACCTAATTGTGATTTTTCCTAAATGTTTCATCTTTATTCTGAAGTTGAATATTACGTGTCTAACATCCTTTACACCTCTGTAAATTCAAGACAATACAAATCCATTTTTCATACTTTCGAGGCAAACTTAATTCTCAAAAAACTTCCAGAACAAAATTGCAAATTGCTACTTAACACATACTTCCGAAACAAAATTTGTACTTATCCGTTTGAAAATATGAATAACTATTCGTAAAGTACTCAACCTTTTTAAATGTTTTTTAAAACTCCGTGTCTCCTATCCTGCATTAAATGGTAAATTATGCTTTTAAAATTTTAAATTTTAGGTAAACTATTTTTAATTTTAAAATTTTAAATGTTTACCTCGTACTTTGTGCAAAAGGGGAAAATTGTAGCTTATTCAAAACTTAGGTTTTGGTGGCCAAAACCTAGGTTTCCAATCCAAAATAGCTTTTCACATTTTTTCAAGTGTTTTGCTTACCTTTTTTAAAACCTAGGTTTTGAATCCAAACCTAGGTTTATTAAAAAAAAAAAGTGTTTGGCTGCCAATTTTTAAAACCTAAGTTTGGGTGAAAAAATTGCTTTTTTCCTTCCACCCAAACAGGCACTAAGTCATAAGCTAAAATGAAGCACTTTTGACTTTTCAAAATTAGAGAGAGAATTTTTTACTATAGAGAGAGAAAAAGTACTATATGCGGTCTTTTATATAAGAGCTAATTGACTAGTTCAAAAGGTTAAAAATAAAATAAATTATAGTATATGTTACGTATCTCTCTAAAATAATTACATGTATAATTACATCATATGTGTGTGTGGCACAGTGTATAAGCCAAACAAAAATAGTTTGGAGAAAAATTATAAATATAAAAAATAAATGAAAAAAGTATTGTATTTATGATATAAAGTTCTTCTAAAGTAACTCTGGTGTTAAGAATCGGTTTAGTATCGGAGGTTGTACTCCATCTTGACAAAATTGCTCCATTTTCCTAGTTTCAAATCAACATTGCTATAAAGGTCAAAAAAAAAAAAAAAATCAACATTGCTATACACCATGGTAAAAAGAAAAAAAAATATTACTATACAGGGCCGATTTTCGGGACAAAACAGGCCATTAACCCAAAAATGCATTATCTTTAGAAATGAAGACCATGTTAATAATGATTATTATAAAAATATGAACATGAGTAACGGTCCATATTATAAGAAGTAATTTAACCTTTTTTATTCCTTTTTTTAAATTGCATATCATGCATTAAAAATTTTAAATTGTAAATTATTCTCTATGAATTCTAGGTAAATAATTTTAATTTCTTTTATAAAGTCGTTTAAATTTGTAAAGTTTTGTAATTTATGGTCACGAACTGCATTCCTATCAAAATGTGTGTGTGTGTGTGTTTTTTTTTTTTTTGGGCCTGATTGGAACCGCATTCCCATTTGATGATTTAGCATGGTAATGATTTTTTTTTTGAACTGATCATGGTAATGATGTTACTACAAGTTCAAGAAAGCAGTAACCGGGTCCATAATATAAGGGATAACTCATAATTTTTTTTTTATTTCATATTATAAGACGTAACATGTAAAAGTCAATATAATAAATGTTTGATTTCTATTTTTACACTTGCATATCAAATGTAATTTGGGGGGAGGTGGGAGTTAATGTTAATAAATGATATTAAAGTAAAATTGGAAAATCACATTAATTTAACCTATAATAAATGTCTTCATTATATTTTATTGGTTTGTATAAAATGGTTGATTATCTCTTATAATATGGATCTGAGGGAGTATTAATCTCATATATATATATATATATATAAATATAAATATTGCATACAGTAACACTATTGAATAAAAAACTGCGAAGTTGACTTGTCCTTTTTCCCCGAGTATCTGACATAAAGCTGCTCGAAGACAAAATGGCAAAAAGAATTGGATTATACATATTTCCTTCACTGAACAGATTCTATACAGGAAGCTTTGAATGGAAAGAATGGACATTCTAAGACTTTCATTGAGAAAAGCTGAGAAGAGCCAAAGGTCTTCTGAATAAATTAATGAGGATAACAGAATTCTACCTTCAAGCAGAGCAATGTTTCATTTGTACCAGATAGAATTTAGAGTGTGATAATTCCCTGCAAAAGCTGAATATTTCCATCTTGGTGAAGATGATAGACAGTGGTTTCCAACCAGTATTCAAAACTAGGAGAATTAAGTTTGGTTATCTTGATGGAGAAACAACAGAACCATATGGTCTTTGACTAAATGCTTAAAGCTAAACTTCCCCCCTTCCCCCATCAAATACAAATACTCTATTTTGATGCACTGCTCTTAGGCTCAGCTCCCTTCCTGCATTTTCCATTCAAAGTTAATGATTAGTAGTATGGTGCAGAAAAATGTCACAAAATTTTTTATCATAAGACAAAAATTAATTGCATATTGGAACAACACTATTGGAATACAAGATCAAGTCCGTCATCTTTTAAGCATTGATTTACACTTCAAGAGGCAGTCTGCTACATTAGGTAAGGGGCCTCAAGGGTCTTCATGAACAAATCCAGTCATGAGAGCTTTAAAAACAATATTTCAAGAAAATTTAACTGAATTTGTAACCTCAAGACTACCGATTGAGAATCCAAGTTCTTGACTCTCTCATTTCCCAATAATGCATTACGGACAGCAGTTGTATAAGCAAATTTTGCCAGTCCAATAAGATGCTGAAACCCTAAAACAAAAACATCATTGGTAGCAAAAGAGAAGAACAATGACAACAGTAATTCATTTACATTCCCTGTAAGAAAGCATAATTCGTTCACATTTTTGCCTAAAGTTGGAAATGCAATGAATAACAAAACAAGTAAACCATAATGGTAGCAACAAGAAGCCTTATCCTAATTAAAAGGGTTGGCTATGTAGACCGAACGACACAAGAAAAAAAATGGTATACATGCTAACAAAATTATTTTCAATTTTACATCAATTCATATATCCAAGGAGATTCTAGGACCCATGACACACATATACATTATAGATAACCTCACCATCTCTAAGGGCCTGTTTGGATGAGAGAAAAAGTTTGGAGGAAAGAAAATGAGAAAGAAAGAAAAATGGGAGGAAAATATCATCACTCTTCTTGCTTGGATGAGGGAGGGAAAACTGAGAGGAATGAAAATGAGTAGAAACCTGATGATTAAAATACCCCATCTCTTTGTCAAAATAATTATATCTAAAAATTAAATTAGATGTTATAGTGAAAATATGTTATTTTTAGAAAAATAATATAAAATTAAATTTTATCGTAACACTAATGTAAGAATTTTTTAATATATAAAATAAAAAAGAGAATAAATTTTTAAAATTAAACATATTAAATAAATTATAACTATGTTCCCAAGAAAAATTACAGTAACATTAGTCTAATGCACCTTCAGGTAGGGGAAAAAAAACTGACGTATTGATTTGGGGGGAAAATGACTGACGAATCGTTTTTTTTTAAATAAGAAAGAAAGAGAGGCATTTGCTTTGATTTTTTTTTTTTAAAAAGAGACATTTGATTTGTGGGTGGGGTAAGGGTAGATATGGGCAACCAGTTTTCTTCTTAGGAGGAAAATGGGTCATGGAGCCTACCCCATTTTCCTTCTCACTTTTCCTTCCTCTCTCATTTTCTTCCCATCCACACAAGAGAAAATATTCTCCCTCTCCCCATTTTCCTCCTCACTTTTCTTTCCTCCCCCATTTTCCCTCCATCCAAGCAGACCCTAAGAAAATGTGTCCCAAAGGACTTTGAAATAAAACAGAAAAAATAGATTATATTTATTCAGTTCGCCAAAAGAAGCAAAAATATGTAAAACAGCCTAATTAATGTTTTATTATGTCCACAATATACTGCAAGGAGTTACCAACTCACTTTGCAAAATACAAGAAAACCATATTATAGCTGCAATTCAAAGATTTCTCAAATTCTAATTCAAGAGCAGAGCCAAGAGTTTATAATTCAAATTCCGAATAAACTACAACAGAAGAAGGAACAAAATCATGTTCAAGACAGATTATCCCCCAAAAACAAACACATGGCCAAAATAAACATGTCAAACAGATGCATTAAACAAAATGCCTTCAACACCATTCAGATCATTGACACATCTAACAATTTTGATTGAAAATAAACAAAAACTAGCTAGCCCTCAAAGACAAATTCTAACATCATTACAGGTATAAGATATATTAATACTATAGTACCCAACCTAATTTTATCATTTCCGAAGACCACCACCATAGTTTCGTATGGAAACTTCTCAGCCTTATCATTCCCACTTTTCTCTAAAAGAGCTTGAAGAAGTATTTTATATGTTACCATCGTTATTTTGTATGTGATATGAACAAGATTTCTTCAAGACCATTTAGGTCATTGAGTCCTCCAACAACTTTAATTAGAAAGAAACAAGAACTTGCTAGTCCTCAAAAGGCAAATTTCAACGTCTATACAAGCATAACATATGTTACGACTATAGTACCCAACCTTATTTTATCATTTAAAAAGACCACCACCAATCATTTCACCTAGAAGCTTCTCAGCCTCATCATTCTCCCTTTTCTCCAAAAGTGCTTCAATAAGTGTCTTATATGTTACTGAATCAGGGAGACAGCTACTCACCTTCATTCTTTGGAGCACGGACGTAGCTTCATCAAACAAGCCTTGTCTACAAAGGCCATTGATCATAATGTTATATGTGTAGACATCTAGATGACAACCGCTAGTCAAAAGGTATTGAAAAATTTCTCGGGCATCGTGTAATTTACCACCTTTACACAAGCCATCAATAAGTATAGTGTATGTGTAAACATCAGGTTGAATTATGTGGGCAACCATTTGTCTAAACAATGCAATACCTTGATCAAGATTTCGACTTTTGCATAATGCATCTAACAAAATACTATAGGTGACAACGTCAGGGGCCCGACCACTTTCTTGCATTTCATAAAGAAGACCTCGCATATCTGACATTCTATCCAATTTGCACAACCCATCAATAAGAGAACTATAAGTTATTGCATTAGGAACCAAGCTTTTACGCCTAAGATATATCGAATAAATAAATGAGGATGACAGAATTCTGCCTTCGTGCAGAGCAATGTTTCCTTTGCGCCAGATAGAATCTAGTGTGATAATTCCCTGCAAAAGCTAAATATTTCCATCTTGGTGAAGATGATAGAGAGTAGTTTCCAACCACGATTCAAAACTCGGTGTATTAAGTAAGGTTATCTTGGTCTTTAATTAAAGGCTTAAAGCTAAACTCCCCCCCAAAACAAACATCAAATACAAATACTCTATTTGATGCCTGAAATACTCTTAGGCTCAGCTTCCTTCCTGCATTTTCCATTCAAAGTTAATGATCAGTGATATAGTACAGAAAAATGTCATAAATAAAGTTTATCATAGACAACCTTTAAGTATTAATTTACACTTCAAGAGGTAGTCTGTCACATTAGGTCCATTGGCCTCAACGGTCTTCATGGACAAAACCAAAAGGTCATGAGAGCTTTAAAAACAATATTTCTAGACACTTTAATTGAATTTGTAACCTCCAGATTACCGATTGAGAATCCAAATTCTTGACTCTGATTTCCCAATAGTGCATTCCGGACAGCAGTTGTATAAGCAAATTTTGCCAATGCAATAAGATGCTGAAAACCTAAACCAAAACCATCATTGGTATGCAAAAGATAAGAACAATGACACCATCAATTCATTCACATTCCCTATAAGAAAGCATAATTCATTCACATTTTTCCCTAAAGTTTAAAATGCAATGAATAAAAAAAACAACAGCTCAACAACAGTAGTTGCAACAAAGCCTTATCCCAATAAAGAGGGTCAACTATGTGGACCGCACGACGCTAAAAACATGGTATACATGCTAACAAATTTATTTTCAATTATACATCAATTCATATATACAAGGAGATTCAAGGACCCATGACACACATATCCATGATAGATAACCTCACCTTCCCTAAGAGAATGTGTCCAAAGGACTTTGAAATAAACCCCAAAAAGAGAGAGGATAATTATTTAGTTTTCCAAAAGAAACAAAAATATGTAAAACAGCCCAATTAACGTTCTATTATGTCCACAATATACTGCAAGGAGTTACCAACTCACTTTGCAAAATACAAGAAAACCATATTATAGCTGCAATTTAGACATTAATCAAATTCTAATTCAACAGCAGAGCCAAGAGTTTATAAATCAAATTCTGAATAAACTACAAAAGAAGAAGGAACAAAGTCACAATCAAGACAGATTATCCACCAGAAACAAACACATGGCCATACAAAACATGTCAGACATACGGATTAAACAAAATTCCTTCAACGGGTCACTGAATCATCCAACAATTTTAATTAGAAAGAAACAAGAACTTGCTAGCGCTTAAAAGGCAAATTTCAACATCTATACAAGTATAACATATGTTACGACTATAGTACCTAACCTTATTTTCTCATTTAAAAAGACCACCACCAATCATTTCACCTAGAAGCTTCTCAGCCTTATCATTCTCCCTTTTCCCCAAAAGCGCTTCAATAAGTGTCTTATATGTTACTGAATTAGGGAGACAGCCATCCGCCTTCATTCTTCGGAGCAAGGACGTAGCTTCATCAAACAAACCATTTCTACAAAGGCCATTGATCATAATGTTATATGTGTAGACATTTTGATGACAGCCATTGGACGAAAGGTATTGAAAAATCGCCCGAGCATCTTGTAATTTACCACCTTTAAACAAGCCATCAACAATTATAGTGTATGTGTACACATCAGGTTGAATTCTGTGGGCAACCATTTGTCTAAACAATGCAATCCCTTGATCAAGATTTCGACTTTTGCAGAATGTATCTAACAAAATACTGTAGGTGACAACGTCAGGGGCCCGACCACTTTCTTGCATTTCATAAAGAAGACCTTGCACATCTGACATTCTCCCTAATTTGCATAAGCCAACAATAAGAGAATTATAAGTTATTGTATTAGGAACCAGGCTTTTGCGATGCATTTCTTTGAGAAGATCTAAAGCCGCATCAACCGTTTTAATCTTACAATATCCATGTATCAGTATATTATAACTAACTACATCGGCTTCCAAACCGCTTCGAACCATCTAGTTGAATACTTCCTTTGACTCACCCACGTTATTCATCATACAGTACCCATCCATAATAGAATTGTAAATGACCACATCAGGCCTCTCACCACATTTAACCATCCTAGCAAACACTGTTTGAGCTTCTATAATCTTCCCTTCTTTACAAAATGCATCGATGAATATATTAAAGGTATAGACATCAGGTTTGATGCTTTTCAACACCATTTCATGGAGCAATTTAGTAGCTTCTTTCCACTGTCCCATGCTGCAATAGCCATGGATCAAGGAAGTATAGGTAATGATGCATGGCAGAATTCCTCGATCAGTCATTTTTAGATACAATTCATGCGCCTCAGTGACACGTCCATGTTTGCAGAGGCCACCAATGATTGTGCCGTACATGACTACATCAGATCGAATCCCCTTCCTCTCCATCATTTGGACCAATTTAACAGCAGACCTTATTTTTTCCATTTTACACAGTCCGTTGATCAGAGATCTATAACTAATTCCATTGAATTGAAATCCTTTAGCAGTTAAGTCATCATAAAAGTCTAGTGCTTCCCCAACCTTGTTACTAAGACAGAGTCCCTTTAATAAAGTATTCAAGGTTATGGTATCTGGTCGAAGGTCCATCTTGAGAATCCTTCCCAATATTGAGAAAGAAAAATTCAACTAACTCACATGGCAGTAACAATTGATCAAGATGTTCAGCGTACATAAATCAGGAATGAACCCCTTGAGCTCCGCTTGAGCAAACAATGAGATGGCAATTTGATAGTGCTTATTCTTAGCAATTGATCCTAAAATCTGGTTAATGTTGATAATGGGAGGTGGGGGATGCAAATGGTGCAAGTGATGAAATGAAGAAACGGCGTCGTCAATGTTATATGAAAGTGGGGTTCGGGAAAAAGCGGAGAAATGGGAAGAGGGAAGCAAGGGAAACGCAGAAAAAGAAGGAAGACAAAGAGGGGAAATATTACAGAAAGCATACCTTGAAGTTGGAGAGAATGGGTGAAGAAGACGAAGCATGGCAGGAAGAAGACGGCAAACACCGAGAGAAGTGGGTTTCCAGGCGTTGCTTCTCCTGCGCTACTATTGTTTCATGCTTTCAGTTTGAGTTATGTAACTATGCATTCTGCAATAAGCCACCTTTAATGCTAAATCTAAATTTTTATTTACTTAATTTTATAGAGATGTTAGTTAATACTCCTATCCTATGTAATATTTCTTAGTGTATCAACAATCCATCCCTTTTAATTCACTCCCTCTCTTTTATCTTTTCCTCTTTTATTTTTTTTAAAAGGTTTAAGTGAGTAGATTTTACTGGTTTCTCAAGTACTTACAAATCGTGTACCGTCAAAATCCTTACATAAACATTAAGTTATTCTAGGAATATTTCCAAGATTTAATTTGAAAGATTATTTCAACTACAAATATAATAAGTCAATAACATAAAGTTACTCTGATAAAAAAAAACATAAAGTTACACTGAAAATATAAAGAAGTGATAAAAGACGTTTGGGTGCACTAAATTTTTGAAAGGAAATCACTAATATACCCTATGGTAAGTTTCAGATTTTTACCAACCTTTTATAAAGGTTTACTAACTTCACCTAAGAATTTTTTAACCCTTTATTTACTAGACTTTACCAACTTCGTATTTAAAATTGTCAACTCTCTAAATAGGTTTTCCAATTTCCTATTTTCGTTTGGCACTCTACATGAGCGTTTACCAACTCTCTATTCATTTGATTTTATCAACTTCGTATTTGCATTTATGCTCTTTCAGTGCCAAAACTAGCTTTTAGGGGGTAAAATCACCTTTAAGTTTACAAAATCCTTTTGATGAGTGTTTGGGATCATTTATGTACAACTGGACTTATGGGGTAAAAACCACTTTAAAGCATAAGCTAAAATGAAGTGTTTTTGGCTTTTCCAAATTGGAGAGAGAAAGTTCTAAGGGAAAGAGTATTACATCTGGTCTTTCGTAGAAAAGCTAGTTGAATAATTCTGAAGGATTAAAAAATTAAATAATTCATAGTATATGTTAAACATCCCTCTAAAATAATTATGTATATAATTAAAGTACACACATACATATCAGAAAGTTTCTCTCATATGTTTAAACTTATACGCATATACGATGTTAATTATAAGATCGAGTTGATTTTTTTGGAGAAATTAAGGATAAAAAATAGATCACTTTAAATTTAAATTGCTTATATTTATCTTTTCTCCTCCAAATTAATTTATTTTACTTATAAACTAACCTATAAACTAATTACATATAATATATGTTACAATTTAATGGTCTAATTTACTTCTTTAACTTCTACGAAAAAAGCCAACTTAATTCTTTAATTCGGGGCGGAGGAGTATTGCCCAATTCATATCAGCCGAAAGGAAGACTTGGGAGGCCCATGTAGGCATATACCAATTAAGGAAATGACTAAAAGAGCCTGACTATATATCCACCAAGAAACCCAAATACCCAGGGATTTTCAATAATTCTTGGTTGATGGTTGATTGTGCTATATAAGTTGACGGGGATAACTTTCTGTCATGCCTTTCTATGTTATCAAAAGCATCATGTGCAATTCTTTATATGGCAAAAAGTGTAATATCTTGTGTAGTCTTTATAAAAACCTAAATATAAAATTCAACTTGGAGTTGTCCAAACAATTAAAACGTGTTTTTGCCACTTTTGCTCCCAATAAGTCTATTATATCATTGTCTTTTTCTCTTATCAAATTCTCTCTCATACATTCTCTTATCAATACTCTAATTTCTTCTTTTACTTATCCCCTTACAAATAGTGACATGCTTTAAAAAAACATATCATATATATTTATTACTTTTACCTTATTCTGATTTTAACTGTTTTTAACTACATAATTACATTACCAAGCTCTTAGGAGATAATACCACTCTGTTCCTTATTATAAGTCCACCCTAACTACTTCTCACATACCAAGGAGTGGAAGTTATAGTATTAAATATATCCTATTTTTCCAACTTTACCCTCATTTAATAATAGGTGTTAAAATAATATTTTATGCATTATAACCCTTCTCTCTCATCTTCCCTATTTCCAATATAGGGGTAAAATAGTCACATTAGCATTAATTGATCTCAAAGTGGACTTATATTTTGGAACAAAAAAATTGTGGTAGTTGGACTTATAATAAGGAACGGAGTGGTATCTATCAAGGAAACTGCTTGTATGTAATGCTGTGTAGGATAACTACCTCATTTAGCATGCAAAATCAACACACTACTATAGAATTATCCTGTTGCGACGCAACAATAGCGGCGCTCATAGAAAAAAGCGCCGGTATTGGTAAAGAAGGAGCCTATACCGGCGCTTACCAAGAAAAGCGCCGGAATAGAGGTAAGCCTATATCGGCGCTTGGTACTAAAAGCGCCGGAATAGGGTTTCAGTTTATCATTTATTTATTTATTTTTATTAAAATACTTATACCGGCGCTTTCTGTATAAGCGCCGGTATAGGCTAGTAATAAATAATTTTTTGTTTTTTAATAATAATTAAAACAAGAGTTTAATATTAAATATTAAAACATTAATTATTTATTTTAATGCACCTATACCGGCGCTTTATTTAAAGAGCGCCGGTATAGGGGGGTCCAAAAATTTTTGGAGGGAAATATACCGGCGCTTTTTAAATAAAGCGCCGGTATAGGCTAGTAATAAATAATTTTTCATTTTTTAATAATAATTAAAATAAGAGTTTAATATTAAATATTAAAACATTAATTATTTATTTTAATGCACCTATACCGGCGTTTTATTTAAAAAGCGTCGGTATATGCCAAAAAATTGGAGGGAAATTTCCCTACAAAAATTTTTGGACCCCCCTATACCGGCGCTTTTTAAATAAAGTGCCGGTATAGGCTATTTTTTCTGCATAACTTGATTTCTCTCCTCTCTTTCTCTTTTTTATGCCCGTGACTTAGCTTCCTCTCGTCTTTTCACTTTTCACTTTTTGTCGTCATTTCATTTCCTCTTGCCACCGTTCACCTTAGCTTCATCTTCACCTCGCTTTCAGTCACACCGCCGTTCACGCCATTCTCACCGTCGTTCAAGCCGTTCTCGCCACCGTTGTCATCTGTTCTTCAGTCACGCCGTTCTTGCCTCTTCCCCAAATCTTTGCTTCCTTCGGTGAGTTTCCCCTTGTTTTTGCTTTTTTTTTTAACTTGTTTTAGTCTCTGGGATTCCCAGATTTTTGTTGTTTGAGAAACAGATCTTCTAACATCTGATACATTGTATTTAAAGGTGCGGTTTTTGCAAACAAAGCTGGTGGGGATTTTTCGCCTCATTCTTAATCGGATAAATTAGGTGAGTTTATGTGTCTTTTGCATTTTTTTTTCATTTTTTTGTTCTGCGTCGCTGGAAGCCGTAAACCAAAGCTGATTCATTGTTTGTACTTGTACATAGCATGTACTCTCTTATCATGTTTTAGTTTGTGCAATAAAAGTGTTCAATAAAAAAGTTTTAGTAGTATGCATGTTTTTTTTCTTAATTGAACAATATAGCTTTTGGTCTTATTGTACATATTCTTCTCTGTTTGAGTTACTGGTGTATATGGACTGCCTGAAATTGTATAGAATTGCTGTAATTTTTGCAATGATGCAGGTGGGTGTGAATTAAAAAACAAATTGTATATTTTAAAAAAATATAACCTATAGCGGCGCTTTTTACGAAAAGCGCCGCTATAGAAAGGCCTATACCGGCGCTTTTTACAAAAAGCGCCGGTATAGGCCTTTTCAATTTTAATAAAAATTAATTAAAACATGACCTATAGGGGCGCTTTTGGGTAATAAAGCGCCGCTATATGGTCACCTGACCTATTGCGGCGCTAGCTATAGCGACACTTCAAAAGCGCTGCTATAGGGGTCAAAAAAGCGCCGCTATAGGTGTTTTCTGTGGTAGTGACATCGTTTGGAAATTGCTGGCATCTGATCTTCCATCACATTAAAGCATGATCAAGAACCACTGAAGAATGTTATCCATCATTAGCTTGTTTTCAAAATCTTTTTTTTTTTCTAAATAAAGGCACAATGACATTAATAGTAAGTAATTACATAGTCTTTGCTACAATTGGAAAAGGATGTAAACTTGCAACATTTACATAATGATCCATAGATGATACTCCAAAATGAACAGTGAAGGACAGGAATAGAGACTGAAGAGAATCATTCCATGTATACTATAAATATATTTCATACATAATGTAGTAACATATGATAATCTCAAATGTTTCTTGAATAAATAAATAACAAGGTTCAAGTGCATCTAACACCCTAAACTAATTTTGGAGGTATAATAAACACCTTAAAATTTAGGAGTGCAAGAAACACCCTCAAGTATTAAAAATAGAGCAATCCACACCAGTAAGGTAACAGAGTTTGACGTCCGGTTCATCCTCCTTCAATCTCACTCTGCGCAGCACTGATCCATTCGACTCTTCATTACCCCCTCCATTTGGAAGGAAAGGAGGTCATGACCAGCCACATTAGGTCCATGGGCCTCAAGGATTTTCATGGACAAAGCCGAAAGGTCATAAGAACCTCAATAACACCATTTCTGGAAACTTCAACTAAACTTGTGACCTCAAGATTATCAATTGAGAATCAAAGTTCTTCACCATTTGATTTCCCAATAACGGATAATGGACAGCAGTTGTATAAGCAAATGCTGATATTTCATTACGATTCTGAAGGGATCTTTAAAATAAAAATAATTCATTTGTCTGTTATTCCTTCTTAATATAATCAGATGATGTGTGTGTGTATCGTACTATTCGATTAAAATTAAGAATTGTCATATTCTCATAATTTAATTGAAGGTGGTTCTCCTCACATATTTTTTTATTATGTATTTGCTGTACTTTTTAGTAAAACTATTGTGTTAATGTTTATTTATTTTTACGTTTCTTGGTGAAATAACTTTTCAATTATATTGTTAAAAAATTCTGATAATGAATTTGTGATCATACGTATATATTGCTGCATCTGCTTTCACATATATAGATGGATTATACGCATATATTGCCCACAGCCGAAGGAGGACTTGGGAGGACCATGTAGGTACTCTCTCCTCTCCGTCCCATTATATAAAGTATTTTTAACCGAATTATCGTTTTCTAATAAATATGTCAAAGCTAGTTCAAAACAATAAATATATGTGAAATATATCATTTTTTTAAAATGCTGTTATTTATGAATGAGTAAGGGAGATGGTAATTATGAAAAGAAGATGTAATACAATGTGTGTGAGAAATTAATGCAGGGATAAAATGGGAAGAAACACATTTATTATATTTTGGGACAAGGTCATTAAAAAAATGGATCTTATTTTATGGGACAGAGGAAGTACCTATTAAGGAAATGACCAGAAGAGCTTGACTATATCCACCAAGGAACCCAAATACTCAAGGTTTCTAAATAATTCATGGTTGATGGTTTTTTTTGGCTTAAAACCCCCGGTATCTGGCACCTTTGGGTAACTGACTAATCTGCGGTACGACCGGAGAGGGCGGTGTCTGGGATTGAACTCAAGATCTGGAGGCTGAGAAGCACCTTACAACCAATTAAGTAACCATCAGGATTGTATTAGTATAAATTTAAACAGATAAGAAAAACTTTCTGTCATGCCTTTTATGTTATCAAAAGCATCATGTGCAAACTTTAAATGGCAAAACTAGTAATCCCTTGTTTAGTTTTTATAAAAACCTAAAATTTGAATTGTTTTGATATAAATTTATAGGTTTCAATTTGGAGTTGCTTGAAAAATAATCGTGATTTTGTCACTTTTGCTCCCAATTAATTCCATCATATTTGTCTTTTTCTCATATCAAATTCTCTTTCATACATTCTCTTATCAATGCTCTATTTTTCTCATTTACTTACCCCCTTATAAATAATGACATATTTTAAAAGATATATCATATATATTCATTACTTTTTGTAGGAATACACCTAATCCACCCTTGGTGGGTTAAGGCCTAAGCCCAATGAGAATTAGGGCTTATATGTAAGGCCCAATGAGAATTGGGGCTAATATATAATTATGGAAATACCTGGGATAAAATGAGTAATTTTTCCCTTTATAAGTTTAAATTGAAAAGATATGACTTTTCATATTCTTTATATACGGGGAGTTGTTCTGGACAGAGAGTAACAATGAAAACAAAAAAGAAACTCCCGATAAAATCTTCTAGGGTCTCTTCTCTTCTCTTCCTCCATTGTTCATCTGTCGTATAATGTAATCGGGGTCCAAATCGGTGCTCCGATTTCGTGTGGGTACCAAGCGAGTCAACCGGATTCCAGGTACGCCCGAATTCCTACAGTGGCATCAGAGCATTTGTAACATCCTAAAAATTAATTGAGGATTTAGTGGGGGTAAATAGGAATTGATTAATGATAAATAATGGATTATGAGAATATTTGAAGGATTTTGAGGTATCTTTGAGGATTTTAAAGGCCTAGTTTTTCCCTTATTTGGACAATAATAATTTTGGGAGAGATTATTTTTAGACTCAAAAGAGGATATTATAGGAGGAAATAAATAAAGAATACTATGGGAAAATTTTGAGAGTGAAAAGAAAATTTTTTGTTCAAAAGAAATATCTTATTTGGGAATTTTAAGGCCTAGTAGTATATTTTCTCTCTTCCTACTCACAAAATATTTCCTGCCGACAGTCTCTTTTCTTCCTGTGCACTTTTACTATTTCAATTATTAATTCTTCAACCAATCACACTCAACTACTATTTATATATATTATATTATTATTAATATTATATTATTTAAATATATTATTATTATTATATTATTATTATTAATATTATATATACCCCCTCTCACCCTCTGTCTCTCACTCTCCTCCCCCTCACTCTCATTCTCTCTCACTCACGTCTCTCTCTTGCTCTCTCTCTCTCTCTCTCTCCACCATATATTTATTCCTATCACTGGACTTATCAGAGTCCGTCGGCATAGGAATAGTAAGTTTTTCGGCCAAATAAGCACGTTTTTGGAACCCTGTAAGTCTCCTCTACATTTCTATATCATTAGTTTTTCGATTTATTATATTTGAAAAATTAGACCTTGTCTAAGTTGATAATTTTTGGGAGTCCTAAAATTAATAAATTAAAGCTTAGGCCTCGATTTTATGTTTCTCTAAGTAGATTTTTCATTGTGGGAGGTTTTTCTTAATTATTGAAATTTCTGGATTTTTAGATATATTGAAAATTAGGACTTTTGATGATCTGCGATGCTAATAATTTAATTAATAATTTTTAAATATTTATTAAGGTCATATGAGGAGATTTAATGGAATGATTTGACTAGAATTTGGACCCAAGGAAATATTGGGGATTTTAGGATATCTAAGTTTATTATATTAAAGTCTAATATTTGAGGTATAATTTTCTTTAGGAATTTCGGAGTGACTTTGTGTGATTACCTGTGAAGCTAAGGAGTAATAGGTAACTCTGGAAATTTCTTTCGTATGCTTGTGAATTATGTGTAGTTTTATTTTAATTAATTATCACAAAATAATAAGTTTGTCACTTTTCAAGCATGCTGGCTTATTGCCTATTTGCTATGGAAAATAAATTACACTTGTTTTATTTTAAGCATGCTTGAGTACATTGAGTATATCTGAGCTGATAATTATTTATGAATTATTTATGGTGTAATGATAATCGCATTTGCATCCATGAGGGGTTAAGATTTGAAGAGGAGTTATATGATATCCGTACTACCATGTGGTAAGCCATCACTCGGTGCACAGTGGATGGCACTTGTCAGGGCCCCTCCTTCCATGTTTTCCTTTGGCCGGGATTGCATTGGAGTTGTGGGACATGTGACACCTCCTTAGTATGATTCTTTAAGGAGGGGAGCCATAGTCCATACTTGAGCTCTGTATCTTTGGCCGGATACATCTTAGGTACTGGTGAGCTTGAGATAATTCAGTTGTATGAATTAGTTCTCTATCGGACAATATGTGTTAGCCTATGGCTCCAGTCAGCGGAATAAGGATGGACGGTGAAATAAGGAGTTGCATATTGCACATATAAATATTTATTTATGAGTACAATTCATTGAGAATTTAAATGAAAGTTTTCCTTATGTTGGGTATATATATTTGAAAGCCATAAGTTATATGAAGAACTACATGTGTATAATTGGTTAAATTAGAATTATACGTGATTTGCTTGTGTATGTTAGGATTTTTCGGTAGTTACTGAGATGTCGATCTCATCCTATTATTAACATTTTCCAGGTGAATGACCTAATAGGAAGCAAGGGAAGACACTTGAGAAGTGAGCTTTGAAGGCTCTTTGTACTACTTAAGTTTATGTTATGTTGTATTTATTTTGCCATGGACTTAAGACTTTATGTTTTATTATGTTGTATAAATTATCGTGAAGTTTTAAGATTTTCACTATGACATGGGACGTATTTGAACTAAATAATTATCTATGCTGGATATTGGATAATTTTAATGCTATAATAGCATTTTGGTCAAGTGCTTGAACTAGAATTTTGGGGGGTGTTACAGCATTAGGTTTTCATGGCTGTGTGGATTATTCTGTTACTTATCTTTCTTCTCTAATCAAACATAATTCTTTGATTTCCGCTGCAAAATTTTAGATTTATGATTTAGGTTCAATCTGAAATCTGTTTGATGATGATTTGCTTTATCAATTCAGCAAATCTTGATATATTAGTTTGTTTTTATAGTTATTTAACCAACCGAAGACAATATGATGCATCTGTGATTTTTCTAACCCATATGCATCTGTGCTTTTCTTTTCGATTCTGGATTAAATATGCATCTGTGTGTGTGTATATGTGTTCGAAGGATATATATATATATATATTGTATGTTTGTGGTGTGTGTACGTATATATATATATATTTTTGAAAAATAGGTTTCTCTGGTTCTATATTGTTTTTTCTTTGTTCTGATTGCATATACATGTGATTATGGGTTTGATAAACTCAGAGAAAACATATAGGAAAAACCAGAAACCATAGAAGATAAGGAAACCACAATTTAAGAGAGAGAACATATAGCATGGGGCATAATTTTCGAAACTGGATTGTTAGAAAATGAAGGATTCAGTCTTCGAAAATTATCCCATTGCGTAGAGCACAAAAAAACGATGAAAATGGACTACTAGAACGCCAAAAACGGACTTCGGACGGCTAAGATACGGTGGAGAGAAGAAGCGGGTCCGTCGGACCCGCCCGTCCGTCCAACCAGGTCTGAGTCGACCCGGCTGGAGGAGGAAGATGACATGACGTCATGATGACGTCATTTCATTAAAAAAAAATTTGTGTGGGCTTCTGTGTCTGGGCCTAAGATATTTAAAAAAAAAACTTTAACTAAAGGAAGATTCATGGGCTTAAATGGTTGCCCATAGTCCATTTAATGAAACTATGCGTTTCATTAACCATTCTTGTTTGGGCCGAATGGGTTATTTACCCGAACCAGATCAAGACTATGACAAAAAAAAAACTGAATTTTTTTTTGCCTTCAGACCCAACAATATAAAAAAAATATATATATATATTTCTCTTTTTTCTTCCAAGGGCATTTGAATGGGCATTTTAGCTCCGATTGAAGCGTAGTTTGTTTCTAAAAATTTCTAAATTCAAGTGCTACATTTAGACATATTATTTGTCTATTTGCTTTAAGGTGTTTTGGATCTGTATATATTTATATATATATTTTGATGCTATTTTTGTGATTTTTATGAGTTTAAAAATCCTAAAATATTTATAATAATTTATAAAAAATTTATTTAAGGCAAATATGAACTTAGAGAGTTCTAAAAGCACCAAACCAAAAGAATTCAACTCTTTTGGATGACATCTAAGTAGAAAAACTTGATCCTAAGTATGATTTACGTAGTAGTAAATCAGAAAAGGAACAAGTTATTGGTAATTGCCTCTAAGTGTTGATCCAAACCTAAATTACTTGGAAAAATGTGAGCCTCTAAGTGATGTATGAAGTAGGGATTTGTGTATTAGAGTATGAGACTCTAGATTAAAAACCTAGAAGGAGAAAATCCTTAAGAGGATCAAGAGAGAGATAGTTCAAAGTAAAGTTCAGTTGAACTTGAAATGAAATAAGAGGTGTAACATGAAGAAAATATTGATGATGCACATAGGAGAGGAACCTGAATAGCCAAAATCTTAAACTTTAGGATCGGGATCTGAATGAACCTCAGGGAGGTTAAAATGACGATCAGGTATTAAAGAAATAATATCAGATCAATGCAAGAGGAAATTTCAAATGGAGAAATTTTCCACATCTTAACTCAGGATCACGGTGAAATTCAGGAATAAAATACACCTCAAGTAGACTTGAAAGCCTACCTTAGGAGAAAAAGTATCCTAAACTTAGTCCAATCACCAATGATTCAACCAATAAAAGACTTAAGAGCAAAGACTAAATGTTTCTGTAAAGAAGCATATATATAAATTGCATAAGACATTTGGAATATTTCTTTGAGAAAATAGAGAACCTCTTAGAAATCACCAAAGCAACATAGCGCAGCTTCTATCATGTCACTTAGGAATATGAGATTCCTAAAGCCTTGCTGAATAACGGTTACTGTGAACCTATCAAATTTGGTTTTGGGAAGTAGAGAGACTTCACCTTCCATTTTTGATGTTATATTCAGCTAAAATTAACTTCACAAAATCATAGGAACACAGTAGAAATCAAGAAAACTCTTAAGTCACTCAAATAAGAAGTTAATAAGATATTATGAAAATAATGTAAGGAGGGACATGAAGAAGTAAATGTCAAGTACACTTTGTGAGTGGGAGCAAAATATCAAATGCTCCATCTGAGTGGGAGCTCTTGGAACATATGTATTCTAAGAGTGTTATATGCTCTATCTAAGTGGGAGCTCTTGGAAAATGTGTCTTCTAAGAGTGTTATATGCTCTATCTAAGTAGAAGCTCTTAGAAAATAAGTCTTCTTGGAGTTTCATATGCTTTATCTAAGTGGGAGCCGATGTCAAATACTCTATCTGAGTGGGAGCTAATGACATTGCTCTATCTAAGTGGGAGCTTTCAGAAACTAAGTTTTCTGAGAGACATAACTGAGCATATTGTAGATGTGCTTATATAAAATTTTTGATAGATGATAATATTATTACTGGAATCTGTGTGATGGGAGGTTTAAACGTATTCTCCTGATCGTAGACCCAATAGTATTATTATTTTTCTAGTCAAGAATAATACAAGTGCATGACATTGTATACTTCAATGTGCTACAAATAAGTTCTTGGATCAAATCAGATTATGAATAGCCAAATAAGTGGGATGATTTGAAATCATTAAGCCAAGAAAGGCTGCCAAGAACAACAACACAACTATAAACTTAATGGGGACAAATGTGATATCTGATACTGAAAGGTCTCATATGATTTAATAGAAGATGTTGTCATGTCATTGACTAAGAGTCATGATGTAGTTAAAGTTGAGAGTCATCTCGACTAAGCTTATGAGAGGACATGAGACCTACATGGCTCGAAAAGGGAATAGTATGTCATAAATTACCCTATAGAGTGCAAGCATGATAGAAATCCAACAACAAAGAGCCATGTGGATTGTGTAAAAGGAAAAAAAATTTTCGCAAAACTTCCATTTCACAATAATAAGGTTGTCAATTAAGTTTGACACATATTACTTGAGGCTTAACGCCCTCTATGAGACAACCTCTACATTAGATAACCAACAAGACAAAGAGATTGAAGGAAGTTGATTGTATATTGTCAAATGAACAATGAGTGCAAGTTGTTCATAAGAGCGCTCTTTTCCTGTTAGGAGCACATGAAAGTCAGGTTAAACCAAAGTGAAAACTTTGTTACTTTTTCAATGATGTATCAAAGTATTTAGAGCTTGAATATGGATGTCAGGAAGTATGCAAACCCTTTGGGGCTAGCATACCGCAGAGGTAGCATGTTCTCTACACTCTAAACCCAAATGAGACAAGGGTAAGAGGTTCTACAAAAAGGGAATGGGAGGACTACCCTGACATCACAAGAGTAATAAACTCTTTAAGGAGGAGACTGACCTAAGTAAGGTCGAATGCTTTTCCTACTAAAGGATAAACCATTTTGAGATGGATTTTCTTTTCTGTCAATAGTGAGCAGGAAAAGACTCAAGCTCCATAGACTAAAAGAATAAGGATAAAAGATCTTTTATTAAATGTTGTCAGTTATCAATTTCAAGCATAAGGCTTTAAATTGGTAATGACGTTAGGATTGAGGTGAAAGGCATTAGAGCCTACAAGTTCATTGTTTCATGCACCAGGCTCATGGGTTCTAAATGAACCATCTTGACTTTCATGACAAAATTAGTTGTTTGTGATACAATCTTCCTTGACATTTCTTCGTTTTTCCGTCATTGTTGGTAATCTTTATGTGCGTGACTGCTTTACCACCCTAATTCAAGTGTTGACTTGAATACATGTCATGGTGAACTAGGACACATAATTTGAATCGGCATTTTCAAGAATGCTATCTTCATCACCCGATAGGGAAGTGTCTAGTAGGTAAAGCAATAAGAAAAGTTTTTTCAGTAAGGGAATTCAAATTGAGAAAATATTGCATTTCTTCCATCCGACTATATATGGTTCAATGAATGTGAGGGCATGACACGGAGGTTATATTACCTTAGTTGATGATTACTCACGTAATTATTATTACTTTATTTCACACAAGTTTGAAGCTCAAGCGCTTTAGACGACAAGTGAATAAAGTTGAAAATAAAGTGCATACGGAATTTAAGAATTCTACGCACTAATAGAGATTGTTCTTGACCAGTTTCAATGAGTTTCATGAAGAAAAAGGGATATTTATTTAGTTAAATGACCCTTCGTACTCTGTCACTAGATGGAGTTGTTAGGAGGCAATGAAATGTTACCAAACATGGTCATGTATAAAGTGATTCAAGCTAACCCACCAAAAGTGAGTGGGAGAGTGTTGTTTAGTCCACCTTTGGTGGATTAGTACACATATTTGATTGATCAAGTATGGTTTTCTCTTTAAGGGAGATACAAACTTTATACTTAATCATGTGTCCTCCTAAGTGGTATTTTCCGAACCTCATGAATTATGGTCAAAGAACAAATCAAGTTTTTGAGTTCCCATAGGCCATAAAGGTCAGTTACACGATCTCATAGTCGTTGTAAGTGGGAGCTTATTGATGACATTTTCATAAGTGAAATTGAAGATGGATTTGTGTCTGAAAAAAATTGAAAGGAACCATATATATTATGGGTGGGTTTTTTTCCAAATAATGGTGAAGCTTATCACATTGTGTTTCTCTGTATCTCTTTATGAGACACAGTGACAAGGCAATACGGAACAAGCTCTAAAGTCCTCAATTGTCCATGTAAGTGGGAGCTTGTGAAAGGTCATTAGAGAGACCTAAAAGTGTTCTGTATAAGAGGCATTACCTATTTCTTAGAAGGAATGGAAGAAAGCAATATTAAAGGACCTAGATTCTTTGAGAAAGAATCAAGTCTGAGAGTTAGTTGATCCACCACAACGGCGAGAGATCATTTGTAAGCAAATGAATTCTCAAGATTAAAAACAAGTTGGTTAGATCAATTAACAACACAAGACTCTTTCGGTTACAGAGGGTATACATAGGCAGATATTGTGAGAATACCTTCTCATATATTATTTGCTTAACATCATACTCATTTTGGAAATAGCTAACTGTTTGGTTTTAGATTTACATCAAGTGGATGTGAAACTTGCATTTTGAGTTGTGATTTGGATGAAGAAATCTATATGCTTTGGCTATTAGATTTCACTATAATAGATGTTTGAGGTTTACAAAGTGATTACCTCATATTACATATTTTTTTTGCATAAGTCAATTTATGGACTGAAGCAATCATCCAAACAATGGTATTTAAGGTTCCATATGAGTGGGAACCTAATATATTTTCTTATGGTTAAAGAAACCATAACCAAGCAGTTTGTGATATTATCCTTTAAGCGGATGATATACTATTGACCAAAATAGTTTGTTTTTGATAGTGCCTATTAAGGCAAGGTACTAAGAACATGGGTAAATCATTGTGTATTTTTGGAGTTGAGATCCAAAGATATAGCTCAAGCAGACTCCATTCTCTGTCACAAGAGAGTTATATTATGGAAATTTTTGAGCGGTCCAAGGTAAATGATTGTGATCCCATAGATACCCTAGTGACTTCTAAAGTGAGTTTGGTTCTTGATTATAGATATCCCTAAACTAAATCAACTTTAAACTAAAAAATGGAAAAGAGTTTCCATATAAACGTTGTTGGTAGTATGATGTACACAATGGTGTATAAAATATCATATATCCATTATGGTAGGACTTTGTAAGTCAGTACGAGTCCAACCATTGTGAGAGGCATTTGATGGCTCCACAAAAATGCTTATAGATACTTTAAAGGGCACGATATTTAAAAGTACTTACTGTGGTAGTACATATGGCTATATGGTCGATGATGTCTAGAGGTACATCTTGGATTTGAAATAAGAATTCAAACCTAGTGTTAATACATTGTGAAAACACTACGACCGTTGCCTAAATAAAAGACCCTAAGTATCATAGCATGAGTAAAATACAAAGATGAATTTGTGAGATATGTTGTAGCACATAAGGTTGTTACTAACAACAAGTTCCTATGCAAAGTCCCCTGATTGAGCCTGTGGCCAAGGATATACATGAGAGACATGATAAGTCCTTCGGCAAGCATAGGATATGAAGTAATTGATACTTCATTAAGGCTTTACATGTGTATGTGATAGTATACAATGTCTAGTATGTCGTACAGGTAGATGAGGTCGGCTCTCTCACACGAGCGACCGCCTTTGACACTCAGGAGTAGTGTGCAAAGATGAGACAATGTGTTCACCAGCAAAGCAGTGAAAGTACTGATATGGTAGGGAAGAAACACAAACTATATGTCGCCTCGACTCAAAAGTGCAGCAAGTCGAGATGAGATTCGTGATTACACACATATGGATCGAATTATGGATACCCACGTCCGTAATACCTGTAGCCAGACAACAAAATTCTTCAAAATTGACGTCATACAATGCGAGAAGAGTTGAAGAATTTTGGGTTTAGATACTGTGTGTTTCTAGACTAAAATCTGTACGGTGTTGATGATACAATTAAATCGACGTACGCTCTTATAGAAAAAGAGTAACACCGTAGCATGCGATTCATACCGTGTGTGCTAAAGTTACCGCAAAATGGAAGCAGTGAATGGATCCCTGTTTCATTGCTGTGTGAGTCCAAGAAAGGTTCCATACTTTCTTGATGTCCTTTGACTTTGACAATGTCATGGAAATATGTTTTAGTGTCTGCTACCTTAGCGTATATCCTATGATCATGATAAATGCGATCTAAAGGTGATACGTTAGGAAAGCGGTTGATTCATATTGAAGTGATATTTGGGCGAAAGGAAGATTACCTATAATACACACACTTATGCTAGTGTCTGAGACCGGTCCATTATGATATTAGTGTGCTAATTTCATAAGTGTGGACATTGCATATGCGAAAGGCAGTCTGAGCTTTATCTTGGCTCTAAAGGGATTAGATTGGCCATGAGAAAATTGTATTTCTGTAAATCTAGGATATCTGAGGCACTATATCAAAATGATCGAGCTGCACTGCAAGGTTGTTTTGTGCTGGTCTCTGTAAAAGGGATTTCTAGTACAAGACACCTAAAAGAAGACGTCGTGCCCACGCGGTTACGACAGAGCACTTAGTATAAAAGAAGGATAGAAGAGAAAGAGACTTGACCCATAACATCCAACCCACCAAGTGTGAGTGGGAGATGTAGGAATACACCTAATCCACCCTTGGTGGGTTAGGGCCTAAGCCCAATGAGAATTAGGGCTTATATGTAAGGCCCAATGAGAATTGGGGCTAATATATAATTATGGAAATACCTGGGATAAAATGAGTAATTTTTCCCTTTATAAGTTTAAATTGAAAAGATATGACTCTTCATATTCTTTATATACGGGGAGTTGTTCTGGACAGAGAGTAACAATGAAAACAAAAAAGAAACTCCCGATAAAATCTTCCAGGGTCTCTTCTCTTCTCTTCTCTTCCTCCATTGTGCATCTGTCGTATAACGTAATCGGAGTCCAAATCGGTGCTCCGATTTGGTGTGGGTACCAAGCGAGTCAACCGGATTCCAGGTACGCCCGAATTCCTACACTTTTAACTAAGTTTAATTGTTTTTAATTACATGACTAAGTTACCAAGCTTTTATAAAAAAGGATAGGAGATAATATCTATAAAGGGAAACTGCTTGCATGAAATGCTGTGTAGGATTAATACCTCATTTAGCATGCAAAATCAACAACGCTTGGATATTGTACGCATCTGATCTTCCATCTCATTAAAGTGATCAAGAACCACTGAAGAATGTTATCCATGAAGACATAAGCTTGAGAATGTTATCCATGAAGACATTAGCCTGATTTCAAAATCTTTTGCATGTGAATTAAAGGATATTGTTTATTCCTTATGTTGCTCTAATACTCTCTCCGAACCTAATTATAAAACCACTTTAACTTTTTTGACTTTTTTTTTCAGTAAAAAAAAAAGTAGTTTCAGTCCAAAAAAAAAAATCTTTTTTTCCTCAAAACTAATTTATTCTACTTATAAACTAACCTATAATCTAATTTCATGTGACATATGTTATAATGTAGTGGTCTAATTTACTTCCTTAACTTCCACAAATAAAAGTCAAAGTGGTCTTATATTTAGGATCGGAGGGAGTACCATTTTTCTTGCCTTTTCCTGAAAAAATAAGTAGCTTGCACAACATTAGAGAAAGAAGTATGATATAGGATAATATCTTAACAAACTGCTTTTGAACCATCCGGAGTTAATCTTCTAATTAAGATTGATCTGTAGCTTGTTAATACTAATAATATATATGGGAGTTCTTCCATTAATCAGAAGGTCTTTGTTGTTTATAAAATTCATAAAAATATTCTCGCAAGAGTGAGAAAAGGAAAGAGGTGGATTGATTGGATTCTTTCTTCCAACAAGAAGTTCTATTATGTTAGCTTGCTTGTTAGAGGGAGATGATTATCAAAGTATTGAAAATCAATACCAGCATATATCATTTGCGGTAGTGGTTTAAAGATTAATAGTTCAAATAAGGAAAGACTGGTCATGATTAAATTAATATATTTAATTAAAATATGCAGAAATATTCATATATAAATATCAAAAGGTAATTTCAAAATACCCTGACACATTGCTGTTATCCAAGTTACTGCTGCTTCCAAATATTTTCAGTAGCCAGTGCATAGCATAGAACTATTTAAGAAGATTTTTTTTTTTTTTTTTTTTTTTTTTTTTTTTTTTTTTTTTTTGCGGGGGGTTTGATAGGGAGAGAGTTGTTTGAGGAAGGACATGAAAAATCACCACATCGTGCAGCGAACTAGGAAGGGGCAACAACGCTCAAAACACCATCCGCTCCATCAGATTGGGATCTTCATTTTGAAACTAATGAGAATTTTTAAGATTGTGGTTTTTTATTTTTCACTTTAAATGTTTTTTATAAATGATATTTCATATTCTGATGTGTTTGTTGCTTTTCAATGGGGTCTTCAATTCTGGTTGAAACCTCCTTCCCCTTCTGCGATTCAAGTTTTTTTTTTTTATTTCATGGGCATTTTCGTCTTTTCATGATGTAAACATATAAATAGGATAAATATATCGATTCATCACCATACCAACCATGCTTCATCTTCCACTTCAAATTCTATTTCCATAAAAAACTTTCATGCTACCAAACAAAACATAGATTTTACTTATCTATTTATCTCTTTTATTTCTTATTCTTTTTTGACCAAATCTATATATCACTCGTTTTATTGAATAAAAACTGGATCACATTACTGCAAACAAGCTAATACAATACGAAAGCTAACAACTAGCAGTCTATGTTAACCTTCATCAATCACCGCCTTTTAGATGAAATGAGATGGTTAATCAAGGAGACAAAACACCTCATCTACCCTTCTGAAAATCAATTCCTGAAAAAGGTGCAAGCACACAAATATTATAACTATATTAGCTACTAAACCATTTTATCAGTATATTATAACTACATTAGCTACTAAAACCACTTTGAACCATCTTATTGAATGTTTCATTTGACTCAGTCACATTATGCATCAGGTTTGAATCCCTTAAACTCAGCTAGAGCAAATGCAATAATATCTGATAATATCCGATATTTGTCGAATAGATAAAAACCTGCTTCATTTGGAAGGTTACAGCCTCCCACATTCGGTCCATGGGCCACAAAGATATTCATGAACAAAACCATAAATTGAAAATCAAAGTTTTTGACTCTGTAATTTCCCTATGATGCATTACGGACTACAGGTGTAAAAGCAAATGCAGTTATTCGAATAAGATGCTGAGAACCTCAACTCAAACCATCCTAGAAACAAAGAAAATACAATAACACCAGCAATTTTCCAGTTATAAAACATAATCCCTACCTAGTCAAACCTGCTAACATAGTTAATTTTTTCCTTATATGTCAAGCTATATCATTCAAGGAGATGCAAGGATCCAAACATTTGGAAACATTTCAAGCAAATTTACACATAAAATTAGAATAATACAGACTCTTGTACCTTTAATTTATGCTTACATTCCAAATTTAAGACATCAATTTTCGTGGTTGTGAAAAAGCCAAATTAACTTTTAATATGGTCCCTAAAATGCGGCAAGGAGTTATCAACTCACCTATAAAAATCCAAGAAAACTAAATTGCAGCAACTCTAATTCAAGAGAAGAATCGAAATGCACCCAGAAATTTATAAGTCAAGTCAATATAAGAATAAACTATAAAAGGAGGAACAAAGTCATGTTCAAGACATATTATTCATAACAAACGGATAGTCAATCAAAATAAACATGCCAAACACATTGCTTGAGCAAAATTTCTCCAACATCATTCTTTTCAGTGTAAAGCATATAATTTCAATTGGAAAGGAAAGAAACAAGAATTTGCAGGCCTTTAAAGGAAAATTTCAACATTAATACAACTATAATATATATTAGAACTAGCGCATCCAACCTTTTCTTATCAATTTAGAAGACTACCGCCAATCATTTCAACTATAAGCTTTTCAGCCTTATCACTCTCTCTTTTCTCCGAAAGAGCTTCAATAAGTGTCTTATATGTTACTTAAATCAGGGAGACAGCCACTCGCCTTCATTCATCGGAGCAGGGACATAGCTTCATCAATCAAGCCTTTTCTACAAAGGCCATTGATCATATTGTTATATATGCAGACATCTAGATGATAGCCACTAGTCAAAAGGTATTGAAAAATCTCTCGGGCATCATGTAATTTACCACCTTTCACTACTACAGAATAGGGCTATTGCGGCGCAGCAATAGCGGCGCTTATACATATAAGCACTGCTATAGGGTTTAAAAGACCTATACCGGCGCTTGCTTAAATAAGCGCCGCTATAGGTCTGCACTATCCCGGCGCTTATAAAACTAAGCGCCGTTATAGACTTTACATATTAAATTTTTTTATTTTTCTTTACTACAAAACCTATCCTGGCGCTTGTGTCTGTAAGTGTCGGGATAGGTTATTAATATAAAAATTTAATATTAAATATTAATATAATTATTTAAATATTAAATAAAATATTCCTATTCATTTTTAATAAAAATTATTTTTTTAGAATTTTAAAAAATAAAATAATAATTAATAATTAATATAAGAATTTAATATTAAATATTAAATAATTAATTAAATATTAAATATTAATTTGTATTTTTTAAAAAATATTACGTGCACCTATAGCGGCGCTTTTTAAAGAAAGCGCCGCTATAGGCATCAAAAAATGGAGGGAAAGTTTCCCCCATTTTTTCGAATTTTCACCTATAGCGGCGCTTTTTAAAAAAAGCGCTGCTATAGGTGAAAATTTAATATTAAATATTAAATAATTAATTAACAATTAAATATTAATTTGTATTTTTTAAAAATATTACGTGCACCTATAGCGCACGTGACTCTTTCTTATTTATTCTCTCTTAACACATTCCACTCCCATTTTTTCTTCTCTCTTCTTTCTTTCTCTTCCCGTCCCACTCTCTCTTCTCTCTTCACAAGGGATTTGATCAACAACTTGTAAGTTTCTCCTCCTTTCCTCAAATATTCTCTCTTCTCTCGTAGCTTCTCACCGTTTACCTCTCTTTTTTTAGCATATCGCACTCTCTTTCTCTCACTGCCATTTCTGGAGAAATCATTTACAGTTGAAGATTATGGAGTTCCAAGTTTACAGGTGATTTCACGAATCTCAAATGGTAGAAGCTTTTTTTTCTTCGGTACCTAGATTTTTTTTTGTTTCTGCTCATTGTATAGGAATGGGAAAAGGGGAACAAAATTTGGATTTCTTGTTTCTACTCATTGTATTAAGTTACAACACTAAGCACATAAAATGGAAAAAGGGAAAAATAATTTGGATTTCTTGTTTATACTCGTTGTATTAAGTTACAACACTAAGCACATGAAAACCATTCTGAATTAGGAGTATTTTGCTTTTTGTTGAGTTCCAATACTGAAATTTTCGCACTGATGTAGGTGCGTGTGAAAAAACAATATTGATTTATTTTTTTAAAAAAATAAAACCTATAGTGGCGCTTTTTAAAAAAAGCGCCGCTATAGGACCACATTAGGTCTCTCACCATACTTCATCATCCTAGCAAACACCATTTAAGCTTCTATAATATTCCCTTCTTTACAAAACGTATCAATGAATATATTAAAGGTATAGACATTAGGTTTGATGTTTTTCAATACCATTTCATGGAGCAATTTGGTAGCTTATTTCCACTGTCCCATGCTGCAATAGCCATGGATCAAGGAAGTATAAGTAATGATGGATGGCATAATTCCTTGATCAGTCATTGTTAGATACAACTCATGCGCATCAGTGACATGTCCATGTTTACAGAGGCCACCAATGATTGTGTTGTAGATGGCTACATCAGATTGAACTCCCTTCCTCTCCATCATTTGGTCCAATTTGACAGCAGACATTATTTTCCCTATTTTACAGAGTCCGTTGATCAGAATTCCATAGCTATATCCATTGAATTGAAAACCTTTAGCAGTTAAGTCATCATAAAAGTCTAGTGCTTCCCCAACCTTGTTACTAAGATAGAGTCCCTTTAATAAAGTATTCAACGTTATAATATCTGGTCGAAGATGCATCTTGAGAACCCTTCCAAATAAAGAGAAAGCAGAATTCAACTGACCCACATGGCAGTAACAATTGATCAAGATACTAAGTGTAATTAAATCATGAATGAATCCCTTGAACTCAGCTTGAGCAAACAATGAGATGGCAATTTGATAATGCTTATTCTTAGCAACTGATCCTAAAATCTGGTTGATGTTGATAATGGGAGGTGGGGGATGCAAATGGAGCAAGCGATGAAATGAAGCAACGGCCTTGTCGATGTTATATGAAAGTGGGGTTTGGGAATGAGAGAATAAATGGGAAGAGGGAAGCATGGGAAACGCATAAAAAGAAGGAAGAAAAAGAGGGAAAATATTACAGAAAGCATACCTTGAAATTGGAGAGAAATGGTGAAGAAGAAGAAGCATGGCAGGAAGAAGACGGCGAACACCGAGAGAAGCGGGTTTCTAGGCGTTGCTTCCCTTGCTCTACAACAGTCATGTAACTCTACATTCTGAAACAAACCACCTCTAATCCTAAATCTAAATTTTTATTTACTTAATTCTATCGAGATGTTAGTTAATACTCCTATGTACTTCTTCCTCCGTACCATAATAAGGTTGATTTTTTTGAATGACTTTGTCCTAAAATATAATATCATATTTAACTTTGTTTGAGTAATAAATACGTGATGCAGAACGAGAAGGGGAAAATGGAGATGAAAGGGAATATAGAGAGAAGGGAAGGGAGGATTTAGGAGAAGAGAAGAGAGAAAGAGGTAGAGCAAGAAGAAATGAGAAAGATAGAGAGAGATAGAGGCAAGGAAAACTGATATTATTATTTCAAATTCATAAGACGTACAAAGAAAATAGTTGAGGTGCTATTTATAGGCCTCAACCAAACCCTAGAAATTAATGACGGAACATTCTAGAGATGAAAATCATAATTAATGCTGATTGTTGACAATCAAATGAAAATGAAACTAGAACATTCTAGAAACCAAAACTAAATGCGAATCATAATTCATACTAATTGACAACAATCAAATTAAAATGAAATTAGAACATTCTAGAAACCAATCTAAATGCGAATTATAATCAAATGCTAATATGGTAATCTTCAAATTTCCGTGGAATCTTCCTTATCCGTTTATGATTCCCATCATTTTCCCCATGCTGGAAAGAACTCGCCTCTGGGGAGGAAGGGGTAATGTAGGAGTCAAGCAAGGTGGGGTTGATCCGGTGGAACTCATCTTCAGTAATCTAAGTAGCATCTGAATCAGAGGAACCTTTCCATCGAACAAGATAACGACAAACTGGACCATCTGAGGTGAAAATGGTTTCTTCATCCATGACAGCATCTATCATTTCTTGTGTTGGCTGGAGGAATGGTAACGACGGAACCGGAGCATTGTACCTAGAACCTGCAGAGTCATCACTAGAAAATGGGGGAGGCTCAAAAGTGCCTTGGTAAGAGATAAGATCCTCAACATTAAAAACTGGACTAATAGACATTTCAGGAGGCAATTCCAGTAGGTAAGCATTAGGACCAAGTTTCTTTAGAATACGAAATGGGCCTGAGGCACGGGCATGCAATTTCTTGAAGGAATTTTTTGGGTAACGCTCAGGGCGAATACGGGCCATTACATAGTCTCCTTCATCAAAATTTTGAGCTCGCCGATGAGCATCAGCTGTAAATTTATATTGATTATTACTAAGTTCTATTTTCCGCTTAAGCTCAGCATGCAATTTATGAAGACGATGGGCTAGGGATTATGCGGATTCAGAAGTTCGAGCTGTCAAAGGAAGGGGTACCAAGTCAATAAGCTGGTTGGGATTGAACCCATGAATAATCTCAAATGGGCTTTTACATGTGGTTCGATTGACAGAGCTATTATAAGCAAACTCAGCTATAGGTAATATGAGATCCCAATTTCCTAGTTTGTCCCCTACGAGACTTCTAAGCAAATTTCCAAGACTACGATTGGTCACCTCAGTTTGACCATCAGTTTGAGGGTGAAAAACAGAAGAGAATTTGAGTTGGGTACCAAAAAGTTTTCAAATGGTCTTCCAGAAATAACTGACAAACTTAACATCACGATCAGACACTATAGAAGTAGGCAACCCATGCAGGCGTACAACTTCCTTGAAGAAGAGTTTAGCTAAGTGAGAGGCATCAGTGGTCTTACTACAAGGGATGAAGTGTGCCACCTTAGAGAATCGGTGAACAACAACAAAGATAAAATCATGCTGTCGAATAGTCCTAGGCAGTCCTAAGACAAAGTCCATACTAATGTCCTTCCATGGTGCATTAGGAACTGGTAAAGGGGTGTACCATCCGGTATTTTATTTCTTAGCTTTGGAAGTTTGACATGTATGACATTGTGAAAGGATACGAGCAACATCACGTCGAAGGGAGGGCCAATAAAATCGATCTTCAACTAGGGTAGCAGTCTTATCCCTCCCAAAATGACCAGCTAAACCTCCTCCGTGGAGTTCCCAAACAAGAAAGTCTCGTAAGGATGTACGTGGAATACATAACTTATTACCACGAAAGAGGTAACCATCCTTAATAAGGAAGTCGGGATAGTCATGGCGAGATCCATCCTTGACCTCTTGGTAAATGAGACCGAAATCAGGGCATATAGTATAATCATCTATTAAACGCTTGAAGCCAACAACATGCACATGCATAGTATGTAGAAGGTTAATTCGACGACTTAGGACATCTGCTACCTTATTTTCTATCCCAGCGCAGTGTTTAACTACAAAGGTGAACTCTTGGAGAAACTCTGCCCACTTAGCATGCTTTGGGTTCAAATGTCGTTGGGAGTTGAGAAACTTAAGAGCTAGATGATCTGAGTACACAACGAATTGTTGGGGCAAGAGGTAGTACTTCCAATGCTCAAAAGATCGAACAATAGCATAAAATTCCTTATCATAGGTGGAATACCTCTGCTTTGCTTCGTTCAGCTTCTCACTAAAGAAAGCAACAGGGTGGCCTTCTTGACTCAAGATGCCCCCAATCCATATTCCGGAGGCATCACAAGCGACTTCGAAGCATTTAGAAAAATTAGGTAACGTTAAGACTGGGGCTTCAGATAGCTTCTGTTTAACGACTTCGAAAGCTCGAGATGCAGCCTTGGTCCAATGAAACTTATCCATTTTAAGACACTTTGTGATAGGGCTCATGATAGTGCTGAAGTCTCGAATAAAACGTCTGTAGAATGATGCAAGACGATGGAAGCTTCAAACATCATGAAACGATGTAGGTTCATGCCAATCACAAATGGCTCTTACCTTTTCAGGGTCCACAGATAGCCCTTGCGCGGAAATAATGAATCCGAGGAAAACAACTTGCTCTTTGAGAAAGGAGCACTTAGAAAGATTAACATAGAATTTCTCTTGCCGAAGGGTGAGAAACACTTGGCGAAGATGTGTCAAATGCTCAACGACAGACTTACTAAAGATTAGGATATCGTCAAAATAAACAACAAAAAATTTTCCTAAATAGGGTCGAAGAAGGTGAGTCATAACGCGCATGAAAGTACTTGGGGCATTGGTGAGGCCAAAAGGCATGACTAACCATTCATACAAGCCATCATGTGTCTTGAATGCGGTTTTCCATTAATCTCCAGGTCGAATCCTAATCTGATGGTACCCAATACGAAGGTCAACTTTAGAGAACCAACATGATCCTGAGACTAGATCAAGCATATCTTCAAGTCTTGGTATAGGAAACCTATACTTAATTGTGATTTTGTTGATAGCTCTGCTATCGATACACATTCTCCAAGTGCCATCCTTTTTGGGTGTCAATAAAGCGGGTACTGCACATGGGCTAAGGCTATGTTGGATATAACCTTTTTCTAATAAACCATTGACATGCCGATTAATCTCTTCCCTATCCTTAGGGTTTATCCTATAATGCGGCAAATTAGGGAGTTGGGATCCCGGAACTAAATCAATTGCATGTTGGATATCCCTCATTGGTGGCAAGTCATAGGGTAACTCGTCCGGCACAACATCCTTAAACTCATCCAACAATTGTGACACCTCTTTGGGTAGGTTTGAACCAATAAATGTAGAGGGGATGGTGGCTTTTACAACAACAACAAGAATGATGTCAACCTCCTTACTTTCCTGTACAAATTGCTTTTCTTTTAGGAGGTGAAGTTTGGGGTACTTAAGGGAAGAGCCTTTTGGGTTGGCTGAATCCTTTCCTTTAGGCTCGGGCTTAGCAGGGCGTAAAAGGATCGTTTGTCCCTCATGCTTAAACATATGATTGTTGGATCGGCCATGTATGATGACGTCATGATCGTAAAGCCACGGGCGTCCTAAGATGATATGGGATACGTCCATCGGAATGACAACACAAAGGACGTCCTCTTTATAATCACCAAGATGAAGAGGTACATGACACTGTTGAGTAATTGGAAGGGATGTGTTGTCTATCCAAGCAACACGAAAAGGTTTGGGGAGGGGCTCAGTCTTTAGTCCAAGTCTAACGACGCCTCGGCTCGAGATAACATTTCTTTCACTTCCGTTGTCAATAATGAGCTTGTAAGACTTCTCACCATACTTCACATTTGTGTGGAAGATGCTATGACGCTTCCAAGAGTCATCTGGTGAGGGGACGGTTAAGAGACATCGCATAACCCCTAGGTGCTCTGGTGGTATGTCATCTGCAAAGATTTCTTCATCCACATCAGATGGGCTATCGACAGGATCGATGACAACATCAGGAGTGCTCTCATCGGTACTCGAGAAGTAGCGTACGCTGGGGGCATTTCGAAGCTATGTGCCCCTTAAAATGACACTTGAAGCATTCAATGGATGACCCATTAGGGCGGGAACTAGAGCCTATAGATTCACTAACCGGCTTTGTGCCCGATGTTTGGCTGGAATGGAATTGGGAACTGGCCTTAGATGATGGCCCTACAGTCCTATCAGTAGGAATGGAACCACGAGTCTGCCGGAAATCTATGCCTTGAGAAGCAGGAGGTCGAAAAGTAAGGTATTTCGACAACAATTCTATTTCTTGGGCTTTATGATAGGCATCCTCAAGGGTTTCAGGAAAATTTAACTTAAGAGCCCTTTGTATGTCAGGTCGAAGGCCATCAATAAACCTACTAAGTAATGACCAAGGGTCTTCCTTTAACCCACATCTTAACTTAAGTTCATCAAAATGGGCTATGTAGTCGGCAACAGTAGAGCTTTGTCTTATATTATTCAGCTGACTGAATAATTGACACTTGTATCGGGATGACACATACTTCTCCTTCAATTTCATTTTCATCCTGGCCCATGTAGTAACTGGTGGTTGACCCTACTCCTCAAGGGTTACTTCGATCGTGTGCCAGTACATGCGTACGGCTCCCACAAGTCTCATCTTGGTGAAACGTACACGTTGGGTATCATTCATACCTTCTTAGTGATATCTTCCTCATAGCCACGTCTAGGGTTGCCTCTATTATACCTAGGGGGAGATCTCTCATACAAATAGTGTCCTCCATTATAGTCATTCCAAAGGTCTTCTTCTTCCTCTAACATTGGGCCAATAGGTCTGCGTGGAGGTGACCTATCATTGTTATCACCGTTACCTAAGGAAAGATAAAGGCTACCTACATAGGATTTCCTATCCTGATGAAACTTAGGATTGCGTAGGGTTGAATTTTGATCATTGTTAGGGTTCTGGAGTAAACCCTCATAACGATTCGATGGTGTGGTCTCTAGGTTTCTATCTACTTGTGATGTTTTAGGCTCGACATTTTTTCCGACATTGTGTTGCCCTAAATGACGAATAGCTGACATAACTTCTTCAAGCTTATTGTCAAGTCTAGCCTCAAGTGCACTAATCCTACCATTGGTTTCATCAAACCTAGCATGAGTTGAATCGCTTATTGCTCTGTCAACATAGTCATAAATAGCTCTTTCACGGTTTTCAAACTCAGACATGGTGGCTCTTTGTAACATCCTAAAAATTTAATTAACGATTAGTGGGGGTAAACAGGAATTCATTAATGAAAAATGATGGATTATGAGAATATTTGAAGGATTTTGAGGTGTTTTTGAGGATTTTAAAGGACTAGTTTTTCCCTTATTTGGAGGATAACAATTTTGAAGAAATTATTTTTAGGCTCAAAAGAGGTAATTGTGGAAGAGAATAATTAAGAGGTTTGGTAGGTAAAATTTTTGGAAATAAATGGAATTTTTGTGGCTCAAAATAAATTTTGAAAATTTTGGGCCTAATAGTGCAATTTTTCCTATTATCTCACTATGCTTCCCGTGACTCCTTCGTTCCTCGCCCGTGAATTTCAAAATTTTACTATTTATCAATTATATTATTATTATATTATTATTATTACTATTGAGTTACTGTGCATCAATTATATAAACACACGCACACTCACTCGTCTCTCGTCCCTCACGATTCTCTCTCTCTCTCTCTCTCACTCTCTCTTTCCACCATATATATATTCCTATCACTGGACTTATCAGAGTCCGTCAGTATAGGAATGGTAAGTTTTTCGGCCAACTAAGCACATTTTTGGAATCACGTAAGTCTCCTCTACCTTTCTATGTCATTAGTTTTTCGTTTTGCTATACTTGAAAAATTAGGCTTTGTCTAAATTGGTATTTCTGGGAGTCCTAAGCTTAATAAATTGAAGCGTGGACCTTGATTATAAGTTCCTTTTAATATATTTTTCATTATTGGAGGTTTTTCTAATTATTGGGAATTTTTGGATTTGTAGATATTTTAGAAATTGGGACTTTTGATGATCTGAGGTGCTAATAATTAAATTGATTATTTTTAGATGATTATTAAGGTCATATGAGGAGATTTAATTGATTGGTTTGACTATAATTTGGACCCAAGAAAATATTGGTGGATTAAAGTTTTGGATAAGTGGGATATTGTGTAGGTAATTGTGTAATTATGAATTTAAGGGGATAGTTTATGCCCAACAAAAATATTAATGAGGATAATTAAATTAGATTTGGTGTAGGCCTTGATTTGGAAAAGGGAATATTTTTAGGCTTGAATTTTATAAATTGGTATTGGTGATGAATTAAGAGGATTATTGGATGTTAAGGTTTAAAATAAATGGGTGTTGAAAAGATTAATAATTTTGGATATAAGTATAAATGGAGTAGAGATAAAATTTTAGAGATGGAAAGGGAGAATAAATGTTAAATAGAAATTTAACATAAGTAAGGGCAAAGAAATGGTAGTAAATAATTTATTTTCCAACATGTGAAATTGTTGGATAAATAATTAATTGTGATTGTATGTATGGTTGTGTAGTGCTTGAATTGCACTAAGTTAGCACGGGGGAGCTGCACTATTGTGAGATTGGTGCCAGCTATCAGGTAACCGCTTTCTGCTTGTTTATGTGTGTGTGTGTAGTGTTAGTAAGTAATTTGAAATATTATTATTTGACAATTATGATGTTATATGGAGATGAGATTTTGAATCACAGTTGAGATATGATTATCAATTGATGATTGATGAGATATGAAAATGAGATCTTGAAATATTAATATTTTTCATAATATAATGTCCTGTGGAATATTATTTTGAAATGGCATAAATTTGTGATTTGAAATATTTGGAACTGAAATATATACGATTTTGGAAACTATTTCATATATATGTATATTCTGAAAATACTGGAAGGCCTGGTGCCTGATTGTGGTGTTGCATATCTATGTGTTGTTTGTGAGAAATTATTTGGGTATGTGACACCGGTGAATTGGAAATTGTGCCATCACGTGATGAGGTACCTTGTTGCGCCACAGGGACTAATTGATATATTATGGGAAATAAAGGAGAGAAAGACGAAAGAGGGGATATCGCCCCTCACGGATTCAGAAAGGACTGGGATCCTTCTAATCTGTGGTACTATTCAGGGAGGGTAGAAAGTCCCTCGTGAATTGTACCGTGGTGATCAGGGGCGGGTGGAAGGTCCCGACTGGTCCCACGTGTTTTCCCAACGTTTCTGGTAAGATTCGTTTGGGTTGATTATAATTATCAATGATATATATACTATTCTTGAGGATGAATTGTGATGGGTTATTCCACAATTATAAACGATGAAAAGAGATTTTTGGGAATAAGACGTGCATTATATGTGAATACATGAGCATGCTTCTGAATTGATATATATGTATGTATTCCACTGGACACCTTGCTAGCACACACCACACGTAGATGAGTAGTCAGTGGTTGCGTTTTGGGGCTACCCCCCGTTGATCTCACTTTTGCAGGTCCTAGGAGTGAAATAGGAGGTCAAGGGAAGGATCCGGGAACTTCTCATTGGTATTGTGAGATATTCTGGACCAGAAGGACAGGAGGTATTGCCACATTTAGGATCATATTTTGTATAATGCTTCCGCTGAACCTTGCTATTATTCTGGGGAAAAATTATTGAATAATACCTATTATGGTATGGAATCTTGTGGATGATGGGTGGAGATTAATCATGGTTATGGAAATTTTCTGTGATTGTACTGGGGAGAAAATTATATTGTGATGACGGAGATTGGAGTTGAGGTTTGAATTAAAAAGATAATATCTAAATATTATGGAAAGATCTTTTTCTAACTATGTTAGCTGTTTTACTCAGCAAGTTTCCTTTCCTAACATAGTTAGTGTTTATATTATGAGTTAAGTTGATTAAGTGTACTTAAAAAGTGTATTTGGGAGTAATTGTTACACTCTTATATCAGCAATGTCCTAATCAAATTGTGTTTGGTTGTCAAGGACACGTCGAAGGGTCATGCGAGAATAAGAGAACTTTCTATTCTGCAGGGTTTAAGGTGGTCTTACTAAAACCTAATAAGGCTCCCAAGTTGCCTCCACCGAAAAGGTGAAGACCCTACTTAACAAGCCTAACCCTCAGGGAACTCTACAGTCCGCAGGGATTATTCTTGCTAAATAAGTAACAACTTGAGCGAGATCTTCACAGTAGCCTCAGAGGGACAACCCCTCAGGGAAACCGTTAGAAATCTCTACTAACCTAGGGTAGAATGAGACCCGGGTGTAGGGCCGAATGTGTGTGAAGATATGTGTTGGTCCTAGGCTTGAGAATTAATACTGAGTTAATTGAGGGAAATAATAATAATCAATATAAATTAAAGGATTACTCAAAAGTAAGCTAAAATTGAGAAAAAGAAAACTACATTTTTTTTTTGCCCTTCTTTTTTTTTCTTTTTTGTTTTTTTGCTTTTTTTGGGTCTTTTTTTTCTTTTTCTTTTTTTTCTTTTTTTTTTTTGCCCTTTTTTTTGGCTCTAACTCACGAGATAAGGAAAAAAAAGGAAAATAGGAAAAATGCCAAGTGAAAAGAAGGAAGAGAAAAGAAAAGAAAAAGATATCAATAGAAGGTGATTATTAGCAATTACCTCCTTCTATATCAACTAGTACAGATTTAAAGTTGTAAGATCAAATCCTTACCGAATAACTTTTGGAGCCAAAAGTTATAACTTTACCCCCCGAATATTCTAACTGATGATCCTTGGCTCAAAGGAGGTCCGGTCAGCAGCAACCACGAACAAACAGCACGAACAATGAAAAGATGGTGGTGATGATAGAGTTTCGGCAACAGAAGGGAAGTGGAGCCTGGCTCTGGTACCAATTGATGCAGAACGAGAAAGGGAAAATGGAGATGAAAGGGAATATAGAGAGAAGGGAAGGGAGGATTTAGAAGAAGAGAAGAGAGAAAGAGGTAGAGCAAGAAGAAATGAGAAAGATAGAGAGAGACAGAGGCAAGGAAAACTGATATTATTATTTCAAATTCATAAGACGTACAAAGCAAATAGTTGAGGTGCTATTTATAGGCCTCAACCAAACCCTAGAAATTAATGACGGAACATTCTAGAGATGCAAATCATAATTAATGCTGATTAATGACAATCAAATGAAAATGAAACTAGAACATTCTAGAAACCAAAACTAAATGCGAATCATAATTAATACTAATTGACAACAATCAAATTAAAATGAAACTAGAACATTCTAGAAACCAAACTAAATGCGAATTATAATCAAATGCTAATATGGTAATCTTCAAATTTCTGTGGAATCTTCCTTATCCGTTTATGATTCCCATCAATACGTTTTCTCCCATTTTACCTATGCATTAATTTCTCTCACATATTTTCTTTCATATTCTTTTCATAATTACCCTCTCTCTTTTTCATTCATAAATAAGGGCGTTTTTGGAAAAAGGGGTATATTTCCCACACATTTATTATTTTTAACTAACTTTAACTTATTTTTTAGGAAACCGCAATTCAGTTAAAAAGACCTTATATTATGGGATGGAGAGAGTAATATTTTTTTTAATTAACTCCCTCTCTTTTATTTTTTTTTTAAAAAAGGTTTAGGTGAGTAGGTCTTACCGATTTTCGAGGTACTTACAAATTGCGCACCATAAAAAGTACAGATAGGTGATGTGGATTTATATGTCATTTTATAAATTTAAAGAAAATGATTAATATATCTTTCAGTGAGTTTCACATTTTTATCAACTTTTTATAAAGATTTACCAACTTCCCCCAATTATTTGCCAACCCTTTATTTACTAGACTTTAACTTCATATTTGACGTGTATCAATTTCAATGACAAAAGTAGCTTTTAGGGGGGATAAAATCACTTTAAAGTAGATAAATCCATCTGATAAGTGTTTGGGATGATTTTTGTACAACTGGACTTATGGGGTAAAGGCCACTTTGAAACATAAGCTAAAACGAAGTGCTTTTGGATTTTCCAAATTGGAGAGAGAGATTTCTAAGAGAAAGAGTATTAAATTGATCTTTAATATAAAAGTTAGTTGAATAGCTATGAGAGATTAAAAAATTAAATAATTTATAGCATATGTTACACACCTCTCTAAAATAATTATGTATATAATTGAACAACACACGTATATCTCATAAAGTTTCCCTCATCTATTTAAACTTATACGCATATACTTCTTCCTGTCCTAATTATAAGATCAAGTTGATTTTTTTAGAGAAAATAAAGATATAAAATATATCAATTTTAATTGCTTATATTTATCTTTTCTCCTCAAAATTATTTATTTTACTTATAAACTAACATATAAACTAATAATATGTAACATATGTTACAATTTAATGATCTAATTTACTTCCTTAACTTCTAAAAAATAATCAATTTAATCTTATAATTCAACCGAAGAATATTGCCCAATTCATATACAGCCGAAGGGGAGACTTGGGAGGCCCATGTAGGCATAAACCAATTAAGGAAATGACCAGAAGAGCTTGACTATATCCACCAAGGAACCCAAATACTCAAGGATTTGAAATAATTCATGGTTGATGGTTGATTGTGCTATATAAGTTCAAACGGATGAGGACAACTTTCTGTCATGCCTTTCTATGTTATCAAAAGCATCATGTGCAATTCTTTACATGGAAAAAACGGTAATCTCTTGTGTAATTTTTATAAAAACCTAAATATAAAATTTAACTTGGAGTTGTCTATACAATTAACGTGTTTTTGCTACAACTGGAAAAGGAAATAAACTTGCAACATTTACATAATGATCCATAGATGACACTCCAAAAAGAACAGTAGCGAAGGACATGAGTAGAGACTGAAGATCCATGGAAATCGCAGAGTGAAGAGAAGCATTTAAAGTAATATGATTCATCATGAAGTTGCTAATATTCCAGATTGAAATGTGGTGCAAATTTAATCCCAAAGATGTGATCCAGTCTAAAGCAGACCTGCAGCATGCAATGGTAAACAAATTTGAAGGAATGAGATGTCTCTTCCATAGGAATTGCATAAGTGTAACGCCTTTGAGACAGAGAAAGATCTGGCAATGAGGCAGGGAGTTTATTTTCCACTTTCGAATTGTAACTTCCAGTTCAAAGGTGCTTGGGACAGCAGAGGGTACAATTTTGCGAACTTGTAAGCAATCAGTTGTTGCAAATGTCATGGAAGAGAAAATAAGTGAGGCATGAATCTTATTAATGTCTTCTTGCGGATATGATTTGATGCCTTTGTGGATTATGGAATTCCTTGTATACCACAAATTTTTTCAAAATCTTTTGCATGTGAAGCAAAGGATATTGTTCATTACTTATGTTGCTCTAATATCATTTTTCTTGCCTTTTCTTGAAAGAAAAAAGTAGCTTACACAACATTAGAGAAAGAAGTATGTTATTGGCTAATAGTTTAACAAACTGCATTTAACTATCAGGAGCTAATCTTCTAATTAGATTGATCTGTAGCTTGTTTATGCTAATAATATCTAAGGGAATTCTTCCATTAATCTGAAGATCTGTGTTATTATAATACCAATGAAGATATGCTCCCAAGCGTGAGAAAAAGAAAGAGGTGGATTGATTGGATTCTTTCTTCTAACAAAAAGTTCTATTGTGTTAGCTTGCAAGTTAGAGTGAGATGATTATCGAAGTACTGAAAATCAAGAGCAATATAAATTATAAACCATCATTTGAGGTAGGGGTGTAAGAGCTAATAGTTCAAATCAAGGACAAAGTGATCATGATAAAATTAATCTATTTAATTAAAATGATCTAATCCACAAGCAAATAGAATAAGCTACTATTGGAAAAAAAAAATAATGTATATGCTAGTAATAAGAACTTCTTACTTAGTCTATTTCATATGAGATTTTAACCTCACTGTTAAACAGCAAATTGGCACAATTTTGGGGATTATACATATGCAACATGAAGAGAATCTTTCCATGTATATTGTAAATATATTTCATATATAATGCAACAACATATGATAATTTCAAATGTTTCTCTAATAAATAAATAAAAAGGTTAACGAGCACCCAACACCCTAAATTAATTTTGGAGGTACAATAAACACCTTAAAATATTTCCGAGTGCAAGGAACACCCTAAAGTATTAAAAATAGAGCAATCTACACAAGTAAGGTAACAGAGTTTGACGTCCGTCTCATCCTCCTTCAATCTCACTCGGCGCATCACTGATCCATTCGACTCCTCATCGTTTAACAATTAAGCCAAATAAGTACCTACTCCATTAAGAAGGAAAGGAGGTCACGACCAGCCACATTAGGTCCATGGGCCTCAAGGAATTTAATGGACAAAACCAAAAGGTCACAACAGCTTCACCAACAACATTTCTGGAAACTTCAACTGAATTTGCAACCTCAAGAATATTATCAATTGAGAATCAAAGTTCTTCATTATTTGATTTCCCAATAATGCATAATGAACAACAGTTTTATAGGCAAATGCTGATATTTCATTACGATTCTGAAGACATCAATCCAAAATCCTTATTAGCAGAAGAGAAACAATTACACCATGAATTTCGTTATAAGCACAATGAATAAAACGCATAACGGGTAAACATGCCAACAAATTTATTTTTAGTTATACATCGATTTATACTAGTATATTCAAGGTGATTCAAGGACCCATGAAACACATATTCATGATAGATAGCCTCACCTTTTCATATACATATCCCAAAGGACCTTGAAATAAGAAAAAAGAGGATGTTTTTTCAGTTTGCCAAAAGAAACAAACATATAGAAACCATTCAAGCAAGTTCAACTCTAACATTAGTATATTACAGACGTATCCCTTTATTTTATGCTTGTACACCAAATATAGGTTCTCACGGTTGTAAAAATGCCTCATCAATACAAGTATAACATATATCACGACAATAGTACCAAAACTTATTTTATCATTTCAGAAGACCACCACCGATCATTTTGCATAGAAGCTTCTCAGCCTTATCATTCTCACCTTTTTCCAAAAGAGCTTGAAGAAGTGTTTTATATGTTCTTGAACTAGGCAGACAGCCATTTGCAGTCATTTTCGAAAGCAAGGCCATAGCTTCATCAAACAAGCCTTTTCTACAAAGGCCATTGATCATACTGTTATATGTGTAGACATCTAGAAGACAACCATTGGTCAAAAGGTATTGAAAAATCTCAAGAGCATCATGTAATTTATCACCTTTACACAAGCCATCAATAAGTATAGTGTATGTGTACACATCAGGTTGAATTCTGTGGGCAACCATTTGTCTAAACAATGCAATACCTTGATCAAGATTTCGACTTTTGCATAATGCATCTAACAAAATATTGTAGGTGACAACGTTAGGGGCCTGAACACTTTCTTGCATTTCATAAAGAAGTCCTTGCACATCTAATATTCTTCCTGATTTGCATAAGCCAACAATAAGAGAATTATACGTTCTTGTATCAGGAACCAAGCTTTTGCGATGCATCTCTTTGAAAAGATCTAAAGCCGCATCAACCATACTAATCTTACAAAATCCATGTATTAGTATATTATAACTATATACATCAGCTGCCAAACCGCTTTGAACCATCCTATTGAATACTTCCCTAGACTCACTCACATTATTCATCAAACAGTACCCATCCATAATAGAATTGTAAGTGACCACGTCAGGCCTCTCACCACATTTAACCATCCTAGCAAACACTGTTTGAGCTTCTATAATCTTCCCTTCTTTACAAAACACATCAATGAATATATTAAAGGTATAGACATTAGGTTTGATGCTTTTCAATACCATTTCATGGAGCAATTTGGTAGCTTCTTTCCACTGTCCCATGCTGCAATAGCCATGGATTAGGGAATTATAAGTAATAACACATGGCAGAATTCCCCGATCAGTCATTGTTAAATACAACTCATGCGCCTCAGTGATATGCCCAAGTTTGCAGAGGCCACCAATGATTGTGTTGTAGATGATTACATAATAACTATGTTCATCCAATTGAAATCCTTTAGCAGTTACTGAATCAGAGAGACAGCCATTTGCAGTCATTTTCGAAAGCAAGGCCATAGCTTCATCAAACAAGCCTTTTCTACAAAGGCCATTGATCATAATGTTATATGTGTAGGCATCTAGATGACAGCCACTAGTCAAAAGGTATTGAAAAATCTCTCAAGCATCATCTAATTTACCACCTTTACACAAGCCATCAATAAGTATAGCGTATGTGTACGCATTAGGTTGAATTCTTTGGGTTACCATTTGTCTAAACAATGCAATCCCCTGATCAAGATTTCGACTTTTGCAGAATGCATCTAACAAAATACTGTAGGTAACAACATCAGGGGCCAGACCACTTTCTTGCATCTCATAAAGAAGACCTTGGACATCCGACATTCTCCCTGATTTGCACAAGCCATCTATAAGAGAACTATAAGTTATCCCATCAGGAACCAAGCTTTTGCGGCGCATTTCTCCAAAGAGGTCTAAAGCCGCATCAACCATTTTAATCTTACAAAATCCATTTATCAGTATACTGTAACTAACCACATCAGCTACTAAATCACTTTGAGCCATCTTATTGAATACTTTCTTTGACTCACTCACATTACTCACCAGACAGTACCCATCCATCAAAGAATTGTAAGTTACAACATCCGGTCTCTCACCACATTTCATCATCTTAGCAAGCACAGTTAGAGCTTCAATGGTCCTCCCTTGTTTACAAAATGCACCAATCAATATATTAAATGTGTAAGCATCAGGTTTGACGCTTTTCAATACCATTTCATGCAGCAACTGGGTAGCTTCTTTCCGCTGTCCCACGCTGCAATAGCCATGGATTAGGGAATTAAAAGTAATAACACTAGGCAGAATTCCTTGATCAATCATTGCTAAATGCAATTTGTGCGCCTCAATGACATCACCACATTTGCAAAGGCTGCAAATGATTTTATTGTACACAACTACATTTGGCATGATTCCCTTCCTCCCCATCAGATGGACCAATTTAATGGCAGACCTTGTTTTCCCTGATTTACAAAGTCCATCGATTAAAGTTGCATAGCTTAATCCGTCCAATCGAAATCCTTTAGCTATTAATTCATCGTAAAAGTCTAGAGCTTCACCAACATTGTTACCAACACAGAGCCCTCTTAATATCGTATTCAAAGTTATCGTACAGGGTAGAAGGCCCATCTTGAGAATCCTACCCAAGGTGGAGAAAGCAGAATCCATATGACCAATATTACAGTAACGATTGATTAAGATGTTCAGTGTAACTAAAGAAGGTGTAAATCCCGTGAGCTCCGCTTGTGCAAACAATGAGATCGCAGTTCGATACTGTTTAGTCTTAGCAATTAATCCTAACAGCTTGGTAATGTGGGAGATAGAAGGAGGGGGATGCATATGAAGTAAGCGATTGAAGGAAGCGACAGTGTCATCGATGTTGATGGGATTTGAGGTCAGGGAATGAACACAAGCAAAGAACTTGGGATTGAGGGAAGAAGAAAATGGAAGAAAGTGAGGAACTTTGGGGAAAGCATACCTTGAAAGTGGACGCAGAAGGAAGAGAAAATGCATGGCGAACTCCCACAGCTTCGAATCGATGGAAATGCAGAGAAGGACTGAAACTTTTTGCCTGCCGATCTGGTCATTTGGGTGGAGACATTATTAAATTTGAAAGGTGATTTACCTTCCTAGATAATCCCTCCCCAGTAAACAAACAAGATAAGGATGTTGGGATGGAACAAAGTATTTGGTTTGATTTTAATTAATTTAACTAATATCTTTAATCTAATTAAATTCAGTAAATATGTTTGTATTTATAACAAGAGGGAGTATAGCGTCGAAGTCAGATTGTTCATAAATATAAAACATCATTTGATTTTTTTCTCACATTTTTTTAAAGTATTATTATTAATACTCATCAATAATAAATAAGTAAGAGAGGGAATATATAGGAATAAACAAATGTGGTTATGATATTATGGTAATATCATGCTATTTTAATTAATTTAACTAACATACTTAATATAATCAAATATGATAAATATGTCTCATATTTAAAAACGGATGGAGTACTAAATAATCAAAATTTAAATATATTTTGTTAGCATTTAAATAGAGAGTCAACATTTTCCCTTAAATGAAATTAGGGTTGTTTATCAAAAATATTAAAATTGCATTTTTCAAACTTCATAGACAAAATAAAACTTGATATAAATATAAAGGATTAATGTATACTTTGACCTAATACATCGTGGGGACATGAGAGAATAAGTGGAGATAATAGGATTTTTTTAAATAAAAAAAAGAGAGATAATAGGATTAGTTTTTTCACTCTTGGTTTAGAGATATAATAGGTTTTGATTCATTCATTTCATTGAAGGGATCTTTAAAAAAAATTAATTCATTTGTTTGTTAGTTTTTCTTAATATAATCAGATGATGTGTGTGTGTGGTACTATTCGATTAAAATTATGAATTGTCATATTCATAATTCAATTGAAGGTGGTTCTCCTCATATTTTTTTATAATGTATTTGCTGTACTTTTTAGTAAAACTATTGTGTCAATGTTTATTTATTTTTATGTAAGTTTCTTAGTGAAATAACTTTCTAATTATATTGTTTAAAAATTATGATAATGAATTTGTGATCATATGTATATATTGCTACATCTGTTTTCACATGGATGGATTATACGCATATATTGCCCAGTTCTTATACAGACAAAGGGAGGACTTGGGGGGCCCATGTAGGCATGTTACCTATTAAGGAAATGACCAGAAGAGCTTGAGTATATCCACCAAGGGACGCAAATACTCTAGGTTTTAAAATTTGATGTTTTTATTTTTATTTTATTTTATTTTTACTTCAAACCCCGGTATCCGTCACCCTTTGAGTAACTGACTAATCCAGGGTTTACCCGAGAAAGACAGTGTCTGGGATTGAACTCAAGACCTGGAGGTTGGGAAGCACCTTGCAACCCATTAAATAACCATCAGGTTTGTGTTATATAAATTTAAACAAATAAAAAAAACTTTTTGTCATGCCTTTTATGTTATCAAAGGCATCATGTGCAAACTTTATATGGCAAAAACGGTAATCCCTTGTATAATTTTTATAAAAACTTAAAATTTGAATAGTTTTGATAATTTTTTTAAGTTTCAACTTGGAGTTGCCTGAACAATTATCATGTTTTTTGTCACTTGTACTCCCAATTAATTCTATTATATCTGTCTTTTTCTCATATCAAATTCTCTTTCATATATTCTCTTATCAATACTCTATATTTTTCATTTACTTACCCCCTTATAAATAATGACATATTTAAAAAATATATCATATATATTTATTACTTTTAACTAAGTTTAACTGCTTTTAATTACATAATTAAGTTACCAGGCTCTCATAAAAAGCATAAGAGATAATATCGATAAAGGGAAACTACTTGCATGAAATGCTGTGTAGGATAAATACCTCATTTAGCATGCAAAATCAACAATGCTTGGATATTGTATGCATCTGATCTTCCATAACATTAAAGTGATCAAGAACAACTGAAGAATGTTATCCATGAAGACATTAGCTTGATTTCAAAATCTATTGCATGCGAATTAAAGGATATTGTTTACTACTTATGTTGCTCTAATATCATTTTTCTTGCTTTTTCCTGAAAAAAAATAAAGTAGCTTGCACAATATTAGAGAAAGAAGTATGATATAGGATAATATCTTAACAAACTGCATCTGAACCACCCGGAGTTATCTTCAAATTAAGATTGATCTGTAGCATGTTAATACTAATAATATATATATGGGAGTTCTTCCATTAATCAGAAGATCTTTGTTGTTATAAAACCAATAAAAATATGCTCGCAAGCGTGAGAAAAGGAAAGAGGTGGATTGAATGGTTCTTTCTTCCAACAAGAAGTTCTATTATGTTAGCTTGCATGTTAGAGTGAGATGATTATCAAAGTATTGAAAATCAATAGCAGCATATACTATTTGCGGTAGTGGTTTAAGGGTTAATAGTTTAAATACGGAAAGACCGGTCATGATTAAATTAATATATTCAATTAAAATATACAAAAATATTCATGTATAAATATTAAAAGGTAATTTTAAAATATAAAATGCACTAATTCACAAGTAAATATAACAAGCTACTACTGGAAAAACAAATAGAAATATATGTACTTGTAATGCTGTCAAACAATTTGCAGCTCTATTCCCTACGACTTGCCAAGGAAAACACAACACCAATTGCCGAATTCTCTCAAGGCCAAAAGATCTAGAACCATATCCACACATTGCCATTCACCAAACTGTCATCAGATTACATAGATATTCACAATCAGTCTCCAATACAGAATTCTCTGCATCTAACCTGTTCACAGCTAAAAAAAAACGTTGATTCAGCCATAAAGACCCATTCACACTGCTTTTTCAAAATACTCTGACACAGTGCTGTTTTCCAAGTTGCTGCTGCTTCCAAATATTTTCAGTAGCCAGTGCATAGCACTCTTTAAGAAGATGAAGGTAGGGGGAGGGGGCGGGGGATGATAGCGAAATAGTTGTTTGAGGAAGGAGATGAAAAATCACCACATTGCGCAGCGAATTAGGAAGGGGCAACAACATTCAAAACACCATCCGCTCCATCAGATTGGGATCTTCATTTTGAAACTAAAGAGATTTTTTAAGATTGTGGTTTTTGATTTGTCACTTTAGATTTTTTTATAAATGATTTTTCAGATTCTGATATGTTGTTGCTTTTCAATGGGGTCTTTGATTCTGGTTGATATCTCCTTCCCCTTCTGCGATTCAGGTTTTTTTTCATTTCATGGACATTTTTGTCTTTTCATGATGTGAACATATAAACTGGATAAATATAGCAATTCATCACCATACCAACCACACTTTAAAACCAACTTCATCTTCCACTTCCACTTCCACAAAAGACTTTTATGCTACCAAACAAAACATAGATTTTACTTCTCTATTTATCTCTTTAATTTCTTTTTCTTTTTTGACCAAATCCATATATCTCGTTTTTTTTTTTTTTTGGATAAAAACTGGATCACATTACTGCAAACAAGCTAATACAATACGAAAACTAACAAGTAGGAGTCTATGTTAACCTTCATCAATCGCAGCCTTTTCAATGAAAGGAGATGGTTAATCAAGGAGATAAAACATCTAATCTACCCTTTTGAAAATCAATTCCTAAAAAAGGTGCAAGCACACAAATATTATAACTACATTAGCTACTAAACCATTTTATCAGTATATTTTAACTACATTAGCTACTAAAACCACTTTGAACCATCCTATTGAATGCTTCATTTGACTCACTCACATTATTCATCAGGTTTGAATCCCTTAAACTCCGCTAGAGCAAATGCAATAATATCTGATAATATCAAATCTTTGTCGAATAATTAAAAACCTGCTTCATTTGGAAGGTTACAGCCTCCCACATTCGGTCCAAGGGTCACAAAGGTCTTCATGAACAAAACCATAAATTGAAAATCAAAGCTTTTGACTCTGTAATTTCCCTATAATGCATTACGAACTACAGGTGCAAAAGCAAATGCAGTTATTCGAATAAGATGCTGAGAACCTCAACTCAAACCATCCTAGAAACAAGGGAAATACAATAACACCAACAATTTTCCTGTTAGAAAACATATTCCATGCCTAGTTAAAGCTGCTAACAGATTTAATTTTTTTCCTATATGTCAAACTATATCATTCAAGGAGATGCAAGGATCCAACCATTTGGAAACAGTTCAAGAAAATTGACACATAAAGTTAGAATAATACAGACTCTTGTACCTTTAATTTATGCTTACACTCCAAATTTAAGACATCAATTTTTGTTGGTTGTGAAAAAGCCAAATTAACTTTTACTATGGTCCATAAAATGCGGCAAGGATTTATCAACTCACCATATGAAATCCAAGAAAACTATATTGCAGCAACTCTAATTCAAGAGAAGAATCGAAATGCACCCAGAAATTTATAAATCAATATAAGAATAAACTATATAAGGAGGAACAAAGTCATGTTCAAGACATATTATTAATAAACAAATGCATAGTCAATCAAAATAAACATGCCAAATACATTGCTTGAGCAAAATTTCTCCAACAGCATCTTCTTCAGTGTAAAACATATAATTTCAATTGGAAAGGAAAGAAACAAGAATTTGCATGCCTTTAAAGGAAAATTTCAACATTAATACAACTATAATATATATTAGAACTAGCACATCCAACCTTTTCTTATCATTTTAGAAGACCACTGCCAATCATTTCACCTATAAGCTTCTCAGCCTTATCACTCTCGCTTTTCTCCAAAAGAGCTTCAATAAGTGTCTTATATATTACCGAATCAGGGAGACAGCCACTAGGCTTCATTCTTCGGAACAAGGACATAGCTTCATCAAACAAGCCTTTTCTACAAAGGCCATTGATCATACTGTTATATGTGTAGACATCTAGATGACAGCCACTGGTCAAAAGATATTGAAAAATCTCCCGAGCATCATCTAATTTACCACCTTTACACAAGCCATCAATAAGTATAGTGTATGTGTACACGTTAGGTTGAATTCTGTGGGCAACCATTTGTCTAAACAATGCAATCCCTTGATCAAGATTTCGACTTTTGCATAATGCATCTAACAAAATACTGTAGGTAACAACATCAAGGGCCAGACCACTTTCTTGCATCTCATAAAGAAGACCTTGGACATCTGACATTCTCCCTGATTTGCACAAGCCATCTATAAGAGAAGTATAAGTTATCACATCAGAAACCAAGCTTTTGCCATGCATCTCTTTAAAAAGATCTAAAGCCGCATCAACCATTTTAATCTTACAAAATCCATTTATCAATATACTATAACTAAATACATTAGCTACTATACCACTTTGAACCATCTTATTGAATACTTCCTTTGACTCAGTCACATTATTTGTCAGACAATATCCATCCATTAGAGAACCGTAAGTTACAACATCAGGTCTCTCACCACATTTCATCATCCTAGCAAACACTGTTTGAGCTTCTATAATCTTCCCTTCTTTACAAAAGACATCAATGAATATATTAAAGGTATAAAGATCAGGTTTGATGCTTTTCAACGCCATTTCATGGAGCAATGGGGTAGTTTCTTTCCACTGTCCCATGCTGCAATAACCATGGATAAGGGAAGTATAAGTAATGATGGATGGCATAATTCCTTGATCAGTCATTGTTAGATACAACTCATGCGCATCAGTGACATGTCCATGTTTGCAGAGGCCATCAATGATTGTGGTGTAGATGACCACATCAGATTGAATTCCCTTCCTCTCCATCATTTGGACCAATTTAAGAGCAGACCTTATTTTCCCTATTTTACACAGTCCATTGATCAAGATTCCATAACTAATTTCATCGAATTGAAAACCTTTAGCAGTTAAGTCATCATAAAAGTCTAGAGCTTCCCCAACCTTGTTACTAACACAGAGGCCCTTTAATAAAGTATTCAACGTTACGGTATCTGGTAGAAGATCCATCTTGAGAACCCTTCCCAATATTGAGATGAGAAAGCAAAACTTAACTGATCCACATGGCAGTAACAATTGGTCAAGATGTTGAGCGTACATAAATCAGGAATGAATCCCTTGAACTCCGCTTGAGCAAACAAAGAGATCGCAATTCGATAGTGCTTATTCTTAGCAATTGATCCTAAAATCTGATTAATTTTGATAATGGAAGGAGGGGGATGCACAAGGAGTAAGCGGTTAAATGCAGCAACGGAGTCTTCAATGCTATATGAAAGTGGGGTTTGGGAAAGAGCAGATAAATAGGAAGAAGGAAGAAAAAGAGGAGGAATTATAAATAAAGCATACCTTGAAAATGGAGAGAAAGGGTGAAGACGAAGCATGGTGCGAAGAAGACGGCGAAGTCCAAACAGGCTCAAATCGAAGGAGATGCAGAGAGAGAGAGAGAGAGAGAGTTGGGTTTCTACTTTCTAGGCGTTGCTCCCACGAAAGCGAGCACTGTTTCAGACTCTCACTTTGGGCAAACTCTGCAGTAAAAAATTACTACGTCTAATCCTAATGCAAAATTCTTACAGATCGATGTCAACGGCAATATTAAAGTTATTCTTGGAATTTTCTCAAGATTTTAATTGAATTGCTTATTTTAGTCATAAATATAAAGTTTATTCTTTCTTACAAACATCATAGACAAATTATAAAAAAGGAATATATTAGAAAAAGACATTCAAAAATATATAAAAGAGGTTTAGGTATGTCCTTTTTTAAATTTGAAGGAAAATTGTTAATATACCTTTAGTGAGTTTCAAAAATTTACTAACTAAATTTGTAAGATTTACCAATTTCATCTAAACACTTGTCAACTCTTTTATTTATTGGACTTGCCAATATCATATTTGAATTTACCAATTCTCTATATAGGTTTAACAATTTCCTATTTATTTTTATCAACTCCACACGAGTATTTAACAACTCTTTCTTTACTCGATTTTGCCAACTCCACATTTGCCTTTTTGTGTTTACCAAACTCTCCTTTAGTGTGTTTGAAAAGCCATCCCAAAAGTAGCTTTTAGTACAATTGCATTCGGGAGAAAACAACTTTAAGGGTGTGTTTCGATTGGTGGTAGAGAAGTGACATTTTTTAAATATGACTTTTTCAAAAGTAAGATTGAATAAAAGTCAGATTGTGTGATGTGATTTATGTTTGGAGTTGTGATTATAGAAGTGACTTTTTTTCAATCTGACTTTTAGAAACATGTTTGAATGATTATTTTGAAAAGTAAGTTTAGATGAAAAATTACTAAAAGGACATTATTGTTATTAAATAATATATATAATGTGCACATATTCTTATTAAAGGCTTAGTTTCTCCCTTATTTTAAGGAAAATAATTTTAAAAAATAATATTTTTAAGTCAGGGAAGGATATTGTGGGAGAAAATAGTTAGAGATTATTATAGTAAATTTTTGGAGATAAAAATGAAATTTTAGATTAAAAGAAAATATCTTATTTGAGAATTTTAGGAATCTAATAGTCCAATTTTTCTACCCACTTTTCTTCCTTTTCTTTCTCCTTCTTTCTTCCCTTCCATCGTGCCATTGAGAAGCCAAAAGCAACAATTCTCAGCTTCTTCTCAATCGCACTTCTACACTACAAGCCATTCCATCCTACATTCATTCCAAGCAAAACAAAAGAACAAAACAAAAGGTGGTGGTAGTAGAAGAAGAAGAAGAAGCCAAAAGTGGCTTCTGGCTCCCAATTGTGCGATAGGCTAAATGAAGTACTTTTGACTTTTCAAAATTAGAGAGAGAATTTTCTACAATAAATAAGAGAGAAAAAGTATTACATGTGGTCTTTTATGTAAGAATCAATTGACTAGTTTTGGAGATTAAAAAAAATAAATTATAGTATATATTACATATCTCTCTAAAATAATTACATGTATAATTAAATCATATGTGTGTGTATTAGGGTATAAGTCAAACAAATTAATTTGAAGAAAAATTATAAATATAAAAATAAATTAAAAAATTGGCCAAAAAAAATAAATGAAAAAAGTATTATATTTATATTTCAATTTCTTCTAGACTAACTCTTATGTTTAGAATTGGAGGTTGTACTCCATCTATTCCTAGTTTGACAAAATTGCTCCATTTTATTAGTTTCAAATCAACATTGCTACACCATGGTAGAGAGAGAGAACATTGCTACAGAGTCACAACTTTCAGGATAAAACAAGCCCTTAACCCAAAAATTATTATCTTTAGAAATGAAGACCACTTAAATAGTAATTATTATAAAAATATGAACATGTGTAACAGCCCATAAGATAAGAAGTAATTTAACCTTTTTTATTCCTTTTTTTAAACTGCGTACCATGCATTAAAATTTTAAAATTGTAAATCACTTGATTCATAGTGGACGGAATTTATGGCCAGGAACTGCATTCCTATCAAAATGTGTGTATTTTTTTTTTTTTTTGGCCTGATTGGAACCGCATTCCTATTTGATGATTTAGCATGGTAATGATGTCACCGCAAGTTCAAAGATGTATTACTCTATCCATAATATAAGGAATCACATAGAATTTTTTTTTATTCCATGTTATAAAAGATAACATGTAAAAGTCAAGATAATAAGTGTTTGATTTCCACTTTTACCCTTGCATATTAAATGTAATGAGAGGGAGAGAGAGCTAATATACAATAATGATATAAGGGTAAAATTGAAAATCACATTAATTTAACCTATAATAAATGTCTTCACTATATTTTATTGGTTTGTGTAAAATGGTTGATTATCTCTTATAACATGGATCCGAGGGAGTATTAATCATATATATATATATATAAAGGTTGCATACAGTAACAATATCAATCAATTATCAATCAATCAATTATACACTAAATACTCAACATCTATTCCTCTATTCTCTTCCACGGCTAACACATCAAATGGATGGCTCCTGACTCATAACTAACTATTCACAAGCTATTTCAATCTGTATCGGGCTCCGTGCATGGTTCCATTTTGTACACGGTGGACTGATGCTGAAGTTTACAAGCAATTCAAATTGGAACGCTTAACACCAAGATAGGAGGTATTCATATATAAAGAGACATCTATATCAATTTGCTTTCCATATTCGAATTCTGCTGAAAAGTTGTTCCCCTGCCTAAACTGAACCACTCCCATGTTTTCACCTTGCATAACAGAGAGTTTGGTTACAGTTTTTCCTCCTTTTTTCCCTCACATTTTCCATGGACCATTTGGAAGATGCCCCCGTCACAACCCAATGTTCCTCTAGCAGACACCATTGGAGCCGAAGAATGAAGACATCACTTGTGATATAGGTGCTTCTTCAATAACTTCAGTGTCAGAATCTTCTGCTGAAGAGAGAGAAGAAAAGGAGAGAGAGAAAATGAAGTTACCAGAGAAGAGGAACCAGCTGAACAAACTTATGGAAAGGGGTATAAGCTTTTCCTCTAGTTCCGTATAACTCTCTCTAGGCTCTGTAAAACGTGATAGTAAATAAAAATTGTTCATATAACAAACTAGATTCTTTTTTGAGGAATTTCGGAAAGCATTGCAAAGTTTCCACAGGTTTGTCACTTCTTCTTCATAATTCCTTACCTGTTCCTGCTTCTGGCTCTGTTCTCCAGAAAATTCCATTGCATAATAGTTCCTTATGATTTTCTATTATCTGGGTCTTTTTGCTGGGCTTTCCCTTTTTGGTTTGGTAGTTTTAAAGAAGCAATAAAGGGAGAGACTAGTTTTTTCTCTCTAGTTCTCATCTTCATCTTGGTTCTTTTCATCTTTCTCTTGATCATCTAGAGCTCTAATTTCCTTATCTTCTCATCATGTTTCAATCTTTCTTTCTTTTCTGAGTTATCAATTTGGAGAAACTTGTTTTTTCTCTATATACTTTTCTTATGTTCTTATTTGTCTTTCTTTTCTCTTTTGTCATATGTTTCATTTTCTATATTCTGTTCCAATCTCTTAAATTCATGGATCTTCCTCTTCCATCTTCTCATCGATTGCAGTATTGTAAGGATCATTTCTTGTTCATGCATGTTTTTTCTGGTCAGCGAATTCATACTTCAAAGCTCTCTGCTTTAATCCATATTCATTGGAAGCTTCATAGCTCTATCAGTATTGTTCAACATCATGACAATTCTTTTGTCATTCATTTTGAGGATATGCATGATTGTGCTTTCATTATGGATCAAGGAATATGGTTATTATCTGGTTTCCTATGTGCAGTTTATCCATGGCAGCCGAATATCCCTGTTTCAAAAATTGAACATTCTCACTTTGACTTATGGATTTCGGTCTTCGGTCTTCCAGTTGAATATTATGATATGTCTACTGCACGATTTCTGGCTTCCTTTTTTGGTTCTTTTTTAAGACTTGATCCTTTCAGTTCAAGAAGATTTCATGGTTTCAGATTTAAAGTCAGGATGAAGTATTTTCAGAGTATTCATCTGCCCATTTTTAAAAATGGTTCTGGTGATATAGTTGACTTATCTTTCTTCATGGAAAATCTGGATCGTATTTGCTCTTCCTGTGGCACTGTTGGCCGTACTCGTCTTATGTGTTGGTCCTCTTTTTCTTCAGATAATCATTACAATCACCTCTCCAAGCGGTGCTTTAATATTAAAGTAATGGGTTCCAAGTCGGCTTCCATTGATCTATCAGATAATTGTCACCGTTTCAAGAATAAAAGTGGGCTTCTCATTTAGGCTAATTCTTTATATCCAAGTCCATCAGATTCTCCAAACCATTCATCCCATTCATCCACTTCAACAAGGCCCAAGTGTAAACTTCACTCAGTGAATTCATATCCTAGCAAACACATAAAGCAAGTATCTCTATCTTCATCTGACTGCCACGTCCCTCCTGCATATGTGTTGTCATCACATAAATGTAAGAGATTTACACACCCATCTAATCATAGGAAATGAAGATGTTTTCATCTTGCCAAGTTATCTGCTTCTCTGAGTTGTTGTTCTGCAATTATCTCGGTTTCAGATTTATCTTGCAACTATTTACTGAGGTGTCCATTTTTCACCGTGTCTGGCTTTCCCATGCATCAACACGTATCTCGTATCTCAGTAGCTCAGTTCTCCTGCTCTTTAAATCGTCTTCATTATAATGAATTCAGTTCTCATTCATCCTCTGTTTCATCTTCAAAAAAACAGAGTATCCTTGCTGCATTCATTGAGTTCTCGGATGGATCATCGTTTCTCTCTTCAGTATGATGAACTGGAATTCTGTTTGTTCCTCAGAAGTTTAGAACAACATGGTCTCACTTCTTTGCGTATTATTACTGGTGATCTCAGAATTGTGGTGGACTTTAATCCTCATCTCAATGCTTTTATGCCTCTGGCCATTGAACATTCCCATATTCGGCCAAACATGGTTTCATTGTATGATGATGTTTATGTCTGGTTTCGCCGGATTTATGGGGTATGTCGTATGCATGGTCTTATGGATCCTAGGTGGGAGGCTCTAAATACTGCTGGTTATAATATAGTACTTCCTATCGCTTCTTTTTGGCATCGCCTTCGAGCCATATCAAATCATATTCGTATATCTTATCCGAGGGATATGCATAGCAGTATTTTAATTCATAACAGGTATAATTCAACAAACATGCGCATAAGAGCTTTTCCAAGTGATCAACCCAGCCCTTGTTCTATTTTAGAGTTGCCTCATTTGAATCCTAATGCAGAGCCATTTCATCCTTCTTCTCCTGCTTTGAATGGCCATGTTACTCCTCATCGTCGTTCTCGTACTGAATATGAAGGTCATGATAATGGTTAGGTGTCATCTTCACTTTCTTTTAGTCTCGGTGTTTTTTGAGTTTTCTGCCACAAAAACTCAAATGTTTCGTTCTTGAAGGATCTTTTCAGGAGATTATTTGGTTTATGCAGCTACCAAGTAACTCCTTTTTGGTATAAGTTGCAATATATGTTTCTTATCTTTCAATTATATGGTTATCTTATGGTTTTTCTTGTTCTACTGCTTATATATTCAAGGTGGATCACTTTCTGGCATTTCTACTTACTAGAAGCTTTTTTAGCTTCCTTTTATGACCTTCGGGTTACAAGTTACGCCGTCAGCTTTTTAATCAAGAAAGCATTCAGTGGCGTAGTTCTTTTCTTTTTGTCTCAAGCTAGGATTATAATCACCATCTTTTGGAATCATGGCAAGCTTGGCTGCGTCAAGTCTTGTTGTCCTAGCCTCTGTGTGCAGAAGTGTTTCCATCGTAAAAATATGTGGGCTTTTTGTTTCATGGACCTAAGTTTCCTCCTCTTTTTCATAGCTGATCCTATGGGCTTGGCTCTCTTTTTGTCCATTCATAGCTCACATCTATTATCTTATATTAGTAGTGTGGTTAGCTATTTACATCTCTGATTTGAAGACCTTTTTAGATGCTCCTGGTACTACTGGTGCTACTGGATCAAGTCTGCTACTTGCTTGGTGGATTAATCACAGAAGTCTTCATCATGGTCTTGTTTTTCATGGTTATCATATATATGGCCCAATATATTTTGTATATGGCCAATCTTCAGTGTTTTTCTTTTCTTTAAACAATTTAGAAGAAGGTTTTTTTTTTTGTATATCCTAACCTAGACCCTCCCCAAAGGAGGGACTCACCCACCCACTCACACACACACACAAATTCCCAACTTGGGGAATTGATCCCACAACCCCTCATATAGAGGGGGGGATTGATGCCAATTGAGCTAAAGGCTCATTGGATAAGGGCTTTTATATATGTATTAAGTAGTATGAATATTTGCTTGTAATCGTTTTGCTTTATAATAGAATTTGCCTTTTAGTAAAAAAAAAAAAAGAAGCAATAAAGGGGTTATTTTTATTGGTGGTCAAGTCTTACAAATCATCCATTGTGAAAGCACAAGATATTGTGTTTGTTTTTATTGTCACTCCCCCCCCCCCCCATTTTTTTGTCTATTTCTATCAAGTATGTTGGATTGTTTTTTTCTTTTCTGACAGAGAGTTACTAAAATCCTAGTGTTGTTCTCTCACTTGATCCAAAACCAATTGAGGTACTGGACATGTAATACACAAATGAAAGTCAGGCCCGACATTGATAGTTATCTTTAAGTGCTTTTCATTTTCCTTTTTATTTTTGATGATAGGGTGACTAGAATTAGGGGTATTCAAGTTCCAGGATGAGACCGGGATACCCCTATCCCAAGTCCCGGTATCAAAAGAAGGCTAGGACGCAATTTGCATCCCAGTCTCGGTCCTGGTACTAAGGAGGGGGTTCCGGTACCACTGGGATGGGACCAGGATCGGGACCGGGACAGAACCAGGAAATCCCAATTTTTTTGGACACAATCTCATTAACCAAAAAACAATAAAAAAAAAGCGCATTTGTATATTTATGCCTTGATTACTAATAATATGACAACTATTTTTTCTTATTTCTCATATACACTTTCGTGTAAACAAAAGATTAATCGTTCAATGACCATTTGGTCCAATAAATCATTGCTAGCTACTTTCAAAATCCTTAAAATATTAATAATTGAACAAGACAACAACCACAATAAAAATTAATTAAAAAAGGTAAAAGAAGAAATGATTATTTTGATTGGGAAAAATTAATTAATAAAGTTAATAAGATAAATAAATATTTAGGTTGGGAAAATATTGTAACAAAGTAATTATAATTATGGTACCAGGACTGGGATCGGGAATTCTTGGGACGTAACCGTATCTCGGTACCATTCCTATTCTAATTTAGCTCGGGGTACCGTTGATTCCAGTACCAGATCCTGTTGGTTTCGGGAAATTCCGGTTCCATCAAGTCCCGGACATGACCGAGAAAGTCGAAACCGGGACAATTTGAACCGCCCTAACTGAAATGGTGCTAGATGCCACACTAATTTCAGGTTTGTGGACTTTTGCTATTAATCACAAAAAATATCACGTCTTAGTGACTTCACAAATCATTGAGGTGTTAAATTGTTCATTGACTTTGTAGTACCAAGAGCATGAGGGAAGATGGGGGCTTTGAGGTAATAAAGAAAGCAAATTTAAACCTCTCTCTTCGCCACGGGGAACATAAAAGTGCATATATGGAGAAGGGAATGGGAGAAGGTTAACGGGGAAGCACGAGACAGCCAGCATTGACACATTTTCTTGGGTACGCTTGACACTAGCAATACTTTAACTAATGCAGTAAAGTTTAAAGAAGCAACAATCCAACTTTTTCTGAAATATTCTCATAAGATAAAATTTGCAGGGAGTGGCTGATCGTGGTTGCTTTATACATGTGGGTAGAGACACAGAAAAGAAGATAAAAGGTAACATTTTCAACCATGTATTGTGGTAGCTTTGCTTAAGTCTTCTTGAACAATAGAAAGAAACATAAATATTAATTATTTTATTTGAAACCAAGGAGCTTTAGTAACTGCTTTTAGGATTTCTCTTCTACACTAACTCACTTTGAGAACTTTTGAACTGACATTTTCTTGTCATGTCATTATGGTCCTCTTTTGATTGATTATCAAGCTTTGTTATTTGATTTTGTTAGAGCTTATAATGGTGAATTGACATGATTTTGGGTTAAGATGATCATAATGGTGAATTAGTAGAAATATATGATCAGCAAGTTTAAATAATAAGTTCCTCATTAGGGGTTAAGCAGTTAATGGGAGCTGGACAGTTAATATATGTTTGTGCTTATTTGTTCGTTAAGTAGCAAAAAGGACTGAGGTACTTACATAATGGCATATATTCATTATATTCATCACTTCATTGCATTATTTGGTTTTTGGGTGAGGTTACAACTGAAAAGTACTTACAAGTAAGAGTAAAAACTTCATCCCAGCTGTCACCCTGCTTTCTAGCTTTTTTATATATAATTGATCTTCTAAAACAAATAATCAAGTCATTCCATTCAATGGCTGACTATGTGATATCATACTGCTATAATGTCAACTATCTAACTTATATTTTCTTGACAGTTAGTGCTGCTTAAGCATCAGCAATAACATGGCCTCCTCTTTCCAAGCATTCTTTAATAGTCCAGTTGATCCAAAGACAACCCATTTTTTGGGGGGCCGTGTTGCTAATTGGGGATTTGTTGCTGCAATACATTTTACTTCATTGTTTATTTATTTGTTTTCTTTTAGATTGGAGATCATTACTATTGTTCTTACTATAACAGATTACTAATTCTCATTTCATGCCTTCATGACTATGTTTGTATGTAATGCTCTTTTGTCACAGGCTTTTTTGGGTGCAATTCTAGTGCAATTTTTAAATGTCTGTTATCAATTTCTTCAATATGATAAGATAATGATATGTGAAAGATTTTTGTTGAGGAGTCTATCATAGTGTATTGTTTAGAAAATTGTCCATATATTATATTTTTATCAAAAAACTTGATAGCGTTTGATTATGAATTTTTATGCATACAATTATTGTTCTCCTTCCGTTTCTAAGTCATTATCTATGGATGTGTTGTTTTATTTAGGTACTTGTCCGAAAAGAAGGAAGAAGCTGCATCCAAATAAATTGATGCTGATTTTATTGTTATATGTTGAATAAAGGAATTCATCGGAGTTCTTAATCCCCCCATCGGATGGAAGTGTGTGTGTGTGTTAACATATAAAGTAGGATATTCAGACTATTCAGGTATCAACAGTGTTAGTTGGTTTTTCCTTCAGCCTTTGGCCCAAAATTGATAAAAAAAAAAAAAGGAATTCATCCTTTTCATTGTAAAAAAATGGAAATATGCTGGTTATTAGAATAAGTCCACTCTTCTCGTGCAAGGCATGGTGTGCATAGGTTCAACTTAATGGTGTACATGTTATACATTCCAAAGAATAACCCCACACATTCATGTTTAACTTTCTCTCTTGGGTCCATATTATAAAAGGTAGTATGGAATTTTTTCTATGTTTTACCAATCATACTAAATTGCATTAATGGTGTAATTTTTAATATTTGACCAATTATAATTTTTCCCCTGTTTGTTCCTTAACCATATGCACATTTTTAATTATATGCAACTTTTTAATTCTTAAGTATGTTGATTGAATCGGCTCAATTAAATAAAATTTTCATTAGGATCAGCTGCCCATACAATGTACGGAAAGTTCAGCTAATTGAATAAGAAAAAGAAAGAAGAAACTGATGAGTTGTTGACTTATCTTTTTTTTCCCGAGTATCCAACATAAAGCTGCTCGAAAACAAAATGGCAAAAAGAATTGGATAATACAGATTTCCTTCACTGAACAGATTCTATACAGGAAGCTTTGAATGGAACGAATGGACATTCTAAGACTTTAATTGAGAAAAGCTGAGAAGAGCCAAAGATCTCCTGAATAAATGAATGAGGATAGCAGGATTCTACCTTCAAGCATAGCAATGTTTTTCTTTTTACTAGATAGAATTTAGAGCGTGATAATTCCCTGCAAAAGCTGAATATTTCCATCTCGGTGAAGATGATAGCCAGTGGTTTCCAACCAGTATTCAAAACTAGGAGAATTATGTTGATGGAGAAATAGCAGAAGCGTATGGTCTTTAATTAAATGGTTAAAGCTAAATTTCCCCCCAAAAAAAAAAAATACATAAATACAAATACACTATTTTGATGCCTGAAATGCTCTTAGGCTCAGCTTCCTTCCTGCATTTTCCATTCAAAGTTAATGATCAGTAGTGTAGTTCAGAAAAAATGTCATAAAAAATTTTATCATAAGACAAAAATTAATTGCGTATTGGAACGACAACTATTGGAATAAAAGATCAAGTCCTTCACCTTTAAGTATTGATTTACACTTCAAGAGGCCGTCTGCCACATTAGGTCCATGGGCCTCAAGGGTCTTCATGAACAAATCCAAAAGGTCATGAGAGCTTTAAAAACAATATTTCTCGACATTTTAACTAAATTTGTAACCTCAAGATTACCGATTGAGAATCCAAGTTCTCGACTCTTTCATTTTCCAATAATGCATTCCGAACAGCAGTTGTACAAGCAAATTTTGCCAATCCAATAAGATGCTGAAACCCTAAATCAAAACCATCATTGGTAGCAAAGGAGAAGAACAATGATACCAGCAGTTCATTCTCATTCTCTGTAAGAAAGCATAATTCATTCACATTTTTGCCTAAAGTTGGAAATGCAATTAGTAACAAAGACAACAGGTAAACCACAACATTAGCGGCAATAAAGCCTTATCCCAATAAAAAGGGTTAGCTACATAGACCGAACAACACCAAAATAATGGTAAACATGCTAACAAAATTATTTTCAATTCTACATCATATATCCAAGGAGATTCAAGGACCCGTGACACACATATACATGATAGATAACCTCACCTTCTCTAAGAAAATGTGTCCCAAAGGACTTTGAAATAAAACGCAAAAAAATATAAGATATTTATTCAGTTCACCAAAAGAAGCGAAAATATGTTAAACAGCCTAATTAGCATTTTATTATGTCCACAATATACTGCAAGGAGTTACCAACTCACTTTGAAAAATACAAGAAAACCTTATTATAGCTGCAATTCAGAGATTGCCATAATTCTAATTCAAGAGCAGAGCCAAGAGTTTATAAATCAAATTCTGAATAAACTACAACGAAGGAAGAAACAAAGTCATGTTCAAGACAGATTATCCACCAGAAACAAACACATGGCCAAAATAAACATGTCAGATCAATACTGCAGTATTCAACCTGATTTTATCATTTCAGAAGACCACCACCATTATTTCGCATAGAAGCTTCTGAGCCTTATCATTCTAGCTTTTTTCCAAAAGAGCTTGAAGATGTACTTTATATGTTACTGAATTAGGGAGACAACAATTTCAGAAGACTGCCACCATTATTTTGCATGTGGCATGAACAAGATTTCTTCAAGACCATTTAGGTCATGGCATCACCTAACAACTTTAATTAGAACGAAACAAGAACTTGCTAGCCCTCAAAAGGCAAATTTCAACATCTATACGAGTATAACATATGTTACGACTATAGTACCAACCTTATTATATCATTTTAAAAGACCACCACCTATCATTTCACCTAGAAGCTTCCCAGCCCTATCATTCTCCCTTTTCTCCAAAAGAGCTTCATTAAGTGTCTTATATGTTACTGAATCAGGGAGACAACCACTTGCCTTCATTCTTTGGAGCAAGGACATAGCTTCATCAAACAAACCTTTTCTACAAAGGCCATTGATCATAATGTTATATGTGTAGACATCTAGATGACAGCCACTGGTCAAAAGGTATTCAAAAATCTCTCGAGCACCATGTAGTCCACCACCTTTACACAAGCCATCAATAAGTATATTGTATGTGTACACATCGGGTTGAATTCTGTGGGCAACCATTTGTCTAAACAATGCAATACCTTGATCAAGATTTCGACTTTTGAAGAATGCATCTAACAAAATATTATAGGTGATAACGTCAGGGGCCTGATTACTTTCTTGCATTTCATAAAGAAGACCTTGCACATCTGACATTCTCCTTGATTTGCATAAGCCAACAATGAGAGAGTTATACGTTATTATATCAGGAACCAAGCTTTTGCAATGCATCTCTTTGAAAAGATCTAAAGCCGCATCAACCATTTCAATCTTACAAAATCCATTTATCAATATACTATAACTAAATACATCAGCTACTAAACCACTGTGAACCATCTTATTGAATACTTCCTTTGACTCTGTCACACTATTCATCAGACAATATCCACCCATTAAAGAATTGTAAGTTACAACATCAGGTCTCTCACCACATTTCATCATCCTAGCAAACACAGTTTGAGCTTCGATAATCTTCCCTTCTTTACAAAACACATCAATGAATATATTAAAGGTATAAAGATTAGGCTTGATGCTTTTCAATGCCATCTCATGGAGAAATGGGATAGCTTCTTTCCATTGTCTCATGCTGCAATAGCCATGGATGAGAGAATTAAAAGTAATAATGCATGGCATAATTCCTTGATCAATCATCGTTAAATACAAGTCATGCGCCTCAGTGAGACGTCCATGTTTGCTGAGGCTACCAATGATTGTGTTGTACATGACTACATCAGATCGAATTCCCTTCCTCTCCATCATTTGGATCAATTTAACAGCAGACCTTGTTTTCCCTATTTTACACAGTCCATTGATCAGGGTTCCATAGCTATATCCATCGAATTGGAATCCTTTAGCACTTAAGTCATCATAAAAGTCTAGTGCTTGCCCAACCTTGTCACCAACACAGAGTCCCTTTAATAAAGTATTCAACGTTATGGTATCAGGTCGAAGATCCATCTTGAGAATCCTTCCCAATAAAGAGAAAGCAGAATTCAACTGACCCACATGGCAGTAACAATTGATCAAGATACTCAGCGTACATAAATTAGGAATGAAACCCTGGAACTCCGCTTGAGCAAACAAAGAGATCGCGATTCGATAGCGCTTATTCTTAGCAACTGATCCTAAAAAGTGATTAATTTGGAAGATGGAAGGCGGGGGATGCACATGGAGTAAGCGATGAAATGAAGAAACAGCGTCTTCGATGTTATTAGAAAGTGGGGTTTGGGAAAGAGCAGAGAAATGGGAAGAAGGAAGAAAAAGAGGAGGAGGGATTATAGAGAAAGCATACCTTGAAGTAAATGGAGAGAATGGGTGAAGACGAAGCATTGTACGAAGATGAAGACGGCGTCCGAGAGGATCAAATCGATGGATATGCAGAGAGAATTGGGTTTCTAGGCGCTGCTTCCACTGTGCGAGCTTTGTTTCAGACTTTGAGTAATTTAAACTCTACAATTTTATTATTATTTACCCGATTGAGTAATATAAACTCTACAATGAAAAAATACTACCTCTAATCTCAAATAAAAAAAAATATAAATCTTTATTTATTTAATTTTATCAAGATGTTACTCGTTTGTACTATGTAATATATTAATACGTAATCCTTTAATTTTTTAATTCACTCCCTCTATTTTATATTTTATTTTTAAAGTTTAGGTGAGCAGTCCTAACATGTTACCTAAGTCAGACTATATAGGCAACTTACAAAGGTATTTACTACCGACTATTAAGTTCCTCATATTGGCAACATTAAGTTATTATTGGAATTTTTTCAAGATTTAATTTAATAGTTTAATTTAATCGTAAATATAACAGTCAACAAAATTTCCTCTTTCTTACAGATAAGTTATAAAAAGAAAATATACTAGAAAGAGACACTCAAAATATTTAAAAGTCGCTAAGATAGATTAAGGACATATAGGTGACATCGATTGATATGTCCTTCAATAAATTTAAAAGAAATGACTTATATACCCTTTAGTGAGTTTTAGAGATCTAACAACTTGTTAGTTCTTCATTTATTGGACTTTACCAACTTCATATTTGTTTATTCACTCTCTATATAAGTTTACCAATTTTCTATTTACATTTACCAACTCCACATGAGTATTTAACAACTCTCTCTTTACTTGATTTTATCAGCTTCATATTTTCATAATTGTGTTTAACAACTCTTTTTCTTTGAGTGTGTTTGAAAAGCCATCCCAAAAGTAACTTTTAGAAGGTAAAATCACTTTTAAGTAAAACAATCCATTTGATAAGTGTTTGGGATGAATTTTGTACAATTGGGTTTATGGGGGTATACACCACTTTAATTCATAAGCTAAAATGAATTGATTTTTGCTCTTCAAAGTTGGATAGAGAAATTTCTATTATGATGGACGGAGAAAAAGTATACATTCGATCTTTAGTATAAGAGCTAGTTTTTTTAGTTTTGGGAGATTAGAAAATTAAATAAATTGTAGTATATGTTATGTATCTCTCTTAAATAATTATGTAGATAATTAATTTATCTATATATATCAGTTTATAAGTCATACAAATTAGTGGGAGAAAAATAATAAATGTAAAAAATTCATGAAAAAATATTATATTTATGACTTAAATTTCTTTTAAACTAACTCTCATGTTTAGAATTAGAATAAGAGATACTGACATTTAAGGAAAATTAAGGGAATGTATATTACTCCCTCCGGTCCTAAATATAGGACATATTTTCCTAATTTAATTATATAAAGGGTGTTAGTTAAATTAGTTGATATAAGATTGTTGTATAAAACATCTCAATCATATAACTTAATTCACCCCGTCTCTTACTTGATTATTATTGAAGAGATGTCAATGAAGGTAATTTTGGAAAAATGGACAAAAATTAGAAATAGATCCCTATATTAGGACCAAGACCATATCTCCAAATAGGTCATATAATTAGGACCGAAGAGAATATTGTTTTTACTTATTTTTACGAGGTATACTTTATATTAAATAGAGATAATGTTAAGAAATTGTGAAATTTTAAGGCATAGTTAATAAAGTTGAATGATTTTTTTGGATTGTTTTTATATGATGAGAGTAACCTATGAATAAGATCACAGGGGCATTTAGAATTTTTCTAATAGTACAATATTTTTTTTCGATAATTTTACTTTTAATATTTTTTCTTAAGATTATCACAATATATATAAACTGCTTCTACTACCATCAATACAAACAAGTTTTAGTTTGAGAAAAGTAATTTTTTTACAGTTAATCCAAACATAAATCTTATTACATAATTTGACTTATATATTCAATCTTACTTTTATAAAAGTTAAAAAAACAAAAAAAAAAGACCTTCAAATTATATAAAGGATAGTTGAATATAGCGAATTTAAAAAAAGAACCAAAACATACAATTAACCTAACTGTCCTTTGCAAATTTAAAGGAAATGTCACAAATGCCTTTGGATTAAATTTTTTATTTTTTTTAATAAAGGGGCCCATAACCACTAGTCACCACTGGCCTTTGACAGGGCCCACCACCACCGGCTGAAGCTGTGCCGGACCAAGGTGGGGTCGGGCTTAAAAATAATGGGACAAAATGAGGGGTAGGATTCGAACCCACTCCCCAACCAAGCCACATGACATTTTATTATATATATTGTAAAAAATTTATATATTCTATCTTTCATTCTTTTTTAATATTTTACCTAAATTGTACAAAGGATTACCTAATTCTCATAACAAATTACTAAATTTGTATAAAGGATTAGCAACATGTCTTTATCCATTATAAATATCACAACTTTACCAACTTCTTTTTGTGATATTGGTAATTAGATAAAGACATATTGGTAATCCTTTATACGAATTTAGTAATATGTTATATAATTCTGATAATAAACAAAAAGTTGGTGAAGTTGTAATGTTTATAAATGGATAGAGACATGTAAGTAATCCTTTCTACGAATTTGGTAATCCATTATAGGAATTTGATGATCATTTATACAATTTTCGTAATAAACAAAAATAAGTTGATAAAGTTAGGAAGTTGGTAAATAGATAGATAAATGTTGGTAAATCATTATCCAAAGTTGGTAATCCGTAATGTGACGTTGGTAAACCATTATCCAATTCTTGTAATCCGTAATGGCGAAGTGTTGTATAAGTTACTGAATCAGGGAGACAGCCATTTGCTCTCATTTTTGAAAGCAAGGCCATAGCTTCATTAAACAAACCTTTTCTACAAAGGCCATTGATCATAATGCTATATGTGTAGCCATGTAAATGATGGCCACAAGTCAAAAGGTATTGGAAAATCTCTCGAGCATCATCTAATTTGCCACCTTTACACAAGCCATCAATAAGTATATTGTATGTGTATGCATTAGGCTGGATTCTATGGGTAACCATTTGTCTAAACAATGCAATCCCCTGATCAAGATTTCGACTTTTACAAAACGCATTTAACAAAATATTATAGGTGAATGTATCAGGGGCCTGACCACTCTCTTGCATCTCATAAACAAGATCTCGAACATCTGACATTCTCCCCAATTTGCACAACCCATCAATAAGAGAATTATAAGTTATCACATTAGGAACCAAGCTTTTACGACGCATTTCTCTAAACAGATCTAAAGCTGCATCCCCCATTTTAATCTTACAAAATCCGTTGATTAGTGTACTATAACTAACTACATCAGCTTCCAAACCGCTCTGAACCATCTTATTGAATACTTCCTTTGACTCACTCACATTATTCATCATGCAGTATCCATCCATAATAGAATTGCAGTTGACCACATTAGGTTTCTCACCACATTTCATCATCCTAGCAAACACTGCTTGAGCTTCTATAATCTTCCCTTCTTTACAAAAAGCATCAATGAATAGATTAAAGGTATAAACATTAGGTTTGATGCCTTTCAATACCATTTCATGCAGAAATTTGGTAGCTTCTTTCCATTGTCCCATGCTGCAATAGCCATGGATCAAGGAAGTATAAGTAATGACGGATGGCATAATTCCTTGATCAGTCATTGTTAGATACAACTCATGCGCATCAGTGACATGTCCATGTTTGCAGAGGCCATCAATGATAGTGGTATAGATGACTACATTAGATTCAATTCCCTTCCTCTCCATCATTTGGACCAATTTAACAGCAGACCTCATTTTCCCTATTTTACACAGTCCATTGATAAGGGTTCCATAACTACGTACATTGAATTGAAATCCTTTAGCAGTTAGGTCATCATAAAAGTCTAGTGCTTCCCCAACCTTGTTACCAAGGCAGAGTCCTTTTAATAAAGTATTAAAGGTTATGGTATTGGGTTTAAGATCCATCTTGAGAATCCTCCCCAAAATAGAGAAAGCAGAATTCAACTGACCCACATGGCAGTAACAATTGATCAAGATACTCAGCGTAAATAAATCAGGTTTGAAACCCTTGAACTCCGCTTGAGCAAACAATGAGATCGCGTTTCGATAGCCCTTATTCCTGGCAATTGATCCTAAAAGATGATTAATTTTGATAATGGAAGGTGGGGGATGAACATGGAGCAAGCGATGAAATGAAGCAACGGTGTCGTCGATGTTATTTGGATTTGAGGAATGGAAATGGGCAAAGAACTTGGGATTGAGGGAATAAGAGAAAGAGGGAAGAATGAGAGAAGAAGAAGGTGAAAGAAAGTGAGCCACTTTGGGGAATGCATACCTTGAAATTGTAAGCCATTGCTGGAGATGAAGCATGGTTCAGGAGAAGCGTCGCAAGCACGGCCAACTCCGAGAGGATCAAAGATGCGAGGAGGAGAATTTTTTTTTTCCCATACTTGGAATCCCGTGCTAGATAGGAGTATTAAGCTTAAGTTAAGTTTACTTGTGACCAAAAAAAAAAAAACTAAGGGCTTGTTTGGCTGGACTTGTTCCAGCCAAATAAGTCCTTATTTTGATAAAAAAGGACTTATTTTCAGAAAATGACTTATGAGTATATTTGTCTCGACTTATAAAAATAAGTAACTTATAACTTATAAGTCAAAATAAGTATAAGTTCTTTTTTTCAACTTATGACTTATGACTTATGACTTATAAATCACTTTTTTTGTGGACCCCACAATTCTAACTTATTTTACACATCAAATCACAACTAACCTAAACTAAATCACTTTTTCAAAAGTCCATCCAAACATACATCTCATTACACAATATGACTTATGACTTATAAGTCACTTTTTTTAACAGCCCATCCAAACATAAATCTCATTACACAATCTGACTTATTTTTAGTTTGACTTATTTTCAGTTTGACTTATCTATAAGTCACTTTTTCAGAAGTCCATCCAAACACAAGTTTACTTGCAATGTTGCTAAATTTAAGATCTAAGTTTACTTACAATGTTACTATATATATTTAAGACTCAATTAACTTTTTTCTTTAGAAATTATGCTAGTTAAATGAATTAATCAAATATATGTATTTTTTGTATTATTAGATTATATATTAGTTCAGAAGTCAAATAAAACAGAATAGAATTACCAAGCATTTAGATCAATTGGCTGTGAGTTATTCTAACTTAACCAGTAATAAGGTCCCCCCATTGTGGGATTACATTCCTGCGAGCTGGATTTCTGGTTAGTGGTGGGCAAATAAAAAAAGATATACTAATTTAGATAAAATTTTAAGCAAATCAATGTATAAGTAATTTATTTAACAATTTTAGGATTTTTCAACAAAATCAACTGGATTATATATTTATGAACGGATAGAGTACTTTATAAGTATAGTAACTTAGTTTTAAATAAAAATGACAAATATTACTTTAAAGTGATTAATTTTGTATCTTAATCTCTAAAAGCATCAACTTGACCTTACATTTATAATTAAAGAGAGTAATTTGTACTATAAAAAAATTCATTTGTTTAGTGAACTTATTTATTGACTCCTCCGATTTTGTTTTCTTGATGAAATTTTTTTCGGCCTTTTTTCTTGATGAAATTGAACTTAATAGTAAAAAAAAAAAAGCATATTGTACAAAGTCACTAAACATGTCTCCAACATCTACTAGCAGGAAAGTAATTTTCTACGGAGGCATGCTTCTAGATACAACTATTTTAGTCGTTGGCAAAAAAAAAAAAAAAAAGATACAACTATTTTAGCATGATGTGATTTAACTAGCTTACCATTTTACATACATGATACAACAAAAAGAGTAGAGCATGGTGGCTTTGTGGCAAAATTAGAGGAAGGTGATGAACTTTCTGCAGAACTTTGGGCATGCATGCTTGGGTTGGAACTCGCGTGGGACTCGGGATACCGAAGAGTTCAGTTGGATTCTGACTCTAAGGTTGCTGTGGGTCTTTTGAAGAATGCAATTCATGAGTGTCATCATGATTATGAGCTTGTCATGGCAGCTAAACGATTGATGAATAGAGACTGGGAACTGCGTATTACTCGTGTCAACCGTGAGTCCAATAACGCTGCTGATTTTCTTGCTAAAAGTGGTCTAGCTGCTCGTGTTGAATACCAAAGGATTATGCAGGCTTCCCCAGAACTGATGCAGCTTTTATGCTTGGATTGTAGTAGTTGTTCCAACTCAATAGGAGTTTGCTGAGGTGTTTTCTTATTATCAAAAAAAAAAAAGAGTAGAGCATGGGTTTTGTACAATGGACTCATCGAGAACAAAAACCAAAGCATTTCTCAGCGCCAAAAGTTGGAGATGCAATGGTCCAAATTTTTTATTAAGGGATAATCTCATTGTTTTAAGTTCTTATCTCAGCCTATTTAGTTGTAAGAATTCCTATTCTTTTTCTAGTTTATTCTTATTGAAGTCCCTCAACAGAGGTACATTGAGAAATTTTTTTTTAAAAAAAGAGTATAGTATTTTGGAATGAAACATGTCATATTAACTTATCTAATGAATTTTTTTAATCTAGTTTGATTAAATATATATACTACCCCTTTCCTAAATATAGGATATAATTGACTTTTTTTTAGAATCTTAAGAAAGCTAAATAAGTTACTTATAAATTGATTTTCCTAAATTTTTTCTGTAAACTAGCTAATTTGATTTATAAGATAACATATAATATAATAATATACAAAATACATTATGATTAAATGACTGTTTAAATTTCTTAAATTCCCCTAAAAAAATTCACTGAGTCTTATATTTAAAAAGGAAGAATATTATAATTTGGACCGAACGAAGCATTTTTTTTTTTTTTTAGTGGAAAACTTAGACGTATGAGCTGGTTGTGCTCTTGTAGGCATGAATCCAATGAATATTGGAGAAAAGAGTTTTTCCAAGGTTTTTCTTTTCTATTGTGATGTATGAGTGTATGACTGAGGATTTTTTTTTTTTTTTTGATCAAAGTATAACTGAGGATTCAAAGCACATTATAGTGTATATTTTTCACCAGTCCAATTGGATGTGAGGGAAAGAGTAGTTTTTCTCTCTCTAGTTTTCTTTCATTTGATAATTCTATTTTCTTCAACCTCTTCATCTTTTATCTTTGTTTTTCATATATCTCTGCTTGTCTTTTATCTTCTCTTTGGTATTCTTGGAGTTTTCATCAACATATATAATAGCAATAATCGTTTATCATCTTTTGAAGCTTCCTTTGCCTACTGAGAAGAGATTGGAATATTGTAGACAGCATTTCTTGTTCCTTCACGTGCTCTCTGGTCAACACATTCATGTATCTAAACTTCAAGCTTTGATTAATATCCATTGGCAATTACATGGAAGAATTCTGTTCGTTCAACAGCTCTCTAATACTTTTGTGGTTCATTTTGAGGATCCAGGGATTGTTCTTTTATTTTAAATCAAGGAACTTGGTTGCTTTCGAGGTTCTTTTGTGCAGCTTATCAATGGCAGGAAAATATGCATCTTGATCGTGTCTCTTTTTCTCATGTTGATGTTTGGATATCTATGCAAGGACTTCCAATTGAATATTATTCATATTCCACAGCAAGATTTCTGTCTACTTATTTTGGATATTATATTTCTTATGATTCTGATGGTATTATAAGATGCTCTGGTTTTAGGTTCAAAGTTCGCATGAATCTTGATCATCATTTCAGTTTTCTTCCAGTTTTTTCTGCCGGTCTCGGCAATATCTTGGAGCTTAGTTTCTTCATTGAACATGTAGACAAAATTTGCCGTTTATATGGAGGTGTCGGCCATTCAATGTCTATGTGTCAGAAAAAGAAGGATAAATTATGGGTTAAAGGTCATATTTACCCCTTAAATGTGTAAGTTGTATCATATATGTTTTTGAAGTATTTTTGGGTTTATATGTGCCCTCAAAATATAAAAATAGATCAATTTTGTCCTCGAAGTATGAAAATGGATCAATTTTACCCTTGAATCGTTAACTGTTAATATTTTAACGGTTAAAGGGCGAATTTGATCCATTTTCATACTTTGAGGGTACATTTGGACCTAAAAATACTTTAGGGGCAGATATGATATACTTTGCATACTTCATGGGTAAATATTACCTTTAACCCATAAATTATTTGACTCAAATCTTCTTTTTCATTTGAAAGTGATGGGGTCTAAGTCGGTTCATGTGAGCTATCTAGAAGAGCGGTTTAAATTGAGTCAGAGAAATGTGGTCTTCTACTTTAGGCTAACTCTTTTTTGGACCACGGCTGGGGCCTGGATTAACAAGTTAAATCTAATCCTTCTTTTTCAACTGGAGGCAGAAAGAGGAAATGTGTGTTGGAAATGGGCTTCTTACCTCCTACAAAAGGAATAAATCTAATGAGAGTTTCCAGCACTCCTCATTCTCTGATTGCCACGTTATTCCAGATGAGCTTTTTGAGGTGTCAAATGCCTTTTCTAATAGCTCAAAAGGCACTTCTTGTTCACTACAAGACAACTCCGCCATTTTGTCCCTAGCCACTAAAGTATATGGCCCCAAGTCTTCTCACATTTATTTTCATAAGGCGTCATATTACTTAAGAAAAAGAGATGGGCTATATATATGGCCCAATAAGCAGTCTCTCCATCAACCAAATCTCTCATTATCCCGGAAAAAAAGATCTTGTGATTAGATTGGAATTATATCATCAAAGGCTAAAAAGCATCGATCTTCATTATCCCCTCCAAGTTATTTCTCATTGATTGTTGATGATGACAAGTGGGCTCCATTTAAATTTTCCAGAAACTCTCATCCTACATCATCTACAAGGAAAAGGAAATGCTCTCCAGAATGTGAAAGGATGTATAGGTATGAGAGGTTTGATTTTTGTTTTGTCTCGAGGAAAAGAAAATTAGACTTCAGTGAATTTTCTTATCCTCACAAGAAACGGCATCGAAGCGATGAGTTACCATCCTCTATATCTTCAAATCAGCGAAGGGATGTGTTCTTAAGGCCATTCTCTCTCCGAAGAAAAGGCATCGAATTTATGAGAAGCCCAATTTTTATGTTCTAGGTTTTAGCGGAGTTTCTGCCAAAAAGCTCCGCACATATGCATGATTCTATTAGGGACCTCTAAGTTTAATAATAGCCACTTAGAGGTCCTTCATGCACTGCTGCTATCTACTATTCATAAGATGAAGAACTCTAGGATTATGCTTGTTTACTTGCATGTTTTCTTGGTTGTTCTGACTTATATTTTGTTTAGTATTGTGAAGCTTGTCATCTTTGGTCAGCCTTCCTCCCAGTATTGCTGCCTCCAGGATTTCTATGCGCTCTATGTAAGGCTGGTGTGCCCACATCATATTATCAACATGGTGGTGCAATGACCCTTCAATTAGCTTAAAAGCTATAGATTTCGTGGGTTACCAAGGTCAACCAGCGATCCGTGGTGGCGTATTCTAGTATCCCTTATCTAATCGATATCGCCAAGTAGTATCTACTCCTGATATATGGGACTAGGGGTGTTCATGGGACGGGACGGGACCGGGACGACCCCGTCCCGTCCCGTCCCATCCCGAACTTGTCCCGGTCTCGATCGGGACGGGAGGGGTCGGGACGGGACCGGCCTTGTCCCGAAATTTTTTTCCAATTAAAAAAATTGACTTAAAAATATTTTTTTTGCAGAGCAACACACTTTGTGGGTGATTTTATAACATAATTAAATCTCCTCCAGTGCCATGAGCACTCCATATTAATACATAATAAACCAAAAACGTAATAATTAGAGCAAAAAAATGTAGCAACAACTACACATTTAAATAGAGTTTGAAAAAATCTTCAAATGTGATGTGTTACACATAGAGCATAGTGGCAGCAGACAAGAAATTTGAGATCAATGAATGGTTGGAACTTAGTTTAGAAGTTAGAGTTATATTTTTTTTTAAAAAAAAGTCATATATACTCACACATGAGATAGATGACACATGTATTTTTTTTTTAAAAAAATATGAACATATATATATTCGGGACGGGACGGGATCGGGACGACCCCGTCCCGAGTCCCGTCCCGTCCCGAAGCTGCACTCTGTCCCGTCCCGAAATGGCCGAGACGGACCGGGACGGGACAATGTTGAACAGCCCTATATGGGACTTTGAAGTGTGTTTGACTTGGCGATATTGTAGCTAGTTTATGATACGACTCAAGCTTTGACGTGTCTTTGAGGTGCTGACTATTACCTGTTCCTATTGGTTGCAGCTTATCATTATATATGTTTCAGGTTATAATAGTCAACTTCCTCTTGCGTCTCTGTATATTGTGGTCTTTTGTGATATGAGGGTCGTTAAAAATGCTTCTGGAGATTGTTTATTGACCTCCATCTATCACCCTTTATTGGGTGCTAATGTCGTGAAGTATGGACCTTGGTCTACTCTTCGTGGTGGCCTTTCCTTCGTGGAGTTCCTTGCAGATTTTGTATATGCCTTTTCTCTTATTTTAGATGACTAGTGCATTAATGGATTCCATCAACTGGTGCAGAGACTTCTTGTTCGACTAAGTTGTTTGGTGCTTTCTATTTACCTTCATCTACATTTGCTTTTATGCCTAGTCAATTTCAATATTTATTATATAGTTTGTAATGTTTTCATTTTCGCATGTAATTTGCTTTATTATATGTACTGTCCTCTAGACTCTGAAGCACCTTTATTCTGTTGAGTAAGGGTGTTTTTCTGTAATCTTTTTACTATAAATGATATTTGGCTTATTATCAAAAAAAAGTAAAAGTGATTTTATGGTTGTACGAAAAGAAAAGTGATTTTATGGTGTTAGAAACAAGTCATGTTGTGAGATAACTTTTTGTTGAAAGAATTGCATCCAAGTCCTAAACAAAATCAAATTCAGATTCTCGAAATCTTAAAACTATTAATAGGTTTCAAGAGGCCTATAAGTTATACAATATAATGGTGAAATTATCAAGTTACCTTTATTGTTAGCTATTAAAAAATATTGTGACAGTAGTTTTGTTTATTTTTTAATAACAAGTGTCTTGAATATGTTGATATTACTCGTTAATAATAAATGCAGTTGTCAATCAAGGAACCTTAACTTACTAGTGATGACAATAGGCGGCAGATTAGTCGATTGCCAATAGGCGCCGGATTACCACCAGACAGTGTTTAACCAAAATAAACTTTTTAGTGATGACACTCTTACTTGTCAATATTCTTATTTGTCTATTGGTAAGGATGATGGAATAACTTCACAATTGCATTATATTAGCCTCAGGTCCTTGATGTTTTTTAGTAATTTTGAGATTTCAATTGATTTTATAACTAATTTGCCTTACTTGACGTTTGAGCACAATTTTCCCATTTTTGTTGGAAAATGAAAATGAGAAATTTTTATATGGACTTAGTTCACCACGTTATTTGTGGTCTAACTAATCATAAGCAAACATCTCAAACATATTTGAGTCTGATTTGGCACTAAAAGTCTTTGATTTCACAGGAAAATAAAAAACAAATAGTGTTTTAGTTTTTTCCCTAGCAATTAATTTTTTTTCATACAAGTGCCAAATTATATTAAAATATTACTGAAATGTTTGTTTGTGATAGGTCAAACCTCAAATAATGTGACAACCCGAGTTCATAAGGATCTTTTTTTTTTTGCCACCATATAAGGATCTCTCAAGATGAGAAATGCTTTTTCAAAATACTATTGGGGTCTGTGTGGTTTGGGGGGTTTTGGAGGGGATGAGAGGAAAGGGAAGGGTTATAAGATAAAAAACCTTATTTAGATTGATAAAATATAGGGGAGGGGAGGATTTTTGTCTTTTAGTGGCCCCTTGCTCTCCCTCTGCTCCCCTCCAAAATTAGGGTTTTTTTTTGGAGGGGAGAGAAAATTTCTGTCTACTCTTGACTAAACTACGCATATAATATTTTCAATATTCCAATCCTATCCTCATAGCTCAAAACCCTTTCTCTCCCATCATGCTTCCTCTATCCTGCGCTCTTCTTCACTTTGCTCCTTCTTAGTCATGCTATTTGTCACTCATCCACCGTCCAACGTTCGTCTGCCGTTTGCCCATCCACCGCGTCATAGTATTTCAGGTGAGCTAGTTCATTGTGTGCCTCTTCTTTTTTTCGCTTTATACTTTGAAACTGGAGTGTACCTTGTGTGAAATCCTCCAAGTTTTAAATATGTACAGCCATCTTTTGCGTCCAGATAACACTAATATGGTACTAACTACGATAAAAAAAAGAATTGTGAAAACCCAAAGGTCTATCGTAGTTAGAAAAGAATTTTCGTTAATTTAAAAACCATAACTATGATAGACAAGAGGCTATCATAGTTATTAAAAGCTTAGTGATATTAGTAGAGGTTAACTACGATAGAAAAAGAAGAATGTCAAATATAAAAGCCTATCGTAGTTAAACAAAAAAGTTTAGTTATTTATAAAGCCTAACTATGATAGAAAAATGATCTATAATAGTTATAAGGAATAAACTACTAATTGAAAGTGAATTTTATCCATGATAAAATGGAAACGAGAAGCCAAATCAAAGTAAAGAACTATCAGCAAAATAACACAAAAATAAAGCCTTCGGGCATAGATGCTAGAAGGGGACAGTCTTCAAGAAATTAGTAACAGATACAGTAATCCATAATAATAATTAAAATGTGGAAGCTACATGCATACATACCTAGTCTATAGTACGTGGCAATATACATGATATCCCAAATAATAAAACAACAACCTCAAATTAATGAGGTTGGGTTGGCTCCTTTCCTTCCCGTCTACCCTCCGAGTTAGGACCTGAAACTGAAGAGTAGCCAAATGAGACAAAGTCCCAGTAACACTTATTCTTCCTATACTGTCTACATGCATAAGTGTATGTTAATACAATTAAGTGGAGTATTTAGCAATAATTACACATCACAAATACAAAAGAAGAACATCCAACAATAAAATTTTATTACATGTATCATAACTTTCCTCAATACTCAAAAAATGAAACCATATATGAACATTGATACAACCAGAATTTACATGCATCACCAAATATTTACACGTTATGCAAATAATCCTCCGAAGACACACACTTTGTGCCCGACGGAAGCCACCGAAATCAGACTTCACTGTCGTCACAAGATATGATGGAACCAAAATCCTCTAATCATGAACCACCGAAACCAAACTCTACGGCCCGACAGAAGCCAACGAAATCAGACTTCACTGTCGGTAAGTCCATACAGGACATAAACCCAAAAGGTAACCCGATGGCCTTCGAACACCTCATCACATGAAGGGGGTGAAACCACACTTATACCAGGCGCCAATACCAACAAACAATAATATACATGTTACTTCAAATAGAATGATCATGTACAGGCTAGTTATTAATATAATATGTCATCTACCACAATTAATTATACATACTCAAGTGCAATCACGCATATGTATAGTAATAATCTTTATCAAAATACAATTCCCACATTAAACAAGATCCACTACATACTGTTTCCACATAACAAAGTGGTAGAATAAACGTTCACCGTTACTCATTTAGTATGGCATGCTAGCCTCAAGCTCCACAACCAACCAGTAGTGGAATTTACTGACTCATCATACAATAATTAGAGACAAGGAAGTTGTTACCTTATGGAGTAGTTAAGTATTACCACAAAAGCTATCCCGGTGCTCTACGAACCCGGATTAAAATCTACAATAACCAATCATGCAACCAAAATTTGAATTGCCAATTTAAGGTATTAGAAACATTCATTTAATTTCAGTGAACTCTCTTAAATCACCAAAATCAGTTATCAAAGCTCATCTTCAAAATACACCCAAAATCCCCACATTTTTAAGACTTTGTTATGCCAAAATTCAATTAATCAATATATATATATAGAATTTTCATAATTTAAAAATCACTAGCCATCACTCAATAATCTTCTTGAAAATATAAAACTCTCGTTACAAATTTAGATCTTTGAAATTAAGATCAACCTTAAAAATTTTAACTTACAAAAATTATTTTAAATCCTCAGTTCACCCAATAAATAAATCTAAACCCATGAAAATATCCTATTAATTTATCTTAACAATTTTATGGTCACTTATTGTCAGTAATCAACACCCACTTCAAACCTACACCCAAAATTTTTCTCCAATCACTTTAACAATTTGTTCATTAGGAAGATCTAAATGAATAGAAAAACTTTCATGGAAAGAGTTTTTTGAACAGAAGTAATTTTACTTACCAAAATACTCCATAAAGATGTAATTTGGACTGAAAATAGCAACAGAAGGCAGACTAAACCGTCGACTCTCTCTCTCTCTCTTTCTCGTATTGTGCGTGTGTAGAGGGTTTGGGGTATTAAATAACCCCCTTTTCTGTGGGCTCCACAGATCATATATTAGATATATAATATATATCTTTTTTTTATTTTAAATGGAAGGGGAGCCACGTGCTCCCTCCTTCAATATTATATATATATATATATATATCAGAGGGAGAGCCACGTGTTCCCTCTTTCAATATCTTTTTTTTTAACATGTATATATTTAATTGATGGGGGAGCCATGTGCTCCTCCGTCCAACTTTTTTTTTATTATTCATATATATATATACATATATATATTTAACTTCACACATTTCATTAAAATTTAAATTTAAATATTAACATACAACTCTCCTAAAATTCACACAATCAGCTAAATTTTGAGCCATATCCTAATATTTTTATTTTACAATATTCAAATATTTAAAATTCCTAGATTCTAGGAAATCTCAAATTTTAAAATTTAAATCTCCTATTCTTTCTCTAATGGTTAATTATTCATATTCTTTCTCTTGAATTTAATTAATCCCTTAAGAATCACCTTAAATCATCAAATATCCATTTAAAATCACAATTAATATTTATCTACAAATTTGGGATGTTACACCTTGCTTTGTTGGCAAATTCTGGACTATTTTTGCTGCTCTTGAATGAACTATGTGATTATGTTTTGTTGGAATCTGAACTTGAGATTGTTGGGCATATTTTGGACTGTTTTCGTCATGCTGGTTCCTACATCTTGTGAATATAGTTAGAGGATCTTAACATAAAAATCAAAGAGCTAAACCTCATCTAGTCTTCACATGTCAACCCCCAGTAAGAGTACCTTTTTCATATTTATTTGCCAAACTTGACAATGTCGGATGATCTTCATCTAATCGCTTCTCATGTCTGGCTCTAAGGCTATTTTTTAAACTTTAGAGTTTGAAACATTTATCTAGTTTTTCTATATTTAAGCCCGCATACTTTTTTTGGCCTGACTAGCTAGAAGCATGCATTTAAACCAAAGTGTTTAGACCATTAATATTGAAGTTTAGACTTGAACCACTTATGAGCTGTGCTTGTATTCTTAGATTGTTTGTTTTCCACTTTTCCTTCAATGATTATGAAAAAATGTTCCTGTTGTTAATCTTGTATATGGAGATATTTAAAAATAAACACACAAGTGTAGCTGATTGGATCGTTTGCTTTTTTCTCCTTGTCGGCAGTAATGATCTTTTGGTAGAGGAGGCTATTTTTTTGGGTGAAAGGGATGCTTTATTAATGATCTACTGTAGTGTTTTCATTCCTAAAAACAGTGTGGTTTCTTGCATCTGCAAATTTTCCATGATGTGTCAATGTTTGGGCTTCTTAGGACATTCTTTAACCATGCATCAATGGACTTTGATTTCATGTAGTTGGGATGTTTTGCTCATTGTTTGTGTGTGTGTGTGTTTTTTTTTTTTCCTTTTTTTTTTTGACCTGATGCTCATTGGGTTACACTAGGTGACTATCATTTTGTCCCCCACACATGCGCGGGGGCGGGGAGCGGAATATTAAGATATATACTTCCAATCAAAGTAATACATTTTCAACCCATATTTTCATATGTAAACATTTTTTTTTTTGCAATTGATAGTCTAATACAAACACAAATTACTAAGCAGTTGTTTTCTAAGTTTCTCCATGTAAAATTTTCTTATTCTCCTCATATATAATTTTCTTATTTTCCTTCTTTGACAATCATTTTCTCATAATAATTTCGTTATTCTTTCTACTACACTATTAAGTCAAAAGTTTGTTTATATAGTTTGTAATATAAATAGCATTATATATGACCACAAAACCTCTCAACCACTAAATTTTGTTCACCTCTCTCTTTTTACCTTCACTTCTTTTCTCTTTCAAATTACTTATATATACGATATTAGGGTTATGGCTCTTAAATACCCAGGATGTTATACCCAATGAGCTGCCCAGCACTAGGAAGTTTTTTTGGATCTTAAATACCTGGGAAGTATTATTTTTGTAGCATTAATGCCCAAAGTTAACGGAGAGAAAAACGGATGTTTGCCAAGTCAGATTGAACGCCATGTCAGAGTCAAATCTTGTTGAATGGGTAATGACGTGACTTGAGTTAAAGTTCTTAAATGTCCTAGTAGTTTTTTCGAAGGAGCATCTATCACCCGAAAGTTTTGCTTTGGTTCTTAAATGCCCCGGAAGTTTTCTCGAATGTGCTTCTTAACCCAAGCCACGTCATCACCCATTCAGTCTGATGTGGCCTTCAGTATGACGTGGAAAACGTCCGTTTTCCTCTTCGTTGAGTTTGGGCATTAATGCTACGAAAATAATACTTCTCAGGTATTTAAGATTAAAAAAAACTTCCTGGTGCTAGCAGCTCCTTAGGTATAACTTCCTGGGTATTTAAGAGCCTTAACCCACGATATTAATTTATAGGGTTCGCATTGGTGATGGATGGGACAACGAGAATAGAGTGAGTAGGAGATTGTACATCATTGTAACATTTTTTCTAGGGAAAATTTCAATAAAGGACCGCGGTAACTAATTAATTAAAAAGTAGGACTAAAAGATTCTGAAATATCACTTCAGGTTCAGGGTCCCTAAGTGAAATTAAATTGATGTGAAAAAGCAATGTTTTAAAAGCCGGACCGAATGTCGAGCCGGAAAGGCGAGCGGGTCATGGTTCAAACGGTTGAAACGGTCGGGCCGTTCGGTTGGGCCGATGACGTAATAATTAAATTAAAAAAATTATTTATATAAATACAGTTAATATAATTAGTTAAAAAGTTAACAAAATCACAAAATGCAAAATATCATTGAAGGTATATAATAAGTCAACAGTCAACTTAAGTACATAACACTAACCATAACATCTTAACAATAAAATTAGGGAATTAGTTACCTCTCATTATATTTGATAATCAAAGTTTGATCACATTTAACTTTGAGATTTTGCTTTTTTTTTAATTGTCTCTGTGATTGATTTTTGGAGGGATTGAACGTTAAGGATGAGAGGTAGAAAACTCCCATAAAAACAATATTCAAGACAAGGAGAAGTGAAGTATCAGGAACCACCGTCGCTGGCGTGCAAACAACGAATGACATTGTTAGCAGAGGAGTGCTGTATCTAAAGAAGGCATAGTGATCTCAACTTTTCATCTAGGATATGAGCAAAATGTGAACTAAATGGATGTGATGGGGTCTAATGGGTGTTTATTTTATTTTGGGCCTTTTTAAAATAATTATGTAATTTTTTTATAATTTTTTTCTTGAATTTTTAGTCATTTTTTCAGGCCCGTCCGGTTATTATATAACCGGTCCGGTTCCCGGCTCAATAGCGGTTCTCGGCCCAATAGCAGATAATTAACGGCCCAAAACGGATTAAATGGTGAAACGGCTCAATGCATAAGTCCGGTCTGCTCTCATGTCTGGCTGACGGTCCAACCAGTTGGACCGTCCGGCTCGGAAAACCATGGGAAAAAGACAAAAAAGGGCCCACCCCCACATGACCCCTCTGACACACTCTCTCTTTCTCTCACAAACCCCACTCATTTTCGCACGCACAAGGAAAAGCTCAAATGAACAAGGAAAATCCCATATGAACAAAGAACAATTCATATGAACAAGCCCCAATAAAAAACCAAGTATTCCTCTCACCCTCTCTCTCTCTCTGACACATTTCTCCTCTGACAAACTCTCTCTCTCTCTCTCTCTCTCTCACACACACAGACCCCTTTCATTTTCACACGCATAAGGAAAAGCTCATATGAACAAGTATCAATAAAAAACTAAATATTCCTCTCACCCTCTCTCTCCTCTGACAAACTCTCGCTCTCTCTCTGACACACTCTTCTCTCTCTCTCACACAGACCCCACTAATTTTCACACACACAAGGAAAAGCCCATATGAACAAGGAAAAACTCATATGAACAAGCCTTAATAAAAAACTAAATATTCCTCTCACCTATTCTCTCCTCTGAGACTCTCTCTCCTCTGACATACTCTCTCTCTCTGACGCGCTCTTCTCTCTTTCTCACACAGACTCTACTCATTTTCACATGCACAAAGAAAAGCCCATATGAACAAGGAAAAGCTCATATGAACAAGCCCAATAAAAAAAATTCCTCTCACCCTCTCTCTTCTTTGACACTCTCTCTCCTCTGACATGTGGGATGTGGGGTCAATGTTGTTTTTTCTTCTCTCAATTTAATTTCAGTTTGCCACCACAAGACTTAAGTGATATTTCAGAATCTTTTAGTCGTATTTTGAAATTAATTGGCTACCGCGGTCCTATATTGAAATTTCCCTTTTTTCTAAGGTATCATTACATTGACACATGTTACTCCTATTTCTCTCTCATTACATCTATTTTCCCATAACCTCACCACCTCTCTTCTTTCTCCTATTTCTGTTTCATATCCTCTATTATCCAAGCACCTCTTATCTTCCAACTTGCAATAATTTCTTTTATCTTTTTGTCAAAAGAATAGCTTTTTTAACAAAGGAATCTTAGAAAAAGAGTTGGTTCCATCCAAAATCGCATAATTCCAATTTTGTATAAGACTTGAAAACATGATTTGCCCTTGCAGTACATTATGTCAGGTCATCTTCAAAATTCTCTCTCAATAACCAAGTACAATGGAATGTGTTTAAAATTCTCATAAGGACATGTTCGAATATTGACTAGTGGTATCACTGAATTATGATGCAGGAATCTAGAACACTAGAAATGAACAATGTTCAATATGGCACTTGGCATGGTCTGGATGACACTATGTACATAGGAGGCTTTAATGAAGTCAGTAAAGCACTCTTTGATCTTCATCCGCCTCCTATTGTCTCCATCAAGAATGATGATACAAATGGCAATGAAAAGAGTTCAGATGCTGCTAGAGATCAATCTTGACTCTAAAGACTTGGGGATATTTTGAAACAGTTCTCTCCCTTCTGAATTCCACTCCTACATGTTTGCGCAGCAAAATGTAACTTCCCCCGGAGTTCTATGGGGTATCATGCCCAAAATATGAATGTGATGAGGGTGTCATCGCTGAATTTTGCTTTCTCAGGTCTTATTTGGTAACTGCAGGCATAACCACATTAGCAAACAAATGCCTATCTCTGCTGTTTCACTCTGTTATTGTGCCATAGCTTCAAATGGAGAAAAAGATTTGGTTTCTAAAATGGATAGGCGAAGAAAAGAGTTTGCTGTCAGTTTAAAGTTGATATTATGTAATGTATTGATATTTTGGATTAACATAGTAAAATGGTTTATATCTTAGAAGTTGGTATGTCATGTTTATTATTTCAATTTAAACATTTATTAAGCATATATATATAATTGCTTTATTTTATTTTTATTATAGTATTTCTTCAATGGTAGGGGTAAATTTCCGTTTATTAATAGAAAAGGACATGAATGTCGTATTATAAAGTATTCATATTACACCGTTAATTAATTTTATTAAAAAAATGTTTATTTCATAATAAATAATCATAAAAAATAAATCATTCATTAATTTTATTAAAAAAAATGTTACTTTTTATAATAAATCTCTAAATGTACACTATAAAATAAAAATATAAATATAAAGAATATAATTATCAACTTATAATTTGCTCCCATCCATCCGCAACCCTTCGTTGAACCAAACTTGAGCCTAATACTTGAAGCTGCTCTTAATACGTGTTGAACTGTAATCCGTTCGATCAATCTAACGGCTGAAAATCCCCTTATTCAGGTTCACTTTGATCGGAATCGGAGAATAAAGAAAAAATGGCGCCTCTCTGGTTCGGAGTTGAGTGAAGCAGAGATAGTCTTCACCATCGGAATGGTGCGTGCAGGGAAGAAGGTGGAAGCGAGTGGGGAAGAAAACCCAGAAGCGATAGAGCGTAAGAGGCTCAAAGGTTTGGCCTTTTCTAAAAGCATTCTCTCTGAGACGCCTGCCAAGAGCCATGTTCATCTCAAGCCTTCCAAGACTGTTGTTAAGCATCATGGGTCAGATATTCTCAGGAAATCTCAGAGAAAGAATAGGTACTTATTCTCCTTTCCCGGCCTCATTGCTCCCATTGGCGGTGGAAAGATTGGCGAGCTTAAGGATTTGGGAACTAAAAACCCCATCCTCTATCTTGACTTCCCTCAGGTTCTTTATATCTTTTTTTGACCCACTCATGGAGTTTTCATTTATGTTTGTTCAATGTTGATGATTCTGAGTTATCATAGTGTATTAGGAGTTACTTAATAGAAAAAAAAAGAAAAAAAGAAAATAGTTGCATTTGAATTGATTGACACATTTGAGGACTTTCTGAAAGTGTAATTTCGTTAACTTTCCGTTTACATTACCTTTTGTGATTGCAAATTTCTGTTGTCAATATGTTCCCGGCCCCGTGGTGTCTTCTGTTCATTTTGGTTGTTGTGGAAATCATTTGAAAGGAAATAAAAAAAAATAGAAATCCTGTGCAATTGAACTGTGAAAGTCAGGCTTGTGTTGAAGCAGATATGCTTTTGAAGCAGAGGTCATTTTTTATGTTCAATGGTTTGCTTGCTTTCACTTATTTGGGAGCATTTTTCAAACTTGTGAACTCTAGGAGGTATGAAGTGTTGATTAGCTACGGTGGATTCTTGCAATATGCAGTGCCATGTTTTAATCTGTTTCTTTCTCTTCCTTTTCAGGGACAAATGAAGTTATTTGGGACTATCGTGTATCCAAAGAATAGATACCTGACTTTGCAGTTCTCTAGAGGTGGAAAGAATGCAATGTGCGAGGATTATTTTGACAATATGGTTGGTTTCCACCCTCACCTGAAATATAGCAAAGCAATAATGTACTTCTGATTGATGTGTCAACTGTGAGAATACTAGTTAGTTAGACAAAAGTTGAAACGAGAATAGAATGATTGGAAAATAGAGAACAGGGAGAGAAACTTAGAAATCAGATTCTATCAATACACATAATGTTCAACAATGATATGTTTATGGCTACACCAGAGTTAGTTAGAATTCCAACAAAGTCACAACCTTAACTGCTACGATGTTTTTAACGACTATCAACTGACTCAACTACTACATTTATGGTATGCCTAACAATGCTTCCACCTGTAAAGCCTTTGATTTCAAGGGTGACTTCTGTATTACAGAAATCAGGTATTCGTTTAAAATCATAGAGCTGGACCTGATTGCAGCTAAAAAACCCTAATGATTTTAGCCATTCTATTTATAAAACATGTCATATCCATCTAAAGGGAAAATTGAAGCATCTTCACTGAATTTTGCAAGTGGAGTTAATTAAAGGTCTGTTCCTGTTCTTTTGAGAATCTATGGAGCAGTTTGCCTACAAAGTTTCTTGAAATTTCTTCTTGTTTCTTGTAAAGTTTCTTTTTAAAGTTTGTGCTTTGATTGTAATTTTCATGACCATGTTCTATTTAACCCTTCTCCCCGGTATCATATTCTTGTATACTTGTGTCAGCAGTAAGCAGGGTTTCCTTTTCCTCTTGTGTTTGTTGGTCGAGGACTAAAATTTACACGCATCTTTTTTTACCTCTTCAATTCCAAATTTGTGTCTTCTGGAATCGGGAATCCGGTTCATTCATACTTACATTCATTATTGACAATTTCTTGAATATACTAGATTGTATTTTCGGATGCATGGTGGATAGGGACGAAAGGTGAGAACCCAGAAGAAGCCAGACTTGAATTTCCTAAGGAATTGTATGAGGTCAGTCCATTTAAGAACAGTAGCCCTTACCTGAAATTCATACTTTTCTAGTTCGGCATTGTGAGAGAATGATCTTTCGTGATTTAATTATACATTTCAGGCACAACCGGCTGAACATGACTTTAAAGGTGGCGTGGGTGCTGCATCTGTAGTTAATCAAGGTGATCCCCAAAACAGGATGCAATGTGCTGAGAAACAAAATCTAAAGACACCCACTAAGGATGATTTGGACAGTGAAAATGATACAGAAGATACAAAGGATGTTGTTGCGGTTCGACGCTCCGAGAGAACCCCAAGAAAATCATACAGGTAATAGCTTCCTTTTCTGTATAACCTCACAATGTAACTGTTGCTTTCTTGCCATGAAGTTCTGACAACTGAAGAAATAATTATCTCTGAAGAAACTAAGTATTTCACTCAATATTACTCATATTTAAGTCTTGAGCTAAGAAGAATTGCAATAAGTATGTGTATTGTGTATTAGTAACAAGATACAGGATGTGCAATTTCCAATCTTTTCAAGATATGAGTATGAGATTTGTACGTATGTTCAGCAAATTAATATGTGACTAGCTTCAAAATGTATAATATTGTCTGGTACCAGTTAAATTTTATGCCACCTGCGATTTAAACTTCAAAGGTCAGTAATCTAACTTATTGGTTTAGATTTGTAGATGCTTCTAGTGATGAGTCTCCTGAATGCAGCCCGGACCTCTCTGAACATGAAGAAAAAGTAAGTTAATACTTAATAGTACTGCCAATGATCACAATATTATAAATATCCTTATAATTGGTTTGCTAGCAGTGTTCAGTTTCATTTTTTCCCTTTGGAGTCTGATATTATTGATACGTAAACGACCTAGAATTTTAGAACTTTGAACATACAGTATATATTTTATTTTTATCTGCACCTATATGTTATGGCCCTTGATTCACTGATACAGGAAGAAAGTCCAGACATGGTGATTGGTGATGTTAATGAGGATGCTGTAGAAGAAATTCAGGTCCCTAAGGAAAATAGAAAGTTTGAATCGGGATCTATATCTAAAAAAGTCTCTCAAGTTTCTTCAACATCAGCTACTAAAGAAGTTGCTAGTGGTAGTCGTGGTTCACTTGTCCAAGCTACGTTATCCACATTATTCAAAAAGGTGGAAGAAAAGGTAAGCATTTCCTTCAAACTTTGGCATGGGAAATATGTGGGAAAGTGTTGAAGACAACTTTTAGGATAATCCAGTTCCCCATATTTATTATATGTTTGTGCAACTTCTGGTTTGCTTGCTAATCTTAGGTTAGTTTTAAAGTACATATAAAAAATTTTGGTTCTCCAGTTTCGATGTTCATTTGGAAGATTTAAGGATACATTTGCTCATTAGGGTATAGGTTTTGGTGGGATATATGATGACCAAAATTTATAAACTATCATGCATGAGATAGTTTTGCTTCTGATCTAAATAAGGTCATGCATGCAACATCAGCTTGGGTCTTTGTACGGGTATATAGCTAAGTATTCCTTCATGGGACACGTGGCAATAGAACAGTGCCAGTCATTCTGCATTTGTTCCATGATCTGCATTGTGATTTGTAGGACAATCACTAGTGATATTTTTTCAGTTGCAACAGTGTTTTCTTTAGCCCTGTAATTTCTAACCGGAAGTTCTACCTTGTCCAATTTATTGTGTTGGCTTTTGGTATTTGTTTAACAATGGAGAACATGTTTGCTGTTGTTGGTAAATCATTTTGATTGTAATGATTTGCAATAATTCAACTTTAAGGTCAAAATTTTGTTATACAGTACTGATTAAAATACGGACATCTACAAATGTTGTGTACCAGGCACTCTTGGAAAATGGATCAATCTTTTGAACGGCATAGCTTAATTCTGTAGCTTTAACTAGGACTCTTGTTCTGTGTCTCAGTGTGGGATATTGTAAACCACCCTATGTTGCTTAATCATGCAAACCTGTAATCTTAAAATTTGAAATTCTGCTATAATTTGTTTATCTCTTATTGGGCCTTTCAAACAGGAGAAGAGTATATCATGAATGTTCATCTTCTGTCAGTTGGACAACCTTAGTGATTTGTTCAGAATATTTTTCTTTTCAATGACATAAATCTAATATACTGCTCGATACATCTAGATATTTGTCGGACTGATTGATTCTCTAAAATTCTCCATTTTCAGAAGGTTACAAGAACCCCAAAGAAACTTTCAATGTCAAAAGGTGGGTAGCTTATATTGGAAATAGTCTCAAAAAGGGTTCTACTTTATTCGTAGACTGAATCATATATTTATACAAGAGGATAGAATAATCTAGAACAATTATCTAAAATAATATCTAAATTAATATTCCTAATATCCTAACTAATACCCCTAATTAGTAGTGATTGACAGAATAATATTCCCTAATCTGTTATCGCAATATTTCCTAATACTTTAACACTTCCCCTCAAGTTGGAGCATAGATTTTAATCATGCCCAACTTGTTACAAAGATAATCAACCCAAACAACAAAGAAAATCTCACACTCCTCCTGAGCAACAAAACCATGCACTTGACGCAACGACCAGATCTGAAATCTGAATCCCAAAACGGCTCAACAAAGAGCAACCCAATTCACGTCACAAATGCACCAAACCAGAGCTCGCCATAAACCCAAGAAGACCAAACCCGAACGCAATTACCACTAAGATTCACTGGAAATGGGATGACAACTCTAAAATATAAAATTCAACCAAATGTCACACAAAGGACATTTAAACCAAGAGAATTAGCAGACACACCATGGGCTCTAATCCAAACGACCACACTAAGGTCGCAACAAACAAAAAACACCACTGGTTTCACAATGAAAAATCCAAACTCCAAAGAATTAGCAGCCATGGTTAAATAGCCAGCAACCTGAGAAGTATCAACAACTTCACCAAGAACCCAAGAGATAAATAACCCACTAAAACGCCGGAGCAATTCTGAAACCACAAAATCAATCCTGAAGATTGAAAAAACCAGATCTAGAACCAACAAATCACCAAATAATCAAACTTGATGCACCGAAATCAGTCCTTATAGCTGACCAAATCAGGTCCCAAAAGAAAATGAAAACTTTAAAGAAGTAGATTCGAATCAGAAATCAAACAAGTCTGAACAGAACCCCAAACCCCAAATAACAAATCAGCAACAAATGCGTGAACAGTAACACGCAAGCAGTTACGGTGAACAGGATGGTGAATAGTATGTGAACAGTATCCCGAACAGTGCACGATGAACGGTACCGAAAAGTGAATGAACTGCGCGCGATGAACAGTATCCAATGAATATAAACTGAGAAGAACAGAGAAAGCAGCGGAAATTCGGAACCCTAATCTGGCTCTGATGCCATGTTGAAAATAGTCTCAAAAAGGGTTCTACTTTATTCGTAGACTGAATCATATATTTATACAAGAGGATAGAATAATCTAGAACAATTACCTAAAATAATATCTAAATTAATATTCCTAATATCCTAACTAATACCCCTAATTAGTAGTGATTGACAGAATAATAGCTTATATGCTTTTGGGTAGTTATAATTGTTATATTGTGGAGAGTGGATAATTAAAGTTATTGGTGTTTTCCAGATTCCGCTAAAAAGTTGCAGGATGCTGGTTCAAAAGGGAACATAGATCTGGTTCTTCTTCTCTTCTACTAATTTTCTAAATCTCTTTCACTTTGCTTGGGGATAAGTTTTCCTTCAAGGCTAAGTGCTTCCTATTAAGGTAGAATACAGGCTGAGGTCTTTTTGGCTTTTGTTGCAGGATGAAGGGTCCAAGAAAAGAGTAAGAAAGAGCAAAGACAATGATCCTGGTCACTATTCTATCCCTCTCTTCCTCTGAATGTTTGTGGGGCAAAAAAATTTTTATTAAGAAAAAAGATCTTGGACCAATATAAAATATAAATTCTATCGCTAGTCGGACTGTTCACAAGTTGTTAACAATGTAGCTCATTTCTCAAGCTCTGCATAATGCATCTTTGGATATTTGCCCGACCATGCAGATAAAGAGAATTATTGATCATTGACACTTGTTTGGCTAGGTTTAATGTGTACCCCGTCATCAAACACTTTATAGGGATCAACAAGTGTTGAAATTTTAGGATTCTTGGATGTAGTCTACTATTGCTTGTGTATGCACTATTGAGTCATCATTACTTGTATAATAAGTTTTTAATTTTGATATTATCTTTGGAAAAGAAAATCGGTCCTTTAAGAGTTGACATTGTAATTGATTAGAGGATTGAAATCATGTTTTGTTGGCAATGTCAAAGGCAGTAAAATCTTTTTTTCTGATATAGCATCTGCCTTTATGAGATACGTTCATGACTGTATAATGCATATTTATCTATCAATGCAAATAAATTTGAATCTACCCTTCCAGTGCATCATAAAATGTTACGATGTAGCGCTTCTGTATCGTTAATAAGTAATTGCGTTTATGAAGCTTTAGCAGGTTTGCTTATCATGTTTTTTGTTTTATAGGTGGAAATAAGAGAACGAAGGGTAAAAAACGCAAGGTATGTTTTTCTTGTTCCCAAAAGTCCAGAGGTTTCTTGGCAGCAATTTAGTAGTAATTTCTTTTAGCGGTTTCTTGTGGTTTTTCTTAATTTATTTCATAATGCTATATTAAATTAAGAGGATGAATAATTTGCCAATGACTTGGTCCTGGGCACCATTCAATCGAGAAGCTTTACTTCAAATAAGAAAATTGCAGTATATGTTATCAATGCTTTTCTTCATTATTTGACACTGTACCAAAAAAATGTAGGCTGAAGATGATGATGACGACGTTGAAGAACTTTCAAGTGATTCAGAGGTAATTGTCCTTGCCTCATGCATTAACATTCAAAGACATAAAGCCAGGCTTTGACAGTTACAGGCACAAACTTAGCCCTATGTTTGGATGGGACGAAATTGGGGAAGAAAGAATTCTAGAAGGGAAAACCCCAAAAATAGACAATTTGTTACCACTTTTAAAAGTTTTTCTTTATGGTATTCCCTCCTCCTATTTTCCTAGCGCTTTTCTCTCCATTCAAATATAGAATTAAGTGTTCAAGTGTGGTTAAATTGTGAGCATACAGATTTAGCGAGTAATCTGAACACACATATTTGAAGGACTTAAAGAATCTCATATACATACGTTCATCTTGCTGTTACATTAATTTGCTCTTATAACTCTTTTACTTAGGATGTGGATAAAAGCGATGAAGATTGGACTGCTTGAGCTAATGGTCTGGATGGATTGCAGAGATTGTGCCAAAATTTCATGCATGTGAAGTGATGCTATTTTCCCTGCCAAAATTGTTGATGTGATGACTATAGAAGGTTGAAACTCATCTCACACACCAGTTCATTCTGTAGAAGAATGATATATCATTGTGATATGATGAAGAAAGAATGGAAATAATTCACAGAAAAGAATGGAGATTGCTTGGTAGACGAAAGAAGGGAGTCTTACTGTAGCGAATGAAATCTTTGTTGTATTAAGTATAAGGGACCGGGTTTAAGTTAACTATTAGCAAATTAGTTAAGAATTTCCTCTTTAACAATGATCATGGGCTTGTGTGTTTGAATTTGTTTTATAATATCATGATTCCTGACCCGTGTATGGTGGCATTATAGATGGGAAGACTCAATTTTCATTCATAATTTTTTTTTTTTTGGGTGATTGAATTTTAAATTTTTTCGTTCATAATTTGAGAAGGGTTAACTGGCCGAGAGATGTTGATAAAAATTGTAAATTTTTTAAATATGATTTCATTTGATGATCAAAACAGAAAAATCTGCCACGTTTACTCGGACCAAGACTCTGAATGCTATACTAATGGAGAATAAAACACACTTGATGCTGTCCGATGAAAACTTGCTCTTTGCTTATTTATTTTCGTAGTGAAAAATTATGGTTTTAGATCATCATAATTTTTTTCAAATAACAAAAGTTCAGGGTGACGCTACGGAGGAAAGTGGCAAGAGGACTAATCTTCGTGCTAGAAAGAGAGTTTTATGCTATGATGATAAGGAGCAAAGTTGCCAGTGGAACGAAGTAGTAAGTTCTAATTTGTTGATCTATAACTTTTTGGGAAAAATTCAGTTAACTCCCATTTAAGCAATTTAATATAAAATAAAGCCCCCCAAAAATTCTGAAAGATAAATATGAGAATTTCTAAAAGAAATGTTTAAATTTTCAACACACTCGAAGATATTTCTAAGACAATAAGTGAAGTTAAAACAATAGTAATTACAATAATACACAATTTGCAAGATAAATATTAGAATTATCAAGACAAATATGCTTATTTCCTAGACATATGAAGGTATTTCCAACACGTACAAAGGTACTTCCAATGTACACATAGCACACATGCCTCGTGAATACCTTTGTATATGTTAGAAATAACCATATTTGTCTTGTAAATGATACATTTTCTTTTAAGCACTTCTTTTCTTTTAAATATTGTTTTCAATTCATTTATTGTCTTGGAAATGCGTTTATTTGTGTTGAAAATATGTACACTTGTCTTGAAAATTTTCATATTTATCTTAGATATATCATATTTTTTCTTCTAAAAAGAGATAGGGGCAATAAAGTCTTTGGACCTGCAAAATTTTATTTCATCTCCCCCAGAGGATGCAGTGATGTTTCAAATTTTTTTTTTTTGGAGCTCTTTGATGTTAAAGTGCTTTTATGGGGCTAACTAAAATTTTCCAATGATTTTGGCTTTGTTTGTTTGTTTGGATATGAAATTGATTGCATTTAAACTTTTTAAAAGGCTTTATGTGGACCAAGTGATGAAGTTCAGTTGTTGAAAATAAGGCTTTTAGTGCGAGGAATTATATATTTACTTCGGTTGGAAAATTTACTAAATTGGTATGATATTATTTCATGTGATATATTCGTATATTCGTGTACTTGAAATTTATTTATTACACGTTTGTATTTTTCAGAAAACTTGAAATGTGATTTCTAGTGCTGATTGGACCCATATTTTAAGTTAAATTTTATGTTTAAAATTGATTTGCTAAGTTGAAGCCATTTGTTTTATACATAAGATCGGTGCTGTTCTTGGCAATATCTTACAAAAATGTGCTAGAATCCATCATTTTTGACTGATGCATATTATATAAGTTTTATTATTTTCAGTTCAATGAAAAGGAGGAGGAGCAAATTAAGAAAGCCACCATTTTCACAAAAAAGAGGGAAAAACAAAAAGATAATCAGCCCATAAAAAATAATAGTAAATACAAGAGTTCATATCTTCATGAATATTCTCCAACTAGGATTAAAGAGAGAACTAGATGCAATACCTATGCCTGAATTATATATACAACCAACATCCCAACTCACCATAAGGAAGCATGCTTTTCTGATGTAAAATACTACCTAGTTCCTTTCCTTTTTTACAATCACATTTTGCTCAACTCTAGGCTTACTTTGCATAAGTTTAAAAGGAAAAGATTTACAAGGAAGTAATACACTTAAGGCTTTGAACAGAAGCCAAAACATAAGCCTCTAGTGCCCTAAGAAAGCATCAACCTTAGCATTCGTTGCCCTGGACAAGAACTTCATGCAAATGGGTGGCTTAACTCCAGCAAGAGCAAGTATTGAAGCAGGAAGTGTCCATATTCCATCCCCACATATCAAACCAGAAGCTACTGCAGGGGCAAAAGCATCTGCCTTAGCCTTGTTCATCCTCTCCCACACATACAGTATTAGACTTCCAACACACATGTCAATGGCAAAATATGGCCCTATATAGAAAGGAATGGCCATAGCCATTGGAAGTGGTATAAACCACCCTCTCTTACCCATCAAATCCTTGATCAGGTTTATCAGAACAGCAGAACCAAAGAACACATAGCAAAGCAAAAGACACTCCTTTGGTAGAAATGAGAAGCCTTCCACACCCAACTTGGCCATATTTCGGTACACGATTGCATAAGGGGCAGGGTATTCGCTCTTGGGGCTCCCGAGGTCATCAAATGCTTTGTAGAAAATCCAGAAAACACATGGAGAGATCACGCAACCCATTGTTGTGCCTATAATTTGGCTCACAAACATAGACCGAGGTGACGATAACGTGAGGTAGCCGGTCTTGAAATCCTGCATCAAGTCAGAGGCTGTGGAGACTATGTTCATCATCACTCCACAGGCTGCTAGACCAGCAAGAACACCACCATGTGAAGCTCCAGCCCAAGCCCCAATTGTGAAGATGGCCAACTTTCCATAGGTGGATGCAAGGGACCAATCAGTTAGCCCAGTTCCATAAGCATTGCAGAAAGCTAAAGTGGGAGCAAGAATGTAGATAACCAGTACGTAGTACCATTTCAGTTGATGGAAGATGTGTGGGAGTGTGGCTACAGAAACAGCAGCTATAGCAACATAGCCACCAACAGCAAAATATGAGGGTATTTGATCTTTGAGGAAATATTCAGTGCGGCGCTGATCATTATAAGAAAACGGTGAAATCGAGGATGAGTTCTGATCCGCAACAGGAAGTTCATTCTCCCTTTGTTTTTCTCGGACTTGGTGATACATGCCTATGAGGGTATAACTTAGCACCTTAATGAAGTTATACAGACCGTCCCCCAAGATCATGGCTATGGCAATAAATACCTGATTTCAAGTGGCAAGACAAAGTCAAATAATTGGCAGGCTTTAGAAAGCTTATAAATAGCAACAGTATCTGTATGTTTGGGAGTTAAGAACAGAAGGAAAGGGACAGAGACCGAAGATGAAGAGGGATGGCTAAATGATAATTTTCTTTCCTCTTCTTTGGAAAAGTTCTCTATTAAAAATATCTTTCAAATTTCATTAACTCAATAATATGAAAGAGGGAGGACTCGGAGGTTGGAAAAAGTGAAACAAAAAAATAGCGTTCTCACTTATTTTATCCTCCACTATAACATACCCTAAAGTAAAATATTAGCACCAGGAGTGTTTTACAATAGGAAACTAACCTTGTAACCTTGGAGGCCACTTAGGTCAGAATCAGAAAGGTCTGCAGAGTACCATTGACCTTTTTTGCGTTCTATGAGGGGCCACATAACTCCCCAAGAAAGAATTCCTCCAAGGAGCACTGATACATTTATAATATAAGGGCAAATCATTCCCACTCCAACATAAATTGTAGAGAAATCAAAATAAAACCTGCAAACAACAAAATTTAGATTAAACGGTTAAAATTGAGAGCGGTTCTTAACTTCTTATATGAAGCATGCTTTAGTACATAATGCTTATCTTCATATCAAGTTAAATGAATTTTTCATTAGAACAAGGAGATGAAATCCAAGTGCTTGGTCTAGTAGTTGAAGCAAGCATGTGATGAGTGGTTTGGGGGATAAATCCTAGTTATGCCTAAAAATTTTAGGCCAAGCATCGAGGGATTTCCCTGAGAAACTATGAACAGACTAAGGAGGCGGATTCATAATTGAGGTACATGAAAGTTGGCCAGACACCAAGTAATCACAATACCGCCAAAAAAATTGAAGTGGCACATACCTGTATTTGTATGCTTTGAGCCCCAGTGAAGGGTAGGCTTGAAATCCACAGTCATCACCAGCAGTATAGAACCACTGAAAGAAGCCCCATAAGAAACTTAAAGTAAAGTATTTCCCCAATGTTCTCACTTGTTTCCTGAGAGTAAGAAAGCAATTAGTCAGGCCGTATAGGTGTAAGAATTCTCATGCTATCACACTTTTACAGTGCCTTACTTTGCTAATTTGGCTCCTTCAGGAGTGTGGAAGCTATTGATAAGATGAGCAGTCGCAGTACCACTTGGATATGTCAATTTAAAGTCAATGATCATGATCTGCAGCCAATAGTAGAAACAAAAATTTAATTAAGGGAAAGTAATATGCTGACATATAATCATATCAATTCAGTTGAAAGACATGAAGCAGCAGGGCTTTAAGACCCAAAAAAACAGCCATTAGTTGAATAAAATAAGGAGCTGAGAGACTCTAATTCCTAAGCCATTCATCAAATTCTAATGAGGTAAAAATGATGAAGATGATACATTTCACCCCTAGTCCCTTAGAGTATAAGTCTCCTGCATTCTGTGAGATGAAAAAATTATAGCAAAACTGGCTACCACAAGTTGGTTTAAGTTTGATAAATTAATTTTTGACACATTAACGAATGAAATTGGATGTCAAGGGACAATAGAACCAGTAGTGGAGGAATACATTATACCTTTCTGAGAGGTACGACTGAGAAGAGGCCAAGAAAGCTGACGACAAAGAGAAATCCAATAATCCATCCTAATGATGGATTTTTGAAGTCACTCTTGTCTGAGGATAGCTTGGCTATACGTTCACTCATTCCAAAAAGGTAGCTCCCAAAACCACCTGTTGATACAAAGTTAACGCGAATTTTAGTGCAAAGGAAATACACAAATTTTTGCAGATATTTCACGCAAGAATTTTTCAGTTTTAAGTCACACATGTCTAACCAGGATTAAACAGGTTAAATACTTCATTCCAGTGTGAGGAACGATTCAAACAAGGTTGACAAAAAGTCAACTATGTAAGAGGGAATTAGAAAAGCATAGCGTCTTTGAAGCAAACCAAAAGCAGAAAATTACTTTTTAGGAGAAACCTACACAAAATCATTAATTACAGCAATTACCTCTAACCATTGTTCCTTACCTTAGATATGTCCTTTTTATTACTTTGACGGCAGAAATTAGTTTTTGAAAAGTGTTGCCAAACAATAGTATTGACAAAAGCTCTTACCAAATGATTTTTCCAAGTGGAAACTGTTTCTTCCTCATAGTGCTTATGAAACACCAGTTGAAAGATTCATTTCAAAATATGCAAAATTCACAAAGGACTAAAATGGCCCAAAATCTTGATACACTGTGACAGCTAATTTATTTATGACAGTTAATGGTAAAAAGTCCAGTGAACATAATACAAGGAGTAAAAAGTTAAGTTCCCTCAAATTTGATTTCAATAGTTAGAGCACAATTTTCTAAAGTTCTTCCAGTTGGCACGCGTTGAAAACTAAATAGCTGTCCCTTTCAAGATGTGGACCAAAATGTATGGTTGTGATCCCGTTGCTATTCCAAGGTTCTAGAAGACAGCCTGACAGTGACAAACACAGTAATCCTTGACTTCAAGAGATAGTGAGTTGTATCTAACCAGTAAAATCTTGCCCATTTTTTTAAAAGAGGAAATTAACTTTAAACTTTCTCCAAAAATCTCCATCTTCCTTTATTTAAATCATGAATCATGAAATGCCAGAATATTGGGAATCTCATTCTTCTAAAAACAGTAATTGAGGTCAATTCTAAGAATCGCCATCTTCCTTTATTTCTAAGTATTTACATCATTTTTTTTTTTTGACAATAGAGTAATCAGTAATCACATCGAAAATTGAGGTCAATTCTAAAAATAACGCTGCTTAGCCTAATCCATCCATTTGCCCCTTACATCGACGTATAATAAAATGAGAAAACAGTGCAAATCCAAATATTAGCTTAAGGTTTACCCTTAATGTTAACTGCTAAGAAACAGTTTCTAGATTAGATACAGATCAAAGCTTAGCTCCTCAAACAATAAAGGTTATTGTCACTTCCAAATGATACAAATCCAAATAATAACTTTGAGATTTACTTTCCATGTTCGATACTAAGAAGCATAGTTTCTAAATTACACAGATTAAATTTCAATTCTTAAAAATGGTGAAGGAAATTTTCACTTCAATGGGGTACAGATCCAAATATGGACCAGATTATCAGATTTCAATTCCAAAATAAAGCCCAAATCTTAAGTATAGATTCATTTCCACAGGAAAGGAAACATAGTTTCTAGATCAACCACGTTTGAAATTCCAATTCAGCAAATAACAAAGGACAGAGTCAGATAAGATACCACTTACCACTAAAGGCTATGCCAGAGGAAGCGACGACACAGGTCTGAATAACAGTGTTTTCCTGTCTCGTAAATGGCTGCCTCAACATGCCAGATTTGTCCAAGAACTTGGTCCAAGTTTTGACAAAGAAGAAACCCAGAAGACCAGCAGAAACATTGAGGGAAGGTATAATCCCAGTGGTGAGATTGAGTTTCATCACAATGAAACTGAACAATATGCTCAGCAATAAGCTCACCACAAGAGCTCTTATGGTCAACTGATGCCTCCATGGTGGCACCTCTCGACTCAAGAACAACCTCTCTACTGAAACATCATCATTTCTATGCCTCAAATCCTTCTGGTTTGGGTTTTGCACATCTTCATCTTCTCCGTCAACCCCTTTTTCCACCCTAACCCCACTTCCCTTTTGAGCCATTTTTCGAGATGGAGATTACAGAATCCGAGAATTAAGAAATGGGGTTTGGATTCTTCCAAAAGGGTGTGGATATATCTTACCAGATCATGGTAAAGACAGGTAAAGTTGGGTCCTTTTTCAAGTTGTGAAAGCTGACCAACGCAATGCAGGTAGGTTCATTAAGTAATTACCAGTATTAGCTTATATAGTAGATATAGATAGGTACATATGGGCGTCAGCAAAATGGAGGGATACAGTAATTAGAATTTAGAAGAGAGAACACGCAGTGAGTGACGTCAACATGAAAATGAAATGTTCTTTTGGGGGAAACGGAAACGGAAACGTGATAACTGATAAGGTAGGTGTTGAGTATTGTTGACTGTCAAAGGTGAGTGGAGTGTGGGGCTGTATAAATTGACCACTCTCATCTCACAAAACGGTGCGTTTAAATTTGGAGTTCTCTGTATTTTTTTTCCCTTCTAAAAAAATTTTATCATCCCATATTGATCATCCTTATACAATTAATTAAGATTTTTTATATCATTCTTATTTAAAATCATTGCCATGAGAGAGAGAGAGAGAGGAAGTGTACAAAGAAAGAATTTTTTTTATTTTAACATGAGTAAAGTTAGGAATTTATTTTGCTTTAGACAAAAATTAGTAATATGAGGTTGTTGACCATGTTTGTGGGGTTATGTGCCCACATTTAACACCCAAATAAGGAGGCGAAAGTTAATAAAGTTATTGAAATTTATAAGTTTTGAAAAAAATTGAAGATAAAATTTTATTGTCGATTTCAAATTCTCGTAACTTTTCACTTGTTTTTCAAAAATTAAGTCTTCAGTAAATGAATTAAGTTTTGGCAATACATATTATTTACCTCATAAAAAAAGAATAAATAAAAGAAAATACTTAATGTAATATGGCAATATACTAAAATACATATTCTCTAGTCTAGACTCTAGAGTGATGATTTACTACACTGAAAATCCATATAAATCGTTTAGAATGACTTAGAAAATAAAAAAGGATAAAAGTGGGAAACCGACTTATCAGATTTAAATCAAACCGAGTTTCACCCCTCCTAGCAAGGTTTTTATATAACATTAATGAATGAAGAATGATAAATATAGTTTTAAAAATTGTATATCTTTATACAAGGTAATGAGTTTTTTACAGTGCAATCTAACCACCATATAGATGTAATTATGAAAACTTGAAGCCACCCTCCACATATATATGGTATGGATTATTTACATATTAGCCACTATAAATATTTATATTTAGACTGAAATGATAGACAATATACAAATATACGAAATATCTCTTGGCAAATTTAAAAAAGACACACAAATCTACAAAAGCTAAGATCTCTTTTAAAAAAGGCCAAAAGAAGAACATAGGGTTTAATAATTTTGGATCAATAAATTATTAAGTGTTCATATGTAGAGAATAGAGAGAGATGGAAATAAACGTGGATCTCCTTAATCAAAATTTATTAATGTTCATTGCATCCATGGTTATATAAGAATCGAACAGAACTGGACGGTTTGACCGGTCGGACCATCACCGCTCCACATGTCGGTTCAGATTTTATGATCTGGCTGTTATCGTGTTAAGCTGGATCGGGTCGTTTCCAGCCGAATATTGGACCGGGAACAGGAGCGGTTTTATAAAAACCGGGCGGTCCAATCTGAAACAAAAGAAAGATGAAAAAAAATAAAATCAAGCCAAAAAAAACCCAAGTTATTAAAAAAGAAACCCAAATTACATCTCCAAATTCATTAGCTTCATATCTTTCTCTCAAATTAAAAACCCCAACGGCCATTTGAAAATCTTAGGGCTATGAAATTTGATCTTCAAAACTCCAACCAATTGGTGAACATCATCTCTCTCACCATTCCTCTATTGTTGATGTTTAACGTCTCTTACAAGCTTTTATTCTATATTTAGCACTTGTTGTCTTTCTACATTTTACATTTCTTTTGAAATTTTTATCAGTTGCATATTCTATCTTTTACCTTTTGCATAACAGAAATTGCTTGTGTTCCTAACTTCCTAGTTCTTCCATCTCGACAAAAAATTTCTGCAACTGTGATGCTCAAATGGTCCTATACGCCTTCTTTGTTTTGCTTAGCTAAAGACAAGAATGATTTGTTTTCTAAGTCTCTAATGGCTATATATTTCTTGGTCAATGGTCTTTCATTAAAAATTAAGAGGTGAAGGGACCATAATTTGTTTATATGTAATTTACATTTAAAAATCATTTTTTTCCTTAATTATTACGTCATCGGTCCTACCTTCGGTCCGACCGATCCGACCGTGTGAACCGTGACCCGATATCCTCTCCGGCTCACCTTCCGGTCCGGTTTTTACAACATTGATTGCATATGTCAAAAAACTTTTCATTCAATGGGAACGAATAGTTGTGTTATTTTTATACTAAAAATAATATTTGTGCTGTTTGAAAATTGAATGGAATTAGTAAGCTTGTGTATGATTTAAAATAAATTGTGCTAATATTGTGATTTTAATAGATATTATACCACACAAATACATATTTGATAAATGAAGTCGGCAAAAAAAAAATTATGAACTGAAATCTTATACATATAACTAAGGGAGGCTTCATACATTTTGTATAGGTGTGGTTTCAGTTAGAGTCAATATATTTTTCAAGTATGGACTTTGAATAATTTAACCTTAAAACGAAACAACATTTTTTAGTGAGCTGATCAATTTTATTAATCTCATCTAGGACTCAATGAACTTTTTTCCAATAAAAAATGAATGCATTTAATCTTCGGTAAAGCCACAATTAACAAAAAGATCATATTAAATTTTAACAGAACAAATGGAATATTCATTCTGAAAACAAAAATAATGTATTAAATGAAGTTTAATCAAATGTTAACATTAATTTAACTTTTTTTTCCTGTTTCGGTGAAAGGAGACCGTTGATTCCACGGGAAACAATTTGGAAGCTACGTCAAGTTGATTGGACATAAATGGAATATGCTATTTTAAAAGCAATAATTTTATTTTTATTTATAATAATCTCTTTCTTTGAAGTCAACTCATAGAAAGCACGCAATGGTTCATTTAGAAATGTTAAATAAAATGAATATAATCACTGAAATATTTAGAATTAGAAAGTCCGAGATATTTTGTCATGAGAGCGAGGGTACTGCTCCAATTAATTTTTTCATATAATTTGAATTTGAATTTTAAAAAATTTATATACCAAACAGGAAATACCCACATCGGACAAATCATGCCAAATTATCGTTATCGTCTTTGCTTCTTGTTTCTTTACCTGTTTTAAATTTGATTGCTTCAACTTTTGGGTTCCTTTTTTATTTCTTTTATCAATTTCTTTCATTTTCATCCATATATATCTTGTGAGATTTATATATGATATATCTAGGTATTATTGCAAGAGTACTTGCTGATGTCTATATTTTTCTTCAACCTTTTGATGTGGTATTATCTAATTAAATACTTTAATTTTAAAATTGTTAGTATAGTGAGCTCTGGTATAGTAATTAACAGTCTAACACATTAAAGTCACAGGAACTAACAGTGATAGCACAGTAAAGATATTGGCTATATTTGGTATGACTTATTATTTTGAGGAAATAAGATCTCATTTTTGCCAAAAGAGCTTAATGGAGAAAACAATTTTTTGACTTGTTTGGCTTAACTTGCAAAAATAAGAGCTTATGGAAAATATAAAAACTTATGGAAAAATAAGTAGTTGTTTAAAAGAGTTTATGGAAAAAAAATAAGAATTTATGGAGGTGGAGCCCACGAATTTTGACTTATTTTTCACAGCCAATCACAACTAACCTAAACATACATCTTATTACACAATCTGACTTATGAAAAATAAATCATTTATAAATCATTTTTTCACAGCTAATCCAAACATAAATCTCATTACACAATCTGACTTATTTAATTTTGAGATGAAAATATAAAGATATCAAATTAAAAATTAAAGAAAAATATATACACTTGCAAATGAGTTTTCCCTTCTTATTATCATACTTATACAAATACTTTCACATGTTTATTACAATTAAGAAAAATTTTAAACATTATCAATTTTATAATATTTAATAACAGTCAATCCTCACCTTTATGTAATTTAAATTTATATAATAAGACGTGCAATGAAAATATATTTTGCATACAATAAATGAGCGGTAAAATTACATTTTCATATAACTACACTGATGAGGTGTATTAGAGATATTAAGTAATGTAACTAATTGTAATTAAGTTAAGAGTTTGTTGTTGCCAGCTGTATCATTCTGTTACACTTAGTGACAGCTGGCTATCTCTTCATTACTATATATATTTGTGTAAACACGTTTAGATCATTTGAGAAATGATACATCTCCTTTCCATTCTTTCCTCTCTTCCTCTTGTATCTTTCTCCGTATCTGTTTTCCTTTATGGTATCAGAGCACAGCGAACCTGAGATCATGAGTTCATCTTCAAATTCATCGTCATCAACACTTTCTCTTCTACCACAACGGAAGGATGTGGTTACCTTTTCTCATCTCATCTCTGTCAAACTGGATGAAACAAATTATTTGCTGTGGAAGCATCAGATCTACACGGCGATTCGAGGTCATGACCTTCAGGATTTCATTGACAAGAAGGTGAAACCTCCAGCGATGTACATTTCAGATAGTACGACTACTGAAGGATTTAAGATAAATCCTGATTTTCTAGACTGGCAGAGACAAGATCATCTTCTTATGTCATGGATGTCTTGTTCAATGAGTGAGAATATGCTCACTCGAATCGTTGGATGCCAGAGTTCTCTTCAAATTTGGGAGAAGATTGAGTTGCATTTCGCATCTCAGACCAAGGCGAAGGTTCGCCAGCTGAAAACTCAGCTCAAAAGTACCAAGAAAGGTACTCTGTCCGCCAATGAGTATTTGCTCAAGATCAAGGCGATTATTGATGCTCTTGTAGGAATTGGACATCCAATTTCTGAATCAGACCACATTGATTATATTTTTGAAGGTCTTTCGGAGGCTTATGATCCGTTCATTACTGCCCTAACCACCAGGACTGAGCCTTACACCGTCGATCAAATTGAGTCACTCCTCATTGCTCAAGAAGCTAGGATGGAAAAGAATTTGAAGCCTGTTGATGTTACGGCTAATTTTGTTCAGCAAAAGTCTTTCTCTCGTGGCGGTGGTGGTGGCCGCTCTCGTGGTTCTGGTGGCCGTACTGGTCGTGGAGGTGGAGGACGCTACTCATCTGATTCGTATGGTGGCCGTTCTCGTGGTTCCTCTCGTGAAGTTCCAGAGTGTCAACTCTGTGAAAAGCGAGGTCATACGGCGTTTGACTGTTGGCATCTCTTTGATGAAGAGTTTCAGAAATTGAATGTGACTGCTAAGTCTTCTAATAATGATAAAGCTGCGTTGATTGCTACCTCTGATGTAGTTGCAGATCCGGATTGGTATCTTGATTCTGGTGCTTCTAGCCATATTACTCACTCCGATAAGGAGATTGCTGATAAATCAGGTGATTTCTCTGTTGATAAGATTTTTGTTGGTAATGGTTCTGGAATGTTTGTTCTTTGCACTGGTAATTCTGTTTCCAGTATTCCTTCTTCTCAGTATAAACTCAAACTTCGTGATATCTTACATGTTCCTGGAATTACCAAAAATCTTCTTAGTATCCCTAGACTTTGTCTTGACAATGATATACTAATTGCTTTTTATTCTAATCTGTGTGTTATTAAGGACCTTCAAACTGATCGAGTGGTCTACAAGGGGACTCTGCAACCAAATGGTCTTCATTGTCTACCACTTCGATCTGCTCAATCTCTGTCTTCTAGTTCAAGAACTCAAGTTTTTACTGCTACTTCTTCTGCAAGCTCAATGTCCTGTTCTCATGTAGTTGAGTCTTGTAAGAATTGTCATACATATAAGTTTGTTTTTAGTAGGTGGCATAATAGGCTGGGTCATCCAGCTGCTCCTATTGTTACTAAGGTCATGGCTGCTTGTAATATTCCAGTTAAATCTTCTCATAATATGGTGTTTGATCATTGTACTGCTTGCTGTAAAGGAAAGTTGCACAAACTTCCTTTTTCTTTGTCACCTACGATGTATACACAGCCCCTTGAGCTCATACATACTGATATTTGGGGACCTTCCTCCTATGCTTCCCTTGATGGCTATAGATATTACATTCACTTTACTGATGCTTTCTCTCGGTTTACTTGGTTGTATCTGTTGCATACTAAATCACAGGCTTATCAAGTTTTTGTTGATTTTCATAAAATGGTTGAGTTGCAGCTCAATGTTAAGCTCAAAGCCGTTCAATCTGATATGGGTGCAGAGTATCTAAAAATTGGTATATATCTGAAGGAACATGGTATTAGTCATCGCATGAGTTGTCCTTATACTCATGAGCAGAATGGTTTAGCTGAACGGAAACATAGGACAATTGTTGAAACTGGCCTTACTTTGTTAGCCAATGCTTCTCTCCCGTTATTTTTGTGGCCTGAGGCTTTTAACACTGCTGCTTATTTGTATAATAGGCTGCCTTCTAAGGTGCTTAATGGTGTTTCTCCTTTTGAAACTTTATATACTAAGCCTCCTAGTTATCATCATCTAAAAGTGTTTGGTTGTTCTTGTTTTCCTCACACACGGCCTTATAATAAACACAAGTTGGAATTTAGATCAGTGGAATGTGTATTCATTGGCTACTCTTCTGTTCATAAAGGCTACAAATGTTGGGACCCTAATGGCAGAGTATATATTTCTCGTAATGTTATTTTTAATGAATCAGTTTTTCCTTATCCTCATCTTACAGGTTCTTTTAAGGCATCATCTTCATCTTCTCATGGTGTATCAGTGTCTTCTAGTCCACCTATAATCAGTATAAAGCTTGGTGCTTCACACTGTACACCTTCACCTGTGACTCAGTCGCCTTCAATTGATTCTGTGTCTTTGTCTCCAGTTTCTTCTCCCAGACAATCTGTTTCAGTTGATTCTGGTCATTTGCAATCTGAGGCCATGCCTACTCCTCCTCCCAGAATGGTCACTCGTTCTATGAATGGCATTTATAAGCCAAAGGTGTACCTGGCTGAGACAGAACCAGTTAGTGTTGCAGCTGCGCTTCAGTCTCCTGCTTGGAAACGTGCTATGGATGAAGAATACTCTGCACTTATGAAGAATAAGACCTGGCGGTTAGTATCACTGCCTCATAACAGATTTACTATTGGATGTAAATGGGTTTTTAAGATTAAAACCAATCCTGATGGTAGTATTGCTAAATATAAAGCAAGGTTAGTAGCAAAAGGTTTTCATCAGCGTGAAGGTTTTGATTTTACTGAAACCTTTAGTCCTGTGATTAAACCAGTAACCATTCGCCTTATCCTCACTATTGCTGTGTCACAACGATGGTGTATTCGTCAAATAGATGTTAACAATGCTTTTCTTAATGGCATTTTGCGTGAGGAAGTTTACATGATACAGCCTCCAGGATATGAAAATTCAAATAGACATTTGGTGTGCAAACTTGAGAAAGCACTGTATGGGCTTAAACAGGCTCCCAGGGCCTGGTTTGAGCGTTTGGGTCTTGTACTTGGCAAATTGGGTTTTCAAAGCAGTAAATGCGATCAGTCTCTTTTCACTAGGACTCATGGGGCTGAGATTCTTTATGTGTTAGTGTATGTAGATGATATTATCATTACTGGAAATTCAACAACTCAGATAGTTCATATCATTGCCACTTTAAATCAGGAGTTTGCTCTTAAAGACCTGGGTCCATTGAGTTATTTTCTTGGGATTTAGGTTCAAGCTAGGCCTACAGGTGATTTGTTTTTATCTCAAGAGAAGTATATATGTGATTTACTCAAGCGAGCAGGTATGGCTACTGCGAAGGGCACAAGAACTCCAATGGTTTCAGGAATAAAGCTCTTCAAGGAGGGTGAGCATCTTTATCTTGATGCGCACAAGTACAGATCCATTGTTGGTGCACTGCAATATGCTACAATCACTAGACCTGAAATATCTTTTGCTGTGAACAAGGTTTGTCAATTTATGCAATCTCCATTAGAAGAGCATTGGAAGGCAGTCAAGCGTATCTTAAGATATCTAGCTGGAACACTGTCAATGGGACTCTCTCTTCGTCCCTCACAAAGTCGTTTGTTAGTAGCTTATTGTGATGCTGATTGGGCCTCGGATTGCAATGATAGACGGAGTACAACAGGTTTTTGTATTTTCTTTGGTCCAAATCTAATTTCCTGGTCTTCTAAAAAGCAGCTCACAGTGTCTTTGTCAAGTACTGAGGCTGAGTACAGGAGCATGGCTTCTGTTGTGGCAGATATTTTGTGGATTAAATCTCTTTTAAGTGAACTTGGTGTCAAGTTGGTTTCAGTGCCTCATGTGTTGTGTGATAATCAAGGGGCAGTGTATATGACAGCAAATCCGATTCTGCATGCACGAACCAAGCACCTGGAATTAGATCTGCACTTTGTTCGTGAAAAAGCAATCAGAGGAGATATTAAAGTTCAACATATCCCAGCTTCTGCACAAGTTGCTGATGGTTTGACAAAACCTCTTTCCAGTAGTTTGTTCGAAGAATTTCGACATAATCTTGGCATCAGAGGGTGCATTGAATTGAAGGGGAATATTAGAGATATTAAGTAATGTAACTAATTGTAATTAAGTTAAGAGTTTGTTGTTGCCAGCTGTATCATTCTGTTACACTTAGTGACAGCTGGCTATCTCTTCATTACTATATATATTTGTGTAAACACGTGTAGATCATTTGAGAAATGATACATCTCCTTTCCATTCTTTCCTCTCTTCCTCTTGTATCTTTCTCCGTATCTGTTTTCCTTTAAGGTGATTCATATTGAGGAGAAAAAAATATTCCCTCCCTGCCTTATAAATGAGTATAAAGAAGTTAGTATAAATGAGTGGTTAGAGATTTTTCCTTATATATGAATATGAATCAAATTCAATCCAAATATCTTGTTGTTTTGATAAACTTATTTTAAGAATTTTACCATGTACTCCTATAGTCTTATTTATAACCATAAGTCACCTTTAACATGTTTCATAAGAAAATATTAAACTTTTTTCACTATACTTTATAATTTAATAACTTTTTAACTTTTTCCTTATTTAATACAGTATGTATTAAATCCCATATAAACAAAGTTGACGTGCTAATAAATTAAGGTCATAATTATATGTTCATAATAAAAATTTAATGATATGTCTTATTGATAAAACCAAAATAAACATTCTTTGTATAAAGGTGCTTTTTTAGCTGTTGTAAAATATAAACAGCTCCCAAGTCCCCAGTGTACCTTCTTTCCTATATGTTGAAGTAAACTAATTTCCTTTGCTTTGCTTCTAGTAGAGATATTTATAATATAAAAAACTATTATTGCCTCTATTTTAACATGGGTGGATAAAAACTAGCTAGAATAATTATTAACAAATGATGGACTGGTTTATCTGATCTACCTTTTTAAATTGGAAAATTTTGAGAAAAAGACTTCCCAAATAGGTAAAGGTTGCTTTTATAGGCTCAATTTCATAAAAGATAAATGAGTGATAATAACCTAACTGTCTAATGACAAATTAAAAGGAAATGCCTTAAATATCCCTAAGTTAATAAAAAGAAAAGAGGAAGTTGGTAAATATTATATGAAGTTGGTAATATACAACAAGAAGTTGATAAGTTAGGAAATTGGTAAAAAGGAAAAACACATGTTGTAAAATATTATACAGAGTTAGTAAATCATTGTACGAAGTTGATAAAACATTACGAAGGTGGCAGTACAAAACAAAAAGTTGGTAAATGAAAAAACATATGTTAGTCAAACATCATACAAAGTTGTTACACCTTTATATGAGTAAAACATTATATGAACTTGGTAAATAAAACACATCCCTCCTCTTTCCTCTTTTCTTTTTTTTAACTTAGGCATATTTTAGAAATTTCATTTTAATTTACCATTGGATAGTTAGGTCTTTGTCGCTTATTTGTCCTTTGTGAATTTAGTACATCAAATTATCCTTTACCTATATTTGGGAAGTATTTTCTTGAAATTTTCCCTTTTAAATCAAGTTCATTAGAAGCATTCCTTAGAAACAGTCTTCTTAACACGTATTTTTATTATATAACTTTCATAGTAAAGGACAAGCATATACTATATATATAATGTACATCATATAATAGGAACTAAAAAAGTGAAAAACTGTGCTGGCAAAAAAAAAAAGTGAAAAACTGCCTTATATAATAAATAAACAATTAAACAAACTCTATATTGATGTCAATTAACAAATAAATATGGAAATCTTATTAATTTTTAAGCCTTAATTGGTGGGATCTCGATCTTGATCTTTGGTCTAACATCATTAAATGATATTTGATTTTGAGAGTTTGACTAGAAGATCCCCCTAATATAGTAATAAGCAATACCCCTCACTTTCCTTCTCACTTGATTACAATTTGATTTGATTTACTTTAAAAATGTCCTCTTAGGTCGTAGCTGTAGTAGCATCACTATTCACCACCCTCGTGCTTCTCCATATGTTTATACATACACACACACACACACATATATATATATATATATCTATATATATATTTTGTCATATTTACCTTGATACTGTTTCGGTATTTGTATTCAATAATATCATGACAAATAATAAATATGAATCGTGAAAATCAACTGGCCATCTAGATCTTACTCACCAAACAAATCAAATGTAAAATAAACTATTCCATGTTAGGATAACTGTAAATGTTAATGGTTATGCATGATCATGACCCTGTCATCCCAGAAAAGACTCAAAATGCAAGGGAGTTGCTTCAGTGATAAATTACTTCCACTGTTATTTTCTTTTACAAAATTCCACATCACTTATCTCCTAACTTTGTTTATATTTCACTAGAATTTAATTTATTTGACGCCAGTCAAATTTACTTGTTATTTAAATATTTTCTGACTTATTTATATACACACACATCACATGGACCCTCCAATAATAATGATGCTCCATATAACCAAAAATAAAAATTAGTGATGCCCTAAAGCGTAAAGCAAGATCCAAAAGATTAATTGAATCTTGTTGGACTCGACAACTTGGGTTAACCTAATTAAATTTTCCATAACCCAATAATTGGACACCATGAGGTAAGGAAAGTTTTTTTTAAAAAAATTATACAAAAAATGATTATCTAATGCATTAATTACCATTACTGGCCATTACTTTTTTTTTATTATATATATTCACTCATAATACCAAAATTATTTTCCATCATTTAAAATATTTTTTCATTTTCATTTTTATCTTTTTTGGGAGACAATATATTTTCATTTTTGTCCTTTAAAAATAATATATTGTCCTCAGCTGGACTAGAAGATTGTTTATGGTTTGTGGAAAATGTGGCTTCCAATAGGTGAGTGTATATTATATTATATAACTTATATATATATATATATTGATATTGATAGCAGCCCTATGTATATCTTCCAATTGTTGGGCAACTCAATAAAACATCATGAGGCTCTTCAATGTAACATAATTTCGGTGGAGAATTGGGGATAGAGATATTCCGTCTCTATCATTAGAGATTTAGTACTTATCCCTTAGATCTGGAATCAACCATAGTTTGGAGATTTGATTTTATCCAAGATATAAAATCTCAATCTATTTTTTATTTCTTATATTTATTAATTTCCTCAGACTAATTTATCTAAATAAACTAATAGTAATATAATGTTATATAGGGATATTTTAGGAGACCATATTACATTTGTTATAATTAACTGATCTATTTAGTTGTCTTAATCTACCCAAACTAATTTGATACCCGTTATATTCAGGGCAGAGGAAGCAGCATAGTAGCAGAGAGAACTAGGAGAAACTGCACAAGTTTATTGACAATGGACTCATCCAAAGAGACTTTCTTTTTAAACCAGACATCACCTGACTTTAGGATCTCCAACAAAGCATTTAAAGGAACATCATTTAACAGGAAATCTCAGAGGCTTTTGAGGCAACAAAATTCATATTAATGAATGACAGCTTGAAGAAGGATGCTATACATGTGACTGGTAAGCAAGAAAATACAAAAGAAACCATAATAACCAGAAGTCCAGAACATGTGATGCTGATCGATATGCACACTAATAGTCACAACTTGAGACTATTTGCCTCACGAACCTAAGAAAGCATCAACCCTAGCATTTGCTTTACTTGACAAGAACTTCATGCAAATAGGTGGCTTAACTCCAGCAAGAGCAAGTATTGAAGCAGGAAGTGTCCATATTCCATCCCCACATATCAAACCAGAAGCTACTGCAGGAGCAAAAGCATCTGCTTTAGCCTTGTTCATCTTCTCCCACACATACAGTATCAGACTTCCAACACACATATCAATGGCAAAATATGGCCCTATATAGAAAGGAATTGCCATAGCCATTGGAAGTGGTATGAACCACCCTCTCTTCTTACCCATCAAATCCTTAATCAAGTTTATAACAATGGCAGAACCAAAGAAAATATAGCAGAACAAAAGGCAGTGCTTTGGAAGAGAAGAGAAGCCTTCTACACCCAACAAGGCCATGTTTCTGTATATTATTGCATAAGGAGCAGGATACTCACTTTGGGCTGTTCCAAGGTCATTAAAAGCCTTATAGAAAACCCAAAAGACACAAGGAGAGATCACACAACCCATTGTTGTGCCTATAATTTGGCTTAAAAACATGGACCTAGGTGATGATAGTGTGAGATAGCCTGTTTTGAAATCCTGCATTAAGTCTGAGGCAGTTGAGACTATGTTCATCATCACTCCACAGGCTGCTAGGCCAGCAAGAACACCACCATGTGAGGCACCAGCCCAAGCTCCGATGGCAAAAATGGCGAGCTTTCCATAAGCAGATGCTAGAGACCAGTCTGTTAGTCCACATCCATAAGCATTACAGAATGCTAATGCAGGAGCAAACAGGTAGATCACTAGTATGTAGTACCATTTCAGTTGGGGGAATATGTGTGGGACTGTGATTATGGAGACAGCAGAAAGCGCCACATAGCCTCCAACTGCAAAGTATGAGGGTATTTGATCTTTGATAAAGAATTGGATTCGGCGTTGATCATCATAGGAAAGCTGTTGTGTAGGTGATGAAGATGAGTCCTGATCTGCAACAGGAAGAACATTCTCTCCTGGTTTTTCTCTGATTTGCTTGTAAATACCCATGAGAGTATGACCTAAAACCTTGAATAAGTTATATAAACCATCTCCTAGGATCAATGATGTGGCTACGAATACCTGAAATTAATGAGGAAGGCAAGTAAAATATAAAGCCGTAAAAAGTAAGTGAACAAGAAGAAAAGACCATATTCTATTAGGTAGGGTTGCACAATGCCATTGACTTCTATCAACAACCAAATCTTTGGATAAATTGTTAACCAGAAGATCTTACTAATGACCTCATTAAGTGGTTTCCTCTGTTTTCATCTACCCGTTCTTTTACAGAACTCTAAACTATTTGATCTTCCCTTGATCATAAAAAGCATGTAAATGGCATAATTAATTTTGCTTGATCACAAGAAACAAACCTTGTAACCTTGAAGGCCATTCATGTCAGTGTCATCAAGGTTTGGAGGGTACCACTGGCCTTCTTTCTTTTCTATGAGAGGCCACATTATTCCCCAAGAAAGAATTCCTCCAAGGAGCACTGATACATTTATGATATATGGGCAAATCATTCCCACTCCAACATAGATTGTAGAGAAATCAAAATAAAACCTGAAAAAAATAATAATAATAATAAAGGGTTGTTTATCCAGAGTGATAAATGTTTGAAGATAGATAAGTAACATCATACTTGTACTGATATGCTTTGAGGCCCAGAGAAGGGAAGGCTTGAAATCCACAATGATCAGTAGCAGAATAGAACCATTGAAAAAAACCCCATAGGAAACTGAGAGAGAAGAATTTCCCCAACACTTTTACTTGCTTCCTGAAGGCAGAATATGAATATACACACACACACACACACACACATATATCAGTTTACATGTCTAAACTCTAAATAAACCATTATATAAGGTTCCATTACAAAGCCTTACTTTGCAAGTCTGGCTCCTTCCGGAGTGTGGAAGCTGTTGATGAGAAGAGCAGTTGCAGTACCACTTGGATATGTCAACTTGAAGTTTATAATCATAATCTGCAACCAAATAACACAAATATAACAAACCAATAATACTGTTATATAAGCATCAATCCATGTACTTAAGAAATCATTTTGCATAATGAATTCAGAGATGTCAATGGATGAATCATACCTTCCTCAGAGGTAGAACTGAGAAAAGGCCAATAAAGCTGACAACAAAGAGAAATCCTATAATCCATCCCAATGATGGGTTTTTGAAGTCACTCTTGTCTGAAGTTTGATTGGCTATAACTTCACTCATTGCAAAGAGGTAGCCCCCAAAACCTCCTGTTCATTACATATTAGAGCAAATTAACTTGTTCTCTCCCAAACATTGACAAGGTTACATACCAATAGGACAAATATAATAGGGTTAATTTGCATTCAACATCCTCAAATAATTTTTCAGTAGTACTCAATAATCTAAAGTATTTTTAGATGCATTTAGTATGTTAAAGTATTTTTCAGTAATATCCAGCATCCTAAAATAATTTGTAACACAAACTTACTCTTAAATAGTTTCTTACTAGTAATGAGCACCTTAATTTTAGGCAATTGGATCCTACTAGAAAAATATTTTATGGTGTTAAATGCACTAAAATTTACTTTAGGATTACTAGTTGCTTTTGGGAAAAAAAAAACCTTCATCTAGTCCTTTTTATCAGATCTTTTTAACTGAATTTCATGATTTAAGAAATCAGTTTAAATTAATAAATATGCAAGAAATAAATTTTTTTCAAATATTTTCTTATTCATATGGGGTCAAGTAAAATAGAGAAATAGTGGTGAAAAAGTATGAAAAAAAAATGTATGAGAAAAATTAAAGATGAGGAGAGATAATAAAATTAATTAGGAGTAAATATCGTACAAAAATGATTAATGTCCAAACATCCCCAAACTGAATCTTATAAAAAGAATCAAACCAAATAAAAACTTGGGATCTTATAAAAAGGCACAGAGGGAGTATGTAACTTAACTCAAGATTGAATAAAAGAAGGCATACATACCACTGAAGGCAATGCCAGAGGAAGCAACAACACAAGTCTGAATGACAGTGTTTTCCTGTCTAGTAAAAGGCTGTCTCAACATGCCAGACTTGCTCAACAACTTAGTCCATGTCTTGACAAAGAAGTAACCCAGAAGACCAGCAGAGACATTAAGGGAAGGAATGATACCAGTGGTTAGATTCAGCTTCATCACTATGAAACTGAACAATATGCTCAGACATAAGCTCACAAGTATGGCTCTTAATGTTAGCTGCTTCCTCCATGGAGGCACCACCTGCCTCATGAACACCCTCTCCAATGAAACATGTTCTCCTCCTCCTTCTTCTACTTTAAACTTCATCATGCCCTTCTGATTTTGTTTCTGCACTTTTTGCTCATCTTCTCCACTACTATCATCAAACCCAGTTTCTATTGTATCCTCATTTCCATTTGGAGCCATTTCTGATCTCTTTTAGCACTGTGGGTTTTTCTTTATTAAGCAGTGGAGATAGATGTTGGGATCAAAGGATTGTGGATATGGAAGTTTGGAATCTTTAATGGAGGTCAAATAAAAAGTTAGCATGCTAAATTTGAAGGGATATTGGTATATTTATCTAAATGCTTTCACAACTCACATACAGGTTAAGGGTCAAACCAACTTAATTTAATTGACAGGTAATTTTGACTTCAATTTTATGTTTATAAATATGTTTAGATAATATGCAGTTATATGGATGAGACTAGATCAAATATAAATGAAATGGACTAGAAGAGTAGTTTAACTACTTATGGAGGATTTTAATTGTTTTTATTGATATTGACTGTTTAAGTTTCTTTTTTTGCCTGCAATTATTTAAGTTTGGTTTTGATTCTACTTTGGACGAAACGTAAGTTACGTAACGTAAGAGCTGAGAATCTTACGTTGGTTCATTCAGAATGGGATGCTATATACTTATTCCCGTGCTAAATGTTCAAGTGGTTTTTAAATATAGGACATATTTGGAGAGGAATACTTGTTCCTATATATAAGACATTTTTTTTCCTTCGGTTTTTCTAAATTATACCTATTGGTTTTCCTTAAGCTTAAACAAGAGAGGGGTGAGAATAAAGGCAAGTGATTATGGCTGTTTTAATAATATTATGTGGTTTTAACTAACTTATTTAACATTATTAATATAATTAAATTGGTAACTATGTCTTATATTTAGGAAAAGAGTGAGTATAAGATTTTGTTTGTTTTTTTAGAAGATCTTAAGAAAGGTAAATAAGTCATTTAGAATTTGATTTACTTGAATTTTTTTTCCAAACTATTTTTTTTACTTATAAATGAATACATAATCAAATAAAATATCACATATATGTTATGATTAACTAACTTATTTTCCTTTCTTACCCTCAACAAAAATTCTTCTATTAATTGGCCGAGGGAGTATAATTCATTAAAAACAGACAAAAGTCCATTCTGTAATGGTTATGGACATAGCGGGGGTTCCACATTTTATTATTTAATTAAAATATTTTCATCCGTAATACATATAGGATTACGTTTGGGAAATCAAATTATGTCGAATTTGTGTAACAGAGAGTATGAAAATACCGGATCAAAATAATACTGTTTTATAATTGATGATGTACGTCGTAACACTAAAGTTAACAATCTTACTCTGCCAAAAATAATAATAATAATAATAACAACCTTAACCAAAACAAAACACTAAATTTAACCAAATTAAAATATCCTTTATTACTTAAAAGTGTTAATATCATTGTGTTATTAAAAAATAAGAGGGGAAAAAATCATGGAGAGAAGAGGATAGAATTGAAAGACAACAAATTGGAGAGAAAACATAGAAGTATTTTCTTTCATTTGTATGTCTCAATTATTTGTACATAACATTTATTTACAGGCCTCCAAGCATTGAAGATTAATATAAAAAATTAAAGGTGCATAAAGACGAGAATTAGGCAACATAATGGTATAATTGGAAGTTAAAGAGAATATGTATTTAAAACACTTCAATATGAGAGTTATATGGTATAATGTAGTTAACCAAGAGATTGAATCATAAAATAGCATTATGAACATGCATATTCTATATTATTTATAACAATCCTAATTGGATTTCATAAACAAATATTGTGTCTAATTAAAACCTTTGAATGATAGATCCAATGGAAGAAAAACCTAATGAAGGAAAAAAAACTCAGTAGGACAAAACCTTTGTTAAGGGAAAAAGAATATAACATGAAATTTTCTCCTGCTAAAGACATAATCACTTTTAATTTTCCATGTAGCGACAAAGAAACTTTTACTTCCTCTGGTGACAACATCACTTTTGTTATTTTGTCTCAATTGATTAGACTAATTTTCTAATCATATTCCTTCCAAAGCTATTTGAGCATAACTTCATTTGGTCGAATTGCCTTATCATCAAATGTTCTTTTTTTTTTGGATTGGCAAGCAAGTGCTTGCAGGCGTGGGTCGAACCCACGATCAATGTCACATAAGGGCACCCTGGGTACCACTGCATCACAAGGATGCGTGGTCATCAAATGTTCTTTTAAAATGTATTCCTCTAACATATCTCCATGATATATTTCGCATCCACATATTTATTCAAATTCATTATCCATTTATGTTCCTACAAAAAGTTAATTCTTCCACAAAAATTTGACATGTAATATCAAAAAAATTAGCAAATATTTATATGGGACATCTATTCATGATTTGAAAATCATTGAGAAATTTAATAACTTGATCTACTTGTCAACTAAAATGTAAACTTGTATGTCTTCTAAGAGATATTGGCTGTGTTTGGCTGGGCTTTTCTCAGCAAAGGACTTATTTTGGTGAACAGTAAAAAGAGCATGTTTGGCTGGACTTATAAAAATAAGTAACTTATAACTTATAAGTCAAAATAAGTATAAGTTCTTTTTTTCAACTTATGACTTATAAGTCACTTACGGAGGTGGACCCCACAATTCTAACTTATTTTACACATCCAATCACAATTAACCCAAACATAAATCACTTTTTCAAAAGTCCATCCAAACATACATCTCATTACACAATATAACTTATGACTTATAAGTCACTTTTTTTTACAGCTGATCCAAACATAAATCTCAATAAATCTGACTTATTTTCAATTTGACTTATATACAAGTCACTTTTCCAGAAGTCCATCCAAACACACCCATATATATTGAATGATTTTCTTATACATGCTTTTAACATTTAAGATCTTTCAAGGATTTTCATTTAAATTTCACAATATTCAATTATTAATGTATATTTTGTTTCATATACCGTTACACTTATAATATATGTAAAATAATTGTATCCACCACAAAATAATGCACCTTATCATAATCCTCATGTCTTTGTGAAAATATATATTTCACGTAAATATTTTTATCTCATAATGACAATTTACACTTCAGGTGTTTGGACTATTGGTACATAATTCCACATACTATAAACATAATCATATTATTGTTGTGTTTTCCCTTTTATTTACCTTTAATTTAGGCCAATCATTTTTATGTTTATTTCTCATGATATATCTCTGTGTAAGATCCTCCATTGATAATATAATATCATTTTCAAAATTGTTGTCGACAACTTTATACTTTTTGATTCCATTTTTTTTCCTCGTTGTGATATATCTTATTAAGGTATTTTTATTATTTTTCAGGTACTTGAACATCCTTTGAGTTTTTTCAATTAGTTATATCTTGACACTCTTATTAAGCTCAATATAATTATTTTAATTATAAGTTTCTATTTATCCGAAGTATTTACATTTGGAACGATTGATTTCTCATGCTTTAGCCACGTCGCATTTGTCAGAGCATTTTCATCTAGAATATGAGATTTGATATAGATCAGTAATTATATCTAACAAATATTTTGTATTATTTCATGATTGCAAAGTTCGATGAACTTCTAATTCATATTATTATTTGAGGATCCACATTTGATAATAATAGTACATTTAATGTGTTTTCTTTTCCAACTATTCAATTTCCCCCCTCACGTTTGAATAAATCTGTCAAATGCAATCAATCAATTATGGGGTATAAGTTTCCTAGATCCATTTGTTTCCATTGCAAACATAATTTTATTTCATTTAGATACAAACAAGAAGAAGAAGGTCCTTATCCAACATTTATCTAGACTTTCTTTAACATCCCTATATGCACATTGTGATGAATTATTACGTATATGAAATGCACACTCAAATATTTTTAAAATGAAAAATATTTAACTCCAGTCCCAAAAAAATTGAAACAATCTCCCCTTCACTTTGCATTATAAAGCGAAATACTACATACGCATTTGATAAACCATCAACGTCCAAAGTTCAAACTCCAATTTATTGGCAAAAGTAAAATGAAATATCCAAACGCTACTTAATGAACAACCTTCTTATTTTTGCACTCCTCAATTATTGTCTTGATTTTAACATCACAACTCCCTCCAATACTAGCAGCCTTCCTTGCAGCCTCTTTAAGTTGCAAAGCTTTCAACTCAAGAGACTCATTGTTCATGATCTCTTTCACTGCCTTAGCTATCTCCTCCACCTTCACCACCACCTCTCCGCCGCCCCAACCCCACTTTGCCGGCCAAACTCCGGCCCCACTTGCCGCCACCACCTCCGACGTGATTTTCTGATCCCCATTTTGCCCCCACGACAAAATTGGCACTCCATTCCATAAAGATTCCACTAAGGGTTTGTTTGGTATGAGGGGAGGGAAAGGAAAATGGGCGAAGGGAAAATTTTTTTGAGTTGAATTTAAGAAAATTAGTGATATGGGGTTAAAATTTTATAATCATTTTCTCTTACTCTTTTATCTTATATATGATATTTGTTTAATAATTACAACCTCACTTCTTCAATTTTTTTCAATTCAGCTCATAGAAATTTTCTCTCCCCTCCCCTCCCTTTCTCTCTAAATCCCTCGTACCAAACAAGCCCTAATGAATTCCATCCTCCATGGCTCACAAATCCTCCCACAGAAGAATGTCCCAAAATTTCTCCTTGATTCACCCATTTTTTCACTATAAGACCTTTCTCCTTCATCTTCTTCATTATCTCTGGTTCTAACACTTGTTCTAGATCTTCTTCTTCTTCCTTGTCCACCATTTTCAGCTTCACCACCCATAGGAACTTGTGTCCACTTTGCAGTAGTCCTTCTGCCATCTCTTTTACTTGCTCCCTCGTTGTTACTGTCTTGTTGCCGAAGCAAATATATACCACTGACCCGTCTGGTTGATCATCAAGCCACTTCAATGGTGATGAACTACTGGTGGTTGACTTTTCTTCTTGATTTTGTTCCTGTTGGAAAGTGCAATAATAATATATAATTCACGTTTTGATACATGTATATTATTATGTTTGGATTCCACATTTTTAAGATATAAATAAAAGACGAACTTTACTTAACCCATGTTCCGACTCAGCTTTTTTCTTCTATACACAAAAGTTGTAGTTAATCAAGGTTAGGTCACATCTCGAGGCTCAACAACCTCGTGAAATACCAGTGACAGTTTTGTATATTTTATGTCATGAAGTGAAATACTATAGTTATTTCAGTTAAAAAAAAAAATACTATAGTTATTATTATTATTTTTTTTGGCAATCCAAAGAAAATATACTCTAAAATTGTGTGTAGTATTTTATTATTTTTAAAAATCGTTATACAAGATTTAAACCTACATCACTTTAAACTAATAAGAAATAAAAATGTCAGTCATCTTATCTATAATCTAATGATTTAAAGAGGAAAAAATAGTGTACCAATACATCAGGATCAGAATCTGAACTAATAAGCACCCCATGAATTATAAGTAGTCAAGTCTAATTAGCAACAGAATGGACCTTTGTTTGGCTTGTCCAACTAAGTTTTCAAAGCTGTTGCAAAAGAAAGTTAAAGTTTACAGATCAACAAGATCAAGGAAAATCTTAAACCTAATTAATTATACCTTAACATTTGATAACTTTCCAACTTTACCCCATTTAAAAGCCATTACATCACATAAAAATAAAGTCAACACATAATAAATAACAAATGTTTATAAAATTATATATTGTCATAGAAAATTTAACGAGGTTCCTATGAAGTCTTCAATCTGAGTCTTATAAGTAAATAGGACCACAGCTGCAATCAAAAAGCCAGTTTTCTACCAAAGAAAGAGCGAGTTTTGTAAACGCAAATTGGAGTAGTTTTTGACAGTTCCCAGTTTATAATCTGTCAAAATGGCCATTTTGTAAACAGTTAAACATGTTTAGTGATACCTTCTCAAACTCGCAAGGCATGAGAGGGCCAACAGCATGAACAGGAGGCAAACCAGGGACCACTTTGCCACCACTAAGAGCCGCCAAAGCCTCACCTTCCAATTCCTCAAACGTGGTAATAAAAACCCCATCAAGTTTCGTCAACTCGTGACAATCCTCCATGAACAACTTCTCAAACAAACTTCCAGGTTGAAGTAACAGAGGAGGAATGGAAGATCTGGGAATGGGCAAACCAATCCCAGAGATCCCAACAACATCACCAATAAACAAACCAGGATGGTGATGATGAATTTTATTATTTGCATCATCATCAAGAACAGAAAGGTAGGAGAAAAAAGAGAACATTCTCGCAGTTGAAGTGAAATATATGTAACTAGGAACAGAGAGGGCTTGAGAAACAGGGATGATGGGAGAAATCAAAGTGACATCGTAGATAAGAGCATGGAGAGAGGGGAAAGAGGAGAGGATGGGGATGAGGAGGTGGACGGAGAGACGAGTACGTTGGAATTGGAGCCAAAAAGGGTCTGAGGAATTTTCAGAGGAAGGGTCAAAGGGAAGAAGATGGAGGTCAATTTGGGAAACTTGGCCGGAGAAGGAGGAGGAGAAACGAGATATGAGGTGGCTCTCGGAGGAGGAGACGGTGGGTTTGGGAGTGATGAGAGTGACGTGGCAGTTTTTGTGGCGGAGGAACATGGCGGCGAGCCGGAGACACGGGTTCAGATGTCCTAAACCTGCACTTGCCACCAACGCCACACGAACCACTTCCTCTGCCACCGACATGTTTGTTCTTGATTGGGTAAGATCAAGATGCCTACCTTCAATGGATATATATATAATTATATATATATACAAAAATTAAATATGCTAATTAATTTTATTTATTAAAATAGTTTAAAAATTTGTAACTCATACTCATAGGCAAATTTCTCCTTTAAAAATATATCTGATCCCTGTCAATATCAAGTTAAATTTGCTATCCATAGAACCACACCTGTATCATGTTTTAAGATTAAAAAAAAAAAAAGAGTACACCTGAAAATGCTAAATTCACTTATAAGTTTGTTATAATCAACATAAAAATCAAAATGATAAAGTTGTAAATCTTTATATAAAAAGTTATGAAAAGTACCATCAATTGATTGTCATATCAAATGCTTTGTCATTTGGTTATTGCAAAAATAAGGTACTCCCTCTAATCCTAAATATAAAACTACTTTGACTTTTTTTCGTGAAAGTTAAGGAAGCAAATTAAACCACTAAATTATATCATATGTCATATAAAATTAGATTATAGGTTAATTTATAAGTAGAATAAATTAGTTTTGATGAAAAAAAGATTATTTTTTGGACTGAAACTACCTTATTTTTGGACTGAAAAAAAAGTCAAAAAAGTCAAAGTGGTCTTATAATTAAGACCGGAGGGAGTATTTAGTTGTGAATTGCTATGTTCAACTTGGAAATCATTATGGTAACATGGTAAATACTAATGTAAACATTGGGAAAAGTATCACCAGATGATTTTCATGTTAGGCCTTACAGAAGCTCTTTGAAAAATCTAGGTAATTAGTTGCAAGTTACTATAATTAACTTGGAAATCCTTATGATAAAGTTTTAAATCCCTATAGAAATGTTTTGAAAAGTAGAACTAGTTAATTTGCATTTTAAAAGCATTGTCAAAAGCTCATTGCAAAAATAAGACAATAAGTTGTGAATTGCTATACTCAATTTAGAAATTGTTATATGAAAGTTATAAATCCCCTTATCAAAGTTGTAAAGCCCTAGTATTTTTTTTTTTACCTACACTTAAGGGAAAAATTGCCTTTTAATAACGTTTGCAAATCCCAAATCACATAACTAACTTTTAAGTTTTAAGTGTACTTTTTTTTATATATAAAAAGACAACATTATATTACTTATACAAAAAAGGTTATACACTTATATAATAATACATATCAGAAAGCCCAAATAAAAGCATCCTATATAGACTAATAAAAATGATCTTTTGAGCCTCCTAATTGGATCTATTTTCCATATACATAATACATTCATCACCAGCAAACTCCAAAGAAAGACAGAGCTGAGAGATAATCCAAAGTATATCTCCCTTGCCTGCATATGAGAAGGTTGTGCCTATTGTCTCCATGAAGCTTCAGGGTGAAGAGTAAGAATATGTACGCCGTAAAGCAACTCCAAACAAGTTTGAAGGCTGATGACGTCTACACCAATGGTGTTGGTGTTTGAAATAAAAGATACTTTCTTCCATAGATCAAACATCAAGACAGAAGAAAGCCAAAATAAAATAGAACCCACAATATTTGCATAGAAAATATTAAAAATATATGGCAATACTAAATCACATATATGATAAAAGATATATATTTCGATAAAAGATATATGGTAATAACAACTTTTAAGTGTACTTATTTATATATTTATTAAGATCTTATTTTTTTTTTCTTTTATGCCAAAACTGAGGTTACATACTGTACTAAACACCTCTAATTAAATCACGTCATCACATGGATCAAAAAGCCAATCCAAAGCCACAACCACTAATTCTTCTTCCATTCTGCCATCAATCTCTGAAACGCAACCTGGCTTGTCCCTCCTTCACCGACGGCCATCCTGGCCGCATCTCTGAGCTTTTCTGCAGATATCTTTAGAGACTCATCCTTCATCAACTCTTTAATTCCCTTTCCAATTTCCTCTGCTTTCACTTCCTCATTTCCCCAACCCGATTTCTTCTCCCACATCCCCAACCCACTCTTCTCTACCACTTCTGCATTTATCCTCTGATCTCCATTCTGAGGCCACCCCATTATTCTCACCCCATACCATGCTGCTTCCACTACTGAGTTCCACCCACAATGGCTCACAAATCCTCCCACCGATCCATGTCCTAGAATCTCCCTCTGATCCACCCATTTCTTCAAAATCAAACCTTTCTTCTTCAACTTTGCTATGAGCTCTTGCCCCACTATTTCTTCTAATTCCTCTTCTTCTTCCCTGTCCACTGGTTTATCTTTCACCACCCACACAAACCTGCACCCACTTCTCACCAACCCTTCTCCTATTTCTCTTATCTGATCCCTTCTCATGGCTGTTCTGCTTCCGAAGCTCACGTATACTACAGAGCCTTCAGGTTGTTCGTCCAGCCACTTCAACAGTGCAGAATCTTCCACTGAGTTCCCATCATCTACCTTTTCAAACTCACAAGGTGGGAATGGGCCAATATAAAAAACAGGGGGAAGTAGTTTTCCGAGTGTGCTATTTTCGCCATTGATGGCGTCAACAGTCTCTGGTTCAAGCTCTTTGAATGAGTTAATCAAAACCCCATCTAGTTTCTTGAGGTTGGCGCTGTCTTGGAAGAATATTTTGGAGAAGAGACTGTCAGGTACAAGAAGAGGAGGAGGAATTGAAGATCTGGGTATTGGTGAAATCCCAGGAATGGAAAAAACATCATCATCATCACGATCATGATGATGATCAAAGGAAGAGGAAGTGGGCAAGCATGAGAAGAAGGAGAGCATTTTAGCAGAGGAAGTGAAGAAAGCGAAGGAAGGAATAGAAAATGAAAGAGTGATGGGAATAACAGGGGAAATCAACATAGTATCAATGATGAAAGCAGAGAGAGGGGGATGAAGAGAGAGAATGAGAGGAGAGAGAAGGTGAGATGATCTCCGAATGGATTCGAATCGGAGCCAAAAGGGGTCGGAGGAATTGGCTGTGGTGGGGTCAAAAGGAAGAAGGTGGAAGTCAACGATGTTGACTTGAGGAAGAGATGATTGGAAGCGAGTTAGGAGGTTAGACTCAGAGAGTGACACGGTGGGGCGAGTCACGATGAGTGTGACTCGGTGGTTGAGGGAGGAAAGAACGGCGGCGAGTCGGAGGAACGGGGTGAGGTGGCCCATGCCGGCGCTAGGGAGAAGCGCCACGTGGGCCCCGCATAGTTCAGAAGCAGAAGAAATGTTTGGTGGTCTTCCATCCATAATGGCCAGATGAGATATGGTGGTCCTTGGTTTTATTAAAGGGTTTATATAGAATGAACCAAATGTGGTAGTTAAAATGTGTGGGTGGGTGGACACATGCGTGTATTACATCTTCAATGGTTGTTGTATTGCACCGACTTGATTGATCCTGTGAGCTATGCTCCCAAATCTCAATAATAGAGTGATTTATACTTTTATAGTTTTCTAATCCTGCCTTCACTAAAAAATTAAAATACACACAGGCAAAGGGGGAAGCAAAGTCTATGTACTAGTATGTCAGAAAAAAATTATTTTTCTCTTTTTGATTTTGCCTCCATTTAACATTACACTATTTTAAATCTTACTTCTTCTTCTGTTTGTCAATATAAATATAAAACCTAGTCATTTATTTATGAAATTAAGGAAGTTAAATAAACCATTTAATCATAATATATTTTGTATATTATTAGGTTATATGTTAGCTTATAAGTTAAATAAACTGGTTTAGAGAAAAAAATCTACAAAAATCAATTTTTAAGTAACCTATTTAGTTTTATTAGGATTCTCGAAAAAAGTTTACTGTGTCTTATATTTAGTAACTAAGAGGAGTAACTTATTTTAAAGTAGTGCTTGATTCAAATCTAATATGATCGTATTTAGACTTATTATCCTCAAGTATCGTCCATGTTTATGCTGGTTTTAATTAAATAAAGCAACGTTGACCTCTCCCTTCTCAGATTCAGAGGACACAGGGTTAGGGGTGTCCAAGTTGTCCCGGTCCCGGTCCCGGCCCTCCCGTCCCAGTCCCAGAAAGTTTAAGCTGAGAATTTTCTGTCCTGGAAAGTCCCAGGACCAGGAAATTTCCGGGACTGGGATGGGAACCGGAATTAGGGCAAGGAATCCCAATGCCGGATTTTTTTTAATGTTGATATTTATTTAGTCTAAGAGGGGGACTTCTTTATATTTTAAGATCCAAATATCATTTTTGCCTGAGCAGTAAAGAACTGTAGACTGTTATTATAAATTTAGATTTTATTTTTTATTTTTTTATTACAGCTGTGAATTGTTTAGACAAAATAGTGACAGATTAAATTTATTTATGAGATTTAAAAATAATATTTTAATTATATTTATTTTTATAAAATACTAAATCTGAATCATTGGATCAAATTGAAAAGAGGAAGAGGAAGGAAGAGGATGGAACGTGGTGGTAGAGAGAAGTCAGGTCCCGTCCCAGTTTATATCTTCGTACCAAGGTTCATTTATATTGAGTTAGACTCAGGTGTGTATGAGCCAAAAAAAAAAAAAAGAAATTCAGTCAGATGCGTGGCTGGGCAGGCACATACGTGCATTGCTATTGCATAGTCAACGGTTTCAGTTGTGCATTACCTCAAGAAGCCTTGATGGTAAATGATTAAAATGTCATTTTTTTAATGAAAAATATGGAGAATTGTTATATTGTGATTCTTAGTTGTTAAATGTTAACATGTATTTATAAATACATTCACTTGTCAATTGTAAATTTTTTTATCAACTATTGTAATGATACAAGGATAATTAAATCATTTGGCCCTTCAAAATTATTTTTTATTTTCCTCCTAAGGGTATAGTGATATTTCAGAATTTTCAGAATTCTATTTGATATTAGACCGTTACTTTGGGGTTATCTGAAATTTTCTCTTGTTTTTAATATTAGACAAATTGTCCCTGAACCCATTTCACAATCTAGAATGGAGTATTGGTAGCGGCAATTCGACCCCTATATCCATACAAGTCAACCATTTCATGTAGGACCCATGTGAACTTATTTTCTACTCCTACCATTATTAAATATAGGACCTATTTGATGATATGACATTATTCTTAAATATAAGATCTCTTTTGATTTTTTTCCTCACATTTTCCCTAAAATATCTCCATTAATACTCCTCAATAATAAATAAAGAAAAGAGAGAGGGTAGGAATAAATGAGTGTAGTTAGGATGTTTTAGTAATATCATGTGATTTTAACTAACTTAACTAACATATTTAATATAGTAAATATGACATATATTTAGAAATACTTGGCGGCATTTGAAAGTTTCACCTTCTAAATGAACTGTTATGTCCCAGTAAAGCAGTTTCAATCATGGACCTCCCTAGTTCCTTTGTAGTCAGTGGCACAAGGCTATGGATTGCTCCAAAAAAATCTGGCCTTTTGTCGAAAAAATCTGAACAAGTCAAATCCTTTGATACGTTTTTTCAAATCCAATGACTTTTGGGTCAAGAGCGGCACAAGTTGTTTTCCACTTCGCAGGACGAATAGCAACAGTCTAATGATTCTGTTAAAAGCATAAATACATATATGTTGATGTAGGCTATTATGTGATCAGCGCAGAGATAAATTAATGGATTTTAGTTCAGAATCCTGGAAGAAGTGGAAGTATGATGTGTTTTTGAGCTTTAGGGGCGCAGATACCCGCAATAGTTTCACAGGTCATCTGTACGAAGCTCTGTGTCAGAAAGGAGTATATACTTTCATCGACGATGAAGAACTTAAGAGGGGAGAGAAGATTTCACCTGCACTTGAGAAAGCCATTGAAGACTCCAGAATCTCAGTTGTCGTATTATCCAAAAACTATGCTTCTTCTACTTCATGCTTAGATGAGGTCCTTCAGATACTCAAGGTCAAGGATTCTAAGGGGCAACTAGTGTTGCCGGTGTTTTATGATGTAGATCCTTCAGAAGTACGGCATCAAAAGGGAAGCTTTAGGGATGGATTGGTCAAACATGAAGACAGGTTGGGAGATGTGGAGAAGTTGAATAGGTGGAGGGCATCCTTATGTCATCTTGCTTCTTTATCGGGTTGGCATCTAAGTAACGGGTATGAAATAAAAGTCATACTCAGACATTGTCGGATTTAATTTGTAGCCGCTCTCCCCATATATATGATTGTTTTGCATCCCCAGTAAACTCTGGACCTTAGCTTAAGAAGAATCAAATCAATCTTTAGTTCACTTTTGCTAATTTTAATTTGTATGTCTAAATCAATGTATAGGATTACTTACCAATTTGAATATTTGGTAAAGCCATGGAATCACTTATTTCATACTCACTCTAGTCTTTAACGTAGAACTTATTTTAAGAGTTGATCTTGGTCATAAATGTACGATCTATTTCGAATTTTTGTTAATTTTTTTCAAATTACCTTTGTTGACATCTTCTCAAGAATAATTAAGTAAGAGAGATAGAGGGATTTAAGGAAGGTGATTGTAGTGTTTTAAAAAAAACATGTCATACTAATTAACACTTTTAATCTAATCATATTAAGTAAATAAGTCTTACATTTAGGACTTGAGGGGGTAATTTCTAATCTTATTCATCAAACAATGTGTCTTGCATAATTCCAGCCTTACATACCTTGATTGCTGATGCATGTCTCAACCAATGCTTCCAGAAAAATGCATCATTCAATTTAATTTACAAGCTGAGCCATTGAGTTGAAGCCATATGTCCTTGTGTTTGTGTGTGTGGGTTTTATCAGATAATTTGAAGTTTCTTTGGATTTACAATGGCAGGCATGAATCTACATTCATCAAAAGAATAGTTGAAGAAATACTCAGTAAGCTGAACCGTACACCTTTGAACGTTGCTAAACATCCAGTGGGATTGGAGTTTCCGTTATTGGACATAGAACCATTGTTGGGTACCCCATCTGAAAAAGATGTTAGGGTTGTTGGAATCCATGGAACTGGAGGAATAGGTAAAACAACCATTGCTAAAGCTCTCTATAACCATATCTCTAATCAATTCGAGGCCACCACATTCATTGCAAATGTTAGAGAGATCTCAAAGCAAAGAAACGGCTTAGTTCAATTACAAGAAGCCCTTCTTTTTGAGATACTAAAAAGAGATTTCAAAGTTTGCAATATAGACAAGGGCATGAACCTCATAAAGAACAGGCTTTGTTCTAAAAGAGTCCTCATAGTTCTCGACGATGTTGATTCAATGGAGCAACTTGAATCATTGGTTGGAGAAAACAGCTGGCTTGGCCCAGGAAGCAGAGTTGTCATAACAACTAGAGATGAACATTTGTTAATTGCTCACAATGTTGAAGCAGTGTACAAGGTCAATGAATTAAGTTATGATCATGCTCTTGAATTGTTCAGCTGGTATGCCTTCAAAAGACCCTGTCCTCCCACATGTTATGAGAATCTTGCTTATCAAATATTAAGCTATTCCAAAGGTCTCCCATTGGCTCTAACTGTGCTGGGATCTTATTTCTGTGGGAGGAGTATGATACAGTGGACAAGTGGATTAAAAAAAATTAAGAACACCCCAAGCAAACAGATTTCTGAAGTTCTTAAAATCAGCTTTGATGGTTTGGAGGAGAATGAGAAGGCCATATTTCTTGATATTGCTTGCTTTTTCAAAGGCGAGGACAAAGGGTATGTAAAGAAGATCCTAGAAGCTTGTGACTTGAACCCAGATATTGGAATTGGAGTTCTTGTGGAGAAGTCCCTTGTTTCTGTTGATATGAACAGGCTTTGGCTTCATGATTTGATTCAAGAAATGGCCAAGGAAATCGTTCTCTCTGAATCCCCCAAAGATCCGTGTAAACGGAGTAGATTATGGTTGTATGAGGATGTTCTTCAAGTACTGATGGAACAGACGGTACTTTCTCATCTTAATTTGAACATATAATTCAACTAATAAAGAAGCATTAATCAACTTCTTCCCAAAAAGGGGAAAAAAACAAACAAACACATGATGTTAGAAGCAGCACAATACTTGAGATCATACTAGAATATATATTGTATTATACTATTCCGTTGTGCATTCATGTATACATAACTCTGCGCTTAATTATTAGGATCTGCATTTACTAAACTTTTTGTTTAAAATATGCTAAGCTAATTATTCTTACTTCTGCATATGTGTAACCAGGAAAGTAAAAACATAGAAGGCATAAGGCTAGACATGCCTGAAGCAGAACCAGTGAAGATTCGTGGCAAAGCCTTGGAGAAGATGAAAAAGCTTAAAATTCTGATGGTTGATAATGCAAATATTTCAGGTGGTATTCCATATCTGTCTGATGAGCTAAGGTTAATTGACTGGCCAAAATACCCATCTTCCACTCTGCCATCAAACTTCCATCCCAAGAGGCTCGTTTCTCTAAATATGAATCATAGCCGCATCAAGCATTTATGGAAGGGTGTTAAGGTTTGGAACTTATGTTTCACCTATTCAAGTTTGCTGCATATAATTGAAATGAAAGTTTAAAAAGTTCCTAGAAGTAACATCTGCCGCGTGAAAATCAATATGAAGTAGTTTGGATGTGTTTTTCTTTTTTTTAATCACATTTTGATATTGATGATGTTTCAGATATTTCGAGATCTGAAGTTTTTATCATTTAGCTGCTGCGAATATCTATCAGAAATTCCAAACTTCTCATTGGTTCCAAACATGGAGAGTTTGAGCCTGGACCATTGCAAAAGCCTAATGGAAGTTCACGAGTCTGTGGGATCTCTTGAAAAGCTTGTCACCTTAAACCTTGCTTTTTGCTCCAATCTCAAGACTCTTCCAAGCCGTCTCAAGTTAAAATCTCTACGCTCTCTTCTCCTTACAGGCTGCTCAAACCTCAGAAACTTCCCAGAGATTGTTGAGAAATTGGAAAGTGTTGAAGAAGTCCTTCTTGAAGGGACTGCTATAAAATCACTGCCTCAATCAATAGAATATATGATTGGTCTAAAAGTACTGATGTTGGATTCTTGCCAAATGCTAGAGCATGTCCCTAGCAGCATTGAGAAGTTGCAGTACCTCACCAGCCTCTCTCTCACAAACTGCCCTATAATTAGAGAGCTTCCTATGCTTCCACGGAACACAAGTTTTATATGGACAAATAATTGCATATCATTGCAAAAGATCCAACAATCACATAGTCCATCAAGTTCATTTGCTGGTCTAGAGAACTTTAGAAGAGTTTGCTATATGAATTTCCTCAATTGTCATAAGCTGATTCACAAACAATTCCACGATTACATCACAAATCGTTTATTTCATGAGGTTGCCCTCTTTTCTCTTCATCTTCATCTATGGATTAACTTCATATGAATACATTCAGCTTTACATGATTGGTCCAAACAAGTTTACACACGTGAGTGCTCACACACATGCATATAATTTGTCAACGACATAATACTCTATCGGCATGAAAGCTCCTCTTTAAGTGAGTGGTCTCAAGTTAAATCCCATTTCTAACCTCATGCTATTAGTATTTACCCCTCTAATTCAAATACACACGCAAATACTCCTTCCGGTCCTAATTATAAGAGCCAATTGACTTTTTTGGAAAAGTTAAGGATACAAAATACACCACTATAAATTATTTATATTTGTCTTTTTTTTTCTTAAAATAAAGTTATTTTACTTATAAACTATCATATAATTTAATTACATTTCGCATATATTAAGATTTAGGGGTCTAATTTGCTTCCTTAATCTCCCCCAAAAAAGTCAACTGGCTCTTATAATTAGGACCGGAGATAGTATATATACTACCTTCATCCTTATTTATAAGAGCCAAAGATTTAAATGAGTTTGTCCCTTTTTATAACAGCCTGACTAGATTTGTTCAAGTATTTAAAGAGTTTTTTTTTTTCTATTTTACCCATCATTATTCTCTTTCCTACTTATTTATATCATTATTATCACATTTCTCTCTCTTATATACTCAATTATAAATAAGGGCAAATTTGAGAAAAGAAAATTATTTTACACATGTTTATCATTTTTAATGACTTGCTTAATCTTCGTGATTTTGCCACTTGATCTCTTATATATAGGACAAAGGGAGTATATATATATATATATGAACTGACAATGGACTTACATATTTTACAGGAATCTCAGTTCGAAGTCATTATTCCTGGGAGCAAGGTCCCAGGTTGGTTTGACCATCAGAGTACGAATGGATTGATCTCTCTTGAGGTAGCTTCAAGGTTTAATGGTAAGCCAGTGGAGTTGTTATTTGGTGCTGTCTTTGAAGTGGAGAAGGCGTCTAGTAATACTGTTGGAACTAGCAAGTTTTCTTGTTTTCTTCGGATGGCCATCAATGATAACCAAATATTCGGCGCAGAAAAATATTTTGGTTCAATGGAGACAAGCCACTTGTGGCTGACGAAGATATCAAACGTCGGTTTTCTGTGGCCTATGGTGTGGCCTTTCAACCATAATATGCGTTATTGGAATCAGTTAGTGGTTTCATTTAGGGTCTTTGAAACATCACCCAAAGTAAAAGTGAACGCAGTCCTGAAATGGTGTGGTTTTCATATTTTATGCAGACAAAATGGGCATCTCATTGATCATGCTCTAGTCAAAAAACAAAGTGTATGAGCAATAACTGGCGTCATCTCTACGGTTTCTTTAGGATTATTAGGATGTTAAGACTTAAGACTAAGCACTTGATCATTGGGAAAGCGTTTTGGTTATAAACTTTGATGTTTACCCAATGATTATAAAAATATGACCTTGCTCTTTATGCTTTCTTCTTTCTTAGAGACTAGCCCCATTGGTCTGACTGAATAATTAGAGAATAAACCCTTTTATGTAATGTTCATTTTCTATATGCTCTACAATCTTAACCAGGAAAAAAAGAAAAATCCTCTGAAGAAATCTGGATTACGTTACATCAGAGCTTGTGGATTACACTGGAGAAATAAGGTCACTGACAACTCTGAAGTTAGTGAATTGAACAGGACAATTACTTTAAGTTATAATCCTATTTAGTATCTATGCAACACACACCCACTCACATTTGAATATTTGATTCGATTTGTTTATGTAGCGGACAAATGGACTCCATTGCCGTGTCAAAGTATATAGTAGAACATTAGTTTTTTTTTGGACTGAAGAACATTAGTTTTCAATAATTGTTTTTGTTGGCATTTTTTTTAACGTTGATTCTCGGGGAATACTGTTCCCAATCCTATAGGAGTTTTGCTTTTGAATTGATAGAATTTTTGCTTGTTTTTTTCAAATTTATTTTTCATTATGAGGAGTTGAATTGCATTTATTTTTTTTAAAAAAAAAAAACAATATTTTGACCGACACTAGCTTTGTTGCTCATCGTTGCAACATGATTTTTATCGACCAAATAAATTTTTAACGGTACAGATTTAAAATCTTCAATTTATTGTTTTAAAATAGAACAATTTTTTTTTTATAAGATAGATATTTTTAGATTAGATTCTGTACGTATTAAAATAGTTTAAGTATAGACTATCCAAGAAAGTAAAAAAGAAACTGTCCTTCCCACAAAATAGGTTAAAATGATTAGAAATTGGAACACTGAATTCGTCGATTTCAAGAATTAGCAAAAAATAATGGATCTACAAACCTCATCATCATCATTTCTAAAGGCCAAGGCTTTTCAAAATTGAACTGTCTTTGAGTGCTCCTTCAGTTCTTCTAGCAATAAGCAAATCTGATCAGAGCTAAAATGAAGAAGCAAAGTATCATCATCAGCATGAAACTCGTGAACAATACCATTCACTTCTATCCAACTACAGCCAGGCTTTCTTCTAACCTTACCATCCCTCATCATCTTCCTTACTTCTAATCCCTCTTTCCACATATTTGCAGCATAATAAGCATTGCACAGAAGCATATAAACACCATCATCACTTGGTCCTTCTACCTCAACCACCTTCCTTCCTGCCATTACAGCTAACTTCAAATTCCCATGAACTAAGCAAGCTTTGAGGAAGGATCTCCAGATTACAGCATCAGGTTCAATGATAGGCGTCATCATCTCGATCATCTCCTTCACTTCTTCAAGAAACCCGGCTCGGCCAAGCAGATCAACAAGGCAGCCATAATGCTGAATGTTGGGTTTCAAACCATGGTAATGAATCATCCTGTTGAACAACATTTTCCCCTCATGAACTAATCCTGAATGGCTGCAAGCTGTTAAAAGTGACAAAAGTGTAACCTCATTTGGAGTTACCTTTGATTCTGCTAATAACATCTGAGAGTATACCTCCAAAGCATCTTGTCCTTTCCCATGATATGCATAGCCTGATATCATAATTGTCCATGAAAACACATCCCTGTCCAATATCTCATCGAATATTCTTACAGCCAAATCAAGCCTCCCACTTTTTGAGTACATATCCATCAAAGCATTCTTCACTTTCACATTTAACTCAAGGCTTGTTTTGATAACATTCCCATGGATGGACTGACCGAAATTAAGCGCACCCGTATCGGCACAAGCCGAGAGAACTGCCACCATTGTCGCTGCACTAGGACGAAGACAAACCTCCATTTTCTGAAAGAGCCCAAGAGCTTGAACTGGAACTCCTCCTTTAACATAACCATTAATCATAGCTGTCCACGAAACAGAGTTTCTCTCAGGCATTTCGTCGAACAATTTACGTGCAGAAAGAAGATCATTAGAGAGAATATAGCCATTGAACAGAGTAGTCCATGAAAATATATCCTTTAATCTCTTCCTTTCAAAGACTAAGATGGCCACTTCAATTTGCCCATTTCTACAATACATATCAATCAGTGCATTACCCACAATAGAATTCTCGTATAAATGGTTTCTTAAGATAATCCCATGAATGGCCTTCCCTCTGATCAAATACTTGCCACGCCCACATGATGATAAAGCTCCCACAACCAAAAAGCTGTCTGGTCGGAGTCCTCTGTGTATGAACAGGGAAAAGACAGAGAGGGATTCAGCGGGAAGATTAAAGTGGAGGTAGAGATTAAGGAGGGTGGTCCAAGAAACAATGTCTGGGTTTTGAATGTGGTTGAAGATCTTTTGGGCGTCTCGTAGTTTCCCAAAATTCTTGTAAGCTTCAAGAAGCTTGCAAGCCAAAGACTGGAAATTGGGTAGAATTCCAAGCGTCACAGAGAGTGCATGGATTCGCTTGAGATGGTTAAAGTTTGTACATTTATCTAATGATCTTTGCAAGCATCTATAATAAAAGTTCATTGATCTTTGACAGAGGATGGAAATGAAGTGAGAAATGAGCATATATAACGTGTTAACCTTGCCAATTTTGTGAGGCATTTCATGTTACTTTAATTAAAGTCACATATTGCGAGTTGGTGTTTTTTGGTAAGTAAATAAGTGATTCTGTAATATTAGTGATAATTTACTTCCTGTTATAAAAATAAAAATAATTAGGGACAGGGATGAGGGAGATGAAAAAAGACAACGGAGAAATTAGGGAGAAGGAGGGATAATTCTTATTGCTTCCATGTTTATCATCATTTGCTACATGCCTACTATTTATAGGCAACAAGTTCCTAAATTCCTTAATATGAATTACAAAATGGAAGGTTATGTGTATTAATCATAAGAAACTCCTAATATGGCATTCATTTGTAAGTTATATAGCTTTAAATGGAGAACTCCAAAAGATATTCTTGGAATGTTATGGCCACAATATTGTAATATTTATAACACTCCCCCTTAGATGTCCATAAACTATATTAGCGTCGAATTTACTTCCATGTTACTTTAATTAAAGTCACGTTTAGATCAGAATTGGCTATGTCATGCTCAATTTTCTTAAATTAAATAATATTCAAATCCATTTGGACCAATTACCATGGAATTGACTTATATTTCTTGCCGGCTCGTATTATAAGAGGTAGTAAATAATTTTACTTAGGGGTGAAAATAGGCTAGACCGACGTAGGCTTCAATTAAAAAGACTTGTGCCTAATTAAATATGTAAAACTTAAGTTTGGGTTTGGGCTTGTATGTAAGCATTTTTATAGGCCTGAACCTGAACTTTCAAAAGGCCTGAAAATCTATTTAAAAGCCTACTTAAAATGGAGACACTTAAATAGGTTTAAAAGTCTATACTTCTAATTTTATATATTACCCTTTAAACCTATTAAAACTCATATGTATGTCTCAAAAAGATTTAATAGCTATAAAACTATATTTTTTTATGTTTCTTTTATCATAGAAACTATGATAAATTATTCATTTTGAGATTATAATATTTCATATAGACACAATCTGAATAAATTTGTTAGTTGCAACAATTATTATGCTTGAGAAAATCATATTCCTTCGTTCATAAATATAAGCCCTAGTTGACTTTTTTTGGAGAAATTAAGGAAGCTAAATGAGCCACTTAATCATAACGTATTTTGCGTATTATTAAATTATATGTTAGTTTATAAGTTAAATAAACTAGTTTTGAGAAAAAATTCGGAGAAATCAATTTATAAGTAACTTTTTTAACTTACTTAAGATTTTCCGAAAAAATCAACTATATTCTATATTTAAGAATAGAGGGAATACAAATTAGAGAAGAGTAGTAAGTTAGCAATGCATCTTAAGTGTTTGAAATTGATCAAAAAGAGGTGAACGTCTAATGAATGTAATGGTTGAACTTTGTGTATAAATGATGAGATTTGAAGCTTTGAGCTAAAAATAAGTTTGTAATGTTATAATTATTTTGTATATTCATTTATTTTATATCATATCATAATAGAAATTATAAAACAATTGAATAAGACAGGTCTATAGGCTATGCCTTACGTAAAAAGGTCTAGCCTGTTTAAGTAAATAAGCATAAATATAATCTCGACTTATTTAGTAAATATGTTAGGTTAGACTTATTGTATACTAGGAGCCTGTTTGGGGTGGCTTTTGAAACCATGGTTTGGGTCCAAAACCATGGTTTCAAAAGCTCTCAGCCAAACAGATGAAAATTTTCTCAAACCATGGTTTTGGGCTTAAAACCATGGTTTGGGAAAAAGCTGTTTTTTTAATTTTTACACGAAGTACGAGGTAGAAATATACCATCATTATACATTTCATATTGATCTACCAAAAATGCCCTTATCCTCTCTCTTTCCTAACACATTAACTTATGTCCTTTTTAGTAATTTATACATAGAAAAAGTTATTCTCACAACAATAATCCAAACACTCTCATTTCATCAAAAGCCATTTTTTCAACTTCTATCAGAAAAGCTGAAAAAAACACTTTTCCAGCTTTTTTCTCCAAACCATGGTTCTAAAAGCTACCCCAAACAGGCCCTAGGTCATAGGCCTCTGATAAAAGTCTAACCTATTCCCATCCCTAATTTTAGACTAACCAAAGGAAATAATGAAGTCATTTATTGTGGATAAAATTAATGTGATTTTTCAAATTTTCCTTTATATCATATATTATACATCAACTTTATGGATATAAAAAAATTACTATCTTAATTGTCACATATTACTTTTTATAATATGGATAAAATAAAAATTCTCACGTTATTTTTTATAATTGAAGGAAGTAATTCATAATGTTGTAGGTTCACATCCTACTACAAATATGATAACTTGTGGATTATTTTTGAACATGGATGCATGTTCGTTGGAATATAACTCAAACTTTTTTTTTTAAAAAAAAAAGTACATCAGATTCAAAGGTTAATATATGTAAAATTAATGTGATTTTTTAAATTTATAATTATATCATTTATTATACGAAAAATTCTTATGTGACTTTGGTGTACCACATCATTTGTCATCTGACCAATTAAATGTAAATACATTAGTTTTGACTTGGAATTTTCAATTTGATTTGTCACCTTAAAAAAATCAACTAACAAAAAAAAAAACATTTTTTTCAATTTGTAAAATAAAAAAATTGAAAATATGAGATTTAAATTTTTTTTATGAGCTAGTTAATTTTTTTAGGGTGACAAGTCAGTTTAAAAATTTTACATTAGACCTTATATGTTTATTTGCGATTGGTCATAATACAAATAATGTGGTGTACTGGATTCACGCAAAAATTCCTCTTATTATGCACTCACATATCTCTTGTTATTACATTTAATACTATACAAGGGAAATCTAATATTTACTATTTTAACTTTTACTTATTAACTTTTATATTGTGGAAAAATAAAATATCCATGTCACATATTATAATATGGATCGACAGGAGTATTATGGTACACATAAGTTTTACAAAAACAAAATATCATATAATAAATACATACTATAACTATAATTAACTAGTTAGTTTGTTTTTTACACTCCCCAAGAGTTAATCCATTGTAACTGGCAGTATGTAAATTATTATGGAGCAAAGGTAAGTACTCCTCGGACCAATCTTTGTCCGTTGGTAAAATTGTTTCTGTATAATTTACTGTAAACTCAGACCCATCTTCAATCCCACCTCCCTGCATCGCCTTGGATTTGAGCCTCTCCAAGTTTGCCGTCTTCTTCTTGGTGCCTCATCTCCACAACCGTGCTTCGTCTTAATCCATTGTCCCCAGTTTCAAGGTATGCTTTCTCTATAATTCCTGCTCTTTGTATTCCTTCTTCCTATTTCTTCGCTCATTCCCAAACCCCACTTTCAAATACCTCCGACGACCCCATTGCTTCATTTCATCGCTTGCTCAATATGCATCCCCTGCCTCCCATCATCCAAATTAATCAGATTTTAGGATCCATTGCTAAGAATAAGAACTATCGAATTGCGATCTCTTTGTTTGCTCAAGTGGAGCTCAAGGGATTCATTCCTGATTTATATACGCTGAGCATCATGATCAATTGTTATTGCCATGTGGGTCAGTTGAATTGTGCTTTCTCAATATTGGGAAGGATTCTCAAGATGGATCTTCGACCCAATACTATAACCTTGACTGCTTTATTGAAAGGACTTTGTCTTAGTAACAAGGTTGGGGAAGCACTAGACTTTTATGATGACTTAACTGCTAAAGGCTTTCAATTCGATGAAATTAGTTATGGAACCTTGATTAAAGGACTGTGTAAAATAGGGGAAACAAGGTCTGCTGTTAAATTCGTTAAACTGATGGAGAGGAAGGGAATTCAATCAAATGTAGTCATCTACAACACAATCATTGATGGCCTCTGCAAACATGGACATGTCAGTGAGGCGCATGAGTTGTATTTAACAATGATTGATCAAGGAATTATGCCAAGTGTTATTACTTTTAATTCCCTCATCCATGGCTATTGTAGCATGGGACAGTGGAAAGAAGCTACCCCATTGCTCCATGAAATCGCATTGAAAAGCATCAAACCTGATCTTTATACCTTTAACATATTCATTGATGTCTTTTGTAAAGAAGGGAAGATTATAGAAGCTCAAACAGTGTTTGCTAGGATGATGAAATGTGGTGAGAGACCTGATGTTGTAACTTACGGTTCTCTAATGGATGGATATTGTCTGACGAATAATGTGACTGAGTCAAAGGAAGTATTCAATAAGATGGTTCAAAGTGGTGTGGCAGCTAATGTATTTAGTTATAGTATATTGATAAATGGGTTTTGTAAGATTAAAATGGTTGATGCGGCTTTAGATCTTTTTAAAGAGATGCATGGCAAAAGCTTGGTTCCTGATGTGATAACTTATACTTCTCTTATTGATGGGTTGTGCAAATTGGGGAGAATGTCAGAAGTTCGAGATCTTTTTTATGAGATGCAAGAAAATGGTCATGCTCCTAATATAGTCACCTACAATACTTTGTTAGATGCGTTTTGCAAAAGTTGAAATCTTGATCGGGGAATTGCATTGTTTAGACAATTGTTGGCCCAAAGAATTCAACCTAATGTGTGCACATATAATATACTTTTGATGGCTTGTGTAAAGGTGGTGGACTACATGATGCCCGAGAGATTTTTCAATACCTTTTGACTAGTGGCTATCATTTAGATGTCTACACGTATAACATTATGATTAATGGCCTTTGTAGAAAAGGCTTATTTGATGAAGCTATGTCCTTGCTCCAAAGAATGAAGAGAAGTGGCTGTCTCCCTGATTCGGTAACATATAAGACACTAATTGAATCTCTTTTGGAGAAAAGAGAGAATGATAAGGCTGAGAAGCTTCTGGGTGAAGTGATTGGTTGTGATCTTCTAAGATGATAGATATCAGTTGGACGCACTAGTCCTTATATATATCACAGTTGTGTTAATGATAAATTTTGAGTTTAAGGGCCTGCAAATTCTTGTTTCTTTCATTTCCAACTAAAATTATCAGATTATCAACTGAAGCAAATGCTGTTGGAGAAAATTTGTCCAAGCACTATGTTTGGCATGTTTAATTTGATTGACTATCTGTTAGTGAGTGATAATAGTCTTGATCATGACCTTTTTCCTTCTTTTATAGTTTATTCTTATTTTGACTTGTAACTTTCTGGGTGCATTTCGATTCTTCTACTGAATTAGTGTTGCTGTTAAAATAGAGTTTTCTTGGAATTCATAGGGTGAGTTGATAACTCGTTGCAGCACTTTATGGACCACAATAAAGGTTCATTCGGCTCTATTACAACCAAGAAAATCAATGTCCAAAAATTATTTTGGAGTGTGAGCATAAACAAAAGGTGTACGAGTCTGTATTATACTAATGTTGCAGTTAAATTTTGCTTTAATGGTTTCCAAATGTTTGGATCCTTGCGTCTCCTTGAATTATATAATTTGATAATAAAAAGTAATGTTGTGAGCAGCTTTACCTGTTTTTTCCCCTTATTAGTTGCATCTCTAACTTTAGGCATTTCGTTGAATCATGATTACTAAACCATCATGAAACAATAACAATTTTAATTGAATATTGATACTCTAACCTTTTTAATTAAAAAGTAATCATTTTTTTCTGCCATCTCTAACCTGTTTTTTTCCCCTTATCAATTGCTACTCCCTCCCGTCCTTAATAAGTAATATTGATACTCTATTTACAATAATTAAATAAGAAAGAGAATTAAGAAAAATAATCATGATGCTTTAGTAAAAACATAGTATTAATCAACTTCACTAATATTTTTAATTAATCAAATTAAGTAAGTATGCTCTGAATTTAGGATGGGTGACTGTTATAAGTTGTTAAAATGCTTGTGTCTACTTTGAATTCGCCAATGAACACTTCTTAATTCTGACAAGAGAAAAAAAATTCACAACCATTAACAGTAGAACATGATTCATTGTTAATCTGTTTTGTCTAGTCACTGTGAAGCCACATGGCTACAGCAGAAACGGATCCGCCGAAGCATGGCATTAAATATATTGGAGCTAAAATTGGTCTGTCTTTGGGTGCTCATTCGGTTCTTCTAGCAATAAGCAAAGCTGATCAGAGCCCAAATGAAGCAAGGTATCATCATCAGCATGAAACTCTTGAACAATACCATTCTCTTCAATCCAACTACAACCAGGCTTTCTTCTAACCATATCATGTCTCATCATCTTCCTTACTTCTAATGCCTCTTTCCACATATTTGCGGCATAATAAGCATTCCACAGAAGCATATAAACACCATCATCACTTGGTCCTTCTACCTCAATCACCTTCCTTCCTGCCATTACAGCTGACTTAAAATTCCCATGAACTAAGCAAGCTTTGAGGAAGGACCTCCAGATTGCAGCATCAGCTCGATGATCTCCTTCGCTTCTTCGAGAAACCCGGCTCGGCCAAGCAGATCAACCAGGCAGTTATAATGCTGAATGTTGGGTTTCAAATCATGGTAATGAATCATCCTGTTGAACAACATTCTCCCCTCATGAACTAACCCTGAATGGCTGCAAGCAGTCAAAAGTGACAAAAGAGTAACCTCATTTGGAGTTACCTTTGATTCTGCTAATAACATCTGAGAGTATAACTCCAAAGCATCTTGTCCTTTCCCATGATAGCATAGCCTGATATCATAATTGTCCATGAAAACACATTCTTATTCAAGATCTCATCAAACAATCTTACAGCCAAATCAAGCCTTCCACATTTTGAGTACATGTCCATCAAAGCATTCTTCACTGTCACATTTAACTCTAGGCTTGTTTTGGTAACATTCCCATGGATGGACTGACCCAAAATTGAGCGTACAGGTATCGGCACACGCAGAGAGAACTGCCACCATTGTAGCCGCACTAGGACCAAGATGAAGCTCCATTTTCTGAAAGAGCTCAAGAGCTTGAACTGGATCTCCTCCTTTAACATAACCATTAGTCATAGCTGTCCAAGAAACAGTTTCTTTCAAGCATTTCATCGAACAATTTACTTGCAGAATGAAGATCAATAGACAAAATATAGCCATTAAACAGAGTTGTCTACAAAAATATATCCTTTAATCTATTCCTTTCAAAGACTAAGATGGCCACTTCGACTTTCCCATTTTTACAATACATATCAATCAGTGCATCACCCACTATAGAATTCTCGTCTAAATGATTCCTCAAGACAATCCCACGAATGGCCTTCCCTCTAATCAAATCCTTGCCACGCCCACATGATGATAAACCTCCGACGTCCAGAAAGCTGTCTGGTCGGAATCCTCTATCTATGAACAGGGAAAAGACAGAGAGGGATTCAGAGGGAAGATCAAAGTGGAGGTAAAGTTTAAGGAGGGTGGTACAAGAAACAATGTCTGGGTTTTGAATGTGGTTGAAGATATGTTGAGCGTCTCATAGTTTCCCAAAATTCTTGTAAGCTTCAAGAAGCTTGCAAGTCAAAGACTGGATTTTGGGTAGAATTCCAAGCGTCACAGAGAGTGCATGGATTCGCTTGAGATGATTAAAGCTTGTGCCTTTATCCAGTGATCTTTGCAAGCATTTATAAAAGTTCATTAATCAATGAGAGATGATGGTAATAAAGTGAGTAATTAGCATATATAACGTGTTAACATTGCCAATTTTGTGAGACATTTCATGTTACTTTAATTAAAGTCACATTTTGCGGGTACCCCTCTAATCCTCTTTAATTAGTAGAGAGCTAGAGAGTGAGAATACTTCTTTTAGTTCTATTTATAAGGCATTTTAATAAATTTTTCAGGTGGTTTTATAATTGTATCTTTCTTTTATTATGCATTGACTCTATTTTTATATCGTTTAGTGGATATTAGATAAGGTTATTGTTGAAAAATTGTCAAATTTTAAGGCATAATTAATAGGTTTAAGATTTTTTATGGTCTGTGTGAAACATAGTGGAAATACCTCATTAATAGGACCAGATAAGTAAACAAGTAATTCTATAATGTTAGCGATGAATTTACTTCCATGTTATTTTAATCAAAGTCACATTTTGATCAGAATTGGTTAGGTCATGCTCAATTTTTTTTAAAGTAAATAGTATTATTTTTTTGAACTCAATTAAAGTAAATAATATTCAAATCCACAAATGTTGGTTCAACTACCATGAAATTGACTTATATTCCTTCTGTTTCATATTATAAGAAGTAGTATTTTATTTCATACATCAACTTTATTTCATCTATACATTTAAAATAAAAGGGTAAATATGGAAATAAAAAGTTTATTATCTTAATTTTTACATGTTACCTTTTATAACATGAACAAAATAAAAATTCTAGAGTTATCTTTTATATTATGGATGGAAGAGAGTAATTCATAATGTTGTAGGTTAACGTCCTACTACAAGAGATGAGAATTTACTTGTGGACTATTTGTAAGCATATTTTTGAACATGGATGCATGTTTGTTGGAATATAACTCAAACTTTTTTTTTAAAAGTACATCAGATTAAAAAATTAATATATGTAAAATTAATGTGGTTTTCTAATGTACCGTTATATCATTTATTATACGAGAAATTCTTGTGTGAAGCTCATGTATCACGTCAATTATATATAAACACATTAAGTCTGACGTGAAATTTTCAATCTGACTTATCATCTTAAAAAATCAACTGACTGATAAAAATATATTTTTTTCAACTTGTAAAATAAAAATAATTGAAAACGTGAGATTTAAATTTTTTATGAGCTAGTTAATTTTTTTAGGGTAAATATGCAATTTTAGTAACAAACAATTACACCAGGTGCACTCAATAGAAAAATAAATTTCGCGAACACATTTTAATTATGAAGAATAAAACTACAAAAATGCAGTTAACTTGACCGTTAAGTTTGACCACAGAAGCTGATGTGGTTGAACTGAAAATTTTAATTAAGGACTATTGGTAATTTAAGAAATGATTTTGTGATTAATTAAGGAGTTTTGAGAGTTTTATAAATAAATTCAAGAAAATGAAAGTTTTTTTTGCATTTTTAAAGCCTTAGTTTTCCCCTTAATTTGGAAAAATTAGAGTTAGTGAAATTATTTTTGGAATAGTGGGAGGAGATTCTTAGCTGGTAATGAAGAAAAATTTTAAGAATTGAAGGGATAATTTTTGGCCCAAAGAATATATCCTATTGCGAAGATTTAAGGACCTAATAGAAATTTTTTTACCTAATCTATTGTATTTTTCTTTAGGCAAAAAAGTATCGTTTCAATTCTTAAAAATTTTCTTTATTACTGGCTAAGAATTTCCTCCCATTATAATCTATTTTGGGCCCAAAAATAATACCTATAACTTTAATTTTTCCAAATTAAGGGAGAAACTAGGCCTTCAAAAGTGCAAAAAAAACTTTCATTTTCCTGAATTTATTTATAAAACTCTCAAAACTCCTTAATTAATCACATAACCACTATTTAAATTACCACTAGTCAAGAATACATTTTTCAATTCTGCCACATCAGCTTCTGTGATAAGACTTAACGGTCAACATAGGTAAAGTTAACGGCGTTACCAAATTTGCACATAATTTTATTCTTCATAAACAAAATGTGTTCGCGAAATTCATTTTTCTGCTGAGTGCACCTGACGTAATTGTTCGTTACTAAAATTGCACCTTAACCCATTCTTTTATGGTGACAAGCCAATTTGAAAATTCTGCATAAGATCTTATGTGTTTACTTGTGATTGGTCAGACTACAAATAATGTGGTGCAATATATTCACGCAAGAATTCCTCTTATTATACACCCAGCGTCTCTCTCCTTGTTACATTTAATAATATACAAGGGAAATCTAATATTTTATTACTCTGATTTTTACTTATTAACCCTTATATTGTGGGGAAGAAAAAAAATATCCATGTCATATAGTATGGATGGACCTGCAGGAGTATTATGGTACACATAAGTTTTACAAAAACAAAATATCACATAACAGATACATACTACTCCTATAACTATAATTAACTAGTTAATTTAGTTTGTTTTTAAAACTCCCCGAAGTTAATCCATCGTAACTAGTAGTAGTACGGAAATTATGGAGCAAAGGTAGCACTCCTCGTACCAATTTTTTGTCCGTTGGTCAAATTGTTTCTGTACAATTTACTGTACACCCAGGCCTAGCTTCAAGCCTTCAAGCCTTCAAGCCTTGGATTTGAGTGTCTCTAAGTTCTTCCGTCTTCTTCTTGGTGCATAATCTCCACAACCATGCTTCGTCTTCACCCATTGTCCCCAGTTTCAAGGTACGCTTTCTCTATGATTTCTCGTCTTTGTATTCCTTCTTCCTATTTCTTCGCTCATTCCCAAACCCCACTTTCATATAACATCGAAGACTCCTTTGCTTCATTTCATCGCTTGCTCCATCTGCATCCCCCTCCTTCCATCTTCCAAATTAATCAGATTTTAGGATCAATTTCCAAGTATAAGAACTATCGAATTGCAATCTCTTTGTTTGCTCAAGCGGAGTTCAAGGGATTCATTCCTGATTTATGTACGCTGAACATCTTGATCAATTGTTACTGCCATGTGGGTCAGTTGAATTCTGCTTTCTCAATGTTGGGAAGGATTCTCAGGATGGATCTTCGACCAGATACTGTAACGTTGAATACTTTATTAAAGGGACTCTGTGTTAGTAACAAGGTTGGGGAAGCTCTAGACTTTTATGATGACTTAACTGCTAAAGGTTTTCAATTCGATGAAATTAGTTATGGAACCCTGATTAACGGACTGTGTAAAATAGGGGAAACAAGGTCTGCTGTTAAATTAGTTAAACTGATGGGGAGGAAGGGAATTCAATCAAATGTAGTCATCTACAACACGATCATTGATGGCCTCTGCAAACATAGACATGTCACTGAGGCGCATGGGTTGTATTTAACAATGATTGATCAAGGAATTATGCCAAGTGTTATTACTTTTAATTCCCTCATCCATGGCTATTGTAGCATGGGACAGTGGAAAGAAACTACCCCATTGCTCCATGAAATGGCGTTGAAAAGCATCAAACCTGATCTTTATACCTTTAACATATTCATTGATGTCTTTTGCAAAGAAGGGAAGATTATAGAAGCTCAAACAGTGTTTGCTAGGATGATGAAATGTGGTGAGAGGCCTAATGTTGTAACTTACAGTTCTTTAATGGATGGATATGGTGTGATGAATAATGTGATTGAGTCAAAGGAAGTATTCAATAAGATGGTTCAAAGTGGTATAGTAGCTAATATATTTAGTTATAGTATATTGATAAATGGATTTTGTAAGATTAAAATGGTTGATGCGGCTTTAGATCTTTTTAAAGAGATGCATGGCAAAAGCTTGGTGCCTGATGTGATAACTTATACCTCTCTTATTGATGGTTTGTGCAAATTGGGGAGAATGTCAGATATTCGAGATCTTTTTTATGAGATGCAAAAAAGTGGTCATGCTCCTAATATAGTCACGTACAATACTTTGTTAGATGCGTTTTGCAAAAGTCAAAATCTTGATCAGGGGATTGCATTGTTTAGACAAATGGTGGTCCAAAGAATTCGACCTAATGTGTACACATACAATATACTTATCGATGGCTTGTGTAAAGGTGGTAGACTACATGATGCGCGAGAGATTTTTCAATACCTTTTGACCAGTGGCCATCATTTAGATGTCTACACATATAACGTTATGATCAATGGCCTTTGTAAAAAAGGCTTGTTTGATGAAGCTATGTCCTTGCTCCAAAGAATGAAGGCGAGTGGCTGTCGCCCTGATTCGGTAACATACAAGACACTTCTTCCCTCTCTTTTGGAGAAAAGAGAGAATGATAAGGCTGAGAAGCTTCTAGGTGAAATGATTGGTTGTGGTCTTCTAAAATGATGAACTAAGGTTGGACATACTATTCCTCATATATATTATAGTTGTGTTAATGGTAAAATTTTCCTTCAAGGGCTTGCAAAGTCTTGTTTCTTTCCTTTCAATTTAAATTATCAGATTATCCTCTGAAGCAAATTCTGTTGGAGAGAATTTGCCCTAGCAGTATGTTTGGCATGTTTAGTTTGATTGACTATCTGTTTGTTAGTAAGTTATAATAGTCTTGAACTTGAACATGACCTTGTTCCTTCTTTTATAGTTTATTCTTATTTTGACTTGTAACTTTCTGGGTGCATTTCTATTCTTCTCCTGAATTAGAGTTTCTACTAAAATATAGTTTTCTTGGATTTCTAAGGGTGAGGTCATAACTCATTGCAGTATTTTATGGACCACAATAAAGGTTCATTTGGCTCTTTTACAACCAAGAAAATCAATGTCCAAAGTTATTTTGGAGTCTGAACTTAAGCAAAAGGCATATGAGTGTGTATTATACTAATGTTGCAGTTAAATTTTGCTTTAATTGTTTCCAAATGTTTGGATCCTTGCATCTCCTTGATTTATGTAATTTGACGTATAATAAAAAAAATAATGTTGTGAGCAGCTTTACCTGTTTTTTCCCCTTATTAGTTGCATTTCTAACTTTAGGCAAAACTGTGTGAAATATGTTCTCTTACAGGGAAATTTCAGGTGTTTTCAGCATCTTATTGGAATAACTCCATTGGGCATTGGCTTTTACAACTGTAGTACATAATGCATTATTGGAAATTTACAGAGTCATGATTCGAGAACTTTGATATTCAACTTCTGCTACTGTTCATGAAAACCTGTGAATCCCATGGATCCAATGTGGGAGGCTGTAACCTTCTTCCCAGCGAAGCAAATTTTTATCTGACATTATTCCACTTACATGTCTGATGCTGTAGTCTCCATAGGGTTTCTCTGGCTCGTTCTCTCAACAATTGTTGGACCGGATGGAAAAGGTGAAGAGAACAAATGTTGGTTGCTCTTTAGTTCGTACTACCTCTGTTCCGTAATACAATGGCCAATTGACTTTATTTAAAGAGATTAAGGAATCTAAACAAGTTAATTATATGTATATACTGTCTAGTTTGAATTATGCATAGGTCTGAAAGGTAGATAAATTAGTCTAAAAAAATGATAAACATAATATTTTAGAGTTATTATTTAGCTTCCTTCTCTCCCCAAGTAGTGTTAACTTACCCTTATATTAAAGATTGGAGGTACTATATTCCTTGATTCATCTCGGATTCAAGGGGTTTAAGTGGATTAAATCCTATCATCTCAACCAGAAGCTCAGTTTCATATTTGCTTGTCTCTGAGTAACATTATTTTGGATTAAAAGCTTTTCAGAATCCACAGGAGCTAGTCTTGAAGAGAAAGTTCATCTACCCCTTCTTCTTTCAGCTCTTCTAGTACAAGTTGCCTTCTGCTACATTTATGCTCCCTTTTAAATCTTTTTGTTAGTTATAACATATGTTACATGTACATAGATTATGTTGTGTTACAAGTAAGGTAAATTAGTTTTGAATCTACAGTTCAACCACTACAAATCAATGCTTCTTTTAGTATTAGTAAGTATGATTAAATATCATCAATAATCTCCTCTGTGTTGGTTGAACAACTCAATGGTGATAAAATGGATGAACATATGGCAAAAACGAACTTAATGCTATGGAACAATGGAAACACAATGAATATGAACCTCGAAATTTAAAATGTGTAGCAATGTTTAACTCTTCAAAAATTGAATGGTTTCTATTTTAATATGCAATGCATGCACAATGTGTCTATACCTATCAAAGCTGATTTTTAGAAGGGAGAATTTTATTATAGGACCTCAGTAGTAATTTAATATAAAAGAAGGACCAAATGAATTTGTAACTTCATTTAAGTCTTTTGGGGGGAAACTGAAATTAAATTTTGGAGGCCAAAGACGAAAACAACTCCATTTAATTTAATAAAAATAGAGGCCATCCACCCAACTGACACATTCTTCTTCAACCCTCCCTGTCATCAAGATGTTTAGCTGCAACTGTTACATCGTCTTTTCCCTCTCTTCTTCTTGCATTAAACTCTTGCCTCACAATTTCACCTTGAACAAGTACATGAAGAAATCAAAAATCACAAGTGATGTTGCAGTCATTCAAATCCAAAAAAGTTTTTTTTTTCAAACATATATCATGTCTGATATTGCAACTAAATCATGGGGGAAAAAAGACTAAGCAGTGAGGAATGTACAAATCTCTTTGGGCTTAGTTTAGAAAAGAGGATTATTCTAAAGCATTTGCATCTTAGAGAGAGGAATGTGTAAATCCCTTTGAAAAGAACGTTGATGTGGGATGATGAAAAGTTCTACGCCAAACGGAAGCAAGTTCCAGCATTTCCAGACCATGAACAAGGAAAACCCCATCTGAATGGGAAAAATGGCCATTTGAATAAGCACTAATAAATTGTAAAAGATATGGTATGTCCAGATCATAAACAAAGAAAACACCCATTTGAACAAGAAAAACCCCATATGAACAAGGAAAAGGGCTATTTGAACAATCACTAATAAATTGTCAAAGACATCATATGTCCAAACCACGAACGATGAAAACACCCATTTAAATAAGGAAAACCCTCTATGAACAAGAAAAAGAGCCATTTGAACAAGCATGTACAAAAATGTCAAATACATGGTATTTTTAGACCATGAACAAGAAAAACACCCATATGAACAAGGAAAACCCAATATGAACAAGGAAAATGATCATTTGAACAATGAGTAATAAATTTCAACAACATGGTTTTTCCTTGTTCATATGGTTTTTTGTGTTTTCCTTGTTCAAATACCTTTTTTCCTTGTCCATGGTCTGGAAATACCATGTTGTTGAAATTTATTACTTATTGTTCAAATGACCTTTTTCCTTATTCATATCTGGTTTTCCTTGTTCAAATGCCCTTTTTCCTTGTTCGTGGTCTTGAAATACCGTGTTGAAATTTATTACTGATTGTTCAAATGACCTTTTTCCTTGTTTATATGGGGTTTTCCTTGTTCATATGGGTGTTTTCCTAGTTTGTAAGATGCAGTGTCTTTGAAATTTATTATTGATTGTTCAAATGACATTTTCTAAACTAAACCCAAAGAGATTTGTATATTTCTCACTGTTTAGTCTTTTTTCCTCGTGATTTATTTGCAATATCAGTCATGATATATATTTGAATAAAACAAAACTTTTTTTGGATCCAAATAATTGCAACGTCACTTGTGATTTTAAATTTCTTCATGTACTTGTTAAAGGTGAAATTGTGAGAGGCAAGAGTTTTATGCAAGAAGAAAAGACGGAGAAGACGATGTAAAAGCTGCAGCTAAACATCTTGATGAGAGAGGGGGGATTGAAGAAGAATGTGTCAGGTGGGTGGGTAGCCTCTATTTTTATTAAATTAAACAGGGTTATTTTCATCTCTTACCTCCCCAATTTAATATCAATTTCCCCTAAAAGACTTAAATGATGTTTTAGATTCTTTTGGTCATTCTTTTATATTAAATTGCTATTGAGGTCCTATAATGAAATTCTCCCTTTTTAGAACTTCAGAAATCTGTTTGCCTGGAGTATTCTTCAGTTTTTTTCAATCCACTTGTCCACTCTATCATACTTCTCCCACATAAATAAGATCCCAACACAGTTAGAGCCAATGGGAGACCCTTGGTGTAGTTTAATATTTGAGAGGTAAGATTCTCATAACGTGTGGGAGGATAATGCCTTTTGAAGGCATACCAGCTGAACAATTTAAGAGCATGATCATCACTTAATTTCTTGATCTTGTACACTGTTTCAATAATGTGAGCAATTAACAAATGTCCATTTCTATTTTTCTCCAACCAACTATTCAAGTGGCTCCATCGAATCAACAATATGGAGAACTATGAGAACTCTTTTAGAACAAAGCATGTTCCTTGTGAGGTTCATTCTCCAAGCTATATTGCAAACTTTCAAGTCTCTGTAATTCAATATTTGTAAAAGAAGAGCTTCTGTAATTGAACTAAGCCAAACTTTTGCTTTGAGATTTCTCTAACATTTGAAATGATTGTGATGGCCTCGAATTGATTAAATTAAATAGATTCAATGGAGATTTGGCTTTAACTCAACAGATTAGTGTGTAAAATAAATTGAATGATGCATTTTTCTTGAAGTACAGCTTAAATCATGCATCAGAAGTCAAGGTTCTAGTTCTAGAAATTAAGGCATTAAGTATCAAAAGGATGTAAGGCTAGAATTCTGCAAGACACATTGTGTTAATGCATATGATTCGAAAAAAATCAAAGAACTGGTTCCTTGAATACAGCATAGTGATACGATGACTTTATAAAATAGTACAATGAGCAAGTAATTACAAAAATTGATTTAGAGAAGGGTAAAAATTAGCAAAATTGAATTAACCATATGCTTGGATGCAGAGAATATTGTGATGTAAAGAAATTATATATTAGGAGAGCTACTACTAATTAAATCTGACAATGATGGGATATGACTTCCATTTCATACCCGTTATTTAGATGTCATTGAGATAAAGAAGCATGACAAGGATGCACCCTTCACCTTCTTACTTATCTTTGCATATTTGAACAATCCTTCCTAAAAGCTTCCCTTTTGACGTCGTACTTTTAAAGGATTCACATCTTAAAACACTGGCAAAACTAGTTTCCCCTTAGAATCCTTGACCTCAGTGATCTGTTTCTTTCCGCCATCTTGACCTTAAGGATCTTAAGCAACTCTCATGTAAGCACAAATTGGAAAAACTGAAAATGTTTTAGATAATACAAGAACTTAGATTCTGAACTAAGATCCATTAATTTCTTTGTTATATAGGGAATTTATCTCTATTCTGATCATATAATAACCTCTATCAAGATATATATATATATATAAATATTCATATTTTTAACTGAAACATAATGGAGATGCAAGCAAATTTGAAGGAGTTGGTGTCTCAAAGCATAAAATGTGCTGGCATTCTCTCTCCCAAACTAGAATGACTGTCGAAGGAAGATTAATTTTCCACACAAGGCCACATTTTGTTGGAGCAATTCATACTCTCGTGCCACAATCATATAATATACAGAATAAGGTCACATGATTGAAGCTGCTTTAGTAGGATGTATAGTTCGTTCAAAAGCTGAAAAATTGAAGTGCCACAATCATATATATTTAAGATAGTGGAAGGAGTTAAGGGTCAGTTTGTCTAAGATAGAGAGGAAATTCAATTATAACAGTTGGGGGGGGGGGGGTATAAAGAGTCAAATATATTTGGAGGAGTAACATAAAGTTTAAAAAGAAAGGTATTAGTCCCACATACATGACCTACCGTAAAAGAGAATAGAAACCTTTTTTTACCAAGTGTTCCGCCTTTAGTGATTCGAATTAGCCAACTATATGCGTGTGTTTGGATTGAGTTTATGAGAATTATTTTTTTCAGAATGATTATTTTAAAATTAAGATTGGATAAAAGTCATTTGTGTGAAGTGATTTATATTTGGATTTGTGATGATAAAAGTGACTTTTTTTCAATATGACTTTTAGAAATATGTTTGGATAATTATATTGAAAATCACATTTAGATGAAAAATTACTAAAATGGGCATTATTGTCATTAAATAATACATATATAATATGCATATATTCTTATTAAAGGTTTAGTTTCTCTCTTATTTTCAGGAAAATAATTTTAAAAAATAATATTTTTAGGTCAAAGGAGTATATTATGTGAGAAAGTAGTTAGAAATTATTATGGTAAATTTTTGGAGATAAAAAGAAAATTTTAGATTAAAAGAAATTATCTTATTTGAGAATTTTAGGAGTCTAACAGTCTAATTTTCCTACCTACTTTATTAAATAATACATAACAAAAGGCGTGGGACCCACCCGAAGTCAGAAGACAAAAACCACTTTTTTTTGCTTCTGACTTTTGGCGTTGCAGAAGTCATTTTGGATCAAAAGTTATTCTCAAAATAAGTCCATCCAAACATAATTTTTTTTTTCAAATTGACTTATGATTCTTGGATCCACGTTGGCCCTCCAAACGTCGTATCCAAACACACACGTACATTTAGGTGATATTAGATATAATTTGAATACTACAATTCTGATTGAATTTTGATCTTAAATATAAGGTGTTTTTATTTTATTTATAAGTTTTCTCTACATTAATTTATTTCACTTATTAATTGATATACTATCTCTGGTTATTAATACAAGTCCCAGTTGACTAATTTGAGAAAACTAAGGAAATTAACTAAACAATCAAATTAATTATAACATATATTACATGATATTTTGAAAAACTCTTGTATATAATTAGATTCTACATAAATTTATTGACTTATAAATAAGATAAATTTGTTTGAAGAAAAATGCAATAAAAAATAAAATGAAAAAGAGTTTGATATTTTTAGGGTTTAGGGTTTAGCTAAAAGTCAACTCAACTAGACTTTATATTAAGAAGAGGAGGTATTATAATATTTATGGTACACATAGTGTTTTTTTTTTTTTTTTTTTTTTTTTTTTTTTTTTTTTGAGCAAAGAGTACACATAGTGTTTTAAAAAAATATAATATAACAAAATAAATATTATAATTCTGATTATGTAATTTATTTAGTTTGTTTTTTAAACTCCCCAAATTAATCCATTATAACTAGTATGTAAATTATTATCTATTGTCGAGCAAAACTAGTACTCCCTCCGTTCCTAAATATATAACATATTTAGAGAAGTAAAATTGTTTTTAAATATAAGACATCTTTCTATTTTTTTTTTTACATTTTCTTTAAATTATCCTTATTAATAATCCTCAATAATAAACGAGTAAAGGATGGATAGTAGGAATAAATGAATGTTGTTAAATTTTTTTTTTAATTATGTGGTTTTAACTACCTTAACTAATATATTTAATTTAATAAAATAAATATATAATTCTTATGTTAAGACACAAAGCGACATTGTAACTTCAAACCTTCAAGCCCACCTCTCTGCATCTCCTTGGATTTGAGCTTCTCCAAGTTCTTCCGTCTTCTTCTTGGTGCCTAATCTCCACAACCATGCTTCGTCTTCACCCATTGCCTCCATTTTCAAGGTATGCTTTCTCTATAATCCCTCCTCTTTTTCTTCCTTCTTCCCATTTCTCTGCTCTTTCCCAAACCCCACTTTCATATAACATCGAAGACGCCGTTTCTTCATATCATCGCTTGCTCCATAGGCATCCCCCTCCTTCCATCTTCCAAATTAATCACTTTTTAGGATCAGTTGCTAAGAATAAACGCTATCAAATTGCTATCTCTTTGTTTGCTCAAGCGGACTTCAAGGGTTTCATTCCTGATTTATGTACGCTGAACACCTTGATCAATTGTTATTGCCATGTGGGTCAGTTGAATTCTGCTTTTTCTTTATTGGGAAGGGTTCTCAAGATGCATCTTCGACCAGATATTATAACGTTGAATACTTTATTAAAGGGACTCTGTGTTAGTAACAAGGTTGGGGAAGCACTAGACTTTTATGATGACTTAACTGCTAAAGGATTTCAATTCGATGAAATTAGTTATGGAACCCTGATCAACGGACTGTGTAAAATAGGGGAAACAAGGTCTGCTGTTAAGTTGGTCCAAATGATGGGGAGGAAGGGAATTAAATCTAATCTAGTCATCTACAACATGATCATTGATGGCCTCTGCAAACATGGACATGTCACTGATGCGCATGAATTGTATCTAACAATGACTGATCAAGGAATTATGCCATCCGTCATTACTTATACTTCCTTGATCCATGGCTATTGCAGCATGGGACAGTGGAAAGAAGCTATCCCATTTCTCCATGAGATGGCATTGAAAAGCATCAAACCTAATATTTATACCTTTAGCATATTCATTGATGTCTTTTGTAAAGAAGGGAAGATTATAGAAGCTCAAACAGTGTTTGCTAGGATGATGAAATGTGGTGTGAGGCCTGATGTATTCACTTATAGTATATTGATAAATGGATTTTGTAAGATTAAAATGGTTGATGCGGCTTTAGATCTTTTTAAAGAGATGCGTTGCAAAAGCTTGGTTCCTGATGTGATAACTTATACTTCTCTTATTTATGGGTTGTGCAAATCAGGGAGAATGTCAGATGTTCGCGATCTTGTTTATGAGATGCAAGAAAGTGGCCATGCTCCAAATGTTGTCACCTACAGTATTTTGTTAGATGCATTCTACAAAAGTCGAAATCTTGATCAAGGGATTGCATTGTTTAGACAAATGGTTGCCCACAGAATTCAACCTAATGCGTACACATACACTATACTTATTGACGGCTTGTGTAAAGGTGGTAAATTACATGATGCTCGAGAGATTTTTCAGTACCTTTTGACCAATGGCTATCATCTAGATGTCTACACATATAGCAGTATGATCAATGGACTTTGTAGAAAAGGCTTGTTTGATGAAGCTATGGCCTTGCTTTCAAAAATGAGTTCAAATGGCTGTCTCCCTAATTCAGTAACATATAGAACACTTCTACAAGCTCTTTTGGAAAAAAGCGAGAATGATAAGGCTGAGGAGCTTCTACACAAAATGATAAAATAAGGTTGGGTACTACAGTCATAACATGTGTTATATTTGTATAAATGTTGGAATTTGCCTTTGACGGCTAGCAAGTTCTTGTTTCTTTCTCATTAAAATTGTTGGATGATTCAATGGCCTAAATGGTCTTGAAGAAATCTTGTTCTTGCCATATGCAATGTTAGACATATTTTTCAACTATGCATTGGTTTTAGTGAAAAAAATATTTTGGGCATGACTTTGTTCCTTCTTCCTTCATAGCTCGTTCATTCAGAATTTGATTAAATGAACTTTGGGGCGCATCTCAGGTTCTTCTCTTGAATTAGAAATTGAGTGATCTAACTTGCAGCTTTAATATAGTTTTATTGTATTTCTTTAAGTGAGTTGATAATTCCTTTCAGTAGCTTGTGGAATCATAAAAGGTTGAAAAGGCATTTTTAACAACCGTGAAGCAGTGAACCTATTTTTGGAGTACAAGCATAATATAAAGGGATATGTGTCTGTATTATACTAATGTTAGACTTAAACATGCTTGAATGGTTTCCATATGTTTGTTTCCTTTGGCAAACTGTATAAATATTCCCTTTTTTCTTATTTCAAAGTCCTTGGGGATACGTATATGTAAAGATGAGGCTATCTATCATGAATATGTGTTTCATGGGTCCTTCAATCTCCTTGAATATACTAGTATATAACCGAAAATAATTTTGTTGGCATGTTTACCTGTTATGCGTTTTATTCATTGTGTTTATAACTTTAGGCAAAAATGTGACTGAAATATGTTTTCTTACTGTGAAATTCATGTTGTAATTTTACCTTTGTTGCTAACAAGGATTTTGGCTTGAGGTATTCAGAATCGTAATGAAATATTATTATTTGCTTATACAACTGCTGTCCATTATGCATCATTGGGAAATCAAAGAGTGAAAAACTTTGATTCTCAATTGATAATGTTGAGGTTAGAAATTCAGTTGAAGTTTCCAAAATGGTGTTGTTGAAGCTCTTATGACCTTTTGGTTTTATTCTATGATAATCCTTGAGGCCCTTGGACATAATGTGGCTGGTCGTGACCTCCTTCCAAATGGAGTAAGTAAAAGCTTGGTTCCTGATGTGCAGAAGGAAGATCATTAGACACAATATAGCCATTAAACATACTTGTCCAGGAAAATATATCCTTTAGTCTCTTCCTTTCTAAGACGGAGATGGCCACTTCAATTTCCCCATTTCTACAATACATATCAATCAGTGCATTACCCACAATATAATTCTCGTCTAAATGATTCCTCAAAATCATCCCATGAATCCCCCTCCCTCTGACAAAATCCTTGCCACGCCCGCATGGATGATAAAGCTCTGACAACCGTCAAGCTGTCTGGTCGGAATCCTCTGTGTACGAACAGGGAACAGACAGAGAGGGATTCAGTGGGAAGATTAAAGTGCAGATAGAGATTGAGGAGGGAAGTCCAAGAAATAATGTCTGGGTTTTGAATGGGGTTGAAGATATTTTGAGCGTCTTGTAGTTTCCCAAAATTCTTGTATGTTTCAAGAAGCTTGCAAGCCAAAGGCTAAAGATTGGGTAGAATTCCAAGCGTCAGAGAGAGGGCATGGATTTTCTTGAGATGGTTAAAGCTTGTGCCTTTATCTAGTGATCTTTGCAAGCATCTATAACAGTTCATAGATCATTGACAGAGGATGATAGTAAAGTGATTCGTCGGTACCCCGCAGAAGATATTACTAGAAATTGGAAAATGTGAATGATAATGGCTTTAGTTGAGTAGAAATTCAATTTATGAATTTCTACATCATATGGATATTGAGCCTTTTGTAACACTTGATGAATTAATCAAAAAAAAAAAAAAAAAAAATCAAGAGCATTAGTATATACAAGTATACAACTTGTTAACCTTGCAAATTTTGTGCGGCATTTTGGTCTGTTAGTATGAGTGTTTACGGTCTTAGTACTGTAATTGGTTGATCAAGTGATCTAATGCGAGTTGATGTTTTACGGTAACTAAATTTAAAAGCAATTCTGTAATATTAGAGATAAATTCACTTCCATTTTACTTTAATTAAAGTCACATGATCAGTATTGGCTTGGTCATGCTCAATTTTCTTAAAGTAAATAGAATTCAAATCCACAAAAGTTGGTTCAATTACTATGAAATCAACTTATAATTCATAATGTTGTATTTTCACATCCCACTGCAAATGAGAACTTTGTGGTGGGTTGTTTGTAAGTATCTTTTTGAGCATGGATGTGTATGTTCTGGTCCTAATGAATCGTTGGAATTTAACACAGTTTTTTTAAAAGTACACTAGATTCAAAGATTAAGTCAGTTGTACCTTTTGTAAGCCTTTTCATCTTGGCCAAGGCTTTGCCAGTAATCAGTTTTGGGTATGTCTAGTCTTATGCCTTCTAATGTTGTTTATTTCCTGGTATATGTCTAGTCTTATGCCTTCTAATGTTGCTTATTTCCTGGTAACACAGACGCTGGAGTAAGGATAATTAGCTAGACATATTTCAAACAAAAGTTTGGTAAAATCAAATGCAAATTAAGAGCACAGTTACATGGGCATAACAAAATATAATACAGTATGCTCTAGTATAATTTGAAGTAACTCTGTTTCTAGTATGATTACAAGGCCTGTATTTTCTCCTTGGAAGTATATGATTAATGGTTCTTTATAGTTGAAATAGTTTCAAATTAGGGCTAAGGGTAAAAAATACGCATGTAATTTTGTAAAAAGTTCGTCCAACATCAAGTGCTTATCTTTTGGACAAAAAGTAATTTTGAACTTCCAAATTATGATCAAAAGTCACACTTATTGTTAAACTAGGGTAAAAAATACACATGTGATTTTGTCGAAATGATCGTCCAGCACCAAGTGCTTTCTTTTGGACCATAACTATAAGTGTGACTTTTGATACCAATTTGGAAGTTTAGAGTTACTTTTGGTCCAAAAAAAAGCACTTAGTGCTGGACGAATTTTTGACAGAAACACATGTGTATTTTTGACCCTTAACCATTCAAATTAAGATAAGAAAATACCTTCTGTTCCATCAGTACTTGAAGAACATCATGATAAAACCATAATCTGCTTGGTATACAAGGATTTTTGGGGGTTTCAGAAAGAACAATTTCTTTGGCTATTTCTTGAATCAAATCATGCATCCAAAGCTTGTTCATATCAACAGGAACAAGGGACTTCTCCTGAAGAACTCCAATTACAATATCAGATTGCAAGTCACAAGCTTCTAGGATCTTCTTCACATATTCTTTGTCCTCTCCATTGAAAAAGCATGCAATATCCAGAAATATGGCCTTTTCATTTTCCTCCAGCCCATCGAAGCTGATTTTAAGAACTTCATAAATCTTTTTTCTTGGAGTGTTCTTAAGTTTTTTTAATCCACTCGTACACTCTCATACTTCTCCCACAGAAATAAGATCCCGACAGAGTTAGAGTCAATGGGAGACCCTTTGCATAGTTTAATATTTGTGTGTAAAGGTTCCCATAATTTGCAGGAGGATAGGGTTTTTTGAAGGCATACCAGCTGAATAATTCAAGAGCATGATCATGGCTTAATTCCTTTATCGTAAATGTTGCTTCAACATTGTGAGCGATCAATAAATGTTCATATCTGGTTGTTATGATCACTCTACTTCCCTGGCCAAACCAGCTAGGTTCTCCAACTAATGATTCCAATTGCTCCATTGAATCAACATCGTCAAGAACTATGAGAACCCTTTTAGAACAAATTCTGTTCTTTATGAGGTTGATTCCTCTATCAACATTTCCAACTTTTTTGTCTCTGTAGTTTAGTATCTGTGAGAGAAGGGCTTCTTGTAATTGAACAAAGCCGATTTTTTGCATTGAAATTTCTCTTAACATTTGCAATGAATGCTGGCCTCAAATTGGTTAAAGATATAATTATAAATAACTTTAGCAAGTGTTGTTTTACCTATAATCCTCACATCTTTTTCAGACTCGTTACGCAACAATGATTTTATATCCTCTAAAGGAGACCCCAATCCCACAGGATGTAAAGCGGTGTTCAAGAGAATGCAGTTCAATGCACTAAGTATTTCTTCAACTATTCTTTGGATGAATGTAGGTTCATGCCTGCAATTATAAAAGCCAGAGATATTTCTAACTATTTGATTCCAAATCGATATACATATAAAAGGACAGAAGGCTACAACTCTCATGCTTGTGAGAAAACTTAATTGGATGCATATGTATGTTGCATTTGTAGCCTATAACTTGTGGGAGGATAGGGTCTTTTGAAGGCATACTAGCTGAACAATTCAGGAGCATGATCATAATTCCTTAAACCTTGCACACTGTTTCGACAATGTGAGCAATTAACAAAAGTTAATCTCTAGTTTTCTCCAACCAATGATTCAAGTTGTTCCATCAAATTGACAATGTCGAAAACTATGAGAACTCTTTTAGCACAAAGCATGTTCCTTATGAGGTTCGTTCCCTTAACTATATTGCAAACTTTTGAAATTTCAAGTCTCTGCAGTTTAGCATTTCTGAAAGAAGAGCTTGTTGTAATTGAACTAAGCTTAAACTTTTGCTTTAAGATTTCTCTAACATTTGAAATGAATGCGATGGCCTAAAATTGATCAAATTAAATTGATTCAATGGAGTTTTGGCTTCAACTCAACAGCTTAGTGTGTAAATTAAATTGAATGATGCATTTTTCTGGAAGCATATCTTAAATCATTAGTCATGAATCATAAATCAAGGGTCAAGCTCTAGAAATTAAGGCATTAAGTATCAAAATGATGTAAGGCTGGAAATCTGCAAGATACAATAATTTGATGCATACGATTAGAAATCATCAAATAAGTGATTCAATTCATCATTCCAAATAATGATATGATGGCCTTATGAAATATTCGAATGAGCATGTAATTATAGATATTGATTTAGACCTAAGAGTTAAGATCAGCAAAATCCAATTCACCCCTTTCTTGGAGAGAATATTGTGGATGTGAAAAAAAAAATTATATATTGGGAGAGCTACTACCAAATAATACTGATAATGTTTGAATATGACTTCCATTTTATACACGTTACTTAGGTGCCGACCACATAAAGAAGCGATATGACTTAAGGCTCCCACTCTTCACCTTCTCCATGTCTCCTAACTTGGCATCATGTTTGACCAATCTTTCCTAAAAGCTCCTCTTTTGATGTCTTACTTCTGAAGGATCCACACCATCAAACTCTGGTAACACCAATTTCCCCTTAGAATCATTGACCTCAAGGATCTTAAGCACCTCATCTAAGCACAAACTAAAAAAAGGAAGAAAAAAAAAGGTTTTAGATAATACAACAACTGAGATTCTGAACTAAGATCCATTAATTTCTTTGTTATAAAAGGAATTTATCTCTGTTCTGATCGATCATATAATAGCCTCTATCAAGATATATGTATTCATATTTTTAACAGAAATATAATGGAGCGAGGTGCAAACAAATTTGAAGGAGTTGGTGTCTCAAATCAATAATTTGTGCTGACATATTTTGTAAAGCCAAGTTAAACATATCAAGTTTTTGTTTTCGTTTTTTCCAAACTAGAATGACTGTCGAAGAAATATTAATTTTCCACACAAGGCCACATTTTGTTGGAGCGATTCATTGCCTCGTGCCATAATCATATAATATATATACAGAATAAGCACACATGATTGAAGCTGCTTTAGTGGGATGTATAGTTCGCTTACAAGCTGAAAAGTTGAAAAGCCACAATCATATATTCGAGATTGTGTTAAAGAGTTAAGGGTCAGTTTGTCAAAGATTAAAAGTAAATGCGAGTTTAATTTTTAACAGTAAGGAAAAGGAGAGATGAGACATAAAGAGTCAAATATATTGGGAGGGATGGCATACTTTATAGTTTGAACAGTAAGGTAATTAGTCCCTGTTGGAAATTGCCAACAGTCCCACATACATGACCTACTGTAAAAGAGAATAGAACTTTTTTTTTTTACCAAGTGTTCTGCGTTTAGTGATCTGAATTAGCCAACTTGATTGAGGTGATATTAGATATAATTTGAACAACGTAGTTCTCCATCACTATCTAGTTGTCATTGAATTTTCGTTCTTAAGGCAATTTTATTTTACACATGATATTTATAATTTTTCATCACACTAATTTATCTCTTTTATGAATTGACATACTATCTCCGGTCATTAATACAAGGTTGATTAATTTGAGAGTATTAAGGAAACCAACTAAATGGCCTAATGAATTATAGTATATGTTATATGATATTTTGAAAAAATTCATGTATATAATTAGATTCTAAAAGTTTATTAATCTATAAGTAAGATAAAATTTGTTTGAAGAAAAATACAATAACAAATAAAATGGAAAAGACTCTTAGAATTTTAGGATTTAGGGTTTAACTAAAATTCAACTTAACTAGCCTTTATATTAAGAATGTAAGATGTTATTATATTATGGTACGCATAACTTTTTAAAAAGTATAATATAACAAAATAAATATTGTTATGAATATGTCATTAATGAGGATATCCTTAACTCCCATCCCTATTATTACTCTATCAATTATTAATTCTGATTATATTGTAACCCCAAAGCCTTTTCTATAAATAGAAGGCTAGTATTGTGTATTTGACAACTCTTAAACGTTGAATGAAAACGGCTTTCTATTCTCTCTACTCCTCTCCCCATTCTCTCTTATCTTTTATTATTTATAACACATTATCAATACGAGCCTCTAACCAAAGTAGTCTATTTTCTATTCATAGAATCATTTTTCTGTTATGCTATTATGGAGTACGTGAAGTTCACATTTCTATTTCTCTTCTCTTCATTTTCATCTTTCTTTATATTTTCTTATGTTGACATGAAGTCATCTTTAATAGAACCTGAAGTTCCACTTTACATTTTAATGTAATCATCATTGATTTGAAGTCATTTTTTATGTAGATGTTCCACTTAATATTTTAATGCATTTCTCATTGATCTGAAGTTATCTCTCATAGAACCTGAAGTTCCACCTTATATTTTAATGCATTCTTTACTGACCTTAAGTCGTCTTTGAAGGAACCTAATGTTCCACCTAATATTTGATAATGTTTTTAACCTAAAGTCATCTTTAATGGAGCCCGAGGTTACACTTGATATATATTTATTTTTTATAGCCAGAAGCCATTTAAATTTAATTTTTCTATTTTATTATAAAATGGCTAGAAGCTATATAAATTTAATTTTTCTATTTTAATATTTTATGGTCAGAAGCCATATAGATTTGATTTTATGGCAGAAGCCATGTAAATTCAATTTTTCTATTTTAATATTAAATGGCCAAAAGCCACATATAGATTTAATTTTATGGCTAGAAGCCATATAAATTCAATTTTTTAATTTTAATATTATATGGCCTGAAGTCATATACCTGAATTTTATTAAACTAATATATGCGAGATATTTGGTATCCCTAGATTATAGGATATTTAAATAATTAAATATAATGCATGCATTTAGGTGGGTATCTAAACAGCATAACAACATAGCATAATTTTATCCAACGACAAGTATGTTTTTACACTAAATTCTCATCAAACTTGTTTCTTTTTATTTATTTAAAATGGCCAGAAGCCATATGTGATTTTTTTTATTTCGATCTTTAAAGGCTAGCTACCATAAATATATATTTTCTATTTTATGGCCAAATAATCAATTCTTTGTGACATGGAGTATGTTTCGATGGACTTGAAGTTCAATCATTTTTTTTATAATCCTTAGTAACCTAATGTTACTATCTTTAATGGAACGTGAAGTTCAAATCAATATTTGCAACCTTCTTGAAAGATTACCGTTAGTTCTATTATTAAAAACGAATATCGATTTGATTTTCTATCTTTATATATGGCCGGAAGCTATATAAATTTAACTTCTTATTTTGAGATTATATATCATATAATTTTTAACATTGTTAGATAGCCAAAATTCATATTCTTTTATTTATTTATTTTCATTTTTTTTATTTCACTAGTTAATGGCCAAAAGCCATATAATTTATTTTTAAATTCACCATTTAATGCTTAGAAGCCATATAATTTATAACCATTTATTCACCATAAGGCATATAAATTTAATTTTGTATCTGGAAGCTATATAAGTTCAATTTGTCTACTTGAATATTATATGGCAAGAAGCCATATAAATTTAATTTTATAGCCAGAAGCCATATAACTTTAATTTTTCTATTTTGACACTAAATGGTTAGAAGCCATATATATAGAAGCAATCAAATAAAATTGAAGTTTTCCCTATTATACTAAATGGCCAGAAGATATATAATTTTGATTCACATATTAATTGGCCAAAAGCCATAGACATTGAGTTTATTTTTATTGAGGTCCTGCAGATCAAACTAATACTTGTTGAAATTTGTGGTGCGAGAAGTGAGAAATAAAATCTCTACATTTGATATGCTTGTGAGAAATTTAATAACCACATTTATATAAAAAAAAAATATAGCCATGAAAGCTAATGTTTCGAACCAAATTGCTTGTCATTAAAGTAATAGAGGAATATATTCTGAAAATATTGTTGTAATGGTCCTCAAGACTAATGTTTATGGAGATTTATATCATAATAAATAATAGTCCATTCCAGAAGAAATAAATGAAGACAATCATGTTTTGTTATGCATTGTTGATTAACGTTCTAGAAAAGCTATAAGCGCAAAATTCGCTTTAGTTATTCTTATTTCACTTTAGCTTTTAAATATCTTGTACAATTGTAGTGTGATTTTTATGTTGTTTGATTTTAATTCTTATAAATTTTAATTATTCCAATTTCTATTGAGTTTATAAATTGCACAATGAATATATATATATATATATATATGATAATTCTTGAAGAACTATATGACAACTTCTGAAGAATTATATATATATATATATATATTATACAACAACAACATAGTCGTAGTTCTTGAAGAACGAATAATTTTGCAAGTGGGAAATATGTTTACATGACTTACTTGAGGGGGAGAATGTTAGAATACAAGTATGAATCATATTGGATCGAGTTGTACTCCTATACTTTCCATAAAGCTTGTATAATCTCCCAAATGAAGTTTGTATTAATAATATTACATGATAACCAGAAGTTCGATGATGATGATAATATTACGACAAACCTAAAGTTTATAAACGTATTATTTGGCATGACTGGTTAGATCATCCCGAATCATAGTGATGCAAAATAGGATGTTGAATGTATAGTAACACTCATTAAAGACTTAGAAGATTTTTTATGAATAGCAAGTGTTTTTATGTATTGCTCGTTCTCAAAAGAAGTAAATACGAGTACATCACTGGCTATGGTTGGAATTGGGTACGTGTATTTTTGTACAATATCAAATATTTATGGGCCCATGTAGTCATCGCATGGACTAAATTGGTACTTTATGAATAATAGATGCATCTATAAAATGGTCACATTGGTGTCTATGATCAACTTACAACTTGAACTTTGTAAATTCGTTTGAATAAATACATTAGTCCTCAACATGCAACCATATGATTTCCACAGAAATCACTAGCGATTATTTATCAAATTTTTAATGATCATATGCTATGTAAAAAGCATATTTAACAAATATATCTAGTAAGACTATTATTGAAGCCTCCGTGAGCAGCTATATCAAAACTTGTGAGAACAAATTGTCAATTTTAGAGTTGGGAAGAATGATTATGCATATTACCATATATAAATGCATCATATGGTTATACCTAACTAATTTAACTAACATTTTCAATCAGGAGCCCACAGGGATAGGCCCTAGTGGATCATGAATCAGGGGCCCTACCCTTAGATTGTGGGTGAACCAAACCTTTTTTCTAAAAATTTTGTATTAAAAAAAAAGAAAATACTTCTTTTGTTTAACTCAATTAACATTTTCAATTTATTAAAAAACACTTCTTTTATCTGATGGATTTAGGAAGGAAGGAGTAATTAATTATTTGTTTTTGTACATTATAGTATACTATATACACTCAGAAGTCACAACTTCAGGCCGACCTCTCTGCATCTCCTTGGATTTGAGTGTCTCCAAGTTCTTCCGTCTTCTTCTTGGTGCCTAATCTCCACAACCATGCTTCGTCTTCACCCATTGTCCCCAGTTTCAAGGTATGCTTTCTCTATAATTTCTCCTCTTTGTGCTCCTTCTTCCTATTTCTTCGCTCATTCCCAAACCCCACTTTCATATAATTCCGACGACGCCGTTGCTTCATTTCATCGCTTGCTCCATTTGCATCCCCCTCCTCCCATCATTCAAATTAATCATATTTTAGGATCAATTGCTAAGAATAAACGCTATCGAATTGCTATCTCTTTGTTTTCTCAAGCGGAGCTCCAGGGAGTCATTCCTGATTTATATACGCTAAACATCTTGATCAATTGTTATTGCCATGTGGGTCAGTTGAAATCTGCTTTTTCTTTATTGGGAAGGATTCTCAAGATGCATCTTCGACCAGATATTATAACGTTGAATACTTTATTAAAGGGACTCTGTGTTAGTAACAAGGTTGGGGAAGCACTAGACTTTTATGATGACTTAACTGCTAAAGGATTTCAATTCAATGTACGTAGTTATGGAACCCTGATCAACGGACTGTGTAAAATTGGGAAAATAAGGTCTGCTGTTAAGTTGGTCCAAATGATGGAGAGGAAGGGAATTCGATCTGATGAAGTCATGTACAACACAATCATTGATGGCCTCTGCAAACATAGACATGTCACTGAGGCGCATGGGTTGTATTTAACAATGATTGATCAAGGAATTATGCCAAGTGTTATTACTTTTAATTCCCTCATCCATGGCTGTTGCAGCATGGGACAGTGGAAAAAAGCTACCAAATTGCTCCATGAAATGGTATTGAAAAACATCAAACCTAATGTCTATACCTTTAATATATTCATTGATACGTTTTGCAAAGATGGGAATATTATAGAATCTCAAACGGTGTTTGCTAGGATGATGAAGTATGGTGAGAGACCTGATGTTGTAACTTACAATTCTTTAATGGATGGATATTGTCTGACGAATAATGTGACTGAGTCAAAGGAAGTATTCAATAAGATGGTTCAAAGTGGTGTGGCAGCTAATGTATTTAGTTATAATATATTGATAAATGGATTTTGTAAGATTAAAATGGTAGATGCGGCTTTAGAACTTTTTAAAGAGATGCATTGCAAAAGCTTGGTTCCTGATGTGATAACTTATACTTCTCTTATTCATGGGTTGTGCAAATTAGGGAGAATGTCAGATGTTCGCGATCTTGTTTATGAGATGCAAGAAAGTGGCCATGCTCCTAATGTAGTCACCTACAGTATTTTGTTAGATGCATTCTGTAAAAGTCGAAACCTTGATCAGGGTATTGCATTGTTTAGACAAATGGTTGCCCAAAGAATTCAACCTAATGTGTACACATACAATATACTTATTGATGGCTTGTGTAAAGGTGGGCGACTACATGATGCTCGAGAGATTTTTCAGTACCTTTTGACCAGTGGCTATCATCTAGATGTCTACACATATAACATTATGGTCAATGGCCTTTGTAGAAAAGGCTTGTTTGATGAAGCTATGTACTTGCTCCAAAGAATGAAGGCGAGTCGCTGCCTCCCTAATTCAGTAACTTATAAGACACTTATTGATGCTCTTTTGGAGAAAAGAGAGAATGATAAGGCTGAGAAGCTTCTGGGTGAAATGATTGGTTGTGGTCTTCTTCAATGATAAATTAAGGTTGGATGCACTAGTCCTTATATATATTGTAGTTGTGTTAATGATATAATTTGCCTTCAAGGGCTTGCAAATTCTTTTTGCTTTCCTTTCAATTAAAATTATCATATTATCCACTGAAGCAAATGCTGTTGGAGAGAATTTGCCCAAGATTCAATATGTTTGGCATGTTTAGTTTGATTGACTATCTGTTTGTTAGTGAGTTATGTTGAACATGACCTTGTTCCATCTGTTATAGTTTAATCTTATTTTGACTTGCAACTTTTGGGTGCATTTCGTTTCTTCTCCTGAATTAGAGTGTCTGCTAAACTATATTTTCCTTGGATTTATTAGGGTGAATTGATAACTCATTGCAGTATTTTATGGACCACAATAAAGGTTCATTTGGCTCTTTTACAACCAAGAAAATCAATTTCCAAAATTATTTTAGAGTGTGACCATAAGCAAAAGGTATTCAAGTCGGTATTATACTAATGTTGCAGTTAAGTTTTGCTTTAATTGTTTCCAAATGTTTGGATCGTTGCATCTGCTTGAATTATGTAAATTGACGCATAATAAAAAATAATGTTGTGAGCAGCTTTACCTGTTTTTTTTCCTTATTTTGCGTTTCTAACTTTAAGCAACACTGTGTGTGAAATAAGTTCTCTTACGGGGAAATTTCAGGTGTTTTCAGCATCTTATTGGAATAACTACATTGGCTTCTACAACTGTAGTACAAGATGCATTATTGGAAAATTACAGAGTAGTGATTCGTGAACTTTGATATTCAACTTCTGGTATTGTTCACAAAAACCTTTGAATCCCATGGATCCAATGTGGGAGGCTGTAACCTTCTTTCCAACGAAGAAAAGTTTTATCTGATGTTATTCCACTTATATGTCTGATGCTGTAATCTCCATAGGGTTTCTCTGGCTCGTTCTCTCAACAATTGTTGGACAATCTGGACGGAAAAGTTGGAGAACAAATGTTGGTTGCTGTTTAGTTCATACTACCTCTGTTCCTTAATACAATGGCCATTGTTGGACTATTTTAGGAAATAGTAATTGATATATTTGGTTTATTGGTTAGAAATCTTACACAATCAAAACACTTTTGTCTGCGACTTCGTGTGAACAAAGCCACTAGACCAGGAAAACAAAAAGGGTAATGGAGTAAAGGCATATAATTCAAGTTTATCCATTCAGTTATAATAGTTGAAGCAATTTGAAATGTGAAGTAGGCTTTATATTTCAGTCGCAACCAATCAGGGATCTTGCTCCCAGGAAGCATGACATTGAAATCAGATTCCTTATACGTACAAGCATGAAATTCATACCTGTCAGTAGACAATTATCTCGACCAATCACGTTGAGCTGAAATTATATACAAGTGAAGAGAAAGCTACTCCCTCCGGTTCTTAATACATGTCCTGATTAGTGAGTTGATATTCTTCACCCTAAATGTAAAACATACTTGTTATGTTTATCAATCTTTTCCTAATTTACTATATTGATGTTCCCTCAACAACAATCAAATAAAAAAAGGAGACAGGGACAATTAAGTAAAATGATTAGGGTATTTAAAAAAAAGAAAAAGAAAACATCTCATATTAAAAAACCTAACTAATGTCGTTAATATAATAAAATTAGGATAATAGGTCTTACATTAAGAATTAGAGAAAGTAATTTGCAGAGGAAGATGAAGAGAAAGAGGGAGAAACCTTATGGAATAAATGATATGTTATGTGGTCTTGGACTTGTTTATGAATCAGTTTATGGCAGTTGACAAAATTCAGAAGATAAAACCCATGCAACTCCTCTAGACCAGTGAAGTTCTGCAATGATCTACAGTTGTTTGTCCTCATACGTCTTGCATTCATTGGAAGCTTTGGGAGCTCTTTAATTCTTGGGTTAGTTTCTTAGAGAAAGGCTAGTAAGGAACTGCAACTTCTCTATGCTGCATTGCTGCTAGGAAGATGCTCAAGCTCTTGACAAGAATCCAACATCAATATCTTTAGACCAATCAGATATTCTATTGGTTGAGATAGTGCTTTTATGGAAGTCTCTTCTAAAAGGACTTCTTCAATGCTTGCCATTTTCTCAGCAATTTAGGGAAGTTTCTGAGGTTTGAGTAGCCTGTAAGGAGAAGAGCGCCAAGAGACTTTAACTTGAAATGGCAATATCTTGAGATTGGAGCAGAAAACAAAGTTTAAGGTGACAAGCTTTTCAAGAGATCCCACTAACTCGTGAACTTCCACTAGGCTCTTCCGATGGTTTAGTTTCAAGCTCTCCATGTTTGGAACCCCAAAATATCTGAAACACAAAATCATTGAAATTAAGAAAAGCTCTCTGTTTTAGATAATAAAGCTTATCTATAATTTTTGTCGGCTTTTTCTCAACATACTCTCAATAATGTATATTTAAGATTGATCCAGTAAGAAAGTGATGAGGGAATTAGAGAAGATTTTAGAAGGTTTTAGTAAAAGCATGTTATATCAAATAACTTAACTAATATCTTTAATCTTGATGTGATGAATTTGGTTAAATGTTTTTAGGAAATCTCAAAGACAATAAAAGCAATTATTTTCTTCATTAATAATTGAATTAAGAAAATTAATTAGAGGGTCTTATCATGTCCCCTCCCTTTGATCTTTTCTTCTTGGTACAATATATTCCTGCATTTGATCTTTAATATAAAACACCACTAATTGCTGCCTTTGGTCCTAAATGTAAGGGCTAATTAGGGTTAATTTTTTGTCCAAAATATAAGGCTATTTTTCCATTCTATCACCTATATTTATTGTTTTTCTCCAAATTATTAATTTGTCTAATTTACAAATTGATATATAATCAAATAATAATCATAAGTCTTTCATAAATATTATGTAACATATACCATGACTAAGTGATTTATTTAGTTTTCTTAATCTCTCCAAATTAGGCAATTGGATCTTATATTAAGGACTAGAGCTAGTATTTCAATAAACAAATTTGTCAAATAGAATAACTTAATGTTGTTGACATTTTTGAAAAAAATTCTAAGAGAAATTTTTTTTAGGTGAATTAGGTTGGTCACGTTATTTGTGGTTCTACCAAATTACAAGCAAACATTTTTAAATTTGATGTGAAAATGTAATATAATCAAGTGCTCTAAAAAAATTAGGTAACAGATAAAAAATCGTAATATCATGTCTTCTACGTTTTTCTATTTTATAGGTTAAATTTTTTTTTTTTAATCTGCTACCTAATTCTTTTAGGTTGTCCAATTAGATTAAAATCTCCAAGTTAGACCTAAGGTGTTTGCTTGTGATCAATGACATGGCAAACCAGATTCACCTAATCTAAGAGATTTCTTTATATATATACCCTTCTAATCCTATTTATAAGGTATTTCCAGCATATTTTACACCGACCGATGAAAACCTTAAACTCCATTGATTATGCCTTGAAATTTGTCAACATTCCAACTACACTCCCATTTAATATCAACTATACCACATAAAAATAAAGTCAATACATAATAAATGAAGGATACAATTGTAAAATCACATAAAAACTTTAATAAGATGCTCTATAAATAGGAATAGAGGAGTATAGATGAACTTGCACTCAATACCTTTTTCTTAATCATATTACTTTGTGATCTTAGAGATTAAAAAACTTAATTCACATCCTTAATTAAATGGAATTAAGGACTAGTGGTTGCATCTAAGTAAAAATTATTTAATATTAACAATAGGATTAGTGGTTGTATTTTTTATTGCAGAGTAAAATTACTCAAAGTGAAACCGTGGCAAACTAGCAAAGCCTAGAATCTAGATAGAAACTCAATTGTCTGCATCTCCTTTCTATTTGAGCCTTCGTGGGGTTCGCCGCCTTCTTCTCACAATGCTTCGTCTTCACCCATTATCTCCATTTTCAAGGTATGCTTTCTCTATAATCCCTCCTCTTTTTCTTCCCTCTTCCCATTTCTTCGCTCATTCCCAAACCCCACTTTCATATAATGTCGGAGACGCCGTTTTCTCATTTAATCACTTGCTCCATTTGCATCCCCCTCCTTCAATCATCCAAATTAATCACTTTTTAGGATCACTTGCTAAGAACAAACGCTATCGCATTGTGATCTCACTGTTTGCTCATGCGGAGCTCGAGGGATTCACTCCTAATTTAGTTTCATTTGGTATCTTGATCAATTGTTACTGCCATGTGGGTCAGATGAATCCTGCTTTCTCTATATTGGGAAGGATTCTCAAGATGGGTCTCCAACCAGATACCATCACCTTGACTACTTTATTAAAAGGACTCTGTCTTAGTAACAAAGTTGGGCAAGCACTAGACTTTTTCGATGACTTGACTGCTAAAGGATTTCAATTCAATGTACTTAGTTACGGAACCCTGATCAACGGACTGTGTAAAATAGGGGAAATAAGTTCTGCTGTTAAATTGGTCCAAATGATGAAGAAGAAGGGGATTCAACCTGATGTAGTCATCTACAACACAATCATTGATGGCCTTTGCAAACATGAACGTGTCACCGAGGCGCATGACTTGTATTTAAAAATGACTGATCAAGGAATTCTTCCATGCATTTTTACTTTTAATTCCTTAATCCATGGCTATTGCAGCATGGGACAGTGGAAAGCAGCTACCAAATTGCTACATGAAATGGCATCGAAAAGCATCAAACCTGATCTTTATACCTTTAATATATTCATTGATGTGTTTTGTAAAGAAGGGAGGATTAAAGAAGCTGAAACAGTGTTTGCTAGGTTGGTTAAATGTGGTGAGAGGCCTGATGTGGTCATTTACAATTCTTTAATGGAGGGATACTGTGTGATGAATAATGTGAGTGAGTCAATGAAAATATTCAATAAGATGGTTCAAAGTGGTTTGGTGGCTGATGTAGTTAGTTATACTATATTGATAAATGGATTTTGTAAGATTAAAATGGTTGATGCAGCTTTAGATCTTTTCAAAGAGATGCATCGCAAAAGTTTGGTTCCGGATACAATAACGTATAATTCTCTTATTGTTGGCTTATGCAAATCAGGGAGAATGTCAGATGTGCAAGGCCTTCTTTATGAAATGCAACAAAGCGGTCAGGCCCCTAACGTTGTCACCTACAGTCGAAATCTTGATCAAGGGATTGCATTGTTTAGACAAATGGTTGCCCACAAAATTCAACCTGATGTGTACACATACTCTATACTTATTGATGGCTTGTGTAAAGGTGGCAAATTACATGATGCTCGAGAGATTTTTCAGTACCTTTTGACCAATGGCTATCATCTAGATGTCTACACATATAGCAGTATGATCAATGGACTTTGTAGAAAAGGCTTGTTTGATGAAGCTATGGCCTTGCTTTCAAAAATGAGTTCAAATGGCTGTCTCCCTAATTCAGTAACATATACGACACTTCTTCAAGCTCTTTTGGAAAAATGCGAGAATGATAAGGCTGAGAAGCTTCTACACAAAATGATCGATGGTGGTCTTCTAAAATGGTAAAATAAGGTTGGATGCCACTATCATCTAGATGTCTACACATACCATTATGATCAACGGGGTGTGTAGAAAAGGTTTGTTTGATGAAGCTACATCCTTGCGCCAAAGAATGAAGGCCAGTGGCTGTCTTCCTGATTCAGTAACATAGATGACACTTATTGAATCTCTTTTGGAGAAAGGACAGAATGATAGGGCTGAGAAGCTTCTAGTTTAAATGATTGGTTGTGGTTTTCTAAAATGATAAAATAAGGTTGGATGCATTAGTTTGTAATATTTATATTTTAGTTATGTTAATATATAAATTTGTCTATAAGGGCCTGCAAATTCTTGTTTTTTTCCTTTTCAATTGAAGTTATCATATTCTTTTTTTTTGTTTTTTTTTGGTGAAATGAAGTTATCATATTCTACACTGAAGCAAATGCTGTTGAGAAATTTTGGTCAAGTAATATGTTTGGCATGTTTATTTTGATCGAGTATCTGTTTGTTTATGCATAATATGTCTTGATGAACATGACTTTGTTCCTTCTTTTATAGTTTATTCTTATTTTGACTTGTAACTTTCTGGGTGCATATCGTTTCTGCTCTTGAATTGGAGTTGCTGCTAAAATATAGTTTTCTTGGATTTCATAGGGTGAGTTGATAATTCCTGGCAGCAGTTTATGGACCATATTAAAAGTTCACTTGGCTCTTTCACAGCCAAGAAAATCTGTATTTAAAACTTTTTTGGATTGTAAGCGTAAGTTAAAGGTATAGGAGTCTGTAATGTTTAAATTTGCTTGAATTGTTTCCAAATGTTTGGATCCTTGCTTCTCCTTGAATGCTATAATTTGACATATAGTAAAAAATAGGAAATTTGTTAGCAGGTCTAACTATGTATGAAATATGTTTTCTTACATGGAAATTGCTGGTGTTATTGTATTTCCCTTATTTTTAGGATGGTTTGAGTTGAGGTTCTCTGCATCTTATCCGAATAACTGCATTTGCTTTTACAATGTAGTCCGTAGCATTATTGGGAAATTACAGAGTCACAAACTTTTATTTTCAATCTATGGTTTTGTTCATGAAGACCTTTGTGGCCCAAGGACCGAATGTGGGAGGCTGTAACCTTCTTCCAAGTGAAGCAGGCTACTGGATATTATCAGATATTATTGCTATTACACATCTGATGCAGGCTTCTCCATGGAGTTTCTCTAGTTCATCCTCTCAGCAGTTTTTGGACCATCTGGATTACTAGGTAAAGAGAAGAAATGCTGATTTCTATTTAGTTTTTCTGTCTTCCTTTACCCCTCTCCGATTCAAGGGTTTAAGTGGATTGAATCATATCAACTGAGTTTCATATTGCTTGTCTCAGAGTCATGTTATTTTGGATTAAACGCTTTGATAATCCACAGGGGCTAGCCTTGAAGAGAAAGTTCATCTAACCTTCTTTCAGCTCTTTCTGTACAAGTTCCATGTAGCTAGATTTATGTTCCCTTGTTCATCCTTTTGCCAGTTTTTATGTTGTAATTCCTTATCAGTATTAATTTTCCTTATTCTGGCTTACTTGCCTAGCCTTTCTTTGTTCTGCAATGTCATTTTATTTACTTAACAGCGATATTTTTACTTGAAGTTGTCTCCATTGAGTTGACTACACATTGCATTAGCTGAGGAAGAGTAGCAGAAGCCTCAACAAGTGTAAAATAATCCAAATGTGACGGATTTTATGTTTGACTATCATCAATATGAAGAAAATATTAGCTTCTGAAGTGGATGTGAACTTGTGAGTGGAAGATTGAGATGAAATTTTGAGGATGCTCTTTATGTATCATTGTAAATCACTTGATTTGTAGAAAAAGATTAGCATGATGACTTTGGTTTATTGTTTTTAGAAAATCTCAAAGACAATGGAAGCAATTCACTTCTTTATGAACAACGTGAATTAAAAAATTACTTTACTGAGATATTTGTCGATATCATGTACTTCTATTATTATTTCAAGATTACTCTTCAATCATAATGAACCTTTTTTTAGTGATTTAAAATTCTTTTTTATAATCTTAATGATATGATTGATAAGGGCATTTATCAAAAAGAATAGATTGATGCTATTGTGTTTTTATAAGTTCTAAAAGATGTCATATATTAACAATAGGATGAAGTGAAAAAATGTGCCAGTCCCCTTTAAATTTGCCCCTATAAATAATGGTATTGAATGTTGGAGACAAAAGTGTAATTTTTTTTAAAAAAAAGACAACATGATTTTAATCATGTTAAAAGGTTTTATAATGAAAGAAATTGGAATAAACTACGCTAGATTAAGTCTACTGAAAAAGGTTGTTAAGTCTACTGAAAAAGGTAGAAACAAGTGTAGCAATATTGAAGTTAGGAAATCGCTTGATTAAAAATTGGATGTCTCGAATAACCACATTGATGGTTGTTGGGTACTGACATTGACAGCTATCAGCCCATCATGTTGGGCCACCCCAGGGATCCAATCTCTCTTCACCCCGGTATTGGCAGGCCCAACTCAGGTATTGTAGCCCAGTTGGGGGTAGTTCTCGCATACCCGACCCAATGCTGCAGCATTTGTGGGAGGAGGCACTTGTCATCGTGCGCACCCACGGGTTCGATCTCCCAACCAAGCGCTTTATATTGTACGTGTTGAATTCTCTCAGAAACCAATTGCCTAAATAATGAAATCCCCTTATCAAGATGTTGACTTTTTGACCAATGGCTATCATCTAAATGTCTACACATATAACATTATGATCAATGGCCTTTGTAGAAAAGGCTTGTTTGATGAAGCTATGGCCTTGCTTTCGAAAATGAGTGCAAATGGCTGTCTACCTGATTCAGTAACATATAGAACACTGCTTCAAGCTCTTTTGGAAAAAAGCGAGAATGATAAGGTTGACAAGCTTCTACACAAAATGATTGGTCGTGGTCTTCTGAAATATTGATGTTTAAATTTGCCTTTTGAGGGCTAGTTATTTCTTGTTTATTTTCATAAAAATCTTTGGATGGTTTAAAGACCTAAATGATGTTGAAGTAGTTTTGGTCAAGCCATATATTTGACATTTATTCTTACTATGCACTGGTTTTGCGGTGAAATTTTTTTTTTTTTTTTTTTTTTGGGGCATGACTTTGTTCTTCTTCCTTCATAGTTTCATTCATTCAGAATTTGATTTATGAACTTTTGGGTGCATCTCAGGTTCTGCTATTCAATTAGAATTTGAGTGATCTGACTTGCAGCTAAAATATAGTACTGTTGTATTTCATAAAGCAGGTTGATAATTCCTTGCAGTATATTGTGGAAAAATTTTTTGGTCAAAAGTCAAACAAGGCATTTGTACAACCGTTAAATTTCGTCAGATGTATTTCTTAAAAGTCAAAATCTTGATAAGGGGATTTCATTATTTAGGCAATTGGTTTCTGAGAGAATTCAACACGTACAATATACTTATAGATGACTTATGTAGAGATGGTAGACCACGTGATTGTCGAGAGATTTTTCATTATCTTTTGACTTATCACTATCATCTAGATGTCGACACACACACCATTATGATCAACGGGCTTTGTAGAAACGGCTTGTTGGATGACGCTAGGCCCCTGCTCTGGAGACTGAAGACCAGTGGCTGTCTCCTGATTCAGTAACATATAAGACACTTATTGCTCTTTTAGAGAAAAGAGAGAATGATATGGCTGATAAGCTTCTAACTGAAATGATCGGTTGTGGTCTTCTAAAATGATAAAATAAGGTTGGATGCACTAGTTCTAATACATATTATAGCTGTGCAAATGGTTAAATTTGCCTTTAAGGGCCTGCAAATTCTTGTCTCTTTCCTTTTCATTTGAAATTATCTGATTATGCACTGAATCAAATGTTGTTGGAGAAATTTTCTCAAGCAATATGTTTGGCATGTTTATTTTGATCGACTATTAGTATGCTTATAAATAATGTGTCTTGAACATGACTTTGTTCCTTCTTTTATAGTTTGTTCTTATTTTGACTTGTACTTTTCTGTGTGCATTTCGTTTCTGCTCTTGAATTAGAGTTGCTGCTAAAATATAGTTTTCTTGGATTTTGTAGTTGATAATTCCTTGCAGTATTTCATAGGGAAATTGCTGGTGTTACTGTATTTCCCTTGTTTCTAGGATGGTCTGAGTTGAGGTTGTCAGCATCTTATTCGAATAACTGCTTTTGCTTTCACAATTGTAGTCCGTAATGCATTATTGGGAAATGACAAAGTCACAAACTTTGATTTTCAATCTATGGTTTTGTTCATGAAGTCCTTTGTGGCCCATGGACCAAATGTGGGAGGCTGTAACCTTCTTCCAAGTGAAGCAAGTTTTTATCTATTCGACATATATTGGATTTATCAGATATTATTGCAATCACACATCTGATGCAGGTTTCTACTTGGAGTTTCTCTGGTCCATTCTCTCAGCAGTTGTTGGACCATTTGGATTAACAAGGTAAAGAGAAGAAATGTGGATTTCTGTTTAGTTTTTATGTCTTCCTTGACTCTTCTCTGATTATACTGTTTCCGATAAAAAAATCATATCACCTCAGTGTCATATTGGTTCTTTCAGAGTCACGTTATTTTGGATTAAACGCTTTGAGGATCCATAGGGGCTAGCCTTGAAGAGAAAGTTCATCTAACTTTCTTCTTTCAGCTCTCTGTACAAGTGCCATGCAGCTACGTTCAAGTTCTTTTGTTCATCTTTTTGTTAGTTTTTATGTTATAATTTCTCATCGGTCTGTTGATTTTCCTTATTCAGACTTACTTGCCTAGCCTTGCTTTACATTGCAATGTCATTTTATTTACATAACATCGATCTTTTTATTTGAAGGTGTCTCCATTGAGTTGACAACTCATGGCATTAGCTGAGGAATAGAGTAGCAGAACCTTTCCAAGTGTAAAATAATCTAGATGTGACGGATTTGATATTTACTATCATTGATATGAAGAAAATATTAGTTTGCATGTGTTTGGTATGAAAATGAAATAGAATCTGAACTGGATGTAAACTTGTGAGTGGAAGATTGAGATGAAATTTTGAGGATGCTCCTTATGCATCATTGTAAATCACTTCACTTTTAGAAAAGATTAGCGTGATGATTTTGGTTTATTGTTTTCAGAAAGTCTTTTAGATGATAAAAGCAATTCTAGCAAGTGAATTAAGAAAATTAGATAAGTGATATATTTGTAGTTATCATGTACTCCAATTAAGACTTTTCAAGTTATACAAAAAAAAAAAATTAAGACTTTTCAAGATTACGCTTCAATTATAATCAACCTGTTTTAAGTAATTTTAATTTCTTTTTTATAATCTTAATGATATAATCGATAAGGGCATTTATCTAAATGAATAAACCAATGCTACTGAGATTGTACTTTATAAAAAAAAGTTTCTAAAAGATGTCATGTATTAACAGTAGGATGAAGTAAAAAATGTGACTCCTCTTTGAATTTTCCTCTCTTGATAATGGTATTTAATGCCGGAGACAAAGAGCAGAAACATAAAATAAAATTAATGAGATGTGAAACAAATTTTGAATTACTATATAGGGAATAAAAATTAAACTTTTATATTTTCGATCAAAATAAAATTACTTCCTCTGTTCTTAAATATAAGGTTCAGTTGACTTTTTTTTGGAAAAATTAAGGAAATGAACCACTTAATTATAACATATTTTATATATTATTAAATCATATATTAGCTTATAAATCAAATAAACTAGTTTAAAGAAAGATTCAGGAAAATCAATTTTTAAGTAATCTATATAGCTTTATTAGGATTCTTAAAAAAAGCCAATTATGTCCTATATTTAAGAACAGAGGGAGTATTAAACTACAACTTTTACTTCAAAATAAGATTTTCAACTTTGTCAAAAGAAAAGCTTTTCAACTTTATGCAAAAAAAAAAAAATAAAAAAAAAAAATAAAATCCAACTTAATTTATAATCCTTTGGATCATTTACACACACATGTGCATATGAATAAATTACAGGTCCCATTAGAAGGAACTTAATAAAGATGAAATAAAACAAAATCCTCAATTAAACCGAGTTCCCTATGAATTTTAATTATATTAAGTTCTAATCATTGAAAACTCTTTAAATTCTTATCACTAACAACATTTGATTAAACCGTAACAATTTTTTGGAACTTTGTAACAACATTATATGCACAATTTAAAATTTTTCTAAATTCTTAGATAAATGGTGATTAGAGTGGCGCAGCAAACAACACAGCGATAGGTTTTCATAACCCTTTTTTCTCTAAACATTAGAGCAAAAACTAACTTCCTTTGGGTTGATTAGATTACATATTCCACCCAATATCACTAAGATTTTACTTGATTTGCTTGTGAGTGTGTGTAATTGCTGGAATTTACTGTGAAAAGTAGAAGGATGGCGGATGATGTTGATAACCCAACCAAGTGAAGCCCTCGTTTAAATATGCTGTGGACGAAAAAACAAGGGGATGACCGCGAAAATCACATGCTTATTGGTAAAGTAATGGTCAATAAGAATGTTAATCACCGCACTGTTATTGCAACAATTCGCAAGGGATGGAATATTGGTGAGGAAACTCAAATAGTGGAGATTGGTAAAGAGGCATATATCTTCACTTTCTCTGATTTGAAAGATAAACAACATATTTTAAAGGGTAGACCTTGGTCTATTCAGGGGATGATGATGAGTATCCAAGAATGGTTAGAGTATAAGGTCTTGAGTGAAGTGAACTTTGATCGTTTTCCTATTTGGGTAAAATTTCATAATTTACCCTTAGGAATTCTAGAGATAGAGGAAAATCTGTACAATATGGGAAAAATGGTCGGAGAAGTGGTCTTGTACGAGAAACTGAAGTTGAATGGCAAACTACAGAGCAGTTTCTGAAGGATTCGTATTTCGGTTGATATCAAGAAGCCTTTGATTCCGGGATTCTGGGTAAATCATCCAGATAATTATGAGTTTGGGTTGAGATTAAATATGAATGATTACAATCTTTTTGTTATGGTTGTGGTATGATTAGCATGATGGACGAAGTTGTAAGAATGATATGGTGATTGATGAACTGGGAAATCATGTTTTTGGTGCATGGATGACAGTAGGAGCATCGAGGGATATTGAAGAAGCCATGGTGAAAGGAATAACAGGGTTGAATGAAGAAGATTTCCGATTACTATCAGGGACACATGACAATCATAATATGGGAGAGCATGGAAGTGGGAAAGAGGTACAGGGGGATGGTGTTGATTTTAATCGAAGGGGTAAAAAGGAACCACGTGCTAAAAAACGCTTAGATATGATGGATGGAGAAGATTTGTCCCTTCTAACCAAAGAAAGTGCACTGAAGCAAAAAGTTCATGGGCCACAGACCAATAAGAGTAATCAATTCGTTCCTCACAATCAATTTCAAGCCCAGGAGGCCTTTTCACCAAAAACATTAAGGGAAAGTCCATCTTACCTACTTAAGGTGAACCAATCTATGATAAGTGAATTTCAAATCAATACCCAAGTGTGTGATCAACTCCTAAGGAACTTGGACTCATCGTTCTTGGCCCCTCAGAATACTGATGCGAAGACAAAATTAATTACTCCTGTTCATTATTTATCCCCTATCTCTGATGTAGCGAAGCGGCTGAAGTCAATTCTCTTGAAAAGAAGTCTTGATGAAGGGGAATCATCTACTCAGAGTAAGAAAATTCGTGTTCTTCCTACTGATGAATCTTCTTCCAAAATCAATCCCAAAGCAAATGTTCGAAAGAAAAGCTTTCAGAGAATTAAGCAAGAATTAAGGGCAAAGGAGCTTCATTCTACAGCGAGCGGGAATAAAGGAGTTGTCATTGAAGAAATAGATTTTCCAGAAAGTTGGAGGTGTGTTCAAGTGGTGAAGGAAGCAGATGTTCCTGGAGATGAATCTGAAGGTTGTGGTGGTTGTCCTGCATCAGCCACCCAAGGGTCATGAGCATAATTTCATGGAATTGCCAAGGGTTGGGGGTTCTTTTGGTAGTTCAAAATCTCAAGAAAGAGGTGAGAAAGGAAAAACCCCAAATTGTCTTCTTAATGGAGACAAAGAAGGAAACTATGTACTTGGAACGAATAAGGAGGAGTTGTGGTTTTCAAGAAACGTGGTATGTTCCTCCAGTTGGAAAATCAGGTGGCTTAACTTTATGGTGGAATGATTATATTGTTGTGAATATTGTTAGTAGCTCTAAAAATATCATTCACAGTTTCACACATCAATTGTCTCGGGCTCATGTCAGTATCCCCAGTATATCACTTTCATTTATGCACTGCCGAAGGAAGGGGAGAGACTCTTAATATGGGACCAGCTACGACAAATTGCTAAGTATATGAAATCTCAATGGTTGTGTGTAGGAGATTTTAATGATATGTTGTCACAAAGTGAGAAACTTGGGCGTAATCCATACACTATTCGAAGGTTAGTCAATTTCCAAATTTTAAATCTTTGATTGTGAGCTGATTTAGAAGCGAAGGGTTTGAAATTTACCTGGTGTAATCAAAGAATTGGTGAAAATCATGTCAAAGAAAAGATAGATCGTGCTATGGGGAATATAGAATTTAGAGAGGCTTTTCCAAAGGCTATTGTTTTTCATATAGAACCTGTAGCTTCAGATCACCATCTTCTTGTTGTGTGTTTATGTTACAAGGATTCAATTTCTCCCAGACCCTTTCGATTTGAAGCAGTATGGGTTACCCATCCAGATTTTAAAGAATTGATGAGAAAATATTGGAAGGATAAAGTGGGGAGTGCACCGTATAATATTCAAGCATTTATTGTGAGCCTGGACTATTGTAGAAAAGCTCTTCAACAATGGAGTCGAAAACACTTCCCAAATAACAGAAAAATAATTGATGGACTGACTCAGAAAATTGAAGAATTGAAGAGTGATATTTTTACTGTAGAATCTAAGAGGAATGTTGAAGTTTTAGCTGCAGAATTAGAACAAGTATGGAAGAAGGAAGAACTCTATTGGTGACAAAGATGAAGAACAAACTGGTTATTAGCAGGAGACATGAATACTAGATTTTTTTCACCAGACCACATTGATTAGAAGACAAAGAAATTCAGTGCTGCGTTTGAAAGATGACTCAGGGTTATGGTTTGATAAAGAAGAGGACATTGAGAATATGGTGGTTATCATGCTATTCGAAGGGGTTCCACTAGCAAAGTTTCTACGTCAATGGCCTCAGGTTCCAGAACAATTAATAAAGGTCTATGGACAATTATTTGGAAATTGAAGGTGATGCCAAAAGTCAAAAGCTTTATGTGGCGTTTGTTGAATAAAGCTCTAGCCATTAAAGAAGCTTTACATTGTCGGAAAATGTGCTCCTGATCCGATGTGTCCAATATGTGGACTTGAAGCTGAAACTCTGGAACATTTATTCCTTCTTTGTGAATGGACTGGTAGAGCTTGGTTTGGATGTCCCCTGAATTTGAGAATAATGCCTAGTATTGTCAGCAACATAAATTTCTGGATCGAAGATCTGTTATTTACAATCATCCTGATATGGATTATATAAAATCCTACATGGCAACTTTATGTTGGAATATATGGAAAAGTCACTGCAAAGTAGTGTTTGAAAAAGCATATCCCAATCCCATCCAAGTAATTGACAAGACAAACAGAATGGTTCAAAGTTATTATGATGTTATTTCTACTAATCAGTGCCCACGGGTTATGATACAAAAAGATCCTATACAATGGATGAGACAAGAGCAACCTGCAATTAAAATCAATTGTGATGGGGCTTTCTGTCATGTTAGTGGTAAAGCTGGTATAGGAGTTGTATGCAGAAACTCTGAAGGAACCTTTCTTAATGGATGGTGCGAATAAGTCAAAGTTTCATCAGCATTTGAGGCAGAAGCATTAGCTGTGGAGAGATGAATTTTAATGTCCAATCTTTGGCCAAACATTCCCTTTATTGTCGAAACAGATTGTAAGGACCTGTTTACAAGTCTGTCAAAGCAAAGCCACCAGTCATGTCCATGGCAATCTCATGGTATAGTTTCTGATGTTCTGGACTTGCTGCATGACCGAAGTTTAATCTCCTTTTCTCTTGTTCCTCAAGAGAGTAATGTTACTACGGATTATCTGGCCGCCTTGGCTTCAAGGGAATTAAGACCTAGCGGTCTGATTACTCAATCACCAACTTCTCTAGCCGCCATTCGTCTTCGGGAAGCTCAAGGCAATATGAATAGGATCATGGATCATATCGTTCTGGACAATGACAGGGACTGTGTTGGCTAAACCAGGATTGTCATCATATTTACGTTTGTGTTGTTATTAGTATGTCTGTAATTTGTTTCTACGTCTCTTTGTAATCAGGCTTGTTTGTTGTATTCGTTTTCATCCACTTGTAATTTGTTTCTATGTTAGTTTGTAATCAGTTTTGTTTTGTTGTATTCGTTTTCATTCAATGAAATTCATGATTTATGTTGGTAAAAAAAAAAAGATAGATGGTGATTACTTTTTGAGCCTTTGTAACAATATTATGAGCATTGACAACTTGTTTGTGTTGGCTTATGTTTATAACTGCACTTATACTCCAAAAGTTATTTATAAGCATAAACTATTTTTTTTAAATTGTGGGGCCTATTATGGAAGAGAGAGAAGAAATATTATATTTGATCCTTAAATATAAAAGTTAGTTGACTAATTTTGAAATAGTTGACTAATTTTAAAATACTAATGAAACTAAATAAATTACTTACTTGTAATGTAATACATGATGACTCCAAAAATGATGTGTATCATTAAATTATATACATGTACATATAAATATATATATAGATATATATATACACACATATCAGTTTATAAGCTAAACAAATTAATTTGGAGAAAAATGATAAATATAAAAGTAAAATGGATAAGGTATTATATTTATGACTTAAAGTATTTCTAAACTAGATCTTCTAATAATTAGAATCGAAGGTGGTAAATTTTGAGAAAAATTGGGGAAAATCTCTTATAAAAAATTTAATTGAAAATTTTTATAAACAGAGAATGACAATACTACTTCATAATTTAAGTTACTAACTTATAAGTTAATATATAATGTAATAATGTATCACATATGATTAAGTAGCTGATTTATCTTCTTCAGTTCACAAAAAAAAAATTTTATATTAGAGATTGGAGTGAGTGTAGTGCCCTAAAATTAGGTCAAATGGAGTCGCCACAAAAAATTTTAAAATAGGATAATTTTGGAAAACCTGTTGAAAATTATAAATTGTCTTTTAAAACCAAGTAGGGTTCGGGAGTCGATTGTGTGTGGGGAAAGTGTTAGGAACCCCACAGCACCCATTCATGAGAACAGTAACCCTAAGTTAATTATTTAAAAATAAACATGGCCCACAAAAATATATTCACACAAAAAACAAAAAAAATATTTACATAGTTGGACTTGACCTAGGATTTAGCCTAGGGCCTACGTACCCTTTAGAGGGATCAAAGCCCATATAATTCGGGGTAGAAATGCATGTCATTGTGTTTGTGTTTTTTAGGGAAAATGTTTATTCATTTTTTAGAAAAATATTTATTGTTGGTTTGTATTTTTTATTTAGGAAAATATGTCTTTATTTTTTATTTAGGAAAAAGACTTTCAAATGAATTTTGGATTAGACTTCCTGAGGAGATTCCCATAATCTCGCACGAAAGAATAATCAATTTCTACCTGAGGAGATTCTAAAAACCTCGCACGGTATAAAAAAAATACTTTAAAAAAGGATTAATTTATTTTGATCAAAATATGCTCTTTTTTAGTTTACTTTATAAGAAAAAGTGATTCACAATCATTTTCAATGATAAGCTAAGAAAGACAAGCATTAGTAGCAATGTCAACATCTTATACATGGTAGAAGATATAAAACATGATGAGGATACATACCTTTTAATCAATGTAGAATTTTTGTAGCATACGCAAGCCACATGCACGAAGAAGGTGAGAAATTTGAATCCAAAGAAAAGAAGGATGAGGTGTAAGCAATAAGAATAAGAACTTGAAACAATAAACACATATAAAAACACAGAGTATGATGAGATAAGAATTTTGTATAAGCATGCGTTTTTCATTTCACAAATATAGATGATGAGCATATATGGGATCATAACCAAACGGTTAGAACACTCCACCCATGAGTCATAAGAATGATAAAGAAGAGAAAAAAATGTGCATTTAGTAAGAATATGCTTGAACATCCATCCCGTTAGAGATGTTTCATTGGCACGGGAAATTATGGATCCCTCCTTAGAAAGAATTTGAATGATAAGAATGAATTTCTCTCCATACTTCTCACCTGCCTCATTTTCCTCCTTCTAAATTATTTCTGCCTCCTCCTAAAAATCCTAGCCTCTCCGAATCCTCCTAAAAAAAATCTCTCCTCTCCTTTTGTGTTCTCTTACTCTCCTTTATATAAGCACCACTAAGGTTTCATCCATAAATGCACCAATTATTATTTTTTATTTTTTGTTTTTAATTTTTTAATTTTTTATTTTAATAACATTTCCTATTCTAACAACATGTTTTCTAATTTTCGTTTTTTATTTTTTATTAATTTTTTTAATCATCTACCACCCACCAATTATCATTAATGGCTCACAATCACTATCAATTTTAATTTTCAAATTTGACTTTTCCAATTATGTATGACCCAACAATCATTACTAATGACACATAATCATAATAAATCAATGAATTTTGAATTTTTTGTAATAATAATTAAAGTGCCATTGTTCAATCATAATTAGTGAAGATTCTGCAAGAATGATTTTTGTTATTTTATTTTTATTATTTTTTTATCATTTTGTGGGGCCTGGACAAAATAGAGGGTTTACACTGAGTATATATAATCCAACTGTTTTTTGTTTTTTTTTTTTTACCATTTTGGGCTTCTCTCGTTAAACAAGGTGGTCTTATATACTCCCTCCGGTCCTAAATATAAGACCATTTTGACTTTTTTTGGTGCAAGTTAAGGAAGCAAATTAGACCACTTAATTATAATATATGTTACATGAAATTATATTATATGTTAGTTTATAAGTAGAATAAATGACTACAACACCAACTGATTCTGATTCAGAGGACACATGGCGGAGGCAACGCCTACAAAGTAGAAACCCATTTCTCGGATTTCGCCGTCTTCTTCTTCTTCTTCTTCACAATCATGCTTCGTCTTCAACCATTTTGTTCACTCTCAAGGTATGCTTTTCCTTCTTCTTCTTCCTTTTCTCTCATGCTTCCCTCTTCCCATTTCTCTGCTCTTTCCCGAACCCCACCTTCATATAACATCGAAGATGCCGTTGCTTCATTTCATCGCTTGCTCCATATGCAACCCCCTCCTTCCATCTTCCAAATTAATCACTCTTGAGGATCCATTGTGAAGATTAAACGCTATCGATTTGCTATCTCTTTGTTTGCTCAAGCGGAACTCAAGGGATTCGTTCTTGATTTATGCACGCTGACCATCTTGATCAATTGTTATTGCCATGTGGGTCAGTTGAATTCTGCTTTCTCTTTATTTGGAAGGGTTCTCAAGATGCATCTTCGACCCAACACCATAACGTTGAATACTTTATTAAAGGGACTCTGTATTAGTAACATGGTTGGGGAAGCTCTAAACTTTTATGATGACTTAACTGCTAAAGGATTCTAATTCGATGTACTTAGTTATGGTACCCTGATCAACGGACTGTGCAAAATAGGGGAAATAAGGTCTGCTGTTAAATTGCTTCATGTGATGGAGAGGAAGGGGATTCAATCTAATGTAGTCATCTACAACACTATCATTGATGCCCTTTGTAAACGTGGACATGTCACTGAGGCCCATGACTTGTATCTAACAATGACTGATCAAGGAATTCTGCCAAGTATTATTACTTTTAATACCCTAATCCATGTCTATTGCAGCATGGGACAGTGGAAAGAAGCTACCAAATTGCTGCATCAAATGGCATTGAAAAGCATCAAACCTGATGTTTATACCTTTAATATATTCATTGATGTGTTTTGTAAGGAAGGGAAGATTATAGAAGCTCAAACGGTGGTTGCTAGGATGATGGAAGTGTGGTGAGAGACCTGATGTCGTAACTTACAGTTCTTTAATGGATGGATATTGCCTGATGAATAATGTGACAAAGTCAAAGGAAGTATTCAATAAGATGGTTCAAAGTGGTTTGGCAGCCAATGTAGTTATACCTATAATATATTAATTAACGGATTTTGCAAGATTAAAATGGTTGATGTGGCTTTAGATCTTCTCAAAGAGATGCATCGCAAAAGTTTAGTTCCTAATGTGATAACTTATAATTCTCTTGTTGACAGCTTATACAAATCAGGAAGAATGTTTGATTGATGTACAAGGTTTTCTTTATGAAATGCAAGAAAGCGATCAGGCCCCTGACGTTGTCACCTATTGTATTTTGTTAGATGCATTCTGCAAAAGTCATCGAAATCTTGGTCAGGGGATTGCTTTGTTTAGACAAATGGTTGCCCACAGAATTCAACCTGATGTGTACACATACAATATACTTGTTGATGGCTTGTGTAAAGGTGGCCGACTACATGATGCTCAAGAGATTTTTCAATACCTTTTGACCAGTGGCAATCATTTAGATGTCTACACATATAACATTATGATCAATGGGCTTTGTAGAAAATGCTTGTTTGATGAAGCTATGTCCTTGCTTCAAGGAATGAAGGCAAATGGCTGTCTCCCTGATTCAGTAACATATAAGACACTTGTTGATTCTCTTTTGGAGAAAAGAGAGAATGATAAGGCTGAGAAGCTTCTAGGTGAAATGATTGGTTGTGGTTTTCTAAAATGATAAATATAGGTTGGAACTAGTCCTTATATATATTATAATTATAATTGTGTTAATGGTAAGATTTGCCTTTAAGGGCTTGCAAATTCTTGTTTCTTTCCTTTCAATTAAAATTATCAGAATATCCATTGAAGCAAATCCTGTTGGAAAGAATTTGTCCAAGCAATATGTTTGGCATGTTTAGTTAGATTGACTATTTGTTTGTTAGTGAGTGATAATAGTCTCGAACATGACCTTGTTCCTTCTTTTTATTTTGACTACTGACTTTCTGGGTGCATTTCGATTCTTCTCCTGACTTGGAGTTTTTGCTAAAATATAGTTTTCTTGGATTTCAGAGGGTGAGTTGATAACTCATTGCACTATTTTATGGACCACAATAAAGGTTCATTTGGCTCTTTTACAACCAAGAAAATCAATGTCCAAAATTATTTTGGAGTGTGAGCATAAGCAAAAGGTATACGAGTTTGTATTATACTAATATTGCAGTTAAATTTTGCATTAATTGTTTCCGGATGTTTGGATCCTTGCGTCTTTCGACTTCTTCATTCCTCATCTCCACAACCATGCCTCCTCCTCCTCCTCCTCCTCCTCCTCCCTTGCTTCCCTCTTCCCATTTCTCTGCTTTTTCCCAAACCCCACTTGCAAATACCTTCGACGATGCTATTGCTTCATTTCATCATTTGCTCCATGTGCATCTCCCTTCTTCCATCATCCAAATTAATCACATTTTAGCTATAAAGTGAAATGTTTCGAAGTTGCCTCCAATAGTTTCCATACGGGGAAAATGCTGTGCGCGCGCTTTTGTAGCAAAACACCTCAATGGCAAGAACTTTGGGTCTATTTGCAAAGATATGATCATGTTTCTTCATTATTTCTTTGGCGTATTCTGGTGAAGACACTGACATGTGAAAGTTGTCCAGATTGGAGGTGGATGAACTGTCCATTCTCGTTGGCAAGATTTGTGAGAGAATGATGAGTTAAATGCCCAACAAGTTGGTGTAGATTTCCTATGAGAGGCAATTTCCATGCTCCTGGAGGTAAGGTTTTGATGGGTTTCTTGGAAGAACATAACTTATGGATCACAAGAAGAAGGAAGCAAAAGAAGGTGAAGATTATGGAATAAGTGTTTTGTATAACCATATTGAAAGAACGGAGAATTAGAACAAGTGAGGTTGATTTTGTGTATTCAAGTGTTGCCTTTTTAATAGCACGGCATGCCTTCTTTTACCTCATTTTGGCCTAATTTTATAACTCAACTTTTAACAAAATAAGCACATTTGAGAAAACTGTATACGTTTGGGCAATTTCAATATTTGTACTGTTAACTCAGCACAGAAAAAGCAAAGATATGCAGACAATAGATTTAAAAATTGAAAAGTATACCCAAAAGTAACAGATTTTTCTTTTGAGATATTGCCTAGTCTTTAGATTGTCAAACCTAATCTAAATTAAATTATAACCAAAATCAATAATTGAATGCAATGCGATATATGCTTGAACACCCAATGTGTTTTATAATGGAACACCCAATGTGTTTTATAATTGAACACCCAATGTTCAACTAACTCTACTCACTAATGTTTTGGCAGACTAATTTGAGCGTATGCGTTGCAAATTTTAAAAATTTAGCAGGGCCTATGAGACAAACCATTACTGAGACCATCCATTTTAACACCTAATGTGTTTTAGCAGCAGTCTGTCACCAACTACAGCTAAAACTGACACTAAAGTTTTCTTTTAACATTTGACCTCTATAGTGGTATAAATGGCAGCACCATCGCTAAATTGGGTATTTAGCACTAGTTTTGTATAATAACCACCATTCACAATTGTAATGGCTCCCCAAACAAGGGTGCCTTTTTCATTATTTTGAAGTGTTCCAAAAGTTATGACTGAAATGCAGCCATTAGGATCAGTTACATTGATATGTACTGATTAGCATATATTCAGTAAATGATGACAATACATACACATAAACTGATATATTTATTTTATGTCACTGACAAAAATACAGTCCTACAAAGATGAAACATAGATGAAAGCCTACAGACATAGTTTTACTAAATTCGAAGGATCAAATTTGACTAAGAACTCCATTAGTAAATTAGTTGGAATATTTATTAATAATAGAGCATTCATCTTCACAGTAAATTGCAAGCCGGTAACCCCTTTTTTCAGAGCAAGCTGGTACCATACTTCTTATGTAGTTATTTCCTCCGATCCTAAATATAGGGTCTATTTATCTACTTGATCAAATTAAGGGTATTAATTATGTTAGTTAGCATGGGTTGTTTTTTCTAAAAGACTCAAATTATCTTCCCTTATTCCTTCCCCCATCTCTTACTTGATTATTGTTGGAGGAGCACCAGTATTGATAATTTGGGGAAATGTAAACAAAAATTAGAATTAAGTCCTATATTTAGGTCCAGAGAGAGTATTATAGTCACTAATAGGAAGTGTATACATGAAGATACATAAACATAAAAAGAAAAATCATAATCAATTCTACTAAAACTTAAATTTTTAATCAAACTTAACAAGAAATTATTTGAGTCTGGTTGAAAAGGGATTGCCCATATCAACAAGAGGGGGGATGTTTAAACACAATAAATTTGCAGGGAATGGCGCAACAATTTTAGTGTCAAGAGTGAAACACCAAGTTCAAGATAACCAAACAAAGTGATTTCATCTATATTAATAACTCAGTTAAAGTGGTGTGCCAACATGCACACATCCCTCAATCAAAGAACAAGATACATGCAAGATGATTAAATCAAACTAGAGAAACCCCTATCAACGGTGTACTCAACATACTACTATGATCCATTGAAAATCCAAAGGAGAAGAATAAATAGTTGAATGAAATTTGTTTCACTTTTCTGTATACAGTATCCATCAAGGTAATGACTGACTTTTATTACTATAATCTGGTAGAGAATAGAGAAATATTTTGGCTAAAGGCACCTTTGAATTCTGATTTCCTTGAATTTTATACCCTCTAAATAGTTGAATCTCACTACTCCCATAGTCCAACAGGGTGATCAGTTTGAAGGAATGGGATTGATCTTTCTGGATACCTCTTCAATGATCTCATTTATAAATTTATATTCAAGTTGAGACCTGCAACAGAATAGAAAATCATGTGAAGTGAATCTGAAGTTAGTAGTCAAATCTAATGTCCACTCTCTACATCAATATTCATTTCAGTTCCACTTATTGAAGAAACAAATATAAAAATCATCATGCATACATATCATCGACAATAATAATAACAGAAAACCGTGGTGAAAGGTACGCACCCATGCTGGTGACTTACTTTCGATGGATCAAAACCGTAGAACACCAGCCAGACCAAGCGATCCTTTGCTTTGACGTAGTGAAGCACTCCTCCGGCCTTAATTATAAGATGAAGTTAACTTATTTTTTTTAGAAATTAAAGATATAAAATAAATCATTTTAAGTTGTTTATATTTATCTTTTTTCCTTAGAACTAATTTATTTCACTTATAATCTAATTATATATATCATATATTGTAATTTAGTGGTCTAATTGGTTTCTTTAATCTCCACAACAAAAGTCAATTTGATCTTATAATTAAACCGGAGGGAGTATATTGACAAGTTCATCAAGGCAAAAAGTGAAGGAAGCATAGTTTTGAGAGAAAACGATGATGGCGCTTTTAGATTGTTGAATGGCATGGACAAGAGCTGGAGTGATTTCTTACCCTCCTTGGGAATCAACATTATCAGTGAATGTGATAATACCCTTTTGCATAAAAGAATTGTAGAGATGACCGGTAAAATTGGTGCGGGTTTATTCACATCTGAAACTAAGGACGACGATGATATTAGTTTAGTCCTGGACCTGCTATTATAAGACCTGTATTAGTAATTTGCTATGAGGTGAGAAACTCAAAATTTTTGGAGCAGGGTTAAAGATGAAAGCATAGCTAGCTACCTGCCGTAGAATTGACAGAGACAATGATGGTGATCTTCGATTCCCTGTGAGAACGCTTCTTCCTTGCCCCCCACAACGGTTGACTTTACTAAAATATTCAATATCTTAAAGAAAGATAAAGAATTATTCAAAAATCAAAATTGATTTATCAAAATTTTTTCTCCAAATTAATTTGTTTCACTTATAAACTATTCCCTCCAGTTCTAATTATAAAATCAAATTGACTTTTTTTATGGAGGCTAAGAAAGCATATTAGATAATTAAATTAACATATGTTATATGTAACTAGATTATATATTAGTTTATAAGTAAAATAAATTAGTTTTGAAGAAAAAAGATGAATATAAAAAATTTAAATTGATTTATTTTGTATCATTAATTGCTCCAAAAAAGTTAACTTGATCTTATAATTAGGATCGGAGGGAGTAATATATCATATAATAATGTACCATATATGTTATAATTAACTAACTTATTTAGCCTCCTAAATCGCCAAAAAAATGTTAACTATATCTTATATTAAGGATTAGATGGATTATTTTACAATACCACAAGATAATATATATATATATATATATATAAATGTGGTAAGGGTTTTGAATGCCCCAAAAATTTCCTCGAATAAGCACCGACCACTCAGAAGTTTTTAAAATCGTAAATGTCCAAAAAAGTATTATTTTGTAGCATTTATACCCCAAATTAATGGAGAGACAAACAGATATTTGGCACGTAAGGCTAAATGCTATATCATAGTCAAACCCTTCTTATAGGTGATGATATGATATGGGTTAAGGTTTTTAAATTAAGATTCTTAAATTAAGGGTTTTTTTTTTTTTACTTGTGAAGAAAATTAAGGGAATTGAAAGAACGAAATCCCCTGGATATCACAATGATTTCAAAATTAGAGCTTAAACATATGACTAAATACAGTCAATATTAACATGGTTTTCACGAAAAGAAGTATCCAGACATTTCACGCTTTTAGTTCATCATCATAGTACGTTCCTGTTATCAATTTAATTAAAATGCGAAGTCATTTTTCATTTCCTTCTTCATACATGGTTTTCTAATTTTTTTCTTCACTAATTAATGCAGATGATAACCAGTATAAAGGGCTCATGAAATAAAATATAAAAGATCAATAAAAAGAAGATAACTCTTTTTAATAACATTTGACTAGTTTCATTGAAACTAAAGATATAAATGATGAGAATTACATTCATATCCTAAAGAATACAATCAATATCAAACAAGTCACATATACTTGTCAATGATTTTTTTTCACTTATTAATAATAGCTTTTTCACTTATCATTGATAAGTTATTGGACTTATTTGATATTGATGGTCTTTCTTAGCATCTGAACACAATTCTCCCTGTAAATAATCCGCTTGCTTTCTGCTTTCCAATTTCCATTGAAACGTAAATTCACTTTGTCACTTTCTTAATAAATATCGAAGTTCCGAGTTATAGGGTTTGAGATAGATTCATATATTAATGGCATTCACTTGGCCTCTTGTATTGGATTTTTTTGGGGTCAAATCTTATATTGGATGTTCAATATATTAAGTTTGATAATTGCCAAAAATCTTGATAATTATCTTTTATACTCATATACCTCTTTTCTTTTCTTTTTTTTTTTTTATAACAGTAATCCAGGAAATCGAATCTTTTACTCCTTCAACTTTCAAATCATTTAATGTAATATTCATTCCATTAAATTTTGAACTTTTGAGTTTTGAGTTGTTTAAAACTTAATCCTTAAACTTACATGTTTTTTTTTTTAATAGAAAAGGATCCTTCTAGCCCAATCCATCCTCTATGTGGAAAGACAAGTGCTGATTTGGCTTCCAGCTCATCATCTCCACGTCATCAATCCCTCTCCAAGATCTGTATTTTCTTGCAATGGGAATTTTTAGTTAGTGGCCTCCTCCTCCTCCGTTTCCGAGTTTATCAAATCAATGGAAACCCATAAAGGGAGGATGAACTAGGAAAAACATGCTTTGGATGATGCAAATCATACAATAGCTGAGATTCTAGGATTCTCAATGGCTCTCTCAAATGCAACTGAAATCTTGTTACCCCTTTGAGCTCCTCATTCTCTATGAAAGTATGCGCTCTCTTTTGACACCAGGCTTCATATAGATGGCTTGTGAAGGTACATTGTACTTCCACCTCTTCAAGGATTTTGAGCTAAAAGCCATTACTTTTAATTTCCTGGTCAAACAGATCAATGATACAGAATTCATCTTTGTTTTGATACAATAAATAGCGTGTTTATACACACACACACATAAAAAACAAATGTTACCTTTGTCCTTAGGTATGAACGTGTGTCTAAGATAACAATATGATGAATTTAGACAACCAACGCAAAATAACATAAATAAAAAGTTTAATTTACATTAGTACTTCTCCTTTCCTAAATATAGGATATATTTAAAGATGTGAGTCTGTTCCTAAATATTACATCCCTTTCTAATTTTTAGTAAAGTTTTTTCAAATTATCCCTATCGATACTCCTCAACAATAAACAAGCAAGAGAAGAATAGTGGGAATAAAGATGTGGTTAGAGCGATTTAATAATATAATGTGATTTTAACAAATTTAACTAACATTTTTTATTTAATCAAATTAGATAAATATATATTATATTTAGGAATAGAAGGAGTATTGAATTTTGTTAGAGTATTGGAAAATCCTATTAGATATGAAATAGATTGCCTTTTCATGAAAAAAAAGAAGTTAATTTAACTTACTTTGGTTTCTTCAACTAGGTTTTATATTAATGAGTAATAGTACTATAGTGGTACTCCCCCAGTCCACATTATAAGAGGTAATCAACAACTAATGTAGGGTAAAATTAATGTGGTTTTTCAATTTTACCCTTATACCATTTATTATACACTCACACTCTTTATTCCTCTTTACATTTAATATGCAAGGGTAAATACGAAAATCAAACATTTATTATCTTAACTTTTATAGACCACCTCTTATACTATAGACAAAAATATTACTCCCTCCGTTCCTAAATATAATAACTATTTACCTAATTTAATTAGATTAAAGATGATAATTAAGTTAATTAAAATCATATGATATCACCAAAACACTATAAATATTTACATTTATTCTCACACTCCCTCCCTTATTTATTTATTTATTATTGAAAGGGATCAATCAATAATAGACATAATTTAAAGAAAATAAATAAAGAGAAATTAGAAAAAGTTCATATGTATTTAATGCAGGAGGAAGGGGGTAGAATCATTCTAACTTGGTTAAATTGTCTCTGTTTCTGTAGTGTACAATCACATACCTAGATTCCTTCTCCAAAATTGTTTCACTTCGCACCATCTCCTTCAAATTCGATCTTCTTCTTCTTCTTCGTGCCTGATCTCCGCGACCATGCATCGTCTTCATCTATTATGTCCATTCTCAAGGTATGCTTTCCCTAAACCTTCTTCTGCTTCTCTCTTGCTTCCCTCTTCCCATTTCTCTGCTCTTTCATATAACTCCGACGACCCATTGCTTCATTTCATCGAATCCTCCATCTGCATCCCCCACCTTCCATCTTCCAAATTAATCACTTTTTAGGATCAATTGCTAAGGATAAATGCTATCGAATTGCGATCTCATTGTTCGCTCAAGCGGAGCTCAAGGGATTCGTTCCTAATTTGGTTACACTGAACATCTTGATCAATTGTTGCTGCCATGTGGGTCAGTTGAATCCTACTTTCTCTATGTTGGGAAGGGTTCTTAAGTTGGATCTTCGACCCAATACCATAACATTGACTATATTAATAAAAGGACTGTGTCTTGGTAACAAGGTTGGGGAAGCACTAGACTTTTATGATGACTTAACTGCTAAAGGTTTTCAATTCGATGGAATTAGTTATTGAACTCTGATCAATGGACTGTGTAAAATAGGGGAAATAAGGTCTGCTGTTAAATTGGCTAAACTGATGGAGAAGAAGGGAATTCAATCTAATGTAGTCATCTATAGCACTATTATTGATAGCCTCTGCAAACATGGATGTGTCTCTGAGGCGCATGACTTGTTCTAACAATGACTGATCAAGGAATTCAGCCAAATGTTATTACTTATACTTCACTCATCCATGGCTATTGCAGCATGGGACAGTGGAAAGAAGCTATCCCATTGCTCCATGAAATGGTATTGAAAGGCATCAAACCTAATGTTTATACCTTTAATGTACTCATTGATGTGTTTTGTAAAGAAGGGAAGATTATTGAAGCTCAAACAGTGTTTGCTAGGATGATGAAATGTGGTGAGAAACCCAATGTGTTCAGTTACAATTCTATTATGGATGGATACTGTGTGATGAATAATGTGAGTGAGTCACAGGAAGTATTCAACAAAATGGTTCAAAGTGGTTTGGTAGCTAGTATAGTTAGTTATACCATACTAATAAATGGATTTTGTAAGATTAAAATGGCCGATGCGGCTTTAGATCTTTTTACAGAAATGCGTCGCAAAAGCTTGGTTCCTAATGTGATAACTTATAATTCTCTTATTGATGGCTTATGCAAATCAGGGAGAATATCAGATGTGCAAAGTCTTCTTCCTGAGATGCAAGAAAGCGGTCAAGCCCCTGATACAGTCACCTATAATATTTTGATAGGTTCATTTGTCAAAAATCAAAATCTTGATAAGGGGATTTCATTATTTAGGCTGATGGTTTCTCGGAAAATTCAACCCAATGTGTGCACATACAATATACTTATTGATGGCTTGTATAAAGGTGGTAGACTACATGATGCTCATGAGATTTTTCAGTACCTTTTGACCAGTGGCTATCATCTTGATGTCTACACATATAACATTATGATCAATGGCCTTTGTAGAAAAGGCTTGTTTGATGAAGCTATGGTCTTGCTTTCGAAAATGAGTGCAAATGGATGTCTCCCGAATTCAGTAACATATACGACACTTCTTCGAGCTCTTCTGGAAAAAAGCAAGTATGATAAGGCTGAGAAGCTTCTACACAAAATGATCGGTGGTGGTATTCTAAAATGGTAATCTAAGGTTGGTACTATATTCATAACATATGTTATACTTATATTTCCATTCTATCTTCCATTCCTAACAATAACTATATTACACTTAACTTTTTAATGCTAAACATTTGTGTGTTTTCCATCTTTTAATAATCCTCCCTACCTTTTTGCTCTAGATTCCCCAGAAAAAACATCTTTCTAGATAAATATACGTGAAACCTATCATTAAAAATAAATATACATGAAACCCTACTAAACAGCCAAATGGAACTACCTTCAGATCATTTTTCCTTTTCACCACTGAACCAAAAGACTCATCCATGTCCAACTTCGCAAGCTTCTTCCCTTCTAGAAGTTTCCAATCAAAATGGTAAAGTACATTTGAAAGTAAAAATTCTAAAACAGTTTTACCAAATGTGGTTTTAGGACATATTCTTCTCCCAGCACCAAATGGAATATAGTCCAAGTTTAAACCTTTGAAGTTGTAATCAGCTGATGCAGTAAGAAACCTCTTAGGCTCAAATCTCTGGTTCATTCCAATTCTTAGGATCTCTTCCAATAGCCCATACATTAATAATAATTTGTCTTAGGAGGCATCACGTATCCATTTATAATACAGTTCTCACTATTTTCTCTTGGAACCAACAATGGTAGAGGTGGATGTAGCCTTTAGGTTTCTTTGATAACAGTACCTAAATATTTTAATTGGTGAAGCTTTGATTCATCTACATACCCTTGTCCTCCGAAGACCCTTCTTACCTAATGAAGAGCCAACAATTCTCGTAAAGTCTCTAAATAATTTCCAACTTATAAATCAATATGAATGAATAAATAACTGATCCAATATGTATAGTATGAATCATTTTTACAAATTTACACTAACACATTGTTAATAAAGCTTTGAAAATTCAATATGTGGTTATACCTCTGCTTGTGCCTCTTTCATTATCTCTGGATTTTTGAGCAATTTTGACAGTGCCCACTTGTTATGGTTACTGTTGTGTCAGTTCCAGCCATAAAAATGTCCTAAAAAAGGATTCACAATTATCATTAGACGGATTTGTGCACATGAAAAGTTTATGAAATTACAATTTTATATTACGCACATTAACTAACCACAAGAACAGCCTTAATGTTGTAGAGAGACAAGGGGATCTCAAAAATCATTTTCCTCTTCAATCGTAAGAGCATCAACTAGGTCCTCCTCTATCTCTCCAACTTTATCACCTTTCTTTTCTTTGTGGTCTCTGATTATGTCTCCGAAAATTCTATTACAGACTTTGTGTACCTTCATGATTCGAGCTCTCATCCCAGTGATGGCACTAATAAATTTCAAAGAAGGATAGAAATCAGAAATTTAGAACCCAGAAGTTAGCTTTATTACTTGCTCTACAACATGCAACACATGTTCTGTGTTCTGTCTTTTTCCTAAAGGCTGCCCTTGTCACTATAGAATTTGTGAGTGCTAATATTTTTGGTCTGAGATTTATGACAGAACCTTCATGTTCAGAGATGTTCCTCACAAGTGTAGAAACCTCCACTTCCCTAATCCTTCTAAATGATTGAACCCTTTTAGCTGAAAAAGTCTCTAAAGTACAAATGCTTCGAAGTTGCCTCCAATAATTTCCATTTGGGGAAAATGCCATGTCTGTGCTTTTGTAACAAAACACCTCAATGGCAAGAACTTTGGGTCTATTTGCAAAGATATGATCATGTGTCTTGATTATTTCTTCGCCTTCTTCTTCTTCGTGCTTGATCTCCGCGACCATGCTTCGTCTTCATTTATTGTGTCCATTCTTAAGGTATGCTTTCCCTAAACCTTCTTCTGCTTCTCTCTTGCTTCCCTCTTCCTATTTCTCTGCTCTTTCCCAAACCCCACTTTCATATAACATCGACGACGCCGTTTCTTCAATTCATCGGTTGCTTCATTTGCATCCCCCACCTTCCATCATCCAAATTAATCACCTTTTAGGATCAAGTGCTAAGACTAAACGCTATCAAGATGCGATCTCTTTGTTTGCTCAAGCTGAGCTTAAGGGATTCTTTCCTAATTTATCTACGCTGAATATCATGATCAATTGTTATTGCCATGTAGGTCAGTTGAATTTTGCTTTCTCTATATTGGGAAAGATTCTCAAGATGGATCTTCGACCCAATACCATAACGTTGACTACTTTATTAAAAGGACTCTGCCTTGGTAACAAGATTAGGGAAGCACTAGACTTTTATGATGACTTAACTGCTAAAGGATTTCAATTCAATGAAGTTAGTTATGGAACTCTAATCAATGGACTGTGTAAAAGAGGGGAAATAAGGTTTGCTGTTAAATTGCTGCATGTGATGGAAAAGAAGGGAGTTCAATCTAATGTAGTCATCTACAGCACTATCATTGATAGCCTCTGCAAACATGGACGTGTCACTGAGGGGCATGACTTGTATCTAACAATGCCTGATCAAGGAATTCAGGTAAGTGTTATTACTTTTAATACCCTAATCCATGGCTATTGCAGCATGGGACAGTGGAAAGAAGCTACTGAATTGCTACATCAAATAGCATTGAAAAGCATCAAACCTGATGTTTATACCTATAATATATTCATTGATGTGTTTTGTAAAGAAGGGAAGATCATTGATGCTCAAACGGTGGTTGCTAGGATGATGAAATGTGGAGAGAGACTTGATGTAGTAACTTACAATTCTTTAATAGATGGATATTGTCTAATGAATAGTGTGACTGAGTCAAAGGAAGTATTCAATAAGATGGTTCACATTGGTTTAGTAGCTAATGTTGTTACTTATAATATACTTATTAATGGATTTTGCAAGATTAAAATGGTTGATTCGGCTTTAGATCTTTTTAGAGAAATGCGTCATAAAAGCTTGGTTCCTGATGTGATGACTTATAGTTCTCTTATTGATGGCTTGTGCAAATCAGGGAGAATGCCATATGTACAAGATCTTTTTTATGAGATGCATGAAAGTGGTCAAGCCCCTAACATTGTCACCTACATTATTTTGTTAGATGCATTTTGCAAAAGTCGTAATCTTGATAAGGGGATTGCATTATTTAGGCAAATGGTTTCCCAGGGAATTCAACCTAATGTGTACACATACACTATACTTATTGATGGCTTGTGCAAAGGTGGTAGAGTTACTGATGCCCAAAAGATTTTTCAATACCTTTTAACGAGTGGCTATCGTCTAAATGTCTGCACATATAACATTATGATCTATGGGCTCTGTAGAAAAGGCTTGTTTGATGAAGCTACGTCTTTGCTTCAAATAATGAAGGCTAGTGGCTGTCTCCCTAATTTAGTGACATATAAGACACTTATTGAAGCGCTTTTGGAGAAAAGGGAGAATGATAAGGTTGAGAAGCTTCTAGGTGAAATGATTTGTGGTGATCTTCAATGTTAAAATAAGGTGGGATGCACTAGTTCTAATATGTATTGTAACTTTGTAAATGTTGACATTGCCTTTTAGGGCCTGCAAATTCTTTTTTCTTTTCTTTGCAATTAAAATTATTGGTTTATACAGTGAAGTGAATGCTGCTGAATAAATTTTGTTCCAGCTATATGTTTGGCATGTTTATTTTGTCTATCTATTCGTTAGTGAATAACTTGTCTTCAGCATGACTTTGTTTTTTCTTTAGTCTGATTTTGACTTTTAAGCTTTCCAGCACAACCTTCTGCTATTGAATTTGATTTTCAGCTAAAATAGTTTTCTTCTATTTTATAAAGTGAGTTGATGATTCCTTGCATTATTTTGCGGATCATAGTAGAAGTTCATGTGGCAATAAGGAAAATAGGATATGATGTCTGTTACCAATGCTCCATTCTAGATTGTGTAAGGAGTTAAGGGCCAGTTTGTCTAAGATTTTTTTTATAGACGTAGTGATTTTAACAATTAGAGAAAGGGGAAATGTGTTACAAGGAGTCAATTATGTTGCAAAGGATAACATATTTTTAACAGTAACGTAATCAACAATGTTCCATCTTTTTGGGTCAAAACTAAGAAAGTACTCAAGCCTGTCCTCCATCTGCTAGGATGGTCCAGGTTTTAACAAAAGAGAGAACTTTTCTGAACTTTTGTGTTGATTTGGGTATCTTCATGATTTGACAGCATCGTTTTACCTCTATTTGTTGAATAGCTCTAGGTTGTGGAATCTGTATGTGAGATGCCTCTGCATCTGGGTTGTTTGTTGTGACTTTCAGGGATCTTAAAGTTGGACAAACCATTGTCTGGTTTTCCCTTGTTTGTGCTTGCATAAGTGAAACGAGATGAACACTAGACATGAAGAGGGAAAATTGTTAGAAAAGAGGTTAACAATGTTGGATTTTTTTTTTGAACTGAGAAATTGGGTAAATGAGGCCTAATAACAGAGAAAACCACTCATTTTATTTGTTTCAAAAAGCTTCTTGGTTAACTTGAAAAAGGTGAAAGACAATTAAGAGATTTTTTTTACCTATGAAGAAAATTAAGGGAATTGAAAGAACAAAATGCCCTGGATATCACAATGATCCCGAAATTAGAGCTTAAACGTGACTATATACAGTCAATATTAACATGGTTTTCATGAAGACAAGTATCATGACATTTCACGCTTTTAGTTCATCATCATTGTACTTTCCTGTGATCAATCTAATTAAAGTGCAACGATATTTTTCATTTCCTTCTGCAAGAAAGTGGTCAGGCCCCTAACGTTTCTGCTCTTGAATTAGAGTGGCTGCTAAAAGATGGGTTCTTGGATTTCATAGGGTGAGTTGATAATTCCTTGCAGTATCTCATGGTCCATATTAAAAGTTCCTTCGGCTCTTCTACAACCAAGAAAATCGACGTCTTAAATTATTTTGGAGTGTGAGTCTGTATTATACCAATACAACAACAACAACAAAGCCTTATCCCACTAAGTGGGGTCGGCTACATGGATCGCACGACGCCATTGTGCTCTATCGGTAACCAAATCTTTAGATATATTATTTATTAAAAGATCGCGCTCTACAACTTCATTGAGAGTAAGCCTCGGTCTCCCTCTTCCTCTCTTAATCGGACTCCAGACTGTTTGATCTACCCTCCTCACTGGCGCATCTAATGGCCTCCTTTGTACATGTCCAAACCACCTCAAACGATTTTCTACCATTTTCTCACTGATAGGTGCCACTCCAACTCGTTCGCGTATATGATCATTTCGAATCTTATCCTTTCTTGTGTGACCACACATCCATCTCAACATCCTCATTTCAGCTACCCCCATCTTATGTTCATGTTGACCCTTCAAAGCCCAACATTCACTACCATATAATACTGCTGGTCTTATAGCAGTGCGATAAAACTTCGCTTTTACCTTATGGGGTACTTTTCTATCGCAGAGAACTCCAGTAGCTTTCCTCCATTTACACCACCCAGCTTGAATTCTATGATTGACATCGTCATCAATCTCACCATCTTGTCTTATAATTGATCCCAAATACCTAAACTTCGTTACTTGAGGGATTGTTTGCTCTCCCAGTTTAACCTCCAAATCACCTCTAAATTGTCTATTTGCAAAATTGCAATGCATATATTCTGTCTTACTCCTACTTAAACGGAAACCCTTCGACTCCAGTGTGTTTCTCCATGTTTCTAATTTATCATTAATCTCCTCTCTTGATTCGGCCAGAAGGACTATATCATCAGCAAAAAGCATGCACTTAGGGACCTCTTCTTCTATAGGCTCAGTTAGAGCATCTACTACTAAGTTAAACAAATATGGGCTCAAAGCTGATCCCTGATGTAGGCCAATTCTTATAGGGAAGTCTTTTGTCTCACCTCCCGGCGTTCTAACCTTAGTCAACACCCCATCATACATATCCTGTATAACTTTAATATAAGCAACACATACTCCTTTCTTTTCCAAGGCTTTCCAAAGTAAATCTCTCGGCACGCGATCATACGCCTTTTCTAAGTCAATAAAAACCATATGTAAGTCTCTCTTTCTACTTCGATACTTTTCCATTATCCCCCTTAATAGATATATCGCCTCCGTTGTGGATCTCCCTGGCATGAACCCAAACTGTCTATCAGAAATACTAGTTTCTAGTCTTAACCTATGCTCAATCACCTTTTCCCATAGTTTCATTGTATGACTCATAAGTTTAATTCCCCTATAATTTGCACAATTTTGTATATCGCCTTTGTTTTTATAAATCGGAACTAAATTACTTTTTCTCCAATCATCAGGCATCTTCTTCGACCGTAAAATCTCGTTAAACAATTCAGATAACCATAACACACCCTCTTCCCCTAAACATTTCCAAACTTCAATCGGTATACCATCAGGTCCAACTGCTTTACCATTTTCCATTTTCTTAAGAGCTTCTCTAACCTCCCAAACTCTAATTCTACGATAAAATGACCTATTAAGTCCATCTTCACTAATTGTCAAATCCCCCAACTCACAAGATAGACCTTCACCTCCATCATTGAATAACTTAGAAAAGTAGGCCTCCCATCTATTCTTAATATCTTCATCAGTAATCAAAACTTTACCTTCTTCATCCTTTATACATCTTACTTGATCCAAATCTCTTGAATTCCTCTCCCTACTCTTTGCGATCTTGTAAAACTTTTGTTCCCCAGCCTTTGTCCCTAACTCCTTATAAAACCCCTCGTATGCTTTAGCACGAGCTTCACTCACTGCCTTCTTAGTCTCCTTTTTAGCTAAGCGGTACTTTTCCCAATTTTCAGTATTATTACACAAGTGTATAGCCTTAAAACAATTCTTTTTATTCCGCACCTTTTCTTGGACATCCTTATCCCACCACCAAGTCTCCTTATCTCGTGGTCCAAAACCTTTTGATTCTCCTAAAGTAGCTTTAGCAACCATTTCAATCTTCGTAGCCATATTCTTCCACATGCTGTTAGCATTTCCTTGTGGCTCCCATACCCCTTCATCCAATAAATTTCTCTTAAAAATCTCTCGCTTCTCCCCCTTTAACTGCCACCACTTGATCTTTCGGTTCAAAACTGCCCGGCGCCTTTGTCTTATACATTTAATTCTCACATCAAGAACTAGAAGTCTATGTTGAGCGGTCTTCCCATGCCCAGGAATCACTTTGCAATTAGTACATAACCTTCTATCAGGGTTTCTTACCAAGAAGAAATCAATTTGTGACTTGTGAGTTCCACTTTTATATGTAATTAAATGTTCTTCCCGCTTCTTAAAGCATGTGTTAACAATCTTAAGATTGTATGCTAAAGAAAAATCGATAATTGTTTGTCCTTCATTATTCAACTCCCCATAACCAAAACCACCATGCGCCCTTGCATATGATCCCGCCTCTTTCCCAACATGTCCATTAAGATCCCCTCCAATAAAAATTTTTTCGGTTGCCGGTATACCTTGAATCAACCCTTCAATATCTGCCCAAAACTTCTCCTTAAGATGTGCTTCTGCGCCTACTTGGGGTGCATATGCACTAATAACATTTATTGTATCATTTCCCACAATTACTCTCACAGATATGATTCGGTCCTCAATCCGCTTAACTTCCACTACATTCTTCCGCCACTCTTTATCTGCAATAATACCAACACCATTCCTCCCATTTACCTTTCCTGTGTACCAGAGTTTAGAATCATTAACTCCTATTTCTTTAGATCTCTCTCCAGCCCATCTGGTTTCTTGTAAGCATAATATATTAATCTTACTATCCTTCATAACTTGTGCAACCTCAAAAAGCTTCCCATTCAGCGTCCCAATATTCCAAGAACCAAATTACCAATGTTATGTTTAAATTTGCTTGAATTGTTCCAGATGTTTGGATCCTGGCTGCTCCTGGGGTGATATAATTTGACATTGAGTAAAAAATAATTTTGTTAGCAGGTTTAAGTTTGTATAAAATATGTTTTCTTACAGAGAAATTGATGGTGTTACTGTATTTCCTTTGTTTCCTGGTTGGTCTGAGTTGACGTTCTCATCATCTTATTCGAATAATTGCTTTTGCTTTTACAACTGTAGTCCGTAGCATTATTGGGAAATTGCCAAGTCAAAGACTCTGATTTTCAATCTATGGTTTTGTTCATGAAGACCTTTGTGGCCCATGGACCGAATGTGGGAGGCTGTAACCTTCTTCCAAGTGAAGCACGTTTTGTATCTATTCGATAGATATTGGATATTATCTGATATTACTGCAATTACACATCTGATGCAGGCTTCTCCATGGAGTTTCTCTGGTCCATTCTCTCAGCAGTTATTGGACCATCTGGATTGATAAGTTAAAGAGAAGAAATATTAATTTCTGTTCAGTTTTTATGTCTTCCTTTACTCATCTCCGATTCAAGGGTTTATGCAGATTAAAATCATATCATCTCAGTCTCATATTGGTTGTCTCATAGTCACATTATTTTGGAATAAATGCTTTGGGAATCCGCATAGGCTAGCCTTGAAGAGAAAGTTCATCTAACCCTCTTTCAGCTCTTTCAGTACAAGTGTCATGCAGCTAGGTTTATGTTCTCTTGTTCATCTTTTTGCTAGTTTTTATGTTGTAATTTCTTATCAGTCTGTTAATTTTCCTTATTCAGTTACCTGCCTAGTCTTGCTTTACTTTGCAATGTCATTTTATGTACATGACAGCGATCTTTTTACTGAAGGTGTCTCGATTGAGTTGACTACTCATGGCATTAGTTGAGGAAGAGAGTAGCGGAAGCCTCTGCAAGTGTAAAATAATCTAAAAGTGGCGGATTTGATGTTTGACTATCATCAATATGAAGAAAATATTAGCTTTCATGTGTTTGGTATGAAATGAAAGAGAATGTGAAGTGGATGTGAACTTGTGAGTTGAAGATTGAGATGAATTTTTGAGGATGCTCTTTATGTATCATTGTAAATCACTTGAATTTTTAGAATAGATTAGCATGATGACTTTGGTATATTGTTTTTAGGAAATCTCAAAGACAATGAAAGCAACTCGCTTCTTTATGAGCACCATGAATTAAGAAAATTAGTTAAGTGAGATATTTGTTAGTACCATGAGCTCCTATTATTAGTTTTGAAGATTATGCTTCAATTATAATGAACCCAATTTTAGTGAATTTCAATTTCTTTTTTGTAATCTTAATAATATAAATTATAAGAGCATTTGTCAGAATGTATAAATTATGTTAGAGTTTTTTTTTTTTTAAGAAAAAAAAGTTTCTAAAAGATGTCATGTGATAACAAAAGGATGAAGTAAAAAATGTGCCATCCCACCCTATTTTAACGATGGTATCGATTGCCGGAGGCAAAAAGAGTAAAAGGGAAAAAAAAAATTAGTGAGACGTGAAACAAATTTTAAATTGCTATATAAAGATAGAGAGAGAGAAAATTCAAATTCTATATTTAGGATGAAAATAAATTCTTAAACTAAATCTTTGATGCCAAATTAAGCTTTTCTACTTAAATTTTGGCCAAATTTCACAAAACTCCCCTGAACTTTGTGACAATTGCATATAATCTCTTCGACATTTCAATGTTTAAATTTAATCTCCTTGAACTTTTATCTTTCTATTATGGACCCCCTTACTATTAACTTGCCGTTATCTCTTAAAGGAAATTGCCATGTCATGCTTACATATGACACATCACCATATCTGTGTGGCATATTTTTAAGGTTATATTTACATTGAACTCCCTTAAACTTTAGTCTAATTGCATATAACATCCTTGACATTTTAAAATTGAAATTTTACCTCCTTAAAGTTTTTAATACTAGGCCCCTCCATCATCATTATTATTATTATTATTATTACTATTATTATTATTATTATTATTATCATCAAAGTAAAAAAAAAGTAGGCACTTTACTTTGAGCATTTTCATCTAATATGTAGATAATCTTTTTGAAATTGTTTGTCATTTTTGCTATATATATATATATATTTATTATTTATTAATTAAAATAGCTTTTGTTTCATAGAGAAACATAGAATAATAATAATATTTAAAAGTTTACACTAAGCAAAAACATAAAAATAAAATTTCCACCTCTAAATCAACAAAAATATAAATTGCCAATATAAGAAAAATATAAATAGTTAAATGTACACATAATATTGAAATGGTTGCAATGATAACAGAAAACTGGCAAAATATTAAAAATATTGTAAAAATTTATCTTAATATTAGAAGAAATGTTAAAAGTAAAGTGCCTATAAAAACTAATGGATGGGCCTAATATTAAAAAAATAAAAATCAAAGGAGGTAAAATTTAAATTTTAAATAGTCAATGAGGTTATATGCAATCAGACTAAAGTTCAGGAGAATTTTATGTAAATATAAATTTAAAAAGATGCCACATAAGATATGATGATGTGTCTTATGTTAGTGTGATGTGGTTATTTTCGTCAAGAGATAACGGAAAGTAAATGGCAGGGGTCCATAACAAAAAATAAATAAATAAAAGTTCAAGAAGGTTAAATTTAAACTTTAAAATGTCAATGAGGTTATATGTAACTACCCTAAAGTTTATGGAGGTTTTCTAGAATTTATCCTTAATTTTATAATTCCTTTGTCCTACACACACACACACACACTCCTATAATACAATTTTTTTGTAGGATCAAGTTGACTTTTTTTTTGTTGAGAAATGAGAGATGCAAAATAAACCATACTTTAAAATGTTTATATTTATTTTTCCTCAAAAATAATTTATTTTACTTATAAACTAACATATAATTTAATTACATATAGAATATGTTATAATTTATTGGTTTAATTTGCTTCCTTAACCTCCACAAAAAAAGTCAACTTGATCTTATAATTAGAACAGGAGGGAGTAATTTATATGATCCATTTAAATGATCATCAAAATATTTTTTATATGATCATATTACCATTCAAATGGAAAAGTTTAGATATTTGGAATCAATTATACAAAAAGATGGTTATGTTAATCATAGGTTTTAAGGTGGGTGGTTTGAATGGAGAAAAACTACCAATGGTATTCATAAAAGAAAAGTTTCATCGCACTAGTAGTAAATGTTGGGTTTTAAGAAGACAACATAAGCATAATATAGGGTAGCATAGACCAAGATGTTGAGTTGATGAATTGTAATAATATGAGAAAAGATAGGATTAGCAAATAATTTTACATGAGAAAGAGTTGTTATAATATCTATTGAAGAGAAAATGGTAGGAAATCGTTTGAGGAGATTTTGCCACGTTTAAAGAAGGTTATTAGATGCATTAGTGAGGAGAGTTGATCACATAGGTTAATAGGCGGTCCGAAACGCCTGCTTTTCTCCTACTTTTTCCTAATCTTAGCCATCCATCAAATCTGATGGCTGAAAATATATAAGAAAAAAAGAGGTAAGAATATAAATATAGTGTAAGTTAGAAAATAGGGATGAGAGAGATATTATGAGAGATTTGAGGTCCAATGTTTTAAAATTTTCCAGCCATAAGATTTAATAGATGGCTAAGATTAGGGAAAAGTAGGAGAAACGCACCATAAAGAAAAGCAGATGTTCCAGACCGGTAAATATATATTATATTTAAGAATAGAAGGAGTATTAAATTTTGTTAAGAGTATTGGAAAATCCTATTAGATATGAAATAGATTGCCTTTTTATCCAAAAAGAAAAAGTTGATTTAACTTATTTTGGTTACTTCAACTAGGTTTTATATTAATGAGGGTTAGGGGTGGAAATAGGCTAAACTTTTGTAGGCTTCAACTAAATAGGCCTGGGCCTGATTAAAAATGTAAAAATTAAGCATTGGCCTAAGCCTGTATGTAAGCTTATTTTTGGGCCTAAGCCTGAGCCTTTAAAAGGCCTGACAAGGCCTAAAAGCATATTTAAAAATCTTCTTAAAATATAAATTCTTAAATAGGCTTAAACGTTTATATTTATAATTCCATATATTATCTTTTAAACGCATTAAAACACTTATGTATGCCTCAAAAAGATTTTATGGTTATAAAACTAGATAAGTTGGTAATGTTATAATTAATTTAAATAATTTATTTTATATTATATATCATAATAGAAATTACAACACAATTAAATAGGCCAAGTCTGTATGCTTGTAGGCTAGGCCTTACAAAAAAGGCCTGGCCTGTTTACCAAAATATGCCTAACAATAAGCCTGATTATGAGCCTAACCTATTTACTAAATAGGCTAGCTAGGCTTATTGTAAGTTAGGCCGTAGGCTCCTGATAAAGGCCTGGCTTATTTCCATCGCTAATGAGTGTTGGTATCCGAGCAAATGACTTCTCAAATTTAAGGGTTTGTGGCTTGCCTTTTTCGACACAAATGTCTCTTTTAAGACTCAACCTCGGAACTTTAAGGATCTAGCGTTGCCTTATACTAGTAGACCAATTATATGTTGGTAGTAATAATAGTACTATAATATTACTCCCTCCGGTGCAGATTTATACGAGGTAGCCACCCATTTTACGCATACTAAGAGAACAAGTAGGGCAAAATTAATGTAGGATGAAATTAATATGGTTTTTCAGTTTAACCATTATATCATTTATTATACACTCTCACTCTTTTTTCCTCTTTACATTTAATATCTTAACTTTTACATATTACCTCTTATACTATGGACAAAAATATTACTCCATCCGTTTCTAAATATAATATCTATTTACTTAATTTAATGAGATTAAAGATGATAATTAAGTTAGTAAAATCACATGAAATTATCAAAACACCATAAACATCCATATTTATTCATGCACTCACTCTCTTACTTATTTACTATTGAAAGCTATCACACTACAAAAAAAAAGTCTGTTTGTCACGGTTTACAAAACCGTGATAAATGTATGAAATTTGTCACGGTTTTCATTTAAAACCGTGACAAACTTGTGACAAAAATGGATAAAATTTTTTTTTTAAACTTTGTCACGGTTCTTTTGTAGGAACCGTGACAAAGGTCACGTTTTGTCACGGTTCCTCAAGAGAACCGTGACAAAACGTGACCTTTGTCACGGTTCTTTTATAAAACCGTGACAAAGTTTATTTTTTTTTAAAAAAACAAAAACATTTATTTTTTTTAAAAAAAATTAAAATTATTTGTCACGGTTCATGTGATAGAACCGTGACAAACATCACGTTTTGTTACGGTTCTCTTTTAGGAACCATGACAAAACATGACCTTTGTCACGGTTCTTTTAAAGAACCGTGACAAAACGTGATTTTTGTCACGGTTCTTGAAAAAGAACCGTGACAAATGTCACATTTTGTCACGGTTCTTTTTTGTCACGGTTCTTTTTCAAGAACCGTGACAAAACGTGATTTTTGTCACGGTTCCTACAAAAGAACCGTGACAAAGTTCACGTTTTGTCACGGTTCTTTTGAGGAACCGTGATAAAACGTGACGTTTGTCATGGTTCTATCTACAAACCGTGACAATTTGTGTACGGAATTTGTAATCCGTACAAGGTTTGTCACGGTTTTTTTAAAAAAACCGAAAAACCGTGACAAAAAGCAGGCCGATTTTAGTATATAATTCTCCCTTTACTCATTCATTGACACTCATATCTTCCCTCCTCATCCTTTCTCTCCTCTCTCAAGTATATTTTGGTGCTCTTTTTTCTCTTCCTTTGGTGTTTTAGTGTTTTATGTATATCATATAGTCTTTTTGTTATGTGAGCATTTAATTCAAATATTATCTCTTGCAATATCTAATTATTGTTTAAATTATTTTATTGTAGGTGTCTTTCAAATTTTGGTGAAGATAATAATTATTCTTGTAAAAATATTTAATAGTTATATACTTATATTTGATAACTTATAATTATAGACATTAAAATAAAGAATAAACAATAATAGATGAATTATTATGTAAAATTTTTAAAATTAAATCGGTCAAAATAAAAAAATTGTTTTTTTTAAAATCACACTTTGTCACGGTTCTAATTTTAGAACCGTGACAAAGTGTCACGGTTTGTCACGGTTCTCATGGGACAACCGTGACAAACCGTGACAATTTGTCACGGTTCTGATTTTAGAACCGTGACAAAATTGCCTCGTTTTGTCTATATTTTGACCGGATTTTGTGACGGTTTTTAGACTTGAACCGTGACAAATAGCTCATATTGTCACGGTTTTTGTTTTCGTTGTCACGGTTTTTTAAAACCGTGACAAATCTGCTTGTCACGGATGATTTTGTTACGGTTTTAAAAACCGTGACAAAGTATGTTTGTCACGGTTAAAACCGTGACAAACGTCCTATTTGAACCGTGACTAACGTCCTATTTTCTTGTAGTGTCAATAGACATAATTTAAAAAAGAAGTTAAAGAGAAATTAGAAAGAATTCATGTATCCATGGCTAAACTCACCACCTCCAAATACTCCTATAATTTTTGACCAAAATAAAAATACCCCTATAATTCCTATATTTAATGTAGGAGGAAGGGAGTAGAAATGTAGAATCATTCTAACTTGGTCAAATTGTTTCCGTTTCTTTTCCTTTTTCTGTACTAGATTCCTTCCCCAAAATTGTTTCGCTTCGCAGCATCTCCTTCAAATTCGATCTTCTTCTTCTTCTTCTTCTTCGTGCCTCATCTCCACGACCATGCTTCGTCTTCATCTATTGTGTCCATTCTCAAGGTATGTTTTCCCTAAACCTTCTACTGCTTCTCTCTTGCTTCCCTCTTCCCATTTCTGTGCTCTTTCCCAAACCCCACTTTCATATAACATCGACGACGCCGTTTCTTCATTTCATCCCTTGCTCGATTTGCATCCCCCACCTTCCATCATCCAAATTAATCACCTTTTAGGATCAATTACTAAGACTAAATGCTACCGAGATGCGATCTCTTTGTTTGCTCAAGCAGAGCTCAAGGGATTCATTCCTGATTTATGTACGCTGAACATCTTGATCAATTGTTATTGCCATGTGGGTCAGTTGAATTCTGCTTTCTCTATGTTGGGAAGGATTTTCAAGATGGATCTTCGACCCAGTACGATAACATTGACTACTTTATTAAAAGGACTGTGTCTTAGTAACAAGGTTGGGCAAGCTCTAGACTTTTATGATGACTTAACTGCTAAAGGATTCCATTTCAATGTACTTAGTTATGGAACCCTGGTCAACGGGCTGTGTAAAGGAGGGAAAATAAGGTCTGCCGTTAATTTGGTCCAAATGATGGAGAGGAAGGGAATTCAATCTGATGTAGTCATCTACACCACAATCATTGATGGCCTCTGTAAACAGGGATGTGTTACTGATGCGCATGAGTTGTATCTTACAATGACTGATCAAGGAATTCTGCCAAGTGTTATCACTTATAACTCCCTAATCCATGGCTATTGCAGAATAGGACAGTGGAAAGAAGCTAACAAATTGCTCCATGAAATGGGATTGAAAGGCATCAAACCTAGTGTTTATACCTTTAATCTATTCATTGATGCGTTTTGTAAAGAAGGGAAGATTATAGAAGCTCAAACAGTGTTTGCTAGGATGGTTAAATGTGGTGAGAGACCTAATGTAACACCTCGACTTTTACTACTATATTATAGCAATTTAATTGAATTATAACCACTTTTATGAATATTCGAAGCCCAAAAATACGGAAAATTTAAAACTTTTTCTCTTAAAATATTTATCCAACCTTCTGTCAGTTGGAATGGGCTTTTCAAACAACTTAGAAATTAAAGCTTTTTATAAAACTAAGTGGTGCATAAAACAATTAAACTACTTAGGTTCCCTTATAATTTCCTCCCCTTGATGATAGTGTGTGGGGAGTGAAAACCCATTCATGGGTTCTCTGTATTTATTTATGGGTTTCTACCTTTCCGATATTAAAATGCTGGGGTTACCTCGGTTGATAACCCTTCTACCAGAATACGCAGCGTCATTAGGGTAATACATACATTTACATAAGGTTAAGGATTAATTCTTTATATTCCTTCTCACAGATAATTAAATTCTAAATTATTTAACTAGGGTGGTACATAGCTTAGCAGGCATTCCTACTTCTTCTTATACTATCTTACTTCTTTCCCAGCTAGCTTCTCCCATCCTGCGTACTGAAAATGTTTGGGGAAGGGGTGAGATTGGAAATCCCAATAGCAGTTTCTTTCATTAACATATATGATCATAATAGCATTGTCATGTATATATTTCATAAAGCTGTACAAATGCTGATAGTCTTACTCCTATTAATCTGTGTGCTAAAAGCACCTGCCAACCACTAATAACAATATATTCGTTATAGTGGAGGCTTTACCTGCAGGGTTTCTCGTTAAAGCACATAAGGCTAAAACGTAACTAATCTCGCAAAGGTGTAGCTAATCACCTAAGCTTGGAGTACTCCATCTGAGGAATAACAACTTACCAACTAAATGCAACAGTTATTACAAAATAATACATGCAATTTAATCGTTACTGAAATAAACTGCTACCTGGAATCCAAGCTTCCAACCTTAACTGGTCCTTTTCCATTTCGCTGCCTCATTACGTCTATATCACTATCAGAACCTATACTTACATATAATAAATAGTAAATTAATATCTATATTTTCATGTAGTTACTAAGCGTCTCTCACGTTCCTATGATATTATATACTTCTACCCTTCCCTTTTTAACATATTTCTTAAATCAATATTTATGACTTTAATCAGCAAGTAATACATACACAAGCATAGAAATATCCTAATTACTTTAAATTATATATACGTATATAAAACAACTTACTTTAATTAATTAGATTCAAGGGATTTATAATAAATTTCTAATGATCATACTTTTCTCCACATTAATAATTATTACCTATAACTTAACTTATTATATTAATCTGACCATTTCAGGTCTTGAGGACACTTTTAAATAAATGTATTCCAATTAGTGTTTCTTATTCTCAATGTTTGACTAATATTTACCTCATGAATGGTTGTGTTTAAGGAGCTTCACCTTTCTTCAATCCTTAGGGTACTAGTTTTCTTGTTATTTATTTTCCTTTATTTGTAACCTTGATTATTAGGATTTCTTAAGTCACATAATGAATTTAATCATTTTGAAGCTTACAAGTTAATTTGGACATATGCCTATGTTTTACTACACAGTTCATCAAACAATACCTATAACATATATATATATATATATATATTTAACTTTACTTCAACTTAATTCTCTTCTTCAAAACATTTGCAACTTTAGCAATTATAAACCAAATCAAACATTTATCAAATTGTAGCCAACAAAGAACATGGTACGCTACTTTATGTTTATTCCCCAAACCAACTAATTAACAAAACCATTTAATAATTATTTTTATTGAATTTCTAAAGTTTCCATATTTATCTTTATGAAATAAATGCTTAAGTTTTTAAATCTATTACATATCATTACAAATCATTACCTACTTCCAACATTAAATTATATAGCTTTCAATCACCTTAACCAATTAATTCACATTTAATCCTTAAATGAACTCCTTCTTCATTCATTACTTACCCTTCTAACTTTTCAATTTAAAATCTATTACCTTATCTTCCCTTCCAAACTCACTGAACTTCTATAGCCCTTATGAAAACGATCCTAATTCAAAAGAATTATTTTCCTATCTCATCATCTTTCCAATTTAAATTCTCATAATATAAACCATGGAGGGCGCATAAATTTTGAAGCTATAAACCTCCAACAATTGGTAGAAAACCAGGTTCTAAACTTTACAAGTTTGATTAATTAACTCCATGTTACAAATACTTATTTGTAACTACAATCCTAATCAATTCAAATTACTAATCATTCATAAACAACTTAATTACAATTGTCAACATTTCTAATTCCATTCTTATTACCATCCGCATTAAACAATAAATTCTAGTTGTTTTGCTATTTATTAGTAAGATTCCAAAACAACCAATAACCTTTGTCTCTATATACACTTAACACCAATCATACTTGCATTAGTTTAGAAAATACTAAATACTAACCAAATATCACAAAAACATTCTTTTCTTTATCTTACCTCTAAAAGGGTTCAATCACAACTATAATTATGTCTCCCAAAATCTTAACAACCAACAATATCAATTTCCCTTCTTAACTAATGGTCAATTAGACTTTTTCCTGTCCAGCTTAAATTTAATCCTATCTTCATTAGCATTTCATTATCATTAAAACTTCCTTCCATTCCAGAAAATTTGTCCAAACAGAGAAGGACAAGAATTTCAATTCTAATCCAACACCAATCTCCTAAACATTTAAGGGTCACAAATTTTCCTTCTTTCTCAACTAAATTTCTTTTGAACCCATATCACCATTCTCTTTTACTGCCTCTCAAATCAGTGGCCAATGATCAACAAAACCGAAAACCATTACTACCCTATTATCATCCTTAATTCTTCCTTAAGCTTAACCCCTATTGAACCAGTATCACTAGCTCTTTTTTTTCCTCACCAATAAACAACAGCCAGAGCAACAGAAATTAGAATTTCATCACTATATTTTACAACAATATCACAACATTCTTTCTTCTTTCCCTACACAAAACTGGTAGCCAGCACAGAATAAGAACAAGGGAAGAAAAATTCAACTAATTTAAACAACAATCAACTTAGCTCAATAAGCATCAGAAATCAACAACAAAGAGGAACAAAACTCGGTGGAACAAAGGGAACACGATTCGGCCAGAACAGAGCAAGATACGGGAGGGAGCAAAAATTCAATCACATTAAGCAACAAATCAGTTTAACCCAATACACCAGAATTAGCGACCAGAGAGGAAAGGGAATTCGAACGGACATGAAGCAGAGCAAGAACTCGGCTGAACCATCAATAAGAAATAAGAGAAAAATTCAAAGAAAATCCCAAATTTTAATAATCAACATTCAAAGCAACAAATATGCTTAAATTCACTTCTATTAATGTTTAATCAAACTTTAATTTGTTGAAATCCTCAGAAATTCTCAAAACCCCATCGGATGAACAGTACCCGAGTCACAATTTTTGAAGAAATCGGACAAACCAAACTTCCCCCACTATGTCCACTTGAAGAATACCCTTATCCAAGTTCCAAGCTTCAGTTTCATAAATTTTGAAGCTCTGAAAACCCCCAAAATCCGAACCCTAAATCGGACCCCTCTCAAAAGAAATCATTCAAATCGGACTAGAAGGAAAAGCAAATGAAGGAAGAGAAGCTCACCATCGACTAGCCCAAGCTTCCTGATTACTTTCCTAGCTTCTCGCCGCCGGTCATGGCTGATTTCGGCCGGAGCCGCCGCAGAACATCGAAGAACACGGAGAGGAACAGAGGGACATATGGCACGAGGGAGAGAGAGATCGAGAGGGTGAGGGACAGAGGCGGAGGAAGTATTATATAAAGGATGAGGGGAAAATTAGAGTTCTGGCCCCTAAAACTTTCTTCTTTTCGTTTTGATCCCTAGAATCAACTTTTAATGTTTTCAGTTTAGTCCCTTCTCTGAAAAATAATTTCTAGAATAAATTCTTGTATCATATTAGAAATTTTCTTTAATCATAAATTTCATTTAGCCTTTAAATAAATTCTCCTAAAGTTCTTAAATAAAAATTTATCTTCTAATTATTTTTCTTTGTTTTCTAAAGAAAATAATCCTTAAAATTATTAAAAATACACCTGGCCTCCTAAATTCATTTATAAAGCTTCCAAATTTCTAAATGCCTTCCCAATTACATTTTCTTAGATTAAAGTTTATCTTGTAATTATTTTACCTTCATATGTAAATAAAATAGGACTTAAAATTTATTAAAATCTCTAAAACATCATGATTTCATTTTTAATGCTTTTTAATATTTTAATAATATTTCCTAAATCTTAATTAATTCCTTATTTTCTCTTTTCTAAAATTTGGGGTGTTACACCTAATGTGGTCAATTACAATTCTATCATGGATGGATACTGTCTGATGAATAAAGTGAGTGAGTCAAAGGAAGTATTCAACAAGATGGTTCGAAGCGGTTTGGAAGCCGATGTATTTAGTTATAATATACTGATACATGGATTTTGTAAGATTAAAATGGTTGATGCGGCTTTAGATCTTTTCAAAGAGATGCATCTCAAAAGCTTGGTTCCTAATACAAGAACGTATAATTCTCTTATTGTTGGCTTATGCAAATCAGGGAGAATGCCAGATGTGCAAGGTCTTCTTTATGAGATGCAAGAATGTGGTCGGGCCCCTGACGTTGTCACCTACAATATTTTGTTAGATGCATTCTGCAAAAGTCGTAATCTTGATAAGGGGATTGCATTATTTAGGCAAATGGTTTCTCAAGGAATTCAACCTAATGTGTACACATACACTATACTTATTGATGGCTTGTGCAAAGGTGGAAGACTTACTGATGCCCAAAAGATTTTTCAATACCTTTTAACGAGTGGCTATCGTCTAAATGTCTACACATATAACATTATGATCTATAGGCTTTGTAGAAAAGGCTTGTTTGATGAAGCTACATCTTTGCTTCGAATAATGAAGGCTAGTGGCTGTCCCCCTAATTTAATGACATATAACACACTTATTGAAGCGCTTTTGGAGAAAAGGGAGAATGGTCAGGCTGAGAAGCTTTTAGGTGAAATGATTTGTGGTGATCTTCAATGATAAAATAAGGTGGGATGCACTAGTTCTAATATGTATTATAGCTGTGTAAATGTTGACATTGCCTTTTAGGGTTTGCAAATTCTTTTTTTTCTTTTCTTTGCGATTAAAATTATTGGATTATACAGTGAAGTGAATGCTGGTGAACAAATTTTGTTCCAGCTATATGTTTGGCATTTTTATTTTGTCTATCTATTTGTTAGCGAATAACATGTCTTCAGCATGACTTTATTCCTTCTTTAGTCTGATTTTGACTTGTAAGCTTTCCACTACAACCTGTTTCTGCTATTGAATTTGATTTTCAGCTAAAATAGTTTTCTTCTATTTTATAAAGTGAGTTGATGATTCCTTGCATTATTTTGCGTATCATATTAAAAGTTCATGTGGCAATAAAGAAAATAGGATATGATGTCCATTACCAATGCTCCATTCTAGATTGTGTAAGGAGTTTAGGGCCATTTTGTCTAAGATTTTTTTTAATAAACGTAGTGATTTTAACAATTAGAGAAAGGAGAAATGTGTTATAAGGAGGCAATTATGTTGCAAGGGATAACATACTTTTAACAGTAACGTAATCAACAATGTTCCATCTTTTTGGGTCAAAACTAAGAAAGTACTTAAGCCTGTCCTCCATCTTCTTGGATAGTCCAGGTTTTAACAAAAGAGAGAATTTTTCTGAGAAAAAATAAGTTTAAATAACTTTTGTGTTGATTTGGGTATCTTCATGATTTGACAGCATCGTTTAACCTCTATCTGTTGAATAGCTCTAGGTTGTGGAATCTGCATGTGAGATGCCTCTGCAAACAGGGACGTGTTACTGATGCTCATGAGTTGCATCTAACAATGACTGATCAAGGAATTCTGCCAAGTGTTATCACTTATAACTCCCTAATCCATGGCTATTGCAGCATGGGACAATGGAAAGAAGCTAACAAATTGCTCCATGAAATGGGATTGAACGGCATCAAACCTAGTGTTTATACCTTTAATCTATTCATTGATGCGTTTTGTTAAGGGAAGATTATAGAAGCTCAAATAGTGTTTGCCGGGATGGTTAAATGTGGTGAGAGACCTAATGTGGTCAATTACAATTCTATCATGGATGGATACTGTATGATGAATAAAGTGAGTGAGTCAAAGGAAGTATTCAACAAGATGGTTCGAAGCGATTTGGAAGCCGATGTATTTAGTTATAATATACTGATACATGGATTTTGTAAGATTAAAATGGTTGATGCGGATTTAGATCTTTTCAAAGAGATGCATCGCAAAAGCTTGGTTCCTAATACAAGGACGTATAACTCTCTTATTGTTGGCTTATTCAAATCAGTGAGAATGTCAGATGTGCAAGGTCTTCTTTATGAGATGCAAGAAAGTGGTCAGACCCTTGACGTTGTCACTTACAATACTTTGTTAGATGCGTTTTGCAAAAGTTGAAATCTTGATCGGGGGATTGGATTGTTTAAACAAATGGTGGCCCAAAGAATTCAACCTGATGTGTACACATATAGTATACGTATTGATGGCTTGTGTAAAGTTGGTAAATTGCATGATGCTCGAGAGATTTTTCAATACCTTTTGACCAATGGCTATCATCTAAATGTCTACACATATAACATTATGATCAATGGCCTTTGTAGAAAAGGCTTGTTTGATGAAGCTATCGCATTGCTTTCGAAAATGAGTGCAAATGGCTGTATCCCTGATTCAGTAACATATCGAACACTTCTTCAAGCTCTTTTGGAAAAAAGCGAGAATGATAAGACTGAGAAGCTTCTACGCAAAATGATCGGTGATGGTCTTCTGAAATGATAATATAAAGTTGCATACTATATTTGTAGCATATGTTATACTTGTATTGATGTTAAAATTTTCCTTTTTAGGGCTAGCGATTTCTTGTTTATTTTCAAAAATATCTTTGGATGGTTTAAAGACCTAAATGATGTTGAAGAAGTTTTGCTCAAGCCATATGTTTGACATTTATTCTTAATATGCACTGTTTTGTAGTGAAATGTTTTTTTGAGCATGACTTTGTTCTTCTTCCTTCATAGTTTCATTCATTGAGAATTTGATTTATGAACTTTTAGGTGCATCTCAGGTTCTGCTATTCAATTAGACTTTTGAGTGATCTGACTTGCATATAAAATATAGTATTATTGTATTTCATAAAGCAGGTTGATAATTCCTTGCAGTACATTGTGGAAAAAAATTTTGGTCAAAAGTTATGAAAAGTTAAACAAGGAATTTGTATAGCCGTAAAATTTCGTCTGATGCATTTCTCAAAAGTCAACATCTTGATAAGGGGATTTCATTATTTAGGCAAATGGTTTTCGAGAGAATTCAATCTAATTTGTACACTTACAATATACTTATAGATGGCTTATGTAGAGGTAGTAGTCTACCTGATTCTTGAGAGATTTTTCAATATCTTTTGACCTATCACTATCATCAAGATTTCTACACACACACCATTATGATCAACGGGCTTTCTAGAAACGGTTTGTTGGATGACGCTACGTCCCTGCTCTGGAGAATGAAGACCAGTGGCTGTCTCCTGATTCAGTAACATATAAGACACTTATTGAAGCTCTTTTGGAGAAAAGAGAGAATGATATGGGTGATAAGCTTCTAGTTGAAATGATCAGTGGCGGTCTTCTAAATTGATAAGATAAGATTGGATGCACTAGTTCTAATATATATTATGTAAATGTTGAAATTTGCCTTAAAGGGCCTGCAAATTCTTGTCTCTTTCCTTTTCAATTGAAATTATATGATTATACACTGAATCAAATGTTGTTGGAGAAATTTGCTCAGGCAATATGTTTGGCATGTTTATTTTGATCGACTATTAGTTTGCTTATGAATAATATGTCTTGAACATGACTTTGTTCCTTCTTTTATAGTTTGTTCTTATTTTGACTTGTTACTTTCTATGTGCATTTCGTTTCTGCTCTTGAATTAGAGTTGCTGCTAAAATATAGTTTTCTTGGATTTCATAGGCTGAGTTGATAATTCCTTGCAGTATTTCATAGGGAAATTGCTGGTGTTACTGTATTTCCCTTGTTTCTAGGATGGTCTGAGTTCAGGTTCTCAGTATCTTAATCGAATAACTGCATTTTCTTTTACAACTGTAGTCCGTATTGCATTATTGGGAAACGATGGAGTCACAAACTTTGGTTTTCAGTGGTTTTGTTCATGAAGCCCTTTGTGGCCCATGGACCGAATGTGGGAGGCTGTAACCTTCTTCCAAGTGAAGCAGGTTTTTATCTATTCGACATATATTGGATATTATCAGATATTATTGCAATCACACATCTGATGTAGGTTTCTACTTGGAGTTTCTCTGGTCCATTCTCTCAGCAGTTGTTGGACCATTTGGATTAACAAGGTAAAGAGAAGAAATGTGGATTTCTGTTTAGTTTTTATGTCTTCCTTGACTCTTCTCTGATTATACTGTTTCCGATAAAAAAATCATATCACCTCTGTCATATTGGTTCTTTCAGAGTCACGTTATTTTGGATTAAACGCTTTGAGGATCCATAGGGGCTAGCCTTGAAGAGAAAGTTCATCTAACTTTCTTCTTTCAGCTCTCAGTACAAGTGCCATGCAGCTAGTTTATGTTCTCTTGTTCATCTTTTTGCTAGTTTTTATGTTATAATTTCTTATCAGTCTGTTGATTTTTCTTATTCAGACTTAGTGCCTAGCCTTGGTTTACATTGCAATGTCATTTTATTTACATAACAGCGATCTTTTTATTTGAAGGTGTCTCCATTGAGTTGACAACTCATGGAATTAGCTGAGGAAGAGGGTAGCAGAAACCTTTGCAAGTGTAAAATAATCTAGATGTGACGGATTTTATATTTTACTATCATCGATATGAAGAAAATATTAGCTTGCATGTGTTTGGTATGAAAATGACAATCTGAACCGGATGTGAACTTGTGAGTGGAAGATTGAGATGAAATTTTGAGGATGCTCCTTATGCATCGCTGTAAATCACTTTAACGTTAGAAAAGAATAGCGTGATGACTTTGGTTTATTGTTTTCAGAAAGTCTTTTAGAGCCTGTTTGGATTAGTTTTTAGATAATAGCTTATGAAAAAAAAAGCTCTAATAGTGAAAAAGAGCTTTTGATAAAATAAAAGTGTTTGGATGATTGTTATGATAATTATTTTTTCTATGTAAATTACTAAAAAGGACATAAGTTTAATGTGTTGGAAAAGAGAAAGGATAAAGTTATTTTTGTTAGATCATTATGACATGTGTAATGATAACATTTTTTATACCTTGTATTTCGTGTAAAAGTGAAAAATTCTAGCTTATTCAAAACCTAGATTTTTGAGGCCAAAACTTAGGTTTCCAACCTAGAAGGGGTTTTCACATTTTTTTCGAGTGTTTGACTCACCTTTTTTAAACGTAGGTTTTGAATCCAATTCTAGATTTAAAAAATTAAACCAAACAGGCTCTAAAACAGGCTCTAAGATGATAAAAACAATTCGAACAAGTGAATTAAGAAAATTAGATAAGTGATGCGTTTGCCGTTTCCAATTACCACTTTGTGTCACTCCCCTTTAAATATTCCTCTTTTAATAATGGTATTTAATGCTGGAGACAAAAAAAGAGTAGGAAAACAAAATAAAATTAATGAGATGTGAAACAAATTTTGAATTACTATATAAAGATAAAGGAAAAAAATTAAATTTTACATTTAGGATCCAAATAAAATTATTAAACTAAAACTTTTACACCTAAATAAGCTTTTCAACTTTATAAAAAAAAAGCTTTTTTGTATGTACATAGAAATAAGGGAAAATTTCACTATAGGACCACTGTAGCGAATTAATTGAAAAGAAGGACCATAAGAATCTGAAATGTCAGTTTGGGGTAGTGGGGGCAAAGTGAAATAAAATTTCAAGGGCAAATGACCAAATGACCCTTTCTTCCAATAAACCCATTCTCTTTCTCTCTCGGCGCCTCCCCCAAATTCACCCATTCACCCAAATTCAAAATCAAAATTTGCCGACGCATACCCGCTTCAGCGACAATCTTTCTCGGCACATAACCGTTGTGCAAAATCTTTCTTCTTCGTTTCCCAGCCATTCCTCAGCATTTTGCCTTCGTGCAACAAGAGAGTGAGAGATCTGTGAGGAAGCGAGGGAGGTCAGCCATTCATCTCCTTCTTCCATCGTTTTGCCGCAACCGCAGAAGCAGTTCTTCATCTCCTTCTTCCATCTCCTCCTTCAGAAGCAGTTGTCCATCGTTCTGCAACACGATAGGTAATTTTTTGTAATAACTAAAATATGTGTTGCTCTTTGCTGATTTCTTTTAGGTTGTTTTTGGGGGGCTTTTGAAGTTTCCAAACCTTTAAAAATGAAGCTTATACTTCGATTAATCACTCTTGGGTAAGGATTTAAGAGATAACTCTGTGTTTGATAAAGTTTGCCCAAATTTCTTGTTGTTGTTACTGTGCACCGTCACTGGTTTTTGGGGTTGGAATCGATAGGAAAATCTGATTGAATATTAATAAAAGCAAGATTGATTGAATGGAGTGTTATGGTCAAATTGAATTTTCCCTGTTTGGTATAGAAACTGTTTTTTTTTCTTGTTGTCCTGTGATTGTTGCTTCTTGTTTATGATGAGAAGAAGATGGAATTGAGGTTGATTCTGGATGGTTGAGTGTTGTTATAGTGGTAAATGTTCATTTGTTTCTTTCCTCTTGCTTGCTTTGCCGGGATGTTTCGGTGATAGGGGAGGGGAGATTTCGTTGATGTTAAACTTGAAATAGAGATGATTGGGTGCAATTGAAATTTTCTAATGATGATGATTCTGTTGTTCCTGCTATGTGTGTGCAATCGGGTGTACAGAGAAGAGGAGGAAGAAATAGGAATATTTGTTATTGTGGTTTGATGGCTGTCTAAAATAGAGGGTTGTTATATCCTTGTATGTGGTTCCTGCTATGTGATAATAATCCCTATAAAGTTTCTGCACGCTGAAATATTGAAGAATAATTGAGAATGGGTGATTTGTTTGGTTTCTTGTTTTCTTGTTTAATGGTCACTTTATGGTTATAGTTGATCTTCTTTGGTTTGAAGGTGTGTTGGAAAAATAAAAGATGGAGGATTTATGTTGTTGCCTAGGAGGTCTGATTATTGATTTATTTGGATGAGGTAGTGATTGGAGGAGATTACCCCCACTGTTAAGAAGTATTTTTTTGTAAACATACAAATGAGTAAAATAGAATCCTAGTGCATGGGGCCAAATCCTTGTGCACGGGGCCAATTCCTTGTGCAGGGGGCCAATTCCTTGTGCATGGCCATGTCCTTGTGCAGGGGGCCAATTCCTTGTGCACGGGGCCAATTCCTTGTGCATGGCCATGTCCTTGTGCATGGGGCCAATTCCTTGTGCAGAGGGCCAAATCCTTGTGCATGGCCATGTCCTTGTGCAGGGGGCCAATTCCTTGTGCAGGGGGCCAAATCCTTGTGCATGGCCATGTCCTTGTGCATAGGGAAAAATCCTTGTGCATGGGGTCAAATCCTTGTGCAGGGGGCCAAATCCTTGTGCATGCCATGTCCTTGTGCATAGGGCCAATTCCTTGTGCATGGGGCAAAATCCTTGTGCATAGGAAGTCTGATTATTGATTTATTTGGATGAGGTAGTGATTGGAGATTACCCCCACTGTTAAGAAGTATTTTTTTTGTAAACATACAAATGAGTAAAATAGAATCCTTGTTTTGCTGCTTCAATATTTTACATATTAGAAAATCTGGAGCTACATTTTCTATTGATAAGCCTAAATAAAGTTGTGTTTTATCTAGATAGTTATGTCTGTCATGGCATTGGTAAATTCCTTAAGTGATTCAATAGTGATGCTTGTTGAAAGTTTTCAAAAGAATTGCACTCCGTCTGTTTGATCTAATGCTGCAATGTTGTTGCATCTCTCAACACATGGACAACCCATTTGGGAAAATAGGTTTCTGGTTCAATCCTTTATGACATTTATTAACATGGCCTTCAGATTTAAAATAAACTACTCTGCAATGGCGTCAATATGAGAAATAAGAAATCTGGTGCTATTAATGTTAACTTCATGCTATATCACTATTTGGAAGAATCATTTTCTTCACAAGATGTGTTACCTTTGAAATGGACTAGTATAGACATAGAGGTGATGAGATTATGATTCACTTATTTGTTTGTTTTCAGGATAATATAAAGTACATATGGAGAAGAAAACTGTCCCAGTCTTCACCACAAGATGCTCCCCACAAAGAATGAAGGACTTGGCTAAGGTTATTAATGAGGATGCAGACCTTAGAAGAAAGGTTGAAGAAATGGGGTTTGGGAAGTTGTTGAATGTGAGAGGAACGAAGATTCCAAAAGACCTCTGTGCAGAGGTGGTTCGTGGATATGATGGCCCCTCAAGACAACTGTTATTGATTTGACAATGTCAGCTGTTATTGTGGTGTAGAAATCAATCAAGGACATGAGGCTGGATGTCATCTGGTGGCTTGTCAACCGTGAGAAGAATGCAGCAAAGAAGGACGTTTTACAAGAGTTGGAACGATTTAAGGGTGGCACAAAGACTTAGGGCAAAACTGTATTCAATAGATATTTTCCTTTTATGTTGGCTCATTGACGTTGTTGGAATTCTATTCAATTGACACTTATATGTAGACATGGTTACACTTAGTTTTTTGTCGTTAAAGCAGCTTCTGCATATGGCATATTTGGTGGGGGACGAAGCTGTGACGATGTTAATATTGCACCCATTATGTTTTTTTTTTGGAATGGGTTGCATCTTTCTTTGGTAGTTGTCTTTTTTTTGTAAAGCAATTGTCACTATATGAGAAATGGTACACAAGTTAATGGTCCCCCTTTATGTTCTTTGCATATGTATATGTATATGAGCAGGCATATTTTGTAACACGCACAAGTAATTAAAAACATGCACAAGGAAATTGCCATATGCACAAGGAAATGGCCATATGCACATGCACAAGAAAATTACCATATGCACAAGGAATTACCCATATGCACAAGGAAATGGCCATATGCACAAGGAATTAGCCAATTAGCCACATGCACAAGGAAATTGCCATATGCACAAGGAAATTGCCATATGCACATGCACAAGGAAATTACCATATGCACAAGAAATTACCCATATGCACAAGGAAATAGCCATATGCACAAGGAATTAGCCAATTAGCCACATGCACAAGGAAATTGCCATATGCACAAGGAATTACCCATATGCACAAGGAATTAGCCCCATGCACAAGGAAATGGCCATATGCACAAGGAATTAGCCCCATGCATAAGGAAATGGCCATATGCACAAGGAATTAACCAATTGTGCATGGGGCTAATTCCTTGTGCATATGGCCATTTCCTTGTGCATGTGCATATGGCAATTTCCTTGTGCATGGGGCCATTTCCTTGTGCATGGGGCGAATTCCTTGTGCATATGGCAATTTCCTTGTGCATGGGGCTAATTCCTTGTGCATATGGCCATTTCCTTGTGCATGTGCATATGGCAATTTCCTTGTGCATGGGGCCATTTCCTTGTGCATGGGGCTAATTCCTTGTGCATATGGGTAATTCCTTGTGCATATGGCAATTTCCTTATGCATGTGCATATAGCCATTTCCTTGTGCATATGGGTAATTCCTTGTGCATATGGTAATTTCCTTGTGCATATGGCCATTTCCTTGTGCATGTGCATGTGGGTAATTCCTTGTGCATATGGCATGTTAATAGGTCAGTTTAGTTCGGCTTGTGCATATGACAATTTCCTGTTGCATGTGGCTAATTCCTTGTGCATATGGCAATTTCCTTGTGCATGTGTCAATTTCCGTGTGCATATTCTTAATTACTTGTGCGTGTTACAAAATATGCCTGCTCATATACATATACATATGCAAAGAACATAAAGGGGTACCATTAACTTGTGTACCATTTCATATATCATGAATTTCATCCTGGTACTTGACACCTTTTGCCATCAAGTACCATCCTGAAATTTCTCATATAGTGACAATTGCTTTACAAAAAAAGACAACTACCAAAGAAAGATGCAACCCATTCCAAAAAACATAATGGGTGCAATATGTACATCATCACAGCTTCTTCCCCCACCAAATACAAAATATGCAGAAGCTGCTTTAACGACAAAAAATTAAGTGTAACCATGTCAACAAGGATTGGGGTTAGCGCAAGTCTTTACGGTATGACCACCCTCGCCACATCTTGAGCAATGATAGACTTTTTTATCTTGAAATTGCGATTCTTTCCTCCGAACTCTAGGCCTCCCCGGACGGCGACTTGTCTTTGGAGGCAACAACTTTTTGTACGAGGAATCAAGATCTTTGAGTGTCTCAGGTGTTGGCATGTCATAAGTCTCAACTGGAATCATTGGTCTTGCATACATTTTCTCTTGTGAAGCCTTCAAGTAACATTCTTCAACATAAGCATATAAATTTCCATGTATGCTCTTAATTGCAGCACATGCGTGAGGACATGGCAATCCAGACATTTGCCAGCCTTTGCATGTGCATTCATGTAGGACCAAATTAACCCTTACATCACCTTTCTTTGTTATTACCTTAAAAATACTCATTCCATGATCTTTCACAGTCATTCTTCCACATTTAGACACATTCTCCTGCAGTTTGGCCTCAATATTTGGGCCCACGCCATTAACACATTCTCATTTTCCCATCTGAATTATTGACACATTCACCTCCAACATGGAATATGCAAAATAATTTCTTGATCGAACTGCTGGCCATTTCTCATATGCTCTTACAAATAATCATGTGTTTCTGTCATTTGAACAAGGTGTAGTAAATTGAAAAATACAAGCTATGTCCAGGCAATGCACAAGGAAATGGGCATACGCACAAGGAAATCTCAATATGCACATGGAAATCGTCATATGCACGAGCAGAAACAAATTTACCTTATGCCCAAGCAATGCACAAGGAAATGGGCATACGCACAAGGAAATCTCAATATGCACATGGAAATCGTCATATGCACGAGCAGAAACAAATTTACCTTATGTCCACTCCATGCACAAGGAAATGGGCATACGCACAAGGAAATCTCAATATGCACATGGAAATCGTCATATGCACGAGCAGAAACAAATTTACCTTATGTCCAGGCAATGCACAAGGAAATGGGCATACGCACAAGGAAATCTCAATATGCACATGGAAATCGTCATATGCACGAGCAGAAACAAATTTACCTTATGTCCACTCCATGCACAAGGAAATGGGCATACGCACAAGGAAATCTCAATATGCACATGGAAATCGTCATATGCACGAGCAGAAACAAATTTACCTTATGTCCACTCTATGCACAAGGAAATGGGCATACGCACAAGGAAATCTCAATATGCACATGGAAATCTTCATATGCACGAGCAGAAACAAATTTACCTTATGTCCACTCCATGCACAAGGAAATGGGCATACGCACAAGGAAATCTCAATATGCACATGGAAATCCTCATATGCACAAGCAGCAACAAATTAACCTTATGTCCACTCCATGCACAACGAAATGGGCATACGCACAAGGAAATCTCAATATGCACATGTAAATCGTCATATGCACAAGCAGAAACAAATTTACCTTATGTCTAGGCCACGCACAAGGAAATGGCTATATGCACAGGGAAATCTCAATATGCACAAGGAAATGTTCATATGCACAAGCAGTAACAAAATGACCTTACAACATGCTACTTCCACATCAGCACCACTTTAGCGAGCAATAAAAACACCTTCACGTCAGCAACATGAACCAGAAATAAATGAGGTGTAAATGAGGTCCAAAAGAGAGACAATGAGTGGGTCCCTTCATGCTTGATATAGTTATTTCATGAGCATTATAACCATGTGCATTCACCATACAAACAAGAGAGATCCAAAACACGCCAGAGAAAACAGAACGAGTGAGAGAGAGAGAGTGAGAGCGAGAGAGGGAGGGAGAGACCGAGACAGGGAGGGAGAGAGGTATACCCAACACAAATTAATGCTTGTGCGTGATTCCATTGATATTCGCCTTCATCTTCTTCAAAGGTTCTTCAAACAATCCGAACTCAATCTTCACTCTTCCTCGTCATTTTTCAGTGTCCATGGCTGTATGCACAAGAAATCCCATCTTTCTCTTTCTTCCCATGTCTTTGTACTTACCTTCTGTCACCTCAACTTGTCAAGGGTGCTAAAGGAAATTAATTCCTCATTTACAAGGGCTTTTAAGTATTTTAACACACCCATTTAATTTCATTTAAAGACCCAAGGCCTGGAGTGACATTTCAGATTTCCTTGGTCCTTCTCTGACATTAAATGGCTACAGTGGTCCTATAGTGAAATTTTCCCTAGAAATAAATTATAGGTCCCATTGGAAGGAACTTGAAATACAACAAAATCCTAAATTAAAATGAGATCCTATGGATTTTAATTATATTAAATTCTAATCATTCAAAACTCTTTAAATTCTTATCACTAACAACGTTTGGCCAGATCGTGACAATTTTTTGGATCTTTATAACAACATTATATGTATAATTTACAATTGTTATAAATTCTTGATAGATGGTGACAACTTTTTTACCCCTTTGTAACAACATTATGTTTATTATTCACAACTGCTTAAATTCTCGGTTATTAACAACTTCTGGCCTAACGAGGAAAACTTTTTGGTTTAAGACTTAATATAATTAAGATCCCAATGACCTCAGTGTAATTAAGAGATTTTATAAGATCTAATCTTAATTAATTTCCTAGCATCGCTAATTAATTTTCCTATAAATAATTCAATTTTCTTGGAGTGCTTTGGACTTATCTCTCAAAAAAAATATAAGTCAAACTAGGTGGTCTTATATTAACAGAGCTAGTGTTTTGATTTCAAAGTTATATACTCTTTCTCCAGCCCATAATATAAGGTCTTTTTTTAATGACTTTGTCCTAAAATATAAGGTTATATATGACTTTATTTTAGTAATAAATGCATTTCTTCCTATTTTACCTATGCATTAATTTCTCCCACACATTCTCTTCATTTTCTTTTCATAATTAATCTATCTCTTATTTATTCATAAATAAGAGTATTTTAAGGAAGAAATGGTATATTTCCTATACATTTATTGTTTTTAACTAACTTTCACTTTTTTTTAAAAGCATAATTCGGTTAAAGAGATCTTGTCTTGTTATCTTATGGGATGAAGGGAGTAATAAAATGAAACGGAGGCAACGCCTAGAAAGTAGAAATCCACTTCTCGAAGTGCTGTCCGGAATCCTGCATTTTTTTATGATACTTTTCTCCTACTTTTCCTTAATCCTAGCTATCAATCAAATCTGATGGCTGAAAAAATTATTAAATTTTGGTCTACAAATCTCTCCTAATATTTCTCTCATCCATATTTTCTAGCTTACACTATCTTTATATTTTTATCTATTTTTTTTTATATATTTTCAACCATCAAATTTGATAGATAGCTAAGATTAGAAAAAAACAGGAGAAAATCACCATAAAAAAATGCAGGGTTCGAGACCGCTCGAAGTGTGCCTTCTTCCTTTTCCTCTTCATCATCTTCCAACTGTGCATCGTTTTCATCCATTTTGTTCACTCTCAAGGTATGCTTTTCGTTTTCATCCATTTTGCATTATTTTATGGACCACATTAGAAGTTCAAGAGGCAACAAAGAAGATAGGATCTGATTTCCATCACCAATGCTCCATTCTAGATTGTGCAAGGAGTTAAGGGCCAGTTTGTTAAAGATCTTTTATTTAAGAAGCAGTGATTTTAACACTTAGAGAAAGGGGAAATGTGATTTTATTTAAGAAGGTACTCAAATCTGTCCTTCATTTGCTTGGATAGTCCACGTTTTAACAAAAGCGAAACTTTTCTGAGAAAAAAGGTTCAGATAACTTTTGTGTTGATTTGGGTATCTTCATAGTCTGACAATATCATTTTACCTCTAATTGTTGAATAGCTCTATGTTGTGGAATCTGCATATGAGATGCCTCTGCTTCTGGGTTGTTTCTTGTGACTTTCAGAGATCTTAGTTGGACAAACCATTGTCTGGTTTTCCCTTGTTTGCGCTTGCACAAGTAAAGCCAGATGAACCGTAAATATGAAGAGGGAAAGTTGTTAGAAAAGAGATTGACAATGTTGGTTTTTTTTTTTTTTTTTGGGAACTGAGAAATTGGGGAAATGAAGCCTAAAGCCTAATAACAAAGAAAACTACTCATTATATTTGTTTCAAACGGCTTCTTAGTTTTTTCATAACTCAAGTACATTTGCATACGGAATGTAAAAGAGTTTGCTTCTGGTTTGAAACAGCTTCTAAGTTAACTTGAAAAAGGTTCAGGAAAATTAAGGGAATTAAAAGAACGAAATTCCCTGATTATGACAATGGTTTTGAAATTAGAGCTTAAACATGACGGATTTTCACGAAGATAAGCATCACAACATTTCACGCTTTTAGTTCATCATCATAGTGCTATCTGTGATTAATCTAATTAAAGTGCAAGAGATTTTTCATTACCTTGTTTATGCATGATTTTCTTCAGCAATTAATGCAGATGATAACCAGTATATACAGGAAATAAAATATAAAAGGTCAATAAAAAAAAAAGATAACTCGTTTTTTTTAATAACATTTGACCAGTTTTGTTGAAACTAAAGATATAAATAATGCACTTGCTTTGTGCCTATCATAACAATATGTGCTTTCCATCGAAAATTAAATTTGCATAGTGACCTTCTTCATATATTTAAGTGTCAAATTTTTTGTTTTTTTTGGGGGGGGGGGGGGGGGGGGGGTGGGGGCGTTACTAATGACATTCACTGGGCCTCTTATAAATTGCCCAAAATCTTAATAATTGTCTTTTACAGTCATATTCATATACCTGTTTTTCTATATTATTTTATTTCATCTTATTGGCTTGCACAAGCATGCTTTCTCATTTTCCGCCTTCTAGAAAAGGCAACTCATGATCTATTTGGCCATACCATGGGTGAATTTAATATATAGGCTTCTACATTAGAATTTGTTAAGAAAATGTAAAACGGATTTGATGCCACGTTTTTACTTAAACATTAAGGATAATGTTTTTTCCCCTTGAGCCTAATTTGTGGAAGATTCTAAGAGGAAAAGCTCTTTTTTAAATGGTATTGAAATGGAGCGTTTTGACTTAAATTTTAAGATAACAGAGGAAGAAAATGACAAGTTCCATTACATTGTGACATGCTTTTGTAAATCTAAATATGACTCTGTAATGTGCACAATTTTGCAAAACTCCGTTTCACTAACAAAAAATGAATTTTCAGCCAACTTGTCATTGCCAAAATGTTGTTGCCCTACCCACTAAGAGTGAGCTTGAGTTGATGTGAGAAATATTATATCAGATAAAGTTAAATTTAATAAGTAATACATATAAAAAAGTGGGAAGACTTGTAAACTCAAGTCTCGTTGTTGTTCATTCTCCTCTTTTGAATGTCCCTCACCATTCCATACCATTTTTATTATATCTTCCATTCCTAACAATAAGTGTATTATAGCTTTTTAATGCCGAACATTTGTGTGTGTGTGTGTGTGTTGCGCCCATCTTTTAATAATCCACCCTACCTTTTTTATTAAGATTCCCTAGAAACAAACAACTTTCAAGATAAATATACATGAAACCTATCATTGAAAATAATATACATGAAAACCTAATCAGGGGAATAGCCAAATGGAACTACCTTCAAATCATTTTTCCTTTTCACCACTGAACCAAAAGACTCATCCATGTCCAAATTCTCAAGCTTTTTCCCTTCTGGAAGTTTCCAATCAAAATGGTAAAGTAGATTGGAAAGTAACAATTCTAAAACAAGTGTACCAAATGTGATTCCAGGACACATTCTTCTTCCAGCACCAAATGGGATATAGTCAAAGTTTAAACCTTTGAAGTTGTAATCAGCCGATGCCTTTAGAAACCTCTTGGGCTCAAATCTCTCTGGTTCATTCCAATGCTTAGGATCTCTTCCAATGGCCCATACATTAATAATAATTTTTGTCTTCTGAGGCATCACATATCCATTTATAACACAATTCTCACTATTTTCTCTTGGAACCAACAATGGTAAAGGTGGATGTAGCCTTAAGGTTTCTTTAATGACAGCACCTAAATATTTTAATTGGTGAAGCTTTGATTCTTCTACATAACCTTGTCCTCCAAAGACCCTTCTTACCTAATGAAGATCCAACAATTCTCATATGTCAACCCAACAATTTAAAATCTATAAATCAATATGAATGAATAAAGAACTGACCCAATTTGTGTACTATGAATTGTATTTACAAACTTACACGAACACAGTTTCAATAAAACATTGAAAATTCAATATGTGGTTATACCTCTGCTTGTGCCTCTTTCATAATCTTTGGATTTTTGAGCAATTCTGACATTGCCCACTCTGTTGTGGTTGCTGTTGTGTCAGTTCCGGCCATAAAAATATCCTAGAAAAAGGATTCACAATTATCATTAGAGAGATGTGTGTGTATGAAAACTTTATGAAATTACAATTGTATATCACATTCATTTAAATGATAAAGGCCACATTAACTAACCACAAGAACAGCCTTAATGTTGTCGAGAGACAAGGGGATCTCTAAGTCGTTGTCCTCTTTCATCCTGAGAAGAACATCAACTAGATCCTCTTCTGTCTCTCCAACTTTATCACCTTTCTTTTCTCTGTGTTCTCTGATTATGTCTCCGAAAACTCTATCACAAACTTCGTGCACCTTCATGATTCGAGCTTTCATCCCAGTGATGGCACTAATAAATTTCAAAGAAGGATAGAAATCAGAAATTGAGAACCCAGAAGTTAGCTTTATCACTTGCTCTATAAGATGCAGCACATGTTCTGTGTTCTTTGTCTTCTTCCCAAAGGCTGCTCTTATCACTATAGAATTTGTGAGTGCTAATATTTTTGGACTGAGATTTATGACAGAACCTTCATGTTCAGAGATGTTCCTCACAAGATCTGAAACCTCCTCTTCCCTAATCTTTCTGAATGATTGAACCCTCTTTGTTGAAAAAAGCTCTAAAGTGCAAATCTTTCGAAGTTGCCTCCAATAATTTCCATATGGTGAAAATGCTATGTCTGTGCTTTTGTAGCAAAACACCTCAATGGCAAGAACTTTGGGTCTATTTGCAAAGATATGATCATGTGTCTTCATTATTTCCTTGGCATATTCTGGTGAAGACACTATGACATGTGAAAGTTGTCCAAATTGAAGGTGGATGAATGGTCCATACTTGTTGGCAAGATTTGCGAGAGCATGATGGGGTAAATGCCCAACAAGTTGGTGTAGATTTCCCAAGAGAGGCAATTTCCATGGCCCTGGAGGTATGGTTTTGATGGATTTCTTAGAAGATGATAGCTTGGGGATCACAAGAAGAAGGGAGCAGAAGAAGGTGAAGATGATGGAATATGTGATCTGCATATCCATATTGAAAGAATGGAGAGTTAGAACAAGTGAGGTTAATTTTGTGTATTCAAGTGATGCCTTTAAATAATAGCACGTCATGTCTTCTTTTTTTCTCATTTCAGCCTAATTATATAACTCAACTTGTAATAATAAGCATACTTAACAATTTGCATATGTACGTTTAGGCAATTTTAATATTTGTACGGTAAGCGCAACACAAAAAACAAAAAGATAATTAAAAATTGAAAAGTATAGGAGTAGTACTTTTTTTTTTTTGGTGAAAGTATATAGTACTTTGGTTGAACATATCTATTTGTTTGAATTAAATTAAATTAAACAACAGCATTCGTGATCGACATTCCGACAACAGTAACAGTCAAACATAATTTAAATTATATAATAGCCAAAATCAATAATTGAGTTCAGCTACTAATATATAATTCAATTCCCTTTTCAGATATTGCCAAGTGCTGAGATTGCTAATTAGTTAATGGAGATAAAGTGAAGACTATATTTGTGTGTATGAATGGATCATTTTAAAAAACAATGAAAATTGAAAGGTACACGCAACGGTATTGTCTTAAACTAGTAATCAATTGAAAGATATAAAAATTACAGCGATAGCAAATCTCAGGTTCTGTGCGTGTTTAATAGTTTACACTTATTTGGATATGGTTAAAATTTAGGGTTATAATTGGTATAAAATGAGTTATTCAAGCCCACCTTTTGGTTAAATTTCCAACATTTTTCCTTTATAGCAACACTCTTCGTGAACAAAAAAAAAAAAAAAAAAAAAAGTGATACCAAATATCAATTAAATTACTCTTCCGGTCCTAATTATAAGATTATTTTGACTTTTTTGACTTTTTTTCCAGTAAAAAAAAAGTAGTTTCAGTTCCAAAAAAAAAATCTTTTTTCCTCAAAACTAATTTATTCTACTTATAAACTAACCTATAATCTAATTTCATGTGACATATGTTATAATTTAGTGGCCTAATTTGCTTCCTTAACTTCCACAAAAAAAAGTCAAAATAGTCTTATATTTAGGACCGGAGGGAGTATAATGAAATCAAAAATTGTGTTCAACTCTACTTAATTTACTTGGCGTAGAAGTAATTTTATTTTTCAATCTAATTTTTTGCAAATTTAAGTTAGGATAGAAGTCAAATAATGTAATGTGATTATGTTTGTAGATTGTCAGTTTGACAAACTATAAACTCTCTACAGGCTGAAATGAATGAGGATAGAAATGCATAGGGAAATAAAGTATGGTGCAAAAGTAATGCGACGCCATAAGCCAAAAAGTTCAGTTCATTTCTACCGTGGCTTTTGAAGCTTTTCTATCAGAAGCTCTTCTTTAAAAACGCCATCTGAGACATTATATTTAGGATTAAAGTGACTTTTTCTGCAGCAACATAAGATTCTGACCAAGCCGATATATCATTCATAATACTATTGGTAAGTTGTCTCTTTCCATGTTTTTAGGTCAAAAGATTGTTAGGTACACATACGGATCATTTCAAGAAATGAAAAGACAATGGAGTAGTTGATCAATTCTGTTTTTATTGGTTTTGAAACAGCATAATGAGAACAAGCGTTCTAACTCAAAATAACACAGGAAGAAAACAAAGAACAAGTTTCATTCCTTGTGACCTGCTTTTGTAAAGCTAAATATGAATCTGCAAGCCCATATCTTATTTCATTATTATCTTGTTTAGTTGCTAAACCATTTGCATTGGAGACATTATGCTCTTTTTAAAAGGAAAAAAGAACAAAATAACTTTATAAAAAGTTAGAACATGGTGCTAAATCATGAAATGTCTCAATTATTAAAAAAGAAAAAAACCTGTCTCATTCATCTTCATTCTTTTATGGAATCATCTCATTTTTTTTCTCCTTTCTGATTGCACCACGACTATTTTGTTGAAAGTATAAGGATATAACTATTTTGTTGAGAGTATAAGGATATAAATTGCCCACTTGCCTCATAGAAAATTCCCCTGTACATGTTCTTTTTTCAACTAACCAACATCATGTCTAAAAAAACAACCTATTATGTTGATACATTCATAGCATGCTTCAACAAATTACCCTCAACTACAATGTGCAGCTCACACAGGATTTGAGACAAGTTACACTTTGAAGCAAGTGGGTAATAAGACTTCAATTTATATAGTTTTATATAATTATAAAGTAATATATTGATTTGCTCATTGGTCTGAAGAAGACTAAAATAATTAGCACCAGTATAAAGACCATGGACATCACCAACTACATCCATTAATCATATCATTCCTACAAAAATCTCTTCACTAGAGTTTCCAAGACACTACCATTTCACATCATTTTCTTCCCACCTGCATTATATGACCTCTCCATTTATGTAAAACATACAAGCTTATTTACTGGCAGACTATTTTGAGCGTATGCATTGCAAATTTTAAAAATTTAGCAGGGCCTATGAGACAAATCATCACTGAGAACATCCATTTGCATACCTAATGTGTTTTAGCAGAGGTTTGTCACCAACTACCGCTAAAACTGACACTGAAGTATTCTTTTAACATTTGACCTCTTATATAGTGGTAGAAATGGCAGCACAATTGCTAAATTTGGGTATTTAGCACTGGTTTTGCATAATCATTACCATTTAAAATTGTAATGGTTTCCACTCAAAAAAAAAAAAATTGTAATGGCTCCCCAAACAAGGGTGCCTTCTCATTATTTTGGGGAAGTACTCCAAAGGTTATGACTGAAATTCAGCCATTAGGATCAGTTACATTGATATGTACTGATTAGTATATATTCAGTAAATGATGACAATACATACACATAAACTGATAAATTCATTTTATGTGACTGACAAAAATATGGTCCTAGAAAGATGAAACATAGATCGAAGTCTGCAGACATAGTTTGATTAATTTCCAAGGATCGAATTTGAGTAAGAACTCCATTAATAAATTAGTTGGAATATTTATTAATATTAGAGCATTCATCTTCACAATAAATTGCAATTTTTTGCCAGAGCACGGTGGTAAAATGCTTATGCGGTTATTATATTCAACAATAGGAAGTGTTGTGCATGAAGAATACATAAACATATAAAAAATCATAATCAATTCTATTAAAAATTGAATCCTTGAGTCAAACTTAATAGGAAATTATTTGAGTCTAGTTGAAAAAGGGTTGTCCATACCAACCCCCAGGGGGTGTGTTAAAAACACAATAATTTTGCAGTGAATGGCGAAACAATTTTAGTGTCAAGAGTGAATCACCGATTTCAAGGCAAGCAAACAGACTGATTTCTTTTATATTAATAACTCAAATTTAAAGTGGTATGCCAGCAAGCACACATCCCTCAAGCAAAGAACAAGATACACGAAAGATGATTAAAACAAACTAGAGAAACAGATGGTAGCTATCAAAGGTGTACTTAGCATGCTACTGTGATCCATTGAAAAATCCAAAGGAGAAGAGTAGATAGTTGATAGAAATTTGTTTCACTTTTCTGTGTACAATACCCATTAAGGTAATGACTGAAATGATAACAAGTTTGATTTTTATTACTATAATCTGGTAGAGAACAGAGAGAAATTGTGGCTATAGACACTTCTGAATTCTGTTTTCCTTGAATTTCATACCCTCTAAATAATTGAATCCTACTACTCCCATAATCCAACAGGGAGATCAATTTGAAGGAACATGATTGATCTTTTTGGATACCTTTTCAATGATCTCATTAATAAATTTATATTCGGGTTGAGTCCTACAACAGAGAAGAAAATCATGTGATGTGAGTCCGAAGTTTGTAGTTAAATCTAGTGTCCACTCTCTACATCAAGATTCATTTCAGTTCCACTTATTGAAGAAACAAGTATAAAAATCAGCATGCATACACCATCAAAAACAACAACAGAAAATTGTGGTGAAAGGTACCTACCCATGTTGGTACTGCCAGCCAGATAGGTTAGCTGCCGCACATAAAGCCTCCCTCCACTTACTCACTTTCTCCTTGTTAGCTTGAAATCGATCCTTGTGTTTTTCCAATGCCTTCCCATAACTCCCACGTTGGTGATGCACTTCTGATGGATCAACACTGTAGAACATTGGCCAAACAAACCGACCTTCGCCTTGGACAAACTGAAGTATGTTGACAAGTTCATCAAGGCAAAAAGTAGAGGAAGCATAATTTTCACAGAAAACAATGGCAATCCTAGATTGTTGGATGGCATTGGGAAGAGATGGAGTGATTTCTTCTCCTCTTTGGAGATCCACATCATCAATGAAGGTGATAATATCCTTTTTATTTAAAGAATTGTAGAGATGGCCAGTAAAATTGTTGTAGGTATCTTCACCTCTAAAAGTAAGGAACACATTGTAAGTCCATTCACTTCTAAAACTACCATCGCTTACTTTCAGGATTTCATGTATCTTTATATGAGGAATTCTTTCATACTTGTCCAGCAGAAAATTCCATTCTTCTAGTCTTTTACCAAATAGGTTAGAGCCTATTACCTCCAAAGCCAACGGAAGGCCACCAGCATAAAAGACTGCACGGTTTGTAACATCGATGTAACCTGAATCAACTTTGTTGTTCTTGAAGGCATTCTAGCTCAACAACTCAAGGGATTTATTTAACTCTTTCACCTCATAATTTTTTCACCCCATGAGTAGTAAGCAAATGTTTGTTTCTTGTTGTGATAATGATCTTACTGCCACTTCCAAACCAATCAGGTCCCCCGGCAATTGCCTGTAACTGTTTGAGCTTATCAATACCATCAAGAATCAAAAGAACCTTCTTCCGGCAGAGCCTTCTTTTTATGGTTGGAATCCCTTTATGAACATTTCCTAGTCTGAGATTGTCTTCTGCGACAAGTTCAGAAAGTAGCATCTCTTGAAGCTGTACAAGTCCATGCTTGTTAATTGCCTTCCCTCTAATATCAGCAAGAAAACATACACCCTCAAATTGATCACCAATAATGTTATAAACAACACGTGCAATTGCTGTTTTACCAACTCCACAATTCCAAATATGCCCACCATGATAACCACCTTATCAGACCCCAGTTCCAAAAGTGCGATCACTTCCTGAACAGGAGATTCTAGCCCAACAGGGTGATTAACTACATGGAAAAGAGGGCGATTGATCTTTTTGGATACATCTTTAACGATCTCACTCACAAATTGATGATGATATTCAGTTCTACGATAGGACAGAAAACCATGTGAAGTGAATCCAAAGTTAGTAGTGTCAAATTTAAGGTACAATCCCTTCATTAAGATTCATTTCAGATCCAACTTTTTAAAGGAACAATGAAAATCATCATGCATATAGCACCCAAAAAAATGATACTCCCTCCGTGTTTAAATATAGGACCTAGTTGATTTTTTTTAGAATTCTAAGAAACTAAATAACTTACCAATAAATTAATTTTTCTGAATTTTTTTTCTTTAAACTGGTTTATTTGACTAAAAGATAATATATAATCTAAAAATACATAAAATATTTTGCGCATTTAGCTTCATTAATTTCTTAAAAAAAAGTCAGTCAACTCTTATATTTAACAATGAAGGAAGTAATAACAACAAGAAGAGAAAGTTGTGATGAAAGGTAGTCAATAGTCACCCATGTAGAAAATGCCAGCCAGAAAGATTAGAAGCCGCACGTAAAGCCCTCCTCCTCTTACCCTCTTTATCCTGGCAGAACAGCCGCCAGACAAAGCGACCTTCTCCTGCAACGTACTAAAGTATGTTGGCAAGTACATCAAGGAAAATAGTGGAGGAACTATAATTTCGCAAGAAAACAACGACGGCAATCCTAGATTGTTTGATGGCATTGATGAGATCTGCAGTGATTCCTTGCCCTCTTTGGCGACTCACGTGATTGATGAAGGTGCGAATACCCTTTTGATTTAGGGAATGATAGAGAATTCCGATGAACTTGGAGTGGAATTCGTCACCTATAAAACTAAGGAACACATCGTACTCCCATTCGCCAGCGAAATTGGACGACAACGACGATGATACTAACCTTTGACCTGCCATTATATATAAATGCTACTTACTGAAGAATGCATCAGGTATGAGGTGAAAAACCCAAAATTTGGAAGTAAGATTAATTTCTTATACAAGGGTTGACGGAGAGTTGACCACAAAAGTTAAATTGTTATGTACTCCGTACAAAAGGTTAAGGGTGTGTTTGGATTACCGTTAGAGAAGAGACTTTTTTTCAGAATGACTTTTTTAGAAGTGACTTTTGGATAAAAGTAATTTGTATGAAGTGATTTATGTTTGGATTTGAGATGATAGAAGTGATTTTTTTTCAATCTGACTTTTAGAAACATGTTTGGATGATTATATTGAAAAGCACGTTTAGATGAAAAATTACTAAAAATGCCATTATTTTCATTAAATAATATATATATAATATACATATATTCTTATTAAAAGCTTAGTTTCTCCCTTATTTTCAGGAAAATAATTTTAAAAAATAATATTTTTAGCTCAAAGGAGTATATTGTGGGAGAAAGTAGTTAGAAATTATTATGGTAAATTTTTGTAGATAAAAAGAAAATTTTAAATTAAAAGAAATTATCTTATTTGAGAATTTTAGGGGTCTAACAGTCTAATTTTTCTACCCACTTTATTAAATAATACATTACAAAAGTCGTGGGACCCACCAGAAGTCAGAAGTCAGAAGCCAAAAGTAACTTTTTTTTGTTTATGACTTTTCACGTTGCAGAAGTCATTTTGGACCAAAAGTCATTCTAAAAATAAGCCCATCCAAACATGTTTTTTTTTAAATTTGACTTCTCCTTTTTTAACGTGCTTGCTGCAAACGGAAGATCCAAACATGCTCTAAGTTGTCACCTCCAGCTTAATGTTGTTGTTTTTTTTTTCCAACCTCTAGTTTAATGTCAAGAATTTAAAAAGTTAGAAAATTAAAACCTTTGATTAAAGTATACTTTTAATCATTTGTGTTTGTATCAAGTCTATTATTAGTCTCTTAAGTTTAAAAATTTCACTTTTGGTTTCTTTCAGCTAACATAGTCAGTTTAATTTAATAGAGAATGATAACTTTGAAAATCTGAACGGGGATCTTGTTGTTAAATACTGATAAAAAATGGTTAAATTTTAAAATATATAAAGAATTATACTACATAATGAAAATTTAAACTTATTTGTCAAAATTTAAATATAGAATTATCTTTTAAGTTTGTTGAGTGAAAATTTTATGTTAAAAAGAACTAATGGTATTACCAAATAAAAATGACAAAACAAAACACTTTTCAAACATACGGGACTAAAAGTATATTTGATACAAAGATAAATGATCAAAAGTATATTTGATGTAAAGATAAATGATCTAAAGTATACTTTAGCCCATAAGTTTAATTAAGAGATTTCGTTGGATCTTATCTTAATTAAGTTATTTTTATAGCACCTGTAATTAATTTCACTTTTTATTTTTACAAATGTTTTGTGAGTAGCCTCTAAAAAATTTTAATGGATATGATTGTTGATGAGTTTAGTTATATGAACTTGGTAATTTCTTCATATCTAAACTTGATAATTGCATATCCAAATTTGGAAATATCATATCTAAACTTTGTACATTTTATATATGCTAAATTATATAAAACCCCCTGAATTTTGGATTAGTTGCACATAACCTCGCTGACTTTTGAAAGTTAAGATTAAGCACCCATGACATTTCATATTTTGACTCTTAACTCCTCTGCCATTAAAATTTACATTAAAGTTAATGGTTTTTGTCCTTTACAATTTTAACATTTTTTATTATATACCATGTATTCTAAAATTAAGGATTCGAAAGTGACATATAATTTTAATAAATATTTAAAAAATATAAATATTTAAAAAAGTATTAAAATATTTTCTTAACCATGCACTTTATAAATAGAATGCCTTAAAAATAAAAATAAAAATATTTATCTGATCATGTCTTTTTTAAATTAAAAATTATAATATACTTACTATTATTTATTTTAAATGAAAATACTTATTTTTAATGGCATATTATACATAACAAAATATTTAAAAAATTTAAAAAGTGCATAATAAAATGTAAGAAAAAAATTGGATAAGATAAAAACCGTTAACTTTAACGGAAATTTTAACGGTGGGGGAGCTGAGAGAAACTTGATAATTGTATATAGAATATCATTTGAATTTAATAATTCCATATATGAACTTGGTAAATAAGATATATTAGCTTTGTAACCTTGTATCTTTGAAACAAATTTGTACTATTTTTTTTAAATTAAATTACTTTTAATTATGGGAAAATTCCAAATAAATACCCTCGAATATCAAAAAGACAAAAATATACCTCCAATATACAAAAGGACATAAAAGGGACCGTTCCCAATTTTGGATAAACAATTTTAAGGCAAAAAGACCAAAATGCCCATGTCTCCATTAACCACTTAGGTATGGCCATTAACCACTTCCGTATAGCGATTAACCATTTTAGTATAGCCATTAACCACTTCGCTGATTCATTAGTTATGCTTGTTTTTGTGAAAGTTGTTAACTACTCTAGTATAGCGATTAACCACTTCAGTATAACGATTAACCACTCCAGTATAGCGATTAACTACTTCACTGATTCATTAGTTGGGTTCAAATAGTCTTATATTTCTAAAAGTCGTTAACCACTCTAGTATAGCGATTAACCACTTCAGTATAGTAATTAACTACTCTAGTATAGCCATTAACCACTTCACTTTGAAAGTGAATGGAGACATGTGTATTTTGGTTTTTTGCCTTAAAATTGTTTATCTCAAATTGGAAATGATCCCTTTTATGTCCTTTTGTATATTGAAGGTACATTTTTGTCCTTTTGATATTTAAGGGGTATTTATTTGGAATTTTCCCTTTAATTAATTTTTTAGGTCATCACACTTATATTTAAGACAGTAATTATTACTCCATCAATTTCTAAATATAAAATATATTTAACTAATTTGATTATATTAAGGATATCAGTTGAGTTAGTTAAAATTATCTGATATTACTAAAATATCATAACTATTTACCTTTATTCCTACCCTCCTATTTGATTGTTTATTATCAAGCGTGTCAATGTAGACAATGTGAAGAAAAAAAAATCTTATATTTAAGAAAAAAGTGACACTAAAGTTAAAGTATAATACAATAAATGTAATTAATCTCTGAATTCATGGATTCTCATATTAGTAAGCCAAGGTGAGCATAATCATTGTACCTTTGTGAGTAAAATGGGATTTGTACAAAAAAAAAATGGGATTTGTACCCTGTACAATCACAAAGCTCTATTCCATCTTCAGAATTGTTTCACTTCGCAACATCTCCTTCAAATTTGATCCTCTTTGAAGTTCGCTGTCTTCTTCTCCGTGCCAAATCTCCACGACCATGCATCGTCTTCATCTATTGTCTCCATTTTCAAGGTATGCTTTCCCTAAACCTTCTTCTGCGTCTCTCATGCTTCCCTCTTCCCATTTCTCTGCTCTTTCCCAAACCCCACTTTCATATAACATCGACGACGCCGTTTCTTCATTTAATCGATTACTCCATATGCATTCCCCACCTTCCAGCATCCAAATTAATCACCTTTTAGGATCAATTGCTAAGACTAAACGCTATCGAGATGCGATATCATTGTTTGCTCAAGCGGAGCTCAAGGGATTCATTCCTAATTTAATTACACTTAGTATCTTGATCAACTGTTACTGCCATGTGGGTCAGGTGAATTCTGCTTTCTCTATATTGGGAAGAATTCTCAAGATGGATCTTCGACCAGATACCATAACCTTGAATACTTTATTAAAGGGACTCTGTCTTAGTAACAAGGTTGGGGAAGCACTAGACTTTTATGATGACTTATCTGCTAAAGGATTTCAACTCGATGGATATAGCTATGGAACCCTGATAAATGGACTGTGTAAGATAGGGAAAATAAGGTCTTCTGTTAAATTGGTCCAAATGATGGAGAGGAAGGGAATCAAATCTAATGTAGTAATCTATAACACTATCATTGATGGCCTTTGCAAACATGGACATGTCACTGAGGCGCATGAGTTGTATTTAACAATGAATGATCAAGGAATTCTGCCATGCATTATTACCTATACTTCCTTGATCCAAGGCTATTGCAGCATGGGACAGTGGAAAGAAGCTACTAAATTGCTCCATGAAATGGTGTTGAAAAGCATCAAACCCGATGTTTATACCTTTAACATATTCATTGATGCGTTTTGTAAAGAAGGCAAGATTATAGAAGCTCAAACAGTGTTTGCTAGGATGGTTAAATGTGGTGAGAGGCCTGATGTGGTCACTTACAATTCTATTATGGATGGGTACTGTATGATGAATAACGTGAGTGAGTCAAAGGAAGTATTCAATAAGATGGTTCAAAGTGGCTTAGTAGTTGATGTATTTAGTTATAATATACTGATAAATGGATTTTGTAAGATTAAAATGGTTGATGCAGCTTTTGATCTCTTTAGAGAAATGCTTCGCAAAAACCTAGTTCCTGATGTGATAACTTATACTTCTCTTATTGATGGGTTGTGCAAATTAGGGAGAATGTCAGATGTTCAAAATCTTTTTTATGAAATGCAAGAAAGTGGCCAAGCCCCAAACGTCGTTACCTACAGTATTTTGTTAGATGCATTTTGCAAAAGCCAAAATCTCGATCAAGGGATTGCATTGTTTAGACAAATGGTGGCCCACAGAATTCAACCTAATGTGTACACATACACTATACTTATTGATGGATTGTGTAAAGGTGGTAAATTACATGATGCTCGAGGGATTTTTGAATACCTTTTGACCAATGGCTGCCATCTAAATGTCTACACATATAACAGTATGATCAATGGCCTTTGTAGAAAAGGCTTGTTTGATGAAGCTATGGCCTTGCTTTCAAAAATGAGTGCAAATAGCTGTCTACCTGATTCAGTAACATATAGAACACTGCTTCAAGCTCTTTTGGAAAAAAGCGAGAATGATAAGGCTGAGAAGCTTCTACGCAACATGATCGGTGGTGCTCATTTGAAATGATTATATAAGGTTGGAAACTATAGGTGTAACATATGTTATACTTTTATTGATGTTTAAATTTGCCTTCTGAGGGCTACTTATTTCTTGTTTATTTTCAAAGAAAGTCTTTGGATGGTTTAAAGTCTGAAATGATGTTGAAGAAATCTTGCTCAAGCCATATGTTTGACATATTTATTCTGACCATTCAGTGGTTTTGTAGTGAAACTGTTTTTGGGCATGGTTTTGGTCCTTCTTCCTTCATAGTTTCATTCATTCAGAATTTTGATTTATGAGATTTGGGGTGCATCAGGTTCTGCTATTAAATTAGAATTTGAGTGATCTGACATGCAGCTAAAATATAGTATTCTTGTATTTCTTAATGTGGGTTGATAATTCCTTGCAGTATATTGTGGAAAATTTTTTTTGGTTATAAGTCATTAAAAGCTAACAAGGCATTTGTACAACCGTGAAATTTCGTTAGATGCATTTCTCAAAAGTCAACATCTTGATAAGGAGAGTTCATTATTTAGGCAAATGGTTTCCAAGACAATTCAACCTAATTTGTACACGTACAATATACTTATAGACAGCTTATGTAAAGGTGATAGACTACATGATTGTAGAGAGATTTTTCAATATCTTTTGACCTATTGCTATCATCTAGATGTCTGCACATACACCATTATGATCAACGGGCTTTGTAGAAATGGCTTGTTAGATGAAGCTACATCCCTGCTCCAAAGAATGAAGGCCAGTGGGTGTCTCCCAAGGTTCAAAAAACTGAACCGGATGTTAAACCGGTCAAGTCACTGGTTCAAGGGTCAGGGGTTAGACCGGGGGTTAACTCGGGTCAGACCGGTCATATTTAAATAATAGAATTTAATTGTTGTATTATGTTTTATAAGTCATTTAATAATATATGAAAATTAATTAATTAAATCTTCTATATTAGAATCAAATTTTTCGTTCAAAATTTTTATGCATGTGGCCACAGAATATTATTCTTTTTTAATCATATTGTTACACTTTAATTTTTATATCGATGATGAAAAATAATTAGACTTAAATGAAAGATAATCTGATTTACTTATTTATTTACAACTTAGTTTTGGGTTGGAAAAAGTGGCTCAGCCCAAATAAATGAACCAAACCCTACTTTTTAAAACACACATGCGCATTATCACAGCCGCGTCTATATTCCTTCTTGTTGACAGCACCTCATCCTCGTTATTGGTTATCTTCTCTCTACAGTGGCTTCACTTTCTTTTTCTCATACTCCAGATCTACAACCGAGATACTCCAGATCTACACCTTACATCCGTCTTCTGCAGTTGGCAGCAGTTATTCTTCATGATTTCACTGTCTTGATAAGCTTTCTCCACTCTCTTCTTTAAACCTGGTCCCTATTTTTCTTTTATTCTCCGGCAGCCATCATCAATCTGCCCCAGCCTCCATCATCTCCGTCTTTCTTTTTTCTTTTTAAAAAGAAGAATCGGGCAACCCGCGAAACCGACGGGTTGCCCGGTTTAAGGCCGAGTGGGCGAGTCAACTCGGCCTTTCGCCGGTTTACTTCTCCCCCCGGTCTGAAGAGTGAACCAGACCGGACAGGGGTCTGGTTCTCCGGTTTACCGGGCGAACCGGCCGGTCCGATCCGGTTTTCCAAACCATGGTGTCTCCTGATTGGGTAACATATAAGACATTTATTGATGCTCTTTTGGAGAAAAGAGAGAATGATGAGGCTGGGAAGCTTCTAGTTGAAATGATTGGTTGTGTTCTTCTAAAATGATAAAATCAGGTTGGATGCACTAGTTCTAATATATTTATAATTGTGTTAATGTTGAAAGTTGCCTTTATTGGCCTGCAAATTTTTGTCTTTTACCTTTTCCACTGAAATTATCAGATTTTACACTGAAGCAAATGTTGTTGGAGAAGTTTTGCTCAAGCAATATGTTTGGCATCTTTGTTTTGATTGACTATCCGTTTGTTTATGAATAATATATATCTTGAGAACATGACTTTGTTCCTTCTTGTATAGTTTATTCTTATTTTGACTTGTAATTTTCTGGGTGCATTTCGTTTCTGTTCTTGAAATAGAGTTGCTGCTAAAATATAGTTTTTTTGGATTTCATAGGGTGAGTTGATAATTCCTTGCAGTATTTCATGGACCATATTAAAAGTTCATTTGGCTCTTTCACAACCAAGAAAATCAATGTCTAAAATTATTTTGGAGTGTAAGCATAAATTAAAGGTATAGGAGTCAGTATTATACTAATATTATGTTTAAATTTGCTTTCATTGTTTCCAAATGTTTGGATCATCGCTTCTCCTTGAATGACTTAATTTGACATTAAGTGAAAAAATAATTTTGTTAGCAGGTTTAACTATGTATGAAATATGTTTTCTTACAGGTAAATTGCTGGTGTTACTGTATTGCCCTTGTTTCTAGGATGGTGTGAGTTGAGGTTCTCATCACCTTATTCGAATAACTGCATTCGCTTTTATAGTTGCAGTTTGTAATGCATTATTGGGAAATGACAGAGTCACAAACTTTGATTTTCAATCCATGGTTTTGTTCATGTAGACCTTGGTGGCCCAAGGACCGAATGTGGGAGGCTGTAACCTTCTTCCAAGTGAAGCAGGTTTTTATCTATTCGACAAATATTGGATATTATCAGATATTATTGCAATTACACATCTGATGCAGGCTTCATGGTCTCTGGGTCACACTCTCAGCAGTTGTTGGACCATCTGGATTAACAAGGTAGAGAGAAGAAATATTAATTTCTGTTCAGTTTTTATGTCTTCCTTTACTCATCTCCGATTCAAGGGTTGAAGCGGATTAAATAATATAATCTCAGTCTCATATTGATTGTCTCAGAGTCATATTATTTTGGATTAAATGCTTTGAGAATCCATATAGGCTAGCCTTGAAGAGAAAGTTCATCTAACCCTCTTTCAGCTCTTTCAGTACAAGTGCCATGCAAAAGCTAGGTTTATGTTCTCTTGTTCATCTTTTCGCTAGTTTTTATGTTGTAATTTCTTATCAGTCTATTTATTTTCCTTATCCAGACTTACTTGCCTAGCCTTGCTTTAGGTTGGCATTGGCTGAGGAAGAGTAGCAGAAGCCTCTACATGTGCAAAATAATCTGAAAGTGACGGATTTGATGTTTAACTATCATCTATTAAGAAAATATTTTGTCTTTACTGTCACCCCCGCCTCTGTTTCAACAATGAGATCTAAAAATGCTATTCCCGCCATATATTTGTGAGAAAACATTGCCCCATCTCGTCCATAAATATCTAGGTGTCCTTTATTCTAATTTTTTTACATTTGAAACATTCTACTCTTCAGTTTTAGCATACCATAGGAAGGTCACAGAATCATGGCTTTTGCAACTCCTGTTTCTCTTATAACACTTTTCAAATGGTTTATCCATGTTTCAAATGCAGGTACTAGCATTAGTATAAGAAAGGTCACTGTGCTCGAATTAACTAACTTTTTCGCTTGGCATAACTTATTGTTTGGGTGTTCATCTGTGATTTTTTAGGGGACATGCATGCTAGTGATGAAGAAAAATGAAGTTGTCACCTGACTTTCGAGACTTTTTTCTGCACGGAGATGTTATCGAGTAGCTGGACTTGTGAAGAAAATTCATGGAGAAGTCCATCTGATGTTTCACCTGGAACTATGTGAGACAACTGTCTTCGATCATAGCGGTTTCATCGGTTAGTTTCTGATGTTTCAGATTCAGCATCTTAATTACAATGTGAAGTTCGTCAAACTCCAAATCATATATCCTTTTTACCTGGACTTTTTCTACTACCATTTTCTCATACCAGATTTTGCAGATGTATGTGGTTATGTGAAGTGTTTACGTGAGAAGATGGACGACAACCTCAAAAATGGATGCCCTTTTGTACTCATCAAATATGTGCTAGGGGCATGGCCATCTCTAACTGGTTACATAATTTGCTCCATCAATTTTTTGGTTAATCAATGTCAGTAGAGTTCTTCAGCTATTTTGTTGCCATTAATGACACATTCATCGTAGCAGGATGACCCATTCTTAGAAGTGAGTCAAACGCGCAAAAAGTGATCTTCAACCCGGATTTCCCAAAAGTTGCTTCATCAAATCTACCTTGTATGAACAGTATGTAAAGCCACCAAGTCGATCAAGGGGAAGTCTGTGACACCAGTGAATGTTCGTAGTCGCCAGAAGTGCATTGTCTTCTTTATTCCTACCGTACAACTACTGTTGTCTTGCTAAATTTGATGTGTATCCAAGATTCTTTAGTGATAATCTTGTATTTTTCTTAATATTAGACTTATTGTGGAATGTGGAATGCTTTTACAATATCACTTGATCAAACGAGTACAATAGTAATAATGACTAATTCATGTGAATGCATTCAGTCAATTTGATCCTTTTACAACTGGGTACTGGGTTCCTATCTGGGTATTTCACTCTATCTTTGTTTTTTAATAGAGTTATGCATATCGTTCCCTCACCTTATACCGAGAGATTTTTGCTCAAATTTCACTCCATTCAACTAAACTTTTCAAGCATACGTTCCCACCTTGGCCTAAGAAGACAGTAACGATAGCCATCATATATTCATTCCAATATATCCAATTATTTCCATTTCTTTAAATTTCCAATTTATCCTGTTCATTAAAGGTCTGGGTCAATCTCACATGATATTACTAAAACCATCATAACTATTTACCTTTATTCTTACCATCCCCTATTGATTGTATTCTTACCATTCCCTATTGATTGTTTATTATTAAGGAGCACTTATATGGATAATCTCAGGAAAATGAAAATGTGTAAAAAATAGAAAGATGTCTTATATTTAGGAACAAATTCACACGTTAATAAGTCATATACTTAGGAAGAGACCGGGAGTATAATCTAATTAATGTAATTAATCTCTAAATTCATAGATTCTCTCTTACTCCCTCCGGTCCTAAATATAATAAGTAATATGTAAAAGTCAAAGTAATAAATACATATTTTCCATTTCTATCTGTCATTGTATATTAAATAATGAAAATTAAATATAAGAAAGGAAGAGAAAGTCTATATAATAAATTGGTAAGGATAAAAATGAAAAATTTTATTAACTCTACCCATAATAAATGATTTTAATTTATTGATATGTGTAAAAATATTCCTCTTATTACAGAGGAGCATATTAAGAAGCCAAGTTAGAAATAATCATTATAATTTTTGTGTGTCAAGTTGTTTCTGTACACTGGACAGTCACAGACCTAGATTCCTTCTTCAAAATTGTCTCACTTCGCAGCACCTCCTTCAAATTCCATCCTCTTTGAAGTTCGCCTTCTTCTTCTTCTTCGTGCCTCATCTCCGCGACCATGCATCGTCTTCATCTTTTGTCTCCATTTTCAAGGTATGCTTTCCGTAAACCTTCTTCTGCTTCTCTCTTTCTTCCCTCTTCCCATTTCTCTGCTCTTTCATATAACTCCGACGACCCCATTGCTTCATTTCATCGAATCCTCCATCTGCATCCCCCACCTTCCATCTCCCAAATTAATCACTTTTTAGGATCAATTGCTAATGATAAATGCTATCGAATTGCGATCTCATTGTTCGCTCAAGCGGAGCTCAAGGGATTCGTTCCTAGTTTAGTTACACTGAACATCTTGATCAATTGTTACTGCCATGTGGGTCAGTTGAATCCTGCTTTCTCTATGTTGGGAAGGATTCTCAAGATGAATCTTCGACCCAATACCACAACATTAAATACTTTAATAAAAGGACTGTGTCTTGGTAACAAGGTTGGGCAAGCACTAGACTTTTATGATGACTTAACTGCTAAAGGTTTTCAATTCAATGGAATTAGTTATGGAACTCTGATCAATGGACTGTGTAAAATAGGGGAAATAAGGTCTGCTCTTAAATTGGCAAAACTGATGGAGAAGAAGGGAATTCAATCTAATGTAGTCATCTACAACACTATAATTGATGGCCTCTGCAAACATGGATGTGTCACTGAGGCGCATGACTTGTATCTAACAATGACTAATCAAGGAATTCAGCCAAGTGTTATTACTTATACTTCACTCATCCATGGCTATTGCAGCATGGGACAGTTGAAAGAAGCTATCCCATTGCTCCATGAAATGGTATTGAAAGGCATCAAATCTAATGCTTATACCTTTAATGTACTCATTGATGTGTTTTGTAAAGAAGGGAAGATTATTGAAGCTCAAACAGTGTTTGCTAGGATGATGAAATGTGATGAGAAACCCGACGTGTTCAGTTACAATTCTATTATGGATGGATACTGTGTGATGAATAATGTGAGTGAGTCAAAGGAAGTATTCAACAAAATGGTTCAAAGCGGTTTGGTAGCTAGTATAGTTAGTTATACCATACTAATAAATGGATTTTGTAAGATTAAAATGGTCGATGCGGCTTTAGATCTTTTTACAGAAATGCGCCGCAAAAGCTTGGTTCCTAATGTGATAACTTATAATTCTCTTATTGATGGCTTATGCAAATCAGGGAGAATGTTAGATGTGCAAGGTCTTCTTCATGAGATGCAAGAAAGCGGTCAAGGCCCTAATGCAGTCACCTATAATATTTTGATAGGTTCATTTGTCAAAAATCAAAATCTTGATAAGGGGATTTCATTATTTAGGCTAATGGTTTCTCAGAGAATTCAACCTAATGTGCGCACATACAATATACTTATTAATGGCTTGTGTAAAGGTGGTAGACTACATGATGCTCATGAGATTTTTCAGTACCTTTTGACCAGTGGCTATCATCTTAATGTCTACACATATAACATTATGATCAATGGCCTTTGTAGAAAAGGCTTGTTTGATGAAGCTATGGCCTTGCTTTCGAAAATGAGTGCAAATGGCTGTCTACCTGATTCAGTAACATATAGAACACTGCTTCTAGCTCTTCTGGAAAAAAGCAAGAATGATAAGGATGAGAAGCTTCTACACAACATGATCGGTGGTGGTCTTCTGAAGTGATAATCCAAGGTTGGTACTATATTCATAACATATGTTATACTTATATTTCCATTCTATCTTCCATTCCTAACAATAAGTGTATTACACTCAACTTTTTAATGCTAAACATTTGTGTGTTGTGCCCATCTTTTAATAATCCTCCCTACCTTTTTGCTCTAGATTCCCCAGAAAAAACATCTTTCTAGATAAATATACATGAAACCTATCATTAAAATTAAATATACATGAAACCCTACTAAACAGCCAAATGGAACTACCTTCAGATCATTTTTCCTTTTCACCACTGAACCAAAAGGCAAATTCTAAAACAGTTGTACCAAATGTGGTTTTAGGACATATTCTTATCCCAGCACCAAATGGAATATAGCCCAAGTTTAAACCTTTGAAGTTGTAATTAGCTAATGCAGTAAGAAACCTCTTGGGCTCAAATCTCTCTGGTTCATTCCAATTCTTAGGATCTCTTCCAATAGCCCATACATTAATAATAATCTGTCTTAGGAGGCATAACATATCCATTTATAATACAGTTCTCACTATTTTCTCTTGGAACCAACAATGGCAGAGGTGGATGTAGCCTTTAGGTTTCTTTGATAACAGCACCTAAATATTTTAATTGGTGAAGCTTTGATTCATCTACATACCCTTGTCCTCCGAAGACCCTTCTTACCTAATGAAGAGCCAATAATTCTCGTAAAGTCTCTAAATAATTTCCAACTTATAAATCAATATGAATACTGATCCAATATGTCTAGTATGAATCATTTTTACAAATTTAGGCTAACACATTGTTAATAAAGCATTGAAAATTCGATATGTGGTTATACCTCTGCTTGTGCCGCTTTCATTTTCTCTGGATTTTTGAGCAATTTTGACGGTGCCTACTCTGTTATGGTTACTGTTGTGTCAGTTCCAGCCATAAAAATGTTCTAAAAAAGGATTCACAATTATCATTAGATGGATTTGTGCACATGAAAAGTTTATGAAACTACAATTGTATATTACGTTCATTATATGATAATGGGCACATTAACTAACCACAAGAACAGCCTTAATGTTGTAGAGAGACAAGGGGATCTCAAAAATCATTGTCCTCTTCAATCTTAAGAACATCAACTAGGTCCTCCTCTATCTCTCCAACTTTATCACCTTTCTTTTCTTTGTGGTCTCTGATTATGTCTCCAAAAATTCTACAACAGACTTTGTGTTCCTTCATGATTCGAGCTCTCATCCAAGTGATGGCACTAATAAATTTCAAAGAAGGATAGAAATCAGAAAGTGAGAACCCAGAAGTTAGCTTTATTACTTGCTCTACAACATGCAACACATGTTCTGTGTTGTGTCTTTTTCCCAAAGGCTGCTCTTGTCACTATAGAATTTGTGAGTGCTAATATTTTTGGTCTGAGATTTATGACAGAACCTTCATGTTCAGAGATGTTCCTCACAAGTGTAGAAACCTCCACTTCCCTAATCCTTCTAAATGATTGAACCCTCTTAGCTGAAAAAAGCTCTAAAGTACAAATCTTTCGAAGTTGCCTCCAATAATTTCCATATGGGGAAAATTCTATGTTTGTGCTTTTGTAACAAAACACCTCAATGGCTAGAACTTTGGGTCTATTTGCAAAGATATGATCATGTGTCTTCATTATTTCTTTGGCATATTCTGGTGAAGACGCTATGACATGTGAAAGTTTTCCAAATTGAAGGTGGATGAATGGTCCATACTTGTTGGCGAGATTTGCAAGAGAATGATGGGGTAAATGCCCAACAAGTTGGTGTAGATTTCCTAAGAGAGGCAATTTACATGGCCCTGGAGGATAGGTTTTGATGGGTTTCTTGGAAGAAGATAGCTTGTGGATCACAAGAAGGAAGCAGAAGATGAAGGTGAAGGTGATGGAATATGTGATCTGTATATCCATATTGAAAGAATGGAGAGTTAGAACAAGTGAGACTAATTTTGTTTATTCAAATGATGACTTTAATAGCACAGCACGTCTTCTTCTTTCTCATTTTGGCCTAATTTTATGGCTCAACCTTCTGAAGCATTACATTTGGGGATTAAAGAGACTTTTTCTGCAGCAACCTACAATTTTGGCCCTTCTACCACTTTGCCGAACGAAGCTGTATTATTTAAAATATTATTGGCAAATTGTCTCCTTTCTCACTTGTTTTTAAGTCGAAAGATTGTTAGGTATGTGTGTGCGAGTATATAAAAGGAAGATATATGACAATTAAACTATTATATACATACAAACGGATCATTTCAAGAAATGAAAAGACAATGGAGATGTTGTTCAACAAAACTATTGTATGCTCTGTTTTTAATTTTATTGTTTTTGAAACATATCATAATGAGAACAAGCGTTCTGACTTAAACAGGGTAAGAAAATGAAGAACAAGTTCTATTTCTTGTGAACTGCTTTTGGAAAGCTTGGTTATACCATATCTTATTTCATGATTATTCTGTTAGTTGCTTAACCGTTTGTCTTGGAGGCATTATGCTCTTCAGAAAAAGAAAAAGAACAAAATAACTTTACAAAAAGTTATAACATGGTGCTAAATCATGAAATGTCTCAACTATAAAAAATTTGTATCATTCATCATTCTTTTATGGAGTCATCTCATTTTTTTCCCTTTCCCAGTTTCTTTTCTAATTTTCACTTTGGCCTATTATGTACATTAATTGCATAGTCATCTCATTTTTTTCCCTTATATATGATTGCGACATATGCATTTAATGTAAATAGCAGACCAAAGTGAAAATTAGAAAAGAAACTGGGAAAGGGACATGCACGTTTCAGACATGCCAAATTATGAGGATATAAATTGCCCACTTGCTTCATAGAAAACTCCACATGTACATGTCCTTTTTTCAACTAACCACACCATGTCTGGAAAAACAACCTTGTTTATTGATGCATTCATAATATGCTTCTACAAATTATGCTCAACTAGAACGCGTAGCTCACACAAGATTTGAGACAATTTACAATTTGAAGCAAGGGGGTAATGAGACGATAATTTATATAGGTTTCATATAATTATATACTCCTTCCGTCCCTTATTATAAGAGCCAAAGAGGTGAAATCACACATATTAAAGAAGTGGTTGAGAGAGATAAATGTGTCTGAAATAATTTTGTTTTCTCAAATTTGCCATTATTTATGATTGAATATATCAGAGAGAGAAATGTGATAATAGTGTTATAAATGAGTATGAAATATAATGTAAATAGAGAGAATAATGATGGGTAAAGTGGGACAGTGGAAAGAAGCTACCAAATATCTCCATGAAATGGCATTGAAAAGCATCAAACCTGATGTTTATATCTTTAACATATTCATTGATGCGTTTTGTAAAGAAGGGAAGATTATAGAAGCTCAAACAGTGTTTGCTAGGATGGTTAAATGTGGTGAGAGACCTTGTGTGGTTACTTATAATTCTTTAATGGAGGGATATTGTTTGGTGAATATTGTGAGTGAGTCAAAGGAAGTATTCAATAAGATGGTTCAAAGTGGTTTAGTAGCTGATGTAATTAGTTATAATATACTGATAAATGGATTTTGTAAGATTAAAATGGTTGATGCAGCTTTTGATCTCTGCAGAGAAATGCGTCGTGAAAGCTTGGTTCCTAATGTGATAGCTTATACTTCTCTTATTGATGGTTTGTGCAAATTAGGGAGAATGTCAGATGTTCGAAATCTTTTTTATGGAATGCAAGAAAGTGGCCAAGCCCCAAATGTCGTTACCTACAATATTTTGGTAGATGCATTTTGCAAAAGCCAAAAGCTCAATGAAGGGATTGCATTGTTTAGACAAATGGTGGCCCACGGAATTCAACCTAATGTGTACACATACACTATACTTATTGATGGATTGTGTAAAGGTGGTAAATTACATGATGCTCGAGGGATTTTTGAATACCTTTTGACCTGTGGCTGCCATCTAAATGTCTACACATATAACAGTATGATCAATGGCCTTTGTAGAAAAGGCTTGTTTGATGAAGCTATGGCCTTGATTTCAAAAATGAGTGCAAATGGCTGTCTACCTGATTCAGTAACATATAGAACACTGCTTCAAGCTCTTTTGGAGAAAAGCGAGAATGGTAAGGCTGAGAAGCTTCTACGCAACATGATCGGTGGTGGTCTTCTGAAATGATAATATAAGGTTGGAAGCTATATGCTTAACATATGTTATACTTCTATTGATGTTTAAATTTGCCTTCTGAGGGCTAGTTATTAATTGTTAATTTTGCGAAGAAAGTCTTTGGATGGTTTAAAGACCAAAATGATGTTGAAGAAATCTTGCTCAAGCCATATGTTTGACATATTTATTCTGACCATGCAGTGGTTTTGTAGTGAAACTGTTTTTGGGCATGGTTTTGTTCCTTCTTCCTTCATAGTTTCATTCATTCAGAATTTGATTTATGAGCGTTGTGGTGCATCAGGTTCTGCTATTCAATTAGAATTTGAGTGATCTGACTTGCAGCTAAAATATAGCATTCTTGTATTTCTTAATGCGGGTTGATAATTCCTTGCAGTATATTGTGGAAATTTTTTTTGGTTACAAGTCATAAAAAGCTAACAAGGCATTTATACAACCGTGAAATTCCGTTAGATGCATTTCGCAAAAGTCAACATCTTGATAAAGAGATTTCATTATTTAGGCAAATGGTTTCCAATAGAATTCAACCTAATTTGTATACATACAATATAGTTATAGACAGCTTATGTAAAGGTGATAGACTACATGATTGTAGAGAGATTTTTCGGTATCTTTTGACCTATCGCTATCATCTAGATGTCTGCACATACACCATTATGATCAACGGGCTTTGTAGAAATGGCTTGTTAGATGACGCTACATCCCCACTCCAAAGAATGAAGGCCAGTGGGTGTCCCCTGATTGGGTAACCTATAAGACACTTATTGAAGCTCTTTTGGAGAAAAGAGAGAATGATGAGGCTGGGAAGCTTCTAGTTGAAATGATTGGTTGTGGTCTTCTAAAATGATAAAATCAGGTTGGATGCACTAGTTCTAATATATATTATAATTGTGGTAATGTGGAAAGTTGCCTTTATTGGCCTGCAAATTCTTGTCTTTTACCTTGTCTACTGAAATTATCAGATTATACACTGAAGCAAATGTTGTTGAAGTTTTGCTAAGCAATATGTTTGGCATCAGTATTTTGATTGACTATCCGTTTGTTTATGAATAATATATGTCTTGAACATGACTTTGTTCCTTCTTTTATATTTTATTCTTATTTTGACTTGTAGTTTTCTGGGTGCATTTCGTTTCTGTTCTTGAAATAGAGTTGCTGCTAATATATAGCTTTTTTGGATTTCATAGGGTGAGTTGATAATTCCTTGCAGTATTTCATGGACCATATTAAAAGTTCATTTGGCTCTTTCACAACCAAGAAAATCGATGTCTAAAGTTATTTTGGAGTGTAAGCATAAATTAAAGGTATAGGAGTCTATATTATACTAATGTTATGTTTAAATTTGCTTTAATTGTTTCCAAATGTTTGGATCCTCGCTTCTCCTTGAATGATATAATTTGACATTAAGTGAAAAAATAATTTTGTTAGCAGGTTTAACTATGTATGAAATATGTTTTCTTACAGGGAAATTGCTGGTGTTACTGTATTGCCCTTGTTTCTAGGATGGTGTGAGTTGAGGTTCTCATCACCTTATTCGAATAACTGCATTTGCTTTTACAGCTGTAGTCTGTAATGCATTACTGGGAAATGACTGAGTCACAAACTTTGATTTTCAATCCATGGTGTTGTTCATGAAGACCTTAGTGGCCTAAGGACCGAATGTGGGAGGCTGTAACCTTCTTCCAAGTGAAGCAGGTGGATTTGATGTTTTACTATCATCTATGAAGAAAATATTTTGTCTTTACTGTCACTACAGCCTTTGTTTTGACAATGAGATTTCAAAATGTTATTCCCGCCATATATTTGTGAGAAAACTTTGCCCCACCTCGTCCATAAATATCTAGCTGTCCGTTATTCTAATTTTTTTACATTTGAAACATTCTACTCTTCAGTTTTAGCATACCATAGGAAGGTCACAGAAACATGGCTTTTGCAACCCCCGTTTCTCTTGTAACACTTCCAAATGGTTTATCCATGTTTCAAACGCATGCACTAACATTGGTATAAGAAAGGTCACTGTGCTCGAATTAACTAACTTTTTTCCCTTGGCATAACTTATTGTTTGGGTGTTCATCTGTGATTTTTTAGGGGACATGCATGGTAACTGCGATGAAGAAAGATGAAGTCATCACCTGACTTTCGAGACTTTTTTCTGCACGGAGATGTTATCGAGTAGCTGGATTTGTGAAGAAAATTCATGGAGAGGAAGTCCATCCGATGTTCCCACCTGGAACTATGTGAGACATCTATCGTCGATCATAGCGGTTTCATCGGTTAGTTTCTGATGTTTCCGATTTAGCATCTTAATTACAATGTGAAATTCGTCGAACTCCAAAGCATATATCCTTTTTCCGTGGACTTTTTCCACTACCATTTTCTCATACCGGAGTTTGCAGATGTATGCGGTTATGTGAAGTGTTTACGTGAGAAGATGGACGACAACCACAAAAATGGATGCCCTTTTGTACTCATCAAATATGTGCTAGGGGCATGGCCATCTCTAACCGGTTACATAATTTCTCTATCAATTTTTTGGTTAATCAATGTCAGTAGAGTTCTTCAGCTATTTTGTTGCCATTAATGATATATTCATCGTAGCAGGATGACCCATTCTTAGAAGTGAGTCAAACGCAAAAGGTGATCTTCAACCCGGATTTCCCAAAAGTTGCTCCATCAAATCTACCTTGTATGAACAGTATGTAAAGCCACCAAGTCGATCAAGGGGAAGTCTATGACACCAATGAATGTTCGTAGTCACCAGAAGTGCATTGTGTTTTTTATTCCTACCGTACAACTACTGTTCTTACTAAATTTGATATGTGTATGCAAGATTCCTTTGTCATAATCCTGTATTTTTCTGAATATTAGACTTATTGTGGAATGTGGAATGCTTTTACAATATCACTTAATCAAACAAGTACAATAAAAATAAAATAAATCAAATAATGACTAGTTCATGCGAATGCATTCGGTCAATTTGATCCTTTTACAACTGGGTACTGGGTTCATATCTGGGTATTTCACTCACCTTATTCCCAGAGTTTTTTTGCCCAAATTTCACTCCAACTAAAATTTTCAAGCATACATCGAAATATCTCAGTTCCCACCTTGGACGGTAATCCCACCTTGGCCTAAGAAGACAGTAACGATAGCTATCACATTTCATTCCAATATATCCAATTATTTCCATTTCTTTAAATTTCCAATTTATCCGATCAAGGTTGGGTAAATCTCACATTATCTTATCAAAACACCCTAATTATTTATCTTTATTCCTACCTTCCTCTCTTGATTGTTTATTATTTAGGAGCATCAATATGGATAATGTGAGGAAAATATAAATATGTCTTATATTTAGGAACAAATTTACCCGCTAATAAGTCATATACTTAGGAAGAGATTAGAAGCATAATCTAATTAATGTAATTAATCTTTAAATTCACATATTCTCTCTTACTCCCTCCGGTCCTAAATATAATAGGTAACATGTAAAAATCAAAGTAATAAATACATATTTTTCATTTCTATTGTCCTTGTACATTAAATAATGAAAAATAAATGCAAGAAAGGGAGAGAAAGTGTATATAATAAATAAGTAAGGATAAAAATAAAAAAACCTTATTAAATATATCCATAATATATGATTTCAATAAATAAAAGTGTAAAAATATTCCTCTTACAGAAGAGGAGGGAGCATATTAAGAAGCTAAGTTAGAATTAATCTTTATAATTTTTGTGTGTTAAGTTGTTTCTGTACACTGCACAATCACAGACCTAGGTTCCTTCCCCAAAATTGTTTCGCTTCGCAACATCTCCTTCAAATTTGATCCTCTTTGAAGTTCGCTGTCTTCTTCTCCGTGCCAAATCTCCACGACCATGCATCGTCTTCATCTATTGTGTCCATTTTCAAGGTATGCTTTCCCTAAACCTTCTTCTGCTTCTCTCTTGCTTCCCACTTCCCATTTCTCTGCTCTCTCATATAACTCCGACGACCCCATTGCTTCATTTCATCGAATCCTCCATGTGCACCCCCACCTTCATTTCAAATCAATCAGATTTTAGGATCAATTGCTAAGAATAAGCACTATCGAAATGCGATCTCTTTGTTTACTCAAGCGGAGTTCAAGGGTTTCATTCCTGCTTTATCGACGCTGAATATCATGATCAATTGTTACTGCCATATGGGTCAGTTGAATTTTTCTTTCTCCACATTGGGAAGGATTCTCAAGGTGGATCTTCGACCCAATACCATAACGTTGAATACTTTAAAAGGACTCTGTCTTAATAACAAGGTTGGGGAAGCACTAGACTTTTATGATGACTTAACTGCTAAAGGTTTTCAATTCGATGGAATTAGTTATGGAACTCTGATCAATGGACTGTGTAAAATAGGGGAAATAAGGTCTGCTCTTAAATTGGCTAAACTGATAGAGAAGAAGGGAGTTCAATCTAATGTAGTCATCTACAGCACGATAATTGATGGCCTCTGCAAACATGGATGTGTCACTAAGGTGCATGACTTGTATCTAACAATGACTGATCAAGGAATTCAGCCAAGTGTTATTACTTATACTTCACTCATGCATGGCTATTGCAGCATGGGACAGTGGAAAGAAGCTATCCCATTGCTCCATGAAATAGTATTGAAAGGCATCAAATCTAATGCTTATACCTTTTATGTACTCATTGATGTGTTTTGTAAAGAAGGGAAGATTATTGAAGCTCAAACAGTGTTTGCTAGGATGATGAAATGTGGTGAGAAACCCGACATGTTCAGTTACAATTCTATTATGGATGGATACTGTGTGATGAATAATGTGAGTGAGTCAAAGGAAGTATTCAACAAAATGGTTCAAAGCGGTTTGGTAGCTAGTATAGTTAGTTATACCATACTAATAAATGGATTTTGTAAGATTAAAATGGTCGATGCAGCTTTAGATCTTTTTACGTAAATGCGCCTGCAAAAGCTTGGTTCCTAATGTGATAACTTATAATTCTCTTATTGATGGCTTATGCAAATCAGGGAGAATGTTAGATGTGCAAGGTCTTCTTCATGAGATGCAAGAAAGCGGTCAAGCCCCTAATGCAGTCACCTATAATATTTTGATAGGTTCATTTGTCAAAAATCAAAATCTTGATAAGGGGATTTCATTATTTAGGCTAATGGTTTCTTGGAGAATTCAACCTAATGTGCGCACATACAATATACTCATTGATGGCCTGTGCAAAGGTGGTAGACTACATGATGCTCATGAGATTTTTCAGTACCTTTTGACCAGTGGCTATCATGTTGATGTCTACACATATAACATTATGATCAATGGCCTTTGTAGAAAAGGCTTGTTTGATGATCAATGGCCTTTGTAGACATCAATATACTTAATGATGGCTTATGCAAAGGTGGTAGACTACATAATGCTCATGAGATTTTTCAATACCTTTTGACTAGTGGCTATCGTGTTGATGTCTACACATATAACATTATGATCAATGGCCTTTGTAGAAAAGGCTTGTTTGATGAAGCTATGGCCTTGCTTTCGAAAATGAGTGTAAATGGATGTCTCCCTGATTCAGTAGCATATATGACACTTCTTGAAGCTCTTATGGAAAAAAGCAAGAATGATAAGGCTGGGAAGCTTCTACGCAAAATGATCGGTGGTGGTCTTCTAAAATGATAATCTAGGCTTCTACACAAAATGATCGGTGGTGGTCTTCTAAAATGATAATCTAAGGTTGGTACTATATATATATGTTATACTTGTATTTCCATTCTACCTTCCATTCCTAACAATAAATGTATTATGCTTAACTTTTTAATGGCATCTTTTAATAATCCTCCCCACCTTTTTGCTCTAGATTCCCCAGAAAAAATATCTTTCTAGATAAATTTACGTGAAACCTATCATTAAAATTAAATATACATGAAACCCTACCAAGGGGAATAGCCAAATGGAGCTATCTTCAGATCATTTTTCCTTTTCACCACTGAACCAAAAGACTCATCCATGCCCAAATTCGCAAGCTTCTTCCCTTCTAGAAGTTTCCAGTCAAAATGGTAAAGTAGATTGGAAAGTAAAAATCCTAAAACAGTTGTACCAAATGTGATTTTAGGACATATTCTTCTCCCAGCACCAAATGGAATATAGTCCAAGTTTAAACCTTTGAAGTTGTAATCAGCAGATGCAGTAAGTAACCTCTTGGGCTCAAACCTCTCTGGTTCATTCCAATTCTTAGGATCGCTTCCAATACCCCATACATTAATAATAATCTGTCTTAGGAGGTATCACATATGCATTTATAATACAGTTCTCACTATTTTCTCTTGGAACCAACAATGGCAGAGGTGAATGTAGCCTTTAGGTTTCTTTGATAACAGCACCTAAATATTTTAATTGGTGAAGCTTTGATTCATCTACATACCCTTGTCCTCCAAAGACCCTTCTTACCTAATGAAGAGCCGATAATTCTCGTAAAGTCTCTAAATAATTTCCAACTTATAAATCAATATGAATGAATAAATAACTGATCCAATATGTATAGTATGAATCATTTTTACAAATTTACACTAACACATTGTTAATAAAGCATTGAAAATTCAATATGTGGTTATACCTTTGCTTGTGCCTCTTTCATTATCTCTGGATTTCTTAGCAATTTTGACTGTGCCCACTCTGTTGCAGTTGCTGTTGTGTCAGTTCCAGCCATAAAAATGTCCTAAAAAAGGATTCACAATTATCATTAGATGGATTTGTGCACATGAAAAGTTTATGAAATTACAATTGTATATCACGTTCATTATATGATAAAGGGCACATTAACCAACCACAAGAACAGCCTTAATGTTGTAGAGAGACAAGGGGATCTCAAAAATCATTGTCCTCTTCAATCCTGAGAAGAACATCAACTAGGTCCTCCTCTATCTCTCCAACTTTATCACCTTTCTTTTCTTTGTGGTCTCTGATTATGTCTTCAAAAATTCTATCACAGACTTTGTGTACCTTCATGATTCGAGCTCTCATCCCAATGATGGCACTAATAAATTACAAAGAAGTATAGAAATCAGAAATTGAGAACCCAGAAGTTAGCTTTATCACTCTACAACATGCAACACATGTTCTATGTTCTGTCTTTTTCCCAAAGGCTGCTCTTGCCACTATAGAATTTGTGAGTGCTAATATTTTTGGTATGAGATTTATGACAGAACCTTCATGTTCAGAGATGTTCCTCACAAGCGTAGAAACCTCCACCTCCCTAATCCTTCTAAATGATTGAACCCTCTTAGCTGAAAAAAGCTCTAAAGTACAAATCTTTCAAATTTGCCTCCAATAATCTCCATATGGGGAAAATGCTATGTCTGTGCTTCTGTAACAAAACACCTCAATGGCAAGAACTTTGGGTCTATTTGCAAAGATATGATCATGTGTCTTCATTATTTCTTTGGCATATTCTGGTGAAGACGCTGACATGTGAAAGTTTTCCAAATTGAAGGTGGATGAATGGTCCATACTTGTTGGCAAGATTTGTGAGGGAATGATGAGGTATATGCTCAACAAGTTGGTGTAGATTTCCTAAGAGAGGCAATTTACATGGCCCTGGAGGAAAGGTTTTGATGGGTTTCTTGGAAGAAGATAGCTTGTGGATCACAAGAAGGAAGCAGAAGAATAAGGTGAAGGTGATAGAATATGTGATCTGTATATCCATATTGAAAGAATGGAGTGTTAGAACAAGTGAGATTAATTTTGTGTATTCAAATGATGACTTTAATAGCACGGCATGTCTTCTTTTTTCTCATTTTGGCCTAATTTTATAGCTCAACTTGTAACAATAAGTGCACTTAAAAAATTGTATATGTAGTTTTAGGCAATTTTAATATTTTTACTGTTAACGCAACACAAACAAAACAAAAAATAGCTTTTGTGATCGATAACAATGATAGTCAAACCTAATCTAAATTAAATTATGGCCAATATCAATAATGGAATTCAGCTAGTAACATTTGGTTACAATTCCCTTTTCAGATATTCAGATATTGCCAAGTCTTGAGACTGTTGATTAGTTCATGAAGATATAGTGAAGACTCTGTGTGTGTGTGTGTGTGAATGGAGCATCTAAAAAAATAATGAAAATTGAAAAGCACACGAAACAGACTTGTCATCCTAATCAATTTTATGTACGAAAGATGTAAAATTATTGCGATTGCAAATCTCAGGATTTGTGAATGCGTCTAATAGTTTATACTTATTTGGATGTGGTTAAAATTGTATAATTATAATTGGTACAAAACGAGCTTACTTTTGGTAAAAATTTCCAACATTTTTTCCTATAGCAAGTTAGCAGCACCCTTCGTCAACACATAAAGCAAGTAAAACAAATATCGATTAAATTATAAACCAAAATCAGTAATTGTATCCAACACTCTACTAATTTCAGTTCGCATAGAAGTAATTTTATTTTTCAATCTGATTTTTTGCAAATTTAAGTTAGGGTGGAAGTCAAATAGTTTCATGCGATCCATGTTTGGATTAGGCTGTATAGAGGAGGCAGTTTGATAAACTATAAACTGTCTAACGAGCTAAAGTGAATGAGGATGTAAATGTAAAGGGGGAAAGGCACTGTGCAAAAGGTAATGTGCCCCCATAAGCAAGAAAAATTGGCTTCATTTATACCAATGGCTTTTGAAGCTTTTCTATCTGAAGCTCTTCTTTTAAAAACACCTTCTGAAGCATTACATTTGGGGATTAAAGAGACTTTTTCTGCAGCAACCTACAATTTCGGCCCTTCTACGACTTTGCCAAACGAAGCCTACATTATTTAAAATATTATTAGTAAGTTGTCTCTTTTCATATCTTGTTTTTAAGTCAAAAGATTGTTAGGTATGTGTGTGCGCGTATATAAAATGAATCTATACATGACAATTAAACTATTATATACATACAAACGGATCATTTCAAGAAATGAAAAGACAATGGGGATGTTGACCAACAAAACTATTGTATGCTCTGTTTTTAATTTTATTGTTTTTTGAAACACAGCATAATGAGAACAAGCGTTCTGACTTGAACAGGGTAAGAAAATGAAGAACAAGTTCCATTTCTTGTGAACTACTTTTGGAAAGCTTGGTTATTATACCATGATCATTCTGTTAGTTGCTTAACCATTTGTCTTGGAGACATTATGCTCTTCTGAAAAAGAAAAAGAACAAAATAACTTTACAAAAAGTTATAACATGGTGCTAAATCATGAAATGTCTCAATTATAAAAAAAAAAAATTTATATCATTCATTCTTTTATGGAGTCATCTCATTTTTTCCATTTCCAGTTTCTTTTCTAATTTTAACTTTGGTCTGTTATTTACGTTAATTGCATAGTCATCTCATTTTTTCCCCTTCTATATGACTGCACCATATGCAATTAATGTAAATAACAGACCAACATGAAAATTAGAAAAGAAACTGGGAAAGGGACATGCACGTTTCAGATAGGCCAAATCAATGGATCATAACTATTTTGTTGAAAGTGTGAGGATATAAATTGCCCATTTGCTTCATAGAAAACTCCCTATGTACATGTCCTTTTTTCAACTAACCACACCATGTCTGGAAAAACAACCTTTTTTGTTGATGCATTCATAAGATGCTTCCACAAATTATGCTGAACTAGAATTTGTAGCTCACACAAGATTTGAGACAAGTTACAATTTGAAGCAAGGGGGTAATTTGCTCATTGGTCTGAAGAAGACCAAAATAAATAGCATCAGTATAAAGACTATGGACGTCACCAACTACATCCATTAATCATATCATTTCTGCAAAACTCTCTTCACTAGAGTTTCCAAGACGCTACCATTTCACATCATTTCTTTCCACCCTACATTATATAACCTCTCCATTTATGTAAAACATACTTCCTTATGTTCTGGCAGACTATTTTGAGTGTATGCATTGCAGATTTTAAAACTTTAGCAAGGCATATGAGACAAACCAAACCATCGTTGAGAACATCCACTTGCATACCTACTGTGCTGTATCAGAGGTCTATCACCAACCATTACAATTTTCTTTTAACATTTGACCTCTTATGTAGTGGTAGTAATGGGAGCACCATGGCTAAATTGGGTATTTAGCATTGGTTTTGCATAATAACCACCATTTAAAATTGTAATGGCTCCCCAAACAAGGGTGCCCTTTTCATTATTTTGGTGAAGTATTTTAAAGGTTACGACTGAAATTCAGCCATTAGGATTGGTCACAATGACATGTATTGATAAGCATATATTTAATAGATGACAATACAAACACATAAACTGATATATTCATATTATGCGACTGACAAAAATATTGTCCTACAAAGATAAAACATAGATCAAAGCCTGTAGACAGTTTTATCAATTTCAAAGAATCAAATTTGACTAAGAACACCATTAGCAAATTAGTTGGAATATTTATTAATAATAGAGAGTTTATCTTCATAATAAAATTGCATGGTGGTACTATTTTTTCACTAGAGCAAGCTGGTACCACACTTCTCATGCGGTTATTATATTCACCAATAGGAAGTGTTGTACATGAAGCATACATAAACATATAAAAATCATAATCAATTCTATTGAAACTTGAATTCTTGAATCAAACTTAACAGGAAATTATTTGAGTCTAGTTGAAAAGGGGTTGCCCATATCAAGAAGAGGGCGGTTGTTAGAACACAATAATTTTGCAGTGAATGGCGCAACAATTTTAGTGTCCATATTGAAACACCAATTTCAAGGCAAGCAAACAAACTGATTTCATCTTATATTACTAACTCAAAGTTAAAGTGGTGTGCCAGCATGCACAAATCCCTCAAGCAAAGAACAAGATAGAAGCTAGATGGTTAAATCAAACTAGAGAAACCCCTATCAAAGGTGTACTCAACATACTACTATAATTAAATCCCACAACTCCCACAGTACAACAGGGTGATTAGTTTGAAGGAATGCCATTGATCTTTTTGGATACCTCTTCAATGATCTCATTTATAAATTTATATTCGGGTTGAGACCTGAAACAGAGAAGAAAATCATGTGAAGTGAGTCTAAGGTTAGTAGTAAAATCTAGTGTCCACTCTCTACATCAAGTTTCATTTCAGTTCCACTTATTGAAGAAACAAGTATAAAACTCATCACGCATACATCATCGACAACAACAATAACAGAAAACTGTGGTGAAAGGTACCCATGTTGGTAATGCCAGCCAGATAGGTTAGCTGCCGCACATAAAGCCTTCCTCCACTTACTCACTTTCTCCTTGTTGGCTTGAAAGCGGATCTTGTGTTTTTCCAATGCCTTTCCATAACTCCCACGCTGGTGACGCACTTCTGATGGATCAACACCGTAGAACACAGGCCAGACAAACCGACCTTCTCCTTTGACAAACTGAAGTATGTTGACAAGTTCATCAAGGCAAAAAGTAGAGGATGCATAATTTTCAGAGAAAACAATGATGGCAATCCTAGATTGTTGGATAGCATTGAGAAGGGATGGAGTAATTTCTTCTCCTCTTTGGAGATCCACATCATCAAAGAAGGTGCTAATGTCCTTTTGATTTAGAGAATTGTAGAGATGGCCAGTAAAATTGTTACGGGTATCTTCACCTCTAAAACTAAGGAACACGTTGTAAGTCCATTCACCTCTAAAACTATCATCACTTACTTTTAGGATTTCATGGACCTCTTTGTTAGGAATTCTTTCATACTTGTCCAGTAGAGAATTCCATTCTTCTATTCTTTTACCAGATAGGCTAGAGCCTATTTCCTCCAAAGCCGACGGAAGGCCACCAGCATAAGAGACTGCACGGTTTGCAACATCGATGTAACCTGGATCAACATTGTTATTCTTGAAGGCATTCCAGCTCAACAACTCTAGGGATTTATTAGCACTTAACTCTTTCACCTCATATAATTTTTTCACCCCATGAGTGGTAAGCAAATGTTTGTCTCTTGTTGTGATAATGATCCTACTGCCACGTCCAAACCAATCAGCTCCGCCAGCAATTGCCTGTAACTGTTGGAGCGTATCAATATCATCAACAATCAGAAGAACCTTCTTCTCGCAGAGCCTTCTTTTTATTGTTGGAATCCCTTTATGAACATCTTCGAGCCTAAGATTATCTTCTCCGACAAGTTTAGAAAGCAGCTTCTCTTGAAGCTGTACAAGTCCATGCTTTGCCTTCTCTCTAATATCAGCAAGAAAGCATACACCCTCAAATTGATCACCGATGACGTTATAAACAGCACGTGCAACTGTTGTTTTACCAACCCCAGCAATTCCATATATCCCCACCATGTAAACCCGCTTAGTAGACCCAAATTCCAAAAGTGAGATCATTTCCTGAACAGGAGATTCTAACCCAACAGGGTGATTAGCTACTTGTAAAAGAGGGCGATTGAGCGTTTTGGATACATCTTCAACAATATCACTTATAAGTTGACTATGAGAGTCGTCTCTGCAACAAGACAGAAAACAATGTGAAGTGATGCCAAAGTTAGTAGTGTCAAATTTAGGGTATACTCCCTACATCAAGATCCATTTCAGGTCCATTTTTTGAAGCAACAAGTATAAAAGCCATCATGCATACCGCATAAAAAAATCCCATTCATCTAGTTGACTCTTATTGGAGAGATGGAGAAAGCTAGATAAATCATTTAATCATAACACAACCAAGTTCAATTTTTTAAAGAAATCAAAGATGCAAGATTAATCATTTTAAAATAATATCTATATTTATCTTTCTTTCTCAAAGAAAATCTACCTTTCTTATAAACCATCCCATAATCTACTTAATTACATTTAACCGTTAAAATTGAAAAAAAAAGAAGTCAGTAATAACAAGAAGAGAAAGGTAGTCACCCACCCATCTGGGAAAATCCAGCAAGGTAGTCGAGAAGCCGCATATAAAGCATCCCTCCTCTTAATCTTTTTATCCTCGTTGGATGGAAAAAATAGGTCCGCAAAGGGGGCATTGCTCGACACTTCCTGTAGATCAGTACCGTAGAACAGCCCCCTGACCAATCGACCTTCTCCTGCAACGTACTGAAGTATGTTGACAAGTACATCCATGAAAGCAGGGGACAAACCACAATCTGGTAAGAAAACAACGATGGCCATCCTAGATTGTTTCATGGCATTGACGACATCTTCAGTGATTTCTTCCCCTCTTAGGTGACTCACACCATTGATGAAGGTGCGAATGCCCTCTTGCTTTAGAGAATCACAGAGAATTCCGATGAACGTGGGGTTGAATTGGTCACCTATGAAACTAAGGAACAAGTCGTACTCCCATTCGCCGGTGAAATAGAACGACGATGACGATGACGATGACGATGATACTGGCCCTTGACGACCTGCCATTATATATGTAAACGCTACTTTACTTTGCTAGGCACTGAAGAAATGCATCAGGTATGAAGTGAGGAACTCAAAATAATGAGTGAGCAGGATTAAATATGAAAGCATGGCTGAGCTTTTCTTAAAGCATAGCTAAGCTTTTTTTCTTTTTTGAATACAATAAAGCATAAAGCTAAGCTCCCTACCGTATAATTGACAGAGTCAATAACAATGATGATCTTCGTTCTCCTGAAAGAACACTCCTTCCTTTCCCTAACAACAGTTGACTGAGAAGAAGACTGCACTCAAATTGTCGTGGCAATGATTGTCCCTTGGGCCCCAAAAAAAAAAAAAGAATTCAATCATTTATTATTTAGAATCCCATGGATAAGATCTCTCTGATCTCTAGAAAGTTTTATCTTTTATTGTATTTATTTGATTGAAAGAGATAATTATACAACTCTTAGACCTTTAGTAATTTTAATTTTACCTTACCTCTAAAAATCCATCACAATATATTCGGTAGTGAAATTAATATTCCGTAATGGAAAATAATTTTTTAAATAAAATTATTAAACGGTTAGATGAAAACTGAAAAAAAAAAACCAACATTTTTTCCTTTCACTTTTAATCTATATTCATTATTTTTTAACCTAAATTTATTTATTATTTAAAATTTTGTATTTCAATTATCAGTTCTTGCTACTATTTAAGGATTGTTATCTTATACTACATTTATTTGATATGGATGATCCTAGATTATTTCATCCATTCAATTAAAAAATTGTAGGGAACATGTGATCCTACTAGCTAATTGTTGGTCCAAAAAAAAAAAAACATAGCAATGTAATATAGTTATGCAAATTTAAATTTATATGATTTATGATTTATATGCATTTTAATCCATTAAACTTTTAGTATTTTCTGTAACATCCTAAAAATTAATTGAGGATTTGTGGGGGTAAATAGGAATTGATTAATGAGAAATGATGGATTATGCAAATATTTGAAGGATTTTGAGGTATTTTTGAAGATTTTAAGGGCCTAGTTTCTCCCTTATTTTGAGGATAATAATTTTGGGGAAATTATTTTTGGACCCAAAAGAGGATATTATAGGAGGAAATAAATAAAGGATATTATGGGAAAATTTTGAGAGTGAAAAGAAAATTTTTTGTTCAAAAGAAATATCTTATTTGAGAATTTTAGGGTCTAGCAGCATATTTTCCACTCTGCCGACACTCCCTTGCATCAATAATTTCTTTCCTTCCTTCTTTCCTCGCCAGTAACTTTCACTATTTCAATTATTATTTCCTCAACCAATCACATTTAACTACTATTTATATATTATAATATATTATTAATATATTATATTATTATTATTATATATACACACACGCACCCTCATTCCTTCTTCATCACTCTGCTTTCCTTCTTCATTCTCTCTCTCTCACTCACGTCTCTCTCTTTCTTGCTCTCTCTTTCCACCACCAATATTCCTATTATTAGACTTATCAGAGCTCGTTGATATAGGAATTGTAAGCTTTTCGGCCAACTAAACACATTTTTGGAATCCCGTAAGTCTTATCTACATTTCTGTATCATTAGTTTTTCGATTTGTTATACTTGAAAAATTAGACCTTGTCTAAGTTGATAATTTTTGGGAGTCCTAAAATTAATAAATTGAAGCTTAGGCCTCGATTATGAGTTTCTCTAAGTAGATTTTTCATTGTTGGAGGTTTTTCTTAATTATTGGAAATTTTTGGATTTTTAGATATATTGAAAATTAGGGCTCTTGATAGTCTGAGGTGCTTATGGTTTAATTAATAATTTTTAGATGTTTATTAAGGTTTAATTTTATTTAGACTTCAATTTTATAAATAGTTATTGGAAATATTAATAATTTTGGATATATGTATAAATGGAGTAGAAATAAATTTTAGAGATAGAAAGGGAGAATAAATGTTAAATAGAGATTTAAAATAAGTAAGGGCAAATAAAGGGTAGTAAGTAATTTATTTTCCAACATGTGAAATTGTTGGATAAATAATTAATTGTGGTTGTATGTATGGTTGTATAGTGCTTGAATTGCACTAAGTTAGCACGGGGGAGCTGCACTATTGTGAGATTGGTGCCAGCTATCAAGTAACCGTTTTCTGCTTGTTTATGTGTGTGTGTAGTATTAGTAAGTAATTTGAAATATTATTATTTGACAATTATGATGTTATATGGAGATGAGATTTTGAATCACAGTTGAGATATGATTATCAATTGATGATTGATGAGATCTTGGAATATTAATATTTTTATAATAAATGTCCTGTGGAGGATTATTTTGAAATGGCATAAATTTGTGATGTGAAATATTTGAAACTGAAATATATGTGGTTTTGAAAATTATTTAATATATGTATATCATGAAAATACTAGAAGGCCTGGTGCCTGATTGTGGTGTTGCATATCTATGTGTTGTATGTGAGAAATTATTTGTGTATGTGATACCGGTGAATTGGAAATTGTGCCATCACGTGATGAGGTACCCTGTTGCGGCACAGGGACTAATTGATATATTATGGGAAATAAAGGAGAGAAAGACGAAAGAGGGGAGATCGCCCCCCACGGATTCAGAAAGGACGGAGATCCTTCTAATCCGTGGTGGGGTTCAGGGAGGGTAGAAAGTCTCTCGTGAATTGTACCGTGGTGATCAGGGGCGGGTGGAAAATCCCGACTGGTCCCACATACACTACAAAAAAAAGGGTTTTTAGTAGCGGTTACTTTAGTCGCGGAAAACTAAAACCGCTAGTAATTTTACATTACTAGCGGTTATAAGCACAAACCGCAAGTAAATCCAACGGTTTGACCACAGAAGTAGTTAGTAGCGGATATTACTAGCGGTTTTGGGGTTATAACCGCAACAAATTTGGCGCGTTTTGGCGGGAAAAGTAGTGGCGTACATTTAGTCGCGGTTTTGGAGGGAAAAACCGCTAGAAAATGAATGGCCACTGAATTAGTGGCGGTTTTAGTACATTAGTAGCGGTTTCCCCCAAAACCGCCACTAATTCAGCCAAATAAATGCAACTGCATTTATTACTGGTTGATTTAGTCGCGGTTTCGGCGGCGGTTTTAGCTGAAACCGCGACTAATAGTAGCGGTTCTTGCAAAACCGCTACTAAAAGTGAACAGTTTAAAAAGGCTCGTGCCTTTTCAGAGAAAAGGCACGAGCTTTTTGAGAAAGAAAGTGACCTGACGTGACTTCGACTAGAAAAAATATCAAAATCATGGTGAAAAAGGGCGATCGCAATAAGAGGCCTATGACCGCTGAACAAATGGAGGCTGAGGAGCGGCTACGTAAGGAACTGGCTGAGCAGGCCGAGAGGGATCGTATAGAACAAGAGCGCATCCGTGTGCAGAACGATCCGATTCCAGAAGATGTAATCAACGCATTCTGGAGCGGGGGAGAGGACTTCGACGAGACTGGAGGAGGAGCGGATTTTGAGGATATGGAACGTTGGTTGGACGGTGAGGAATTTGACGAGGCGGGGCACCCTAAACGATCCTCCGGAAGGTCCACCGGTTACGAAGTGCAAGTTCAGGGTAAGGAAATTCAATTTTTATTGTTTTTATGAGATAATTATAATTTTTTATCGCTCATTAAATTGAAATTGTTCCCTAATTTTTACAGACCCTTCTGGTAGCATAAGTGAGAAGAGGTTGACGGTGCAAGATGCGATGAACCTTCCGAGCGGGCACAGAGTTATAGTTGAGTGGGACGACTTGACCAAATTACCGGTTGGACAAGGGGGGCAACTGTACTCGAGGTTCGTCGGGGGTGTAGGCCAGAATTATCAGCGATTTCCGATTGACGCTTTGGACTGGAGGAAGATTGACGCGAACTCTAAAAAGTTCGCGTTTGACGAAATTGTTAAGGTTTGTTGAATTAACTTTGACCTTATTTATTGTTTATTATTTATTATTTTTTATTTCTTTTCTGTTATTATTTGAATTTGATTTTAATAAATATTATAGGAAATATATTTATTATTTATTATTTCTTTTCTGTTATTATTTGAATTTGATTTTAATAAATATTATAGGAAATGTATTTATTATTTCTTATTTGTTTTATGTTATTATTGGAATTTGTTATTATTTATTAATTTCTAATTAAACATACTTAAATTTAATATTTTACAGAGGAAGTTTGATGTGAGGGACAGCCGCAAGACTTGGACAGAATCAAAGATGGGGGACGGTTGGAAGAACAAGCGGTTGGATATGTTCAAAGAAAGAAATCGGGGTGGGAGTAGGCCGATTCAGGAGTTGGTCGATGATGTCCCTGGTGGCGTCCCTGCGGATGCGTGGGAGAGATATGTGGGTTGGAGGAGGGGAGACATTGGGAAGGTATAATGAATAATATTATTGAATTGATATTGAAATATCATATTGAAAAATTATTTTTGAATTACTGATTATTATTTAATTTTATTTTATGTTAACAGAAGAGGTCGCAACAAGGTCTTGCCGCGAAGGCCCATCAGAAGGTTCATCATACGGCTGGGACGAAGCCGTTTTCGGTTGGGTACAAAGAGATGGTATGAAGGAATGAAGTTTCATTGTTTGATTTAAAAATAATTTATCTTTATATATTAATAACTGTTTGTATCTTAATTTTCAGGAGGAAGAGGCTGCGAAGAAAGGGCAGAAGGCTACCTACGGTCGTTTCTACCAAATAAAGCACAGACACGCCGACGGGAGCCCAACATCCAGGGAGGCTGAGGAGCAAATTGTAAAATTTTTATTTATTTATTTATTTTTATATTATTATATTTTTAATAACAACGACATCAAAATAAAATTGTTAATATGTTTGTGTGTGCAGGCTAGGATTGAGGCTGCGGAGAGAGAGATCGCCGAGTCGCAGGGGGACAATGTAGACCCCACTGCCTCGCTAAGGGCTGCCCTAGGGCCTCAAGAGCACCCTGGCCGGGTTCGCGGGATGGGATTCGGAGCCCGACCTACGGTGGTGTACGGCAGGTCAGGCGACCCAGGCAGCGCCCAGTCTACAGCTTCGAGCCAACCATCAACAAGTGGCCCGATTAGGGGAGGCGCAGAGTTTGAGGCTCAAATGAGGGAGAGACTCACTCATAAGATTACGGAACGGGTGACTGATCAGGTGTATGACCGACTGGACTCCTGGGTGCACGACGCCAATAGCACGTTGGAACGGATACAGCGGATGTTCGACCCTGATAGATCTCCTTTGCGAGTACCACTACCTCCTCGTCCACCGAAGCATCCTCGCAACCGTTCTCCGGAGCATCAAGACGACGATCAGCCTCCTGCGGCGTAGCTCTAGGGTTTTTTTTTTATTAGAATGTTTATTTTAGGATTTAAGTTGAACATTTTTATATTTAAATGTTTGCTAATTTGAATATTAGTTGTTTAAACATTTCATATCTTTAATGTTGCATAATTTTGTTAGTTGTTAATATCTGATTTTAATTTTTACTTTACAAATGGCGATAATTTGTTTTAACAGTTCAACAAAAAAGTTTCTCCCTGACTTACTAAATAAACCGTTGTTATTTGTTTATTTTCTTATATAGTATTTGAAAAAAACAAGATATAAATAACATTAAAAATACAAAATAGCACATTTAGTAGCGGTTTGAGAACCGCTACTAACTTAAGAAATACTAAAAAAATTAAACTTAGTAGCGGTTCTAAACCGCCACTAAGTTACTAATTATAAAAATAATTTAATATTAGTAGCGGTTCTAGAACCGCTACTAATGTATACTCAGACACATCTGCCACCTGTTAACTTTCCAACGGTCTGATTGAGTTAGTTGCGGTTTTAGTAGCGGTTAGAGAACCGCTACTAATGTCTAAATTTCATTTTATAAGCCCTTGATTCTTTCCAATTCATTTTCACATTTCATTCAAACTATTAAGCTCTTTCCTTCTTTGATAATATCTTCAGTCATATGATGGATAAATCTTGGATAAGTTTGCCACGGACGTCTCCCTGCTATTTGGTTGGTGTTGACCACTTTTTAGATTTTGCTTTCAACCGCACCGGTGTTAACAATCAGATATTGTGTCCTTGTCCGAAATGTAAATTTAAGAAGTGGCATCCCAGAAATGTTGTGCGTGAGCATCTTATACTGAAACAATTCCCATCAAATTACACATTCTGGGGTATTCATGGCGAGAACGATGATGATGGTGGTGAGGTAGTTGCTTGAACATCTCAGGTTGGAATGCAGATCGACGATGACGATGATGACGACAATCATGTGGATCCATTTAACGATGTTGTGCGTGATGCTTTCGGGGTGCAAGGTGACGGCATCGGGAGTCAGGAAGGGGTTGAAGGACCACTCCCGGAGTTGTTTCGAAATGAAGCTGCAAAGAATTTTTTCGACCTTATGACGGATTCAGATAAGCCATTGTTTCCAGGTTCTACTAAAAACTGCCTCTCATTTCGTTTCTAGTTTTGTCACATAAACGTTCATTTTAGAATAAGAATAATGTTTATTCAGGGTGCAGTAAATATTCAAAACTATCATTTCTTGTCAAGCTCTATCATATCAAGTGCTTGTGTGGCTTCAGCGATAAGGGGATGTCGATGGTGTTAGAATTATTGGGAGATGCATTCTCTCAGGCAGAAATCGCACCATCATTCTACGAAGCAAAGAAGACTATTAACAAGTTGGGATTGAACTACACTAAAATCCATGCCTGCCCGAATGATTGTATGTTGTACTGGGGAGACGACGCCGGGTTGGACAGATGTAAGCGGTGTAATGCGTCTCGGTACAAACAGGCGAAGAGGGGTCGAATAGCAACCAAGAAGCCTGCAAAGATTCTAAGATATTTCCCCCTGACTCCACGACTTCAGAGGTTGTATGTGTCATCCAAAACGGCGGAGCACATGCGGTGGCATTCATCAGAGCCCAACGTCGATGGGAAGTTGAGACATCCTAGGGATGCTGAGGCTTGGAAAGCGTTTGATGCTCGATTCCCGGAATTCGCCAGTGACCCGAGAAATGTACGCCTCGCTCTCGCATCAGATGGGTTCAATCCGTTCGGGAATCTTAGCACTACGTACAGTATATGGCCTGTGGTATTGATACCGTACAACTTACCCCCTTGGATGTGTATGAAACAGAGCTCATTCATTCTTTCGATGATTATTCCGGGGAAGAAAGCTCCTGGAAACGATATAGATGTCTACCTTCAACCGTTGATACAGGAGTTGAAGGAACTTTGGACCAACGGAGTTGAGACGTATGACGCTTACAGTAAGACGCTCTTCACACTCCGTGCATCGTTGATGTGGACAGTGAGCGATTTTCCCGGACTTGGCACATTGTCTGGTTGGAACGTGCATACAGGCAGAGCTTGCCCCAATTGCAACTTTGACCAAGACTCGGTCCGCCTTCCTCACAGTCGCAAGTGGTGCTTCATGGGTCATCGGCGGTTCCTTCCTGGCGGTCATAGGTTCCGGCTGCAGAAGATTAGATTTAACGGATCGCAGGAAATGAGGGATCCTCCTACGTTTTTGTCTGGCGCAGATATTCTTCAACAGCTTGAAGATGTTCATGTAGAGTTCGGGAAGACAGACGGCGTTCAGCCTGGGGGAAGAAGGGGACGCGGCCAGTCCCAGGGGGAAAACGTGCAGCAATGGCGAAAGAAGAGCATTTTCTTCGAGCTCCCCTACTGGAAATCTAATCTACTTCGCCACTGTCTTGATGTCATGCACATCGAAAAAAATGTGTGTGACAATATTTTGTACACTTTACTCAACGAGTCTGGAAAGTCCAAGGACCATCTCCAAGCAAGGAAAGATCTGATGGCGATGGGAATACGTGAAGACGCTTGGCCGGATGAGAATGACAAGTTTGCCCCAGCCTCATTCACACTGACAAGAGCCAACAAGGAAGTCTTCCTCTCCACACTTAAGGACATCAAGGTCCCTGATGGTTATTCAAGCAACATCTCAAGATGTGTGGACATGCACTCTAAGAAGATTGCCGGGTTGAAAACCCATGACTGCCACGTTTTGCTCCAGCAATTCCTACCTCTGGCAATTAAAAGCACATTGCCCCCGGAGGTGTCTAATGTTTTGGTTCAACTCAGTTTTTTCTACCGACGGTTGTGTGCAAAAGTTTTGGACAAAGCAGAGCTGGATCAATTGCAGGAAAAAATTGTTCTAACGCTCTGTCATATGGAGATGATATTTCCCCCGTCTTTCTTCACGGTCATGGTTCATCTCACTGTACACCTCGTTCAAGACGCAAAGATGGGCGGCCCGGTTCAATACCGCTGGATGTATCCCATAGAGAGGTCCGTTGATTCATTTTTCCAGTGGTTTCATGATTTTGTTTCAGTTACCTGATTGTACTTGTAATTACAGATACTTGGGGAAATTGAAGTCGTATGTGAGGAACAAAGCATCTCCAGAGGGTTCTATAGCAGAGGGTTATTCTGGTGACGAGGTGTTAACATATTGTTCGCGCTATTTTGATGATGACATCGAGACTTCATTCAACCGCCCTCCTCGTGTCGATGACAGCCCATCAAATGTCCAGTCACCTTCCAACACATTATTCCCCCCAGTCGGAAAGCCAGTTGGAGGAAGTCAGTATTACAGGCTCACTCCCACTGAGAGGTTGCAAGCACACAGACATGTCTTGACAAATTGCCCTCAAGTGGAGCCCTACATTCAGTAAGAATTGTAACACTATATACACGTATCATGTTATTCTTTTTATTTCCAAACCACATAACCCTCTGATATGTTCCATTGGAATTTAGGGATTTCCGCCGCTATGTTAAATGCCAACTACGAAGCCGCACAAGGTCATCTGCCGAGGTGGACAAAAAGGTCCATCGAGAGTTTCCGGATTGGTTTGCACAGAGGATACTCAATGACAACAACCCCCATGCGCCTGATATGATAAATCTAGCAACCGGTCCACTCGACCATGTCAGGAGATATACGGCATACAACGTCAACGGCTTCAAGTTCTGCACCATTGCAAGGGATGAAGGTTCTCTCACCCAGAATTCCGGAGTCTTTGGCACATTCGGAACAAGGAGTTATGCCAGCTCACGGGATACAGACATGCGATTTGGAGGCGTATCATACTATGGAAAGCTCGTGGACATCATCGAGCTTAACTATCAAGGTCATTTCACCGTGCCTCTCTTCAACTGCATGTGGGCAGACACCAGAACTTCTCGAGGCATTACATTGGACATCTTGGGCATCACGTCCGTAAATTTCTCGAGGCTCATTCACACAGGGGAAATGGCAGATGATGAGCCGTATATTCTTGCCTCACAGGCGCAGCAAGTTTACTATGTGGAAGATCGGACACATAAAGATTGGCACATGGTGATTCATATGAAGCCGCGTGACCTCTACGACATGGGTGACGAAGATGATCTGGAACTAGGCAGCCAACATTTCGAACCTGAAAACTTCAACAACCTCATTTCTGAAGAAGACGGTCATTTACAAGTAGTTAGGTGAGCATTTTCACTACAAATAATTTAAACAAATTTCAACACCTTTAGCAATAGAAATTTATATATTTGTTTATGTTCTTTTTAGGCAGGAGCAAGAAGAAGATGATTGAAGCAGCCAACCATAATTATTTTTTCATTTTATAAAATTTTCATAAAAATGTGTATCAAACGTTCATATATCATATTTTTTTTAATGTAGGTTGAGGTTTTTTTTTAATTAAAGACATTTAGTAGCGGTTTCAGAACCGCTACTAAATATTAGTGGCGGTTCTAGAACCGCTGCCCAAACCGCTACTAAATCGCGCACAAATCACTATAAATATCCACCCCCTCCCCTCATTTTTCTTCACACATTCATTCAATTATTCCTTCTTCCTTTCCATTCAATTTATCCTCAGTCTGACCGTTAATGCCTTTATTTTTTGTTCTGAAAACAATTTATCTTATATTTCTTATTATTTAATGTGTTTTATTTTCTATTCTGAATTAATTTGCTAATTTGTTTGCTACTTTTTTTTTCAGGTAACAATATCGAATTATTTCCCATTTTTAGTGATAAAAATGTTTTAATTTATTATTCATATTATTCTTATAACAAATATAATTACTTGTTTATTTTTAACTATTTCTTTTTTATGTGTTTGATATATTGTTTTTTTATAGATATGGTTGTTAATATAGTTGAGAAATTTTTTTTATTTTAACAATAAGAACATTTTGTAATACACTAATTTATTATCATTGTTTTTTGATTACATTTGATCATATGACTTTGATTATATAATATCTAATCTGGGCGTTTTTTAAAATCCTTAAACTTTAGTAGCGGTTTTGAACCGCCACTAATAAATTGGACATTTTTTAATGCTTTTTAATTAGTAGCGGTTTTGAACCGCCACTAATAAGTTGGACATTTTTTTATTCTTTTTAATTAGTAGCGGTTTGAGAACCGCTGCTCAAACCGCCACTAATAAATGGGCCAATTTTTTTTTAATTAGTGGCGGTTCAAACCGCCACTAAATTGAGAATTGAATTTTTCCACGATTATGCTAATTTTTGACATTAGAGGCGGTTATCTTTTATTTAGTAGCGGTTCTACAAACCGCTACTAATCAGTAGCGTCTTTGACTTTGTTACACGCGGTTTCTTTAACCGCTAGTACATGTTTGTCACGGACGATTTAGTGGCGGAAACAAGAACCGCTGGAAACATGTTAGTAGCGGTTAGAACCGCTACTAATCGTCATTTATAACCGCTACTAATGCACGCTTTTTTTGTAGTGATATTTTCCCAACGCTTCTATTAAGATTCGTTTGGGTTGTTTGTGATTATCAATGATATATATATTATTCTTGGAGATGATTTGGGATGGATTATTCTGCACTTATAAACTATGAAAAGATATTTGGGACCAAGATATACATTATATGTGAATACCTGAGCATGCTTGTTGAATTGATATATATATATGTATGTATTCTACTGGACACCTTGCTAACACACACCGCACTTAAATGAGTAGTCAGTGGTTGCGTTTGGGGCTACCCCTGTTGATCTCACTTTTGCAGGTCCTAGGAGTGAAGTAGGAGGTCAAGGGAAGGACCCGGGAACTTCTCACTGATATCGTGATATATTCTAGCCCAGAAGGACAGGAGGTATTGCCTCATTTAGGATCATATTTTGTATGATGCTTCTGCTGAAACTTGTTATTATTTTAGGGAAAATTATTGTATAAATTCCATTATGATATGGTAGTTGAATACTATTCTAACTGTTGTTATTTTGGGACCGGTTCATCGCCAGCAACTTTGCTCAGTATTTGTGAGAACCATTAATGATTGTAGGTACCTTTGAGATATATGGTATTTTAAGGATGATGTGTGGAGATTAGTCATGGATAATGTAATTTTCTGTTATTATACTGGGAAGAAAATTATATTGTGATGACGGAGATTGGAGTTGAGGTTTGAGTTAAAAAAATAATATCTAAATATTATGGAAAGATCTTTTTCTAACTATGTTAGTTATTTTATTAAGTTAATTCATTTTCCTAACATAGTTAGTTATATAAACGTTTTAATGTTTAATTGTGAGTGGTTAATAGTGGGATTAGAGAGTTAATGTTACATTTTCAATTTATTATAATTATAATTTTATTTTTTCTCTCTAAACTATAAAAATATATGCATATTTTAAATGTAAATTATTTAAAATAATCATCGGAACATATTTCTAAAATTCATATTGGAAATAAGTCACTTCTAACATCACAAATCCAAACATAAATCACATCATACAATCTGTTTTTCTATCCAATCTTACTTCTAAAAAAGTTAGATTAAAAAAAAAGTCACTTCTCCACCACCAATCCAAACACACCCAATACCCTTTGGAATATATCCTTTGAAATAATTTGCTTTATATATTGTTTTTTGAAACAATGAAGAAGAAGCGATTATTTTTATTTCAGTTTTAGTATCCATTTAAAAATATTTAAGAATGATTGTCTTTTTTTTTTTTTGGAAAATGATATATAGCCTTTACCACTTAATGTTATTAATGAAACAACTTCATTCAGTTTAAAATATTTTAATGAAGTTTTTTTAAAAAAATAAATATAGACAGTCTAAATGATATCTGAATATTCTATATATGTTTAGCTTTGTAATAGGCACCCTTTGAAATAGTTTCCTTTCTATATTGATTTTGTTTACTTTTGATTTTATAACTATTTAAATAATCACTTAGAGCACCATACCATTCATTAGGGGTGCTCACGGCCTCGTCTCGTCCCATCCCAAAGAAAGGGCTTTGGGATGGAGTTTTTGTCCCATGTCCCGTCCCATCTCAATCGGGATTGTGATGGAAAAATCCAAACTGATTTTTCTTAAAAAAACAAGTTATTGTTAAAAAAAAATGGCCCTTTGGGCTTTTAGTAAAATAAAGAAATAGGCCAAATTTTGCTCCAAAAAATCTGTCTTATATAATAATAAGCCAAAAAATTACAGCTAGATACTGTCAGCCACAACACTAATCAATGCTAAAAAAATAATTATTACATGTATATAAGACGATCCACTGAACCACTCAATAAGTTTTCAAATTAGAAAACTTCAAATCAATGTTAAAATAATCAATTATTCAGCCCAAAACATGTGTCTATAACAACTCAAAGTAATGGTCTAATGGAAATAACTAGTAGGATTAATAAGTACTGTAAAACAAGCGGAGAACAATAAAGGAACCATCAATAAATTCATATATACTAATGCATTGTTCAAAAGACACATGTGTTTTTTTTGTAAAAAAATATATATGAACACGTGTATATTTGGGATGGGACGACCTCGTCCCGAGTCCTATCCCGTCCCGAATATCTATTTTATCTCGTTTTAGTTTGTTTCATCCCGAAAATTTTCGGTATGAGATTGTCCCGTCTCGAAATGACCAGGACGAGGCGGAATTAGACCGATTGGAAGGGAAAAATACTAAACACCCATACCATTCATGCTTTTAACCAAGGTTATTAAACCCGGACCGGCCCGGCCGGTCTGGACCGGAACCCGCCGGCCCGGGGCCTAAGCCGGTCCGGGTTACCTATTAGCCCGGGTACGGACTGACTCGGTCGTGACTCGGCCGACTCGGCCGAACCCGGACATAACCCGTGCGACTCGCCGAGTTGGGCGAGTCGCTGGGTTAAATACTTTTCAAGACACCTCAGAATTGCAGATCAGAAAGAAGCTGAAAACATAGATCGATGAACTCGAATCGCAGATCAAAAAGCTATAATCAACAACAACAATAATAATAACAGGAGGGTGAGGACGAAGATGGCAAATATGAGTACCATTGGGCTAAGAAAACAAGAATAAGAGATGAAGGAGATAAGAAGAGTGGATCACAGATGCTGAGATGACGGGAAAGAAACATGGCTGATGAGATCTGGATCTGAAATGATGCCGGTTAAAACCTGATGATGCGATGATACCATGTTTAAGCCTGATGAAGATAAACTGAGAAAGAGCTTTAACGAGTTGTAGAATGTCCAAATACTCAGGGAGAGAACTGAGAAGGCGGAACCCAGTAGCTTTGGTTTTGTTTGCTATTTTAAATCCCATATGTATAAAAAAAACAAAGAGCCTTTCATTTATTGCCTTTGGTGAGTTGGCCTCGTGATGTGTGGGAGACTATTGAGTGATGGGTGGAGTGTTGCAGGCAACATCACGTGGGAGACGTGGGAGAGAAGAGAAAAATGAATTTATCTACTTTTTTTTTCTTTTGCAAATGAATCTATAAACTAAAAAGGATAAAAAGAAAGAAATAAGATAAAACTATGAAATAATTTCATATATATAAATAATTAAATACTTACAAAATATATGAATATGTATTTAACAATTTTTTATGATTAAAATATAATATTATGATCTATTATAATCAAATTATATTATTTTAATTACTACCGGTCTGGCTCCCGAGTCAGTTCATGACTGACCCACTAACCCTTAACCCACTGACTAGTCCGGTCTAGACTCCGGTCCGGGTTTGATTACCTTGCTTTTAACAATACAACATGCCACATCATTGCGACTTGTGAGGTATCAACATTATCCATACTAGAGATTCGTGACCACATCTCAACACCTCACCAGTGATCACCCATCTTCACCCTCATTATGAAATTCTGTCATTATTTTCTTTTTTTTACAAAAAAAAAAAAACTCTACAAAAGCTACATAAATAACTTTCTCTCTATCCATACTCACAAATCACAATATATTTACTAAATTATTTGAACCCAAAACCAATTTGAAGCTTCAAACATTAAAAATATCATAAAAATAAGCACATTCACTACAGTATTTCAAAGTAATTTTATAAGAAAATAGGACCTCTCCATACAAAGATTTAACTTCATATAATATGCAAAATTAGTCTATATTTTACACCAACAATTGTGACCATAAAAATAAGCTCAATAGCATTAAATCGCCCCTGCAATGCATGGCGAGATTAGCAAGGGAACAACTTAATCACCATATAAATGCATTTACAAAACTAAATTAATTGAAGAACTTTAGTGTGATAAGATTTCACTTAAAAACTAACATTTGAAGTAAATTACGGTCCACTTTGATGGGAGAAAAGGTTGGTATAGAGAAAATGATAAGAAGTATCAAACCTGGAGAATATGTTAGCACTCTTCTTATTTGGATGAGAGATCAAAAATGAAGAATAAAGATAGACAGTAAATGTTAATTAATTCCTAATATAAAGGGAAATTTTCAAATAAATATGTTGCATTTAATTTGATGTTTTAATTACTATGTAACATTTTGAAGCCATCAAGTTCACAAATATAATAATTGTTCAAAGAAGGAGAGCAAAGGAAAGCTGAGAAGAAGGTTGTAGGGCCATCTAATAATCACACTATAGGGAAAAAAATTTATTTTCTGGAAATATACTACTATAATTAACTTTTCTATAGTCACTATAATAAATTGTAAAAATTCTTGAGTTTTTAAAATCATATAATTATATAATATTTCTGTTTCTTAAAGTTTGTTTCTGGTTTAAAAACAAAATTATACTCTTGATAAAACTAAATTGTTAGTACATGTTTTTAGCCAATATTAAGTTATAAAAAACAATTCAAAGCGCTAAACACACGCAAAATTTTTTTTTAGGGTGATAGATATATATATCATAAAATAATTTAGAGCGCTGAATACTCTTTAAAAAAAACAAAGACTTCTACATGTTATTTATTTGTGACCTATCAAACGGTATCATCATTAAGGAACAGTGGGTCATGGTTCATTTGGTGGAGTGTAAGATTATGATATGTCACAATAAATTAGTGGTAGTGATGCGGAAATTCCGCATATGTTTAATTATATTTTAGATAAAAAGAAAAAATGAATTGATCATCGTGCACATAAATTTCAAAAATTTATAAAATTTAAAATATAGAGGGAGAAAAATGAAGATACCACCTAATATATCCCTATCTATCCCATATATTCAAAACACTTTTTTTATGGGAAAAATTATGTTCTTTTTTCTAACAGCAAGCATTTTGGATTTAAAGAAATTTCAACATGCATTAATAATTATTAATTTAAATTATTGTATCATACCATTCTGTTACTTATTATAACTCTAATTATCACAATTTTTTTTTAATATATAAGTCCATTTTGGGATCAATTAATGCTATTGTGACTATTTTACCCCCTATATTGAAAATAAAAAAGATGAGAAAGAAAGTTCATAAGGTATAAAATATTATTTTAATATCTATTCTTAAATAAGGATATAATTAAAAAAAATTTCGAAAATAAATAATATTTAATAATATAACTTTCACTTTTTAATATCTAAAAAATAATTATGTTAGATTTACAAGAGAGTGGTAAGTGGTATTTCTCTGTCTACACGTTTGAAACACCCTTCGCTACTTTCTATGATTACTTTCTCTTCTACATCCATCTCTTAGTAACTGCCACGTGCCCACACACTTCATCTTCTTTCATTGCAAAAGGTTAGAGCACAATCCCCTCTCTCTTGCCCTTCTCATGTCTTTTCTTTTCTTCTTCCTTCTCACTTCCCTCTACCTCCTAACCCCTCCTTTTCTTTATTTATGTCTCATCATCCAGCTTCATTATCAATCCCATACATGTCCTTATCCTCTATCTTAATCCTTGTTTGAAACTCAACTCTCCATTAATTTCATTCCACTAATTTCATTAACTCAACTCTCCATAATTTCATTCCACTAATTTCATTTTCATGAATTCAAAAATATGCACTTACGAGAGCTTAGTTTATTCATCCTTTACTAATATTTTTACTTTTTAAGAGTACGGAAAAACATTCCTTTTAAACAACATACTTTTCATGTACATTTTTAAGAAAAAATTAATTAAGATATTGTGTTTATCATAAATTTTATAATTATTAAAAAGGCGAAGGTACAAATTTAACAATAAAGTTTTATGTCAGGAACGTCTGACACCATAAAGTATTTTGAAGACCAAAAATACATATAAACATTATAAAATGGAACGATTTTAACACAGAGTTTAACATCCTTAAGTTTAAGCTACTTTTTAGTTTGTCAATCTCATGATAATTAATTTTAAATAATTATTTAAAAAAAGATTTCTCCCCCCTTGGTTCCAACTTTTGGTGGCTTTCCTTCTCTGCTACCTTGCTTGTTCTGCCATCTGGTATCGATTTTGCCATCTAGTTCGTGCCTTGCTTCTTAGTTTGTTCGATCTGCGTTTCTTGCCTAAGTTGGCTTCTATCATTTTTGTATTTTGGTTCTCACCTTCTCTGTGTTTAGGTTATGGAATTTTGGGAGAAAAATTTGTTCTTGGATGGAAATTTTAATGTGGGTAAGAAAATGATTAGCTATGACACAAAGAAGAGCATCTCTGGAGGGTACTTTTAGATTCACATTTAGAAGATTGGGCTCTGTCGTCGAAAATCCTAAGATTTAAGTATATAAATCATGGTATTCTGTGAGAGGTAAACTATAAACTGGTAACTTTGGAAGACATTGTTGTAAATTTCTAATATTACTATGGTTTGTCTTGGTGTGAGCCGTTTAGAGCTCTAACTTCATTTTCCCACAACTTTGTGTCATTCTAATTTTTATTGGTAATGTTGAATGGCTCCTTCCTGTTCCGCTGAGATATGTGAAATTACGGATTAAAATTATCTCCTTTCCTTGTCCTCTCTTTTGCCCTCCTTTTTCCTTCCACAACTATATTGGATTAAAGATCCAATGGTCTAATTTAAAGCTAACTACTTTTAGAAAAATATATATTATTATAAAAATACTTAAAAACTACTTAAATAATTTAATATGTCAAAATTTGGTCTGAACAGTATAGAACTGTAGTCTATTATTATCTATTACTATAAATTTATATTTTTTTTATTTTTTATTATAGTTATGAACTATTTAGACCAAATTTTGACAGAATAAATTTCTTTACGTGATTTTTAAGTATTATTGTAATAATTTTTATTTTTGTAAAAGTAGTTAGATTTAATTTAGACCATTGAATCTTTGATCCAATACTTGTGGAATGGAAAAGGAAGGCAAAAGAGAGGATAGGAAAAGAAGAGAATCTAATCTATATAATTACCCTATGACTTTGTTTTTTTTTTTTTTTTTGTTGAGTGAAATTTGTATTCTATTAACTCAAAATAAGGAAATTACAAGGCTGTACAAGGTGGTTGATCAAGGATACAATAAGTTCCAGTGATGTTATAAGAGTGTTTAGCTAACCTAACAACATGGGAGTTTTGGTCCCATGGTAATGTTGGACTATCATATGCCAATTCCTATGAATAAGTAATCTCGATTCTTGAATTTGATAATTGAACGGGTGTGATTCCTTACAACCTCTAGTGATCATGTTCAAGAGCTCTATACTTGAAGTTGTAATGGTAATTCTTCTCAATCCCTTGGTCCAATAGGTGTATAAGCCATGAATGATACCTATCAGTTCCACAATAGTCGGGGAAACTCTTGATAGTTTGCAGTAGAAGCCCCAATCCTAGACTCACTCCGTGTCGTACACGACTCCTCCACATCCACTTCTATTGTCTGGTAGAACCGACCCTTTCACCTCCAATCTACAAGAGTCGGGAAGGATGTGATGGCCTCCCATCCGTTCCCCTTGTGACTTTTGGTAAAGGGTGCTATTGTGAAGCAGATCTTGATCCATGCATGCTTTGAAGAAGGATGACTTACATATTTTATGGTTTATAAAGTAAAATGAAACTAATTTTTGTACGGCATTATTTGAAGTATAATTTCATTGACATAAAAATTGATATTTATTCATTCAAATTGCTCACTTTATCAAGAACCAAAGAAAAATAAAAAATATATATAGTTTGAAGATAAAAAATGTGTTACCCTAGCTTACAAATAAAATACCTAATACATAAAAAATACCCAATGAATAATAAATATAAAATGTTTAAATAAAGATAAAAAATAACTAATACTAAAACTTAAATTATCTATGATATTATTTGGCGAATTACATTCAACCCTTATACAGGTTCATGTTCTTGACCCCAAACATATGATAGATCTTCGAAGTGATGCAAGCATTTATTTCTAAATTTTGTAGCTCATTTTTAAATTCGAAAATGAAGAGAAACACCATCACATAATAATTTGTAAGTTTGTAGAATCATTATATAACAATATACATTACTAAACATTAATGATAAAACAAAACATCATTACCCCAATGAATTCAGCCCATATATGATCTTCTGATGTCACTAACTTTTTGTTAGAATCCCATACAACACACCATGTAGCCTTGAATGCCTTTGACCTCGACATAATATGAGGCCTAGCTTTCAGTCCACAACCTGGAAGCTTAGCCTCTAGCATACTCTCTAGGCTTTCCAAATATCTCACTCCAAACCCCATATTTGTAACAAAAATTCCATCGGTTTTTAGCTTAACTAGACACTCAACAAGCATATTATCTTTTTGGGGTGTCCATATATGCTTGCTTCCCCTGCTAATATCACTTTGTATTTCCCTTCTATATATAAAAAGATGTGAAGATAAAGCATTACAAATCATGTAAGATTTCAAACTTATAAAAGTAACCTAACCACCGATTAATCAATATAAGATATATATTTTATGAATATGCACATGGAAAAATTAATATAAATGAGGAAGCAGCCTTGAATAAATGAAATCCAACACACTACAGAATTTAGACTATCTATTTAGAATCAACAAAGAGCTTACACTCCACATTGTATATGCTTTAGTAGGTTGTGAGGTTATATTTAATTGGAAAATAAAATATGTTTAAATTTCAACATTTGTAAAGATTAAAACATCTTTAAATTTCAACACTTAAATGGATCAAAACAAATTATTTGGCAAATTTCAATTGAAAAAACACTTATGGCGTCAAATATTACTCGGTGATCTTTCCATTCCTAATGGTAACCGTCACTGAATTCGGTGAGTAAATGATCCATGTATGTGCAAAACAAATTATGATATTTTATTTTTTATTACAAAGGAATTGAAAGTGCAACAACTACAACTAAAAAAAAGGCAAACTACTAAACAATAGCTACGTAAAGGAATGATGAGATTAGACTAACCTGCAAAAGAAAATATTAAGGGGGGAGCTGCAAAGGGCCAATGAGATTAAATTCACCTATAAGACCACAACTTTCTTGATTAATAAAGGAGAGACGAGAGTGACAGGGAGGGTTGGTGATGTATTACAGCAACTAAGATTGATGATTACTTTTAACCATGGTTCAAAAACTCAGACCGGGCCGGTCGGTCTAACAAAAAACTCGCCAAACTGGTGGTAAGTCCGGTCCGAACTGGATGAAGGATTCAAACTAGGGATGGCCGTTTAAACTCGCCCATTTTGAGAGAAACTCGGGCAACCCGGTGGGTGAGACAGGTTTCCCAAGTGAAAAAAAAAATCTAAAAAACCATCGCCTTCTTCTCCGTTCCTTCTGCCATTCTCCGTCTTGTTGGTTGCCTCTCACACTCTCAACCAGACTTCTAGACAAAGATGAGGTGGTGGGAGTAAGAGAGCAGCAGTATGCTGATCTTCATCTCCTGAGACTCTATCTCCATAACCTTTTAGAATGGAGAAAAGAAGGAATTTGTTGAGAGAGTGAAGAAGTCAAGAGGGGTAAGTCTGTGAGGGAAAGTATACTACTACCAACTATTTCCTTGGATATTAGATGTCCACATTACTCTCTTCTCTCCTGTCAAGTCAAGCACGAATAACCAAGTTTGAAATTTGAATTGGCAATCAGATTGCCTTTTTCTATCACTCAACAAAAGAAATTCCTCAAAAAATTAGGCCACCACTTGATACTCAATAATGAACCTTTTCCTGATGAAGGATATGAAGATAGCCCAGGCACTACTCTTAGACCCTTTCCACCTGAAGAGTTCCATGCTCCTTTCTCCTTTGACCAAGTTCCACCTAGATTGCAAGAATTTTAGAGCACGTTTATCACTTAGGGAATACAGTTTCCACCTTTAGATACTCAATCTGTTGCTAGCTCTTCCCAAACAACATTTCCTGGTAATCCCAATCCGACTCAGCCTGAACATGATTCTAACCCATTGGGAGGCCCTCTTGCACAAGACCCCTAGGGTGGCCCTTTTTCACAGGACCCCTTGGATGATTCTGCTACACAAAATCCAGATGCACCTGACTCCCCAGAAGATGAGCCTGGATCCCCTTGGTGTAACAGTGAATACTGTAATCTTGGATCCGATCATGAGCCTATCTGCAAGTGTAATCAGTGATCTACTGCCAGCTGCCACTTGTCACCCTAGTCTAATGTGTAATAAAAATAACCTATAGGTCCTAATGACCTATATTTGGCTTGTTATGTTTACTTTTCTAAAAGAGTCATGATGAGATTCCATGTTACACTTTTTTGTAGGACATGATGAGATTCCATGACTACTTTGTCATAATCCCATGACTTTTTCTAAAAGGTCATGATGATGTCTTTATCATGTAATGAGTCCCCTCCCCTATATAAGGAGGCCTTCAGGTTGTTGTAACTCAAGTTGAATTGGTGTTTGTAATATCCCTTTGTATAATAGAAGTGTGCTATGAGTTCTTAGTAGTTTCTTTCTTTTCTGAAAGCTTGCTTATATAATATTTCTCTTCTATCTCCATAGATTTAAGTATGCTCTGCACTTGCCTCTTTTAAGAGGATCATGTGCATTAGAAAGAATCCGACCACGATCCTTAAGGTGCTGAATTAAAGAATTTTCTACCATGGTCTTAAGATTAGTGTCCTAACATGGCCCAAATACCACAAAAATGAAGAGGCCTTACCTGGAAAAATCTTAGATTGTGTTAAAAGATATCTAAGACCTCAGTTACACTCATGAGACCTCTAAGATATCTTCTAACAAAGTCTAAGATCTATCCAGGTAAGGCCTCTTCATTTTTGTGGTATTTGGGCCATGTTAGGACACTAATCTTAAGACCATGGTAGAAAATTCTTTGATTCAACACCTCAAGGATCATGGTCAGATTCTTTCTAATGCACAGGATCCTCTTAAAAGAGGCAAGTGCAAAGCATACTTAAATCTATGGAGATAAAAGAGAAATATTATATAAGCAAGCTTTCAGAAGAGAAAGAAACTACTAAGAACTCATAGCACACTTCTATTATACAAAGGGATATTACAAACACCAATTCAACTTGAGTTACAACAACCTGAAGGCCTCCTTATATAGGGGAGGGGACTCATTACATGATAAAGACATCATCATGACCTTTTAGAAAAAGTCATGGGATTATGACAAAGTAGTCATGGAATCTCATCATGTCCTACAAAAAAGTGTAACATGGAATCTCATCATGACTCTTTTAGAAAAGTAAACATAACAAGCCAAATATAGGTCATTAGGACCTATAGGTTATTTTTATTACACATTAGACTAGGGTGACAAGTGGCAGCTGGCAGTAGATCACTGATTACACTTGCAGATAGGCTCATGATCGGATCCAAGATTACAGTATTCACTGTTACACCAAGGGGATCCAGGCTCATCTTCTGGGGAGTCAGGTGCATCTGGATTTTGTGTAGCAGAATCATCCAAGGGGTCCTGTGAAAAAGGGCCACCCTAGGGGTCTTGTGCAAGAGGGCCTCCCAATGGGTTAGAATCATGTTCAGGCTGAGTCGGATTGGGATTACCAGGAAATGTTGTTTGGGAAGAGCTAGCAACAGATTGAGTATCTAAAGGTGGAAACTGTATTCCCTAAGTGATAAACGTGCTCTAAAATTCTTGCAATCTATGTGGAACTTGGTCAAAGGAGAAAGGAGCATGGAACTCTTCAGGTGGAAAGGGTCTAAGAGTAGTGCCTGGGCTATCTTCATATCCTTTATCAGGAAAAGGTTCATTATTGAGTATCAAGTTGTGGCCTAATTCTTTGAGGAATTTCTTTTCATATTTGGGCTACAAAGGTGAGGTCTTCCAGAGCTCAATCTCATTTCTGGTGATAATAGTGTTTTATCCTCTTTATAATCTCGATTTAGGGTAAAACAACAATAGAACTTTTGTTGCTCTCGGTGTTCGGCCTCCCATATGTTATTTTCATTGAGAATCCTGTAGAGGGTTCCTTTCCAGATAGGAAGAGGGGCAAACATTTTAAAGAGAGTAACAAGAGGAGAATTTTGATGTCTGGAGTCACATAGGTAATGGTAAATAGGAAGAGGTGGGAAGAGAATGGCACAAGTGTGAAGTGCAGAAAGAGACAAGAGGTACCACAAGAGTTCTTCAGGAATTGGTCCTCTAATGATCTATATGGTAAGAAAAGGGGTATTCAGGTCGAAGTTAAGAGGGTGAGGATGGATTTGGGTTTTTACAAGCAAGAGATGAAGCCAATAGAACAAGGTTTATTGGGCATGATTGTAAGCATCAGTGAAACTGGTAGGGTTATGTCCTGGAGGGAAAATGGTAGCTGTGATGTGTTGGATCATGGGTGATCTAGGTGATGGTGGCATTGTTTCAAAGATGGAGAGAATGTGGTGAAGGTTGTGGGGTCTTTTGAGGTCTAGAGAGGAAATCAGCAATGGTATTTTGATGTCCTTTAAGATGACGAACTATGAATTTATAGCGAGAAAACCAATCCTTCCATTGAAGTAGCTGGCTATCAGGCCAAGATTTTCCCTTTTGTTCAAGCATTTTTGGAAAAGACGTATTGTCCATTTCCACCACAAAGTGATAAGAACTGAGATGGAAACTGAACTTTTCAATCCTTTTTTGACTGCAAGAACTTCTTTATAGGTAGCATGGTAATGCCTTTCAGATTCTTTAAACTTCCCACTAGCATGTCCACAGTAGTATCTTTTCCCATTTACTTCTTCAATAAGTATAGCACCCCAATATTCATCACTCGCATTAGTCTGGAGTATCCTTTGGCCTTTGTCAGGAATCTTCAAAGGCTGGGGCTTTTGAGCTAGGATTTTAAGTGCATGTACTACCTTAGTCTGAGTTGTTCCCCATGCGGATGGATTCTTTTTTAGAAGCTTGGATAGTTGGCTAGTATGTTTAGACACATTAGGGATGAAGTCTCGAAGGTAATTGATGATTCCCCAGAATTGTTGGATCTATTTGGTAGTCAAATTATCATCCGGGAAATATTGTAGTTCATCTGCAATATGTGGACCAGGTTGGTATTGACCATTTTCAAAGGTCATGCCCATAAATTCAATTTTAGTGCCTCCTAATTCTGCTTTCTTTGCCGACAGCATTATCCCATATTTTTGGACAATATTTATGAATTAGGCCAAAAGGGCTTTATGAGATGTTTGGTTTTATAAAAATAGCATAATATCATCGATGTAGATAAGAGCACTGTTGCGAATGGGCTCAAATATTCTCGTCATGGCTCTTTGGAAAATGGAAGGAGCAACCTTAAGACCAAATGGCATTACGATCCATTGATATTGAGCATTTGGAATGCAAAAGCTTGTTTTATGCCGATCTTCAGGATAAATACCAATCTTCGAAAAACCACCGCTTTTAGATCAAATTTTGAAAAGATTTAGGCTATTTTTAAATAGACTGAAAGAGTGTTGGGCTTTGGAAGAAAGAATTTGTCATCTTGAAGAAAGATGTTGGGATGCTTGTAATTAATGACTAGCCTTTTCTTTCCTCTTTTGATTTCAGATCTTTTTTCAACATAAAAGGCTTGACAGGCCCAATCAAATTTTGTGGGTTCAATGAGACCCTGTTTAAGAAGTGCAGCACATTCTTCACGGGCTAACTAAAGATCATCATGATTCATTCCTGGATGAGAGGCTCTGGTACGATTGATATCTTCATTATTTTTGAATGGAAGTCGAGCAAAAAACTCTTGATTTTTCTAGAGGGGGAAATGGATAGTTAAACTGATCATGACTATCAGCACAGTATTGTATAAGCTGATTTTTTTCATGCTCATAATCAAGAGGAGCTTATTGGATTTCTAACAGACTTGGAATCTCCGTATATGCACTGAAGAAACCTTTAAATCTGATTCCTTTGGGTATAATCTGAAGATTTTGAGTCTGATAATAAGCATCAAAGCCAATGAGGATATCCTTCCCTGGAAGATCACTACCCAATACTTTAATCCATAAGATACAATTAGGAAAGAATTGGATACCAATTTTCCTTCTTGTGATCCATTTAATCTGAAATAAGTTGCCATCAGCAGTAGTAAAATACTGGTTAAATGGAACCCATGCTTCAGGAGGGAGGATATGAGGCTTCATGACAGTTCGACAGGATCCAGTATCAAGAAACCCAGGAGCAGTGATAGGTTTGTCATATTTTCCTCGAAGAATGTGAATTTTGATGTTTGGTTTGGGAGTATCGGTTTTTTCATTGGCTTGGAGGGAAAAAAGATGGGTGATGTGGTGTCTGCAGGTTGGAATCCTTAGAGCAGGATCCATTAGATAGATCTGGGTTTGATCAATTGAGTATATTGATCCAAGATTTTCATCAGATGAAAGATTAGAGAAGGGTTCATCATCAATATATGGAAGTATATACTGAGTGTCTTCATCCTTATCAGACTGTTCTTTAATAATGGATTCAACATCCTCATCATCTCAAATGAGAAGTACAGTTTGTAAATGCTGAAGCATTTTCATATCTTTGGGCATCTTGTTAGGACAAGATTTTGCAAAGTGACATTTCTTCTTGCAAATGTAACAACGATCTGATCTTTTTTATTGAGGCCTTCTCTTCCTGAAGAATCTGAAAGAGGGCTTTGTGAAAGACCTTCAGTGTTTTCTCTTGGAAGGAAAATGTTTCTTGTGAAATTTATGATAATGGGACTTCTTTCTGGTAGGGCAGGAGCAATTCTTTGGATCTTTGCATTTTATCTGCAAATAAGATTTCTTGCAGGCTGATCGAAGCTTCTGTTCTTCTTGGAAGGCTGTCTTGATAAATTTCTGTTGTTCACAAAGCTTATCAAGAGTAGCTAAGGCCAATTGATAAATCTCTCCAAGAGTTATTTGGGACATATCCCTCCTTAAAGAAGTGATAGCTCTATGTAATTTGGGTTGAAGCTCTTATAGGAGAGAGGCGATAAATGTATGTCAGAGGTTGACATCATTTGCTCCATTTAACATATAATATTTTTCAGACATTCTTTGATAGTGCTTTTGCAAATCCTTTCTATCCAGAAAGCAGCACTTCATCTCAAAATATTCTTATTTGTTTCTTTTTTCAATGATCTAAAAATCACCAATGAATTCTTTATGAATAGCTCCTAAAAGATGACCAACATCAGGACTTCTGATAGCTGCAAGTCTTTGATATTCTCCTAAGCTTTGAAACCATTCTCTTAGGTTCCCAATAAGCCGTGAGAGAAATTAAAAAAAAAACTTCTGGAAGAGTAGCCCCTTCTCTTATGAGTTGTAAATCAATCCATGCACCAAATTCATGCAACCGATCACGCCATTTGTAAGGAGGTAGATCATCAAAGGTAAACCTGGGTCCTGAAGAGGGTCTTGAGTGAGCTCTCCTAGAATCCTACCTTGTGAATTCGTGAGAATTATCAAGACCAGATTCAGCATCTGCAACATCTTCATCTTGGTGAGGTTGAACCATGGCAATGGTAGAAGCTGACATTGTTGTAAATCAAGGCTAGAATCAGAGAAATAGTCATCAGAAGCAGTGTTAGATTCTGTGTATTTTGGACAAGCAAGGGATGGCTGAATAGTTGCAATGGTATGATCAAAAACTTCTTTATGTTTTCCTCCATCATCTCTAAGTCTAGAGCGGGGAGGAGAAGATGGTGGGGTAGAAATATGAATTTCCTTAAAAGAGCCAGATGTAAAAGGTTTAGTGTAAGATGGAGAAAGTTGAGATGTAGAGAAAGGTGGAGGTGGAGTAGGATAACTTGGAGGTGGCAATGACTGTGTAGAAAAAGGATAAGCTGGGGAAGGCAGAGATTGTGGAGGAGCAAAAGGAAAAGTTGGAGAAGGCAAAGTTTGTGTAGGAGGTGATGAAGGCTTAGACTGCTTTGCTTGTCTAAACAAGGAATAAGATGATTTGAAAATGCTTCCATAATCTGATTCTTTTGAATAGACTAAGAGGATGGTGTATGTTTAGGGTAAGTAGTAGGGAATGAAGGATAAGGGTCATAAATTGTTAGGGATTGTTCTCGGGCAAGATCAATATCGATTCTATGCAGGTCTCTCTTTATCTTTGTCAGCTCTTGCTCCTTTTAAAAAATTTTGGGACTAAGATAACCTTTTTCAGCAAGGCTTCTAAATTCTGCATCAAGTTGAGAAGCTCGAGAAGATAAGGTCAGGTGTAGTTGTCTAACTTGATCAGAAATTTGAGAAACTTGACCAACTAGATGGTCAGTTTAGAATTAATATTAGACAAAGCTCGATTCTGACAGATAGCATTTTTAGTTTGCCAATTGAGGACTTCTTCAGCTTGCGAAACTAGCTTAACCTCACCAAAAGGAGCAATCTCAGAAGGTACTGAAAATGGTCGCACAGAAACCTTAGTATCCTTATTTAATCTCCATTACTTATATATCTGGTACAAAGATTTTGCTCATATGATAATTTAATCAATGTCTTCTTTATTTATATATTATTTCTTATAGTTGAATAAGAATAATTTTGTATATTTCATTTAAATTATATTATTTTAATATAGCCGGTTTAACCCGGCTTGACCCGCGGTCCGACCCCTGACCCTTGAACTAGTGCCTCAACCGGTTTAATGTCCGGTTTGGTTTTTTGAACCTTACTTTTAACTATCTTAAAAATTAAGAGGGGCAATTCTGTTAAATTATTATAATAGTGGATAATTTTGTCTTAAGACTTTCCAATCCTTAGATAGTTTTTGCAGTACCTGGCTGTAGATGGGTTTGCAACAATCCCACTTATGAGGTACTCACAATCCCTACTTATCTACTAGCCCTCCTACCAAACATTACAAAATAGCCAATCCTTATACCAATCCCTGTACCAACCTTTTAGTACCACGTACCAAATAGGGAATGTGTTTTAGCAGAGGTTTGCCACCAACTATTGCTATAACTGACACTGAAGTTTTCTTTTAATATCATACCTCTTATATAGTGGTAAAAATGGCAGCACCATTGCTAAATTGGGTATTTATAACTGGTTTTGCATAATAACCACCATTCAAAATTGTTGTGGCTCCCCAAACAAGGGTGCCTTTTTCATTATTTTGGTGAAGTGTTCCAAAGGTTATAACTTATATTCAGTCATTAGGATCAGTTACATTGATTTGTATTGATTAGCATATATTCAGTAAATGATGACAATACATAAGCATAAATTGATATATTCATTTTAAGTGACTCACAAAAATATGGTCCTACAAAGATGAAACATAGATCAAAGCCAACAAACTTCATTAGTAAATTAGTTCGAATATTTATTAATAATAGACAATTTATCTCCATAACAAAATTGCAAGGTAGTATTTTTTTTGCCAGGGGTACCACACTTATGCGGTTATTATATTCACCAATAGGAAGTGTTGTACATATGAACATACGTAAATATATAAAAATCATAATCAATTCTAGTAAAACTTAAATTCTTGAATCAAATTTAACAGGAAATTATTGGAATCTAGTTGTAAAGGGGTTGCTAATATCAAGAAGATCAGAGGGAATATTAAAACACAATAATTTTGCAGTAAATGGCGCGACAATTTCAGTGTTAAGAGTGGAACACCAATTTCAAGGCAACCAAACAAACTAATTTCATCTATACTAATAACTCAAAGTTAAAGTGGTGTGCCAGCATGCACGCATCATTCAAGCAAACAAGATGCAACTAAGATGATTAAATAAAACTAGAGAAATCCCTATCAAAGGTGTACTTAACATACTACTGTAATCCATTGAAAATCAAAAGGAGAAGAATGACTAGTTGAGTGAAATTTGTTTCACTTTTCTGTATATAGTACCCATTAAGGTAATGATTGAAATGACAATGAGTTCGACTATTATTATTATAATATGGTAGAGAATAGTGAAAAATTGTGGCTAAAGATGCTTCGGAATTCTGTTTTTCTTGAATTTCATACCCTCTAAATAATTGAATCCCACTACCCCATAGTCCAACAGGGTGATCAGTTTGAAGGAATGCAATTGATCTTTTTGGATACCTCTTCAATGATCTCATTTATAAACTTATATTCGGGTTAAGGCTGACAAAGAAGAAAATCATGTGAAGTGAGTCTAAAGTTAGTAGTCACATCTAGTGTCCACTCTCTACATCAAGATTCATTTCTGTTCCACTTATTGAAGAAACTCGTATAAAAATTATCATGCATGCACCATAAAAAATAACAGAAAACTGTGGTGAAAGGTACCCACCCATGTTGGTAATGCCAGCCAGATAGGTTAGCCGCCGCACGTAAAGCCTTCCTCTACTTACTCACTTTCTCCTTGTTGGCTTGAAATCGATCCTTGTGTTTTTCCAATGCCTTTCCATAACTCCCACGCTGGTGACGCACTTCTGATGGATCAACACCGTAGAACACAGGCCAGACAAACCAACCTTCTCCTTTGACATACTGATGTATGTTGACAAGTTCATCAAGGCAACACGTAGAGGAAGCATAATTTTCAGTGAAAACAATAATGGAATCCTAGCTTGTTGGATGGCATTGAGAAGAGATGGGGTGATTTCTTCTCCTCTTTGGAGATCCATATCATCAATGAAGGTGATAATATCCTTTTGATTTAGAGAATTGTAGAGATGGCCGATAAAATTGTTGCGGGTATCTTCACCTCTAAAAACTAATTAAGGAACACGTCGTAAGTCCATTCACTTTTAAAATGATCATCGCTTACTTTCAAGATTTTATGGACCTTTCTATGAGGAATTCTTTCATACTTGTCCAGCAGAGAATTACATTCTTCTATTTTTTTTACTAAATAGGTTAGAGCCTATCAACTTTTGACGCAAGTATAAAAGCCATCATGCATGCATACAGCATTAAAAAATCCCATTGCTTCCTTGATGTATGATCTAGGTAGCTCTTATTGGAGAGATTAAAAAGGTTAGAGTATCATTATTTTTCCCCCGGTCTTAATTATAAGATCAAACTTGAATTTTTAAAAGAAATAGGATGCAAGGTCTGTCATTTTAAAATATCTATATTTATCTTTCTTTCTGGAAGTTAATCTACCTTTCTTATAAACCATCCTATAATCTAATTAATTACATATAACTGTTAATTTTTTTTAAAAAAAAAGTCAGTAATAACAAGAGAAAGTTGTGATGGAAGGTAGTCACTAGTCACCCATCTACGAAATGCCAGCCAGATACTCGATACGCCACATCTAAAGCCCTCCTCCTTTCTTCCCCTCTTGGGCTACTCACATCGTTTTTGAAGGTGCGAATCTCGTTATTATAAAGAGACTTATAGAGAATTACGGTGAAATTGAAGCGGAATCCTTCACCTATGAAACCAAGGAACACGTCGTACTTCCATCAATCGGTGAGGGACGATGACGATGATACCAGCTCTTGACCTTCCATTACAATAAATAGACGTTACTTTACTTTGCTAGGATTTGAAGAATGCCTCAAGTATGAGGTGAGAAAATCAAAATTAGAGATCAGCATTAAATATGAAAGCATAGCCAAAGTACCTACTGAGTAGAATTGACTAGGGCTGTTCAACTCCGTCCCGTCCCGTCCCGGCCATTTCGGGACGGGATTGTCCCGTCCCGAAAATTTTCGGGACGGGACAAACCGGGACGGGACAGAGTACCGCTTCGGGACGGGACGGGACTCGGGACGGGGTCGTCCCGATCCCGTCCCGTCCCGAATATATATATGTATGTTCATAATTTTTTTAAAAAAATACATGTGTCATCTGTCTCATATGTGAGTATATATGAATTTTTTTTAAAAATATATATAACTCTAACTTCTAAACTAAGTTCCAACCATTCATTGATCTCAAATTTCTTGTCCGCTGCCACTATGCTCTATGTGTAACACATCACATTTGAAGTTTTTTTAAACTCTATTTAAATGTGTAGTTGTTGCTACTTTTTTTTACTCTAATTATTATGTTTTTGGTTTATTATGTATTAATAATTTAATATGGAGTGCTCATGACACTGGAGGAGATTTAATTATGCTATAAAATCACCAACCAAATGTGTTGTTCTGCAAAAAAAAGATTTTTTGGTCAATTTTTTTAATTGGGAAAAAGTTCCGGGACAAGGCCCGTCCCGTCCCGGTCCCGTCCCGTCCCGATCGAGACCGGGACAAGTTCGGGACGGGACGGGACACGGGACGGAAACCCCGTCCCGAACACTTTTCTTCGGGACGGGACGGGACGGGGTCGTCCCGGTCCCGTCCCGTCCCGTGAACACCCCTAGAATTGACAATGGTCACCTTCGTTCCCCCTGTGAGAACACTCCTTCCATGTTCCTTTCCCCACAAGGATTGACTTAACACCGTGACTACGCGCAAAACACAATAAAAACACTACTAAAGTATGTAGCCGACACTTCAATAAAAACACTCTTTTTCTTTTGTTATTAAAAAAAACACTTTTTAAAAATGAAATTAGCAAGTGTTACAAAATACTTCCTTACGGTCAAATTATAAGATCAAGTTGACTTTTTTAGAAAAATTAATGATGCAAAATAAAACACCTAAACTATTAATATTTATTGTATTTCCTCAAAATTAAATTATTTTACTTATAAACTAACCTATAATAATATAATCACTTGTAGTATATGTTATAATTTTGTAGTGTAACTTGCTTCCATAGCCTCCACGAAAAAAATCAATTTGATTTTATAATTAAAACAGGAGGGAGTAAAAAATTACATCTTCATACTCCCTCTGCTCAACAATAGCAACACTCTTGGTGAGCGTTAAAAACAAGTCGAACCAAGTATCAATTAAATAATAACCAAAATTAATAGTTGTGTTCAACTAATTCTATTTAATTCATTTCGCTCGCTCAAGTTTATATATCATTTAATAAACGATTGGTAAGTTCTCCCTTTTCATTTTTTATTTTCAAGTCAAAAGATTGTTGAGCATATATAATGGATATATGACAATTAAATAATTATGTGTGTGTAGAGTTGGATCATTTAAGAAATGAAAAGACAACGGAGTTGTTTTTATTTTTGTTTGCCAACAAAAATTTGTATGAACCAAATGAATATGTTTTTGGATTAACGATTGGAAAAGTGACTTATATATAAGTCAGATTGAAAATAACTCAGATTGTGTAATGACTTTATGTTTGGATTAACTGTGAAAAAAAATGATTTATAAGTCAATTGAACTTTTAAAACATGTTTGGATGATTATCTTGAAAAGTAAGTTCAAGATAAAAATGACCAAAAAAGGCATAAACTTTATTAAATAATAGAACTAAATTTAATCTTTGAATTATGATGATTTCAAGTGAAAAATTAAATTTATTTGCCAAAAAATTAAAATGCAAATTTAAATAAATATATTTAATCGATAGAATTATACATATATAATTTTTTTTAATTGAATAATAGTAATACATATGATTAATTGGATCGCATGCTTTGTACAATTTGATCTCTAATTGTATCAAGAAGATGGCTCATTTGTGGTGAACACATCATTGTGGTTGAATTTAACAATGACGCCTCATGATTTTCTTGTCGACCATTAAACCCTTCATTTGCAGCTTGTATAAAGTCGATATCTGTTTAAAACTTAATCATCATCGAATTAATTGAAGAAAATCATATGGGAGGGGATCAACCTAGAACATGGGCTGTCCCATTTAGGAATGTAATAAGAAGAATAATTACAAATACAGCAAAAAGAAGTTGGAAACCAATGATACGGACAGAAAAGGACCCAACCTATATATAATCAATTCAAAACAATCCCTTACACCCGAGGCCAAACAAATCAGTAAATACGAACCAGAACTGAACCGACAAGCAATGCAATACAAAACTTCAAAGAACTTACCATCATATTAACCAAATTAAAACTAATCCTACCAACCTTCTCCAATCTTAAACACACACATTCTCAGCATCTGAAACGGCACCATAAATCACAAAACAAATGCGAAGTACGCAAGAAGGAAGGCTGCATTATGAGACAAGAAATCTCATCTCATGATGCAGCCTTCCTTCTCTGAAATCTCATCTCACACGAAACACAAGTCCCTTACATCAAATCAGTATTTTTCATTTTAAAAGAAAGACAGGTGGCATCAAGAGCAAATTAAACTGAAGAACACAGCCTGATGCTCGAAACAAAAATCAACGAACGGGACAATAGAAAGACGGAATAAACACTCCCACGAGAGCAAATCAAAGCCAGCTATACTACTAAACATAACCAAGCATAAATGGAATATCTATGTAACTTCGAATTAAATGCCTTTTGGGAAAATCACAGAAACCTCAACTAACAAATTTAGCTACTAACAACTCATAGCTCTTAAATTTTGAGCCTCGTCAGACACACAAACAAACAGAGCAGAGAACAAAAAGAGAGCACCCAGCAAGCAGATCGGATCAGAAGAGCAGAGGGCGCTCATAGTGACAGAACCAGTTTTGGTGCTCGTCGGAAAGATGAGTAGAGGGCGCTCATCTACTTTGGATTGTCCAACACATTAATTTCCAAAGAACAATCACTATCAAGCTCCACCCAACGAAACCCTTGATCCCAAGCCACTTTAAGACCCCAGAATACACCCCAGAGTTCTGCCACTTCACTACTGCTCTGTCCCAGATTAACCATACAACCATGTAGGAAATGTCCTTCATGATTTCTTAGGACTCCCCCACATGCTGCTAAACCTGTAATTGAACTCCTTGCTCCATCCACATTACTTTTAATCCCACCTTCAATCGGCGCAACCCAACTCGTATCCGAAGGAGAGCTACCCTGAAGGTATTGTAATTTCATATGAGACCATGAAATACAAGCTAACGTTTTAGCTTTAAAAGAGAAAGTAGATTCCACACTTGCTTTAAAAACTTGCTGATTCCTCCCCAGCCAAATATTCCTACATGCAATAGCAAAACATACACCCCAATGAACATCTCCTAATTTGCTACCCTGATTTAAGTTCCATTTAATCCAACTCCTAACATCATAGAAGCTAAAAAATCTGGATAGCAAATCATTTGGCACAATCAGATTCCACTTGCCACGAACATGCATGCAACGACATAATGCATGAAGGTCGGATTCCCTTTCTTTATTGCACACTGGACATAAATCACTAACTGCGAAACCACGCCGGCACCGAATCAAATTTGTCAGAAGGCAACCCCTGATTGCTAGCCATAAGAAGGTCCGACATCGTTGAGGAACCTTTAGTTTCCACACTTGCCTCCACAAACCTGCATTTAATCTGCTAGTTGTTGGAGAAATAGAAGTATAAGCCGATTTAAGAGAAAAAACTCCTGAATTCGACCACCTCCACTTGGGAATATCGACACCAGTATTCCATTCATGTAATGACTGTTGCTGAAGCCTTGAGAGAATTCTTTGCGGCAAAAAATGCTGAAGAACTTCCCACTTCCACTGACCAGGGCCCATATACATATCAGAAACTTTTAATTTCAACATTTCTTCCGGAATAGTTGTTGTGGCATACTGTTCCAGAGGATCAAGGTTGGAAACCCAACGATCCTTCCAAAACAAAGCTGACCTCCCATCTCCTATTTTCCAGACTAAACCATCCTTCAATTTAGACCAGGCATTCTTAATCCCTTTCCAAGCTTCTGATCCAGACCGTCGCATATTAATTTTTGGAATAACATCTGAACCACACATATATTTCTCACGCAAAAGCTTCACCCAAATATTATTCCTTCTATGAATTAAACCCCACCCTAGCTTCATCATGAAAGCCTCATTTGTGAGATTATGATAGCCTTAGATATGATATATAACAATCAAATATGCTATCTAATCAGAATAATAAATACAGCGGAAGTCGATATACCTCTTGCCATTGCTATTGTTTGATTAGAGAAGAATCTACTTGTAACTGCAAAACAGAAACTATCAGAAATAACTCAAAGGCTCTTCTAACTGGAGTCCGGCACAGTGATGGTATCTGTTTGTGATAGCCTTAACCAGTTAGGGAACCCGGAATTCAGAGAGAAGAAACGCTCTCTTGTTGTGGTTATCTACCGTATCAAAGATGATAGGTGTTGGTATGTTTTCCCCATCAGAAAACCCCCTTTATATAGATAACCTAGATATGAAACCCTAACCTTGACTATTGGGCCTAATGTTGACTACGGGCCACCTAAAGATATTATTATTATCCTAAATATATCTATTGTGATATTATACTGATATTAATAATATTAATAATATATCTAATATCTAATAATAATCTAACATTCTCCCAATTGGCCCGTACTCTGTATGTCAACTGTTCCCTTTAGTCAAATCAATTAAGGTCATACTGCAAAAATCATGGCGATAAGTCCTTTATCATAAAGTATTACCTTCCATGTATTACCAACAGTATTCCTTACCTAATGGGTATTGCTCCATGAATAAACTTTCAAAACTTATATGTTTATTCGGTTCCAAAATAAAAACTTAAATGTTCATTAATCTCATCATCACCAAAAGTGTACACAACAACCATAGAGATAATAAACAAAATCCCAAAATACTCATTGCACACCTCAATTATCCAAAAGACTTACAATCCCCATATGAGGTACATGTATAGCGAACTCTTTTGGTCTCATCCCTTTAGTCAAAAGATCAGCTAGCATTTCCCTTGTTCCGATGAGATCAACAGTGACCTGACCATCAGCAATTTGCTCTTTCAAGCTAAGGAATTTCAGCTCAATAAACTTTTTGCTTCCACTCCTTCTTTTATTTGCTATGGCCACTGCTGCCTTATTATCGCAATACATCTTGATTGGCCTGGAGATTGATTCTACAATCTTCAGTCCAGCAATGAAGTGCCTTATCCAGATAGCCTGTGAACTTGCCTCAAAACACGCGATATACTCAGCATCACAAGTAGAAGGAGCTGTGAGTGTCTGTTTGGCACTCTTCCAGGAAATAGCTCCTTCTGCTAATAGGAAGATGTAACCTGTCGTAGACTTGTTGGTGTCCACACATCCTCCTAGATCAGAATCTGAGTAACCCGTCACTTCAAGATTCTCTGTCCTTTTGTAAGTCAACATAAGGTGCTTGGTGCCTTGGAGATACCTAAACACCGTCTTTGCAGCTTCCCAATGCATTTTACCAGGATTGCATTGGTATCTCCCTAGCATGCCTACTGCAAAAGCTATGTCAGGTCTTGTGCAGACTTGTGCATACATCAAGCTTCCTACAGCAGAGGCATAGGAAACTTTTTCCATCTCCTTTTTCTTTAATTCTGTGTCAGGACACTGACTTAGACTGAAGAAATTCCCCTTTTCAATGGGAGCAACGTTAGATGAACAGTTTCTCATCTTGAAATGCTCAAGAACTTTGTTGATATAGGTTTCTTGAGAAAGGCCCAAAAGACCCTTTGCTCTATCCCTATGGATCTTAATGCCAATGACATAAGATGCCTCACCCATGTCCTTCATATCAAAGTTCTTAAACAAAAACTGTTTCACCTCACGTAACAGTCCTAAGTCATTGGTTGCAAGCAATATGTCATCGACATACAAAATCAAAAATATGGATTTGCTCCCACTATTCTTATGGTATATACACTGATCCACGATATTCTCAACGAAACCAAATGAAGAGATTACCTCATGGAATCTTAAATACCACTGCCTGGAAGCTTGCTTTAAGCCATATATTGATTTTCCTAATTTGCATACCAAATATTCCTTATCATTTGCAACAAAACCCTCAGGCTGCTTCATGTAGACTTCTTCCTCAAGAACACCATTGAGGAAAGCAGTCTTAACATCCATTTGGTGTAACTCCAAGCCAAAATGCGCAACCAATGCCATGATAATACGGAAAGAATCCTTAGTTGAAACAGGAGAAAATGTCTCCTTGTAATTAACTCCTTCCACCTGAGCGAAGCCCTTAGCAACCAACCTTGCCTTGTAGCGCTCCCTGTGAGTTCCTTTTGGTTTTGTAAACCCATTTACAGCTAATGGCCTTGGACCCACTAGGCAACTCTACAAGTTCCCATACATGGTTGTTTGCCATGGAGTTCATTTCTTCATTCATAGCATTATACCACAATTTGGAGTTCTCACTTTTCATAGCCTGAGTAAACGTTAATGGATCATTATCAATGCCAATATCACAGTCATTTTCAGTATTATACACTACGTAGTCATCTGGAATTGCCGGTTTTCTTGCCCTTGTTGATCTCCTTAACTCAACCTCTTGGGTTGGGTCAGGTTGCACGTTTGGAACATTCTCTGTCACAACTAGTGGTAAGTTTGTATTTGTGACAGGTGGACCTTCAGGTATATGTTCCACACGTCCCGCATGATCAACTATAGGTAGTGGGACAGTTTCAATTGGCGTGACATATCTAGTGGTAGAAATGTCCCCAACAGCCGATGTCCCTTCCTCAATTGTGCTAGGGGATCCCTCTATGTGATCGTCTAAAATCTGATCACTCCCACTAATCACATCATTCTCAAGAAACTTGGCATTCCTAGATTCTACAAAACGCACTGAAGGTGGAGGACAATAAAACTTGTAACCCTTTGACCTGTCCGCATAGCCTACAAAGTAAGCTCTAATGGTCTTAGGATCCAATTTCTTTTCTTGTGGGTTATACACTCTTACTTCCGCAGGACAGCCCCACACCTTAAAGTGATTTAAACTGGGTTTCCAACCTTTCCAGATTTCAAAGGGTGTCTTAGACATTGCCTTTGTTGGAACCCTATTCAAAATGTGTACGGCTGTCTTGAGTGCTTCCTTCCACAAGGAAATTGGCAGTTTGGAGCTACTCATCATGCTCCTAACCTTGTCAAGTAAGGTCCTATTTCTTCTTTCAGCTACACCGTTCATTTGAGGTGAGCCAGGCATGGTATATTGTGCAACTATACCTTGCTCTCGAAGAAAATCCGCAAAAGGACCTGGCGCTTGTCCTTCACTAGTGTATCTACCGAAATACTCACCACCTCTATCAGATCTCACGATCTTGATTGGTTTCCCAATCTGTTTTTTTCTACTTCAGCCTTATATACCTTAAAGGCATCTAGTGCCTCACTTTTATTATAAAGCAGGTAGATATACGTGTATCGCGAAAAATCGTCAATAAAGGTAATAAAGTACTTTTGACCGTGCGCGGTTAGGTCTGGGCAACATATGTCAGTGTGTATAATTTCGAGCAATTCAGAACTTCTTTTAGCTCCCTTATGTGACTTACTGGTCTGCTTTCCCCTTATGCAGTCCACACAGGTACCAAGATCCGAATGGTCTAAAGATGGAAGAATTCCTTCTTTAGTTAACCTCTTGATCCTGTCAGTAGAGATATGTCCTAATCTCTTATGCCACAAGCTAATAGAGTTCTCATTCATCATATTTCTCTTAACACAATGCATAGCAGAAAAAACATTTGAATATCCAGAGACAATTTTAAATAAACCATCAATCATAACAACCTCAGCAATTGAAGTAGAGTTCAAACTTAAATATTTCAAATCCTTTTCTAACAAAATACCATAATTAAATGGAATAAGTTTAGACAATGAAATCAAATTCCTCTTATAAGAGGGTACATAAAAAGTCTCTGGTAAGTCTAAAACAAAATTATTTGAAAAAACAATTCGAAAAGTTCCAATTGCTTTCACTGGATCTCCTTTCCCACTTCCTGATAAGACTTTAGTCTCATTGGGACGAGGAGGCCTGGTTGTTAGAAAGCCCTGCATGGTAATAGAAATATGTATTTGAGCACCGGTATCAATCCACCATGTATCCTTTTGGATACTAACATTATGTGCCTCAAAAGTAACAAAGGACATTGGCATACCTTTATGCTCGAACCAAGCCTTTCTTTTATGGCAATCTTTCTTCATATGCCCTTTCTTCTTGCAGAAGAAACACTTGACATCCTTCTTTGTGTCGGCCTTAGCAAGAGGAATCTTATCCTTTTTCTTTTTATCATTCCCCTTTTCCTGCTTCTTGCCGGCACCCTTATTGGAGCTTTCCACCATATGAGCTTCCTTAGGTGCACCATTTCCCTTTAATAACTGTCTAGTCTCCTCTTGCACACACATGGACATGAGCTCATCAATTGTCTATATATCCTTATGTGTGTTGTAGGAGATTTTGAAAGTTTCATACTGTTTTGGAAGGGATTTCAAAATTAATTGCACCAAGAATTGCTCAGTTGGCTCCATATCGAAGGATTTCAGACGAGAGGATAAATCTCTCATCTTCATGATATGTTCCCGCACCCCGCCAAGACCTTGGAGCTCCATAGAGCACAACTCTAACATGATGGAACCACCCATCTACTTGTCAGTTGGCCTATATTATTTCTCAATAGCTTCCAAGTATTCCTTGGCGGTCTCGCACTTCGGAATTGCTTCCTTAAGGCATTTTTGGATCCTAGTCCTTATGAGTAGCATAGCACGACGATTAATCTTTTCCCAATAGCTATGGTACTCCTTAGTTTCCTCATCTGCTGAATCAGCAGGCATAGGGGGCCTTGGAGTCTCAAGGACAAAGTCCATCTCCATGCACCCCAATTGCAAAAGGACATCATCCTTCCATTCAGAGAAGTTGTTGTTATCCAAAAACACATTCCTACCAGCTTGAGCCAATATGCTAGTGGGAAACATGTTAGTGGGTAACTGAGATGAAATATTAGCTGCGTTATTTAGAGAATCAGAACAGAAATTAGATATATAATTTGAGGCAATCACAATTCACTGTGCCATGCATGCTTTAGAAAAACCAATAGAAAGCATACAAATATAAATACGTATCACTAAAATCTACCTGTGGGCAAAGAAATTAGCATAGCATGTATTTATCTCAAAATGGTGGAACTAAAACACATTTATATCTCCTAATACCTGTGGGCAACTTAGGAAATAATAAGGTCATTTTATCCCACCCTAATTAAATATACTCTTATAATTATCTACCTGTGGGCAAAGATTAATTATAATTGCATATTTAATTACAATTGATATTTTCTAACCATATGTGATGTATGCAACTTAAGAAAAGGATGTTGTGGCTACTCCTTTAAGGCAAAAGCATATCACAAAATATCATAATGTGCAATCATTAAAATCAATTATATGCACATACTTTATTGGGAATTATTAAATTAATTTGACCTTAATTTAATTTAATAAAACTCCCACTAATTATAGCATCCACAAAAATATTGTTTAATAATTAATCTATAGCATATTTCACTTAATAATTCTAACATGTGAAATAGCCAAGATTAATTTTCCTAAATTGAAACAATAAAAAATGATGCTAAAATATGACACTACAATTAAAACAATTATAAAGGTCAATATATTTAGCCATATATAATTTCTAGAATTTAAAACATAAATAGCTTAATAATTTAAAATATTAGAAAAGCCTAAAATAAAATTCCAGAAATAAAAATAGGACAAAAAGTGGAATTTTTTTGTAGCCCAAAATGAAAAAGCCCACAATAACCATTAACAAAACCGGCCCAAGCAAAATAATAAAAAAAAACGATTTTTTTTTATTTAGCCCAAAATGCGTCGGCCCAGATGGCTTTAAAATTTTTTTTTTATAAAAGCCCAGAACGCACAAAAGCCCAATGGGTGATCAGGCCCAAAATGCATTAGTGAAACACAGCGTTTCACTAATGCTGCCTGCCCACACCCAAATTTTTTTTTTAAACTTCAACGAAATGGGCCAAGATAAAAACAGAAAAGGCCCAAAAACGCAACACACATACCCGGTTAGAAATAACCCTATCCGGCCCAAAGCAGCGCGACCCGACTCCTTCATCTTCTTCCTCAGTCTTCGCCGTCGCTGCAGCCACCATTAACGGCGACACTGAGCTCCTTTTCCGGCGCCGTTATGACCAGGAAAAAGCTCGGGTTCTTCATACAACTTAATGGAGATTTTATCTCCTTGTTTTTTTTCATGATTTCAACGCTCATAAATTCGAAAATCCAAACGGATATACAACACGAAAATCTGATTCTTTTTGTTCTTCAGTTTTTCAACAACAAAACCCGTTTTTCTCTCACCATAAGAGCAAACAAAGGCAAAACAATTGGGCTATGATTTTCAGCAAAAATCCAGATCCGAAAATTGAATCTAAGTGCAAAATATATGGGCAACAATATTGAATAAATAGATCCAGATTGAAAACCAAAATTTGATCAATAAAAATTATCATCACAGATCCAAAATCGAAATTACCACCCAAAATTAATTTCATACGATCAACAACAAAAGCAAGGTAGAGAAAATTAATGGCTCTGATGCCACATGTGAGATTATGATAGCCTTAGATATGATATATAACAATCAAATATGCTATCTAATCAGAATAATAAATACAGCGGAAGTCGATATACCTCTTGCCATTGCTATTGTTTGATCAGAGAAGAATCTACTTGTAACTGCAAAACAGAAACTGTCAGAAATAACTCAAAGGCTCTTCTAACTGGAGTCCGGCACAGTGATGGTATCTGTTTGTGATAGCCTTAACCAGTTAGGGAACCCGGAATTCAGAGAGAAGAAACGCTCTCTTGTTGTGGTTATCTACCGTATCAAAGATGATAGGTGTTGGTATGTTTTCCCCATCAGAAAACCCCCTTTATATAGATAACCTAGATATGAAACCCTAACCTTGACTATTGGGCCTAATGTTGACTACGGGCCACCTAAAGATATTATTATTATCCTAAATATATCTATTGTGATATTATACTGATATTAATAATATTAATAATATATCTAATATCTAATAATAATCTAACATCATTATGATGCCTCGCCAACCTTAAGCCAAGACCACCCTCTTCCTTGCTTAGACAGACATCCTTCCACGCCGCCAGGTGTGGTCTCCTCACCTGATTACTACTACCCCAAATAAAAGACCTGAACTTCTTTACCACTTCATCACACACCGAAATGGGCAAAGGATTTGTCTGCATAACATAAGATGGAATAGCTGCTACCACCGAGGAGACCAACGTCTGTCTAGCAGCTAAAGACAAATTGGAAGCTTTCCATAATGACAACTTCCTATCCATACGATCAAGAAGTTCTTGATATGTGGCTTTAGAAGCTCTTTTATGATGTATGGGAACACCAATGTACTTCTCTAAATCACACGAGAGCGGAATACCCAAGAAATTACCAATTTCTTGTTTCCTAACATGATGAACATTAGCAGAGAAAAAAAATACGGGACATAGAAGCATTCATCTTCTCACCAGAAACTTCACAAAAATAATCAAGACAAGCGTTTAAAAGACCAACCTGGTCCATACTTGCCTCCGCAAACAAGAACAAATCATCAGCAAAAAAATAAGTGTGAAACTTTAGTCCCATTCTTGCTTAGTCTGAAAGGTAACCATGACTCATTATCCACCTCTGCCTGTATCATGTGAGCCAATTTTTCCATCATAATAACAAACAAGTAGGGAGAAAGAGGATCCCTTGACGAACACCTCTTGATGAAGTAAAAGAATTAGCATTTTCTCCATTCCTCACCAATTGCATTATTGGAGAAGACACATTCCCTAATAACATCAATCATCCATGGGGGCAAATTAATTTCCTGCAAACACGCAAGTAAAAAATCCCACCTCAACCGATTATATGCTTTCTCAAGATCTATTTTAATTGCCATGAAGGATGTCTTCTTTTCCTTGTTAGCCATAGAATGAATAATTTCCTAAGCTACAATAATATTATCAGCACTTTGTCTACTAGGAACAAAACTGCTCTGATTTGGGGAGATAATGATAGGCATAATCCTTTTCAATCTATTAGTCAATGTTTTTGTGATAAGTTTGTATATCACATTGCAAAGGCTAATAGGCTGAAAATCCCTAAAAGTTTCAGGAGCATCAACCTTTGGAATGATTACAATAGATGTTTGGTTGATTTGTCTTACCTATGTTGGATTCAACATAATTTTTTGAACCGTAGAAATAATAGAATCTCCTACAACATCCCATTGACTCTGTTGGACATTTATTGCTTATAATGGTGATAAGTACAGTCTGCTGGTCTTAAATATAAGATCACTTTAACTTTTTTTATGGAGATTAAGGAAGCCAAATAGACCACTTAATTTTAATATATATCTTACATGTAATTATATTATACGATAGTTTATAAATAATATAATTTAGTTTTGAGGAAAAAGTCTAACTATAGACATTTGAAAGTGATAAATTTTGCATCATTAATTTCTCAAAAAAAAAAAAAAAGAAAAAAGAAAGGAGGGAGTACTTTTTTTTCACCCAAATGATGTCGCTTGAAATCTGCACAATAGGAGAAAACAAATAAACAAAAATAATGAAAGATGAGTAAAAACAATTAAAACAAACAAAAACGAAAGAACTAAAATAAAAAGCAACTGAAAATAAAAATAAACTAATATTTGGTTTTTTAGTTTTTCAAATTATTCCGTCCTAAATTTAATTATTATTTTTAGTGTAAAACTATGATATTTACAATAAATTTCCCAGATAATATACAAAATTGGTTTGCCTTGTATACTAACGAAAATAGTTCAAAATTTTGATTCCTCAAATACACGCTAAATACACCTCAAATGTAATAAAAAATGGATAATCTGATCATCATCAGAATTTGACATTTTCAGATTATATCCCTAATTCCTACATATACATGACCGCTTACTGCTTTCTTTTCCGGTAACAATGATGTCACTGTTCTCAAATCTTTACAAGTTGTGTCTTCCTTTATGGTTTTTGTTCTCACATTGACGCCTATCATAATAGCTTTTCAACCAAATTAAAAACTAATTGCCCCAGATGTGTTGACCATCATCTTTTATGTCAAACTTGTAATATATACTTGTAATTGACAATTAAACTAATTATATTACCAACTGTTGTAACATGTATTAACAACTAATGCCAACCTGTACCACAAACTTGTTATTAACAATTATCATGTCACATATTAATAACTAAACTAATCAATGAAAGTAGCTTAGTAATTTCACAATTAGACTATGGTACTCTGGGAATTCAAAATTACTTGAAGAATTCATGGGCTTTTAGTGATTCTTTCTGCTCAACCCTACAGTAATTTCCCCTAAATTAAACGTATAAAAGCAATTACTTAGTTTTTGGCTAAAACTAAGTAAATAGTCGTCCACTTTGCCTTCTATTTCAACTTTCCAGCGTGGAAGCGGGAGTATACTTGTCGTGTTGGAAGTCATCAACTGACGCCAGTTGCCATAGTCATAATAAAACACCGTTAGAAGTCATTCAAAACTAATACCATACACCGTAAGAAGTGCTTCAAAACTAAGTAAAGGGAACTCCATTCCAGGATCAATTGATCCAATAGAATCAACTAGGTAACGGACAGATCTACAAAGTTATATGTCATCATTATATATAAGCAAAATATTAAACATTAAGTTGACAAAAAAAAAAACTTTAATAAACAAGTATTACACTATACATTTTTTTTTATAAATGATCAAAATGCATTAATGAAAGGACCGGTACAATATAAGGTTTCACAAAACAAAATAAGGACACGAATTTAGAACATGAAAAGATCTAAGATGCATAGAAGGTAATACTTGAATAATAAAAAAAATGAAAGATAGCAACACTAATAATATATCTTTATAAAGAGCATTTACTAAATCTTTGTTTGCTCCGTTTGGCGTAAGAAATTGTTTTTTTTTGAAACAGAAGACGAATTGATCCTTCCTAAAATTTGTGAAGAATATTGAATTTTTAATCCAATATAAGCTAGCTCTAAAATGCCCCATTGGGGCATGGTTCAAATTGCCTACCAAAGGCAAATCAGTAAGCTAGCTCTAAAACATATCAAACCAAAATGAAGGCAGGATTCAAATCATATAAAAGTATTACTCTATATATGATTGATATGAACATCAAACAAATAAGTTACGGACTACTTCCATAAAATCGTATCATTCTCTACAAACATCTCTACACTTTGTCCATTCAAGGGAGTTTACAAGACACAACCGTGTCGCAGAAGGAGAGGGGAGCCCCACTTACACCCAGTGTTCGTTGACCCGGATCGGATCGGGCTGTCGGACCGGTTCAAATGTGAACCGGCCACAAGCCCAGTCCGAGTGAGGGTTTAGACCGGGGGAGCAGTTGAACCGGTTCAACCCGCCCAAAACCGGGCAAACCGGCCAAAAACGGGGGTTGAACCGGTTCTCTCATTTTCTTTTCTTTTCTTTTTTTAAATTTGATTTTTTTTAATTTTGTTATAATTCACCTAATTACCAACTTTCACTTCACTTAATTTTAGAAACAAGGAAATTATAATATTTTAAATGCTATTATACTTGCATATGTTTAGTATTTAATTGTTATTGCTCTTAGTATTTGTATTTTAGTCTGTGGATTGTAGAATAATATTTATTTTCACATGTACTCAACTAATATTTTATATTTTTCCCTCTATAGACACATCAAAATATTCATGTTTGATGAATCATGCATACTTATCTATGTTTACATTTTGATATTAGTGATTATTAATGTTAATATCAATAAAATTTTATTATTTTAATATAACCGGTCTGACCCGGTCCGACACCGATCCGACCATTAACCCTTAAACCAGTGCCTCATCCGGTTCGACGTCCGGTCCGATTTTTTGAATCTTGCTTACACCAGAAGGAGAGGAGAGATGAAATATTTGAAAAGGGTGAAATTCATAACTGTTGCAATTTTAAGAATTTATACACACACACAATCTTAATCTTATTTATATGTCATTTCTAATATATTTTTTAACGTAATAAAAAAACTTTAAACCTCATTCAATTATTAATTTTAACATTTTCAACTCTACCATAATATACACTACATATACCCATAAAGATAAAAACTACACAATAATAAATTAATGGTAAAACCGCACATTCAAATGCAAAATTTAATTATCTGACTCATAGACATGATAAAAATCTTCTCTCTCATCCTTATAAATAATACTCTTATGAGACAAGCCACCATGGAGAACATCCCTTTGTACTCTTATATGTTTTAGCAGTGGTCTGACACCAAGTACCGCTAAAACCGACACCGAAGTCTTCCTTTTATCATTCGACCTCTTGTACAGTGGCCACACCATTGTTAAATTCGGTATAACACATTCAGATCAAACATGTGTTTTTTGTAGTAAGTAGGATGAAATTTAAATATATACCAAAAGACAGTAAAGACTGATTCTACACAAAAGTATGAGATCCATCCATTACTTTTACAAATTAATAGTCTAAGAGAAATGACCAACGAGTTTGATTAAGCAATAGCAATTAGCATTGCAAGCGTCAAATAGTTCCAAGAACTTACCATCCAACATTGAAAATTGTAATGGCACCCCAAACAAGGGTCCTTTTTTCATTATTTTGGAAAAGAGTTCCAAAGATTATGACTGAAATTCAGCCATTAGGATCAGTTACATTGATATGTACTAGTTAGCATATATTCAGTATACGATAATAATACGTACACATAAACTGGTATATTCATGTATCTCAAAAAAATACGGACTTGCAACAGATGAAACATAGTACAATGCCTGTAGACATAGTTTTATCAATTTCAAAGGCTCAAATTTGACTCGAACTCAATCAGTAAATTAGTTGGAAGATTTATCAATAAAGAGCATTCATCTTCACTATAAATTCCAAGCCAATGTCATACATCTTATGTAGTTATTATATTTACCAATAGGAAGTGTTGTACATGAAGTAAACAAAACACATAAAAATCTATATCAACTTTATGAATAATTGATTTTTTGAATCAAACTGGACGGGAAACTATTTGAGTGTAATTGAAAAGGGGTGTCAAAAACACAATAATTTTTCCGCGAATGGTAACAGTTTTAGTTTCAAGAGTAAGCAACAATATCAAGGCAAGCAAAGAAACTGATTTCATTTACATAAATAACGCATTGTTAAAGTGGCGTGCCAGCAAGAGCAAGATGCAAGCATGATTAAATCAAGCTAGAGAATCAGATGAAACCTATAATTTGAATAGGTAATTTGCTCCAGCAATCCATTGAAAGATCCAAAGGAGAATAGAATATACTGTAGCCACTTCTCAGCGTTTCAACCTAAGATACAGAGATATTAGGCTCTGTAAACCGGATATTTTCAATGCTGCTGTTTTCTTCCTTATAGAATTGAATTTCTATACTCATTTCCGGGATTTCATTGTTGTCTGAAATTATCCTACGAGTATCATATGGCATGTGAAATCTCAACTCCCATGTAACCTGAACATGTTTCCATCTATCAGTTGAAACCACCCTCTCGTGTTTGCATCGTAGGCCACACCTAATTTCAAATCTTTCACTTTGTGCATTAACTATGAAATTACACAAACAAATAAGTTGTTCAGAACCATTGAGAAACACTCTCTGCCTAAGATTCAAGATTAAACATTTGCCTGATCCGCAAACCACAGATATGGCTAGCATTGGGAATTTCTCACGGAACCAGAAAGACACTGATGAACTCCTTATTGCATACAAGGCTCTTGATATTTTCCCTGGGTTCTCCTCAACTGGAAGGAAGCCAAAGCCGTTTCCAGTCTCTATATAGCAGAAATCAGCACCACAGAAAGAATCATCAAGCTCAAGAATAAACATTTCAATGAAGTTTGTGTCACTTTTACTTATACAGTACCCATTAAGGTACTCACGGTACTTATTGTAATGAAAATACCCATTAGGGTACTCATGGTACTCATTGTTATAAAGATCAGCATCTTCTAGACAATATAGAGAATCCATGGCTAAAAACACTTCTGACCTCTGTTGTACTTGAATTTCCCACCCTCCAAATAATTGAAACCCTCTATTCCCATAAGCCAGCACCACCTTGAGTTTGGGGATTATGAATATGCTCCTTGCTAGCTGTTCAAGCCTTGTAACATGCCTCAAGTATAGCCATTTCAACCCAATAAGGTTTTCAAATGAAAATGGCAGTTCTCTAATGGCAGTCTGATCCAAATATAAGTCTATTATATTCTCCATAACTCCCACTACTTTTGGGAACATCCAAAGACTTGAGCAACCCCTGAGATCCAGAGTCTCAAGAGAGGTCAAATTGATGCAAGGCGCTAACATTTCAAGCTGAGTGCACTCTTGGGCACTCAACAGTCTGCGCTTATCAAGAAACCCAATTGACTCATGAACACTAATCAAATTTGTACAGTTATCAAAACACAATGCCCCCAAGTTAGGCAGTCAAGATAGGTTAGGTACTCGTGTCAAGAATTTACAACCTTCGAAATCCAAAAGACATTAATGAAACGCCTGCAAAATAATAAAGTTAACATAGCACTAATATATCATAACACTAGAAAATATGGAAGTAGCTAGAAACCATAAAATCTAAACATGCCTTTGGTGGTTTCAAAATTTGAAGGCAGCTTTCAGGTAGGTTGATTATGACAATTTTCTTGGGTTTAAAATCAAATGGTAAAGATGATGATGGATATCCACTCCAGTCCAATACTCTCAAAACATTAGGGAGATATTTGGGGCCTCTGGAAAAGCATGCATTCTCAATAATAAGGATTCTCAGGTTTTTCATCTTAGCGAATCAGATCCCACTCCATTGCACTTCTTTATCTTTGCATGAGCGCAGCACGATGACTTCAACTTTCTCAGTTCCCTTTAAATGGAAAAGCACAAAAAAACCGCAGAATTATTAGGTATGTCGTATCCCTATTGTCACATTAACTACTTAACTAAATTTAACGTATAATATGTCAGCTTCAAGCAAATATTGACAGCAAGATCGATAAAGTGGTGGGAAAAACTAAAAAAACCAACAATCCGTTTGATGTTCACCAAAATTGTTCAAATAAAAAAGTACACCAATGGAGATCTAACTTACCATGTTTTCTTCCAAAACACGAACAATGTCATCATCAAACCACAACCTACTACGCTTGACGGGCTCAAATGTTGATTCCTGCCTTACAATTTCTCTGCCCATGTCCTCAATTAAGTCATGCATTCTCACGCATTTTGAATCATCAATCTTGATGAGAGATTTGTCAATCAAGTCCCGAATTCCAATGTCTTCGTGTAGGCCATGTGCATAGAGCATTCCCTTGATGTAACTCAGTTTTGATTTATTAAAGAAACAAGCAATGTCAAGGAAAACTTTCTTCTCATTCTCCTGCAAACTATCATAGCTTACTTTCAGTATTTAATGGACCTTTTTATCTGGAATGCTTTCATACTTGTCAAGCAGGGAATTGCATTCTTCTAGTGTTCTACCACATAGGTTAGAGCCTATTACTTCCAAAGCCAACGGAAGGCCACCAGCATAGAAGACTGCACGGTTTGAAACATCCACGTAAACTGGATCAACTCTGTTATTCTTAAACGCATTCCAGCTCAACAATTCAAGGGATTTATTAACATTCAGCACTTTAACTTCATATAAATTTTCCACCCCATGAGTAGTAAGCAAATGTTTGTCTCTTGTTGTGACAATAATCCTACTGCCAAATCCAAACCAATCAGGTCTACCGGCAAGTGCCTCTAACTGTTTGAGCTGATCAATATCATCAAGAATCAAAAGAACCTTCTTCCGGCATAGCCTTCTTTTTATAATAGGAATTCCTCTATAAACATCTCCAAGTCTGAGATTGTTTTCTGCAACAACTTCAGAAAGTAGCATCTCTTGAAGCTGTACAAGCCCACGCTTGTTCATTGACTCTTCTCTAATATCAGCAAGAAAACATAGACCTTCAAATTGATCACCAATGAGATTGTAAACAGCACGTGCAACTGTTGTTTTACCTACTCCACCAATCCCATATATCCCTACCATGCTAACCCCCTTATCAGACCCAAGTTCCAGAAGTGAGACCACATCCCAGACAGAAGATTCAAGTCCAACAGGGTGATCATGTGTGTGTAACAGAGCGCGATTGATCTTTTTGGATACCTCTTCAATGATCCCATTTATAAACATATATTCAGGCTGAGATCTGCAACAGGACAGAAAACTATGTGAAGTGAAGCCGAAGTTAGCAGTCAAATTTAGAGTACAATGTCTCCATCAAGATTCATTTGAGTTCCACATATTGATGAAATTTGCATGAAAATCATAGACGCAAAATAATGCTTCTTCCATTCATAATTATAAAATCCAAGTGATCTTTTTAGAGAAATTAAGGATTTATCGCCTACTCATTAAGTTGAGGTCCCACGAAATCACGAAATTAATCTCAAGTCCCATGAAGTTGTTATCGCCTACTCATTAAGTTGTTATCAGCAGCTCAAAAGTTGTTATTGAACATGGGTTAAAAAGTTGTGATCGTCAGGCTTTAAATTTTTATCATCTAGCCAAAAATTGTAATCATCAGGCCAAACAATTGTTATGTCACTAACAGCTTTTGACCAGGCGATAACAACTGTTTGACCTGCCGATAACAACTTAATGAGCATGCAATAACAACTTTCTAGCAGGGACCTCAGATAAATTTCGTGATTTCGTGGGATCTCATCTTAATTAAATTTCTTACAAGGGACCATAATCAAATACCCCAATAAAGTATGGTGCAAAAGTAATGTGACCCCATGAGCCAAAATGTTCGTTTCATTTCTACCGTGGCTTTTGAAGCTTTTCTATCGGAAGCTCTTCTTTAAAAACGCCATCTGAGACATTATATTTAGGATTAAAGTGAATTTTTCTGCAGCAACATAAGATTTTGGCCAAGCCGATATATCATTTATAATGCTATTTGTAAGTTGTCTCCTTTCATATCTTATTTTTTAAGTCAAAAGATTGTTAGGGAGGGGTGTGCGTATATAAAATGACTATATATATGACAATTAAAATATAATATACACACATACGGATCATTTCAAGAAATGAAAAGACAATGGAGTAGTTGATCAACGATAATATTTTATGTTGTGTTTTTATTGGTTTTGAAACAGCATCATGAGAACAAGTGTTCTGACTGAAAATAACAGAGGAAGAAAACAAAGAACAAGTTTCATTCCTTGTGACCTGCTTTTGTAAAGCTAAATATGAATCTACAAGCCCATATCTTATTTCATTATTATCTTGTTTAGTTGCTAAACCATTTTTCTTGAAGATATTATGCTCTTTTGAGAAAGAAAAAGAACAAAACTTTATGAAAATTACAACATGGTGCTAAATCATGAAATGTCTCAATTAAAAAAAAGTATCATTCATCATCATTCATTTATGGAATCATCTCATTTTTTCTTCTTCTTTCTGATTGCACCACGACTATTTTGTTGAAAGTATAAGGACATAACTATTTTGTTGAAAGTATTAGGATATAAATTGCCCACCATAGAAAACTCCCCTGTTCATGTTCTTTTTTCAACTAACTACATCTTGTCTGAAAAAACATATTATGTTGATGCATTCATTGGATGCTTCCACAAATTATGCTCAACTAGAATGTGTAACTCACACAGGATTTGAGGCAAGTTACACTTTGAAGCAAGTGGGTAAGAAGACTTTAATAGTTTTATATAATTATATAGTAATATATTGATTTGCTCATTGGTCTGAAGAAGACCAAAATAATTAGCACCAGTATATGGACAGCACCAACTACATCCATTAATCATATCATTCCTACAAAAATCTCTTCACTAGAGTTTCCAAGACACTACCATTTCACATCATTTTCTTCCCCCCTGCATCATATGACCTCTCCATTTATGTAAAACATACTAGCTTATTTCCTGGCAGACTATTTTGAGCATATGCATTACAAATTTTAAAAATTTAGTAGGGCCTATGAGACAAATCATCACTAAGAACATCCATTTGCATACCTAATGTGTTTTAGCAGAGATCTGTCACCAACTACTGCTAAAACTGACACTGAAGTATTCTTTTAACATTTGACCTCTTATAAAGTGGTAGAAATGGCAGCAACATTGCTAAATTTGGGAATTTAGCACTGGTTTTGCATAATCATAATCGTCACCATTTAAAATTGTAATGGCTCCCCAAACAAGCGTGCCTTTTCATTATTTTATTGAAGTACTCCAAAGGTTATGACTGAAATTCAGCCATTAGGATCAGTTACATAGATATGTACTGATTAGCATGTATTCAGTAAATGATGACAACACATACACATAAACTGGTAAATTCATTTTATGTGACTGACAAAAATATGGTCCTAGAAAGATGAAACATAGATTGAAGCCTGCGGACATAGTTTGATTAACTTCCAAGGATCAAATTTCAGTAAGAACTCCATTAGTATATTAGTTGGAATATCTCTTAATATTAGAGCATTCATCTTCACAATAAATCCCAATTTTTGCCAGAGCAAGCTGGTACCATACTTATGCGGTTAATATATTCTCCGATAGGAAGTGTTGTACATGAAGAATACATAAACATATAAAAATCATAATCAATTCTATGAAAAATTGAATCCTTGAATCAAACTTAAAATGAAATTATTTGAGTCTAGTAAACACCAATTGCAAGGCAAGCAAACAAACTGATTTTTTTTTATATTAACTCCTCAAATTTAAAGCAGTGTACCAGCAAGCACACATTCCACAAGCAAAGAACAGGATACAAGCAAGATGATTAACACAAACTAGAGAAACAGATGGTACCTATCACAGGTGTACTCAGCATGCTATTGTGATCCATCGAGAAATCCAGAGGTGAAGAGAAAATAGTTGATAGAAGTTTGTTTCACTTTCCCGTATACAGTACCCATTAAGGTAATGACTGAAATGACAAGTTTGACTTTTATTACTATAATCTGGTAGAGAAGAGAGAAAAATTGTAGCTAAAGACACTTCTGAATTATGCTTTCCTTGAATTTCATTTCCTCTAAAATAATCGAATCACACTACTCCCATAGTCCAACCGGTTGATCAATTTGAAGGAACAAGATTGATCTTTTTGGATACCTCTTCAATGATCTCATTAATAAATTTATATTCGGGTTGAGACCTGCAACATAGAAGAAAATCATGTGTAGTGAGTCTGAAGTTAGTAGCCAAATATAGCGTCCACTCTCTACATCAAGATTCATTTCAGCTCCACTTATTGAAGAAACAAGTATAAAAGTCATCATGCATACATAATCGACAATAATGATAACAGAAAAGTATGGTGAAAGGTACCCATGTTGGTAATGCCAGCCAGATAGGTTAGCCGCCGCACGTAAAGCCTCCCTCCACTTACTCACTTTCTCCTTGTTGGATTGAAATCGATCTTTGTGTTTTTCCAATGCCCTTCCATAACTCCCACGCTGGTGACGCACTTCTGATGGATCAACACCGTAGAACACTGGCCATACAAACCGACCTTCTCCTTTGACAAACCGAAGTATGTTGTCAAGTTCATCAAGGCAAAAAGTAGAGGAAGCATAATTTTCAGAGAAAACAATGATGGCAATCCTAGATAGTTGGATGGCATTGAGAAGAGATGGAGTGATTTCTTCTCCTCTTTGGAGATCCACATCATCAATGAAGGTGATAATGTCCTTTTGATTTAGAGAATTGTAGAGATGGCCAGTAAAATTGTTGCGGGTATCTTCACCTCTAAAACTAAGGAACACGTAGTAAGTCCATTCACCTCTAAAACGATCATCGCTTACTTTCAGGATTTCATGGACCACTCTATGAGGAATTCTTTCATACTTGTCCAGCAGAGAATTCCATTCTTCTATTCTTTTACGAAATAGGTTAGAGCCCATTACCTCCAAAGCCAAAGGAAGGCCACCAGCATAAGAGACTGCACGGCTTGCAACATCGATGTAATCTGGATTGACATTGCTGTTCTTGAAGGCATTCCAGCTCAACAACTCAAGGGATTTATTAGCATTTAACTCTTTCACCTCATATAATTTTTCCACCCCATGAGCACTAAGCAAATGTTTGTTTCTTGTAGTGATAATGATCCTACTGCCAAATCCAAACCAATCAGGTCCACCGGCAATTGCCTGTAACTGTTGGCGAGTATCAATATCATCAAGAATCAAAAGAACCTTCTTCTCGCAGAGCCTTCTTTTTATGGTTGGAATCCCTCTATGAACATCTCCGAGTCTGAGGTTGTCTTCTGCAACAAGTTCAGAAAGTAACATCTCTTGAAGTTGTACAAGTCCATGCTTGTTCATTGCCTTCTCTCTAATATCAGCAAGAAAACATACTCCCTCAAATCGATCACCGATGACATTACAAACAGCACGCGCAACTGTTGTTTTACCAAATCCACCAATTCCATATATCCCCACCATGATAAGCCCCTCATCAGATCCAAGTTCCAAAAGTGAGATCACTTCCTGAACAGGAGATTCTAGCCCAACAGGGTGATTAGCTACATGTAAAATAGGGCGATTGATCTTTTTGCATACATCTTTCACCATCTGCCTCACCAATGCACTATGAAACTCAGTTCTGCGGTAGGACAGAAAACCATGTGATGTGAAGTTAAGCCCAAGTTAGTAGTGTCAAATTTATGGTACACTCCCTACATCAAGACCATTTCAGGTCTAACATTAGAAGCAACAAGTATAAAAGCCATCATGCATACACCATAAAAAAAATCCCATTCATCTAGTTGACTCTTATTGGAGAGATTAAAAAAGCAAGATAAGTCGTTTAATCATAACATACCCCCTTGCCTTGATTATAAGACCAAGTTGAATTTTTTAGAGAAATTAAGGATGCAAGATCAATAATTTTAAAATATCTATATTTATCTTTCTTTCTCAAAGCTAATCTACCATTCTTATAAGCCATCCTATAATCTAATTACTTATATATAACTGTTAAAATTTAAAAAAAAGGTCAGTAATAACAAGAAGAGAAAGTTGTGATGAAAGGTACTCACCCATATACGAAATGCCAGCCAGATAGATGAGAAGCCGCATATAAAGCCTTCCTCCTCTTACTCTCTTTAACCTCATGGGTTAGAAATAGATCCGCATAGCGTGACACTTCCAGTGGATGAATACTGTAGAACAGCCCCCAGACCAATCGACCTTCTCCTGCAATGTACTGAAGTATAGTGACAAGTACATCCATGAAAACAGTGGAGAAACGATGTTCTCGGAAGAAAACAACAATGGCAATCCTAGATTTTTTTATGGCATTGATGAGATCTACAGTGATTTCTTCCCCTATTTGGAGACTCACATCATTGATGAAGGTGCGAATACCCTTTTGCTTCAAAGAACGATAGAGAATTCTGATGAAATTGGAGCGGAATTCATCACCTATGAAACTAAGGAACACATCGTAAGTCCATTCACCTCTAAAACTATCATCGCTTACTTTTAGGATTTCATGGACCTCTCTATGAGGAATTCTTTCATACTTGTCCAGCAGAGAATTCGATTCTTCTATTCTTTTACCAAATAGGTTAGAGCCTATTACCTCCAAAGCCAACGGAAGGCCACCAGCATAAGAGACCGCACGATTTGCAACATTGATGTAACTTGGATCAACTTTGTTCTTCTTGAAGGCATTCCAGCTCAACAGCTCAAGGGATTTATTAGCATTTAACTCTTTCACCTCATATAATTTTTCCACCCCATGAGCACTAAGCAAATGTTTGTTTCTTGTTGTAATAATGATCCTACTGCCAAATCCAAACCAATCAGGTCCACCGGCAATTGCCTGTAACTGTTGGAGCGTATCAATATCATCAAGAATCAAAAGAACCTTCTTCTGGCAAAGCCTTCTTTTTATGGTTGGAATCCCTCCATGAACATCTCCGAGTCTGAGATAGTCTTCTGGAACAAGTTCAAAAAGGAGCCTCTTTTGAAGTTGTACAAGTCCATGCTTGGTAATTGCCTTCCAACTAATATCAGCAAGAAAACATACACCCTCAAATGGATCACCAATGACGTTATAAACAGCACGTGCAACTGTTGTTTTACCAACCCCACCAATTCCATATATCCCCACCATGTTAACCCCCTCATCAGACCCAAGTTCCAAAAGTGAGATCACTTCCTGAACAGGAGATTCTAGCCCAACAGGGTGATTAGCTACATGTAAAAGAGGGCGATCAAGCTTTTTGAATACCTCTTTACCGATCTCACTCACAAATTCACGATGATACTCAGCTCTGCGACAGGACAGAAAACAATATGAAGTGATGCCAAAGTTAGAAGTGTCAAATTTAGGGTATAATCCCTACATCAAGATTCATTTCAGGTCCAACTTTTGAAGCAACAAGTATAAAAGCCATCATCATGCATACAGCATCAAAAAAAAAAAAAAGTCACATACCTCTATGATCTAGTTAACTCTTATCAGAGAGATTAAAAATGTTACATAAATCATTTAATCATAATATATTATTATTTTCTCACGTTCTTAATTATAAGATCAAGTTAAATATTTTTTTTTAGGAATTAAGAAAGCAAAATCAGTCATTTTAAAATATCTACATTTATCTTTCTTTCTCTCGAAGCTAATCTACCTTTCTTATAAACCATCCTATAATCTAATTAATTATATGTAACTGTTACAATTTTTTTTTTTTAAAAAAAGTCAGTAATAACAAGGAGAGAAAATTGTGATAAAAGGTAGTCACTAGTCACCCATCTACGAAATGCCAGCCAGATAGTTGAGACGCCGCATGTAAAGCCTTCCTCCTTTTACTCTCTTGATCATCGTTGGCTTGAAATAGACCCTCATACTGCCATACTGCCGGTGGATCATCACCATAGAACAGCCGCCAGACCAACCGACCTTCCCATGCGACGTACTGAAGTATGTTGACAAGTACATCCTTGAAAACAGTGGAGGAACGATATGCTCGAAACAAAACGACGATGGCAGTCCTAGATTGTTTGATGGCATTGATGATATCTGGAGTGATTTCTTCCCCTCTTTGGAGGCTCACATCATTTTTGAAGGTGCGAATACCGTTATTATAAAGAGATTTATAGAGAAGTTCGGTGAAATTATTGGAGCGGAATTCGTCACCTATAAAACTAAGGAACACGTCATACTTCCATTCACCGGTGAGGGACGATGACGATGATTCCAGCCCTTGACCTTCCATTACAACAAATAAACGCTACTTTAATTTGCTAGGATTTGAAGAATGCCTCAAGTATGATGTGAGAAAATCAAAATTAGAGATCAGCATTAAATATGAAAGCATATTCAAGGCACCTACTGAGTAGAATTGACAGAGTTGACAATGGTCACCTTCGTTCCCCCTGCGAGAACACTCCTTCCTTGTTCCTTCCCCCACAACGATTGACTTAACATCGTGACTACGCGTAAAACACTCAATAGAAAATCAAGGTTCAAAAAACCGGACCGCATAATGAACCGGTTGAGATAGTGATTCAAGGGTTAATGGTTGGATCAGGGTCAACTCGGGTCAAACCAGTCATATTAAAATAATATATTTTAATTGAAATGTAAAAAAATATATAGTTAAATATATAAATTATTTAAATAAATAATGATTTAGTTTAACAAAAGCCCAACTTAATAAGTGTTTTTTAAAGAAACCAGTGGTAATTAATTTTTGGATTAATCTATTAACATAAGTGTTTTTAGTTTTTACATCACATATTGTCAATTTATATATATATAATGTTTTTTATTTGCATTTTATAAATAAAAAAATAAAAAAGTAATGTGTGTCTGCCTCTGCCCAATAAGAGTTCAAAGTTCAAACCCGTGAAGGAGTACAACTGTACAAGTCCAAAAAGAAAAAGCATGAGTTGCACGTGATCTTCAAGTAAAAACTAAAAAGTAATCTGACCAACAACCCTAGACATATAAGGGAAGAATGAAGATTGTCGCACTCTACACTCCACACTCTCTACGCAGCCGCTCGAATACAAATCCCTTCCTTCTTACCTCCCTCTTCTTTTAGGATTTGCCATAGGAGATCTTGTCATCGGCCTCCCTCAGATCTGGGTTTAAAGAGCATAGATCAGTTCGATTTTTGAAGAGTAAAACAAAGAAAAGTTCAGATTTAGTTTACTAGTTCATCACTTTATGCTTTTTCTTTTTTTTTTCTTTGATTTTCCATCTTTCTTTAAGCTTCTTCTTACGCCCAGAAAAAAACCGGGCAACTCGCCAAATCGACGGGTTACCCGAGTTAACTGCGGTTCGGGCGAGTCAACTCGCCAGTGGCCAGTTCGTTTCTTCCCACGGTCTAAAAGGCAACCCAGACCGGACTGGGGTCCGATTCGCCGGGTCAGCGGTCGGACCAGCCGGTCCGGTCCGGGTTTTTTAACACTGATAAAAATACATAAGTATGTAGCTTACATTTCAATTAAAACACTCCTTTTCTTTTGTTAATAAAAAAAACACTTTTTAAAAATGAAATTAAAACTGTTACAAAGTACTCCCTCCCGTCTTAAGATTAAGTTGATTTTTTTTTTTTGAGAAATTAAAGATACAAAATAAAACAATTTAAACTGTTTATAGTTTTTTTTTTCTTCAAAACTAAATTATTTTACTTATAAATTAACCTATAATAATCTAATCACTTATAATATATATTATAATTTAGTGATCTAATTATCTTCTATAATTTCCACAAAAAAATCAAATTGATGATAAGATCGGAGGAGGAAGTAAGAAATTACATATTCATATTAGGGTAAAAGAGCAGCCAGCACCTTAAACAAATTTATGGTGTTAAAATACCCACAAACATTTGAAAATGGCCCAAATATACCCATCATTAAATCTCACAAACGACTGTTAATGTTTGACCAGAAATTGAATTCCATAAGGCCACATGGGAAGGTTGCAAAATGTGGCAGCTCCACCTACCCACCCAAAATGTGGCAGCAGAGAAAAGCAATAGAGATATGATCATGGTGATAAGGAAGAAAAGAGTCTTGAAACCCCTTAAAATCCTAGTGAATCTGTCTTCTTTGGAAGAACCCATCTGTGAAATGAATGAAAGCTTTTGAATTTTTGCTTATGATTGTGTGTGTAGGAGCAGGGGAGGGCGAAGAAAAAGGATTGAAATAAGAAGAGAAGAGGAAGGTGCAGAGATATTGACCGGAATCGTTGAGGAGGTGAATGATAATGAAGGATTTGGAACTTTACACGCAGACCTTAATGGGGGTTTTAGTACTCTGTTTCTGATATGAGATATAAGCATAAGCTTGCCAAAAAATTGTACTGGGAGTTTAATATCAACAAATAATACAGGTGCACAAATAAAAAAAAATTCTGATATGAGATATAAGCATAGCTACTTTTTCTCAGTGTGGCTCGATTAAACTAAAGCTTGGATACTCCTTTATTTTATTGTTATTTCTCTGCTTGTGTTTTTTTAAGTGAGATTCTCAGCTCTGGGAAGGTTTAATTAAACATAAAAAAAAATCTTTGTTTGCCTAAATCCATGTCAGCGACAGAATTCCTCTAGCTTGGTCAAATATTCAAAACACCATGCCATGTCACTGCACACTTCATCAAAATCCGGTCAATGGTTATGAACTAACGGTCAAAGTTGTGAGATTTAACGGAGTGGGTATATTTGGGCCTTTTTTAAATGTTTATGGGTATTTTAGCATCCTAAATTTGTTTAAGGTGCTGGCAGCTCTTTTACCATAAGATTAAGGGTATTTTTGCTCTTTTACCCTTCATATTATCTCGGCTCAAGAATAGCAACACTCTTATTGAACATTAAAAACAAGCCAAACCAAGTATCAATTAAACAATAACCCAAATTAATAGTTGTGTTCAACTAATTCTATTTAATTCAATTCGCTCAAGTTTATATATCATTTAATAAACGATTGGTAAGTTTTCCCTTTTCATATCTTATTTTTAAGGCAAAAGATTGTTGTGCACAAATAATGAAGATATATGACAATTAAATAATTATATGTGTGTACAGTTGGATCGTTTCAAGAAATGAAAAGACAACGGAGTTGTTAATCAATAATAATTTGTACGAACCAAATGAATAATTAAGATTATATCATCGATGACACAGTGAAAATAATCTCTATTCCATTCCCCTAGGTTGGGAGAACAATTGTTTGATACCCAGTGAAAGAAATGGCCGACCACCCCCAATTGCTCGTGTTTCTGTTCCTTAGGTCAGCCTTTCCGACCCAAACGATGTCGCACGGAACCTGCAGAATAGGAGAAAACAAATAATACAAAATAATAAAAGATGATTAATAACAATAATTAAAACAAACAAAAACGAAAGAAGTAAAATAAAAGCAATTGAAATAAAAATAAAACTAGTATTTGGTTTTTTAGTTTTTCAAATTATTTCGTCCTAAATTTCATTATTATTATAAGTGTAAAACTATGATATTTACAATAAATTCCCCAGATAATATACAAAACGGTTTGCCTTGTATACTGATGAAAATAGCACAAAATTGTGATTCCTTATATATGTTGGGCCCCATTTCTTCCCTTGGGCCTGCGTGAACAGGGCCGGACCTGATAAGCCCAAAATGCGACATCTAGGACCAGCGACTGACGGCCAAGGAGATTCAAATTCAAATGGAGAGACCTGGCAAGACCCATGACCCGAACGAGGCGGAGGTAGTTGCTAACTGACCTGGATAGTCGCCCTCAACGTCCACTATCCCGCAATAGTCGCCGACATTTTCAGGGGCGACCAAGCCTCCTGAAGCGCATATAGTGAGCTGGAGCAGCATCAGAAACACACACGAGCTCTGAAGAAGTACACTGATCACTCAGAACACTCTCTTGGCTCACTCCACTTCAAATTTCAGTTGTTTAAGCTCATTATATTCAATTTAATTCAAAAACTTTGTATCCACCGTTGCCGATGACCCAAATTATCAATAAAAATCTCTCATTTCGCTCTTAAATAGTTTGTCCCAAATTTTAGCGTCAACATTTTGTCGTCGACCGTGGGGACTCCGGCTTTCAAAAGGCCACTGAGTTTACGATTCTTGGCAATCATGTCGTCCTCCTTTGATCTCCCTAACCCTGCTGAGCAGCTTGCCCGAATCCTGGAAGTGCTAACCAAACAATCTGAAAGGATGTCCCGCCAGGAGAAGCTTACGGAAGAACAGTCCCAACTGCTAAAAAGCCAAGAGGAGGTCGTCAAGACCCAGGCCACAACCTTGAAGCGGCTGGAACTGGAGAACCAAGGGCTCCAATCCCAGCTTACTGAATTCTCGGTCAATCACCCAAACCAGTCACGACCAGTCGAGACATCGGGCATCCCAACCATGCCCTCTTTCGACGACCCTGACAGTCCAGTTCCTACTAGGAATGCAGGTAAGCAAATCACTGATACTAGCCCTAACGCCGTTGTCGGTAATGCAGGTACCAATGGCGACGTCAATGGAGCGCCTGTCGCTGAACAGCGATCGTCGCTCTGACAAGGACACTAAGTACCCTCGAAGCATAGAGCTGATTGAAACAGCACAATTGCGCAAAGAGTTGAAGGAACTCCAAAAAGCCATGCTTCAGGTCCCCGGGATCGCCCAGCCTATCGTCCCTACCCGCCTTGGCAGTTTTTCTGATTCCCCGTTTATCAAGTCGATTGCCGAAGTCAACATGCCAGAGCAGTTCGCCTACCCGACGCTGCCTAAGTATGACGGGACCACCGATCCTAACGAACATATGGCGCAGTAGCGACAAATCATGATGGCCGCAGTCGTCCCTTCAGAAAAAAGGGAAGCATGCATGTGTCGTGGTTTTGGGATCAGCCTGATCGGACCAGCACTGACCTGGTGGACTAACATAACCCCAGGTAGTATCAATTCATTTTTTCATCTGACAGAGTTGTTCGTGCAACAATTTGCCAGTAGCAGGAATCTGCGTAAGAGGTCCGACGACCTTTACAGAATCTTGCAACGGCCTGACGAAAACACTCAGCAGATCATGACCAGATTCACCAAGAATATGGTAAGCATCCCTGAATGTGACCCAACCGTCGCCGTCTAGGCGTTCAAGAGGCGCCTGTTGCCCGATTCCGATCTGTATAAGGAGCTGACGAAGCACCAGGTGTTAACATGGTCCAAAGTTCAGTCGAGAGGCTGGGCCCAGATCCGTTGGGAGGAAGAAGACGGCAACTATCGGAGATAATTCATTACCCAGCAACAGCAGCAGAAGGCTGAAAACAACTCTACTGACAGGCGCAGTCAGAGACCAAAGGGTAAGAATTGGCGATCTGAGCCATATCCTACAGGTAACCAAAACAGGTCCAAAGGCCAGAACTCCCTGGAAGACACCACTAAGCGACCGCCGCCTCAAAAGTTGGAAGAGCATAACTTTTCGGTCACCCCAATCGAACTTGTTAATGCTCTGCACAGAATGGGCGACACCATCAAGTGGCCAGCCAAGATAAAGAAGCCCGCAGATAAGCATGACCCCGACAAATGATGCGATTTCTACGGCGAGCACGGGCATTTCACATCCGAATGCATTTCTCTGAGGAAAGAGGTAGCAGAACTCTTGAAGCAGGGGCACCTGAAGTCTCTCCTTAAAGGTAAAAATAACCGAAATGCAGGTGACGAACAACGACTAGCTGCACCAGTCCAGCCCCCTCAGAATGCCAGAACCATCAACAGCATCACAGGTGGATCCGATATAAGCGGATCTACGTACTCTGCAGCAAAGCGACATGCGAGATCGATCCCAAAGGATGACCCGACGGCTCGGTCGCCGATAAAGGTAACCCAGCAAGTTGAAGGACCGATCACCTTCGACGACACTGAGATCGAACGGACATCCTGTCCTCACGATGACGCCCTGGTAATATCGCTCCACCTTGGTAACTTTAACATCAAGCGTGTGTTAGTGGATGCAGGTAGCTCGGTGAACATTGTCTACATGCAGACAATTAAAGAAATGGGACTTGAGTCTCAAATAGTGAGAGCCCCGACAGTCCTGGTATTCAGCAATGGAGCGCCAGACAGGACCGTCGGCGAAATCTCTTTATTGACATATGCAGTTGGAGTTAACCAATTGTTCAAATTTCAGGTGATGGACTGTCCTTCGGCATTCAACGCCCTCCTTGGCAGACCTTGGATCCACCAGATGCGAGGCGTCCCCTTCACGCTGCATCAAACTATCAAGTTCTCAACCCTCTTGGGTGTGAGAGAGATCAAAGGCGAGCAGCGAGTGGCGCGTGAATGTTACTAGGCCATGATGAAAGGCCAGGACAAGCCCCACGCATCAGCATAGCAACTATAGGTGCCGTCTCCTATGGATAAGGGGGAGCAGGGGGAAAGCGATCTAGACAGATTCACCTTGGACCCCGACAAACCGGATCGAACGATATCCAAAGGAGCGGACCTGGACCATAAGGTCAGAGAAAAACTGATTTCCTTTTTATCTAACAATTTAGACTGCTTTGCTTGGTCCCATGCAGATATGACGGGGATCAGCCCCGACATCATAATGCACAAGCTCAACATGGACCCACTCCACAAGCCTGTTAGACAAAAGAGGCGAAAATTCGCCCCCGAGCGCAACAGAATCATCAATGACGAGGTCCAAAAGCTGCTGGACATCGGATCCGTCAGAGAGGTTCAGTACCCAGACTGGCTGGCCAACGTTGTCGTGGTACCCAAGAAGAATGGGAAGCATAGGGTTTGTATAGACTTCACCGACCTAAACAAAGCTTGCCCAAAAGACTCATTCCCCCTGCCTCATATTGACACCTTAGTGGAGGCTACGTCAGGACATGAGCTTCTCAATTTTATGGACGCCTTCTCTGGATACAACCAGATACTGATGCACCTCGACGATCAGGAAAAGACATCGTTCATAACAGATAGGGGGACTTACTGCTATAAGGTAATGCCCTTTGGACTTAAAAATGCAGGTGCAACGTACCAAAGGCTAGTAAACCGGATGTTCGGCAACACTTGGGCAAGACCATGGAAGTGTACATTGATGACATGCTGGTGAAGTCCCTAAAAGTGGAGGATCACCCCGACCATTTACAGCAAACGTTTGACTTGCTCAGAAAATTCAACATGAAACTTAACCCGGACAAATGCTCCTTTGGCATCTAGTCAGGAAGGTTCCTCGAATACCTGGTCTCCAGTAGAGGTATTGAAGCAAATCCAGCTCAAATCAAGGCAATAATCGATATACTGTCCCCCCGCTGCGTAAAGGACGTCTAACGCTTGACAGGAAGAGTGGCGGCCCTGACGAGGTTCATCTCCCGGTCGTCAGAGAAATGCCAACCCTTTTTTGACACCCTCCGCAAAAACAAGGAGTTCAAGTGAGACGACCATGCAGAACACGCTTTGCAACAGCTAAAGCAATATCTCAGCAGCTCACCATTACTCTCTAAACCTATAGTAGGTGAAACACTATATTTGTACTTAGCTGTTGCATCTAACACTGTAAGTGCAGTTTTAGTCAGAGAAGACCAAGGGAAACAATACCCTGTCTACTATGTGAGCAAGGCGCTGTTAGACACAGAAACCAGATACTCAACAATGGAGCGACTTGCACTATCCTTGGTATCAGCATCGAAAAAGCTAAGGCCTTACTTCCAATGCCACCCGATCGCGGTCGTTACTACCTACCCATTGAGGAACGTGTTTCAAAAGCCCGACCTGTCGGGGAGGCTAGTCAAGTGGGCCGTGGAGCTTAGCAAGTTTGATATCACTTATCTGCCCAGAACAGCTATCAAGTCGCAGGCCCTAGCCGACTTTGTGGCCGACTTCAGCCCAAACCTACAGGTAAGCGCTGACAAAGAAGTCTTGTGTTTTAATCATCAGATCCCTCCATCTATGTGGATACTGCAGGTCGATCGGTCCACCCACTTGAAAGGAACAGGACTCGGCCTCAGATTGCAGACCCCCGAGGGCGACCTAATTGAGCAAGCCATCCGATGCGGATTCAAGGCGACCAATAACGAGGCAGAGTACGAGGCACTCATAGCAGGATTGAAACTGGCTCTTGACATGGGCGTCCGGAGCATAGACGTACGAAGCGACTCCCAGTTGGTATCCAAGCAAACGGAAGGCGTTTACCAGACCAAAGACCATCGGATGAAGTTGTACCATGACAAGGTAGCAGAGTTATCCGGCAGGTTCGATAGTTTCAAGATCACACAGATAGGTAGAGACGAAAATCAGCAGGCTGACGCACTAGCAAACTTAGGCTCGTCACTAGAAGCCTCCGGGCCAAGACAGATCCTTTTATACTACCTGTCCACCCTGACGGTCGATGTATGTCACGATACTATCCTAAGCCATTGCCTAACCTGGGACTGGCGATCCCCTATTGTGACATATTTGTAGGAGGCACCCTGCCACCTGATAAGAATGAGGTGCGACGAATCATCGTACGATCAGCCCGATTCTGCCTGATGAGGCACAACCTATATAAAAGGTCCTACGCAGGTCCGCTATTACGCTGCTTAGGGCCGACCGAGGTAAACTACGTCTTGAGGGAAGTACATGAAGGCGACTGCGTGACCACTGCGGCAGCAGGAACCTAGTCAGGAAGGTCAGCCGGGCAGGATACTATTGGCCTACCCTTGAAAAGGACGCCATCGACCTAGTCTCGAAGTGCGTCAAGTGCCAAAGGTATTCCATCACGACTCGGTAGCCGCCGGGGCAATTGCATGCGATCACACCTGCCTGACCATTCATGAAATAGGGGATGGACATCGTCAGGAAGCTCCCTGAAGCCCCCGGACGCCTTGTCTTCCTCCTCCTCGTCACCGATTACTTCACCAAGTGGGTGGAAGCAAGCGCGTTTGCCCAAGTGCAAGAGCCCAAGGTAACAGACTTTGTCTGGAAAAACATAATATGTAGGTTCGGTCTCTGACAAATCTCTAATTTGTATGGTTTTTATATACCTAATTTGAGGCAATTAACATGATTGAGATGCAAGTTTGGTCCAATATTGCTTAATTGAATGGCTTAAAATCTCAAGTAAAATTAGTATAAAATTAGGATTAATTAGCCATAATTGTAGATTAATTGTATTGATTAATTTATAGGGCTATTTGATTCTTGTTTAGTCTTGTTTTCACTTGCAGGGTCGATCAGGACCAAAAAGGAAGAAGTTTGCATGAAGAAATGGGCCAAATCGAGGATCGAGTTGTGGAGAAGGAAGCCAACGAAAGCACAAAATTCAGCTCCAAAATTATGTCAAGTTGGCTGCAGCGAGAAAAAGTCCTGGCTGTAGCGAGAAAAAGTCTTGGCTGCAGCGAGACAGACAGAGAGCAACGGTCGAGACTCTGTGCTTCTGGCTGCAGTGAGCAAACCTTCTCGTTGCAGCGAGAACTCGATTTTCTGATGCAAAATTTTGCTAATATTTCAGGTTTTTAGGGTTCTAAATGGGTAGATCCGACCTTCAATGACCTAGACCCGACTTACTCACATATATTTCGACCTAATACCTTAATCCCAACATTCCATCCACCTCTATTTCATCTCCTACTCCATTTCTCTCAACCCTACCACCATCTCTTCCATTTCCCACACCAAATCATACATGGCTTCCATCCTCTTCCTCTTGGTTGTTGTTTCTCCCATGAAGATCAGCAACTAAGCTCTTATATTCTTGGTGATGGAGCTCAAGGGAGGAGCTTGAAGCTTCAGAGGGGAGTGTTGTTCTCCACTCTCTCTTCCTCTTGTGTATTACAATTTTTCTAGGGTTCTAGGAGTTTTTTATGCATTTGGTTGTAATTTTATCTTATATCTTGTATGAGAGTGGTAGAAACAACCTATCTTGTTTATTTTCTTTGTATGGATGCTTGACATTGAACTTATTGACTTGAGCATATTTTATTTGTATGGGTTCATCATTTAATATATGTTTTCTTGTTAAAATCTTGTGCTAAATGAGGGTTCTTGTTTAGTGGATCATGGTGTCAAGTATTCATGTTTAGAAATTGGCAAGTAAATCTACTAATTGCTTGAGTGACATTGGACTTCAACCTATTGGGTTCAAGTTATTGGATGGGGTTCCACCAATAAATTGGAATTAATAGGCTAATTTGGTTGCAATTCGGGGTTCCGGTTGTAGGATTAATAGTCCCTTGCGATTAGTAGATTTAATTGGGTTAAGTGCTTAATCAACTTAGGTTAAGTTAATTAACGTGTGGGGTTCCGGCGTTTGTTAAATTAACCTAAGCCTAATCTAGAGGGGTTCCTCTAGGGTCCTTTAGAAATTGACCACTTTTTACTCCCAATTAATTTTTGAAGCAATGATTCCCAAAAAGTTCCATTTACCAAGAATATCCATTTCCATTTTAATCCAAATCTCCTGTTGAAATCCAATATCAATTCTTCTTTGAACATACAACACTTTTCATACAAACTTCTACATCTAAAAATCAAATACAAAATGTTTTCCTGTCCAATTAGTTTCGCATCTAGCTATTAGGTAGTCATTTACACTAAGGCTCCTTGAGACCGACACCCGGGGATAGCTTCCACTACCCCTTGGGTCTAAAATTCTTGAAGAGCGGATCCGAGGTGACATTACACCGATTTACTCCCATTTCAGTGCTCTTCAGTCTCCCTAAAGAGATTGTCAGCGACAACGGATCGCAGTTCATTGGAAGGAAGTACCGAAGGTTCTGTGAGCAGTGGGACATCAATTTGAAGTTTTCCACATCTCGAAACTCCCAATCAAACGGGCAAGCAGAGTCCAGCAATAAAACCATAGTGAACTCCCTAAAGAAGAGACTGGATAAAGCAAAAGGTAAGTGAGCAGAAGAGCTCCCCGCAGTACTATAGGCTTACCGGACCACATCAAGAATGGCAACAGGGGAAACCCCGTTTTCACTTGTCTACGGCTCAGAGGCTATGATCTCAGTGGAAGTCGGGGTACCCTCGTTGCGCTACCAATGGACTAGGGAAGAAACGAACAACCAGGAGCTAGCCCGACAATTGGACTTGCTTGATGAGCGACGAGAGCAAGCCCTCATCAGGATAGCTGCCTATCAGAGTAGGGTGACCAAATTTTAGAGCAAAAAGGTCAAAGAACAACATTTCCAAGTGGGGGACTGGGTGCTCCGCAAAGTGTTCCCAAACACCCCAGAAAGCAGGGATGGCAAGTTGAGCCCGACATATGAGGGTCCATATAAAGTCACCGATATCACAGGGCCAGGCGCCTATCAGTTGGTTGACATATATGGCAAACCCCTCAAGAGAAGCTGGAACGCCATCCATTTGAAAAGGTACATACTCTAGTCCAATTTCAGTTACCTTTCCTCTTTGAAAACATACTAACTAAGGGGGTGGCGAAGGATGAGCCAAGCTCGATACCATATTCGGTCAGTCGCCTTAGCGGCACTGCTCCAAGTGTGGCAAATGGCTACTGACGCCACACATCCCCCTTGTTAAGGTTACATGCCTTGTCCTACATATACTTGTGGTACCCCTAACCATGAAACAAGACACCCTAGTCAATATATGGCTCATGGTTACCCTAAGATATGATCAGGCGACACTGCTTTGGCGCGGTCCCCTACGAAGCTATTACACTAAAGGGGACCAAAGCAGGCCCAAAAAAAGGTAATCGCTACCAATACTGAGAATATAAATGCCTTATCCAGAACAATGCTCTTGGTTTAACTGCATGTTAACTCATTGACAGGGACAATCTAGGCCAGCGTCTATCACGACAAACAGCTGCAACAATTGGCAAATTAAACAGCTACTAGCGGCACTCACAAAGGTACAAATATGCCCAGCTTGAGCCCTAAAACTAAGCATTATAAAAGGAAATAAACATGCATTATCAATAGAACGCCGACATAGCGGCAACAAGCACCGGCCTTATGGTCGTCCAAATACAAACCAATTAAAGTTGGAAACAGTTTGACAATACAGAAACAGAAACAACTAAAGCTGAGGGGAGCTAACATCCTGAGAGACGGGCTGCTCTCCTGCGTCGTCCTTAAAAGCGGGAGGATGCTCCTGCGCCAGCCCCAGATCGACGGGGTCGTGCCTAACAAGGCCTTGGGTAGCCAATGTCAATGCCCCTTGCACCATTTGGGCAATCGCCTATAGTTTCCATGACCTCAGCAGCCGCGGGGGTGTCAGCAGTCGGCGAAACGGCGAGGCCGACATCTCCAAACATCTGCTCGTATTGATCAATGACCTCCTGAGGCTTCATCAGGTCGCGTCGAGCTCGCATATGCACCTCAACGACCGCATCGTCAAACCAGTCCTGCAACTATGCAATCTTGGCCTCCTTAGTTGCAAGGTTGGCCAAATGCGCCTGTATCGCCCCCGTTTTAGCATCCACTTCCTCTTGAAGGGTGTTGACCTCCTCCTCTCTCCTCTTCAATTCGGTCTGCCAAATCTGGTAAGACCTCTTCCGCTCCTCCTGGTTCTTCTTAAGGGTTTCTTTAAGGTGATCTCTCTCGTCCTCGGCGGCTTACTGGTCGGCCTTCGCTTATCTAGGGCAGCCTTTAGTGCCTCCCTCGCCAGAGCCTGGTTGCGGAGAGATTCCATTACTTGGAAACCAACAAGAATCAGTCAACGCAAAAGCAAATATACCTGCACCACTATGCCAGAAGAAAACTCACCAGGAAGGTATAGCGAACCATTCTCTCTGTTTCGTCGTTAAGCCCTAGGAACTCAAGGAACGCCTTATCAATTGACAGAGGCAACTGCGACAAGACTGGGCCAGCCAACTAGAGATCCTCTGAGTTTGAGGCTGAGGCCCCTGCAGGAAAGGCCAACACGACCCCGCTGTCCTCGACGGGCAGAAACAGCTCAGTTTTCTTCCTCTTGGACAGAGGCTCACCTATGGCGATGCCCTTACCCTTGCCTGATGAAGTCCTTTTGGTGCCTTTGGAAGAAACGAGGTGGCCGGCGGGACTCTTAGTCATCACCCCGGCAGAAGGGCTGCCTTAGGGCGTCTTACTTTTTGCGCCTAGCGGAGGTGAAGCAGGCGTCCCTTGTTGTTGCGCCTCGAAAGCCGCCCGAGACATGAGTCTCTTGGCAGCAACGCGCTTAAGGGTTTCTGCCACGGCGTCAGAACTCAGTCGACAGGTGTTGGAAGCGTCTGGTTTCTTTGGAAACAAATTCAACATAAAATCAACAGCATAATAAGCTATAATGAAGACAAATTCCTATAAACACTTACTCGACATAACGTTGGTAAGAATCTGGTCGCCTTCAGAAAGAGAAATTTTTTTTTGGAGTTTCGCTAGGGTGCTACGAGTGGCGAGTGGAGGAAAAGAAGCTCGTCCTTACCTACAACCACAAATGGAAATTTAAGATCAGCTATCCATGGACTTATCCCAAAAAACGCAGGGACAAACGTCTTACTGAGTTCACGCCACTTCTTGCGGAGGGAGACATCCTGGTATCCCAGACGGTCAATAGGAACCATAATAAACCTGACGTCCCATTGCCGGTCGTTAGGTAATCTGTCTGCCAGCCAAGCAGAGCTACCCATGTGACGATGGGTCAACGTATAACAACCAGGTCTACTCCTCGTCAATTTGTACGTCTCGCAAATGTCGAACATATCTAGTTTGATGTTCAACTCGTGGTTGAACACCTCGACAGCGGCGGCCAGCCTCCAGACATGGGGCATAAGCTGGGAGGGAGACAGATCATAGTAGGAGCATATCTCTAAGATCACCTTAGGAAGGGGAAACGGTGAAATAAAGCGAAAAGCTTCTACACTCAAGGCGATAACACTATCAGAATACGAGTCCAATCGTTCTGACACATCGGGCAACCTATACTCGACCGATGGGTCAAAACAGTGAAGGTGGGGAAGTGAACTAATTTCCTTGGGTTTAAGGGATGGAGGCTGACCTATCTCCATAACCCCTGACCTAGTTGTCAGGGAATGGATGTCAGGATTATCGGCCTGGACGTCGGCCTCATTATCTGAAGCATCAACCGCGGTCAATGCGAGGCCGACCGTACCGCTTGGTGGGTTCCTGTCACCCCCATCATGGTCATCGTCAGAAACGACAACTAGGGCCTTCGAAGAGGAGGGTTTAGCAACAGAAGGACGATACCTCAATCTGCTTGACAGCCTTCTCCTAGGTGGTGGGGCTACGGGTTGTTTCCTAAAGGGTTTGCTAACAGATTGAGTCACACTCTCTACTTCCTCCATCGGAATCTCGTTATCAGGGGAAAGAACCCGATGGAAGGAGACGGACTTTCACTCTCGGAGGGATATTCCACATATGACGGGTTAGAATCCGAGCCAGACATCAAGAAATTCCAAAAAACATAGCAGTACAGACAAAAAAATTAAAGCAGAGAATGCGAAGTATACCTGAGAAAAAGGAAGGTGCCCTAAATCGCAGAAGACATGGAAGGATATGGAGAACTGGGCGAAAGATTGTAAAAAATGGAAAAGTGGGAAGGGCTCAGTTTTTTGCCACTTAAAATTCAGACTGACAGCGTCGTTGGATAATGGCACGCCAGTAAGATCGCATCGCAGCAGTCCAACGTGGAGGGAAGGAGGCAAGCAAACGCCAGACACGATCTCAACCGTAGGATCTTGGTAACAGCTACTTCCCAACGCAAACCGTCTTTGACGTCGTGAAGTGGGGGACTTAATGTTGGGCCACATTTCTTCCTTTGGGCCTGCGTGAACAGGGCCGGACCTGACAAGCCCAAAATGCGACGTCTAAGACCAGCGACTGACGGCCAAGGAGATTCAAATTCAAATGGAGATACCTGGCAAGACCCATGACCCGGACGAGGCGGAGGTAGTTGCTAACTGACCTGGATAGTCGCCCTCAATGTCCACTATCCCGCAATAGTCGCCGACATTTTCGGGGGCGACCAAGCCTCCTGAAGCTCATATAGTGAGCTGGAGCAGCATCAGAAACACACACGAGCTCTGAAGAAGTACACTGATCACTCAGAACACTCTCTTGGCTCACTCCACTTCAAATTTCAGTTGTTTAAGCTCATTATATTCAATTTAATTCAAAAACTTTGTATCCACCGTTGTCGGTGACCCAAATTATCAATAAAAATCTCCCATTTCGCTCTTAAATAGTTTGTCCCAAATTTTAGCATCAACAATATACACTCTAAATACACCTCAAATGTAATTAAAAATGGATAATCTGATCATCAGAATTTGACAATTTCAGATTATATCCCTAATTCCTACATGTACATGACCGCTTACTGCTTTCCTTTCCGTAACAATGATGTCATTGTAATTGTAGTGTTCTCAATTCTTTACAAGTTGTGTCTTCCTTTATGGATTTTGTTCTCACATTGACCCCAACATATTGTATATCGCAACAGCTTTTCAACCAAGTACTAATTGCCCCAGATGTGTTTGCCATCATCTTTTACGTCAAACTTGTAATATATACTTGTAATTGACAATTAAACCAATCATATTACCAATTGTCGGGGCATGTATTAACAACTAATGCCAACCTGTACCACAAACTAGTTATTAACAATTAAACTAACTATTAACAATTGTCATGCCACATATTAATAACTAACCAATGAAAGTAGTTTGGTAATTTCACAATTAGACTATAGTACTTTGGGAATTCAAAATTAGTTGAAGAATTCATGGGACCTTTTAGTGATTTTTTCTGGTCTACCCTATAGTAATTTCCCTTAAATTAAACTTGTACGCAATTACTGAGTTTTTGGTTAAAACTGAGTAATTAGTAGTCAAATATACCTTCTATTTCAACTGTCCAGCGTGGAAGCTAAAGTATACTTGTTCTGGAAGTCAGTAACTGAAACACTGTCAGAACTCAGAAGTCGTTCAAAACAAATATCATACACCGTCAGAAGTTCTTCAAAACTAATGTCATAACTAAAGGGAAGTCCATATCAGGATCAATTGATCCAATAGAATCAACTAGGTAACCGGACAGAATATTGCTCATCATATCTACTAAGTTATATGTCATCATTATATATAAGCAAAATATTAAACATTAAGTTGACGAAAAAACTTTAATAAACAAGTATTACATTATACATTTTTTTTATAAATGATCAAAACGCATTAATGAAAGGACCGGTACAATATATGGTTTCACAAATCAAAAGAAGGACACGAATTTAGAACATGAAAAGATCTAGGAAGCATAGAAGGTACTACTTGAATAATAGAAAAATGAAAGACTAGCAACAGATATGATATATCTTTATAACGAGCATTTACTAAATCTTTGTTTGCTCCTTTTGGCGTAAGAATTTTTTTTTTTTTTAAACAGAAGACTTCGAATTGATCCTTCATAAAATTTGAGAAGAATATTGAATTTTTATTCCAATATAAGCTAGCTCTAAAACATATCAAACCAAAATAAAGGCAGGATTCTAATCATGTAAAAGTATTACTCTATACATGATTGTTATGAACATCAAATAAATAAATCACGGACTACATCCATAAAATCGTATCATTGTCTACAAACATCTCTACACTTGTCCATACAAGGGAGTTTACAAGACACAACCATGTCGCGGAAGGAGATGGGAGCCCCACCTACACCAGAAGGAGAGGAGAGATGAAATATTTGAAAAGGGTGAAATTCATAACCGCTGCAATTTTAAGGATTTATATATATATATGTATATATACACTCTTAATCTTAATTATATGTCATTTCTAACATTTTTTCTAACGTAATAAAAAAACTTTAAACCTCATTAAATTGTAAATTTTAACATTTTCAACTTTACCATAATATACACTACATATACCCCATAAAGATAAAATCTACACAATAATAAACTAATGGTAAAACGGTACATTCAAATGCAAAATTTAATTATCTGACTTATAGACGGTAAAAATCTTCTCTCTCAGATTTGAAAATAATACTACAAAAATTTAGCAGTGTCTATGAGACAAACCACCATGAAGAACATCCCTTTGTATTCTTATGTGTTTTAGCAGTGGTCTGACACCAAGTACCGCTAAAACCGACACCGAAGTCTTCCTTTGATCATTCGACCTCTTGTGTAGTGGCCACGCCATTGTTAAATTCGGTATTTAGCACTGGTTTTGCACACATCATAGACCAATATTGCAGTAAGTAGGATGAAAATTAAATATATACCAGAAGACAGAAAAGACTGATTCTACACAAAAGTATGAGATCCATCCATTACTTTCACAAATTAATCGTCTAAGAGAAATGACCACCGAGTTTGATTAAGCCTCAAAGAGTTCCAAGAACTTACCATCCAACATTGAAAATTGTCATGGCACCCCAAACAAGGGTCCTTTTTTCATTATTTTGGAAAAGAGTTCCAAAGATTATAACTGAAATTCAGCCATTAGGATCAGTTACATTGATATGTACTAGTTAGCATATATTTAGTATACGATAACAATACATACAAAAAAACTGGTATATTCATGTATCTGACAAAAATACGGACTTGCAACAGATGAAACATAGATCGATGCCTATAGACATAGTTTTATCAATTTCAAAGGCTCACATTTGACTCGAACTCGATCAGTAAATTGGTTGGAAGATATATCAATAAAGAGCATTCATCTTCTCTATAAATTCCAAGCCAATGTCATACGTCTTATGTAGTTATTATATTTACCAATGGGAAGCGTTGTACATGAAGAAAACAAAACACATAAAAATCTAAATCAACTCCATGAATAATTGACTTTTTAAATCAAACTGGACGGGAAACTATTTGAGTCTAATTGAAAAGGGGTGTCAAAAACACAAAATAATATTGCCGCGAATGGTAACAATTTTAGTTTCAAGAGTGAGCAACAATTTCAAGGCAAGCAAAGAAACTGATTTCATTTATATAAATAACGCATTGTTAAAGTGGTGTGCCAGCAAGAACAAGATGCAAGCATGATTAAATCAAGCTAGAGAAACAGATGATACCTATAATTTGAATAGGTAATTTGCTCCAGCGATCCATTGAAAGATCCACAGGAGAATAGAATAAACTGTAGCCACTTCTCAGCGTTTCAAACTAAGATACAGGAATATTAGGCTCTGTAAACCGGATATTTTCAATGCTGCTGTTTTCTTCCTCATAGAATCCAATTTCTATTCTCATTTTCGGGATTTCATTGTCGTCTGAAATTATCCTACGAGTATCATTTGGCATGTGGAATCTCATCTCCCATAAAACCCGAACATGATTCCATCTATCAGTTGAAATCACCCTCTTGTGTTTGCATCGTAGGCCACAACTAATTTCAAACTCTTTACATCCTTGTGCATCAACTATGTAATTACACAAACAAATAAGTTGTTCGGAATCATTGAGAAACACTCTCAGCCTAAGATCCAAGATTAAACCTTTGGCTGATCCACCAATCACATATATGGCTAGCTTTGGGAATTTCTCACGGAACCAGAAAGACGCTGATGAACTCCTTATTGCACACAAGGCTCTTGATATTTTCCCTGGGTTCCCCTCAACTGGGAGGAAGTCAAAGCCATTTCTAGTCTCACTAAAGCAGTAAGGCCAAAATAAATTAAAGGCATCATCGAAAGAATCATCAAGAGTAAACATTTCAATGAAGTTTGTGTCACTTTTGCTTATACAGTACCCATTAAGGAACTTAAGGCCGTTATAGTAAGGAAAATACCTATTAGTGAAGTTAAAGTACTCGTCATAAAGATAACTTTCAACAGCATCTTCTAGACAATATAGAGAAAGAGAATCCATGGCTAAAAACACTTCTGACCTCTGTTGTACTTGAATTTCCCACCCTCCAAATAATTGAAACCCTCTATTCCCATAAGCCAGCACCACCTCGAGTTTAGGGATTAGGAATATGCACCTTGGCAGCTGTTTAAGCCTTGTAAAATGCCTCAAGTATAGCCATTTCAACCCAATAAGGTTTCCAAATGAAAATGGCAGTTCTTCAACGGCCGTCTGATCCAAATATATGTCTCTTATATTCTCCATAACTCCCACTACTTCTGGGAAAGACCAAAGACTTGAGCAACCCCTGAGATCCAGAGTCTCAAGAGAGGTCAAATGGATGCGAGGTGCTAACATTTCAAGCTCACTGCAACCTTGGGCACTCAACAGTCTGAGCTTATCAAGAAACCCAATTGACTCATGAACACTAATCAAATTTGTACAGTTATCAAAACACAATGCCCCCAAGTTAGGCAGTCCAGATAGGTTAGGTACTCGTGTCAAGAATTTACAACCTTCGAAATCCAAAAGACATAAAGAATGAAACGCCTGCAAAATAATAAAATTTAACTTAGCACTAATATAGCAGAACATTACAAAATATGGAAGTAGCTAGAAACCATAAAATCTAAACATGCCTTTGGTGGTTTCAAAATTTGAAGGCAGCTTTCAGGTAGGCTAAGTATGACAAGTTTCTTGGGTTTAAAATCAGATGGTAAAGATGATGATGGATATCCACTCCAGTCCAATACTCTCAAAGCATTTGGGAGATATTTGGGGCCTCTGGAAAAGCATGCATTCTCAATAATAAGGATTCTCAGGTTTTTCATCTTATCAAACCCGACCCCACTCCATTGAACTTCATCTTTGCATGAGCACAGCACAATGACTTCAATTTTCGCGGTTCCCTTTGAATGCCAAAACACAAACAGACCGCAGAATTATTAGTTATGTTGTATCCCTATGTCACATTAACTACTTAACTAATTTTAACCTATAATATGTCAAGCTTCAAACAAACATAGACAGCAAGATAAAGTGGAGGGAAAAACTAAACAAACCAACAATCCATTTGATGTTCACCAAAATTGTTCAAATAGAAAACTACAAGCCAGAAGACTATTCTAATTTACCGTGTTTCCTTCCAAAACACGAACAATGTCCTCGGCAAACCACAACCTACTACTCTTGCCGGGCTCAAATGTTGATTCCTGCCTAACAATTTCTCTGCCCATGTCCTCAAGTAAGTCATGCATCCTCACACAGTTTGAATCATCAATCTTGATGAGGGATTTGTCAATCAAGACTCGAATTCCAATGTCTTCGTGAAGGCCATGTGCATAGAGCATTCCCTTGGTGTAACTAAGTTTTGATTTATTAAAGAAACAAGCAATGTCAAGGAAAACTTTCTTCTCATTCTCCTGCAAACTATCATAGCTTACTTTCATTTTTTCATGGACCTCATTATCAGGAATACTTTCATACTTGTCTAGCAGAGAATTGCATTCTTCTAATGTTCTACCAAATAGGTTAGATCCTATTACTTCCAAAGCCAATGGAAGGCCACCGGCATAGATGACTGCACGGTTGGAAACATCCATGTAAACTGGATCAATTATGTTTTTCTTAAAGGCCTTCCAGCTCAACAATTCAAGGGATTCATTAACATTCAGCACTTTCACCTCATATGAATTTTCCACCCCATGAGTAGTAAGCACATGTTTGTCTCTTGTTGTGACAATGATCCTACTGCCAAATCCAAACCAATCAGGTCCACCGGCAAGTGCTTGTAACTGCTTGAGCTCATCAATATCATCAAGAATCAAAAGAACCTTCTTCCGGCATAGCCTTCTTTTTATAAGAGGAATTCCTCTATGAACATCTCCAAGTCTCAGATTATTTTCTGCAACAACTTCAGAAAGTAGCGTCTCTTGAAGCTGTACAAGTCCATGCTTGTTCACTGCCTTCTCTCTAATTTCAGCAAGAAAACATAGACCTTCAAACTGATCACCGATCAGGTTGTAAACAGCACGTGCAACAGTTGTTTTACCTACTCCACCAATCCCATATATCCCTTCCATGCTAACCCCCTTATCAGACCCAAGTTCCAGAAGTGAGATCACTTCCCGAACAGAAGATTCAAGTCCAACAGGGTGATCAGTTATGTGTAACGGAGTGCGATTGATCTTTTTGGATACCTCTTCAATGATCCCTCTTATAAACTTATATTCAGGTTGAGATCTGCAACAGGACAGAAAACCATGTGAAGTGAGGCAGAAGTTAGTACACTGGCTCCATCAAGATTCATTTAAGTTCCACATATTGAAGAAATTTGCATGAAAATCACAAAAAATAATACTTCCTCCATTCCTAGATATAGATATAATACGAGGTGATCCTTTTTGGAGAAATTAAGGAAAATAAATGAGTCACTTAATCACAACGTATCTTGTATATCATTCCCTCCATCCTATATATTAGAGCCAACAATTTGAATGGTTTTGTCTATAAGAGCCTGTCCAAATTTATCAAAGCATTTAATGAGTTTTTTCCCACTTTACCCATCATTATTCTCTCTATTTACAGTCTCTTTCATACTCATTTATAATACTATTACCACATATCTCTCTCTTACATACTCAATCAAAAATAAGAGCAAACTTGATAAAACAAAATTATTTCAGATACATTTATCTTTATCAACCACTTCCTTAATACGTGTGATTTCACCTCTTTCGCTCTTATAATAAGGGAAAGAGGGAGTATTAGATTATATGTTACTCCCTTTCTTCCTAAATATATGATACATTCTTCGAAAATTTTAAGAAACCTAATTAAGTTGCTAATAAATTCATCTCCTTTAATTTTTTTTCTCTGAACTAGTTTATTTGACTTTTAAGTTAACATATAATTTAATAATAATGCACAAAATATATTACAATAAAATAATAAAATTGCTTATTTTGCTTCCTTAATGTCTAAAAAAATTCAATTGGATCTTTTATATATATAGAAGGAACGGAATAGTTCATACGTCGAGATGAAAAGTTCAGACAAAATAATTTAAATTTATGAGTATTTAACTTTCTCCTGTTCTGTTTAGAGACCGAGGAAGTAACAGACAGCTGTGGGTGAAACTTGTAAAGTGCGTGCGTACCCATGTTGGAAATGCCAGCCGGATAGATTAGCCGCCAAACATAAAGCCTCCCTCTACTTCCTCACTTTCTCATTGTTTCCTTGGAATCGACCCTCATGTTTCGCCAACGCCTCTCCGTAAATCCCACGCTGGTGTCTCACATCCGAAGGATCAACACCGTAGAACACCGGCCAGACCAAGCGACCCTCTGCTTTGACGTAGCGAAGTATATTGACAAGCTCATCAAGGCAAAAGGTGGAGGAAGCATAATTTTGGGAGAAAACGATGATGGCACTCCTTGATTGTTGAATAGCATTGACAAGAGATGGAGTGATTTCTTCCCCTTTATGGAGATCAACACCATCAAGAAAAGCACGAATACCCTTTTGATCTAAAGAATTGTAGAGATGGCCGGTGAAATCGGTTCGGGTATCTTCACCTCTGAAGCTAAGGAACACGTCGTAAGTCCATTCGCCGGTGAAGGACGACGATGATAGCAGTCCTTGACCCGCCATGATGAATAAACGCACCGGTATGGGACCAGTGGTGTCAGATGAGAAATTCAAAAATTTGAAAGGTAAGGTTTAAAGATGGAAGCTTATGTACCTCCTAGGGAATTTACAGAGACATTGGTGATCTTGGAAGGAAGCTCCTTCTCGTTCATCAGACATCGAGTTTCTCACAGTTGACTAACTATTCAGAGCAAACAAAAGAAGAGACATGAGTCGACTTCTTTTTTCATATAATATAACCTTTGCTCCTTGAATTTATTTTCGCTCAATTTTAATTCTGTTCAATCAACTTTAAAATTGTTGGCTTTAATTCTTAAACTTTTGATCAAGTTTAGTCTTGACCTCTAAATTTTAAAATCGTTGGTTTTAGTCTTTAAAGTGTCGATCAATTTTGGTCTTGATCCATAAATTTAAAATCGCTATTTTTAGTCTTTCAATTTTCGATCAATTTTGATCTTAGTCCCTAAATTTTAAGTCAATTTTGGTTTGGTCCCTCAACTTTAAAAAAAAACTTAAAATATCAGGGACCAAGAACAAAATTGACCGAAAGTTCAGAAACCAAGAACACCAATCTAAAGTTCAGGAGTCAGTACCAAAATTGACCAAAAATTCAAGAACTAAAACCACCGATTTTAAAATTTATGGACCAAAACCAAAATTGATTAAAAGTTCAAGGACCAAAAGTTGTATTAACCCATTTTTTTTAGTGAAATTGCATTCAGGTCTCAAATTAGATAAATTAATTTTGCATTCCATTGATACCTCAAAATTATTAACTGTGGCACTTGTAATATAATGCAATCATGAAATTATCAAATTTCTCTCCTCAGTTAATTACTAATACATGTTGCAATATATGTTACTATAATTTTGTTTAGTTGTTATATAACAAGTGTCTTGAGAATGTTGATGTTACTTTGTAATAACAAAAGCAGTTGTTAATCAAGACATCTTAACTTGTTAATAAATGCATTACAACTTGTCAATATTCTTCTTTGATTATTAGTAAGGGTAATGGGATAATTTCACGATTGCATTATATTACCCTAACGTCCCTTAGGACCTATTAGTAGTTTTGATATTTCAAGGGACTTTATGTAACACCTAAACTTTTCTATCATATTATAGCAATTTTAATTGAATTATAACCACTTTCCCAGTTTTGAAAGCCCGAAAATACGGAAAATTTAAAACTTTTTCTTTTAAAATATTAAACCAACCTTCTTTAAGTTGGAAAGGGCCTTTCAGACAAATTGGAATAACTTAAAATTCTTTATAAAATAAAGCGGTTAATAAAACAATTAAAAGCACATTAATAATCTTAGGGTATCTATTTTCAATTCATAGTACTTGAGAAATTTAAATCCCTTTTATAAATTTATACAATTCTATTTTTTATGCTTTCTACTATTAATTTAATAATTTAAAATTACATCATATACAATTCACCTTACTTTTTATAACATAATCCTAAATTCTTCATCTAATCCTCCTCCAGCACTCCTGCCTTATCTCAATCGTCTTACCATCTACCAGCTTATCTGAAACAGCAATTTAACGCAGTTCATTTCATTCATTACCATGCATAATAATTAATAAAATATATAACTAAAAACTTGTCTGTATGGGTAGGGATGTTGCCCCTCTGTGGGCCCCCGCACTCATCCCATACAAGTAAACATTAACCTTGTATACTAGTGCACTTAAGGCACTACTGTGAGGCTCAACCTCCTGAATATAACCTCTCGGTCATATCTAATCTGTACTAAAGGTAACTAGCCCTCTAGTCATCGAGTACTCGGATCCCATGAATAATTCTGACAAGGTTAAAGCTACTATAAATTTATAAAACATGCTATGCAATTACCATACATGATAAATGATATTGAATGAAACTGCTACCTGGCTTAATTCTTACTCCTGTACTGGCTTCTTTCCTTCTCTGTCTCAAAGATCCAGTCTCACTATTTCTCCTATAATTGCATTTAGATAATAAATTAAATTAATATATATACTAACTTATAATAATTCTGCGGCTCTCACGTTCCTATTGTACTACTTAAAACTCTACCCCTTCCCTTTTTGACATGATTAAATCTTAGTTTGTAACTTAATTGCTAATCACATAATCATTTACACACCAAACATACATCCATACATATACATGTCTTTCTTTTCTATTTATTGCGAAATCCCGAGAATGGGGTAATCAATAATATACACCAAATTCAGGCTTAAGCAATTCAATTTATTAAAGGACCTTACAGGTCACTATTTATAATAAGTACCATATACTTGAACACTCACAATCCATCTTTGTTCTTACTTTCTCACATCTAAAATTGGAATCTTTAACTTTTAATAACATATTTTTGGTCCATTTTATGAACAAATTTTCAATCAGCTTGAGCTTTAAATAATTCTTGCAACCACCAGCATAAGCAAAGCAGTGAACATACATAAACCATAAGTTTCATTTTAGTAAGCTTTTAAACATCTAATTCAACACTTAAAACTTCTCATCACCTTATAATTCTGGTTTATCCTCTAGGGATCCTAATTACTTTGATATCACTTAATCATTGCAATGAACTTGTATTTATACTTCCATACACACCACACATGTACCTAATACCCCACTAAAAATCATACTTGAAAATTACCAACCAAAGCAAGTCAGAAGTATTCCCATTCACATTTATTTCTCTTTTGATTACATACAAACCTCACTATAAATTCTAACCTCTTACATCAATTCTAAACAACATTTCTTCACTTAGTTGATTTATCAATTAAAAACTTAAAGCAGGGATTAGAATAAACCTCCTAACAATCAAGAATTAGGATCCAAGACAGAATTTGTCAATCAACATACATCAACAATTCATTAACTTTAACTCATTAGTTCGGCTATTTAGAATTTTCTTCAACGTAGGTATTCTAGGAAAAGCACTTGGATTTACTACATATAAAAAGAAGAAATGAAACATACAAGGACCATACTTAATTCCAAAAGACTCTTGGCCACTTTCAACATTATTTATCATCAATTCTTCTTCTTCCCTAAAGCACCGAACAGAACTTGATTTAATCTTAACCAGTTGCACTAAAATAAACTGCTAACATCTTTCTTTAACTATCATGAATACTTTGTCATTTGTTTAGAATTCCAAAACAGATTTACACCCAATCAATTACATGGCCAGAGCATATCAGAGCAGAAATCAAGCATACAAGGAACATTTATTTTACATCAATTATTCAAATTATCTTTCCTATAGCAATTAAAATAGATTTATCCTTTGAACTAACACAAAGCAGCAATTCAGCTTAAGCAGAACAAAATTACATTAATTTAACATCCTAACAACTTCCAGCAACAATCAATCCCAAACAATTGTTTTCCCCTCATCATCAAACAAATTACAGAGGCCAGAGTAGAACTTCGGCCATAACAGAACAGAAGATAAGAAGGAGAAAATAAGAATTCTATACTTCACTAATTTCACCTATTTATCAGAGCAAAGCATTCACAGAGGTGAGATATTAAAACTATAGTTTTCAAAATTCTATTCCTCTTCTTTTTCCTCTTCTCGGTTAGACAGGGCAGAGACAAGGGAGAACAAGAACAACAAGAATTCTATGATTAATTCCAGTCACCTCTATTCCATCCTCTATTCCTCTTATTTACAATGTTATTGTATCCAAAGAAATAACAAAAACCAAGCAACTCCAAGGGAGTTGGAACTCGGCCAGAACAGAGGAAAGAGTAGGGAGAATGAAACAACAACCAAGGGTCCTAAATTTCATCATATCACATATCCAAACCATCCATTTCAGGTTCCAATTCATGCACATATTACTCTGAAAATTTTCCCCCTCTCGGCCCAACAGATTCGCAGAAACAAGGGAGGCAAAGAAATTAATTCAAAAATTCCCTAACGTCAAGAACACACATTTAATCACTTTCATGAGCTTCAACTTGTTTCTAATTATCATCAATTAAGCTTGAAAGCAATGAACTCCCAAAAATCCCCAATTTTGATTCGGGTGAACAGTAACCCGAATAAGAAAATTTGAACAATCCGACCAAATTCGACTTTCCTTCCAAAATCAACACCCAATCAGATAAGAACAAGGTCTAAGCACCATTTCTATGAATTTGGAAGCTTTAAAAACCATCCAAGAATTCGAATCCTCCCTCCCCTTCTCGCTCAAATTCGCGTCAGAAAAGAAGAAAATGAGAAGAAATCCCTCACCTAGGAATGACCCAAGCTTCGTGCGTCTTCCTAGCTGCTCCGTCGCCGGCAGCCGTCGTTGGGCTGGCTGTGGCCACCGCTGCTTCGAAGAGGCAGAGAAGAGAGAATGAGAGAGTGAGGAAGTGTGTTTTGGTGAGAGAGGGAGTGTATCGTGTGTGTATTCTGGCAAAGGGAGTATATAATAATTTAATTTTTTTTTAAGTGTGTGTGTGTATGTAGAGAGAGAGGGAGTGTTTTAGGGAAAATAAGAGGAGAGTGGAACACGTGTATGGCTGGTAATTAAATAGAAGAGTGATATTTTGTTGTATGGGTATTTTACTATTCTGCCCTTCCCTTTTTAATTGAGGATATTTTCCAACTAGGGGCAGATATTGTCTTTTTAATTTTCCAATTTACATTTTCTTCTAAATGGTAATTTCATTTACCATTTTTAATTACAAATAAATATGAAATTTGTCCCAAAATAATTTCTCTAGGTATACTTTAATTTCCAGATTTATTTATAAGACTATTTAATTAATAACCAATACCCCAAGATTCTAAATATTCCCTTATTTAAATTTATCTCCTAACTATTTTTCCTGAACTAATAAAGAAAATAAATTTTAAAAATTATTAAAAATATACATGGCCTCATAAATTTATTTATAAGGCTTTTTAATTTCTGAATACATTTCTAAAACCTCAACTATATTCTTGTTATCCCTTTTTCTTCAAATTACGTTTTATCTTCTAGTTAATTCTTCTTTGTTTCTTAAATAGAATAAGCCTTAAAATTAATAAAAGTACCTAAAACATCATAAATTTATTTTTAATGCTTTTTAATATTTTAATAATATTTCCTAAATCTTAAATAATTCCTTATTTTCTCTTTTTCTAAAATTTGGGGTGTTACACTTTATATTATTAATTTGTCTTACTTAAAAACCTTGAGCTCAATTTTCCCTTTTTTTAATTTTTTTAGACTAACGAAACAAAATAGACTATTGAATTTTAACATAAGCTACGTGTAATTTAAATTATATGTTAGTTTATAAGTAAAATAAATTAGTTTTGAGGGGCAAAAAGATAAATATAAACAATTCAAAGTGATTTATTTTACTTTCTTAATTTCTCCATAAAAATGCCAGCTTGATCTTATAATTGGGACCGGAGGGAGTAAGAAATTAATATATTGGGAAAACTAATCTTGTAGACCTTCAACTTTTAAATTAGTTGTAATTTCAATTATGACTCCTGAACTTTCGACTCGCCTATAACTCAGTCCCGCATCTTTTATTTTTTTTTTAATATTATTATCCTTGCAGTTGTTGAGTCATCCCATGTGGCGAAATTTGTTTCCAATTAAGAGAAATTCTTAAGTACTGTTAGGGTGCATAAGAAGGATAATAATATAAAAAATTAAAAGATAAGGGGTTGGGTCATAAGCAAATCAAAGATTCAATAACTTAGTTGTGCACGGTCATAATTCAAGGATTGAGTTATAAGCAAGTCGAAAGTTCATTGACTAAGTTGCTCTGGGTAGGGGTGAGTATTAGTTTTTCGGTTCGGTTTTGGAACCGAAAACCAAAAATGGGGAAAAAATGAAACCGAAACCGAAACCGAAAAACCGAATTGTTTTCGGTTAGGTTTTTTCGGTTGAGTTTTTTTTACAGATTTGACCCATACTATAATTCAACAAAAAATAAAAAAATATAGATTTAATTTATCTAAATAGTTATACAAATTCTACATCTTACCCAAATAACTAAACTATTAATTCAACATGTCCAAAAACAAAGAAATGCTTAAAATTATACAAATTATACATCTTGTCCAAAGCAACTAAACTATTAATTCAACATGTCTAAAATAAAGAAAATCTTAAAACATTTTCATTCATTTCCTGTAATTTAAACACCGATTCATGCAGAACATATAGTAAAAGTCAACAAAACAGAATAGAAAAAGGAAACTGTTGAGGACAAACGATTCTAAAGTCGATCAACAAATAAAATTTTGATAAATTCCCAAATTACTAAGAAATTATAGCGATAAAAGCCATATTTAGTTGAAAGGAATTAAAGCCCTTAATTGATTCAATATATATAAATAGTTATACAAATTCAATATCTTGTTGAAATCAATTAAACTATTAATTCAGTATATCCAAAACTAAAAAAATTATGCTTAAAACATAACAATATTGAATTGGTTCTTTAACTTTCAAAACATATTTTGTAATTAATAAACATTCTGTGCTTTTTTTTTCCTAATTTCACATGTTTAAAAAGTGTTTATTTTTCTTAGAAAGCATATTTTATTTGTTTGGATTTTGAGATATTTGTTTAGACTTACTTGTTATCCTATTTTTAAATAAAAATTCTAAACTTTTTTAAATAAAATTATTTTTTTCAGTTTTTCGGTTTCAAACTGAAACCGAAATAACCGAAAAAGGAAAAAAATGAAACTGAAACCGAAACCGAAAAACCGAAATACATTCGGTTCGGTTCGGTTTTTCGGTTCGGTCCGGTTTTTGCTCACCCCTAGCTCCGGGTTATAATTGAGGGACTAAGTTATAACAAAGTTAAAATTATTGTTGAAAGGCTAAAAGATTGATTTTCCCTAGCTAATATATTTAACATCATAGTATACATATCTAAAAGAAAATGAAGATTCCCTTTATTTTATTTTTCTTTTTGCCTTTTATTATTTAATTTTTTGATAATTATGTGTGTGTGGGGAATGCATATGCCATTTTAACATTGTTAATCCAAATATGACAAATGATGAATAAGGTGAAGACTGGAAGATGAATAAGGGGAAAATTTCAGTTTACCCCTATAATAGTGAATTAATCTCAGATTCCCCTCCCCTAACTTTCTGAAATCTCACTAAACCCCCCCAAGGGGGCAAAGTGAAAATAATTGTGGGAGGGTCAAAGACCATTTTGCCCTTAAAAAGAAAGAGCAAACTAAATTAATATGTGGTGAAGCACTCATTCTCCCCTCCCACACTCATCAAACTCACTTGTTCTCTCCCTCCCACACTCATCAGACTCACTCATTCTCTCTGCTCAAGGCAATCAGCTCACTCCCTTATGATTCCATGATTTCTGAAATCACTTGACTTCACTCCCACCAACTCCCTCCTAGACCATGATTCTAGAAATCACTTGAGTTATCAATGTTTTCATTTGATGTGTTTCGAAGCTTTTTGGAAGGCAAGGAGATCAGTGTTGTGGTAAGCAAGCTGTTGAAATCACTTCCAAGTACAGGTAAATGCTTATCCCCAAGTAGAAAATTCTCATCTCTTTAATCTAAACATTTGAAGACTTGTACTATGTCTTAGAAATTCGTCAAATGTGTCTTGGAAATTTGTCATACGTGTGTTGGAATGCTCTGAAAATATGAAGTAGGTACCAAGTATAGGCTTTGAAGACTTGTAATATTTCTTAGAAATTTGTCAAATGTGTCTAGGAAATTTGTCATACATGTCTTGGAATTCGCTGAAAATATGGAGCAGGAACCAAGCATAGCCTTTGAAGACTGCTTGTGTGTCTTAGAAAACCATCAAATGTGTCTAGGAAATTTGTCATATATATATTGGAAATTTGTCATAAGTGTCTTGGAATTTGTTGAAAATGTGAAAAAGTATAGCATATGAAGACTTGTACTATGTGTTATAAGTTGGTGAAATATGTGCAGAAAATTTTCCATATATGTCTTAGAAATTTTTCATATGTATGTAAGAATTCCCATGTCTACTATAAATAACATGTATTGTTGAAAGAATTGTTGTTTAAATGACACTAATGTGCATGTATTTATAATGTCTGATGTTGTAAATATGGTTATTTATGTAGTAAGTTGTTATATGTGTGTTGCAAATGGAGCATATGTTCTTGTGAATGCCATTATGTGTCATAAGCTCAAAGTAGAATGTGTTGGTTCACTATATATTATGAACACATGTGATTGTTAGTCCAAATGAAACTTTGAGTATAATCATTGACAAGTACAATTGATGTTAAGGTAACTTATCCATAAAGTATAAAACTTTGGTTGATATAATGCAATTGTTATGTTGTTAAATTGTATATTTCAGTTCTAAACTTGTAATTGATTTAATTTCGCCATGTGATTGAAATGTGGGAATTAATTATGTTCAGCAACACACAAGGATAATGAGTAGCAATTGTGGAAAGCAATTATTTTGCATCTTCCATGTGGGAGGAAAATATGTTAAGAGCTTGGATGGAAAGATGATATATGAGGGTGGGATTGTAAGTGGAAGAATGATAAGTAAAGGGATTTCATATGAAGACCTTAAAAGTTTAATAGCAACAGATGTGTAGCCGGGAAGTGGTGGATTCAACATGAAGTACACAATTAGTTTTGCCGGGGACACATTATTGGACCTTGTAGATGATGTTAGAGTTGCACAATTGATTGACTACAATAATACCAATGTGCATGTGTTTGTTTGGCAGAATGTGGAAGAGTTAAAACAAGCATCACAAATGGATAACACAGAAGTGTAAGTTATGAAGCTTCTTATGAAATTTTGCTCGTTGATTAAGAAGTTCTATATTCAACAAAGTAAATTGTAATTTATGAAGATTTACTTGTGTTTGCAGGATATATGATTTGGCAGTACCTTCATTTGAAAGACCAATATCTCCAAGTATATGGGAACTTGAGGCAGACAACTTAAGTACACCATCTCCCATACAATGTGTGCCACCTCCAATACCTATACAAAGTGGGCAAAGAGTATTGAATGCAGATAGTTTAATTGTGGAGAGTTTGCCAAGAACAATGCCAGTTATGAGTTCTTTAAAGTGGAATGATGAGTTAATGTCAGTTGGTCAAAGATTTCCACATGCTGCAGCATTCAGAAGTGCATTATACAAATACAACATTGCACACAATTTCGCATATGATTATGTGAAGAATGATAAGGATAAAATTATTGTCAAGTGCAAGGTAGATACTTGTTCGTGGAAAGTTTCAGCATATGGTGTGGATAAGAAAAATACACTCTTTGTTGTAAGAAAATTCATGAATGAGCACATGCATGCGGGAATGCTCTTGCAAAACTTGGCAGATATCAGGATTGCCCTACTCACATGCATGCGCTGCTATAAAGGAGATACATGGGAATGTATATGCATATGTGGATGATTGCTTTTTATTGGCGAGTCAACAGAAAATTTACAAGTCCATGATTCATGTTGAAACATATGACATCCCTAAGCCACTCCCTCAAATATGATGATTACTCATCAAGTGTCTTACTAAAACCATCATTGACTTCTCGTCTAGCAGGAAGACCAAAAGTTAAAAGGATTGAATCACAATTTTAAAAAAAAAAGTGTATCATTGTTCGAGATGCGGTGAGGCTGGTCATCCTGTGAAGACTTGCGGGAACCCCAATCCTAGCTGAAATGTGTAGTAGATATAGTGCTTTTATTTTGGTGTTGAACATAGCTGCTCCATACATAGTTATGAATGTATCCTAACTTATATATTTTTGGTAGTTGGGAAATCAGCTATTGTGTGCATAAACACAATATATTTTGGCTTTCTGTAATGAAATGTAAATGCCCTTTTGAATTTCAGGATGGTACTTTGTGGCTTTTGGACCCAAGTACCGAGATGAAATTTTCTTATAACTATGTAAATGTACATGACCTATATAAATATGATAAGTTATATTATATGAGATAACATCTTTTGTATTGCCGGTAGCTTTTGTGTTAAGATTTGAAAATGTTGAGTATGACAACTATGATGAGTATGGCATTATTTTTCTTTGGCCCCTGGGTAGTTGTGATAATCATGTTGTAAAAACGTAACAAAGTCTTGGAAATCCGTCATATGTGTCTTGGAAATGTAGATATCAAATGGACGCATGAATGCTAGATTGGACGATTTTGGATATTTGTAAAATTACGACATATATGTAGGAAATTCGTCATATATGTCTTGAAAATCCATCATATGTGTCTTGGAAACGTAGATGTCAAATGTGTCTTGTAAACGCATGGGAAATGGAAGCATGAATTTACCAAGGAAAATTTCAGAGACTCAGAAAATTACACTAGTATGTTGGAGATCCCTCGTACATGTCTTTGAAATATATCATATGTGACTTGGAAATATGTCATATATGTCTTGGAAATCCATTTGCGAAATGGAAGCATGAGTTTACCAATAAAGATTTCAGAGACTCAGGGAATTACATGAGTACGTCGGAAATCCCTCATACATGTCTTGGAAATATATCATATGTGACTTGGAAATATGTCAAATGTGTCTTGGAAATCCGAATGCGAAATGCAAGCATAAATTTACCATGGACGATCTCAGAGACTCAGAAAATTACACAAGTATGTTAAAAAATCGTCATATATGTCTTGGAAATATCTCATATGTGTCTTGGAAATATGTCATATGTGTCTTGGAAATACGTATGCGAAATGCCCAACAGATCGAAGACAAAGACCACAACGTCACGAGGCGTGGCGTTTCCAGATGCAGGGGAGACAATGGCCACGGCTTGACAAGGAGCGGCGTTTCCAGATGCAGGGGAGATAATGGCAATGACGTGACGAGGCCCGGCGTTTCTAGATGCACCGGAGACGATGGCAACGCCGTGGCACAGCGGCGATGGAGATGCCCAGACGGTACAGCGGAGCCAATGATGGCCAGACAGTGTTTCTAGATGCAGGGGTTTGCTTCACCTTGCAACTTTACTTCCTCCCTCTCGTATCAGACTATCAATACTTTAGTTTACTATTCTTTCTTGTGCAAGGGAAAAATGGTCTTTGACTCTCCCACAATTATTTTCACTTTGCCTCCTTGGGGGCTTAGTGAAGTTTCAGAAAGTTAGGGGGGGAATCTGAGATTATTTCACTATTGTGGGGGCAAACTGAAATTTTCCCATGAATAAGGGGGAAGATAGTGAAAGGCATGAGTTAAAGCCTTTCATTGATATATGGTTGGTGGAGCATATTATGTAATTTGTAGTATAGTTTTATTATAGTACTAATCGATAAGAATATTTCAAATCATATATTTCTAATCGTTAGTTGATAATTACGTTTTTCTTTCTTTTTTATGTTTGCATGCATGACTTCTTATGATAAACTTTTAAATGTGAACACAGACTTCCATCATAGTGTAACCTACAAGTCTCAAGTATCATTACGTATTTCTGGCCCTACAAGTTTGAAATAATGTTAACGAAAACAGAGGAAGTGATCAATATACCCTGTGAAACTGCCCCCCACCACAACAACACTACGCGCCATGATAATGGCTACTATGAGATAACATTTTTTTTTAAAAAAAATTGAAAATAGTCACACCAATTATGGTTTAGGTAATCACAATACATTATATTACATCTTTTAAAATAGAATAAAAAAATAGTCGGGGATAGGAGAAAGCAATTTTAAGAAAAGAAAACGATAAAACTAATTTACTAATTAATGTCATGTAAGATTTCATGATGGATTAAATGATATGATTTATTATACTATAAATGATGTCGTATTCTAGGTTCATGTAAGAATTTTATATCTCGATGTTCGATCCACGAAAACACATTTAATTTTCAGGTTTTGAACATACCTAAAAACTTTTTGATACTGGATCGATACTCCAAAAAATATATTTAGGTATTCGATGCAATTAAACAAATACTTTAGGTTGACATACGTAACACAGAGTACTTTTTTTTATAAAGAAATGAAAATCAGCTAGAATTAAACATTAACTGAGAGGTAGGTACAATCCCGTCCAATCAAATGAGACAGATCCTCAAGAGGATTAATGTTCGCCCTGCGCCGCAAGTGCACGAGTCGCGCCAAGTAATAAAGTGATGAGAAAAGTATCGTTCCCACGAGAATTTGTCCAAAACCCGGTTAAACAATTATTATTACACTCTCGCCCAATTTGAGTGACACAAATGTTGAGATTAAAAATTAACTAAGAAAATAAAATGAAAATAAACTATAAACAAGTGATTCTCCAACTTCAAGGATAAAATGGGTCCTAAGATTATCTATCCCCCTTGTACTTCTTAAAACTCAATTAACCTCCCCTCAAAGAAGCTCTCAACGAAATCATGTGCTAATCTAGGGTTCGTAGAGTACTTGTAAACGCTCTCTCAAGTCAGGAACAAGTGTTTAGTCTTATTAAGTGCACAATCTCTTGCTACAAGTTAATAAGACCCAATTCTCATGCTCCAACCCCAATGTGACTATGCAAGGCTAGCAAGTATATCTCTATCTTACCAACAAAACGATCCATCCATGCAAACTTCAGGTTCTTGCACTATTTTACCCAAGTTTTACACTCAACCTAGCTCTCTCGAGTCATAAATCAAGTGAACCCAACATCTAAATGGTGATCAAGCACTTAGAAGCATTAAGAATAGAGTAAAATAAGCACATATATATCATTAATTACAACATAAGAGGAGGAATCAATAATCAATACATACAAGGGTTCAAAATAATCCTAAAATCAAAGTATTTAGCTACTCATGTTCTACAACTCCATGGGAGCATATATATACAACATTACAAAACAGAACAAGAGAAGAGAATAAAGATGGAAGAGATAAACCAAGAGAGGAAGCCCAAATCTCTTCGAAGCTCCAAGCCCAAGCTCAATCCCCACCAAGCTCCAAGCCCTAGCAGAGCAAAATACTCCCAAAATGCCCCAAAAGTCGAAGAATGAGGGCTCACAACGAAACCCTAGCTTTTATATCACTTAAAGCACCCCCTGTTCTGTCCAAAACGCGCAAAATCACGCAGTTTGCCGTGGGTTTCGCCGCGGCGAACCCACGGCGAGCTCAAAAACTTCAGAACTGATAAATTCTTGCTGTGGCTTTCGCCGCGGCGAGATGACGGTGAGCTTTCCAAAATGGGCAAAGGCAGATGCACTTCGCCGTGGGTCTCGCCGCGGCGAGGCCGCGGCGAAGTCCCCTTTATTCTGTTTTCTTGCCTTTTTCTTTATTCCTTGGGCTGCTCTGACTTCTTCTTATTTTTGTTCAATTGGGAGCTTAGTGGAGGGCTAAAATCTCTTGTTTATTGCGTCAAATTATTCCTACAAAAATTTACATAAAACAATATGAGAAACTAACTATAAAAACAATCAAAATCTACATAAATAAACAATGATATGCAACCGAAAATCAAATGAGCATTTTCCTATCTTGAATATCCAAAATTTATTAATGATTTAATAAACTAAAGGAAAATATACTCAAATAACATGAATTTCTAGGAGTTATCAATTAACAACAAAGTTAAATACTGGCATCAAATTGATCGCTTGCTTGGCTAGGTAGTCTGCCACATAATTCGCTGATCTCGAAACATAATTTATCACAATCTCCCAAAGTTGAGCAACCCAAAACTTTGCTTCCTCAATCAAAGATGTATCCCAAGGTCAAGTAACACAAATTACTTTACGATACAGAATACATATGGAAAAATACGTGCTAGATACAACTTAACCTTAAAGATGAAAGTAGAGAAACCTATAAAAGGATTGACACATAAACAATGGTGGTCTAGGTGTGAAGCATTGGACCGAATCAGTTCAAGCCAATTTGATACAAAAAGCATAAAGATCTCAATTTTAGTGAATCACATTCCATGCTCATCACAAAGATGAACAATATGTTTCTCATCTTAATTTAGACCATTCAGATTTATTTAAATGATCCATATTTAATTTAATTCATTTTAAAATTTTAATAATTATTTATTTTAATGGATACAAAATAAAATAAAGTTTATCTTATAACTATCATTTTTTCTAAAAAAAAAAAAGAAAACTAGTTTTATCATTGAAAAAAGTAGCTAATCAATTAAAAATTTTGAATCTAGATTATTCATATCAAATTATTGATTGTCTACATTTTATTTCAGCGATGAGAAATGATTTCTAATCACTGCTATGGCCCATATGCATTGAATGAGGACCCTAATTTTAGTATAATATTCGCTCGTTTTGCGTGATACCTTGAGAAATTAAGCACTACCTACAGGCTTATTATTGACCTTCCATACCATAATTAAATTTAATGCATTATCAAATAAAACTTCCACAATGTAAATAAAAAAATAATTAACCGTTGTAGTTTTCCCCATTTCTTTAAGGGTCAATGTCCATTTTTACCCCGAAAGTAACCGTAAAGGAGTATTGAGTATCTGGAAGTAATTTGAAGATCATATATACATCGGAAGTGTCTAAATCGTAGCAAATTTACCCCACCGTTTAAAACATTAACTTTAACCGTTATCTTTGATCCACCAACGCTGACGTGGCTCTATCACCACATACATGTCATCATTTTAAGATCCATTTTTACCCTAAAAGTAACCACTAATGAGCATTCACTCCGGGCATAAACGCTCTTTGGTGGTTACTTCCAAGGTAAAAATGGATTTTAAAATGATGACATGTACATGGTGACAGAGCCACATCATCATTCGTGTGTCAAAAAGTAGGATTTAACGATCAAAGTTAACATTTTAAATGGTGGGAATAAGTTTGCTACGATTTGGATTTTTCCAAGGCAAATATGCTCTTGGAGTTATTTCTGGATACTCATTGCTTTTTTGTGATTACTTTCGCGGCAAAAATGAACCTTGTCCCTTTCTTTAATTTGCTTTGATTTTTCTTTTCATAAATATTATGAGATTTAGTTAATATAGAAAAGCTTGATTAATTTTTTTAAATAAATATATACATGATTAAATATGTTTGTAAATGTTTGAAGAAATGTCTAATTTTTTTTAAATTACAGATATATATTATATATAACCTCTTAAACTTATATATCATTTTTACGGCACAAAATTATTTTGTTTGAAATATTTTTTAACCAATTTAAAAAAAATAAATAAATAAGTTTCCATAAATAATTGCTTTGAAAAATTGAAATCATATAAGTTTTGTAATATAAGAAAAATTAAAGTTTTATAAAATATTTAAAGGTTTTAAAATATATATCTTGGAATTGTTTCTTGACTGCCTGGAAAATTATTTTTAAGAAAATGTAACGAAGGATGAGTTCTTGCCAAAATAAAAGTTTAAAGGTTAAATTTAATAGTCAATGAAAATTAAATGTAATATAATAGAAAACAGTTAGAGTGTTTGTTGTTAATCTCATATATTTTAATTTTATTAAGGTTAAATAGAGGGATAATTACCAACAAGTAATTAATCAAGATGGTGAGTGGTCTTGATCATTTAAGAATAAGAACACAAGTTCAATTCTAGGGAAGCCTTGTCGATAAAGGAGTTAACTCATTAAAACTCGCACTCTACATCCCCAATCCCAAATAAGTTGGTTGCCGAAGGCGCAGATGCCGGATGGTAGGTCTCCCCTCATTCCCAAAAAAGAAAAAGAGGGAAAATTCATATAATTGATGTAAAAACAAAAAAAAAGGATGTTAACATGTTTTACTCTAATATTTAATATATAGATAAATATAAATGTAACAGATTATGTGGAAAAAGAAACGGTTAGTTGTTAGAAAATGAGTATAATTGGAAGTTAAAAGGGGTTTTTTAACTGAAGAAAAAGGTCTGGCACTGAATTTAGCGCCACTGAAATGAAACGCAATCACCAACTATAAACCCCACATCTGTTCGTCTTTTTGAAGGAATAATAAACTATGTACTACAACCACATTTCTGAATTTTAGCTTCGAAGATTTCAAGCTACAACCTCAATTTTTTGGGGTTTCTTTGGTTTTGATTTGGCCGATTTCGCTGTTTTGTTCCTGAAATTAGCTTATCCTCTGGAATGGACAGTACTGTGTGCTTTGTTATGGTAAGAACTAGGAACCATTACCATATGATTCTGGTCTGAACTTATGAAGCTTTTTTTTTTATTTTTTATTTTTATGTAAACCTACTGATTTTTAGGAAATGGTAAATGCTAGGGTGAGAAATTAAGTAATTGGAATCGTAGAAATTATTCTTCTTCGAAAAGAAATTTCCAGTGGGCGCTGAAATTTAGCTGTTTTCCTGGTTGAACTTTGTGGTCTAACAACTTTTACGTAACGCCACTATACCTTGTGGAAATTCCCAACTTATAATTTTGGTTGAGCTGGAATCTTACTCATCAGTTCTCTCCCTATTGTGGTAGGGTTCATGTGGCCAGTGTAATAGGTTGCACGGGGATTTATACCTTTTAAGTTTTATGAGTGATTCATCTTGCTCGCCTGGTGCTAACTTTTTGGAGTCTCTTTGATTTGTTATCACGATAGAACATTGACCCTGACAATACATGTCATGTCTCATGCTGTTCTTGTGATTTAAAGGCTTTTAAATGTATGTCTTTCTAACCGTCAGATTTTGTGAATATTTTGGGCAGAGATTACTCGAATATTTTGTACAGATATTACTGGAACTTCTGACCTGACTGGGCCACTGGAGCCACCCAAGAGTGAGGGATAATGTTGGTTAGATATCCTTTGTCTCTTCTTTTCTATGGGGCGTAAATTAACATAGTGTAAATTTTCAAGGGAGAGTTATTAATGCTGATTTCTAAAATAAGCATCGCCTTCGAAGACAAAGTTTTCTTTTCTTTTTCTTTTCTTTTGGTTATGCTGCTTGTAAGTAAGTAAACGACTTATTTAATGGTTGCAAATTACTCTGTCATGTTTTAACCTTTCAGCTCTGGCTTTTCTTTCTCATTTTCTTTTTCTATCAAGTGTCACTACCTTCCTGGAATTTATTGATCACTTTATTTATTATTGTATCATTTCATATTATTACTTTTTGATGCCAAATATTATATTTTCTCATTATATTACGAAGAAACCACCTGAGATTCTGAGTTGATAATTTTACTTGGGCTGATCTGCAGGTGTGGCAGACCTCACGATATGGTCTGTGCAGGGTCTACTCAAAGGGAATATGGTGGAAATAGAAGAAAACCAGAAAGTATTGGCGAAGCTTCAGTCTATGTTCCTGGTCTAATAACTCCTAAACCTGTTGATTTTGCTCAGTATCTTGGTGATCACTTGTCGAAGAATGCAGTGGAACGTTTATCTGCTCTCAGAACTCGTTCCAACATATTCGGATCATTCCAAAAAATGAAAAGACAATGCAATTGTTGATCAACAGTAATATTGTATGCTCTGTTCTCATTGGTTTCGAAACAGAGCATGGAGAGAACAAGCGTTATGACTTAAAACGTGACAGAGGAAGAAAATGAAGAACAAGTTCAATTTCTTGTGACCTGCTTTTGTGAAGCTTGTCTTATTTCATTATCATCTTGTTTAGTTGCTTAACCATTTGTCTTGGAGACATTATGTTCTTCTGGAAAAGAAAAAGAACGAAATAACATTACAAAATGTGGTGCTATCAAGAAATGTCTCTATTATAAAAAAAAAAAAATTGTATCATTCATCATCATTTCTTTATGGAATCATCTTACTTTTTTCTTCAATCTGATTGCACCATATGCAATTAATGTAAAAAAGAAAAAAAGACTAGACTGATAATTAGAAAAGAAACCGGGAAAGGCACAAACACTTTTTTTTTGGATATTTTAACGGGCAATCAGTGCTGATCAGGATCCGATTACCAGGTATCCAAATAACTGATTACTCTAGTTTCGAGGTTCGTGGCTTCCTCTCCCAACACATGTGTCTCCTCTAGGACTCGAAGGCACAAACACTTTTCAAACAGGCTAAATCAATGGATATCTATTTTGTTGAAAGAATAAGGATATAAATTTCCTACTTGCTTCGTAGAAAACCCCCCGTACATGTCCTTTTTTCAACTAACCACATAATGTGTTGATGCATTCATATGATGCTTCCACAAATTATGCTCAGCTAAAATGTGTAGCTCACAAAGGATTTGAGGCAGGTTACACTTTGAAGCAAGGGGGTAATAGGACTTGAATTTATATAGGTTTTATGTAATTATATAGCAATATATTGATTTAGCTCATTGGTATGAAGAAGATCAAAATAATTAGCATCGGTATTAAGACCATGGACAACACCACCTACATCCATTAATCATATCATTTCTACAACATAACATGACCTCGCCATGTATGTAAAACATACTTATGTTTTGGAAGACTATTTTGAGCGTATGCATTGCAAATTGTAAAAATTTATGTGTTTTAGCAGAGGTCTGTCAACAACTATTGCAATAACAGACACTGAAGTTTTCTTTTAACATTTGACCTCTTATATAGTGGTAAAAATGGCAGCACCATCGCTAAACTTGGTATTTAGCACTAGTTTTGCATAATAACCACCATTCAAAATTATTATGGCTCCCCAAACAAGGGTGCCTTTTCATTATTTTGGTGAAATGTTTCAAAGGTTGTGACTGAAATTCTGCCATTAGGATCAGTTACATTGATGTGTACTGATTAGCATATATTCAATAAATGATGACAATACATAAACATCAATTGATACTCCCCGTCCTAAATATAAGAAGTAACATGTCAAATTTTTTAATCCTAAATATAAGAGGTAATATGCAAAAGTCAAAGTAATAAATGTATGCTTTCTATTTCTGCCATTGTATAGTAGTAAATGCAAGGAGAGAAGAGAAAATGTGCATAATAAATAAGCAAGGGTAAAAATGGAAATTTCTGTTAAATCTACCCATAATAAATGATTCTAACATGTTTTTATTGGTACGTGTAAAAAAGTTGACTACCTCTTGTAATAGAGACCAGAAGGAGTATATTCATTTTATGTGACTAACAAAAATATGGTCCTACAAAGATTAAACATAGATCAAAGCCAACAAACTCCAGTAGTAAATTAGTTGGAATATTTATTAATAATAGACAATTTATCTCCATATTAAAATTGCAAGGTAGTAATATTTTTTTTGCCAAAGCAAGCTGGTACCGCATTCATGTGGTTATTACATTCACCAATAGGAAGTGTTGTACATGAAAATACATAAACATATACAAATCATAATCAATTCTAGTAAAACTTAAATTCTTGAATCAAATTTAACAAGAAATTATTTGAGTATAGTTGAGAAGGGATTTTGCCAATATCAAGAAGAAGAGGGGGAATGTTAAAACACAATATTTTTGCAGCGAGTGGAGCGACAATTTTAGTGTCAAGAGTGAAACACCAACTTCAAGGCAACCAAACAAACTGATTGCATCTATATTAATAACTCAAAGTTAAAGTGGTGTGCCAGCATGGATGCATCCTTCAAACAAACAAGATACAAGCAAGATGATTAAATCAAACTAGAGAAATCCCTATCAAAGGTGTACTCAACATGCTAATGTGATCCATTGAAAATCCAAAGGAGAAGAATAAATAGTTGAGTGAAATTTGTTTCACTTTTCCGTATACAGTATCCATTAAGGTAATGATCGAAATGACGACAAGTTCGATTATTATTATTATAATCTGGTAGAGAATAGTGAAATATTGTGGCTAAAGACGCTTCTGAATTATGTTTTTCTTGGATTTCATACCCATTACCCTCTAAATAATTGAATCCCATTACTCCCATAGTCCAACAGGGCGATCAATTTGAAGGAATGCGATTGATCTTTTTGGATACCTCTTCAATGATCTCATTTATAAATTTATATTCGGGCTGAGACCTGCAACAGAGAAGACAATCATCTGAAGTGAGTCTGAAGTTGGTAGTCCAATCTACTGTCCATTCTCTACATCAAGATTCATTTCAATTCCACTTATTGAAGAAACAAAAATAAAAATCATCATGCATACACCATCAAAAACAACAACAGAAAACTGTGGTGAAAGGTACCCACCCATGTTGGTAATGCCATCCAGATAGGTTAGCCGCCGCACATAAAGCCGCCCTCCACTTACTCACTTTCTCCTTGTTGGCTTGAAATCGACCCACATGTTTTTCCAATGCCTTTCTATAACTCCCACTTTGGTGACGCACTTCTGATGGATCAACACTGTAGAACAGTGGCCAGACAAACCGACCTTCTCCTTTGACATACTGAAGTATGTTGACAAGTTCATCAAGGCAAAATGTAGAGGAAGCATAATTTTCAGTGAAAACAATTATGGCAATCCTAGATTGTTGGATGGCATTGAGAAGAGATGGAGTGATTTCTTCTCCTCTTTGGAGATCCACATCATCAATGAAGGTGATAATATCCTTTTGATTTAGAGAATTGTAGAGATGGCCAGTAAAATTGTTGCAGGTATCTTCACCTCTAAAACTAAGGAACACATCGAAAGTCCATTCACTTCTGAAACTATCATCGCTTACTTTTAGGATTTCATGGACCTCTCTATGAGGAATTTTTTCATACTTGTCCATCATAGAATTCCATTCTTCTATTCTTTTACCAAATAGGTTAGAGCCTATTACCTCCAAAACCAACGAAAGGCCACCAGCATAAAGGACTGCACGGTTTGCAACATCGATGTAACCTGGCTCAACTTTGTTGTTCTTGAAGGTATTCCAGCTCAACAACTCAAGGGATTTATTAGCATTTATCTTTTTCACCTTATATAATTTTTTCACCCCATGAGCAGTAAGCAAATGTTTGTTTCTTGCCGTGATAATGATCCTACTGCCAAATCCAAACCAATCAGGTCCGCCGGCAATTGCCTATAACTGTTTGATCGTATCAATATCATCAAGAATCAAAAGAACCTTCTTCACGTAGAGCGTTCTTTTAATGGTTGGAATCCCTTTATGAACATCTCCGAGTCTAAGATTTTCTTCTGCAACAAGTTCGGAAAGTAGAATCTCTTGAAGTTGTACAAGTCCATGCTTGTTAATTGCCTTCTCTCTAATATCAGCGAGAAAACATACACCCTCAAATTGATCACCAATGACATTATAAACACCACGTGCAACTGTTGTTTTACCAACCCCACCAATTCCATATATCCCCACCATGTTAACCCCCTCATCAGACCCAAGTTCCAAAAGCGAGATCACTTCCTGAACAGTAGATTCTAGCCCAACAGGGTGATTAGCTACATGTAAAAGAGGGCGATTGATCTTTTTGGATACATCTTCAACAATCTCACTCACAAATTGATGGTGATACTCAGTTCTACCACAGGACAGAAAACCATGCGTAGTGTAGCCCAAGTTAGTAGTGTCAAATTTAGTGTACACTTCCTACATCAAAATTCATTTCAGGTCTAACTTTTCCAAGAAACAAGTATGAAAATTATAGTGCATACAACATCAAAAAACAAAATAACAGTCATCCATTCATATATAAAGACTTAGATGACTATTTTTTGAAAGATCCTAATAAAGTTAAATAAGTTACTTATACATAAATTCATTTAGTTGACTTTTTTTTACGAAAGTCTCTATTAAAATTAAATAAGTTACTTCACTTGAAATGTTTTTAAACTAGTTTATTTGACGTATAAGTGAACATATAATCTAGTAATACGCATTTGGTAGTTGTGCTTCCTCAACCTCTTTAAAAAAAAGGTCAATTAGATCTCATATTTATGAAGAAGTAACAACAAAAATACAATAAGAGAAAGTTGAGATGAAAAGTAGCAGTCACCCATGTAGGAAATGCCAGCCAAATAGTCTAGCCGCCGCACGTAAAGCCTTCCTCCTCTGACTCTCTCTATCATCGTTGGCTTGAAATCGATCATCATAGTGCCACATCTAGGGTGGATCGTCACCGTAGAACAGCCGCCAAACCAACCGACGTTCACCTGCGACGTACTGAAGTATGTTGACAAGAACATCAAGGAAAACAGTGGAGGAACGATATTCTCGTAAGAAAACAACAATCGTAATCCTAGATTGTTTGATTGCATTGATGAGATCTGGAGTGATTTCTTGCCCTCTTTGGCGACTCACATCATTGATGAAGGTACGAATACCCTTTTCATGAAGAGAACGACAGAGGATTCCGATGAAATTGGAGCGGAATTCGTCACCTATAAAACTAAGGAACATGTCATACTTCCATTCGCCGGTGAGGGACGACGATGACGATGACGATGATACTAGCCCTTGACCTGCCATTACAAATAAATAACAAAAATGAAAACTAAGAACGACTCAGGTATGACATGAGGAACTCAAGGTATTTGGGTTAATGATGAAATCATGGCAACTTACCGTTGAATTGACAGAGTCAATAGTGATGATCTTCGTTTCCCCTATGAGAACACTTCTTCCCCCCACCACAACGGTTTGACGGAGAAAAAGACTGAACTAAAATATTGATAAACAGTGGGTGACCGCGCGCATGTTTATATATTTATTTATTTATATATATATATGAAAGCGAAAACTGAGGATTAGCTTTATTTTAAGGGAAAATTGTATTCAGGTTTAAAAAAAATTAGTGCTAAGATGTAAAAATACCCATTTGAGTTTGTTAAATGTGCACTTGCACCATCTAAAACTTTGGTGCAAAAATACTCATATACATTTGAAAATATAGTAAGAATGTCTACATCGTTTAATGTGCCCAATGTGTTGACCGTTAAGTGGACCAGAGATGCTGAAGTGGAAGCTGATAGGGCTCACTAATTCATTGTTATGCGCACATTTGAAAATTTTACATAGGGTATTTTTACATCTTAAGTTATTGGTGTCTGACATTTTTATATCACGTCAACATCTCTAGTCACAGTAACAGTTAATATTGGCACATTTAATGGTATTGGCATTTTGCTCCATTTTTTAATGTATATGGGTATTTTTACACCCAAAGTTTTAATATGGTGCCATATGCACATTTGACAAATTTGGATAGGTATTTTTACACCCTAACCCAAAATATTAATAGTTCAAGATATCTTAAAATCTTAAAATTATTCATAAGTCTCAAGGATTGTATGAAAAAATTTACAGCCCTCAAGGGACAAGTGCCAAACATAATGCAATTTTAAAATTACCAAGTTACCCTCATCGGTTAGTTGTTAATGTACGTTGTGACAATTGTTAATATAATTTTGTTTAGTTGTTAATAACAAAAGTTTTGAATATGTTGATTTTACTTATTGGTAACAAATGCAATTATCAATCAAGGCACATTAACTTGTTAATAAAGAAACTCCTACTAGTTAATGTTCTTCTTTGTCTATTAGGAAGGGGCAATGCTAACAATTTTACAATTGCATCATATTATCCTCAGATTTTTTGAGATTTATTAGTTCATGGACTAATGGTTATAAAAGACACAAAGCTCAAAAATCAAAACTAAAATTAAGTGAAAGTTTAAGGACCATAACCATCGATATTAAAGTTCAGGTCTCAAAACAAAATTGAATGGATGTTTAATGATCAAAACAAAATTTGGGTGGAAGTTCAATGACATAAAGTAGGATTATCCTCATCATTAATATTCGCTAATTTCTAAATATAAAATTTAGGTGGGAGGTTTTTTTATTAAATCCAATTGCAAGATCCCAATCTATTTTATGTTTTTAGATAAAAAAATATATATTTTATCTCTCAATTTTATTATTTTTTGAAAATTATCCTGATCATTATATTCCAAAAAAAAATTATCCTGATCGGTTAAGCATGTAAAGGGGATTCTCATTATTGAAAGTAATTTTCAATGCTTAGTAGGGTATTTTAGGAAACCCAAAATATAACCATTTTTGCTCGATTATACAGAACTCCCCTGAAGAAGTCGATTGCAACATGATACAGAGTTAACTCTGATAATGGATATGTTTTACAGGTTTTGGATTGGGGGGATTTATTATTAATCTATAATACTCATGAATGCAGATTTTTTTTTGTTATAATTTAATTTAATTGTACATATCATTTTGTTTGAATTAAATTAAACATCAGCTTTCTACAACAAAAGTCAAACCAAATTTAAATTAAATTATAACCTAAATCAATAATTGAGTTCACCTAATTATATTTAATCCAATTTCCTTTTCAGATATTGTCAAGTCTTGAGATTGTCAATTAGTTAATGAAGATATAATGAAGACTGTGTGTGTATGGATGGACAATTTTAAAAAAAATTGAAAATTGAGAGGTACGTAAACTCATAATCAATTATTTGTGTGAAGTATATAAAAATTAATGCGATTACAAATCTCATGTAATAAGCGTGTAGTTTACACTTATTTGGATATGGTTAAAAGTTTAGAGCTATAATTGGTATGAAATGAGGTATTCAAGCTCATCGTTTGGTTAAATTTCCAACATTTTCCCAATATTAAAAACACTTTTTTAAAAAAAAAATGAAAACATGATATCATTGGTTATCAAAGTTAGCAAGTATTACACCATACAGTTTTTTTTTTTTTTTTATAAATGATCAAAATGCATTAATGAAATCATCAGGTCAAAAAGAAATGCATTAATGAAAGGACCGGTACAATATAAGGTTTCACAAAACAAAATAAGGACACGAATTTAGAACATGAAAAGATCTAGGATGCATAGAAGGTACTACTTGAATAATAGAAAAAATGAAAGACTAGCAACAGATATGATATATCTATAAAGAGCATTTACTAAAATCTTTGTTTGCTCCTTTTGGCGTAAGAAATTGTTTTTTTTTTGAAACAGAAGACTTCGAAGTTCGAATTGATCCTTCCTAAAATTTGAGAAGAATATTGAATTTTTAATCCAATATAAGCTAGCTAGCTATAAAACATATCAAACCAAAATGAAGGCAGGATTCAAATCAACTCCATACATGATTGTTATGAACATCAAACAAATAAATTACGGACTACATCCATAAAATCGTATCATCTTCTACAAATATCTCTACACTTGTCCATTCAAGGGAGTTTACAAGACACAACAATGTCGCAGAAGGAGAGGGGAGCCCACCTACACCAGAAGGAGAGGAGAGATGAAATATTTGAAAAGGGTGAGATTCATAACTGCTGCAATTTTAAGAATTTATATACACACACTCTTAATCTTATTTATATGTCATTTCGCATGTATTTTTTCTAACGTAATAAAAAAACTTTAAACCTCATTAAATTATAAATTTTAACATTTTTAACTTTATCATAATATACACTACATATACCCCATAAAGATAAAATCTACACAATAATAAACTAATGGTAAAACCGTACATTCAAGTGCAAAATTTAATTATCTGACTTATAGGCAGTAAAAATCTTCTCTCTCAGACTTATAAATAATACTACAAAAATTTAGCAGAGTCTATGAGACAAACCACCATGGAGAACATCCCTTTGTTTTCTTATGTATTTTAGCAGTGGTCTGACACCAGGTACTGCTAAAACCGACACCGAAGTCTTTCTTTTATCATTCGACCTTTTGTATAGTGGCCACACCATTGTTAAATTCGGTATTACATCATAGCCCAATATTGCAATAAAACGTCTTTTTTGTAGTAAGTAGGATGAAAATTAAATATATACCACACAAGACAGGAAAGACTGATTCTACACAAAAGCTTGAAATCCATCCATTACTTTTACAAATTAATCGTCTAAGAGAAATGACCACCGAGCGTCAAATAGTTCCAAGAACTTACCATCCAACATTGAAAATTGTCATGGCACCCCAAACAAGGGTCCTTTTTTCATTATTTTGGAAAAGAGTTCCAAAGATTATGACTGAAGGTAAGACAACAGAAGATATGACAAACAACAGGTAATAGTCATTCACAAGTCGATACCAGAAGAAGACCTCATCCACCCCAACACGGGAAGAGAATCCTGTGAAATCCATCACGGAGAATTGTAAGGGCTAACACCCCTGATAGGCCAGATGCTCTAGTCATTGTTTAAAAGAAAACAATGGTGACCCTAAAAAGTGTATGAGAAACATGAATAGGACATGCTAAGAAAAGTGGCAAAAGGCCAAGCAAGAGGATATGGATTCCTTTGAAAATAAGCTAATAGTGGCAAATGGTTGATCTACCACCTAGCCGAAAGGCAATTAGGGACAAGTAGGATTCCCAAATTTATTGGTGAATCGATCAATTGAAAAACCTAAAGCACACTTGGTGGTTAAGGGGTACACAACAAGTGACGTTGTGTGTTTTAACACCTAAAAGCTAATTTCAGCCATGATGACAAGCTTAGGCTTGTAATTACATCAATCGGGTGTAATGAACGTTTTCCAGTTGGGAGACTAGATGAGTAATTCAACCTGAAGCAACTTGTGGGTGACAGAGAATTAATCATCTAGGCAGTAGTGTATGAAGTTTCACAATGTGATAACTTTGTCAACTTTGTAATGATCAAAGAAGACCACTGTGTGCACATTTAAGGATCTTGGGATGATTTGTGATATTGTCTTATGTCTATAACATATCATTAGCCTAAATAAGTATTAAGAAAGTTAAAACACTTAGGGATTAGTTACCCTTGAGAGAGCATGGGCAAGACAAAATATATCTTGAGAGACAAGATGAACAGAGATTAAACAAGGAGAATGATATGCTTGTCACAGAGGACACACACAAGTATACTCTTTGTGCATCTTAATATGAAAGTCTATATCCCAAATATGCCCTCTTAACCAAAGCATATGATCTATGTGAGAGCATGCACCCTGCAAAGGAATCTAATATAGAATAGGAGAAAGAGTCCCATACTCAAGCACACTCGGTATATTGTTGTATACATCATAATGTACAAGACCAAATACATGGTATGTGGTTGGACTTGTAAATCTTTTTGGTTCATCCTAGTTACGAGGTACTAGGATGCTGTAAAAGGGATGATAAGATACCTTAGAAGAACCATGGAGTGTAAGTCATGAAACACAATTTGGGTTGGAGGCCTAAGCTAGCAACATTCAGCTTAAAAAGAAAAGGGTTCTTGCTGATTGATAAAGCTGGGGTGTAAGAAATAGACAAGTGTGTCTTTATCTTCCATGGAATCAGAACACAAAGTGTTCAGCAACTACTCAAGAAGTTGAGTGACTTGAAATTCCTAAAGCGATCAGGAATGAATGGTAAAGGACCAAGGTACGTCACAATAGCAAGCGGCAACAACCTATGATAAAGACCCTCCCTAATACAGCAAGACCGAATACATAGACACATGATACCTCTTTGTGAGAAGCATGGTTGCTAAGGAGCAAGCAACAGTTCAACATCTTTCTGTTTACAAAAATGTTGATAGACCCCCTTATGACGCCCACAGCTGAATGTTCATTTTAAAGATGAACTAAGACTTAGGCACGTGTATAACATAAGGTTTTGAACTTCTTTTATATGAGAATAAAAGAGATGCATTCCTATTATGTATGTATAGATACATATATATATGTGTAAGATATACAATGACTAGTGTGTCGTACAGGTTAAGGCTAACCCACTCACACGGGTAGTCGCCTTTATGTTCAAAGGACATAGAAGGTATGACATCAAGTGATCACCTTGAGATGGTCAATAAGTATTGTAACATCTTATCTTTTACTACTATATTATCGTATTTTAATTGAATTATAACCACTTTTTAATACCGAAAGCCCTAAAATATGAAAAATTTTAAACCTTTCTCTTCGGAAACAATATTCCAACCTTAATATAGTTGGAATGGGCTTTTCGGACTAATTTAAAATACTAAAATCTTTTTATAAGATCCAGTGGTTATAAGACAATTAAAATATTAATTAGATTTGCCTTAATATCGATCTAAGACTTAATAACGATTAGCGTGGCTTAAAAATAAACTAGAGGAACAATCTCGATCGACGATCCTCTTTAACTGTATCTATCAGCTTACCGCTCATCAGTTATATACTTATGCTTGTCTTTTTGCTTATCTTTCATATTTACAATATATACAACTAGGCCCAAAATGTTTATCATAATACACTAACAAGCAGGCATTCCTGCTTTCTTCTACTTTACCTTACTCCCCAAAAAGTCTATCTCCTGCTAGCTTATCTGAAAAGCAATGGTTCAACGCAGTTTATCTCATTAACCTTTATTCTCTTGAATATATATTCTGACATGTATGCATTTTATAAATCAGTGCAAATAGTGAAAGCTTATTCCTATTAATCTGTGTGCGATCCGCACCTACCAACCACTAGTAACGATATATTCGTTAAGAGTGGAGGCTCTACCTGCAGGATTTCTCGTTATAGCATTTAAAACTATAACTAACTGGTTGGGAAAAGAGGTGGTCAAACCCCTAAACCCTGGAGTACTCCAACTGAGGAATAATAACTTATCAACTAAATGCAACAGATAATATAAAATGATACATGTACTTTAATTTGTTACTGAAATAAACTGCTACCTGATTCTGGATTTACTCTTCGCAGTACTCTTTCTCTGCCTCGTATTCTGGAATTTCTATTCCACTATCTTGTCCTATAAATATTTATAATAAAAAAAATAATACATTAATATCTAACTTAGGGATAATAATTAAACGGCTCTTTCAGTCCTATTGTACTACCCCTTTCTATTTCTAATTCTATTAATTCTTAATTTCTAAATAAATGGTTAATCACACCATTATTAACACATGTTGCACAACACAAACTAATATACACACAAATAACATTAATATACACAATACATAACATAAGCACCAAAAGTACCTTTATTATTTCAAATTAATTAATCCTTCCTTTTGATCAATTAATAATTCAATAATAAATTTCCTTCTACCTCATTAATCTTATCCTAATTGCAAATAAAATCTTAATTCACAATCTTTAAAATAATAATCCAAAAGAATTCAACTCTTACCCTCACACCAATGACAAATCAACAATCTACAAATGTAACTCACATTACATTTTAAACCAAGTCTAACAAGTCCAAGAACAACCAATTAAGTTCCCAACTTCTCTTAAATCAATTCCCATCAACTAATACCATTACTTCCCTTCCTTTGCCCATAAGCCAGCAACCAAGACAGCTAGAAATCATAGCTTTAATACCTAAAACCCTCAAGCAAACAACAACTACTTCCTCTTGTATCCTCCAATTAATCACCATAACCTCCTTTGTCTTTGCTCATAAAACCAACTGCCACTAGCATCAACAAGATCATAAAATCACTATTTCCTTCACTTTGATTTGATCAAACTAATATTTAGAATTCTAGAACCTATTACCACAACAGACCATATTTCCTTTTCTTTATCACTAAATTGGTAACCCAAAACAATTAGACTTCTAATTTTCAGCACCTAAACCTTTAATCAACAACAATAGCAATTTCTTCTTATGTCATCCATAATCCTTTCCTTTTCCTTGCTCAACTTAACCATCACAACATTTTTTTTTCTTTCCCTAATTAATTCCAAATCAGCCAGGTATCAATTGAACAAGAATTGTACCTCTAAGTACCTAATATTAATCATTCATATATAACCAAAATTTCAAGCCATCTCCCAAGACAAAACAAACATCAAGGCCATTTCTTTCTCTTTGGCCGAAACAGAACAGGAAATTGAAGGATCAAAGTTAGCAACTATAGCTCAAACTTAACACAACAAAGCAGAGATAAAATTCAACTAATATATCCTAAGAATTTTGGTTTCCCAAAATTCCTTTATTTCATTCTTCTTCCTCTCGGCCAGCAGAACAAGAACAGGGAAGAGCAACAAAGCAAACAAATCAAGGATTCTTCAATTCACATACTTAAACATCCATTCTAGCTTTCAATTAATGTGTATATCAGTCCAGAAATTTTTCTTCCTTCCTGGCCGAACAGAGACGTAGAACAGGGGAAGCAAGAAATTGATCAAAAATTCCCTAATCCTCAATAATCCACAACCAATCTATTTTATGAGCTTAAACTTGCTTCTAATTACCATTAATTAAGCTCAAAACAACAAATACTCAAAACCCCCAAATTTAGCCGCCGGTGAACAGTAGCAGGGGAGGAAGAAATTCGAAAATCTTGAGCTATTTCACTTTCTTTCCCAAAATCAACAACCAACACAACAATAACAAGCTTCAAGCTTCACTTCTATAATTTCAGAATTCTCTAAAAACATCCGAAAAATTCGAATCATCCCCCCAAAAACGCTCAGATTCGCGAGAGAAAAGAGAAGGAAATGAGAGGAATATGCTTACCTAAGGTTCCTCTAGCCTTCTTGTTCGTCTTCCACTAAACGTAGCCGTCGCTCGCCGCCGCCGCTGCCGGACGAAGAAACGGAGGAGAGAATGAGAATCAGTGAGTGAGAGTGGTGAAGTGTTTAGTGTGTGTGTATATTTCGGTAGAGGGAGTATATAATTTTAATTTCTTATTTTTTATTATTATTATTGTATATGTGTACACGTGGGGAGAGAGGGAATGCTTTGGAAGAAATGAGAAGAGAGTAGAACAATGACACATGTATGGTTGTAATTTAAAGTGGATCTGATATTTATTTTTATAAGATATTTTACTATCCTGCCCTTCCCTTTTAATTGAGAATATTTTCCAACTAGGGCAGATATTGTCCTTTTAATTTTCCAATTTACATTTTCTTCTAAATGGTAATTTCATTTACCATTTTCATTTACAAATAAATCTGAAATTTGTCCCAAAATAATTTTTCTAGGTATACTTTTAATTTCTAAATTTATTTATAAGACTATTTAAATATCAAGTAATACCCCAAGATTCCAAATATTTCCTTATTTCTTATTTTCTAAAATTTGGGGTGTTACAAGTATCACTGCATAAATGTCGTCTCAAAAGAGTTTGAGATAAAATCTATACATGAAATAGATTGATCATGGACATGTGTGACCCATGAAACCTATAGCCGGGCATAAAACTCCTCTACAAAGACATCATGATGAATTTTGAGTTGAAGAGTTTTGGTTCAGGTACTGTGCATACCTGAAACTTAAGTCTGTATGGTGTTATTAGATTAAAATCGACACGCACTCTTACAAGCTAAGATGAACACCGTAACATGCAATTCATACTGCATGTGCTTATGAATAATTAGATCCGCAAAAGGGGACGTAGATGGAAAATCCCTGTTCCATTACGGTGTGAGTCCCAAAAAGGAGACAAACCTTTCACGATGCCCTTATGACTTTGACAACATCATTAAGGACTAACTGGGCGACAGCTACTTTAGTTTGTACATTATGGTCATGAATGATTCGACCTAATAGGTCAAATACTGGGAAAGCGACCAAGCCAGCCCTGACTGATGTCTAGTGGGAAGGAAGACTTACCCTGAAGTACGCATTTGTGCTAGTGTCTGTGATCGATCCCTTACTTGTTAGTTGAGTAACTTGTAAGTGTGGATACCACGCACAAAAGGAGGCAATCTGAGTTATGCTAGAATTAACTCGTGAGGGATTAGATATGCCATGTATAATGTGTATGGGTAAATCTGGGGTATTTGAGGTAATTTGCATATTACTTGCAGGTACAACTAGGGTATCCATGTGTGCTGATTTTGTATAAAGGACTTCTAGTACACAAGAACCCGAATCGAGGACGTCGTGCCCACGCGGACACGGCAGACACCAAGTATGAAGCAAGAAAGATATGATACCGACAAGATGGTCAGTCCATCAAGTGCGAGTAGGAGATGTTGAAATTTTGGGTCTAGATCCGCCCTTGAGGGGCTGGATTAATTAATTGGGAAATATGAGTATGTTCCCAATTGATTTATTAATTAAGTGTTTAATTAATATGATTGGTCAAATGGATAAGGTTTGGATTGCTGACTCAGCCATGAGTAATTAATTGATTAATTACTTAATCAATTAATTATTCAATTATCTGATTGGTCAGATAAGAGAGGCGAGGATTGCTGACTAAGCTATGAGTAGTGGTAGTGGATATTTTGTATTCCCAAAATATCCCCAGCCTTCTTCTATAAATAGAAGTCTCCCCTTCAGTTCTAAACACACCAGTCGTTGAGTTTTCCGACTTTCTCATTCTCTTTATATTCTTTCTTGTGTGGTGCTATGCTGTGCCACATGTTTGGACTCTGGTTTTTCCAGTAGTTCGAATTTTGCGTGGGTTCTTCAAGAACCAATCATGGAGCTCTGGAGTTTTGGCCCGGATCCGAACATAGATCCGTTTGGTATGTTGTTTATCTCCCTCATTTAAATTCTAATTATTCCTTCAGCCGCGAATGGTGACAATTTTAGTTTCAAGAGTGAGCAACAGGGCAAGCAAAGAAACTGATTTCATTTACATAAATGACACATTGTTAAAGTGGTGTGCCAGCAAGAACAAGATGCAAGCATGATTAAATCAAGCTAGAGAAACAGATGATACCTATAATTTGAATAGGTAATTTGTACCAGCGATCCATTGAAAGATCCACAGGAGAATAGAATATACTGTAGCCACTTCTCAGCTTTTCAACCTAAGATACAGGAATATTAGGCTCTGTAAACCGGATATTTTCAATACCGTTGTTTTCTTCCTTACTGAATCGAATTTCTATTCTCATTTCCGGGATTTCATTGTCGTCTGAAATTATCCTAGGAGTATCATTTGGCATGTGGAATCTCAACTCCCATGAAACCCAAACATGATTCCATCTATCAGTTGAAATCACCCTCTCGTGTTTGCATCGTAGGCCACAACAAATTTCAAACTCTTCACATCCTTGTGCATCAACTATGTAATTCCACAAACAAATAAGTTGTTCGGAATCATTGAGAAACACTCTCAGCCTAGGATCCAAGATTAAACCTTTGGCTGATCCACCAATCACATATATGGCTAGCTTTGGGAATTTCTCACGGAACCAGAAAGACACTGATGAACACCTTATTGCACACAAGGCTCTTGATATTTTCCCTGGGTTCCCCTCAACTGGGAGGAAGCCAAAGCCATTTCTAGTCTCACTAAAGCAGTTAGGCCATAAGAAATTAAAGGTACCATCGAAAGAATCATCAAGAGTAAACATTTCAATGAAGTTTGTGTCACTTTTGCTTATACAGTACCCATTAAGGTACTTAACGCACTGCTTGGAACGAAAATAAATTCGACCTTCAAGACTCATGGCTAAAAACATTTCCGACATCTGTTGTACTTGAATTTCCCACCCTCTAAATAATTGAATCCCTCTATTTCCATAAGCCAGCACCACCTCGAGTTTAGGGATTATGAATATGCTCCTTAGCAGCTGTTTAAGCCTTGTAACATGCCTCAAGTATAGCCATTTCAACCCAATAAGGTTTCCAAATGAAGATGGCAGTCCTTCAATGGCAGTCTGATCCAAATATATGTCTCTTATATTCTCCATAACTCCCACTACTTCTGGGAAAATCCAAAGACTTGAGCAACCCCTGAGATCCAGAGTCTCAAGAGAAGTCAAATTGATGCGAGGCACTAACATGTAAAGCTCACTGCAACCTTGGGCACTCAACAGTCTGAGCTTTTCAAGAAATCCAGTTGACTCGTGAACACTAATCAACTTTGTACAGTTATCAAAACACAATGCCCCCAAGTTAGGCAGCCCAGATAGGTTAGGTACTCGTGTCAAGAATTTACAACCTTCGAAATCCAAAAGAAGTAAAGAATGAAACGCCTGCAAAATAATAAAAGTTAACTTAGCACTAATATATCAGAACATTAGAAAATATGGAAGTAGCTAGAAACCATAAAATCTAAACATGCCTTTGGTGGTTTCAAAATTTGAAGGCAGCTTTCAGGTAGGCTAAGTATGACAACAACCCCCGGACAAGCCTCTGGCCAGTCAAGAGGGGTGCGTTCCAAGCATGGATTGGAATATGGGGAAAGAGCACACTTTGCCTAATGACCCGAGCAACAGATCAGGAGTGGGGTCGGAAGAAGCTTCTGGGACCAAAGGAAAACTGCAAAAAAGAGAAGGAAACTTTACTGGTGAGGTTTCTCTGAAAGATAGGGAAGAAGAATGGATGAAAGAACAGGCGAACGAGGAAGAAAGGCAAAGCCCGAAAATGAGATCATATAGTGAAGCAGTTAAACCAAAGAGGGCCAACTACCAGGAAAACGAGAGTGAGCAAGCTGAGGAGGAAGATTGGGATGGGAGCCTTCTAATAAGTAATGTGGATGAGATGAAGAGAGGGGTCATGATACAAGACACAGAGAAAGGGCCTCACATAAAGTTCTCAGAGGAGGAAAAAAAGAGATTGGAGAGGAAATGGAAGAGGTCACTGATTATTAAACTTTTGGGGGGGACTATTGGTTATATGCAACTCTCCAAGAAAGTTCAAATGATGTGGGCTCAAGCAGGAAAGGTGGATATTTCGGTGATAGGAAATGGTTATTTTCTAGCATCCTTCCAATCATTGGAGGATTACTATTTTGCTCTGGAAGGAGGGCCTTGGTTGATTCAAAATCATTACCTCACTGTCCAAACGTGGAAAAGTAATTTTAACCCATGGAATGAATTGATTCAGAAGCTTGCAATATGGGTGAGGCTGCCAGGACTTCCGGTGGACTACTATGACAAGAAATTTTTCTTTAGTTTGGGGAATAAAATTGGGAGGGCAATTAAAGTATATGACATGACACTGTATCGAGCTAGAACAATGTATGCTCGAATGTGTGTAGAAATAGACCTTGGAAAACCATTGCTACCGTCGTACCTAGTGGATGGAAATTCTCTAAAGATTGAGTATGAAGGACTACACTTCATCTGCTTTCGATGTGGAAGGTTCGGGCATGATTCAGAACATTGTCCAGCAAAAAGCAACCAGGAGAGAAATGAAGAAAATCAAAACAAAGATACAGGGAAGAAACAGGGGGAAGAGACCGGCGTCGGAAAAAATGGTGAGGGGTCATCGGAAAAAATTTGGTGAGTGGATGGTGGTGCAAGACCAAAGAAAGGGCAAAAGGGTAAATCAAAAGGGGGGGAAGGTGATGCAAGCTCAGAAAAAGGACATCAGAGCAAAGAGTAGACAGGAGCATACCTCAAGATTTGCAGTATTGGAGGATGATAATGACGTGACTGCATAAGAAATGGAAGAGGAGGGAGAAGGAAGACCATCAAAGGAGATATCAAACCGAATGGATAATAGAGAGGAAGTCAAAGAATCCAAGGGGCAAATGAAAAAGAAAGCTGAAAGTCAAAAAGTAGAACATAAAGAAGTACAAAAAGGAGGTAAAAAAAAGCAACAGAAGGCAGATACTATTTCAACTTGTGGGGACCACCAACAAAAAGAAAAAATAAGGGAAAGAAGTAGATCAAGAGGACGCAGCCCAAGTCAAAGTATGGGCCAAAAAAGCAATGTTGAATTGGACCCAATAATGCAAAAGAAAATAGAAGAAAAAAGACCAGGGAGGAGGACCAACGAAAAAGCACAAAATGAGGTGATAGTGGGACAAAATGGAGAGGATCAAGATGGGCCGAATATGGTAGCACCAGGAGCTCTGGATGAAACAATAATGAGATCATTTCTAGAGAGCCTTCCCAGCGAAAATAAAGGAGAAATGGAACTTGAGAAAGGTAAGCCACCTGATCCAAATAATTCAGTATCTCTAATGAGCCTTTCTGATGTTGAGAAAATTATGGGGATAGAGGATAATGAAGTAGAAATTGTCATGGAGACCCCGATGGGGGATGAGGCTGAGAATGCGAATTAGAATTCCTAATTGCATTAAGGAGTTTATTTCAATTTTCATTAATTTCTAAATGATAATTGTTTGGAATGCTAGAGGGGCAGCCGGAAAAGCTTTCGGTAATGCTGTGAAAGAAATAAAAAGAAGATTTAATCCTGTCATTTTGGTATTGGTAGAGACTAGGTGCAGTGGAGAAGTGGCCCAGAAAGCAATTAGAAGAATGGGTTACAGGAATCAGATACTAGTGGAGGCTCAGGGGATGTCTGGGGGGATATGGCTATTGTGGAATGATCAGGGAATAAATGTTAGGACGATCAAAAAACACAAGCAATTCTTGCACTGTGAATTGATAGGAATTGGCAAGGAGCCGTGGCTCTTCACAGCTACCTATGCGAGTCCAAGGGAGATGGAAAGGCGTGAGCTATGGGAGGAAATTAGAAGTATCGCCCAACAGGGAGGAAAGCCGTGGCTTATAGCAGGGGACTTTAATGACATTAAGTCCGCTGAGGAGCAACGTGGGGGGGCTGATGTTGATGAAAGAAAATGTAAAAGGTTTCGGGAGAATATTGAGAAGTGTAATCTAATTGATTTGGGTACAGAAGGTCCTAGATTCACCTGGAGGGGGCCATTGATTAGCTATGCAAATAGACTATACAAAAAGCTTGACAGAGCCCTGTGTAATGCGAAGTGGAAGTTGATTTTTGGAGAGGCAATAGTCAAAGTGGGTCCACGAATGCAATCAGATCATCACCCAATTCTTATAGATGTAAAGCCCCAGAAAAAACAAAATGGTGAAAGACTATTCCGGTTTGAAGCGGCTTGGATCCAGCACAAAGAATTCAAAAAATTTATTGAAGCAAAATGGGAAAAGAATGTAGAAGCTTGGAGAGCCCTGGGAAAATTAGAGGGAGAGTTAAAGGAATGGAATATCCAAACTTTTGGACACATAAATCAGAGGAAAAAAGAAATTTTAAGAAGAATAAGTGGAATTCAAAAGTCATTACAGGAAGGAAGAAATCCCCACCTAGAGAAGATAGAAAGTGAATTACAAGAGGAATTGAAGAACACCCTATGGCAAGAAGAGATTTTCTGGTTTCAAAAAGCCAGAACAAAGTGGTTAAATGATGGAGACCGAAATACTTCATACTACCATTTGAAGACTAAAGTCAAGAGAAGCAAGAACAGAGTTACTACTCTTATGGATAACCAGAACAATTGGGTGGAGGGAAGACAGGAAGTGGGGGAGATTATAAATGAATATTTCAAGAAGCTTTTCAAGGAGGAGAAGGAAGATCGTGGATGGGTGAAAACAAGGCACAATTGGCCCGTAATAGAAAAACAAGAGTGGGATGAAATGGAAGCAGCAATCACAAATGAAGAAATCAAAGAAGCAATATTTTCAATTGGAAGTTTTAAGGCCCCGGGAGAAGATGGATTCCAAGCGATATTCTTCCAAAAATGCTGGGAGGTAGTAGGAGAGAATGTATGTGAGTCAGTGAAGACATTATGGAATGAGCCTGGTAGAATAGAGGAAGTAAATAAAACACTAGTGACTCTGATTCCCAAGATTGAATGCCCAGAGAAGGTACAACAATTCCGTCCTATCTCACTGTGTAATGTGATATACAAGTGTGTCTCTAAGGTGCTAGTGAAGAGACTTAAAAGTGTACTCCCGAAAATCGTGTCCCCCCTTCAAGCTAGTTTTGTCCCAGGGAGAATTATCCATGATAACATTATTATAGTTAATGAGATGATCCACTCTATGAGAAGGAAAAGGCATAATAAGGGATATATGGCGATCAAGGTGGATTTAGAAAAAGCATATGATAGAGTCAACTGGAAATTCCTGGAGAAGGTGTTGAAGGAGTTGCAATGTCCGGAGGAAATGATGTGGAGAATTATGAAGTGCATTAATACTACTTCTACCAACATTTTGTGGCATGGAGACAAGTTGGAAACATTTGTTCCCACTCGGGGAATAAGGCAAGGCGACCCACTTTCCCCATATTTATTTGTGCTTGGAATGGAAAAACTCACACACTTGATACTGGATAGAGTGAGAGCGAAACAGTGGAGAGGAATGAAAGTGGGCAAAAGTGGCCCAATCATATCACACCTGATGTTTGCTGATGATTTGGTTCTTTTTGCAGAAGCTGACAATAAAAATATAAATGTTATTTTAGAATGTTTGCAGGTATTTGGAGAGCTATCGGGGCATAAAGTCAGTCAAGAGAAGACAGTTGTTTATTTCTCCCCTAATGTGACATCTGGAATTAGGAGAGAGATATGCAACACAAGTGGATTCAAAGAAGTAGAGGAGTTGGGAAGATATCTAGGGGCAAATGTATCACAACCGAAGAAGAAAAAAGATAAGTATAAGCACATAGTGGAGCGAGTGGGAAGAAGACTCAAAGGATGGAAAGCAACAAGTTTATCACTAGCCGGCCGAATTACACTAGTCAAGTCAGTTACCAGCTCGATCGCTCTGTATCCTATGCAACACGAAAGTATTCCAGTGGGGATTATAGAAGAGATCGAAAGAATCCAGCGCAACTTTGTATGGGGAGATTCGGAGGGTGGAAGGATGTGGCATGCCATTGCATGGGAAAAATTATGCCAAACCAAGGATCAAGGTGGGGTAGGTATCAAGTCTCTAAGAACCATGAATGAGGCATTCCTCAGCAAGCTACTCTGGAGACTTTATACCGACCCTACTAATTTATGGGCTAAGGTATTAATTGGGAAATATGGAAGAGGATGGAATCTAAGAGAAGAACCAATAGTCAAGAAGAGTGACTCAAGGCTATGGAAGGAACTAGCGAAGGTATGGAGCAAATTTGAAAAAAGCATTCAAATGCCTCTAGAAGCTGAAGACACGAGAGAAGTAACATGGAAATTAACAAGTCATGGGGAATTCACAACTAAAAGCGCATACCAGGAGATGCTAGGAGAAAGTGAATCTCAGTACAAGGCGACATGGGGGAGGATTTGGAAGCTAAAAACAACTGAAAGAATCCGAGTATTTATGTGGAGATGTTTTCATAAGAGACTTCCAACTAAGAGCATCACGAAGAAGTGGGAGAATGGAGCAGGCGTGTGCCCAATATGTAACCAGCAGGAGGAAGACATAATTCATGCCCTCAGAGATTGTCCCACAGTTACAATGTTATGGAGGAGAATAGTACCAAGTAGGAGAAGGGTGGAGTTTTTTGGAACTAACTATGCAGAGTGGATAGAACATAATGTAAAGTTCAGAGGCAAGAAGGAAGAAGAGGAATTCTGGCCGGAAATGTTTACTACGTGCTGCTGGAAAATATGGTTTTGGAGAAATAAACAATTGAAGGACTAAGGGAATGGGATACCTGAGGATGCAGAAAGGGAAGTAAGACAATATGTATTAAATTATTTCCAGAGATGGGATAACAGTTCCTGTCAAGAGAAAAGAGAAGAGAGGAGAATCATAAGCTGGAAGAAACCACAAAGAGGTTGGTGTAAGGTAAACACAGATGGAATGACAACTTTAGGAGGAGGCGCAGGGTGTGGTGGAGTAATAAGAGGAGAAGAAGGTGAATGGATATATGGGTTCTCTAATAGATTGGAGGAGACGGATATCTTGACAGCTAAGGCTTGGGGATTACTCAAAGGACTAGAAGCATGTTGGGATAGGGGATTCAGGAAAGTGGAAGTAGAGTGTGATGCACTGCAATTAATACAACTGATAAATAGTCAAAGTTATAAGGACTTTCGGGTGGAACCATGGATAAGCATCAGGAAATTAATGGAGGAAACATGGCAGGTTTCGGTGAAGCATATAATGAGAGAGGGGAACAGATGTGCAGATGGACTAGCAGCTTTAAGCAGAAAGCAAAGTCAAACGCATAAATCATGGGAGACCCCACCTGAGGCAATTGAGAGAATTCTAAGGGAAGACCAAGAGGGAGCCACAACACCTCGTACAATGAGTGTCACTATGTAACTGGGCGTTTGCCCCTTTTCTTTTACCAAAAAAAAATAAGTATGACAAGTTTCTTGGGTTTAAAATCAGATGGTAAAGATGATGATGGATATCCACTCCAGTCCAATACTCTTAAAGCATTTGGGAGATATTTGGGGCCTCTGGAAAAGCTTGCATTCTCAATAATAAGGATTCTTAGGTTTTTCATCTTCTCAAACCCGACCCCACTCCATTGCACTTTTTTATCTTTGCATGAGCGCATCACAATGACTTCCACTTTCTCGGTTCCCTTTGAATGCCAAAACACAAACACACCGCAGAATTATTAGTTATGTCACATCCCTGCTGTCACATTAACTACTAAACTAGTTTTAACCTATAATATGTCAGCTTCAAGCAAATATTGACAGCAAGATAAAGTGGCGGGAAAAACTAAAAAAAACCAACAATCCATTTGCTGTTCACCAAAATTGTTCAAATAAAAAAGTACACCCATAGAGATCTAATTTACCGTGTTTTCTTCCAAAACACTAACAATGTCCTCATCAAACCATAACCTACTACGTTTGCCGTGTAACATCCCAATTTTTGTTCATATTTCATAAGACTTAAAGTGATATTTATGAATGAATATCATACCCTAAATGAAAATTAGGGAATAATATTTAAGTAGGAAAAAATATATTTCAAAAATAATATATCAAGGAGAGAGTTGTAATATCAAGTGATAATATTCAAAATGGATAAAGATATCAAATCTTAAGGATATTAAGAAATAACATTCTTAGATATTTATTTATATTGATTTTTTTTAAAGAGAAAGATAGGGATAAATCAAGTTGTAGATATTAAATTAGATTATTCAAGATATATCCCATATATACACAAATAAATATTTATTAAAATAAGAATAGTAAGAAGTCCCACATCGATTAAATGAGGGGAGGAGCAAACTCTAGGAGCTTATATATAGGAGGTGATAGGTTGAAATTAAACATATTAAGATATTTTCACCCAATTATGAGGCAGTCTTGTTAAAATAGTAGTTGCACATTTGTTAACCGTTGGATCGAAGCAAAATTTGGTCACTATGTTCGAAACATCCCTCAGGTTGTTTTCAACGGTTGGATCGTTGATATGTGTTATATAGTTTGAGTTATTAAGCCCGAAGTGAATGCATGAAATCCTGAGCGGTAAATCAGGTAACTGGCTTTCTTATCTGTCGTGCATATTAGTATGTGTTTGTAAGTTTTTGCAAATTATATTATTATATGAAATTTCTATCTTTTTGTATTATAAATTGTTTTATGAAAAACCGTCTTTGTGGGACATTATTTGTAAAAAAAATATGTTTTGATGTTTTATATAATGATTATTATGATATTGTTTTACTATGATAATTGATTGTTATGAATCGTTGAAGGTTGTAGAATTGTTGTGAATATGTTATATGATAGTTAAAGATTCGAGCTTGAATGATTATATTCATGAATATTGTCCTATGATTTGTGAGTTATAGTTGTGAAATATGTGTTCTATGATAGCATTAGAGATAATAAAGATGTAGTTGAGGGAGATGGATATTTTACCACGTGGTGAGGCCGTCATTCGGAGCTCTTTGGCTGGCCGAGTCATAACCCACATGTTCTACGAGGGTACGGCGCCCCACCTGTTCTATGAGGGGTTACTTTGTCCCACCTGTTCTATGAGGGACTGCCCCACTTGTTTTATGAGGGGCTACGACACCCCACCTGTTCTTTGAGGGGGAACCCATGGTCCGGTTGTGTGATAAGTGGATTTGGCCATCCACTCCACATAATCGGTGAGATTTTGGAGTAACCAGTGACATGGATAATTAACTTAGCCCATGGGTTCAGTCGGCGGGAATAAGGAGGATATAAGGGAGATTAACGATTGGGAGGTTATTGGTACTATGATTAGGATTAACATTTGGTACTGTGATCCTGTTTTTCCCTAAGTTCTATGATCTTGGATTAATTGTGAACATGAATGTTACTTTTGGCTTATTGATAAATATTTATGTGTATGATTATATATATAAATGTTTTATAATTGTCCCACCTGACACCTTGCAAGCATGTGCTGGTGTGTACGGTGGGTAGGATAGTCAGTTACTGAGGCAGTGGTCTCATCCCGTTACTTTAACATTTTTTTAGGTGAAAGATATAGAGAAGGGATGTCAGGGAAGGCTATGGAGGATTGAGATTACGCCAACTAGGCTTATACTCTCAGTTGTTGTTTTTCTGAATATTGCCACAATTAGGAAGTTTTGTGCATTTATTATTATTTATTATTTATAAATTAATAAAGGGACATGGGTTTATGATATTAGGTCTCTAAGTAGACTTTGGGTACAATGAGTTGTTTTTAAATTATCACGGTTGCTTTTCATAAGGGAATTTCTCAAAAATAGTTTCAGAACTATTAAGTTATAAGTAATTTTTGGAGAGGACGTTACATGCCGGGCTCAAATGTTGATTCCTGCCTTACAATTTCTCTACCCATGTCCTCAATTAAGTCATGCATTCTCACGCATTTTGAATCATCAATCTTGATGAGAGATTTGTCAATCAAGTCCCGAATTCCAATGTCTTCATGTAAGCCATGTGCATAGAGCATTCCCTTGATGTAGCTCAGTTTTGATTTATTAAAGAAACAAGCGATGTCAAGGAAAACTTTCTTCTCATTCTCCTGCAAACTATCATAGCTTACTTTCAGTATTTCATGGACCTTTTTATCTGGAATTCTTTCATACTTGTCAAGCAGGGAATTGCATTCTTCTAGCGTTCTACCAGACAAGTTAGAGCCTATAACTTCCAAAGCCAACGGAAGGCCACCAGCATAGAAGACTGCACGGTTTGAAACATCCGCGTAAACTGGATCAACTCTGTTATTTTTAAAGGCATTCCAGCTCAACAATTCAAGGGAGTTATTAACATTCAGCACTTTCACCTCATATAAATTTCCCACCCCATGAGTAGTAAGCAAATGTTTATCTCTTGTTGTGACAATGATCCAACTGCCAAATCCAAACCAATCAGGTCCACCAGCAAGAGCCTGCAACTGCTTGAGCTGATCAATATCATCAAGAATCAAAAGAACCTTCTTCCGGCATAGCCTTCTTTTTATAATAGGAATTCCTCAATGAACATCTCCAAGTCTGAGATTGTTTTCTGCAACTACTTCGGAAAGTAGCGTCTCTTGAAGCTGTACAAGTCCACGCTTGTTCATTGCCTCCTCTCTAATATCAGCAAGAAAACATAGACCTTCAAATTGATGACCAATGAGGTTGTAAACAGCACGTGCAACTGTTGTTTTACCTACTCCACCAATCCCATATATCCCTACCATGCTAACCCCCTTATCAGACCCAAGTTCCAGAAGTGAAATCACATCCCGAACAGAAGATTCAAGTCCAACGTGGTGATCAGGTATATGTAAAGGAGCACGATTGATCTTCTTGGATACCTCTTCAATGATCCCACTTACAAACTTATATTCAGGTTGAGATCTGCAACAGGACAGAAAACCATGTGAAGTGAGGCTGAAGTTAGCAGTCAAATTTAGAGCACACTGCCTCCACCAAGATTCATTTTGAGTTCCACATATAGAAGACATTTGCATGAAAATTATAGACAAAAAATAATACTTCATCAATCACTAACTAAGTATAAGACCCTGTTGACCTTTTTTTTTGTTGAGAAATCAAGGAACTAAATGAGCCACTTACTCACAACGTATTTTGTGTATTCGTCTCTCTGATCCTAATTATAAGATTAAGTTAATTTTTTTTCCTTTTAAGAAATTAAGGATGCAAAATAAATCATTTTAAACCGTTTATATTTAATTATTTTTCTTATAACTAATTTACTTTACCTATAAACTAACATACCATCTAATTACATGTAGCCAAAAAAAGCCAGTTTATTCTTATAATCAGGACCACCAGAGGAAGTAGTAGATTATATATTAGTTTATACGTTAAGTAAACTAGTTGAGATTAAGTTTTGAGGCACATTAATTTATAAGTAGCTCATAGTCTTAAAAAAAATCCCATGTTTAGGAAGATTAACAGAAAGGTGTGGGTGAAACTTGTAAAGTGAGTGCGTACCCAGGTTAGAAATGCCAGCCGGATAGGTCAGCCGCCACACATAAAGCCTCCCTCCACTTCCTCACTCTCTCATTGTTTCCTTGGAATCGATCCTCATGTTTCGCCAACGCCTCTCCGTAACTCCCACGCTGGTATCTCACATCCGACGGATCAACACCATAGAACACCGGCCAGACCAAGCGACCCTCTGCTTTGACGTAGCGAAGTATACTGACAAGCTCATCAAGGCAAAAGGTGGAGGAAGCATAATTTTGGGAGAAAACGATGATGGTACTCCTTGATTGTTGAATAGCATTGACAAGAGATGGAGTGATTTCTTCCCCTCTTTGGAGATCAACACCATCAAGAAAAGCATGAATACCCTTTTGATCTAAGGAATTGTAGAGATGGCCGGTGAAATCGTTGCGCGTATCTTCACCTCTGAAACTAAGGAACACGCCGTAAGTCCATTCGCCCGTGAAGGACGTCGATGAAAACAGCCCTTGACCTGCCATTGTAAACAAACGCACTGGTATGGCACCAGTGGTATCACATGAGAAACTTAAAAATTTGAGAGGTGGGGTTTAAAGATGGGAGCTTAGGTACTTGCCGGAGAATTTACAGAGACATCGGTGATCTTGCAAGGAAGCTCCTTTTTTCCCAATGGACTGACTATTCAGAGCAAAGAAAAGAAGAAGACTTGAGTCGACTTTCCTCTTTTTAAGTTTTTTTTCTTTTTTTCTTTTTTTTTAGTGAAATTACTCATTTAGTGCTGGATGGATTTCAACAAATTGGTATGAGCATTTTAAAGCTATTTCATCTGGTTTTGGGGATTGGTTATCACTTATCACTGCGGTTTAAAAAAGGAAAAGTACTTGGGCCTTAGAGGCGGGAAGCGAAGGGAATAAGAAGACCAGGAACGAAGTGACTCGACAAAAAGAGGTCTTATTTGAGTTCATTCATGTCTCAAATTAGATAGATTAGTTTTGCAATCCCATTGAAACCTCAAAATTTATTAGGGAAAATTTCACAGCACCCTTATAACAATAGAGAATTAACCTCATATTCTCCCAAAAAAATATGAAATTTTACTGCACTACAAGGGCCAAAGTGATATTAAATATTTCAGTTAAAAGACCAAAACGCCATTATTGAATTTTGTATCCATAATCCAAGACACATGTAGAGAATTTCCAATATATTTATATTTTTTTCCAACACCAATGTGATTATTTTCAAGTCTCAAAAATCGTGAAATTCAACACTAAAGTATCCAACATCTCAGCTAGATTTTCAAGACACATATAGAGAATTTTCAAGACGTTTGTGCTTATTTCCAACATGAATGTGAGCATTTTCAACTCTAAAAAAATCATGGAATCCAATATTAAAGCATTCAAAATTTCACAATAAAATTTTCAAAACACATATGGAGAATTTTCAAGACATTTGTACATATTTTCAACATTAATGTGAGTATTTTCATGTCTTAAAAATCAAGAAATCCAACACTATAGTGTCCAAAATTTCACAACTATATTTCCAAGACACATATGAAGAATTTCTAAGACACATATGAGAAACTTTTCAAAATGTTTGTACTTCTTTCAATAAGGACACTTTGGTCTTTTAGCTGAAAAATTTAATATCACTCTGGCCCATTGGGGGTACAGTGAAATTTCATATTGTTTTGAATATGAGGTTAATTCTTTATTATGCGGGTGCAGTGAAATTTTCCTAAATTATTAACAGTGGCATGTGCGTAATATAATGCAATTATGAAATTATCAAATTTCCCTCCTCAGTTAATTGTTACTACATGTTGCAACAGATGTTAGTATAGTTTAGTTTAGTTGTTAAATAACAAGTGTCTAGAGAATATTGATGTTACTTCATAATGACAAAAGCAGTTATCAATCAAGGTACATTAACTTGTTAATGAATACACTACAACTTGTCAATGTTCTACTTTGTTTATTAGTAAGGATAATGGGATAATTTCACGATTGTATTATATTACCCTCACGTCCCTTGGGACACATTAGTAATTTTGATATTTCAAGGGACTTTATATTATTAATTTGTCTTACTTGAAAAATTATAGCAATTTTCCCTTTTTAAAATTTTTTTTTACTAGAGAAACAAAATAGACATTGAATTTTAACATAAGTTACATGTAATTAAATTATATGATAGTTTATAAGTAAAATAAATTAGTTTTGAGGGGTAAAAGATAAATATAAATAATTCAAAGTGAGTTATTTTATTTTCTTAATTTCTCCAAAAAAAAAGGCTAACTTGATCTGATAATTAGTACCAAATTAAATGAGTAAAAAATTAGTATATTGGAAAAACTAATCTTGTAGACCTTCAATGTTTAAATCTATCGTAATTCAGCCCCTAAATTATGACTTGACACAACTCGGTCCTTAAACTTTTGACTCGCTTACAACTCAGTCCCGTATCTTTATTTTTTTTATTTTATTATCCATGTGACTATTGAATCATTCTATGTGGCGAAATTTGTTTTAAATTGAGAGAAAATCTTAAGTACTATCAGGGTGCATAAGAAGGATAATAAAATAAAAAAAATAAAAGATGAGGGGATGGGTCATAAGCAAATCAAAGGTTCAGTAATTGAGTTGAGTTTGGTCATAATTGAAGGAATTAGTTACAACAAAGTTAAAATTATAGTTGAAGGGCTAAAAGATTGATTTTCCCTAATATATTTCACATCATATAATTTATCTAAAAGAAAATGAAAATTCCCTTTATTTTATTTTCCTCCACTACTACAAAAGGGGGCTATCGCGACGCAACAATACCGGCGCTTAGAGTAAAAAGCGTCGGTATTGGTACGTTTGAGGCCTATACCGGCGCTTTGTAAGGAAAGCGCCGGAATAGATCAACCCTATACCGGCGCTTTCTACAAAAAGCGCCGGTATAGGGCTTTGTTCCAACATTTTATTTCTTTTTTTTAATCAAAAAAACTATACCGGCACTTATATAAAAAAGCGCCGGTATAGGGTTGTTTGAAATTTCTGTTTAAATTTTTAATAAATATTAAAAGAATAATTTAATAATAAAATTACATAATAAATAGATAAAAAATATATATTTTATTACACCTATACCGGCGCTTTTTTATATAAGCGCCGGTATAGGCTTAATTCTGTTTAAATTTTTAATAAATATTAAAATAAAAATTTAATAATAAATATCACATAATAAAATACATAAAAAATATTTATTTTATTAGGCCTATACCGGCGCTTCTTAGGATAAGCGCCGGTATAGGCTTAATTCTGTTTAAATTTTTAATAAATATTAAAATAAAAATTTAATAATAAATATTACATAATAAAATAAATAAAAAATATTTATTTTATTAGGCCTATACCGGCGCTTCTTAGGATAAGCGCCGGTATAGGCTTAATTCTGTTAAAGTTTTTAATAAATATTAAAATATAAATTTAATAATAAATATTACATAATAAAATTCATAAAAAATATTTATTTTATTAGGCCTATACCGGCGCTTCTTAGGATAAGCGCCGGTATAGGCTTAATTCTGTTAAACTGTTTAATAAATATTAAAATAAAAATTTAATAATAAATATTACATAATAAAATAAATAAAAAATATTTATTTTATTAGGCCTATACCGGCGCTTTACCGGAGAAGCGCCGGTATAGGCATGGAAATTTGGAGGGAAATTTCCCTCCAAAAGTTTTCATTTAACTATACCGGCGCTTTTCGAGCTGAGCGCCGGTATAGGCCTACTTAACCCAGATCTTTCTTTCTCTTCATTTTCGAGCCGTGCCATCTTCCCCCTTCCCCCCACGCCGCAACTTGCGTCCTGCCGCCGTCGTCCCCAAGCCCCACGCAGCACGCCGTTGCTCCCCGTTTCCAGCCGCCGTCCTTCCTCCTCCTCCTCCGTCGTTGCTCAGCCGCTCGATTTCTTCCAAGCCGCACGCCGCACGCCGTTCTCCCCGAGCCCAACCGCCGTCCTTCTTCCTCCTCCTCCGTCGCTCAGCCGTTCGATTTCTTCCTCCACGCCGTCGCCTTCTCGTTGGTAGCTATAAACCGTCTCTCTCATTTGTTTCTCTGCAATGTATCAAGAAATGCACTTGGTTCAATGTGTGTTTGTTACTCTCATTTGTTTCTTGACCGAAAACAAAATTAATTGGTGAAATGGTGTTTATATTGAGTTAGTATTAAAATTAATTAGTGAAATGGTGTTTATACTTAGTTAGTATTCAAATTTAGTTGATGTTAGATGTTGCATGGTTGATTCGTTGGTTTCATAGAAGAACCTTCTTACTTTGTTTTGGATTCAATTTATTTCAGCCATGTATGGATTTTCAAAATTGATTTTGGAATAAGGTTTTCAAAGAAATTCAAGGTTCTATTTCAGATTTATTTACAGATTGTGTTATGAGGTTTTGTGTTTAAAAGGTTTGCTATAACATGTACAAGAAAGACCCAAACTTGAAACATATATACAAGAATTATATATTGGTCATCTTATATCTAATTTCCTTTAATCTACCGTTGTATTATCCCGACTGATTGTGGGACTTGACTTTCCAACTTGGTAGTTGTTAATTGGTGTGTTAAAATAACAGTGGGAAATTGGAGGACATTATATATTGTGGGTCTTATTATAACTTCATTCCTGAACTCCATGGAGATATGAATATTTAATGGTTAGAGTGGTAAATATTAGCAAAAGTTAAGGTTGATTAAGAAGATTTGATAAATTAAGGTTTCTATTTTGAATATGTATGGGATTAAGTTAAGTATTAGCAAAAGGGTTTGAAATAATTAGCAAATATTTATGGCCCCTAAGAACAAATTGGAGTATAATTGTTGTATTTGATAGTTTGATATATTTGAGGTATTGAATTGAGTTGTTTAAGTGGGCATATGTGACTTCTCTCTTGCTTTTTGTTTTCTTTGAACATTGAGTTAAATCAAATCTATTTGTTTTTTGTTTTCCTTATAGTATTTACAGATTATTGTTCGACACTTGAAGGTGAAGAATCGTATTGTTGCTAGCGGGCTTACTTTGAGCTAAAGGACTTTGAAGTAAGTCTTATCTTTTTTTTCTTTAATTTAGCAGGTTGAGACATATCAAATGATTGAGTTTTGGTACTTTCCGATGAATCCTATTGTGTAGTGTTTTATTTTACTCGTATGGAATTTTTGTTTTGTGGAACTATTAATACTCTATATATATAAATGCTCTGTGAATTCTGTTGTGGTTGGCAATCCATTTTTATGTAAAAAAGAGAGGGCCTTGAGCCTGGGAACGCTCATTTTTTAGCCGTTATGCTGCCGATTTTTTGTTAAGAAAGTAAGGTAACATCGTAAGGTGGCTACCTAATGAGTAAGTCATATACATCTTACCAACGTTTTCCTTTAGTAGGTTATAATGTTGGATCGGAAATGGATGTCTTGTGATCGACGTTCAAGGGAATATATAGATGGAGCAAAAGAGTTCATTGAATTTGCTGCTGAGCATGCAGAGAATGCTAACAGAATTGTGTGCCCTTGTATGTCTTGTTTATATGGAAAGCGTCTTCGCCCTCTTGACCTGTTGGGTCATTTAATTTGTCATGGAATCGATCCGTCTTATACACGTTGGACAAAACATGGTGAGACGTATACGTATTCTGGCGGAGACTGGGTACCTGATGTTAGTAGCGCTTCAAATGTAGTTGACACAGACATGTGTGATGAGAGCGATGACCTTGAAGAAATGTTGAACGTGGTGGGTGAGGAGGATCCTGAAATATTTCAGACTCTGAAGAGTGATGCAGAGACTCCGTTGTATGTGGGATGTAGCAAATACACAAGATTGAGTGTGGTGCTTAAATTGTATAACCTGAAAGCGCGATACGGTTGGAGTGATGCAAGTTTCACCGCACTGCTTTCCGCTCTGCCGGATATACTTCCAGAAGGGAATGTACTCCCGTCAAAAACATACGAGGCAAAGCAAATTCTCCGCTCGACCGGTATGAAATATGAGAAAATACATGCATGTCCCAATGACTGTATTTTATTCCGAAATCAGTATGCATTGTTGGAGGAGTGTCCGAAATGCAACACATCTCGGTATGGAAAGAAAGGTAAGAGTCCTTCTAAAGTCTTGTGGTACTTTCCGATCATTCCGAGATTCAGGCGCATGTTCAATAATGCGGATGTTGCAAAACTTTTGACTTGGCATGACGATGAAAGGATTAAAGACACCAAGCTTAGGCACCCCGCAGATGGCCCCCAATGGAAAAAAATTGATTATGAGTACCCTGAGTTCGGTGAAGAACCAAGAAACCTACGGCTTGCATTGGCAACCGATGGAATCAATCCGCATGGAGTTCAGAGTAGTACTCATAGCACATGGCCGGTGATTTTGATGATATACAACCTCCCCCCAAATTTAATCATGAAACGCAAATTTATGATGCTTTCTATGCTTATTTCCGGGCCTAGACAACCCGGCAACGATATAGACGTCTACTTGGATCCATTGATTGAAGATCTGAAATATATGTGGAATTCGGGTGAGACAGTTTTTGATGGCTGTAAGGAAGAAAGTTTTAATTTGAGAGCCATGTTGTTTGGCACGATAAATGATTTCCCAGCATACGGTAATTTGTCCGGATATAGCATCAAAGGATATGGTGCGTGCCCTGTATGTGAAGATGATACCCATTCGATGCGACTGGATCATTGTAAGAAAAATGTGTACATGGGACATCGGAGGTTCTTGCCGTTACAACATCGTTGGCGTAGGTGGAAAAAGGCGTTTAACGGGAACTCAGAAGAAGGTAGGCCACCAAGGACATTGAGCGGGGATAGCGTTTTTGAAAAGGTGAAGGCGTTGGAGAATGATTTTGGTAAGCCTTTCGCAAAAAATGTGTTGACAAGTGGTTGGAAGAAGAGATCCATATTCTTTGAACTCCCGTATTGGAAGTCCTTATATGTTAGGCATTTTCTTGATGTGATGCATATTGAAAAAGACATCTGTGATAACCTAATTGGCACGTTGCTGAATATGCATGGGAAAAGTAAGGATGGTGTCAATTCGAGGTTAGATATGGTCAAGTTGGGAATAAGACAAGAGTTAGCACCTGTCGAGAGAGGATACCGCACTTATTTACCTCCGGCAGCTTACACCCTTTCGAAGAAAGAGAAAAGATCATTTTGTGAGTTTCTGAATGGAATCAAAGTTCCAGAAGGCTACTCCTCAAATGTAAAGAACCTTGTGTCCATGAAAGAGTTGAAATTGAAGAACCTGAAATCTCATGACTGTCACGTCCTGATGCAACATTTCTTACCGGTCGGCATACGCAACATTTTACCTAAGAAATTGCGTAGCACGATCACCAGACTTTGTATGTTCTTCAAGCTCATTTGTAGTAAAGTGGTTGATACAACAAAGTTGCAGGATTTGCAGAGACAGATCGTTTGTATCCTGTGCGAACTTGAAATGTATTTCCCCCCTTCATTCTTTGACATCATGGTTCATCTTACAGTACACTTGGTCAAAGAGGTTCAACTGTGCGGCCCAGTCTATTTGAGATGGATGTACCCAATTGAACGGTTCATGAAAGTTTTAAAGGGGTATGTTAAAAATAGATATCGACCAGAGGGCTGTATTGCTGAACGATACATCGTCGAAGAAGCGAGTGATTTGTGTGCAGATTACCTATCAAATATTGAACCTATTGGTTTACCCAAGTCTCGTCACGACGGGAGATTAACGGGGAAAGGAATGAGTGGGTTCAACTTAATACGCATTTCGAATGTTGAAAGGGAGCTGGCGCACTTGTATATTCTTCATAATACTCCTGAGGTTGAGCCATTTGTTGAAGAACACAAAAAACTTCTTCGGGAAATTCACGGTGATAGAAATGAGAATTTGATTACGAAGGAGCACAACAAACATTTCATTAGATGGTTCAATGCGCGTATTTGTCAGCAGCATGACCTTAATGCCGGATCGGTTGGTGAAAGATTGTTCTGGCTATCGAAAGGACCGGGTTTGCACGCATTTGCTTACACTGCCTATGCAATCAATGGTTACACATTCTATACAAAAGGTCAGGATGAGAAAAGCACAATGCAGAATAGTGGAGTCACAGTTGTTGCCGAGGCATGGCATATATCCAGTGCAAGGGATACAAATCCCGTCTATGCACAGATGTCATACTTTGGTGTTATTGATTGCATCTGGGAGTTAGATTACACCATGTTCAGAGTTCCTGTGTTCCGCTGTCAGTGGGTTAACAACAATAGTGGACGACGGTTAGATGAATTTGGGTTTATATCGGTTGACCTTTCTAAAGTTGGATATAAGGATGATCCTTACATTCTACCGTCTCAAGCGGCACAAGTTTTTTACATTGCAGATCCTTCTAAGAAGAATTGGTCAGTTGTCATTCAGTCGAACAAAAATTATGCCGAACAAGTTGATGATGGAAGCAATGATGAAGATATGAATATGACTGAAGATGATCCTTCCTTTGATACATTACTGGCAGAAGACTTTGATGCAGACGGATATGATGACGAAGATGAGCCTGTTTATGTAAGGGGTGACCATGAAGAAGGCATTTGGGTCAACACAACCCTAAATCCCACAAAAAAGAGGAAGCCAACAATTTTGGATAATATAACAATGAGAAAAAGGAGTCGAATGCAATCATAATGATTTAAGTTTGTATGTATTTTCTTATTTTTTTTTACTACGAATTATTTCATTATATGCATATGCATGCACTAAAATCGTATATTGTTTAATTATTTTACAAGACAATGGATCCAAACGTACCTGAGGAGGAGGAAGCACCACAGAGTGCCCAGCAAGTTATTGATGAGGGTAGAGCACATGTTGAGGACCAAGTTCGTCGTGGCAAGACCATTATGCGTGATCTCCTCAAACTTAGAGCTAAGGGAAAAAAGGCAGCCCTTGTATGGAACGACAATGGCCAACTAGTTGGAAAGAGTGCGAAGGCCCTTACCGGTTTCGTTGGATGCACTGTTCGTAATAAAGTTCCTATTACAGTTGCAGATTGGAGAAACGTAAACAAGAAAATACGTAATGAGATTTGGTCAGAGGTTCAGGTAAGCTATTTTTTTTACAATTAAGTTTAATTTTGTCATGATAGATAACATTGTAACTAACAAATTTAATATGATTTCTATTGCTACAGACTGTGTTTCATATCGATGAGACTCACAAGGACTATGTCATGAAGAAAGCTTCAAAAATACACAGAAACTTCCGTTCAGATTTGTCGACATTATATCTGAGAGATGAAAACGGGGAGGTAGTTCCAACACCCCCATCTACATATGAAGGGGTCATAACCCAAGCAGATTGGGATGAATTTGTGCAATCACGCTTATCAGAGGAGTTTCGGGAAAGAAGCGAAAAAAATAGCCAGGCGGCTAAAAGCTGTCCGTATCCCTATTTAGGCGGCCGGAAAACATTTCCAGAATTGGAGTACGAGATGGTATGTTAGCAACGCCCTTTTGCTTCTAAAAGTGTGAATTAATGTTTATGTAATTAATTTATAAGTTCACCTGTTTTACCATGACAGATTCAGGAAGAGGGCTTAAAAGGTCACCCTCCACGGTTTAGGGTCTGGATCAAAGGACACTCCAAAAGCGATGGAACCATCGTTCACGAAGAGGTTAGAGAGAATCCGTGAACGCTGTGTAAGTCATTCTCTTGGACTTTGTACTTTTTTTATTAGTGAATTTCCTAACTTAATAACTAATAATCCTTCCTTCTTGTTATAGGAAATGTTATCACAAGAATCGCCCGAGGAGGTCAACATATTTGGCCAAGGTGATATCCTCAGTAGAGCACTTGAACGTCCTGAGTATTCAGGCCGTGTTCGGGGCACTGGTATAGGGGTCACGCCTTCAGCTTACTTTGGCCGCCAACAGCGGGTAACACAAAGAAAAGTTTCTGTGTTGAAAGATGAAGTCAATACTCTGAGGGAGACTGTGCTTGAAATGCAAAGAAGGAATGAGGAAATGCAAAGACGGCAAGATATGATGTACGAATTTTTCCAGCGTAACAATGTTGGATCACAAATGTCGAACTTCATGCAACAAGGTAACGTTCCTTCGTGTCAGAGTCCAAGCATCAGGGATAGCTGTACGATGCCTAGGGCTCAAATTCCTCAGGTAATTCTTGTCTTTTGTACTTATAAACTTGTAGTGACACTGTTATATTATCGATTGGGAGCTTACGTTGTTAACTCTTTTGTAGGGCGAATCAAGGTGCAACCTGTACAAGGATCAATCTTTCAGTGAAGTAGTTGCAATCGGTACGGTTTTCAACACTTCAAACAGGATCCTGCACAATTCTCCGTTGCCTGAAAATACATTGAGGGTTATGATTGAATTCTCCCTGAACGGGGATGCACCGTTACCATTCCCTACTCCTGATGCGATGACTAAGGTCGGAGATGTAGCTGGTGCATATGTTGCTTGGCCCATCAGTTTGATTGAGCCAATACCACAGGTGGTATTTACTAATAACGTTCAGACTAGCATTCTTTGTTTTGGAAGAACGCTCTTTTACAATTTATAAGTTTTTACAGGGTACAGAGTCTCTGGGAAAGAAAGCACAAGTGGCCAGTGTAAAAGGTACCGGTGGCCCAGCTGCTCAATTGAAGAAAAAGAGTTCACGAGCTGGTCCAGTGTCACAGGTGGTTAGTTTCTAATTAATTTAAACTAACACTCTTCTTATTGGAAGAATTTTTGAAACTTTCTATTTATATGGTTTATAGGCAACAAAAGCAAAGGGCAAGAAGAAAGTTCAAGTGTCTGCTCCTGTTATCCAAGATATAAGTGTTGAAACGCCAAATCATGCTCGATTGCGAGCATTTGCAACTACCGTACCTCGCGATGCTACTGTCACAATCCCATTCAACAGGCTTATATTTGGCGAGTCAAATTTCAATGAGCTTCTTTCTAGGGATCAGGTCATGGAGGTGCTTGACGAAAGATGGGTCAGTGCTACGGTCGTCAATTTATGGATAAGGTATATATGTGCTTCCATTGTGGTTTCATTCAATGTCATAAGTTCTACACTAATTGGATGTTTGTATGGTTTCTTTGAAGGCACCTGCATGAAGAAGTCATAGTCTCCGAGGACAACGTCTCATTCGAATTCATAAACCCTTATTTAATAGCGCAAATTGAGGGTGTGAAACGTGATGATCAGTTCAAAGAGATTAAGAGGCGTTTCACTTTAAAGGCAACAGGCAGAACTTTATTCTTAGCTCCAATTAATACAGGGTAAGTGTATAGGCATGATAGCTTTCATCGTATTCTGAGCTCCAATCATCATTGATATATATACTGACATAACGTTATAAAACGTCTTAGGCTACATTGGGTTTTGCTTGTCATCAATCCGACAGTACAGCCGGATCCACTTATTTACTATTTGGATCCTGTGGAATCTGCTGAAGCAGATAATCGCCCGGATTTGATGCGTCTCTTCAATGGGTAAGTGAATGTCAACATTATTTGAATGTGTTGTATTATCTGTCATTTTATATGACCGACCCAAGCAACTAAAATTAATTTAATATGTTTTGTTTCCAGAGCATTGACTAGTTATCGGGCAGCTAATGGGTACAATTATTCCAAAGCCCTTGACCAGAAAGATGCTTATCCGTGGCTCAAAGTTCAGGTTTTACAAGTTATTCAATTTTTCAAACAATCGTACATTACTTAAACCAGAACGTAACTGCTCTTATATGCTATTCTGTATTTTTTGTTACAGTGCCCACATCAACCCAATGACAACGACTGTGGATACTATGTCATGTATTATATGAGGGATATCGTATCACGTGATCAAGATAACATCCCATTGACAGTAAGTTTTATATTTTTCCTAATCTAAGTGTTTGTACTTGTTAGATTTCAAGTAAATTTAATTGTCATTTAAATTTCTATACGCAGTATTACCCAGACACACGTTGCTTCATGTTGTCAAGGGAGAAGATGGAAGCGCTAATTGAAGAATGGTGTAGTTATGTACACCCTCTGTTCTCTCAAATTGGACAGCTTTGACTAGTAGTATGCACGTTTATTTTCCTAACTGAACAATATAACTTTTGGTCTTATTGTACATATTCTTCTCTGTTTGAGTTACTGGTGTATTTGGACTGCCTGGAATTGTATAGAATTGCTGGAATTTTGGCAATGATGCAGGTGGGTGTGAATTAAAAAACAAATTGTATATTTTAAAAAAATATAACCTATACCGGCGCTTTTTTAAAAAGCGCCGGTATAGGCCTTTTCAGTTTCAATAAAAAACTAATTAAAAGATACCTATACCGGCGCTTTTGGGTAATAAAGCGCCGCTATAGAGAGGCCTATACCGGCGCTTTGTAAGCGCCGGTATAGGTCTCGTGACCTATTGCGGCGCTAGCTATAGCGGCACTTCAAAAGCGCCGCTATAGGGGTCAAAAAAGCGCCGGTATAGGTGTTTTCTGTGGTAGTGCTCTTTGCCTTTTATTGTTATTTAATTATTTGATAATTATGTGTGCGGGAAATACATATGCCATTTTAACATTGTTAATCCAAATATGATAAATGATGAATAAGGTGAAGGATGGAAGATGAATAAGAGGGAAGATAGTGAAAGAAATGAGTTAAAGCCTTCCATTGACATATGGTCGGTGGAGCATTGTATGTAATTTGGAGTATATAAACGACAAGAATATTTCAAGTTATATATTTCTAATCGTTAGCTGATAATTACGTTTTTCTTTCTTTTTTTACGTTTGCATGCATGCCTTCTTACGATAAACTTTTAAATGTGAACAGACTTCCATCATAACAAGTCTCTTGGATCACTACTTATTACTGGCCCTACAAGTTTGAAATAACGTTAACGAAAACAGAGGAAGTGATCAATATAACAACCCAACCCCACAAACACCACGGTCCTAATAACAGCACCTATGTGATAACATTGTTTAAAAAATTGAAAATAGTCACACCATTTATGGTTTAGGTAATCATAATACATTAAATCACATCATTTAAAATAGAATTAAAAATAGTTGGAGAATTTTTTTTAACTGAGAAAAATAGTCGGAGATAGGAGAAAGTAATTTTAAGAATAGAACTAATTTACTAATTCATGTCATGTAAGATTTTTAAATGATATAATTCATTATATTTTAGTTGAACAGACTATAAATGATGTCTCATTCTAGGTTCATGTAAGAATTTCATAACTTCATGCTCAATACACCAAGACATATTTTAAGGTTTTGAACATACCTAAAAAAAAATTTTGATACTGGATACTTCAAAAAATATATTTAGGTATTAGATGCAATTAAACAAATACTTTAGGTTGACATGAGTAACACAGATTACTTTGATACTGAATACATGTGGAAAAATACGTGCTAGATACAACTTAACCTTAAAGATGAAAGTAGAGAAACCTACCGAAGGATTGACACATAAGCAGTGGTGATCTAGGTGTGAAGCATAGGACCAAATCAGTTCAAGCCAATTTGATACAAAAGGCTTAAAGACCTCAACTTTAGTGAATCAAATTTCATGCCCATCATAAAGATGAGCAATATGTTCCTCATTTTAATTTGGACCATTCAGATTTATCTAAATGGTCTAGATTTAATTTAATTTATTTTAAAATTTTTAATAATTATTTATTTTAATGGATACAAAATAAAAAATAATGTTAATCTTATAGCTATCATTTAAAAAAAAAAACTAGTTTTATCATTAAAAAGCAATCAATTAAAAATTTTGAATCAAAACCATCCATTCAAATTATTGATGGTTCGGATTTTATTTCAACGATGAGAAATGATTTTTCATCACTGCAATGGCTGACGAGCATTGAATCTAGACCCCTATTTTAGTGTAATATTCGCTCATTTTGGGTGATGATTAGCAATTAAGCACTACCTGCAGACTTATTATTGACCTTCCATACCATAATTAAAATTAATGCATTATTAAATAAAACGTCCACTAACATGATTATAAAGTGAGTCTTTTACTATTGAAGTGATTACGATAGGCTTAAAATTGTATCATTTGTGACACAGAGACAGAAAAATATGTTCCAACTTTATTCTTGCACTTAACGTTAAACCCTTCCCTAGATATATACTTCATCATTAGCGAACATTACTACAGAAATACTCTATTACAGCGTAATAATAGCAACGCTTACAAAATGTAAGTGATGGGATAGGCATAAGATGACATATACCAGCACATTAAAAATAAAAGTGAAGGTATAGGTATAAGCATATCCCAGCACTTAATAATTATAAGCGTTGGGATAAGTTCCTTGTTATTTTTATTAATAAATATTTATTTAAAGTGTTCCATGTGTTTGTTCAAAAAAGAAAAAGGATTCCATGTATTTTTAATTTTGTTTTACATATTTATTAAGTATTACTTTTTCTCTCCCAGTTTTTAAATGATTAATTTTTTTTAATTTGTTTCACATATTTTTTAAATAATTTTTAAATGGCAGGGGGCCTATCCCATCGCTTATCACGTAATAAGCGTTGGGATAGGCCCCCTGAGATTTAAGTTTTATTTAAAAAAATATGTAAAACAATTTAAAAAAATCATTGGCATTTTAAAAAAGGGAAAAACAATTTAAAAATACTTATATAGGCCTATCCCATCGCTTCTGACTTCACAAGCGATGGATATGCCTATATAAGTATTTTTAAATGCTTTTGTTTTATTTATAATTAGTTTCAGATTTTTTAAAATTGTATAAGATAGTTTTTAAATAATTTTTAAATGTCAGGGGACATATCCCATCGCTTATCACGTAATAAGCGATGGGATAGGCCCCCTAGGATTTGAGTTTTATTTAAAAATATGTAAAACAATTTAAAATAATCATTGGCATTTTAAAAAAGGGAAAAACAATTTAAAAATATTTATATAGGCCCCATCGCTTCTCACTTCACAAGCGATGGGATAGGCCTGTATAAGTATTTTTAAATGCTTTTGTATTTTTTAATTAGTTTCAAATTTTTTAAAATTGTATGAAATGGTTTTTAAATAATTTTTAAATGCCAGAGGGGCCTATCCCATCGCTTATCACATAATAAGCGATAGGATAGGCCCCCTGGGATATGAGTTTTATTTAAAAAATGTGTAAAACAATTTAAAACATTCATTGGCATTTTAAAAAAGGGAAAAAAATTCAAATATTTATATAGGCCTATCTCATAACTTCTGACTTCACAAGTGATGGGATAGGCCTATATAAGTATTTTTAAATGCTTTTATTTTTTTAATTAGTTTCAGATTTTTTTAAAATTGTATGAAATAGTTTTTAAATAATTTTTAAATACCAGAGGGGCCTATCCCATCGCTTATCACGTAATAAGCGATGGGATAGGCCCCTGGGATATGAGTTTTATTTAAAAAATGTGTAAAACAATTTAAAAAAATCATTAACATTTTAAAAAAGGGTAAAACAATTTTAAAATACTTATATAGGCCTATGCCATAACTTCTGACTTCACAAGCGATGGGATAGGCCTATATAAGTATTTTTAAATACTTTTGTTTTTTTAATTGTATGAAATAGTTTTTAAATAATTTTTAAATGCCAGGGGGCCTATCACATCGCTTATCACGTAATAAGCGATAGGATAGGTCCCTGAGATATGAGTTTTATTTAAAAAATATGTAAAAAAATTTAAAAAAATCATTGGCATTTTAAAAAAGGGGAAAACAATTTTAAAATACTTATATAGGCCTATCCCATAACTTCTGACTTCACAAGCGATGGGATAGGCCTATATAAGTATTTTTAAATGCTTTTGTTTTTTTTTTAATTAGTTTCAGATTTTTTTAAATTTTTTTTTATTTCTTTTGTGCCTATCCCGGCGCTTGTGTTGTCACAAGCGCCGGGATAGGCTACTCGAGCATTTAATAAGCTTTCCTCCTCCCTCAGCTTACAGAACCCTATCCCTCAGCTCCGCCATCTTTCGGCTCTCATAACCCAAATCCCTCAGCTCCGTCGTCCCTCAGCTCACAGAACCCAAATGCCTCAGCTCCTTCGTCCCAAATCCTTCAACTCCTTCGTCCCAAATCCCTCAGCTCCTTCGTCCCTCAGCTCCGCTGTCCCAAAGCCCATAACTCCGCTGTTTTCCCCGTTGAAGCTGGCCGTTTCCCACAGCTCTGTTCGTTGTTGAAGCTCCCCGTTTCCAACAGCTCGCTACTGATGAGATGGGGCATCGTTACCGTTCCCTATTGATGAGATGACTAGGGTCGAAGACGCTGTCAGTGCATTTGTTGGTTGGCCCATTGGTTTGATTGAGCCAACACCACATGTGATTATTTACTAATAAGATTTACACTAGCATTCATTGTGTTGGAAGAACGCTATTTTATTTACCTGTTTTTTTCAGGGTACACGTCCTATATGAAAGAAAGCACAAGTGCCTAATGTCAAAGGTATCGGTGGTTCAGCCACTCAAGTGATGAAGAAAAAGATTTCACGTACTGATCCATCATCACAGATGATTATTTACTAATCAATTTAAACTAGCATTCTTTTTTATTGGAATAAAATTTCAGACTTTCTATTTACATGGTTTGTAGGCAACAAAAGCCAAGGGCAAGAAGAAAGTACAAGCGCCTCATCTTGTTATTGAACGTACAAGCGCTGAGACGCCAAATCGTGCTCGATTGCGAGCATTTGCAGCCACCATATCTCCCCGAATTTATTGTCGAGATTCCATTCAACAGGCATATATTTGGCGTGTCAAATATGAGTGAGATTGTTTCTAGGGATCAACCCATGGAGGTGCTTGATGAAGGATGGTTCAGTGCTTCATTTATCAATTTATGCATCAGGTATATAGTTTCCATTAGGGTTTCGTTTAATGTCATAAGTTTTACACTAATTGGGAGTTGGTATGGTTTCTTTGAAGGCACCTGTACGAAAATGTCATGATCACCGCGGAGCGTGTCTCGTTCGAATTCATAAGCCTCTATGACATAACACATATTACGGGCGTGAGATATGACGAGCAGTCCGCGACGCTTAGAAGGCGCTTTTCTTTAAAGGCAACAGGTACGACTTTATTCTTAACTAAAATTAATACAGGGTAAGTCGATACGCATTATATGTTTCATCGTATTCTTAGCTCCAAGCATCATTTATATATACTGACATAACATTCTAAAATATTTTACGAACCATTGGCTTTTGCTTGTCATTTATCCGCAAGCACAACTGGAACCCTTGACTTACTATCTGGATCCTGTGTTAGGTGCTGAACGAGACAATCACCCAGCTTTGATGCGCGTCGTCAATAGGTATGTGAATGTCAACATTCTTTGAATGCGTTGCATTATTTGTCATTTTATGACCCTACCTAATAAAATTAATTTAATTTGTTTCGTTTCTAGCACATTGACCAGTTTTCGGTCCTCCATTAACTTGAGTTATTCCAGAGCCCTTGACCAGAAAGATTCTTATCTGTGGCACAAAGTCCAGGTTTTACAAGTTATACAATTTTTTAAACAATCTAGTCCAACATAACGTAAATGTTTCTCATATGATATTTGGTGTTTTTTGTTACAGTGCCCCTTCCAACCCAATAACAATGATTGTGGATACTATGTGATGCAGTTTATGAGGGATGTCGTTACACATGATCGATGTAGCATTCCATTGACAGTAAGTTTTATATTTTGCCAACTCTAGTTGTATTTGAACTTGTTAATATTAGATTTCAAGTAGATTTGATTGCCATTCAAATATATTTGTTTCTGCAGTATTACCCAGACGCACGTTGCCCAATGTTGTCGAGGGAAAAAAATGGATGCACTAATTGAAGAATGGTGCGCTTATGTACTACCTCTTTTTCAATAAGTACAAATGTAGATAGTAGTATAGATAATAGCGTGCTTTTTTGTTTCCCAATTAGAATGGTTGGTTTATTTGTACATTGCTCTCTGGATGAGTTATTGGTGTATTTTCGTTGCATGGAATTGTGTATAGAATTGCTGGTATTTAGCACTGATGCAGGTAGGGTATATATAAAATTAAATCAAATATTTAAAAAAACAATAACCAATAGTAGCGCTTATTTCGTTATAAGCTCTGCTATAGGTATTTTTAAAATAATACCTAAAGCAGCGCTTATAAAGAAATAAGTGTTGCTTTAGGGTAACTTAAAGCAGCGCTTACTAAAACATAAGCGTTGCGTTAGATTACCCTAAAGCAGTGCTTATTAAATTATAAGCGCTGCTTTAGGTCACATAATTTTTAAAAAAATAAAATTTGGCTAACCTATAGCGACGCTTATAAATAAAAAAGCGCCGCTTTAGGTTACCTATTGCAGCGCTTAGCAAGCGCTGCGTTAGGCTATATAGCCTATCGCAACACTGGCTATTGCAGTGCTTATAAGCGTTGCTATAGGGCCAAAATAAGTGTTGCTATAGATATTTTCTGTAGTAGTGGAACAATGATGGATCCCATCGGTAATTTATTGACTCATAATACACAAGGTATTAAATTCAGATCCCCACTATTGAAGGAGCCATAGTCTGTAGGTACCTTTGCAACTTGTAAGTTCAAAAGCATATTCTACCTTTATGAGTCCGGATTCAACTTACCTAAACTTTTCTTTAAGGGAAAAACAATTTATTCATTATTGTTAATTTTAATATATAGATAAAATGCTCTAACATCTCCTTTATTTTGTCTTAATTATGCGGACTTCACATCTGTTTAGAAAACATACACATAAGTCCAGTTAAATAACTTTGATAATAATTTTTTCACTAAAAATATGGTTTTTTTCATTATATTTTATTTACTGATTTAACCCTCATCAGGCTAAATGCCTCATTTTGATAAACATTTATTTTGAATAGTTATAGTTTTCCCCCATTTCTTTAATTTGCTTTGATTTTTCTTTTCATAAATATTATTAAATTTAGTTAATGTAAAAAAAAGCTTGATTAATTTTTTCGAAATAAATATATGGATGATTAAATATGTTAGTAAATGCTTTTAGAAATGTCTAAAATAATTTAAATTACAGATATAAATGATTTACATAACCTCTTAAACTTATATATCATTTATACTACACAAAATTATTTATTTGAAATATTTTTTAACAAATAAAAAATCTAAATAAATAACTTTCCATAATTGTGTTGAAAAATTAAAGTCATATAAGTTTTGTAATATAAGAAAAATTTGAAAATATGTAAAAGTTTTAAAATATATGTCGTAGAATTTTTTTCTTGACTGCCTAGAAAATTATTTTTAAGAAAATGTAACGAAGGATGAGTAATTTTGCCAAAATAAAGGTTTAAAGGTTAAATTTAATAGTCAGTGAAAATTCAATGTAATATAATAGAAAATTGTTAGAGTGTTAGCTGTTAATCTAATATATTTTATTTCTATTAAGGTAAAACAGAGGGAAAATTACCAACAAGTGATTAATCGAGATAGTGAGTGGTCTTGATCATGTAAGAATGAGAACACAAGTTCAATTTTAGGAAAGCCATGTCGGTGGATGAGCTAACTCATCGAAAGTCACACTCTATATCCCAATTCAAGATAAGTTGGTTGCCGAATGTGCGAATATTTTACTCTAATATTTAATATATAGATAAATATAAATGTAAAAGATTATGTGGAAAAGGAAACGGTTAGTTGTTAGAAAATGAGTAATTGGAATGTAAAAACCGGACCGGAAAGTGAGCCGGAGAGGGCATCGGGTCACGGTTCGCATGGTCAGATCGGTCGGACCGAAGGTCGGACCGATGACATAATAATTAAGGAAAATATATATGATTTTTAAATATAAATTACATATAAACAAATTATGGTCCCTTTACCTCTTAATTTTTAATGAAAGACCATTGACCAAGAAATATATAGCCATGAGACTTAGAAAACAAATCATTCTTATCTTTAGCTAAGCAAAACAAAGAAGGCGTATAGGACCATTTGAGCATCACAGTTGCAGAAACTTTTGTCGAGATGGAAGAACTAGAAAGTTAGGAACACAAACAATTTCTGTCATGCAAAAAGTAAGAGATAAAATATGCAACTGATAAAAATTTCAAAAAAAATGTAAAATGTAGGAAGACAAAAAGTGCTAAATATAGAATAAAAGCTTGGAAGAGACGTTAAACAACAACAATAGAGGAATGGTGAGAGAGATTATGTTCACTAATTGGTTAGAGTTTTGGAGATCAAATTTCACAGCCCTAAATTTTCAAATGGCCATTGGGGTTTTTAATTTGGGAGAAAGATATGAAGCTAATGAATTTGGGGATGTAATTTGGGTTTCTTTTTTAAGAACTTGGGTTTTTTTGGGCTTGATTTTATTTTTTTTCATCTTTCTTTTGTTTCAGATTGGACCGCCCGGTTTTTATAAAACCGCTCTGGTTCCCGGTTTAACTCCGGTTCTCGGTCCAATGTCCGGCTGGAAACGGCCCGATCCGGCTTAACATGATAAACGGTCAGACCATAAAAGCCGAACCGACCTATGAAGCGGTCGACGGTCCGACCGGTCGGACCGTCCGGTTCTTATAACCATGATTTGAAGTTAAAAGGCGTTTTCAATTAAAGACGAAAAAGGTTTGGCGGTGAATTTAGCGCCACTGAAACGCAATCACTAACAATGAATAAATTGAAATACTTAACTAATACTTTTTTCATTAGCAAGTTGTTTAGGTGCAATCACTTCTAACTATAAACAAATAATCTCCTTCCATTTCCTAATTCTGTTGCACTATTTGTTCTCCTAAATCCTAATTCTGATTCTCGCAACTCGTAAGCTCCATTTCTCTCTCTCTTTTCTCCTCATTTGTTCGTCTTTTTGAAGGAATAATAAACTATGTACTACAATCACGTTTCTGAATTTTAGCTTCGAAGATTTCAAGTTACCACCTCAATTTTTGGGGATTTCTTTGGTTTTGATTTGGCCGATTTCGCTGTTTTGTTCCTGAAATTGGCTTATCCTCTGGAATTGGCAGCCGTGTGCTTTTTTTTTTTTTTTTTTTTTTTTGGGTAAACCTACTGATTTTTAGGAAATGGTAAATGCTAGGGTGAGAAATAAAGTAATTGGAATCGTAGAAATTATTCTTCTTCGAAAAGAAATGTCTGTTGGGCACTGTTTTGTATGGAAAATCAGTGAATGATATGTTCAGTCTGTGCTTCAAGATGAATTCGGATCAGGGGTTCTTGTTTAATGCCATTTCTGGAATTAAGGATTCCGTGTTTTTTCTATGCACGCAATGCAGTTTTTTTTTTTTTTTTTTAGTATCACTAGTTTTCTGGTTCACTATTGCTTTACGCTTTATCTTGTGACTTTCTGACGGGTTGATATAAAGCAGCCGAAAGAGACAAGAGAATGCTTAGTATTCCTTTGCGTTTCGCTGTTTCCCTGATTGAAATTTGTGATCTAACAACTTTTACTAAACGCCCCTTTACCTTGTGGAAGTTCCCAACTTATAATTTTGGTTGAGCTGGAATCTTGCTCATCAGTTCTCTCTATTGTGGTTGGGTTCTTGTGGCCAGTGTAATAGGTTGCACGGGGATTTATACCTTTTAAGTTTTATGAGTGATTCGTCATGCTCACCCGGTGTTAACCTTTTGGAGTCTCTTTCATTTGTTATCACAATAGAACATTGACCCTGACAATACATGTCATGTCTCATGTCGTTCTTGTGATTTAAAGGCTTTTCAATGTATGTCTTACTAACCGTGAGATCTTGTGAATGTTTTGGGCAGAGATTACTCGAATATTTTGTACAGATATTACTGGAAATTCTGACCTGACTGGGCAACTGGAGCCATCCAAGAGTGAGGGATAAGGTTGGTTAGATATCCTTTAATTTGTCTCTTCTTTTGATGGGGCGTAAATTAACATAGTGTAAATTTTCAAGGGAGAGTTATTAATGCTGATTTCTAAAATAAGCATCGCCTTAGAAGACAAATTGTTGTTCTCTTTTTCTTTTGGTCATGCTGCTTGTAAGTAAGTAAACGACTTATTTAATGGTTGCAAATTACTCGGTCATGTTTTTACCTTTCAGCTCTGGCTTTTCTTTCTCATTCATTTTTCTTTTAAGTGTCACTACCTTCCTGGAATTTAGGTATAACTGATCACTTTATTTACTATTGTATCGTGTCATATTATTACTTCTCGATGCCAAATATTATATTTTCTCATTATATTACAAAGAAACCACCTGAGATTCTGAGTTAATTTTACTTGAGCTGTGTGGCAGACCTCACGATATGGGCTGTGCAGGGTCTACTCAGAGGGAATATGGTGGAAATAGAAGAAAACCAGGAAGTATTGGCGAAGTTTCAGTCTATGTTCCTGGTCTAAGAACTCCCAAACCTGTTGATTTTGCTCAGTATCTTGGTGATCACTTGTCGAAGAATGCAGTGGAACGTCTATCTGCTCTCAGAACTTGTTCCAACATATTCGGATAATTCCAAGAAATGAAAAGACAATGGAATTGTTGATCAACGATAATATTGTATGCTCTGTTTTTATTGGTTTTGAAACAGAGCATAACGGGAACAAGCGTTCTGACTTAAACATGTCAGAGGAAGAAAATGAAGAACAAGTTCAATTTCTTGTGACCTGCTTTTATAAAGCTTGTCTTATTTCATTATCATCTTGTTTAGTTGCTTAACCATTTGTCTAGGAGACATTATGTTCTTCTGGAAAAGAAAAAGAACAAAATAACATTACAAAAAGTTATAAATCGTGCTATCAAGAAATGTCTCTACTATAAAAAAAAATTGTATCATTCGTCATCATTTCTTTATGGAATCATCTCATTTTTTTTTCTTCAATCTGATTGCACCATATGCAATTAATGTAAAAAAGAAAAAAGACTAGACTGATGATTAGAAAATAAACTAGGAAAGGCTACACCTTTTTTTATATATTTTAACTGGCAATTAGTACTGATCGGGATCCGATTATCAAGTATCTGAGCAACTGATTACTCTAGTTTCAGGGTTCGTAGCTTCCTCTCCTAACATAAGCATCTCCTCTAAGACTCAAACTCCACTCCAGACCAAGGCACAAACACTTTTTAGAGAGGCTAAATCAATGGATCATGACCATTTTGTTGAAAGAATAAGGATATAAATTTCCCACTTGCTTCATAGAAACCCCCCCGGGGGCGGCGGGTACATGTCCTTTTTTCAACTAACCACATCATGTGTTGATGCATTCATATGATGCTTTTATGCTCAGCTAAAATGTGTAGCTCACAAGGGATTTGAGACAGGTTACACTTTGAAGCAAGGGGGTAATAGGACTTGAATTTATATAGGTTTTATGTAATTATATAGCAATATATTTTTTTTGAGTGAAAGGGAAATATATTAAATCAAAATAAGGCTATACAGAGACATTGTGAGCTTTGCATTACAATATTCGCTTCAGTAGGCAAAAGCTCTTCCGTGTGTTCCTAACTATTGCTCTAATGAGCGCTAGTATGCCATCAACAGAATAAATTTCCTGCCTAAAAATTCTGTTGTTCCTAATTTCCCAAAGTTTTCAAAGGGTAATACAAACTCCCACCTTCCAAGAGACGTCTAAATCAGATTTTTTAAGAATGGCACATAGCCAGGATGGGGTGGCCATTCTTAGAAAATCTGCAAACATATCGCCGGGGAGAATTTTCTTCCAAACAGAGTTTGAAAGGGGGCAGTCCCTGAATACATGTGTGATAGATTCAACCCCCTTGTTACAGAGGGAGCAATTTTGGTCTTGGCCAAATCCCCGTTTACACCTTTCTTCGTCTGTGAGCAACTTGCCACGAAGTAGGAGCCACGTGAAGCTTTTGACTCTCTCAGCCATAGGGAGCTTCCACATCTTCCCCCAAAGAGAACATTCGTTATTCCATTTTAGCGATTGGTTTGCCACATAGGCTGATTTTGTAGAGAATTCCCCGGAGCTAGTTAGATTCCAATAACATGATTGATTTTTAGGGACCAATGATATGGTGGTTTTTAATATATCATTGATCACCTCTTGGGGAAGTAGGTGGCAGAACATATTCCATCTCCAATCACTTCCTTGTCTGAAATCTGAAATCGGTTTGTTTAGGTCCGATTCTGGGATATCTGCATACGAAAGTCTTTTAAGCGGTCCATAATCTCCCACCCAAAAATCAGCCCAAAAGCGAGTTTGGGTGCCATCACCAGGGTCCCATTTTATATTGAAACAAGTCTCCTCCCAACATTTGGTTATGATCTGCCAGAAATGAGATGGTTGGGATCGTTTGGGAATAGTTTCTTCGAGTTTCGCCACATATTTTCCCAACAGGACTTGTACCCATAATGCTTGCGGTTTAGTGTGCAATTTGTAGATTAGCTTTGACAAGAAAGCTCTATTTTGTGCCTCTAGATTCAGTATTCCAAGCCCCCCATTCCTCTTTGGTTGACATATGTCCTTCCATTTAACCAAGTTGATCCCTTTGTGTCTTTCTGAGTGTCCCCAAATAAATTTCCTGATGATTTTTTCGATGTCCTTGCACGAGCCAGATGGGAGCAGTGTACTTTGCATTGTGTAAAGGGGGATCGATGCTAGTACTGAGGTTGCTAAGGTAATCCGCCCTGCTAATGAGAGTGTTTTGCTTTTCCACCCAGAAAGTTTGGCATGCAGCTTGTCTATAATATATCTGTAGGTGGAAGATGATACTCTGCCATTGATTAATGGGACTCCTAGGTATTTGCCTAAGGCTTGCATCTCCTGGTATCCTAGTTTCCTGATATAGCAATATATTGATTAGCTCATTGGTATGATGAAGACCAAAATAATTAGGACCGAGGGAGGGAGTAATATAACACTCAATGTTACTAGTGTTGTTCAAATTTTTCTCGTCCCGGTTGTCCCGTCCCGTTCCCGAGCATTTCCCATCCCGAAAAATTTCGGGACGGGACAATTTTGGTCTAGGGACGGGACGGGACACGGGACAAGGGTGTCCCGATCCCATCCCGTCCCGAATATTTTTGTTTTATTTTTTTTTTTATTTTTTATATCCAAATTTTAAATTTCTTTCCCTAATTTTGATATATTCTCTCACTTTGTACTCTCCCTCTCCCACCATTTTTACTCATTGTCTCACCTTAGTATTCATCCCATTTAAATTTTCATCTCTTTATCACAAATTATACAAAAAAATTTCAAAAAAAAATAAAAAAAAAGTCGGGACATTCCCGTCCCGTCCCGGTCCTGTCCAGTCCCGATCGGGATCGGGATAGAGTCGGGACGGGACAGGACAAGGGACAAAAAATCCGTCCCGAGCGTCCCTTGAACACCCCTAAATGTTACATGCCCCCTTCCATTTCGTGCTTGTAAAGTCATCTCTTCACCCAAAAAGAAAAAAGTCATGTCCCCCTGTCTAGAATGCCTTGGGATGCGGGTTGCTACTCCCTCCAAAATCCTTCCCCCATTGATTTCGAAATCAAAATGACTTGCCTTCTTTCCTGCCAGTATCGCATTATAAAACCCTTCTTTTGCCCTGCTTTGCTTTGTTTTTCGGCTTCTGCAGTTCCATATTTTATGTAAAGGTGAGTTATTTAGTCCATCAACAACAGCCACCCATCCCGCCATCATTACTAATTCTATATGTCTAAACCTGCAGGAAATGGCTGAATCGGACTGCAACAATGATGTTCTGGCATTAGCATTTCAGGTGAGATGCAACTGTGTGGAGGGGTGATTGTGAGGAAGATCAAATCAACTTATGGCAGGTGCTTTTGTTCAGTTGCTCTACTTTTTAGCTTTTTAATATTTTTATATCAAGTTTACAGTATATACAAATGATTCTAAACACTAATTAGATAAGAAGGTGGAGAAGAATGACCTAATCCTCCGGCATTTGCGATGGCGATATCGCAGGCCTCCGGCGACTCTCTCTCTCTCTCTCTATATCTATCTATCTATCTTGGGACGAAAAGTTGGGCCATATATTAGCAAAAAAGGCATGAAAAAGCTTCTTGATGTGCATATTCCTCCTTCCATCCTTTAGTTGCAGTGGTTCTGTTCTCTTTTATATGCTTGAATATTACTACTTTATTCTATACGAACCATTGATGTAATATTCCCCGAAGGTAGTTGGTCAAATCCGGGTATTTTTTAGTATATAAGTCCGTGACCACTAAGCCAAGGCAGTTGAAGCCGTGAAGGAAGGGAATAAATAAATCTGCCCTTCTCGGCATTTGGTCTGAACCCAGGAGGCACTTGAAACCCTCCGGAATGAGTTCTAGAGACAGAACCAACAATGCCTCCTCTATGCATGTAATATAAAGGGTGCCTCTGGAGAATGACATAGCTGACATAGTTTCTCTCTCATCCATGCACTTACTAAGAGATTTGTGACCAATATACTATTCATGCTCTCAAATCTGAGGATGGGATAAGAAGATGCATAAACTATAGAGATATGAAAAGAATGCTGAGAAAATGATAGGATCTGAAGATGATTTGATGGAAGGAAAAAAAGTAGGGTAAAAAGTAGGGGTGTTCACGGGACGGGACGGGACCGGGACAAGCCCGTCCCGTCCCGTCCCGAAAAATTGTGTTCGGGACGAGAATTCCGTCCCGTGTCCCGTCCCGTCCCGAACTTGTCCCGGTCCCAATCGGGACGGGACGGGACCGGGACGGGACGGGACTGTCCCGAATTATTTTTTTTTAATTTTCTTTTTATTTTTTAAATGTTTTTATTTGATTTTATTTTTTACAAATTGAGAATTGTAGAGTTACTACTGCAGAGGAACGAGTAAGAAGGAAAGGGAGAAGAAGGAAGAGACAAAGGGAAAAATAAAATAGAGAATAGCACAATTTTCCAACTTATCTCTACAGCTTCACTTACATATTCTTCTTAATTTCTACAAAATCAGTGAACCACAATCAAAATCATAGCTTCTTTTCTCACTTTATTCATTCTCTATTCCCTACCCTATTCGCTTTCCTATTATTCCTATCAAGACCATGTCTCAACAATTAGATTTTTCTATATATTTTGTGAAAAAAAATATATATATTATAAAAATATATATTCGGGACGGGACGGGATCGGGACGACCCCGTCCCGAGTCCCGTCCCGTCCCGAACCCCTATTTTGTCCCGTCCCGATTTGTCCCGTCCCGAAAAGTTTCGGGACGGGACAATCCCGTCCCGAAATGACCGGGACGGGACGGGACGGACCGGGACGGGACAAGTCTGAACAGCCCTAGTAAAAAGAAGCACAGGACTCGAAAAAACAAAGGTTGAAAACATTTTCATTGGATTAAGAACCTTGCACAAGTTTCAAGATTGAAGATTAGAATTAATTAATATTGGTTGAAGAAATAAATAAAAAAGAACCCATACCACGGAAAATATATGACTCAGTAGGCTCATTTTCAATATTCCTCTTTTGCCCTCTTAAAATTCCTTTGGAAACAAATTTAGATTTTCTTTTAGTAGTCAATTAGTTATGGCCAGTACGGGTTTTAGAAAGAGCTTAAATGTTGAATTTTATCTATCATAAAAGAATTATTACAAATGGGAAAACAACCTCTTTTCTACAACTTACTATTTTGTTAAATATTCTATCATTTATTATGTGTCATTTAAATCTTCATTTTCCATTTATATTTATTTATATCTTCATTATTATTTTAGTCACCAGTCACCACCAGTCGGTTGTACAGAGAATAAATGAATAAGAAAAGGCACGTTTTTTTTTTTATAAATAAAGAGAGCATGTGATTGCAGAGGGGAGGTTTCCATGTTTCGGCCACTCATGTAAAGTTTTGTAGCCGAGGGTCTGCCGTATTTTGTCTCTGAGTGGGACATATTAGTTACCTATGGGTTAACAATTCAACTCAATGTATATGGGGTCAAAAAGGTTCAAGTCAATACATTGATAAACGAGATTTTATTTCATATTGAAAGACAATACTCCCTCCCTCTTTTATTATAAGAGTTTAAAAGAAAGTGGTTGAGAGAGATAAATATGTTTAAAATAATTTTATTTTCTTAAATTTACCCTTATTTATGATTAAATATATAAGAGAGAGACATGTGATAATAGTGTAATAAATTAGTATGAAAGAGAATATAAATAGAGAGAATAATTATAGGTAAAATGGTAAAAAAACTCATTAAATACTTTGACAAATTTGGATAAGGATTTATAAAAAGGGATAAAATCATTTAAATTTTTGGCTCTTGTATATAGGGACGGAGAGAGTAATATATAAGAAAAAAGATAGATGTAAGCCTATAACAATATAAGGAGTCAGTACATTTATTTTTATTAAAAAATATAATATTTTCTAAAAAAAAGAAATGAGAGAGTTTGTTCCTTTTAATTTTCCCAATAAAATTTTGTTGTCGATTAATGGGAAATTTTTAAATAAATACCTCTCGAATATTAAAAGGATAAAAATGTACCTCTAATATATAAAATGACATAAAAGGGATCGTTCCCAATTTGGGATAAATAATTTTAAGGAAAAAAGATCAAAATACCCCTGTCATTTAGGTCTTTTTGCTTTAACATTGTTTACCCCAAATTGGGAATGATCCCTTTTATGTCATTTTATATATTGGAGATTGGAGATACATTTTTATCCTTTTGATATTCGATGGGTATTTATTTGAAATTTTCCCTCAATTAATGTGAAGGCGTGAGGGTGTGAGGATAATTTGCCATCGTCAATTTACAAGCTTTTCAAATTTGTTGATACAAGAAAAATATTTCTTTTCCTTTTGTGAGGTTCTTCAATCTCATCAATCACTTTTGCAAGCTAAAAAAAAGGATTAAAATAGCTTCCTCAAACCAATGTGATGCCCATGAGATGTTGCTAAAAAATTAAAATATGGTTTAAATAAAGATATGTAAATTATTATAAAAAAAGATATGTAGATTATCTTAATCTCATTTAATCAATTTATATTTGATTTTTTTTTTTTTTGGAAAAACATAGTTGATACAATATAAAGAAAGGCATTCTTATAATTGTAATTGGTTTTTTTAAAAACACTTTAAAGTTATCTGACCAAAATTTATGTGTGGGATTTCGAAAATAAGCTGTCTCAAAGGGAATTTTTTTTCTTTACATCTCTAATTTCCCTTAATATCATGAAATAATACTTGTATTTGTCATTTCCCCATTTTTATATAATTTCTAATAAGTGCATTATTTTTTCAATGCAATTAAATCCAAGGCACTAAGAATTTATAGTTGGGAACACCAATTCTTAGTATTAACTTTTCAATTTGTGTGGATTGAGACGTTTGTAATGATTTATTCTAGATTGTCTTTTTATAGTTATGTTTTAAACCGATTTTACAATGAGATGATGCACTAATGCAGTTGATGAAAAATGTTGTGCACATTGAGAAGTTTATGAAATATTTGTTTTATAATTTGTGTTTAGTTTAGTTATGAAAAATGTATGTTATTTCATAATAGAATTTGGATTGAACATGCCTTACTTGGATTGGGAATATATTTTTTATTTTCCTACTCCCACACATATTCCTTATTTTCCTACTTCTCGAACATATTTCTTATTGTTCTGCTCTCCACTCAATGCGTGAGCAAGTACATGTTTGTGTAACTTATAAAACTCTTCCAGCATTCTTTTCCTCGAAATTCGTATCCCTCTCACAAAACACTTTTCCTAAGAATTTATTCTCTATACTCTCCACAAAATTTCCATTCAATGCCCTCTCCACATTTTCCCTTTCCCACCTTTGCAATTCAAATTCAAATCCATGATTCTATTGCCCAAAGACACACAGTTGTACTATATAAAGACATCTTAAAACCTTGCTTTCTTTGAACCCCAAGTCACACACATTAGAACTTTTAGTTGTGCAGGTTGAATAATTTGAATGATATCATCTTTTTAAGTTGAAAATGTTTATTTTTGCAATTCCCCCATTTTGTTTTCTTGGTCTTTACACGTTAGTTTTAAAGATTTAGTATTGTCTATTTTGTTTCTTATTTTAAATGGATTAATTCTGTGATATTATTTGATTGAAATTTTCATAAATTGTAGTGCTATTATGTGAGAGGGAGGGAGGGGGATGGGTAACATGTGAAGAGCATATTTTAATTTTGGGTTAAATGTCATATTTGCCCTGGAAGTGTGTACGGTGATCACATATGCCCCTGAAGGATTTTTTGGTCAAATTTTGCCCCGGAAGTGTGTAAAGTGTATCATATTTGTCAATATCAGTAATTAAATGATGGTAGAATGGGAATTAACAAATAAAATTGTGACATCTCAAATGTTTATATGAGGGAATTATTTGTTGTAAATAGTTATGAAAAATAGTTATGAAAGGAGTATTAAGTACTAACTATCATTGCTTTAACAAAGATTTTTTTTAATAAAATTTGAAATATTTTAAAGAGAAATTTTACTATAAAAAGGATGAGTAGGAATTGGGATGAGCTAAACATATGTAGATTACCGAAATTTTTTTTTTTAAAAAGTAATGATTATTTTTTAAAAAATAATATACAAAAATCCAAAAAAAAACCACTTACTTATTACTTTTTAGGAAAAAAAAATTTTATATAAAAATTGAGTTATTTCAAATGGAATCGGTTTTATGCTAAAATAAAGAATGAAAAATTTTATTAACGTCTTCTAATACAAATTAAGTTAATTCACTAATATCTGCAACAACAACAACAAAGCCTTATCCCACTAAGTGGGGTTGGCTACATGGATCGCACGACGACATTGTGCTCTATTGGTAACAAATCTTTAGATATTTTATTTATTAAAAGATCTCGCTCTACAACTTCATTGAGCGTAAGCCTCGGTCTCCCTCTTCCTCTCTTAATCGGACTCCAAACTATTTGATCTACCCTCCTCACTGGCGCATTTTAATTCATTAATATCTGCATAGGGGATTACATGCTAAACATGTATAGATTATCTGGATGTTACTACTTACTATGTAGACTATCTATATTGCGAAAAAGTAGTGTTTACATAGTAAAATGATTTATTTCACTAATATTCATGCAGCTATTCAGTAATTTGTGTATATATTAGTTGCGAAAAAGTATAATGTTTACATAATAAAATCTTGGTTGAAAATATGTTAGTTGGATTAGAAGTATATATCTTATTATTATGCTCCCCGCGCAACGCGCGGGGGATAAAATGCTAGTTAGCATCAATATTAAGACCATGGACATCAACTACATCCATTAATCATATCATTTTTGCAACATAATATAACCTCTCAATGTATGTAAAGCATACTTATGTTTTGGCAGACTATTTTGAGTGTATGGATTGGAAATTGTAAAAATTTAGCAGGGTCTATGAGACAAACTATCATTGAGAACATCCATTTGCAAATATAATGTGTTTTAGCAGAGGTCTGTCAACAACTATTGCTATAACAGACACTGAAGTTTTCTTTTAACATCTGACCTCTTATATAGTGGTAAAAATGGCAGCACCATTGCTAAATTGGGTATTTATGGCTGGTTTTGCATAATAACCACCATTCAAAATTATTATGGCTCCCCAAACAAGGGTGCCTTTTTCTTTATTTTGGTGAGTGTTCTAAAGGTTATGACTGAAATTCAACCATTAGGATCAGTTACATTAATGTGTACTGATTAGCATATATTTAGTAAATGATGACAATACATAAACATAAATTGATACTCCCTTTGGCCCTGAATATAAGAGGTAACATGTCAAATTTTTTGGTCCAAAATATAAGAGGTAACATGCAAAAGTCAAAGTAATAAATGTATGTATTACATTTCTGCCATTGTAAAGTAGTAAATGCAAGGCGGGAAGAGAAAATATGTATAATAAATTAGTAAGGGTAAAATGGAAAAATCTATTAAATCTACCCATAATAAATGATTCCAACATTTTTATTGATATGTGTAAAAATGTTGACTACATCTTATAATAGAGACCATATAAAGTAGATTCATTTTATGTGACTGACAAAAATATGGTCCTACAAAGATAAAACATAGATCAACAAACTCCATTAGTAAATTAGTTGGAATATTTATTAATAAGAGACAATTTATCTCCATAATAAAATTGCAAGGTAGTATTATTTTTTTTCCCAGAGCAAGCTGGTACGGTGGTACCGCACTCATGCGGTTATTATATTCACCAATAAGAAGTGTTGTACATGAAGATACATAAACATATAAAAATCATAATCAATTTTAGTTAAACTTAAATTCTAGAATCAAATTTAATAAGAACTTATTTGAGTCTAGTTGAAAAGGGGTTGCCAATATCAAGAAGAGGGGGAATGTTAAAACATAATACTTTTGCAGCAAATGGTGTGACAATTTTAGTGTCAAAAGTGAAACACTAATTTCAAAACAACCGAACAAACTGATTTCATCTATATTAATAACTCAAAGTTAAAGTAGTGTGCCAGCATGCATCCTTCAAGCAAACAAGATACAAGCAAGATGATTAAATCAAACTAGAGAAATCCCTATCAAAGGTGTACTCAACATACTACTGTGATCCATTGAAAATCCAAAGGAGAAGAATAAATAGTTGAGTGAAATTTGTTTCACTTTTCCGTATACAGTGCCCGTTAAGGTAATGACCAAAACGACGATGAGTTCGACTATTATTACTATAATCTGGTAGAGAATAGTGAAAAATTGTGGCTAAAGACACTTTTGAATTCTGTTTTTCTTGGATTTCATACCCTCTACCCTCTAAATAATTGAATCTCACTACTCCCATAGTCCAACAGGGTGATCAGTTTGAAGGAATGCGATTGATTGTTTTGGATACCTCTTCAATGATCTCATTTATAAATTTATATTCGGGCTGAGACCTGCAACAGAGAAGACAATCATGTGAAGTGAGTCTGAAGTTAGTAGTCCAATCTAATGTCAACTCTCTACATCGAGATTCATTTCAGTTCCACTTATTAAAGAAACAAATATAAAAATCATCATGCATACACCATAAAAACAACAACAAAAAACTGTGGTGAAAGGTACCCACCCATGTTGATAATGCCAGCCAGATAGGTTAGCCGCTGCACATAAAGCTGCCCTCCACTTACTCACTTTCTCCTTGTTGGCTTGAAATCGACCCTCATGTTTTTCCAATGCCTTTCGATAACTCCCACGCTGGTGACGCACTTCTGATGGATCAACACCGTAGAACACTGGCCAGACAAATTGACCTTCTCTTTTGACATACTGAAGTATGTTGACAAGTTCGTCAAGGCAAAAAGTAGAGGAAGCATAATTTTCAGAGAAAACAATGATGGCAATCCTAGATTGTTGGATGGCATTGAGAAGAGATGGAGTGATTTCTTCTCCTCTTTGGAGATCCACATCATCAATGAAGGTGATAATATCCTTTTGATTTAGAGAATTGTAGAGATGGCCGGTAAAATTGTTGAGGGTATCTTTACCTCTAAAACTAAGGAACACGTCGTAAGTCCATTCACTTCTAAAACTATCATCGCTTACTTTCAGAATTTCATGGACCTCTCTATGAGGAATTCTTTCATACTTGTCCAGCATAGAATTCCATTCTTCTATTGTTTGCCCAAAGAGGTTAGAGCCAATTACCTCTGAAACCAACGGAAGGCCACCAGCATAAAGGACTGCACGGTTTGCAACATAGATGTAACCTGGCTCAACTTTGTTGTTCTTGAAGGCATTCCAGCTCAACAACTCAAGGGATTTATTAGCATTTATCTCTTTCACCTCATATAATTTTTTCACCCCATAAGCAGTAAGCAAATGTTTGTTTCTTGCCGTGATAATGATCCTACTGCCAAATCCAAACCAATCAGGTCCGCCGGCAATTGCCTGTAACTGTTTGATCGTATCAATATCATCAAGAATCAAAAGAACCTTCTTCACGCAGAGCGTTCTTTTAATGGTTGGAATCCCTTTATGAACATCTCCGAGTTTAAGATTTTCTTCTGCAACAAGTTCGGCAAGTAGAATCTCTTGAAGTTGTACAAGTCCATGCTTGTTAATTGCCTTCTCTCTAATATCAGCGAGAAAACATACACCCTCAAATTGATCACCAATGACATTATAAACACCACGTGCAACTGTTGTTTTACCATCCCCACCAATTCCATATATCCCCACCATGTTAACCTCCTCATCAGACCCAAGTTCCAAAAGCGAGATCACTTCCTGAACAGTAGATTCTAGCCCAACAGGGTGATTAGCTACATGTAAAAGAGGGCGATTGATCTTTTTGGATATATCTTCATCAATCTCACTCACAAATTGATGATGATAGTCAGTTCTGCCACAGGACAGAAAACCATGTGAAGTAAAGCCCAAGTTAGTAGTGTCAAATTTAGTGTACACTCCCTACATCATGATTCATTTCAGGTCCAACATTTCCAAGAAACAAGTATGATAATTATCATGCATACAACATCCAAAAAAAATAATAATAATAACAGTCCTTCATTCATATATAGGACCTAGTTGACTATTTTTTGAAAGATACTAATAAAGTTAAAAAGTTACTTGTACATAAATTCATTTAGTTGACTTTTTTTTTCGGAAGATCCTATTAAAGCTAAATAAGTTACTTTGCCTGAATTTTTTTAAACTAATTTATTTGACGTGTAAGTGAACATATAATTTGATAATACACTTCCTCAACCTCTTTGAAAAAAAAAGTCAACTAAATCTCATATACATGAAGAAGTAACAACAACAATACAATAAGAGAAAGTTGAGATGAAAAGTAGCAGTCACCCATGTAGGAAATGCCAATCAAATAGTCGAGCCGCCACACGTAAAGCCTTCCTCCTCTGACTCTCTTTATCATCGTTGGCTTGGAATCGATCATCATAGTGCCACATCTGGGGTGGATCATCACCGTAGAACATCCGCCAAACCAACCGACCTTCACCTGCGACGTACTGAAGTATGTTGACAAGAACATCAAGGAAAACAGTGGAGGGACGATATTCTCGTAAGAAAACAACAATCGCAATCCTAGATTGTTTGATTGCATTGACGAGATCGAGAGTGATTTCTTGCCCTCTTTGGCGACTCACATCATTGATGAAGGTACGAATACCCTTTTCATGAAGAGAACGACAGAAGATTCCGATGAAATTGGAGCGGAATTCGTCACCTATAAAACTAAGGAACACGTCATACTTCCATTCGCCGGTGAGGGACGACGATGACGATGATACTAGCCCTTGACCTGCCATTACAAATAAATAAAAGATGGGAGCTAAGAACGACTCAGGTATGAGGTGAGGAACTCAAGGTATTTGGGTTAATGATGAAATCATGGCAACTTACCGTAGAATTGACAGAGTCGATAGTGGTGATCTTCGTTTCCCCTGTGAGAACACTTCTTCCTTCCCCCCACCTAGGGGTGAGTATCGGTTCGGTTTTCGGTTCGAAACCGAAAAAAACCGAAAACCGAAATCGGAAGAAAAACAAAACCGAAACCTAAACCCAAAAACCGCATTGCTTACGGTTTCGGTTTAACGGTTTTTCGGTTTTTTTGAGCTTTTTTTTTGGACAACTTTTTGGGCTTTTTTCGACCATACGAAATTCAACAAAAAACCTAAAAAAAATGATTTGACCCATCAACCATCCTTCTATGCTACCAAGAGTTGATGGGCTTCTTTTGGGCCATTTTCTCAATATTTTTTGCATTCACATTACTTCACCAATTTGTCAAGTTGCATAGATCACTCATATGGCAATCTATGTGTTCATCAATCATCATACATGCTTTTAACACCTAACCTGAGAAATTCATGTCCAGATCCAATTTTTATAATTTATGTCTTGGATATTATACTTACTTGCACGTGAGCCGGCCATGAAATTATGGTATAAATATAATCCAGAATGTTTATAGATAAATACTTAACAACTGCCACAATTAATAATGAATCACTTATAATCGATAATCATGTGTTATTCTAACGTTCTTTCTAAGCTGAGTTTTCACTATTTTCAAAAAAGCTACATCCACCAAAAACATACATGGGAACGTGAGAGATACAATTCATAGTTAAAAACAATGATGAGCCTAGAAAGATTTTGCAGGAAAAATAAGATCCACATCCAAGTGAACTATGGTAAAAAAGGAAAATTCATGGAAGAAAAAAGAAAATGAAAATGTATAATAATAAGGGTAAAGTTGTGGACTTGTGGGCATCAGTTCTCCAAGGTGATAAAGCATCAGTGAAAAATTCAGACACAAATTACCCATTTAAAAACTGAGACTCGTCATACGCCCATAAAGTAAATTGAAACGAATAAAAAGGAGTTAAAATTTAAGCACATGGTTCAAGTCCGACACACAATAGAGCTAAGATCTGAACCCTAAAACACATCAAAACTTGGGTATCAAAAGAAGGGTCACAGGAAGCGATCAAAACTAGTCGAGATTCAAATTCACATCACGCAAACATCAGTGGATTGACAGACTTATGAATTCCTATCTTCCTCTCGCAATCAAGCCCCAAGAGAGAGAAAAAAGATAAAGAAAAAAAAAGACTTATATTTACCGATAAATATATATACATATATACATAAGCAATAGTGGGAGAAAAAAGGTTGAGCTCAGAGAACTGGCTTCGAACTTCGAAGCGTGTGGTAGCTGGAGAGGCCGAACGGGATGAAGATTGGTTTATCCTGGTGTGGCCGTATGGTGGTGTCTCCGTGTCTGGCGTGAGAGTTGTCTCTCACCTGAGAGGCTGTTGGCAATAATAAATAGCTAGAGTTATTGCTTGTTGGGTTGGGCCGTGGGAAAATATTTAACTAGGCTTGCTTGGGCCTTTTTTTTATTTAATAACATTTTCGGTTTTCGGTTTGGAATTGAAATTTTTTTTTAAGAAACTGAACCGAAAACCAAAAAGTTTCAATATGAAAACCGAAACTGAACCACGAAACCGAAAAACCGAAAACCATTTGGTCCGGTTTGGTTTTCGGTTTGGTTCGGTTTTTACTCACCCCTACCCCACCACAACGGTTTGACGGAGAAAAAGACTGAACTAAAATATTGATAAATAGTGGGTGACCGTGCGCATGTTTATATATATATATATAAAAGCGAAAACTGAGAATTAGCTTTATTTTACGAGAAAATTGTATTCAGGTTTCAAAAAAAAAAATTAGTGTTAAGATGTAAAAATACCCATTTGAGTTTGTTAAATGTGCACTTGCACAATATAAAATTTTGCTGCAAAAATACTCATATACATTTGAAAATATAGTAAGAATGCTACAGCATTTAATGTGCCCAATGTGTTGACTATTAAGTGGACCAGAGATACTGAGGTGGAAGCTGATGGGGCTCACTAATTTATAAGAGTGGGGCTCACTAATTTATAAGAGTTCGTTGTTATTTTTAGACTTCCAAATAATGATATAGTATTAGGTGCATATTTGAAAATTTTACATGGGGTACTTTTACATCTTAAATTATTGGTGTCTGACATTTTTATATCACGTAAGCATCTCTAGTAACCGTAACAGTTAATATTGGCACATTTAATGGTATTGGCATTTTGTTCAATTTTTTTAATGTATATGGGTATTTTTACACCCAAAGTTTTAATATGGTGCCATATGCACATTTGACAAATTTGGATAGGTATTTTTACACCCTAACCCAAAAAAATTAATAGTTCAAGATATCTTAAAATCTCAAATATTCATAAGTCTCAAGGATTGTATGAAAAAATTTACAGCCCTCAAGGGACAAGTGCCAAACATAATGCAGTTTTAAAATTACCAAGTTACCCTCATTGGTTAGTTGTTAATGTATGTTGCGACAGTTGTTAATATAATTTTGTTTAGTTGTTAATAACAAAAGTTTTGAATATGTTGATTTTACTTATTGGTAACAAATGTAGTTGTCAATCAAGGCACATTAACTTGTTAATAACGAAACTCCTACTAGTTAATGTTCTTCTTTGTCTATTAGGAAGGAGCAATGCTAAAATTTTTACAATTGCATCATATTACCCTCAGATTTTTTGAGATTTATTAGTTCATGGACTAATGGTTATAAAAGACATAAAGCTCAAAGATCAAAACTAAAATTGAGTGAAAGTTTAAGGACCATAACCATCAATATTAAATTTCAGGTATCAAAACCAAAATTGAGTGGATGTTTAATCATCAAAACCATCGATTCAAAAGTTCATGGATCAAAACCAAATTTGGGTGGAAGTTCAATGACATAAAGTAGGATTATCCTCATCATTAATATTAGCTAATTTCTAAATATAAAATTTAGGTGGGAGGTTTTTTTTAAATCCAATTGCAAGATCCCAATCAATTTTATGTTTTTAGATAAAAAATATATATTTTATCTCTCAATTTTATTATTTTTTGAAAATTATCCTGATCATTATATTAAAAAAAAATTTATCCTGATCGGTTAAACATGTAAAGGGGATTCTCATTATTGAAAGTAATTTTCAATGCTTAGTAGGGTATTTTAGGAAACCCAAAATATAACCATTCCTGAAGAAGTCGATTGCAACATGATACAGAGTTAACTCTGATAATGGATATGTTTTACAGGTTTTGGATTTTTTATTTTTTGGGGGGGGGGGGGGGGGGGGTTTATTATTAATCTATAATAGTCATGAATGCAGATTTTTTTGTTATAATTTAATTTAGTTGTGCATATCATTTTGTTTGAATTAAATTAAACATCAGCTTTCTACAACAACAGTCAAACCAAACTTAAATTAAATTATAACCTAAATCAATAATTGAGTTCACCTAATTATATTTAATCCAATTTCCTTTTCAGATATTGTCAAGTCTCGAGATTGTCAATTAGTTAATGAAGATATTATGAAGACTGTGTGTGTATGGATGGACAATTTTAAAAAAAACTGAAAATTGAGAGGTACGTAAACTCACAATCAATTATTTGTGTGAAGTATATAAAAATTACTGCGATTACAAATCTCATGTAATAAGTGTGTAGTTTACACTTATTTGGATATGGTTAAAAGTTTAGAGCTATAATTGGTATGAAATGAGGTATTCAAGCTCATCGTTTGGTTAAATTTCCAACATTTTCCCAATATTAAAAACACTTTTTTTTTAAAAAAAATGAAAACATGATATCATTGGTTATCAAAGTTAGCAAGTATTACACCATACAGTTTTTTTTTTTTTTTATAAATGATCAAAATGCATTAATAAAATCAGGTCAAAAAGAAATGCATTAATGAAAGGACCGGTACAATATAAGGTTTCACAAAACAAAATAAGGACACGAATTAAGAACATGAAAAGATCTAGGATGCATAGAAGGTAGTACTACTTGAATAATAGAAAAATGAAAGACTAGCAACAGATATGATATATCTTTATAAAGAGCATTTACTAAAATCTTTGTTTGCTCCTTTTGGCGTAAGAAATTGTTTTTTTTGAAACAGAAGACTTCGAAGTTCGAATTGATCCTTCCTAAAATTTGAGAAGAATATTGAATTTTTAATCCAATATAAGCTAGCTAGCTATAAAACATATCAAACCAAAATGAAGGCAGGATTCAAATCATATAAAAGTATTACTCCATACATGATTGTTATGAACATCAAACAAATAAATTACGGACTGCATCCATAAAATCGTATCATCTTCTACAAATATCTCTACACTTGTCCATTCAAGGGAGTTTACAAGACACAACAATGTCGCAGAAGGAGAGGGGAGCCCACCTACACCAGAAGGAGAGGAGAGATGAAATATTTGAAAAGGGTGAGATTCATAACTGCTGCAATTTTAAGAATTTATATACACACACTCTTAATCTTATTTATATGTCATTTCGCATGTATTTTTTCTAACGTAATAAAAAAACTTTAAACCTCATTAAATTATAAATTTTAACATTTTTAACTTTATCATAATATACACTACATATACCCCATAAAGATAAAATCTACACAATAATAAACTAATGGTAAAACCGTACATTCAAATGCAAAATTTAATTATCTTACTTATAGACAGGGTAAAAGTCTTCTCTCTTATACTTATAAATAATACTAAAAAAAGTTAGCAGTGTCTATGAGACAAACCACCACGAATAACATCCCTTTGTATTCTTATGTGTTTTAGGAGTGGTCTGACACCAGGTACCGTTAAAACCGACACCGAAGTCTTCCTTTTATCCTTCGACCTCTTGTATAGTGGCAACACCATTGTTAAATTCGGTATTTAGCACTGGCTTTGCACACATCATAGCCCAATATTGCCCATTCAGATAAATCATGTTTTTTGTAGTAAGTAGGATGAAAATTAAATATATACCACAAGACAGGAAAGACTGATTCTACACAAAAGTATGAGATCCATCCATTACTTCTACAAAGTAATCGTCTAAGAGAAATGACCACAGAGTTTGATTAAGCGATAGCAATTAGCATTGCAAGCGTCAAATAGTTCCAAGAACTTACCCCATCCAACATTGAAAACTGTGATGGCACCCCAAACAAGGTTCCTTTCCTTTTTTTCATTATTTTGGAAAAGAGTTCCAAAGATTGTGACTAAAATTCAGCCATTAGGATCAGTTACATTGATATGTACTAGTTAGCATATATTCAGTATACTGAAATTCAGCCATTAGGATCAGTTACACTGATATGTACTAGTTAGCATATATTCAGTATACGATAACAATACATACACATAATACACTGGTATATTCATGTATCTGACAAAAATACAGACTTGCAACCGATGAAACATAGATCGATGCCTGTAGACATATTTTTATCAATTTCAAAGGCTCAAATTTGACTCGAACCCGATCAGTAAAAAATTAGTTGGAAGATTTATCAATGAAGAGCATTCATCTTCACTATAAATTCCAAGGCAATGTCATACGTCTTATGTAGTTATTATATTTACCAATAGGAAGTGTTGTACATGAAGAAAATAAAACACATAAAAATCTAAATCAACTCTATGAATAATTGACTTTTTGAATCAAACTGGACAGGAAACTATTTGAGTCTACTTGAAAAGGGGTGTCAAAAACACAATAATTTTGCCGCGAATGGTAACAATTTTAGTTTGAAGAGTGAACAACAATTTCAAGGCAAGCAAAGAAACTGATTTCATTTACATAAATAAAGCATTGTTAAAGTGGCGTGCCAGTAAGAACAAGATGCAAGCATGATTAAATCAAGCTAGAGAAACAGATGATACCTATAATTTGAATAGGTAATTTGCTCCAGCGATCCATTGAAAGATCCACAGGAGAATAGAATATACTGTAGCCACTTCTCAGCGTTTCAACCTAAGATACAGAAATATTAGGCTCTGTAAACCGGATATTTTCAAAGCTGCTGTTTTCTTCCTTATAGAATTGAATTACTACATTCATCTTGGGGATTTCATTGTCATCTGAAATTGTCCTACGAGGATCATATGGCACGTGGAATCTCAACTCCCATGAAACCCGAACATGATTCCATCTATCAGTTGAAATCACCCTCTCGTGTTTGCATCGTAGGCCACACATAATTTGAAGTCCTTTACTTTGTGCACTAACTACGTAATTACACAAACAAATGAGTTGTTCAGAACCATTGAGAAACACTGTCTGCCTAAGATCCAAGATTAAACCTTTGCCTGATCCACAAAACACAGATATGGCTAGCATTGGGAATTTCTCACGGAACCAGAAAGACACTGATGAGCCCCTTATTGCATACAAGGCTCTTGATATTTTCCCTAGAAGGAAGCCAAAGTCATTTCTAGCCTCTCTATAGCAGAAATCAGCACTATAGAAAGAATCATCAAGCTCAGGAAAAAACATTTCAATGAAGTTTGTGTCACTTTTGCTTATACAGTACCCACTAAGGTAGTTACAGGTCTTATTGTGACGAAAATACTCAAAAAGGTACCTAATTTGATCAAGATACTTAAAAGGGTGATACTCAAAAGGGTACCCAAGGTACTTATTGTTATAATTTTGAATAGCATACTTATTGTAATAACTTTCAATAGCATTCTTATTGTAATAAAGATAACATCGAAAAGGATCTTCTAGAGAATCTAGAGAAATTATGGCTAAAAACACTTCTGACCTCTGTTGTACTTGAATTTCCCACCCTCCAAATAATTGAAACCCTCTATTCCCATCCAGCACCACCTCGAGTTTGGGGATTATGAATATGCTCCTTGGCAGCTGTTTCAGCCATGTAACATGCCTCAAGTATAGCCATTTCAACCCAACAAGGTTTCCAAATGAAAATGGCAGTTCACTAATGGCAGTCTGATCCAAATATATGTCTCTTATATCCTCCATAACTCCCACTACTTCTGGGAATGTCCAAAGCCTTGAACAACCCCTGAGATCCAGAGTCTCAAGAGAAGTCAAATTGATGCGAGGCGCTAATATTTCAAGCTCACTGCAACCTTGGGCACTCAACAGTCTGAGCTTATCAAGAAACCCAATTGACTCATGAACACTAATCAAATTTGTACAGTTATCAAAACACAATGCCCCCAAGTTAGGCAGTCCAGATAGGTTAGGTACTCGTCTCAAGAATTTACAACCTTCGAAATCCAAAAGACATAAAGAATGAAACGCCTGCAAAATAATAAAAGTTAATTTAGCACTAATATATCAGAACATTAGAAAATATGGAAGTAGCTAGAAACCATAAAATCTAAACATGCCTTTGGTGGTTTCAAAATTTGAAGGCAGCTTTCAGGTAGGCTGAGTATGACAAGTTTCTTGGGTATAAAATCAGATGGCAAAGACGATGATGGATATCCACTCCAGTCCAATACTCTCAAAGCATTTGGGAGACATTTGGGGCCTCTGGAAAAGCATGCATTCTCAATAATAAGGATTCTCAGGTTTTTCATCTTCTCAAACCCGAACCCACTCCATTGCACTTCTTTATCTTTGCATGAGCGCAGCACAATGACTTCAATTTTCTCGGTTCCCTTTGAATGCCAAAACACAAACAGACCGCAGAATTATTAGGTATGTCGTATCCCTATGTCACATTAACTACTTAACTAATTTTAACCTATAATATGTCAAGCTTCAAGCAAACATAGACAACAAGATAAAGTGGCGGGAAAAACTAAACAAACCAACAATCCATTTGATGTTCACCAAAATTGTTCAAATAGAAAACTACAACCAAGGAGACTATTCTAACTTACCGTGTTTTCTTCCAAAACACGAACAATGTCCTCGGCAAACCACAACCTACTACGCTTGCCGGGCTCAAATGTTGATTCCTGCCTAACAATTTCTCTGCCCATGTCCTCAATTAAGTCATGCATCCTCACAAACTTTGAATCATCAATCTTGATGAGGGATTTGTCAATCAAGACTCGAATTCCAATGTCTTCGTGAAGGCCATGTGCATAGAGCATTCCCTTGGTGTAACTAAGTTTTGATTTATTAAAGAAACAAGCAATGTCAAGGAAAACTTTCTTCTCATTCTCTTGCAAACTATCATAGCTTACTTTCAGTTTTTCATGGACCTCATTATCAGGAATACTTTCATACTTGTCTAGCAGAGAATTGCATTCTTCTAATGTTCGACCAAATAGGTTAGATCCTATTACTTCTAAAGCCAATGGAAGGCCACCGGCATAGATGACTGCACGGTTTGAAACACCCATGTAAACTGGATCAACTCTGTTATTCTTGAAGGCATTCCAGCTCAACAATTCAAGGGATTTATTAACATTCAGCACTTTCACCTCATATAAATTTTCCACCACATGAGTAGTAAGCAAATGTTTGTCTCTTGTTGTGATGATGATCCTACTGCCAAATCCAAACCAATCAGGTCCACCGGCAAGTGCTTGTAATTGTTTGAGATGATCAATATCATCAAGAATCAAAAGAACCTTCTTCCGGCATAGCCTTCTTTTTATAATAGGAATTCCTCTATGAACATCTCCAAGTCTGACATTGTTTTCTGCAACAACTTCGGATAGTAGCATCTCTTGAAGCTGTACAAGTCCATGCTTGTTCATTGCCTTCTCTCTAATATCAGCAAGAAAACATAGACCTTCAAATTGATCACCGATGCGGTTGTAAACAGCACGTGCAACTGTTGTTTTACCTACTCCACCAATCCCATATATCCCTACCATGCTAACCCCCTTATCAGACCCAAGTTCCAGAAGTGAAATCACATCCGGAACAGAAGATTCAAGTCCAACAGGGTGATCAGGTATATGTAAAGGAGCGCGATTGATCTTTTTGGATACCTCTTCAATGATTTCACTTATAAACTTATATTCAGGTTGAGATCTGTGACAATACAGAAAACCATGTGAAGTGAGGCCGAAGTTAGCATTCAAATTTAGAGCACACTCTCCACCAAGATTCATTTTGAGCTCCACATATTGAGGAAATTTGCATGAAAATTCTAGATAAAAAAAACATAATACTTCCTCCATTCCTAAATATAAGACCTAATTGACCTTTTTTAATTTTTAAGATAAATTAAGGAAACTAAATGAGACACTTAATCACAACGTATTTTGTGTATTACTCTCTCTGGTCCCACTTATAAGATCATGTTGACTTTTTAGGAGAGTAAAATAAATCACTTTAAACTGTTTATGTTTATGTTTTTTTTCTTGTAACTAATTTATGTTACCTATAAACTAACATATGATCATCATCTGTAGCATATATTAAAATTTAGTGATATATTTTGTTTTCTTAATCCCTAGAAAAAAAGCTAGATTGATCTCGTCATTAAGTCCAGAAAGACTATTAGATTATATGTTAGTTTATACATCAAATAAACTGACTGAGATAATAATTTCAAGGAATTCAATTTATAAGTAAATTATTACTCCCATTGGTCCTTATTATAAGGCACCAACTAACAAATCTAACATACCAATAAAGTTAGTTAAAATCATTAAATTTGTCTTAAAATTGAAACGATTTCCAATATTATCCATACTAACTACACTTAACTCAAATCACACATTAATTATTATTCTCTCCCACTACCCCTGTTGAATATGGGTATAGAAGGGAAAACATAATTAATGTTTCTTGAAAACTAACAAGTGCCTTATCAAAAGGACTAAATGAATTTGATAGTTGGTGTCTTATAATAAGAACAAGAAGTATGTTGTTATATTTAGGAAGAGTAAGAGTTCGTTTGGTAAAATGGAATTAATATGGAAATGGATATCGAAATAAGGTGTAAATGTGTGATTGGGATGATATGGAAATTGACATCTGATTTTTATATGAAAAAGACTAAAATGCCCTTTTTTTTAAAAAAAATATTTTCTAGAAGCACATTCCCTTCCTCCTTCGTCCTTCAAAACTCAACCAACACTTTTCAGACATGCAAATCGAAATTAAGCACAACACTATTCTCAGATTTAATAAACATCCCTAGGCTCATCAAGACAAATAAATCTACATCAGATCTTGAAATCGAAGTGGGGAAGAAGATGAAATCAGAGACCCCTCTTCGTCGGCGCCGTAACTTAGGCTAACCAGGAACAGTAAGAGGAAGTTGTAAGTGAAACTTGTAAAGTGAGTGAGTGCGTACCCATGTTGGAAATGCCAGCCGGATAGGTCAGCCGCCACACATAAAGCCTCCCTCCACTTCCTCACTCTCTCATTGTTTCCTCGGAATCGATCCTCATATTTCGCCAATGCCTCTCCGTAACTCCCACGCTGGTGTCTCACATCCGACGGATCAACACCGTAGAACACCGGCCAGACCAAGCGACCCTCTTCTTTGACGTAGCGAAGTATATTGACAAGCTCATCAAGGCAAAAAGTGGAGGAAGCATAATTCTGGGAGAAAACGATGATGGCACTCCTTGATTGTTTAATGGCATTGACAAGAGATGGAGTGATTTCTTCCCCTCTTTGGATATCAACACCATCAAGAAAAGCATGAATACCCTTTTGATCTAAGGAATTGTAGAGATGGCCGGTGAAATCGTTGCGCGTATCTTCACCTCTGAAACTAAGGAACACGTCGTAAGTCCATTCGCCCGTGAAGGACGTCGATGAAAACAGTCCTTGACCTGCCATTGTAAACAAACGCACTGGTATGGGACCAATGGTATCAAATGAGAAATTCAAAAATTTGAGAGGTGGGGTTTAAAGATGGAAGCTTAGGTGCCTGCCGGAGAATTTACAGAGACATTGGCGATCTTGCAGGGAAGCTTCTTCTCGTTCATTAGACAACGCGTTTTTTTTTTCCTATGTGAAATTGCATTAAAGTGAAATTGAACAAAAGAAGAAGACTTGAGTCAACCTTCTTAATTAAAGTGAAATTGCATTCCCATCTCATATTATATACTCCTCCGTCCGATAATATACTCTCTCCTACACTAGTTATATAATTATAAGGTTAATTTGTTTTTTTTTTTAGAAATTAATTATAAGATTACTTATATTTTTTGGAGAAATTAAGGATACAAAATAAATCATTTTAAATTATCTATATTTATCTTTTTTTCTCTTAAAACTAATTTATTTTACTTATAAACTAATATATAATCTAATTACATGTAACATATATTACAATTTAGTGGTCTAATTTGCTTTCTTAATTATCACAAAAAAAGTAAATGTGATCCTATAATTAGGATCGAAGGGAGTAGTTGCTTTAAATATAATCACATTTTCCTAAAAAAATTAAGTTAAAATTAGTTAAAAACAATAAATGTGTAGGAGATATGCCTTTTTTTAAAAAAAAATACCCTTATTTAGGAATGAGTAAGAGAGAGGGTAATTATGAAAAGAATATGAAAGAAAATGTGTGGGAAAAACTAATGCATGGGTAAAATGAGAAAAAACGCATTTATTACTCCAACTAAGTCAAATGAGACCTTAAATTTTGGAACAATGTCATTAAAAAAAAGAACCTTATATTATAAGACGGATGGAGTAAATTAGTTTTGCAATCCATTGAAACCTCAAAATTATTAAAAGTGCCACATATACGTAATATAATGCAATTGTGAAATTATCAAATTTCCCTCCTCAATTAATTGTAATACATGTTGCAAAAGATGTTAGTATAGTTCTCTTTAGTTGTTAAACGAGTGTCTTGAGAATATTGATGTTCCTTTGTAACTAACAAAAGCAGTTGTCAATCAAGATATCTTAACTTGTTAATGACTGCACTACAACTTGTCAATGCTCTTCCTTATTTATTAGTAAGGATAATGGAATATTTTCACGATTGCATTATATTAACCTCATGTCTGTTGAGGCCTATTAGTAATTTTATATTTCAAGGAACATTATATTATTAATTTGTCTTACTTGGAACGTGAGCGCAATTTTCCTTTTTTTTAATTTTTTTTAGACTAGAGAAACAAAATAGACCATTAAATTTTAATATAATATACATGTAATTAAATTATATATTAGCTTCAAAGAAAAATAAATTAGTTTTGAGTAGGAAAAGATAAATATAAACGATTTAAAGTGATTTATTTTACTTCCTTAATTTCTCCAGAAAAAGCTAGTTTGATTTTATAATTAGGATCGGAGGGAGTTAGAAATTAATATATTGGGAAAAATAATCTTGTAAACCTTCAACTTTTAAATAAGTTGTAATTCAATCCATCAATTATGACTCAACGCAACTCGGTGCTTAAACTTTTGATTTGCTTATAATTTAGTTCCACATCTTTTTTTTTATATATTATTATCCTTGCCACTGTTGAGTCATCCTAGGTGGTGAAATTTGTTTCCAATTGAGAGAAATTCTTTAGTACTATCAGGGTGATGCATTAGAAGAATAATAATATAAAAAAAATAAAAGATGAGGGGCTAGGTCTTTTTTTTTTTTTTTTTTGTAAAAAGGACAATTCGTTCAAATGAAAAAGTAACATACAATATTACATATCTAAAATAAAAAGCAAAGAAGGAAAAGTAATAGGCAAGTGTTCCTTCATAAAAGAAGTTAGCTGTCTTTTGTCAACAGCCACATAGGAATGTGATTGAAAAAGCTTTAACATGAGGTTGATATCCGTTCCTACAACATCAGCTTGCAAAGAGGATTGTGATGGTAGCAATGAACTGGGAATGTATGAGATGATTGTAAGAGATTGAGTTGGAAGAAATAAATCACAATCTTGAATCCAATGAATTACTGCCTTGATACATCTGAGGTTAAAGTTCGAAGATTGAAACTTGACTTTCTTCCATTCAAAACATTGAATCAAAGTCCTATTCAAGAAAATCTGCATTTTGCATGCACATTGTAAACCTTTAGAAATTTCACACATTTCACACATTTTTCACATGTTTTAAACTCATATATGCTTGCTAATATGCTTGTAAGAAAGAACATCATGTGGAAATGTGTAAACCCATATCACCTTAAAATTTTGAAGAATTGATGATTTCCCTCTCTACATTGTAGGAAAAAGAAGAAGAAATTAAGAGTGAAGAAAAAGGGAAGCAAGGATAACAAAGCAAAGTTAAGGGAGGCATGACTAAGCTTCTGGCTGCAGCAAGAACCTTTACTAGCTGTAGCGAACCATAGGGAAATTTAGGGACTCCTCTCTACCTGACTGCCTGCAGCGAGAACATCCTCTAGCTGCAGCGATAAGTCCCTTCCAACAAGCCTTCCTCTCTATTTTCCTGGCTGTAGCGAGAACACTTGCCGGCTACAGCGAAAACGTGTCAGTTCTGCTGCACATTTTGGATCTAAAACACAAAAAGAATGAGATAAAAGCTAGGGTTGGCCGATTTTCGAACATTACACACCTAGGGTCGAGTTTAGAGGCTGGGAAACAATGAAAGAGAGCAAGAGAGAACTTGGAGAAGGATTTTGGGAGCCTTTGAGAAGTGAATCTTTGAGCTTGAAAAAAGAATTTCTTGTGGTTACTTCTCTTTTCCTCTCTTTTATTCTTTCTTTCTCTTGTTTATTTCTGAACTTTGTGATGTATTTGAAGATGCTTGTTGAGTTTTATTTCTTCATGTGTAGCTAAACTTCCAATTCTAGATTTATTTTGAAACTTTGTATGGATTGATACTTGGAACTCTTTTTCTCTTGATGATGAATGGTTATTAAGTTGTGAATTTAACTTGTGCTTTATTTTCTCCTAAGTGGTGGCCAACATTTAGTTTATTAGCATAATTAGTGGCTTGAAAGAGCATTAATTAAGCATAGAACTAGGTTGAATTCAAGCTTGTCTTGAAATTCCAAATTAAGATTGAGAGTTTGTTAATGAGATAGAGATATTCATTAACCAAGTTTTGTAAAATTGAAGTGGGTGTTTATAGAGATTAATTAACATAGTATATAGTAAGAGATTATGCATATTAGGGTTAATTAAGGTTTGGGTAAGCTTGAGAGAGTTATTCAAATGGATATGACTTCAAACATCAACTTGATAAAACAACAACAACCAAGCCTTATCCCACTAAGTGGGGTCGGCTACATGGATCGCACGACGCCATTGTGCTCTATGGGTAACCAAATCTTTAGATATATTATTTATTAAAAGATATCGATCTACAACTTCAAACATCAACTTGATATTCATTAATTATCATTAGAGGAGGGTTATTCAGGTATCATGAAGTACAAAGTGGATAAATAAACCTAGGCTTTCCCCATTGTGTTAATTTGAATTAAAAACCATCTTTTGTTAATTTAATTGCAATTTGTGTTAACAAAGTTTGAACCAATCACTTGCTTATTGCCCATTGCTAATTTTGATTATAATGAATTTAATGAACTTGCTTTTTTAACGCGGTCCTAGTGGAACGAGAACTTTTTCTTAAACTATACTACTAAACTTGACCCGTGCACTTGCGGTAGCAATTTATGGTGAACACACATCCAGAACTAGAGGTATATCGATACATCCGAATACTCTAACCATTACACGATAGGACTTGGAAGGATGAGGGGTTAGGTTATAAGCGAGTTAAAGGTTCAATAACTGAGTTGTGATGGGTCAGAATTCAAGGGCCAAGTTATAAGCAAGTGAAAAGTTCATGGATTGAGTTGCGTTTGGTCATAATTAAGGGGCTAAGTTATAACAAAGTTAAAGTTATAGTTGAAGGGCTAAAAGATTCATTTTCCTTGATATATTTCACATCATAATATACATATCTAAAAGAAAATGAAAATTCTCTTTATTTTATTTTCCTTTTTGCCTTTTATTATTATTTAATTATTTGATAATTATCTGTGTGGTGGTCAAAAATGGTAAAGATGAAATTTAAGATATTTTTATATGGTTTTGATTCTTTAACCTTACAAGAGTTAAACTAGGGGTCACCAACAACCACGAACTAAATACAATGACTAAGAGATGGTCCATAAGATGAAGAAAATTACAGGGAAATTAATGAAAATACAGGGAAATCAAAGGAAATACATTAAAGAATTTACAACAGAGAAATATGGAGAGAATGAGAAGGGGAATCTTGATGGGTAACAGGAACAGCGATAATACAGCAGCCGTCCTGATGGGAGTAGTTGTAATACAGGAGTTGCGGCAATAGAGCGAGAGGAGTCAGAGACAAAACAAGAGCTGGAAGGCTTTTTTACAAGAGTCGTACGACCAGTGAGATGAAGTTTTTGAGCCAGATGAGGAGCCTGGAACGTTTGAAAGTTGCTTTGAGTGTTTTCTGGATGGCCTCTCTCTTCAAGCGCTTTGATCCTCCTCTTTTATAGGCCCCAGAGTGTTTTAGAGTGGTCCATCGTGTGTGAGTTAAGTGCTTGATTCAGCGCGTTTTGGGAGAGAATGTATGAATGAGTAAGAAAGGGGGTAATTATGCAAAGAAGATGAAAGAGAATGTATGGGAAAGATTAATGCATGGAAAAATGGGAAAAATGCATTTATTACTCCAACTAAGTCAAATAGGATCCTATATTTTGGGACAAAATCATTAAAAAAAAGAACCTTATACTATAGGATGAATGGAGTAAATTAGTTTCGCAATCCGTTGAAACCTCAAAATTATTAAAAGTGGCACCTACCGTAATATAATGCAATTGTGAAATTGTGAAATTTCCCTCCTCAGTTGATTGTTAATACATGTTGCAAGAGATATTAGTATATTTTTCTTTAGTTGTTAAATAACAAGTGTCTTAAGAATATTGATGTTCCTTTGTAATTAACAAAAGCAGTTATCAATCAAGGTACCTTAACTTGTTAATGACTACACTATAACTTATCAATGTTCTTCCTTGTTTATTAGTAAGGATAATGGGATAATTTCACGATTGCATTATATTATCCTCACGTCCGTTGAGACCTATTAGTAATTTTTATATTTCAAGGGACATTTTATTATTGATTTGTCTTACTTGGAACGTGAATGCAATTTTCCTTTTTTTTTTAATCTTTTTAGACTATAGAAACAAAATAGACCATTGAATTTTAACACAAGCTACATGTAATTAAATTATATGTTAGTTTCTAAATAAAATAAATTAGTTTTGAGGGGAAAAAGATACATATAAATGATTCAAAGTGATTTATTTTACTTCCTTAATTTCTCTAAAAAAAGACAATTTGATCTTATAATTAGGATCGGAGGGTGTAAGAAATTAATAACTAATCTCGTAAACCTTCAACTTTTAAATAAGTTGTAATTCAATCCCTCAATTAAGACTCAACACAACTCGGTGCTTAAACTTTTGATTCGCTTATAACTTAGTTCCGCATCTCTTTTTTTTATATTATTATCTTTGCCACTGTTGAGTCATCCTACGTGGCAAAATTTGTTTTCGATTAAGAGAAATTATTTAGTACTATCAGGGTGCATAAGAAGGATAATAATATTAAAAAAAGAAAAAAGATGTGAGGCTAGGTCATAAGCGAATCAAAGGTTCAGTAATTGAGTTGTGCTAGGTCATAATTCAATGAACGAGTTATAAGCAAGTGAAAAGTTCATGGACTAAGATGCGCTGGGTCATAATTGAGGGATTAAGTTACAACAAAGTTAAAGTTATAGTTGAAGGGCTAAAAGATTCATTTTCCTTGATATATTTCACATCATAATATACATATCTAAAAGAAAATGAAAATTCCCTTTATTTTATTTTATTTTCCTTTTTGCCTTTTATTATTATTTAATTATTTGATATTTGATAATTATGTGAGTCGTGGTCAAAAAATGGTAAAGATGAAATTTAAGAAATCTTTATATGATTTTGATTCTTTCACCTTACAAGAGTTAAACAAGGGGTCACCAACAACCACGAATTAAATACAAGGACTAAGAGATGGCCCCGAGTTAAAGAAAATTACATGGAAATCAATGAAAAAACAGGGAAATAAGAGGAAATACATTAAAGAATTTACAACAGAGAAATATAGAGAGAATGAGAAGGGGAATCTCAGTAGGTGACAGGAACAGAGAAAATATGGGAGCCGTCCTAACAGGATAGGTTGTAATACAAGAGTCGTGGACCTAGAATGAGAGGAGTCAGAGATGAAACAAGAGCCGGAAGGTTTTTTTACAAGAGTCATACGTTCTATGAGATGAAGTTTTTGAGCCAAATGAGGAGCCTGGAATGTTTGGAAGTTGGTCTGAGTGTTTTCTGGATGGTATCTCTCTTCAAGCCCTTTGATCCTCCTCTTTTATAGGCTCCAGAGTTTTTTAGAGTGGTCCATTGTATGTGAGTTAAGTGCTTGATTCAGCACATCACCTCCCTCATTTTTTTGGGACTTTAGGATAGTGAAGGATGTAGTGGTTTTGACTTAGCAAAATAATGGGGTAATTGAGAGATAGGGGGATCTAATTGTTCCTTGATTTGAGAGGCTTTCATTGACATATTTTTTTGCTTGCCATGTGATATCTTCTTGGGCTCATGCTAATGGGCATTTCCTTCCTCAACCGGGTGAAAACTTTTGGCGCTCACAATGTGCGTGGGAAATGCATATGCCATTTTAACATTGTTAATCCCAATATGACAAATGATGAATAAGGGGAAGGACGGAAGATGAATAGGAGGGAAGATAGTGAAAGCCTGAAAGGCATGAGTTAAATAAAGCCTTCCATTGATATATGGTTGGTGGAGCAGAGTATGTAATTTGGAGTATAGTTTTATTGTAGTAGTGAACGACAAGAATATTTCTAATGTTGATAATTGCGTTTTTCTTTCTTTTTTTGACGTTTGCATGCGTGCCTTCTTGTGATAAAACTTTTAAATGTTTAACTCAAAAAAAAAAACTTTTAAATGTGAACACAGACTTCCATCATAACCTTCAAGTCTCTTATAGTCATTACTTATTACTGGCCCTACAAGTTTGAAATAATGTAAAACGAAAACAGAGGAGGTGATCAATATACCTCAGGAAACAGACCCCCTCCCCGCTCCAGATAACATTATTCAAAAACAAAATTTAAAATAGTCACACCATTTATGGATTAGGTAATTATAATGCATTAAATCACATCATTTAAAATAAATTAAAAAATATTCAAGGTACAGGAGAAAGTAATTTTAAGAATAGAAAACCATATAACTAGTTTACTAATTAATGTCATGTAAGATTTCATGCTGGATTAAATGATATGATTTATTATATTTTAATTGAGCATACTATATAAATGATGTCACATTCCAGGTTCGAGCAAGAATTTTATAACTTGATGCTCGCTGCACCAAAACACATTTTCAGGTTTTGAATATACCTAAAAAAAATTTCCATGCTGGATACTCCAAAATAAAATATATTTAGGTATTAGATGCAATTAAACGAGTACTTTAGGTTGACATGCGTAACACAGTTACTTTACGATACTGAATACATATGGAAAAATACGTGCTAGATACAATTTAACCTTAAAGATGAAAGTAGAGAAACCCACCGAAGGATTGACACATAAACAATGGTGATCTAGGTGTGAAGCATGGGACCGAATCCGTTCAAGCCAATTTGATACAACACACATAAGGCCCCCAATTTTAGTGAATCACATTACATGCTTATCATAAAAATGAGCAATGTATTTTTGATTTTAATTTAGATCATTTAGATTTATTTAAATAGTCCAGATTTAGTTTAATTTATTTTAAAATTTTTAATAATCATTTATTTTAATGATACAAAATAAAAAATCAAGTTTATCTTAGGATTAAAAGTCGTATTTGCCCTAGAAGTGTGTACGGTGTATCACATCTGCCCTGAAAGTATTTGTGGTCCAATTTTGCCTCGAAAGTGTATAAGGTGTATCATATTTGCCCCGTTACAATATTAACGGTCAACGTAAACTATTTAACAGTCAACGTGAGTTTTTTAACAGTAAAGGGCAAACATGATGCACCTTACAAACTTCCGAGGTAAAATTAGACCAAAAAATACTTCCGGAATGGATATGATACACCTTGCATACTTCCGGGGTAAATTTGAACCAAAAATTACTTCCGGGACAGATATGATACACCTTGTACACTTCCGAGAGCAAATATGACATTTAACCTTTAATCTTATAACTATCATTTTTAAATAAAAAAGGCCTAGCTTTATCATCAAAAAAGTAGTCAATTAAAATTTTTGAATCTATACCATGCATATCAAATTATAGATGGTCCAGATTTTATTTCAGATAAATGATTTATCATCACTGTGATGACCGATGAGCATTAAATGCGGACCCCAATATTAATTTTAGTGCAATATTAGCTCATTTTGGGTGATGAGCAATTAAGCACTACCTACAGGCTTATTACCGACTTTCCATACCATAATTAAATTTAATAAACATGATTATAAAGTGAGTGTTTTACTATGAAAGTGATTATGATAGGCTTAAAATTGTATCATTTGCAAGGTTCAAAAAACGGGACCGGGCATCGAATCGGATGAGGCACTGGTTCAAGGGTTAATGATCGGATCGGGGTTAGACCGGGTCAAACCGGATTATATTAAAATAATAAAATTTTATTGATATTAACATTAATAATCACTAATATCAAAATATAAATGTAGATAGGTATGCATGATTCATCAAATATGAATATTTTAATGTTTCTATAAAGGAAAAAAGAGAAAATATTAGTTGATTACACGTGAAAATAAATATTATTTTACAATCCACAGACTAAAATACAAATATTAAGAGTAACAATAATAAAATATTAAATATATGCAAGTAAAATAGTATTTAAAGTATTATAGTTTCCTAATTTCTAAAATTGAGTGAAATGAAAGTTAGTAATTAGGCGAATTATAATAAAATAAAAGTATTATTATTTTTTTAAAAAAAAAGGCCAACCCGGTTGAACCCCCGGGTTGATCGTGTTAGAATCTTAAGTTTTGATGAAGACTGATCCCATAGATAACATAAGCGTAAGTTACCTGAGAATTAATAAAGTAAAATCTGATAGGTAACAGATCACTATCGCTAGAACTAGAACCTATCGCTAATAGATAGAAAGGAATAGTAAGTGAAGACTTAGAAATAACAAGGTTAATATCTATCGCTAAGGAATACCCTATCGCTAGAAGTTCATTGAGAACATTGATAAATGAAAGAAAGAACAACTAGCAGAAATATGAACCAAGTCCTTGAGACAAAGGAATCAGCTAGCGATAACAGATTAAGCTATCGATAATAAAGTCCTTCAGTTAATAGACATTCAGATAGCTAGTGCCTAAGATCAATTGAAGTTAACTAGTGATGACATAGTTACTAGCGTTAACATGTTTATCTATCGATAGTAGGATACCTTGAAATACCTTTGAATATTCATATAACTGTATCCTTAAGCAAATGAGCAATCGACTAGCGATAATGGAATTAGCTATCGATAAAGAATGCTTTGAAAATACCTTGGCTAATATATTGTCTCTATCTTGTTGAGCTAATGAAATACCCTATCGATAACGTCCACTGCATGAGTATTTGTTTCAGCTAACAGCTTAAGTGCAGGACTCAACTGTCAAGATAGCGATAGCCAAGGGAGTTAGCGCTAATGAAAAAGCTGACATGCAAGTACAGTAGCAGGTAGCAGCAGGATAACGTTACTCACAATCTCTGTCTCTCTTATCTTATCCTCTGCAAAATCAGTTGAAGCATGAAAAGAAAGAAAATGTGCTAACGGCTAGTTTACCAAGTCTCCAACGGATAGAAAAATATACTTCCATATTTAAAGACTTGAAGACATCAGAAACAACAATGCACGCACACACGACGCATTTACATGACAAGATAATAATAGATGAAAAAAAAAAGACTCTGCACAGAGTGTTAGTTTCATATCAGTGAGCCTATAAATGATGAATTGAGTGAATTAGAAAAATAGAGCTAGATCTTATACTGTCAGATTGATAAGCTCTAGAATTATAGTTTCATCATATATTTCTCTGTACCTCAGTGTTTATCACAATCAGTTCATTAAGTGAACATATTTATTGAAATCCTCTACTGTTTGAGGTTGTTCTGAAAGCTTGGTGCTTTAGAACGGGGATATTGCCTTACAGGTAGTAAGGGGGAGTGTTTAGAGGAATTCTAAAACTCTGTAAAGGTTGGCAGGTGAACCTGTATTCGTAAAACCTGTGGTAGACTTCTCTTGTGCCCGGATTAAACAAGAGGGTAGTGGAAATCTCAGGTGGAGCCTGATGACTGGATGTAGGTCTGGATTGACCGAACCAGAATAAACTCTGTGTGCATTATCTTTTCCCTTAACTCTCTTAGTTTCCAGCATACCAAAATTATTTACTCCTCAGTGCATTTCATGTTTTAAAACATTCTCTATGATAAATCTTAAAAAGATCTCAAAGATTGACATCACTTGTGTTTTGCTTAAAGAATCAAAGGTTTTTATTCTATCACCCAATTCACCCCCCTCTTGGTTGACAGCCAGTACTAACAGATCGGTCTTGACCGGTTCAACCGAGTTGAACCCCCTGGTTGATCGGGTCAACCCCTCCCGTGGCCGATTCACGGTTGAACCAGTCGAACCGGCCGGTCCGGTCCGGGTTTTCTTTCCTTGATCATTTGTGACAGAGAGGCAGAAAAATTATGCTCCAACTTCATTCTTGCACTTACCGTTGAATTACCCCCCTCTTCCATTATACACTTCATCAGTAGCGCACAAAGGTAGATCCCATTGGTAATTTATTGGCTCATACTACATAAGGTTTTGAATTCAGATTCCACTATTGAATGACTGATAGATAACCTCTAGCTACCTTTGCAACTTGTAAGTTCAAAAGCATATTCTACCGCTGTGAGTCTGGATTCAACTTACTTAAACTTTTATTTAAGGTAGTACAAAAAAAAATTATTTAAGGGAAAAATTTTTTAGTCATCTTTAATTTTAATATATAGATAAAATACTCTAACATCTCCTTTATTTTGTCGTAGTTATGGGGACCTCACATCTATTTGGAAAACATACACTTAAGTTCGATTAAATAACTTTGTTGTTAATTTTTTTTTTCTAAATGTATGCTTTTTAAGTATATTTTATTTAATGATTTAACCCTCATCAAGCTAAATGCCTCACTTTGATAAACATTTATTTTGAATAATTATAGTTTTTCCCCATTTCTTTAACTAGTACACGGGTATGAATAAAGTTAGAAAAAACAATATTGTAAATTAAATATATTAATGTATGATATTTTCATTAATGTAAAGTATATATAGAATAAATTCTTAGACAAATTTAAATTGTAGGTTGATTAATTTTAGAACTGTCATGAAAAAAACTACATGGGAGATTAAATAGTCTTAATGGGAAGGGGGTTAAAAGATAATTGAAAATATTAACTGTAAAAATAGGAGTTAAAAAATCTCACACATAAAACAAATTTTCTTAAAATTTAAAACTCTTGTCATTCCAAAAAAACATTACGAAGTAAGCAACAAAAAGATAATGGATACAAAGTTCAAAAAGATATGAAAAAAAATTTATCCAAAAAAAAAAAGAAAAAATTGAAACTTTCCCCAACTTCCTTAGCCCAACACATCCATTCTTTAAACAAGTTAATTATCTATTAGATACTTTATATAACAATGAAGCTTAGTATGTATGTATAGTTGCAGAAATTTAAACATAGTAGAAATAATCCATCATCGGTTGGAAATTTTTATTCAAAATAACCTCATCAGAAAATGTTGGTAAACGGTATTGGAGGTTAGTTTGAAATGTGGAAAGCACCACTGCCACCTCACCAGCCATCGTATCGATCGTATGTGATCGGTGTGCTCTGGATTTAGTATGATGTACAGTATTTTTTTTCATCATGGGAGTCAAGGCTAGAATACCAACCAAATTCGACAACATTTCTTTTCTTATCAACATGCCCTTGATGAGCATACATTCCTAAGTCCTATAATTCTTCTTTCTTTCTTCTTTTGACGTTCCTGCAACAACAAAAAATTGGAGAGAACAAAGAGATTTAAATTTATATAAGAGATATATCCTAATTTCAACTTTCTGAAAAAGCACGCACATGCCAATAAATCTATATATATATAATTATCATACCTTGTCGTCATCTTCGTGCTTATCTGTTGAGTCCTCACCGCCTTCATATTAAGAAGTAAACCCATGCAAATGCAATACTTAGCAGTGATCTCATCAACAATTCAGAAAGAAGGATGCATATAAAATTTACGGAAGAGAAGATTGATTAATAGGGAGACAATTGAACAATGGATGTAGCCAAACTAAGGGCAACGGAGATTAGAAAGTTGACATAAATGGAGTCTGGAAGGAAAGGAAATGCAACAGAAATAGCTTGAATCGATAGAAGAAGAAGAAGAAGAAGGCTGTTACATCTTAGACGAAGTAGTGAAGAAACAGAGAGATGTATGGTATGCAATTAACGGACACGGACTGATAAAGAGAGAGAGGAATAAAATAGTTGTGTTCCAAGCGAGGATCGGAGAGGAAAGATGGAAAGATTTGATTTTTTGGTGAAAGAAGAGAAAAGTGAAAAAGATGAAGAGGTTGAGGATGGATTCGAGTGCAGCGTCTGAATCTGTATTTTGTCTTATAAAAGTGGCATATGAAAATCGCCGAATCAGTTATCAGTTAACACCTCGCATTCTTATTACTTGTGATTAATCCTGCACGTATTTTGTGTGTATCTCACCGGTGGTTTTAAAAAACCTCGCGAATTGACGTGGGTTACGGGTGTAGTTTTGGCTGTATTGACCGCATCCTTTGGTGTAACTGGTTATTCTTTACCTTGGGACCAAATTGGTTATTGGGCAGTCAAAATTGTAACTGGCGTACCGGAAGCTATTCCTGTAATAGGATCATCTTTGGTAGAGTTATTACGCGGTGTCTCCCTACATCTTTACTTTATGTATGGAGAGGTTAAACAATATTATCAAGGATGCCAATAAAACTAAATGAGATGGGTCCTCCTATATCTCATCTCTTCTTTGCTGATGATCTTGTCCTTTTTGGAGAAGCCTCGACCCTTCAAATTGATACAATGATGGAATGCTTGAATAGTTTTTGTGATGCTTCGGGTCAGTCAGTTAGTCTAACCAAAACAAAGATTTGTTTCTCAAAAAATGTTCATTTCTCTAGGGCAATGGAGATGAGTAACAGAATGGGAGTTGGTTTGACTGGAGACTTGGGGAAGTATCTGGGTATCCCCCTTATCCATGAGAGAGCCTCATATGCTACCTTTGCCCCTCTATTGGAAAGAACTCAAAAGAAACTTGCATGCTGGAAAAAAAGATGTCTAAATCTGGGAGGGCGAGTTACTTTGATCAAAGTTGTTCTCTCAGCCTTGCCATCATATTACATGCAAACAATCCTCCTCCCAAAACTCCTTCTCAAGAACCTGGAGAAGAAGAGCAGAAGTTTTTTTAAGGGGAGAAGATGAGGAGATGAGGAAGATCCATCTCCTATCATGGCAGCAAGCTACTAAGGAGAAGGAAGCCGATGGTTTAGGCATCAAAAATTTGAGAAAGCAGAATGAAGCTTTCATCATGAAGTTATGTTGGAAGATGAATTGTGATAGGGAAGCCTTATGGGTTAAAGTTCTTCGTGCAAAATATGATTATGGGGATGATTATATCCCAAGTGTGGCTAAGAAAGCTCAATCATCCCTCACTTAGAGAGGAATATGTCATGTATGGGTTAACTTCGAGAAAGCGTTGGGAAGAAAGATAGGCAATAGCATGTCTACCTCCTTTTGGTTGGATAGTTGGTCCAATCTTAATTGCCCCCTCATTGATCTACTTCCTGATTCAGAATCATGGGTCAATGGTAATGAGAAAGTTATGGACTATGTTGATCAGTTGGGAGGGGATAGAGCGAAACTGGCAACCTGGCTACCCCAACATGTTATGGAGAGAATAGTTTGTTCACACCCGCCCCGTGAGGAGAGAGGAGAGAATAAATTCTATTGGAAGCCGTCCAGTGATGGCTCATTTTCTGTTAATTCGGTTTATCTTTTTCTCAATGCAGGTACCCATAGGTAGGTGGAGAACGTGTGGAAGCTGATTTGGAGATGCCCAACATTAGAAAAGATTAAAACTTTCTTATGGCTCTTCTCTCATGGTAGAATTCACACGACAGAATTGAGAAAGCGCGAGGGCTTAGTGGGGAGGAAAATTGCACTTTTGGATGCGGCGAGATTGAGAATTGCATGCACCTCATTCGAGACTGCTCTAATGCCATTCTTAGATGGAAATCTATGGTTTCTCCCTCTTTGTGGTATTCCTTCTCCACTTTGCAGGGAGCATCATGGATCCATTGGAATCTTACACATGAAGTGGGTCAACCTTTCACAAAGAAAATTTCTTGGCTTACTCTCTTCAGCTATGTGTTGGGATATCTGGACTGACCGGTGCAGGAAATTGTTCAACTCAAAGGGCACAATTGAAGCATCAAATGGACTTCCTAGCTTCTACCGAGCATGCATGGACAGGGATCTCATAAACTCCTGTGGTTTGTACATGCGTAGGGTAAGTCGGGATGAGAGCCAAATGCCTCAAACGGATACCTTTACGCTATAGGTGGATGGTTCAGTGTTGAGAAGTGGGCATAGTGGGTGTGGAGGAGTCGTGAGGGACCCTAATGGAGAATGGGTGATAGGGTTTAGCTGCAAAATTATGACAGTTTCACCAACTATTGTAGAGGTGTTCGGGTTCCTGTATGTGCTTAACATTTGTTGGTCTAAGGGGTTTAAGAAAGTTTTGATTAAATCTGATTGTATTGAGGCTATTAATTTAGTCCTTAAAGGGTGCAATGTATCCTATCCTTTTAGAGACATCATTGAGGACACTAGATTAGCAATACATAGAGATTGGCGGGTTAGTATAACACATGTAAACAGGGATAATCTTACTCTAGCTGACCACTTGACTAAGAGCTCTCACTATTTAGAGTCGAACTTTTGTACCTTTGATCAACCCCCACCTTGGTATGATGAGGTGGTGATTGATGAGGGAGATTAGTAGCATCCCCTTTTGTATCTACGAGAGTTTATTAACTTTTAATGAAATACATCTTTTATTTTTTAAAAAAATAAATCAAAATTATTAAAAATATTTTATTTAGAGGATTTATTTGTAAAAAAAACGAAAAAACTGGATGTGGAATAATTTTATAGTGAAATTAATTGTGGGAAACATTTTTTGTTTTTGACAACGACAGAAAATTTGATGAAGAAAAAATTTTGTTCGTAAAATAATAGTGGGAAAAAGAATTTTCTATTTGGTTCATATTTTGGAGAAATGAAAACAAATTTGCACAAAATCTGCCAACTGCAAACTATAAATAGAAACTATTAAATCAATACCATTTGGTGGAATTTTATATAAAATAAAACTAACTGCTTCCCAGTATTCCACTAAACGCACGTAAAGATGTTGCACAAATGCCGACTGTAAATAAATTTAAATTATAAAAATTATTATATTTAGAGGATTTTTTTTAGATGACGAATAAGTGATTTCGGAGAAAATTTATAGTGAAATAATTGTGGAAATTTTTTTTAAAAGGTGAAAAATATATTCTTGGCTATTCATATTGAAATGAATCAAAATTGATAAGGAGTTGGTCAATGATGCTCGAACATGTACTTGTTCTGAGTGCCTATTTATTTTCTATCGGTATCACAAGCCGATATATGGTTAGAGCCCTTATGTGTCTTAAACTTATATTGAATGTGGTTAATCTAAATTTGGTAGCTTTTTCTGATTTTTTTTTATAGTCTCCAATTAAAAGGAAATATTTTTTCCATTTTTGTTATAGCTATCACAGCTGCTGAAGCAGCTATTGGACCGATTATTGTTTCGTCAATTTATCGTAACAAAAAATCAACTCGTATCAATCAATCGAATTTGTTGAATAAATAGTATTAATTAGAAAAATTCGAATTTTGAATATTGAAATTTCTCAAATCCAATTTGCATGTATGATAACATATGATCATGTTTGCGAAAACGTAAGAAATCAAAGTATCTTGGCTCTCCGTTATGAATTGATCCAGAGATAGATTGATTAAAAGGAAATATGGTTAAGCCCTTATGTGTCTTGAACTTGTACTGAATGCGGTTAATCTAAATTTGGTAGCTTTTTCTGATTTTTTTGATAGTCGCCAATTAAAATGAAATATTTTTTCCATTTTTGTTATAGCTATCGCAGCTATTGGACCGGCTATTGTTTTGTCAATTTATCGTAACAGAAAATCAACTCGTATCAATCAATCGAATTTGTTGAATAAATAGTATTAATTAGAAAAATTCGAATTTTGAATATTGAAATTTCTCAATTCCAATTTGCATGTATGATAACGTATGATCATGTTTGCGAAAACGTAAGAAATCAAAATATCTTGGCTCTCCATTATGAATTGATCCAGAGATAGATTGATTAGAAAAATTCTGGTAAATCATTGATTCATCTGGTGTTGAAATATATAATTAATTTACAAGTTTACTAGATCGAAAATTGCAGATGTTCAAAAATTAATAGAGCCAATGTCTCATTCAGTAAAGATTTATGATACATGTATAGGATGTACTCAATGTGTCTGAGCCTGCCCCACAGATGTATTAAAAATGATACCTTAGGACGGATGTAAAGCTAAGCAATAGCTTCTGCTCCAAGAACGGAGGACTGTGTTGGTTATAAGAGGTGTTACCCTGCACTTGTAAGACGGATCGAAGGAGGAAGCCAAAACAAAAAGTTAATATTCCAGAGGAGATGAAGACCATCAGACACCAATTCTGAGGACTCAAGACACAATATAAGAGAGAGATGGAGTCATCTGGTTGCAACACGACTTGGGAAACCTTTTTGATGAGCAGCTCTACTGGTGTACGATAAAGACTATGAAGCGATGGAAGAAGACTTCAGGCAGGTCATCGATAGTTGACGACGGTGGACCTGGGGAGGAGCACTTTACTGTACTTCAGCATTTAGTCTTTAGACAAGCAATTAGTGGAACCATCCTATGAGGCACATGGAAGGCATAAATAATAATTATAAAATTAATGCTATTTAGTGATTTTAGGAAAAGACCAAAAGTGATTCAAAAAAAAATTTGTAGTTCAAAAAACCAGGAAGAGTAATTCGGAAAAAATTTAGTAGTAAAAGTAGTTTGTGGAGAAAAGGATTTTCAATTTAGTTTTTTTAAAATAAGCATTTATCGGTTTTTGTTTGTAAATTAAATTAGAATTATAATAATTATATTTAGTGGTTTTTTTTAAGGGAAATCGAAAAATTGATGCTGGAAAAATGTTATAATGAAAATAATTATGAAAAATAAACCAAATAGAAAGAATAATTTCAAGTTTAGAAGACCCGGAGAAATGATTCCAAGTGCCACTGAGAAAGAATAATTTTAAATTCAGAAGACCCAGAGAAATGATTCAAAGTAGCACTGATATATCACCACGAGATCAGGTTAATCACAACTGCAAAAGGGACAGATGGCATTAATAGAAGGGGAGCCTGTAATGAAATCAGGTGAGGAGGGAGAGTAAAAGAGGAGAAAAATAGGTGTAGAAGACACGTGTCATGCAGCGGTTCTATCAGCGTCCCTTCTATTAAAAGATTAATTAATAATTAATGAATAGATAATAGATAATGGATTAATAGATTTGCTTTGATTTTTCTTTTCATAAATATTATGAAATTTAGATAATGTAAAAAGCTTGATTAATTTTTTAAAATAAATATATACATGATTAAATATTTTTGGAAATATTTGTAGAAATGCCTAAAAATATTTAAATTACATATATAAATGATTTATATAACCTTTTAAACTTATATATCTACACAAAATTATTTACAAGCTATTTAATATCATATAGGTTTCTTGGGACTTCAATGTAATTTAATTATTGTTTGGAACTTGGTTGTGATTAAATCTCTCTTACGAGGGACTTGTTATGATCTTCTCTTTTATAAAATATTTAATGTTAGAGTGCTAGTTGTTGATCTCATATATTTTAATTTTATTAAGATAAAATAGAGGGAAAATTACCAACAAACTATTAATCAAGATGGTGAGTGATTTTGACCATATAAAAATGAGAACGCAAGTTCAATTCTAGGAAAGCCTTGTCGTTAGAAGAGCCAACTAGTCTATCCCAAATAACTTGGCTGTCCAAGACTCCAAGTTGCGGAGGCAGGGTGGTAGGTCTCCCCTTGGTTTCAAAAAAACAGAGGGAAAATTCATGTAATTGATGTAAAAACTCAAACTAAAAAGGATGTTACTAATATTTAATACGAGTATATAGGTAAATATAAATGTAACAGGTTATGAGAAAAGGGAAACGGTTAGTTGTTAGAAAATGAGTATAATTGGAAGTTAAAAGGGGTTTTTAAATAAAAGAAAAGGTCTGGCAGTGAATTTAGCGCCACTGAAACGCAATCACTAATAAACTGAAATACTTAACTAATGCTTTTTCCATTAGCAAGTTGTTTAGGTGCAATCACTACCAACTATACACAAATAATCTCCTTCCATTTCCTAATAATTCTGTTCTACTATTTGATATCTAAATCCTAATTCTGATTCTCGCAACTCGTAAGCTCCTTCTCTCTCTCTCTTTCTCCTCATCTGTTCGTCTTTTTGAAGGAATGTTAAACTATGTACTACAATCACGTTTCTGAATTTTAGCTTCGAAGATTTCAAGCTACTACCTCAATTTTTGGGGGTTTCTTTGGTTTTGATTTGGCCGATTTCGCTATTTTGTACCTGAAATTAGCTTATCCTCTGGGATTGACAATACTGTGTGCTTTTTTATGGTAAGAACTAAGAACCATTACCATATGATTCTGGTCTGAACTTAGCAAGCTTTTTTTTTTTTTTTTTTTTTTTTTTTTTTTATGTAAACCTACTGATTTTAAGGAAATGGTAAATGCTAGGGTGAGAAATTAAGTAATTGAAATCGTAGAAATTATTCTTCTTCGAAAAGACATTTCTAGTGGGCACTGTTTTGGATGGAAAATGAGCAAATGCTATGTTCAGTCTGTGCGTCAAGATGAATTCGGATCAGGGATTTTTGTGTTTTAATGCCATTTCTGGAATTGAGGATTTCGTGTTTTTACTATGCACGCAATGCATTTTTTTCTTTGGGAGTATCACTGGTTTTCTGGTTCATTATTGCTTTACGCTTTATCTTGTGACTTTTTGACGGGGTGATTTAAAGCTGCCGAAAGAGACAAGAGAGTGCTTAATATTCCTTTGCGTTTCTGCAATTGTTGCTTGTTTATTTCTCCTTGGGGATCCTTTACTCGCAAGTGTCAATCTTAGCTGAAATTTAGCTGTTTTCCTGGTTGAAATTTGTGATCTAACAACTTTTAATTAACGCCAATTTACCTTGTGGAAGCTCCCTACTTATAGTTTTGGTTGAGCTGGAACCTTACAGTTACTCATTAGTTTTCTCTATTGTGGTTGGGTTCTTGTGGCCAGTGTGATAGGTTGCACGGGGATTTTATAACTTTATGCTTTATGAGTGATTCATCTTGCTCAACCGGTGTTAACTTTATGGAGTCTCTTTCAATTGTTATCACAATAGAACATTGACCCTGACAATACTTGTCATGTCTCATGCTGTTCTTGTGATTTAAAGGGCCTTTTAAATGTATGTCTTTCTAACCATCAGATCTTGTGAATGTTTTTGGCAGAGATTACTCAAATGTTTTGTAGAGAGATTACTAGAACTTTTGACCTGACTGGGCAACTGGAGCCATTGAAGAGTGAGGAATAAGGTTGGTTAGATAACCTTTGTCTCTTCTTTTTGATGGGGCTTAACATAGTGAAAGTTTTCAAGGAAGAGATATTAATGCTGATTTCTGAAATAAACATCACCTTAGAAAACGGAGCGATCTTTTCTTTTTCTATGTTATGCTGCTTGTAAGTAAATAAACGACTTACTTATTAGTTGAAAATACTCGGTCGTGTTTTAACCTCTCAGCGCTGGTTTTTCTTTCTTTCTTTCTCTTTTATTTGAAGCGCTGCTACCTTCCTGGAACTTAGGTGTAATAGATCGCTTTTTTTTTTTTTTGCCAACTCATAATAGATCACTTTTTTGTCATTGTATCATGTCAAATTATTACTTCTTGATGTCAGATGTTATGCTTCCTCATTACATTACGAAGAAACCACCTGGGATTCTGAGATGATCATTTTACTTGAGCTGATATGCAGGTGTAGCAGGCCTCACGATATGGGCTGTGTAGGGTCTACTCAAAGGGAATGTGGTGGAAATAGAAGAAAACCGAAAAGTATTGGCGAAGTTTCAGTCTATGTTCCTGGTCTAAGAATTCCCAAACCTGTTGATTTTGATCATTATCTTGGTGATTACTTGTCGAAGAATGCAGTGGAACGTCTATCTGCTCTCAGAACTCGTGTTGTTGTGATGGCTGGCCAAGAAGGTCCTACAATTACAAGAACAAAAAGAAAAAGTGCCACTCAACATGGTAGGCTTTGTAACATGTGAGAACATTGTATTTGAGAATGTTGTCTAAATTTATTCATGCATCATGTTATTCCATCTGCTGCAGGAGGTTCAACTCTGGCTGATCTTCATCAGGCTCTTGAAGACTACTTGCCAGTCCTTTTGGGATTAGTTAAAGATGGTAAGCATGCTTACTCTATATGCACAAGAAGTATGCTCTGTCTAGGCTATGTCTTAACATTGAATGAATATCTTTATTGTGCAGGAAGTCAACTGCGACACAAAGTACAATTTGTTTGGATTAACCAGGAGGATGATGCAGAGGTAACTCTCATAATGGATATGTTTTACAGGTCTTGGTTTGAGAATTGATTATTAGTTGCTAATACTCATGAATGCAGATCTTTTTTACATTTTGTGCTTTTATTATGTCATAGGAAACAGCCATGTCAAGTGCTTGGTATGAAGTGTTGTCAGTTTTACACTTGATGGCAATGTTATCGCTATCACAGGCCAATTTATTACTTCTTCCCAGAACATCTGCTGATAGTCATCAGCCAAAAGTATCAGAAGGTGGGTGATACCGTGATCCTGAAAAAAGTTTATGGTACATGATAACTGTGTTCCTTGGTCCTTTATCTCTAAGCTTTGTGTTTCTTCTCGTACCAAACAAACAACATACATTCAGATTGATCTAGAACTCCTGCTGGCCATGTCCTTGCCCCCAAGTCTATGCCATTTTGCTGATAAACTGGTTTCAGAAAGTAAACCTTGATTCACCATCTGTATTAGTGTTCTCTTTCTAATGAAATATGCTTTTGTCATGTATTAAAATTTTTTGAATAGTTTTGTGCTTCCTTGGAGATGTCCCACATTTTCATGTGAGACAGTGATTTTACCATCTTCGACTTAATTTTACAAGATTGAATGCTGAAGAGAAGTTTTTTTATTATTAGTAATTACTAATTAGCTTGCTGTTGGACAAGAGATGGGATTCTCTTATCCTCTCTCTAGTACACCAGAGATCCATGCACTAGATATATGGAAAAGGAGTACATAATGTTCCTGTTTCTGTGCCAATCTACCTGTACTATGGAAAAGGAATGTATTTTTCATGGATAAAATAATAAAACTCCAGCGATAATTTTATTGTTCTTATGCTGCTTATATTCCGTTCATTTCATTGCTGCCCTACTATATGTTGGTTGTACAAATAAATTTTGACTTTCAGTACTTACAAACAGAAAGTCAACGAGCTTCAATTGACATCTTCTTGAGGGCAGCTGGATATCTGGATTGTGCAATCAGACATGTTCTTCCACAGTTGCCCGTTGAACTCAGGTCTGTACAGATATGATGTAACAGCATACTTATTTTGGTAATCTCAACGCTTTTTTTTTTTTCAAAACATTTATTGCTCCTTACTACTGGGTCTGATTTTAGGAGAAATTTACCAGTAGACCTAACAGAAGGGGTTCTTCGAGCGCTCTGTCTACAGGCATTGGGGCAGGTATTGTGATGTTTATTTGTGTGTACATAAAGAAAGAGTTAGTATATTTAATGACTTTCATCCATCATGTTTTAATTGGAAGATAGCTGATCTAGGCCTGAGAACTGGAACCGTCTCCAAGATTTTGAAACCAAAGCTTTTATGACTAAGCAGTCAAGATTCTAATACTTGTCAATCCCATTTTCAAAAGTTAATTAAATTAGTTAAATATTGGTTATAGGAAGGTGGGTGTCTGCTTTGTTCATGATTTATGCCCTAAGATAGAGCTCATGGATTCCAAACTTTATAGATTCATCTATGGGTGACTCATCCACATGCCCAGTAGTAACACTCGTGACACTGTAGAATGGCATTGTTGTCGATATCTTTTCTATCTCTCCCTCTCTGCTTCAATTCCATTTGAATTTGTGTTTATTTTTTTCCACTGTCATTTTAGGGTGTAGATATCCAGCTTGGAATAGCAATGGATGATACCAAAGCCACTCTTGCAGTGAAGCGTAGACTTGCATGTGAGATGGTCAAGTATCGGCAACAGGTACAAATGCTGGGATTGCACTTTTATCTCTTCCATAGGCAGTGTTTGGTATGCAGATAAGTATTTTGTAAAACCGAAATGGGAAATGCATCAAGAAAGAAAATGGGATTGGTGCATTTCCCATTTCCATTTTAGAAAACACCTTTCCATGTACCAAACTTTGCATGACTGTTTCATTTTTCTGGAATTTCATTGATAAGGGTTGTTCTGCACAAGCTTATATTTTCCTTCATCACAGTAATCCCTCCTTTTTAACTATTCACTATTATTTCCTATTCTTCTAATAGGTGTACTTAGTCTTTGGCTGTGTTTACTGTGTTGTCTTTTGGATCCTTTATAATTATATGTTATTGGTTATATCTAAAATTTATTTTGAAATTATCCAATTTCTTTTTGTGTGCTTACCTTTTACAAGTTTCTCTGCCTTAGCCCAAAAAAATGTTTTAATTACTTAGTAGGAATGGGTGGTGGATTAGTACTTTTATGTGGTAACATTTGTGCAACATACATTTTACAGGCTCAGGACAACATTATGAATCTTCCACTAGCCAATGGTTGGGGTGAAAAACATTGTCTTTTTGTGAAGTGGAAGTACGTCGAATCAAAGGTATATCTTCGACTAATTTTTTTTTAGTTATTTCAAAACTTAAGCATTTCAAATGTTCTTTCAAATCTTCACATTCTCTTCTCCCTGCCATGATGGTTGTGGATATGGCATGCTAGCATTTATGTTGGTAGATTTTAGAGTTCTACCAGTGCATACCTGTTATATGAGCCCATCAGTTTATTCAAGGATGATGATTATATATATGAGGACTTATTTCTTGTTTTAGTCTATTCATTCAAGTCCTCGAAAAAATATTTGCTATTAGTGTGTTATCTGACGACCCAGTATGCATTTTGATTAACAAGTTAACATGTGCACTTTATATTTTGATTAATTAAGTGCACATATTAACTTGGTAATAAATCTCAGTTTGGTATATAAAATGCACATACTGAAAGATTGGTTGGTCTTTGTGTTATAGACTGGCCATGTTTTGATATTGGTGACTCTAAGCCGAGCTATAGTGGTTCGTTTGAAATTTGACTTTCAATGCAATTACTTGCTTGTACACCCAAACATACAGCTTGATGATAAGGCACCAAGAGCGCAAGTTTGTTATGGTTTCTTATGCTTTCAAGTTTCATCACAGTTGTTGTTAACTATTAAGTATAGCTATTTGAGATTGTTGATATCTGTCATAAATTTGTATTTAATTACCAGGCTGCAGCATATTATTATCATGGCTTGATTCTTGATGAGGGGAATATGGAGAAATCTCATGATCTAGCTGTAGCGGCTTTGCAAGCAGCGGACGAGTATTTCAAAGAAAGTAAGAAGCTTTGTGAGGTATTCAATGCTGCACCTCCGCTATCAAGGTTACTATTATTTCCTCTATACACCCCTTTATGTTTTATTTTGCGTTTTTAAACTCCCATTTGTTTATATCTATTTTATGGCTGGCCATGCAGAACTCCACCACTTTGGGGTAGCATGAAGTATCTGTCTGAAAAAATTCCCAAGGATACTTCAAGCAAGGTGCAGATAAACCGTGATCTCTACTCTTATGAGAGGTGAAGCTTTCTAGATTTGATGAACTCGTGTTGCCTTACTTCTGTTTCACTAATTGTTGGATGAATAAAAACAGTATGTCAGCTGGTAATGTTTTTCTACCCTTGTTACAGAATCATCGAAACAGCGCCAACTTTGCCTGATTTTTCATTGGCGTTGAAGCCAGATGAATATCAACTTCCTCAGGTGGATACGTCGTGGACAGGGGAGAACATAAAGGGGGAATAATATGGTCTTAACCATCTGAAGAGTGAAAGAAGATGTAGCCAAATGATTTGCAGACTAGATAGACTGGCTACCTTCTACAGAGAACGATGTCAATTTTAAGCACTAAATGGGTGTTCTTTGCCACCAGAAGGAACTCAAGTGGCAAGGGTGGGGTGTGGGTGATCCAAGATTCCAACACACCTAACCAAAAATATATTTTTTATTTGTTCATAAATCAATTTCCATCTTGCCTCTACCATGTGAGGAAAATGCCTTGCCAATTGAGCTGTAACTTGTGTTGACAATGCAAATTCATTCACTGCAGGCAAAAAAAGGTTTGCTTGCAAACTAAACAGTAGGTTTGCTATTTCAGCGCGAAGTAAATGCAGTCAAATTCTCCTTTTTTTTGTACAAGTAATCCGTCGTATGAAGATAAACCACTGTGGTCTCTCTGTCAGTGTTTATCAAGTTTCTCAATAAAAAATGATACGTCAATTAGTTTTATTGAAATTCATCAAATGTGTTGCGGTATACAAAATTTTTTACTTGTAACTTTTCTTTTAATTGTTAACCTAAAACTCTTCGATGAATATTATACCTTCAGTCCCTATATCAAATGGCGTAAAGCGTAATCAAGAAAACAAAGAGCATATTACCAAAAGCTTGATCCTCAATGATATAGATTTTTATACGCTATACGTTGATAAAAATCTATTATTTGAATAAAAAAGGACAACCAATTGATATAATTTATGACTTTTGATTATAAAATCCAAAATCTTTTAAAATAATTATTTATTTAAAAGAAATTTAAATTGGCCTAATTCTCTATACAAAAAAAAAAAAAAAAGCCTTGATAAAAGACATTGTATTAGGTAATCATGAAAACTAAAACAAGACTAATAAATGTAAAATTTTAATATCTCTCTGAATACCTAATCTAATATCTTCTACAATACTCCCGCATTCCATAATCAGATCCCCTTGAATCAAAATAGGACTGCCCAAGTAGGGGAATGACGATTAGCTCAATGTTTTGACTTTTGAAGAGGTACTTTACTACATGGAGAACAACAAAAAAGAAACTACAAGAATCCATGATTTTTCACCTCTAAACTCAGAATGAGCGATATAACAGTAATTGTACACTGCAAAAGTAAGACATGGCATAAATACTGACTTTTGCATTGGTCAATCAGGTTATTTCAGATACTACAATTACTCTGCAGTGCCGTTTGTATCATCTCCTTCAGTCAATAGCTGTTGCTTTTCTTGCTCCTCTGCAAAAAAAAAAAAAAAATGCAAACCCATGTAGTTATCATCCAAAGGCTCACAAATCATTCAAAGTGATGTCCATAAACCTTTTAAACATATTTCAGAGTCCTACAAATGGATGGCAAGGAACTACTTACTAATTAGCAAAAATTCATGAATCTTGACAAAGAACTGTTTCCAGTTACTTGAACCCAAGGAAGAATTTTAAATATTTAAAACTGCTAAGAACTCTTAAAAATTAAATTTACAACGAATCAAACAAAAAAAAAATTTAAACATAATCCAAACAGTGATTTCCCTTTCCCCCTCCCATAAATAGAATGCTAAACATTATCGATCCTTATACCCTCAGCATGAAGAAAGATTGATCCTGACACAATCGACTATTACATAACAGCTATATCACTAATGCAGGATTGTGAATATAACTGTCAACAAAAGTGCTTAACCATGGTGGAAACCGTCATGATTAGGGCGCCTGATTTGGCTTTATAATTTGGTACGTATGAAGTCACTTCCCTTTCCATTTAGTCCTTCAAATGAGTCCGTACAAGAAGCATTTAAGGCTCTTTTCAAGGACCTTTTTTAGAAGTGTTGAAAGGACTAAATTGAGAGACTCTTTAGAGGACCCAATTGAGAGAAGAGTGATCTTTCAGGGTTAGAGAACTAAACTAAAGAGTAGTCTTTTGAGAATTAAATCATTAATTTATTTTTATAATTCATGACATCAACATGATTTAAAGATTGATACTGATAGTTAGCAATACTAGAAGATCCAGTACAAAGAAGTATCATGAGAGTATTTAACCAGAAATGAGAAGTCATAAAGATGCCAACCACTTACCCATAAGTTTGAAAAGAGCTTTCTGAGTTCGTCTTTCAAGCTTATCAAGCTTCTTCTGCACATCTCTACGTAGGTCCCAATTTGGTTTCTTTGGAGCAATATTCAAGAAAGGATCCTGCAAGTTCAACCTCAAACACATGAGTTGATATGCCACAAGAAAATCGTTGACAGATGACAAGAATTAGACCATATTTAAACAAATCCAAAGACCTCCTTCTCGGGTGGAGGAGCAGCTGCAACAGGGTCTTCAAACTTTGGAAGCACTGCAGGGGCAAGCTTCCCTTCCTGTAGGTGTTTATCCTGAGGAACATAATTACGAAATTTCATGGCATTTCTGCAACAACAACAACAAAAATTGACATGTCAATTAAGATTTACACACACCAATATCCATCTCATATGAATTTCAAGTAATCATATGGAACTCAATGCACAGAAAAATCAATTTTTTTAAAACCAATCCATATCAGAAAGATTAACCAAACAAAAGTTGATAACTTTTTTAATGTGTTCTACCATTTAAATATGAAAGAGCCTCTTAACAAGTCATTCTCAGCCACAAAAGGTGTGCTTCGACATTATATTTGAAGGGGAAGTAAGAGGGATAACTGTTGAATTAGAAATTATAATATGCATACTGTTCTTCAGAAGTTTCATCATCATTAGTCTTATCATCAGCTTGTGCAGTTTCCCCATCAGGAGTGTTCAACAATTCCTGAGCAGCTTTAAGAGCCCGCAGCCTTTCTCTACGTGATGCAGCAGCTTGTTCAATGGAATCATCTTCATCACCCATCTTCACTTCAGAACTTCAAGATCTTCCAATTGCTCTAAATTCAAATTTAAAAAAAGAGAGAGAATTCATTACTAAAATCCCATGCCATTCCTTACAATAGTAGGAGAAAGAGAGAGACCCACAATTCAGAACTTCATCATAAACTCACATAATTAAACTCAAGTAAATTGCGTCAGTTAGTCATAACCAAAACAGAACAATTACTAACAACTATACAGTACTCCTACCACACAATACCAGATCAGCAGTACCCATAAGACAATTGAGAAAAAAAAAAAGAAAAGGAAATACATATACGGATCATGTACATGGAATTCAAAGGTGTTTCTTCGGTTAAACGATAGCGATGGGTACTTCTCTGGGTTAGTTTTCAAATGCTCATATTTTTTATTCGGCTCCAAGAACAAGAGAGGGAAAGATGAAAACCGCAAAAAAAGAAAAACAAGAAAAGGAAAAGAGAAAGAGAGAGACATGAATTGAAAACGGAGATGGTTAAATACTTACAGATATAAGTTGAGATGCTGCTTAGAAAGCTCTAAACTTTCTCACTTCTGAATCGCCAATTGTGAATTGTGATTGTGGCGGCGATGCTGGGCGGGGAACATAAATCTTTTCACTGCGCTTTTTTTTTTTTTTTTAAATGTCCCCAGAATCTTCCTTCTACGTTTGATTTTTGATATTACCATTATTTTTTTTACCATAATTACCATTATTTTTTTTGAATAAATAACAGCAAAATAAATTATTAGTAGTATCATATAAGAAAATTACGTGTAGCTGCGAAATTTAAAAGAAAAATTACGTATTGCTATATAGGTTTGGATAAATTATAGAGGTAAAGTGTAAATTTGTTCTATTAAGTAGGGGTGAGCATGGTGCCCAGCCGCCCAGCATGCCCACCCGAACCCAGTAAAAAATCGCCCAGCCCAGCCCAAAAAAAGTTGCCCGAAAAATTTTGAGCATGACAGGGCCGGGCTAATTGTTGGGTAAGGCCGGGCATCGGGCAGGGGGTGCTGCCCTGCCCATTTGGCCCAGCCCGAAAAATTATATAACATATATTTGAAATATATATTATTCACTATATATTGTATTATATATAATACATAATACATAATTACATACTGTATTATTTAAATTTACTTCATTTTATTTAGAATTTTTCGTTGCTTTATTTATAACCGATTGTGGATATTTAATTCTTGAAGTATGGTTATCTTTTAGGACACATGGTAGATATTTTCTTTTCAAAACATAAGTTGCAAACTTATTTTCAAATATCTTAAGGTGTGGAATTATGGTTATTCTTTGAGGGTCATATTAGTATTTATTAGTCATAATTAGATTTTTAATATGGAATACTTTAAAGTTTATATTAGTATTTATTAGTTATAATTGTATTTTTTTCTTATTGGAAGAGAAAATCACGACTTGGGCAGGGAAGCGCCCACCCAGCCCAGCCCAGCCCACTCTTACCCAGCCCAGAATGGTTAGGGCTTCTATCGGGCAGGGCCGGGCATTGGGCAGCATTTTGCCGCCCATTCATTCTTAGGGCTGGGCATCGGGGCAGGGGTACCGCCCTGCCCAGCCCTGCCCATGCCCACCCCTACTAGTATTAAGTATTCAATCAGAAGTGTTGGATGTACATTTTTTTTTTTTTGTTGGGGCATAAGCATTATTAGGATTTAGGAGCACCCAAATTATAATAAATTTGGATCATGTCATAGCTCACATCCTTCTGTTGAAATTATTAAGGAGTTCCAGTGACCTCTCATTAGGGATTGGTAGGTTTTTGTGTATCATTATTATGTGCCAATGGAGAATGGCCCCAATAGCCAATCATTCCCATAATTTAGTATGAAACATTTGTATTCTTAGTTAACCTCCACTTATACACAGTGATTAGGTGTTTGGTGATGAAAGATTAGTCTGGTAATTTTTTAAAAAATTATATAATTCAGTTCATACTTAAAATGAAATATATAGCAAATTTGCAGTTACAACTGTGGAAGTTAATTTTGATTATTAACTGTGACACTGCCCTCCTATGTTACCTCTAAAATAACCTATACATAGAAAGTCCTAAAAATTGAAACTTATAGTCAGTTTTCAATCCTAATAATAATGCTATCCCTCTCCAATTTTCTCACTTTCTATGAACATTTTTCCATTCCACTCACACACACATATTTATTTGGCATTTAAAAAGTGAAGTAAATATGAATAAATGAATATAAGATACAGTATAAAAAAAAATGAATATAAGATACAATGTGTTAATTTGTCTCGTAATTTGGGTTAAGAATGACGTGAGATATTTATTTGGTGAGATTTCTGGGTTAATGTGGAAACTAGGCTTTGACGTTGTTGCAGGTGATAGACAATGGCGGAACAGAGAGATGGAGAAGTGGAATTGGCGAAGCAGAGATGCAAGTTTGTGATCGATAGAATCAATGATTTGCCTTCTTTCACCAAAATCACCCATTCTTGCCGCCAAACTCTCCTCAAGTTAGCTCGCTCCGAGCTCTCTTTCCTCTCTCGCTTCTCTCCTTCTCCTTCTTCTTCTTCTGCTTCTGCTGCTACTACTTCTACTCCTCTCAGGTTCTTCGTCTCATTCCCATACGCCGCTTTTAGAATTTATCCCAATAATTACTTATGAAGCTTTTCTCTCTGTGTTCTGCGTGGATAGATACTTACTGTCTTACTTTTTGTCTGTTTGATTGAACAAATAAAGAAAGTTTCCTTTTTCTTTAGGAAACAAAAAACATTTTTGTTTTTTGATTTAATTCACCTCTGTCTTAGATGAATTGTGAATTGAAGGATTGTGTTTTTCCTCTTATTTTGTATCCTCGAAAGCTGTTTTTTTTTCCTGGACAAGGATGAGTTTCTGGATGGGGAAATTTATGAGGCTACCCATGAAGGGATTGTCCTGGTAAAGGGGCAGGATCATCACTGGGAAATTCATAGAATAACGTTTTGTAAATCAGAATTTTTAGTTTCGTTAACATCTAATGACCATATACGTGATCGAGTTGGAGTGGCATCTTTTAGTGAGAAAATGGTAGAAAATCGTTTAAGGTGGTTTGGACATGTCCAAAGAAGGCCATTAGATGCGCCAGTGAGGAGGGTAGACCAAACAGTTTGGAGTCCGATTAAGAGAGGAAGACCCAGGCTTACAATTGGTGAAGTTGTAGAGCGAGATCTTTCAGTGAATAATATATCTAAAGATTTGGTTAATAATAGAGCACAATGGCGTCGTGCGATCCATGTAGCCGACCCCACCTAATGGGATAAGGCTTGGTTCTTGTTATTGTTGTTGTTGTTGTATTTGGGAGATGCTTGCTATTGTAGCTATGAATTGAAAACCTTGAAAGTTATGTGCTTTATATAATGTAATATTGTAGCCATGTTGAGTTTATGTACTTGTCAATCTGAACTTTGTGATGAACCGATTTTCGAGCATGTGGAAAACAAGGATCCTTGGTTGCTAAGAGATATCTCTTTATGATGACAGTGTTAACATTGGACACCTTGAGGCAGTGGTGCACATTCTCCAGTTGCCTTCGATAACAGGAGTTTCTCGAGTTTGTAAGTCAGTTCCACTCATACCAACAGTCAGAAGAGAGGAGAGGCGTTCTTCTTCTCTCAAAGACATCCATGTTGATATAGTGTGTACCTTCAACAGGAAGCCAGTCTGGATCATAGTATCTGATAGAAACCCAAAGTACATCTCTTGGCATAGATGTAATAAAAATAAGGGTTTAGAATTACGCATTCAAGAAGTCCTAGCTGCTGCACAATCTAGCTTAACATTAAGACCTTCCTCCGTTATACTTTTCTTTGCGAATGGGATTGCAAACCATGTTTACAAAAATCTTCAAGATAAGTTTGGGGCGTCAGAAATTGGATTGGGGCCTTCAGTTTTCGATTTTCACGCATTTGAGGATTCAGAAGGCGACTGGATAAACGTACTGGCTAGATCTTATAAAGATGCATGCGTCCTCGAAATAAAACCCACTGATAGCAAGGATGCTGTTTCAGGGGTAGAACGTGATCAATGTATTGTCAAAGGTTTAACTGTGGACTCTGCTCAACCAGAGATTTCAGCAGAGAAAACTGAAGCTCAACTTCAGATTTCTGTTGAAGATCGTGAACCCAACCTGGCTGATGCATTCAGCTCCATTGTTATGGGACTGAAATTGAACACCGAAAATTTAGAATCTACTGAAGCGGGAAACTTTGTTGGAGAAGTTGATCTAATAAATTTTGATACAACAGCTTTGGTAGCTCTTGTAACAGGAACTAGCAATGGTGGCGCTAAGAAACTTTTGGCTCATCCAGAAAATAAATTGAGGGAGAGATTCAAGGGAAACTATGAGTTTGTTGTTGGTCAAGTGAGTAAACTCATCCATATTTTGTACCACATTTTTGTTTTTTTTCATTTCTTTGTGTCATTTTTGCCTGGTGAGATTTTCACGTTATCACAGTGGTTACCTACCCAGCAGTGACTATGTAGGCTACATGAATTATGTGTATTTGGTTTTATGCAGTTTTTCTAAATTACAGAAGCTTTTATCAGCATTCTTTTCATTTAACGGAAGTGTTTCTCACCTCTTTCTTCAGGCAATGTCTGAAATTCAGAGTCCAATTCATGTGGGATTCAGCAGAGTATTATGCGGAAAGACGGGCATGATTTGTGAGAGTGTCCATATGGAATTCAAGGAGCTGGTATTAATGTGTGGAGGGCCCAATGAGAAACTGAGAGCTGATAAATTAATAAATAGCCTCAGGTGAATTTGATGGCTATATTATTTTATTTGCCGAATCATTTAGGTTATTCTGTAAAAAATTCTAGGATTATATTGTTTTGTTAACCATATAAATAATTTAGATACTCCACCATTGTTATCTAGTTCTGTGGAAAAGTTAAATTACATGATTGAGTTTGAAGGGAAGTGGAAACCAGCCAATGGCATTAACATCATATTAAATATCATCTTTTATTACCTCTATGTAACATATCAAGATATATTACTTCGTCACCATGCTTAAACAATTGGTCATATGTAATCAAGTGGAAGATTATTCTTTATTATTCCTATGGTAAATATAGTGATGTGTAGTTACAAATTTACTGAGCTTGTGGACTTGCACTTGCTGAATTTGAGCCCCCCACAAAAAAATTGGTATTTATGTAGTTCACATCAAATTTATTTATTGGTTTTAATTTTTCAACTTGCTGATGCCTGATCTAATATATATATATATATTAATATTTCTCACTAATAAACTGGGGGTATTTTCTCAGGGTTGTTCCTGATTGTCCATCAGAACGGTTGATGGGCCTGCCAACGACAAGAAAGTTGGCGATGAAAAATAAGGTTATTTTTGGCACCGGTGACTATTGGCACGCTCCAACTTTAACTGCAAATATGGCGTTTGTCAGAGCAGTTTCTCAGACAGGGATGTCCCTTTCTACCATTGAGCATAGACCATGTGCCTTAATCGGTGATTAATAATTTAATTGCAGACATTCTCCACGTGAACACTGAAAGATTGTTTCCCTCCTAACAAAAACAGGCAATAGAGTGCATTTTCAATCGGAGGGGGTGCCTTGTCTCAGTTTCCGTTCATCGAAATCCCATCGCAATTTATTTGGTTCTTTAGAAAGTCTCTTTTGTCTTGTAAAATAGGTATCCAAGTACGGGAAACACTAGATACATAAGTTTTAACTTTTGATGAGAACTATAGTTGGTTTTATAATATCGTATGTTTATTTTTATAAGCATACAATTTACTGTATCATATGACATAACGCCCGATGATTCATCTCTGAAAAACTATTAGGAGTAGTATTTACCACTATCATCTTATTGGATATTTTAATCATTTTGTTCTTATTAGCTACTGTGTATTGCCGTTCCTATAATAAGCGAACGAGCATTAACTCCCCGCGCAATGCGCGGGAGCATTGCCTTCTGATTATTTAATTCAACTTCATAAACTCTTACATTATTATATCAACAAATTTCATTGCTTCTCCATGCATTAACTACCATATTTAATATTCCCTTCTCACAAAAAATTACAGAAAAAATTTCCTATTTAATTTATTGACCATACATACAGCTATTTCCCATCAAGTTTGTACAATTTCTCATCATACACACTCCAACATAAATGCATGAACTTATCTACCACCATTTCTTCAACTTAAATTAACTTTTTAGAAACACACCATCCACAAATTAACATCTATTCTTTGTCAAATTAAACGATTCAAATTCAATTATTGTTACTTATAGAATGCCTTTTTAAGCCCATCAATATATATTTTTATGATCAATTTTCGGCACATAGTCCCTCAATCTTGAGTAGAGTCAAGGCATTAACAACTTTTCTAGATAATAGAGCTAGTAAATAATAAGATTTTTGTAACTTATTGAATGAGCTTTTATGGAGCAATCCTTCCCTCTACTCTTTTAAATGACAATGCTTTGAGCTATGTAATAGTTCTTAGAATGTGGTGTAACACGGTCATTTAGTTGTTATACAGTATAACTTTAAGGCTGAAAAAATCCCATGATTTGAGGATCTTAAAGATCTTATTTGCTCAAAGTCTAAAATAAATGTAAATGGGACATCAACTTGAGGGTAGGTTTTAAGTCTTTAGCAACCATAATCCTTCAATATCATATATGCACTTCACCCTCCCAAAAATAAAAGTGGGCTTTCATTCATGCGAAAACCAACCTGTGGATTCCTCCTCTTCTCACAACATCATCATCATCATTTGACTTTTATTTTTTTTATTACATAAATATACCAATTCTCTTCCATGCATTCCTTCCTCTTCCCCATAGATGCTGCACTACTTCAAGATAACCTTGTATACATGAAAGCCTCATAAAATGATTTTTATAAACAATTAATTGTACATCCAAGCATGCAAGTAACCATGAGCAAATTTCCTACCAACACAATTAACTACTAAGAAGTACACCAACAATGAAAAAATTAATCAAAATATGAAGAAAACATAACGTGCAGTGGCGGAACATGAACTTTCTATTATACTCAATTTTGATTCTAACATTACAATTACAAATACATTGACATTTTCCCAATAACCAAATACTTTTTATTTGTATATACTCCCTCCAGTCCTAAATATAAGATCACTTTAACTTTTTTTGTGAAAGTTATGGAAGCAAATTAGACCACTAAATTATAACATATGTCATATGTAATTAGATTATATGTTAGTTTATAAGTAGAATAAATTAGTTTTGAAGAAAAAACGATAATTATAGAAAATTCAAAGTGATTAATTTTTCAAGAAAAAATCAAAGTGATCTTATAATTAGGACCAAAAGGAGTACTGCATATTTTCTCCATCTATTTTTTTTACATATAGGTTCCAATTCAAATAAGAATGCTAGTTATACACTTGTTCAGTGTGATGTGACAGAAAAGTGCCTCATATATATGTAGTCACCTTTTACTTAATTTATCTACCACAAAATAATCTACTTTAGAATTTCCCAACACTATAGTTGGGAGTTTGAGTTCATTCTATTTATGGGCATTAGTCTCATTTTCAAATCAAAGAAAATAATTTTCCCAATAACACGTGAAACGCTAGATTAAAAATACCACAGGCAACAACCTATTATTACGGAGAGGTCTACTTTTTGCATGCAAATTTAACATGCATTGTTGATACAATGTTAACCTCAAATGAACTGACAGAAAAAGAGGCAGCAGAATTTCCAAAAATGGCAAGCTTAGAGTTAGCTTTAATCCAGCAGTTGCAAGGTCACCTAACTAAACAAATTACAATGCCAGTCAAGACAAATTAAATTTTATTGAATTAATTGGCCAATTCCCACATTAGACAGCAATACATATAAAAAGACTACTGATAAGTCAGCTTTCATAGACATATATAGCAGAAAAATCCTTCCACCAATATGAACCTGTAAAGCAAACAAATTTTGGGTTGAGGATAGTAAAAATGACATCTATACATATCAAACCAACATTACTTATTAACGGAGGAATAGCATGGAAGGAAATGGTAACACACCCATTTTCTGTATCAAGAGACATCAAATAAAAAAGAGTTACATCATTGAGTCCTAGGTAAGTATCCTAGTCTTACAGCCACTACTTAAAACAGAGAAAACAACACTTAAAGTTGCCTACACCAGATCATTAAACTCCGAGACTCAAACTGGTAGAGGAATTTCTATAATCAAGGTTCTTGAATGTTGAAACAATATTTTGAACGAAATGCCTTGTACCTACAAAGTAAACACAAAAATTACATTCAGGCACTATTAAAACACAATGTATAATTAGAAGCTGAATTCAAATTCAGATTTGAACATTACCCAGACCACTTTGAAGAACAAAAGATGCATCATTTAGTAGGAAGGGAGAAAACACTAAACTCAGACCATACATATCAACAATTTCATTGTCCAAAAGAGAAATGAACAGATTAGAATGACCAGATAAAACTAATGAAAGCCGAAAGCTCCATCTACTGTCCACAAACATCTACTACGCCATAGAGGACGCATGTAACATGGCCCTGGGCCATGATTAGTTTAAAAACAGCACAATCAAAATCTATATGATCCACATATGCAAAGTTAAGGGAAAAACAGAACACACTCAGCAAGAAGATTTACCTCGCTGAATCCTTCCTACACATTTCAAGGATAAGCACCATCTCTTTCTTAAGAATCCCCATTAAGGGCTTCATATGGATAGTGTCACAATGCTTCAAGAAGCAACAAACATCTGCACACATTAAACAAAAAGATATCATTGTAAAAATAGTAAATACAGCCAGAAAATGAACTGTTGGAAAACAGAGGCACTGGTTTCATGAAGTCTAGCCGAAGAAGGTATAATCCCCAGCAAGCCCCGATGGGATTTCTGATACTGACTTCAATTTAAGGCAACATGGTGGAATAACCATCTAACATTCCTGTAATATGGAAGCCGGCCTGAAAACTATTTGCAAAGGAAATCGTTCAGAGACCTTCATTCAAACCTTTGTTCAAGACATTTTTCAAGACTATCTCAGATGGTTCCATAACTATCCAGTCCAAACCAATCTTCTCCACCTACACCATAGTGCTAATAGAGAATAATAGGAAAAACGCCTTCCGTTCAGTAAGTTCCAGTGGTTTGTCACTCTCAGTGAAGGTGTGACTGTTATTTATAATCCTATAAACAAAACTGACCAAAATTGACATACTATCCCATCAACGAATGATGATCACCTTCATAAGCTAAAACCATTAGTCTTTATGCATTGAAATTCTGCATCTATCCCCAATGCTAATCATCTAACAACGGATTAGAGCAAGTAAAATGGTGAAAATGACCCATCTTACAGATCTAGATTGTGAAAATGTGAATTATGTGTTAAAACAAAACAGTAAAAAAAAAAAAGATACAATAATGAATGTATAAAAAAAGCTGTAAATTGCAAAATATGAAGAACCAAACAGCCAACACATTGATGTCAACCATTGTATACAGTCAGCAACAGGAACTATTACCTTGAGTCTCGCCAGAAGCCATTAAAGTGAAATATTGGAATAAGAAGAGTTGCATTTAGCAGTCCATCTACTGCAACAGCATCAGATATCTGAGATAAAAAAAGATATTTAAAAGGCCAGAACAAAACAGACACAAGATACACAAATGTGTTTAATAACATCTTGAAACTGCCAGATATTCATTTGTCAGTTTGCCACCACAATTAAATTTAGAGCACAATGCCAAGTAGTCAAGAATTAGGGGAAATATAAGCAGTAAATCCTCCATACAAATTCTCGATATAATTAAGTAACCCTCAATTCCCAAAGGAAATGATAATTGAATACAGTCATCATCCATGACATTATGAGCTTTAGAGGAAGAATCAAATGATCATCTATTGGGACTTATCCTCAATTTTTATAATGCATATGGGAGCACTGTTCCAGATTGCTTTGGACCTTATCTTCTCAACTAAATCTGAAAATTAATAAAAATTTCAAGTTTTGCCAACCATCAACACATACCCATGTTGGAATCCGAAGCTTTGCAGCTTCAAACAAATTCACATGAACAAATAGAATGTTAGGTTCCATTAACTGACATACCGACAAGCATTGTTAATTCAAACCACCATTCGCTTCAACTATAAGAAATCCATTTCACACCGACAATTCTAAGACAAAAATATTAAATTACAGAAAAGTAGAAGTTAGCTAATTTCTTCGAAAAAAGATAACAAAGGGACCACAAAAATTATTCCAGTTCTTGATCTAAAGAGTAAATTCAAAGACACTTAAAGATGAAAGTTGCACTTCCAAAATCAATTTGATTTTCTTAAAAACTTAAATAGAGTAATCAAGTAAACAGGTTTAACGATAGAAGAATCTTTGTAAAGAAAAAAATTACGGATTTTGTTGACACTTCTATCAGCGCAAGGCCTCCACCCTTCCCTCTTTAGATTCCATGCTCTGAACAACTGCAGGTATTCATTTCATGGTTTTAAATCAGTTAACGCCAATCATCAATCATCAATAAGCATAAAGAAGCAAACTATCAACAAAAATATAACTATCCATAAAAAAGCATAGAAGAAGAGCCCAAGAAAACCACCCAAACTACAAATACAATATATTTTCAGTTCAACACAACAACAGATTAGTCATCAATGAAATCATTTCAGCAGATCGAGCCAAATCTGTCTCATTTGTAGGTCCCTAAAATGTCATATAATGGTGATATTACACTAGAATCTTGAATGGCCATCCACACAACCACAGATGTATTACAGCCTTCAAATCAGCCATGTATAAGATGGAATCAGAGGATGCAGTAATCAAGGGCAAGACAGATACAAGAAACAGGTGTACGGTAAAGATCTAAATGTATCCTAAAGACCAATAAAAGTGAGTAAGATTAATTAAGAAAAAAAATGAAGTGGAGTGCCAAAACGAACATATTTCTGTCGAATAAGCTTCCTTGTAGTAGAAAGGAGAAGATGAAGGTGAAGATGAAATACCAAACCGGATGTGTATCCCTTTCCCTTGCATCGCCGAAAATCACGACTGAGAGAGCGTGGGGGAAGAAGAGAAAGAGAGGAGGGAATTTCTAGGGCTTCAGAGATGAGGGAGAAGAGAACACGGGAGGGAGGGAGTAAGAGAGAGAGTCACAGAAGTGAAGGCAGTGGAATGAGAGAGAAGATGTTTCTTTTATTTATGTATAGCCCTAGATTTCAAAATTTAAAAAGGCCCGCTTAGTAAAGTCACTATCATAGCCCCACAGCCCAATGAAACAAAACACATGGGCAGTGTGTATGGAATTGGACACCTGTAATAAAATGGAAAATATATAAAATAAATAAGACAGAAGAAAGAAGCCCAATGCAGTGGTTACTGTTCATCGGCTCAGTAAACAGCAACCCGTGTGAGAGGAGCCACGGCTCAACTGGCTCTATGAACAGTAAAGAGCATGACTTTTTAAAGATATATAGATAGATGTGTCGAAGCATTTCTTAAATTTTCTGTTCGATTTCTGATTGTCCTGCAGCTATTTCTTGTTGTCGTGGTACCACCTACTCTATTATACTATAAGCACTATTTACGTAGGCCTCCTGGATAAGTTAACCTTTCTTTTTTGTTTTCGGTTACATGGGTGGGCCATGAGAATTAAAAAGTTGAAAAAACAGAGGGGGTGGGGGATGAAGATCAAGATCAAAATTAGTGGCACTTAACATGAAGGGAAGTGTCACTTAAGAAAAAAACTCAAGCATGTCACATGCAAACTTCCCTTAAATAATTATTTAGCTAAAAAAAACACAGGGTGTGGGGATGAAAGAAGAATGGTCACTGAAAAAACTTAAATAATTAACTCCTACTATGATATCATATTTATTCAGGAAAAGAATAGATCTTCCAACTCGGACCAGAAAAAATTCTTCGAGGCAACATGAGAGAGACTGCCACTATGGGATAAAATGCAGGGAACAAGGCAGAACTTATCATCATCGTGTACAGAACTTTAAAGTTTGACTCTGAATTTACAGTCGCTGGCCTTGATGCTTACTGGATTATTAGCTGACAAGCTATCCACTGTCAACATACATTCACCCAAGACTCTGACCTTTCTCAGCTTCAACCTCCCAAGTTTAATGGCTACCGGTGCGTGGACCTTAAGCTCCAAAGGAACACGCCCTGTCTGCTGCTGTTGCTGCAGTGCTGCCATTAAAGTGCTTCCAGCTTGCACTTGCCCAGTCAAGGACACATTAAGTACTGTCTTGTTTCTATGGCCCTGGTAAAACTCAGGTAATGATCCATCACAAAGTTGAGTGTTTGAGTACCACACACTCAACCCTCCTCCTTTCTCATAGTAAATTCCAATCTTCTTGTTTGGGTTGTCTGCTGTAATCTTCACATCAAACTTTGCATACAGAGTCATATCAAAGTTCAGCCTCAAATCACTTATCCTTAGGCTGTTTACTGAGTAATTGGGAAGCTTTGGTTTGAAGACAAGGTAGATAATTCCTGCAGTTGCTCCCAAGATGATGATTAGGATGATAAGTAAGACTAGTGTCCAACATATGCATTTACAAAAACAACTTCTCTTTGGTTTTGGCGAATGGATTACAGGTCTAGCATGTTGTACTAACGTAGGGCGATGCTGTGCCATCACTGGAACATTCTTTTCTGATCTTGATGAGCCGGGAGGCATCAGGGGCACCGTGGGTGGTGGTGGTGTTGCTTCTGTGGCTTCCATAGGATAGATTCTTTGCTGATCTGCCATGGATGATAGTGTCTTTCTTTGGTTCTGTGTATGTGCAATGAGGACATACCAGTGAAAAAGGCATTGGTTCAATGGTGGTGAGCATGGTGTTATAAACAAGAGTTTGCTTATTTGACTTGTGTTGTGAAGATTGATGTGTTGGAATGTGAACTGATTGGTGTCACACTATGGACAGGGATGAGGTTACCTTCCTTACCTAAAAACAGGCATTCAAACAGACAAAATAGCTTTTGTTAGGTTATCTAATAAGGTTAGCGATCTCGCATTGTTTACTCTCCAAAAGTCAACTCAAATTTGGTTTTTCCCGTTGAAATACTTAAAATTTAAATTTAAATGAACAAATAATTTTGAACAATTCGAAACTAAGGGAGGCTAAAGAAGCCGAATTGCCATGTGTTACAATTTCCGAATATGTTGCTTATAAGTTCGACTTTCATTAAGACATAAAACAAACGAGTATTTGTAAAACATACATTAAAATATTTAGAAAATGAATATATGAAAATTATTTACAAAAAATATTTGCCTTATGCCCTTCTATCATATTTTGTCAGATAAATAAATTTCCTTTTTGAAATAAAAATAACCTCCCCTCATTCGGAAGTTTTCAAAATTAATCCTTTATATCACATTACGTTGATATTTATGCCCCTGAGATTTCAGACACACCCTGATTAATATTTTTTCCAAATAATTTATCGTTTACACTAATTTTCTTAAAAACTGTATTTCAAGGTGCTCTTACATATAGTTTGCGATTTGTCTACTACAGATGTTAGGTGTGGAAATACGCTAAATAATTTTTGCAGGTTTCAACTAAATGGGCCTGAACCTTATTAAAAATATAAAATTTAAGTCTGAGCCTGTACGTAAGCTTATTTTTAGATCTGAGCCTCAGCATTCAAAAGGCCTAAGAATGCCTAAAAGCCTATTTAAAAGCTTTCTTAAAATGTAGACTCTTAAATAGACTTAAAAGTTTATATTTATAATTCCATATATTACCTTTAAAGGTAGTAAAACGCATATGTATGTCTCAAAAAGATTTTATGGTTATAAAACTAGATAAGTTAGCAATGTTATAATTCATGTATATAATTTATTTTATATTATATATCATACTATAAATTACAAAACAATTAAATAGGTCAGGCTTGTAGGCTAGGCCTAGAATAGGCCTAACAATAGGTTTGATTATGAGCATGGCTTATTCACTACATAGGCTAACTTATTGTAGGTTAGGCCGTAGGCCCCTGTTAAGGGCCTAGCCTATTCCCATCTCTGACAAACGTACAGAAAAGTTCTCCCTTACCTAATCCCTGTTTAGATTTCAGTATTATATGAAGATATTTGAGGTTAACATTGTTCAGCATAAAATTTATCATCAATATGTTCCATTCTAAATAACTCTATTAAAAACCTTGCAGGAGACTCGAACTTAAAATTTGAAACATTTAAGGCATTTGAATATTTGTACATTGACAAATTTTGATATAAAATCTTATGCATTGCCCCACCAAAAACCAAAGAACAAAAACCAATGCTTCAAAGTTCGAATACTTGTCTAGCTCTTGGTTTTTGCATTGACCAGAACAGGAGTATTACGATGAGGTTCCTCAAGTTCAATGACTTAAGTAATACTTGCAACAAGATAATCAGAAATGAATACTAAACGTGTCAAAAAAGAAAAGAAAAGAAAAGAGAAGAAAAAACATCACCTTCTCAAAACATTAACAATTAGTTTGAGCCTACAAAACAGAGATCCTTGTGCTAACCTCTCAGGTCCCAGTCTCTTACTTGCAGTTCTAAAGCCATGAACAGGATTGGCTAAAGACATTTCACTAGGTGGAAAACCTTCTTGGCCTCAAGAATCCAACATAGTAATGGCAGCATAATGTTGGACCCTTGAATACATGTTGAATTCTCGAAGTGGAGAAAGACAAAAGCATACTATGAACAATGTTGTCCTTACAAATCATAGTCTCTAAGTAGAGATCACTGCATTGTCTTCTTCAATTATTTTCCATTTTTCGCTTCTTTTAATTCAAGAAAACGAGAAGCCACAGGAATTAACTAGTCATGTGGATAACACAACGCAGGCACTTTCCTTCCCTCATGAGATTGAAAGCTTTGTTAATTTCTTCGAATGGCAAATTGTGTGTTATGTAATCATCAATCTGGATTTCCTGCACATTTTAATAAATATATTAGTAGGCATGTCTTTACATACTCACCACTTACAGGAATGAGAAAACCATAAGTTGTTCAAATGATGCCGTTAAACAATTAGGTGAGTTATATTTTTAGAATATGGTTATGACATTAAAAATATAGCATTATGGCCTTAGTTCTTCAAGTTAGTACACAAACAAACTGATGGAGATTTGGTAACATGGGATACCAAGTCCCACATCAAATAGTATGTCTAAGTTGCATTACGTTTCTGTCTTCATCAATTACTATAAAAGGAATCGCTGATTATGGAAAAATACTCTAGTTGCTGTTACTGTTACCTTATTCACATATTTCTCTACTAATGAAGGCAAATCAGATTTGGGTTTCCATCCTCCATACAAAGATCCTTTCAATGTTCTTCCCATTAATAATAGTCCATAATGAGCTGACATCTCAGGCTTCACTTTTGGCACACCAAGGGTAACAGTCATACCCCATCCCTGCGTGGAAGAAGGAAAGATGCAATGTAATTGTGGTATAAATTCAAGTTCATTGAATAAAAAGCCAATCAATAAATATACAAGAACTTTAGCTATTTATGTTTAGAGTATTACATCACAGCATGACTGCAATGCAGTGGTTATCATATCAGTATCACCTACGCATTCGAAAGAGAAATCGGCTCCACCATTGGAAATGCACTTAATCACCTGAAATACTCAGCACGTAAATACTTGTTATAACTCCAATACTCTTCTTTTGAGTTCACGGTGAATTTCTCTGCTGAAGTAAAATCATGTTACATCTATCCATATTATAAATAAGAGGGAACTAATTTGATCAGATGCTCTCAAATTTCCTGGCTAACATTTCAGATATATTATCTTCTTTAGATAATTGCAAAAGGCTGGGTCACAATTTTCACAATGTGACTTACAAATACCTGAGCGATGGGTTCGTCATAGGAATTTGGATTAATAACTTCTGTAACTCCAAAAGCTTTAGCTGTAGCAACAACCAACATGACAAACAAATATAAACTTGAAGATTTGCCTAGGTTGAAGCATAAATTAAAGTAAATAATGGAGAATTGATCATAATACCCTTTTCACACTTCTGAGGGTTTTTGTCCACACCAATTATCCGAGATGCCCCCCTAAGTTTAGCACCTTGTGCAACCTAATTACAGGGAAAGTCATTGCCTCATCACAAATTAGAACAGAGCATCTCTCATCTTTTAAAAGGAAAACTGTATACGGAAGTTGATGACTAGCAAGTGCTTCTACTTACAGAAAGTCCAACAGTTCCAAGTCCAAATATCACCACTGTTGATCCTTCTGATACATTAGCAACATTCCATGCAGCACCCAGACCTAATGTGGTAACGTATGATCAACCAATCCGACAAAGACAAAAAGAATAATATTATTCTCCATTAAAAAGCAAAGGAACGTTGTATGTCAAAAAGGTGATATCTTTGACTGTTGATAAAATTCACATAAAGCAGTTATTTACTAGGCGATCTTTCGTTGAGAAGATCTCACATGATAGTATTACTGCTATAGTTTTACTTCTTCATTACACATAATTCTTGTTGAAATGTACAAGTAATATGTGAAGCATATGTTGACTCAGAGACATAAACCAATCATTCCTTAGAGTAATGAGAAAAAATTGAACAACCCAGCTGAATCACCAAGTCCCTTTATTTAAACTTTACTTTCATGCCAATTTGACAAATTTTACATGTTGGGTTACCAAAAGTTAGAGCCATCACCTGCAGCAACACCACAGCTCAAAAGGCATATTTTCTCCAGAGGAGCATTTGGGCTGACTTTGACTGCACACCCAGAATGCACTACTGTGTATTCACTGAAACTTGAAACAGCACAATAGTGATAAACAGGCTTCCCTTTTACTGAAAAACGTGTCTTTTGATCACTATGCATTAAACCACTTCTTTCCAATCCCAGAACTTGACATATGTTTGTTTTTCCAGATTTGCACAGCCTGCATGTCATGCATTCTCCAATGAAGGCGGTTAGCACATGGTCTCCCTCCTTGAATTCAGTCACTCCCTCGCCCACACTCTCAACAATCCTGCAAACCAAACACTGAGTATTCATCCTCTGTTGAGGAAACTATATCAGTTGCATTCATTTAGGTCCTAAAGCATTGTCCTCAAAGAAATAGTGCATCCCATGCATGTCAAAGCAGAACTAGGCACATCTCAAAGCTCTTTCTAATGGTCATGCTAGTCTATTGGGTAACAATAATAAACAGGAAAATGGTGATACTCATTTTGCATTAATCGAATATGTCGAGGACAAGAATTGGTTACCCTGATGCTTCATGGCCAAATATTCGAGGAAATATGGTCTGCATATAGAAGAACTTCCTGTTAGATGTCTAACCACCATTTCAACATAAGTTCAACCTCAAGTTTATGATATAAGAGCTAACTGGGGGTTGGACTTAGTTCAAAATATAAGATATCAACTTCTCAATCCATTTCATTCTATTTATCATTTTTCTCCAAAATCATTTACCAAACGTTAATGAAATCACATTTATTACAATTAACTAACATATTTCATTTCTTAATCCACCCAGATTAGTTAAGTAATTTTTATACTAAGGACTGGAATGAGTGCTAAATTTATAAGGAAAGAGAATGGGATGGGGGAATCAAAACAAGGAGATTGAAAATAAAGCAAAGGCAAAATAATAAGAATACATAGGATTCCCAAGCAGTGAGATCGCTGCGACAGAGAGAGGTGGAGACAACTTTAATCCGAATCTCCGAAGGTTGAGGAGGGCTCACTTCAACTTCCTCAACCACCAATGGCTCTCCAGCTCCATAAGCCAACGCAGCTATTTCAAATCAAATGCACAAACTCATGATTCTTCTTCAATTTTCGTTATCAATCACATAATAGAGATTTTACCAGAGGAAGAAAACAGATTGATTGATAATAACACAATTTACCTTTGCAGGTGATGACTTGAGAGGTTGATGATGGCGGCATTTGTATGTAATACTTCGGAATTAAGAAGGAGAAGGAGGCGTATCAAGCTACAAACCCCACACACAAAAAAGTTATTTTATTTTTTTTTTTTTTGGCAAGGAATGAAGAGGAAGTTTTGGTAGTGAGATGGGTAAGCAAGAAGGAAGACGAAGACCTCATTGGAAATAATCAAGTCAATTCAATAGGAGTGCGTAATGGGCCATGGTGGTAGGTAGGGAAGGTTGGTGAAGTGGCAGCGTGGCGCTTGGCCCCGCTTTATAGTGGGAATTTTGTTTTTTTTAGACAAAATTTCCCTTTAAAAAAAAATAAAGATATACAGTTTGATTTTAATTGAATCTGATTAAAATGTTTTTATTACATTCCTACTTAAGTATTTTCTTACATATTTTCCCCCATTAAAATGAGTAATAAATTTAAAATTAAGACATTAGTACAATATATAAACCCAAAACCATTTAGTATATTCTTTTTTTTTTATGGATGTTTCTTTTTAAATTTGAATGGATCATACGTATATCGAGTTTCTTATATTCATTACATTATGTTCTCTAATTACATAAGTGTTCTATTTAGATAGATAGTTAAATCACAATATTTAAAAAATAAAATACATAACCAAAAGAACTTAACGAAATTGATATAAAACAGCTTAATTTAACTATTTTCCAATTTTCAATGTTCTTTATAAGTTTATTATTTTCGAAATATCGTATATCGAACTGCTATTGGTGTCTTGAAAATTATCACTCAGCCTGTCTTAATTTCGAGAATTTAACATTTTTATTTTTATTTTTTTTAAAAAAAAGTATTAAAGTTGGCTTGAAGTCTAGGTTGGTCATAAAGCTTACGAACGCAGAGACTATATAGAGAACCCTTTTAGAAGAACGAGCTGGACCTTCCCGTGCGTTGCACGGGGAATCACTTTAATCCATTTTATAATTATGATAATTCAATTAATATATTTATGTAACCATAGTTTTCATACGGAGCTCCTCATGTTTAATATTTATATGAAGACATACACAACCAATTAATTAGTTAATTCATTTATTTGCGAACATGATCTTCACAGTACAAAATTGCAATGAAAATTTGCAGTGGTACCATAACAATGATAAGCAAAGGCTAGAAGAAAAAAATCAACTAATTCTTAAAGCACTACATCACAACATGTATAAGGTTTCTTTCCAAGCTTTGTACAGGGAGCATTGACTACAAATATATATATATATATATATATATAAATAATTTACTTAAAAGAATTGTAACGCATGCAATATAATTGATGAAAACACATAAAACGTACCCTCCAATATTATTGAGAAAGGGTGACCAACTTGTTAAAGGAAAAAAATTAAAATAAAGGCAAGTTGTTTAATATTTTATGATATAATATTGGGTTATATTAATGAAAGTGCATCCACTCTATGTAATTTTAAACCCCTTCAATCCTACGATCGACTTAACTTTTGATGGTCCTTAAGTGAAACATGTTCCATCAAATTTGATTCAACATTTCTCAATGTATGATGTTGTCTTTTCCTCTTCTTTATTTTCTTCCTAAAATATCATCTTCACATTTAGATCCAACATTTCTCAATCCTTAACCATTTTTTAAGTAAAGGGTGAATGAGATTTTTAGAAGAAAACATAAAAAAAGAAAATGAAAAAAACTCAACCTAGATTGTGAGAAAACAATTTTTGATTTGATTTCAGATCCAATGTAATAAAATAAAGAGACTGAATTTGAGCCCAAAATTGTGTTTTCATTCGTTGGAAAAAAGAGGCCCTGAGTTGGATATAGATGGTATGCATTGTTATAATAAGAGGAAGGAGTTCTGCTTCATAGGTATTAGAGGCGATAAATTTGTTGGCTTGCATCTTGGTGTTATTCTTTCATTTTTATATCTTGGTGTTATTCTAAAACATGTTGTATGTTCAGATTTTTCTGAATGCATATTGATTTAAGAGAGATTAACTAATAAATAGTAAACTAACATGATCACTTTTTTTTGGACTGATGAAATAATATGATTACATATATTTTAACATCTGCAACACGCCAACTGAAACAATATATATGGTTATCAAAAATCCAGAGATGATCATTAAGAAAATTTTTTACCTACGCGTTATTGATATATGTTTTTTCTTTTTCTTTTTAATACTTTGATGCATTTTTTTCTAATGGTTCTTTTAATAATTTATATTTTATTCCAAAAAATATATGCTTTTTTATTCTTTCCTGACTGCAACACTTTTCCCTCTGCTCTGCTGTGCCATCAACCCATCAGTCCTATATCGTCATTGCTTCCCCCCCCCCAAAAAAAATAATCACTCTGCGCCACTTCCCCTACCACCTCTCTGAAGTTTTCTTTCTCTTTTTTTTAGACTCTCATGCGTTCTTATTTTTAGATTTTGCAACTCTATTTGTCACCGAATACATTGTTACCGAAATCAGATTCAAGTTCTCTCATGGCTTCTTCTCTTTCCTCAGCTTTACTCACTTCCATTGCTTTCATTCTCATGTGGGTATGGCTTCATCAAATGGGATAACTATTTGATCGCAATCCTGAATAAGTCGGGTATGAGGAGATAAGAGGGGGAAGAAAGATGGATACCATGATATCATAAAATACAAAACAAAACAAAAAAAAGAAGAAGAAAGGGTAGCATGGGTGCAGATGATATTAAAGAAATAGAAACCTTGAAATGTAAAACCAAAAAATTATTAAAAAAGAAGAAGAAAAATAAGTGGTTTCAATGATTCCCTTCGAAAACCATCGTATATTCGTTTAAACTTCCATAATTTCTTGAACCATCAGTTCAAAGGCATCACCGCAGGACTTATTAACTGGATCATGGTAGTCAAAGTAGGCGTAGGCATAAGCTGGCATGAGCATGCATGTGCTGTGGGAAGTAGTAAGAGTTGTTGGGAGTTAGTGCTGATGAGTTGGTTGTGCTTTAATATGTACATATTTTCATTCTTCATAAAAAAAAAAAAAAACGAAGCATCCCATTGATTCATTCCCATTGAAATAGCATATTGGAAAGGTAAAACACATCTTATGAAATAATAACTCACTTTATGTATAAAAATCTTTTTTAAAACAATGATAATCAAGATTTTACTTTTTTATCCATTCAAATAATTTTTCCCTTAAAAATTTATTACTTTTTAAAAAACAATTTTAGACGGTAAAAAGAAACGGTTCCATTTGAATTACCTGATTTTTATACAATTCATTTAACTAACAATGATAATTAAGAAAATCTCTTTATTTTAGATTCAATATCTATTAAAACAATCTTTGAAAATCACTTTTTATATAAAATCCTCTTTTTAAAACAATGATAAAGAAGAGATTATCTTTATTGTACAAACTGAAATGATTAATTATAAAAAATCAAATCAATATAATCCAGATATAATAGTCTTTGAATTATGTTTCAATTTGAATATTTTTTTTTGAAAAGTATTCACCTTTTAAAAAAAAGTTAAATCGAGACAGACAGGATATGAAAAAAAAAGACTAAAAACATAAAATAGGAAGAAAATGCAACAAATGTGGTAGTGGTTGTTGTGTGGTTGTGGGGTATGGTGAAAAATATCTGACACCTTGGTAATGGTGTGTGGCTAGTATGATGCCAACAGAATGCAAAAAAGTAAAAAAAACATAAAATTGTTGAAAGAGGAAGAACAACGCGGATCGAAATGAAAGAAAGACGTTGGATTTCTAATACCCATCTTCTCTTCTCATGGGATTTCTCTTCATATACTCGGCGCCTTCTTCCTTCTTAATGTAATTTTTTTTGTTCGCTTTGTTATATTGCAGTACCCTCTCAACCCATCCTATCTTTCTCTCCCCAGTTGCCGGATTTGATTTCAAGGGATAATAAGAAAGAATGGCTTATGAATAGCGGTGAAGAAGAAGAAGAAGAAGAAGAAGAAATGAGAAGTCTTGTTGTGAGGAGAGAAAACTGGCACTCAGGCTTGGTCCACCTGGTGAGGAATGGCCTCTTAATCATCATAAGAAAGAAGGATAAGCTGTTGAGGTTATACTTTTGCTTGGTTTCTTTTGCTGGTTCTTCCCCTTCCTCCTTCCTCCTCCTTCGTTCGCATAAAACAGTGGCTGCATCAGAAGTTCAGATCCTTCTTCTTCTTCTTCAATGAGCCGTCCGACCTTTGGTAAATTAAAATCTTCCCTTAATCTCTCATTGACTCTGAAAACATACCCATTTCTTCATTTAGAAACCCCGCCCTGTTCTGATGAAAAAAGGAGCTTCTTTCTCTGCCATCTCTCACCAGCATCGGCTAAAGATTCCCAAATCAGTCCCTAGCATGAAGTAGAGATTTATGGCTCGGGTTGTTTAAAGATGTTTTGTGCAAGCCGAAATTGAGTCAGATGCACAACTAACTCTAAACAATATCTGAAAAGTAGAAGAAAAGGGATATGAGTTCTCATGTAACAAAAGAGGCCGACGAAGATATCTGAAGCATGTGAGCTGGGTGTATCAAAATGAAATATTGACAGCCTTCTAAATTTAGGACTTTGTAAACTACGCCAGGGTGAACCATCCACATGAACGATCCTTGGCTTCCTCAGACTCCAGCTTATCAACCTTCTTCGTCCCCTGTTTCAGGTATAATTATATACAGAATATTTTGACTCTCCTAAACCAACAACAAAACTTGACTCACCTCTTGATCGTAAACAAATATGCTCATTTGACAGGAGTTCGTGTCGATGGACTGGACTGAATTGGTGCCCTAGAGTATCATCGATCGATCTTAACTGTAACCTTGAAATAGGGGAATGCTGGCTGGATCTCTGACAATGAAGCCTCCTCAAGATGATGCATGGCAGTGGTCGGAAGGCGAGAATGGTGAATGAGAATTATAGCAGGGGATCTGTGTTTGTGGACGAAGGAAGATAATGATGATTAGGTGATATGGGAGGTTGGGCTCTGAATATGTACCACTTCCTATTTCTGTGATGAATTCAAATTCAAATTCAAATTCGAATTCGAATTTGAATTTGAGGAAAGGGCGGGAGTACCAGTGCCACGTGCCTCTAGCCACAGCAGTTACAGAGCCCGAGGTGAACATTCAGCGGCTTGTGAACAGTGATCTGTCTCACAAGCCGTCCAATTCGATCGGCTCCTGTGGAAGAGAATAGAAGGACGTGGAGGAACAGTATTTAATTGTTAATAGATCACCATCAGGGTGTAGAGAAATTCATAGATAACTTGAATGGCTTGTTCCCATTTTAACCTTTGAAAGAAGTCAAAACTCAAAAGATTACAACTTGAAACAAAACTAAAGTCAAGCCATCAAAATGATCAAAATGATAGATAAATAAATAAATGAAAACATCTTGTTATAAACAATTTTTCTAAGTGACAAGTGGAACACGCGAAGAATAATTTTTGCAACCCCAACAAAAACGGGGATATCAAAGCAAATTGGGATGCACCAACCATTCAAATGCATAAGTAAATCATTAACAATGCGGAGAAGGCAACCAAAAACTGGCACATTTATCATCAAAACATTAAGGCATGCAGTAAGTTTATCTTCCCTCTGGTTGAAAATAGCTCACAAATCATCCCTCCTACTTTCTTAACTTCATTTCTTATGACTAATGCTTCATGTGCGTAATTTCCAGTGTACTATGGCAAGACACATAAGTGGTAAACCTAAAGGAAGAAAAAGCACTATGTACTGAAGCTACAAAGAGGATTAGTAGTAGTTTTTTTTCCACTATTATAAGCCTTCATCATCCATCATTCTTCATCATCAGAACTAGCATCATATGCCAAGCCTAGCAATCCACCAGCAGGATTGTCATTCTTAATCTTTCCTTCTGCCTCTTGTGATTCCCCTGATGAAGTCTGTTTCTTACTTGATTCTGACAGTGACTGCTGTCCCTTCTCTTTCATACTTTCACTCTCAGACTCACGTTTCGTGATATTAGCATTGCTAGGAACTGGGGTTGACTGATTGCCACTGGATTGGTTAGAAAGCTTTGGTCGCTTTGGCTTAATTTCCACAACTTTCTTCAGCAGATCTTGCTGCCTATATCACAAAGGATCAAGACTATGAACAACACCAGAACCACGACAACAATTGAAATGAATATAGAGGGAGAGAGAAAAGATCTACCTAATCCCGCTCTTCGGTTTTGGCTCAACACGACGAGGTAAGGGTACCGATGCAGGGGTAGAATCTGCCAAGTTTGCGGCTCTGTGTCCATTTGTGAAGGAAAAACCAGAGTACAACTTAAAGCACTAGTAAATTTATCATAGTGTCATCATTATCAAATAATACGTCAACAGCTAAACAACAACAACAAAGCCTTATCCCACTAAGTGGGGTCGGCTACATGGATCGCACGACGCCATTGTGCTCTATCGGTAACCAAATCTTTAGATATATTATTTATTAAAAGATCACGCTCTACAACTTCATTAAGTGTAAGCCTCGGTCTCCCTCTTCCTCTCTTAATCGGACTCCAGACTATTTGATCTACCCTCCTCACTGGCGCATCTAATGGCCTCCTTTGTACATGTCCAAACCACCTCAAACGATTTTCTACCAAATTGAATTTGGATTAATCAACTCAACAGATATTATTTAGTACTTAATCCCGTACTTTTTTAGCACTAATTCAGTATTTGTTTGAGATCACCAAATATTACTTTGTCAGATTTATAAAACCAAACTATACATAGCAAGCTCCATCAACAACAGTACATAGACTTAAAGATGGAACAATCAACGTGTCTTGGTTTCAAAATACTAGAAAATTAAAAAACACAGCCCCTTCAGTGCGGCTGACCAGAAAAGGATATCTTAAATGCAGCAAATGCCCTTTTTTCAGTACGACGCAGGAGGCGTTCAGCATCCTCCTCAGCTTCCATCTGCTCCTTGAGATAGAGTAGATCATCACTGTCCAATGCTGCATATATAAAATGTAAAAAAGAGATCAAAGCAACTAAGGAAATGTAATGGCAACAGATAAGACCAAGTGTGGCAACACGAGCAACAAACAAGCAATCAAGATAAAGTGGTACCCCCACGCCCATGAAGGTAACCTCCACGCTCTCCAGCAACCTCTTGCATCTGCTTGCATCAGCCACCCAATACAGGAAGCCAATATCCCTGCCGGGGCATGTTATCAGCAATCCCTCAAATTGCCACATAAAATATTTTAAAGTGCAAGACAAGGTAGGTATAATTACAATTAAAACTGGTTCTGTCATCATCAGTCTAAAACCGGAATTGCAGTATCATATGAACTTAATGGTCAAATTACAAAGTCAATCACCACAAAAAAGAAATTACAACGAAGAGGGAAAATTTGAAATTGTTTCCTTTAAACCTCTCAAAGTCATGATTGCAAAACTGTCAAAAACGTTCAAAACTTGGATGTCAATCATTCAAATGACTTTGAGACTACAAGCATGACTCGTTCATTTCTGGAAAGTCAGCTGTATAAAGTGCATAGCCAAAAGATAAAAAAGAAAGTAAAACAACTGCAAGAGAGAAGGACACAACATGTGTAGCCCATTTTCTCACTCTTACTAATAAAAGCGAAGAGACTCAATATTATACAGCATCAATAATACAGTTTCTTCAGTAAGTCAATAAGGCCAGGCCACACTATGAAAGCCCAGAACTCGGAAAACAACATCTAGTATCATGTACCTTCATGTAGCATTTAAAATACCAAGTGATGGATACCAGAAAAAAGGGCTTAGACTCAAATAATGGTGCCCTACACACTATTAGCTCATAAGGATAGGTACAAATGCATATAACAACCAGAGAAAAGCTTGTAAGATAAGAAGACCACAGAAAAAGAATTATGAGTATAAATGCATTGGCTTAGTCGCACAGCCTATATTTTATAGTTCATTCCAAGAAAATTGCTTTAGTAGATAAGAAGGCTAAAGAGTTCCTTTTTAAGTGAATAGTCGAGACCAACCACTAAGATTAACATGAGATTCAAACCCATGCTTAAGCCTACATATATATGGTAGCTCAATAATCATTTACAGGTTCACATATATTCACCAAAAACGGAAAGCAAGAAAATTAAGCCGAGGGAGAGGACGATTCAATGCGCTAACCTTGGCAACCATACGTTGAAAGGTAACGTCTTCATCGTCTATCTTATCTTTTCCTTTACCCCATTTCTTGTCTGCAAAATTAAAACAGAAATCAAACCAAACCCAAGAACTATAAAATTTGGGGGTGGGTAGGGGGAAAAAAAAAGAAAAAAAGAAAATCCCAAACAAAACCCAAAGGAAATGAAAATGAATTACCTTTGGGGTCGCTTAGATTAGTATACTCTCGAACTTCCCTACCCGCTGCCATCTCCGATTATTTGCACCGACCTAGAGACAGAGATGTGGGTGTTGAGTTGTTGGGATTGCGAATTAGAAAGCAAAAGATGATTCCTTTTCTGAGGGAGAGCAAATAAGACGCTTCTAGAAGACGGTATCAGAAAGAGTACCAGAACTTGATGGTACGAGAGAGAAAGAGGTCGATGGGTATTATCAAATCCGGGTTTCTTCGTTGCCGATGTGAATAACGTTGGAACTGAATTTTGTTTTTGTTTTTTGTTTTAACTTGTCGCTACAAGCCCATGTAGAGGGTCAGGGTATTCAGGCTTTAATTTGAGCAGGCCCATTAATCTCTTCTTCCCTAATTTTTAATAGATTTGGAGTTCTTTGAACAAAATAGATTTGGAAAAAGAAAAAATTCATATTACTCCCTCCCTCATTTCCTAAATATAAGGCATATTTACATAATTTAATTACAGTAAGGATGTTAGTTAAGTTAGTTAAAGTCACATGATATTACCAAAACATCCTAATCACATACATTTATTCTTACACTTTCTGTAATGCTTGATTATTATTGAAAAGCATCAATAGAAATAATTTAGAGAAAATGTGAAAAAAAAATAAAAATAAGTCTTATATTTAGGAACAAGCACATTTCTCTAAATAAGTCATATATTTAAGAGCGAAGGGAGTATTATGAATGCAAAAAAAAAAAAAAAAGGATTAGAAATAATGGAATGAGCTAGTTCTTCACAGCCTAACAAAGCAAGATTCGAATCCATATGAGAGATGCTCACGTTTAGTGCTCCAACAGTGACTTAATAGAATCACATCCAATCCGAGAATACATATAATTTAATGGAAAAGAAAAAATGTCCCAAATACTTTATACAATAAAGGGGGATTGGCTCGAAAATATCGAAAATAAGTGTGATGATAAAAAAATGAAAGAACCCATCTCAAGTAGGCCCCAAACGCAGGAAATAGGAATTACACAAGGTAGGACCTTAAGACAACCCCTCTCTCAATTCCTAGTTATAGGTATCTAATAGTTTTAAGTGAATGTCTCAATTTCCTTTCTTTCCTGGAATACATGTCTCATTTTCAATTTGGAAAGAAGAAAACATGGAGTGCACCCAATTCTTTGAAAGTGCTATATTAGTAGAGAACAAAACCGCACAAATTTTACCAACACAGTTTGAACTTTTGGTCAGATTCATATACAAACATAGTAATCCGAAAATTGCAACATTCTATATCTCTTCCTATTGTTTGTAACAGACATAAAACAAAACCATCAGCATGTCGCTTCCCCACGGCAAGGGAGTGAAACTCCTATACAAATGCCATGCTTAAAAAATGAGCTGTCTAACTTGAGATCACTGTAAGAAACTTAGCTGCAAAGCCTCAAGAAAAATCAGGGGATTCCCAGAATGGAGATTCAAAATTTATCATTAAAAGTTGTCAGGCAACAACAATACAGCAGACTATGTTCATGAATCCTAATTTAGAAACACCGTCAGTTGTGAAGTGAAGATTGAATTTCTTTTCCTAAGTTGCAACACGACTTCATAGTTTTTTCCAGATGTTCAAGATGCCATCCGCAAATGACTTCAGATTTCCCCACAAAGTTGTTTTCTTTGGGGCCTCAGCATCACTGATCTCCTCCCTCTTAAAGTTGTCACTGGACAATGGGAGATAATAAACAAACTTATCATACAAAATATCAGAGATTGAAAAATTACAGACATCAACAGATAAAATCATCTAACCTAAACCCAAAAAGCCAAGATAAAAGGTTTGCATCAGACATAGACAGCGGTAAAGTAGCGAATTTCATTTGATGATGATTTGTTATCAAATATATCTATTTTCTGTTCAAAGCCAGGATAATCAGTATTGATATTAAGAAGGATGTTGTGAATCTTATTTATACAAATGTACCTTTTTTGTGTAACTTTTATTCTTGATTGAGGATAAAAACAAAGAGACACTTTACATGGAACACTTAATCAGTGTTGAGAATTGTCATTCGCACTGACAATACAATAGAACTCCAAGAGGCAGAATAAGCACTACAAATGGAGATAGTAGAAGCAACAGTACCTAGTACATATCTCAATGACCAGGGTGAGCACCAGATAAATAATTTTAAATTTTGTTCCTAAAAATACTTCTGTACAAAAAAAAAAAAAAAAAAAAAAAAAAAAAACCTTTTTATTTTTCTCCACCTGCCTTTTTATTATCAAGGCATTTCACTAGATGAAGCAATACTTCAATGTAAATTTCATTTGTAATAATCAAGCTTTACATAGCTTCCATAATAATCAAGAGTACTATTTGAGTGTTGATTTTGTACAAAAATATGCATTAATTATACGATTTAACCCCAAATTTATTTCTGAATCTTTAAAAATAGTTTGAGTTTTTAACTTGGTTTGAAGTTGTTTATGAATGTTTTATATGATAACTTAGACAGGAATGCATATATAATATTGTAATTTTCAACTAAATGTAACCCTATCACATCCCATTTCCAATCATAAATCAAACCCATTCCCTCCACGGATAATGGTGTTTTCTAAGTGGCAGTGATAAAGTTAATTATAATGTTGTTTTCAGAGGACTTACGCTTTCGACTCGTTCACGTCTGAAGTTCCATGAACTTGCTCCATTGTATGCTTTGGATCATCAACACTAGGAAGGTCTTTCAACACATCATGCTCTCTTCTCTCATATTCAACTTTCTCAATGTTTGTTTTCTTCACTACCATATGATTTTCCATATCAGGTAACTCAGAATCGAGACCTTTGATCTGACTACTTCCAGACATTTCACTGGACGGAGCAGAACTGTCATGTACCTCTTTTTTCATTGGATGAGTTTCTGAAACGACGAAATCTGAATAACTAGACTCAGCTTCCTCAGTTTTGACATCTACTGGTGTCCACTGATTCACTTTGGAAGGTTCAGCTTTTCTTTGCAACTGATCACTTTCAGCAACAATGGAATGACTATCCTGCTATTAAGATAAGGTAAAGGATTAGTATTACAAGAAAGTCAATTTAACAATGCTAAAAATATTTTAAAGAACAAACAAAAAAGGATCAAATGAAGCCAGGACAGCCAGAGGGTCAAAATGGAATGCCATGCAATTCTGATGAACAGGTAGAGCCATCAACCATTAATAATTTGTCTCCATTTGATTGCACGTTAAATGCTAAAACAAAGCATTACTAATAAAGTACAGTAGTTCACAATTTAAGCCAATGCCCTATCACTCTTATGATATTTGTCATCAGGCTGAGGATCAAAAAATAATCACAGATTTAGCAGAGACTTATGGTCTGGACTTCATAAATTAATACAATATATAAAAACAAGAGGGTAGCAAACTTATTTCAATCAACTGGATATCTACAGTATTGGTAAGCATAGGGGTTGATAAAACATAAAGAACAGACTACCAAAACATAATAAAGTGGCTTCTAAGAATTTTTTCGTAAGAAAACTATAAATGTTGCATTTATGTTTGATGCTTACGGGAGAAGAGGTGATTGCAGTTTCTCTAGACAAGCTCCCCTCATATGAGGTAGTTTGTGGCCCTCTCTTATCTTCAAGATGCTCATTCCCAGCATTGATCTCATCTAAAGTTGTCGATTGACAGTCGTCTTGGATAGGCGTGTCCTTTGCAGTTTCAGTAGTATCAGAGGGAACCTTTACAGTTGCAGTGGTCCCAAGTTTACTTTCATTTAAGTTATCTTTTCCCACCAAATTCTTGTCCATGTTGTTTGAAAAATTCAATTTAGACTTGTATTTTAATTCCTGAATGATTTCTCGAACAACATAGTAACTGCCACCAACTTCTTTCACAGTATGCATAATATTTGGAAATTTCCCGTCATTTGTTTCTCTGTACCTGAAGAGAAAAGAGGATTTATTGTCAACATCTATTATTGGCTAATAAGAAATATGATCATAATATTCTATTATACCAAACCTCAGATGCTATAGAATATTCTCTCCTCAACTAGTTTATATACGAAGCATGAAGATAGGGATGCCAACTCAGATGATGTTATGTTAATAAGATTTCAGGTGGGAAAATAATAAACTGGCTTCTAGAAATGTTTGACAGCCTTTTCAACCAATTTTTTTTTCAAGCAGGGATGATAATGTTCTTCACCACATAATTGAGACAAGTAAAAGCATGATAGACGGCTCAGTGCACAAAGTTCCCACTAAGTGGAATCTAGGGAAGGTCAAATGTATGCAACCTTGCACTCGCAAGTAGAGAGACTATTTTCAAGATCCGAACCCGTGACCTCTTAATCACATGATAGCAACACTTACCATTGCTCCACGGCTCACCCTCAATTAAAACCACCATGCGAAATAAAATTTCTTCTCCTCATATATCCCTCTGTTGCACCAAGGATGAAGATCAACACACTGAAAATTGAATCCGTTGCTCCAAGGCTCACCCCCCAATTAAAGACACTTACGTATGGTCACATACCAATTTGTGGAAGACATTAAGCAACTTTAAGATATAGATCCCCCCTTAAATGAGAGAAGTACGGATATTTTCAAGCACCATCATCAGCCACTAGCAGGCAAAGCCCACCACTTGCAATCCTCCACCAGATGACAATGACTGCTTTCCCTTATCACATTCCATAAATTAACAAGAAGAAGAAGAAGGGGACAGGGGAGACTAATTCCAACAAAACTAAAAAAGAATTCAATTAGCTTCATTAATTTGATCATTTATACAAACAAGTAATTCAATAGCAATTAGCAAATAATGAATAAGTGATCTGCTTCAATTAAAATGTCTAATTTATTTTGGTTCAATGTTATGGCATTACCAGAATTCTCCACGGAAAAAACAAAACCATACTGTTTTGATAAGTTCACTTAGTCTGCAAACAGTAACAAGCAGTTACTATTCCACCAAATTTCAAAAGAAAATGCATTCTTGGATCAATGCCTTTTGGTCTTCTAATAAGCTGTTGAAACAACTTTGGAATTTGGATGTTGCATATTTTCCCCTGAATACGTAATATAAGATATTCTTATTCAACTGTCCCACACTTTTCTTCAATAATTTACGTATTTAACTTGATATCTCAAGACAAAACAGACAGCAGAAAACTTCATAATTTAATCATGACTTCAAAATTGATCAAGAGCCTGTTTGGCAAGCCATAAAAAAGTACTTTTCCAAACCAAACCTAGGTTTCAATGAAAGTTAGCCAAACACTCCAAAAATTTAGAAAAGCACATTTCCAAACCAAACCTAGGTTTTGGAAAAGCTGAAACTTTATGCTTTTACGCGAAATCCGAGATAGAAATATGTCATCATTACACATGTCATTATGATATACCAAAAATGCCATTATCCTCTCCCTTTCCCAACACATTAATCTTATGTCATTTTTAGTAATTTACATATAAAAAGTCATTTTCATAACAATCATCAAAGCACTCTCATTTTGTCAAAAGCTCTTTTCTCACAAAATCTATCATCCTTAAAATCTATCCTCTAAGAGCATTTTTCCAACTTTTTTTCTAGAATTCTCTAAAAGCTAATCCAAACAGCACTCGCCAAAAAAGAAAGAAAAAGAAGAAAGAATAAATTTGAGGAAATACTTGTTCACAAAAGATTCCACCATGCGTTTCCTTTCTTCTTTTGAAAGCCTTTGACGTTTCTGAGAATTTGGCTTGTCAGAAGGCACAGAGGCGGCATATGACCATCCACGCCACTGAGTATTTGACTGACCAACAAAATTGTTTGCCTCAATGAGCACTGTCAATCAACATAGTGAATATGATTGCATAATAATTCAAAAAAATATTATATAATGATGTATCAGCATCGAATTAGACTTTCAAAATTGATGCCAAAGCAGTAATTGCAAGGGTTTAATGAAAACTAAAGACATGAACTTAAAATAATAGCAGCCCACATAAACATGCTTCAGATCATTCCAAGGGCTAAATTCCATGGGATCTTTGTTACTTTTTTTTTTTCTCTCCTCCAACTAACCTTTTGTGCAATTGTGCTCACTATTTAACCATGGGGTCTTGTGGCAGTTAGTACAGTGCAAATTAATATTAGCCACTCCATCAAATCAATAACTCAATGAGCAATCAATAGATTTTTGAATTGATCCAGAGCAGCCGACTTTTATTCAGTTCAATATTCTAGTATAAACATCCGGTACTTCCAGACTTTTTTCTCCCAATTGCATATCATTCAGCAAACAGAAAGTTAATTGCTCAGAGTGACTTAAAAGCCCATGTCATCAGATGAACTGTTACACTCTCAGATTATGAAAATTCAAACTTGAAACATTTTTACACCTTAAAATGAATATTTGCAAGAATCCCCACCATCCAGAGGGGGGGGGGGGGGGGAAACACTACCTTGACAAATCCATTGCTGCCCAAGTTGCATATACTCCTTCTATTCTACTTCGCTAGGAGTAACAATTTATCAAAGAATTCAAGACAACTTAGGGGACAAAAAGGTTATGTCTCGTGTCCTCTGATCACACTACATGCATGCTGAGATATATTTACTCTGTTACACACACATGGCAAAATTTAAATTGCTACACAGGAAAGCCAAACGCAATTACACAGTCACAGACAACACACATTGATACTTTATTCCTCGCATCCGTTACAGCACTATGATAGTCCATAATACAATGTAATCCGAATGATAATGAATTTAAACTTTCACAGAGACAAAAAAAACCCCTTATGCACATGTACAGGCCCCAAAAATAAAAAACACAGAACAGAATAAGCAGGGAAACCCAAAAGCAGTAAATAAGAAGAACAGAATATCGAAAGAGCTAAAGGAAGTTACCCCATTTGGGTGGTCTTGAAAGTGACAAGCGAGTGAGTCTGAGGTTGTGATTGGACAAGGAGAGGACTCCTCTAGCTGCCAAAAGGAGCTTCTTTCTCATTTTCACTCCCCGCTGTTATCTGCTTGATCTTATCATGAATGTCATATGCCCACCAGGTGGTAAAAGAGTGATCTTTCCTTCCTCTTGTTTTTTTGTTGTGAGCAGAAAGAAGAATTTTTTTTTTCTTGAGAGAGAGAGAGAGAGAGAGAGAGCTGAGAAGAGAGAAGAGAGAAGAGAGAAGAGGGTTTTGGAACTTCTGTTTCAGAGCGTTGGATCAAGATTGAAAAACTGGGAAATGAGAAGGGGGTTTATGCGTTTCGATGTCAACGAGACCAGGACCGTTTCTATAGGCATTTCTGTTCTGAAACGCCAAATAGGCGCAGCTGCCGCAAAAATACTATGATTCCATGAAAGACATTAACTCCCTTGCTTGTATATTGTTCTAACTTAATCGATAATCTTTTGTTAAGCAGTTACGATGAATAGGTTTCCCAGTTGTAGATGACTAACTGTACAACATTTTTACAAACAAAACTTGTGATTGTTAGTAGCACCGGGGATATCGATGCATAAATTAAAAAAAAAAAGGTTACCCAAAATAAAAACACTAATCACTCCATGATTTATGACTCATAGTTATGTTTAGTAATAAATTCTCTTGTCCTTATTATAAGATTTAGTTGACTTTTTTTTGTGAAAGATTAAGGGAGCAAAATAAGTTATTCCTATTTAATTATAATATATATTTATATTATTATAATATAATATAGGAGTATTAGTTTATAAGTTAAATAAACCAGTTTTAAAAAAATGCAGACAAATCAATTCATAAATAACTTGATTTTCATAAGATTTTTTTTTTAAAAAAAAGTCAACTAAATTTTATATTAAAATGACTAGTGCGAGGAAACTTTTTGTAACAAACACAAGTCCTTGGAAGAACCACACCCCAAAAGCTAGCCATTGGGGTTGAGGAGCCAATGACTTATAAGGCCCCTCTTGCAAGGAAACCTCTCCAATGTGGGACTTGTGACAATACACCCCCCTCGAGAGCCGACGTCCCGGCGGCTACACTCTAAGACATTTCACTCAGCGCTTCACTCGGCCTTTCTGCCGGTCAGCCCCTTCGGTCAGAACCCTTCGTAAGTAGCCCTTTTCAGTCTATCAGACGAAACGGCGTCCCGACGGCTCCACTCTACGGCACTTCACTGGGCGCTTCACTCAACCTTTTATTGGTCAGCCCCTCCAGTCAAAACCCTCCGTAGGTAGCCCTTTCCGTTTGACCGTCTCTCAATGAAAGCACCATTTTAACAAACACAAGTCCTTGGGAGAACTACACCCCAAAAGCTAACCATAGGGGTTGGGGAGCCAAGGACTTATAAGGCCCTTCTTGTAAGGAAACCTCCCTAATGTGGGACTTGTGACACTTTCGCTCTCTTTTTTATTTCTTTATAGGATATAATCAACATTATTATTTGAATCTAAATATAAGAAATAATAATTACACGATGTGCATCTGTTGAAACTCTTTCATTGTTGTTCTATTAACATCATTAAGTTAACATAATTAAATACACAGTCACTTGATGTTGGCAAAAAAAAATATTCATCTTGACCGAGAAAATTATCTTTTGAGAGGAGAACCAAGAATATTCTCGTTGCTCTAATTTCTTTCCTTTTTCCTTCCTTTTTTGAGTGATGGCTGCTTTTAATTTGGCAATATTATTACTAACGGATCATTTGCGAGTATTATGGGGTCTAGAATAAATTATATTGTTAATTGCTAATTACCAATGAGCATCAAGGCTTGCTGTGGATTTTATTCTATATATTGATATATTAATGATTGATACACATAATTTTAGAAAATATTGATTTCAGCTGCATCCAAGAATTTCGCAGCATCCATTTCACAATCCTCAACTTTAAAAATTTTCTTGTGAATTTATTGTAGCTTTTCCGTAAGCTCTCCTCAATAAGCTTCAGTAATTACAGAAAAATTTTGGAAATTTTAAAAAGTTTTAACAGCTAAGTAACTTCAACTAATTTACTTCATATATAAAGAATGGTAAAGGTACAAAAATGACCATATAATTTGGGCCAGAGTACAACCAACACTGCATAGTTTTTTCAGGCATAAAAGTGCCCACGTGGTTATTAAAATAGGACAAAAGTGCCAATGCCGTCAATATATACTAACGGAGTTAAGTTTTTCAAAGTTAGGTAAAATAAAAGGTGCAAAAATACCCACGAAGTTTGGTTTAAAGTGCATCCAACACCGCAAAATTTTTTTTTGCCCACATAGTTACCAAAATGGTCCTTAAGTGTCTATACCATTACTTTACACATGTTAGGTAGAAGAAATATATAAGAGGGGGTGTAAATTTTGTATTTCAATAAAATATTTTTCAAAACTGTAAGTTTAGAAACAATTTTAAAAAACAGATAGGAAAGAAACATAGAATTGAAATCTTAGACAAATTTGCACAACGTTTGTTTGCATTCTCAAAGGTCTATATATATCCATTGATGAAGGAGGATTAAAGCATGAAATTACAGAGCAAAATTTGAGCTACAAGTATTTGCCTAACACTTCGAATCTTCATACTCTGTTTCTCTAAATTTTTGTGAGCTTAAGTGTTTATCATATACTTTGTTTGATCTGCAAACATTTGCCTAAGATTTCAATACTGTGTTTCTTTTTTATCTGTTTTTTAAAATTGATTTTGAACTTTAAGTTTTGAAAAATATTTTATTGAAATACCAAATTCACAGCCCTCTTGTGTATTTTTCCTGCCTAACATGTGTAAAGTAATGGCAAAGGTACTGAGTGAACCATTTTGGTAACTACGTCGGCACTTTTAGGCCAAAAAAAGTTTACGATATTGGATGTACTTCAGATTAAACTTCATGGGTATTTTTACACCTTTTATTTTCCCTAACTTTGAAAACTTAACGCCGTTAGTATATATTAACGGCATAGGCACTTTTGTCCCATTTTGGTAACTATATGGGCACTTTTATGCAAAAAAAACTTCACGGTGTTGGATATACCTTGAACCAAACTAAATGGGCATTTTTGCACCAACGGCCTGCCTTAAAAAAAGGATGGGGGGGAATACTAGCACTATGGTCCTATCATAGATTACCTCCAGCCTCCAACCATTTCACCATCACCAAATAGAAATGGTTGAGTCATTAAATTTGATTAAAAATTTAAAAGAAAAATCCAAATTTATCCGTATATAAAACCATGAATTACATCTCAGGAAGCGAAAAAAGAAAATTACATCAAACATCAAATAGGAGCAATCTTAAAAAAATGAAATTAACATCTCACTTGATTTCTACAAAGGGACTTATAATGAGTACAGTTGTATCCAAGTATTTGTCTTCACTCGGGGTCTGAGTGTACCTTTTCCCTTGGTTAGTAACAGCAACTGCTCCTCAATATCCATTTTATATTTAGTACCCAACAAAAACAACAAATGAGGGACAATTCATATAAACTCCAAAATGGAGACAGCAATAGAGCAGTATACATTTACAAGTATACTATATTACTACTAAACATCAATACTTTGTGTTTGCCTGTAAAATCTGGCAACCCAAGGAGCAAGTTGAGTATTGTGAGGGGTCCTGGGGTTGGCAGAGTAATAATCAGACCAATAGCACGGGGTGAGTCTATCTGTAAATCTTTTGTCAGCATAAATGCAAAACGGCAGCCAATCTTCACCTCCATTCATTCTTCTTTTTCTTTCCCTTGGGTATGCCAAGGGTGCTTGCACATACCTGCCATTTTGTGTCAAACAACACTTTTACTTACTACCATACTTTCTTAGTCACTTGCATAGGCATATAAAATATGAATTTCCTTTTATCTTTATCTCAAATTGTACATTTGTAAGGATCAGATAGCTTGAAGTCTATAACTACATCTACATTTGTAAGGATCAGATAGCTTGAAGTGTATAACTACATCGTGTGGTTATTTAGTTCTTCTATGTAACTATTAGCATATTCATACACTGATACACCAGTCTTTCCTATATTTTTATTACCTGTAATTATTCCAGGATAAAGCCAATCCACTCTCAGACTGAGATTTAAGCATAAGTGATGGTCTTGGATTAAAATAACAATTTTTCACTTTGCAAGATAAAAAACTACACAAAACTACGCGCACATAGTTTCCTTGTATGGCTCAAAATCACTAAATATGAGCTAATCCCAACGAGCACTAAAGAAGAATAACACAGAAATGATTCCCCCTGGAATGAGAAAAATATATGCTATGAATAACGAGTGCCTAGAACTGGTCTAAAGAGAAACCTTTCCAGAAAAAACACCAAAGAAAATCCATTTAGTTTTTTATTTGTATAATAGTAAAATGCTACTCCCTCCATCCCATAATATAAGGTCTTTTTAACCAAATTACGGTTTTAAAAAACAGTTTAAGTTACTTAAAAAGCATTAAATAGGTAGGAATTATTAAGGTTATTAAATCGGGATACGAATCGTAAATCGAAAATCTTATTTTTGGAATCGTAAATCGAATCGTATCGTGTATCGTAAGATTCATGATAAATTATTAAGGATGATATAACTGTAATTTTCCAATAAGAAAACATCAAAAATTTGTAGATGTCAGCATTTCAATGTCAAATAACACTTTATATTTTATAAAACTTGCATTTAAAGAGTAAACATCATAGCAATGAAACCAACAGAAGTTAAAAGAATAAAAGTTTTCTAGCATGGGGATAAAGATACATCGAAATGTATCGTGAATCGTAAGATTCATGATCGATTCTGGCTTGTATCGTATGTTCAGGTGAGATACATGCATATAAAAGATACATCAATAGATTCGTATCTTTTCCACCTATTCTTGAATCGAATCGTAAGATACGAATCGAGATTCATAAGATTCTGACTACCACTAGGAAATATAATTTTGTTTCCAAAAATGCCCTTATTTATGAGAGAATAAGAAAGAGTAATAATGAAAGGTAGGAAAGAGAATGTATGGGGATAAATGATGTGAGAGAGAAAAGTGATGAGAGAGAACATAATATAAATGCATTGATTAAGGGTAATATTCAAAAGAAGGCATTTATTATTCAAACCAACTCAAATATGATCTTATATTTTGGGACAAGATCATTTTTAAAAAAAGGACCTTAAATTATGGGGCGGAGAGAGTACTATAAAATATAATCAAGAAAATCTGCCGGATTGAAACAAGAAACAAGAAAAAGAAATACCTGATGCCATCAATAACAGCATCCCAGCAAAAGTGGGTATGACCAAACACATGGCAAGCGGATGCATCCCCTCTTCCCTCAGCCCCATGTATCGACCTTATTCGAAGCTCAAGAGAGTCGGAACCAATTATTTTTGGAAGTTTGGGATAGAATAACATCCTCTTCTCTGGACAAAGTTCCAACCTGTGAACAAAGTAAGCAAACATTAGCATATAACTAAAAAAATTCATAACTTCATTTTCATATCACAGATGCATACACTCCCCAACCAGCAAGATACATCACAAAACAGTAGCATATTTGGTCTTAACGAGAATTGTGCATACTCGTGTTACAAGTTTTTAAAGGATACACAGCTTTTTAACAATTACTGTATCCTGTGTCATTTCTTCTTATTTTAATCCCTTTTGATAGATCTCATCACTCTGTTTCAAGCAGCATGAATAACAGTCATGCACTCAAACAAGAATAAAAGCAATAATAAAATATTTCAGCAATAAAACAAAATACAATTATAGTGACAACAACCTGGGAACAAAGTGGGAAAAAGTAATTATGTGATCACATGTCGTCTGAATTTCCTTTATCATTGTTTGTTGTCTTTCATTCATGCCATCAAAATATAAAGCAAGGGAGATATCTCCATTTGAAAGTCCCTCTCCCTTGGGCCACTTGCACGCATGAAAGTCCTTACAAGCCTAAGCCCAAAAAGAAAATATCATAAGTACAGATTTATAGCATCAACGGTTGAAATAACAGCATTTAAATTAAAAGCAGACAAAAAGGGAACTCGCCCAGTGATTGATAATTGCTAAAAGCCATACACAACCAGAGCAACACGCAGATGTAAGCAACACACATTTTCTGACTCATTAATACTCAGATGGGGATGTTAGGATGTGAAGTGATTTTCAAGGTGGTACATGCATGGTATTGCCATATAGCAGCAGCTAATAATATTTGAGGTCATGATTATCTGTTATAGAATTGTAAATAAGTGAGTTAGTAAGAGCTAGGGGTTAGTTAGCGCCTAACTAATCAGGTCACATATATAAGTGGACCTATCACTATCAGTAATTGTACCTCACTTTTTGACTGAATGCATACCCAATCAGAGTGATCTCTGTTTCTTCTCTGTTATATAGTTGTAATAAATGAGTTAGTAAGGGAGTTAGACATGAGGGGGCAGATTTGCACCTAATAGCTTAAGGGGGTCTATAGTATATAAATGGACTTAGGAGCTAATTGTAACTATCTTTTGACATAATGCATAACTGATCAGAGTGAACTCTGATTCTTCTCTCTCGTATCCCTCTGTTTCTCTTCTCTCCTTTCTTCTTCTATTTCCTCTATTTTTCTACAATCATCTATCATTCTCTCTCTCATTTTTCTCTGTTTCTCTTCTTCTTCCCTCTCTTTCATCTTCTTCTCTCTTCTCTATTTTCTACAACTCACCTATCATTATCTTAGACTTAACAATGAATAAAATGAAAATGCAACGTCCTTATCATCAAAATATCATATTTCTGATAAGAGATTATCCTACAGCACACTTAACCAGTTAATCCACAAACAAAAAACTGATGAGTGTGCTCAGACCATCAATCAGCTTTTCAAATGGCTTACAAGGAGTTAATAGAGTAGTCACCATCTCCAAAGAGGGAATGCGAAAGCCTGCTATATCCTGCTCTTTGTCAAAACTCTGAAACAAGAAGATTGCGCACTCAATCAAAAATGCCTCAAAGAAACACTTTTCCTTCAAGATCCAAGAAACTTTCTTGCTATGAATGATTGAGTTCATGAAAGTTGACACTATAAAAGCAGTCACCTCATGGTACCAAGAGAACAAGGGAATGATTCCTAAGTCATCAATAACCATTGAATTTGCCTCAACTCCAAGACTCTTACATGCATCGAGCAATTTATTTAGCTTTTCAAGAGAATCAACCTAGATTAAAAAAAAAATTAGCCAAATCAATATCAGAAAGATAAGATTCTGATCAAGGCAGAAAAGAATAAAAAAAAAGAACTAACATCAATAACTTCTTAACCTTTTTAAAAAGTATGCCATTAAAATTTATGAAATAGAAAGTTATCTCATATCAAGAAATGCTTATGCGCCAGATTATAAGTGATTTCAAGTCAAAATAAATCCAAGTTACAAGTCACATCTTACCGTTAGTTCTGTTTCATGCTGCTGTTATGTTGATTTCCCTGATACTATAAACATGGATTTGATATATATATATATATATGCTTGTTTGACTTAAGAAATAACAGATGATTCTATCAGAGTCACATGCTTATTTTCATTACAAAAGATGTCTCACAAAGTAAAGACAATGATGAAACATGAGAAACGGAATAAAGTAACAATTAGGCATTAATGCATGAACTTAGACCTTAATGCCTTGGCATAATAAATGACCTTACATAATTTTCCCCATCACGACGACACCAAAGATCATGGTTCCCAGGTACAAAGAAGACATGTTGAAATCTTTCGTTCAGGAGAGACAAAGTGACAACAAACTTGTCATATGTCTCTGCAACATCGCCTGCAACAAGAAGAACATCGTTCTTGTGTTTGATAGAAGACAAGCACTTTACCCACTCCATGTTCTCAGCATAATCAGTATGCAAGTCTGAAACCACAAACACGCGCAAGCCAGAAGTAGCCCCCAACACAGAAGGTAAAATCTGGGGCCTTCCAATTTCAACCTTTTTCATGCGTCTTCCATGATTGTTTAATATTTGTTTAGAAAAATGGTTGGAGTAATGAGGCGGTCGAGAAAGAGACAAACAAGAATTGAATCCCACCATTAGCTCCAATGGTGAGAAGTACTTTCAGATGCAGATACCACCAAGTTTACCAAATGGCAAGTTTAATTGATAATAATCTTTCTACTGCAAAAAATGAAACCAGAAAAAAGAAAAAGATTCAGCTTCTGAGTGCTTGACTTATGGAACAAATATGAAAATGATCGCACTGTCTAATTGAACTCGAAGAAGAACATGAATCCTAGCACAAGAAGACTTTGCCAGATAATATGATTAAATAAAGTGCTTTTAGTTTACCGAATGACAAGTTAATTCTTTCTACTGCCAAAAAAAGAAAGAAAGAAAGAAAGAAAGAAACCAGGAAAAAAGAAAAGATTCAGCTTCTGGGTGCTTGACTAATGAGACAAAAGGCAAAAGATTGCGTTGTGTAATTGGACTCTAAGAAGAACATGAACCCTAGCACAAGAAGACTTTACCAGATAAATTGATAAAATAATGTGCTTTTGGCTTATAAATAATTCTTATTCTCAATTCAGAGCATTTTAAATCTAACAAGTGAAACAGGAATGGAAATGAATGCATAGGAAGTTAGGAACTAATACTATCAAGAATTTAAACCACCCAGAATCAAAATCTGCAAAATTGAAACCTAAGAAATTGCAGAGAAAAGCATCTTCCATGCGTTTCTTCTTGAATCAGAATTCAGAAAACCACAGAATTTTAAGTTCTAAGAGCAGAAAAACAATTTTTCCAGATTTCATTCCCGAATTCGTAAGACTGCAACTACCAGCTGCAGTTTCTTTGACTTAACATTGATTTTAAGATCAATATTCATTCATAGATTTCTTTTTCCTTTTTGGGCCGACAATTCACTCTTAATTTGTTCATATTTTTCATTTTACATTCAAGATTGTCAAGCTCTCGTGAGCCTAGATAAACTCGTGAAAAGAATAGAAAATCGGATCATAAACTTGAATAATAACCTCTTATTAATAAATAAGTGTTTCCAGTATATAATTAGATAAGAAATATAAAAAATAACAATAATTTGAGTTAAATATATTTTAAATATAAATAGTTGATATTAAATATATCAACATTTATACTTTATCTAACTCAATAAAAAAAATTCTATGAAATTTATATATAAATTCATTAAATATGGTCAAATAAAAATAATTAACATGAGATTTATATCAAGTTACCACGATTTTTCGTAAAGTAAAAACATAAAAAGGGTAAATTTGGCATGTAAACTTGTGAGTTTTTATGAAGTTTACAGCCAATACGAATTTAAGCGACCAATGACACATTTTGGTTAGGTAAATCCGTAAAAACGGTAAAATCAGATAGTCAACTCGCGAATTTGACATCAATGATGACATTGACATTGGATGATAAAATTGTAGATTGTTGCTCAAAAGTCAAAACAATAGATATAGATCAACAGCTTAAAGTGGGATTAATAAACCATACAACATACTCAAAGAAGAATGATTAAATATACTTATTTATATCCATTTTCTCGTGTTATTTTTTTTTTTTTGGAACTGAAATTTTTGTGTCATCTAATACATGGTTATAAGAAAATTAATTTGAGGTCCCTTGTAGGACACATAATACAAGAGAAGTCCCACTAAATGGTGAAATTAAAGTAGGGTCCCAGGGACCTTATTTCTATTATGTTACAAGGCCAAATGACATTTTTGCCCTCCTCATAATTAACCAAAGCAAACAAATAACTCTCCCTCACTCTCACTCCCACTCCCGGCAACAGTGACTTAAGGACTAGGAGGAGCACTCACCAAAAACACAACTTCATCCATCATCCATCTTCCATCTTCCATCTTCATCCACCTTTCATCATGTAAATACCGAACTTGAATTTATCTCTTCAACAAGTGGTATGCTGAGAAAATCAATTTCTCATATTTGTTATAAATGTGATTTAGGATGAATGTTTTAAAACAAAAGTCAAAACTTTCCATAGAAATCTAATTTTGGATGAATGTTTGAATATAAAAGACATACTTATATGCAAACTTTAGTGATTTTTATGATGTAAGTTGGTTTCTCATTTGTTGTTGATGATGGTTTGGGTTGGTGCTATATTTGGGGGTGTATATGCTCTGTTTTTTCATCCAAAAACAGGTAAATCCTAAAAGGTTGAAGCATTTTCGGTTTCCACATCAGTTAAAAACTGTATTGTCGTCAGGTGCTCAAAAAGTTGTTCTCACAGGTCATTCAGTTGTGAATAACAACTCTCTGGAAGACAGTTTAAATTTTGAATGAATTTTATTGCGAATGGATGTTTTGCTTTATTATTTAGTTCTAAGATAGGGGTGAACTAAAAGGTTGAAGCTTTGTTGGGTTACCACCAATATGTTGGTATTTAATAAGGTGTTTTCATTATATTGATAGAAAGTTGTCACAAATGCTCATTTAGTTGTTATATCCAGTCATTTACTTGTGAATAACAATGTTCCTATGCAAGGTTAATAAGAAGATGGTGGGCACATTAGAAAAGCATGCAATATGTTTGTTGCATACAAGTGAACAATTTATAAATGGTGAAGAAGGTGAGATGCAATACATGGGGGGCAGTACCATATCAAGAACCATAAAGGAATGCATTACATATGAAGAATTGAGAACAATTGTAGCATCAATTGTCCATGTCCAAGTAACCTAACTGAGACACAATTGATAACAAGAAAGTTCTTGAGGCCTCCTATAACTAAAAGACCAGCAGGACGACCAAAGAGGAAGAGGATAAAGTCACAATTTCAAAACAAACATGTCTACCATTGTGAAAGATGCCATGAAACAGGATACACTGCCAAAACATGCAAGAATCCAAATCCAACGTCCAACCTAATGTGTTGGATGCATGTGTGGCAGTACTTTTTTGTATATGTTTGCCACTTTTTTGTAAATGCATATGTCATTGTTTTATAAATGACACATATGCAACCCTCAAGCTTTTTTTGGAGAGGGTGTGAAACTAGTGTATAGTGGATAATTTTTTGTTAGACTACTTGTCCATGAATTGTAACTGGTGCTGAATGGCAATTAAATTGTCCATGAATGATAAGTGGTGCTTAATGACATATGTGAAATGATTTTGTTATAACTGATTCTGTTATGAAACTTGTTATGATTGCCGAAAATATCTTGTTACACATGCCCAAAAGGTTGTTATGGACAGGCCAAACGTTGTTATAACAATGAGGTCGTGTTGATATGTGTGTTAGTTATAATCTTGTTACAGAAGACGAAGGCAATCCCATTTTCTGTTATCCTTGTGCTAAAATGCGAAAATAAAGAAATTAAATGGCTTGTCACAAAAGGCCAATAAGTTGTTACGCATGGTCAAAAAGTTATTACACATAGCCCAAAAGTTGTTAGTACTTGAATTTTTTATACATTGTCAGTTGTACCCAATTACTTGTCACAAAAGGTCAAGAAGTTGTTATGACGTGCCCAAAAGTTGTGACGAAGGCCATCCCATTTTCTGTTATCCTTGTGCTAAAATGTGAAGGTAAAGAAATTAAATGATTTGTCACTAGTGCCCAGGAACTTGTTACTAAAGACCAATAAGTTGTTAAAAACAGCCCAAAAGTTGTTAGTACTTGAAATTTTTACATATTGTCAGTTGTACTTATTAACTTGTCACGAAAGGCCAAGAAGTTGTTATGGACTACCCAAAAGTTGTCACGAAGACCCAAAAGTTGTTAGTACTTGAAATTTTTACACATTGTCAGTTGTACTCATTAACTTATCACGAAAGGCCAAGAAGTTGTTATGGACTACCCAAAAGTTGTCACGAAGGCCCAAAAGTTGTTAGTACTTGAAATTTTTACACATTGTCAGTTGTGCTCATTAACTTGTCACGAAAGGCCAAGAAGTTGTTATGGACTACCCAAAAGTTGTCACGAAGGCAATCCCATTTTCTTTTATCCTGCTAAAACACAAATTAATAGAAATTAAATGTTTTTATACATTGTCAGTTGTACTCATTAACTTGTCACGAAAGGCCAAGAAGTTGTTATGGACTACCCAAAAGTTGTCACGAAGGCCCAAAAGTTGTTAGTACTTGAAATTTTTATACATTGTCAGTTGTGTTCATTAACTTGTCACGAAAGGCCAAGAAGTTGTTATGGACTATTCAAAAGTTGTCACGAAGGCAATCCCATTTTCTTTTATCCTGCTAAAACACAAATTAATAGAAATTAAATGTTTATCTTGTTCATATAACATGTTTGCGCTTTATCACTTTAAGAATAACCCTATTATTTTTTTTGTTGGAGCCAGCGCCTAAACCATTATTCAATACGGTAGATTTTCGACTCCTTTCTAATGTCATGCAAATCCACTTGGCTGCAGCTCCTGCAAATAACAAAATATATAATTTGAGTTGCGCCTTAAGGGCATTGTTCTCAGAAGATATTCCACAACCTCCTAATACATTAAGAAATGGCACTTCCTAGGATTAAACGAACCATTCCTTCGTTAAGTGAGGTGATTGAATATTATGGAGATAAAAGTATAACTCAAAAGGGAAATTGTTTCACTCAACCTTGATCCTTTGATCTCAGTGATATGACCCCTTGCTCATAGTTCTCTGACCGCAACATACGTTGCTTATAAATAAGCAGAAACATGTAACCATTGGGACATTAAAAATATTTTATGGTAATTAAAATGACAGTTATAAAATATTTATTAATGATGGTTTAATACAATTAAAACTATTAAAACCGATTAATAAAATAATATAACAAACACATAAATGTTTCAACAGTCATCTCAAATTGTAAGTCAATTCAAGACTCTTCTTTCTAGCCTTTTTACTAACTAAAGGCAATATTTTGTTCCACATACTAGGGCATTTTCAATCTTGAGTTGTATCAGACTTCTTATTTTAACATACTAACACACAGAATTTCAATATTATTTATCTCAGAGCCGACCTCCAATTCACGTGTTAGAGGCTTAGTTCATAGTTCCATGCTCACTTCAAGGTTTGCACTCTCAGAAAATGAGATAAAACACATGAATTCAGTCTGACACACACCGAATTCTAAGGAACTAAATTAATGTAAAATAGTGAGAATTATCATATGGAAGTCAGTTGGAAACTGCACTTCTTGTATTTGTGAGGTGGACTTTGTGCTCCGATGTCACAGGTTAGCATCAAATCACACAGTAATAACGAGCTCGTGCACTCATTGTCACCAATTCAAGGAGAGAGTAAGATAACCCGAAAAAAATGTAATTTACCTAATTTGATTAGATTAAGGAAGTTAGTTAATTTAGTTAAAATAACGTGATGTTACAAGGACACCCTAATCACCTTACCTTTACTCCCACCCACCATCTCTATCTTACTTGATTATTATTGAGGAGTATCAATAGGGATAATAAGAAAAATATTGAGAAAAATCAGAAAGAGATCTTATATTTAGAAACAAGTTCACCTTCCCAAATAGGTATCACTTTGTTCTTAATTATAAGTCTATTGACCACAAATTTTTTGTTCCTAAATATAAGTCCAGTTTGTGATCCATTAATGCTACTGTGACTATTTTACCCTTATATTGGAAATATGGAAGATGGGAGAGAAGATTTGTAATTTATTATATATTATTTTCACACTTATTATTAAATAAGGGTAAAGTTAGAAAATTATTTAAAATAAGGGCATATCTAATGCTATAAGTCTATAACTTCCACTCCTTAGTATGTGATAAATAATTAAGATGAATTTATAATAAAAAATAAAGTGATATTATATTTAAGAAAGTAACGGTAATAACTACGAATATGTCACTACTACAAAAAGCCCTTTTTATGTCACCAATTAACGTCACTTATTTAAAAATGTGACATTGAAAACAAAAAAGAAAGAAACAACATCACACTTAAAATTAAGTGTGATGTTGAAACTTTTCAATGTCACACTTAAATTAAGTGTGACATTGAAAAGCACTTTCCATGTCACACCAAATTTTGGTGTGACATGGAAAAGGTTTCAACGTCACACCAAAATTTGGTGTGACGTTGAAAGTTGTTTTCCACGTCACACCAAAATTTTGGTGTGACGTGGAAAACCCGTCCCTCTTTTTTTTTTTCTTTTGCCGCCCCCCTCCCACTTGAAACCACTTTCAACGTCACACCAAAATGTGGTGTGACGTTGAAAGTTGTTTTCCACGTCACACCAAAATTTTGGTGTGACGTGAAAAACCCGTCCCTCTTTTTTTTTTCTTTTGCCGCCCCCCCTCCCACATTGAAACCACTTTCAACGTCACACCAAAATGTGGTGTGACGTTGAAAGTTGTTTTCCACGTCACACCAAAATTTTGGTGTGACGTGGAAAACCCGTCCCTCTTTTTTTTTTTCATTTCCCGCCCCCCCTTCCATATTGAAACCACTTTCAACGTCACACCAAAATGTGGTGTGACGTTGAAAGTTGGTTTCCACGTCACACCAAAATTTTGGTGTGACGTGGAAAACCCGTCCCCTCCTTTTTTTTTATTTCCCGCTCCCCCACTTTAATTTTTTCATTTCGCGCCCCCCAAAATAAAAACCATCAACTCCAGCTGTCTTCCACCCCCACCCCCCCCAAAACAAAAACATCAACTCTAACTCTCCCTCATCCACACCCCCGTGTCCTCAGCTTCCCTACCCCCCCAACGCCCACAGCTCCCCCCTCCAACACCCCTAGCTCCCCCTGGTGCCCACAGCTCCCCCACCCCCTAACCCACAGCTCCCCCTTCCCTCCCCCCACAACTCCCCCCAGACGCCCCCCATCCCCCTCACCCTCCACCTGCAGGTTCATTTATTCTTTTCTGTTTTCTTTTTTTTTCTGGTAATTAAATATGCAATTTCTATAGGGTTCTTTTTTTTTACTTGTTCAAGGTTTTTTTTCAGCTCTGTTTTCCTCCTATCGGGTTCAACAATTTCAATCGTGCCTCCGTTCGCAGCTTCACTTCATCCAGGTTCCTTCTTTTCCTTTTTTTTCCTGATAATTAAATCTGCTGCCTTTTTTTCTCAATTGTAAATTGCAAAAAATGCCATAGAATATTTAATGGTTTTGTAAGTCTTGAAAATTGGTCTGCCATAGAATGTTTAATGTTCAATTGTTAATTGGTTTGCAAATGCTGTTACGTTGTAATTGCTGCAAATATTGCATACTTGCCAAAATGTTTTATAAGTCTTGTAAATTGGTTTGAATAGGTTTTTGTTCTCAAATTGCTGAATATCAACGGGGAATAGAAAAATTAAAAACGTTTTTTTTAAAAAAAAAAAAAGAAACCACGTCACAAATAATATCTTGTGTGACGTGGTTTCCTGGAAACCACGTCACACATAATTTATGTGTGACATGGTTTCCAGGAAACCATGTCACACAAGATATCTTGTGTGACGTGGTTTCCTGGAAACCACGTCGTCACAGTTTCCAGGAAACCATGTCACACAAGATTCTTGTGTGACATGGTTTCCTGGAAACCATGTCACACATAAATTATGTGTGACGTGGTTTCCAGGAAACCACGTCACACAAGATATCTTGTGTGACATGGTTTCCTGGAAACCACGTCACACATAAATATTATGTGTGACGTGGTTTCTCCGAGCAACTTACAACGTCACACATAATATTATGTGTGACGTTGTTTCTCTAACTTTCTATGTCACTTGTTTATGTGACGTTAAAAGTCCATTTTTCATGTCACTTGATTCAATGTCCCCTGAAAAAGTGACGTGAAAACCCCCAAAATTTGTGACGTTAAAAGTACTTTTTGTAGTAGTGTGTTGAAAACATGATTGAGCGTTCCGCGATAATGTCATCAATCCTGGAAGCAATATTTTCGAAATATTGCCCCTCTTGGTCAAACTTTATCTTCTTCAGTGCTTTTTGTGGAAGTCAGGGATTCTGAGGAGTATGTGAAATGCTTTTCGAATGCGTGAAAGACAGAGATGAATAAAAATCAAAGGAAATTAAAAAAGAGGTCATACAGGCTGCGCTCGAGCTGCATTTGTCACTCTAATTAATACTCCCTTCGTCTTTATATATAAGAGCCAAAAATTTGAATAGTTTTGTTCCTTTTTATAAGAGCCTTTCACAATTTATCAAAGCATTTAATGAACTTTTTCCCATTTTACCCATCATTATTCTCTCTATTCACATTCTCTTTTATACTCATTTATAACACTATTATCACATTTCTCTCTCTTACATAAATAAGGGTAAACTTGAAAAAACAAAATTATTTCAGACATATTTATCTCTCTCAACCACTTCCTTAATCTGTGTAATTTTACCTATTTGGCTCTTATAATAAGGGACGGAGGGAGTATTCAACAAACTGATGTCTTGGTAACTGTGGTGGTCAAAAAACGGTTAAAATATAATTATTAGTGTTTTATAAAGTTTTCTGACGGTTATAAGATGAAAAATTAAATGGGATACCAACAATCAAACAACGAGTGACAAGATGATACAATGAATTACAAATAATTGAGATTGCAAGATGAATACAGGGAAGTAATTAATAATACGAGATCAATAATAACCAGAAAACTGGATAACAAGATCGCTTTAGTGCTTCAGGAATATGCTCCGTGCGCTCTGGAATGTTCTCCTCTTTTTCTTGGAGTTTTTTCTCTTCTTTTATCTGTTTGTTTCCCTCAGAAACAGTTCCTCCAATCATGGGTTCATGGATCTCGAAATCTCCTCATGGATCTAACCGTTATCTGCTTTCTGTGGCTGAGTCCTCCAGATCGTTCGCGTCGGATGCGGGATGTGGGCTTGACCTCCTCTATTTGCGGCCACGTGTTCCTTCGTTTTCGCGTGGAACTGCTCCCGGGTTCAAGTTACACTTGTGGGCCTGTCTAATCCAATGTAGCTGTGATCCAGGACGTAAGCCTTCTGGCCAGGCCCAATGCGGGCACGTTATCTTGTCTTGAGGGTACTGCTTCGTGGGCTTCCTCATTCGGCCCAATCAGATTAACATACCTCTTGGGACTGGGAGCACGATGTTTTGGCCGTGCAGTAACAATTTTGAAATTATCTTTAACGTGTGGAAGTAAGTTTTGTGCATCATGAGAATAGCAAAATCCCACGCGTAAGCTAGTCTCTATTGCACACCTATGTCACGCCGTTCGAATCATTAAGCTCCGCTATTAATTATAGTTTATAAATTAATCCTCCTACAAATTTCACAAATTAAGATTCAAAGTTTAATATGATTCTCAGTACGTAGTCTACCCAATCATAGATATAGCTAGATAATTGATTGACAACAACCAATCGCAATATATGCACGATGCTAATGTCCTTTTCTTTTTAGCATTTTGTCACTTCAATCAACTTGCGAAATTAACCTACTTAAATGATATATTATGGTACAAAATACTCTCTTTCCTGGATTAAATAATTATCGACTGAGATTATTTTATGTTTTCAACTTTCTTTTTTTGGAGATTACCTATGCATATGGCAAAGGCGTCCGATGGCTATGACTTTTCATGGTTGTCTTGTTTATGCTTCTATATGTGGAGGAGATGTATACCATATATGGGGTTCATCAATCCTGAAAAAAAAAATTAATCTCATCATTATTTTCATATTTATTCCGAAAACATGCATAATAGATTTATACTATTGAATATTACAAATAACACGACAAAAACTTCTTTAATAACGTGAGGAAATACTCTCTCTGTCCCATAATATAAGGTTTTTTTAACCGAAGTGTGGGTTCCTAAAAAATTAGTTAGAGTTAGTTAAAAACAATAAATGTGTAGGAAATATACCATATTGTCCTTATTTATGAATGAGTAAGAGATGGGGTAATTATGAAAAGAAGATGAAAGAGAATGTGTGGGAAAATTAATGCATGGGTAAAATGGAAAAAAAAACATTTATTATTCAAACAAAGTCAAATAGGACCTTATATTGTGAGACAAGATCATTCAAAAAAATGAACCTTATATTATGGGACTGAGGGAGTAGTTTATAAGGTAAATACAGACAACATTCAATGTTTTTTATTAGTTTACCTTATAAATAACACAATCTGACTCATAAATAACAATGCAACTCAGACTTGTACATTTTTACATAGGGGTGTTCATGGGACGGGATGGGAACAGGACGACCCCATCCCGTCCCGTCCCATTAAAAGGCATACGGGACATATTTCTCGTCTCATGTCCCGTCCCGTCCCGTAGTTATCTCGTCTCGTTCGGGACGGGATATGGGATGGGATGGGAATTTCCCATTTATATTTTAGTTTTTTAGTAAATAAAAATAAAAGGCCATTTTTGCAACAAAAAAAAGAGAGAGTCCAATATTGCACAAAAAAATTTGACTATGGGTTTTTACAAAATACTATTGTTTTAACAGTTTTTTTGTCTTGACAACATAATAAACCATAATCAAATTCAACATATAATAACAAAAATCTTTCTTTTCTATGCCAATGGAGTTTAATGTAATTCAGAGAACGAGGTATAAAAATTTATTTTCCTTTTAATTTATTCTTTATCCAATTCTTTGTATCTATCTCAGAAAGGAAAGTGTGTTTTGGATGCGAACGATTTTATTTGGATGTAATGACTCTTATTTAGCCCATGATAATGTTATTGTCCAACATTAAACAAAAACCTTTAAGTTGCACTGGTTGCTCTCAGTTTTCAGTTGTCTTGTTTTTGATATTGATGTGTGTTAAATGAAGTTGTATTGCTTATAGCTCAACCCATCTCAGTTTAACTTCAAGTGTAAATATGGTGGGTGGAGTTTATATGCATAAGTGTTATCATCATACTCCTCCAATCTTTTGATAAAAAAAATATAATGCAAACGGGACGGGACGGGAATGGAACAACCCCCTCCCCTCCCCGTTCCGTTCCCGTCCCGCAACCAAATATTTGTCCCGTCCCAAAAATTTTCGGGACAGAACATTTTTGAACACCCCTATTTCCACACTCCAAATGAACATGGGCCCGTTATCATATGTTTTTTATGCTGAGCTTTTTTTTTTTCAATCAACAAGATGAGGAGACGAGGCCTGAATACAAAATTGGGTCGAGCCTCCTTCAATTGAGTGAAAACCAACATTAAACAATTAAACAAGTAAATATGTCATATAGACTTAAGGTGCAGTTCAAAATAACATAGACTTGAGGTTCCACTAAATATTCCGCAATCGATCTCAATTAAGGGAATCCCCTCAACAATCCATTCATTCTACCCAAAACAAGGACAACTAAACCACCTACAAATTCGCTTGTGCCTGACCAGTGTGGCCACCCTTTACTGCTTTCGGAGCAATTCATGATATGTGAGACTCGCAATCACATAATTTCCCCTGAAAACATCATTAAAACCACACATCTGGATGATCCTTTGAAAGAATTTCCATTTCTTCCTGCATTTTCGTCTCTCTCTCTCTCTTTTTGGGCTTTACAAATTGCAGGCTCAGAAGATTGTCAAAGAAACAGAGTAAAAATGGCAAGGACAGAAAAGCTCAAACCAAAGGAGTGATAATCACAGTCTATGTCGAATCATCAACGATCCGATCCCGAAAATCATCGGACCCCACGAAGAAATCAAAGCCACACCCACAAATCAAACGCCCCCGAACTTCACAATCACAGGGATACGATCGTCGGGCTCTGCTTCTTGCTTATTCGAGACAGCTCAGAAATACGGCATCAAAATCCCAAGATGTTCAAGTTCCCACAACACAAAAATCGAGGCATAAAATCAAGGTATGTTCTTCCATCGTTTGTGTCATTGGAAATTCCAAAAAGTTTGATGGAAAGAAAATTGAAGGGCGTATTTAATGAGATGTCATGCAAAGAAATGAAGCTATAACGGGGATGGATCGTGATAGAGTTTGATGCTTTCATTTGATTTAGTGTTGGCTTTCACTTAAAACTTGTTGATGTAAACAAGAGAAGTTTTGACGTAGATTCGGTTTCATCGATCATGTTTGACACACCTATGAATAAGATCCATTTTATAAAATTATACTAGCTTGTTTTCCACCTGCATTAAACTTACGCATTTACATTGAAATAAGAAAAGGAAAATGGGAACGGATCCTCTAGTATCAGTATGTTGCAGTTTTGTGCTGAGCTACAACTTTAACTGTCTGTAGATTCCAACAGTTGAGGAAGGGAATGGAAGTGAGAAAAGCAACTTGGGAGAAAAAAAGATCTTGATAAGAATCAAAGTGGAATCAATGAAGGTGATGATGTCTTGGAGTTTTCAATTTCAGTTTCGTGCCACTGGTATGATAAATAAATATGCATGCAAAACCCAAAATAAATAAATACGTGTAATGCATGGGGATCGGATTCTCCAAAGTCATCTAATCAGCCAAGAAGGAGTCAATCATACATAAACTGCTCATGTAATCCTTCTGTCTAAATTGTGACACGTGTCCACGAAGACAAATGGAAAAGCTGGATTTAATTCAATGGTTTAGATGGTTTCCTATCATTATGCTGACCGCAGATAATCCTCATCCCACTCGCACGTATTCACATTCATGGCCTACCAAATGCATTCCTGCTCCCTTTAGTTTAGACTTATCACTTACCTCACTCTAGTGGAATCAACCAAATCTCCTGGACTAAAATCCTTTCGCTTTTTAATCCTTTTCTTATTATATTAATTATTAAGCTTCAATCATTGCTTAGACAAAATAATCACAATAACTACATGCAGAATAATCATTAGTATCAACGCATTCTTTATTTTTATATATTCCAAGTACATTATAGAAATTAGGTGTCACAAGTAATGAATCAGCTTTTCTGTTAAAAAAAAAGTAATAAATCAGCTTATTTTAAATGATTTAATGCTGTACGGAAAACATGTAAGCGCATTTTTCTAATAAATAGCAAAAACACTTACTGCTATCAAAACCAAACAATAAAAAACATGTAGCTTTGTCAAATACAGATTTAATAATTACTATATTGTGAGGAATAATATATACAGTAAATCTTAATGAAAATAAGATTAATAATAAACGCTTTTTTAATTTAAAAGAAAAGAAACCCTTTATGTCGAAAATGGGCAATGCAAAAACATCCAAGAGTATTTTCTCCAACTTCCTCGGACATAATGCATCCACCGCTGACATTTCCCAGTCCCAATACCCACTTCCTTCTCCAATGGTATCATACCTCCAACTCTGTTCATATACTTGTGGTCTATCTTCACGAAATTTAACCATTTTTAGCCATCTTCACATACCACTCTGTTCCTTAATATAAGTACACTCTAACCACTTCTTACATATATATCAAGGAGTGTAATTTATAACATTAAATATATCATATTTTTTAAAAAAATTTCAACTTTGCCCTTATTTAAGAATATGTATTAAAATAATATTTTATACATTATAAACCTCCTATCTCATCTTCTCTATTTCCAACATAGGGGTAAAATTGTCACAATAGCATTAATTAATTTTAAAGTGGACTTATTGATAGGCACAAAATTGAACCTACGTTTCCGCAAGTGCACGGGCCGTCAAGTAATAAAGAGTAAATCGAATATCGTTCCCACAAAAACTTGGTACCACGAATTTAGTTGAGAATTAATTTCACACGTTTGTTTAATTCAAGCAAACCACATTGATTTTAAATGATTGAAAAGAAATAAAATCAAAACAAAACAAACAAACAAATGCAAATAGCAAAAGATGCAACCTAGAGTGGCTAATCCCCTTTTCAATTCATAGAGCATGTAATTACTAAATTAATTTCATTTAAAATTAGCTTGTTAATCTAGAGTATTAATAGACATAAGGATCTCCCAATCTCTTACATCCCTCTCTTAAGTTCCACTTGTTATTCCTAACTAAGCTACTCAAGAGTCTATAAAAATCAAGTTCACTCTAATAGGACTATATGGGTCCAATAGGTATATTCCTATCCTATTGGCAAATTAGAATAAATTATAATCCTACATTACTCAATCCTAGGTCTAATTAAGATCCATCTTCCAAGGCTAATCTAAATTCCCCTGATTCATACTAAGTGGTGATCAAGCACTAAATAGATAAACACAACAAGATCAAGTAAACAAAACTAAAATTAAAAACAAATAAAAGGTTCAAACATGCTCCAATCCAAGAATTAGTTCATAACTACTCTAGGTGCAAAACAAATTAGCTACATTTGCTCCAAATACAATCCATCACAGCCACAGAAAATTCAGAAATAAAATCCACAAATAAATCAAAGCAGAGAGCCACCACAATGTGAAGATGTGAAACGAAGAAGAAGCTCCCTCTGACCCTTTGAACTCAACTTCCGTTATTGAACAAAGAAGTCCGAAACTCGCCTCCTATTCGACGAAGAAGATGAAAATGGATGAACGGAGACGGCAAACGGAGTTCCTCCCGTCCTCACTCTGTTTGCCGTTGATGGAGAAGAGGGTGGCTGGTGCTGTGAATGGTGTGTGTCTTGAATGATTGGAAGAATTCGCTCTCCCTTTACTGCGTGATGTATTGATGTATATATTAAAGGTGATGCCTTATCTGTGTAGTAGAGTGACTGCCAAGAAAAACAAACAAAAAGGAAATATCAATCAAAATCAAATAGTACTAATATTAATAAAATAAATTGAAACTTATTTATTTCCTTTTTCAAATATTTTTATTTTTTATTTTTGGTAACTTTTCTATTTTAATTCAAAATAAGATAATTCAAAAGAAATCCCCCCAAATAATGTATCAATTTAGTATCTTTTCAAATCACAATAAAATTTCTCAATTTTTGGATTAATGACTTCCCAATTACAATAAAATATTTCTAAAAATATACTAAATATGGGGAGTCATCACTTATATTTAGGAACAAAAAATTTGTCGTAGTTAGACTTATAGACATAGTGGCAAGATAAGTTGTGCCAACTGCCAAGGTCATGGAGAAATACTCCCAAGTGAATTTCTACAAGAGAACGGCAGAAGCACATCACATCCCATTCCTCACATATATTTTCAGAGTATAATGTTGAAACTTACCTGCTTGCATTAGGTAGCCTATGCCTTCGCCTTCTTGTCGACCTTCATCTTCCTCCTAAGAGATTATCCTGTGGAGTCCACGCCTGATGGCAGCAGCAGAACCTGTACGAGCAAAGCGATTCAATCCAAAATGATCCATGTCCAATGAATCACATTGAAAGCTCCCATCATACCCAATACTTGACAAAAAAAGACCTATTTCTTTCTAAACCAATTGACCTCATGAAGAAGAAATCATCATCCATTTTTGAAAAGCGGTGACTCTTGTAGCACACATATAAGGGCGACAGCCGTTGTCATAAGATGAACAAAGTAGAAGGACTGCATCGTGGGGAACACCCATACAGACAGAGCAGGTTGCATCTTCCCAGTTTGGCTTCTCTGATGCTTTTATAAAAGCTCTTCTCATCATCTTTCAAATCCTTCCAGGAGTTAGATGTTAATGGATATGGAGTTGCCCTCTGACATTGAGAGTGGGACTTCCTTTGCACCTTGCCTACTTTAGCCGCCGTTTAACACTGAACCTGAGACTTATACAAGGGAGAGGAAAAATAAAATAAGAAGGGAGAGAAATTCTGTCATAAATCATAAGAAAGGAAAGTTCCCAAAGAATAATTTCAATCTATAACGACTAAAATCCTTCATACCGTTGAAATGAATTTGTGGTACTTCACCACTTCGTATGTTAATTAAACCAACCAATGCTTTTTTCGCACCCATCTTTTACCACCAAATGGAAAATAAAAGATTAAAGTAGTTCAGTTCTTTCATGTAGCTTTTGCAGCAAGTTCTCAGATAAAAATTATTAATGTCTTAATCTTATTAAGCGTAGACATATAAATACCACCATGTCTTATCCCTGGTCCTAGCTATGAGCACTAATCATAAAGTTCATGCCTAACCGATTCAAAAGGGGCATAAACCCCAGAAAGCTTAGCACAAGCTCCTCACCCAATTAAAGCACACTACAACAAGGTACATAAACAATTAACTTCAACATCATAGCGGTTGCAAAGAAGTTAAGAAAAAATGTAATCACATGAAGCAATTCATGACTTCATCTTTTCTTTCTTCTGGGACTATGCATTTTTATTTTAATAATGATGTATAGCATACAAATAAAATTTTGAATAAAAAAAAATGAGTACCGCGTCATTTAACGTTGTAAAGCAAATTATAATTAAGGAAGAAGTGAATAACTCTTCGAGTTTGAAGTTCCTAAATCATATAAGGCCGAACCGCAAAAGGGCCCACTACCTCTTCTCAACTACATGGCTTTTTTTATCATACAAACTTACTGGCTCATGCCAACAAAGCTCATAATAAGCTACATGGGACGCATGCTAAGGTAGTGGTGGGTGAATTGCAGGCCTGTAGTAGAACTTCCTATATCATAAATTAGAATATAATATGTTTTCTACAATCAGGTATTTTGTCATAACTCATAACTAAATTCAGTGGATAATTGTAATTAAAAAAAGAAATCAGTGGATAAGAACTAAAAGTGTAATCTATCTGTCACCTTTTTCCCATTTACTTTATTGGCAGAAGCTTGCTCATCAGAAAATCCATTAATGGAACAGAGAAAATTTAAAATAAAACAGTAAAGACGTGAAATGCATTGAGGCCATCACTTCTTATCACCATCTTTTTTTATTATAAGTCTAATTATCACAAATTTTTTTCCCTAAATTTAAGTCCACTTTGAGATCAATTAATACTATTGTGACTAACCCCTCTGTTAGAAATAAAGAAGATGAGAGAGAATGGTTATAATGTATAAAATATTATTTTAACACATATTCTTAAATAAGGATAAAGTTGGAAAAATATGATATATTTAATGCTATAACTTCTACTCTTTGGTATGTGAGAAGTAGTTAAAGTGAACTTATAATAAGGAATAGAGTGTGGTATGTCTATTAATAAAGGAGGGAAGTATAATGACGAAAAAATCTATCACCCATGACGAATTAACAAATTCTCAGCAACTACACAGAATATTTAAAAGCATTACAGACTAAAACATACGTTGAACCACACAGAACAAGCCATAAAAGTATTTATGACAGTCAATTTAACTTCACAAAGTGTTTTAAACTGACGTTTACAGAGGAAAACATTCCATTCATGATCTATAACATCAGAATCTATCTCGAGGAAGGGATAATTTTGTAATTCCAGTCGTCACGGCCAAAAAATTAGCGCAGCCACTTTTCTAACTATTGAAATTTGAAAGGACCAAAATAGTCCACTCAGGGAGCGATTAGCATATCCTTCTCAAGTAGGCATAAACTTACATGTTATGAAAAAACGTTACAATAACTCAGCAGTATAATTAATGGTAGGATGACAATCAAGGAATCCAGTGGCCATTGTCCAAAAGGAAGGATTTAAAGTACAGGAAATAAATTATTGTCAGATAAATCAGTATAACCCAACAGGCCGAAACTAAATGTATAAACACATGTACCTACAAGGCGACAACAGCCTATCGAAATTTTGCACGCAGTACAGGACTTTTTCTACATTTGGTTTCAAATGGAAAAAAAATATCTAGGACAAAGACAATGACATTATTATTCCATACAATTACACACATATTCACAATACACCCTACGCCGGCGGTGGGCCTAAAACACATGCAGATTGTCCTTGATGATTTCATACCCCATTTTCTCCAGCACTGCAGACTGGATCATGGGTCGTGGCCCACAAGCCAATGCCAACGTGTCATCAGATGCCGCGGGTACATGCTCCCTCAGGATATCTTCCGTGACGAAGCCCACACTGTATTCCCACCCTTCCTTGCTCTCTTGAACCACATACCACACCCTGAACCGCTCATCCTTCTTCGCCCACTCATCCATCTCTTCTCTCAACAATATATCATCCTCGGTCCGGTTCGCATACACAACGTGCATCTCGGTCCGGTCCTCTGGGTCCTTCAAAATGGCCTGAGCCACCTGATAAACCGGCGTGATCCACGTCCCACCTGCCAACACGGCTAGCCTCTTAGCCACCCTGCACATCCCGTGAACCAAAAATTCACCTCTCCCAGAATACTCTATATGGCCCAGTGGGCCCTTCACTTCCACAACTGAACCAATAGGAAGCGAGTCCAAGTGCTGTGACATGAGACCTCCATGTGGGAACTTTACCCCTTTGAAGTAAATCTTGACCACTAGATCAAAATACCCCACCAGATCAACGGTGCTGGTTGGAGCGTATGCTCGAATACACAACTCATCCTCAATGGTCGCACACACGGATATGTGCTTACCCACCGGAAGTCCCAAGACTTGGTCGTCAGAGGGAAGGGCAAAACGGAAAAGTCTGACGTCATGAGAGAGGGGCTTTTTGGAGACAAGCTTGCATGGGATTTTTTCAAGTGGTTTGAGGGCCACGGTACGTAATGGTGGGGCTTCATTGATAATGATAGGTGTTAGGTGTTGGACTTCGCCGATTCGGTATTTTTCGAGCACTTTCTTGGCCCAATCGGAATGCTTGGCTTCGAACAGTGCCGTACAGTCGGTGCCTGCGTAGTTGAGGATGCTGTCGATGCCGCCGGGATGCTTTTCGAGGAAACTTGTGCAGTCATACACGTGGCCGTGAACGATGTACCAGGCAGAGTCACGTGAAGAGTGTTCTTTGACTTCAGAGACAGAGTACATTTTTGTGGTTGTTTTCATGGATCGCTTTGACTTTGAGACATTGATCTTCTTCTTGTGGGTTTGGTTTGATTCTGATGTCTGTTCCAGGTGTCTTTTTTTGGTTTGATTCTGATAGGTTGGGTGCTCAAACATTATTCCGATTTCTCCCTTGTCGGCCCAGCACATGTTTGTTTTCACTTTGAACCAGCAATTGTTCATCATGCCCTGCATCACCAGATTACAGAAGGCACACGGATTTTTTAATAAAAAATAGACGACTTTGATATCAAAATTATTATATTTACCAAGATATACATTGAATTAACTTTTAAGTTTGAACATTGACCCCATATATATAGTACTTATGTAGATTTACAACTATTTACAACTACTGACTCGATTAAAGTGCACAATTCTAACTTTTGTCTCATTCCGGTCACTTGTGCATAATCAGAAGCATCCATGAGGGCCGGCCCCACCCACTGAACTCTTGAAAGTGACGGGATGATACTGAGAAAGTGTTAAAAATAACCCCCACCTTCAAAAATTTTATTACCTAACTGGATGAATATGAATTTGATTACTAGTACTTTAGGGTATCAAACCATATCACATCCTTTTCATACATAGTAATTTAGAAATAAAAAAGAAACCGAACTCCAAGTGGGAGACAGTTAAGTGGGAGACAGTTATTAAGAGCTGCAATACTGTGGGCGCTGATGTTTTATTTATAAAACAAGGGAATCAAACCAGTGGATGGAGAGGAGTGAGGACACACGTACCAAGACATTCCAAATGAGCTTCTCGGGTTGGGTGTTAAGGGCCTCGTCCCATGCTCTTACGGCGATTTCCTTAGCCCCCAGAAGATGCAACACCTCCACCTCCAGCGACCAGAAACACCAGCACCAGTATTTTCCGTACTTGTTTGGCTTCTCTGTGTGCTCTAACGTCGCCACTGCCCACGTTTCCCCACCATTCAATGTCACCTCCACACGTGTCACCTTTCTCCCTCCACCTGCACATACACCCCCACATGCATTTTATTACTATTATATATCTTTAATCACCACCCTAGCTAATAATACATCACCACCGCCTGAAGCTATGAAAAACCTTTAAATAACAGCACCACCAAGAATAATAGTAATAGTAATTAATACTAACCGGAATATGCATAACCTCTGAACACGTAGGGTCTCTGAGTAGTCCAGGAGTTAATGGGCCATATCTCCTCGTGACAGGGCGTCGTTATCACAGAGTTTATGTTAAGCTCCGTTATTATATACTCCGGCTTGTACCACCAAGCTGCACCCATTAAAATATATAGTTAACGACAGAAACTATATATAAAATATTGACAATAAAAAAGCAACGAGCCAAACACCTTCAGAGTCAGCTAGCTGGGCATCGACATGGGAGGGAAGTACTCTGTTATCCTTGTAATGGTAATGGTTACTCGATTCTTGTCTTGTCACAATGATACGCTTAAGCCACTTAACCATACGGCCACCAATGAAACCCGGTATGACAATCCTCACAGGAAAACCATGATCCGGCGTCAATCTCTCACCGTTCTGCATATACGCTAAGATGATATCCCTTGCAGGATCCAAAGCAAACTCTCTCTTGATGCTGGTCCCATACTTGGACCCACCGCCACCTGGCAGATCCTCAGCACCCTCAAAACACACGTGTAATGCCCCCTTTGTACGGCTGTGAATCCCACACTTGTCAAGCAAGTACCTTAAAGGCACACCTTTCCACACACTAGTGGAAATAGCAGCAGCACCCCAATCAAAACCTTTGCTTTGCTTCACCATATTCTGCTCCTTCCTCCTATTACCAGCACAAACCAGAGTCACAGGCATCTCCCGAGTTGGGAAATCGTTCACGAGTTGGTCCATGGTGAATTTGGCGGGACGTTCGACCAGTCCAGAAACCTCGACGACCCAGTCGTCCCACGTGGCAGTAATAGGGACGGAGCCATGGTTACGGACGTAGTGGAGTGGGACCGGGGTTATGAAGCCGTAGTGCATGAGGCGACTGAGTGGTGGCTCCGCGTTGAATGGGTGTTCCCCAGTGAGCCGGACCATGGTCGCGTTACGTTGGATCCATGAGTCGGAGGTTTCTTTGTCAAGTGGGTCAAATATGGAGGGTTCCACTTCCGAGTTGGCCTTTCGCATTAGGGCTTTCAGCTCCTCGGTGTAGTTTTCGTCGGAGTCCATGGAGGATCTCTTGAGGAGAAAGGAATTCAAATGAATGAGCAAAAAAGTTGCAACGTTACTGTGGTCACGATTCTCATTTATATAGAGTAAAATAAATACAAGTGTGATCTATTCTGTCACACACAAAACTGGGGGCTCATCCTTATCCACATGTATACTAATCACAATATTAATTACTCCCAGTTGCCACTAATTTACTCATTTATCATAATTTTTCCATTATGCCCTCATCACTCATATCATAATTATAATCAGTTTTCAAGCTCCTCAGACCCGTAATTTATCTTGAAACGAACCAGCTAGGCCATGAGAAAGAGAATTTATTTGTTTGTATTGACTTTTTCTCTTATGCTTCTCTCATCATCATGTTTTTTCACTTTTCAATGTGCTATTCATTCTCTTTCTACCCCTTTGCCTTTCTCCCCCATAAATTTTCAATATGACTTCACTCAACAAAGGCAATTGAAATGTACAAGTACTTAACATATGGCAATGTGTCAAAATCCATTTTAGATTGTGTTCACATTTCCTTCACCCCGCCGTTACTTTCATATTTTTAGATGAAAAAGTGGCGCCAGAAATTTTTTTTTTTACGAAAGTTGTGGCATTCAATGGCAAAAAAATTGGAAAGAGAACTGGGGAAAAAAAGGAGATGAAGGCGTAATGAAAAGGGAGCGGACGATTGTTCCAGTGGATGTAGCCATTGTTGTCAAACTCACTAGTTGACTCTCCGATTTTACCCTTTTTACGGTTCTATCTAATCAAAGCGCGTCACGAATTACTTAAATTTGTACTGGCTGTAAACTCGATAAAAACTCATGAGCTTACATGCCGAATTTATCGTTATTACGTTTATATCTTATGAAAAATCGTATTAACTTGCTATAAATCTCATGTTTAATTATTTTTATTTGACCATATTCAATGAATTTATGTATAAATTTCATCGAAATTTCTTTATTTAGTTAGATAAAGTATGAATGTAGATATATTTAATATCAATTATTTATATTTAAAATATATTCAAGTCAAATTATTGTTATTTTTTGTATTTCTTATCAAATTATATACTAGAAACACGTATTTATTAATAAAGGTAAACTCTTACGAGTTTACGATTCGAATTTACGATCCGATTTTACATTATTTTTAAGAGTTTACTTAAACTCACGAGTGTGACAACCTTAAATGTAGCCTTTAAGAGTAAACAAACTGGGGCCTAGTAATGAAGAGAGAAGAAATTTTTCTTTACGAAAAGTGTTCCTGTTGATGCAGCCGAAAACTTAGAAAGAGAGAGGATGGAAAAAAAAACGGAAACAGTGTAATGAGGAGAGAAAGAGGGAATGGGAACAAGTGAGAAAGCAAAGTCAATGGGTAGTAAATGATACTATTCCCGTTTAGGCCCTAGCAAGAGGAGGGCTGGGCTTTGATTTTAGAGCTAAAAAAGGGAAGCGGGCTTAAAAGGGCTGACCCGTCAGGCCGCGGGCTTAAACGGGCTAGCCCGTTTATTGCCCCTCCCCCTTTTTTTATTTTTTATTTATTTTCATTTGCTTAAAAAGTTAAATGGGTGTGCTATTTTTGTATATATGCATATAGATAAAAATAATTTAAATGCTTATTAGGTTAGATTCAAGTCCTGTATGCCTCACATTTATACTTTAATTCCTTATTATTAAGAACATTCTATGTAATTGTGGTGTGACTTTTAATTCTGGACTTAGTACTTAATTTATGAATTGTTGAATTGATATATGGCAATGCACTAATGCTTGGTAAGTTTGTATTTAAATATAATTTAGATCATATATATTTATATTTTTTATTATAGGTCCCTTATTTTCATTAGCAATACATACTCAAAATTAGGGAAAAAAAACATTTAAAAAAGTTGAAGCCCGCGGGCCGGCCCGAGGCCCGATGACTCAACGGCCGGGCTTCACAAAAGAGGGGTTTTTTTGTTCGCGACCCGTTTAGGCCCAGTTCGTTTAAGCCCAGCCCGCCCGATTTCCCAGCTCTAGCACAAAGTGCACCGATTTTATGAAAATATAATCTTTTTATTTCAAATCCACATATTTGAAGAGGGGCAAAACTGGAAAAAGCTAACAAGATGACAAATTTAATCATCTAACTTCCATTTCTTAGTTTGTGAGAAATGACAGTTGGTATCTTATAATAAGGACCAGAGAGAGTATGCACTAACATTCCCCCACAAACGAGAGAGGGTACGATAGCAAGCCCGGGTTTTGTTAGAGGGTACAATCACTACTGTAGAAAAGGCTTTTAACATTCGTTATTTAAGGGTTTTGGTGTCCATTAAACAAGGGTCATTGTTCTCAGTGACGTTGAAAAGTACGACTTTTATTATCTCCCAAATAACAGACGTTAAAAGTCACACTTTCAACGTCTCTCAATTCAACAAATAGGGGACATCAATTGTCCCTTCCTAAACCCCTTTATTAATGTTGTGGGGGACTATCGACGTCTCGTCATTTAGCATAGGGACTTTTAACGTCTTTAATCAACATTCGGAGAGACGTCATTTTGCAAGTTACGACGTCTCTTACCAACATAGTAAGAGACATCGAAACATTTTTTTACCATTTCATATAATTGTTCTGGTTTCCATCTGCTTATTGTAGATCTCACACTACATATGTACTCATACAGAAACAAATATAGATCAACACAGAATCATTATTCACAAGTAACTCAACCTAGCTAACTAATCAATAAACTAACATATATATATATAGTTGCTTTGGACAATAAACTAACAAGAGACTGTGGGGATTGATTAATTCATTTTGAAAACAAACTAATCAATATATGTTATACATGGAAGCCAACATATATACAATTGCTAACTAATCAATAAACTAACAACATATAACTAATCAATAACCCCTTTAGCCTTTGTACATGAATGCTCTAGCTCTTTTTACCCTATCGTACTCGAAAGGAAAAACTCTGCTATATATTTACAAATTTGATCAACCTCATCTCGGTTAAATGAGATACTTGTACCATAAATCTACAACAATAAGGATGTGAAAAATAATAAGACAAAACATTGTATTTATGTATAGCATCAATCATTTAGGAGAAGTAATAGATAAGAATTTTATATATTTGCAAAGTTTCCGGTATTTCCAGTCATGATAATGTCATACATGTATTTCATCCAAACATGATTCTAAAAGTCAGATTGAAAAAAGTCACTTTTGCCATCACAAATTCAAACATAAATCATATAACACAATTTGACTTTAATCCAATTTTACTTCTAAAAAAATCAGATTAAAAAAAAGTCATTTCTCTACCACCAATCCAAACACACCCTTAATTGATGGCTTACTTTTTTTATTACAATAAAAGCACAAAATTAAATCATAGCATTCTGCTGCTCGCTTGCCACAATGTCTTCAACCGACTCAAGAAGCTCTTGAAGTTGAACAAATCCGGCCCCCAATAACAGTGCAAGTTTAGCCAAACTATCTGCAGCTCCATTATTTTCCCTTCTACACCACACCACTCGAGTGCATCCCATGCACGCCTACAGAAAGAAAGAATTTCCCTCAACTCCGTTGAGACCCCTTCGTGCAGATCCTCTACTTTTGACTCCAAGTGTTGCCTAATGTCTTGAACAAGATGAAGACAATCCGATTCCACGACTACATGCATGACACCATATTCCCAACTCCACTTCAAACCCATTAAAATGGCCTACGTCTCACTCACATAGCAGTCTTGTAACACCCCAAATTTTAGAAAATAAGAAATAAGAAATTATTTAAGATTTTAGAAATGTAACTAAAATATTAAAAAGCATTGAAAATGAATTTATGATGTTTTAGGCATTTTTAATAAATTTTAAGGCTTATTTTCTTTAAGGAACAAAAAGAAATAATTAGAAGATAACACTTAATTTGGAGAAAAGAGATAATAAGGATTTATTTAATGTCTTAGGATAGCATCTAGAACTTAAAAAGCCTTATAAATAAATTTATAAGGCCAGATGTATTTTTAATAATTTTTAAAGCTTATTTTCTTTATTAATTGAGGAAAAATAGTTGGAAGATGAATTTAAATAAGGGATTATTTAGAACATTGAGGTATTGTTTAGTATTTAAAAAGTCTTATAAATAAATTTGGAAATTAAAGTATATCTAGGGAAATTATGTTGGGGACAAATTTAGATTTATTTGTAAATGTGAATGGTTAATAAAATTACCATTTAAGGGAAAAATAGAAAATAGGAAATAAAAAAGACAATATCTGCCCCTAGTTAAAAGTATCTTCAGTTGGAAAGAAGAGGCAAGATGGTAAATCTCTCATTTAAAATATCAACACCATCTTTTATTAATATACTTCCACCTGTTCCTTGCTCTTTGTATATACTCCCTTTCTGCTTCCTCTTACTCACACCTCCCTCTGTTCCCCGAGTCTCTGTCTCGTTCTCTCATTTCACCCTATCTGTTTTCTTCAATTTCGAGCTTCAACAGCGGCGACGGCGACGATCGGCGACGGCGAACAGCTCGAGGGTGTGGGAAACGACGCTTCAAGCCTAGATGAGCCTTTTCCACCCCCCATTCCTCTCTTTTTGGTCCGATTTTAAGCGAGTAGAAGGGGGAATCAATACGGATTTTGGGAGTTTTAGAAGCTATAAATTAGGGATAACGAAGCTTAGGCTTCGATTAATCACTCTTGAGAACAGATTTGAGCGATGGAGTGATATTAATCAAGTTTTCTTCAAATTTATGCCTTAGGTCACTGTTCACTCGATGGAGCCTCCTTTGATTTTTGGATATTCATTGTTCTAAAGTTTGATTAAGCATGAATTGGAGTAAGATTAAGTGCATATAGTGTCTTATATGTGTGATTTCAGAAGTTTGAGAATTTTTGAATAATTTCGTCTTCTTCCATGTTTCTGCTGAAGCTGTCGATGTTTATAGTTGAGGATGGTGAAGTGGTGAATTTTATATGTGGGAAACAATGTTGTGTGTTTTGGTATGTTAATTTCTGAAGCTTGGGGGATTTTCGAATTTTCCTTCCTTCCCCTGTTTCGTTCGTAGCCGTTGGTCCAAAGGGCTACAATTTATGAGTTTATAAATTTGAGAATAGGACAGATATGATGGAATGATCATTTGGCTTGTTTGATTCTGATCCTCTTCTTGTTCTTCTCTGGTTGGCCGAATCTTATTCCCTCTGTATCGCTGATTGCCTGTTTGTTGAGGGATATGTTTTGTGATTTGTGTTGCTTGTTTGGGTTCTGTATGGTGATGAAGGAAAATTAATGGTCTTGGAATTCAAATGGCAATAATCACCTTGGAAACTGAATCTTGGTTTGTATAGGTCTGGTTGATACTTCTTTCCTCTTTGTTCTGTTGTTCGGTGATGCAGAGAAGAAAAGGGATTGATGGTGCTGGTTATGATGGAAAATTAAATATGACATTATTAAAGAAGGATTTAAAATAAAAGGAAAGGTCAGAATATATTTCTCTCTGTGTGTGTGTATTCTCATATGTCTAAGGGAATGGTTGGAACTAAGTTTTTAAAACTGTAACATTTTAGGAATTTGGAGTTACTGTTGCAGTTAAAGGTGTTTGGAGGAGTTGAAACTATTATTGTGAAGATATATAGTTGCTGACCGTTGTTGATAGAATTAAGATTTGAAGTGTTTTAAATATAAGAAGATAGTGTACTATGTAAGCTGAGATCTAGGTTTATATATATATATATATTAAGCTTTAAACTAATTCAAGTTTGATATTTGGGAATTTTGGATTCTGAATTTGAGCAAGGGAGAGAAGTGAATTTTGAGGAGTTTATCTGTTCATGGTATGATGGAGTTGGTTACTATAATAATGGGTGACGTGTTTGAATGGTGATGGCCCAATTAGGGGCTTTAGTGCAAGAAATGTGTTGGGATTCTCGGAAAAGACAGGATCAGGTGAATGGATTTGTATTGGCTATATAGCAATAATAGGTGTGTTGATTATATGCTAAGGTTTTTGAAGGTGAATGTAGGAGGCTAGGAGGATATGAAATTGATTGGTGGATATGTTCACTCTCATCGATTTCAGTTTAGAAGTAATTGGATAAGATGATATGAATTGGCATTGTGTGGTTAAATGGTTCCATATGGTACAGATTGAAGTATGAAGTTATGATTATTGACTTTTGCGAATATAGATTGGTTTTAGGGGTCTCTATTCAGATTTGTATTGTTTGAACTTGATGTTTGATTTGTATTTGGGTGATTCAGTGTTATCTAGATTCTCTAAAGGTTTCAAAGAGTTAAAGAATTCTGGTTTAAAGAAGTTAAAGTTGTAAACAAGCATTTTTAAAGATTTAAGTATTTTGAGATAGTTGATTGGCATATGTAAGAAATTGATGGGTAGTTAGTGTTTAACCCTGAAAAAGCATGTGATTATGATTGGAAATTTAGTATACAAAGATATTAGATAGAGTTTTGAAATGAAGAGTAGAAATCTAAACGAAATCATTGTTTCAGGGGTTTTAATTAGTATTCTAAATTAAGGAGTATATTGATGCTTTACAGCTGCAAGTGGGAGTAAATTAGAAGTGAAAGTAATAGGCAAAGTGATATATTGATTTGAGGTTGAAGTTGGGTGCTTATATTTGATCAATTGGGTTTTCAATGGTTGCTTTAGGATAATGAGTTAAAGTTAGGAAGGAGTATAGGAGCCAAGTTTCTGGTATAGCAGATAAGGATCTGTATGGTTGTAGAAACTATGAGGTATTTGATGTTTTGGTTCTGGTTTAGAATAAAATTAAAAATGTGGGTATTTGTAATTAAGTTGTTTAAACAAGAAAATTTCATTTGTATACTTATGATGTTTAAGAAATGGAATTTGAGGTTTTAAGTTGAAATTAAGTAGGAAATTAGATTATAAGGTGTGATATAAACTGGGAAAGTGTGTTTTAGGGTCTAAAGGATTTTAAGGTTTTAGGAGTTAATTATTATTTTATTTTCTGTTCTGGATGATTTGTATTGGTGATGAGAATTAGTAGCTTGGAAGGTAAATTGTTAACTCAAGACTTTGAGTTTCATTAGTGTTTGAAGATTCAATGGTTATTTTAGAGGTTTTATCATAAAGGTTTAGGGATGAATCTAAAAAATGAAACGATGATTTACAGTTTTAAACCTTAGTTTATAATTATAGAAATTACAAGATACAAGAAGTTGGGAGGCTGAGGATTAGGAATTTATTTGGTTTTTCACTTGATTAATTATAGTTTCAATTCTAATTGAAGTTCGCAATACTTAAATGATATTATAGTGTAGGTGGAAGCTATAAATTTCTAAAAGTCTAGATTTATTTCTGTGTTTGGTTCCATATTCGATTGCCTTATATTTTGATAACAGGAAGTAATGATAGAAATAGACATTAAATCTAGTTATGGTTTGTTTTGTTGAAACCTCTGTTCTATTTCTATTCTCTTAAACAACATTTTCAGTGACAACAGTGAATCAATTATAAGCTGTGATTTTGATAAAATTAAAACTATACTGTATACGAATAAGGAAATAGCATATGGTAGAAGATAGTAATGTTTCATAGATTAATTATGATTAAGTTAATTTCAGAAAAGATGATAATGAGAATTAGAATTATTAATTGAAATAAATTATTTATAATTGACCTTTTTAATTTAAAAAGAGGTTAATATAATTATAGTGAACTGCAATATTTCACTAATACAAAGAATGGGATAGCATCAAGTATTTAGGATCCGTGAGAGACGCTGGATAATTATATGGGAATTCAGGCATTAATTTATTATTTATATATTACATATAAATAGGTATTGATAGTGACATAAGTTGAGGAAGTTAGTGGAAAGGAAAGGAGTAGGTTCAGGACTAAGCTTGGAGTTCAGGTAGTAGTTTATTTCATTATCATTAAAAAGGAATTGCATGTATAATTTTGTATATCTGTTGCATTTAAAATGGTATGTCATTTATTCCTTAGTTGGAGTACTCCAAGCTTAGGTGGTTCGCTACCCCTTTGCCAAATCAGTTAGTTATAACGGGATAGTTATAACGAGAAGTCTTGCAGGCAGAACCTCCACTAGTTAGCGAGGATATCGTTATTAGTGGCTGGCAGGTGCTTATGTCACCCAGAATAATAGGATAAAGATTATCATTATATGTGCAGATTTGTAAAATGTATACATGGCAATGCATGCATGAAATTTACAGTTAATGACATAAACTGCGTTGAACTGCTGTTTTACAGAGAAGCTGGTAGATGATAAGATGGTTGAGATAAGGCAGGAGTGCTGGAAGAAGATTAGATGAAGGAATTAAGATTATAATTGAAAAGTAAGGTTATCTGTATATGATGTAATTTTAAATTATTAAATTAATAGTAGAATGCATAGAAAATAGAATAGTATAAATTGATAAAAGGGATTTAAATTCCTAAGTACTATGAATTAAAAATAGATACCCTAAGAGGGTTAGTGTACTTTTAATTGTTTTATTAACCGCTTTATTTTATAAAGAATTTTAAGTTGTTCCCATTTGTCTGAAAAGCCCATTTCAACTAACAGAAAGTTGGTTTAATGTTTTAAATTTTCCGTATTTTTGAGCTTCTGACACTGAAAAGTGGTAATAATTCAATTAAAATGCTATATTATAGTAGTAAAAATTAAAGTGTTACAAGTCTCCTCTTCCAATGTGGAACAAGAAACTTCCTCTCACTCGCCCTCTATGATCACGCATGATACCTGCACATGCTGCCACCCTACTATAAGAAGAAGTTGAACCATCCACATTGACTTTCACAAACCCTTTCATTGGTGGCCTCCAACTTCCTTTACTTACTTCTTGAAAGGGATTGTGAATAAACCCCCCCCCCCCCCCCCCAAGCACATGCTCTAACCTGACTTCCTCACCCTTAAAAACTCTATGGTTCCTAACTAACCATAATTGATGGCATACCAAAGGAAATACAACTTTCCATGGAAACCCATTATACTCAAACGAACTGGGCTCTAAAGTTCCACTCAACCCATGCCTTAGTCTCTACTCTATTGAAAAAACTGAAACCCATTATAATTGATGGCTTACTTAAAATTACTACGCACGCAATCAAATGACTGTTACTCTTATAGGGTACGTGCAACCTTTATTATACGTGCATACACATACTTGATCGTGTATTTTGCATCCTAATCCGATTACCTTTTTCCTATTTTAATTTGGAATTAGAATGCTGACATCGATCTTTTATTTATTTATTTATTTATTTTATTTTCATCATAACAATGTAGGCATTTATTTATATTCTATAAGTTTTATCTGCAACAGAATGAAAATTGAAAACGAAGCAATATATATTTATATACATACGTATATGTATATATATATATATATATAGCGGGCCTGATCAGTTATTCTGTTTAACTATATAATAATTATTTTATGATTTGTCGATTTTGTCATTTGAACTATTTCAGCCAAATTGGCAAATATAATAGTCTTATATATTAATTAAATATGTCGCTCGATATTTTCAATTTAATAATTTATTTATGATGATAATATATACATCAATATCAATGTACTGTTTATTTAAAATTCTGAAATTCACTTTTAAAAATAAATAACCAATGGAAAAAGAATTTAAATCTATAGTGCTCAAATCAAGATCATCATTCTTCAGTTTTTGATACACACCATTCAGATATGGCTTAAACAGCTAAGTTATAAAGAAAAACTATTTTCTAAACAAAAGATAATGACTAAAAAATTATCTTTATTTCATACATGTATAGTCCAAATTTGGTGCTCAACACTAAAAATGATGGATGAGCATCCAAAGTGAATCCATTATTACTTGTGTTGAAAACTGTAAATTCAATATTTTATGGGTTTCAGTGTATTTTCCCCCCTTTAATATTACATATTATTTCATTTAAATTTTTAAAAAATTATAGTTTTAGTCATTTAATTTTAATTATTTAATGAAAAATGCTGCCCGTCAAGTTGAAATGGGAATTTTGCAATTAAATGCTAATCAAAATATATGTGAATATCAATTATTTAATATAAGCGTCCTAATATTTCAAAATTTAATATCGATTTAACAGCATTTAATTGCAAAAAAGTTGTTTAAATTTGATGAGTTAGTCTATTCTATTAATTAAAATTAAAGTTTTAAGAATAAAAGACTAAATGCACTTTTAATTTTTAAAGTACCAAACTAAAACTTAATATAAAGTGAAATGACTAAATATATTTTTAGCCTATCTTGTGTTACCAATTTCGGTAATAATTAAAACATAACTAGGACTTTCAAATCTTGCTTATACCATGCTCCCCTAATAAGTATTTTCTCTTGAGGTTCAAACATTTAGATCTTATTTTTAACCAAAAAAAAATTAGATCTTATGTAAGATTGAGATTAGAAATAAGTATATATATAGTCGAATTGGTATCAATATAAATACTGCATATTAATTTTTTAAAACAATTCTATAGTATTATAGGGTAGTATCATGAAAGTTTTCTTACAAATAGGAGGCCGTAGACTTGTAACCATGAGCCATTTGGGTTTGCCTCTCTAATTGAAGGGGAAAAAAAAAGATTTCAGAACAATTTATATGCCTCTCTAATTGAAGAAAAAAAAATTATTTCAAAACAATTTATATGCCAAACGAAATAAATATTATCTTCAATAAATTAGGACATTCGATACCCCATAAAGTTTTCAACATACCATATGATAAACTATAACGAGGACATTGATGAGAACTAGAATTCTAGAAATATTTTTTAAATCTCACATCTTCAATAACAATAATTAAATAAAAAATAGCAGCACCACACTTCACACCCACAGACGCACGCAAATAATTACAAAAATTAAGCGACAAAATAAAATATTTTCTTCACCAACCGATATGACAATTAAATTATTGTTCGAAGGGATTTTGTTTTGATTTGTTTGCCTATTTTGCAGATGACAGATAAGTTAGGACAGAAATTGAATCGATTTAAGCAAGACAACTATACGTATCTGCTACATCCAAATCCCAATCCCAATCCAATCCATCGTTTATCTTGCTATATGGCAAAATTACGTCTTCTAAAAAATTGTTCGATTTCTTTTGCTTTACAACATATATAATGAAATATTGTTTGTTGGGTGTACGTGTGTATATATATAAATCAATACTCCTTTTTAGAATTAAAAATATCCCCATCTCAGAGAGCAAATGGCTTTTATTTTTCTTAACAAATGCGTTTTCTGGTTCTCAGATTTGTATCATTATACTTACGGGGTGAAGTGGTCTATAAAAGTTATTTGAATGCTAAAGCATGCTTTGATATTTCAAATCAACTTATGTAAACATTTACGTTAAAAAAAAGTTATTTGAATCTGGTTTTTTTACGACATAAAATAATTTTAAATGAACATATTATATGTATACCATCGATAATAACATAAATATCACATTGGATAGAGTAAGAAGTTGATTTATGTTTTTGGCGGAGAAATTAATTTTTTTGTTGAACTAAGGCACAAAAAATTAAACATCACCCATATTTATATTTTTTGCATAAAAGTGTGAATATAATCATGAATATATTTTTAATAAATATGACCCAAAACTAGTAGTGATCAACAGGATTTGATAGTTCCGTGGTAAAAATAGTTGTCAAATTTATACTTAATATAAATTGTGTAGCAAGCTAAGTCTTGTAAACAAGAAATTTGTCAATTTTTAATCTCTTTTTTCTTTTCGATGAAAATATTTTTGATTTCTATAAGTCCAATCTTATATTACCCGCATCTTAATGTATGTATGGCCAAATTGGAGAGTTGATTTTGATCATTGACTTAAAATGTATTCCTCATATTTGTTGAAGATTTCTAATTTACACATTATTAACACTATGAATAATGACTTAAGTAATAAGAGAGATATGAAGAGTTTCATTGAAGATTATTTTGATATTTTAGAAAAAAATATATGTTATCTTAACTAACTTTCTTTATATAATTAAATTAGATAAATAGGTTTTATATTAAAATCATTAGGTATAATTTTTTAAATATAGTTTCTTATAAATATAAATACAATAAATGTGAACACACGAATATGTAAATAGATCTTATCGTGGCTAATATTGTTGTTGCCACTTAGATCGACAGCTTGCCGTTGACAACTTTAAACGTGGTTGATAATTCCAAATAGATTACACTAATTTTCAAGCTATAAATGATACGGCTTTACTCAAATGTTGTTTAGTATATATAAAAAAATGAAGACATGCATGCTTATTCCAAAATATACATATATATATATATATATATATATATATATATCTCGCGTGGATGCATCTTCTTGCGTATTTAACATTACAATCAGCAAAAATTTAATAATGAAAAATCTTTAATTCGATGTCTTACAGGGAAGCATATCCTTTTGTGGGAGATCAAGTAAACAAGATTATCAAGTAAGTATAAATAGAACCATAAATATTAGTATGAATCAAATATTTTTAAATAAATTTTAAATTTAATTGTTTTTTCCAAGCAATTTAATTGTTGAAAAATGATAAATACAACATCTTTGTTGAAAATATTAATTAATTTCTAATCTAGTACATATCCCTAATTAAAAAGAAAACTTACTGGTTAAAAATAAGAAAACTCCTCTATTTAAGTTTTTTAATTGAGAATATATAAATTTTATGTTTTGCAAAAAAAGATCGTTTTATTAATTTATGTAAAATTAATATTTAATTATTATAATAAACACAGGAGGGAGCAATAATAGATCTTGTTGATTAATGGAATGGTGTATAATAAATAACGAATCCATTGTTTTATATCCCATTTGGCAGGAAGCCTCAAATAAATTGCATTACTTATTATGGCAAATAATATGCATCACTTGTAATTTATAGATAAGTTCTTCATGCTTTTGTACTTTAACATTGATAAGAATATTCTATGAGAACAAATAAAAGTATTATGAGTAAATATGATTAAAAGTTGTGGGACGAATAGCATGTAGCCATCATAAGGGGATGGAAATAAATAAAAGTGACAAAACCAAACTTGCCTTTTACTCCACTATCAAATTTCCAACATATATTCACTCATCATGGCTCTGTGGTCTCATTCTTTGAACTTCAGGTCAATATGAGAATTACAACCACATGTATAGAAAATAAAATGAATTGAAAAAAGTCCAACTCTTGAAATAAATAGGATAACATTTTCTTATTTATTTTTATTCTTTTCGACTATTTTTGTTAAGTCTACGGGAATATTGGACCATCACATATAACAATATTTAGAAACACTTGTGTAAGTATAATTTCTTATAAGGGAAACTATCTATGTTCTTTGATTTTTGAAATTTTAATAAAAATAAAATAAATAATTTTTATACTACTTTCTTTTTTTTTCAAATTGACTTCATTTTTTAAAATATATATATATATATACACATATCTATGCGCCAATGTGTCTTAGAAGTTATGAATGGTAAGACCTATCCAAATTTCCTAGATGTATGTTTGCTGGTAAAATAGAACAGATGTATTTAGATTTTATATTTATATTTAAAATCAGAAAGAATTATTGGCGATTAATTCTATTAATATCATCAATGTATGTGTGTGCGCGCACAACATATAAAGAGAAATGTTCATGAAGAATGGTGGTAGGGTAAGGTATGAACATTTGACATAAAAAGGTATGAACATTATGGCGTGAGATATTTGAAATTAGGATCACTTTAAATTGGGGTATTTTCCAAGTAGTATTTTATATCGTAAATTAATTTTTGGTATATTCAATACTCTAAAATACTTTTTAATGGCACGCAATATCTTAAAATATTTTTCATACCCTTTAATTTGCTCTTAAAATATTTTTTTTTCAGCAGAGCAATAAGCAAACTTATAATACAGATCATGCTATATGCTGGAAATAAACACTTTAAGATACTACATACATAAAAAACGCTCACAAAATATTTTAGGAAAGTAGTTATAAGTCACAAATTAGTTAAATATACTGGGTGTTAGAGAAAGCATAATTGAGGGTTGTGGATCAAATTTAACCCCTTGAAATTATGTGAAACATGTGTGTGTGGGCCATAGAGAGAGAGAGAGAGAGAGAAAAAAAGAGGAAAAAGAAGGGTGGTGTTAATTTGGAGGGAAGAAAGAAGAATAGAGATTGGAAGATGCGCTTAGCTCTATATAAAGGACACTTGGGGAAGGAACAAGCTAAGGACATGCAAGTCACAATTTAGAGAGAGAGAGAGAGAGAGAGAGAGAGAGAGAGAGAGATGATGATGAAGGGAGGTAAAGTTTTTACAGGAGTAAGGCTGTGCATGCTTCTGCTTCTGCTTCTGCTTATGAATGTGTCATCTTCTTGCTATGGAGCTCGTTTGTTTGAATCTTCTTCTTCACCAACCAAATATTCCACCCGCAATGGCCTCGCTATCACTCCTCCCATGGGGTATCTATTTACTCCTCTCTCTCTTAATCTATCTCTATATACTTACACACACATATACAGAGACTTACACATAGTAACTTCCTTCTTCTTCTTGTTGTTCTTCTGTTAGTATATGTCTTTCTTGAATATTGCTAAAAAAGTCACAACTTCTGATATTTTTAATACATGAGTTAGATAAGAGGTTCTTTTTTATTTTACGTATAAGATCTCAACCAGTATAAATACCTCTCAATCTTCCTCTTTTTGCTCATTCCCGTCACCATCACTATCTACCACTCATACCCGCATTTATTTCTTGATGAGTTGATGGGAGACATGCACATTATATTGTAAAGGGTTTAAAATTCACAATGTTTAAAAAGAGATTTAGTAGGATAAAAATTTGGCTTCGTTGGGGTACGAAATCCCAACTTACACAAAGAGTTTTAGAACCTTATTCTTGCTTCCTCTTGTCTTTTAATTGCCATTAATTTATGTTTCTGATTCGGCTTTCATTTATGAACTTACTTGTATATGTTATGCCAAGTTGCCAACTCTAAAATAACAGAACATACAATTTCAGTATGGAAATTTGTTTTCCTTTTCTAACATTTCATCCATACATTTTTTAGTTGTAGTTATAATATTTGTAGGATTGTATCCCTTAGGTGGCATTTCTTTCTTTTTTCGTTTTTGCCAGCTAAAGTGGCATTTCATTCGCTGCATCTTGATGAGAGAATCTAATACCAATTAATCACTGATTTTTATTTAAATATGTCCTTGTAAAGCTCCTCATGCTATATGTCTATTGTCTAATCTCATTGTATAAATCTTTAATTAATTTTATTTTTTGTTCAGAAGAACATATATAGAGAAATTTGAGAAAAATCACTCATTAAAAAAATTTACCAGACAATTTTTTTCCACATAAATACCCAATACGCTACAAATTTTGCACACATATAATATCATTCTTGCCTAGAAATCACAGTATATCCTAGTTTGTATCGTCGTTATATAGTCATCACGGGTATCGGTTCAGTGGACCCCTACGACCACTCATACTCAAGCGCATCTTAATAAGTCTCTATCTCATTCAGAATAAATTATCCATATTTTTTCAGTGAAAAAGGTACGAAAATAATTGCACGATTTTTTTTTTTTTTTGAAATATTGGGATAAGCATGAATGATAGCTCTCGAGTCTTGACTTATAATTTAAGAAACCATCATGGGTCTCCTTTTGGTGGGTTTTTGCCTGACCTTATGATTGAATGATGGAGTTGAAAAGAGAAAAGTTACTAGCTTTGTTTATGTTTTTATCATAAACTTTCTTATATAAATTTATTTAATATGCATAATCTTTTTTTAAACAAAAAAATTCAATAAAATAATGCTTGATAAAAAATTATAAATTTATGTAGGGAAAATGGTCATTTTTCGGCCGCCAAAAGTTTTATTTTTGGAGTAATTTTGGTTTAGAAGTTTTTTTGGAACCAATTTTGACCGGAAGTTTACCAAATGTAGCAATAAAGGTTTATATTGCTACGTTTTGTAAACTTCCGAGTCAAAATTGGTCCAAAAATAATTTCCGGGCCAAAATTGCTCTAAAACTAAAACTTCTGGGCAAAAAATGACCATTTTCCCATTTATCTACTAATAATAGAAGTTATATATATAAATATATATTATTATGGAAATGCATAAACCTATTATAGAAATTAATGATTGATACAAATAACATATCATTCAAGAGCATGAAATAAAATAGAAACTAGGTTATGATTTTTTTTTAGAAAGTGCATGTGAACTTTATTTATTTTCTTAGGGTGATCCTAATAATTAAAAAAGGGGACAAGGGAATGAAAAGGACAAGATGTGGATTTTATTTAAAAGGATTTAACAAACATTAGGTAGGAGACATCACTTCACCAACAGATCCTCAAGTCCACATGTTTATACAGCAACTCCAGAGTTCTGTCCTCATGTGTCCTATGACATCTCATAAAATAACATCACTTCTTTTCATCTTGTGTTTCAATATTTGTCTTTAATTTCTTTATTTTTCAAAGGGTGTTTAATTTATTTTTGTCATTTTAAAAAAATCAAGATTAGAATATAGAATAAGGTTTTAATCTGTAGAATTATAGTAAACTTTGGCCAAAGTTATTGGAGATAATGTATTGTTGATGTGGCAAGAATTTTTTTGCTAATTATAAGAACTTTGATTAAAGTTGACCATAATTCTAGGATTTGATTCCTTTGTGATAAAATTTTAGAACCATAGGCAGTTTTTTCTTTTTCGCCAATAAATTATAGAGATATGAATCCTAGTTGATTAAAACTTCAATTAATAAGCAATGTGTTTTCCCTCAAAAATATTTATTCTTATCATATAAAAATATATTTGAATACTTAAAACATATACTCTAATATTTTAAATATTTAGCACAATATAATACTTTTAATAAATAATTGTGTTTGCTAGAGAAATTTTTTCAAACTGCACCAAGAGGGCTTCAAGTTTCAACATGAAAGTACTCTTGTACAAAATATATTTTCTTTTTTCTCATGAGCTGTGTTTGGATTGTGTGTGTGTGTGTGGGTGTTTGATTACTACTCCTATACTTTATTTGGTTCCCTTAAAAACAAATAAAAATGGCCTCTTTCTCATGATCTGGAAGGCATATTCTATTGTTACTAATTTGAACTCATGGATATATCAATGACTTAATTTCTGTTCAACATTAATAGTTTTATTTTGGTGAAATGAACATTAATAGTTTTTTTATTAAGCTGCATGTGAAAACTTTTAAGGGTCAACTATGACCCCAGGAGTTTGAAATTTGAAGTTAATATTTGATTTTTTTTATTAGTTTCCAATTTACAATAAAGTTCTCTGATTTGTAGTATATTGTAATATTTTGAATTGTTTTCTTTCGGCCTTAATTGTAATGAACCAAGTTTGATAACCAAATTATTAATGATGATTAGATGGAATAGCTGGAACCATTTTGGCTGCAATATTAATGAAGACTTGATTAAACAAACAGGTAATTAGACATTTATTATCAATCTCTAAAAAAACTAATTCCATAATTTTATTTATTTCTTTAATTTACAATTATGTCATACCTTTTGATTATCACACAGCTGATGCAATGGTGTCAAAGGGCCTCTCTTCTTTAGGGTATCATTATATCAACATTGGTAAGCTCATATTACATTAGCACAATTATTTTTTTTTTTATCAAAAGCACAATTATTTATAACAAATACTTATAAAGAAATTATTTTTTTAATCATGTTTTCCTATCATCTGTAGATGATTGTTGGGGTGAACCTACAAGAGATTCTCAGGTAATTAATATTCAAAATCAGTTGCAATAATTATCTCATCATCAAAATGCTTGTTATTGTTGCAATAAAATTTATGATGACATATTTTAAAAACTTTTTGAGTCATGTTGATCCAATAATATATAGAATAACAAAACCTATGAGAAATATGACATGAACTGTGGCAGGGAAATTTGGTAGCAAAAGCTTCAACATTTCCTTCAGGAATAAAGGCTCTGGCTGATTATGTTCACTCAAAAGGTCTAAAGCTAGGAATTTATTCTGATGCTGGGTATCACTTCCACCATTATACCTCTCTTTAACATTTAATAACTTCCCCTATATATATATATATTACTACTAATTCAAACATTAACTTTCTCTGCAGAACTCAAACTTGCAGTAAAAAACAGCCCGGATCACTTGGACATGAAGACCATGATGCAAAAACATTTGCTTCCTGGGTAATCTAATATTCATTCTCATTAACTTTATTATTATATATATAATATTTACAGAAGATTCTGATTACAATGTTACTTTAGGGAGTAGATTACTTGAAGTATGATAATTGTGAGGATACACATGGTCTTAGTCCAAAGGAAAGGTATGAATTTGAAACCTTTCAAGTGAACATATATACTATTCCCTCTGGTCCTAAATATAGGATCTATTTAACTAATTTAATTAAATTAAGGATGTTAGTTATATTAGTATGATGTATTTTTTCTAAAACACCTCAATCATTCTCCCTAGTTCCCTCCCTCATCTTTTAGCTGATAATTGTTGGAGGAATACAAATAGGGATAATTTGGGAAGAAATTGACAAAAATTAGAATTAAGTTCTATATTTAGGACCAAAACCAACTCTTCAAATAAGTCTTATATTTAAGACCAGAGAGAGTAAGAAGCAGTTTGTGGAAGAGGAAATTAATAATAATTACATTTTGTAAATACAGGTACCCCATAATGAGTGAAGCTTTGTTAAGATCTGGAAGGCCAATCTTGTTCTCTCTGTGTGAATGGTGAGTATTATTCCACATACTTTTTCCCATAAGGTTTTATATGCTGCAAGTTTCACAATATGTATTTGTTTCTCAACTCAGGGGAGTAGAAGACCCTGCAACTTGGGCCTCAAGTGTGGGAAATAGCTGGAGAACAACAGGAGATATTGCAGATAATTGGAGCAGGTGACCAAGAATATATATATACATATACATATATATATTTATAGGGTTAAACCCACCTCAATTCTCTATACTTTTAATGAATTTTGGTTTTGGTTTTGGTTTATATACCTTGTTTTTGTTGTTTTTCGTCTTCATACTTTGGGTTTTCATAACATTGGTCCCTATGGTTTCAAAGTTTTATAAAGACTTCGGTCTAGGCTTAACATTATTAACTTCACTAATGTGGCATTAATACCATTAAGTAGGCTGATGTTGATTGCTAACAAAGACTGACGTAGCATACATGTAGGAACCAAAACCAACACCCGTTAATAGTTTAAAGACCAAAATTAAAATTTGTTAAAAGTACAATGACCTGTAGTGGGTTTATCCCATATATGTGTATATATCTGTGTGTAATTTAATCTAATGTTCAATCTGGAACTTGAATGATGTGCGTTATGTTACATGTATTTTGTCCTAATAATATTTTATTGTTCTTCAGCATGACATCTCGTGCAGATCAAAATGACAAATGGGCATCTTATGCTGGACCTGGAGGATGGAATGGTAAATGAATTCATTCTTTTTTTTTTTTTATTGATAATTAAATTCATTCTATTCGCATGCTATTGAACTTCCACAAGATCGTGAACAATAACATCATCATCATCATCATCATCATCATCAATGAACTCCCAAATTATTCTAGGAAGTGAACAATAAGAACAGTTGTTTTAATTGGTAAAAAAGAATGTAATATCTTCCTCTCAACTTTGGATTCTGTTCTGAAACAATGTGGAGAGGAAATTCTTAGCAAACAAAACTATTTATTATGACATTGAGAAAAATAGACCTCATATTCTCAACACAAATAATGTTTCAGATCCTGATATGCTTGAAGTGGGAAATGGAGGCATGACAACAGAGGAATATAAAGCTCATTTCAGCATATGGGCATTAGTCAAGGTAGAAAGAATCATAACACTATCATTGCCATTTATCATAATTAGAAAATCTTTCTAAGAAGTGAGTTCTATTTTTTAAGTATTTTCTTGTGTATATGGTACAAGGCTCCTTTGTTGATTGGATGTGATCTCCGAACCATGGATAATACGACTCATGGAATTCTCAGCAACAAGGAAGTTATTGCAGTAAACCAAGGCATGCACAGAACAAAAACTCTGCTAGCTACTTGCTCATCTCTTTCAAAAAGAAAAAAATCTCTCATACGTGTAATCTTCTGGTTATGCAGATAAACTAGGAGTTCAGGGGAAGAAGGTGAAGAGTCTTAATGGTTTGGAGGTAATGTCTTTCTTTTATTGGGAATAAGATTCTCAACATCATCACTTATGTCTTTCTATGCTTTAAAAATTTCACTGCAAAGCTATCAAACTGCTTCCAAAGTCCAACTAAAGTTCAAGTGAGTTTCTTTTACCATGCAAACTGGTTGGTGGTTATAATCAAGCTTTGAATTTAAATAGTTCATCACATAAACACTAAAGTGATCAGGAACATGTAACTTTTTCATGCTTTAAGATAAATGAACTTTCACATGAAAAGTATATTAGGATAACCAACATGGGGTTTGATTGAGGTGGTAGATATCTTGGCCCTTTAACTAGAGGTATCGGTTTAATCCTTGGGCATGGAAAAAACCCTCACTATGAGACCCCTGCCCCCTTTAAGGGACCTCAGTCAGGTTAGGTTGGATTAGTCAGGTTCATGATTATAAGATCTGGATGTTGGAGGTTCCATTGTAACAAAAAAAAAAGGCATATTAAGATAAGAAAATTATCAGTGAATATTTATTCATGTTTTGCGATTAAAAATGCCAATTTTTCTAAGTGAAAACCTCTCAGAAGAAAGTGAAAGTGACAGGTTTGGGCGGGTCCCTTGAGTCATCACAATGTGGCAGTAATCTTATGGAATAGAAGTTCATCAAAGGCAACAATAACTGCAACTTGGTCTGACATAGGCCTACAATCTGAGACTGTAGTTAAAGCAAGAGACTTATGGACTGTGAGTTGCAAGCTAAAATATTTTATACTGTTCTTCACAATTCATTGTACATAAGATGTCCACCAATTTGATTATATGTAATGGATTATGCAGCACTCAACTATATCATCAGTTTCTGGGGAAATATCTGCTGATTTGGAATCTCATGCTTGCAAGATGTATGTTTTGACTCCACTCCGCAAAACAGGATTCTAGTTGCTGCCATTCAATGTTCCTAGAAGTAATAGAGATACAAACACGAAAATATCTCTAATAAAGACAATGTAAAACTAAAAGTACAAGTTAGACTTCTAACTTGCTTACGTGATCCAATATATCCAATATGATATTTATTAAATTTGATGTAATCTATATTCTTAATCGTTACTACTAATTTGCTTACATGGTGCAATATGCTATTTATTAAATTTGATGTAATCTATTAGCATACTTACAAGTTATATACTGCCAATTTTCTTACAAGCATAAACATGCAGAGCATACTCGAATAGTCTGTGATGTAATCTATTGAAATGGGATAAGCCAGGCACAGACTGATTGGAGAATCAAAGAGATATTAGGCAAACATTATGAAAGGAACGATTAATCTGTAAAACTGAGGCAGGGTTGGGGAAAGCCGGATACAGAGTCCTCTTTAGTATCTTAAATTTGTTGTTAGACTCTCTTTAGTACATTATTATCCAAAAAAAGACGGTAACTAACAGGTGTTGGTCTTAGTAGAAAGGGCTCTACCTGCTTGACTACATGGTCTTAAGTTTGAGTTGATGTGAATGCAAAAATAGCTTTTAAGACAGTTACTTCAAATTCAGCTCGACTATGTTCAAATATGACCTAGACAGACAGTTATATTGAGAAAAAAACAAAATCATGTCCTGCAATTAATTTGAGTGGTATGTCCTTATCCTTCAATGGAGGAGACCATCATGTTAAAGCCGGAGAAAAAAGTTATATCCATATTTAATAATTCAATGTGACAATAATAATGTGTGGCAAATTAAGGAAAAAATGGACCATATGCAATCATAATCAGAAGAACATAAACAGAATTCAACATTCCTGCGACTTCTATAATCATATTATATAAGCCCCTGAGAGGAATGTATTAGAAAAGTTTATGATTTAGCTGTTTTCTACTGAGCTTTCTGTCCGAGATTTGAATAGTTGGTTAGGCCATATACCATTGCTTCAGACGTTGTCTTCAAAAATCATAGTACTTTTATTATAATATGAGCAAACAGATTTTTTTCTTAGATATAAGTGGATGAAGTAGATACTAATTCAACTATAGTGTTGAATAACAAGAAGCCAGTAGTTAATTTGTGTTGCTCATTAGAAGTAACAAAGAACATTGGAAGCTGAGTCACATGGAGTTTGACCTGTTGTATGATGCCAAGTGCAAGAAATGAAATGAATACAATAAATCAATCTTCATCACATTGCACCAAAGTCTTAAAATCATACTTGGGATCTAGCACCATAATTTGGTATTACTGTTCATTTCATTATCCCTCATCCAACAATTGAAGGAATTGACCAAAAATGGGAGTGTGTTTATCAGTGCATGTTTGGATCAGGAGGGAAAAGCAACTTTTTCTTTTCTTTCTTTCTTTCTTTTTTTTTTTTTGGAAACCATAGTTTTTGATAAAATTACCCAAACACGTCTTTAAAATTCAAAAATTGATTATGATGCCAAAAGTTTCAGAGGTCAAAATCATGGATTTCCATGAAGCTAGGAGAATCAGATTTTGAGAAATATAATGACAGTACAGGAGGGGCAACGAACCGAAAATTCCCTCCTTTTAACCGTCTCATTCCTTTGTAATTATCACATTAACTTATATCATTTCTAGTAATTTATTCTTGAAAAGTGATTTCAGTAACAACTACCTAAACATTTTTATTTATCAATACTCTAACCGTTCCTAAATATAAGGTTTAGTTGACTTTTTTAGAAGATCCTAGAAAAACTAAGTAAGTTACTTATAAATTGATTTGTCTAAGTTTTTTCAATGAACTAGTTTATTTGGCTTATAAGCTAATATATAATCAAATGATACGTAAAACATATTATGATTAAGTAGTTTAATTAGCTTCCTTAATATTTCTAAAAAGTCAACGAGATCTTATATTAATAAACGGAGGAAGTATCACGTTTTTCATAAAATCTATCTATCTATCTATCTATCTATTATACTTAAAATCTCTACAGGGTAATCCAAATATACCCTTAATAATAAAGGACAAAAGCATCTTTTTCTGCATTCTGGCCTTCCCACTCTCATCCAAATCCAATAATACCAAACACCCACACTTATCAATCATTGTTTGATTTCAACATCAATTGATAAATTAATGATATAATGTGGAATGTAGTTATCTGTAAAGCATTTAGTTGTGGAGAACAAAAAATGAGGAGAATATTGACGTCATAATGTTGACAAAGATAGGTCCAAAAGATGTAGCGTATTGAATCCGAAAGCATCATAAACCAATATTCTATTCCAAACGGATAACCTAATCTGATAGTGTTTGAACTTTTGAAAGCTAATTAATCAACAACCACTAAGTATCATCAAGCCTGCAAACCCCCACCTTCCTCCTATATATATAGATGTACAAAAGATACCATAAAGTAGGAAGGTTTCAAGATTAAGATAGAGAGATTAGTTAAAGAAGGAGACAAAGAAATGGGATATATGGGAAAAGATGAATCAGGTTTAAGAGGAGGCTTCTTGTGGCTGATTCTTCTGTTAAGTGCAACAATAGTGGGTGCTTCATCAGTTACTCCTTCAGATCAGTACAGAAGATTCTTGCTTGACAATGGACTTGGCCGTACGCCTCCTATGGGGTATAAGCTTTCTATTTCTCTCTCATTTTCATGCCCATCACCTTCCACCTTCCTTCATACTTTCTTTATACATATAATCTTATCAGTCTCTCTTTTCCCTCTTTTGTTAGTTTAAATTGGGAGTTTCCAAAGAAGTAATGTATAGTCGCCAAAAACTTTTTAATAACATGTGAGCTGCATGTATCTGATGTTACTTCCTACACCAAAACTTATTTTGCTCACTTGTTCTACAAGTTTTTGTTGATTACATTGTTCCTCTCCGACCTTGTAGTGCTTCTCCCTTTTTTCATTACAGTAGCACTTCATTAGTCATTGCTTAAAAGAGAAGAGATATCAGTGGGGATGAGGGAAATTTGGAAGCCACTGATGTCACTTTGGTCGGTTGGAATGTGTGAGGTCAAGAGAATTAAATTGGAGAAAATGACACTATCCTAATATTTAATTTTTTTATTCAATCTCACCCATATATTTTCTCATATAGTCTAAGGGGGGAAAACACTGTTTATAGATAATAAATAATAAGCTTATTTTTACCTAGGTAAAGCATGGCTAACTCAGTCTAGACATGCATGTTAAGGCAGATCCAAACTTTTGGTTTAAGGGAGGACAATAGGTATAATACACACATATATAACACAAAAACAAAGCTTGTACAAATTTTATCAGCAATGATTCAACAACAATAACAAGCCTTATTCCACAACAACTTTGTTGAGTTTTCTCTTCAATCTTCATCATAGTATTTGATATTATTTGATCTACCCTTAATTAGCGGTGTATCCAATTCCAACTTTTCCTTATATATATATATTGTGAATATTATCTTTTTTTTTTGTATGGTCAACATTCTTATCATAGCTATTGTATAAATTTTAGAAGTGCCAGAAATGTATTTAATATAAAAATAAAGAAGCACATATATGTAATAGACGTTTAGATTAAACACCATACTTAGTAGTTGGTGGCTGTCATTTTCTGCGAGGACTTTGTATGTAATGGTACTCCAAGTGGCCATGTTTACTTCTCAAATCTTTTTTTTAGGTCTTTTCCTTTATTATTCACTCCCATATCCTCCGTATAAGACACAGACACACAGTTTATGAGATAGCCATGGTCATATTTTATTATAATATACTAGGAAGGATATTTGAAATTTCAACCACCAACTATTTTTATTTTTCATTCTCTCCCCCTCTACAAATCCATAAATAAGAGTAACTTTTTATATACAAACTTATATGGTGGAACCTATACTTTTTAAAAAAAAAAAAATTCAATTTGGTGCGTTTATGTTCTTTTTTTAAATTTTCAATTTGGTATGTTTATGTTCTTTTCTTTTAACTAAAATATTGATTTTGATATGTTATCACTGTTATTTCCTGTAACTTTACTCTGCTAGCCTATATAAAGAAGCTAATGATGCAAACAGAATAAAATTAAAGCATTTAATTAGAAAAAAGCACACAAATATCAAATTAAGAATTTTATAAAAATATAGGCTGCCAACAAATAAGTTTTTCCTTATAGTTTTAACTTTTAATACATAGGATAGGATAGGAGAAGGGTACTGTCATAATTAATTAATTAATTAATGGCCTTCCAAGGGTGTCGGCAATATTAATTAATTAATTAATGGCCTTCCAAGGGTGTCGGCAATAGGATGTGATCTTGAAGACTTGTTTAATACGTAAGAAAATGTGGAAAATAGAAAATTCACAAACTAGATCATGCCTTTATTTTTTAAATCAGATATGCCTCTTGATGCTTGTTTGTATTAAGTCTAATCTAAACTAAAAGTTTGTTGTTAGGCAATCAATTAAACGCATCCGTGTGGATTTTAGTACTACAACTAAGAATAAGAATTATATTCCACAAAGATTAATTGATGATGATCCCTGTGACGTTTTGTTTTCATCTAATCCCACTTTTTTATTATTAGAATTAATAAAAATTAGTGTATGAGCCCACCTATGTCTTCCTTTCTCACATACTTATAGTTGACTTCACCCACCTCATCAACTTTCTAGATGTTTTTAATTTCATTCATATTATATGCTATGATAAATATAATTTTCAAACACACGACTCACCTCATAAAATGTTTATTTTTTTATAATTTTTTTATTTAATTAAAATAATTATATTTAAATAGGAAGCGAGGGAATATTATTGAATATAAAAACAGTGATAGTATAGCAATAACAATGAAAGGAGAGCAAAATTAAAGAGTAAGGGGTATTTTTTTTTTGGTCAAATAAGAGTAAAGGGTATAGAAACCGATATAATTATTTCAAGTACTTAAAGTGGAGGAATTATTTACCCATAACCCAATTTAAGGAGTTTTATTTATTTAAAGCGATGTTAATTAAATTATTTAATGTCTATTTTTAGTCATTTATTTTTTGATGTAATGAAATTTTGGAAACCAACTATGAATGATGATATCAGATGGAATAGCTGGAACCATTTTGGCTGCAATATTAACGAAGACTTGATCAAACAAACAGGTAATGACTTTTGTGTCAATCTGTAAGTTAAACTAATAATGCACCAAAATTATATTTAAAATTAATTTGAGACTTTTTCATGACAAAGTCACACACACACACACACACACACAAATATAAGTTAATTAATGTTAACTTAGTAATGAAGAACATCTTTTGATTGTCACACAGCTGATGCAATGGTGTCAACGGGTCTTGCTTCTCTGGGATACGAATATATTAATATTGGTAATATTAGTATTGAATTAATTTTCTATGATTTAAGTCTTGATTTTTTATAGCAAATAGTGGTTAACTTGGTTTTTGTTAACTCATGATTCTCTATGATTCATAGATGATTGTTGGGCCGAAGCTACTCGAGGCACTGAGGTAATTTATATTCAACATTTTTTATAATCTTAAAAGTATTAGTTTATGTAATAGAACTTTTTTTTTACCCTCAAGATAAGTGAAAGAAATTAATAAAATCTCATGAAAATGAACTTACGTGCATTATGAAAATGTAATTTGTGGTAGGGGAATTTGGTGCCAAAACGTTCAACATTTCCTTCAGGAATCAAAGCTGTGGCTGATTATGTTCATGCCAAAGGTCTAAAGCTGGGAATTTATTCTGATGCTGGGTATGAATTTAAACCCGTGTGTGCACATATTTATATATAATGAGCTTATTGAAGCAGTTTTTATATATGTCCTACAATTTCTCTGTAGAACTCTAACCTGCACAAAAAAGCAGCCTGGATCACTTGGACATGAATACCAAGATGCAAAAACATTTGCTTCCTGGGTAATTTCTACTTAACTTGTATGTATGTATGTATGTATGTATGTATGAATGAATGAAAATTCTGATTGAAATGTCAATACAGGGAATAGACTACTTGAAGTATGATAATTGTGAGAATACACATGGTCTCAGTCCAAAGAAAAGGTATGAATTTAATTTGAGGCTTTTGAGTGAATATGTAAGAAGCAGTTTGTGAAAGGGGGAAACAGTAATTACATATTGTGAACACAGATACCCCATAATGACTCATGCTTTGTTGAAAGCTGGAAGGCCAATCTTCTTCTCAATCTGTGAATGGCAAGTGTTTTATATCACTCTTATCCCTCAGTTTGTCTATGGTTCCTGAAGCAGCCTTTTTTTTTTTCTTTCATCCTTGAGAGAAAATATGAATTGCTTTCTGAACTCTCAGGGGAAGAGAAAACCCAGCAACTTGGGCAAGAAGCTTAGGAAATAGCTGGAGAACAACAGATGATATCAAAGATAAGTGGTTCAGGTGATTAACCATCAAATCAGACATGTATACATATTATGATGCTTAATGTATGTGCTTTGTGTTACATTCATTCTGTACTGATGATGATGATGTAACTTGTTTCTCAGTATGACATCTCTTGCAGATCAAAATGATAGATGGGCATCCTATGCTGGACCTGGAGGATGGAATGGTAATGAATCTCTCTCGTTCTGTGTGTATCATGCTAAATATCTCACAAACTACAGCTATGAAACCAAGTCCAAAGGGAGAGCAAAAATCCCAAAAGACTAACCTGTGGGAGAAGGGGTGCCAACTTCCCCGACAGTTCCATATCACAATAGTTCATTCGGCATCCTGCCAGTCAAACCCTTCATAGGCAGCCTTTTCTAAGGTCATCAAATGATCTCATCTAAAGACTAGTTTATTGGGACGGGGAACCCTTTAAACTTCTAAACTAGCTTGTGTGAGTAAAGGTGCCAACTTCCTCAACAGTTCCACACCACGGTATTTCTCTAGGCCTCCTACCAGTTAGACCCTCCATGAGTAGCTCTTTCCAAGGACATCTGGTGTTCTTATCTAAAGACCAGCCTATAGGGAGGGGGAACCCTTTGAACTAGTAAACTACACTTCACTTGTGAGGCTCCCCGATGTGTGGGACTTATAATATGCTTAAACATCTATACTACATTTGTACTAGGAGGAATTCATATGGTATAATTAAGTGAGGGAGTAGGTTTCAATGATAACCCAGAAAAGAAAGCATTGATGAGAGAGAAATCAGAGTGAATCAATTTGTTCATATTACATTGAGGAAGTACGTCTAAAATTTGTTCATATTACATTGAGGAAGTACATCTAACATTGTTAATGTATGTGTGTATTTTGGAAACAGATCCTGATATGCTTGAAGTCGGGAATGGAGGAATGGCAACTGAAGAATACAGAGCTCACTTCAGCATATGGGCATTAGCCAAGGTAAAATGAAATAAAAAAAATGAATAATCTTTTTGAGAAAATGAATGGATATTGCGGTTTTTAAGTATTAGCTTTTGTGTGTGTATTTTTGTAGGCTCCTTTATTGATTGGATGTGATATTAGATCTATGGATAAGAGGACATATGAACTACTCAGCAACAAGGAAGTGATAGCAGTAAACCAAGGCATGAACTGAACAGATCATCAAACTCTAATAATATCATATCCTTCTTCTTTATATACAAGCATCAATCTCTTCAATACAAAATACTTTAAAACTTAATATTTTATTATCTTGATGCAGACAAGCTAGGAGTTCAAGGGAGAAAGGTGAAAAGCATTTTTGGTCTGGAGGTACTATTTATATCTCTTTTTCCACTTCCTTTTCAATGTTTATTATGGCATCCTATGAATTGAAGTCTATATACTACCTCTTTCCCCTTAATATAAGAGCTAAATAACTAATTCACGGATATCAATAAAACTAATTATGTTTTTGTTACAAGTATGTTTTAGTTTATCTAAAATAATCTTTTTAATCATGTGTATTGGAAATGTCCCTCAATGAAAACTCCTTTTTTTTATATTAAAACTCCTTATTATCAGAGTACTATAGAAAAAACATTGTACATTTAGGAGATAAAGTGGATTGAGATATTATATTTATGATAAAAATAAACCTCTTATCTAACTCCTATATTTAGAATTGGAGGCAGTATTATATTATTATATATGTTAGAGAAATATAGAATGAATTTATTTGTTTTTGCTCATGATCAGAGGAGACATATATACAAGAGAGATAGGTTTCAGTATTAATGGCTCATAATGTGTAATAATACCCTGACAAAATAATATTCGATTCTATATTAACGATACAAATTACTTGCTATTAACATTAATGCTGCATTATGACTCAGAAAGATAGAAATTTGACAAACTAATTTGATTCAATCTGCTATTAGTGGTCAGAGTATAAAATGATATAACACTCAATATCTGATGAAAGAAAGAAATTTGACAAACTAATTTGATTCAATCTGCTATTAGTGGTCAGAGTATAAAATGATATAACACTCAATATCTGATGATCTTTCATATACAAAATATTTGTCATTTATTGTGAAAGGTATGGGCTGGACCTCTGAGTGATTACAAGGTGGCAGTGATTCTATGGAATAGAAGCTCATCAAAAGCTAAAGTTACAGCATATTGGCCTGACATAGGCCTCAAACCGGGAACTGTAGTTGATGCAAGAGATTTATGGGCTGTAAGTACTTGTTATAATTACTTGAAAGCTATGATAATAACATTTAGTCATATTCCTTATGCCCTATGTGTGTGTGTGTGTATAAGATGGCTCTATTAATAAATGCTAATGCTAATAATTTCTTGTAATGAAATTGTGCAGCACTCAACTGAATCATCCGTTTCTGGGCAAATCTCAGCATATTTGGAACCACATGCTTGCAAGATGTATGTTCTTAGTCCCAAATATCACCAGTACATTTCCTAAATGTGTTCGTGGTTTTTGAGGATTTCTGGAATTGAGAGAGAGAGAAAAAAAACATGAAGTGTATTGAGTCACTTGAGAGGCTCACTCTGTTGTTACTTAAGAGTAAAATGAGATATGTAAAGAGTGATCAAGGTTCAAACATTGATCACTGCTTTAAATAAATGTGAAAAAAATAGAGACATGAATTTAAAATGTAAATTTGGTTTTATGTGGAAATACAGGTGGTTTATCATTTAATTTAAATTTTACGTTAATTTAAGCTCACATAGTTTTAGTGGGATAAGATTTTCCAAGTCCGAAGTATGTCAATTGATTTTTTGAAGTTTAAATATTTAGCATTGGGTATTATCAAGGTAAACCTATCCATTCTTAGCCCAATTTTTTTGTGGACTGATATTCTTAGCCCAATTTTATTTTTTTTAAAGAGGAATGGAGTTGTTTTCTCCTCAATCCAAAATGGTATAAACTTGTCAATTGTTATGCATTTAGTTCATGGGCAATCATAAATCACATAAATTATCTACCCAATTGCGAATTACGCGTTGTATAGGTTAATTTCTCAAGAAAATTGGAAAAAGTCATTCATTAAAATTTGTTACACACACAAAATAATGATACTCTGCAAATTTTGTATACATAGTATTTTAAAGTCTTTTCACCAATAAATTTATAGATAAAAGTACTTATGAGCACTCTGTACTAGTTTTGGAGGTGCAATCAACATCTTAAAGTATTTATGGATACAATTAACATCCTAATACCTTAAAATGGAGCAATAAGCAGTTCTTAAGTAACTTTCATTAACTTTTCGTCTTCTTTCCCCACTATCAGCGATACAACGTCATCTTCCCTACTCATCTCTTATTCCATGTTCACAAAAACCATCAACTTTAAAGTTTTTAAAAGTTATTGGACCAAGTTGAACTATTTGACTAATGGTTATAAATATATCAGTTGTAACATTAAAATTACCAGTTTTAAAGTTTATGAAATAAAACAAAAATTGAGTTAAATTTAGATAGGAATGCGAAATTAACCCAATAACTAAAAAGACAACAAATTTTCATATAATTAGATTGTGGCCCATGAGTTATGGTAATCTCGTATCTACTCCTATAACCAAGGCTTGATTCGATTTTACCTCCAAAACCATATACCCCCGGAACTGAGTTCGTTAAACAAGGACTTAGCTTTGAAACTTCAAAAAATGTTTTGAGCACTGTAAGAATCAAGCACTCTTGCCTGCAATAGAGAAATTCAACAGAACTGGGTTTGCTTCAATTTCATCTTCCTGCTTCTCTCCCATGAGGCAAAGCTGTAAATACAGTGAACCGAAAACTATGCCAAAAAGGTTGAGAAAGTAAATGTCATTACGTCTTCCATCTCCTTCCAATTTCAAAAGGCCACTGTACTTATGGAACCTTATGATTCGAGACTCCATTAAAAATGGGTTATACTCAGAAACACTAAAGATATATTCTTCCATGGCTTGCCATGGTGTTCTTGGTAATAGCTTCACTTATCCTCTGGTCCTCAAGGCCTGTGGAAAGATTGCTTCTTTTCGAGATGGAACGAAGATTCATTGTCGTGTACTAAGACTTGGCTATGGAGAAGACACTTTTGTTCAAACTTCTCTCATTGATTTGTACTCCAGATGCTCTGAAATTGTTCATTCACGCCTTGTGTTCGATGAAATGCCTGTGAGAAGTGTTGTCTCTTGGAATGCCATGATATCTGCTTATTGTCGTGGTTCTTGGATGGAGGAAGCACTAATTCTGTTGAAGGAAATGTGGGTTTGTGGTTTTGAATTGAATTCTTCCACTTTTGTTTCCATTTTGTCAGGTTACTCCAATCTAACTGCTTCCAACTATTATCTTGTTCTGGGGCTATCAATACACTGTTGCTTGATCAAACATGGGCTAGAATTTTCTGAGACTTCACTAACCAATTCATTGATGAGTATGTATGTACATTTTGGTCAGATAAATGGAGCATGCCAAGTTTTTTACATGATGCGTGATTGGTCATTGATTTCTTGGACAACTATGATTGGTGGTTTTCTTAAAGTTGGGAATACTGTTGAAGCATTTAGAGTATTTCATCAAATGCAATGTCAAAGTACTGGCATAGATTCTGTTGTGTTTTTAAATCTAGCTTCTGGTTGTGTACAAGTAAGAAATCTTCGGTTGGCTTCGTCGGTTCACTCTCTTATTCTCAAAAGTGGATTTGATGAGGAGGAATCCATAGAAAATGCGCTTGTAAGTATGTATGCAAAATGTGGTGACCTTTCATGTGCTAGAAAGATATTTGATCTGGTCAATGAAAAAACCATTTTATTATGGACATCTATGATTGCGGGATATGCTTCTTCAGCTCATCCTTTGGAATCATTGGAACTGTTTAGAAAGCTTCTTAGGACAGATATTAGACCAAATGTAGTAACTCTCACAACAGTTCTTTCGGCTTGTGCTGATTTGGGATTTCTGAGCATGGGACAAGAGATTGAAGAATTCATTTTGGTACATGGGTTCAATAACGATAAGAGAATCCAAGCATCTCTCATACACATGTACTCAAAATGTGGGCGCATCAAGAAAGCAAGAGACGCATTTGAAAGGGTACATGATAAAGATTTAGTAGTCTGGGCTTCCATGATAAACGGCTATGCCATTCATGGGTTGGGGAAAGAGGCTATAAGCCTTTTCCATAAAATGCTAAGGGAAGAAGGTTTAATGCCTGATGCAATTGTTTACACCAGCATTTTACATGCCTGTAGCCATTCAGGATTGGTGGAAGATGGACTGAACTATTTCAAAAACATGAAGGAGGAATTTGAAATAGATCCTACGGTAGAACATTATACTTGCCTGGTTGATCTTCTTGGTCGAGTCGGCCGGCTTGATTTAGCTTTAGATATCATCGAGGGCATGCCAGTCGAAGCACAGAGACAAGCTTGGACCCCATTTCTTAATGCCTGCAGAATTCATGGTAACATTGAGCTGGCAGAGCTGGCAGCTACTAAATTGTTGGATCTAGGTCTGGGAAGATCTGGAGATTATGTGTTAATGGCTAATTTGTATACATCTTTGGGAAAGTGGAAGGAGGCACATATGATGAGAAAATTGATAACTAGTGAAGGGTTGGTTAAAGAATGTGGCTGGAGCCTGGTTGAGATCAATGGTAGATTTAATGTGTTTTCTGCCGGGAATCATTCTTACCTTCAGTTAGTGAACATCTATAAGACACTAGAAGAGTTAAATGCTTCTCTTTCGGAAGCTAGTTTTATAGCAGAAGCAGCAATGACTGTATATAATGATCTTTAAAAGAAAATAGATTATGACTTGTGATGGATTTGAAATGATTGTGATCATGCGAAGTTGGATTTGCACTTGGGACCAGTTTGGGATGTGAAAACAACTAATCTAAGGCTAATAACTAATTCATGTGTACGCAAATTCTTTGGTTAAGTGTTGGCCAAATTTTAAGGATAAAAGAAAAATCTTTCAAGTAGCTCACTAATATTTGAAGGACTAACTTGCAACGATTAGTTTCTTTAGAAATATCACTAATTTTGGTACTGTCACTTGATTTGAGTATCTTTGGGTCGTACTTCTCGGGTCCAAAATGTAGAAACCAATTTGTAGTACAAACAATTTTTCTTTAAAGCCATATCTGCTCAGGCTGCTTCTTGAGTACAATTAATTTCACTAGCATTTCTTCTGTAAAGCTTAAAAGTGTTATCTTTGCATTATTACATAATTCTGTTTGACCTCTACAACCCTGTGGCTATTTTCACATAAATGAAGTTAGCTAATTATCGATGACAACGATAGAGGAGAGTCTAAACTCTAAACAATGAAAAGAGATATTATTACTCGAATATTGAAAATAATAGAGCATTTCTAGTAACCAAAAAAAAAATTCTGTTGCGCCCATTGCTGCCAAAATTACAAACTCTCCTGTGGAAGGACCATCAATACACATACCTAGTGCCATACAATCCTTCCAAACAACAACAAAGTGCACAACTCATTGATGAAACAACATCTGATGCCTGACAATTTTCTTATGTATAAGAGTGGCGTTTGGCCAACATGTTCAACAAATATTAACACTATATGCACATATTCTTTCTTTTACTTTGTTCATGATTCTCGAGGTACTCGCATCGTATCAACAAAGTTCTTGCTCTTTTCTCCAATATGACGTTTCTTTTCCTCGAGTTTCTCGCTCATCTTCCTTCCGAGAACATTCATCTTTTCCTTTCTCCCCATTTTCTTTGGCATTGTCTCATCCATAGTATCCTGTCTCTCTAACAGAACATCACTTGTATTGGGTGTTGGGGAGGACGAACTACCCTCTTCCATCTTCTGGACCCAAATGTCTTGTGACATAACATTCTGTAACAAAGGTGACCTAAGTTCTCTCAAGTCCTTAGTTACTTGAGGTTTAAACTTCTCAATTGAAGACAATACCAGCTCTTTCAAGTATATTGTTTCTTCGTCATCCGGCAACAATGTTGTCAATTTTTCCACACTACCTGCTTTACGAAAGGAACTTGATGGGACTCCTCGGGCATCTATTGAGTTGTTTGCTGGTTCTTGATTAAATTCAGCACTTTTTGGTTTTTGTTGATCATGCTCTGGATTATCAGTTGAGGTCCTCGGACTAGATCCCATTAAATGGGGAGCCTCAATCCCAGATGTATGGTTAGGCCATATGAATGGAGCAACATTAAAAGGAACCCAGTCATCTTTTTCTGCTTGCATGAATGGGATGCAAATGCATTCACAGTTTGGTAGCACTAAACTTTCCCGGATTCCCATCTGCAGGAGTGAAATTAGGTTCAGTCTAAAAGTTAAGATTTCCCTAATCCTTTCCCGAAAGACAAAACTAAAGCACATTAGAGGACAAGAGATTCAGGATATCAGTCATCCAAAACTCTTCAATGTATAAATACACATGCACAAAATAGAAGGGCTCCTGCCAAATAAAAAGACAAAAGGCAATAAAATCTCTCTAATATATAAATATATATATATATTTACACAATAAATACCCATTCTCTCTGTCAACCCATCGCTATCTTGGCTGTGCTACAGGAGGCTCTGGGGAAGTCGTAATAGGAGAGCACTCATCTTGAGGTGGGTTTACTACTTAGATGCTTTCAGCAGTTATCTGCTTCGCACTTGGCTACCAGCATTTACCGTTGGCACCATAATTGGCACACCAGAGGTGCATCCTTCCCGGTCCCTCTCATTCTAGGGAAAGGTCCTCCGATTCTCTCAATGCTCTAACTCCCACACCAGATTTTAAAAATTAACGTTCTCTATATTGTAAATTTCTAATTCTAATGTCAGATCGTTCAGATCCATAACTGAGTGGAAAGCTACAACTGAAAATCAATTTATCATTATCATAATTATGAGCACAGGGAAGCTCCATCTTAATTTTAGAAATTCTAAATTTTTCTGAAATGATTACCTATACTGATGACATATATGAATTATTTGTAACTAAATTAAGTGAAAACACATGGGAATTTTAAGTGGACATGATATTTGAAACTTGATAATCTTAAATGACCACTTGAAAGAGAGACGTTTGGATTATTCTAAAGCATACATAAAAGATCATATACCTTCAACAGTTTGACCAAGAAAGAAGCAGCATGTCCATTGGTAAAGTTGTGATCCCCAATAAATGACTCCAGCTTGAAGTCTATATCAGGCATTGATGTGAAACCAAACCACAATTGATCAGATGGAGGTGGCTTTATGTATATACGCAGTGTACCTCTGAGGGATGCTACCTTTACTGCCAAAGAGAGAGGTACCTTTGCAACAAAAAATAATCAGTTAACTCAAGAGTAACAGTTTAAGTTGTTCGCAACTTGATCAGCCGAAGGAACAATGACACGTCTGCAAGAAATCAAATGTTTAATTCATTTTTACATTCAAGCTTTTGAGTTGAGTGCTAGTTGAATTATTATTGTTATAGCCATAGCTCCCAAAAAGGCATAGAAAGCATCATATTCCGTTTTCTTTTAACAAAGAGGCATCACATTCTAGACATTGCAAGACTCTAAGATTTTTTACATGCAAAATGTAACTACTGTAAATCTATGTTCTGACACTTTAATGCAAAAGCTTATCTATGGATGGGAGAAAATTATGATATGTAGAGTTAAAATTACATTTAGTTATCATTTCAAAATAACGAGAGGACATAATATAAGCTTTAAGCAGCTGTTTTAAGTGTCAGCCTGCAGTTCTCTCAGCGGAATTAATCTGTTTTTATCATACTCTGTCTTCGAACCAAAAAAAGAAATACTTTGTCAATCTTCTAACATAACACTCGATTAAAATATATACGTTTCCAATCCTCCCCCCACCCAAAAAAATCAATCAACAATTAACAGCCACTGCCATAGGCCGGGAGATGCGCCCTGGTTCCCATGTCACTATGCCTTCAATGAAATAAGTGAACTTCTGGAAAATTTCATCAGCATAGCAAGTCAATACCAGTAAACCATAGACCCAGAACGTTATTGGAAGAAAAATTAATATTGTAAGTGTAAAATAGGATTGAGCACCACAATATCTGATAGGACAGAATAAAAACTTGGATGAAACATCATCAAATGATAGGTAGCAGTTCAAGGATTTCAAACATGCTATCCAACTCAAAATACTGAGGGATCAACCCATCTCAGACAATCGCATCCTAATGTAAAACTAGGATACATCCAAAATTAGAGGAAAGGCTTCCAAGGTCTTAAATGGAACAGAAAACAAATTAAAAAGTTAAATAAGGAATAAAATATAGGGGTTTACCTGTGAAACGTGTTTGGCAACAGACTTTAACATAGACTTCCACCTGGATCGAGAGATTGAGGAAGTCGAAGATATCCTATAACTCTTAGATAGGCCTGCAATAGAAATTAAAGCAAACCTAGGATCGATAACTTCTCAAAGGATTGCAGGGAGTTACTTTCATCTTCTCTATTCTTCTTCTATTAACCTATCTCCGGACTCCTCTTTTCACTATCAATGGGCATGGATAGCAAGAAGCAGCAATTAACTATCCTTGGGCCAATCGGAATGGAATAGAAACAGAAGAATGCACAAGTAATTGGTTTGTAAAGAAAAAACAAGACCCAGAACTTCTCAAATGACTATAGGAAGTTACCAACTAGAATTCCAGAAACAGTCAAAGAAATTGTCAATAAAAAATAACGCTTCGAGGTACCCAAGTAGTTTTATCAATCCCATTTTCATGGGCAATAATATTCATTATGATCTAGTAAGTTGGCAAAGCATCGTACAAATAGAATAAGCACAAAATGTTGGATTTCATATGATTCGTATACTGACCAATATTTGCATCACCATCTTCCTTTAGCTTGTGTGAATCACTGATACCTTCAGTGAGTTTCAATTGTTTTCCAAAATATCTCAAATGACTATAGGAAGTTACCAACTAGAATTCCAGAAACAGTCAAAGAAATTGTCAATAAAAAATAACGCTTCGAGGTACCCAAGTAGTTTTATCAATCCCATTTTCATGGGCAATAATATTCATTATGATCTAGTAAGTTGGCAAAGCATCGTACAAATAGAATAAGCACAAAATGTTGGATTTCATATGATTCGTATACTGACCAATATTTGCATCACCATCTTCCTTTAGCTTGTGTGAATCACTGATACCTTCAGTGAGTTTCAATTGTTTTCCAAAATATTCAAAACCCTCAATAAAATCCGAAGGGACATCCCCAGCATTGCCTAAATCTGGATTTGAGTCTTCTATCTCTTCATGAAGATCTAGCTCACCAACTTCTAGCCTTGTTTCAATCTCTAATAACGCACCACCAGCATATTCAATGTCAACTTCTACGCTCCATACATCATTCAATTCCAAAGGAAGAACCCTCACTCCAGTGATACAAGGAGGAAAGTTTCCAATACTGAATTCTGTCAAAGTGAGTTCACCAATGTAATTGGGAGTTCTCATACTAGATAATTGTTTCTGTCAACAAACAGAAACAACCAGTTATTTCATAGTATTCATAAAATAACTACGTTTACTGTAGGGTGGCAAGCAAACTGAAAAGCACATCTGCTGAAACAATCTCCAATCCCCATTCAAATACATACAATCTTGTCACCAACAACCTGATCATTAATTACCTTTTACTTCCATTCATCAAACATCAAAACACTTAAATACCATAGTTCTGCTTATTCTAATCAATAAAGTGGCATATGTTTCATCCTTTAATCAAATTAACTCCCCTGATGTGTTTAAAAAGGAAAAGCATTCCATGATTATAATGTAATGAGCTTAACACAAATGGTTCAGCTTGTGTCTATAAACCTAATTTTCTGGACCAGTCGGTAAAAGCAAAAAAGAGTCAAACTTGATTACAAGAGGGATATAACAACGTTTATGCAAATTCCAGTTTGAATCAGAATTATATTGCTACATAGTAATTAACAAATCAACCTGCTTCCCCCTCATCCCAAAAATAAATATTCTCTAACTCATCAATCATATGGGGAAAAACCTGAATCTTCGCTTGAAGAAATCTCTTCAACTCTGTACTCCCTTTGGCATCAAAAAAGAGCCGGGTAATCAACAAATTCCAACATAGTGTTCCCTCATCAATACCAATCTTCTCATCAGAATCAACAGCACTCAGGCTTTCTGAACAGTATTGGTTTGAAGATAATGGAACAGCATTGTCTTCAGTGGAACTCTTATAGTGCTTTGCTGAAGCAGGTTTCATCAAGTTAACTGACAAAACTGAATCTTTACAAGCATAAAGCTTCTCAATGTCCTTTTTTTCTTCACGGCCCGACAATGAAGACCAAGTTGATTTATTATCTACACCAACTCTGGAAGTCTTTCTTGACAATTTCTTCAAAATTTGACGAACTTTTGAGTGAGCACTATCAGGCTTACTAGCCCTATCTATTGCCTCAACACTGGATCCTACCGTTGGTTTCATAAAAGAATAATATTCGACATTTAAAGATGTCAGGTAACTATGAAACTCTTCATGCAACTTGGAAAACCATTTTAATTTTTCATTTTGATCACAAGAAGCTAGACGAAGGGCCTTACACCAAGATTCTTTCTCCCATGAAGTCTCTAGATATATGTAAAAGATTTTGCAGCCATTATATATTGTAGAAGTCTTGCTTTCAACTTTGATGGGGAGCTTCTTTGCCCTGTTCAACCAATCACCATTTGATGAAGACATGAGAGTACCTACTTTCTTCAATAAATGTCCAAGAAATCAAATTTATCTTTCCAGTATTATTTGATCTGTTATCCCCATAAACCAAGCTATGCCAAACCAAACTTCTAATGAAGAAATATGCAGGCATAGAAATAATGAGTTTTCTCCATATTAAGCTAAATCTCATGCCAAGTTTAAAAAGAAGCACATTATTTATCTTCTTTAAAGGTCAATCATTTGTTGAATCAAAATGCTACACCATCAAACATATATTCTCTTTAAACTGAATCTACCATAACTAGTCTTGGGTCATGTTTTCAATGAATTTTCATTCTTCGTGATGGTGAGATCATTGGATTCACAAAATAGTCCACGCTGCTACTCAAATAAACTGCACTTGCCAGGGACAGTAGCCATGGATGATGGTATGATACCAAATGTTTGTGACTTTGTGCAGCTTTCAGAATCCATAGCTAGTCTTTTTTTAATATTACAAAGTTGAAGCAGCTAGGAAAACCTGCCAGAAGTTCTAAGTTCTACAGTACATAACTATGATATTTTTAAAAACAAATTCTGGTTCACTTATTCGGAAATCAACAGTGAATGTTTGAATGACTAAAACTTCCAAAACTGAAGTTCAAGATTTACTGATGCTTTTCCATGTTTCCATATTAAATAGTATGATTTTTTGTAAAAAATTAACTCGTTTATAATCATTAGACAATTAATTTAGACAATGAAAACATAGTATTTGTTCATTGAATCATTCAATTTCTAATACTCTACCTAGCCAAAAGCCATGGTAATTGGCATTCCTTTCTTCACAGTTGAATGAGTTTGGGACTTTTACTTGCTAATTTCATTATCTCCCGGCCCATTGGACATGCAAAATTATATTCACTTTCACATTAAATCTAATGTCAAGTGTACTGGGCCTAAACAAAGAAAGTAAAAAATTTAATTCTTTGAAATATAATGGCAAAATAAAAAATCCTTGAATCCTGATCCTCTTCTTGGATGTTCCCACAAAATTCTGCCAAAATAAGAGCAGCCATTCAGCCAACAAGAATGACTTGGAATTCAAGATACCATTTTTTTGAAGAAAGGCTTGCAGCAGAAACAGCTTTAACTATGCACCCCTTTAACTGTATAGTTGTACTCAATCCACCAAGTTCTGTCAGAATTAGTGATTGATCCGCGATTTTTCCATATTTTTTGACAGGAGAAACCTCCACAAAGTCTTTTTTTCTTTTTTGCTCTCTTGATGTTCTGTCGAGCCAGATTTTTTTTATTTTGTCTGACTCTAGAATCCAAACCACACCCTGAAAGGCCACAGATGAAATATATAATGAAGAGTAAATGCCATTCAAAAGAAATCCCCCATATATATATATATATATTTGTGAAAACATGTTACAAGCAAAATAAGGAACATTATAAAGAAAAGTGAAAAATGAGCATTAATAGAACTAAAAAGTGATTAATAAAAGGCTGAATGCAGACACAGCATGTCTGACACTTCAAGGAAAAAAGATAAGATATTGTAATTATTCCAAATAAAGTTTTCAAGCTGCCAATGCTCATACCGCATGGAAATTTGTAAGAATGGTTATTTTTAAGGTGTAACATCTGCAACTATGATAGTGTGTTTCCTATCATTCTAAAATAGAAAACAACGTAATCGCAAACCCCGTTTTGGGCTAATCTCAGCAACTCCAACATGATGACTTGAGGGAAAAAAAAATGTTAATTTTCTCTTTAACCAAATTCAAGAACTATAAAAGTCTGCCAGAGGTTTAATTTTTGTCGGTCACTCCATTTGTTGAAGATGATAATAATCACCTGCTTCTTAAGTGAAGAATTTAGGGATTGTTGGGTATCAATTTCTGGATCCTCCAAGAGACATTGTGATTCACCACGTTTATTGATGTTGCGGCCTATGGATTTGATCATACATAGCACACCCAGAGCTTCTGCAGCGACAACCACCACAACGCCAAGAATAAAACCAAAGAGAATCAAACCAAACCCATTTCAGCACCAATGTGGATGAAAGAGATCGACTAGGTGAGGTAAGAACAAACGGAAAACAACAATGGTGCAGTATGCAAAGATTGCCAAATATTAATAATTAAGAAAACAAGAAACGAAGCAGCTAAAGAATCAGATGCCATGACATGAATGCGTGTTGCTTTCTTTCTTTTCTGTGAGAGGAGGTGGTGAGAATACGAGGGAGGAGGAAACGAAGCGTGTTGTGAAACACAACGATACATAACGGTTTGTTAGGCATTGGTTCTTCCCAATTCAATGATTTTTTTTGGGGGGGGGGGTGGGGTTTGATGTGTGTATATATATACATATATACAGAATAGCAACGTAGTTATTCACTATCAATAAATATTTACATCAAATCAAGTAAGGGTGAGCATGGTGTCCATCACCCGCCTTGTATGTCTACGCGAGTCAAGACAAAAATTACCCAGTCCAATCTAAAAAAAGTAGTCCTAAAAATTTTTAAAAAGTAATCCTAAAAATTTTGGGCAAGGCAGGGGCATTGAGCAAGGGGTGATGTCCTGCCCATTTAGCCAAACCTGAAAAATTATATGGCATTTATTTAAAATATATAACATTCATTATATATTAATTTATATAAAACACATGTTATTCAATATATATTTTAATTAAGTTATGCCTAAAATATTTATATATTTGACCTAATATATCATAAAATCTATATCTATGTAAGTATGATATCTACATTTTCTAATGTAATATGGGTGTAAAATCACAACTTGAGTAGGGAAGTGCCCACCAAACCCGATCCGATTTAGTCCAACTCAGAATAGTTAGGGCTCTTATTGGGTAGGGCAGGGCATTGGACTACAAAATACCTCCCGTTCATTCTTAGTGCTGGGTATTTGCCCATTGCCACCCCTATAATCAAGTAATTTATAAGTTAAAAAAAAAATTGACTCACCCAAAGCACCTATAAATTAGATGAGTGTGTATTTCTTTCTCTCGTTCTTTTATAATACTCCGTTTGTTGCTTAATAAACGGCCTAATGATTAAGGAAGTTAAATAAGTCATTTAATCGTAACATATAATGTACTCTCTTCAGTTCTAATTATAAGAGCCAGTTGACGTTTTTAGAAAAATTCAGGATACAAAATAACCACTTTAAATTGTTTATATTTATCTTTTTTTTCTCAAAACTAAGTTATTTTACTTATAAACTATCATATAATCTAATTACATTTCACATATATTAAGATTTAATGGTCTAATTTGCTTTCTTAATCTCCCAAAAAAAGTCAAATGGCTCTTATAATTAGAACCAGAAGTAGTATATAATTAAATTATATGTTAGTTTATAAATCATAATAATTAGTTTGGAGAAAAAATTCAAACAAATCAATTTATAAATTGTTTGTTTAGCATTAGTAAAAAAAAGGCAAAAAGTTTGTTTAGCATTCTGAGGATATTTTTTTTAAGAAAATTAAAAGTAAATTAGGTCCTATATTAATGAACGGAGGGAATATAAAATTTAAATGGGTTGAGTCTAGGTTTAGATGGGAATATAAAGTTTATCAAGGTCAAGATCAGGGCAGGCCTCTAAGTTTAAAGAGTGTGCTTACAAGGGGCAACTACAGATTTATCACCAATAAGTTCCTTAGATAATAAACACCCAACATCTTTCCCAATTCAACCTATCTTAATTCAACCTCTCTTTATTGGCTATGAGTGACTATTTCTAATTGCCAATGAGCCTATTGTATTTTGTTAATAATTTTGTATTTTGGGAATATACATTGTATAGAAATGTTGGTTTTTCTGTGTGAGATAAGGGCTAATTAAGTATTTCACCTTCTTAATTTACCCTGCAATCCATAACACAAGGGCTAATGGAAGGTTAATCTTGATCCTTGCTATGAAATTTTATTCACTTCGTCTCTAAAGCATGCCATTGATTACATGTGTAAAGGGGTTATCATCTACTAAATAAATCGGTGCATATTATTACAAATAACTAATCATATTATTACAAATAACTAACTTAGCCGTTCCTATTCCAAGGGCCAGAGGAATATTTTCTAGGCAAATGATGCGGCTCTCTTACCAGTTGATTTCGAAAATCATATAAAGTCATCCTGCATTACCTTTAATAATAAAACCAAAGTAACAAAACCTGCGCATGGACAAAAAAGCCTAATCTTGCTCCCAATCAAAGACTTAAAAATCCGAAACTCTACATACATTAATCAACAAGTTAAAGTATGAAGGAATTCAAGTACAAAAAAGATGACTACACAAAAAACCTCCAATCCAAAGTCTAAACCCAACAATAAAAAACAAACTCAGCTCAAAAGACCCCTAGCTGCAAATCTTTATTAGAGCTTGGACCCTTGGGGTTATACACTCCTTAAACATGTTTAACCTCAGTTTCTGAATGGTCCTTCAGGATATGCTCCTAGGGGAATTTCCCATGCCGGTGTCAAACGAATTCGGATCTTCTAAAAAAGCCTCCAGAGTGAGAAAAGGGACATCACAATAAGCAAGAGCTCAGCCTCTTGTGGGTCTACATCTCTCTCTTATTTTAGAGAGCCTTACAAACTCACAACTTAAGACAATCCTAATCCTGTCAAAGCCGAAAGTTAAAATAACACAAGGGTGGTGGTCAGGTGGTTATGGATGAGAAAACAATTTACAGAGAAGAGTGGGATGTGAAGAAGTTGAAGTCATGATGGTGGAAGTTGAGCTGCTTTAGCCATGAATCTGCAGCACTGTACATATTAGCCAGCCTTTCATGATCAGATGATGATGATGATGATGATGATGAACTTGGGTTCATCCACAGATCACCCTGCATTTTGTAAGCCGCTAGTCCGAAAGGAGGCAGCGATATGAAGCCAGAGTTCCTTTTCTTACATTTCTCTCCTCCGTCACTTTCCAAACATGGGTCTTTCCCAATGTTGATGGTGTCATATTCCATCGCACAATCTGCAGATCCACAAAAAACTATGCTCAGAACTCGACTCAACAGACCACAATATCAACAAGAAGCCTCATCCCATTAAGAGGGGCCGGCTACATGGATTACACGATGCCTTGAGTCTACAGACCAAGCCTGAGTATAATATTTCAGCAACAACTTTACAACAAGACATTCGGGAATTGTTATTTCGATCTTTGATGTATAAGATATTTGGTTCATCCAAGATACCAGTAAACAGAGTATGACAGACAAAATTTTAAGTATCACATCCAATCCAAAAACCTTGTTAGCTCTGTTGACTTTTCTAAAAGAACACATTTGTGCCCTCTTATCATAACTTTTAAAAAGTCACACAAAGCATGCAAATATTAAATACCATGGCATCTTTTATAATTGGCGTCGTAACTAATACCGTATTCATTAATGATAACAACAGTGTACCAAATTGGCTATTTACTTCTATTTCTCAGAACTCATTCAACATTTATACCAAAAACACTAATTTTAAAAAATCTTGACGAGACATTTGAAAACAACGACGCAGACAAAAGCAATTATTCAAAACCCATGCCTCCAGGTTAAATCAAGAATCACAAATGTGTCTGCACTACTACTATTCTTGTTTCCAGAAAAGTTATTGAAGAACATAGATTATAAAAAGACAAATAACATTCAGATACCTTCAAAAGATGATGACAATGTATGGAAAGTGAGGAAGCATGCTGCCAAGTCCTTTTCGTTTTTCTGACTTGGAATGGAATAAATAGGGTACCTGTTCAATAATAACAAATCAACACAAGTTCAGAAAGCATAAAAAAAATTACAAGTTCAATAAGAATAATCTTATCTGTATATTATAGATAAAGTAGAGAGAAGAAGAAATCGAAAAAGAGAGAAGACTCTTCTCCCTAACTTCGACTCTAAATCATATAGAAACTACAGATGTAGTGTATATTATCTTAGAAACCACCATGCAAATCAATTTAATCTTTTAGTTAAAAAAAATTACAAGTTCAATAAGAATAATCTTATCTGTATATTATAGATAAAGTAGAGAGAAGAAGAAATCGAAAAAGAGAGAAGACTCTTCTCCCTAACTTCGACTCTAAATCATATAGAAACTACAGATGTAGTGTATATTATCTTAGAAACCACCATGCAAATCAATTTAATCTTTTAGTTAAATTTTTTTTTTTGGACTGAATCTTTTAGTTAAATTTAAGACAATGACATTAGCGGTAATTCAGACTTCAGAGCAGCCACTTGAAAGCAACTATACTAGCTATGTTGAGATGTCAGGACGCATTTATCCAATGAATGGTAATTATAAAAGGGCCAAACAAGTTCGAGTCCCCACCTGGTGAGGGTGCTGAGGAAGGGAATATACTAGACAGCCTTACCTCTGCTTTTATACAGAGAGGCTGATTCGAACCCGTAACCTCAGACCCCACGACAAGCGAGCTTACCGCTGAGTGGTAATTATATTGTTAATAAAACAAAAGTGTATTCTAAGCACTATACATATATTAATAGCACAAAGTGATTTAGTCATCAGTATTGCATTAATTTTTTGTTTTGTCATGATGCTAACAGGTGACAAGAACAATTAGCCATTCTCACCAAGCAATTGCCATCCAACTTGCAGGAGAAAGATCCACATTCTTCAGTGTCATTAATGCTGGATAGCTTCTTGCCAATTCAGTTATCTGAAACATGAGATCATCAGTGATGTGTTTGATAAATATACGAATAAATCCTTCTGTCTACCACTAAAAAGAGACTAACAATACAAAAACGAAAGAAAAGGCTACCTTGTCCATAAGTGGGACCCTCCAGTAAGGAGAAGACATCTCAGCATACTGTAAGTAAAGATAACCAAGCCTGTCTCTTGGCCATGAACCCTCATGGTCACAACTGGAATCCTCAGAAATTGCATCCCAAGATTTGCTAGAATTGTTACTTAACGATCGAGAAATGTTATCACTACCACTATCATCGCTCCATGAATCGCTTTCAAGTTCGACAATCTCACTATCCTCTCTCCGGAACCTGGAAAAGCAGAAGAAGGCTTGCTTCACATTATTGCCACAATAAGTATAAAAATAAATTTATCTTTTCATCATGAATTACATTTTTGTCACACATTTCAACTCAACTTCAAATAAAAGTGCACGACTAGCTTCCATATAATCTCTCAGGAAATTTTGACATACCGAGAAGCTGCAACAGACTTGTCACTGTAGATTTGGATGGCTGAAAGATACGGGACATAGTATTGCATCACAGTTTCACCATTTTCTAACACAACAGGCGTGCCAGCACCATATGCACTCCATTCATTAAACCACTCCCAGAGATCTTTCAGTGTGAAGTATTCAGTTGTGTCCTTACCAAGAGGTTGCCACTGGGTATTTATGTCATTTAAGCAACTCTGCAATATACATGGTAAAAGAAAAAGAAATTAAGGAAACAAATCAGCCAGTCAACGGCCACCTATTACTACCTGTTCATGTCATATTTAAATTAAAAATAGCAAAAGTGGGAAAAAGAGCCTTGCTGGATCACATATGCTGCATACGTGGCTAGAGACAAAACAAGTTTATCACTATAGTACGGTTAAAAAAATAATAGCCATCCGAGAAATCGCTTATATAGAATTACAACTGATTCTGTGTGCTTAAATTCTGGAAAAGAGCTTCATTTCACACACACATATACATGTAAGTGTGCGGTTCCGTAAATTGCAAAAGTCAAGGATAAGAGATGAGTCAAAGTTAGAAGCAATTGCAAATTAAGTCATGAACAGCTGTAAGCACGAAGAAGCACAAGTTGTACAACCATTTACTCACTCTCCAGAAGAACACAGATATGGAAAGAAAATAAATTTAGTCATAATAAAACCTACTGCATACCTCTTTTTTTGAAAGACTGGAATCATATGAGTGTGTGTGTGTGTGTTTATATATATATATATATATATATATATTTATTATTGTGGGCAATTAGGTTAGGCATCTTTTATATAGAATAATTGAAAAAACCATACAGTGAGGGTTGATGATATTGAATAATTGATAATCTTAAATATTTTTCTAATTAAGGGAAAAATACAAAGACTTCCACTGAGTTTTATTGAAATTACTTAGACATCTCATTTATTTTAAAGATGAAACAAGAATATATTATACAGAACTCCTTTATTATCTGGAAGGAAAGAAGGTGTGCCTATATTTTAGAAATAAATGAAAGGCATGTAGAACTCAAGAGAGATATTCACACTTCACTCATGCTTTAGGGGGGTCTCCAACAAGACTCAGTGGAGGCTAGCATTAATTCTGAAAACATAAAAAGTTTTAGAATTTCTACAAAAGTATGGGGAGATAATGGGAATTTGAAAAGTAATTTTAACATTCAAAGTCTTTTTCAAGTGTAGTTTTTCCTTTTCATATACCAAATTTTTACCCAAATCAATCATAATCATAACTAGCAAACAGATTGTGCCCACAGCCGGAACCAATGTATTCATCTTTCAACATCAAAAGCAAGAAAGAAAGAGCCACAGAGACATGTGGTACTTATCCATCGTTAACTATTAAGTTATCTTCGGGTTAGGCGATAGCCCTGACCCACAATTGCCAAAGGATCAAAATAATTGACTATGAAATCAAATCCAAGTGTCATAAAATTTCATAAGATAATCACTTTTGACCAAGTCAAAACTTTCTACATGCTTCAACACACAGACACCCCCCAAAAAACCACCCCTTGATTATTCTCAAATCTGGAAATCACAACGTTTTGTTTTTCTTTTTATTTAAACCCCTTCAGCTTACAAATTAAATAAGAAAACCGTGTGATTAAAATGACCAGATCATCTTTAGGCACGTAATTTAAGAATAATACTATCATATTAATTATTTTGTTTATTTTTTGAGTTTATCCGTGGGAGATTTTTTCCCCTTGTGTATAGGCCAAATATTGGAAGACAAATCAAAAGGCATCGTCTACTGGAATATTCTCGATCTAGAGAGCCATGAACACGAGAAGGACAAAAGTTTATATATTGGGCCCAACAAAACGACCTCGTTTAAGACAGGCCCACTTCACATTATCCCATGTGCGCGGATTATTTTGATATTTCCTACAAATGTCAGTAAAGTCTGACAAATTTTATCATTAAAAAAAAAAAAGGAAAAGTCTGACAAAGAACCTATGCCAAAGGATAAGTGCAAAATTTATATATAAATATATATACACACACATTTTAATAACCAGGATTATAATATTCTTAGCCCGAGACCTTTTAATTATAAGATCATTTTGATTTTTTTGAAAAAAATTAAGAATATAAAATTAATCACTTTAAATTGTGTATAGGTATATTTTTTTCTTCAAAACTAATTTATTCTACTTATAAACTAACCTATAAGCTAATTATATATGACATATGTTCTAATTTACTCGTCAAATTTATTTCCTTCATTTCATAAAAAAAATCAAATCTTATATCTAAGAGAGTACATGTATATTTTTAACTTTGAAGCTTGAAGCATAATTTTGAAGTGAATGACTATCCAAATCCAAAATTAACTTTGGTATGATAGAAACTGATTCAATATTTAACATACTCGCGAAAAACATGACTACTTCTAACTTATTCCCAGTGTCGTTAGTTTTACTTTCAATGTCCGCATTAGTTGCACTTAACAATCTGTCAAATATCCAAAAGATTACATGAATCAATCAGGAGTAAAATATTGGTCCAAAAAAAAAAATAAGCAGTAAAATAGCTACTCTTTAGCAGCCAATCAATGTCACTCCAAAAATCTAAAAACACGACACAACAAAGTCAGTGAGAAGATCTCATCCCCACAAAATCTTCCCAAAAAAAAAAATTTTGGACATACATAATAATATAAGAAAATAAAAAAAATGTAATTTCTTTGGTAGAAAATATTACTCATTATTATTAACAATAATTAAACAAATAACACTGATAATTTCTCATTCTTACAAGTTACAATCATATCTCCCCAATTCCGAATCTGTAACAGCAAGGAAAAAGTTCAAGGTCAAAAAAAAAAAAAAAAAACAGCAAGGAAAAAGTTAATTTTTTTTTTCCTCTTTTTTTTCTTCAAAAACTCTCAGTCTTTCGACTTGTGGACATGTGTGCCCAAAAAAAAAAAGCATCAATTTGACAAAGAAGAAGAAGAAGAAGAAATAAATCGGAGGGGAAAAGAAAGTACCTGAGGGAGAATTGTAGAAGAAACGGAGGGAGTAACACAATGAAGAAAGCGTTCCAAATTAGAGAGAGAAGTAGCAGAAGAACAGCAAACGGAGTCCACCGACGACATAATAATCTGATCTGAGAAAATTTCAAGCAGTAACGGAGCGAATCGATGGCTTGAACCAGCAAATCGGAACAATCGAAGGAGCCTTTGGGAGAGACAATAGCAATAATATAGGACTATGAGGGAATAGTAATAATAAGAGGCATTGATTAGAGAAACGTGAAATGAGGACTCATTGAAGAAGTTTCCCCTTCAGTGAATAAGATAATAGAGAAATCAAATAGGGGAACAAATCGGCTTCACTTTCCTTTTCCAGAGAGATTGCAGCTCAGATCGAAGAAGAAGGGTGAAGAAAAAAGAAAGAGAGGGAAAACGAAACGCAGCGAAAACGAAACGCTTTGAAGTTTCTATTTGAGAGAGAGAGAGAGAGTGTGTGTGTGAGGCGACGGTGGGAGAGAGAGGGAGTGAGAGGATTCGCATCGCCGCGTGTTAAAGAGGGAAGAGTGTCAGTGTTCGTACGTTTGGCTTTTTCTTTTTCTTCTCCTGTCCCCATTCTCCTCCTTTATCCACCACGTGTCTTCTTTCTTTCTTTTTTTTTATTTATCCACTTACATATATATGATGCTACTAACAACCCACTAATCAATTCGTTAAAATGTAGACCCACAGTTAGAGGAAGACTACTAATTAAACTAACACAACCCACAGCCAATTGATCTAAACGTTTGTTGGCCCATCTTTTTTTCCTTTTTATCTTGTTTGTTTAAATATTCAAATTTTTCATAAAAGTTTTCTTTTTAAAAAAAATAGTTATTTTATTTTGAAAGTGTTTGAAGTTCGAAACTGCCTCATATGTTTGAGAAAGTAGTTACATTGTCATACCCCGTCATAAAATTATCATTGATAGTTGAGAAATTGACATTGACCAGTGATACTTGAGTCAATCCTATTGAGATCCCAAGTAAGACAAATTAATACTATAAAATTCTTTAAAATATCGAAATGACTAATAGGTCCTAAGGGATCAAAGGGTAGTGTAATGCAATTGTGAATTACCTCATTACCCTTGCTTATAAGCAAAGAAGAACGATGAGACAAGTGAGAGTGCCTTCATTAATAAGTTAAGCTGTCTAGATTAACAAAAGCATTTTTTTATTAACAAGTAATATCAATATACTAAAGACATGTGTTATTAACAATTAAACAAAATTGTATTAACAACTGTTGCAACATATATTAACAACTAACCAAAAATTAACAACTTGGTCATTTCACAATTACATTATATTACACAAGAGTTCTTTAAGTTTTGATATTTCAAAGGACTTTGTAATATTAATTTATCTTATTTAAAATCTGAATGTAAGTTTCCTAACTATTTTAACAGTAGTAGATGGAAAAATTGCTTTCTTTTTATACTTTCAACCCAATACTACTCTTCTGATAGGTAAAAAAAAAAGCATATATGGGGCAAGATTGCTCCCCAAACCCTTTTATCGTTTATCTAGCCTTCTAGTCTCTATGAGAAATATCTACGTTTAGCCGCGTCTCAAACAAAATCATCTCTAATAAAAAATATTTATGCTTGTAAAAAACAAATATTTCATAATTAGACATATTTTATACCAGGAAAAAAATAGACATATTTTATAGAAAAATTTGGGGATGATGTAACTCAGAGTACTTACATTTATAAATTTATAGATTATGTGAATTTTGGACTGATAATGTGTGAAAATTCATTATGTCCTTTTCATTTATAAAATCTTTAACGGATTTTTTTCCCAATTTTCATGTGTTGATGTAGGTTCAAAAAAAATGTTAAAATGAAATGTCATGTGTTGCTGTAAGTTCAAAAAAAAAATTAAAAATGAAATTCCGTATAATTCTACGAATAATGCACATTACATCATACTTTTTTTTTTATGGAATGTTACATCATAGTTTTTAATATGAGATATTATTATTTTTTAAAGAGATTAATGAAACTAAACAAATTTACTTAATCATAACATATATTATGAATATGTTAGCTTATATGATTAGATTATATTATCCATTGTTTGTGGTCTCATGCCACAAAAGACTTTATCACTTTTTGTGACAATAGCAGTATATGATAATTACAGTGACCCGAAAAGGATTATTTTTAATAATAATATTATATTTGTATTTAACCAGAAAAAAAGCATTCACGAACCAATGAAATATTTTCCTTTATTGTTATATATCTTCAATGCTTATAGTTATTACTTTTGTATAAATTTTTTAAGATGAAATTTTATTTATTTATAGCGTAGATGCATTGTTGTTTTTTCAAAATAGATTTTAATTAATTACTCTTCTAAACTTTTAAATCCAGCTTTTCGCAGGTCAACAAAACAAATCCAGCTTCTTCAGGCCACGCCCTACCCACGTGCGTCCTGTTTTTCTTCCTCCTTTTTCTGACTTATTTGGCTTATAATGACAAATGTGCTACCATCAACAGCCCACACTGTTTTTTTAGCCTAAAATACGTGTTGGACCGTTAAAATTTGAGGAAATGGCACAATGATTAAAAAAAAAATACAATGAAAGCCATGAAATTTATTTAAAGTCTATAGAGACCACACGAGATTAAATCAAAATTAGAAATGTTGTGGCTTAATTGATGTATTATTGACAACTCTGGGTAATAAAGTTGTTGACAAATTCGATTAGTATCATTGATAATTATTACAATCTAGTCTCACCAAAATCAATAGGAATTATAAATAAATTTCATGATTTTCAGGGATTTAAACGATTTTTTCCTGATTTGTGTATGTCAAGTAAGGAATAAAAAATCGGACCGGATAGTGAACCGGTCGATGTGGAGAGTCAAGGGTCAGTGGGTCAGACCGAGGGTCACCCCGTAGGTTAGAACGGGGTTAATAAAAATATATATTCCATGCTACAAGCATTTTGAATGGGTCTATGTAACTGATCCTATAATTGTGGATCATTTTTGTATGTGTGTTAGTGCTGAATAGTTGTAATATGTTATATGTGTAGTATCTTTATAAATAAATCAATACAATATGATGCAGATATCAAGCTATCATAATTAAAATTTTTAGATCCCATCATAATTACAATATGGTGAGTTTGTGATTGTGAGACACTATAAATGAAGTTCAGAACAGCAAAAAGGGAAGCAAAATGGCATCAGTTTCAAAGAAAAATATTTTTTTATAAGTGGCCCGGGTTATGCCGGTTCACGCCGAGTTAATCCAGTTCACTACGAGTTGGCCGGTTCGCGGTCTGCACTACTTCTCCTATTAACTCGGACCGGACATCATACCAGGTCGCCGGTTCACGGGTCAACCCGGCCGGTCCGGTTTTTAATACACTGATGTCAAATTTCGGTTTAGTTTTTTAAAGTTGAAAAGTATGTTTTTAATCCCTAAAACTTAACATTGTTAACCTCACTAACAAAAATGTTGAACCCAACAATTAAATATTGACATGTTAATCTATAATAAAAATATGTTCTTAATTAAGTTTACTTCAAATGTTTTTATTTATATGTTTTAAATTAAAAATTTAAAATATAACATCATTTAAATTATGAGTCAACATTTTAAATTTATTGAAGAAGTAGTTTTCGTTAGTAAAGTTAACGGTGGTGTTAAGTTTCAAGGACTGAAAATACACTTTTAAAACTTTAAAACTCCAAATCAAAACTTCATATACCATTAAACAGAGAAAGTATTATTAATGTTTTAGCTTTTTTTTTTTTTTTATAAGATATCATCACCAATTATCAAAATTGTGTGGTTGGATCCGTGGTCCCTTCTCTTGAAAGAACAACTTTTTATTTTCTCTTTATAAGTAACTTAATTAATAAAATAGAATTCATGTTAAAAATTAAGAGTGTTTCTTTATCATTACGAGTGTTTCTTTATGATAACGAGTGTTTCTAGCAAAGTTATATATTATTAAGTTGGGTTGTAACTTTGTAGTGTGTGTATATGGTAATTCATATAATTTATATTTATGTAATAGCTAGCATACTCTTTATTACAAGGGCTAATCGCATTGAAAGCTAATTAAAATACTTAAATCTTAAATTAGACTTTTAAATTTAACAGATTCTTTGTCGGGACAACCAACCTAATTTACAATTTTAAAATCGAGAGATTTTACATAATTATCTCGTGATCCTTCCCTCTCCTATTGAACTTTTAAAATATTTTTCTTCTCTGAACGAGTTCCATTCCAATGTTTTACTTTCTTCTACAAGACTCCATCCACTCCTCCCTCGCTCGGTCCATTCCTCTCTTCTCCTATTCATGGGTTGCCCATTTTCACATTATATGATCTGTAATTTCTTCATCGTACATCTTCCTTTGCCGTCTCACCAGCCCTCCTAATTAAAGTACTTTCTTGTATGGAGTAAGGAGTTCATTGGGTTGGAAATAGGGAAAGACAAATCAATATATATGAAGAGTCTAGATACAAACAAATTAAATTTTTGAGTTCCATTTCTCGTCTGAAAAACAGCCAATTAATTATTCCGTAAATTAATGGAGTTGGAAGAGTACCTATGCTTAGAGAGAGACTGTATAGGTAATCAGTATGAAAACCTGAAAGAGAGAGGAGGGAAGGAGTAATATGACATATATGTAAAATCTAATGTTTGGAAAACCGGTTCGGATCGGGCGGTTGGGCCGGTAAACCGCCGAAAAATCCTGTCCTGTTGAGGCTTCAAACTGGGGGATAAGTTGAACCAGGATTGGCTCAGGTTAACTCACCCAAAACAGGGGGTTGAACCTGTTTATGCTTCTTTTTTTCTATTCTTTTATTTTTTTTCAAAATATCATTTTATTATAATTCACCTAATTACTAACTTTCACTTCACTCAATTTTAAAAACAAAGAAACTTTAATATTTTAAATGCTATTTTACTTACATATATTTAATATTTAAATTGTTATTGCCCTTAGTATTGGTATTTTAATATGTGGATTGTAAAATAATATTTATTTTCATGTGTAATCAACTAATATTTTTTCTTTTTCCCTCTATAAAAACATTAAAATATTCATGTTTGATGAATCATACATACCTATCTATATTTACATTTTCATATAAGTAATTATTAATGTTAATATCATTAAAATTTTATTATTATTTTAATGTAACAAGTTGGACCCCGGTTCGACCATTGACCCTTAAACCAGTGTCTCATCCTGTTCTATGCCCGGTCTGATTTTTTGAATCTTGATAAAATTTGTCAATTCTAAAATCCCGAATTGGGCCAATAGTCATAATTAATGATTTGTTAAATTTTAATGCCCAATTTAAGATTTAGGTATTTTAATAATAAGATCCTCCCTCGTTAGAATATGGTATATTAACTTCCTTTCCATTTTATTATTATTACCTTTTTAATTTTGAAACCTTTGTAATTTTTTTTAAAAAGCAAAGGATATTTAGGTAATACATGCCTCCGTTATATTTTTATTATTCTATTTCCACAGCCACACTGACAATGGGACTGAGACATGACCCAGACTCCTACGGGAGGTAGCAATTACGAATTTTCTATCTACCAAATTATTAGTTGGTCATTAGATATTTGTTTGTCAAAATAACCTTTTTTTAAATATATGTGTGTGTAAAACCCATTTAAATTATCCAAAAAAATGATTATAAAAATCTTAATTAACATATTTTATTTTTTTTATATTCAAAATTTTTGAGATTTAATATGTAAAAGACAAATTAGTCAATATAATTTAATTTGTTAACATTGTATTACTTTTAATATAGTGTCTTTAATTTTTAAGATATTATCATACTTAATTATTTTAAATTCTTTATAAATTGGAGATTGGGAAGGGAGCAAACTATGATGACACATTTTTACTCTTAAATATTTTCATAATAATTATAAATATGAAAAATAAATTTTTTAGTCTTTGCTTTTAATTTAATTGTAATTTTGTCCATTGAGTTTAACTTGTCATAACTTTATCTCTATAGTTTTATCTCGTTATGATTCAATCCTTAAAAGTTGCCAAGAGTAAGTCAACCTTCCAAAACTCATCTATGTAACAAAAAACAGGGCCTCTTATGTAATTGAAGTTAGTGTGGCATCTCAATAAGCTCCACATTATATATTAATGTGAAGAGTAGGGGGCAAGACAAGATTAGGGGGTAATAATGAAGATGAGGCTGAAAGAAAAACAAACCACGGAGATGGAGCTACAACTGCAAACATTAGCCTTGAATACCTAAAGTTGCTAGACCACAAGCAACCACACTCGGTAATGTTCATGTTTGAAGAAGGTAGTTTTGGGTTAAGATGCATCAAGAATAGAACTTATCTGGGTTATAAATAAAAATATGGAAATCACCGTATCCTCATCCCTGCTAATATGATGTGGATCTTATTTGAGATGTTGTCTCATCTTCTATTCTGAGGGTTGACCTCCTATTTTTTGCTATATAAACACGAGTTTTGGAGGGTTGACTTAGTTTCTAAGAATTGAATTATAACATTAAACTATATGGGGGTTGGATCACAATGATCAAAATCAAGAGATTCGGTCACAATTGAAGCTAAAATATAAGGATTAATTAATAATTTAATTTTTCCTAATAAAATAAAATATGTTAGAGTATTTTACAAAAATTCCTAATGATGTTAAAAATTGTACTAAACTGTGACTTTTGAAAATACAGGGAAGATCTCCATAATTTTAACATAATAAAAGGGAAGTCATTATGTTTTATTCTAATGTTTAACGGCATTTTCTTCAATTATTTGCAAGTTGAAACACAATTAGTAATTTATAAGTTTGTTGTTGATAGATAGTGATGAATAGCAATAAACTGATTTCAGTATAAAAATAAGTTGGTAGCTTGTGATAAGTTTTATATTATATGTAAATTATTGTCCAAAAAAATATTCATGTAAAATAAACAAGGTTCAAAAAACCGGACCGGACATCGAACCGGACAAGGCACTGGTTCAAGGGTTAATGGTCGGATCAGGGTCAAATCGGTTATATTAAAATAATAAAATTTTATTGATATTAATATTTATAATCACTAATATCCAAATGTAAATATAGATAAGTATGCATGATTCATCAAACATGAATATTTTAATGTTTCTATAGAGGGAAAAATATAAAATATTAGTTGATTACACGTGAAAATAAATATTATTTTACAATCCACAGACTAAAAAACAAATAATAAGAGTAATAACAATTAAATATCAAACATATGCAAGTATAATAGCATTTAAAATATTATAGTTTCTTAGTTACTAAAATTAAGTGAAGTGAAAGTTGGTAATTAGGTAAATTATAACAAAATAAAAAAAATCACATTTTTTTAAAAGGGGGAAACCGGTTCAACCTCCCGGTTTTGGGCGGGTTAAACCGGCCCTGCACCGGTTCAACTGCAATCCTGTGTCAATGCCTCACTCGGACCAGCTTTATGGTTGGTTCACGGTCTGACCGTCCCGTTTGATCCGGTTTTTTGTTCATTGAAAATAATCGAGGATATTGATGTTGCTTTTTTATCAGATAAATATAATTTATTTTAAGTTTCAAATAAAGAAGCGCAACAGTCAATATCCTTGTGTTGTCAATGTCCCGAATGGATATATCAGTCTTGAACTCAATAGTTCTCATCATTTGGCAAAAAAAAAAAAAAAAAAAACAATAAATCTCATCCCGCTGTCACCAAAATATATATATATATATATATATATATATATATATATAATTTATAGTGGGAAAATCACATTTTTTTTTTGGTCAACTGAAAAATCACATTCCATCACAACTAAAATAAATAATACCCAACGAGCTTCATCAACTTGCTAATAATGTCCCTTTAACTTATAATTAATAAATTGTGAGACTTGTTGATTATTAAAAATGTTTATTTTATATGGGACCTTAATGTGATCTTCTCTTATTCAAATATAAAATTATTTATACAATTTTTACTAAATACATAGCAGGAATTCCATCATTGCAATTTTTAAGAAATTTAATTTAATTATGGATTTATTGCGAAAAAAGAATTTTTTTTCCCAAAAAAAGAGTATTAACTCTTGATATAACGCCTTATCCACTCAATGTGAAGGTGTTTTTTTTTCAATATTTTATTACTAAGCATTTAAGCAATTAATTAGTTTGAATTGAGGTATTTCCTTACATAATTGTTTTTAATAATGTGGTATTCGAACTCAATTCGATCCCTTTTGATTTTAACAATAAAAATATTAAAAAAATGCAGATGGTAATTCTGGAAAATGCCAAAAAACTTCAATTACAAAAGGGATTTAATCACGATCAGGTCCCAAATAGTCATCAAATTACATTGAAGTCCCAAGATACCTGGGTGATATTAAATGGTTTTTCATTGACAACTCAATAGTTGTCAATACCAGCTCCTTGAATTGTCAATACACAACTCAATAGTTGTCTATAGCAGCTCCTTGAGTTGTGAATGCATCTCTTTCATTGACAACTCAATGAGTTGGTATTGACAATTATTGAGTTATCAATGACAAGCCATTTAATATCACCCAGGTTCCTTGGGACTTCAATGTAATTTGATGATTATTTGAGACTTGGTTGTGATTAAATCCCTTATGAGGGACTTTGTTGTGATTTTCCCAAAATTTTATCTCTAACAATGTTTTAGTTTTATTTAATTACTTATTTCTTTGTAATACATTTTATCTTTTAATGAAAATTGTCCTTTATACAAAAAAAAGGGGTTCCACATTAAGAATGTTGTTAGGGCCTGTTTGGTATGAGGGGAGGGAAGGAGAGGGAAAATGGGCTTAGGGAAAAAAATTGACATAAATTTAAAAAAATCAGAGAAGTGAGGTTAAAATTTTTTAATTAACATTTCTTGCTCTTTCATCCCACATATTATGTTTTTAAAATATCATAACCCCACTTCTTCAATTTTTAAAATTTCAACTCACAAAAATTTTCCCTTTCCTTCCTTCACTTCCAAATTCTTCATACCAAGCAAATCCTTAGAATGTCCTTGTGAGGCCAAGTATACTTGATACATGTAGGAAAAAAGGATGCAGTTTTTTTTAAATAAATGCAAAGAGTTCTGTTAGGGCTGCACAAAGATCGGGTGGGACCGGGCCAGCAATATGCCCTAAGTCCCGTCTTAAAAATTTTTAAGCTGGCTTTTTTGGTCTGACACTAGGCTCGGTCCTGTGTGACCCGGGACCAATACCGGGTAGGACATGCATGGACAACATGGTCTTTTTGCATTTAAAAAATAATTAAAAAATAATGAAATAAATTAGAAAATAAAAGAAATTGGGAAAAATAATTAATTAAATATTTTTATATGGTGTATTAAGTATTAATTATTATATGATGTATTTTTAAATTAGGAAAAAAATTATTTTTTTTATAAAAAATAATAATATTTTCGGGCTGGGTAGGTGGTCTTAGAGCCTATGCATTTGTCCTGTCCTACTCGGTGGTTGGGTTTAGTCCTATCCTAATTGTTATGGTTCCGGACCAAGTTGTCCTAGCACAAAATTGTCTTCAGGCCGGGCCGGGTTTGGGTGGGCCGCTGAGCCACCGGGTTTTTGTGTAGCCATAAGTTCTCTACTTAAAAAACACGTAGAATAAACTACACGTGATAAAAAAAAACTAAATTGAAAGAGCTATTTTTTAATAAATAATTTAAAATATCTGAATTTTTTATGACGATCCACGATAAGGGAGGTTCATATCCACAAAAGTACAAACATCGCCTAAAATTGGTTCGGCATCAATTCTCAAACATTGTCGTTTATGCATGATTGTATTTTACTTCATAATGAGTCATCAATGATCAATCACCCCTAGAATATGCGATTTTATTCTATGACGTGTGAGTTTTAATTTCCATAATTTGGACAAAAATATTGTTATTAATAATAATCATGTATAAATCAAATATTGGAGAGTGGTCCCCAACCCTAAATCGAATCTGTCCGATTTGTGTGAGACAAAGTCACAAAACGACACTTCATAAAAAAGCGAGCTGATAATATTAAGAATTTGTGACCAAAACGCCACTTCATCACCTTAGCCTTTTATATCATATTAATTCAATGCATTTTGATTAATGGAAACGTGAATATAAATTTAAGCTGCCGACTAAAATTACATTTAGAACTTGAATATCCAATTTATAATTGAATTCATTTCTTTGTCTACGTGCTGCCATAGTGCCATGCAATTAAAAGTAGTATACAACATGTATAAAAGTGTATGTATGTATAGAAAAAGTAAATGAAGCAAATAATTATAGGCTCACCAGAAATACATGGGACCACTGTCTTGGATTTTTGTAACACGCTGTTCGTCCGGTTATAGGACACTTTCATCTTTTATAAAATCTATATTATAAAAATATGATATTTTCATTGCCAAAAAAAAAAAAAAAGGATATATACGATCACTATGCTATTTAAATGACAACAGATGTTCCATGTCCCTGAATAAAAATGTTACTAACTTGAATCTTTAACATAATATCTAGCTTATAATGTAAACTATAATATAAACCACATCTTATATTAAGAGTTAGAGGTGGTATTATTATTATTGATCAACTCAAGAAAACCTGTTGGTCCCATATGGCTGGCATGTTTATCTCATTTTTCTCAGTCTTATTTATTAGCTCTAAAAGTAAGTTTACAACAAGCAGGGGCTATAGTTATTGTATAATTTGGTATTCTCGTTGTGGGGAAAAAATAATTTTAACTAATTCATGATAGTGTTGTCCAAGAAATAGCTAATCTTATGTAGCTTTAAATAACTTGTTTTAAAAAAATTGATTAAAGTCTTTGTATGAATTTGTGATTAAATGAGCATTATCTTCGTTGCCCTATTTTTTGGCCGAACTATGTGGTTAAATGAACGTATATGAAAAAAATTAAGAATATTAATGAACATAAAGAATCAACAAAAATTTTCTCTAAAGGACCGTACCACTTATCCTAGCAATGTATGGTACTCTATCGAATGGAGACATTTTATTTTGTCCTCATCCTTCAGTATTTGAATTCAAATTATTATTATTATTTTTTTTTGCCAGCTGAATTCAAATATTTCGAATGCTCACATTTTGTTCTCATCATTGATCTTTTAATGCAAAAGTTGTAAAAAAAAAAAATATGGAAAAGTTGTACATAGAGACATACAAGTACTCGTTAGTCATTGAATTAAAAATTACTCCAATCGTGCGATTGGATGCCAGAAGCACTTCTGGCTTTTTTTTCACTTTTTTTTTTTTGAATGATGGTTGGGAAGACTGAGTTATGGGTCAAATCGTATGATTTGTTAGAAGGCAAAATTTTATGCTTCCGGCGATGGATGGAGAACTGTAGTGGGAGAATGGGAAAATAATGCATTGACTTATTGGATGAGAAAATTATATTATTGGAGTTTTAAAATTTTTAAATAAGATATTTTTTTTATCTTAAAAAATTTACCATAATAATTTTTAACTATTTTCTCCCGTAATATCCTTCTTTAAGCTAAAAATATAATTTTTTTTAAATTATTTTCCTTAAAATAAGGGAGAAACTAAGCCTTTAAAATCCTCAAAAACCACAAATTTCACTTTTTCTTTCTAAAATATAAGAATATATGCATATTATATATGTATTATTTAATAACAATAATGCCCTCTTTAGTAATTTTTCATCTAAACTTGCTTTTCAAAATAATCATTCAAATATGTTTCTAAAAGTCAGATTGAAAAAAAGTCACTTATATCATCACAAATTCAAACATAAATCACTTCATACAATCTAACTTTTATCCAATTCAAACACGCCCATAGTAGTTCATTGGGCATCTTTATCAAACTTTTTGTAAGAATTTTTTTTTTGAAATTAATGTTATTTAAGCATGGTTTGTTTTAAATTTCAAAGGAAAAAATCCTTGTAATTAAATTTTATTTCACATTTTTATGATAAGTTGAAAATATATAACTTTATAAAATTTTATTCAATAACTCGAATTACTAGGAGAGTGAGAGATTTAAACTTTTGAAGGTTTTAAAGCTTCTAATCAACTATAAACTAATCCCATTATAAGTCGTCACATTGTTAAATTAGAGAATAAAAGGATAACAAAAATTTTTTCCTACTCAAATAAATTACATTTCATTACAAGGAGAGTGAGAGATTTAACTTTTTGAAAGTTTCAAAACTTTTAACCAACTAATCTCTCATTACAAGTCACATTGTTAAATTATAGAATTAAAGGGTAACGAAACCTTTTTTTTTTTTTTTTTTGTAAACGAAAAAGATAACAAAGCTTTATTAATGAATTAAAATGAGACAATAAACCAGCAGGACATAATTAAGAGATTGATGACTCGATTTATCCTATCTCTTTGTTTGGTGGAGACTTGTACATTTTCAAATTTCAACCGTTAACTATGATACTGACAAGATAAAGATCTTTATATATGTGTGTGTATATATATATATATATATAACAACAAGATAAAGATATTAATCATGATTTAATATTCCATCACACATGTACCTGCTGATTTATCGAAATCAAGAAAATGTGAGTGACTTATTAACTTTACATCCTGGGAAAATTCCAAATAAATACCTCTCGAATATCAAAAGGACAAAAAGGTACCCCCAATATACAAAAGGACATAAAAGGGATCATTCCCAATTTGGAATAAACAATTTTAAGGCAAAAATACTAAAATGCCCCTGTCTCCATTAACCACTCAAGTATGGCCTTTAACCACTCCTGTATAGCGATTAACCACTCTAATATAGCCATTAACTACTTCGCTGATTCATTAGTTATGCTTGTTTTTAGGAAAGTTGTTAACTACTCTAGTATAGCAATTAACCACTTCAGTATAGCGATTAACCACTCCAGTATAGCAATTAACTACTTCACTGATTCATTAGTTGGGCTCAAATACTCTTATATTTGTGAAAGTCGTTAACCACTCTAGTATAGCAATTAACCACTTTAATATAGCCATTAACTACTCTAGTATAGCCATTAACTACTTTACTTTGAAAGTGAATTGAGACAGGGGTATTTTGGTCTTTTTGCCTTAAAATTGTTTATTCCAAATTGGGAACGATCCCTTTTATGTCATTTTGTATATTGGAGGTACCTTTTTGTCCTTTTGATATTCGAGAGGTATTTATTTGGAATTTTCCCTTACATCTTGCTAATTTTATCTTGAAATTTAATAATTTTCTAAATTTTTTCTTATTTATTATAAAGAGATATGGGTGAGAACGGATGAGAAGTCCAACAGCAATTTATAAGTAAAACTGTATATTTATTTAATAAATGAGATGATGTGACTTATATAAAAGAAATATTTTATCTGACATATGAATGTGACCACGAGAGTATTATTTTCTTACCCTTTTCCATTGTCTTTATTTTTTTTTTTTTTGATAAAGGATAATATTATTAATTATATAAAAAAGATTACACACACATAATATACATTAAAGAGCCCAAATAGAAACACCCCATAGAGTCCAACAAGGATGTTGCTTTGGGCCTATTATGTGGGCCTGTTTCCTACAAACATAATATAACCATCCTCTGATCGCAACAAAGAAAACAGAGCAGAGCGAACACGCATAGTAGATCACCCTCATTCTCAAACGAAAAGTCTGAGGCTTGCTTCCATGAAGGTCCAGAGTGATGAGAAGGAACAAGTACGTCGTAATGCAACTTCAAATGAGGTTGAAGGCTAATGAATTCGACACCAATGATGTTTGAAAGAAGAGATGATTTCCACCATGGATTGTGTTTTAAGTCCGAAGAAATCCAAAAAGAAAGCAAGCCCACCATACCTGCATCATTACTATAACAAGAAAACTGAGCTACACACACACACACATATATATATATATAGTAAGGGAAAGTAAAGCCAAAAAATCATCACAGCCTTTCCCTAATTGTGATGATTAGGTCCCTGATTATTCATAAAAGCTCCAAGCAAGCTCTCACAACTAGTGGCTCGCCAATAGTAAGGGATAGTTCTGTTGAAATTTGATCAGTACAGCTCTGACCAACTCCAACATGACTGCCTTTGAACTCTGCTCGAGAACGATGACGATGGACCTACTGAGCTTGAACCATGATGCGATGAATAGGATCATTATCGGTATCGTATTGGCACAGAGCATGGGCATCTTCAGCAGTAAAAGCAATGATTCGCATATAAGACAGGGTGTTTCGGTTATGGATTAACATGGATGGACAACGATAATTAGGATATGAAACACGTAAGCTCGAGAGGTTGCTACTAGATGATCATGAAAATCAAATATTGAAAGAACAATATCATAGCCTTCACGTTGCAGAGCTTCCCACCATGATTCTTAGAGACCATGAAGCCTGCAGATTGCATAAAGGTAGCGAAACCAGATGTACTAAGGTTCAAACCAACGTGAACAAGGCAACCTAAAAGTGGAGTGTTCCAAAGCCAAAGGAAAAGATGTGTGACCGAAAATTATACTCCATAACAAAGGAAATATCCCCTGTAACTATGCGCAGAAATCGTTTTCCTTCAACAAACCATCGATGCAGTTGCTGATGAAAACCAACCTCTGAAAAACCAGAAAACGCACGGGCCCCCTCCATTCTTGAAAAACAAAGCATAGGAAGTTGGTGAAGCACAGAAAAAAGACGATGAGAAAATCTCGATCTAATGGTACTATCGTTTATAACCCGTAATGCATGACATGAATAAACACACTCAGCAGCATATTGCCGATGAAAAGAGAACACGTGTCTGTTGAAGCCTAAACAGAGGTCCTTGAATAGAGAGGAGAAAACCATGAAAACACGACACCTATGCTTTGTCTCCAAAAGACCAGAATTAGGAAAAGTAACCTGACAAGAATTCATAATTATGCTGATAAATGAGCCGCGTTGGACAATAGAGGGTTGAGATGTTCTGACATTTGATGACGTGTTAGAAATTAAACTTGTTAGGAAACTGAGCTTCAACTTTTTTGATTGGTACGATGAGTTCTCATAAGCCTCAGCTAATCTTCTTTTTCTAGAAACATTAGAGTGATTAGCTGTAAATTTGAAAGGCTTCCAGAAATCATCATCAAGATTATATAATCGGAAATATATAACCGAACTTAAGGCATGTCGCTGTCGCTTGGATTCAGTTGGCTCTTCAAGCCAATCTTTAATTCGTTTGCAACCAAAACCAGATAGCATAGGAGAATGGACTTGATTAAAGTAACGATCAGCCCAGATTGTGAGACTCGTCCTTGTCCGTATAAAGTAGTTTTTATCCTGATAATTAATATGGGCAGAAGATGGACCAATTACATCAAGCAAAACGTTTGACCCGAAAGCTGAATTAGCATGATCACAATGCTAAGAATTGTGGAGCAAGGAACCACATATTCTGCAGATAACTCTGATTTGCTCCAAGAAAAATACTAGCTTGACACGTTGACCAGAAGATAGTATGACCTCCTGAGGAACGAAGAAAACTGGATGATTCAAGGACATACTAACCTTGATTCGGAAGCCCAAATGATGCTTTTTCTTGCTTGAAGGATCCATTGAAATAAAGCTACCAAACCAGTTGCCAATAATTCGACCAACTTGAGCAGTATAGTATCAATAGGAAGACCATAAATTGAGATCCATACAAGCGCAGAACCAAGATGTAAATTTTGAATAGACATACCAGGAGACCATTGAGAGAATACACACAGAAAGTTCTGCACCCTCCATGTTCCTTGGTCTAAAATATATTCTCTGTCCCTTCTATTTTGAAAGAAAATGAGAAAATGATTTCCATACGCTTGAGAAACAGAAACTCGACCTCGTAAACTCCAATGAACATGAAGAAGAGATTGGATCTTTGAAACATGAACCATATTCCTAGATATAATTCTCAAGAAAAGATAATGATTTCTATCATATATATGCTTCATATTGATCAACTGCAAGATGAACAAGAGAAAAGATATGAAACTAACACCAATCAAGACATGAATAAGAAAGAAGATTAGAACTCGAACATCTTGGTGTAGATGAAGAGAAGTAAACTGATGGAAAAGATGCTTAAAACCATTAAAATCTGAGACCGCAGGACCAGAGAAAAGATTCTCCCTTTGGATGGACAGAGCATGCAAGTCTCCTCATGGAACAATCCATTTTCTTCCATTGTCTTTATTAAATATGAACGTATATAAAAAATTCTTAACGCTTCTTAAAATTATTAAATCTTTGGATAATAAATCAATAACGCCTTTGAAAGTAATTGATGGTATTCTATTTTTTTAATAAAAATTGATGGTATTCTATATATGAAAGCCAAGGGAGAACACTAATTGGTTTTTACACTACTACAAAAAACAGAATTCACGTCCCCATTTCACGTCTCTTTTTTGAAAATGAGATGTAAAAAAAAGGCGGTGGCAAAATTGTAAATAAGTGAAACACTTTTAACGTCTCTTTTTTAAATATGAGACGTGGATTCTCTGAAAAAAGAGCGCCAAACAAAAAAATATGGGAAAATATAGGCGGAAAATTACTTTCCACGTCTCACAAAGAATGTGAGACGTGGAAAGTTGTTTTCAACGTCTCACAAAAAATGTGAGACGTTGAAAACTGCTTTCCACGTCTCACATTTTTTGTGAGACGTGGAAAGTAGGCAAATTTTTTTTTTTAAAAAAAATCTAAAATCTTTCCACGTCTCATTTTTATTTATGAGACGTGGTTTATTGTGAAATTTGAGCGCGGAATTTGAAAATAGGCAAAATAATAGGCGGGAAATTACTTTCCGCGTCTCACAAAAAACTTTTTTAAAGTGAGAAGTGGATTTAAAAAAAAAAACTTTCAACGTCTCATAAATTTTATGAGACGTTGAAAGATGTGGATTTAAAAAAAAAAACTTTCAACGTCTCATAAAATTTATGAGACGTTGAAAGTGACTTTCAACGTCTCATAAATTTTATGAGACATTGAAAGATGTGGATTTAAAAAAAAAAAAACTTTCAACGTCTCATAAAATTTCAACGTCTCATAAATTTTATGAGACGTTGAAAGACGTGGATTTAAAAAAAAAAAAACTTTCAACGTCTCATAAAATTTATGAGACGTTGAAAGTCACTTTCAACGTCTCATAAATTTTATGAGACGTTGAAAGACGTGGATTTTAAAAAAAAAAAAAACTTTCAACGTCTCATAAAATTTATGAGACTTTCAACGTCTCATAAATTTTATGAGACGTTGAAAGTCCTGACGAGGTGGATTTAAAAGAAACAGACAGAAGATCTTATCTTTGCTTTTGGTCTCTCTCTCTCTAAATTTACAGATCTGATTTCGAAATTTCCATTCCATCTTCTCTCTCTCAACATCTCCCTCGACATCTTCTCCCTCGCCGTCCTTCCCTCACCACTGCCTTCACCTTTCCCTCACCACTCCCTCGACATCTCATTCGAAATTTACAGATCTGGTATGTAGTTGTTTTTTTTGGAATAATATAGGAGTACAATGATTTATCAATTACTTTGTGCCACAGATTTTGTATCCCTACTTCCCCTTCTTCAACTTCAACCTCTCTTCCCCTTTCCGTCAGTTTCTTTTTCTTCTCCAAGCTTAGATCTTTCCATGTCGCCACTGCCACAACGAAGCCATGGTCTCTTCTATCTCTTCCTTTCTTATATTTATATTCACTTCTAGATCGTCTATGATTTATATACAAATTCCCAATCTAGTTTATTCGTTGATTTTTTTTTGTTTGAATTGAAATGTGTTTTTTTTTGTGATTAAGAGCTCGCTTGACAACCCCAAAGAGCACCATGAACTGGTCAGGCATGATGTTAAGCAGGTAAGAAGCTTGCCTCTGCTCCTTTTTTACCGACCCTGCCTTCAGTTATTTGCATTTTGTATATGTTTGTTTTAATGAATTAGTATTTATTATTGGCATTGATTTGTTAAAACTTGGTCGTGACTTTTGTTTATTTCAGGTTATATGTTCAGTCTGTGATGTTGAGTAGGAGGTAATTAATGTCTTCTTTATTGTGATTTACTTAGTTGAATTGACTCTGATTGGCTTCTAATATTAGTTTGGATATAAATAATAAAATTAGTTCATTTTTTTATTTTAAGTGTTATATTTCTATTATTCAGATAAAATATTGGGGTTTTTTTTAGATTGTGGTTAATCAGCCTAATTAAAAAAATATTCTTTTTTTTTTTTAAAAAAAAGACTTTTCACGTCTCTTATTTGAAAAAGAGACGTGAAAAGTATTTTTTACGTCTCACATTAAAAAAGGAGACGTGAAAAGTGGTCGCAGAAGACTTTCCACGTCTCACATTCAAAAAAGAGACGTGGAAAGTCCCCACTTTTCACATCTCATTTTTGAATGTGAGACGTGGAAAGTCTTCTGTGGCCACTTTTCACGTCTCACATTAAAAAATGAGACGTGGAAAGTGCGGACTTTCCACGTCTCATTTTAAATGTGAGACGTGGAAAGTTCCGACTTTCTACGTCTCCCGTATCCACGTCCCACAAAAAAGAGACGTGAAAAGTCCAAAAAAAGAGACGTGAAAAGTGTTTTCTGTAGTAGTGTTATTCTGAGGAGAAAGCTGCTTTCCTATTTGTTTGAGTGTGTAGGTCTAGCTGCTTTCGAAAGTAGTTGATGGTATTCTATTGAGTAATTATTGTCCGATGGATTAATATTTAATATATTTTTCATAAAAAACAAATGAGAAAACACAATCAACAATGAGATCACAACGGGAAAAAAAAGAACTCAAAAGAAAAAAAATCGTTGTCTCACCTTTCAAAAATTTATTTATTTTTTGCCAGCAATCCTTAAAAATTTATGAAAAATCACAATCAGGTCTCTAAATTGTCAATGCAGCACCTTGAGTTATCACAGGACCTGATTGTGATTAATTCCTTTATCTAGAATTAGGATTGAGCTGTGATTTTTCCAAAAAATTTAATTAACACCTTGTGTACATGTATTATGCAGTTATATTTCTTTCATTATAAAATTTGGGAAGGCCCCACGTGCTTGTTGGGGGAAAGATAAGGTAGGCCCCACGTTCTAGCACACATTTTCCTCGTTTGTTGCAATACTTCGTCATGGACTTGTTAATTGTTATTTAAAGCAATATACCTATTCTTTTTAATTTAATGTAAGAGATAAGAATCATTTTTACCCTAGAAGTATTTACTAAGGACCACTTGATATCCGAAAGTTTTTTAGGATCAATTTTACTTCGAAATTTACCAAAATATATCAATGTTACCATCATTAGTAAGTGTAAAATTTGAGACCCAATTAACACATGGCACAAACACATCATCATTTAAAGCCACTTTATCATCTCCCTCCCTCTTCCTTGTCATATGCCCTATCTTCTTCTTTTTTTTGCATGAAAGCCTCCGGTGTCTGGCCTCTTCGAGAACCGACTTGTCCGGAGTCGCCCCGAGATTAAGGGGGACTTCCCAAGGATCAAACTCGGGCCCTTTTAGCAAATGGCGGGAAAGGTACTTACCAACTCACTTCAGACCATCCGAGCAACGCCCCTGGGCATAGGCCCTAGCTTCTCCTTCATCTTCTCTCTCTCTCTTCCTAGCCATTAATCATTGAAAGCATTTCAATGTCAGGATGCCTCAACTTAACAACAAAAATGACAATTCGTTTAGGAATATTTTGAAACGTTGGAGATCCTTGTATAAATATTGACCTCGGTATTTGGCAATTCTCTCTGATATTTTATCATAATTTCCATGCGACCCATTGCGTGCTTTAATGGGCCGTATGGGCCCATTAAGTGTTCAAGTAACCAGCATATGTCAAGACCCAACAACGTCCAACTAGATTTTTTTTATTAATTACTATTGTTTAATAAATTTTATTTTACTAAAAGTTCAGTATCTGAAGATATTATTCTTATCTTTTTTTATATCATACCCAATTTTCAATGAGTAGAAAGTTTGCCCTTGTCCATTGAAAACAAAAAACACAGAAGAAGAAGCAAATATCTCCTTGCTTTTTTAAGAAAATTCTACCAATCTATTATAGGTTCTGTTTGGCATAGGGAAATGGAGTGGAGGTAAGGTGGGAAAAACTTTTAATGAGTTTGATTTAAAAGAAGTGAATAAACAATGTTATAAAATTTTAATAGAAAGAAGATATAAAACTAAAGAGTAAGAAAATTAATTAAACCTTTTTACCACACTATCTAGTTATTTCTTTTAAAAAAATCCAACTTATTAAGATTCCCCCCCATTTCTCTTATGCTAAACAAACCCTTAGGCTTGGTTTGGTACACAGACTTAGTTTTGATGGAAATGGAAATGGAGATGGATATGGAGATCTATATAGAGATGGAGTTTAAAAGTATATTTGGTATGTCTTGAAAATGAGACCTAACTTTTATCTGAAAATACTAAAATACCCTTGTAATTAAAAAATTCTTTGCTCCCTATGCTCTCCTCCATCACAAACCTCCGACCTTAACCAACCACCAGACCTTCAAAGTTCAATAACTCACTCATCAACCACCCACCAACTAGCAACGACCCACTAATGAACCCAAAATAAAAAAGAAACACCACAGATTTCAGGAAAAAAAATACATATGAGTATCATCAAATTATGAAAAATCAATCGAAGCTACCCAGACTCTTAGCATCACCATCATTGAACGGAGTAGTATAACTCCGTCGCATGTCGATCAAACTCCCACATATCGCGTTGACACTTAATCCATGCTGGAGAAGATGAAGAACGAGAAAGGATCGAAGGTCTAAAACAAAAATTTTGAAAATCTATTGATATATTCGTAGGTGACGGTGATAGAGCCGTCGAAGACAAAATGGAGAAGATGAGGATAAGTGAAGAGCTTCGAATTTGGGATAAAAATCGGTGTAGTGCCACCTCGGGTCCGCTTTCCAAGACATTAAACCCAAGGGTAGTGGAAGCTATCCCCGGGTGTCGGTCTCAAGGAGCCCTAATGCAATTTAGTTCCTAGTAGCTAAACGAGAAACTTGTAAAAGACGGGTAAAAGCATTTTGGTTGGTTTTAAGTATAAGAGTTGATTGAAAAGTGTGATATGTTCATAAATAAATTGAGATTGGATTTAAACTGGAGATTTGGATTAAAGGGGATGATTATTCTTGGTAAATGGAACTTTCGGGAATAATTGATTTTTAAGATTTTTGGGAGTTAAAAATAGCCAATTTTATTAAGAACCCTAAAGGAATTCCTTTAGACTAGAGTTAGATTAATTTAACTAATGCCAGAACCCCGCACGTTAACTAATTTAATATAAGTTTCTTAAGCACTTGACCCAATTAAACCCACCAATCACAAGGGGAGTCCTACAACCAGAACCCCGAATTGTAACAAAATTAACCTATTAATTCCAATTCAATGGTGGAACCCCAACCAATAAATTAAACCTAACAGGTTTAAGTCCAATGCCACTCAAGAAATTAGTAGATTTACTTGCTAATTTCTAAACACAAATACTTGACACCATGATTCACTAAACAAGAACCCTCATTTAGCACAAGATTTTATCAAGAAAGTATATATTAAGTGATGAACCCATACAAATAAAATACGTCCAAGTCAATAGGTGCAATGTCAAGCATCCATATAAAGAAAATAAACAATATAAGTTGTTTCTACCACTCTCATACAAAGATATAGAATGAAATTACAACCAAGTGCATATAACAAATTCTAGAACCCTAGACAATTTGAGATACATATATGGAAGATAGAGTGGAGAACAAAACTCCCCTTTGAAGCTTCAAGCTCCTCCCTTGAGCTCCATCACCAAGAATAGAAGAGCTTAGTTGATGCTCTTCATGGAAGGAACAACAACCAAGGTGGAAGGAATGGTGGCCATGGAAGTTTAGGAAAGAGAAGGGTGGAAGATGAAGAGATAAATTTGAGAGAGAATGAGGATTAGGGTTTTGTGTGGTGGTTCCAATCTGACCTAATGGGGTTTAATTTTTGTGTTTTATGTCCCTAAGTCGGGTCAAGTGAGTGGGTATTGGGTTGGATCTGGATTTGGCCCAAAAACTTGAATATGATATGCTGTAGATCGTGCTACTTGCCGTGGCAACGACGCTCTCTGGTCCTTTCTGGCTTACTCGCAGTGGGCTTGCCATGAGTGACATGCTTCTCTGCTTCTCCAGGGGCCTGTTCGCCGTGGCGAGCCACAGCGAATGGTGTAGTCTTCTGCCCCTTTAGTTAGCTAGCTTCTCTGTTCGGGGTCCGATTCTTTTGGTCCTGAGCAACCTTACAGGTAGAAATAAGACAAAACCAATATCAAATAGCCCTATAAATTAATCAACAAATTAATCTACAATTATGGCCAACTAATCCTATTTTTATGCTAATCTCACCCAAGAGTCTAAGATCTTTATTAAGCACAAATAGATCAATTATGCATCTCAATCATGTTAGAAGCCTTAATTAAAGCATATAAAAACACTACAAATCTCTGATTTGTCAATGAGGTCAGCCATTGATTGTCGCCGAAAATATGTGGAAAGGATGTGGTGAAGATCTTTGAAGGAGCTGAGGTGTGTGGATCTTGTTGTTGCCGTCAGAGATATGTGAAGAGGACTTTTAAACCTAGAATTCCATGGATTTTTTTTTATAATTCCATGGGATGTAAAGGCCATTTCCGCTCATTTTGATGGAATTGGGCTACATGGAATCTAATTCCATGACCTTTTTTTGGGTACCAAACAAACTTACACTTGGAAATCAATTCCAATTTCATATCCATCCACCTCAATTCATCTGTACCAAACAGGCCCTTAGAGTGATACTTTTTTAATATATTACATAAGTGCCTATTGAGTTAGGGTTTCACTACTCCTTTGTTGCTTTATTGCCTTGAGCATGATTTATGAAACGTAAGGAAAACAATAAGCGTCACTACGACAAAAAATACTTTTCACGTCTCTTTTTTGGGACTTTTTACGTCTCTTTTTGGTGGGACGTGGACACGTGAGACGTAGAAAGTCGAAACTTTCCACGTCTCTTATTTAAATGTGAGACGTGGAAAGTGGTCTCTTATTTGAATAAGAGATGTGGAAAGTCTTCTTTTTTTTAAAAAAGGATTTTTTATTTATTTAAAATGATTAAACCCAATCCAAACAAATCCCAATATTTTACTGGAATAATAGAAATAAAATACTTAAAATGAAAAAAAGAACTAATTTTATTATTTATAGCAAACTAATATTACAAAAACGTTAGAACACAACTTTGATCCTTAAATATGAGATGGTTAGCAAAATAATAATAAATGAAACAGACCATAACAAGCGCTAGGGACCAAAGAAAATGGAAACAATTGAACGGAAGTACTAGATGCAGCAATTCAACAAAAATATATGGGCAAGAAGATGGAAAAAGAAGAGTTTACCAAGCATCTAAATCTTAGCAGAACTTCTTCTGTATTGAACTTCTTCCAAGCTTCTTGTTTCATAATCAAAAAAATAAGAAATACAATAAAGGCAACAGGCATTAATATGGTACTCCGATGATCGAATAATAACTATTGCAAGTAAAAAGCACTGTTGAAGAGACAACATGTCTTTACTTAAAATAAAGTTTTGTTGACAGTCCTTCACATGGAGGCCTTCTCACATCAAACAAGAAATTTAGCAGTGGATTGAAGGTTTAGATCCCACCAGGATGAATATAACGCTATACACTCTAGCCAATTATCAAAATCAATCATCGATGATACCTAAAATCTCCAAACCCATCAAACTTCAGAATTCCCTAAACTTGAAAACCAGAAATATAATCTTTCTCACATACAAGTTGCTTAGCGCATACACTAAAACTGTCACTTAGAACAATAACCAGTTAAAGCTTCAAACAAAAGTTTACTCTTCTAATTGCATGACCATAATCGATGAAAAGATAATAGAATATTATGGTCAGGAAGTAGAAATAGTTATTCTGACTACTACCCATGTCAGCCCCACCAAGTAAATGACATTAAAAACAAACTTTAGAAGACACAAAATTAACCAAAATTGCTAACATGAAGTGATGTAGCCTTGAAAATTTACATAAAGTTTCCTAGAGTTCAGATCAAAAACAACAAAAAGAAAAACAATTATACAAGAACTTCTGTAACTAATTTCTTAACAATTTTGGCTTAAATCAACTCACATCTTGCTGAAGTTTAAATTGCAATCAAAGCCCCTTTAAATTCACTAATGATTAATTAATTACGATAAAATGCTCAAGTTATCTATTTCTGCATTGTTCATACCCCTCCCTCATGCCCCAAACACCCACAAAAAATCTTGTCCTGGCAGAGGAAAGTCCATAAACAACTTTGATACGTCAAAACCTTTTATCCAATGATTTCTTTAATTGTCAGGCTGAATTGCAAACAACAATTGAACATTACATAGTAGAGACAGATATAGCAAGAAGAAAACCTTTATGTAGACGCAACTCCCCAGTAGTTTGCTTCTTAATTAGAGCTCCACTACTTGCATTCTCTGCAAGTTCTCTCTGTTTTTCTTGTACTTTGAATATTTTAATCATATTTCTACATCAAGAATGCCAAATATATTATTAACACACAATCCATAATAGTCTACAAAAAATTGTGCAAGAAATAAGGCATCAAAACTGTAAGGAAGAACCACAATCAAATCAGGAAGTGAAGACACCAATATGTTAAGACAAGCTGGTTCGACAAGCAGCACAAACATCTGATAACAAACCAATAAATCTCTAGTAATAGAATAAGGTATCCTCCCATAGAATAGTAACCAAAGCACTTGCTCATAGATTTAAAAGGCAGTTATCACAGGAAACAATCATTCTAACAATTAAATGATATACAGTTCATTAAGCTGAACATTTATCATGTCAAAACAGAGCAATAGCACCTCGTTCATCATTTATAACTACTAAACAGGCTTTCAAAGTAAAAGTATTCATATAAAGTCCAATCATTTAGGATAAGATGACAAGCTTAACATAAGGATGTCTCAGCAAACCTAGGAAACTATGGAGAGCATTAGCAAATAATAAGCCCCCAAACATACATATTTAACAAGTATGATGGCAAAAGAACATACACACCGCTTACTCCTCTGTCCTTTGATGACTTCCTAGTCTTGCATTTCGTCTCTCCTCAGGTTCCCCATCAACTTCCTCAAACTTGGATGATAAGGAGGCTTTTGCGACCAAAAAGTACAGATCAGTAGGTAGTTGATAAATCATTGGACTGCCATATTATTCCAAAAAAACAAAAAAACAACTACATACCGAAACTTTCTTGGATGCAAATCGCTAGCTGCGCCTGTAGGGTGTTGGTTTTGGTCCTCAAATCATCTTGGGGTCTTCTTCATCGTCATCCTCCTCCTCGTGCTTTTGTTGCCGACGGCTGATTTGGGGTTCTCTCTTGCTCTTCCGCCATTGGGTTCAATTTTGGTTCAAAAATCACAAAATAAAAAAAAACGTAAGCGGGAAATCGAAAGCCAGAATGTTTAAAATCAGATCAAGAAAAGAGCGAGGATTTAGGTTAGGGAGAGAGATAGCTGAAGGAGAAGCCGAGGGAGATGCCGAGAGAGACCAGAAACACAGGAGAGATCATTTTCATCCTTTTCTTTATAAACCCACCTCAGTTTCAACTTAGGGTTAAGAAGATCTATGAGCTGACGACAAGCATAGCAGCCAGAGATGCTAGAAGATGGTGGACGCAGAGTTGTAGCAGAGCGTCGACGCTGAAATGGGGCAGATTTTTGCTTTTGAGAAGAAAATGGAAGCCGAAAATGAAGATGGATCGGGGATTGATAATGGATGAAGGGGGAAGTTTCTTTTTTTCTCCCTTTGAAAGGCTTTCAACGTCTCACCCTCTCAACGTCTCACCAATCATGTGAGACGTGGAAAGAGGAGGATTTTTTTTAAGGGTTTTCAACGTCTCACAAATAATGTAAGACGTGAAAAGAAGGGAAATTTATTTTTTTATTTTTTTTCTTTTGAAGGGCTTTCAACGTCTCACAAATTATGTGAGACGTGGAAAGAGGGAGAATTTTTTTTTTCTTTTGAAGGGCTTTCAACGTCTCACAAATAATGTGAGACGTGGAAAGAGGGAGAATTTTTTTTTTCTTTTGAAGGGCTTTCAACGTCTCACAAATAATGTGAGACGTGGAAAGAGGGAGAATTTTTTTTTATTTTTTTTCTTTTGAAGGGCTTTCAACGTCTTACAATTTTTGTGAGACGTGGAAAATAACTTTCAACGTCTCACAAATTATGTGGAAAGTTGAAAGAGAACTTTTCACGTCTCACAATTTTTGTGAGACGTGGAAAGTGATTTCCCGCCTATATTTCTCACCTTTTTTCGTATCCCGCTTATTTTTTGGAGAATCCACGTCTAATAATTAAAAAAAAGACGTTGAAACTTTTCAAAATATTTATAATTTTACCACCGCCTTTTTTCTACATCTAATATTTAAAAAAGAGACGTTAAATTGGGACGTAAATAGTGTTTTTTGTAGTAGTACGTGGTCGTGATGAATCAAGTTAAACCTTATACCATTAAGATCTTCTTTGTTTTACACTGGATTTTACATTGGTGGCCGTTATGTTTACATTAGATATAAAGATTATTTTTATTGTTCTTTCTAAAAACACGCTTACTCTATAATGATGAACATCCATAATAAAAACAAGATGTTGAAAATTAGATCGGTCAATGAATTTAGGATTGTCTTTTAATCATTAAAACTTAAGCCAATACTAGAGGACTAATCTTAACCTCAGATAATGTGAGGGGACTCATTTCAACACTATATACCATTAACTTATTTCTCAATCTTTTGTTATGGGACTTTATTATATTATCTTTAATAAACTCATCATTATTAGAATGATATATTTAATTTTGATATACAAAAATATTCAACTATATCTATAAAAATTTATCCACACAAATGAATAGAATATTCATGTATAATATTATATATAATATAATAAAACGGAGTAAATAAAGAACACAAGTTCTTAATATATAAAAAGCATGAACACAAACGACTTGTATTTTTTTAACTCAAAATTGTGGTTTTTTTCAAGTGTAGGAAGAAAAAAATAAATACAACCCAGTCAACATGTCTAAAACTCTTAATCATGGCTTGATAAAAAACGACTTTACTGGTTTATTAGTCGTAAAAGTTGAACTGGGTTGAGTGTTGATACCATGGATAAAAGTCACTCAATCTTGGACATTGTGTATGCTATCAGAATACTCATGATGCCAGGGAGGAAGATAGTATAAGAGCAAGTTTACAGAGCTGCAAATATATGTGTAGACTTTATTGTAAACTTCACTCATAGCAATGACGAAGTCTGATATTTACACGGACGGAGGTAGTACTTTGTTGGATCTTGTTGGTCAACATAAAAATTTGTTTTTTATATTCTTGTTGAATATATGAAATGGTTTGTTATAAATAACAAACACTGCATTAACCAATAACGTAGGTAAGGATAGAACTGAGAGAGGGAGGGAGGGAGGGAGGTGTAAGCTTATTAATTAGATGAGTTGGCCTATAAATAGAAATTGAATAAAGACAGCAATCATCATCACATAATTATCAATCGACTTCTCTTCGAATAATCTCCATCAATTATATGAGCGTCAAGGTAGTCAAACTCGTGAGTTTAAGTAAACTCATGAAAAGAATGTAAAATCAGATCGTAAATTCGTAAGAGTTTACCTTTATTAATAAATACATGTTTCCAATATATATTAGATAAAAAATACAAAAAATAACAATAATTTGATTTGAATATATTTTAAATGTAAATAGTTGATATTAAATATATCAATACTTATACTTTATCTAACTCAATAAAGAAATTTTTTAAGAAATTTATATATAAATTCATTGAATATGATCAAGTAAAAATAATTAACATGAGATTTAAATTAATACGATTTTCAGTAAGGTAGACACGTAAAACCGGTAAATTCAGTGTGTAAACTCGTAATGCATTTTGATTAGATAAAGATGTAAAAATGATAAAATTAGAGAGTTAAGTTACGAGTTTGATAACAATTATAAGGACATCTCTTGAAGCAGCTGTGGCACGAACAACACAACGTTAAATTCACGATCAAAACATAAATGAATTTATATACACGGCCTCGTTTAGGAGTAGGGTCCACTAAATTGGAAAGAAGTCAAAGAATTTATATTCCTTTTCGTTGTTTTTTTCCCATTCAGATCCATTCTCATGTTTCGGCCAAAAAAAAAAAAGATCCATTCTCATGTTGGAGATAATTTCTTTTGGGTACGGTTATTGCTTATGATTAAGTATTAAATATGAGTATCTCTCTTAGATTTTACTTCCTATGCTTTTTAATATAGGATATAATTGATTTTTTTGGAAAATACTAAGAAAGTTAAATAAATTACTTATAAATTGATTTGCCTAAACTTTTTCTCTAAACTAGTTTATTTGATTTATAAGTTAACATATAATCTAATAATATACAAAATACGTTATAATTAATGGGTTCATTTAATTTCCTTAATTTCTCTAAAAGAATGTCAACTGGGTCTTATTGAGAAATGGAGGAAGTAGCTCCTTATGTGAAACTTAATCCTCATTGGTATTAATTATTTTAAAAATAGCACATATTCTTAAATTGTGAGCGTGATGAAGCGAGGATATATTAGAAATATTATATATTTTTAAACTATATTTGATTTTTAATATAATATCCACTTGATCAATTTAATTTTAGTAAAAAAAGATCAATTTTCAGAAGATTATTAAACAGATCACATTAAAATATTTATATTTATCGCTTTCCTCCAAACTAATTGTTTAACTTCTAAAATTGATATATAAAATAGTAACATATATAAGTACTTTAGAAAAATCAAATAATATATGTTATACAATTAAATAAATTATTTAGTTTTTTTATCAACCTAAATTAATTAATTGTATCTTATATTAAACAACGGGGCTAACATGACAACCCCTAGTGATAGAGATTATATGGATCTATTTTAGTGACATGATTGACTTTTTTTAGGGTCACGATGTGATTAATTAATACTTGATAGAAAAGTTTATTAGCAAAGCAAAAACAAGCCAATCAATGAGGAAGATAAGAGTATTGTCCATGAAACCTACTTTTCATAGCTGCGTACAATTACACTACGCCAAAAAAATTAAATGACTTTTATTTGCAGTACTGAGAAGTGAAAACTGCTTCTATTGCATTCACTCGGATCTATCAAGGTGGAAGATAAGAGAATTGCCATGAAACCTACTTTTCATAGCTGCGTACAATTACACTACGCCAAAAAATGACTTTTATTTGCTGTACTGAAAAATGCTTCTATTGCAATCACTCGGATCTAAGTATTTCAAATTTATCTTGATTTGAAACATAAAACACTAATCTATTTTGTCCATTAATTTATAGTTTTTTTGGGTACTAAATTGTTCTTATTCATTAGACATATTAAGAGAGTTTTCATCAATGAGTAATTTCAACGTGGTACATGATTGCAAATGACATTTTATAGAAACCAACACATTTCTGTTTCAAATAATTAGTTGAGCTAATTTTTTTAATTAATTATCCAACTCCTATGAGAGTATATAATTCATTTTTCAAGAATCACGCAAAGGTACGGCAATCAGTACAACATGCACAAATTACTATATTTCTAATAATCAAGGAACAAAAAAGCGAACCGGACCGACAGGTTCAACCGTGAACCGGCCATTGGTCCGGGTGGCATAAAACCCGGGGACCTTTGACCCGGTCATGACCCGGGAAAACCGGACGACCCAGCCAAGACCCGGGTTGAACCGGTCACTTTTTTTAAAAATAATTTTATTTTATTATAATTCACATAATTACTAACTTTCACTCTACTCAATTTTAGAAATTAGGAAAATATAATACTTTAAATGCTATTTTACTTGCATATACTTAATATTTAATTATTGTTACTCTTAATATTTATATTTTAATCTGTGAATTGTAGAATAATACTTATTTTCACATGTAATCAACTAATATTTTCTTTTTTCCCTATATAGAAACATTAAAATATTCATATTTGATGAATCATGCATACCTATCTACATTTACATTTTGATATTAGTGATTATTAATGTTAATATCAATAAAATTTTATTATTTTAATATAACCGGTTTGACCCGGTCCGACCCCGGTTGGACCTTGACCCTTGAACCAGTGCCTCGTCCGGTTCGATGCCCGGTCCGGTTTTTTGAACCTTGCTAATAATATAGGAATGCCGAAAAAAAAAACAATATACGAGTAACAATTAGTAACAAAGAGTGTAATTTTCCTCTGCTTTTTCATGTTGATTTGCCTTTGGTAGGCAATTTGAACCATGCCCCAATGGGACTTCCTCTGCTTTTTATATGAGCAGTATTAATAATATATTTATGCTATTGATTAATGATTAGTCTCTTCTATGAATATATAACTATACGAGTTGTAGGGAAAAAACTTGGACAAAGCCCTGTTTGGTACTCATAAATTAAAAATGAGAGAGGCGATGAAAACCGAAAAAAAAAAATCTCTTTTATATACTTCCTCCACTTGTTCCTAAATATAAAACACATTGACATAATTTGATTAGATTAATGATATTAGTTAAGTTAGTAAAGTCATTTAATATTATTAAAATACCCTAACCGCCTACTTTTAATCTCACTCTCACTCCCTCGCTTGTTTATTATTAAAGAGAATTAATGGGAATAATTTGAGGAAAAATTGGGAAAAATTAGAATGGGATCTTATATTTAGAAACAAACTCACTTCCCCAAATATGTCATATATTTAGGAACGGAGGGAGTATAAGATTTTTTAAAAAATGGAGCCGCTTTTACCAAATTCCAAATACAATAAAAACACTTTTCTTCACTTTTATCCTTTCATCCAAAGAAACTTTATATATGTATATACCACATGCACAATAAGTGTGTAAAATAGTAGGTATTGGTGGGGGGGATTGTTGTTTCTTATTTGTGAAGCTATGAATTGAATGGAGCTCCAAAATCATTTGTCCTACACAATATCTATGATTAATTTTTAAAAGATATATTAATTGATTATATTGATGATTAAAATAATAATCAATAGTTTTGGAATATGTACTTCTAATTATATATCCATATTAACGGAAAAGCGTTTAGACCCAACCTTCGGAAGATGTGGTGGTCCTAGTTAGGTTGCATTTGCTGAATTGCTCTCAACTCTATAGAAAAAGAAGCATGGGCATCGTATGAGCTACAAATCACTCTCATCCTTTTAAAATCATTATGGCTCTGATTTATTCTTTTTTAAAACGATAGTCATTTTTATTCAGAGATATAAAAGACATGCATCTCAAATTTAAAAAAAATCCCTTCTAATTCTATGCTACCTGCTAAATATAGGGAAAATTCCAGAAAAAAGACTCTCAAATTACCAAAAGGACACTTTGATACAGTGAATTTCAGAAATAACCAGTCAGTACAATTTCGTACAGTGAGTGAATTGTCCTTTAACAAATTTAAAGGAAAAGTCGAAAATGCCCCTAGTTCAATTATTTTTTTTAATAATGGGCCACCACCACCACCGGCCGCAGGCGGGGGCCCACCCCGCCGTGGCGGGGTGGGCCAGCCGCCACGTGGCAGCCTCACAACATGCCACATGGCGGGCTGTGGGGCCACCACATGGCGGGTGTCCCTTGTATAAAAAGGACACAAAATGTGGGGGGTTGGGAATCGAACCCATCCCCTCAGCTTGGTGGCCTTACCACCAAGTCTTATCATAATATATATTACAACAAAAATATATATACCATATTTCATTTTTCTTTTAATATTTTCCCAGAATCGTATAAGGGATTATCGAATTCGGATAAGGGATTACCGAATTCAGATAAGGAATTACCAACATGTTTCTATCCAATTACCAACATAATTACCAACTTCTTTCTGCTTGTTACCAGAATCACTCAAGGGAATCCCAAATTCTCATAAGGTATTACCGAGTTTAGATAAGGAATTACCAACATGTTTCTATCCAATTACCAACATAATTACCAACTTCTTTTTGCTTGTTACCAGAATCACTCAAGGGAATCCTAAATTCTCATAAGGTATTACCAACTTTTGTCAAGGGATTACCAACATGAATATAACTAATTCCCAACTTCCCTTATGAAGTTGGTAATATACATGTTGGGAATCCCTTAACAAAAGTTAGGAATCCGTTATGAGAAGTTGGGAATTTCTTGAACATTTCTAGTAACGTAATTATGAAGTTGGGAATTGGTTCTACAACTGATTTTTTATGAAGTTGGTAATATACATGTTGGAAATCCCTTATGAGAAGTTGGGAATTCGTTGAACATTTATGGTAACATAATTATGAAGTTGGGAATTGGTTCTACAACTGATTTTTTATGTTCCCCTTAGGGAAGTTGGGAATCCCCTTAAGGGAAGTTGGGAATCCCTTAACAGAAGTTGGGAATACCTTATGAGAATTTGGGATTCCCTTGAGCGATTCTGATAGCAGGCACATATATTTGGTATTTGTATTTTGGAAGTTGGGAATTAGTTATATTCATGTTGGTAATCCCTTGAAAAAAGTTGGTAATACCTTATGAGAATTTGGGATTCCCTTGAGCGATTCTGGTAACAAGCAAAAAGAAGTTGGTAATTATGTTGGTAATTGGATAGAAACATGTTGGTAATTCCTTATCTGAATTCGGTAATACCTTATGAGAATTTGGGATTCCCTTGAGCGATTCAGGTAACAAGCAGAAAGAAGTTAGTAATTATGTTGGTAATTGGATAGAAACATGTTGGTAATTCCTTATCTGAATTCGGTAATCCCTTATCCGAATTCGATAATCCCTTATACGATTCTGGGAAAATATTAAAAGAAGAATGAAATATGGTATATATATTTTTGTTGTAATATATATTATGATGAGACTTGGTGGCTTGGCCACCAAGCTGAGGGGGTGGGTTCGATTCCCACCCCCCACATTTTGTGTCCCTTTTATACAAGGGACACCCGCCACATGGCGGCCCCACAGCCCGCCACGTGGCGTGTTATGGGGCTGCCACGTGGCGGGGTGAGCCTGAACTAGGGGCATTTTCGACTTTTCCTTTAAATTTGTTAAAGGACAATTCAATCACTGTACGAAATTGTACTGACTGGTCATTTCCGAAATTCGCTGTATCAAAGTGTCCTTTGGTAATTCGAGAGTCTTTTTCTAGAATTTTCCCAAATATATAGGCTCTAAAACAACATGCGTGCATATAGCTAGTAAAGATGAATTTTTGTTTAAAAATGAAACGAAATGGAACCAATTTTCCTACTCTTTGAAAATATGAGTAGGGAGAATTCTGTATATCTGGACAGTCTAGATTTGATTATATTAAAAATATTTTAATAGATATACAATATACAATCAAATATAGATCGTACAGATGATATCTAGACGGTTTAGATGAGTCCAACTATAAGAGGGTGATGTGAAAAAAAAAAGTAACTTGTGCATCGCCATCTAATTACAATGATAGACAATATGACAAAGTTAGAGATGTCAAAAGATGTTGAAAATGTTAACAGCCTTGTGTATGAGAAAATATTATCCCCTAACAGAGTGTGCAATCTCAAAGGGGGTGAAGATGTGATGTTGTTGAAAGCACGTTAATTTCAAGACCCCACAACTTCAGTCATACTCATCTCAAAAAATAATTCGCCGATTAATTACCACCTTCCAAGTTTGGGATGTAAATTCTTAAAGAACCACTCTTCAAAATCTTACATGTAGGCAAAAAAACTCACATCTAATTTGGGAGGAGGAGAAACCCAGCTTTGCTTGTCAGGGTGACACTGTCTAAGGACATGAACCAAATTAATCTTCAACATTATGCTCACAAGTAGTGCATGGGAATTCATTTGTAATTTGACTACTCTGTCTTTCTTGATCAATCAGAAGGCATTCTTAAAAGATAAATTATAAGAAGGTTCTAATTCGTTGGGCATCAAGTAAACACTCACAAAATCCCATTTAAAATTTTTGTCTAACCAAACATCCTCACATAAAGCCATATGTACTCCCTCTGATCCTTAATACTATAAGGCACCAACTAACAATTCTCACGTATCAATAAAATTGGTTAAAAGCACTAAATGTGTCCTAAAATTGAAGTATTTTCCAATAGCACCCTTACTAATTGCACAGAACTCTATTATTATACCACTCCATTCCTTATTATAAGTCCAATTACCACAAATTTTTTTGTTTCTAAATGTAGGTCCAATTTGGCATCAATTAATGCTAATGTGACTATTTTACCCTAACGTTGAAAATGGGGAAGATGAGGGAGAAGGTTTATACCACTATATTCTTTATATTATAAGTTCATCCTAACTAATTCTTACATGCTAAGGAGCGGAAGTTATAACATTAAATATGTTCTATTTTTAAATAATTTTCCAACTTTGCCAAATAGATGTCAAAATAATTTTTTATGCATTATAAACCTTCTCTATCATTTTTTCTATTTCCAACACATGGGTAAAATAGTCATAGTAACATTAATTGATCCCAAACTAGACTTATATTTAGGAACAAAACATTTGTGGTAGTTGGACTTATGATAAGGAATAGAGTGGTAGTGTATAAAATATTGTTTTGACACATATTCTTAAATAAGGGAAAAATTGGAATTTTTTTTAAAATAGAACATATTTAATGCTATAACTTCTACTTTTTGGTATGCGAAAAGTAGTAACGATAGACTTATAATAAGGAATAGAGTGGTAGTATATTACTCCTTTAGTCCTATTTATAAGGCAGAGGGAGAAGGTTTTATTTGGTCCTATATATAAGTCACCTAATTAAATATTGAGTATGGATGTACAAGTTTACCATTCACTTATTATGTGTTGACTTTAATTTCATGTGGTATAGTGGATATTTAATATGGGTAAAAGTTGTAAATTTGTTGGATTTTAGTGGAAAGTTAATGAGTTTTAAGGCTTTCCATGGTTTGTGTGAAATATGCTGGAAGTGACTTATAAATAAGATCAGATAAGTATCTATTACTCTCTCCCACTACCCCTATTAAATAAGCATACATGAAAAAAATAATAATTAATGCACCTAGGAAACCAACAATTGCCTTATAAAAAGTACAAAAAAATTTGTTAATTGATGCCTTATAAAAAGGACCGTAGAGAGAGTATATTGAAGACACGGAGAAGTAACTAGTACTCCTGAGATTCAAATGACATATAATTTTATTTTCATACCACCATTCTTATCATCAAAGCTAGCCTCAAATCAAGCAAGAGAAGTTTTCTATTCTTTTTTTTTTTTTTTAATTTTTGAGGTTCATTAATTATGAGGCAACTGTCTGCACCATAACTTGTTCCAAAGAAACACTCTCCTTCCCCAAGAAGATTGAAATGGAATTAAGGAAGGCTTCATCTTGTCCATATATTGGTACTACCAAATACTCATTAATGTCATGCACGGAGTGATGCCCAATTGCCCATTATTACTACTTCACAACAAATATATATATATATATATATATATATTCATCTGATCCTATTTATAAGTCACTTTCAACATATTTCACACAGACCAAGGAAAGCCTTAAAACTCATTAACTTTTCACTAAGATCCAACAAATTTACAACTTTACCCATATTAATTATCCACTATACCACATGAAAATAAAGTCAACACATAATAAATGAAGGGTAAACTTGTACATTCATATTCAATATTTAATTAGGTGACATATATATAGGACCAAATAAAACATTCTCTCTCTACCCTATAAATAGCACCAGAGGAGTATATATATATATATTATTAAAATTATACTCATTTAGATAAATCTACAACATCGAATATCTGTTTTTCTTTCTTTTTATTGATGCAAGACAAAATGATACTACCTCCGGTCTTACTTATAAGAGCCAGTTGACTTTTTTTGGGGAGATTAAGGAAGCAAATTAGACCCCTAAACCTTAATATATGAGAAATGTAATTAGACTATATGATAGTTTATAAGTAAAATAACTTAGTTTTGAGGAAAAAAGACAAATATAAACAATTCATAGTGGTGTATTTTGCATCCTTAATTTTTCCAAAAAAGTCAACTAGCTCTTATAATTAGGACCGGAGGGAGTATTAAAGATAGAGTGGAGGTTTACAAATTACTCGTACATACAGTCATTGGACTAAAATTTAAACTAGAAATCCTAATGAAACAAGGTAAAGATATAACATTAATACTAACAGAAGAAAATACTTTAATTAAAGCTAAAATTTTCTGCCATGTTATGTTAATGGTAGATTGAGAACTTGCAGGAAGATGTATAAACGGCTTCTTCACACAATGGATGTCAAGTGATGTTGGAAGTATCCTCAATAAGGTCTGTATTATGACTTCAAAATAGGGAAGCTCTCTGCAGACATTCAAGATGAAATTCAGTGGCTGAAATATCAAATGTTAGTACAAAATAAACCACATTTTCCTAAACTTAATTAGTAGATAACGCATTTTACCTTATGCATTTACAAAAATGACAGGCAAAATCTTACAAAATACTCCATACTAATTAAAAAAAAAATCCCTTTTTTGAATACTCCCCCCGTTCCATAATATAAGGTCCATTTTTTTGAATGATCTTGTCCCACAATATAAGGTCCTATTTGACTTTGTTTGAGTAATAAATGTTTTTTTTCCCATTTTACCCATGCATTAATTTTTCCACACATTCTTTTTCATCTTCTTTTCATAATTACCCCCCTCTCTTACTCATTCATAAATAAGGGCAATATGGTATATTTCCTACACATTTATTGTTTTTAACTAACTCTAACTAATTTTTTAGGAACCCATAATTTAGTTAAAAAGACCTTATATTATGGGACGGAAGAAGTATATAATAATGAAAGCAGCAGCAGAAGTAGCATATGATTGGATTGTAAGGAATGGTTGGTTCTGTGTTGCTACTTGCTAGATCACGTTCGCGTTGTTATCGTACTCCGAATTTGGACCCAAAAAAAAAAAAAAGAAGAAGCAGTAGACGCCCATTTCATTAATTCATTTTTCGAGCTACTTGTATTAATGGTTTCATTTTGGTTGGTTTCGTTTCCTCACCGTTCAACTACTAACCCTTTTAACAATGGTTTCCATATTTAATATATACGCTCATTCGTGAAAAGACTTCTTACTTTATTATACCAACATTAAATATGGGGAGGGGAGGAGGGTTGTCTGTCTCAACTCCTAATATATCAAATAGTTCCTTGCTTAAGTTTTTCTAAGGTGACATGTTGCAAGTTCAATCCTTTATAGAAACAATGAATACACAAAGTCCTAACGTTGGATGCATGATGATAGAAAAATATAGGGAAAAGAAAAAATTGTCTCTTTGAGTCCAATTTAATTTGAGCATTTGATATTGATACTGAATATATGATCTATTTCTAATATTTATCACTTTTTAAAACTGCCACTATCAATACTCTCTCAACATTAATTTAGAAGAGGGAATTGAGGAAGATGATAATGAAAATTTAGAAAAAAAAAGTCATATTAATTAATTTAATTAACATACTTAATCTAATCAATTTATAAAAACATATCATATTTTAGGACTTTAGGACTGGAGGAAGAATACTGAGGGAGCAAAAGTTTGATGGTAAAAATTGGAAATCATTAACTTATTGTATTACATATATACCATTTCAATTTCTTTTAATTTTGTAATAAACAAATATTGATTATATAAAAAAAATACTCATGAACACTCTTCTGGTTCTATTTACAAGTTAAATAAAGAATTTTTTTTGTCCTCAATATAAATTACTACCTCATTAAATTAAATTTATTATATGAATACATACAATTTCACCCCTAATTTATTATAAAACATGTTAAAATGCCTCATAAATGTGAATAAAAAATTGCTCCTAACAACTTACCAGTGGCCTTATAACCTTAGAAACATGAACTCTCAATTCTTTTTTTTTTTTTTGATTTCTCCTTCGGTGATCCCAGGGCAGGCCATCTTTCAGGCACATCAACAGCCCCAGACTAATCCGAATCGCCAAATTGCAGGCACCTCAAAGGGTGGGATGGCTGGCCAGGGGATTTAACATTTTTTCATACCCAACGAGGATCGAACTCTCAATCTGGTTAAGGGAGGAGGAGCCCCATACCGCTTCACCACATGTCCCTGGTTACTCTCAATTCTTACTACTAGTATATTTTATAAAAAAGGGACGGAAGCAGTAGTTTAAATAGTACTTTTAGTCTGTTGGCCAAAAAAAAAAAAATAGTACTTTTAGTCTTTTACAAGTAGGACCACATAAATATAACAATAAAACGTGGGGTATTGTTTGAAAATACAATGGGCATGAAGGAAAATTAAAATGTTATGTTAATAATAATAATAATGTAGGTGATTGGAGAAAGAACAGTAATCATGCAATGTTCATAGGAATTAAGTGATGAGATGGATACAGTTAATTGGAGGTCGGTATTATGCATTAATTTCATCCACCAACAACTACCCAATCCCATTAATAATCTCTCTCTCTCTTCCTTCTTCATCTCCATCTTCAACTTCATCCTCTTCCTCTTCATCCACAGCCACCATTCCTAGCTACTACTTGCACTTTCTTTCATCACCATAAGAATAATAATCCCTCCTCACCACTTTCCCCTCCAATCAAACAAACCCTAATGGTTCCTTCTGCATGAAACAACATCTCTCTCTCTCTCTCTCTCTCTCTCTCTCTCTCTCTCTCTCTCTCTCTCTCTCTCTCTTATCCAGTCAAAAATCCTCCCTTCACACGTAATTCATTTCCCTTCTTCACACTTTTCTCGCTCTCTCTCCTTTACTCTTTAAATGCCTTCATATCAATCCTTCACCTTTTCACATAACTAACCCCACCTTTTAGGATCATCATTTCACTACTAAATAGTAAACTAAAGTTGTAAACTTTAGTACAAGTTTCTATTTTTTACTTTCTTGGTGATGGAGATAGAGGCGGCCGGTAATCATAGGACGGCGGCGGCAGCGATGCCAGCGTTGAGTCCGTTAAGTGAGACGTTATGGAGGGAGACAAAGGCTAACGTGGACATCGTCGGAGATGTGTCGGCTAGGCTGACATGGAAGGATCTAACGGTGATGGTTACACTTGGGAATGGGGAGACACAGAATGTTCTAGAAGGTCTCACCGGTTACGCCGAGCCGGGGACTTTTACGGCCTTGATGGGGCCCTCCGGCTCCGGCAAGTCAACCCTCCTTGATGCACTCTCTAGCCGTCTTGCATCCAATGCCTTCCTCTCCGGTTCCATCCTCCTCAATGGCCGCAAAGCCAAACTCTCCTTTGGCACTGCCGTAAGTTCAATATATACATGTGTGTGCATTTTTTTTATATGTTAATTAACTGACTACTTGCCTTTTTTTGATATGTGTGTGTATGTGTATGTTGTTGTAGCTATGTGACTGTTCAACTTCTCATTTTTGTACTGTATTAGTGGAAAATTGAGAACATGGAATTTGAAATGGATGTTGAATTACTAAGTGGATCTTATAGTATAGATGAGGATTTGGGGGAAGGGAGGAGGATGGTGAAAAACGTAACATTTAATTAAGAAACAAACATGATGATAAGATTTTGAATTAAAAACAATGAAGAAATTTTGTATGGGTATTATTGTCTTTTTCGAATTTTTATGTGTTGTGCTCTGTTCTTGGAGAGTAAGAATATGTTTTTTTTGTTTTTTTTGAAGAAATTGAAGTACATATTGGATCTTATATTATAAATATATGAGTTTTGAGGGAAGGTAGGAGGGTGGTGAAAAAGGGTGGTAACTTTTTAACAAACAATCATGATGATTCTTGAATAAAATCATAATGAAGAAATCTTGTTAGGGTAATAATTATTTTTGTCCTTTTCTTTTATTTTTGTGTCATCCCCTGTTTTTCTAGTAAGAAGTTGTTTTGAAGAAATTCAACTACAAAACGGATCTCAGTATGATTTTTGAGGGAATATAGGAGAATGGTGAAAAAGTTAACATTTTTACAAACAAACATGATAATTCTTGAACAAACATTTTTACAAACAAACATGATAATTCTTGAACAAAATCACAATGAAAAAAACCTTCCTTTTCTTTATTTTTGTATGTTGTCTCCTGTTTATGGAGTAAGGAGGTGTGTTTTGTAATGGCAGGCGTATGTGACGCAAGATGATAACCTGATTGGAACATTGACAGTAAGAGAAACAATATCGTATTCGGCTCGTTTGAGGTTGCCGGATAACATGTCATGGTCAGACAAGAGAGCTCTGGTGGAGAGTACAATAATAGCAATGGGCCTTCAGGATTGTGCTGACACAGTGATAGGAAATTGGCATCTCCGGGGAATCAGTGGTGGTGAGAAGAGAAGAGTTAGTATTGCTTTGGAGATCTTAATGAGGCCCAGATTGCTCTTTCTTGATGAACCTACCAGTGGTCTCGACAGGTTCTTCTTCTTCTTCTTCTCTAGATTTCTCTCTGACTAATAGAATCTTTGGAGTAATTAACTTTCTTTCTTTTCTTGTTGTGGATTCTGATTCTGGTTTAATTGTTTAAACTGTTGTGTGCAGTTTTCTGCTTTTTGTCTTTTTTTCCCTGAACTAGAACATTTGGTGCTTCTCCTCCTCCTCCTCTTGATTTCTCTCTATGATTCATGGAATCTTTGGAATATAACTTTTGTTGTTGTTGTTGTTGTTGTGGATTCTGATTTTGGTTTAATTGTATAAACTGTTGTTTGCAGTTCTCTGCAATTTGTCTTTTTTCTGAACCTGAAGATTTGTTGTTTTCTTTTCTGTGTTTTGAACTTTACTCTGTTTTCTCCTCTCTCTCTCTGTGACTTGAGACTTGTTTTCTCTGTTTTCCATGGGGTTAGGTTGAATTGTAAATTCTTGTTAATTTGGTTCAATTGGAAAAGAGAATTGATTGATGGGGGTTTTTTTTTTTTTTGGTTTCACTTATGTTTCTTGAGATGCGATTGAAAGTGAAATTTTGTTTTTTGTTTCCAAATTTACTGTCTAAGTCAATATTCTAGTGTGCTTACTTATACTATTAATTGACTAAAGGATGATACTTTGAAGTTTGAATAATGGATTTGGTGACCGTTGACTGTTAATATCCCTTAATGCTCTGATTAGTTCTTTCACTTGGCCTTAAGAAAACATTTAAATAACATTAGGATTGTAAACACAACGGTTACCTCACTTCAAGGGGCATCCTCATATGATACATTTATTTATTTTTTTAAAATATGTACCATTTGTGTCTCTGTCTTTTTGTTGTCTCCTAGCGATTTTTTCCCACTTTTTAAGTTTTTGTTTTTTTGTTGGTACAGTGCTTCAGCTTTCTTTGTGACACAAACACTAAGAGCCCTTGCAAGGGATGGTCGAACAGTGATAGCTTCTATTCACCAACCAAGCAGTGAAGTCTTTGAATTATTTGACCAATTGTATCTTCTTTCTAGTGGCAAAACTGTTTACTTTGGCCAAGCTTCTGAAGCTTACGAGGTAGTATTATAATATAATATTTAATTTAGCATTTATTTCCTCTTCCACTACATTAATTCCCTGAAAAATATTGCTCTCTCATGTATATGATGACATGCACAATATGTATACATATATGTAGTTCTTTGCACAAGCTGGCTTTCCATGCCCTGCTTTGAGGAACCCCTCTGATCATTTCCTGAGATGCATCAACTCTGACTTTGACAAAGTCAAGGCCACACTCAAAGGCTCCATGAAACTCAGGGTAATCAAGTACTAATTAATAATTAATTAATCTCAATATGTTGTTTATTACATATATTAGCATTATTGAATGTGGGATTTTTCTGTCAGTTTGAAGGAAGTGATGATCCTCTGGACAAGATAACCACAGCTGAAGCTATCCGAACTCTCATAGATTATTATAGGACTTCTCAGTACTCTTATGCTGCAACACAGAAAGTGGATGAGATATCTAAAGTGGTATGAGTTCAAATATAAAAGACATTATTTGTTATTTTGTTATTATCATTTTATGAATTAGTTTCTGAGGTAAGGTAAGTTGTGTTCGTACAGAAAGGAACAGTTCTGGATGCTGGAGGAAGTCAGGCTAGCTTCTTCATGCAGGCTTTTCAATTAACCAAGAGATCCTTCGTCAACATGTCAAGGGATTTTGGATACTACTGGCTTCGCCTTGTCATCTATATTGTTGTCACTATCTGCATTGGAACCATCTATTTGAACGTGGGAACTGGCTACAATTCCATCCTGGTAAGAGCTTGTTTATATTAACATTCATAAAATTGACTTTTATTCTAAATTGACAGCCGCAAATTGAACTTGGATTAAAAATCAATTATTGTTATATAATTTATGTTTAGATAGACTTTAATAAAATGTCAACTTCAGAAGATTCGAATATGAAATGAAAGCTGGAAAGCAGGAAAAACTTATTGCTTCAACTTTAAACAGCTTTTGCTCAAAAGCCCATTTGCTTCTGCCATTATCCCAAACACACATTTTTCCATCCAACCAGATTATGTATAGTCTAGTCCCAACTATAGTTTGAGCCTTCCTAACATTTGACTTGACTTAAAGTCCTTGTGATTTTTGTAAACATGCATTATACTTCATTAAAAGAACTTGACTGATGAGTTGTGTGTGATGATATATATAGGCAAGAGGTTCATGTGCATCATTTGTGTTTGGGTTTGTGACATTTATGTCAATTGGAGGGTTCCCATCATTTGTGGAAGACATGAAGGTATTCCAAAGGGAGAGGCTGAATGGTCACTATGGGGTGGTTTCTTTTGTGATAAGCAATACATTATCAGCAATGCCATTTCTGATACTCATAACGTTTCTGTCTGGAACCATTTGTTACTTCATGGTTAGACTCCACCCTGGCTTCTGGCACTATCTCTTCTTTGTCTTGTGCCTTTATGCAAGTGTCACTGTCGTTGAGAGCCTGATGATGGCCATTGCTAGTATTGTCCCCAACTTCCTCATGGGTATTATCATTGGTGCTGGCATCCAGGTATTATATATATATATACACACACACCTATATATAATCAAAATGCTGTTGATAGTTGAGTTACGGCTTGTTATTATTGGGATTAACATTTGCTAAAGTGACTTCTATTTTATTATGTTAACTGACTTTTGTGAACTAAATTTGGGGTAGAAGTTATTTAGTATAATGTGATTTATATTTAGATCAACATGCAGATTTTTATAAAGTCAATCTGATAGAAATTTGTTTGGTTGATACTTTCTCCCGGTTCTTAATAGGAGAGCTAGATAATTACCGTGTTTATTTAAGGAAATTAGTAAAGTTGGCTTTGGCAAAAATTGAGTTAGTTTTCTTAGAATACCCTGATCATTTTTTTTTGCATTAACCTAATCATCATGTGATTTGGAACTATCTTTGTTGGAAACTCTTTTCATTGAATACTTTGGGGATTATAAATTTCGAAAATAAAGTGAACTAGGACAAAAATGAATCCCTTATCTATGTTACGTTCCATTCCATATAATATTGGAGATAGTATATTCAAAAGTCAGTTTGAGGGGAAAAAAAAAAAAAAGAAATCTGAAACAAGACAGAAGCCAGAAAAAAGCTGTTAAAGCTATTTTTTCCCCTGCCATTGTCTCAAACATATCATTTACTGTCAAGTGGATTTCTTTTGTTTCAACTTACTTTTGAGTATTTCTAACTTTATCCTACTTTAATTAAATTGTCATGTGATGTTACAAGACATAACATATCAGAATTGTCTTTTAATATTGCAGGGAATATTCATGTTGGTGTCTGGCTACTTCAGGCTCCCACATGACATACCAAAGCCATTCTGGCGCTACCCAATGTCTTATATCAGTTTCCACTTCTGGGCATTACAGGTACTCAAGACACAAAGCTAAATCTTACTATAGCACTACTATAGACACAAAAATAGATTAACTTAATAATAATAATAATCATAACCAATATAATTGTGTATTATATATATTTCAGGGTCAATACCAAAATGATCTTAAAGGGTTGATCTTTGACAACCAGACACCAGATCTTCCAAAGATTCCAGGAGAATACATATTGGAGAACGTGTTTCAGATTGACGTAAATAGATCAAAGTGGATTGATTTACTAGTGATATTCTGCATGATCATCATATATCGCATCATCTTCTTCATCATGATCAAGATCAATGAGGATGTCACTCCTTGGGTGAGGGGTTACTTAGCTAGGAGGAGAATGCAGCAAAAAAGTGCAACACACCAGAACACAACCATTGCTCCTGATGTTCTCACTCAATCTCCTTCTCTAAGAACCTATATCACTAGCCAATCTAGTGGTACTTCTGCTAGGAAAAGGTAAGTACTTAAGCATGTAGCAATAACACTGAAGAGGAAGAGGAAGAGGAAGAAGAATGGAAACATATATATGGTGAGGGTTTTGAAGTAGTAGGGTTAAATAAGCTTATATGATTTAACATTCTTAATATATTCTTATATATATATATATATATAATTATACTGCTTGGTGATCTTGTCTATGTACCTACCTAGTTACGTTGTTAATTTGCATCATCCTCTGGTTTCTCCAATGTGAAGAGGGTGATGAGCTGAAATCTTATATTGAAATTGAAGTGTTTTCTAACATAAAATAGTCTCATGTCTCATTTTTATTTGAATGATTAAACAAGTGAATACTGTTTGATGATTTTAAGAAAACGATATAGAAGAAGATACGGGGTGGATAGAAATATGGCATGAATCACACTAGAGACCAAAAAGTGTAGCTTGATAATTTTTCAGACTTGAATCACTCTGTAGACCAAAATACACATTTTGAATATGAGTGGGTGATTTTTTTTTTTTTGAACTGAAATGTGAATGGGTGATTTCACATAACATAGTTATGTTACTATGATCCAATTTTTGATTGCTCCTCTTCTTTTTCAGTGTATTATTTTCCAGACATTTCAAATCATGACCCGATGTAATTTATCAAAAAAAAAAAAAAAATCATGACCCGATGTATCATAGTGACCCTTCTTTTAGCCTGTTGACATTGATGATAAAGATTTGTCTTTTATTTTTTTGGTCCGAAAGATATTGATTTGTCATAATGGCCATATTCATTAGATATATGAATTCTGAGTCCTCATTCAATTCTCATTACAACAATGTCGATTAACACTTATCTTGTGAAGAATTCTAGATATTTTAAATTTAAATTCCTGTAAGAAATGTTCCATATTTAAAATTTTTAATCTGCACTTTTTTATATGATGAATTTATTTTTTAATTTTTATAAAATTATTTCTATTTTAAATTATGTATTTAATAAAATACAAAAATATTTTGAACTAAAAAAAATTAGAAATTAAATCTGAACCATCCAAAATCATGTTCCAGATTAAAATGAGCACTCCACACTAATTTTCTTTATGATCATGGAATGTGCTCCCTTAGATTTGGATCTAGATCATCTCAAAATATTGTCGATAGCTTCTGGTGTAATAGGAGAGGTAAGTTAGCAAGTTTGGCATCTTTTGTGGGGTCTGCTAATTAGTTAATTAGTGGGATCATCTGTCTCAATCTCTATTCAATGTTGTCTTCTTCTTGCACTAATAATACAACTCGATTGATTTAGACATGTAGGCTATTCTAAAAGTGGTGCTGGTGATGTCTGTGTGCAAGTTGTGGTTGCCAATATGGGAAATTTATTATTTTGAGCAAAGCCAATGAGGGAAATTAAAATTGAACACTTTTATGTACTAAACGAAATCGATCATCGCTAAAATATTTGTTGCGCTCAATCTCATATATTTAAACCCAACACATCGAAAAAAGCTTGTTTGTGTGATTGCAAGCTCATAATGAGACAAGAGGCCATGAATATTCAATCAGACATATAAAAAATGCAGCAATGTGTTTTGACAATTAGAGTACTCAAAATTAGGGTTTCTTATGTGAACAGAGTGAGATTTTTCTATCATTTTTAATCTTCTAATACATTTTGGAGTACTCTTTCTTTGCTATGGTTTGGAGGTTTGAAGGCTTGAGAGCAACGGATATTGAGGCTATGGAGATTTGAAACAATTTCCTTTATGCCCCATTTGGTATAATGGAAGAGGTTTTAGTGGAGGTGGAGGTGGAATTAGAAGTAAAAATGGAAGTAAAAATAAGTTTTAAAACATGTTTGGTAGGATGGTGGAAGTGAGATATAATTTTTAATTAAAATATTAATTTACAATTTGAAAATACTGAAATGTCTTCAAACCTAAAAAAAATTTCCACCTCCACCTCTCCTAACCACCATCGACCACCTTCACTTGACCACCATTAACGCCGAAAACATAACCATTGAATTCCTTTCACATAGGCAATATCACAAACATATAGTCCACTGATTGCAAATTGAGGGCAGTAAAAACAAGAAAAATCAAAGAAATTAAAATTGAAGAGAGAAAATATCAAAGCTTGAACAGATGAAATCGGAGGAATAAAAATAAAAACACCTGGACTTGAACCTATGAAATTAATGTCATTGCCGATAAGGGGTTGTTGCCGCCGGAAATTGTAGAGGTGAGAGATGACAAAGAGGAGAGGCCACAGTCACTAATAGAAGAAGTAGATGGAGAGAGAAGTTGTCTTCATAGGTTGAAGAGGGAGATGGAGAAGGAGAGGCCGCCGTCATTGATCAAAGACGGAGAAGAAGAAGAAGATGCCGCTCACAAGGGAGAAGAAAGAGAGGCTGATGTTGCATATTGAATAAGGAGAAGGAGGAAAGGACACAGTGCAGATGTCATCATTGGTCACCGTCAGCCATTGTCTCGCTGTCAGTTGTCGTCCTCACTGTCATCCTCGCCATCTGCCTTCACCGATGCTGTGCTTCACCATTATATTGTTTCAGGAAGAAAGGAGAAGAGGGCAAAATAGTCACAGGTTCACTTCCCATGGAAGTGGAACTCGACTCCGGGTGACTAAGAAAGTGGGTTCCATCAATTTTGATGGAAGTGAGGGTACTATAGAACTGGGTTCAAACACACCAAATACCCAAATTTTAGGTTCTACTTCCACTTCCACTTCTCAATCCTTCAATTCCATCCAACCAAACGGGACCTTAGTTTTCTCTGATTTTTCTTCTCTTTCTTCTCCTAGTTTTTAATATGACTATTATATTTGTATATAAAGTGAAACCTATTTTCCTAACATGAGTGGTTAATTATCTTGTTCTAAGATTACTTTAAACCAACTTTATTCTCCCCATTTTTATTAGTTAATGAAATATGTGTGTTGAATTTATATTTATTTAGTGCTTCTAAAAATTTGGCCACTATTCGATCAGCAGCTTTGATTTGTTCATTTTTATTGATTTGATGGACATAAGTTATGCATAAAATTAAACTTGATTAAAATTGTGCTTGACTCAAAATTTAACTGTTAAATGGATGTTTTGTTGGTAATCCATAGATACACACTTGTATATTGTCAAATTAAGGTTAATGTTTAATGTTGATTTTGATTAACTGTAGTAGGATATTATGCATCGTAAGGGAATTAATAGCTTTATTTTGACCTTAGAAAGCTTTATCAAGTGCTTTAAAATTTTAGACTAACTCATTTTCATTAAAGTGTTGATCGAGAGGAGATTAATTAAATTTTATAAAGTACAAAGAGGGAAATAATCTGCTTCTGAAATTTTTGGAGTAAGTTTTCATCATTTATTGCAAAACCAAAAAAAAAATCTTCAAAATTGTACCTTTTGTGTTTTAGTAATTATTTTCATTAAAATCCAATAAAACCACGTTTATAATAAGTTATTTTTTATATTAATAAATTTTAAGAATTTGTAAATAATTTATTTTAAAGAAGGATTAAATAAGCATAAGTCAAAGTAATTTGGCTCCCAAAATGACGATTTTCATATAAATTAGGCTAAAGTATACTTTTGACTCTTTACATTTGTATTAAATCTACTTTTGATCCTTTAAGTTTGAAAGGTGCATTTTTTGTCATTTTTTGTTAACACCGTTAGTTCCACTTAATTAAAAATGTTGACCAATAAATTTAAACAATGATTCTGCGGTTTCATTTTGACAAAAAAAGTTTAAATTTTTATTCTTTAGTATAATTATTCATATATTTTAAATTTAACCATTTTTTATCAGCATTCAACTATAGAGTCACCATTTAGGTTTTGAAGGTTAGCATTTTTCATTAAATAAAATTAACGGTGTTAAATGGAAAGGACTAATAATGTACTTTTCAAATTTAGGGGTTAAAAGTAGACTTAATACAAATACGAAGGACTAAAAGTATACTTTAACCTATAAATTAATGTATTTTTCTTAAAGAAATGGTTCAACCATAATGTTATGATATGAGAGCTGTTTGATTCAACTGATTTCATGATTTAACACCTCCTTAAGTCTTATTTTAAGTATGAAGTTGAGTTTTGCCCTTCTTGTGTACGGTATATGTGTGCATGAATTCCTTCCTTGGGTAGATGATGAAAAAAAGAATGTGACACAGAAATATATATGAAATTATGAAAGTATATAAGCCGAAACCTTGATTGTTGAAACTTGAAATCAATAATTGAGATTAGAAGTGTTTCGTTAACCTCTTGTAAGAGTGTGATAACGCACATGAACGTTGCTAAAACTAAAGGAAAATTACCCAACATTCAGAAGATATATGCTTGAGCCACAACACATTGGAGGCAATTTGGGGCTGTTTGATTTGTCTATTTTTCATTTTTCAAAATATTTTTTATGATGTAAAATAAAAAAAAACATGTTTAAAAGTTGTGTTTAAAAAAACACAAATTAATATGTAAACGTTGCGTTTAAAAAACCATGTTTAAAATTACCCAACATGTTTCAATTTATGTTTTTTATATTAAAAAAAGTTGTGTTTTCAGTTAGATGATTAATACTCCCTCGAGTCCTTGTTATAAGAGCTCAAAATTTGAAATGTTTGATCTAAAATATAAAAGTCCGCCTTAAATTCTGTCATCATTTAATGCATCTTTTCCTATAGTGCTCTTATTTATTAACACTCCCTTTTATAGTACTCATTAATATTCCTACTTATATTTCTCTCTCTAATCCCATCATAAATAAGGGTAACATTAGAAAAAAATTTATATTTAAAAAATATTCATAGCTTTTAACTAAATTTTAGTTGTTTTCTTAAGAAGCGTAATTTGACAGTCAGGGATAATAAAGACCGGAGGGAGTACTAAAGTATATTCAACCAAAATAAATTGATACCCAAGTATATGTTCAATCATTTCATGTTACATCAAATCTCAATCAGTCTCTTAAATCATACAAAATAAATGCATTTTCCTGAAAGAAATAGTTGAACGATAATGTTCTAGTAAAAAAAGAAAAAATTATGAAATCATACAAGCCCAAACCTTGATTTTTTAAATCAATAATTGAGATGAAGAAACATTCAATTAACCTCTTAAACAGTGGGCAAATAAAAGCAAAAAGAAAAAATAAAAGGAGTTTAATGCGCCCTGATAACATTTGGTTCAATTTTAAAATAACATTGAACTGCTAATTTGTGAGAGGAAGACTGCGTTCAAACGATGTACGTTAGAGACGTGTTCAACTTTCCTTCACAAGTAGTTAAGGTAAAACACTAGTATTCCTTCGCAAGTTAGCATTACATATATAGAGATTCCAACTCCCCACACACACACACATATATATTACTCGTAGTGGTAGAATTCTGCACTTTCTTCTTCACTATTCTTAATTGAGAATCTGTGAGTCATTTCATTTTCTGAATTATGGCTTTGATTTTAAGCTTTGTGAGAGAAACAAACCAGGTATCAATTTCTTCATCTGAATTTTTTTATGAGCTTTATTCTAATATGGCGTTTCTATTTTACTGATTGCTCATAAGTGCAAAAAGACTTACTGATTGCTTAGAGACCATACGTTTCAACAATAGAAGGGAAGAAGCATTTTATTGGCGCATGTATAACAACTAGTGAATTTATCCATACATAACAGAAAAATTAAATAAGTTAGTTATTACTGAAAAATGGAAAACATTTTTGCAGGTCCATATAGTTTAATTTTTCCCAATTTTTAATTGGATAACCCTTTAATCAAATCTTTTAATTGCGCTCTACATTAGCATCATTAACCCTTGTAACTTTGCTATGTTAGCACTGTTATCTCATGTATATCAGCTAATTATGCTAACCGAGCAAAATTAAGCATTTAATTAAGAGAATAAAATGTGTAGATATCAACAAAATGATTTTCCCAAAAAACCTAAACAAATATATATGAGCTAGTTTTTCCCAGAATAAGTCATACATATTATTAGCGGTTATATTATGAGTGTGCATGGCTTGTAAGAGCTAGTTCTTAGATATTATATTGATTTTTTTTTTGGGTGGTGTAGGTACTTTTTGCAGGAAATTGTTATGCGAAGGAAGTGATACTAAACAGGCCTCATAAGCTGAATGCTCTCAATCTCAAAATGGTTAGTCGAGTATATTTTGATTTCTCTCAACGCATTATATTCTATATTTTGATTTGAACTGTCGAATTCCTACTCATAGGTTTCTATTTAAACTTTTAAAAAATCTTGAATAGCAAGTTGCTTAATCTTGTCATGATGATATAAAGAAAATTGGAAGAATTTTCTATTCAAGAATTACAATTAAATTTTTAAATATTCCCCCAAGAAAAGGTTCCCACCTTTCCATATCAATTTGCTTTTGATATTAATCTATAATTTCTCTCTTTATTTTTCAGATAAGTCAGATAAAGGAGAGATTGACGTTGTATGAAAAGGACCCATCAGTGAAAATCGTAATTTTAAAGGTGGATGAGCACTTGAAAATTTCTCCACCCTAATCCTTCATTTTTTTTTAATTATTTAAGAGTTAATGTGATGTTGGGTCTTGATTGTTTTCCCTTATTTGAGATTCAGTTCGTATAATTTTAAACTATATGTTTTAATCTCTCAAGTTTCTTTTCAAGTAAAATGTTAATCCCAGTATTTTATCAAGAACCCAACCATGTTGCTATTTTAGGGACCAAAATTTATCGTTTGCAACTACAGGAACGGCATTAAAATAGGGTTATCTATAATGACCAAATATTATGTTAATCAATTATTTAATTATATTTTGGGTAACAGGTACTTTTAAGTTGAGAAAAATTTTATAATGCAAAAATTAGATGCTAACAAAATTAATAGTAATTTGGCCAAAAAAACAAGATTAATAATAAAAGATAACATTAAATGAAAATTAATATAAAATACCGTCTAATTGTCTCATTAATCATCAAATATTTTTATCATCTTAAAATGTTATTCTAGAATCTTCAATTACACCTTTTCTTTTCTTTTTTTTCTATTTCCATCGTTGAGCATATAATTCTCTATTAACCTCTTGGAATTCATGTCTTTTGGCACATTCTTCATTGGATTTTATACATTTTTGGAGCATTTGTACATTTTTTAGATACTCAAAGGTAGAAAAATGTGCATGATGTTTTTTATTGCAATTTGTGCTTAATTGTGCATATTGTGGGATTTCCTCTTTGTTTAATATGAGCTTATCAAATTTATTTTGTGCAAGGTGTGTTTTGGAAAGAGAATTAGAGCCAAGGCATTTGGGAAATCAAAGATGATGAAAATGATGACAAATCATGGATAGAACACTTCATTGTAAGAGAAGAAATCAAAATTTTCAGAAACAAATTAAGCCGCAACTCAGTTTTGTACAGAACAAAACCAGGCCGCAGCTCAAAAACCAAATTGAGCCGCGGCTCAAATTTCTGGGCCGCAGCTCAATCGTATTAAAAAATTGCACAGCTTCATCTGCTCGCAGAAATGAGGGTTTAAAAGGGGGAAAACGAATGGAGGTTCATATCTTCGACTTTCTGGACATGCTTGGAGCATTTTGGGTGTTAGGGCTTGGGTTTTAAAGAGTTGGAAGTAATGATTGAGCTTTATAAGAGATTTGAAACTCTAATTCTTTAGTTTTTCTTCTTCATCTTCCTTTCCTCTCTTGTTCTCAGTTATGACTGTATACTCTCCTTAGATTTGTAGCTTTTTACTGATTATGAGTAGATAAACTTGTTATCTAGGATTATTTTGAACCCTTGTATGGATAATACTCCTCTCCTTTTGTGATTAATGATATATATGTGTATTTATTTTACTCTTTGCTTAATGTCTCTAGATGCTTGATCACTATTTAGATGTTTTGTTCATTTGATTGAAGCTTGAGAGAGTTAGGTTGAGTGTAGAATTTGGGTGAAACTGTGCAAGAACTTGAAATTTGCTTGATGAATGAATGATTTTGTTGGTAAGATAGAGATATACTTATTAACCTTGCATAGCCACATTAGGGTTAGAGTTGGAAATTGGATTTTATTAATTGTAATAAGAGATTGAACAATTGATGAAATGAGACACTTGTTCTTGACTTAAGAAAGCTTTTACAAGTATATTTTGAACCATAGGCTAACACATGTATATTTATTGAAATCATTTGTGAGAGGATGTTATTCAGAGGTTATGAAATACAAGGGAGATAAATAATCTTAGGCTCTATTTTATCCTTAAAGTCAAATAATTATTTGTAGCTATCAACTTTTATTTTTAAAGGCATTTTTTTATTAGTTAATTCTCCAACCAAAATTCGCTCTAGCTCAACTTAATTGAATTCATTAAGCCTTCTATTTGATCACATTTGTAACCAAATCCTCGTGAAAATGATACTTTCTTATCACTTTATTGCTTGACACGACCCGTACACTTGCGGAACGAACATTCTCCAAGCGGTTTTATGAGCATAACTCCATAGTCTATGATTCATATAGACTTTTCTTAATTAAATTATATTCACTACTACAAAATAGGCTTTTCACGTCACCAATTAACGTCACATAATTATAAATGTGACATGGAAAAAAAACGCGGTGGCATTTTTGTAATTAAGTTGCAGGTGGAGGGAGTTACAACGTCACACCAACCTTAAAGTGTGACGTTGAAAGTTTCAACGTCACACTTTAAGCATTTGTGACGTTGTATGTTTAAAAATGAAAAAATAAAAAAATTTGCTTTAACTTTTAAGTGTGACGTTGAAAGTCAACAGAAAATAATTTTAAATTTTTTTTTTTAAAAAATTAGTGACTTTCAACGTCACAATTAAATTAATTGTGACGTTGAAAGTCACAGAAATTTTAAAAAAAATTTTAAAAAAATTGTCCTTGACTTTCAACGTCACAGTTATATTAATTGTGACGTTGAAAGTCACAGAAATTTAAAAAAAAATTATCCGTGACTTTCAACGTCACAATTATACTAATTGTGACGTTGAAAGTCACAGAAATTTTAAAAAAAATTTTAAAAAAATTATCCGTGACTTTCAACATCACACTTTATGTAAATGTGACGTTGAAAGTCACAGAAATTTTAACAAAAAATTTTTTAAAAAAATATATTTGGGACTTTCAACGTCACACTTAATTTAAGTGTGACGTTAAAAGTCTCAGAAAATATTTTTGAATTTTTTAAAAAACAATTTTGTGACTTTCAACGTCACAAATAATATAATTGTGACGTTGAAAGTCCCCCCAGCTCCCTCCAAATATTTCCCCCCAGCTCTCTCCAATTTCTTAACACAAAAACGAAAGTCACAAAACCTGATCTCATACTTCCCCCAGCTCCCTCCCGCGCCCCACAGCTCTGCAAATCTCATACTTCCTTCCTTCCACAGCTCCGGCCAACGCATGCAATACCTGATCCGAGGTCAGGTGAGCATCCTCTTCCTTCATCCTCTTCAAGTTTTGATTTTTATGAAGTCTTTCTAACTTCAGATCTCAAAATCACCAAAATCCCATTTTGTTAATGATAAAGGTGTTAACGCCGCTCGTTGCTCCGGCGCCAATATGGAATCCGTGAAGAAATGTATGTTCCATTATTCTTCAACCACTGTGAAATTTCTGTTTATTTTCTTATTCCTTCTCTGTTTCGTTCGAATCTGGCGGGCCGGAGGGACTAAAATTTTGGGGGTGATAAGTTTAAGAGTAGAAAGCAATGATTTGTGTTTTGCATGTTGAAATTTTGGGTGGTAAGTGACTTTGAAGATTTCTGATTTTCCTCTTCTTCCTTTGCTTCCTATGTTCCGTTCAGTTTCTTTATTTCCCTCTGTTTTCTGCTCTGATTCAGTGATGAAGGAGAAAGAATTTTTGTAATGTAAGTATGGTTGGTGCTTGTCTCTGGTTATTGCAGAATTCTACTCTGTTTGGGTGGTGTACAGGGACAGAAAGTATTGTTATGATGTTGTTCTTGTTGTAGTTGTGAGATGATTTTTGTCACTGCATGTTGATTCAGATTCTCCTATGCTCATATGCGATTCCTTGCTCTGCATAAGCCGATTGTTGCTCTGATTTGGTATAATTTGAATGTTCCTTGTATGCTTATCATCTAATTCTCCTGATATTCATTCTTACAAACTACCATACAATTTAATTCAATTCCACCCCTTTATATATTATTATTTAATTGGGTTAGATCCAACTACTTTAATTGGGGATGAACCTGAGAACAACGACTCGTGCAGAGAGGGCTAATAGAAAATTGCCAAAAATCAATAAATGAGAGAGATGGATGGGTGCAAGGAATCACGGACCAATGTTCAAACTTGTTCAGATCATTGATGCTCTTTGTGCAGCTGCTTTAGGCAAAAAGCCTACCTTCTCTTTGCATTCATTTTACTAAATTGGAGTTTGTTGTACAGGAAGTTTGCAAGGGATATTGGGCAATTGAAGTGAGTTTAAAAACTGATTTGGATTGTTTAAATTTAAGAACTAGTTATAAAGTGTTGTTTGTGATATTTGATTAGTATTTAGTTTTTTTGAGGCTAATGCAAGTATTTTAGGTGTTAAGTGTATATAGAGACAAAGTTTACTGATTGTTTTGGAATTTTGATGTTAAATAGCAAAATAAATAGAATTTATATCTTGATGTTATGGGACGGAGTAAATGGTAGCTAAACTTTGAGGAACAATGGTGATTGAAAGAGAAGAAACTATAAAGAGTGGTTAAAGTAGTTACATGTAGTTTGTGATAGAATTAATTGAGACTAGAAAGGAAGTTTGTGAATTAAGAAGTTATGATCTTAGGAGACATGGGACTATTGTTGTCTTTTACTATTTTGAATTCACAGGCTGTTATAAGCATAAAGATATGTCGAATTGAGTTGTTTGAACATGATACTTATTGTGGTCACATTTATTGACTTGGTTTCTTTATTTTGAGCCTTCATTCTCATTTCTTAATCTCCCTCATATTATTACACTATTGTTTGTAGGATGGGTGACTTTAGTGCTCATGTTCTAGCTTATCATCTACTCATTTAAATTCGGAGGACCATAAACAAAACCCCTGATTTTCCAGAAACATTATAAGTAGAAGTTGAGTAATTTCTCCACTTCATCTTGGTGCTGCGATTTCAGTGTTGGGTCTGACTTCATTTGAGTAAGCAATTTCTCCACTCCATTTTGGTTATCTTGAATTTTATTACTATTAGTACTATTATTGAATTTGTTGTTTTATCCTAAAACAGTATAACTCAATAGCTAAAACAGTTAGATAAACTTCACTAGCTTGTTGGAAATGGCATAGGTTTAATAGAATGGATCGTAGTTGGATGCATACATTGAGAACCACTAAAGAGTATCAGATGGGTGTGGAAGAATTTATTGAATTTGCCAAGAGAAACGTGCCTAGTAAGAATGGCATGTATCTTTGCCCTTATGTGAATTGTGCAAATGCTTATCGTAAGAGCGTTGATGATATAAGGGATCACCTTCTTTGTGATGGGATCAATCTCCGTTATAAGAAGTGGCTTTGGCATGGGGAATTGGGAAGTACCGTACATGCTTGCCCGTCACAAAATGTAGAAGCAATGGTGGATGATGTTTGTGATGATGGAATGGACGACATGATCAATGATATTAGGGCGGAGTCATTTTCTGTGGTACAAGAGTTTGACAAGTTGCGGAGTGATGCAGAGACACCGTTGTTCCCGGGGTGTACTAAGTATACTCGGTTGACTGGCGTCCTGAAATTGTTGAAAATAAAGACAGAAAATGGGTGGGCAGACGCGGGTTTCTCGCAGATGCTTGAAGCTTTGAGTGATATGTTCCCAGCAGGCAATGTGCTTCCGAAGCGTATGTACGAGGCTAAAAAAGTTCTAAGCAAGATGGACATGGAGTATAAGAAGATACACGCTTGCCCTAATGATTGCGTGTTATACAGGAAAGAGTATGAAAGCTTAAAAGAGTGTCCAAAATGTAATACTCCAAGGTACAAGCCGAGGAAGGATGCCGTTGGTGATGATGATGGATCAACGAAAGGGGTACCTTTGAAGGTAATGTGGTACCTTCCAATTGTGCCACGGTTTAAACGCTTGTTTGCAAATGAGGTAGAAGCAAAGAAACTGAGGTGGCATTGTGATGAGAAAATCTCAGATGGAAGATATCTCCGGCACCCTGCTGATTTTCCTCAATGGAAGAAGATAGATTCCATGTTTCCTGAATTTGGTGGTGAGCCGAGGAACCTTCGTCTCGGACTGTGTACGGATGGTTTCAACCCTTTCGGGAGTCTCAGTAGCACACATAGTGCTTGGCCTATGTTGCTGGTCATTTACAACCTGCCGCCTTGGTTGTGCACGAAGCGCAAGTATGTGATGATGTCAATGATGATTTCGGGTCCGAAACAGCCTGGTAACGATATCGATGTCTACTTGGCACCTTTGATTGAGGACTTGAAGATGTTGTGGGAGGAAGGCGTAGATGTGTTTGATGCGTACAGGCAGGAGACATTCAAGTTGCGAGCTATGTTGTTTACCACAATAAATGACTTCCCTGCATATGGCAATCTTTCTGGTTACAGTGTGAAGGGTTATATGGCATGCCCTATATGTGAGTCTGACACACACTGCCACCATCTCAAACACGGAAGAAAAACCGTCTACCTCGGTCACATGAGGTTTCTTGATCGGTTCCATCCTTACCGTAGACTAAAGAAGTGTTTTAATGGCTCATCTGAGTACCGATCTGCTCCTACCCCCTTAACCGGGGATGAAGTTTACCGCCGTGTTGAGAATGTCAGTATGGTATTCGGTAAGAAACAGAAGCCAAAGACAACTTTTGAAAAGATCATTTGGAAGAAAAGGTCAATCTTCTTTGATCTACCTTATTGGCGATATCTCGATGTGAGGCACAGTATAGACGTGATGCATGTGGAGAAAAACGTCGGTGATAGTCTTGTTGGAACGTTGTTGCATATACAAGGGAAGACTAAGGACGGACTCAGTGCACGGTTAGACTTGGTTGAAATGGGTATAAGACAACGGTTGCATCCTATAGTCAGTGAAAATGGCAAGAGGGCTTATATGGAACCTGCTGCTCATACACTTTCGAAACAGGAGAAAAAAAGTCTATGTGAGTGTCTGAGTGGGATCAAGGTTCCACAGGGTTATTCTTCTAATGTTAGCAGACTTGTGTCAATGAATGATTTGAAGTTGGTGGGAATGAAGTCACATGATTACCATGTATTGATGCAACAATTCTTACCAATTGCCATAAGAGGCATTATGCAAGATTATGTCAGGAAGACTATAGGAAGACTGTGTATGTTTTTCAATGCGATATGCAGCAAAGTCATCGACACTGAAAAGCTAGACGAGTTGGAAAATGAGGGTTACATTATATTGTGCCAATTAGAGATGCACTTTGCTCCAGCCTTTTTCGATATTATGGTGCACTTGATTGTTCATTTGGTAAGGGAGATAAGGCTCTGTGGCCCTATTTATCTAAGGTGGATGTACCCTTTTGAGCAATTCATGAAAGTCTTAAAAGGGTATTCCAAGAACCCACACCGACCTGAGGCATCAATTGTTGAAAGATACTTAGTTGAGGAGGCAATGGATTTTTGCAAATCGTATCTAAAAGGGGTTGAGGAAAACCCACGACATGAAGATGGGATCGGTAAGGGGGTACGAGGCATCAAAGTAAAGACTATGTGCCGTGAAGAGGTGTTACAAGCACACCTATATATCTTGAATAATATGGAAGAAGTGCAGCCTTATTTGGACGAGCATAAGAGGATCTTAAAAGAAAAGAACCCGAAAAAGAGTGACATGCAGATTTCTAACGAGCATAATAGGACATTCATTGGGTGGTTCAAGGAGAATGTTGAAAAGGAGACCGGTGGCCTGGATACAATAAGATGGTTAGCTGGAGGGCTGCGTTTTGAGGTTGTTACGTGGGGCTCTTTTGACATAAATGGTTATTCTTTCTACACTAAGGCTCAGGACAACAACAGCACCATGCAAAACAGTGGCGTGATGGTAGTAGCCGAAGCGATGCACTTCTCCAGTTCAAAAGATAAAAACCCAAGATTGGCTTCCATGGCATATTATGGGGTAATTGAAGAAATTTGGGAAGTTAGTTACACCAAGTTCAAGGTTCCAATCTTCAAATGCAAGTGGGTTAACAATAGCGCAATTGTGATTGAACCCCACACTGGTATGATCTCAATTGATCTTCACAAGGTTGGGTACAAAGATGAGCCATTTATCTTAGCAAGTCATGCGAAACAAGTGTTCTATGTAACGGATCCCGCAAATAAGCACTTGTCCATAGTCTTGAAAAGTAAAAAGCAAAAAGATCGTGCTCCCACTTTAGATCTTGATGAGATACCACCTTTGTGCGTAATTCCACCTGAACCAAGGGAACCGGAATTGATAGATGATGACGACCAATTTGCCTCTAGAAATGATCATTGTGAGGGGATATGGGATAACACCTAAAGTGAGAATCTTTTTGAATTATAATGTATTAAGTATTATTGTTATTGTTTTGGTTTTGTGAAAGTTGTTGCCTTGTAATGACTCAATCACATCTTTGATTTGTTAACAGGTACATCATGGCGGATGATTCTAACAATCAACAACAAAACAATCCCCCTCGAAAAAAGGGAAGAGGTCCGACGAAGCTCAAAGACATTATTGTCCGTCAAGGGACAAATGTTCAGCCTATCCGTGTGGAATTTGACGAGGACATGAATCCTATTGGAGAGATTGGCGCGCAATTCGTGAGCTACGTCGGTTTTGTAGCAAGGAACCGAGTAAGCATCTTGGATGACGATTGGAGGGAAGTCGATAAAGACATTAAGGATCAATGTTGGTCAGATATCTTGGTATGTTTTATCATTATTTATCTATTTGTTCCTAATATGCATGTATTTGTTTTTTTAGTTAACTCAACTAATGTGTCTTTTATTCTTATTTTTCCTTGTAGCAAAACTTCGACGTTCCAAACACCAAGGCGTTCAAGGATTTTTGGTTGAATGAATCGCGCAAGATGTGGAAGGGTTTTAAGAATAACCTAACCAGAGACTACACCGGGGGAACAAGATGGGTCAAGATCCCTGTCAGACCTATCCCTCTATTGACCCGGAGACTTGGAAGACCTTTGTTAAGAAACGGCTCGACCAAAAGTTCCAGGTGTGTATAGGTTATAAATAGTTCTTTAACTTTGCTTCAAAAATGAATTTTGAGCACATTATATTAATTAACTAACTTAGTTTTATTTTCATAGGAGAATAGCCAAAAACAAAAGGAGCGACAAGAAAAAAATATTTACAAGCATACAATGTCTCGGGGGGGTTACAAGTGGGTCGAGAAAAAGTTGATTAAGAAACAAATTACAGAAATGGAGGAAGCGGCACGGACCGATCCTACCGCTGTTCTACAGCCTCCGCCGCCCATCTCACGTCATACGAAATGGGCTGAGGGAAGGAAGTCTAAAGAAGGAAAATTTGTTAATCTGGAGGTTGAAACAGTTGCAAAGAGGATTGTAAGTATTTTACTTGGTTGTTTATTCCTTTAACTTGTGGTTTTATAGCACATTATAACTTAAGATTTTTTCGGTTATTGTAGGAAGAACTTGGGCAGCAGACCACCCAAGGGTCCTTCACACCTTCTGGTAGGATGGACATCCTGGCCACGACAATTGGGAAGCCCGATCGCCCCGGCCGGGTACTAAGGGAGCCCAGGACTCTAGGGTTTACCAAGTATTTCGGCCATAGATCCCGAGCCACTCGCACAGATTCTACTGAGGAGATATTGGCTAAGGCTCGGGCAGAGATGGAGGCCCAGTTAGAGGAGCGGGTTGCTTTATCCGAGCAGCAGATTAAAGCACAGTTCGATGGGCAGGTGGCCGCGAAGGTCCAGGAGGCTCTGTCGGGTTATATGGGGGAGCAGATCCGAGCACAGATTGAGGCACATGTTAGAGCGTCTACCATGCAGCTTGGACTGTCACCACATTCTTCTCAACAAAGACAGCAGGTTTGACCATCTCCTATATATGTTAATTACCGAATTATGGGTTTATCAATTAGGCTCACTCTGTATATTCCCATCTCCTGTAGGAGTCCCCTGCTACCGGCGGTCCAAGCGGCAAAGACAACTGCAATCAGACTGTGCCGTTAGGATCAATTCGTGAGAATGAATCAAATCCCACTCCAGACAATGACCCTGAAGTTGGAGTAGAGTGCTATCTCCATCTCGATTTCCCTCGCCTGCACCCGGTCGCAGAAGCTCGCCAATTCCCGAACGCCTCCTTCATACATAATAAGCTTATTGGGGAGGACCAAGTGAAGGTGTCTGTTACAAATATCTTAAATGATGAGGGGGGGACAGATGTACCCATTCCCCATAATGAAGTCACCAAACTATATGAGGCGATCGGGACATTCATCCTGTGGCCTAGAAGACTTGTACACAGCACTCCACAAAAGGCGCCGATTGATGCAGTATGTACACTTAATTTTTGAGACTCCTTGTTTTACATGATTACAGTTTGTAAAAATATATAACTTTGGTTTTTTCATCGCCCGCAGTTCTTTTCAGATGAATATCCTTCTCTCCAACTCCTGCGGGAGATGCAGCCAACTTTGCACTCCACAACCATTAAGATGCCTCCAGGAGTAGTCAGTCCGTATCGTTCATATGATTTTCTACTTGATGGTGACAGAGATATCGTGGAGTTTTTGACGATGGAAGAAATTGACCTCGCCTGGCTCGAATTAGCGACTTTGTAAATGACTGTTACTTTTTATGTCTGTGCAATATTTTTACATCTATCCTTTTATAATTTCAATCATTTTACGATAGGTACTTCCACCAGCTGTGCAACCAATTAGGCAGGGAACAATACAGATTCCTTAGTCTAATGGCCTTGGTGAGGCGAGATGATTTTAAAAACGACAAGGCTAAACTGGAGTATGAGGACGAGATGCGGGCTTATGTCACACATCAAATGTCAGCGAATCGGGGATCTGTCTATTTTGCGCCTATTCTTCAAGAGTAAGTGTGATTATTACCTTTTGCCAACTTTTCATTATTTGCACATTTACAAATGTTATGTTTCTGTGTGGACATAATATTCTTAATGTTTTTCAGTAAACACTGGTCATTAGCTGTCGTTTGCCCCACACAACATCGTCTGGTTTGGTTTGACCCATTGCGATATAATATAACCTCATATTATAAAACCCTCTTATCTAAGTAAGTACTTTTAATGACTTTTTACTTTGGGCTACATAAATTATTTTCATGGATACGTGCTAATTTTAGTTCTATTTTAGGGGCATTCAACAATGGCATTTTGCATCAGAAACCGGTGAAATGGATGATCCCATCGTGACACAAAGACCTAGATTAACTACCTTTAATTTAAATTCATTCAATGTTAGTCAATTGAGATATTATTTATTTTGTTATTAATTTATACTATTTCTTGTGATTTATAAAGTGCCCCCAGCAACCGACGAATAAGGAGTGTGGGTATTACGTCATGAAGTATATGTGTGACATTATTGAGAGTGATCGTACCGGATCCTTTACACAGGTATAAATTAAATTCTTATCTATATCTTGATACAATCATTATATAATTATATGATTTATTTATCTAACTTTGCAGTAATCATAGCATCCATTATTGTTGCACTTTTATGATGGAAACAATTCATTTGAAGACAAAGACCTTGATTCACTTCGTGACCGTATTGCTCAATTTTTTCTTTCATTTGTTGTTGGTTAAAAAGTGATCATTGCAGAAAATACTTTATTGTCTAAACATGGAATTTTGTGTGTCTATATATATGTTTAGTTTGATTTAGTTATAATATAGCTATGTATACATGTTGTGTGAATAATGTATACTGTTGTTGATCTGCATTATATCTATTTCTGTGACATTTGCAATGAATACAGATTGGGAAACCAAAAGAAGTTAAATTAACCATCATTTTTTTTTAAAAAAAAAATTAACCACGTCACAATTTAAAAATTTGTGACGTGGTTTCAGGAAACCACGTCACAAATTTTTAAATTGTGACATGGTTTCTGAAGAAACCACGTCACAAATTAGTAATGTGTGACGTGGTTTCTCCAGAAACCACGTCACAATTTAGAAATTTGTGACGTGGTTTCAAGAAACCACGTCACATATTGGGTAATATGTGACGTGGTTTCCTGAAACCACGTCACACATTACTAATTTGTGACGTGGTTTCTTTGCCACACCAACTTCAATTTAAACTACTTTTGGACAAACAACGTCACAAGTTTTGTAATTTGTGACGTGAAAAATATGACTTTTCACGTCACTTTTTGGTGTGACGTTAAAAGTCCAGTTTTCCATGTCACTTGAATTTATGTCATACCAAAAAGTGACGTGAAAAGTCCAAAATTTGTGACGTGAAAACCCTATTTTGTAGTAGTGGTTCTTAATGGCGTACTAATGTCACATGTATATTTTAACACAGGCTAATGGAATAGCTTTGTGTGCTTGTGGCGATGTGATATCAGCAGTTACTTGTTCAATTGTGATGGAAATAGGACATTGGACTTATCCAATAACCTTTGGGTTAAGTAGTAAATTCGCCTTGAAAGTATACCTCCAGTCTTAATTTGGTCTCAAAAGTTTTTTTTTGGTTCAAAATTGCCCCAAAAGTTTTAAAACATAGCAATTTTGCCCTTTTCCGTTAAATTTTCAACGTTGACCGTTAAAAAATTGATGTTGACCGTTAATATTTTGATAGAAAAGGGCAAAATTGCTATGTTTTGAAAATTCCGGAGCAATTTTGAACCCAAAAAAACTTTCGGGGTGAAATTGAGACTGATAGTACACTTCCGAGATGGATTTGCTACTTAACCCAATAAGCTTGTACAACAAACTACTTATATTGTACCATTTGATAGCAACCAACAAAAAGCCAGTGGTGAGCTTCCTTTTGAATTTCTAAGTTTTGATTACAACAAAAATAAATTTAATTCTGATTAAAAAAAAAGAAATTTAATCGTTTAATTAATAAATGAAGGTGTCTCTGATCTCATTAATGGATTGGTCATGGGAGGAGGTGCCAGTCTATCCATGAACACCAATTTTAGAGTTGTCACTGAAAAAATTGTAAGCACTCTGTCCGTACCTTATTATGACATCTGATTTTTGAATTGATTTGTCATATTTTTTCTATAAGATCCACTTTTTTTTTATTATTTAGCAGAAAATTTAACATAGTTTTATCCATTATACTCATAATTGATATATTCCTTTTCATTATTTTTTTCATATATTCTCTCTCATTTTTTCTTACTCTCAATTGAATAAGTTTGTCCTTTTTTATAATATCTTAATTTTTGAATAAGTTTGTTCCCTTTATAACATCAACTTTTGTTTGTCTAACACCGGTTGTACTTTTATCCATTTTATTTTTAATGATTACATTTTCTCCTATATTCTATCTTATCTAATTTTTCTCACTCATACCTATCCACTTATAAATAAAGGCATAATTGCAAAAATTACAGTCACTTAACTAAAAGTACAGCTTTTTCTCTCACCTAGCTTTCACCTACCCACTTTCAGTTTCACCCATATTTTCAGTGAATAAGGGAATATTTGGGGGGAAAAAACTAGGGAAAATGACAGAAAAAGACCCTCGAATTACATAAATGACGCTTTGATACAACGAAATTTCAAAAGGACATGTCAGTGCAATTGACTGATCTGTCCATAGCCAAATTTAAAGGAATTGACTGCATTGCCCTCAAATTAAAAAGAGGACCTGAGCACACGTGCTGACCTTTTACCTTTGGCCTTTAGCTTTTAAAGCTTTAACACAAAAATAAAGAGAGAGAGAGAGCTGACATTATGGAGTAAATGCAGAGAGAGAGGAACACGGAACCAGCTGGGGAAGAAGAAGACTGTGGGCTTCGTCTTCATCCCCACGTGTGCTCAGGTCTTTAAGTAAAGCTGAAGGAAGTAAAGGTAAATGGTTTTAAAGATCTTGTCTTGAACTCCATTGTCTTCATGTTCGCCTAATCTCGTCTTTATGGAAATGCAGAGGGAAAGGACGGACTGGTGGGTTGGTGAAGAGGAAGACAAAAGAGCATCCCAACGTTTTCTCAGGTTGGCCGAAAAAGCTGAAGTTAATGGTGACATTTTTAAAGCATCTTCCCTGCATGTCCATTGTCTAATATTTGAGTACATGCAGGGTGAAAAGGATGCCTTCTTGTTGGGGAAGAATAGGAGAAAAACTTCTCCTCATGTGTGTGAAGTAGCTCGAAAATACTTGAAGCAAGTTAAGGTAAGTAGTGAATATTGTTTAAAGCATTTTCTCTTGATGTCCATTGTGCAAAATTTTATTACATTGTGGTTAGTGTTCATTGTTTGGGGTAAGGAAAAGCATTCTGTTGGGAGGGAAATGGGAATGGTGTGGTTGTTGTTACGTGAGTGTCAAGGATGAAGAAAGGTGAATGAACACATGGTTGGGAAACCCTTAATCAAATCTGGGAAATCCTGAATAGAAGCTGGGAAACCCTTAACAAAAGCTGGGAAACCCTTAACAAAATCAAGGAAACCCTCAACAGAATCTGGGAAACCCTTAACAGAATCTGGGAAACCCTCAATAGAAATTGGTAAACCCTTAACAGAATCAGGGAAACCCTTGAGAGAAGCTGGGAAACCTTTAACAGAAACTGGGAAACCCTTAAGAGAAACTGGGAAACACTTAACAGAATCTGGGAAACCCTTCATAGAAGCTGGGAATCGTGATGTAAAGTTAATTTTGCAAGTGATGTAATGTAAATTGAGATGAAAAAGATCTGAAATGTTATATTTTTTGTTGCAGGTGAAGGAGGAAAATGAGTAATGAAATTCAGTCAAGTAATGTGAAAGAATTGTTTTGTTATTTCCATGTAGAGGGGAAATTTGTTTGTAATGATGATGGTGAAGTTAAATATAGTGGAGGGGGTGTGAGGTCAAGGATGCTGAAAGAATGGACGATAATTGATGAACTAAGACATATTGTATGTGAATTGGTAGGATATGATTGGAGTTACTGTGACATTAAATATACAGTAATGTATGATGAGAGGACACTAATTGATCTTGATAGTGAAGATGAAATGAGAAATCTATTTGGTCACAATGAAAGAAAAGCACATGTGTATATAAGTTGTAAAGGGAATGTGAATGAACCGGTGGAAATGGGTGATCCTCAAGTGTAAGTGCTTAAATATTCTGTGCTATTTGATGTTGGTTTTTCGCGTTAAAGTTTTAGTAATACACTAACAAGTTTTGGGAAATTGTATGCAGGCATGAAAGAGGTTTTGGATTTTCAGAAGAAATTGATTTAAGTGGCATTCCTTTGGATGAAACTGCTTATCCTTTGTCCTATGATAGCGGTGCTTCATTTTTACTTCAGGAGAGTCCCTCGGGAACAAATTCAATCATAAGGAGTTGGGCAGGAAGTGATGAAACAGACATGAGTGACATGATCCATGTGAAATGGTATGGACTTATCATTGGTGAAGGTCAGTAATTTGCACATGCAGATGAGTTTAGGCAAGCTGTCTACAAGTTTAGCATTGCTCACAAGTTTGAGCGCAAATATGTGAGGAATAGTAAGGAGAGGATATCTATAGAGTGTAAAGTTGAAGGGTGTCCTTGGAAGGTCTGTGCAGTTGCTGTGGGGAAGACTGATCCTATGTTACGTATTTCAAAGTTCATTAGAGACCTCATTCATACTGCTCAAGATACTCTACAAGTGGTTCATGGAGGGAGAGCAAGTATGACATCATCTTTAATAATAGATGAAATGAGGAACCACACAGAAAAGAAGCCTTTAGAAATAATCAAGAAAGTAGAAAGAGAATATGGTATGAAGCTAACTTATAAGCAGGCTTATAGAGCGAAGGAGAAGGCATTAGAGGAAATACATGGCAAGCATGAACATTCATATATGTTGATTCCATGGATATGCCGAAGGTTGAAGGAAACAGATGACAAGACTGTAGCAGAATATGTGCCTGATGGGAATAGGTTTGCACGTGTTTTTATTGCTTACGGGCCATGTATTGAGGGATTCTTGGGAGGCGCAAGACCTATTCTATATGTTGATGGAACTCACTTAAGCGGTCCATATCGAGGAACCATGCTTGCAGCTTCAGCATACGATGCTGATAATGAGATGTTGCCTTTTGCCATAGCAATTGTGAAAGGGGAGACGGATGCTGACTGGACATGGTTCATGCATATAATTAAGAAGATTGTTGGTTCACTCGTACTGACTATTGTTTCAGACCGACACCATTCCATCATAACAGCTGTTCAAGCGGTATTTGGTGGGGAGAGGCACGCATTCTGTTATAGGCACATCAAGGAGAATTTTAGTAAGAAGTTGGTTAAATTGAGTAGGGGTAAAAGGAAGTCACCGGGTTCTTCAAAAGAGGATGGGCTGTCTCTGCTTGACAAAGTAGCTTATGCAAGGCTCGATCATAAAGTTGATATGGCAATGGAAGATATGCACAGCTACACTCCGGAGTTATGTGATTGGATTAACAACCGAGGGAATGTTGAAAGATGGGCTTATAGCAAATTCCCATACAAAAGATGGGATAATATAACAACCAATATAGCTGAGTCTTTCAATGCTTGGATGGTTAAGGAGAGAAAGTATGGTGTAAGCCAACTTCTTCATGAGCACCGTGAGAAAGTTGCTAAGAAGATGCATGCATCTTATGTGTCAATGACAAAGTGGAAGAATTGCGTTGGACCAAATATAGACGCGAAGGTGAAGAAAAATGTGGAATCATGTGGTTATATGTGGTGTGAGAATTACGGTGGTGGCAGAATCCGTGTGAATACTACTAATGGTCACCACCGAGTTGATCTAAATTTAAAGCAATGTAGTTGTGCAGCTTGACAGATGAGTGGGATTCCGTGCAAGCATACTTGTGCAGCAGTGAAGCATATCCATGGGAATATATATGAATATGTTGAAGAATGTTATAAAGTTACAGCTCAACAGAAGATTTATGGGCGGAGCATGATTCCGGTCGTCACCATTGACATGCCTAACTTTAATGACTATGTTGATTATAGCAGATTAAATGCATCTGAGGAAGTCTTATTGCAGCCTCCAACAACAAGTCGCGCCAGTGGGAGGCCAAGAGTGAAGGGTGGAATCACAATTCCAGAACAAGAAGATCTATGTCTGTTCCTTGTGTCATCAATGTGGCCACACCAGAAGGACATGCACAAATCCTAACCCAGGTTGAGTGTGGGTGTATATTTTGGTTTTTTGGGAGTGCCTTAGCACATGGTGGCATTCTAGAATGTACATGTTTTCATGCCTATTTTGTAATTAATATATGTGGTTGTTTCAATGACAAAGGAACATTAAGTTGCACCACTAACTTAATGTCTACTTGTCATTAAACACAAAGAAGGCAATAGGGCTGCTAGTTTTTTGGGAGTGCCTTAGGAGATCTTGGCATTCTAAATTGTACATGTTCTCATGCCTATTTTGTAATTAATATATGTGGTTGTTTCAATGACAAAGTTGCATTAACGTGCACCACTAACATGTTGTCCATATGTAATTATCAGATTCTAACAGTAATTACCAAATCTGATCTGAGTGCACATAACCAGATTCTGTGTTTCCCAACTTCAGATAAGGGTTTCCCAACTTCATCTAAGGGTTTCCCAACTTCCAATAAAAAATGGCTCCCAGCTTCATGTAAAGGGATTTCCCAACTTCAGTTAAGGGTTTCCCAACTTCATCTAAGGGTTTCCCAACTTCAGTTAAGAAATGGCTCCGAGCTGAATGCAAAGGGATTTCCCAACTTCATCTAAGGGTTTCCCAACTTCAGTTAAGAAATGGGTCCCAGCTGAATGCAAAGGGATTTCCCAACTTCATCTAAGGGTTTCCCAAATTCAGCTAAGGGTTTCCCAACTTCAGTTAAAAAGTGGCTCCCAACTTCATGTAAAGGAATTTCCCAACTTCAGTTAAGGGTTTCCCAACTGAAGTTGGGAAATCCCTTTGCATTCAGCTGGGAGCCATTTTTAACTGAAGTTGGGAAACCCTTAGCTGAATTTGGGAAACCCTTAGCTGAAGTTGGGAAATCCCTTTGCATTCAGCTGGGACCCATTTCTTAACTGAAGTTGGGAAACCCTTAGATGAAGTTGGGAAACCCTTAACTGAAGTTGGGAAATCCCTTTGCATTCAGCTGGGAGCCATTTTTAACTGAAGTTGGGAAACCCTTATATGAAGTTGGGAAATCCCTTTGCATTCAGCTCGGAGCCATTTCTTAACTGAAGTTGGGAAACCCTTAGATGAAGTTGGGAAACCCTTAACTGAAGTTGGGAAATCCCTTTACATGAAGCTGGGAGCCATTTTTTATCGGAAGTTGGGAAATCCTTAGATGAAGTTGGGAAACCCTTATTTGAAGTTGGGAAATCCCTTTGCATTCAGCTCAGAGCCATTTCTTAACTGAAGTTGGGAAACTCTTAAATGAAGTTGGGAAACCCTTAACTGAAGTTGGGAAATGCATTTACATGAAGTTGGGAGCCACTTTTTAACTGAAGTTGGGAAACCCTTAGCTGAAGTTGGGAAACCCTTAGATGAAGTTGGGAAATCCCTTTGCATTCAGCTGGGACCCATTTCTTAACTGAAGTTGGGAAACCCTTAGATTAAGTTGGGAAACCCTTAACTGAAGTTGGGAAATCCCTTTGCATTCAGCTGGGAGCCATTTTTAACTGAAGTTAGGAAACCCTTAGATGAAGTTGGGAAACCCTTAACTGAAGTTGGGAAACCCTTAACTGAAGTTGGGAAATTCCTTTACATGAAGTTGGGAGCCACTTTTTAACTGAAGTTGGGAAACCCTTAGCTGAAGTTGGGAAACCCTTAGATGAAGTTGGGAAATCCCTTTGCATTCAGCTCGGAGCCATTTTTAACTGAAGTTGGGAAACCCTTAGATGAAGTTGGGAAACCCTTGGATGAAGTTGGGAAATCCCTTTACATGAAGCTGGGAATGTTAATTTGGACTTGGGGCCCTTTTATTAGAAGTTAGCTATAAACATGCAGCTTTGCAACATTGCAACCACTTTTGTAATTGGTAACACCAACACACCTATGTGATATTGACATTTGGGACACAAAAAAACCAACATAACAGAACAATCTGAGTCAACATAATGTCTCAGCAACTAAGAGTTTACAAATATCCACCTACTTTACAAGGGATAACATATAACAATGCAACAACTACGACAACCGTGCTCGTTTCCTCCCAAATGTCTTTTGTTGTCTTAAAAGATTGTCGATAGCGCTTTCGTCCTTCTTAGCAATTGGTTCTTCCTGAAGCACCTCCAAAGCATCCTCGCGACATGTGTTTTCCTCATGGTTCACTAGCCACCACATGAGGTCTTTCCTAAACTGTGGAATGTGTTCCTGGGAAAAATGGAGACATAAGAACACAGAACCAAAATATAAGCAACTGCAAAGTAAGCTTTATTCACACAACACTTACATTTGTGTATTGTAGTGGTTGATCGGGTTCCCATTCCCTTAACCAAATCATGACATGCACCCCGCAATCCTTCCTATTAAGAAGAAGAAGATAAACATTACATAGTTATAATTGACATGTCTAATTACAACCGTAACAACATGGAGACTTACGTGTTGGGCTGTTGAGGAACTTCTGGCCACAATATGATGCTCTTTCCCTTACCCGAAACACGTTCAGGCATGACTATGGCAATAGCATCATACAACCTATCCCTCTGCAAGCAACCACCATTGCTCAGCAACATTTCAACAAATACTTGAGCATAATCAGAAAATTAAACTATCATATGCTTACAATCAGTCGTAAAGGGTTCAAGATTTCTTTTACTTCATGTTGCTTTTTCTTTGTATTAGCTTCTAAGTTAGGCTTGCAAGAATTCAACACATAGAACTTCATGGTCTTTGGAGCTAAAGCAACGCAGAACCAGTGTTCTTCTTTCAAAACTGGTCCCAGGATCAAATCACAATCACCAAGATTGTAACCAAGTCTTTCTGGTTAGAATTCATTCTTGGCTTCTCTAACATCCCAACTGATTGGTTTCAATGACACTTTCATCTGCATCAGATTGGAATCAGCAATCATATTACAACAAATATATACAAACAAGACAGTTTCACATAACATGCAATCTCCATATTCCATGTTCTATGTTTTACAATAAGAGAGATTGTAACTCAAGGAATAAATACCCATTGTGCAAACATACCATGAAGTCAGCCGAAAAAATGTGTCGCCTCACTGGAGATCCATTTGATTGTATCCAGCCATCAAAGTCTTACACACCAGTGACATTACCTGCATTTGTGATAGAAGCATATTAGTGACAGCTATTTTTAGACCCATTAAAGTCCTCCTTTAAGACTAAACAACACACACTATCAAGTTGGGAAAGTAATGGCTGCTTCTTAAATCGATACGAACCCTATTACCAACTCTTTGATACTCCCCCCAAGGGCATACAATTGATCTCTACTAATATCTTCGTCCATCATTGACACCAATATCCTGTGAATAAGTGTGGAATCTCATGTTAGTATGAAAATAAGTTTTTTATAAGTTATTTACTCACTTAGGGGTGCCATTTTCTCTGACACACATCCAACTGTAATCAAAACTTACTTATCCTTTATATCTTTCGGTGGGATGCATGCTACAATGGACTTAAAAAAAGTGTCTCGCTCGTCAAGTGCCTTGGTCTTTCGAGGAGGTTCCTTTAACTCCACATATGGAGATGTAATTGCCGGCATGCACGTCTTCACTAATCTTCTCAACTTGTATCCCTTGTTACTTTCCACCCCCTTATTTCCCCTTGCTTCCCTCGTCCATATTGACTTCAATGTCATCAGGGACTCTAATAGGGGACTCCTCCGGTATAAAAGATGGAGAAGGTTGGTTGACCTCATTGTTGATTTCATAGAAACCGTCATTGTCATCACCAACAACATGCTCGTCTTTTTCTTCGCACCGTGCATTGTCTTCATGCTGCTCATTTTCATGTTCTTCTTCACAAGCAATGGCCTCGTTCTTCGTCTCATCCTTTTTCCCCTTCCCTTCTCTCCGTAACTGGGCATTCATTAACTCCTTGCTCACTGCATTGACAAGTCTTGTGCGGACATTGGTCAGCTCCTTGTCAATCATAGACATCAATCGCCCGTGCAAGTCTTTAAGATCCTGCAACCGTATAACAATTATCATTATATGCAAACTTACAGAAAAAAAAGCATAAATGATATGGCACCAACATGATATGCAAATCTAGATAAATTATTTACCGGGGATAAACAATCGACAACTTTATTATCCTCCTTTCTCACCGTAGCCTCAAAAGTGCAACTACTAAACAACAATCCAAATTTTCTCTTCTTCTCTGTCTGTATCAAATCTATCATGTTCTCCTTCGTCCAGAATTCAACGGGCCAAATGGACTCATGCTCCAAAAACTTTTTCACAGGGAAGTACTCGCCAAGGAATAACTACAAAAGCAACAAAAATTGTCAATACAGTGAAACTAAAGTATCAATTTGTTTAACAAATATTTACCACATCATATCATACCAGTAGAACGTACAAGCAACCATCAACATTGCATATACCATCCCCTTCCCCCTTTCTCCGGTATGTTGAGACATAGTCTTCCATTTCTTTCCACAGGTCATTCTGCATGAAGGTTGCCCAATCATAGCCCCCAAATCCGTCTTTCGTACAACAGATCACTCTTAAAAGCCTATCACTTACCCCTGAACTGGACATTGGGCATAAAAAAGTTCCCAAAGTGTACAACACAAACAATAGCTCAAATTTCTCTGACCCCTTATCATTTTCAATTTCTTGCAATATTGTGCTATACCTCTTATTGCCGTACTCCTTCTTCAACTGTTGCAACGTTGGGTCACTTTCGCTCACATCCACGTTCACCTCCTTACCTTTATGAGGAATTCCTAACAGCTTCTCCATATCATCGGCATCTATCTCACGTGTCATCCCTCTTATCATAAACTGGTGTGTCGGTGGGTCATATAACCTCAGCATTGATACTATTAGATCATGAGGGAGTCTATGAAATTCCACCTTCAATAGAGGACCAAAGCCTATTGCTTTCACTCTGTCTTGTAGACTTGTATCACTATTCACAAATTTCAGCAGCTTTGTGAAGGCTCTTACTGAGCATCTTGTGTGGAATAAAACTTCTTTCTTGTTGTCTTTCTTCGGTTCCTCCACCTCTTTTACTTCCTTTGTCTCTTGTCTTCCTGCCCTACTTTCAAGGCTTGCTTTATGATATTTATTTTTTTCCACGTCAGGGAGTTTTTTCCACGCCTCTCCTGCTGCCTTGCTATGTTATGGTTTCGAACCAAATTCCCTTCTAAACAGCATAAAACCATTCGTAGAAGCTTTGGGTGCTTCTTGTTCTTGTTCTATCGCTTTTTTCCCCATGGATCGCTCCATATCTGTACCTGTTTCATAAATGGAAGAGCTTAGTTCCACAATATACCTGCGTGAGTCTTAACCATGCTTCAAAAACATTTCAACTTTTACATCTCATGCAAATGTCAATTGCAACTTTACGCACAGTAAGTCCAAACAAATGATAGATACAAAATTTAGGAATTTAGACACACTAAGTACACAAGAGCTTTTCAACCATATAATCACATGAACTAAAGAATAACCAACAGTAATCAATAATTCACATAACAACTAATAATAACTATATTACCTTTCTCTTCCTCCTTTTCCTCTCCTTTGCCCTTCCCACAGCTCTTTCTTCCTGCCATTGTCTTAGCTTTCTTTAAGACTAAACAACAATAACCAATATCTTCAAAATCTTCACTTTCTCGAACAGTACAAAACAAAAGCACAAGCTATTAATCAAATTATGTTAGGACCCAACAGATTTACACACACACAAACACAATTGAAAGCTAAAACTTCACTGCATTAATGGACAAAACATTACATAAACACTGAAACAAAGGGAACAATTACAGAGATGAACAAACAGAAATAACACACAGATACACCCTTACAAACACACAAATATGACACCATAGCTTTGCCAAACTTTCGAGAGGTTGGCCCTCTCCCTCCAAAGGCCTCAGCCCTCAGCCAAATCAATTTCAAAATTCTTCTCTGCCTCCCTTGCTGAACCAAGTGCATATTTAAAGCACCAAAAGCTAGAAAATACTAAACATGCCCCTAGCTGCAGCTACACTTCCTACTCACATGCCCTTCTTTTCCCTTCTGGTTAAGACCCTGAGGATAATCCTCTGAACCATTAGCATTACTTACTTATCCCTTTTATATGTCTTTTTACCACTCCCTATGTCTGTCTCCATATGATAGAGTAACAGTAGAAAAATTGGGTCTTATCAATACTTTTACTACTCCCTATGTCTCTCTCTATATGATAGAGTAGCAGTAGGAAATTGGGTCTTATCAAATTATCATCAATATAACTATTTCAGGTTTCATAACAAAAATCATTTTGCAAATTGTCACTATTCCATTTCAGATAATACAATCTTAATCGAACAAGCACAGAGGAAAAGAATAAATAGAACTAACTAATTAGAGATTTCTGAGACAATAGTAGCATAACTATAAGCAGCCTAATGATTAAAAAGCCATGCCTTAAAGGTCACAACCAACTCAACATAAGGATAGTGATAAATAGGAATGCATCAGAATAATCAAATAACAATCAAATTTAAGCTTCACAGTAAATCAATTCAGGATAAGAGAAGTTTAAAAATCCAATTTGGATTTTTAGGATAAGAGAAGTTTGAAAATCAATTCAGCGAACAAGCAGAGAACTCAGCAAGTTTAGGGACCTATCCCAGTAAATATAACACTAGCAATTTTACAGAAACATAACACATAAACAGAAGGGAAATACTGAGATTTTCATATTAATTCTAAGATAGAATCATATTACAAAAGAGGCTTCCCTCATTCTAACCAAAATTCGAATTTACAAAAGATACCTTGTGCTTTTGTCCCTTTCGTTTTCCTCTTATAGGTATAATTAAAGCCAGTGATTATGTCAGCTATATCACAAAGTTTGAGCAAAATATTTTCAAGTATCACTAAGCCACTTAAGGATAAGAGACACTCGGGAAAACTCCTAGAGAAACTACTTAAAAGCCGAATGATTTAAACCTTTGAATTTCCCTGTACCAATTAGAAACTAGTTTAAACCTCATTCAGCAAAGGAGCAAATTAAGGTTAAGTAAGAAAACCTCAAAAACATAACACACAAAATAAGAAGCACAACCCCAAAAAATGCAATGTCAGACCAAACACAATGCCGATAAAGCATTACACAACAACGAAACTAATGCATACCCATGACATTTACCTCACATCAACCAAAAGCATCAGTGCTTTTTTCTAATTATATAGATGGGAAGAGAGGCTACAACGAATGAATGAAGAAGAAAAGGAGTCTATATCTATATTTATTACCAAAGTAAGCTCCAAAAATCCCACCTTTAAGGTCTTCAAGACGCCGAACTGGAATCTTCGAACACTCAAGCTTCAATGTCTCCTCTCTCTTCGTTTCGCTTCTCTTGATTTGGGGGAAAACCAAAAAATCGTTGCACATATGACAATCGAAAATGCAGATGACAAGGGCTTCTTGACAGCGTTTTAGCAGTGGTGAAGAGAGGCTGAACAAAGCTACCTATCGCGTGCTTTCATGCTTCACAGCCTTTGCCTCTGTTCGATAGCCGGCAAACCCCAAAAAAGGCAAGAGAGGGTGAAGAGAGCAAGCAACAGAGGGTGAAATGTCATCAGAATTAACCTAAGGGCAATGCAGTCAATTCCTTTAAATTTGGCTATGGACAGATTAGTCAATTGCACTGACATGTCCTTTTGAAATTTCATTGTATCAAAGCGTCATTTATGTAATTCGAGGGTCTTTTTCTGTCATTTTCCCAAAAAACTACATTTCCTTAATTAATCTTAACATTTTTCTTGAACCACACAATTAAGTTATTAGGATTTTATAATTAATAAGAGGCAGAGGGAGTATATAGCAGATTATATTTTTTCAATTCATATTAAGGGTAAACTTAAAAAAATATAGATGAATTTATGATATATTTAATCACTTAACTATTATTTATTGTTATTTGAAAATTAGTTGAAAAATTACGAGATGAGTGGTAACCATTTAATTATAGAAATATGGAATTTTATAGAATACGATTTAGTGTGCCAACCATATTAATCTTGTATCATTCAATTCACAGGTATTTGCTATGCCAGAAGCAGCTATAGGAATCAATCCAGACGTGGGTGCTTCATACTTTCTATCTAGACTTCCAGGATGTTTTGGTATAATAATAATTCGAATGTGTCTTCCCTTTATTTCAATAATATTACTGCTAATGTGTCTTCTTTCTAGGAACTAGTTTCCCTATTTATTAAAAATAGAGTTAAATATTATAACCTTCCTTATATTTTGCTTTAATTACACAAAATCATATATATTTTGAAAACATATACTTAGGTCCAAATTGTTAACTCCGTTAAGAATATTTTAAAAAGACATTTTTTAATTTAAATTTAAAAAGACATTTTATTTATTAATTTATCCTTCATCATAGTACCCAACTTTGACTAATATGTATTGTAGAGAGTTATGATTTTTTATTTTGTTGGTTTCATTTTTTATTTTTGCGAATAATTATTTGCTTAATGTATTTGTTGGTACAAGTTTGAACAATATTGTTAATGTAGAGATAAATAACTTATTGAAAAATTGGTTAATTATTTAAATAAATATGTACTCAACTAAATATGTTTATAAATATTTGTAATAATAATTTTTTAACAAAATATAAATCTAAATTATTTAAAAAATATATTCTAATCATTTAAAAGAATTCTAAATAAATAAGTTAATTGAAAAATATAATTATTAAATTTTATATTATAATAAAAATTAATAAATTTTATAAAATATTAAAATGTTTGAAAATATATACATGTTAAAATTTGTTCTGGTGACAAATTAAAAAAAATATTTTTTGACAAATATAAATGTTAAAACAATTCCTATGTTAATGAGGGGTATTTTGGTAAAAAACAAATGGTATAGAGTCAAACTTAATGGTTGACAAACGGTTGGGTGGATGGAAAATGGATATCTAATTTGTAAGGGCGTGTGTGTAACATATTTTTATATTTTGAAGGAGATCTATATATATTTTTTTAAAATAGAGGGAAGGAATTTGTAATTTGGATGAAACAAAAGAGTGGTTCATGTATTTTATTTTTAAAAATATAAGTAAGAAAAGATAAATATATATATAGACCATTTAGATCTTATCTGAACGATGTAGATTTGATTTTTTAAATGTAATTATTTTTTATTTTAATGAATATGAAGAGTATCGAAATGGATGTATCGATGTAGTATAGCCTTCGGCCTGCCGTTAAAGAAAATTAGGGACCAAGGGAATAGTGGAAGCTAACCCCTTGGGTGTCGTTCACTTGAGAAGCCTAATGCAATATGTAATCCTAGCACTAATTGAAACTTGCAAAGTGCGTAAAAAACACTGTTTGGTGTTTTTGGTATTAAATTTGTATGAAAAGTGGGGTATGTTTGAAAGCAAATCAAAGATGGAACAAAAGGATATTTAGATTCAAATGGGAATGGATATTCTTGGTAAATAGAACTTTTTGGGAATAATTGCTTCAAAAATTAATTGGGAGTAAAAAGGGTCAATTTCTAAAGAACCATAGAGGAACTCCTTTAGGCTATGTTTAGATTAATTTAATTAATGTTGGAACCCTGCACATTAACTAACTTAATCTAATTTAATTAAGCACTTGACCAAATTAAACCTACTAATTTCAAGGAACTCTTGATCCTACAACCGGAACCCCTAATTGTAACAAGATTAATCTACTTAACTAGTATAGGAGTTTGTTTAAATTGATTTGGGTAATGTCTTGATATTTTCCAATGAATGAATAAGTGTGAAGTGATAAAGGAAATCAGAGAATGATTAATTAGAAATTATATGAAGGTATGTAAATGTTGCCCAAGTCAAAATGATATGCATAAGGTTTACTTATTAGGCTTAAGAGTGTTGAATCAAAAGTAATTGGATGTTTATTAGGATTGGGAAATATAAGAAGTTTTAACAGGTATGAAGTTATGTAAGAAATAAGAAGGGTAAAAATAATCTCATAGGATCGTGAGAGACGTTGAACGACTATAAATAAGTCTAGTTATTAATGCATTATCCATTATATGTATAATTATAGGAAAAGATAATGGGATTGGTACTTCGAGGCATCACGAAGGAAAGGAGACAGTAAAGGACTAAGTTTGGTAATAAGGTAGCAGTTTATCTCCATTAACTAAATTGCATGTATAATTTTGTAATACATGTTGCAATTAAATGATATGTCTTTTATTCCTTTTATGTTGGAGTACTCTAGGCTTAAGTGGTTCGCTACCCCTTTGCCAGTTCAGTTACGTTATAACGGAATAGTTATAACGAGAAGTTCTGTAGGTAGAACCTCCACTAGTTAACGAGGATATCGTTATCAGTGGTTGGTAGGTGCTTATGTCACCCAGATTAATAGGATAAATGCTATCATTATTTGTGAAGGTTTATAAAATGTATACATGACAATACATACATGAGATTTAAAGTGAATGACATAACTGCGTTAAATTGCTGTTTCAAAGAAGCTGGGAGATAGTGAGATGGTTGAAATAAGGCAGGAATGCTAGAAGAAGATAAGACCAAAAAAATAAGATGATATTTTAGAAAGCAAGAATATCTGCGGGAGTGCTTTCTTGTGGTAGTTAATTATTTTAATAGATTTATCTGCAGATGATATAAAATTAAATTATTGAGTATTTAGCAGAAAGTATAGAAAATAGTAATATGTATATGTATAAAAGGATTTAGATTTTTCTAAGTACTATGAATAAAGAATAGGTACCCTAAGAGGATTGATGTACTTTTAATTGTTTTATGAACCACTCTGCTTTAGACAAAGTTTTAAATTGTTCAATTTGTCCGAAAAGCCCATTCCAATAGAAAGAAGACTGGTTTAATGTTTGAAAAGAAAAAGGTTTGAAATTTTTTCGTATTTTGGGCTTCTGACACTGAAGAGTGGTTGTAATTCGATTAAAAATGCTATAGTATAGTAGAAAAATTTAGGTGTTACAGTCTACAACCAACACAATTGCATGCACACACGATCACTACAAAAGTCACAAGACATTTACTTAACACTTCCAAATTTAGCTTGTAAAGGAGTCCTGATTACATAAAGAAATATAATTACATTTATTTGGCTTGGTTAAGTTAAACTAAACTCATACGAACCCTATTTCAAACATCCAACTTCAATAACATCTCCTAAATCAAGAACCCATTTTTTTTCTTAACATATCTACTTACTCCATTTACCTCAATTACAATCCAAATCCAGAGAAAACATCCCCCATCACTAAATTACCAATCGTCGCATTCAAACAACACCTTTGAATCTACAAATCCACACTCCCTTCTTCATTATATATTACAACTCATGCTTCAAGCCTAATCCATATTGATTTATCAATAAAATTCACCTAATCTCAACAATCCAATAATTTAGAATTAGACTAAGAACCTCAATCAATTCAAGACAACCATTACTTCAATCTCAAATTCTCTTACTTGCACTAAGAACCCAAATTCCATTCAATTCCAATTCATGCCTAAATAAAACATTCCTAATCATTGATCATCGTTCATTACACTCCGACAATACCATCAAATTTACCAATCAACATTACTTCTTCATTATACATTACAATCTTACAATTCTAAGCCAAAGTAAAACAACCATCCATTTAAATATTCTCAAGCCTACAATGAATTTCCCCTCTCTTTGGACACCCAAGATTCAAACCAACATATTTCTCCACAACCCTAATTGTGCATCATTATAATTTCACATCATTACGCCTATTAGAACTATTAAACCACCAACATTTACCATGAATTTTCAAATCCAATCATAAATTCTACCAAAAATTAAACTTTACCCCATATTAGCTCAATTCCTGTCACCTTGGTTTGATTGAGTCTATTTAACTCTTTTCAAAGCCCAAGGTAAGCAATCATCCTCCACTTTACTTTACAAACTTAATTCCCTTTCTTTCTTAACTTACCACCTCCTATAACCACTCAATTTCCTCCACAATCTTTCTAAGCAAAGTTCATTATCAACCTACCTCCAACATAATCCCACTATTTTATTCCCATTATCCAATTCATCTTACACATCCATCATAAAAAGCCCAACACTTACCTCTCCATAAGCACCCTAAACTTCAAAAATCTCATCCCATTCAATTTCCAACCAATTTAATTCAACAAACATTACCGTTGGATCCCAACAATCCTCTAGAAATTGTAAATTAAATTCAAAAGCTCATATTCAAAGAATTTCTTGATCTAAACTTATCTTATTCCCATTTTAAGCAAGCCACATCTCACATAGGCTGAATTCAACAAAATCCAACCATTCTAGCCTTTCATTATGCTAAAAGGATATGCAAGAGACTAACAAAAAACTTTAAACCACTCAGAATTTCAAAAATCATTCAAACCCTAACTATTCACCTTGAAATTCAACAACAAAGAGAGGGAAAGAAAGAAAACCTACCCAACTCATCAAGCTCTCCCATGCCACCCAAAATCTCACCAGAAAAAGCCCACAGCCACCGTCCAAACTCGCTGCTGAACCACCACTTCATCCTCTCCATCTCTCTTGCTGAACATGCACGCACACACACACACACGGATTTGCAGGGCCGAGACGGAAGGGAAGGAAGAAATGGAAGGGAGGAGGTCGTCTTCCACCTGCGACGGCGCCTCCGTCCCCCTCACCCCTCATTTATCTCTCTCTGGCCCCCCACCAGCAATAGCGGAGGCAGCGGCGGCCTCTCTTCTCTCTCGTTCATGTAGCACCGGGGGGAGGAACATAGAATGGGAACGCGGGGAGAGAGGGAGCACGGGAGGGAAGGGTTAAGGGGAAAAAAGAAAATAATAAATTAAATAAGGGAAAGAAATTATTATTAGGCCCTTAATTCCTCAAAATATGATATATTTCTTCAAAATAAAATCCCCCTTTCACATTCAAAAATTTATTTTGGATATTCACTTATATGTTTCCCCCACTAGTATTCTTTTTGGGTCCGAAAATAATTTCTCTATCTGTAACTTCCTCAAATTAAGGGGGAAACTAGGCCTTTAAAAATCCCCAAAATACTTCTATTTTCCTTGAATTTATTTACAAAACTCTCCAAGCTCTTTAATTAATTCCAAATCAATTCTTAAATTTTAACTGATCCTTAATTAAATTTTTGGGATGTTACATTCACCATGTTATTTCATTCATGCAAATTACTTGACACTTTTAATCCACCGATCAAGCCACCTTGAATTACTACAAAATATTCACTAAAAGCATAATAAAGTCATGAACCCGTAAATTTCATTAAACTCAAAGCTAATGTAGCACAATGTCAAGCATCCAACAAGAAAGAAATAATATAAAAACAGTAGCTAACCTTCATACAACATATGGAATTGAAGAACACAACTAATTGCTACGCAAATGTCCCTAGAAACCTAGAAAAACATAAGTATAACAAGAGGAATAAGATTTGAGACAACTTTCCTACTACATACTCCAAGCTCATCCCTTAGCTTCCATCAGCAAGAATGGGGAATCCTAGCTACTGCTTTGAGAATCCATAAGATTTAGAAGGAAGAAGATGGAAGATGAAGGATTAAGTTGAGAGAATATGAGAGGATTTGAAAGGATTAATATTTTGGGTCTCCAACTCTCAGCTAAAATGAACCCCAAGTTGTGATTTAGGTGTCCTGAGTCGAGTCAAGAAAGTGAGTATCATGTATTGGGTCCAGGTCGGCCCAAAAATGCAGCTGTGAAGTTATGTAGTCCAGCTTTGCCGTGGTGAAGTCATTTTCTTGAGTTCGCCCGAAGTGCCATTTGTTTCTTTTTCTTGTTTCTTCATCCCGGATCCTCTACATTTGGTCTTTGGACGACCCTACAAGTAAAAATAAGATGGGGCAATGATCAAAATGCTCTAGAAATTAATGAATGCAAGTTAATATCCAATTATGGCCAATTAATCTAATTTTAAAGCTAATTTCACCTAAAAGTCTATGATATTCAATAAGCACATTTGCATTTCATTTATGTTAAAAACATAATTTTAGCATAACAAAACCATACAAATCCAAGGATTTGTTATTGCGGCATTTGCCGTGGCCTCCACAACGAATGTTAAAGTGAATGACTCTAAATGGAGATATTACCCAGTAGAGAGGCCCTAACAGCTCATGTGAGGCAACAAAAATTGGGAATAATTTTCGTAGAAATATCCCCAAATTGTGCCGTAGAAATTGGGGGACGACTCACAAAAGCGACGATGACTTTTGAACTTGTCTTGGAAAGAAAATGACTACTCCATCGTGCATATTGGGGTACGACTTTGAAGTCTTTTGTGATGGCATATTTACGAAATTATGAAATTAAAGCATATAAGCCGAAACCTTGATTAGTTGAAACTTGAAATCAATAACTGATATTAGAATTGTGTCATTAGCTTCTTATAAGAAGGAGAATGACAAAATGCACATGAAAAGTTGTTATAAATAAGGGAAAATTACGTAACATCAGAAAATATGCTTGAACCATAACACATTGGAGGCAATTTGGGGCCTGTTTAATTTCTCTATTTCAAATAATTCTCAAATAAATTTTTTATGATGAGAAATAAATGCATTTATGAAAGAATTTAGGTGATGAGAGAGAGGACTAGGAGGGGAGGAGAATGTGAGGATTATGTATTAAATAATAATATGGGCCTCACTAATTAAGAAGAGTTCCAGGGAATTTTTGTAATCCAAATAATGTGTATGGTGTTAATGTACATTTGGAAATTGTACATGGGTATCTTTTCACTTTAACTTATTGGTGCCTAACATTTCTATGCCACATAAGCTCAACGTCAACATCCTTGGTCAACTTAACAATCAACTTATTAAAATAAATAAAGTCCCCATGTTGAAAGATTGACATATTACTTAAGGGAATATAATGTTGAGGTAAATCATCTCAAATTGGCTAAAACTTTTGTGATAAAAACCTAACATATATATATAATTAATTCATATTTCAACATAGTATCAGAGTTATTCGATCATATTCATAATCCTGAGGCCTCTTAGACTAAAAAAAAAAAGTATAAGTCCGGGCAAAGAAAAAAAATGAAAGAGATTAAAAAAAGTACAAGGGAGAATATTAGGATAGACAAAGTCCCACATTGCAATTTAACCCATTTTAAAGTAGCATTAAACTGCTAATTTGTGATGGAGACGGCGTTCAAGCGATGTACATCAGAAACGTGTTCACCTTTCCTTCACAAGTTAAGGTGAAGCACTAGTATTCCTTTGGAAGTTAGCATATAGAGAGTCCAACCATATATGTTACTTGTAGGTAGAGTTCTGCACTTTCTTCTTCACTACTACTCTTAATTGAGAATCTGTGAGTCATCCATTTTCTGAATTATGGCTTTGATTTTAAGCTTTATGAGAGAAACAAACCAGGTATAAATTTCTTCCTCTCAATTTTTTTTTCTGAACTTCTAATATCGCGTTTCTATTTCACCTTCTTCTTTTTTTACGTGCTTATACATATTTAAATTTCATGATTGAATTCATATTCTTTTGATTAAAATTAGACATTTACATTTGCATCAAAACTGAAATTAAATATGCTGCATTTTTATAGCTTATAAATAGTGTATCTTCTACCTTTTATTATTACTCCTGTTGCGCCAAATGATGAATTTTGAAAAGCTGATTGTATGCCCTCATCTACTTTATCTCATTGGTCGTTAGTCTTTGAACAAAGAGATTTGACGGTTAGAACTTGAGACTTATTGATCGCTTATAGAGACCATACATTTAGACCATAGAAGGGAGAAACATTTTGCAGGCACATGTATAACATACAGCTAGTTAATTAATCCTAGAATGATTGAACAAGTTATTAGTCATTACTGAAAAATGGAAAATCATTTTGCAGGTATGTATAATTTAATTTTTCTCAAATTTTATTTCGATATACTTGTGTACATATTTTTTCCTTTTAATTAAATATTTTAATTATGCTCTATATTAGCGCCATTAACCTTTGTGTAACTTTGCTCTATTAGCACTATTATCTAATATACTTTTCTATTTCTATTTATAAGGCATTTTTAACATGTTTCATACCAATTAGGGCTGCAAACTCAACCACGACAAAAAAAAAAAAAACACAGAATTGGTGATGGAATTTACAGACATAAATTCCATCAGAAATTCAATTTTCTGACGGATTTCCGACGGAAACGAGTTTTTCGACGAAAACTATTCGTTGGTAATTTTTCGGTGGCTAAATAATTTAGTGACGGAAATTTGGTTCCGTCGGTAATTTAGGTACGGAAATTCCGTTAGTAATTTTAGCCACAGTTTTGTTGCTAATTACCAGCGTAAAATTCTGTGGGTAAAATTTCTTAATTTTTTTAAATTAAATGCCACATGGCATCCTGCCATCGGCCGTCGCCTCCGGCTATGCCACGTGTCGCCTCCACAAATTGTCTCCAATTGTGATGAAGTGGAGATTTGAACCCTTGACCTCCTACACATGTACTGATGCCTTAATCAATTGAGTTATGAAGAACCTGTGATATTATTTGTAAACTATTATATTTATAATAATTAAACTACCATTATATTATTATATTTTATCTTTACTTTATATTATATTTTGTACTTCAATTTTATACTTATAATAATTTTTTTTGAATTACTTTTTATTATATGAAATTTTTAATTATTATTTTATTAATATATATTATTAAAATATAGTTATTTTTATTTTTTGTACTAATATTTATTAATTAATAACATATTATTTAAAAATTTTAAAATTAAATTTGAAATAAGTTTATATATATACATACATATATATGTATTAATTTTTATGAATATTTATAACATATTATTTATTATAATAATGTATTTATAAATTATTTTTTAAAATAATATATTATTAAAAAATATTTAATAAAATTACCAACGGAATTTTCAATGGGAAATCCGTGGCTAATTACCCACGGAAATATTTCCGTCGGAAATTCCATCAGAAAATTTGTCAAAAATTACCGACGGAAATTTATTCCATCAGAAATTTTGTCGCTAATTCTGTATTTTTTTGTAGTGAACCGAGAACATGCTGGCCCGCCCATGACCCGATTATGGCCAAAGCAAACCCAATCCTAGATAAATTAACTTGAAAGAACAAGGCCAACCCGACCTTTGGGTAGGACAGGATAATGGCATAGGCATCAGGACCATGAAACTAGCTTGGCCCAAAAAACATTGTTATTTTTCATGCAAAAATATTTTCACTATATAAAAATATTTGATTATTGATTTATTTAGTTATTTTTTTCTCCACAATTTATTTTCTTTTTTAATTTCTTTCATTATTTCATAAACCCTTCCATATTGTCCTATTTTGATTAGAGAACATTCACTAATTCAAGGACCAATAGGACTAATCATGTGCCCCTTAGGACATGTCCTGCTTGGTCCTGGTTTCGGGCTAAACAAGATTTGAACGGGCATCTGCCAAAAAAGGCTAGCTCGAAGATTTTTTTGGCCAGGACTTTGGGCATAAGTCTAGCCCGGTCATACTCAGTCTTTGTGCAGCCCTAGATTATTAACCAAGAAAAACCTTAAATTTCATTAAATTTTCTTTAATATTTCATAATCTTCCAACTTTACCCATATTTGATATTCATTATATACATGAGAACAAAATCAACACATAATAGCTGAATGGTAAAATAATATATTCATATGAAAAAAATTAACTATATGACTTATAAATAGGACCAGATTAATATATCATCTAATTATGCTAACTGAGCAAAATTAAGCATTTAATTAAGAGAATAATATATATATATATTTAAAAATTAAAGAATAGTGTAGGTACCAACAAAATAATTTTCCCAAAAAACTTAAAAAATATGAGCTCGTTTTTTCTCTCTGAAATAAGCCATACATACTATTAGCGTTATGTTATGAGTCTGCATGGCTTTTAAGTGTTCTTAGATTTTATATATATATATATATATATATATATATATATATATTTTTTGTGATGTAGGTACTTTTTGCAGGAAATTGTTATGCGAAGGAAGTGATACTAAACAGGCCTCATAATCTGAATACTCTCAAGCCCGAAATGGTTAGTCTAGTTTACTTGTGTTATATATAGCAAGCTCCCATCTATTTTGATTTCACTCAAAGCATTATTTTCTATTTTCTAATTTGAACTGCCGATTTCCTACGTATAAGTTTCCATTAAAACTTTTAAAGAAATATGGAAGATTTTCTATCCAAGATTTACTTTAATTTCTTAAAACCCCCCCCCCCCCCCAAAAAAAAAAAAAAGGTTTCACCTTTCCATCAATGAAAAGAACTATTGGTGGAAGCAACTTGGGTAGCGGTAAATCATTAATTAAACGTTAAAAGGCGTTGATTTTGATGTTAATCGATAATTTCTCTCTTTATTTTTCAGATAAAGGAGAGATTGATGTTGTATGAGGAAGATCCATCAGTAAAACTCATAATTTTAAAGGTGGATGAGCAATTGAAACTTTCGTCACATCATCCTTACACATAACGCCCCCGAAACTGAGGTCGAGGTGGGGATGGTTCCCGCAGTAGCAGTCCCAGCGGTGGCAGCGTCTTTCGTGGTAGTGTTCGCCGTCATGAACTAACGGTGGTGAGTTCTCCGGTAATTTTTATTAAATAATTAAGTTTTTAATATTTTTTTATAAATTACCGACGAAATAAAAAAATAATAAATAAATTACCGACAGAATTCAGTCGGTAATTTTTTATTAAATAATTAATTTCTTAATAAATTACCAACGAAATTCCGTCTGTAATTTATTAAAAAATAATAAATAATTTTTTTAAAAAAATTACCGACGGAATTCCGTCGGTAATTATTACCTACGGAATTTACCGACAGAAATTCCGCCGGAAATTACCTGTTTTTTTGTAGTGAGAATTAGTAACATAGAGGGTATCCGATATGTTTATGACCTACTTACACATTCTCCTTCAACTTGAAATCATGTTAAATGGAATTCTTCCTTAATTCGAAGATTATATTCTTCCCAAGCAGTGGAAGCTATCTTGTCTCTATTGCTCATGTTGAGGACAATCTTGTATGGTTTGGTCACCCGTTAGGCTCTTACTCGACTAAATTGGGGTTCAAATTGTTTTCTGATGATAAGTTCACTCATCAATCTCCTCAAGAACCCTTTTGGAAGTTTCTTTGGTCAATTTCCCTACTGCAAAAACAATTGTTATTTGTTTGGAAACTACTTCACAAGTCCATTCCTACCATTGATGTTTTGACTCATCATCATATGCAAGTTTATGGTCTTTGTTTGTTTGGGTGCTTAGAAGCAAAGTCTATTGTTCACACTTCCTTTAAATGTTCTTTTATACAAGCAGTATGGCTTGGCTGCTTCTTAGACCTCCAAGCAATCTCTCATTTTAAATGCTTTAAATTGGCTCAAAACACGCCTATTCTTTGCATCTCAAAATGATACTTTGGTTAAGGGTTTCATTACTAATTTGAATTCTATATGTTATAGAAGGAATTTGATCAATCCTGCATAAAGGTATTCCAGCTGATCTTGTTAAAATGATCCAAGATATTTTCTCCATGTCTTTTTCAACAATGGTTTTTTCAAAAAAAGATCCAAATTTTCATCATCCTCCTTTGGATAGATTGAAAAGAGCCGGGTCTACTTAATGGTGTATTGTTCTTCACAAATAGAAATATCAGCGGGCTACTTTCTCTCATGTCATGTGTTTGCATGATCTACCTTTGTAGGACTTTGTTTGGAGATGAACTACAGTCCATTGTGATTACTTTTCATTCTCATGTCTTCAAGCTGCACTTTATTGGATTTGCTTTATTTGCTATGGTTGATTTATTCTACATAAATTTTCACTTCAGATCTATTATTAGAAAGTGATTGATTGATATTCAAAGGTTTAAATGTTAAAGGAATGGCATTGCCAATGATGTTGATCATTTTTTTAGAGATTTAGATTAATTTCTACGGAAGTGATTGCTTTTGATGTTTATCTTCATGTACTATGTTTTTTTTCTATTCCTTCAGTAGTATAATATGTAAACATTTGTTTTTTTTATATCATTTTGCCTTTTATTAAAAAAAACTTATAACTTTATTTTATTTATAAGTCATATACAATGTATTTAACTTAAACTAGGAAAAACTTATATGTCATTAGTTCTTTCTTAATATTTAACAACTTTCTAAATTTACCTTATTTGAGAGATATATATAATTTTAAATAAAATAAAATTCACACAATAATAAATGAATTGGAAAATTATACATTCACGTAAAACTTTTATGATGTGTCATAATAAGAAAATATTATCTCTTCAACTTATTGATAGGGAAGGAGGAGTAATATCAAAAGAAGGGTGTATAATTTTGAATTATAATAACACCGCATACGAAACGTGGTTAAAAATTGCAATTCGGTGCTTTTAAACTTCAACAAATTAAAGCGTAATGAGTAATGACGCAACAATGGTGGCATCATACACATGATGTTTGAGAAAGGGGCGGCAATTTGATTTTCCTACCTTAAATTGTTATTTTTTTCGCTTTTTTATTCATTTTACTTTAATTTAATTTTTTGTCTTAATCTATCTGGCTATCGTAACTTTTGTTTGACTATTGGAGCAAATTTGACTCAACAACTTTGATAATTACTCTTATTGCTTCGTTTAATCTGTTTGGTATAATCATGAAACTATGATATAATTTGCAATCAAACGTGGAAAGGCCTATAAATTTATTTTATTTATAAGTCATATACAACGCATTTAACTTAAACTAAGAAAAACTTATATGTCATTAGTGCTTTCTTAATATTTAATAACTTTCTAACTTTACCCATATTTAATATAAACCATCTTAAATAAAATACAATTTACATAGTAATAAATGAGTAGTAAAATTATACTCTTTGATTTTACCCCTATTTGATATAACTTTCTAACTTTACCCCTAGTTGTAAAATCGGGACTGCACACGACAGTTGAACGTAACCGATCCGACCATCACCTGAAGCATCCTTCAACTTGTCTTGAATGGTTCGGACCCTTTGAAGGTTGAGCCATGTTGAACCGCTTCGGATTGTCTATTGGACTAGAAACCAAGGTTCAATCCTGAACCATAGCTGTTTTTAAAGAATCGGACGACTCAAATAATTCATTTAGAAAATGCTAAATAAAAATAAAGACACGTATCTACCCATAAAAACCAACTGTTGTCCTTAAATACTCCTTAATTCTCAAATGTGTTAACCAAATCATGCTCTTTCATGATTTCAATATATTATAACTTAGTAGTTGAGAAAAATATTGCATTAAAGTTCTTAAATATGTTTATATTTAAGTTATATTAAAATTTCATTTTTTTTTCATATGGTTATATTACTTACATATCATATCATATTATTTTTAATTAATTATTAGGTCATCAGTTTGACCGTCAATACGACCAACCTGACCATACGAACCATGACCCACTTTTCCGGCTCACCTTCTGGTCCTGCTTTTGCAATTCACATGAAAAATTTTATGATGTGTCACAATAAGAAAATATTATCTCCCCAACTTATTGATAGGGAAGGAGGAGTAATATTAAAAGAAGTGTGTATATATAGTTTTGAATTATAATAACACCACATACGAAGCGTGGTTAAAAATTGCAATTCGGTGCTTTTAAACTTTAACAATTAAAGCGTAATGACGTAACAATGGTGATATCAACAATGGTGACATCATACACATGATGTTTGAGAAAGGGGCTCAGGTCAAAAGAAAAGAAAAAGAAAGGTGCGGCAATTTGATATTCCTTAAATTGTTTTTACCTTTTTTTAATTCATTCATACACATGATAATTTTTTTTATTGTTGGCATCAAGCTACGCGATTATAAAAAAATAATTTGAATGATTCCTTAAAACTTTTAATACATGTCGATGAAAAGTTTAGTGCGTATATGTATATCCCATACATTCAATCAGATAGCAAGAAAAAAATAATCATTAATCGATAAAATATATAGAAGTTGGATAATTTGGTACCATTTCTTTATTGTGTATAGAATCGTGCATTATATGATTATTATGCTATTTTATGTTATATTTTTATTTCTATTAAATTATATTTTTGAAATTAATAATTTATAAAATTCATAAATTATTTATTTTTGGAAATTGATATTTCATATCATATACCTTTTTTAAATGAAAATGTAGATTTTTTAATAACTAACTGGTAACTAATATTTTTTTTATCATATTACCAGTTATTTAAGCATCCAATTAATTTGGATTGAAGCTTTATATCAAAGATGCCGTTCAAGATGATATCAGATACTTATATGAAAAAAATTCTCTAACAGTGGGTAGAAAAGGGAAAACTTTTTTTAAAAAAATTAGGCCAAATAATTAAAACTGAAAATGCGCCCGGAAAGCACATTGGTTCAATTTTAAAATATGGAACTGTTATTAATAGTCAAACGTGAACTCTTAACATGCATCATATGTTAAATTACTTGCAGTGGTAGAATTGTATTCCTTAGCAAAAATGGACCTTTACGCTTAAAAAATTTAACTTCAATGTCAGAGGTTTGATCGTTCCCTCACAAGTTAATGAAAAGTACTTGTACTCTATTCCTTAACATTATATATATATTGATTCCAACCATTTAATTACTTGCAGTGGTAGAGTTGTGCACTTTCTCGTTCACTCTGGACTTGAGGATTCGCGAGTCATTAATTCTCTGAAATATGGCTTTGACTTTAACCTTTGTGAGAGAAACAAACCAGGTACCCATTAGTTTCTTCCTTTGAATTTCTTTTTTGATAAACTTCTATGAGTATGTAGTTTCTATTTTCCCTTGTTTTTACACACACACACATACCAGGTATATAATAAATGTTACATTAATAACATCATCTGACTGGGAGGGAGAGAATTTGATACTTTATCGCTTAAAGACCAGGGTGGGGAACAGACATATGGAGACAAAATTACCTTGATATTAATTTAGATAAATTAGTTATTTGTAAAAAATATGTATTATTTTTTTGAATATCTACATTTAATCATTCACCTCATAATATTATCAACATAGCTTATATTCCGTACAAGAATATCATTATAGGAATAGTTTAATTTGAGAACTTAAGAAAAAATAAAAACAAAGTATTCGTGGAATGAACCTTATATTTTAATTTCCTTTCTTTGTGATATGAAGAGATTAAGTCTGATTATGTTCGCTGAAAATTTTATGATCAAAATAGAAGATTTAGATTTTTCAACAACGACAGGCGTTTTGTTGGTTCAAGAGGCTTTTTTTTTTTTTTGGCCAAAAGTTCGTTCAAGAGTTAATACTGATTTTTCAATGGAAGGAGACTTTCTCTTAAACATGGGAAAATTGGTTCCCACAGTTTTTGTGGAATCAGATTTTCTATTGTTGATGGGAAAATCTAAAAGATACTTTTTCCAATGTCTCAATCTCTGCTTTCTTCTTGTTTCGATCGGTGAAGCTTCTGGTTTGTCTTCTCTATCGACGTCGTTGTTGAATCAGATGTCTTCAATTCGTAGTTGACTCTTAGGCAAGGCTTTTTGTCTAACTCTCAGGCTGCGGATTGACGCACCTAGGAGTTAAAAGACTTCTAGAGTGCAACTCTCAACTAAGTTGATGCACTTGGGTGTTAACTTCCAATAAAGGCTATTTTTGCAACTCCTACGTAAATGAATGCGCTTTGGAGTTACACTTTTTATTTTTTATTAATTTTTATAATTTTATTTTAATAAAAAACAATATTTTCATTTATATATTTTTCATACTTATCTTCCCACAATATTAATCATATCGAACATAAATTTTTTTTTATGAAACCATTTTTTAATCCTGTGTATAGCAAACATCCTGCAAATAAAAAAAAAATTTCCATTCTCTTTCTTTTCATTTCCTTCCATTGAATTCTTTGATGCAAACAGACCTTAATTGATCAAGAAACATCTTTAAACATCAATTATCTTATACATGTTTTTAATAAAATATTTTTTAAAATTTTTACTTATTTATTACCTTTTTATAATAAATTTTTACTTATTTATTACCTTTTTACTTATTTATTCTTTAAATATCAATTATGAAACATAAATTTTTTTTATGAAACCATTTTTTAATCCTGTGTATAGCAAACATCCTGCAAATAAAAAAAAAAAATTTCCATTCTCTTTCTCTTCATTTCCTTCCATTGAATTCTTTGATGCAAACGGACCTTAATTGATCAAGAAACATTACGATTCTTTAAACATCATTTATCTTATACATGTTTTTAATAAAATATTTTTTAAAATTTTTACTTATTTATTACTTTTTATAATACTCTCACTTGTGTTTAATATAAAAGCTAACCGGTGATTGGATTTGATCTAAAATATAATACTTCGATCCATTTTGTTTTCCTAATTAATTTATAAGGGTGTTTCTATCCAATAGTAGTCATAATTGAAAAAGCATTTTTACAAAATCAACTCATAGTTGTTATAAATATCTAACTCAACTTATTTCTTCAATCCACCTAAATTAGTTAAATAATAAGAATTAGGGGAAGTAAGATGTTGATCTCATGTATGACCTAGAGGTAGAATAATAAGCCATACATGTTTTTTTGTGGTTTAGGTACTTTTCGGAGGAGATTCTTGTACAAAGGAAGTGATCCTAAATAGGCCTCATAAGCTGAATAGTCTCAATCACGAAATGGTTAGTCGAGTTTGCTTCTGTTATCTGCCTTCCATCGATTTTGTCTCAACACTTTCTCTCTCTATTTGGGCAGGTACGTCAGATGAAGGAGAGATTGACGTTTTATGAGAGTGACCCTTCAATAAAACTAATCATATTAAAGGTAAATGAGCTGTTGAAAACTACTGACCGCAATATCTTTCATTATTTAAATTTAAATAAATTTCAGATGCAAGTGGGATTTATGAGTCAATGACATATCGGACTTAGTCTTAATTGATTTATATTCTAAATGTTGTATTGATCGATGTCTCATATGATATGCTAGAAGTTGTAATTATATGCAAAGAATTTCTGTTCTACATTAATACAGGCTAATGGAAAAGCGTTCTGCGCTGGTGGGGATGTGATATCAGTAGTTACTTCGTCAATTGCAGGTAGCTACAATTTTTAAATTCAACATGTTTTCTGTTTTATTGTTATTTAATCAAGATATATACTCTTTCCAATTCTAAAGTGTAAAGTGTTTTCACCTCTTTCAACGAGTAAACTTTTTGGAATTTGAATTTGTGTTCTACATTTGTAGGGGAGGCCACACTACTAAAAAAAAGTGAATTAGTCACTGATCAAACGTAAAAGTTACCATTACTAAATAATTAGTCACATAATTTTTCATTAGCCACGGAATTTTGTGGCTAAATTCTATAGCTATTTTTTTTTTTGTAGTGCCGCTTAATACTTGTTGGTTATTCAGCAAGGTTTCAATGTCTGAGTATGACTGCTCTTCATCAAATTCAACTAAATTAATGCTTAAAATTATGGTGATTGGTAATAGGACACTGGACTTATCCGGCAACCTTTTACAAAAAACAACTTACATTGGACCATTTGATAGCAACCTACAAAAAGCCAATGGTGAGCATGCTTGTCCCCAGATTATTTATTATTTTAATTAATTTCTAAGTTCTAATCATGTGAAAAGAGAAATTTAATCGTTTTATTAATAATATGAAGGTGTCTCTCATTAATGGAGTGGTCATGGGAGGAGGTGCCGGTCTATCCATGAACACAAATTTTAGAGTTGTCACTGAAAAAACTGTTAAGTATCGTCTTTCCTTCTTCTCTGTACTCCCTTCAATCTCATATACATAGAAAAGAAGGAAAAAAAAATCATGATGCTTAATATAAGTTCATTTTAAGATTATATTAGTTTATTGTTTCAAGTAACTTACATTGATTCGGGTTAATTAGTTAAAAAGTGATTGATTTAAATTCATGGGAAATCATATTAAGATCCCACTTAAGATAAATAATATTCAACAAGTCACATAATTTGTCAATGAAAAATGAAAGAGCTACTATTTATAAGTGAAGGAGCTCTATTAACAAGTTATCAAATTAATTTGATATCATGTCTTAGGTGAGACTTAAAATGTGATTTTCTCAAAAAAAAAAAAAAAAAACTTATTGGTGAAAGTAACTAAATTTTTGAGTTTTTCAACAAAGTTACTACTAGTCATAGTTTCTTTTAAACATCATACAAAGTTCTATTAGCTATGATACATATATAAAAATTAGCTATATACATATTTGTAGTAATTATAAATTAGTACCCAACTAGTTATAGTAATTAGACTAATGCTGTGTCATTTGTTTAATCAATAGGTGTTTGCCATGCCAGAAGCATCTATAGGACTTTTTCCAGATGTGGGGGCTTCATACTTCCTCTCGAGGCTTCCTGGCTTTTTTGGTAATTAATTCTAATATATATACATTTAATTTTGAAAATTCCACATATAAAATTATTCTACAATATTTATATATATGACATGTATATATAGGGGAGTACGTAGGACTAACAGGAAGGCGTTTAAATGGAGCAGAAATGGTTAAATGTGGCCTTGCTACCCATTTTGTCCCTTCCCAGGTATATATACCATTGATCGTGATATTATTACGTATTAATTGGTAAAATTCACAACACTTTCCTACATGCAACAGAAGCTAGATTTGTTGGAAAATGCCCTACGTTCTGTGACAACTTATAATATTTCAACAATTTCTGCATTAATTGATAAGTTTAACGAAGTAGCTTATCTTAAGGAAGACAGCCCCTTGAAGAGGTAATTTTGCGAATACTCTGTTTCTTAATTGATAAATTCTTGTTAGTTTGCTATCCAATGGGTGCATGGTACGTGTACTTTAGTCTTTTCATAAAAGTTTTTTTGAAAATGCAAATATCGAACAGACTGGAGATAATAAATAAGTACTTCTCAAACGAAACCGTGGAGGACATTGTTCTATCGTTGGTATGCATAGCTGAATTTGATGCTCATTTTTCGTACTTAAAAATCAGGAATTCTTAGACAAGAATATAATTTTGCTTGAATGTCATAATGATTTTGGAAGGAAAAGGAAATGGAAGTTGATGGAGCAGAAAAGTGGATTGCAGATGCATTAAATTACATGCGTACATCTTGTCCTACGAGCCTCAAGATATGGCTTAGATCAGTAAGTATATATTTACTACTGCATCACGTTTTTATATATATATATATATATATATATATAGACACACACACAGTCCAGGTTAAATAAATTTGTCTACTTTTATAAGGCTTATCTAGAGTTGTTACAGCCTTTAGTGAGTTTTCTCCGGTTTTGCTTATCATTATTTTCTCTTTTAATATACTATTTCATATCCATTTATATTATTATCATATTTAATTTCTCTATATTATATACCTATTATAACTTATAAGTAAGGGTAAATTTGAGAAAAAAATTATTTATAACATATTTATCATTTTTAACTACTTTATTAATCACATAATTTTTTGTTTTAAACTCATATATAGACAGTGGGGGTATTAAAAATATTACAGCAGAAAATTACAAATTAATGAAATGTATAAAATTGAATTAATGTGTTAATTATTAGGTGAGGGAAGGTAGAATACAAAGCATTGAACAATGCCTTTCTCGGGATTACAATATCGCCTCCCATTTCTTCCGAAGAATTGCCAGCAACGATTTTTACGAGGTCAGAACTCAGAACACGAATAAATTCAATGCTTTTTTTTCTTATTTCTAGAGTAAAGATGTACTAATTTATTTTAACTTATTTATAATCCACTTCTCATAAATATATTATGAATATGCAACTTTACGTTTTATTTATTATTGTGAAGAATTTATTCCTGTGGGACATTGTGCATAAGAAATAGAGGTAAAATTTAAAAATTGTTAAATTTTGGGGAGAATTGGAGAGAATAATGACCAAAGAAATTTTTTTTTATTGAAAATAACATAAAAATTGTAATGTTTTAGAAGGACCACCTAACAAATAGAAGTTTAAAATTAGAGGTGGGAAATCGGGCTGGCCGGGCCTAAGCTTGGCCCGCCAACAAAAATATCCCTTTTTTGTGAAGTCTGGCCCTTAAGTCTCAGGCCTCAGGTCGGCCTACAGGCTTCGACTTTTTTAAATATTTTTTTATTAATTTTAAGTGTGTATTGCTAACGAAAATAATAGATCTATAATAAAAAATACAAATATATATGATTCAAATTATATTTAAATACAAACTTACCAAGCATTAGTGCATTGCCATATACCAGCTCAACAACTCATAAATTATATATTAAGTCTAGAACTATAAGTCACACCACATTTATATAGAATGTTCTTAGTAATAAGGAATTAAAGTATAAAAATGGAACATATGTGACTTGAATATAACCTAATAAGCATTTAAATTATTTTTATCTATATACATATGTACAAAAATAGCACATCCATTTAATCTTTTGAGTAAATGAAAATAAAAAAAATGTAAAAAAAAAAGAGATGGACAATAAACGGGCTTAACCGCGGGTTAGCTTGTCAAAGCCCGCGGCCCGACGGCCGGCCCGTTTAAGCCCGATCCCCCTTTTTTTGCTCCAAAATCAATGACCGACCCTCATCGAGTTAGGGCCTAAACGAGCTCAGCCCGAATTCCCAGCTCTATTTAAAATACAGAACTTCCCTTAACTAACTCTACAATTTCCCCTTTATTCAGAATATTTTTAAAAATCTAGAAAAACATCCCATCATCCCCATGATCATATCTTTTTCTTTTAATTTTTTCACCCATATCCATATTTATATAAAAATAAATAATTTTTCATTTAATTTCAGTTTCATCATTATTTCACACTTTTATTTTATTTCATAACAAGTATAATTCCAATCCTTATGATCAAATCAAAATCTCTTCATGGAAATAATCAAAAGTTAAAAATATAGAAATGAACACTTATTATGTTATAGTATATAAAAATAAATAATTATTTTTTATTGGACTTTCTTACTGATTGAAAATAATTATATCCAGAATGAAAATAAATGTTTGTTTTTTTTACCAAGTTTCATTGATATATTAAGTTTTTATGTTAAATTTTGAATTCGATATGTTGGAAGAAAAAATCAACATGAAAAAATTTCTATGATATTTGTCTTTTATTTTAATAAATTATATATTGTATATTGTTATATGACCTTCTTAAATTGGTAATTGTATTACTTAATAACGATGGAAAAATAAATTAATTAGGATTGGCCATTAATGTGATGTAATTTAATTAATTAGGTCAGTTTTAGTAAAAAAAAAGTTAAATTTGATTGAATTAATTAAAAAACTTAGTTATTCCACCATATCTGGGTAGTTAGTCCTTTCAAATAATTTCTATTTTTAAGATCCTTTAGAAGAAACATTTTCATCACTAGGTCCCTTACTATAATTTCCCCTAAATTTTAAGGTAGAATTGATAAGGAATAAGGTTTTTCTTGATTTCAATTAGACATATTGAAAGTGATTTATAACTAAGATTAACGGAGTCTTGTGCAATTTTGGCCTACAAACATATTATCTTATTTAATCCTTCTGATAAATCTATGACTAGTTTATAAGCCTTTGTGCTTTTGCATTTAACAGGGTTCAAGGGCTAGGCTATTTGATAAAGACAACAAGCCTATGGTATATATGCCATCTCTTTATACGTATACATAAACATATACATATGGCATCACTAATTCTCTGTCATTTATTTGTATGTTTTTTATTAGTGGGACCCTCCAAAGCTAGAGCTGGTTACGGAAGAAATGGTAAATCAATTCTTCGGAAAGGTTGAGGATGAGAACTGGGAGTGTCTTCAACTTCCTCACAGATCAAACATACCCAGCAAGCTGTAGATTTAAGCCCATTGCAATACTTAATTGTGGCATCCAAATCAAGATCTTGTAGTTCAAGAAAAAAAGATATTTTTATTGCTGAAGATCAGCACTGTTAAGGAATTATAATGTAATATTATAAATTATATCATGATAGAAATTTGTGATATATTTGGTTCTTAAAGTCATCGAGTGCATGTTTTTGTCCCCCAAGAATGTTTCAGTATATTTGTGCTCTGGTTGTATTAAGAATTTAAGATTACATACGTATCATTAAAGAAAAACAAAAACACAAATATAATTCTCTAATTGAATATGAAATTTGAAAGTATCTTAGAAGAGATCGATGCTATATTGTGCCGTGTCAAACTATGTGATTAATTGATTAGGTCTCTCAAAATGATATTCACACGGTTCATCGTATGTGCTTTGGATTTGTTCTAATTAAGGAATCAATTGTTAGAAATGGTACACCATCACATATATGGTTCACACCTTGTGCCTTACTGTACTCTAAAAATCGGTAAGCTACATGTTTTGCTTTCTGAACGAGAATAAAAAGATAGTGGAATAGGTTTTACCATTCAAAATTTACATTTGGTCATGTAATTTTATACAAAATTTTCACTTTAGTCCCTTAATTTTAAAAGCATATTTTCAGTGCATTAACCCTAATATCGCTAATCTCAATTGCTGATGATTTTCTTAAGAGAATAATATTGATTATTTTGAAAATTAAATTTAAATATGGCAGCATCTGATATTTTTTTTTAATATTTAAAATTTGAATGCCATCATTTTTTTAATGATATTGGGATTAAAGGACTAAAAAATACTTTATAAAGTTAAGGGACTACAAAAAAATTTTCCTTGAACTGAAAGGACTAAATATATACTTTTGTCATTTATCAATTAACTGCTTTAAACCACAAGAGTCTCAATCATCTTAATTAGTATTAATGATAATTCCATGTGTATCATGGGGCTCAAGTTGCCTCTTACAAATTAAAGAAAGTTGTATCCCTTCAGCATTATATATATATATATATATATATATAAATACCAAGCAGCTTCTTCCTTTTTGATTGAACTTTATATGTTTGCACTTTCGTATAATTGAGAATTTGTGTGCCATTTCCTGCAACATGGCTCTGAGATTAAACTTTGTCAGAGAAACAGACCAGGAATTTCCTTCTTCTTTATAATATTTATTTCTCTTGTTTCCACATCCTCCATTTTGCACTGACATATATTAATTAACTATACATACGAAATAAATTAAACCATATTTTAAAAATCTGTATATGCACAATTAATTAGAACTTAGAACACGTATGGTTTTTTCAATATATATTTTTGGATAGATTGGATTCAGGCTCATAGATGTTAATAATTTCGAATATATGGCATGGCTTTGTCTTTTAGGTACTTTTCACCGGAAATGCGAGCTTGAAGGAGGTGATACTAAATAGGCCTTACAAGCTCAATAACCTTGATTTTGAAATGGTGAGTTCAAACTTTGATTACTTAATTACCAGAGGAGTACATTATCATATTCTTTAGAAGAAGTGTCCATTTTAATAATGAAGAGTTACTTCTTCTTATGGCATAAATTTGGAAATTTCTGTTTAAGGTAATAAATTGAAATAAATATAATGCTCTCCTTTCCATGAACATGCAATTTTTTTTTTTTATACAAAAGTTTAAGTGGTGGGAAGCTTCTTGGAGAACAGTCACGCCCACACTAGGCATGCATGCAAGTTTATATCTTGTACATTTTCTTTTCTTTTCTTTGAAGATTTGTCAAATGACAGAGAGCTTGACATTGTATGAGAATGAACCATCGGTTAAACTAGTCATTTTGAAGATGATTGAGTAGCAGAAAATCCAATTGCAATTAATTATACTGTATTTTTCCAGTTAGATATTGTCGTCTTATATAGTATATATAGCTATAGTATTGACAATGACAATAAAAGTTGCAGTTGTAGCTTTGTTTTTTTTCAACATTGCAGGCTAATGGGAAAGCATTTTGCACCGGTGGTGATCTAGCTAGCATCAATTATTGCTACTTCAATTTCAGGTATATATATTTAAAACAAATAAACAAAATACACTACTAAAAAACAGTGAATTAACGACGGAATTTAGTGATAGGATTCTGTTCGTAATGACAGAATCCATCAGAAAATAAGCAATTCTGTTATTAATTATTTAGCAACAGTTAATATTAAGACGAATGATCTGTTAGTAATTCATTGTCTTTTTTGTTGTGATGTAAATATTACCGGCTAGGTGAAAAGTAAAATTTGCAGCACAGAGATAACAATTAATTACAATTTCATTTTGACGTCATTAAAACTGAGACACTAGGGCTAAATTGCGCCTATGCTGGTATGAATCAGGGCACTGGTCTCTTATTGTGACTTATTACAAAAAACTATTGACTCTCAACTATAATATCGACCTACAAACAACCTGTGGTGAGCACTCAAATCCCTAATTATTTTCAATGTTTTAAGAATTATTATATTGTCTAATTAAATATGGGAATGGAATATTGTGGATTACTGCTTAATTAATTAAATATAAAAATGGAAGGTGTCTTTGATTAATGGAATGGTTATGGGAGCTGGAGCTGGTCTCTCCATGAATACAACCTTCAAGATTGTCACTGAAAAAGCTGTATGTATTTCTAACCAATCTTGTCTACTTCTGATTTGACAGATTGGTGGGTACAAAAAAAACATGAAGTTAGTCATAGAATTTAGGAACGGAATTCTATCGACAAAAACAAAATTATGTGGCTAAATGAGAGATTCTGTGGCCAATTATTTGGTAACAATCTATGTTAAAATTCACAATAGACATGGAACTACAACTCTTGTTGTATCATTTATTTCGTAGGTTTTTGCAATGTCGGAGGCATCATAGGACTCTTTCCAGACATGGGTTCTTCTTACATTCTCTCAAGGCTTCCTGGCTATTTTGGTATTATTATATTTTATTTATCTGTTTGGTTAGTTGTTACATTATTAAATTAGTTTAAATATCTAGCTTTCTGTTCCTGTCATGCTCTTTGTCACTTATTCATCCGCAATTTATTTTATTGATTGCTACTGTGTTTGATTATGCAATATGCATATACAGGGGAGTACTTGGGATTAACAGGAAGACATTTGAATGGAGCTGAAATGGTTGAATGTGGCCTTGCTACTCATTTTGTCCCTTCCAAGGTACTGCTCTTATCCATTTACAAGGTAGAAAGAAAAGACTTCGTTTATTCTATTTATAGGGAACCTCATTAAATTTTTCATGTAAATGTACAATTTTATGGTTCATTTACTATGCATTAAATTTTTTATGTAAATGTACAATTTTACGCTTCATTTACTATGCATTGACTCTATTTTCAAGTAGTGTAGTGGATATTAAAGAGGGATAAAGTTGAAAAATTGTCAAACTTTAAGGTATAATTAGTGATGTTTAAGGTTTTTCTTAATTTGTATGGAACATATTAGATTAGAGAAGCATCTATACACAACAGCACTAGACATTTTTTAATGTCATATAATTCTCTAATTATGATTATATATACTTGTTCGCACCGCAAGTGCATGGGTCGCGCCAAGTAATAAAGTGATAATTAAGAAAGTATCGTTTCCACAGGGATTTTGTTACAAATGCGATCAAACAAAAGGCTTAGTGAATTAAAGTAAGTTGAGCTAAAGTTAAGTTTGGATCGAAGATTTAATATTTAAAATATTAACAACTAAAATTCTATTTCTAGTTAAGATTTTAGTCACAAAGATTATAAAGTAAAGAGGTGATTTAGAAAACACTTTTTAAGACAAATAAAACGACCTAGGGTCATTTGACTTTATGACCTAGTAAATTCATTTCCTTTTGGCATCATAATGAATCAATGTGTGAGTCTAATGTTCAATTTCATTTGAAGAAGCTTTCTCAAGTCAAAATCAAATTTATACTTTCATTAATTGCACAACCTCTTGCCACAATCAATGCAAGTCATAAATACTCCACCAACCTCATATTAACAAAGTTAGGTTAGTAATTATATCTCTATATTACCAACTAACCATCCATTTAACACTATAAACTTCAAGTCTAACATGATTTCACCCAAGTTCTAAAACAAAATACTCTCTCTCTCGAGATATACTCCATTTAACAAATCAAGTGGTGATCAAGCACTTGTATAAATAATAGCAAGATGAAAATCCACACATAAAAATTCCTTCAATGCATTAAAGAAAGGAACTACAAGGTTCAATCCATCAAATGTTTCAAGGTAACCCTAGAAAAAGGATTTAGTTACACATAGTTAAAGTGAAAACAAAAATAAAGATTGAGAAAGAACACATGACAGAAAAATAAAGAAGAAGGAAGAAGAAAGGAACCCAAGAACAATGAACTTGAATCTCTCCAAGATCCTCCAAACTCTTCCCCACTCTCTCTTGAAGCTCCAAAATGTCCCAAAAATGTGCCCTAACTCGCTCTGCCCGAAAATCCTCTGAATTAATTTTTTTTATCCCCTTTCAGACAGCTCTTTTAATCAAAACGCGCAGTATTTGGCCTGTTCGCCCTAGATTTCATCGCGGCGAAGTCCACAGAGAACTATGTGATTCCAGAGGCCGAATAGGATTACACTCTCCGTGACTTTCGCCACGGCGAAGTCATGTTGCTTCTGGTCCCTTAGTCTTTTTCTCAGCTGGTCTTCAATCCGATTGATGTGTGTGTGTGTTTCTTCTGAGCTTTTTCACTTGAGCACCTCTTCCTATATAAGAAAGAAAGAGGGTTGATGAGTTTTTCAATTTACTACATTATAAATATTCATTAAGCTCCAAATTTCATACAAATTATAACTCTTTCTTTGCCCCGCTTTCTCATTAAGCTTTTGTTTCCTTTTTGCCATTTTATTCACCAAATTATTCACAGGTGCGGAGTAAAACATGATGATTTTGTAATGAAATTTAGGAGCTTATCAATACTGTAAGGATTTCGGGCGTACCTGGAATCCGGTTGACTTGCTCGGTAACCACACAAAATTGGAGCACCAATTTGGGACCCCAATTACGTATACAACAGATGCACCATTGATAAGGAGAGAAGAGAGGGGAAGATTCAGGAGTTCTGTTTTCTACATAAAGTTATTCTTTCTCTTCCCACAAACCCCTTAATTTATAATGTATGAAAAGACACATCTTTTCATTTTCAAAATATTAAGGGAAAATTACTCCTTTAAACCCATGTCTTTTACATATTTACACAACAGCCCCAATTCACATTGGGCATCATATATTAGCTCTAATTCTCATTGGGCTTAGGTCCTAACCCACCAAGGGTGGATTAGGTATATTCCTACACACTTTAAGATTCTCTTCATGTCGACCAATGATTCGATGGGTCCTACCATACCTCTATCTCTATCTCTTTCCGTATGGAGATGCCAAATACATAATAGTCTTGTAGCATACTGAAATAAAAGCTCCCACCTATAAATTTTTGGATAAGTGTCTAAAATACTCTGGAAGTATCAACAAATGGGTATTGGGCATTTGGAATTTTTTTATAGGACAATATTACTTTGGAAGTTACAAAATTGGGGCGAAATCGCCCATCCATTGGCAAACTCTAATGTTAATGTGCATATGCGGCATGCATACATGGTATCCATATAACTCTTTTTCAGATCTTTTTTATTTTTGGAAATTAATTTCCCTCATTGTTAACACAAATTATATATCACAATGGATAAAGAGTGACATGAATATCATGTATGCATGCCACGTATGCATATTAACAGTTAACCAAGTTGACCATTAAAGTTTGCTAATAGAGGGGAGGTATTACCCAATTTTTGTAACTTCCAGATGCCCGATACCCATTGATATTTCCTAGCTTTTTAGGCCCTTATCCCTGTAACTACTAGTGCATGTCATGAATTAAAGAAATGTCTGGCGCTTGGAGTAAAATTTACCTCACTTTAGTTTGCTGGTGTTTTAGAAGCTAAATTTGATGGCAAATTCCCTGCAATCTCTCACAACGTCGGATGAATCAGCAATTGCTGCAGTAATTGATAAATTTACAGAGGTTGCATTTTTGAACGAAGAGAGCCCTCTTACTAGGTAATAACAAATTTTGTGGTGAATCTCTAATTAATTATATGCATGCTTTATGTTTTCTTGCTAGCTTTAACACGCAATTCTTTTTCTACAAGTTTTTCCCACATCGATGGGAAAACTAATTGAACAGATTGGACACAATTAATAAATGTTTCTCAAAGGCAACTGTTGAGGAAATTATTCTCTTGGTATGTCCCAAATTGCTTTATTTTATGTTTATCTTTCTCCATATCAAAATTTGAAGGAAAAAGAAATAGAAATTATTGGAGCACAGAAGTGGATCACTGATGCATTAGATCTGTAAGCATAATCTATTTCTACTAGGTGAGAGAAGGAAGAGTAGAAAACATTGAACAATGCCTTTCTCGGGATTTCATCATTTCCTCTCATTGTATACGAAGAACAGTCAGCAGCGATTTCTACGAGGCCACCACTATAACACAGTTACCATACACCCCATCCAATCCATGATATAAGTCACATAACTAATTCATTAAAATTAAAAAATGATGGCCAACTCATCATTATAAGCCCTAAATTATTTTTTCCCCAATTTTACCCATATTAAATTAAACTTTGAAGGAGAGAGAAAAATTCTCATTTAAACAATAATTATTTGGGTAAATTTAATAAATAAACATTAATTACCTTCAAGGTGACTTATATTGTGGACTAGGTGGGTAAATATTTTTGACATATTTGTAATTTTTATGGAAATAAATTTATTCATTTGCTTGCCTGCTTGCTCACACACTTTGTTTGCAACGCCACCGGTGCACTCCCTTCACAGGGTACAAGGGCAAAGCTGTTTGATGAAGACAACAAGCTCAAGGTAAACGATGGAGTCTCTAATTCCTTACCTTAAGATTGTGGAATTTAATTGATTCTCTAAAAAAAACATATAAAAAAGATATTATATAACTAACATATATAATTATATAAACTAAATTTATTTTACTATTAATGTGTTTTGATTAGTGGGATCGACCAAAGCTGGAGCTAGTTAGTGAAGAGATCGTCAATCAGTACTTCAGAAGGATTGAAAATGATGAAAATTGGGTGTGTCTGCAACTTCCACGCAGATCAAGTATACCAAGCAAGCTGTAGACAATTGAAGCGAAATGGAAACGGAAATAATAGACTGTTATATATTGTCTTTTTAATCAAGTTTACTGCTATATATATTTTTTGAGTACTATTGAATTGTAATAAAAAGTCGTAAATTTAAGAAATGCGTGTTGAAGCAAATATATAAATAAATAATAACATAAGTTATGAGATATTTTCATAGGAAATGGTTCATCGTATTTCGTATGTACTTTGGATTTATGGTGAACCATCAATATCGTTCACATGTTTTACTTATTTAAGAAAATTAGGAGAGAAACAAGGGAAAAAAATATTTGCTACAAGCACCTTAAAAAAATTACTTATTTAGAATGAGCAAAAATAAAATAAATATTTTAAAGTACCAAATTAACTCACATCAAACTTCATATATCTTCTCTTCACAGAGAAAAGTGTGTCTGACACTGAAGAGCACCGTGATTGCGTGTACGGTGTAGCGCCCTTGGGTCAGCCCTTCAATAAAATTAGAACAAAAGGGATAGTGGAAGCTAAACCCCGGGTATTGTTCTCTCGAGGAGCCCTAAATGTAATATGATTTCTAGTAACTAAATGCAAACTTGTTATAGCGGGCAAAAAGCATGGTATTGATTTTTTTTATATAAATTGGTGTGAAAAGTGTGATATATTCAAAGCAGGTTTACAAATTGGAGAAAAGGGAAGATTTGGACCAATGGGAGTGAGTAATTCTTGGTGATTAGAGGCTTAAACCACTACAAAAAAAAGTGGGTTTTACTGGTGGTTAGTTTAGTAGCAGAAACCCAAAACCACCACTAAAGTGACATTAGTGGCATTTTGACCCAAAAATCGCCAGAAAATATGACCGTTTGACCCAAGGCATAGTTAGTGGCATATATTAGTAGCGGTTAAGTTGCAAAAACCGCCATTAATTTGGCACCCTTTGGCGGGAAACTAAGTGGCGGTTAGGGTAGCGAAAATCATGGGAAAATGCATGGCCACTGCATTAGTGGTGGTTTTTTTCGTTATTAGCGGTTTTCTCGGTAACTGCCACTAGATGATATCAGTTAGCATTTATTATGGGCGCAATTTGGCGGCTGTTTAACCCGCAATTAAGGCTGAAACTGTCGCTATTACTGGCGGTTACCACATAACCATCAGTGATTGTACAAGTTTAAAACCCTCGTGCCTTTTCATTTGAAATGGCACGAGCCTTTTTAGAGAAAGTGACATGGGAAGATTTGATGTGAGGTTACAAAAGTACGTTTTGTCCTTTCTTTAGTCATATTTTTTCCTTTCCAAAGTCTATTAGTCAATCAAAATCACGGCCAGAAAGAATGATCGCAGTAAAGAGAAGAAGCCCATGACTACTGAACAGGAGGCCGAAGAGGAAAGGTGTCGTGGGGAACTATTTGAGCAGGCCAAGAGGGAACGAATAAAAGAAGAGCGTCTCCGTATACGGATAGAAGAATATTGGCACATGGTGATTCATATGAAGCCTCGGGACCTCTACGAAATGGGTGGTGAAGAAGATCTGGAACTAGACAGCAAGCATTTTGAACCTCAAAATTTTGAGAACCTCATTCCTGAAGAAGACGGACATTTACCAGTAGTTAGGTGAGTCTTTTCATGACAAATGCATTACACAAATTTCAACACTATTATCAATAAAAATTGATATATTTATTTATTTTCTTTTTAGGCAAGAGCAAGAAGATGATTGAAGCCAGTTAGCCACACTTCTTTTATATTTTGTAACATTTTCCTAATGGTGTGTTTCAAACATTCATAGATCTTTTTTTTTTCATGAAAATGCATACATTTTCCTTGCTTTATAATTGATTTTTTTAAAATGTAAATCAAATAGTAGCGGTTCTAAAACCGCTACTAAATTGTCATGAAAAGCATTAGTAGTGAAGAGCACCGAAATGGAAAGAAATCGGTGTAGTGCCGCCTCAGATCCGCTCTCCAAGAATTTAAGACCCAAGGGGTAGTGGATGCTATCCCCGGGTGTCAGTCTCAAGGAGCTTTAGTGTAAATGACTACCTAATAGCTAGATGTGAAACTAATTGGACGGGAGAAACATTTTGTATTTGATTTTTGATATGTAAAAGAGAAGTTTGTATGAAAAGTGTTGTATGTTGAAGAAAGAATTGAGATTGGATTTAAGCGGGAGATTTGGATTAAAAGGGATGGTTATTCTTAGTAAATGGAACCTTCGGGAATCATTGCTTCTTAAAATTTTTGGGAGTTGAAAAATGGCCAATTTCCTAAAGAACCCTAGAGGAACCCCTCTAGGCTAGGCTTAGATTGATTTAACTAATGCCGGAACCTTGCACGTTAATTAACTTAACCTAAGTTGATTAAGCACTTGACCCAATTAAATCTACTAATCGCAAGGGACTATTAATCCTACAACCGGAACCCCGAATTGCAACCAAATTAACCTATTAATTCCAATTTATTGGTGGAACCCCATCCAATAACTTGAACCCAATAGGTTGAAGTCCAATGTCACTCAATCAATTAGTAGATTTACTTGCCAATTTCTAAACATAAATACTTGACACCATGATCCACTAAACAAGAACCCTCATTTAGCACAAGATTTTAACAAGAAAACATATATTAAATGATGAACCCATACAAATAAAATATGCTCAAGTCAATAAGTTTAATGTCAAGCATCCATCAAAGAAAATAAACAAGATAGGTTGTTTCTACCACTCTCATACAAGATATAGAATAAGCTTACAACCAAATGCATAAGACAAATCCTAGAACCCTAGATAATTTGAAATATACAAGAGGAAGAGAGAGTGGAGAACAACACTCCACTTTGAAGCTTCAAGCTCCTCCCTTGAGCTCTATCACCAAGAATAAATGGGCTTAGCTGCTGCCTTTCATAGGAGAAGCATCAACCAAGGTGGAGGAAATGGTGGAAGCCATGGATGTTGGGTGGAGAAGAAGGTGGAAGATAAAGATGAAGAGAAGAAAAAGAGAGAGCTAGGGTTTAGGAGGATGAGTGGTGAACCAAATCTACCTTCTAGGGTTAAGATTTTAGTATTTATAGGTCCCCCAAGTTGGGTCTAAGAGTGGGTATTGAGTTAGATCCGAATCAGACACGAAAAACGCGAACTGAAATTTCTGCAGAACGCACGGCTTGCTCGTCGTGGGCTCACCGCGGCGAGCTAACTTCCTTTTTGCCTCTTTGGGGGTGCCCTCGTCGTCTGCCTCACCGTGGCGAGGCCACGGCGAGCTTCAGATGATTCTGCCCCCTTGTTTGGCCTTCTTCTTCTTTCGAAATCCGATCTTCGGTCCTTGCTCGACCCTGTAAGTAAAAATAAGACAAAACCAAGATCAAATAGCCCTATAAATTCATCAATGCAATTAATCTACAATTATGGCTAATTAATCCTAATTTTACACTCATTTCACTTGAGAGTTTGAGACATTTAATTAGACGTTATTAGACCAAACTTGCATCTTAATCATGTTAATTGCCTCAAATTAAGCATATAAAAGCATTACAAATCAGAGATTTGTCAACTCCCCCACACTTAAACCTTTGTACTCCTGGACAAGGACAAATTTCAAAACTTAAGCACAACGGTAAGCAAGGCATAAATGAGAACTTCAACATGCTAATTGAATATGAGCTAATGCAAATCGACAACCCCCTAACCAACAAGCAATGAGGAATGAAATGATGCTAAAGAGCTAACCATGAGTGTAGTGAATGCAATGAGGATGAGTAGAGGAGAAAGTCACTCAAGGATAAGTGTTTTGCTCTTCTCACCATATTGGGTTCATTTTCTACTCTCAAGATCCACTTAGAAGCACACTCTACCATAGGCTTGTAGGAATTTTAAGATCTCTACTTAAACACAAGAAGTGTAATGCATCAAAAGGGCTTTTGGGATTGTAATGATAGAATAGGCCACATGATACGATGAAATGAACAAAGGATGATGTTATGTATGCTTGAATGCCTAATTCAATTCAAAGCATCGATTGCAACTTGCTAGTAACCACACATGCCTTATTTTGCACTTTTTGTAATTTTTTTTTCAATTTTTCACATTTTTGTTTCTTTTTCACTATTTATCTTCTTTTTGTATATATATATATTTTTATATACATGGCATGCTTATATACAACCAAGCAGTGGCGTTTTTCAAATAACACAAGAAATGATGCAACTTTTCATATATTGGCATGTCAAATGCAAAACATTAAGTGAATGGCTCAAATGGGGTGGCAAATGGAAAGAGTGTTTGTGGTTTGTGTTTGGGATGATATGGTATGAAATGAATGCCTTTATCATGCTTCATTACACTAAATGCAACAAGTTTTGACCAAGAATGCAAACAAGTTCTAGAGAATGGCAACAAGTGGATTATCACACAAGAATGAACAATAGGCCCAAATAAACCTCACAACATGGATAATTCTCCAAAACTCATAAACATAGATAAACTACAATCAAAATTAACCATAAAGCATTAATTCCAATCAACAAAGTTGCCAATCAAGAAGATAAGTCAAAAGCATCAACATACATCCAGAAGCATGAAACAATTCCCATAATTGCCAAAACAAGTCCAAAAATATCATGTCCGGTCCAAGGATCAACAAAAGTAGAAGTGAGGAAAAGTTAAAAATTTTCAAATTGTTTTTCAACTTTTTGAAGCTAGAAACATGATCAAGATGCAATGATTTGTTAACCTACTTCACCCAATACAAAACACATCCCTCCACCATACTTAATTTCTACATTGTCCTCAATGTAGCAAAAATATGGACATACCAATTTAACTCAACTCTTGGGTGAAGTGGAAAGTTGTGAAGTCCAATTCAAGATTGAAGCACAACACGTCATCAATCACCAAAAGAAAAATAGGGAGAGGGCAAGGATGAGTCAAAATGATATACCCATGAAATTTTCAAAGCATGTTGAAATCAAGTGTGAGTAAGAAGCTTTTATTACTAATCCTAGGAATTTAAAAACAACTACAACTACTTTTCCTACTAGGTAAATTCCCTCCCCCACACTTAGCTCAAAAACATACATATCAATTATTAAGCAAAAGGAGCAAGTAAGGAGGAAAGGAACAACCTCATGATCAACGTGGTTGAGATGGCTCATAGTAGTGCTTGAGAAAATGGCCACTAACTTTAAATATACTTAATTACAAATATTTTTCAAATATATTTAATAAAATAAACATGTTTTTAGAATATTTAAATTGAATCTGAAAAGTATTTTTTTTATTTTCTAGCTTCTAGTAGCGGTTCTAGAACTGCCACTAACTTAATAAACATTTTTTTGGTTTAACCGGTTCACTGAATTTAAATTTCGTCATTGTAGCAGTTTTAAATCACTACTAATTTCCAAAATTCAAATTTTATGATCCTGGGCTCTTACTAGCGGTTTTAAAACTAACACTGATGTACGACCAAATGAGAAATTTGTCAGTCTTCATTTAGTGGCGGTTCTTATTTTCCGCCACTGAATTAGTAGTGTCTTTGACTGAATTTGCAGTAGTTGGAATAACCGCCAGTAAATGTTAGTCGCGGGTGATTTAGTGGTGTATTGTTGAAGCGCTAGTAACTTACTAGTAGCAGTTAGAACAGCTACTAATAAGCTCTTTGATGGCTTGATTCTCCAGGGATGATTGTTCCATAAGACCGGGAATGACATCTTTCTATAGTTTCTCTATGACTCGGGTAGCAACTTGATCTACTATTTCTTCTGAAAAAACTATCTTCATGGCAGAGCCAAACATTGAGGGAGTAGGAGTGGTTGAAGCTGAAGACTAGGCTTCATCTTGTCCAATGATCTTGGATGTGGCTCCAGCTGCTATTGCTTTGCCCTTTTCTTTCTTTGATGAGTGAGCTGATGTCCCTACAGCACCAGGTACTTCCATCTTCATCTTCTTGATGTTGGTGCTTGAGAAGGGGGAACATGATGTGCATCATTATCCTCTAGGTACCGGATATACTTCTTTAGTAAGATGAATGATATTAGTTGAGGAAATAGAAGAGGGGTTCTTGTTCTTGTTGAGTCTTTGAAGCTTTTGAACTCCTCTGTGATAATCTGTCCCAAGTTCAATGGCTCATTCTTAAGTAGAAATGATAGGACTGAATTGTCCAACTGTTGAATTTGAGACAGGTTTCCAGCCTTGTTTACCATGCATCTGGAGTATGCATAGTCGACCAATCTGTTGACAAGGGGCATCTGTGCCGACCTGATGAAGAGATCAGAGACTTTTTCAATAGGTTGAAAGATCTTCATGAGCTCTGCCTCCGAGAATCGTTTCTTGTTCTGCCATTTGTTGAAGGGTGCAACGATGACCTCCAACCACTTATTCAAAGTCTTCCAGTTGAAAGAGAATTGCTTGCCCCTTACAATTGAGATAACTTCAATATCCAGGATTTCTGATGCATCTGAATGGGTACTGTTGATCTCTATATTGGAATAAAAACTTCTAACAACATCCTCACTGTATGGCAGACTTATATTAAGTAACTTCTTGTAGGGTCCCAACCATGGGAATGGGTCTACCCCAAATCTTTCAGATGCTCTAAGTCAAAACAGCTAGTACGCTTGTTAATGCTCCTGTACACTACAAAAAAAGGGGGTTTTAGTAGTAGTTACATTAGTTGCGGAAGGCTAAAACTGCCAGTAATTATGCTTTAGTAGCGGTTATAAGCACAAACCGCAAGTAAATAAGATGGTTTGACCACAAAAGTAGTTAGTAGCGGACATTAGTAGCGGTTTGGGAGAAAGAATCACAACAAATTTGGCGCCCTTTGGCGGGATGAGTAGTGGCGTAAATTTAGTCGCGGTTCTGGAAGGAAAAACCTCGAGAAAATGAATGGCCGCTGAATTAGTGGTAGTTTTCAGACATTAGTAGCGGTTATAGCCAAAACCGCCACTAATTCAACGAAATAAATGCAACTGTATTTAATATAGGTGGAATTAGTAACGGTTTGAGCCGCGGTTTTTCCTCAAACCGCTACTATTAGTAGTGGTTATTACATAACCGCTACTAAATTGAATAGTTTAAAATGGCTCGTGCGTTTTAGAAAAGGCACGAGCCTTTGTTTAGGAGAAAGCGACGTGACGTGACTTCAATGAGAAAGAAGAGGCTTGTTTTGTCCTATATTCCGTCAAAATCATGGTGAAAAAGGGCGATCGCAATAAGAGGCTTATGATCGCTGAACAAGAGGAGGCTGAGGAGCGGCTTCGTAAGGAACTGGCTGAGCAGGCCGAGAGGGATCGTATAGAACAAGAGCGCATCCGTATACAGAACCAGCCGATTCCAGAAGATGTAATCAACGCATTATGGAGTGGGGGAGAAAACTTCGACGAGACTAGGGGAGGAGTGGATTTTGAGGATATGGCACGTTGGTTGGACTCTGAGGAAGATGAAGAGGAAGGGCGCCCTCAACGATCCGCTGGAAGGTCCACCGGTTTCGAAGTACAAGTTCAGGGTAAGGAAATTCAATTTTTATTGTTTTTATCAGATAATTATAATTTTTTATCGCTCATTAAATTGAAATTGTTCCCTAAATTTTACAGACCCTTCTGGTAGCATAAGCGACAAGAGGTTGATGGTGCAAGATGCGATGAACCTTCCAAGTGGTCATAGAGTTAAAGTTAAGTGGGACGACTTGACCAAATTACCGGTAGGACAAGGGGGGCAACTGTACTCGAGGTTCATCGGGGGTGTAGGTCAGAATTACCAGTGATTCCCGATTGACGCTTTGGACTGGAGGAAGATTGACGCGAACTTTAAAAAGTTCGTGTGGAACGAAATTGTTAAGGTTGGTTGAATTAACTTTGAGCTTATTTATTGTTTATTATTTATTATTATTAGAATGTGATTTTAATTAATACTATAAGAAACATTCTTATTAATATTTATTGTTTAATATTTATTATTTCTTATTTATTTTCTGTTATTATTTGAATTTGATTTTAATAAATATTATAGGAAATGTTTTTATTATTTCTTATTTCTTTTCTGTTTTTATTAGAATGTGATTTTAATTAATACTATAAGAAATATTCTTGTTATTATTTATTATTTCTTATTTCTTTTCTGTTATTATTTGAATTTGATTTTAATTAATACTATAAGAAATATTCTTGTTAATATTTATTGTTTATTATTTATTATTTCTTATTTCTTTTCTGTTATTATTTGAATTTGATTTTAATAAATATTATAGGAAATGTATTTATTATTTCTTATTTATTTTCTGTTATTATTAGAATGTGATTTTAATTAATACTATAAGAAATATTCTTGTTATTATTTATTGTTTATTATTTATTATTTCTTATTTCTTTTCTGTTATTATTTGAATTTGATTTTAATAAATATTATAGGAAATGTATTTATTATTTATTATTTCTTTTATGTTATTATTGGAATTTGTTATTATTTATTATTTTCTAATTAAACATAGTTAAATTTAATATTTTACAGAGGAAGTTTGATGTGAGGGACAGCCGTAAGAATTGGACAGAATCAAAGATGGGGGACGGTTGGAAGAACAAGCGGTTGGATCTGTTCAAAGCAAGAGATCGGATGAGGAGTAGGCCGTTTCAGGAGTTGGTCGATGATGTCCCTAGTGGTGTCCCTGCGGATGCGTGGGAGAGATATGTGGGTTGGAGGAGGGGAGACATAGGGAAGGTATAATGAGTAATATTATTGAATTGATATTGAAATATTATATTGAAGAAATATTTTTGAATTACAGATGATTATTTAATTTTATTTTACGTTAATAGAAGAGGTCGCAACAAGGTCTTGCCGCGAAGTCGCATAAGAAGGTTCATCATACGGTTGGGACGAAGTCGTTTTCGATTGGCTACAAAGAGATGGTATGAAGGAATGAAGCTTCGTTGTTTAATTTATAATAATTTATCTTTATATATTAATAACTATTTGTATCTTAATTTTCAGGAGGAAGAAGCTGCGAAGAAAGGGCAGAAGGCTACCTACGGTCGTTTCTACCAAATAAAACACAGCCACGCCGAAGGGAGCTCAACATCCAGGGAGGCTGAGGAGCAAATTGTAAAATTTTTATTTATTTATTTTTATATTATTATATTTTTAGTAACAACGACATTAAAATAAAATTGTTAATATGTTTGTGTGTGCAGGCTAGGATTGAAGAAGCGGAGAGAGAGATCGCCGAGACGCAGGGGGACAATGTAGACCCTACTGCCTCGCTAAGGGCTGCCCTAGGACCTCAAGAGCACCCTGATCGGGTTCGCGGGATGGGATTCGGAGCTCGACCTATGGTGGTGTACGGCAAGTCAGGCGACCTAGGCAGCGCCCAGTCTACAGCTTCGAGCCAACCATCAACAAGTGGCCCAATTAGGAGAGACGCAAAGTATGAGGCTCAATGAGGGAGAGGCTCACTCATGAGATTATGGAACGGGTGACTGATCATGTGTACGACCGACTGGACTCCTGGGTGCAAATCGCCAATAGTACGCTCGAACGGATACATCGGAGGTTCGACCCGGATGGATCTCCTTTGTGAGTACCACTAGCTCCACGTACATCGAAGCAGCCTCACAACCGTTCTCCGAAGCATCAAGACGACGATCAGCCTCCTGCGTAGCTCTAGGGTCTTTTTTTATTAGAATGTTTTTAATCTCAGGATTTCAGTTGAACATTTTTATATTTAAATGTTTGTTAATTTGAATATTAGTTGTTCAAACATTTCATATCTTTAATATTGCATAATTTTGTTAGTCATTATGATCTGATTTAATTTTTACTTCACAAATGGCGATAATTTTTCCTAACAGTTAAACAAAAAAAGTTTCTTCGTGACTAATAAATAAACAGTTGTTATTTGTTTATTTTCTCATATAGTATTTGAAAAAAAAGATATAAATAACATTAAAAATACAAAAGAGCACATTTAGTGGCGGTTAATATTAAAAAATTTAACTTTAGTGGCGGTTTCAAACCACCACTAGGTTACTAAATATAAAAAAATTTAATGTTAGTGGCGATTTTGAAACCACTACTAATGTAATACTTAGACAGCTGCCACCTGTTCCTTTTCCAACGGTATGATTGAGGTTGTTGCGGTTTTAGTAGCTGTTAAAGAACCGATACTAAAGTCTAGATTTCATTTTATAAGCCCTTGATGCTTTCCAATTCATTTTCAAATTTCATTCAAACTATTAAGCTCTTTCATTCTTTGATAATATCTTCAGTCATATGATGGATAAATCTTGGATAAATTTGCCACGGACGTCCCCCTGCTATATGGTTGATGTTGACCAGTTCTTAGATTTTGCTTTCAACTACACCGGTGTTAACAATCAGATATTATGTCCTTGTCCAAAATGTAAATTTAAGAAGTGGCATCCCAGAAATGTTGTGCGTGAGCATCTTATACTGAAACAATTCCCATACAATTACACATTCTGGGGTATTCATGGCGAGAACGATGATGATGGTGGTGAAGTAGTTGCTGGAACATCTCAGGTTGGAATGCAGATCGACGATGACGATGATGACGACAATCATGTGGATTCATTTAACGATGTTGTGCGTGATGCTTTCGGGGTGCAAGGTGACGACATCAGGAGTCAGGAAGGGGTTGAAGGACCACTGATAACTTCTGGGAATTCATGTAATTTCAAATCATTTTCCGTGATTTTAATTCACTCATTGATATATTTATGCATATTTTGTATAATCAAGATAGGGAAATGTTCATTTGAATTTTTTGAATGCACATCATTGTTTACTAGTGCAAATTTTCATCATATTTCTAATTAGTTTCTTATGGAGTTTTGGTAACTCTTGAAGTAATATTTTGATGCAATGATCAAGTAGTTATACCCTCTCTACCAAGCTTTAAGGACATTTTAGGGGAGAGACAATCATGGAAAAGTCATTCTGCAACGAAGAAATACGGAAGAAAGAGACCAAGCAGCGCCTAGGCGCTAGAATCAGCGCCTAGGCCATGACCAAATGATGAAATAGAGTATTGAGGCAGAGAGCAGAAGCACCTAGGCGCTAGAATTAGTGCCCAGGTGCAGATTGCAGAAATCAAAGGCAGAGAAGAAGAGCGCCCAGGCGCTCCAACTAGCGCCTCGGCTCTCTGTCTTGACAGCAAAACGCTGTGCTGCGAAAAGTGACAAAATTTTAGGGTTTCTCCAATATAAACCCTCCCACTTCACATTGGCCAACATTCTCGACTTGCTGGGCATATTTTGGAGCTTTGGGGTGCTAGGGCTTGGCTCTTGAGGAGTGGGTAGCAAAGGATTGAGCTTTGGAAGAGATTTGGAGCTCCATTTCCTTTGTTTCTCTTTTTCATCTCCTTTCCCTCTCTTATTTTCCGCTATGGCTGTAATCTCTCCATGGATTTGTAGTTTTTGGCTGATAATGAGTAGCTAAACTAGTTATCTAAGATTATTTTGAACCCTTGTATGGATTAACTCTTTATTACTCCTCTCCTTTTGTGATTAATGATATATATGTGTTTATTTTGCTCTTTGCTTAATGCTTCTAGATGCTTGATCACCATTTGGATGTTTTGTTCATTTGATTGAGGCTTGAGAAAGCTAGGTTGAATGTAGAACTTGGGTGAAATTGTGCAAGAACTTGAAATTTGCTTGATGAATGGATGATTTTGTTGATAAGATAGAGATATACTTATTAACCTTGCATAGTCATAGTAGGGTTGGAGCTTGGAAATTGGGTTTTATTAATTGTAACAAGAGATTGAGCAATTGATGAAATGAAACACTTATTCTTGACTTGAGAGAGCTTTTACAAGTATAAATTGAACCCTAGGCTAGTGCATCTATATTCATTGGAAGCATTTGTGAGAGGAGGTTAATTAAAGGTTATAAAATACAAGGGGGATAAGTAATCCTAGACTCCATTTTATCCATAAAGTTAAAGAATCAATTGTAATTATCAACTTCTATTGTTAATGCTAGTTTTATACTAATTAACTCTTCCAACCAAAAATTGCTCTAGCTCAACTTAATTGATTTCACTAAGCCTTCTGATTGATCACATTTGTAACCAAATCCTCGTGGGAACGATACTTTCTTATCACTTTATTACTTGGCGCAACCCGTGCACTCTCGGAGTTTTTCCGAAATGAAGCTGCAAAGAATTTTTTCGACCTTATGATGGATTCAGATAAGCCATTGTTTCCAGGTTCTACTAAAAGCTGCCTCATTTCGTTTCTAGTTTTGTCACATAAAAGTTCATTTTAGACTAATAATAATGTTTATTCAGGGTGTAGTAAATATTCGAAACTATCATTTCTTGTCAAGCTCTATCATATCAAGTGCTTGTGTGGCTTCAGCGATAAGGGGATGTCGATGGTGTTAGAATTATTGGGAGATGCATTCTCTCAGGGAGAAATCGCACCTTCATTCTACGAAGCAAAGAAGACTATTAACAAGTTGGGATTGACTACACTAAAATCCATGCCTGCCCGAATGATTGTATGTTGTATTGGGGAGACGACGCCGAGTTAGACAGCTGTAAGCGGTGTAATGAGTCTCGGTACAAACAGTCAAAGAGGGGTCGAATAGCAACCAAGAAGCCTGCAAAGATTCTCAGATATTTCCCCCTGACACCATGGCTTCAGAGGTTGTATATGTCTTCCAAAACGGCTAAGCACATGCGGTGGCATTCATTAGAGCCCAACGTCGATGGGAAGTTGAGATATCCTAGGGATGCTGAGGCTTGGAAAGCATTTGATGCTCAATTCCCGGAATTCGCCAGTGACCCGAGAAATGTACGCCTTGCTCTCGCATCAGATGGGTTCAATCCGTTCGGGAATCTTAGCACTACGTACAATATATGGCCTGTGGTAATGATACCGTATAACTTACCCCCTTGGATGTGTATGAAGTAGAGTTCATTCATTCTTTCGATGATTATTCCGGGGAAGAAAGCTCCTGGAAACGATATAGAAGTCTACCTTCAACCGTTGATACAGGAGTTGAAGGAACTTTGGAGCAACGGAGTTGAGACGTATGACGCTTACAGTAAGACGCTCTTCACACTCCATGCGTCGTTGATGTGGACAGTGAGCGATTTTCCCGGACTTGGCACGTTGTCTGGTTAGAACGTGCATACAGGCAGAGCTTGCCCCAACTGCAACTTTGACCAAGACTCGGTCCGCCTTCCTTACAGTCGTAAGTGGTGCTTCATGGGTCATCGGCGATTCCTTCCTGGAGGTCATAGGTTTCGGCAGCAGAAGATTAGATTTAACGGATCACAGGAAATGAGGGATCCTTCTACGTTTTTGTCTGGCACAGATGTTCTTCAACAGCTTGAAGATGTTCACGTAGAGTTCGGGAAGACAGACGGCATTCAGCCTGGGGGAAGAAGGGGATGCGGCCAGTCCCAGGGGGAAAACATGCAGCAATGGCGAAAGAAGAGCATTTTCTTCAAGCTCCCCTACTGGAAATCTAATCTACTTCGCCACTGTCTTGATGCCATGCACATAAAAAAATGTGTGTGACAATATTTTGTACACTTCAGTGAACGAGTCTGGAAAGTCCAAGGACCATCTCCAAGCAAGGAAAGATCTGATGGCGATGGGAATACGTGAAGACGCATGGCCGGATGAGAATGACAAGTTTGCCCTAGCCTCATTCACACTGACAAGAGCCAACAAGGAAGTCTTCCTCTCCACACTTAAGGACATTAAGGTCCCTGATGGTTATTCAAGCAACATCTCAAGATGTGTGGACATGCACTCTATGAAGATTGCCGGGTTAAAAAGCCATGACTGCCACGTTTTGCTCCAGCAATTCCTACCTCTGGAAATTAAAAGCACATAGCCCCCGGAGGTGTCTAATGTTTTGGTTCAACTCAGTTCTTTCTACCGATGGTTGTGTGCAAAAGTTTTGGACAAAGCAGAGCTGGATCAATTGCAGGAAAATTTTTTTCTAACGCTCTGTCATATGGAGATGATATCTCTATGGAAAAAACTACCTAGGATACATCTAGCGGTATTGAACCGGGCCGCCCATAGGAAAAAAATTTGTCATAAGTATCTGATTGTGCATGATTATTATACTATTTTAACTACTAATAATGGGAAATTAGCATTCAGTTTAGGAGAATTCAATGGGAATTAAGTACAATTGCATGCATGGTCCATACTTAAGGAATTAGTTGCATTTCCATGGTAATTTGAGCATATAGGTTTTTAACTCATGCATTTCATGACTATGGACTTAAAATACCTCACATATACTTTAATTTCCCATTATAGGTGCAAAGGATGAGGCCCTAAATGAAGAAAATGTGAGAAAAGCAAAGAAAAAGTTTTTGGTCCTCGTCTTAGCCCCCCACAGCGAGGGCTACGGCGAAGGACAGAGAGCACACAGCAAGTCAGTTTCCTCGCCGTGGCTCGTCACAGCGAGGGTCACAGGGGAGGGCCCGATAAAAATTCTGAAACGGAAGTTTTTAGTTTATTTCCAAATATTGGGTGATTGGGTCTTCTTCCATTGTTTCCTAAAGGATGAATTCGACCTTCCCAAGTAATCTAGAGGGACTTAAGAAGGTTTTTGGGTTTCCTATCTTGTTCTTTAAATTTATACCCGAATTTCCTCTTCCACACCACCATTCCACCACCAATTCAGATTTCCCTTCACTTTTCATTCACTCTCACCCTTTCCTCTCCTTAGCCTCTGCCATCTGCACGAAAATTCATCTCCCATTCATCCATCTACATCAATTCCACTCATTCTATATCAATTCATGGCTTCCACATTCAAATTTCATTCAATCGGCTTCGAGAGCATGAGCGGCTAAATTCATTGTGGGGATCTTGATGGAGGAAGGCAACCGGAGCTTCAACATTCTTAATGGGGAGTTATTTAGTTTCTCTTGTCTAATTCCAATTATGTATTTCAATTCCTTGTGCTTTGTCATATGTCTTTGGTTTTGGAACAAGTGTGCTTAAGCGTTTAATCTGTCATTTAAAGGTCATGCATATAATTAAACGATGTTCTTTTATGTGTATGAACCTAAGTGTTGATTTCATGATATCATGCAATAGACGTATTTCAATTTTATCTCCTTTTGGATTTCTAGTATATGTTGAATGCATGTGCGATTGTATGTGTGTTTAGACACTAGGTCCAATGTTAGATGGTTCGATCTACTTCTAACGAGAGCCTCGTTGTGTGTTTATCATGAGTTCTCACTACCAAGTTGAACCTTAACAATGTCCTATTTGATTAATTAAATGAGCGATGCGCCACGTTAGTTAATTAATTAGGCTAATTCGACTAAGAGCGATTGCCTTAGGTTTTGCATTAGAACTTGGTTTAAACTCCCATATCATTTAGAAGCTAGGAAGGTTGCCCAATTCATCAAGAGACCCACGTTTTCCATATAGTTTTCACAACCCATTTTTACTTGCTTTCTTTATAATCAAAAATCCCAAAAAGAAGTAGTTTAGTTTCCTTAATCAAAATCACAAAAACCCCAACTTTTTATAGCTTTTTATGCATTTAGTTTTTCCTAAGTTAGTTCATTAGGCTTCACGTGAGACGATCCGGGAGAGCACCACATTGCAATCCTTGGTTTTAATAATTTTTCATTTGAACCCCAATGCATATTAGGAAAGGCTCAGATCAATGGCGCCGTTGCCGGGGAGTCATTTTTGACTCCTAGGTTAGCTAAGTGTTAATTGCTTATTGACAAGGGGTTAGTAGGATTTTAAGTGGATTTTTAGTTCATATAGTTGCATTTAGGTTTTTAGTTTAGTTTTAGTTGCATTCGCATTGATAAAAATTGAAAACTCCAAAAATATAATTTTCTTGATCTTGTGGTTGATATTTGCTACTGTGCTTGTGGTGTATTGCTGGTTTCTTACACCATTTGAGTGAAATTCGATTGACTAGTTGCTGCTGTGTGGTTTTTGCCTTGATTGGTTGAGCTTGTATTTGTGCATCACATACCCATATTTTGCATTACACTCAATTTTTCAACCAAAACCACTCAACTAAGTCATTTTCTAGTATTTGGACTTGCTGAGGCCATTTGCACCATGTTTTGAACTCAAATTCTTGAACTTGTGCATTTGGTCAATTTTCAAAGGCATTTTCTTGCAAATTTGGCAACCTAAGGGGTGAATTTTTGTTCTAGGTGGTTTTCAAGTGTTTTGACATTTTTCCTAAGCTTCCTCAACTTATTTAAACTTGTTTCAATCATTGGTTTGTGTTAAAATTGTTTAGAATCATTTTTGGACTAAATTCCCCCTTTGCTGTCAAATTGCAGGAGTTTACTGTCAAACTTTTCTGTTTCTCGCCGTAGCCCCCCACGGCGAAGGCCACGGCGAGCCTTTAAAGGGCAACTTCGTTTCTATACCTCGCTGTGGACACCCACGGCGAGGCCCACAGCGAAGAACAGAAACCCCAAAGTTTTTTGGTTTTCTGCAGAATTGCTTACTTGCACCATCTTTTCCCCAATTCAATTTCAATTGATTTCAACTTTTGCACACACATTCTAACCATCATTTGTGACTTGTTTGCATTGGTTTCACTCATATTTCATATTCCTATCATTAATTTGACTTGTGAGTGCTATTTTGGTGAATTTTGGGATTGTTGGTTGCTATCTTTGTGCATTTCTTGCATACACTTGCTGTCTGTTCCTTGTGTATGACTAGAAGCACTACTAGTGAGTCTGAATTATTTCCTGAAAACCCTGAGATTTAGCGTCACCTTACCCAGTTGAGGAAATCTAATAGAGCCACTGCTTCTACTCACGAGGTAGTTGTAGAGTACAAATCTTCTAGCGACTCTAGTGATCAGGAACATAACACCGAGTCTGACTTAGACCTCCGATCTATGGACATACCCAACAACCAAATTAACCAAGTTGTGCTTGGAATGCCAGACATACCCAACATACCAAATCAAGGTTTAGAGCCACCTAGGAACCAAAATGGGGGTCACGGTTTGCATGTTCACAATGGTAATGGGGATGGGATACCACATGGAGTTAGGAGAACCATTAGGGATGCCACTACTGCAAATTTTGATTATAATCCATTTATGAATGCATTCCCTAATATTAATGCTGGTTATGAAATTAAGGGTTTATTGATTCAGTCCTTACCCAAGTTTCATGGTTTGCAGTTAGAGGAACCACACTTGCACTTGGACGAGATATACATTCGCTGCAGTTCTATGTTGCCAGCTGGCGTGCACATTGATGATGTCATGTGGAGGGTGTTCCACCTTACTCTTGAGGGCAAAGCAAAGGAGTGGAACATGAGCTTACCACGAGTTGCACCTGCAGCCCTACGTTCTTGGGCTAATTTGAAGAATGCCTTCTTTGAGAGGTTCTATCCAGCTACCCGGACCTCAGCTAGACGGAAGGAGATCAATGGCATTGTGCAAGATGCTGATGAGTCCCTTTATGACTATTGGTCTAGATTCCAAGATTTGCTACAGCGTTGCCCACATCATCAAATACCTGAAGAGCAGCTTGCTCAAAATTTCTATGATGGGTTACGAGAGAAAGAGCAAGACAAGCTGAATTCTGCTGTTGGTGGTTCCTTTATTGATATGACTATTGAGGAGGGTTGGGATCTAGTCAGAAAGTTACCCCTTACTAAGCAACAGCATGGTACATCTCAGAGATCTGTCCGGGACCTTAATCGGGTTGAGGCTACTTCTCTCCACATCCCTCAGATGGAGAAGTTTGAGTCTAAGCTTAATGCTATTTTGGACCGTGTCTCTGGTCCTTCTTCTTCTTCTTTTTTGACAGGCCACGCGGCAGGTAACGAACTTGTAGCCCCCTCTTGTGATTTTTGTGGATCTGCTATGCATGTATTTTGTAATTGTCCCTCCCGGTATGAGGATTATAATGCCATGTTCCAAGGACGCCAGGGAGGTAAAAATCCACGTTGGGGTCCTTATTCCAATACTTATAATGAGGGTTAGCGTCAAAACCCTAAGTTCTCATGGAGGCAGGATAGTGATGCACCTAGGCCATTCAATCGCTCATGCCAAGGTGAAAGTTCAAATCAAATAGTTCCTGCTAGGCCTGATAAATTTGATGAGTTGACTAAGATGATTAGATGCCTTGATTCTAAATTAGACAAGACTGATGCTAGATTCCAGCAGCTTGAGACAAAGAATTCTAATATGGAAGAATATGTCACAAAATTGTCTAATTCTCTTAGTGAGTTGCAGGCACAATTCAGTGGTTCTATTCCCTCTAATACTGTAATGAATCCAAAAGCCCTTAATGCTATAAAATTGAGAAGTGGGAAAACACTTGATCCTGCTCATCCAACGAAAGGGGTGCAGTTTGAGACTGTTATAGAAGATGAGGAACCTGTTGATGAGGAGATTGTTGCTAATAGCCCTCCTCTAAGCCCTTTGAATCTGGGGGCATCTGAGAGTGCCAAGGAGAGGAAGCTGCTTGAGAGGCGCAGTATTACCATGAAGGAGCCGGCTGCTGATGAGGTTCCTAAGGCACCCACATCTCTTAAAAGATCAATGCTTCCGAGCATACATGAGCATGGAGAGTCGAGTTCCAGCAATGACCTAGCCATGTCTCAGGCTAGGGAGGTAACGCTTTCTAAACTTCCCTTTCCACATGCTTTCATTAAGAGTAGGAAGAGATTAGATGATCAAACTGAAAAAGAGATGCTTGATTTGTTTGGCAAGTTGCATGTTAATGTTCCATTCTTTCAGCTTGTTAAATCCATGCCTAGTTATTGTAAGTTTTTGAAAGAGTTGTGCACTAACAAAAGAAAATTCAGACGTAATGAGCGCATTCAATTGAATCCTAGTGTGTCTGCTTTATTTAAACCTCAGTTGCCAGTTAAATGCAAGGACCCTGGATCATTCATGATTCCATGCACTATAGGGAACTTGACAGTCAATAATGCATTGTTGGATCTAGGAGCGGCTATAAATGTGATGCCTAGTGCGACTTTCTCTACTTTAGGCATCACAGGTTTGAAAAAGACTAGTGTTATTTTACAATTAGCCGATCGCACACTCCGATATCCACAAGGCATTCTTGAGGACATACTTGTTAAAGTTAAGGATTTGGTCTTCCCTGCTGATTTTTATGTTTTAGACACTTCTAGTGAGCCAAGTGAGTCGACTATCATTCTTGGTAGGCCATTCATGCGGACTGCTGGTTCTGTTATTGATATGAGAAATGGTTTGATAACTATGGAAGTAGGAGATCATAGAATTAGCTTTAACATGTATGAGACCATGCGACACCCTTATGAGGACTATTCTTTGCTTGATGTTAGTGTGCTTGATATTGCTGTTGAGGATGCCATAGAAGAGCATGAGTTAGGTTTGCATTCGTATGATTATATTTCTGACCTAGATGCTTATGACTCTTATTTCTCTTCATTGCCTTCCGTATTCTCTCTCTTATCTTTAAGTAGTGATGTGAATGATCTTGAGCCCCTTATGCTTGATAGTTTGCTGTCTATTAGTAGGGATGTCTCTGTGCTTGATGATTCCATTTGTGACATGAGTTTCACTAACCTCTCATTGTTTAGTGATGATTGTTTTGTGGAGTCTGGTAGTTTGTTTAGTGCTGTAGGTACCAAGAATGTTCGGGAAGTGGGGTTTGAGCTTGAACACCATGATGTGAGCTTGCAGGGGATAACCCTCAATTTAGCCACAATGACTCCCACTGCTCCCATCGGGCCTACTTCTCATGTGGTTTCAGGGCCATTTTCTTTCCTTTCTTCGTCTATTGATTCACTTTCTAGACCTAGAATCTCCTCCCATACCCTGCGATTTTTAAATGATCTTGTTATGAAAAGTGATACAGGTATGCGTAGTGGAGGAAAAACCGAGGTAGTCGCTGTAAGTAGTCAACCGGTGGTTGATTCGGCTACCCGGACACCACATTTGAGTGTGGATGATGCTTTCCCCAAGGCAGTTGCTGCGATAGACCAACCAATGGTTGGTTCAATGCTTGGGAAGACCAATGGTCAAGTGGTAAGTACTATTGAGCCTAATTCTAGCAGTGTAGGCGGGTCAACAAAGGGAAGTTTCTCTATGCCTGCTGTTTTGCCTTCCCTTGATCCTTCTATTATTGAACCCCCTTCTCGTGAACTTAATCCTTTACCTAGTAATTTGAAGTATGCTTTTCTTTCTTCCGATGATACGCTGCCTGTGATAATCTCTAGTGATTTGATGGCAAGCGAGGAAGCACAATTGTTGAATGTTTTGAAAAAGTATAAAAAGGCTATTGGCTGGACATTGGTAGATATTCCGGGTATAAACCCAACTGTTTGTACTCATCATATTTTATTACAGGATGATGCTAGGCCTCTTAGGCAACCCCAGCGACGGTTGAATCCACTCATTTTAGATGTTGTCAAAAAGGAAGTTACTAAACTCCTTAGTGCTGGTATAATTTATCCGAATTCGAATAGCGAGTGGGTTTCACCGGTGCAGGTGGTACCTAAGAAGTCTAGGATCACTATTGTTAAAAATGAAAATGATGAACTTATTCCCACGAGAGTGCAAAACAGTTGGCGTGTGTGCATTGATTATAGGAAACTGAATGATGCCACTAGAAAAGACCACTTTCCCCTTCCGTTCATCGATAAGATGTTAGAAAGATTGGTGGGTTGCAGTCATTACTGCTTCCTGGATGGTTATTCTGGGTACTTTCAGATTCCCATAGCGCCCGAGGACCAAGATAAAACCACTTTTACTTGTCCATTTGGTACGTTTGCATATAGGCGCATGCCTTTCGGTTTATGTAATGCGCCAGGCACATTCCAGAGATGCATGATGAGCATTTTTGCTGATATGCTCAATGATTGCATGGAAGTATTTATGGATGACTTCACAGTCTATGGAGATTCATTCCATACGTGCTTAGAGAGTTTAGAGAGGGTACTCGCTAGATGTGTTCAGAAAAATTTGGTTTTAAATTATGAAAAGTATCACTTTATGGTTTCTCATGGTATTGTTTTAGGACACCTTGTTTCTAGTCATGGTATTGAAGTTGACAAGGCTAAGACCGAGGTGATAGCGACCTTGCCTTATCCCATATGCTTAAAAGATCTTCGATCTTTCTTGGGACATGTAGTCTTTTATAGGCGCTTCATCAAGGATTTCTCTAAGATAGCCTTACCCATCTCTAAATTGTTACAGAAAGATGTTGATTTTGTTTTTGATAATGATTGTGTGCTTGTATTTGATATATTGAAAAATAAGCTGCTTGAACCACCTATACTCGCTGCTCCAGATTGGTCCTTACCCTTTGAGTTGGCGTGTGATGCATTTAACTTTGCAGTTGGTGCCATGTTGAGCCAACGAAGTGTTAAACAACCACATGTAATTGCATATGCCTCTAAAACTTTGGATACTGCGCAAATAAATTATACAACTACTGAAAAAGAGTTGTATGCCATTGTTTTTGCTCTAGATAAGTTTAGGCAATATCTGTTGCATTCTCCTGTTGTGGTGTATACTGATCATGCAGCTGTGAAGTTCCTCTTCACCAAGACACATTCTAAGCTGAGACTGCTCCGTTGGACACTGTTGCTCCAAGAATTTCGCCTTTAGATCAAAGAAAAAGCCGGTAGTGCCAACCTTGTAGCAGATCACTTGAGCCGCCTTCCAGAAAACACAAGGGGAGTTGATTGTTCTGATTTAACTTGTGATGATTTTCCTGATTCCTCTCTCTGTGCTATTTCTGTTGATACACCGTGGTTTGCTGCTATTGTTAATTATTTGGTGTGCGGACTCACTCCCGGTGATATGTCTTCTTTTCAGGTCCAGAAGCTGAAGCAGGAGTCCCAACACTACATATGGGATGATCCTATCCTTTGGAGGATTTGTCAGGACAAAGTGATTAGGAGATGTGTTCCCGATGATGAATTTGCTGCGATTCTCACTTCTTGCCATTCAGTTGTATGTGGTGGGCACTATAGCTCACAGAAAACCGCTAGAAAAATTTTAGAGTCTGGTTTTTATTGGCCTTCTATTTTCAAAGATGCTTATGATTTTGTTAGGTCATGTGATGTATGTCAGCGTTTTGGGTGGGGTGTGAGCAAAAGAGATGAATTACCTCAAAAACCTATTTTGTTTTGTGAGCCATTTGATGTTTGGGGTATAGATTTTATGGGTCCTTTTTCACCTTCCCGTGGTTTTACATATATATTGTTAGCTGTCGACTACCTTTCTAGGTGGGTTGAAGCTATTCCTACCCGGAATGATGATGCTCCAACTGTGTCTAGATTTTTGAAAACTAACATTTTTAGTAGGTTTGGAGTTCCTAAGGCCCTAATCAGTGACAGAGGCACCCACTTCTGCAACAAGCTTCTCAATAGCTTGCTTGCTAAATATGGGGTTGCACACAGCGTCTCTAGTCCCTACCACCCGCAAACGAATGGTCAAGCTGAAGTGTCAAATCGTAGGGTAAAGAAGATACTTGAGAAGATTGTGAAGCCGAGTAGGAGTGATTGGAGTCAACGACTTGATGAGGCACTTTGGGCCTATCGCACTGCATTCAAGACACCCATAGGAATGTCACCTTACCGGTTGGTGTATGGTAAGGGTTGCCACCTTTTGGTAGAGGTTGACCATAAGTCCTATTGGGCGGTGACATTATGCAACATGGAGATGGATGCAGCTGGCAAAGAGAGAGCTCTACACATTCAAGAGCTGGATGAGTTGCGACTTAATGCCTATGAGAATTCGAGGGTATACAAAGCTAAGACCAAATTGCTTCATGATCGAAATCTAGTTAACAAGAGCTTTAAAGTTGGTAACTTAGTTCTCATGTACCAAGCTCGTTATCGTCATGGTCGTGGTAAGCTGAAATCAAATTGGTTCGGGCCGTATCGTGTGACGAAGTTTAATCCATATGGTATGATAGACCTTGTGGATGAGGAGACTCGTAATACTTTCCAAGCTAATGGTCATCTCCTTAAGGTCTACCATGATTCTGCAATAAAGCCTCCTTGAGGCTAGGTTGTCCCTTTCCTTTACTCTTTTACTTTACACTACATAATTGATTTGATGCTGTTTTGACTGATGTGGTGTGTAGATTAAGTGTGGGAGAATGGGATTCACCAGTAGAATAGTAGTTTGTTTTGTTTTTGTTTTTGGTTCCCCATATTTTTGTTAATGGTTGTCCACGTCTACAAGTGTTGTTCCTCTTTGGTCTCTGATAGTATTGTATTTTAAACATTGAGGACAATGTTTCGTTTAAGTGTGGGGGGGGTAGATGTGTATTTTGAGGATTTCTTGCATGATTTCCCATAATTTATGGTTTTGGGTGAACTTTGAATGTTTTTGAACTAATTTTAAAAAATTTTGGCTTGAAGTTGTTCTTAACTTGTCTATTATGCACAAAGGGTCGCATTTGTCATAGTAGATTTGTTAAGTGTAAATTCAAGTGTTTTTTCAAAATGTTTTTGTGAAAACCTAGTTCACCACACTTTTTGAAAACTTGTGCAAGAAGATACCCATCTTAGGTTGTTTTGTTATCTTGTACTTTGGATAGATTTTGCAATGTTTTTGTCCTTTGTTTTTCAATTTTCAAGAGTTGGATTTGAGGTATGTTTAGGGTATACACGGTGGAGACTGTTGCATTGATTGATTGTTGAATGGTAATTTGTGAGCTTATCCTTGCTGTGAGGTTGTTTTTGGGCCAAAAGAATTTGAGTGAGTACTTGCTTTAATGTGTTAATTTCTAGAACTTGACTCAATTCTTAGTTTAAGCTGCTTTAGTCATACATGATGAACATGATAGAGGCACTCATTCCATGTAACCATATATCTATCTTTTCCACCTCCAACTGATGTCTTTCATGAGTAGAGCATATTTATAAAATTGCATCCAGGTTCTAAATGCTATGATAACACAACTTCACTGGCTTTCTAAGCTTGATTTAGTAACCGAGGGCACTTCATCACCAATGTTGGCACTCGCGTCAAACGGTCAAGTATAAGAGGGTTATGAGTTGGACCAAAGGTCTCTTGATGTTTTTTTGGAGTAACTGAGTAACCGGAGTTGCATTAGCCATGTGCAAAGTCGCGTCAAAAAGGGATCTACAACAGCTCAAGATAGATGTTTCAAAAAAAAAGAAGAAAAAAATACGAAAAAGAGAAAAAAAAAATAACAATAATAAGGATGCTTGTGAGTGGTTTAGTTCTTACTCATGGATGACATCTTTCCATTACCAAAATCTTAAGTCCTCTTGATTCTTTGTGTGTGTGCTAAACTAGTGGAGATTGATGATTGTTGCAAGCATATGGTAAGTTGCATATTGAGCAAGTAGAGAGTGAATAACCTATATGTAAGATTGTGTGAAATATTTATGAGTGTGCTCACTTGTTGCTATTTGATTCTCAATTGCATTGATAGTTCTCTCCTTTATATGCCTTGAACGTGTCTCGCTCCAATTTGAGATCATTGACTATCTTAGGCCTTTACCATTGTGAATCTATGCTTTGTCCAAGAGTACAAAGGTTTAAGTGCGGGGGAATGATTGTGCATGATTATTATACTATTTTAACTACTAATAATGGGAAATTAGCATTCAGTTTAGGAGAATTCAATGGGAATTAAGTACAATTGCATGCATGGTCCATACTTAAGGAATTAGATGCATTTCCATGGTAATTTGAGCATATTAGGTTTTTAACTCATGCATTTCATGATTATGGATTTAAAATACCTCACATATATACTTTAATTTCCTATTATAGGTGCAAAGGATGAGGCCCTAAATGAAGAAAAGGTGAGAAAAGCAAAGAAAAAGTTTTTGGTCCTCGCCTTAGTCCCTCACGGCGAGGGCTACGGCGAAGGACAGAGAGCACACAGCAAGTCAGTTTCCTCGCCGTGACTCACCACAGCGAGGGTCACAGTGAGGGCCCGATAAAAATTCTGAAACGGAAGTTTTTAGTTTATTTCCAAATTTTGGGTGATTGGGTCGTCTTCCATTGTTTCCTAAAGGATGAATTCAACCTTCCCAAGTAATCTAGAGGGAATTAGGAAGGTTTTTTGGGTTTCCTATCTTGTTCTTTAAATTTATACCCGAATTTCCTCTTCCACACCACCATTCACCACCAATTCAGATTTCCCTTCATTCTTTATTCACTCTCACCCTTTCCTCTCCTTAGCCTTCTACCCTCTGCACGAAAATTCACCTCCCATTCATCCATCTACATCAATTCCACTCATTCTATATCAATTCATGGCTTCCACATTCAAATTTCATTCAATCGGCTTCGAGAGCATGAGCGGCTAAATTCATTGTGGGGATCTTGATGGAGGAAGGCAACCGGAGCTTCAACGTTCTTAATGGGGAGTTATTTAGTTTCTCTTGTCTAATTCCAATTATGTATTTCAATTCCTTGTGCTTTGTCATATGTCTTTGGTTTTGGAACAAGCGTGCTTAAGCGTTTAATCCGTTGTTTAAAGGTCATGCATGTAATTAAGCGATGTTCTTTTATGTGTATGAACCTAAGTGTTGATTTCATGATATCATGCAATAGACGTATTTCAATTTTATCTCCTTTGGATTTCTAGTATATGTTGAATGCATGTGCGATTGTATATGTGTTTAGACACTAGGTCCAACGTTAGATGGTTCGATCTACTTCTAACGAGAGCCTCGTTGTGTGTTTATCATGAGTTCTCACTACCAAGTTGAACCTTAACAATTTCCTATTTGATTAATTAAATGAGCGATGCACCACGTTAGTTAATTAATTAGGCTAATTGGACTAAGAGCGATTGCCTTAGGTTTTGCATTAGAACTTGGTTTAAACTCCCATATCATTTAAAAGCTAGGAAGGTTGCCCAATTCATCAAGAGACCCACGTTTTCCATATAGTTTTCACAACCTTGTTTTACTTGCTTTCTTTAATAACAAAAATCCCAAAAAGAATCTAGTTTAGTTTCCTTGATTAAAATCTCAAAAACCCCAACTTTATAGCTTTTCATGCATTTAGTTTCCTAGGTTAGTTCATTAGGCTCCTTGAGAGACGATCCGGGAGAGCACCACATTGCAATCCTTGGTTTTAATAATTTTGCATTTGAACCCCAAGGCGTATTAGGAACGGTTCAGATCAACCTGTCAACATATAAACAACATTTCACCTTGTTCACACCACAAGTGCACGGGTCGCCCCAAGTAATAAAGTGATAAGTAAAGTATCGTTCCCACGAGTATTTGGTCCAAAACCCGGTCAAGCAATGATTGTCACACTTTCACTCAATTTGAGTAATTCAAATATTGAGATTGAGAAATTAACTACGAAAATAAACATATGCTAAATGAAAACAAAATTATAAACAAGTGATTCTTTAACTTCAAGTATAAAATGGGTCCTAAGACTATGTATCCCCTTCGTACTTCTTAAAACTCAATTTACCTCCACTCAAAGACGCTCTCAATAAAACCATGTGCTAATCTAGGATTTATAGAGTACTTGTAAAAGCTCTCTCAAGTCAAGAACAAGTGTTTGATCTCATCAATTACACAATCTGTTGTTATAATTAATAAAACCCAATTTTCAAACTCCAATCCTAATGTGACTATGTAAGGTTAGGAAGTATATCTCTATCTTACCAACAAAACCATCCATTAATCATGCAAACTTCAAGTTCTTACACTATTTTACCCAAGTTCTACACTCAATCTAACCCTCTCAAGCATCAATCAAGTGAACCCAACATCTAAATGGTGATCAATCACTTAGAAGCATTAGGAAAAGAGTAAAATAAACACATACATCTCATTAATCACAAAATAAGAGGAGGAATCAAGAGTTAATCCATACAAGGGTTCAAAATAATCTTAGAATCAAAGTATTTAGAAACTCATGTCCAAAAACTCCATGAGAGCATATATACATCATCACAAAATAGAACAAGAATAGAGAATGAAGATGGAGAAGATAAACCAAGAGGAGAAGCCCAAATCTCTTTAAAGCTCCAAGCCCAAGCTCAATCCCGACCAAAATCCATGCCCTAGCAGAGCAAAACACCCCCAAGAATGCCCAAGAAGTGAAGAATGTAGAATGAGATCGAAACCCTAGCTTTTATTTCATTTCAGTCCGCCTTTTCTGTCAAAACGCGCAGCAGAATACGCAGTTCACCGTGGGTTTCGCCGCGGTGAGCCCACGGCGAACTATAAAAAATTACAGAAATAAGTGTTGCTCGCGGTGGCTTTCGCCTTGACGAGCTCACGGCGAGCCAGCAAAAATAGGGGCAGAGACAATTGCATTATGGCGAGACCACGGCGAAATCACTTCTTTTCTGATCCTTTGCTCTGGTTTCTTCTTAGCTTTTTCCACTTGTCAGCTTGATGAAGGGGCTATAATTGCTTGGTGATTGCATCAAAAATATTCCTACAAGATTTACATAAAACAACATAAGAAACAAGCTAGAAATATGATCAAAATCTACACAAGTAAACAATGATGTGCATCCAAAAATCAAATGAGCATTTTCCTATCTTGAGTATCCAAAATTTATCAATGATTGAATAAAACATCAAGGAAAAGGTGCTGAAATTACATGAATTCCTGGAAGTTGTCACACCTCAACTTGAAAAAATGGTGTTTCTTTTATTATCCTTTTTTATATTTTCTTATTTCCCGTCTAATGCCTTTATTTCTTCAGCATTTTATCCTTGTTGAATGTGTATAAATATTGTCTCATTCAACAACTCACGCAGAACAAGATACATTTAGGAAAAACTTGATCTTGGTCTAGACTTTCGACACCTTTAATTTGGAAATTCTAATTCTGAAATAGTTCTAAAGTTCATGGGAACTAAACCCAGAGAGATAAAGAGGGAATGAGGCGATTAAGGAACATACAAATAATAGATGGAGCAACAACAATAAGATGAAACAACGATGCAATATAGTATGTACATGATGATGGCTTTTTTACACAAGTCGGATCAAATTCTGGAGCATATAACAAATCAGGTTTCATAATTACATTAGCCCAACGAAGCATAAATGAAAAAGGTGGATTTATTCACAAATCAAAACCCACGATCAAAGCAACCATCGGCAATATGGAAGAAAGAGAAACAAAACACAATCAAAAGTCCACAATTCAAAAGTCGGATCAAATTCTGGGGCATATAACCAATTCTGGGGCATTTTGTTCGAATTTGGAAGAAAGAGAAACAAAACACAATCAATGATATGGCAATCTAAACAAGTTAAAATCAAATATAGCTCAGTACCTATTGTGTCCCAGATTGCTCACATTGTACTCCAATGATACGGCAGAGGAAATGATACGGCAATATAGCAGTGGCGCGAAATACAATCAACGACGGAGGAAACGATACGGAGAGAAAAGGTTTCAGCAGTGAGGGTTTCAGCATAGAGAAAAGGAAGAATTGAGTGGAGAAGAGATTTAGGGAAAATTTGGGCGATATGTTTCACGGGAGAAAGAGGGAAAATTTGGGAACTGGAAGTATAAGCTTTAAATTAGGATATAACATATAAAATTTCAAGTAACTTTTGGCAATACCGGCTAGCTGGCTTGAATGGTTGACAAAGCGGACAACCTAGGAAAAATACCCAGGTTCGATCCCTCAAATGGGGTTTTTTTCCTTTTCCTAAGACATCGGCGGCGACATTTGTGTCGCCACTGAAAGTAATAGTTTTAACGGCGACTTTGAAGAGTCGCCGCGGAAGCTTCAACTTTCAGCGGTGACATATTTTGTCGCCACTGAAAGTGGAAGATTCGGCGGCGACTTGCAAAAGTCGTGAAGAGCACCGACTCTATCTCGAGTATGTATGCGTGTAGCGCGCCCTTGGGTCCGCCCTTCAAGAAAATAAGAACCAAGGGGATAGTGGAAGCTAACCCCTGGGTGTCGTTCGCTTGAGGAGCCTAACGCAAAAGGTGTCCTAGTAGCTAAGATGCAAACTAACAAAAGCGGGTAAAAATATTGTATTTGGTTTTTGATTTAGAAAAGATGCAAAAGGTATGATATGTTCAAAAGTAAAATAAAGATAAGATAAAAGTGAGATTTGGAGGGGAAGGGAAATGAAATCATTCTTGATGAATGAAAGCTTCGGGAATCATTGATTCTAAAGGATTTCAGGGAGTTTAGTTGATTTTCTAAAAAACCCTAGAGGAACCCCTCTAGGCTAGGCTTAGGTTAACTTAATTAATGCCGGAACCCCGCACATTACTTAATTTAACCTAAGTTGATTAAGTTCAAAATCAATATGAATTTGCTAATTGTAAGGGGCTCCTAATCCAACAACCGGGACCCCGAATTGCCACTTAATTAATCCTAGAGTTTAATTAATTATTGGAACCCCAAATAATAAATCAAGACTCTAGGATTGAAGTCCAATGCCACTCATGCAATTTGACAAATTCAAGAACTAACTAAACATGCAAGACTTTAAATCCACAACTTGGGCCACCCCACAATTGCACTTGATTTCTCAATTAACCCTAACTCATTGATGGCCACCCAAACGAAGATTAAGGTTGAAAAGAGTAATTATCCAATGTCTAAACACAATTAATTAATTCCTATGCCATTCCATTCATGCAAAACCACTTAACACTTTTGATCCACTAACCAAGCCACCTTGCATTAGCACATAATTTTCACCAAGAGAATAACAAAATCATGAACCCATAAATTTCATCAAACTCAAAGATAATATAGCACAATGTCAAGTATTCAACAAGAAAGAAACAACACAAAATAGTTTCCAACACTTATACAACATATAGAAATGAAGAACACAACCAAATGTCATAAATATACTCCTAGAACCTAGAAAAGCATAAATACAACAAGAGGAAGAAGGATTAGAACTATAAAAACTCCCCTATTCAAGCTTCAAGCTCATCCCTTGGCTCCCACCACCAAGAATGGTGGAGCCTAGCTGCTGTCCTCCAAGAAGAAAACACCAATAAGGAGTGGAAGTTGAGGAACCATGGGGATTTAAAGGAAGAAGGTGGAAGATGGAAGATGGAGATGAGAGGAAAATGAGAGGCTAGGGTTTTGGGACTCCAAAAATCTCCCTAATGGGGTGTGTATTTCATGTTTTATGTCCCCCAAGTCGGGTCAAGTGAGAGAGTTTCAAGTTTGATCCGGATTGGGCCAAAATTCGCGTGCTGATATTCTGCAGAATCGTGCGTTCGCCGTCATCTCACAGCGGCTTCGCCGCGGCAAGGTGACAATGCTTCTGGACTTTTGGGCCTTCTCGCCATGGGCTCGCCGCGGCGAGCTCATGTCTTCTCTGCCAAAATTAGGCCTTTCTCGCCGTCTGTCTCGCCGCGGCTAGGTGCCTTCAGTTCTGCCTCTTTGTTTGGCCTTTTTCTTCGTCCTGGGTCCAATCTTTTGGTCCTGAGCGACCCTGCAAGTGGAAACAAGACTAAACAAGGATCAAATAGCCCTATAAACCAATTCATACAAATTAATCTACAATTATGGCTAATTAACCCTAATCTAACACTAATTTCACCTGAGAGTCTAAGTTCTACATTAGGCATTATCAGACCAATATCGCATCTCAATCATGTTAATTGCCTCAAATTAGGCATATAAAAACCATACAAATTATATATTTGTCAAGTCGCCGCTAATACATACACTTTCAGCCGCGACTTTTTAGTCGCCGACAAAAGTTAACTCTTTAACGGCGACTCTAAAAAGTCGCCGCGGAAACCCACACTTTTGGCGGCGACTTTCTTTGTCGCCGCCGAAGGTCGCCACCAAAAATCCATTTTTTTGTAGTGTTCCTATAGAATAATTGACAAATCTCTAATTTATATGGTTTTTTTATGCCTAATTTGAGGAAATTAACATGATTGAGATGCAAGTTTGGTCTAATAATGCTTAATTGAATGTCTTAATCTCTCAAGTGAAATGAGTATAAAATTAGGATTGATTAGCCATAATTGTATATTAATTGCATTGATTAATTTATAAGGCAATTTGATCTTGGTTTTGTCTTATTTTTACTTACAACGTTGTGCAAGGACCAAAGATCGGATTTCGTGCGAAGAAGAAAGGCTGAAGTTTGCTGTGGCGAGCCCGTGGTGAGCTCATGGCGAGGTCGTGGCGAGGTCAAGGCGAGCTAAGCCAAAGGCTTTTCAAAGGGGCAAAATCATTTAAAGTTTGCTGTGGCGAGCCCGTGGCGAGGTCCCGGCGAGCTCACCCCTGAAGTGGCAGAAAAAAGGTTGCTCGCCGTGGCAAGGCCATGGTGAGCCAGGCCAAAAAGTTCCAGAGACATTGTTAGCTAGCCCTGGCGAGGCCACGGCGAGGTGACGACGAGCGGAACACTGTACAGAATTTCAGTTCGCGTTTTTTGGGCCTGATTCGGATCCAACTTAATACCCACTCACTTGACCCGACTTGGGGGACATAAAACTAGAAATTTACACCTCATTATGGCAGATTTGGAGCCACCACTCACTTCCTAACCCTAGTTTTCTCCTTTCTCCATCTCCATCTCCATCTTCCTCACTTCCTTCCACCCAAATCCATGGCCTATTTCCTTCCCACCTTGGTTGTTGTTCTTCCCATGGAGAGTAGCAGCTAGGCTCCACCATTCTTGGTGGTGGGAGCCAAGAGATGAGCTTGAAGCTTGAATAGGGGAGTTTTAGTTCTAATCCTTCTTCCTCTTGTTGTATTATGCTTTTCTAGGGTTCTAGGGGTATATTTATAACATTTGGTTGTGTTCTTCATTTCTATATGTTGTATAAGGGTTGGAAACTATTTTATGTTGTTTCTTTCTTGTTGAATATTTAACATTGTGCTACATTAACTTTGAGTTTGATGAAATTTATGGGTTCATGATTTTGTTATTCTCTTTGTGAAAATTATGTAAATGCAAGGTGGCTTGGTTAGTGGATTAAAAATGTTAAGTGGTTTTGCATGAATGAAATGGCATAGGAATTAATTAATTATAATTTAGACATTGGGTAATCACTCTTTTCAACCTTCATCTTTGTTTGGGTGGCCATCAATGAGTTAGGGTTAATTGAGAAATTAAGTGCAATTGTGGGCTGGCCCAAATTGTGGATCATAAGTCTTGCATAATTAATTGGTTCTTGAATTTGTCAAATTGCATGAGTGGCATTGGACTTCAATCCTAGAGTCTTGATTTATTATGGGGGGTTCCAATAATCAATTAAACTCTAGGATTAATTAAGTGGCAATTCGGGGTTCCGGTTGTTGGATTAGGAGCCCCTTGCGATTAGCGAATTCACTTTGATTTTGAGCTTAATCAACTTAGGTTAAATTAAGTAATGTGCGGGGTTCTAGTATTGATTAAGTTAACCTAAGCCTAGCCTAGAGGGGTTCCTCTAGGGTTCTTTTGAAAATCAACAATTAACTCCCTGAAAATCTTTTGAAGCAATGAATCCCAAGGTTTTCATTCATCAAGATTAATGATTCCATCTTCATTCCCTCCAAATCTCATTTTTATCTTATTTTCATTTTACTTTTGAATATATCACACCTTTTGCATCTATTCTATTCAAAAACCAAATATAATATTTTTACCCGCTTTTGTTAGTTTGCATCTTAGTTATTAGGTCATCTTTTGCGTTAGGCTCCTCAAGCGAACGACACCTGGTGGTTAGCTTCCACTATCCCCTTGGTTCTTATTTTCTTGAAGGGCAGACCTAAGGGCACGCTACACGTACACACACTCGAAAGAGGTGGTGCTCTTCAATAATGTAATTTCTTTTTTTTTTCCCTTTTTTGTCTTTAATGAAGGCGTGGCTCGTAAGATTAATCCTTATATTTAATTGATATTTTTTTGGTGTAGGTACTTTTTGCAGGAAATTCTCACGTGAAGGATGTGATACTAAACAGACCTCAAAAGCTGAACAGTCTCAATCACGAAATGGTTAGCCGAGTTGTTGCTTCCGTTAGTTATCTCCCATCTATTTTCTCTCAACACTTTCTCTCTCTATTTTTGCAGATAAATCAGACAAAGGAGAAATAATTAACGTTGTATCAGAATGATCCTTCAGTAAAACTCATAATTTTAAGGGTAAATGAGCAGTTGAAGATTTCACGACCCTAACATTCTATATTTAAATTTTAAAATAGTAAGCTTCGAATGCTGGTGTGTAATACAAGAGCAAAGAAAATAACACGTATGACCATAAACAATTCTGCAAGTGGGGTTTATGAGTCCATGACATATACAGACTTTTCTTATTTAAATTATATGTATAATAACGTATTGATATATGCTTCATGTCTTTATTAAAAGTTGTAATGATATACAAAGCATTAGTAATTATATGTGATTCGATTGTCGTCATGTGGCATTTGGGTTAAATGCAAAGATATTTATGAATCGGAATGTAAGGGTGTAGCAATAATTGTGCAATCCGAGTTGATCTCAAGGAACCAATATTTAATTCAACTATCTAGTGAATTAAATGCCTAAATGCAAGAGGAAATGGGTAAAGACATATAGTGTTTGGTTTTCAAATGTTAAATGCAATTAAAATAGATATTTTTGGTTAAAAGAGTAGAATGAAAGTGGTTTTTATAAAATAATGAAGATGCTCTTGGAAATTAGTTTTCAATGGCTATCTTAGCTCAATTAAGATATTTTGGAAGTCAAAGGCATTAGTCACTAAAATACCAAACCCTATTAACCAATGGATCCAATAACTAATTAATGGAACTCCATATAATTAGACATTGTTAAACCCTTTAGCACTGAGTTTTCTCTCGGTTTCCTATAATACCAAACCCTATCAATCGGCAAGTTTAATACCTAATCTGATGAACCCATTCAATTGGCATTATTAAGTACCCTGGAATGTGATTAGTGGTTAGCAATGCATTAGGTTCATTTACAATCCATTTCATCCAAACAACCTACTATAGCCATGCATAAATAGAGAGAAATCAATGGAACTATAAAGAATATATATATAACCACTATATTGATGAGTTCAAATTTTCATTACAAACCAAAATCACAACAAACTTAAGTCAAAACACATAATCCAAATCTCAAATGCATAAATGATAAACCGAGACCTAGGAATTCATAAATACAAAGAAAAGGGAAAAGAAACAAGACTCCCCTATGAAGATCTCAAGCCACCTCCAATCATTCCCAAGAGCTATGAAGTGCTTAACTACTCATGGAAGGGAGCCCATCATCTTCAAACTCCAATACATGAGTAGCCATGGTGGATGGATGAAGGTAAGTGGTGGAGAATGGAAGGGGAATGAGAGAAATGAAAGAAGAGAAGAGAGGAGTAGCTAGGGTTCAAGAATATAGAAGAAGAAGAGAGTGAAGATGGAAAATAGAGTGAAGAAACCCTAAAATTGATGGTTTTGGTCGAAAATTTACTCAAGAAGTCGGGAAAAGTGAGAAAATTGGGTTAGGGCCCCGAAATAGGTAAAAAAAAATACAGTTTCTAAGGTTCTGGTTTGCGGGAGTTTGCCGTGGCTAACACACGGTGAGTGACAATGTTCTCTGCGTCACGGCTAAGACATTTTTATTATTTCAACTAACTTACATTGATTCTAGTGAATAAACTAGAAGTGGCTTACGCATAAAATTAGAGAAAGTTTTCATCGAAATTAGTATTCTTATTCATAATTTCTTTTGAATAGTAGCACACAAATTCTATTAGTTATTATATTCCCTCCGGTTCACACTATAAGAGGTAATAAACCAAGTCACATAAACTAAGAAATCATATTTAAGTAATTTATTTTGGGGTAAAATTGATGTAATTTTCTAATTTTTTTCCTTATATCATTTATTATATATTCCATCTCCCTCCCCTTCTTCTATTCACAACTCTCTAAGGTAAAACTGGAGATTACACAGTTATTATATTGACTTTTTCATTTTACCTCTTGTAATATTGACAAGAGGAGTAAATATTAGTAATTAAAAATTAGCCACGAGTTATATAATATGGATATTTATGTCAAGAAAAATTATTGTGGTCATTTGACTAATTTTGTATCATTCGTTTAATTAATAAGTGTTTGCTATGCCAGAAGCATCTATAGGATTTTTTTCCAGACGTGGGTGCTTAATTTTTTTCGAAGCTTTCAGGCTATTTGGGTATTATTCTAATTATCTATTATATATCTTTTTGATTCATCGTCACATTACCAACATTTAATTTTAATATTATTGTTATAATGATAATAATTTCAATATTTAGTTATTAAAAATATTTTATTATTAATTTGAATAAAAAATCAAGATTTTAATAGAAAAATCAATAAAAATGATTTTTTTTCTTATACTTTATTGAATTATTAATATTAAAATGAAAATTTACATCAACATTCCATTTTATAAATATTTTTTGTCATTTGTACAAGCAAATATACTTATTTTGATGTTCCAATTTCTATGACATGAATTTATACATAGGAGAGTACCTAGGGTTAACAGGAAAGCGTTTGAATGGAGCAGAAATGGTTAAATATTAATGTGGCCTAGCCACTCATTTTGTCCGTTCCAACGTATACACATATAACATTGTGACATCATATATTACGCATTATCTAGTAATTAGTAAAATTCACATCACTTTCCTCTGTGCAACAGAAGCTAAATTTGCTGAAAAATTCCCTACGCTCTGTGACAACTTCTGATATCTCAACAATTACTGCATTAATAAATGATATATTTACTGAAACAATTTATCTTAAGGAAGACAGCCCCCTGAAGAGGTAATTTTGTGGTTATTATAATTCATATAGTTTATAAGACACAGCGGCAGAATGTATGGAGTCTCAATGAAAAAGAACAATAAAATTATTCAACTATCGGAGTATAGGAGAGATACTAATTGATTTCTCCGGATATTTGGCTCCGCTAGACTCCATTCGAATAATCCAACCATCGAGGGCAGACTCGAACTCATAGTCAAACATAACAAAGCCCTATATAAGAATAAGTTGCATTGTGTATGGCTTGATTATAGATAGTTCAACTTCTTATAAATATGTTCATCCTTTTGATTTTCTTCCTTTGGTGTGTGCATATATTCAAATGCTTGGTATCATAATTAATGAACCACATGGCTGTACCATAAACCAAAGTAAGCAGTCTCAAAAAAGTAGGGATTATTGCGTACAATCAGATTCCTTGCCAAACAAATTTTCAATAATTTTTGTTAGTTTACTGTCCAATGTGCATGATGCAAGTTCTTAAATGTTATCCAACTATTTCATACACTACAAAAAAATAACGAATTTCCGACGAAATTTACAGACGGAAAAAATTCCGTCTGTAATTTCTGACGGATTGACAAATCTCTAATTTGTATGGTTTTTATATGCCTAATTTGAGGCAATTAACATGATTGAGATGCAATATTGGTCTGATAATGCCTAATGTAGAACTTACGGATTTTCGACGAAAATTCCGTCGGAAAATTTACCGACAGAAAATTTTCCATCGGTAAATTCCGTCAGTAATTTTACCGACGGAATTTCCGTCGGTAATTTAATTAATTATATTATTTTATTTATAAATTATTATTTTAATTTATAAAATTCCGTCAGAAAAATTTTTCCTACGGAATTCCGCCGGAAATCCGTCGGAAAAGTCGATTTTCCGACGGAATTCCGTCGGAAATTCTTTGTTTTTTTGTAGTGATAAAACACAATGATTAACTGGACACAATTAACAAATGCTTCTCAAAAGGAACTGTGAAGGAAATTGTTCAATCCTTGGAAGGCATACTTCAATTTGATGTTCAATTTTCTTTCTTATGAAAAAATCGAAATACGGAATTCTTAGACAAGAATATAATATTGTTTGAATGTCATAATGATTTTGGTAGGAAAAGGAAATGGAAGCTGAAGGATCAGAAAAGTGGATTGTAGAAGCATTAAATAACATGCGTGCATCTTGTCCTACAAGCCTCAAGATAAGGCTTAGATCAGTAAGTATACATTATTAAAAATCACATTCAAAAATTATAATTTAACGAAATGATTTAAGCTGAATTATTGTGATTAATTATGTAAGAGAAGGCAGAGTACAAAGAATTGAACAATGCCTTAATAGGGATTACAATATTTGCAGCCATTTCTTGCGAAGAACTGTCAACAATGATTTCTATGAGGTCAGAACTATTATTAATATAATTGATCAATTGTTGAGCTGTCTTCTTCAATGCTCATAATTTCGCTTCAATATATATATATATATATATCATAATTATATTCTATTGTGGCAAGCTTTATTTAAATTGACCTTTAAAAACTTGGATATTCTTGCAGGGTTCAAGAGCAAAGCTATTTGATAAGGACAACAAGGCTATGGTAATAATAAAATTTTTTAGAATCCTTCTAACATATATATAGATATACATAGAAGATAGAGGGTTTAGCTTTCAATATTTTTTTTGAACAGAAGTTTTGCTTTCAATATTTGGTTTTTACGATAATATATCATAACATATTCTGTCGCTTTGATTTGTGTGTTGGTGTATTTGACTAGTGGGATCCTCTAAAGCTGGAGCTGGTTACTGAAGAAATGGTAAATCAGTACTTCAGAGAGGTTGAAGATGAAAATTGGGACTATCTGAAACTCCCTCAGAGATCAAATATACCAAGCAAGTTGTAGAGTGAAGGATGGAAACAGAAAGGTCTTTATCTGAAAAAGCATATTTGTAAAATATTTGGATATGATTAAAGTCTTGAAGTGTTATTATTTCAGTCTTGTTTTAGTTAATATGTATTGCATGGACCCCCCGCCGCCGCCGCCGCTCCTGCTGCTGCGATAACTTTTTGGGCTAAGTCTGAGTAATTAAGCGCGCTGTTCCTCCTTTTTTAGTGCCGCCGTATTGGGTCCTAATCCCATTTATTTTGTGGAAAACAGGTAGGCCAAGTTACTTGTTAGTTAGACTCGCAACACAAAATAAATAGGGAAAATCATAATCAGGTCATTCATTTAATCACAATCAGGTAATAAACAATCATCAAATTACATTGAAGTCTTAAGGAACCTAGGTGATATTAAATGGCTTGTAATTGAATTGTCAATACTAGCTCCTTGAGTTGTCAATACACCACTCAATAGCTGTCAATACGATTGACAACTCAATAGTTGTCAATATATACCAGCTTCTTGAGTTGTCAATACACAACTCAATTGTTGTCAATAGCAATTTCTTGAGTTGTCAATGTATCTCTTTCAATGAACACTATTGAGCTGTGCATTGACAACTCAATGATAAGCCATTTAATATCACCCAGGTCTCTTGGGACTTAATGTAATTTGATGATTGATTGGGACCTTGTTGTGATTAAAAACCTTATGAGGGACCTGATTGTGATTTTCCCAAATAAATATTTAAAGTTGTTAGATGTGCCTCATAATAATAAGGATTGTAAAGAGTATTTGATTTCACTTATTTTCAACGATTTTGCGCTATACAAAATAAATATGCGAATATAGTTTTGTTTTGCAAATTACAAAAGTTATTTTCTTATGGAAAACAAGAACTTAATCTCTTTGGTAATGACGCCCTTAGATTTTGCAAGTCTCTTGCCTAACTTATGCGTTGTATATTCAAAACGTTTTAATATTCGAATTTATTAGGATATTTAGAGAATATTTTGATAGATTAAAATATTAAGTGAATCCCTATAAATAAGAGATAAATTAAGACCTTTAGTGAATGCCTATAAATAATAGGCAATATCATGAGCTGCTACCTACATCACAATTCGAACCAGAAATGCATATTTAGACCTTAATTTTGTATTGCTCTCAATGCCTCAGTTGTCCTTTTCATTGTTTTTTTATACAAAAATTTTAGAAAATGGGTTTGGATCACCCACAATTCAAGGGCAGATAAGTTAAGCGAGCCATTTTTCTGTGGTAACAGATAAGTTTTGCCCACTTTCACTTAGTTGTGGAGATGCTTTTCCAAGCGTCGCAACTGGAACCACAACTAAGCGGTACTCCCCATGAATCGAGCATTCCTCAAACCCTTTTCATTGTTTTTAATATGGGTAAATCTGAGTTTTTTTTTCAAACAAATTTAATGAATTAATCATGTTACCTTGATTCTGGTATGATGTATAGCTGGAAGAACCTTATAATAATGGCTGTAAGGAGTAAGCAAAATAAATTCAAGTGCCAAAACACTTCAAATAGCAAATGTATTCTTGTTCAATTATCATTAAGTCATGTTTCCTTTTATGTAGAGAAAATAAGGGAAATTAAACTGATTTTTCTTTTTACATGGCGAATAAAATTTGAACTTTGAGTTTCGACCTATATATCACCTCATTAAACTGATTTTGCTTTTTACATGGCGAATAAAATGATTACTTCAATAGACTAATAAACGAAATTCATAACTAAATTTTATTCCTTAGAAATTGAAACACTGATGCATCACAATGATAACTAACTAATAAGATGATACTGAATAACATTACTTTGATCTTGAAAACCAACCAAATATATAATGGATTAATACGAGTAAACCCCCCATCAATGGCTAGATTATGCCCACTTATGTAGTTGGATTCATCACTAGCCAAATAAAGTGCAGCTTGAGCCACATCCTCTTCCTGTAGATAAACTCCTTCGAGATTCGAATAAACAGTAGAACATCCATCATCATCTAATTTGAAGAAATCTTTTGCAGCAACGTTTGCAATAAAATATGGAGACAAACAATTCACTCGAATCCCATATTGGCCAAGTTCAGCAGCCACATTCTTAGTGAGACCCACCAAGCCATGCTTAGAACTAGTGTAAGCATGTGTTGCAACCCCTCCTACACTTGAACAAACACTTCCCACATTTATAATGCTTCCCTTTCTTTCAGGAATCATGACTTTAGCAGCATGCTTGGCGCCCAAAAAAGCACCCCGTAAGGTTCACACGAACAACTTGTTCAAATTCGCTTACTTCATTGTCAAGAATGCTTGGCTTAGCTTCATCTACTAAGACATCATTGTTGACCATTATGTCAAGCCTTTGATGATTAGAAATAGCAGTTTTTATGGCAGTTTCAACATCAGAATCTTTTGTCACATCACAGTGAATGTAAGAAGCATATTTGGATCTGATATCATTGCATACTGCTTGCTCTTGTTCGTCTCAAATGTCTGGGACTATCACCTTCGCGCCATGTCTGGTAAAGAGCCTTGCCAAGCTTGCTCCTATTCCCCTTGCACCACCTGTGATCAATGCTGCTTTTCCACGTAATCTGCACACACACACACACACACATATATATATATATGCATGCATGAGGTCAATTCGATTTTTGTGTAATTTTCTAAGAGAATGTATGCATAAAATGATTAGAGATATAAATTGTAGCCCTCCAATCCTTAATATAACAATTAGTAGTGAGGTTGAATTTTATCATTAATATAAGATCTTAATCCATTTTTTTCTCTCATATTTATCATTTTTCCCAAATTAGTCTACCTTATGAACTGATATATAATATGATATTATACAGGGATATATAAGGACATCATGGCACAATTGTTATAAACAACTCATTTATTTAGCCTTCTTCGTTTACTCAAATTTGTTAAATAACTTTTATATTATGGGCTTGAAGAGTATTGTAGAATAACTTATCCTAAAAAAGCATTGGGTAAAGGGTAAAAGATGACCCTATACTTTTGTCCAATATACATCTGGCATCTTTTACTTTTTTAAGCTTAAAAGTGGTCATGAACTCTTTAAAATGGATCAAAAATGTCAATTCCATCGAATGAGGTAAACTTCCGTTAATTTTGCTTTAGTGGATTGCATGCTATATTTTTATATTAATATTTTAATAAAAAAAGTCACTTCCTCTCTCTTCAAAACTCCCGCCTCTCAAACTATCTCTCTCCCCTGCTCGAGCCCTTCCTCTTCCAATATTCAAAACAAAAAAAAAAAAAAAATCAAAACAAACAAACAAAATAATAGAGAAACCAAAACAACACCAAGGTTTATGAAAAGAAAAAAAAAATCAAAGCGTCAGTACATATACATGCACGATCCTTAACCTCAGCAACTGCTTCATGATCTCGCCAATAAAAATCCGTAGGAAGATCACTCATAGGTAGTCAAGTTCACAGCAAAAAAACTGTAACAAAAAATCCTGGTCGTCGTGAGACGCCGACGGCCATGGGACCCACACGGCTTTAAAGGCGGCTAGTGGTACGCTTTTAAGGCAAGCATGTCTGGTTATGCTTCTGGAATTGCTAAAGGCGTTGCCCCAAAGGCGAGATTAGCGGTTTACAAGGTTTGTTGGAAGAATTTGGGATGTTTTGATTATGATATATTGGCGGCATTCGACACCGCCGTGGCCGACGGCGACAATGTGAATTCGCTCTCGATTGGCGGTGGTCACGGCGTCGTTTCACCGTTCTATCTCGACCCAATTGGGATTGGGTCATACGGTGCTGCTTCAAGAGGTGTTTTGTGTCAACTTCTGCAGGTAACGATGGTCCTAGTGGAATGTCTGTGACGAATTCAGCTCCATCGTTGACCACCATTGGAGCTGGAACTATTGATCGGGATTTTCAAGCGGAGGTGGTTCTCGGCTATGGGAAGAAGCTCTCTGGGGTGTCGTTATACTCTGGGAAGGTATTGGATTGTAAAATGTTTGAACTTGTTTACCCAGGGAAGTCAATTTGGAGGGGAGAGAGAGACTTGAATGGCAGGAGGTTTGAGGATAGAGCAAATGACTTTTTTTATTAAAATATTAATATAAAAATATAGTGTGAGACCCATTGAAGCAAAATTTAAAGGAAGTTTACTCTATTTGACGGAATTGACATTTTTGACCCATTTTAAAAAGTTCATAGCCATTTTTTAGCCTAAAAAAAGTAAAAAGTGTCAAATGCATATTGGGTAAAAGTATAGGGTCATTTTTTACCCTTTACCCAAAAGCATTTTATTGGGTATGTGCAAAAAATCTTGAAGTACAGTATGAATAAAAAGAGTGATGCAGAACGGAGAAGGGGAAAAGGGAGATGAAAGAGAATATATGAGAATAGAAGAGATAGGGGAATGAAGGATTTAGAAGAGAAGAGAGAAAAAGACATAGAACAAGAAGAAATGAGAGATTTAGAAGAAGAGAGACAGAGGCAAAGGAAAACTGATATTATTATTCAATTTTATAAGACGTACAAAACAAATAGTTGAGAAGTATGATGATGAAGAGTACTGTTAAGATGATAACATTAGCTTCTACCTAAAGGGATCCCAAACGGAAGAAAGTTATTATATAATGGCGAAAGAAAGTTTCAATGATTTAGATATATGTGTATGTGTGTGTGTGGCTTTGTTCCAATGTCTCGAGGTTATTGAGGAATACAAAAAGGCCAACAGTGGGTATAATGAAGAGTTGAAACAAGAATGCTCTAAGATACTAGAGGCCTTAGAAGATATTCGCCAACGTTTCAGAAATCTATACACTCATGGGAGGAGTCAAACAATCCAAGCAACTAAGTCAACAAAGGTAGAAGATTCATTTTTAAACCTAGAAGAAGCGATTATGACACTTGAGGTGTTCTCTCTAGTAGTGAAACTCACTCATGCCATCAAGGTGACCTCACCTGAACATGCTCCACACCAAACACCACTAGATACTTTGTAACCAAGCTGAATCATTATCAGATTGTGGACATCAAAGATCAGCTTGATCATACGATTGATATTAGTGATGACACTAATCATGTTGGTTTCAATAGTGAGGAGTTTATTTTTGGTGAGTATATCAGTTACCCCGCACTAATGAATAGAGCTCCTTCGTTAATATAAACATTCAAGATTTCAAATTAACTACAACTTCATCTTATCAACGTCCTAGATCGGCCAAATTCAGTGCTCATTTGTTGAACAAGTCACTACAACAATATCTTATTTTTTGGAAAGGCTTTCTAGCTTTTCTCAATGATCAAACTAGCCACCCTATCAAGGGTTCTCTCTTTTGGTACCTCACATGTTGAAGAGGACTTCCAAATCAAAATGTTGCATTGAAGTTTTTGCAAGTTGCTCACTTATTCCTTGGGTTTCTCTTTATTTATCTCATTTGTTGGAAAAGTTTTCTAGAGCTCCATTGTTATCAAGCTTCTTGCAATGATTTCCTCTTCTATTACCTCACTTGTTGGAAGGGATTCCCAGATGGATACGCCACTTTGATAATTCAGACCGCCCTTCCCTCCCAAAACTGACACATCTCTATTAACTCGTCGGGAGCCGAGTTTTTTCAAGCGGGGGAGAAATGATGGGATATGGAAATTAGGAAATTATCATTTGTTGGGATTTTCAAGAGATTCTCTATAATTATCATTATTAGAGACATGGTTTGTTTTCATTTTATTTTGATTGTTATCAATTAGTATTAATTGTGATTTGCACTTAGTTTAATTTCTATAATGTTCTAGTTTTATTTTGATTTGATTATTATCAATTAGCATTAATTGTGATTTGCATCTCTAGGATGTTTTGTCATCAATTCCTAGGGTTTGGTTGAGGCTTATAAATAGCACATCAACTATTTGCTTTGTACGTTTTATAAATTTGAATAATAATATCAGTTTTCCTTTGTCTCTATTTCTCCTCTTCTAAATTCTCTCCCATATCTCTCTTCTTATTCTATCTCTCTTTCTCTCTTATTCTCATGTACTCTCTTTCATCCCCTTCCCGTTCTGCATCAAAGAGAGGGCGAAAATATTGAAAAGAAGATCCGATCCATATGGGAATCCATATGGTTTCGTGCAAATTGTCTTCTGCTTCTTTATGATCCTTGTTGTCTTTCAATAAATAAATAAGTTTGTAAACCCCCAAGAGTTAAACAGAAAAGAAAATAGATAAACAGAACAGATAAAAGAGTCATATGATTAGTTCTCTGTGTGTGTACCTTGTTGCCTCAAGAAAGAGCTGTGAAAGACTTGCCATTTCTACAGCAAATTACAGATTAAGTATTGATGATAGCTTTAATAGAAATTAGTCTAAATTCAGTATTGAAAGATGAAACTATATCTAAAAACCTCCATCACTTTGATAGATATTTATACACAAGCAGCTTATTAAGTTGACATTTGGCATTATCTTCAAGGAATCTTACTCATTTTTCTCATCACATGGTCAATTGTAAATAAAAATAAATTGTTGACTCTATATAAAGTCATCAATTTAATAACACCGCACGCAAAAAGTTGACACATTGTCGAAAGTTGTACTCACTGCTTTAAAAATTAGAGGGAAAATCACACTGAAGTCCTACATAAGGCATTTAATCACAACCAGGTCCTAAATAATCATCAATTATATTGAAGTCTCAAGGGATCTGGGTGTAATTAAATTGAGTTGTCAATGTATAGCACAATAGTTGTCAATGAGTTGTCAGTACCAGCTCTTTGAGTTGTCAATACACACAAAATAGTTGTCAATAGCAGCTCCCTGAGTTGTCAATACACCTCTTTCATTGACAACTATTTTGTGTGCATTTTGACAACTCAATGACAAACCATTTAATTACACCCAGGTCTCTAGGGACTTCAATGTAATTTGATGATTGTTTAGGACCTAGTTGTGATTAAATGCCTTATGTAGGACCTCAGTGTGATTTTCCTAAATTAAACATGAGGTGATTGAGCTAGAATAATACATATGGGCGGCAATTTTAAATAATTCGAAATAATGTTTACATGCCATTCGATGTTGAAGAGTAACTCTCTCTCTCTCTCTCTCTCTCTCTCTCTCTCTCTCTATACGCGCTAAATCCAAAAAAAGAAATCAATAATCAATGAAATTATGAGAAGTCGGAAATTTTGGTATTACTTCTTTCTGGTTTATATAAGTCATGTATTATATGTTTATTATGCTATTTAATTTCTATTAAATTATGTTTGTGATATTAACAAATTTATAAATTATTAATTTTTAAAATAAGTGTTACTTTTCATGTATAATTTGTTTGATGAAATTGTAGAGTTGGTTTTATAATTATTAATCAAAGTAATTTGGCTTCCATAAATGACGTTTATCATACAAATGCATTTTCCTAAAAGTATGTATACTTATATATATTAGCACAATGGTTTTCCCATTATTTCCATCTTATGTAAGATGGCATGACGTTTGATGGCTAAATTTAATTTCGACCTTTGTCGAAGTCATCACAATGTTTTCCCATTAGTTCTTACTATGTAAGATGTCATGACATTTGATGGTTATATTTAATTTTGAACTTTGTCAAAGTCATAACAAGCAACTTCTTAGCATATGCTTAATTGTTGGCCGTAATTAGATAATATAACGTGTATAAATAATGCCAGTGAGCAACAATGAAAAATTCAGTTTAACGGTTTTATATATTGTAGTCAGAAAAAAATTTAAAAAGTATGAAATCATATAAGACAAAACCTTGATTGTTGGCAACAACATTTGAGATTAAGAAGTGTTTAATTAATCAACCTCTGAACAGTGGGCAGATTAGGGCAAATAAGTTAAAACGAAGGTGGGCCAAATAATTGAAGCCAATAATAATGTGCCCTGAAAGAATATTGGTTGAATTTTTAAATTGCATTGAGCTGCTAATGTCAAAAAAAGTGAACTCGATCTAACCATAAATAATATGTTAAAATTGTTTCCATGTGAGGTAAAGTGAACTCTAAACATAAATCATATGTTAAAATTGTTTCCATGTGAGGTATATCATAAACGAGTTCCATGTGAGGAATCAGAAATCTTCAACTACTCATTTAACTTCAACATTATAAATAGATGCCGTTCATAATTCCTTGTAGTGGTAGAGTTCTATGCACTTTCTCGTTCACTCTTAATTGATGATTTGTGAGTCATTAATTTCCTGAAATATGGCTTTGACTTTAAGCTTTGTGAGAGAAACAAACCAGGTATCAATTCATTTCTTCCTTTAAATTTTGTTTTGTTGAAAAATTGTGAGTCTTATGGTATTATCTTTGTAAAAGAAAATTGAAGGCAATCATATTAAAATTAGGGGAAAACTTAGATCCATAATTTGTCCATAGTTATTATGTCTAATCCTCAAATCAAATATTGCTAGATATGTGTGATTTTTATTATTAATAATGATTCAATAGAATTTGGAAATTTTTATATCAAAGTGAATTTTGTTATTAAGAAAAGTCCATTGTGACAATATTTAATTGGAGAATTGAGTGTAATGGATATTAGAAAATAGACCTAAGTTTTGTTCCTAAAATTAATACCATTAAAATATTCTAAATCAAAACATTTGGCCAAAAATATTTTACTTTTTCTTGGAAAAATAAAATAAATCGGAGAATTTTTTTTACTATTTTATTTTAAATATCAAAATCAATAATTTTATATTTTTAATCGAAAAGAAAAGGCTATAAAAAAAGAAAAGAAAAGTAATTCATTACTTCTCCCATCCAACCAAAGGGCCAGATACAGAGGGAAGGAGAAACGGATGAAGAAAAAGATTTAATCAGGCCATAGCTAAATAAGATGTTGATTTCATATATTTCCTAGAGTTTGAATAATAATTAAGCCACACAGATTATTCGTGGTTATATTATCAGTGTGACTTTGTGGAAGTATCTTATTTTATATTGATTTTTTTTTTTTTTTGTGGTGCAGGTACTTTTTGAAGGAAATTCTTGTGTGAAGGAAGTGATACTAAACAGGCCTCAAAAGCTGAATAGTCTCAATCACGAAATGGTAATTTCCCTACTACTTTAGTTGTAAATATAAGACATATTTATTTAGTTTAATTAGATTATAAATGCCAGTTAATTTAGTTAAAAGCATATGATGTTACTAAGATACCCTGACTATATTCCTTTATTCTTACATTCCCTCTCTTCATTCTCTTATTTGTTTGTTATTGATAATCATTAATAGGGATAATTTAAGGAAAACATAAGAAAAAATTAAAAGACGTCATATATTTAGTAATAAATACGTCTCCCAAATAGGTTCTATATTTAAGAATGGAGGAAATAATTAGAAGTTAATGTACTTGAAGTAAACAGTAAATCATTTATCAAATGCTAAAAGACGCCGACTTGGATACTATTCAATTACTTCTCTGTCTATTTTTGCAGATAAGTCTGATGAAGGAGAGATTGCCGATGTATGAGAATGACCCTTCTGTAAAACTCGTAATTTTGAAGGTAAATGAGTAGCTGAAGATTTATTAATCAACTCCGATAATTCATTATTTAATTTTAAATAAATTTCGGATGCTGTTGTAATAGAAGAATTAATAAGAAATATATAAGTATGAGCATATTTCTCCAAGTGAGCCTTATGAGTCTCAAACGCATATGTTCCTATTGTTGTACTGAGATGTCTCATGTCCATATTAAAAGGTTAAATTTTATCTTAATACAGGCTAATGGAAAAGCTTTTTGTGCTGGTGGTGATGTGATATCAGTGGTAACTTCTTCAGTTGCAGGTAGGTAAAATAATGTTTAAATTTAACATTTTTTCCCCATATTTTACGTTTTTTAATATGGTGATTGGAAATATAGGGCACTGGACTTATCCAGCAAGCTTTTACAAGAAACAGCTTACTTTGGACCATTTGATAGCAACCTACAAAAAGCCAGTGGTGAGCTTGCTAGTCCTAGATTATACTCCCTCCGTCCCTTATAATAAGAGCTAAAGAGGTGAAATCACACATATTAAGAAAGTGGTTAAGAGAGATAAATGAGTTTGAAATATTTTTGTTTTTTCAAGTTTGCCTTTATTTATGATTGAGTACGTATATAAGAGAAAGAAATGTGATAATGGTATAATAAATGAGTATGAAAAAGAATGTAAATAGAGAGAATAATGATAGGTAAAGTGGGAAAAAACTCATTAAATGTTTTGACAAATTTGGACAAATTCTTATAAAAATGGACAAAACCGTTCAAATTTTTTGCTCTTATATATAGGGACGGAGGGAGTATCTTTTAATTAATTTCTAAGTTATAACCGTTTGAAATAGAAATTTAATTGTTTATGGAATAATATAAAGGTGGCTCTAATTCATGGAGTGGTCATGGGAGGAGGTGCTGGTCTATCCATGAACACAAATTTTAGAGTTGTCACTGAAAGAACTGTATGTATCATCTTTCTTCTTCTCTCATATCCCCTTCAGTCTTAATATATTAGACATGTTTAAGAATAAAGTCATAGTTCCTAATATAAGTTTTTTTTACCCTATCATTACTTTTTCAGTACTTAATGAGTTATTTTGTAAATGCCTTCTTACCACACAGTGTCCTATGAAAGTATTTAATGATCATGTTAGTGAAGGGATAAATATGGAAGATATGATTCACTTTTAAGATGATTTTATTATTTCAATTAACTTACAATGATTTAAGCAAATAAATTATTAGTGACTTGTATAGAAATTAGATGAATGAAATAAATTTACAGTTTTCAACAAAATTAGTTATACTATTCATAATTAGTAACTTGTTATAGTAATATAGATATTTATGTTGAGTACAATATATATATATATATATATATATATAAATATACATATTGTGGTCATTAGACTAATGTTCGATCCCAAATCAAGTTCCATCATTTATTCAATTAATAGGTGTTTGCAATGCCAGAAGCGTCTATAGGACTCTTTCCTGATGTGGGTGCTTCATACTTTCTTTCGAGACTTCCTGGCTATTTTGGTAATATTAATTTTAATAACCTATCTTTAATTTATATCTTCCGTTGTATTAAACATATAATTTTTAAAATTTTATTTGAAAAAAAATACTCTAATAGGAACTAACAAATATACGTGATCATTGCTTGTATAATTTTTCATTCTTAAAAATGAAAATATGCTCATTTTGATGTTCCAATTTATATCACATGTATATAGGAGAGTACCTAGGGTTAACTGGAAGACGTTTGAATGGAGTAGAAATGGTTAAGTGTGGCCTAGCAACTCATTTTGTCACTTCCAAGGTATACATATATAACATTGTGACATTATACGTATTAACTACTACATTAAAATTCACATCACTTTCTTCTGTGCAACAGAAGCTAATTTTGCTGGAAAATGCTCTTCGGTCTGTGACAACTTCAGATATTTCAACAATTACTGCATTAATTGATAAATTTACTGAAAGAACTAATCTTAAGGAAGACAGCCCCTTGAATAGGTAATTTAATATCCAATGCTCATGGTACATGTACTTAAAATCTTTTCCTAGTATAGTATTTCATAAGACGGGTGTTTAAATCTTTTCCTAGTATATTTCTTTTCTTTTCTTTTTTTATAATTTTTTCTAGTATATTTCACAAGACACAATGATTACAATAAAAATTCTTTTGACAAATAAACAGACTGAACACAATCAACAAATGCTTCTCAAAAGGAACTGTTGAGGAAATTGTTCTATCTTTGGTACGCATAATTGAATTTGTTGTTTATTGTTCAAATTGAAATAGGGTTTTATTAGACAAGAATGTGAAATCGTCTGAATGTCATAATAATATTGGTAGGAAAAGGAAATGGAAGTTGAAGGAGCGGAAAAGTGGATTGCAGATGCAATAAGTTACATGCGTGCATCTTGTCCTACAAGCCTAAAGATATGGCTTAGATCAGTAAGTATATATGTGCGATGATGTGAGTGTGTATAATTAAAAATTACATTAAAAAATTACAAATTAATAAATAAAGTGAATTTAATTATTGTGATTAGGTGAGAGAAGGAAGAGTACAAAGCATTGAGCAATGCCTTTATCGGGATTACAAAATTTGCAGCCACTTCTTTCGAAGAACTGTGAACAATGATTTCTATGAGGTCAGTTGACGTTTTTTTTATGAAAATTAAGGAATGAAAATATGTCATTAAATTTTAATATGTTATTATAATTAGATAGATGATAGTTTATAAGTAAAATAATTTAATTTTAAGAGAAAAAATAAATATAAACAATTTAAAGTGGTGCATTTTGCATTCTTAATTTTTCAAAAAAAAAAAATCAAATCGCTCTTCTAATTGAGAGTATAAACTAATTTCTATTGTGGCAAGCTTTATTTGAGTAAACATTCTTTAAAAAGCTTGGGTTTTCTTGCAGGGTTCAAGAGCAAAGCTATTTGAAAAGGACAACAAGGCTATGGTAATAATAAATTTTTTTAACCCTTTTAATGTATATAAATATAAAAAAAAAGAAAATAATCAGATAGAGGGTTTTACTTTGAATAATTGATTCTTATGTTTATATAGCATAACAAAAATTATTGTTTTCATTTGTGTGTTGGTGTATTTGACTAGTGGGATCCTCCAAAGCTGGAGCTGGTTACTGAAGAAATGGTAGATCAGTACTTCAGAGAGGTTGAAGATGAGAATTGGGAGTATCTGAAACTTCCTCAGAGATCTAACATACCAAGCAAGCTGTAGACTGAAGCATATGAAAATGAAAAGGCGTTTTATCTGAAAAATGATATTTGTAACATTAGTAAGATATACTAGGTCTTTAATATTTAAGTCTTGTTTTAGTTAATAATGTTGCACAATATAGCATGGACTCCTTATTGTTGTTGTTGGACAATGGTGAAACTGATAAAGCACATCTAGAATTAATTAATTAGTCTCACTTTGTGTACTGGTAAGAAGCGGTAATTAATAGTTTAACCACCTCACATTAGTTTTGATAAAAGTGATCAAATGTGCATTATAATTAATGAGGATTGTAGATAGTTAGGTCAGTAATATGGGATCAACCCACAGATTAGAGACAAATTGGGGCTAGGATTTTCCCAACCAGCTAGACTGTGGGTACACTATATAGCCTGCATGTTGGTTGGTTGGCCTACTACATATATTTTTCAAAAAAGGAAAGGAAAACCTCCTTCCTAATTGATAAGCCCCACAATTTCATACATTGCATCACATTTTTTCCCATACTTGTAATGATTTTGGAATTATAAATGTGAAAAATACACAACGATGCAAAGAAACGATAAACAAAGATTAAAAACTTAAAAGCATGAAATTTGGAGCCCACAGAGTTTATACTTGAGTGATTTTTAGAACTCATAAATCCTCTCCCGTTTTTGCAGGAAGAGGCGGACAAGCTTTTGGAGCTTAGAAAAAGGACCCTAAACCACAAAGGAAGCAAGGGAATTGGAAACATGCTGGGAGAAGATCCAGAAGAAGAGCATTAGGAGCAGAATCACTGGCCACTTGCCGTGAACTCGCCACAGTGAGCTCACGGCGAGTGACATACCTCACTGGCAGAAATGGTGTATGCTAGTCGTGCTTTAGCCATGGCAAGTGAGATCAAACTGTGCTTTTTATGTAATTCAGTGAGATTTTAGAGCCTAAAACCTAGGTTTTCGTGCAAAAACTCATTCAAACCCCCTTATAGGCAGTTACCTTGGTTACCATCCTTCTTCTTCATTCTTCTTTTCAATGTCTACATTTTGTTTTTGTTTTAATTCCTTCCATGTGTAACTAAAATTTTATTCTAGGGTTGCTTTGAACCATTTTTATGGATTGAACCTTCTATATCCCTTTCTTTTTATGTAATGAATGAAGTATATGTCCAATAACCAAGTTGAATTTGCCAATTGCAAGGGGCTCCTAATCCAACAACTGGAATCCCTAATTGCCACTTAATTAACCATAGGATTTTAATTCATTATTGGAATCCCACATAATGAACCGAGGCTCTAGGATTGAAGACCAATGCCACTTATGGAATTAAGAAGTTCAAGAGCCACTTTCCAAATGCAATTTCTTGATACCATGATCCACTAAGTGAGAATCCTCAAATAGCAAAAAATCTTAACTAAAACATTCATTCAAAATGATGAATCCATACATTTGAACAATATTCAAGCCAATGAAGAACAATACCAAGCATTAACAAATGAAAATATAGCTAATAATGTTTCTACAACTCTCTAACAAAGGATAATCATGAACAATACATCCAATTGCATAAACAAAATCCTAGAATCCTAGAAATATGCAAAGACAAGAGGAAGAGAGAGTGGGAGAACAAGAACTCCCCTAGTGAAGCTCCAAGCTCATGTTGCCATCTCCATCACCAAGAATAGGGCTCCTTAGTTGTTGCTTCTCATGGAGAAATCACAAATAAAAGGAATGGGAGTGGAAGCCATGGGTGATTTTGGTGGAAGATGGAAGAGATGATGGTAGGGTTAAGAGAAAATGGGGTGGGAGACGAAATTAGGATAGAGAAGATGAGAGGATTGAGGCATTAGGTCGAAATTTATGTTAGAAAACTGGGTATAGGTCATTTTTGGGTCAGGTTTACCCATTTGAAACCTTAAACCCCGGAATATCAGCCAAATTTCGTATCAGAAAAATTGCATGTTCGCCGTTTGTCCGCCTAGGTGGACAAGATAGAGATGGGGGAAATGCTCATTGAGCGCCACGGCAGGCAAACAAGGCAGTGAGATCCCTTTCTTTCTCCACTTCTGGTCTTCCCTCACTCGAATGCTCTTCGACCCAGCCAATTTCTTCATGCAAACTTCTTCCTTTCATCTTGAATCTTCCTCTTTTGGTCCTTAGGCGACCCTACAAACAAAATTGCAATAAACAATTATCAAAAAGCCCTAGAGATCAATTAATACAAACTATTCTCTAACTATGGCTAATTAACATCATTTTCATGCTAATTCCACTTAAAGGCCTATGATGTTCTATAAGCTTATATAGACCAAAATTGCATCTTAAATATGTTAAAAGCCTTATTTTTAGCATAGCAAAACAATACAAATCTAAGGATTTGTCAGCTTGAAGTTTATGGTTTTAAATGGATGGTTAGTTGGTAACGTAGAGATATAGTTACTAAACTAACATTTTCAAATTGAGGTTGGATGGAAATTATAACTTACATTAGTTGTGGCAAGAGATTGTGCAATTAATACAAGTATAAATTTGATTTTGACTTGAGAAAGCTTTTTCAAATGCAATAGAATCTTGGATTCACACATACATTCATTAGATTGCTAAAAACAAGGGAAATTAACTAGTTCATGAAGTGAAAATGGGGATAAGTAATCCTAGGCTTTTATTCCATTGGTTAAGTAATCTTGCAATCATTTTCCTTTTCCAATTTCCATTTGCAATTTGAGTTTTATTTCAAACTTAATTTTCAACAATTTTCGTACTCCATTTCAATTAAGCAACCAATTAGTGCTAATTAACTTCATCAAATCACAATCCTTGCGGAACGACACTCTTTTCACTACTACATTTTTGACGACTCGTGCGCTTACAGTAAAAACCGCAAATGGCCGATAAGTCACTAATAAATTAACTTATGTTTTAGACATTTCACTAATTCAAATTGTTGTTGATATAATAAATTATGGTGCTTGTATATTAGAATATAAACTTTGTCAATAAAATTATTAGTACAATAAAAATAGGAAGTTGTCTATACAAAAATATGTAATTGTGGAGTCCATAGTTTTATGGTATTTGGTGTATTCTACTTTATTAGTTGATGCAATTGTGATATATTTTTGTTGATTTGAAACTTTTATTTATTCTCTTGTAGCATTTTTTAAAGTCAAAAAATTAAAAAAAAATGGCACGGTGGTAGTTGTGGTTTCTACATCCTACCGCATAACCTACGGGCTGCTGTAGGCTAGCCTACAACTCGCGGGTTGGCCCATAATGCGAGATAACTAATTGTACGGAGTATTTGGTTTTTCTTCTTTCAAAGGGACAATTGCATTGAGGTGTTAAATAAGAGCCAAAAGTTTTACTGCCGGTAGAAGCATTTGATGCCAATTCTCATTTCCCCTAATCAATGCAGTTTGTGCTGTGGAGACAAATTTGAGACTACATTATCATGGCCCAAGAGATTATTCGTTCTATGTGAACAATGAAGAAGAGAAAGGGATTTATGGCGATAAAATTGTTCTTCATAAGTCTTATAATCTGGTTAATTTGAACTTTGTTATGAAATGTCTGAAAAAATTAAAGGCACCACCAAATTTTATTGATATGGTCTATCAGTGTTTGTCTTTAGCAAAGTTGCAGGTTTCTAGGAATGGTCATATGGTGATAGTTGTAATCCTTCACAAGGTTTGAGGCAAGAAAACCTAATCTCTCCTTATCTATTTGTGTTAGTAGTGGAACGTATAACTCATTTAATTAAAATGAGGTTCTTTTGGACAACTGGTTTCCTTTTAGGTTGAAAAATAATGGGACAGCAGTGTCTCATTTATTTTTTGTCAATAATTTGATGTTGTTTGCTGAAGTAAGTTTGGATCAAGAAGGTCTTATCAAAATATGCCTGGATGATTTTTGTTATGCTTTGGGACAAAAAGTGAATGAGTTGAAGCCTTGAGTTTTTTATTCAATAAATGTACGTGAATCATAATAGAAGAGAGGAAATTAGCTATTTTCTGGGATTTTAGCCATGACAAATCCTTGGATTTGTATGCTTTTGTGTGCTTAAATTGAGGTAATTAACATAATTGAAATGCATTATTGATCCATAAATGTTTAAATAATCATATAAATCCTTAGGTTAAAGTAGCATGAAAATAGGATTAAATTGCCATAATTGAATATCAATTAGCATTAATTGATTTTTAGGGCTTTTTGATTCTTGTTTGTTGCATTTTTACTTGTAGGGCTATCTGAGGACTAAATATGAAGGATCCAATATGAGAAGAAGCAAGAAAAATGGGGCTAGAAGCTAAAATTTCAAGAAAAAAGGTCAAAATACAAGTTCCTGATAAATTGTGAAAATTACAGAAAAGGACCTTGAAATTTCGAAATTATAGAAAAGGACCTTGAAATTTGAAAATTACAGAAAGGTCCCTCGCCTTGGCACCCCACAGCGAGGATCCGAAAGTTTTCTTTGCTTCTGTCCTTCACCGTGGCACCCCACAGCGAGGCCCACAGCGAGGCCCCGATTCTGCTTAACTGAAGCTGTCATTTTGGGCCAAACCGAGTCCAATTCACTTACCCACTTCTTGACCCGACTTAGGAGGTATTAGACACGAAATTTGGGAGCCCTAGTTCAAATTTGGAGCCACCACACACCCTCCTAAACCCTAGCTCTCTCATTCTCTCATCTTCATCTCCATCTTCCATCATTCCACCCAAATCCATGGCCTCCTTCCCTCCTACCTTGGTTGGTGTTCTTCCCACGAAGAGTAGCAGCTAGGCTCCACCATTCTTGATGGTGGAAGCTAAGGGATGAGCTTCAAGTTTCAAAGGGGAGTGTTGTTCTCCATTCTCTCCTCCTCTTGTGTATTTCAATTTATCTAGGGTTCTAGGAATTGTTATATGCATTTGGTTGTAATTTTATTCCATATCTTTGTATGAGAATGGTAGAAACAACTTGTCTTGCTTATTTTCTTTATTTGGATGCTTGACATTGCACCTATTGACTTGAATATATGTTATTTGTATGGGTTCATCAATTAATCTATGTTTTCTTGTTAAAATCTTGTGCCAAGTGAGGGTTCTTGCTTGATGGATTATGGTGTCAAGTGTTTGTGTTTAGAAATTAGAAAGTAAATTTACTAATTGCTTGAGTAACATTGGACTTCCATCTATTAGTTCCAATTTATTGGTTGGGGTTCCACCAAGGAATTAGGATTGATAGGTTAATCTTGTTGTAATGCGGGGTTCCGGTTGTAGGATCAAGAGTTCCTTATATTAGTAGGTTTAATTGGTTTTGGATTTGTCAAATTGCATGAGTGGCATTGGACTTCAATCCTAGAGTCTTGATTTATTATGTGGGGTTCCAATAATCGATTAAACTCTAGAATTAATTAAGTGGCAATTCGGGGTCCCGGTTGTTGGATTAGGAGCCCCTTACGATTAGCAAATTCATATTGATTTTGAACTTAATCAACTTAGGTTAAATTAAGTAATGTGCGGGGTTCTGGCATTAATTAAGTTAACCTAAGCCTAGCCTAGAGGGGTTCCTCTAGGGGTCTTTTGAAAATCAACAAAAACTCCCTGAAAATCTTTAGTAGCAATGAATCCCGAGTTTCCATTTATCAAGAATGATTCTATTTCACTTCCCCTCCAAATCTCACTTTTATCTTATCTTTATTTTACTTTTGAACATATCATACCTTTTGCATCTATTCTATACCAAAAACCAAAGTACAATACTTTTTACCCGTGTTTAATAGTTTGCATACTAGTTACTAGGTCATCTTTTGCGTTTAGGCTCCTCAAGCGAACGACACCCGGGGGTTAGCTTCCACTATCCCCTTGGTTCTTATTTTCTTGAAGGGAGAACCCAAGGGCGCGCTACACGCACACACACTCAAAAGTGTTGCTCTTCAAGCCAACACCTGATCTTAGTTGATATTTGGGTGCCCCTGTGCATCATCATTGTATCACAAAGAATATATATCTATTTGTCCTTGGGATCTAAGGTCACGGGCTCGAATCAGCCTCTCTGTATAAAAGCAGCGGTAAGGCTGTTTAGTATATTCCCTTCCCCAGCACCCCCATCAGGTGGGGACTTAAACTGGGTTGGCCCTTTTTATATATATATATATTTGTCCTTGATAAGATGGATAGTCTTTAGCGAGCTAGAAGGTAAATTCTCTCTCCATGGATACCAGGCACACACTGGTTTCCTCTATGGCATCAGGTATTCCTATGTGTGCTATGCAATCTGGACAAATTCTTGTAGGTACGTGTGACGCAATTGATAAAAAGTGCTGTGGTTTTTTTATGGGGTACAACCTGAACCTCTAGAAAAACTCATTTACTAGCACGGGAAGATGTTGTAAGTAAGTGGGATTGTGGCTTTGGCTTAAGATGTGTTAGAAGACAAAATAATGCTTTCATGATGAAGTTATGTTGGGGTTTAATTCATAGAAGAGATTCGTTATGGGTGACCTTTTTTGAGAGAGAAATACAAATGTGGTTTGTAGGTTATTCCTAAAGTTGAGTTTGTTGCTCAGTATATGAACCTTACAATCATATGAGTTTGTCACTCTTCAAAATATTTTCAACCCAAGGACGTAGTGAACACATTATCAAGTATCGTTCTCTTGATGAGCCTATGGATAATCTAATTCCTAAATAGTTATTTATACAATGTAGAGAAGAATGTAGAAATAAGTTTAAAAGCACATTATTGAAAGTAGTTTTTCGAAGATTAAATTAAATAATCCTCAATGGCTAGAAATCGGGAAATCATCGCTTCTAAAATATTTTTGGGAATTTTTTTAAATACAATCTCATAAAACCCTTTGAAAAATTATCCTAAGCTAGGCCTAAATTAAAATAACTAATGCCGGAATCGCGGACAATTAATTACCCAACTTCAGGTTGATTAAGCACAAGGATTCAACTGGTTCTGTTGATCATAAGGAGCTCCTAATCCCATGATCAGAATTCTGAATTGCTTGATTAACCCAATAGTCCTAACTCTTTTATGGAATCCCACTCAAGGAGTTACAACTAAAAGGTGGAAGTCCAATGCTACGTACTCATAAGATTGAACAGAATATAATCAAAAGTTTCTCTTACATTACAAATATTTGATGTTAATAGACTAGTGAGAATCCTTTACGAGCACAAGTTAAAACTAAAAGAAACTTTTAATTAAAGGTCCAAATTCATAGACTTAAAAGAAATTTAGTTTAACATTGAGTCATAATCAAATAAAAGCAACTTAGAAAGATAAAAGAAACTACAACCACAGAAATCTGCATTTTATTACCCTAATGATGCTCCTAGAATCCTAAAAGAACAACATCAAAATAAATAGTAAAAACTATGGCAGAACAAAACACTCCCCTAATGATGTTCCAAAACCGATTTAGTTGCTGCTCTTTATAGAAGAATTAACAACGAGTTTTGGAAGAAGGAGAAATTGAGAGATTGGGGTTTATGGCCTCCAAATGCTGATTATTTACCCCATATGAGAGCATATTTATAAGCTCAGGAGATACCCTCTTGAACTAGGTTATTCAGAAGCAAAATATCTTTAAAAGATCCAAAATATCTAAAGTATCTTATCCGAATCAAACATATCCAAAATATCTGAATGAAATATCTTCAAAATATCTGAAATATCTACGTTAGAAATTGGAGGTTCATGGGTTTCTTTTCTCATGTTTTAGATACCCTGCAAATAAAAATATAATAAAACAAGTATAGAATATCCTAGTAATTTAATTGTTCCCAATTAATCCCCAATTATGTCAATTTTACCCTTATTTTATATAATTTCTATTTAAGGACTTGTGACAACATTTACGCTTATATTAGACCGAAATCGAATTATGAACATATTAATATTTCCAATGAAGCACATAAAACTCACACGAATCTAGGGATTTGTTAGTACTTTGTGGAAGTTGGAACTGGTGTAAAATGAAAAAAATCTTACCGCCTTTTGTTTTATCAGCAATTCATAGAGCCTATCCTAGTGGTAAAGGGAGAGGACCGGATATACCAATATGGAGACAAACTAGCTCTGGTGATTTTTCAGTTAAATTTGCGTACAGAATGTTAACTGATCATATGGGTAATAGATCTCGTGGCTGTTGGAGGAAAATTTGAAGTTGCCTGTTCCTCAACGAGACTCCGGATGCTCTTATGGTTTTGTGCTAAAAATAGGCTATTAACTCATTGCGTAAGCGCTTCCAAATGTTTGCAAAATGATACAGCTACTTGTAGTTTGTGTGACTGTCCGTTTGAAGATGAGATGCATGCCTTAAGAGATTGTGAAATTGCTTATTCATGATGGTCTAAATTAATCCTTCAATCTAAATATTTTTCTTTCACAGATGTGGGAAGTTGGATGGAATAGAACTTGGGTCATAGGTTCAAGATTGAAGGCTATGGTTAGCTTTTATGGTTTGGAGTTCTGTGCAGATTCATCTGGTTGAATAGGAATGCAGGGGTATTTGAGCATCAGGCAGTTGGATTTCGTCAATTGATTGCTAAAATAAATGCTGTCATTAGATGGTCTGGAACCCCCATGTAGTTGGGACAAGGAGTGAGAACGTGTATCAATGGGTCCCTCCTTTTGTGGGTGCTCTTTAACTAAATGTTGATGGGGTATATGATCCTGTGTCTGGGTTGGCACCATGTGCAGGGGTTGTGAGAAATCATAATGGTGATTTTATACAAGGGTTGATGGAAATAGCTTACATGCAGAAATACGGACATTTAATTGTTTGGGCGCTGAAAATGGCATGGGATTCTTGGTTGGAAAAACATTGTTGAAACATATTGTTGGGTAGTGGTGCAGCTTCTTCGGGAAGGCTGGTGTAAGACACATCAAGACAAGGAGCTATTACATGAAATTAGTGAGAAGCTTAGTTTGGAGTGGGTGGCACGTGTGGAATGGTGTGGCAGGGAAGCGAATAGAGTGGCAGATGCAATAGCAAAGAATACGTTATTTTGTGCTGAAGGGGTCTTTTTCTTCCAGGAAGTCCTTGATTTTCTGGTTGTTATTCTTCATTCTAATGTATCTCTGTAATTTCTGATTGTGTTGTACTTATAAAAAAAAGGAAAAATTTCAAATAAATACCCCTTGAATATTAAAAGGATAAAAAAATACTTCCAACATACAAAAGGACAAAAATGATTTTTCCCAGTTTGATCGGTGTAAAGCACTGAAATGGGGGTTGATCGATGTAAAACTGCCTCGGATCCACTCTCCAAGAAATTTAGACCCAATGGGTAGTAGAAGCTATCCTCGGGTGTCGGTCTCAAGGAGCTTATATGCAATTAATTCCTAGTAACTAATGCAAACTAATTAAAACGGGTAAAAGCATTATATTTTGGGTTTTTGGTAAATAAATTAGTGTAAAAAGTGTGTATGTAAAAAAAACAATTAAAGATAGATTGGATAAAAGTGGGAGATTTGGATTAAATGAGATGAAAATTTCTTGGTGATAGGAGACTTAAACAATCATTGTTTCAAATAATTCCAATTGCCATGTATATAGGCTTACCAAGTAGCCAAATTAAATGTAACATGCATCCCTTACTTGTATGTTTGTGTGTGTATATCAAATGTCATAATAACTAAATCTTGGGGTTGTCTCTGTCAATAACCCCTTTTACCTGTATATACTGGAGTTCTTCTTCTTCTTCAGGATACACACACAATTATATATATAAACCAGGCTTACTTTTCCTATCGTAATTTCATAACATATACAGGTAAAAATTTCAAAATATATATGTACACATCAACACAAAATGATGCAGGCATGCATCCTTGCCCTTCATTTAACTACCTCAATCCCAAAAGCACCTCCGTCCCCCCTCCTGGCTCCTCTGTAAAAACCAATGTAAAAAAAAAGCGGACCGGACCGGGCGGTTCAACCGGTCCAACCGTGAATCGCCCAGCAATACGGTACGGGCGGCGTTTTAAACCGGGGTCAACCCGGTTGAACCGGTGTAACCCGATCAAACCGTTATGAACCGGGTGGTCGAACCGGTTTCCTTTTTAAAAAAATAAAAAAATGTTTTTTTTTATTTTATTATAATTCACCTAATTATTAACTTTCACTTCACTCAATTTTAAAAACTAGGAAACTATAATATTTTAAATGCTATTTTACACTTGCATATTTTTAATATTTAACTATTGTTCCTCTTAGTAATTGTATTTTAGTCTGTAAATTGTAGAATAATATTTATTTTCATGTGTAATCAACTAATATTTTCTATTTTTCCCTCTATAGAAATATTAAATATTCATGTTTGATGAATCATACATACTTATTTACATTTACATTTTGATATATTAGTGATTATTAATGTTAATACCAATAAAATATTATTATTTTAATATAACCGGTCTGACCCGGTCCGACCCCGGTCAGACCAATGACCCTTGAACCAGTGCCTCGTCCGGTTCGATGCCCGGTCCGGTTTTTTGAACCTTGGTAAAAACACATATATCAATAGCAATTTATTTCATTCATAACCATGCGTAACAATTCATAAATATGTAAAAATATTATAAATAAACATTAATCCTGCAATGTTAGTGTGCACAAAGCACTACCACACAATTACTATAAATTTATTTTCCTCTAAATTGTGTGTCCTGTGAGGCTCAACCTTCTGAATATAGCTCTTTAGTTAAATCTACTTTAAACTGTATTAGGGGTAGCTAGCCACCTAGTCTTGGAATACTCCGATACAATGGATATTTCTGAAAGGTTAAAGCGATCTAAGCAATTTTTCGACCCTAAAGTTTATTGTAAATCCTTAACAGATATTATGCAATTATTCATACAAGATAAATGAAATGGAATAAAACTGCTACCTAGATACTAGAACATAGTCCTGAACCAGCTCCCTTCCTCTACGCTATCTTGATGAATTCAAATCACAAATCAAAACCTATATCCATGTATAACCTTAGATTAAAATCTAATCTATAAATAATTCTATGCGTCTCTCTCGGATCCTAATTACTCATTACTACCCAATTCTTTATGTTTATGCAGTTAATGATTTACTACAGCTAACTTGATCATCTAAGTTCAAAAGATGGCTTGCTTACCTTGTAAGATCTCAAACAGAAACTTTTAATAGGTTTTCCAAATTATACTACACAATAAAGTCTACCTTTCATTAGATAAACTTGACTTAATAATATTATAATTTAATCAATAGCCTCTAACCATATCTTATTTGGTTTATCCTTTTGAAGAACCTAAATTCTTGCTTCATGCTCATATTGATTTTGATTTCCTTAAAACACAGATTTTAACTTCCTTAGTACACCATAAATCTTTAATTAACCCTTAACACAACATCCAGATCTATACTTCATCTTCTTATGTTTCATACCATGCCTCCCAAACTTCTTTCATCAAGATCAAAGTCTTATGTTACTAAGTTCATAGCTATTTTGAATAGCAAATACATTCGGACAGTCTTGGACGACGACTTACCATCATTCTATGACTTAAAAATTCATCCCTGAACATCAGAACAACAACTCAAAGGGTTTCAAATAAACTTTCTAACTTTAAATTGTTTAAACTACCACCATCAACCACAAACACTTGCACACTTTCTATTTCATTGGGCACTTTGGGCGTTGTTATAGAAATCATTTCAAAATTTACCATTACTCACTTACAAATAAATCCTAACCATTCTTTTGTAAAGCTTAAAAGAATACACTCTAAGACATAAACCAATATACCTTCCAGAACCAAATAGCAGTCATATATAGACAAACATACAATATTCCATGCTTGGTAACTATACTATGTTCACTCAAATTACACAGACTTCATAGCTTATTTAACAATCTTACTTTAATTTCATATAATCTGGAATGTAACTACACACATATACATATACAGCAAAATCACTATTCTTATATCCTCAAACATCAAAATTGCATCTCAAGGACTCAAATAAAGTTTTCCCTATTTCAATCCTCCAATAATCCCATTGAGAAAATCAACATGCAGAAACCTTCATCTAAATTATCCTCTAATTTCTCTACTTTCCTTCCACCTCCTTAAATAGAAATTTTACCTCTAAATGCCTCTTTAGAATCTTTAGTAGGTTTGAAACCTCAAGCATCCATTAAAATTCTCAGTCTTGGTTTGAGCATACCCTAGTCACTTCAGCTTTACACCTAAAAAAAACACACCAGCCATAATGCTAAATGAACCAGAATCACAACCAAAGAGTAACTAAAAATTGAACAGGCGTTTTAGTCACACTATAATCACTTTAAACCTCAATTATAAAAACTGAACCTCATTTACTAAAAATTATGGGTTCTCTAGTTCAATTAGCACTAAAATAGCAGAAATTATAATGAACATCTAAAACAACATTACTAAGATTCAATAATCATTACAATGAATACTCCATTTTCCTAAAAGCTCAAGAACCATGGAAGATCAACATGCAGTTGCATAATATGCCTCTAAAGTCCTCTGAATCAACCATCATTAAACTCCATCAAACTGTTTCCACTCATATGAAGCTTAAATAACAGATATTTCAAAGTCTAAACGCATAACATTAACAATGCTTTTCTTATACTTAAAAACATCAATCAATACTTCCCCTTCAATTCACCCCAAATTTCTGCTTCAATATTCCCTAAACAACACCCAAAGCTTCAAACAACAAGCCTAAACCCAAATTCCAGATTTTGTAATCAGACCCTACTCAATTGATATCTTGAAACACTTTGCTTTATAGTTTTAAAAAAAAAAAAAAATACCTCACAACCAATTCAAGTTTATATCCTTAATATCATTATACACTAGCTTCATCAATACTCTATGAATTCATCCCCAATTACAAGACTCAAGCATTCTCAATTTTCTCATTAATAAATACACATCTAAAGATAGGAAACTATGTTTCTGTACCTTAAAAGAAAACAAAAACAGATTCACAAATCATCATCATAAAGCAATATTCCTTGTACACAATAGGGAATCAACTCAAATCAAAATGCTTTCTGAAGTTCACTTTCACCATCATGCAATTCTAAAACTATATTTCAAAGTATCTTCAATCCCGAATTCCCAATGGTCAGAAACTTTCTACTCTCATGCTAACTTATCAAGCACCATAACAGATACCAGAATTTCATCCCTACGCTTTGTAATCCACAACAACCCAATTAAATTAAAATACTCTTCAAAAGATGTAATCATTTGGTAAAAAAAAAAAAAAAATCTGTACAACCTGAGCTTACTTTTCAATCATCCCTCACACTTTCATACTTCAAGATTACTTGTTCCAAATTTCAGCACACTCTAAATCTCAAAAGAAGAGGGGGAAACGTCAGCATATAGGCACTCAAGTATCACCCTCCCACTTCATATCGCATCACATCATTAATTTCTCAAGTAGCTTGATTAATTAACCGAAACCTCTCCATAGGATAGAGAAAACAATATCTATAACAATATACCTGACCCTCTCTTTAGCTTACTGTAAAGAACCCGGAACAGAAAAATTACACATGGGTCCAAAAACACCACCCATAAACATTCAGCCACATTCAACCACAGAATCAACTCTAATATACTCATTCTTGATTTAAATCCCTAATTTAGTTAGATTAGGAGAGGAAATCGAAGAGTTCCAACATGAACAGTAACTATGAGTGGGAAATCACAAAAATCAAAGGCAAAATCTCACATGCGAGCACAATTTCTTTAAGAAAAACTTTGTTTTGAACTTAATCTTCATTTAAATCGGTAAGATTTCCCCAAAATCCCCCACTTTGATTCGGACCCACTCTCAAATCGGCGCTTGTTGAGGAAACGATAGGGAAAAATGAAGAGAGAAGACTCACCGGAGTTTGAATCCGGACTTGCATTTCCCGACGGTCATCTTCTCCGGCGCCGGTGATGGCGGGGCCTCCGACGACCTTCCCTCTCTCTCGCTCACGGGAAGAAGATGAAATGAATATGGTGATGAGTTGAGTAACGAAGAGGAAGGAGAGTATCAAAAGACATTTTTGCCCTTAAACCTATAACTAAATAGATTTTCTAAACAAGGGCAATTTCTTCCTTTTATAGGGTTTTGGTGCAAATCCACCCCGAAAGTGTCAAAAAAATATTGCATTCGCCCCAAAAATATTTTTCATAGTAGTTTAACCCTGAAAGTACCCAAACGTAGCAATATAACCCTAGAAGTAACCAAAACTAGCTCAATACAGCCCTTGGTGCTCAGTTAACGGAGGGGCATATTGCTACGTTTTGGTACTTTCAGGGTTAAATTGCTACGAAAAATACTTCCGGAGCGAATGCGAGATTTTTTCGACACTTCCAGGTTGGATTTGCACCTTAACCCTCCTTTTATATTTCCCCCAACTTTCTTCTTTCCCATTATGCCCTTACTCTAAAATTTTAATTACTCACCCATTGAATTTTGATATTTATTTAATCCGTAAAATAAATCATGTTTAATCCCATAAATATATTTATAAGGATTTTTAATTTTTAAATAACACCCCTTGATCCTAAATCTTTCCTTATTACTCCCCCGGTCCTAATTATACAAGATTAGGTTGAATTTTTTTGTGGAGGTTAAGGAAGCAAATTATACCATTAAACTGTACTCCCTACATCCCTTATTATAAGAGCCAAAGAGGTAAAATTACACTGATTAAGGAAGTGGTTAAAAGAGATAAATATGTCTAAAATAATTTTGTTTTCTCAAATTTGCCCTTATTTATGATTGAGTATATAAGAGAGATAAATATGATAATAGTTTTATAAATGAGTATGAAAGAGAATGTGAATAGAGAGAATAATGATGGGTAAAGTGGGAAAAGTTCGTTAAATGCTTTGACAAATTTAGTCAGGCTCTTATAAAAAGGGACAAAACCATTCAAATTTTTTGCTCTTATATATAGGGACGGAGGGAGTAGAATATGCTACATGCAATTAAATTAGATTTTAGTTTATAAGTAAAATAAATTAGTTTTAAGGAAAAAAACAAATACGGACAATTTAATGTGATTTATTTTGTACTTTAAATTTATCTAAAAAAGTCAACTTGATCTTATAATTACAACCGTAAGGTTCCAAATTTTAAAGTGTTACAGTTCTCTTTCTCTTTCCCCTATATGGAAAGAGATGGAGAATATAAGGCTTGATGAGGAGGGACAAATGATGAATATGAAAAAATTTTCAATCACACCGAAGAAGAAAGGAGTCCACATGCCATGCTAAGCGGATCTCTTAGCATCACAAGCTAATCCACAAACCACCGCCGTTTTGCTTCAAGCAAGGGATCTGAGCCGTATATGCCACATAATCTTGGCCTTCCATTATGGGTTTAGTTTTTTTCCTATTTGAAAACTGAAACAATGAAGCTTAGTTGACGGTTTTGATTATATTATTTTTTTAATAATTGAATAACATTGTAAAAGATATGTTGGTACCAAAAGGAAATGAATAAGTTTTAAGAAAATTAACGCAACATGCTTGAAAATAAAAAAATCTAGACATTTGCAATTTATCTTTTTAAAAATAGATTTTTTGACAAATTACTTATAGGTCCCATTGAAGGAACTTACTTAAGATGAGGTCCCATGAAATCCTCCTAATTAAATTGAAGTCTCTATGGAATTGTTTAAACTTTTGGTAACTAACAACTTCTAGCCAGGCGGTGACAACTTTTTTGGACACACGTAACAACATTATGAGCATCATCACAACTGTTATAAATTCTTGGTAACTAATTAATGTTTGACCAGACGATGATAACTTTTTGTGCATTTGTAACAATAATATGAGCATAAGTACTTTTTAAATTTTTGGTCACTAATAACGTTTTCTTCAGACAATGACAACTTTTTTGGTTTACAATGGAATATAATAAAGGTCTCAAGGGACCATAGTATAGTTAGGAGATTTCATTAGACCTCAATTTAATTAGGGGATTTCATGGGCATCGTCTTAATTAAATTCCTTCCATGAGACCTGTAATTAATTTCCATAAAAATCTATTTTTTAAAAAAAATAAATTGCAAATGCCCATTTTTCAGGCAAATACATAAAAAGTTGTTATCGTCTAGTCAAACGTTAATTAGTTACCAATAATTTATAACAGTTATGATGATGTTCATAATGTTGCACGTGTCCAAAAAAGTTGTCACCGTCTGGTTAAACGTTGTTAGTTACCAAGAGTTTAAACAATTCTATAAAGACTTCAGTTTAATTAGGAGGATTTTATGGGACATCATCTTAAGTAAGTTCCTTCAATAGGACCTGTAAGTAATTTCTCAAAAAATCTATTTTTAAAAAGATAAATTGCAAATATCTATATTTTTTTATTTCAAGCATGTTGCGTTAATTTTCTTAAAACTTATTCATTTCCTTTTGGTCCCAACATATCTTTTACAATGTTATTCAATTATTAAAAAAAATAATATAATCAGTTAAGCTTCACTGTTTCAGACTTCAAATAGGAAAAAAATTAAACCCATAATGGAAGGCCAAGATTATGTGGCACATACGGCTCAGATCCCTTGATTGAAGCAAAATGGTGGTGCTTTGTGGATTAGTTTTGTGATGCTAAGAGATCGGCTTAGCATGGCATGTGGACTCAAGAAGAAAGAATTAGCTAGCTTTCACAGTCTAAAAGCCATTTTTAGGGCCCATGCCAAACACACACTTTAAGGTCATGATGCCAAACACACCCTAATGGCAATGCTAAACGCAACCTTAATGGGTACCTTTGCCATTTTATCAATCTATCTGCCACTTCAACCCTGAGTCTCTATCATCTTTATCTTAAATAATATAAATGGCAATTCCATGTCTCTTTTTTGAACCACTTGGTACTAGTTAGAAAGATGAATAGAAGATACTTCTCTGTTCTATGCCATAAAGACCCTATTTAAATTGTTCAGATTTAATATTTAAATTTATGTTCAACCCTGAGTCTCTATCATCTTTATCTTAAATAATATAAATGTCAATTTCATGTCTCTTTTTTGAACCACTTTTGGTGCTAGTTAGAAAGATGAGTAGAAGATACTTCTCTGTTCTATGCCATAAAGACCTTATTTAAATTGTTCAGATTTAATATTTTTAAATTTATGATTTTTAAATGAAAAGTATGTTTTTTTACAAAGTTATATAGTTAAGTGATTATCTTTATTTTAAAATTTTGTACTCATTAAAACATTTTTTAAAAAATAAAAAAAACTATTAAATCTATACTGTTCAAAATAAAGGAGACCCCCTAATCATCTTTACGATGAGCACATAACTCATTCCTTGTTTTCACACGGTTCAACTTGCACGTTGCTCTAGTTCAACGCCTCTTACAAATTAGTGAAAGTTGTTTCCTTTTAGCATTATATATACACACACACATACCCATCAACTTCTTCTTCTTCTTCTGTTTTTTTATAAGGAGAGCAACTTCCTTTTTTCCGTAAATTTTCAGTGTTTGGTGTTTCTATATATATATAATTGAGAATTTGTGGATCACTTCGTGCAACATGGCTCTGAGATTAAACTTTGTCAGAGAAACAGACCAGGTTTTTGCTTCTTCTTTATAATCTTTATTTCTTTTGTTTCCATCCTTCATTTTTGCACTGACACATAGGAGTATTATTTAACTATACATACGAAATAAACTACTATATTTTCAAAACCTATGCACAATTACTTAGAACTTAGAACATGCATGCTCTTTTCAATATTTATTTTGGAAAGATTGAGATGCACCTGGCCCTTGTTAAAAATTTTGAATATTAGGCATGACTCTTTGTCTTTCAGGTACTTTTCGCCGGAAATTCGACCGTGAAGGAAGTAATACTAAATAGGCCTTACAAGCTCAATAGCCTTGATTTCGAAATGGTGAGTTCTTTTTTTTTTTTTTTTTGAAATGGTGAGTTCAGACGTTGATTACTTAATTACCAGAGGGGTACCTATATAATCATATTCTTTAGAAGTGTCCAATTTAATAAATGAAAAGTTACTTTTTCTTTTGGCATAAATTTGGAAATTTTTGTTTAAGATCATAAATTGAATTAAATATATATTCTCATTTCCATGAACTTGAAAATTTTTTTATACAAAAGCTTGAGTTGTAGGAAGCTTCTTGGAGAACAGTAGTCACACCCCCCCCCCCACCCCCCCAAAAAAAAATACATGCAAGGTTATATGTTATACGTTTTCTTTTCTTTTCTTTTTTTTCAGGTTTCTCAAATGACACAGAATTTGACATTGTATGAGAATGAACCATCAGTTAAACTGGTCATTTTGAAGGTGATTGAGAAGCGGAAAATCCAATTGCAATTCATTATGGTGTTTTTCACGTTAAATTTGTTTTAACATTGTATTGACAATGCCAATAAAAGTTGTGATTATTTAGTTTTTTTTTTTCAATATTATTGCAGGCTAATGGAAAAGCATTTTGTACCGGTGGTGATCTGGTATCAATTATTGCTACTTCAATTACAGGTATATATAGAGTTAAAACAAACAAATAAAATTTAAAAATTACCGGCTAGATGAAAGGTGACATTTGCAGTGCACAGATAATAATTAATTACAGTTTCATTTTGACATTATTAAAACTGAGGCATTGGGGCTAATATGTGCTTCTGCTGGTGTGAATCAGGGCACTGGTCTCTTTCTATAAATTATTACGAGAAACTACTCACTCTTATCTATTTAATAGCGACCTACAAACAACCTGTGGTGAGTTTTCGAATCCCCTAATTATTTTCTATGTTATAAGAGTCATTATATTGTCTAATTAAATATGGGAAATACTTTGAATTATTGTTTGATTAGTTGAATATTAATAATGGAAGGTCTCTTTGTTTAATGGAGTGGTTATGGGAGCTGGCGCTGGTCTCTCCATGAACACAACCTTTAGGGTTGTCACTGAAAAAGCTGTATGTACTTAATTTCTATCAATTTTGTCTTATAGTTTTCTCTTCCCAACCTTTAAATTCATAATTGACATGGTATGACAACTCTTATTGTATCATTCATTTCATAGGCATTTGCAATGCCAGAGGCATCTGTAGGACTCTTTCCAGATGTGGGTTCTTCTTACTTTCTCTCAAGGCTTCCTGGCTTTTTTGGTAATATCGTTTTCTTATTTGTTGGTTATTTGTTACATTATTAAATTAGTTTCTAATTAAAGATCGAACTTTTTTGTTCATGTCTCCTCTTTATCACTTATTTCATCCTCAATTTATTTTATAGTTTGCCACTGATTTTGATTATGCAATACGCATATACAGGGGAGTACTTGGGATTAACAGGAAGGCGTTTGAATGGAGCTGAAATGGTTGAATGTGGCCTTGCTACTCACTTCGTCCCTTCCAAGGTATACAGCTCTACATATATTTTTTCAATGTCATGTGCCTCTCTATATTATACACACTTTACGATTCTCATTATGCCAATACCAATGATTTGATGGGTTCCACCAGACGGATCTATTTCTATCTCTTTTCATTGGAACACCTGGAAGGTCTTGTAACACAATAGCATATATAAAAGCTCTTTGGAAAAGGAGAAGTTATCAGTTTGATCTTACTAGAGAAAAACATAAAAAGTCCCACGTAGAAAGTGTGAGAGGCGAATTAATGGTATATAATATTAGGTTATGTTTCATTACATTGGTTTAAACTTTTGTGATGGAAATACCTACATAACATAGAATATTTGTAGACTTGAGGCATCTGAGACTAAAAAAGAAATACAAGTCCAGGCAAAGAAAAAGAATAAAAAAATGAAAATAAAATGAGATAAAAAAAATGAGCAGGGTAAATATTAGAAAAAAACATAAAAAGTCCCGCATAGAAAGTGTGAGAGATGAATTAATAATATATAATGTTGTATTGAGTCACATCATATTGACTTAAATTTTTGTGGTTGAAAGACCTACCTAATATATATATATATATTTATATATACACAATTAATTCAGTATAATCTCAACCTATTATTAGTGTATGTCCATGTAATTAAAAAATGTCTTGCCCTTAGAGTGAAACTTGATGTGTGCATATATTCATTTGTGTATTAATTATTAAAATTTCCCTCATTTTAATTTGCTGGTGCAATAGAAGCTAAACTTGCTGGAAAATTCCCTGCAATGTCTCACAACATCAGATAAATCAACAATTGCTGCGGTAATTGATAATTTTACAGAAGTTGCATTTTTTAACGAAGAGAGCCCGCTTACTAGGTAATAATAAGATTTAATGATTCTCTAATTAATTATAAGCATTCATTATATTTTCTCTTGGCTAGATTTAACGCAATTCATTTTCCACATGTTGTTCTCACATCCATCGACAAATCAATTAAACAGATTGGACACAATTAACAAATGTTTCTCAAAGGCAACAGTTGAGGAAATTGTTCTCTCCTTGGTATGTATGTCCCACATTTTTTTATTTTATGTTTATCTTTCTCCAAATCTGAGTTATTACTTAATTAGTTAAGAATATGTTGTTTGGATGACATGAAATATCAAAATTTGATAGGAAAAAGAAATAGAAATTATTGGAGCACAGAAGTGGATCACTGATGCATTAAGTTACATGAGAACATCTTGTCCTGCAAGCCTCAAGATATGGCTTAGATCTGTAAGTATATTTTTTTTTTTATACTACTACAACAATTTGAAAGCAATTATGGCACTCAAATTGTTGAAATAATGGAATTAATGAATTGATTTGGATATAATTAGGTGAGAGAAGGCAGAGTACAAAACATTGAACAATGCCTTTCTCGGGATCATATTATTTCCACTCATTGTGTACGAAGAACTATCAGCAGCGATTTCCACGAGGTCAGCAATATAACAAACGCAATTACTATAAGGAATGACGGTTCAATTGATTCATCAGAATTAAGGAATGATCGTTAATTCAATAAATATGTCTTAATTTAATTTTTTTCATCTTTACCTATGTTAATAAGTTACTCTTTGAATTAGGCAGAGATATGCAAAAATTTACATTTATGTATTAATTACATGGGTAAATTTGATAAATAAACATTAATTTCTCTACAAGTGACTTATATATTGTCGATCAAAACATTCCTCTATAAGTCACTGATATTGTGGATGGGAGGAGTATATATTTTTGACAAATTTATAATTTTAATGACAATAAATTTATAAATTATAATGTGTATATTCTTTAACATATTAGTATTCATCTGTTTGCTTACTCACACTTTGTCTGCAACGCCACTGGTGTACGCAATTACGCACTTCACAGGGTACAAGAGCAAAGCTGTTTGATAAAGACAACAAGCCCAAGGTAAACAATGGAGTCTCTTATTCCTAACCTCGCGTTTGTGGAATTCAATTGGTTATATATGTGTGTGTATATATATATATAAGATATTTTATAACTAATAATATAATTATATTAACATATTTTTTACTATTAATGTGTGTGGATTAGTGGGATCCTCCAAAGCTGGAGCTAGTTAGCGAAGAGATCGTCAATCAATACTTCAGGGAGATTGAAAATGATGAGAATTGGGAGTGTCTGCGACTTCCACACAGATCAAATGCACCAAGCAAGCTGTAGACAATTGAAGCCAACTGGAATTGGAATATATATATACGCTGTTATTATATATTGTTGAGGAGCTCTATTGCATTGTAATAAAATGTCGTAAATTAAAGAAATGCGTGTTAAACCAAATAAATGAATATTCACTTAAGTTATGAAAATACATGAAATTAAATGGCATATGAAAATTTTCCTATCTAGAAATGAATTGAAGATGAAATTTGGATGTACATATTTAAATCTACTTGGTACGAACGATTAGGAGGGGAGGGAAGGGGAAACTTTGTTGACTTCAATTTTAGAAAATTGAAGAAGCCAGGTTATGATATTTTAAAAAATATAATATGTAAGATATAAGAGTAAGAAATATTATTTAAAAAGTTTTAATCCTATTTTTCTAATTTTTATAAATTCAAATAAAAAAAATTCTCTAAAACCCATTTTCCCTCCCTTACCAAACAAGGCCAAAAGGAATTTTAGATCGATGAATTTGCCGGGTCAAATTACCTCTTCAACTTTCCTCTCGATCGTCACATGGAAAGTTGGCGACACATTAATTGTTTAATTAATTAGGACTCTCGGAATTAATGGTATTTGTTCACATGCATGGTTTATCTTATTGGTATGCGCTTTGGATTTGTTCTAATTAAGGAATGAATTGTTAGAAATGGTGAACCATCATTATCGTTCACATGCTTTATATATATTTTAAATGTCAAGATTTAGACTCTAAACATATTTTTCAGGTAGCACCTAATGCTCTGTGGTTTTTATACAATTTCGGCCTTATTACTGTTTAGCAATAATAAACTCCCTAAAGTTAGGATAATAGGTGCTACTAAAAATGTTTTAGGATAATAAATACTTCCAGAAAGCACTTTATAATGTGAGATAAATAACATATTAGCTTAAAGTATTGACTATTAATAAGTGTTATTGGAAAACAAAAGTTAAAGCATACTTTTATTCCCCTGTTTGCATCAAATTGAGTTTTGGTCCCTTAACTTTGAAAAGTGTATTTTTAGTCATTTTTTAAGAAAATTGTCAATTGCAGCTAAATGAATATTCTAACTCAATAAATTAAATATTGTTTTTATAGTTAAATGCTGAAAAATACAATTAAATTTTAATTCTTTAGTATAATAATTTTATATTTTAAAATTTACCAATTGTTTATTAACATTTAACTATAGAATCATCATTTAAATTTATTGAATCATCATCTTTTTTAATAAATGACACTAACACTATTAACAAAAAAAATGGGCGAAGAGGCAAATATGCCCATGAACTTTTCTCACATGGGCATCCAGCACCAAAACCTTTTTATGGGTCCATTAATACCCATCACCTTTTAAAAATGGCCCAAAACTACCTTCACCGTCAGAACATGCTAACAACTGTTAGTTTCCATGCGTGGGCCCCACTGTTTTTTGTCCACATGTACATTACAACCAGGTTTGATGACAGGTGTACATTCTTGCTCTATTTAATTTGCATCAACGCATCTTCATCCATCAATTTATCTTCATCAACGCACGGCACCCACCCACCCTCTGCACCTCCATATTTTCGGCCCAGGACATTTCTTCTTCCATTAAACCCACCACCAAGACCCTCTGCACCTCCATATTTTTTGCCCAAAAAACCAACGAACCACCCAACAACCCACGACACCTAGAACGAAGGTAAGAAGAAGAGTTTGGAGATGCCGTCATCCTCTGCATCGACATGTAGATCGAGAAGAAAAGTTGCGTTGATGAGGCGACCTAGCCGTGAAGATGACTACGATGGTGTTAAGATGTTCTGCACTCACAATTTGGTGGCCCCTCGATGGACAGCTTGGACGGACAGAAATGCGGGGAGGAGATTTTATGGTTGCCGATACTATAACCAGGTAATAAGCTTATTAATTTGAAGAGAAAACAATGGCATGAGGAATGTAGGTGTTAAATGGTGTTGTACAATTTTGACAGGACGGAGGTTGCGGGTACTTTGCATGGCATGACAATGAGTTTAGCGAGAGGGCAACATGGTAATTAAGGAGTTACTAGATGATATTGATACATTGTATGATGAGAATAAGCGGCTGCAAAGGGGGCTTGAATGTCAGCGTCGTTGTGAAGAGGTGGATTCAATCCACTGTGAAATGAAGAAGCTTAAACGAAAAAATGAAAGGATGGAAAGTGCAGCAAGAAAAGTGGACCTCAAGTTTAAAATCACCATGGCTACTTTGGTGCTATCATGGATGTGGTTTCTTTATGTTTGTATGGGAAGATAAGTTGACGTGGCTTATGTATATTTGATCTATTTTAGGAAACTTTGAAAGTGGGAAGTGTAGTTGCTTTGCCTTAGTTGTTAGTGAAAAATTATGTGTAGTTCTTCTGTAATGAGAAAGTTGGTATTCTTGTCTAGTGAAAATGTATGTCCCATGATGTGGTTTGAAATGATGCTTGTATGGTCTAATGAAAATTTGTAGTCTTCGTTGGAGGTGGTCTTCTGAAATGTTTGTGGTATTGTTGTTAATAGATTACCTATGGGAATCAATAAATTTAAATTTGTCATAATGGACTAAAGGAGGTATGCCACAACTAATAATATGCCACATCAAAGTAGTGGACTAAAGTTATATAATCAAAATAGTGATGTCTACAATATATACCAAATCTTGGTGTAGACATAGATGGCCCTGCCAATAAATTCATATGTTCAGCCATTTGTGTGAAAAAATACACCAAATAATCAGGTTGACACAACATAAGGCCACAAAAATATCCAAGTCACAAAATAGAAGTATTGTCAAGATGCCCCAGAGTTTACACAAAAAGTAATATAGTTATGTTAAGCAGAACAGCCTAGATATCAGTGTCTTTGGAGGTGGACTTTGACTTTGAAATGCTGCTTTGTCTCTGTGCTAGCAATTGTGAGGTGGTAACACATGGATTCCTTTTCCACTTGAGACCTGGTGGTTTAATAGGAAGTTCACAAGGCTGTGTATTGAATTTAATTTTCCTTGAACCCTCTCTATCAGTTGAACTTGAACTTGCAGCTCTCGACATTCTAAATTGTTTCTCATTCGGTATTGGGAATTTCTTCTGGGGATCAGCATAATTGTTCATATATTCTTGTTGACTTCCCTGTAGAATGACCATCTCTGACCTTTGTCCTGGCTGAAATATCAAAAACAAGAAAGAACATAATTATGAAGAAACAAACACTATTTTATCCAGAAATGCTATTATACAAACAGAAAAGAAAATCCAGAAAAGCAAACAGTGCAGAAAATCCAGAAATGCAAAAAGAACAGAAAAGACAAACACTATTGTTCATATATTCTTGTTGACTTCCCTCTAGAGTGACATTATTCGAACAATGCAGATTTTCAGCCAATATACAAATGAGAATAAGTCATTAAAAAGCACTTGATAATTTATAGTTGTACATATTGAAATTTCACAATTAAATACCTCTTTGCATGTGGATCGATTGTGACCCTCCTTTTTGCAGAAACTGCACTTGTGAATGCCACCTCGTTTACTCAATTTTTCATGTTGATGTTTGTTTCCATCTTGATGTGCCATATTCACTTGTCCCTTATTCTGAGTAGAAACACCCTTTCTCATCCTCCGTTGATGTTCTTCCGTTCTGATTCTTTTCTTTCTTGGTCTTCCGGGCAAGGCACACTCTGGTGGGGGCTGTATTGGCAAATAAAAATCTGTCTTCCAGAATTGTTTACCCCTTACAGGTTGCAGCTTAGTCCTATAGCTTGCAAGATATGTGTCCCTATGGTAGTAATGAGAGATCTTGGTTGTCGGGTCAATGTTTGCATAGTACATAGCACAAATTGCATGTTGGCATGGGATTCTAGTTAAATCCCAAGCCCTACAAGTGCATATCTCCCTATTTAAGTACACTGTATGCCTTTCTTTGCCTTCTTGTACCTCATATCCCTCATCCCCATTAAAAGCAACTCTACACTTGCCAGATAAGAATATATTAGCCTCAAAAAGTGCCATACATTTCGGGCTGAAATCACTTCTCCATCTACGCACCTTATTTTCACTACTTGCCCATTTACCCATCATCTTCAGCCGGATCCCATCAAACATCTTTATCACAGGTAGATACCTATACTCATTTATCTAACTATTCAAACACTCACTGACATTATTGTCAGTAGCCCAAGTCTTGCAAGTAGTTGCGAAGTAAGCTCTTACCCATGTCCTTCTATCGTAGGTGACAGCAGCCTCAGCCGCTGGTTTGCTGGATGAAGCAAGAGACTTGAGGTTGTCTATGAATTGTTCCTCGTATGAACTCCAAGCACATGCAAAAAATTTATCTTTCAACACCCCTCCTCGCCAACTTTTGCTCCAATTGTTGTATATATGTCTTATACAAAACCTGTGTTCTGCATGTGGAGGAACTTCATCCACAGCCTTAGCAAGGCCCTGTTAAATCCAATAGTATAATTAGTTCATAGCAGATTTGCAATTTGACATTACAGCACATACACATGCAGATTTGTTCATCAAACAGCAGAATAATTTCTTCATTCACAGCAGAATAATTACTAGTTTTATAATAAGACTTGGAATGAAACAATTACCTTTTGCATGTCTGACATTATATAGTCAGATTTACACCCGTGCCCTAGACCAACGACCTCCTTAGCCATTCGAAAAACCAACCCCATTGGAGACCATTCTCCTTTTGGGTTAGTCCGAATGCCAACGGGAATAATGAATCATTGGCATCAATATCCACAGCAATAAGTAAAACCCCTTTTGCTGCTCCTTTTAAGAAAGTACCATCAACCCCAATGAATGGTCGGCATCCCTCTTTCCACCCAACCTGTAAAAATCATGCATCAACAAACAGGCGAAACTGGTCAGTTGTAAAACTTGTAAAAAACAAAGAAATACCAGCACAGAGTTGAAGCATACAACTTAAATGGACAACCTTCTTGACAAACAACTTTTAACAATTTTTTATCACTTTTGGCAACTTTAAGCTTAACACCCACTTTGATAGCATAGTTGTCCATAGCCCTTTTTAGCTCCTCCTTGTCTTCAAAGGCCATACCCACCATGAAAAAGGGCTTATCAACCGAGCCCAGTGACTCACCCCCCTTATCTCTTCCATAGGCCCATCATCATATTGGAGGTCCATGTCATCCTCATCATAGTCACTACCATAATCATCTACTACTTCAAAATCAGAATCCACACTCTCCTCTGTGTCAGAGCTTCCACTTTCCATACTATAGCTTTCATCTGTTAGAATCTTAAGTTTTGATGAGGACTGACCCTAAGAAAACATAAGTAAAGAGTTACCTTTGAATTAATCTTATAATATCTGCCAGGTAACAAATCATCATTGCAAGAACAAAGATTTATCTCTAATAAGAAATGGCATCTTAGCAGATCAATATTGAATGATTATCTCTATCGCTAAAATATATCTGTATAGCTAATTGAAAGAAAGGAATAGCGAGTGAAGACTTAGAAATATCAAAGTCATTATGTATCGCTAAGTCTCCCTCTATCGCTAAGCGAAGGTTCCATCGCTAGAAGTTCATTGAGTTTATAAGTAGATGAAACCAGCAGATAAATGAACTAAGTTCCTAAATCAGCTTGCGATAATAGGATAAGCTATCGATGACCATAAGTGCTTCAGATAATGATCTTTCAGATAGCTGGTGCCTAAGAGCTAATGAATCAAGAGCTGATATGTTTGCTTGCGCTAAAATATTTATCTATCGATAATGGGATACCTTGAAGTTCTGAATTCTTTGATAATTGTATCCTTAAAGCTAATAAGCAAATCTAGTATCTAGCGATAGTAGTTTGAGCAATCGATAGAAGGATATATGCTGATATGGTGCTTTTTAATCAAAGAGAATATGCTATCGATAGAAAGCTCTGTTATTCCTTATCTTCATCTCATTGAGCAAATAGATTAAGCTTACGATAGAAACCTCTGTGCATTATATGACTATTTGGTTAGCTAACAGTTTAAGTGCAGATTACTATAAGATTAGCGATAACAGATCAAGCTAGCGCTAATAGAAAGCTGCCAGAAAGTATTGTTTGTACGGATGTTCAGAGTGCTGAGTCTGTCTCTCTCTTAGCTCACCCTATACAAGAAGTAGTTGAAGCTAAAGCAGAGAGTTAAGCCCGATAAAGAAGCTGCATTTAATGCCAACGGCTATGAGCTCCCAACGACTAAATTCAAACGGCTTCTTGAATGCTGAATCAAAAGGGCAAAATCTGAAGAAGATATAAATACAGAACTCAAGCATTTATTGAGTAGAGACGAACAACGAGAATATTCACAAAGCTCATTCATTACTCTGTATTTATTGTCTTAGAGATTTCATCTGTACTTAAGTGTTTATCAAAATCAGTTCATTAAGTGAACGTATTTATTGAAATCCTCTACTGTTTGAGGTTGTTCTGAAAGCTTGGTGCTTTAGAACAGGGATATTTCCTTACAGGTAGTAATGGGGAGTGTTTAGAGATTCTAAAACTCTGTAAACGTTGACAGGTGAACCTGGGTTCGTAAAACCTGTGGATAGTGGAACCCAACAGAGTGTTGGAGAACTGGACGTAGGCAGTGTTGGCCGAACCAGTATAAATTTCGTGTTGAGTTAACCTCTTCTAAATTTTTAAATAGCATAATTCACCCCCCCTCTTGTGCGATTGCCACTTTCATTTGGTATCAGAGCTAGTCTTCTCTGTTATTAAGATTCCAACGAGTATGAGAAGCAAAGATCTAAATGGCATCGCTTGAAAACATCCTCCCTGAAGTAAGCTCCATTAATAAGCCTCCTGGCTTTGATGGGAAACATTATACCTTCTGGAAATTAAAAATGAAGATTTACATCAAAGCCAATGGATACAAGCTTTGGAAAATTATAGAAGAAGGAGATATTGTTCCCAGAGATCCCATGGGCATTCCAAAGGTAGAAGATGAGTACACAGAAGAGGATATTGCTAATCTGGAGCTGAATAACAAAGCAGTCCTCATGATCCAGAGTGCTCTTAGTCAAACAGGGTTCTTTAGAGTGAGTCATCTTGACTCTGCTAAAGAAATGTGGGAAGCCCTGCAAATAGCTCATGAAGGGACTTCTGGAGTAAAAGATAGGCGTGTAGAAATGCTAGTGGAAGAATTCCACAAGTTTGAAATGATTGAGGATGAAAAGATAAGGGATCTAGAGATCAGATTCACTCATCTCATCAATAATCTTGCTGCTCTGGGGAGAAAGATTACAGAGAAAGAGCAGGTCAACAAAATTTTGAAAGTCCTAAAGGGAGATTGGCTCATGAAAGTCACAGCCATTCAAGAAATGCAAGGAGAATCAACAAAATCCATCACTGCTCTGTTTGGCAGCCTTACAGAGTATGAGCCTACCCTGATAGCTCAGAGAGAAGCACAAGGAAATTCCAAGAAAAAGTCACTTGCTCTTGTTGCTTCAGAAAGAGATGAAGTCAATGATGATGAGGAAGATATTGATAAGGAGGACATAGCTCTTATGGCCAGAAAATTTAAAATCTCTTCAGAAGAAGAGACAGATTTCAGAGAACTGGCCCTAGCTTTAAAGACTACCAGAAAGACAAATCTCCTGTATGCTTTGAGTGCAAGAAGCCTGGTCACTTCAGAGCGGAGTGTCCCAGCCTTCAAAGATTGAAGGAGAAGGAGAAAAAGAAGACTTATGGAAAGAAAAAGGCTTATGTGTCATCCATCTGGGGTGATAGCTCTGATGAAGAAGCTAGCGATAGCGAAGAATGCGCCAACCTCTGTCTTGTTGCTCAAGAAGAGCATAGTGATTCTGAGGTATCTGACTCTGAACCTTCTTATTCTGATCTTCAAAATTTATATGATGAAATGTGCATAGAATTCTTGAAACTCTCTAAAGAAGTAGTTAGACTAAGAAGAGAAAACAAAGAATTTCAGAAAAACTCTTCTCAAAGGATTTCCTCTTCTCTATCGATAGAAGAAGAGCTATCGCAAGTTCCCATAGATGTACCTTCGATAGCTGTTCCTTCAATTTCTGAAAATTGCTCAAATTGTGAAAAATTATTGAAAGAAAAAGAAAAACTTTCGCATGTTTTAGAAAAGTTTACAAAAGGATCTGAGACTCTGAATGTGATTTTAAACAACCAAAAAGTTTTCAGAGATCGAACTGGTATTGGCTATGAGCCCAAACAAAAATCTTCAAAAAGATGGATTGAACCAAAGGTGAAGTCATACATGAACTACTTTAGAAAATCTTCTGAAAATTCTTCACCATATAGCTTTTGCAATTTCTGCAACAAGAAAGGCCATACTCAGTCAACGTGTATTAACAGAAAGTATGATGTTAATAGCTCTTATAAATGGGTTCCTAAAGGAACTTATGTGCCAAAAGTCACAACACACCTAAAGCACAAGTCTGACCTTAAAGGACCCAAGAAAGTTTGGGTACCTAAATCTGTTTAGTATGTGCAGGTGTGCCTGAAAGCATCCAGCAACGGAAAATGGTATATCGACAGTGGATGCTCAAGACATATGACTGGAGACAAAGATAAAATCAACAATCTGGTGATAAAAGATGGAGCCAAAGTTAGCTTTGGTGGGAACCAAAGTGGAAAAATCACTGGAGTTGGTGAAGTAGGTCCAGTCAAGGATGTCTACCTAGTAGATGGTCTCTGCCACAATCTTCTGAGTGTTAGCCAAAGCGCAGACCATGGCAACTGGGTAATTTTCGATTCTAATGAATGTCTCATTGTTGATAAAAATGATTTAGATATAAATAAATCCAATCTGAAATGCAAGATAAAAGGAAATAGAAATGGGAATTTATATACTCTAGATTTATGCCAACAGCTTGAAGAAAAATGCTTTATTTCAAATGATGAAAATTGCTGGTTATGGCATAAAAGATTAGCTCATGTGAATTTTTCTCAGCTAGATAAATTGGTTAAGAAGGAGCTAGTCATAGGAATTCCCAGTTTTAAGTCAAAGCATGATTTGATTTGTGAATCCTGTCAAAGAGGTAAACAAACAAAGTCCTCTTTTAAAATCAAGAAGACAGTCTCCACCAGCAGGCCATTGGAACTAATTCATATGGATCTAGTTGGGCCAGCAAGAGTAAAAAGTCTAGGAGATAGTCTATACACTCTTGTAGTTGTGGATGACTACTCAAGATTTACCTGGACTATGTTTCTTTCCTCTAAGCATGAAACTTTTGATGCTTTTTGTGTTCTTGCTAAGAAAGTGCAGAATGAGAAAGGGACAAAGATAATAGCCATCAAAACTGATCATGGAGGTGAATTTGAAAAATAAAGAGTTCATGGAGCTGTGTGATGAAAATGGAATTGACCACAACTTCTCTGCCCCTCGGACTCCTCAACAAAATGGTGTTGTAGAGAGAAAGAACAGAGTGCTCACAGAAATGGCTAGAAGCATGCTGAACGAGAAACAAGTGCCTCAAATATTTTGGGCAGATGCTATGAGTACAGCTTGCTACATTTCTAACAGAGCCTACATCAGAAAGGGGATGGAAAAGACTCCATATGAGCTCTACAAGGGAAGAAAGCCTAATATCAGTCACCTGAGGATTTTTGGATCAATATGCTACATCCACAACAATGGAAAGGTAAATTTAGGTAAATTCGATCCTAAATCTGATATTGGCATTTTCATTGGATATTCAAATAGAAGTAGAGCATATAGAGTTTATAATAAAAGGACTCAAACTGTTGAAGAATCTGTTCATGTAGTATTTGATGAAACCCCTCAAGAAAAACAACAATCTGTTGATGAGGATGAAGATTTTTCAAAGTTTTTAAAACAGCCCCTATCGATAGCACCTCAGCCATCGATAGCAAATCCTGAAAACAATTTTGAAAATAATCAGGATAAATCTGAAGATGATCTAGAAAGATCTGTTGAGCATCAATCTTCCATTAGACATCTTAAAAATCATCCTCCTGAACAAATTATTGGAGAAATCTCAAAAGGAGTTAAAACAAGAAGGCAACTGCAAAATGAAGTAGAATTAGAATTTTTATGCTTTCTTTCTCAAATTGAACCAACTTGTATTGATGAAGCTCTTGCTGAATATGATTGGATAATAGCTATGCAGGAAGAACTTAATCAATTCAAAAGAAATCAAGTTTGGGATTTAGTACCAAGGCCCAGAAATCATCCTATTATCGGTACTAAATGGGTTTTCAAAAACAAACTTGATGAAGCTGGTCAAATTGTGAAAAATAAAGCCAGATTAGTTGCAAAAGGATATAACCAAGAAGAAGGCATTGATTATGAGGAAACTTTTGCTTCAGTTGCAAGACTTGAAGCAATAAGGATTCTTCTAGCTTTTGCATCCATCAAAAATTTCAAACTTTATCAAATGGATGTTAAAAGTGCTTTTCTCAATGGCTATATTAAAGAAGAGGTGTATGTAGAACAACCTCCTGGTTTTGAAGAAAAGACTAAGCCTGACCATGTTTTCAAACTCAAAAAGGCTCTTTATGGTCTCAAACAAGCACCTAGAGCTTGGTATGAGAGACTTAGTACTTTTCTGCTTGAAAAAGGATTTTCTAGAGGAAAATCAGATACTACATTATTCATTATGCACAAAAATAATCATATGCTTATAGTTCAAATTTATGTTGATGACATTATTTTCGGTGCAACTAATGAAACTCTATGTGAGGATTTTGCTAAGACAATGCAGGGAGAATTTGAAATGTCCATGATGGGAGAGTTAACATTCTTCCTGGGACTACAAATAAAGGAAAAGAAGGATGGCATCTTCATATCCCAAACCAAATACTGTAAAGAAATTCTCAACAAATTTGGGATGGATCTATCCAGAGAAGGAGACACTCCAATGAATACCTCTGCCAAATTAGATGCAGATCTTCCTGGCAAAGAAGTAAATCAGTCACATTATAGAGGAATCATTGGTTCTTTACTTTATTTAACTGCTAGTAGACCTGACATTCAATTTAGTGTAGGTGTATGTGCTAGATATCAGGCAAATCCCAAAGAATCTCATTTATCAAATGTAAAAAGGATTTTGCGTTATTTACAAGGGACTCAAGAGCTTGGGCTGTGGTATCCCAAGGGAACTCAAGAGTACCTTCTTGCCTATTCTAACTCTGACCATGCAGGCTATAAATCAGATAGAAAAAGCACAAGTGGTCAATGCCAATTTCTCGGTAACTGTCTAATCACTTGGGCAAGCAAGAAGCAAACTTGTGTTTCTCTTTCATCCACAGAGGCAGAATACATTGCAGCAGGAAGTTGCTGTACTCAAGTCTTATGGCTTAGGCAGCATCTAAAAGATCTGGGCTTGAACTTCTCAGAAGTGCCTATTCTCTGTGACAACACCAGCACAATAAGCTTGGCTAAGAATCCAGTTCAACATTCCAGAACCAAGCATATAGATGTGAGACATCACTTCCTGAGAGATCACATTCAGAAGAAGGATGTCAAGATAGAATTTATTTCGACCCATCTACAACTTGCTGATATATTTACCAAGCCTCTTGAGCCTGATCAATTTCTCTATATTAGAAGAGAGCTAGGAATGGTAAATCCAAATGAATTGTAAAAAAAAATTATTATTATTATTCCTAATTTGTTTTATTGTTTGATCATCTGAATTATTGCTAACTTAGGCATCGGAGTGCCAAATCTAAAGTTTTTGCAGGACTGACCTATCGATAGTAAGTTATACTATCGCTACCATATGCAGAACTAAGCTAAGTTAGCTAAGTCATACTATCGCTAACTTCGCTAGCTTAACAAATTATCGATAGCAAAGACAGCTATCGATAGATAAACATTGGAAGGAGTAAGTGAAGCTCAAAAGTCACTTACTCAGCGTGGGATCATGCCTGCTAGCGATAGCTGCTCATTTTAGCGATAGCAAATCATCAAGGAGTCTCAGAATGTGAAACGTCAGCGAATATTAAATTATTTCTGGTAACTTCTGAACTCTATAAAAGCAGGACATATGTATTGTGCACTCTTTATTCACTCGAAGAGTCTCTTCATTTCCCTAAAATCTCTCTGAAATCTCGAGGCTTTCTTTCTCTCAAAACCCTAAACCTAGAAATGGGTAGAGTCTCGAATCCAAAAATAGGTGATCTTGATGAAACCTCTAGCGATAAACCCTCTTCTCAATCTGCTAGCAAGTGTCGCAAAGCCCAGAAAGCCGTGTCATTCTCCAAAGAAATCATTAAATCCGGTATCCTGAGTCAGAATCGTATCTCTTCTGAGATAATATTTTCAGAAAAATCCTTCAAAGTTCAAATCGCCCTTCTTCCACATGCCAACACCCTCACCAGGGCTGAAATGTTGGTGGATTTCTCTCTGACAGATGATGACAAAAAGGGGGAGAAATGGTCTATTAAAAGGGAGATCAGGAAGATCAAGTATCGAGTCAAAAGCCAGATTCCTGAAACCTCAGTTGTTTAAGCAAAATATCTTGTCCACCAATGCTCCTTTTAATATTTCTCATTGACCTCAGTTGCTTAAGCAAAAGGAGATTAGGGAGATTAAGTCAAAAGCCAGATTTCTGAAGACCTCCCTCAGTTTAACTCTGCATTCATAGATAGTTTATGTTTTTAGAAGTTTCGTTCTGCAAAATTGTACTATGATCTGAGATGTTCTGAATATAACTGATCTGTACGAGCTTTATTGTTATCCAAGTTCTGATATATGCTTATGCTTATATAAATGATTATGGACTGAACTTGTTCTTGTATTTTTACTTATGTTTTGTCATCATCAAAAAGGGGGAGAATGTTAGAATCTTAAGTTTTGATGAGGACTGACCCTAAGAAAACATAAGTAAAGAGTTACCTCTGAATTAATCTTATAATATCTACCAGGTAACAAATCATCATTGCAAGAACAAAGATTTATCTCTAATAAGAAATGGCATCTTAGCAGATCAATATTGAATGAGTATCTCTATCGCTAAAATATATCTGTATAGCTAATTGAAAGAAAGGAATAGCGAGTGAAGACTTAGAAATATCAAAGTCATTATCTATCGCTAAGTCTCCCTCTATCGCTAAGCGAAGGTTCCATCGCTAGAAGTTCATTGAGTTTATAAGTAGATGAAACCAGCAGATAAATGAACTAAGTTCCTAAATCAGCTTGCGATAATAGGATAAGCTATCGATCACCATAAGTGCTTCAGATAATGATCTTTCAGATAGCTGGTGCCTAAGAGCTAATGAATCAAGAGCTAATATGTTTGCTTGCGCTAAAATATTTATCTATCGATAATGGGATACCTTGAAGTTCTGAATTCTTTGATAATTGTATCCTTAAAGCTAATAAGCAAATCTAGTATCTAGCGATAGTAGTTTGAGAAATCGATAGAAGGATATATGCTGATATGGTGCTTTTTAATCAAAGAGAATATGCTATCGATAGAAAGCTCTGTTATTCCTTATCTTCATCTCATTGAGCAAATAGATTAAGCTTGCAATAGTAACCTCTGTGCATTATATGACTATTTGGTTAGCTAACAGTTTAAGTGCAGATTACTATAAGATTAGCGATAACAGATCAAGCTAGAGCTAATAGAAAGCTGCCAGAAAGTACTGTTTGTACGGATGTTCAGAGCGCTGAGTCTGTCTCTCTCTTAGCTCACCCTATGCAAGAAGTAGTTGAAGCTAAAGCAGAGAGTTAAGCCCGATAAAGAAGCTGCATTTAATGCCAACGGCTATGAGCTCCCAACGACTAAATTCAAACGGCTTCTTGAATGCTGAATCAAAAGGGCAAAATCTGAAGAAGATATAAATACAGAACTCAAGCATTTATTGAGTAGAGACGAACAACGAGAATATTCACAAAGCTCATTCATTACTCTGTATTTATTGTCTTAGAGATTTCATCTGTACTTAAGTGTTTATCAAAATCAGTTCATTAAGTGAACGTATTTATTGAAATCCTCTACTGTTTGAGGTTTTTCTGAAAGCTTGGTGCTTTAGAACAGGGATATTTCCTTACAGGTAGCAAGGGGGAGTGTTTAGAGATTCTAAAACTCTGTAAAGGTTGACAGGTGAACCTGGGCTCGTAAAACCTGTGGATAGTGGAACCCAACAGAGTGTTGGAGAACTGGACGTAGGCAGTGTTGGCCGAACCAGTATAAATTTCGTGTTGAGTTAACCTCTTCTAAATTTTTAAATAGCACAATTCACCCCCCTCTTGTGCGATTGCCACTTTCATCATCCTCACTACTAGAACCATCACCTACAGGTTTACTTATATTCCCATCCTCATCAAACACTACTCCTTTCCCCTTGTCCACCCAAAATTGTTCTATGTCTATTAGGCTTCCATTATCGCAATGGCCTCCGTCAACATCATCTAAATCAATTTCTTCATGACCATCTAAGACTTCTATCTCTTCAATAACATCTTGTTCAGAAATCACATCCCCTTCAGCAACATCTCTATCTTTAACATTTTCACTAGCATCACAGTTTACCTGTTTTCCCTTTCCCTCTGCCTCACAATATTTTCTCTTAATTTCTTCCCAATTAGTACGGGCAACAACAGAAATTTCGCATAGCTTGCGCACTAACCTGCCATGCTTTTCTTTGAATGCCTCATCCCTTTCTTCCTCGTCGTTCACAACGCCGTTCAAGTGCTCCTCATTCACAACTCCGTTTGAGCTTTCCTTCACACCATCCCTATTCCCGTTTGACGCCAGAACACCTGAATGAATCGCACATTAACAGTGTTAAATTGGGGGGCTTTCATGCCATTTCACTGTTCCACTAAAAACAAAAAACTGAATCAATACTTAACAGAGATTCCCTCTTATTCTTTGCTCTTTTCGAGTATGATGCCGTAGCACAATCCAAAACCCTAGATTTCGACTTCTATGCGTTTTTCCTCGATTTTGACTCAGCGATTCCACCTCTCACAATATAAAACCCTAGAATCACGTTGTCTCCGCCATCGCCAACTTCATTCTCGAGCTTCTTTCTCTCATTCCCTACATCATACGCGTGTTATACACCCCATTCACGACTCTTTTCTTTTTTTCTTTTCGCGTGACACTCTTAATTTATTTTTTAACAACCCAATTTATACTCAGTGCCACGTTTGAAGCCACGTTACATTTGACCTTGCTGCCAACTAAGCAGCAAGCTGACCATTTTAGTCAAACTCAACAAACTAACAGACAACGTAGCATGTTCTGACGGTGAAGGTAGTTTAAGGCCATTTTTAAAAGGTGATTGGTATTAATGGACCCATAAAAAGGTTTTGGTGCTGGATGCCCATGTGAGAAAAGTTCATGGGCATATTTGCCCCTTCGCCCAAAAGAAATTAAAAATGGACTTTTCAAATTTAAGAGACCAAAACTCAATTTGATGCTAACATAAAAGACCAAAATTATACTTTAATCAAAATAAAAATGTTTGATTGTAGCATAGTCATACTCTCTCCAGTTCTAAATATAATATTAATATGACATTTTCTGTAGAGATCAAAGAAATAAATAGACCACTTAATTTTAATATATATTATATGTAATTAGAATATACCTTAGTTTATAAGTAAGGTAAATTAATTTTTAAAAAATGACAAATAGAAATACTTAAAATGAATTATTTTACGTCTTTAATTTTTAAAAAAATCGGGTTGATCCAAACACGCCCTCTGCATCACATGTACCTTCACCTTCACCTTCACGTTCATCTTCTAAGCACTTTTGTTTCGTCCCTTTTCTTTTCCCTTTTAAATAAATATGTATAATTATACTCGACTCATATCAAAATTTCTGTCATTATTTTTTTTTTCATTTACAAATTTATCAATTTTTTTATCAACTCGACCTAATTTCTACTGTTACTAAATATAAATTAATTTTTCAAAGAATAAATTCAAAAACCTTAACTTAGGTTGACCAAAATTTTAGGGAGCAATTGTTTTTAAAAAACCATTTTTCTATATATCTAAACTAGTTCCAATTCAAACCATTATTTCATAAATATGGTTAATTGACTGATGACTCCCCATTTATCATTAATTTAGGGCATATTTAGAATATATTTGGGGAGTCAACGTTGCTAATTAAGGGCATTTTAAGAGTTTTTAAGAGAAAATTGTGTAAATCTGTCATATGAACTTAATTTAATTAATTTTAAGAAAAATATGATAATTTATTAGGAAATTTAATTGGCATGATTCCCTCACATTTATGCATGTTTGGATAGGTAAATATAGACATTCTAAGCAAGGAAGGAGAGAAAGATCAAAGGAAAAACGTGGAGAAAGCTGGAAGTCATTTAAGGAAAATTGCTGAAAATTGGTTCTGATGTCGCGACATTGCACCAGAATGTTGTGACATTGCGCGAAAATCTTGAAAAATCTGCAAAACGCACAGCTTTGATTTTTACCTTTTTAAAACACCTAGGGCACGAAAATACAAAGAGAATCAGCCCCCTTTGAACCCTAGAACCCTTTGGAATCATTAGACTCATCGGTGCACACATCTTTGGAGCTAGGGTTTGCAAAAATTGGAGGTTGAGAAGCAAAATTGGAAGGATTTCTTGCCCTACAGTAATAGATTCTTGTTTTCTTCCATTCTTTGTTACTTTTGTGAATTAAACATGGGATCTCTTTGTATTTTCTGGTTTAATTCATTCATGAGTAGCTAAATCATTTGTTCTAGGATTGATTCAAACCTTGTATGGATTGAAACATAATTGTTTCCTTTTCTTTTAGAATTTAATGACTATTTATGTTGATTTATCCTGTTCTTAATGCCTCTAATTGACTTATCACCCTTTAGAGTGATTTTTTCATTTCAATTATACTCGAGAGATATAGTTTAGATGTAGAACTAGGGTAAATCAGACTAGACTTGAAGTTTAAATCAACTAACGGATGGTTTGTCGGGTAGAATAGAGATATATCTATCGACCTAGTTTTGTCATATTAAGGTTGGCTCTTAAGGCATACTTTCATTAATTTGTAACAAGAGATTGAGCAAGTTTGATGAGAAGTATAGAATTGATTTTCACTCGAGAGAGCGTTTTAAGTACTTTAGAATCTTAGGCAAACATAGATTGTCATTTAAAGACTAAAGGAAGGGAAATTAATTAGGGTTCATGAAATACAACAGTGAGAATTAATCCTAAGCCTAGTTAATTGATAAATTAAATCTTTCTTGTTTGTTTCTTTATTTTTATTTTAAAATCAGTTTTCAAAACAAGTTTCTAAAAGAATTTGATTAGTTCAACTTAATTGAGTTCATTAGCCTATTGTTTGATTGGGGTTTTAAAACAAATCTCTGTGGGACGATAATTTATTACTACGTTACGATCCGTACTCTTGCTGGCGAACAAGTTTTTGGCGCCGTTGCTGGGGATTTGTAAAAATCTCTTAGTCAACCCTAGGCTAGTGTTAGTAAATTTCGATTGAACTGTTAGGTTAGTTTATAATTTTAATTCATAGTTGTTTTTGTTTTGTTTTTATCCTTTTTCTAGTTTGATACTCGCATTTTGGTTTTCTTCTTCTAGGTACCCTTTCAGCATATGCAGCGTATATATCCAGACGGATTGGAAGTGGTACTTGAAGGAGTAGAATTCATTGATGATACACAAGCTGAAACTGAGACTAAATCTAAATCTGAATCTAAAGCTGAAACCATGGCTGACGATGAGTATGATAGAGCTACGGTCAATGACTTTGCAAGTCAGAATATGAGGGGCATGCAATCTTGTATTTGAATGCCAGAGATGACAGCACACTCTTTTGAGATCAAACCTATTATGATCACGATGCTACAGTTGCACGTAATGTTCCATGGGATCTACAATGAAGATGCAAACAAGCATCTTATGTATTTCTTGGAAGTCTGTGACTCTTTCAAGAAAAACGGAGTCCCTCAAGATGTTCTAAGGCTTCGTTTATTCCCTTTGTCTCTACAAGGCACAGCTAGAGACTGGTTCAACAATCTTCCAGAAGGATCTATTAATTCTTTGGATCAGCTTGAAACCAAGTTTAGAGCTCGTTTCTTTTCTAATGATAAATCTGTGGAAGCTCGAGATGAGTTTTTGGGCTTTAGACAACACCTAGATGAACATCTTTATGCAGCTTGGGAGAGATATAAGATGCTGATGAAGAGATACCCTAATCATGGGGTGGACAAATGGGTAGTAATTCAGATATTTTGTAACCGCCTTAATCCTCAATCTAAGGCGATGGTTGATTCAATGACTAATGGAGGATATCGTAATGTACCTGTTAATGAGGTGATCAGACTCTTAGATAAATTATCTGCAAACTGTCACACCCTGAAACCTTAAGGGGTGATTGGCACAGAATACGAAAGAACTCATATTCTGTAAGCCGTGAACCTTATAAACAAATGTCTAAACAACATATTAATTACTTTAATCATAAACATACATATCTAATCTTTAAATTCTTCATACATCTTTTTTTCAAAATATAATGTCTTTTGTAGAAATTTCGGCAGAGTCTGCTCTTTAAGATGGACTTGCTGAACATTCTACAAAGACCCGTCATCTCAAAACAACATTTGGAGCTCTACTCTACTATCACATGCTTAAACTAATTACAAGAAAAGCAACAATTTTGCTCAAAAGCTACGTGGAGCTTCAAAATAAATGAAAACATAATCAAAAGTATATTTACATCTGGCAATAATCCACAAGGAGTCAGCAAGCTTTTGATCAAAAGGGAGGCTCCTCAGTGCTCAGCTGGAGGTATAGGGTCAACCCTACTATCTGAAACAAAACATTTTCCGGTGAATAACGTCCCATTAATATAATTAAATTTACTCATATTAAAGAGTTTGAGTATAAAATTTTTTTTTATAGCCACTAAAGTATAGCTCTATAACTGTACATGATGCCCATTAAATCATAAATTAGATAGCCTCAAATAGATATGAAAACAATTTCCCTCATATGATCAGTTAGTAACAATAGTTCTAAAATCTTATATTTTTTTATAGGACTTCCACAGAACGAATTTACAAGCGTGGACACACAATCCACGAGGGTAAATAACCAAGTGCAGCTTGAAGCCACGTACACAAGCGTGGACATACAGTCCACGAGAGTAAGTAATCAAGCAAGCGCAGCACGAGGCCACGAAACAAGCGCAGGTACTAGACCCACGAATAACAAGCGTGAGAATGAATCTCACGATTATCAAGCGTGAGTACGTGCCCACGAATGTCAAGCAAGCTCGAGGTATACAATGGTGCACCAAGGACTAACAGTACAGCTGTTAGTAACCAGCGTTCTGTATTCAGTCCTCTTGAAAACATTTTCAAGCTTGCTTGGGGTCATTTACTAAAAGAAAGGGTAGATCGTTTAAAATCATCGTAACTCCTATCCGATACTTTGTAATTAAAACACGAGCATGAATTTCACAAGCATCTCAAATGTTTCCTTGGAATCTCAAGCATAATCAAGAATTATACCATGAGCCAAAATAAGAAGCATAAAAAAACATTAAATAACTAAAATCATAAATCGTTACTTATTTCAACATCAATAAGAAAATGAAATAATTCCCATAGCCATTTCTTTGTGAATTCCCTAAAACTTGATTTCTAACTTGCTTTGACTTCAATAAAAAATAGCGCTGAAATTCAGGGGATTAAACCAGTAACAAAGATTCAAGCCGCTGATTCCTATACCCAAAATTTAATGCTGATTCTTATGCCAATTCCTAAAAATCTGTACAAGAGAAAGAATCAATCTCACCTGAAATCTTCAGCTTCCCAGTCGCATAATACCAAGAGGAAAGGAAAAATTACAGCAGCCCAAAATCTGATACGAAGATAGAAAGATTACAATGATTCTTGGCATCCATGCTTAGGCAACAATGGAAGGGACCACAAATAGGTTGAAGATGACGCTACAGTAGGAGGAGGAGGAGGCTAGGGATTTTTTTTGGTCTTATAAGGTCATTTATGTTTAGCAATGTCGGTGAGCAGGGAGAAAGAGAAAAAAAATCTGATTCTCTTCTTTTTTTTTAATGGCAATTTTGTAATTTAACCAAGTTGCAGCCAAAAGAAAGAAAAAAAAAACTATCTTTGGAGAGGGATGGTTCGAACCCAATACCTCAATGAAACCAATACTCCCTAATGCCACCATGCTAAAAGCTCCATTTTTGTTGGCAATCTACAATAAGTAATAAAAATATTAGTTGACCAATTTTATTTTGGTTAGGGGTATTACATTCTCCCCCCTAAAAAAAATTCGGTCCCCAAATTTGAATAAGTACTCACCTCAATGCTCAAATAAATGTGGGTACTTGTTTCGCATTTCACTTTCAACTTCCCAAGTAGCCTCTTCCAGCGCATGATTGTGCCATAACACCTTAACTGAAGCAATCTCTTTTGACCTTAACTTCTTTACTTGTCTATCAAGAATGGCTACTGGAGTTTCTTCATACAATAAGTCATCATTCACCTCGACTTCTTGGTATTCAATAACATGTGAAGGGTCATATAGATACTTGCGCAACATTGAGACATGAAACACTGGATGAATACCAGATAATTGCGGTGGTAAGGCTAAACGGTAAGCCACATGACCCACTCTTTCTAATATCTCAAATGGACCGATGTATCTTGGACTTAACTTGCCTTTCTTTCCAAACCTCATAACACCTTTCATAGGTGACACTTTTAAAAATACTTTGTATCCAACCATGAATTCCAGTTCCCTACGACGATTATCCATATAAGACTTTTGCCGACTCTGAGCTCTTAACAACTTTTGCTGGATCACTTTGACTTTCTCTTTAGCATCTTGGACCAAATCTGTTACCAAAATCTTGTTATCACCAACTTCAAACCATCCAATTGGAGATCTGCATTACCTACCATATAATGCTTCAAATGGTGCCATTTGAATACTAGTTTGATAGCTATTGTTATAGGCAAATTCTGCCAATGGTAAATATTGTTCCCAGCTTCCACCAAAATCTAAGACACACACTACCACAGAATACACCTATAGCGGCGCTTTTTTGACCCCTATAGCGGCGCTTTGGAAGTGGCACTATAGCTAGCGCCGCTATAGGTGACCATATAGCGGCGCTTTATTACCCAAAAGCGCCGCTATAGGTATGTTTTAATTAATTTTTTATTTAAACTGAAAAGGCCTATACCGGCGCTTTTATGTCTTAAAGCGCCGGTATAGGCCTCTCTATAGCGGCGCTTTTCTTAAAAAGCGCCAAGAAAAGCGCCGCTATAGGTTTTATTTTTTTAAAAAAATAAATCAATATTGTTTTTTCACATGCACCTACATCAGTGCAAAAATTTCAGCATTGGAACTCAACAAAAAGCAAAATACTCCTAATTCAGAATGGTTTTTCATGTGCTTATTGTTGTAACTTAATACAACGAGTATAAACAAGAAATCAAAATTATTTTCCCCTTTTTCCATTTTATGTGCTTAGTGTTGTAAATTAATACAATAAGTAGAAACAAGAAATCCAAATTATTTTTCCCTTTTTCCATTCCTATACAATGAGTAGAAACAAAAAAATCTAGGTACCGAAGAAAAAAAAAGCTTCTACCATTTGAGATTCGTGAAATCACCTGGAAACTTGGAGCTCCATAATCTGCAACTGTAAATGATTTCTTTAGAAATGGCAGTGAGAGAAAGAGAGTGCGATATGCCAAAAAAAAACAGAGGTAAATGGTGAGAAGCTAAGAGAGAAGAGAGAATATTTGAGGAAAGGAGGAGAAACTTACAAGTTGTTGATCAAATCCCTTGTGAAGAGAGAAGAGAGAGTGGGACGGGAAGAGCAAGAAAGAAGAGAGAAGAAAAAAATGGGAGTGGAATGTGTTAAGAGAGAATAAATAAGAAAAAGTCACGCTTTTTAAAGAAAGCGCCGCTATAGGCATCAAAAAATGGAGGGAAAGTTTCCCTCCTTTTTTTATTTTGAATTTATAACCTATAGCGGCGCTATAGGTGAAAATTCGAAAAAAAGAAAAAAATGGGGGGAAACTTTCCCTCCATTTTTTGATGTCTATAGCGGCGCTTTCTTTAAAAAGCGCCGCTATAGGTGCACGTAATATTTTTAAAAAATAAAAATTGATATTTAATTGTTAATTAATTATTTAATATTTAAATAAAATATTCCTATTCATTTTTAATAAAAATTATTTTTTTTAGAATTTAAAAAAAATAATAAAGAATATAAAAATTTAATATTAAATATTAAATAATTAATTAACAATTAAATATCAATTTGTATTTTTTAAAAATATTATGTGCACCTATAGCGGCGCTTTTTAAAGAAAGCGCCGCTATAGGCAAAAGAAAATGGGGGAAAGTTTCCCTCCATTTTTTTATTTTGAATTTATAACCTATAGCGGCGCTTTCTAAAAATTCGAAAAAAATGGGGTGAAACTTTCCCTCCATTTTTTGATGCCTATAGCGGCGCTTTCTTTAAAAAGCGCCGCTATAGGTGCACGTAATATTTTTATAAAATACAAATTGATATTTAATTGTTAATTAATTATTTAATATTTAATATTAAATTTTTATATTCATTATTATTTTTTTTTAAATTCTAAAAAAATAATTTTTATTAAAAATGAATAGGAATATTTTATTTAATATTTAAATAATTATATTAATATTTAATATTAATTTTTTATATTAATAACCTATCCTGGCGCTTACAGACACAAGCGCCGGGATAGGTTTTCTAGAAAAAAAAAAAAAAAATTAATATGTAAAGTCTATAGCGGCGCTTAGTTTTATAAGCGCCGGGATAGGTTAGACCTATAGCGGCGCTTATTTAAGTAAGCGCCGGTATAGGTCTTTTAAACCCTATAGCGGCGCTTATTTAAGTAAGTGCCGGTATTGCTGCGCCGCAATAGCCCTATTCTGTAGTAGTGACAAGATCTTAACATATCCTCAAGGATCTGAATTATCCTTTCTGACTGACTATCAGTTTGAGGATGAAATGCAGTACTGAGATTTAATCGAGTACCTAAAGACTCTTGAAATGCTTTCCAAAAATGAGAAGTGAATTGGGGTCCTCTATCAGAGATTATAGATAACGGGGCACCATGCAACCGAAAAATTTGAGCAATATAAATTTATGCATATTTGGATGCATTATAAGAAGTCTTAACTGGAAGAAAATGAGCTGATTTAGTTAACCTGTTACAATAACCCATATAGAATCATATCCTCTAGATGGCGGCAACCCCGTGATAAAATCCATTGTAATATTTTCCCACTTCCACTCTGGTATTTCTAATCGTTGAAATAGCCCTGTTGGCTTTTGATGCTCTGCTTTAACTTGTTGACAAGTTAAGCAACGTGAAACAAAATCTGCTAAATCATTTTTCATACCATTCCACCAATACAATTGTTTCAAGTCTTGATACATCTTCGTTGCTCCTGGATGAATAGTGTAGGCAGAATGATGAGCTTCTTCTAAGATCCGCCTTCTAAGATCCTTCACTTGCGGCACACAAATCCTGTCATCACATCTTAGTACACCTTCTTGATCAATTGTAAACTCAGTATTTCTCCCTTCTCTAACTGCTTCCATTAGCTTGCACAATTTAGGATCCAAATGTTGATCACCTTTAATTTGTTCAATAAGTGAAGAATGAGATTGAATGTAAGCTAAGAGTGACCCTTTCTCAGATATTTCAAATCTAACTCCACCCTGCTCAAGCTTATGAATTTCATGTACTAAAGGTCTTCTTATTGTAGTCATGTGCGCCAAACTACTCATAGATTTCCTACTTAAGGCGCCAGCAACAACGTTAGCCTTGCCAGGATGATATAGAATTGTACAATCATAATCCTTGAGTAATTCCATCCACCGTCTTTGCCTAAGATTTAGATCCTTCTGATCAAAAATATACTTAAGGCTTTTATGATCAGTGAAAATCTCACAAGTCTCACCATACAAATAATGTCTCCAGATTTTTAAAGCAAAAACAACTGTTGCCATTTCCAAATCATGAGTTGGATAATTTTGTTCATGCTTTTTGAGTTTTCTAGAAGCATAAGCAATAACTCGTCCATCCTGCATCAAGACACAACCCAAACCAATTCGAGAGGCATCACAATAGACCATATAGCCTCCAGTTCCTGATGGTAGACTCAATATTGGAGCAGAAGTTAAACACTTCTTAAGCTTCTGGAAACTTTCTTCACAACTATCATCCCAAACAAATTTCACATTCTTCTGGGTTAACCTTGTTAATGGAGCTGCTATTCTTGAAAAATCCTTCACAAAACGGCGATAATACCCTGCAAGACCCAAGAAACTCCGAATTTCTGTGACCGTCGTGGGACGTGGCCAATTTTTGACTGCTTCAACTTTACTTGGATCCACTTGAATGCCATCTTTAGAAACAACATGACCCAAGAAAGTAACTTCCTCCAACCAAAATTCGCATTTAGAAAACTTCGCATAAAGTTGCTGCTCTCTCAACTTTTGCAACACCAACCGTAGATGATGCCCATGTTCCTCATGACTTTTGGAATATATCAAAATATCATCAATAAACACAATTACAAATTTATCAAGAAATGGTCTAAACACCCGATTCATCAGGTCTATAAATGCAGCAGGGGCATTTGTCAATCCAAAGGACATGACTAAAAATTCATAATGACCATATCGAGTTCTAAATGCCGTCTTTAGAATATCCTCTTTCTTGATTTTTAATTGATGATAGCCTGAGCGTAAATCTATTTTTGAAAAACATTGAGCACCTTGCAACTGGTCAAAGAGATCATCAATACGTGGCAATGGGTACTTGTTCTTTATCGTTACTTTGTTGAGCTGCCGATAATCAATACAAAGTCTCAAGGATCCATCTTTCTTTTTCACAAATAACACTGGCGCACCCCAAGGAGAAGTACTAGGCCGAATAAACCCTTTATCTAGCAATTCCTGTAATTGAGTCTTTAATTCCTTTAGTTCTGAAGGTGCCATTCTATAAGGCGGAATTGAAATAGGTTGGGTGCTAGGAATCAAGTCAATGACAAATTTTATTTCCTTATTTGGAGGTAACCCTGGTAATTCTTCTTGGAAAACATCAGGAAATTCTCGAACAACTGGGATATCTTCAAGGCTAGCAGTAGGTTTATCAACATCTTTTACTAGGGCCAAAAATCCTTGACAACCCTTCATTAGTAGTTGTTGGGCTTTTAATGCAGAAATCATGTTAGTTGGTCTTTCAACTATACTCCCTTGTAACACAAAAGGAGTTTCTCCTGGAATATTGAATTTCACCACCTTTAAGTGGCAATCAACAGTAGCATAACAAGAAGCTAACCAATCCATGCCTAATATTACATCAAAATCAACCATATCAAGAATCACCAAATCGACGAGGCTTTCTCTACCCTTAAGAGATACTTCACAAGATTTATATACTTGAGAAACTAACAAAGATTTCCCCACTGGGGTAGCAACCATAAAAGGATCATCTAGATTGGTAGGTTCTTTACCCAACAACTTAGCAAAATATATAGAGACATAAGAATGAGTTGATCCAGGATCAAACAATGTATAAGCTCTTTGAGAACATATAGTAATAATACCTGTAACAACAACATTGGAAGCTTGGGCATCTTGTCGTGTCATTGCATACACTTTTGCTTGACCTTGCCCATAAAATGATTGACCATGCTTCTTTGTTGCTTTTCCAGCTATACCTTTCCGAGCAGAAGTAGAAGTTGCCCCCACAGATGGAGCAGTACTAGATGGGCGGGGAGAAGGTTGAACTGACCCATAACTTGACATTGGCTGAGCATACGGACAATTCCTTCTCAAATGACCAGTCTGGCCACACTCATAACAAGCACCAGAGGCCTTACGGCATGCCCCAGAATGAAAATTTCCACATGTTGCACAAGGAGCTCTAGAGTAGTTTGCTTAATTCATGACATGTTGAGGTTGTAAACTTCCAAATTGAGGTCTTGAAAGTGAAACACTCATTGAAGATCCATGCGGTCTAGGTGTTGATTGTAGAGTATGATATTGAGTCTGACCCTGAAAACAGATAATTTTTGAAGAGGATCCTTCAAAATTCCCACCTTCTTCCCTTTTACGCTTCTGAGCAACCATCTTTTCTTCCTTATGCCTCCACTCAATTCTCAATGCGCAATCTACCACATCAGCATATGTAGCAAAATGATTCAGCATAGGGACAACTGAGTCATGTATGTATGTAGGCAACCCATGAATAAATCTGGAAATTCTGGCCTTTTCTGTTGCTACTAAGTGGGATGCAAATGGGGAAAGTTCAGTGAATCTCTTGTCATACTCAGTCACAGTCATTTCCTCGGTACATTTTAAAAGTAAAAATTCTTCGACCTTTGAATCTTTAGTACTTTGCGGAAGATAGCGTTTAAGGAAGACATCTTTAAACTCCTCCCAAGACAATAATGGCACTTTTTCATTCAAACCAGGCACTGTCTTACTCCAAGTACTAGCTACCCCTGTTAATTGAAATACGACAAGTTGTAATTGAACATCAGGACACCTCAAGGCTCAGCATCTCTTTTTAATACCTTCTAAAAATTCTATTGGATCTTCCTTTATACTTGTTCCAGAGAATGTGGGAGGATTCAACTTGGTAAGTTCTGTCAATTTAACTGCAATATTCTCCTCTACAGGTACATTACAAGTTTCTTCATGAGTGACATGCCTAGATGATGTAGAGATTTCAGGAGAAGTTTGATTAGATGGCTCAACCTCTGATAAAACATCTTGGAGAGGTCTTAGGGGTCGACCTCCCTTAATCCTAGCTCTTCTAAGACCCCGTCCTCTACCTCTGGTAGGTGTTTCACTTTGCTGAGCAGAGCCTCTGTTTGAAACTCTACCTCTACCAAGTACTCGACGTCTTGGTGGCATTTTCAATCTATAAAAGAAAAATACAGTTATTCAATTCCAAATAAAAATAATATGTATAAGAAAAATAATTGACATGAAAAGATAACAAACCAAGTTGCAGCCAAAAGAAAGAAAAAAAACTATCTTTGGAGAGGGATGGTTCGAACCCAATACCTCAATGAAACCAATACTCCCTAATGCCACCATGCTAAAAGCTCCATTTTTGTTGGCAATCTACAATAAGTAATAAAAATATTAGTTGACCAATTTTATTTTGGTTAGGGGTATTACACAAACAATACTTAAGGCACTGATAGGAAGACTACACAATCTGTTTCCACCATTAAAGACGACTCTTCATCTCAAATGACCGCTATTCTCTCTTCGATAAATAAGCGGTTTGAATTATTGGAATCTCAATTGAAACAGGGAAACTCTCAAAGTGTGCAATCTATCTATGCTACCCCTATTATCTGTGATCAATGTAATGACGTTCATCTACCAGATCATTGCCCTCTTTACATGGCTTTTGAGTCTGTCAACTACATGGGTAAATTTTAAAACTCTCAGAATAACCCTTATTCTCAGACTTATAATCCAGGATGGAGAAATCATCCTAATTTCTCTTGGAGTAATGGGCAGACCATGAATCAACTTCCTTCTTCTAGTGTTAAGCCTAATCAATCACTGGGCTTTCAAGTACAATCCAGGCAATTTCCCACTGAGGAAGGAGAGTCTAGAATGGAGAATATGTTAGCTCAAATCTTAGCTAACCAAGAAAGTGAAAGGGCTGAAACTAAAGCGACTCTTTCTCTTCACGAGACAGCAATTAAGAACCTTGAATTGCAAATGGGACAGTTGGCCTCACACATGAATGCTATGTCAACAAGAAGTCTTCCAAGTGATACTGTCCCCAATCCTAAAAGTAATCATATTGAAGAATGTAAGGCAATCAAGGTAGGAAGTGGGAAGCAACTACTAGATGCGGTTACACCAAGTGGAATGTACGACAAAGCTAATAATGTCGCTCTAGACAAATATGACAATTTCACTAAAGAAATAGTCATGGAAGAGGATGGCATCAAAAAGAGGAAGCAAGAGGAGAATGAACATGATGCTAGAGCCAAAAAGCACAGGGAAGATAAAAAGAAGCAAGAAAAGGTACCATCCTTTACTTCTTATGTGCCTCCACTTTCGTTTCCTCAACGATTCAAGAAGAAAGAGGAAGATATTCAATTCAAGAAGTTCGTTGACATGTTCAAGCAGCTTCATATAAACATCCCCTTTGCTGAAGCATTAGAGTCTATGCCTGAATATGCCAAGTTTCTAAAGGATGTTTTGTCCAAGAAATGAAAATTCAATGAGTTTGAAACTGTTGCTTTGACTGAAGAATGTAGTGCAGTTATTTAAAGGAAGTTACCAACCAAGCTTAAGGATCCGGGAAGTTTCTATTTTCCATGCAATATAGGTACTAACTTCGCCGGAAAAGCTTTGTGTGATTTAGGAGCTAGTGTTAATCTTATGCCACTTGCTGTCTTCAATCAATTGGGGCTTAGTGAGCCACGACCTACCACGGTCACACTACAATTTGCAGATCGTAGCATAGCTAAACCTCGTGGCATCATTGAGGATGTGTTGGTAAAAGTTGATAAGTTTATATTCCTTGCAGATTTCATTGTCATAGATTGCGAGGTGGATTGGAAAATCCCAATCATATTGGGACGACCATTCTTGGCCACAACAAGAACACTCATTGATGTTGAAAAGGGTGAAATTACTTTACGAGTAAATGATGAGCAAGTTGTCTTTAACATGTCTCAAGCACTAAGATTTCATGAGGATGAGCATAGTCAATGTTACTTCACTGATATGTTGGGAGATGTGATTCAAGAAGAACATCGTGAACCAGTTATCAAAGATTCCTTGGAAACACTCTTGATTGGACAAAATGATTCTAAAGATACCAAGCAGGGAAAATGTGAAGAGATATTTGGCATTGGCGCATTCCCTCATACCAAGTTCAAATCTTCTGAGCTACTTGAGGCCTCTAAGGCATTGAGTTATTCTTTGAACCCGTCTAGTGAGGCACCACAAATGCTTGAGAACAGGATTCTGCAAACCAATGAGAATGAGAACTATCGACTCATTACACATGAGCATGCTAGATTCAATAAAGAGATGGCAATGAGGTCACCAGACAGAAAAATTGGCCCTGAACATTTTGAGCAGGGACAACAAGTGCTTCTCTACAAATCTAAGCTGAAGTTGTTCCCAAGCAAGCTTAAATCAAAATGGTGTGGACCATTTACTGTGGTGCAAGCATCAAATTTGGAGAATGTTGAACTTGAGAACAAGAAAGGTGAAAGATTTCATGCTAATGGACAACGCTTAAAGCATTATTGGGGAGGAAACGTGGATTGTCTGATATCAACTACTTACCTCAAGAATCCACCATGAGTCCAGAAGAGTCAGGCTGGATGACTATAAATCAAGCTCTTCTTGGGAGGCAACCCAAGTTTTGAACTTTTCTTTTCATTTGCATTTTTCTTGTTTAATTAGGTAGGTTTATGTTTGGTCTTTTCCATCTTGTAGGTAGAAATTGAATGTTGTGGAATCAATTTGCGGCAAGCAAGAGGTAATTACTAACGATGGGGGCAACTTATAGTTTCAGGGAAGTACCGTTACTCTTTTATTATGCAAGTTATCATGAGTTTTATTGATTTTCATACATTTGATATGGTTTAGATGTTGTGGGCTCAAACATGAATGCTTAATTGGTGTGTGAATTTCATTTTCATAGTGTGATCTTGTGTGATGTAAGTGTTAGTTCAATGTGATGGAGGATTTGAAAGATTGAATGCTTTAAATAGGTGACACTTAGGAAGTCAAATTCAAGGTTTTAGAAGGGTAACTTGGAAATTGGGGTTGTTTTGCATTGAATTCTTAGGTAGTATTTTGTTTTATGGTGCCAAGGCATCTTAGGTTAAGGTCGTGACAAAATATTTCCAAAATTAGAACCCAAAACAAATTCATTCAAGAGAACATGTTCTCTGGTGCCACGACATTTTGCCAAAATGTCGTGACATTTTTCACCAGAAGGAAAAGCTTGCTCTCTGGTGCCGCGACATTTTGCCAAATTGTCGTGACATTTTTATCAGGAACTAAGACATGCTTTCTGGTGCCACGACATTTCTCCAAAATGTCACGACACCAGTAAAGATGCATAAAAGGGCTTCTAAGTTGTCTTCTCAGGAACCACGACATTTCCTTAAAATGTCATGACATCAATTTTTATTTTTATTTTTATTTTTTTAAAAAAATTTAAATTTTAAATTCATTAGTTTAATTACTTTTTCTTCAAAAAAAAATCAAATTTTAAATTTTAAATTTGTTGGATTAGTTTTTTTTAAAAAAAAATCAATTTTGAATGAGATGCTTCAGTTTTTCTTATTTCTTTTAAAAAAATGATAAAAAAAAATAATTCACACCCTCTTTCACATTAAACCCTAACATCCCCCTTGTCCCGTAATCATCGTCATCTCCCTAACCAAAACCAACATCATCAGACCTCTGCAAGCCGTCATTAAACGTCCACCTCCAAGCCGGCCGTCCTGCACCACCCTCACCGTCACCCCTCTTCTTCTCCTTTCCCCGTCGAAATCATTCTGCCTCAACCATAAGACACCTCCGCCGCCGTATTTACCTTCCTCAGTTCAAAACCCTCCTTCAACCACCATCTTCATTACCGAAAGCTTTGAACCCAATCACCATCGATGGCCTCTCTTTCTCTCATAACCCCAGAAACCTATTCAAACTTTCCTTCTCCCTCTTCTCTGATCACCCATCCACATTTGCGTAAGTCTTTCTCCCCTTCACTGTCACCATCATGTTCATCTCTTTTTCTTGAGCCACTTAGAGGAAAAAATCTTGATCTTCCCCCTTCCATTGAACTATGAGTATGCTGAGGGTGTGTGATTTTCTTTGATTCGTGTGAATGAATTGATTGTTTGGTGTGAGCTTTACATGTAATGATATTTTGAGATGCTGTTGGGTTATTCTACATCATGTTGCCGTTGCTTTTAGTCTATTTTGCATAGTATGATTTCAGTCCACTTCTCAGTTGAAATCTGGTTTTATTCAGTTTGTGATGAATCTTATTTCATTGTTCTAGTATTGAGACTGTTTTGGATAATTTGAATGGAGCCGGTGTGTTTCTATAAGTTTCCTGAGTATATTAGACATAATCCAGATATGAATGTTTGAACTGTTCAATTTCTCTCTTGTGGGCTTTATTTGTACGAGGAACTTGTGTTTACTTGGATGCAATTGTGGAAAATGAGTTAGATCAATTTGGTCTTTATGACTGTGCATGAATATTGAGAGTCATGTTGTCACTGCATTATGGAACTGATTGCATTCCAGTGCTTGTATTCCATGTTTTGAATCTTGATCTATGGCTGGGTTGGACATATCTTATAGTTATCTTGTGGGATGAGAATGTCTTGAGAATCATGAGTGGGTTTAGATTAATATAATCTCTTATACTATGAGCTAGGAAAATTTTGAATTTGAAAAAGTGTACATTGATATGATCTTAAATAATTTATGTTGTCACAAACCACTTACATATTCTGCATTGAGCTTCCAATTTCATTAAGTATTTGCAGACTTCAAATGGCTCATTCTACAACCACAAATCAATCTAAATTGAAAGCTACGAGTTAAGCTTCTTTCTCTTTGTGCAAGAAGAGACCTCCTTCAAGAATTATCCAGGGGAGTATTAGTTTACTCTTCCTCACCTTTTCCTCTCACTCATATGTGTATAGATGTTTTACTCACATTAGGGACAATGTGAAACTTAAGTGTGGGGGAGGGGTAGTAACTCATACTTGCACTGCTTGTTCTTATATGCAATTGGACGTAAACTTGTTAAAATTGAAATGAGTGCATTGCTTATGATTGATCTGAGCTTTGAGCCTTTACCCATCTTTGATAATTGCTATTTTAAAAAAAAATTAATACATTATAATAAGGAAGAATGTGTCCACTAAGCCATATACCTTAACCTTTTGTATAAATCTTGAGATGAACCATGAGAAAAGGAGCAGTTTATAAGAAGACCAACAAATAATTAGTTTATGAATACTTTGATTCTTACTTCCTCTAGGAAATTTGATTACCTTGATTGATTTAGTTGTTTGTGTTAGGATATGATTTAGGTAAAATAAATAAATAAATAAATAAAATATAAAAAAAATGTGTACACAACTCCGCTGGCTTTTCTTGACTTAACTTAGTAACCGGGGGCACTTCATCACCAATGTTGGCACTCGCGTCAAACGGTTAAATCAAAGAGAGTTAAGAGTTGGGCTAAAAGCCTCTTGAGTAATTGTTGGAGTAACTGAGTAACCGGTGCTGCACCACCCATGTGCAGGGTCACGTCAAAAGGGGACCTGCAACAACTCAAGATAAAAAAAAAGAAAAAAAAAACAAAACAAAATAAAGTCAAAAGAAAAGTAGCCTTAGGATCCTTTTGGTGTTCATTGCATAGTTGATTAATCAAGGGAATTTTAAATTTTCTATAGGAGTTAGGAAGCCTAGTATTCCTTTACTAATTATATTGTTGTGCTTGTTATGTTCTTTTCCTTTTATCATTGTGAGTTGATTGATGATTACAATTGTTAAGGTTGTTGGCTTGGTGATTCATTTTGATTAATCATTAATTGAAATAATAACTGATAGCAATATCAAAGTGTGGGGGTATGAAGAGCACCACTTTTGAGTGTGTGTGCGTGTAGTGCGCCCTTGGGTCCACCCTTCAAGAAAATAAGAACCAAGGGGTAGTGGAAGCTAACCCCCGGGTGTCGTTCGCTTAAGGAGCCTAACGCAAAAGATGACCTAATAGCTAAGATGCAAACTAACAAAAGAGGGTTAAAATATTGTATTTTGTTTTTTGATAGGATAGATGCAAAAGGTGTGATATGTTCAAAAGTAAAATAAAAATATGATAAAAATGAGATTTGGAGGGTGATGAAAATGGAATCATTCTTGATAAATGGAAACCTTAGGATTCATCGCTTCAAAAGATATTTAGGGAGTTGTTTGTTGATTTTCAAAAGAACCCTAGAGGAATCCCTCTAGGCTAGGCTTAGATAAACTTAATTAATGCCGGAATCTCGCACATTACTTAATTTAACCTAAGTTGATTAAGCTCAAAATCAAGGTGAATTTGCTAATTGTAAGGGGCTCCTAATCCAACAACCAGAATCCCGAATTGCCACTTAATTAATCCTAGGGTTTCAATTCATTATTGGAATCCCACATAATAAACCAAGACTCTAGGATTGAAGTCTAATGCCACTCATGCAATTTGACAAATCCAAAACCAATTAAACCTACTAATCGCAAGGAACTCTTGATCCTACAACCGGAATCCCGAATTGCAACAAGATTAATCCATTAACCCCAACTCCTTGATGGAATCCCAATCAATAAATTGGAACTAATAGATGGAAGCCCAATGTTACTCAAGCAATTAGTAGATTTACTTGCTACCTTCTAAACACAAACACTTAACATATGATCCACCAAGCAAGAATCCTCACTTGTCACAGATTTAACAAGAAAACATAGATTAAATGATGAATCCATACAAATAACATATGCTCAAGTCAATAGGTGCAATGTCAAGCATCCATACAAAGAAAATAAACAAGACAAGTTGTTTCCACCACTCTCATACAAAGATATGGAATAAAATTACAATCAAATGAAGAAACAAGCCCTAGAATCCTAGAAACATGCTTAAACATAAGGAAGAGAGAGTGGGAGAACAAGAACTCCCCTTTGAAGCTTCAAGCTCATCCATTGGCTCGCACCATCAAGAATGAGGGAGCCTAGCTACTGTCCTCCATGAGAAAGCCAGCACCAAGGAGTGGAGGTTGAGGAGACATGGAGATTTGGGTGGACGAAGGTGGAAGATAGAAGATGGAAATGAGAGGAAATGAGAGAAAGATGAGTGCTAGGGTTTGTGGTGGCTCCAAATCTGTCAAATAGAGTGAAGTTTCGACCTAATATCCTCCCCAAGTCGGGTAAAACGAGTGGGTCTTGGTTTTGGGTCCGGGTTGGCCCAAAAAACAGCAAAATTTGTGAATCTATACTGATAGGAGCACCTATGCGCTACTCGGAGTGCCTGGGCGCTAGTAGCCTCTGTCTGCCCCATCGCCTAGGCGCTATTCTGAGCGCCCGGGCGCTCGCAGCCTTTGTCCACCTAGCGCCTGGGCGCTATTCTGAGCGCCTGAGCGCTTTTCCTTTGTTTTCTTCTATCCTTTTCTTCTTTTGTTTGTTCTCATATGGTTCTTCAATGATCCTACAAGTAAAAACACCATAGAAAAAGGATCAAATGCCCTAGAATTAATTATTTCTAATTAACTACCAATTATGGCAAATTAATCCCATTTTCATGCTAATTTCACCTAAGGATATAAGATACTAAATGAGCACATTTTGAACCATAATGCATCTTAGATATGTTAATTGCCTCATTTTATCATACAAAACCAATGCAAATCCAAGGATTTGTCAGTAACGTTCTTTGTTTAGATATTTCATATACATTGCTCTCCTTGTTTGGAATATGATTTTCTTTTGCTTGAGGACAAGCAAATGTGTAAGTGTGGGGGTGTGATGACTCCCCATTTATCATTAATTTAGGGCATATTTAGAATATATTTGGGGAGTCAACATTGCTAATTAAGGGCATTTTAAGAGTTTTTAAGAGAAAATTGTGTAAATCTGTCATATGAACTTAATTTGATTAATTTTAAGAAAAATATGATAATTTATTAGGAAATTTAATTGGCATAATTCCCTCACATTTATGCATGTTTGGATAGGTAAATATAGACATTCTAAGCAAGGAAGGAGAGAAAGATCAAAGGAAAAACGTGGAGAAAGCTGGAAGTCATTTAAGGAAAATTGCTGAAAATTGGTTCTGATGTCGCGACATTGCACCAGGATGTCGTGACATTGTGCGAAAATCCTGAAAAATCTGCAAAACGCACAGCTTCGATTTTTACCCTTTTAAAACACCTAGGGCACGAAAATACAGAGAGAATCAACCCCCTTTGAACCCTAGAACCCTTTGGAATCATTAGACTCATCGGTGCACACATCTTTGGAGCTAGGGTTTGCAAAAATTGGAGGTTGAGAAGCAAAATTGGAATGATTTCTTGCCCTACGGTGATAGATTCTTCTTGTTTTCTTCCATTCTTTGTTACTTTTGTGAATTAAACATGGGATCTCTTTGTATTTTCTGGTTTAATTCATTCATGAGTAGCTAAATCATTTGTTCTAGGATTGATTCAAACCTTGTATGGATTGAAACCTAATTGTTTCCTTTTCTTTTAGAATTTAATGACTATTTATGTTGATTTATCTTGTTTCTTAATGCCTCTAATTGACTGATCACCCTTTAGAGCGATTTGTTCATTTCAATTATACTTGAGAGAGATAGTTTAGATGTAGAACTAGGGTAAATCAAACTAGACTTGAAGTTTAAATCAACTAACGGATGGTTTGTCGAGTAGAATAGAGATATATCTATCGACCTAGTTTTGTCATATTAAGGTTGGCTCTTAAGGCATACTTTCATTAATTTGTAACAAGAGATTGAGCAAGTTTCATGAGAAGTATAGAATTGATTTTGACTCGAGAGAGCATTTCAAGTACTTTAGAATCTTAGGCAAACATAGATTGTCATTTAAAGACTAAAGGAAAGGAAATTAATTAGGGTTCATGAAATACAACGGTGAGAATTAATCCTAAGCCTAGTTAATTGATAAATTAAATATTTCTTGTTTGTTTCTTTATTTTTATTTTAAAATTAGTTTTCAAAACAAGTTTCTAAAAGAATTTGATTTGTTCAACTTAATTGAGTTCATTAGCCTGTTGTTTGATTGGGGTTTTAAAACAAATCTCTGTGGGACGATAATTTATTACTACGTTACGATCCGTACTCTTGTGGGTGAACATTGACCAATCGACAAAATAAGTAATTTAAAATAAAAATTGATTGTTCCATTGGAATACATAAATATAGACAAGTATCCATGATTGATGTTCAATTTGATAATCATTTTTATGACTACCTTCTTTTGCTTTGTGTCCGCGCGTGCGTTAGGAGAGGAAGTGAGCTAGTTTTGCCATCTTGAGCGATTGAAAAAAGGAGAGGTAGAGGGAAGTTAGTGATGAAAAAAATGGTTGAACTTTTGTGTAAAACAATGTAAAATGAAATTTAGGGTTAAGGCTAAATTAGTGACTTTATAATAATTTAATTTATTTATTGATTTAGTTTATATTATATATAACTAAATATATTAAGGCAAATTAAAAAAAAACTAAATAAGCCATACTTATTATAAACATATGTATAATCATCTTTGTCCACTAGCTTAACCTGTTTACCAAATAGGCAGGTTATGGTCGAGCTCAAAGTGGGTTACCTAATCATGGCCAATGATTAGGAATGAATATACTCCCACCCCTAATCACAACTTTGATTCTATTTAAGCTCTTTTATCTTCTTCGGAAAGCTTTTTGCTCTGTCCCGTAATTTTCCAAATTTAAAATCATTCTGGAAATTTCAGATTCCACCCCATTCATCCCTACACATCATACAATCCTATATAGTATATAACTATTAGAGTCTAGGTGTCCTTATACACATTAAAAATTCGGACAGCATCATTACAACAATACTTTAAATTTCTAGCTTCAAGAACAATGTTTTAAAACCGTCGTTTTAGAATCTTTAAGCACACTTTAATCATCTAATGTGCTTATTTAGCAATTAGAAACGTCAAACAAAGGGATTCCAATACATATTCAGCATCAAGAGTTCAACTTATCAAGCCCTCTAGCATCATACGCATACACATATACATAGGTCTCAAATTTAATCATATAAACATCCTCTCACCTCTACTCAAGCTTAGTCTAGCCCCTTCTATATAATTATTTGAAAAATTAAATTTGCAGATTTTCCAAAAATCTTCCCTTTCCGATCAACTCTGCATACATAAACATTCCCTCGCTTACAATGCAACCTACCATCTTCCTAAGCCTTGTTTCATTGGGCCAATATCCAAGCAATCTGAACCCCGTCTCTTTTGTAATTGGTAGCACATTTTGGGCTTCACCTTGGCCCAAATTCAGTTTTAGGCTTGGATCATGAAATCAAATGAGGTTTTGATTGTACAAAAAAAAAAAAAATAGAGAGAGGTTTTGATTGAGAGATCAGCCTTTGATGTCTTACAGTACTTTGAGATATTAGTCACTCATTCGTTCAGATGGAGATACTCTAGGGTTACGGAAAAGCACATGAATCTATATTTAAGCGTTTATAAGGATCAGATTTACAAATAAACATTAATTACTCTCCAACTGACTTAGTTATGGACAAAAATTTTTTTAGAGATGACTTAATCATGTGGTTACTAAATATGATAGGAAAAAAAAACCTTCTCTCTCTTTCTTATAAACAGGACAGGACAGAGTATATATATTTGGATCCCAACCATATTATATTACACGTAGAGCGTAGAGTTGTGCACTTTCTCGTTCTCTCTTACTTTAGAAGTTATGAGATTTATTTTCTAAAATATGTCTTTGACTTTAAGCTTTGTGAGAGAAACAAACCAGGTATCATACTGACAAATCATTGGATTTATATTGTTTTCATATATTAAATTGAGTTAATTAACGTAATTGAAATGCAATATTAGTCTATAAGTGTTTAAATAATAATATAGATCCTTAAGTAAACGTAGCATGAAAATAGGATTAAATTGTCATTATTTAAGATCAATTAGCATTAGTTGATTTTTAGGGATCTTTGATTATTATTTGTTGCATATTTTACTTTTAGGGTCATTCGAAGACCAAATATGAGGGATTCCATATGAGAAGAAGCAAGAAAAAAAGCTGAAAATTCAAGATAAAAGTCAAAATACAAGTTTCTGGATAAATTGTGAAAATTACAGAAAAGACCTAGAACTTTCTGAAAATTTGCAGAAAAGTCCCTCTTAGCAATGGGACCCCACAATGAGGGTCAGAAAGCTTGCACCGCTTTTGTACCTCATTGTGGCACCACACAGCGAGGGTCTGGTTCTACAAAAAATAGCTGCGAATTTTTAGGCCAACCCGGGTTTAATTCATTTACCCATTTCTTGACTCGACTTGGGGAATATATTGGGTCGAAAATGCACTCATTTGGAGCAGATTTGGTTTCACTCTAAACCCTTGTTCCTCCATTCTCTCTCAACTCCCTCATTCCCATCTCTCATCTCCCACCCTTTCCACTCCAAATCTCCATGGCATTCACTCTCCTCTTTCTTGTTGGTGACTTCTCCATGGAAGGCAGCAGTTAGGAGGCATAATAATCCTTGGTGATGGAGGCTAGTAACATGAGCTTGGAACTCTATTAGGGGAGTTCATGTTCTCCCACTCTCTCTTCTTTATGTTTAAGCATATATGTTTCTAGGATTATAGGGCTTGTTTCTTCATTTGGTTGTAATTTCTCTGAATATCTTTGTTAGAGAGTGGTAGAAACATTTGTGTTTTTGTTTTCATTTGTGTATGCTTGATATTGCTCTTCATTGACTTGAATATTGTTCAAATGTAATCATTTTGAATGAATGTTTTAGTTAAGATTTTGTGCTAATTGAGGATTCTCACTTAGTGGATCATAGTATCAAGTAATTGCATTTGGAAATTAGTTCTTGAATGTGTTAATTTGCATGAGTGGCATTAGTCTTCAATCCTAGAGTTTTAATTTATTATGTGGGATTCCAATAATTAATTGAACCTTAGGATTAATTAAGTGGCAATTTGGGATCCCTGTAATTAACATATTCGTTTTGGTTATGGACTTAATCAACTTGGAGCTGGAGGGATTAGTAAACAGGATTCCAGTACTAATCCACCCAATCCAAGCCTAGCCTAGAAGGATTCCTCTAGGGATCTTTTTAATTAGCCAAAGAACTCCCTAAAAACAATCTGAAGCGATGATTGTCTAAGCCTCTAATCACTAAGGATTATTCATTCCCATTTCAATCCAAATATCCCTTTTCATCCAATTTTAATTTGTTTTGAACATATCACACTTTTACACCAATTCTACACTAAAAACAAAATACAAAATGCTTTTTACCCGCTTTTATCAAGTTTACATCTAGTTATTAGGAACCATATTACATTTAGGGCTCCAGAAGAGAACGATACCCCGGGGTAAGCTTCCACTATCCCCTTGGTTCTTATTTTCTTGAAGGGCAGCCCAAGAGCGTGCTACACCGCACACAAATCTCAGTGCTCTTCACATACAATACAAGAGTGATTTTTTGAGGGGTATCTTAACAAGCACCGAGTGACATTTTGATATTTTAAAAAATATTTGTATCTTTTTACATTTTTAATAGGAAAAATTGCATTCAAGTTTCAAGGAAGATAAATCAATACAATAAGGTCATTTGAAATCTCAAAATTTCTAATAGGTCCAAAGGGATTTGTGAGTAATATAATGCAATTGTGAATTTACCTAGTTACCACATCAGTTATTAGTTGTTAATACATGTTGCGATACAATTTAATTTAGTTGTCAATAATAAGTGTGTTGAACATGTTAATATTACTTAAATAAAGTCACTGAAGTTGTCAATTGAGACAACCTTACTTAGCTTGCTAATCAAGGCACCTATACCTTTCAATGTTCTTTTTGTCTATTAATATTAGTAAGGGCAATGATATAATTTCTCAATCGCATTATATTACCTTTAGGTCTCTTGGAACTTATTAGTAATTCTGATATTCCAAGGGACTTTTTTCTATCAATTTGCCTTCCTTAGGATCTAGGCACAATTTTCCCTTCTTAACAAAACATTTTTAAATTGTTACTCCTTCATTGCCTTTTATAAATAGTAGAACAAGCTAGATAAGACGGTTATTTCATATTTCATGAAGTTGAATAATAATTAACCTAACATATTATACATATAACACATACATATAGGTATATATATTGGTGGTTACACACATATGTATATTGAGCTAGTGTGGCTTGTAGGCTTAAACAGGCCTCATAAGCTGAATAGTCAGGTAAGTCGAGTCTGATTCTGTTAGGGTCTGTATGGTACGGGGGATTTGGAGAGGGGAGGGGAGGGGAAATTTTTGTAAGTGGAATTTTTTAAATTTGAAAAAGTGGGGTTATAATATTTTAAGAAATATAAGATGAAAAATAAAAGAGTGATAAATATAAATTAAGAACTATTAACCCCACTTCTCAAATTTTTGTAAATTTAAGTCATAAAAATTTTCCCTCAGCCCATTTTCCCTCCCCTGCCCCCATACCAAACAAGCCCTTAGTGATATCTCACCTAGTTTCTCTCAACACTTTCACTCTCTATTTTTGCAGAGAATCAGATGAAGAGGGATTGACGTTGTATGAGAACAACCCTTCAGTAAAACTCAATTTTTACGATAAAAGAAAAGTTGAAGATCTCTCGATTAATCCTTCATCATCATTTAAATTTCAATAAATTTTGAATGTCCCATGTCTATATTATTAATTAAATTGTATCCTTAATATTGTACTGATGTTTCATACAATATTTGAAGGAACTTGATGTTCCACCTAATATTTGATAATTGTTTTTTAGGTAGAATTGCACATAGGTCCCAAGCAAGAGAATTAATTTCAGACAGGTCCATTAACAACTTCTTCACTTCTTAACCAAGGCTATTACAGTACTCCTTGGGACCTGTCTGAAATTAATTCTCTTGCTTTTGATGTATGTGCAATTGTCCCTTTTTTTAACCATAAGTCATCTTTAATAGAACCTGAAGTTCCACTTGATATAGATTTATTTTTATGGTCAGAAGCCATATATATTTATTTTTATGGCTAAAAGCCATACACATTTAAGTTTTCTATTTTATTATAAAATGGCCAGAAGCCATATAAATTTAATTTTTATGTTTGAACATTATATGGCCAGAAGCCATATAGATTTAATTTTATGGTTAGAAGCCATATAGAATTAATTTTTCTATTTTAATATTTTATGGCTAGAAGCCATATAGATTCAATTTTATGGCTAAAAGCCAGATAAATTCAATTTTTATATTTTGAATATTAAATGGGTAGAAGCTATATAGATTTAATTTTATTGCTAGAAGCCATATAGATTCAATTAAAGAAATATTGTTATGTACGCAATATTGTTGCTAGAATTTATTGTGAGTTGCGGTTATATTATTATGTACGCAATATTTTATATATGCAATATTAGATTTAAAGAAAATATATTGATGGTATCCTTTTTAAATTGATTATATTTATTATTATATCATATTAAAATATATATACACATTTATTATTATTTTTATTTGATATTTTATACATAATTAAATTCATTTATCCTAATACTCCCTCCGTCCCTATATATAAGAGCCAAAAATTTGAATGGTTTTATCCTTTTTTATAAGAGTTAGTCCAAATTTGTCAAAACATTTAATGAGCTTTTTCCCACTTTACTCATCATTATTCTCTCTATTCACATTCTCTTTCATACTCATTTATAACACTATTATCACATTTCTCTCTCTTATATACTTAATCATAAATAAGGGCAAACTTGAGAAAGCAAAATCATTTCAGACATATTTATCTTTTTCAACAACATCCTTAATATATGTGATTTTACCTCTTTGGCTCTTATAATAAGGGACCGAGGGAGTACTATTTTATTTCATGATAGTATCAACATGTCCAACATTACCAAACTTGATTTCAATGCTCTCGACATTACGGGAAGAAATTATCTGTCTTGGGTGTTAGACGCTAAAATCTAGCTTAATGCCCATGGCCTTGTGTTCGCACCGCAAGTGCACGAGTCGCGCCAAGTAATAAAGCGATAAGTAAAGTATCGTTCCCACGTGAGGATTTGGTCCAAAACTCGGTCAAACAATGATTGTCACACTCTCGCCCAATTTGAGTGATTCAAATATTGAGATTGAAAATTAACTATGAAAATAAACATATGCTAAATGAAAATAAAATTATACACAAGTGATTCTCCAACTTCAAGTATAAAATGGGTCTGGACTCTCCACGAATTCTGGACTCTGGTAGGAATTAGCTCATCGTTGTCACTCCGGACAACGGTAATTCCACTCTTCTTCGGTACTACTTGTACCGGTGACACCCACTCGCTATCAGAAATGGGATAAATGATCCTAGCACTTAAGAGTTTAGCTATCTCTTTTCTCACAACATCAAGAATGAGAGGATTCAGTCTCCTCTGTGGTTGCCGAATAGGCTTAGAACCCTCCTCCAAGAGGATTCTATGTGTACAAACCGAGTGATTGATCCCTGGGATGTCAGCAAGAGACCACCCAATTGCACCCTTATAAGACCTAAGAAGAGAAACAAGTCTACCCTCCTCAACATCAGACAAAGCACTTGAAATAATCACAGGTAATTTATCAGAATCAGCAAGAAATGCATATTTCAAGTTAGGAGGTAAGGGTTTGAGATCCACAATTGGGGATTTTACCACAGACGGTACCAACTCCTGAAGCTCAAGTGCAGTAAGTGGCAAAGTTGTGTCATCACAACATGGGGAAGGAGATATGGGTGCATCTACCAATGCTGTAATTTCTCCACTTCCCAAGGGTGAGCAAGTATCCACCATGGATAAAGCTACTGGTGTAGCTTGCATAACAGTGTCTATGGGGTCAGCAGAACCTGCATCACAATCAGAAGAAACTTTCCCAAGACCACTCGATGTGGGGTGAGCAGATATATCATCACAAGAGCAAATAGAAGCATCAAAATCATGTGAAATGGAAAGCCAGCTCTTAATCTCAATACAAGCAAGACACGGCACATCATCAACGCAATCACAAAATGAAGAATTATGCGATGGGGAAATAACAGATGATGGTTCAACATGCTCAAATGAATCAACAAACATAGCATCACACAGCTCATCAATGTCATCATCCACACACGAAATTGCACTAATGCCTAGGTAAGTACAATCATCACTAGCATTGCGCATGGTCTCAGAAAACAGAAATTTGACCTCTTGGTCACCAGTTCCCATAGTGATTATACCTTGTTTCATATCAATGATAGTTTCTGCTATCCTAAGGAAAGGTCAGCCAATAATCAAAGTACTATCACTAGGGTTGTCACTAGTCATGTCTAGGACATAGAAATCGGCTAGAAAAACAAGGCCTTTTACTTGCACCAAAATATCTTCCAAAATGCCCTTTGGATACCTAATTGTTCGGTCCGCAAGTTGGAGAACCACACTTATGTCTCGAATGGATTGGGTACCCAATGACTCAAAAATAGAGGTAGGCATGACATTTATCGCAGCACCAAGGTCTAGTAAAGCATTTGAAATGGTGGTCTTGCCTATGATACAAGGAATAGTGTAAGAACCCGGGTCTTTGCATTTCAAAGGTAGTTGTGGTTTAAACAAAGCACTCACATTAGACCCCAGTTGGATTCTTTCACTATGCTTGTATTTCCTCTTGTTGGTGCACAAATCTTTTAAAAAAATTTCCGACTTGGGCATTTTCTTAATCAAATCAAGAAGAGGTAAGTTCACTTCAACTTTACTAAACATATCAAACATCTCTTTATCACACTTATCATCCACAACCTTTTTACTAGCCAAGTATGAATGAGGAAAAGGAAGGTCATAAACTTTTACCTCTTTACCTTTTTGGTGGGGCTCTTGGTTGGGTGAATCTTGTATTTCAAAGCGAACTCCTCTCTTTCTTCTTGTGGAAGGCGTGGTAGCTAGGAGTTTTTTCTCTTCTTTACTCTCACTTTGGACCGGAGGGGTCGGCATTGGCAAGGAGCTCTCCTCAATGGTCTTGGAGTTGGAATACTCTCCCATACCCAAAGGTGGTCTATCACAAACAATCTCCTCATCAACATCGGACTCATCACCCTCAAGGCCTTGGAATTTAACTTTCTTGCCACTTCTCAAGGTGATGGCATTAAGGGACTTTGGGTTTATCACAGTGTTAGAGGGAGAAGCTCCACTTGTCCTTGCTTGCTTGTCACTCAAACCATCCAACAATTGGGTCACAAAGGATTGAAGGTTTGTAGTTCTAGTTTCCCATTGCTCTATCTTAGACTCAAGAGATGCAAACCTCGCATCGTTGCGAGCATTCATATCCTCATGCATCCTTTGTATGCTCTTGAGAATTCTATCACATGAATCATCCCCTCGTGGTGAATCATGGGGAACTAAGGACCTTGGGGGAAGAAGAAGATTGGCCCTTATAACTGGTCATGGAATTATTGTTGTCTCTCCACCGGAAATTTAGGTGTGACCTCCATCCTTCATTGTAAGTGTTGCTGTGGGGATCCCATTTTTGGTTGGGATTAGAGCTGGACCTCCCCTGATACATAGCATTGACATCCGCCGGCTCATTAGGACAAATGCTACTGATATGCATCACTGAACCACAATGCTCACAACTTGGTGCAACTAAGGCCTTGGAGGTAGAGGAAGTGAGAGCACACTGTTGCATGCTAAGGTTCCTCAATTCTGAAGTAATGAAGGCAAGTTGAGAAGTAAGTTGGGAACTCAAAGTATCCACCTTGGCCTCCAAAGAATCCATCCTCCTTGTTTGTTGTGGGTTAGAGCTCAACTCAAACACCCCTTTGGAACCTCTTCTGTTGTATTGTTGGGTGTTTTTGGCTCTCAGTTTAATCATAGCCCAAGCTTCCTCGGCGGGTAGGTCTTCCAAAGAACCACCGGCACTAGCATCCATAATGCCTCTCTCATTAGGCAAGAGCCCCTTGTGGAAGTATTGAATCAACTGTTCATCAATGATCTGGTGGTAGGGGCACTTGGCTAACAACTCTTGAAACCGGCACCAATACTCACAGAAGCTTTCAGAAGGATCTTGTCTGATGGAATAGATGTCCTTCTTCAGATCCTCAGTCTTGACATCTGGGAAGTAATGCTCCAGAAATGCCCTTCTCAAATTAGCCCAAGAAGTAAGGGCATTCTCATCATGTCTTGGTAAGAGTCTAAACCACTCCTTGGCTTTCCCATCCAGCGACAAGTGAAAGACTTTCAACTGCACATCATCAACATTTGCCCCAGCTGGTTTCATGCTTGTGCAAGCAAGGTACACCCCATATAAATGGCCATATGCATCCTCCCCTTCCAATCCTGCAAAATGAGGTAATGCTGCAATTAGTGGTCCTTTAATTTCAAAATCAGCATTTAAAGCATGATATGCTGTTTGGAATTGGTCGTATGTGACACCACTTGAGGTAACTTCCCTAATACTACGCCTCCTAGGGATTTCATTGTTTCCTACTCCCTCACCCTCACCATTGTTTCCATTATTGCCATTGGGTGGTGGTCTGTGAGCCATAGGGATATTTAGGGGTATTTCTATATGGATGGCGGTTTCAGTGTCTAAATGAGAGGGACTGCTAGACTCCCCAGAAAAGGACTCTTCTAAGATAGGGCTAGAAGGGCCTCCTTGATTGGCTCTTCTAAGATGTGGCTCAATCCCAAGGTTTAAGGATGGAAGGTTTGATCCTCTTCTCCTTCTACCTCTCCCTCTAGGCATGCACAATGAGATATAAACAAGTAGAAGAAATCAAAAGCAAGTCAAAGTTGAGTCACACAAGGAACAGACAACAAGTGGACTATCAGCAGCAACCAAGACTTAGAATGTACAAAAGTCAAGTGAGAGTGAATGGTACGTGGTGTATGGAAGTGTATAAAGTGTATATGAAATGTGTATGTACAAATAAGGTGTGAGTATGAGGTGTATATGCAGCAGGAATGATCAGGGAATAATGAAAGTCAACGAAAGCAGAGGCTGACACAGGTGGAGCTCGCCGTCTCTTCGCCGTGCCGAGGTGACGGCGAGGAATCAAACGTGAGAAGTGGCTGATTCTGCCACTGAACAGAGGGCAACCTGCAAAATTTTTCGGAAACTTGCACAAGTTGAATGAAAATATGATAGACTACTTCAAGCAAGTGCAAATCAGTCAGAGCAAGTATGCTATGCACAAGTAAGCATCAATCAACAAGAATGTGACTTGGGGGATAGATTCAAGCACTCAATATCCAACAAAGGACAGCATTCACAATTAGTGCAATAAATCTAGCACTAAAGCAACCAAGCACAAGAGTAAGTCAGTGAGCCAAGAAAATGCAAAGAGTAAGCATCTATACCAATTGTCAAAGGTATCTCAAAATATGATATGCAAAGATGAAAAATAAACTAAGATGCAACTAAGCTAAAATGCAACTAGAAGTGAGACCCGGCCAAAGCAAGTTTGACAACCGGCCACTAAGGAACCAATTACTTGGCTCCCCGGCAACGGCGCCACTTAAAGAGCTCAGAAATTGATTAAGGGTTTAGGTTCGGAGCAGTGCCGCCTCGAGTCCGCTCTCCAAGAAATTAAACCCGAGGGGTTAGTGGGAGCTAACCCGGGGTGTCGATCTCAAGGAGCCTAGTGTAATATGGTCCCTAATAGCTAGTATGTAAACTTGAAAAGGCGGGTAAAAAGCATTTTTGTTTGGTTTTGATAGGAAGTTTGGTATGTGCAAAAGGTAAAGTAAAAGATTAGAGTTAAAAGTGAGATTTGGATGAAAATGGGATAAAGGTCATTCTTGATGAAGGAAAGCTTTGGGAATCATTGCTTCAAAAGGTTTTCGAGGAGTTTGTTTGATTTTCTAAAGATCCCTAGAGGAACCCCTCTAGGCTAGGCTTGGGTTAACTTAATTAATGCCGGAACCCCGCACATTACTTAATTTAACCCAAGTTGATTAAGTTCCAAATCAAGAAATAATTGATTATGCAAGACTTTAAATCCATAATTTGGGCCACCCCATAATTGCTCTAAATTTCTCTCTAAACCCTAATCCATTGATGGCCACCCATACAATAAATTAGGACCTAGAGAGTGTTTGCCCAATGTCTCAACACAACCAATTAATCCTTATGACATCTCCCTCAAGGCAAACAACTTAACATTCTTAATCCACTAACCAAGCCACCTTGCATTAGCACATATTTTTCACCAAGAGAATAACAAAACTATGAACCCATAAATTTCATTAAACTCAAAGCTAATAAGTAGAAATGTCAAGCATTATACAAGAAGGAAACAACATAAACATAAACATAGTTTCTAACCCTAATGACATAAATGCATCCAACTAAGTGCCATAAATGCACCTCAACCAAATGCAATAGCAATTAATACAACCCACCAAAATGTCATAAATGCAACCCTAGAAACCTAGAAAAGCATAAATACAACAAATGGGGAAAGGATTAGAACTAGGAAAACTCCCCTATTAAAGCTTCAAGCTCATCCCTTGGATCTCACCACCAAGAATGGTGGAGCCTAGCTGCTACTCCTCATGAAAGAACCAACAACAAGGAAGGAAGGTGTGGAATCCATGGAAGAAGGAAGAAAGATGAAGAAAATGAAGATGAAGATGAAGAAAGAAGAGAGCTAGGGCTTGGGATGGTGTATGTGAGCCAAATCTGCCCTAAGGGAGTGTGTATTTCGTGTTTTATCTTTCCCAAGTCGGGTCAAGTGAGTGGGTTTAAAGTTGGATCCGGATCTGGGCCAAAATTCGCATTCTGATATTCTGCATATTCGTCCGTTTGCCGTCTACTTCGCCGCGGCGAAGTGATGTAGCCTCTGGTTCTTCTCCCCTTTTCGCCGTGGGTTCGCCGTGGTGAAAGCCACGGCGAACTTACTTCTCCTCTGCCTCTGATGGGTTTTTCGCCGTCTGACTCGCTGCGGCAAAGTCACTTTGTTGCTGCTTCTTTATTTGGCCTTCTCCTTCATTCCGGGTTCGATCTTTTGGTCCTGAGCGACCCTGCAAGTGAAAATAAGATAAAACCAAGATCAAATAGTCCTATAAATTAATTATTACAATTAATCTACAATTATGGCTAATTACTCGTAATTTTACACTTATTTCCCTTGAGAGTTTGGGATATTCAACTTGACACTGTCAGACCAAAACCTGCATCTTAATTAGGTTAATTGCCTCAATTTAAGCATATAAAAGCATTATAAATCAGAGATTTGTCAGGGATCCCTTAGTTATTGTATCAAAATATTCCTACAAGATTTACATAAAACAATATAAGAAATTAACTAGAAAAATGATCAAAATCTACAAAAATAAACAATGATGTGCAACCAAAAATCAAATGAGCATTTTCCTATCTTGAGTACCCAAAATTTATCAATGTTAGAACAAAATATCAAGGAAAATATGCTAAAATGACATGAATTCCTACGAGTTATCACCTTGGAGAAACCATTTTACTGGGAAATGAAGTGACTAGCCAAAATAAGGATAAGGATATGATTTTCTTTCATCACCACCTCCATGAAGGACTGAAAGTTGAATACCTGACGGTGAAAAATCCACTAGAATTGTGGAATTATTTGAAGGAAAGATTTGATCACTAAAAGACGGTGATTTTGCTGAAAGCTCGTTATGAATGGATTCACTTGAGACTACAAGATTTTAAATCTATAGATGAATACAATTCGGCAATTTTTAAAATAGGTTGTCAATTGAAATTAAGTGGTGAGAAGATCACTGATGAGGACTTATTGGAAAAAACCTTTTCAACTTTTCACACTTCCAATGTGCTCCTGCAGCAGGAATATCATGAAAAAGATAAAAAAATGTGAAATGGAAGTTCAAAAGATAATTCATTTGCAAAATTTGGCTAATCAATTGCCAAATGCATTTACTGACCCAAAGAAAGTGACAAAATCACATGTTTTAGCCACCAATGCTCCTATTAAAATTGATGTCCCTATTAGACAACCTAGTGATAATGAATCTAAAGCATGTTTGAAACATGGCAGGCCTATCGATTCCAGAATAAAAATCTTCAAAAGATAAGAGGAGCTAACAATATAGATGGCCAAATCGAGGATAACCAAGAAATTTTGGTAACTCCAAAAGAGTCACTGGACAATGAAAATGTTCCAATCCCAAAGGAGAATCAGGTACCTGAATTATGTGAAAATCATGAGATTATGCTATGACTGGGATACGATGAGACCGAAATGAAGTCAACGTTGACGATGATATCGCTTACAATGTAGCAATTGATGTAATGAATGATATTGAGGATCATGAACCAAAGTCTATTAGTGAATGTGAACAAAGAAATGATTGGCTAAAATGGAAAGACGCAATTGAGGTAGAATTAAAATCATTGGAAAAACGAAAAGTTTTTGGACCTATAGCCCTCACACCTGAAGATGTGAAACCGGTTGGATGCAAATGGGTTTTTGTGTGAAAGTGGAATGAAAAAGGTGATATCACAAGATATAAGGCACGACTTGTTGCACAAGGGCATTGACTTTGAGGAAACGTATTCACCGATGGTAGATGCAACTAATTTTCGATACTTGATTTGCCTAACAGTGAATGAAGGGCTTAATGTACGTCTAATGGATGTTGTTACAGCCTATTTGTATGGCTTATTTGACAGTGAAAATTATATGAAACTCCCTGAAGGATTCAAGTTGCCAAAAGCATACAATTCAAGTCCATGAGAACAATACTCGATTAAGCTAAATAAGTCCTTATACTGATTAAAGCAATCTGGGCGTATGTGGTACAATCGACTTAGTGAATATCTACTGAATGAAAGATATAAAAATGATCCAATATGCTCATGTATATTCATGAAAAGATCTGCAAATGAGTTTTCAATAATTGCTGTATATGTTGATAATATAAATATCATCGGAACTCCTGAAGAGCTCGAAAAGGCAATAAATTATCTAATGAAAGAATTTGAAATGAAGGACTTAGGAAGAACAAAATTCTATCTTGGGTTACAAATTGAGTTTTTGAAAAATGGAATTTTCATATATCAAGAAACTTATATTAGAAAGGTCCCATAATGTTTTTATATGGATAAATCACATCCATTATGTACTCTGATGGTTGTAAGATCATTAGAGGTAGATAAAGACCCCTTTAGGCCTCGAGAAATTAGAGAAGAAGGTAATGAAGAATTACTTGGTCCAGAAGTACTATACCTCAGTGCAATCGAAGCATTAATGTGCCTTGCTAATCACACACGACCAGACATATCATTTTTTGTTAACTTATTAGCAAGATATGGCTCCGTACCAACCCGAAGACATTGGAATGGAGTTAAGCACATTCTTCACTACCTCAAGGGTACTTTGGACATGAGACTATTTTACTCGAATGTAACCAATACGGATCTTTTTGGCTATGCAAATATTGGACTTAGATCTGATCCACATGTTGGAAGATCACAAACGGGATATTTATTCACATATGGTGGTCTAGCAGTCTCATGGAGATCTATGAAACAAATCATCTCAGCCACATCATCTAACCATGCAGAAATTCTTGCAATGCATGAAGCAAGTCGAGAGTGTGTCTGGTTAAGATCAATAATACATCATATACGAACTACTTGCGGTTTATCTTCTAATAAAATGATGACCCCGACGGTCCTATATGAGGATAATACTGCATGTTTCACTAAAATTCTTCTTCACTTGAGATCTTCAGAAAGATGGTGAAATTGATATCCAACAAATCCTGTCAATCAAAAATTTAGCAGATACATCCACCAAGTTACTTCCTGTTACAATATTTGAGAAACTTACTCATGACATCGGACTTCACAGACTCAGAGATATCAACTGAAGTGGTCAAGAGGGGGAGATGATTCACTCTGTACTCTTTTTCCCTTGTCTATGGTCTTTTCCCACTGGATTTTCCTAGCGAGCGGGGTTTTTAATGAGGCAGCATTAGGAAGTGTATCACTAAACATTGTACTCTTTTTCTTCTACTAAGTTTTTTGTCCCATTGTGTTTTACTTAGTTAGAATTTTTTAACAAGACACATGTTTAGTCATGGACATCCAAGGGGGAGTGTTATGAATATCTCATTAATGTGGATGTCCTTAACTTCCATCACTATTATTACTCTATTAATTATTAATTTTGATTATATTGTAACCCTAAAGCCTCATCTATAAATAGAAGGCCAGTATTATTATTATTCTACAACTCTTGAATGTTGAATGAGAACGGCTTTCTATTCTTTCTACTTCTCTCACACATTCTCTCTTATCTTCTTCTATTATTTATAACATGAAATATGTTTTGATCATTTTTTTATCATTTTTATTTTTCTATTAATAATTTGATAATTTAATATTTCTTTTTTATTGTTTACCTGTTTCGCTTTCTTTAATATTCTAAAAAAATTAATGGAAAATGAATTTGGTACATATCTGTATTGCATGTGTGTGTGTGGTCAATCTTCAAAATTCAAAGATAAAAATTGTATTGAAGGATGAAGCTATATATGAAAAACTTCCTAACTTTAATAGATATTGACATGTATAAATTTTTTTTTATAGATATTGATGCACAACCACCGATGAAATTTGGCACTATCTTCGAGGAATCTCATCTCAGTCATATGTATTCTCTTAACCAAGGTTCAAAAAACCGGACCGGGCATCGAACCGGATGAGGCACTGGTTCAAGGGTCAATGGTCGGATCGGGGTCGGACCGGGTCAAACCTGTTGTATGAAAATAATAAAATTTTATTGATATTAACATTAATAATTAAAATGTAAATGTAGAAAGGTATGCATGATTCATTAAATATGAATATTTTAATGTTTCTATAAAGGGAAAAAGAGAAAATATTAGTTGATTACATGTGAAAATAAATATTATTCTACAATCCACAGACTAAAATACAAATATTAAGAGTAACAATAATTAAATATTAAGTATATGCAAGTAAAATAGTATTTAAAGTATTATAGTTTCCTAACTTCTAAAATTGAGTGAAGTGAAAGTTAGTAATTAGGTGAATTATAATAAAATAAAATTATTTTTTTTAAAAAAAAAAAAAAAGGGGGCCAACCCGGTTCAACCCCCGGGTTGGCCGGTTTTTGATCGTTTCAACCCGGTTCGAACCACGGGTTGGCCGGGTCAACCCGTTCATTGACCGGTTCAAACACCTCCTGGTTTTTGGAGCTCAACCGGACCAGACCCATTGGCCGGTTCACGGTTGAACCGACCGGTCCGATTTTTGTTCATTGCTCTTAACATGGTTGCTTAGAGATAAAATAATGTTTTTGGTTCAAAGAATCTTCGTTGGTTCATTGAATTTAAATACATTTTCAGAAATGTTCCTAAGATATTTTTATAAAGGGTAAAAAATGACCATATATTTATGTCCAATGTGCATCTGGCACCTTGTACTTTTTTGGCTCAAAACTGGCCCAATTGATGTTTCAAATTCGGGTCAATAATGACTCCTCCGTCAAACATGGCTCCTCCATCAAACTGGTCCAATTTTTGTTACTTTTTTATGGGCAGGTCCTACACTGGAATTTCACAGGATTATAATTTTTGTTGGGCCAGTTTGATGGAGGAGTCATTATTGACCCGAATTTGAAACATCCATTGGGCCAGTTTGATGGATGAGTCATTTTTTGCCCGAACTTGAAACATCTATTGGGCCAGTTTGACAAAAGAATCATTATTGACCCGAATTTGAAAGTTGATGGACAATTTTGAGTCAAAAAAAAGTACAAGATGCTAGATGCACCTTGAACATAAGTACATAGTCATTTTTGATCCTTCACCATTTTTTAAATCACTCGTCTTCCATATATTAAATACAAATCTTTCACATTTTCATTATTCAGCTTTGTCATCTTTAATATTTTCTAACGGTTATCTTTCATAATCGAAAGCATGGAAAGATAAGTCTATAAAATATTTAAAATGACTATTAAAAAAATTAAAAAACTGATTATTAAATGTTAAGAATGATCGCTAAAAATTTAGAAAGATGAGTGCTAATAATAAGAAAGAGATTTATGAGAAATTAACTGAAAAAATAACACATGAAATGTTGAAAATTGTAAATCAATGCTTTGCAACTTGAAGAAAAGAATAACGACGCAACAATGGTGATCTCATGAGGTGATCGATGAGCCAGAACATTTATGGGCGGCAATTTTAAATAATTCGTAAAAAATTTAATGCATGTCATCGATGAAAAGAAAACATAACATAAATATAAATACTTGATAAAATATAGAAGTCGGATAGTTGAATACAGTTACTTTATTGTCTACAGAAGTCGCGCATGATATGATATGATGATGATGAGATCATCATCATCATCATCATCACCACCATGTATCACTGTTTATATTAATCATATATACTCTCTCCATTCCTAAATATAGAATTTATTTAAGGAGTTGATTTTGATCCTAAATATAGAATCTAATTCTAATGTTTTTTTTTTGTCAACTTCTTCTTAAATTATCCCGAACTATATTGATGTTTCTCCAACAATAATTAAATAAGATATGGGGAGGGTGTAAGGGTAGATGATTGGGGCATCATAGAAAAAACACAACATACTAACTAACAAAACTAACATCATTAATTTAATCAAATTAGTTAAATAGGTTCTATATTTAGGAACGGGGGAATTTTTTTTTTTGGAATTATAGAGTTGGTTACTTGGTTTTATAGTTATAAATCGAAGTAATTTGGCTCTTGTAAAAATCGGCTTGGAAGATTTCCATTGAGATCGCTATCTATTAAGCTTCCACTGAGATAGAACTATGTCGTTTCATTAAAAAAATCTGATTGCTTGAGGAAACAAATTTTCCAAAATTAACACTTTTTGTTTTAGAGATAAAATAATTATCACACTCATAATTTTTTAAATAAAATGACGTAACTGTATCTCAATGCATGGAAGCCCAATGGACGGAACCTCAATGGAATGGTTTCAAGCCGCATATAATTGGGTTTATCCTAGAAATGCATTTTCCTAAAATAAATATATTTATATATTATTACAAAGTGTTTTCCCATTATTAGGAGCTTATTAACTAATTCACATAGATTTAAAAATTGGGTAAGTTAATTATTTGTAAAAAAGTTGTGCTGATTAAGCGAAAATATCATTTCTTTTAATATTTATTCATTTACATTGGAGTATTATCAATACCTAGCAATTATAAGAATAATTTTAAAAATAATAAATATTACAGACAAAAATGTATTTTAGACCAAGATAAATAGTTCAACTGGTATTTCTTTATTTCAGATTGTACGGTTAAAAAAATTGAAATACTAAATGGTATTGGGAGGCTGAGATTTGGGAATTCGCCACATGCACCTACTTTATATTTTCATTTCCATCATTTGTGATATGAAGAGACTATATTGAGCACGAGGCATTTTGATATTCTTCTTTAAAATATTATCTATCTTTTATATTTTTTTATTAAAGCATTTTTCAATTATTACACCTCCATTGCTTTTTAAAAATACTAAAATGTGTTGGCAAAAAAAAAATTACTAAAATGTGCTAAATAAGATGTCGATTTCATATACTTCCTAGAGAACAATGTAATTTCTTTTTTTCCTTTTTTATCTTAATTAAGGTGTGGCTTGTAAGATTAATCCATATATTTAATTGATATTCTTTTGGTGTAGGTACTTTTTGCAGGAAATTCTCATGTGAAGGAAGTGATACTAAACAGACCTCAAAAGCTGAACAGTCTCAATCACGAAATGGTTAGTCGAGTTGTTGCTTCTGTTAGTTATCTCCGACTCCCATCTATTTTCTCTCAACACTTTCTCTCTCTATTTTTGCAGATAAATCAGATGAAGGAGAAATTGACGTTGTATCACGATCCTAACTTTCAATTATTTAAATTTTAAAATATATTTCGAATGCGGGTGTGTAATGAAAGAGCAAAGAAAATAACAAGTATGACCATAACTAATTCTGCAAGTGGGGTTTATGAGTCCATGACATATACATACTTTTCTTATTTAAATTATATGTATAATAACGTACTGATATATGCTTCATGTCTATATCAAAAGTTGTAATTATATAAAAAGCATTAGTAATTCTATGTTAAAAAAGGCTAATGGAAAAGCTTTCTGCGCTGGTGGTGATGTGATATTTGTAATTACTTCTTCAATTGCAGGTAGCTTCAAGCCTCCAATGTTTAAATCCAACATGTTTTTTAACCTACCACATCATAATGCCTCCTTTTAACAATTTTATTGGTGAAAAGGACATGATAAATTTTTGTATACAAAATATACTGTTAATCCCCTAAAAAAAACAGTGGATTAGTGACGAAATTCATCGTAAAATAGACTGTCGACTAAATAATTAATGACTTAGTTTTTGATATAGTGATAAAATTTTGTCTTTGTTGATGGAATGCTATTATATTTTTTAGTTTTCAATATGTTTTATGATATTTTATGGAAAACAAATTTGGTGCGCGCGCACACAGCGTATAAATGTGTGATTAATGTCCAAACTTCAAAGATATTCATGCTTAAAATCATCATGGTGATTAAAAATGGGACAATTGCAGTAAGGTCCCAAGTAAGAGATTTAATATCAGATAGGTCCATTGACAACTTCTTCACTTATTAACTAACGACACTAGACTTACCCAGCAAGCTTTTACCAGAAACAACTTGCATTGGACCATATGATAGCAACCTATAAAAAGCCAGTGGTGAGCGTGCTTATCCCAGATTAATTATATTATATTTTAATTACTTTCTAATTTCTAACCGTGTGAAAACAGAAATTTAATTGTTTGATTAATAATATGAAGGAGTCTATCAATAATGGTGTGGTCATGGGAGGAGGAGCAGGTCTATCCTTGAGCATAAATTTTAGAGTCGTCACTGAAAGAACTGTATGTATCTAATACTCCCTTCAATCTTATATATACGTTGGACATGTTTGAGAAGAAAGCCATGGTTCATAGAACTTTTTTTTTTTTTTTTTGCATTATTTAATGAGTTATTTTGGAAAGGCCTTTTTTTTTTTTTTTATCTGAAGGAAAAGCTTTCTTACCACATTCCAATGTCATAGGGAAATATTTAATGATAATGTTAGTGAGGAGTACTATAGAAGATCATTAATTTTAATACATTTTTATTATTTCAATTTGCTTACATTGATTCCAGTGAATTAACTAGAAGTGACTTACAAATAAATTTAGAGAAAGTTTTCAACGAAATTAGTTTTAATTTCTGATTCCTAATTTCTTTTGACCAGTAGCACAGAAATTCTATTAGTTATTATATTCCCTCTGGTTCACACTATAAGAGGTAATAAACCAAGTCACATAAACTAAGGATTAATATTTAAGTCATTTATTATGGAATAAAATTGGTGTAATTTTCCAATTTTTTTCCTTATATCATTTATTATATACTCCATCTCCCCCCTCCTTGTATTTAAAACTCTCTAAGGGTAAAACTGGAGATTACATATTTATTATCTAGATTTTTTAATATTACCTCTTGTAATGTTGACAAGATGGAGCACATAATAGTAATTAAAAATTAGCCACGAGTTATATAATATGGATATTTATGTCAAGTAAAATTATTGTGGTAATTTGACTAATGTTGTATCATTCCTTTAATTAATAGGTGTTTGCTTTGCAAGAAGCATCTATAGGACTTTTTCCAGACGTGGGTGCTTCATACTTTCTTTCGAAGCTTTCAGGCTATTTTGGTAATATTCTAATTATCTATTATCTATCTTTTTGGTTCATCGTCACATTATCAACATTTAATTTTAATATTATTGTTATAATGATAATAAATTTCAATATTTAATTATTAAAATATGCTATTATTAATTTCAATTAAATAATCAAGATTTTAATTAAAAAATCAATAAAAATGATTTTTTTTTCTAATATTTTATTGAATTATTAATATTAAAATGAAAATATACATCAACATTCCATTTTATAAATAATTTTTGTCATTTGTACACGAAAATATACTTATTTTGATGTTCCAATTTTATGATGACATGAATTTATATAGAGAGTACCTAGGGTTAACAGGAAAGGGTTTGAATGGAGCAGAAATGGTTAAATATTAATGAGGCCTAGCCACTCATTTTGTCCCTTCCAACGGTATACACATATAACATTGTGACATCATATATTATGCATTATCTAGTACTCCCTCTGGTTCTAATTATAAGATCACTTTGACTTTTTTGGAGAAATTAATTAAGGATGCAAAATTAATCACTTTAAAATGTCTATAGTTATTTTTTTCCCTCAAAACTAATTTATCTTACTTATAAACTATCGTATAATACAATTACATGTAATATATGTTAAAATTAAGTGGTCTATTTGACTTTCTTATATCCACAAAAAAGTCAAAATGATTTTATATTTAGGACCGGAGAGAGTAATTAGTAAAATTCACGTCACTTTCCTTTGTACAACAGAAGCTAAATTTGCTGGGAAATTCCCTACGTTGCTCTGTGACAACTTCTGATATCTCAACAATTACTGCATTCATAATTGATAAATTTACTGAAACAACTTATCTTAAGAAGGATACAGCCTCCTGAAGAGGTAATTTTGTGGTTATTCTAATACATATAGTTTAAGACACAGCGGCGGAATGTATATGGAGTTTGAATGAAAAAGAACAATAAAATTATTCAACTATCAGAGTAGGAGAGGTACTAAATGATTTCTCTGGATATTTGGCTCTACTAGTGAAGAGCACCACGTTCGAGTGTGCGTGTGTGCGTGTAGCGCGCCCTTGGGTCCGCCCTTCAAGAAAATAAGAACCAAGGGGATAGTGGAAGCTAACCCCTGGGTGTCGTTCGCTTGAGGAGCCTAACGCAAAAGATGACCTAGTAGCTAAGATGCAAACTAACAAAAGCGGGTAAAAATATTGTATTTGGTTTTTTAATAGAATAGATGCAAAAGGTGTAATATGTTCAAAATTAAAATAAAAATAAGATAAAAATGAGATTTGGAGGGGGATGAAAATGGAATCATTCTTGATAAATAGAAACATTGGGATTCATTGCTTCGGAAGATTTTTAGGGAGTTTAATGTTGATTTTTGAAAGACCCCTAGAGGAATCCCTCTAGGGTATGCTTAGATTAAATTAATTAATGCCGGAATCCCGCACATTACTTAATTTAACCTAAGTTGATTAAGCTCAAAATCAAGGTAAATTTGCTAATTGTAAGGGGCTCCTAATCCAACAACCAGAATCCCGAATTGCCACTTAATTAATCCTAGGGTTTCAATTCATTATTAGAATCTCACATAATAAATCAAGACTCTAGGATTGAAGTCCAATGCCACTCATGCAATTTGACAAATCCAAAACCAATTAAACCTACTAATCGCAAGGAACTCTTGATCCTACAACCAGAATCCCGAATTGCAACAAGATTAATCCATTAATCCCAACTCCTTGATGGAATCCCAATCAATAAATTGGAACTAATAGATGGAAGCCCAATGTTACTCAAGCAATTAGTAGATTTACTTGCTACTTTCTAAACACAAACACTTGACATATGATCCACCAAGCAAGAATCCTCACTTGGCACAAGATTTTAACAAGAAAACATAGATTAAATGATGAACCCATACAAATGACATATGCTCAAGTCAATAGGTGCAATGTCAAGCATCCATACAAAGAAAATAAAAAAAGACAAATTGTTTCCACCACTCTCATAAAAAGATATGGAATAAAATTAAAACCAAATGAAGAAACAAGCCCTAGAATCCTAGAAACATGCTTAAACATAAGGAAGAGAGAGTGGGAGAACAAGAACTCCCCTTTGAAGCTTCAAGCTCATCCCTTGGCTCCCACCACCAAGAATGGTGGAGCCTAGCTGCTGCTCTTTATGGGAGGAACACCAACAAGAGAGGAAGAAGAAGTTGCCATGGGTGGAAGGAAAGGAAAATGGAAGATGGCATGAGAGATTTGAGAGAAAATGGGGTAGGAGATGAAATGGAGGTGGATGGAATGAAGGGACTGAGGTGTTAGTTCGAAATATATGTGAGGAAGTCGGGTATAGGTCATTCAAGCTCGGATATACCCATTTGGAACCCTAAAAACCCGAAATATCAGCAAAATTTCGCATCAGAAAAATCGCGTTCTCGCTGCAGCCAGAACTTTTGCTCGCTGCAGCCAGGAGTACAGAGTCTCGACCCCTTACTCTCTGTCTGCCTCACTGCAGCCAGAAGGTTTGCTAGATGCAACCAAATGGACAGAATTTTAGGGCTGAATTTGTGCTTTTGCTAGCTTCCTTCTCCACAACTCGATCCTCGATTTGGCCAATTTCCTCATGCAACCTTCTTCCTCTTTTGGTCATGAGCGACCCTGCAAGTGGAAACAAGACTAAACAAGGATCAAATAGCCCTATAAATTAATCAATATAATTAATCTACAATTATGGCTAATTAATCCTAATTTTATACTAATTTCACTTGAGAGTTTAAGACATTCAATTAAGCACTATTGGACCAAACTTGCATCTCAATCATGTTAATTGCCTCAAATTAGGCATATAAAAACCATAAAAATTAGAGATTTGTCAACTAGTCTCCATTCGAATAATCCAACCCATCAAGGGTAGACTCGAACTCATAGTCAAATGTAACAAAGCCCTATATAAAAATAAGTTGCATTGTGTATGACTTGATTATGGATATATAGTTCAACTTCTTATAAATATGTTCATCCTTCTGATTTTCCTTTGGTGTGTGCATATATTCAAATGCTTGGTATCATAATTAATGAACCACATGGCTGTACAATAAACCAACGTAAGCAGTCTCAAAAAAATTAAAGTAGGGATTATTGCGTACAATCAGATTCCTTGCCAAACAAGTTTTCATCAATTTTTGTTAGTTTACTGTCCAATGTGCATGATGCAATTTCTTAAATGTTATCCTACTATTTCATAAGACACAATGATTACAGTAAAAATTGTTCAATCCTTGGTACGCATACTTCAATTTGATGTTTAATTTTCTTTCTTCGGAAAAAAATCGAAATACGGAATTCTTGGACAAGAATATAATATTGTTTGAATGTCATAATGATTTTAGTAGGAAAAGGAAATGGAATCTGAAGGATCAGAAAAGTGGATTGTAGAAGCATTAAATAACATGCGTACATCTTGTCCTACTAGTCTCAAGATATGGCTTAGATCAGTAAGTATACATTATTAGAGATCACATTCAAAAGTTATAATATAATGAAAGAATTGAACGATGCCTTAATTAGGTGAACCATTGTGATTAATTAGGTGAGAGAAGGCAGAGTACAAAGAATTGAACAATGCCTTAATAGGGATTACAATATTTGCAGCCATTTCTTGCGAAGAACTATCAACAATGATTTCTATGAGGTCAGAACTATTACTAATATAATTGATCAATTGTTGAGCCGTCTTCTTCAATGCTCATAATTTCGTATCAATATATATATATATATATCATAATTATATTATATTGTGGCAAGCTTTATTTAAATAGACCTTTAAAAACTTGGATATTCTTACAGGGTTCAAGAGCAACGCTATTTGATAAGGACAAGAAGGCTACGGTAATAATAAAATTTTTTAGAATCCTTCTAATATATATATACCTAGAACATAGAGGGTTTAACTTTCATTTTTTTTTTTACCAGAAGTTTAGCTTTCAATATTTGGTTCTTATGATAATATATCATAACATATTCTGTCGCTTTGATTTGTGTGTTGGTGTATTTGACTAGTGGGATCCTCCAAAGCTGGAGCTGGTTTCTGGAGAAATGGTACATCAGTGCTTCAGAGAGGTTGAAGAGAAGGATTGGGAGTATCTGAATCTCCCTCAGTGATCAATATACCAAGCAAGTTGTAGACTGAAGGATGGAAACAGAAAGGCCTTTATCTGAAAAAGCATATTTGTAAAATATTTGGATATGATTAAAGTCTTGAGGGGTTATTATTTTAGTCTTGTTTTAGGTAATATGTATAGCATGGACGTATCATCATCATCATCAACATAATTATTGTGCAAGGAGTCGTAAGCCCAGATAAATTTTCTATAACTTTTTTAAGGGTGAAATTGTTAAAGCTTCTGGGTTAAGTCTGAGTAATTAAGCGCACTGTTCCTCTTTTTTTTTTTTTGGGGGGGGGGTGTTGAAAGGTAATTAATCAGGCTCACTTTTTGTATTGGTTCCTAATCCCGTTTATTTTGTGAAAAACTGGTAGGCCAAGTTACTTGTTAGGCCCGCTACACAAAATAAATACTTAAAGATGTGCCTTATAATAAGGATTGTAAAGAGTATTTGATTTCACTTTTTTTTTTATGATTTTGTCGCTATACAAAATAAACATGTGAATATAGTTTTGTTTTGCAAATTACAAAAGTTATTTTCTTATGGAAAAAAAAGAACTTAATCTCTTTGGTAATGACACCCTTAGATTTTGCAAGTCTCTTGCCTAACTTATGCGTTGTATATGGAAAACAATAACTTAATCTCTTTGGTATTGACACCCTTAGATTTTGCAAGTCTCTTACCTAACTTATACGTTGTATAGTAAAATCGTTTTAATATTCGAATTTATTAGGATATTTAGAGAATATTTTGATAGATTGAAATATTAAGTGAATCCCTATCACTACTACACAAAAGGCCTATTGCAGCGCTTATTTGGGCTTAATCGCGGCGCTTTTAGGTCTTTAGCGGCTACCCTAAGAGAAGCCATCATACAACATAGGATGTATAATGTTCCTGAAGATCAACAAACAAGGTTTAAGTGTTTCTTCATGGTCCACCGTCCTTACAACACAGATTATGAAGGAAGATTGTATGCCACAGGTCAAGCACACTATTGGAGGTCCTACAATAACTGGCCAACATATGAAGAACAGGCTCTCAAAAACCTGTATCTCTTCCTCCATAACCTCAACAATTGCTCATCCACTAATCAAGAATTAACATGTACCTCTATTGGCCCAATACCTCATCGACCCTTTGTCCCAAGAAATCCTCACGTCTGGTACAGAAGGACCCGAGAACAGGAATTTTCTCCACAGACTCTGAAATTACTGGATCCAGATTACGGCCCAAGAATTATTCCAGACCCAGAATCCTCAGCATGCCTCTGCTTCCTCACAAAATCCATTCCTGAACAGTCTCTACCAAGATTCCCAAGATCCCGATGATGACAGCACAGTTGATCCTGATTCTCCTCCTGATCCGAATATGTCACCCAGCCACGAGCCCATCTGCAAAGGATAGACAAGAGAAATAATCATCCCTATGTAGTCATTATGATATCACCCTTCCCAGACTTTAAAAAAAAAAGAAGGGTGTCGGTAGCCACTTTTGTCGCCAAGCCTTTACTGCTTTTGCTTTATGTGTCAGTCGTCAGTCGTCAGTCGTCAGACGACAGCCTGTAACATATTTTATAATCATGTGTCTGTAATATATTGTGTGTCGGCAGCACGTGATAATCATTCACCACTGCTTTATCCCATCAGATTAACCCTGGTTGAAAAAGGACTATATGCCTCAATCTGACTGGCTGAACCCTTTACCAGAGTTACTCACTTAATCCTAGTTAGGTTCCCCGCTCCTTATATAAGAGGAGTCCTCTCATCTTGTAAGATCATCAGAAGTTTGTAAGAATTATCCACTGTGAATATAAGCATGTATTTCTAAACGCTTCTCTTTCTTTCTGAAAGCTTATCTTTCAATATCTATCTTCTAACTCTCTCAGAGATTTCATTATGCTCTGCACTTGCCTTCTATGAAGAATCCTGTGTATCAGAAGAAATCTGACATGATCCATTAAGGTAGATATTATTATTAATCTGTATGATTTTAGTATGAAGCTCTACGCGATCATGATACCCCAAGTCTATTAAGGCAAAGGAATGCCATGAAAAGACATAACGGTAATGATTTGTAGAATTTCCATACTGAGACTCTACATATTAATAGGGTACTCGACCCCTGTGGTATCAGAGCCAGCCCGTCTTCGCAGAGAGCAGGGTATAGATATTGTTAGTGCAGGAAGTAAGGAAGAATCTCTCTAAAATGGATCAAACTTCTTCTTCTACTGATGAAACTACTCGTCTCTCCTCCACTCTCTCTATTTCCAACCTTCCCTCTTCCATCAAACGCACTTTGTCCAGTAAAATAGACCATCTAGTGGAATTTACTCATATCCCAGATAATGCTCGTGTACATCCTACAGAAATGCCTCTGTTAAGCCCTTACTCTTTATACCATCGTGAACGTTCTACTTTTCCGTACTTTGATTTCCAGAAATACTCCACCAGTAAAAGAAATAGTTCAAAGTTTCAGGATCATTCTGATGACGAAGATCTGGTCACTTTTGTTAGTGCAGCAAACCCGGAATGTGGACAACTCCTCAGGTGGAAAGTGACCAGATCTTAGTGTTACCGATGGAGTATTTCTTTTACTGGTGGAGTATTTCTGGAAATCAAAGTACGGAAAAGTAGAACGTTCACGATGGTATAAAGAGTAAGGGCTTAACAGAGGCATTTCTGTAGGATGTACACGAGCATTATCTGGGATATGAGTAAATTCCACTAGATGGTCTATTTTACTGGACAAAGTGCGTTTGATGGAAGAGGGAAGGTTGGAAATAGAGAGAGTGGAGGAGAGACGAGTAGTTTCATCAGTAGAAGAAGAAGTTTGATCCATTTTAGAGAGATTCTTCCTTACTTCCTGCACTAACAATATCTATACCCTGCTCTCTGCGAAGACGGGCTGGCTCTGATACCACAGGGGTCGAGTACCCTATTAATATGTAGAGTCTCAGTATGGAAATTCTACAGATCATTACCGTTATGTCTTTTCATGGCATTCCTTTGCCTTAATAGACTTGGGGTATCATGATCGCGTAGAGCTTCATACTAAAATCATACAGATTAATAATAATATCTACCTTAATGGATCATGTCAGATTTCTTCTGATACACAGGATCCTTCATAGAAGGCAAGTGCAGAGCATAATGAAATCTCTGAGAGAGTTAGAAGATAGATATTGAAAGATAAGCTTTCAGGAATGTGGCGCCGCGATATGCTATTTTTGTAGTAGTGTATAAATAAGAGATAGATTAAGATATTTAGTGAATGCCTATAAATAATAAGCAATATCGTGAGGAGCTACGTACATCACAATTTGAACCAGAAATGCATATTTAGACCTTAATTTTGTATTGCTCTCAATCTCTCAGTTGTCCTTTTGCATTGTTTTTTTATACAAAAATTTTAGGAAATGAGTTTAGCTCACCCACAATCAAAGGGCAGAGATCCTAACTTATGATTTACTGAGGCCTATCCCTGTGGGCTCTGGAATATGTCAAGCAAACCATTTTTTCTGTCCACACAGATAATTTTCGTTCAATTTCACTTAGTTGTGGATATGCATCTCCAAGTGCCGCGTTGGAACCACATTTAAGTGGTACTCTCAAGGAATCGAACACTCTCCAAGCCCTTTTCATTGTTTTTAATATGGGTAAATCTGACTTTTTTTTTATTTTCAATCAAATTTAATCAATTAATCATGTTACCTTGATTCTGTGACAAATCTCTGATTTGTAATGCTTTTATATGATTAAATTGAGGCAATTAACATGATTAAAATGCAAGTTTTGGTTTGATAATGTCAAATTGAATATCCCAAACTCTCAAGGGAAATGAGTGTAAAATTAGGAGTAATTAGCCATAATTGTAGATTAATTGTATTAATTAATTTATAGGGCTATTTGATCTTGGTTTTATCTTATTTTCACTTGCAGGGTCGCTCAGGACCAAAATATCGGACCCGGGGACGAAGAAAAAGGCCAAACAAAGAGGTAGAACTGAAGGCTCCTCTCTGCGACGAGTCAGACGGCGAATAGGCCCCCAAATTCCAAAGAAGGAGTGAGCTCGCCGTGGCTTCGCCGCGGCGAGCCCACGGCGAGAAAACCTCAAAGTTCCAGAAAAGAATGTAGCTCCCCGGCGAGCGAAGCGTTCTATAGCTTATCAGTTCGCGAATTTCAGGCCCAATCCGGATCTAACTCATTACCCACTCACTTGACTCAACTTGGGGGACATAAAACACGAAACTTAGACCCCATTAGGGCAGATTTGGTTCACATTTCACACCCCCAAACCCTAGCTCTCTCCTTTCTCCATCTCCATCTTCATCTTCTTTCTTCCTTCATCTATGGCTTCTACACCTTCTTTCCTTGTTGTTGGTTCCTCCATGGAGAGTAGCAGCTAGGCTCCACTATTCTTGGTGGTGGGAGCCAAGGGATGAGCTTGAAGCTTGAATAGGGGAGTTTTTTCTAGTTCTAATTCTTCCTCCATTTGTTGTATTTATGCTTTTCTAGGGTTCTAGGGGTGCATTTATGGCATTTGGTGGAATGTATTAATTGCATTTGGTTGATGTGCATTTATGGCACTTGGTTGAGTGCATTTATGTCATTAGGGTTAGAAACTATGTTTATGTTATTTCCTTCTTGTATAATGCTTGACATTACTACTTATTAACTTTGAGTTTATGAAATTTATGGGTTCATAGTTTTGTTATTCTCTTTGTGAAAATTATGTGCTAATGCAAGGTGGCTTGGTTAGTGGATTAAGAGTGTTAAGTTATTTGCTTGATGGTGATGGCATAAGAATTAATTGGTTGTGTTGAGACATTGGGCAAACATTCTTTAGGTCCTAATTTAGTGTATGGGTGGCCATCAATGGATTAGGGTTTAGAGAGAAATTTAGAGCAATTATGGGGTGGCCCAAATTGTGGATTTAAAAGTCTTGCATAATCAATTATTTCTTGATTTTGAACTTAATCAACTTGGGTTAAATTAAGTAATGTGCGGGGTTCCAGTATTAATTAAGTTAACATAATCCTAGCCTAGAGGGGTTCCTCTAGGGTCCTTTAGAAATCAATTAAACTCCCTGAAAATCGTTAGAAGTAATGATTCCCGAATCTCTCATTCATCAAGAATGATCTTTATCCCATTTTCATCCAAATCTCACTTTAAATTCCCACCTTTTACTTTACCTTTTGCACATACCAAACTTTATACTAAGACCAAACAAAAAAAATGCTTTTTACCCGCCTTTTCAAGTTTACATATTAGTTATTAGGAATCACATTACACTAGGCTCCTTGAGATCGACACCCAGGGTCACCTTCCACTATCCCCTCGGGTTTAATTTCTTGGAGAGCGGAATCGAGGCGACACTGCACTGACATAACCCCAACGGTTAGGTGCTCTTCATTCTAGTAAGATGTATAGATGGAAGTACCTTATAATAATGGCTGTAAGGATAAGCAAAATAAATTCAAGTGCCAAAACTCTTCAAATAGCAAATTTATTTCTGTTCAAGTATCATTAAGTAATGTTTCCTTTTATGCAGAGACAATAAGGGAAATTAAAATGATTTTTCTTTTTACATGGCGAATAAAGTTTGAACTTTGAATTTCTACCTATATATACATCACCTCATTGTAGCCATATGAGCTAGCTTGAAGTGGATAAAAATGATTACTTCAATAGACTAATAAACGAAATTCATAACTAAACTTTATTCCTTAGAAATTGAAACACAGATGCATCACAATGATAATAACTAACTAATAAGATGATACTAAATAACATTACTTTGATCTTGAAAACCAACCAAATATTGGATTAATACTAGTAAACCCCCCATCAATGGATAGATTATGCCCACTTATGTACTTGGATTCATCACTAGCCAAATAAAGTGCAGCTTGAGCCACATCCTCTTCCTGTAGATAAACTCCTTCGAGATTCGAATAAACAGTAGAACATCCATCATCGTCTAATTTGAAGAAATCTTTTGCAGCAACGTTTGCAATGAAATATGGAGACAAACAATTCACTCGGATCCCATATTGGCCAAGTTCAGCGGCCACATTCTTAGTGAGACCCACCAAGCCATGCTTAGAACTAGTGTAAGCATGTGTTGCAACCCCTCCTACACTTGAACAAACACTTCCCACATTTATAATGCTTCCCTTTCTTTTAGGAATCATGACTTTAGCAGCATGCTTGGTGCCCAAAAAAGGACCCGTAAGGTTCACACGAACAACTTGTTCAAATTCACTTGCTTCATTGTCAAGAATGCTTGGCTTAGCTTCATCTACTAAGACAGCATTGTTGACCATTATGTCAAGACTTTGATGCTTAGAAATAGCAGTTTTTATGGCAGTTTCAACATCAGATTCTTTTGTCACATCACAGTGAATGTAAGAAGCATATTTGGATCCGATATCATTGCATACTGCTTGTCCTTGTTCATCTCGAATGTCTGCAACTATCACCTTTGCGCCATGTCTAGTAAAGAGCCTTGCCATGCTTGCTCCTATTCCCCTTGCACCGCCTGTGATCAATGCTACTTTTCCACCTAATCTGCACATATATATACATATATGTATGTATGCATGCATGCATGAGGTCAATTCAATTTTTGTGTAATTTTCTAAAAGAATGTATGCATAAAATGATTAGAGATATAAATTGTAGCTCCCCAATCCTTAATATAGAACTAGTTGTTGTGAGGTTGAATTTTGTCATTAATAAGATCTTAATTCATTTTGTTTCTCATACTTATCATTTTTCCCAAATTAGTCTATCTTTTTATCTGACATATAATCTAATATTATACAAGGGTATATAAAGTAGATCATGTCACAATTGGTATAAACAACTAATTTATCTAGCCTCTTTCATCTACTCAAATTATTTAAATAACTTTTATATTACAGGCTTGATGAGTAATGTAAAATAATTTATCCTAAAAAAACATTTTATTGGGTATCTGCAAAAAATTTTGAAATACATTATAAATTAAAAGGGAGGGCAAAAATCTTGATAATAAGATCCATACGGGAATCCATATGGTTTTGTGCAAATTGTCTTCTGCTTCTTTATGATCCTTATTGTCTTTCAACAAATAAATAAGTTAGTAAACCCCCCAAGAGTTAAAATACAAGGGAGAATTGTTTTAGTTCATGCTATATGGTATGGCCTATCAGAAAAGAAAATAGGTAAACAAAACAGATAAAAGTGCCATATGATTAGTTCTCTCTGTGTGTGTACCTTGTTGCCTCAAGAAAGAGCTGTGGAAGACTTGCCATTTCTGATGAAGTATTGACAGCTTTAATAGAAATTAGTCTGAAATCAGTATTGAAAGATGAAACTATATCTGAAAACCTCCATCACTTTGATACATATTTATACACAAGCATCTTAAGTTGACATTTGGCATTATCTTCAAGGAATCTTACTCATTTTTCTGATCACATGGTCGATCGACTATAGATAAAAATATATCGTTGACTCCATATAAAGTCATCAATTTAATAACACCGCACATTAAACATGAGGTAATTGAGCTAGAATAATACACATGGGCGGCAATTTTAAATAATTCGAAATAATGTTTACATGCCATCGATGTTGAAGAGTAACTCTCACTCTCTCTCTCTCTCTCTCTCACACACACACACAAGCTAAATAAAAAAAAAATCAATAATCAATGAAATTTAGAGAAGTCGGAAAATTTGGTATTACTTCTTTCTGGTTTATAGAAGTCATGTATTATATGTTTATTATGCTATTTAATTTCTGTTAAATTATGTTTGTGATATTAATAAATTCATAAAATTTCTAAATTATTAATTTTTAAAATAAGTGTTACTTTTCATGTATAATTTGTTTGATGAAATTGTAGACTTGGTTTTTGGCTTCCATAAATGATGTCAATCATACAAATGCATTTTCCTAAAAGTATGGATACTTATATATATATATATATTAGCACAATGGTTTTCCCATTTTTTCCATCTTATGTAAGATGGCATGACGTTTGATGGCTAAATTTAATTTCGACCTTTGTCCAAGTCATCACAATGTTTTCCCATTAGTTCTTACTATGTAAGATGTCATGACATTTGATGGTTAGATTTAACTTTGAACTTTGTCAAAGTCATAACAAGCAACTTTTTAGCATATGCTTAATTGTTGGCCGTAATTAGATAATATAACGTGTATAAATTATGCCAGTGAGCAAGAATGAAAAATTTAGTCTAACAGTTTTATATGTTCTAGTCAGAAAAAAATTTAAAAATTATTAAATCATATAAGACAAAACCTTGATTGTTGGCAACAACATTTGAGATTAAAAAGTGTTTAATTCATTAACCTCTGAACAGTGGGCAGATAAAGAGAAATAAGTTAAAACGAAGGTGGGTCAAATAATTGAAGCCAATAATAATGTGGCCTGAAAGAATATTGGTTGAATTTTTAAATAGCATTGAGCTGCTAATGTCAAAAAAAGTGAACTCTAAACATAAATCATATGTTAAAATTGTTTCCATGTGAGGTACGTCATAGACGCGTTCCATGTGAGAAATCAGAAATCTTCAACTACTCATTTAACTTCAACATTATAAATAGATCCCAATCATAATTCCTTGTAGTGGTAGAGTTCTATGCACTCGTTCACTCTTAATTGAGGATTTGTGAGTCCTTAATTTCCTGAAATATGGCTTTGACTTTAAGCTTTGTGAGAGAAGCAAACCAGGTATCAATTCATTTCTTCCTTTGAATTTTGCTTTGTTGAAAAAATTGTGAGTCTTATGGTATTATCTTTGTAAAAGAAAATTGAAGGCAATCGTATTAAAATTAGGGGAAAATTTAGATCCATAATTTGCCCACAGTCATTATGTCTAATCCTCAAATCAAATATTGTTAGATATGTGTGATTTTTATTATTAATAATGATAGAATTTGGAAATTTTTATATCAAAGTGAATTTTGTTATTAAGAAAAGTCCATTGTGACAATATTTAATTGGAGAATTGAGTGTAATGGATATTAGAAAATAGACCTAAGTTTTGTTCCTAAAAATAATACCATCAAAATATTCTAAATCAAAACATTTGGCCAAAAAATATTTTACTTTTTCTTAGAAAAATAAAATAAATCGGAGAAATTTTTTTACTATTTTATTTTAAATATCAAAATCAATAATTTTATATTTTTAATCTAAAAGAAAAGGCTATAAAAAAAGAAAAGAAAAGTAATTCGTTACTTCCCATCCAACCAAAGGGCCAGATACAGAGGGAAGGAGAAATGGATGAAGCAAAAGATTTAATCAGGCCATAGCTAAATAAGATGTTGATTTCATATATTTCCTAGAGTTTGAATAATAATTAAGCCACACAGATTATTCGTGGTTATATTATCAGTGTGACTTTGTGGAAGTATCTTATTTTATATTGATATTTTTTTTTTTTTTTGTGGTGCAGGTACTTTTTGAAGGAAATTCTTGTGTGAAGGAAGTGATACTAAACAGGCCTCAAAAGCTGAATAGTCTCAATCACGAAATGGTAAGTCGAAGTCACATAATTAATATTCCCTACTTCCTTTGTAAATATAAAACATATTTATTTAGTTTAATTAGATTATAAATCACAGTTAATTTAGTTAAAAGCATATGATGTTACTAAAATTCCCTAACTATATTCCTTTATTCTTACATTCCCTCTCTTATTTGTTTGTCATTATAATCATTAATAGGAATAATTTAAGAAAAACATCAGAAAAATAAAAAGATGCCATATATTTAGGAATAAATCCGTCTTCCTAAACAGGTTCTATATTTAAGAATGAAGGAAGTAATTAGAAGTCAATGTACTTGAAGTAAACAGTAAATCATTTATCAAATGCTAAAAGACGCCGACTTGGATACTATTCAATTACTTCTCTGTCTATTTTTGCAGATAAGTCTGATGAAGGAGAGATTGTCGATGTATGAGAATGACCCTTCTGTAAAACTCGTAATTTTGAAGGTAAATGAGTAGCTGAAGATTTATTCATCAACCCCGATAATTCATTATTTAATTTTAAATAAATTTCGGATGCTGTTGTAATAGAAGAATTAATAAGAAATATATAAGTATGAGCATATTTCTCCAAGTGAGCCTTATGAGCCTCAAACGCATATGTTCCTAATGTTGTACTGAGATGTCTCATGTCCATATTAAAAGGTTAAACTTTATCTTAATACAGGCTAATGGAAAAGCCTTTTGTGCTGGTGGTGATGTGATATCAGTGGTTACTTCTTCAGTTGTAGGTAGGTGAAATAATGTTTAAATTGAACATTTTTTTTTCATATTATACGTCTTTTAATATATATATATATATATATATATGGTGATTGTAAATATAGGACACTGGACTTATCCAGCAAGCTTTTACAAGAAACAACTTACATTGGACCATTTGATAGCAACCTACAAAAAGCCAGTGGTGAGCTTGCTAGTCCTAGATTATATCTTTTAATTAATTTCTAAGTTGTAACCGTTTGAAGTAGAAATTTAATTGTTTATGTAATAATATAAAGGTGGCTCTAATTCATGGAGTGGTCATGGGAGGAGGTGCTGGTCTATCCATGAAAACAAATTTTAGAGTTGTCACTGAAAGAACTGTATGTATCATCTTTCTTCTTCTCTCATATCCCCTTCAGTCTTAATATATTAGATATGTTTAAGAATAAAGTCATAATTCCTACTATACATTTTTTTACCCTATCATTCCTTTTTCAGTACTTAATGAGTTATTTTGTAAATGCCTTCTTACCACACAATGTCCTATGAAAGTATTTAATGATCATGTTATTGAAGGGGTAAATATGAAAGATATGATTCACTTTAATGATCATGTTAGTGAAGGGATAAATATGAAAGATATGATTCACTTTTGAGATGATTTTATTATTCCAATTAACTTACAATGATTCAAGCGAATAAATTATTATGGACTTATGTATAAATTAGATGAATGAACTAAATTTCAAGTTTTCAATAAAATTAGTTGTACTATTCATAATTAGTAACTTGTTATGATAATATGGATTTTTATGTTGAGTACAATATATATATATATATAGATTGTGGTCATTAGACTAATGTTCTATCCCTAATCAAAGACTAATGTTCCATCATTTATTCAATTAATAGGTGTTTGCAATGCCAGAAGCATCCATAGGACTCTTTCCTGATGTGGGTGCTTCATACTTTCTTTCGAGACTTCCTGGCTATTTTGGTAATATTAATTTTAATAACCTATCTTTAATTTATATCTTCCGTTGCATTAAACATATTATTTTGACAATTTTATTTGGAAAAATACTCTAATGGGAACTAGCAAATATATATACGTGATCATTGCTTATATAATTTTTCATTCTTAAAAATGAAAATATGCTCATTTTGATGTTCCAATTTATATCACATGTATATAGGGGAGTATCTAGGGTTAACAGGAAGACGTTTGAATGGAGTAGAAATGGTTAAGTGTGGCCTAGCAACTCATTTTGTCCCTTCCAAGGTATACATATATAACATTGTGGTTGTGACATTATACGTATTAACTACTACATTAAAATTCACATCACTTTCTTCTGTGCAACAGAAGCTAATTTTGCTGGAAAATGCTCTTCGGTCTGTGACAACTTCAGATATCTCAACAATTACTGCATTAATTGATAAATTTACTGAAAGAACTAATCTTAAGGAAGACAGCCCCTTGAATAGGTAATTTAATATCCAATGTTCACGGTACATGTATTTAAAATCTTTTCCTAGTATAGTATTTCATAAGACGGGTGCTTAAATCTTTTCCTAGTATATTTCTTTTCTTTTTTTTTTTAAGTTTTTCTAGTATATTTCACAAGACACAATGATTACACTAAATATTCTTTTGACAAATAAACAGACTGAACACAATCAACAAATGCTTCTCAAAAGGAACTGTTGAGGAAGTTGTTCTATCTTTGGTACGCATAATTGAATTTGTTGTTTATTGTTCAAATTGAAATGGGGTTTTATTAGACAAGAATGTGAAATCGTCTGAATGTCATAATAATTTTGGTAGGAAAAGGAAATGGAAGTTGAAGGAGCGGAAAAGTGGATTGCAGATGCAATAAGTTACATGCGTGCATCTTGTCCTACAAGCCTAAAGATATGGCTTAGATCAGTAAGTATATATGTGCGATGATGTGAGTGTGTATAATTAAAAATTACATTAAAAAATTACAAATTAATAAATAAATTGAATTTAATTATTGTGATTAGGTGAGAGAAGGAAGAGTACAAAGCATTGAACAATGCCTTTATCGGGATTACAAAATTAGCAGCCACTTCTTGCGAAGAACTGTGAACAATGATTTCTATGAGGTCAGAACTCTTAATAATACGGAGTGGTTTAATTGTTGAACCGTCCACTTCACTGCCCAAAAATGAAAGTATCAATATACTCCGATCATAATTATAAGAGTCAGTTCACTTTTTTAGGAAAGTCAATGAATGAAAATAGATCATTAAATTTTAATATGTTATATGTGATTAGAAAGATGATAATTTATAAGTAAAATAATTTAATTTTAAAAAAAAAAGACAAATATAGACAATTTAAAATAATGTATTTTGCATCCTTAATATTTCAAAAAAGGTCGAGTGGCTCTTCTAATTAGGATCGGAAGAGTATCAACTAATTTCTATTTTGGCAAGCTTTATTTGAGTAGACATTCTTTAAAAAGCTTGGGTTTTCTCGCAGGGTTCAAGAGCAAAGCTATTTGATAAGGACAACAAGGCTATGGTAATAATAAGATTTTTTTAACCCTTCTAATGTATATAAATATATATAAAAAAAAGAAAATAATTAGATAGAGGGTTTTACTTTGAATAATTGATTCTTATGTTTATATAGCATAACAAAAATTATTGTTTTCATTTGTGTGTTGGTGTATTTGACTAGTGGGATCCTCCAAAGCTGGAGCTGGTTACTGAAGAAATGGTAGATCAGTACTTCAGAGAGGTTGAAGATGAGAATTGGGAGTATCTGAAACTTCCTCAGAGATCTAACATACCAAGCAAGCTGTAGACTGATGCATATGAAAATGAAAAGGCGTTTTATCTGAAAAATGATATTTGTAACATTAGTAATATATACTGGGTCTTTAATATTTTAGTCTTGTTTTTTAGTTAATAATGTTGCACAATATAGCGTGGACTCATTATTGTTGTTGTTGGACAATGGTGAAACTGTTAAAGCACATCTAGAGTTAATTGATTAGTCTCACTTTGTGTACTGGTAAGAAGTGGTAGTTAATAGTTTAACCTCCTCACATTAGTTTTGATAAAGTGATTAGATGTGCTTTATAATTATTGAGGATTGTAGATAGTTAGGCCAGTGATATAGGCTCAACCCACATATTAGAGACGGATTGGGGCTGGGATTTTCCCAACCAGCTAGATTGTGGGTTGCACAGGCCCACACTATATAGTATGTATGTTGGCTGGTTGGCCCACTACATATATTTTTTAAAAAAAGAAAAGGAAAACCTCCTTCCCAATACATTAAGTTATGTTTTAGATATTTCACTAATTCAAATTGTTGTTCATATAATAAATTGTGGTGCTTGTATATTATATTATAAACTTTGTTAATAAAATTATTAGTACAATAAAAATAGAAAGATGTCTATACAAAAATATGTAATGATGAAGTCCATAGTTTTATGGTATTTGGTGTATTATACTTTATTAGTTGATGCGATTGTGATATATTTTTGTTGATTTGAAACTTTATTTATTCTCTTGTAGCATTTTTTAAAGTAAAAAAAAATGGCACGATTATAGTTGAGGTTTCTACAGCCTGCCGCATAACCTGTGGGCTGCTGTAGGCCAGCCTACAACTCGTGGGTTGACCCATAATGCGAGATAGCTAATTGTAGGGAGTATTTGGTTTTTCTTCTTTCAAAGGGATAATTACATTGAGGTGTTAAATAAGAGCCATCAGTTTTAGTGCCGGTAAAAGCATTTAATGCCGCTTCTCATTTCCCCTAATCAATGCAGTTCTGTGATGGGGAGACAAAGTTGAGACTACATTATCATGGTTCAAGAGATTATTCATTCTATGTGAACAATGAAGAAGAAAAAGGGATTTATGGCGATAAAAATTGATCTTCATAACTCTTATAATCGGGTTAATTGGAACTTTGTTATGAAATGTCTGAAGAAGTTGAAGGCACCAGCATATTTTATTTATATGGTCTATCAGTGTTTGTCTTCAGCAAAGTTGCAAAGTTGCAGATTTCTTGGAATGGTCATAATGGTGATAGTTGTAATCCTTCACAGGGTTTGAGGCAAGAAGACCCAATCTCTCCTTATGTATTATTTGTGTTAGTAGTGGAACGTTGATAACTCCTAGAAATTCATGATATTTGAGTATATTTTACTTGAGTTTTTGTCTATTATTTATACATTTTGGATACTCAAGAGGGAAAATGCTCATTTGATTTTCGGTTTCACATTATTGTTAATTATGTAGAATTTGATTGTTTTCATAGTTAGTTTCTTATGTTGTTGTATATAATTTTTGTAGGAATAATTTGAAGCAATAAACAAGAGATTTTAGCCCTCCACTAAGCTCCCAATTGAACAAAAGTAAGAAGAAGCCAAAGCAGCTCAAAGAATAAAGAAAAGAAAGGCAAAGCAGAGAATAAAGGACTTCGCCGCGGCGAAGTACATTTCATTCTGCCCATTTTGGGAGAGCTCGCCGTCAGCTCGCCGCGGCGAGCGACACTTGATTCTGTAATTTTTAGGACTTCGCCGTGGGCTCGCCGCGGCGAGACCCACGGCGAACTTCGCGTTTCTGCGCGTTTTGGACAGAACAGGCGCGTTTTAACTGATATAAAAGCTAGGGCTTCGTTGTGAGCCCTCATTCTTCGACTTCTGGGCATATTTTGGGGGTGTTTGGCTCTGCTAGGGCTTGGAGATTGGTGGGATTTGGCTTGGGCTCGGAGCTTCAAAGAGATTTGGGCTTCCTCTCTTGGTTTATCTCTTCCTTCTTCATTCTCTTCTCTTGTTCTGTTGTAATGTTGTATATATATGCTCCCTTGGAGTTGTAGAACATGAGTAGCTAAATACTTTGATTCTAGGATTATTTTGAACCCTTGTATGTATTGATTCTTGATTCCTCCTCTTGATTTGTGATTAATGATATCTATGTGCTTATTTTACCCCGTTCTTAATGTTTCTAAGTGCTTGATCACCATTTAGATGTTGTGTTCGCTTGATTTATGACTCGAGAGAGCTAGGTTGAGTGTAGAACTTGGGTAAAGTAGTGCAAGAACCGGAAGTTTGCATGACGAACGGATGGTTTTGTTGGTAAGATAGAGATATACTTGCTAGCCTTGCATAGTCACATTAGGGTTAGAGTGTGATAATTGTGTTCTATCAAATTGTGGCAAGAGATTGTGTAAAGAATAGGACTAAACACTTGTTCTTGACTCGAGAGAGCATTACAAGTACTCTTTGAACCGTAGATTAGCACGTGGCTTCGTTGAGAGCTTCTTGAGGGGAGGTTAATTGAGTTTTGAGAAGTACCAAGGGGGATAGATAATTCTAGGACCCTTTTTATCCTTGAAGTTGGGGAATCACCTATTTATATTTTATTTTCTTATTTAATTTTCAATCCTCGTGGGAACGATACTCTACTCATCATTTTATTACTTGGCGCGACCCGTGCACTTGCGGCGCGTGGCGAACCAGGTTTGGCTTCCTTTTTGTTCAAGTGCACGGGGATTATCACACTCTCGCCCAATTTGAGTGAGTGCACGGGTCGTGCCTAGTAATAAAGTAGTGAGTAAAGTATCGTTCCCACGAGGATTTGTCCAAAACCAGGTCAAACAATGATTATCACACTCTCGCCCAATTTGAGTGAGACAAATGTAGGGTTTGAAAATGAAATAAGAAAATAAAACTATAAATAGGTGATTCTCCAACCTCAAGGCTAAAATAGGTCCTAAGATTATCTATCCCCCTTGTACTTCTCAAAACTTAATTAACCTCCCCTCAAAGAAGCTCTCAACGAAACCACGTGCTAATCTAGGGTTCATAGGGTACTTGTAAACGCTCTCTCAAGTCAAGAACAAGTGTTTAGTCTTATTAAGTGCACAATCTCTTGCTACAAGTTAATAAGACCCAATTTTAATGCCCCAACCCTAATGTGACTATGCAAGGCTAGCAAGTATATCTCTATCTTACCAGCAAAACCATCCGTCCATGCAAACTTCCGGTTCTTGCACTATTTTACCCAAGTTCTACACTCAACCTAGCTCTCTCGAGTCATAAATCAAGTGAACCCAACATCTAAATGGTGATCAAGCACTTAGAAGCATTAAGAATGGGGTAAAATAAGCACATAGATATCATTAATCACAAATTAAGAGGAGAAATCAAGAATCAATACATACAATGGTTCAAAATAATCCTAGAATCAAAGTATTTAGCTACTCATGTTCTACAACTCCAAGGGAGCATATATATACAACATTACAACAGAACAAGAGAAGAGAATGAAGAAGGAAGAGATAAACCAAGAGACGACGCCCAAATCTCTCTGAAGCTCCAAGCCCAAGCTAAATCCCCTCCAAACTCCAAGCCCTAGCAGAGCAAAACACCCCCAAGAATGCCCAGAAGTCGAAGAATGTCGAATAAGCTCGAAGCCCTAGCTTTTATTTCCTTCAAAACGCGTCTGAACTTGTCAAAACGCAGTAGAACACGAAGTTCGCCGTGGGTTTCGCCGCGGCGAGCCCACGGCGAACTCCCAAAAATGCCAGGAATGAAAGATGCTCGCCGTGGCTTTCGCCGCAGCGAGCTGACGACGAGCTATCCAAAATGGGCAGAGGCAAATGTACTTCGCCGTGGGTCTCGCCGCAGCGAGGCCACGGCGAAGTCCTTTTTCTTCTGTTTTCTGCCTTTTCTTCTTTATTCCTTGTGCTGCTCTGGTTTCTTCTTATTTTTGTTTAATTGGGAGCTTGGTGGAGGGCTAAAATCTCTTGTTTATTGCATCGAATTATTCCTACAAAAATTACATAAAACAAAATAAGAAACTAACTATAAAAACAATCAAAATCTACATAAATATACAATAATATGCGACCGAAAACCAAATGAGCATTTTTTCCCTCTTGAGTATCCAAAATGTATCAATGATTGAGTAAAACTCAAGGAAAATATACTCAAATAATCATGAATTTCTAGGAGTTATCAGCTATTTTCTGGGATTTTAGCCAACAACTGATCTTGGTTGATATTTGGAGTGCCCCTGTGCATCATCATAGTATCACAAAGAATATATATATCAATTCGTCCTTGATAAGATGGATAGTCATTTACCGAACTAGAAGGTAAATTCTCTCTCAATGGATGCCAGGCACACACTGGTTTCCTCTATGGCATCAGGTATTCCTATGTATGCTATGCAATCTAGCCAAATTCTTGTAGGTACGTGTGACGCAATTGATAAAAAGTGCCGTGGTTTTTTATGGGGTACAGCCTAAACCTCTAGAAAAACCCATTTAGTAGCATGGGAAGATGTTCGTAAGTAAGTGGGATGGTGGCTTAGGCCTAAGATGTGCTAGAAGACAAAATAGTGCTTTCATGATGAAGTTATGTTGGGGATTAATTCATAGAAGAGATTTGTTGTGGGTGACCTTTTTGAGAGACAAATACAAACATGGTTTGGAGGTTATTCCTAAGGTTGAGTTTGTTGCTCAAACATGAACCATTACAGTCATATGACCTAAGGACGTAGTGAATACGTTCCCCAGTATCGTTCTCTTGATGAGCCTATGGGTAATCTAATTCCTAAATAGTTATTTATACAATACAGAGAAGAATGTAGAAATCAGTTTAAAAGCACATTATTGAAAGTAGTTTTTTGAAAATTAAATTAAATCATCCTCCATGGCTAGAAATCGGGAAATCATTTTCTAAAATATTTTCGGGAATTTTTTTAAATACAATCTCATAAACCCTTTGAGAAATCCTCCTAAGCTAGGTTTGAATTAAAATAACTAATGCCGGAATCCCGGACAATTAGTTACCCTACTTCAGGTTAATTAAGCACAAGGATTCAACTAATTCTGTTGATTGTAAGGAGCATCTAATCCCACGACCGGAATTCTAAATTGCTTTATTAACCCAATGGTCCTAACTCTTTGATGGAATCCCACTCAATGAGTTACAATTAAAAGGTGGAAGTCCAATGCTACTCATAAGATTGAACAGAATATAATCAAAAGTTTCTCTTAAATTACAAATATTTGATGTTAATAGACTAGTGAGAATCCTTTACGAGCACAAGTTAAAACTAAAAGAAACTTTTAATTAAAGGCCCAAATTCATAGACTTAAAAGAAACTTATAGTTTAACATTGAGTCATAATCAAATAAAAGCAACTTAGAAAGATAAAAGAAACTACAACCACAGAAATCTACATTTTATTACCCTAATGATGCTCTTAGTATCCTAAAAGAACAACATCCTAAAAGAACAACATCAAAATAAATAGTAAAAACTACAGTAGAACAAAGTACTCCCCTAATAATGTTCAGAAACCAGTTTAGTTGCTGCTCTTCATAGAAGAATTAAAAACGAGTTTTGGAGGAAGGAGAAATTGAGAGATTGGGGTTTATGGCCTCCAAATGCTAATTATTTTCACCATAGAAGGGCGTATTTATAAGCTTAGGAGAGACCCGCTTGAACTAGAATATCCAGAAGCAAAATATCTTCAAAATATCTAAAGTATCTTATCCGAATCAAACAAATCCAAAATATCTTAATGATATATCTTCAAAATATCCGAAATATCTACGTCAGAAATTGGAGATTCATGGGTTTCTTTTCTGATGTTTTAAATATCTTGCAAATAAAAATATAATAAAACAAGTATCGAATATCCTAGTAATTTAATTGTTCCCAATTAATCCTCAATTATGTCAATTTTACCCTTATTTTATATAATTTCTATTTAAGGACTTGTGATAATATTTACGCTTATATTAGACCAAAATTGCATTATGAATATATTAATATTTCCAATTAAACACATAAAACTCACACAAATATAGGGATTTGTCTGTACTTTGTGGAAGTTGGAACCGGTGTAAAATGAAAAAATTCTTACCGCCTTTTGTTTTATCAGCAATTCATAGAGCTTATCCTTGTGGTAAAGGGAGAGGACCAGATATACCGATATGGAGACAAACTAGCTCTTGTGATTTTTCAGTTAAATTTGCGTACAGAATGTTAACTGATCATATGGGTAATAGATCTCGTGGCTGCTGGAGGAAAATTTGGAAGTTGCCTGTTCCTCAACGGGATTCCGGATGCTCTTATGGGTTTGTGCTAAAAATAGGCTATTAACTCATTGCCTAAGAGCTTCCAAATGTTTGCAGAATGATGAAGCTGCTTGTACAAGGGTGCATGTTTCATATTGGGTAAGGAAACAGCTTACACGCAGAAATATGGACATTAGTTTGGGAGCTGAAAATGGCATATGGGATTCTTGGTTGGAAAAACATTGTTGTTGAAACATATTGTTGGGTAGTGGTGCAGCTTCTTCGGGAAGGCTGGTGTGAGACACATCAAGACAAGGAGCTATTACATGAAATTAATAAGAAGCTTAGTTTGGAGTGGGAGGCTCGTGTGGAATGGTGTGGCAGGGAAGCGAATAGAGCGGCAGATACAGTAGCAAAGAATGCGTTATTTTGTGCTGAAGGGTCTTTTTCTTTTCTTTCAGGAAGTCCCCGATTTTGTGGATGTTTTTTCTTATGTACCAATCTGTTTATTATTATAACTTCAACTACTACAAATTTTTTATTCCTAAATATAAGTTCAGTTTGGAATCAATTAATGATATTGTGACTATTTTACCCCTATATTTGAAATAGGGAAGATGAGAGAGAAGGTTTATAATGCATAAAATATTATTTTAACACATATTCTTAAATAAAGGCAAAGTTTGTATTCCTTTTAAAAATAGGACATATTTAATGCTATAACTTCCACTTCTTCGTACGTGAGAAGTAGTTATGGTGAATTTATAATAAGGAGCAGTATGTGTAATTTCTGATTGTGCTGTACTTATAATATATATATATATACATATTTCTAATAGTATTTTTAACCTGCAATAGTTTTCTAATAGTAAGATTCTATAGAAATGTGTAGAAAAAGATATTAATTAAAACAATCTGGTATTTCAATAAACTATATGAAAAAAATTACAATAATAAAGAAATTGCAAACATTGGTGAATATTTATGACATTTGAATTTTTACACTTTATTTGACTGATTTAAACGAGATGTTAGGAAATTCAAATTTGATGTTCCCTTAGTTCCTTGCACATGCACATGCAGTGTTGTAAGAACCGGACCGGACCGGGCGGTCCGACCGGTTGGACCGTCGACCGCTCCATAGGTCGGTTCGGATTTTATGGTCTGACCGTTTATTGTGTTAAGCCGGATCGGGCCGTTTCCAGCCGGACATTGGACCGGGAACCGGAGCGATTTTATGAAAACCGGGCGGTCCAATCTAAAACAAAAAAAAAGATGAAAAAAAATAAAATCAAGCCCAAAAAAACCCAAGTTCTTAAAAAAGAAACCCAAATTCACTAGCTTCATATCTTTCTCCCAAATTAAAAACCCCAACAACCATTTGAAAATCTTATGGCTGTGAAATTTGATCTCCAAAACTCCAACCAATTGGTGAACATCATCTCTCTCATCATCATTCCTCTATTGTTGATGTTTAACGTCTCTTCCAAGCTTTTATTCTATATTTAGCACTTGTTGTCTTTCTACATTTTACATTTCTTTTAATATTTTTATCAGTTGCATATTCTATCTCTTACCTTTTGCATAACAGAAATTGCTTGTGTTCTTAACTTCTTAGTTCTTCTATCTCGACAAAAATTTCTGCAACTGTGATCCTCAAATGGTCCTATATGCCTTCTTTGTTTTGCTTACCTAAAGACAAGAATAATTGTTTTCTAAGTCTGTAATGACTATTTATTTCTTGGTCAATGGTCTTTCATTAAAAATTAAGAGGTGAAGGAACCATAATTTGTTTATATTTAATTTACATTTAAAAATCATATATTTTTCCTTAATTATTACGTCATCGGTCCGACCTTCGGTCCGACCGATCCGACCTTGCGAACCGTGACCCGATGCCCTCTCCGGCTCACCTTCCGGTCCGGTTTTTATAACATTGTGCACATGGGAATGATGAACCGCCTTTGCAGACAAATCTATCCCAACAACCATAATATTCACTTTGACAAAGTTAGCAAAATTTGTTCACATTCAAATACTCGTCGTACATTAAAACTGTACACCTTAGCATTTGAAAGAGACGAGGATGTTTCAAATGCTAATATTCACCATAATATTATTAATTACCTAGCCAAATTTCTTTTTCTTGTTAAAAATAAAGATAATACTTATCACCAATACAAAAACATGTCACGTTCTAAGAAAAGTTTCTATTTTTCAATTCCGAATTATCTGTCGTAATAAACAAGTCTGGGGCCTCCAACATGCCTCCCTCTTGTACCAATTGTAATGCTTCAACCTCCCAAATATTGTTTTCTTTTATTATTATTATTATTATTATTATTATTATTATTATTATTATTATTATTATATACAAAATGAATTATGCTTTGATATCTTATAAGCATGAAATATATAATTTTGAATTTTTTATGATTTTTTAAAGAAATTATATCTTAAAATTGTCTAGTTCTGATTTAATTACTTGAAAAATTATAAAAATTTAAAACTGCGCCATTTTTTATGTAGAATCTAACTGTTAAAAAAAATATTGGAGAAATTGCGTTATTTCAAAGGGTAATAAAGAGAGGCACATTAAAGGCCCCTAAGCCCAAATGAAACGACAGCATATACAAAACAAACTCTAACCTCTGTTTTCCCCAGTTTGCAATCAAAATCTTGATGTACACTAAAACAACACACAATACTCAAACACACACACACACACACGCACAATTATAGATTAGATCTCATATTAGCTTATAGTAGGAATGAAATGATATGTGTATATAAAGGATCAGAAGCTCCAAAAAAAAGAAATTATTTACCTCAATGCAGAGTGAAGATTAGAACTGGAGATCAAAGCCTAATGGTAGTACTGACATGAGAAAGAAGAGAGCCTAATATAGCCAAGAAAAAACTTGCCGGCAATAACAGTGAATATGAATGGCTGTTGTATAGATACATATTTAACTATATATATCCGGCAAGTCATTCTTGGCTGCATTACACTCTCCTCCTCTTCATGCAAGTCCCTTCCAGGCCATTTGCCGCAATCTCACATTTTGTGTGGTATGTATATATGTCTGTGTATGTGCGCATATATATATATATAAAGGGAATGGAATCTCCAGCTAGATTAGTAATGATAATGTAAAATAAGAGTGGTTTACAGAGATAGATATTCCTGAAGTGGAACTTGAATATATATATATATATATGTACTCCCTCTGGTTCTTATTATAAGGCACCAACTACCAATTCTCACAAACCAAGAAATGGTAGTTGGGTCCTTAAATCTAGGCTTAATTGACCATGTTTTCCAACTTCACCCTTCATTAAATGATACAACTTAACATTTTAAACTATGAACATTCATTAATGACAAGGGTAAAGTAGGAAAAATGTAATTAATGTGGCGGTTAGTGCCTTATAATAAGGACCAAAAATTTTGTTAGTTGGTGCCTTATAATAAGGACCAGAGGGAGTATATGAGAAGTGGCCTTATTTGCCAACCAAAAGCCAGATATGTATATACTAAATATATACACACACACACATGTAGATAAGTCACACCGCCTTATTGTCATGTCCCTCCAAATTCTTTACTTGATTGGGTATCGCAGATTGGGGACCAACACCAAAAAATTAGGGCCCCCCATTTCTCTTTTCCTATCACCCATGCCTGTTCTCAGGATTGATGATTCTGAAGAATCTTTCGTGAACAAGTGATAATTTTTTCTAGTCGAAACCAATATATTTTATTATTAGATCAGAGCAGCATATGGCATCAATCAGCATGCCAATAAGTACATTTTCCTATTGTGGGAAGGAATTAAAAAAAGGTAAAATGTGAAAATTTACCAATGACATTTATCACGATGAGCGTCTGGTATAAAAAAAATTTTTATGATGCTTAAATACAAAAAAAGTTTTATAATGATGCAAATTTAACAAAACCGTTATATATAAACAAACGACCGTTACATTTTTAGGAAGAAATCAGGTGAGACCCATGGAAAAAGTAACTGAAGTTTGGTTATAGATAATAGTTTTGTTAAATTAGCACCAATTTAAAAACTTTTTTGGTATTACAAAACACTTTTTTGTGCCAAATACTCTTCGGGTAATTGTCCATTGGTAAATTTGTGCTTTTGTCCGTAAAAAAACAGTAATATTTTTGTTAAGAGAGGTCATACACATGATCTTAAGAGAGGCCTAGAGTAAATTATTACTCCCTCCGGTCCTAATTATAAGACCACTTTGACTTTTTCAAAAAAAAATTAGGATGCAAAATTAATCACTTTAAATTGTCTATAGTTATCATTTTTCCTCAAAACTACTCTATTCTACTTATAAACTAATATATAATCTAATTACATATGGCATATGTTATAATTTAGTGGTCTAATTTGCTTCCTTAACTTTCACAAAAAAAAATCAAAGTGGTCTTATATTTAGAACCGGAGGGAGTACGCTTTTTAAGAAAAATTAATATGTAGGCTCATCTTTGTAATTTTACCTTATTTTTTAATTAGGTTCTTATATATTTTTTTATTTTTATTGGATCTTTGTAATTTTCTCAATTACAGTTAGGAATCCATATATACTCATAGTTTATTAATTTATAAGAAAAATGATGTGATTCTCACTCAACATACACATAGATTAATTTTTTCACATGGATGTAAATAAAATAAAAATCAATAAATTATTGATTATATATATGGATGCAAAGAGACGGTTATGATCATAAAAAAATTTTCTTTTTAAGATTATAATTAATGAATTAACTTAATTCCATAATTTTTTTCAAAAACATTTTATTTTGTATTTTGTCGTAATTTACATTTTACGTATGGTTTAGTTAGTATTTACATTATCCTTAATTAATAGATTATATGAACATAGAGACTAATATCGCCCTATAACTGAGGAAAACAGTAAAGAGCTAGTAAAAGAAAAAAAATAGTAACCTAATTCAAAATCATTTTAACCAATGAGCAAAGAATAAAACTTGTGTTAAGTGTTGTTTTACAGTGCCTACTTATCAAATAATTTATAAAGAAATAGAGGGGTAGCTATATCCAAAAAAAAAAAAATAGAGGGGTAGGAGTTCAAGTTGTCTTATCTAAAAATGGAATTAGCGAGGGTTTAATAGTAATATGAGTTGTGGATAAAATTGGGTTAATGTTTTGCACCTTAATCCGCTAAAATTTTATATCATGATGTTCCCTTTTGACGTCATTTTAAAATCATTTCCTCAACTTTTTTTTCTTACTTTGTCTGTGCTTTATTCCCAGAAGATCTCACTTTTTAAAAGATCATTATTTTAATGCATGTTACCTATTGATTGATAGGACATGTCCTTATGTTAATGTCGCAACTAGGCTCTCTAGCTTCCACTTTTCGTAAATAAAATGTCCAATGCATTTAAAAAAACTGAATATTTTTTCGGAGTTAACATGTTCAACATGTTCGATTTTATAATTTGTCAGCTGATATATTTTTCATTACTACTTTTATAGTTAAAAGACTTCTGTACGAAGGGGACTATATCAATGAATTGTTATTCATAGATTTCTTTACAATAACAATTTCATTAGTTAATTAGGTTTGCATACGATTATACAAAGAATTTTGTAATATATATTAAAAAAAGACTAAAACCCATAAAATAAGCCTATACTAAAATTAAATATTAGTATAGTAGTGGTATTCAGGTGTACATTGATTGATATCTTATGATCATATATAGTTTATTTCATCATAACATGAATTATCTTATGCATGAGAGTAATTAATCTTCATCAACTCAGAGTTCTAATTATTTATTAAAAAAATGTGTTCTAATTTTGATTATACGTAGCTAAGTCATCTACCCAAGATCACAAGTTTCATATTCTCACACAAACCTCCCATTATATTTTTATTATCATGAGCTCCGTCAGAAAACCCTAGGTCAAAATGATGGCCAGTTAACTTGAGGAGTGATTTATACTAACATATAAATATCATGCTACAATAAGAACATTAAATCGAGACTTAAGCAAACACATTGAGTTCCAACAACCAAAAATCTATCATCATCAAGCTCCTAAAATATATTTTTGTTTGGTCTAAAGCATATGCATGATATTTACCAAGAAAAGCACATTTGTCACCTTATAGTTCATGCACTTGATTGAATTTAATTGGTTCATTTTATAAAGTATTCCATCGAACACCTGAATTACCACTTGAAAAACTAATCATTGCTAAAGAAATTTTACAAAGGAGTTGTGATTTTGCTCTTAAAAAGTTAAAACATAGAACATGGGATGACAGTATATAATGTTTCATTTCAACCTGTATGACAGACAAAAAAGGCTAAGCATGATTGATTAATTGCTTATGTTTGGTAGCAGAAGGCTAATTAACTAAACGGCAATAAAGTCAACAAAAATGTCCTCAAAAGAAAAGTGAAAAATCAGATGATACATGGATATGCGTGCAAAATTAAAAGGAATTGTCCAAGAGGTTTGAACGACTTTGTAATATTTTTAATTTATTGATTACTAGCATCGAATGTACCCAACTATATGTGCCTTGGCAGTGTTTAATTAGCGACGCCACTCCTATTTTCTTCCCTTACCCTATACCCCTAGGTTTTAATTAATCTACTCTCTTTTTCTAATTTTATAAGATGTTTTTAAAGTTTAATTCACCGGTAGCTACAAAATAGTTAAAAACATTTAATTTGTTATAATATTCAAGTTATTTTCAATACAATATATCCTTATTAATTACATTAAACTCCAATGTCTATTTACTCTCTCTCCCTCACTACTGTTATTAATTATGAGCATATATGGAAGACAAACATTTAATATTTGTTAAAACTTTTAAAGGAAAATACTTAAGTCACGTTCCTCACATCTATTTCGTCAAATTTTCAAATCTCATGTTATCATATGTTTTATTTTTTAATTATTGTCATTTAATTATAATTTATATAAAATAAATATAGGACATACATTTTTGTATTTGGAGAATTTGATCCAATGGATGTAAGTATGCTATACCATCAAAAATGTCTTATAGAAATGACTAAAAATACATTCTAGAGTAGTGGAAGCAGGTTGTTTTTTTGCCAACGGTGAGGATGAAAAATAGAATCCTCCCAAAACGGTGTCACTAGGATAAGTGAGCTTATTTTTTGTCATTGATGAATTGAAGGGTGATGATTAGGGAAGAGGATGAAAAGAGGGCACCTTTTTTATGAATACCTAATCTTACATGATCCACTATTATCATATCTTTTTTTTTCCTCATACTCCTTCTGTCACTTATTATAAGATAGAAATAACCAGTTTGCATTGTTCAAAGTGTTTAAATTAGTTAAAAATAGTTAGTTCAATAAATATGCCAAAAAGATCATTTGTTTTCCAAAATTGCCTCATTTATTTGTAAGAGAGACAATATATAGGAGAAATAATGTGCAGTGGGGAGAGAAAAATTATCTTAGAGTTTGTAATTAAGTGGGGGTAAAAAGGGAAATTCACAAAGAAAATTTCAAACATATATCAATCATATCTTATATTAAGAAACATGGCGTAACAAGAGTTCCTATATATGCATGGAGGCAGTATTGCTTTACTAAATATTAAATGCGAAAAATTGAATAGAAATGTATGTAAAGTTGTAAACCATACATTAACGTTATCTTTGAATTTGAACAAAAATTTTGTTGGGGTCATGTTAGATAAATTCATAAAATTATTCTAGCTATATGAGGAATATATATATATATAGGGGTGACATAATCTTTGTTCTCTTAAGTGTGCCTCAATTTTGATTTTAGTTCCTCAAGTTTTATTTTTTTTAAACAACGGCCTTTATAGGTTAATGAAAGCTTGGATCTTGTTATCCCAACAAGGACCAAATTCTTTTGTTTAAAAATTGATGGACTACAACCAAAATGAAAATAAACTTTAAGGAGGAAAGATTATATATTAACCCACATATATAAAGAGCTAAATTCTGTAATTAATGAATAATGCTGAATGGATCTTCCTTTTATCCCATGTAACAGAAAAAATGTTTTTGTCGCTTTCAACTTCTTAATTCAAGGAATTATGAAATAAACAAAAATTACGGACTATCCTAAAGTGAATTTCCTCTATTTTTTTGAACTGAAATTTCCTCTATTAATTAATCACTAGTTTACTACCTGAAATTCATTGTCGAGGATGTAATAATTTCAGTTTTTCTGATTGTAATGAAATGGAATACAGTAAATGAATTTAGCCGCCATTTTTTTGAACTGAGGTTTAGCCACCATTAGAGTGATTCTTCTCACACGAATCATATGTAAGGTACTTTTACAAAGCGTGCCCCTTGTTTTCTAATTTCCCGTTGCTTCGCTTCTTTCATATTTTTTTATATCACAAATTTCATAAGCCAATTATGAAATTACAGATTTTTTGATTAAAAAAAATTACAGATTCAACTAGCTAGATTTAAATGAGGGAAATAAAGAGGTGAAAATAATATTATACCTGATTTAAGAAGCATAGGACTAAATATCTTGTCAGGGCCTTTTGTGCAAAACCTAGGTTTGAGCTCTAAACCATGGTTTTATAAGTAGTACCACACAAACTTTAAGTGTCTCCTTTAAAGCATTTTCAAATGTAAGGTTAAATGTTTGATCCTTCTTATGGATGATATAATGGGTGTATGATTTGTGACAAAAGAAAAATACTATGTTTTAAAAAAAGTAAACTAATTTTAAAAGGTAGACATTATAATTTTGAGGTTAGAAAGTGGGATCAAACCTGTGACATCCCACTAAAAGGAGTTCTAATGCCATTTGGCTACAATGGGGCTAAGACAAATAATTTGTTGACTTTTTGGGTACAATTTTACAGAGTGTTTTTTGCAATGTTAAAAAAACCGGATCGGACGGTTCAACCATGAACCGCCCTGCAATCTAGTCCGGGTGACCATTTAAACCGCAGGGGGGTGGTCGTTGACCCGGCAAAAATGTTTTTTTAAAAAAAACGTTTTTTTTATTTTGTTATAATTCACCTGATTACCAACTTTCACTTCACTCAATTTTAGAAACCAGAAAACTATAATATTTTAAATGCTATTTTACATTTGCATATTTTTAATATTTAACTGTTGTTGCTCTTAGTAATTGTATTTAGTCTGTAGATTGTAAAATAATATTTATTTTCACGTGTAATCAACTAATATTTTCTATTTTTCCCTCTATAGAAACATTAAATATTCATATTTGATGAATCATGCATACTTATTTACATTTACATTTTGATATATTAGTGATTATTAATGTTAATATCAATAAAATTTTATTATTTTAATATAACCGGTCTGATCTGGTCCGACCCTGGTCAGACAAATGACCCTTGAACCAATGCCTCGTCCGGTTCGATATCCGGTCCGGTTTTTTGAACCTTGGTTTTTTGGGTCTTTCATTGACAACCTTTTTTGTCATTATGAAAACATTATTATAAAGATTTTAGCTTGGATTTGTGGTTGTGATGATGTGATACAATTATCTTGAAACATATTTGAATATGACAAGTGATATTTTTAAAGTATATAAATTTCCTCGAATTTTTTTGAAAGCATAAATTTTTTTTTCTTTTGGTCAAAGCACATAATTTTAAATTAACTAATTTAGATGACATTGATGTTAGGGGAAATTAATTGGAGATCTCATATAAGAGACATAATAAATATAAGTTCTCATAAAATCTCAAAATTAAAGTGAGGTCCCTAAGAACTTAAATTTAATTATATGTAAAAATCAAATAACCATGTTGTCCTTCTAAATTCCCTCTCACCTCAATTTTGGCATGCCACCTCACCCAATGGCCCCACCAACACTATCACCATCAACATCACCAAAACACTCCATTCCTTCATCCCTCTCCCTCTCACCACTAAAACATTCTTCTCCTTCCATGGAAAAAGAATGAAAAGCACAAAAATTGAAGATATTCTTCATCCCCAATCTACAGCGATGAAATCTCTTCCCCACCCACCTCGGCAGCGACCCCATTGAGATGGACGCTCCTTCCCCCTCCCCCTCCGCCGTCACTCCCACCGCAGCCCCCGCCAGCTCCTCCTCCTCCCTTCACATCTCCGCTGTCGTTGTTAGCTTTGCCTTCTGAGCTTGCTGCTCATCCATCTCCCGGGCTTTATTATTTTGTTCTTTCAATCTTTAGCATTTTCCCCTTTTCTCTATGTATCAATTTTCACTCATTGCCCAAAGGCTTAAGCTTTATGCAACCCCATTCTCAGTTGGTTTTGAGAATTTTTGGTTGGATTCTCAATTTTTGCTTTCCCTTGATTTAGATTGGGACTTTAATTTGGACTCTTGATTTTGAGAATTTAGGTTTGAAGAAAGGCATTATGATGTGTCTAATGAACTCTATTCAACAGATTGTAATATTGAGAATAATCCCTTCTTTTGATGGAGAACATTCGTCTTTGCTGTATGATTTTTGAGTTTTTCATGAATGTTTCAGTAGTGAGAGGGAGTGGGATGACGAAATTAAGCGTGTTGGTGATGTTGATGGTTGTTGGTGGGGCCTGTGGGTGAGGTGGCAGGCCAAAATTGAGGAGAGAGGGAATTTAGAAGGACAATATGGTCATTTGACTTTTACAGATAATTAAATCTAGGTCCCTAGGGACCTCACTTTAATTTTGAGATTTCATAGGACCTTACCTTTATTATGTCCCCTACATGGGACCTCCAATCAAGGGCCCATTTGTTTGCTGGAAAATGAGGGAAGGAAATGGAAAATGACGAGTTTCCATAGCAAAACACATGTTTGGTGTGTGGAATCTACTTCAATTCCGTTTCCTGCCTCCTCTCAAATTCCATTAAAGAGCTGAAAATAGGTTCCCACCAAAAATGGTAGGAACCCAATTTCCAGCGTTCGTAGGAACCAAGGGAGTACCAAAATGCCCTCAACTATTTCAGCCCCATCTTCCTTAACAGTCTGGAGATGCTACACAACAATGAAGCTAAGAACTAGGGAGGGCGATAATTGCGTCGGCGTGATGAGTTATCTTGGTCTTGCGTTTGTGCATTCCATATACACCTCGTACATCTTCCCACCGTCTTTCCCGTCATTTGTATTCATTATCCCTCCATGACACTGTCGAATCTTCTCCGATTGATAGTGTCAAATCTTCTCTGGTGTTGTAGCCGCCGCAGTTGGGTGTTCAACAATAGGGTTGCCGATATCGAAGAAGAAGGGAGAAAGGGACTGCCTTTTTCTTAGGAAAAAAAAAGATTGCCTTTGTGAGATTGACAGTGTGAGTTGGGTTTGTTCTAACATTTTCATTCAAATTTGACTCGAGTTTGTGGTTTTTGTGAGATTGAATAGAGTTTGTGATTTTTTTTCATAAATCTGGGTATTAAGGAGTATAAATGAGATTCTTCAGAGTTTTATACAAGCAAATTCAAATGTAATTGCTCAAATTCGAATTTGAGCAATTACATTCAATTTTGAGTTGCTGTAATTGTTCAAATTCGAATTTGATTCAATTACATTCGAATTTGAGCAATAAAATTCGAATGTGATTGCTCAAACTCAAATTCGAATTTGACACATTACTATAATATGTTATGTGAATATAAGCTTTAATTTGTTCATCTTTCTTCTATATTTATATTTATTTACTGTAGTTATTTAAAATATAATATGAGAAGTACTAACAAAAAAAATATGAGAAGTAGTTGAGACTTGAGATGTGTATTTAAAAATTTGATAATGAGAGTTTGTGCAAAAGATTTTTTTTTTTTTTTTGATAAATTGAAGTAGTTGAAACTCCAAGAGAATATGGGTAAGAAATTTTGGGGATATGCCTAGTTAGTTAAAGCCACAAAATTCTCATAGTTATAATTAATTTAACTATTTATTTCATTTAATAATTAATTAATTTGTTAGATATAGTTGCAAATATCTTTAGTATCTTAGTGATATTTTTAAATATTATGTAGTATTTTTTTTAATTATAATATATGTGATTGCTATATTTACCGAGAATATTTTTATTTATTTAGGCAAATTAAAATTTTTTATTAAAATTTAATATTTATTAAAATTATAATTAGTAAAAATAATTAATTCATTTATTTTTATGATAATATAATTTTAAAATATTTTAAAATTTAATATTAGTTATTTTAATTAATAAATTCTCATTAAGGGCAAAATGGTTATTTACACAGAATTCTAAGCTTCCTTACCCCAATTTTTAACCAACAAAACATAAAATTTTCAATTTCATTCATTTTCTTTCCTGTGCGTACTAAACGAGTCGACCTTCATTCCATTTCCATTCCTTCCAAATATTTTTTGTGAATCAAACGGGCCATAATTTCCCCTTGATGTTGTTATTAATATGGGCTAGCTCCATCAAATCGTAATTTTAACATTTTTCCAATTAAATAAACTAATTAGGTTTATGGTGAACTCAATACTCATGATTGATTTACATTATGAGCCATAATGGATCTGCATAGACATAGCCACCAAGGATTTTGTTACTTACCTAGGAGGACTATGCGTCTCATGATGTTACGGTTTCTGTTAATGTTTATAGGCTAGACATCAGTTTTATTAGTTCATTCCCTCGCATTTATAAAATGCATTCTCAGTTCTATAATCTAAACATCCTTAGTTTCATTGACATAAAATGTTGACTCGTTGAATATTATGTTGAGAGAGAGAGAGAGAGAGAGAAGCTTCAGCCAGCTTACAAAACTCCTCTTTGTGTCCATTTGGTTAATCTCAAGCAAAGTGTTCCCAAAATAGATGTGCAAGAAAATCTGAAAAAACTCCATGTTATGTTATCTGCTGGTTGAATATTCAATATAAAAAACAAATAAATCTATTTGGACGGTCGAAATTTGGTCCAACCTATTCAAAATTAAACTAAAAAGAGTAGATAAAAAACAAACTGAAAAAGTGAGAAACACTGAAATTGATTCCCTATAAAAAGGGTGGCTGTTTGTGTATGTGGAGCCTTAAAGGGATGGGAATGAAAAAGAATGCAAGTTGTGAAAAAGAGTTGGCCCACTATGGAAGTTGTCATGTACGAAAAGGTTTGTAAGCTGTTTATCTCGCACATGGTTTTGTTCACTTCACACACAAACAAATTAAAACCAAAACTTACACCACTCGTGACAGCGTTACCAGATTTGTTAATTAATTCCCACACACTTTCAATATTGTTCAGCCCTCACAAGATCGGTCAAAACTACATAGCCAGCTATGAAATGATAAGCAACATGTCTTAGAAACTTCCTCACACATATTTTGATCTGATCCTGATCCTATGTTTGTGGGTCCTAATTAAGTGATGTTCAACATGACATCCAAGTTCACACCCTATGGGGTGATGAAGCCATACATGGCAGCATATGAGGCATCTAAAATGGCATAATCACCCAACTTGGATGTATGTCATGTTGGATGCCACATATGTTGTCATGTATGACTTGATCGTCATCATATAGGGTGTCGACTAGCATGTTATGTCGAACACCACTTAGGAGGTCGTCTATTTGGATGCTAATTAAAACGCCATGTCGGATAACATCATGCATTTTTTATATGGTTAACTGATTGAGCTAAATTTGAATATTGTTGGATCTACTTAGAGTAACTCTCTTAAAGATGTTTGATGCATTCACATGGGATCAAATCCCATCCAGATTTTGTGCTTAAATGGTCAAAGCTCATTTCACTTGGACCGATATTATATTAGTAGATCATACCATGTATTATAAATGAACCTATAACCTCTAAAAACTGAATGTTTCTCTGATTTAAACCTTGGTCTACCTTTACAGAAAGAAGAACCTGCTGCACCAAAATAAAAACAGCGTTCATCAACATACAGTCCAAATAACTTTGATAAAAAAAAGCATTATATATACGATCTGTTTACCTAAACTCGAGGAAGAAGGCTTGGATTTTTGAATCTGATGACAAATAATTCAGCTCAGCCTAATGGTTTGTACTTGCATGAGAAAGAAGAGAGCCTAACATAGCCAAAGACAACTTGCCGGCTATGCACTACAAGCAATATATATATATATATAGCTAGAGAGAGCTCCGGCAAGTCATCCTTGGCTGCGATACACTCTATACCTCTTCATGCAAGTCCTTCTTAGTTCTGATTAAGTTTGTGATCGAATATCATTGTGTTATTGTGTGAGTATATATAGAGAATTATAAGTACACAAACACTTATAGAATAGGTCTCAATGTTAGTGATGATATAATATGGTGCTGATGAAGATAAGCACCAGAATTCCAAAATTAGGAAATGGCCTTACTTGCAAGCTAAAAGCCAAAGTGCTGCAAAAGTCACACCGCCATGTTGCAAAATCCTTCCAAAACCTTTTCCTTGATTGGGTATTGAAAATGGGGGACCAACTCCAGAAATTTGGGGCCCACCCCATTTTCTTTTACTGTCATCCATTGTTCTTATGTATATAGTAGCGATTTGAAAGATGGGGAATCTTTCGTTGGCCTTTTTACATATGTAGGGCGATAATTCATGTACATGTCTATGTATTTAATTTGCTTTTATGTTTGCTCATTGTTATATGAGCGGGAAAAAACATTTTGATGTTGACACACTTATTAGTTCAAAAAAATGTTGACACACTTTATTCTGGCTTTTTTATGATTGCATAATTCTTAAAGTAAATTACAAGTGAAATGGAATTTGTGAAAAAGCGAAAGCGCCAATGAGAAGGTTTGAACGTGTACAAAGAAAAGGCCTTTGACGGCCTAAGTGAAGAAGATGGATTGAATAGTGTGGAATATCTTGAAAAATGGTAAAGAAAGAATGAAAAGAACCCTCAGTAAAATTATTTAACAAGACATGTTGGTTCACGACCAGATTTTAAAAAATCTGCTTGTTGACAGAAAAAAAAGACGTTGAAGGGCGATTTATGTAGTTGACCCACATAATGAGATGAGCTCATTGTTGTTGCAAATAACAAGGTACTCTATCATAAGTCTCACGTCGGAGAGGTTTCCTTGCAAGATGGGTCTTATAAGTCCTTGGCTCCCCAACCCCAATGGCTAATTTTTGGGGTGTGGTTCTCCTAAAGACTTGTGCTTGTTAAAATGGTGCTTTTATTGAGAGACGATCAAACGGAAAAGGCTACCTACAGAGGGTTCTGACTGGAGGAGCTGACCAACAAAAGGTTGAGTGAAGCGCCGAGTAAAGTGCCGTAGAGTGTAGCTGAAGTGTCGTAGAGTGTAGCCGCCGGAACGTCGGCTTTCGAGGGGGGGTGTATTGTCACAAGTCCCACATGGGGTAGGTTTTCTTGCAAGATGGGCCTTATAAGTCATTGGCTCCCCAACCCCAATGGCTAGCTTTTAGGGTGTGGTTCTCCCAAAGACTTGCGTTACATACTCCCTCTGTCCTAAATATAAGACCAACAGAAAAGCCAAGTGAAGCACCGAGTGAAGTGTCATAGAGTGTAGCCGCCGGAACATCGGCTCTCGAGGGGGGTGCATTGTCACAAGTCTCACATGGGGTAGGTTTCCTTGCAAGATGGGTCTTATAAGTCCTTGGCTCCTCAACCCCAATGGCTAGCTTTTGAGGTGTGGTTCTTCCAAAGACTTGTGCTTGTTACATACTCCCTCCGATCCTAAATATAAGACCACTTTGACTTTTTGTGGAAGTTAAGGAAACAAATTAGACCACTAAATTATAACAAATGTGACATGTAATTAGATTATAGGTTAATTTATAAGTAGAATAAATTAGTTTTGAGGAAAAAAAAGATAAATATAAATAATTTAAAGTGATTAATTTTATATCCTTAATTTTTTCAGAAAAAGTCAAAATGATCTTATAATTAGGACCAGAAGGAGTATATGCAAAAATTTATTGCCCGCCACAATATTTTCCCCACATTGTAAATAAATTGTATCTCTTATGGTTTCATGTTTGCTTCAGGGGACCCATTTAGTTATGTATTTGAATCTGCCTTTTTTAACTTTATGTATTTATTCAATAAACTTTAGTTGCCTCAAAGGTTTGTTATATATTTGACTGAGTTTAAGTCTTAGTAAATGAACTACACATACCCGGAGACATTAATATTGTTGTTTTTGGACTTTCTACAAGTGCCAATGTGTGTATGTATAAGAAAACTGAAAAGTTAAAGCATAGAATTTTATATTTAGAGGGTTTAATGATATGCAGATCATATTGAAGACAAAATATACTCATTTTATAATATGGGACTTCTTGAATTGAGTGATGAGTACAGTGTTCCTCGTAAATTTAATTTATAGCATGATCTTCCTTTTTAATGTCATTTTCACACTATTTTATTTCTTGATTAATTTTTTTTTCCTTTGCTAAAGCCTTACTTCAATGCATGTTCCTTACTGATATGGTATTTTTTATATAAAATGATTAGTAGTTAATTAATAGCGAAAAATCTAATTAGATTACGGTCAGATAGTAGAAGCACTGCATCATGTACATGTATGATATATGACAAGCTAATAATGTTACAAAATTATTCAAATATTATTGACTACACCAAACAAAAAATTGCAGAATTAATGAAGATCCTTTACCGACTTAGTTCTTGTATTTTTCTTTACGAACAAAATACAAGTGGCCGATGCAATTGAATGATTTATTTTTATGTTATCATTAAATGACTTGAAACTATTTTAATATTGAAACCTAGCTAATCCAATATATTGGGCTTCAAGTTATAAATGATTTTATGTAAGAAATATTTGAGGTAATTAAATTAAACTTTGGTGTAAAGCTATCTTTGCATCAACTACCTTTTTTTGATGTAATCCCATTAATTAGGAGATGAAATCTCATTTACTTTGAAAGCCAAAAGAACCAATGGTTAATTGTTACTTATATTGAAAAAAAGTAACAATAACAATAAAGCCTTATATCCCACTAACAAGTGGGGTCAGCTACATGAATTATACGACGTCATTGTGCTATATTAGAAACTAAATTCTTTGATAAATTATTGATCAAAAGATCTTATTGGATAACTTCGTTAAAAATTCTTTTCGATCTTCCTCTCCTTTTTTTTAGAGTTATATTGAAAAACAGTAAAAATAATAAAATGGAAATAGGTCAACAACATAAAAAAGGCAAATTAAAGTAAATTAAATCACGTATGTACCTACACATGTGTATAAGGAATTGGAACAATCCAATAACTTAAGAACATTTTAAGATTCTAAATAATAAACAAGAACCGAACATGTCAAGAACAATATGTCTCACCATGTCTTATGTCGGAAAACTCGGGCTATTAATTTATTATTATTAAGCTTGAGTGCCCATTAATCATAATTAATTTCCGACCCCATTTTATATTAAGGGTCTGTTTGGTATGGGGATTTTGGGAGTGAAGGCGGGAAGGAAAAATTTTTGTAAGTTGAATTTTTAAAATTGAAGAAGCGGGGTTATGTTATTTTTAAAAAAATATAAGATGTAAGATAAAAGAGTAAGAAATATTAATTAAAAACGTTTAACCCCACTTTTCTAATTTTTGTAAATTTAAGTCAAAAAAATTTCTCTCCGCTCACTTTCCCTAACCTCCTGTCATACTAAACAGGCCCTTAGGGACAAATAACCTCATGCCACACAGATCACTTATATTAATTAATCCATATATTTTGGACTCATGTCCGTCTATTAGTTCGGCTAAAGGCCTCTTCACTACATAACCTCTCTGCTTTCTCTCCACTTAGTATCTCTACTATTATATTTCCTTTCAATGGTCGAGATCTATTACAATCTTAAAATATTATTATATATTTATTGTTGATTATATAATATTTCTTTTTTGGCTTAAAGCCCCCGGTGTCCGGCCTCTTTGAGAACCAACTAATTCGGAGTCGCCCCCCGGGATTAAAGGGACTTCCCAGGGTTCGAACTCGGGCCCTTTGGCAAATGGCGGGGAGGTGTCTTACCATCCCACTTCCGAGCATCACCCCCTGGGCGATTGTATAATATTTTTACAATTGTAATAGATCCAGACCAGTGAAAGTAAATCTAATGATAAAAATACTAAATACAGAGGCAATGGAGAGGCCTTGGCCATCGGTTCGTTATTTGATCAAAAGTGACATGAAATAATATTGAACGACTGTGATTATAATATATTACAATCACTATCACTATCTTATTGAAAATGCATGGAATCAACCATCAACCAATCAATATATATACACATATATGATTTTTTCATATGGTTATCTGACTTGTTAGATTTAAGCACTGTCGAGCCCAATTGAAAATATCTTTCTCAAAAATATTTTCTACATCAACAGGGGTTCAAATACAAGGCAGTCGAAGCCTAGTCCTTCTGACCAAATCAACTCTACTTTGTAATCAATATATTTTAGATGTTGGTAGGTTCACAAATGTACTCTGTTTCTCCTCCACCACTACAAAAAAACAACAAATAAGTGACGGAATTTCTTCAGCAAAGACAAACTTCCATCATTAAATTAGGAATTCTGTCATGAAATATTTAGTGACACTCTATTTTACATGAAAACGAAAGATCACATCATTATTATGAAGGGTATAAATATAAACAATACCTTAATATTTTTCAAATTAAATTATTATGTTCAATTCTTTAATATATACTACCTTTAGCCCTTAACATATGATCCAACTGATTGATTTCATAAATTAATAAAACTTAATAAATTACTTTCATTTAAGTATTTATATATTTTTAAACTAATTTTTATAACATATAAACGCATATATAACTAATGATACACATAAGAATTTTAGAGAGATAATGTAACATATGCTATAACTAAATATTTATTTAATAACATATGCCTAATATAACATCTAGTTTAAAGAAAAATGGAAGTATGAAAAGCAAACCAAGAAGGAACAGCAAGAGGATATACTGTAAATGAATTTCAACGAATGAAGAAATTCAATGAGCCTTCTTACTGAATACACACACATTTATCTGCCAAGATTCTTTTTTAAAAATAAAAAAAGCTACTACTTTTTGTTAACTCTAGCTTCCTCATAAGAACTAAATGAAGGATTATTAATTCATTAACGTTATCTCAAAATAAAACATTTTTCACCTTTATCCATATTTAAAAGTATAGACAAAGTTTATACATGTTGAATTTCAAGTCTTCTGCTAGTAAATTATAATAGGTAATGTTGGAAAAAAGGTTTTTCAATAACCTACGAAATTATTTATATTATGTATCAAGAATTTCTTCAATAAAACCCTATATATTTGGTACCGGAAGTAGCAATAAAAGATGAACAGAACAAAGCATATAAATGAACAAACAAATTGCACTGAAGATGAAGACAAAGGTAATGATATAAAGGGGATAAGAGGGACCATATTAAGGCCTAGGCATATGATTGAATCCCTTGAGAAGAGGGTTTGTGGAACATGTGTCCCTTTCTGTTGCCACTCGCGAAAGCAAAATGCTTTGTATAGATCATAGTGATGACCCCGATATCAATCTTATCTTTATCACCAACCTTGTGTCCATAAATTCTATCTCTTCCCATACCTCTACATCAGATACCTCCATCTCAAACTTTGGACTGCCCATACCGCTTCATTCGCCGCACCTCATTATACACACACACACACATATGTGTGTGTGTGTGCACGCGTATTATTGCTCCCGCAAGATCTATTCCCTCCGGTCCTATTTATAAGAGTTCAACCGTCAAATAACGTTTCTTAAGAAAACATATAAAAGTTAGTTGAGAGTTATAGAAATGTCTGAAAAATAATTGTTTTTTCAATATTACCTTTATTTATGATGAGACTAGAGAGATAAATGAAAGTAGAAGTTTAATGAATACTATGAAAGAGAGTATTAATAAGTATGGGGTAAAATAGGAAAAATGGTATTAAATGATCACAGATTCCAAGGCAGGCTCTTATATTTTGGACCAAAACAATTCAAATTTCTGGCTCTTATAATAAGGACCGGAGGGAGTATTTACTAATTTAATTATATTAAGTACGCAATTTAAAATAATTAAAATCACATGATATTACTAAAATAGTCTAAAATCATATAATATTACCAAAAAAATATAGATAAATTTCATATCAAAATGCCCTAACCATACTCATCTTCCAAAATAGGTCATATATCTAAGACAGGAAGGAGTATATAATTACAGTGAACAAGACTACCCCTCCCTTCGTTACCTAGTTGACTTGTTTTCAAATATATTTAGTTAAATAAGTCATTTAATCATAATATAGATTATATATCATTAGATTATGTATTAGCTTATAATTCAAAAAATTATTACAAAAAAATTCAAACAAATCAATTTAGAAGCAATTTATTTAAATTTTTTAATTTTTTTAAAAAAATCAACCAAATTTTATATTAAAGAATCGTGGAATATTATGTTTTTATAACCAATACTGATAATTTTTCAAAATGTGTGGATAATAAAATGGGATACTGACAAATCCTTGGATCTGTATGGTTTTGATATGCTAAAAATGGGGTTTTTAATATAATGGAGATGCAAATTTGGTAGTTAATTAGAAATAATTCATTTCTAGGGCATTTGATCATTTTTCTATTGTGTTTTTACTTATAGGACCATTGAAAAATCATGGGTTGAATACTTCATTTGCAATGAAAAAAACTTCAATTTTCCTAAAGAGAATTGAGCCGCAGCCCAAATCTCTAGGCCGCGGCGTAGTCTCTTTACAGAATCAATTAGGCCGCAACTCAAATTTTTGGGCCACAGCCGAAGAGCACCGAAATTGGGGTAGATCGGTGTAGTGCCACCTCGGATCTGCTCTCCAAGAATTTAAGACCCAAGGGGTAGTGGAAGCTATCCCCGGGTGTCGGTCTCAAGGAGCCTTAGTATAAATGACAACCTAATAGCTAGATGCGAAACTAATTGGACGATAAAACATTTTGTATTTGATTTTTAGATGTAGAAGTTTGTATGAAAAGTGTTGTATGTTCAAACAAGAATTGAGATTGGATTTAAACGAGAGATTTAGATTAAAATGGAAATGGATATTCTTGGTAAATGGAACTTTTGAGAATCATTGCTTCAAAAATTAATTGGGAGTAAAAAGTGGTCAATTTCTAAAGAACCCTAGAGGAACCCCTCTAGGCTAGGCTTAGGTTAATTTAACAAACGCCGAAACCCCGCACGTTAATTAACTTAACCTAAGTTGATTAAGCACTTGACCCAATTAAATCTACTAATCGCAAGGGACTATTAATCCTACAACCGGAACCCCGAATTGCAACAAAATTAGCCTATTAATTCCAATTTATTGGTGGAACCCCATCCAATAACTTGAACCCAATAGGTTGAAGTCCAATGTCACTCAAGCAATTAGTAGATTTACTTGCCAATTTCTAAACATAAATACTTGACACCATGATCCACTAAACAAGAACCCTCATTTAGCACAAGATTTTAACAAGAAAACATATATTAAATGATGAACCCATGCAAATAAAATATGCTCAAGTCAATAAGTTCAATGTCAAGCATCTATACAAAGAAAATAAACAAGATAAATTGTTTCTACCATTCTCATACAAAGATATAAATGAGAATCACATCCAAATGCATATAACAATTCCTAGAACCCTAGAAAAATTGAAATACATATAAGGAAGAGAGAATGGAGAACAACACTCCCCTTTGAAGCTTCAAGCTCATCCCTAGAGCTCTATCACCAAGAATACAAGAGCTTAGTTGCTGCTCTTCATGGGAGAAACAACAACCAAGGTGGAGAGAAGGGTGGAAGCCATGGATGTTGGGTGGAGAAGAGGGTGGAAGATGAAGATGAGATGAGAGAGTTGAGAGGATTAGGGTTTTTGGTGGCTGTGGAATGTGTTCGCCACGCGCCGCAAGTGCACGGGTCGCGCCAAGTAATAAAGTGAAGAGTAGAGTATCGTTCCCACGAGGATTTGTCCAAAACCCGGTCAAACAATGATTATTACACTCTCGCCCAATTTGAGTGACACGAATGTTGAGATTGAAAATTAAATAAGAGAATGAAATATAAACAAGTGATTCCCCAACTTCAAGGATAAAAAGGGTCCTAGGATTATCTATCCCCCTTTGTACTTCTCAAAACTCAATTAACTTCCCCTCAAGAAGCTCTCAACGAAACCATGTGCTAATCTAGGGTTCAAAGAGTACTTGTAATGCTCTCTCGAGTCAAGAACAAGTGTTTAGTCCTATTCTTTGCACAATCTCTTGCCACAATTTGATAGAACCCAATTATCTCACTCCAACCCTAATGTGACTATGCAAGGCTAGCAAGTATATCTCTATCTTACCAACAAAACCATCCGTTCATCATGCAAACTTCCGGTTCTTGCACTACTTTACCCAAGTTCTACACTCAACCTAGCCCTCTCAAGCATCAATCAAGTGAATCCAACATCTAAATGGTGATCAAGCACTTAGAAGCATTAAGAACGGAGTAAAATAAGCACATAGATATCATTAATCACAAATTAAGAGGAGGAATCAAGAATCAATACATACAAGGGTTCAAAATAATCCTATGATCAAAGTATTTAGCTACTCATGTTCTACAACTCCAAGGGAGCATATATATATACAACATTACAAAAACAGAATAAGAGAAGAGAATGAAGAAGGAAGAGATAAACCAAGAGAGAAAGCCCAAATCTCTTCGAAGCTCCAAGCCCAAGCTCAATCCCCTCCAAACTCCAAGCCCTAGCAGAGCAAAACACCCCCAAGAATGCCCAAGAGTCGAAGAATGAGGACTCACAACAAAGCCCTAGCTTTTATATCAGTTAAAACGCGCCCCTGATCTGTCCAAAACGCGCAGAAACACGAAGTTCGCCGTGGGTCTCGCCGCGGCGAGCCCACGGCGAAGTCCCAAAAATTACAGAATCAAGTGTCGCTCGCCGTGGCTTTCGCCGCGGCGAGCTGACGGCGAGCTCTCCCAAAATGGGCAGAATGAAATGTACTTCGCCGCGGCGAAGTCCACTGTGAAGTCCTTTATTCTCTGCCTTGCCTTTCTTTTCTTTATTCTTTGAGCTGCTTTGGCTTCTTCTTATTTTTGTTCAATTGGGAGCTTGGTGGAGGGCTAAAATCTCTTGTTTATTGCTTCAAATTATTCCTACAAAAATTATATACAATAACATAAGAAATTAACTATAAAAACAATCAAAATCTACATAATTAACAATAATGTGAAACCGAAAATCAAATGAACATTTTCCCTCTTGAGTATCCAAAATGTATCAATAATAGACAAAAACTCAAGTAAAATATACTCAAATATCATGAATTTCTAGGAGTTATCAGAATGGTTAGAATAGGCTAGGGTTCGACCAATTTTAGTTTAAAACAAGTGGGTATTGGGTTATATTTGATTTGGGTCGGATCCAAGTTGAAAAATCAGCAAAAACACGAAGTTGTTCTGATGTGCGTATGCCGCGGCACACATGTTTGTATGCCGTGGCATACCATACAGAGGCGCCAATTATGCATTTTTCTTCGTGTGCTGCGGCACACATGTTTGTATGCCGCGGCATGCCATACAGAAGGGTCAATTTCACATTTTTTCTTTGTATGCCGCAGCACACATGTTTGTGCGCCGCGGCACACCATACAGAGAGGTTCCTCTGTTTTTGGCTGCCTTGGTGCATCCATTTAATCTTCTTTTGAGCTTCTCTTCTTCCTGGATCTCTACCGCTTTGGTCTTTGGGCGACCCTACAAGTAGTAATAAGACTAAACAAGGATCAAATAGCCCTATAAATCAATTAATGCAAAATCAATCTACAATTATGGCTAATTAACCTCGTTTTCATGCAAATCCCACCTAGAAATCAATGATATTAAATGAGCACAATTGGACCAATCTTGCATCTTTTTCATGTTAGAAACTTCAATTTAAACACATAAAAACATACAAATCCAAGGATTTGTCAACGGCTCAGTCGCAATTCTACAGAAAATTTTTTGTTTTTGGGTCAAATCCAAGTCCATGCCCGATATCCACTCATTCTACCCGACTTAGAACACATTTAGGTCGCTTTTGGGATCCATTTGGCTCAGATTTGGAGTTCCAAAACCCTAGCCTCTCATTTTCTATCATTTTCATCCCTTCCATCTTCCATTTTCCTTCCTCCAAATCCACGGCTCCCATCCTCTTCCTCTTGGTTGTTTTTCTCCCATGAAGAGCATAAACTAAGCTCTTGTATTCTTGGTGATGGCTCTAGGGATGAGCTTGAAGTTTCAAAGAGGAGTGTTGTTCTCCATTCTTTCTTCCTTATATGTATTTCAATTTATCTAGTGTTCTAGGAGTTGTTATATGTATTTGGATGTGATTTTCATTTATATCTTTGTATGAGAGTAGTAGAAACAATTTATCTTGTTGATTTTTTTTCTGTATGGATGATTGATAATGCACCTATTGACTTGAGCATGTGGCATATGTTATTTATATGGATTCATCAATTAATTTATGTTTTCTTGTTAAAATATTGTGCTAAGTGGGAGTTCTTGCTTAGTGGATCAATAGGTCAAATGTTTATGTTTTGGAAATCAGGAAAGTAAGCCTATTGATTGCTTGAGAAAAATTGAACTTAAATTTACTAATTTCAATTTATTTATTGGGGTTCCATCTTAATCTTGTTGCAATTCGAAGTTCCGGTTATAGGATCAAGAGTTCCTTGCAATTAGTAAGTTTAATTTGGACAAAGTGCTTAATCAACTTGGATTAGAAGGGTTAATGTGCCAGGTTCCAGCATTAACCATTTTAATCCAAGCCTAGCTTAAAAAGGCTCATCTAGAGTTTTTTAGAAAATTGGTCACTTTTATCTATCAATTAATTTTTGAAGCAATGATTTCCGAAAAGTTCCATTTCCCAAGAATATTCATTCTCATTTGAATCTAAATCTCCCACTTTTATCCAATCTATCTTCAATTGTTTTTTAACATACACATTTTTTACACTAATTTCTATACCAAAAACCCAAATACAATGCTTTTTTCCGTTTAAATTAGTTTGCATTAGTTAATAGGAATTAATTTCATATAGGCTCATTGAGACTGATACCCGGAGATAACTTTCATTACTGCTTGAATCTAAATATCTTAGAGAGTTGATCCAATACGACACTACACTGATTACCCATCTCGGCTCAGAGACTCAATGCCTTGTATGTCAAAATTTGCTATCACTTTCTTTTACCATATCTTGTAGCTGACTTTCTTAATAAAACCTGACAGTACTTTTATTACATATTAGATTAGATTGTTGTATAAACACAATAATTTCTTCTCACACCTCTATATTACATATCTCCCATACCTAACTTTGAACTGCCCATACCACTTCGCCACATCACACTAACATACCATCCCACCACATACATACATATACATATATACATAAGTATATATGTATTAAAAATTAATGGATAATAAAATGGAAGAATTAATATGGAGTCCACGTAAGTAATTTAATCAAAAAAAATGTCATTTTGAGTTGTCAATCTGTTAAGACATATTATTTTTTTTTTTATCAAATCTTGTGAATGAGTTTTTTTTTTTTTATTAAACCTGAGTATACTTAAATACCGTAATATAGAATATTAAATTATGTTATAAAAACGAGAGTTTCTTACCATACCATGGTTCACTTGACTCCATAACATATCGGTCCATATAAGCTCTTGGACACACCCACGTAGGCCCTACCAAACATTTCTCATCTAAAAGATTGTTATTAAGAAGTGTTTGTACATATTCTTTTTTCTGTCAAACCTAAAAATCGTCGGGTTTTATAACAGTTATTTCAATTCTCGATCTACTTTTAAGATTTTTGTTAACGGTAGTTTAACTCTGATATAATCCCACTCAACCATGAAAAGAAAAATTTAGTTTAAATCAATCTAGCTACTAGCAAGCCCTATCAATAGTCCGGTCCGGTACCGTTCAGTAATCTCCATAAAAGAATTAATTAAATTTTTTCATATATTCTATTCAACTCCCAGTAATTTTTTCCTTTATATATTTTCTACATATTTTTATAGAACTAATTGTAATTTTAGAAAAAATACACATTTTTTGAAAAAACTTTTGCCTAATATATATTTATTGGGCAAATGATATATATAGCTTTGCCCGATAAAAAAAAAATTTCTTTAACTTTTTTGCGAGCCAAATATTTTCCCTTACACATCTTCTGTAACACCCCAAAATTTGGATTAGAAATAATAGGGATTTATTAAAGGTTTATTTTCTTCATTAATTAAGGAAGAATAATTAGAAGATAAATTTTAATTTGGGAACTTTAGGAAATTTATTTTTAGGCTCAAAGAAATTTATGGGTAGCAAAATCTCTAATATGGTATAAAAATTAATTTTTGGAAAATCATATTTTCAGAAAAGGGATCAAATTGAAAATAATGAAAAGATTAAGAATAGGGATTAAACTGAAAAGAATACAAGTTGGAAGGGCAAGAGGGTAAATTAATCCATTAAAAAATTTTATATACTCCCTCCTTCTTCATCACCGGATCACCACCACTTTCCCTTCTCTCTCTTTATTTCATTTTCCCCACTCTCTCTCTCGTGCTCTCTCGGCCCAGCGTCCCCGACGGCGATTCACGGCGGAGCAAGGTGGCTACGGCGCATGCAAGCTTGGGGGTGAAATCCGGTGAGCCTCCTCTTTCCATTTCTACTATTTGATTCTCCTATTAGGGCCACTTTGAGTGAGGATCCGATTTGGGGGTTTGGGTTTCTGGGAATCTAAACCGATCAAATTGAAGCTTCAAGTACGATATATTGTTTTTCTAAAAGAAATTTAGATTGCATGAGATTCTTTGGGATTGATTTCGAATTTCTCATTTAAGGTCACTGTTCCTGACGGGGATTCTTCGATTTCCTTCTCAAACTTTACGATGTTAGTGTTTAGAAGTATGAAAAAGTAAGTTACATTTGATTTTTGAGCTTGCATGATTGATATGTGGTGATTTCGAGTTTAGTTTCTTCTTGCTCTGTTTTTGTTCTTGTAATTACGGGGAGGAGTCTCGTGTTCTGACTCTAGATATAAGGAACTCTGTTTTGAAGGTAGCTAAGAACCTATTTGAGTTAGATTTAGCGCATCATGTTTGATTCTTTTGGTGTATCATAATATTGGATTTTCAAAAGCTCCTGCTCTGTTTTTCTGTTCATGAATTTAGTATACTTTGGATTGTGATTCTCTGAGATTTTAGATTTGAATATGCTAAAAAGAGGGAACCTTTGATGTTATATGAGGCGTGGCAGATTATGAAGTCTTAAAGGCCTAATGGTTTGTAGGTTGGTTTTCAATGGAATTGTTAAGAGGTCTGAAACAAGAGATTTAATTTGAATCAAGGATGTTTGTTTCTTTAGTATTTAAGAAATGAAAATAAGCAAAATTCGAGGTTTCTTTGTGTGCATATATGATTATAAATTTGAGCTACATGTGTTTCTAAAGGGCTGTATGTGAAACTAGTGGTTGATGAGTTGAACGTTTGGTGCTGGGAAATCATCTAAACTACCGTTTGAGGCCTCATTGCTTCAATTGATAGGTCAGCTGTGTTTTTGAACTGATTAAGCATGTCAAGGGTTTCATTATCATGACCAAATTGACTTGTTAAATTGCTAGGTAATTTTCCACAATTCTGAAAGAAGTTCTGTCGGAAAATTCTGCAAGAGAGGGAGTGATTCTATGCTAGCTAGATGGCATTCTTGGAATTTGGAGTTTGGACTATGGGGAAATAGTTAATTTAAATTTGTGGGGATATGAACTGATTTAAAGTGGTTTGAAATTGAAAGACGCTATGGTATATAAATGATAAAAGATGTTTCTTGCTAGATGGCTCTTGATGATTAAGTAGGTTTACAGAGGAATACATGATGTTTAAAGAAACTTTTCGATTGGTACCATTTAAGAGTATATAGTGAATGGTTGAGGATTTATGTCTAAGCAGGGGAAGAATAATAAAGTCTAGCTTCTGTATTTGGGCTGAGCAAGGGATGAAAAAGTTAGAATCTTGGTATTGATGTCATTAATAATGAATTGAGGTTTGGTTCATAGATTTAGGATTCTAATTGGGTTTGATTTAATTAGACTCTGTTGTTGGGAATCAAATTTATTAAAGCTTAGAAATCTGATTGTTATGAGTTGTTTGAGGTGGTGTATGGTTTGAAAGTTTATGCTCTGTTTCTGGTTTTAATATTATTAGGATTTAAGTTTGAAAGATGTTGAGGTAAACCATAAACATCTATCAGAAATCAAATCTGAAACCGGGAATTACCAATGTGATATTGCTGATTTTAGGAAATGAAAACTGATTATAGATATTTTTTATGAAACCTTAAAAGTATTGGAATTTAGGTTGTGGTCACCTTAATTTACAAGGTTAAGAAGTGTCTAAAGTATTTTTTTAGGAGTCTAACGCAAGTATTGTATTTGCTAAAAGTATATAGGAACAAAGTTTTGTTTGTTTTGGAATTGTGCGATTAATTTATAAAAGAAGTGGAATTTATTGGAATGATTAAATGGTAGCTACAATAAAGGATCAAAATGAGTATAATTGTTTGATGTGTTTTGCAATTCATGAATTGAGATTTTCTGGATGCATTCTTGGGCTATTAGAATTTCTATTCACCAAAATAGTAGCCATATAGTTGTTGAAGTACATGATCAATACATAATGATCATTAAATCTAAAGTAACTTGCTAGAGGATATATATACACACACACACATGTATATATATTCATATTATTAATTGTGATTGGAGGACTGTTTTAACTTGGGAGAAAGATAAGTGAGTATTATGATGTTAATAATGATGTTATAATGAATTGATTGTTTTTGAAATTTTGGTAATAAATAGAAGAACACACACACACACACACAAAATAACTAGTGTTTTGATGAATTGCGAATGAGAAGGAGGGAAGCATAGCAATATATAAAGTAATTAGGATTCGAGAGAGACGCTTAGTATAAATATAGAATTACATATATTAACTTACTCTTATTATAATATGATGTGTAGATAGGCTTTGATATTGGTATGAGTTCACCAAGACAGTGGAAAGTAAAGGATTTGGTTCAGGAAATAGCTCTGGTATCCAGGTAGTAGTTTAATTCATATATAAATTTCTATATATGTAATTTTGTAATATCTGTGGCATTTAAATGAGCATTATTCCTGTTATGATATTGATGATATGATATTGATGAGATTTATGAAGTACTCCAAGGTCTAGGTGGGTCGCTCCCCCTTTGCCAGTAAATTCCTATAACCGTGAGGGTTATTGAGTAGCTGTGAGGGCTACAAGTAAATTCCTATAACCGTGAGGGTTATTGAGTAGCTGTGAGGGCTACAATTAAATTCCTATAACCGTGAGGGTTATTGAGTAGCTGTGAGGGCTACAATTAAATTCCTATAACCGTGAGGGTTATTGAGTAGCCGTGAGGGCTATAATTGGAAAATCCTGCAGGTATTGGGATAAAAGGATATATGCTTTCATTATATGCACAGATTTATAAAGTTGATGTATAATATATAAGTGCACACATGATATGGAATAAACTGCTATTGAGATTTCCAATCTCACTGTTTTTCAAAACGTTTTCAGTATAGCAGAATGGGAGTAGCTAGCGGGGAAAGAAGTAAGGTAGTATGAAGGGGCAAGAATGCCTGCTTTGTCTTGTACCTTGTAGGTAGATACTTTAAGAGCCTATTTACCTGTGTATGTGGTATGTTTAAATAATTAAGACAAGTTGGAAGCTTGTCTAGTAGTTAATGTATATTTTTTTTTATGTATATATATCCTTAAGGAATAATAGAGCTGCATACTCATATAAGAGGGTTATCAATCAAGATAACCCGCCAATATATTATTATAGTAAGAGATGTGTAAATAAATAAATTGAACACAATCTAAAGAATATGTAAGTATAGTGTAAGGGGTTTGACACCCCAAGCATTATAAGTCGAGTTATTTTAATTGTTTTAGTAACCACTCTATTTTCTTGAAAGTTTAAAGATATTCCAATTTTTCAGAAAATCCCATTTGAAAGAAAGGAAATTTGATTTAATAATTTAGAAAGAAAAAGTTTTAAATTTTTCGTATTTTTGAGCTTCCGGATTTAAAAAGTGGTTATAAATCAATTAAAATGTTATAATATAGTAGTAAAAATTTAGGTGTTACATCTTCTTAGATCAAGGATAATAAATCTTTATCAATTTTCGATTATTTTATACAGATATTACTTTTACATAACTTTTTTCTTAATAATGTACAAAAAGAATATATTTTAACCAACTCACAAATTACTCCCTAGCTATTCTCCTTTTTATAAGAGTATGATAACTAAATTATATGGTGTAAGAAAATAGTCAAAATTCGTTTAAAATAATAAATATGTAAGAAATGAACTTTTTTTTTTCATGTATACCCTTATTCATAAAGGATCAAGCAACAATAACAACAATAAAGTCTTATCCCACTAAGTGGGGTCGGCTACAAGGATTAAATTACGCCATAGCGCTCTTTCAAAAGCCATGTTTTGTGATAAATTATAGTTCAAAAGATCTCATAAAGGATCAAGAAAGAGAAAAAAAATTAATAATAGTACTAGTAAGATAAAATATGAAAAAGAATGTAATATTGTGAGAAAATGCTCATGTAAGATAATAAAGTTTATTAGAGTCTAGAGACAAAAATACTAAATACATATTAAACGCTCCGACAACGTTAACCTCAGATGAATTCTTATTGAAGGTTTCAGGAAATTCAAATTCTAGACTCTCAGAAATGGCAGACTCTCGTAGATAGATGGACAGGAGAAGGTATTAATAAATAAGGTCGTCATCACATTTTTGTAGTAGGATTTCAACTCACATACTTATGATATAAGGGCCAATTATCAACCTTGGACTTTTCAATATAAATTCACTTGTTAATAGTTATGGAGTAAATGATAAGTTCATAACATATAAGATCACGAAGAGAAAAATTAAAGCAGAAAATACCAAAAGTTGAAACAACCTTTGTATATTCAACATCATGTATAATTTAATTATTTTCATATGGAAAACAATATGGGCCCTGCAAGTGGTGTATGCTGCCTCACAAGAATTTGGGCCTTCCAGTTTTTCACACAACGCGATTTGGAACCGGCTCACTAAGTGAGCTTACCTTAGCTTTCAGAAAAAAAAAAAAAAAAGGAATGAATAGTTAGCTTAGTTACTCATAATCAACCCAAAGCTTTAATAATTAGCAATTAATAACAATTACAATAAGGGTTACGTCCAGTGGAAGGGAGTGTTTCCTCAACGTGTCAAACCTTGGTATCAACAATATCACAATTCAAAACATTATAGAAAATTCATTTAGACCCTAACAATGCTTCAAACATGATTATGATTATTACTTATATAATAAGAGTATACCTATATCTGGAAAAAAAAAAAAAGAAGAAGAACTTTTGACTTGCTTGTCCTCTATCTTTTTCCTTATTTGTTATATTATCCTTGGCATCTATATATAACTCATCATATGTGGCAATAATTTCCTTCCAACTCATCTTCCACATGGCAATTGTGTGCTCTTGCTTGTCATCTTCTCGGATCTATATCTCCATCTCCACCACTCACATTGTTGTGAGACTTTTTTTTGGTTATCACGCTCATTTCTTAGAACATCACAACGATTACCCATTAAGTTTCGAGAAAATTAGATGTTATGTATAGGATCGAATTGACCTCATACATATGCCTGTAGATTAGGAGGAAAGGTCGCAATGATCACAGGAGGGGCCAGAGGAACAAGAGCAAGCATGGCAAATCTCTTCACTATACATGGCGCAATGGTCATAGTCGTAGCTAGATATTCGAGATACAAGCAATATGTAATGATATTGGATCCAAACGAGCATTAACTCCCCGTACGATGCGCGGAAGTATTTTCTACCAATTATTTGTGTCAATTCATAAACTTTTTCACTATTTCATCTATAAATTTTACTGTTTCTGAAAGTATTAGATATCATATTCAATACTCATTCCATCACAAAAAAACTTAGACACAAAATTTCTTCTTCACACTTATCAATTGCACAACATTTCCTCTCATTTTTCTACAATTTCACATCATAAACACTCCAACATAAACATATGAACTCATCCACATGACCACCACAATTTCTTCAATAATTTACATTGACTTCTCAGAAACACATCCATAAACCTTTAAACCCTAAACTCAATTATTCCAATCTAGAGAATGCATTTGTTTAAGGCCATTAATATTTAATTCAACATCACAGCATTAACCAAACAACTAAAATATGATCATGTGGGGGACCTCAACCCTGCTTAATTGTTTAGCTCAATTCACAAAAGAATTGTTTGACAATTTTAGTAGGTAAATCTGGAAAGAATGAGATTGAGTTGCTAAAATATAATATAACACTATTAACTAACATTAGATATTTATATATATAAGCATCCAAAATATTTTCTATCATCCTAATATTAGGATAATACCCATCATTGACCAAATCGTCTTTCGTTATTTGTATCTCTTGTGATATATTTTAATTTAAAATAAAGAATGTTTAATAAATTGTTTATATATCCTTTGTTGGCTTCACTGTTCTGTTGTAAATTATGATTTTATTGTCAAAGCCATGATTTTTTCCATAATTTTTCTAAGGTAAATATAAAATCGGGAAAGATTTGTCAACATGAATTTTGAACAACAATTAAAGTGCAATATGATAAGGTTCTAAATCTGATAAGGTTTTCATGGAAACAAAAAATCTGATAAGATTTTGAATATGTATGCAATAATATAATGTAGTCTAATCTTTGAAATTCATGAGATCTGTTTTACAACTAATGAGCCAAGTTACAAAGTAACAAAGCAAGGTTAAGATAATATAATAAATGTTTCATTCAAAGTATTATAAAGTTGAAGCAAAATTTGGATTGACTAACTTGGGAACTTGATAAGATTATATTATTATTTAAATTTAATAAGGAGTTATCGGAATGATGTAAACCAAGACCTACCACACAATCCCTAATAAATGACAATCACTCTTAAGAATCAGGTTGTAAAAGAAGAGCCACAGAAAATTATCAAACAAACAAAGAGTAAACTATGGCTGCAATACTTAAAAAGGTTAAGGATAAAAAATACACATGTGATTTTGTCAAAAGTTCATCCAGCATCAAATGTGTTTTTTTTTACCAAAAATACATATGACCTTTCAAATTGGATAAAAAATACACATCTACAGTTAAATTCGGGTAAAAAATACACATGTGATTTTGTAAAAAGGTTCATCTAGTACCAAGCACTTTTTTCGAGATATAACTATAAATGTGACTTTTGATCCAATTTGAAATCTCATATGTATTTTTGGTCAAAAAAAAAACATTTGGTGCTGGATGAACTTTTGACAAAATTATATGTGTATTTTTTTACCCTTAACCCTACTTAAAATTGGATTTGCTTGGTCATATATCTTTTCTGAAGTAGTGAAGTAGTACAGTGGCTGGAACCTATTAGCTATTTTTTTTTAAAAAAAATACTTTGCGATCTATAAATAAAAAGCTAATAACCCAAAAAGCGTTAGCTATATTTGAAATACGTTGAGGGGACTTGGATCTTCTTCGCTACCCCTCCCCTCCTCTACCTCTCCTTTTCCCTCTCACACCATTTAATCTATGATTATTTGGTCTAAGCAGTTCACAACTATAATAAAAAACGAAAAGTGAAATCTAAATTTATAATAATAGTCTACAGTTTTGAACTGTTCAAACCTTTGACATATTAAATTTATTATGTGATTTCAAAGCATTATTATAATTATTTTTATTTTTATAAAAATATTAAATTTGGACCAATGCATCTTTGATCCAATGGTATTTAGAAAAAAAGAGAGGTAAAAGAGGGGAGGGGCCGTGGAGAGAATCTGCTTTCACGTTGAGGCAGAAGAGAAACTGGCGTTATGACTTATGAGCACTCCTTAATACCTGTTGTTATTAGTTTTATTTTATTATTATTATTATTATTATTTTACAAAGGAGTGATGAATAATGATCATGTTGTCACTGCAGGACCTCAATTGCCCCACACCATTGGCATCCATTATTAGCTTTTTTTTTTCTTTAAATACACATTGTGTGTTAGCAACTTAGCATTTCTTGTAAGGGCACCTCATAGAGAAATGCTTTTTGGGACACGCGTTGCATAAGCCATATCTTTCTGTTGCCTCAACAATGAAGCTATATATTTTAAGTGTTTTTTAACTCACTTTTTCTTTTATAGTTTTATTATAAATAAGTTAATAAGTTATATATTTTAAGTGTTTTACTTATCTAATTTCAAATATATTCATATTTGAATTTGAAAATAGTGAACACAAATAAATACTAAATAGTTATTCTAAAAAGATGTCATTTGCAGATAAATCCACATTTAACAAATTAATTGGAGAATGAGCATAATATCACCCACCACATAACAATCATACAACGCATGTAGGTCTTATTTAGCGATTGACTTGTCAAGATTATTTTATAGTATTATACACAAACATATATATAGGTATAATAAATGAACATAATAATATAATTGTCACAAATAATCTCCATTATTCAGATTATTTTACACACAAACATGTATATATATATGCGTAAGAAATGAAATAATAATAAATCTAAATGTCATATTTAATATCACAAATAAGAAAACTTAAAAGTAATTGAAGTTATAAACTTATAATAAAAAAATGTGCTATTGGCCGAGAGCCACTGTTCCTACCCACAAAAAGATGATTTTATTGTCTTTTATCCCATGGGTATTACCATATTAGAATATAGCAATGCTTTATCTACCGAATATTAACATGCTGCAAGAGTCAAGAGGGATCTCATTCTTCTGCCTTTATTGCAACCAAGTTTTTGTGTCTAATGTCTATTCCTAATCCATCAATCTTTCACCTATATGAGTGTAGGCTATCTTTTCTGTTTTAAGTGGAAGTGTTGGCTAATATTAATCTATTTATCTTTTAAAATGCTGCAAGAGTCATGTATTAAAATGTTTATACTTATCTTTTTTTTAAATTAAGTTATTTTACTTATGAACTAATCTATAATTTATTTATATGTAACATGTTATAATTTAGTAGTCTAATGACTAATTTGCTTCCTTAATCTCCACAAAAAAATTAATTCAATCTTATAATTAAGACGGGAGGGAGTACTTTTACAATATACCTCCTCCGTCCCTACACACAAGAGCACAAATAACTTTCTTTTTTCAGGTTTGAAGAAAAAGTAGATAAACATGATAAATATGTCCAAAATCTAAGAAATATAAATCAATCATACAGAGTGAATTGAAAATATAAATAACTAACCACAAAAATCATTATTTATATATTTACAAAAATCCAAAAAATATAGTAGTATATAATATACACACACTTACATATACTCTGAAAAAAATTGTAAAAAAGTCAACCCTGATAAGTGCTTGCACTCATGAGCTTACAGGTTTACGAATAGGATATAATTACATATAATATTAGTGACTTGAATATGAGCATGAGGATGAAAGTGTTTATCACTTTTTTTCAATCTTTCTCGTCATACATATCTTCGTATATTAGGACATGTTTTTTTTAGCGAAACTTCAGTTCCAAGAAATGCAAAAAAGGTTTTATGATATTTTCCAACGAAACTTCACGGCCAATAAAAAAACAGTTAAAAAAAAAGTTCAAGTTTTTTCTGCACCATCACATGTCTTAGCAAGGTATTAAAAACCGGACCAATTAATGTGGTGGTTTAAGGGCTACTGGGTTAGTTCGGGGTCAATTCTTTGGTCAGATTGATAATGCTTAAGTTAACATCATTTCATTGACATATATAAAAATATTCATATTTAATCATCAAAAAATAATTTTAAACTATTTATAATAATGGATAGTCATTTATATAAAAATTTGTTTTTTACTTTTGTTTTACATCCCTATTGCAACATCCCTATTTATATCTCAAAATATATACAATGTATAAAAAATAATAATGTATAAAAAATATATACTGTTATAAATCGTAAATCTCATACAGCCACATATTACTCTTCTCATCTGTACCTTTTTTCTTCAACTTTTAAAAATCTCATTGTCCTACGCCATCACGTGAACAATCTAATTCTCCCTTTTGCAACACACAAGTTATCTTCCATTCAACTCTCCTTTCTTCCTCCCTTCAATATCTCATCTTCTGCAAACAACATGGTTGAGTTTTGCAACACTGATCGATGAAAACATCAATGGCAGCCACGGAATGAGAACGATGATGCACGGAGCTAGAAGGTAAGAGTGAAGTCGTCATCATTGTCGACATCACAAGCACGATCAACAGCAATGTTCGACAGTAAAGGTTAAGCTGAAAAGTGTAGACGTAATGGAGCTCGATCAACCATGGAAGTCTTGTTTTCCTCTTTTCATTTTTTCATTCTCTTCAGGTATGGGGAAAAATGGCAACCCATGTGACACATTTTTTCAAACGAAGGTGGACGCATCATTTTTTTTCATATTTAAACATATGTCTCTTTAAACCATTTCACACCATCAGACCAAAATTTTTTTAAGATATAAACAATCCACTCAATCCACTCAGCACAACAAAGACCATATATTATGATATAAGATGAATATCAGAGCTTTACATAATCCAATGGCTTTATAACTGAACAGAGGAAGGGAGGAGTAGTGGTTATAGCTCTAAATATAGCAACCCAAATCTAAACAACTTGAATGAAAACAAAGGAAAGCATTTTTCTTTCTTGAACCAACATTATTTTCAGATCTAAAGAATCTCAACTTTCATTTTTCTTGCAAAACTGTTTTAGAGTTTTAGCTCAGAAGAAAGGTGAGATTGATTGAATCCAACGTCCAATTAAGAATAGCGGATGTTAATGATGTTTTTTCCCTTCATCCTTTTTATCTGTATGGATGTTCTTTCTTTCAGCTTGTTCTTCATTCTTTCCTGCCATATTCTTTTTTCAAGAAAAAAAATAACTTGAGCTCATGGCTTAGAAGTAAAACAGAGATGTAATTAGAAAAAAGAAGGTTGAGACTTCAACTCCTCTGATTTGTACAGCGCTAGCATCACCTAAGAGAAACAGGTCTATCACTCATTCACCTTCTTGATCTTGCTTTCCATATAAAGCTTGCAACTTTCTGTCATGTTTAAGTTTATGGCTATGGAAAACTGAGAAAATCAGTAAAGAAAATGTTTGTATTTTATTTTTATCAGGGAAGGATAGAGGATATAATTTTAACAAAGATATCGGATTACAGGTTTACCTTTGTGGTTCCTTCTTCAAAGCTCTTTCACCTGCCCTTGGAAATTGGACAAAGAAAAAAATTCCATGATTTAATTGATTTCCTGAAAAACAAATATGAAAAATTCATGCAAATTGCAAAAAAGAAAGGAATATGGAGAATACCACCTTTAAATTCAGTGTAATTATGTTGTAAGCTCCTAAACTGGAGATGAAGTTGAAAACCATCCAGTTAATCTCCCAACTAATATGGAGAAGGATGGGAAGAAGAAACTGACGGAGAAAAGAGAGAGAATCGAAGAAATTGATGAGAGAGGATAATATTTCAAATGAGAGATGCTAAAGAAGCTAGTAGATATGTATAAAGATTTTAAAATTTGAAATTTAAAATTTAAATGAATTGGGGGGAGACCATTGGATTCAAATGAATTGGAGGGAAATAGAAGATTCATTCGCGTGCAAAATATCTACTTGGAGGTGTAGAAGCAAGCTGGCACAGAGCCCAATGCAAAAAAAAAATTCAAGCTGCTACGCCCCATTTAATTGGCTCTGTGAACATTATAATTGTGAGAGAAGACGTAAAGAATTCGGCTCTATGAACAGTATACATGCAATACTTTTAAAAGATATATAGATATGCTTCTTACGTTCAACATCTTTTAGCTTTTTTTAGAAAATATTATTTTTATATAAAAAATGAATATGGCCCTTGCAAGTGGTGTCACTGTCTAAGCAACTCTTATGGAAATCCGAGACGAATCCGACGGATCCTTGACAGAATTTCTATTGGTAATTTGGTTGGGCCAGGCATTTTCAACCGAAAACCTGTCGAAAGACCGTCGAAAATGGCAATTGTTGTGGAAAACATTTCCATTTTTTAGTACAAGAATCTAGGCCTATCAGATTTAAACAAATCGTGATTTGAAACCAACACACTGAGTGAGCCCAATTACTTACCTTTCACCGGTTTCACCTAAAATAGGAGAATGAATAGTAACGTTATTACTCATAATTATAGCCCAGAAGCCTTAACAGTTCACACTCCAAAATATATAGATAATTCATCTGGGCTAATTACCTTGTCGAATAATAATAATCCCATGCTATATATATACTGTGCCATATGCCTACCTACATATATTATTAGCCCCTCACAACATAGTAAGCCAAAATTCGAATTCTCACGTTGGTAGAGGTGTTCACATTTAAATCTGGATACTGCCTCAAACAAGATTATCTCTAATAGGAAAAATCATGTGCTTAACAAAAAAACTAAAACTGAAACATTTCCATTTTCATGCTAGAACTATTGTGGCTTCAGTCTATAACTTTCTATAACAACGTACTAATAGGTAAGGAAGCTGTCTGCATAGAATATCAAGGAATGGAAGATGTGACAGATGAAACCAAGGTAGAAAGCCCCGCAAGAGATAGAGAGTTTACCGGAAAACTTGTAAGTCTCGAGCAAACCTTATCCACTACATGTTGAAAACTCTCCTTAGTGACCCTTTTATGATGTAAAAGAACTTCAAGATATTTACCAAAATCTGTTGCTGTTTGAAAACTAAAGACACTGCTTATTTCTTCATGCCTAGTATGATTCAATTCTTTGAAAAGTAAAAATGTGTTTTGCTAATATTTACTTTAAGACTGGAACTTTCACAGAAGGAATTGAAGCATTCCCTCATAATAATAGCTTGCTGGACATATACCTCTGCAAACAATGTAATATCATCAGTAAAAAATAAGTGAGACAGGGAAGAACCATTCTTATAAAATTTCACCGGATGCCATAGGTTCTTCTCTAGTCTCTCTTGAATCATGTGAGCAAATTTCTCCATACAGATGATAAATAAATATGGAGATAAATGGTCCCCTTGTCGAACTCCTCTTGATGGAAAAAACTCATCTATCTTTTCACCATTCCATAGTAAACGCATACTGGGAGTCATCACATACTTCGAAATAAGCCCCACCAAATATGAAGGAAAGTTCAACTCATTCAAATAGTGGATGAGAAAATTCCAGTTCAACCTATCATCACTACTACAAAAAGCCCATTTTATGTCACCAATTAACGTCACTTATTTAAAAATGTGACATTGAAAACACACAGGAAAGAAACAACGTCACACTTAAAATTAAGTGTGATGTTGAAACTTTTCACGTCACACCAAAATTTTGGTGTGACGTTGAAAGTGGTTTTCCACGTCACACTAAAATTTTGGTGTGACGTGGAAAACTTCCCCTCCTTTTTTTTTCATTTCCCGCCCCCCAATACTTTCAACGTCACACCAAAATTTGGTGTGACGTTGAAAGTGGTTTTTCATGTCACACCAAAATTTTGGTGTGACGTGGAAAACATCCCCCAATACTTTCAACGTCACACCAAAATTTGGTGTGACGTTGAAAGTGGTTCCACGTCACACCAAAATTTTGGTGTGACGTGGAAAACTTCCCCTCCTTTTTTTTCATTTCCCGCCCCTCCCAATACTTTCAACGTCACACCAAAATTTGGTGTGAATTTGAAAGTATTGGGAGGGGCGGGAAATGAAAAAAAAGGAGGGGAAGTTTTTCACGTCACACCAAAATTTTGGTGTGACGTGGAAAACTTCCCCTCCTTTTTTTTCATTTCCCTCCCCCCCATTTTTTCCATTTTGACGGCCCCCCAAACAAAAAGCAGCTCCAGCTGCTCTTCCTACCCCAAACAAAAACCCCCCACCCCCCGTGCCCTCAGCCCCCCCAGCCCACAGCTCCCCCACCCCTCAACCCACAGCTCCCCCCTTCCCTCCCCCTCCATAGCTCCCCCCAGCTCAACCCACAGCTCCCCCATTCCCTCCCCCTCCATAGCTCCCCCCAACCCACCCCTCAACCCATAGCTCCTCCCTTCCCTCCCCCTCCACAGCTCCCAGCAGCCCTCAGCTCCCCCTTCCCCACCCCCCACAGCTCCCCCCAGCCGCCCACAGCTTCCCCATCCCCCTCACCCTCCAGTTGCAGGTTCATTTCTTCTTTTCTTTTTCCTTTTTTTTTTCTGGTAATTAAATATGCAATTTTTAATCGGGTTCTTTTTTTTTTACTTGTTCAAGGTTTTTTTTCAGCTCTGTTTTCCTCCTATCTGGTTCAACAATTTCAATCGTGCCTCCGTTCGCAGCTTCACTTCATCCAGGTTCCTCCTTTTCCTTTTTTTTCCTGATAATTAAATCTGCTGCCTTTTTTTCTCAATTATAAATTGCAAAAAATGCCATAGAATATTTAATGGTTTTGTAAGTCTTGTAAATTGGTCTGCCATAGAATGTTTAATGTTCAATTGTAAATTGGTTTGCAAATGCTGTTACGTTGTAATTGCTGCAAATATTGCATACTTGCCAAAATGTTTTATAAGTCTTGTAAATTGGTTTGAATAGGTTTTTGTTCTCAAATTGCTAAATATCAACGGGGAATAGAAAAATTAAAAATGTTTTTTTTAAAAAAAAAAGAAACCACGTCACAAATAATATCTTGTGTGACGTGGTTTCCTGGAAACCACGTCACACATAAATATTATGTGTGACGTGGTTTCTCTGAGCAACTTACAACGTCACACATAATATTATGTGTGACGTTGTTTCTCTGACTTTTTATGTCACTTGTTTATGTGATGTTAAAAGTCTATTTTCCATGTTACTTGATTCAATGTCCCTTGAAAAAGTGACGTGAAAACCCCCAAAATTTGTGACATTAAAAGTACTTTTTGTAGTAGTGCATATGCCTTTTTCAAGTCAATCTTGATAGCCATAAAACCTTTATTACCCTACTTCGTTCTCATAGAATGCACAACTTCTTGAGCAATAATTATATTATCAAAATTATGGTGGCTCGGAACAAAACTGCATTGGGTGGGACTAATAACATATGGTAAGATAAGCTTTAATCTATTTGCAATGATTTTAGTGATTATTTTAAAAATAACATTACAAAGCTCAAATGGCCTAAAATCTCTCAGCTCTTCTGGATTATCCTTTTTGGAATCAGGACTATAAAAGTATTGTAAATATCCACCACTCGAGATGAATCATGCCAAAGATGGGAAATAAAAGTACAAATAGATGAGCCCACATGATCGCATTGACTCTAATAAAACAAAGTATTCGTACCGTTTGGTCCTGGTGCTTTAAGGGCCCCCATACTAAATAATGTTTATTTAATTTCTTCATAAGTAACAACCCTATCAGGACTAGAAGCATACATACAGGAAACGAAGGATAAGTAAAGGTACACTAAATAGGAACACGAATTACCCGATCCTCTTTGAACATTCCTCACGCATCCTTGATCGCTCCAACGAAGTTCTTCCTTGTCTTCCATTAGCTCGCTGGTGAAAAAATCTGGTATTCTTGTCGCCAAAACCTTGCCAATCACACCTGGCTTTTTGAGGAAATGAATTATTCCTGAAAAAGCACATCATCTAATTCCGGCCATAACTCACGTTGTGATTCGACTAGTTCATTTTATAAGTAACCAAGTGATGCATTAATCATTGCTCCTATTTTAAAATATCCTTGTTAATACTCCTTCTTGTCCTAAATATAAGACCTATTTACCTAATTTGATTACATTAAAGATGTTAGTTAAGTTAGTTAAAATTATATAATTTACTCCCTTATTCCCTCTCTTGCTTGTTTATTATTAAACAACATCAATATAGGTAATTTAAGAAAAAGTTGAGGAAAATTAGAAACATGTCTTATATTTAGGAACAAAATCACCTCCTCAAATAGGTCATATAGATGAAGGGAGTAACATATTTATAACTTCTTGATTGTACGTCATGATATATAGCTAAATTTGGATTTTTTAATTAAATTTAAGGACTTAACTATCTCTCCTTAATTTTGATGACGAGCCTCACAATTTAAAAGGTTTACATCAGGAATATGTTCCGCATATGTGTATTTTTTTAATTGGGTTAAGCATAAAAAATACACATGTGATTTTGTCAAAAGTTCATCCAGCATCAAATGTTTTTTTAACCAAAAATACACATGAACTTTCAAATTGGATCAAAAGTCACATTTACAGTTATATTCCAAAAAGAAGCGCTTGGTGCTAGACGAAGCTTTTTACGAAATCACATATGTATTTTTTACCCTAATTTAACTGTAAATGTGTATTTTTAATCAAATTTAAAAGTTCATGTGTATTTTTGGTCCAAAAATATTTTGGTGCTGGATGAACTTTTGACAAAATCACATGTATATTTTTGACCCTTAACCCTTTTTAATTTACTTATTTCTTTCTTTTGGTGAAACATAAACGAATGAATGATATATAATCCCATGAATGGAAAACTAAAATTGTAATGCTGATTCACAAATCTTGTTATGACCAAAGAACTAACGTACACAGATCGATCATGAGCCTGCAAGCAAGCCAGTTTGCAAAACAACAAACTGCATACGCAAGCAAGGCACACATGATACTTTATTCAACATTATTATAACATAGGGTTCACATATACGTACACAGAAATAAACAAAGCCTAAAGACATATATCGCTTTGCTTACATTAATAAGATCATCATTAATTGGAGGAAGAACAAGAATCATAACAGGAAGTGGTGACGTCAAGGCAAAAGCATATGGGAGGCCATTTGTATTGGCAGAAGCAACCATTACTACATAAATACTCTATTGCAACGCAATAATAGCGGCGCTTACAAAACGCAAGTGATGGGATAAGTATAAGATGACCTATATCTGCGCTTTAGAAATAAAAGTGATGGTATAGGTATAAGCATATCCCAGCACTTAATAATTATAAGCGTTGGGATAAGCTCTTTGCTATTTTTATTAATATATATTTAAATTGTTACGTTCCATGTGTTTGTTCCAAGGGATTTAAATATTGTTTAAAAAATATTTGACACAAATTTTAAAAATACTAAGGCCTTTTAAAAAAGACAAAACTATTTAAAAATACTTATATAGGCCTATCCCAACGCTTCTGACATCATAAGCGATGGGATAGGCCTATATAAGTATTTTTAAATAGTTTTGTCTTTTTTTAAAATGCCTCAGTATTTTTAAAATTTGTTTTACATATTTTTTAAAGAAAATTTAAATCCCATGGGGCCTATCCAAACGCTTATGACGTCATAAGTGTTGGTATAGGCCCCAAGGGATTTAAATATTGTTTAAAAAATATTTGAAACAAATTTTAAAAATACTGAGGCCTTTTAAAAAAAGGGAAACAATTTAAAAATAATTAAATAGGCATATCCCAACGCTTATGACGTCAGAAGCGATGGGATATGCCTATTTAAGTATTTTTAAATAGTTTAGCCTTTTTTTAAAATGCCTCAGTGTTTTTAAAATTTGTTTTACAAAATTTTAAATAAAATTTAAATCCCAGGGGGCCTATACTAAAGCTTATAAATAAATAAGCGCCGCTTTAGGGTACCCTAAAGCAACGCTTATTAAATTATAAGCGCTGCTTTAGGTTACCTATTGCGGCGCTTAGCAATCGCGTGTTAGGTTTAATAGCCTATCGCAGCACTGGCTATTGCAGCGCTTATAAGTGCCTCTATAGGGCTAAAATAAGTGCTGCTATAGGTAATTTCTGTAGTAATGAACCCTTACAACCAGAGGGGCAAGTAGTTCCAACATCGTTGCATGTGCACTGAGGTGGGTCTTCTTCTGTGCAGGTACAGTTGTTGCAGCAGGCACTTGTGGTGGACTGCACTATGTAGTTACTGGCTTCGGCGCCTTTCTTATTGCCTAAGCCAGTAAAGTGTTCAGTTTATGGCGAGCAGCCGACACGGCGGTTGCCGTCAAGGCCATCAGGAAGAGCACATGAGCCACATTCTTCAGCATGACTTTTTTGCTCATATCAAATTTTGTGCACAAAGTTCTAGCATTTCATTCATTAGACGGTCACCACTTTTTGATCCCTTTCAATCACTTAAGATGCATTGCTAACTTACTACTCTTCTCTAATTTATATGATTTTCTCAAGCATAATAATTATTTCAACTAGCAAGTTTACACTTATTGATCCTATATGAAATATTATGATCAAAAGGAATAATTTAGGGAAAATTAATTTCAAGTTCCTTGTAAGAGACTTAATTAAGATGAGGTCCTACGAAATTACCTAATTAATCTGAGGTCCCACGAAGTTGTTATTGTGAATGGCAAAACGCATAAGAGGGGGGGTGAATTGTGCTTTGAAAATTGAATAAACTTTAACAATATAAAACAAATCTTTATACTGGTTCGGCCAACACAATGCCTACGTCCAGTTCTCCAACACTTCGTTGGGTTCCACTATACCACAGGTTTTACAATCACGGGTTCACTTGCCAACCTTTACAACTGAGCTTTAGACTTCCCTCTAAACACTCCCCCTTACAACTTGTAAGGACACAGCCCTGTTCTAAAGTCCCAAACTTTAGAACAACCTCAAACAGTAGATGATTTCAAATAATGAGTTCACTCAGTGAACAGATTTTGATAAACACTTAAGTATAGAAAGAATCTCACTAAGAGTAATAAATACTTTTAAGCTTCAGTGAGCAGAGAGTAGATGAGAATAATAAAAGCTAGTTCATCTCTGAGTGTGTGTGAGTCACTTGTTCATCATCATCTCATAAATGATCAGGTCTTTTCTTTTATAGCTCTTCACAGCTTTGCCTTTTCTTTCAGCTTCATGAGGCCGTTTGGAAATAGTCGTTGGAAGCTCTTAGCCGTTGGCAATTAATGTTGTTCTTCATCTTAGTCAACTATCTTCTCTTGCTTCAATTAATTCTTACAGAAGATGAGCTATGAAAGATAGAGTCTGTGAGTAACGATCACCTGCAATATTGTACTTGCATAGCAGCTTTTTCAGTAGCGCTAGCTCCCTTGGCTATCACTAGTTCATCAATGTAAGTCCTGCACTTAGCTGTTAGCTAAACAAGTATTCAAGTGAAGCACAGTAGGTGTTATAGCTAGTGTATTTCATTTGCTCAATGTATTAGCTATTTCAATAAGTATTTTTCTATCGATAGCTAATCATGTTATCGCTAGTAACTATGTTATCACTAGTTATCTTATTAGCTATCTGAATGACAAGTTATTTCAACAAGTGTTTCTCTATAGATAGGTGATCATATTATCGCTAGTTGATTTAGTTCATTACTGCTAGCTGTTATAACATTCTTTCCCTTAGTGATATCCATGTTATCTATGGGGCTTTAGCGATAGTGATATACTTAGCGATAGTGATCTATTGTTCTTTGCTTGCTTAGGCTAGCTCAACTTTCTATATTAGCGATAGTGAAGGTCTTAGCGATAGAGATATGACTTCAGATTATTGCTAAGTCTTCATTAGCTATTGTTATCCTAATCTTTCCATTTGTTAGTGATAGACTCTAGCTTAGCGATAGTGTATCCTAACCTACACTCTTTTACTTAGTCTTTTAGCATAATTCTTATCTCAGTTTATTCCAGACTAAGTTGTATGCTGATTGTTCATTTTACTTATGTTATCTATGGGGTCAGTCCTCATCAAAACTTAAGATTCTAACAGTTATTGCAGGCCAAAAAGTTGTTATCGTAATGTCACAAGTTGTTACAGACCAAGAGTGATTTTCAGGCCACAAGTTGTTATAACAGGCCAAAAGGTTGTTATTGAAAGCCGAAAAGTTGTTATTTGACAAATCCTTGGATTTGTATGTTTTTATGTGTTTAAATTGAAGTTTCTAACATGAAAAAGATGCAAGATTGGTCCAATTGTGCTAATTTAATATCATTGATTTCTAGGTGGGATTTGCATGAAAACGAGGTTAATTAGCCATAATTGTAGATTGATTTGCATTAATTGATTTATAGGGCTATTTGATCCTTGTTTAGTCTTATTTCTACTTGTAGGGTTGCCCAAGGACCAAAGCGGGAGAGATCCAGGAAGAAGAGAAGCTCAAAAGAAGATTAAATGGATGCACCAAGGCAGCCAAAAACAGAGGAACCTCTTTGTATGGTGTGCCGCGGCGCACAAACATGTGTGCTGCGGCATACGAAAAAAAAATGTGAAATTGAACCCTCTGTATGGCATGACGCTGCATACAATCATATGTGCCGCGGAACACGAAGAAAAATGCATAATTGGCGCCTCTGTATGGTATGCCGCGGCATACAAACATGTGTGCCGCGGCATACGCGCATCAGAACAGCTTCGTGTTTTTGCTGATTTTTCAACTTGGATCCGACCCAAATCAAATATAACCCGATACCCACTTGTTTTAAACTGAAATTGGTCGAACCCTAGCCCATTCTAACCATTCTACAGCCACCAAAAACCCTAATCCTCTCAACTCTCTCATCTCATCTTCATCTTCCACCCTCTTCTCCACCCAACATCCATGGCTTCCACCCTTCCTTCCACCTTGGTTGTTGTTTCTCCCATGAAGAGCAGCAACTAAGCTCTTGTATTCTTGGTGATGGAGCTCTAGGGCTGAGCTTGAAGCTTCAAAGGGGAGTGTTGTTCTCCATTCTCTCTTCCTTATATGTATTTCAATTTTTCTAGGTTCTAGGAATTGTTATATGCATTTGGATGTGATTCTCATTTATATCTTTGTATGAGAATGGTAGAAACAATTTATCTTGTTTATTTTCTTTGTATAGATGCTTGACATTGAACTTATTGACTTGAGCATATTTTATTTGTGTGGGTTCATCATTTAATATATGTTTTCTTGTTAAAATCTTGTGCTAAATGAGGGTTCTTGTTTAGTGGATCATGGTGTCAAGTATTTATGTTTAGAAATTGGCAAGTAAATCTACTAATTGCTTGAGTGACATTGGACTTCAACCTATTGGGTTCAAGTTATTGGATGGGGTTCCACCAATAAATTGGAATTAATAGGCTAATTTGGTTGCAATTCAGGGTTCCGGTTGTAGGATTAATAGTCCCTTGCGATTAGTAGATTTAATTGGGTCAAGTGCTTAATCAACTTAGGTTAAGTTAATTAACGTGCGGGGTTCCGGCGTTTGTTAAATTAACCTAAGCCTAGCCTAGAGGGGTTCCTCTAGGGTTCTTTAGAAATTGACCACTTTTTACTCCCAATTAATTTGTGAAGCAATGATTCCCAAAAAGTTCCATTTACCAAGAATATCCATTTCCATTTTAATCCAAATCTCTCGTTTAAATCCAATCTCAATTCTTCTTTGAACATACAACACTTTTCATACAAACTTCTACATCTAAAAATCAAATACAAAATGTTTTCCCGTCCAATTAGTTTCGCATCTAGCTATTAGGTAGTCATTTACACTAAGGCTCCTTGAGATCGACACCCGGGGATAGCTTCCACTACCCCTTGGGTCTTAAATTCTTGGAGAGCAGATCCGAGGCGGCACTACACTGATCTACTCCAATTTCGGTGCTCTTCAAGTGGCGCCGTTGCCGGGGAGCCAAGTAATTGGTTCCCTAGTAGCCAGTTGTCAAACTTGCTTTGGCCGGGTCTAGCTTCTAATTGCATTTTAGCTTAGTTGCATCTTAGTTTAGTTTTTATTCTTGCATATCATATTTTGAAAATCCCTAAAAATTAGTATAGATACTTGCTCTTGCATTTCCTTTGCTCATTGACTCACTTGTGTGCTTGGTTGCTTTTGTGGTAGTTTTGTTGCACTAATTGTGAATGCTTATTTTTGCTTGATTTTTGTACATTCTAAGTCTTGGCTGCTGCTGAAAGTCCACTTGTTGTCTGTGCCTTGTGTGACTCAACCTTGACTTGCTCTTGATTTCTTCTACTTGTTTGTATCTCATTGTGCATGCCTAGAGGGAGAGGTAGAAGGAGAAGAGGATCAAACCTTCCATCCTTAAACCTTGGGATTGAGCCAAACCTTAGCCAACTTAGTAGAGCCAATCAAGGTGGTCCCTCTAGCCCTATATTAGAGGATTGTTCTTCTAGGGAGTCTAGCATTTCCTCTCACTCGGACACCGAAAACTCTATCCACATAGAAATACCTCTAGACATCCCACCAATGGCCCACAGACCACCACCCAATGGTCAAAATGGAAACAATGGCGAGGGTGAGGGAGTAGGAAACAATGAAATCCCTAGGAGGAGGAGTATTAGGGAAGTTACCTCGAGTGGTGTTGCATATGATCCATTTCAAACTGCTTATCCTGCTTTACATGCTGATATTAAGATTAAATGGCCTCTAATCGCAGCTTTACCTCATTTTACAGGTTTGGAAGGGGAGGACGCATATGGCCATCTATATGGGGTCCACCTCGCATGTTCAAGTATGAAGCCGGTTGAGGCAAACATTGATGATCAACAGTTGAAAGTCTTTCACTTATCGTTGGATGGAAAAGCCAAGGAGTGGTTTAGACTCCTACTGAGACATGATGAGAATGCCCTCACTTCTTGGGCCAATTTGAGGAGGGCATTTCTGGAGCATTACTTCCCGGATGTTAAGACTGAGGATTTGAAGAAGGACATTTATTCCATAAGACAAGATCCATCTGAGAGCTTTTATGAGTATTGGTGCCGTTTTCAAGAGTTGTTAGCCAAGTGTCCCCACCACCAGATCATAGATGAACAGTTGATTCAATACTTCCACAAGGGGCTCTTACCTAATGAGAGAGGCATCATGGATGCTAGTGCCGGTGGTTCTTTGGAAGACCTACCCGCCGAAGAGGCTTGGGCTATGATTAAGCTAAGAGCCAAAAACACCCAACAATACAACAGAAGAGGTTCCAAAGGGGTGTTTGAGGTGAGCTCCAACCCACAACAAACAAGGAGGATGGATTCTCTAGAGGCTAAGGTGGATACTTTGAGTTCCCAACTTACTTCTCAACTTGCCTTTATTACTTTAGAGTTGAGGAACCTTAGCATACAACAGTGTGCTCCTACTTCCTCTACCTCCAAGGCCTTAGTTGCACCAAGTTGTGAGCATTGTGGTTAGGTGATGCATATTAGTAGCCTTTGCCCAAGTGAGCTGGTAGAAGCCAATGATATGTACCAAGGGAGGTCCAACTCTACTCCCAACCAAAAATGGGATCCCCATAGCAACACCTACAATGAAGGGTGGAGGTCATACCCTAATTTCCGATGGAGAGACAACAACAATGCCATGACCAACTACAAGGGCCAATCTTCTTCTTCTCCAAGGTCCTTAATTCCCCAAGATTCACCAAGAGGGGATGATTCATGTGATCGAATTCTCAAGAGTATGCAAAGGATGGATGAGGACATGAATGCTCACAACGATGCGAGGTTTGCATCTCTTGAGTCTAAAATGGAGCAATGGGAGACTAGAGCTACAAACCTTCAATCCTTTGTGACCCAATTGTCGGATGGTTTGAGTGACAAGCAAGCAAGGTCAAGTGGAGCTTCTCCCTCCAACACTGTGATAAACCCGAAGTCCCTTAATGCCATTACCTTGAGAAGTGGCAAGAAAGTCAAGTTCCAAGGCCTTGAGGGTGATGAGTCTGATGTTGATGAGGAGATTGTTTGTGATAGACCACCTTTGGGTATGGGGGAGTGTTCCAACTCCAAGACCATTGAGGAGAGCTCCTTGCCTATGCCGACCCCTCCGGTCCAAAGTGAAAGCAATGAAGAGATAAAGCTCTTAGCTGCTCCACCTTCCACAAGAAGAAAGAGAGGTGTTCGTTTTGAAACACAAGAGTCACCCAACTAAGAGCCACAAGAAAAAGGTAAAGAGGTAAAAGTTTCTGACCTTCCTTTTCCTCATTCATATTTGGCTAGTAAAAAGGTTGTGGATGATAAGTGTGATAAAGAAATGTTTGACATGTTTAGCAAAGTAGAAGTAAACTTACCTCTCCTTGATTTAATAAAGAAAATGCCCAAGTCGGCAAAGTTTTTAAAAGATCTATGCACCAATAAAAGAAAATACAAGCATAGTGAAAGAATCCAACTGGGGTCAATTGTTAGTGCTTTATTTAAACCACAATTACCTTTGAAATGTAAAGACCCGGGTTCTTACACTATACCTTGTATTATAGGCAAGACCAATATTTCAAACGCTTTACTTGACCTTGGTGCTGCAATAAATGTCATGCCTACTTCTATCTTCGAGTCTTTGGGTACCCAATCCATTCGGGACACAAGTGTGGTTCTCCAACTTACGGACCGAACGATTAGGTACCCTAAAGGCATTTTGGAAGATATCTTGGTGCAAGTTAAAGGTCTTGTTTTCCCAGCTGATTTTTATGTGTTGGATATGTCTAATGAAAACCCTAGTGATAGTACCTTGATTCTTGGTCGTCCCTTTCTTAGAACGGCTGAAACCATTATTGACATGAAGCAAGGTGCCATTACTATGGGAACTGGGGACCAAGAGGTCAAATTTCTATTTTCTGAGACTATGCGTAATGCCAATGATGATTGCACTTACCTAGGCATTGGTGCAATTTCGTGTGTGGATGATGACATCGATGAGCTGTGAGATGCTATGTTTGTTGATTCATTTGAGCATGTTGAAACATCATCTGTTATTTCCCCATCCCATACTTCTTCATTTTGTGATTGCGTTGATGATGTGCCGTGTCTTGCTTGTATTGAGATTAAGAGCTGGCTTTCCACTTCACATGATTTTGATGCTTCTACTTGCTCTTATGATGATATATCTGCTCACCCCACATCCAGTGGTCTTGGGAAAGTCTCCGTTGCTTGTGATGCAGGTTCTACTGATCACCTAGGCGCTATTATACAAGCTACACCGGTAGCTTCACCTACGGTGGATACCTGCTCACCCTTGGGAAGTAGAGAAGTTACAGCATATGTAGATGCACCCATATCTCCTTCCCCACCTTGTGATGACACAGTTTTGCCACTTGCTGCACTTGAGCTTCAGGAGTTGGTACCTTCTGTGGTAAAACCCCCAATTGTGGATCTCAAACCCTTACCTCCTAACTTGAAATATGTGTTTCTTGCTGATTATGATAAACTGCCTGTTATTATTTCAAGTTCTTTGTCTGATGTTGAGGAGGGTAGACTGGTTTCTCTTCTTAAGTCTTATAGGGGTGCGATTGGGTGGTCTCTTGCTGACATTCCAGGGATTAATCCCTCGGTTTGTACTCATAGGATCCTCTTGGAAGAGGGTTCTAAGCCTATTCAGCAACCACAGAGGAGACTGAATCCTCTTATTCTTGATGTTGTGAGGAAAGAGATAGCTAAGCTCTTGAGTGCTGGGATTATCTTTCCCATTTCTGATAGTGGGTGGGTGTCACCGGTACAAGTAGTACCGAAGAAGAGTGGAATCACTGTTGTCCGGAGTGACAATGATGAACTTATCCCCACTAGAGTCCAGAATTCTTGGAGAGTGTGCATAGATTATAGGAAGCTTAATTCCTCAACTAGGAAGGACCACTTTCCTTTGCCCTTTATTGATCAGATGCTTGAGAGAATTTCTGGCAAGTCTCACTACTGTTTCCTTGATGGTTTCTCCGGGTACTTCCAAGTACCAATCGCACCGGAGGACCAAGAAAAACCACCTTCACATGCCCTTTTGGTACCTTTGCTTATCGTAGGATGCCATTTGGTTTGTGTAATGCTCCCGGTACTTTTCAAAGATGCATGATGTCTATTTTTAGTGATTTATTGGAGCATAACATGGAGGTGTTTATGGATGATTTCACTGTTTATGGTTCTAGCTTTGATGAATGCCTCTCTAGTTTGGAACTTGTTTTGAAAAGATGTTTGGAAAAGAACTTGGTTTTGAACTATGAGAAGTGTCATTTCATGGTAGATAGTGGCATTGTTTTGGGTCACTTGATCTCCCAAAAGGGGATTGAGGTTGACAAGGCTAAAATTGAAGTTATTGCATCTTTGCCCTATCCGACCAATTTGAAAGAAGTTAGATCATTTCTTGGGCATGCGGGGTTCTATAGGCGTTTTATTGCTAATTTTTCATAGATTGCCTTACCCCTCTCATCTTTGCTTAAAAAGGACACTAATTTTGTGTTTGATGATAAATGCAAGCATGCTTTTGATACTTTGAAGTCTTCCTTAATTTCTCCACCCATTATTAGTGCACCTAATTGGAATTTGCCCTTTGAGCTTTCATGTGATGCATCTAATTTTGCGGTAGGAGTCATGCTTGGTCAGAAAGTAGACAAGGTCCCTAGGGTCATTGCATATGCATCTAGGACACTTGATTCCGCACAAGTTAATTACACCACTACTGAAAAAGAGTTGTTTGCTGTGATTTTTGCACTTGATAAATTTAGACAATATTTGATAAACTCTTCTGTGGTAGTATACACTGACCATGCAGCTATGCGATACTTGTTTCAAAAGCCCCAGTCTAAGGCTAGACTGCTGAGATGGGCTCTCCTAATGCAAGAATTTGATGTGAGGATCAAGGATCGGGCCGGAGCTGAAAATCATGTGGCCGATCATTTGAGCCGTTTGCCTCCCGACACAAGGGGAGTTGATTCTTCTGATCTTTGCATTGATTCTTTTCCTGACTCTGCTTTACTTGCCTTGGCCACTGTTAAGCCTTGGTATTCTCACATTGTGAATTTCCTTGTCGCTGATGTAGTCCCCTCCTCTTTGTCTCATTTTCAGGTCAAGAAGTTGAAGAGGGAGGCTAGATACTACATTTGGGATCCACCCATCCTATGGCACGTTTGTAGTGATCAGATCATCCGGCGCTGTGTCCCTAACCATGAGATTCATTCTATTTTGACACATTCTCATTATTTATCTTGTGGGGGCATTTTAGTGGTCGAAAGACATCTAGGAGGGTGTTAGAATGTGGGTTCTACTGGCCTACACTATTCAGCGATGCATATATGTACTGCAAGGCGTGTGATAAGTGCCAACAGTATGGGAGTTGGGGCAAGAGACATGAGATGCCCATGAACCAAATCCACTTTTGTGAGATCTTTGATGTTTGGGGCATTGATTTCATGGGCCCATTTCCCTCATATTGCGGTTTCACTTACATTCTCCTTGCCGTAGATTATGTGTCTCGATGGGTAGAGGCCATCCCCACTAGAAAAGATGATGCCAATACTATTTCCAAGTTCTTACGTTCTTCTATATTTTGTAGATATGGCATCCCCAAGGCAATTATCAGCGATCAAGGCACACACTTTTGCAACCGGATCATCTAGTCCCTTCTTGCTAAGTATGGAGTCACTCACAAAGTTGCTACACCCTACCATCCCCAGACCAATGGGCTAGCTGAAGTTTCAAACCGGGAGGTGAAGCACATTCTTGAGAAGATAGTGAAGCCATCACGCAAAGACTGGAGTGATCGCTTGGAAGAAGCTCTTTGGGCATATAGGACGGCCTACAAGACGCCTATTGGGACATCACCCTTTAGAGTTGTCTATGGGAAGTCTTGTCACCTACCTATGGAGTTGGAGCATAAATCATATTAGGCTATCAAAGCTTGCAATGCTGATTTGGAGTCTTCATTGACCAATCGGATGATGCAACTCCAAGAGCTTAAGGAATTGCGGTTGCACGCCTATGAGAATGGGCTAATCTACAAGGATCGTTTGAAGATGATGCATGATAAGCATATCATGAAGAAGGACTTTAAGGAAGGGGACAAGGTGATGATGTTTAAGGCGAGACTCAAGATCCTACCAGGAAAGTTCGAGTCTAGGTGGGAGGGTCCATACCAAGTTGTCCAAGCCTACCCCTATGGTGCATTTGAGCTTCTAGATGGCGTCACCGGATCAAAATTCAAAGTCAATGGCCATTTGCTCAAGCACTACCATGAGCCACCTCAACCACCTTGATCATGAAGTTGTTCCTTTCCTCCTTACTTGCTCCTTTTGCTTTTTAATTGCCATATGTTTTTGAGCAAAGTGTGGAGGAGGGAACTTACCAGTAGGAAAAAGTAGTCGTAGTTGTTTTCACATTCCTAGGTTTAGTAATAAATGCTTCTTGCTCACACACCAAGACCACACTTAATTTCAACATGCTTTGAAAATTTCATTGGCATATCATTTCGACTCATTCTTGCCTTCTCCCTATTTTTCTTTTGGTGATTGATGACGTGTTGTGCTTCAATCTTGAATTGGACTTCACAACTTTCCACTTCACCCAAGAGTTGAGTTAAATTGGTATGTCCATATTTTTGCTACATTAAGGACAATGTAGAAATTAAGTGTGGGGGAGGGATGTGTTTTGTGATGAGTGAAGTGGGTAAAAATTATTGCATCTTGGTTATGTTTTTAGCTTCAAAAAGTAAAAAATTTGAAAATTTTTAACTTTTCCTCACTTCTACTTTTGTTGATCCTTGGACCGGACATGATATTTTTGGACTTGTTTTGGTAATATGGGAATTGTTTCATGCTTCTGGATGTGTGTTGATGCTTTTGACTTATCTTCTTGATCGGCACTTTGTTGATTGAAATTGATGCTTTATGGTTGAATCTTGGGTGTAGTTGATCTTTGTTTATGAGCTTAGGAGAATTAGCCATGTTGTGAGGTTTATTTGGGCCTACTGTTCATTCTTGTGTGATAATCCACTTGTTGCCATTCTCTAGAACTTGTTTGAATTCTTGATCAGAACTTGTTGTATTTAATGTAATGAAGCATGATAAAGGCATTCATTTCATAGCCTCATATCCCAAACACAAACCGCATACACTTCTTCCATTTGTCACCCCATTTGAGCCCTTCACTTGATGTTTTGCATTTGACATGCCAATATGTGAAAAGTTGCATCATTGCTTGGATGGTTTGAAAAATGCCATTTCTTGGTTGTATATAAGCATGCCATGTATAGAGAAAAACAAAAATACAAAAAGAAGAAAAATAGTGAAAAAGGAAAAAGAAAATGTGAAAAATCTGAAAAGATGCAAAAAGTGCAAAATAAGGCATGTGTGGTTTCCAACAAGTTGCAATTGATGCTTAATTTGTGTTGAATTAGGCATTCAAGCATGCACAACATCATGTTTCATTCATTTCATCATATCATGTGGCCTACTCCATCATTACAACCCCAAAAGCCCTTTTGATGCATTGCACTTCTTGTGTTTAAGTGGAGATCTTAGAATCCCTACAAGCATATGGTAGAATGTGCTCCAAAGTGGATCTTGAGAGTAGAAAATGAACCCAATATGGTGAGAAGAGTGAAACACTTATCCTTGAGTGACCTTCTCCTTTACTCATCCTCATTGCATTCATTACAGTCATGGTTAGCTCTCTAGCATCATCTCATTCCTCATTGCTTGTTGGTTAGGGGGTTATCAATTTGCATTAGCTCATATTCAATTAGCATGTTGAAGTTCTCATTTATGCCTTGCTTACAATTATGCTTAAGCTTTTTAATTTGTCTTTGTCCGGGAGTACAAAGGTTTAAGTGTGGGGGAGTTGACAAATCATTGGATTTGTATGTTTTTATGTGTTTAAATTGAAGTTTCTAACATGAAAAAGATGCAAGATTGGTCCAATTGTGCTCATTTAATATCATTGATTTCTAGGTGGGATTTGCATGAAAACGAGGTTAATTAGCCATAATTGTAGATTGATTTGCATTAATTGATTTATAGGGCTATTTGATCCTTGTTTAGTCTTATTTCTACTTGTAGGGTTGCCCAAGGACCAAAGCGGGAGAGATCCAGGAAGAAGAGAAGCTCAAAAGAAGATTAAATGGATGTACCAAGGCAGCCAAAAACAGAGGAACCTCTTTGTATGGTGTGCCGCGGCGCACAAACATGTGTGCTGCGGCATACGAAGAAAAAATGTGAAATTGACCCCTCTGTATGGCATGCCGCGGCACACGAAGAAAAATGCATAATTGGCGCCTCTGTATGGTATGCCGTGGCATACAAACATGTGTGCCGCGGCATACGCGCATCAGAACAGCTTCGTGTTTTTGCTGATTTTTCAACTTGGATCCGACCCAAATCAAATATAACCCGATACCCACTTGTTTTAAACTGAAATTGGTCGAACCCTAGCCCATTCTAACCATTCTACAGCCACCAAAAACCCTAATCCTCTCAACTCTCTCATCTCATCTTCATCTTCCGCCCTCTTCTCCTCCCAACATCCATGGCTTCCACCCTTCCTTCCACCTTGGTTGTTGTTTCTCCCATGAAGAGCAGCAACTAAGCTCTTGTATTCTTGGTGATGGAGCTCTAGGGATGAGCTTGAAGCTTTAAAGGGGAGTGTTGTTCTCCATTCTCTCTTCCTTATATGTATTTCAATTTTTCTAGGGTTCTAGGAATTGTTATATGCATTTGGATGTGATTCTCATTTATATCTTTGTATGAGAATGGTAGAAACAATTTATCTTGTTTATTTTCTTTGTATAGATGCTTGACATTGAACTTATTGACTTGAGCATATTTTATTTGTATGGGTTCATCATTTAATATATGTTTTCTTGTTAAAATCTTGTGCTAAATGAGGGTTCTTGTTTAGTGGATCATGGTGTCAAGTATTTATGTTTAGAAATTGGCAAGTAAATCTACTAATTGCTTGAGTGACATTGGACTTCAACCTATTGGGTTCAAGTTATTGGATGGGGTTCCACCAATAAATTGGAATTAATAGGCTAATTTGGTTGCAATTCGGGGTTCCGGTTGTAGGATTAATAGTCCCTTGCGATTAGTAGATTTAATTGGGTCAAATGCTTAATCAACTTAGGTTAAGTTAATTAACGTGCGGGGTTCCGGCGTTTGTTAAATTAACCTAAGCCTAGCCTAGAGGGGTTCCTCTAGGGTTCTTTAGAAATTGACCACTTTTTTTTCCCAATTAATTTGTGAAGCAATGATTCCCAAAAAGTTCCATTTACCAAGAATATCCATTTCCATTTTAATCCAAATCTCTCGTTTAAATCCAATCTCAATTCTTCTTTGAACATACAACACTTTTCATACAAACTTCTACATCTAAACATCAAATACAAAATGTTTTCCCGTCCAATTAGTTTCGCATCTAGCTATTAGGTAGTCATTTACACTAAGGCTCCTTGAGATCGACACCCGGGGATAGCTTCCACTACCCCTTGGGTCTTAAATTCTTGGAGAGCAGGTCCGAGGCGGCACTACACCGATCTACCCCAATTTCGGTGCTCTTCATTATTGCAGGCCAAAAAGTTGTTAGTGAAGGCTTAGTCACTAACAACTTTTGACCGCACGATAACAACTTTTTGGCCTGCAATAACAACTTTTGTCCTGCCATAACAACTTTCTGGTAGGGACCTCAGATTAATTAGGTGATTTTATGTGACCTCATATTAATTAAGTCTCTTATAAGGATATGAAATTAATTTTCCAATAATTTATTATAGTTTCTATGATAAAGCTAAATGAAAAATATAGTTTTATAGTAAATAAATCTTTTTGAGATATATATGTGCTTTATTATAGATTTAAACTTAAAGGGTTATATATAGAATTAAATGTATAGATTTTTAAGCCTATTTCAGAGTCTAAATTTTAAATAGGCTTTCTGGCTTTATCAAGCCTTTTGAAGGCTCAGTTCACGCCTCAAAAAAGTTTACACACAGCTTCAGGTCTAAGTTTAAGTTTTACATTTTTAATCGGGCTTATGCCTATGTAATTAAAACATACATCAGCCTAACCTATTTCCACCCATATTTATAGGGGTGGCTTGAGGGCTACACTTTTGGTTTTTTTTTTATATGGTATTATAGATTCCTTAATTAATTTATTCTATAAATGCATGGTGAATGCAGACTAACAAGAATGTGTGCCTTCCAGTTTTTAACAAAACGCAATTTGGGAATTAGCCCACCAACTGAGCATAATTAATTAGTACCTTTAAAAAAAGAATTAATAGTGAGCTTAATTAATTAGTCATAATTAACCCAGAAGCTTTAACAACTAACAATTACCAATGGGAATTAGATCTAACTAATGGAAGTAATAATGAACTAATATATCATAACATGTCAAATCAAGGTTTGAATCCTCATTGAAAAAAATGCCCACATTTAGTTTACGATGATTCCTCTAATAAGATTGTCTCCGCTGGACTAGGTTTTCCTCCACTATAAGAATCTTTGTGTCTATCAAGAATTAATAATGAAAACAATTAAAAGTATATTTTTGCAAGTAAAAAACAATTAACAGTATGATAAACTTCAAAAAATTGCAGAAAATTCATCTGGGCTTACTATTTATTGTCCATTGTCCAATATAATAATAACAAGTCCGGCCATGTGCTATATTATGCAACATCAGTAGCTGAAACAAAGACTAAAATAACGGACATCCAATACCTTAATCAAAACCTAATATATTACAAATTTTACAAATGAATATCCTTCTTCAGATAAAAGGCCTTCCATTCGCAAACCATAATTATTCCATTTGGCTTCATGATCAATACAGCTTGCTGGGTATGTTTGATCTAAAAGGAAGTTGCAGACACTCCCTCTTGTCATTTTCAACCTTTCCGAAGTATTGATTTACCACTTCTCCGTAGCTTCGGAGGATCCCACTAATCAGAAGACACAAATAAAACACAGTATTTGTAATGCCATATTGAGTGAGTGACACACACACACAATACAGTGGTTCTTTTCATAAAATCCTGTTTGTGGAAAAATTTTGATCCTTATTATGACTTCACTTTGGGAAACATCAATGTGAGTGCTATAATTTTGCATTGTTAATAAATATAGAGAGAGACGAGATAAAACACAATGTATTAAATATTATTTAAATATTCATTCATAAATGAGGGTAAAACTGAAAAAATTAATTACTTTAGGTCATCTTTAATTAGTTAACTAACTTTCTTTGGTATATGAGAATTATATAGAATCATTTCAATCGGTAATTACCAATAGATTTCTGATGAATAATCCATCATAAACTTCATAGACAGAATTTTTTATGGATAATTAGCTATGAAAAATTGCATGACTAATTTCCAGCGGAATTCCATGGGTAATTAGCCATGTCATATGGTATGATAATAAATTATTTTGATAAATAGCATGTTATAAATAATTTATAAAAATAAAAATAAATATATATTATAAATTTTATTTTTTATTTTTTATTAAATAATTTGTTAATTATTAATAAATATTGGTACAAAAAATGAAAAATAATTATATTACAATAATATATATGATAAAATAAAAACTTCATATAGTAAAAATAATTTACAAAAAATATTTATTACAAATATAAAATTGAAATACTAAATATAATGTAAAGTATATGAATATAAAAAATAATTTATATAAAAATAATGTAATTATTGATATATAAAATATATATTAATAATTAACAAATATTTCATAATATATTAAGTCAAGTATAATGTGAAGTATAATTAAGATGATATATATTTATAATTGTGAGAGTTTAAATATTATATATAATAGTTTGCAAAGCATGGGAAGCACTACTACAAAAAAAACTCTTTTCATGTAGCCAATTAATGTCTGTTAATCATAAAACTGTCGTTGGAAAAAAAATCAGTGGCAAAGTAAATAAGTTGGAGGCAGAAGGAGAAATGACATCCCTAATTTTAAAAATTAGGGATATCATATGAAACGATGTCACATATTAACAATATATTAACAATATGAGTCCGATCAATTTTGGGGTTTTTAACTTATTCAATTAAAGTTAGAGCTTATACTTTGAGTTTCCCTAAAGAAATTTTGGTGTTCATGGTTGGAATCCAAATTATTTTTTTTTGCTTTCTTCTCTTTTTCCTGTTTCTGTTGCTGTCACTATGGAAAAGCTTAGACTTCTGACTTTACTAAATATATATCAGTGTTTAGGAGTGCTTATTAGTCAATTGGAGTTGCTTCTTATGTGTTATTTTATTTTCTTGTGATTTTGAAATCTGGTTAGTTCTTATAGGTTTTGTGGCTTGTTGCACTTTGCTTGATATTACATTGACTTTAATTGCTACATCTTGGACACTGAAATTTTGTAATCACTTGTCCACATTCTCATTGTTATTACTGTCTGAAGAGCACCGAAATTGGGATGTCCGATGTAGCGCGCCCTTGGGTCCGCCTTCAAGAAAATAAGAACCAAAGGGATAGTGGAAGCTAACCCCTGGGTGTTGTTCACTTGAGGAGCCTAACGCAAAAGATGACCTAGTAGCTAATATGCAAACTAACAAAAGCGGGTAAAAAGTATTGTATTTTGGTTTTTGATATAGAATAGATGCAAAAGGTGTGATATGTTCAAAAGTAAAACAAAAATAAGATAAAAGTGAGATTTGGAGAGGAATGAAGATGGATTCATTCTTGTTGAATGAAAACCTTGCAATTCATTGCTTCAAAAGATTTTCAGGGAGTTAATTGTTGATTTTCAAAAGAACCCTAGAGGAACCTCTCTAAGCTAGGCTTAGATTAACTTAATTAATGCTGAAACCCGGCACATTACTTAATTTAACCTAAGTTGATTAAATTCAAAATCAAAGTGAATTTGCTAATAGCAAAGGGCTCATAATCCAACAACCGGAACCCCGAATTGCCACTTAATGAATCCAGGGTTTAATTAATTACTGGAACCCCATATAACAAATTAAGACTCTAGGATTGAAGTCCAAGGCCACTCATGCAACTTGACGAATTCAAGAACCAATTAATTATGCAACGCACTTAATATCTCAATTAACCCTAACTCATTGATGGTCACCCAAACAAAGGTTAAGGTTGAAAAGAGTGATTACCCAATGTCTAACCACAATTAATTAATTCCTATGCCATTTCATTCATGCAAACCACTTAACATTTTTAAACCACTAATCAAACCACCTTGAATTGGCACAAGATATTCACAAAGAGAATAACACAATCATAAACCTATAAATTTCATTAAACTCAAAGTTAATGTAGCACAATGTCAAGCATTAACAAGAAAGAAACAACACAAAATAGTTTCCAAACCTTAAACATCATATGAAAATGAAGAACACTACCAAATGCCATAAATATACTCCTAGAACCCTAGAAAAGCATAAATACAACAAGAGGAAGAAGGTTTAAAACTAAACTCCCTTATATATGCTCTAAGATCATCCCTTGGCTCCCACCATCAAGAATGAGGGAGCCTAGCTGCTATCTTCCATAGGAAAGCTAGCACTAAAGAGTGGAGGTAGATGTCACATTTACAAGGGGAAACTCTGCCAAATTTTAAAAAAAAATGCATGAAGTGAAGTTAAGTGCATAGCATGCTCATTTCTTCACAATGTAGTGAGATAAACTTGACTAATTTGTTGGAAATGGCAAAGGTTTAATAGAATTGATCTAGTTAGATGTATGCATTGAGAACAATTAAAGAGTATCAAATGGGGATGGAAGAATTTATTGAATTTGCCAAAAGAAATGTGCCTAATAAGAATGGCATGTATCTTTGCCCTTGTGTGAAGTGTGCAAATGCTTATCGTAAGAGGGTTGATGATATAAGTGATCACCTTCTTTGTGTGGGATCAATCTCCATTATAAGAAGTGGTTTTGGCATAGGGAATTGGGAAGTACCATACATGCGTACATGTTACAAAATGTAAAAGCAGTGGTGGATGATGTTTGTGATGATGGAATGGACAACATGATCAATGAAATTAGGGCAGAGTCATTTTCTGTGGTAGATGAGTTTGACAAGTTGCGGAGTGATGCAGAGACATCTTTGTTCCCGGGGTGTACTAAGCATACTCGGTTGACCGGCGTCCTGAAATTGTTGAAAATAAAGACAACAATGTACTTCTGAAGTGCATGTATGAGGATAAAAAAATTCTAAGCAAGAGGGGCATGAAGTATAAGAAAGAAGATACACACTTGCCCTAATGATTTCATGTTATACAAGAATGGGTATGAAGGCCTAAAAGAGTGTCCAAAATGTAATACTCTGAGGTATAAGCCGAGGAAGGATGCAGTTGGTGATGATGATGGAACAAAGAAAGGGGCACCTTTGTAGGTAATGTGGTACCTTCCAATTGTGCCATGGTTTAAACTCTTGTTTTTCAAATGAGACGGAAGCAAAGAAACTGAGATGGCATTGTGATGAGAAAATCTCCAATACCTTGCTGATTCTCCTTAATGGAATAAGATAGATTCCATGTTTTCTGAATTTGGTGGTGAGCCGAGGAACCTTTATCTTGAACTGTGTACAGATGGATTCAACCCTTTCGGGAGTCTCAGTAGCACACATAGTGCTTGGCCAGTTCCGCTGGTCATTTACAACATGCCTCCTTGATTGTGCACAAAATGCAAGTATGTGATGATGTCAATGATGATTTCGATGTCGAAACAGCCTGGTAACGATATCGATGTCTATCTGGCCCCTTTAACTGAGGATTTAAAGATGTTGTGGGAGGAAGGAGTCGATGTGTTTGATGCATACAGGCAAGAGATATTCAAGTTGCGAGCTATGCTATTTACCACAATAAATGACTTCCCTGCATATGGCAATCTTTCTGGTTACAATGTGAAGGGCTATATGGCATGTCCTATATATGAGTCTGACACACACTACCACCAGCTTAAACACGGAAGAAAGACCGTTTACCTCGGTCATAGAAGGTTTCTTAATCGATTTCATCCTTATCGTAGACTAAAGAAGTGTTTTAATGGCTCATCTGAGTATCGGTCTGCTCTGACCCCCCTAACTGGGGAAGGATTTTACTACCGTGTTGAGAATGTCAATGTGGTATTCGGTAAGAAACAGAAGACAAAGACTGGTTCTGAGAAGATCATTTGGAATAAGAGGTCAATCTTCTTTAATCTACCTTATTGGCGATATCTCGATGTGAGGCACAGTATTAATGTGATGCATGTGGAGAAAAATGTTGTTGATAGTCTTGTTGGGACACTGCTGCTCATTGTTGTCAAACTCGCTAGTTGACTCTCCGATTTTACCGTTTTTACTGTTTTATCTAACCAAAACGTGTCACGAGTCACTTAAATTTGTGCTGGCTATATACTCGGTAAAAACTCACGAGTTTACACGCCAGATTTACCGTTTTTAAGTTTCTACCTTATGGAAAATCGTGTTAACTTGCTATAAATCTCATGTTAATTATTTTTATTTGACCATATTCAATGAATTTATATATAAATTTCATAGAAATTTCTTTATTTAGTTAGATAAAGTATGAATGTTGATATATTTAATATTAACTATGTATATTTAAAATATATTCAAGTCAAATTATTGTTATTTTTTGTATTTCTTATCTAATGATATACTGGAAACGTGTATTTATTAATAAAGGTAAATTCTTATGAGTTTATGATCCGATTTTACATTCTTTTCACGAGTTTACTTAAACTCACCAGTTTGACAACCTTGCTGCTGCTCACGGTAATGTTAGCACACTTGTGTCTATGGATGATTTGAAGTAGGTGGGAATGAAGTCGCATGATTACAATTTCCATATAGGAGAAAAAAAGTCTGTGTGAGTTTTGCATGGGATTAAGGTACCACAAGATTATTTTTCCTAATGTTAGCACACTTGTGTCTATGGATGATTTGAAGTAGGTGGGAATGAAGTCGCATGATTACCATGTATTGATGCAATAAGTCTTACCAGTTGCTATAAGAGGCATTATGCAAGATGATGTGAGGATGACTATAACAAGACCATCTATGTTTTTCAATGCGATGTGCATCAAAGTCATCGACACTAAAAAGCTCGACGAGTTGGAAAACGAGGGTTACATTATATTGTGCCAACTAGTGATGCACTTTGCTCCAGCCTTTTTTGATATTATGGTGCACTTGATTGTTCATTTGTTAAGGGAGATAAGGCTCTGTGGCCCAGTTTATTTAAGGTGTATGTACCCTTTTCGAGCAATTCATGAAAGTCTTGAAAGGGTATTCCAAGAATCTACATCAACCTGAGGTATCCATTGTTGAAAGATACTTAGTTGAAGAGGCCATGGACTTTTGCAAATCGTATCTAAAAGGGGTTGAGGAAAACCCTTGACATGAAGATGGGATTTGTAAGGGGGTACGGGACATCAAAGTGAAGACTTTGTGCCTTGAAGAGGTGTTACAACCGCACCTATACATCTTGAATAATATGGAAGAAGTGCAACCTTATTTGGACGAGCATAAGAGGATCATGAAAGAAAAGAACTGGAGAAAGAGTGACATGCATATTTTTAACGAGTATAACAGGACATTCATTGGGTGGTTCAAGGAGTTTGTTGAAAAGGAGATCGATGCGCCGGATACAATAAGATGATGGCCTCGTTTTGAGGTTGTTACTTGGGGCTCTTTTGACATAAATGGTTATTCCTTCTACACTAAGGCCTAGGACAACAACAGCATCATGCAAAACAGTGGCATGATAGTGGTAGCCGAAGCGGTGCACTTCACCAGTTCGAAAAATAAAAACCTAAGATTGGCTTCCATGGCATATTATGGGGTAATTGAAGAAATTTGGGAAGTTAGTTACACCAAGTTCAAAGTTCCAATCTTCAAATGTAAGTAGGTTAACAATAGCGTAGTTGGGATTGATCCCCACACTGGCATGATCTCAATTGATCTTCACAGAGTTGGATACAGAGATGAGCCCTTTATTTTAGCAAGTCATGCGAAACAAGTTTTCTATGTAACAGATCCTGCAAATAAGGAATTGTCCATAGTCCTGCAAAGTAAAAAGCAAAAAGACCATGCTCCCCCTTTAGATCTAGATGAGATACCACCCTTTTGTGCAAATCCACCTAAACTAAGCGAATTAGAATTGATAGATGATGATGACCAATTTACATATAGAAATGATCATTGTGAGGGGAAATGGGATAATACTTAAAGTGAGAACCTTTTTGAATTATCATGTATTAATTCTTGTTATTGTTTTTGTTTTGGTTTTGTGAGAGTTGTGGCTCTGTACTGACTCATCTTATATCTGATTTGTTAACAAGTATATGATGAAGGATTCTAACAATCAGCAATAGAGTGATTCCCCTTGAAATAAGGGCAGAGGTACGATGAAGCTTAATGACATTGTTGTCCATCAAGTGACAAATGTATAGCCTATCCGTGTGGATTTTGACGACAACATGAATCCTATCAGGGAAGTTGGCACGAATTCCATCAGCTACGTCGGTTTTGTGGCGAGGAACCGGATAAGCATCTTGGATACCGATTGGAGGGCAATCAATAAAGACATTAAGGATTAATGTTGGTTAGATATTTTGGTATGTTTTATCATTATATTTCTGTCTGTTCCTAGTATGCATGTATTTTTATTTTTAGTTAACTCAATTGATGTGTTCGTTATATTTTTCAGCAAAACTTCGATGTCCTTAACACCAAATTGTTTAAAGATTTTTGGTTGGGAGAAGCACACAATATGTGGAAGAATTCCAAGAATACCATGAGCAGCGACTACATCCGGGGGGATAAGAAGAGTGAAGATCCCTGTCAGATCTATTCCAATATTGACACAGAGACTTGGAAGAAGTTTGTTGCATCACGGCTAGACTCTAAGTTCCAGGTGTGTATATGTCATAAATAGCTCTTTAACTTTGGTTTAAAATTGCACTATTAACACATTATATTAGCTAACTAACTTAGTCTTACTTTCATAGGAGGAGAGCAAAAAACAAAAAGAGCAACAAATGAAGAATATCTATAAGCACAAGATATCTCGAGGGGTTACAAGTGGCTCAAGAAAAAGTTGACCCAGAAACAAATTGCAGAAATGGAGGAAGCGGCATAATTCGATTCTATTGTTGTTGTAGAGCCTTTGTCGCCTTTCCCACATCATATGAAATGGGTTGAGGGAAGGAAGAATAAAGCAGGAAAATTTGTGACTCCAGAGGTTAAGGCAGTTGCAAAGAGGATTGTAAGTATTTTACTTGGTTGTTTATTCATATAACTTGTGGTTTTATAGCACATTGCAAATTATGATTTTTTGGATCATTGCAGGATGAACTTGAGCAGCAGGCCACCCAAGGGTCCTTCACACCTTCTAAGGGGATAGACATCCTGGCCATAGCAATTAGGAAGCCCAACCACTGTGGCCAAGTTATCAAGGAGTCGAGGAATGTAGGGCTGACCAAGTATTTCGGCCACAAACCCCTATCATCCGCCCGTAGAGATCCCACTGAGGATATTGTGATCAGGGTTTGGGCAGAGATGGAGGCCCAATTCCAGGAGCAAGTTGCTGCACGGGTCCAGCAGCTTATAGGGCACATGGTGGAGCAGATTAGGGTGCAGGTTGAGGCTCAGGTCTAAGCGTCTACCATACAACTCGGATTCACATCACAATCTGATTAACAAAGACAGCAGGTTTAAGCATTTACTACATATGTTGATTATTGAATTCCGAGTTCATCAATTAGGCTTATTCTATATATTTTCATCCCTTGTAGGAGTTCGCTAGTACTGGAGGTCCAAGCGGCAAAGACAGCTGCAATTAGCCTTTGTCGTTTGGATCAATTCTTGAGGACAACTCAAATCCCACACCAGATGACAACCCTGATGTTGGAGAGGAGTATTATCTCTATCTCGATGTCCCTCACCTGTGCCCCGTCACCAAAGCTCACCGGTTCCCAAAGGCCTCCTTCATACATAATTTGCCTATTCGGGAGGACCAAGTGAAGGTGTCATTTACAAATGTCCCAAAGAATGAGGCGGGGGTAGCTATACCTTTTTCTCGATAAAGAAGTCACAAAACTAGGCGAGGCGATCGAGGCATTCATCTTGTGGCCTAGACAACTTGTACACAAGACTCCGTAAAAGGAGTCGGTTGATGTGGTATATACACTTAAGTTTTGAGATTGCTTGTTTGATAATTTTTTGGTTTTGGAATAATATAACAATGATTTTTTTCATCACTCGCAGACCATTTCAGACAAATATCCTTCTCTCCAGCTCCTGTGCGAGATGCAGCCAAATTTGGACTATGTATCATTTATGATGCCTCCAGGAGTAGTCAATCCTGATCGTACATACGAATTTGGGCTTGATAGTTCCCAAGATATCGTGGAGTTTTTGAAGATGGAGAAAATTGACCTTAGATGGCTTGAGTTAGTGACTATGTAATAAATTACTGTTAATTTTTATGTCTATTCAACGTTTCTTATTCAATCCTTTTTTTATTTCAATTTATCTATGATACATAGGTGCTTCCACAACATGTGTAACGAATTAGGCAGGGGAGCATACAAATTCTTTAGTCCAATATCCTTGGTGAGGAGGGATAATTTCAATACCTCGGCGGAGAAGAAGAATTATGATAACAACATGCAGGCATATGTCAACCATCAAATGTCAGGGAATCGAGGAACTATTTATTTTGCCCCTATTCTTGAAGAGTGAGTTTAATTATTTTATTTTGCCAACTTTTAATCATTATACGCATTTGTAAATGTTATGATTATTTTTAATGTCTTTCAGTGAGCACTGGGTTGTAGCTATCATTTGTCCCAGGGATCATCGTTTTTGGTTTTGTTTGACTCGTTGAGGCGTAATATAACCTCCTATCATAAAACTCTCCTATCAAACTAAGTAGTGATAATATCTTTATATACATGCTAGTGGCCCAAATAAATTATTTTCATGTATATGTGCTAATTTTGGTTCCATTTCAAGGGTATATCTCAATTGCATTTAATGGAAGAAATCGGTCGAGCCTTTGAAGACGTCGTGATACAAAGACTTAGAGTAAGTACTTTTGATTTAAATTCTTTAAATATTAGTCAATTGATATATATTAATTACTTCGTTATTAATTTATACTGTTTCTAGTGATTAAAGTGCCCTAAGCAACCGACGAATAAGGAGGGCGGGTATTACGTCATGAAGTATATGTATGACATTACTATGAGTGAACGTATCACATCCTTCTCACAAGTATAAATTAAATTATTATCTATAACTTCTTATATGATTTATACAATTAATACATAAATATATAATGTTTTATCTAATTTCTTTGCATTGATCATCACATTCATTATTGTGGCAGTTTTATGATGGAACTGCTCATTTAAAGATGACGAGCTTGATCCAATTCATGAGTATATTGCTGAATTTTTGCTTTTGATTTTGGTTAGTAGAGATTAGTGATCATTGTACAAAATACTAAGTTATGTAAACATGGAATTGTTTGTTTGTGTAGTAGTAGCAAGACCTCCCTACATGTATATATGTTTAGTTTGATTAATTAGTTATACATCGGAGGTTGATGTACATCTGTTGTGTGAATAATATATATATTTGTTTCTGAGACATTTGCAATGCATGAAAATATGGGGAAACCAAAAAGAAATTAATAATTTTTTTTAAAAAAATTGATGTCTCTTATTATGGATAATAAGCGACGTGATTTCTCTGGCCAGGGGAAACCACGTCTCTTATTCACGTCACATATTATGGATAATAAGTGACGTGGTTTCCCTTGGCCAGAGAAACCACGTCACTTATTATATAACTAGTGACGTGGAAACTCTGACACTAGTTATAAAATATGACGCTTATTATTCTATGTCCGTTATTTATGGGGACGTTAAAAGTCCATTTTTTCACGTCACTTGTCCCCTACAAAAGTGACTTGAAAACCCCAAAATAACAGACATGAAAACCATTTTTTGCAGTAGTGAAGTCAAGGATTTGAATGTGCATTTCGTCACAATTTCAGAAATATGTGGAGGTGACATTTGGCGACGTGAGGGAGGCAACACATAGCAGCCGCAAGGAAAGACATGTGGCCAGCGTTGGGTTGCCACGTGGCATTTAAAAATAAATAATTTACCAACGGATTTATGACAAAATTTTCGCAGCTCAATTTTCAAGGAATTTCCGTGGCTAAGTTTCTGAAGGAATGTGGCCAGCGTTGGGTTGCCATGTGGCATTTAAAAATAAATAATTTACCAACGGATTTATGACAAAATTTTCGCAGCTCAATTTTCAAGGAATTTCCGTGGCTAAGTTTCTGAAGGAAAATTCTGTGGGTAAATTATCCACGAAATTTCGTCAGAAATCCCCAGATAATTTCCGACCGAACAAAATTTCTGTAGTTAAATTAATTAGCAATGGAAAAATTAGACACGGAAAAAATTATTTAGGAAATTCAATTCCATGGTTAATCCGTCAGAAAATTAATCTTTTGTCGTTAATTCAGTTGAAAATCAGCTGTTTTTTTTTTCTGTAGTGATTTATGATTAGCAGGTTTTAATAACATAATACTATATGTTTAACTATGAAGATTATTGAAAAAAAAACAATCAAAATTGTAGATATGATTTGTTCCAGTGCTGACCTTGTAGAAATGGTGGTTGAAAGATCTTCCGAAGAAATGAGAGGTAAAATTGTACTCCCGAGAAAGGCACTGTTCAATGCTTTGTACTCTGCCTTCTCTCACCTAATCATATTAATTCATTTCATTAATTCATTTGTAATTTTTTATTGTAATTTCTAATAATATATACTTGCCGATCTGAGCCATATCTTGAGGCTTGTAGGATTAAGTCCAGTCTGTTTAATTTGCCAAAAGAATTTTTACCGTCATCATTGTGTCTTACACATGAAATTACAAAAATTTATCAATTAAGAAACAATATCCACAAGTTAAATTTATCAATTAATGCAGCAATGGTTGAAATATCATAAGTTGTCACAGTTCGTAGCGCATTTTCCAGCAAATTTAGCTTCTGTTGCATGCGCATATAAAAGTGATGTGATTTTTTTTCTAAATAATGTCATAATGTTATACACACACTCACACCTTGGAGGGGACAAAATGAGTCGCAAGGCCACATTTAACCATTTCTGCTCCAATAATCAAAAGTCTTCCTGTTAACCCTTGGTACTCCCCTATATATGCGTGCTATACAAATCGTAGAGCCAAAGTAAGTATCCCAGGTACAAAAAATTGAAGTGTTTTTGAAATCAATTTGGGACAAAACAAATACTCCCTCGTTTCTAAATATAGGACGTAGTTGACTTTTTGAAAAATTCTAACAAAAGTTAAATAAATTACTTATAAATTAATTTGCTTGAATTTTTCATCTAAACTAGTTTATTTGACTTATAAGCTAACATATAATCTACTAATACACAAAATATGTTATAATTAAATGCCTCATTTAGCTTCCTTAATTTTTTCCAAAAAAATCAACTGGATCTTATATTTAGGAACGGAGGAATTATCACAAAAAGATATATTGGAATTAATGTGTTAACATTACCAAGAGAGCTAGGAAGCCTCGTGTAACACCCCGAAATTGGGATTAGAGATAATAAGGAGTTATTTAAGGTTTTAGGGTGTCATTTAAAAATTGCAAAGCCTTATAATAAATTTATAAAGGCAGAGGTATTTTTAAGGAATTTAAGGTTTATTTTTTTTCATAAATTAAAGAAAAATAATTCGATGATGAATTTTAATTTAGGAATTTTAGGAAAATTATCCTGAGAGGACTAAAGAAAATTGCAGTGGAAGTAAATCCTTAAACGGATAAAAGGAACAAATGTTAGAAATTATTTTCAAAAGAGGGACTAAATAAAAATAATGAAAAGTGTAAGTAAGAGGGGCAATTTTGCCATTTCACTAATTATATCACTTAAACCTAGAGCTAGTAATTCGGGTTAAACCCATCGGGCCGGCCCTTTTAGGCTCTGGCCCTTGAAGGGCCGGGCTTTGATTTTGGAGGCTTCAAAAAGGAATCGGGCTTCACGGGTTGGTCCTGTAGGGTCGAGAGCTTCAAAGGGCCAGCCCTGCAGAGCTGAGGGCCGGCCCTTTAAGCCTGTCATATATATATGTATATTAAAAAAAATTAACAACTACAAAATAAAACAATTAATTAAAGGTAAAAAACCATAATACCTAATTCCCAATATTTATCATTGTTTGATAATTTCTTAGTCAGTGACTTATTTATAAATATGGACAATATTTATTAAAATAATTAATTAAAAATAAACATATATTTTGTGACTTATATAAAAATATGGACAATATTTATCATTGTTTGATAATTTCTTAGTGTTTGTTGCTTATTGGTGTTTGTATTGTAAATTAAAATTGATATTTATGTTGACGATAAGGATTTTTTTGCTTTAATTTTTCTATAAAAAAAGATTAAAAAATAGTGTATAAGCGTTAATCGGGCCAACCAGGCCCTGAATCCTACCATTCAAGGGTCGGGTTTTGAAAAATAAGAATATTTACACTACCCAAATTTTTCGGGCCGACCCTTTTAAGGACCTGATCTTTGAAGGGCCAGCCCTGTAGGCCGGGCAGGCCTACTTAAACCCACCTCGTCTCTTCTTCCTCTTTCACTTGTTCGTTTCTTTCTCTTGGAGCTAGAGGAAACGAGAGAGTCACCGGGAATGGAAGGTCAGTTCGCCGGCGATGGAGGGCTGGGAGCATACATGTAATTATATTTCCGAACTCTGGTGAGCCTTCTTTTTCCGTCGATGCCCTTTAATCTTTATATTAGCGCCGTTTCCGAAGAGTGAGTGTTTGGGTAGTCATAATTTGTGTGGTTTTCTACCGATTAAAAGAAGTACTAATAAGCAATAATAAAGGTTTTATCAAAGAAATTGAAAGTTTCATGTGGGATTTGGCTTGATTATCAGATACCCCTTTTCTGAGTTACTGTTCAGCGAGAAGAAAAATGTGCTTTCTGGTTTGAAAGTAAATAAAAGTTTGATTAAACTCGTTCATGGATAAGATAGAGTTAATATAGTATGTTACATGTTTGATTTTCGTTGAACATTGATGATTTTAAGATGTAGATGGTGTGCTTTGTTTTGGGTCTGACTTGAAACAAGGATTTGAGTCTCAGTTTCTTTAAGTTATAGATGGTATGAATATGGGTATTCAAGGATTAGTTGGTAATTTTTTTTCTTATCTCAGAAAAATTGCGACTTGTTCTCAAAATTTTTATGTGAACGAAACCAGCGACCAATATATTTTCCTTTCCGGGGTATGCGATCATTACGCAGCAAATCTTTTTTTTTTTTTTTTTTTTTTTATACAACATTCTGCAGCAAATCTGTTTTTACTCAAATTATGCCTTTGCCGTCGACACCCGAGTAGAGTTGAACAGGCATTTAGATATTATGTTTTCAATGAACTTGCTGTATTTATTTAGTCTCCACTTTAAATTTTCAGTCTCTAGAGCAATTGTTTTTAACATGAATGAACTCACTTACATACCATATGCCGAGAATCTGGATTGACAGTTAGTTTAGGCTTTTATACCAGAATGTTTATTTCAGAGAAGGATGCCGGATATGGTCCAGTTATGTTCTTCCCCTTGTTATAGTAGTAACTAGTTTTTTCTATCTCTTAATTACTATTAAGTTGAATACTCCATTCCAGACCCTTAATTTATTTTGCTCTTGTTTCTAATGCTTCTTATGTTATAACCAATCATAGATGCTAAGAGAAACAATAAACATAGTCTCCTTGGGTTTCATCTATATTTAAATCTTTTAGTAAAGATGCTTCCATTTAGTTTAGGAAAATTATGCCTAATATTCTCATAGGAAATTTTAACTAAGGGATGAGAACTTAAATGTATGGAAGCTTTGTTTTATATTGAAGGTTTAGCCATGTATGAATCTGTTTAGATGTAATATGAAGAAAAGCTTCAGTTTTAATCAATGATTTTTGAATACTAAGATGAATCAAAGATGGAATTTTTAAAGAGTTAAAGGTCATATTTGCCCCGGAAGTATGCACAGTGGATCACATCTATCCTGAAAGTATTTTTTGGTCCAATTTTGCCCCGGAAGTGTGCAAAGTGGATCAAATTCGCCCTATACTGTTAAAATATTAACGGTCAACGTCAACTATTTAACGGTCAACATGAGTTTTTTAATGGTAAAGGGTGAATATGATACACTTTACACACTTCCGGGCAAAATTGGACCAAAAAAAAACTTTCGAGGCAGATGTGATCCACCGTGCATATTTCCGGGGCAAATCTGATCTTTAACCCATTTTTAAATCATTGTACAAGTATTCATTTTGAAATAATGGTTGATTGCATTGCAAAACTGACATATTGGTGATTGCTGTTCAAATGTTGGCTCTTGATTGAGAATGATAAAGATGCCATTTTGAAATAGTTTCATTTATGGATGATGGAATTGAGAGCATATACATCCTGTACACCTTTTCTGAAACTTCAAAATTTGTGAATAGTTGAAAGAATAATTAATTTTGGGGATTGAGTGATGTGCGCCTGACTTAATGTAAGCTTTTGTGTTTGGTTGATGTCAATACATAGGTAGATAGAGATGCTAGATTTTTGGAGCCTTTGAAATGCTACTTAATTTTGGAGATTCTGAGTTATGTGCCTTTATATTCGGATCAATAATTTATCACGAAACATGGTTATTGATAGAGTACATTGGCGTCGTGTGATCCATGTAGCCGACTCCACCTAGTGGGATAAAGGCTTTGTTGTTGTTGTTGTTGTTGAGTTATGTGCCTTTGACTCAACAGGTTGCCTTGTGTGGTTAATTAATCGGTAATATGAAAAAAATATGGGCTCAATTATATATAGATAGATCAATAAATGAATAAATGGATAACCAGATAGATAGGATTGATAAGTGCTAAAAGGTTTGGAGCCTTTAATGTGCTAAATGATGTTGCATGATTGTTAGATAGCTACTGTTCGCCTGCAAGAGTACAGATCGCAACGTAGTATAAAATTATCGTCCCACAGAGATTTGTTTTAAAACCTCAATCAAACAACAAGCTAATGAACTCAATTAAGTTGAACAAATCAAATTCTTTTAGAAAACAGATTTTTAAAACTATTCTAAACTAGGAATAAAGAAACAAACAAGAAAGATTTAATTTATCAATTAACTCAGCCTAGGATTAATTCTCACCGTTGTATTTCATGAACCCTAATTAATTTCCATTCCTTTAGTCTTTAAATAACAACTTGTGTTTGTCTAAGGTTCTAATATATTTAAAACGCTCTCTCAAGTCAAAATAAAACATATACTTCTCATTAAACTTGCTCAATCTCTTGTTACAAATTAATGAAAGCACGCATTAAGAGTCAACCTTAACCTGACAAAACTAGGTCGATAGATATATCTCTATTCTATCGACAAACGATCCGTTAGTTGATTTAAACTTCAAGTCTAGTCTGATTTATCCTAGTTCTACACCTAAATTATCTCTCTCGATTATAATTTAAATGAACAAATCGCTCTAAAGGGTGATCAGTCAATTAGAGGCATTAGGAATATGATAAATCAACACAAACAGTATTTAATTACTAAAAGAAAAGGAAACAAATTAGGTTTCAATCCATACAAGGCTTGAATCAATCTTAGAACAAATGATTTAGCTACTTATGAATGGATTAAACAAGAAAATACAAAGAGATCTTATGTTTAATTCACAAAAGTAACAAAGAATGGAAGAAAACAAGAAGAATCTATCACCGTAGGGCAAGAAACTCCTCCAATTTTGCTTCTCAACTCCAATTTTGCAAACCCTAGCTCCAAAGATGTGTGCACCGATGAGTCTTATTGTTCCTAAGGGTTCTAGGGTTGAAAGGGGGCTGATTCTCCCTGTATTTTCGTGCCCTATGTGTTTTAAAATGGTAAAAATCGAAATTGTTTGCAGATTTTTTAGGATTTTCGCGCAATGTCGTGACATCCTGGTGCAATGTCGCGACACCAGAACCAATTTTCAGCAATTTTCCTTAAATGACTTCCTGCTTTCTCCACACTTTTCCTCTGATCTTTTTCTCCTTCCTTGCTTAGAATGTCCATATTTACCTATCCAAACATGCATAAATGTGAGGGAATCATGCTAATTAAATTTTCTAGTAAATTATCATATTTTTCTTAAAATTAATCAAATTAGGTTCATATGACAGATTTACACAATTTTCTCTTAAAAACTCTTAAAATGCCCTTAATTAGTAATGATGACTCCCCAAATATATTTTAAATATGCCCTAAATTAATGATAAATGGGGAGTCATCACACCCCCACACTTACACATTTGCTTGTCCTCAAACAAAAGAAAATCATATTCCAAATAAAGAGAGCAATGCATATGAAATCTCTAAACAAATAATGTTACCCCCACACTTTGATATTGCTATCAGTTATTCTTTCAATTAATGATTAATCAGAATGAATCACCAAGCCAACAACCTTAAACAATTGAAATCATCAATCAACTCACAATGATAAAAAGAAAAGGGCATAACAAGCACAACAATATAATTAGTAAAGGAAGACTACGCTTTCTAACTCCTATAGAAAATTTAAATTCCCTTGATTAATCAAGTATGCAATGAACACCAAAAAGATCATCATGCTACTTTTCTTTTGACTTCATTTTTTTTGTTTTTTTCTTTGTTTTTCAATTTTTTTTAATCTTGAGTTGTTGCAGGTCCCCTTTTAACGCGACCCTGCACATGGGTGGTGCAGCACCGGTTACTCAGTTACTCCAACAATTACTCAAGAGACTTTTAGCCCAACTCTTAACTCTCTTTGACTTAACCGTTTGACGCGAGTGCCAACATTGGTGATGAAGTGCCCCCGGTTACTAAGTTAAGTCTAGAAAAGCCAGTGGAGTTGCATACAACTCTTTTTTTTTCACCTGAATCATATCCTAACACAAACATCTAAATCTATCAAGGTAGTCAAATTTCTTAGAGGAAGTAGGAATCAAAGTATTCATAAACCAATTATTTGTTAGTCTTGTTATAAACTGCTCCTTTTCTCACGGTTCATCTCAAGATTTATACAAAAGGTTAAGTTATATGACTTAGTTGACACATTCTTCCCTCTTATAATGTATTAATTTGTTTTAAAATAACAATTATCAAAGATGGGTAAAAGTTCAATGCTCAGATCAATCATAAGCAATGCACTCATTTCAATTTTAACAAGTTTACGTCTAATGGCAATAAGAACAAGCAGTGCAAGTATGAGTTACTACCCCTCCCTCACACTTAAGTTTCACATTGTCCCTAATGTGAGTAAAACATCTATACACATATAAGAGAGAGGAAAAGGTGAGGAAGAGTAAACTAATACTCCCTTGGATAGTTCTTGAAGGAGGTCTCTTCTTGCACAAAGAAGAAGAAGCTTGACTCGTAGCTTTCAATTTAGATTGATTTGTTGTTGTAGAATGAGCCATTGAAGTCTGCAAATACTTAATGAAATTGGAAGCTCAATGCAGAATATGTAAGTGGTTTGTGACAACATAAATTATTTAAGATCATATCAATATACACTTTTTTAGATTCAAAATTCTCCTAGCTCATAGTAGAAGAGATTATATTAATCTAAACCCACTCATGATTCTCAAGACATTCTCATCCCACAAGATAACTATAAGATATGTAAAAAATGTCCAACCCAGCTAGAGATCAAGATTCAGAACATGGAATACAAGCATTGGGATGCAATCAGTTCCATAATTCAGTGACAACATTACTCTCAATATTCATGCACAGTCATAAAGACCAAATTGATCTAACTCATTTTCCACAATTGCAGCCAAGTAAACATAAGTGCCTTGTACAAATAAAGCCCACAAGAGAGAAATTGAACAGTTCAACATTATATATGGATTATGTCCAATATACTCAGGAAACTTATAGAAACACACTGGCTCCATTCAAATTATCCAAAACAGTCTCAATACTAGAACAATGAAATCAGATTCATCACAAACTGAATAAAACCATATTTTATCTGAGAAGTGGACTGAAATCATACTATGCAAAATAGACTGAAAGCAATTGCAACATGATGTAGAATAACCCAACATCATCTAAAAATATCATTACATGTAAAGCTCACACCAAACAATCAATTCATTCACACGAGTCAAAGAAAATCACACCCTCAGCATACTCATAGTTCAATGGAAGGGGGAAGATCAAAATTTTACCGGTGGCCCAAGAAAAAGAGATGAACATGATGGTGACAATGAAGGGGAGAGAGACTTACGCAACTGTGGATGGCGATCAGAGAAGAGGGAGAAGGAAAGTTTGAATAGGTTTCTGGGGTTATGAGAGAAAGAGAGGCCATCGATGGTGACTGGGCTCAAAGGTTTCAACAGCGAAGATGGTAGGCGAATGAGGGTTTTGAACAAAGAAAGGTAAATACGGCGGCGGAGTTGTCTTATGATTGAGGCGGAACGATTTCAACTAGGCAAGGAGAAGAAGAGGGGTGACAGCGAGGTGGAGGAGAAGGTAAAGACAGTAGATTCAAAAACTGGAGGGAGGCGGCGCTAACTAGTGGAGAGGAATTCTAGGCCGAAGGGGAAAGGAGAGGATGGATGGTTCGATCAAAATGTGAGTGGCGGAGGAAGGTCTGGATGATGGTGGCAGCGAGAGGATTTTGAAATTGAAGTAGCGATGGTGACTGTGAGGGGATGAATGTTAAGTGGATGGAGGAGAAAAACGGTGGTGGCTGGTGGCTTTGGGCAAAACTCTAGTGATGGTAGAGAGGACGGTGGCGCCGAAGGAGGAGACGGTAGCGATATGGTGGAGGCTGAGGGGACGGCGCTGGTGATGGTGAGGGGAAGAGGTGGCGGAGGAAACTGTTGGGTGCCAATGAAGAACAAGAACAAGAGGGAGAGGGTTTAGGATTGAATGGGATGAGGGGTTTAAGATTTTTTTTAAAAAAAAAGTTGATATAAACAAGAAATAAATTTGAAAGTGGATTTTTTTTTCAGATTTTTTTTTCGATTTTTTTTAAAAAAACTAAACTAATCCAACAAATTTAAAATTTTGAAATTGAATTTGAATTATTTTTTTGAAGAAAAAGTAATTAAACTAATGAATTTAAAATTTTAATTTTTTTTGGATTTTTTTTAATTGATGGGTGTCATGACATTTTAGGGAAATGTCGTGGTTCCAGAAAGGACAACTTAGAAACCCTTTTATGCATCTTTACTAGTGTCGTGACATTTTGGAGAAATGTCGTGGCACCAGAAAGCATGTCTTAGTTCCTGATGAAAATGTCACGACAATTTAGCAAAATGTCGCAGCACCAGAAAGCAAGCTTTTCCTTCTCGATAAAAATGTCGTGACAATTTGACAAAATGTCGCAGCACCAGAGAGCAAGCTTTTCCTTTCTGGTGAAAATGTCACGACAATTTGGCAAAATGTTGCAGTATCAGAAAGCACGTTCTCTTGAAAAAAATTTTGGGTTCTAATTTTGTAAAAATTTTATCATGACATTATCCCAAGATGCCTTGGCACCATAAAACAAAATACTGCCTAAAAATATCAATGCAAAACAACCCCAATTTCTAATTTACCCCACTAAAACCTTGAATTTGACTCCAAGTATCACCTAGATAGAGCATTCAATCTCTCAAATCTTCCATCACCCTGAACTAACACTTACATCACACAAGATCACACTAGCAAAAGCAATTCACACACCAATTAAGCATTCATGTTTGAGGCCACAACATCTAACCATATTACTTGTATGTTTAGCAATAAAACTAATGATAACTTGCTTAATATAAGGGTAACGGTACTTCCCTAAAACTACAAGTTGCCTCAATCTTTAGTAATTGCTCTCGCTTTCCTCAAATTGATTCTGCAGCATTCGATTTCTTACTACAAAATAGAAAAAGACCAAACATAAACCTACCTATAAAAAGAAGAAAAATTGCAAATGAAAATAACAAGAAAAGTTCAAAACTTTGGTTGCCTCCCAAGAAGCGCTTGGTTTATAGTCCTCTAGCCTGACTCTTCACTCTTCAAGTAGCATCGCTCAAGGGCAAGGTGGCAATATGACGATCCACCTGGCCACCCCAGTAGTGCTTCAACCTTTGGCCAATGACTTTGAATCTTTGTCCATCATCACATTCAAGCTCCACCACGCCACGATCAAATACCTCTGCAACTTTGAAAGGTCCTGACCACCTAGATTTGAGCTTCCCAGGAAAGAGCTTCAGTTTAGAATTATACAATAGAACTTGCTGCCCTGGCTCAAAAGTCTTCACAAGGATGTTCTTGTCCTAAAGTCTTTTTGTCTTTTCCTTGTAGAGTTTAGAGCTCTCATAAGCATTATGACGAAACTCTTCCAATTCATTGAGTTGAAAGAGTCTCCTTTCACTAGCTGCTTGAGGATCAAAATTTAGCGTTTTGATAGCCCAATAAGCTCCATGCTCGAGTTCAACCGGTAGGTGACAAGCTTTCCCAAAAACAAGACGGTAAGGAGATGTAGCAATAGGGGTCTTGTAGGCAGTTCTGTAGGCCCATAAAGCGTCATCTAGCTTAGTAGACCGGTCTTTCCTTGTAGTTCCCACCACTTTTTCAAGGATGCTTTTGATCTCTCTGTTTGAAATCTCGGCTTGACCATTGGATTGTGGGTGGTAAGGCAAAACCACCTTGTGCTTCACACCATACTTCTTAAGCAAGGCTTCAAATTGATGATTGCAAAAGTGAGTGCCACCATCGCTTAGGATAGCTCTTGGTGTTCCAAATCGAGTGAAAATGTTCTTCTTAAGAAACTTAAGAACTGTTTTTGCATCATTGGACACACAAGCTACCGCTTTCACCCATTTTGAGATATAGTCAACACCAACAAGAATATACTCATTATTGAAGAACTTTGGGAAAGGCCTCATGAAGTTGATCCCCCAAACATCAAAGAGTTCTACTTCCAACATGTTGGTCAAAGGCATTTCATTCCTTCTTGAGATGTTCCCAACTCTTTGGCACCTATCACATTGGAGAACGAAGGCATGTGCATCCTTAAACAAAGAAGGCCAATAAAACCCACTTTGAAGGACTTTAGCAGCAGTTTTCTCTCCTCCAAAATGACCACCATATTTAGACGAATGACAACAGCGTAGAATGCACTGTTGTTCATTCTCCGGAACACATCTTCTAATGAGTTGATCAGCACACCTCTTAAATAAATAAGGCTCATCCCAAAAGTACTTCTTGGTATCATGTAGAAACTTGCGCCTTTGATGGAAATTAAATTCAGGTGGTAGAATGCCACACACAAGATAATTTACAAAGTCTGCATACCAAGGTACACATGAGTAGTTAATAACAAACAGCTGATCATCAGGAAAAGATGCATCGATTGCCTCTAAGGCATTCCGTTGAGCTTCAGTACTCAATCTTGAAAGATGGTCAGCCACTTGATTATCAGTCCCCTTACGGTCTATGATATTCAAATTGAATTCTTGCAATAGAAACACCCATCAAATTAATCTTGCCTTGGAATCCTTTTTCATAAGTAGATATTTGAGAGCAGAGTGATCAGAGTAAACAGTTACCTCAGTACCAACAATATATGAGCGAAACTTCTCACATGCAAAAACAATAGCCAGCATCTCCTTTTCGGTAGTTGTATAGTTAAGTTGAGCACCATCTAATGTCTTGCTCGCATAATAAATCAGGTGAAACAACTTATCATTCTTTTGCCCAAGAGTAGCACCAATAGCAAAGTCACTAGCATCCGCCATAATGATAAAAGGTAAGCTCCAATCGGGTGCTACTAATATAGGTGCAGAGATGAGTCACTTTTTCAATTCTTCTAATGCCTTCAAGCAATCTTTTGAATGCTTCCGGTAGACTCGTGGTTCCATTCCTACTGATAGGACTATAGGGCCATCATCTAAGGCCACTTTCCAATTCTATTCCGGCCAAACATTAGGCACCAAGCCGGTTAGTGAATCCATAGGCTCTAGTTCTCGCCCTAATGGGTCATCTATTGAATGCTTCAAGTGTCATTCTAAGGGGCACAAAGCTTCCAAATGCCCCCAGCGTACTCTACTTCTTGAGTACCAAGATAAAGATGAGAGCACTCCTGATGCTGTCATCAATCCTGTCGATAGCCCATCTGATGTGGATGAAGAAATCTTTGCATATGACATACCGCCAGAGAACCTTGGGGTTATGCGATGTCTCTTAACCGACCCCTCACTAGATGACTCTTGGAAGCGTCACAACATCTTCCACACAAATGTGAAGTATGGTGAGAAGTCTTACAAGCTCATTATTAACAACGGAAGTGAAAGAAATGTTATCTCGAGCCGAGGCATCATTAGACTTGGGCTAAAGACTGAGCCCCTCCCCAAACCTTTTCGTGTTGTTTGGATAGACAACACATCCCTTCCAATCACTCAATAGTGTCATGTACCTTTTCATCTTGGTGATTATAAAGAGGACGTCCTTTGTGTTGTCATTCTGATGGACGTATCCCATATCATCTTAGGACGCCCAGTGGCTTTACGATCATGACATCATCACACATGGCCGATCCAACAATCATATGTTTAAGCATGAGGGACAAACGATCCTTTTACGCCCTGCTAAGCCTGAGCCTAAAGGAAAGGATTCAACCAACCCAAAAGGCTCTTCCCTTAAGTACCCCAAACTTCACCTCCTAAAAGAAAAGTAATTTGTACAGGAAAGTAAGGAGGTTGACATCATTCTTGCTGTTGTTGTAAAAGCCACCCTCCCCTCTACATTTATTGGTTCAAACCTACCCAAAGAGGTGTCACACTTGTTGGATGAGTTTAAGGATATTGTGCCAGACGAGTTACCCTATGACTTGCCACCAATGAGGGATATCCAACATGCAATTGATTTAGTTCCAGGATCCCAACTCCCTAATTTGCCGCATTATAGGATGAACCCTAAGGATAGGGAAGAGCTTAATTGGCAGGTCAATGGTTTATTAGAAAAAGATTATATCCAACATAGCCTTAGCCCATGTGCAGTACCCGCGTTATTGACACCTAAAAAGGATGACACTTGGAGAATGTGTATCGATAGTAGAGCTATCAACAAAATCACAGTTAAGTATAGGTTTCCTATACCAAGACTTGAAGATATGCTTGATCTAGTCTCAGGATCATGTTGGTTCTCTAAAATTGACCTTCGTAGTGGGTACCATCAGATTAGGATTCGACCTGGAGATGAATGGAAAACTGCATTCAAGACACAGAATGGCTTGTATGAATGGATAGTCATGCCTTTTGGCCTCACCAATGCCCCAAGTACTTTCATGCGCGTTATGACTCACCTTCTTTGACCCTATTTAGGAAAGTTTTTGGTTGTTTATTTTGACGATATCCTAATCTTTAGTAAGTCTGTCGTTGAGCATTTGACACATCTTCGCCAAGTGTTTCTCACCCTTCGGCAAGAAAAGTTCTATGTTAATCTTTCTAAGTGCTCCTTTCTCCAAGAGCAAGTTGTTTTCCTCGGATTCATTATTTCCCCGCAAGGGCTATCTGCGGACCATGAAAAGGTACGAGCCATTCGTGATTGGCCTGAACCTATATCCTTTCATGATGTTCGAAGCTTCCATGGTCTTGCATCATTCTACAGACGTTTTATTAGAGACTTCAGCACTATCATGAGCCCTATCACAAAGTGTCTTAAAATGGATAAGTTTCATTGGACCAAGGCTACATCTCGAGCTTTCGAAGTCGTTAAACAGAAGCTATCTGAAGCCCCAATCTTAAATTTACCTAATTTTTCTAAATGCTTCGAAGTCACTTGTGATGCCTCCGGAATAGGGATTAGGGGCGTCTTGAGTCAAGAAGGCCACCATGTTGCTTTCTTTAGTGAGAAGTTGAACGAAGCAAAGTAGAGGTATTCCACTTATGATAAGGAATTTTATGCTATTGTTCGATCTTTTGAGCATTGGAAGTACTACTTCTTGCCCCAACAATTCGTTGTGTACTCAGATCATCTAGCTCTTAAGTTTCTCAACTCCCAGCGACATTTAAACCCAAAGCATGCTAAGTGGGCAGAGTTTCTCCAAGAGTTCACCTTTGTAGTTAAACACCGCGCTGGGATAGAAAATAAGGTAACAGATGCCCTAAGTCGTCGAATTAACCTTCTACATACTATGCATGTGCATGTTGGCTTCGAGCGTTTAATAGATGATTATACTATATGCCATGATTTCGGTCTCATTTACCAAGAGGTCAATGATGGATCTCGCCATGACTATCCCGACTTCCTTATTAAAAGTGGTTACCTCTTTCGTGGTAATAAGTTATGTATTCCACATACATCCTTGCGAGACTTTCTTGTTTGGGAACTCCACGGAGGAGGTTTAGCTGGTCATTTTGGGAGAGATAAGACTGCTACCCTAGTTGAAGATTGATTTTATTGGCCCTCCCTTCGATGTGATGTTGCTCGCATCCTTTCACAATGTCATACATGTCAAACTTCCAAACCTAAGAAACAAAAAACTGGATGGTACACTCCTTTACCAATTCCTAATGCACCATGGAAGGACATTAGTATGGACTTTGTCTTAGGACTGCCTAGGACTATTCGACAGCATGACTCTATCTTTGTTGTTGTTGACCGATTCTCTAAGATGGCACACTTTATCCCTTATAGTAAGACCACTGATGCCTCTCACTTAGCTAAACTCTTCTTCAAGGAAGTTGTACACCTGCATGGGTTGCCTACTTCTATAGTGTTTGATCGTGATGTTAAGTTTGTCAGCTATTTCTGGAAGACCCTTTGGAAACTTTTTGGTACCCAACCCAAATTCTCTTCTGCTTTCCACCCTCAAACTAATGGTCAAACTGAGGTGACCAATTGTAGTCTTGGAAATTTGCTTAGAAGCCTAGTAGGGGACAAACTATGAAATTGGGATCTCATATTACCTACAGTTGAGTTTGCTTATAATAGCTTTGTCAATCGAACCACAGGTAAAAGCCCATTTGAGATTGTTCATGGGTTCAATCCCAACCAGCCTATTGACTTGATACCCCTTCCTTTGACAACTCGAACTTTTGAATCTGCAGAATCCCTAGCCTATCGTCTTCATGAATTGCATGCTGAGATTAAGCGTAAAATAGAATTTAGTAATAATCAATATAAATTTACAGCTGATGCTCATCGGCAAGCTCAAAATTTTGATGAAGGAGACTATGTAATGGCCCGTATTCGCCCTGAGTGTTACCCAAAAAATTCCTTCAAGAAATTGCATGCCCGTGCCTCAGGCCCATTTCGTATTCTAAAGAAACTTGGTCTTAATGCTTACCTACTGGAATTGCCTCCTGAAATGTCTATTAGTCCAGTTTTTAATGTTAAGAATCTTATCTCTTACCGAGGCACTTTTGAGCCTCCCCATTTTCTAGTGATGACTCTGCAGGTTCTAGGTACAGTGCTCCGGTTCCGCCGTTACCATGCCTCCAGCCAACACAAGAAATGATAGATGCTGTCATGGATGAAGAAACCATTTTCACCTCAGATGGTCCAGTTCGTCGTTATCTTGTTTGATGGAAAGGTTCCTCTGATTCAGATGCTACTTGGATTACTGAAGATGAGTTCCACCAGATCGACCCCACCTTGCTTGGCTCCTACATTACCCCTTCCTCCTTAGAGGCGAGTTCTTTCCAGCAGGGGGAAATGATGGGAATCATGAACGGATAAGGAAGATTCCACAGAAATTTGAAGATTACCATATTAGCATTTGATTATAATACGCATTTAGTTTGGTTTCTAGAATGTTCTAGTTTCATTTTAATTTGATTGTTGTCAATTAGTATTAATTATGATTCGCATTTAGTTTTGGTTTCTAGAATGTTCTAGTTTCATTTTGATTTGATTGTCATCAATCAGCATTAATTATGATTTGCATCTCTAGAATGTTCCGTCATTAATTTCTAGGGTTTGGTTGAGGCCTATAAATAGCACATCAACTATTTGCTTTGTACGTCTTATGAATTTGAAATAATAATATCAGTTTTCCTTGCCTCTGTCTCTCTCTCTCTCTATCTTTCTCATTTCTTCTTGCTCTACATCTTTCTCTCTTCTCTTCTTCTAAATCCTCCCTTCCCCTCTCTCTATATTCCATTTCATCTCCCTTTTCCCTTCCCGTTCTGCATCATTATTAGTAACAGGAAGATACCCCATTATTATTAGTGGTTGGAAGATGCCCCACTTCTATTAGTGGCTGGTGTTAGAATCTTAAGTTTTGATGAGGACTGGCCCATGGATAACATAAGTAAAATAAGTGTAAGTTACCTTTGAATTGAACAAGTAAAATCTGATAGGTAACAGATCATTATCGCTAAAGCTAGAGCCTATCGCTAATAGATAAAGAGCCAAAGCAAATGAAGACTTAGAAATAACAAAGTTAATATCTATCGCTAAGTCATTCACTATCGTTAAAGAATATCCTATCGCTAGAAGTTCATTGATGACATGGATAAATAACTAGCAGAAAAATGAGCCAAGTCTTTGAACTAATGGAATCAGCTAGCGATAACAGATTTAGCTATCGATAACAGGATACCTGAAACAACTTAGAATATTCAGCAAGCTAAGTATCCTTTAGCTAATGAGCAAACAAAGATCACTAGCGATAATGCATCCAGCTATCGATAGGAGAATACTCATTGTGATAACAAACTGATAAGCTGATACATTGAGCTAATAGACTAAGCTTGCGATAGCATCTGCTGTGCATTACATGATTATTTGTTTAGCTAACAGCTTAAGTGCAGGAATTACTCTATGAAGTTAGCGATAGCAAAGCATGCTAGCGCTACTGAAAAAGCTGCTATGAAAGTACAGTTCGTACAGATGCTCAGAACGCTCAGTCTACATCTCTCTTAGGTCACCCTACGCAAGAGCAGTTGAAGCTAGAGCAGAAAGTTAACCTCGATGAAGAAACTGCATTAATTGCCAATGGCTATGAGCTCTCAACGACCATATTCAAAGGGCCTAATGGATTTGAACGCAATGACAAATCTGAGAACAGATATAAATACAGAACTTGAGCATTTATGAAGGACTGACGAAAAACAAAGAATATTCACGAACACATTCATTGCTCTCTGATCTTTGTTCTTAGTGATTTTGATTGTACTTAAGTGATTATCATAATCTGTTCATTAAGTGAACTTTATTATTGAAATCCTCTACTGTTTGAGGTTGTTCTAAAGCTTGGAGCTTTGAGAACAGAGTAGTAACCTTACAGGTAGTAAGGAGGAGTGTTTAGAGAGATTCTAAAGCTCTGTAAAGGTTGACAGGTGAACATGTGTTGTAAAACCTATGGTTAGTGGAACCCAACGAGGAGTTGGAGAATTGGACGTAGGCAGTGTTGGCCGAACCAGTATAAAGATTGTGTTGCATTAATTAGTTTTAAATTTTCGAAAGCACAATTCACCCCCCTCTTGTGCGATTGCCATTCACAGCTAGAAGGTGCCAAGAGCAGACAGTTTACAAGGATAATTGTTATCATTAATTGTACAAGGATTATTATTATTATAATGTTTGCACAGGTTTATTAATGGTTATATATAATAGTGAATGAAATAAAATGCTACTGAGATTTTTTGAATCTCACTCTTTTTTTAGACATGTTTTTATTGAGGAGTAAGGAGAATATGTTGCCTTTAATTAAGGTAGTAAGATGAAGGGTAGGATGCCTGCATTATTTTGTACCGTGGTGCATGTATATATTAATGTTTCTACCTATATATGTTATAAGATTAGGATAAGAAAAGCAAGCATGAAGTTTGCATAGTCATATAATTTAGGTGTATATAACATTTAGAAGAATCAACAAGGACCTGGGCGCACTCTTGCACCGATTGTACCAATGGGATGCTTAAGCCTCTACCAAGAAGACCTACTGCACTATAGCTGATAGAGCCATGTTCATGTGGCAGCACTTCTAAGATAAATTCTTAGCAAGGAATAAAAATCCAGACCGGTGAGTGAACCGGTTCAAGCAGATGGTCAAGGGTTAGTGAGTCAGATTGGGGTCAACCCGTAGTCATCAATATATGATTTAAATTAAACTTTAAAAACATTCATATTTAATTATAAATAATATTTTTAATTATAGTTTTAAAATTATTCAATCAGAAAACATAAATATTACTATGTAGTATTATATATATACATACATCGTCTTCACTCTTTGAGTATATTATGGTTAAAAAAAAAATCTTTGAGCATATTGAAATAATAGCCATAAGTTTTTTAATATATTTGCATATTGGAGAATGTGCAAGGCTGCAAGCATAGGGGAGCTTTGGAAAACGATAAAAAAATCACTGTAAATTGAAGTTAGGCACTGCTGCAACACGTTGAGTATTAAGGTTTGACAGCTATCAACCTATCCCTATCATCCTCCTTCTTTTCAAATCTCAAACTTAACTTTCCGCCCTTTGCTCGTCCTCCATTTTCGCCTTTCTGGTCTCTCTCTCTTAGCGCTCTTAGCCCAGAAATAACTTGTTTTTCTTTTTCATTCATATGTTCTACCCCAACAAGATTTTCACGGTAAGTTTTCTTCTTCTCTCTTATATTCTTCCTCTCTTTTCAGATAAACCATCTACTTCTAGGAGATGAATTTTATCTCCTGTTGCAGCAGTTTATCCGTGTGAGTTAGAAGGGAAGACGAAGAAATCTTTTCTTACTCGGGCAAACCGTAACCCCTCCAGGGTCACCCCGAGTTACACCGGTTTTCCACGGTTCATGACGGTTTTTTCCAGGGTAACCCGTCCGGTCCTGTTTTCATTCACTGATTCTTAGGCTTCATTTTCTAAACCCAAGCTTTAGCTTGCCTCTGTATACTAAAAAAAATATTTAAAAGAAGTACTGCATCATAAATAGGCTAAGGGGTTATCGACTAAGATAACCACAGTATTTTGTTATTAATTATAACAATAGAAGTGTATATATAGGTATGAGATGCATATTATACAAAATAGAAATAATAAGATAGTTTTGGCTTCCCACACACTATCAGATAGAACTGAAAATTATGATAGAGTCTAACTAATTAATTGTTTTAGAAACCACTTGATTTTATATAAAGTTTGGAATTAAGCCAATTTGTTATTTTATTTGGTACGTTGAAAGAAAATGCTTTAAATTAATTCACATTTTTGGGGCTTCTTATAAAGACAAAATGGTTATAAAACAATTAAAATGCCTTAATATATATAGTATTATAAATTACTCATATGGTTTTATAAGGTATTTCCAGTATATTTTACATATACTAAGGAAAACCTTAAACCCCATTAATTATGCCTTGAAATTTGACAACTTTCCAGTTATACCCCTATCTAATATCCACTACACTACATACACAATAAATGAAGGATACAATTGTAAATTTACAAGAAAAATTTAATGATGTTCCCTAAAAATATGACTAAATGAAGTATTCTTTCTGTTCCTATTTTTATCCTATAAATAGGACCAGAGGAGTAGGTGTTGCACCTGGAGAGAAAGTATGAAGCACCCAAGATGGAGTCCTAATGATGCTTCTGACATAGCAAATACATATTAATTACTTAAATGATTGATACACGATTAGTCTACTGACATCATAAAATAAATTCTACTCAATAATTCACCGGAATAATCAACGTAAATTGGTAAAAGCAATAAAAATGTCTTAAATTTGAATTATCTTTTACTAGTTTGTTGCTTTTTATAAGTCAATTTCAACTAATTAACACATATTAAATAATGACAGTTAAGTCATTAAATGTGTCTTAATTTGATAATATTTTTTAATTTTATTATTAAATTTTTCCTCTCTCTACATTTTCAAATAATATTAACTTGTCTCTCTTCTCTTTCACAATTTCTATCGAGGATTAAGTAAAGGAAAAAATTAAAAAATTTATTAATATCCTTCTAAAACGACTTACATTTTGGATTAATGTTTTTTTAACAAAGGACTTGGAGCGATACCTTTTATATTTATTTGCCCCTTACAAACACGGTCATTAGATACTTTCAGTGTACATTGGAATGCATTTATCTAAGAAGGCATTTTCAAACTAACATATTAAATACTGCTTAAAACAATTAAAAATCTAACACATTTTATGATATACAAAATCGAAGAGAGTATGAGAGAAGATGCTAAGAAAAAATTGTGAATACAGTTCTTTCAGTGACAACTCTGAAATTTGCGTTCAGTGATAAACCGACACCTCCTCCCATGACCACTCCATGAATGTGAGACACCTTCATATTATTAATTAAACAGTTAAACTTACTTTTCATATGATTAGAACTTAGAAATTAACCCATCGTCCGTTGGTTCAGCTGGCGAAGAGGGTTGGACTTCAACCATCTTGGCGAGGATTCGATCCTTGAGAAGGGCCACTATGTTGTGGCTCCAGTCGCAGTGCTTGGGGAGGCATCTCCACAGCTTAGTGAAGTTGGGCATAACCTACCTGTGTGAATTGGGCGGCTTGCCAATCAGGAGCCCACAGGGACAGGCCCCAATTAATCATGAGTTAGGGGCCCTACCCTTGGATCGTGGCTGAGCCAAACCCCTTTCCTAAAATTTTGTTATAAAAAAAAAGAACTTAGAAATTAAAATACATAATGTGGGACTAGCAAGCTCACCAATGGCTTTTTGTAAGTTGCTACCAAATGGTCTATGTAAGTTGTATCTTATAGGTGCTTGTTGCAAAAGTCCAGTGTCCTATTTCCATTCACCATGATGTTAACCATGACTATTGACAAATCCTTGGATTTGCATTGGTTTTGTATGATAAAATGAGGCAATTAACATATCTAAGATGTAATTATGGTTCAAAATGTGCTGATTTAGTATCTTATATCCTTAGGTGAAATTAGCATGAAAATGGGATTAATTTGCCATAATTGGTAGTTAATTAGAAATAATTAATTTCTAGGGCATTTGATCATTTTTCTATGGTGTTTTTACTTGTAGGATCATTGAAGAACCATAGGAGAACAAACAAAAGAAGAAAATGATAGAAAAAAACAGAGGAAAAGCGCCCAGGCGCTCAAAATAGCACCCAAGCGCTAAGAAGGCAGTGGCTGCGAGTGCCCAGGCACTCAGAATAGCGCCTAGACGATGGGGCGGACAGAAGCTGCTAGCGTCCAAGCGCTCCTATCAGTACAGTTTAGCGAATTTTGCTGTTTTTTGGGCCAACCCGGACCCATAACCAAGACCCACTCGTTTTACCCGACTTGGGGAGGATATTAGGTCAAAACTTCACTCTATTTGATAGATTTGGAGCCACCACAAACCCTAGATCTTATCTTTCTCTCATTTCCTCTCATTTCCATCTTCCATCTTCCACCTTCCACCTTCCTCCACCCAAATCTCCATGTTTCCTCAACCTCCACTCCTTGGTGCTGGCTTTCTCATGGAGGACAGTAGCTAGGCTCCCTCATTCTTGATGGTGGGAGCCAATGGATAAGCTTGAAGCTTCAAAGGGGAGTTCTTGTTCTCCCATTCTCTCTTCCTTATGTTTAAGCATGTTTCTAGGATTCTAGGGCTTGTTTCTTCATTTGGTTGTAATTTTATTCCATATCTTTGTATGAGAGTGGTGGAAACAACTTGTCTTGTTTATTTTCTTTGTATGGATGCTTGACATTGCACCTATTGACTTGAACATATCTTATTTGTATGGGTTCATCATTTAATATATGTTTTCTTGTCAAAATCTTGTGCTAAATGAGGGTTCTTGTTTAGTGGATCATGGTGTCAAGTGTTTGTGTTTAGAAATTAGCAAGTAAATCTACTAATTGCTTGAGTAACATTGGACTTCAACATATTTGGTTCAATTTATTGGTTGGGGTTCCACCAATGACTTGGGACTAATAGGTTAATCTTGTTGCAATGCGGGGTTCCGGTTGTAGGATCAAGAGTTCCTTACGATTAGTAGGTTTAATTGGTTCTTGAATTTGTCAAATTGCATGAGTGGCATTGGGCTTCAATCCTAGAGTATTGATTTATTATGTGGGGTTCCAATAATAAATTAAACCCTAGAATTAATTAAGTGGCAATTTGGGGTTCCGGTTGTTGGATTAGAAGTCCCTTACAATTAGCAAATTCACTTTGATTTTGAACTTAATCAACTTAGGTTAAATTAAATAATGTGCGGGGTTCCGGCGTTAATTAAGTTAACCTAAGCCTAGCCTAGAGGGATTCCTCTAGGGGTCTTTCAAAAATCAACATGAAACTCCCTAAAAATATTTTGAAGCAATGAATCCCAAGGTTTCCACTTATCAAGAATGATTCAATTTTCATCCCCCTCCAAATCTCATTTTTTATCTTATTTTTATTTTACTTTTGAACATATCACACCTTTTGCATCTATCTTATCAAAAAAACCAAATACAATATTTTTACCTGCTTTTGTTAGTTTGCATCTTAGCTATTAGGTCATCTTTTGCATTAGGCTCCTCAAGCGAACGATACCCGGGGTTAGCTTCCACTATCCCCTTGGTTCTTATTTTCTTGAAGGGCGGACCCAAGGGCGCGCTACACGCACATACACTCAAAAGTGGTGCTCTTCAACTATCTTTGAAGTTTGAAGATCAATGAAGTGAAACACAGGCACGTCATATGTGTGTGTGCGCGCGCATTGATGAAAGTGAAGAAACTAAAAATTTAGAAACAAATTATTAAATTATCAAAATATTTAAGGAAAATTAAAATAATCATATATAAAATGCTTAAATCACTTGATAACATGAGGGGTGTTAAAATTATAGGACTAAAAGTACACTTTATAAAGTTATGGATCAAAATGAAACATCATTCAAAATTAGTGCTAGCTGGTTATAAATATTAACACTTATTTTAACCTTCACACAACCTGAAAAAACATGTTGAATCTAAGTAAATATTGCATTACCTTCTCATCAACTCATAAATTAAATATTAAGTCTAGAACTAAAAGTCCTACCACAATTCAATAGAATATTCAATAAGGTTCACATAAATCCACACACCACAATCAAAATAAATAATTACATAAAGTCTACATATTACAATTAAATACACTACTACATAAAGTCATAAATAAAAAAAAATGAAAGACATTCACTACATTAAACATTAAGAATTAGCATCACTATAATTTTCTTCGCCATCATTACTATCATCAAGATGAAAGAAATTTGATTATATTTCACTATGAATAGGTTCTTCTTCTTATATAGCAAAAATGTGAAGTTGTTTCCTATTTTTTGTTTTTTAATGTTATTCATTAACAATAAAAATAAACAAGAAAAGAAAAAAAATATAAATAAAAAATAGGCTGGCTTAAACGGGTCTTGACAGGCTAGCCCGTTTAGACTCACCTCCTTTTTTAGATTTCAAAATCAAAACCCCACCCTCCTCAGGTTAGCGCCTAAATTGGCTGTCCAAATTCCCGACTTTAAATCTAAGCATTCTAAGCATTGTGCCTACCTACAATTGACTGATTGAAGAAGCAATTGCTGATATCACATCACCACCAGCATAGAAAGCTTTTCCATCAGCCTGTATTAAAATAGAATAAAAATGATTTATATATAATAATTACAACTTTTAAATATATGACATGAGATATACCAGTACGATATTGAGGGCATAATTCAATGGGAGAATTGCAAATAGGTCCCAAGTAAGAGAATTAATTTCAGACAGGTCCATTAACAACTCCTTCACTTGTTAACCAAGGCTATTGCAGTTGTTAATAGCTGCCATTAACAACTCCTGGGGACCTCTCTGAAATTAATTCTCTTACTTGGGACCTATATGCAATTGTCCCTAATTCAATTAAGAAAGGTCTATAGCTCTATATATGTTATGAAGTTATAGTTTATGGGGTTAACAGTGGAACCAATATTTCGGTGTTCATCAGAAAGATGAGTAGGGAGAAAGATGAGTAGAGGGTGCTCCTTCACTCTGCACTGTCCAGGTCCAATCTAAATGGTCCAAATTTAATATTTTTAAGTTTATGATTTTTAAAAAAATAATTATTTTAATTGATACAAAATTTAAAATAACGATAATTTCCCTTGACTATCATTTTGTCAAAAAATATATTTTTCATTTAAAAATCATAAATTTTAAAATATTAAATCTAGACTCTCCAGATTAAATTAAATCTGAACGATATAGAGTGGAGGAACGCTGCTTACTCATTTTTCTGACGAGCACCAAAATTTGTTCCGAGGTTTATAACGTTTGAGTCATATTTTATCCAAAATTTATTTAAATTTATATAATGAAATGTTACTGTAAAAAAATAATCTCCAACTTCTCATCATTTACCTTTAAAATCATGAGTTTGACTGAATGGTCATTCTCTACAACGTCAATCTCTCCTTCATCTGACTCATCTGCAAAATTATGGAGAGAATTCATTCACTAATATCCAAATCAACATCTTTTAGCATTTAAGAATTTGTAAAGTTTGCAAACAAACCTATAAGTATGAAATCCATACAGAAGAAACAGAAGATTCATCATATGAGTGGGTCGATGAAATTTGTTGGGCTATGGGCTTTCAATGGAAAACCTGTCAAAAGCCTGTAGAAAATAGCAATTGTTGTGGAAAACATTTTCAAATTTTTTGTATTGCAAGAATCTAATCATATTAGCTTTAAACAAATCGTGACTCGGAACAACACACAGAGTGAGCCCAATTAATTACCTTTCACGGTTTCACCAAAAATAGAAGAATGAATGGTAACCTCATAATTATGGCCCAGAAGCTTTAACAGTTTCACATTTCAAAATATATAAAAATTCACCTGGGCTTACCTTGTCCGATGATAATAATTCCATGATATGTATACATATATATATAGTGCCACATGCCCACATATATGATTAGTCCCTCACAACATAGTAAAACAAAATTTGAATCCTCTAGTTGGTAGAAGTGTTCATATCTGTATCCGGACACGACCTCAAACAGGATTATCTCCAGCAGAAAGGTACACAAGCTTGAAAAAAAAAAAAAAACTAAAACGAAGACATTTCCATTTTCATGCCATAACTATTCCAATTGGCTTTAGTCTACAACTTGCTTGGTATGTTTGATCTGTGGTAAAGTCTATGACACTCCCAATTTTCATCTTCAACCTCTCTGAAGTTTATAGATTAACCATTTCTTCAGTAACAAGCTCCAGCTATGGAGAATCCCACCCATTAATCAATATACAATAAAACAATAATCAAACGAACAAAAATTGTTAAAATATATTATCATTAAAATCAAAAATTGAGAGGTAAATCCTTTATCTTTATCTCTTCGGTGTTTTCATAGTTGTGTGTGTGAGAGAGAGAGTGTTATAACTTATAAGTGTTCAAAATTTTATAATTATACCTACGTCCCATGTCACAATTCTGATGTTACTTTAGTTTTTTTTTTTTTTTTTTTTGATGAAAAATACATATAGCAAACAAGATAATAGTTACATAAGTACTTGGAACTAAACTATGATAAAATTACAAAAACTACGCGATATAACTAGAATCTTGTAAAATCCTATGTCCAACCACACTAGAGAAATCTAACCCAGCAATACTCTTCGTAGCTTCTGATCTTCATTATAAATAGTGGGACCATAATTATGTGGAGTGGTGATACACTGCTGATTGCATATAAAAAGTAAAACTTTCCTTAGATAAGATAATGTGGTAATCTACTTATCTTGATTTCACTTTCTAGTAAATCCAAAACTTGTAAATAATTCCGTCTGAAAGAAGACGGAAATCTAGAAGAAGCAACCTCCATATTTGTGAGATTTAGGAATTTTGAAGGTTATAATTACCCAATCATTTTGAAGTTGAGGTTGAGAATTGAGAGGAACTTGAGTCATTTCAGAGCCATCTACATTAACAAAATGTTGACCTTGAGAGGAGATAATTGTAGATTGAAACATCATTTGGGAATAGACTGCCCGTATCACTTGTGAAGGGGTAACCAAAACATTAACTGCAAGCCTCTTGTTTTTGTAGAACCAAATGAAATACAAGGTCCAAGTGATTAGGTGAGCAATGTATTGTGAACTTGTCTCCAATATGCGCATCAACCAATTAATTGTTTGATCCTGAGGAATCTGATCTGATAAAAGACTAACAGGAAGTCCAAACCATATCGCTCGCACCCAAGGACATTGGAAAAATAGATGATAAGTGATCCAATTAACATAAGAGCAAAATAAGCACGATGGATCTTCAATCAGCAAATGCTGCTTAATTAAATTAGAGTTGATAGGTAAGGAATCTCAAATAAATCTCCATAAAAATAGAACCAATCGGGGAATAAGATTTAATTTCTTCACTTGATTCCAAAAGGAAGGGAAATTGATAAAGCTTCCACTAGCATTCTGAGTTAATGAACAATATCCATCAGCCACTGTATAGATACCCTTAGAATTTCCCATCCAACGAAGTGAATCTTTAGGATTAACAACTAAAAAAGGGGTAGAGAGGATATGAGTTGCCACTTGGGTAGAATATGAGGATTTAACTAAAGGTTCATTCCAACATCTTGTATGATGCAGCAACAAATCACCAACTGATGCAATTGACAGCAGGCGATTACACTGTAATGGCCACCAAAGGTGGCTAAATAGGCTTATTTGATTACCATGACCAAGTGACAAACTCAAACGATCAATGATCAATCTTTGAATTGAAACACTATCAGACCATAATGATGATTGAATCGATCTAGAAACAATGAGACCATCAATTTGAGGGGATCCATATTTTGGCCATAAAACTTTAGAAACTAATGATTCTTCCCCTGCAGAAAAATGCGCCAGCTATTTTTTGCTAATAAAGCATTAGTTCTTCTAATTCCCAAACCACCATGTTCCTTTGGACAACAAATTTTATGCCATGCTAGCATATGCATTCGCTTATTGTTACCATGGAATCCCCGGAAAAAATCAGCTATTCGCATGCCTATTTTATGGGCTATGTATCCAGGTAACTTGATGAACGACATGGGATAAACTAAAACTGATGAAATAACAGATTTGATGAGAGTTACCCTCCCAGCCTAAGAAAGAAATTTCGCCATCCACATTTGTAATTTGTGATCAATACGATCCAATATCTCATTATATAGAGGAGACTGTTTGACAAATCCTTGGATTTGTATGCTTTTGTGTGCTTAAATTGAAGTAATTAACATAATTGAGATGTAATATTGGTCAATAAGTGTTTAAATAATAATATAGATACTTAAGTTAAAGTAGCATGAAAATAGGATTAAATTGCCATAATTGAAGATCAATTAATATTAGTTGATTTTAGGGCTCTTTGATTCTTGTTTGTTGCATACTTTACTTGTAGGGTCATCCGATGACCAAATATAAAGGATTTAATATGAGAAGAAGCAAGAAAAATGGGGCAAAAAGGTGAAAATTCAAGAGAAAAATCAAAATACAAATTTCTGAATAAATTGTGAAAATTACAGACCCAGAACTTTCTGAAAATTACAGATAGGACCCAGAAATTTTTGAAAGTTTGCGGTTTAGTCCCTCCTAGCCTTGGGACCCTACAGTGAGGGTCCGAAAGTTTTCTTCGCTTCTGGCCTTGGCCGTGTCACCCCACAGCGAAGGCCATGGCGAGGTCCCGATTCTGTAAAACTAAAGCTGTCATTTTGGACCAAACCGGGTCCAATTCATTTATCCATTTCTTGACCCGACTTTGGTGATACAAAACACGAAAATTAGCCCCATTTAGGTCAGATTCCACCCCTCTTTCCCTTCCAAGTCTCTATGGCCTTCACTTCGCCACTCTTGGTTGTTGTTCCTTCCATGAGCATTGAAGAAGACAATTAAATTGAACCACACCACTATAATGACATTTCTTTTCAATTGAATCATACATGTAAAATGTAGTTGTTCTGACCTGAATATGCCTAGTGTTTTTGTACCCCTTTTATGGGCCAGTCATGACTCTTTTTTTTTCGGACTCACTTGTTGGTTGCACCGATCGGGTGACCAGGCCTTATGGGTGACATTTTGTGGCCACCAAATCCCAGTCGAAGAACCATGTAAATGCAAATTAATGTTTCAACGATAGATGTTAAGAATATTAATCGAACACAAATATCCCTAAAGTAAATAATCACTTGAAAAAAAATTAATGTTTTAATATAAATGTTTTGGGGAACCACGAGTTTAAATATAGATTTCAGTTTTATAAAAGAAAATGCTTCATTTAACAAAATCTTAAAATAATGAGTTTGAGACTTTTTCAACTTATTTATATATATATATATATATATATATTCTCTGTTTCTTTTCTAAATAATGAACCTGATTCGATGTGTAATTTTTTCAAATTTGACTCATGTCAATTCAAGTTAGCTTTTCTTTGAACTCTCACATCTAACTTCTGAATATGATGCTATTTGTTTCTATCAACAATAACACTTTAAATATATCCTTAAAAAATGCATACTATTCTAGTCCTTAATATTAACTTTGTATGTTTGTATGATTGTTTGAAAAGTTGTCTGTTTTCTAAATCCAACTTTACCCTTCTGAAAAAATTGAGCATTATTAGAACAGGTGTCACCTTACAAAAGTTTCCACTAAAAATATATTGGTCACTCAGTAGCATATCTTTGTTAAATAATAATATCGGCTCTCCATCACGTGTGACCTCAAATTTATTAAAAAATAATACCATGCTTGCTCCATCAGTCCAGACTTCTAGTGTATGTATACAGAAAAGGCGGTCTTGAACCAATCAGAGTGTGGGCTTTCACATAGCTGCAATGATCTCCTTTGGCTTTAGCTGTTTCCTGCAAGTTTCACTTTCACGTGCCCATTCCATCCATAGGAAAATTGCATTCAAATCCTTAAAAAAAAGAAAATACTCGGCTGGTTGGTTTCTGAATATAAGGAAGGCTTGTAGGGATGAGTTTGTTCTTAGATATAAGATCTGCCTCTAATTTATCTCAATTTTTTCCTAAATTATCTTTATTGATATTTTTCAATAAAAAACCAATAAATAAGGGAGGGTTGGAACAAATGCAAGGGGTTATGATACTTTAGTAATATCATGTGATTTTAACTAATTTAATTAACATACTTAATCTCATCAAATTAGGTAAATGAGTCTTAAATTTAGGAATTGAGGAAGTAATTTAATACTATGAGGTCTTTTGAAATCTCAAAACTACTAATAAGGACTAAAGGACCTATGAGTAAAATAATATAATTGTAAAATTATCAAATTACTTTAATTAATTAGTTGGGAATACATATTGCCATAGTTGTTAACAAATTTTAGTTTTGTTTTCAAAAACGACTATATTAAGCAAATATCACTCATAAACAATGTTATTATGGTTGTCAATCAACATACACTAACTTATTAACCAATGCACATTGTTTGTCAATGTTTTTCTTTTATCTATTAGTAGTGGCAAGAAGATAATTTAACAATTATATTATATTATGAGATGAAGAATTTTCGTACGTAGCATTATTTGGATAGCCTTCCATGCTTTTCCATGCTAACAACGTGCTAAATTTTTAAAGAAGTGTGTGGTGTGCTCCATTATTTTTCAGCATGGGGATCAATAAATTGCTGTTTTAAAACAATGTTCTAAACATAAGGTAAAATATTGATAAATCTTGGGGTAATATTTTTTTCTACTTTAAATCCTACTTAATATGGGTCAAACTTTTTTTAAAATTTAATAGAATATTAATGAATAACTGTCATTTCATAATTTTGATTAATTAGTTGAAATGACTTATATATATATATAGAGAGAGAGAAGTATTAATAATCTTATAACAATCTAGAGTTAGTTAATTACTCATTGCAATTATATATTTTAACTTCATGTTTTCAATTGAAGTTTTATCCAAAAGAATTCAGGGAAAATCACAATTAGGTTCCTCATAAGGGAATTAATTACAATGAAGTTCCTTAAAAAACTTAGTTATCATTGACAACTCAAGGAGCTGCTATTGACAACTATTGAGTTGTCAATAGCAAATCATTTAATATCATCCAGGTCCCTTTGGGCTTCAATGTAATTTGATAATTGTTTGGAACCTAGTTGTGATTTTCCCAAAAATTTATGGATAAGTCTTATTGAACTATATTAAAGAAGGAAACACTAACAATGCAAATGGGTCCTCCCTGAATTAGATTATTTAATTGGTCCCCAAATTATATTTTCAGCGTGCAATGCAACCAGAACAAAAAACAAAATTAAAAAGATGGTCCTCAGCTTGCGGGACTAGCAAATTTTGGCACAATTGCATTGAGATCCTGAACAAAATAAATAATATGAAATAAGTTTTAATGAGTTATTAATGACAATATTGACAAGTAAAAAATGATACCATTAACAAATGCAAAACATCATTAACAACCCATTAGGACTTATCTAATATTAATTCTCTTATTTAGGACTTCAATGTAATTATCTCTTCTTTAATCTACATTACATTTTGTATGGGCAAAAAAATCTACATTATTATTTTATAGTGACAATTAATCAGCATAATCTTAAAGTTTCAACTAATTTTTAATTAGGTCCTTATAGTTTATTTATCAGGTCTTTAATCTTTCACTTGTTTTTAATCAAATTCTTATATTATTTTTATAACAAGTCCTTATAGTTTCTTCTAATTTTTAGTTGGTTTTTTAGTTTTTATTCTGTATTTTATAAATTATAATAATATATTTCTATAAATAAAATATATTACTAATTCTAATACTTTTAATATTATTGTTCAAATAATAATATTAATTTTTCTACTGTTTATTTATTTTTATAATCATAAAAATCGAATCATAACAATAAATTAACATATAACTATAAGAACCTGATTTATTACAAATTTTTTAGTTTAAATTTATCACAATTAATTATATTGTTAACACAATTTTTTATTTAATTTTAAATTAGCTTGAAAAATAAAAAAAGAACCTGATTAAAAGCAAATAAAAGTATAAGAACCTAAGAAAAAGATAAAACTTATAGGGGAAAAATTAAAAAAATATTGGTTGAAACTTTAAGGATTTGCAGACTAATTATCCCTATTTTATTAAAATATTGATTCCTTTTTATATAGGTTTAATATTATGGTTACCATTTATTATGCAGAAAAAGTAACATTACAATTTTAAAATGAAAAATAATAATTGTTTAATCATAACTATTTATCCATATTAAGTTTGCTTCATTTTTCAAATAAGGATCATCTTACTGTGTATGTGTGTGTATATATTCACACACACAGAGCAAAACCAGGTCTTGCTGGTTGTGCATTAGTAATTAAACTTTTGACATAGTACTCCGTAAGGTCGTTTTTATGGCGATTGTCCTAAATTTAAGGGAAAAATCCTTTTTTCTGAACTTTATAACTAGTCTTTTCATTTTTATCCTCATTGAATGTGTTCCTCTATATTAATTATCATGCATGCACTAAGGAAAGGGTTCCCCTTATTATCTCTTTGCAACAAATTACACTTACGTCACACTCTCTCTAAAATACACTTCATCATCTCTCTAGTAAATATTCACTCATCATCTCTAATATATATATACACACAAACTCTCTTTATAAACAATGGTGTTGTTATAACAAAATACATATATTTACATTTATCATTTTTAATTAAATTTAAGAAACGTTTTAATTTGAACGTGATTTTGATAGTTGTTCTTTATTGAAAGGACAGGAGCAACTGCTCCGTCAGGTCCACAGCCTTCAAAATAAATTGATGGTCTTTATTTTATAAGAAACCAAGTAATGCATTAATTGAAATTTTTTAACATTACCACTATTTAAAAATATCCTTATTAATAACAACTTTGATAACTTCTTAATTGTGCTTCGTGATATTAAATATAGCTAAATTTGGATTTTTTTTAATCAAATTTAATGACTTAACTGAACTATCTCTCCTTAATTTTGATGAAGTGGCTAGAAGAGATGCCTTATAATTTAAAAGGTTTAAATCAGGAAAATGTTCCGCGTTTGTTTGTGGGAAAAAGACAAATAAATACCCTCTAATTTGCAAAATCCCATTAACAACTTCATGATAGGTATTAACAACACAACAACCTATCATGAAGTTGTTAATACCTATCATGAAGTTGTTAATGGGATTTTACAAATTGGAGGGTATTTATTTGTCTTTTTCCCTTTGTTTGTTTTTAAATTTACTTGTTTCTTTCTTTTGGTGAAACATGAACGAACGAATGAATGAAATATATTCCTAGGAATTGAAAACTAAAATTATAACTCTGATTCACAAATGTTGGTATGACCAAACAACACAGATCGATCATGAGCCTGCAAGCAAACCAGTTTTCCAAAAACCAAACTGCATACGCAAGCAAGGCACACAAAATACTTTATTGAACATTATTATAACATGGTAGTTCACGTAAGTACGTACACAGAAATAAACAAAGCCTAAAGACATATGGCTTTGCTTATATTAATAAGATCATCATTAATTGGAGGAAGAACAAGCATCATAACAGAAAGTGGTGGTGTCAAGGCAATAGCATGCGGGAGGCCATACGAGTGCACAAATGCATTTCTTACAAGCAGAGTGGCAAGTAGTTCCAGAATCGGTGCATGTGCACTGAGGTGGGTCGTCTTCTGTGCAGGAACAGTTGTTGCAACAGGCAGTTGTGGTGGATTTCACAATGTAATTGCCAGCTTCGGCGCCATTCATCATTGCCTGAGCCAGCAAAGTGGTCGGATCACGGCGAGCAGCCAACACGGCAGTTTTCGTGAAGGCCATCAGGAACAGCACAAGAGCCACCTGCCTCAGCATCACATTCTTGCTCACAGCCATCTTTGTTTGTGTGTCTTGAGTTTTTTTGCTTGTGGAAAGGCCATAGAAAGGCAGGGTTATTTATAGGGGTGGCTTGAGGCCAAGGGCAACCATTTTGGTTTTTTGTTTTTTTTTTTATTAAGGAAATTACCTACAGTTCCCATTGAAGGAGTTAGGATGAGGTTTAACGAAATCCTCTAATTAAATTAAGGTCGCACGAAATCACCTAATTAAATGGAGGTTCCTAGTTCTAACTATTAGAGAAAAAACAAAGTCCCACATCGAAAGTGTGAGATGTGGATTAATAGTATATAATGTTGGGTTGAATCCTAACACATTGGCTTAAACTTTTGTGATGGAAAGACAAAACCCAATGTATATATACAATTAATCCATATTTCAATATGGTATCAGAGTTATTCGATCTGTGGGATAAAAAAAAAAGAAAGAATATCTGTAGACTTGAGGCCTCTGAGACTCAAAAAGAAGTACAAGCCCAAGCAAAAGAAAAAAAATAAAAATAAAAAGAGAGAAAAAATTAGTATGGTAATATTAGAGAAAAAACAAAGTCCCACATCGAAAGTGTGAGATGTGGATTAATGGTATATAATGTTGGGTTGAGTCCCAACACATTGGCTTAAGCTTTTGTGATGGAAAGACAAAACCCAACGTATATATACAATTAATCCATATTTCAACACTAACGTCTGGTCAAAAGTTTTTAATAATCGAGAGTTTAAATTCTTCATTGTCAATCACTAGGAGTGGAAATAGGTTAAGCCAATGTAGGTTAACTAAATAGGCCTGACCCTGCATTAAAATGTAAAAATTGAGTCTAAACTTATATGTAAGATTTTTTTTTTAGGTCAGAACTTAAGCCTTCAAAAGGCCTGACAAAACCTGAAAACTTATTTAAAAAGATTTTACTGCTATAAACAATATCTATAAACAATATCTGTTCTATTATTTTTATCTTATAAACTATGATCAATAATTCCTTTTGAGATTATAACATTTCATGTACAGTTAAATAATATATTTTAAGAGTTTCGCGTGTTATCCGCCACCTCAACTCTATTCAAAAGTAATACTATCATGATTGCTTCATCAGTCTGGTGTATACAGAAAAGGCTGTCTTGAACCAATCTGAATATCGGCTTTTTCACATGGCTTCAATGATCTCTCGTCTCTTTAGCTGTTTACTGCAAGTCTGGAGTCTGGCACGTTGCACTGTTTGGATAGGCTTCCATACTTTTCCATGTTAACAACAACATGGTTTTCAACTGGCCACGGTATCGTTTTGTGACCTATTTAGCCCACCGTGTGATAAAACTTTGTTGTTGTGGTTTTATACCATAGATTAATCATGTTGTAATAAGAAAGTAACTTCCATCGTAGCAAACCCAACAGTGACTCGAGGATTATTCTAATAATGGAATGGGATTCATGAAATTGAATCATTAGTCATAAAATGGGCAAAATTAATATTATGACAAAATTTTGATTACTTTGTACGTAAGCACAAGTCTCATGCCTTATTCTCAATAAACTTCTTTTAAGTTTTAAATAATCAAATTTGTCAAATATTTTAATTATTTATTATATTGAATTTGGGAAATTAAAATATCCTGAATGTGGCTCATTAGTCAGTTTAACCCCAGTCAAGCTAGTGGTTTTACTCGTTTAATTACATGTAATATTGATGGAAGCTAATGTGTTAATGATAGAATGAGTAAGAGTGATATAGAAAAACTGCTCTAAGGGTTCCCTAACCGGATATGGAAAATCCCCAGACCATCTCTGTGCATGTTCCAAGTCAGAAGAGATCCTGAAGTCTTTTCTACTATCTGTGTTCTATACTTTCAGATCCTCGAATATTAATAAGGATTTCGGCTTCAGATCAAATAAGCATCACAAGAGGTATTTATATAAGTCTTCTGCTGCTACTTGATTAGTTGTGAGATACAATATGGATTTTCAGGTTACTATTTTCATATGGTCAATCTTATATATGGCATCAGAGAGCGTAGATTTTTGAATCCCCTCTGTCTGCCTGCTATCTTTGAAATTGATCTATGTTAAATGGAATAAATGAATTTTGCCATTATATTTTTCAATGGATTCCATTACATAGATCAGAAATCATTGATGTAGTTTAGTTTTATATTGCCAATTTATTTGGATATGCTTTTAAGGGGATGAGAGGAAAATTTAATTTTCTCTATAAAGCAAAGCATCTCCATAGCATTGAGGATTTCAAATTCAGTTTTTTAATTCCGATATATCAAACATGTTTCATCTTTCTGGATTGTTGACTATAAATAAAGAATCAATTTTTTTGATTATTTCACCTCTTCGTAAAGCTTCTCTCCTTTTGAAAGATTAGTATATGTCTGTATTTCGTTTTCTCTGGAATTGGAGTTCATATATGGATTAACTTAATTTTTTTTAAAAAAAAATTCATTTTTGGATTGAGGGATGGAGGAAAATAATTTTTTTTCCAATGAAGCATCACCTCCTTCAATGTGCAGGATCCAGATTTAAGTTTTTTGTGTTTCAATCTAAACATAATTGTTTATATGATTGGGTTTCGCATATTGTGATGCTCCGATGACTAATTGTCGCCACCTTTGTCAGTTTTTGGAAGGGATCCAAAGCTACAGCCATTATTTTGCTTTGAAGCTCACTTCTGCTCAGTTTTCGATTTGATTTTTTTTTTTAATTTACAAGTGGCAAGCCAAGGCTTGTGTAGATAGAAGAGTCCTCCGCTAAGTATCTGCAGCCATCTCGTTATTCTGGAAGTTAGCTTCCCTCAAGAGCATTTGTTCCAGCAAAAATTGCTCCTCCCATTCTGAAGGTATCTCCTGCAGCAGCTCAATCTGCCCCATCCCTAGGTGTGCTCCTTTGGCTAATCTGTCTGCACACGCGATTGCCTCTCGTCTAGCAAATCCCACCGTCACGTTCCATTCATCATAAATGAGATTTCTAGTATCTTCAATCAGTTCCCTAAATGGATGGTTCTCCCCACTGTCTCTCACTAGAGTGTTGATAGCTTCTTGAGAGTCAGAGAACACTTGAACCTCACTTAATTGTAACTCCTGGCAAATCTGTAACCCAACTTTAATGGCTAAAATTTCCGCAACCACCACTGGGTAGTAGCCTAACACTTTCTTGAACCCCATAATCCACCTTCCTTGAGAGTCTCTGAGTACTCCTCCGCAAGCCGCATGGTTAAGTGGACCAATCGAGGCATCAACGTCTAATCTCATGGCATTACCTGTTGGTGGTTTCCAACCTGTTTCAAACAATTCTCTCTCCATGAAGATCTTGTGCCGATATCTTCCCGTTGAAGCGTCCTCCATTAGGTGAAACAAACATTGGTGTATTAAGCTACTAACAGAACTTATTGTCCCTTCAAAAATTTGAGAGCACCTGGATTTCCAGATCAGCCAGCAAGCATGACTGAAGAGCTTAGTCCACGGCCATTGATTGTATTTCCTATGACCCGGATTATGTGTAGCATTCCATTGTAGCCATCCCTGCAAATCAAGAGAAAAGAAAACAGAATATTTGTTAGTTGAAATAAGATTCTTTTTCCAGACCTCTCTTGCTCTCTCACAATCTCTCAATGTGTGTAAAACACTCTCTTCACTCTCACAGCCCAATGGGCACGCTCCTGTAGGTGATAAACCAATTTTGGCTCTTAGTGCATTAGTATTTAGTCTCTCATGGCTGACTTGCCATAGAAAATATTTAATCTTTTCAGGCACTTGCCAACGCCACAATTTCCGCCAAACTAGATTATTTGCTGCCTCAGTTGTTTGATGAATAAATTGATAGGCTGCTTTCACTGTAAAGCACCCGTCCTGACTATTTCTCCAAGACACCATGTCTTCTCTATCGTTGAGGGAGGGATGAGATTTGGCCGCCATTTTGGTGATCCACTCTGGGAGAAACCTTCTCCATTTGTTCAGGTCCCATCTCCCCCCTGGAAGAACAAAGTCTCTAACAGTATCTTCAGGATTCAACTCTGACCGATTCTGAACAACATAATGCATCAGAGGGTGAGGTAAGGAAAACCAGAGATCACTCCAGAACAATGTCGATAGACCATTATTTACCTTCCTTCCCAATCCACGCACAAAATCTTCCCATACACTTGTAATAGCTCTCCAAGCCTGTGACATTTTTCTCAACTTAGTCACCCTAGGTATCTGGTCTGGTCCGCAAGCATATCTAGCTCTCAAACATTTAACCCACAAGGCGTCTGGTTTCGTCACCAACCCCCAACAAAGCTTCATGATGAACGCCTTATTTTGGTCTTCTAGATGCTTGATGTTCAATCCACCCTCTTTCTTTTGCCCCATTATAGTCTTCCATGCAATCGGATGTAATTTCTTCTTCGACACGTCCTGAGACCACAAGAATTTCCTACTCAACTTTTCAATGTCTTGAAGGATCCCCTTTGGGATAAGGGTTGATTGCATTTGGTATGATGGAAGAGCTGCAATGACTGCTCTAATAAGTGTTGTTCTCCCAGCTATATTCAGGAATCTTCCTTTCCAAGATGATAGCCTTGACTGGACTTTTTTTGTAATGTGTCCAAAGGTTTCTCTTGTTACCTTCGAGTGTATGAGAGGGACTCCCAAATATCTTCCTAGATCAGGAGTTAATCCAATACCTAAGTATTGACTTAACTGCATGGCATGCTGATAGTTGATCTTCTTGGAGAAAAAAGCTTTCGATTTTTGCAAATTAATTCTATGCCCTGTCACACGGCAAAATTTCTCCATGATCCGCTTAATGGTAATCATTTGATCCATGGATGCTTCAGCAAAAAGGAGCAAATCATCAGCGAAAAATAAATGCGATATAAGAGGGCCATCATTGGGAATTCTCAGAGGTTTCCATTTATTACTTCTACACTCTCTTTTAATCAGGTGATTTAACCTTTCCATGCACAGCACGAATAGATATGGGCTCAAGGGATCACCCTGCCTAACTCCTCTTGAAGGCTGAAACACGGTACCCTCTTCTCCATTCCACATAACTCTCATGGTAGCCGTCCTCACACAACTCATAATTATATTGATCAGCCCATGCCTCAGGCCAATTGCATAAAGAGTTGATTCAATGAAATCCCAGTCAAGCCTATCAAATGCCTTCTCCATATCAACTTTAATTGCAACATATTTCCTTCTCCCCATCCCCGAAGACATAAGATGAATAATTTCCTGGGCTATAATGATATTATCACAGCTTGATCTAGTGGCTATAAAGCTACTTTGTTCTGGTCCTACCAAGAGGTTCATAACTCTCTGTAATCTTGTAGCTATGATTTTAGTGATCACTTTGAAGCTTACATTGCAGAGGGAGATTGGTCTCAAGTCTTTCATCGAACTAGGGAAGTCAATTTTCGGAATGAGGACAATATTGGTTTGATTAACTTCACTAATGACTGACGGATCTTTGAAGGCTTGTTGAACAAGTCTACATAGTGATTTGCCCACTACATCCCACTGAGATTGGAAGAAGTGAGGTTGAAGACCATCTGGGCCTGGCGCCTTGAAAGCTCCCATAGAGAAAGCTGCATTTTTTATTTCAGTTTCCCCAACTTCCCTGTGAAGCCACTCCATATCATCCTGCGATATAGCTGGGAAATCATTTGGCCAATCGCACTCTCGCATTACCTGATAATCTTTGGTGTAGAGGTTCTTAAAATAATTCCTTGTCATATGGCCCAGTTCCTCTTGGTCGCTAATCCAAACCCCACTCTCATTCTGCAGGGCCAAAATTTTCTGTCTCTTCCTTTTAATTATAGTTGAGGCGTGGAAATAACGGGTATTTTTACCCCCCCATCTAAGCCACTTGCACCGAGACTTTTGAAACCATATTGCCTCCTCCTGTAACACTAACTTATTATATTCATCCCATAATTTCTTCTCTAATCTGGCTAATCCATTCTTTTGTTGCTGCTGTTTTTTCTTTTCAATGCCATGCAATCTCCTCATTAGTTCTCCCTTCTTCTTGGGTATGCTACCAATTTTTTCCGTATTCCATAGCATCGCAGTTTCCTGAAATTTTTTGACCCCTTCTGTCCATTCATCATGTTCCCAGGCTGACTTTACTATTTCCCCAAAATCCTCCTCCAGGTTCCATGCCGACTGATATTGGAAACGTCTAGGTGGCATCCTTGTGTTACTCACACTTTGAAGATCAACCACCATGACATTATGATCTGATTTGTAGCGGAGGTCATAGAACATTCTGGCATTTGGAAAACGAATTTCCCAATATAAGTTACAAAACGCCCAGTCTAACTTCTCTTGAACCCCATGTCCTTCCCATGAGTATTGAGAGCATGGATCACATAATTCCAGAAGACCCACCTCTTCTATGCATGTGTTAAATTCCTCCATGGATATTGCATTGGGGGCTGCACCCCCAACCTTATTAGACGGTCTCCTGTAAGCATTAAAATCCCCCATAAGGACCCATGTTTTCGATTTGATTTTGATGTTTTGTTTCATCAAATCTTTTTCCATATTCTGTTTTCGGATCGATTGTGTTCTCATTGCCGTTGAACCCATCCAAAATCGCCCGAAATGGAGCACTGATTTCTAGGATTCAAAACTGTTGAGATTTTCGAAAATCATGGGGCTGACGAGTATTGGGCTGCTGTTTCGGGCCTTGCTGCAAATTTTTTTCCTTAGTTTTGCAGGAGTCCGAAATGTCTGCATTTCTTTATTGTGTTTTTCTCTTACTTTTCTCTAATCTTAGCCATCCATAAAATCTGATAGTTGAAAAAATTATAAAATATTGGCCCACAAATCTCTCTTACTATCTCTCCCATCCCTATTTTCTAACTTACATTATCTTTATATTTTTACCTCTTTTTTCTTATATGTTTTCAACCATCAAATTTGATGGATAGCTAAGATTAGGGAAAAGTAAGAGAAAAACACAATAAAGAAATGCAGGCGTTTTGGACCGGTTTTGCAGAGTATGAGCCCATTTTGGGCCTAGATCCATTCTAGGTCAATTTAAAAAAGGTTTTCTAGTTTAGGGCCGTTTTGTTTTGTTTCAGCCCTATTTTCTGATTCCTTTGGGCTGTACCTTATTTTTGTATTAAATTGGTCCGCTGATTTCTTGAACAATATCTTCTTTGTTTGATGGGTTCCAAATTTTGGAAATCTGGTAAATTTAAAAAGTGCTGAAAGTTTTGGGCTTTTATTTGGGCCATTTGTTCCATTGCTTTTTACCTCTGGATATCTTATCTTGGATTCTATTTTGGATACAATTATTTGGGCCGTCTTATTGTTTATTTCTAAAAATTATGTGTGTCAAAAAAATAATCATTTTGGTTTGGTTTTATTTATTTATCAATATGTTTTATATATAAATTGTTTTAGGCATCATTTTAATTGTTTAAATTGAGGAAAATTAATATTTTGGCTATTTCACCGTTAGGAAATTTGCAAAAATCATTCTGGGCTGCAATTTAATTGTCCAAATATTTGGATAATTAATTTTTGGACCATTCTTTAAGTATTTTAGTTTTGCAAAATTCTATCCAAGGTTTTTTTTTTTTGATAAAGTATCCAAGGTGAAATATGATGAAAATTAATTTTTAAACAACGTTTGGATACACAAAATAGTGGGAGAATTTAATACTTGGTTATTTTAGTCGCACTTGTTGATTTTTTAATCATAGTTAATTGCTTACATTTCATTTCTCTGATTAGACTAATCGATTAAATTCTCATTAAGGTCTGTGCATATTTAGAATTTAAATGAATATCAACTTTACCTAATAAGTCATTTTACTTTAATCAAAGTGGGAGAGTTTAATTTTATTTGTTTAATCATTTATATTGATTATATTAAATGGTTAAGTTCTCCATTATGTTGTGCATATAGAGAATTTAAATGCACATAACAAGATGAATAAATTTATATTACTCACAAAAATGATTTACTTGATTAAATTATGTAGTACTAATTGGTATTGCGTATAAATATAGAATTTGATTGCACCTCTATGATATTTGTGATGTGTATACATAACTTGTTTAAGAGGAGCCACAATATCCTTATGCATATGTTGTATGCAATTTTTATCACATATGGCATTAAAATATCAATTATGCTTGAGCGTACATTCAATATACACAATTATGTGATGTTCTTGTGATGAGCATGTAGAGCCAAGGAGTTGCCACAATATCCTTACATGACTATATATATGCATTCTAATTTGTTTTACCAAATTAATCATCACATAGGGATTTAAAGACATCAATTGTAATTAAATAAGTAGTTATAGTTAATATTTGCCCACAGGTAGATAATTATAATCACACATTTAATTGGGGTGGAATAGATTTGACCTTAAGTTTTATAAGTTGCCCATAGGTATTAGGAAGTATAAATGCGTTCTAGGTTCATCATTCAGTAGACATAAATTCGTGCTATGCTAATGTCTTAGTCCACAAGTAGACTTTAGTGATATGAAATTTATGAATGTTGTGGTTTACATTGGTAAACAAGTACTTAAATATGATGGTTATTTGCCTCTTAAATTTTTTTTTTGTAAGCATGATTATATTTTAGTTTTGACTTTGCAGTATCATCTCTATTTGTTTAAAGTTTAAATTTTTATAGAGTTTATTAGAGACAATTTTTGAGCTTTAAAGGAGGTAGATATATCTCCTTTAATTTAGTCAACTTGGCATTAAGAAGTTTAAGTCCTATTGACACTAGTATGAGATAATGTTATATAATTTGAATAACATTAATCTCAATTAAGAGCTAGTTATCATATGTACATAAAGGACACAACAAAGTCAAGGGTTGATTTAGGCTAAATGACAAGTCTCATAAAGGTCATTATTTTATGTGCTAACTACAAAGCAGTTCTCCATAAAATGTAGTGGTTAAAAATGTCTCCATTAATTTTGGTGGATCTTTAATTTATTTTCTCATTCGTGTGAATCATTATCCTCTTTCATAAAAACCATATATACAAATGTCTGACTCAAATGCTGCTGTGGTTTAGGTTCTTTCTTTGTAAGAATTGTTGCTTTCAGGATTAAACTTTATTAGTTATTTAATTTTGCTGTGTATTACATATCTATTAAATTATGGATTTACAGGATTTCATTTTATTTATTTGCATTTTTATTGGGAAAAAACCAAATTTAAATACAGCTTAAAAAAACCCTAAATTATGAAAAACAGAAAAAAAAAACCACATGTCAAAATTAGCGACGGAATTTCCGTCGCTAATTTTACCAAAACCAATCAGCGACGGAATTCTGTTGGTGACATGTACAAACGGCAATTCCGTCGGTGATTTCTGTGACAAAATTCATTCAGTGACCCTTGTAACAGGCAGGAATGCACAAGAGGGGGTGAATTGTGCTTTTAAAATTTAACTTTAAAGACAGTACAGTTTATACTAGTTCAGCCCAAACTTGGCCTACGTCTAGTTCTCCAACCTTCAGTTGGGTTCCACTAATATCTTAATATTAAATCAGGCTCTTGACAGCCTTTACAGGTGATAGCAAGAACTCCTCTCTTTACTGATCACTTCCCCTTACACTTTGTAAGTTAACACCCTACTTTTAAGATCCCACTATCTTAGGAGTAATTCTCCCTTGATAATGAATACAGAAATAGATTGTTCACTCTATTGAACAGATTGTGTTACACACTTAAGAATATTAGAACAGTAAGCTTTCTGAGTATTGAATGCAGTAGATACAGATAATCAATGTGGCAATCAATTCTTGCAACTAACTTCTTCACTGAAGTATTTATAGTCTCTTCTAGAAATTTATCCGTTTAAGATATAGCCGTTGAATCAGTTCAGAGAGTTGGATAATCTAATGTGGAGTGTTGAAGATGTATTCTGTGATGCATTTACTCCATTGTACTTGTCTTTGCTTTAGCTCATCGCTCTTCATTAATCGCTGAAGGTGGTAGGTGAGTTCCAACGGCTCTATTGATGAGATTGCGTGCTAACGTCAACTTCCATAAGTAGGTCTGTGCAATTCTGTACTTGGAAAGCTTAAAATAGCCTTAACCATTGATTTTGAATAAATTCCATCGCCACTCAGATTACAGCCTCTGATCGATTACAGGGTCTGGTGTCTAATCGATTACATACAGATTATTCATAGATTATAGCCTGCATCACTGAGCATCAGATTAGAAAATTATGCGCCTAATCGATTACATAGGAAGCCTGATCGATTAGGTATGTCAAATAGATTACATTCAGATTACATGCTTTCTCTGATCGATTACTTGATTTTCTTTAATCGATTAATGGTCTCTAATCGATTGTGCTTGAAATATGTTATGATCGATTAAAGTTCTCTAATCGATTAGGCAAATTTCTCTTAATCGATTACTGGTCTCTGATCGATTAGGCTACAGTTTCTTAATCGATTACATGACTCTAATTGATCACTCTAATTCCTCCTAATCAATTAAATGGTACTAATCGATTGGACTAAAATTCTCTCATCGATTACAGGATCCTCTGATCGATTAGGCGACCATATTCTTAACTTCTAATCTGAACTCTAATCGATTAGGCTCATAATTCTTTGTTTTGTAATCTATCCTTGATCGATTATGCAGCACTTAGAATTTTATCAGATTATCTCTAAGTTGATTCTGATCTTATCATAGCTTTTCCTTATGCCTAAGATATGTTTAGTTATCATCAAAACTTAGCATTTTAACATTCTCCCCCTTTTTTATGATGACAAAACAATATGAGTGATTTAAAAAGATAATCAAGGTAGATGGATACTGAAATAGAAAACTGATAGCATTGATATTATAAACCATAAGTCATGTAATACAGAAAATATAGTTGTTTAGATATGATAAGTAAACAAACTAGAAAGTAAGTTAAATATGCAGAGTATGTGTGATGCATATGAGAGGGATGAGTACTGGTGGAGGTTTTCTGGTTTCATCAGAATCTGTGTCATCCTTCCAGTTTGATGTGTCCAAGTCATCGTCCCCAGATTTACTGCTAATTCTTCCAGAATCAGTTGAAGGTTCCTCTAGGAATTCAGTCTCAATCTCAACCACTTTCTTCTTAGCAGGTGCTTTCTTCTTCTTAGAGGCAGCTTTCTTCTTAGGAGGTGAGAGAGGAGATTTTTGAATTAATTGAGCTAGAATCCTTTCCCCATAACTCAATTGCTTCTGCTTCTTTGGAGGGGGCTTGACTGATTTTCCTTTCCCCTTAGGTGCAACTTTCCTCTTTGTAGTTGGCTTCTGGACAGGCTTAGGCTCTTCAATCACAATTCATTTATATGCCCTGGTGCTTGCTCTGGTTGCAACTACCTTAGGTTTAGGCTTGGGGGCATTCATCTTAATCCTTTGCTTCTTAGTCTTAGACTGAACCTTTGGACCCTTTTCTTCCTCACTAGCTTCCATATACTGCGATATTGTCTGAATAGGATCATCCTCAACTGGCTTGGATGGCTTGTCATAAATATAAATCCTCTAAACTCCCCAACTGGGAATTACAAGCTGAGGAACTTGTTCTTTCTGCCCTGACTCTGCCATTTCAGCCCTTGCTGCATCTCTATCCTTTCTTTCTTTTTGGTTCTGAGCCAAAGTCTGACCAAATTCTTGCACTTGCTGATGCAGCTCTTCTACCTGATGAAGGTAGTGAGGTAGTAAGTCAACAGCAATAGGTTTAGGCCCCCTTCATACAAGACCATAGTCATCTCTAAGTCTTCCTCCAGGACATTATCATCATTTGCTAGAGGAACATTGGTGGTGACTTCAATATCAGACTCTGATGCATCTTCTACCACAACTTCCTCTTCAGCCATGCTCAACTTGATTGCTTCTGCAAGCTCATGAATTTCTTCAAGTGTCTGGCTCATGGTGATATCCTCAGGAACTTGAGGCATCTGAGGAATGTCAGAGGCAATGGTTGAGAGAATGGTGGCAGCCTCCACAACTTTTTCTTGGACCTGGTTACTTTCTCCAGGGGTTGTCACACTGAATATCTTCTCCCCCTTTTTGGCAACATCAAAAGGAGCAGAGGAAGGAACTGGAGTAGTATCAACTACCACAGCTTTGCCTTTTCTGGCATAGGTGTGAGCAGAGTCAGATTTAGGGGTATAGGCTAAGGCAGATGGATGGATATCTGAAGGCACAGTTGGAGAAGGAGAGGAGATTTGAGGAGCTGTGGGTGGTTGAGTTAGTGGAGGATGAGAGGTAGGTGTTAGAATGTGTATAGGAAAGGGAGGGGGATCTAGGTTGTTTGAGGAACTGGATGAGGTTTTCTTGGAAGGAGAGGAAGGTTTGGATGGTGGTGGAGTGGTTTTGGGAGAGGTTTGTGTGTTGGTGGTTGGAGAGAAGGGATGAGTTTGAGTGGGAGAGTGACGCATGGGAGATACCTGGTGAGCCTCGTACCCAGCAAATGGTGACAGAGGAGTTCCAGGAAGATTGACATGATACTGCTGCCTCAGAAGGTCTTCAAGTCCAGCCAGATGATTATGGAGAAACTTGTGCATATTGACCACTGCATCATACCCATGAAAGATGGTCATGGTGCTTTCCTTGACAAACTTGACTACAGAATTATTGAGAGCAGCCACCAAGCGACTCAGTAGTCTATCTTCCATAGCTTGGTGTTCTAGAGCCATTTCTTCCACAACTCTTGCAGATACCCTCTCCACTAGATGATTAAGCATATTGGCAAGGATTGGTGCACCTTCCTCTGGTACAGGGGCAGCAGGTGCAGGACCTGGTGGAGCAGGGGCTATTGGTTCCTGTTCTATAGGGTCCTGAATAGGTTCTTGTGCAGGACCTTGCTCTTCATGGACAGGATCTTCTCCTGGTTCAAGACCCTCTTGAGGTTGTTCCTCTTCAATGTGAATTGTTGGTTGAGGAATGGGAGGGGTGTGACTTCTGCGAAAAGGGGGCATCCCCATTTTCTTGAGAGTAGTCAAATCACACTTAGGGGGCTCCTTATTCTGGTCTTCTTCAAGCCACAAAATTTTGTTCTTGCAGAGGATGAAGGAGATAAGCTGAGCAAAGGGAAGATGAGTCTTCACTGTCTTGGTCTTGTGGAACCTTAGAAATTCCTCACAGATGACTTGCCAAAGATTGATAGGAATTTTGTTAATCAACATGGGCAGAATGGGGTTGTCAATGTCAAGGATAAGTGAGAAATTTCCTGCTTTGTTTACCATACATCTGGAGTAGGCATAGTGGATGACTCTGTAGGCAGAAGGCAATTGAGCAGGCTTGAGATGTCCCTGAATTGAGCTATCTGGACTGTAAATTGTTCTGAGTTCATCATCAGAGAATTTCTCTTTTTCTTGCCAGGTATTGTACTCTTCCATCCCTGGTCCATCCATGTGAAGCCATTGGTTCAAAAGTTTCCAATCAAAGGAGAAACTCTTGCCTCTGACCTTTGAAGATATTGTGATTCCTGTGACTTTTCCTTCTGACTCAGTGACATGAATCTTCAGATTGGAGTCGAAGGCCTTGATGAATTTTTTATTGTAGTGATTTTCAACGCCTATCCAATACTTATAGGGCTCCAACCACTCAGACACAGGATAGCTATTTTTCTCCAGATAGGCTATATCCATAAACCCACACCTTTCCTGCAAAGATCTCTTCTGAATATCTTCTAAGGCGTCCTCAATAGGACCCTAAGCATATGACGAATCAATGGGAACTTCTGTATCCCTTGAGATAAGCTCTCTGACTCTGATTGTAGAAGGACTCTTAGCTTGGGACTTGGATGCAGAACCACGGGTTTTGGTCATTTGAGGTAATGGTTGAGAGGTTGAGGGAATGGGGTTTGAAGGAGGGGAATGATGTCTGTATGTTGAGGCTGGGTCGTTTGGTAGTAAGGGAACTGTATCAGAAATGACTTGGGCTCTGTAGTTCTTGGGTATACGCATTTTGGGAGCCATGGGAAGGGTTTATATAGAGAGCTTAAGGGGTATGACTGATAATTTGTAGGGATGTAACCGGTTTGGAAGAGTTATGATTGATGATGATTCGAATAAAGGCTTCGGTTACGATGGTTACGAGAAGGTTTAATGGTTCGAACGTTAGGGTTTGATGAGAAATGAAGAGATGAGGTTGAGAGTGGATGTATTATGGTGCGAAATGATGCTACAGTTACATATGTCAAATATATACAAGAGGAAGTGCACAAGAAAACATGCAACTGTCAGGAAAAGTGTACGTTACAAATGTTATCGTTGACGCCTAATCGATTACGTGTGTTCTGTAATCAATTACAGGGAGCAGTCTCTGATCGATTGGATACGTCTGATCGATTAGGGATTGTTGTGATCGATAGGTCCACGCTGAGTAATCGATGCCCAATCGATTACTCCTTCCTTGTGATCGATCAGGCAGTCCTGATCGATTATAGCCTTTTCCCTAATCGATCCTTCTTTCCCCTCTAATCGATGCCTAATCGATCACAGAACATGTCCTGTGATCGATCAGACTTACTTGATCGATTAGGCGATTGTTTTTCATTCTGAAACACTAAAATCCTGCAAAATTTTAATTTGACACTCCGATGCCTAAGTTAGTACTAGATCATCAAAACATTGCATAAGTTAAATGGATTTAGATGATTATAGACATACAACTCATTGGGATTTACCATTCCCAATTCTCTTCTGATGAACATGAACTGTTCAGTTGCTAAGGGTTTGGTGAAGATGTCAGCTAGCTGTAAGTGTGTTGAAATGAATTCCACTCTCACATCCTTCTTTTGTACATGGTTTCTGATGAAGTGGTGTCTTACATCAATGTGCTTTGTTCTTGTGTGATGTACTGGATTCTTGGCCAGACTAATTGTGCTTGTGTTGTCACAGAGGATTGGAACTTCTGGGAATTCCATCCCCAAATCCCTTAATTGATGCTTGAGCCACAGAACTTGAGCACAGCAACTAGCAACAGCTATATACTCAGCTTCTGTTGATGATAGGGAGACACATGTTTGTTTCTTGCTTGCCCAGGAGACTAAGGATCCTCCAAGATATTCACATTGACCACTGGTACTCTTTCTATCAGTTTTGTACCCAGCATGAGCTGAGTCTGAGTAAGCAATGAGATACTCCTGAGTTCCTTTTGGATACCACAAGCCCAGCTCCTGAGTTCCTACCAGATATCTTAAGATTCTCTTAACACATATGTGATGTGATTCCTTTAGCTTAGCTTGATATCTGGCACATATTCCCACACTGAATTGAATATTTGGTCTGCTGACAGTCAGGTATAGGAGAGAGCCAATTAGACCTCTGTATGTAGACTGATTGAAATCCTTTCCCTTTACATCAGCATCCAGTACTGCTGTAGAGCTCATAGGAGTATCTTCTTCCTTGGATAGATCAATTCCAAACTTCTTGAAGATCTCCTTCACATACTTGGTTTGAGAGATGAAAATCCCATCTTTTCTTTGTTTAATCTGAAGACCTAGAAAGAAGTTCAGTTCCCCATCATGGACATCTCGAATTCTTCCTGCATAGTCTTAGAAAATTCCTCACAGAGAGATTCATCAGTAGCACCAAAAATAATATCATATACATAAATCTGTACAATAAGCTGTTTTTCTTCATATGTAAGATAAACAGTGTGGTGTCTACTTTTCCTCTTGAAAAACCCTTGTCAAGTAGGAAATTACTCAATCTTTCATATCAGGCCCTTGGTGCCTGTTTAAGTCCATATAAGGCCTTTTTGAGTTTGAAAACATGATTTAGTTTAGTAGAATCTTCAAAGCCAAGAGGTTGTTCAACATATACCTCTTCCATGATATAACCATTAAGAAAGGCACTCTTTACATCCATTTGATAAAGTTTAAAATTTTTGAAAGATGCAAAGGCCAACAAAAGTCTTATTACTTCCAATATTGCAACTGGGGCAAAAGTTTCCTCATAATCGATACCTTCTTTTTGGTTATATCCTTTGGCCACGAGTCTAGCCTTATTTCTGACCACAATTTGAGATTCATCAAGTTTCTTTTTGAAAACCCATTTAGTTCCAATAATTGGATAATTTGAAGGTCTAGGAACTAAATCCCAAACTTGACTTCTTTCAAATTGATTGTGCTCTTCTTGCATTGCAACTATCCAATCACAGTCTGCTAAAGCTTCTTCAATGCAAGAAGGTTCAATTTCAGAAATAAAAGCAGAAAATTGCATTTCATTTTGAATTTGGTTTCTGGTTTTAACACCCTCATTAACACCACCGATGATTTGCTCAGGTGGATGATCCTAGTGATGTCTCCATGCTGAGGGTCCAGCTGGTGCATCATGAGGATCATCCTCTTGGCCATCCTCATGGAATTCATGTGATGGTGGTAATGATTGAGTAGAATTTTTAGGCCTCTTTGGAAAATCTGATTCTTCTTCTGATGCAATATTCTGTTCAGAGTCAATTTCATCAAAGACTACATGGACTGACTCTTCAACAGTTGAAGTTCTTTTATTGAAAACTCTATAAGCCTTACTTCTATTAGAATAACCAATAAAAATTCCAGAATCAGCTTTAGGATCAAATTTACCTAGGTTTACCTTCCCATTGATGTGGATGAAACATTTAGACCCAAAGACTTTGAGATGGCTTACATTTGGCTTTCTTCCTTTGTAAAGCTCATGTGGGGTCTTGTCCAATCCTTTTCGTATGTAGGCCCTGTTTGATATATAACATGCCGTACTCATTGCATCTGCCCAGAATACTTGAGATACTCCATTTTCATTGAGCATTGTTCTGGCCATCTCAGTGAGAATTCTGTTCTTCCTTTCTCCCACTCCATTCTGTTGGGGAGTTCTAGGAGCTGAAAAATTGTGATTTATTCCATTTTCTTCGCACAGCTCCAAGAAGTCTTGGTTCTCAAATTCTCCTCCATGATTTGTTCTAATTGAACTGATTTTCTTGTCCTTTTCATTCTGCACTTTCTTTGCAAACAAGTAGAAGGCATCAAAAGTTTCATGCTTGGAGGAAAGAAACATAGTCCAAGTGAACCTAGAATAATCATCCACAATCACAAGTGTATACAGACTTCCTCCTAGATTCTTTACCCTTGCTGGACCAACAAGATCCATATGGATTAGTTCCAGGGGTCTAGAAGTGGAAATTTCCTTCTTAAGTTTAAACGAGGATTTTGTTTGTTTCCCTTTTTGACATGCTTCACACACCAAATCAGATTTTACTTTCATATTAGGTATCCCAATGACTAAATCCTTTTTGATCAGTTTCTCTAGTTGAGACAGGTTTACATGGGCTAATCTCTTCTGCCATAGCCAACAGTTATCTGAGTTGCTTATAAAACATTTTTCAGAGAATTGCTGGTTTAGATCAACAGTATATAGATTTCCATTTCTGTTGGCCTTTAGTCTACATTTAAGGTTTGGCTTATCTATAGCTAGCTCTTTCTTATCTACTTTGAGGCATTCATTTGAATAAAAAATTACCCAGTTACCTCTGTCAGTGCTTTGACTGACACTTAGCAGATTGTGGCAGAGACCATCCACAAGATAAATGTCTTTAACTGGACCAATGTCTCCTCTTCCTGCAATTTTCTTAGACTGATTTCCACCAAAATTGACCTTGGCTCCATCCTTCATGATCAGATTATCCAGTTTCTCTTTGTCTCCTGTCATGTGTCTTGAGCATCCACTATCTATATACCATTTAGAATTGTTGGATGCCTTGAGACATACCTACATAAACTAAACAGATTTAGGTACCCAGATTTTCTTGGGTCCTTTGGGATTAATTTGATGCCTTTGATCCAAATGAACTTTGGGCTGTTGTGTCCCTTTAGGGACCCACTTATATGACCCGGATAATCCATGTTTCTTAGGATAACATGTTGATTCAGAATGACCCTTTTTATTACAGTAATTGCAGAAAGAAAAAGGTGAAGAATAATCTGAACCCTTTCTGAAAAATTTCCAGTATGATTTTTCTTTGGATACAAACTTCTTTTCTTTCAGAGTTTTGGGAGTTGGATCATAACCTATCCCAGTTTTATCTTTATATGCTTTTTGATTCATCAGCATAACATCAAGTATTTCTGTGCTCTTGGTAAACTTCTTTAAAATCCCAGAAATTTTCTCATTTTCTTTCAGAAGTTTTTCACAGTTTTTACAATAAGCACTTTCTTGAAAAACTTTTTCTGAAATCTGTTTACATTTTTCACAGTCAAGTTTTTCAGCTTTCTTTTCAAGTTCTTTGTTTTTCTTTCTCAAAACAGACACTTCCTTTGCTAGCTTCTCAAATTCTACATATATATCATCATACGCATCTTGAAGTTCTTGAAAGAGTGGGTCAGTATGATATACCTCATTATCGGATGATTGTAACTTAGATATTTGTTCATTTCTAGTTAATTTATTTGCTTGTAAATATTGAAGAGCTGTCGGTTTTGGTTTGAAAACGTTATTTATGTGCCTTGGATTTTACTCTTCAAAAATTTAATCCAAAGAGAGTAATGAATACAATCTTCTTGGATGTTGTTCTCAATGAGCCACTTTGTAATATAATTCCTAGAAACTATATACAAAAAAGTTGAAATTTGTTTTCTTTTGTTTCTCAAAAAATGCTAACGTGCAGAAAATATGAATTTTAATCATGAAAGAGTTCGAATAAATAAAAGCGTTTCCCTACACCAATTAACTTATGCTATCCTTACTTCTTATAATTACGGAGGTTTGGCTAATTTTAACAAAGTTGTTCAATGGACCTCTTGATGTAGTTAAGGTTAGGTGAATTAATATTCCTTGACCAATTAGACACTAATTTCTCTAACCAAAACCCAATTAAGTATTTAGCCGAAACCTGCCTAATTTAAAAGATTTAATCCAAGCAATCAAGACCTTGAATTAATCAATAAAAGATCTTTCATAACATAATAAAAGATCTCCTCTCATTTCTTGGATTGCAGTAGCTTTCATTTGCCATTCAGGAGTCAGAATCTTCAAGATTTTGGAGACTTGTTCTGTCTCTGAGATCCTCCTTTCGAGAGCTGTAAGGTTGTTGATCAAATGAGTGAATCTGATTTCCAGTTCCCTGATTGGTTCTCCTTCTTCCATTTTGAACAAGTGAAAGTCAGTAATCAATTGCTCAACTCTTCTAGTTTTTACACCACTGGTTCCCTCATGAGCAACTGCTAGAGCATCCCACATTTCTTTTGCAGTCTCAAGATGACATACTCTAAAGTATTCTTTTTGGCTTAGAGCATTCTGAAGAATCAAGACTGCCCTGCTGTTAAGTTCCAGATCTCCTTTGTCATCGTCAGTGAACTCCTGAGGGAGCTGTGGCACTTGAGCACCATTTTCTGTTTTCATAGGAACAAGGTCTCCTTCTTCAACTATCCTCCAGAGATCATACCTGGATGATTTGATGAACACTTTCATTTTCATCTTTCAAAAGGTATAATGTTCACCATTGAATCCAGGGGATTTGTTGATCGAGCTGCCTTCTGGGAGTACGTTATCATATCCTGCCATGATAGATCTTTTCTTCTCCTGATCGTAGGATCAATAAATTCTGAGAAGACCAGGCTCTGATACCAAATGTAACAGGAAGGAATGCACAAGAGGGGGTGAATTGTGCTTTTAAAATTTAACTTTAAAGACAGTACAGTTTATATTGGTTCAGCCCAAACTTGGCCTACGTCCAGTTCTCCAACCTTCAGTTGGGTTCCACTAATATCTCAATATTAAATCAGGCTCTTGACAGCCTTTACAGGTGATAGCAAGAACTCCTCTCTTTACTGGTCACTCCCCATTACACTTTGTAAGTTAACACCCTACTCTTAAGATCCCACTATCTTAAGAGTAATTCTCCCTTGATAATGAATACAGAAATAAATTGTTCAATCTATTGAACAGATTGTGTTACACACTTAAGAATATTAGAACAGTAAGCTTTCTGAGTATTGAATACAGTAGATACAGATAATCAATGTGGCAATCAATTCTTGCAACTAACTTCTTCACTGAAGTATTTATAGTCTCTTCTAGAAATTTATCCGTTGAAGATATAGCCGTTGTATCAATTCAGAGAGTTGGATAATCTGATGTGGAGTATTGAAGATGTATTCTGTGATGCATTTACTCCATTGTACTTGTCTTTGCTTTAGCTCATCTCTCTTCATTAATCGCTGAAGGTGGTAGGTGAGTTCCAACGGCTCTATTGATGAGATTGCGTGCTAACGTCAACTTCCATAAGTAGGTCTGTGCAATTCTGTACTTGGAAAGCTTAAAATAGCCTTAACCATTGATTTTGAATAAATTCCATCGCCACTCAGATTAGAGCCTCTGATCGATTACAGGGTCTGGTGTCTAATCGATTACATACAGATTATTCATAGATTATAGCCTGCATCACTGAGCATCAGATTAGAAAATTATGCGCCTAATCGATTACATAGGAAGCCTGATCGATTAGGTATGTCAAATAGATTACATTCAGATTACATGCTTTCTCTGATCGATTACTTGATTTTCTTTAATCGATTAATGGTCTCTAATCGATTGTGCTTGAAATATGTTATGATCGATTAAAGTTCTCTAATCGATTAGGCAAATTTCTCTTAATCGATTACTGGTCTCTGATCGATTAGGCTACAGTTTCTTAATCGATTACATGACTCTAATCGATCACTCTAATTCCTCCTAATCAATTAAATGGTACTAATCGATTGGACTAAAATTCTCTCATCGATTACAGGATCCTCTGATCGATTAGGCGACCATATTCTTAACTTCTAATCTGAACTCTAATAGATTAGGCTCATAATTCTTTGTTTTGTAATCTATCCCTGATCGATTATGCAGCACTTAGAATTTTATCAGATTATCTCTAAGTTGATTCTGATCTTATCATAGCTTTTCCTTATGCTTAAGATATGTTTAGTTATCATCAAAACTTATCATGCTAACAACCCTTACCGACGGAAATTCCATCAGTAAGATTCATCGACGGAATTCGTTCGGTGATTCGTCATAGAATTACCGACGATTGCATTAGCAACGGCATTATTACCAACGGAATAATTTCCGTCGGTAATTCCGTAACAAATATTTTTTCCGACGGAATTCCGTTGGAAAATACGTCAAGAAATAAATTTTGCGACATAATTCTGTTGGTGATTTCTTGTTTTTTTGTAGTGTCTCCCTCATCTCTTACTTTGGAGGGGCACCAATAGGGATAATTTACAAAGAAATTAATAACAATTAAAATTAGGTCTTATATTTAGGACCAAGACTAACTCCCCAAATAAGTGTTATATTTAGGAATGAAGGAAGTACTTACTTATACAATATAAATCATGTTAAAAATATAGTTTTTAGCGTTAACCCAAGCACCCACTTTGTGTCACAATTTTATCTTTAACGTCAGTTAAAAACTTTGCAATTGTGCAAACTCGCCGGCAACATCCTGAATATCGCGCCTGAATTAACCACCGTTAACAAAATGTACACAAACTTTTTGACCTCAAATTTTATTTGCAAGTTTCTTTTAGTTTTTATTTGCAAGTTTCCTTTTTTTAATATCAAAATATTCCTAAATCATGAATAATATTTTTTATAAGTTTCTCTTGCTCCCTTGTAGAGGGCGCAAATGAATAATATGTTTTTTGACAACATCATCAATGCTTGATGCCACAAGGAAGGGAACCAGTTTCGGTGCTCGTCGGAAAGATGAGTAGAGGGCCCTCATCTAGCTTGGATCGTCCAGATTTGAATCTCAACGGTCCATATTTAATAATTTTAAATGAATAATATGTTTTTTTGACAAAATAATAGTTAAGAGATTATCTTCATTTTAGATTTTGTAACCATAAAAATAATTGTTTTATTAAAATCACAAACTAAAAAATATTAAATATGGACTATCTAGATTGAATCTGGACGGTCTATAACAGAGGAGCATCATTTACTCATCTTTATGACGAGCACCGAAACTGATTCCCTTTCTTGTGGCATCAAGCATTGATGATGTTTTATACAGAAAAGTCTGTTTTGCAAAGATGACAGAACAAAGTATCAAGTCTCACATGGCATCTCTCTTGTCTTTTTTTAGGTACTGTTTGCTGAAAGTTTTGTTTTGCGTGCCTCCTCCTTTAATACTCCTCTGGTCCTAATTATAAGATCACTTTGACTTTTTTAGAAAAATTAATGATGCAAAATTAATCACTTTAAATTGTCTATAGCTATCTTTTTTCATCAAAACTAATTTATTCTACTTATAAACTAATATATAATCTAATTACATGTGACATATATGTTATAATTTAGTGGTCTAATTTGCTTCATTAACTTCCACAAAAAAAGTCAAAGTGATATAATGTTTAGGATCGAATGGAGTATAATTTCAAATTTAAACATCAATAAAGTGATTTGTTTGAGTGATAAACATAACATTGGAATGTTTTTATCTACTCAGTTTATACAGGTAAAATACTAATTTATAGTTATTTATAACAACAGATTTATACTTATCACTTATCATTGAAACATCATAGTAATAAGTAATAACTAATTCCCCTTAAATTTACTTCAAGCATGGATCATTGTATTTCTTTTTTATAAAAGTAAACTAAACTATGGCTCACCTTGCACAAAATAGCTTAGCATATAAATTATATGGTTTATTACTTATATATAAATGTTATAGATTTTATATCGTACAGTGATTAGGAGAAAATTATGCTGAAGTTAAAATAATTATTTATTGTATCAGATAGATTTATCACTAGCTACAACACGTCAACAATCACAACAAAAAATTTTGTATCATCTAATTAGATTCAATCCACTGTCATTATCATTGTTATCAAACTCGCGAGTTGACTATTTGATTTTACCATTTTTACGGTTGTATCTACCCAAAACATTCGTAATCGGTGTAAACTCGGTCAAACTCACGATTTTACACACATAATTTACCATTTTTACGTTTTTACTTTGCAAAATAATCTTGTAAACTTCCTCTAAATCTCATGTTAATTATTTTTATTTAACCATATTCAATGAATTTATATATAAATTTTATAGAAACTGCTTTATTGAGTTTGATAAGTTTGAATGTTGATATATTTAATATCAACAGTTCATATTTTATTTTTTGTATTTCTTATTTAATTATATATTTTAAACACATATTTACTAATAAAATAAAAGTAAACTTTTACGAGTTTACGATCCAATTTTACATTCTATTCACGAATTTATTTAAACTCACAAGTTTGACAACCTTAGTCATTACTATAGAATGGGAAAAGTAGCACCATTTTTATTGCATTTTTCAAGATTTCTAATTTTTTAAGGTTTTTTTTTGTTTTGTTGAAGAACCACAACACTAGGGTTGAGTCAGATGTTGTATTTCTTTTACAAAATGTAATATTAGGTGTCTACTTTTTTTAAAAAAAATTAAACCTGGTGAAAATTTATTTTTAAATTTTTTTTAAATGTGGACCCACTGATGCGTTTTCTTTGGAAAATACAATAAATATATAATTTTAGGTTTTCTTAAAAAAAATATGGACTTACTGTTGTGTTAAAAAAAATATTGACTTAATGTTGTGTTAGCTCAAGGAAACGAAACATTAGATGGAAATTTATTTTTAAGAATGTTTTTAATATATAGACATACTTTATGTTTGAAGAGCACCTAACCGTTGGGGTTATGTTAGAGCAGTGCCTCTTCGAGTCCGCTCTCCAAGAAATTAAACTAGAGGGGATAGTGGAAGCTAACCCTGGGTGTCGATCTCAAGGAGCCTAGTGTAATATGATTCCTAATAGCTAATATGTAAACTTGAAAAGGCTGGTAAAAAGCATTTTTGTTTGGTTTTAGTGTGAAGTTTGGTATGTGTAAAAGGTAAAGTAAAAGGTGAAAATTTAAAGTGAGATTTGGATGAAAATGGGATAAAGATCATTCTTGATGAATGAGAGCTTCGGGAATCATTGCTTCTAAATATTTGTAAGGAGTTTAATTGATTTCTAAAGAGCCCTAGAGGAACCCCTCTAGGTTAGGCTTAGGTTAACTTAATTAATGCCGGAACCCCGCACATTACTTAATTTAACCCAAGTTGATTAAGTTCCAAATCAAGAAATAATTGATTATGCAAGACTTTTAAATCCACAATTTGGGCCACCCCATAATTGCTCTAAATTTCTCTCTAAACCCTAATCCATTGATGGCCGCCCATACAATAAATTAGAATCTAAAGAGTGTTTGCCCAATGTCTCCACACAACCAATTAATTCTTATGCCATCTCCCTCAAGCAAATAGCTTAACACTCTTAATCCACTAACCAAACCACCTTGCATTAGCACATAATTTTCACAAAGAGAATAACAAAACTATGAACCCATAAATTTCATTAAACTCAAAGTTAATAAGTAGCAATTTCAAGCATTATTCAAGAAGGGAATAACATAAACATAGTTTCTAACCCTAATGATATAAATGCACTCAACCAAGTGCCATAAATGCACATCAACCAAATGCAATTAATACATTCCACCAAATGCCATAAATGCAACCCTAGAACCCTAGAAAAGCATAAATACAACATATAGAGGGAGGATTAGAACTAGAAAAACTCCCCTATTCAAGCTTCAAGCCATCCCTTGGCTCCCACCACCAAGAATAATGGAGCCTAGCTGCTACTCCCCATGAAAGAACCAACAACAAGGAAGGAAGGTGTGGAATCCATGGAAGAAGGAAGAAAGATGAAGAAAATGAAGATAAAGATGAAGATGAAGAAAGGAGAGAGCTAGGGCTTGGGATGGTGTATGTGAGCCAAATCTGCCATAATGGGATGTATCTTTCGTGTTTTAAGTCCCCCCAAGTCGGGTCAAGTGAGTGGGTATCAAGTTGGATCCAATTCAGGCCCAAAATTCGCGACTGAAAATTCTGCAGAAACGATTTTCACCGTCTACTTCGCCGCGGCGAAGTCATGTAGTCTCTGGTTCTTCTGCTCTTTTCGCCGTGGGTTCGCCGCGGCGAAAGCCACAGCGAACTCACTTCTCCTCTGCCTCTTGTGGGTATTTTCGCCATGTGTTCGCCACGGCGAACTCATTTCTTTTCTGCTTCTTCGTTTAGCCTTCTTCTTCATTTCAGGTCTGATCTTTTGGTCCTCAACGACCCTGCAAGTGGAAACAAGACTAAACAAGGATCAAATAGCCCTATAAACTAATCAATAAAATTAATCTACAATTATGACTAATTAATCCTGATTTTATACTAATTTCACTTGAGAGTTTGAGACATTCAATTAAGCACTATTGGATCAAACTTTGCATCTCAATCATGTTAATTGCCTCAAATTAAGCATATAAAAACATACAAATCCAAGGATTTGTCAATGTTCCAACAATAGGTATAAAATATATTTTTTTAAAAAAAATTGCCTGATGTTGCGTTGTCTCGAAATAATGCTACAATTTCTCCGGAAAATGCTACATTATAAATAAAAAACGTTAACTTTTAAATTTTACTTAGTAGTGTACATAAATTGTATGACATTAATATCCTCTATCGAACCTGTCTTTGTATTAACGTTATAACTCAGTTTGATTATAATTTTCTGATTTAATTGAAAGAATATTTAGTAAAAGATATTTTATTATAATATTTATTTTTCAAATGTATCCACAACAAAACAAATTCTTGAGCAAGTTCAACTCATCATTTTAGCTTTATGTAGTAACATATCTTTTATTATGTTCAAATGTTTTTTGTTTTGCATGTATGCACACCGCTAAAAAAAAGAAGTTACATATGCTAAAAACATGTTGAATTTGGTTTTTTAAAACAAGTTTAAGATGCCCAATTGGGGCATTGTTCAAATTGCCTACTAAAGGCAAATCAGTAAAACAAGTTTAAGATATCGTTGGATAATAAATATTGTCATAGGGAATTTTCAGCGATTTATTATTAACTAAATGGTTATAAAAAAAAAAAACTACAAAGTTGGTGCTGGCTAGTTGCGACACAAACAATTTTGTCCGATATATATATAGATATGTAAAAAAAAATAGAGAGAGACACACATATGTTGCTTTCTTCTAATGAAAATTGGCCGTGAAGAATTTTGGTACCATTTCTTGGATTTGGATAAGGCTAACTACCCATCGCGTGGCGTGATTCGTGAAGGCCGCCACACCTTTCCATATTAACAACGTGCTCATTTTTAAAGAAGTGTTTAGCGTGCTCCATTTTCCTCCCCAAATTAACCTGGGCATAGTTAAATTGTTATATTGAAATAATATACTAAACATAGGTTAAAAAAACTAATAAAAGTATAAAACATGAATCACGGAGCTTTTTGCAAATGGAATGTCACAAATTCAATCTCGCTTATATCTCATGCATATCACTTTAATTAAAAAAATATTGCTAAATCCTGGCCAGTAATAATTTTTTTGTCAACATAGTGTGTGTTTGGGTAAGATTGAAAAAAAAATTAAAAAGGGTAAACAGTGATTTAAAAAAAACACTTATTATAATTACTTCCCTTATTCTAAATAAAGAATCTAGTTGATTTTTTTTTTTTTGGAAAGTTCTAAAAAAGCTAAATTAGTTACTTATAAATTAATTTTTCTGATTTTTTTCTTAACTCATTTGTTTGACTTGTAAACTAACTTATAATTTAATAATACATAAAATAAGTTGTGATTTAACAGGTCATTTAGTTTTCTTAATTTCTTTAAAAAAATTTACTGGATCTTATATTTAAAGCGGAGAAAGTAAAATGAGAAAAGTGATTATTATTATGACAAAATCATTATTTCATGAGGTAAGGCAAAATGTGGTTTTGTCGAAGCAAAATTTTTTCTGATTTAGGGGGAAGATATTAAGTAGTTGGTCTCATTATTACACATGTCAGAATGCCCAAGCAAAAATACCTTTATTTTTTTGGTAATTAATTATACATCCGTGTAAAGAATTTAATTAAAATAAAATCTCACAAAATCACATAATTAATTTCATATTTCTGTCAGAAAGTTATTATCGCATGCTCATTAAGTTGTTATCGGCAAGCCAAATAATTGTTATTATCTGGTCAAAATTTGTTGCTAATCTATAATTAAATTCTAAGTTATTAACAACTTTTAACCAGGCGATAACAACTTTTTTGCCTTATAATAATAATTTTTTGTCAGACGATAACAATTTAGGGTTTGACGATCATAACTTCTTGACTTTTATTTAGTAATAACTTTAGCTGCCGATAGCAACTTAATTAGCAAACGATAACAACTTCATGGGACTTAGGATTGATTACGTGATTTTGTGGGACTTTATCTTAATTAAGTTGATTCATAATTAATTTTCCCTTTTTTTAAGGGAAAATGTCTCTCTCCTTCCCCAATTTTAATTTATGTCATTTTAAATAATTTGTATATAACAAAATCAAAGAAGTGATTCATACGATATTCGCTTTCTAGTTTAGTTTTTTCAATTGATATTATATTATCCTAAATCATTTTGTGCGGACTTGGATAACTAGGAATTCGATATGGCCCTGAAGGCCTGAACATATCAAAGACACATTCATTTCAACGTGGTGAGTATTATATTACTGATTTTATAGCAGTGTGGAGATAATTACCAATCACACTTATTTATTTTATTATCTTGATACTTTAATTTTAAATGAAGTTTTACTAAATTAAAGAACAAAACTTAGGGATAAGTCTTCAATTCTTTTGCTACTAAAGAATAAAACGCTGACAATGGGTCCTCCTTGAAATTGATATTTAAATGTTTGATTATATTGGTCCCCAAATGATATTTTCACTGTGCAATAATCCACCCAAAGCAAAAACATAACTAAAAAAGTGTCCTTGCTGAACCTGTAAATCTATTTCTTAAATTAACTTAACTCCTCTTATATAAACAAAACATTCGGCCGGTTAACAAATAAAGAAAAACTCACGAAATAATCCAACCAAAAGACCAAAATTCAAAGTCCAATTTCACTTTTAACAAATTCTTAAGGAGGCCAATAGGTTTAGTTAGATATTTTTCTCATAATGTTTAAAGATAAGAATGACCTTCTAGAGTTAAAACTTAAAATTGAAGATATGTGTAGACCTAATCCAAATTTTGGTTTTGATTATAGGAAAAATCAATATTTTGTTTCCCTTAGTTTTGACTTGGTTGGAACATTTTCCCTATATTGATTTGATGTAACTCAGTTTTTTAATTTTGAGATGGTTTGGACACGTTCAAAGAAGGTTATTGGATGCATCAATGAGAGGGTGAATCAAGCAGTATAGTGGAGTCCTGTTATGAGAGGTTGCAAACACTTAATGAAGTAGTATAATGGGATGTTTTTTGTTAACAATATACACTACAAAAAATTTCGCTTTTGTTGCCGCTAAAAGCATAAAAAGTCGCAGCTGAAAAGTTGCCACCTGTGTGACCGTCACTAAAAGTATTTGCGACGACTTTTTAGGTCGCCACTAAAAGTCGACTTTTAGTGGCGACATTAGTCGCTGCCAAAGGGTTACCTTTAGCGACGACTTAATGTTGCCGCTAAAAGTGGCCAAAAAAAATTAAATAATTAAAGCCACATTAGCACTTTGTGCCCATATGGCTGATGATATGGCAACCCTTACCCACTTGCCACATTGCCCACCATCTTGCCACTTGTCATGTGTCATGTCGCACCACATCATCATTCTATGCCACATTGCGTCACTTCATCACCTTTTATTTCACCTTCAAATGTGCCTTCCAAGGTTCGAACCCATGATCACTCTGCTCTTATATAAAGTTTCTACCAGTTGAGCTGTGATGGACTCCTATGATATTACTACAAAATTAAATATATACACTAATATTGTATGCATATATTTAATATATCATTTTAAATACATATAATATTATAATATAAATATACCATTGCATTACCTACGTTTAATATACATATATATATTCATTTAATATATAAATATAAAATATAATATAAATGTTTCTTTATTAATATAATATTCATAATATTGTTTTTTAATAAATTAGAATGTTGGTATAGTTAATATAATTTTATTAATTTAAAAATTATTATTCTTTATTCAAGTATAAGATTGTTTAATATATCATTAATTTTAAAATACAGTATTCATTATAAATTTAAAAACCAATAAAATGAAAATATATTACCTTATTTTATTTTTCAAGATAAACACACTTATTTAACATTTTAAAATTCGAAATATTGTCTATAAAAAATAAAAAGGTAACATTTAATAACGTTATTCAAAATAAAATGCATAACTTTTTGCGGCAACATTATAAAGTCACTACTAAAAGTCTACATGTCGCCACGAAAATGCATACCTTTTGTGGCGACTTTTTTGTCACCACAAAAGGTAGGACTTTTGGTGGCAACAGTAAAAGTGCTGCCAAAAGTCCTCGCCGTTAAAAGTTTTTTTTTTTTTTTTGTAGTAAAATCTAAAAATTTGGTTGTTGATATAGCATAATGGCATCGAACGATCCATATATACAACCCCATACAGTGGGATAAGGCTTTAATTTGTTGCTTTTTATAACCCTTTTGGCCATACAGCTCATACGCTTTCTGGGTCTTATATTACCAGTCCCGGGTCGATACTTCTTGACTATGATACCCCTTCCCAACATTTTTTTCTTTTTTTAATAATATAGGATTTGAATTCAGTTCTCCCACTTTCTAATCTAATTGCTTTTACCACTAGATGCAAGCACCCACATGTTATGCTTTTTTCCCCCTATACTTGGCTTTTTTCTTTCTTTCAGTGAACAAGAATGAATGAAAATTCCGGGAACGGAAAACTAAAGTGTTGAGTTGATAGAGAAATCACAGTGTGACCAAGGAATTAACACGGAACATCATGAGAGCCTGCAAGCAAAACCAGTTTGCAAAAACAAACTGCATACGCAAGCACGGCACACGATACTTTATTCAACATTACTAAGATAGGGTTTCACGTACAACAAAGCCTAAAGATGTACGGCCTTGCTTAATTACATAATGATAAGATAATAACACCATGCATGCATTAATTAGCATTACTATTAATTGGAGGAGGAAGAACAAGGTTCATAGCAGAAAGTGGTGATATCAAGGCACCAGCATGCGGGAGGCCATTTGAGTGCACAAATGCAATTCTTACAAGCAGAGTGGCAAGTAGTTCCAACATCGTTGCATTTGCACTGAGGTGGGTCTGATTTTGTGCAGACACAGTTGTTGCAGCAGGCAGTTGTGGTGGATTTCACCATGTAGTTGCCGGCTTCGGCGCCATTCATCATTGCCTGAGCCAGCAAAGTGGTCGGATCAAGCCGAGCAGCTGACACCGCGGTTGCCGTGAAGGCCATTAGGAACACCACAAGAGCCACCTTCTTCAGCATCACATTTTTGTCCAGAGCCATCTTTGTTTTGTGTCTTGAGTGTTTTTTTCTTTGGTTGCGGAGATACCATTAGAAAGGCAAGGTTATTTATAGAGGTGACTCGAGGGTTATTCTAATGTAATGGGACTGGGATTCATGAAATTGTCCTCTTATTATTTTTTTTAAGAAAAAAAAAGTTTAGATGAGTTGGATTATGGGACTACTAAGACTATAGTAGATCTTGGTGAAAACTACTTTCCCTTACTCGTCAAAAAGATGAGGAGGGTGCTCCTCCATTTTGGATCGTCCATATCTTATTTAAACAGTTCAAATTTGGGAGAATTGCAAATAGATCTCAAGCAAGAGAATTAATTTCAGACAGGTCCATTGACAACTCCTTCACTTGTTAACCAAGGCTATTGCAGTTATTAATAGTTGTCATTAACAACTCCTTGGGACCTCTCTGAAATTAATTCTTTTACTTGGAACCTATGTGCAATTGTCTCTTCAAATTTAATATTTTTAAATTTATGATTTTCAAAATAAAGACTATATTTTTTAACAAAATAATATTTAAGAGATTATCTTTAATTTATTTAGATTATGTACTCATTAAAATAATTTTTTAAAAAAAAGAAAAATAACAAGAATATTAAATATGAATCGTCTATACGCTAAGAAAATTTTAATATCATGGTTATGAGTCAACCCATTTACTTTACATAAATAAGATTCAAACTCAAAACATTATGGTATTAATCAACCCATTTACTAATTAGACTGGTGTTTATTGTCGAAATTGTAATATTATTATAGTATTTATAAAATGGGCAAAAGTAATATCTTGACAAAACATGGTTGAGTTTGTAAGCGCGGGTCTCACTACCAATTTTATTATTTTTTATTTAATTTGATCTAAATAAGTTTGTTTGATTCTAATTTAAAACTTATTAATTCACTTTCATGGATCTGTGAAATATACTCTGCCTCGTTCTCTCTGCTATTACTGAGTTATTATTGTGTTTATACTCAAATGTCCAATACTAAACGGAGAAAATATCAAAACTAATAAGTAATATTTTTCGTTCTTTTAAAAAGAGTTTGTTTCTGAGTAAAAGGGATTTCATTTATTAGAAATACACACGTGAAAGAAATGTAAAAGTAAAAGCGTGCGTTCATGGAAGAAATGTGTAAAACTGAGTTTCGGATACAAGTGCAGTGTCGTGACAGCTCATTGTGTGGCGTATTTTAATATATTTCAACACCATTTTTTCATAAAGTTTTACGAAAAAATATTACCGAAGACAACAGATTTTTGCTATTGGATTGATAAATAATATGTATTTAAGAGGGTAGAGAAGGACATAATAATAAAAACTGGAAAAATTAATCTGTGTCGATATAATTTCACTTCATTTTAATCAGGTTTTACAATTTTTTTATGGGATCATTCGAATTTCCCCAGTTATATATGTATTATTCCTTATATATTCTCGTAATATATTAATTATAGTTGGTACATAAATGCTAACGAATTTTGCATGTAAGTCGCCACAATGTACAATATTTGTGAGTTTGTAAATAATATAATTTAGTTTTGAGGAGAAAAAATAAATATAAACAAGTTAAAGTGATTTATTTTGTACTTAATTTCTATAAAAAAGTTAACTTAATCTTATAATTAAGACCGAAGAAAATATTATTGTACGTTCTTCTGTTCTTCTAAAAGAGTGTGTTGCTGCGTAAAAAAAGGATTTCATTCATTAGAAATACACGAGTGAAAGAAATGTGAAAGAGTGCGATTCATGGAAGAAATGTGTAAAAGAGAGTTTTGGAAACAAATGCATGCAGTTTCGTGACTGTCATTGTGTGATTTTCTTATATAAATATAATACATTAATAGATCCATAAAGTTTTAACATAACAAAATAAATAAAAGAAAATCAAAACAACCTATAACTAGAAAACAAATTTAGTAAACTTAAGCAATTCGTAAGAACTCGCTGTGCAGGTCAAGATATAGTATAACTTGTCTTTCCAATACTTGTTTAAATACCAAATCATCAACCTAAACTAATCATACTGATAGCTCATTGTGTGTTGATATCACACTTCTATCTTCTCATTGGGGGTCCATTTCTGAATTTTGATTTATTTTTTAACATACGGATTTTAATATATTTCAATTCAACACCATTTTTACATGAAGATAGATGTGTGAGTTTTATCAGTACCTTAAAAAGAAAAGCGGTTAAATAATTATTAGGAAATAATTCAAATACTAAAAAAAAATTAAAGACAATGGAAGTAAATGGGAGATAAATGGGTGAGCTTTATTAGTAGCTTAAAGACAATCAATTTTTACTGGAGACCACGTAAGATTACCTACCTTGGCTCCATCTGTGCACTTAATCACCTACTCTTCACAGGTTTAATTTATAATAAGACGCATCTAATATGTTTAACTGAAATTAATGAAAACTTTAAATATTATCGACTCTTCTTCTTTTTAATTAATAACTTTCTAACTTCATCCTTATTTATTATTGAAATATATTATTGATAAAAAAATTAAGTATTAAATCAATGTTTTAAAACAACTTTAAATCTCATTCACTTTTTAGGTTTTAGTGTAAGGATTAGACGCGAGGAACACCAAGGATAACATTTGAAAATAATAATTGAATTAGATCTTTGGATTTTCCTATGTCCTAATTCGTAAGTGCCAGTGGATTGATTTGTTTTCATTCTGAGTCATTGTAAGATTTTAATATGTTTTGTCCCCATTATTCAAAACTTTTTCCGGAGCATCCCTATTGATTATGTATACCAATTCGGGGTTTTGATTTTCACCAATGACAATAATGATAAAAGGGGTTATCTTAAGTCTTTCAGTTTATTAAATACCAAATTGAAGAAAGTCAAAGTATAATAACAAAAATAGATGGTAATTAACGACATATAGAAGAGTATCAAGGCCTTGCTATAGCAACTAATCAGTTTGCAAAAAGCAAACATGGAGCAAGCATGCAAGGCACAGGATAATTTATTTCAATGTTGAAGGTACACACACATATAATGATAGGCTTTGTTATTGACATAGTATTTATGATCATGCAATCAGAGGCTTAGCAGAAGCAGAGGAGCATTTATCATAGCAGAAGGCGTTGACGTCAAGGCAACGACACTGTGGAACATAAGCGCGAGTGCAAGCACAAACTTTACAAGCAGAGTGGCAAGTTTCTCCAATGTCTTCACATTGGCATCGTGGTGGCCATCTCCTATCTGGGGCACATCGGCATCTATCACAGCAGGCAGTGGTGGTGGACTTGATGAAGTAGTTTGGTTCACCATTCTCCTTGAACATCTCGGCCAGCACGGTGTTCGGATCGAAGCGACCGGCTTCCACAGTTGCAGAAATGAAGGCCATTAAGAACAGAACCAAACCCATCACTTTCATCTTCATGAACATTTCTTTCTCTCTCCCTCTATCGAAGTGGCTTCGTGTGTTTGAGTTTTGATGTGTGTGAAGAGACGGGGAGATAGGGAGGCTTATTTATAAGTGAATTTGAGTGATTTTATAATTCCATGTGATTCACAACTAAACAAATTATAGCCACACACTAATTAAAGATATGAAGATATAGAATCTTCATTGTATGAGAGTTGAGATCTATATATCTCTTTCCTTCCCTTGAAATTGAGCATTACAGCATGTGTCACCTTGTAAAAGTTTTATTTTTAAATATTAGTCATTTTGCAACATATATTGGCATGGATTTCTTTTCTTTTCACATGTGTCCTTGCTTTATTTAGAGATATTAACAGATATGAATTGTCTTGTCGATAGAAATATGCTAACATGTCCTTGGATTTTAATTAGACAAGTGAAATAGACACGGCTAACAAATGTAAAAGCAGCATTGAAAATCATTAAAATTAATTTGAGGTTAAGTATCTTCTTTAAGAGCTGAAAGCAACTCTCCTCTAATATAATAAAGGTGATTTTTTTTGTTTTTGGGAAGAGATTGTATGAGTTAATAGGAATACACTCGTTGCCTCACATTTGCCGAGGAGTTCACGTGCCATTAGCTTATAAGATTATATTCTCAATTTATGCAATGTTGAAAATTATTAAAACAACCTTTTGACAATTGCCTCTTTTTAACCTTTTCTTTTTACACTAAAATATACTTTTAATCCTCAAAATTTTCATGAAGCTTTATGCAAATCACAAAGCATGTTTAAATTTGGTTTTTTAAATATAGTTTAAATTTGTTGATTAATTTAAATATAACTTATGTTTATCGATTTTAGAAAAATTAATAGTTATGTAAAGTTCCTTATATCCATTTTATCAAGATCTCCAATATATTGTAATTTAGATAAATCCACACGAAATAAATATGACATATGGCCCTATACGGTTGGAGAATTTGATGTAATGTATATAAAGTTGATGTGAGTATGATTCTTAGCTTGATTTTAACGTTTTTATAATAAATTATTTTGAATGTAATCATACTTAATTATTTAAAATAAAAAACATACATGTCAAAGTTTTATTAGTTAAACAAATACCATAAATTTTTTTTGTTATGTCAAATCGGTTTAAAATTATTATTAATTATATTTAAAATTCAAGCATGCTTTGTCAGTTGAATGTCTATTATTTAAATTAGACAAGTTAGCATTTTTCATTAGTGATAATAATAGAGTTAAGATTATAGGATTAGAAGTGAACTTTATAAATTTAATGGACTAAAAGGAAATTTCATATAAATTTAAAGGATCAAAAGTATACTTTATTTTTTCTATTTTATCATATTTTATATGAAAAAAGCATGAAAATCCACATCTAATTGGATAACTTTTTGTTGTTGTTGTTGTTGTTTTTTATGCAAAAAAAAGCATGAAATTCCACATCTAATTGAATAACTTTTTGTTGTTGTCGTTTTAACAAATGCATAAATGTTTTAAAAATTGTTTACTGATAAAAAATAGTTTTACCTTATTATTTTCATTATTCTTGACTAATGTAAAACATAAAAATAAATTCTTATAAAAATATCATTTTTATTTACAAGTTTCTTTTTTTAAAAAAAAAACCAAAATATTCCTAAATAATGAATATCAATTTTAGGGGAAATTATTCTTGAGATATCTATAATTTTCTTCAACCTTTAATTTGGTATATATGTGTGTTTTTTCCTTATTAAAACTTTAAATTTTTTCTTTAGCAATGCACAGTTAACACCCCTGTAACTTTTTCTTTTGTTAGCATTATTAGCCTATTACATAAGCTAATTATGATAAAGATAAATAATTTAATAAGAGGATACAAATAAATATATGTTTTATTCAGTCATATTTTAAAGGTAATTATATGTTTTATTCGGTTATAAATATAAAATCATATTATTATACTTTTTATGTAAACCTACAGTTACACTATCTTTATTAGGTATTGACTTTTTTTTTTTTGGTGACATGGTAGATATTACTGTGGGTAAAATTAAGAATTTATTAAAATTTGGATGAGAGTCAGTAAAATTTAAGATCTTTTTTAGTGGAATATCCTACTAAGGAAAAATTCCAGAAAAAGATCATCGAATTACTAAAAGGACACTTTGATACAGTAAATTTTAGAAATGATTAGTCAGTACAAATCCGTACAGTGACTGAATTGTCTTTTGACAAATTTAAAAGAAAAGTCCAAAATGCCCTTGGTTCAATTATAGGATTCCCAACTTCCCTTAAGGAATTCCCAACTTCCCTAAAGAAATTCCCAACTTCCAATAAGGCTTCTCAACTTCCCTCAAGGGATTCCCAACTTTCCTTAAGGAATTCCCAACTTCTCTTAAGGGATTCCCAAGTTAGTTGTGCAAAGGGTATTTTGGACATTTCCTTTAAATTTGGGTTTGGACAGTTAAGTCATTGTACTGAACTGTCCTTTTCGAAAGTCGTTGTACTGAACTGTCCTTTATGTAATTCGAGGGTCTTTTCTGGAATTTTCCCTCCCACAAATAACTTGTAAATAACATATTAAAAAAATAACTTGTGAATAAGACACTGCCAAACTCAATTATTGGTGTACGCTGTAAAGGCTGTTTTGCACAGAATAAGAGTATCAGCTTTCACAGGGACCCCTCATGTCACCAATCACATCAACAAATTTTGTCTAATCTCCTTGTTGAGGTGGATCACATAAATTGTAGGGCATATTGAGAAGTGAGAACGTACGTGATGAAAATTGTCTGGCATATTATTATTGATGAATAATTGTGTCTCGAGGCAAATAATATATCAATCTGATGAGCCTTTATTTAGAATGCAAAGCTAATTAAGTACTTAAGTACGCGCCCGTCCCTTATTATAAGAGTTAAAGAGGTAAAATCACACATATTAAGTAAATGATTGAAAAAGGTAAATATATCTAAAACAATTTTCTTTTCTCAAGTTTGTCCTTATTTATGATTGAGTATATAAGAGAGAAAAATGTGATAGTAGTGTTATAAATGAATATGAAAGAGAATGTGAATAGAAAGAATAATGATAGGTAAAGTGGGAAAAAACTCATTAAATATTTTGATAAATTTGGTCAGGTTCTTATAAAAAGAAACAAAAATAATAAAAATAAGAAATTAGTAGGGACAACATTTTGGATTTTCTTTCTAGAGCAACATTGCAAAAACAATTAAATTCTACCTAAACTGTCATTTAATTGGTATTGTTTCTTTTGTTTATATAGATATAGATGGTGAATGAAGATGGCTGGACATGGAAATGGGGAAATTAATAAAGATATAACAGATGGAATGGATTCCTTTTAAAGTTTCAAACTATGCCATCGTAACTTTTAATGATTCGTGGATTTGAACCAACTCAATTAATCAGCTTGATGAGCAAACATCCCAGGCTTAGATTAATTAAACCCCGTTAATGGCCACCACTCACTTTAACTCAAGGAGTCATAACAACAATGATCTTCTTGAAGCACAGTTGGTTGAGATTAATTGATTTAAGCACAATGAAATCACAAATCAAATACAACAAATGACGGGCAAGACACTTAACTCAATCATATAGCATTATATTAACACAATCTCTAATATCAATATAACTAATGGCCCCCCATATTTAGTAGTTTTCTAGAAATATCTTATTAAATTTAGGAAATTATCAATTCGAAAATTAAAAGATTTTGTTAAGATTTGATAAAATATCAATTTGACACATTATTTGGAGATTTTTTATGAAATATTCTAACTGAAATAGGAAAGTTAAATATAGATTAAAAAAATAATAAAAATATTTTAAAAGGGAAAAAAAACAAGTTTCAATTTATTTTATTTGATTTAGCTTTAAGTTTCCTATTTTGTTTTTGGGCAGCTACAACACATGGCACTAAATTGAATCAATCATCATTATCATGATGAAAGGAGTTACGTGAAAGAATTGAAAAAGGAAAGAAGGGAGACCTAATTGAATGAAGGACAAGCTGATTCACGCAAGCAATAGCGGAAGGCGTCTATTAATCATCAATCATCACGCATAAAATAGGAGAATTGGGAAGCCACTGTTAAATCATAAAGAATTACACAATAGGAGAATTGGGAAGGAATTATACATTAATCATCAGTCACACACACGCTGAACGGAAAAGAAGAAAAGGAAGGAAGACTCTTAAAAGCTTCGTCTGACTCTTCTGGTGCTTGAACGAGCCGACGCTTCTTCAGTTGCAATCTCTTCTCCTTTTGATCTCTTTTATGGTTTTGGGTGCAATTCTGGAATTAATTGTTGTTATTACTTTGATGGAACTCATGTGTGGCTAATTTTCTTTTACAAGATAGAGCACTATAAACTTGTTTGTAACTTGGAGATTTTTCCCACTTATTAGTTATGCTTAATTTTAATATAATTCACTTTATTTAATCTTGTTTTTATTGATTATTGTTTAGTGATTAACCACCATTAAATATGTTTTGAGAATTTAAAATTGAACTCGACGGAGGGAATTTTAAATAGACCATGGGTTTAAATAATGTGGAATTAGATTTTAATCTAATTTGCGTCTAAGATAGACATATACCTAGAAGTTCCATATAGTCAAATTAAAGTGCTACAAATATAAAAATTTGTATAAGACATTACATAATTAATCTAGGTAAGGATATAAATAGGCCGACATGCATTTATAGACACTAGCAATTTAGATTAGCTGATTAAGTTAAAGTATAATTAATTAGTGGGAATAAAATCTAAGAAACAAATAAGAGAATAGTAACTCTAGCTTGTTCAATTAAAGTTTGAATTTAATCCATGTTAAATTTTGTGGTTTTTATTAGTTAATTTTCCTTTACTAGTTTGAAATCAATTTTGTCTTTTTCAACTTAAACAAAATTGGAGATTTTATGCCTAGTTATCAATGATTTTGAGTCTATTCTAAAACAATAGATGTTATAATTTACTTACGGCGTCTGTTAGAAATTAATAGATGCCATAAAGTTACTTACAATGTTTGTTATAAAACAATAGACACCATAAATTACTTACGATTTCAGTTATAAAGCAATAAACGCCATACATTATTTATGATATCTGTTAGAAATAGAACAAAAGCAAAAATATGAAAAATTATCTACCACTTCTGTTCTTCAAATAACAGAAGCAAATTTGAGTAGTAAAATTAGTATTTTGCATTAGTGTAAGTGGAAGTTCAGAGTTGGAACTATCCTCATAATGTAAAATAAAATCAGTTTAATGATAACTTTATTTTCTCTAAACAAAAGGAAATTAAACATATCCCAATCAACGGTTAAGGTCCATTTTTATCCATAAGTAACCGTAAAAGAATACTGAATATCATGAAGTAATTTGGAGAGCATTTTTGCCTCAAAATGTTCAAATAACCCGGAGATAATGTTCACCACTGTCATTGAGTCTAAATTCTTGAAGAGCGAACACCTATGGCATACTACATCGAACAAACCAGGCTCTTCGAAGGCATTGCAAACACAAGGCATTTTTTTTTAAGAATCTAGGTGGCATCCCCTATAGGATAGATGGAGACCAATCATCTCGAAACGTGAAGACCTCTGTCCAAAAAAACAAAAAAAAAACTTTTCTATACATACAGCTTAGTTCAAATCAGTGAAAATGTGAAATCAAGTTTAAGGGATCAAGCCATTTACCAACTATGTCAGGGTTTGTTGGTAAGGCAATAGATATTTTATTTGATCATCATATAGATAGATTTTAGCTTCACGTACATACATTGAAACAAAGCCAAACATAGTAAAAGGCTTTGTTCACATAACATTAGTACAACACAGAAGTAGAGGAGCTAGGATCCATCATATAAGCCGAATCAGCTAGCTACTCGATTCATATGATTCATATGATACTGAACTTTCCTTTATCAGATGATTCAGCTTTAAAGAACACCACCGTGAAGAACCTTCCACTATCTTGATTTGCCGCAACAAGATACCTTCCGTCCTGACGATAATCAATCCCAACGTCGATACAAGTACTTGAAGAAGAAGGAACAATATTTCTTTCGGGACAAAACACAAGCTTGTATATAAATACGCTGATCTTCTCGATCCGGAAAACACCTCTCACAAACTCAGAATGTGGATGATCTTTTGGCCCTCCGATGACCAACCTTAGTGAATATGGTGACGATCCAGGTTCATAAGCCACCACCCACTTGGATGATTCTGCACAATCTGGCTTCTTCACAAACTCAATTTCCAGATCAGTAGAACCTGCATATATCTCCTTTGAGTTTGTTCCTTCAACAATATTGAATTTTACTGGGGTTCCTCTATCCAAGTCAAAACTTGATTGCAAAATAGAATACGAACAGGGATCCCCAGTTTTTTCAGGTTTAACCCCACCACCTCCTGCTCCCCATATGGCTGACACTATGTAATACTCTTGACCTGGTACAAGAGCTTCTCCATTAACGTCATTCACTGGTTCTTCAGAAGCTATGGCTAGTGATGATGGTTTGATGGTGGTGAGAGAAAGCCAGAGGAGGAAGGAGAGGCTTATGATAAGTGAGCTTGCAGACATTTTGCTTGATGATGTTTAAGACTCTATGTAACTTGAAGCTTGAGAGAAAGATTAGGCGTGCATGATGATATTTATACAGAGAATCTGAACACTATAGTAATGAAGGAGGACATGTGTCACTACATGCATAACTTCATCGATATGCACATTTATGGTATGATTTTAAGTGAGGACAGTTTATTCGAATGTGAAATGTTTTAAATCCATTTGCATGCAAGCGGCCACATTAACAAATATGTGCCGCCATTGACTTGGTACCATTGAGGAGGCTCCAATATATGTAGAGAAGGTTGGTAGGAATATAAATGTGTGTCTGTGACTGCCACGTTACATATAGTAAGTTTACAAGTATGGATTGCGTGTTTAAAATATTTTGAACTCAAATATGCCGAAATAAAAAATCATTTGAAAAAAAATATTTTAATATAAATTATGTGGTGTACCACATGTTTACTACCCATCAAGTCATAAATATAATATTAATTTGACTTTTTTGGAGAAATTAAAGATGTAAAATAAATAACTTTGAAGTAATTATATTTAGATTTTTTTTGTCAAAATTAAGTTACCTTACTTATAAACTAATATATTATCTAATTACATGTAATATATGTTAAACTTAAGTGGTCTATTTTAGTTCCTTATTCTCCAAAAAAAAAAAACAAGTTAATCTAATATTTAAGATTGTGGGAGTATAATTAGGCCTCTGTCCATGTGAAATGCACCGCATTGTGGATTGTAACTTAGATATTTGTTCATTTCTAGTTAATTTATTTGCTTGTACATATTGAAGAGCTGTCGGTTTTGGTTTGAAAACGTTATTTAGGTGCCTTGGATTTTACTCTTCAAAAATTTAATCCAAAGAGAGTAATGAATACAATCTTGGATGTTGTTCTCAATGAGCCACTTTGTAATATAATTCCTAGAAACTATATACAAAAAAGTTGAAATTTGTTTTCTTTTGTTTCTCAAAAAATGCTAACGGGATGCAGAAAATATGAATTTTAATCATGAAAGAGTTCGAATTAATAAAAGCGTTTAGGCTTATGATCAGTGAGCTTGCGGCCATTTTGCTTGGTAATGGTTCAAGGCTCTTTGTAACTTGAAACCTGCGAGAAAGATAGGGCGTGCATGATGCTATTTATTATGCAGAGAATATGAACACCATATAGTAAGGGAGGAAGACATGTGTACTACATGCATAACTAGCTGATATATAAATTTATGGTATGATTTTAAGTGAGGGCAAGTGTTTATTGATATCTGAAATTTTTGAAATCCATTTGCATGCAAGCTGCCACATAAACATATATGTGTCGCGAATGACTTGGAACTAATGGGGAGCTTCAACGGGAGAGGAACCCCTTTCTCTCCTCTGTTGTATTCATAACCATTAGATTAACAATTGGATGTTTAAGATTTGATCTTTTATTAATGTGTGATCAAAATACTAAATTATAAAAAGAAAAATAATTGATTATATGCAAATTGTTAAATTTTAATATGAATAACATAATACTATAATAAAGAAAATATAAACAAGTATCTAGAATACAGTCAAATCTTAAACATTCAATTATTAATATAATGGTTATGTAGATGTAAGAGGAGAGGAGAAGAGGGAAGGGAAGAGGAGGGTTCTTCTCCCGGCCGGCTTCAACATATGTAGAAAATGGTTGGTAGGACCGTAAGAATATAAATATGCGTTTGTGTAACTGCCACGTTACATATATTAGTTCACAAATGGCTTACTTACACATGTTTAAAATATTTTGAACTCAAATATGCCTAAATAAAGCAATCATTTGGAAAACAATATTTTCAATGAGTATATATGTTTGTCTAGGGTTCATATGCACTTCACTAAGCTCTCTCAAGTCAAAATCAAGTTTATCTTTCAATTAAAATGCACAATTCTTGCTGCAAATCATAAAAATCCCCTTTGAAAACAAACCCTAATGTGACAATGCAAGATTAGCAAAGATATCTCTATTTTACCAACAAACTTTCCATTTATCATGTAAATTTCAAGTCAGACATGATTTTAACCAAGTTCTATGCATTGATTAGCTCTCTCAAGTCAAATCCATATGAACAAACACTACTACAAAAACTTTCCATGCCACCAATTTATGTCTAATAATTAAAAAACTGACGTTGAAAAAAAACGCTGTGGCATTTTTGTAATTAACTCAGACATGGAGGGAGAAACAATGTCACATATGTTCTAATATGTGACGTCGTTTCTAACAACGTCACATATTAAAAATATGTGACGTTGGTTTCTTTCAAAACAACGTCACATATATGTGACGTCGTTTTGAGGGAAACCATGTTACATATAAGATTATATGTGACGTGGTTTCTAACGACGTCACATATTAGCATCTGTGTGACGTTGTTAATTAAAAAAAAATTTCAAAATTACCTCAGCCATAGTCTTCACCACCCCCCCCAAAAAATTCATTGCCGCGAGCGCTCTCAGCTCATCTCTCCCCAAAAAAATTTGAACCCCTCAGTTCATCATCTTCAGCCTCACCCCTCAGCTCTCTCCCACAGCTCATCTAGCTCATGCTCGCTCTCAGCTCTCTCCCTCAGCTTCGTTGTTGAAGAGGCTCTCCCCCTCAGGTGCGAAATCTTCACCCCAAGCTTCATCCAAATCCTGTCACCCCTCCCCCCAAATTTCATCGTCCCTCAACCACATTTTTCTGTGCATGCCACTTTAGTTTCCAATTTTTACTGAGATTGTTGTTATTCTGTTATTTGTAATTTCTGAGGAAATTAATTAAATGGGATTTTTTTTTCTGTGCATGCCACTTTATTTTCCAATTTTTACTGAGATTTCTTCTTCAAGTTCATCATATACCCCAGACATTTATCGATAGGCAAGGTCCAGCTAATCTCTCGTCCAAAACTTACAGAGCAACCATATCCGCTGAAGCTGGAAAACAAGGTTGGTATTAAATGATTTCAATTTTGTTGTATTTCACTTGTGTGTTCTTGATCATCAATTATATTTTTTTCACTGCTCAAATCGTTGATTTCTAGGCTAGGTAGCTGACTGGTTGTGTATAGACAAAATTCTTAAAACTGTTGTTTCAACTTGAAATTTGACTTATTTTTGAAATGTGCATTTTCTGATCCTTTTGCCGGCAAATTATGCTCCAGAATTGTTTGTATTTATTTGGTGGGCTTGGCTTTCATTCAGGTTGTGTATGTAGATGTTTAATATTTAAACATGAAAAACTATATATTTGTCAAGATTGTTTGTACTTATTTGTGGCCATACATTCAAGGATTTTCATAGTTGGATTATCACAATGTGAGATGGTAGTTGAATAATATAATGAAATTTCAAGTGATTAAGGATTGTCAAGGAGTTATAGTTTGTTCTTCTTGTTGATTTTGGAATGTTGGCACATGGTTTCTTCCTTGCTCGTTTTTCTGCTATGCAATTCTTTGAATTGCAAGTTGTGATTTTCTGAGTTTAAATCTAATAAGGGGGAAAACAAATAATACATGTGTATAATGGTGTATAGAAATTCTTTTTGATTGATATGTTTCTATATACATTATTTGGGTGATTAAGCTGCAATATATTGATAAGAGGTGACGATGTTTAAATGTTGATTAGTGAAGTGTAAATTGTTGATTAAATAATTAAGGACTAGTAAGAGAATGGTATGGAGCAACAACGATAATTTGTTATCCCCCTTGGATAGAAGACATTATGTTGAGACAGAAGAACGATACAAATAAATGAAAGAAGAGACTAATAATATATTTGTGTTCTGCCTATCTTGTATTTTTATTTCTTGATCTTAAACTGTACTTTGCTTGATAGATGGTCGAGTTCTTTCAAAACATAAATAGGATGCATCCAGCATACCTGTACTATATATGTTTGTTTTGTTAGTATTACCTGTTTTAGAACATTGCTTTTACATCTATTTTTGTTTTGTTAGTATTTTGCAAGAATCCTTTTTTTGTGTGGAAGGACATATTAAATAGGATGCATCCAACATAACATACCTGTACTATGTTTAGAGCACCAACACTTGATAAATTTAAGATAGTATATATAACATCTATGTTGCTTTACTTTGCAGTGTGCATGTCAAATACAAGACATCCCTTTCTACTATGGAGTATTTACCATTTTCTACTGTGACTTATTCTAAGGGTAGTTTTGAGGATATTATTGAGAGGTATTTACTTGTGTTTTATTTAGAACTGATTGAAGATAAATTATCAGTAAATTATTTAGAGCTTCAAGGAAATAAAAATAGACAAGTAACTCTGCAAGTAATAAACAAGTTTTTGGAATTTCAAGTTTCAGTATTCCCATATGTTAGAGCTTCACTTGCTTGATTTTTGACCCTATAGTTTTTAATGCACTAGTTTGATGCATTATGCATATGGGAACAGAAGCTTCAGACATCCTACTTACCAGAAATGGTTGGGGAAAACTCTTTGATTCTAAAACACGTGAAGAGTGGCACTAAACTTTATTTTAATGCATTTGATGTATTGTTGAATTCTACAATCCGTGCTTCAGACCCTATGTATTGAATGGGGGTGGTTTTGATATGTAAATCTGTGCTTGGGACATGTTTTCTTGTTAATTTTTGCATATGAATATTGTTCTTGCACTTTTGGAATTGTATGAGATGTTGCACGTAGGGACTTTTATTTGGATTGTGGGTGATTCCAATCCAAAAAATTGCCCTATTTTATAATTCAAATGTTCATGTAGGAAGCATTTTTTGGGTTATGAGTGATCCCAATACAAAAAATGCCCCTATTTTTTTAAAAAAATTGCCGGACTTTCCACGTGACATATTAGATAATATGTGACGTGGAAAGTCCGGCCTGGACTGGACTTTCAATGTGGAAAGTCCAGGCGGGACTTTTCATGTCACATATTATCTAATATGTGTCATGAAAAGTCCCGCCTGGACTTTCCACCTGGAAAGGCAAGTCCGGGCCGGACTTTTCATGTCACATATTATCTAATATATGATGTGAAAACTTTGAAAAATCTGACTTTCCACGTCATTTTTTTGTGTGACGTTAAAAGTTCAGTTTTCCACATCACTTGAATTTATGTCCCCTTGAAAAGTGACATGAAAAGTGTAACATCCCAAATTTGTATATAATAATTAATTTTGATTTTAAATATATTTTTGAATATTTAAGGTAATTTTTAAGGGATTAATTAATTACAAGAGAAAGAATAGGAATAATTAACCACTAGAGAAAGAATAGGAGATTTCAATTTTAAAACTTGAGATTCCTAGAATTTAGGAATTTTTTTTAAATATTTGAATATGGTAAAAAAAAATATTTTGATATGACTCAAATCTTAGCTAATCATTTAAATTTTAAATTTTAGGAGGATTATCAATTCATATTAAAATTTATTTATATATATAAATATATAGATATGAAATATAAAAAGAAATATATTTTATATAGATATGTAATATAAAAAGATATATATTTATATATATATATATATATAATATTACCCATTCAATTAGTGGGTGACACGTGGCCACCCACCAATTGAATGGGTGTGGATTTGTATGTCGGCAGCAACTTAAATCAATATGGGGGATAATCCCCCAATTTATTTACTCCCCTGGCTAATTTATTATAAATCAGCGACCCTCCCTCATGATTTTCATTCGGCCACAGCAAAAATTGAGGAGGGAAAGGGGTGTGCTAGGATTTTTAGTTTAGGGTGCTTCAAGAGCATTTTGAAAGCTTAAATCATCTAGGTAATTGTCTCTTCTTCCCCTCTTTCCTTTACCCTTATTTTCTTCAAGATTTCTTGTCCTTGCTTAAACTTTTCATGGCAAATTTTTGGGCTTCTTGTATATTTCAAAAACTCAGACTTAATGGGGTGGTTTTTCTTGTTTCTTAACGTGATTTTAAACCCTTCTTAGGTTCTATCATAGTTTGCCTTATTGGAAAAAGAGTTGTTCATGATTTGGGTGATTTAAAATATGTGTTTTTGAGGGGTTTTTATAGGAGTCCGAAAATTTGAGAAAAATTGGGGGTTTAATTATTTTATTAAACCTATTCCTACCTTGTTATGATTTCTAATACCATGGGTCTTTAAATTTTGGCTTAGAACAAAGATTTTATATTTCAAAGTTTGGGAAGATTTAGGGTTTGGTCTTTCATTCCGAAATTCCAAGTTTGTAAGGGGAGTTTTATGTTTTCAATATGCTTATTAGTAATGATTAATAAACTATGAAATCTTTTGGGTCTTTGGTAGTGACAAATCTCTGATTTGTATGGTTTTTATATGCCTAATTTGAGGAAATTAACATGATTGAGATGCAAGTTTAGTCCAATAATGCTTAATTGAATGTCTTAAACTCTCAAGTGAAATAAGTGTAAAATTAGGATTAATTAGCCATAATTGTAGATTAATTGCATTGATTAATTTATAGGGCTATTTGATCTTGGTTTTGTCTTATTTTTACTTACAGGGTTGAGCAAGGACCAAAGATAGGATTCCGGACGAAGAAAAAGGCCAAACAAAGAGGCAGAACTGAAGCCGCGGCGAGTCAGACGGTGAACAGGCCCCAAATTCCAGAGAAGGAGTGCGCCACGGCGAGAAAACTAAAAGAGCCAGGAACACCGCGGCGAAGTAGACGGCAAAATATGCGTTCTGCAGAATTTCAGCTTGCACTTTTGGGCCTGATTCGGATCCAACTTGAACCCCACTCACTTGACCAGACTTGAGGGGCATAAAACAAAAAAAACACACCCCATTAGGGCAGATTTGGAGTCCCAAAACCCTAGTCTCCCATTTTCTCTCATTTCCTCTCATCTCCATCTTCATCTTTCTCACTTCCTTCCACCCAAATCCATGGCCTCTCTCCTTCCCACCTTAGTTGCTGTTCTTCCCATGGAGTAGCAGCTAGGCTCCACCATTCTTGATGGTGGGAACCAAGGGATGAGCTTGAAGCTTGAATAGGGGAGTTTTTCTAGTTCTAATCCTTCTTCCTCTTATTGTATTTATGCTTTTCTAGGGCTCTAGGAGTATATTTATAACATTTGGTTGTGTTCTTCATTTCTATATGTTGTATAAGGGTTGGAAACTATTTTATGTTGTTTCTTTCTTGTTGAATACTTGACATTGTGCTATATTGACTTTGATTTTGATGAAATTTATGGGTTCATGATTTTGTTATTCTCTTAGTGAAAATTATGTGCTAATGCAAGGTGGCTTGGTTAGTGGATCAAAAATGTTAAGTGGTTTTGCATGAATGGAATTAATTAATTGTGTTTAGACATTGGGTAATTACTCTTTTCAACCTTAATCTTTGTTTGGGTGGCCATCAATGAGTTAGGGTTAATTGAGAAATTAAGTGCAATTGTGGGGTGGCCCAAGTTGTGGATTTAAAGTCTTGCATGATTAGTTAGTTCTTGAATTTGTCAAATTGCATGAGTGGCATTGGACTTCAATCCTAGAGTCTTGATTTATTATTTGGGGTTCTAATAATCGATTAAACTCTAGGATATTAAGTGGCAATTCGGGGTCCCGGTTGTTGGATTAGGAGCCCCTTACGATTAGCAAATTCATATTGATTTTGAACTTAATCAACTTAGGTTAAATTAAGTAATGTGCGGGGTTCCGGCATTAATTAAGTTAACCTAAGCCTAACCTAGAGGGGTTCCTCTAGGGGTCTTTCGAAAATCAACAATTAACTCCCTGAAAACTTTTTGAAGCAATGATTCCCGAAGCTTTCATTCATCGAGAATGATTGCATTTCCTTTCCCCTCCAAATCTCACTTTTATCTTATCTTTATTTTACTTTTGAACATATCATGCCTTTTGCATCTTTTCTAAATAAAAAACCAAATACAATATTTTTACCCGCTTTTGTTAGTTTGCATCTTAGCTACTAGGACACCTTTTGCGTTAGGCTCCTCAAGTGAACGACACCCGGGGGTTAGCTTCCACTACCCCCTTGGTTCTTATTTTCTTGAAGGGCAAACCCAAGGGCGCGCTACACGCACACACACTCGAAAGAGAGGTGGTGCTCTTCAGGTAGCTTTGGATGTAAGCCTTGGGTTGCGGTATTTTAAATAGCATTATTTTGTATTATCGAGTGTTCACCCGCAAGAGTACGGATCGTAACGTAGTAATAAATTATCGTCCCACAGAGATTTGTTTTAAAACCCCAATCAAACAACAGGCTAATGAACTCAATTAAGTTGAACAAATCAAATTCTTTTAGAAACTGGTTTTGAAAACTAATTTTAAAATAAAAATAAAGAAACAAACAAGAAAGATTTAATTTATCAATTAGCTAGGCCTAGGATTAATTCTCACCGTTGTATTTCATGAACCCTAAGTAATTTCCCTTCCTTTAGTCTTCAAATGACAATTTATGTTTGCCTAAGATTCTAAAGTACTTGAAACGCTCTCTCGAGTCAAAATCAATTCTATACTTCTCATTAACTTGCTCAATCTCTTGTTACAAATTAATAAAAGTATGCCTTAAGAGCCAATCTTAATCTGACAAAACTAGGTCGATAGATATATCTCTATTCTACCCGACAAACCATCCGTTAGTTGATTTAAACTTCAAGTCTAGTCTGATTTACCCTAGTTCTACATCTAAACTATCTCTCTTGAGTATAATTTAAATGAACAAATCGCTCTAAAGGGTGATCAGTCAATTAGAGGCATTAAGAACAAGATAAATCAACATAAATAGTCATTAAATTCTAAAAGAGAAGGAAACAATTAGGTTTCAATCCATACAAGGTTTGAATCAATCCTAGAACAAAAGATTTAGCTACTCATGAATGGATTAAACCAGAAAATACAAAGAAATCCCATGTTTAATTCACCAAAGTAACAAAGAATTGAAGAAAACAAGAAGAATCTATCACCGTGGGCAAGAAATCCTTCCAATTTTGCTTCTCAACCTCCAATTTTGCAAACCCTAGCTCCAAAGGGTTCTAGGGTTCAAAGGGGGCTGATTCTCTTTGAATTTTCGTGCCCTAGGTGTTTAAAAAGGGTAAAAATCGAAGTTGTGCGTTTTGCAGATTTTTCAGGATTTTCGCGCCATGTCGCGACACCAGAACCAATTTTCAGCAATTTTCCTTAAATGACTTCCAGCTTTCTCCACGTTTTTCCTTTGATCTTTCTCTCCTTCCTTGCTTAGAATGCCCATATTTACCTATCCAAACATGCATAGATGTGAGGGAATCATGCCAATTAAATTTCCTAATAAATTATCATATTTTTCTTAAAATTAATCAAATTAAGTTCATATGACAGATTTACACAATTGTCTCTTAAAAACTCTTAAAATTCCCTTAATTAGCAATGATGACTCCCCAAATATATTCTAAATATGCCCTAAATTAATGATAAATGTGGAGTCATCATCGAGTGATTAACTCGATTTGGGTACATGATTGGTTGTTGTAGATTTTAATCCGGGTTCGTAGAGCACCGAGATAGCTTTTGTGGTATTACTTAACTACTCCATAAGGTAACCACTTCCTTGTCTCTAATTATTGTATGATGAGTCGGTAAACTCCACTACTAGTTGGTTGTGGAGCTTGGGGCTAGCATGCCATACTAAATGGGTAACGGTGAACGTTTATTCTACCACTCTGTTATGTGGAAATAGTATGTAGTGGATCTTGTTGATGTGAAAATTATATGTTGATAAAGATCATTATTATACATATGCGTGGTTGCACCTGAATATGTATGATTAATTGTGGTAGATGACATATTGTATTTAATAACCAGCCTGTATATGATCATTCTAGTTGAAGTAACATGTATATTGTTGTTTGTTGGTATTGGCGCCTGGTATAAGTGTGGTTTCACCCCCTTCACGTGATGAGGTGCCCGAAGGCCATCGGGTTACCTTTTGGGTTTATGTCTTGTATGGACTTACTGACAGTGAAGTTTGGTTTCGTTGGCTTCTATCGGGCCGTGGAGTCTGGTTTCGGTGGCTCACGGTTAGAGGATTTTGGTTCCATCATATCTTGTGACGACGGTGAAAGTCTGGTTTCGGTGGCTTCCGTCGGGCACAAAGTGTGTGTTACCCTCTTCGGAGGATTATTTGCATAACGTGTAAATATTTGGTGATGCATGCAAATTCTGGTTGTATCAATGTCCATATATGGTTTCAATCTTTGAGTATTGAGGAACGTGATGACACATGTAATAAAATTTTATTATTCGATGTTCTTCTTTTGTATTTGTGATGTTTAATTATTGTTAAATACTCGACTTAATTGTATTAACATACACTTATGCATGTAGACAGTATAGGAAGAATAAGTGTTACTGGGACTTTGTCTCATTTGGTTACTCTTCAGTTTCAGGTTCTAACTCGGAGGGTAGACGGGAAGGAAAGGAGCCAACCCAATCTCATTGATTTGAGGTTGTTGTTTTATTATTTGGGATTTCATGTATATTGCCACGTGCTATAGACTAGGCATGTATGCATGTAGCTTCCGCATTTTAATTATTATTTTAGATTACTGTATCTGTTACTAATTTTCTTGAAGACGGTCCCCTTCTGGCATTTATGCCTGAAGGCTTTATTTTTGTGTTATTTTACTGATAGTTCTTTACTTTGATTTGGCTTCTCGTTTCCATTTTATTATGGATAAAATTCACTTTCAATTAGTAGTTTATTCCTTATAACTATGATAAATCCTTTTTCTATCATAGTTAGGTTTTATAAATAACTAAACTCTTTTGTTTAACTACGATAGGCTTTTATATTTGACATTCTTCTTTTTCTATCGTAGTTAACCTCTACTAATACCGCCAAGCTTTTAATAACTATGATAGTCTCTTTTCTATCATAGTTATGGTTTTTAAATTAACGAAAATTCTTTTCTAACTACGATAGACCTTTCTGTTTTCACAATTCTCTTTTCTATCGTAGTTAGTACCATATTAGTGTTAGCTGGACACAAAGGATGGTTGTACATATTTAATAATTTGGGAGGATTTTACAAAAAGCCCAAAATTTGTGACGTGAAAACCCTCTTTTGTAGTAGTGAAATCAAGCTAAATGGTGGCCAAACACTTAGAAGCATGAAGAGAAGAATAAAATCCACACACATATATATCATTAACTACCAAAAGAGAGGAAGAATCAAGTCTTAATCCATACAAATGTTCAAAATAATCCTAGAATGAAAGTTTAGCCACTCATGGAGAAGAATATACAAATCTGGAAAATAAGAGCAGCCATGGAAGAAGTTTCAGAGAAGAAAAAGTGAAGAACAAGAAAAACAAAGGGAAATGAGGTTGAATCTCTTCAAATGTTGGATCTCCACTTGAATCTCCTTGAAAATCTCCAAACCCTAGCTCCTAAGTAGTCCCCAAAGAAAGCCCAAGTCAAAAAATATGTTTTAGTGTGAGTTGGAAGTGTTTTTAAACCTAATTTTTTAGCAGAATTTTTCACTGTGCAGTCTGTCAACATTTTTTGTTGCAGCCAATATTTTTACCTACACTGGTTGGCCGCGGCCAATAACTCTCTGCCTGGAATTTTTCAGGATTTGGCTGTGGCCAATAACTTTCTGCAACTTCTCTTTTCAGCTTTCTTAGTTGCTTTAAATATTCTTTTCCACTTCTTGCTCCTTGATTTTAGCTTCAAATACAACTCAAATGTGGTTTAATTGATTGGCTTCACCCACCTAACAAGCAATGAAATCTATGAAAGCCAAAGTTGATAAAAAAGGGTAACATATTCACATTTAAATCAAGAATTCAATGACCTTAACCCAAATATCAACTTGGCACATTTTCCTATCATATCTACATTAAAATACATATAATTCCACCCAAAAAGTGTATGAACTATAGGAAAATGTGCTAAAATAGCATGAATTTCAAGAGGTTAATAGTTACCTTACCTATAAACTAACATATAAAATAATTACATGTAATTTATGTTAAAATTGAGTGGTCTGTATGGTTTTCCTTAATCTCCATGAAAAAAAACAACTTGATCTTATATTCAGAACTAGAAGAGTATAAATTAGCCACGTGGGATGCACGATGGTATGGATTGTAACTTAGTTATTAGTTGATTTCTAGTTTATTTATTTGCCTATGCATATCCACATGCCTCAACGGAACCAGATTCAGTGTTTGTCAAAAAGATAAGTAAGGGGAACACCTACATTCTGAACCATCCAGATCTAATTTGAATGGTCCAAATTTAATATTTTAAAGTTTACAATTTTTAAATGACAGTTATGTTAATGGGTACAAATATAAAATAAAGATTATATCATAATTATTATTTTTTAAAAACTGTAGTTTTCATTTAAAAATCACAAACTTTAAAAGTTACAGCGGAGGCTTCAAAATAAGTAGAAAATGGTTGGTAGGAATATATATATACACGTGTGTGTAACTACCACATTACATATAGTGAGTTCACAAATATGGAATAGATGTTTAAAATATTTGAACTCAAATATGCCTAAACTATATTAAACAATCATTTGGATAAAATTTTTTAATATTAACTATGTGTATCATGAATCTCGCCTCCGTGCATGAATGATCTAAGGCTCTCCTAGGGTTTTGTCGAAGTGGTGTCTTCACGGGGGTGGCTGTTTGACAGCCTGGATTGAAGGTTTAAGGAGTGGGAAGAGAAATTTCATGCTTTGGGGGTTTTGAAATGGCTAAATAGAGATACTCTGCACTATTATAGGCTTGGTGGTTCAGAAAGGGGTGGTCCTGGGGTTTGCAAGGAAGCAATGTCGAAGCTGGAGAATTGAGATTTGAAGAAGGTGGGTTTCATCTCTTGAAGATCTTGAATGATAAAGGGCCGAAGAAATGTAATGCTTTGAGTACAGGTTTGATTGAGAAGAATCTTTTGGAGGCTCCTTTTCTAAATTTTGGTGGTTGGTCTACAACCACCAAACCGCCATGAAGCTTAAGCTTGGGCACTATCTGGGTTTGGGGGATCTACAGTAATGCATTTGGAGTCTTGGTTACCCCTGTTAGATGTTAGGAGTAGAATTTGTGTTCTGGTTGTGGGATACCTTATGTGGGTGTCCCTTTTGTTGTGTTTATGGCTTTCCTTGTTGGTTAATTTTGGGTGTGTTAGGTGCCGGCTTACTTCTATTATGATTTCTATTCCTTTGGTGTTTGTTCACAAGCTTCAGATGTAACATCCCAAAAATTATTTAAGGATTAGTAAGTGATCTAAGAATTGATTTTGGGGTCAATTACGTAGTTTTAAGAGCTTTATAAATAAATTCATGAAAAGGGAAGTATTTTAGGATTTTTTTAAGACCTAATTTCTTCCTTGATTTGGGAATATTAGAGTTAGAGAAATTATTTTTGGCTCAAAAGAGATCATAGTTGGAGAAAAATCTTGGTGAATATTTAAAATAAAATTTTGAAAGTCAAAGGGGAATTTTATATTAGAAGGATATATCTTATTTTGAGGAATTAAGGGCTAATTAGTAATTTTCGTCCCTACCCATTTAAATTTCCCTTTCTTTTCCCATTATTCTTCCTTTCCTCCAATGCTTTCTATCACGGACTTGGTTGTTATACCAACGAACCGTGCGGCACTAGCAAACTTTCAACTCTAGAATGCTAGTCAGCCTTACTCTTAATGCTTGTAAGCACTAAGTAATCACGAAGGAACTTGGATTTGCAAGGAAATGATCTTTTATTGATTTCTCTCAAATAACTTACAAGAGCTCTCAACTTTTGGTTGGTTGTCACAAATGAGAGGTGGTGAGGGGTATTTATACTACTCCACCTCTTCAATGAACGGCTATGATCTATTTGATCTAACAGTTACAATTGAGTCTCTAGAATATTCTACAAAAATATCTAAGATATTTACAAAAGAATATCTCTACAATTCTCTAGAAGGTTCCAGGATCCTCCAGAAGATCCACCAGCTTCTAGAAAGTTCCACACGCTTCTAGAGAACTCCACAGGCTTCTAGAAGATTCCACACGCTTCTAGAAGGTTCTACATACTTCCAAAAATTTCCGGACTTTTCCAGAATGTTCCAGAGTATTCTGGACTGTTTTAGAATGTTCTAGACTGTTCTGGGCAATTCTGGTTAGCCAATTTCTGTATTTTAACTCAATCAGGACCGGTGCGTGACATTTCTCACGCATCAACACCATTCACCATCACCCATCTTCTTCCTCACCGAGTAAGAGAGAGAGAGAGAGAGCAGAGAAGAGTGGCGTGACCATGGGAAGGCGGCGAAGCTGCCGCCGCTGTCACTGGCCTCCGGCGAGAAGCCAACCCTCCATCCTTCTCCTATTCTTCTCCTATTTCCTCCCTTGTGCCGTGGCAATCCGAGAGAAAGAGAGGGAGACGGTGGTGCATTTTTGGCTGGCGATTCGAGCAGAGATTTCGGTGATTTCTCTGGCTATCTAAGGGCAGAGGAGAAGCTCTTTGATTGTGAGTAATTTCCCTTCCTTCCTTGCCCTCATTGCTCTTGATTTTTGCAAAGTGTTCTTGTTTCAAATTTGGGGCTTTTTGTGTAATCCGAATCCTTGGCCTCTTGGGTTGAATTTTGTTGTTTTAAAACCATATCAGGATGATTTCTAACTAGTCTATGTTTGGGATTTCCTTGATTTTGAGTTAGGGTGATGATTTGTCAAATTAAAGTGTTAATAATCTAGGTTTGATGTGGGATTCAAAAACCCTCATAGTTTTTGGGGTTTTGGTGGTTCCAAATGGTTTCTAATGGCTAAAGTATGATGTTAAATGGATTGATTGGTTGAAGGAACTCTTGAATTAAATCTTGGGTTCTTAAATGAGTCAAAGTGGTGTTTTAAATGGATTTTTGAAATTTATGGTAATTGTGAGTAAATTGGTTATTCAAATGGGTTGATTGATGTTAGTAGATAAATATAGAATGATGAAATTGGGAATAATTGGAGTAGTTTGTAGTTTGGTGATTTTTGGATGAATTTCGGCCTAGGAGAGTTTTTAGGGGATTTTGTAAACTATGTGTTATTGGGTGATTTATACCACTGTTCAAGTTATTGGAGATTAATGAGAGTTTCTAATTGTGTAGTTTTGTTGGAATCGGATCTTATGGGAGATTTTCTTGATTCAAAGTTTAAATTACTTTTAAGAGGGCTTTTGATGTCGAAGTGATGGTTTTGATTAGTTTTATTTTGTTATATTAGAAATTAAGTATGATTGGAAGGAGTTGGGTATTATGTGAGAAATTTGGAACATGGAATTTACATGCTAAGTATACAATGATGTTTTGGATGATTGTGACGAGATAGGAAGATTATGGTTAGAGTATATTGATTGAGGAATATAATTGTGAGGAATTGTAAGAACTAGATGAATCTAAGAAGTATTGAGGAATGAAAAGAAAAGGAATTTGATTTAATAAAGATGTTGATGATGGTTGTTGGTATATGTTTGGTATGAGTTTAATTTAACTTAACCAAACAAAGTAATTGTAATCATATCTCCTTGTGCAATCGGGACACCTTTATGGGGTAAGTCTCGAGGTGTTAAGTTAATGTCTCTTGACTTGTGTATTAATTATGTGTGCATGCAATTGTGTTGATTGTAGACACCAGGGGATTGAGCTAAGCTCGAGGTCTACCATGTTTTGGTATATCATTTTGATTTTGGCAAGTTCAGGTAACTACTCTCACCTCACTACACTAGTGTGTGTGATGTTAGTCGGGATTTTTTAAATATCTTTTTATATATGTATGTACAGCTGGGTTACAATATGGAATTCAAAAGTCACTTTTATAGCAAATAGTCTACTGGGTGCCTTTGGAACTACAGTTGTTGGTATATTATTTATAGTATCCTAGCTAGCTGTGGTTTGATGATCATTATTTATATCTTGATGGTTTTGGTGAAATTGGGATTGACACTAGAGAATGGTCATTGTTGTGTAATAATTGAGAATATTTGTTGTTTAAATATATATATATATATACGTAGTATCCTGGCTGGTTTCTTGGTTGAGTTGGTATGTGACGTGTGAGGTGCTGTGATTGATATATTGTGTAATGATTGAGAAGCATTGTGTTGTTGTTATTGTTACATGACACTGAAAAGTACCATCACGCGATGTAACCCTCGGTAGGCCAACCGAGCAGTTAGTTGTACTGGTCGTCATCAATGTAGACAGGGACCATCGGTCATCCTAATTGTAGACAGGGATCTATCCCCATTCTGATTGTAGACAGAGGGGAAATTGCCATCCTGATTGTAGACAGGGATATAGTGTAACACCGCATGCATATGTGATATGTTATTGTGTAATTATAAGCTCATGGTTGTATGAGTTATCGTGCAAACTGTGGTTTCTATGATCATATGATTGTTGTCATATATATGTACTCTTTAATGAAAAAATGTTTTTATGAAATGTGGTATCCCTCTAGACGCTCTGCTAACCCACTCACACTGAGTTGAGTTGTGGTTAATGAGACATATTTGTCTCACTCTATCGCTGTTTACATTTTTACAGGTGATCATGCATAGACTAGGGCAAAGGGAAGGGGAACGTGGCCAACCAGTTCACATGGAACCGGTGAGTGGTCGATGGATTTAATTTTGAACAGTATATTACCATATATATAGGCTTGCATTCGCTTCCGCATCTTTTGCTTTTGTTGATAATGTATTTCAGATAATTGTACTAGTCTTGGTTATTGAATACAGTATTATTCTGCAATGTGGATTGGGCTATTGTATACAGGGATTTAGGTTTTAGGCCGCTTGGTGTGATTAATCATTGATTAATTGTACAGGTCTTGTTTAATAACCATGTTAGATTAATTCTTTCGTTCTAACATGGTTATACTAAATGTTTGATTGATGTAATGTTAGTGGTACATATTGCTTTTTTTAAATAACCATGTTAGGTGGCCCCTTGATTTAACATGGTTAGTTGAACTGTTAATGCAGATGATTTTTATTAACCATGTTAGGGAAATTCTTTTTCTAACATGGTTAGTGTCCTTATTATCCATGATAGTCTGTATTATATTAAGGTCTTGCTTTTCTATCATGGATAATTCTTTGAATGATTAGATTGACCTTTTTCTAACTATGATAGGGTTGCTTGATTTGTATGAAAAGTCATTTTCCTATCATAATTAGCAGTAATCTTTGTTTGAGGGATTGATTATTGGTAATAAAAATGTATTAGTTAGTTGGATTTTACATTAGAGGTTTTTTCACCTTCTAAGAGGTGATTGTGGAGCTGCTCAAGTTTTGCAGCATTTGCATCAAGGGGGTAGGCTCGGGAGAGCACGTCCTTGGACAACCACCCTCTATTGCTTTATCCTTTGATCATGATGGATTGGAAGCTCGATATCCTCACTATCAACCTGCATTGGTTAGGTGTCGGCAATCCTTCTAGTGTTTGACTTTTGTTGTGTCACTCTAGTCTTTTGGTACTGTTTGGGTTATGTTTGAGTCTTTGTTTTTCCCTTCTTGCTATGTAATTTCATTATCTGTTTTAGTGTCTGTAATCAGGTATTCATATTAATGAAGATCATCCATTTGGCCAATAAAAAACTATGTGTATCACAAGTTTAATACTTCTTCCCGTTCAAAATATAAGATCAATTGACTTTTTGGAGAAATTAAAGATACAAAATAAATCACTTTAAAGTATTCATATTTACCATTTTTTTTCAAAATTAATTCCTTACTTATAAGGTAACATATAATTTAATTACATGTTTAGTTCAAAAAAAAATCTAATAATATATAATTTAGAACTGGTAAGATTATAAATTAGTCTGTTCTCCCTGTGATGCACGAAGGTGTGGATTGTAACTTAGATATCAATTACTCCCTCATTTCCTAAATATAATACATAGTTGAATTTTATTGAAGAGATTAACAAAGTGAAATGGGTCACTCAATCATATTGTATTTTATGTATTAGTAGATTATATGTTAATTTATATGTCAAATCAACAAGTTTAGAGAAAAAGTTCAATCAAATCAATTTATAAGTAACTTATTTAACATTCTTAAGATTCTCCAAAAAAAAAAATCAAATAGGTCATATATAAGGAACAGTGGGAGTAATTTCCAGTTTATTTATTTTGCTTGTGCATGTCTACATGTCTCAAGTGAGTATTGACAAATCTTGAAATGTTTTGTAGATGCAATGAATAAATATAAGTTATTTCAAAAGCAATCACTTGAAGAGAGCTCATTTGTGTGTGTATCTTAATTTTTAATGTATTGGATCTTACTTTTCAGATTATTTTCAACCTAAGGACGTAGTGAATATGTTTCCGAGTATCGTTCTCATGTATGCGCATCTAGTTCTTAATAGCGATAATTGTTTATGCAGTGCAGAGAATAATGCAAAAATGAATTTGAAAACAAATGATTGAAAGTAGTTTTCGAAAATCAAGTTAAATCACCTTCAATGGGTAGAAATAAGAAAATCATCGCTTCCAAAATATTTTTGGGAAATTCTTTTAAACACGATCCCATAAAACCCTAAGATGAATATTTCTAAGCTAGGCCTGAATTAAAATAACTAATGCCAGAATCCTGCACAATTAATTATCCTACTTCAAGTTAATTAAGCACAAGGATTCAAGTGATTTCGTTGATCGTAAGGAGCTCCTAATCCCACAATCGAAATTATGAGTTGCTTGATTAACCCAATAATTCTAACTCTTTGATGGAATTCCACTCAAGGAGTTACAATTAAAAGGTGGAAGTCCAATGCTACTCATGTGATCGAATAGAATTGAAATTTTCTCTTAAATTACAAATATTTGACGTCAATAAACTAGTCGAGAATCCTTGATGAGCACGAGTTAAAACTAAAAATAACTTTTAATTAAAGATCCAAATTCATAGACTTAAAATAAACTTAATTTAACATAGAGTCAAAATCAAATAAAAGCAACTTAGAGAAATAAGAAGGTACAACCACAGAAACCTGCATCTAATTACCCTAATAACAAGAGTAACACCAAAGTAAATAGTAAAAACTGCAGTAGAACAACGTACTCCCCTAATGATGTCCTGAAGCTCATTCCATTATTCTGGCCACCAAGAACCAAAAAATCTAGTTGTTTCTTTTCATGGAAGGAGGGGTGAGCATGGAAAGGAGGCAGGAATGGAAAATAATAAATAGATTATTAGAAAATAGGTTTGTGGCCTCCAAAAACTGATTTATTTCGTCGTAGGTCATGGTATTTATGGGCTTGGGAAGTGACCCACTCAACTAGGATATCCGGAAGCAGAATCTATCCAAAATATCTTATCCGTAGACAGAATCTTATCCAAAATATCTTCAGTAGATATCGGGAGCTTGCCACAAGTTCCTTTTCTGATCTTCAAGATATCTTGCGAATAAAAATATAATAAAACAAGTATTAAGTGTCTTAGCAATTTAACTATTCCTAATTAATCACCCATAATGGAACTTTTACCCTTATTTTATGTTATTTCTATCTTAGGATCTTGTGGCATTATTTAAGCTTATATTAGACTAAAAATGCATTCTGAACATATTAATATTTCAAATTAAGCACATAAAACTCACATAAATTTAGGGGTTTGTTAACTCCTCCACATTTAAACCTTTGTACTCCTGAACAAAGACCAAATGTTTTTTAAAAACTTTAAAAAAGCTCTGGCATAAATGAGAACTTAATAACATTCAAAGTTGATTGATCAATGCATCTTCAATTTCCTGATTTAATTACAAAGCTAGAATGTTGTGATATCCAGGGGTTAAAAATAAGCACAATAAATACATGTGTAAATGAACGAAAGAGAAACTCTCAAGGATGTAGTATATCACACTTTTCTCACCAATTAAGTTTGTGTTTCACTCTTATTTAATTAACCAGTCTATTATAGGCTTGTAAAAGTTCTCAAATCTCCACTCTACAAATTAATGTAATACATCAAGAGGGCTTCGAAAGTTTATGGTGATAAAAAGGTGAGATGGAATGATGGAGAATAATGATGATATGCATGAGTAAGAGCTACTTAAGTGTTATTAAACATTCAAACAACTTGCAAATATCTTTTATTTTACTGTGCCAAATTTCCATTGTATTCTTTTATCTCTTTTTTGTCTTCTTTTTACTTAAGCTGTTGTAGATACCCTTTTGACAATGCAGCGTCGGTTACACAGTTACTCTAATAAAGCATCAAGAGGCCTTTGACCCAACTCATAACCCTCGTCAACTTGACTGTTTGACACTAGTTGCAACATTAATGATGAAATGCCTCTGATTACTAAGTCAGGTTTGGAAGGCTAACTAAGTTGAGTAGTGGTATTTCAATCTTTTTTCTTTTTACTTGCAAGAATGGATGCAAGCTTATTAATCTGCCTACTCATGTAAAACTATTAACCTCTTGAAATTCATGTCTTTTGAAAAATTTTCCCTTGGCTTTTATACATTTTTGAAGCATTTGTACATCTTTTGGATACTCATAGATAGGAAAATATACATGATGTTTTGGTTGCACATTATTGCTCAATTGTACATATTTTTGGGCTTTCATCATTGTTTATTATGAGCTTATCAAATTTATTATTTTGTAAGGAGTGTATTTTAGCAAGAGAATTAGAGCCAGCCATTTGGGGAATTGAAGATGATGAAAGTGATGCCAAATCATAGATGGAACACCCCATTTGCAATAGAAGAACTCAATTTTTCAGAAGAAAAATGAGCCACAGCCCACTTTGTTTTGAACCACAGCTCATTCTGCAGCAAATTGAAAGCAAATGACAGAATCAAATAAGCCGCAGCTCATTTCAACACAGAAGCAAATTGAGCCGCAGCTCAAATTTCTGAGCCGCGGCTCACTCGCATCAGCAAAATGCACGGCTTGATTTAGACGAGAAAATAAGGGTTTAAATTGGGGGAAACAAATGGGGGCCACCATTCTTCACTTCTTGGGCATTTTGGGAGCTTTGTGTGCTAGAGTTTGGGTCTTGGAGGAGCTTGGAGCAAGGGATTGAAGTTTGGAAGAGATTTTAGCTTCAAAATTGGTTTTTCTTCTCCATTTTCCTTTCATTCTCTCTTGTTCTATGATTGTGCTGATATATGTATATATTCTCTTCGATTTTCTGAACATGTGGAGCTAAAGCTTTGATTCTAGGATTATTTTGAACCCTTGTATGGATTGACTCTTGATTACTCTTCTCATTTTGTGATTAATAAGATATATGTGCTTATTTTACTCTTTTTCTAATGCTTCTAAGTGCTTGATCACCATTTAGATGTTGTGTTCACTTGATTGATGCTTGAGACGACTAGGTTGAGTGTAGAATTTGGGTAAAATTGTGTAAGAATTTGAAGTTTGCATGATGGATGGATGGTTTTGTTGGTAAGATAGAGATATACTTGCCAACCTTACATAGTCACATTAGGATTGGAGCTTAAAAATTAGGTTTTATTAATTGTAACAAGAGATTGAGTAATTATTGAGATCAAACACTTGTTCTTGACTTGAGAAAGCTTTTACAAGTACTTTGTGAATCCTAGACTAGCACATGATTTCATTGAGAACATCTTTGAGAGGAGGTTAATTGGATTTTAAGAAATACAAGAGGAATAAATAATCTTAGATCCCATTTTGTCCTCGAAGTTAAATAATCACTTGTCTATAATATTGTTTTCTTTTAGCATAGGTTTATTTTACAGTTACTCTTCAATCTCGATATTTATCTCACTCAAATTGGACAAAAGTGTGATAATCGCTACTTGACCAGGTTTTGGAACCAAATCCTTTTGGGAATGATACTTTACCTATCACTTTATTACTTGGCATGACCCGTACACTTGCGGTACGAACAAAAACATTAATAGAAGGATGAAATGGTTGCAAAGGTGTGCATATATGGCTTTGAGTTTGGTATATGAAGGTTTAAAAGTACTACCTCTGTCATACTACACTACACTAATTGCAAGTCTTGACTGAGAACTAATACAAGATATATAGAATGGCAAATAAGTGAATATCACTCTTATTTATTTATTTATTTTTACTTAAATGTCTTACATGGTTAATTCTCTAAGATTCACATACACAAATTCATTGTGTTTAAATTTAATCACAAGATATCATGATCTATCATAGTAATTAGCATAACAAATCTTTAATGAAATAAACAATAAACTTGAACGAAAGAAAATTCCCCTAATTGTCTAGATTAGTTCCAAAAAAATAATTGACAAGATGATAACAACGTTTTGGACCTTTGTAACAACATTATGAGAATCGATTATAACTTTTTAAACTCTATTAACTAACAATTTTTTGTTAGACGATAAGAACTTTTATCTAGATAATGACAACTTGGCGAGAACTAAAGACCTTAGTTTAATTAGGGAATTTTGTGGGAGTTCAATTTAATTAGAGAATTTTGTAAGACCTTATTTTAATTAAATTCTTTCAACAGTATCTGTAATTAATTTCCAAGTTTTATTTGCAAGTTTCCTTACAAGTTTATTATTTTAATACCGAAATATTCCTAAATCATGAATAATATTTTTTTATAAGTTTCGCTTGCTTTCTTGTGGTATATCAAGCAATTATGGTGTACACAGAAAAGGCTGTTTTGCATGGATGACAGAACAGAGAATCTGCTTTCTCATGGCATCTCTCATGTCTTTTTGTACGTACTGTTTGCCGAAAGTCTCACCTGTCTCCTCCTTTATTGTAATTTTAAAGGATTCAGTTCGTGTTGGAAGTTCTAATCAGGAACCAATTTTGCCCAGGAATATTATTTTTAGTCCAATTTTATTTTAAAAATATCAAAATATAGCAATCTTATCTTTTATATAGTTAAAATATTAACAATCAATATCAATTTTTTTATAATCAAAATAATTTTTTTTTTATGGAATAGGGTGATACTACTATCTTTCAAAACTTTTAGTAGGGTAATTTTCAACATAAAAAAACTTCTGAAGTAAAATTAACATTTAGTTAAAACTTTTTGAACAATTTTTAACAATTTCATTATCTGATTTTTCATTTCAGACGTGGAAGTATATTATCCATATAAAATTACTTGTGTTGTAGATTCAGATCAACCTGCAGCCATCAATATTCTTTTCTAATTGTAAAGAATTATAACGAGGTTTTAAGAAAGAGATTTAATTATTTATAAAGTCTAATAACAGCTAATAAGTGTGTACTTACACACTCAAGTGTAAGAAATAACAACATATTGATCTATACTTATCATTTATATTTTTTCTTTTTTTATACTAACTCCGGTCCTAATTATAAAATCACTTTGATTTTTTTGGGGAAATTAAGGATGCAAAATTAATCACTTTAAATTGTCTATATTTATCTTTTTTCCTCAAAACTAATTTATTCTACTTACAAACTAACCTATAATCTAATTACATGTGACAAATGTTATAATTTAGTGATCTAATTTGCTTCTTTAACTTCCACAAAAAAAATCAAAATGATCTTATATCTAAGACAAGAGTACATACTTATCACCTATATACTAGCTGGCGTGAAGTTCACCAAACTTTTCCATTTTAACAACGTGCTCATTTTGAAAAGAAGTGTTAACTGTTTAGTCACTTTAGTGTGCTTCCTCCAGTTTGGGTAAGATGAAAAAAAAAAAAGATAAAAGATGAAAAAAAAATGTAAAGGTAAACCATAATTTCAAACCAGTAAAAAATATAGCCAAACACCCATTAATTAAAATGAGAAAAGTGATTATTATGACAAAACCATGGTTTCATGAGGGAAGGCAAAAGTGGATTTGTCGAAGCAAAATTTTTTCTGATTTAGGGGGGAAGATATTAAGTGGTTGGTCTCATTATTACATATGTCAGGATGCCCAATTGAAAATACCTTTAATTGTTTTTTAAAAAAGGGCCTTTGTCCTTCCCCACCATTAATATATGTCCTTTTAATTTTTAAATGATTTGTACATTAAAAATAAAAAAATGTTTTAGATAACAAGTATCCAAACAGTCTATTTTATTAAAATTACATTTTCACAAAATTTATTCTTTATAATCATTTTTCTATACGTAATTCAAACCAATCCTATTAAACAAGCTTATAGACTAATAATACTTTGTTTGGTACTCCATACGATATCCGCTTTCTAGTTTTGTTTTTTCAATGAATATTATTTTAAGGATCAGCTACCAAGTTAGTTTGTGTGAGCATGAATAACTAACTAGGAATCCGGCCGATATGACCCTGAACATATCGAAGACACATTTACTTCAACGCGGTGAGTGTTAACTGATTTTTAGAAGACGGGTCAAAAAGTTCTAAAAAGTGTCATCGCTCTTTTAAATGCTCCTCAGACTTCTTATTATAAGAACTCAAAATTTGAATTGTTTTAATCTAAAATATAACAGATCGCCATCATTTAATGCCATTTTTCTATTTTACCCTTACTTATATTAACACTCTCTTTCATAATATTCATTAATACTCCTATTTACATTTCTATTTTTAGTCTCATCATAAATAAGGGTAGTATTAGAAAAATAGTTATTTTTCAGACATATTTATAACTCCCATCTAACTTTTACATATTTCTTAATAAGAAACGTTATTTGGTGGATGAGCTCTTATAAATAGGACCGGAGGGAGTAACATATAAGTATTTTATTGCAACTGATTAACCTTTTTAATCAAAGGGTCAAAGATCATTTTGGCCAATGAATTATTCGTCAAGTATCACTTGACACATATATTAATAAATGGCATCTTTGATGCTAAAGAAATTTTAAAATCGAACATATTGGTTAACGCCGTCAAAATTGAGTTAACCCTGTTAGTCTCTTTCTCTAATTTATGAGTCTAATATGTGACACGTGGTATGAGATTAACGGCGGTTAGCTAACGGCGTTGGCCAATCTGTTTTATTTTAAAACTTCTTTGACATCCAAGAAGCTATTTATTAATAAACCCCAGTTCCCCACACCTTTCATAATAAATTGATGGTATTTGTTATCACTAACCAAGTGATGTATTAATGGAAGCAATTTTCCTATTAAACACAAAACTTAGAAGGAAGAGCTTATTATATCTGGACCATCATATTTGATTTTTTTAGAATTTATATTTTTTTAATACCTTCATAGCATCTGCTATGTTGCAAGGCACTTCTAATAAATTGCTACGTCTTCAAAATTAAAGAGAGGTAATTAAGTCATGAACTTTACTTGGAAGTTAATTAAATTCCAAATGTAACCATGTTTAATATCATAAATTACATTCAAGAAGTTATAGAAATTAAATTACAATTAATGGTGATTTTATAAACAGGGACAATATCGGAAAAATGCAATTAGAGGTTTATACCATTCTCTTAAGCTTTCTCCCTGTGTATATATGATTTGCGAAATTATATATTCATTGTAGCTACTCCACTGGACCAAACGAGGCTCAACAGATTCACAAAAGAATATCAAGACCACGAAACGATACAACAATTTTTACTTAATTAACATGGTGATATATGAAATAGAAAATTTCACCTTCGTGCCAAGTACCACGCGTTTTAATTTGTTTCTTTTTATAACCCTTTGAGCCATAGAGCTCATTGGCTTTCTGGGTGTTATTACCAGACCCAGGTCGATACTTTGTGATTATGATATCTCTTCCCAAGATTCCTTTGAACAATAGAGGATTTAATTTGAATTCACTTTGTAATCTAATTGATTTCACTACTAGATAATAAGCACCCATGTGTTATGCTTTTTTCCCTTTACCTGGCCTGTTTCTTTCTTTTGGTGAAACAAGAACGAATGAAAATTTCAGGAACGGAAAACTAAAGCGTTGAGTTGATACACAAATCTCAGTGTGACCAAGGAACACAGATCATCGTGAGCCTGCAAGCAAAGACCAGTTTGCCAAAAAGCAAACTGCATACGCAAGCACGGCACACACGATACTTTATTCAACATTACTAAGATAGGGTTTCACGTACAACAAAGCCTAAAGACGTATGGCTTTGCTGAATTACATAATGATAAGACAATAACACCATGCATGCATTAGCATTACTATTAATTAATTGGAGGAGGAAGAACAAGGTTCATAGCAGAAAGTGGTGATATCAAGGCAATTGCATATGCGAGGCCATCTAAGGGCACAAATGCAGTTCTTACAAGCAGAGTGGCATGTAGTTCCAGAATCGGTGCATCTGCACTGAGGTGGGTTTGATTTTGTGCAGACACAGTTGTTGCAGCAGGCACTTGTGGTGGATTTCACTATGTAGTTGCCGGCTTCGGCGCCATTCATCATTGCCTGAGCCAGCAAAGTGGTCGGATCAAGGCGAGCAGCCGACACGGCGGTTACCGTGAAGGCCATTAGGAACACCACAAGAGCCACCTTCTTCAGCATCACATTCTTGTCCAGAGCCATCTTTGTTTTGTGTCTTGAGTGTTTTTTTTTTTTTTTTTTTGGTTGTGGAGAGGCCCCTAGAAAGGCAAGATTATTTATAGAGGTGACTTGAGGCCCTGAGGGTTGTTCTAATGTAATGGGATTGGGATTCATGATATTGTACTATTATTATTTTTTTTAAAAAAAAAAAGTTTAGATGAGTTGGATAATTGGGACCCTAAGACTATGGCATGCCTCAACGAAAACGGCTTTCCCTTACTCTTCATAAAGATGAGCGGGGTGCTCATCTATTCTGGATCGTCTATATCTAATTTGAACGGTCCAAATTTCATATTTTAAAACTTATGATTTTTAAATAAAAATTATATTTTTTTTGACAAAATAATAGTTAAGAGATTATCTTTATTTATATTTTGTACCCATTATAATAATTACTTTTTAAAAATGAAAAAAATAACAAATATATTAAATATAGATCGTCTATATCTAATCTGGATGGTTGACAGTGGATCAACATCCTGTCTATGCGCTCAATAAAGAGCTTATAGATCACTGACTAACAAGGTACGTGTTTAATTTACTTTACATAAATATGATTCGAACCCACAACATTATAATTATGAACCAATCTATTTACCAATTTGACCTGTCGTTATTGTCAAAATTGTAATATTACTATAGCATCTATAAAATGGACAAAATTAATATCTTGTCAAATTTTGGTTTAGTTTGTAAGCACGGGTCTCATTACCAATTCTATTATTTTTTTTAATTTAATCTAAATAAGTTTGTTTGATTCTAATTTACAACTTATTCACTATTATTGATCTGTGAAATATACTCTACTTCGTTCTCTCCGCTATTACTGAGTTATTATTGTGTTTATACTTAAATGTCCAATACTAAACGGAGAATATATCAAAATTAATATTTTTCGTTCTTTTAAAAAGAGTTGTTGCTGAGTAAAAAAGGATTTCATTTATTAGAAATACACAAGTGAAAGAAATGTGAAAGTGTGCGATTCATGGAAGAAATGTGTAAAACTGAGTTTTGGAAACAAGTGCAGTTTAGTGACAGCTCATTGTGTGGTTGATATCACACATCTATCTTCTCACTGAGGGAGTGGGAGGCCATTTCAGAATTTTGATTTATTTTTTCAATTCAGCTCAGCCTGCAACATTTCTAGAGCTAACAGTAAAGAAAAATATCAAAGACACATTCACTTCAACGCGGTGAGTGTAACCGATTTTTATCTCAGTGTGGAGATGATTACTCATGACACTTATTTATTTAATTATCTTGATATTTTTAAATGAAGTTTTACTAAAAAAAAAATAACAAAACAGAGTGATAAGTCTTCAATTCTTGTGTTACTACTTACTAAAGAACAAGACGCTGACAAATGGGTCCTCCTTGAAATTGATGTTTAAAAGATTGTTTGGTCCCCACATGTTATTTTCACTGTGCAATAATGCACCCAGAACAAAAAACAATACTTAAAAATGTCCTGCAAATATACTATTTCTTTAATTTAAATTATTAGTTTAGCAAAATATGTTAACTCCTTTTATATATAAACAAAATATTCTGGTTAACATATAAAGTAAAACTCAAGACATAATCCAACCAAAATACTAAAGCTCAAAATCTGGTTTCACTTTTAACAAATTCTTAAAGGTTAAGGGTAAAAAAATACATATGTGATTTTGTTAAAAGTTTATCCAGCATCAAATGTTTTTTTGGACAAAAAATACACATGAACTTTCAAATTAGATTAAAAAAAATACACATTTACAGTTAAATTAGGGTAAAAAAATACATATGTGAGTTTGTAAAAAGGTTCATCCAGCACCAAACGCTTCCTTTTGGAATATAACTGTAAATGTGTATTTTTTATCCAATTTAAAAGTTCATGTGTATTTTTGGTCCAAAAAAGAACATTCGGTGCTGGATGAACTTTTGATAAAATTACATGTGTATTTTTTACCATAAACCCAATTCTTAAGTAGGGATAATTTTGTTTTTGATGATTGGAAAATTAATATTTTGCTTCTAGTCTTGACTTGGAACATTTTCCCTATACAATGATTTGTGATTCGGTGTAACATAATATTTAAACTTTAACACAATATAATTCCATCTACACACTCCCCTATACCCATCTACAGTTGAAATGAGGTCTACTTTTTTCTTTTCAATTTTCAAACCATAGTTACATAGAAATGCCATGGATGTCACTTGAAGGAGAGGAGAGGCGGAGATGCACGGAAGTCAATGAGACGGGAGAGAAGATGGAGAAATAATGTACAATACGGCATAAAAATAAAATTATCAAATAATCTCTTATTAGTTTTCTTAGCCTTATTAGAGATTTTATTGAAAGTGTAGTCTTGAATTTGAATATTTTTTATTTCAACTTAATTTAAACGGAATTTTCCAAAAAAATAAATAAATTTACCATTTAAAAAAGGGAAAAAACAATAATTTTTAAATTATATTTAACCATAGTAAATTCCTTTCTTTTTTTTTTTCATCTAGAATAACTCTCATCTTAATTATTAACACCAAAATAAGGTTTTCTGGTAGCACATTAATTATTAAATTTCTTACATACCGAATAAACCCACAGGTCCCGCACCTTTCAGAATAAATTGATGGTATTTGTTATTCCTAACCAAGTGATGTATTAATGGAACCGGTTTTCGTATTAAGAACAAAATTTAGAAGGAAGATCTAATTATATCTGGACCGTCAGATTTGATTTTTTAAATTTATATTTTTTTAAAATAATTTTTTAATACCTTCATAGTATCTGCGTGCCATCCTTATTATTGCAAGGCACTTCTTATAAACTACGTCCTCAAAATTAAAGAGAGGTAACTAAGTCATGAACTATGATTGATAATTAAGAAAATTCCAAATGTAACCATGTTTAATATCATAAATTACATTCAAGAAGTTTTAGAAATTAAATTACGATTAAATGAGATTTTATAAGCAGGGACAATATCGAAAAAATGCAATTAGAGGTTTACACCATTCTCTTTAGCTTTCTCACTGTTTATTTTCTGCGGAATTATATATTCATTGTACTCCACTGGACCAAAAGAGGCCCAACAGATTCACAAAAGAATATCAAGACCACTAAACGATACAGCAATATTATCTTAATTAACATGGTCATATATGAAATAGAAAATTTCACACATCTATCTTTGTTTTGTGTCTTGAGTGTTTTTTTTTTTTTTCTGTGGAGAGGCCATTAGAATGGCAAGGTTATTTATAGAGGTGACGTGAGGGTTGTTCTAATGTAATGGGATTGGGATTCATGAACTTGTACGATTATTTTTTTTTTTAAAAAGAAAGTTTAGATGAGTTGGATCATTGAGACCCTAAGACTATAGTATGTCTTAACGAAAACCGTTTTCCCTTACTCTTCAGAAAGATGAGCGGGGTGCTAATCCATTCTTTTTAATTTTAACTGTCCAAATTTAATATTTTTAAATTTATGATTTTTAAATAAAAATTATATTTTTTTGAAAAAATAATAGTTAAAAGATTATTTTTATTTAGATATTGTACCCATTAAAATAATTGTTTTTAAAAATAAAAATTAACAAAAATATTAAATTTGGATTGTCTATATCTAATCTGGATAGTTAAGAGTGGCGGAACGTCTTGTCTATACTCTCAGAAAAGAGCTTATAGATCGCTAACTAACAAGGTGTTTAATTTACTTCATATAAGTGGGGGATTTAAACTCACAATATTATGATTATGAGTCAATCTATCTACCAATTACACCGGTCTTTATTGTCAGAATAGTAATATTATTATAGTATTTATAAAATGGGCAAAATTAATATCTTGTCAAATTTTGGTTTAGTTTGTAAGCACGGGGTCTCATTAGCAATTCTATTATTTTTTTTTTGTTTAATTTAATCTATATTAGTTTGTTTGATTTAATTTAAAACCTATTCACTTTTCTGGTTCATTATCGAGCATGTTTGATATGACTTTTTCAAGCCTAGAAGCTCGGCCAGGCCACACAAGTAAGCTTTTAAATTTTTATGATGTTTGGTTTGACTTATTTGGATAAGAGCTTATGGCTTCTAATGGGCTTTTAGGGAAAAGCTGAAAATTGGAGCTTTTGACTTATGTATTTTGGCTTCTGCGGGTTGGAATGATGGGTCCCACGCATTTTGTTGTATGTTATTTAATAAAGTGGGTAGGAAAATTACTTTATTAGACCCCTAAAATTCTCAAATAATATATTTTCTTTTAATCTACAATTTCCTTTTTATCTCATTTTCTCCTTCTCTCCTCTTCTTCCTCCTCTTCCATAACAATCACCACCATCCTAGCTCCCAAATTTCTAGCACCTCATCATTGCCACTCTTAGTTGCAAAACCTTGGTTTGGAGAGGATTATTGTCCATTGAGTTGGAGAATTAAATATGGTTTCAAGTTACGGTGGCGTCATTGTTGAACATGACATTACTAAAATACACCGCCATTGATATTGGAGAGGAGAAGTCTAAGCAATAAATCTAGTCGCTTCTGGATGGAAACTTCAGAAATTCAGCACCATGATTTCGCTGATTTAATGGATACTTTGTTCTCCAACTCAATGGACAATAATCCTCTCCGAACCAAGGTTCTGCAACTAAGAATGGCGATGATGTGGCATCGAAGATCTGAGAAGATGATAGTGATTGTTGTGGAAGAAGAGGAGAGAAGGAGAACAGAAGGATAAATAAGAGGGACATGGAAATAGTTTTTTATTAAAAACTTAAAATATTTAAAATCAATTGTTACAGGACCCACATTATCTAAATACTTCCTTGTCAGCTGTCATTTCACAAGTTTTAGTCAAATGTATAGAACTCACTGTCAACGTTCATATATTCAACTAAAAATATCACTTTTGACCCTATTTTAGGAGCTCATTGGCACTTTTAACCCAAAAAAAACATTTGGTGTTAGACACACTTTTGACTAAATCACATGTATAGTTTTTACCCTTAACCCTTTTATTTATAGGACACTTCTAACATGTGTAATTGAAATTTATGAAAGTTTTAAACCTTATTGACTCTTATTCTTTTTTATCATTCCCCCTGTTCCTAAATTTAAGATTCATTTATTACCTAATTCGATTAGATTAAGGGTTCTAGTTAAGTTAGTTAAAATAATATGATATTACCAAAGCACTCATCTATTGCTTGTTTATTATTGAAGAGCATTAATATGGGCACTTTAGGAAAAAAGAGAAAGTTTAGGTGATTTGGATCATGGGAACCACAAGGACTATAGCATGTCTCGGCGAAAACGACTTTCCCTTACTCGTTAGAAAGACGAGAAGGAGGTGTACCTCCATTTAAAAAAAATATTAAATCTAAATTGTTTATAGGTGTGTTTGGATGGACTTCTGGAAAAGTGACATATATATATAAGTTAGATTAAAAATAAGCTAGATTGAAAATAAGTCAAATTGTGTAATGAGATTTATGTTTGGATCAGCTATTAAAAAATGACTTATAAGTGACTTATTTTTCATAAGTCAGATTGTGTAATGAGATGTATATTTGGGTTAGTTGTGATTGGATATGTAAAATAAGTCAGAATTGTGGGGTCCACCTCTATAAGTGACTTATAAGCATAAGTCATAAGTCATAAGCTGAAAAGAACAGCTTATAGAAAAACATCTTATAAGTCATTTAAGAGCTTAAAAATATAAGCCCAACCAAACATCTTTTTTTGGGCTTTTTTTCAAAATAAGTCCTTTTGACTGAAAATAAGGACTTATTTTGAGAAAAAAAGTCCAGCCAAACATGCTCTATATCTAATCTGGATGGTTATTCAAAGTGGAGGAAAGTTGTTTCTCTGCGCTTAGAAAGAGCTCACACATCGGTGACTAACAAGGTGTTCACTTAATATTAGTGGGATTTGAATTCACAAGTCACAACATTATAATTATTAAGACAATACATTTACCAATTATACCAGTCTTTATTGTCGAATTTGTAATATTATTATAGTATTTATAAAATGGGTAAAATTATTTTCTTAACAAAACTTGGTTTAGTTTGTAAGCACCGGTCTCATTACTAATTCTATTATTTTTTTATTTAATTAATATAAATTAGTTTGTTTTATGCTAATTTTAAACCTATTCACTTTTATTGATACGTGAAATATACTCTACTTCGTTCTCTATCCTATTACTGAGTCATGTTAGTGTTTATACTCAAATGTCCAATACTAAACGGATGATATATCAAAACTTAAAAAAAAAAATATTGTAGGTTCACTAAGAAATAATATTGTAGGTTCTTTTAAAAGAGTGTGTTGCTGAGTTAAAAAAGGATTTCATTCATCAGAAATACACACGTTAAAGAAATGTAAATGTGCGCGGTTCATGGAAGGATTGTGTAAAAGAGAGTTCTAGAAACAAGTGCAGTTTCGTGACAATATAGTACGTTGATAAAATAATAAAGTTTTAACATAACAACGAAATAAAAAACAACCTATATATATAACTTGCCTTTCCAATACTCTTTTGAATACCAAATCATCAACCTAAACTAATATGCTACGTTGAAGAGGATTGGAAATGACATGCTGGTTCAATTGCATGAGAAGACAACAAAGAAAAGATAGCACGAAAATCAATTCCTCCTGTGATCGCACCGATAGCTCATTATGTGGTTAATATCACACTTGACACTTCTATCTTCTCATAGCTAGGGGTCCATTTCTGAATTTTGATTTATTTTTTAACATACGGATTGTAATACATTTTAACACCATTTTTTCATGAAGATAGATTTGTGAGTTTTATTGGTAGTTTTATAAAAAAGGAGTTAATTTATTATTGTAAAAAAATTCAAATACTAAAAAACAATTAAAGACAATGGAAGTAAATGGAAGATAAATGGGTGAGTTTTATTAGTAGCTTAAAGTTAATTAATTTTGATGGGAGAGCATGTAAGATCACCTACCTTGGCCTCATATATGCACTTAATCACCAACTCTTCACAGGTTTTATTTATAAGACACATCTAATATATGCTTAACTGAGATTAATGAAATCTTTGAATACTCTTCTTCTTTTTAATTAATGACTTTCTAACCACATCCTTATTTATCATTGAAATATATTATTGATGAAAAGAATTAAGTATTAAATCAATGTTTTAAAACAACTTTAAATCTCATTGACTTTTTAGGTTCTAGTGTAAGGATTAGACGGGATGAACACCAAGAGAGGATAACATTTCAAAACAATATTTGAATTACATGATTTATTGGAATAAAGATGTGGGGTTTTCAACTTTTAAGGGTATTTCCTTTGGATTTTCCTATGTCCTAAATGCAAGTGCTAGTGATTTGTTTTAACCATTGTAAGATTTTAATCTGTTTTGTCTCCATTATTCAAAACATTTTCCCCAAACGATCCCTATTGATTATACATAGTAATCTTGAGTTTTGATTTTTACCAATGACAATAATAATAAAAGGGGTTATCTTAAGTTTTCCAGCTATGAAAAATACCAAATTGAAGAAAGTCAAAGTATAATAACAAAAATAGATGGTAATTAACGACAAATGGAAGAGTATCAAGGCCTTGCTAAAGCAACTAACCAGTTTGCTAAAAGCAAGCGGGAAGCAAGCATGCAAGGCACAAGATAATTTATTTCATTATCGATGGTACACACACACATTAGAAAGAAGCAAAGCCTAATAGTAGGCTTTGTTGTTGACATAACATTTATGATCATGCAATCTGAGGCTTAGCAGAAGCAGAGGAGCATTTATCATAGCAGAAGGCGTTGACGTCAAGGCAACGACACTGTGGAACATAAGCGCGAGTGCAAGCACAAACTTTACAAGCAGAGTGGCAAGTTTCTCCAATGTCTACACATTGGCATCGTGGTGGCCACTTCTTATCTGGGGCACATTGGCAGCTATTGCAGCAGGCAGTAGTGGTGGACTTGATGAAGTACTTTGGTTCACCATTCTCCTTGAACATCTCATCCAGCACGGCGTTCGGATCGAAGCGACCTGCTTCCACGGTTGCATAAGTGAAGGCCATTAAGAACAGAACCAAACCAACCACGACCTTCATCTTCATGAACTTCTCTCTCTCTCTCTCTCTCTCTCTCTCTCTCTCTCTCTCTCTCTCTCTCTCTCTCTCTCTCTCTCTCTCTCTCTCTCTCTCTCTCTCAAAGTGTATTTGTGTATTTGAGTTTTGATGTGTGTGAGGAGATGGGTGCAGGGAGGCTTATTTATAAGTGAATTTGAGTGATTTTATAATTCCATGAAATTCACAACTATTCAAATTATAGCCACGCACACTAATTAAAGATAGGACCAAGATATAGAATCTTCACTGTATGAGAGTTGAGATCTATATATCTCTTTCCTTCTCTTAAAATTGAGCATTAGAGAGCATGTTGTCACCTTACAAAAAAATTTATTTTTAAATATTAGTCATTTAATTTGCAATATACCAATAAAACATGTTGGAATGCATTTATTATGTGTTAGGTTTAATATGGTTTTCTATTTTTATCCTCACTCATTTATTATACACACTTTCTCTCTCCTCCTTGCATTTACTAATGTACTACAAGGGAAAAAATGGAAAACATGCATTTATTACTTTAAATTTTGCATGTTACCTCTTATATTTCGGACAAAAAATTTGTCATGTTACCTCTTATATTTAAGACTGGAGGAAGTATATTGCATGGATTTCTTTTCTTCTCACATGTGTCCTTGCTTTGAGAAATTAGCATATATGTATTGTCTTGTTGTTAGAAATATGCTAACAAGTCCTTGGATCTTAATTTATTTGAGGGAGAATCGCATTAGGCCTCAAGAAAAATAATTAATATTAAACAAGCCTTATTACTTATTAATGACAAGTGAAATGACTACTACACTAACAAGTGTAAAAGTAATATTGACAAGTTATTTTAACGAACTTGTTCAATATTAATTGTCTTCCTTATGATTTGAATGTAATTATCTCATTAATCGTTTTCCTTAATGTAATAAAGGTTATGTTTTTTTCAATAGGGGCAAGAAACTAGAGTTACAAATCGAATATACTCACATTTACGGAGTAGCTTACATGCCATTAGCTTATAAGACTATATACTCAATCAATGCAATAATGTTGAAAACTATTGAAACAACATTTTGACAAATGCAATCTTTAATTTTTTTTTTACTAAAATATACTTTTAATCCTCTAAAATTTTCATGAAGTTTTATTTTAATCTATAAACTTTAGAGTATATTTTAGTCTTATGATTGTAAGTTTGTAACACCGCTAGTGTCACTACGTGAAAGAATGACCTTCACAGCACCGAAATTAGATGTATATCAGTGTAGTGTCGCTTCGGGTTCGCCCTTTAAGAAATTAGGGACCAAGGGGATAGTGGAAGCTACCACTGGGTGTCGTTCTCTTGAGAAGACTAACATAAATGATATCCTAGTAACTAAATGCAAAACTCGTCAAAGACGAGTAAAAACATTGTGTTTGATTTTTTTGGTATAGATTGTGAGAAAAGTGTGGTATGTTCAAAAAAAATTTAAATTGGACAAAAGGAGATTTGGATTCAAACGGGATAAAATCATCCTTAAAAAATGGAAGCCTTGGGAATCATTGCTCCAAAAGATTTTTAGGGAGTTCTTGTTGATTTTCAAAAGAACCATAGAGGTCCCCCTTTAAGCTAGGCTTAGGTTAACTTAATTAATGCCAGAACCCCGCACATTACTTAATTTAACCTAAGTTAATTAAACTCAAAATCAAGAACTAATCAATCATGCAAGACTTTAAATCCTGTTAACCTCTTGAAATTCAGGCCATTTTAGCACATTTTCCTATAGTTCATACATTTTCTGGGTGGAATTATACGTATTTTGATTTAGATATGATAGTGAAGAGCTCACCGACTCTATCTCGAGTGTGTGTGCGTGTAGCGCGCCCTTGGGTCCGCCCTTCAAGAAAATAAGAACCAAGGGGATAGTGGAAGCTAACCCCCGGGTGTCGTTCACTTGAGGAGCCTAAACACAAAAGATTACCTAGTATCTAATATGCAAACTAACTAAAGCGGGTAAAAAAGTATTGTATTTGGTTTTTGATTTAGAAAAGATGCAAAAAGTGTGATATGTTCAAAAGTAAAATAAAAATAAGATAAAAATGAGATTTGGAGGGGGATGAAGATGGAATCATTCTTGATGAATGGAAGCTTCGGGATTCATTGCTTCTAAAGGTTTTTAGGGAGTTTTTGTTTGATTTATAAAAGACCCCTAGAGGAACCCCTCTAGGCTAGGCTTAGGTTAACTTGATTAATGCCAGAACCCCGCACATTACTTAATTTAACCTAAGTTGATTAAGTTCAAAATCAATATGAATTTGCTAATCGTAAGGGGCTCCTAATCCAACAACCGGGACCCCGAGTTGCCACTTAATTAATCCTAGAGTTTGATCGATTACTAGAACCCCACATAATAAATCAAGACTCTATGATTGAAGTCCAATGCCACTCATGCAATTTGACAAATTCAAGAACTAATTAATCATGCAAGACTTTAAATCCACAATTCGGGCCACCCCACAATTGCACTTGATTTCTCAATTAACCCTAACTCATTGATGGCCACCCAAACAAAGATTAAGGTTGAAAAGAGTGATTATCCAATGTCTAAACACAATTAATCAATTCCTATGCCATCTCCCTCAAGCAAACAACTTAACACTCTCAATCCACTAACCAAGCCACCTTGCATTAGCACATGATTTTCACAAAGAGAATAATAAAACTATGAACCCATAAATTTCATTAAACTCAAAGTTAATAAATAGCAATGTCAAGCATTTGAACAAGAAGGAAATAACATAAACATAGTTTCTAACCCCATTACAATATACAAAGTTCAATCACACAACCAAATGTCATAAATATACTCCTAGAACCCTAAAAAAAGCATAAATACAACAAGAGGAAGAAGGATTAGAACTAAAACTCCACTATTCAAGCTACAAGCTCATCCCTTGGCTCCCATCACCAAGAATGGTGGAGCCTAGCTACTGTCCTCCAAGAAGAAAACACCAGCAAGGAGTGGAAGTTGAGAAACCATGGAGGATTTGAAGGAAGAAGGTGGAAGATGAAAGATGGGGATGAGAGGAAAATGAGAGGCTAGGGTTTAGGACTCCAAAATCTACCCTAATGAGGTCCAACTTTCGTGTTTTATGTCCCCCAAGTCGGGTCAAGTGAGTGGGTAATGAGTTAGATCCGGTTTGGGCCCGAAATTCGCGAACTGAAATTTCTGCAGAACGCACTTCGCCATCCGCTCGCCGCGGCGAGGCGCTGTAGCTTCTGGAACATTGGGGCCTTCTCGCCGTGGGCTCACCGTGGTGAGGCCACGGCGAGCCAATGATGCTTCTGCCAACTTTGGGGTTTGTTCGCCGCCAGCTTGCCGCGGCGAGGAACCTTCATTTTTGCCCTTTAGTTTGGCCTTTTTCTTCGTCCCGGGTCCAATCTTTTGGTCCTGAGCGACCCTGCAAGTGGAAACAAAACTAAACAAGGATCAAATAGCCCTATAAACCAATTCATACAAATTAATATACAATTATGGCTAATTAACCCTAATCTAACACTAATTTCACCTGAGAGTCTAAGTTCTACATTAGGCATTATCAGACCAATATCGCATCTCAATCATGTTAATTGCCTCAAATTAGACATATAAAAACCATACAAATCAGAGATTTGTCAGATAGGAAAATGTGCCAAGTTGATATTTGGGTTAAAGTCATTGAATTCTTTATTTAAATGTGAATATGTTACCCTCTTTTTATCAACTTTGGCTTTTGTAGATTTCATTGCTTGTTAGGTGGGTGAAGCCAATCAATTAAGCCACATTTGAGTTGTATTTGAAGCTAAAATCAAGGAGCAAGAAGTGGAAAAGAAGATTTAAAGCAACCAAGAAAGCTGAAAAGAGAAGTTGCAGACAGTTATTGGCCACAGCCAAAAGCAAAGGCAAAATTCCCAGCCACAGCCAAGTCCTGGAAAATTCCAGGAAGTGAGTTATTGGCCGCGACCAACCAATGCAGGCAAAAATCTTGGTCGCGGCCAAAACTGCGGACAAACTGCACAGTAAAAAATTATGCTTGAAAAATAGGGTTATAAAACACCCCAAAAACACACAGAAACATATCTTTTTGACTTGGGCTTTCTTTGGGGACTACTTGGGAGCTAGGGTTTGGAAATTCAAGTGAAGATCCAAGATTTGAAGAGATTCAACCTCATTTCCCTGGGTTTTTCTTGTTCTTGTAACACCCCAAAATTTAAAAATAGATATAAGAAATTATTTAAGTTTTTAGGGATATTATTAAAATATTAAAAAGCATTAAAATAAATAAATTTACAATATTAGGCATTTTTAATAATTTCAAGGCTTATTTATTTAAGAAACAAAGAGAATTAATTAGAAGATAAAACTTAATTTGGGAAAAAGGGATAATAAGGATGTAGTTGGGATCTTAGAAAGGTACTTAGAAATTAAAAAGCCTTATAAATAAATTTATGAGGCCAGGTGTATTTTTAATAATTTTTAAGGTTTATTTTCTTTATTAGTTAAGGCAAAATAGTTAGGAGATAAATTTAAATAAGGAGATATTTAGAATCCTGTGGTATTGTTCACTATTTAAAAAGTCTTATAAATAAATTTAGAAATTAAAACATATCTGGAGAAATTATTTTGGGGACAGACTTAGGTATATTTCCAAATGATAATGGTAAATAAAATTATGATTTAAGAGAAAAATAGGAAATAGAAAATGGAAAAGACAATATCTGCCCCTAGTTGAAAATATCTTCAATTATAAAGGGAAGGGCAAGATAGTAAAATACCTGTTGAAAAAAAAATATCAGTCTTCTCTTTAAATATAAGCCACACACGTGTCCTTACTCACTTTTATCTCTTCTATTTCCACTGCTCTCCCTCCATGCATATATACACACTTAAAAAAATGATAACAAATATACTCCCCCTCTCACCCGAAAACACACACACATAAACACTCCCTCTGTTCCAAAATCTCTCTCACTCTTTTCTCTCTGGTTCTTCGGCATTCAGCGGCGTCCTCAGCTCCGACGGCGGCGATCGACGGCCACGCACGGCGGAAGACGAACAAGAAGGCTAGAGTAACTTCAGGTAAGCTTTTTCCCCTTCATTCTCCTCTCTTTCTGGCGCGTCTTTGAGTGGAATGGGGGGGAAGTGATTCGAATTCTTAGGACATTTTTGAGACTTCTGAAATTATAGAAATTGTACTTAAACCTTTCTCTTGGTAGATTAAGTGTCGATTTTGGAAAGGAAGTTAGTTTTGGTCCGATTTCCTCCAGAGATTTCCGTCGGGTACTGTTCACCCGAGATGAAATTTGGGATTTTCAGATGTTCATTGTTTTAAAGTCCACTTATTCGTGATTATGGGCAAGATTAAGGTCAAGGAACGGATTATAAGGGGATTATTGAAGCTTAAGGAATTTCTGAAGCAATTTTCCTTTCTCCCCTGTTCTGCGAATCTGTCGGCCTAGAAGGGAAAATTTCTGAAGTAATCAATCCCCAATTAGAAGCTATGATAAGTGGTTTGAATGTGTGAATTAATGGAATTTGGAATGGTCGAATTCTTGTTTCTTCTTGTTGCTTTCTGTTCTGTCTGGCCGAGCTCCCATTTTCTTTGGGACTGCTTGATTCTTGCTCTTTTCTTTGATTATATGGATGCCCTAGCACAAGGAAAGAATGATAGAATAAGTAAATTTGATTAATTGTGGATTCTTGTTGTTTTTGTTCTGTTCGTCCAAGAGGATAAAGAGGGCTATTGGTGTTTTGTTTTGCCTGGGAAATGGATTGAAATTGTCTACTGTTAGTTGATTAATACATGGTTGTTAAGTGTGCAATTCTTGGATTTTGAGGCTCTGGCCGACTGGGATGGTTAAGGGAAGAAGAAAAATACAATAAGGTTTAATTGAGCAAGGAATAGGAAATGATTGTGGATGATGGTTTTGTTTTTAGGTCCTAGGAATTCTGATTTTGTTAAGATTAAATTAAATGGCTTCTTGTGTTGGAATAAATTAGGTGTTCTTATTATGGTTGATTTCCTTAACTTCGCCTGATTCTAAAATAATGTTGATGGTAATAGTGTAGCAATGATTTTCTGTTTTGGTGGTTATTGGCTGCTGGCTTGAGGTGCAGTACAAGAGAAATGGAAATATCAATTCAATGGGAATGAATTATAAGAGAATGTGAAGTGAATTAGTTATTCTTGGGATTATTGGATTTTGGTTTTCTGCTAGTTGATGTCACTGATTGTTGGCTTTATGAGCAGAGAAAATGGAAGTTGTGACGATTAATTGGATGAGGAAATATGAAGTCAATATGGTTGTTGATTGAAGGTTCTAGGTGTTAGTTACAATTCTTGGTTGTTTAGCTATTGGTTTGTTGGCAAGAAAACAAAAAATGGTGATATTGGTTCAATAGGAATTAATTTTAAGGAATGTAGTAAGTTGGATTTGTTGGTCTGGATTGAAAATGTAATTTGAATTACATTTCTGGATTATTGGCTTGGTATGGATATTTGTTAAGTTATAATTAAAGAAGAGATGAATGGGAGTTGGATGAATCATTTAGAAGTGAAGTCCCTGCTTTAGTGTGTTTGAAATGTTGTATTTGGACACCTATATGGTGAATTGGGCCCTAAAATATCAAGTAAGGGTTGCAAGAGTTATTAAGGAACATGTGAAGCAATTGAATTAAAAGGATAACTGATAGCTAAGGAAAGTAAGTTAATTTAAAATAACAAATAGATTTTTATATTTATATTGTATGTATATTAGTTGTTTGTGAATCCAAGCTAAGATTCCGTTTATTGTTGTTACTTGAGATTTAGTTAGGATAGGAAAGAGATGATAATGATTTAATCAAGTTAAATATAGTAATGTGATACCTCAAATATCAATTGAGATAATTAGAGTTATTGGAAGAATTTTTACTACGGTTACTACTGCTCTGCTACTAGAATTGTTATATTGTGATCCAAAAGATTGGAGCTTAAAAACTCAAAGGAAAAGTCAATTAGAAGTTAAAGTATTTAACAGTTAGGTGTTTTAAATTTGTGTAAGATAAGAGAAAGTTTAATTGAGTGTTTAAAGCTTTTAGTTGAATTAAAGTTGTGTTATTTTGCTCTATGTGGTGGCAAGTCTATAATTACCTGATTAAATTGTTAATTGATTATGATATTTAAGAAATGAATTCTATGTTATAATGATGTTTTACTGCAAGATTGATAAATAATTGTATTAATTCAGTAGGAATGAAGTTTAATTGAACGCGAAGTAAGAATTAATTATTATGCCTAAGTCTAGACGTTGATACATTATTCCGGTATTATAAATATTTATAGGACAAGATAGTGGGATCGAATTCCCAGAGTACGTAGAAGAGAAGAAATACAGTGAAGCGTAAGCTCAGAATACAGGTAGCAGTTTATTTCATTACATTAAAAGAATTGCATGTATTATTTTGTAATATCTGTTTCAAGTTTACATTATGCATGAAGGTGATAAGCCTTGTTAATTCCTGCATAGAAGCTTATGGAATATTCCAGGCTTAGGTGGTTCGCTACCCCTTTGCCAAATCAGTTTAGTTATGGCTTTAAATGCCATAACGAGAAGTCCTGCAGGTAGAACCTCCACTAGTTAACAAACATATTGTTAATAGTGGCTGGTAGAGCATGTAGCGTAGGAAGTATGTGTAATTGTGATATTTGTTCAGGTTTATAAAATATATACATGACAATGCTAGCATGATAATGTATGTTAATGAAAGAAACTGCTATTGGGATTTCCAATCTCACCCCCTTCCCCAAACATTTTCAGTACGCAGGATGGGAGAAGCTAGCTGGGAAAGAAGATTAGATGAAGGAATTAGGATTATAATTTGAAAAGTAAGAGGTAGTTAAATATTTTAGTAATCTTATTTGTATATGTTGTAAAATTAAATTATTAAGTTAATAATAGAAAGCATAGATAATAGAATTATATAAATTGTATAAATGAATTTAAATTTCCTAAGTATTATGAACCATGAATAGACCCCCCTAAAAGGGTTAGTGTATTTTTTTTTATACATGGGAAAAATTAAATGCTAATTAAAAGAAACAAAGCGGAAAAAATAAATTAGAACTTAAGTGATCCCCTTGCTGCGCATGAAACCCAATGTTAATTCAGGAGAGAGAATCTGAAGACCAAATCCCTTGCCCAGGGCCTCTTTAGCCAATGCATCAGCAAAGGAGTTATCGTCCCTATCAATCAAGACAAAATCTGCTTCCCACCCTCTCTGCATCATCTCCTGAATTTGTTCCAGAATCCATCTATCCTGATGAAGATCTTGAACCTCCTCTCCTACAATCTTCACAACTTCCCGTGAGTCACAGCAGATAATTATTTTCCGGAAACCCCCATCTCATGCCCTCTGAAGGCCCCAGAGACAGCCCCACAGTTCCGCCGTCAAGCAGTCCGAGCACTCCACCTTACAATAAAAAGACTCAATAATCTCTTTATTCTGCCATTTGAGAAGACCACCACAACCAGCTACACGATTCAAAGGAGAAAAGGCGCCGTCAACAAACACATAAAGGTTATCTGAACTTCGTGTTCCCTCTGTGAATGTCATGGAGCTTTGGCCACGACCCAGCCGCTCCGTATGCTTCTCGAAGTCCTTCACTTTCCTCATGCATCGGGCAATGCCTCTTATTTCTCCGATTCCCTTATGAGTAGATGCCCGTGTCTGAGAATGAGTTAGCTCATTACGTATACGCCAAATCACCCAACATGCTACTGTGAACACATCTCTCCACCATATACCTTCTCTATTTTCACTGCAGACCAAATTCAATTTTATCCAGTGTTCCAAATCACTATTCCAAAATTCATAATTACTCTCCAAAATACCCAATCCCGTCCAAATTGACCGAGCATCCTCGCAGTCTCGACTTACATGAAGATTAGTCTCCTGAACTGATAAACAAGTCCCACAATTACCTTATTAGTGAAGCCCTCTAGTGAATAGACTAGCATTTGTAAGAAGACGATTCTGCATGAGGATCCACAAATGCGTCTTGCAATGTTGGGGTACTTTAGTTTTCCAGATTTTTGACCATACCGTCCCACTTGAAGTTTGATCACCCGACAAACTTCTATAAGCAGAAGTAACTGAAAAACAACCACTCCTTTCTAACATCCACCTTGCTCGGGGTCCCCCACGAGAATTCACAACCTCAATCCCATTCATAAGAGGTTCCCAGGTTGTTTTAACCCCACTCCACAGTCTTGAACCTTTCCTTTCCATCCTAATATTAGGAAGAAGATCACTACCACATTGATACTTGCCTCTTAAAACCTTAGCCCACAGATCTTCTTTATTATTAATCAGACCCCACCCTACTTTCATAAGCAGCGCCTGATTCTGAAGTTTGGAATGCCGAATTCCTAACCCCCTTTATGCTTAGAAGTACAGACCTTGTCCCAAGCCACCAAATGAGCTTTCCTTTTCTCCACCGTTGAACCCCACAAGAAATTCCGAGATTCCTTATCTAACTTATCACAACAACCATCCGGAATTAATGCAGTCTGCATAACATGATTTGGCATGGCCAGAGCAACTGATTTAATTAAAGTATGTCTCCCTGCAAAGGAGAGCGTATGACTCTTCCATGTAGAGAAACGATTTCGAACTCTATCAACAACATACTGATAAGTTGCCTTGGTAACCTTCTCATGGTGCAAAGGTACTCCCAGATATTTGCCCAAGTTAGCCGCCATTGAGAAACCCAAACTCTCACTAAGTTGAGTCCGAATATTATGATTGATATTTTGAGAAAAAAACACCCGAGTTTTAGAAGCGTTAACTTTCTGGCCAGACACCTCACAAAAATCTTGAAGACATTTTTTAATCACATTAATTTGACTCATCTTCGCCTCAGCAAAAAGAACCAAATCATCAGCAAAGAAAAGATGAGAGATGGGGGGCCTGTTTTGTTTAGCCGGATAGGAAGCCAAGCACCCTCATCAATTTGAGACTGAATGTAGTGGGCTAATTTCTCCATACAAACAACAAATAGATATGGCGAAAGGGGATCACCTTGACGAATTCCACGAGAAGGACGAAAACACTCTGACTTGCTACCATTCCATAAAAGTTGCATTGATGAAGAACTGATACAAGCTTCAATCAACCCAGTTAAATTTGCTAAAAGGTTAGTGTATTTTTAATTGTTTTATTAACCACTTTATTTTATAAGAGTTTTAAGTTGTTTTAATTTGTCCGAAAAACCCATTCCAACTGCAATAAAGTTGGAACACTGTTTGCAAAGAAAATGTTTAAATTTATTCGTATTTGGGCTTCTGTTATTTACAAAAGTGTTTATAATTCAATTAAAATGCTATAATATAGTAGTAAAAATCCAGGTGTTACAGTTCTTCTCTCTTTCTTCACTGAAATTTCTGCCATGGCTTTGTATATTTTTCAGATTTGTGCTTTTCACTCAATGAGTGGCTAAACTTCCATTGTAGGATTATTTTGAACCTTTGTATGGATTAAGACTTGATTCTTCCTCTCTTTTGGTAGTTAATGATATATATGTGTGTGTGTGTGTGTGTGTGTGTGTGTGTGGATTTTATCCTTCTCTTCATGCTTTTAAGTGTTGGCCACCATTTAGCTTGATTTGTTCATATGGGTTTGACTTGAAAGAGCTAATCCATGTGTAGAACTTGGTTAAAATCATGCTTGACTTGAAATTTACATGATAAATGGAAAGTTTGTTGGTAAAATAGAGATATCTTTGCTAACCTTGCATTGTCATGTAAAGATATCTCTATTTTACCAACAAACTTTCCATTATTTATCATGTAAAATTCTAGTCAAGCATGATTTTAACCAAGTTCTACACATAGATTAGCTCTCTCAAGTCAAACCCATATGAACAAATTAAGCTAAATGGTGGCCAAACACTTAGAAGCATGAAGAGAAGGATAAAATCCACACATATACATATCATTAACTACCAAAAGAGAGGAAGAATCAAGTCTTAATCCATACAAAGGTTCAAAATAATCCTACAATGGAAGTTTAGCAACTCATGGAGTGAAAAGTACAAATCTGAAAAATATACAAATCCATGGCAGAAATTTTAGTGAGGAAAGAGAGAAGAACAAGAAAAACCAAGGGAAATGAGGTTGAATCTCTTCAAATCTTGGATCTCCACGTGAATCTCCTTGAAAATCTCCAAACCCTAGCTCCCAAGTAGTCCCCAAAGAAAGCCCAAGTCGAAAGAATATGTTTCTGTGTGTTTTTGGGGTGTTTTATAACCCTATTTTCAAGCAGAATTTTTCACTATGCAGTCTGTCAACAGTTTTGGCCGCGGCCAAGATTTTTGCCTGCACTGGTTGGCCGCGGCCAATAACTCACTGCCTGGAATTTTCCAGGATTTGGCTGTGGCCAGGAATTTTGCTTGTGCTTTTGGCTGTGGCCAATAACTGTCTGCAACTTCTCGTTTCAGCTTTCTTGGTTGCTTTAAATCTTCTTTTCCACTTCTTGCTCCTTGATTTTAGCTTCAAATACAACTCAAATGTGGCTTAATTGATTGGCTTCACCCACCTAACAAGCAATGAAATCTACAAAAGCCAAAGTTGATAAAAAGAGGGTAACATATTCACATTTAAATCAAGAATTCAATGACTTTAACCCAAATATCAACTTGGCACATTTTCCTATCATATCTAAATCAAAATACGTATAATTCCACCCAAAAAGTGTATGAACTATAGGAAAATGTGCTAAAATGGCCTGAATTTCAAGAGGTTAACACATCCCCAAACCTGAACGTTTGCTTGTCCTCGAGTAAAACAAGTGATGTAGGAGTTAGATTCACTAATTATCCATTTAAGGTCCATGCATGATGATTTCTTCATTTATTTCTCAAGATAATATAATCAATAGGAAAGAAATGGAATAGATGCAAATGCTAGATTTGCAATTTAAAAACAAATTTCCTACCAATTTTCAAAAGTGTGTGTGTGAAGAGTCAAAGAATAATCCTCTTACAGTTATCAAGATCAAATGCAACATTTCAACATGTATAAAACAACCTCAACATCAAGACTTCATAATCTCAAAATCTCCTCTCTCTCCACCACAAAATGATTCCACACAATTCCAAAATCAATGGGACTTTATAAGCTTGTAATGTAGTTTAGGGCTAAGCTAGTGAAAGAAAGGTCAAAAGGGGAATTCAAACATCTTGAGATAAGTGACTATAAGCATATCTTCCATCTTCCTTCACAACATTTTTGTTTTTAAGAAGCAACCACTCCCCCAAACTTGTTTCAAATTGAAATCTTTGTACTCCAAGTCTTATTGAGATAATTGAACTACATTTCTTTTTCTTTTTCTTTTTCTCATCATTTTTTTTCATTCTTTTCTTGACTTAGGAGTACAATCTATTGAGAAAACCATGCACCATTTATGTTTCCCACACCAATTTTGTACCATTATGCACATTTGGCAAACCATCAAATCCTTCTACCAAGGATTCATCAATTATCTCAAGATTTGGGTAATTCATGGGTTTTAAAATTGTACGGTCAAGGTCTATTGTGGGTTCCAAAAAGAAAATTCATATGGTTTTTCATTATAAGGCTCAAAGAGGGTGCAAATGGATTTATGTCATGGCTTGGCTTGAAAGGCTATAACTCATTGAAAAGAATGCCCAAATCATTTTTCAAAAATGTGTGAAAACATCCAATTATTTCAAGAGATTCAAAGATGAGTTCTAAAGCTTTTCAATTGAGAAAAAAAATACATGCCAACTTGCTACAAGGTCTCCCAACAAAAGCATTCAAATCATTCCATAATATGATGTGCATGAAATTTATTTCCAAAAATTGCTAGGAATTAAGCTATAAAATGTAAATCAATCATCCACAAATATTGACCACAAAGTCCTATCAAACATATCACCCAAGCAACTTTTGTATCATTGGATCACACATTCACCATATGAGACAATTAATCAATCTAACTCAACTTTCAAACATTCAAGACAAGAAACAGTCCAAATTTCCAAAATTGACATCCATGCCAAATTAGCCAAAATATTCAAATCCACAACTTGGGTCACCCTACAATTGCACTTAATTTCTCAATTAGCCCTAATTCATTGATGGCATCCAAACAAAAACTAAGGTTAAAAAGAGTGATTACCTAATATCTAAACACTAATTAATTCCCTATGCTATTTCATTCATGCAAATCACTCAACACTTTTAATCTCCTAACCAAGCCACCTTAAATTAGCACAAGATATCCACAAAGATAACAAAATCATAAACCCATAAATTTTATTAAACTCAAAGTTAATGTAGCACAATGTCAAGTATTTAACAAGAAAGAAGCAACATAAAATAGTTTCTAACCCTTATACATCATATAGAAATTCAAGCACACAACCAAATACCATAAATATACTCCTAGAAATCTATAAAAGCATAAATACAACAAGAGGAAGAAGGATTAAAACTAAAATTCCCTTAAATATGCTCCAAGCTCATCCCTTGTCTCCCACCATCAAGAATGGGGAAGCCTAGATGCTACTGTTTATGAGAAAATCAGGAACAAGGAAGGAGGAAGAGGTTGCCATGGATTTGGAGGAAGAAAATTGGAAAGATGGAAGAGTAGAAGAGTGGAGGATGATAGAAAATGAGAGTTAAGGTTTATGGGTGTTCCAAATCTATCTCTTAGTGCTCCAAAATTCGTGTTTAATTTACCCAAAAGTTGGGTCATAAGTGGGTGCAAGAGTTGGACCTAGGTTAAGCCGAGAATTCGAAGCTGATTCTGCATAATCGCGTCATCGCCATGGCGAAACCACGCCACTGTGAGGTATAGAAGCTGCCTAATTTAAGCCACCCTCACCGTAGGTCTCGCCAACGCCTCTTAAGGTCACTTTCGTTGTGGGTCCTTGCGTGGCCTCGGCGAGAGTCAGAAGCTTTGCCTCTTAATTGGCCTTCTTCTTCATCCGGAGATCCTATTCTTTTAGTCCTCGAGCGACTCTACAAGTTGAAATAAGACTGAGTAAGGATCAAATAGCCCTTTAAATTAATTAGTACAAATTAATCTACACTTATGGCCAATTAATTCTAATCTCATGCTAATTTCACCTAAGAGTCTAAGATATTCAATAAGCACAATTGAACCAATTTTGCATCTTATTTATATTAAAAGCCTCAATTTAACCACACAAAACACTACAAATCAGAGATTTGTCAATAAATTAATTAAAATAAAAAAATTCATGCCAAAGTTTTATTAGCTAAACAAATACCATAACGTTGTTTTTTTATTATGTCAGATTGGTTTGAACTTATTATTAATTAGATTTAAAATTCAAGCATGCTTTGTGTAACAACTACTGTCTAATTATACCTTTCAATATACTTTAAATTACCATTAAACACATACAAAATTATTTATGGACTAACTATGTTAGAAAAAGAAGTTTACTCAAACAAAACACTAACATAGTTAGAAAAGGCTTTTCATCATTTATGTAAAGTATCACTTAAATGCCCTAACCATGATAGAAAAAGGAATTATATTATTAAAAGGGCTATCATGGATAGAAAAGAATTCAACATAATACGACATAAGTTATCCATGTTAGAAAAGAATTCTTCTAAATAAGGCAAAAGGCTAACATGGATAATTAAAAAATAACCCATCATCTAACTAAATCAACTCATGAAATTAGAATATCAAAAGCTCTATGATAATAACTAAAATAAACCCCCATGAATATTAATCGGTAAAAATCACCATAACTCATAAAATGTCCCTATCCAAGTCCATATTCCAATTGGTAAAAGATAAACATAAAACGATTAAGTCCACCGGACTAAGACCAATCCAAAAAGAAAATAACCATCAGTCGACTAACACGATACTTGCAAATTAAAATCCTTAAATCAAAATGAACAACAAAACTTAGAATTTAGCGGAAGCAAAATAATATGCATTATGTCCCTAAATGTGGCAATAATCTCTGTCCTGCTAGTCTAGATACTCACAATCTTAGTGAGGTAATTCCGGATCCTTCCCTTGGTTTCCCTTTACGTTGTTAGGACTTGTAAAAATAAGATAAAAGGGGAAAGACCTAGGTAACCACTAACTACTCGCCTACATGCGGTGTGTGTTAGCGAGGTATTCAGTGGAGTATTACTAGGTATAATTGAAATCAAATCATATGACAAGTACCAATTAAATGCATAATGACGTTAATGACAACAGCTCATACTTTCAAATACACAAGACCAATCCAAAATCAACGGCCACGATATAACATAATATAACTCTCCACAAATTGCCATCATCATATAGTAAATTGCTCAAAGATCATTAATCAATCACATATCTCAACATTGTATGTTCCAGTCCAATACATAAATACAATCCAAACAATTTATTACACCGATGTCATACGGTCCAGTAGGGACTCACAACCCTCGCCTGAGACCGGGGGCGTTCTCCCCAATTTGTCATTCCGTTTTATGATATTTAGTCCTTGTGGGCCAACAAGGAACCTCATCGCGCGATGGCATTAAAATTGTTTATTCGGTGTTCAAACACAAATTATCACAAAAAAATCTTAGCATCACCAACTGTCCACAATCACAAGCACTAGACATGTTTCAGAACTCTTGACAGTAAGTCATGCAGTTAATTTTCCAAATATAGTAGCTTTTCCAGAAATGATAGCACACACATCATGCTAGTTCAAAATTACATACTCCACTACACCGTTATATCATAAAATAAGCTTTAGAATTTGTGTTCATACATACCATAGAAAGTCTCAAAATCATCAGTTTCAAAAACTTACTAACCCACACACACACAAACGGGGCAGAAGTAGTTACCTGCAGCTTGCACCGATTTCACAACAATGCAGTTTCTCCCTCGTCCTATTTGACACGAATCAAACTCAATAAGAAACAATTTTAAGCTCTTGAGACTTCCACAACCTCAAACCCTAGCCTAAGCCTCTCCCTATTTCTTTCACTCTCTCTCTCACGTCGGCACTATGCTCTGAATTTGGAGAATACCATGTATATATACACACACACAAAAGAAACAGATCTAGAACTATATGAAATAATAATGAAGGACGGGGAGTATCACCTCACGCACAGGATCAAATGGTGGTGGCCCACGTGGCCCCACCAATGGGTGTGTGTATATACACGCACTAAGTGTGTGTTTATATATAAATATATATATATATATATGTATATTATATTCTATTTTTTTTCTTTGTTTTTTTAAATAACTGAATGGGGAGGGCATCTTTTACACCTCCCCTTCGGATCCCATGATTGGTCCATATATATATACACTTATTATATATATAAATATATACACACAAACATACACATATATTTATTTATAATATTAAATCACTTAGTTACAATTAATTTAGTATCCCACATAGTCCTACTATACATATATATATTTAATATATACATCTGTAGATACACATATACACATATTTATTTAAGATACTAAAACACTCAATTATAATTAATTTAGTAACTCTCCTAAAATTTAAATAATTAGTTAAACTTTTGACCATATCTAAGTATATATATATATTATTTCATAAGGGCAAAGATGTCTTCTAGCTTATCTATTTTCATATTTTCATTTAAATTATTATCACAAGCTCCTAATAAGCTTCATCCTACTTGTTCTGTGAAATAAATCCTTATTAATAAATGTTAATTCAAGTAGAAATTTTCTTCTTGCACTATAAATCTCTCCAATTAATCTCCATAAAATCCTCAAATTCAAAATTTAAACCCTCACATTCAAATTAAATCCTCAATTCCAAATTAAATTCTCAAATTCAAATTAAATCCTCTATTCAAATTAAACCCTCAAATTTAAATTACATCATTCAATTCAAATTAAATAATTAATTATCTTTCCTAAAATAAAGAAAATACCAAGCCCCTATGAATTCCCAATAAACCCCACTTTCCCATAAGATAGTAAAATCCTAAATAAAAATCATTAAACCTTAAATTAAATTTTCTTTTAAGGATGTTACACTTTGTCGGTTGAATGTCTATTTTTAAATTAGATAAGTTAGCATCTTTCATTAGTAGTAATAATAGTGTTAAAATGATCGATAGGATTATAAGTGAACTTTATAGAGTTAAAGGACTAAAATAAAATTTCATATATACAAACTTAAAGGATTAAAATTATGTTTTATCATATTTTATTTTATGCAACCACTACTACAAAAATACTCTATTGCACCGCAACAATAGCAGCGCTTGCAAAATGCAAGTGATGAGATAGGTATAATATGACCTATACCAACGCTTTTAAAATTGGTTTTAGAAATTTTTTAAATAAAATTTAAATGACAAGGGGCCTAGAGCAGCGCTTAAACGATGCTATAGGCCTAAATATTTATTTTTAAATTTTCTTTCCTTTTTTAAAATGAATTAGTATTTTTAAAATTGGTTTTAAACATTTTTTAAATAAAATTTAAATGACATGGGGCCTAGATAGGCCTAACTAGGTATTTTTAAATTTTCTTTCCTTTTTTAAAATGAATTAGTATTTTTAAAATTGGGTTTAGATATTTTTTAAATAAAATTTAAATGATAGGGGGCCTATAGCAGCGCTTAAGCGCTGCTATAGGCCCCCTGGAATTTAATTTTATTTTGAAAAATAAGTAAAACAATTTAATAAAATCATTGGAAAATTAAGAAATGGAATATATATAAAAAATACTTATTTAGCCCCCAGGAATTTAAAAATTAGATAAAAAAAATTTGATACAATTTTTAAAATCTGAAACAATTAAAAAGAAACAAAAGCATTTAAATTGTTTTTATTAAATTGGGTTACATATAAAAATTAAATCCCAGGGGCCCTATAGCAGTGCTTTTAGAACAATAATGAAGATCCAAAGGAAAAGGATCATCACAGTTGAATTTTTGTTTAAATAATTCAAAAGCTTTAACAACCTCAGGTGGAAATATTTCAGGTAACGGACCAAAAAATTCCCACCAGTGAAAAAACCAATGAGGAAATTGATACTGGTTACCCTTTTTAAAATAGATGAACCAAGTATGAGAAAATCCAGAGTTTTGGTACCAGAAAACATTAGACCAAGCATCAACATAATCCCAATAATTATATCCATCGGGAAAATAATTGATTCCAAAGTTTTTTGGTCTGTATAAATCTTGCCCCCATTGAGATGGAGTAAGAATGTTTAAAATTTGGATTCTTGTGAAAGCTAATTCATTGTCATTCTTTCTATCTGAGGTATGTTTGATCTCGACAGATCCAGAATGAACTAGAATTAGTTCATAGTACTCTCTTGTTTTTGGGATAGCTGAAGGTTTAAAATGCATCCCAGAAGGAAAGATATTTGCAGCTACTTGGTTTGGGTTGGGATGGAACCATTCGGGTTCTACCTGAATGATGTTTCGTTTGTTTTTGGATTTTTTGAGAAAGGGAGTGCTATCCTGTGTGTTGGATAGCACAGGAGTATGGGGAACAATTGCCTTTGAAGAGGATGCAATTGTTACCTGGTTAGGCTGAGGGTTGGATAGATCATATTGTTGTTTAGTTATGATCTCTTGGGGTATGAGAGCTTGTTTATCTTTAGTGAGAGGTCGTACATTTTTAGTGACTATGTGGCCCCACGTGGTTTGTGGAATCTGTTTTTGGGTGTAGGCCAGAGCATATGAGTCAACTGTTTGTTTAGGAGAGGTTTGGTTTTGGGGTTTTTGGGTTGATGACCCAGAAGGAGTAGATGACTCCTGTTTAAGTTTTTGGGTTGATGACCCAGATGGAGTGGATGACTCCGGTTTAGATTGCTGCAACTGTGGAGATCCTTGAGTTTGGGATCTATGTTGTTGCAAGATTTGTTTAATAAATTCTTCCAGCTCTTGGCTAGAACAATCTTGGTTTTGGGCATCTTGGAAGATGCTTGATTGTTTATCTTCTGATGGCTCTTTGGCCTTGTCATCTGAGGCTTTTTTCTTTTTGGGCATGTCTGGTTGATTAGGCTTATCTACCCTGTAAAAACTCACGGGTAAGAAAATCTGGAAGAGAATTAGAAGCACCTTTAATAAATTCAATATCAAAATCAAAGATACTTAAGATTGCTTGCCAGCGAGCAAAAACTTGTTTTGATGCAAGATTTTTAACATCTTTTTGCAAAACATCTTTTGCTGATTTACAATCAATACGCACAAGAAATTTTTGGTTTAGAAGATCAGATTGAAATTTGGAAATGCACAAAACAATTGCCAGTATTTCCTTTTTTATGGTGGAATAGTTTTGTTGGGTACTATTCCAATGTTTAGAAGTGAAAGAGACAATTTTTTCGTGATTGTCTACTCGTTGTTTAAGGATGCCACCATATCCTATATCAGAGGCATCAGTCTCAACAATTTTGAAAGAAGAAGGGTCAGGAAGGCTAAGACAAGGAAGTTGCTTAACCTGGAGTTTAATTTGTTTGACAATATTGGAATGGACGTCTGTCCATGGAGGAGGGTTTTGTTTAAGACGCTGATGGAGTGGTTTAAGAAAGTTGCTTAAATGGGGGATAAAGTCAGCAACATAATTTAAACACCCTAAAAATCTTTGAAGTTGTGTTTTCTCAAGGATTTGGTTAGGAAACTTGTCAGCAAATTGAATGGCTCTGTCGATGGGGGTGATGGACCCCTGGTGGATCCAATGCCCAAGAAACCTGATCTTAGTTTGGAAAATAGAAATTTTTGGTTTAGAAACTACCAATCCGTTTGTTTCTACAACTTTCATAAAACAATTTATATGTTTAAAATGTTGATCAATTGAATGAGAATAGATCAATACATCATCAATATAAACAATGATGAACTGGCTATAGTCATTAAAGATCTCATTCATAATTCTCTGGAATTCAGAAGGTGCATTTTTCAACCCAAAAGGCATAACATTCCACTCATACTGTCCAAACGGAACAGTGAAAGCAGTTTTATACCTATCTTTTTGAGAGATTTGGATCTGCCAAAATCCAGATTTCATGTCAAATTTTGAAAAGATTTTTGCAGAATATAATCGTTTTAAGAGATCAGATTTATTAGGAATTGGGTATCTAATCCATCGTAAAGCATCATTCAAAGGTTTATAATTGATGACAAGTCTTGGGGCTCCTCGTTCTAGTTCAGCATTTTTATTAACATAGAAAGCAGCACAAGACCATGGACTCCTAGATTTACTAATTAATTTTTTATTTAAAAGTTCTTGAATTTCTTTTTTACAAGTGTCAAGAAGTTCAGAAGTCATCTGGATAGGTCTTGATTTTGTTGGGATTTGAGTTTCCAAGAAATTTGTTTCATAGGGCAAATCAACAACATGTTTTTTACGATTCCAGAAAGCATTAGGTAGATCCGAGCAAATATTTTGGTGGATTTTATCTAAGCAGTCTTGAATTCGTTGTTTAACTTGTGGCTGAGCTAGCTGTGTTTCAATTTGTTTAAAAGAAATGTCTTCTCTTAAAAAGTTTATTTGCTGTTGTTTTGAAGAAAGAAGATTTAACTCTTTTATTCTAGGTTTTTGTGTAAAAGGGAATGCAATTGTTTTCCCTAAGTGCTCAAAGGATATTCCATCCTGACTAGTTAGATATGGGAATATGGAACCAGCAAAGGGTTGTCCTAAGATGATTTGGTTCCCCATATTTTTAACTAATATGAATGGTTGTTGAACACGAAATCCATTATTTTCAATAACAACATTTGTAATTTTATATTTAACATCTAGGGGTGTTTGTGCCACGCCACTAAATCTCTCAGTTGTTTTTTCATAATATTTGGTGGGAACAATGCCTTCATTAAAACAATTAGAAGCTGCTCCTGTATCAAACAAAACAGGTTGTTCTAGGATAAATTCGTCATTGATAATGATTTTAGCAAGGATATGAAATTTTGGGATTAATACTTTAGAAATTAAGCTAATAAATGTTTCATCATGGTCATCAGTTTCATGACCTGAAAGAGCTTGTTGTTCATTTGGTTTATGGGATTCAAGCTGGATATCTTGGATTTGGGATATTGCAGCTGCATGTGTTTCTTGTTGAAGTTTAATATAAGAGACCTCAGCCTTGAGATTATGTATCTCATGCTGGAGGTCTTGTATGGTGGCAGGTTTAACAGAATGTTTGAATCGGTTTATGGTTTCTGTTAAATCATATTTATTCGAGATTAAAGATGGTTTATTTTTGAAAGAACTCGGGTTTTCATTGAGAAGTTCTTTAAATTTAAACAAGTATTCGCCCTTTTCATTATCAGGAAGTTTAGTGATAATGTCAAGGAGTAAATCTTGTTCTTTAGTAATGACATTAATCGAAGAAGAGGATGATTCTTCAATGTCATCGTCTTGGATATTGTTTAGATCCTCTGAAGAGCTTTTGGTATCATCTGTCTCAGATTCTAGTAAAAGATTATTAATTTGATCAAGGATTGGTTGGTCAATATTCCTAATCTTGTTAAGTTTGCGAGTCAAACGACAGTATTTTGAAATGTGCCCTTGTTTGCCACATTTAAAACATTTTATTTTATTTTGAGAAGGATCATTTTTGGGTTTAGATCTAGACTCTTTGTGTGGCGATCTAGATTCTTTGTGTGGCCACCTAGGGGTTGTTTTTTGTTTATACTTATGGTAGGTTGGTTTGTCAGTTCTAAACTGCCTTGGTTTAGATGGCTTAGATTTTTTACAAGCAGGAAAGCCGAACTGTTCACAGAATGTGCCCAGCTCTTTACTCCTTGTAGCCTTTTCTTTGGCAAGTTGTTTTTGAATTTTGTCATCCTGACAAATTTTAAGAGCAGTTTTTTGGACATAAGAAATCAATTGTCCATAACTTAAGCATTCATAAGGGATGTTGCCATCATGTTGGTTTCGAAGCTTTTCTCTAACTTTATCACCCAAAGATTTAGGTAATCCAGCTAGGAATTTTTCTTTCCAAAATGGCTGATTGGCATCATCTCTTGTGAGTACTCGTTGTAAAAAGTTATCTCTATACCAACGAAAATCGGATAGAGTTCTGCACTTAAGATTTGAGAGGAGTTCTGCTGATCTGTCTTTCCAAATAGATGGATCTCCAATAAAATGTTTAATAATTGTAAAAATCAAAGTGTTTACAGAATCAGGAATAGAACATCCATCAGATGTTATGGGTGTTCCATCTGCTTCAGTTTTTACAGAGGTAAATATGGCAAGTTTGTCCTCAGGGGAGAGATAATTATCCCACCAGCCTTTTAGTTGTCCGGAAAATCCAGCCACTAATAGGTTGGTAATGGATTCATCTGAGGCATTGTTTTGGGTTTGGTATGCCGTACTTACCATTGTCATTTGCTGAAGAATCTGTAATATGTTTGTTTCACTTTGACCATCTATGTTCCATTCATAAATATGATCAGCACTAAATGATTTAAAATTCTGATTTAATCTTTCTTCTAATAAAATATCAGGAGGAGAAGCTCGGGAATAATAAAGTTTAGAAGGTTTTTTCCAATTTTGATTATTGATTTGAAGTGGGGCTGATTCTGAAAGTTTAGATTCTGTGTCAGAGTCTTTTTCAATATTCATTACATTTTTTGAGGATGAGGATGTTTGAGTTTGAGGTGTATCGGGGACAACTGTGGACTGGAGTTGGCTAATCTTATACTCAACTTGTTTTAATAAATCAGCTCTGTTATTTAAGAATTCTGACTTAATCTTTGAGCTAAGTTGGAATGGTTTAAAGAGTGGGGCCTCTAATTTAGGGACTGGTGATTTACTGGGGTCAAGCAGAGGAGCTGTTTTTTGGATCACATAATCCCCTAAAGTTTGGAGGTATTGATTAGTATAATTATTTTGTTCTAAGATATTTTTTATATCGATAGGGTCAATTGGGTTTTTTAAATTTTTATATTTGAAGGGTGCAGCAAGTATAGGGTTATTTTGGTCATCTGTTAATTTGGGAATTTGTACTGTTTTGGGAGGAGGAAATTTAGATGAAATTGTTGAGCCGTCTGGGGATTTCCATTCCCTTTTGGTCATGTTTATTTTGTTTGTAAAAGGATATTTAATGTTGTTGGTTTGGGCGTAAGCATTAAACCAGTCGAAGAATGGGATGTTTTCTTGGATGTTTTCAAGAAATCTGTAAAATTTGTTTTGGATATTTTGTCTGTTGGATCCTTTAAAGTTTTGAAAAAACCATTTTCTCTGAAGTTGGTTATCTGTAGAATAAAATTCTTCTCTAAGGGTTTGTTTATCAATAGAGAACTGTTTTTCTAAAACATTGATGGGTTGGAAGTTTTCACCGTCGTTGAGAGGCACACTTTCATAAGGTTCTCCTACATTCATGGATGAATAAGTTGGAGATTGTGGTGGTTGTGAGTCTTCAGCTCTTTCATAACTAGTTTGAGGAATGTTTGACGAATTATCGACTCCCTGGATTAGGACATTTGTTTGAGGAGGAATGTTTCTGGGAGTTGTTGAAGGGGGTGCTGGCATATAAATGACAGACGGAGGTTTAGAAAACGAACAAGAATGCCGTGCTGGTTCTATATTGGATCTACAGTCTTCGTATAAGGAAGCAGATCTAACACTGAAAGAGCAAGACCTTCTAGGTCTTTCAAATGATAATTTAACAGTCCCATCAGTTGTTTGAGTGACTTTGCTTACTTGATTTATTGGACAAGGAGCAGGTTTTGAAGCCTTTTCTAAAGTCCAATCTTCAGGTAACTCAACGTCATTCCACATAATAGTTTTGGGGATTGTTAAATTAACATGGGTTTGGTCTGTCAAGAATATAATAGTTTGGCCATTATCCGGTGGCACTTGGGCTAAAGAGTTAGATGAGTTTGAAACCTTGTAATGCACCCGATATGTTAAGGTAGCAGGTATAGATCCCTGTTTCATGTTTAAACCATGTAGTTTAAGTTTTAGTTTTAACACTTCACGGACTTGTTCGTCTTTTAATTCGACCAAGTAGGGACTTGTTCGTCTAAGGGATACCAATCATCTCTTTCTCTCTACTTCACCTTCGGGACTCGCTCCCCCTACTTGGTATCAGAGCCGGAAGGTGAAGTAGAGATGTGTTAATTAGATTGATTTTTCTTCTATGCTATTAGATCTCTGCTAAAAAAAAAAAAAAAAAAAAAAAAAAAAAAAAAAAAGAGTTTTTCTGCTCACATAGCCTTATATTATAGTTCTTTGTTATTATACATGAGCCCTTCCGTGAGATGTTTTTAGGCCATAAGTCCAAGAGTTAGGCAGGCGGTTACCTCACGCAGTAGTGTATAATAGCCGAGACACTATCTTTTGGCTAGAGCATAACTACCTTATTTACAGTCTTTAAGTATCATATTTAATCTCCTAGGCAGGTATCTAATTCATAGAAGCAAAATCAATTTAATCATCACACCACTACAGATCCGGAAGGTGAAGATACTAAGGAATGGGAGTATGTATCTCTGACTTTTTACTCCGTGCTTTCCTTCTCTTGCTTACTTTCTTCTGATCATTCTTATATCCTGCTTTCTTTACACCTTCCTCTTTTCACTATGTCCTTTTTATTTCGCTCGTTTTCTTCTCGTCATGGTTGTAGTAGTTCTTCTTCTATTCCCATAGACACCTCAAATCACGAAGAAACCTCCTCAAAAACTTCTAAACATATTTTTAAAGAAGAAATTTCTTTTGAAAACATAAACCAACATATTGATGATTGGGTGTTACCCCCAATAGCTTTAAACACACTCTATAAACAACAAGATAAAAGCTGGTTTTCTGCTTCTAACCATATAGTTAGAACTGTTGAAGAGTCAGTCTCTGTCCACCCTGATAAACACGATTTTTATCTCCTTTCTCAAAAATCCATTGAAAGACATAAGAAAAAATGGAACTTTTTACACGTGGGAAGTGTACAAGTGGCCATTAAACCCCTAATTCGAAAAGGTTTAAACGTTTCAGCCCTAGTGTGTCTATTAGATAACAGGCATAATGACTTTTCAGATTCACTGTTAGCCGCAGCTGAGTTTGGTCTCCACAATGGTCCAGTCTATTTTAACTGCTATCCAGATAGGATGGTCGAATTAAAAGACGAACAAGTCCGTGAAGTGTTAAAACTAAAACTTAAACTACATGGTTTAAACATGAAACAGGGATCTATACCTGCTACCTTAACATATCGGGTGCATTACAAGGTTTCAAACTCATCTAACTCTTTAGCCCAAGTGCCACCGGATAATGGCCAAACTATTATATTCTTGACAGACCAAACCCATGTTAATTTAACAATCCCCAAAACTATTATGTGGAATGACGTTGAGTTACCTGAAGATTGGACTTTAGAAAAGGCTTCAAAACCTGCTCCTTGTCCAATAAATCAAGTAAGCAAAGTCACTCAAACAACTGATGGGACTGTTAAATTATCATTTGAAAGACCTAGAAGGTCTTGCTCTTTCAGTGTTAGATCTGCTTCCTTATACGAAGACTGTAGATCCAATATAGAACCAGCACGGCATTCTTGTTCGTTTTCTAAACCTCCGTCTGTCATTTATATGCCAGCACCCCCTTCAACAACTCCCAGAAACATTCCTCCTCAAACAAATGTCCTAATCCAGGGAGTCGATAATTCGTCAAACATTCCTCAAACTAGTTATGAAAGAGCTGAAGACTCACAACCACCACAATCTCCAACTTATTCATCCATGAATGTAGGAGAACCTTATGAAAGTGTGCCTCTCAACGACGGTGAAAACTTCCAACCCATCAATGTTTTAGAAAAACAGTTCTCTATTGATAAACAAACCCTTAGAGAAGAATTTTATTCTACAGATAACCAACTTCAGAGAAAATGGTTTTTTCAAAACTTTAAAGGATCCAACAGACAAAATATCCAAAACAAATTTTACAGATTTCTTGAAAACATCCAAGAAAACATCCCATTCTTCGACTGGTTTAATGCTTACGCCCAAACCAACAACATTAAATATCCTTTTACAAACAAAATAAACATGACCAAAAGGGAATGGAAATCCCCAGACGGCTCAACAATTTCATCTAAATTTCCTCCTCCCAAAACAGTACAAATTCCCAAATTAACAGATGACCAAAATAACCCTATACTTGCTGCACCCTTCAAATATAAAAATTTAAAAAACCCAATTGACCCTATCGATATAAAAAATATCTTAGAACAAAATAATTATACTAATCAATACCTCCAAACTTTAGGGGATTATGTGATCCAAAAAACAGCTCCTCTGCTTGACCCCAGTAAATCACCAGTCCCTAAATTAGAGGCCCCACTCTTTAAACCATTCCAACTTAGCTCAAAGATTAAGTCAGAATTCTTAAATAACAGAGCTGATTTATTAAAACAAGTTGAGTATAAGATTAGCCAACTCCAGTCCACAGTTGTCCCCGATACACCTCAAACTCAAACATCCTCATCCTCAAAAAATGTAATGAATATTGAAAAAGACTCTGACACAGAATCTAAACTTTCAGAATCAGCCCCACTTCAAATCAATAATCAAAATTGGAAAAAACCTTCTAAACTTTATTATTCCCGAGCTTCTCCTCCTGATATTTTATTAGAAGAAAGATTAAATCAGAATTTTAAATCATTTAGTGCTGATCATATTTATGAATGGAACATAGATGGTCAAAGTGAAACAAACATATTACAGATTCTTCAGCAAATGACAATGGTAAGTACGGCATACCAAACCCAAAACAATGCCTCAGATGAATCCATTACCAACCTATTAGTGGCTGGATTTTCCGGACAACTAAAAGGCTGGTGGGATAATTATCTCTCCCCTGAGGACAAACTTGCCATATTTACCTCTGTAAAAACTGAAGCAGATGGAACACCCATAACATCTGATGGATGTTCTATTCCTGATTCTGTAAACACTTTGATTTTTACAATTATTAAACATTTTATTGGAGATCCATCTATTTGGAAAGACAGATCAGCAGAACTCCTCTCAAATCTTAAGTGCAGAACTCTATCCGATTTTCGTTGGTATAGAGATAACTTTTTACAACGAGTACTCACAAGAGATGATGCCAATCAGCCATTTTGGAAAGAAAAATTCCTAGCTGGATTACCTAAATCTTTGGGTGATAAAGTTAGAGAAAAGCTTCGAAACCAACATGATGGCAACATCCCTTATGAATGCTTAAGTTATGGACAATTGATTTCTTATGTCCAAAAAACTGCTCTTAAAATTTGTCAGGATGACAAAATTCAAAAACAACTTGCCAAAGAAAAGGCTACAAGGAGTAAAGAGCTGGGCACATTCTGTGAACAGTTCGGCTTTCCTGCTTGTAAAAAATCTAAGCCATCTAAACCAAGGCAGTTTAGAACTGACAAACCAACCTACCATAAGTATAAACAAAAAACAACCCCTAGGTGGCCACACAAAGAATCTAGATCGCCACACAAAGAGTCTAGATCTAAACCCAAAAATGATCCTTCTCAAAATAAAATAAAATGTTTTAAATGTGGCAAACAAGGGCACATTTCAAAATACTGTCGTTTGACTCGCAAACTTAACAAGATTAGGAATATTGACCAACCAATCCTTGATCAAATTAATAATCTTTTACTAGAATCTGAGACAGATGATACCAAAAGCTCTTCAGAGGATCTAAACAATATCCAAGACGATGACATTGAAGAATCATCCTCTTCTTCGATTAATGTCATTACTAAAGAACAAGATTTACTCCTTGACATTATCACTAAACTTCCTGATAATGAAAAGGGCGAATACTTGTTTAAATTTAAAGAACTTCTCAATGAAAACCCGAGTTCTTTCAAAAATAAACCATCTTTAATCTCGAATAAATATGATTTAACAGAAACCATAAACCGATTCAAACATTCTGTTAAACCTGCCACCATACAAGACCTCCAGCATGAGATACATAATCTCAAGGCTGAGGTCTCTTATATTAAACTTCAACAAGAAACACATGCAGCTGCAATATCCCAAATCCAAGATATCCAGCTTGAATCCCATAAACCAAATGAACAACAAGCTCTTTCAGGTCATGAAACTGATGACCATGATGAAACATTTATTAGCTTAATTTCTAAAGTATTAATCCCAAAATTTCATATCCTTGCTAAAATCATTATCAATGACGAATTTATCCTAGAACAACCTGTTTTGTTTGATACAGGAGCAGCTTCTAATTGTTTTAATGAAGGCATTGTTCCCACCAAATATTATGAAAAAACAACTGAGAGATTTAGTGGCGTGGCACAAACACCCCTAGATGTTAAATATAAAATTACAAATGTTGTTATTGAAAATAATGGATTTCGTGTTCAACAACCATTCATATTAGTTAAAAATATGGGGAACCAAATCATCTTAGGACAACCCTTTGCTGGTTCCATATTCCCATATCTAACTAGTCAGGATGGAATATCCTTTGAGCACTTAGGGAAAACAATTGCATTCCCTTTTACACAAAAACCTAGAATAAAAGAGTTAAATCTTCTTTCTTCAAAACAACAGCAAATAAACTTTTTAAGAGAAGACATTTCTTTTAAACAAATTGAAACACAGCTAGCTCAGCCACAAGTTAAACAACGAATTCAAGACTGCTTAGATAAAATCCACCAAAATATTTGCTCGGATCTACCTAATGCTTTCTGGAATCGTAAAAAACATGTTGTTGATTTGCCCTATGAAACAAATTTCTTGGAAACTCAAATCCCAACAAAATCAAGACCTATCCAGATGACTTCTGAACTTCTTGACACTTGTAAAAAAGAAATTCAAGAACTTTTAAATAAAAAATTAATTAGTAAATCTAGGAGTCCATGGTCTTGTGCTGCTTTCTATGTTAATAAAAATGCTGAACTAGAACGAGGAGCCCCAAGACTTGTCATCAATTATAAACCTTTGAATGATGCTTTACGATGGATTAGATACCCAATTCCTAATAAATCTGATCTCTTAAAACGATTATATTCTGCAAAAATCTTTTCAAAATTTGACATGAAATCTGGATTTTGGCAGATCCAAATCTCTCAAAAAGATAGGTATAAAACTGCTTTCACTGTTCCGTTTGGACAGTATGAGTGGAATGTTATGCCTTTTGGGTTGAAAAATGCACCTTCTGAATTCCAGAGAATTATGAATGAGATCTTTAATGACTATAGCCAGTTCATCATTGTTTATATTGATGATGTATTGATCTATTCTCATTCAATTGATCAACATTTTAAACATATAAATTGTTTTATGAAAGTTGTAGAAACAAACGGATTGGTAGTTTCTAAACCAAAAATTTCTATTTTCCAAACTAAGATCAGGTTTCTTGGGCATTGGATCCACCAGGGGTCCATCACCCCCATCGACAGAGCCATTCAATTTGCTGACAAGTTTCCTAACCAAATCCTTGAGAAAACACAACTTCAAAGATTTTTAGGGTGTTTAAATTATGTTGCTGACTTTATCCCCCATTTAAGCAACTTTCTTAAACCGCTCCATCAGCGTCTTAAACAAAACCCTCCTCCATGGACAGACGTCCATTCCAATATTGTCAAACAAATTAAACTCCAGGTTAAGCAACTTCCTTGTCTTAGCCTTCCTGACCCTTCTTCTTTCAAAATTGTTGAGACTGATGCCTCTAATATAGGATATGGTGGCATCCTTAAACAACGAGTAGACAATCACGAAAAAATTGTCTCTTTCACTTCTAAACATTGGAATAGTACCCAACAAAACTATTCCACCATAAAAAAGGAAATACTGGCAATTGTTTTGTGCATTTCCAAATTTCAATCTGATCTTCTAAACCAAAAATTTCTTGTGCGTATTGATTGTAAATCAGCAAAAGATGTTTTGCAAAAAGATGTTAAAAATCTTGCATCAAAACAAGTTTTTGCTCGCTGGCAAGCAATCTTAAGTATCTTTGATTTTGATATTGAATTTATTAAAGGTGCTTCTAATTCTCTTCCAGATTTTCTTACCCGTGAGTTTTTACAGGGTAGATAAGCCTAATCAACCAGACATGCCCAAAAAGAAAAAAGCCTCAGATGACAAGGCCAAAGAGCCATCAGAAGATAAACAATTAAGCATCTTCCAAGATGCCCAAAACCAAGATTGTTCTAGCCAAGAGCTGGAAGAATTTATTAAACAAATCTTGCAACAACATAGATCCCAAACTCAAGGATCTCCACAGTTGCAGCAATCTAAACCGGAGTCATCCACTCCATCTGGGTCATCAACCCAAAAACTTAAACAGGAGTCATCTACTCCTTCTGGGTCATCAACCCAAAAACCCCAAAACCAAACCTCTCCTAAACAAACAGTTGACTCATATGCTCTGGCCTACACCCAAAAACAGATTCCACAAACCACGTGGGGCCACATAGTCACTAAAAATGTACGACCTCTCACTAAAGATAAACAAGCTCTCATACCCCAAGAGATCATAACTAAACAACAATATGATCTATCCAACCCTCAGCCTAACCAGGTAACAATTGCATCCTCTTCAAAGGCAATTGTTCCCCATACTCCTGTGCTATCCAACACACAGGATAGCACTCCCTTTCTCAAAAAATCCAAAAACAAACGAAACATCATTCAGGTAGAACCCGAATGGTTCCATCCCAACCCAAACCAAGTAGCTGCAAATATCTTTCCTTCTGGGATGCATTTTAAACCTTCAGCTATCCCAAAAACAAGAGAGTACTATGAACTAATTCTAGTTCATTCTGGATCTGTCGAGATCAAACATACCTCAGATAGAAAGAATGACAATGAATTAGCTTTCACAAGAATCCAAATTTTAAACATTCTTACTCCATCTCAATGGGGGCAAGATTTATACAGACCAAAAAACTTTGGAATCAATTATTTTCCCGATGGATATAATTATTGGGATTATGTTGATGCTTGGTCTAATGTTTTCTGGTACCAAAACTCTGGATTTTCTCATACTTGGTTCATCTATTTTAAAAAGGGTAACCAGTATCAATTTCCTCATTGGTTTTTTCACTGGTGGGAATTTTTTGGTCCGTTACCTGAAATATTTCCACCTGAGGTTGTTAAAGCTTTTGAATTATTTAAACAAAAATTCAACTGTGATGATCCTTTTCCTTTGGATCTTCATTATTGTTCTAAACTCTCTGTTTCATGGATTTTCTCCTGGAAATACGAATGCATGAAGATCAATGAAACATCAAACCTCATGCCTGTCTTACAGCGAGTACCTTACTCCAGATGGTGGACAAAATTCCAAATTCCAAGAGTCGACTCTGATGCAGTAGAAAGGTGGTTTCAAGAAAATCCCCAATTCCTTTGCATGACAGAACAAAGCAAATTCCTTCACCAAAAATCAAGGATCGCTTCTCTTCTATCATCAACAGCGGATAAAACAAGTCTTGTAAACCAATTAACAGTACTGCTCCAGACACTCCGGGAACAAGATGCTCAACCCTCCCCTAGTCAAATCATTTCCCAGTCTACTTCAGAAGCCCAGGAAGAAGACGATTATGAGGTGGACTTAGGAGAGGACTGAAACATTCTGACACATTGTAAACAAGCACATGTAAAACACTGAACACTGTAGTATCACTGTAGTACACTGTGCACTTAAACTAACCGGAACTGTTCAAACAAGTATCCAGTTTCCAGGTCATAAACACTGTTCAAGGGTCTATATAAGACATGCTCAGCACCTAAAGAAGGGCAGAACTTATTTTGAGATCCGAATAGCCATTGTAGAGAGAAAGAGACTTAGAGAGAGAAGCTCTGAGTGTTCTGAGAATCTCTTCCCTTCCCTTTCCTTCTACTTCCTTTGTTTCATTTCTTTGTAAGTTTCATGTTTTATTAAATAAAGCTTTATATTTCCCAGTTATCTTATTACTTTCTGCATCATATCCTTACCTCTTCTGGGAATCAAGGAGGCTGTTACAATGAACTAGCTTGGCAGGTTCTACCGCCTCAGTTCATACGCCCTTTGATTCTTACAGAACACCCCCTTCTGCATCTGCATAGTTATTTATGTTTTAAAGAAGTGTTACTTCTGCTCTACTTCCTTTTCCTTTTCCTACTCGTGATCCTCCGCGCCCTTCGGGACTCGCTCCCCCTACTTGGTATCAGAGCCGGAAGGTGAAGTAGAGATGTGTTAATAAGATTGATTTTTCTTCTATGCTATTAGATCTCTGCTAAAAAAAAAAAAAAAAAGAGTTTTTCTGCTCACATAGCCTTATATTATAGTTCTTTGTTATTATACATGAGCCCTTCCGTGAGATGTTTTTAGGCCATAAGTCCAAGAGTTAGGCAGGCGGTTACCTCACGCAGTAGTGTATAATAGCCGAGACACTATCTTTTGGCTAGAGCATAACTACCTTATTTACAGTCTTTAAGTATCATATTTAATCTCCTAGGCAGGTATCTAATTCATAGAAGCAAAATCAATTTAATCATCACACCACTACAGATCCGGAAGGTGAAGATACTAAGGAATGGGAGTATGTATCTCTGACTTTTTACTCCGTGCTTTCCTTCTCTTGCTTACTTTCTTCTGATCATTCTTATATCCTGCTTTCTTTACACCTTCCTCTTTTCACTATGTCCTTTTTATTTCGCTCGTTTTCTTCTCGTCATGGTTGTAGTAGTTCTTCTTCTATTCCCATAGACACCTCAAATCACGAAGAAACCTCCTCAAAAACTTCTAAACATATTTTTAAAGAAGAAATTTCTTTTGAAAACATAAACCAACATATTGATGATTGGGTGTTACCCCCAATAGCTTTAAACACACTCTATAAACAACAAGATAAAAGCTGGTTTTCTGCTTCTAACCATATAGTTAGAACTGTTGAAGAGTCAGTCTCTGTCCACCCTGATAAACACGATTTTTATCTCCTTTCTCAAAAATCCATTGAAAGACATAAGAAAAAATGGAACTTTTTACACGTGGGAAGTGTACAAGTGGCCATTAAACCCCTAATTCGAAAAGGTTTAAACGTTTCAGCCCTAGTGTGTCTATTAGATAACAGGCATAATGACTTTTCAGATTCACTGTTAGCCGCAGCTGAGTTTGGTCTCCACAATGGTCCAGTCTATTTTAACTGCTATCCAGATAGGATGGTCGAATTAAAAGACGAACAAGTCCGTGAAGTGTTAAAACTAAAACTTAAACTACATGGTTTAAACATGAAACATGGATCTATACCTGCTACCTTAACATATCGGGTGCATTACAAGGTTTCAAACTCATCTAACTCTTTAGCCCAAGTGCCACCGGATAATGGCCAAACTATTATATTCTTGACAGACCAAACCCATGTTAATTTAACAATCCCCAAAACTATTATGTGGAATGACGTTGAGTTACCTGAAGATTGGACTTTAGAAAAGGCTTCAAAACCTGCTCCTTGTCCAATAAATCAAGTAAGCAAAGTCACTCAAACAACTGATGGGACTGTTAAATTATCATTTGAAAGACCTAGAAGGTCTTGCTCTTTCAGTGTTAGATCTGCTTCCTTATACGAAGACTGTAGATCCAATATAGAACCAGCACGGCATTCTTGTTCGTTTTCTAAACCTCCGTCTGTCATTTATATGCCAGCACCCCCTTCAACAACTCCCAGAAACATTCCTCCTCAAACAAATGTCCTAATCCAGGGAGTCGATAATTCGTCAAACATTCCTCAAACTAGTTATGAAAGAGCTGAAGACTCACAACCACCACAATCTCCAACTTATTCATCCATGAATGTAGGAGAACCTTATGAAAGTGTGCCTCTCAACGACGGTGAAAACTTCCAACCCATCAATGTTTTAGAAAAACAGTTCTCTATTGATAAACAAACCCTTAGAGAAGAATTTTATTCTACAGATAACCAACTTCAGAGAAAATGGTTTTTTCAAAACTTTAAAGGATCCAACAGACAAAATATCCAAAACAAATTTTACAGATTTCTTGAAAACATCCAAGAAAACATCCCATTCTTCGACTGGTTTAATGCTTACGCCCAAACCAACAACATTAAATATCCTTTTACAAACAAAATAAACATGACCAAAAGGGAATGGAAATCCCCAGACGGCTCAACAATTTCATCTAAATTTCCTCCTCCCAAAACAGTACAAATTCCCAAATTAACAGATGACCAAAATAACCCTATACTTGCTGCACCCTTCAAATATAAAAATTTAAAAAACCCAATTGACCCTATCGATATAAAAAATATCTTAGAACAAAATAATTATACTAATCAATACCTCCAAACTTTAGGGGATTATGTGATCCAAAAAACAGCTCCTCTGCTTGACCCCAGTAAATCACCAGTCCCTAAATTAGAGGCCCCACTCTTTAAACCATTCCAACTTAGCTCAAAGATTAAGTCAGAATTCTTAAATAACAGAGCTGATTTATTAAAACAAGTTGAGTATAAGATTAGCCAACTCCAGTCCACAGTTGTCCCCGATACACCTCAAACTCAAACATCCTCATCCTCAAAAAATGTAATGAATATTGAAAAAGACTCTGACACAGAATCTAAACTTTCAGAATCAGCCCCACTCCAAATCAATAATCAAAATTGGAAAAAACCTTCTAAACTTTATTATTCCCGAGCTTCGCCTCCTGATATTTTATTAGAAGAAAGATTAAATCAGAATTTTAAATCATTTAGTGCTGATCATATTTATGAATGGAACATAGATGGTCAAAGTGAAACAAACATATTACAGATTCTTCAGCAAATGACAATGGTAAGTACGGCATACCAAACCCAAAACAATGCCTCAGATGAATCCATTACCAACCTATTAGTGGCTGGATTTTCCGGACAACTAAAAGGCTGGTGGGATAATTATCTCTCCCCTGAGGACAAACTTGCCATATTTACCTCTGTAAAAACTGAAGCAGATGGAACACCCATAACATCTGATGGATGTTCTATTCCTGATTCTGTAAACACTTTGATTTTTACAATTATTAAACATTTTATTGGAGATCCATCTATTTGGAAAGACAGATCAGCAGAACTCCTCTCAAATCTTAAGTGCAGAACTCTATCCGATTTTCGTTGGTATAGAGATAACTTTTTACAACGAGTACTCACAAGAGATGATGCCAATCAGCCATTTTGGAAAGAAAAATTCCTAGCTGGATTACCTAAATCTTTGGGTGATAAAGTTAGAGAAAAGCTTCGAAACCAACATGATGGCAACATCCCTTATGAATGCTTAAGTTATGGACAATTGATTTCTTATGTCCAAAAAACTGCTCTTAAAATTTGTCAGGATGACAAAATTCAAAAACAACTTGCCAAAGAAAAGGCTACAAGGAGTAAAGAGCTGGGCACATTCTGTGAACAGTTCGGCTTTCCTGCTTGTAAAAAATCTAAGCCATCTAAACCAAGGCAGTTTAGAACTGACAAACCAACCTACCATAAGTATAAACAAAAAACAACCCCTAGGTGGCCACACAAAGAATCTAGATCGCCACACAAAGAGTCTAGATCTAAACCCAAAAATGATCCTTCTCAAAATAAAATAAAATGTTTTAAATGTGGCAAACAAGGGCACATTTCAAAATACTGTCGTTTGACTCGCAAACTTAACAAGATTAGGAATATTGACCAACCAATCCTTGATCAAATTAATAATCTTTTACTAGAATCTGAGACAGATGATACCAAAAGCTCTTCAGAGGATCTAAACAATATCCAAGACGATGACATTGAAGAATCATCCTCTTCTTCGATTAATGTCATTACTAAAGAACAAGATTTACTCCTTGACATTATCACTAAACTTCCTGATAATGAAAAGGGCGAATACTTGTTTAAATTTAAAGAACTTCTCAATGAAAACCCGAGTTCTTTCAAAAATAAACCATCTTTAATCTCGAATAAATATGATTTAACAGAAACCATAAACCGATTCAAACATTCTGTTAAACCTGCCACCATACAAGACCTCCAGCATGAGATACATAATCTCAAGGCTGAGGTCTCTTATATTAAACTTCAACAAGAAACACATGCAGCTGCAATATCCCAAATCCAAGATATCCAGCTTGAATCCCATAAACCAAATGAACAACAAGCTCTTTCAGGTCATGAAACTGATGACCATGATGAAACATTTATTAGCTTAATTTCTAAAGTATTAATCCCAAAATTTCATATCCTTGCTAAAATCATTATCAATGACGAATTTATCCTAGAACAACCTGTTTTGTTTGATACAGGAGCAGCTTCTAATTGTTTTAATGAAGGCATTGTTCCCACCAAATATTATGAAAAAACAACTGAGAGATTTAGTGGCGTGGCACAAACACCCCTAGATGTTAAATATAAAATTACAAATGTTGTTATTGAAAATAATGGATTTCGTGTTCAACAACCATTCATATTAGTTAAAAATATGGGGAACCAAATCATCTTAGGACAACCCTTTGCTGGTTCCATATTCCCATATCTAACTAGTCAGGATGGAATATCCTTTGAGCACTTAGGGAAAACAATTGCATTCCCTTTTACACAAAAACCTAGAATAAAAGAGTTAAATCTTCTTTCTTCAAAACAACAGCAAATAAACTTTTTAAGAGAAGACATTTCTTTTAAACAAATTGAAACACAGCTAGCTCAGCCACAAGTTAAACAACGAATTCAAGACTGCTTAGATAAAATCCACCAAAATATTTGCTCGGATCTACCTAATGCTTTCTGGAATCGTAAAAAACATGTTGTTGATTTGCCCTATGAAACAAATTTCTTGGAAACTCAAATCCCAACAAAATCAAGACCTATCCAGATGACTTCTGAACTTCTTGAAACTTGTAAAAAAGAAATTCAAGAACTTTTAAATAAAAAATTAATTAGTAAATCTAGGAGTCCATGGTCTTGTGCTGCTTTCTATGTTAATAAAAATGCTGAACTAGAACGAGGAGCCCCAAGACTTGTCATCAATTATAAACCTTTGAATGATGCTTTACGATGGATTAGATACCCAATTCCTAATAAATCTGATCTCTTAAAACGATTATATTCTGCAAAAATCTTTTCAAAATTTGACATGAAATCTGGATTTTGGCAGATCCAAATCTCTCAAAAAGATAGGTATAAAACTGCTTACACTGTTCCGTTTGGACAGTATGAGTGGAATGTTATGCCTTTTGGGTTGAAAAATGCACCTTCTGAATTCCAGAGAATTATGAATGAGATCTTTAATGACTATAGCCAGTTCATCATTGTTTATATTGATGATGTATTGATCTATTCTCATTCAATTGATCAACATTTTAAACATATAAATTGTTTTATGAAAGTTGTAGAAACAAACGGATTGGTAGTTTCTAAACCAAAAATTTCTATTTTCCAAACTAAGATCAGGTTTCTTGGGCATTGGATCCACCAGGGGTCCATCACCCCCATCGACAGAGCCATTCAATTTGCTGACAAGTTTCCTAACCAAATCCTTGAGAAAACACAACTTCAAAGATTTTTAGGGTGTTTAAATTATGTTGCTGACTTTATCCCCCATTTAAGCAACTTTCTTAAACCGCTCCATCAGCGTCTTAAACAAAACCCTCCTCCATGGACAGACGTCCATTCCAATATTGTCAAACAAATTAAACTCCAGGTTAAGCAACTTCCTTGTCTTAGCCTTCCTGACCCTTCTTCTTTCAAAATTGTTGAGACTGATGCCTCTGATATAGGATATGGTGGCATCCTTAAACAACGAGTAGACAATCACGAAAAAATTGTCTCTTTCACTTCTAAACATTGGAATAGTACCCAACAAAACTATTCCACCATAAAAAAGGAAATACTGGCAATTGTTTTGTGCATTTCCAAATTTCAATCTGATCTTCTAAACCAAAAATTTCTTGTGCGTATTGATTGTAAATCAGCAAAAGATGTTTTGCAAAAAGATGTTAAAAATCTTGCATCAAAACAAGTTTTTGCTCGCTGGCAAGCAATCTTAAGTATCTTTGATTTTGATATTGAATTTATTAAAGGTGCTTCTAATTCTCTTCCAGATTTTCTTACCCGTGAGTTTTTACAGGGTAGATAAGCCTAATCAACCAGACATGCCCAAAAAGAAAAAAGCCTCAGATGACAAGGCCAAAGAGCCATCAGAAGATAAACAATTAAGCATCTTCCAAGATGCCCAAAACCAAGATTGTTCTAGCCAAGAGCTGGAAGAATTTATTAAACAAATCTTGCAACAACATAGATCCCAAACTCAAGGATCTCCACAGTTGCAGCAATCTAAACCGGAGTCATCCACTCCATCTGGGTCATCAACCCAAAAACTTAAACAGGAGTCATCTACTCCTTCTGGGTCATCAACCCAAAAACCCCAAAACCAAACCTCTCCTAAACAAACAGTTGACTCATATGCTCTGGCCTACACCCAAAAACAGATTCCACAAACCACGTGGGGCCACATAGTCACTAAAAATGTACGACCTCTCACTAAAGATAAACAAGCTCTCATACCCCAAGAGATCATAACTAAACAACAATATGATCTATCCAACCCTCAGCCTAACCAGGTAACAATTGCATCCTCTTCAAAGGCAATTGTTCCCCATACTCCTGTGCTATCCAACACACAGGATAGCACTCCCTTTCTCAAAAAATCCAAAAACAAACGAAACATCATTCAGGTAGAACCCGAATGGTTCCATCCCAACCCAAACCAAGTAGCTGCAAATATCTTTCCTTCTGGGATGCATTTTAAACCTTCAGCTATCCCAAAAACAAGAGAGTACTATGAACTAATTCTAGTTCATTCTGGATCTGTCGAGATCAAACATACCTCAGATAGAAAGAATGACAATGAATTAGCTTTCACAAGAATCCAAATTTTAAACATTCTTACTCCATCTCAATGGGGGCAAGATTTATACAGACCAAAAAACTTTGGAATCAATTATTTTCCCGATGGATATAATTATTGGGATTATGTTGATGCTTGGTCTAATGTTTTCTGGTACCAAAACTCTGGATTTTCTCATACTTGGTTCATCTATTTTAAAAAGGGTAACCAGTATCAATTTCCTCATTGGTTTTTTCACTGGTGGGAATTTTTTGGTCCGTTACCTGAAATATTTCCACCTGAGGTTGTTAAAGCTTTTGAATTATTTAAACAAAAATTCAACTGTGATGATCCTTTTCCTTTGGATCTTCATTATTGTTCTAAACTCTCTGTTTCATGGATTTTCTCCTGGAAATACGAATGCATGAAGATCAATGAAACATCAAACCTCATGCCTGTCCTACAGCGAGTACCTTACTCCAGATGGTGGACAAAATTCCAAATTCCAAGAGTCGACTCTGATGCAGTAGAAAGGTGGTTTCAAGAAAATCCCCAATTCCTTTGCATGACAGAACAAAGCAAATTCCTTCACCAAAAATCAAGGATCGCTTCTCTTCTATCATCAACAGCGGATAAAACAAGTCTTGTAAACCAATTAACAGTACTGCTCCAGACACTCCGGGAACAAGATGCTCAACCCTCCCCTAGTCAAATCATTTCCCAGTCTACTTCAGAAGCCCAGGAAGAAGACGATTATGAGGTGGACTTAGGAGAGGACTGAAACATTCTGACACATTGTAAACAAGCACATGTAAAACACTGAACACTGTAGTATCACTGTAGTACACTGTGCACTTAAACTAACCGGAACTGTTCAAACAAGTATCCAGTTTCCAGGTCATAAACACTGTTCAAGGGTCTATATAAGACATGCTCAGCACCTAAAGAAGGGCAGAACTTATTTTGAGATCCGAATAGCCATTGTAGAGAGAAAGAGACTTAGAGAGAGAAGCTCTGAGTGTTCTGAGAATCTCTTCCCTTCCCTTTCCTTCTACTTCCTTTGTTTCATTTCTTTGTAAGTTTCATGTTTTATTAAATAAAGCTTTATATTTCCCAGTTATCTTATTACTTTCTGCATCATATCCTTACCTCTTCTGGGAATCAAGGAGGCTGTTACAATGAACTAGCTTGGCAGGTTCTACCGCCTCAGTTCATACGCCCTTTGATTCTTACAGAACACCCCCTTCTGCATCTGCATAGTTATTTATGTTTTAAAGAAGTGTTACTTCTGCTCTACTTCCTTTTAATTGGGAAATATAAAACAATTAAAAGGAAGTAGAGCAGAAGTAACACTTCTTTAAAACATAAATAACTATGCAGATGCAGAAGGGGGTGTTCTGTAAGAATCAAAGGGCGTATGAACTGAGGCGGTAGAACCTGCCAAGCTAGTTCATTGTAACAGCCTCCTTGATTCCCAGAAGAGGTAAGGATATGATGCAGAAAGTAATAAGATAACTGGGAAATATAAAGCTTTATTTAATAAAACATGAAACTTACAAAGAAATGAAACAAAGGAAGTAGAAGGAAAGGGAAGGGAAGAGATTCTCAGAACACTCAGAGCTTCTCTCTCTAAGTCTCTTTCTCTCTACAATGGCTATTCGGATCTCAAAATAAGTTCTGCCCTTCTTTAGGTGCTGAGCATGTCTTATATAGACCCTTGAACAGTGTTTATGACCTGGAAACTGGATACTTGTTTGAACAGTTCCGGTTAGTTTAAGTGCACAGTGTACTACAGTGATACTACAGTGTTCAGTGTTTTACATGTGCTTGTTTACAATGTGTCAGAATGTTTCAGTCCTCTCCTAAGTCCACCTCATAATCGTCTTCTTCCTGGGCTTCTGAAGTAGACTGGGAAATGATTTGACTAGGGGAGGGTTGAGCATCTTGTTCCCGGAGTGTCTGGAGCAGTACTGTTAATTGGTTTACAAGACTTGTTTTATCCGCTGTTGATGATAGAAGAGAAGCGATCCTTGATTTTTGGTGAAGGAATTTGCTTTGTTCTGTCATGCAAAGGAATTGGGGATTTTCTTGAAACCACCTTTCTACTGCATCAGAGTCGACTCTTGGAATTTGGAATTTTGTCCACCATCTGGAGTAAGGTACTCGCTGTAGGACAGGCATGAGGTTTGATGTTTCATTGATCTTCATGCATTCGTATTTCCAGGAGAAAATCCATGAAACAGAGAGTTTAGAACAATAATGAAGATCCAAAGGAAAAGGATCATCACAGTTGAATTTTTGTTTAAATAATTCAAAAGCTTTAACAACCTCAGGTGGAAATATTTCAGGTAACGGACCAAAAAATTCCCACCAGTGAAAAAACCAATGAGGAAATTGATACTGGTTACCCTTTTTAAAATAGATGAACCAAGTATGAGAAAATCCAGAGTTTTGGTACCAGAAAACATTAGACCAAGCATCAACATAATCCCAATAATTATATCCATCGGGAAAATAATTGATTCCAAAGTTTTTTGGTCTGTATAAATCTTGCCCCCATTGAGATGGAGTAAGAATGTTTAAAATTTGGATTCTTGTGAAAGCTAATTCATTGTCATTCTTTCTATCTGAGGTATGTTTGATCTCGACAGATCCAGAATGAACTAGAATTAGTTCATAGTACTCTCTTGTTTTTGGGATAGCTGAAGGTTTAAAATGCATCCCAGAAGGAAAGATATTTGCAGCTACTTGGTTTGGGTTGGGATGGAACCATTCGGGTTCTACCTGAATGATGTTTCGTTTGTTTTTGGATTTTTTGAGAAAGGGAGTGCTATCCTGTGTGTTGGATAGCACAGGAGTATGGGGAACAATTGCCTTTGAAGAGGATGCAATTGTTACCTGGTTAGGCTGAGGGTTGGATAGATCATATTGTTGTTTAGTTATGATCTCTTGGGGTATGAGAGCTTGTTTATCTTTAGTGAGAGGTCGTACATTTTTAGTGACTATGTGGCCCCACGTGGTTTGTGGAATCTGTTTTTGGGTGTAGGCCAGAGCATATGAGTCAACTGTTTGTTTAGGAGAGGTTTGGTTTTGGGGTTTTTGGGTTGATGACCCAGAAGGAGTAGATGACTCCTGTTTAAGTTTTTGGGTTGATGACCCAGATGGAGTGGATGACTCCGGTTTAGATTGCTGCAACTGTGGAGATCCTTGAGTTTGGGATCTATGTTGTTGCAAGATTTGTTTAATAAATTCTTCCAGCTCTTGGCTAGAACAATCTTGGTTTTGGGCATCTTGGAAGATGCTTAATTGTTTATCTTCTGATGGCTCTTTGGCCTTGTCATCTGAGGCTTTTTTCTTTTTGGGCATGTCTGGTTGATTAGGCTTATCTACCCTGTAAAAACTCACGGGTAAGAAAATCTGGAAGAGAATTAGAAGCACCTTTAATAAATTCAATATCAAAATCAAAGATACTTAAGATTGCTTGCCAGCGAGCAAAAACTTGTTTTGATGCAAGATTTTTAACATCTTTTTGCAAAACATCTTTTGCTGATTTACAATCAATACGCACAAGAAATTTTTGGTTTAGAAGATCAGATTGAAATTTGGAAATGCACAAAACAATTGCCAGTATTTCCTTTTTTATGGTGGAATAGTTTTGTTGGGTACTATTCCAATGTTTAGAAGTGAAAGAGACAAATTTTTCGTGATTGTCTACTCGTTGTTTAAGGATGCCACCATATCCTATATCAGAGGCATCAGTCTCAACAATTTTGAAAGAAGAAGGGTCAGGAAGGCTAAGACAAGGAAGTTGCTTAACCTGGAGTTTAATTTGTTTGACAATATTGGAATGGACGTCTGTCCATGGAGGAGGGTTTTGTTTAAGACGCTGATGGAGCGGTTTAAGAAAGTTGCTTAAATGGGGGATAAAGTCAGCAACATAATTTAAACACCCTAAAAATCTTTGAAGTTGTGTTTTCTCAAGGATTTGGTTAGGAAACTTGTCAGCAAATTGAATGGCTCTGTCGATGGGGGTGATGGACCCCTGGTGGATCCAATGCCCAAGAAACCTGATCTTAGTTTGGAAAATAGAAATTTTTGGTTTAGAAACTACCAATCCGTTTGTTTCTACAACTTTCATAAAACAATTTATATGTTTAAAATGTTGATCAATTGAATGAGAATAGATCAATACATCATCAATATAAACAATGATGAACTGGCTATAGTCATTAAAGATCTCATTCATAATTCTCTGGAATTCAGAAGGTGCATTTTTCAACCCAAAAGGCATAACATTCCACTCATACTGTCCAAACGGAACAGTGAAAGCAGTTTTATACCTATCTTTTTGAGAGATTTGGATCTGCCAAAATCCAGATTTCATGTCAAATTTTGAAAAGATTTTTGCAGAATATAATCGTTTTAAGAGATCAGATTTATTAGGAATTGGGTATCTAATCCATCGTAAAGCATCATTCAAAGGTTTATAATTGATGACAAGTCTTGGGGCTCCTCGTTCTAGTTCAGCATTTTTATTAACATAGAAAGCAGCACAAGACCATGGACTCCTAGATTTACTAATTAATTTTTTATTTAAAAGTTCTTGAATTTCTTTTTTACAAGTTTCAAGAAGTTCAGAAGTCATCTGGATAGGTCTTGATTTTGTTGGGATTTGAGTTTCCAAGAAATTTGTTTCATAGGGCAAATCAACAACATGTTTTTTACGATTCCAGAAAGCATTAGGTAGATCCGAGCAAATATTTTGGTGGATTTTATCTAAGCAGTCTTGAATTCGTTGTTTAACTTGTGGCTGAGCTAGCTGTGTTTCAATTTGTTTAAAAGAAATGTCTTCTCTTAAAAAGTTTATTTGCTGTTGTTTTGAAGAAAGAAGATTTAACTCTTTTATTCTAGGTTTTTGTGTAAAAGGGAATGCAATTGTTTTCCCTAAGTGCTCAAAGGATATTCCATCCTGACTAGTTAGATATGGGAATATGGAACCAGCAAAGGGTTGTCCTAAGATGATTTGGTTCCCCATATTTTTAACTAATATGAATGGTTGTTGAACACGAAATCCATTATTTTCAATAACAACATTTGTAATTTTATATTTAACATCTAGGGGTGTTTGTGCCACGCCACTAAATCTCTCAGTTGTTTTTTCATAATATTTGGTGGGAACAATGCCTTCATTAAAACAATTAGAAGCTGCTCCTGTATCAAACAAAACAGGTTGTTCTAGGATAAATTCGTCATTGATAATGATTTTAGCAAGGATATGAAATTTTGGGATTAATACTTTAGAAATTAAGCTAATAAATGTTTCATCATGGTCATCAGTTTCATGACCTGAAAGAGCTTGTTGTTCATTTGGTTTATGGGATTCAAGCTGGATATCTTGGATTTGGGATATTGCAGCTGCATGTGTTTCTTGTTGAAGTTTAATATAAGAGACCTCAGCCTTGAGATTATGTATCTCATGCTGGAGGTCTTGTATGGTGGCAGGTTTAACAGAATGTTTGAATCGGTTTATGGTTTCTGTTAAATCATATTTATTCGAGATTAAAGATGGTTTATTTTTGAAAGAACTCGGGTTTTCATTGAGAAGTTCTTTAAATTTAAACAAGTATTCGCCCTTTTCATTATCAGGAAGTTTAGTGATAATGTCAAGGAGTAAATCTTGTTCTTTAGTAATGACATTAATCGAAGAAGAGGATGATTCTTCAATGTCATCGTCTTGGATATTGTTTAGATCCTCTGAAGAGCTTTTGGTATCATCTGTCTCAGATTCTAGTAAAAGATTATTAATTTGATCAAGGATTGGTTGGTCAATATTCCTAATCTTGTTAAGTTTGCGAGTCAAACGACAGTATTTTGAAATGTGCCCTTGTTTGCCACATTTAAAACATTTTATTTTATTTTGAGAAGGATCATTTTTGGGTTTAGAACTAGACTCTTTGTGTGGCGATCTAGATTCTTTGTGTGGCCACCTAGGGGTTGTTTTTTGTTTATACTTATGGTAGGTTGGTTTGTCAGTTCTAAACTGCCTTGGTTTAGATGGCTTAGATTTTTTACAAGCAGGAAAGCCGAACTGTTCACAGAATGTGCCCAGCTCTTTACTCCTTGTAGCCTTTTCTTTGGCAAGTTGTTTTTGAATTTTGTCATCCTGACAAATTTTAAGAGCAGTTTTTTGGACATAAGAAATCAATTGTCCATAACTTAAGCATTCATAAGGGATGTTGCCATCATGTTGGTTTCGAAGCTTTTCTCTAACTTTATCACCCAAAGATTTAGGTAATCCAGCTAGGAATTTTTCTTTCCAAAATGGCTGATTGGCATCATCTCTTGTGAGTACTCGTTGTAAAAAGTTATCTCTATACCAACGAAAATCGGATAGAGTTCTGCACTTAAGATTTGAGAGGAGTTCTGCTGATCTGTCTTTCCAAATAGATGGATCTCCAATAAAATGTTTAATAATTGTAAAAATCAAAGTGTTTACAGAATCAGGAATAGAACATCCATCAGATGTTATGGGTGTTCCATCTGCTTCAGTTTTTACAGAGGTAAATATGGCAAGTTTGTCCTCAGGGGAGAGATAATTATCCCACCAGCCTTTTAGTTGTCCGGAAAATCCAGCCACTAATAGGTTGGTAATGGATTCATCTGAGGCATTGTTTTGGGTTTGGTATGCCGTACTTACCATTGTCATTTGCTGAAGAATCTGTAATATGTTTGTTTCACTTTGACCATCTATGTTCCATTCATAAATATGATCAGCACTAAATGATTTAAAATTCTGATTTAATCTTTCTTCTAATAAAATATCAGGAGGCGAAGCTCGGGAATAATAAAGTTTAGAAGGTTTTTTCCAATTTTGATTATTGATTTGGAGTGGGGCTGATTCTGAAAGTTTAGATTCTGTGTCAGAGTCTTTTTCAATATTCATTACATTTTTTGAGGATGAGGATGTTTGAGTTTGAGGTGTATCGGGGACAACTGTGGACTGGAGTTGGCTAATCTTATACTCAACTTGTTTTAATAAATCAGCTCTGTTATTTAAGAATTCTGACTTAATCTTTGAGCTAAGTTGGAATGGTTTAAAGAGTGGGGCCTCTAATTTAGGGACTGGTGATTTACTGGGGTCAAGCAGAGGAGCTGTTTTTTGGATCACATAATCCCCTAAAGTTTGGAGGTATTGATTAGTATAATTATTTTGTTCTAAGATATTTTTTATATCGATAGGGTCAATTGGGTTTTTTAAATTTTTATATTTGAAGGGTGCAGCAAGTATAGGGTTATTTTGGTCATCTGTTAATTTGGGAATTTGTACTGTTTTGGGAGGAGGAAATTTAGATGAAATTGTTGAGCCGTCTGGGGATTTCCATTCCCTTTTGGTCATGTTTATTTTGTTTGTAAAAGGATATTTAATGTTGTTGGTTTGGGCGTAAGCATTAAACCAGTCGAAGAATGGGATGTTTTCTTGGATGTTTTCAAGAAATCTGTAAAATTTGTTTTGGATATTTTGTCTGTTGGATCCTTTAAAGTTTTGAAAAAACCATTTTCTCTGAAGTTGGTTATCTGTAGAATAAAATTCTTCTCTAAGGGTTTGTTTATCAATAGAGAACTGTTTTTCTAAAACATTGATGGGTTGGAAGTTTTCACCGTCGTTGAGAGGCACACTTTCATAAGGTTCTCCTACATTCATGGATGAATAAGTTGGAGATTGTGGTGGTTGTGAGTCTTCAGCTCTTTCATAACTAGTTTGAGGAATGTTTGACGAATTATCGACTCCCTGGATTAGGACATTTGTTTGAGGAGGAATGTTTCTGGGAGTTGTTGAAGGGGGTGCTGGCATATAAATGACAGACGGAGGTTTAGAAAACGAACAAGAATGCCGTGCTGGTTCTATATTGGATCTACAGTCTTCGTATAAGGAAGCAGATCTAACACTGAAAGAGCAAGACCTTCTAGGTCTTTCAAATGATAATTTAACAGTCCCATCAGTTGTTTGAGTGACTTTGCTTACTTGATTTATTGGACAAGGAGCAGGTTTTGAAGCCTTTTCTAAAGTCCAATCTTCAGGTAACTCAACGTCATTCCACATAATAGTTTTGGGGATTGTTAAATTAACATGGGTTTGGTCTGTCAAGAATATAATAGTTTGGCCATTATCCGGTGGCACTTGGGCTAAAGAGTTAGATGAGTTTGAAACCTTGTAATGCACCCGATATGTTAAGGTAGCAGGTATAGATCCCTGTTTCATGTTTAAACCATGTAGTTTAAGTTTTAGTTTTAACACTTCACGGACTTGTTCGTCTTTTAATTCGACCATCCTATCTGGATAGCAGTTAAAATAGACTGGACCATTGTGGAGACCAAACTCAGCTGCGGCTAACAGTGAATCTGAAAAGTCATTATGCCTGTTATCTAATAGACACACTAGGGCTGAAACGTTTAAACCTTTTCGAATTAGGGGTTTAATGGCCACTTGTACACTTCCCACGTGTAAAAAGTTCCATTTTTTCTTATGTCTTTCAATGGATTTTTGAGAAAGGAGATAAAAATCGTGTTTATCAGGGTGGACAGAGACTGACTCTTCAACAGTTCTAACTATATGGTTAGAAGCAGAAAACCAGCTTTTATCTTGTTGTTTATAGAGTGTGTTTAAAGCTATTGGGGGTAACACCCAATCATCAATATGTTGGTTTATGTTTTCAAAAGAAATTTCTTCTTTAAAAATATGTTTAGAAGTTTTTGAGGAGGTTTCTTCGTGATTTGAGGTGTCTATGGGAATAGAAGAAGAACTACTACAACCATGACGAGAAGAAAACGAGCGAAATAAAAAGGACATAGTGAAAAGAGGAAGGTGTAAAGAAAGCAGGATATAAGAATGATCAGAAGAAAGTAAGCAAGAGAAGGAAAGCACGGAGTAAAAAGTCAGAGATACATACTCCCATTCCTTAGTATCTTCACCTTCCGGATCTGTAGTGGTGTGATGATTAAATTGATTTTGCTTCTATGAATTAGATACCTGCCTAGGAGATTAAATATGATACTTAAAGACTGTAAATAAGGTAGTTATGCTCTAGCCAAAAGATAGTGTCTCGGCTATTATACACTACTGCGTGAGGTAACCGCCTGCCTAACTCTTGGACTTATGGCCTAAAAACATCTCACGGAAGGGCTCATGTATAATAACAAAGAACTATAATATAAGGCTATGTGAGCAGAAAAACTCTTTTTTCTTTTTTTTTTTTTTTTTTTTTTTTTAGCAGAGATCTAATAGCATAGAAGAAAAATCAATCTAATTAACACATCTCTACTTCACCTTCCGGCTCTGATACCAAGTAGGGGGAGCGAGTCCCGAAGGGCGCGGAGGATCACGAGTAGGAAAAGGAAAAGGAAGTAGAGCAGAAGTAACACTTCTTTAAAACATAAATAACTATGCAGATGCAGAAGGGGGTGTTCTGTAAGAATCAAAGGGCGTATGAACTGAGGCGGTAGAACCTGCCAAGCTAGTTCATTGTAACAGCCTCCTTGATTCCCAGAAGAGGTAAGGATATGATGCAGAAAGTAATAAGATAACTGGGAAATATAAAGCTTTATTTAATAAAACATGAAACTTACAAAGAAATGAAACAAAGGAAGTAGAAGGAAAGGGAAGGGAAGAGATTCTCAGAACACTCAGAGCTTCTCTCTCTAAGTCTCTTTCTCTCTACAATGGCTATTCGGATCTCAAAATAAGTTCTGCCCTTCTTTAGGTGCTGAGCATGTCTTATATAGACCCTTGAACAGTGTTTATGACCTGGAAACTGGATACTTGTTTGAACAGTTCCGGTTAGTTTAAGTGCACAGTGTACTACAGTGATACTACAGTGTTCAGTGTTTTACATGTGCTTGTTTACAATGTGTCAGAATGTTTCAGTCCTCTCCTAAGTCCACCTCATAATCGTCTTCTTCCTGGGCTTCTGAAGTAGACTGGGAAATGATTTGACTAGGGGAGGGTTGAGCATCTTGTTCCCGGAGTGTCTGGAGCAGTACTGTTAATTGGTTTACAAGACTTGTTTTATCCGCTGTTGATGATAGAAGAGAAGCGATCCTTGATTTTTGGTGAAGGAATTTGCTTTGTTCTGTCATGCAAAGGAATTGGGGATTTTCTTGAAACCACCTTTCTACTGCATCAGAGTCGACTCTTGGAATTTGGAATTTTGTCCACCATCTGGAGTAAGGTACTCGCTGTAAGACAGGCATGAGGTTTGATGTTTCATTGATCTTCATGCATTCGTATTTCCAGGAGAAAATCCATGAAACAGAGAGTTTAGAACAATAATGAAGATCCAAAGGAAAAGGATCATCACAGTTGAATTTTTGTTTAAATAATTCAAAAGCTTTAACAACCTCAGGTGGAAATATTTCAGGTAACGGACCAAAAAATTCCCACCAGTGAAAAAACCAATGAGGAAATTGATACTGGTTACCCTTTTTAAAATAGATGAACCAAGTATGAGAAAATCCAGAGTTTTGGTACCAGAAAACATTAGACCAAGCATCAACATAATCCCAATAATTATATCCATCGGGAAAATAATTGATTCCAAAGTTTTTTGGTCTGTATAAATCTTGCCCCCATTGAGATGGAGTAAGAATGTTTAAAATTTGGATTCTTGTGAAAGCTAATTCATTGTCATTCTTTCTATCTGAGGTATGTTTGATCTCGACAGATCCAGAATGAACTAGAATTAGTTCATAGTACTCTCTTGTTTTTGGGATAGCTGAAGGTTTAAAATGCATCCCAGAAGGAAAGATATTTGCAGCTACTTGGTTTGGGTTGGGATGGAACCATTCGGGTTCTACCTGAATGATGTTTCGTTTGTTTTTGGATTTTTTGAGAAAGGGAGTGCTATCCTGTGTGTTGGATAGCACAGGAGTATGGGGAACAATTGCCTTTGAAGAGGATGCAATTGTTACCTGGTTAGGCTGAGGGTTGGATAGATCATATTGTTGTTTAGTTATGATCTCTTGGGGTATGAGAGCTTGTTTATCTTTAGTGAGAGGTCGTACATTTTTAGTGACTATGTGGCCCCACGTGGTTTGTGGAATCTGTTTTTGGGTGTAGGCCAGAGCATATGAGTCAACTGTTTGTTTAGGAGAGGTTTGGTTTTGGGGTTTTTGGGTTGATGACCCAGAAGGAGTAGATGACTCCTGTTTAAGTTTTTGGGTTGATGACCCAGATGGAGTGGATGACTCCGGTTTAGATTGCTGCAACTGTGGAGATCCTTGAGTTTGGGATCTATGTTGTTGCAAGATTTGTTTAATAAATTCTTCCAGCTCTTGGCTAGAACAATCTTGGTTTTGGGCATCTTGGAAGATGCTTAATTGTTTATCTTCTGATGGCTCTTTGGCCTTGTCATCTGAGGCTTTTTTCTTTTTGGGCATGTCTGGTTGATTAGGCTTATCTACCCTGTAAAAACTCACGGGTAAGAAAATCTGGAAGAGAATTAGAAGCACCTTTAATAAATTCAATATCAAAATCAAAGATACTTAAGATTGCTTGCCAGCGAGCAAAAACTTGTTTTGATGCAAGATTTTTAACATCTTTTTGCAAAACATCTTTTGCTGATTTACAATCAATACGCACAAGAAATTTTTGGTTTAGAAGATCAGATTGAAATTTGGAAATGCACAAAACAATTGCCAGTATTTCCTTTTTTATGGTGGAATAGTTTTGTTGGGTACTATTCCAATGTTTAGAAGTGAAAGAGACAATTTTTTCGTGATTGTCTACTCGTTGTTTAAGGATGCCACCATATCCTATATCAGAGGCATCAGTCTCAACAATTTTGAAAGAAGAAGGGTCAGGAAGGCTAAGACAAGGAAGTTGCTTAACCTGGAGTTTAATTTGTTTGACAATATTGGAATGGACGTCTGTCCATGGAGGAGGGTTTTGTTTAAGACGCTGATGGAGCGGTTTAAGAAAGTTGCTTAAATGGGGGATAAAGTCAGCAACATAATTTAAACACCCTAAAAATCTTTGAAGTTGTGTTTTCTCAAGGATTTGGTTAGGAAACTTGTCAGCAAATTGAATGGCTCTGTCGATGGGGGTGATGGACCCCTGGTGGATCCAATGCCCAAGAAACCTGATCTTAGTTTGGAAAATAGAAATTTTTGGTTTAGAAACTACCAATCCGTTTGTTTCTACAACTTTCATAAAACAATTTATATGTTTAAAATGTTGATCAATTGAATGAGAATAGATCAATACATCATCAATATAAACAATGATGAACTGGCTATAGTCATTAAAGATCTCATTCATAATTCTCTGGAATTCAGAAGGTGCATTTTTCAACCCAAAAGGCATAACATTCCACTCATACTGTCCAAACGGAACAGTGAAAGCAGTTTTATACCTATCTTTTTGAGAGATTTGGATCTGCCAAAATCCAGATTTCATGTCAAATTTTGAAAAGATTTTTGCAGAATATAATCGTTTTAAGAGATCAGATTTATTAGGAATTGGGTATCTAATCCATCGTAAAGCATCATTCAAAGGTTTATAATTGATGACAAGTCTTGGGGCTCCTCGTTCTAGTTCAGCATTTTTATTAACATAGAAAGCAGCACAAGACCATGGACTCCTAGATTTACTAATTAATTTTTTATTTAAAAGTTCTTGAATTTCTTTTTTACAAGTTTCAAGAAGTTCAGAAGTCATCTGGATAGGTCTTGATTTTGTTGGGATTTGAGTTTCCAAGAAATTTGTTTCATAGGGCAAATCAACAACATGTTTTTTACGATTCCAGAAAGCATTAGGTAGATCCGAGCAAATATTTTGGTGGATTTTATCTAAGCAGTCTTGAATTCGTTGTTTAACTTGTGGCTGAGCTAGCTGTGTTTCAATTTGTTTAAAAGAAATGTCTTCTCTTAAAAAGTTTATTTGCTGTTGTTTTGAAGAAAGAAGATTTAACTCTTTTATTCTAGGTTTTTGTGTAAAAGGGAATGCAATTGTTTTCCCTAAGTGCTCAAAGGATATTCCATCCTGACTAGTTAGATATGGGAATATGGAACCAGCAAAGGGTTGTCCTAAGATGATTTGGTTCCCCATATTTTTAACTAATATGAATGGTTGTTGAACACGAAATCCATTATTTTCAATAACAACATTTGTAATTTTATATTTAACATCTAGGGGTGTTTGTGCCACGCCACTAAATCTCTCAGTTGTTTTTTCATAATATTTGGTGGGAACAATGCCTTCATTAAAACAATTAGAAGCTGCTCCTGTATCAAACAAAACAGGTTGTTCTAGGATAAATTCGTCATTGATAATGATTTTAGCAAGGATATGAAATTTTGGGATTAATACTTTAGAAATTAAGCTAATAAATGTTTCATCATGGTCATCAGTTTCATGACCTGAAAGAGCTTGTTGTTCATTTGGTTTATGGGATTCAAGCTGGATATCTTGGATTTGGGATATTGCAGCTGCATGTGTTTCTTGTTGAAGTTTAATATAAGAGACCTCAGCCTTGAGATTATGTATCTCATGCTGGAGGTCTTGTATGGTGGCAGGTTTAACAGAATGTTTGAATCGGTTTATGGTTTCTGTTAAATCATATTTATTCGAGATTAAAGATGGTTTATTTTTGAAAGAACTCGGGTTTTCATTGAGAAGTTCTTTAAATTTAAACAAGTATTCGCCCTTTTCATTATCAGGAAGTTTAGTGATAATGTCAAGGAGTAAATCTTGTTCTTTAGTAATGACATTAATCGAAGAAGAGGATGATTCTTCAATGTCATCGTCTTGGATATTGTTTAGATCCTCTGAAGAGCTTTTGGTATCATCTGTCTCAGATTCTAGTAAAAGATTATTAATTTGATCAAGGATTGGTTGGTCAATATTCCTAATCTTGTTAAGTTTGCGAGTCAAACGACAGTATTTTGAAATGTGCCCTTGTTTGCCACATTTAAAACATTTTATTTTATTTTGAGAAGGATCATTTTTGGGTTTAGAACTAGACTCTTTGTGTGGCGATCTAGATTCTTTGTGTGGCCACCTAGGGGTTGTTTTTTGTTTATACTTATGGTAGGTTGGTTTGTCAGTTCTAAACTGCCTTGGTTTAGATGGCTTAGATTTTTTACAAGCAGGAAAGCCGAACTGTTCACAGAATGTGCCCAGCTCTTTACTCCTTGTAGCCTTTTCTTTGGCAAGTTGTTTTTGAATTTTGTCATCCTGACAAATTTTAAGAGCAGTTTTTTGGACATAAGAAATCAATTGTCCATAACTTAAGCATTCATAAGGGATGTTGCCATCATGTTGGTTTCGAAGCTTTTCTCTAACTTTATCACCCAAAGATTTAGGTAATCCAGCTAGGAATTTTTCTTTCCAAAATGGCTGATTGGCATCATCTCTTGTGAGTACTCGTTGTAAAAAGTTATCTCTATACCAACGAAAATCGGATAGAGTTCTGCACTTAAGATTTGAGAGGAGTTCTGCTGATCTGTCTTTCCAAATAGATGGATCTCCAATAAAATGTTTAATAATTGTAAAAATCAAAGTGTTTACAGAATCAGGAATAGAACATCCATCAGATGTTATGGGTGTTCCATCTGCTTCAGTTTTTACAGAGGTAAATATGGCAAGTTTGTCCTCAGGGGAGAGATAATTATCCCACCAGCCTTTTAGTTGTCCGGAAAATCCAGCCACTAATAGGTTGGTAATGGATTCATCTGAGGCATTGTTTTGGGTTTGGTATGCCGTACTTACCATTGTCATTTGCTGAAGAATCTGTAATATGTTTGTTTCACTTTGACCATCTATGTTCCATTCATAAATATGATCAGCACTAAATGATTTAAAATTCTGATTTAATCTTTCTTCTAATAAAATATCAGGAGGCGAAGCTCGGGAATAATAAAGTTTAGAAGGTTTTTTCCAATTTTGATTATTGATTTGAAGTGGGGCTGATTCTGAAAGTTTAGATTCTGTGTCAGAGTCTTTTTCAATATTCATTACATTTTTTGAGGATGAGGATGTTTGAGTTTGAGGTGTATCGGGGACAACTGTGGACTGGAGTTGGCTAATCTTATACTCAACTTGTTTTAATAAATCAGCTCTGTTATTTAAGAATTCTGACTTAATCTTTGAGCTAAGTTGGAATGGTTTAAAGAGTGGGGCCTCTAATTTAGGGACTGGTGATTTACTGGGGTCAAGCAGAGGAGCTGTTTTTTGGATCACATAATCCCCTAAAGTTTGGAGGTATTGATTAGTATAATTATTTTGTTCTAAGATATTTTTTATATCGATAGGGTCAATTGGGTTTTTTAAATTTTTATATTTGAAGGGTGCAGCAAGTATAGGGTTATTTTGGTCATCTGTTAATTTGGGAATTTGTACTGTTTTGGGAGGAGGAAATTTAGATGAAATTGTTGAGCCGTCTGGGGATTTCCATTCCCTTTTGGTCATGTTTATTTTGTTTGTAAAAGGATATTTAATGTTGTTGGTTTGGGCGTAAGCATTAAACCAGTCGAAGAATGGGATGTTTTCTTGGATGTTTTCAAGAAATCTGTAAAATTTGTTTTGGATATTTTGTCTGTTGGATCCTTTAAAGTTTTGAAAAAACCATTTTCTCTGAAGTTGGTTATCTGTAGAATAAAATTCTTCTCTAAGGGTTTGTTTATCAATAGAGAACTGTTTTTCTAAAACATTGATGGGTTGGAAGTTTTCACCGTCGTTGAGAGGCACACTTTCATAAGGTTCTCCTACATTCATGGATGAATAAGTTGGAGATTGTGGTGGTTGTGAGTCTTCAGCTCTTTCATAACTAGTTTGAGGAATGTTTGACGAATTATCGACTCCCTGGATTAGGACATTTGTTTGAGGAGGAATGTTTCTGGGAGTTGTTGAAGGGGGTGCTGGCATATAAATGACAGACGGAGGTTTAGAAAACGAACAAGAATGCCGTGCTGGTTCTATATTGGATCTACAGTCTTCGTATAAGGAAGCAGATCTAACACTGAAAGAGCAAGACCTTCTAGGTCTTTCAAATGATAATTTAACAGTCCCATCAGTTGTTTGAGTGACTTTGCTTACTTGATTTATTGGACAAGGAGCAGGTTTTGAAGCCTTTTCTAAAGTCCAATCTTCAGGTAACTCAACGTCATTCCACATAATAGTTTTGGGGATTGTTAAATTAACATGGGTTTGGTCTGTCAAGAATATAATAGTTTGGCCATTATCCGGTGGCACTTGGGCTAAAGAGTTAGATGAGTTTGAAACCTTGTAATGCACCCGATATGTTAAGGTAGCAGGTATAGATCCCTGTTTCATGTTTAAACCATGTAGTTTAAGTTTTAGTTTTAACACTTCACGGACTTGTTCGTCTTTTAATTCGACCATCCTATCTGGATAGCAGTTAAAATAGACTGGACCATTGTGGAGACCAAACTCAGCTGCGGCTAACAGTGAATCTGAAAAGTCATTATGCCTGTTATCTAATAGACACACTAGGGCTGAAACGTTTAAACCTTTTCGAATTAGGGGTTTAATGGCCACTTGTACACTTCCCACGTGTAAAAAGTTCCATTTTTTCTTATGTCTTTCAATGGATTTTTGAGAAAGGAGATAAAAATCGTGTTTATCAGGGTGGACAGAGACTGACTCTTCAACAGTTCTAACTATATGGTTAGAAGCAGAAAACCAGCTTTTATCTTGTTGTTTATAGAGTGTGTTTAAAGCTATTGGGGGTAACACCCAATCATCAATATGTTGGTTTATGTTTTCAAAAGAAATTTCTTCTTTAAAAATATGTTTAGAAGTTTTTGAGGAGGTTTCTTCGTGATTTGAGGTGTCTATGGGAATAGAAGAAGAACTACTACAACCATGACGAGAAGAAAACGAGCGAAATAAAAAGGACATAGTGAAAAGAGGAAGGTGTAAAGAAAGCAGGATATAAGAATGATCAGAAGAAAGTAAGCAAGAGAAGGAAAGCACGGAGTAAAAAGTCAGAGATACATACTCCCATTCCTTAGTATCTTCACCTTCCGGATCTGTAGTGGTGTGATGATTAAATTGATTTTGCTTCTATGAATTAGATACCTGCCTAGGAGATTAAATATGATACTTAAAGACTGTAAATAAGGTAGTTATGCTCTAGCCAAAAGATAGTGTCTCGGCTATTATACACTACTGCGTGAGGTAACCGCCTGCCTAACTCTTGGACTTATGGCCTAAAAACATCTCACGGAAGGGCTCATGTATAATAACAAAGAACTATAATATAAGGCTATGTGAGCAGAAAAACTCTTTTTTTTTTTTTTTTTTTTTTAGCAGAGATCTAATAGCATAGAAGAAAAATCAATCTAATTAACACATCTCTACTTCACCTTCCGGCTCTGATACCAAGTAGGGGGAGCTCTGATACCAAGTAGGGGGAGCGAGTCCCGAAGGGCGCGGAGGATCACGAGTAGGAAAAGGAAAAGGAAGTAGAGCAGAAGTAACACTTCTTTAAAACATAAATAACTATGCAGATGCAGAAGGGGGTGTTCTGTAAGAATCAAAGGGCGTATGAACTGAGGCGGTAGAACCTGCCAAGCTAGTTCATTGTAACAGCCTCCTTGATTCCCAGAAGAGGTAAGGATATGATGCAGAAAGTAATAAGATAACTGGGAAATATAAAGCTTTATTTAATAAAACATGAAACTTACAAAGAAATGAAACAAAGGAAGTAGAAGGAAAGGGAAGGGAAGAGATTCTCAGAACACTCAGAGCTTCTCTCTCTAAGTCTCTTTCTCTCTACAATGGCTATTCGGATCTCAAAATAAGTTCTGCCCTTCTTTAGGTGCTGAGCATGTCTTATATAGACCCTTGAACAGTGTTTATGACCTGGAAACTGGATACTTGTTTGAACAGTTCCGGTTAGTTTAAGTGCACAGTGTACTACAGTGATACTACAGTGTTCAGTGTTTTACATGTGCTTGTTTACAATGTGTCAGAATGTTTCAGTCCTCTCCTAAGTCCACCTCATAATCGTCTTCTTCCTGGGCTTCTGAAGTAGACTGGGAAATGATTTGACTAGGGGAGGGTTGAGCATCTTGTTCCCGGAGTGTCTGGAGCAGTACTGTTAATTGGTTTACAAGACTTGTTTTATCCGCTGTTGATGATAGAAGAGAAGCGATCCTTGATTTTTGGTGAAGGAATTTGCTTTGTTCTGTCATGCAAAGGAATTGGGGATTTTCTTGAAACCACCTTTCTACTGCATCAGAGTCGACTCTTGGAATTTGGAATTTTGTCCACCATCTGGAGTAAGGTACTCGCTGTAGGACAGGCATGAGGTTTGATGTTTCATTGATCTTCATGCATTCGTATTTCCAGGAGAAAATCCATGAAACAGAGAGTTTAGAACAATAATGAAGATCCAAAGGAAAAGGATCATCACAGTTGAATTTTTGTTTAAATAATTCAAAAGCTTTAACAACCTCAGGTGGAAATATTTCAGGTAACGGACCAAAAAATTCCCACCAGTGAAAAAACCAATGAGGAAATTGATACTGGTTACCCTTTTTAAAATAGATGAACCAAGTATGAGAAAATCCAGAGTTTTGGTACCAGAAAACATTAGACCAAGCATCAACATAATCCCAATAATTATATCCATCGGGAAAATAATTGATTCCAAAGTTTTTTGGTCTGTATAAATCTTGCCCCCATTGAGATGGAGTAAGAATGTTTAAAATTTGGATTCTTGTGAAAGCTAATTCATTGTCATTCTTTCTATCTGAGGTATGTTTGATCTCGACAGATCCAGAATGAACTAGAATTAGTTCATAGTACTCTCTTGTTTTTGGGATAGCTGAAGGTTTAAAATGCATCCCAGAAGGAAAGATATTTGCAGCTACTTGGTTTGGGTTGGGATGGAACCATTCGGGTTCTACCTGAATGATGTTTCGTTTGTTTTTGGATTTTTTGAGAAAGGGAGTGCTATCCTGTGTGTTGGATAGCACAGGAGTATGGGGAACAATTGCCTTTGAAGAGGATGCAATTGTTACCTGGTTAGGCTGAGGGTTGGATAGATCATATTGTTGTTTAGTTATGATCTCTTGGGGTATGAGAGCTTGTTTATCTTTAGTGAGAGGTCGTACATTTTTAGTGACTATGTGGCCCCACGTGGTTTGTGGAATCTGTTTTTGGGTGTAGGCCAGAGCATATGAGTCAACTGTTTGTTTAGGAGAGGTTTGGTTTTGGGGTTTTTGGGTTGATGACCCAGAAGGAGTAGATGACTCCTGTTTAAGTTTTTGGGTTGATGACCCAGATGGAGTGGATGACTCCGGTTTAGATTGCTGCAACTGTGGAGATCCTTGAGTTTGGGATCTATGTTGTTGCAAGATTTGTTTAATAAATTCTTCCAGCTCTTGGCTAGAACAATCTTGGTTTTGGGCATCTTGGAAGATGCTTAATTGTTTATCTTCTGATGGCTCTTTGGCCTTGTCATCTGAGGCTTTTTTCTTTTTGGGCATGTCTGGTTGATTAGGCTTATCTACCCTGTAAAAACTCACGGGTAAGAAAATCTGGAAGAGAATTAGAAGCACCTTTAATAAATTCAATATCAAAATCAAAGATACTTAAGATTGCTTGCCAGCGAGCAAAAACTTGTTTTGATGCAAGATTTTTAACATCTTTTTGCAAAACATCTTTTGCTGATTTACAATCAATACGCACAAGAAATTTTTGGTTTAGAAGATCAGATTGAAATTTGGAAATGCACAAAACAATTGCCAGTATTTCCTTTTTTATGGTGGAATAGTTTTGTTGGGTACTATTCCAATGTTTAGAAGTGAAAGAGACAATTTTTTCGTGATTGTCTACTCGTTGTTTAAGGATGCCACCATATCCTATATCAGAGGCATCAGTCTCAACAATTTTGAAAGAAGAAGGGTCAGGAAGGCTAAGACAAGGAAGTTGCTTAACCTGGAGTTTAATTTGTTTGACAATATTGGAATGGACGTCTGTCCATGGAGGAGGGTTTTGTTTAAGACGCTGATGGAGCGGTTTAAGAAAGTTGCTTAAATGGGGGATAAAGTCAGCAACATAATTTAAACACCCTAAAAATCTTTGAAGTTGTGTTTTCTCAAGGATTTGGTTAGGAAACTTGTCAGCAAATTGAATGGCTCTGTCGATGGGGGTGATGGACCCCTGGTGGATCCAATGCCCAAGAAACCTGATCTTAGTTTGGAAAATAGAAATTTTTGGTTTAGAAACTACCAATCCGTTTGTTTCTACAACTTTCATAAAACAATTTATATGTTTAAAATGTTGATCAATTGAATGAGAATAGATCAATACATCATCAATATAAACAATGATGAACTGGCTATAGTCATTAAAGATCTCATTCATAATTCTCTGGAATTCAGAAGGTGCATTTTTCAACCCAAAAGGCATAACATTCCACTCATACTGTCCAAACGGAACAGTGAAAGCAGTTTTATACCTATCTTTTTGAGAGATTTGGATCTGCCAAAATCCAGATTTCATGTCAAATTTTGAAAAGATTTTTGCAGAATATAATCGTTTTAAGAGATCAGATTTATTAGGAATTGGGTATCTAATCCATCGTAAAGCATCATTCAAAGGTTTATAATTGATGACAAGTCTTGGGGCTCCTCGTTCTAGTTCAGCATTTTTATTAACATAGAAAGCAGCACAAGACCATGGACTCCTAGATTTACTAATTAATTTTTTATTTAAAAGTTCTTGAATTTCTTTTTTACAAGTTTCAAGAAGTTCAGAAGTCATCTGGATAGGTCTTGATTTTGTTGGGATTTGAGTTTCCAAGAAATTTGTTTCATAGGGCAAATCAACAACATGTTTTTTACGATTCCAGAAAGCATTAGGTAGATCCGAGCAAATATTTTGGTGGATTTTATCTAAGCAGTCTTGAATTCGTTGTTTAACTTGTGGCTGAGCTAGCTGTGTTTCAATTTGTTTAAAAGAAATGTCTTCTCTTAAAAAGTTTATTTGCTGTTGTTTTGAAGAAAGAAGATTTAACTCTTTTATTCTAGGTTTTTGTGTAAAAGGGAATGCAATTGTTTTCCCTAAGTGCTCAAAGGATATTCCATCCTGACTAGTTAGATATGGGAATATGGAACCAGCAAAGGGTTGTCCTAAGATGATTTGGTTCCCCATATTTTTAACTAATATGAATGGTTGTTGAACACGAAATCCATTATTTTCAATAACAACATTTGTAATTTTATATTTAACATCTAGGGGTGTTTGTGCCACGCCACTAAATCTCTCAGTTGTTTTTTCATAATATTTGGTGGGAACAATGCCTTCATTAAAACAATTAGAAGCTGCTCCTGTATCAAACAAAACAGGTTGTTCTAGGATAAATTCGTCATTGATAATGATTTTAGCAAGGATATGAAATTTTGGGATTAATACTTTAGAAATTAAGCTAATAAATGTTTCATCATGGTCATCAGTTTCATGACCTGAAAGAGCTTGTTGTTCATTTGGTTTATGGGATTCAAGCTGGATATCTTGGATTTGGGATATTGCAGCTGCATGTGTTTCTTGTTGAAGTTTAATATAAGAGACCTCAGCCTTGAGATTATGTATCTCATGCTGGAGGTCTTGTATGGTGGCAGGTTTAACAGAATGTTTGAATCGGTTTATGGTTTCTGTTAAATCATATTTATTCGAGATTAAAGATGGTTTATTTTTGAAAGAACTCGGGTTTTCATTGAGAAGTTCTTTAAATTTAAACAAGTATTCGCCCTTTTCATTATCAGGAAGTTTAGTGATAATGTCAAGGAGTAAATCTTGTTCTTTAGTAATGACATTAATCGAAGAAGAGGATGATTCTTCAATGTCATCGTCTTGGATATTGTTTAGATCCTCTGAAGAGCTTTTGGTATCATCTGTCTCAGATTCTAGTAAAAGATTATTAATTTGATCAAGGATTGGTTGGTCAATATTCCTAATCTTGTTAAGTTTGCGAGTCAAACGACAGTATTTTGAAATGTGCCCTTGTTTGCCACATTTAAAACATTTTATTTTATTTTGAGAAGGATCATTTTTGGGTTTAGATCTAGACTCTTTGTGTGGCGATCTAGATTCTTTGTGTGGCCACCTAGGGGTTGTTTTTTGTTTATACTTATGGTAGGTTGGTTTGTCAGTTCTAAACTGCCTTGGTTTAGATGGCTTAGATTTTTTACAAGCAGGAAAGCCGAACTGTTCACAGAATGTGCCCAGCTCTTTACTCCTTGTAGCCTTTTCTTTGGCAAGTTGTTTTTGAATTTTGTCATCCTGACAAATTTTAAGAGCAGTTTTTTGGACATAAGAAATCAATTGTCCATAACTTAAGCATTCATAAGGGATGTTGCCATCATGTTGGTTTCGAAGCTTTTCTCTAACTTTATCACCCAAAGATTTAGGTAATCCAGCTAGGAATTTTTCTTTCCAAAATGGCTGATTGGCATCATCTCTTGTGAGTACTCGTTGTAAAAAGTTATCTCTATACCAACGAAAATCGGATAGAGTTCTGCACTTAAGATTTGAGAGGAGTTCTGCTGATCTGTCTTTCCAAATAGATGGATCTCCAATAAAATGTTTAATAATTGTAAAAATCAAAGTGTTTACAGAATCAGGAATAGAACATCCATCAGATGTTATGGGTGTTCCATCTGCTTCAGTTTTTACAGAGGTAAATATGGCAAGTTTGTCCTCAGGGGAGAGATAATTATCCCACCAGCCTTTTAGTTGTCCGGAAAATCCAGCCACTAATAGGTTGGTAATGGATTCATCTGAGGCATTGTTTTGGGTTTGGTATGCCGTACTTACCATTGTCATTTGCTGAAGAATCTGTAATATGTTTGTTTCACTTTGACCATCTATGTTCCATTCATAAATATGATCAGCACTAAATGATTTAAAATTCTGATTTAATCTTTCTTCTAATAAAATATCAGGAGGCGAAGCTCGGGAATAATAAAGTTTAGAAGGTTTTTTCCAATTTTGATTATTGATTTGGAGTGGGGCTGATTCTGAAAGTTTAGATTCTGTGTCAGAGTCTTTTTCAATATTCATTACATTTTTTGAGGATGAGGATGTTTGAGTTTGAGGTGTATCGGGGACAACTGTGGACTGGAGTTGGCTAATCTTATACTCAACTTGTTTTAATAAATCAGCTCTGTTATTTAAGAATTCTGACTTAATCTTTGAGCTAAGTTGGAATGGTTTAAAGAGTGGGGCCTCTAATTTAGGGACTGGTGATTTACTGGGGTCAAGCAGAGGAGCTGTTTTTTGGATCACATAATCCCCTAAAGTTTGGAGGTATTGATTAGTATAATTATTTTGTTCTAAGATATTTTTTATATCGATAGGGTCAATTGGGTTTTTTAAATTTTTATATTTGAAGGGTGCAGCAAGTATAGGGTTATTTTGGTCATCTGTTAATTTGGGAATTTGTACTGTTTTGGGAGGAGGAAATTTAGATGAAATTGTTGAGCCGTCTGGGGATTTCCATTCCCTTTTGGTCATGTTTATTTTGTTTGTAAAAGGATATTTAATGTTGTTGGTTTGGGCGTAAGCATTAAACCAGTCGAAGAATGGGATGTTTTCTTGGATGTTTTCAAGAAATCTGTAAAATTTGTTTTGGATATTTTGTCTGTTGGATCCTTTAAAGTTTTGAAAAAACCATTTTCTCTGAAGTTGGTTATCTGTAGAATAAAATTCTTCTCTAAGGGTTTGTTTATCAATAGAGAACTGTTTTTCTAAAACATTGATGGGTTGGAAGTTTTCACCGTCGTTGAGAGGCACACTTTCATAAGGTTCTCCTACATTCATGGATGAATAAGTTGGAGATTGTGGTGGTTGTGAGTCTTCAGCTCTTTCATAACTAGTTTGAGGAATGTTTGACGAATTATCGACTCCCTGGATTAGGACATTTGTTTGAGGAGGAATGTTTCTGGGAGTTGTTGAAGGGGGTGCTGGCATATAAATGACAGACGGAGGTTTAGAAAACGAACAAGAATGCCGTGCTGGTTCTATATTGGATCTACAGTCTTCGTATAAGGAAGCAGATCTAACACTGAAAGAGCAAGACCTTCTAGGTCTTTCAAATGATAATTTAACAGTCCCATCAGTTGTTTGAGTGACTTTGCTTACTTGATTTATTGGACAAGGAGCAGGTTTTGAAGCCTTTTCTAAAGTCCAATCTTCAGGTAACTCAACGTCATTCCACATAATAGTTTTGGGGATTGTTAAATTAACATGGGTTTGGTCTGTCAAGAATATAATAGTTTGGCCATTATCCGGTGGCACTTGGGCTAAAGAGTTAGATGAGTTTGAAACCTTGTAATGCACCCGATATGTTAAGGTAGCAGGTATAGATCCCTGTTTCATGTTTAAACCATGTAGTTTAAGTTTTAGTTTTAACACTTCACGGACTTGTTCGTCTTTTAATTCGACCATCCTATCTGGATAGCAGTTAAAATAGACTGGACCATTGTGGAGACCAAACTCAGCTGCGGCTAACAGTGAATCTGAAAAGTCATTATGCCTGTTATCTAATAGACACACTAGGGCTGAAACGTTTAAACCTTTTCGAATTAGGGGTTTAATGGCCACTTGTACACTTCCCACGTGTAAAAAGTTCCATTTTTTCTTATGTCTTTCAATGGATTTTTGAGAAAGGAGATAAAAATCGTGTTTATCAGGGTGGACAGAGACTGACTCTTCAACAGTTCTAACTATATGGTTAGAAGCAGAAAACCAGCTTTTATCTTGTTGTTTATAGAGTGTGTTTAAAGCTATTGGGGGTAACACCCAATCATCAATATGTTGGTTTATGTTTTCAAAAGAAATTTCTTCTTTAAAAATATGTTTAGAAGTTTTTGAGGAGGTTTCTTCGTGATTTGAGGTGTCTATGGGAATAGAAGAAGAACTACTACAACCATGACGAGAAGAAAACGAGCGAAATAAAAAGGACATAGTGAAAAGAGGAAGGTGTAAAGAAAGCAGGATATAAGAATGATCAGAAGAAAGTAAGCAAGAGAAGGAAAGCACGGAGTAAAAAGTCAGAGATACATACTCCCATTCCTTAGTATCTTCACCTTCCGGATCTGTAGTGGTGTGATGATTAAATTGATTTTGCTTCTATGAATTAGATACCTGCCTAGGAGATTAAATATGATACTTAAAGACTGTAAATAAGGTAGTTATGCTCTAGCCAAAAGATAGTGTCTCGGCTATTATACACTACTGCGTGAGGTAACCGCCTGCCTAACTCTTGGACTTATGGCCTAAAAACATCTCACGGAAGGGCTCATGTATAATAACAAAGAACTATAATATAAGGCTATGTGAGCAGAAAAACTCTTTTTTTTTTTTTTTTTTTTTTTTTTTTTAGCAGAGATCTAATAGCATAGAAGAAAAATCAATCTAATTAACACATCTCTACTTCACCTTCCGGCTCTGATACCAAGTAGGGGGAGCTCTGATACCAAGTAGGGGGAGCGAGTCCCGAAGGGCGCGGAGGATCACGAGTAGGAAAAGGAAAAGGAAGTAGAGCAGAAGTAACACTTCTTTAAAACATAAATAACTATGCAGATGCAGAAGGGGGTGTTCTGTAAGAATCAAAGGGCGTATGAACTGAGGCGGTAGAACCTGCCAAGCTAGTTCATTGTAACAGCCTCCTTGATTCCCAGAAGAGGTAAGGATATGATGCAGAAAGTAATAAGATAACTGGGAAATATAAAGCTTTATTTAATAAAACATGAAACTTACAAAGAAATGAAACAAAGGAAGTAGAAGGAAAGGGAAGGGAAGAGATTCTCAGAACACTCAGAGCTTCTCTCTCTAAGTCTCTTTCTCTCTACAATGGCTATTCGGATCTCAAAATAAGTTCTGCCCTTCTTTAGGTGCTGAGCATGTCTTATATAGACCCTTGAACAGTGTTTATGACCTGGAAACTGGATACTTGTTTGAACAGTTCCGGTTAGTTTAAGTGCACAGTGTACTACAGTGATACTACAGTGTTCAGTGTTTTACATGTGCTTGTTTACAATGTGTCAGAATGTTTCAGTCCTCTCCTAAGTCCACCTCATAATCGTCTTCTTCCTGGGCTTCTGAAGTAGACTGGGAAATGATTTGACTAGGGGAGGGTTGAGCATCTTGTTCCCGGAGTGTCTGGAGCAGTACTGTTAATTGGTTTACAAGACTTGTTTTATCCGCTGTTGATGATAGAAGAGAAGCGATCCTTGATTTTTGGTGAAGGAATTTGCTTTGTTCTGTCATGCAAAGGAATTGGGGATTTTCTTGAAACCACCTTTCTACTGCATCAGAGTCGACTCTTGGAATTTGGAATTTTGTCCACCATCTGGAGTAAGGTACTCGCTGTAGGACAGGCATGAGGTTTGATGTTTCATTGATCTTCATGCATTCGTATTTCCAGGAGAAAATCCATGAAACAGAGAGTTTAGAACAATAATGAAGATCCAAAGGAAAAGGATCATCACAGTTGAATTTTTGTTTAAATAATTCAAAAGCTTTAACAACCTCAGGTGGAAATATTTCAGGTAACGGACCAAAAAATTCCCACCAGTGAAAAAACCAATGAGGAAATTGATACTGGTTACCCTTTTTAAAATAGATGAACCAAGTATGAGAAAATCCAGAGTTTTGGTACCAGAAAACATTAGACCAAGCATCAACATAATCCCAATAATTATATCCATCGGGAAAATAATTGATTCCAAAGTTTTTTGGTCTGTATAAATCTTGCCCCCATTGAGATGGAGTAAGAATGTTTAAAATTTGGATTCTTGTGAAAGCTAATTCATTGTCATTCTTTCTATCTGAGGTATGTTTGATCTCGACAGATCCAGAATGAACTAGAATTAGTTCATAGTACTCTCTTGTTTTTGGGATAGCTGAAGGTTTAAAATGCATCCCAGAAGGAAAGATATTTGCAGCTACTTGGTTTGGGTTGGGATGGAACCATTCGGGTTCTACCTGAATGATGTTTCGTTTGTTTTTGGATTTTTTGAGAAAGGGAGTGCTATCCTGTGTGTTGGATAGCACAGGAGTATGGGGAACAATTGCCTTTGAAGAGGATGCAATTGTTACCTGGTTAGGCTGAGGGTTGGATAGATCATATTGTTGTTTAGTTATGATCTCTTGGGGTATGAGAGCTTGTTTATCTTTAGTGAGAGGTCGTACATTTTTAGTGACTATGTGGCCCCACGTGGTTTGTGGAATCTGTTTTTGGGTGTAGGCCAGAGCATATGAGTCAACTGTTTGTTTAGGAGAGGTTTGGTTTTGGGGTTTTTGGGTTGATGACCCAGAAGGAGTAGATGACTCCTGTTTAAGTTTTTGGGTTGATGACCCAGATGGAGTGGATGACTCCGGTTTAGATTGCTGCAACTGTGGAGATCCTTGAGTTTGGGATCTATGTTGTTGCAAGATTTGTTTAATAAATTCTTCCAGCTCTTGGCTAGAACAATCTTGGTTTTGGGCATCTTGGAAGATGCTTAATTGTTTATCTTCTGATGGCTCTTTGGCCTTGTCATCTGAGGCTTTTTTCTTTTTGGGCATGTCTGGTTGATTAGGCTTATCTACCCTGTAAAAACTCACGGGTAAGAAAATCTGGAAGAGAATTAGAAGCACCTTTAATAAATTCAATATCAAAATCAAAGATACTTAAGATTGCTTGCCAGCGAGCAAAAACTTGTTTTGATGCAAGATTTTTAACATCTTTTTGCAAAACATCTTTTGCTGATTTACAATCAATACGCACAAGAAATTTTTGGTTTAGAAGATCAGATTGAAATTTGGAAATGCACAAAACAATTGCCAGTATTTCCTTTTTTATGGTGGAATAGTTTTGTTGGGTACTATTCCAATGTTTAGAAGTGAAAGAGACAATTTTTTCGTGATTGTCTACTCGTTGTTTAAGGATGCCACCATATCCTATATCAGAGGCATCAGTCTCAACAATTTTGAAAGAAGAAGGGTCAGGAAGGCTAAGACAAGGAAGTTGCTTAACCTGGAGTTTAATTTGTTTGACAATATTGGAATGGACGTCTGTCCATGGAGGAGGGTTTTGTTTAAGACGCTGATGGAGCGGTTTAAGAAAGTTGCTTAAATGGGGGATAAAGTCAGCAACATAATTTAAACACCCTAAAAATCTTTGAAGTTGTGTTTTCTCAAGGATTTGGTTAGGAAACTTGTCAGCAAATTGAATGGCTCTGTCGATGGGGGTGATGGACCCCTGGTGGATCCAATGCCCAAGAAACCTGATCTTAGTTTGGAAAATAGAAATTTTTGGTTTAGAAACTACCAATCCGTTTGTTTCTACAACTTTCATAAAACAATTTATATGTTTAAAATGTTGATCAATTGAATGAGAATAGATCAATACATCATCAATATAAACAATGATGAACTGGCTATAGTCATTAAAGATCTCATTCATAATTCTCTGGAATTCAGAAGGTGCATTTTTCAACCCAAAAGGCATAACATTCCACTCATACTGTCCAAACGGAACAGTGAAAGCAGTTTTATACCTATCTTTTTGAGAGATTTGGATCTGCCAAAATCCAGATTTCATGTCAAATTTTGAAAAGATTTTTGCAGAATATAATCGTTTTAAGAGATCAGATTTATTAGGAATTGGGTATCTAATCCATCGTAAAGCATCATTCAAAGGTTTATAATTGATGACAAGTCTTGGGGCTCCTCGTTCTAGTTCAGCATTTTTATTAACATAGAAAGCAGCACAAGACCATGGACTCCTAGATTTACTAATTAATTTTTTATTTAAAAGTTCTTGAATTTCTTTTTTACAAGTTTCAAGAAGTTCAGAAGTCATCTGGATAGGTCTTGATTTTGTTGGGATTTGAGTTTCCAAGAAATTTGTTTCATAGGGCAAATCAACAACATGTTTTTTACGATTCCAGAAAGCATTAGGTAGATCCGAGCAAATATTTTGGTGGATTTTATCTAAGCAGTCTTGAATTCGTTGTTTAACTTGTGGCTGAGCTAGCTGTGTTTCAATTTGTTTAAAAGAAATGTCTTCTCTTAAAAAGTTTATTTGCTGTTGTTTTGAAGAAAGAAGATTTAACTCTTTTATTCTAGGTTTTTGTGTAAAAGGGAATGCAATTGTTTTCCCTAAGTGCTCAAAGGATATTCCATCCTGACTAGTTAGATATGGGAATATGGAACCAGCAAAGGGTTGTCCTAAGATGATTTGGTTCCCCATATTTTTAACTAATATGAATGGTTGTTGAACACGAAATCCATTATTTTCAATAACAACATTTGTAATTTTATATTTAACATCTAGGGGTGTTTGTGCCACGCCACTAAATCTCTCAGTTGTTTTTTCATAATATTTGGTGGGAACAATGCCTTCATTAAAACAATTAGAAGCTGCTCCTGTATCAAACAAAACAGGTTGTTCTAGGATAAATTCGTCATTGATAATGATTTTAGCAAGGATATGAAATTTTGGGATTAATACTTTAGAAATTAAGCTAATAAATGTTTCATCATGGTCATCAGTTTCATGACCTGAAAGAGCTTGTTGTTCATTTGGTTTATGGGATTCAAGCTGGATATCTTGGATTTGGGATATTGCAGCTGCATGTGTTTCTTGTTGAAGTTTAATATAAGAGACCTCAGCCTTGAGATTATGTATCTCATGCTGGAGGTCTTGTATGGTGGCAGGTTTAACAGAATGTTTGAATCGGTTTATGGTTTCTGTTAAATCATATTTATTCGAGATTAAAGATGGTTTATTTTTGAAAGAACTCGGGTTTTCATTGAGAAGTTCTTTAAATTTAAACAAGTATTCGCCCTTTTCATTATCAGGAAGTTTAGTGATAATGTCAAGGAGTAAATCTTGTTCTTTAGTAATGACATTAATCGAAGAAGAGGATGATTCTTCAATGTCATCGTCTTGGATATTGTTTAGATCCTCTGAAGAGCTTTTGGTATCATCTGTCTCAGATTCTAGTAAAAGATTATTAATTTGATCAAGGATTGGTTGGTCAATATTCCTAATCTTGTTAAGTTTGCGAGTCAAACGACAGTATTTTGAAATGTGCCCTTGTTTGCCACATTTAAAACATTTTATTTTATTTTGAGAAGGATCATTTTTGGGTTTAGATCTAGACTCTTTGTGTGGCGATCTAGATTCTTTGTGTGGCCACCTAGGGGTTGTTTTTTGTTTATACTTATGGTAGGTTGGTTTGTCAGTTCTAAACTGCCTTGGTTTAGATGGCTTAGATTTTTTACAAGCAGGAAAGCCGAACTGTTCACAGAATGTGCCCAGCTCTTTACTCCTTGTAGCCTTTTCTTTGGCAAGTTGTTTTTGAATTTTGTCATCCTGACAAATTTTAAGAGCAGTTTTTTGGACATAAGAAATCAATTGTCCATAACTTAAGCATTCATAAGGGATGTTGCCATCATGTTGGTTTCGAAGCTTTTCTCTAACTTTATCACCCAAAGATTTAGGTAATCCAGCTAGGAATTTTTCTTTCCAAAATGGCTGATTGGCATCATCTCTTGTGAGTACTCGTTGTAAAAAGTTATCTCTATACCAACGAAAATCGGATAGAGTTCTGCACTTAAGATTTGAGAGGAGTTCTGCTGATCTGTCTTTCCAAATAGATGGATCTCCAATAAAATGTTTAATAATTGTAAAAATCAAAGTGTTTACAGAATCAGGAATAGAACATCCATCAGATGTTATGGGTGTTCCATCTGCTTCAGTTTTTACAGAGGTAAATATGGCAAGTTTGTCCTCAGGGGAGAGATAATTATCCCACCAGCCTTTTAGTTGTCCGGAAAATCCAGCCACTAATAGGTTGGTAATGGATTCATCTGAGGCATTGTTTTGGGTTTGGTATGCCGTACTTACCATTGTCATTTGCTGAAGAATCTGTAATATGTTTGTTTCACTTTGACCATCTATGTTCCATTCATAAATATGATCAGCACTAAATGATTTAAAATTCTGATTTAATCTTTCTTCTAATAAAATATCAGGAGGCGAAGCTCGGGAATAATAAAGTTTAGAAGGTTTTTTCCAATTTTGATTATTGATTTGGAGTGGGGCTGATTCTGAAAGTTTAGATTCTGTGTCAGAGTCTTTTTCAATATTCATTACATTTTTTGAGGATGAGGATGTTTGAGTTTGAGGTGTATCGGGGACAACTGTGGACTGGAGTTGGCTAATCTTATACTCAACTTGTTTTAATAAATCAGCTCTGTTATTTAAGAATTCTGACTTAATCTTTGAGCTAAGTTGGAATGGTTTAAAGAGTGGGGCCTCTAATTTAGGGACTGGTGATTTACTGGGGTCAAGCAGAGGAGCTGTTTTTTGGATCACATAATCCCCTAAAGTTTGGAGGTATTGATTAGTATAATTATTTTGTTCTAAGATATTTTTTATATCGATAGGGTCAATTGGGTTTTTTAAATTTTTATATTTGAAGGGTGCAGCAAGTATAGGGTTATTTTGGTCATCTGTTAATTTGGGAATTTGTACTGTTTTGGGAGGAGGAAATTTAGATGAAATTGTTGAGCCGTCTGGGGATTTCCATTCCCTTTTGGTCATGTTTATTTTGTTTGTAAAAGGATATTTAATGTTGTTGGTTTGGGCGTAAGCATTAAACCAGTCGAAGAATGGGATGTTTTCTTGGATGTTTTCAAGAAATCTGTAAAATTTGTTTTGGATATTTTGTCTGTTGGATCCTTTAAAGTTTTGAAAAAACCATTTTCTCTGAAGTTGGTTATCTGTAGAATAAAATTCTTCTCTAAGGGTTTGTTTATCAATAGAGAACTGTTTTTCTAAAACATTGATGGGTTGGAAGTTTTCACCGTCGTTGAGAGGCACACTTTCATAAGGTTCTCCTACATTCATGGATGAATAAGTTGGAGATTGTGGTGGTTGTGAGTTTTCAGCTCTTTCATAACTAGTTTGAGGAATGTTTGACGAATTATCGACTCCCTGGATTAGGACATTTGTTTGAGGAGGAATGTTTCTGGGAGTTGTTGAAGGGGGTGCTGGCATATAAATGACAGACGGAGGTTTAGAAAACGAACAAGAATGCCGTGCTGGTTCTATATTGGATCTACAGTCTTCGTATAAGGAAGCAGATCTAACACTGAAAGAGCAAGACCTTCTAGGTCTTTCAAATGATAATTTAACAGTCTACTTCCATTGTGGATAGCAGTTAAAACATTGGAATAGCAGCGCTTAAGCACTGCTATAGGGCCCCTGGGATTTAATTTTATTTTGAAAAATAAGTAAAACAATTTAATAAAATCATTGAAAAATTAAGAAATGGCAAATATATTAAAAAAAATACTTATTTATCCCCTTGAGATTTACAAATTAGTTAGATAAAAATATTTTGATAAAATTTTAAAAATATAAAACAATTAAAAAATAATGCATTTAAATTGTTTTTATTAAATGGGGTAACATATAAAAATTAAATCCCAGGGGGCCTATAGCAGCGCTTAAGCGCTGCTATAGGCCCCCTGGGATTTAATTTTATTTTGAAAAATAAGTAAAACAATTTAATAAAATCATTGAAAAATTAAGAAATGGAAAATATATTAAAAAAGTACTTATTTAGCCCCCAGGAATTTAAAAATTAGATAAAAACAATTTAATACAATTTTAAAAATTTGAAACAATTAAAAAGAAACAAAAACATTTAAATTATTTTTATTAAATTGGGTTACATATAAAAATTAAATCCCAGGGGGCCTATAGCAGAGCTTAAGCGCTGCTATAGGGCCCCTGGGATTTAATTTTATTTTGAAAAATAAGTAAAACAATATAATTAAATCATTGAAAAATTAAGAAATGGCAAATATATTAAAAAAATACTTATTTATCCCCCTGGGATTTACAAATTAGTTAGATAAAAATATTTTGATAAAATTTTAAATATCTTAAACAATTAAAAAAAAGCATTTAAATTGTTTTTATTAAATAGTTTTACATATAAAAATTAAATCTCAGGGGCCTATACCAGCGCTTTTTGATAAAATTTTAAATATCTTAAACAATTAAAAAAAAACATTTAAATTGTTTTTATTAAATTGTTTTACATATAAAAATTAAATCCCAGGGGCCTATACCAGCGTTTAAGCACTGGTATAGGCCCCTAGGATTTAATTTTTATATTGAAGCCCATAGCTGATGATCTCTCTTGGCGCCACATTTCCCAAAATTCCCCAAATATTATTTGTTTTTCCCTCCTTATTCCCCTAAAGCCCAGAACCTAAAGCATAGGAAAAACCTGAAATCAGAAGAATACCTCCTTATTCGTCCTCTTGTTCTTCCACAACAGCAACTTCGCGGCGGAACCGAGAGATTTGGGCGGACCGGACGAGCGAGATTTGGGCGGACTTCACGGCAGAACTGGGCGAACTTCGCGGTGGAGGTATTCTTTTGTAGCCCGCGGAGAGATTTGGGCGGACCCGATGAGTGTTCTACCAGATCTGTTCGATTAAGGTGAGTCATTTCACTATGCAGAACCTCAGCGGTTAATTCTGTCAATTTATTGTTTTCAATTTCTCTTGCTTTAACATCTGAACCCAAGTCTCAAAGTTACTTTCTTCCATAAGAAACACACAGCTCCATGCACCAACCACCATATTCCCCCATTTTCCATCAATTTGAAACTCAACTCTGTCTGCCATGACTTTGCGTTACAGATTCACCCTTGCTATCATCTTTCTTCTATATTCAAACAAGGCCAGTAACACCTTGTGATTGAAAATGGTTTTGAAAAATTCGGATCCCAGAAGTTATACTGATTGATGACTTAGGTATTCTTCCAAGAAGCCAACAAAGCAAATAAAATTTTGAATGGGTATTACAGATTAAATTGCTTCCAAAAATTTTGCACTTCGATTTTTCTTTCAAAATTTAGTGTCTAGATAGTATTTCTATTGTTATGATTTAATTAGGTTTGGCTTGTTGATGCATATGGAGCAACCCCTAAGTCTGAATATTGATATTACAAGCAGCAGGGAACACAAAATGCAACTAAGTTCTGATACAACAAACTCAATTTATTTAACAAAGAATGCGTTAACCTCACTGATTAATTTATTTAGAAAAAAAATGTTATCTTCTGATGAGAATTGCTTTTGTAAGTTAGACAAGGTGCATTGGAGAAAAAAAAGGCAATGGATGGGAGAGAAAAATCCTGTAACATGAAATTTGTTTAAATAAGTGCTGTCAACCTTACATTTCTATAGTCTAAGTAAACAAATGCTGTCATTTTTGTTCCTGCATAGGGATTTTGATGCCTTTTTAAATTTAACATTAATGTTATGAACAAGTCCATTTGATTTTTGTGCATAATGAGTTCACTTGAATATGTTAAACACTTGTGTTTGTCTAATTATTTGACTATACTGCTTGTAGGATTTTTATTTTTTTTATGTCAATTAATGCTGATTGTAGGATTTTCTCTAATTATTTGAGTATACTGCTTGTAGGATTTTCTCTAATTATGTTAAACAATTGTGTTCCAATTAATGCTATATATATGATCTGTGAATTCTATTGTGGTGGCTGGGCTATGTAAATCTATTGAGTTGATGATATGTATTTTGTGGAGTATCAATTTCTACGTTAAAAAGAGAGGGCTTTGAGCCTGAGAACGTTCATTTTGTAGCCGTTATACTGCCGAATTTTGTTAAAAAATAAGGTAACATCATAAGGTGGCTACCTAATGAGTAAGTCATATAGATCGATCTTACCGCCACTTTCCTTTAGTAGGTTACCATGTTGGATAGGAAATGGATGTCTTGTGATCGGCGTTCAAGGGAATATATAGATGGAGCAAAAGAGTTCATTGAATTTGCTGCAGAGCATGCAGAGAATGCTAACAGAATTGTATGCCCCTGTTTGTCGTGTTTGTATGGAAAGCGTCTTCGTCCTCTTGACTTGTTAAGTCATTTAATTTGTCATGGAATCGATCAGTCTTATACACGATGGACAAAGCACTGTGAGACCTATGAAGATGAATGCGGAGACCAGGTACCTGATGTTAGTAGCGCTTCGAATGTGCTTCATAGAGACATGTGTGATGAGAGCGATGATCTTGAAGAAATGTTGAACGTGGTGGGTGAGGAGAATCCTGAAATGTTTGAGACACTGAAGAGCGATGCAGAGACGCCTTTGTATGTGGGATGCAGCAAATACACAAGATTGAGTGCGCTGCTTAAATTGTATAATCTGAAGGCGCGATACGGTTGGAGTGATGCAAGTTTCACCGCGCTGCTGTCTGCTCTGCGAGATATACTCCCATAAGCGAATGTACTCCCCTCGAAAACATACGAGGCAAAGCAAATTCTCCGGTCGACCGGTATGAAATATGAGAAAATACATGCATGCCCCAACGACTGTATTTTATTCCGGAACCAGTATTCGTCGTTGGAGAAGTGTCCTAAATGCAGCACATCTCGGTATGGAAAGAAAGGTAAGAGTCCTTCTAAAGTGTTATGGTACTTTCCGATCATTCCAAGATTTAGGCGCATGTACAGTAATGCGGATGTTGCAAGACTTTTGACATGGCACGCTGATGAGAGAATTAAAGACATCAAGACGCCCCCAATGGAAAAAAATTGATTACGAGTACCCTGATTTCGGTGAAGAACCGAGAAACCTACGGCTTGCTTTGGCAACCGATGGAATCAATCCGCATGGAGTTCAGAGTAGTACTCACAGTACATGGCCGGTGATTCTGATGATATACAACCTCCCCCCAAATTTGATCATGAAACGCAAGTTTATGATGCTTTCCATGTTTATTTCCGGGCCTAGACAGCCCGGCAACGATATAGATGTGTACTTGGATCCTTTGATTGAAGACCTGAAGCATATGTGGGATTCGGGTGAGACGGTTTTTGATGGATGTAAGGAAGAAAGTTTCAAATTGAGGGCCATGTTGTTTGGCACGATAAATGATTTCCCAGCGTATGGTAATTTGTCCGGATACAGCATCAAAGGATATGGTGAGTGCCCTATATGTGAAGATGATACCCATTCGATGCGGCTGGAGCATTGTAGGAAAAATGTTTACATAGGACATCGGAGGTTCCTGCCGTTAAAACATCATTGGTGGAGGTGGAAGAATGCATTTAACGGGAGCTTAGAAGAAGGTAGGCCACCGAGGATATTGACCGGGGATGACGTTTTTGAAAAGGTGAACGCGTTGGAGAATGATTTTGGCAAGCTTTTTGCTAAAAATGTGTTGACAAGTGGCTGGAAGAAGAGGTCCATATTCTTCGAACTCCCGTATTGGAAGTCCTTATATGTTAGGCACTTTCTGGATGTGATGCACATTGAAAAGAACATATGTGATAACCTAATTGGCACGTTCCTAAATATGCAAGGAAAGACTAAGGATGGTGTCAATTCAAGGTTAGATCTGCTCAAGTTGGGAATAAGACAAGAGTTGGCACCTATCGAGAGAGGATACCGCACTTATTTACCTCCAGCAGCTTACACCCTTTCAAAGAAAGAGAAAAGATCATTCTGTGAGTTCCTGAATGGGATCAAAGTTCCAGAAGGCTACTCCTCAAATGTAAAGAACCTTGTATCCGTGAAAGAGTTGAAGTTGAAGAAATTGAAATCTCATGATTTTCACGTCCTGATGCAAAATTTCTTACTGGTCGACATACGCAACATATTACCCAAGAAACTGCGTAGGACGATCACTAGACTGTGTATTTTCTTCAGGCTCATTTGTAGTAAAGTAGTTGATATAGGACGGTTGCAGGATTTGCAGAGGCAGATCATTCGTATCCTGTGCGAACTTGAAATGTATTTCCCCCCATCCTTCTTTGACATCATGGTTCACCTTACTGTACACTTGGTCAAAGAGGTTCAACTGTGCGACCCAATCTATTTGAGATGGATGTACCCGATTGAGCGGTTCATGAAAATTTTAAAGGGGTATGTCAAAAACAGATATCGACCAAAGGGGTGTATTGCTGAACGATACATCGTTGAAGAAGCAAGTGATTTGTGTGCCAATTACTTATCAAGTGTTGCACATGTTGGTTTGCCGAAGTCTCGTCACGATGGACGATTATTGGAGAAAGGAATAAGTGGGTTCAACTTAATACGCATTTCGAATGCTGAAAGGGAGCTTGCTCACTTGTATATTCTTCACAACAGTCCTGAGGTTGAACCATTCGTTGAAGAACACAAAAAACTCCTGCGGGAAATACACGGTGATAGAAATGAGAGTTTGATTACAAGAGAGCAAAACAAAACATTCATTAGATGGTTCAATGCTCACATTTGTCAGCAGTTTGATCTTAATGCTGGATCAGTTTCTGAAAGATTGTTTTGGCTGTCGAAAGGACTGGGTTTGCACGCATTTTCCTACACCGCCTATGCAATCAACGGTTACACATTCTATACAAAAGACCATGATGAAAAAAGCACAATGCAGAATAGTGGAGTCACACTTGTTGCCGAGGCATTACATATATCCAGTGTGAGAGATACAAATCCTATATATGCGAAGATGGCATACTTTGGTGTGATTGATTGCATTTAGGAGTTAGATTACACCATGTTCAGAGTTCCTGTGTTCCGATGTCAGTGGGTTAACAACCATAGTGGACGGCGGTTAGATGAATTTGGGTTTATATCGGTCGACCTTTCTAAAGTTGTATATAAGGATGATCCTTACATTCTACCGTCCCAAGCATCACAAGTGTTTTACATTGCCGATCCTTCTAAGAAGAATTGGTCAGTTGTCATGCAATCGAACAAAAATTATGCCGAACAAGTTGATGATGAAAGTAGTGATGATGATATGAATATGATAGAAGATGATCCTTCATTTGATACATTACTGGCAGAAGAGATTGATGCAGACGGATATGACGATGAAGATGAGCCTGTTTATGTAAGGAGTGATCATGAAGAAGGCATTTGGCTTAGCACAACCCTAAATCCAACAAAAAAGTTGAAGCAAACAATTTTAGATAATATAACACAGAGGAAAAAGAGACGAAAGCCTTCATATTGATTTAAGTTTGTATGTATTTCTGTTTTACATTGTGAAGTGCTTCATTTAATTATTTTGCACTAAAATCATGTATTGTTTCATTATTTTAATTTGCAGGAAAATGGATCCCTCCTGAACGACGAGGAAGAAGAACAACCGATTGTGGAGCCAGATATCGATGCGGGTAGAGAGGCTGTCGAGGCGGATGCTACCCGTGGCATCACCCTTATGCGTAAACTACTCAGGCGCAGATCTCTGGGAAAAAAGACCAGACTTAAATGGAACGAAAATAACCAACCAATCGGGGAGACTGCGAAAGACCTCTCTGGTTTTATTGGGTGCACTGTTCGGCAGAAAGTACCTATTACTATCACAGATTGGAGAACCGCAGGGAGCTGCAAGAACGCGGTTTGGTCAGAGATTCAGGTTAGGTGCCTTTTTACAATTTAGTTTTATTATGACAACATTGTAACTAACAAATCTAATATGATTTCTATTGTTACAGACCATGTTTCATATTGATGATTCTCATAGGGAGTATGTCATGCTGAAAGCTTCCAGAATGCATCGAGGTTTCCGCACAAATTTGACCAAGTACTTCCTGAGAGATGCAGACGGGGAGATCGTTCCAACACCCCCAGAGGCATTCGCAGGGTCAATTACCCAGGAACATCGGAATGAATTTGTGCAATCACGTTTGACACCGGAGTTTGAGGAAGTAAGTCAAAGAAATAGACAGGCGGCTAAAAGCTGTGAATATCCGTATATGGGCGGACAAAAGACCTTTCCTGAATTGGAGCAAGATATGGTATGTTAGTAACGCTTCTAAATACAAAATTATGAATAAATGTTTACATGATTAATTATGTGTTCACCTAGCTTGCTTGACAGATTAAGGAACAGGGCCTAGAAGGGAAGCTACCACGGCATGGCCTCTGGTTTCGGGGACACTCTCAAAAGGACGGTACCATCATTCACGACGAGGTCAGAAGAGTCCGTGAACGATGTGTAAGTCATTCTCTTGGACTTTGTAATATCATTTTAACTGGTGACTTTGCTAAGTTAATATCTAACAACCATTTCTTCTTGTTATAGGATATGTTGTCACAAGAATACCCTGACGAGGTCAACAAATTTGGCCCCGATGATTTCCTGAGCAGAGCGCTCGATCGCCCTGAGTATTCGGGCCGTGTTCGGGGCTCAGGTCTAGGGGTCACGCCCTCTTCTTACTTTGGCCGCCAACATAGGGCATCAAAAGGCGAAGTAAGAGCGTTACAAGAAGAAGTTCAAACTCTGAGGGAGGAGATGCAACGACGGGACGAGGAGATGCAACGACAAAACGAGGAACTGCATAGGAAGTACGAGCAGATGCTCGAATTTTACCAGTGATATAATGTTGCATCACAAACGTCGAACTTCGTGCAACAAGGTAATGTTCCTCCCGTCGAAAGTCCAAGCATAAGGGAGAGCTGTACGATGCTGCGGGCCCAAATTCCTCAGGTAGTTCATACATTCTCTGCTTACAAACTTGCAGCGACATTGTTATATTATGCGTTGTGAGCTAATGTTGTCAACTCTTTCGTAGGGCGAGTCAGACTGCAGGCTGTATATTGATTACTCTTTCAGTGAAGTAGTTGCCAGAAGGAAGGTCTACAACACTTCCAACACGACCCTGCACAACTCGCCGTTGCCTAAAAATGCACTGAGAGTAATGATTGAATCCTCCTACAACAACGCGGCACCAATACCGTTCCCTACTGATGAGATAACTAGGGTCCAAGATGCTATCGGTGCTTTCGTTGCTTGGCCCGTTGGTTTGATTGAGCCAACACCACAGGTTGTTATTTACTAATAGCATGTACACTAGCATTCATTGTGTTGGAAGAATGCTCTTTTATTTACATGTTTTTTCAGGGTACACGTTCTACCGGAAAGAAAGCACAAAGGCCTAATGTCCAAGGTACCGGTGGTCAAGTGATGAAGAAAAAGAGTTCACATACTGATCCATCGTCACAGGTGATTATTTACTAATCAATTAAACTAGCATTCTTTTTTATTGGAATAAAATTTCAGACTTTCTATTTACATGGTTTGTAGGCAACAAAAGCCAAGGGCAAGAAGAAAGTACAAGCGCCTCCTGTTATTGAACATACAAGCGCCGAGACGCCAAATCGTGCTTGATTGCGAGCACTTGCAGCCACCCTATCTCTCGAATTTATTGTCGAGATTCCATTCAATAGCCATGTATTTGGTGTGTCAAATATGAGTGAGCATGTTTCTAGGGATCAGCTCATGGAGGTGCTTGATGAAGGATGGCTCAGTGCTACGGTTATTACTTTATGAATCAAGTATATTTGCGTTTCTATTGGGGTTTCGTTTAATGTCATAAGTTTTACACTAATTGGGAGTTTGTATGGTTTCTTTGAAGGCACCTGTACGAACATGTCATGATTGCCGGGGATTATGTCTCGTTCGAATTCATAAGCCCCTATGAGATAGCACATATTACGGGCGTGAGCTATGACGAGCAGTCCGCGAAGCTTAAAAAGCGCTTTTCTTTAAAGGCAACAGGCATGACTTTATTCTTAGCTCCAATTAATACAGGGTAAGTCAATATGCATTATAGGTTTCATCGTATTCTTAGCTCCAAGCATCATTTATATATACTGACATAACGTTCTACAAAATTTTAGGCAGCACTTGCTTTTGCTTGTCATCTATCCGCAAGCATAAGGGAATCCCATGATTTACTATTTGGATCCTGTGTATGGTGCTGAACCAGAAAGTCGCCCAGCTTTGATGCGCCTCGTCAATAGGTACGTGAATGTCAGCATTCTTTGAATCTGTTGCATCATTTGTCATTTTATGACCCTAGCTAATAAAATTAATTTACTTTGTTTCGTTTCCAGCTCATTGACCAGTTTTCGGTCCTCCATTAACTTGAGTTATTCCAAAGCCCTTGACCAAAAAGATGCTTATAAGTGGCTCACAGTCCAGGTTCTACAAGTTATTCAATTTTTTAAACAATTTACTCAAACATAAAGTAAATGTTTCTCATATGATATCTGGTATTTTTTGTTACAGTGCCCCTTCCAACCCAATAACAACGATTGTGGATACTATGTGATGCAATTTATGAGGGATGTCGTTACACATGATCGATGTAGCATTCCATTGACAGTAAGTTTTATATTTTGCCAACTCTAATTATATTTGAACTTGTTATTAGATTTCAAGTATATTTGATTGACATTCAAATTTATCTCTCTATGCAGTATTACCCAGACGCACGTTGCCCCTCATTGTCGAGGGAAAAAATGAATGCGCTAATTGAGGAATGGTGCACTTATGTTCTATCTCCTTTTCAATAAGTACAAATGTAGATATATAATAGTATAGCTAGTAGCGTGCTGTTTCCCAATTAGATTGGTTGGTTCATTTGTACATTGCTCTCTGGATGAGTTATTGGTGTATTTTCGTTGCCTGGAACTGTATAGAATTGCTGGTATTTTAGCACTGATGCAGGTGGGGTATATAAAATAAAAGGAAATATTTAAAAAAAATTCAATACCAGCGCTTACTTCATTAAGCGCTGCTATAGGTAAATTTTAGGTGACCTATAGCAGCGCTGCTTTAGGCCACCTATTGCAGCGCTTAACAAGCGCTGCTATAGACCTAATAGCCTATAGTATCACTGGCTATTGCAGCGCTTATAAGCGCTGCTATAGGGCCAAAATAAGTTATGCTATAGGTATTTTCTGTAGTAGTGAACAAAAGCATGAAATTCCCTAACTACTAGAATAAAATTTTGTCGTTAATTATGATTTACTGATAAAAAATAGTTTTAACTTATTATTTTCGTTATTCCTGACACTACTACAGAAAATGTCTATAGCAGCACTTATTTTGGCCCTATAGCAGCGCTGCAATAGCCAGTGATGCTATAGGCTATTAAGCCTAACGCAGCGCTTGTTAAGCGCTAGGTGACCTAAAGCAGCGCTTAAGCGCTGCAATAGGTAATTTATTTTTTAAAAAAATAATACCTATAGCAGCGCTTATTTTCATAAGCGCTGCTATAGGTATTATTTTTTTAAAAAAAAATAATTTTTATCCCTGCATCAATTTAGAAATTACAGACATTCTCCCCTTCTCGGCCCAGAAAACTCGTAGGAACATGGGAGACAAGAATTAAATCCCGAAAATTCCCTAACCTCAAGAACACACATTCAATCCATTCCATAGTCTTAGAATTGCTAGAAATCACAAGCAATTAAACTTCAAAACAACAAACATCCGAAAATTCCAATTTTTGCTTCAGATGAACAGTACCAGATGAGGAATTTTGTGCAAAAATGGGTCTTATTCAACTTCCCTTCCCAAAATCGACACCCAAAACATTAAGAACAAGCCTCAAGAACCATTTCTATAATTTCAGAAGCTTCAAAAACATCTCAGAAATTCGAATCATTTCCCCCATTCCACTCAAAAATCGCGGCGGAAAAGAGAAAAAACAAGAGAAGAAGGCTTACCTAAACTTGTTTCAAGCTTCTCCGAACGTTTTCTGCCGTCAAACACCGTCGATGGGACCGATTCCGCCGCTGGAAGACGAAGAACAGATAAGAGAGAATGAGAGTGTGTGTGCGTCGGTGAGAGAGGGAGTTTGTGTGTGTGTGTTGAGAGATAGAGAAAGGGAAATAAAAGAAGAGTTCATGTGTGTGTGTCATTGAGGAGGGAGGGTGGATGAAATTAGGGAGGGAAATAAGGGAAAATGGCGCGGGTGTAAAAAATTGAAATTTTTAAATTTGATTTTAGATATTTTTTAAATAAAATTTAAATCACAAGGGCCTATAGCAGCGCTTATTTAAATCACAGGGGCCTATAGCAGCGCTTATTTAAATCACAGGGGCCTATAGCAGCGCTTAAGCGCTGCTATAGGCCCCTGTGATTTAAATTTTATTTAAATAATATCAAAAACCAATTTTAAAAATACTAATTCATTTTAAAAAAGGAAAGAAAATTTAAAACTAACTATTTACGCCTATCTAAGCCCCCTGTCATTTAAATTTTATTTAAAAAATATCTAAAACAAATTTTAAAAATACTAATTCATTTTAAAAAAGGAAAGAAAATTTAAAAATACATATTTAGGCCTATAGCAGCGCTTAAGCGCTGCTATAGGCCCCCCGGTATTTAATTTTTATTTAAAAAATATCTAAAACCAATTTTAAAAATACTAATTCATTTTAAAAAAGGGAAGATAATTTAAAAATACCTATTTAGGCCTATCTATGCCCCCTGTGATTTAATTTTTATTTAAAAAAAATGTAAAACAATTTTTTAATTTTTTTTAAATTGTTTTACATATTTTTTAATATAAAAAATAAACCCCAGGGGCCAATACCAGCACTTAAGCATTGCTATAGGCCCTTGGGATTTAATTTGTATTTAAAAAAAATGTTAAACAATTTGTCAATTTTTTTTAAATTGTTTTACATATTTTTTAATGTAAAATATAAACCCCAGGGGCCTATAAAATATAAACCCCAGGGGCCTATACCAGCGCTTAAGCGCTGCTATAGGCCCCTGGGATTTAATTTTTATTTAAAAAAATGTTAAACAATTTGCCAATTTTTTTTAAATTGTTTTACATATTTTTTAATTTAAAAAATAAACCCCAGGGGCCTATACCAGCCCTTAAGCGTTGCTATAGGCCCCTGGGATTTAAGTTTTATTTTAAAAAAAATGTTAAACAATTTGTCAATTTTTTCTAAATTGTTTTACATATTTTTTAATGTAAAATATAAACCCCAGGGGCCTATACCAGTGCTTAAGCGCTGCTATAGGCCCCTGGGATTTTATTTTTATTTAAAAAAAATGTTAAACAATTTGTCAATTTTTTTTAAATTGTTTTACATATTTTTTAATGTAAAATATAAACCCCAGGGGCCTATACCAGCGCTTAAGCGCTGCTATAGGCCCCTGGGATTTAATTTTTATTTAAAAAAATGTTAAACAATTTGCCAATTTTTTTTTAAATTGTTTTACATATTTTTTAATATATAAAATAAACCCCAGGGGCCTATACCAGCCCTTAAGCGTTGCTATAGGCCCCTGGGATTTAATTTTTATTTAAAAAAAATGTTAAACAATTTGTCAATTTTTTCTAAATTGTTTTACATATTTTTTAATGTAAAATATAAACCCCAGGGGCCTATACCAGCGCTTAAGCGCTGCTATAGGCTCCTGGGATTTTATTTTTATTTAAAAAAAATGTTAAACAATTTGTCAATTTTTTTAAAATTGTTTTACATATTTTTTAATTTAAAAAATAAACCCTAGGGGCCTATACCAGTGCTTAAGCGCTGCTATAGGCCCCTGGGATTTAATTTTTATTTAAAAAAAATGTAAAACAATTTACCAATTTTTTTTAATTTGTTTTACATATTTTTTAATATAAAAATTAAATCCCAGGGGCCTATACCAGCTTTTAAGCACTGCTATAGGCCCCCTGGGATTTAATTTTTATATGTAACCTAATTTAATAAAAACAATTTAAATGCTTTTGTTTCTTTTTAATTGTTTCATATTTTTAAAATTGTATCAAATTGTTTTTATCTAATTTTTAAATATCTGGGGGCTAAATAAGTATTTTTTTTAATATATTTTCCATTTCTTAATTTGCCAATGATTTTATTAAATTGTTTTACTTATTTTTCAAAATAAAATTAAATCCCAGGGGGTCTATAGCAGCGCTTAAGCGCTGCTATATGCTTGTACCTATACCATCACTTTTATTTATAAGCGCTGGTATAGGTCATATTATACCTATCCCATCACTTACATTTTATAAGCGCTGCTATTGTTGCGCTGCATAGGGTATTTCTGTAGTAGTGTGATTAATTTAAAACATAAAAAATAAATTATTATAAAAATATCATTTTTATTTGCATGTTTCTTGTTTTTTACAAAACCAAACTATTCCAAATTCATGAATTTAATTTTTAGGGAAAATTAATTCTTGAGCTATCTATAATTTTCTTCAAATTTTAATTTGGTTCATATGTGTGTGTTTTTCTTCTTGTTAAAAATTTAATTTTTTTCTTTAGCAATCTACAGTTTAACCCCAGCAACATTTCTTTTGTTAGCATTATTAGCCTATTTACATAAGCCAATTATGATAGATTCTGAAAGAGTAAAGTTAAATAATTCAATAAGAGGCCAAAAATAAATAGATACCAGCTCCTCACTAATCCTATTTTAAGGGTAAGGATGTGTTTTATTTGGTCACATTTATAAGTTATATTATTAAAATTTTTATGTAAATTTACAATGATACCATTTTTTTATTAGGTATTGACTCAATTTTATATTAAAGGTAGATATTAAATAGGAGTAAAATTGATAATTTATCCAAAACTTAAACAAGAGTTAATAACATTTAAATTTTTTTAGTATATGTGAAATAACTGATGAATAAAATAGTACCAAATTTAAAAGAGAAAATTAGTTAGAGGTCCTAAAAAATAAATAAATTAAGATGAGTTTCTACAAAGTTGCAAATAATAACTTTTAGCCTGACAATAATAACTTGTTTACAACTCTGTGGTATCACATCTAATTATGTATCAGCGTTCTTATGGCCCAGACCCCTCATGTCTCCAATCACATCAACAAATTTTGTCTAATCTCCTTGGTGAGGTGGACCACATATATTGTACGCATAGTATGAGGAATTCTTAGGTATACTGGGAGTGCCAACACATCTAAACACTGGCAAATGATATCAAGACATGTGGAGTATTTTATTCCACATGTCAACTGACTTGTCCCTCCCCATTTTTTGTATTATTTTAATGGTACTCATAGAAATGCATGCATTTTTATAATATTTCTTTCTCTCTCCACTGTAACACCCAACCTTTTTGTACCGCCTTCCCTACCCTTTCTTTGATTCTCTCTCCTCTCTCTCCTCTTCGCCAGCCCTACCACACTCTCTCTATTGTCTATATCATAGTAATCAAACCTGGCCGAGCTGGACCGGAACCCGCTAATTTGGATGCCAGACCGGGCCGGGTTGGTTGCTAATCCGGGCGATCCGGTGGTCCACGTGGGTCAACTCGGTCCGATTCCCCTCCCCCAAAAAAGTCTAAATGTAGTCGTTTATTTTTTTTAATGTTAATTTCATTATTCTATTCAATTTCCTCATTCCTGTCGATTCTTCTCCCTCACTCCATTCAGAATCTCTCTAGAAAAATGAAACCCTCTATGTTCTTCATGTCCGTCACCGATGTTCATGATCGCCATATTCGTCGTCGGCGTGGTCGTCGGTTCCCTTGCCTTCGCCATGTTCTTCGTTAGTGTAGTGATTATAGGGTTAAAGGTGAAAATATTTTGTTATCGTATACCTATTTTGATATAATGAATAGTTAGTACTGTGTATTAATTGGTTGCTAACCATTTTATGTCATTGGATGGTAGTATGATATGATATTATGATGTCTTTTTGTCATAATTTGTAAACAATGTTGATACTTTGATGATTTTTTTGTTGATGATTCAAGATGGTAAGTGAAGTTATTGTTGGGATTTTTGGAAATTATTGTTACTTAGATGATTTTTTAGTTAATTTTTTTATTCTTCATCGGGTTGACTCCTGGGTAGGTTATGGACTGACCCTCTGCCTCGACCAGGCTAGTTACCGGTGCGAGTTTAATTACCATTGTCTATATCATGTATGTCTCCTAAAAATTTAAGGTTATGAATTATATACGTATTTCATAAATAAAAACTAAAAAACTGTAAGGAAAATAAAATAATTTTTTTTAAAAAATTAACAAGGCTTGCATGAAAATAAAAAGTAGGAAAATATAAAAATAAAACATGCTATAATCAGAGAAAGGGAAGGGGAGACAATATGAAAAGATGGGGTTGCAGTGGAGAAAGAAAGATATATTATAAAAATGCAAGGATTTCTATGGATACCATTAAAATAATATAGAGTGGGGAGAGGCATGTCAGCTGACATGTGCGATGAAAATACTCCACACACGTTTTGATATCATTGTGTTCAAATGTGTTGGCACTCCCAGTATACCTAAGAATTCCTCCATATTGAGAACCTACGTGATAAAAATTGTCTGGCATATTATTCATGAATAACTTGGTCGCGAAACAAATAATAGATCGCTCTGATGAGCCCTTATTTAGAATTCTAAGCTAATTAAGTAATGAAAATAAGAAATTTGTAGGGACAGAATTTTGGATTTTCTTTCTAGAACAACATTGCAAAAATGATTAAATTCTACCTAAACTAAATTCTACCTAAACTGTGATTTAATTGGTATTGTTTCTTTTGTTTATATAGATGGCGAATGAAGATGGCCGGATATGGAAATGGGAAAATTAATCAAGATATAACTGATGGAATGGAATCCTTTAGAGTTTCAAACTAAATCATCGTAACTTTTAATGATTGGTGGATTTGAAATCACCAACTCAATTAATTAGCTTGAGCAAACATCCCAGGATTATATTAACTAAACATCTTAATGGTCACTACTAACTTTAACTAAATATCTCAATATTGAATACACTAACCAACTATTTACCTTCAAAGTGAAAATAAAATAAAAAAATTAATTCCTTTAGAAGTATTAAAAATTAGCTCAAATTTTTATGTATGATTTAGTTTAATAAAAAATTATTAAAAATTTTCTCATTACAATAATATTTATCGTTCAAAAGTATCTGAGACCCAAATTTTTGAGAAAATTCAACTCATTTTTAGTTTTGTGTAAGATATCTTACAGTGTTTGGCTCAACTTTTAAACACTAAATAAGCCTTTTTTTTCAATGAAAATGACTTATTGTGAAAAAATTCCAGATACTTATGTTTGGCTGGGCTTTTAGAAAATAAGGACTTATGACTTATAAGTCAAAATAAGTCTAAGTTCTTTTTTTCAACTTATGACTTATGACTTATGACTTATAAGTCACTTACGGAGGTGGACCCCACAATTCTAACTTATTTTACACATCCAATCACAATTAACCCAAACATAAATCACTTTTCCAAAAATCCATCCAAACATACATCTCATTACACAATATAACTTATGACTTATAAGTCACTTATAAGGCATATTTTTAACAGCCCATCCAAACATAAATCTTATTACACAATTTGACTTATTTTCAATTTGATTTATATATAAGTCACTTTTCCAGAAGTCCATTCAAACACAACTATATCTGAATGTCTCTCTCTTATGTTGCCGAAAGTTAAGAAATGGTTGCACTTATTTAAAATATGTTGTATCTGGTTTCTTAAAAAATTAAGATATATCATTGGTCAATAAATATAGTTATGGGAATTATTGAATACTTTTTTTCTTTAGTGTATAATGATATTAAAAATCTAGAAAGGTAACCCTTGCTTGTTGCTACAGATAGAAAGACATTATTACTCCCTCCGGTCCTATTTATAAGAGTCTAGTCGCCAAAACACGCTTCTTAAGAAAACATGTGAAAGTAATTAAATGTATCTGGAATATACATCTTTTTTCAATATTACCCTTATTTATGATGAGTCTATCAAGAGAGAGAAATATATGAACATTAATAAATATGAAAGAGAATTAGGGGTAAAATAGAAGAAAATGCATTAAATGATGAGAGAATGTAAGGTGTACTCTTATATTTTAGACCAAATCAATTTAAATTTTGAGCTCTCGTAATAAAGACCAGAGGGAGTACAATTTATGAAGAGGCTCTTAACCGATTTACGGCCACTTCCTCTCCTTTCCACTTAAATCCAATGATAAATTTATGAAGTGGAGAGTAAATGGTGAGGAAAATTAGTGGAAAGGCTTTTAAATCATTTATAAACATATACACACATATGCTTTGTTCTTGATGAAAATTGAAATTTAAGTCTAATAATTTTTTTTCTAGTTATAACTTGCTTTGATTTTCTTATATTTTGTTTGAACTTTATCATTTTATTAATGTATTATATTTATAAAATAATTATTGAAAAAAAAGAACGAAAATTGAAATCTATTGTGTGGTGAAGAATATTTGTACCACATTATTTGGATAGGCTTACTAGCTGGCATGAAAGCGACCATACTTTTCCATTTTAACAACGTGCTCATTTTAAAAAACGTGTTAATTAGTGTGTTCCATTCTTTTTTTAAGCCTGGATATCAATAAATTGCTATTTAAAATAATATACTACAAAACTGTGTTTAAAAGATTAATATATAAAATTGGGTTAAGGTGCATTTTAGCTAATGATTTGTTACAAAAAGTGCGCCTGGCACAATCATTTTTAAAATGGTCTATATAAGCCAACCATCTTTTAAATTGGGGCAACTTGGCCAATACAGTGCAGAATTCTGTTGTGCCATACGCTCCTTTTTGTAATAAATTATTGGTCAAGTTACCCCATTTTAAAATATAGTTGGCTTATATGAATTATTTTAAAAGATGGTTGGCTTATATGGATCATTTTAAAAATAATTGTGCCAGACGCATTTTTTGTAACAAATCATTGGCCAAAATGCACCTTAACCCTATAAAATTCAATCACCTAATAACCTAATTGCATTAATGCTCACCTTTAAGTGAAATGATATGGATTTGATTTCTTTCCTAATCTCATATTAGGGCATATAATTGTTTTCGGGGACAAATTATCCCATATCATTTTAACTACGGACATTGAGAAAACATGGGGTAGCAATTTTTTTATGACGACATAAGGTAATAAGTTGTTTTGTTTGGGCATCAACAAATATGAATGCACAGTAACCCTGAACAGATAAAAGACACATTCATTGTTATGTTACTAATTTTATAGCAGTCCGAGAAGATAATATATTACTCATCACACTTATTTATGTTATCTTAATATTTTTTAAAAATGAAGTTTTACTAAAAGAACAAAACTCTTGGATAAGCCTTCTTGTTATTAAGTACTAATGAACAAAACGCTTACAAATGGGTCCCCGCTGAAATTGACATTTAATTGGTCCCACAATGATACTTGCAATGCAATGCACCCAGAACAAAACAGCATAAAGATAGTCCCTGCTGAAACTGCAAATCTATCTCTTAAATTTACATGGTTATTTTAGCAAAACATTACTCCTTTTTGTACCAACATATTAATCTGGTTACCATATATCTTAAAGAAAAAAGTTACCATTTAAGAGTTTGTTTAGAAGTAGTTTTAGTCCTATACATAAGAGACTTGTTCATTTTATTTATTATATTTATCAATTTTTAATAATAATTTGCCTTTCTTATAAATTAATATATAATATAGTGATACATACAAGTATTTTAAAGATATCATGTAACATATGTTATAATGAAATAATGCATATAATTTTTTTTTAACATTCAATTAGTTAACTATGTTTTATATTAGAGATTAGAGGTAGTAATTTTCAAATCTTATTCATATTATATTGCTCAACAAGGGAAGATAGTTAGCTTAGCTAATCATAATAAATATTAATTAATGATATGATTCTCTTAAAATATCTTTGTTTAAAACTAAATTTCTCATTGTCTACATAATGATTTTTATGTGTTTGATGCTAGTTTATAAACACTTTCAAATGAACTTTTATGGTTTCAAAATGAGTTTATCTGTGTGGGACACTAATGAATTTATCTACTGTAGCAAGCACTATATGTATCCAAAAAAAGAAGAAGAAGAAGAAGCAAGCACTATATCCTATAAAGATAAAGATAAGTAGAGCTGGGAATCAGGGTCGTAGAGCTAGCCCTTCAAGGGTTAGGGCCTTAAAGAGACCATTCGAAAAGCCCGAGAATTGAAATATCCCTGTTTTTCAAAAACTGGCCCTTGAATGGTCGGGATCAGGGCCAGCCGGACTCGATTAACGCTTATACATTATTTTTTTAATCTTTTTCCATAGAAAAAAAATTAAAGCAATAAAATTCTTATCATGATTACAAATATCAATTTTAAGTTACAATACAAACACCAACAAGTAATAAACACTAAGAAATTATTAAGCAATGATACATATCATTCATATTTTGAAATAAGCCACACAAAATATATGTTTAACTATGATTAATTGTTTTAATAAATATTGTCCACATTTTTAAATAAGTCACTTATTAAGAAATTATCAAACAATGATAAATATTGGGAATTAGGTATTATGGTTTTTTTACCTTTAATTAATTGTCTTATTTTGTAGTTGTTATTTTTAAAATATATATATATATATATATGTGACAGGCTTAACGGGCCGCCTTTTGAAGCCCTCAGCCCTACAGGGCTAGCCCATTAAGCCCGATTTCCTTTTAAAACCTCCAAAATCAAAACCCGACCATCCAAAGGTCAAAACTTAAAAGGGCTAGCCACCCCTACCCAAATTACCAGCTCTAAAGATAGGGTGCAAGGTTGTGGGATTCATGAAATTATTATATCATTATCATTGTCATAAATGGGAAAAATTAATATTCTAACAAAATTGGTTTAGTTTGTAAAGCATCATTCTTCCTCCTCGTTCTCAATATGTAGAATCTTTGTTTATATAAAGCTAAATTTCAATGTTTAGATAGTGATTTTTATGTGTTTGATGCTAGTTTATAAACACTTTCAAATGAATTTTTTTATGGATTCAAAATGAGTTTATCTGTGTGGGACATTAATGAATTTATCTATTATAGAAAACATTATGCGCTATAAAGATAGGGTACAAGGTTGTAAATTAATGAGTGCGATTCATGAAATTATTGTATCATTATCATTATTATCAAAAACAAATGTTTATATGCAATTGTAATTAAAATAAATTCTTACTTTATACAAAGTTGTTTCAAGTGTTAACTTCTAAACAAGCAAATGAAAAATGTTATGTATACTTAATTTTTCTTAAAAAAAAACATAAATATCATGTGCATACTTTTGCGCGGGCTGGCAAGATAAAATTACAAAATTTTGAAATCCCATTTATATATATAGATTGATCTAAAATTATTGATATTGAAATAATTGATTGGGGTTTTTCAACTTAATTTTAAGGGTATTTCCTTTCGATTTTTGTATTTTTTTAATAAATGTATGTAATGTTCTTTTTCAAAAGCTAATTAATAAGTACTCTCTGTTCCTAAATGGAAGTGCGAGTGAAGTCATTTGTGTTCATCTTAAATCATTGTAGGATTTTAATCTGATTTAACCCCAAAATTTATAACTTCTTTCCAAGAGCATATACTAATTTGGGGTTTTGATTTTTACCAATGAGCATAATGATAAAAGGGGTTATCTTAATTCCTTCGGATATATAGTACCAAATTGAAAACCAAGTCAAAGTATAACAAAAGCAGATAGTAATTAACGATAAATCGAAGAATATCAAGGCTTTGCTAAATAGTAACTTACCAGTTTGCAACTAGCAAACAGGAAGCTTACATGCAAGGCACAAGATAACTTATTTCATTTTATTAGGGAAGGCACACACACACATAGAAGCAACGCCTAATAATAGGCTTTTTTACTGACACAACATTCAGTGATTATGCAATCTGAGTCTTAGCAGAAGAAGAGGAGCATTTATCATAGCAGAAGGTGTTGATGTCAAGGCAACGACATTGCGGAGGAATAGAGAGTGTGCAAGCACAGAATTTACAAGCAGAGTGACAAGTTTCTCCCATGTCTTGGCATTGGCATCGTGGTGGCCATCTCCTATCTGGGGCACATTGACAGCTATCACAGCAGGCAGTGGTGGTGGACTTGATGAAGTAGTTTGGTTCACCATTGTTCTTAAACATCTCACCAAGCACGGCGTTCGGATCGAAGCGACCTGCCTCCACGGTTGCAGAAGTGAAGGCCATTAAGAACACAACCAGACCCACCACCTTCATCATCATCCTTTTCTTCTCTTTCTCAAAGTAGCTTTGTGTGTTTGAGTTTTGATGTGTGTGAGGAGACGAGATGAAAGGGAGGCTTATTTATAAGTGAGTTTGACTGATTTTATAATTCCACGTGATTCACAACTAGACAAAAATTATGGTTACACAGTAGAGATAGGAAGATATAGAATCTTCATTGCAAGAGATTTAAGACAAATATATCTTCATTGTACATTAAATATTTTTTAAAAAAAAAAATTATCAGATCAAGGGTATCTTCTCTTTCAAGGTTTAGAGTTTAAACAAATTTCAGTAATTCTCTTGTAAGTGTCCCAAAATTCTAATTTAGGGCCTCTCACAGTGATTAGACAAGAAGGTTATATAGAATCTTTATTATGAGAGTTGAGATCTATATATATCTTCCCTTCACATAAAATTGAGCAAAAGAGCATGTGTCACCTTGTAAAAGTTTATTTTTATTTTATATATATTAGTCATTTTGCAACATATCATAGCATGGATTCTTTTTTTTTTTTTTTTTTATCTTCTCATATGGGTCCTTGCTTTAAAAATATTAGAAAATATGTCCTGTCTTTAGAAATATGTTAATAAGTCTTTGGATTTTAATTTATTTAAGAAAGGTAATGTTATTTTAATAAGGGCGGATCTTAAATTACAAGTACATTTTTTTTAATAAAAAAATTACAAGTACGGTTGAACTCTCATTATTTGCGAAGGAGCTCTCATACCATCTGGTTATAAGACTGTAAACTCAATCAATGCAAAATGTTGAAACTATTGAAACAACCTTTTGGAAAATGCATTTTTTAATATTATTTGATTGGCTAACATGCAACTTTAATTTCTTTGAGTTCGCATAAAGTTTTATCTTGGTCAATAAATTATAGAGTATATTTTTGGTCTTATGATTATAACAATTTTAGTGTCATCAAGGGTAAATACGATTCAATAACTTGAGAGATTACTATGCAAATTAAATCACAGCATGCTTAAATGTAATATAATTTATGTTAATTAATTTTAGAAAAATTAATGCTTATGTCAAGTTCCTTATATCTATTTTTTCAAATTCTCCAATCATATGTGATTGTATATTTTGTTTTTGAAATATTGTAATTTAACAATAAAACACATGAAATAATTATGGGGGTAGTTAATTATAGGTCCAGTGTGAGGAACTTAATTAAGATAATATCCTACAAAATCACGAAATTAATTTCTGGTCCCATAAAGTTGTTTGGCAGCTCAAAAGTTGTTATTGAACAAGAGTTTAAAAGTTGTTATCGTCTGGCCAAAAATTGTAATCGTCAGGCCAAACAGTTGTTATCGCCTGGTCAAAAGTTATTACTGACCCATAAGGCAGTAACAACTTTTGACTAAGTGATAACAACTGTTTGACATGCCAATAACAACTTAATGAACATGCGATAACGACTTATTGGCAGGGACCTCAGATTAATTTCGTAGTATGTCATCTTAATTAAGTACCTTACACGGGGACCTATAATTAATTACCCCATAATTATAACTTAAGGCCTTGTGTAATTGAAGAATTTGATGTAATCGATAGATATACTTGATATAATTATGATCCTTGATTTTAATATTTTATAATAAAATAGTTTAATACAATCTTAGTTGTCATTGACAATCATCATCGATAACTTTCAATACATTCGATTTAATATCACAAAAATCCAAAATCCCTAGAGATTTCAATGTAACTTAGAAATTTTAGAGATGTGACTGTAATTAATTTTGTTCCATAAAATCTAATTATAATTCTTCATAAAAATGAATAGATTTCTAAATACATAGTGTAACATCCCAAAAATTTAATTAAGGATTAGTGGTAATTTAAGAATTAATTTGGGATTAATTAAGGAATTTTAAGAGCTATATAAACAAATTCAGAAAAATAGAACTATTTCGGGGATTTTTAAAGGCCTAGTTTCCCCGTTAATTTAGGAAAATTAGAGTTAGATGAACTATTTTTAAACCTAAAAGAGATCTTAGTGGGAGAAACTATTAGTGGGAATTTAAAATAATTGTTGGGAAGTAAAAAGAGGAGTTTATCTAAGTGAAATATATCTTATTTAAGATTTAAGGGCCTAATAGTAATTTTCTTATATTATTTACTTTATTACTTTTTTTTCCTTTCTTTCTTTCTTTCCTATTTCCTCTCTTCATTCCCCCTCTCCCATGCCCAGCGCCCTTCTTCCTCTTCCTCTCCCTTGCTCTCTCCTTCCCCGTCGTCCTTGTCGGCCATCCTAGGGGGCGACGTCGTCGCTGACGACGGCGACGCTGGCGAGTGAGTCACGGGGCTCCCTCCGTCTTCTCCTTCCCCTTCTTGTTCGTGCGTGTGTGTGTTTCACGGAGCGAGAGAGAAGCTAGAAGAGTGATCTTAGCCTGCAGTTTTGGGCGGAGCTACGGCGGATTTCCGGCGGCTTGGAGGCAAAGGAAAGCTTCTTCGATTTGGGTAATCTCTCTTCTTGCATTTCCCCTCTTGTTCTTGATTTTTCAATAGAAAGTTTATAGGGTTTGTTTGGTTTTCAAAATTTCTGGCTTGATTGGGGCAATTGCGTGCCTAGTTCTACATATTTATTTAGACTACTTGATGATTGTAATGTGGTTAATTTGGTTTAATTTCGCCCTATGTGAGAGTTTGCTTGCTTAAAGTTGAATTAAGCTAAGTTTACGACAATAAATCCTTTGAATTTGGGCTTTTGAGCTTGATTTATGAATTCTAGAGGATTATTAGAGTTAAACAATAATGTTGGTTGGGTTCATTGAATTTGATTTAGAGTGTTGTTGATAAGTGGGATTTTAGGCGTTTTAGAGAGGTAGAGTGTTGCAGTTGGGAATATTGAATATGAAAATTGAGTAAAAAAAATTAAATGAAGATGTTTGACTATGTTCGAGTAAGGTTGATGAAGAATTTTGTGTTGGTTAAGAATAAATGTTGGTTCTCATATGTTAATTGAGGTTAGTAGGGGATTATGGGCAAATGAAATTGGGAATAATTGAAGTGTTTTGGATTTGTGAGTAATTCGACAGATTAAATTGGGAATGGGCTAGAGCTATTTGAATGGTTATGGATGATGATAATTTGGTGATGGATTTTTTTGTATTAATGATTATGTAGGAATGGAGCGGAACTATGGTAGAGCTAAATGGTAAAGGTTTTGATATATATATGTACACATAGACATTGATGAATTTTAGCCTAGGATGGATTTTGGGATTTGTGTGGGTCGACGAATTAATAATAATGATTAAAGCTTAGATGAGTAAGGGTGGTAGGTCAAAGTCTTAGAAATTGATCAATTGAGGTTTTATGAAGATACTAATAAGTAGGGTTTAGTTGGAATTTTTGTTTGGAACGATCTTTGGGTGATTAGAGTTGATTAAGTTAAGATTCTTGACGAATTTAAGTTATTATAGTTGTGTTGAGAAAAGATGATTGTCCCTATGAGATTGTTATATTAAATGGTGGCTATGATTAGAGTGAGGGGGTCCTTGACTCAAGATATGAATATGGAGGGAGAATGTTGTTATAGGCTTGGTATGTGTTTAATTTAACTTAACCAAACCAAATAAATGTAATTTGATTTCTTTGTGCAATTGGGACTTCTTTTTGGCTGAGTCCCAAAGAGTTGGGTTAACGTCACTTGAAATTTGTCTTGACCGTGTGTATGTGCATTATGATAATTGTAGACGCAAGCGAGTTGAGCCGAGCTTGAGGATCTTCGTCTTCTGGTATTTTTCTTTTGGTTTGAGAAGCTCAGGTAACTGCTCTCACCTCACTACATTATTGTTTGTGATGTTAGTCGGGATTTTCTAAATCCCTTTTTATACATGTATGCATCTCTTGACTTATAACTAGAATTTTAATGTTACTTTCATATTAATGAGCCTATTGGGTGCCTTCAAAATTCAATATATTTTCATATGAAAATACCAAGATTCCTAGTATATGTATTATCTATTCTGGCTGACTGAATGGTTGTACCAAGTAATGGTTATTGATATATTGATGGTTGGAAGTTGCATATTCTATAGCTCTTTAGAATAATCATTGTTATTATTGTTGCATGACAGTAAAATGTACCATCGCGAGATGTAACCCTCGGTAGGCCAACTGAGCTGTTAGTTGTACTGGTCTTCCTGATTGTAGACAGGGACCGCTCCCCATTCTGATTGTAGACAGAGGGGACATTGCCACCTGATTGTAGAAAGGGGCACTGTGTCACATCACATTTATTTTGGTATGAATTGTTGAAATCTGTTGTCTCTGCAATAGCATAGTGACAGTGTAGATTGGTAGTCTGTTGATAATATAGTAGTATATATATATATGTAAAGATATACTCTGCTATGGTTCAATATTTTTTTTAATGTGGTACCCTTTAGGCGCTCTGTTAACCCACTCATACTATTGTATTGAGTTGAGTTGTGGTTACTGAGACAAATTTGTCTCACCCCTTGGTTATTTACATTTTTCAGGTGATCATGCATCAACCAGAGCGAAGGGAAAGGGGATGGAGCCAACCGGTTCATATGGAGCCGGTGATTTGGCCGGTAGAGTTGTTTTGGAACTGTATATTGCCACTGATAGGCTTGCATTCGCTTCCGCATGTTTATGTTTTGACTGATATTTAAATTCTGGATGACTGTATCAATATTTGCTTTATTGTTGTGGAGTTAGCGTTTACATGTGAGTTTTTATTAATCATGTTAGGAGGCTCCTTATCTAATATGGTTAAATCAATTGTTAATTGTTAATAAGGTAAATCTTTACTAGCTATGTTACGGGAATCCTTTTCTAACATAGTTAAGGGAAAATATCCATGATAGTATGATTATATGTTTGCCCTTTTCTATCATGGATTATCTTATGTTTCTAAGATAAATTTTTTTCTAACTATGATAGGGTAATTGTTGTAATTGTATGTAAAACTCTTTTTCCTATCATAGTTAGTAATGTAATTATGATTAGGTTTGATTGTCGGGGATTAGTGTTTAATTATCCATGATAGTATATATGTGGTGTTACATGATTGCTTTTCTATCATGGATAGTGCCGTAATATTATTAAAACTCTTTTCTAACTATGATAAGATTGTTGTATTTATATGAAAATCCCTTTTCCTCCAATAGTAAGTATTAATCTTGGCTAGATGGATTGATTATCGGTAATTAGGGTGTATTAGTAACCTGGATTTCACACATAGCAAATTAAAAATGGAAAGAAAATTTTTGCAAACCGAAGAATGGTTTTTCTTTGACGTGCTTTCTTGTGCTTTCATATGACCTAAAATTTTGTTTAAAGCTCCATTATTGGTTGATGCAGAAAAGGTGGCAAATTTACCCACATGCTACAAATAGTAAAAAAAATTCCCAAAATACTACACAATTAAAAATATTTACCAATATACTACAATTGAAATTGTTCTTACGAAGAACGACTCTCAATTTGTGAAGAAGTCGTTCTTCGCAAGAACGGCTTCACTTTATTTCACCTTCTCTCTCTGTCACATCACTTACATTTTTGTTTCTCTCTCTGTCACATCACTTACATTTTTGTTTCTCTCTCTGTCACATCACTTACATTTTTGTTTCTCTCTCTCCCCTTTTGCCCCTCTTCCAATTCTACCCCTACCCCACTCTCACTTCTTAGCACAGCTCGAGAGGCCACCTCTGATGAAGGAAGAAAAGGAGGAGGAACTTATGGCGAAGAGAGAGGAGGAGGAGGAAGAAGAAGAAGAAGAAGAAGACAAACTTGTGGCAAGGAAGATGGAGGAAGATGCTCAGGTGGCTTTTAAATGATGGCATGGCTCTGCTTGGTGTACTTTATAAGTCAAACAAACGGTCAAATTTAACTCTAAATAATGTTGGGGCAACATTGCTCCACTTTATTATTTTCTGGGGCAAAATTGATCCTAAAAAAGCTTTCGAGTACCCAGTGACCCATAGTGGATACTTCTAGGGCAAAAATAACCCTTATCCCAATTTGTTTATGGTGTTAGCTGCTCTTTCTTACAAAAATAAGGGTTACTTTTTCTCCTTCGCCCCAAATTATCATGAGAAGAAAATATTGCATCAGTGAATAGCAATTTTACATTGCCGAAAGAAAAGCACTTTTCTTGACCAAACCCAGAAAATCAGCCAAACACTCAAAATTTGGAAAAGCACTTTTGAAATCAAAATCTAGGTTTCGGGAGCCAAAACCTAGGTTTTGGAAAAGTTTAATTTTTTTTACTTTTGTGCGACGTACGAGGTAGAATATACCATCATTACACATGTCATAATAATTTACCAAAATGCCCCTATCTTCTTTCTTTCCCAACACATCAACCTTATATCTTGTTTAGTAATTTACACATAAAAAAATTATTCTCATAATAATCATCCAAACACTCTCATTTCATCAAAAGCTATTTTCTCACAAAATCTATTATCCTAAAATCTATTCTTTAAAAGCACTTTTCCAGCTTTTCTTCCATAAATTATTCTTCAATCAAAAGCTAATCCAAATAGGCTCCACGTGACCTAAAATTTTGTTTGAAACCCCATTGTTGGTGTATCCAGAAAAGGCTGTTTTAAACATAATAGAGCATCAGCTTTCACATGTTTGGGATCCCTATGTCGCCACGTCACCAATTACATTAATAAATATTGAAAACGTGTGTTGAAAATTGTCGGGTATATTATTGATGAAGAACTTTGTCACCGGCCAAAATGATACTAAGTTTTGCGGTCCATAAGACAAAAAAGTCTTTTACTTTAACTATAATATACTCCCTCGGTCCTAATTATAAAACCACTTTAATTTTTTTGACTTTTTTTTCAGTAAAAAAAAAAGTAGTTTCAGTCCCAAAAATTTATTTTTTCCTCAAAATTAATTTATTCTACTTATAAACTAACCTATAATCTAATTTCATGTAACATATGTTATAATTTAGTGGTCTAATTTGCTTCCTTAACTTCTACAAAAAAAAAGTTAAAGTGATCTTATATTTAGGACCGGAGGGAGTAAGACACATATGAAGAATTTTTTTAGATGTTTGTTATTCTTTCCAATGTTAACATGAATATATCTAAGCCTAAAAATTCATGAAGTCCAACACTAAAACATCCAACATTTTACAACTGGATTTCCAAAACATATATGGGGAATTTTCAAGACATTTGTGATTCTCTCCATCATTAACATGAGTATTTCCAAGTCTCAAAAATCATGGAATTCAACACCAAAGCATACAACATTTCACAACTGGTTTTTATGGAGAATTTTCAAGACGTTTGTAATTCTTTCCATTATCAATGTGAGTATTTTCAAGTCTCAAAAATCATAGAATCTAACACTAAAGCATCCAATATTTCACAACTGGATTTTCAAGACTCATATGGGGAATTTCCAAGACATTTGTGATTTTTTCCTATATTAATGTGAGCATTTCCAAGACTCACGTTGATATTGAAAAGAAACACAACCGTCTCAGAAATTCCCCATATGTGTATTGTATTCTGGTTAAAGTAAAGGGCATTTTTGTCTTTTGAACCACAAAATATCATTTTGGCCAATACGGGTGCAGTGAGTTTTCATATTTTTTGGGGGTTGACTGAAATAAATTTTCTTCAATGGGGTTTAATGAAATTTTCCCAATATTATATCACTCTAATGAGTCTTTATTTAGAATGTAAAGTTAACTAAGCGCCTGTTTGGATACAACTTTTCAAACTTAGGTTTGGACCAAAACCTAGGTTTCAAAATCAAGCAGACAAACACTCTCAACTTTTCTGAAATAGCTTTTAACTGTCAAAACCTATATTTCAGTTAAGTCAGACAAACACCCACAGCTTTTCCAGAATAGTTTTTTAGTCTGAAAAACCTAGGTTTGGGACATAAAACTTAGGTTTCGTCAAAAGTATTTTTTTTCTACAATCTTAAAAGCTATTCTCTAGAATCTATTCTCTAAAAGCATTTTTTAATCTTTTTTCTCAAAAACTATTCTCTAAAAGCTAATCCAAACACGCCCTAAATAATAAAAATATGAAATTTATAGGGACAAAATTTTGGATTTTCTTTCTACAACTACATTGCAAAAAAGATTAAAGTCTATCTAAACTGTTATTTAATAGGTAATAGTTTCTTTGGTAAAAAAATATATATGGATAGAGATTAAAAAAATGAAGAAAATGGCAGGATATGGAAATGGGAAGGTTAATAAAGAGATAAAAGATTGAATAGATTCCTTTAGATTTTCCAACTATGTATGTCACCATAGCTTGTAATGATTAATGGATTTCAAATCACCAACTCAATTAACTAGCTAGCAAACACCCTAAACTTAAATTAATTGATTTCTTAATGGTCACTTCAGATCAACAAAACTTGTTGGTGACAACTCACTCTAACTCAGAGTCATGACAACATCAATTATCTTCTTGAAGCAAAATTGCTTCACTTTAATGATTATGGACAATAAAATCACAAATATAATCAAATACACCAAATGATGGACTAGAGTACTAGACACTTAACCTAACATTATATTAACACAATCTAATTAAGTAGCATCTAACATCAATATAACTAAATGAAGTATTGAGCATATTGAATGCCTTACAGCCTAGGCTATGACATCTTTCTGATAATGTAGATTTGATTTCAGTTGTATAACTTCATATCATTATTGTTGCCTATTTATTTATAAAAAAATTGAATTATTGAGCGTTACAATCCAAGTGCTCAAATTGTCTAATCTCAATACTTATCCCAACTTTAAAAAAAAATCCCAAACAACACTAGAAATGCAATTTCTCAATATTAAGTACACTAAAAAATACCTTCTGAATTTCAAAATTATATATAGGGTATTTTATCTTGTTAAGTAACAGTATTAACAAGTTAAGTATAAATATTAATAACTACAAATCACTTAAATGAGATTTTTAAATTCAGAAGGTATTTTTCTATCATACCCACAAAAATGTAATACCTCCAAATGTATTAAATATAAACTCAAATTATCACTATTGAATTTACTGAAAAATTATTGAAAATTTTCATTACAATATTTATCGCTCAAAACTATTTTGACTTTTGAGACTCAAATTCTTGAGCAAGTTCAACTCAGTTTAGCTCTGTGTAACATACTTCAACTATGCGTAAATATCTTTAATTTTTGTAAATAACTTAATATAAGATGAACACAATTAAAAAAGAGTAGCACATATTTAAAATTTGTTGCAACTGGTTTCTTAAAAAAAAATTTAAGATATAACTATGGACAATAATTATAGTGATAGGAGTTTTTTAATAATAATTTTCTGTAATTTAATGATATTAAAGAAACTATAAAGGTTACACTTGCTCATTTGGACAAATAGACATTGTCACGATTTAAATATATATACACATAAAACCACATATGTCCTGTATGGCAATTGAAATCTATTGTGCGGTGAAGAATATTTGGAAAATTATTTGGATAGGCATACCAGTTGGCATGAAAGCGACCAAAAGTAAAATTAACTATGTTAACAAAAAAAAGTGTAAAAGTTGTAATTTTTAAAGTTAATGGACTAAAATGATACCTGATAAAGGATAAAAAGAATATTTTAGTCTAAAATTATACAGAATTTTTACATCTCATTTTCATATCTATAGATTGATAAAAAATAAGTGATATTAAAATAATTGATTCGGGTTTTTCAACTTTTCAGGGTATTTCCTTTGGATTTTCTTATTTTTTATGTGTGTATCTAATTCCCCCCCCCCCCCCCCCCCAAAAGATAACGAATAAGTACTATCCGATAATAAATGTAAGTACCAGTTGAGTGATTTGTTTTCATCTCACTGTAAGATCTTGATCTACTTTGTCCCCAAAATCCATAACTTTCTCCAAAGTCATTCCTATATATTGAGCATAATGATAAAAGGGATTATCTTTAAGTCCTTCGGTTATTTAATGCCAAATTGAAAAGCAACTCAAAGTATAACAAAAACAGATGGTAATTAACGATATATAGAAGAATATCAAGGCCTTGCTATATAGTAACTAACCAGTTTGCAACAAGCAAACAGGAAGCATACATGCAAGGCACAAGATAATTTATTTCATTAGGGAAGGTACACATTCATGTACACACACAGAAGCAAAGCCTAATAATAGGTTTTGTTATTGACACAACATTTATGATCAAGCTATCTGAGGCTCAGCAGAAGAAGAGGAGCATTTATCATAGCAGAAGGTGTTGGTGTCAAAGCATCGACACTGTGGAGGAATAGAGCGAGTGCAAGCACATAGCTTACAAGCAGAGTGGCAAGTTTCTCCAATGTCTGCGCATTGGCATCTTGGTGGCCACTTCTTATCTGGGGCACATTGGCAGTTATTGCAGCAGGCAGTCGTGGTGGACTTGATGAAGTACTTTGGTTCACCATTCTCCTTGAACATCTCATCCAGCACGGCGTTTGGATCGAAGCGACCAGCCTCCACGGTTCCAGAAGTGAATGCCATTAAGAACACAACCAGGCCCACCACTAGAATCTTCATCATCATCCTTTTCTTCTCTTTCTCAAGTGGCTTCGTATGTTTGATTTTTGATGCGTGTGAAGAGATGAGATGAAAGGGAGGCTTATTTATAAGTGAATTTGAGTGATTTTATAATCCCACCACGTGATTCACAACTAAACAAATTATGGCCACACAATAAAGATAGGAAGATATATACAGAAACTTCAACCTTCATTGCATGAGAGTAGAGACACATATATCTTCATTGTACGTGTTTTACCCCATGAGTAACCTTGTTTTACCCCAAGAGTAATTTTATTTGAAAGTACTTTTTGTCCACTTTTGCTTTGAAAATATTAAAATAGAATAATTTTATCCTTATCGTTAAAATATTAATAGTCAGTATTAACTTTTTAAACAGTCAACGTAAGTTTTTTAATGGAATAGAGCAATATTGTTATGTTTTAAAACTTTTAGGGTAATTTTTAACGCAAAAAATTTTCAAGATAACATTGGTCATAATTGAAAACTCTCAAAGTAAGAATGACCTTTAACCATTTTTTTTCATTGGATCAAGAGCGTACCCTTGTTAGATGTTTAAAGCACAAACTAATAAACAATTTTCACTTCTTTTTATATTTGACCAAATGACAACATTTTTTTGTCTTGATAATGTTTGGCCCAATTTTCATAACTTTTTAATAGGGATTTTAGTTTAATTATGTGATTTTATAGGACTTTATTTTAATTAAACTTTTTCTAAGAAACCTGTAATTAATATCCCCAGTTTTAAATGCAAAGAAAATTTTGCAACGCCAAGACAAGAATGGCTTTTTATTTGCCGCGCTTTCTTGAGCTATCACGTGACCTAAAATTTTGTCTGAAACTCCATTATTTGTTTTTGCCCCGCTTGAAAACTCCATTATCGGTGTATGCAGAAAAAGCTGTTTTGCCCATAATAGTGGCAGCTTTCACATGTGATCTCTCATGGCACCCATCACATCAACAAATATTGAAAACGTGTTAATAATTGTCGGGCATATATTATTGAAGTCCGTCCAAGCGATATTATTTAGAATGATAAGTTAACCAAGTAATAAAAATATGAAATTAACAGGGACAAAATTTTGGATTTTCTTTCCACAACTACATTGCAAGATGATTAAATTCTCCTAAACTAATACCTAGATGGTATTGTTTCTTTTTTTTCTTTTTTTCTTTTTGGTGATCTAGGGCAGATTGGGGCCTTTGGCCCCCCCGGGATTCCCCCCGGTATCCAGCGCCTTTTTCTGAGTCCCACTGGCCTGGTAACCCGGGGCAACTAACTAATCCGGAGTGGGGACAGTTCTAGGCACGCCCATGTAAGGTGCTTTGCACCAAAGGCGGTAAATCCCCTCCCAACAAGCGTGGCTCCAGGAATCGAACTCGCGTTCGCCTGGGGAATGCAGGTGCCAATTACCACTGCACCCAACGCTTGTTGGTAGATGGTATTGTTTCTTTTTCCTTAAACACTACCCCACTAATCTGATGCCTATTAACAATCGTCTTATTTGGATTCGAGGGGTAGGAGTATTGCCCACATAGGCATAGTTGTCTCCTCTCCCAACTAGAGCGCTTCCCAGAGATTGAACACACATTTTTATCTTACGGACGAGCTCACTTATCAGCTCGAACAATTGCTTTTTTGTTGGTATTGCTTCTTTTATTGATATAGATGATGAATGTGGAAAATGGCAGGATATGGAAATGGGAAAATCATTAGAGGTAAAATTAGAAAACCACATTAATCTTACCCATACTAATGACTCAAGTAGGTTTTTTTTTATAAAATGGTTGACTACCTCTTATAATATGAACCGTAGGGAGTAAATGCATTTTCCCCATTTATCCTTGCTTTAATTTCTTCCACACACATAATCTTTCATCGTTTTTTACTCTCTCTCTCTCTCTCCCCTCTAATTCATTCGTAAATAAGGGTATTTTTAGAAAAAAAAAATAGTAAATTTCCTAAACATTTATTGTTTTTAATAAACTTTAATTTACTTTTTAGGAAACTATAATTAGGTTAAAAAAACCTTATATATTAGGATAGATGGAATAGTATCTAACATTAATGTAACTAAATGAAGTATTGAGTATACTAAAGGTTTTGTAACCTAATGATATGACATATTCCGAATAAGTGGGAGATTATAGTTTTGATTTGATTGTGACTTCATACTGTTATTGTCTGCCCACATATTAAAAAATTTTGAAGTATTGAGCATTGCAATCCAAGTGCAATCAACTAAAAAACTGTAATACCTATTAAATATTAAATCAAATTATTATTATTTAGTTTAATGAAAACTTATTAAAAATTCTTCTCATTACAATATTTATTGTTCAAAAGTATTTTGAGACCCAAATTCTTGAGCTAGTTCAACTCATTTTAGTTATGTGTAAAATTTTTCAACCATACATAAAATATCTTTTGTTTTGTAAATAACTAAATATACGTTGCACACAATTTAAAAAAAGTTGAAATTTATTGAAAATATCTTGCATCTGGTTTCCTCAAAAACTTAAAGTTATACATATATGTTTGGACAATAAACATGATTAAGGGTGAATGAACAAATTTAACAATGAAGTGTTTGGTCAAGAGCTCTTGGCACCATGAAGTTTTTAAAAGTCCTTGAATGCACGTGAACTTTAAAACCTGTGACGTTTTTATTGAAGCCGTCAACTAAAAACTAACTCCATTACTTTAAAATATATGGGACCCACACTGTGTATACATGTCATTTTTTCATTCCTAATTATACACCCAAACTCATAGATTGCAATGACATCCTCTCCGCCATGACATCCATAGATTCCCTTTGCAATCTATGGATTTGGGTGTATAATAGGGAATGAAAAAATGACATGTGTACATAGTGTGGGTTCTGTATATTATAAAATAACGAAGTTAGTTTTCAGTCAACAGTTTTGTTAAAAATGCCTCCCTTTTGATAGTTCATGTGCATTTAAGGATTTTAAAAAACTTTTTGGTATTAGATGTTTCAGAAAAAAAAATTGTTAAATTTGCTCCTACACCCAATATAGTTATGGGAATTATTGAAAAATATTTTTCTTTTAAAAAATGCAGAAAGGTAACACTTGCTTGTTGCTACACATAGACAGACATTATTGTGATTTATAAATATATATTCACACAAATTAGACAACCAGAGTTCACACACGCTGCTTTGTTCTTTAATGAAAATTGAAATCTACTGTGCGGTGAAGAATATTTGTACCATTGATTGGGTAGGCTTACTAGCTGGCATGAAAGCGACCATACTTTTCCATTCTAACAACGTGCTCATTTTTAAAAACGAGATAATTAGTGTGATCCAAAATGGTGTTTCAAGTCCGGACATAAAAATTGAAGTCTATGTTCGGTGAAGAATATTTGTACCATACTACCATTGCTCGGGTAGGCTTACTTTTTTTTTTTTTTTTTTGTGTGCCAGGCTTGGGTAGGCTTACTAGCTGCCATGAAAGCGACCATACTTTTCCATTTTAACAACGTGCTCATTTTTAAAAAAGAGTTAATTAGTGTGATCCAATAGTGTTTCAACTTTCAAGTCCGGACATCAATAAATTGCTACTACCTCCGGATAGTTTGAGAGGAAGGGTAAAGGTAAAACTAAAAGTGGACGGTGATAGATAAGGTATGTTTGGAAGGACTTCTGAAAAAATAATTTATATATAAGTTAAACTGAAAATAAGTTAAATTGAAAATAAGTCAGATTGTGTAATGAGATTTATGTTTGGATGGGCTATTAAAAATATGACTTATAAGTCATAAGTCATATTTTGTAATGAGATGTATGTTTGGATGGACTTTTGAAAAAGTGATTTATGTTTGGGTTAGTTGTGATTGGATGTGTAAAATAAGTCAGAATTGTGGGGTCCAGTTCCGTAAGTGACTTATAAATCATAAGTCATAAGCCATAAGTTGGAAAAAAGAACTTATACTTATTTTGACTTATAAGCTATAAGTTACTTATTTTTATAACTCCAGCCAAACATGCTCAATAAGTCCTTTCTGAAAATAAGTCATTTTTCCTGAAAATAAGGACTTATTTTGCCTAAAGTAGTAAAGCCAAACACACTCATAATACATTACATTGTTAATATTATTTAACTTCAACTAATTCAATTAATATCATCAATATAGTCAAATTAGATAAATAAGTCTTATATTTAGGATTGGAATTATTATTCAAAATAATATATATACTACTAAACAGTGGTTAAAAGATCAATATATATTATATAAAGCTCAATCACCTAATAACCTAATTGCATTAACGCTCATGATCACTCCTCATTTGTCATTGATTTAGGACACATTTAGAATATATTTGGGGAGTTATCAATGCTAATTAAGGGTATTTTAAGAACTTTTGAGAGAAAATTATGGGTGTGTTTGGATGGACTTCTGAAAAAGTGACTTATAGATAAGTCAAACTGAAAATAAGTCAGATTGTGTAATGAGATTTATGTTTGGATGAACTGTTAAAAAAAGTGACTTATAAGTCATAAGTCATATTGTGTAATGAGGTGTATGTTTGGATGGACTTTTGAAAAAGTGATTTATGTTTGGGTTAGTTGTGATTTGATGTGTAAAATAAGTTAAAATTGTGGGGTCCACCAAAAAAGTGATTTATAAGTCATAAGTCATAAGTTGAAAAAAAGAACTTATACTTATTTTGACTTATAAGTTATAAGTTACTTATTTTTATAAGTCGAGACAAACATACTCAAAATAACTTTTTTAAAAATAAGTACTTATCCTTTAAAATAAGGACTTATTTGGCTGGAATAAGTCCAGCCAAACAAGCCATGTAAATCTGTCATGAGCTAAATTTGATTATTTTTCAAAAAAATATGATAATTTATTAGAAAATTTAATTGGCATGATTTTCTCACATTTATGCATATTTTGAATAGATAAGTATGGATACTCTAAGCAAGAAAGGATAAGAAGATTGAACGAATAGAGTGGAGAAAGCTGGAGCTTATTTGTGGAAATAGCAGAAAATTGCTTCTAGTGTAGCGACATTGCACCAGTTTGTCACGACACTGCTCGAAAAAACCCTAAAACTCACATCATCATTTTTTTTATCATTTTTAAACACTTAGGGCACGAAATTTGATAGACTATCAGCCCCATTTTCACCCTAGAATCCATAGGAAAGATTAGATTCATCGTTGCACATAAGTACGAAGGTAGGGTTTGTAAAATTAGAGCTTGAGAAGAGAAATTGGAAGAGATTCTTGCCCTCCAATAGTAGACATTTCTGGTTTTCTTTAATCATGTACTACTTTTGTGATTTGGATGGGATTTCTTTGTATTCACTGCTTTAATCTATTCATGAGTAGCTAATGAGTTTGTTCTATGATCGATTCAAACCTTGTTGGATTGAAACCTAAGTTTTTTTCTTCTTTTAGTAACTGATGACTATTTGTGTTATTTACTTTATTCCTAATGTCTCTATTTAAGTGGCAACCTCGTAGAGTGATATATTCATTTAAATTATGCTCGAGAGAGATAGTTTAAGTGTAGAACTTGGGTAAATCATATTAGATTTGAAGTTTAAATCAACTAAAGCGTGATTTGTTGGTAGAATAGAGATATATGTACCGATCTAATATTGTCAAATTAAGGTTAGCTCTTAAAAATTAACTTTCATGAGGTTGTAACAAGAGATTGAGCAATTTTAATGAAAAGTATAAATTTGATTTTGACTCGAGAGAGCGTTGCAAATGCTTGAGAGCCTTAGACAAAAATAAGTTGTCATTTAAAGACTAAATGAAGGGAAAATTAATTAGGGTTCATGAAATACAACAGTGAGAATTAATTCTAGGCTTTGTTCATCGATAAAGTAAAACCTTTTTGTGGGTTTCTCTATTTCTATCATAAAATAGTTTTTAAAACCTGTTTTCTAAAAGAATTTTATTAGTTCAACTTAGTTGAATTTATTAGCTTGTTATTTGATTGAAATTTTAAAACAAATCTCCGTAGGAATGATAATTTTATACTACTCATGATCCGTACTCTTGCGGCCGAATAACTCACCTTTAAGTGAAATGATAAGGATTTGATTTTGTTCCTAATTTCAAATTAGGGCATATAATTTTTTTCAGGACAAATTAGCGCATAACCCTTTAACTAAAAATATTGATAAAACTTGGGGTAGCATTTTTTTTATGATGACATAAGGTAATAGCTTGTCTTGTTTGGGCATCAATAAATAGGAATGCACAGTAACCCTTTTACTGATTTTATAGCAGTTTAGAGATTGGAGATAATTTATTACTGATCACACTTATTATTTATCACTCCGTTCTTTATTATAAGTTTAACTACCACAAATTTTTTGTTTCAAAATATAAGTCAACTTTGGGATCAATTAATGCTATTATGACTAATTTACCCCTGTGTTGGAAATAGGGAAGATGAGAGAGAAGGGTTATAATGTATAAAATATTATTTTAACACCTATTCTTAAATAAGGGTAAAGTTAGAAAAATAAGATATATTTAATGCTATAACTTCCACTCCTTGGTATGTGAGAAGTAGTTAGGGTGGACTTATAATAAGGAACGGAGTGGTATGTTATCTCAATTTTTTAATTGAAGTTTTTCTAAAGAACAAAACTCATGGGTAGCAGGTCAAAACTTATGGATAAGTTTGTACGAGTATAAGAAAAAAACTGATGGATAAGTCTTCTTGTTTTTAAGAACTAAAGAACAAGACGCTTACAAATGGGTCCTCGCTGAAGTTGATATTTCGTTGGTCCCAAAATGATATTTGTAGTGTGCAATTAATGCACCAAGAACTAGACAACATAAAAGATAGTTCCTGCTGAAGCTGCAAATCTATCTCTTCAACTTACTTGATTATTTTAGCAAAATAATCTGGTTACCATATCTCTTGAAGAAAAAAAAAATTTTACCATCTAAGACTTTAAAGTAGTTTTAGTCTTGTAAAATATAGGGAAATTTTCATCAAACCCCTATAGAAGGAATTTAATTCAGTCAACCCCTAAAAGAATATAAAAACTCACTGCACCCCCAATGAACCAAAGTATTATTAAATGTTTTAGGTAAAAAAACCAAAATATTCTTATTGAAAGAAGCGTAAAAGTCTTGTAAATTCCTCAAATGTGTCTTGAAAATTTAGTTGTGAAATTTTGGATGCTTTAATGTTGAATCCCATGATTTTTAAGACTTGAAAATACTCACATTAATGTTGGAAATAAGGACATCTTGAAAATTCTCCATATATTTTTTGAAAATCAAATTGTGAAACGTTGGATGCTTTAGTGTTGGATTTTATGATCTTTTAAACTTATAAATACTCTCATTGATGTTAGAAAAAACATAAACATATTGGTAATTCTCCAATGTGTCTTGGATTCTAGTTACAAAATTCAATAACGACATTTCGGTCTTTTAACTAAAACATTTAATATCACTTTGGCCACTTAAGGATACAGCGAGTTTTTAGATTCTTTTGGGGGTTGACTGAAATAAATTTTGCTGTTATGGGGTTTAATGAAATTTTCCCTAAAATATAAGACATTTGTTCATCTTATCTCTTATAGTTTCATCAGCTTTCAAATCGTTTCTTTATAGTTTTTTTTTTCCGTTGCATCCTTCTAGTTTCTTTAATCACAGGCACTAGCCTCATATTAAGTTAATTATGGCATATATACATTCTTTTTAGGGAAAATTTCACTATAGGACCACTGTAGCGAATTAATTGAAAAGAAGGACCATAAGAATCTGAAATGTCAGTTTGGGGTAGTGGGGGCAAAGTGAAATAAAATTTCAAGGGCAAATGACCAAATGACCCTTTCTTCCAATAAACCCATTCTCTTTCTCTCTCGGCGCCTCCCCCAAATTCACCCATTCACCCAAATTCAAAATCAAAATTTGCCGGCGTATACCCGCTTCAGCGACAATCTTTCTCGGCACATAACCGTTGTGCAAAATCTTTCTTCTTCGTTTCCCAGCCATTCCTCAGCATTTTGCCTTCGTGCAGCAAGAGAGTGAGAGATCTGTGAGGAAGCGAGGGAGGTCAGCCATTCATCTCCTTCTTCCATCGTTTTGCCGCAGCCGCAGAAGCAGTTCTTCATCTCCTTCTTCCATCTCCTCCTTAAGAAGCAGTTGTCCATCGTTCTGCAACACGATAGGTAATTTTTTGTAATAACTAAAATATTTGTTGCTCTTTGCTGATTTCTTTTAGGTTGTTTTTGGGGGGCTTTTGAAGTTTCCAAACCTTTAAAAATGAAGCTTATACTTCGATTAATCACTCTTGGGTAAGGATTTAAGAGATAACTCTGTGTTTGATAAAGTTTGCCAAAATTTCTTGTTGTTGTTACTGTGCACCGTCGCTGGTTTTTGGGGTTGGAATCGATAGGAAAATCTGATTGAATATTAATAAAAGCAAGATTGATTGAATGGAGTGTTATGGTCAAATTGAATTTTCCCTGTTTGGTATAGAAACTGTTTTTTTTTTCTTGTTGTCCTGTGATTGTTGCTTCTTGTTTATGATGAGAAGAAGATGGAATTGAGGTTGATTCTGGATGGTTGAGTGTTGTTATAGTGGTAAATGTTCATTTGTTTCTTTCCTCTTGCTTGCTTTGCCGGGATGTTTCGGTGATAGGGGAGGGGAGATTTCGTTGATGTTAAACTTGAAATAGAGATGGTTGGGTGCAATTGAAATTTTCTAATGATGATGATTCTGTTGTTTCTGCTATGTGTGTGCAATCGGGTGTACAGAGAAGAGGAGGAAGAAAGAGGAATATTTGTTATTGTGGTTTGATGGCTGTCTAAAATAGAGGGTTGTTATATCCTTGTATGTGGTTCCTGCTATGTGATAATAATCCCTATAAAGTTTCTGCACGCTGAAATATTGAAGAATAATTGAGAATGGGTGATTTGTTTGGTTTCTTGTTTTCTTGTTTAATGGTCACTTTATGGTTATGGTTGATCTCCTTTGGTTTGAAGGTGTGTTGGAAAAATAAAAGATGGAGGATTTATGTTGTTGCCTAGGAGGTCTGATTATTGATTTATTTGGATGAGGTAGTGATTGGAGGAGATTACCCCCACTGTTAAGAAGTATTTTTTTGTAAACATACAAATGAGTAAAATAGAATCCTAGTGCATGGGGCCAAATCCTTGTGCACGGGGCCAATTCCTTGTGCAGGGGGCCAATTCCTTGTGCATGGCCATGTCCTTGTGCAGGGGGCCAATTCCTTGTGCAGGGGGCCAATTCCTTGTGCACGGGGCCAATTCCTTGTGCATGGCCATGTCCTTGTGCATAGGGCCAATTCCTTGTGCATGGGGCCAAATCCTTGTGCATGGCCATGTCCTTGTGCAGGGGGCCAATTCCTTGTGCAGGGGGCCAAATCCTTGTGCATGGCCATGTCCTTGTGCATAGGGAAAAATCCTTGTGCATGGGGTCAAATCCTCATGCAGGGGTCCAAATCCTTGTGCATGTCATGTCCTTGTGCATAGGGCCAATTCCTTGTGCATGGGGCCAAATCCTTGTGCATAGGAGGTCTGATTATTGATTTATTTGGATGAGGTAGTGATTGGAGATTACCCCCACTGTTAAGAAGTATTTTTTTTGTAAACATACAAATGAGTAAAATAGAATCCTTGTTTTGCTGCTTCAATATTTTACATATTAGAAAATCTGGAGCTACATTTTCTATTGATAAGCCTAAATAAAGTTGTGTTTTATCTAGATAGTTATGTCTGTCATGGCATTGGTAAATTCCTTAAGTGATTCAATAGTGATGCTTGTTGAAAGTTTTCAAAAGAATTGCACTCCGTCTGTTTGATCTAATGCTGCAATGTTGTTGCATCTCTCAACACATAGACAACCCATTTGGGAAAATAGGTTTCTGGTTCAATCCTTTATGACATTTATTAACATGGCCTTCAGATTTAAAATAAACTACTCTGCAATGGTGCCAATATGAGAAATAAGAAATCTGGTACTATTAATGTTAACTTCATGCTATATCACTATTTGGAAGAATCATTTTCTTCACAAGATGTGTTGCCTTTGAAATGGACTAGTATAGACATAGAGGTGATGAGATTATGATTCACTTATTTGTTTGTTTTCAGGATAATATAAAGTACATATGGAGAAGAAAACTGTCACAGTCTTCACCACAAGATGCTCCCCACAAAGAATGAAGGACTTGGCTAAGGTTATTAATGAGGATGTAGACCTTAGAAGAAAGGTTGAAGAAATGGGGTTTGGGAAGTTGTTGAATGTGAGAGGAACGAAGATTCCAAAAGACCTCTGTGCAGAGGTGGTTCGTGGATATGATGGCCCCTCAAGACAACTGTTATTGATTTGACAATGTCAGCTGTTATTGTGGTGTAGAAATCAATCAAGGACATGAGGCTGGATGTCGTCTGGTGGCTTGTCAACCATGAGAAGAATGCAGCAAAGAAGGACGTTTTACAAGAGTTGGAACGATTTAAGGGTGGCACAAAGACTTAGGGCAAAACTGTATTCAATAGATATTTTCCTTTTATGTTGGCTCATTGACGTTGTTGGAATTCTATTTAATTGACACTTATATGTAGACATGGTTACACTTAGTTTTTTGTCGTTAAAGCAGCTTCTGCATATGGCATATTTGGTGGGGGACGAAGCTGTGACGATGTTAATATTGCACCCATTATGTTTGTTTTTGGAATGGGTTGCATCTTTCTTTAGTAGTTGTCTTTTTTTTGTAAAGCAATTGTCACTATATGAGAAATGGTACCCCTTTATGTTCTTTGCATATGTATATGTATATGAGCAGGCATATTTTGTAACACGCACAAGTAATTAAAAACATGCACAAGGAAATTACCATATGTACAAGGAATTAGCCATATGCACAAGGAAATGGCATATGCACATGTACAAGGAAATTACCATATGCACAAGGAATTACCCATATGCACAAGGAAATGGCCATATGCACAAGGAATTAGCCAATTAGCCACATGCACAAGGAAATTGCCATATGCACAAGGAAATGGCCATATGCACATGCACAAGGAAATTACCATATGCACAAGGAATTAGCCCCATGCACAAGGAAATGGCCATATGCACAAGGAAATGGCCCCATACACAAGGAATTAGCCCCATGCACAAGGAAATTGCCATATGCACAAGGAATTAACCAATTGTGCATGGGGCTAATTCCTTGTGCATATGGCCATTTCCTTGTGCATGTGCATATGGCAATTTCCTTGTGCATGGGGCCATTTCCTTGTGCATGGGGCGAATTCCTTGTGCATATGGCCATTTCCTTGTGCATGTGCATATGGCAATTTCTTTGTGCATGGGGCCATTTCCTTGTGCATGGGGCTAATTCCTTGTGCATGGGGCCATTTCCTTGTGCATATGGCAATTTCCTTGTGCATATGGCCATTTCCTCGTGTATGGGGCTAATTCCTTGTGCATATGGCAATTTCCTTATGCATGTGCATATAGCCATTTCCTTGTGCATATGGGTAATTCCTTGTGCATATGGGAATTTCCTTGTGCATGTGCATGTGCATGTGGGTAATTCCTTGTGCATATGGCATGTTAATAGGTCAGTTTAGTTCGACTTGTGCATATGGCAATTTCCTGTTGCATGTGGCTAATTCCTTGTGCATATGGCAATTTCCTTGTGCATGTGTCAATTTCCGTGTGCATATTCTTAATTACTTGTGCGTGTTACAAAATATGCCTGCTCATATACATATACATATGCAAAGAACATAAAGGGGTACCATTAACTTGTGTACCATTTCATACATCATGAATTTCATCCTGGTACTTGACACCTTTTGCCATCAAGTACCATCCTGAAATTTCTCATATAGTGACAATTGCTTTACAAAAAAAGACAACTACTAAAGAAAGATGCAACCCATTCCAAAAAACATAATGGGTGCAATATGTACATCATCACAGCTTCTTCGCCCACCAAATACAAAATATGCAGAAGCTGCTTTAACGACAAAAAACTAAGTGTAACCATGTCAACAAGGATTGGGGTTAGCGCAAGTCTTTACGGTATGACCACCCTCGCCACATCTTGAGCAATGATAGACTTTTTTATCTTGAAATTGCGATTCTTTCCTCCGAACTCTAGGCCTCCCCGGACGGCGACTTGTCTTTGGAGGCAACAACTTTTTGTACAAGGAATCAAGATCTTTGAGTGTCTCAGGTGTTGGCATGTCATAAGTCTCAACTGGAATCATTGGTCTTGCATACATTTTCTCTTGTGAAGCCTTCAAGTAACATTCTTCAACATAAGCATATAAATTTCCATGTATGCTCTTAATTGCAGCACATGCGTGAGGACATGGCAATCCAGACATTTGCCAGCCTTTGCATGTGCATTCACGTAGGACCAAATTAACCCTTACATCACCTTTCTTTGTTATTACCTTAAAAATACTCATTCCATGATCTTTCACAGTCATTCTTCCACATTTAGACACATTCTCCTGCAGTTTGGCCTCAATATTTGGGCCCACGCCATTAACACATTCTCATTTTCCCATCTGAATTATTGATACATTCACCTCCAACATGGAATATGCAAAATAATTTCTTGATCGAACTGCTGGTCATTTCTCATATGCTCCTACAAATAATCATGTGTTTCTGTCATTTGAACAAGGTGTAGTAAATTGAAAAATACAAGCTATGTCCAGGCAATGCACAAGGAAATGGGCATACGCACAAGGAAATCTCAATATGCACATGAAAATCGTCATATGCACGAGCAGAAACAAATTTACCTTATGTCCAAGCAATGCACAAGGAAATGGGCATACGCACAAGGAAATCTCAATATGCACATGGAAATCGTCATATGCACGAGCAGAAACAAATTTACCTTATGTCCACTCCATGCACAAGGAAATGGGCATACGCACAAGGAAATCTCAATATGCACATGGAAATCGTCATATGCACGAGCAGAAACAAATTTACCTTATGTCCAGGCAATGCACAAGGAAATGGGCATACGCACAAGGAAATCTCAATATGCACATGGAAATCGTCATATGCACAAGCAGAAACAAATTTACCTTATGTCCACTCCATGCACAAGGAAATGGGCATATGCACAAGGAAATCTCAATATGCACATGGAAATCGTCATATGCACGAGCAGAAACAAATTTACCTTATGTCCACTCTATGCACAAGGAAATGGGCATACGCACAAGGAAATCTCAATATGCACATGGAAATCTTCATATGCACGAGCAGAAACAAATTTACCTTATGTCCACTCCATGCACAAGGAAATGGGCATACGCACAAGGAAATCTCAATATGCACATGGAAATCGTCATATGCACGAGCAGAAACAAATTTACCTTATGTCCACTCTATGCACAAGAAAATGGGCATACGCACAAGGAAATCTCAATATGCACATGTAAATCGTCATATGCACAAGCAGAAATAAATTTACCTTATGTCTAGGCCACGCACAAGGAAATGGCTATATGCACAGGGAAATCTCAATATGCACAAGGAAATGTTCATATGCACGAGCAGTAACAAAATGACCTTACAACATGCTACTTCCACATCAGCACCACTTTAGCGAGCAATAAAAACACCTTCACGTCAGCAACATGAACCAGAAATAAATGAGGTGTAAATGAGGTCCAAAAGAGAGACAATGAGTGGGTCCCTTCATGCTTGATATAGTTATTTCATGAGCATTATAACCATGTGCATTCACCATACAAACAAGAGAGATCCAAAATACGCCAGAGAAAACAGAACGAGTGAGAGAGAGAGTGAGAGCGAGAGAGGGAGGGAGAGACCGAGACAGGGAGGGAGAGAGGTATACCCAACACAAATTAATGCTTGTGCGTGATTCCATTGATATTCGCCTTCATCTTCTTCAAAGGTTCTTCAAACAATCCGAACTCAATCTTCACTCTTCCTCGTCATTTTTCAGTGTCCATGGCTGTATGCACAAGAAATCTCATCTTTCTCTTTCTTCCCATGTCTTTGTACTTACCTTCTGTGACCTCAACTTGTCAAGGGTGCAAAAGGAAATTAATTCCTCATTTACAAGGGCTTTTAAGTATTTTAACACACCCATTTAATTTCATTTAAAGACCCAAGGCTTGGAGTGACATTTCAGATTTCCTTGGTCCTTCTCTGACATTAAATGGCTACAGTGGTCCTATAGTGAAATTTTCCCTTCTTTTTAAGTTTCTTCAATCATAGGTATTAGCCTCATAATAAGTTAATTATGGCATATATACATTCCAGCTTTTTTTTTTGGCAACACATATATACATTCAAACTAAGTTGTATGTAACACCTGAATTTTTAGTGGAAAAATTAAAAATTTTCTTTTAAATGCTTGAGTAACAATAATAGTTCAAAATAATGGGCTCTATTCTGACAAATAGAAACCGTTTCAATTTCTTGTTAAAATTCAAGTGGTATATAAATCAATTAAATGGCCAAGTTTGATCCTTAATATCTAAATCTATCTCATCCCAGTTAAAACTTTATAACACTTCTAGTATACATATCATGCATCACATACTTATATAACTAATTATGACAATTAAATCTTAGGGTTATCTTGGTTGAAAACCCTTTTACCTGTATATGTTATAGCTCATTGAAGAGCACCGAAATGGAAGGAAATCGGTGTAGTGCCGCCTCGGATCTGCTCTCCAAGAATTTAAGACTCAAGGGGTAGTGGAAGCTATCCCCGGGTGTCGGTCTCAAGGAGCCTTAGTGTAAATGTCTACCTAATAGCTAGATGCGAAACTAATTGGACGGGAAAAACATTTTGTATTTGATTTTTGGGTGTAAAAGTTTGTGTTGAAAAGTGTTGTATGTTCAGGAAAGAATTAAGATTGGATTTAAACGGGAGATTTGGATTAAAAGGGATGGCTATTCTTGGTAAATGGAACCTACGGGAATCATTGCTTCTTAAGATTTTTGGGAGTTGAAAAATAGTCAATTTCCTAAAGAACCCTAAAGGAACCCCTCTAGGCTAGGCTTAGATTAATTTAACTAACGCCAAAACCCCGCATGTTAATTAACTTAACCTAAGTTGATTAAGCACTTGACCCAATTAAATCTACTAATTGCAAGGGACTATTAATCCTACAACTGGGACCCCGAATTGCAACCAAATTAGCCTATTAATTCCAATTTATTGGTGCAACCCCATCCAATAACTTGAACCCAATAGGTTGAAGTCCAATGTCACTCAAGCAATTAGTAGATTTACTTGCCAATTTCTAAACATAAATACTTGACACCATGATCCACTAAACAAGAACCCTCATTTAGCTCAAGATTTTAACAAGAAAACATATATTAAATGATAAACCCATACAAATAAAATATGCTCAAGTTAATAAGTTCAATGTTAAGCATTCATACAAAGAAAATAAACAAGATAGGTTGTTTCTACCACTCTCATACAAGATATAGAATAAGCTTACAACCAAATGCATAAGACAAATCCTAGAACTCTAGATAATTTGAAATATACAAGAGGAAGAGAGAGTGGAGAACAACACTCCCCTTTGAAGCTTCAAGCTCCTCCCTTGAGCTCCATCACCAAGAACAAATGGGTTTAGCTGCTGCCTTTCATAGGAGAAGCATCAAATAAGGTGGACGAAATGGTGGAAGCCATGGATGTTGGGTGGAGAAGAAGGTGGAAGATGAAGATGAGATGAGAGAGTTGAGAGGATTAGGGTTTTTGTGTGTTGTCGGTGACCAAATCTGCCTTCTAGGGTTTAGATTTTAGTATTTGTAGGTCCAGGAATCAGGTTAAGTGAGTGGGTATGAGTTATGGATCCAAATAAAGCCCAAAAACTCGACTGATATCTGCAGAATTTGCGTCCATTCGTCGTCATCTCGCCGTGGCGAGCTCCATTGCTCTCTGGACTTTTGGTCCTTTTCGCCGTCGTCTCGCTGCGGCGAGCTCTTGTCTTTTCTGCCTCTTTGGGGTGCTTTTCGCCGTGAGCTCGCCGCAGCGAGGACACGGCGAACTTCAGATGATTCTGCCCCCTTTGTTTGGCCTTTTTCCTTCGTCTGGAATCCGATCTCTGGTCCTTGCTCGACCCTGTAAGTGGAAACAAGACTAAACAATGATCAAATAGCCCTATAAACCAATTCATACAAATTAATCTACAATTATGGCCAATTAACCCTAATCTAACACTAATTTCACCTAAGAGTCTGAGTTCTGTGTTAAGCATTATTGGACCAATATCGCATCTTAATCATGTTAATTGCCTCAATTTAGGCATATAAAAGCATTACAAATCATAGATTTGTCACTTATCTCCCTTAGGACCTATATATTTACACACAAAATTATATATATTTATGCAAGCACCATGCTTACTTTTCCCATCATAACTTCATAATATATATAAGTGAAGATTTACATAAATATATATATAAGTATGTACACTGGTACTAAATAAAGTAGGCGTTCTTGCTCTTCATTTTACTACCTCGTCAAAAAACACGTCAGTTTTCCTGCTCCTCTATAGAAACAATGTATCAAAAAGAGTGAGATTTAAAGAATCTCAGCAGCAATTTATTTCATTCATTACCATGTTTAACAATTCATAAACATGTACAAATATTATAATTACAGGTACTTCCTGTGCTATGTGCTCTTCCAGCCATTATTAACAATATATTTGTGAAATAGTGGAGTAACTGTATCTGCAGGATTTCTCTTTCATAACAATTAAGTTATGATAACTAATCTCGTTAAGGTTTGTGACTCATTTAGCCTTGGAGTACTCCATAAACTGGGAAGTTAACTTCCATGTAGGAATTAACAAGTTTTATCACCTTCATGTATAATATAAACTTGAAACAGATGTTATGCAATTAATCAATAATATGGAATGAAACTCCTACATGGTTACCAAAACTTAGTCATGTTCAAGGTCCTTCCCCTTTCCTGACTTGAGTAACTTATATCACTATCAATACCTATATTGCAATATAAAATATAAATTAATTAATATCTACACTCTTATATAGGTATTTTGTGTCTCTCACGAATCCTAATTCACTTTATACTACCAAACTCTTTTTATTTAGACAAATTGTAATTTGCCGAATGCTTTCATGAACCTTTAAAATAAAAGGGGTCATTTTTAAATAATATACTATAATTAATCTCTCTAATTGTCAATTAAAAGACCAAAATATCCTTATTTAAAGAAGTACAAATGTCTTGAAAATTTCCCTATTTGTGTCTTGAAAATTCTCTATATGTGTCTTGAAAATTCAGTTGTAAAATTTTGAATGTTTTAGTGTTAGATTCCATGATTTTTTAGACTTGAAAATACTTACATTGATGTTGGAAAGATGCACAAACGTTCTTGAAAATTCTCCACATATGTATTGGAAATCCAGTTGTGAAATGTTGGATGCTTTAGTGTTGGATTCCATGATTTTTGAGATTTAGAAATACTCACGTTTATGTTGGAAAGAAACACAAACGTTTTGAAAATTCTTCATATATTTCTTACAAATCTAGTTGGAAAATACTCACATTGATGTTGGAATCTACTTGATTTTTTAGACTTGAAAATACTCACATTGATGTTGGAAAAAAAGCTCAAACATATTGGAAATTCTCTACAAGTTTTTTGGATTGTGGTTACTAAATTCAATAAGGACATTTTGGTCTTTTAGTTGAAACATTTAATTTCCCTTTGACCTTTTGGGAACAAAGTAAAGTTTTAAAATTTTACGAAAATTTCAATATAGGACCGCAGTAGCCAATTAATTTCAAAGTAGAACCAAAAGATTCTGAAATATCATTTAAGTCTTGTGGGGGAAAACTGAAATTAAATTAAGAGGAGAAAAGACAACATTGACCTCACATGTTAGAGAGAGAAAGTGTCAGAGGAGAGAGAGTGTTAGATGAGAGAGAGGGTGAGAGAAATATTTTGTTTTTTTACTGTGATTTGTGCATATGAGATTTTCCTTGTTCATATGAGCTTTTCTTTGTTCGTGTGAAAATGAATGGGGTGTGTGTGTGTGTGAGAGAGAAAGAGAGAGAGAGAGAAAAGCGTGTCAGAGAGAGAGAGAGAGAGAGAGGATGTCAGAGAAGAGAGAGGGTGAGAGGAATATTTTGTTTTTTTATTGTGGCTTGTGCATATGAAATTTTCCTTGTGCATATGAGATTTTCCTTGTTCGTGTGAAAATGAGTGGGGTGTGTGTGTGTGAGAGAGAAAAGCGTGTCAGAGAGAGAGAGAGCGAGTATGTGTGAGAGGAGAGAGAGGGTGAGAAGAATATTTTATTTTTTATTGAGGCTTGTGCATATGAAATTTTCCTTGTTCATATGAGCTTTTTCTTGTTTATATGAGTTTTTCCTTGTTCGTGGGAAAATGAGTGGGGTCTGTGTGATATATAGAGAAGAGATAGAGTGTTAGATATGCCATGTGGGGGTGTGCCCTTTTTTTGTCTTTTTCCACATTAATTTAATTTTACTTAAGAACCCTGAACCTAAAGTGATATTTCAGAATCTTTTGATCATATTTTTTGATTAATTGTCTACCGTGGTCCTATATTAAAATTCTCCTTAAAATTTTTTTGGGGAATCTAAAGATAATTTGCTATTATGGGGTTTAATCGAAAATTTCCGTTAAAAAAACATATAGCGTGGAATTCAAGGGCCATGAGCAACTTAATTTCTCAATCAAGACTTTTGGTACTCCCTCCGGTCCTAATTATAAGATCACTCTGACTTTTTTGAATATTTTTTCAGTAAAAAAAAAGTAGTTTCAGTCCAAAAAAAATCTTTTTTCCTCAAAACTACTCTATTCTACTCATAAACTAGTCTATAATCTAATTACATGTGACATATGTTATAATTTAATGGTCTAATTTGCTTCCTTAACTTTCACAAAAAAAAAGTTAAAGTGATATTATATTTAAGACTGGAGGTAGTATAACTTATCTGAGTCTTTTATTTTCTTTTGAAAAGGTACAAGGATAACTTGCTACTGTGATTCATAAATAAGCTCGACTCGGAGGCCTATATAAGTTTAAAAAGCAAAGTTACTTCTTTCCTCCTTTTACACACGTTTTGACATGTACCATTAGTATATACCAAATTACCAACAGTTTCTTTGACTTGACTATTATATTATAAATGTAATAAAATTGAGTTACATTTTAATCAAGGGTTAAAGAGTAAAAATGCCCCTCAACTTATTCTAGAAGAGCATCTGGCACCATAAACAAATCTTGGGGGCAAAAATGCCTACAAACACTTGAAAAATGTAAAAAATTACCATGCCCGTTACATCCTGTGAAATTTGACCAAAAATTACCGTTTGTTTAAAGCAATTGACTAAACGCAATGACATGGCAGTGAATTGGCAAAAGTCTTTGAAAATTTGACCAAAATTGCTAAGGTGGCAAGCAGAATTTTTTCACATTGGTCCCACATAGTGAAACGGTGATGCTTAGGAAACAGACCCACTTATTAAGAAAAAAGGGTTTTTTTTTTCAATCTCCCTATACCAAAATTGAGCGATACGATAGCTAGGGTATGAGAACGAAGAAGGGAACTAGCGAAGAACGAAGAACGATGATGCTGTTAGGGTTTGTTTGAGCGATGAAAATGGAATGAAATTGATGGGGGTTTGTTCGAACGTGAGAGGAGGTGAGGGAACCAATCGAGCTACAACTATAAAGAAAGAGAGGAAAGTCTATATGCGCAGCCAATGATATAATCCAGTATGCCCTTTCTTCAAACTTTAACTATTTAATATATATTATCCTTGACTTGAATGGATTTATAAAAAAAAATAATTTAATTGTTTTAAGAGCTATTGGGTACTTGAAATTCTAGAAAATAAATAGGCTACAATTTTATTCCTAACAAATGTCCACTGTCAACATGTTCATTCATCTTGACTCTCCAAAACCTTTCCCTCTGTTTCATTAAATTTAAGCATTAAACCCTCTGTTTCACCATGACCGATGTAATGCTCATTCCTGTGTTGGCTCGGTTTAGGATAAGGATTGCTAATATAATGCTTGATCACGATTTTTTGTATTCAATAAATATGTTACAATTTCAGGCTTTAAAGCAAAATAAATTACACTAGTGAGATAAATGGGGCAGGCAGTAGGAACTGAAGGCATATTAACATCTTGCAGTGCTATTTTATACACCCACATCTAGGGGTGTCCATAGTCGGGACCGGGAATTTCTCGTCCTGGGAAGGCCGGGAAAAAAATCCCCGGACCGGGACCGGGAATTTTCCGGGTCCGGGACCGGGATCTGGGCAAGGCCCCAGGATCCTGGTCCCGGTCCCGGACTTATATTTAAAAAAAAACATTGAGGCCCAAACATGTAAAGGCTTGCGAGCTTTACTTCTTAAAGAAAAAGAGTGTGTATAAAATTGGCCCAACTCTCTCTGGCTTATTATTTTCTTCCCACAATCCCACCTAAACCAAGTCCAATAGGCTCCAAAATCAATTTTCTTAAAGAAATTAGTCAAGTTAAACAACAACATTTATTATTGATGCTTTTTCTGGAAGTGCCACAATCAAATATATATATATATATATGTAGCACATACAAGGAGGTCTGCTTGTGTTATTCCAGGACCACCTTTACGAGGAATTTTGTCACCACCAGATACATCTATTTTGTCAAATTCAAAACAACAATCATATAACTACATTGTGAACAAGTTAAAAATATACTAACTCAGGTTAAATTAAAGCTTAAAGTCCAGTTATTAATGTAAATTGGAGATGATATATATATATATATAAATATAAGTAATATATGTAAACAAAGATATATGAAAAATAGACCCAATTTTTTTTTTTAAAAAAAGAAACGGGAAATCCCGGTCCCGGAGATTCATTCTCAATCCCGGCCTCCTTCTGGGATCGAGATCCGGGAATGAGTAATCCCGGTCCCGGGTTTGGACACCCCTACCCACATCCATTCATACACATCTTCTCGACTCGGTGGCCTCAAAATTGCCACCCTTCTTCGACTTCTTCCTGTTGTTGACGAAGAAGAAGAAGCATAACCACTTCTTCCTTGATTTAGTGCCGAGCAAGCCGAGCAAGACCCACTTGTTGACACAGAGGAAGATGCAACAATGAAGATGGGAAAGCACACTATAACAGACCCACTTCTTCCTCGTCGAAGGCTTCTTCTAATTCTTGAAATCACCACTTCATTCTCGGCTTTTCTGTTTATTTGGGGGGGGGGTTGTATTTATTAAAAATTACAAGTTAATAGCACGAGGTGGATAACTGCCACGTACAGCATTAAATTCGTCACATGGATTGACGAATTCTCCTTTCTCTACAGAACTTAATGGCAGTTTGGGGTGTCTAACAGGCATGGTAATTTTTTACATTTTTCAAGTGTTTGTGGGCATTTTTGCCTCCAAAATTTGTTTAAGGTGCTAGATGCTCTTCTAGAATAAGTTCAGAGGCATTTTTACTCTTTGACTCTTTAATTAATTAATTTATAACAATAACTAGAATCAAAATACTTGAATAAAAGGGGGAGAAATGAATTTTAACAGGAGGTCAAGAAAGTGATACCGCTTAAAGAAGAAAATAGTTCAAGATCCTCTTTAACAATAGTTACTACATCCAATCTTTATAAGAGTTAGTTAGCTCTATTTTGAGAGGCTAAGTTAGTTAAATAATTTTCTTTAAAACTAGATATAACAACATGTGCGGCTACTCCCTTTGGAAAGAATCCATTGGCGCATTGGTGGGTTGGTACGCGTGGAGGGAAAAGGTGTTTATGTTATATGCAGTATAATTTGTTTTATATTTTTATAAAAAAATCTTTTTCTTGAAATTAATTAATTTGTTTCCATACTTTTAATTCATCTAAACCAAAAGGCACAAATACATTATGAACTTGAAAAGTTGCATGAGCCTGATCTTGGATTCAATACTGATCTGCAACTTGAATACGTTGATCAAGGGGAGGACAATGTCCATTAAGATTTAAAGCTTGGTATACTTCTCTGTATGTAATTCTTATAGGAAATTTTAGAAAAAAAAATAGTACAAAGACAAAAGCTACATACGATGACTAAAGATTTAGATTAAGTGATAATCATTATCTGAAAAAAAATATATTTCAATTTAAAGCATTTAGTTAAAAATTTTAAATATAGACTAATGAAATTATAATTGGTCATGAGAGATCTCACCACAGCATAAATTGACTCCGTGACCAATAAACTCAACTTGGAGGCCTAGGGAAAAGCAAAATTACTTCTTCATTTCTTCTACACATCTTGATATGTACTGTATCCCGGCAAGTAGCCACTAGCCACTAGCTATTTGACTAATATTATATACACGAACTTTCGTCCAAAATTGGGTAGCAATAGTTCATTTGTGTCCGCATTTTCTTACTGTTGTTATACTCTTTGCAATCCACTTCTTCGGTGAATATATAAGTGTCATATACTATGCTTCACCATAAAAAAACATTTTATCTCATTAATTTTGATTTAAAATATAACTTTATATGTAGAACTTTCTTTTTATTTAATATATCATATAGCCATGAGAATAACGTCTACACATAGTTAAAAGAAAGGTAAAATTATACATTTACATGAAAAAATTAATGTAAGTTGTAAATAGGATGGACTTTTTTCCTTCTCTATCTTATAAATATGATAAGAGCAAGATATTAAAAAAAAAAAAGGATAAGAGCATAAATGTTTTAAAATTTCAATTCTTAACAAACTGGTAATGATACTAGATGGTTTGTCTTGACTTTCTTTTCGAACTGGTGTCTTGACTTGACTAATACAACAGATGTCGATTAAATTGAGTTACGTTTTCATCAATCAGTTAATAACAACATAGTATTTTATAAATATGAGGTGGCGATAGTGACACCACTTGAATCAGACAAGAGCTAGAGGTATCAACGACAAATCTTCCTCTTCTGGAACTAAGTGATGAGTCCTTTTTGAAGAAAATATAGCAATGCCTTTACAACTTCCATGACAACTTCCAAATTTAGGCAATGTGTACATGTTCATTAATTTTAACTAGTCAAGGGCCATAGTATCACTATATTATTTATCTTTTGCCAAGGTAGTATTACTATGTAGTATATATATTTATATATATAGGACTAGCAATGCCTTTACCACTTCCATGACAACCTCCAAATTTAAGCAATGTGTACATGTTCATTAATTTTGACTAGACAAGGGCCATAGTATCACTATATTATTTTTTTTTTTTGCCAAAGGTAGTATTACTATGGGAGGGGAACGCCTCATTTTTCCTTATATCATTTTCCCTCATTTTTTCTTTTAATAATCATTAGATCTTCTTTCAATGGTTTAGATTTAGTGTTTGTAATATTATAATTGAAAATCAATTAAAATATGTTTTGTATAAATCCAAATCTGAACTATTGAAAGAAGATCTAATGGTTATTAAGAAAGAAATGGAGAGAAAATGATATAAAAGAAAAGGAAGAGTTCCTCTACCGTATTACTATATACTATATAGTAATAGGAACTGGTAATATAACTTGAGCATTACCAAAACCGGACATTGGTATTACCATTTTTCAAAAAGAGTGAGATTTAAAGAATCTCACCAGAAATTTATTTCATTCATTACCATGTTTACCAATTCAAAAACATGTACAAATATTATAATTACAGGTACTTCCTGTGCTATGTGCTCTTCCAGCCATTATTAACAATATATTTGTTAAATAGTGGAGTAACTGTATCTGCATGATTTCTCTTTTATAATAATTAAGTTATGATAACTAATCTCGTTAAGGGTTGTGACCCATTTAGCCTTGGAGTACTCCATAAACAGGGAAGTTAACTTCCATGTAGGAATTAACAAGTTTTATCACCTTCATGTATAATATAAACTTGAAACAGATGTTATGCAATTCATCAATAATATGGAATGAAACTCCTACATGGTTACCAAAACTTAGTCATGTACAAGGTCCTTCCCCTTTCCTGACTTGAGTAACTTATATCACTATCAATACCTATATTGCAATATAAAATATAAATTAATTAATATCTACACTCTTATATAGGTATTTTGTATCTCTCACGAATCCTAGTTCACTTTATACTACCCAACTCTTTATTTAGACAAATTGTAATTTGCCGAATGCTTTCATGAACCTTTAAACACTACTACAGAAAAAGTCTATAGCAGCACTTATTTTGGCCCTATAGCAGCGCTTATAAGCGCTGCAATAGCCAGTGTTGCTATAGGCTATTAAGCCTAACGCAGCGCTTGTTAAGCCCTGCGATAGGTGACCTAAAGCAGCGTTGCAATAGGTGACCTAAAGCAGCGCTTAAGCGCTGCGATAGGTGATTTATTTTTTAAAAAAATAATACCTATAGCAGCGCTTATGAATAAACGCTGCTATAGGTATTATTTTTTTAAAAAAAATTAATTTTTATCCCTGCATCAATTTAGAAATTACAGACATTTCCAAAACATATATACATCAAAATAATCAATGATTGTTTTGAAAAAGTGTTGAAATCAACAAGCTATGATAATAATATGAAAGAGTAAATTACTGAATCTGATGCCATAATTTTAATCAATAGTCAGCAGACCATAGATAAAAATGCATCTTAAGCATAGTTTTGAATACAATAAAGTTAAAAGCAACATGAAAGTTAGATCCCCGATCCCCATAATTCCAAGTCCAGTAATAGAACATTATACAGATGTAAAATCTACTTTGGCTCAATTATTTCAAATGTGTTTGATAAATCCCTATTATTAGAGTTTTTTTGTTTTTGTTTTTTTGTCTACTCTAGAGATATTAATATGAAAAAGGAGCTAGAATATGCTTGTTAGATGAGTTTGCGCTTAAGGGGGTATAGGAAATTATTGCTATTATGGATAAATAAATCATGTTTCTATCCCTAAATATATTTTTACCTCTGTAATAAACTTTATTTTTCTACCAACAATGACCATAATTACTCAAGTATTTATAAATAGCATGACTATAATAATGGCTCAAATTTTTAAAAACCTATCATAAATCAAGACATTGTAATTTGTAAGTCCTACGGTTAAATTTAACTATTTCAATACCAAAACAAGCTAAAAGTTTTAGTTCAGTCAAGAACAGATTACTAGGAAAAAGAAATTTGTCCACCACTGTCCCTCAAAATAGTTAGTCTTTGGTCCATAAATAGGTTGATAGCTGCATAAATAACTAAGTCCAAAGGTGGTATATCAATTGTTATACTTGCAGGATTTATCTCACGAACACAACACAAAGTAAAATCATGTATAACTCAAATTATCAAGCCCAAACTTATGAATACCTCATACTCTGGGAATTCACCAACTATTTTTGCGACATATTGTTTCTGGACTAAACCAGCTTCGATCTGAGACAAATTGAAAAATCACCTTCAATATTTTTTTTGAAAGAAAAATAATATTCTGATTCTGTTCACAGAAACATAAATGAAATAAACGTCAAAAATCTCTGTCTTTCCAATTTGACGGCAGGACACAGAAATTGAACATTCCATGAAAACAAGACAGCCAATATCTTCATTTCATAAATGTGCATTACATTTCAGAATTCAAAATCAATCTTCAAAATTGGTCACAAATACAACCCAATACTCAGAAGCCTTAGTCACAACCCCCGGGAGTCAATATCATTGTCCATTCTTTATTATTCAATTTTTATACAATTCACATCATGTCAGTAGACTCTAGAAAACGAACTCATCAATTGTTACAATTTTTAAAGTGAGATAAAATAATGAATCACCTGGCCTGAAGAAATCAGCTTTTGGAGCACTTCTGGCCAAAATGAGAAGTCCTGAGACAAGACGATCCAGTCGATGAATCGCTGACATAAACAAGTCAAGGAAGACACAATGACAGATTTGAAAATCTCCAAAGGATAAGAGTATGCAAGAATGATTCATATACAGAACCAAAGTGAAAACCCTAATGAAAATTAGTAGCAAGGGGTTAGTGAGAACAGGTAGAAGAAGTTCCAAAGGAGTAGAAGAGAAGAGAAAGAGCCAACAAATGCACCTGAAAAACGAAGCTCGCATTGCTGGAAATAAGGCATTGCAGGGACAAACATAGCTCGTCATTGCCGGAAATCACCGCTTCGACTTCGCCGTACGTCCTTCGTAGAGAGAACTAAGAGAGAGATGATAATCCATTCCTTTATCTTCGCTTCAACAGTCCCTTAAAGAGCAACATTTTAATCCATTTTAGTCAAAGTTGAAGGAACTGGAAACACTTCAGAAAAACAATCACATGTGCACTTCCTTATCAATATCTATACAATAAACACTTGTAACCTTTCATCATTATCTCCCTCTAATCATATTTTACCCAAAGATTAACACCTATACTCAATTATCCATCATTTAAACAGGACCGAACAGAGCATAAATTTCAGAATTCCCAACATTTGAAACTCAAGCATACATTCATCGAAAAATAGAGCATACAACCCAACAATCTCATTTTTCACACATCACCAAAAATCCATATGCATGACCCTATATTAGTTCTATCATATTTATAGCATCATTTTATCATTTACAGAAACAAAAATAAGCCAGAATCGAACCAACAAAGCAGCAGAAATCTGTAATTTCCAGAATTTACAATCCATTTCAGAAATTAGACATGCATCCTCAAGAACTCAACCCTAATATGCTTCTAACAACCTTTAAACAAACATTTAGCTTAGGTTAAATGTTCAAATTCAATGAATTTCGCCCGTGAACAGTAACTACAGAAAGAGAAAAGCAAAGCTTGAAATCGGGCCAAAATCCCAATGAACTCCCAAATTTCTTTAGGGAAATTAAAATATAAGCTCTAGCTTTGATTGAATCGGTTTAAAATCTCAAAAACCCCAAGACCCGATCAAAACCTCCTCTAAAACTTTCGAATAGCAAAAGGAAAAGGGTAGAAACATGTAGAGAAGGCTCATCGGAGTGAAAACCAAGTCTTGAATGTCAACTTCCCTTACTCCGCCGTCGACAGTGCTAGAACACTCCCCGATGATCGACGGATTTGCAGAGAACAAAAACCCTAACCGAGGCGAGGAGGTCGGCCTTCCCCATTCCTTTATTTCTAACGTTCCTCCACCTTCTCTCCCGCGAGCTCCCCTCCCTCAGACTCTCTCTCTCTCGCAAGTGAGAAATGGTGAAGGTGCACACGTGAGGAAGAAGATGAAGAGGAATGGAAGAAGGAAGAGGAAAATGTTGATGGTGATGACTGATGAGTAGCTGCCTCACGAGGGAGGGAAATGGGGGAAGATTGCGCGGAAATGAAATATTTTGGGTCTAACCCAACGCTTAATAGATCTAAGTGTTGGGATAGGCATTTAGTTTTTTTAATTATATTGTTTTTTTATTTTTTATTTTTTTAAAAATACTAATTCATTTTAAAAAAGGAAAAAAATTAAAAATACATATTTAGGCCTATAGCAACGCTTAAGCGCTATTATAGGCCCCCTGTCAATTAAATTTTATTTAAAAAATGTCTAAAACCAATTTTAAAAATACTAATTCATTTTAAAAAATTAAAGAAAATTTAAAAATACCTATTTAGGCCTATGTAGGCCCCATGTGATTTAAATTTTATTTAAAAAATATCTAAAACCAATTTTTAAAATACTAATTCATTTTAAAAAAGGAGAAAAAATTTAAAAATACATATTTAGGCCTATAGCAGCGCTTAAGCGCTGCTATAGGCCCCCTGTCATTTAAATTTTATTTAAAAAATGTCTAAAACCAATTTTAAAAATACTAATCCATTTTAAAAAATTAAAGAAAATTTAAAAATACCTATTTAGGCCTATAGCAGCGCTTAAGCGCTGCTATAGACCCCCTGTCATTTAAATTTTATTTAAAAAATGTCTAAAACCAATTTTAAAAATACTAATTCATTTTAAAAAATTAAAGAAAATTTAAAAATACCTATTTAGGCCTATGTAGGCCCCATGTGATTTAAACTTTATTTAAAAAATATCTAAAACCAATTTTTAAAATACTAATTCATTTTAAAAAAGGAAATAAAATTTAAAAATACATATTTAGGCCTATAGCAGCGTTTAAGCGCTAGTATATGCTTATACCTATACCAATACTTTTTTTTAAAGCACTGGTATAGGTCATATTACACCTATCCCATCACTTGCGTTTTGCAAGCGCTGCTATTGTTGCGCTGCAATAGAGTATTTCTGTTGTAGTAGTGAAAATAAAAGGGGTCATTTTTAAATAATCTACTATAATTAACCTCTCTGATTGTCAATATTTGACTAATGAATACCTCAAGAACCATTCCTTGTAACAATAGAGTTCCTATACCACATTTAACGCCACCACACATTTACATAGCACCATCATAAATTATGCAATTGGTACATACCTATATTACTTCATATTACTCTCACTTTTTCTTTACAAGTCAAGTTTGTCCTAAACAACTTTAGAACCCAAGAATCAAATTTCATTATACCTTGGCTTCCAAAAATCTGGAGCAACATCCCATACTAACAAAATAAAAGTTCAACTTCAAGAACAAGGTTTCAATCTTAATTTCACCATCTCCATGTATGAGTTACAAATCTAAAACAATTATGCAGCATTTACGAACCTTGAACAACAACTAAAACCAGATTTTAAACCTTCAATCTTTATCATAAAGTGTTTTATCCACCTTTTCTTAGTTTATTATCTAATAAATAACTTCACTGAACTTCTCTTTACCCTCTAACCAGCAAAAATCAAGGCTATCTTTAATCAATCTATTCAAATTAAACTTTCTAATTTTCAAGGTTTGACTAATAAGTTCCTCAAGACCCTTCTTTTAAGTATCCTTTACAAGTTTACATGCTTTTATCTAAAATTCATTTTAAAATCATTAACCTCTCTTTAAATCTATACGAAGCTTGTACAACCTACTAAATAAATCATACTCTTCATAACAAAATTTTATTCTCATCAAACATCCTTATCATATCCTATTATCTTGAAACAACTACTCCCTCCGTTCCTAAATATAAGACATATTTAACTAATTTAATGAGTTTAATGATGTTAGTTGAGTTAGTTAAAATCACATGATATTATCAAAGCTTCCTAGCCACTTGCCTTTATCCCAACCCTCTCTTACTCACTTGTCTTTTATTGAAGAGCATCAATAGGGATAATTTGGGCACAAGTTGAGACAAATTAGAAAGAGGTCTTATATTTAAGAACGGAGGGAGTATTAATCATTTAAACAATCAACCATAAATCTTAAGCATCAAGTTCAAGTCCATTCATTGGTAAATTTCTTCACCTCTTCCCTTCTACTAGCTTAATCAAGATTCAACCCTCTAGACATAACTTGGAGCTTAAATTAACATACTCAGGTTTATAACATTGAAATTCACTCTCATTATTTCTATTATCTTTTTTAAAAAATTTCTTGTATTTTTCTATGTCCTATTTAATTCCAGATCCCAATAACAGTACAATATATACTTCATACCTATCATCAAATAACATACATACAAATACCATTCTTGCCTTTTATCACAACCAAACAACGTCATTAATCAATCTGAAACGCTCCCAGACTTGGAAAAATCCTAAAACCTCTTTTATGGTGCTTCTGAGTATATTTTGTTTTATTCCAAAACCTGTTCAATTATTTAAGTCACTTGCAAAGCCTTCCAACACTCCTAAAAAATTTTTATCCATTCAAATGATGTATTTTTCTGCAACGTAGTAAAGATCAGCTTCAAAAATCCAAGCTTATACCTTCATTAAAAAGTCCTTAGGCATTTTCCCATCATCTAAGCTACTTGTTTAACATGGGGAATCCTTTTTAACAGCAGTAAAGAAAATCATATTCTTCCTCAACCATTTTAGAATCCCAAAACTGCATTTCACAATAAATTTCTAAACCTTTTATATTCCAAACGCTTTAGAGTGTAATTTATCATTTTAAATCACGTATAAGCTCATTAGGAAACTTAAGACAACAACTCATAATAACCTTCATACACCCTGAATAAAATATCCCTTCAACAGCTCTTGCCTTCAATTATATTCTAATCTTCATAAAATAAATTACGTAACACCCTTTAATGTATTTCCTATTTCTCAAACTAAAGTTCTACTAAGCCCACAAATCAATTAACTCGTCCCTTCTCTTTCTACCCGAACCCATTGTTATGAATCTTAACCAACTACCCTTGTTTTGATCATACAGAGACCCCATGAAAAATAATCTTCATACAATCGCAGGATAGGCATATTTCCACCCAAATCACACGGCTTTCATACATATATTAGTAACAAACCTCACTTTACTTTCAGAGATCCCAAAAATTCTAGAGTATAATTAGAAATCTTGGAAGCTATTCACCCAAAACAGAGCAGGGAACACTCATACTCAAACCCACAATAATCTACAAGCAATCAAACATAAAACCATGTAAATTAACTCCAACTTAACCATCTCCCAGTATATCACAGATTTCTATTGGGATCGAGTAGGAAATCGAAGAATTTCTCCATGAACAAACAAAGAAGTTCAGAACATAGCTAGGAAACTTCATGCAAGCTCAAATTTCTATAAGAAAACATTATATCTCACCAAAGTTCGATTTGATCGGTTTAGAATTTCACAAAACCCCAAACCCATACTAACTCTCTCTCAAGAACGCTCTTAATCGCAGAATCGGAGAGAAGAAATGGAAAGAGGAGACTCACCGGAGTTTGAATCCGAGCTTGCATGTACGATCGGAGCTCTCCTCCTGTTGCCGGTAAAGCTCCGAAGTTCCGGCGCTCTCTCTCGTTCTCACTCTCGCACTCTCTCTCGTTCTCGGCGGAAGAGGAAAAGATGATGATGATGATGAATGAATACCATTAGAAATGAAAAGGCCACGGGTTGAATCATAAAAGGAGGGGCAGTGGCATTTTTACTCTTTTTCTTTTAAATAAGATAAGATATTTTCTCATTTCACATCTATTTTTTATAGCCAAGTATCTAGTATCCTGGATCTATCTTCTTTTAATTCGGAGGATTTATAGGGGGTCTTGACTAATCGGGATCGAGCCAAGCACCTCTGTAAGGGTGGCAAATGTAACACCTAAATTTTTACTACTATATTATAGCATTTTAATTGATTTATAACCACTTTTTAATTGCAGAAGCCCAAAAATACGAAAAATTTAAAACTTTTTCTTTTCAAAGTATTAAATCAAATTTCCTTTCTTTCAAATGGGATTTTCTGACAAATTGGAATATTTTTAAACTTTCAATAAAATAGAGTGGTTATTAAAACAATTAAAATAACTCGAATTATAACGCTTGGGGAGTCAAACCTCTTACATTATATTTACATATTCTTTAGATTACGTTCTATTTATCTATTTACACCTCTCTTACTATAATAATATATTGGCGGGTTATCTCGATTGATAACCCTCTTACATGTGTATGTAGCTCTATTATTTCTTAAGGGTATATATACATATACAATTATACATTAACTACAAGACAAGCTTCCCACTTGTCTTAATTATTTAAACATACACCATACACAGGTAAGTAGGCTCTTAAAGTATCTATCTACAGGGTACAAGACAAAGCAGGCATTCCTGCCTCTTCATATTACCTTACTTCTTTCCCAGCTAGCTACTCCCATTCTGCTATACTGAAAACGTTTTGGAAAACAGTGAGATTGGAAATTTTTAATTATAGGTAACAAATCTGTTTTTAAGAATTTTTAATTTCTTGATTCTTTTTTCTATCATTCTCTTTTATTTTTTATTTTCTAGGAGAGGTTTTTACTTCCCGTTAAATTAATATTTATTGTGAAAATTTAAATTGAGTTAAATTAAACAAGAAATTAACCATCAACTAATGCCAATTGATCTTCAATTATGACAATTTAATCCTATTTTCATGCTACTTTTACTTAAGGGTCTAAATTATTATTTAAGCCCTTATGAACCAATATTGCATCTTAATTATATTGATTACCACAATTTAGCATATGAAAACAATACAAATCCAAGGATTTGTCAACTCCCCCACACTTAAACCTTTGTACTCCCGGACAAAGACAAGTTTAAAAGTTTAAGCACAATGGTAAACAAGGCATAAGTGAGAACCACAACATGTTAAACGAATATGAGCCAATGCAAATTGACAACTTTCCAACTAACAAGTAATTTGGAATGAAATGATGCTAAAGAGATAACCATGGATATAGTGAAGGCAATGTTGATGAGCACAGGAGAAAACGCTCAAGGATATGTGTTTCTCTCTTCTCACCATATTAGGATCATTTTTCTACTCTTAATATCCATTAGAAGCTCACTCTACGATAAACTTGTGAGAATTATATGATCTCTTCTTTAACATAAGAAATGCAATGCATCAAAAGAGCTTTTGGGGTTGTAATAATGGATTAAGCCATATGGTAAGATGAAAAGAAGGAAATATGATGTTATGCATGCTTGAATGCCTAATTCAATTTAAATAAAGCACCAATTGCAACTTGCTCAAAACCACACATCCCTTATTTTTCACTTTTTGCAATTTTTCAAACTTTCTCGTTTTCTATTTCTTTCCTCAATTGTTTTCTTCTTTTTATATTTTTGTTTTTCTCTATACATGGCATACTTATATACAACAAATCAGTGGTATTTTTCACATATCAAAAGCAAATATGCAACATATTACATATTGGCATATTAATGCAAAACATCAAGTGAATTGCTCAAATGAGGTAGTAATGGAAAGAGTGTTTATGGTTTGTGTTTGGAATGTAAGGTGTGAATATGAATGCCTTTATCAGGTTTCATCACACTAAATGCAACAAGTCTTGACCAAGAATGTAAACAAGTTTTAGAAAATGGAAACCAAGTGGATATCATACAAAAATAAGCATATAGGCCCAAATAATCCTCACAACATTGGCTAATTCTTCAAGCTCATAAACAAAGATAAACTACAATCAAGATTAACCATAAAGCATCAATTCCAATTAACAAAGTTGCTAATCAAGAAGATTCATCAAAAGTATCAACAATATATCTAAAAACATAAAAGGAATCCCATAATTGCCAAAACAAGTCAAAAAGTATCATGTCAAGTCCAATGATAAAAAATAGTGGAAGTGAGGAAAAGTTAAATTTTTTTCAAAATTTTCCAACTTTTTGAATCTAGAAACATAACCAAGATGCAATAATTTTAACCTACTTAACCCACTTCACAGTACAAGGCACCCCCCACACACACTTAAATCTTGCATTATCCCCAATGCAAAAAGTAAGCTAGGCAAGAGCACATGCAATAGGGATTTCATTCTCCTAAACTACAACCTACATTCTAAAACTACTTTTCCTACTAGAGTTACCCCTCTCCCTCAAGCAGTCACAAATCATGGTAATTAAGACAAGGAAAGGAAAGAAGTAACCTGAGGTACATAGAGGCCCATGGCTTTCTTTCAAGAGTTGAAGGCACCCTTTCTTTGCTTGGAAGTAGTTTCCTTGGACATCCTTTAATATGACTTTCTCATGGTGAAAAAATGAGTGAATCTCGAATGGTCCAACCAAATTTGCTCTTGTTTTGGCATTTGGTGTTATATATAGAGAATGAAGGCCTTGGGCCTTGTAACTAACTTGGAAATGCTCCACTTTTTTTTCCTTGAGGAAGGGATCCTCATAGACTTCATTAAAGACACGGGGGTAGACCAAAAGAGCTTGTGGTGGAGTAGTTGGTGGAGACTTCTGATTCTTGAAATGAAGCTTTAGAGGAATCGGTTCCTCAAACTTCTCACCAATGTCCACTTTCTCCATGTCCATTGCAACAACAACCTTGTCTTCATGGAGTTTTTCAATTGGAGATTGAGATGGAAAAGAGTTGATAATACATGGCACCTTCACTAGTCCTTGCTTAAAATATAGCACACGTTGCTCCCCAAAGAAGTGGGTAAGTTCCTTCTTAGAAGTCTTTTCAGCTCTACTACCACCTGCATAATTATAACAACAAAACTTTTCTCTAGCACAGTGGGGTTAGTAGGAGATTTCTCAAGCATACAATCAGTCAATAAAGAGTTACATAATGTGGAAAGAGTGTAACCCAACATGGAAGTGTAAGGACATCTCACGCCATCACCATGTGGAGGGAGAAAAGAAATGTGAGTGGGTGAAGTGTGCATATCATCATCATTCTCATTAGGAAGAAAACCATTAATACAATTCACATCACACATGGAATAATCCTCATTAGGTTGCTTCATTTGTTATACATATTCAATTGCACACATCTATCCCTAAAAGACATAGTGATAGAATATTTAGACATGCTAATATCAGTGTTTACAATCCTGAGGAAGAGTCTACCCAAAATCAAAGTTCCATCCCCTTGGGTATTTGGCATATCAAGCACATAAAAGTCAGCGGGGAAGATTAGATCATTCACCTTCAGTAAAATGTTCTTTAAAATGCCATTAGGATTCTTAACAATCTTACGTGTGCATAACTCCTTAAGTCCTTAAGTGATTTAGCATACTTGGGAATTTTTTTTATCAAATCAAGCAATGGCACATTCACTTCAATCTTACTAAACATGTCAAGTAAATCATTATCTTGTTTTTGCCCAACAAATCTTTGACTAGCTAAGTAAGTATGACGAAAATGTAGGTCAGAAATGTTTACCTTCTTACCTATAATTGGAGAGCCAGGGTTACTTGACTCACTCTTGGCCTCTTCTTACTTCTTTATTTCACCAAAAAGTCATTTTCTCTTTACCACTCTTACTCTTTGGTGGATTGTTGCTTTTAGTTTGAAATTCAATGCTCTCATCATATACCATCTCAATATCATCATCACCTTCTTCTTCTTCAACTCCTAACTTCTTTCCACTTTGCAAACTTATGGCATTGAGTTCTTTGGGGTTGATCACGGTATTTGAGGAAATTACCTCACTTGTCCTTGCTTATTGATCATTGAGGCTATTCAAGAGTTGTGTCACAAATGATTGGAGATTGACGGCCTTGAATTCCTATTGCTCCAACTTGCTCTCAAGGGATGCAAATCTCGCTTCAGTGCGAGCGTTTGTTGAGTTTAAGTCTTCATGCATCATTTGAATGCTCTTAAGGATTTGAGCACCTATGTCATCCCTTCTTTGACCTTAAGGAACCTTAGGATTGTTGTCATCATTCCTCAACAGAAAATTGGGATGAGATCTCCAACTATCATTGAAAGTATTGCTATTATCCTATTTTTTAGGAGGTCTCCTTTGAAACATAGCATTCACCTCTTTTGGCTCATTAGGGCATAAGCTTGTAATGTGCATTAATGGACCATAAATACCACAACTAGGAGCAACTAAAGCTTAAAAGGTAGATGGAGAACATTGCACAACACTCAAATTCCTCAACTCAGAATTAGCGAAGGCAAGTTGGGAATTGATTTGAGAGCTCATGGAGTCAACCTTGTGAAGAGCTCCAAAATTGGGGGTTAGATCGATGCAGTGCTGCCTCGGGCCTGCCCTTCAAGAAAATTGGGACAAATGGGGTAGTGGAAGCTGCCCCCGGGTGTCATTCTCTTGAGGAGCCTAAAATGCAAATGATCACCTAGTAACTAAATGCAAATCTTGTTAAAGACGAGTAAAAGCATTTTTGTTTAATTTTTAAGTACGGACTTGGTGTAAAAGTATGGTATGTTGAAAACAAATTAAAATTGGATGAAAAGAGAGATTTGGATCGATGGGAGTGAGTAATCCTTAATGATTAGAGACTTAGACAATCATTGCTTTAAGTTGTTTTTAGGGAGTTCTTTGGCTAGTTAAAAAGACCCCTAGAGGAATCCCTTTAGGCTAGGCTGGTTGGCTGGATTAATACATGAATCCCTCTTATTTATCCCACCAACTCCAAGTTGATTAAGTTCAAAAACCAAAGTGAATTTGATAATCGTAAGGGCTCCTAATCCAACAACCGGAATCCCAAATTGCCACTTAACTAATCCTAGGGTTTAATTAATTACTAGAATCCCACATAATAAATTAAGACTCTAGGATTGAAATCCAATGCCACTCATGCAATTTGACAAATTCAATAGCTAATTCACAAATCCAAATGCTTGACAAAATAATCCACTAAATGAGAATCCTCAAATAGCACAAGATATTAACTAAAACATTCATTTAAAATGATGCATCCATATATTCAAACAAAGTTCAAGCTAATGAAGAGCTATTATCCAGTATACAGAAATGAAAATGAAGCTACAAGTGTTTCTAACACTCTCTAACAAAAGATAGATGTGAAGAATACAACCAATTGCACATACAAACTCTAGAATCCTAGAAAGATATAAATACAAAAGGAAGCTAGAGTGGGAGAACAAGAACTCCACTAATAAAGCTCCAACTCATGTCATTTGCCTCCATCACCAAGGATTATAGAGCTTAGTTGATGCTCTTCATGGAAAGAACAACAACTAAGAGAGGATAAGTGAGGGCCATGGAGATTTGGGAGTGAGAAGGGATGTAAGATGAAGATGGGTGAGAGAGTTGGGAGAGAATGAGATGTTAGGGTTTTTGTGGTGGCTCTAAATTTGCCCTAGAGTGACTGAAATTTCGTGTTTTGTTGTCCTCAGGTCGGGTTAAGTAGTGAGTAAAGGAATTGGATCTGATCGGCCCAAAATATAAGCTTTTGGAGCATTGCAGATTCGTATGCTCGCCATGGTGAGTCCACAGTGAGGAGTATTGCTCTCTACCTTTTTCTGGGAGTGCTCACCATGGTGAGGCCACAGCGAGTGACAAGCTTTTCTGCCCTCTTTGATTTGCTGCTTTCTTCATCTGGGATCTTGATCTTTTGGTTCTTGTGTGACCCTACAAGTATAAATAAGAGAGAACAAGGATCAAATAGTCCTATAAATTAATTCATACAAATTAATGTACAATTATGACCAATTAATCCTAATCTCATGCTTATCTCACCTAAGAATCTAATATCTATATTAAGCATTAATTGCCTCAATTTAAGCATGTAAAAGCATTACAAATCACAGTTTGTCTGGCTTCTAAGGAGTCAATCCTCTTAGATTGTTGATGTGTGATGCTCATATCATAAATTCCTTTAACACTCCTTTTGTTTTATTGTTGAGTGTTTCTAGCCTTTATCTTGATCAAATTCCATGCATCGTTAGTGAGCAAATCGTCCAAAGAACCAAAGGCTGATGCATTCCTAATATTCTGCTCATTAGGTAAGAGAACCTTGTGAAAGTATTGGATCAACTGCTCATCAATGATTTGGTGGTGGGGGCATCTTGCCAAGAGATCTTGAAACCAACACCAATACTCATAGAAGGTCTCCGAAGGCTCTTGCTTGATTGAGTAGATCTCCTTCTTGAGCTCAGATGTCTTTGTGTCAGGAAAGTAATGATCAAAGAAGGCTTTTCTTAAGTTAGTCCAAGAGACAAGAGCATTTGCATCATGTTGCAGCAACATCATGAACCAATCATTGGCTTTCCCATCAAGTGTCAAGTAGAACACTTTCAGTTGCATGTCGTCCAAGTTTGCATCCACTGGCTTCATGATAGTACAAGTGACCCTGCTAAATGTTGGTATATTGATGACTCCCCATTTTTTTTATTACATTTAACATATATTTTGATATATTTGGGGAGTCATTGATACTAAATTAAAGAAATTTCTTAAGATTTGATAAGATATCAATTTGGTGCATGATTTGAGGATTTTAGTTTTAAATGTTAGATTTTAATTTAAGATTATAATGATTAAATCTAATAAGAAAAAAAAATAATATAAATAAGTAAGTTTCAGTTTTTTTCATTATTATAATTATTATCATCATCATTATTATTCCCTCTCATTTTCATTTTAGTTTTATTATTATCATCATCATCATCATCATCATCTTTTTAGCTACTCATCATCACGTGAAGCATCTGCAATGGGATTAGATTGATCTAACTAGTCAATAAGAATTGAAAAATGGCGTGGACTGAGGGCAATGGAACAGCACCTTTTCATGAAGGCATTAGAAGACCTAAAAGAGTAAAAAAAAGCTATACCGGCGGTTATAAACCACAAGCGTCGGGATAGGTTTTAAAATTTTTTAAATCTGTGAAACATATCCCGACGCTTATTTTTCATAAGCACCGGGATAGCATATTTATTTATATAACTTTATTTTATTAATTTTTTAAACGAGTGAGGTCTATACCGGTGCTTGTAAACCATAAGCACCGGGATAGGTGTGGATTCTTTATTTTTTTAAGATAAAATCTATCCCGGTTTTTATAGTTTATAAGCGTCGAGATAGCTTATTTATTTTTTAACTTTATTTTTTTAATTTTTTAAAAATGTGTGAGGCCTATCCCGGCGCTTATAAGCCATAAGCGCTGGGATAGGTAATGATTCTTTATTATTTTAATATAAAACCAATCTCGGCACTTATGGTTTGTAAGCACCGGGATAGCTTATTTTTTATTTTAACCTTATTTTTTTTATTTTTTTAGGCCTATCCCGACACTTATGTTTTGTAAGCATCGGGATAGGCTTGGTGCGAATTTCCTACAATTTTTATTTTTCCCTCTCAGAAGAGCTAAACCCTCGTCATTCCCTCTTGTCCCTCTCAGAAGCTAAACCCTCATTCCCTCTTATCCGCCGTATCCCTCTTCTTCTTCCTTGTTGTTCCCTCTCATAAGCCCAAATCTCGCCATTCAAACTCCCTCTCACCTCCGCCATCATCCTCTTCTTCTTCTTCTCAGAAGCCCAAAGATCACAGCTCTCATCTTCCTTTCACCATTGTTGCTGGCTCACAGATCTCGGCCTCTCCCTCTCTCAAAGCTCACAGCTCGCATTTTGGTTTCTGTACCATTTTCATCCAGTGACTTATTGCATTTTGGGTTCTTCTTCGATTCGGTTCACAGCTCTCGGCCTCTCCATCTCTCAAAACTCACAGCTCATAGCTCTCAGCCTCTCCCTTTGATTCTGGTTCTGCCTTGTTCACTTCCTGTAAGCTAATTGTTTTTTATTTCAAAATCTATGATAGATTAAGAGATTAGTGAGAATGGCAATCGCACAAGAGGGGGGTGAATTGTGCTTCCAAAAATTAAACACTAATTAGTTCAACACAATCTTTATACTGGTTCGGCTAACACTGCCTACGTCCAGTTCTCCAACACCTTGTTGGGTTCCACTAACCACAGGTTTTACAACACAGGTTCACCTGCCAACCTTTACAGAGTTTTAAAATCCCTCTAAACACTCCCCCTTACTACCTGTAAGGTTACTACCCTGTTCTCAAAGCACCAAGCTTTAGAACAACCTCAAACAGTAGAGTATTTCAACAATAAAGTTCACTTAATGAATAGATTATGATAATCACTTAAGTACAAATAAAATCACTTAGAACAATAAATACAGAGATCAGAGAGCAATGAATGTGTTCGTGAAATATTCTCGTTTTTCGTCTATTCTTCATAAATGCTCAGTTTCTGTATTTATATCCCTTCTCAGATTTGTCATTGCGTTCATCTTTATGAGGCCGTTTGAATATGGTCGTTGAGAGCTCATAGCCGTTGGCATTTAATGCAGTTTCTTGATCGAGGTTAACTTTCTGCTCTAGCTTCAACTGCTCTTGCGTAGGGTGAGCTAAGAGAGATGTAGACTGAGCATTCTGAGCATCTGTACCAACTGTACTTTCATAGCAGCTTTTTCAGTAGCGCTAGCATGCTTTGCTATCGCTAACTGCATAGTATAATTCCTGCACTTGAGCTGTTAGCTAAACAAGTAATCATGTAATGCACATCAGATGCTATCGCAAGCTTAGTCTATTAGCTCAATGTATCAGCTTATCAGTTTGTTATCACAATGAGCATTCTCCTATCGATAGCTAAATGCGTTATCGCTAGTGACCTTTGTTAGCGCAAGTTTGTTTAGCTATCTGAGTAACTTGTTTTTCCTAAAGTATTTAGATATCGATAGCTAATACTGTTATCGATAGCAACTTATGATATCGCTAGCTGATTCCATTAGTACAAAGACTTAGTTCATTATTCAGCTAGTTGTTCTTCCTTTCATTTATCCATACTATCAGTGAACTTCTAGCGATAGGATATTTCTTAGCGATAGTGAATGACTTAGCGATAGTTATTAACTTTGTTATTTCTAAGTCTTCATTTGCTATACCTTTCTATCTACTAGCGATAGGGATTCTCTTAGCGATAGATATATTTATTTTAGAGTTCTGCTAAGTTTTCATCAGCTATTGTTGGGCTTTTCATTTGCGATAGACTTTAGCTCTAGCGATAGTAATCTGTTACCTATCAGATTTTACTTGTTTAAATCAAAGGTAACTTACACTCTATTTACTTATGTTATCTATGGGGCCACTCCTCATCAAAACTTAAGATTCTAACATTCCCCCCCATTTTGATGATGACAAAACATAAGTAAACCATATACATTAAAGCATGTTCAGAGCATAAATATATATCAGTATAAACATATATCAGAACATAAAAATAATGGTAATGCATGTTAAGAGTATATGATATAAGTATGTTCAGAGTAAAAATTGAGATGAAGAATGTACAATCTTATTCTGACTTATCAGAGTCAGAGCTTTCAAGTTCATATTCATAAGTTGGCCTTTCAAAGGAAATTTCAAAATCAAAGTTAAAATCAGAAATGTCATGACTAACTAAGTATGATTGGTATTCAGAGAAATTTCTAAAGGTTAGGGTGTAATCATTGTTAAAATTTTCTCTAGAGGCTGTGGCATAGTACTCTTCGTCAGGATAGTCAGATAGCTCAGAGTATGAGTAGAAGAATTTGTCTTCGTCAATGCTCTTGGGGCCACCCTTAGCTCTTTCTTCTTCAGTTTTCTGAACTAGTTCTCTGATGGAAATACCTGAAGAGCCACCCTTGGATTTGCGGAATCTTCTCTTGTAAACCCAGGGTTTCTTGCCATTAACAATCTCCTTCCGTCTTGCTTCATCCTTTTTCTGTTCCTCATATTGCACCTTCCATGCAGCCAATTTAGCCTTTCTTGCTTCATAACCAGCCTTCCATTCAGCCATCTTATCCTTAGCATCTTTTTCTTTTGCTAAAGCATCTTCTAATTCTTTCCTTTTGGCTTCCTCCTTGTCTTGCCTTAAGAGAGCTGCAATTTCTTTCTTATCTGCCCTAGCAGCTGCCCTCTTGGCTTTAGCTGCTTCTTTCCTTGCCTTATGATCTCAGCTATGACTTTCTTGTCTTCTTTTGACAGTTTTGGAGGAGAGATGACTTTTTAGATGCTTTGGCCTTTGGCTCGGAGCTGACATTTTTATCCTTGGGGCTCTAGCTTTAGTGGCTTCTGAGGGAGCCTTGGGAATGACCTTGAAGGATATATCTTTCCTTGCTTGAGCCTTTTCTTGAGGAGGAGGAGGGGTTTTGTTCTCCTTTGATTCCATGTAGCAGCGTGCAATTTCTATGACTACTTTCTCAGCTTCTTCTGCTATCATGGGATTCTTCAAAATTTTCTCCACATTTTTCTCCATGTGTTTCTCCCCCTTTTTGTCATCATCATTGGCAGGGGTAGAGGAAGAGGGATGGATAGGAGTTTTGGAAGAGATGGGAGGAGGAAGAGGACTTGTGGTGGTGGTAGCGATAGAGGTTGGCTGTATTGGTGGCGAAGGATGGGTGCTATCGCTAGGGAAGGGGCTAGCAATAGGGGTGGCTTGTGGTGTGGGGACTTTGGTTGTGGAGGAGGGTGAGGCTTGTATGTGTGGGCTAGCGCTAGGGGAAGGGTTAGCGGTAGGAGTGTCTAGAGGTGTTGCCTGTTTGGTTTGGGAATGGTGGTTAGCGCTAGGAGAAGGACTAGGATGTTTGAAGGTGGGAGGAGATGAAAAATTAGAGAGATGAAGAGAAGAACTAGAAGGGGTTGCTGGGGGTGTTGGGACTTTGGGTGGTGGTGATGGGACGTTGAAAGGTGGTGAGTGGGGGCTAGTGATAGGGCTAGTGGTGTCGATAGGAGAAGGTGGTTGGCTATGGTGAGAAGGAGTAGAAGAAGGATTTGGAGAGTGTATGGGAGAGTGAAGAATAGGGGAGAGTGGTGGTGATGATGATGTACCTTCTTGTTCAGAGAAGACTCCCCTTTGCATGACATTTGCAAGGGCAAGGCAGAGACAATCTTCCAGATTCCTGACTTGAGCCTGAAGCTCTCTGATGGGCTTCAGCAATTCAGCTTTCTGCGCTTCTAAAGCAAAATTGAATTCAGCTGAGAGCCTGAAGATTATTTCCTCCACTGCTTCCTTGGTGAAAATTGGCTTTGATGAAACAGGAGTAGGAGGAGCTCTCTGAGATTGAACCTCTTCTTCAACAGAGACAGGATGAGTTGAGGAAGATGGAGCTAGAGAGGCTTGAGATTGAGAAACAGAGATGCTCATACCAACAGTAACCGGAATCCCCATTTTCTTCAAGGTAGAGGTTGTGACCTGTTTGCACTTCTTATTCTCACCATTCCCTAAAGATTTGATCTTTGTAAATTCAAGGATGAGGGACATGAGCTGGGGATAGGGAAGAGGAGCTTTGGCAGACTTGTCAGAAAGGAATCTGTGCAACTCCATACATATAATCTAGCCAGGATTGAGAGGGATCTTCTGAATGAGATTCGCAAGCTAGGGGTTATCAATTTTTGCAAAACTACTGAAATTTCGTGACTTGTGAGTCATGATTCTTGTGTAGACATCGTGAAGAATCCATTTGAGCACTGGCATGCTGGCTGGCTTATTGGATGAAGTCTCATATATTTCAGCAAGTTCGTCGTCTGTATATTGCTCAGTCATGTACCACTTGTTGTAATCTGCCCCATGGATCCCCAAAATTCTGTTGATAGCAGACCAACCAAAACAAAACCTCTCCCTCTGACAGTGGCTTCAAAAGATACATCCCTTAGAAGACTTTTCTTGTAAACTGGGATAGCTTTCAGGTTTGAGTAGAAGGATCTCAGAACTTCTTCGTTGTAATCATTCTTCACACTCACCCAGTTCTGGTATGGCAGCAACCAAGCGTCTAAGTCAAAACCCTGTTCCTTGAAATACTTCAAATCTACCCAGACAGCAGTCATATCTAGGGTTCCTTTTTCTGCGAAGAGTTTCTTTGGGGTTGCGAGAGGAGCTGATAAGTAGGGTATGTCATCAGTGGTTTCTTTTTGACATTTAGGGTTAGGTTCAGCAATTTCTTTGGAAAATGGGACACTCTTCTGAGGCCTAGACCTTTTACTAGCTGTTTTGGGAGATGGGTTATCGCTAGAGGTCTTCGAAACATTGGGTACTTTGGTTCTGGCCATTTCTGGTTTAGGGTTTTATGGATGCAAAAATGTATTCAAAAATGCTCAGAGAATGTTCAGACAATGTTTGGACTAGAAGAGATTGAATGTAAAATGAATGCAAATGCAAATGACCTAATTTTATAAGTTTCAGAAATTACCATCAGTGACGAGCACTCGCTAAACGTTTCACATACTGAACTTTTAAGTGACTTGCTATCGCTAGTAAGAGCTGCTATCGCTAGCAGGCATGATCCCATGCTGAACAAGTGACTTAGACTTATCACTCATTCCTTCCAAGTTTCATCTATCGATAGCTGACTTTGCTATCGATAATGCATTTTGCTAGCGATGGCAATCTTGATTGAGACTTAGGCTTTTGTTCTGCATACAGCTAGCGATAGTGGAACTCATTATCGATGGGTCAGTCCTGCAAAAACTTAAGATTTGGCACTCCGATGCCTAAGTTAGCGATAGTTCATATGAATAACATGAAAATAAATCAAGAATTAAGTCAAAAAATGTTCACAACTCATTTGGATTTACCATTCCTAGCTTTCTTCTGATATAGATGAATTGATCTGGCTCAAGAGGCTTGGTGAATATATCAGCAATTTGTAAATGAGTTGACATAAACTCCACCTTGACATCCTTCTTCTGAATATGATCTCTCAAGAAGTGATGCCTCACATCAATATGCTTGGTTCTGGAATGATGAACTGATTTTTGGCCAAGCTTATTGTGCTGGTGTTGTCACAGAGAATGGGTACTTCTGGGAATTCCAAACCCAGATCTCTTAGATGATGTTTAAGCAATAAAACTTGAGTACAACAACTTGCTGCTGCGATGTATTCAGCCTCTGTAGATGAAAGAGAACACAGTTTTGCTTCTTGCTTGCCCAAGAGACTAAACAGCCACCAAGGAATTGACATTAACCACTTGTACTTTTTCTATCTGTCTTATAACCTGCATGGTCAGAGTCAGTAAAAGCAAGAAGGTACTCTTGAGTTCCCTTGGGATACCACAGCCCAAGCTCTTGAGTCCCTTGTAAATAACGCAAAATCCTTTTTACATTTGATAAATGAGATTCTTTAGGATTTGCTTGATATCTAGCACACATGCCTACACTAAACTGAATGTCAGGTTTACTAGCAGTTAAGTAAAGTAAAGAACCAATAATTCCTCTATAATGTGATTGATTCACTACTTTGCCCTGTGCATCATCATCTAACTTGGCAGAGGGACTCATGGGAGTGTCGTCTTCTTTGGATAGATCCATCCCAAATTTGTTGAGAAGTTCTTTACAATATTTGGTTTGGGAGATGAAGATGCCATCCTTCTTTTGCTTTATCTGCAGGCCTAGGAAGAATGTTAATTCTCCCATCATAGACATCTCAAACTCTCCCTGCATTATCTTAGCAACATCTTCACAGAGTTTTTCATTAGTTGCACCAAAAATAATATCATCAACATAAATTTGAACTATGAGCATGTGATTATTTTTATGCATGATAAATAAGGTAGTATCTGATTTTCCTCTAGAAAATCCTTTATCAAGCAGGAAAGTACTAAGTCTCTCATACCAAGCTCTAGGTGCTTGTTTGAGACCATAAAGAGCCTTTTTAAGTTTGAAAACATGGTCAAGCTTAGACTTTTCTTCAAAACCAGGAGGTTGTTCTACATATACCTCTTCTTTAATATATCCATTAAGAAAAGCACTTTTAACATCCATTTGATAAAGTTTAATATTTTTTATGGATGCAAAAGCTAGAAGAATTCTTATTGCTTCAAGTCTTGCAACTGGAGCAAAAGTTTCTTCATAATCAATGCCTTCTTCTTGGTTATATCCTTTGGCAACTAATCTGGCTTTATTTTTGACAATTTGTCCAACTTCATCAAGTTTGTTTTTGAAAACCCATTTAGTACCAATAATAGGATGATTTCTTGGTCTAGGTACTAAATCTCAAACTTGATTTCTTTTGAATTGATTAAGTTCTTCCTGCATTGCAACTATCCAGTCACATTCAGCAAGAGCTTCATCAACACAAGTTGGTTCAATTTGAGAAAGAAAGCAAGAAAATTCTATTTCATTTTGTAGTTGCTTTCTGGTTTTAATTCCTTTTGAAATTTCTCCAATAATCTGTTCAGGAGGATGATTCTTAAGATGTCTTATGGAAGATTGAGGCTCATTAGCTTCATCTAGATCATCTTTAGTTTCATCCTGATCATTTTCAGTATTGTTTCTAGGATTTGCTATCGATGGCTGAGGTGCTATCGATAGAGACTGTTTTAAAATCTTTGAAAAATCTTCATCCTCATCAACAGATTGTTGGTTTTCTTGAGGTGTTTCATCAAATACTACATGCATAGACTCCTCAACAGTTTGATTTCTTTTATTATAGACTCTATATGATTTACTTCTATTTGAATAGCCTATAAATATGCCAATGTCAGATTTAGGATCGAATTTACCTAGATTTACCTTTCCGTTGTTGTGAATGTAGCATTTTGATCCAAAAATTCTCAGGTGACTGATATTGGGCTTCATACCCTTGTAGAGCTCATATGGAGTCTTCTCCATCCCCTTTATGATATAGGCTCTGTTTGAGATGTAGCAAGCTGTGCTCATTGCATCTGCCCAAAATATTTTTTGGCACTTGTTTCTCGTTCAGCATGCTTCTTGCCATTTCTGTGAGCACTCTGTTCTTTCTCTCTACAACACCATTTTGTTGAGGAGTACGAGGGGCAGAGAAGTTGTGTTCAATCCCATTTTCATCACATAACTCCATGAACTCTTTGTTCTCAAATTATCCTCCATGATCAGTCCTGATTGCTACAATCTTTGTGCCTTTTTCATTCTGCAATTTCTTAGCAAGCACACAAAAGGCATCAAAAGTTTCATGTTTAGAGGAAAGAAACATAGTCCAAGTAAATCTTGAATAGTCATCCACGACTACAATGGTGTATAGACTTCCACCTAGACTTTTCACTCTTGCTGGCCCAACTAAATCCATGTGGATTAGTTCTAATGGCCTGCTTGTGGAGACTGTCTTCTTAATTTTAAAAGAGGACTTTGTTTGTTTACCTCTTTGACAAGATTCACAGATTAAATCATGTTTAGTCCTAAAGCTAGGAATGCCTATAACTAGCTCTCTTTTGACTAACTTATCAAGTTGAGTGAAGTTTACATGAGCTAGTCTCTTATGCCATAGCCAACAAGTTTCATCATTTGAAATGAAACATTTTTCTTAAAGTTGTTGGCATAAATCCAAGGTGTATAAATTTCCATTTCTGTTTGCTTTTATCTTACACTTGAGATTAGACTTATTTATATCTAAATCATTTTTATCAACAATAAGACATTCATTAGAATCAAAAATTACCCAGTTACCATGGTCTGTGCTTTGGCTAACACTCAGCAAGTTGTGGCAGAGACCATCTACTTGGTAAACATCCTTGACTGGACCTACTTCACCAACTCCAGTGATCATTCCACTTTGGTTTCCACCAAAACTAACTTTGGCTCCATCCTTTATCACTAGATTGTTGATTTTGTCCTTGTCACCAGTCATATGCCTCGAGCATCCACTATCAATATACCATTTTCCTTTGCTGGATGCTTTAAGACACACCTGCACAAACTATACAGATTTAGGTACCCAAACTTTCTTGGGTCCTTTAAGGTTAGTCTTGTGCTCTAGGTTTGTAAAAACCTTAGGCACATGAGTTACTTTAGGAACCCACTTATAAGAGCTACTAATTCCATATTTTCTGTGATTGCAAGTAGACTGTATATGGCCCTTCTTGTTACAATAATTGCAACAACTATATGGTGAAGAATATTCAGAGGATTTTCTAAAATATTTCATATATGACTTCACCTTGGGTTCAACCCATTTCTTTGAAAATTTTTGCTTAGGCTCATAACCAATACCAGTTCTATCTCTCAAAACTTTTGATTGCTTAAAATCACATTTAATGTCTCTGAGCCTTTCGTAAATTTTTCTAAAACATTTGAAAGCTTTTCTTTTTCCTTCAACAATTTTTCACAGTTAGAACACTTTTCAGAATTTAAAGGAGTTGCTATCGATAGAGGCTCAGCTATCGAAGGTTCATTTATGGGAGCTTGCGATAGCTCCTCTTCTATCGATAGTGAAGAAGAACCTTTTTGTGAAGAAGAGATTTTCTGAAGTTCCTTGTTTTCTTTTCGTAACCTGACAACTTCTTTAGCCAGTTTCATTAATTCAATGTGCATTTCATCATACATGCTTTGAAGTTCAGAATGAGAAGGTTCAGAATCAGATACCTCAGAATCACTTTTCTCTTCTCGAGCAACTAGGCAGAGGTTGGCACACTCTTCGCTATCGCTACCTTCTTCATCAGAGCTATCACCCCAGATGGATGACACATAAGCTTTCTTCTTTCCAAAAATCTTCTTTTTCTCCTTCTCCTTTAATCTTTGAAGACTTAGACACTCAGCTTTGAAGTGACCAGGCTTCTTGCATTCAAAACACACAGGAGTTTTGTCCTTCTGAGAGTCCTTGAAGCTAGGACCACTTCTTTGGAATCTTCCTCTTCTTATGAAGAATTTTTTAAACTTTCTGGCCATGAGAGCTATATCCTCATCATCAAGATCTTCATCATCATCATCATCATCATCAATTTCGTCTTTCTCAGATACAGTAAGAGCAAGAGACTTCTTTTTGGAATTTCCTTGAGCTTCCCTTTGGGCTATCAAGGTTGGCTCATATTCAGCAAGGCTGCTAAATAGGGCTATGATAGACTTAGTTGATTCTCCTTGCATTTCTTGTATGGCAGTGACCTTCATGAGCCAATATCCTTTTAGAACTTTCAGAATCTTATTGACTTGCTCTTTCTCTGTAATTTTCCTTCCTAGAGCAGCAAGATTATTGATGAGATGAGTAAATCTGATCTCCAGGTCTCTTATCTTTTCTCCTTCAGTCATTTCGAACTTGTGGAATTCTTCAACTAGCATTTCAACACGTCTATCTTTTACTCCAGTGATTCCCTCGTGTGCAATCTACAGAGCTTCCCACATTTCTTTAGCAGTGTCCAAATGGCTCACTCTGAAGAACTCAATTTGACTGAGAGCACTTTGGATCATGAGGACTGCTTTGCTGTTTAACTCTAGATTAGCAATATCCTCATCTGTAAATTCATCCTCAGCCTTTGGAATGCCCAAGGTATCTTTAGGCACGATATCTCCTTCTTCAATGATCTTCCATAGTTTATACCCATTTGCTTTGATGTAAATTTTCATCTTAAGTTTCCAGAAGGTGTAATGCTTCCCATCAAAGCCAGGAGGTTTATTAATGGAACTTCCCTCAGGTAGAATATTTTCAAGCGATGCCATTATGATCTTTACTTCTCAGATTCGTTGGAATCAAACAGAGAAGACTCGCTCTGATACCAAATGAGAATGGCAATCGCACAAGAGGGGGGGTGAATTGTGCTTCCAAAAATTAAACACTAATTAGTTCAACAGAATCTTTATACTGGTTCGGCCAACACTGCCTACGTCCAGTTCTCCAACACCTTGTTGGGTTCCACTAACCACAGGTTTTACAACACAAGTTCACCTGCCAACCTTTACAGAGTTTTAGAATCACTCTAAACACTCCCCCTTACTACCTGTAAGGTTACTACCCTATTCTCAAAGCACCAAACTTTAGAACAACCTCAAACAGTAGAGGATTTCAACAATAAAGTTCACTTAATGAATAGATTATGATAATTACTTAAGTACAAATAAAATCACTTAGAACAATAAATACAGAGATCAGAGAGCAATGAATGTGTTCGTGAAATATTCTCGTTTTTCGTCTATTCTTCATAAATGCTCAGGTTCTGTATTTATATCCCTTCTCAGATTTGTCATTACGTTCATCTTTATGAGGCCGTTTGAATATGGTCGTTGAGAGCTCATAGCCGTTGGCATTTAATGCAGTTTCTTGATCGAGGTTAACTTTCTGCTCTAGCTTCAACTGCTCTTGCGTAGGGTGAGCTAAGAGAGATGTAGACTGAGCATTCTGAGCATCTGTACCAACTGTACTTTCATAGCAGCTTTTTCAGTAGCGCTAGCATGCTTTGCTATCGCTAACTGCATAGTATAATTCCTGCACTTGAGCTGTTAGCTAAACAAGTAATCATGTAATGCACAGCAGATGCTATCGCAAGCTTAGTCTATTAGCTCAATGTATCAGCTTATCAGTTTGTTATCACAATGAGCATTCTCCTATCGATAGCTAAATGCGTTATCGCTAGTGACCTTTGTTAGCGCAAGTTTGTTTAGCTATCTGAGTAACTTGTTTTTCCTCAAGTATTTAGATATCGATAGCTAATACTGTTATCGATAACAACTTATGATATCGCTAGCTGATTCCATTAGTATAAAGACTTAGTTCATTATTCAGCTAGTTGTTCTTCCTTTCATTTATCCATACTATCAGTGAACTTCTAGCGATAGGATATTTCTTAGCGATAGTGAATGACTTAGCGATAGTTATTAACTTTGTTATTTCTAAGTCTTCATTTGCTATACCTTTCTATCTACTAGCGATAGGGATTCTCTTAGCGATAGATATATTTATTTTAGAGTTCTGCTAAGTTTCCATCAGCTATTGTTGGGCTTTTCATTTGTGATAGACTTTAGCTCTAGCGATAGTAATCTGTTACCTATCAGATTTTACTTGTTTAAATCAAAGGTAACTTACACTCTGTTTACTTATATTATCTATGGGGCCAGTCCTCATCAAAACTTAATATTCTAACAATTAGGACATACCTGGGCATTTGAAATCTTGGATTAGAGCTAGTGTGATTAAAGTGACAAAAATTCATTTTTGTGTTTTGGGGATATGGCTTTAATTTAAGTTCACTCCTTTTTTACGTGAATTTTTTATTCATTTTTCCTTTTGGAATTGAAACATTTGTTTTGGGGATATGGCTTTAATTTGTTGTCCTGTTAACTTGCCGATGATTAGATATTGACAATTAAGTTTCATTTTGTGATTTTTGTGTTTTATAACTTATTGGTATGATTATGGATTTTGATGAAGGCTTTGTAATGTGATTGGATATTGCCCTTATTTGGATAGTTTTGATTTGATATTCTTTTGAAAATATGATGTTTTAGAGTTTCAATTAACATATAAGTATTTACCATGTGGAATTTTACTTTTAATCTTTGGTGTTCTATAATTTTGCATTTGGGATTTGTTGGATAATCTATGATCTATGAATGAAAATATAATAGGGTGTTCAAATATATTGATATAAAGTGAATTCATATAAAATTGATGAGTTGTTTATTTATGTTGTAGGGATCCCAATAAGTATTTGTTTCGTCCACATTCTTTGTCAAAACCAAAAATCATTAAGGCACATACATTTTACTTGTATGAAACGTTTGCTTTGTGGAACTATTAATGCTCTCTATATAAATTCTCTGTGAATTCTGTTGTGGTCGGATGTGAAAATATATTGAGTTGATTCTGTTTATATAGTTGGCTATCCATTTCTATGGTAGAAAGAGAGGGCCTTGAGCCTAGGATCGGGTTTGCATGCATTTTCTTACACAGCCTATGCAATCAACGGTTACACATTCTATACAAAAGGCCAGGATGAAAAAAGCACAATGCAGAATAGTGAAGTCACATTTGTTGCCGAGGCCTAGCATATATCTAGTGCAAGAGATACAAATCCCACATATGCGCAGATTGCATACTTTGGTGTGATTGATTGCATTTGGGAGTTAAATTACACCATGTTCAGAGTTCCTGTGTTCTGATGTCAATGGGTTAACAATCGTAGTGGACGACAATTAGATGAATTTGGGTTTATATTGGTCGACCTTTCTAAATTTGGATAAAAGTATGATCCTTACATTCTACCTTCTTAAGCAGCACAAGTGTTTTACATTGCAGATCCTTTTAAGAAGAATTGGTCAATTGTCATGCAGTCAAACAAAAATTATGCCGAACAAGTAGATGATGAAAGTAGTGATGATGATGATATGAATATAATAAAAGAGGATTCTTTTTGATACATTACTATCAGAAGACTTTGATGCAGACGGATATGATGACGAAGATGAAAATGTTTATATAAGGCCTGATCATGAAGAAGGCATTTGGGTCAACACAACCCTAAATCCAACAAAAAAGAGGAAGCAAAAAATTTTAAATAATATAACAAAGAGGAAAAAAAACGAAAGCCCTCATATTGATTTAAGTTTGTATGTATTTATGTTTTATACTATGAATTATTTCATTCAATTCACATACACTTAGCATCATTATATGCATATGCACTAAAATCATGTCTTGTTTAATTATTTTACAAGATAATGGATCCTACTTAAACGAGGAGGAAGAAGCACAACTGAGTGGCCCAATAAATATCGGTCAAGGTAGAGCAACTTTTGAGGAGGATGTTCATTATGGCTAGACCATTATGCATAAACTCCTCGAATGCAGAGCTCTGGGAGAAAAGATAACCCTTAAATGGAACGACAATGACCAAGCAATCAAAAAGACTACAAAAGACCTCTCAGGTTTCATTGGCTGCACTAATCGGGAGAAAGTGCTTATTAATGTTACGGATTGGAGAAAAGAAAGGGACAGACATGACGAGGTTTGGTTAGAGATTCAGGTAAGCTACTTTTTTACAATTAAGTAAAGTTTTATCATCATAAATTTTTAACTGAAAAATTTAATATGATTTCTGTTGTTATAGATCGTGTTTGATATCGATGATATATACTCATAGTGAGTGTGTGCTGAAGAAAGCTTAAAAAATGCATAGGAATTTCCGTTCAACTTTGACCAAGTTTTACTTAAGAGTTGGAAAACGGGGAGATCGTTCGAACACCCCCATCTTCATATGTAGGGTCAATTACTTAAGAACATTGGGATGCATTTGTGCAATCACGTTTGACTGAGAAGTTTTAGGAAGGAAGTAAAAAATATAGCCAAGCGGCTAAAAGTTGTGAGTATCCGTATTTAGGTGGACGAAAGACATTTTCAGAATTGGAGTATGATATGGTACGTTAGTAACGCTTTTGGTTCCAAAATTATGAATAAATGTTTACATAATTAATTTATATGTTTACCTGGTTTATCTTGACAGATTCAGGAACAGGGCCTAGAAGGTAGACCACCACGGCATGAGGTCTGGATCAGAGGACACTCAAAAAAGGATGGTACCATTGTTCATGAATAGGTCAGAAGAGTCCGTGAAAGATGTGTAAGTCATTCTCTTGGACTTTCTAATATTTTTTTAACTGGTGACTTTGCTAAGTTAATAACTAATAATCCTTCCTTCTTGTTATAGGATATGTTGACACAAGAATCCCTTAACAAGGTTAACAAATTTTGGCCCTAGCGATTTCCTAAGCAGAGCACTTGATCGCCCTGAGTATTCGGGGCCTTGCTCGGGTCACATGTGTAGGGGTCATGCCCTCATCTTACTTTGGCCGCCAAAAGAGGGCATCAAAAGGTGAAGTTAGAGCATTGAAAGATGAAGTTCATACTCTGAGGGAGGAGATGCTTGAGATGCAATGACAAAATGAGGAAATGGAACGACATAACGAGGAAATGCAACGATGGTATGAGTAGATGTTCAAATTTTACCAGCGAAGTAATGTTGTACCACAAAAGTCAAACTTCGTGTAACAAAGTAACGTTTCTTCCGTCGAAAGTCCAAGCATCAGGGATAGCTGTACGATGCCTAGGGCCTAAACTCCTCAGGTAGTTCATATATTTTCTACTTACAAACTTGCAGTAATACTATTATATTATTGATTGTAAGCTAATGTTGTCAACTCTTTCGTTGGGTGAGTCAAAATGCAGGCTGTATACAGATCAATCTTTTAGTGAAGTAGTTGCGATCGGCAAGATCTACAACACTTCGAATATGACCCTGCACAACTCGCCATTGCTTAAAAATGCACTGAGGATATTGTTTGAATACTTCTACAACGATGGGACACCATTACCATTCCCTACTCCTGATGAGATTACTAGGGTCGAAAAGGTTGTTGGTGCATTCGTTGCTTGGCCTGTTGGTTTAATTGAGCCAACACCATAGGTGGTTATTTACTAATAACATTTACACTAGCATTCATTGTGTTGGAAGAACGCTCTTTTATTTACATACACAATATATGGGAAATAAAGCACAAGTGGCTAATGTCAAAGGTACCGGTAGTTCAGCTGCTCAATTGAAGAAAAACCGGCTCCCTTTTAATACGGACCGGGAAGAATAATTTAGAATATGTACAATATATATATCCCTCCCTCGGCATGGCTTATAAATTACGAGCCCTCACTAAGATAAGTATGAAAAAGAAGACTACGTACGATGGTGAAGAAGGTAGGAGTGTTGCTTTTCCTGATGGCCTTCTTTGCATCCACTGCTGTGAAGGCGACTGGCCATCGCTTCGACTCGAGCACCTTGCTGGCGGAGGCGACTTTGATGAACGTGGAACCTAATAACTTCTTCACCAAGTCAATCACCACCGCCTGCTGCAACAAGTGCATCTGCACAAAATCGGAGCCACCACAATGCCAATGCCATGACATTGAAGAAACTTGCCACTCTGCTAGTAAGTTCTGTATCTGTGCTCTCAGTTATCCCCCACAGTGCTGATGCGTTGACACAATAACCTTCTGCTAAAATAAATGCTACTCTGATTCTGCTAAAATTGCCTACTAATCACCACCCATTATGCTTTGATATATAAATCTACTTCAGGCTATGAATTGTCAATCCATATATGTTGGATGTGAGCTACTATCTATATCTATCTTATTAAATAAAATGGCTTGTGTCTTGCATGCGTCTGGTTTGCTGCTTTTACTTGCAAGCTCATATTTCTTAGTGTAATTATGTTGCTTGGTGATACCGAGTTTTGCATGTACTCCCTAAGTACTAACTAGAATTTTTTCCCCTTTATAGCATTTGTTAATTTCTAAGAAGTATTAGATACTTTTCAATACACGCCCATATTAATAAGGGTAAGAGGAGAGCATAATAATTAATATAATATTTGAATTTGGTACAGCTAGCATGGGTAATATTGCAAAATTACCTGAATAATAAAACAAATGTAATTCTTTTAACTATTTTCATTGGTACATGGTAATTGTTAGCTGATCTTTTATAATAAAGACAAAAGAAAGTACTCGCTGTGCAATGTCTATGTACACAGATTTTCATTTTTCTCTACGAATGACTAGTTCTCAAATATGAAAAAATTTAGTTAAAAAATTAGTGGGATTAATGAATAGTTTTAAAAATAAAAATTAATTTCCAGAAATCCCTCATTTTAATAATTGGTTTGTAAGTTTTAATAATTAATCTTATTATTATGAAATAATCTTTTTAATGAGATAGTAGATTTTTTAAATAAGTGTTTCAGACAAAAAGATTACTCCTTCTGTCCCTATATATAAAAGCTAAAAAAGTCAAGTTAATAAATGTTTCATACCAAATGTCATTAATTTTATAAACATGACCTACTGAAACCAAAAAAAGTTTTCTTATTAAATGGATTGGAGGAAATACGCGGATATGAGAGATAAATGAAAAGCTATAGTATCATGTAACTGTAACCAATGAAAATGTGCTCATAGAACTCCCTCTGATAAATTAAGCACTTCATAGTGGGAATGGATAATCCTTATTATATAACGGTATTTGATAATAATTATAACATTTTTTCAAAATTGTCCCTGATTAAAGTTTGATACAATTTTATGCTTTTTTTTAAATGAAATTCACAATTTTAAATAAGAGTAAATTTATTTTTTTATTTTCAAATAAAGTTAATCAATTAATCGCCTCTTTTAAAAGAAATCGATCCGGTGTGCTGTCATTGGGAAAACAACATGTAAGTGAGGGAGGTTCCCATTTAGTGCTCATTATAGTTATGAGAAAGCACTTCTCATCGTTGAAATGAAATATAGACCATCCAAAATTTGATATGGATACCTGAAGAGCACCACTTTCAAGTGTGTGTGCATGTAGTGCGCCCTTGGATCCGCCCTTCAAGAAAATAAGAACCAAAGGGATAGTGGAAGCTAACCCCCGGGTGTCGTTCGCTTGAGGAGCCTAACGCAAAAGATGACCTAGTAGCTAAGATGCAAACTAACAAAGCGGGTTGAAATATTGTATTTGGTTTTTTTTATAGGATAGATGCAAAAGGTGTGATATGTTCAAAAGTAAAATAAAAATAAGATAAAAAATGAGATTTGGAGGGGGATGAAAATGGAATCATTCTTGATAAATGGAAACCTTAGGATTCATCGCTTCAAAAGATATTTAGGGAGTTGTTTGTTGATTTTCAAAAGAACCCTAGAGGAATCCCTCTAGGCTAGGCTTAGATTAACTTAATTAATGCCGGAATCCCGCACATTACTTAATTTAACCTAAGTTATTAAGCTCAAAATCAAGGTGAATTTGCTAATTGTAAGGGGCTCCTAATCCAACAACCGGAATCCCGAATTGCCACTTAATTAATCCTAGGGTTTCAATTCATTATTGGAATCCCACATAATAAACCAAGACTCTAGGATTGAAGTCCAATGCCACTCATGCAATTTGACAAATCCAAAACCAATTAAACCTACTAATCGCAAGGAACTCTTGATCCTACAACCGAGATCCCGCATTGCAACAAGATTAATCTATCAATCCCAATTCCTTGGTGGAATCCCAACCAATAAATTGGAACCAATAGATGGAAGTCCAATGTTACTCGAGCAATTAGTAGATTTACTTGCTACTTTCTAAACATAAACACTTGACTATGATCCACCAAGCAAGAATCCTCACTTGGCACAAGATTTTAACAAGAAAACATAGATTAAACGATGATTCCATTCAAATAACATATGCTCAAGTCAATAGGTGCAATGTCAAGCATCCATACAAAGAAAATAAACAAGACAAGTTGTTTCCACCACTCTCATACAAAGATATGGAATAAAATTACAACCAAATGAAGAAACAAGCCCTAGAATCCTAGAAATATGCTTAAACATAAGGAAGAGAGAGTGGGAGAACAAGAACTCCCCTTTGAAGCTTCAAGCTCATCCCTTGTCTTCCACCATCAAGAATGGTGGAGCCTAAATGCTACTCTCTTTGGAAGAACCCGCAACAAGGAAGGAAGGAATGGAAGCCATGGATTTGGGGTGGAATGGAGGAAGAAGATGAAAGATGAAGATGAGAGAAAATGAGTGTGTTAGGGTTTATGGTGGCTGTGGAATGGCTAGAATCATCTAGGGTTCGACCAATTTGAGTTTAAAACAAGTGGGTATCGGGTTATATTTGATTTGGGTCGGATCCAAGTTGAAAAATCAGCAAAAGTTCGTAGCTGTTCTGATGCGCGTATGCCGCGGCACACATGTTTGTGTGCTGCGACGTACCATACAGAGGCGCCAATTATGCATTTTTCCTCGTGTTTTGCGGCACACATTTTTGTATGCCACCACATGCCATACAGAGAGGTCAATTTCGCATTTTTTTCTTCGTATGCCGCAGCACACATATTTGTGCGCCGCGGCACACCATACAGAGAGGTTCCTCTGTTTTTGGCTGCCTTGATGCATCCATTTAATCTTCTTTTGAACTTCTCTTCTTCCTGGATCTCTCCCGCTTTGGTCGTTGGGCGACCCTACAAGTAGAAATAAGACTAAACAAGGATCAAATAGCCCTATAAATCAATTAATGCAAATCAATCTACAATTATGGCTAATTAACCTCGTTTTCATGCAAATCCCACCTAGAAATCAATGATATTAAATGAGCACAATTGGACCAATCTTGCATCTTTTTCATGTTAGAAACTTCAATTTAAACACATAAAAACATACAAATCCAAGGATTTGTCAATACACTACTACAGAAATGGGCTATAGCGGTGCTTTTTTTACTCAAGCGCTGCGATAGGCCATTAACCCTATCACGGCGCTTGCTAAGCGCCGCTATATGTAGGCCTATAGCGGCGCTTATTTTTAGCCTATATCGCTATAGGCTAACCTATCCTGGAGCTTAGTAAGTGCTGAGATAGGCCAATTAATTTTTTTAAAAAAATTAACCTATAGTAGTGCTGCTATTGTTTTCTTTAAATAATTGATTTAATTTTATTACACCTACATGCATCAGTGATAAAATACTAGCAATTTTATACAATTCCAGGAAATTCATATACAACAGTAACTTATCCAGAAAGCAATGTACAATTAAACCAAGCATTCTAATTGGGAAACAAAAGAATCTACAAGCTAGATTATCTACATTTGTACATATTGAGAGAAAAAAGGTTGTACATAAGTGCACCATTCTTCAATTAGCGCATTCATTTGTTCCCATGACAACATGAAGCAACGTGCGTCTGGGTAATACTGCACAAAGATATTTAAATGACAATTAAATTTACTTGAAATCTAATAACAAGTACAAACCCTCACTAAGATAAGTATGAAAATTAAATGTCATGGCATTGGTAATATTGTGGTGGCTCCGACTTTGTGCAAATGCACTTGTTGCAGCAGGCAATGGTGATTGACTTAGTGATGAAGTTATTAGGTTCAACGTTCATTAGAGCCGCATCCGCCAGCAAGGTGCTCGGGTCGAGCTCTGGCCTATCGCCTCCACAGCAGTGGATGCGAAGAAGTCCATCGGGAAAAGCACCACTCATACCTTCTTCACCATCGTACGTAGTCTTCTTTTTCATACTTATCTTAGTGAGGGCTCATAATTTATAAGCCATGTCGAGGGAGGGATATATATATATTGTACATATTCTAAATTATTCTTCCCGGTCTGTATTAAAAGGGAACCGATTTTTCTACTCATCAAAAAGATGAGTAGAGTGAGCAGGCATATCTAGTCTGTCTAAACACGTTTAGCTTTCCCTACTCATCTTTTTTATGAATAAAGAAACCGGTTCCTATTAGAGGAGGTCTCTATCTAAATCACACGAATCAAGAAGAAATGGTAGTTAAATCATTTAATATAAGTGAAATTGATATAATCTCCATATTTTATCCCTATATCATTTATTATATGCTTTAATCTCTCTATATTTTCCACTCTTAATATTTACTACTCATTATTTAGGAGTAACAAAGAATACAACCAGAAAATGAGTATTCATTACCTTGATAATATAAGGCCATATTTCTCTAAGTAGCAACAATCGATCAAATACATGAGTATATCAACTATATCAACACAAGAGAATCAAATCCCAGCATCAATAGTCCAATCTTTGTTTTACTCGGTCAAAACTCCCAAAACACACATACATTATTAATCAAACAAAGTCAAATTCACCAGCACAGAGCAGCAATTCGACTTAAGCAGAACAAAATTACCATAACTTCACATTTCCTATTAAACATCTCATTTTGCCCATTCTATCAATAACATACAGAATGCATGTTAATTAAACAATAATGACAAACGAAATCTACAAATTTCCATTACATCATCAATATTTTCTCCATTTATACTTTTAATATCGATCACCCTCATAATTCAATACCATTTTACCAATTTCTAACTACTTCAACTTTATTCGGCTTACTCACATAAGTTAAACTTCATCTATATATTAACTCAACAAGAGTTTCAAAAATTTCGGTCCTGATTACAAAGCCCAATCATAACAATTACAAGATCATACTGGAACAGAGAAACAAATTTCCACACCTCAATTACAACCTAAACACTATCAAGCATACTTATAAACCCTTTTCAAGAAACTCAAAAGAGCAAACCAAGCTTATATTTAGTTTTCTCAATCATCAAAATTCACATCTTTAATCTTTCTAATTTCTTACACTCGTTCATATCAGGTTTTGTGAGTAATTTAAGCATTTAAAATTTTAATTTATATTCCACGAAAATCCCATAGAGGCAAAAACGAACCTCAAACCTTCTTAGTCAGAAAAATCATACTAGCTACAAATCAATCCAAGCTTATATAGGGAATTTTCTCAAAAATCTTATTCGATCACCATAATAAACTTCCTATGGTTCCTGAACATAACTACGAACAGAATATGGGAAGAGAAATAATTCAAAGTTCAAAGTTCAAGGATGACAAAAACCTGTGAACAAAATGGAGCAACATAGAATCAAAACAGAACACAAAACGCCAGTCTCAAATTTTCCAGAACCAACAGAAATTAAACATGTAAAATAGCACATTATTTCTTCCCGATCTTCATTTCATCAACTCATCATAATCTATTCTGAAAATTATCATATATTGCTCATCTTCGATATTGTCTGCTCTAGGTAGGGATGCTCCCATGGCTCTGGGCCCCACACGCACCCCTCATGGCTTTGTTTCTCATGGTAGGGATGATGGCACGCAGCCCCCACACTCACCCATGAAAACATGTCTTTCTCCTGGATCTACCGCGATCCCCCTTTTCTTTCTTTCCTTTGATCTACTTCTATTGCTCTTGGCCAATCTGTCCCGCTACATTGATATAAAGTTTCCTCTTTTTGCCTGGCCAGGGCTTCTTTTTCAATAGAAGGAAACCAAATACCAATATAGTTAGGGACATTCCTTGACCAAATTCTATTTCTGGTTTAAGCTTCGCCTAATAACTGTTCAGTGAGCATTCTCTTGCATCACACCTAATCAATACCAAATCATCATAATTTAAGCACCTTGCAGTGTGCTTCACCAACACAGAGGTAAGCCAACCACTAAAACTTACAAACTTTAGTTCTCAAAACTAACAATCAAAGACCGGGACACATCCAATCCAGCAATTAACCAATATTTTATTTCTATAACACAAGAATTGTCAATTCTTATAACCTTCAAAGAATTCAAATAACATATACTCCTCCTGAAAATTGAAGCTACAAAGTTCCATTTCCTTTACTGTTTAACATGTTGAAAACACCAAACAATGAACTACCTCTTATATAACTTTTTAGACTTTGAGAAACATAAGTCAATACAAAATTTAACCAATCACAATCTTGAACATAACCAACACCAATGCAACCACCAAAATCAAAGTTCCCACCATTAACAAAATATTCCTCATTGCCAACAGAAATAGAGCAAGTAAAACACAAAATCGAGCTTAATAGTTCTCATCCTATACCATATCAACCTCTTCTAGTCTTCTCTAGTGGGTTCTTCACTGATTCATTTCTACTTTCTCTCTATCTGTTACTATCAATAATCTCTATAGGTGTTCTAAGGGTATCTATGAACAAATGACTAACAAGCAAAGTATTCTAGCTAACCAATGCCAGAATCTTTGCTCTGATACCAAAAATGTAACACCTAAATTTTTACTACTATATTATGGCATTTTAATTGATTCATAACCACTTCTTAATTCCAGAAGCCCAAAAAATACGAAAAATTTAAAACTTTTCATTTCAAACAGTGTTCCAACTTCATTGAAGTTGGAATGGGCTTTTCGGACAATTTGAATAAATTAAAATCTGTAACTAAAATAGAGTGGTCATTAACCAATTAAAAATGACTACGATCCTATTATAGTTTTTAAATCTATTACTTAGTGTATCCCTTACACTATATTTACATATTCTTTAGATTATGTTCTATTTATCTATTTACACCTCTCTTACTATACTAATATATTGGCGGGTTATCTCGATTGATAACCCTCTTACATGGGTATGTAATTCTATTATTTATTAAGGGTATATCTACATATGCAAATATATATATATATATTAATTACTAGACAAGCTTCCCACTTGTCTTAATTATTTAAACATACACCATACACAGGTAAGTAGGCTCTTAAAGTATCTATCTACAGGGTACAAGACAAAGCAGGCATTCCTGCCTCTTCATATTACCTTACTTCTTTCCCAGCTAGCTACTCCCATTCTGCTATACTGAAAACGTTTTGGAAAACAATGAGATTGGAAATCTCAATAGCAGTTTATTTCATATCATGTGTGCACTTATATATATATACATATACATCAATTTCATAAACCTGTGCATATAATGAAAGCATATATCCCTTTTAAACCAATACCTGCAGGATTTTCCAATCATAGCCCTCACGGCTACTCAATAACCCTCACGGTTATAGGAATTATATTGTAGCCCTTACAGCTACTCAATAACCCTCACGGTTATAGGAATTTAACTGTAGCCCTCACAGCTACTCGATAACCCTCACGGTTATAGGAATTTAACTGTAGCCCTCACAGCTACTCGATAACCCTCACGGTTATAGGAATTTAACTGGCAAAGGGGGAGCGACCCACCTAGGCCTTGGAGTACTCCATAAATATCATCAATATCATAACAGGAACAATGCTCATTTATTGCAACAGATTTTACAAAATTATATATATATAACTTTATATAATGAATTAAACTACTACCTGGACACCAGAGCTATTTCCTGAACCAGATCCTTACTTTCCACCGTCTTGGTGAACTCATACCAATATCAAAGTCTATCTACACATCATATTATAATAAGAGTAAGTTAATATATGTACTTCTATATTTATACTAAGCGTCTCTCTCGAAGCCCAACTTACTCAATAGTACCCCCAAAACTTGTTTTCTAGGCAAATTATAACTTGCCCACATTTATTTAGAACTTTAACCATTCAAGACTACTTTAATAATTTACTTACATTAAACTTTCTTATTCTCAATGTTTGACCAATAGTTCATATCATTTCTTTCATAACTTTATTCATGCCTCAACAATTTAAATCCAAACGAGCCTGCCTGTTCGCCCGCAAGAGTACGAATCGTAACGTAGTAATAAATTATCGTCCCACAGAGATTTGTTTTAAAACCCCGGTCAAACAACAGGCTAATGAACTCAATTAAGTTGAACAAATCAAATTCTTTTGGAAACTGGTTTTGAAAACTAATTTTAAAATAAAAATAAAGAAACAAACAAGAAAGATTTAATTTATCAATTAACTAAGCCTAGGATTAATTCTCACCATTGTATGTCATGAACCCTAATTAATTTCCCTTCCTTTAGTCTTTAAATAACAATCTATGTTTGCCTAAGATTCTAAAGTACTTGAAACGCTCTCTCGAGTCAAAATCAATTCTATACGTCTCATTAAACATGCTTAATCTCTTGTTACAAATTAATGAAAGTATGCCTTAAGAGCCAATCTTAATCTGACAAAACTAGGTCGATAGATATATCTCTATTCTACCCGACAAACCATCCGTTAGTTGATTTAAACTTCAAGTCTAGTCTGATTTACCCTAGTTCTACATCTAAACTATCTCTCTCGAGTATAATTTAAATGAACAAATCGCTCTAAAGGGTGATCAGTCAATTAGAGGCATTAAGAACAAGATAAATCAACATAAATAGTCATTAAATTCTAAAAGAAAAGGAAACAATTAGGTTTCAATCCATACAAGGCTTGAATCAATCCTAGAACAAAAGATTTAGCTACTCATGAATGGATTAAACCAGAAAATACAAAGAAATCCCATGTTTAATTCACAAAAGTAACAGAATGGAAGAAAACAAGAAGAATCTATCACCTAGGGCAAGAAACTCCTCCAATTTTGCTTCTCAACCTCCAATTTTGCAAACCCTAACTCCAAAGTTGTGTGTATCAATGAGTCTAATGGTTCCTATGGGTTCTAGGGTTCAAAGGGGGCTGATTCTCCTCTAATTTTCGTGCCCTAGATGGTTTAAAAGGATAAAAAACGAATCTGTGCGAAGTCAGAATTTTTAGGGATTTTCGCGCCGTGCCATGGCACTCAGGTGCAGTGCCATGGCACCAGAGGCAATTTCCAGCAATTAAACTCCAGCTTTCTCCAATCTTTTCCTTTGCTTTTCTTCTCCTTCCTAGCTTAGAATGTCCATTTGTACCTATCAAAATCATGCATAAATGTGAGGTAATCATGCCAATCAAATTTTCTAATAAATTGTCATATTTATTTCAAAAGTAATTAAATTAAGCTTATATGACAAATTTGTATAATTTTCTCTAAAAAACTCTCAAAATTCCTTTAATTAGCATTGATGACTCCCCAAATATTTTCTAAATAAGCCCTAAATCAATATTAAATGGGGAGTCATCAGACCCCCACACTTGCGCATTTGCTTGTCCTCAAGCAAAAGAAAATCACATTTCAAATAAGAAGAACAATGCATATGAAATCTTTAAATAAAGAGCGTTACACCCCCACACTTTGATATTACTATCAGTTATTATTTTAGTTACTGATTTATCAGAATGAATCACCAAGCCAACAACTTTAAACAATTGTAATCATCCATCAACTTACCTTGATCAAAGGAATAGAGCATAACAAGGACAACAATATGATTAATAAAGGAATATTATGCTTCCTAACTCCTATAAAAAATTTAAGTTCTCTTAATTAATTCAGTATGCATTCAACACAAAAAGGATCCTCAGGTTATACTTTTTTTTTCTTTTTACTTTCTTTTTCTTTTTCTTCTTTCTTTTTTTTTTATTTTGATTCAATATTGAGTTGTTGTAGGTCCCCTTTTGATGCGACCCTGCACATGGGTGGTACAGCACCGGTTACTCAGTTACTCCAACATTATCTCAAGAGGCTTTTAGCCCAACTCTTAACCCTCTTTGACTTAACCGTTTGACGCGAGTGCCAACATTGGTGATGAAGTGCCCCCGGTTACTAAGTTAAGTCTAGAAAGGCCAGCGGAGTTGTGTATCCATTTTTTTTTCACACTTTTTTTTTCTTTCAATTTTTTTATAACCTGAATCATATCCCAAAATAAACAACTAAATCAATCAAGATAGTCAAATTTCCTAGAGGAATTAGGAATCAAAGTATTCATAAATTAACCATTTGTTTGCCTTGTTATAAACTACTCATTTTTTCAAGGTTCATCTCAAAATTTATACAAAAGGCTAAAGTATATGTCTTAGTTGAAATATTCTTCCTATTATAATATTTTAATTGTTTTTATAGCCATTCTCAAAGATGGGTAAAAGCTCAAAATCTAAATTAATCATAAGCAATGCACTCATTTCAATTTTAACAAATTCATTTTCAATTGCATACAAGAACAAGAAATGCAAGCATGATTTTCAACCCCTCCCCCACACTTAAATTTCACATTGTCCCTAATGTGAATAAAACAATCAATTCATAATGAGAGAAGTGAAAAAGGTAAAGAAAAGTGAAATAATACTTCCCTGGATGATTCGGGAAGGAGGGGATGCTTGACTCTAAGATGAAGGAGGTGGCGCTTGCTGCGCCAAAAGAGTTCGGACCATCGCCTTTAATTCTGTCAGCTCACCAAGAGTGCGTGCCTGCAACTCTGCTTGTGCATGTAACTCAGATTTAAGCTCAGCTAACTCTCGGAGGATTCGTTGTTGAAATGTTTCCTTAGGCGGCTCTGGCTCCATAGAGGCAATAGGATCATCTGAGTCAGGAGTATCTCTAAAAGGAACCATATCTGTATTTGAAGACGAATTGAGCCAAATTTCTTCATTAATGGCTTCTCCAGGTGAGGCCAACAGATACGGTTGAGGAGGCTCTAATTTATCCAACACAGAATGAGGGACCTTTTGCTGGATGCACAAGGCTGATATCATATGAGGATAAATCATAGTAAGCTTTGAGTCAGGCTTCTCGTTGACCATTTTCTGGATGGCGTCTATCAGGTTATTGTAAATTATGGAAGCTAGATCCACGGAATGGTTTTCCATAATACAATACATAAGCACATATCGAGCCACTGCTACCTTGGTGGTACTAGAGGTAGGAAGGATATTGGAGCATAAGAAATAGTGCCAGAATTTTGTGGCCTCCCGTAGATGACAGCGGTTGAATGTATCTTGAATTGGTTTGCCATTTGATAAGCGCTTCTTAATCTGGCCATGAGGAATAGTAGCACCAGGTGCCATCATCTCCTTGTATTTGCAAGAAGGAACTACGGGGAGATTATAGTAGTGCCTGATAAGGTCGACAGAAATGTTCACTTTGGTGCCCCGGACAAAATAGTGACCTTCTGTCCCATAGAGTGCATTGGCAAAGAATTCTCGAACCAGTGTTCTATAACCATCCTCCGGTCTTGTAAACAAGGAAGTCCATTGACGCTCTTGAATAATATCAAACGCAGGGTATGGGTGGTCATGAGGAAAGGCTCGTTCCTGTATTAACCGGCCATCTGAGAAGTTGTTTTCATATTTGAAACGGGCAGTCGGTACACAAAAGATTGTGCCTAAAGGGTCATGAGATGCGAAAGCAGGCTATGTAGATGCTTCTGAATGAGTAGCTCTTGACGGAGCGGTTTTCTTGTGACGCTTAGATGAAGAAGCTTTACCAATGGCACTCCTTTTTGATCGATTAGTTGCTTTAGGAGGTGCCATTGGAAATCTGCAAAAACTGAGATAAATAATGTGAGATCAAAGCAGAGATGTAACTACCATGCATAACAAGAATTAACGAAGTTTAGAGCAAATGGACATAGCAGCAATTGCAAAGGCTTCCTACAATGACGCCAAGAAGAGAATAGAAATTAGATTATTCCCATTCAACACAGCCATAGCATTCTTTCTCTCTGAGATAAAAATTTGGAATTTAAATTTGAGAGGTTAATCAAGTTTGAACTTCAGAAATAATCCTAATCCCACACTTTTACTCCCTCATGAATTAAAAAGTGAGGTACCCTAAGTTACACATCTTCCAGCCCAACAAAATGAATCAGCACATCAGTTATTGCAGAAACACAAGTGTGTATTTCGAATGAGATCACTATACAAGACAGCAAGTAAACAATTCAAAATTGCAAACTCAAGAATCTGCCTAATATATAAAAAAATATTGCAGACCAACACAAGTGTTCAGTTTAAATTAGCCCATGATGTACCAGAATGACACATTACAATCAAGTAGCTTGAATGCACGTGTGGACCGATCAGGAATAAACACAACAATCATCATAAAGAGAACTAATTTGGACACACCAATCCAACAAAATCCAGACCAGAGTTCCTCTGAAACAAATAGTAAACCCAATCTTTCAAATACTCGTAACACCCAATTGGATTTCCAAACTACTAAATGCAAAGCTCACGATAACTATACATTCCATCAATCAATAAGCCAATCAGTTCCAATTAAATATCAGGAGCTTAGGAGGACTGAAAAACAACAAGATTAATGCATGTAAAGTAAAACCAAAGCTGCCACATAACAAAACCACAATCAGAATTGGCATCAAGCTTCAGATTCATTCATGGGAATAATAGTAACATCAACATTCAAGCTCTCTCATGAACAGAAATTATTATCTTCATGGCATAACTGAGAACTGTAAGGCATTAGTGATTCGATACTATCACAAATGAATTTCATTGAGTACTCTAGACATCAGAGTAAAGCAGAAGAGTCAAATTAAACCAGATAGTCTAAGCCTATTGCTAGTTCAATGGATAAAAGAAGATCAAAAGAAAATACCTCTAGGTGGCCCAAGAAATAGGTGAGCAAAACGAAAATTTTAAGCATACAGGGGAGACGAATTAGCGCTGGGAAGTAGCCTTGGTGGTATAGTGCTCGCGTGGTGATCTGGACCTGAGCTTCGAATCAAAGGCAAACTGGAAATCAGGGCCGATACTGGTGGAGAAAGAACCTGGACAGAAAGGGAAAAAAAGAGGGGGTTTGAATGGAGGAGAAAGGAGGAGGGAGAGAGCGGACGATGAATGGAGACGATGGTGATGGAGTTTGGGCCGAAAGAGAAATGAGATGGGGTTTTCGAAGGGCCAGGAGAGAACACGAAGTTGGTGGGGCTGGATTTCGGGTCGACGGCGGTGCTATGGGGTGAACTGAATGGAGGCCACTTGTGGAGTTGAGAACGGCGGCAATGGAAGCACACGACGGCGGAGGCTGGTGGAGGAGAAGGCAGCGATGGTGAGGGCTTGTGGAGGGGAGAGCTGACGGAGATGAAGAAGGGATTTAGGTTCAGCGATGGTAAAGGAGAAGAGGGTGATGAACACGATGAACAATGGTGATTTTAGGGTTCAATGTAAATTAGGGTTTTTTTTAAAAAAGAAACAGATAATTAATAATTAATTTAAATAAACTAAAAGGAAAACATGAATTAGATATTTTTTTTTCAGATTTTTTTTTCGATTTTTTTTAAAAAGAGAGAAAAAAAAAACAACCTAAATAATCTAAGAATTTAAAATTTTGAATTTAAATTTGAATTTTTTTTTGATTTTTTTTAAACAAAAAGCAAAATTAGTGCCATGGCACTTTAGGAAAATGCCGTGGCACCAGAGAGCATGCTTAGCAACCTTTATATGTGTACTCTCTGGTGCGATGGCACTTTGGCAAAATGCCGCGACACCAGAGAGCATGCCATTGAAATTTTAAAAGAGGTGCCATGGCATTTTAACAAAATGCCACGGCACCAGAGAGTATGTTCTCTTGAGTAAAATTTTGGTTGCTAATTTTGTAAAAATCATGTCACAACATTATCCCAAAACACCGTGGCACATAAAACAAAATGCTAGCTAAACCATCAAAACAAAAGAACCCCAATTTCCACATTGCCTTCCTAAAACATTGAATTTGACCACCTAAATGCCACCTAGATTTGGTATTCCATCTATAACATCCTTGATCACATTGAACTACTCTCATATTACTCAAGATCACATAAGCCAAGGCAATTCACATATCATTTAATCATTCAAATTTGATCAAAGAATATCTAAATCACATCACATGTATGAAAAGCAAAAGGACTCATGATATCTTGCATAATATAAGAGCAATGTTACTTCCCTGAAACTACAAGTTGCCTCCATCTTTAGTAATTGCTCTTGCTTGCCTCAAATTAATTCCACAGCATTTGATTTCTTCCTACAAAATAGAAAAGACCAAACATAAACCTACCTACAAAAAGAAGAAAAATTACAAATGAAAATAACAAGAAAAGTTCAGAACTTGGGTTGCCTCCCAAGAAGCGCTTGGTTTATAGTCCTCCAGCCTGACTCTTCACTCTTCAAGTGGCATCACTCAAGGGCAAGGTGGCAATATGACGATCCACCTGGCCACCCCAGTAGTGCTTCAACCTCTGGCCATTGACTTTGAATCTTTGTCCATCATCACATTCAAGCTCCACCACACCACGATCAAATACCTCTGCAACTTTGAAAGGTCCTGACCACCTAGATTTGAGCTTCCCAGGAAAGAGCTTCAGTTTAGAATTATACAATAGAACTTGTTGCCTTGGCTCAAAAGTCTTTACAAGGATGTTCTTGTCATGAAGTCTTTTTGTCTTTTCCTTGTAGAGTTTAGAGCTCTCATAAGCATTATGACGAAACTCTTCCAATTCATTGAGTTGAAGGAGTCTCCTTTCACTAGCTGCTTGAGGATCAAAATTAAGCTTTTTGATAGCCCAATAAGCTCCATGTTCGAGTTCGATCGGTAGGTGACAAGCTTTCCCAAAAACAAGACGGTAAGGGGATGTACCAATGTGAGTCTTGTAGGCAGTTCTGTAGGCCCATAAAGTGTCATCTAGCTTAGTGGACCAATCTTTCCTTGTAGTTCCCACCACCTTTTCAAGGATGCTTTTGATCTCTCTATTTGAAATCTCGGCTTGACCATTGGATTGTGGGTGGTAAGGCAAGGCCACCTTATGCTTCACACCATACTTCTTAAGCAATGCTTCAAATTGATGGTTGCAAAAGTGAGTGCCCCCATCACTTATGATGGCTCTTGGTGTTCCAAAACGAGTGAAAATATTCTTCTTAAGAAACTTAAGAACTGTTTTAGCATTATTGGATACACAAGCTACTACTTCCACCCATTTTGAGACATAGTCAACATCAACTAAGATATACTCATTGTTGAAAGACTTTGGGAAAGGCCCCATGAAGTCTATACCCCACACATCAAAGAGCTCCACTTCCAACATGTTGGTCAAAGGCATTTCATTCCTTCTTGAGATGTTCCCAACTCTTTGGCACCTATCACATTGGAGAACGAAGGCATAGGCATCCTTAAACAAAGAAGGCCAATAAAACCCACTTTGAAGGACTTTAGCAGCAGTTTTCTCTCCTCCAAAATGACCACCATATTCAGAGGAATGACAGCAATGTAAAATGCTATGTTGTTCATTCTCCGGAACACATCTTCTAATGAGTTGATCAGCACACCTCTTAAACAAATAAGGCTCATCCCAAAAGTACTTTTTGGTATCATGTAGAAATTGCGCCTTTGATGGAAATTAAGTTCAGGTGGTAGAATGCCACACACAAGATAGTTCACAAAGTCTGCATACCAAGGTACTAATGAGTGGTCAATAGCAAACAACTGCTCATCAGGAAAAGATGCATCGATTGCCTCCAAGGAATTCGGTTGAGCTTCAATACTCAATCTTGAAAGATGGTCAGCCACTTGATTCTCAATCCCCTTACGGTCTATGATATTCAAATTGAATTCTTGCAGTAGCAACACCCATCGAATTAATCTTGCCTTGGAATCCTTTTTCATAAGTAGATATTTGAGAGCAGAGTGATCAGAGTAAACAGTTACCTCAGTACCAACAATATATGAGCGAAACTTCTCACATGCAAAAACAATAGCCAGCATCTCTTTCTCGGTAGTGGTATAGTTAAGTTGAGCACCATCTAATGTCTTGCTCGCATAATAAATCGGGTGAAATAACTTATCATTCTTTTGCCCAAGAGCAGCACCAACGGCAAAGTCGCTAGCATCCGCCATGATGATAAAAGGTAAGCTCCAATCGGGTGTTACTAATATAGGTGCAGAGATGAGTCGCTTTTTTAATTCTTCAAACGCCTTCAAGCATTCTTTATCAAACTTGAACTCCACATCCTTCTCCAACAAATTGCACAATGGCTTAGCAATTTTGGAGAAATCCTTTATGAATCTTCTATAGAATCCGGCATGCCCAAGGAAACTTCTCACACCTTTCACAGAAGTAGGTAGTGGTAATTGCTCAATGACAGCAATTTTGGCTTTATCCACCTCCAAACCACTCTTAGAGACCCGGTGACCAAGGACAATCCCCTCTTGTACCATGAAGTGACATTTTTCCCAATTGAGGATTAAATTGGTCTCCTCACACCTTTGTAGGACAGCTTCTAAGTTTTCCAAGCACGAATCAAAGGTAGGACCAAAAACAGAAAAATCATCCATGAAAACTTCAATGGTCTTCTCAATCATATCAGCAAAAATAGACATCATACATCTCTAGAAAGTTGCAGGAGCATTACATAACCCAAATGGCATCCTTTTAAAAGCAAAGGTACTATAAGGACAAGTGAATGTTGTTTTCTCTTGATCCTCTGGAGCTATGGCAATCTGATTGTAACCTGAATATCCATCCAGAAAGCAAAAGAATTCTTGTCCTGCCAACTTGTCTAACATTTGATTAATGAACGACAACGGGAAGTGATCCTTCCTTGTGGCATTATTCAGCTTTCTATAGTCCATACAAACCCGCCAACCAGTCACTGTTCGAGTAGGAATGAGTTCATTTTGAGTATTAGCCACTACAGTTATACCGCCCTTTTTGGGGACGCATTGAACTGGGCTCACCCATGAACTATCAGAGATAGGGTAAATGATGCCTGCAGATAACCATTTGAGGATCTCCTTTTTGACAACTTCCTTCATCACTGGATTCAAACGCCTTTGATGCTCAATGGAAGTTTTGTGATTATCCTCCATGAAAATTTTATGCATGCAAATAGAAGGGCTTATTCCCTTGATGTCAGCTATGGTCCAACCAATAGCACGCTTATGATGTCTTAAGACCCGTAACAGCTTCTCTTCTTGTAACTCAGATAAGATAGAAGAGATAATCACCGGTAGAGTGTTAGAATCCCCAAGGTAGGCATACTTGAGATGTGAAGGCAAAGGCTTCATCTCAAGATTAGGTGGAACTTCAACTGAAGGTTTCAATGAGGTACTCAATGCATCAGACACATCAAGTGATTCAAACTGTCTTAACCTTGAAGAAGGAAAAGATTTCATGCGAAAGATTGCTTCAACTTCTTCATCATCAAACTCTTCAATTATCTTCTCACCAATCAAGAAAGCTTCTAATGGATCTTTCAACATAGACACATAGCTTTCTTCATGAACCACTGAATCAAGAATGTCTACATAAGAGCAATGAGCATAGTCATCTTGAAACTTAAGAGCTTTAGCCATGTTGAAAACGACTTTCTCATCATTAACACGCAAAGTGATCTCTCCTTTCTCAACATCAATGAGAGTTCGTGCTGTAGCTAAGAATGGACGACCCAAGATAATGGGGATATTCCAATCAACCTCACAATCTAGCACAATAAAATCAGCAGGAAAGATGAACATATCTACTTTTACCAGAACATCCTCAATGATTCCCCTAGGTTGAGAAGTGCTTCGATCTGGAAAGAGTAAAGTCATCGTAGTCGGTCTTGGTTCTCCCAAGCCCAACTGATTGAAAATAGCAAGAGGCATCAAGTTAATACTTGCTCCCAAATCACAAAGAGCTCTACCATAGAAATTCTTCCCAATGTTACAGGGAATATAAAAGCTCCCAGGATCCTTGAGCTTTTGTGGTAGCTTCCTTTGAATAACAGCACTACATTCTTCAGTCAAAGCAATGGTCTCAAACTCATTGAATTTTCGTTTCTTGGATAAAACATCCTTTAGAAACTTAGCATATTTGGGCATAGACTCTAATGCTTCAGCAAAGGGGATGTTTATATGGAGCTGCTTGAACATAACAACGAACTTCTTGAATTGAATATCTTCCTCCTTCTTCTTGAACCGTTGAGGAAACGGAAGTGGAGGCACATAAGAAGTAAAAGATGGTGCCTTTTGTTTCTTGTTGTCTACTTTTTCTTGCTCCACCTTCTCTCCCTTATCAACTTCTTCTTCAACAACACGCTCTTCTTCAACCACTTTATCACTATCCATCCCACTTATTCCATGAGCCTGCACAGGTTGGTGTGAGTTACCTGCAACTGGAATAACATTCAACTGCTTGCCACTTCTCAAATTAATAGCGTTGCATTCTTTGTTACCATCATTCCTGGGGTTTGGAATGGTATCACTAGGTAATCCTTGCCTTAGCCTAGCATTCAGTTGAGTAGCTATTTGACCCATTTGCACTTCAAGATTCTTTATAGCAGTTTCATGTAAAGAGAGGGTGTTTTTAGTTTCAACCCTTGCAGCTTCCTGGTTAGCTAAAAGTTGAGCTAACATCTTTTCTATTCTAGACTGTCCTTCCTTAACAGGAAATTGCTTGGGTTGCACCTGAAAGCCCGGTGGTTGATTAGGCTTAACACCAGAAGATGAAGGTTGATTCATGGTCTGCCCATTACTCCATGAGAAATTAGGATGATTTCTCCATCCTGGATTATAAGTTTGAGAGTAAGGGTTATACTGAGAGTTTTGAAATTTACCCATATAGTTGACAGATTCTGAAGCCATGTAGAGAGGGCAATGATCTGGCAAATGAACATCGTTGCATTGATCACAAACTACAGGGGTAGCATAGATAGATTGCACACTTTGAGAGTTTCCCTGCTTCAATTGGGATTCCAAAGACTCAAACCGCTTATTTAATGAAGAGAGAATAGCGGTCATTTGAGATGAAGAGTCATCTTTAATGGTGGAAACAGGTTGTGTAGTCCTCCTATCAGTGCCTTGAGTATTGTTTGCAGATAATTGATCCAAGAGTCTGATCACCTCATTAACAGGTACATTACGATATCCTCCATTAGTCATTGAATCAACCATCGCCTTAGATTGAGGATTAAGGCGATTACAAAATATCTGAACTACTACCCATTTGTCCACCCCATGATTAGGGCATTGCTTCATCAACATCTTATATCTCTCCCAAGCTGCATAAAGATGCTCATCCGGGTGTTGTCTAAAACTTAAAAACTCATCTCGAGCTTCCACAGATTTATCATCAGAAAAGAAACGAGCTCTAAACTTGGTTTCAAGCTGATCCCAAGAATTAATGGATCCTTTCGGAAGTTTGTTGAACCAGTCTCTTGCTGTGCCTTGTAGAGACAAAGGGAATAAACGAAGCCTTAGAACATCTTGAGGGACTCTGTTTTGCTTGAAAGAGTCACAAACTTCCAAGAAATACATAAGATGCTTGTTTGCATCTTCATTGTAGAGCCCATGGAACATTCCGTGTAACTGCAGCATTGTGATAATAACAGGTTTGATCTCAAAAGAGTGTGCTGTCATCTCTGGCATCCGAATGCAAGATTGCATGCCCCTCATATTACGGCTAGCAAAGTCATTGACCGTAACTCTATCATACTCATCGTCAGCCATGGTTTCGGCTTTAGATTCAGATTCAGATTCAGTCTCAGTTTCGGCTTGTGTATTGTCAATGAATTCCACTCCTTCAAGTATCACTTCCAATCCGTCTGGATATATACGCTGCATATGCCGAAAGGTACCTAAAAGAAGAAAACCAAAACGCGAGTATCAAGCTAGAAAAAGAATAAAAACAAAACAAAAACAACTATGAATGAAAATTATAAACTAACCTAACAGTTCAATCGAAATTTACTAACACTAGCCTAGGGTTGACCAAGAGATTTTTACAAATCCCCGGCAACGGCGCCAAAAACTTGTTCGCCCGCAAGAGTACGAATCATAACGTAGTAATAAATTATCGTCCCACAGAGATTTGTTTTAAAACCCTAGTCAAACAACAGGCTAATGAACTCAATTAAGTTGAACAAATCAAATTCTTTTGGAAACTGGTTTTGAAAACTAATTTTAAAATAAAAATAAAGAAACAAACAAGAAAGATTTAATTTATCAATTAACTAAGCCTAGGATTAATTCTCACCATTGTATTTCATGAACCCTAATTAATTTCCCTTCCTTTAGTCTTTAAATAACAATCTATGTTTGCCTAAGATTCTAAAGTACTTGAAACGCTCTCTCGAGTCAAAATCAATTCTATACGTCTCATTAAACTTGCACAATCTCTTGTTACAAATTAATGAAAGTATGCCTTAAGAGCCAATCTTAATCTGACAAAACTAGGTCGATAGATATATCTCTATTCTACCCGACAAACCATCCGTTAGTTGATTTAAACTTCAAGTCTAGTCTGATTTACCCTAGTTCTACATCTAAACTATCTCTCTCGAGTATAATTTAAATGAACAAATCGCTTTAAAGGGTGATCAGTCAATTAGAGGCATTAAGAACAAGATAAATCAACATAAATAGTCATTGAATTCTAAAAGAAAAGGAAACAATTAGGTTTCAACCCATACAAGGCTTGAATCAATCCTAGAACAAAAGATTTAGCTACTCATGAATGGATTAAACCAGAAAATACAAAGAAATCCCATGTTTAATTCACAAAAGTAACAAAGAATGGAAGAAAACAAGAAGAATCTATCACCTAGGGCAAGAAACTCCTCCAATTTTGCAAACCCTAGCTCCAAAGTTGTGTGTATCAATGAGTCTAATGGTTCCTATGGGTTCTAGGGTTCAAAGGGGGCTGATTCTCCTCTAATTTTCGTGCCCTAGATGGTTTAAAAGGATAAAAAACGAATCTGTGCGAAGTCAGAATTTTTAGGGATTTTCGCACCGTGCTATTGCACTCAGGTGCAGTGCCATGGCACCAGAGGCAATTTCTAGCAATTAAACTCCAGCTTTCTCCAATCTTTTCCTTTGCTTTTCTTCTCCTTCCTAGCTTAGAATGTCCATTTGTACCTATCAAAATCATGCATAAATGTGAGGTAATCATGCCAATCAAATTTTCTAATAAATTGTCATATTTATTTCAAAAGTAATTAAATTAAGCTTATATGACAAATTTGTATAATTTTCTCTAAAAAACTCTCAAAATTTCTTTAATTAGCATTGATGACTCCCCAAATATTTTCTAAATAAGCCCTAAATCAATGTTAAATAGGGAGTCATCACTGCCTATAAACACAGACTTCTGAAACCACTTGTTTAATAACTCCACAATACTCTCGTTCAACAAATAAATAGCCATACATCAAATTTAATAATTTGCAACACTAAATTTCATATTCAATCATTATACAAACCTAAAGCATATCAGAGCAAGACAGAACACCACAATTAATTTCCCTTCTCAGTAACATTTTTTTTAAACATGCAAAATTATTATTTAAACTCCTCTAAAACAGCAACTAAACCAGTTCCACAAATCTACTCATGTTCAAACAGCTTTCACATCATCATTCATTGAAAATATAAGAGAGTAATCATTAGAGTCTAAGCACCAGAATTAATTTTGCATTCCCCAAGGACAACCAACATCAAGAGTACATATTTCTATTTTCTCCGTCATTCAAAATTAATTACTGTTCAACTATAATAAACCCAAGCCAATGATTCATTAATTCATGTTTATTCTACCATTTCATTCACTATGAGATATTTGAATCAAAGCAACCAACTCCAAGAATCACAAAGCAATCAGCACCTAGTAATTTGAGTAATATTAATCTTTTCTAAAGTCCCTCTATCACTACATTCAATGCCATCAACATAGTTTATTCTCTTTAACATCCGACACATCTTCAGAACAACATACAATTAACTCCAATATTAGATAATGCATTTCTAAAGCTATCAAACATTTTTATGAGATTAACAATGGAAATACCAATAACTTTTACTCATCCAGAACATTGGTTAATTCTTAAAAATTTAGAACATCAATTGTCCATATGCTTCAAGCATCAAATTCAACTCAATCCTCAAGTAAGTCTAGTCTTAATTCATAAAAACTTGACGAAGATTCAATTCACAATTTAACTATATAACACATAGGAACTTCAAAACAGCACTTTTACTTTTAAATTCTCTGAAACTAAATGTGTTTAAATCTTCAAGCACTAGCTGATTCCAATCTCATATCAACTCTATAAATCCAAGAATCTTCATAGTATTTTTGGATTGCCTCTACCACAATCCCCTCTCAAACCATTTTTAAACTTTTACAATATTCTAACTCATTTAAGCCCTCAACTTCAAAAACTAACACACGTGCAGGACTGAAACAAAACTTCAGAAATCCCAACACCCAATATACAACAATAATTATATATATATGTAACAATATTCTTCCATTACAGTTCAGTATCACACGGCTAAGAATAGAGGAAACAAAGGGAAATAAAAACAACTGAACTTTCAAGTTCTTCCCAAAATTTAACATGCAAGACGAGATTCTAATTTAGTCCTAACACCATCAGACATTCATCATCACCGTAGCACCGAACAGAACAGAGGAAAATAAATCACAAATTTTCGGAAATTCCAAAAACCAACCTAACAGAACAAAGAGACAGAATCTTCGAAAGCCCTAGAGTTCAGAAAATTCAACATGCAGAATCATATATTAGTTCTATCATCATTTATATTCCAGTACTGACCAAGCAAAGAAAGAATCGAACAACACAGAGGAAGGAACCAGAAACTGTAAACATCCAAGACAGAGCATCATACACAAATTCGAAAACAACAATCTGAACACATGAAATCTTGATTCTCGTTAGAAAAACTGTAGACTTCACCATATTAAATCTGTTTTCCCCCATAACCCCAAATCGGTCCCTCCTCCAGATCGCTCCAATCAAGGAAATTAACGGTAAAAACAAGAAGAGAAGACTCACCTGATTTCGAATCAGGTATTGCATACCCCAATTTAGTCTTGCCGGCGCCGGAATCGCTGTTATTAGAGAGAAAATCAAGACGAATGGAAAGATGGAGGGAGTGAAGAACAGAAGGGAATCGGCTCACCTATGGCCGACTCAAGCTTTGTGCGTCTCCATTCAGCCTCTCGCCGCCGTGAATCATCATCTTCGCCGCCCATAGCCACTGTTGAAGAGGAGAGAAGGCAGAGAAAATGGCAGAGAGGAAGGAGAGGTTCTGCATGGAACGGAGGTGGAGGGGAGTATATATTAATTTTAATTGGGTAATTTTACCATTTTGTCCCTCCGACTATTACTCAAGATATTTTTCAACCAGTGACAGATATGGTCATTTTCATTTTCTCTTTTTCATTATACCCTTCTTTGCAAAGTTTAATTACTATTTCCTTTCCAATTTAATCTGAATTAAGTCCCAAAATGATTCCTCTAGATATGCTTTAATTTCTAAATTTACTTGTAAGACTTTTTAAATAACAAACAATATCTCAAGGTTCTAAATATTCACTTATTTAAATTTATCTTCCAACTACTTTTTCTCAACTATTAAAGAAAAATGAGCCTTAAAAATTATTAAAAATACGCCTGGCCTCATAAATTATTTATAAGGCTTTTTAATTTCTAAATGTCACCCCAAGACCTTAAATAAATCCTTATTTCCTATTTTCTAAAATTTGGGATGTTACATTGTTTATATCTTATCCAAACGATTTATATTTCATTTTTAAAAAAAAATCAAATATAGACCGTTTGAATGAGAGTTAGACGGTCCATATTTAGTTATCCCTAATCTTTTTTTTTTAATGAGCAGGAAACCGATTGTCAAGTAGTATAGTTGTACGTGGTTCATCATGACGAGCGTAGGGAAGAAATTCAAATTAAAAGAGGTGCGGTCAAACATTTACTCACACACAGGCCTAACAAGAGGGGGATTAATTTGTATTCCTCGCGTGGCAACGTGCATGCGTCCCATCTACCCCATCCGGTCATCTACATGCGACACAGTAGACATCTCATAACAGAAGCAGTTTTTATATGATGATACCATATGGCCAGAAGCCCGTGTAGCCCTAGTTTCATACTTAGTCAGAATTACAACTTGTTATCAAATAAGGAAATTAATCACAATCAAGTTCCTTGAGTTGTCAATGCAGCTCATTGAGTTGTCGACGGTGGCGCCCTTTTACTTGTCATTAACAACTCACATGACTTGTTTGATATTATTTGTCTTGAGTGGGACCTTAGTATGATTTTCCTTCATACCCACGCGCGCTTATTTTTTTCGCCTTTTTAAATACTATGCAATAAACTGCACAATGTACATATCATTATAATCAAATTACCTAAAAATAACATGCCAATATCAATATTACATACTCTTGAATATTTGCAAGAGAAACCCAATTATGTTTAAGAGAAAAAAACTACCCAAGAGGAAAGAAACACAACAAGTTATTATTGGTCTTGACGATGTAACATATCATTGTAGTTTAATCATCTAATTATTAAAAGGTAAATTGCAAGTTGCCCTAGTGAAAATGCCTTCGATATCTCTCCGACTACTTAATTTGTGGGAGATCTAGGGTTAAGGTACCTCTCATGTCGATCAAACTAAACATCTTCGCCTATTCTTTCTTTAAGGTCCATTTTAGCTGCCCTACTATTCCCACAAAGAAAATCAATATTGTAAAGCACAATCACCATAGCCACTGAACAAAAGAAAACCGGCACAGGTCCAACGATCCAAAGAAGAAGAGGAAGTGCCGAGTATAAAAGCCTGTTTCCCACTGTGTTTAACATACTTCCTTTCTCCAAAAGCTCTGTCAAATAATGTGTAGTTATCATGGATTTTGTGTCTTGTGGGGTGCACACAAGGACGCAGACTTGGTTCAAAAACCTAATGGACAGAGTGTGACTGAAGAATGAGAAGATGAAGATGGTGAGTATTGTCATGTATTTTAGTGACACCATGAACTCGCCGTGGGCCCCATAAACGGTGTCGTTTAGAGGCTTCTTCACGCTGTAGGTGCTGCTTATGACGGCGGCCAGGCCCACCGAGAGGAGGACCGATGTGGTAGCCATGAGAGTTGATCCCATTATAAGATTGCGTAGGGATTGTACTGCTACAATGTTCTTCTTTTCGATGTCCTTCAAAAAAAAAAAAAAAAAAGATTTCTGAGTCATGAAAAAAAAAATTATACTCCCATTCAAAGTATATGGCACTTTAGAAGAAATCACCATTAGTTCGTATAATTTAAGTCACTTGAAGAGTTCTTAATTACCATTTTTCAATTCTAAACATATTTATTGGTAATACACAGTGAATATCGAGAAAAATGAGAAGTGATGAGATAGATTTGAATAAGGGCAAAGTAAGAAAAGATTTCCAATACTACTAGACAAAAATGGATATTAACCCTTTATTTCATTTATATTATTTTTTAAATAATAAAAATGTGAATTTTGCATAATCCCAAAATTGATTCTTTTCAATATCAGTTTATTGTTTAAAAGACCTATGGTGATGAGTTGTGTGATGAGATGGATTATTGGGTGCAATATGGAGTGTCACATGTCATTTAACAGCCAAACAAAACTTTAAATAATGATCCGGATAAATTTATTATGATTTGGTACTTCTGGAGTAAAAACGCTCATTGGTGATGATGTGCATATAGTGACAGAGCCACATTAGTATCGGTAGGTCAAAAAGTAGAATTTAACGGTTACAATTAACGTTTTAAACGGTGGAGGTAAATTTTTTATGATTTGGTCACTTCCTGGGCAAAAATGCTTCTCAAGTTACTTCCGAATACTCAATGTTATTTTGCGATTATTTCCGGGATAAAAATAGACCTTAACACTTAATTTTATAGATTGGAAAGGATATTGTACATGTACTGCTCTAAATTAAAGAAGTGGATATATCATCCTCAACAGAATTTAATGGCTGGAGATTGACGATGGAATCTTCAAGGACATTTGATTTACTTTACATTAGATTTCGACTCGTTCCGTTCAATTAACATGAAAGAAATTTTCTCTTCTTTTATTCCTATTTTATTGAAAGGGTAAAGAAAGTGATTTTGAAGGAGACCAGACCACAAAAGCAGACTGAAAGTGGAATTATGATAAGACCATCCACTCCTTTATGGTAATATTTATTGTGATGTCGTATTTTGCTAAAAGTCCCCCACTTTTTTGCCCTTAAAAATTAATTTATTGATCTTTCTTAACATTTTTAATTTAATCTTCAAAATATTTTTTTTTTGTAAAATAGTTTTCTTGAAGATAAGATCAGTTAAAATCATTTTACAAATCATAACAATTCTTACCCAAAGATCAGAATATAATTTATTTTATCTGTTGAAGGTACATAAATTAATCTATATAATTCATTGATGAGTAATGTTGGTTTCATTTTATAGAGTTAGGAAGTTTGTTTCAATTCTAAATGTAAGATTACAAATCTCCAATACACTTTCTTTCCTATATTTATAACTTTCTCTCTAAATTATCCTTGTTAATTGCATTTGCAAAGAGAAATTTATAAATGGGATCATTTCTCAATACAAATTAATAAGGGTTATACTTGAAGAAAATCAACACACATATTTTAAGTAAATAACTAAATTAATGGGAAAATTTCTACTAACCCCCCACAATAGCAAATTAAGTAATTAACCTCAGATTCCCCCAAAAAATTTTGAAACTTTACTTTACTCCCAAGGGACAAAGTGAAATTAAATGTTTTAATTAAAAGACCAAAATATCCTTATTGAATTTTGTAACCACAATCCAAGGCACATATGAGGAATTTCCAAGACCTTTTTGCTTTTTTCATCATCAACGTGAGCATTTTTAAGTGTTAAAAATCATGGAATCCCAAATTAAAGCATCCAACATTTCATAACTGTATTTTTAAGACACATATGAGGAATTTTCAAGACGTTTGTGTTTCTTTCTAACATTAATGTGAGTATTTCTAAGTCTAAAAAATTATGGAATCCAACACTAAAGCATTCAATATTTCACAACTGGATTTTCGAGACACATATAAGGAATTTTCAAAACATTCGTGCTTCTTTCCAACATCAATATGAGTATTCCTAAGTCACAAAAATCATAAAATCCAACACTAAAACATCCAACATTTCACAACTAGATTTCCAAGACACACATGAAATTTCTAAGATGTTTGTTCTTCTTTTAATAAGGACATTTTGATCTTTTAGTTGAAACATTTTATTTCACTTTGTCCACTTAGAGGGCAAAGTGAAGTTTTTTAATTGTTTAATGGAGAATCAGAGGTTAATTTGCTATTGTGGGGGTTAATTGACATTTTTACTGAATTAATTTTTAAATATTTAGTTATTTACAAGTTAATTTATAGTTTCCATGTATAGTTCCAAGAGAGGAAGTATTAAAAGAGAAAGGAAGAAAGCATGAGCCAAAAGAATTACTCCCTCCGGTTTTTATTATAAGAGATAGTCAACATTTTTATACATACCAATAAAAATATATTGAAGTCATTTATTATGGGTATATTTAATAAATTTTTTCATTTTTACATTCACTCATTTATTATACACATTTTATCTTCCATCCTTTCATCATTTAATATACAAGGGCATAAATGGAAAGCAAGCATTTATTATTATGACTTTTACATGTTCTCTCTTATATTTTGAACAAAAATATTTATTATATTACCTCTTATATTTTAGACCGGAGGGAGTAAATACGTAGTATCACCACTTAATAGGTTCAAAATATAAGCACAAGTTAATGAATTTAATTGTGCATATGGGGAAGGGGAATTACCTTCATCATCGCCGAAACCCAGAAGCGTCGGCCATGAGCGTTGGTTCCGATGACGGTGGTGAACGGATCGGTGCGAAGCTTATGCCATAACCAAAAATGATAAGCCAAGTTTATGATAATCCCCAAAGGCACCAGCGTTACGTCCAAATAATATTTCCTCCATTCCATCCTTGTAGCTTCTTTGATTTCTACCACTTGAATGTCAATACAATTTCATCATTCTTGCAACTTATGCTTATCTATTTATAAAGGAGAATCTTGCAATTTTCAATCATTATCTAAAAAAAACATGCTCTTGGAGTAACTTATAAGTTATTAATAGGTGGATTTCCAATACTAAGTAATTGGTATTATTTAAGTTCATGACAGATTGGCTCTATTTGGATGCGTGCGATTTAGCTATTAGGCCACTATTAGCTAAATCCAACCTGTAATCTTATCAATCAACAAGTTTAATTTCCTGTTTTAAGGTTTATTGAGTGACAGAAATTACATATGTTATATAATTAATTATAAAAATTTATTGCAAGGTGTATTCGGAATTATAGGCATGATCGATGTGGACATAAAACTCCAACTAAGCGAGAGATCCGAAGATTAATTATGTCTGTAATCTCATAGTGTTAATATCTTAATCATTTTAGTAATCTCATATTCTTAGTATCTACATTTTATAAATAACAATACGTGGGCATGCATAGGATAAAATAGTGCATGCCGTGGGCAATTTTAATAATTTATAGAAAATAATAAATAGTATGAGAATTAATAAACTTTGTATGTGAAAACTGAAAAGAGATGTACTAATTGTCAGTTATAAATAGTGTGAGTTTATATATAAATAAATATATATTTTTTTATATCTTAGATTGTTTTTTATTGTATTGTGACTGCATCTTCCACAGGTTAAATGAAATATAATAAAAAATGTAAATGGAAAATAATTTTATAAAAATTATATTTTTAGAATAATACTAACTATTAAATATTACTAGTATAAGGATATCATATACATATTTTTGAATTCTTTGTCATTAGTTACACACTCATTATCTGTACAGAGAGATTGGTATCAATGGTAGGGATTTTCCAGACTCAGGGAGATCATATTCTCAGTTATCGGTGAATACTATTTCTAATATATATCTCACAAAAAATGCAAATAATTAATTTAGGCATATATTAATTTAACAATGTACTCCCTGTATTTTCTAACAAACAAATCTCACCTTCTGGTAAAAAGAAAAAAGCAAATTTCACCTAATGCATATGTTTCATATTAACGACTAAAAATATGGCGAAAAATATTAATAATTAAGAAACCGCCCACCAAATTCATATTCACTTCATCTAATTGATTAAAATTAAGAAAAGAGAAGAGAGAGACGTTTACGCAAGTAAGCCATTTTGGGCTAATAATCTGCAAAAGTATTAATTCGGGTGAACTTAGTGCCTTCACCTCTGGCCACTATGTTTACACACGCACTTAAAGTTTATAACTTATATTACCATATATATAATTAAGAATAAACCTAGCAAAATGTTCTTGTATAATTACGTACAGATAAATTGAAGTGATTTATAGATTCCTCTATCTAAGCCGTAGGCAAACACGTGCAATTAATTAAAATCGTCTTTGATGTGTTATTTTTCATTAGTGGAAACTGATGGAAGCAAATATAAAAGACGAAAAAAAGTAAAAATAAACCATTGCATTTATTATGGTCATAATGTTCACAACGAGAATGTTAAATGTGTAAAAGCATCAGGAAAATACCAATACTCTTTTTGTTATTTCACCCTTCCTTTTCCGTGTATATATTAGTTTTTTTTTTTTATATATACCTTAAGGTAACATTTAAAGAAGCATCATTAAATATACTAATATACTAAAGTTTATCTAGTTTTTCATGAAAAATAAGTTTCAATTTATAACCTTAATTGATTTTCTTTCTCTTATTCGAATCATGAGTGGTGAGTTTCGATCTAAATCGCACTTGCTTGAACGTCATGTGATAAAATTATCGTATCTATCTACATATATTGGGATTAGACTCTGATTTGGATTCTCTTATAATCTTTTTATCCCGTTTCTTTCTCCTCATCACATCCCTATCATTCGATTAATAAATGAGTAGTTAAATTTAATATCGTATAATAATATTATTAAATAAAAGCAAACTATTAAATTTTAATATCGACACATTTTGCAACTGTACACTGTCCGCCTGAAAGTAAAAAATAAAGATTTTATAAAATAATGAATATTAATCATTCGTTTTTTATTCAATGGTAAAGATGGGATAAAGACAAAAAAGGATGGGAAGATTATTCACATCTCTACTTTGATCTAACAAACTGAAGTCAACGCGGCATGACAAATTTTGCTCCAAGATTTTCCTGATTATGAAATTTTGAGTGGAGAAGTTTAGACATTATTAGATACTCTTTCTAGCCTTTTTTAATTAGAAATTAAGTTACTTACGTTACGCTATGTCTTATATTTTATAATGTAATTGATATTGCTAAAGTTTAGAGAAAATGTAAATAAGATGGCGTGAAATATCAGTTTTCTCAAGAGAAAATAAAAGTGATCTTGCATTTGGCTCCCGGATTATATTTTTGTTTTCTTTCCCGTTGTCCAACAAAGGCATAGTTAGAAAACAATAAAAATAACAACAACAACATTTAGTCATTTATGTTTTCATTAGGTTTCATTTTAATCATTTATGATTGTAAAGTACACTTTTAATCCTTCAAATTTAATATCGTTAGTCTATTTAACGGAGATTGCTGACTCATCAAACTTAAAGTGGTGATTGTTCAAATTTAATATAATGCTTCTAAATTTAAAATCATATAAATTAAAAAAAAAATTAAACTGAAAGTTATATCTTTCAGGGTTTCATTAACTCATCCCTACAAGGAATACATCTCATATGTTCTGGTATATAGTCTCCATCGTCTCATATCTAATTGATTTGCTCTTATTCCTGCTCTCATCCATTCAATATGCTCTCATCTAGTCACAATACTAAATTACCAAAATTGGCTTCATATTATTGAACCACTAATTGCCAAGAGATTTTTTTTTTATTATAAGCTTTTGTGTGAAGGTAGTAGCTTTCATTATTGATTCAAAAATAATACCTTATCATAGAATCAGATAATTTTAATAAACAAGACCTGCAAAATAGTACAATTAATTAAGTCATTGTTATCATGCAAATAAAGGGCTGAATTCATTAAATTTTTCTTCTGCATTACTGCCGAACCACAAAAAGCATCCCAAAACTCCTCATACGCCGCCATGGGAAGAGGATGAGTGACTAGTGAAGCAGCACGCCAGCACCTGGTTTTTTTGAAGAGTATGAGTGATTAGTGAATAGTGAAGATGAGAAGAGGAAGTGAATTTTTTATTTGACTTGTTTTATTTTTTTACTCAAAAAAATTATAAGCATGTTTTGTCAGCATTTAATTGAACAGTCATTAGTTAAAATTTGATGAGTCAGCCATCTCCGTTAAGTAGACTGGTGGTATTAAATTTAATTTGAAGGATTAAAAGTATACTTTATAGAGATAAATGATTAAATTAAAACCTGACGTAAATATAAATAACAAAAATTATACTTTAGCTTAAATTTAATTCATTTAAATTTTATATTTCCATGTTTTAATGCCGGCAAAAAGATATATGCAGTTTTAATAATTTTATTTTCACGACCACTTGTCTTAAAATTTTATCTTATCGACAAATCTAAATTTGGATTACTCATATATGTCTTTAAGAATTGAACTATTTCTTTTTTAGTTTCTGATTTGGAGGAGCACACAGCTAGAATGGTTTAGACTACATCTTGGTGAAGGGACAGTTCTAAACTATTTTTCACCAAATTAAATGGAAGCTTGTATAGAATTGTGTTGGGTAATGCCAAAACCCCTTTTTAATCAAAAGTTACTCTCACATTGTTTAACACACATTTGAGTGTTTCGTTTCACATTGAAAACAAAACAAGCTCATCACACTTAATAATACACAATATTTATAAGTTAAGAACCCTACCGCCCTTCCTAAAATTTATGTATAAAAAATAATAGCGACTTGTTTTAACAAGATTATTTTAGTAACTATTTTTGTGCTTTTGTGTACAAAATTAACACACTAATTTTATATAGTGTAATAAATAGAGAACAAAAAATTCACTATCACAATTGAAGACTTACCTGGACCCGGTGACTCCACAATAGATCACTAGAACACAAGGAAGAGGGAGAGAAAGACAGAAAATGGTTGGCTGGGCGACGAACAAGAGGAGTGGATACCTCCTATTTATAAAGTTTAGGGTGGACATTAGAGAGAAAGATGACACGCCCTTATAAATGTCCCTTAATTTATTCCACTGATAAGCAATTATGGTATATTCTATTCATTTTACACAAAAGGAATAATTTGACTTTAATCAATACTAAATGCTTATTGAGTCAACTCTCAACGTTTAATGCTAATTGATTTCTCTAAACAATTTGTTGCTCTAGATCCCATCCGAATAATTCGGCCCATTGAGAATGGACTTAGACACATATTCCAACATATAGTGACTTTAAGTTCTAATGAAGAGGATATCAGTCACTAGCTAAAGTTACAAATGATAGAGGAGGACACAGTTCTTGCCACACATTGGCTCCCCGGATACGATTTGATCTTCTATATATTTACGCGGAGTCATATTAAAAATGATGTCTAAGGAGTATCCTATCCCATTAAAAACTCTTGCACACAAACTAAGAAAACGGCTTTGAGCTCTTGACGAAGGTATAAAAAGACTTTCGGAAACAGAACAAATCTTGGTCTCTTACAACTTCTAAAATATAAGAGCCGGACAAAGGTTCACTTCTATCATAAATATAAAACATTGTTACACTACTCTATCTCCCAAATTTATAACTTTTTCTCAAAACAACTTTATAATTGTATATATGACAGGAGAGTTTTCGCCAAGGTGATTAATGCACATGATTAAATAGTACATTTTAAGAAAACAAACATACATTTGACACACATAACTAACCTTTACTAATTTTTTTTAATATAGACAAATTAGTTATCAAGATCATGTATTAAGAATTGAAGGTAGTGATAGTCAAAATATTTAACATTAAATATGCTAATATTTCAATAAATATTTTATGAAATATGATGATATTTTTTTAATAAAACACTGACATTGGAACTGATGAGGATGGTCCGGTTGCCACTACGGTCCGTAGGCAACTAGCTCCGGTGGTTAAAGTAATCAAATGGGGAAGGACAAGGGCAATTAGGTAATTTTCTATTTTCCTTTCAAATGACACTTTGGTGTCTAGTGATCACTGTACCCCGAGTGTATCAAGTGAAGGTAACTTAGTTCAAAATATAGGGTGAGAATATGAAAAATAATTAAATTTTTATTGTTGTTGTCATTGCTTTTCATGGGAATCGGTATACTTAAAATCTAATAGTGCACTTCACTGTGGATATTAATTTTAGTGAGGATAAAATTAGAAAAGTACACATTTTCTTATAAATTTAAGAATGTCAAATATCATTTAACTTTTCTCTATACTCTTGAATAAACCAAAGTGGAACCTATTTGTTATTTCCTATTGAAGAGCTCACCGAAATGGAATTAGATCGGTGTAGTTCCGCTTTGGACCCTCTCTTCAAGAAAATTGGAGACCAAGAGGATAGTAGAAGCTACCCCGAGTGTCGTTCTCTTGAGGAGCCTGATGCAAAAGTAACCTAGTAGCTATATGCAAACAATTGAATGGGAAAAAAACATTTTTGGTTGATTTTTAAGCATAAAATTGGTGTAAAAGTGTAATATGTTCAAAACGAATTAAAATTGGACGAAAAGGGAGATTTAGATCAATAAGAGTGAGTAATTCTTGATGATTGGAGGCTTAAAACAATCATTGCTTTAAATTGTTTTTAGGGAGTTCTTTGGTTAATTGAAAAGACACTTAGAGGAATCCCTCTAGGCTAGACTTGAGTTAGGTGGATTGGTACCGGGATCCTGCTTACTAATCCCTCCAACTCTAGGTTGATTAAGCTAAAAAAACAAAGTGAATTTGATAATTGTAAGGGACTCCTAATCCAACAATCGGGATCCAAAATTTCCACTTAATTAATCATAGGGTTCAATTAATTATTGGAATCCCACATAATAAATTAAAACTCTAGGATTAAAGTCCAATGCCACTCATGCAATTTGACAAATTCAATAGCCAAATGATTGCACTTGATTATTACATATTTTTATCCACTAATTATAGGAAATTAGCATTTGTTCTAGGCTATTAAATGGGGATTTAGGTACTTTTATACTTAGGGTCCAAGATTAGAGAGTTAATTGCATCTTCATTATAATTTGAGCATCTTAGGCATTTAACTCATGCATTTATTTTTTTTATGGACTTGAAATACTTCACATGAGCTTAAAATTTCCATTGTAGGTACAAAGAATTAAGGTCAAAGTAAGAAGAAAACAAAATAGGAAACTTCTACAACAAAGGAAACTTCTACAAAAAAGGGAACTTTTGCAAAATAGGAAATTTCCTATTGGATTGGTTGATTGGGTTTGCCTAAAATATTTCCTTTTTGTTATTTCTATAAGAATAGGCAACCCTAGGCTTGATTGAGAATAAGAAGTTTCCTAATTGATTATTCTAATCACAACTTCCTATTTTGGCTAGATTTCTTGAGAGAGAGTACTTGGGTCTTCCCCAAATCTTTCCTATATGTTATGGGAGGCCAAATTAGGCAACCGGAGGCCATTTTGGATAGTTTTTGAGTGGTTTCTTGTGCCATAGAGGGGGGAATCCGAATTTGCATATTTATCACCCATTCTCTCTTAATTATTTCCCCAAACCTTTCCTATTTGTTAATCCTAGAAAGAATAGGACACCTAGGCCAATTTGGAAGGTTTTTGGATTGCCTCTTGTGCTATATATAGGCAACCAACGAAAATTTTCAGCCCTCTCTCTCACTCTTCTCTCAAATTTTCATCCTCCTCTCCTCTCCTCTCCACCTTGCACGATAATCATCTTCCACTACACTCTCATGGCTTCCAATTCCGAAATCCAGTCAATGTTGATCGAGAGCATGAGTGGCTAGGCACTTTCGTGGGGATCTTGATGGAGGAAGGCAACCGGAGCTTCAACGTTTCTAATGGGGAGTTATTTTGTTTCTCTTGTCTAAGTCTTATTATGTATTTCAATCCCTTTTGTTATATGTAATGGGTCTTGGAACAAGTGTGCTTTATTGTTTGATCTTTTGTTTAAATGGTCATGCATGTAATTAAGAGATGTCTTTTATATGTATGAACCTAAGTGTTGTTTTCTTGATATTATGCAATGGATATTCTTCATTTATATTTCCTTTGGATTTCTAGAATATGTTGAATGCATGTGCGATTGTCTGTGTGTTTAGACACTAGGTCCAACGTTAGATGGTTCGATTTACTTCTAACGAGAGTCTCCTTGCATGTTTATCATGAATCTTAACTACCAAGTTGAAACTTAACGATTGTCTATTTAATTAATTGAATGAGCGATGCGCCACGTTAGTTGATTAAGTAGGTTAATTGGACTAAGAGCGATTGCCTTAGGTTTTGCATTAGAACTTGGTTTAAAAACTCCCATGTCATTTTAGAAGCTAGGAAGGTTGCCCAATTCATCAAGAGACCCATGTTCATCTCAATAGTTTTCACAAATCTATTTTAATTGCTTTCTTTAATAACAAAAATCCCAAAAAGAATCTAGTTTAGTTTCCTTAATTAATATCTCAAAAACCCCGACTTTATAGCTTTTCATGCATTTAGTTTCCTAGGTTAGTTCATTAGGCTACTTGAGAGACGATCCGGGAAAGCACCACTAGTGCAATCCTTGGTTAATTAAATTTTGCATTTGAACCCCAAGGCCTATTTGGAACGGTTCAAATCAATGGCGCCGTTGCCGGGGAGTCATTTTTGACTCCTAGGTTAGCTAAGTGTCAATTGCTTATTGACAAGGGGTTAGTAGCATTTTAGGTTAGTTTTAGTTCATATAGTTGCATTTAGGTCTTAGATTAGTTGTAAGTTGCATTTGCATATCATAAATTAAAAAAATCCAAAAAAAAATATTGTTCTTGTTGTGTGCTGTGTTATTCTAAATCATATTTGAATTGTCTTTGTTAGGATTGAATGCTATCTTGCTTGCACATCGATTGGAAATTGTTTAAAATTCATTGGCATCCGTAGTAGAGCTTGCTGTCATTTTTGAAAATTTTCGCCCAAAAATTTATGAGCTTCGGTTTCCTAATGTTTTGGGCCATTCTAAGAAAGTTCAATAGATTTACTATTGGGTATGGTGGATTTTGGCCAAATTCCATCGTTTTGGGCACTTTTCCAATTTTTCTTTATTTTCTGGGATTTTTCCACATTTTAGGATAATTGTGTTTTTGAGTTTTCTTCTTTGATTTTCCTTCATTCTTAGTTTGTTTGTATTAATTTCACCCATTATTCATCTCTTCATTAGCCATTTGATCTTGTGGTGTATTGTGATTGCTTACTTGGTATTTGACTTCGTTTCTTGCTACACTTGCTGTCTGTTCCTTGTGTATGACTAGAAGCAATACCAGTGAGTCTGACTTATTGCCTGAAAACCCTGAGATTGAGCGTCACCTTACCCAGTTGAGGAGAACCAATAGAGTCACTGCTTCTACTCACGAGGTAGTTGTAGAAGACACATCTTGTAGCGACTCTAGTGATCAGGAACATAACACCGAGTCTGACTTAGACCTTCCAGCTATGGACATACCCAACAACCAAATCAACCAAGTTGTGCTTGGAATGCCTGACATACCCAACATACCAAATCAAGGTGTAGAGCCACCTAGGAACCAAAATGGGGGTCACGGTTTGCATGTTCACAACGGTAATGGGGATGGGATACCACATGGAGCTAGGAGAACCATTAGGGATGCCACTACTGCAAATTTTGATTATAATCCATTTATGAATGCATTCCCTAATATTAATGCTGGTTATGAAATTAAGGGTTTATTGATTCAGTCCTTACCCAAGTTTCATGGTTTGCAGTTAGAGGAACCACACTTGCACTTGGATGAGATATACATTCGCTGCAGTTCTATGTTGCCTGCTGGCGCGCACATTGATGATGTTATGTGGAGGGTATTCCACCTTACTCTTGAGGGCAAAGCAAAGGAGTGGTACATGAGCTTGCCACGAGTTGCACCTGCAGCCCTACATTCTTGGGCTAATTTGAAGAATGCCTTCTTTGAGAGGTTCTATCCAGCTACCCGGACCTCAGCTAGACGGAAGGAGATCAATGGCATTGTGCAGGATGCTGATGAGTCCCTTTATGACTATTGGTCTAGATTCCAAGATTTGCTACAGCGTTGCCCACATCATCAAATACCTGAAGAGCAACTTGCTCAAAATTTCTATGATGGGTTGCGAGAGAAAGAGCAAGACAAGCTGAATTCTGCTGCTGGTGGTTCTTTTATTGATATGACTGTTGAGGAGGGATGGGACCTAGTCAGGAAGCTAGCCCTTGCTAAGCAGCAACATGGTACATCTCGGAGATCTGTTCGGGACCTTGATCGGGTTGAGGCCACTTCTCTCCACATTCCTCAGATGGAGAAGTTTGAATCTAAGCTCAATGCTAGTTTGGACCGTGTCTCTGGTCCTTCTTCTTCTTCTTCGACAGGCCACGCAGCAGGTAACGAACTTGTAGCCCCCTCTTGTGATTTTTGTGGATCTGCTATGCATGTATCTTGTAATTGTCCCTCCCGGTATGAGGATTGTAATGCCATGTTCCAAGGATGCCAGGGAGGTGGAAATCCACGTTGGGATCCTTATTCCAATACTTATAATGAGGGTTGGCGTCAAAACCCTAAGTTCTCATGGAGGCAGGATAGTGATGCACCTAGGCCATTCAATCGCTCAGGCCAAGGTGAAAGTTCAAATCAAATAGTTCCTGCTAGGCCTGATAAATTTGATGAGTTGACTAAGATGATTAGAGGCCTTGATTCTAAATTAGACAAGAGTGATGCTAGATTCCAGCAGCTTGAGACAAAGAATTCTAATATGGAAGAATATGTTACAAAATTGTCTAATTCTCTTAGTGAGCTGCAGGCACAATTCAGTGGTTTTATTCCCTCTAATACTGTAATGAATCCAAAAACCCTTAATGCTATAAATTTGAGAAGTGGGAAAACACTTAATCCTGCTCATCCAACGAAAGGGGTGCAATTTGAGACTGTTATAGAGGATGAAGAACCTGTTGATGAGGAGATTGTTGCTGATAGTCCTCCTTTAAGCCCATTGAATGTGGGGGCATCTGAGAGTGCTAAGGAGAGGAAGCTGCTTGAGAGGCGCAGTATTACCATGAAGGAGCCGGCTACTGATGAGGTTCCGAGCATACATGAGCATGGAGAGTCGAGTTCCAGCAATGACCTAGCCAAGTCTCCGGCTAGGGAGGTAACACTTTCTAAACTTCCTTTTCCACATGCTTTCATTAGAAGTAGGAAGAGATTAGATGATCAAACTGAAAAAGAGATGCTTGATTTGTTTGGCAAGTTGCATGTTAATGTTCCATTCTTTCAACTTGTTAAATCCATGCCTAGTTATTGTAAGTTTTTGAAAGAGCTGTGCACTAACAAAAGAAAATTCAGACCTAATGAGCGCATTCAATTGAATCCTAGTGTGTCTGCTTTATTTAAACCTCAGTTGCCAGTTAAATGCAAGGACCCTGGATCATTCATGATTCCATGCACTATAGGGAACTTGACAGTCAATAATGCATTGTTGGATCTAGGAGCGGCTATAAATGTGATGCCTAGTGCGATTTTCTTTACTTTAGGCATCACAGGTTTGAAAAAGACTAGTGTTATTTTACAATTAGCCGATCACACACTCCGGTATCCACAAGGCATTCTTGAGGACATACTTGTTAAAGTTAAGGATTTGGTCTTTCCTGCTGATTTTTATGTTTTAGACACTTCTAGTGAGCCGAGTGAGTCGACTATCATTCTTGGTAGGCCATTCATGCGGACCGCTGGTTCTGTTATTGATATGAGAAATGGTTTGATAACTATGGAAGTAGGAGATCATAGAATTAGATTTAACATGTATGAGACTATGCGACACCCTTATGAGGACTATTCTTTGCTTGATGTTAGTGTGCTTGATATTGCTGTTGAGGATGCCATAGAAGAGCATGAGTTAGGTTTGCATTCATATGATTATATTTCTGACCTAGATGCTTATGACTCTTATTTCTCTTCACTGCCTTCTGTGTTCTCTCTCTCATCTTTGAGTAGTAATGTGAATGATCTTGAGCCCCTTATGCTTGATAATTTGCTGTCTATTAGTAGGGATGTCTCTGTGCTTGATGATTCCATTTGTGACATGAGTTCCACTAACCTCTCTTTGTTGAGTGAGGACTGTTCTGTGGAGTCTGGTAGTTTGTTCAGTGCTGTAGGTACCAAGAATGTTCGGGAAGCGGAGTTTGAGCTGGAAAACCATGATGTGAGCTTGCAGGGGATAACCCTCAATCCAGCCACGATGACTCTCACTACTCCCATTGGGCCTACTTCTCATGTGGTTTCAGGGCCACTTTCTTTCCCTTCTTCTATTGATTCACTTTCTAGACCTAGAATCTCCTCCCATACCTTACGCTTTTTAAATGATCTTGTTATGCAAAGTGATTTATGTGTGCGGAGTGGAGGAAAAGCCGAGGTAGTCGCTGTAAGTGGTCAACCAGTGGTTGATTCGGCTACCCGGATACCACATTTGAGTGTGGATGATGCTTTCCCCAAGGCAGTTGCTGCGATAGACCAACCAATGGTTGGTTCAACGCTTGGGAAGACCAATGGTTAAGTGGTAAGTGCTGTTGAGCCTAGTCCTAGCCGTATAGGTGGGTCAACAAAGGGAAGTTTCTCTATGCCTGCTGTTTTGCCTTCCCTTGTTCCTTCTATTGTTGAAGCCCCTTCTCTTGAACTTAAGCCTTTACCTAGTAATTTGAAGTATACTTTTCTTTCTTCCGATGATACGCTGCCTGTGATAATCTCTAGTGATTTGATGGTAAGCGAGGAAGCACAATTGTTGAATGTTTTGAAAAAGTATAAAAAGGCTATTGGCTGGACATTGGCAGATATTTCGGGTATAAACCCAACTGTTTGCACTCATCATATTTTATTACAGGATAATGCTAGGCCTCTTAGGCAACCACAACGACGGTTGAATCCACTCATTTTAGATGTTGTCAGAAAGGAAGTTACCAAACTCCTTAGTGCTGGCATAATTTATCCGATTTCGGATAGCGAGTGGGTTTCACCGGTGCAGGTGGTACCTAAAAAGTCTGGGATCACCGTTGTTAAAAATGAAAATGATGAACTTATTCCCACGAGAGTACAAAACAGTTGGCGTGTGTGCATTGATTATAGGAAACTGAATGATGCCACTAGAAAAGACCACTTTCCCCTCCCGTTCATCGATCAGATGTTGGAACGGTTGGCGGGTCGCAGTCATTACTGCTTCCTGGATGGTTATTCTGGGTACTTTCAGATTCCCATAGCGCCCGAGGACCAAGATAAAACCACTTTTACTTGTCCGTTTGGTACGTTTGCATATAGGCGTATGCCTTTCGGTTTATGTAATGCGCCAGGCACATTCCAGAGATGCATGATGAGCATTTTTGCTGATATGCTCAATGATTGCATGGAAGTATTTATGGATGACTTCACAGTCTATGGAGATTCATTCCATACGTGCCTAAAGAGTTTAGAGAGGGTACTCGCTAGATGTGTCCAGAAAAATTTGGTTTTAAATTATGAAAAGTGCCACTTTATGGTTTCTCATGGTATTGTTTTAGGACACCTTGTTTCTAGTCGTGGTATTGAAGTTGACAAGGCTAAGACCGAGGTGATAGCGACCTTGCCTTATCCCACATGCTTAAAAGATCTTCGATCTTTCTTGGGACATGTAGGCTTTTATAGGCGCTTCATCAAGGATTTCTCTAAGATAGCCTTACCCCTCTCTAAATTGTTACAGAAAGATGTTGATTTTGTTTTTGATAATGATTGTGTGCTTGCATTTGATATATTGAAAAGTAAGCTGCTTGAACCACCTATACTTGCTGCTCCAAATTGGTCTTTACCGTTTGAGTTGGCGTGTGATGCATCGAACTTTGCAGTTGGTGCCATGTTGGGCCAACGAAGTGATACACAACCACATGTAATTGCATATGCCTCTAAAACTTTGGATACTGCACAGAGAAATTATACTACTATTGAGAAAGAGTTGTATGCCATTGTTTTTGCTCTAGATAAGTTTAGGCAATATCTGTTGCATTCTCCTGTTGTGGTTTATACTGATCATGCAGCTATGAAATTTCTCTTCACCAAGACACATTCTAAGCCGAGATTGCTCTGTTGGACACTGCTACTCCAGGAATTTCGCCTTCAGATCAAGGATAGGGCCGGTAGTGCCAACCTTGTAGCAGATCACTTGAGCCGCCTTCCAGAAAACACAAGGGGAGTTGATTATTTTGATTTGACTTGTGATGATTTTCCTGATTCCTCTCTTTGTGCTATTTTTATTGATACACCATGGTTTGCTGCTATTGTTAATTATTTGGTGTGCGGACTCACTCCTGGTGATATGTCTTCTTTTCAGGTCCAGAAGCTAAAGCAGGAGTCCCAACACTACATATGGGATGATCCTATGCTTTGGAGGATTTGTCAGGACCAAGTGATTAGGAGATGTGTCCCCGATGATGAATTTGCTGCGATTCTCACTTCTTGCCATTCAGTTGTATGTGGTGGGCACTATAGCTCACAGAAAACCGCTAGAAAAATTTTAGAGTCTGGTTTTTATTGGCCTTCTATTTTCAAAGATGCTTATGATTTTGTTAGGTCATGTGATGTATGTCAGCGTTTTGGGCGGGGTGTGAGCAAAAGAGATGAATTACCTCAAAAACCTATTTTGTTTTGTGAGCCATTTGATGTTTGGGGTATAGATTTTATGGGTCCTTTTCCACCTTCTAGAGGTTTTACATATATATTGTTAGCTGTCGACTACCTTTCTAGGTGGGTTGAAGCTATTCCTACCCGGAATGATGATGCTCCAACTGTGTCTAGATTTTTGAAAACTAACATTTTTAGTAGGTTTGGAGTTCCTAAGGCCCTAATCAGTGATAGAGGCACCCACTTCTGCAACAAGCTTCTCAATAGCTTGCTTGCTAAATATGGGGTTGCCCACAGAGTCTCTAGTCCCTACCACCCGCAAACGAATGGTCAAGCTGAAGTGTCAAATCGTGAGGTAAAGAAGATACTTGAGAAGATTGTGAAGCCGAGTAGGAGTTATTGGAGTCAACGACTTGATGAGGCACTTTGGGCCTATCGCACTGCATTCAAGACACCTATAGGAATGTCACCTTACCGGTTGGTGTATGATAAGGGTTGCCACCTTCCGGTAGAGGTTGAGCATAAGTCCTATTGGGCGGTGACATTGTGCAACATGGAGATGGATGCAGCTGGCAAAGAGAGAGCTCTACACATTCAAGAGCTGGATGAGTTGCGACTTAATGCCTATGAGAATTCGAGGGTATACAAAGCTAAGACCAAATTTCTTCATGATCAAAATCTAGTTAACAAGAGCTTTAAAGTTGGTGACTTAGTTCTCATGTACCAAGCTTGTTATCGTCATGGTCGTGGTAAGCTGAAATCAAATTGGTTCGGGCCGTATCGTGTGACTAAGGTTAATCCATATGGTATGATAGACCTTGTGGATGAGGAGACTGGTAATACTTTCCAAGCTAATGGTCATCTCCTTAAGGTCTACCATGGTGCTGTAATAAAGCCTCATTGAGGCCAGGTTGTCCCTTTCCTTTACTCATGTACTTTACACTGCATAATTGTTTAGATGCTGTTTTGACTGAATGTGGTGTGTAGTTTAAGTGTGGGGGAATGGGATTTACCAGTAGGATAGTAGTATTTTTGCTTTTTTTTGTTTTTGTTTCTTTTTGGTTTCCCATATTTTTGTTGATGGTTGCCTATACTTTCAGATGATGTTCCTCCTTGGTATTTGATATTTTGAACATTGAGGGCAATGTTTGATTTAAGTGTAGGGGGGATAGATGCGTATTTTGAGGTTTCCTTGCCTGATTTCCCATAATTTGTGGTTTTGGGTGAACTTTGACTGTTTTTGGACTATTTTTTTTAAATTTTTGACTTGAAGTTGTTCTTGACTTGTCTATTATGTACAAAGGGTCGCATTTGTCAATGTGGGCTTGTTAAGAATGAATTCAAGTGCTTTTCAAAGTATTTTTATGAAAACCTAGTTCACCCCTCTTTTTGAAAACTTGTGCAAGAAGAGACCCATCTTAGGTTATTTATTATCTTGGACCTTGGATAGATTTTGCAATGTTGTTGGCCTTTGTTTTTCAGTTTTCATAAGTTGGGTATGAGAAATGCCTAGGATATGTATGGTGAAAATTGCTGTGTCAATTGATTATTGAATGGTAAATTGTGAGTTTATCCTTGCTGTGAGGTTATTTTTGGCCAAATAATAATTTTGAGTGAATACTTGTTGACTTCTAGAACTTGTCTCAATTCCTAGTCGAAACTATCTAGTCATACATGATGAATATGATGGAGGCATTCAATCCATACATCCATATATCCATCATTCTCACTTCCAACTGATGTCTTTCATGAGTAGAACATATCTATAAAATTGCATCCAGGTTTTAATTGCTATAATTGCACAATTCCGCTGGCCTTCTAAACTTGACTTAGTAACCGGGGGCACTTCATCACCAATGTTGGCACTCACGTCAAACAGTCAAGTCTAAGAGGGTTATGAGTTGGACCAAAGGTCTCTTGGTGTTTTGTTGGAGTAACCGAGTAACCGGCGTTGCATTACCCATGTGCAAAGTCGCGTCAAAAGGGGATCTACAACAGCTCAAGATGTAAAAAAAAGAAGAAAAAAAAAGAAGAAAAAAAAGGAAAAAGAAAAAAAACAATAATAAGGATGCTTGTAAGTGGTTTAGTTCTTACTCATGGATTACATCTTTCCATTACCATAATCCTAAGTCCTCTTGATTCTTTGTGTGTGTGCTAAACTAGTGGAGATTGAGAATTGTTGCAAGCATATGATAAGTTGCATATTGAGCAAGAAGAGAGTAAATGACCCAAATGGTGAGGCTGTGTGAGACAATTTGATATTCGTGAGAGTGCTCACTTGTTGCTATTTGTTTATCAATTGCATCGCTAGTTTTTCCTTTCCATATCTTGAGTACAATTTGTTCCAATTTGAGATTATTGATTATCTTAGGCCTTTATCATTGTGAGTCTATGCTTTGTCCAGGAGTACAAAGGTCTAAGTGTGGGGGAAAGATTGCACTTGATTATTACATATTTTTATCCACTAATTATAGGAAATTAGCATTTGTTCTAGGCTATTAAATGGGGATTTAGGTACTTTTATACTTAGGGTCCAAGATTAGAGAGTTAATTGCATCTTCATTATAATTTGAGCATATTAGGCATTTAACTCATGCATTTATTTTTTTTATGGACTTGAAATACTTCACATGAGCTTAAAATTTCCATTGTAGGTACAAAGAATTAAGGTTAAAGCAAGAAGAAAACAAAATAGGAAACTTCTACAACAAAGGAAACTTCTACAAAAAAGGGAACTTTTGCAAAATAGGAAATTTCCTATTGGATTGGTTGATTGGGTTTGCCTAAAATATTTCCTTTTTGTTATTTCTATAAGAATAGGCAACCTTAGGCTTGATTGAGAATAAGAAGTTTCCTAATTGATTATTCTAATCACAACTTCCTATTTTGGCTAGATTTCTTGAGAGAGAGTACTTGGGTCTTCCCCAAATCTTTCCTATATGTTATGGGAGGCCAAATTAGGCAACCGGAGGCCATTTTGGATAGTTTTTGAGTGGTTTCTTGTGCCATAGAGGGGGGAATCCGAATTTGCATATTTATCACCCATTCTCTCTTAATTATTTCCCCAAACCTTTCCTATTTGTTAATCCTAGAAAGAATAGGACACCTAGGCCAATTTGGAAGGTTTTTGGATTGCTTCTTGTGCTATATATAGGCAACCAACGAAAATTTTCAGCCCTCTCTCTCACTCTTCTCTCAAATTTTCATCCTCCTCTCCTTTCCTCTCCACCTTGCACGAAAATCATCTTCCACTACACTCTCATGGCTTCCAATTCCGAAATCCAGTCAATGTTGATCGAGAGCATGAGTGGCTAGGCACCTTCGTGGGGATCTTGATGGAGGAAGGCAACCGGAGCTTCAACGTTACTAATGGGGAGTTATTTTGTTTCTCTTATCTAAGTCTTATTATGTATTTCAATCCCTTTTGTTATATGTAATGGGTCTTGGAACAAGTGTGCTTTATTGTTTGATCTTTTGTTTAAATGGTCATGCATGTAATTAAGAGATGTCTTTTATATGTATGAACCTAAGTGTTGTTTTCTTGATATTATGCAATGGATATTCTTCATTTATATTTCCTTTGGATTTCTAGAATATGTTGAATGCATGTGCGATTGTATGTGTGTTTAGACACTAGGTCCAACGTTAGATGGTTCGATTTACTTCTAACGAGAGTCTCCTTGCATGTTTATCATGAATCTTAACTACCAAGTTGAAACTTAACGATTGTCTATTTAATTAATTGAATGAGCGATGCGCCACGTTAGTTGATTAAGTAGGTTAATTGGACTAAGAGCGATTGCCTTAGGTTTTGCATTAGAACTTGGTTTAAAAACTCCCATGTCATTTTAGAAGCTAGGAAGGTTGCCCAATTCATCAAGAGACCCATGTTCATCTCAATAGTTTTCACAAATCTATTTTAATTGCTTTCTTTAATAACAAAAATCCCAAAAAGAATCTAGTTTAGTTTCCTTAATTAATATCTCAAAAACCCCGACTTTATAGCTTTTCATGCATTTAGTTTCCTAGGTTAGTTCATTAGGCTCCTTGAGAGACGATCCGGGAAAGCACCACTAGTGCAATCCTTGGTTAATTAAATTTTGCATTTGAACCCCAAGGCCTATTAGGAACAGTTCAAATCACCAATTCACAAATGCCAATGCTTGACAAAATGATCCACTATATGAGAATCCTCAAATAGCACAAAATATTAACTAAAACATTCATTTAAAATGATGAATCCATACATGCATCTAAACAAAGTTCAAGCTAATGAAGAGCTACTGTCAAACATAAACAAATGAAAACAAGCTACAAGTGTTTCAACCACTCTCTAATAAAAGATAAGTCATAGAAATTACAACTAAATGAAGAAACAAGTTCTAGAATCCTAGAAATATGCTTAAACATAAGGAAGAGAGAGTGGGAGATCAAGAACTCCCCTATTGAACCTCCAAGCTCATGTATTTGCCTCTATCATCAAGGATTTTAGAGCTTGATTGATGCTCTTCATGGAAGGAACAACAACCAAGAGGGGGGAAGTGAAGGTCATGAAGATTTGGAAGAGAGAAAGGGTGGAAGATGAAGATGAGATTAGAGAGTTGAGAGAGAGAATGAGGAATTAGGGTTTTTTATGGCTCATAAGTGGGTGCAAGAGTTGAATTCGGGTTAGGCCCAAAAATGTGAATATGATATGTTGTAGAATAGCACATGATTTGTCACCTTCCTAAACGCCATGGGGTGCAAATGCAAAATTAAATCTAACCAAGGATTGCACTAGTGGTGCTTTCCAGGATCGTCTCTCAAGGAGCCTAATAAACTAACCCAAGCTAACTAAATGCATGAAAAGCTATAAAAGTTCGGGGTTTTTGTGATTTTGATTAGGAAAACTAAGCTACTTCTTTTTGGGATTTTTTTTATGAGAAAGGAAAATAAAATGATGTTGTGAAACTTATGAGATGAACATGGGTCTCTTGATGAATTAGACAACCTTCCTAGCTTCTAAAAGAATATGGGAGTTCTAATCCGAGTTCTAATGATAAAACCTAAGGCAATCGCTCTTAGTCTAGTTAGCAAATTAACTAATTAACGTGGCGCATCGCTCATTCAATTAATTAATCAAACAACTGTTAATTCCCAACTCGGTAGTGAAGAATCATGATAAACATGCAAAGAGACTCTCATTAGAAGTAAATCAAACCATCTAACGTTGGACCTAGTGTCTAAACACACATACAATCGCATATGCACTCAACATGTTCTAGAAATCCAAAGTAGATATAAATGAAGCATATCTATTGAATGATATCATAAAACAACACTAGGTTCATACATATAAAAGAACATCGCTTGATTACATGCATGACCAATAGAAATTCAAAGACAACTTGTTCCTAAAACATATACATATACCAAAACACATGGAATTGAAATACATAGATGAGATTGGACAAGAAAAGAAATTAATAACTCCCTATTAAAGATGTTGAAGCTCCGGTTGCCTTTCTCCATCAAGATCCCCACAAAGGCGCCTAGCCACTCATGCTCTCGATCAACACGGACTAGATTTTGGAATTGGAAGCCATAAGAGTGTAGTGGAATGGGTGAATTTCGTGCAAGGAGGAGAGAAAAATGAGAGGGGGACCAAAATTTGGGAGAAGAGGCATAAATTTTTATTGGTGGCATATATATAGCCTAAGAGGCAACCCAAACCTTCCAAATTGGCCTAGGATGTCCTATTCTTACTAGGATTAACAAATAGGAAAGGTTTGGGGAAAGAATTATGAGATGAAAGAGAGAATGGGTGAATAAATATGGAAATTAGGATTTCCCTCTCTATGGCACAAGAAACCACTCAAAAAATATCCAAAATGGCCTCCAGTTTCCTAATTTGGCCCCCATAACATATAGGAAAGATTTGGAGAAGACCCAAGCACTTTCTCTCAAGAAATCTAGCCAAAATAGGAAGTTGTGATTAGAATAATCAATTAGGAAATTTCTTAACCTCAATCAAACCTAGGGTTGCCTATTCTTGTAGAAATAACAACAAGGAAATATTTTAGGCAAACCCAATCAACCAATCCAATAGGAAATTTCCTATTTTACAAAGTTTCCTTTTTTGTAGAAGTTTCCTATTTTGCTTTGTTCTTGCTTTGACCTTTATTTTTTTTTGCACCTACAATGGAAATTTTAAGCACATGTGAAGTATTTCAAGTTTAGAAAAAAATAAATGCATGAGTTAAATGCTTAATATGCTCAAATTATAGTAAAATGCAATTAACTCTCTAATCTTGGACCCTAAGTATAAAAAGTGCATTAATCCCCATTTAATAGCCTAAAACAAATGCTAATTTCCTATAATTAGTGGATAAAAACATGAAATAATCAGGTGCAATTAGCGCACTCGCCATGGCCTCGTCACCAAGGCGAGCAGGGTGTATTTCTGCTTCTTCAGGGGCTCATTCGCTGTGGTGAGGCCATGGTGAGCGGTGTTGCTCTGCCCCCCTTTTGTCCAGCCCGTCTTCTTCATCCGGGATCCGATTCTTTTGGTCCTGAGCGACCCTGCAGGTAGAAATAAGGCAAAACAAGGATCAAATAGCCCTATAAATTAATCAATACAAATTAATTTACAATTATGGTTAATTAATTCTAATCTTATGCTTATCTCACAAGAATCTAAGATCTATATTAAGCATTACTGGACCAACATCGCATCTTAATCATGTTAATTGCCTCAATTTAAGTATGCAAAAGCATTACAAATCAGAGATTTGTCACCTCTTAAGTTAATTGAAAGAGAAAACCAAGTTATTTTCCAGAAAGGAAAAACAATGAGCAAACGAATCTATAAGAAAGGCTCAATAAGACACGTTATTTCATCAAATAGGGTTCACATTCACATTCACATGACATGGAACCATTATTAAGAGTAAGAAAGGTAGCAGAAGTTGGTAGTATCAGTACAGCAACGCCGTGGAGGAATGGAGCAAGTACATGCACAAGATTTACAAGCAGAGTGGCATGTTTTTGCAATGTCTCTACAATGGAATTGAGGTGGGATTGACCTTGTGCATGGACAACTGTTGCAGTAAAAAGCATCAAAATTGAGCTTATCAGTGTAGTGTCGTCTCGAACCCACCCTTCAAGAAAATTTGGGACCAAGGGGATAGTGGAAGCTACCCTCGGGTGTTGTTCTCTTGAGGAGCCTAATGCAAATGGTATCCTAGTAACTAAAATGCAAACTAATTGGATGGGTAAAAAGCATTGTATTTGAGTTTTGGGTGTAAAAGAGGTGTGAAAAGTGTGATATGTTCAAAAGCAAATTAAAATTGGATCAAAACTTTGGATTCAAATAGGATAAAATCATTCTTGATAAGTGGAAACCTAGGACTCCTTGTTTCAAAATATTTTTGGAGAGTTTCTTGTTGATTTTCAAATGGACCCTAGAGAAACCCGTCTAGGCTAGGTTTAGGTTAACTTAATTAATGTCAGAACCTCACACATTACTTAATTTAACCTAAGATGATTAAACTCAAAATCAAGAACTAATTAATTGTGCAAGACTTTAATGTTAGAATCTTAAGTTTTGATGAGGACTGGACCCACAGATAACATAAGTAAAATGAACAATTAGCATATAACTTAGTCTGAAATAAATTGAGATAAGAATCACGTTAAATGACTAAGTAAAAGAGTGTAGGTTACCTTAACATTGAACAAGTAAAATCTTATAGATAACAGATACACTATCGCTAAGCTAGAACCTATCGCTAACAAAAGGAAGGTTTAGGATAACAATAGCTAATGAAGACTTAGCAATAATCTGAAGAAAAGTCTATATCTCTATCGCTAAGACCTTCACTATCACTAACAAAATGAGTTGAGCTAGCATAAGCAAGCAAGGAGCAATAGATCACTATCGCTAAGGCCCCAAAGATAACATGGATAATATAAAGAGGGAGAATGTTAGAACAGCTAGTAGTAATGAACTAAGTTAGCTAGCGATAACATGATTAGCTATCGATAACAGAATACTTGAAATAACTTAGACATTCAGATAGCTAATACAGTGATAACATAGTTACTAGCGATAACATGATTAGCTATCGATAGAAAAATACTTGTTGAAATAACTTAGATAATCAGATAGCTAATACATTGTCTTTGAACATTGAGTAAATGAAATGCACTAGCGATAACACCTACTGTGCTTCACATGAATACTTGTTTAGCTAACAGCTAAGTACAGGACTTACACTATTAAGCTAGCGATAGCCAAGGGTGCTAGCGCTACTGAAAAAGCTGCTATGCAAGTACAATGGTTGCAGGTGATCATTACTCACAGTCTATATCTCTCCCTTAGCTCATCCTCTGCAAGATTAATTGAAGCAAGAGAAGAAAGTTGATGAAGATGAAGAACAACATTAATTGCCAACGGCTAAGAGCTCCCAACGACTAATTTCAAACAGCCTCTTGAAGCTGAAAGAAAAGGCAAGCTGTGAAGAGTTATAAATATCAAGACTTGAGCATTTATGAAAGGTTACACATAGAACTAACTCTCTCTCTCTCTCACACACACACACACAGACGAACCAGCATTCAATATTCCCATCTACTCTCTGCTCACAAAAGCTCAAAGTATTTATTACTCTTAGAGAGATTATTTGTACTTAAGTGTTTATCAAAATCTGTTCATTGAGTGAACTCATTTATTGAAATCCTCTACTGTTTGAGGTTGTTCTAAAGCTTGGGGCTTTAGGACAGGGTTGTGTCCTTACAAGTTGTAAGGGAGAGCGTTTAAAGGGAAGTCTAAAGCTCTATCGTAAAGGTTGGCAGGTGAACCCGTTTCTGTAAAACCTGTGGTATAGTGGAACCCAACGAGGAGTTGGAGAACTGGACGTAGGCATTGTGTTGGCCGAACCAGTATAAAACATTGATTTGTGTTTACAAGTTTTATTTAATTTTAAAAGCACAATTCACCCCCTTCTTGTGCGTTTTTGTCATTCTCATTTAAAACCACAATTTGGGTCACCCCACAATTGCTCTTAATTTCTCTCAAAGCTCTAATTCATTGATGGCTACCCAAACAATGAATTCAGACTAAAAAGAGTGATTTGCTAATGTCTCAACACAACTAATTAATTCCCTATGCTATTTAATTCATGCAAATCACTTGACACTTTTAATCCACTAACCAAGCTACCTTGAATTAGCACAAAATATTCACCAAGAGCTAGCATAATGAAATCATGAACCCATAAATTTCATTAAACTCGCTCAAAGCTAATGTAACACAATGTCAAGAATCTAACAAGAAATAAACAACATAAAGATAGTTTTTAACCCTTATACATCATGTAGAAATTAAGAATACAACCAAATGCCATAAATATACTCCTAAAACCCTAGAAAAGAATAAATGTAACAAGAGAAAGAAGGATTAATAGAATTAAAATCCCCCTAATTAAGCTTCAAACTCATCCCTTGGCTCTCACCATCAAGAACGGGGAAGCCTAGCTACTACTATTCATGAGAGAGGCACCAATATAGGATGTGGTTGGAGAATCCATGAGATTTGGAAGGAAGAATATGGAAGATGAAGGAGTAGAAGAGTGGAAGATGAGAGAAAATGGGAGAGCTAGGGTTTGGGATATCCAAATATGCCAAAATGCTCTTCAAATTTAGAACATAATAGATCCTCATATCAGGTAAAATGAGTAGGTCTTAGGTACGGATCAGGGTCATCCCAAAAAAATCAGATACTGGGCGCTGTGTAATCACGTGTTCACTGTGGATTCGTCATGGCTCATCGATTTGTTCTGCCTCTCATTTAGCCACATTTGTCGTGGCGAGGTCATGGCTAACACACAAATTCTCTATCCTCTTTTGCTTACTACTTCATCTAGGATCTTATTCTTGGTCCTCAGGCAACCTTACAAGTAGAAATAATAAGGTACAAGGATCAAATAGCCTTATAAATCAATTAATACAAATCAATCTACAATTAAAGCCTATTAATCCTAATTTCATGCTGATTTGAGCCTTTCCAAATATGCCTTGGGTTTCAAATTGAAAATATTATTTAACCAAGGATTGCACTAGTGGTGCTTTCCCATATCGTATCTCAAGGAGTCTAATGAAGTAATCTAGGAATACTAATGCAATTAAAGCAATAAAACTGGGGGTTAAGAGTAGGTATTTTTGGCATTTTTCATAAAACAAATGTAAAGACTTATTTTTTGTATTTTTATGATAAAAGGGGATAGTTAATGGAATGGGACGATGGGATGCTCTCTTGGTTAGGGATGACACTTGGAAAACTATTGATTCACACTCTTAGGGAGGACCTAATCGGGTTAAGTTCAACACAAGTGGATACAATTAGCCTTAGTCGAAGGAATATATAGGTCAATCAAGACACCACTCAACCTCAATAGACCAATTAGATTAACTATAATCCTACATCAACTAGAAGTAAGTTCCAATAGATAGAATAACTTGGGTCTTATCCAAGTCACTCAATATCCTTCAGATCCAACAACCAATTAACATTAGATTATAATTAAACCATCCAACTTATGAAACTCTACCTAATCATACTCGTGCACATAGACTCGATTAATGATCTAGTTCCTTTAGGCAAGTTTGATTAATGGAATTACCTAGCGCTGTCAAAACTCGACATCAACAAACTCAAACCCACAAATCATTCCCAAATAACACAATTATATAAAGCAAAATGGACTAAATTACCCAACAAACATGCTAGACAATAAAATCAACAAAGACTGAGCATAATGTGATAATTTGGGAAGATAGATGAAACTAGAACAAAACCAAATCAATACATGCAAATAGAATTCAACAATTACATGGTCTCAAATCTCTAAAACAAATGAAGTTTGAACATAAGAAGATCAAATATTCAAGGAAACAAATTGAAATTCTTGACTACATAATTGGAACTAACAAAACTCCCCTAAAGTGGAAGAATATCTTGCTTCACATCATCCCATCATCCAAGAGAGCATCCAAGTGAATTTAGTTCATCATGAAGGAAGAGGAAACGTCCAAGAAGGTTTGCAACTCGAGCTCCATGAAGAATCGATGAAGAATTGTGTGATGGAAGAGAGAATGGGTGTAATTTCGGCCAAGAGCGAATAGGAGAGGGGTGAGGACGAAAATTAAGAGATTAATATGTGAAAATTCGTTGGTCCCCTCCTTATAGCATAAGAGGCAACTTAAAACATTCCAAATTAGCCTGGGGTGTCCTATTCTGACTAGGATTAACAAATAGGAAAGGTTTAGGGAAGATCCAATCACTTAATCTTCAAGAAAGCTAGCCAAAATAGGAAGTGGTGATTAGAATAACAAATTTGGAAACTTCTTAACCTTAATCAAGCCTAGGATTGCCTATTCTTGTAGAAATAAGAAATAGGAAATATTTTAAGCAAACCCAATCAATCAATCAACCAATCCAATTGAAATAGGAAGTTTCCTATTCTTGTTGATTTTACCAATTATGAAAGTTTAGAGGCCAATCCATTAGGCTCAATCAATCAATCCAGTTTCCTAATCAGTAATCTCTTATTACGCAGAAGTTTCCTTTTCTGCAGAAGTTTCCTTTTTTACTTTGTTCTTGCTTTGGCCCTCATTCTTTATACCTACAATTGAAAATTTAAAGCACATGTGAAATATTTCAAGTCCATAAATAATAAATGCATGAGTTAAACACCTAATATGCTCAAATTATAATGAAAATGCAATTAACTCTCTAATCTTGGACCCTAAGTATAAAAGTGTCTAAATCCTCATTTAATACCTTAGAACAAATGCTAATTTCCTATAATTAGTGGATAAAAATATGTAATAATCAAGCACAATCACATGCTAATTTTAGCTCAGAGTCTAAGATCTTTTTTAAGCATTAATTAACCAATATTGCATCTCAATCATGTTAATTACGTCAATTTTAGCATGTAAAAGCATTACAAATCCGAGATTTGTCATGCAGCAAGCCGTGGTGCTCGATTTTAGCCTCCGGTGTTGTTATCGTTAAAAAGCTCGGATTTCAACATTGTAGAAGAGAAAGCCATCAGAAAAGAACCACAAAATCCTTCATCACCATCATCTTTGACAAAATCTTTGATTTGTAATGCTTTTACATGCCAAAATTGAGGCAATTAACATGATTGAGATGCATTATTGGTCCAATTATGCTTAATAAAGATATTAGACTCTAAGGTGAAATTAGCATGAGATTAGGATTGTTTGGCCATAATTGTCAATTAATTTGCATTAATTTATATCTAGGTCTATTTGATCCTTGTTCTCCCTTGTTTATACTTGTAGGGTCGGCTAAAGACCAAATATTGTGGAGTCTACATGAAGAGAGGCCAAATAAAGAGGCAGAAGAATGTGATGTTCACCATGGCGAAGCAAACCCAGTTGAAAAGGGGTAGTGAAGATTGTTGTTTATGGTGAACCCACGATGAACGTGGCCCCAAGAAGACAGAAAGCACCTTCAAGCCACAGCAAGCGTTTGATATCAGCTCCTATCATACTCAAATTCTGGGCCTCCATTCGGGTTATGCCCCATACCCACTCACTTTACCCCGTTCTGGGGAGTTCATTAGGTCAAAAATTGAAGCCCTAAAGACAGATTTGGAATCCCCCAAAACCCTAGCTCTTATATTTTCTCTCATCTTCCACTCTCCCACTCCTTCATTTTTCCACCTTCTTTCTTCCAAATCCATGGCAACCTCTTCCTCCTTCCTTGTTGCTGACTTTCTCATGGAGAGAAGCAGCTAAGCTCCCCTATTCTTGATGGTGGGAGCCAAATGATGAGCTCGGAGCATATTTAAGGGAATTTTAGTTCTAATACTTCTTCCTCTTGTTGTATTTATGCTTTTCCAGGGTTTTAAGAGTATATTTATGGAATTTGGTTTTGTGCTTGAAGATCTCACCGAATGGGTTTTATATCAAAGCAGTGCCACCTCGAGTCCGCTCTATAAGAAATTTAAAACCCAAGGGGTAGCGGAAGCTAATCCCGGGTGTCGATCTCAAGGAGCCTAGTGTAATTTGATTCCTAATAGCTAATATGCAAACTTGAGAAAATAGGTAAAAAGCATTTTTGTTTCGTTTTAAGATGAAGTTTGGTATAAAAGTGTGGTGTGTTCAAAAGTCAAAGTAAAAGATTGGATTTGAAACGTGAGATTTGGATGAAAATGGGATAAAGATCATTCTTGTGGATGAAAGCTTCGGGAATCATTGATTCTAAAGGTTTTTAAGGAGTTTAGTTGATTTTCTAAAGAACCCTAGAGGAACCCCTCTAGGCTAAGCTCAAGTTAACTTAATTAATGCCGGAACCCCGCACATTACTTAATTTAACCCAAGTTGATTAAGTTCAAAATCAAGAAATAATTAATTTTGCAAGACTTTTAATCCACAATTTGGGCCACCCCACAATTGCCCTAAATTTCTCTCTAAACCCTAATCCATTGATGGCCACCCATATAATAAATTAAGGATTAAAGAGTGCTTGCCCAATGTCTCAACACAATCAATTAATTCTTATGCCATCTCCCTCAAGAAAATAACTTAAAACTCTTAATCCACTAACCAAGCCACCTTGCATTAGCACATAATTTTCACAAAGAGAATAATAAAACTATGAACCCATAAATTTCATTAAACTCAAAGTTAATAAATAGAAATGTCAAGCATTTGAACAAGAATGAAATAACATAAATGTAGTCTCTAATCCCATTACAACATATAGAAATCAAGCACAGAAGCAAATGCCATAAATACACTCCTAGAACCCTAGAAAAGCATAAATATAACAAATAGGATAAGGATTAGAACTAGAAAAACTCCCCTAATAAGCTCCAATGCTCATCCTTTGACTCCCACCACCAAGAATGGTGGAGCCTAGCTGCTACTCTCGATGGAAGAAACAACAACAAGGAAGGAAGGTGTGGAAGCCATGGATGGAAGGCAGGAAAGTGAGAAAGATGAAGATGAAAATGGAGAGGAGAGAGAGCTAGGGTTTTGGGTGTGTGTGTGTGAACCAAATCTATCTAATAGGGTTTAATTTTTTATCTTTTTGTCCCCCAAGTCGGGTCAAGTGAGTAGGTATTGGGTTAGATCCGGATTGGGCCCAAAACTGAAGTGCTGATACATTGCATCGCGAGCCGTTCGCCTTCAATCAAGAAGATTAATCAAAAGCATCAACAACATATCCAAAAGCATGAAACAATTCCTATAATTGCCAAAACAAGTCCAAAAATATCCTTTTCGGTCCAAGGGTCAACAAAAGTAAAAGTGAGGAAAAGTTCAAAATTTTTCAAATTTTTTTTCAACTTTTTGAAGCTAAAAACTCAAGTTAGATGCAATGATTTTCAACCCACTTCACCTACTATGAAGCACATCCCTCCCCTACACTTAATTCCTACATTGTCCTCAATGTAGCAAAAATATGGACATACCAATTTAACTCAACTCTTGGGTGAAATGGAACGTTGTGAAGTGCAATTCAAGATTGAAGCACAACATGTCATCAATCACCCAAAGAAAAATAGGGAGAGGGCAAGAATGAGTCAAAATGATATACCAAAGGAATTTTCAAAGCATGTTGAAATTAAGTGTGGTGAGCAAGAAGATTTTATTACTAATCCTATGAATTTAAAAACAACTACAACTACAACTACTTTTCCTACTAGGTAAGTTCCCTCCCCAATACTTAGCTCAAAAACATATATATCAATCATCAAGGAAAAGGAGCAAGTAAAGAGGAAAGGAACAACCTCGTGATCAAGATGGTTGAGATGGCTCATGGTAGTGCTTGAGCAAATGGCCATTGACTTTGAATTTCAATCCGGTAGCGCCATCTAGAAGCTCAAATGCACCATAGGGGTAGGCTTGGACAACTTGGTATGGACCCTCCCACCTAGACTTGAACTTGCCGGGTAGGATTTTGAGTTTTGCCTTAAACATCATCACCTTGTCCCCTTCCTTAAAGTCCTTCATGATGTGCTTATCATGCATCATCTTCAACTAGTCCTTGTAGATAAGCCCATGTTCATAGGCGTGCAACCGCAATTCCTCAAGCTCTTGGAGTTGCATCATCCGATTAGTCAAGGAAGATTCCAAATCGGCATTGCAGGCTTTGATAGCCCAGTAAGACTTGTGCTCCAACTCCATAGGTAGGTGGCAAGACTTCCCACAGACAACTCTAAAGGGTGATGTCCTAATAGGTGTATTGTAGGCTGTCCTATATGCCCAAAGGGCTTCTCCAATCGATCACTCCAATCTTTATGAGATGGCTTCACTATCTTCTCAAGAATGTGCTTCACCTCTTGGTTCGAAACTTCAGCTAGCCCATTGGTCTAGGGATGATAGGGTGTAGCAACTTTGTGAGTGACTCCATACTTGGCAAGTACGGATTGGATAATCCGGTTGCAGAAATGTGTGCCCTGATCACTGATGATCGCTCTAGGGATGTTGTACCTACAAAAGATATGAGAGCGTAAGAACTTAGAAACAATAGCAGCATCATCTTTCCTAGTTGAGATTGCCTCAACCCATCTAGACACATAATCTACTACAAGCAAAATGTAAGAGAAACCATAAGAAGGGGGAAAGGGTCCCGTCAAATCAATACCCCACACATCAAAAACCTCACAAAAGTGCATGGGCCTCATAGGGATTTCATGCCTCTTACCCTAATTCCCAAATTGCTGACACTTCTCACAAGATGTACAATAAATAAATGCATCTCTAAACAAAGTAGGCCAGAAAAATCCACACTCTAACACTCTCCTAGCAGTCTTTCTAACACTAAAATGACCACCACAAGATAAAAAATGAGCATGAGTAAGGATAAAGTGGATATCATAGTTTGGAACACAACGGCGAATGATCTAGTCACTGTAAATGCGCCACAAGATAGGAGGATCCCAGATGTAGTACTTGGCCTTCCTCTTCAATTTGTTAGCCTGGAATTGAGACAAGGAAGAGGGAACCACATCAGCAGTAAGATAATTCACAAGATGAGAATACCAAGGCTCAACAGTGGCTAAAGCAAACAAAGCAAAGTCAGCAAAAGAATCGATGCAAAGATCAGAAGAATCAACTCCCCTTGTGTCGGGAGGCAAGCGGCTTAGATGATCGGCCATATGATTCTCAACTCTTTCCCGATCCTTGATCCTCACATCAAATTATTGCATCAGAAGAGCCCATCTCAGCAGTCTAGCCTTAGACTGGGGCTTTTAAAACAAATACCGCACAGTTGCATGGTCAGTTTATACTACCACAAAAGAGTTTATCAAATATTGTCTAAACTTGTCAAGTGCGAAAATCACAGAAAACAACTCTTTTTCAATAGTGGTGTAATTAACTTGTACGGAATCAAGTGTCCTAGATGCATATGCAATGACCCTAGGGACCTCTTCTACTCTCTGACCAAGCATGGCTTCTACCACAAAATTAGATGCATCACATGAAAGCTCAAAAGGTAAATGCCAATTAGGTGCACTAATAATGGGGGGAGAAATCAGGGAAGACTTCAAAGTGTCAAAGACATGCTTGCATTTATCATCAAAAACAAAATCAGTGTCCTTTTTACGCAAAGAGGAAAGGGTCAAGGCAATCTTTGAAAAATTAGCAATATAACGCCTATAAAACCCCGCATGCCCAAGAAATGATCGAACTTCTTTCAAATTGGTAGGATAAGGTAAAGATTCAATAACTTCAATTTTAGCTTTGTCAACCTCAATCCCCTTTTGGGAGATCAAGTGACCCAAAACAATACCACTATGCACCATAAAATGGCACTTCTCATAGTTCAAAACCAAGTTCTTTCCCAAACATCTTTTCAAAACAAGTTCTAAACTAGAAAGGCACTCATCAAAGCTAGAACCATAAACAATGAAATCATCCATAAACACCTCCATGTTATGCTCCAACAAATCACTAAAAATAGGCATCATGCATATTTGATAAGTACCGGGAGCATTACATAGTCCAAATGTCGTCCTACGATAAGCAAATGTACCGAACGGACATGTGAAGGTGGGTTTTTCTCGGTCCTCCGGTGCAATTGGTACTTGAAAGTACCCGGAAAAACCATCAAGGAAACAATAGTGAGACTTGCCAGAAATTCTCTCAAGTTTTTGGTCAATGAATGGTAAAGGAAAGTGGTCCTTTCTAGTTGAGGAATTAAGTTTCCTATGATCTATACACATTCTCCAAGAATTCTGGACTCTGGTGGGGATAAGCTCATCATTGTCACTCTGGACAACGGTAATTTCACTCTTCTTTGGTACTACTTGACACCCACTCACAATAAAAAATGGGATAGATAATCCCAGCACTCAAGAGCTTAGCAACATCTTTTCTTACAACATCAAGAATGAGAGGATTTAACCTCCTATATGGTTGTCGAATAGGCTTAGAACCCTCCTCCAAGAGGATTCTATGAGTACAAACTAAGGGATTGATCCCTGTAATGTCGGTAAGAGACCACCCAATGGCACCCCCATAAGACCTAAGAAGGGAAACTAGTCTACCCTTCTCAACATCAGACAAAGTACTTGAAATAATTGAGAATGGCAAAAAAGCACAAGAGGGGGTGAATTGTGCTTTAAAAGAAAATTAAAACTTAAAAACACAAAACAATCTTGTATACTGGTTCGGCCAACATAATGCCTACGTCCAGTTTTTCAACTTCTCGTTGGGTTCCACTATACCACAGGTTTTACAAAAACGGGTTCACCTGCCAACCTTTACAACAGAGCTTTAGACTTCCCTCTAAACGCTCCCCCTTACAACTTGTAAGGACACAACCCTGTCCTAAAGCCCCAAGCTTTAGAACAACCTCAAACAATAGAGGATTTCAATTAATGAGTTCACTCAATGAACAGATTTTGATAAACACTTAAGGACAAATAATCTCACTAAGAGTAATAAATACTTTGAGCTTCTGTGAGCAGAGAGTAGATGGGAATATTGAATGCTGGTTCGTCTCTGTGTGTGTGTAAGTGAGTCAGTAACTTTCATAAATGTACGTAACGATCACCTGCAACCATTGTACTTGCATAGCAGCTTTTTCAGTAGCGCTAGCACCCTTGGCTATCGCTAGCTTAATAGTGTAAGTCCTGCACTTAGCTGTTAGCTAAACAAGTATTCATGTGAAGCACAGTAGTTGTTATCGCTAGTGTATTTTATTAGCTCAATGTTCAAAGACAATGTATTAGCTATCTGATTATCTAAGTTATTTCAACAAGTATTTTTCTATCGATAGCTAATTGATAACTTCTGGGAATTCATGTAATGTTAGCATATTTTCCTTGAGTTTTATGTAATAATTGATATATTTTGGACACTCAAGATAGGAAAATATTCATTTGATTTTGGTTGCACATTATTGTTCATTTGTGTAGATTTTAATCATATTTCTAGTTAGTTGCTTATGTTGTTTTATGTAAATATTGTAGGAATATTTTGATACAATAACCAAGGGATCCCGGATTAAGAAGAACACTTAAAAAGGGGAGAATTTGGGGCTAGAAGCTGAAATTTCAAGAAAAAAGGGAAAAATAGAATTTTCTGGACGAATTGTAAAAATTACAGAAAAGGACCTCGAAATTCCCAAATTACAGATAGGTCCCCGAATTTCTAAAATTACAGATAGGTCCCAAATCGCCGTGAGCTCGCCGCGGCGATCCGATGGCGAGCCAAAACCCCCCAAAAAGTGGCAGAAATACTTGCAGCTTGCCGTGACTTCGCCGCTGCGCGTTTTTTGACAGAACATGGGCATTTTAAGTGATATAAAAGCTAGGGTTTTGTTCTTGGCCGTCATTCTTTGACTCTTGGGCATCCTTGGGGGTGTTTTGCTCTGCTAGGGCTAGGATTTTGGTGGAGATTGAGTTAGGGTTTGGAGCTTTGAAGAGATTTGGGCTTCTCCTCTTGGTTTTTCTTCTCCATTTTCCTTTCCCTCTCTCTTGTTCATGAATGTGCTAATATATGTATATATTCTTTTGGATTCTTTGAACATGTGAAGCTAAGTACTTTGATTCTAAGATTGTGTTAAACCCTTGTACGGATTAATTCTTGATTCCTCCTCTTATTTTGTGATTAATGAGATGTATGTGTTTATTTTACTCTTCTCCTAATGCTTCTAAGTGCTTGATCACTATTTAGATGTTGTGTTCACTTGATTTATGACTTGAGAGAGCTAGGTTGAGTGTAGAACTTGGGTAAAATAGTGTAAGAACATGAAGTTTTCATGATGAATAGATGGTTTTGTTGGTAAGATAGAGATATACTTGCTAACCTTACATAGTCACATTAGGATTGGAGCTTGAAAATTGGGTTTTGTTAATTGTAGCAAGAGATTGTGCAATTAATGAGATTAAACACTTGTTCTTGACTTGAGAGAGCTTTTACAAGTACTTTGTGAATCCTAGATTAGCACATGCTTTCGTTGAGAACATCTTTGAGAGGAGGTTAATTGAGTTTTAGGAAGTACAAGGGGGATACATAATCTTGGGATCCATTTTATCCTTGAAGTTGGAGAATCACTTGTGTATAATTTTATTTTCATTTAGTATATGTTATTTTCATAGTTAATCTTCAATCTCAACACTTGAATCACTCAAATTGGGCGAGAGTGTGACAATAATTGTTTGGCCGGGTTTTGGAACCAAATCCTTGTGGGAACGATACTTTACTTATCACTTTATTACTTGGCGCGACCCGTGCACTTGTGGTGGGCGAACACTAATCATGTTATCGCTAGTTATCTTATTAGCTCATTTGCTCAAAGATACTGTATTAGCTATCTGAATTTCTAAGTTATTTCAAGTATTCTGTTATCGATAGCTAATCATGTTATCGCTAGTAACTATGTTATCGCTAGTTAACTTAGTTCATTACTGCTAGCTACATTCTCCCCCTTTGTGTTATCCAAGTTATCTATAGGGCCTTAGCGATAGTGATATACTTGTACAGAGCTTAGCAATAGTGATCTATTGTTTTTTGCTTGCTTAGGCTAGCTCAACTCATTATATTAGCGATAGTGAAGGTCTTAGCGATAGAGATATTGACTTTTCTTCAGATTATTGCTAAGTCTTCATTAGCTATTGTTATCCTAACCCTTCCATTTGTTAGTGATAGGTTCTAGCTTAGCGATAGTGTATCTGTTATCTATAAGATTTTACTTGTTCAATGTTAAGGTAACCTACATTCTTTTACTTAGTCATTTAACATGATTCTTATCTCAATTTATTCCAGACTAAGTTATATGCTAATTATTCATTTTACTTATGTTATCTATGGGTCTAGTCTTCATCAAAACTTAAGATTCTAACAATAATAACAGGCAACTTATTAGAATCAGCAAGAAACACATATTTCAAGTTAGGAGGTAAGGGTTTGAGATCCACAATTGGGGGTTTTACCATGGAAGGTACCAACTCTTGCAACTCAAGTACAGCAAGTGGCAAATGGTGTCATCACAAGGTGAGGAAGGAGATATGAGTGCATCTACATATACGGTGACTTCTCCACTTCCTAAGGGTAAGTAAGTATCCACTATAGACAAAGCTACCGATGTAGCTTGCATAACAGTGTCTGTGTGGTCAGCAGGACCTACATCACAATCTGAAGAAACTTTTCCAAGACCACTAGGTGTGGGGTGAGCAGATATATCATCATAAGAGCAAGTAGAAGCATCAAAATCATGCGAAGTGGAAAGCTAGCTCTCAATCTCAATGCAAGCAAGACATGGCACGTCATCAATGCAATCACAAAACAAAGAAGAATGGGAGGGGGAAATAACAGGTGATGGTTCAACATGCTCAAATGAATCAACAAACATAGCATCACATAGCTCATCAATTTCATCATCCACACAAGAAATTGCACTAATGCCTAGGTAAGTACAATTATCACTAGGATTACGCATGGTCTCAGAAAACAAAAATTTGACTTCTTGGTCCCCAGTTCCCATAGTAATTGTACCTTGCTTCATGTCAATAATGGTTTCGGCCGTTCTGAAAAAGGGGCGGCCAAGAATCAAGGTACTATCACTAGGGTTATCACTAGTCATATCCAACACATAAAAATCAGCTGGGAACACAAGACCTTTGACTTGCACCAAGATGTCTTCCAGAATGCCCTTTGGATACCTAATGGTTCGGTCCGCAAGTTGGAGAACCACACTTGTGTACCGAATCGATTGGGTACCCAAAGACTCAAAAATAGAGGTAGGCATGACATTAATAACAGCACCAAGATCTAATAAAGCATTTGAAATGGTGGTCTTGCCTATAATACAAAGGATAGTATAAGAACCCGGGTCTTTGCATTTCAAAGGTAATTGTGGTTTAAACAAAGCACTAACATTAGACCCCAGTTGGATTCTTTCACTATGCTTGTATTTCCTCTTGTTGGTGCACAAATCTTTTAAAAACTTTGCCGACTTAGGCATTTTCGTTATCAAATCAATGAGAGGTAAATTCACTTCTAATTTGCTATAGATGTCAAACATTTCTTTATCACATTTATCATCCGCAACCCTTTTACTAGCCAAATATGAATAAGGAAAAGGAAGATCAGAAACTTTTACCTCTTTACCTTTTGCTCGTGGCTCTTGGTTAGGTGGATCATGTGTGGCAATGTGAACACCTCTCTTTCTCCTTGAAGAAGGTGGAGTAGCCAAGAGCTTTCTCTCTTCATTGCTTTTACTTTGGACCAGAGCGATCAACATAAGCAAAAAGCACTCCTCATTGGTCTTGGAGTTAGAACACTCCCTATTACCCAAAGGTAGTCGATCACATACAATCTCCTCATCAACATCGGGCTCATCACCCTCAAGATCTTGGAATTTGACTTTCTTTCCACTCCTCAAGGTAATGGCATTGAGGGACTTCAAGTTAATAGTGTTGGAGGGAGAAGCTTCACTTGTCCTTGCTTGCTTGTCACTCAAACCATCTGACAATTGGGTCACAAAGGATTGAAGATTAGTGGCTCTAGTCTCCCATTGTTCCATCTTAGACTTAAGAGATGCAAACCTTGCATCTTTGCGAGCATTCATTCCTCATGCATCCTTTCAATGCTCTTGGGAATTTGATCACATGAATCATCCCCTCTTAGTGAATCTTGGGGAACTAAGGACCTTGGGAAAGAAGAAGATTGGCCCTTGTAATTGGTCATGGTATTATTGTTGTTGTCTCTTCACTGGAAGTTTGGGTATGACCTCCACCCTTCATTGTAGGTGTTGCTATGGGGATGCCATTTTTGGTTGCGATTAGAGCTCGACCTCCCTTGGTACATAGCATTGGTCTCTACCGGCTCACTTGGACAAAGGCTACTGATATGCATTACTGAACCACAATGCTTACAACTTGGTGCAACTAAGGCCTTGGAGGTAGAGGAAGAAGGAGCATATTGTTGCATGCTAAGGTCCCTCAATTCGGATGTGATAAAGGCAAGTTGAGAGGTAAGTTGGGAACTCAAAGTGTCTACCTTGGCCTCTATCCATCCTCCATGATTGTTGTGGGTTGGAACTTACCTCAAACACTACTTTTGAACATCTTCTATTATATTGTTGGGTGTTTTGGCTCTTAGCTTGATCATAGCCCAAGCCTCCGCGGCGGGTAAGTCTTTTATAGAACTGCTAGCACTAGCATCCATTATGCCTCTCTCATTAGGCAAGAGCCCCTTATGGAAGTATTGAATCAACTGTTCATCTATAATCTGGTGGTGGGGACACTTGGCCAATAACTCTTAAAATCGACACCAATATTCATAAAAGCTTTTAGATGGGTCTTGTCGAATGGAGTAGACGTCCTTCTTCAAATCCTCGGTCTCAACATTCGGGAAGTAATGCTCCAAGAATGCCCTCCTCAAATTAGCCAAAGAAGTGAGGGCATTTTCATCATGTCTAGGAAAAATTTGGAACCACTCCTTGGCTTTCCCATCCAACTACAAGTGGAAAACTTTAAGCTGTACATCGTCCAGGTTCGCTCCCACTGGTTTCGTGCTCGTGCAAGTCAGGTGGACCCATATAGATGGCCATATGGGTCATCCCCTTCCAAGCCTGTAAAATGAGGTAACGCTGTGATTAGTGGTCCTTTTATCTCAAAATCCAGCATTTAGAGCATGATATGCAGTTTGGAATGGGTCGTATGTGACACCACTCGAAGTAACTTCCCTAATACTACGCCTCCTTGGGATTTCATTGTTTCCTACTCCTTCACCCTCACCATTGTTTCCACTTTGACCATTGGGTGGTAGAGGTGGTGGGTTAGCATTAGGAATATTGGGTGGTGGTCTGTGGGCCATGGGTGGGATGTCTAGAGGTATTTTTATCTGGATAGAGTTTTCAGTGTCTGAGTGAGAGGAAATGCTAGACTCCCTAAAAGAACACTTCTCTAAGATAGGGCTAGAGAGACCTCCTTAATTGGCTCTCCTAAGTTGGCTAAAGTTTTGCTCAATCCCAATGTTTAAGGATGGAAGGTTTGATCCTTGTCTCCTTCTACCTCTCCCTCTAGTCATGCATAATGAGATACAAACAAGTAGAAGAAATCAAGAGCAAGTAAAAGTTGAGTCACACAAGGCACAGACAACAAGTAGACTTTTAGAAGCAACAAAGACTTAGAATGTACAAAAGTCAAGTGAGAGTGAATGGTATGTGATATATCGAAGTGTATGTACATGTATGATGTGAGTATGGGGTGTATATGCAGCAAGAATGGTCAGAGAATAGCGAAAATCAGTGAAAACAGGGGCTGACACAGTCTACTCGCCGCAGCAAGGTGACGACGAGGAATCAAAAGTTGTTTGCCGTGGGGCCGAGTACGCTGATTCTGCCAATGAGAAAAGGCAAACTGTAGAATTTTCAGAAGTTTCAAAAACTAACACAAGTTGAGTGAAAATGTGATATACCACTTCAAACAAGTGCAAATCAGTCAGAGCAAGTATGCTATGCACAAGTAAGCTTCAAGCAACAAAAATGTGACTTGTGGAGTAGATTCATGCACTAAAAATAAAGCAAAGGCAAGCATTCACAATTAGTGCAATAAAACTACTTCTAAAGCAAACAAGCACACAAGTGATTCAATAAGCCAAGAAAATGCAAATAGTAAGCATATATACTAATTTTCAGGGGTGTTTCAAAACATGATATGCAAAGATGAAACTAAGCTAAAATGCAACTAGAAGCTAGACCCGGCCAAAGCAAGTTTGACAACCTTATACTAGGGAACCAATTACTTGGCTCCTCGGCAACGGTACCACTTGAAGAGCTCACCGAATGGGGTTTATATCGGAGCAGTACTACCTCGAGTCCACTCTCCGAGAAATTTAAAACCCAAGGGGTAGCGAAAGCTAACCCTGGGTGTCGATCTCAAGGAGCCTAGTGTAATTTGATTCCTAATAGCTAATATGCAAACTTGAGAAAGCAAGTAAAAAGCATTTTTGTTTCACTTTAGGATGAAGTTTAGTATAAAAGTGTGGTGTGTTCAAAAGTCAAAGTAAAAGATTGGATTTAAAAAGTGAGATTTGGATGAAAATGGGATAAAGATCATTCTTGATGGATGAAAGCTTCAGGAATCATTGATTCTAAAGGTTTTTAAGGAGTTTAGTTGATTTTCTAAAGAACCCTAGAGGAACCCCTCTAGGCTAAGCTTAGGTTAACTTAATTAATGTCGGAACCCCGCACATTACTTAATTTAACCCAAGTTGATTAAGTTCAAAATCAAGAAATAATTAATTATGAAAGACTTTTAATCCACAATTTGGGCCACCCCCACAATTGCTCTAAATTTCTCTCTAAATCCTAATCCATTGATGGCCACCCATACAATAAATTAAGGCCTAAAGAGTTCTTGCCCAATGTCTCAACACAATCAATTAATTCTTATGCCATCTCCCTCAAGCAAATGACTTAACACTATAATCCACTAACCAAGCCACCTTGCATTAGCACATAATTTTCACAAAGAGAATAATAAAACAATGAACCCATAAATTTCATTAAACTCAAAGTTAATAAATAGAAATGTCAAGCATTTGAACAAGAATGAAATAACATAAATGTAGTCTCTAATCCCATTACAACATATAGAAATCAAGCACATAAGCAAATGCCATAAATATACTCCTAGAACCTTAAAAAACATAAATATAACAAATGGGATAAGGATTAGAACTAGAAAAACTCCCCTAATAAGCTCCAATGCTCATCTCTTGGCTCCCACCACCAAGAATGGTTGAGCCTAGTTGCTACTCTCTATGGAAGAACCAACAACAAGGAAGGAAGGTGTGAAAGCCAGGGTTGGAAGGCAAGAAAGTGAGAAGGATGAAGATGAAAATGGAGAGGAGAGAGAGCTAGGGTTTTGGGGGTGTGTGTGTGTGAACAAAATCTACCTAATGGGGTTTAATTTTCGAGCTTTATGTCCCCCAAGTCGGGTCAAGTGAGTGGGTATTGGGTTAGATCCGAATTGGGCCCAAAACTGTAGTGTTGATATGCTGCATCACGAACCGTTCACAGTCAGCTCACCGTGGCTAGCCCAAGGTGAGCAAACATGTTCTCTCCTTGGGAATTTTCGGTAATTTTTAAATTTCGGGTCCTTTTCTGTAATTTGGGAATTTTGTGGTCCTTTTCTGCAATTTTTACAATTCACGCAGAAACTTGTATTTTCCCTTTTTTTTCTTGAAATTTCAGCTTTTACCCCTAATTTCTCCCCTTTTCAAGTGTCTGTTCGCATCGCAAGTGCACGGGTCGCGCCAAGTAATAAAGTGATAAGAAAGTAATGTTCCCGTAGGGATTTGATTATAAATATGATCAAACAGAAGGCTTAGTGAATTAATTACGTTGAGCTAAAGAAAATTTCGGTTTTGAAGATTTAACATGTAAAAGATTAATATTAAGGGTCTACTTGTATTTAAGGTTTAGTCACAAGAAGTTATAAAATAGAAAAATGATTTAGAAAACACTTAACAAGAATGGATAAAAAAGACTAGGGTTACTTATCTCCATTTAACTTCATGAACTAGCAAATTCCTTTCTTTTTAGCAACCCAATGAATTAATGTGTGAGCCCAAGGTTCAATTTCATTTGAAAAAGCTTTTGTTGGATATGCTTAGTTTTGATGATGTCAAATATAGAGTTAAATGTAGTCAGCAAAAAGTTTGTATAAAGTGTTTATCTCCTACTTTGACTATTTATGAGAATGTTGGATATGATTAGTTTTGGATAATCATCAAACCATGAGCTTCCATACATATATGATTACATAACATGTTCATAGGTGATTCCTTATGATTTGGGCTCAGATTGCATACATAAGTAAAATGAACAAACAGCATGTAACTTAGTCTGGAATGAATTGAGATAAGGATCATAATGACTAGGTAAAAGAGTGTAGGTTACCTCGATGAATAAGTAAAATCTTTTAGGTAACAAATTCTCTATCGCTAAGCTAGAACCTATCGCTAATCACTGGAAAGCTTAGGATATCAATGGCTAATGAAGACTTGACATTAATCTGAAGAGTCAATATCTCTATCGCTAATGTCTTTATCATCGCTAATAGAAATGAGTTGAGCTAGTCTAAGCAAGCAAAGAAGAGATCACTATTGCTAAGGTCCCATAACATGGATAACAGGAAAAATATTAGAACAACTAGCAGAATGAACTAGCGAAAATGGGATCAGCTATCAATGAGAAAATAGTTCAGATAACATTCAGATAGCTAGTGGCTTGTGAACAAAAGAGCTAATAAGTTGTCTAGCAATAATGTGGTTAGCTATCAATAGAGGAATGCTTGAAATAATCAGACAGCTAATATATTTTGTGAACTGAGCTAGCGATAATATGTTTGGTTATCGATAGGAGCATTCTTACTAAACATATAGCTAATGAAAGTCACTAGCGATAGTCTTGTTAGCTATCGATAGAGAAATACCTGCTGAGCTAATACATTGTCTTTTAAGTGCAGATCTTACACTATCAAGCTAGCGATAGCCAAGGGAGCTAGCGCTACTGATAAAGCTGCTGTGCAAGTACAACGTTGCAGGTTACCATTACTCACAGTATCCATCTCTCTCAGCTCATCCTCTTCAAGATTAGTTGAAGCAAGAGAAGAAAGAAAACTGTCAACGGCTAGTTCTCCATGTCTCCAACGGACAGAAAATTATAAGACCCTATATAAAGACTTGAAGACATCTGGAGCAAAGTGACACACAACATACGACGCACTACACAAGATGGATCAATGATGAAAGCAGAGGGCTCTGCATAGAATACACAGAGTATCAGTTCTATTTAAGTGAGCCCAGAAATGATGAGTTGAGCGCATTAGAAAAGAAGAGCTAGAGCACACATTGTTTAGATTATTAAGCTCTAATTTGTATTTCATCATACATTCTTTTGTACTTCAGTAATTATCAAAATCCCTTCTTTGAGAGAAGTAAATTTCTTTGTAAACATTCTGTTTTAGTGAGAGAAGCTCAAGATTGGGTAATCTTGAGTGGAAAACAGTTTGTATCCTTACAGGTTATAAGGGGGAGCATTTAGATGGAATCTAAAGCTCGTTATAAGGTTGGCAGGTGATCCCGTGTTGTAAAACATGTGGTAAAGGCTTCATAAGTGCCCGGCTAAACTTGTGGGTTGTAAAGGCTTCTCTTGTGCCCGGTTTAAACAAGAGGGTAGTAGAAATCTCAGGTGGAGCCTGAGGACTTGATGTAGGTCTGGGTTGACCGAACCAGGATAAACTCTGTTTTCATTATCTCTTCCCTTAACTCTCTTAGTTTTCCAGCATATCAAACTTAAATACTCTTTAGTGCATCTCATGTTTTGAAATATTCCCTGTGATAAACAGAAAAAGATTTGAAAGATTGCCTTCACTGTAGAAAGAGAAGTTTTAAATTTTACCCTATCACCCAATTCACCCCCCTCTTGGGTGACAGCCAACACTATCAGCTTTCTCAAGTCAAAATCAAATTTCTACTTGCATTAATTGCACAACCTCTTGCCACAATTAATGCAAGTCATAAATACTCCACCAACCTCCAATGGACAATGTTAGGTTAGCATTTATATCTCTATATTACTAACTAAATATCCATTTAAAACCATAAACTTCAAGTCTAACATGATTTCACCCAATTTCTAAAACAAAATACTCTTTCTCAAGTCATATAGGCTGGAGGATCATTTGCCTTTTGCTTCCTCTCTTTCACCTTTTCTTTAACCACTCCATCAATAGATTTCTCAATTGGCTTCTTCTTCGTACCATTGTTCTCTTCAACTATAATCTCTTCATCAACTGTGTCACTTTCATCAAGAGCAACATCCTCAGGAACATCATTACTCTTGTCAGTAGGCTGGGGCACATTAGATAATTTCCGTCCACTTCTCAAAGTTATGGCCTTACACTCCTCCTTACCATCCCTTTTTGGGTTAGGAATGATGTCACTCGGGAGAACACCTATTGTCATTGCATTATATTGTGAGGCCAATTGCCCTATTTGCACTTCAAGATTTTTAATTGCTGTTTCATGGAGAGAAAAGGTGGATTTCGTTTCAGCCCTTTGAGCTTCTTGTCCAGCTAAGATCTGAGCCAACATATTTTCCATTTTGGATTCTTCCTCCTTAATAGGAACTTGCCGAGATTGTGCCTGAAAACTGGGAGGATAAGACGGTTTAGCACCCGAAGAAGAAGGTTGATTCAAAGATTGTCCTTGATTCCAAGAGAAGTTGGGGTGATTTCTCCACCCAGGATTGTAAGTCTATGAGTATGGGTTATTCTGAGGGTTTTGAAACTTTCCCATATAGTTGACTGACTCCGAAGCCATATAGAGTGGACAATGATCCGGGAGGTGGATATCATTGCATTGGTCACACACAACTAGGGTGGTATGAATAAAATGAACACCTTAAGGTTTACCCCTTTGCATCTGGGATTCTATTACGTCAAACCGCTTATTCAATATAGAGATAATAGTTGCAAGTTGTGAAGAGGAAGGAGCATCTTCCTTAGGAGTTGTCAATGGTTGTGAAGTCCTCCTATCAGTGCCTTGAGAGTTATTAGCAAATAGTTTATCTAGTAGTCGAAATACTTCATTAACCGGGACATTTCTATACCCTCCATTTGTCATAGAATCAACCATTGCCTTAGATTGAGGATTAAGGCGAGTGCAGAAAATTTGGACTATCACCCATTTGTCTACCCCATGATTAGGGCATTGCCTCATCAACATCTTGTATCTCACCCATGCTGCATAAAGGTGCTCATCAGGATGTTGCCTAAAGCTTAGAAATTCATCTCTGGCTTCTACATACTTGTCATCAGAGAAAAATCTTGCTCTAAATTCGGCTTCAAGATCGGCCCAAGAAGTGATAGATCCCTCTGGTAGATTGTCGAACCATTCCCTTGCCTTGCCTTGCAGAGAAAAAGGAAACAACCGAAGTCGGAGAATATCGTCAGGAACTCCATTTTACTTGAATGATCCACATACTTCCAAGAAGTATAGCAAGTGCTTGTTGGCATCGTCATTGTAAAGCCCATAGAAGAACCCATGCAATTAAAGCATCGTAATCATCACCGGCTTGATCTCAAAATTATGAGCTTGCATTTCCGGCATTTGAATGCAAGATTGAGTGCCTCGCATATTCCGGCTAGCAAAGTCATTGACAGTAGCCCGGTCATATTCATCATCAGCCATCATTTCCAGTTCAATTTCTACTTCTTTGTCATATATATTCACTCCTTCAAGTACTACTTCCAAGTCAGTGATCTCCACACTTTGCATGTGCCAAAGTTGTACCTACAAGGAGTACACCCAAGCAAGTATCAAACCAAAAACGGAAAAAATAAACAAGAAAAGAAAAGAAAAGAAAAATAATTACAAGCCCAAGCGAAATTAATAACCAAGCCTAAAATTGACTAAGGGATTTGTTATTGAATCCCCGGCAACGGCGCCAAAAACTTGTTCGCACCACAAGTGCACGGGTCGCGCCAAGTAATAAAGTGATAAGAAAGTATCGTTCCCATAGAGATTTGATTACAAGTATGATCAAACAGAAGGCTTAGTGAATTAAATTAAGTTGAGCTAAAGCAAATTTCAGTTTTGAAGATTTAACATGTAAAAGATTAATATTAAGGATCTACTTATATTTAAGGCTTAGTCATAAGAAGTTATAAAATAGAAAGATGATTAAGAAAACACTTAACAAGAATGGATAAAAAAGACTAGGGTTACTTATCCCCATTTAACTTCATGAAATAGCAAATTCCTTTCTTTTTAGCAACCTAATGAATTAATGTGTGAGCCCAAGGTTCAATTTCATTTGAAAAAGCTTTCTCAAATTAAAATCAAATTTCTACTTGCATTAATTGCACAACCTCTTGCCACAATTAATGCAGGTCATAAATACTCCACCAACCTCCTATGGACAATGTTAGGTTAGCAATTATATCTCTATACTACTAACTAACTATCCATTTAAAACCATAAACTTCAAGTCTAACATGATTTCACCCAAGTTCTAAAACAAAATACTCTTTCTCAAGTCATATTTCATTTAACAAATCAAGTGGTGATCAAACACTTGTACAAATAAGAGTAAGATAAATATCCACACATAATAATTCATTTAATGCATCAAAGAAAGGAAATACAAAATTCAATCTATTAAATGGTTCAAAGAAACCCTATAATAGAGTTTTAGTTACAAATGGAAATAAACAAAACAAAAATAAAAATTAAGATGGAGTTCATGACAGCAAAAGGGAGAAGAAGGAAGGAGAAAGGAAACCAAGATGCATAAGACTTGAATCTCTCCAAGATCCTCCAAGATTCCTAGCACTTCCCAAGCCACTCTTCAAGCTCCAAGACTCCCAAAAATTGCCCTAAGTGTGTTCTCTCTCTCTTTCATAGAAACCCCTCCTCTTATGTGACTTTAGTCCGTATTTACTTATCAAAACGCACAGTAGAATAGCTCATTCACCGTGGGCTCGCCGTGGTGAAGCCACGGTGAGCCAGCTTAACTTGGGAGGCAGAAGTGTTATCAGCTCGCCGTGGCGATCTCACAGCGAGCTCACCACGTTTTGGTCCTTTGCTTCAGTTCTCTGCTTCTTTGTTCTTTGGTTCTTTCTTAATTTCTTTTGCTTGTCCGCCTCCTCCTATATAGGAAAGAAAAAGGGTTAATGAGTTCTACAATTAACTCAAATATATGAAATTATTAAGTTCCAAATTTCATCCAAATCCAATATCTTTCTTTGCCCTCTTTTTCATTTAGCTTTTGTTTTCTTTTCAACATTTTATTCACAAGTGTGGGTTAAAACCTGATGATTTTGTATGAAATTTAGGAGCTTATCAGTGTCCTTGTTCATCCGGGATCCATTCCTTTGGTCCTCGAACGACCTTATAAGTAAATATAAAATGGAAAATGATCAAATAGCCCTATAAATTAATTACTACAAATTAATCTACAATTATGGCCAATTAATACTAATTTCACCCAAAAGTCTAAGATATTAAAAAAGCACAATTGGACCAAATTTGCATTTTATTCATGTTAGAAGCCTTAATTTAAACACATAAAAAACATACAAATCTAAGGATTTGTCAGTGCTTGAATTTCTACATGATGTATAAGGGTTAGAAACTATTTTATGTTGTTTCTTTCTTGTTGAATGCGTGACATTGTGCTACATTAACTTTGAGTTTAATGAAATTTATGGGTTCATGATTTTGTTATTCTCTTTGTGAATATCTTGTGCTAATGCAAGGTGGCTTGATTAGTTGATTAAAAATGTTAAGTGATTTTGCATGAATGAAATAGCATAGGTGACTTATCAGCCATTTGCAGTTTTTATCGTAAGCGTACAGGTCGTAAAAATAAAATGTAGTATAGAAAAAGTGTCGTTCCACAAGGATTGTGATTTGAGCAAGTTAACTAATACTATTTGAGTAATTAATTAGAAAGTAAGAACAATTGGAGATCAAGTTTATAGCAAAATTTTAATTGCAACAAGTTGTAAAGTAGGAAGATGATTGAAAACACACTTGTTTTTTAACTGAAGAAAACACACTTGTTCAAGATAGAAAAAACCTAAGGCTATTTATCTCCATTTTACTTCATGAACTAGTTAAATTCCCTCCTTTTTAGCATCCTAATGAATTAATGTGTGATTCCAAGGTCCAATTTTATTTAAAAAAGCTTTCTCAAGTCAAAATCAAAATTATACTTGCATTAATTGCACAGTCTCTTGCCACAATTAATGCAAGTTATAAATGCCCAACCAACCTCCTATAGACAATGTTAGGTTAGTAACTATATATCTCTATATTACCAACTAACCATCCATGTAAAACCATAAATTTCAAGCCCAACATGATTTCATCCAAGTCCTAAAACAACATACACTTTCTCCAGCCATATTTCATTTAACAAAGCAAGTGGCGATCAAACACTTATATAATAAAGAGCAAGATGAAAATCCACACATATAAATTCATTCATTTCATCAAAGGAAGGAAATACAAAGTGCAATCCATAAAATGGTTCAAAGTAACCCTAGAAAAGGGCCTTAGTTACACATAAATGTATCTAAAACAAAAACAAAAAGTAGGCAAGAGTTCATGGCAGAAAAGAAGAGAATAAGGAAGAAGAAAGGAAACCAAGATGTGTAAAGCTTAAATCACTCCAAGCTCCTCCAAGTTTCCAAGCACTTCCCAAGCTCTCTCTTGCAACTCCCAGACTCCTAAAATCATGCCCAAGTGTGTTCTATCTCTGTTAGCTCAAAAACCCCAAGTTATATCCCTTTTCAGTCCGCCCTTTTTTATCAAAATGCACAGCAACATATGTCACTCTCCGTGGGTTCGCCGTGGTTGCAAAACAAAGGCCAGAAACATACGTTACTCGCCGTGGCGAGGCCACGGCGAGTGATCCTTTCAACTCCCCTTTGCTCTTTTGTTTGCTTGTCTCCCAATTGTTTTATGTTCCTTTGTTGCTCCGGGTTCTTCTTAGCTTTTTCACTTGTCCACCTCTTCCTATACAAGAGAGAAAGAGGTTGATAAGTTCTATAAATAACTCAAGTATATATTCATTAAACTCCAAATTTCATACACAAGAAAAATCTTTCTTTACTCATCTTTTTCTATTAGCTTTAGTTTTTTTTCAAAACTTTATTCACAAAATTATTTACAAGTATGGGGAAAATGTGATGAAATATATGAAATTATGGAGCTTATCAATAGGAATTAGTTAATTGTGCTGAGACATTGGGTAATCACTCTTTTTAACCTTAGTTCTTGTTTGGGTGGTCATCAATGAATTATGGCTAATTGAGAAATCAAGTGCAATTATGGGTGGCCTAAGTTGTGGATTTTTAAAGTCTTGCATGATGTAATTAATTCTTGATTTTAAGCTTAATCAACTTAGGTTAAATTAAGTAGTGTGCGGGGTTCCAGCATTAATTAAGTTAACCTAAGCCCAGCCTAGTGGGGTTCCTCTAGGATTCTTTTAAAAATCAACAAGAACTCCCTAAAAATCTTTTGAAGTAATGATTCCCAAGGCTTTCAGTTACTAAGAATGATTTTATCCCATTTAAATCAAAATCTCCCTTTGTCCAATTTTAATTTTTTTTGAACATATAACACTTTTCTCACACCAATTTATACCAAAAATCAAACAATGTTTTCACCCGTCTTTACTAAGTTTTGCATTTAGCTACTAGGTTAACATTTGCGCTAGGCTCCTGAAGAGAACGATATCCAAGAGTTTGCTTTCACCATCCCCTTTGTCCCTAATTCTTGAAGGGCGGACCCAAGGGCATGCTACACCACACACGCAATCACGGTGCTCTTCAGTCTTCTTGCTTAAAGCCTCAATCTTCTCTTTCTCTTTCTCTCTTTAAGTGGCTTTGTGTGTTTCATTTTGTTTTGAAAACTCAGAAGGACCCATTACATAGCTAGATCCTTTATCATAATGCTCTGAAGCCTTTCATCTCCTTCAGTAATGATGTGAAAACTCGAAGCTTCAAAGAGACTTTTCTTGGCAAGATAATCAGCTGCTTGGTTTGACCATCTTCTAGCCTGCTTGATTGTTGCAGACCATTCCCTCCCCCATGAGGCGTTTAGCTTCCTCAACTAAACCCCTATCAACATGACCTTCACTAGGATCACCCACTATTAAAGCACAAGCTTCAGCAAAATCTAATTCTAATATAACATTCCTAAAGCCCATGTCCCAGGCAATCTTCAGGCCATGCACAATGCCCCAAAGTTCTATTATGAGCATGTCCCCTTCAACCAATGTACACATAAAGCCACGAATAAAGTAACCATTATGATCCCGAAAAACTCCACCACATGCAACTCTTTGAGATTGATAAGAGAATGCTTCGTCAACATAAACTTTAAGTTACCCTTCTTCCGGAGGATCCCACTGTAATGTTTGCTTGCCAGCATTAATCCTAGTCAGAGTGCCCTTACTGAATCTGACATGAGCTTCCACTACACTGTCTACTAAAGCTCTAATGCTTGCAATAAGGATCTCATTTGGGACTCTTATTTGTTTATAGACAAAATTTTTTTACCACTGCCAGATCCACCAATAGGTAATCATAAAGGTTTCCCCTCATGCTTCCTTTTTCTATATTATCACTTCTCATCAGATTCCCTCTTATCAATTGCAGAAAGTTCATAATAAAAAATCTAGTTTGCTTGGAAGAAGGAATAAGAGACCGCCAAAGCACACATGTCTGGGAGCAGTCCCTCAAGACATGTAGCTAGTCCTCTACTCCCAAATTGCATATCGGACAGGTGTCTTCATTACTAAGTCCTCGTTTTCTTCAAGCAGCGTTTGTCAGTAGGCATTTACGGGCAGCAATCCATGTAAACATCTTACACCACTTATGAACTTTTAATTTCCAAATTCTACCCCAGAGTGAGTTCACTTCACTATCTGCACTACCCAACATGTTGTAGGTAGACTTCACCGTTAACTCCCTACTCTTGGTCAGACTCCGGCTATCTTGATCTCTCTTATTTACATTAATTTCCTCTCTTACCTTGTCCCATACATTTTAATTCCCTGCCAGGTGTTAGGTCCCGACTTCCTTGAGTCCATATGTGGCATTAAATCAAGGCCACAATTATATTTGTCTCTGAAAACTTGCACCCAGAACGCATCTTTATGACTCATTAACTGCCAACCCAATTTCATAAGATATGCCTTGTTTTGGGTTTGAGCATGCCTTATCCTAAGACCTCACTATTTCTTAGGTTTACATACCTCATCCCAAGCTACTAGATGAATTTTCTTTTTTTCCTTTGAGGTCTCCCACAAAAAAATTGCAGTTGCATTTATCTAGTTCTTGACAAGTTAGCAAAGGCAAAGGTTGTACCCTGGATTCACTTTATCAACAACATCAGCAAAAGTGTCTTTATTCACTCTTTTATGCTATAGAGAAACCCCAAGATATTTTCCTAGGTCATTAGTGACAGAAAAACCAAGAAGTGAGTTAATCTCCATGCTTCTATTGTGATTCACATTTGCATAGAAGAACATACGAGTTTTTAAAGCATTCATACTCATTCTAGAGCTATTGATAAGCTCCATAATTTTATACATTTCATTACATTTTGGCACATTTGTAAATAATTTCTAGAATAAAGTTTTGAGGAAGTATAAGAAACTCACAGAAATGAAGAATAAAGAAAGATCTTTGATGAATGCAGTAGTTATAGATAATCAATATGGCAATCAATGTCCCTAACCAACTTCTTTACAATGGCTTTTATACTTTCTTCTGGAAATTTGCCCGTTGTGAAGATATAGCCGTTGCATGTCCAGAGAGTATGTCAATATGATATGGAGTGTTGAGATTGTATTCAGGAAAGCATTAACTCCATTTTCCTTGCTTTTCTTCAGTTCATCTCTCTTCATTAATTGTTGGAAGTAGTTGGTGTGTCTAATGGCTTAAATGGCAGTTTGCATGCCAACGTTAACTTCCTGAAATAAGTTTGTGCACTTTTTGTACTTGATGGTTTAAAATAGACTGAACCATTGAATTTTGAAAAAATCCTATCGCCACTGTTAGAAATCTTAAGTTTTGATGAAGACTGGACCCTATAGATAACATAAGTAAAATGAACAGATAAGAATATAACTTAGTCAGAAAAGAATTAAGGGAAGTGACTAAGGAAAAACATAAGTCATCTAAACGTTAATTAGGTTCTATGGATAACAGTTATACTATCACAAGAATAGAAGCCTATCGCTAGTAAATGAAGAAACAAGGATAATACTAGCTAATGAAAACTTGGCAATAAACTGAAAGGAAATGATTATATCGCTAAGACCTCATAAGGAACAGCTAGAAGAAATTACAACATGATCACTAGCGATAAGATGGTGAGTTATCGATAGCAGATGGTTGATAAGAAACAAAGTTTGAACAAATGAAATTCACTAGCGCTAATATAGACTCTAGCGATATCACAAATAGCTAGCGAAAGTAGAACACTTAACATAGCTGCTAGCGATAATGAGTTTAGCTATCGATAATGAAATCACTTGCTTAAAATAACTTAGCATTCTGATAACTAATATACTATCTGTATACTCTGAGATAATGAATCCTTCTAGCGATAACATCTACTGTGCTTCACATGAATACTTGTTTTAGCTAACAAGTGCAGGACACTCTATGAAACTAGTGATAGCATGAGATGATAGCGCTACTGAAAAAGCTGTTACACAAGTACAATGTTGCAGGTAGTTGGTAATCTCAACTTATCTATCATAGCTCATCTTCTGCAAGAATTAAATGAAGTAAGAGAAGATAGATGACTAAGATGAAGATCAGCATTAAATGCCAATGGCTAGGAGCTTCCAACGACTATATTCAAACGGATTCAAAGTTGAAAGTTTCAAGGAAGACAAAGACGACATATAAAAGCCAAAGCTTGAGCATTTATGAATAGAAAAAAAACTGATATACATTCATTGATTATCTTTACCTACCTTCAGCTCAAAGCTTTATTACTCTTAGAGAGTTCATTTGTACTTCAGTGATTAACAAAATCTGTTCATTTAGTGAACTCATTTATTGAAATCCTCTACTGTTTGAGGTTGTTCTTAAGTTTGGGACTTTAGAACAGGGTGTCTTACAACTTGTAAGGGGGAGTGTTTAGAGGTATCTAAAGCTCTGTCTTGTAAAGGTTGTCAGGTGAACCTGGTTTGTAAAACCTGTGATTAGTGGAACCCAACGAGGAGTTGGAGAACTGGATGTAGGCAGTGTTTGGCCGAACCAGTATAAAGGATTGTCTTTGTATTTCAAGCTTAACTTTGGAAAGCACAATTCACCCCCATCTTGTGCATTTTGCCATTTACATTTGGTATCAGAGCAGGTCTTCTCCTTTTGATTCAAACGAATCTGAGAAGTAAAGATCTAAAATGGCATCGTATGAGAATATATTGCTTGAAGGAAGTTCTATCAACAAACCCCCTGGCTTTGATGGAAAGCATTATACCTTCTGGAAACTCAAGTTGAAAATCTACATTAAAGCAAATGGATATAAGTTATGGAAAATCATAGAAGAAGGTGACATTGTGCCTAAAGACAGTCTGGGCATTCCCAAAAGTGAAGATGAATTCACTCCTGATGATATTGCAGATCTGGAATTAAACAGCAAGACCATTCTTATGATCCAGAGTGCACTTAGTCAAACAGAATTCTTCAGAATCAGCCACCTCGACACTACTAAGGAGATGTGGGAGGCTCTGCAAATTGCTCATGAAGGAACTACAGGAGTAAAAGACAGAATAGTGGAAATGCTTATTGAAGAATTCCACAAGTTTGAAATGATTGATGGAGAAAAGATAAGAGATCTAGAGATTAGATTCACTCATCTCATCAATAATCTTGCTGCACTAGGAAGAAAAATTCCAGAAAAAGAACAAGTCAGCAAAATCCTCAAAGTATTAAAGGGTGATTGGCTTATGAAGGTCACTGCCATCCAAGAGATGCAAGGTGAATCAACCAAATCCATCACTGCCTTGTTTGGCAGCCTTGCTGAATATGAGCCAACTCTGATAGCCCAACGGGAAGCTCAAAGCAACCCTAAGAAGAAGTCTCTTGCTCTTGCTGTTTCTGAAAAAGATGAAGAGGATAGTGATGATGAAGATTTTGATGATGAAGATATGGCTCTCATGGTCAGAAAATTTAAGAAATTCTTCAAAAGAAGAGGAGGTTTCCAAAGTGGAGGTCCTAGCTTCATAAAGGATTCTCAGAAAGAGAAAGCTCCTGTATGATTCGAATGCAAGAAGCCTGGCCACTTCAAAGTAGAGTGTCCAAGTCTCCAAAGATTCAAAGAAAGGGAGAAAAAGAAAGAGAAGTCCTTTGGAAGAAAGAAAGCATATGTATCATCCATCTGGGGTGATAGCTCAGATGAGGAAGCTAGCGATCATGAAGAGAGTGCAAATCTTTGTCTTGTTGCTCAAGAAGAACTAAGTGATACTGAGGTATATGACTCTGAACCTACCTACTCTGAACTTCAAAGCATGTATAATGAAATGCATACTGAACTAACTAAGCTTGCTAAGGAAGTTGTAGGTTTGAGAAAAGAAAACAAAGAACTCAAGAAAAATATTTCCTTTTCTGTATCAAGAGTTCTTCCTTCACTATCGATAAAAGAGCCACTATCGCAAGCCAACATAGCTGAGCTATCGATAGCTAATCCTTTAACAATAAATACTAGTAATTGTTCCAGTTGTAAAACTCTTTTGAAGGAAAAAGAAAAGCTTTCAAATGCCCTTGAAAAGTTTACAAAAGGTTTTGAAATGCTAAATATAATTTTAAAGGATCAAAAGGCCTTCAGAAACAAAACTGGTATAAGATATGAACAAAGAAGTTCAAAGAAATGGGAAGAACCCAAAGTCAAACCTTATCTGAAATATTTTAGAAAGTCTTCTGAATATTTTTCACCCTACAGCTTTTGTAATTATTGTAATAAGAAGGGACACACTCAATCAACCTGTAATCCTAGGAAGTATGGAATTAGTAGATCATATAAGTGGGTTCCTAAAGGAACTTATGTGCCTAGGGGTTTTACAAACTCAGAGGCAAAGACTAATTCTAAAGGACCCAAGAAAGTTTGGGTACCTAAATATGGTTAATTTATGCAGGTGTGCCTTAAAGCATCCAACAAAGGGAAATGGTATATTGATAGTGGATGCTCAAGGCATATGACAAGTGACAAGAGCAAATTCAACAATCTAGTGACAAAAGATGGAGCCAAAGTCAGCTTTGGTGGAAACCAGAGTGGAAAAATCACTGGAATTGGTGAAGTTGGTCCTGTCAAGGACGTGTACCTAGTGGATGGTCTCTGCCACAACCTACTAAGTGTAAGCCAAAGCACTGACCATGGTAACTGGGTTATTTTTTACTCCAATGAATGTCTTATTGTTGACAAGAAATATTTAGAATTAAATAAAATAAATCTTAAGTGTAAATTAAAAGCAAATAGAAATGGTAATCTATACACCTTAGATTTATGCCAACAATTAGAAGAAAAATGTCTTATTTCTAATGATGAAACTTGTTGGTTATGGCATAAGAGACTAGCGCATGCGAACTTTACACAACTTGATAAACTAGTTAAGAAGGAGCTGATCATTGGAATTTCTAGTTTCAAAACTAAACATGATTTAATTTGTGAATCTTGTCAAAGAGGCAAACAAACAAAGTCCTCTTTTAAAATCAAGAAGACAATCTCCACAAGCAGGCCATTGAAACTAATTCATATGGATCTAATTGGGCCAGCAAGAGTGAAAAGTCTAGATGGAAGTCTATACACTCTTGTGGTTGTGGATGACTACTCAAGATTTACCTGGACTATGTTTCTTTCCTCAAAACATGAAACCTTTGATGCCTTTTGTGTGCTTGCTAAGAAATTGCAGAATGAAAAAGGCCTCAAGATTGTTGCAATCAAAAATGATCATGGAGGAGAATTTGAAAACAAAGAGTTCATGGAATTGTGTGATGATAGTGGTATTGAACACAATTTCTCTGCCCCACGTACTCTTCAACAAAATGGTGTTGTGGAGAGGAAGAATAGAGTGCTCACAGAAATGGCAAGAAGCATGCTGAATGAAAAACAGGTGCCTCAAATATTTTGGGCAAATGCAATGAGCACAACATGTTACATTTCAAACAGAGCCTACATCAGAAAGGGGATGGAGAAGACTCTATATGAGCTCTACAAAGGAAGAAAGCCTAATATCAGTCACCTAAGAATCTTTGGATCCAAGTGTTACATTCACAATAATGGAAAGGTAAATCTGGGTAAGTTTGATCCTAAGTCTGATATTGGCATATTCATAGGATATTCAAATAGGAGTAAAGCATATAGAGTATACAATAAGAAAACTCAAACTGTTGAGGAATCAATGCATGTAGTGTTTGATGAAACTCCTCAAGAAAGACAACACTGTGACAATGAGGATGAATCTCAAGTTTTAAAACGCTCTCTATCGATAGCCCAAGAGCCATCGATAGCAAATGATAGAGATCAAGTTTCAAACACTTCAAAAACTCCTCTATCGATAGCACCAAAGCCATCGATAGTGAGTTCTGAAGATGAAGCCGAAGATGATCAAGATAAAACTAATGAGCTTCAATCTTCCTTAAGACATCTTAAGCATCATCCTCCTGAACAAGTAATTGGAGAGATTTCAAAAGGAGTTAGAACCAGAAGGCAACTACAAAATGAAATAGAATTCTCTGCTTTTATTTCTGAAATTGAACCAACCTGTGTTGATGAAGCTCTTGTTGACTGTGACTGGATAGTTGCAATGCAAGAAGAACTTAATCAATTTACACGGAATCAAGTTTGGGATTTAGTACCTAGACCAAGAAATCATCCTATTATAGGTACAAAATGGGTTTTCAAAAACAAACTTGATGAATCTGGTCAAATTGTCAAAAATAAAGCCAGATTAGTTGTCAAAGGATATAACCAAGAAGAAGGCATTGATTATGAAGAAACCTTTGCTCCAGTTGCAAGAATTGAAGCAATAAGAATTTTACTAGCTTTTGCATCCATCAAAAATATTAAACTTTATCAAATGGATGTTAAAAGTGCCTTTCTTAATGGATATATCAAAGAAGAGGTTTATGTTGAACAACCTCCTGGTTTTGAAGAACACTCTAAGTCTAATCATGTTTATAAACTTAAAAAAGCCCTTTATGGTCTTAAACAAGCACCTAGAGCTTGGTATGAGAGACTTAGCACATTTCTCATTGAAAAAGGCTTTTCTAGAGGAAAATTAGACACTACCTTATTCATCATGCATAGGGATAAACACATGCTTATTGTTCAAATTTATGTTGATGATATCATTTTTGGTGCTACTAATGAAAAGCTCTGTGAAGAGTTTGCTAAGATGATGCAGGGAGAATTTGAAATGTCAATGATGGGAGAATTAACATTCTTCTTAGGCCTGCAAATAAAGCAAAGGAAAGATGGCATCTTTGTCTCCCAAACCAAGTATTGTAAGGAAATTCTCAATAAGTTTGGGATTGAGCAATCTAAGGATGAGGATACTCCCAGGAGTACCTCTGCCAGTCTAGATGCAGATGTCAAAGGGAAAGTAGTTAATCAGTCTCATTATAGAGGAATCATTGGATCTTTATTATATTTAACAGCTAGTAGACCTGATATTCAATTTAGTGTGGGAATGTGTGCTAGATATCAAGCTAATCCTAAAGAATCCCACTTAACTAATGTAAAAAGAATTTTGCGTTATTTGCAAAGGACTCAAGAGCTTGGGCTGTGGTATCCCAAGGGAACTCAAGAGTACCTTCTTGCTTATTCTGACTCTGACCATGCAGGTTATAAGACAGATAGAAAAAGCACAAGTGGACAATGTCAGTTCATTGGTGGATGCTTAGTCTCATGGGCCAACAAGAAGCAAAATTGTGTTTCCCTTTCGTCCACAGAGGCTAAATATATTGCAGCAGTAAGTTGTTGTGCTCAAGTCCTATGGCTTAAGCATCAACTTAGAAATCTGGGGTTGGAATTCCCAGAGGTGCCTATTCTCTGCGACAACACCAGCACAATAAGCTTGGCCGAAAATCCAGTTCATCATTCCAGAACCAAGCATATTGATGTGAGACATCACTTTTTGAGAGATCATGTTCAAAAGAAAGATGTCAAGGTGGAGTTCATCTCAACAAACTTGCAACTTGCTGATATCGTTACCAAACCTCTTGAGCCAGCCCAATTTATCTTTATCAGAAGAGAATTAGGAATGGTAAACCCAAACGAGTTATAAATACTTCTGAAATATTCTCAATTCAATTTCATTTTATTTGTACAGATTAATCACTAACTTAGGCATCGGAGTACCAAAATCTTAAGTTTTGCAGGACTGACCTATCGATAGTAAGGTTTACTATCGCTATCATATGCAGGGCAAAGCTAAGGATAGAGCAAAGATTGTCATCGCTAGTCACGAGCATTATCGATAGCAAAGTCAGCTATAAATAGCAGGAAGGAGTAAGTGATAAGCCTAAGTCACTTACTCAGCGTGGGATCATACCTACTAGCGATAGCAGCTCATATTATCGATAGCAAGTCACTTAACAGGTTAGAATGCGAAACGTTAGCTGATGTACTTCACTAATGGTAAAACCCTAAACCCTAAAACTTATAAAGCTGGATCACTTGCATTTGCATTCATTCACGAAACATCTCTTTCTCTTCTACTCTAAAATTCTCTGAGCATTCAAGCATTCATTTTCAAAACCCTCTGTTCTCAAAACCCTAAAATGGCAAGAACCAAAGTATCCAATGTTGGAGTAGCTTCTAGCGATAATCCTCCTTCCAAATCAGCTAGCAAAAGGTCTCGTATCCAGAAGAGTGTCTCATTTTCAAAAGAAGTTTCTGAGAATCTCCCCAAGCGTCAAAAAGTGACCCATTCTGACATTCCCTATCTAACAGACTCTCTTTCACCACCAAGCGCCTTCTTCGCAGAGAAAGGAACCCTAGATAGGGCTGCTGTATGGGTAGATTTGGAGTACTTCAAGCAACAAGGTTTTGACTTAGATGCCTGGTTGCTCCCCTATCAGAACTGGATTAGTATCAATAACGACTACAATGAAGATGTTCTAAGATCCTTCTACTCGAGTTTGAAAGCAATTCCAGCATATAAAAAGGGGAAACTCATAGACATCACCTTTGAAGCTGTTATGAGAGAGAGGGGTATTACTTTTGGGTGGAAATCACTCAACAAAATTCTTGGGATCTCAGGGGAAGAATACAATAAATGGTACATGGCTGAGAAGTATCCTGAGGAAGAGCTAGCTGAAATTTATGAAACTCACTCTCACAAGCCTGCAGATATGCCTGTGATCAACCGAATCCTCCACTACGTGTATACCAGGATCATGACTCACAAGTCTGGAAACTTCAGTAGTTTTGCCAAGATTGATAACCCTTGGTTAGCCAATCTCATTCAGAAGGTTTCCTTAAATCCAGGACAAATAGTGTGTATGGAAATGCTGAGGTTTATGTTTGACAAATCTGCTAAAGCTCCTCTTCCATACCCTTAGTTGGTATCCTTCATGCTGGAGTATGTCAAGATCAAGTCTTTAGGGGATAGAGAGAATAAGAAATGCAAGCAAGTCACCACCTCCACCCTGAAAAAGATGGGGATCCCAGTTGGCTAAGTCAGAGGTACTTTTGGCTCACAGTCTCAGGCTTCTCATGCCTCTGCTTCTTCTGGTGCTCAACCTGAATCCACAGAGCAAGAAGCTCAGTCCAAGAGAGCTCCTCCTCCTGCTGCAACAAAAGCGTCAATTTTCTCCAAGGAAGCAGTTGAGGAAATAGTCTTCAGGCTCTCTGCCGAGTTTAATTTTGCTCTGGAGGCACAGAAAGAGGAGTTACTAAAGCCTATCCAGGAGCTTCAGGCTCAAGTGAAGAATTTGGAAGAATACTTGAGTCTCTCCAGCCCAATAATCCCTCAAGGTAAATCATCAAAGTCCCAACCCCTCCAATCACACTTATCGCTAGCCCCTCTCCTATTGATAGCCCTCACTCTCCCAAACTATCTCCAAAATCCACCCAAGTTCCCACACCTCCAGAACCTCAATCATCTCCTATCGCTCACCCATCTTCTAGCGCTAGCACTCACACTCAAATTCCTACCTCCCCTATTCCTCATACTTCTCCCAGGGCTAGCCATCCTTCAACAATTCTCTCATCTAACCTAGAACCTATTACTAACACCCCCATTAGCGATAGCATTCCCATCCCTACCACTACAACCCCTCTCACCACTCCCACCCTTGACCAACCTCTTATCCCTCGCCATGATGATGACAAAAAGGGGGAGAAGGACATTGATAAGGACATTGATGCCTCCATGATAGCTGAAGAAGTAGAGGAAGTTGTCAGAGGGATAGCTAGAAACTACATGGCATCTGAGGAACATGTAACTCCTCCTCAACAAGATTCAGAAGAGGATGTTTTTGCAAAGGTAGCTCAGATTGCTCAAAAGCATGGGATCCCTCCTAGTGTCTTGTATGCTGAGCCTATCCCTGTCTCAGTCATCCCTCCTGAAGAAAATATGGAGATAATTGTAGCAGCCAAGCCTAACACTGGAAATGAGCTTCAAGACTCTATTTAGAAACTGCTGGTGTTTGAGGCTAAGAAAAGGGAAAGGAGCAAGAGGAAAGCCAAGGAAGAAGTATCATTCAAAGTCTTTCCTAAACAGACTTCTGAGGCTCCCAAGGAAAAGGCTATGAGAATCAATAAAGTAGCTCCTAAAAAGCTAGCTCCTCGTAAGATGACACAAGAAATTGAGCAAGCTCGTGCTGAGATTATAGAAAAGTTTGCTAAGGCTATAAAGGAAGCAGGGGGCTGCTACCAGAGCTAAAAAGGTGACGCCTAAAAAGCCCGTTCTCAACCTGTCCAAGGAAGACAAGAAAGTAGTCCCATCTCGCCCTCGCAGAATGTCAAAAGAAGAAAAGAAAAGGGTTGAAAAAGAGGCTACTAACAAGAAAGCCCTTGAAGAGGCTATGAGAAGGCATAAGGAGGCTCTTGAGAAGAAAGCAGCCTTTGAGGCAAGAAGGAGAGAAAGAATAGAGAGGGATGCTCAGGTAGCTGCCAGAAAGGGCAGAGGAAAGGAGGAGAAAGGAAATTGCTCGAGGAAAAAGGGTATGGAAATACAAAAGAAGATTTCATACTCACAAGGCTAAAGAACCCAAGGCTAAAGAACCTTCAGCTCTGACAATCACTGAGCCTTCTGAAAATCCTGAGCAAGCCAAGGCTGAGACAGCAAGAACTAAGAAAGAAAAGGCTGAGCAAGCCAAGGCTGAGACAGCAAGATCTAAGAAAGAAAAGGCTAAGCAAGCCAAGCTAGAGAAACTTCATCAAGACAGATTCTTCTACTTAGATTCCTCCATTTCTGACTATCCTGATGAAGAATTCATGTCCAATCCCTCCGGAGACAATTTTAACAATGAAGGTGCATTAGTTTTTGAAAATCATGCTGCATATGCATCTTATATGGCCAAAACTGATGTATTTCCTTTTTGTGGAGTTATAGTGACAGATTCTGACTCGTGCTAAATTGTTTACATATGTTGAACATAATTTATCTAACACGTTTGTTTATTTCTTATGTTTTGTCATCATCAAAAAGGGGGAGAGTGTTAGAAATCTTAAGTTTTGATGAAGACTGGACACTATAGATAGCATAAGTAAAATGAACAGATAAGAATATAACTTAGTCAAAAAAGAATTAAGGGAAGTGACTAAGGAAAAACATAAGTCATCTAAATGTTAATCAGGTTCTATGGATAACAGTTATACTATCGCTAGAATAGAAGCCTATCGCTAGTAAATGAAGAAACAAGGATAATACTAGTGTTCGCCCTGCGCCGCAAGTGCACGGGTCACGCCAAGTAATAGAGTAGTGAGTAAAGTATCGTTCCCACGAGGATTTGTCCAAAACCCGGTCAAACAATGATTGTCACACTCTCGCCCAATTTGAGTAACACAAATGTTGAAATTGAAAATTAAATAAGAAAATAAAATGAAAATAAAATTATAAACAAGTGATTCTCCAACTTCAAGGATAAAATGGGTCCTAAGATTATCTATCCCCCTTGTACTTCTTAAAGCTCAATTAACCTCCCCTCAAAGAAGCTCTCAATAACACCATGTGCTAATCTAGGGTTCTTAGAGTACTAGTAAACGCTCTCTCAAGTCAAGAACAAGTGTTTAGTCTTATTAATTGCACAATCTCTTACTACAAGTTAATAAAACCCAATTATCAAGCTCCAACCCTAATGTGACTATGCAAGGCTAGCAAGTATATCTCTATCTTACCAACAAAACCATCCATTCGTCATGCAAACTTCCGGTTCTTGCACTACTCTACCCAAGTTCTACACTCAACCTAGCTCTCTCGAGTCATAAATCAAGTGAACCCAATATCTAAATGGTGATCAAGCACTTAGAAGCATTAGGAACGGAGTAAAATAAGTACATAGATATCATTAATCACAAATTAAGAGGAGGAATCAAGAATCAATACATACAAGGGTTCAAAATAATCCTAGAATCAAAGTATTTAGCTACTCATGTTCTACAACTCCAATGGAGCATATATATACAACATTACAATCAGAACAAGAGAAGAGAATGAAGAATGAAGAGATAAACCAAGAGAGGAAGCCCAAATCTCTTTGAAGCTCCAAGCCCAAGCTAAATCCCCACCAAGCTCCAAGCCCTAGCAGAGCAAAACACTCCCAAAATATGCCCAGAGGTCGAAGAATGAGGACTCTGAACAAAGCCCTAGCTTTTATATCACTTGAAACGCCCCCTGTTCTGTCCAAAACGCGCGTCTGATACGCAGTTCGCCGTGGGTCTCGCCGCGGCGAGCCCACGGCGAAGTCCAAAATTCCAGAAATGAGGAGGGCTCGCCGTGACTTTCGCCGCGGCGAGATGACGGCGAGCTATCCAAAATGGGCAGAGGCAGATGCACTTCGCCGTGACTTCGCCGCGGCGAGGCCACGGCGAAGGCTCATTTATTCTATGTTTTGCCTTTCTTTTCTTTATTCTTTGAGCTGCTTTGGCTTCTTATTTTTGTTCATGAGGGAGCTTGGTGGAGGGCTGAAATCTCTTGTTTATTGCATCAAATTATTCCTACAAAAATTACATAAAACAACATAAGAAATTAACTACAAAGATAATCAAAATCTACATAAATATACAATAATGTGCAACCGAAAATCAAATGAGCATTTTTCCCTCTTGAGTATCCAAAATGTATAAATAATAAACAAAAACTTAAGACAAATATACTCAAATAATCATGAATTTCTAGGAGTTATCAACTAGCTAATGAAAACTTGGCAATAAACTGAAAGGAAATGATTCTATCGCTAAAACCTCATAATGAACAGCTAGAAGAAATTACAACATGATCACTAGCGACAAGATGGTGAGTTATCGATAGTAGATGGTTGATAAGAAACAAAGTTTGAAGAAATAAAATTCACTAGCGCTAATATAGACTCTAGCGATATCACAAATAGCTAGCGAAAGTAGAACACTTAACATAGCTGCTAGCGATAATGAGTTTAGCTATCGATAATGAAATCACTTGCTTAAAATAACTTAGCATTCTGATAACTAATATACTATCTGTATACTCTGAGATAATAAATCCTTCTAGCGATAACATCTACTGTGCTTCACATGAATACTTGTTTTAGCTAACAAGTGCAGGATACTCTATGAAACTAGCGATATCATGAGATGATAACGCAACTGAAAAAGCTGCTTCACAAGTACAATGTTGCAGGTAGTTGGTAATCACAACCTATCTATCATAGCTCATCTTCTGCAAGAATTAAATGAAGTAAGAGAAGATAGATGACTAAGATGAAGATCATCATTAAATGCCAACGGCTAGGAGCTTCCAACGACTATATTCAAACGGATTCAAAGTTGAAAGTTTCAAGGAAGACAAAGACGACATATAAAAGCCAAAGCTTGAGCATTTATGAATAGAAAAAAAAACTGATATACATTCATTGATTATCTTTACCTACCTTCAGCTCAAAGCTTTATTACTCTTAGAGAGTTCATTTGTACTTCAGTTATTAACAAAATCTGTTCATTTAGTGAACTCATTTATTGAAATCCTCTACTGTTTGAGGTTGTTCTTAAGTCTTGGACTTTAGAACAGGGTTGTAGTCTTACAACTTGTAAGGGGGAGTGTTTAGAGGTATCTAAAGCTCTGTCTTGTAAAGGTTGTCAGGTGAACCTGGTTTGTAAAACCTGTGATTAGTGGAACCCAACGAAGAGTTGGAGAACTGGACGTAGGCAGTGTTTGGCCGAACCAGTATAAAGGATTGTCTTTGTATTTCAAGCTTAACTTTGGAAAGCACAATTCACCCCCCCCCTCTTGTGCATTTTGCCATTTACAGCCACTTCGATCATAGCCTCTGATCGATCACAGGGGGTGGTTTCTGATCGATCACACATTGATTACACATAGATCACAGCCTACATTACTTAATATCAAGTCAGAAAGTTACTCGCCTGATCGATTACAGGGGAACCCTGATCGATTAGGCATGTCCAAACGATTGCAAATAGATTATACTCAGATTACATGCTTTCTCTGATCGATCACTCAATATACTTTAATCAATCAATGCTCTCTGATCAATTAGACTTAGATTATCTTGTTACCTCTGATCGATTAATGCTCTCTGATCGATTAGACTTAGATTATCTTTGTTTCCTCTGATCGATTAGGTTTACTTCTCTGATCAATTAGTGTTCTCTGATCGATCAGGCTTATTTCTCTGATCGATTGAGCAACTACAATTCTAACTTCTAATCTGAACCTCATCTGATCCTGATCAATTAGGCTTTAAGTTTCTTAACTTTTAATTTGAACCTGATCGATTAGGCATCACTTAGGATTTTCTATTAGATTATTTCTAAGTCATCCCTGATTTTTACCTAGCCTTACTTTATGCCTAAGTTATATTTAGTTATCATCAAAACTCATTATTCTAACAGTATTTTCCTTTCTCTTTATGTAATGAATGAAGTATATATGTGGACTTTTCATCTTGCTCTTTGTTTCACAAGTGCTTGATCACCACTTGTTTAGTTGAATGAAATATGACTTGAGAAAGTGTATTTTGTTTTAGAACTTGGATGGAATGATTTTGGGCTTGAAGTTTATGGTTTTAAATGGATGGTTAGTTGGTAACATAGAGATATAGTTACTAACCTAACATTATCATTATGAGGTTGGTTGAGAATGATGCTTTGCATTAACTGTGGCAAGGGATTGTGCAATTAATGCAAGTATAAATTTGATTTTGACTTAAGAAAGCTTTTTCAAATATCTTAGAACCTTGGACTCACATATAACTTCATTGTGTTGTTAAAAAGAAGGGAAATTAATTAGTTCATGAAGTGGGAATGGTAACCCTAGGCTTTATTTCTATCTTGCACAAGTGTGTTTAACATCATCTTCTTAAATCACAACCTTTAAAATTATATTCTCCAATCATTTTCACTAATGTCACTACTACAAAAAGGCCATTTCTTGTCCCTAATTCACGTCACTTAATTATAAAACGGACATTGAAAAAAGCTTGGTGGCATTTTTGTAATTAAATATCATGCTGAAGAAGAAACCACGTCACAATAATGGCAAAATTGTGACGTGGATTATGGGTGTGATTAACCACGTCACATATTATAATTGCGTGACGTGGTTTTCCCCAAGTTTTAAATTTTTTTAATAATAAACCACGTCACATATAGAAAATATGTGACGTGGTTTGTAGTAAATAATCAGTTTTCGAATTTTTTTTTTAATTTTTATGAAACCACGTCATATATATAAAATATGGGACGTGGTTTCATAGATAATCAGGGAATTTTTTTTTAATTTTTAAGAAACCACGTCACATATATAAAATATGTGACGTGGTTTGTGGATTTTCTTTTTTTTTTATTTTTTAGAAACCACGTCACATATAGGAAATATATGACGTGGTTTCATAGATAATCAGGGATTTTTTTTTTAATTTTTAATGAAACCACGTCACATATAGGAAATATGTGACGTGGTTTCTCTTAAACAACGTCACATATATCTAATATGTGACATTGTTTTGAGAAACCACGTCACATATTTCCTATATGTGACGTGGTTTCATTAAAATTAAAAAAAAAATACAAAACCTGATTATAATTTCAGCTCCATATCTCCCTCACCCAAAGCTCAAAACCCGCGCCAGAATTTCAGCCCCCTCCCTCCAAAGCTCAAATCCCTCAGCTCTCTCCTCTCTCCCTCACCCCTTACCCCTCAGCTCTCTCCCAAAACACAAATAGGTTGAAGAAGAAGAAGCTCTCTGCTCTCTCCCAAAACGCAATCAGGTGCAAAATGTCTCCCTCAGCTCTTAGCTCTCCGTGTTCTTGGTTTCTTTCCCTTGCATTTTCGTTTGTGTTTTTGGTTTTTTTTCCCCTTGCATTTTCGTTTTCTGGGTTTTGGTTGGTGTTGGTTTCCTTGCATTATGTTGAAATTTCTGTGAACTCATTTTCCCCTGCATTTTCGTTTTCATTTTTTTGTGTTTATTTCTAGGTTTGATTGCTCTGTTTTGATTAATTTGTTTAGTTGATTAGTGCCCAGTTGTCTCTGATTTCTTGTTGATTTTGGAATGCTGCCCAGTTCGTCTAATTAATTTGTTGTTAATTTGTTTAATTTGTTTTCATTAGTGCCCAGTTCTTCTCTAATTTGTTTAGTTTTCATTTCTTGTTGATTTTCGTGCAATTCTTTGAATTGCTAGTTGTGATTTTCTGGGTTTAATCTAACAAAGGGGAAAACAAATAGTACAAGTGTATAATGGTGTTTAGAAATGCTTTTTGATTGATATGTTTCTATATACATTATTTGGGTGATTATGCTGCAATATATTGATAAGAGGTGATGATGTTTAAATGTTAATTATTGAAGTGTAAATCATTGATTAAATAATTAAGGACTAGTAAGAGAATGGTATGGCTTATGTTCTTAATTAGGCTGAAAAGGGAATTAAAAGAATGGCTAATTTGATTTTGTCTAGAACTTTGGGTGATCAAGGTTTTATTGAGCTAAAACAAATATGGAGGTTAATGTGCTAAGAGATTAATTCAAAAGACATTGTTATTGGTAACTAAAATTGGATTAAAAAGTAATAGGCTTAAGTTTGAGAAATGATGTACATTTTGATTATTGGAAATTTAGTGTTTGATTTGTGTTTTGTGAATTATGCTTGGAAATTTAGTCTTGATCAATGGTTTTGTAAAGAAAGGAGGTTGTGTTTCTAACTATTAATTAGTTGTCTGAAATATGGAAGTAATTGATTTAATATTTCTAAGTGTTCACTACCTTATTCTTCTTAAACATTGATTCCGTGGTTTTGCATGTATGGTTTTAAATGTATTATTTTGAAGTCTAATTCTTTGGTTTGTTGATTATTGGTTGTGTCAAGTGAAGTGTATGTAGAGAGGAGTATCAAAACCATTTAGCTCTTCTGTTGAATCTTGTTGGAGATTTTATTTTTAACCTTTTCCAATATATACAGGTAACTGGTCCAAATCAGAAATCGATTCTTCTAACCCATATCACCATAAGGGTAATCTTTGTCTTGCTAAGCCACCTAGAGGTATGTTATTGATTTTATCTCCTCCATTGAACAATAAGGAATATGACTATGCTCTTATATTCTTGTGACTACTATGATAATTTCCGTTGACAACTTGTGTTTCTCTAATTTTACTTGGCTTGTTTCTGCTTTGTGTAAGTCATTGATCTGATTGTTGGTTTGCTCTATTCCCCTGAATTAATATGTGATTTCATTGGGATTTCTAGTTTCATTTTGGATTATCTTAGATTGTAAATGTAATTTTTGGATATCATACTTACAAGGGAAAACTCTGCGAAATTTTTTAAAAAATTTGCATGAAGTTAAGTTAAGTGTATTGCATGCCCATTTCTTCACAAGGTAGTGAGCTAAAATTGACTAATTTGTTGGACATATGGCATAGGTTTAATAGAATGGATCGTAGTTGGATGCATGCATTGAGAACCACTAAAGAGTATCAAATGGGGGTGGAAGAATTTATTAAATTTGCCAAAAGAAACGTGGCTAGTAAGAATGGCATGTATCGTTGCCCTTGTGTGAAGTGTGCAAATGCTTATTGTAAGAGCGTTGATGATATAAAGGATCACCTTCTTTGTGATGGGATCAATCTCCGTTATAAGAAGTGGTTTTGGCATGGGGAATTGGGAAGTACCGTAGATGAGTGCACGTCACAAAATGTAGAAGCAGTGATGGATGATGTTTGTGATGATGGAATGGACGAGATGATCAATGACATTAGGGCTGAGTCATTTTCTGTGGTAGATGAGTTTGAGAAGTTGCGGAGTGATGCAGAGACACCGTTGTTCCCGGGGTGTACTAAGTATACTCGGTTGACCGGCGTCCTGAAATTGTTGAAAATAAAGACAGAAAATGGGTGGGCGGACACGGGTTTCTCGCAGTTGCTTGAAGCTTTGAGTGATATGTTCCCTGCCGGCAATGTGCTTCCGAAGCGTATGTATGAGGCTAAAAAAGTTTTAAGCAAGATGGCGGTGGAGTATAAGAAGATACACGCTTGTCCTAATGATTGCGTGTTGTACAGGAATGAGTATGCCGGCCTGAAAGAGTGTCCTAAATGTGATACTCCGAGGTACAAGCCGAGAAAGGATGCCGTTGGTGATGATGATGGATCAAAGAAAGGGGTACCTTTGAAGGTAATGTGGTACCTTCCAATTGTACCACGGTTTAAACGCTTGTTTGCAAATGAGGCAGAAGCAAAGAAACTGAGATGGCATTGTGATGAGAGAATCTCTGATGGAAGATATCTCCGGCACCCTGCTGACTCTCCTCAATGGAAGAAAATTGATTCAATGTTTCCTGAATTTGGTGGTGAGCCGAGGAATCTTCGTCTTGGACTGTGTACAGATGGATTCAATCCTTTCGGGAGTCTCAGTAGCACACATAGTGCTTGGCCAGTTTTGCTGGTCATTTACAACCTGCCTCCTTGGTTGTGCACGAAACGCAAATATGTGATGATGTCTATGATGATTTCTGGGCCGAAACAGCCTGGGAACGATATCGATGTCTATCTTGCACCTTTGATTGAGGACTTGAAGATGTTGTGGGAGGAAGGCGTCGATGTTTTTGATGCGTACAGGCAGGAGACTTCAAGTTGCGAGCTATGCTGTTTACCACAATAAATGACTTCCCTGCATATGGCAATCTTTCTGGTTACAGTGTGAAGGGTTATATGGCATGTCCTATATGTGAGTTGGACACAAACTGCCACCAGCTTAAACATGGAAGAAAGACCGTTTACCTCGGTCACAGGAGGTTTCTTGATCAGTTTCATCCTTATCGTAGACTAAAGAAGTGTTTTAATGGCTCATCTGAATATAGATTTGCTCCGACCCCCTTAACCGGGGAGGAAGTTTTCAGCCGTGTTAAGAATGTTAATGTGGTATTCGGTAAGAAACAGAAGAAGAAGAAGACCAGTTCTGAGAAGATCATTTGGAAGAAGAGGTCAATCTTCTTTGATCTACCATATTGGCAATTTCTGGATGTGAGGCACAGTATAGACGTGATGCATGTGGAGAAAAACGTCGGTGATAGTCTTGTTGGAACGTTGTTGCATATACAAGGGAAGACTAAGGACGGACTCAATGCACGGTTAGACTTGGCTGAAATGGGTATAAGACAACGGTTGCATCCTATAGTCAGTGAAAATGGAAAGAGGGCTTATATGGAACCTGCTGCTCATACACTCTCTAAACAGGAGAAAAAAAAGTCTTTGTGAGTGTTTAAGTGGGATCAAGGTGCCGCAGGGTTATTCTTCTAATGTTAGTAGACTTGTGTCTATGAACGAGTTGAAGTTGGTTGGAATGAAGTCGCATGATTACCATGTATTGATGCAACAATTCTTACCAATTGCTATAAGAGGCATTATGCAAGATGATGTGAGGATGACTATAACAAGACTGTGTATGTTTTTCAATGCGATATGCAGCAAAGTCATCGACACTAAAAAGCTCGACGAGTTGGAAAATGAGGGTTACATTATATTGTGCCAATTAGAGATGTACTTTGCTCCAGCCTTTTTCGATATTATGGTGCACTTGATTGTTCATTTGGTAAGGGAGATAAGGCTATGTGGCCCTGTTTATCTGAGGTGGATGTACCCTTTCGAGCAATTCATGAAAGTTTTGAAAGGGTATTCCAAGAACCCACATCGACCTGAGGCATCAATTGTTGAAAGATACTTAGTTGAGGAGGCAATGGATTTTTGCAAATCGTATCTAAAAGGGGTTGAGGAAATCCCCCGACATGAAGATGGGATTGGTAAGGGGGTACGAGGCGTTAAAGTGAAGACTATGTGCCGTGAAGAGGTGTTACAAGCACACCTGTACATATTGAATAATATGGAAGAAGTGCAGCCTTATTTGGACGAGCATAAGAGGATCCTGAAAGAAAAGAATCCGAAAAAGAGTGATATGCAGATTTCTAACGAGCATAATAGGACATTTATTGGGTGGTTCAAGGAGTATGTTGAAAAGGAGACTGGTGCGCCGGATACAATAAGATGGTTAGCCGGAGGGCCTCGTTTTGAGGTTGTCACTTGGTCCTCTTTTGACATAAATGGTTATTCCTTCTACACTAAGGCCCAGGACAATAATAGCACCATGCAAAACAGTGGCGTGATGGTGGTAGCCGAAGCGATGCACTTCTCCAGTTCGAAAGATAAAAACCCAAGATTGGCTTCCATGGCATATTATGGCGTAATTGAAGAAATTTGGGAAGTTAGTTACACAAAGTTCAAAATTCCAATCTTCAAATGCAAGTGGGTTAACAATAGCGCAGTTGTGATTGATCCCCATACTGGTATGATCTCAATTGATCTTCAGAAGGCTGGGTACAGAGATGAGCCTTTTATTTTAGCAAGTCACGCAAAACAGGTGTTCTATGTAACAGATCCCGCAAATAAGCAATTGTCCATAGTCTTGCAAGGTAAAAAGCAAAAGGACCGTGCTCCCAATTTAGATCTAGATGAGATACAACCTTTAGGCGCAGGACCACCTGAACCAAGTGAATTTGAATTGGTAGATGATGATGACCAATTTGCCTCTAGAAATGATCATTGTGAGGGGATATGGGATAACATATAAAGTGAGAACCTTTTTGAATTATCATGTATTAATTCTTGTTAATGTTTTTGTTTTGGTTTTGTGAAGGTTGTGGAATTGTGACTCATCACATCTTTGATATGTTAACAGGTACATGGCGGACGATGATAACAATCAGCAACGGAACGATCCCCCTCGGAGAAAGGGAAGAGGTCCGACGAAGCTCAATGAAGTTGTTGTCCGTCAAGGGACAAATGTGCAGCCTATCCGTGTGGATTTTGACGATGACATGAATCCTATCGGGGAAGTTGGTGCGAATTTCATCAGCTACATAGGTTTTGTGGTGAGGAACCGGATAAGCATCTTGGTTAACGATTGGCGGAGAGTCAACAAAGACGTTAAGGATCAATGTTGGTCAGATATTTTGGTATGTTTTATCATTATACTTCTGTTTGTTCCTAATATGTATGTATTCTTATTTCCACTTAATTCAACTAATGTGTTCGTCATTATTTTCAGCAAAATTTTGATGTCCCAAACACACAATTTTTCAAGGATTTTTGGTTGGGAGAAGGGCGCAAGATGTGGAAGAATTTCAAGAATCTCCTGACCAGAGAATACGTCTTTGGAGACAAGCAGGGTCAAGATCCAGGTCAGAGCTATCCCAATATTGACCCAGACACTTGGAAGCAGTTTGTTGCATCACGGCTAGACGAAAAGTTCAAGGTCTGTATATTTCATAAATAGCTTTTTAACTTTGGTTAAAAATTGTACTGTTAACACATTATATTAGTTAACTAACTTAGTCTTAGTTTCACAGGAGGAGAGCGAAAAACAAAAGAAGCGACAAGCGAAGAATATCTATAAGCACACGATGTCTCGGGGTGGTTACAAGTGGCTAGAGAAAAAGTTGACCCAGAAACAAATTGCAGAAATGGAGGAAGCTGCACGGTCCGATCCTACCTTTGTTGTAGAGCCTCTGCCGCCCTTCCCACGTCATACGAAATGGGCTGAGGGAAGGAAGAATAAAGAAGGAAAATTTGTGACTCCGGAGGTTGAGAAAGTTGCACAGAGGATTGTAAGTATTTTATTTGGTGTTTATGCATTTAACTTGTGGTTTTGTAGCACATTGCAAATTATGATTTTGTTGGGTCATTACAGGAAGAACTTGAGGAGCAAGCCACCCAAGGGTCCTTCACACCTTCTGGGAGGATGGACATCCTTGCCACGGCAATTGGGAAGCTCGACCACCACAGTCGAGTTATCGGGGAGCCGAGGAATGTCGGGCTGACCAAGTATTTCGGTCGCAAACCCCGATCTCACGCCCGTAGAGAATCCACTGAGGAGATTATGGCCAGGGCTCGGGCGGAGATGAAGGCCGAGTTCCAGGAACAGTTGGATGCACATATCCAGCAGCTTAATGAGCAGATCCGGATACAGGTTGAGGCACAAGTCCGAGCATCTACCGTACAGCTCGGACTCACGACGAATTCTTCTGGACAAAATAATCAGGTTTGATCATCTACTAAATATGTTGATTTCCATATTCCGGGTTCATCAATTATAGCCTTACTCTGTATATTTTCATCCCTTGCAGGAGTCTCTCGGTACCGCCGGTCCAAGCGGCAAAGACAGCTGCAATCAGCCTGGACAGTTAGGATCAATTCATGAGGACGACTCAGATCCCACACCAGAAAACAACCCTGACTATGGAGAGGAGTGTTATCTCCATCTTGATTTCCCTCGCCTGCGCGCGGTAGCCAAAGCTCTCCAGTTCCCGAACGCCTCCCTCATACATAATTTTCCTATTGATGAGGACCAAGTGAAGGTGTCCGTTAGAGCTGTCCTGAGCAATGAAGCGGGGGTAGATGTACCATTTCCCGATCATGAAGTCACCAAATTAGGCGAGGCGGTCGGGGCATTCATCTTGTGGCCTAGATATCTTGTACACAAGAGCCCACAAAAGGGGCCAGACCCGCCGGTTGATGTGGTATGTACACTTAAGTCTTGAGACTGCTTGTTTGATATTTTTTTGGTTTAGGCATAACATAACAATGATTGTTTCCATCTCCCTGCAGACCTTTTCAGACGAATATCCTTCTCTCCAGCTCCTACGGGAGATGCAGCCAAATTTGGAGTCTGTGCCCTTTACGATACCTCCAGGAGTAGTCAGTCCTGACCGTACATACCAATTTTTGCTTCAAGGTTCCCAAGATATCAGGGAGTTTTTGCTGCTGCAGGAAATTGACCTTGGATGGCTTGAGTTAGCGACTATGTAATAAATGACCGTTACTTTTTATGTCTCAGTTGTATTTCTTATTAAATCCCTTTTTGATTTCAACTTGTCTATGATATATAGGTACTTCCACAGCTTGTGTAACAGATTAGGCAGGGGACAATACAGATTCTTCAGTCCAATGGCATTGGTGATGAGGGATAATTTCAATACCCCGGCGGAGCAGAGGAATTATGATGACAACATGCAGGCATACGTCAACCATCAAATGTCAGTGAACCGGGGAACTATCTATTTTGCACCTATTCTTGAAGAGTAAGTTTGATTGTTTCCTTTTGCCAACTTTTCATCATTATACACATTTGTAAATGTTATGATTATTTTTAATGTCTTTCAGTAAGCACTGGGCACTAGCTGTCGTTTGCCCTAGGGATCATTGTCTGGTTTGGTTTGACTTGTTGAGGCGCAATATAACCCCCTATCATAGAACTCTCCTATCGATGTGAGTAGTGTTAATATCTTTATTATATACTAGTGTCCCAAATAAATTAGTCACATATATATATGTACTCATTTTGGTTCCATTTTAGGGGTATATCTCAGTGGCATTCAATGGAAAAAACTGGTCAAGAACATCAAGATGTCGTGCTACAAAGACCTAGAGTAAGTACTTTTGATTTAAATTCTTTCAATGTTAGTCAATTGAGATTTATTAAATTGATTGCTATTAATTTATACCGTTTCTTGTGATTGAAGTGCCCTAGGCAACCGACTAATAAGGAGTGCGGATATTACGTCATGAAATATATTTTTGACATTATTATTAGTGAACGAACCGGATCATTCTCACAGGTACAAGTTAAATTCTTGTATGATTGATACAGTTAATACATAAATATATAATGTTTTATATAATTTCTTTGCATTGATAATCACATCTTTATTGTTGCAGTTTTATGATATCAACGCATTTACAGATGAAGATCTTGATTCAATTCGTGAGAATGTTGCTGAATTTTTGCTTTCGGAATTGGTTAGTCTTGGTTAGTAGAGATGATTGATCATTGTATAAAATACTAAATTGTGTAACACTAATGGTTAATTTGTGAAGTAGTAGTAAACACAAGTTATATATGGTTAGTATGATTGATTACTTATGTTAGCTTGGTTGATTGCTATTTGTGGTGAATCTGTTTTCTGAGACAGCAAAAACAAGAAAAAGAAAATGGGATCACATGAAAATATTAAAATTTAATTTAAAAATAATAATAATCCACGTCACATGTTTATAAACATGTGACGTGAAATGTTCTGGCAAGAAACCACGTCACTTATTAGCCAAATAAGTGACGTGGTTTCTCCAAAACCACGTCACATATAACTAAAAATGTGACGTGGTTTATGAGAAACCACGTCACTTATTTGGCTAATAAGTGACGTGGTTTCTCCACGCCACATTCCACGTCACATGTTTTCTGAACATGTGACGTGAAATCTTAGCCATTTAATAAAAAAAAATTATTCAGGGACTTATCTACGTCGCTTATTTCATAAGTTGTGACGTGGAAAATATGACTTTCCACGTCCCCAATTTTAAGTGACGTAAAATCTCCATATTTTCTAAGTCACTACTTTTTATGTCACATAAAAAAGTGACATGAAAACCCCTAAATAACAGACATGGAAACTCCTTTCTGTAGTAGTGTGTCTAATTAATCACCCAATTAGTACTAATGAATTAACCCATTTATCAATCCCTGTGAAACGACACTTTTTCCTATACTACCTTTTTAATTTGATGACCTGTACGCTTACGATAATGACCATAAATGGCCGATAAGTCAGCTATTACAAAAACTATATAAACAATTCTGAATCACTCTTGCTTGATCAATCGATGCTTCTGCAAATAAAATTATATCATCGACAAAAAAGAGGTGAGATATTGGCGGGCCATTTTTAGTAAGCCTGATTGGATTCCACTCCCCTTCCTCTATTACCAATTGAATGAGATGAGCTAACTTTTCAATTATGATCGCAAAACGATAAGGAGAAATAGGATCACCTTGACTAAGACCTCTTGATGGCTCAAAAACATCTGCCTTTTCTCTATCCCATAACAGTTGCATACTCGGTGATGTGACAAAATTCATAATCAACTGCCGAAAATGAACAGGAAGATCAAGATCCTCAAGACACCCAAGTGAAAAATGCCAATTAACACGATCATATTCCTTCTCAAGATCAATTTTGATTGCCATAAATCCCTTCTTCTGAGTCCTCATGGATCTCATGGAATGGACTACTTCTTTAGCAATAATAATATTGTCACCACTTAATCTTCCTGGCACAAAGCTAATTGATTTGGGGATATGATACTATGTAGGGCAAGTTTTAATCTATTCACAATCACTTTCATCAAAATTTTATAAATCACATTACATAAGCTTATTGGTCTCAGATCTATGACTGTCTCCAGGGGGTCTTTCTTGGGGATTAGGACAATCAAGGTACCATTAATTTCTTTAACAGTTTCAAGATTAGAGAAACTATATTGAACGAAATTCACCACCGAGCTATCCACAATATTCCATTGGTTCTGGTAGAAAAGAACATTAAAATCATCCAGTCCTGGAGTTTTTAAAGGCCCCATACTAAATAGAGCTTTTCTACTTTCTTCTACCGAGGCTCCTTTTGCACATCCTTAGATAAAGATTTTGCTAAAAGAGGGATAAGTATACATGCATGTTAACTTCAGTCTCTCAACCAAATCTTCATTGAAAAGCTTTTCAAAATAATTGGTGGTCAACTCTTTTAACATACCTGTGTCATATATCCAATTATTTTCATCATCACAGAGGGCAGTTACTCAATTAGCTTTTTTCTTGCTATTTGCACATGACTAAAAAAATCGCGAATTTCTATCTCCATAGACAGTCCATTCCAAACGAGCTTTTTGGGCCCAAACCAAGGAATCTTGGATCAACACATCCTCAAGCTCCTTCCATAGATCTTTTTAAAGCTAAAGCAATTGAGGTGAGGACCCCTTCCTTCTGATAGCATTATTAACTCCATCAAGCCATCTTAATAATTTCCTTTTCTTTGCTTCAGTGTGGCCAAAAACGCACTTATTCCATTCTGAGTAGACCTCAGTAAAATGGGAAATATTCCCCCCAAGACCTGTCGGGATCCCACTCCTTTTGCACAAGAGAATCAAAACTCTCAGGAAGGACCCAAGCTGGAAAGAAGTGGAAGGGCCGATTCGGCCCACTCCGATGACCGGACTTCAATGTATGAAGAAGAGGTCTATGATCGGACTTATACATAGGAAGATGTGCTATTGAGGCATCTAGAAACAGACTCATCCACTCCTCATTTGCTAAATTAAACATCTATCAAGTCTAGCTTCAGAGGACCCCCTTTTCCAAGTAAACTTTGGTCCTACAAAGCCCACGTCAATCATGTATGAGCTCTCCAGCAGCCACTGTACGAAGTCACGGTCGTGCGCTAGTTTATGAGTAGAAATAGAAAATCTTTCACTATCTAGGTATGTAGCATTCAAGTCACCTCCCAAGAGCCATGGACCCTAAACCATAGATTCCAATCTTGACAAATGGTCCTAAAGGGCTGGACGAGCTAGTGGCTGAGGGCTAGCATACACAATAGTCATCTAGCACTCCCCTTCTCTTTATGAGACTTTAAAGTGAATGAATTGTGAGTCACATTCTAAGACATTCTGCTTGCCTATCGTTGAATCCCACAGCCACCAAACTCCTCCATTATATCCTTCAGCATCGACTGGCATAAAATTATCAAAATCGAGTTGCCGAACTTGACTTTCGGATTTCTCTTTGGCACATTTAGTTTCAAGCAAAGCCAAAAAATCAATTGGTAGTGCCTTTTAAGGTTACGAACTAAACCCGAGAAACTTTGGGCTCCAGTTCCTCTAGCATTCCATATCATCCAATTCATTGGGAAACAACTTCAGGTAAAGGAGATGGACCCACATCCCTTGGAACATTCTCTAATTCTTCCATTGTAACATCCCACGTTAATTTAAATCTCACCTGACCCATTCTTCTCATTTTTAACCATAACACCTATACAATTATTCAAGGTAGACACCACCATTCCAGTATCCGAAACATACTGAGATCCTTCATTTTGAGATGTATTCACTTCTTTAACATGTTGCTTTTTATCATTTGGCCTGTACGACAACTCACTTGAACTTATTTGGTTAGCCTGAGGAACCTCAAATGGATTATTTGAGATTATGGGCTTGCTACTTGGGCCAACTTAGCCTTTCTTTTTAGCTCTGTCATGTGCAGGAGGCCTATTCTCTTTACCACGTGTCATAATCTTCAGATCATTCATCCTTTTTTATCCAACTGGCACCCACCACTACTACAAAAAGTACTTTTAACGTCACAAATTTTGGGGGTTTTCACGTCACTTTTTCAGGGGACATTGAATCAAGTGACATGAAAAATGGACTTTTAACGTCACATAAACAAGTGACATAGAAAGTCAGAGAAACAACGTCACACATAATATTATGTGTGACGTTGTAAGTTGCTCGGAGAAACCACGTCACACATAATATCTTGTGTGACGTGGTTTCCTGGAAACCATGTCACACATCATATCTTGTGTGACGTGGTTTCCAGGAAACCACGTCACACAAGATATTATGTGTGACGTGGTTTCTTTTTTTTTAAAAAAAAAAACGTTTTTAATTTTTTTATTCCCCGTTGATATTCAGCAATTTGAGAACAAAAACCTATTCAAACCAATTTACAAGACTTATAAAACATTTTGGCAAGTATGCAATATTTGCAGCAATTACAACGTAACAGCATTTGCAAACCAATTTACAATTGAACATTAAACATTCTATGGCAGACCAATTTACAAGACTTACAAAACCATTAAATATTCTATGGCATTTTTTGCAATTTACAATTGAGAAAAAAAGGCAGCAGATTTAATTATCAGGAAAAAAAGGAAAAGAAGGAACCTGGATGAAGTGAAGCTGCGAACGGAGGCACGATTGAAATTGTTGAACCCGATAGGAGGAAAACAGAGCTGAAAAAAAACCTTGAACAAGTAAAAAAAAAGAACCCTATAGAAATTGCATATTTAATTACCAGAAAAAAAAAAAGAAAAAAGAAAAGAAGAAATGAACCTGCAGGTGGAGGGTGAGGGGGATGGGGGGCGTCTGGGGGGAGCTGTGGGGGGAGGGAAGGGGGGAGCTGTGGGTTAGGGGGTGGGGGAGCTGTGGGCACCAGGGGGAGCTAGGGGTGTTGGAGGGGGGAGCTGTGGGCGTTGGGGGGGTAGGGAAGCTGAGGACACGGGGGTGTGGATGAGGGAGAGTTGGAGTTGATGTTTTTGTTTTGGGGGGGGTGGGGGTGGGAGACAGCTGGAGTTGATGGTTTTTATTTTGGGGGGGCGCGAAATGAAAAAATTAAAGTGGGGGAGCGGGAAATAAAAAAAAAAGGAGGGGACGGGTTTTCCACGTCACACCAAAATTTTGGTGTGACGTGGAAAACAACTTTCAACGTCACACCACATTTTGGTGTGACGTTGAAAGTGGTTTCAATGTGGGAGGGGGGGCGGGAAATGAAAAAAAAAGAGGGACGGGTTTTCCACGTCACACCAAAATTTTGGTGTGACGTGGAAAACAACTTTCAACGTCACACCACATTTTGGTGTGACGTTGAAAGTGGTTTCAATGTGGGAGGGGGGCGGGAAATGAAAAAAAAAAAGAGGGACGGGTTTTCCACGTCACACCAAAATTTTGGTGTGACGTGGAAAACAACTTTCAACGTCACACCACATTTTGGTGTGACGTTGAAAGTGGTTTCAACGTCACACCAAATTTTGGTGTGACGTTGAAACATTTTCCATGTCACACCAAAATTTGGTGTGACATGGAAAGTACTTTTCAATGTCACACTTAATTTAAGTGTGACATTGAAAAGTTTCAACATCACACTTAATTTTAAGTGTGATGTTGTTTCTTTCTTCTTTGTTTTCAATGTCACATTTTTAAATAAGTGACGTTAATTGGTGACATAAAAAGGGCTTTTTGTAGTAGTGCACTCTGAAACCTTTCTATTTAAATCGAATCCCATGCCATTACCGTTATCAATTATCTTCAATGCCTTTCCTTCATTCATCTTCACGTGCCCCATAATCTTTGCTGAGCCATGTATCACTCCCTTAATAGATTCTCCATCCTGATTTTTCGCCATCCTCTTATCATCACCCATAATATCTGAAACTGTATTTCTCCCCCTAAAATCTCGCTTCAATATTCAAATATTTCCATACTCGTACTTTGACGGGGGAGCTTCATCGGCGCTACTCATCGCTGTTTTCACCTGTTCATCCTTTTGTGTTATGAGGCTTCCATTTTGTCTATCCTTTATGATTGTCTCATCTTTTCCACTATTGGAATTATCTTTCTTATTGATCCTCTGGTAATCATATTGACAGTTATCCTTTTGATGACCATAGCGACCACACTTGAGCATACAAGGTGAAATCCCTCATAAATGATTGGTCACTTTTCTCCAAAAAGCTTCAAACCCCAGAAACAATGGTTGATGCAAATCAATCTCTACACAGATTCTTGCCAAGCCTCCCTTATCATAAATTGATGTTGATCTATCGATCTTGATAGTTTTCTTCACCATATTACCAATGCGTCTCAATGACTTAACATTATAAAGCTCCAAGGGTAAATCAGGAAGTCTAATTCACGATGCAACTCTCCTCTGCATATATGCTTTCCAAGGGTTAAAATTTGGGCTCCATCTCTGCACAATCAGGTAGTGATCATCAATCATCCATGGTCCTCCTTGGAACGCATAATCCTGATCCTCCCTGGTAGAAAAAGAAACAATGAAATATCCATTGCTCAGAGAAATGATCTTCAACAGATCTCGGGGTCTCCACATACGATTGATCCTATCTGTGACAATATGTTTTACTATATCAGCACCCATGACTTTGATAATTTAAGAGTTCATCCACGGCCGACATTATGCAGTATAATCTTCAGCCGTCATTTGAAGTTTCGGAGTCTTCCCATCACTATCCATGGCACTTGTACCAACCTCATCTGATTCGTCAGATTTTCCTCTAGCATGTTCATCTTTATTCTTCTTGTCAATATATGCCCTCCAACCGTTAGTGATATCCTCCTCCTCTCATGCTTGACCAAAAAACCTGCTAAGACAGGAGATAAAAGTTTATCCTGGTACGAAGCAGGTAAAAGCTGGCATTGCACATTGGAAGCTTCCACTCCTTCTTTCTCAAGATCTTTTGACTTCTACCCACCTTTACCAAACACAAATCCCTGCACCAGAAAGAAATTATGATCCTTCCCACCATCACCACTACCTCACTACAAGAAATTGGTGTCGCCGCCAAAAGCCAAAAAAGTTGCCGCCAAAGGGTTTTGGTGGGGACAAAAAGTCGCCGCCAAGTCGCCACCTATGAGACCGTCGCCGAAAGTATTGGCGGCGACTAATAAAAGTCGCCACCAAAAGTGTAGCTTCGGCAGGCCATAGCATGTCTCCACCAAAGCTATGGCCTTCGGTGGCGACTTTTGTCGCCGCCAAAGCCCTTTTTTTAAGAAAAAAAATTAATTGATATTCATTTCCCATTAAATGTATATCCTATAAACAAATAAATAAATCATTTAAAAAATAAATATTGGCAACAATAATACATTATACTAGTAAAATCAATTATATTGTACCCAAAAAACAATCTTATACATAATATTCAAAGTGGAGATCAACATATATAGATACCAAGTCGGATGAAAAGACTAGGGGCACTAGAAAAAGCAGCAGAGGTATGGGGATTTGCTTACATATTTTTCATCAAGGCAGCGAATTGAGCTTGCATTTTTTTGTTCCATTCTTTGTTCCCATTGTATACGCTCTTCTTCCAGCTTTGCTTGCTTTGCCGCACGCTCTTCTTCCAGCTTTGCTTGCTTTGCCGCACGCTCTTCTTCCATCTTTGCTAGACTTGTTCAATTGAAATCAAAGAAAAATAATGTTCTTATCAATTACCATAGAGGAGATTACTTGTCCAATTAAAAATATTAGGATAAAAACAAGAAAAAGCAACTATAAATTCACAGGAAAAAAATTAGTGATCTTAACACTTAGGGATCCAATTTTACTACAATTGAACTTAATCAGATCATCAAAGTCATTATTTTTAGCTTTCATCTTCCGAAAAAAAACCCAAACAAGAATAATCCCACCTTACTTTCTCTCCCACGCATAACTGGAAAAAAAAACTACGCTGGTATACCCAAAAAAAATGTTGTATTTGTAATTTAAAACAACGTTGGTGTACTCAAATCAGTATTAAAATAATTTAACCTCTAAAATATATCTTCACAGAAAATAACAATTGAGATTCCAGCAAGTATTGAAGGGAAACCACTTTGACAAACTCTTTTTCTCTTTGCCACTATACCTTCCCAACAAGCAGGCACTACTACAAAACAGGGTTTTCACGTCACAAATTTCGAACTTTTCACGTCACTTTTCAAGGGGACATAAATTCAAGTGACGTGAAAAACTGAACTTTTAAAGTCACACCAAAAAGTGACGTAGAAAGTCAGATTTTTCACGTCACAAATTACAAAATTGTGACGTTGTTTCTCCAAAATTAGATGTTAATGATGTGCATATGAGGGAGAAACCATGTCACATATTACATACTATGTGACGTGAAAAGTTCCGCCTGGACTTTCCATGTCACAAATTGGTAAATTTGTGACATGGAAAGTCAGAAACCACGTCACAAATTGGTAAAATTGTGACATGAAAAGTCTAGGCGGAACTTTTCACGTCACATATCACAAATTGGTAAATTTGTGACATGGAAAGTTAGAAACCACGTCACAAATTGGTAAATTTGTGACATGGAAAGTCTAGGCGGAACTTTTCACGTCACATATTATGTAATATGTGACGTGAAAAGTCTGATTTTTTTTTAAAAAAAAATAGGGGCATTTTTTGCATTGGAATCACTCACAATCCAAAAAATGCCCCTTACATTAACATTTGAATTATAAAATAGGGCAATTTTTTGGATTGGAATCACCCACAATCCAAAAAAAAAGCCCCTACGCATGCAACATCTCATACAATTCTAAAAGTGCAAGAACAATATTCATATGCAAAAATTAACAAGAAAACATGTCCTACCAACCACGGATTAACATATCCAAAGGCATCATATGAACACAACACTGAAATGAGACTAAAAGAATATATACAGTAATCCCATAACAAAAGTTATGAAATGGCGGGCTTCTTAGTTGCAATTGTTACAACAACAAAAAAATGATGCCTCCAATAGATATGAGAGTTACTGAATCAAAGGTTCAAGCATCCAATTGTGTCTGCATGACTTCGTGATATTATTTTCAGATCTGCAGAATGAATTGAAATCCTTTAACAATGATTATAGTTACCAAACCCCAAGTACTCATACGATTTCAACAATATACCATTAATCATTTTCAGCTCTACTTGACTTGCTAGCAATCCAACCACTAGGAGACAAAGTCCACTACATCATCTTCCATTCCTTTAAAAACAAAACCAGACACCCACCAATACAAAAATTTTAGACCTTAATACATCTCTGTATATCTATGTCCTACTAATATTATATATTGATCAATAAACTCTTACTAATATGCCATCATTAGATCCTTCACTTCCTCCATGCATATGATAAATCCCATATATCTCCACTCTTTCTATTTTCAGCAACATGCAAAGTTTTCATTTTAAATGTTAAGTACCTCTAATCTATCTAATAAGAGAAGAATAAGTTTGAAGGGTCAAAATGCTCATCTCATAAATTTCAAACTGAATCATGTTTATTGTCTATGCTTTTCAAGAGTCCTTGTATACTTTAAAATGGTTATAAAAATCTCATTAAATCCATACACCTTAGTACTCTTCCTCTTGCTTTCTTACTTTGCTCCTCTCGACCTTTCACCTCCTAAAGGTCATTCAAGCTCATTTAAGATGCCTAAAACATCAACTTAGGCCAAATATAGAAATAGATAGTAAGGAAGTTTAATCTCTCTCTACGTATTTTTAACATCATTTACAAATACATAATTGGTTTCAAACTTTCAAAATTCATAACTTGAGTGACGAGTCTCCAAATGAAGAAAATTCAAACTTTCTAAAGAGATACACTTATGCACTATCTACTGTCAAAATTTCAAAGTCACTGGAGTTCAATGCTTAGAAAACTCCAATGCTTAGACTTGCATGCTTTTTAAAGATTTTTACAAACATGTTTCTAATTTAGCAATTAATGGACCCATTTCAGTCATCATTACAAACCAAGAGTCTAAATTCCTTAAGAACCTTATCAGCATTTATCAGAAATCATATAGAAATTCTCTGCTTTCTACCAATAATATAAAAGATTTATAAAATTGGTCCACCAACAACATTCTGCTAGTAGAACAAGCTATCATTGAAGAATTTCCTGAGATTACTTTGATCTAATTCAATTGATTGAGAACACTCTAACATGCAATTGTTACTATTTTCATAATTCAAGGTTTTTGTCAAGACTAACCTTGCCAACATGAAGTTTGACCATGATTTCAAAATTTACTTTTCTAAGCTACCATATTTAATGTGTAGATTGCACACACCAACAGAACTGGTAATGGCATAGAATAAAATAGACGCCAAATCAACCTATATGTAAAACTACTTGATTTAACAAACACGGTTTATCATTTTTTCCCATACAGATTACATGCACCAGCATTCTTACAGAATTTCACTAATTTTGATATATGCACAACAATAAGTCTTGACTATCAGGTGTACTAAATGGACTAGGGTTGGTAATGCCCCTAAACAAACTCCTACGCCCAAACATTTTTTTCCCAACCTTGCAATAACCTATATGAAGGAGGAAGAGGCCTCTTTCTGTTCTTTAATTATCAACTCCTAAAACGCAAAGTTCCAACAAGCAAACATAGACCTATGTGTCCTACTGCTGAAGCTTTTGTAGCTTATGATCAGAGCACCTTCCTACAACTTCTACAGATTTATTATTGATTATTGATTTTGATCATTGAGAAATGAATTGTTGATTATGGATTCTTGATAACTAATAACTGTACAATCAGATAAAAAAAGAAAAAAAAATGGAAGCCTGACTGGGAACTTCCTACATTTTCATTTTCAGTTTAGCATCAAAACAGCAACATAACAAACTAGAAAAATATAGAGCAATGAGACATGATGAACCAGAAATAAACCAGAAAATATTAGAAATAAACCAGAACCATCAGCAATAAACCAGAAGCAAAAAAAAAAAAGAACCATCAGCAATAAACCAGAACCATCAAGAATAAACTAGAACAAAAAATCGTGTTAAACCATCAGCAATGAACCAAACATAAAGGCAAAAATCAAGAAGAAAAAGAGCATACCGAAGGAGAAAATGCAAGGACGATTGGAGAGAGGCAAACGCAGAGAGATGACAACGTCTTGAAGGAGCCAAATGCCGAGAGATGTGAACTGGGCTCTGTTTAAGTGAATGGCGAAGACTAGTCCAAATCAAACTAGGGTTGGAAATAAGAAGCAAACAAATCAAGTTGCAGAACTATTTTTATAAATTAGTATTCAAATACCTCATGTACCTAATATAAACAGTCTTACATCTTTATGCCACCCATGTCTCCTCCTTTGATCTCCTTCTATGCACTTAGATCACAGAAGCATCTTTACATTAATTGAAAAAACTTTCGTACATCACATACAGACAAATATAACTCCTCTATCAATCGATTAGCCTTGTTAACATATATACTATTGGGCAACAATCAAAATAATTTTTTTCCTTTGAAGCAGGGTGCATGCTGTGAAACAAATACTATGCCGCTACAGAACAAAGTTCAGCCCCTGAGCTAATTATTGTGTTCTTTTTGACATGGACAAATTACAACAATGAACAAATACTTTAATATGAGTTAGAAGCTCAAAACAAATAAAACATTATTCAAGACCCAATCTAGTACTGCCGCTAAAAGGTTTCACCGTTCACTCATTTTCAACGCAGACATCGCCGAGGAATCAGGCAACATTCAAGTGCAACTAAACCCTTACCCATGAACAAGAATTAGTGCAAAGGGCTTCCAAATTGAATCTATTGAAGACAAGGAAGACTTAAAAATAGAGAAAATTGGGTATCGTCACCTGAGCTTGCATAAGAGAGGCCATGGCTTAAGGGTTGAGAGAAGCCTCAGGCGGCGCAAGCAAGAAGAAGAGGAGTCGACTGTGATGAATAAGCAGAGGGTGGAGGCCACGGGAAATAAAGAAGGGCTAGGGAAAACTGAAGAAGGGAGAATATTAGGGTTTTTTTTAAGCGTAGTGGAAGAAGAATATGGAAATGGCGAAGCTTCTCTGCCCCCCCTCTCTCGCGTGCTGGCCTCGTTGATCGGCGTCGAAGTGGAAGGGGAAGAAGAAGAGGCCGAGATATATGTAACCGGAGGAAGAAGGAGAAAGGGTGTCGGGGAGAGAGAAAGGTTGAGGGGAAGAGATATGTGAGGTTTCAAGCTGCAGATCTGAGTCCCCATGGTACTTCCCCATTGGATCTATTCCATGTTCAGGGCAGCTAAGGGCGGGGGAGGGAGTGAGGGAGCTTAGGGCGGGGGAGGGAGGCAACTGAGGGCGAACAGATCGAGGGAGAGAGTTGAGGGTGGGGACTGAATTTTTTTTTATATTTCCTAGAGTTTCAACGTCACACATTTTTTAATGTGTGACGTTGAAACTAAAAACCACGTCACACAAAAACTATGTGTGACGTGGTTTTGAGTTTTAACGTCACACATTTTTTAATGTGTGACGTTGAAACTAACCACGTCACATATATGGATATATGTGACGTGGTTTCTCCCTCTAGTCTGATTTAATTACGAAAATGCCACCTTCTTTTTTTTAACGTCAGCTTTTTAATTATTAGACGTAGATTGGTGACGTGAAAGGGGTTTTGTGTAGTAGTGAGGCTGAGTGATTAACACACAAGAGGAAGGAAAAGCTCCAGACTTGAGAAAGAAAACCAGAAAACACGTGGCTATGCCTGATCAATACATCAGTGAGGTGTTTTCAACTTTATAGCAAGGAATTTGTTTTGCATGCAGCTCAATTTTATGTTTATTCTAAGGAGAAACACATCATTCTTCACGTTTTTTATTTCCAGAAAGTTATCAATTTCATGTATTTGCAATTCAAAAGGATCAACCATTAAAAATTCACAGCCAGGTCATAGACCAACTAATTAAGTAAAAAAGATTTACTAGTCAAATAGGCTTAAAAAAAATCCTTACAATAGGTCATATTCACTTTTGAAAGAAAAAATCAGCAAAAATATATAGAACAACATTTTAAGAACAATATCATTAAAAGTATGTAAATACAATTATTGTAAGTAGCTATGCCTTAAAGGTCAAATGAACTTTCTCTAGCTGGTTTTCCACTAGCAAACATTCTGATTTAGTGAAGAACTAAAACTATCCTGACCAATATCTGCTTCAACAGAAAAAAAAAGCTGAAAGTTAAAGGCCAACTGCATGTAACTGCTATAAACTATAGCCAAATCACAATTTTGATACATGAACATTAAAACGTGGCACTTTATTCCCTCTACACTATCGCAAAATTAAGTCATATATAAACTAAATCCAACATCTAGAAGTTAAGTAATTGTCATGAGATATTTTATGCAGGGAAAATTCTAAAAAATGATACCGATACAATGAAAGACTATCGAATGACTTTGACATTATCTTTAACTGATATGGCAACATTTTCCTTTCTTGTATTTAAAAGAGTCAGGCGATATATTTTAATAGTGTACTAAGTCCTAAAGTAGATTATATAAAATTTATATCTCAAGACAAGCTTTAAGCAAACAGTTCAGCATCTATACAGATACAAAAACTCATCATAGCCAAATGTTCTGCAAAATAGTACCAGTAAGTTACGGTTCGCATAGATGGTGTTCATATCTTAGAAACTAAATGTGATTAATCTGTCCATCCACACTTCAAATAATTTTTCGTTATCCCCAAACCCCAGAGTCCAAAACCTGGCAGAAAATAAGACTAATGAACAATGAAACTGATGAAGGAGCGTTAATCCCGAAGAAAGAAGGAGAAGTGGACGGTAAAAAAATTGGAAATGCACAAATCTACATTTAAAATTGGAAGAGGAATTTCAGTTATTAGGCAACATTTTCGGTGCTTAGGAAAATCGATTCAACATACCTGAAGTAGAAGCGGCAACTAGGGCGAAGACGGACTGACAACTCTGTTTAGCAACAAATAGAAGAAGATGAGCAGTTCCTTTCTCCCTCCATGGACTCCCGTCACTGAAGAAGAACTTGGAACAGCCTCTCACTTGCTCGCTCTCTCGAAACCAGACTTTGTGCTACAGATTCGGACTGCTGGGGAAGGCAGGGCGGCGGCAGCTCAAACGAAGAAAGGAGAAGAGGTTTAGGGAATCAGAGAATGGGAAGGATGAGGTTTAGGGAGAGGGAATGGCAATGGATTAGAAATTTGGGAAAATTTAACATGAGTTTGGCGGGAGGAAGAGGGAAAATTTTGGAATTCTAACTTTAATATTGGAATGAAATATATAAAACTCAGTAGGTTTAATCCACAATAGCTCACTGGTTCAGCTGGCTTTAATGGTAGACAATATAGGGAAAGTAACCAAGTTTGATCCCTTAATGGCGTGGTCTTTTATTTTAAAGACTTTAAGATTATTAGCGGCGACTTTTTTAAGTCGCCGCTGATACATACACTTTCAGCGTCGACAATTTTGTCGCCGCTAAAAGTGTACCTCTTCAGCGGCGACCCAAAATGTCACCGCTAAAGCCACCACTTTCAGCGGCAACTTTTTTTGTTGCCGCCAAAAGTCGCCACGGAAGGTTCCATTTTTTGTAGTGCCTCCGCCTCCTTATCTTCCCCTTCACCTTCACACTTTCGCTCTCACTGTCCATCGCCTTTATTTGTCACCTCCGGGCCGGTTATCGTTCAAAATCGCAGCTTCCATGGTTGTTGGAGAGAAAGCCATCAGAAATAGAACCACACCAACCTTCCTCATCATCGCTTTAATTTTTTGTTCAAACCCTTCATCTTTTCTTTCTCTCTGTCTCAAAGTGGCTTTGAGTGTTTGAGCTTTGATGTTTGTGAAGACATGAGCAGACAAGGAGGCTTATTTATAAGTGAATTTGAGTGATATTGAAGTCCCACGAGATCACAACTATACATGCAAATTATGGCCTCACAAAATAAAGATAGAGCCTTCCATGTAGGAGAGTTGAGACATGCTCCCTCTAATGGAGAGAGTAAATTTTCCGTCCTTAATACAAGTTTTCTCATTAAATTTATGTTATATATAATAAATGTATAATTTTTTTTAAAATTTATCACTTGTTATTTTCTTTGACTTAAACATATTAAATAGATTTAAAAATGGAAAGTTGTTAAATTTTAATACAGAGGTAATAAAGTTTGAGATTTTTCTTACTTCGGATAAAATACTGACAAATCCTTGGATTTGTATGCTTTTGTGTGCTTAAATTGAGGTAATTAGCATAATTGAGATGCAATATTGGTCCATAATTGTTTAAATAATAATATAGATCCTTAAGTTAAAGTAGCATAAAAATAGGATTAAATTGCCATAATTGAAGATCAATTAGCATTAATTGATTTTTAGGGCTCTTTGATTCTTGTTTGTTGCATTTTTACTTGTAGGGTTATCTGAGGACCAAATATGAAGGATCCAATATGAGAAGAAGCAAGAAAAATGGGGCTAGAAGCTGAAATTTCAAGAAAAAAGGTCAAAATATGAGTTCTAGACAAATTGTGAAAATTACAGAAAAGGACCTTGAAATTTCGAAATTACAGAAAAGGACCCTGAAATTTGGAAATTACAAAAAGGTCCTTCACCGTGACACCTCACAGCGAGGATCCAAGAATTTTCTTCACTTCTGGCCTTCGCCGTGACACCCCACAGCGAGGCCCACAGCGAGGCCCCGATTCTGTAGAAAATCAGCATCTGATTTAGGTCAAACTGGGTCCAAACCAAAACACCCACTCTTGACCCGATTTGAGGACATATAAGGCACGAAATTGAAACCCTAAAGACAGATTTGGAGCCATCAAACACACACCAAAACCCTAGCTCTCTCATCCTCTCATCTCTATTTTCCATCTTCCACCTTCCTCCACCCAAATCTCCATGTCTCCTCAACCTCCACTCCTTGGTGCTGGCTTTCTCATGGAGGACATTAGCTAGGCTCCCTCATTCTTGATGATGGGAGCCAATGGATGAGCTTGAAGCTTCAAAGGGGAGTTCTTGTTCTCCCACTCTCTCTTCCTTATGTTTAAACATGTTTCTTGGATTTTAGGGCTTGTTTCTTCATTTGGTTGTAATTTTATTCCATATCTTTGTATGAGAGTGGTGGAAACAATTTGTCTTGTTTATTTTCTTTGTATGGATGCTTGACATTTCACCTATTGACTTGAACATATCTTTTTTGTATGGGTTCATCATTTAATATATGTTTTCTTGTTAAAATCTTGTGCTAAATGAGGGTTCTTGTTTAGTGGATCATGGTATCAAGTGTTTGTGTTTAGAAATTAGCAAGTAAATCTACTAATTGCTTGAGTAACATTGGACTTCAACCTATTGGGCTCAATTTATTGGTTGGGGTTCCACCAATGACTTGGGACTAATATGTTAATCTTGTTGCAATGCGGGGTTCCGGTTGTAGGATCAAGAGTTCCTTGCGATTAGTAGGTTTAATTGGTTTTGGATTTGTAAAATTGCATGAGTGGCATTGGACTTCAATCCTAGAGTCTTGGTTTATTATGTGGGATTCCAATAATGAATTGAAACCCTAGGATTAATTAAGTGGCAATTCGGGGTTCCGGTTGTTGGATTAGGAGCCCCTTACAATTAGCAAATTCACTTTGATTTTGAGCTTAATCAACTTAGGTTAACTTAAGTAATGTGCGGGGTTCCGGCGTTAATTAAGTTAATTTAAGCCTAGCCTAGAGGGGTTCCTCTAGGGTTCTTTTGAAAATCAACAATTAACTCCCTAAAAATCTTTCGAAGCAATGAATCCCAAGGTTTCCATTTTTTAAGAATGATTCCATTTTCATTCCCCCCTCCAAATCTCATTTTTATCTTATTTTTATTTTACTTTTGAACATATCACACCTTTTGCATCTATTCTATTAAAAAACCAAATACAATACTTTTTACCCGTTTTTATTAGTTTGTATCTTAGCTACTAGGTTATCTTTTGCGTTAAGCTCCTCAAGCGAACGACACCCGGGGGTTATCTTCCACTATCCCCTTGGTTCTTATTTTCTTGAAGGGCGGACCTAAGGGCGCGCTACACGCACACACACTCAAAAGTGGTGCTCTTCAAATACATTGGAAATGGCGAATAAATAATATCATAGGAATATCTTTTAATGCGAGCTTACAAAGTCGTGGTGTAAGATGAAGTGGATATCACTAGGTTAAAAGTTACACGAGATAGAGGATATATGACACAACTGGGCACACATTGACTGAAGCTTGTATGATTAGATCTCCCATATATACTAGAGTCATAAGGGAAATGTGATTCAATGGTATTCCTTTATTTTCATTTTCTTTGTAGCCGCCCAAAGATTAAATGATCTTCATATTTTATCTTTATAAATATAACTAGATTGTGTTATTGTGTATTCCATGCTCTATTGCAGAGTCTAGATGACATTCACATTTAACATAGACACATAAATTTATAAGTATTTTTATAGACATGGTTTGGGAGCTCATCATTTTGATGAGCTCCCCAACCCAACAGATTTGGATAGTTCAAATTTGAAATTATGCCTTTATTTTAAAAAAAATTTATTGGTATATAATTTAATAGAAGAATCTCTTAACTTCCATTTAAAAAAAATGATTTTTATTTTTAAAGGATTAAGTTAAAAATTTAAAATATTTTTAATAAATTAAATTAAAAATTAAAAATTAAAAATTTGGATCATCCAAAGCAAAGATATGGATGATTTAGATTTGCAAATTTGGGGTAGCTAGAAACTCTAAAAAGATGGACTCATCAAAACTCTTATATGTACTAGAAATGGCAAAAGAGTCACCTTGAAGGTGAGTTACCAATTAAATTATTCCCAAAAAATGATGTATAAATAACGCATCAACATATATAGTGGAATATATTGCAGATTAAGATGTTTATTTATGAATAATTTAATCAATCAATATCAATAAATTCTTAAGCCATCAATCCATCCAAAAGCTATACAAAATTTGACAGACCAAACTAATTCTGGATTCCATTTAATCACATTGAAAACCAGTAGTTTACAACATGAAACATCATATATATAGACAAAGCTTATTTAAACACTTAGCTTGTGCTTATACATTGATCCATGCATATTAAGCTTGGAACCGATCTAAAATAGAATCTGTCTAAGAACTTCTCAATCAAACATAATCTTCATTGTTTCTTGTTCCATTCAAGTTCACATTTCCTTTCCCATTACTGGCAGTACAAACAAAGTCAAGGTTATAAAGCACAGGAACCATGGCCATGGAGCACAATAAAACCAAAACAGGCCCGAAAATCCAAAGAAGAAGAGGAATTGCCGAGTAAAAAAGTCTATTCCCAACTGTGTTTAATATAATTCCTTTCTCCAGAAGCTCTGTTAAATATTGTGGGGTTATTATGGATTTTTCATCTTGTGGGGTGGCCGCTAGGATACAAACCTGATTTAGAAACCTAATGGATAGAGTGTGACAAAAGAATGAGAAGAGGAATATGGTAAGTACTGTCACATACTTAAGCGACAACATGAACTCGCCGTGGGCCCCGTAAACGGAGTCGTTGAGAGGCTTCTTCACGCTGTAGGTGCTGCTTATAACGGCGGCAAGACCGGCGGAGAGGAGTATTGATGTGGTGGCCATTAGAGTTGATCCCATTATTAGGTTACGTAGTGTTTGCACTATTATGATGTCCTTCTTTCCTATGTCCTTCATCAAACAAGAAAGGAACAAATCATTTTTCTTGTGAAATTAATTAAAATACATTTTTGTGCAAACAAATTATATATAATAAAAACCAATGGGTTAGTCCCTCATGTAGTGAACCAAGATTGAATTTCCCTTAGAAGAGTTGTCCATATTTAATAACAAGCGTTACTTCAAATTCAATTGTCTCCAACAGATTAATTGCTATGTTTATCGAAAGATTAATTATAATAAAACATTTACATATCAAAACCAAAAGTAAAAAGGAAAAAAAGAACTGCTTTTGACGAGTCAACAGTCGACTTGCGTATCCTAATTACCAACTAGACCCACCATTATTAGATCTTTCACAACATTATGCTTGGATTGAAATCAACAGGAAGAAAAAAAAAAGAGGAATTGAATATTAATTCGATTCTAGTTGATGAATTCAACCTTTGTGAATGGATACATGATTAACTTATTATCCATTGATTAGCTATGGTCAAAAGCACAAGCCACAAGCTAAAAGAGTAGAGGCTCTAAATTAAAGATGGCGATGATGAACACGGAATCTTCTAAAGAGTGGAGAAAGAACCAATCGTGATCCCTTTAAGATTTAGGCAGAAATACATCTTTGAATAAAATTTCAGTTTGATTGCTTAATTTTATAAAATATCTTTTAATTTTTTAACTCTATCAAAGTTAGTCGCCAATAATATTTTTTAACAATCACTGTTATTTTAAAAACTAAAAATGTTAGCAGTTAAAAATATTTTATCGACATTCAAAATTTAAATGTCATCATTTTTGTTAACAGCAGGTTAGGTGACTTAAAAAGATTATTTATATTATTAACGAATCAAAATAAAACGTTATAAAAAGTGGAAGCGCTAAAATTGATGGTGGGATGAAACATGAAAGACATCTTCCAGTTTTCTTATTCTAAATTTTATGGACAAGGACCACTAAGAGACTCTTTAATTTAAGGGACTGTGAACAAAAGACGACAAAAAGAAGAGGTAGTGGAAACATGCTAACCCACTTTTGAATGAAAATGATGATGTAACATCATATTCGCTAATTAAAGGCACTTCTTTTAATCTTTTCTCATACAGTTAAAAACAACTCCCAAAACATAGGCCGCCCAAATGTATACAGAGATTCTATACATCCGTATATTCCTTGCTGTCTGATGATGAGTAATGCCCATTGATCGAAACTGATTCTTGTCAACTAATTAACTCCACAGTAAATTCTTTTTTTTAAAAAAAGCAATATCTGAACCATTTGCAATAAATATATGTACTCTGAACCTTTCCGACTCGTGCTTGCTTTAACCTTCTCCCTCATGTTCCACTTTAAGGTTAATGCTTTTTTTACCAAGCCATGTTTATATTTTGACACACAAACTAGTCCAGAGGTATAAATTCTGATAACACAATAAAAAAATTGAGTTTAGATTCCGTGTAACGAATAAATTACTGCTTATAAAGAAATTCGGGGGTGAAAAGAAAGTGGATTCAAATCAATCATTCTTACTGTAATTAAACACTGTGTACAGAAATAACACTATTTTTTTATAAAAATTCCATTAAGAAGAAAGTGTATAATATATTTATAGATGCTTCTTTATGAAAGATAATAACAAGAAAAATCATTGTGGGGTCCCAAAGAAAAAATGTAATCACCAAACAATAATAGAACAATTGAGCAGCATGCGAAGACGACTTCTAACGTTAGAAATGAGAATAGGTTAACAATTGATTGTTCTTTCCTAGTGAACTATACATAGTAATTTTCCCAAGATATTACTTCCTCCATTTCTAAATATATATTTTTAAAAATCCTAAGAAAACTAAATAACAAATAAACAATAAAGCCTTATCGGTGGGGTCAGCTATATGGATCGTACTAGGTCATTGTGCTCTATCAATAACCAATTATTTAGATATATTGTTAACTCAAAGATGGGCTCTACAACTTCACTGAGTATTCGTCTCGGTCTCACTCTCCCTCTTTTAAGAAAGTTAAATAAGTTACTTATAAATTAATTTGCCTGAACTTTTCTCTAAATTAATTTATTTGACTCATAAGCTAACATATAATCTAATAATACGCAAAATATGTTATGATTAAGTGATTTATTAATCTTTCCTAATCTCTTCAAAACAAAATCAATTAGGTTTTATATTTATGAACGTTGGAATTAAGAAACGGAAGAGTGTGTACCAATCTATGCTAGAATTCATCAATCAGTCAAAAACAAGAAATCTTTAGTCAGTAATCTAATGATAGCAAATACTCAAACAACACAACTATACTTATGATCACAATATTTGGTGAGGTAGAATCTGGATTGAAGATAATCGTATCTCTATAAACCGAAACACTACTGGATTTCAGAAACATAATCAGCTAACAAGCTAAATTAAGATAACTAAAAAGCAATTAGAGATGGATTTGAGTGGATAAGATCAAAAGCGTGTGTGTGTGTACCTTCATCATGGTTGGAACCCACAAGCGTCGGCCATGAGCGTTGATGCCGATGATGGTGGTGAAGGGACTGGTACGAACCTTGTTCCATAACCAAACATGATAAGCTATGGCTATGGAAACTCCTAAGGGCACCAATATCAAATCCAAATAGTATTTCTTCCATTCCATGACTCTGATTCAAGATCTCTTATCTTCCAAATTACTACTTAACTTCTTCCTCACTCTCTCTATCCCTTTGAATTTAGAGTTCAAGAGGGTTCTATGTGTCTGTATCGTTACTTCTGTGTGTTGTTATGAAGAAGAGGATAGGTGGATTCCTTTGGGATTCTAATTAACTTGTACCACTTAATGAACACGAATATGAACTTTGATATGTCGTTTATGGAGGGCTTAGCATATCTATTTATAAACAAGATTTTGTGCCCATGAGATCATTAATTAAGGCAAGCAACTGCGTCAACTATACAGGGTCGGCTCATGTACTCTAGTGGTAAGATTAGATATCATCATTCTTCTCTTTTTCTTTTGTTTTCCTTTTTCTCTTTAGCTTTCACCATCCTTTTTTCCCTCCATTCATCTTTAAGCCTTCACTTTTAAATTCGGTTTTTTTTATACATAAATTTTAGGAAGGGATTGGGTTCACCCACAATCCAAGGGCACGGCTCTTAACTCATGATCCATTTAAGGCCTTCCCTGAAGGTTCTAGAGCATGACAAGCAAGTCCCACAGTAAATTCGGGTTTTTTTAGGTGAGAGGTAGATGTTGAGTATGTAATTAACCTTGATTTTTTTAAGTTTAAGAGTGATTTCAGTTAAATAATTATGTGTGTGTGTGTTATATTCTCACCTTAAAGTTATAAGTTTACGAATCTTTTCATTTGAATATGAACATAATTTTGATACTTAATGGAGATCTATTGACAGACTCGGTAAATTATTTATCAATAAAATTGGAACCTTGTAATCATTCATTAGAAGGAAAAAGAACTTATCATAATATTATGGGTAAAGTATCATCATCCAGCACCTTAATGTTATCTTCTAGTAGAATCTAAGACTTCAATGTTATTTATGGTGCATCCAATATTCTGATGTTATTTTCTTAATGCATCCAAGTCCTCTTGATGTTCTTTTGGTTATATCAAGCTAAGCACCCTAATCCCTAATTTTATTTATGGTTTATAAGTGATGGATGCACCATGAATAATTAAGATTAGAGCGTCGGAAGCACAAGAAAAAAAAACATCATGGTATTGGATGTTATTTATCCTAAATAATTAAATTTGTAAGTTTACAAGTCCTTCCACTAGAAAAAGCATGTAAACTTTGAGTTTTTCTTTTGGAGGCCCATTATATCAATATAAACTTTAAGTTCACTTGTAGGATATGTTTAAATGGAGGGAAAAGTGGGAAGAAAATAAGAGAGAGGGAGGAAAAACTTTTAAAATAGTGATTTTTTTTTTTTTTTGCTATATATTTTTGGGAGTTTTCCCTCTTATAGTATTTTTTTTTTTCCTCCCTAATTTTTTTCTCATCAAAGAAAGGGTTAAGTTTGGTTTCTCTTTAAAAGAGGTAGCTATTAAATCATTCAAATCAAGTTGAAAATTATTTATAGGTTTTTTTTCAGTCATATATCCTCTTAACTCAAGTTTATTTGATTCAACAATTTTCCATTTTGCCCACATAAACTCAAGTCGATGGACTGGTTGTGAATCAATCTAATCCATTATCTTGTGTTCGATCCTAGATGATATATAGCTGCATTAATCATTTAGAGGTATCGAAATTCCCCATATAATGAACCTACATTCTTGCGAGATATACTAGTTAGTATATAGTCGCATCAAATAACCTTAGATAATCAAACAAACTAACACTTGACAATTAAGGAAAGAATACGAGTTTAAAAAAGAGAGAATAGTTAGTTATACATACGTATACGGAATCACATTCTTGAAACACTATAGAAGATTTGATTCACTATTATCAACACACATATATACATGCTAATTGGAACATAATTTACCGTGAGACCACCCATAGATTAATGGGAAAAAAATTATTATATGTCTTAGTAATGTGATAAACATTATAATTATAATTTAGTAGAATACTGTGCTGATGGCCAAAAAGAAAGAAGAATATGGTCCTGTTATTGATAATTATAATTGAGATAGCTAGATTCATTGATGTAGTGGATGAAGGCACCAAGGAAAAAAAAAGGAATTAAAGATGGTTAATTTTGCGTAATCAGTGACTTAAAAATATTGAGTATATGCAAAGGTATTCGAAGGAATAAGTGCTCCTTCACCATGTGGCCGTTATATTTGCACTTAGAAGAAGCTTCGTACATTTAAAACATTATCAAATTCCTCTGTCTAATGCCATACACGTGTGTTTTCTATAATCAACTCTCCATGATGCGTCATTTGTTTTGTCGTTACTTGGAGACATATACAAATTTAGAACAATATAAACAAACACTACATTAACTAAATCCCACAGATTGCTAATGCGCAATAAACTATGTTCACGCTTAATGAATAATATGACCCTTAATTTGATTAAAATATTAATTTAAATTTTTGAAGTATTCTTTGTTTTGACATTATTTTAAGAAGCACAACGAAAATAATAATAACCTTTTTGTCTTTTTCTGCTTTCTTTTCCAAATTTCCACATGCACAACACACGCACCACCACACAAGTTAATTAATTAATACACAGCTTCTCCGGTTCACTCTTCAATACGTAATAGAGTAATACTAATGATTCGTAAGTCGTATTTTTATATGATTGTTTTGGGCGCGCGAGCGCACACATATACATATATACATATAGGGTTTTTATAGGAAAGATCAGCCTGAAAAGTGAGATTTCAACCTATTTTGTGCTCTTCTTTTGAAAGCAAACACGAACGGTTGGAGAATTAAATGTACAAGATGGATTTTAATTTGATCCATTGATTTATATATTCCTTCTCTTCTGTATGAAAATATATGATGTCACTAAGAAATTATTATGAACATTATTGACAAAATAAAGAGATTTTAAATTTTTTTTGTTTGTTTTCCACTAACAGAATATTTCTAAATTGAAGATGCCTGCATGAACTGTCTAGAAATTTTTTCCCAACACACCCCACTATGTGATAGTTGTACATTTCAATATATACAAAATATTTGATTGTTTTTCTCAAAATACTATTACTGTAAAGAAAGAAAACTTGATGCCATACTGATTTCTTAGTAAGTATATAAAATATTTATATACATGCATATACATTACATAAAAATAGTTTTATTAAAAAACTAAATGAATCTCTCTTTGTTGATACATGATACTCCCCCTCTAGCTCCTAATAATTAACTAAAGCGTTTCTATTTATATGGATCATGAGTTTGTATGTTATAAAAAATAAATAGTTATACATACTAATCTCTCCCGTCTAAAATATAATTTGTTGTTAACTTATTTATACAAACCAATATTGATAAAATTTGCATATATTTCCCTTGCTAAAGAAAGAATGTGACGTTCAAACAAGCATTTATTATCTGTCACATTTCTCTCTCATGGAAGGGGTAAAACTGGGAAGCAATCTTTAATTTATTCTCTATATTTTAATCATTTTTAATTTCCTGGATCGAGCCCTTTAAATAAGTGTGTTTTTATGAAACTGTTATACTTTTTACATATTTATTATAACTTTTACCAAATATTTATTGCCTTTAACCAACTTTTTATTCACATTATTCCATCAAGTTTTTCTTATAAAAGGATAGGAAGGAAAATATGTAAGTAGTGGGTGTCACATGAGAAGTAAATATTAATAATACAATTGGCTTCTCCTAGTTAGCAACTTAAAACCAACATCCGATCATTTATTTTATTTTATTTATTTATTTATTTATTTTTATTTTTATTTTTTGTTTATTTATTTATTTATTTTTTTTTTTGCCAGGAAGATCCGATCATACTTGGACAATATGCGAGCACAACTTCCCATGTTGAAGGGCGTGATGCGAAGCCAAGATTTTTCTAATTTGGTGTACTGCACTGCGCATTACGCTATTATAATCAACATATATATATATATATATGCATTATGTGACTTTTATTTTCATTACATGCATTATGTGATTTTAAATGGATTGATCTGCACAACTTCCCTTGATCGCTCAATATATTAATTAGGGGTAATTAATTACAGGTCCCATGTAAGGGACTTAATTAAGATGAGGTCCCATGAAATCACCTAATTAATTTGAGGTCCCTACCAGAAAGTTGTTATGGCAGGCCAAAAAGTTGTTATTGCAGGCCGAAAAGTTGTTATAACAGGTCAAAAAGTTGTTAGTGACTAAGCCTTCACTAACAACTTTTTGGCCTGCTATAACAACTTTTAGGCCTGTACTAACAACTTTTTGGCCTGTCATAACAACTTGTGGCCTGAAAATCACTCTTAATCTGTAACAACTTGTGACCTTGCGATAACAACTTTTTAGCCTGTACTAACAACTTTTTGGCCTGTCATAACAACTTGTGGCCTGAAAATCACTCTTAATCTGTAACAACTTGTGACCTTGTGATAACAACTTTTTGACCTGCAATAACAACTTCGTGGGACCTCATATTAATTAAGTGATTTCGTGGGACCTTATCTTAATTAAGTCCCTTCCACGGGACCTGTAATTAATTACCCCTATTAATTACTCTGTATAGATATTTTATGGAAGAAAATGTATACTTCGACTATGTTATATATAGACATAAGGAGAGGTGTGCATGAGAAGTTCATTTTCTTCTACTTTTTAATCATATTTCAAATTTTATAAAAATTTCTAATTAACACCTTTATAATATGTTAAATGTGTCATAAATTTGACATTTTCAAATCAGTTTAAATATTCCAAAAATAAATAGACTCATACAATACTACAAGAGAAAAATAGAACCCATATATCTCTAAATAAAGGGCTTTTGATAATAATTTTTTTAAGTCACTTTTGAAAACCCGGCTAAAAATGAGCCTTTCAAGATCAACTAGTTGTAAATTACCACCATAAGGATAATAGGGTGTTCATAGGACGGGACGGGAACGGGACGACCCCGTCCCGTCCCGTCCCGAAGAAAGGGTGGCGAGACAGGATTCATGTCCCGTGTCCCGTCCCGTCCCGTCCTGAACGGGACGGGACGGGACATTCCCGAAGTCTTTTTTTTTTTTACTTTTTTCATGATTTTTTTTTGCTATTGTTGAAAAAAAAAATAATAAATTAATAGCAAGTAATTGTATCAAGCTCATTGGAAAATCATTATTCAGAAATGGAAAAAACCTATTAGAATTTATGTTAATTGTTTCATCTATTTATATAATCTACCTCTACAGGAATTAATCTGGAAGAAAACTCGTAGACAAATACACGTTGTGATGTTTTTTCCTTTCGCCCCTTCCTTTAGTCTTAATTGATAAGGTTATAATGTTAAGGTGTTGGATTCAGTGGAAGTCGTTGTTTGAACAAAAAAATGGTATTGGCAAGTCGCTGTACATAACAATGTTTGCTTTGTCTGTTACTGATAAGTCTCTCTTGTTCATGTTATTTCAATGAAATGAAATGGTTGTTTTTAGAGCAGAGACGAAAATGAAATCTCCAAAAGGCTAATTAAATTATTTTGTCTACGCCATTTTAAACAAATAGTGTATTAATGGATTTTATTGAATAATTTATATGAAGGCTTCTCAAGAAAAAGATGAATAAGAGGGAAATTTCAAATAAAAATACAATGCAAAAAGAAAGATAAGTGATAGATCAAATGTTTTAAGTAAAGCAAATAATAATGAAGTAGAAGAAATATAGTGAAATAGAAAAATTAAACCCATATAATTAATAAATTTAATAAAAATATTAATAAATAAAATATATATAATATAACGGGATGGGACGGGAATGGGACACCCCCGTCCCGTCCCGTGTCCCATCCCGGTAATTTTTGGGACGGGAGGGATCGGGACGGGATGAGCGGGACGGGAAATATATGAACACCCCTAAGGATAAGTATACTTTTCTCAACCATATGGTCAAAAAAAATAGACGCGTTTCACCCATGAAACTATTAATTGGACTTATCACTGTTTATCTCCCTCTTCTATTTTTTTTCCCAGCTATCTCCCTCCTCCTCCTCCTCTTCTTCTTCTTCTTCTTCTTCTTTTTTGGATACAAGGGAACTTGAAAGACACCTAAGGGGGATGGGACCCCCCACCCCACCTTCAATAATAATTTTAAATATGTAGTTGAAAAAGTATGATTAGATTTTAAATATTATCAATACTAATTTTAAAACCAACTTCACCTATTAAAGAAACTTATCTATGGTATTTTCTACCCAATCTAACTATCACGTATGATTTTTTTTAGAGTACATTACAATAAATGTTTTTCAATTTCTCTCATGATATAATTTATCTACTTTTTCTTTTCCATTTTAAGAATTTTAAATAATTAAGTAGGGTTATATTTAAAGAAATAATTTTATAAAATACTAAAATTAATAAAATATATGATATTAAAGTATCAAAATATTAAAATTATGTTAAGAATAAAATATAAGTATGTTTGGTCGGTTATAAAATAAAATATAAAATTATGTTAAAGCATTTTTCGTAAGTAATATTGAAGAGCACCAAAATGGGGTTATATCGATGTAGTGCCGCATCGGATTCATTCTCCAAGAATTTGAACCCAAGGGGTAGTGGAAGCTATACTCGGGTGTCGTTCTCAGAGGTTAAGATGCAAATGATTCCTAATAACTAAGTATAAACTAATTGGACGGGTAAACGCATGTTAACGTTTGTTTTTAATTGTGAAATTGGTAAAAAGGTGTAGTATGTTTAGAAACGAATTGAGATTGGACAAACGGGAAATTTGGATTCAAATGGGATTAAGAAATCATTTTAGATAAGTGAAAGCTTTGGGATTCATTACTTCTAAAGATTTTTGGGGAGTTTTTGTTGATTTTCAAATGAACCCTAGAGGAACCCCTCTATGGTAGGTTTAGATTAACTTAATTAATGCAAGAACCCCACACATTACTTAATTTAACCTAAGTTGATTAAGCTCAAAATCAAAAAATAATTAATCATGCAAGACTTTAAATCCACAACTTGGGCCACCCCACAATTGCACTTAATTTCTCAATTAACCCTGATTCATTGATGGCCACCCAAACAAAGATTAAGGTTCAAAAGAGAGATTACCCAATGTCTTAACATAATTTAATTACTTCCTATGTCATTTCATTTATACAAATCACTTAACATTTTTAATCCACTAACCAAGCCACCTTGAATTAGCACAAGATATTCACAAAAAGAGTAACAAAATCATGAACCCATAAATTTCGTTAAACTCAAAGTTAAAGTGGCACAATGTTAAGCATTCAATAAGAAAGAAACAACACAAAATAGTTTTTAAGCCATATACATCATATAGAAATGAAGAACACAACCAAATGTCATACATATACTCCTAGAACCCTAGAAAAGTACAAATACAACAAAAGGGAGAAGGTTTAGAACTAAAAACTCCCCCAATATACTCCAAGCTCATCCCTTGGCTCCCACCATCAAGAATGGTGGAGCCTAGCTGCTACTTTCCATGGAGAAATCAGCAACAAGATAGGAGGAAGTGGTGGACATGGTGTGGGGAAGGAAAAATGGAAGAAATATGAAGATGGAATGAGAGAGTTGAGAGAGAATATGAGAGCTATAGTTTTGAGGGGTTCCAATATGACCTAATGGAGTTAATTTTTGACCTAATATACTCCCCAGATTGGGTAAAGTGAGTGGGTATCGGGTATAACCGAAATAGAGGCCCGTTCAACGTGGCGAGGCCACGGCAAACATCGAAGTGTTCTGCCCCTTTAATTAGCTCTCTTCTCCATCCGGGATTCGATTTTTTTGGTCCTGAGCGACCCTGTAGGTAGAAATAAGGCAAAATAATGATCAAATAGCCCTATAAATTAATTAATACAAATTAATCTTCAAGTATGGCTAATTAACCCTAACCTCACACTAACTTCACCTAAGAGTTTAAGTTCTACATTAAGCATTAATGGAGCAAATTTGCATCACAATCATGTTAATTGCCTCAATTTAGACACGTGAAAGCATACAAATCCAAGGATTTATCAAGTATTAACATCATTAAGATTATAGAAATATAGGATTAAAACTATATAATTTAAAGAACTGAAACGAACACATGAAGTTAAAGGACTAAAATTATACTTTAACATTTAATTTATAAGAATATGAATTAAAGTGCTCACCAGCAATTTGACACTACAAAAAAAATGGCAATTACCGACGGAATTCCGTCGATAAATTCAATTTTCTGATGGATTTCCAACGGAAATCATTCCGTGGCTAATTAATTTAGCAACTAAAAATTGGTTCCGTTGGAAATTACTGACGGAATTCCTTCGCTAAATTAGCGACAGAATTTTTTTGTTGCTATATTAGCAACAGAATTCTGTCGGTAAACATTTTTAAATTATATGCCACGTGGCATATCGCCACGTGTCACTGATAAGATAGTATTGTTCCCACAGGGATTTGATTACAAATGCGATCAAACAAAAGGCTTAGTAAATTAAATTAAGTTGAGCTAAAGCAAATTTCGGTTTGAAGATTTAACATGTAAAAAAATTAATATTAAGAGTCTACTTCTATTTAATGTTTAGTCACAAAAAGTTATAAAATAGAGAGATGATTTAGAAAACACTTGTTAAGAATGAATAAGAAGGCCTAAGGTTACTTATCCCCATTTAACTTCATGAACTAGTAAACTCCTTTCCTTTTCACATTCTAATGAATTAATGTGCGAGCGCAAGGTTCAATTTCATTTGCAGAAGCTTTCTTAAGTCAAAATCAAATTTCTACTTGCATTAATTGCACAACCTCTTGCCACAATTAATACAAGTCATAAATACTCCACCAACCTCCTATGGATAATGTTAGGTTAGTAATTATATCTCTATATCACCAACTAACCATCCATTTAAAACCATAAACTTCAAGTCTAACATGATTTCACCCAAGTTCTAAAACAAAATACTCTCTCTCAAGCCATATTTCATTTAACAAATCAAGTGGTGATCAAACACTTGTACAAATAAGAGCAAGATGAATATCCACACATAAGAATTCATTTAATGCATCAAAGATAGGAAATACAAAGTTTAATCCATTAAATGGTTCAAAGAAACCCTATAATAGGGTTTTAGTTACACATGGAAATATAAAAGACAAAAATAAAAATTAAGATATAGTTCATGACAGCAAAAGAGAGAAGAAGGAAGGAGAAAGGAAACCAAGATGCATGAAACTTGAATCTCTCCAAAGTCCTCCAAGATTCCTAGCACTTCCCAAGCCTCTCTTCAAGCTCCAAGACTCCCAAAATATGCCCTAAGTGTGTTCTCCCTGTCATTTCTTCAGAAAACTTCCTTTATGCCATTTCAGTCAGCTGGTTTTAATCAAAACACGCAGCATTTGGTCTTTTCGTCGTGGGCTCGCCGTGGCAAGGCATGAGAGGCAGAATTAACATCTGCTCGCCGTGGCGATCTCACGGCGAGCTCACCATGTTTCTGGTCCTTAGCTTTCTTTCACTGCTTCTCTGTTCCTTGGTTGCTTTAGTTCTTTCTTAGTTTCTTTCGCTTGTCCGCCTCCTCCTATCTAGGAAAGAAAGAGGGTTGATGAGTTCTACAATTAACTAAAATATATAAAATCATGTTAACCAATAGGAATTTATTGTTTTCTAAGCACATTTATCATACAATTATCCATGTTTTGTTTGAAATTAATATATTTATTTGTATAATTGTTATGATAAATTGTGCTACTCCGTTTGATGTAATGAGTAGATAAATTTACAAATTTCCTCCCTCTTTTGTAGCATAAAGAAGGAGGAACAAATGGAGCGGAAATCAGAATAAAAGGAAGCATGCTGGATAGGACGCCTCAGCCACCAGAACAGGGTGCTGAGGTAACCCAAGCGACCCAGGACGCCTCGACCACCTGAACAGGGTGTCAAGGCGACCAGAGAAAAATCAAATTATAGATTTTGGATATCAGATTCGAAAATTAGGGCTTTTAAAAGGGGTAGAGACGGCCAAATGAATGGAGGACTGCATTTGGGATGAAATTGAGAGAGAGAAATGAACGGTGTAGAGAGAAAGATCAAATTAGAGCTTTAGAGAAGTCTTACGGCGCCAATCCGGGAGGCTTCTGTAGGGTTCTTCTTCATTCTTCTTGTTCATCCATCTTGTTTAGTAGTTGTAATGATGAATCGACTTCATAGATTTGAATTCCTGTCAATTATGCATAACTAAACATTATACTAGGGTTTCTTTGAACCTCTATATGGATTGATTTCGTTAATTTCCTTTCTATTGGTTATTTAATGCAATTCGGTTTTGTTTTTACCTTGCTTATATTTCAAAAAGTGCCTGATCAACACTTTACTTGTTCAATGATTCATCGCTTGAGAGAGGGCGTCTTGTTGTAGAACTTAGGTAAAAGCATATTAGGGAGAAAACTCTTTGTTGACAGAGAAGAGATTCATCTGTTAACTTAATATCGTTAGAGTGAAATTGATGCTTGAATGTGTTTTTATTGATTCAATAGCATGAGAATGTGAGAGTCTTTGAACATGATTTTTCATAAATCCAATAGCATGAGAGTGTGAGGATTTTGAGAGATAAAGATAAGATTTTTTACTCGAGAAAGCGTTTCTGATCACATTCGAATTTCAGATGAAGACTGAATGCATTAGATAGCCATTAGAAAGGGTAATTTGGTAGAAATCATGACATATAGAGGGAATAAGAAATCCTAGGTTTCATCCTTATCGTTTTCAAAGTTTGTTTTGTTTAACTCTTATTGTTTTTGTTCAAAAAACAATTTTTAATCAACTTAAGTAGAAACATAATTAAATTAATCAAACTGCATTAGATTAAACCATAGTCCTCGTGGGAACGATTTTTTTATACTACGTACGACCCGTACTCTTGCGGGCGAACAAATCATTAAGCTCCATTTCATATAAATCAAAGATCTTTCTTTGCCCTCTTTTTCATTTAGCTTTTGTTTTCTTTTCACCATTTTATTCACAAAATTATTCACAAGTGTGGGGTAAAACATGATGATATTGTATGAAATTTAGGAGCTTATCAGTCGCCTCTCATTCGTTGCCACGTGTTGCCTCTCCAAATTGTCTGAAATTGTGGTGAAGTGGAGACTCGAACCCTCAACCACTTGCACGCATGTTGATGCATTAACTAATTGTGCTATGAAGACCCTGTGATATTATTTGTAAAATATTATATTTACAATATTTAAACTCCCACTATTATAATTATGTTTGATCCTATATATATTTTACATTATATTTAACTTAATATATTATGAAATATTTGTAAATTATTAATATATAGTTTATATATTAAAAATATATAATTTATATATTAAAAGTTATATTATTATATAAACAACCTTTTATATTCATATACTTTACATTATATTTAGTATTTCAATTTTATATTTATAATAATTCTATTTTTGTGAATTACTTCTATTATATAAATTTTTTAATTATTATTTTATTATATATATTATTTAATTATAATTATTTTTCATTTTGTACTAATATTTATTAATAAATAACATATTATTTAATAAAAAATTTAAACTAAATTTATAATAAATTTATATCTATATATGGGTATATATGTATATATTAATTTTTATTAATATTTGACGGAAATTCCGTCGGAAATCCGTCACTAATTAGCCACGAAATTTTTCCGTCGCTAATTAGAGACAGATTTCTGTCGGAAAGTTTTCTAACGGGATTTTTGTCAGAAATTCATGGCTAATTAGCCACAAAATTTTTCTGTCGTTAATTACCCACGGATTTTCATCAAAAAATTTTCCGACTGAATTTTCTTCGAAAATTACTGACGGAAATCCTATCAGTAATTTCATGTTTTTTGTAGTGTGAGGGTAGGTAGCTACCACTAATGATCGATATTAGTCAATCAATTATACATTTCTTGGAGTCTGCACACAGTAGATAATATTATAATCCCTCCATTCCTAAATATTGGATCTATTTGAGGAGGTGAACATGTTCCTCAATATAAGACATCTTTCTACTTTTTCTCATATCTTCCCTAAATTATCCTTATTAACGATCCTCAATAATAAACAAGCTAAGTAAGAGATGGAGGTTAGGAATAAAGGAATGTAGTTGGGGTGTTTTGGAAATATTATGCGATTTTAACTAAATTAACTACAATCCTTAATCTAACTAAATTAGGTAAATAGGTCTTATATTTAGGATACGAAGTACTATATTATATGATTGTGGAATCTTTGTAATTTTCATCGAATCATTAAGATGCACATAGCGAGAGGACTCAATGATAGACCTGAGCTAATTGCTTTTGATCATCCGAGAGCAATTATATACAATAAAACTCATGTGGGGTTCTTCACTTTTTTTGTGCTTTGCCTAGAAAATCAATAAACACTCTTTCTTCTTGCGTACGGACTCTAAATTCCCACCATGAGTGGAAGGAAAAGAGAAAGAATAGAACCCCCTCCATCTTGATTCTCTCTTTTCTTTTCTTAATTTTTTTTCTCTCATTCCCATGTAGAATAATACAGTAGGGTGAATATTATTATAAATATATGTATGTTTTCTGATATAAGAGCCTCACAATATTGGTGCTTGAGACTTGAGAGAGAGAGAGAGGAAAAGACAAGTAAAAAGTAGTGATGACACTTGAGACCAAGGTTCAAAAAATCGGACCGGGCATCGAACCGGATGAGGCACTGGTTCAAGGGTTAAAGGTCTAACCGGGGGTCGGACCGGGTCAGACCGTTATATTAAAATAATAAAATTTTATTGATATTAACATTAATAATCACTAATATATCAAAATGTAAATGTAAATAAGTATGCATGATTCATCAAACATGAATATTTAATGTTTCTATAGAGAGAAAAATAGAAAATATTAGTTGATTACACGTGAAAATAAATATTATTCTACAATCTACAGACTAAAATACAATTATTAAGAGCAACAACAGTTAAATATTAAACATATGTAAGTATAAAATAGCATTTAAAATATTATTGTTTCCTGGTTTCTAAAATTGAGTGAAGTGAAAGTTGGTAATTAGGTTAATTGTAACAAAATAAAAAAAACATTTTTCATTTTTTTTAAAAAGCGAACCGGTCCAACCACCCGGGTTGCACCGGGTTGAACGGTTCACTCCAATCTGATCGGGTCTTGACCGGGTCAACAGCATCCCCGGTCTGACTGCTGAATCGGACCGGACCAGACGCCGGTTCACGGTTGAACCGGCCGGTCCGGTTTTTACTACCTTGCTTGAGACACATAATCTAATAGAAGATCAGATCCACACTAATATTGGCCCATTAATCTAACACCCATCATTGTCATATTACGTCAGACATTATATATTAGACCTCAATTCTTGGATAACCATTCATCTGCATTTCATTTTTTGTATGTCTGTCTCCCACCACTGGCATACTAATCTTTATCAAATAACACTTCCTTTTTAGTTTAAGAATCTATATGAGACATCAGATTTAGCGCTTTCATTTTAATTTGTGAGCAAGTGTTTGAGGGTTCATCCCAACTTTTTGTATGAATCAAACATAATTGGGAAGATATCTGCCCTTTAGCCTCAATGCCCTGAAAAAGATTAGGCTCTTGGTCAAAAGGAAAAAAGGAGTCCACGTGACAATTCTCTTATTTGTAGTATTTTTGTGTGTTTAAATTGAGGTTTTTAACGTAAATAAGATACAAACTTAATCCAATTGTGCTCATTGAATATCTTAGACTCTTAGGTGAAATTAGCATGAGATTAGGATTAATTAGCCATAATTGTAGATTGATTTGAATTAATTAATTTATAGGGTTATTTGATCATTATTCTCTCTTGTCTCCACTTGTAGGGTCGCTTAAGGACCAAGAATAGGATCTCGAATGAAGAAGGAAGCAAAAGAAGAAGGCCAATTAAGAAACAGAGTTTCTGCACCACGGCGAGCTTGACCTAAAGAGGCGTAGCCTTTATACTTCACTGTGGGTGCCCACAGTGAGACCCACGGCGAGGGTAGCCAAACAATACAGCTGCCTCTGGACCTCGTTGTGGGTTCACCACAGCGAGCCCCACGGTGAGAGCGCGATTCTATAGCAAAAACATATTTGAATTTTGGGCTAACCTGAGTCCAAACTCAAATACTCACTCATGACCTGATCTGAGGACACAAAAGCCACAAAAATAAAGATCATTAAGGGATATTTGGTTCACCAAAAAACCCTAAACCTCCCATTTTCTCCCATCTCATCTTCATCTTTCACCCTTCTCTCTTCCAAATCTCATGGCCTCCACTTCCTCCATCTTGGTTGGTGTTCCTCCTATGATAAGCTGCAACTAAGCTCTCTTATTCTTGGTGATAGATGAAAATCTCTTATTTCTAGTGGTTTTGTGTGCTTTAATTGAGGCAATTAACATGATTGAGATGCATAATTGGTCCATTTGTGCTTAATAAAGATCTTAAACTCTTAGGTGAAATTAGCAGGAAAATGGGGATAATTAGCCATAATTGTATATTAATTAACTTAATTGATTTATAGGGCTGCTTGATCCTTTTTCTATTCTATTTCTACTTGTAGCGTTGTTCAAGACCAAAAGATCGAATCCCGGATGGAGAAGAAAACCAAACAAAACAGCAGAATACTCTGCTATTCGTCGTGCCCTCGCCGCAACGAAGCCACAACGAACGTGGCACCAGGAGGCAAAAACACATGGGACTCACCATAGCCTAGCTACTGTGAGCTCACGGCGAGCAGGCCTCAAGAAAGCCAAAAAGCATCACAAGCCACATTGAGCCCACGGTGAGGGGGCACGATTCTGCAGCATGATAGAGCTATTGTTTTGAGCCAAACCGATTCCAATTCATTTACCCACTTCTTGACCAGACTTGAGGGCTATTAGACACGAAAATTAGCACCATTTAGGTCAGATTAGAGCCACCACATAAATCCTAATCTTCATTTTCTCTCAACATAATCTCTTCCATCTTCCATTCTTCACCTTCTAACCTCCATGGCTTCCATTATTATATTCCTTCCATCTTGGTTTGTGTTCCTCCTATGTAGAGCAGCAACTAAGCCTCCTTATTCTTGTTGATGAAGCTCAAGGGAGGAGCTTGAAGCTTCAGAGGGGAGTGCTGTTCTCCACTCTCTCTTCCTCATGTGTATTTCAAATTATCTAGGGTTCTAGAATTTGTTGTATGCATTTGGTTGTAATTTCATTCTAGAGTAGTACAAACAACTTATCTTGTTTATTTTCTTTGTATGAATGATTGACATTGCACTTATTGACTTGAACATATTTTATTTGTATGTGCTCAACATTTAATATATATTTTCTTGTTAAAATCTTGTGCTGAGGGTTCTTTCTTAGTGGATTATGGTGTCAATTATTTATGTTTAGAAATTATTAAGTAAATCTACTAATTGCTTGAGTGGCATTGGACTTCAATCTATTGGGTTCAATTGATTGGTTGGGGTTCCACCAATGAGTTAAAATTAATAGATTAATCTTGTTGCAATTCGAGGTTCCGGTTGTAGGATAAAGAGTCCCTTGCGATTAGTAGATTTAATTAGGTCAAGTTCTTAAGCAACTTAAGTTAAGTTAGTTAACGTGCGGGGTTCTAGTGTTAGTTAAATTAATCTAAGCCTAGCCTAGAGAGGTTCCTCTAGGGTTCTTTAGAAAATTGGCCATTTTATCTCCCAATTTAACATTTGAAGCGATGATTCCAGGAAGTTCCATTTTCCAAGAATAATCATCCCATATAATCCAAATCTCAATTTTTTTGAACATATCATACAATTCACAATAATTTCATACAAAAACCAAATACAATTCTTTTTACCCGCTTTTAACAAGTTGGAATCTAGTTATTAGGTTTCGATTGCATTTAGGCTCCTTGAGATTGACACCCGGGGATAGCTGTTCGCTCCGCAAGTGCACGGGTCGTGCCAAGTAATACAGTGATAAGAAAGTATCGTTCTCACAGGGATTTGGTTACAAATGCGATCAAGAAGAAGGCTTAGTGAATTAAAGTAAGTTGAGCTAAAGCAAAGTTTGGATTGAAGATTTAAAATGTAAAATATTGCCATTTAAAATTCTACTTCTAGAAAAGGGTTTTAGTCACAACGATTATATAACAGAGTGGTGATGTAGAAAATACTTTTTAAGACAAATAAAAAAGATCTAGGGTTACTTATTCCCATTTAACTTCATGAATTAGCAAATTCCTTTCCTTTTAGCATTCCAATGAATTAATGTGTGAGGCCAAGGTTCAATTTCATTTGAAGAAGCTTTCTCAAGTCAAAATCAAATTTATACTTGCATTAATTGCACAACCTCTTGCCACAATTAATGCAAGTCATAAATACTCCACCAACCTCATATGAACAATGTTAGATTAGTAATTATATCTCTATATTACCAACTAACCATTTATTTAAAACTATATACTTCAAGTCTAACATGATTTCAACCAAGTTCTAAAACAAAATACTCTCTCTCAAGTCAGACTTCATTTAACAAATCAAGTGGTGATCAAGCACTTGTATAAATAATAGCAAGATGAAAATCCACACATAAAAATTCATTCAATGCATTAAAAAAGGAAATACAAGGTTCAATCCATCAAATGGTTCAAAGTAACCCTAGAAAAGGGATTTAGTTATACATGGATAAATGAAAAATGAAAATGAAGATTAAAACGGAATACATGACAGAAAAAAGGAGAAGAAGGAAGAAGAAAGGAAACCAAGATCAATGAACTTGAATCTCTCCAAGATCCTCCAAGCTTCCTAGCACTTCCCCACTCTCTCTTGAAACTCCAAACGTCCCAAAAATATGCCCTCAGTTCATGCTGCCCGTCATCCCTCTGAAATAAATTTTTTTATCCTATTTTAGTCAGCTCTGTTAAGTAAAACGCACAGCTTTTGATGTTTTCGCTGTGGCCTTTCCGTGGCGAAGTCACGGCAAACTTTGTGATCTAAGAGGCCAAATTGTGAGACACTCGCTGACAAATCTCTGATTTGTATTGATTTTATATGCTTAAATTGAGGCAATTAACATGATTAAGATGCAAGTTTTGGTCTGATAATGTCAAATTGAATATCCCAAACTCCCAAGGGAAATGAGTGCAAAATTAGGAGTAATTAGCCATAATTGTAGATTAATTGTACTAATTAATTTATAGGGCTATTTGATCTTGGTTTTATCTTATTTCCACTTGCAGGGTCGCTCAGGACCAAAAGATTGGACCCGGGACGAAGAAAAAGGCCAAACAAAGAGGCAGAACTGAAGGAAGCTGCGGCGAGACAGACGGCGAGGAAGCTTGATTTTGGCAGAGAAGACATGAGCTCGCCGCGGCGAGCCCACGGCGAGAAGGCCCCCAGAGTTCCAGAAGCAACATCACCTCGCCGCGGCGAGACGACAGCGAGCGGGCGTTTCTGCAGAATTTTTCAGTCGCGAATTTTGGGGCCAAACCGGATCTAACTCATTACCCACTCACTTGACCCGACTTGGGGGACTTAAAACACGAATCATACACCCCATTAGGGCAGATTTGGTCCACATTTCACACCCCCAAGCCCTAGCTTTCTCTTCTCCATCTTCATCTTCATCTTCTTCACCTTTTCCTTTCTTCCATTCATGGCTTCCACTCCTTCCTCTTCTCTTGTTGGTTCTTCCATGGAGAGTAGCAGCTAGGCAGCTAGGCTCCACCATTCTTGGTGGTGAGAGCCAAGGGATGAGCTTGAAGCTTCAATAGGGGAGTTTTCCTAGTTCTAATCCTTTCCCCATATGTTGTATTTATGCTTTTCTAGGTTTCTAAGGTTGCATTTATGACATTTTGGTGGGTTGTATTAATTGCTATTGCATTTGGTTGAGGTGCATTTATGGCACTTAGTTGGATGCATTTATGTCATTAGGGTTAGAAACTATGTTTATGTTTATGTTGTTTCCTTCTTGCATAATGCTTGACATTGCTACTTATTAGCTTTGAGTTTAATGAAATTTATGGGTTCATAGTTTTGTTATTCTCTTGGTGAAAATTATGTGCTAATGCAAGGTGGCTTGGTTAGTGGATTAAGAGTGTTAAGCTATTTGCTTGAGGGAGATGGCATAAGAATTAATTGGTTGTGTTGAGACATTGGGCAAACACTCTCTAGGTCCTAATTTATTGTATGGGTGGCCATCAATGGATTACGGTTTAGAGAGAAATTTAGAGCAATTATGGGGTGGCCCAAATTGTGGATTTAAAAGTCTTCCGTAATCAATTATTTCTTGATTTTGAACTTAATCAACTTGGGTTAAATTAAGTAATGTGTGGGGTTCCGGCATTAATTAAGTTAACCCAAGCCTAGCCTAGAGGGGTTCCTCTAGGGTTCTTTAGAAATCAAACAAACTCCTCGAAAACCTTTTGAAGCAATGATTCCCAAAGCTTTCATTCATCAAGAATGACCTTTATCCTATTTTCATCCAAATCTCACTTTTAACTCTAATATTTTACTTTACCTTTTGCACATACCAAACTTCCTATCAAAACCAAACAAAAATGCTTTTTACCCGCCTTTTCAAGTTTACATATTAGCTATTAGGGATCATATTACACTAGGCTCCTTGAGATCGACACCCTGGGTTAGCTTCCACTAACCCCTCGAGTTTAATTTCTTGGAGAGCGGACTCGAGGCGGCACTGCTCTGATATAATCCTAACGGTTAGGTGCTCTTCACTCGCCGTGATCTTCGTCTTGGCGAAGTCACTTTGTTTCTGGTCTGAGGGTCTTCTTCTCAGCTAGTCTTCAGTTCGATAGCTGTTTGTGTTTCCTCTGGGCTCTTTCACTTGATCACCTCTTCCTAGACAAGAAGGAAAGGGGTTTGATGAGTTTTACAATTTACTAACATGCAAAAAATCTTTAAGCTCCAAATTTCATACAAATCACAAATATTTCTTTGCCCTCTTTTCATTCAGCTTTTGTTTCCTTTTTACCATTTTATTCACCAAATTATTCACAGGCACGGGGTAAAACATGATGATTTTGTAATGAAATTTAGGAGCTTATCAATAGCTTCCACTACCCCTTGGGTTTAATTCTTGGAGAGCAGATCCTAGGCGATATATACTGCACCCATTTTATCCCAATTTCGGAGCTCTTCAATGGAGCTCTAGGGAGGAGCTTGAAGCTTCAAAGAGGAGTGTTGTTCTCCAATCTCTCTTCCTCATGTGTATTTCAATTTATTGGTTCTAGGAATTGCTATATGCATTTGGGTGTAATTTCATTCTATATCTTTGTACGATAGTGGTAGAAACAACTTATCTTGCTTATTTTCTTTGTATGGATGCTTGACATTGCACATGTTGACTTGAGCATATGTTATTTGCATGTGTTCATCAATTAGTCTATGTTTCTTGTTAAAATATTGTGCCAAGTGAGGGTTCTTACTTGGTGGATCATGGTGTCAAGTGTTTGTATTTAGAAATTAGCAAATAAATCTACTAATTACTTAAGTAACATTCGGCTTCAATCTATTAGTTTCAATTCATTGGTTGGGGCTCCATCAATGAATTGGAATTAATAGATTAATCTTGTTGCAATTCGGGGTTCCAATTGTAGGATAAAGAGTTCCTTGCAATTAGTAGGTTTAATTGGGCCAAGTGCTTAAGAAGCTTAGGTCAAGTTAGTTAAGGTGCGGGGTTCCGGCGTTAATTAAATTAATCTAAGCCTAGCCTAGAGAGGTTACTCTAGGGTTCTTTGGAAAATTGCCCATTTTTTATCTCCCAATTAACTTTTGAAGCAATGATTCCCAAAAGTTCCAATTACCAAGAATACCCCCATTTAATCCAAATTTCCCTTTTTATCCAATCTCTAATTTTTATTTAAACATAATACACTCTTTTTACAAACCTCATACTTAAAACCAAACAAAATGCTTTTCCCATCCAATTAGTTTTACATTTAGTTACTAGGAACCATTTGCATTTAGGTTTCTCAAGAGAACGACACCCGGGGATAGCTTCTACGTACTATCCCCTTGGTCCCTAACTTTCTTAAGGGCAGGCTCGAGGCAATATTACACTGATAACCTCAATTTCAGTGCTCTTCACCACGTGACGTTTTTGTGTCTATTTAGTTTAACCCATTATGAGTGATTTTGTGCTGTACAGGATAAATATACTAGAACAATTTTGTCTCATAAACATAATAGTAATTATATAATGAGTGGAGCCAAACAATCTACTCATTTAGTCATGTTGGATTATTGGGCCTTGATCGGCCATTTGATGGGCTAAATTAATTAATTGTAACTTTTGGGTTGTTCCTAATTAATTAATCAATTAATTATAAGACTAATTAATTGATTGGTCGAATAATTGAGGCAAAGATTGTTGATCAGGTCAATGATGTTAATTAATTAGGATATTTGGGTTGTTCCTAATTAATTGATCAATTAATTACAAGACTAATTAATTGATTGGCTGGATTTAAAGATTGACTAGTTGATTGACTACGTAAACGATGATTTTGAGAATAAATCTCAAGCATGTTAATTGTACCCCTGGCCAAACGATTATAAATAAGAGGCCAGGTCTCTCCATTTGACACAGAAAAACCAAAAGGGCTCTTGTTCAGTAAAAGAGCAACACTCTATCCCTCTTAATCTTATTCTCTGGTGATTAGTTGTGCCATGAGTCCTCTTTCACAAAACAGACTCAGAGATAGGTGGAGCCTCCAACGTAGGTTTGCTTCTCTAATCAATATCTTAATTGTTTATTTATATATGAAATATAGAATTTTATTTGTCTTAAAATTCTAACTAGTCATATTTGTAACAGGCAGGAATGCACAAGAGGGGGGGTGAATTGTGCTTTTAAAAACTAACTCTGATAAAACAACACAGTTTATACTGGTTCAGCCCAAACTTGGCCTACGTCCAGTTCTCCAACCTGCAGTTGGGTTCCACTAATTCCTCAAGATTAAATCAGGCTCTTGATAGCCTTTACAAGTGACAGCAAGAACTCCTCTCTTTACTGATCACTCCCCCTTACACTTTGTAAGTTTACACCCTACTCTTAAGATCCCACTATCTTAAGAGTAAATCTCACTTTAATAATGAATACAGAATAATTGTTCACTCAATTGAACAGATTGTGTTACACTCTTAAGAATATACGAACAGTAAGTGTTGAGAGTATTGAATGCAGTAGATACAGATAATCAATGTGGCAATCAATTCTTACAACTAACTTCTTCCCAATAGCATTTATAGTTTCTCTTAGAAATATATCCATTGATAATATGGCCGTTGAACACGTCAAGAGAGTTGAGTGATCTGGTGGAGTATGGGAGATGTATTCTGCTATGCATTTACTCCATTGTACTTGATTTTGATTTAGCTCATTTCTCTTCATCTATCGCTGACAGGGTAGGTGAGTTCCAACGGCTCTTTTGATCAAATTGTGTCCTAACGTACACTTCCTTAAGTAGGTCTGAACAACTCTGTACTTGGAAAGCTAAAAATAGGCTTGTCATTGATTTTGAATATTTCTCATCGCCACTCAGATTACAGCCTTTAATCGATCACAGGGCTTGGTGACTGATCGATTACGTATCGATTAAGCATAGATTATGTCTTGCATCACTGAGCAATAGATTAGAAATTCATGCGCCTAATCGATTACAGGGGAAGCCTGATCGATTAGGTAGGTTTAATCGATTACAAACAGATTACATTCAGATTACATGATTTCTCTAATCGATTACTAAATTTCCTATAATCGATTAATACTCTCTAATCGATTAGGCTTAGAATATGTTCTGATCGATTAAGGCTCTCAAATCGATTGGGCAATTTTCTCTTAATCGATTACTGGACTCTGATCGATTAGTCTAAGGTATCTTTAATCGATTAGACGACTCTAATCGATTACTCCAATTTCTCCTAATCGAATGGTCTATCTTTCTCTCATCGATTACAGGGGCCTCTAATCGATTAGGCGCTATCTCATTCATCTCTAATCAATTAGGCTTAAGTTCTTTGACTTGTAATCTATCCCTGATCTATTGGGCAAGACATAGGATTTTCTATTAGATTATCCTAAGACATTTCTGATTTTATCATAGCCCTTCCATATGCCTAAGTTATGTTTAGTTATCATTAAAACTTATCATTCTAACAATATTTAGAAATCACTCCAACATGTTTTACTAGAATAAAAAAAATCCTAAGCTTTATTAATTCTGCTTTAAAATTTAACATTTATTCAATTTTATACCTATTTAATACATACAATATAACACATGAAAATAAAGTCTAAACAATAATAAATGAAGTGTGAAATTGTACATTTATATGAAAATAATTTTGATAATATGACTTATAAATATGACTGAAAATTCATGTATGCTCTATCTTATAAAAAAAGAGTGTACGAGGTGTAAAGTTCCAAACTCTCAACTTGATAGCTCAGAATTTTGGATTTGCCTACATTTAATATGATCAATTTCTTATAAACTTAAATAAGTGAGAGATACATATTAAGGAAAATTTTCTACCATTGTACCAGCTTTTGATAGTTAATCATTCAAACATTTTTCATATACTAATATTTTTGGCTGATGCGTGGAACAGAAAAAGAAAGGTCCATATATAGCAAACAAGCTTGTGCTCACCCGTGCGATGCATGGGGAGTTTGTGATTGAAGGCAATAAGTAATATTATGTGAATGTGAATGGTTATGACATATAATACGAGGAATATTGTTCACATTAAACCTAATATGTACGTATATATTATACAATCGTCCTAAATGGAACAATGGTTATAGTAAAATTAGGTCCAAAATGGTAGGGGAATAAAAAGATGGTTGATGACATAAACACAATCATAGTACTTAAGAGGTCACATTCCTAAAAATCTCTTTGTAAACAACATTAGTGGTTTTGTTTTGGAACTCCAGTACCACCATGAGAAATAACTATTTTCAGACCGTTCATCCTATTAACCCCGGCATACATCTTTCTTTAATAAAGCTAACTGAGCTTGTGCTTTCCCTGACTTTGTGGGTATATTGACTTTGCAAACCATGTTATTTATGTAGAAATCAAACATTTATTATCTTAACTTTTACATGCGTATATTATGGACAGGAAAGAGTATGCATATATTAATATAAATGTAAGATATAAGGACTGTAAAAATAAAAAAGAATTAAAATATTTGGGAAGAAAAATAAATGAATACATATAAATTTCTGACGATGTAAATTTTAATTTTATGAATAAGAAAAATAATATTGGCATATAATTAAAATTTAAAGGATTTGCAAAAATCACAAAGAAACGGGAAGATAGAAATCAGGGAAGGAGTTGCCTCAACTTTTTCTTTGGGATCAAAGATTTGCCCCACATTTGAACTATTTGTGAAAAGTATTTGAAATTTGAATAAGATGATGATGAGTTTCGTGGAGTGGAAAAAAATAGGTGAGGACAAACAATGAAATGAGGAAGAAGAACTGGTGGGACCGGACGGATGGCTATTTATGAGAGAGAGTGAGCCGACACGAAGCCTAATGCGGAATAAAAAAATCAGATAAAATAAGATGAACAGGAAAATGAGTCTAGAGCCGATTCTAAGCCATATGAGAGCCGGCTAAAAAAGTTGGATGTAAGAGATACGAGCCTTACTCCCCCGTGCAACTTGTAATTCCAGGGAAGAAGTAACACTATGTCAAGGTTAATCGATATAACATATAATATGAGGAATAATGTAAAACACAAAAGTAAATATATATATATACATATATGATACAAGCATCCTAAATGGAACAACGGTTATAGTAACATTAGGGCCAAACTGGAAGGGGGGAAAATGGTCGATGACATAGACACGATCATAACACTTAAGAGGTCAAATTCCTAAAAATCTCCTTATGAACAACATTAGTGGTTCTATTAGTAACTCTAGAATCACCATGAGAAATAACTATTATGAGACCGTCAATCTTCTTAACTCTAGACAATGCAATATACAGTTGGCCATGAGTGAAAACATGCTTAACATACAGCCTATTGCATACACTCCACAAACATTTAACATAAAGTGACATGAAAAACAAAACTTGAAGCCCAAGAAGTTCACAAAAAGTCAAGCAACTAAAGCTAAGGTACTGTGGACTCTATAACATGACGGCACAAAACCACTAGAATGTCAGGTGAACAAATAATTATATATAGATACTTATTAATTAACCAAATAATTGATAAAATCATACAACTAAAATGCCCTGAAAATCGAAACTTGGAGCCCAAGGACTTCAAATTAAGTGACACAACTGAAACAACAGTGGATGAGCCTATTTGAATGCCAGGGAGTCCTACAAGGTTTACTATGATGGGAGAGAAAAACTGCAACGTTAGAGGAAAGAAGGGTTGTATTTGGATATTTAGTATTTGACCATTTTCAAAAATTACATAACGAAGTTGGGGTTATGATGCCAAAAAACAAAATTAAAAAAGCCACAAACAATTGATATAAAATGACATGGAAAACAAAACTTGAAACCCAAGAAGTTCACAAAAGAGTCAAGCCACCAAAGCTAAGGTACTGTGGGCTCTATAACATGACGGGACAAAACCACTACAATGTCAGGTCAACAAATAATTATATATAGGTACTCATTAATTAAACAAATAATTGATAAAACAATACAACTAAAGTGCCCTAAAAATCGAAACTTGGAGCCCAAGGACTTCAATCAAGTGAGACTTCAATCATATTACCTAAATGCCCCTACTTTGTACCCAAAATTGCAACACAACGTGTAGTTAGTATTTGGTTCTTTAAATTCTTTTTATATTTCGGTTTGTGTAATATTATTATACATTAAAATATTTTAAATGCTTTCACCTTTTTAAATTGCAGAGGAATGAATTTAGCTGGGGTTGTCAAAATAAAGGGGGGCTAAATATAAGTGAAAATGAAATGTGAAACCACCACCATCATGGAATTTACGTAATATTAAACAAAAAATAGATTTTTTATCAACAATAACAATAAGCTTTAAAAGGGTTTGAGAGTTCCAACTGTTTTATTTATTTTCCCCATTGAAGGTGGACCTAGGCTGCAGTAAAGATGGTGTTAATACTCCCTCTAGTCTTTATTATATAAAGCACCAACTAACCAAATGTTTTGGTCCCAAATTTAAGGCACCAACCGCCACATTTATTATTTCTTTCCCACTTTACCCTTGTAGGATAAATTTGAATGAAGGGTGAAGTTGGAAAAAGTTGGAAATGTGAAGTCACATCATTTAATGAAGGGTGAAGTTGGAAAAAGTTGCAAATTTAGGATAAATTTGATGACCCAACTACCATTTCTTGGTTTGTGAGAAATAGTAGTTCGTGCCTTATAATAAAAACCAGAGGAGTACATCAAAGATAAGTCAAAGGTGAAGCTTGTGAATTATGAAGGTGGTGTGTTGAAGGCAAACATCGTGACTCATGCATAGGTAAGCTATTGGTCTAGTGAAAACCAAAGAGTACAGAGGTGTCATTGTGAACCAATTTCTTGGGTTGCGTGAACACATTGGCGGTCACGTAAACACTGTGGATGATAGACACGTGTGAACTAAAAGAAGGAAGAAATCGGTTACTTAAGCAAAGAAAATTTAAAATCACTAACCCTTATGGCCACGTTTGGTTTGGTGGAATTGGGGGCTTAGATATGGATATGGAATTGGAATCCATGTATTGAGCATGTTTGGTATACACAAGGAAGCATGGAGGTGGATTCCACATTGAGATCAATTCCATCAAAACTGGCAGAATTGATTTCCATCTTATGACCCATGGAATTGATAAAAAGTCCATGGAATTCTTCATTTGCCCCTCTTCTTTTTCATCTTCTCCAGCCATTTCATCTCATCATCCCTTCCCTCAACCTGACGGTGACCTCCGACAATCAGCGACGGCAACGGCAACCTCCAACAATCGGATATGGCAACGGTGGCATCGGGCAAAGCCCTTATCAGATCTAGCCGTCTCGGCGCAGATGTGGTGCTCGCTGAGGTTAGGCTTCAGCGAATCAATCTTCCCAGAAAATCACCCAAATGATCCTTCTCGAGCTTGGATTCTTCCTTAGCGTGTTGGGATTTGTTCTCCACCACAGATCGTCTGCTATCTTCTACTCCTACTGTAGTCGATCTTCGAAAGCTTGTGGGCGAGTGTTGACGATCGTTGAACCTTTCTGTTTCTAGTTCACCATCTTCGCATCGACAAGCCCATCAAGTTTATCATTCGTATCTTATTTCACACCAAATGGCATCTGTGTGATGAAGTTCGATTTTTGTTTATTTCTAGTTTTTGAACTTGGTTAACAGTGGCTTTGTCCTGATGGTGGTTGTGTGAGATTGTGGTGGTGACCGGTGAGGGAGATGAGTTTTCTGCAAAAGTGGGGGCTTTATTTTTTTCAAAATAACCAGGGTATTTTGGTCTTTTTACATATAAATTTGGTCTCATTTCCATGTCATACCAAACATACTTTAAAACTCCACATCCATCTCCATCTCCATTTCCATCTCCATATCCATTTCCATCAAAATTAATTCCATTGTACCAAACGGGCCCTATATGTGATTGTTACTTTAGATTATGAGACTGGGAACACCGAATTTAAATTAAAAAAATATGGGATGTGTCCTCCAATTTTTTTTGTTAATTTATTGTATAAACTTTCAAGATCATTTACAATAGAATTATGCAATTTCATGACCCTTATTTTAATACATTAATAACCACATGATTATATCCAATTGCAAAATAAGAAAAATTGAAAACCGTAGTTAATGGGATAGCAAAAAAATGTTTATAATTCCTTTTGTATAATAATACAAAAGTCAAACCATAGGGATATATAACAGTATCCTCAACACTTATTTTGAATATTTACAGTATAAACTTTACAGATAAATTAAAATGCAATTACGCTATCTTTAGGCATAAACTGAAATTTATTAAAGATTTAATCCATTACATCTTCAGGCATACATTGAAATTTATTACAACATACTAATGAACACATACATTGACGCGGTGCAATTGCGCATACAAATCGCTTAGCCGGTCAATAAAAAATACCATAAGGCCGTAATATACCAAATAAAACATTTTGTGGGCCACTTCATTAAATGAGAAGATTTTAATGAACTTTTTTGAAAAATAAATCTATAATGTCTAAAGGAGATCCCGGCTTGACCTAGTCATTTTTTTTAGTAGAAAAACTGACACCCTTTGAAATAATTTATTTTTCATAAATTTCTTTGAACAATGATATCTGATAATTATTTTTATTCTTGAATTTCGTATCTAATAAATTTAATCAACTTTTTGCACCAAATCACTCATACTCTAAGCAATACAACATGCCACATCACTGCCTTAAAGATGACTTGTGAACTAACATGTCATCCTATCAATTTAACTTAATTTTTTTTTGACCATAAATCAATTTACCTGAGTTTGGGTAATGTAAATTCAACATTATTTATTTAAGAGGTTTTTGCCTTCCTTTTTCCTTACATCCCCCAAATAGCTCACTTTTGATATGACAAAATCTTTTAAAAAAACAATTATAGTTGAAAGAGTATTCTTTTTTAAATTTTCCATCCATATAGGCTTAGCTCTATCAATATCTTTATCATTCAAAATGAGATATAACTTAGACTTGGTTATCCCTTAATTGTCTAGAGATTTGGATTATCTAAATATGTTTAAAAAAATAATTGTTTTAATAGTTGCAAAATCTATAAGATTTATAATTATATAACACCATATAAAAAATTACATAAAAAGTTGTAAATGGTTTTCAAATTGAAATTATAGGTTTTGTGAAAAGATTTTCATAGATTATAGGAAAAAAAAAGATGTTCTCTTTAATGAAAATTAAAAAGTGTCAATAGCCTTGCTTATTGTGTGTGGCAGTGGGGTTAGTAGAAAATCTACTCACATCGAAAGAGGAAAACTTGTTGCAGTAAAGATGACAAAAGGAGTCAGTAGTGGATAACTATCCATCAATAACATTATTTTAACAAAAAAAATCTGCACAAGAAACCAAAGAAGACCTCTGAAGCAAAATCAACTATGGAAAGTCCAAAAATCCCATCATTCAACTCAGAAAGTCTAACCATGGCGGAGGCGATGACGGCTTGATCTCTCGGATTTCGGCCTCTAAGACCACCACCGTTACTCGTTGCTCTGCTTTGCCTTCTCTTCCTCCTCGCCTCTGAACCCCTTCTTTATCTTCCCCCGTCAAGCTCTTGAAAGTGGCAATCGCACAAGAGGGGGGTGAATTGTGCTATTAAAAAAAATTACAAAGGAATTAATACAACACAAAATTTATACTGGTTCGGCCAACACTGCCTACGTCCAGTTCTCCAACACTTTGTTGGGTTCCACTAACCACAGGTTTTACGAGCACAGGTTCACCTGTCAACCTTTACAGAGTTTTAGAATCTCTAAACACTCCCCCTTACTACCTGTAAGGAAATATCCCTGTTCTAAAGCACCAAGCTTTCAAAACAACCTCAAACAGTAGAGGATTTCAATAAATACGTTCACTTAATGAACTGATTTTGATAAACACTTAAGTACAGATGAAATCTCTAAAACAATAAATACAGAGCAATGAATGAGTTTCTCAGATATTCTCGTTTTTCCTCTCTTACTCAATAAATGCTTGAGTTCTGTATTTATATCTTCTTCTTCAGATTTTTTCCCTAACAATCAATCTTCAAGAAGCCGTTTAAATTTAGTCGTTGGGAGCTCATAGTCGTTGGCATTTAATGCAGCTTCTTTATCGGGCTTAACTCTCTGTTCTAGCTTCAACTACTTCTTGCATAGGGTGAGCTAAGAGAGAGACAGACTCAGCGCTCTGAGCATCCGTACAAATAGTACTTTCTGGCAGCTTTCTATTAGCGCTAGCTTGATCTATTATCGCTAATCTCATAGAGTGTGATCTGCACTTAAACTGTTAGCTAACCAAATAGTCATATATTGTACAGAGGTTACTATCGCAAGCTTAATCCATTAGCTCAATGAGATGAAGATAATATAAGGAATTTCAGAGCTTTTTATCGATAGCATATTCTCTTGGATTAGAAAGCATTTCATCAGCATAGATTATCTCTATCGATTGCAAATTCATTATCGCTATTATCCTTCAGGATACTATCATCCAAGTATTCAGATATTTCCAGGTATCCTATTATCGATAGCTCAATCTATTATCGCTAGCAACTACTTTAGCTCATTTGACTCTTGCACTCAGGCACTGGCTATCTGAATGATTTATTATCTGAAGCACTTTTGTTATCGATAGCTTAACCTGTTATCGCTAGCTTATTTCTTTGCTCAAGGACTTGGTTTATATTTCTGCTAGCTGAGTTATCAATGAACTTCTAGCGATGGATTCTTTCTTTAGCGATAGAGAATGACTTAGCTATAGATAATGACTTTGATATTTCTAATTCTTCACTTGCTATTCCTTTCAATCAATTTGTTATGGAAATTTACTTAGCGATAGAGATTTTCATTATTATTGATCTGCTAAGTTATCATTTCTCATTAGCGATATTTTTCATAGATCAGTCTTCATCAAAACTTAAGATTCTAACAGCTCTTTCCAGGTATCATTCCCATTTTCATTTTTTATTACTCGCTGCCTTTGTCTTCTTCTCCTTCTTCACCTTGTCCTTCTTTTCTGCATTTATAAGAAAGTGACATCTCCCTCACAAAAAAGGTTTCATTTTTCGTTTATTATCTTTATCTCCCTCTTTTTTTCATTAATGGGATTTTTTTATTTTGGGCATTTCTATTCTAAAAATAGGGTTTGGCTAACTGGGTTTGGGTTTTTTGAAGCTGACTGAGACGATGTTGGCTCAGAATCAGGCAAAGGAATCCATAGTTCTCAGCGAAACAGAGCATAAAAGAGGATGTAAGAAGGAAGACAACAGTGAAGATCACAGAGAGTTAAAGAAGTACATTCCTGTGGGGTTAGGATTCCTCAAACTCCTCAAATCTTCAAAGGGAGGGGTTGAGGAAGAAGGCAGCAAAGTAAGCAGCAAGTGGCCTCCTTCAATATATTGAGAAGTAGCCTAGATTAGAATCAGCGAAAGGAAAAATCGAACACAATCACATTCACTAAAAAAAGATGAATTTCAAAGGAGCAAAAGACTTACAAGAACTTGGCGAAGGAAACCTGTTCAGAAGCAGGAACATTGAGCTTGACATTGAGGCCTAAGCTTCCTTGCTTCATGAAGAAGATTGATTCATGATGATTTTTGATTTTGGATTTTGGCATGCGACATGGTGATCCCCTTGAAAGATGGTGAGAGGAATGGTGGATGTTGCGGGTTAGTTGAGAGAGAGGTGAAATAGGTGAGTAATGACGGTGCAGAAGGGGCTCAACTATATATGTAGATAGAGAAAGTAGGGTTAAAATGAATCAGGCAACCCGTGACATTTCAGAGATGTGGGCCTAGAGTGGCGCCTAAGAAATCAATGGGAAAAGGAACATTACTTGGGGAAGCAAGCATGCTACAGAAAACCAAACGCCTTGCATGAAACCCAATGTTAAGAATGAGCCGACACGGAGCCCAATAAGCAATAAAAAATTGGAGGAAAAAAGGATGAATAGGAAAATGAGTCAGGAGCCTATCCTAAGCCATATAAGAGCCGGCTAAAAAAGTCTGATATATGAGATATAGGATTAAAGAAGGGAAAGAGAAAGGGAAAGTTCAGGATCTAAAGCTGATACACACTGCATATCTTTGACAGTGGAAAAGCTATAGAACAGATTGTATTGGCTATAGTTAGTCATTCATTCATTTTGTGTGTTCGCTATTGTTGTATGTTTTCTGTTCATTATTAGTTATTAGTACTCAAAAAAGCAACTCTGATATTGCTTTTTTTTTCAAAACTATATAATTAACTTTACTTTCAACATACGCAAAGAAAAAACTTCGAATTATTGAATCTCTGATATAATTTTAGAGAAGGATAATTGTAAAATTACATATTTTTTTATAAATTTAAGAATGTCAACCATCATTTAACATTGCTCTATACTCATGAATAAACCAAAGTGGAACCTATTAGTTATTTCCTCTTAATAAGTTCTAGAAAGGGAAAACTAATATTACTGTCCAGAAAGGGAAAAAATGAGCAAACCATGTGAAAACTAAATGAAAAAGGACATAAAAAATTGATAGAAAAAGATGGATAAAATACTTGCAAACAAACAAGTCTATAAGAAAGGCACAGCAAGACATGTTATTTCATCAGATAGGGTTCACATTCACATTCACATTCACATGACATGGAACCATTATTAAGAGCAAGAAGGATAGCAGAAGTTGGTGGTATCAATACAAAGACACACTGGAGGAAAGGAGCGAGTACATGCACAGGATTTACAAGCAGAGTGGCAAGTTTCTGTGATGTCTCTGCATTGGCATTGAGGTGGGATTGACCTCGTGCATGGACAACTGTTGCAACAAGCCACAATGCCCGACTTGTCACCTCCGGCGCGGTTATCGTTCAAAATCGCAGCTTCCATGGTTGTTGAAGAGAAAGCCATCAGAAATAGAACCACACCAACCTTCATCATCATCGCCTTCTTGTTCAAACCTTTCATCTTTTCTTTCTTTCTGTCTCAAAGTGGCTTTGAGTGTTTGAGTTTTGATGTGTGCAAAGAGATGAGAAGACAAGGAGGCTAATTTATAAGTGAATTTGAGTGATATTAAGGTGCCCTGTGATTCAAGACTAAACAAATTATGGCCATACAAAGTCAAGATAGAGGCTTCCATGTAGTAGAATGGTGCGAACCCACTAGGGTTAGACTCTAAGAACCCACAACCAATCTCAAATACACTTACCCCAAGAAAGCTAAACAAAGGAGTTGAATGATCCACTTGAACCCTTGAACATGGAAGAACAAAGACCCGAAGTGTTGGAAGACGCCATAAGGTTGATCAAGCCTTGATAAGTCTGTTAGTTCTAAAAATAACCCTAGAGAGAATCCACTCTCAAGAAACAAAGTGCAGAAATGCAACTTTTCATTTCACCAAATTCAAGTCTTTACTCAAAATGAGGCTTACAAAGATCAAATGCTAATTTAGAAAATAGATAACTAAAACCTAATTAAATAAACTAGGGAACTTAAAAGTCAAATCTGCAACCTAACTTATTAATTTTCGTACTAGTACATTTAACCAAAAGTAATCAAAATTTAAAGCCCCAAATGTGATCATTTAAGCCCAAATGACTCCTCCCATGTGTAGTTCATGGCCCAAGCCTTTCAATTTGATGTCTCCAATCCCAAAATATGATCAGCAGCTCCATTTTCAGCCCAAATTGAATTGAGGGCGAACTCAAAATTATTGTTCAGATTTGTTGCTCCAATTCCCACTTGAAGAGATAGCTTGTGTTTTCTGGATTGCATCATAGAGAGAGACTTATTCCTCTAACTCTTATTTATAGGGTAGTATAGGAAACTTTTTCATCCCCAATATAAGTCATCTCACTAAATTAATTGTATGAATGTATAATTATGTCTCTAATTTATCGTTATATCATTATGTAAACTATTAAGACAGAATTAATAAAGTTTAAGGTACTTTTATTTTTGATGAGACATATTGAAAGTACTTAATATGATCATAAGAATATCTTTTAATGCGATTTCGTGGTGTAAGATGAAGTGGATATCACTAGGTTAAAGGCTACAGATGATAAAGGATATATCACACAACTTGACATTGGCCCAAGCTTATATCATTAGATCTTCCATATATATTAGAGTCATACGGAAAATGTGATTCAATGTTATTCCTTCATTTTTTTTCTCCTTAGTGGCCGGCCAAAAGTGTTTAAATGATCTTCACATTTTATCTTTATAAATATAACTGTATTGTGTATTCCATGCTCTCTATGTCACAAAGTCTATATGATATTCACATTTAACATAGACACATAAATATTATTTTTCTTACTATTTTTGTAATTGATCATATGCATTTAATTAATTTTATACATTTAAGTATCCAAATATGTCAGTATCTAAGTAGTTACGGTCAAAGTCCCCAATATTCTTGAAGTAGTCATAGGTCCAATGACTCCATGAAACTCCAGACAGTGGCAAGCTTTTACATCTCAATCTGTTAAGTTCATATGATGAGTATTGAAGATTTATTGAGCCAGGTTATATCTTTTTCCTACAAATCCTGTATGATCCAAACGTTAATTTTGTTTTTTCCCCTTTTATGTAATGATCTACCGTTGATCTTTAATTGATAAGGATGTAACTCATATCTTTATAAGGACATGGGTTCAAAAATAATCTTGTTAGTAAGAAAAAGACCTCATTCATATATAAAAAAAATTTAAGAATTTTTATAGACATAGTTTAATTATTTGGGAGCTCATCAAAATGATGAGCTTCCCCAACTCAACAGATATCGACCGTCCAAATTTAAAATTGATTTTCCTTTATTTTTAAAAAAGCTTATTTTGATTGATATGTAATTTAGGGAAAATTAATTACAATTCCCTTATAAGGATTTTAATTATTATGAGGTCCCACGAAATCGCATAATTAATCTCATGTTCCACAAAGTTGTTATCATCTGCTCATTCAGTTGTTCTCGGCAACTCAAAAGTTGTTATTGAACAAGAGTTGTTACACATTCTCATTTATTTGTTATGGTTAGCCACGAGTTGTTATATATGCTCATTAAGTTGTTATCGTAGGTCAAAAAGTTGTTATTGTTTGCTCATTCAGTTGTTAGTGACTAAGAATTTAATAACAACTTTTGACCAGACCTACAATAACAACTTAATGAGCATGTGATAACAACTTCATGTCAGGGACCTGAAATTAATTACACAATTCGTGAGATCTCATCTTAATTAAGTTCCTTACACGAGACCTGTAATTAATTATCCCTATAATTTAATAATAGAATATCTAAAATTTCATTTTTTTAAAAAAAAAAATGATTTTTATTTTTAAAAATTAAGTTAGAAAATTTAAAATTTGGGTCATCCAAATTAGATATGGAAGATTTAGATTTGCAAATTTGGGGAGCTCCAAACTATCAAAAATGGACTCATCAAAACTCCTTTATTTTATATGTACTAGAGAAGGGAAAAGAGTCGCCTTGAAGATGAGTTACCAATTACATTATTCCCTATGGATAACCAAAGCTTATTTAAACACTTAGCTTGCGCTTACATACTATGAAGAGTATATCACTTTTTTTTGGTAAAAAGAGAATATCATATTTATTAATTATTATTAACTCAAATTCCAAATAAAATATAAAAGAAAAGTATAAAAGCAGTGTTAATGAGAAAAGTTTTGATTATGGAACAATCTCAAATTCCAAATAAAATATAAAAGAAAAGTATAAAAGCAGTGTTAATGAGAAAAGTTTTGATTATGGAACAATAATTAATTAAGTAATTAGTGATCACCATTAGTAGTTAGAAGCCATCAAATGTCAACAACTTTGCATAACCAAGATGCAACAATTTGTGCTTCAAAATAAAGAAAGAGATAATTACTCGATTGTTAGATAGAATAGATTAGCTAAATCAATCATATATAACACCTTAACACGTAAACATACAGATTATTAAGATGTTTATTTATGAATAATTTAACCAATCAATATCGATAAATTCTTAAGCCCTCAATCCATCCAAAATCTAAATGAAATTTGACAGACCAAACTAAATCTGGATCCCATTCAATCACATTGAAAACCAGTAGTTTACAACATGAAACACCAGACATATAGACAAAGCTTATTAAAACACTTAGCTTGTGCTTATACGTTGATCCATGCACATTTAGCTTGGAAACGATCTAAATACAATCTATCTAAGAACATCTCAATCAAACATAATCTTCATTGGTCCTTGTTCCATTCAAGCTCACTTTCCCTTTCCCATTACTGGCAGTACAAACAAAGTCAAGGTTATAAAGCACAGGAACCATGGCCACGGAGCACAAGAAAACCAAAACAGGCCCAAAAATCCAAAGAAGAAGAGGAATTGCCGAGTAAAAAAGCCTATTCCCAACTGTGTTTAATATGGTTCCTTTCTCCAGAAGCTCTGTTAAATATTGTGGGGTTATTATAGACTTTTCATCTTGAGGGGAGGCGGCTAGGATACACACCTGATTTAGAAACCTAATGGATAGCGTGTGACAAAAGAATGAGAAGAGGAATATGGTAAGTACTGTCACATACTTTAGCGACAACATGAACTCGCCGTGGGCCCCGTAAACGGAGTCGTTGAGAGGCTTCTTGACGCTATAGGTGCTGCTTATGACGGCGGCGAGGCCGGCAGAGAGGAGAATTGATGTAGTGGCCATTAGAGTTGATCCCATTATTAGGTTACGTAGTGTTTGCACTATTATTATGTCCTTCTTTCCTATGTCCTTCATCAAACAAAAAGGGAACTAATCATTTTTCTTGTGAAATCAATTAAAATACCTTTTTATGTTAACATATTAAATATAATAAAAACCAATGGGTTTGGATTCGTTAAAAGGGCTAGTCCCTTGTGCCGTAGTGAGCCAAGATTTGAATTTCAACTAGAAAAGGTATCGATACTTAACATCCAACAGTACCTCAAATATGATGATCTCCTCCAATAGAAGAATCGTTGTGTCTAACAAAAAATTAATTATAATAAAACATTTACATATCAAAAGAAAAAAAAACTGCTTTTGAAGAGTCAACAGTCGACTTACGTATATAAAGTAGTGAATAGACCCAAACCAATGCAGACCTAGCTAGCATTATTAGATCTTTTAGAAAATTATGTTGGGATTGAAATCAACAGGAAGAAAAAAAAAAAAGAGGAATTGAATTGTAATTGGATTTTAGTTTATGAATTCAGCCTTCGTGAATGGATAACATGATTAACTTATTATCAATTGATTATTAATGGTCTAAAGCACAAGCCACAAGCTAAAAGAATATAGGCTCTAATTTAAAGATGGAGATGAACAGGGAATCTTTAAAAGAGTGGAGAAAGAACCATTCGTGACCCATTTAAAGTTAAAACATAATATTTAGGCAAAAATATATCTTTATATAAAATTTCAGTTTGATTTCTTTGCTTTATAAAACATCTTTTAATGTTTTAACTCTAATACAGTTAGTCTCCAATAATATTTTTGAACAATTACTGTTATTTAAAAAACTAAACATGTTATCATTTAAAAATATTCTATCGACATTCAAAATTCAAATGTCGCCATTTTTGTTAACAGTATGTTAAAGTTAGGTGACTTAAAAAGACTATTTATAAGATTAAAGAGTCTAGATAAAACGTTATTAAAAGTTGAAGCACTAAAATTGATGGTGGGATGGAACATGAAAGACATCTTCCTGTTTTTTTAATTCTAAATTTTATGGACGAGAACCACAAAGAGATTTGTTTCAAGGGACTGTGAACAAAAAAAAAACAAAGAAAAAAAGAAAAGAGGTAGTGGAATCATGATAACCCACTTTTGAATGAAAATGATGATGTAACATTATATTCGCTAATTAAAGACGCTACTTTTAATCTTTTCTCATACAGTTAAAAAAAAAAATTCCCAAAACATAGGCCGGCCAATTGTGTGTAGAGATTCTATATATGCCGTATATTCCTTTCTGTCTGATCATGAGTAATGTCCATTGATCAAAACTGATTCATGATAACTAACTCCACAGTAAATTCTTTTTCGGATATTCATTTCGGTATAGTTTTAATTCAATTTGAATAATTTCGATATTGATTCTAAGCTAATAAGTTCCACAACTGTAAAACAATATCTGAACCATTTGCAATAAATATATATACTCTGAACCTTCCCGACTCACGCTTGCTTTTACTTTTTCCCTCATGTTCTACTTTAAGGGTAATGCCTTTTTTTTTACCAAGCCATGTTTATATTTTGACCCACAAACTAGTCTAGAGGTAAATTCTCATAACACAATAAAAGATTGAGTTTAGATTTCGTGTAATGAATAAATTACTGAATAGGAAGAAATTCGGGGTTGAAAAGAAAGTGGATGGAAATCAATCATTCTTACTGTAATTAAACACTATGTACAGAAATAACAATTTTTTAAAAAAAAAATCCTTTGAGAAGAAAGTGTGTATAATATGTTTATAGATGCTTCTTAATGGAAGATAATAACAAGAAAAATCATTGTGGGGTCCTAAAGAAAACATGTAATCGGCAAAAAACCATACAACAATTAAGCAGCATGTGAAGACAACTATAAAAATTGAGAATAGGTCAGCTTGTTCACTTCTAATTAAAACTTTTCCATGATTGTTCTTTCCTAGTGAACTATTCATGGTGATTTTCCCAAGATAATAAGAAACATATATAGAACATTCATACCAGCCTATGTTATGTTAGAATTCATCAACCAGTCAAGAACAAGGAATCTTTAGTAGTCAGTAACTTAATGATAGCAAATACTCAAACAACACAACAATACTTATGATCAAAATATTTGGTGAGGTAGAATCTGGACTCAAGATAATCATATCTATATAAACCGAAACACTACTGGATTTCAGAAACATAATAAACTAACAAACTAAATTAAGATAACTAAAAAGCAATTAGAGATAGATTTGAGTGGATAAGATCAAAAGCGCGTGTGTGTACCTTCATCATTGTTGGAACCCACAAGCGTCGGCCATGAGCGTTGATGCCAATGGTGGTGGTGAAGGGACTGGTACGAACCTTATTCCATAACCAAACATAATAAGCTATGGTTATGGAAACTGCTAAAGGCACCAGTATCAAATCCAAATAGTACTTCTTCCATTCCATGACTTTGATTCAAGATCTCCTAACTTCCAAATTACTACTTAGCTTCTCTCTCTCTCTCTCTCTCTCTCTCTCTCTCTCTCTCTCTCTCTCTCTCTCTCTCTCCCTCCCTCCCTCCCTCCCCCTTTGAATTTAGAGTTCAAGAGGGTTCTATGTGTCTGTATCGTTACTTCTGCGTGTTTTTATGAAGAAGATGATAGGTGGATTCCTTTTGAGATTCTAATTAACTTGTACCACTTGGTGAACACGAATATGAACTTTGATATGTCGTTTATGGAGGGCTCAGCATATCTATTTATAAACAAGATTTTGTGCCCATGAGATTATTAATTAAGGCAAGCAACAGCGTCAACTATGGTCGGCTCATGTACTCTAGTGGTAAGATTAGGTATCATCTATCACTCTTTTCTTTTTCTTTTGTTTTCCTTTTTCTCTTTAGCTTTTACCAAATCGATCCTTTTTTCCCTCCATTCATCTTTAAGCCTTCGCTTTTAAATTCGAGTTTTTTTATACATAAATTCTAGGAAGAGGTTGAGCTCACCTACACTCAAGGGTATGGCTCCCAACTCATAATCTATTAGGGGCATGTCCCTGAAGGCTATGAAATATAACAAACAAATCCTTTTTTTCTGTCCACTGGGTAAATTCGGGTTTTTTTAGGTGAGAGGTAGATGTTGATCAGTATGTAATTAACCTTGATTTTTTTAAGTTTAAGAGTGATTTCAGTTAAATAATTAAGAGAGTGTGTGTGTGTGTTATATTCTCACCTTAAAGTTATAAGTTTACAAATCTTTTCAATTTGAATATGAATATAAATTTGATACTTCATGGAGACCTATTGACAGACTCGGCAAATCTATTTGCAAATAAAACTGGAACCATGTGATCATTCATTAGAAAGAAAAAGAACTTACCATAATATTATGGGTAAAGTATCATCATCCAGTACCTTAATGTTATCTTCTAGTAGAATCTAGTACTTTAATGTTATTTATGGTGCATCCAATATTCTGATGTTATTTTCTTAATGCATCCAACTCTTCTAGATGTTTTTTTTAGTTATATCAAGCTAAGCACCCTAATCCCTAATTTTATTTATGGTTTAAGTGATGGGTGCACCATGAATAATTAAGATTAGAGCGTCGGAAGCACAAGAAAAAAAGCATCATGGTATTGGATGTTATTTATCCTAAATAATTAAATTTGTAAGTTTACAAGTCCTTCCACTAGAAAATAATTATTTAGGATAAATAATTATTTATCCTAAATGATTATTTTCATTTGGATATCAATATAAACTTTAAGTTCACTTGTAGGATATGTTTGAAAGGAGGGAAAAATGGGAAGAAAATAAGAGAAGGGAGGAAAAACTTTCAAAATAGTGATGTTTTACTATTTTTGGGAGTTTTCCCTCTTATAGTATTTTTTTCCTCCCTAATTTTTTTCTCATCAAAGAAAGGGTTAAATTTGGTTTCTCTTTGAAAGAGGTAGCTATTAAATAATTCAAATCAAGTTGCAAATTATTTGTAGGTTTTTTCACTCATATATCCTCTTAACTCAAGTTTATTTGATTTCAGAATTTTCCATTTTGTCCACATTAACTCAAGTCGATGGATTGTGAATCAATCTAATTCGTTATCTTGTGTTCGATCCTAGATAATATATAGCTGCATTAATCATTTGGAAGTATCAAAATCCCTATAATGAACCTACATTCCTATGAAGCATATATACTAATTAATATCTAGTCGCATCAAATACCGGTAGATAATCAAACTAACTAACACTTGAAAATTAAGGGAAGAATAAGAGTTTAAAGAAGAGAGAATAGTTAGTTATACATATACATACGGAATCACATTCTTGAAACACTATAGAAGATTTGATTCACTCTTCCGCATTGTTTTGCTAAGTATATATCTCAATATGGCAAGAAGATTAAAAATTATCAACACATATATATACATGCTAATTGGAACATAATTTACCGTGAGACCACCCATAGATTAATGGGAAAAAAAAATACTTATATGTCCTAGTAATGTGATAAACATTATAATTTAGCAGAATACTGTCCTGATGGCCAAAAAGAAAGAAGAATATGGTCCTGTTATTGACAATTATAATTGAGATATTAGATTCATTGATGTAGTGGATGAAGGCACCAAGGAATGAAAGATGGTTAATTTCGCGTAATCAGTGACTTAATAATAATTGAGTATCTGCAAAGGTATTCGTAAGGAATAAGTGCTCCTTCACCATGTGGCCGTTATATTTGCACTTAGAAGAAGCTTCGTACATTTAAAATATTGTCAAATTCCTCTGGCTAATGCCATACACGTTTGTTTTCTATAATCAAATCTCCATGCGTCATTGTGTTTTGTCGTTACTTGCAGACATAGCGATATAAAAGGTAATCAATCTTTTTATACATATATGTTGGGATCATTTATTATGGGTAGGTTTAATAAAGTTTTTCATTTTTACCTTCAATCATTTATCATACACACTTTCTCTCCCTTCCTTTCATCATTTAATATACAAAAGCATAAATAGAATACAAACATTTATTATTATGACTTTTGCATGTTACCTATTATATTTTAGATCAAAAAATTTGCTATGTTATCTTTTATATTTTGGACTGGAGGAAGTAAAAATTTAGAACAATATAAACAAACACTACATTAATTAAGTCCCACAGATTGCTAATGGGCAATAAACTATGTTCACGCTTAATGAATAATATGACCCTTAATTTGATTAAAATATTAATTTAAATTTTTGAAGTATTCTTTGTTTTGACATTATTTTAAGAAGCACAACGAAAATAATAATAACCTTTTTGTCTTTTTCTGCTTTCTTTTCCAAATTTCCACATGCACAACACACGCACCACCACACAAAGTTAATTAATTAATACACAACTTCTCCAGTTTATTCTTCAATACGTACTAGAGTAATCCTACTGATTCGTAAGTCGTATTTTTATATGATTGTTTTTTTTGCATGTTTGTGTGTGTAGGGTTTTTATAGAAAATATAAGTCTGAAAAGTGAGCTTTCAACCTATTTTGTGCTCTTCTCTTGAAAGGAAACACCAACCGTTGGAAAATTAAATGTACAGGATGGATTTTAATTTGATCCATTGATTTGTATATTCCCTCTCTTCTGTATGAAAATGACGAAGAAATTATTATCAACATTATTGACAAAGTAAAGAGACTTTTAATTTCTTTTGTTTATTTTCCACTAACAGAATATTTCTAAATTGAAGATGCCCACATGAACTGTCTAGAAATGTTTTCCCAACACACCCCATTATGTGATAGTTGTACATTTCAATATATACAAAACATTTGATTGTTTTTTAAAAAAATATTATTATTGTAAAGAAAGAAAACTTGATGTCATACTGATTTCTTAGTATGTATATAAAATATGCACATACATTACATATAAATAGTTTAATTAAAAAACTAAATGAATCTCTCTTTGTTGATACATGATACTCCCCCACTAGCTCCTAATAATTAACTAAAGCGTTTCTATTTATATGGATCATGAGTTTGTACTCTATGTTACAAAAAATAAATAGTTATATATACTAATCTCTCCCGTCTAAAATATAATTTTTTGTTAATTTATTTATACAAACCAATATTGATAAAATTTTCATATTTTTCCCTTAATAAAGAAAGAATGTGACGTTCAAACAAGAATCTATTGATCTGTCACATTTCTCTCTCATGTAAGGGGTAAAAGTGGGAAGCAATCACTAATTTATTCTCTATATTTTAATTGTTTTACATTTCCTGGATCTCTCCCCTTAAATAAGTGTGTTTTTATAAAACTGTTATACTTTTTACATATTTATTATATTTTTTACCAAATATTTATTTTCTTTAACCAACTTTTTATTCACATCATTCCATCAAGTTTTTCTTATAAAAAGGATAGGAAGGAAAATATGTAAGTAGTGGGTGTCACATGGGAAGTAAATACTTCCTCCGGTTCAAAATATAAGAGGTAATATAGTAAATTTTTTGGTTCAAAATATAAAAAGTAACATGCAAAAGTCATAGTAATAAATGTTTATTTTCTATTTATTTCTTGTATATTAAATGATAAAAAGAGGTAAGAGAAAGTATGAATAATAAATTAGTGAGGGTAAAAATAAAATAACTTTATTAAGTCTATTAATAATAAATGATTTCGACATATTTTTATTGGTATATGTAAAAATGTTGAGTATAGGTATAGGGAGCGAGTATTAACAATACAATTGGTTTCCCCTAGTTAGCACCTGAAAACAAAGGTCCAATCATACTTTGACAATATGCGAGCACAACTTCCCATGTTGAAGGGAATGATGGTAGCCAAGATTTTTCTAATTATGAAAATTCAGTGTGGTCCTCTAAATGAGTGTGTGTCTATATATATATATATATATATATAATTATCATTGTTATTTTTGGTGTACTGCACTGCGCATTACGTTATAATAATCAACATATATATGCATTAGGTGATTTTAAAGGGATTGATCTGCACAACTTCCCTTGATGGCTCAATATATGACATAAGGAGCGAAAGTGCGCATGAGAATTTTCATTTACATTTTGTATCATATTTCATATTTTATAAAAATATCTAATTAACGCCTTTATAATATGTTAAATGGTGTCATAAATTTGACATTTTCAAATCAGGTGAAATATTCCAAAAATAAATAGACTCATACAATACTACAAGAGAGAAATAGAACCCATATAACTCTAAATAAAGGACTTTCGATAATTATTTTTTTTAAGTCACTTTTGAAAACCCGGCTAAAAATGAGCCTTTCAGCAACTAGTTGTGATTACCACTATAAGGATAAGTATACTTTTCTCAACCATATGGTAAAAAAAAAAAAAATAGACCCGTTTCACCCATGAAACCATTAAATTGGACTTATTACTGTTTATCTCCCTCTTCTTCTTCTTCTTCCTTTTTTTTTCTTTTGCCAGCTATCTCCCTCTTCTATTTGTATATAAGTCGGCAAATTATATTTTTAATCATTTAAATTTGTATGAGTTTTCATTGTCGCTCCTTAACCTTATAAAATATACTTTTAATTTATCCTATAATATTAACATACACTAATATTACTTACAAAAAATATTAACTCAACAAAATAAATGGTAACTATGTAGTTGACAAAGTATGATTAGATTTTAAATATTATTAATAATAATTTTAAAACCAACTTCACATATTAAAGAAACTTATCTATGGTATTTTCTACCTAGTGTAACTATCATGATATAATTCATCTACTTTTTCTCCTCCATTTAAAGAATTTTAAATAATTAAGTAGGGTTATATTTAAATAAATAATTTTATAAAATACTACAATTAATAAAATATATGATATTAAAATATCAAAAGATTAAAATTATGTTAAAAATAAAATTTATGTTTGGTCCGTTGTATAGCTAGTCATCACTTGAGTTAGCATTTTCCGTCAGTAATATTAATATCATTAATATTATAGGATTAAAACTATATAATTTAAAGAACTGAAACGAACACATGAAGTTAAAGGAATAAAATTATACTTTTATATTTAGTTTATAAGAATAAGAATTAAAGTGCTCGCCAGAGAAGAGCACCACTTTTGAGTGTGTGTGCGTATAGCGCGCCCCTAAGTCCGCTCTTCAAGAAAATAAGAACCAAGGGGATAGTGAAAGCTAACCCCTGGGTGTCGTTCGCTTGAGGAGCCTAACGCAAAAGATAACCTAGTAGCTAAGATGCAAACTAATAAAAATGGGTAAAAATATTGTATTTGGTTTTTTAATAGAATAGATGCAAAAGGTGTGATATGTTCAAAAGTAAAATAAAAATGAGATTTGGAGGGGGATGAAAATGGAATTATTCTTGATAAATGGAAACATTGGGATTCATTGCTTCGAAATATTTTTAGGGAGTTTATTATTGATTTTCTAATGAACCCTAGAGGAACCCCTCTAGGCTAGGTTTAGGTTAACTTAATTAATGCCGCAACCCCGCACATTACTTAATTTAACCTAAGTTGATTAAGCTTAAAATCAAAGTGAATTTGCTAATCACAAGGGGCTCCTAATCCAACAACCGGAACCCCGAATTGCCACTTAATTAATCATAGGGTTTCAATGCATTATTGGAATCCCACATAATAAACCAAGACTCTAGGATTGAAGTCCAATACCACTCATGCAATTTGACAAATCCAAAACCAATTAAACCTACTAATCGCAAAGAACTCTTGATCCTACAACCGGAACCCCGCATTGCAACAAGATTAACCTATTAATCCCAAGTCATTGGTGGAACCCCAACCAATAAATTGAACCCAATAGGTTGAAGTCCAATGTTACTCAAGCAATTAGTAGATTTACTTGCTAATTTCTAAACACAAACACTTGACACCATGATCCACTAAACAAGAACCCTCATTTAGCACAAGATTTTAACAAGAAAACATATATTAAATGATGAACCCATACAAATAAGATATGTTCAAGTCAATAGGTGCAATGTCAAGCATCCATACAAAGAAAATAAATAAGACAAATTGTTTCCACCACTCTCATACAAAGATATGGAATAAAATTACAACCAAATAAAGAAACAAGCCCTAGAATCCTAGAAACATGCTTAAACATAAGGAAGAGAGAGTAGGAGAACAAGAACTCCCCTTTGAAGCTTCAAACTCATCCATTGGCTCCCACCATCAAGAATGAGGGAGCCTAGCTACTGTCCTCCATGAGAAAGTGATAACTCCTAGAAATTCATGTCATTTGAGTATATTTTCCTTGAGTTTTATTAACTCATTGGTAAATTTTGGATACTCAAAATGGAAAATGTTCATTTTATTTTTGGTTGCACATCATTGTTTATTTATGTAGATTTTGATTATTTTTGCAGTTAATTTCTTATGTTGTTTTATGTAAAAATTGTAGGAATATTTTGATACAATAACCAAGAGATCCCGGATTAAGAAGGACACTTAAAAAGGGGAGAATTTGGGGCTAGAAGCTGAAATTTCAAGAAAAAAGGGAAAATACAAGTTTCTGGAAAAATTGTAAAAATTACAGAAAAGGACCTCAAATTTCCCAAATTACAGATAGGTCCCCGAAATTCCAAAATTACATATAGGTCCAAGTTCGCCGTGACTTCGCCGCGGCGAACCCAAGGCGAACTCCATTTGCCTCTGCCTTATTTTTGCTAGTTCGCCGTGATTTCGCCGCGGCGAAACCCACTGCGAACTATGTGCTCTGCTGCGCGTTTTTTGACAGATTTAAGTGATATAAAAGCTAGGGTTTCGATGGGGCTCGACATTCTTCGACTTCTGGGCATGCTTGGGGGTGTTTTGCTCTGCTAGGGCTTGGAGTTTAGAGGGGATTAAGCTTGGGCTTGGAGCTTCGAAGAGATTTGAGCTTCCTCTCTTGGTTTATCTCTTCCATCTTCCTTCTCTTCTCTTGTTTTGTTTTGTAATGTTGTATATATATGCTCCCATGGAGTTGTAGAACATGAGTAGCTAAATACTTTGATTCTAGGATTATTTTGAACCCTTGTATGTATTGATTCTTGATTCCTCCTCTTATGTTGTGATTAATGATATCTATGTGCTTAGTTTACTCTTCTCCTAATGCTTCTAAGTGCTTGATCACCATTTAGATGTTGGGTTCACTTGATTTATGCTTGAGAGGGCTAGGTTGAGTGTAGAACTTGGGTAAAGTAGTGCAAGAACTTGAAGTTTGTATGACGAATGGATGGTTTTGTTAGTAAGATAGAGATATACTTGCTAGCCTTGCATAGTCACATTAGGGTTGGAGCTTGATAATTGGGTTTTATTAAATTGTAGCAAGAGATTGTGCAATTAATAAGACTAAACACTTGTTCTTGACTTGAGAGAGCTTTTACGAGTACTCTATGAACCCTAGATTAGCACGTGGTTTCGTTGAGAACTTCTTTGAGGGGAGGTTAATTGAGCTTTAAGAAGTACAAGGGGGATAGATAATCTTAGGACCCATTTTATCCTTGAAGTTGGAGAATCACTTGTTTATAGTTTTATTTTCATTTTATTTTCTTAGTTAATTTTCAATCTCAACATTTGTGTCACTCAAATTGGGCGAGAGTGTAATAATCATTGTTTGACCGGGTTTTGGACAAATCCTCGTGGGAACGATACTTTTCTCATCACTTTATTACTTGGCGCGACCCGTGCACTTGCGGCGCAGGGCGAACAGAATGCCAGCACCAAGGAGTGAAGGTTGAGGAGACATGGAGATTTGGGTGGAGGAAGGTGGAAGATGGAAGATTGAGATGAGAGGATGAGAGAGCTAGGGTTTTGGTGTGTGTTTGGTGGCTCCAAATCTGAGTTTTAGGGTTCATTTTCGTGCCTTATGTGTCCACAAATCGGGTCAAGAAGTGGGTAAATGAATTGGACCCGGTTTGGCCCAAAATGATAGCTTCAGTTCTGCAGAATCGGGGCCTCGCTGTGGGGTGCCACGGCGAAGGACAGAAGCAAAGAAAACTTTCGGATCCTCGCTGTGGGGTGCCACGGCGAGGGACCTTTCTGTAATTTTCAAATTTCAGGGTCTTTTTCTGTAATTTCAAAATTTCAGGGTCCTTTTCTGTAATTTTCACAATTTATCCAGAACTTGTATTTTGCCCTTTTTTCTTGAAATTTCAGCTTCTAGCCCCATTTTTCTTGCTTCTTCTCATATTGGATCCTTCATATTTGCTCATCCGATAGCCCTACAAGTAAAAATGCAACAAACAAGAATCAAAGAGCCCTAAAAATCAATTAATGCTAATTGATATTCAATTATGGCAATTTAATCCTATTTTCATGCTACTTTAACTTAAGGATCTATATTATTATTTAAAAACTTATGGACCAATATTGCATCTCAATTATATTAATTACCTTAATTTAAGCACACAAAAGCATATAAATCCAAGGATTTGTCAACCAGCAATGTGAGGGTAGTTAGCTACCACTAATAATCCATATCAGTCAATCAATTACACATTTCCCGGAATCTGCACAGTAGATAGTATTATAATCCTCCGTTCTTAGATATAGGACCTATTTGAGAAGGTGAACATGTTCCTAAATATAAAACATCTTTCCATTTTTTATCATATCTTCCTTAAATTATCCCTATTAATACTCCTCAGTAATAAACAAGTAAGAGGAGGAGGTTACGAATAAAGGAATGTAGTTGGGGTGTTATGGAAATGTGATGTGATTTTGACTAACATCCTTAATCTAACCAAATTAGATAAATATGTCTTATATTTAAGAGCTTAAGTATTAGAATATATGATTGTGGAATCTCTGTAATTTTCATCGAATCATTAAAATGCACCTAGAGAGAGGTGTCAATGGTGGGCCTGAGCTAATTGCTTTTGATCACCCAAGTGCAATTATATATTCAATGCAGCTCATGTGGGGTTCTTAATTGTTTTTGTGCTTTGCCTAGAAAATCAATAAACACCCTCTCCTCTTGCGTACGGACTCTACATTTCCACCATGAGTGGAAGGAAAAGAGAAAGAATAGAACCCCCCCACCATCTTGATTCTCTCTTTTCTTTTCTTAATTTTTTTCCTCTAATTCCCATGTAGAATAATACAGTATGGTGAATATTATTATAAATATCTGTATCTTTTCTGATACAAGAGCCTCACAATATTGGAGAGAGAGAGAGAGAGAGAGAGAGAGAGAGAGAGAGAGAGAGAGAGAGAGAAGTAAAAAGTAGTGATTACACTTGAGACACATAATCTAATAGAAGATCAGATCTACACTAATATTGGCCCTTTAATCTAACACCCATCATAGTCATATATTACGTCAGACATTATATATATTAGACCTCAATCCTTGGATAACCATTCATTTCCATTTCATTTGATGCATGTCTGTCTGCCACCACTGGCATACTAATCTTTATCAAATAATACTTCCTTTTTAGTTTAACAATCTATATGAGACACCAACTCGGATTTAGGGCTTTCACTTTAATTTGTGAGCAAGTGTTTAAGGGTTCATCCCAACTTTTTGTATGAATCAAACACCATTGGGAAATATATCTGCCCTTTAGCCTCCATGCCCTGAGAAAGATTAGGCTCTTGGTCAAAAGGAAAAAAAAAAAAAAAGATTCCACGTGAGGTTTTTGTGCCTATTTAGATTAACCCATTAGTGATTTTGTGTTGTACAGGATAAATATACTAGAACACTTTTGTCTCATAAACATAAAAGTAATTAGGGTTAAAGGTCATATCTACCTTTGAAGTATGCAGGGTGTATCATATTTGCCCCTGAAGTATTTTTTGTTCCAAATGTGCCCTCGAAGTATGAAAATAAATCAATTTCTCCCTTCAACCGTTAAAAAAACTCACGTTGACTGTTAAATAATGGACGTTGACAGTTAATATTTAACTGTTGAAGAGCAAAATTGATCAATTTTCATACTTCAAGGGAACATTTGGACCCAAAATACTTCAGGGGGAGATATGATACACCTTGCACACTTCAGGGGAAAATATGACATTTAACCTAAGTAATTATAATGAGTGGAGCCAAACAATCTACTCATTTAGTCACACTTAGAGATCACTCCAACATGTTTTACTAGAATAAAAAAATCCTAAACTTAATTAATTCTGCTTTAAAATTTAACATTTATTCAATTTTATACCTATTTAATACATACACTATACCACATGAAAATAAAGTCTAAATAATGATAAATGAAGTGTGAAATTATACATTTATATGAAAATAATTTTGATAATATGACTCATCAATAGGACTAAAAAATCATGTATGATCTATCTTATAAATAAGACTAAAAGAGTGTACGAGATGTAAAGTTCCAAACTCTCAACTTGATAACTCAAAATTTTGGATTTGCCTACATTTAATATGTTCAATCTCTTATAAACTTAAATAAGTGAGATATACATAGTAAGAAAAATTCTTCTACCATTTTACCAACTTTTGATAGTTAATCATTCAAACATTTTCATATAATATTTTTGGCTGATGCGTGCAACAGAAAAGGATTTTCATATAATATTTTTGGCTGATTCGTGGAACAGAAAAGGAAAGGTCCATATATAGCAAATGAAAGAAGAAAAAGAGAAAGGGAAAGTTCAGGATCTAAAGCTGATACACATTGCATATCTTTGTCAGTGGAAAAGCTATAGAATAGATTGTATTGGCTATAGTTAGTCATTCATTCATTTTGTGTGTTCGTTCTTGTTGTATGTTTTCTGTTCATTATTAGTGCTCCAAAAAGCAACTTTGATATTGCTTTTTTTTTCAAAACTATTTAATTAACTTTACTTTCTACATACCCAAAAAAAGAACTTTGAATTATTGAATCTCTGATATAAATAAGAAAACTGCAGTTGTATCTTAGAAGAAGAGGGACCATCTAGACTGTTGGCGTACAGTAAGTTTCATGCTAGTAATTTTATGGTCATTTTGACATATTTTAAAGAATTAAATTTGGATTATCAAATCAGTATATATCCTAAGACTCAAAGAGTACTCATAGCACTCACAAATCACTAACCAACAATATCATTATATCGACAGTGAGCTTTGAACCCACAATCTCACAAGTTATGAGTCACAAATCCTTACCAACTAGATTATTATTTGTCAACAATGTTTAATTATAAGTGCGTATATATTTATTGGTTATATGCTTTGTTTTATAAGAATTAGTCTTCTCCATTTAAAAAAGAATATAGTTAATGACCTACTTATATATTGCAAGTGTGATTAATTTTGCTACTATAGATAGTTCGCAATAATTTAAACATTTTTTCATATAAAAGTATTAACAACACTATAGTACCACTCTTAACTGATTTTCCAAAGATTTTTAACCTTTCTTACAATTACACTTCAGGTCATTGACATTGCTGGCAGAACACAGATTAACCAGCATAAACCCTTCACACGAGTCTATCATTACTTCCATCATCCACTACAAAAAATGGGGCTTTTGGTGGCCACTTTTGGCAGCGACAAAAAATGTCGCCGCTGAAAGTGAGGGTTTCAGTGGCGACATTTTAGGTCGCCACTGAAAGTGCACACTTTTGGCGGCGACCAAAACGTCGCCGCTGAATGTGTATGTATCAGTGGCGACTTTTGTGAGTCACCACTAAAAGTTTGGCTTTTGGCGGAGAAAGAAAACCCCTTTCTTGGGGGATCGAACTTGGGTCCTCTACATACAGTAACCCCTTCCAAGCCAACTAAACCAGTAAGCTAATGTTGACAGAATTTACTTCAAATTTTATATGTAACATCTCAAATTGAAATTTAGACTACTAAATCCCAAATTTTCCTTCGTTCTCCCGCGAAACTCATACCAAATTTCCCTAGATTTCTCTCGTTCCTTTCTTTCCCTAAATTCTCCACCAAGTGTCGTTCTTGCTTCTTCCGTCGGCCAAGCATTGCATTTGTTCTTGTTTCTCTCTCTTTCTCTCTACTTTGTTCATGCATGAGGGAGAAAAGGGGTTGAAGAAATTTCGATATGCCCCCATTGTTGTGAAGCTTTGTTCATGCGTGATTTTCTCCGCCAAGCTTTGTTCTTGTTTCTTGGAATTGTTTTGGGTTTTTTTCTTCTTCTTCTAGGGTTGCCCTGGATCTTTTGTAATTTCATTTTCCTTGAAATTTCAGGACTATTCTCTCATAAAGCAGAAGTATCTCTCTCTTATTGCTGAATTCTCAAAGCTCGTGTCTCGTGTTGCTGAACTCCAAGCATCCCTTGATCAAAGCGTTGCTGAACTCGCTGAAGTTCAAATGCAGAAGGAGAACATTCATCTACAATCTGTATGAATCTTTTTTTTTTTTGCTTGTTTGATACTGTTTGGGTTTTATTTCTTTTTTTTTTTTGCTTTTTTGGTTGTTGTTATTGATTCTGGGTTTGTAGATTGAGAACGACCAAGAGAAAGAGAGGTTGAGGACTGAGGTTATAGGCTAAGGAGTAGGATTGTTCTGTGATGCAAATTGAAGGAATGTGGTCACTAAGCGTTTAGAATTCACCCTTTAATTCTAATAAATTGAAGGGTGAATTATAGTAAAACCCAGAATCATAGAGGGAGAGATAGAGAAGTTTAAGAGCTATAAATGGAAAGGGAGAATGAGATACAGGGGTCTTTGTTTATTATGTTCCTTTGATTTTACTGACAACTCCCCACCAACTGAAAATAGTAGTGCAAGTAAATTTTATTGACATTAACTTGATTCTACTGACACTTAACCTTTATTTTTGAATGTCTAACACATTTTAACTGTTTATTTGAATGATAGGCTCTTCTAGTACAATCATCAAGAGGAGAGGAGTATATAAATCAATCAACATGGAATCGAGAACAAGATTTTCAAAGATTCGAGTTCAATTATCAGATAAGGTGGCCAATGTTAACCTCTAGAAATTCATGCCATTTTAGCACATTTTCCTATAGTTCATACACTTTTTGGGTGGAATTATGCGTATTTTGATGTAGATATGATAGGAAAATGTGCCAAGTTGATATTTGGGTTAAAGTCATTGAATTCTTGATTTAAATGTGAATATGTTACCCTCATTTTATCAACTTTGGCTTTTGTAGGTTTCATTGCTTGTTAGGTGGGTGAAGCCAATCAATTAAGCCACATTTAAGTTGTATTTGAAGCTAAAATCAAGGAGCAAGAAGTGAAAAAGAAGATTTAAAGCAACCAAGAAAGCTGAAAAGAGAAGTTGCAGATAATTATTGGCCACAGCCAGAAGCACAGGCGAAATTCCTGGGCACAGCCAAATCCTGAAAAATTCTAGGCAGAGAGTAATTGGTTGCGGCCAACTAGTGCAGGAAAAATCTTGGCCGCGGCCAAAACTGCTGCAGACTGCACAGTGAAAAATTCTGCTCAAAAATAGGGTTATAAAACACCCCCAAAAACACACAGAAACACATCTTTTTGACTTGGGCTTTCTTTAGATACTACTTGGGAGCTAGGGTTTGGAGATTTTCAAGGAGATTCAAGTGGAGATCCAAGATTTGAAGAGATTCAACCTCATTTCCCTTGGTTTTTCTTGTTCGTCTCTCTTTCTTCTCTGAAACTTCTTCTATGGCTGCTCTTATTTTCCATATTTGTATATTCTTGACCATGAGTGGCTAAACTTTCATTCTATGATTATTTTGAACCTTTGTATGGATTAAGACTTGATTGTTCCTCTCTTTTGGTAGTAAATGATATATATGTGTTGATTTTATCCTTCTCTTCATGCTTTTAAGTGTTTGGCCACCATTTAGTTTGATTTGTTCATGTGGGTTTGACTTGAGAGAACTAATCCATGTGTAGAACTTGGTTAAAATCATGCTTGACTTGAAATTTACATGATAAATATAAAGTTTGTTGGTAACAAGAGATATATTTATTAACCTTGCATTGTCACATTAAGGTTGGTTTTCAAAGTGGATTTTCATTATTTGTAGCAAGAGATTGTGCATTTTAATTAAAAGATAAACTTGATTTTGACTTGAGAGAGCCTAGTTAAGTGCATATGAACCCTAGACAAACACATATACTCATGAAAAATACCATTTGAGAGGGAATTCTTCATGTCTCATGAGATGCAAAGGGGATAAATAATCCTAGACCACATTTAATTCTTTAAGTCAAAAGAATCGTTTTTATCACTTTCTAGTTTTAGAAAAATAGATTTTAAACTTTTATTGCACAACCCAAAAATATTTTCTTAGTTCAACTTGATTGAAATCACTTAGTCTTTTGCTTGGTCAAGATTTTAGTCCAAATCTCCGTGGGAATGATATTTTATACTACTTGCAATCCATGCTCTTGCGGTTAACGCTTGACGGCGAACAGCCAGACTAGTGGGACCAGGAGCAAGAGACTTGGCTAACTATTGTGGTTTGACAATCAGAACAACAATATCTTTGCGGTAATGTGTCAAGTAGGAGGATGCTTTTAAAAAGTATGGTGAAGATATTCTATTCAAAGTGAAGGTACTATCCTTAAATTCAAATGTTGGTGTTTCTCAAAAATGATACCTGCTTTAGTGCTTATGAGCTATTTGATCTTTTACATCTATTACTAGTGACATAACCTGAAGTTGAGTCATTGAATGGTTTATGTAGAAATTAGCTATGAATCTTGTTATAGTTTGCTGCTTAGCCTGTGAAGTGAAATTGTTTCTGTCAATGATTTTGTATGTTTTTTATATTAATCATCAAAGTTGACAGGTGAACCTGTGTTCGTAAAACCTGTGGTAGGCTTCTCTTGTGCCCGGTTTAAACAAGAAGATAGTGAAAATCTCAGGTGGAGCCTGAGGACTGGATGTAGGTCAGGGAAGACCGAACCAGGATAAATCTTTGTTTGCATCTCCTCTTCCCTTAACTCTTATATTTCCAGCATATCTCTCTTACATGCATCTCACGTTCTGAAATACTCTAAGTGATAATCAGAAAAGGTTTTCTAGTATTGATTGTTGCGCTACTTTCAAAGAGAAAACACAAAAGTTTTATTCTATCACCCAATTCACCCCCTCTTGGGTGACAGCCAATACTAACATTTGGTATCAGAGCAGGTCACTTGTTTAAAGGATCCAACGATCTCAAGTGAAAAGATCATGGCTGACTTTGGGTGCATTATGTTTTCTGAAGGTTTTGATCATTCCATTCCACCTCTTCTTGAAAATGTTGATTTTCGGTTTTGGAAAGCTAGGATGAAGAGTTTTGTAAAATCTTTTGACTATCATATGTGGAATGTTTTCATAAATGATTTGGATTTCAAACCAAGAAAGGATTGGACTGAGAAAGAAAAGAAAATGTTTTCCTTGAACATTAGAGCGATGCAAATTTTGCATAGAGGCTTAACTGAAAATGATTTTCAGAAAATCAGACTTTGCTCTAGTGCTAAAGAAATTTGGGATTCTCTTGAATCTATATATGCCACGAACCATCTTGTTGAAACTGAAAGTGTTGACAGCTCATCTGAATTTCAAAGTTGTATATCTATAGCTGATGAGAAATTGGAAGCTGAAATTGAAGAAGGAGAAATCATAGAACCCTTCCAAGATTCAGTCAACACAGAAGAACAAGAAAAAGATGACTGCCAAGAGCTCTACCTGAACGAATCTGCAAAATCATTCTCTGGAGCTCAAGATGCAGCTATGGTATACAGTTCCAATTCTTGTATTTATAAAGAAAACAATTTTGATCTGCATAACTTTGATTTACTACTTATCACAGATCATATTTCAAGGATTGAAAATGTTTTAAATCATGCTGGAAAATATTTTGGAAAGAAAGATCATTCAAATGAAAACAGCTTGAGTTTGCACTCCTCTGATCATCACAATAATTGCATAAAATCTCATATTTCACATCATTCTATTATATGCCATTATTGTGGAAAATCTGATCATATTTCTCACACCTGTAATATTAGAAGAAATTCAAATGTGAGAAATAAATTTATTTGGGTTCCAAAAGGACATGTAAGTTCCAAGACTAACAATGAAGGACCCAAATATAAATGGGTACCAAAATGTCTATCTAGTACTTCATATGTGCAAATTAATTCTAGAAGGAATGGATATTATGGTGCAGAAACAAAGAAGAATCCATGAGTGTCTCATGCGTTAAGAAAGAGATTCACTGAATCTACTTACAGAAGGAGAACTCATGGAAAAGCCACTGCTGCAACATCTGGTTCAAATCTTAAGAAGCAGTGGACAATAACAAGAAGAGCAAGTTCTACCTCAAGGATGAGCTATCACAAAGTACCTTTCAATTATCTTGAGGAGAACAAGAGAAACAGAATTCCTCAGACATCAAGAAAAAGATTCTTGAATTCTGTTCCCCACAAGAGAACTTGGCTACCCAAGCACAAGCATGTCAGAACCTTTTGGGTAAGCCAAAGCAATCCTCCAAGTACCTAAGGTAAAGGTATACAAGGGTAAAATCTCCTACACTACTATCAGTTATATTTATTGAGATGTTACACTTTGCAACCTTAGGGATGAACATTGAATTCTGTGTTAAAGTCAATTGCAAAGTGTTTACAATGTTCATAAGATAGACTTATTTACATGCATATTGATTTGAAAAAGAATATATTCATATATATCCTTATGCATGTAGACATGATTAATTCATTATGCTCAACCATCTTAAATTGATTACATTTTTTTTGAAGTATATGAATTATGTTTTTAATACCTACGAACTAACCATGAGCAGATCCATATGAAATTGGATACTGAAGAAAAGAAAAGAATTACAGTTCTGTAGGTAACAAGGACAGGAAGCTTCAAGACTATGATCTACATGAAAATTTACTCAAGTCTTGATGAGCTGAACTTCATGCTTGGATTTTGGTGTTGAACCTGTAAAAGAAAATATCAACTTTATTCTACCAAAATCAAGCTACTGCAAGGACAAGCGCAGACTATCCAATCGATAGTGAAGGTCACTATCGCTAGCATATGCTGGACAGAGCCAAAATTGAGCTGATTGCCATCAAAAGCATTATCGATAGCTGGAAAGAGAAGTGATGAGCTTGTCCGAGACTGTGGGATCATGCTTGCTAGCGATAGCCACTCTCATTACCGATAGCAAGCTTCTGCCTAGACAAGTGCAGTTATGGTAATATCATTCTTATCCTATCTTGAATGAATATAATTTTGTTTGGATAATGAATGCTTGTCTCCCATCTCATTAGCAATCAATCTTTTACTGTCATGAAATATCTGTCAGATTGCTATATGACTGAAAAAGTTGAAATTGTGCATAGTTTATCTTTTGTGGAATTTATGAAATGCACAATTCAAATTTGTTTAGATTTCAACTCAGCATGTTTATAAAAATTGCATTTTGAAAAATATGTTCACCTCAATTGCATTTGAACTATTTTTGAAAATTTGGAAGGTGATGTTTCAAACTGATGCATTAAAGTTTTCTTCTAACTTCTATATGTTGTGTAGTGCCTAATCTGTGCTAACCTATTCCATGACAAATGTTTAAACTCTTGACTAGTTATTTGGACTGATGAGCATATACTTCATTATTCAAAAATCCATCCCTCATCCTATCACTCAAATGTATTATCAATCATTATCATTTCAGCGTATCTAGAGTCTTGTGTTTATCCTAATATTGAATATTCATATCACTCTGAACACAGCTCTAAAAGTCAAGAAAATCTCTAAGTCATATCAAAGTCATTGTGTCTATCATGTCTATAGCTCAAAGCCTTCTTTGTTATAAGACTTTGGATATGTTCTCTGATCCTTAAAAGGTGAAGCATTTTGGCATATTTTCTTCATTGTTGACTTTCATCTCAATATTGCCATCCACCATCTCTAGCTCCTCTCCTAGCGATAGGAACCAAAGCACAGATTCCTACATGAGCATTGGATGTTAAAACGTTTGAAAAATGATTTTACATTTTAAATCTGCATCTCATTTATGCTTCATGATATCTTAAACCAATGCTGAGAAAGTTATTTATGAAATGTCTTTTATGCTTTATGGAAAATATTTTTATTTGAATTTATACATAAAAGCATAAGCAAATTATTTCAAACCTTATCCTGAGTTTTCTATACTTTTGCTGGAAAAATGAATCATTCTAATGATTTCAAAACAAGCTTGTATTTTGAGTATGATTCTATAGGTTATGAAAAAGGATTAAAGGCTATCATTGATTGAGCAAATCTTAAATGAGCATTTCTATCCCTCACCCTTAATAATTGATAAATATCATTTTGGGAAGATTTTGCCACTTGCTATTAATTGGATTTATTTGCATAAGATTCAGGAGCTTTTGCAACTAATATTATGAGGACCCAAGGATGGGTACCAAGTTGCCTGACACAGGTTGCAGCTCTTATTAGCAATAGCAAGTAGTCTTCATGGTGCTCAGCCATCGATAGCTTCATGGTCCATCAATTGAACGAGAAGCAGCTATCGATTGCAGTCATACTATCGATAGTCCAGAAGATCCAGCTTCATAGCCTATCGATAGAACATGGTTTTTGGTTTTTTTTTTATCCACTATATCTCTGAGCTGTTTTGATATTTGTTTTCAGCTCTGTGTTATCACTATGCTCTCTGCAAATGATTTGTCTTCAAAATTTATAAATTAATCTCATATGCACTAAGATTTTGAAAATTTATTTTGGTGTCTGAATTTAGTTGTCACCACTTGGCAAGCTTGATTTTAAAATTGCATATCAGCATCTGTTCAAAATAGATGCCCATTTGGTGTCAGATTTTGCCATCAGTATTTTGATTATATGCTTAAAATCTTATTTGAATATGGCTATGAATGCGTAAATCTGATCATGTCATAAAAGGACTTGTGTTGATATCTTGCTATCAGATTTGCCACTTGATCTTAATCTGCTATATCCTGTTTGAATGGAATAATTGAATGCATAGATTAAGGGGGAGCTTCAAATTTAACATGTGTATATCTTAAAGTTCATCTCCTTTGATGATAAAGATGATTCCTCGTACAGATTCCTTTCATGATCTCAATATGATATTATCTTACATTAAGGTTTCTTTACATTTGGTATCAATTTTTTTTTATATATAATCCTTGATTATATTAACCCCTCTCCTTGCAAGAAAGATAAACATTGATGACAGGAGAAATCAGTCTGGGGAAGAGCATCCCTCAATATTCCACACGGACACATCATCAACTCTGAGGTTTGATGCAGAAGCACAATGAACCACTAATCAGCTTACACTTTCCCAATAACAATTGGTATCAATACCGGCTTATCAGATACAGCAGATCAAGAGAGGAAGGCACTTGGCTTCATGGATCAATCAATTCATCTTGCCAAATATAAATGAGCATTTCTAAACTCTCTCTCAACTTTCATTTAAAAGTTTTTCCTTGATAAATTACAGTGTCAAATCTGTATGCCTTGTTTGAGCATCTTGCATATCTCTTGCAAAACTTCAGAAAACATAGAGTCAATATTTTTATTCTTACAAAATTTTTGCTGATGTCAAATAGGGGGAGAAGAAAGGCATGAAAAATATACCAAATATGGGGAAAGAAAGACATGATAAATATACTACATCTATGTTCCCATTATCATACATATTTTTCATGATAGATTTGCCATCATCAAAAAGGGGGAGATTGTTGGATATGCTTACTTTTGATGATGTCAAATATAGAGATAAATGTAGGAAGCAAAAAGTGTGGATAAAGTGCTTATCTCCTACTACATGTTTGCCATGTGTTTACTGTGATTGAAGCATTGCATATATGATCACATAACATGTCCACAGGCTCAGATTGCATTCAGAAGAGCATGTAACTTAGTCTGGAATAAGCTGAGATAAGAATCATAATAAATGACTAAGTAAAAGAGTGTAGGTTACCTTTGAATGAAACAAGTAAAATCTTATAGGTAACAGATTCTCTATCGCTAAGATCTTTACTATCGCAAATAGAGTGATTTGAGCTAGCCTAAGCAAATAAGAATAGATCCTATCGCTAGACTCTGTCTCTATCGCTAAGGCCCCTCAGATAACTGATGACTCCTAGAAAGTCATGATTATTTGAGTATATTTACTTGAGTTTTTGTCTATTATTTATACATTTTGGATACTCAAGAGGGAAAAATGTTCATTTGATTTTCGGTTGCACCTTATTGTATATTTATATAGATTTTGATTGTTTTTGTAGTTAGTTTCTTATGTTGTTGTATATAATTTTTGTAGGAATAAATTGAAGTAATAAGCAAGAGATGTTAGCCCTCCTCCAAGCCCTCAATTGAACAAAAATAAGAAGAAGCCAAAGCAGCCAAAGAAATAAGAAAGCAGAGCAAAGCACCAGAGAAGCAGGGACTTCGCCGTCGCCGCGGCGAAGTGAATCTGCCTCTGCCCCTTTTTGTGAGAGCTCGCCGTCTGCTCGCCGCGGCGAAAGCCACGGCGAGCGACACTTGATTCTGTAATATTTTTGGGACTTCGCCGTGGGCTCGCCGCGACGAGACCCACGGCGAACTGCGTGATCTGCGCGTTTTTGGAACAGAACAGGCGCGTTTTAAACTGATATAAAAGCTAGGGCTTCGTTGTAAGCCCTCATTCTTCGACTTCTGGGCATATTTTGGGCGTGTTTGGCTCTGCTAGGGCTTGGAGATTGGTGGGATTTGGCTTGGGCTCGGAGCTTCAAAGAGATTTGGGCTTCCTCTCTTGGTTTATCTCTTCCATCTTCCTTCTCTTCTCTTGTTCTGATTTGTAATGTTGTATATATATGCTCCCTTGGAGTTGTAGAACATGAGTAGCTAAATACTTTGATTCTAGGATTATTTTGAACCCTTGTATGTATTGATTCTTGATTCCTCCTCTTGATTTGTGATTAATGATATCTATGTGCTTATTTTACCCCGTTCTTAATGCTTCTAAGTGCTTGATCACCATTTAGATGTTGTGTTCGCTTGATTTATGACTCGAGAGAGCTAGGTTGAGTGTAGAACTTGGGTAAAGTAGTGCAAGAACCGGAAGTTTGCTTGACAAACGGATGGTTTTGTTGGTAAGATAGAGATATACTTGCTAGCCTTGCATAGTCACATTAGGGTTGGAGTGTGATAATTGGGTTCTATCAAATTGTGACAAGAGATTGTGCAAAGAATAGGACTAAACACTTGTTCTTGACTCGAGAGGGCATTACAAGTACTCTTTGAACCCTAGATTAGCACATGGTTTCGTTGAGAGCTTCTTGAGGGGAGGTTGATTGAGTTTTGAGAAGTATAAGGGGGATAGATAATCCTAGGACCTATTTTATCCTTGAGGTTGGAGAATCACCTGTTTATAATTTTACTTTCTTTTATTTTCTTATTTCATTTCAATCTCAACATTTGTGTCACTCAAATTAGGCGAGAGTGTGACAATCATTGCTTGACGGTTTTGGACAAATCCTCGTGGGAACGATACTCTACTCACTATTTTATTACTTGGCGCGACCCGTGCACTTGCGGCGCGTGGTGAACAATAACATGAATAAATACTTAAGGGGAAGAATGTTAGATCAGTTAACATAGTTAGCTAGCGATAATGAGATTAGCTATCGATAGAAGAAAGCTCATTGTGATAACTTAGACAAACTAATAAGCTGATGCATTGAGCAAATGGACTAAGCTTGTGATAACATCTGCTGTGCTTTATATGATTATCTGTTTAGCTAAGTACTGGAATTACACTATGAAGCTAGCGATAGCTTTGTTAGCTATCAATAGAGCAATACGTGCTGAGCTAATACATTGTTTCTAAAGTGCAGGACTTACACTGTCAAGATAGCGATAGCCAAGGGAGCTAGCGCTAATGAAAAAGCTGACAAGCAAGTACGGGAGTAGGTAGCAGCAGGTTACCGTTACTCAGTCTCCATAGCCGAAGCAAGAGAAGAAAGAAACCCTTAACGGCTAGTTCTCCAAGTCTCCAACGGACATAAACATAAGACCATATATAAAGACTTGAAGACATCTGGATCATCGAGACGAGCGTCATACAAGCTACACACATACGACGCAAACCGTGATGAAAACAGAGGCTCTGCACAGAATATCAGTTATATATATCAGTGAGCCCAGAAATGATGAGATGAGCGCATTAGAATAAAAGAGCTAGAGCAACCATAGTTCAAATCTTTAAGCTCTAGAATCTGTATCTCTTCATCATATACGAGTCTGTACTTAAGTGATTATCAAAATCCCTTCTTTAAGAGAAGTAAATTTCATTGTAAACATTCTACACTTAGTGAGCGAAGCTCAAGATTGGGTAATCTTGAGTGGGAAACAGATTGAGTCCTTACAGGTAGTAAGGGGGAGAGTTTAGAGAGAATCTAAACCTCTGTAAAGGTTGGCTGGTGATCCCGTGTTGTAAAACCAGTGGAAAAGGTTGACAGGTGAACCTGTGTTCGTAAAACCTGTGGTAGGCTTCTCTTGTGCCCGGTTTAAACAAGAAGATAGTGGAAATCTCAGGTGGAGCCTGAGGACTGGATGTAGGTCAGGGAAGACCGAACCAGGATAAATCTTTGTTTGCATCTCCTCTTCCCTTAACTCTTATATTTCCAGCATATCTCTCTTACATGCATCTCATGTTTTGAAATACTCTAAGTGATAATCAGAAAAGGTTTTCTAGTATTGATTGTTGCGCTACTTTCAAAGAGAAAACACAAAAGTTTTATTCTATCACCCAATTCACCCCCCCTCTTGGGTGACAGCCAGTACTAACATAATGCTTAAGCATTGACATGACTTGTCTATGTTAGTTCACTGCTTAGCTTTTGAAAAACTAATCTTAAGGTGTGTATGTTGCATTTTGTTTTTGGGCCGACTATATGTATTATATATGAGTTTCGGTTGAACGAATAAATTACTTAGGCTTATTATGTCATTAATGATATGTTTGATGGAAGAAATACATTAGTATTGAAATTGAAGATCTGAGAATGATTGTCATTGGTTGAATATTGATGATATTTGATAACAAAATTAGTGAAGAATTTAACTTTGCTGTCATTTTTATTTTTTAGGACAAATTTGAACCTATGGTTGTAGGACAAGAAGAAAAGTTTGATAAGTATTTAGAAATGGTTCTCCAAAAAGCATTTAGCAATTGGAAGACCAATTTGCATGAACACTACAATATATATATATATATATATATATTTGAAAGTGATGAAGATAGTTTAGCTAACCTACATCATCAAATAAGTCCTGAAGATTGGGAGTATTTATTTATATATTTTAAATCCCCCGAATTCCAGGTACCTTACTAACTTTTGAAATGAACTCTCATTATTTTCTCAATCAAATACTTATTAGTTAACCAACTTTGTTATAGACTGTGAGTGCAAGAAACAAGGAAAACAGAGCGAAACAGGTTACAAAACATACTTGTGGTTTTTTATCATTTACTGAAGTAGATCACTGACAAATCTCTGATTTATAATGCTTTTATATGCTTAAATTGAGACAATTAACATGATTAAGATGCAAGTTTGGTCTAATAATGTTTAAGTAAATATCTCAAACTCTCAAGTAAAATGAGTGTAAAATTAGGATTAATTAGCCATAATTGTAGATTAATTTGATTAATTGAGCTATAGGGCTATTTGATCCTTTTTCTATCTTATTTCCACTTGTAGGGTCGTTCAAGACCAAAAGATCATATCCCAGACAAGGAAGAAGACCAAATGAAGGGGTAGAAAAGAAGGCACTTCGCCGTGGCCTCGCCACGGCGAGATCACGGCGAAGAGCTCACAAAAGGACTAGAAGCAATGTTAGCTCGCCGCGGCGAGCCACGGCGAGCAAGCCCCACATATGGCAGAGAGCAACGTAGCTCGCCGCGGCGAGCGGACGGTGAGACGCTGTTCTGCATAATTTTTCAGTTCGCGTTTTGAGCCTTTGTTTCGGATCCAACTTAATACCCACTCTTAGACCCGACTTGGGGGACCTATAAATACTAAAATCTAAACCCTAGAAGGAAGATTTGGTCCACCCACACACACCCAAACCCTAGTTTTCTCATTCTCTCATCTCATCTTCATCTTCCACTTCCCTTCCACCCCAATTTTCCGTGGCACCCACTCTCATTTCTCTTGTTGGTGACTGCTCCATGGAAGACAGTAGCTAGAGGGCACGAATCCTTGGTAATGGAGACTAATGACTTGAGCTTGGAGCTTCATTAGGGGAGTTCTTGTTCTCCCACTCTCTCTTCCTTATGTTTAAGCATGTTTCTAGAATTCTATGGCTTGTTTCTTCATTTGGATGTAATTTCTATGAATTATCTTTTGTTGGAGAGTGGTTGAAACACTTGTAGCTTGTTTTCATTTGTGTATGCTTGACATTTGTTCTTCATTTACTTAAAATTTGTTTAAATGTATGGATTCATCATTTTGAATGAATGTTTTAGTTAATATTTGTGCTATTTGAGGATTCTCATTTAGTAGACCACTTTGTCAAGCATTTGCATTTGTGAATTGGCTATTGAGTTTGTTAAGTTGCATGAGTGGCATTGGCCTTCTATCCTTGTGTTTTAATTTATTATGTGGGATTCCAGTAATTAATTGAACCCTAGGATTAATTAAGTGGCAATTCGGGATCCCGGTTGTCGGATTAATAGCCCCTTGCAATTAATAAATTCACCTTGGTTTTTAAGCTTAACCAACTCGGTGTTGGAGGGATTAGTAAGCGGGATCCGGTACTAATTCACCCAATTCGAGCCTAGCCTAAAGGGATCCCTCTAGGGGCCTTTTTAACGAACCAAAGAGCTCCCTAAAAACAAATTGAAGCAATGATTGTCTTATGTCTCTATTCACCAAGGGTTACTCCACCCCATTTAATCCAAATCTCCCGTTAAATCCAATCTAAATTCTTTCTTGAACATACAACACTTTTCATACAAATTAAACCTTTCTTTTACATCTCAAAAATCAAATACAAAATGTTTTTCCTGTCCAATTAATTTTGCATCTAGCTATTAGGTTATCATTTTCATTTTAGGCTCCTCAAGAGAACGACACTCGGGGGTAGCTCCCACTATCCCCTTGGTCCCTAAGTTTCTTGAAGAGAGAGCCCGAGGTGGCATTACACCGATTTCTTTCCATTTCGGTGAGCTCTTCAATCACTCTGTCGTAAGTACAATCTCTCTCTTACTTTGATTTATGTTTTGCTTAATTTTCTATCTTTTAGTATACTGCTGGTTGTATTCTTTCACTTTACTTTGTAGATTGACCCCATAACTAGAGAATGCCCACCGTTGGAAGAGTTGTGGCAAATCAAACACACCAGAAAGACGGCAGATGGACAGTTTCAGTGGTCAGATCCTGCCGCCGAAGAAGCTTATGTATGTATAGTACTATTTATTCTTGTTTTGTTTATGAATATTTGTCTTATTCCATAACTTCATACTTTTAATGCAGATTCACATGAGGGATCTAAGACAAACACAGGAACTACAGGGTGATGCCCAGATGACCGATTGTGACATATTGACCAGTGTTCTTAGGCAGAGATCTGGATATGTTAGAGGAAAGGGTTATGGAGCAGAGCCTTCAAGGAAGAGAAATCGCCCTCAATCGAGTCAAACTTCAATTGATCAAGTGCGAATACAATTAAAACAAGACTTTGATAAGAAAATTCAAGAGGAGCGAGAAAAATATGAGGCAAACCTTGCTGCAGAACATGTAAAGATGGAAGAAGAGCGTGCAGTAGAGTGAGCAAAGCTAGCAAAGCTGGAAAAGAGCGTACGCAATGAGAACAAAGAATTGAGCAAAAAATGCAAGCTCAATTCGTTGCCGTGATGAAAAACATGCGAGCAAATCCCCATACCTCTGCTCCTTTTTCTAGTGACCCTTAGTCTTTTCATTCGACTTGGTATCTATATATGTTGAGGACTTTGAATATTATGTATAAGATTGTTTTTTGGAGTACAATATAATTGATTTTATTAGTATAATGTATTGTTGTTGCCAATATTTATTTTTTAAGTGATTTATTTATTTGTTTATAGGATATACATTTAATGGGAAATGAATATCAATTAATTTTATTTTTTTCTTAAAAAAGGGTTTCAGCAACGACTTTAGAGCCTAGCTTCAACGGCGACATAAGTCGCCGCTGAAGACCAAAGCTTTGGGGGTGATTCATGTCGCCGTTGAAGCTCCGCTGAAGGCTATAGCTTCAACGGCGACAATTTGTTGCCGCCGAAGCAACACTATAAGGTCGCCGCCAATATCTTCGGCGACGGCCACATAGGTTGTGACTTTGCTACGACTTTTTGTTGCCTTGAAAGGCTTTTGGCAACGACTTTTTAGGCTTTAGGCAGTGACTTTTGTCGCCGCTGAAAGTCAATTTTTTTATAGTGGTCTAAAACTACTTTAAAATTAATTACAAGTAATTAATATTTTCTTATAAAAAAAAAAAGAAAGAATGGAGGGAACAGAAGTTAATGAATCTGAATTTTTCAAATTAAAGGCAACATGGGGCGTACAGAGAGTTAGTTACACATGAACCTCGTAACTTGGTGAAACTAGTCGTGGAAGTAGCCTCAGCCTTCATATTTTGCATGCATGCCATCTTGCTAGCTATATATAACTAACTATATGAATCCTTCAAAATCTTTTTATAAATACAACTCTTTAATTATTATTTTCACTTCAAATTTCGCAGATGCTAGCTCAGCGTTTTGATCAAGCGATGTCAAAATCATCATCATCATCATCATCATCATCATCATCATCATCAGGGTGCTGTGATTCCTATACATGTACAAGGTCAATTCCTCCTCAATGTCAGTGTGCTGATGTAGGAGAAGAGTGTCATTCATGTAACAAGTGTCTATGTACGAGGTCCGATCCTCCACAGTGTCGTTGCTCCGACATAACTGACTTTTGCTACACATCTATAATGTTAGAGACGAGGCCTTCCTATCTATCTATCTAGCTTAGCTTAGCTTAGCTAGCCAGGCCTTTTTTTATTAATGAGTAGAAATGAATGGGAGTGATCTTAAAATGGGAGAAATAAACCGGAGTGATTTTATAATGTTGGCAAAAAAAAAACAAAAACAAAAATGGGAGTGATCTTAAAATAAAAAAGGTTTCTATGTATGGCCCAGTTTTGCTTCCGCAAATTGGCCCATTTCTTTTCGGATGTTGAGACAAAATTTTTCTTATATACTTGCCTTATATACTGTAAATTTTCTTTTTTGATAATTATGTTGTAAAATTAACTCTAAAAAGTTAATATAATAAATAAAGGTGCTTAAAACAAGAGTTAACTATAAAGCTAACATGGATATGAAAGCAATACGTAAATTCCAAACCATTATCCATGTTAGAAAAAGGAGTTTTATATCATTTAACACTAACATGGATAATTAAACGCACCTATACCATGATAAGGAAAAGAACACATTATCAAGGAAAGTAAAAAAAAAAAAAAAACTAGATATATCATGAACTTCTAACCTCAAATTCCATCTTCTCAATATAAACATCAAGCCATCCCTCATCATAATAAAAATAATGTCCTCAAGAAATTTTATTGTCTCAAGTACATGAGATAATAAAGTTCAACAAACGGTCAATAATAGAAATTTTTGGAATTGAACCGGTTCCAAAAAAAAACCATCAGCCAAACATTCCAAAAGCAATGTCTCATGAGTGAATTACAATTCCAAAATTCAAAGACAAATAAACTGAATTAAAGTCATACGGAAGCACACTACTACAGAAGGCATTTTTTAAGTCCATTATTTTGGACTTTCAAAGTCCATTATTGGGGGGACGTTAATACGGGGGACATAGAAAATATTGGACTTTTCACATCCATTATGTAATGGACGTAGAATATTCGCCTTACACCATCTTTTAAGTCCATTATTGAAATAATGGACCTATTAAATGGCTTAAGGGGCATTTTTTTATGTCCATTATTTGATACAAGGACGTTGAATATGCGCATCTTCTAAGTCCATTAAAAAATAATGGACATAAATTCGTTTTTTTTATGAAATCTGCACCTATTTTACATTGTTTCCATCTGTGTGTGTGTATATATATATATATATTTTTCAAATTTTTCCTGCACCACTCAGAGGGCACCCACAGAGACTAGACTAGAAGGGCCTCCTACTGTATGTATGTTATGCTGAAACTAATGATAAAACACAAAAAACAGAACAAAAAATACCAGGGCTGATACTTAATCCTTAAGTAATGATTATGGGATAATTGCCCTTGAGGATAACAATATGTTTATCAATTAAGGACATCATCTTACAAAACTAAATAAACTTCTTATGAAACTTTGATAGGTTTCCAACAGGAACAATAATGGCAGTTGGAACAAACAGCCAGGTAACCAAAGTAAATGGGCCCTTGATTTGTCCATCGATCACTATATGCTCATGCATACGCACCGACACATACAAGTAAAAATACACAAATAGATAAATATATACATAATTTTGGATTGAATTTGAACGCGGTCTGGCACATACCAGCAACTTCCTTTTTCTTCTTCTTCTTCTTTGTACATCACACTTCCATCCTTGTTTTCTTCAAAATTCACCCCAGCCTTATCATTACAGGCACCTTCTACTTCGGTTAGCTTCTTTCTTCAAATCTAATTTATTTTGAGACTTCTTCCCCTTGCCTTCTTTAAAATCAGGAATTTCTAAACCATACTTAGCTTCATCAGTCTCCTCCAGTGAAAGGAAACCTGTATGGGCAATTTTTCCAAGGAAAAAATAAACAAGAAAGTTTCTCTTTAAGCAAATATGGCTATATTGTATTCAGAGACTTCATATTATAATTAGCAGCACCGGTAATTTTCACAACCTTTTATTGTTTTACATCTAAAGTCTAGTAAAGCACAAAACTTCTCCAACAAACTTCCAGCTTCTACTAAACTAAAGTTTTAGAAAATTATCCCAAAAGAAGAAAAATTCATGTCCCATAATTTACCTATCCAGAAGCAAAAAAATATATATACATAGAGGTAAAAATAAATTCAAACCTCCTTCAAGCTCATTTAAGCCTATAAGCAAAGAAAACATAGATATTAACTTCGCTTGATTTCTTCCCCAAATTTGAATGAGCCTAACCAAAAACACCACCAGATTTTAATCACCCCATAACCTCTAATAATAGAAATTAAGAACGGTATTGTAGTAATTTATGAAGTCCCGAGATGGTGATCTTCCTTTGCATCTAAGAATCAGACAAAATCATTTCTACAAGTGTTTACGCATAATGCATGGTACACATCTAATGTCTAACAGGTTATAGAAATCAAACAAGTAAAAGAAATTATACAATAGCCAGAAATACATTGAGAAATTAGTATGAGATGAACATCAAAAGGTAAAAGGAACCTGTTGGTCTTGGAAAACCTTCGCTGCAAAGCTACATGTAAATGAAGCTTCCTAGTTTGACAATGACACAAATTCTCAAAAGAAGAAAGCATGATTCATCACCAAAATTAAAAATCCCATTTACTTTTAAATTCAAAACTAATGGGTTCAACAATGTTTTTCCCAAGAGATCAAATTGAACTGATGAGGACGAAGGAAATTGAACTTTGAAAATCAAATTGAACTTAAATAAACAACTTTTAAGAAAGCGTGCCCTTACACTATTGTTGTGTAGTCTTAGATGGAAGAAAACAATGCTCGAACGGAGGGAGGCCCAAAAACGAAGAAGACGAATGGAGGGATAGATGAAGGCAGAGGAATTAACCCAGAAATAACCAATGTTCAAGAAAGTATTCCCTTCTCACAGTCGCAGTCGCATATATGTACAGAAGTTAGAACACGAGTGATGAGAATATCATAAATCAGAACCAGAAAATCACTTAATTTCAGAAATCTGAACAGGAGCACCTGCTTGAGTGTTAACTCTGGAACTCCAAACACCTGAAGTTGCAGATCAGAGAAAATGAACTCAGAATCAGAACTAGAAGGGCTTCCCATTGGGTTTTTCTTGGCTGCCTCATTCTGTAATTTTTCCATGGTTTTATGGGAATGTTGCCCAGAGTCGCCAGAGAAGATGAACGCAGTCGCCTCCGAAGGTGAACGAAGAGAGCACGGTTGGAAGATCGGACAACAGTTGAGACAAACGCACAGTTTGAAGATCGCCGGAGGTTATGGAGGTTATCTAGGGAAAGCACATACAGTTCGAAGATCGCACGAACGGGGGAGAGAGGTCGCAAATTGTATGGCTTTCAGCTAATAGGGTTTGTTTTCCAAGTTTTTCAAAATACATGTTTTTCTATTTTTTTTATTTAATAAAAGCAAAGTCCATTATATAGTATAATGGACTTTGAATTTGTAGATTTTTTTTAATTTAATAAAAACAAAGTCCATTCCATAGCACTAGTTTTTGTTTTCTATTTCTTTTCCTTTTTTGACTAATATCAAAGTCCATTAATACAATAATGGATGTTGTTTCACCGCAAATTTTTTTTAAAGTCTTTTTTAAAATAATGGATGTGAATTAGGGACATAATTTGTATATTTTGTAGTAGTGGCAACAACAAATGTATGAGCCCTAAGTGGCAATACTATTATGTCCCAATGGCCCAGAATAACTCATTGTCTCAGTGAGAAGTTCTCGGATCCTTCCCATGACCACCTACCCTTGGAGCTAAGACCTGAAACTAAAGAGTAACCAAATGAGACAAAGTCCCAGTAACACTTATTCTTCCTATACTATCTACAGTGTAAGTGTGTAATAATACAAGTAAAGCATTCAACAACAAATATTTACCACATGTACAGTCATTTTCCACAATACATAATGAGGTAAAACCATATATGAACATTTGATATAACCAAAAATTTGCATGCATTTTCAAATCATGCATTTAACATGAAACCAATCTCATTTAATCGTGAGCCACCGAAACCAGACTCCATGGCCCGACAAAAGTCAACAAAACCAGACTTCACTGTCAGTAAGTCCCCACGAGACTATTAACCCAAAAGGTAACCCGATGGCTGTAGGGTACCTCATCATGTGAAGGGGGTGAAACCAAGCTCATACCATGCACCAATACCAACCAACAGCAATATATAACCACATACAGAATTATCATGCTTTCAAATATTGGTTATTAAATACAACATGTTCTCTTCAGAAATTAACCATACATACTCAGGTGCAACCACAGGTACATATATAACTAATCTTACCAAACATCCAATTTCTACAAACACTAGAATCCAACACGTGTTATTTCCCACATAATATGGCATGTTAGTCCAAGTTCTACAATATAATCACAATCAGCAGTAGAATTTACCAACTCATCACACAAAAATTGAAGACAAGGAAGTTGTTACCTCTTTGAAGCCAAACCAAGAATTATCATAAATGCATCCCCGTGCTCAAATGGACAAGAACAAAAATTTACAAACAATATAGTAATACATATAACTGATAAATTACTAATCAAGTGCAACTACTTAGGGAACTAGTCCTCTCTAAAGCCCAATTGGTGCTTTAGGTACAAAATTATAATTCATTGGCTTGATTAAGTGATGACCCATATGAAGCCTAGTTCCCACTTTCATAGCTCAAGCCTTCACAGATTGATTCAAGCAAATTCAAGCCTATAAGTTAATTTCATCATACCCCAATCAAGCCTTACTCAATATCTAACCAAATCGACCTTATCAAAATTATTGTTGAGTACAAATGATCTCTTAACTTCCATAACTTCACCTCAAATACCCAAATTCATAGATCTCTCCGATTATAATGAAGCTTAAAGCTATTTAGATCAAGAAAAATCACTCATAAGGGTCAACTCTATTACAACTAAACCTTTTAATGCCTTTAATCAACTTAGATAACTCAAACGGTAAATAAAAATCAAGGCTCCAATCACTCAAATTCGGATTCCAAGCCTACCAAACAAATTCAAGCTTAAAACACAACTATAACATGCTTTAATCCATAATTCGTACTACTAATCCAATGGGTATACTAAAAAGTAGTCCTAAAGACATTAGAAACTACCCAAAGATTGTAAACATCATGGTTAAATTTGGACCTCAAGCTCAAGCTACCCGACGAAAATAACAAGTGAAAACAAGAGGAAAAAGGAAAGAGAATGGCTTAGAGATGATTACCTACTAAAGAGCACCGAAATGGGAAGAAATCGGTGTGCTTCCTCGGATCCGCTCTCCAAGAAATTAAACCCAAGGAGTAGTGGAAGCTATCCCCCGAGTGTCGGTCTCAAGGAACCTTAGTGTAAATGACTACATAATAGCTAGATGCAAAACTAATTGGACGGGAAAACATTTTGTATTTGATTTTAAGATGTAAAAGCTTGTGTAAAAAGTTTTGTATGTTCAAAGAAGAATTGAAATTGGATTAAGGAAGGTTTGGATTAAAAAGGGATAAAAATCATTCTTGATGAATGAGAGCTTTGGGAATCATTGCTTCAAAAGGTTTTTAGGGAGTTTTAGTTGATTTTTTAAAGAACCCTGAGGAACCTCTCTAGGCTAGGTTTAGATTAACTTAATTAATGCCGGAACCCCGCACATTACTTAATTTAACCTAAGTTGATTAAGTTCAAAATCAAAAAATAATTAATTATGCAAGACTTTTAAATCCACAAATTGGGCCACCCCACAATTGCTCTAAATTTCTCTTCAAACCCTAATTCATTGATAGCCACCCATACAATAAATTATGGCTTGAAGAGTGTTTTGCCCAATGTCTCAACACAATGAATTACTTCTTATGCTATCTCCCTTAAGCAAATAACTTAACATCCTTAATTCACTAACCAAGCCACTTTGCATTAGCACATAATTTTCACAAAGAGAATAATAAAACTATGAACCCATAAATTCATTAAACTCCAAGTTAATACATAACAATGTCTAGAATTTGAACAATAAGTAAATGATATAAACATAGTTTCTAATCCAATTACAATATACAGAAATCAAGCACACAACCAAATGCTACAAATACACTCCTAGAACCCTAGAAAAGCATAAATATAACAAATGGAAGAATGATTAAAACTAATAAAACTCCCCTATTTAAGCTTCAAGCTCATTCCTTGGCTCCCACCACCAAGAATGGTGGAGCCTAGCTGCTACTCTCCATGGAAGAACCAGCAATAAGGAAGGAAAGGTTGGAAGCCATGGGTGGAAGGAAGAAGTGAGAAAGATGGAGATGGAGATAAAAGAATGAGAGAGCTAGGGTTTGGGGTGTGTATGGTAGACCAAATCTGCCTTCTAGGGCTTATATTTTCATATTTATAGGTCCCCCAAGTCAGGTCTAAGAGTGGGTATTGAGTTGGATTTGAATTTGGGCCCAAAACTGAGCGTTGATACGCTGCTGGTGCTTGCCGCTCACCGTGCAGGCATTGATTCTGATTTCTTTGGGGACTTTCTCGCTGTGGGTTCACCGTAGCGAATCCACGGCGAGCTCTATCCTTTTTTGCCTCTTGGGAGCCCATTCGTCGTGGGCTCACCTTGGCCCCAGTTTCTTCTGCTCCTTAGTTTGGCCTTCTTCTTCGTCCCGGGTAGGGGTGTGCAAACGGTTTTCGGTTCGAAACCGAACCGAAAACCGATAAGGGGCGAATAGCGAAACTGAAACCGAACAAAAAAACTGAAAAACTGAAACCGAAAAAACCGAATTGTTTTCGGTTCGGTTTTTCAGTTTTTGGACTATATTTTTAATACTATTTTGTTGCAATTTTGTCCAATATGAAAAATTCAATGAAAAAAGGAAAATATGGATTCAATATATATGAATAGTTATACAAATTTAATATCTTATCTAAATCAATTAAAATATTAATTCAATATGTCCAAAACAAACAAAAATAATACTTAATACATGACAATATTGAATTGGTTTTTTAACTTTTATAGCACATTCTGTAATTTATAAACATTCTGTGCTTTTTTTTTAATGTCACATATTTAAAAAGTGTTTTTATTAGAAAGAAAATTTTATTTGTTTGGATTTTGAGATATTTATTTAGCCTTACTTGTTATCCTATTTGTAAACAAAAATTCTTTTTTTTTAATATCATTATAGTTTTCGGTTTTTCGGTTTCAAACCGAAACCGTTTTCTAAAAACCAAACCGAAAACGAAAAACCGAAAAATAGTAAAATAAAAACCGAAACCGAAACCGAAAACCAAAACCGAAATACATTTGGTTCTGTTTGGTTTTCAGTTTCGGTTCGGTTCGGTTTTGCTCACCCCTAGTCCCGGGTCTGATCTTTTGGTCCTGAGCGACCTTGCAAGTAAAAATAAGACAAAACCAAGATCAAATAGCCCTATAAATTAATCAATGCAATTAATCTACAAATATGGCTAATTAATCCTAATTTTATACTCATTTCACTTGAGAGTTTAGGACATTCAATTAAGTGTTATTAAAAAAAAACTTGCACCTCAATCATGTTAATTGCCTCAAATTAGGCATATAAAAACCATACAAATCAGAGATTTGTCACCTACTAGTAGGAAGCTTTAGCAATCCTAAACTATTGTACCAAACATTGATCTAACCATTGAAAAATACGTGTTGAATGTTTGAAAACCTCCTTTAAAGATTCAAGACAAGCCAATGGTGGAAGCTTTCTTAACATTCGATTTAATGACTAGAGCTTTGTTTCCAGCAAACCAGAAACATCTTATACTCTATACCAGATTTTTCCTATACAAAAGCTCCAATTCATAATCTAACGTTCATAATGATGAATAGGATATTTTTAGAGCTTTCACCAAATCAGAAGATGATCCAACGGTGGAAACGTTTTCAACTTCCGCTATAATTACTAGGGTTTTATTTCCAGTGAATCGGAAACATCTTATACTGTACGCCTGATTAACCCCATACTAAAGTTCTAATTCACAATCTAACTGTCCATAATTACGAATAGGATGTTTCCAATTATTTGACCACATTTGAAGACGATCCAACTGTAGTAACTTCCATAACTTTTGATTTCATGACTAGGATTTTGTTTCCAGCGAACCATAAACATCTTGTACTATACGCCTGATCAATCCTATACTAAAGCTTCAATATATAATCTAACCATTCATAATTATGAATAGGATATGTCTAACGATCTGACCAAATTTAAAGACAATCCAACGGTGGACCAATCGGTACACATCAATTTACCACATCGCTGAATTTTGGGGAAAGAGAAGAAGAAGGCTACGATGGTGATGGTGATGGAGCACGATAACGAACATAGGGAGTAATGGGGCGGCGGCTTTAAAAAGGAAGGGAGGAAGGGAAATTGGGGTTTTAAGGGGAAAATATTACAATAACTTTTATTTAAGAATTAACAACATTTTTCCAATTTAGGGCGCTATGATCATTTTATGATTACACTTTTCTATTTTATCTTTAAATTCTTAAAAATAAACCTTACATCATTTTCAACTTGCTTTTTCTTCTTAAATTAATTCATAGAATTATATGATTAATTCAATGTAGAAATTTTCTTTCATCATAAAGTTTACACTAATTTCCATAAAATTCTCAAATTTAGAATTAGATATTTAATTATTTTTTTTCTTAAAATAAGTAAGATACTATGCCCCAAAAAATCCTCACAACACCTCAATTTCCTCCATATCTTTATATAATTTATTCCTAAACTCTTATTCATTTATTCTAATCCTTAAGTAATACCTCAAGACTCCATGAAATTAGCCAAAATGTCTAAAATATCATTATTAAACTCCTAAATAAAATCACTAAACCTTAATTAATTTTTCAGGATGTTACAAAAGTAATGGCCAAAGTCCTCCACCAAGTCCAATTGCAACAACTCCATTAACATCAATATTACCAAGTAGCAATATAGTAGCTTAAGTGAAGCTCCCACAAAGACATGTAGTCTCCATGAGATTTATGATGATACTGAACCCTTTGAGACATCCTTTGATTATTCCTTATTTTGTTTGATGGTTGAGTGTGATCCAGTGACATATCAAGAAGCTGCTGAAGATGACAAATGGAAGAAGGCTATGGATGAAGAAATTACTGCCATCAGAATATATGATACATGAGAATTAATACTGCCAAAACGACATAGTCCAATTGGAGTCAAATGGACGTACAAGATGAAAACCAACAAAGAAGGAAAAGTGGAAAAGTACAAAGCAAGACTCGTTGCCAAAGGTTACAAGTAAAAATATGGAATTGATTATGATGAAATGTTTGCTTCAATAGCAAGAATTGACACCGTGAGGCTTCTTACAACAATTACAGCACAAAACCAGTGGAAGATCTATCAAATGGACGTGAAATCAGCATTTCTAAATGGCTACCTCGAAGAAGAAGTTTATATCCAGCAACCACTTGGATATATAAAAAAAGGGCAAGAAGACAAAGTACTTGACTATCTTGAGGCTAGATATTATGTACGCAGTTGGACTGGTTAGCAGATTTATGGAGAAGACAAAACAAGATCACTAGATTGCTACAAAGAAAATTTTGAGATACATCAAAGGTATGGTGGATCATGGTCTATTTTACACAAATTCTGAAGATTTAAAATTGGTTGGTTACTCAGACAGAGATTATGGGGGAGACTTGGATGATCGAAAAAGTATGTCTAGATATTTATTCCATCTTGACTCAGCAACATTTTCATGGTCATCAAAGAAACAACAAACAGTTGCTCTATCAACGTGTGAAGCAGAATATATAGCCGCTGCAGCTTACACCTGTCAAGCAATTCGGTTAAAAAATATTTTGAGTGAATTGTCCTTTACACAATAAGGACCAATCACAATATATGTTGACAACAAGTCTACCATCTCACTCGCAAAGAATCCAGTGTCTCATAGCTGAAGCAAGCAAATCGATACAAAGTATCATTTTATCTGTGAGCAGGTGAAGAACAAGAAAGTGGAACTAGTCTACTATCGCGCTAAAGACCAATTAGTAGATATATTTACGAAGCCACTGATAACGGACATATTTCATATGCTCAAAAAGAGACTCGGAATGATTAGCTTAATTTGAGGGGAGTATTAGAGATTCAAATTAAGCTAGGTGGAAGGCCAAAATTGCTACACACAAGTAAAATATTTCTGCACACATATTAAGCTAGAAGAAGTCAAATGTTGCTGCACACAAGACAAATATTGCTGGACACATATTAAAAATAATTAATAAAGAAATAGTTGCAAAGTTTGAAACAAAAGGCATGCAGTTTCTATAATTTTCATATGGCGGTGGTAGCTTCTACAATCTCTTTTAGCGGTGAGAAGTTTGATCAAAGATGGCTGCAAAATTGGTACCTATAGGCTTCTATATGACGGTATATTTTAGCTATAAATATATGCATCCATGTATGTTTAAAGAGTAGTGAGTGAGTGCATTAAAAAGAAAGAGAAAGATAGAGAAGCTCTTATGTTTTGCAAAAGTGCTTAAGCACTTAATTGAGAGAAAAGAATAGTGAGTTCTAATTTTATGAGTTATATTATTTTGCTCATTGTGTAATACAAAATACTATTTTCTGTCCACTACGCTTCCATCAATTTTAAGGTCCATTTTTGCCCTAGAAATAACCACCAAGGAGTGCTTTGGATATTTCTAGGGCAAAAACGTTCTTTGATGGTTACTTCCGGGGCAAAAATAGACCTTTAAATGATGATATATACATGGTGATAGAGTCACGTCAGCATTGGTGGCTCAAAGATGAAGGTCAAAATTAACGTTTTAAATGGTGGGGTAAATTTACTACGATTTGAACATTTTCTGGGTAAATATGCTTCTGAAATTACTGCCGGATACTCAATGCTCCTTTACGGTTACTTCCAGGGAAAAAATGGACCTTTACCCCTCCTAAATACATTAAGTTTTGTGGATACTTAATCTAAACCCTAAAACAATTACTTGTCAAATAAAAAAATAAAATTAGTTTGTATTTTCTTAACTTTACATGTTGGAAAAAATTAAATTTATTTAATAGCTAATTGTTTCATGGCATCTTGTGAAACCTTACGTGTGTGCTTGTGATTGGGGAGACTACAAAATGACGTTGCAAACTGGATTAATTTAAAATTTCTCTTTTTTTTATAACAGATAAAGGTATTTTTTATAGGAGGTAAAAGTATTTCTTTTAAAAGTATTCATATATTTTTTTCTAACGCGGAAGGTATTCATATATTTACAAAAAGTAATTTCATGCAATAGCTTAACTTTTATCTTTCAAAATAATTTAAAATTTTAAGTGTCTTTATAACAAGTATTTTTTTTTACAGGGTTTTCATTGTAACTTTTTAAAAACGAAATTGAATTATTTTTGATAGAGTTCCGACGGAAATTCCGTAGAAATGTCCAACCACATCACCGACAGACATTTCGTTAGAATTTTGTTGGATGGGGTTGATATATATATATATATATTAACTCTATTTAGTATATATTAAAATATAAGAACCATGTCAAATCTCATTAATATAGATCAATGAGCCGACTCCACCTAATGGAATAAGACTTTTTTTTTTAATATGTGTTATTGTTGTTGTTATATGTTTATTGGCCGATGTTAAATGATAGCTTAGATTGTTATTCATTAATTATGACCCTTTACTATAAACTTCTTTTCGGTTCGGTTAACCAATAGGTGGCAATCACAAACATATATTTTGATATCTACTATAGAAATGTCCGTCGTAAGGACGGAGTTAATATATATATATATATACACACACACATATAAACGTAAATTGCACGATGATTGGATCAAACTCGGCCTTCAATGGTCAAAACAATTAGTTATCCAACCAAAATCTCATACCAAAAATGACTACATTATTTCTTGAACAAAAAACTTTAGTTCTCTATATTCCAAAGATACTTCTGACCAGTTTATGTCATGTTAGGCATTAGCGTCAAAAGGAAGTAAAATGGATAATTAAAGAAGTTAAAACCTTAAAGGGCTTTTTCTTATAAATTACCTCACCATGGAATCTTATTTACATAATACTAAAATTAATTAAAGATTAGGATTAAAAATGTGGAAGATAAATCTGGAAAATAAATAATATGACTTCTACAGAAAGCTAATTTATCAAGGAAAAATATTTAAAACACTCCAAGAGTTAAAATTTTATTGGATCAGAACAATATCATTCCTTAGTGTCAAAATCATAGCACTGTTGCCCTTCGGGCTTCGATTAATGGCCATTCATGTTTGACTGTTTACATTTATGTATACCTATTTGCCCCTAAAGTGTTCATAAAAAGGTAACTTGCGTCTTAACATTTAGCAGTAGTGTAAAATTTTGTATGCATTGAAAATGACTACTAAAAATTTGGAACGATTTTACACAATACTCAAAATAATGAAAGATTAGGATTGAAAATGTGGAATATAAGCCTAGAAAATAAATAATATGATTACTACAAAAGCTAATCTATAAATGAAAAATGTTTAATACAATACAAGAGTTAATATATATGCAGGAGTGTAGATTGCACAATTATTGTATCAAACTCCTCCTTCAACAGTAAAAATAAGTTATCCAACAGATATGTCATGCCTAAAATGACTACATTATTATTTCTTACATAAAAGATATCTTTTTTCATATTGAAGGATATACTGGCGTTCATGCTATGTTAGGCAAAACAATATATTAGCGTTAAAGGAAGTAAAATGCTAGTTAAAACTTGTTATGTTTGGTCGGAACAATATAATTTTTTAGTGTCAAAAAATTTGCAGTGTTACCCTTCTATTAATAGACACTGATATTTGACTGCTAACTCTATAAATTGACTTTTATGTATACGTATTTGCCCTTAAAGTGGTCACAAAAGGGTAACTAGCATCCTTACATTTAGTAATAAAGCTTTTACACAATACTAAAAATAATTAAAGATTAGGGTTGAAAAGATGAGAGATAAGTTTAGAAAATACATAAGATGATTACTATAAAAAGCTAATCTAAAAAGGAAAATCTTTCAATACAATTCAAGAGTTAATATATACACGAGAGATAAGTTTAGAAAATACATGAGATGATTACTATAAAAAGCCAATTTCTGAACCATTCAAAGAAGATCTAATGGTTATTAAGAGAAAAAATGAGAGAAAATGATACAAAAGAAAATGAGGGGTTACTCTCCCTAATCCAAAAAAGGGAAACATTTAATAGAATTCAAGAGTTAATATAATATACACACGTTAAAGGTACGTACATTGCACAAAGAATGAATCAAACTTCTCCTTTGATGGGTAAAACAAGTTATCCAACCAAAACCTCTCCCTAAAATACTAATGATTTCTTGCATAAAATTATATCTTTCTCTGCATCCAAGGATATGCTTTGACTCATATCATGTTAGGCAGGGCCCTTATCGGCCCATATTTAACAGAGAATTGAACATTGGTTTCGATGTGTACGTTATAAGGGACCAACCTTGGTAATAGATGCAGATGTTATGTCAAAAATATTTGCTGGACTTGAAAAAGAAGAATATTTGTAGGCCTTCGGCTATGGTTGAGGATATTTTTATTCTATGGGCATAAATATCCTTAAGATGTACTAGGCCCAAGTAGGATAACTGCCTCTCAAATCTCAAGCCTCAACACAAATAATGGCTTAGTACTTACGGAGGATTGCATTGCATCTAGTAATCTAGTAAAATGAGTAAATAACTCAACATGAATCCCACTAATTTTTTGTGGCCGTAGATTATTCTCCCTCATTTCTTTAAAAAAAAAAACGAATATACCCCCAACCCTGCTACGGGCCTACGACTAGCCACATCTTCCCGTGAAACTAATCACATATACGCAGTTAACGTACGCATACCACATTCTTTTTCTTTTCTTTTTTTCCTTTTGCCAACACATATGGGTAAAAGGTCAAAAATGACCTTGTACTTATATCCAATGTGCACCTAACACCTCTTACTTTTTTTTGGCTCAAAAATATCCACGAGCTTTTAAAATCGGGTTAAAAATGACTACACCGTTAAACCCATAAAAACTTCCGTTAATTTTTATAAATGGGTCCCACTTATACTCCAGCTGTCAATGAATGGGACGACCCCACTTGCCACACTCACCTCCCAACTTCAAATCCATCCACACACAAGTAAAAAAGAAGGGTAAAAAAAAGTTTTCATCCGCATATATATATTGATATGGCAGCTCCTTTGATCCTTACAAACCTTCTTCATCTTATTCAAACTCCTCTCATGTCGGTGCCACATTCATCTCCCAACATCAAATTCCTATCTATACAACGTAGCAAAATCAAACCAGAAATGGGGAAACACACTTTATCGTCCAGAGAAAGGGAATCCGAACAGCAAGTAGTAGTATATCCCTATCTATACAATTATACCTTGATGAAATCTCCATATATCTTCACTCCAATCCTATTATCTAACTAATTTTCTAAGGAGTACCATTTTCCATCTTCTTTATCTACCAGAAGCTGTCCCTCTATTTCTCTTACTAATTTCTCGCATTTATCTCCTGCAAGTTTCAATCTTTTATGGCATCAATCACTGCCACGTGGTCTCCAAGCTCTCCCCAGCTCCGATTAGCTTTAAAATGTGGGAATCAAAGGAAATTCCCCGCAATTTTACAGTGACGAGTGGGGAAGTGGGATCGTCGATTTCGCGTGCTATGTGTTGCTCAAAACGGAGGAGGACATGGGAATGAATTGGAGAGAACTCCTGTGGAGGGTTCGTGGGTTGGGGCTGATTCGAAAACTGATGGCTTTTCTGGGTGGTCTAATTCAGAAAGTGAAGAAGGTTTGCAAGGATCAAAGGGAGCTACATATCATATCAGTATATATGTGTGGATGAAAAACTTTTTTTTGACCCGTTTTTTTTACCCGTTTGTGAATGGATTTGATGCTAGGAGCTCACTGTGGTGAGTGAGGTCCTCAACATTCATTGACAAGTGGGACCCATTTATAAAAATTAACGGAAGTTTTTATGGGTTCAACGGTGGAGTTATTTTTAACCTGAATTTGAAAGTTCATGGATATTTTTGAACTTAAAAAAAGTAGGAGATGCTAGGTGCACATTGGACATAAGTACAGGGTCATTTTTGACCCTTTACCCCAACACATATCTTATTCATCTTACAGGCTGCGATATTTACTGCAGCTTTTTACAATTTTTTTAATTAAATGAATTAGGCTTTGACAAAATTTAAAGCTAAGAAAGTTCACTTGTCCATAATAAAAAGTTGGTGATCTCTGCTGAAATTTTAAAAAATTCAAGTGCTTATTTAACCTTTTTGTTGTAGTTATTTAATTTTTTGTTTATTAAATAATATGACTCGTCACCCTTGGTAAAAGTCATAATCAAACTTTTTCACACACATATTTATACTCATTCCCATCCTTCAAGTTGGTTTTTTTCCTTTCAAGATTAGTGAAGTCAAATGGACCACTTAATTATAACATATGCTATATTTAATTAGATTATAAGTTATTTTATAAGGTAAATTAGATTTTAAAAAATTATAAACATAATTATTTATAGTGGTTTATTTGACTACACTCGTTTGGTGAGGAAGTATTAATTGAAATCGGTACACCACATCATTTAAGATTTAACCAATTAGAAGTAAATGCGTTAGGTTAGACGTAGGATTATTAATGACTTACCACCCTCAAAAAATTAACTAGCTGATTAAAAATATATTTTCTCAACTTACAAAATAAAAGGCATATTGAAAGCATTATATTTCAATTTTTTTATCAATTAGTTTATTTTTTTAGGTTGTTAAATCATATTAAAAATTTCACATCACATCACAGCTAATATGATTAAAATGGTGAGATTACAAATGGCATGCTCCACCAACGAAAAACTAAAAATTTCTCCCTTATGGTTGGATTGCATCGCATGGTAATCTTATAAAAAATATATATATATATATATATATCAAATTGATGTTATATTTAATACTAAAACCCTAACTACTGCTATTTACACATCATCCTGAGCCGTACGCCACGTTGATATTCTCTGAAAGATTGTTTGCTTCTCTTTTTAACTCCCATTTTTACTTTCTCAGTCGCCAGTCACTTCTTTACTCTGTTCAGTGACGGAGGCAAATGAAAAGGAAGGGGTTTGATTTTCTCCTACGCGCCACCGATTCCCCATGATTCTCAAGTTCGGTGCTTTCAATCATTCCCTCGATTGGTACCTCTCTCTTCATCGTTTTCCTCCTACTTTTTTTTATCTGGGTATCATTCTTCTGTTTCTATTGAGCTGTTGAATTGACTTTCTCTAAATTCTGGCCAATACTTCTCTCTATTGATTTTTTTTTTTTTTTGTGTTTCGAAATGTGTTGGTGGTGGTGATTCTGACCTTCTTCTGAATTTTGCTGTTACATTTCTGAATTCTTCTCTCAGCTGTATCGGGCTTCTACTATGAAATGGTTACTCAGGCTGCTACTTTTTCCCCATTTGAATGAACCCCTTTTGTTTTCCTTCATGGTATGAAGTTTTCATATGTTTCTGCATTTGAAAAGGCGCTTGGGTTTCTTGTTTCGGTACTAATGTGATGGAAGTCGAAAGAGGAAGGCAATGATACCAGGGGATTTGAATATTAATGATAAGATTGACAACTATTTTGTTTTTGGCAACATCTTGTTTGAATATTGAATCATTATCATTTATTGTTAGTTTTCAGAATATTACGTTTAATTTTAGGATTTAGAATGTTCTACCTTCAAGGAATAAAATTGATTGAGTTTTCCCCTCTTTGAAATCGTTTGAGGTGGTTTGGACATGTACAAAGGAGGCCATTAGATGCGCCAGTGAGGAGGGTAGATCAAATAGTCTGGAGTCTGATTAAGAGAGGAAGAGGGAGACCGAGGCTTACACTTAATGAAGTTGTAGAGCGCGATCTTTTAATTAATAATATATCTAAAGATTTGGTTAACGATAGAGCACAATGGCGTCGTGCGATCCATGTAGCCGACCCCACTTAGTGGGATAAGGCTTTGTTGTTGTTGTTGTTGTCTTCTCTCTCTCACAATGTAGTCTAATTCAATCCGACAGTAGGACATTACTATCGTTTGATGCTGGTAAAGATTATGAATTTACTTGAAGAGAAATTAGCATGATGCATAGGGCTTACATAACGGTTTGAGGGAAAATGATAAGGATGTTCAAAGAAATAGTCTTTCCTTTAAATCATTGGGTAGATAATTATATTTATTTGCTATTTTAAATCTGGAGAACAAGCAACTGCCCTGAGGGCCAGAATTCCAAAGCATACCCTGATTGAAAATATTCCATTTGTGGTTGCCTTCTTCCATGATGAAAGTGCTATACTTCTGTATTTAGAGAAAACATGAACCGTAGTGAATAAACAGCCTTTTTCTGACTGTTGGTTGATTGTTTTTCTACATGTCCGGCTGACCGCTTATTGATCACATTTGTTCAATTTTGTGTTCATCATGTTTATTGGCCGATGTTAAATGATAGATTACGTTGTTATTCATTGATTATGATCCTTTATTCTAAACTTTTTTTGGGTTCTATTAACCAATAGATAGCAATCACATGAACATATATTTTAATATCTACTGCAGCAAAAGAATTTGTCACAATTTGGCTTACCAGAGGTCCAATGATATTATGTTGCTCCTATATCCCAAATGATGCCTTAGTACTCTTCTCTTTTGCAGGCTCTGCAGCAGCTGACAACAGAGAAACCAAACGCATGATGCTAAAGCAATTAAAAGCAAGCAGGCTCAATTGCAGTGGAGAAAGTTAAGATAAACTTCATTTTGCAGCAATATAATGAATGGCAAATCTGAAATTGGTACTGACTTCTGGGTGGAGGATTCCAATGGAAAGGCTTATACCCCTCCAAGATTAAAAAGGAAAGCTAGATCAAAGAAGAAAGAGTACATCGGATGGGGATCAACGTTACTAATTTCATTCCTTGAATCAATTGGTAAAGATACTAGCAATCCATTAACTCAATATGATGTAACTGCTATTGTAAATGAGTATGTTGTGAAGAATAAACTTATCCATCCTCAAAAGAAGAAAAGAATTGTTTGTGATGAAAGGCTTCATTCACTCTTTGGAAAGAAATCAATTGGCAGAGTCCGAGTCCATGAGTTGTTGGAGTCACACTTTGCCGCGAATTGTGATGACTCTTCTGAGGATTCTTTATTTAACTCAGAAGATGATGAGAATACCTTGGCAATGAGTGAACCCACCAAGACAAAAACATCAGTGAGTAAGACTCCATCAAAGAAAAGGGTTTCAAAAAAACCTAAGAGCTGTTTTGCTGCCATCATTCCTGCCAATATCAAGCTATTATATTTGAGGAAGAGCTTAGTTCAGGACCTTCTTAAAGACCCTGAAAATGTTGAGAGTAAATTAGTTGGAGGTTTTATTAGAATAAGATGTGACCCAAATGATTATCTTCAGAAGAACTCCCACCAGCTTCTGCAAGTTACAGGTAATTTGTTTGCTGTAGGGTATGACATCACATATTTATGTATGCTTCTATTTGAGCTTTTTGAATGTACAAGTTGCTTCTAAAATTATCCCCCAACATACTTCTAAAATGATCCCTCTAAAAGCAGCAGCATGAATTATCTTTCTGAAAAACTTATCAAACACTTGAATTCATACATGTTATTTTAAGAGATGGAACCCTCTCAATTAAAGCATCTCCAAACTTTATCATAATCTTATGTGTTTGTCTATATATTAAATATTCTCCTTTGATAGTTGATGTCTTCCATATATGGTTCATAAACTTGCATTATCTGGAGGCCCAATTTCCCATTTTTATTATTTTTTAAATGAAATCAGAAGATTCTTACTGCAATAAGGGAGAATGAGTAACAGCAAATGATGAGTCCCTCAGACCGAATCTTACCAAAACACAGGATTTTCCTTATAAAAAACAATTGATTATGCCATTTATGAGGTCTTGGGCATTTGATGACTTGCATTGATAGCATGTTGTAATATAGTATATAACAGTTCATATTAATGTTAATTACACGTTATATTTGTAGCTTAAATAGCACAACTATATACTTTATGTCAAAAAGATGTTAAGTGAGATGGTTGTGTCCACTGGTTGGATATTGGAGTATTGAGAACTCTTAATTATCTTCTGCAGGTTTAAGCCCTCTAGTAAAGATATCTTGTGCTAGAAATCATGGTCTTTGACACCTTTATGCTTAACATTTAAATTTGTTGCTATTTCATATGCCTTTCTTTAAAGATCTGTAGGCGATCACTATTTATCTATGCTCCACATCGATTGTTCTCTAGGCTTAATACTGTTGTATGGCCTCTTCAATTATTATCTTTTCATATTGCATGTTAAACGCAATTTGTTTATGTGTTACACTTGCACCACATGTTTATAAAATAATTCTCCCTAGGACATCCTTTAGGTGTAAAGAAGTGCCCTGGAATGAAAGATGTGAGTGGGGAAATTCTGCTTCAAGTTTCTGGTTTCTTTAAAGATGTTGCCATTCACATGCTTTCTGATGATGATTTCACTAAGGTATGAGTGATGTTTCATTTTGATTTAAATTTTATTTAGAAAAAAAAAATTATGTACGTAAGTACTAAAATCATGTTCCAGAACTCTCTACTTTACATTATATTTTTAATACTGAACAGTAGGTAAAAAGGGGGAGAGTGGGTTTGCTGCGTTGCCCTCACCCAGCCTATGGGAAGGGGCTGAGAATTCTCCCCCATGAAAAGGTTTTTTTTTTTTTTTTTTTGGGGGGGGGGGGGGGCGGGGTTGGAGTGAGGAGAGGAATGAAAGATGGTAGGGAAAAACTACAATCAATTCAAAATGGTCTCTATAAAGGGATCCCATTATAAGAAAATAAAATAAATAACAATTCAGGAAATATATAAACAATTAAAAGGCAGAAAATATGGAAAACTAAAATATGTCGAAACAGAAGTTTTCTATGCCTAGACTAAGTTTTCCAAAACTTACGATTAATCTCGTTAAATTTTGCCTTAAAAGATTTTTTGGTGTATTTTATTGGTTTCGGTTTCAGGAGGAGTGTGATGATCTTTGTCAGAGAATAAAAGATGGCTTGCTCAAGAAGCCTTTGATTGTAAGTTTTATTTAAAATTCATTCAATTATTTCTAAAAGTGTAGTATCTGGTATGCTGCAGAACAAATAATGCTTTAGATAATGGGTGGCAAGGAATAGACAGCATTGTCTGTCTTCACAAATGAAAGATTCGTTTGCTCTTGAAATCTGGTTTCTCCAGGTTTGATTTGACTGTTAAATGTTAACTTCATTAGATACCAAATGAAGGGATACCAATTTGCAATATGAGGCTACACTGGGACCTCATGGATCCCACTAAAATCTTCATGAAGTTGAAGGTTTTGTGCCCCTGGAATCACACATTGCTCAAGGGATCCTGAGGGTTAGACTGATCCTGAAAATAATATAGCAATTTGGACTTTTGACTACTAGTACTTTTGCTGGCTTATCCTTGTCCATAACAAATTCCTTGCTCATGGATCCCTTCATTGTCTAATGGATGTTGAGACCCTATCAATGAGCATTTAGCCATTGATGATGACTGGAATGACCTGATGAGGGAACCAGATCCCATGTTGGAAGCTGAATATGCTTCAAAATTAATTTTATATAGCTTGATTAGTCTTTTTAAATTTGAATCATATTTGAGTGCATCTCTAGACTGGGACTAGACAGTAAAAAATATGGAGTAAATTTTGTATTTTTAAGTAAGGTGAAGGTGCAAAAATGCCCATGTAGTTTGGGGCAAGGTACACCCAACACCGTGAAGTTTTTTTGGCCCAAAAGTACCCACGTAGTTACTAAAATGGGTCAAAAGTGCCCATGCAGTCAATATACACTAACGGCGTTAAGTTTTTCAACGTTAGGGAAAATAAAGGTGCAAAAATACCAATGAAATTTGGTTCGAAGTGCACCCAACACCACGAACTTTTTTTTGGCCCAAAAATGCCGACGTAGGTACCAAAATGGTTCTCTCAGTACGTATGCCATTACTTTACACATGTTAGATAGGAAAAATTCACAAAAAGGGGGTGGATTTGGTATTTCAATAAAATATTTTTCAAAACTCTTAAGTTCAAAATCAATTTTCAAAACAGATAAGAAATAAATAGAGTATTTAAATCTTAGGCAAATGCTTGCAGATCAAACAGAGTTTATGATAAACAAAGTTGTTAAACCCGGACCAGCCACTGACCCAGTCTAGTCAGTGGGTCAAACTGGAGTCAACTCGAGGGCTAACCCAGTGTAAATAAAAAAAAGACAAAATAAATTAAATTTACATGACACCATCTAAAGTGCAAATTGAAAATCAACAAAAAAAGCTTTCATTTACCTAACATACATAGACATTCATAGTATGAAACTATCAAGGTATCAATCTCTGGGCTTATATGTCTGATATTTTAATTTTGATGCTTTTGGCTTTTTCTAGGGCTTATATGTCTAATTTTTAAATTTTCTTTTTTAAAAAAATTCAAAAAGAAAAAAAAAAGACTGACCGAGCTGACCCGTTCAACTGGCCGGGTCAATCCCGGGTTGACCTGGTCACTCTGCACCCAGTTCATGCACCGAACCGAACAGTCTTTAGGCTCGGTCCAGTCCGGGTTTAACAACTATAATGATAAGCACTTAAGGTCACAGGAATTTAGAGAAATAGAGTATGAAGATTTGAAGTCTTAAGCAAATACTTGTAGTTCAAATTTTTCTCTGTAATTTCATGCTTCAATCTTCCTTCATCAATGGATATATATAGGCCTTTGAGAATGCACACGAACGTTGTGCAAAATTTGTCTAAGATTTCAATACTCTGTTTCTTTCCTATCTGTTTTTTAAAATTGCTTTTGAACTTATAGTTTTGAAAAAGATTTTATTGAAATACAAATCCACACCCCCCTTTTATGTATTTCTCCTGCCTAACATGTGTAAAGTAATGGCATAGGCACTAAGTGATCCATTTTGGTAACTACGTGGACACTTTTAGGGGAACATACTTCGCGGTGTTAGATGCACTTCGGACCAAATTTCATGGGTATTTTTGCACCTTATATTATCCCTAACTTTGAATAACTTAACGCCGTTAGTGTATATTGACGGCATAGGCACTTTTGACCCATTTTGGTAATTATGTGGGCACTTTTGGGCCAAAAAGAAAAACTTCACGGTGTTAGGTACACCTCAGACCAAACTACATGGACATTTTTGCACGTTCACCCTTTTTAAGTATAATAAATGGAGTAAATTGTGTATTTTTAATTCATAATGTCTAGTCAAGTCTTTACTCTTTCTAACTTTACACTGTATTATCTATTATGATATGAAACTGAAGGATTTTTTCTTGTCGATGTCTTTTTCATATTTTTCTTTTACCTTAAAAAGTGCTTATAATGTGTTTGTGCTGTATTTTGTAGGTGGATTTTGAGGAGAAAGCTAGAATATTGCACGAGGATATGACGAAGAATGTGAGTCTGCTTATGCTTTCTTTCTTTTGTTTCAATACAGTGTTTTGGTTTGGGTGAATATGTTATTGTTATTTGTGATAAACACGAGTTCTCCCCGGTGTGAAAATCTGGTTGTTGAAATCACACGAGTTCTGATTAGATATGCCCAGTATGATACAAGTCCCAGAAAAAATGATGCAGATCCAATATTTGAACAATTGTGATGTTCAGAACTGCTGCTTGAATCATCAGAATCAATCATGTGACGCATGTTGGAATGACCCAATTGCTGCTACTCTGGTGATTGATTCCTGAAAACCTGGTTCACGTTGGCTCATGCGGGTCACAATGACAGGTTATTAGTGGCATATTATCCTGAGAGGAAATAGTGCAGAGAACTTATAAATAATAATGTGAGGGACAGGTCTCAGAAGGCTTTGTTTGTGAGATAAAAATCTTTCATGTACAATTTGTAATGCTTCAATGGTGCGATAAAAGACAAAATCATGGCATAGAAAATGCAACCTTTTCTTGGCTGATAGATAACAGCTCAAACATTGACAATAAGTAGATAGAAACTAAAGTGAATACTTTATACTGAAGCTTTAGGCAAGAAAATATAAGAATAAGAATGAAATCTACAACTTTCACTTTTCTTCATTGACTCATTACTGACAATCACCTCAAGGATCACAATATAATAAATAACATTAGCATATCTGAGAGTGCAACTAATATGTGGATATGGTTTTCTCTTGCCCATATCATTTTTATCGTATATATCATCTATATAATATAATTCAAGGCACGTTTTATTGTATGATTCAATGTTAGTTTAATTTATGAATGAAAAATTAGGCTTATAATTCATTATTTGAAGTGCAATCTGATTAATATGGTGAAAAACGTGTTATTTCTAATACTTGACACATTTGAAAAGATGCAGGTATATCCTAGATCTATTTTTGTATGCCCGTTTTCGTGAAGTTATTATGAACATTTTTCAATATGTCTTGACGCCATGCCTTATTCTCATTTCCTATGTCTATGCTTTAGATATTACAACTTTGTGTGCTTTTCATGCTTGTTTTGACTATCTACCACATCTTGGTCTTTTGACTTTTCACCTGACTTTGCTTCTCGTTATGTGGTGAATTTGTTTTAGTGGGTTGCGAGAGAACTTGCTCTGTTAAAGAATCTTATTGAACGGGCTAATGAAAAGGGTTGGCGCAGAGAATATCCTTGACTAATTGTGGAAATTTTTCTCTGCATTATCGCAATATTTCTCTATCTGTTGGTGTTAGAATGTGATAAAATGTTGTGACCATTTATGCACATGCAATTGTGCATTTCTTGGGTACTACACTTAAATGTATTCTGCAAAGCATATTTTATTACTTGGTACAATCACTTTGTGACTAGAATCCATGCGATTTTGACAAAAGATAACAACACTTGGCAGCTTCAAGAACATTTGTTGTATTAATAGATTATATGCAAATGACAATTCTCATTTTGTTATTTATAATTCAGAGATTAAGATAAAGAAACCCCATCAATAATTTTGCAAGCCTTATAAAATCTGTGATCCTTCCAGTTTCTTATGTTCAGACGGAGGATTTCTTCAGTGCCTTCCAATAAAGTTAAGGGAAATAGTAATGAAAAGCATGTGTGGCAATCCTTTTTCAGTTTTTTCTTATGTTGGATCTTAGAGTTGTACTGCTCTAACTCTGAGTTGCCTGGCTTGCTAGTGTATTTGTTTTTATATTGACATATTAATATGATATCTTTGACATAATCAGCTTGATCTTATATTTATAATTACTTGTAACGTGCTGGTGATGGATTGAGTTCTCCAACCCATTCAACTTCTGTCAGTTCCTAGTTGTCACACATATGCACTCACATTGGTTAAACTTTTGTTCACTCTTTCGAAATCCCTTCTAAATGAAGTGGCTTTTAATAGCATTGTGTGTTCATGAAAGGAAATCTCTGTTAGGATGATGAAGTAGTGTTTGCACAAAAATTATGTTTTGAGTATAATGTGTCAAGTAACATTTCGTGAGAGATGATTCTAGTCAAAATGCTGAAAGAAACTTTCCTATGAAAAATATGGATTCCTTAATTAGTAGGAAGTACACTGGAAGAGTACCTACAGAGAAAGATGAAGCTTCAGACTCCCGAAGAACAGGCTCGGCTGTTGCAGGAAATTCCATCTGTCATTTCCGATGACGTAGAATCAGAATCTTCTGAACCAGATGTTCCAGAAGAAAAAATGGAAAATGATTCGCCAGAATTGTTATCAACTACATATAAGCAGGCATCTTTGCCGACTAGGGTTCAAAAGGAAGTTAGAGATGCTCCTGAACCAGAATCTGCAGCACCAGTCATTCCAAAAGAAAAGATGGTAAATAATTCGCCAGAATTGTTACAGACTATATATAAGCAGGCATCTTTGCTGACTGGGGTTCAAAAGGAAGTTAGACATGAAAACAATTCACCTAAGTCAATTCTCAGGGGATCCTCAGAAGTTCCAAGTTACATGCCTGCAAGTGGAACTGCATATTCTCATGCCCCTGTTTCTGCAGGTATGTTATAATCCTTCCGCTTCATCGTATGTGATCTCAAACGAGCAATTTCAACGTGAAAACCACAATTAACTTGTAAGAAAATTAATCATTTGAAGCCAAAAGTGTTGTCTGATTTGGATGTAATTAAATAATTTTATAACCCGTCTAACTCTGGCATGATCAAATATTGTACTCATCTCTCCATCAAGACATGGTGTGACACTCTAAAAATACTAGCTAAATGTCAGAACCCTTGATGATTGTTATGGCAGTGAGGGTTTCTAACTTGGCAGGTATAGAGTTACACTGGACCTTGTCACTAATAGGCCTTTAGTAAGGGAAGAGTCAATCGCTCTTGGTAAACAAGTAAGCATGATACTAGGGTTTGATTATGTCTTTGTATTTCCTCTTACAAGCCTCGGAATATTTAAAGGATGGAGCTGTAGTAGAAGCTGCTCTTCTAATTTTCTAGTTATCAACCTGTGGAATCCATTGCCTCTCCTATCATAACGAAATGAAAAATCAAATTCAAACTTTCCTAAGGTTGTAGAGAAAACTAATGGGTACGCATATGGGATAAGGGAATCCTCCACCAGCTATTGATGTCGGAGGACCAGCTAATTTAAATACCCCATTGAGCATTTTTTACCTTTTTGTATGGGTATTATTTATTTCATAGTCATGAAGTCTCTATCAGTTAGCCACCATGGAGAGTTGATATCCAGATGAGTGCACTTTATGACACTACACTTGACGACATATTACTTGACTTTGCAAAAGCCCCTTTTTTGAAACAAATGACTAGCTCTGATACCAACTGATATTTATTTATAGGGAACTGTGGGAGAACCAACCCACATAAATATACAATTAAGCATCTCAACTTGCAATCCAACCCCTTTGATATCATTGATGTACTTTTGGCATGCTTTTTGCAGAAAACTGCAACGGCATCCATAGTCAACAAATAGACCTTACATGTGAGAATGATGGTGTAGCTGAACTTGAAAAAGCCAAGGTCTCTCAACAAACACTGAAAAAGCCAATTCCACCACCTGATGTAATCGAATTAAGTGATGATGACGAGGGAACTGAAGAACCAATCGCTGCAAAACAGACTACCTCTGTGTTACTGGACAGATCTATTGGATGGCACTACCGAGATCCTCGGGGCCGTGTGCAAGGACCATTTTCAATAGATTTACTAAAACGCTGGAGTGATGCTCATTACTTCCCTCCAGATTTTAAGGTTTGGAAGGCAGGTCAGAGGCCAGATGAATGTGTATTGTTGGTGGATATTCTTCGCTGGTTTTTTACCCGTTGATCAATGGAAGTATGGATGCTCCTAAAAAAGGAGTCTTTTGCCTATAGCTACAGGCAAAACTGATGTCGGATAGATTCTTCATGTTACATTTGAAAACCTCAGATTTTCATGTCATTATATATTCATGCATCTTGGATTCCATAACAATAATATTTAGTTTTTTGGTTGCCATGATAATAATTATTTTAGGTCAAATCTGTCTGATTCATGTGCTAAGGGCAACCTGCAATTTAGAATTGTATCAGTGAATTCATGTTTACTAATAGATCATCCCCCCCCCCCCCCCGGGGGGTTCTTGTCATTATTTTTCTCTTTTACATGCTTCCTTGTCAATATGGAGCTTATAAATCTATTAAATCGCTTATTTTGGTAGATATCTGCATGATAACACAGCTAAAAAAGATACGGAAAATGACAGAAAAAGACCCTCGAATTACACAAAGGACAGTTCAGTACAACGAATTTCGAAAATGACAGTTCAGTACAAATGACTGAACTGTCCAAACCCAAATTTAAAGGAAATGTCCAAAATGCCCTTTGCTACAACTAAGTTGGGAATCCCTTAAGCGAAGTTGGGAATTCCTTAAGGGAAGTTGGGAAGGCTTATACGAAGTTGGGAATCCCTTAAGGGAAGTTGGGAATCCCTTGTGGGAAGTTGGGAATCCCAACTTCCCTTAAGGGATTCCCAACTTAGTTGTAGCAAGGGCATTTTGGACATTTCCTTTAAATTTGGGTTTGGACAGTTCAGTCATTTGTACTGAACTGTCATTTTCGAAATTCGTTGTACTGAACTGTCCTTTGTGTAATTCGAGGGTCTTTTTCTGTCATTTTCCCAAAAAGATATACGTGATAACAACCCTTGCATTTCCTGCATGGGTTAGTAAGAGTTATGACAAGGATCATGATCAGGTTTCTCATTACTTCGAAATTTCTATCATGCTATTAATTAATTTTTTAAATTTTTTTGTAAATCCACGTTAAGTAAAAGGAATATATATAATATATAGTATAATTAATATGTCCAGTTATACTTGATCAACTTTGAGCATTATCAAACTTAAATAAGAGGTATCCAACTTGCAGATACTTTGTAATCTAGTTCTTACGGTTCAATTAAAACATTGACAACTCCAGATCATATTAAAAACTTGTCCATGATTTTTTTCTTTCAAATGGAGATGATGAATCCCATTCCCACCCCTTCTCTTCATGCAAAATCTCTCCTAAACCCTGCAAGGAACATGTACGTATTGGAGGATAACCTTCTTCAGCAACAAGATGTTGATGAATTTTTCAGGTGAACTTGCACATATTTTACTGATATATCATCTACCTAGTGCTTGTTACTCGACATGATTTTCATCTAGTTGTAGGAAGTAAGCTCAAATATGCACACAGCTCTCTCGATTTCAACTAGTCCGTAAATTTATCATCGGTGTGGATTTTCAGCCAATTATTTCAAAATAAAAGCGTAGCATTTTCAATTATTTCAAGCGAAAAGCGTAGCATTTTCAATTATTTCAAGCGACAACTATATAATTTACAAAGGCGTGTAGAAAATAAATATTACATGAACACGTCAAAACTTGACAGAAAAAAGATAAAAGAAAAATGCCTGAAATGATGGGACGAAAAGAATATTAAAAAAATTGAATCAAAAAGTGAAGTTACATAAAAATGAAAATTACACCTCCAGCTCAACCCATCCTATATAAGATGTAAATTAAAAATTCAGGCAGCACAAAATCACACTACCATTGCTTATCTTTGTTAGTATGTTCAACTGGCACCAGAGATATTCTGCCAAGCAGCTTATTTTTCCCTTTATTTAAAAAATAAGCCCTTCTTTCCGGTCCTTTTGCCCCCAGCCTGCAAAAGCCACAAATATTTCACACCCTTAGTATACTCTGCATAATCTTTTTTCTTTTTATTTTTTTTTTTTTTTTTTTTTACCTAGTACACAAGACTCCCACCATGTGAGGTCTGAAGAGTGATAAATGTAGTACACAACCTTAACCCCACTAATGGAGAGGCAGTTTACAAATACTCTGAATAATCTCACTTAATAAAATGTATTATCTAAACCAAAAACTACACACCAATTTTAATCATCAGATCATAACTAGAGGGAAACTTTATACCCTTAGAATGAAATTTCTCAAGACGAGAACAATGGTGTCCCTGGAACTGCATAAAGAGCATAAAAGATACTAGGTATTAGAAGTAGAAAACAAAAGGCATTCAACAGAGTACAACAACTAAATAAAGTAGTCTCCAGATGGAATCATCGTTCTAGTTCGTGTTACTATAATAGCACCTAAAGCGTGATCAAATATGTGATTATGTGTCTATATAAACGAATAGTTGTCACTTACCCACTGGCATCTGTGGAGTTGTTTTCTGTTCGTAACAAAAGCTGAAGACCACTAGAACAAATCATAATAAATTCCGAAACATGTCCTTGAGGGATCACAACCTACAAGTGAAACAGAAAGGAGGTAAAGAAACTAGCTTACTGATAAAAAAAAACTTCCACAAACACAGCCTAGTTTAAAACAGTTTGCTATAACCATGCTATCTCCGGAGATGCTCAGCTTTCAATAACTGCTGTGGAAGCCCTGCTGATGACCTTTTCTATTATAACTTTAAGAAAGGGTTCAAATGATTAAGGAAGATATCAAGAAGATTAAAAAAGTTTCATTACTCTCTGTTTGACCTGATACTCATTTAGTAACATAAATCATGTTACTAGACACAAAATTGAAAACTGAGCTGATTCACAAGTTTCAGACAAACCACTAATCTCCACCAAGAATATACCATGAGGATATTGACTGGGAGGATCATCAGTGTTCCAAGGGATAAGGTATGTTGTTTTATGATAGAAAATTAGAAATAAGTGATGAAGGAGGAAGGACTATGCCTATACCCCTTAAGATTGCGTTCGGAAAGTGGAAATCCTAATTACCCGAATCCTAAGAACAAGATATATCAGAACGAGGTATAAGACAGATTTAAGATAATTGAGTAAATAATCTAGATTAGGTCATACAGAATACCAAATACTGAAATTCTTAATGCTCCACATAAATCACAACAAAATCTCTTATGAATAGACATTCAAGTTCTAGGAATGCTGAAACGCACACTAACCAATCACCACCTAGGATTTATCTATCTCCTCAGGTGTATCAATAACTTCACATTACCATCTAACCAAACTGTTCTCACAAATACAGAACAATGAATCGAAACCTACCCTGACGGATGGAGAAAATTTTTCTGAGACTACAACTCCTCTTGGTGCCCTGCATTTGATACTGTAACCATGCCTCTTGATGGCCAGAGTAGCTGGTTCCCATATATCAAGATATCCAGTCTGAAAAACAAACCCCCAAGATATTTTAAAACAGAAGCTCTTCATGGAAAACAGCAATTTTTTTCCCCTTTTTTACCAGAAGCAAGATAAGATTTTACATAATGGTAGAAAAGAGAAAATTAAAATAAATAAGAAACAACTTTCAGTGAATTACCGAAAGAGAAACTTCATAAGAAGCACGTCCACTTTGAAGAGTTTTCTCAATGCAGCTCTGCATTTCAGAATCTGAGAACAGAAAGACAATTACTCAATAAATTGTAAGTTTCTGCTCTTAGGAGGATATCTAATCCTCCTCTTTTGCAAGGCCTTCCTTCTTTGCTAATGACCTTTTTAAGAAAGAAAACACGAGATAGAGAACAAGGACAGCTTCAGGATTAGGTGCAGATTTGGTGATGACTTGAATGTAAAAAGTTCAGTTTGAGAGGCCAACTATCTCCAAAAACTTCCTTTCCCAAATGTTTTTCTCTTCTTTTCCAAGGCAGGTTTTTAAAATAACCTTCCAACCACTATTCCTACTAAAATTCAGACTGTCTTAACTCCAGACCTCCTCCTACAACATAAAATCCTCCTTGGGTCCCTCTTTCCACTGATCTTTCTAAGCATAAACCAAGGCACAGTTTGTTGATCAACTACTCATGGCCTTGACAGTATTAGTTACAGCCCCATCAATCATGTTTCTACTATAGACTTTTATGGTAGGAGTGTTTTGATTAGTTTGAGTAATTCCATTGTGTTTCAATGAAACTCTCAGTAAATTTGCAATCTTTTGCTTAATGCACACCTCTACCTCATATCTCGCAAAGATGGTAGCAGCTAAAAGCTATTTTGAGTTGCTGGACTTAGAAAAGATTAAATATTGTACAGGCACTCACCACAAGTGATCTTTTTCCTATCATTTGCATAAACCATCACAGGTTCTCCCTACAATTACAAAGAATGCAAGTAATATCAGTTAAATTGCTGAAGTAATATATATATAAACATTTTTTTTTGTTCTTTTGATCCCATCAGTATGTAATACTCCCCAATACACTTCTCTAACCAAGAAAATATAATTAAGATTACTGATAGATGACACTTAACAACACAAATAATTCATTGATAAGTGTATCAACATTCAAGCATCATCATGCAGATTATCATCCAGGTATCTTTTGTTTCATAAGATAAATGTCACTATCTTTGAAGCAAGAAAAAGTACCTTCCGATTTCTGTCATCCAGAGGCAGAACTTGAGCAGAAAGGTATGTACCAACATCATCAGCAGTGACAAGATAGTTGGGTCGCATTGCCCCTATATTTTTTGCACAAGATTAATGACTCAGGTCTTCTTATTAGAAGGAACAAAGGGTAAACATGATCTAGAACCAGAAAATACCATCAATAATATTAACAGATCCATCTTCAAAATGCCGAATCCACTGAAAACCAAACGGAGGGGTACAAAAGGTAATGTTTAGCATGACAGTTATCTGACATAAAAAATTTAAAAGATATAAAAGGAATAAAATTCACCTCAAAATTACAAATACTAGTGCCATTAGTAGAGTATCCACATGCCAAAAGTTCTCTTCCCGGAAAAGGTTCTCCGAAAATTTGGAGATCCTCTAAAGCTGGTAGAGGATCGTCATCTACCTCTGCATAATGCATTTATGACCAAAATTAGTGCTTTGATTATTAGTCTAAGTTGAAAACATGTTCAGAAGACGGAGAAAGGCTTGATTGGAAGGACGGAGTACAAGGAACCTAATGTCCTAACCTAGGTTACCAAATCGGGATACAAATTGTGAATCTGAAAGCCTGATTCTGGAATCATGAATCTAAATGTATTGTATATAGTAAGATTCGTGATCAATTATTAAGGTTGGATAGCCGTCAATAGATTCATATCTTTCCCACCTGTTTTTAAATTAAATTGTGAGATACAACTCAAGATTACTCCTAACCACAGTTTGGATGCTTAAATGTTTAAAAATGTAACAAGGATTGGTGAGGTCACCCCTCAAATTCCAAACAACTCCAAAACAGAAGTTTGGATGGGTTGGCTTCTTCATAACTTTGTATTGACTTTCTTGATCATATCCACTTTCCTTTTTATTTAAATACAAATAATATTGGAAATGTTACCTTTCAAACCATAATTATCTAAATGTATGATTCAAAAAATTCGGGGAGGTTAGGAAAGCTCTTAAGAAAATGGAGAATGGTAAAGCTGTTGGATCGGATGGTATCCCCATTAAAGTTTGGAAAGGTTTAGGTAGAGAGGGTGTATTGTGGTTATCTAAATTGTTTAACGAGATTTTACGGTCCAAAAAGATGCCTGATGATTGGAGAAATAGTACTTTAGTTCCTATTTATAAAAATAAAGGCGCTATACAGAATTGTGCTAATTATAGGGGAATTAAACTTATGAGTCATACAATGAAATTATGGGAAAAAGTGATTGAGCATATGTTAAGATTAGAGACTACTATTTCTGAGAGACAATTCGGGTTCATGCCAGGAAGATCCACAACAGAGGCGATATATCTACTAAGAGGGATGATGGAAAAGTATCGAAGTAGAAGAAGAGACTTACATATGGTTTTTACTTTTTATTGACTTAGAAAAGGTGTATGATCGTGTATCAAGAGATTTACTTTGGAAAGCCTTGGAAAAGAAAGGGGTGTGTGTCGCATATATTAGAGTCATACAAGATATGTATGATGGGGTGTTGACTAAAGTTAGAACTCCAGGAGGTGAGACAAAAGACTTCCCTATAGAAATTGGCCTACATCAGGGATCAGCTTTGAGTTCATATTTGTTTAACTTAGTAGTAGATGTTCTAATTGAGCCTATCAAAGAAGAGGTTCCTAAGTATATGCTTTTTGCTGATGATATAGTCCTTTTGGGTGAATCAAGAGAAGAGATTAACGATAAATTAGAGATATGGAGAAACACTTTGGAGTCGAAGGGTTTCTGTCTAAGTAGGAGTAAGACAGAATATATGCATTGCAATTTTGCAAATAGACAACTTATAGGTGATTTGGAGGTTAAACTGGGAGATCAAACAATCCCTCAAGTGACAAAGTTTAAGTACTTGGGATCAATTATACGACAAGATGGTGAGATTGATGACGATGTCAACCATAAAATTCAAGCTGCGTGGTATAAATAGAGGAAAGCTACTGGAGTACTCTGCAACTGGAAAATACCCCATAAGATAAAAGGGAAATTTTATTGCACTGCTATAAGACCAGCAGTTTTATATGATAGTGAATGTTGAGCTTTGAAGGGACAACACGAACATAAAATGGGAGTAGCTGAAATGATAATGTTGAGATGGATGTGTGGTCATACAAAAAAGGATAGGATTAGGAATGACTATATACGCGATCGAGTTGGAGTGGCACCTATTAGTGAGAAAATGGTAGAAAATCGTTTAAGGTGGTTTGGACATGTTCAAAGAAGGCCATTAGATGCGCCAGTGAGGAGGGTAGACCAAATAGTCTGGAGTCCAATTAAGAGAGGAAGAGGGAGACACAGGCGTACACTCAGTGAAGTTGTAGAGCGAGATCTTTTAGTGAATAACATATCTAATGATTTGGTTAATAATAGAACACAATGGCGTCGTGCGATCCATGTAGCCGACCCCACCTAGTGGGATAAGGCTTGGTTGTTGTTGTTGTTGTTGTATGATTCAAAAATTCAAAGTTTACGCTTCTTAAAGAGATGCGCAAATAACTTTATGAATCAATTGTTGAATTAGAAGCATTCCTGAATAGGTCATCAATCATAAATGTTTGCGCAATTGCCAATTAGAGCCAGCATGAAATAAACAAAATTGCAGAGTCAAAAGTGCATAAAAATAATAATTTGGTCTGGCAATATGGTACTGTTACTGAACATCATCTATGCCTCTTATAAATCAAAGAAAGATGTGCTAATAACTTATAAATTTATGACCTTATCTAAAAGCTTACAGTTGAATATTTTCTGAACTGTATTAAGTTTTCTATTTTAAGTATTATCTGAAGTTCAGAACATGATAAGAACATAAAGTTGTCATATTTTTACCTATTTCATTCACGTTATTGGTATTACAATTTGATGTGTTTTACAACTGATGATTAAAAGTAATCCTTTGAAGTTTTCCAATAAGCATCGCAATTAACAACTATGCATTAAACTTACTTCTCCTCTGTGGTGGATAGTTACCACAGTAAGCGGGCAACAGTTATTTCTATCTTCAAGTAGAGTTTTTTTCCTCTCCCCCCTACAAGAATTTTAATCTCTATTTCAATCGTCAGTTGATTTTCCCCTCGCAAAAAAAAAAAACTTGAGAACTATTACTTGCTGTGTAAGGCTTGGTATTTACTTCTTGTGCTTTTTCAGATAAAATTATGCTTTAGCCACACGTCAAAACCACCTCAACTTGAATCATGCCTTTTTCTGATAAAATTTCCAACCACGGTTCTCCCCATAACTCTCAATCAAGCACTAAACTAAGGAAAAGAGGAGGAACACAAACCATCAAAACTGATTATATAATAAAAGAAGAGTTACCTGAACTCCGATTAGAGGAAGTTTCTCTCCCATTCCGATTTGCTTCTCCATCATGATTGTTCACCCCTACATTGCTATTCTCAGGTTCCCGAGATGTTTCGCCCGTCTTCATGGGCACACCATAGATTGATTTCTCACTTGTTATTTGTCCCCTTGATTCTTCAGCTTCTACCTTAGTTGCCACACCATTAAGTCTGACCAATTCGCTCCGATGACCACCCGATATGTCCCGTTCAGAAACAGCATGAGGGACTAGTCCCATCCTCTCTTGATTCTGTGAACATGGAAAATAAAATCAGAACATTGAATTGTACACCAGAATTCAGCATGTCAGTGTGTGATGAACATACCTCATTGCGAATAAGTTGTTCCTGCAGATGTTTAAACAAAACCTGCAAAGGAGAGTTTATTATGAATCAGTCCAAGCGATTATTGTACAGAATAATTGGATAGTTCTCAATTTTTCTTTTCGCGAGGGAAAATCAACTGAAGAGAACCGAATAAATCCTAGTCACGGCAAGTTAATTTTACTAATAAAAGAAAATCATGTGTGTGTAGAGGCCAATGAAACAACAAAAAGACGCTTTTTTTACCATACAATAAAAAGATGTCGAAACAATAAAAAGATGATTAATGAAGGAACCTGAGTGGTCTGCTAATAATGCGGCTTCTGTAATTTTTATAGTATACTGATGAAATCATGAAACAACAAAACATGTCTCTGTCTGTTATATGTAATGTCTTTGATAGGTTGAAATTAATATATTAGTAATAAAAAAATGCATATAATTTTTAAATTTGTGGTTTTGGTCCTTTTAAGTTCAAGGACCAAGAGTAATAAATAAACAAAGTTCAGGGACTAATAATTATAAATGACACAAAATTACCGTTTATAAAGTTCATAGATCAAAACTAAAATTAGGTGAAAGTTGAAGGACCAAAACTACCAATTTCAAAATTTAGTGACCAGTAAAATTTTAACGAGAAAAAGTTGTATTAGCCTAAAATATATCAATAACTACTAAAAGAAAAATTGTGTATTTTACGAAAACAGGTAACGAGAGAGATAGAAGAAGAAAGAAATGGATGACCTTGAGATTGCTAACAACGGAGCGAGCATCAGGTTCAGGTGGCTGGAAGGAATATTGAGCCAGAAGAGGCAACAAAGTTGACATAAATGTTAATCTTTCTTCCTCTGCATTCTGACACAACACAATTCACCCACTTCTATAAATTCATTCCAAGTTCCAATGCATCAACTCAAAAAGGTTTTATTTAAAAAAAAAACCTTTGTACTTTTTTTAATGCTTGACTCATATTTTTCTACTATTTCGCTCCTAAATTATAAAGTTTTAACTACACTTCATTAGTAAACAACGTTGACAAGATGTTTTAGTAGGGATATCTAATTTGGGATTCCCAAATTTTAAAGGTATTTAACTAGAGTTTTTCCCCTTTTATATATAATTTTTAACTTTTTTTTTTTCTAAAAATAGGCATCCAACTACTCCCTCTACTTCTAGTCCTTAATACCATAAGGTTTAGTTAACTTTTTTTTCATAAACTAAATAAATTAGTAAGTCATAACATATATATATAGTGCATTATTAAATCATATATTATTTATAAGCTAAATAAACTAGTGTAACGTGTTAATTAGCCATTGATATGAATGGAAAAGTGAAATTGATAGGATAAAGCAGTACCTGCAAAGCGTAGGCGAGATGGATATTCTCTTCCATAATCTGTTGTCTATATGACGAAGCTTTCGATTCTGCATCTTCAAGGTTTTGTTGCTGATGATCAAAGGCCTTCGAACACAAATTACCACTATAACTAACTAATTCCCCAGAAATCCAAGCCAAATGAGCTCAATAATTTTAAATCATATATACCACATGAATATCTGTAATACGCTTTTGCAGATCATCATTTTCATGGCGAATCCGTGCTTCCTGCAGCACAAAAAAAAAAAAAAAAAAAAACCACCCACTCAAACAAGTCTCGACAAGAATGAAATTAATTAAATGCATAAATTATTATATAAACCCTATTTATCATTACCTTGGTGGAGTAATCCGCTAAACGCTTCCTTAGCAGCATAATCTCTGTCTCATTCTGATGAATCTTTGCGACGAGCTCCTAAATCTCAAGAAATTCAACTTGAGTAACTTCGATTGGATCGACTGAATTTGAACTAAGAAAAAAAAAATTGAATAGAATTTGGTTTCGAAGAACTAGTTAAGAAATTGAAAGTTTCTGTTACCTGGTTTTCTGAGATATTGTTATTATTAGACTGAGATGATTCAGGTTCCGCCATATTGAAGAGAGATTGAGCTTATTGTGGAAGAAGAAGAAGAATAAAAGAGCAGCTTCATCCCATACAGGTCTCTCTTCCATTGACTCATTTCTTGCTTCTCTGAAACTACCAGATTTTGTACTGATTATTTTTTCAAATAATAATAATAATAATAATAATCATCGCTATTTTTTTTTTTTTTTTTTTGCACTGAATAATCGCTATTGACTTGGGCGTGGAAATTATTATTATTATTATTATTAATTGTGATTGTGATAAAGGAGAGCAATTTTTTTTGTGGCAAAGATTAGAAGTTCAAACTCCAGCGGCATACTACACGGCACGCTAAGCATCTATCAAGGTCTGTTTGGTGGGTAGAGAGAAAATACAACATAATCTTATCCCATCGAATAGGGTCGGTTACATGAATCGTACGATGTCATTGTTCTCTAACAAAAGCCATACTCTTTGATAAAATATTGATCAAAAGGTCCCGCTCAATAACATCACTAAGTGTTCTTTTTGGTCTCTATCTCCTTCTTTTTAATAGACTTCAAACTTCAAATTACTTTATCAATCATCTTTCTTATTGGTGCATCCAATAACCTTCTTTGAACGTGGACAAACCACCTTAAATAATTTTCTACTATTTTCTCTTCAATAGATTGCCTATATAAGATCACTGTGAATTTAGTAGGATTTTAAAAAAAAAATAGAAAAATGAGTTAATAATTTTTAATTACTTTTTCTTACTCATTTATCTCACCTAATATTTATTTAAATATTATAACTACACTTTTTCTATTTTTTTTAAATTCAGCTCACAGAAATTTTTCCTCCTATCAAATGACCAAATCCCCAAACCAAACAAGCCTTTACAGTTTTGAATTTTTCTTTGTTGATCTTGAAGATGACGTTTCAACCTCTTGTTGTGTTTTCTTATTCTACCTATTTAATGCGTTTTATATTTCCTTTTCAGGGCAGGCCTGCTTAAAGATTAACGACTTCTTGTCAACAATCATTATGAATCTTATTAATTGGAATCAAGGTTGTCAAACCCGTGAGTTTAAGTAAACTCGTAAGAAGAATGTAAAATCGGATCGTAAACTCGAATCGTAAACCCGTAAAAGTTTACCTTTATTAATAAATACATATTTCTAATATATAATTAGATAAGAAATACAAAAAATAATAATAATTTGACTTGAATATATTTTAAATATATATAGTTGGTAGTAAATATATCAATGTTCATAATTTATTTAACTCAATAAAGAAATTTCTATGAAATTTATATATAAATTCGTTGAATAATTCAAATAAAAATAATTAATATAAAATTTATAGCAAATTAACACGATTTTGTATAAGGTAAAAACGTAAAAACGGTAAATTCGCCATATAAACTCGTGAGTTTTTACCGAGTTTACAGTCGATACGAATTTCAGTGACTCGTGACACGTTTTGGTTAGGTAGAGCTGTAAAAACAGTAAAATCGGAGAATCAACTCCTGAGTTTGACAACAATGATTGGAATCTGTTAGATACTTATGAATTGAAAATTATTCATTATTTTAAAAGGAAATTATTGTGTATTTGATAGGGAATTACAATGGCTTAATTGCAATTTCTTAATGAGATACATTAGGGTCCGTTTGGTTCAAACACATTACACGCATGCCATGATAATCTTCATTGCATTACCATATATAACATGTTTGGTTGGTCTTATTAATGGTAATATTGATTGCAATGGTAATAAAGATTGTACATTTTTTGATAATAACCATTCATAGGGGACCCTATGAATACTCATTGCACCCTACAATTCCTTATAAAATGTTAATTTTGACCTCAATAAAACAAATCAAAAGACAAGATTTACTTTCTAAACAAATCGTAAAATCAAATCATTCATCATATAAGTCCCAACCACAGAAACACAAACACGGTCGATAATAAAAATGATTAATCAAGATCATTCAACAACAATGTCGAGACTTTCTCAACAACATCATAAGAATTCATTATTTGCATGATCGCCTACCTTCACAAAATTAAAGGATGAATCAAGAAATCCTTTGAAGTGGGCTCGCAGACCTTTATGAGATGGAGCAAACAATAGATTTTTATGACCAAAACCTCACTAAAGGATCAATCAAGAAATCGTGTTCGAATGAGGCAGGAAGCTTTTTATGCATCTTGTCTGAACAACAACAATAACTACTTGAGCAAACTCCCTTTATAATAAATCCAGTTTGCACGAGGCAAGTTCACATATGACGAATCTACATTATAGTAAGAATTTCAGTAATTTAAAATTAAATCTAGAGTACTCCAAAAGGGATTGAAGCCTAAGACAACAGCGGCGTAAAGAACTAGGGGGCGGCCTCGAGCTTTTATGGAACGATGGCTCTTAGCAATTTTTTAATCAAGATTATGTCAAGGGTAAAACAGTTTGTTAATTTAAAAAATTATTAAAATATAACTCCTTACACTTTGAATAGAAAACAAACCAAACATTAGCTATGTCATTAATGTTGCATTACATTACCTTTCCATTACATTGCACAGCATTGCAAGATGCAATGGGATTGAAGACTGGTGGGGTATCAATAAACAAAAATTTTCAACTATACTATCAGTCATCTTAACCATATGATCAGCTATTATGTTCTATTCTTTAGGAGCATAGAAAATTGAAACTTGTCACTCATTTGTTAACCAGAGTCTAGCAGTAGGACCCTCTGTGATCTTATAAGCTACTTCATCGAAGGGTTATTAATACTTATTTACTAATTTTGTCAATGTAATTGATACTCCCTCCCATCCTAAATATAAGATTACTTTGACTTTTTTTTGTGGAAGTTAAGGAAACAAATTAGACCACTAAATTATGACAAATGTGACATGAAATTAGATTATAGGTTAGTTTATAAGTAGAATAAATTAATTTTGAGGAAAAAAATAACTATAGACAATTTAAGTGATTAATTTTGCATCCTTAATTTTTTCAAAAAAAAAAAGCCAAAGTGATCTTATAATTAGGACTAGAGGGAGTACTTAATTGTAGTTTTGATCCAATTAAATTAGTCAATTGTTTCAATTGTTCTTGTAAATTAGTTGAAAATTCTCTCCCAATAGCTGCTAAATTATTATAGGTTTTGTTGTATTAAATTTGGTAACCGCCAAATTATTATTTGTTTATTATTAGTATTAATTTTTGTAACATTTTCTTAAATACACCTTTACTCCTTTAGCATTAACATCATTTGATTATAATATATAAGGTGGGTGGCCTTCTTTTTACTTCTCCATCTAATCCTCCTCTATTTTTATTTTTTTTCCTTGTTAGAGGTTACACTTGTATGACTATTTTCCTGGTGTTTTTAAGAAAAGTGTTCGCATAATCCTCAGGCCATCGCTATATAGACGGAGTAGTCTATAGGACAATGTCTTCAAACATGAAACATTTGAAATTGATATCCTGCCGGCATTCCTAAGGACTTGACAAATAATGTTGATATTGTTTTTAGGGTAAAGGGTAAAAAATGACTATGTACTTATGTCCAAAGTGTATCTGGCACTTTATACTTTTTTTTGGCTCAAAACTGTCCATCAACTTTCAAATTCAGATTAATAATGACTCTTTCGTCAAATTGACCCAATAGACGATTCAAATTTGGACTAATAATGACTCATTGGTCAAACTGGCTTAACGGATATTTCAAATTCGGGTCAATAATGGCTGCTCCGTCAAACTGACCCAATTTCCGTTACTTTTTTATGGGTAGGTCCCACACTGAAATTTCACAAAAATCTAATTTTTGTTAGGCCAGTTTGATGGAAGAGTCATTATTGACCCAAATTTGAAATATCTGTTGAGCCAGTTTAACAAAGGAGTCATTATTATCCCAGATTTGAATCGTCCGTTGGGTTAGTTTGACGGAAAAGTCATTATTAACCTGAATTTAAAAGTTGATAAACAATTTTGAGCCAAAAAAAAGTACAAGGTGCTAGATGCACCTTAGACATAAGTACAGGGTCATTTTTGACCCTTCACCCTTGTTTTTAAAATAGTTTCTTCTTTATTTGGATTGTTTTTAACATGAAGGTGGACTTGAATTTTTGCTTACCTCCAGGTTGCTTGTTGACGTAATTATAATTTCGTACTGATGGCAAATTCAGTTCAGGTAGCATCATAAGATTTATAACTGATGGGCAAGCTTCGAACATTAAAACAAATAAGAACATGAGGGCAATTGGGCAAATTACTCTGGACAAATCTAAGGAATAAGCAAGTTCAAGAGTTTCAAAGCATGATTTAACAACTCTATCCTCTTGCGGAATTGCTCAACTCTTGCTTTAACCTCTAATAGTAATAACCCATTAACATTCTTTGTTATCATCGCATTAGGGCCTTGTTTGGGTTAATATTGTTAAAAGTGATTTTTTACTCCACCTAACTTCTATAAATTGAAGTTAAGGTAAGAGTCAATTATAAAGAAACAAACACACTCTAGAACCATGCGACAGAGATTCTCCATACTTAAAATCACCTGACAATGAACCTTAACCATCATTTTATATTTTTTTGGTACACATGATATTTGATATACTGCATGCACTCCCAAATTTTTGGTGATCCAGAACACTATGATTATTCATTTATTATTAACAAAGATCACATCTTTTATTCTTACACTCCCTCAAATTTATTAGAATCAATCGACACTAAGTTTAGAACGTCCCTGTACAGTTTTTAAAATACTAATGAACGAAATAGGATGTGTGTAACTAACTGCATTAACACATAAATTTGTCTAACTGCGTAACTTTGATTCCATTAAGGATGATGTAATTATGAGAATGCAAGATGCCCCAATTCCTACAACACTGGAAGCATTACAGAGTAGGATTTATGGTTGGGTAAAATATCATTTTGGCTATTTAGGTATCATCTGACACAAATATTAATTAATAGCATCTTGTATGCCAACTAAGTTTTAAAATTGAGAAAAATAACCAACACTATCAGATGTAGCAAATGATCATTATGTCACTGCCCCGTGTCGACACGTCACTGGTCCACATCATATTTTTTATTTGCTGGTAAACCAATTGAACAAGTGATGTGTCAACAAGTGACAGGAACATAATGTCGTTGAGCTACATCTGATGGTGTTGACCATTTTGCCTAATCTTAAAACTTAGTTGGTCTACAAGATACCGTTTATTAATACTTATACCAGATGATACTTATGCAATAGTTCATTGACCAAAATGATATTTAACCCTTTATGGTTTGGCTGTGGGGTCCCACAAATTAGTGTCCCTCAAATTCCTTAAAAGAAACTTGCACATTATTTGCGCATTACAGATATGTCCCAAATATTAGATCATCAAAATTGACACTAAATTGATTTAAAGGATCCAACAGGCTTAAGCGCACAAAGATATGCACAAACCAATGACAATACAGAAAACGAAGCCAAAAAAAAAAAAAATTTGATTTACAAGATGGGAGGAAAAGAAATAGAAAATATGGAAAGTAAAGGTGTGACTGCACATAGAAGATTATATTTTCAAGCTACGCCTACCCTTTATAAAATACAAAGGAGAAACCAAAAAAATTTAGGTTGCAAACAAAATACTCTACTTCCTGTCCCCATCCTACCTATATTATTTTCCACTGACACCTGAAAATGTGTATGAAGTAATTGGTTTTCCCTCACTTGTTAAAGAATAAACTCTTCTTCTTTCCCCTCCTTTTCTCCCCAGCCTGCAGAAGCACAGAGAGATCAAAACCCATGTCACTTCGGTTTCTGTTTAATATTTGTAGCTATATACACGTCCCAATAATCTGACAAAAATATACAGTTGTAAATTATTTATGCACCAAGACAATTTCACATGCTATTCTCTTATTATCACCCCAGGTATTCTGAAAATAAAATTGCGAATGCATAAAGCTGATGTGCAAGACAGCTCAATAGAGGAAGAGATCCATGCAAGATTTTATGTGTAGAAAAGAAATAGGAAAGTGCACTGTGCCCTGTCCTATTTCCTTTCTAGGAAAAAAACTAGTCTACATACCAAACTTGCCTTATAGTCTGAATAATATCCAAGATACCCCTAAGAAATAGCAATAAAAATCTACCATGAGCTTTGATGATGTATAATTTTCCAGAAATCAAAACCACAATGCTGGCTTTGATACTGAACTATAAGGTATAATGCAAGACAAGTCAGCATCATCATCACAAAGCTTATTTAGATTCAAATTTGGGCAATATAAAATGGCTCCTCTAGTGCAAATTTGGTTGTGTACACATAATAACGAAGTAACAATCACTTTGGGAAGGGAGGAGTGGAACAAGGTTGATAAACCAATTCTTTCCATCTCACATTTCTTATTTAGTCTCAACCAAGAATGCATGGGTGCATGTGGAATTTGCAGTAAACGAAGCAACAGATTGAGGATTATTTTACAAGCTATAACAAAAAGAAATGCCAAGCAACATGTCAAAGCAGAAAAGAGTTAAACATATACCCGTAGGATGAACAATCTCAAGGTGAGCACAATGGTGTCTCTCCAACTGCAGAAGAAGCAACAAAATACTAAATATTAAAAGCAGAAAACAATAAATATTTAATAAAACAAAGATCAGGAGAATTCATATTAAGTCCACACCCAATAGAAAAGAAATCAAAGGGACCTTAATTTTTCCTTAAAAAGGGATAAAAGATAACTATTTTTTTTGCTGATAAATTGGAAAAAATGCGACAATGTCTAATCCATTGTAAGTAGCACAATATATTAAAAGTTTGTTCATTGAAAGTGAGAGCAAAGTTATTCACATTCTTTCAATCGTCAAATATTTTTTAAATGGCTTTTTACAACTGAGCTTTAGCTCAAAAGGTAGGCCACTGTTGACGAGTAAGGTCACAATTGGCCCATCCATTACATAAAGAAAAATAGGCAGCATCCCGATGATATCTTTTGAAGGTGACTTTCCAATCTCAATCAAAAATTGCATTTTCAAACTTTAGAAAGTAAAGATTTTAGATACATTTAACATCTGAAACATTTTTTCTTCATTTTGGGAGGTAAAAATGCAAAGACAACATACAACAATATAGTGGACTATTCTGAAAAAGGAAAAATAATAATTCTAGATCATGCAGAAATAAGTTGCATTAAACATAACCAAAAAAACATGCTACCTTAATTCCTTTTGATGTGAATGGCATACAAGATAAACTATACGACTTTTCACTTACCCACTGACATCTGTTGGGCTGTTTTCAGCTCTTAGTATATACTCAACACCACTTGAACCAATTATTACAAATTCTGAAACATGTCCATAAGGAATTACAACCTACAGCAGTAAACAGAAAAGAAGATAAATAAACTAGCCAGCCATCAAGAATAATGTATCTTAACCATGCACATAACAGGAAAAACAATGAGAACAGCTCTCTAAAACATCCTAGCAATAGAATTGGATCGCTTTCATTTATTAGAACAGCTCACTACAACATGGTCTATCTTATTTTTTGTGATAATATGGAGTATCTTTACAATCTTACAGCTGGACTTCTCAATTTTATACCCTTCAATGTCGTCATCACCTACATTCTACCAAGAACTCGCCACCTAAAACTGAGGAATGTTGGCATGAGAGGATCAACCATAACTGATTATTTGTTGGAAGAGAAAAAGCACAAATGACTAAGCTTCACAGTATAACTCTTAAGGTGGCATTTTGAGTAAAAAGGAGTCGGACTTGTGTTCCAAGGTTGATGCTCTATTTAGTTAGTTAGGTTCCAATTTAGGCAGTTACAATATAAGTGCTTGGTATAATTCATACTGCATCATATTTCCCTTCTTTGTATCAAGCAAAAGTTTTCTGATCAATAAGATTAACCCATGAAAATTTTCAGCTTGGTTAAAATACAAAAAGTTCCCAAGTTAAAACTCGAAACAACTGACACAAAATACTGAAAATTCCATATAAATCCTGAAATTCTCTTGAATAAATTTCCGACAAATCGGATCATTAAAATGCACAGTTACTAATAGCCAACTACAATTTTGTATTTCCCTGATGTATCAATAACTGAAATAGCAACTGACCAAAATATGATCACAAACTCGGTATCTAACAAATAAGGAGACATACACTGATAGACGAAGAAAATTTTTCTGCAGCTACAACTCCACTTGGTCCACTGCATTTGATACTGTAACCTTCCCTCTTAACGGTCAGAGTAGCTGGTTCCCATATGTCAAAATGTCCAGTCTGTAAAGGTAATCCAGAATTTTTTTCAAAATAGTTTGAGCTTTTCGATAGAGAATAGCAAAATAATTTTTTTGCATCAATAGACAAAGGAAACTTAAAATAAATAAGCTGCTATCATTGAATTACCGAAAGAGAAACTTTATATGATGCAACTCCACTATAAAGGGTCTTCTCAATGCAGCTCTGCATTTCAGGGTCTGAAAAGAGGATAATATCTTAACAAACAATTAAGCAAGGCAATGTCACAGAACTGCAATCAAGATATGGCAAATCCAAAGCAGATTAGCTGATTAGGAGGAGATTATCCTGGTTAGGTTGCTTAAAGGGAGTCTGTCAGATATCCTACAGGCTACAAGATTGGAATCAGCTTGAAGATTATGTTTTGGTTGTTAGGGTAATGTCTAGTTCTCCTCCTTTGTTGTCTAAAGTAAAATTATATCAGTTCTTTTAATCATGATATCCCTTCAATATCATTCCAATTTTATCAGATGCCCCCAAAGAGACCATGATATCCCTTCAGTAGAATGAAATGAATGCACACAATTGGAAAAAAATATTTCTCTATATATACCAATACACATCAGCCTCTAAAAGCGAGAAAATTCATTGGCTCATCATTCCAAATTGTTCAACAACTTTTATAGCTAGACATGCTCACAAAGAACAAGATCAATGTTGAGAACACCCCACTTGACAAATCCATTTATAACTTGCCAACGTGGAACAGTAAAACTTATACTAAGATCTCAGAAACACCACCTATCAGATTTCTCTTCTACATGAAGCCCCTAGAGACTGCTAATATCCTTATGGATGACCAAGGCCAAGATGAATACCACTGTACCAAATACCTACTGCCCGATGTCTTGTATGTTTCTCTCTAGCTTGCAGGTATCCTCATCAATTCAAAAAAGAAACACTGCCTATGTTAAACATGCACCAGCAACATCAACACTACATCAATATCTTTTTCACATCAACCAGCATAAATTTTCTCCCTTTTCTAATAATGCAAGAATCCAAAGAATTATGTGAGCTAAATCCCAAAATGGATACTACAAAAGTTTAAAGGAATTTTTCCACAACAGCTTGATCTTCTATAAAGAAAAAGATATAGTATTTGACTCAATGTCAAAGTTTTATCTCCAAGCGGTGAAAGGGTTTGGTCCTCCGTTCCTCACTTGTCACCACTCCACATTCTCTCAATATTGATCTGGTAAGAAGGGCCTATGTTTTGTTCACAATTCCAATCCAATAGGCTTTAACATAAAGACATGCATTAGAATAAAAAATCATAATAAAAGTATATGTAGGTATTCACTTCAACCATTGAAGCTGCTGAGTTGAAATCATTTTTCACAATTATCATAGCTACTTAAAAATTTAGAATTTAAAAATCTGAACTTATTCATTTTACTATGAAAAAGGAGCAAACCATATAAATGAGATGATTCACTCTAGAAATCACACAACCAATCAGAAAATGAATGACCCCATAATCATAAGATTCCAACAAATCTAATATCTTTTTTGAACTGACAACAAATCTAATATCCAACACTGAAGTTTCTGACTAATTTGCAATTATTCGCTCCACACCCATTTCTGCCTCACATCTTGCACATTGAAGCAACTTAAAGACATTTAGGGTAGTGCAAAACTTAAGAGGCACCAAATCACAGTAAATTACTCACCACACGTGATCTTTTTGGTATCATTTGCAAAAACCTTCACAGGATCTCCCTACAATCACAAAGTGTGCAGGCAATTCAATTACTATAATTAAAAAAAGGACCACCATCCAGAGTCAGTCAAATTAACTTGACAAAGTACTTATGTCCATGTACAATTGGTGGTAGATTCTACTCAATTTTTAAAGGTGGGACTGTGAGATCAAACAGCATTATGATCTACATAATAATCTTAACAACCTACATCTCAATGATAAGATGATATAGATGCAGCTGTCGACATTCAAGTATCTTTTTACATTCAATAGTTACAATATAATCGCCTCTATGTTAGGTAAGAAAACTACCTTGCGCTTTCTGTTATCCAGAGGCTGAACTTCAATGGCAAGGTAGGTATCAACATCATCAGCGGTGACAAGATAGTTGGGTTGCTTTGCCCCTACATTTTTGGACCCAAGATTAATGATTTAGGCTTTAATGTAAGGAAGAACAAAACAACATATTCTAGAACTAGAAAATACCATCAATATAATTAACAGATCCATCTTCCAAATGCCTTATCCACTGACAATCCAAATGAGACAATAAAGGAAATGTCAAGTGAGCACAACAGTTATCAAACATGAAAATGTATTACGTAAAAAAAAAGGCAACAAGTTTTAAGTTGTAAATGGATAAAATGCACCTCAAAATTACAACTAGTGGTGCCATTAATAGAATATCCGCATGCCTGAAGTTCCCTTCCTGGAATGGCATCTCCTGAAATTTGAAGACCCTCTATAGCAGGTAGCGGATCATCATCTGCAGCTGCATAATGAATATGTTCAATGTGATATAGCCAACATTAGTTCTTTTAACTAATAGCTCAGATAAAAAAAATAATCAATTCTTACCCTCAGAAAATGAAGAGGAAGGTTCTTCTTCAAGGACTGGTGGTAGCTGATAGGGAGAATAAGAGGAACTGGGATCTTCAGCAGCAGCTGTATAAGGAGAGTTGCCTGAACTCCAGTTCGCGGAAGTTTCTCTCTCATTCTGATTTTCATCACCATCAGTATCATCCACTTCATTATTACTCACAGGCTCACGAAATGTAACCTGTTTGTTAGTTGTTTCCTCTCCATAATGTGAAGGATGAGCACCACCACCTTGAGTAACTACAAGCTGGGTGGGAGTGTCATGGCTAGATGTCCTGTCAAATAGCCAATACAATTGTGCACAAATGCACTTCTTTACAATCAATTCAAGACATCAAAAAACAAAAACGTATATATTCTTTAATCACAAATTTTTACTGGTTAGAGTTTCACAAAAAAAAAAAGAAAATACTCACAAGTCCACAACTTTAATATGGCCAATGACTCTAACTGAAGGAACCAATAAAGGAGCAGATAAAACAAAAGGACAGGAGAGAAATTCATGAAAGTCAGCCCCAAATAGTATTCAAATTTGCTACAATCTGACAGAGTGCAAGTCTAACCAGAAAGTCACAAAGAAGATGGCAGAAAAGGCACACCAGCCCCAGCAATTAGAGTGTACTAGCCTCTCCGAATACATACTAATTACCTGAACCTACACTTTAACCAACTACCACATATATATTCCTCACAACAAACCTACTAAAACTCGCTAACTCTCTCTCTCTATATATATATATATCACAGACACACCCATCAAATAACTCAGACTTGGCCCATTACTATCAAACCCGTCAGAAATCATATCATTATTCTTTCATTTCAAAATTAATAAATGTTAAAAACCACAAAACACTTAAAGTGTTTCAAATAGTTAAGATTGTAAGACAGAAAACAAAACAAAGTATTGAATGCAGTTTTAGTTTACATACAAAGCTTAATAATAGCCTGCAATAAACCACAAAAAGATACCACAAATTAAAACCCAGTTATTTCATATTTGCTTACAACCTCATCATATCTTAAATGCACAACGAAATTGCTTTCTATTGGCCCCCCAAAAAAATCTTCCTAAGAACCACCTGCTTTAGCAAACCAGTATCACATAAGCAAAAATATGTAGCTTCCAGCAGACTCTAAAACGATAACTCTGTCCAATATTCACATGGAAATGAGATACTAAAATCAGCGTGGAAGTAAGTTTCATGAAAAGTAAAGTTCTAAATTGACTGGAAACTCACCAGGAAATGAGATACTAAAAATTGTTAATATTAAATACTATATTACAGAGAACATGTTGAAGACAATAATTTTCATATTTACTTCATAGATTCTCCCATCTGTTTTGGATAGAACCAAACATGGTCTCCAATAACTTTGACATGTAAATTGAATCCACATGTCAAATTATCAGGACCACTTTAACAGAGACTCCATGAAAATGGAACCCACCAATACATTCAGATCAGAGTAGCAGTCTCCATTTGACCAAGCTCACCTGCTTGCAAGAGGTGAATACCTCCCTAATACATCAGCATCTACATTCTTCGTCATCCCACCCAAGTCACTCTGATGACGACCCAATATATCCCAGTCAGTTCCCACCTGACCGTCAACAGACACCTGAGGCTTTACTTGGGAATACATGGGCTGAGGAACCAGTTCAAGTCCATCTTTATTCTAACAGAAAAATGCAACAGCTTAATATTTTATAAGAGCTAATAGCATGATAAGATAAAGAGACAAAATGACATAATGAGCATACTGAGTTTGCCAATGCTGCACCAATGGAATGAGATGGGGACTGTGAAGCAAAATTTGAATGGTTCATATCAGAATGCACAGGCACTAGTTGATATTGTGACTCTTTTAACTTCGACTGTAAAGAAGAAATGACATCGTCAATAAACACCATTATGCTAGCAAAAAGAGTAGAACTATAAACCGGGGATTTTTACAAGATCATAATTCAAGTAATCTTTAGTATCAATTCTAACAAATCAAGCGAAACCCAGTATTTTGTCCTGATATTGCCCACAGGAATTCAAGTCATGCCAGGGACTGCCAAACATACCTCTGTGAGAATAAGTTTTTCCTGCAAATGTTTAAACAAAACCTGCCAACAAGAAGAATTTACTATAAAACCATGCCCGTAATAGTTTAAACTCCAGAACTAAAAATATAAAAGGACATTTTTCATTTGCATCATATGCATATATATTCCACAATCCAACCGATAAAAATTTAAAAGATAACAAAATCAACTATCAACTAATTGAGAAAAGAAGTGCACTCAATTCGGTAGAATTTTTTAAATTCCACTGTGAAGAACATAAGAGATAACATATTTCTACTGAAATTTTTACTTGATTCCATCAACAATTCTAAATGAAAAAAAAAATATTAGTCCCTATACTCCTCTTAATTTCAATATGGTCCAATAGTTTCAATTTTTCAATTAGATCCTGGTAGTCAAGCTTCTGACAAAGGGGGGAGTTAAAAACCTCAAAACAGATGCTTAAATCAAATCTAAATTCTTAACTCAGCAAAAACCAAAAAAATTAAAAGAACATGCTTATGGACAATGGACCATGGGAAAGACTTACTAACCCTAAAAGCATTCATTGGTATTAGGAATACAAATCAACTTTTTGAAACATAAAGTCCTAATAACGTAACACAAAATGAGGCGAGATTAATGCCTCAATGTTGATTTCAAGCCCTGTCCATGCTGATTAGCCAACACCCCACAAAATTTAAGATGAAGAGAAAGTTATGCATACAACATAGATAAAATACTGCCTTGAACAATGGCACGCCATCATATATAAATTAAGAGTATCTCATCAACAATAATAAAATCAGAATCCATAAGAAAATGCACATATTCAAATAGTCCTCAAGTATTCTCACTCCAACCAATATATACACACACTCTTTTATCGTAAAAAAATTTGTTGCGATATATTTAAAGCTATGAGAAAAAAGAACTGAGATTTAAGGTGTATGCTTGACTATATTTTGAAATTCCAATCCTATATCCACATTTATTCTCTATGACAACCCCACATATGGAGGGAGGGTACAAAAAACACGTTAAAACACGGTGTGGATCAAGAACATTTTATGTAAGTGATAACTGAAATAGCTATATGTAGATAGAAGCAAAATTTCAAATAAAGGAAAGCAGAACAAGGTTGACCTTGACATTGCTAACAATTGATTGGGCATCAGGAACAGGAGGATGGAGGGAGTATTCAGCCAGAAGAGGCAGCAAGGACGAAACAAATGTTGATCTTTCTTGCTGTGCGTCCTAACAGAAGAAAAGAGACAACTAAAAATTTGTTCCAAGTATCCAACTGTTCATAAAAAAGCCAACAGAACGCGATACCAAACTGAAATGCAATAAATATTGCATTTTGTTCAACCAAACTATGACATGCACGATTTAACAAGAACCAATAGAAAGAACATATACAGTGAAGAAAAACCTGCAACGCATAAGTGAGACGAATATTTTCTTCAATTATGTCCTGTCTGTATGATAAAGCTTTTGATGCTGCATCTACTAGATCTTGTTGCTGCTGATCAAAGGCCTAGTGAAACGATTAAGAAAATTACAGCATATTTCAGATAACAACTCAGGAAGAGGAAAGAAAGCAATAATTCTTATGAAATTAAATATGGGCATCAGATAATATCACGTCATGCTTACCAGGCGCATATATGCAATGCGCTTTTCCAAAACATACTTTTCATTGCGTATCTGTGCTTCCTATCATAACAATAACAACAAATCACCGATGATATGATATGAATAGGAAAAAATATTTACGATCACAAGCTTTGAAATCTGCATATTCTTTACCTTTACAGAATAATCTGCAAGGTGTTTCCTTAATTGCATGATCTCTTCTTCATGTTCACGAATCTTTATGGCAAGATCCTAAATAGATATAACATCAAGACATAGATATCATGCTTAGATAAAAGATGTGGCTTCTAGAGCTATGACAATACCTGCTTCCATAGGCTATTAGAACTGTTCATTTCAGCCACAGGCATCAACCCTTGTCCGGAAGAATTAATTCGTGAACCATAGTCCCCTTCAGTTTTATGCCTACAGAAAAAACATATTTTCTACAGATGTAAGTTGCTCTTTGATAATACCAGGGCAGAATAAAGACATAAGGATATTAGATGTGATTCTAGCAATACTATGGACATTAAACAGCAACATACCCACTTGGAGAGATTGACCTGGCAGATAAAGGAGACGATTGAGAGGGGCCAACATTATCAGCATATACATGATCATTTGGGTGCACTCTAAATGTCCCATTTGGTTTACTGTTTCCATAATGAATTTCTGCATTGCTTCTGGCTGCATCATCTTAATGTTTTAGATACTGGACAACTAGCGTACAAGTCATATCAACTAAGACATATTCATACCCTTAAGCAGATCTTCTTGATTTCCTAAAGGCGCAAATGACTGACGAGCTTCATAAGATCCTTGACTCTGCTCATCCCACGGTGCAACAGATTGAGGTCCTCGATCCATTGACTCATCTTGCTTCTGTCAAAAACAGAAGACTTGCACTGCTGAGATTGTTTATTATACTGCTTCCTTTTTATTGACATTCTTAAGGAGAGATTTCCTTTATGACAAAAAAGGAAAGTTTGTCCTCTTGCAATGGGCAAATTAATGCTATTAACCCATCTGCTTAGTTGGCTGACTTTTGTAATCTGTTAGTTTGATTAATACGCTCATTTTCATTCGGAAAAAAAAAAAGGGAAAGTTTGTAGAATAGAAGGGAAGTACAATGGCACATGAGAGGCCTCTTACAGAAAGTTTTTTCATTGTTATGCAGGATATTTTAACATCTTCCTTTGTCTTCTAATATCAAAACCAAAAGGAAAAGGTTTTTTTTTTTGAAGGGGGAGAGTGTGGAGATTGGCCCCATGTAATCATCATGAAAATAAACCGTTCAGCCAAATCAAACAAAATTTCAAAAATTAAGCCCATGGAAGTAAAGGGATTTCAGAAGTGACATGTATACCTCGCTGAAACTTTCTCATTAAAGATTTACCCCGAGAAAAGTAGTATTTGATTAAAGTCAGTCAGTCTATCACCGCTATCAATTAACAAAATATTTCAACATGTTTGACAGTTTTTATTTGTCTGAGATATTTCACATATTTGGCAAATAACTAAAATTAAAAAAATTTCAATAATTCTTATAAACACCTTATTTTATTTTTTTACCAGCCAGTGCACGCAATGCACAGCACTCTCTAAAATTGCTTAGGATGGTATGAAGCCAGTCCAACCCGCTGATGTTTTAGGATTACTTTATCGATTGGGCCAAGCGGGCCCAATTAAATTAGATTCAACAAGAAAAAGAAGAAAGGGTACACAATCTAAAGGATTCCACGACAATCAAAACAGATAACCATCACCAGCAAAAATTTTAGCCAAAAATATTCATCTAACTGAGTCATATATAACTGATATGCAAGCAATCTTGAGCAACACTTACATATTTTTCAAGATCCTGAATTTTTCTTTGAAGCTCTGACCTAAGCCGATTATTCTCTTCCACCTGCCAAAAGCAACACGTTGCAGCCTCAATAACTCCAAAAGTAGTCAAACATTACATAGCACCTTAACCGTTTTGGTGTATTCATGCAAGTTTGGCTCCATTTCATTGGGCAGAGAAAATGTTTTCATTGAACCAAACAAACGACATGCGATATTATTTTATACATGTCATCACTACTAGATCATAACCATGTAATTTTCAATACTTTTTATCCAATGACATGAAAAAAAAAATTCTCATCTACAAAATCAATTTTATATTTTAATTTTCTTTCCATTCCCTACCATTTTGCATACCAAAGGGGACCTCTTCCTCAAATTGGAAATATTTCACAGGTGGATAAGAGTAAGAGTAAACAAGATTTTATGACTTAATAATAATAATAATAATAATAATAATAATAATAATAATAATAATAATAATAATAAAAGAAGACAGCATCCAGTTAGATTGCACTCGAGGAAATCATGAAACAAGACCTTAGGAAAACGACAGTGAATGAATGAAGGGAGCAATGAAGACTCAAAGCCCCTGGGTGAAAACAGCAATCAAAAGAAAAGGTGGGAAAGGAAAAAAACAGGATGAACTACCAAGGCTATTTATCATACACAACCCACTATCCACATAAAATAGTCCAAACGCTTTGATCTACTGCTAAAGCTCTCCAGCGTCTAATGAATAAAAATCCAAAGAAACCCCCCCCCCCCCAACACACAAAATATCTGCTCAAAATTCCACTTCCACACTACTATTAGCAGGATTGTCAGCATTGCCAAGCCAATCGAGTCCAATAATGTAAGAAATGATTAAATGAGTCAACATCAATCATGAACAAATAATCAGTTAAGATTTATAGGGGAGCATCCTCAGCAAATGGTAAAGCCTCATTAAGTTCAAATAATGATGAACACGATTAAAAATCTTAAATAGAGAATATAATCAAAATGAAAGTACCTGCTGCTTAATGGTGGCCTCAGCCGCTTCAACAGCCTTCATGACTTGATACAAACTATCGTTGTTGCTAGAAGTAGAGTTAGTCTGATCCCTTGGTTGATCATGTTGCTGAATATGCTGATTAACACCCAAGCCTGAGAATTTCTCAGCCAACTTCGCATCATAACCATTCTCCATACCCTTCTCCTAAAATCCGCCAACAACACACCCAAATTAAATCAACCCAACCAAATATCACTCCTGGGTCTACAAATTCCCATTCATCATCTTTCACTAACTATTACACTCACTACAACTTGACCCAAAAAAAAACAAAGAAAGAAAGAAAAAACCTATTACTATACTTCCCACCCTTGCATCAATCAAATGCAAGCTAAAGCAAAAGAAATCAATCGGAGATTGATAGAATATTAGAATAGCTGGTAATCCCGCCAAAAAGGAGAACAAAATGGAAGTGGGGATTTTTGGAGAGGAATCGATACATAAGGCTTTGTTTGGTTCGAATGAAAGAGGGGTTAGAGGGATTCTTGAGACGATCTTGTTACAGGAGGAAAAAGCAGATCTTGGTTTACGGAAGAGTGATGTGTTGTGTGAGATCTTCTTTCGATGTTTTGCGAGGTTTCCGAGGAAGGTCCTTCGCCGGAGAAGATGCCAATGACGACGTTCTTTGGTCGTGTGCTGTGTTGGTCGACAAGCTTCGTTTATTGGTTTTTTTGAAAAATTAACTAAGGGCATGTTGGTCCTTTGATAATACATGGCAAAAGACAAATGATATTTTAAATAAATAAAAATGTTTACATAGTGCAAAAATTAACATAAGCTAAGAAAGGAGAGAAATACTTACATGCTTATGTAGCCCCGCCTCATTTGAATTCTTACCAGTGACAATTCAAATCCTATTGCATTCATACATTACTCGTTTTAAACAATTCATTAGTTAATTTTATTTTTTAAAAAAAACAAGCATATTAACATTCACAGTACTAATAAAATGTTTTCCTTAAAAATAAAATAAAATGTGAATTATTTCACATGATTCATCAATTAACTTGGGCTAAAATCAGCTAAATTGTTGCTTTCTGACTAGTTTAAAGTTGAGATGATTTAATCTTCAGGGAATATGTAAGTATTTTTCAAGGAGATAAGGAAATAACTTTAACCCTTGCCTTCCATTTTTTTTATTTGACTAATATATCCTCAAGTTACTTTCAATTTTAGACCAAAGCGCAAAATAATTTTATCATTTTCTATAATAGTGTTTTTTAGAATTTGAATTTTGAATTTTGTATTTTTCTCTTTATTCTCTATAAGGGGAAGTTTCTTAGACTTTTACCATTTCAACTAATTGGCTTATTGGTTTCTTTCTCTGGCAAATGCATAACAAAAAAAAAGTTTAATTAATGAGTGATTTTGTCAAAAAGATTTTTCATGTGTACATGTATAAATAATTTTATACTTTTTGTAACTTGCCAAGGACCCTCCAGTTTTTAAATATCGAAAAATAGCTGGCCCGAATCATTAATAATGTAGGAGTATCATTTTAAAATTTATTTGTATTTGCATGTAACAAATCCTAATAGTTAATTTTGTTTGCTATGTAGATTATACGATGTGAGATAAATAATAGACAAAATTAATTATTAGGACTTATTCGTGTAAACGGACAAATTTATGAGGTTTGTTGCAAAATTTTAAATTTCAATGTTAAGGATTTGTACCTTGCATAAACTCTATCCCTTTATAAATAATTTTACTTCTTTTAATGTTTTTATTTTCATTCATTTAACTATGACTCCATACATCCTAATATCAAGAGCGCGCGTTAATGGAATTCAACAAATGAACTCAAATTTCAACCCAATATTTTTTTTTTTTGGGTAAAATTTCAACCCAATATTTTATTTTGGTTCATGTTGTATTTTAAATATTAAAATATGACAAAAAATTTGGAAGCAAAAATACTCCAAACATATTGACAAAATATATGATTTTATATATCTTTTTTTTTTGTTAATACTACTTTTGATCCTTAAACTATCATTCGATTTTTGTTGTAATACATGACTTTAAAATCAGTAGTTTTGGTCATTGAACTTTCTCTCAATTTTAGTTTTAATTCTGAACTTTAAAACAGTGGTTTTGGTATTTGAACTTTTACTCAATTTTGATTTTGATCTCTCAACTTTGTACCATTTATAACCATTGCTTCCTGATTTTCCAAGTTTATTTATAAAGTTAAGGGATCAAAACCAAAATTGAGTGAAAATTCAAGAATCAAAAGCACTGATTTTAAAGTTCAGGCGAAACCAACATCTAGCGAAAGTTCAAAAACCAAAAGTAATATTAATCATTTTTTCCTATAAATATACTTATCAACATAACACATTATGAGGTGTAATATTTACCAATTTGGAAAAACATGACTTGATATCTACATGATAAATAAATGTGTATCATGCACCGATCTTCTATTTTTTTTTTTTTGACCTGTCAAAAGATTTCAATTTAGTTCCTATGATTATCCTTCCAATATGATTTTATAACTATAACACAGTTACATTTTGAATGACGACTTTATTCTATCAATTTTTTACTTTCAAAATTAAACTTAACATATACTCCCTCCGGTCCTAATTATAAGAGCCAGTTGACTTTTTTTGGAGAGATTAAGGAAGCAAATTAGACTCCTAAATCTTAATATATGTGATATGTAATTAGATTATATGATAGTTTATAAATAAAATAACTTAGTTTTGAGGAAAAAAAAGAAATATAAACAATTTAAAGTGGTGTATTTTGCATCATTAATTTTTCTAAAAAAGTCAACTGGCTCTTATAATTATGACCGGAGGGAGTAATTATTTGAAATGTTATGCAAACATTAAAAATTTTCAATATTAACAATAAGTTTGTAGCTTTTGTGAAAAGAACAGGAGAAATTATAGCAATCACTTATCATAGAGTGAAGTAGAATCCAAGTCTGCAATATTAATTGGCAAAGGAAAAATCTATTATCAAACTTTATTTTTCTCCATTTGCATGCTTGACGTGTTTCAACTTGATTGCTGAGATCTACTGTCCTTGTGTTTTTTTTATCTCCCTTCAATAATGATTGAAATCAAATGACCTGTAAATATACATAAATAGTTTTATTTATAATGTGATGGCCAAAAAAAATAATATGCCCCCTCTTAAAACTTATTGTGCACAATTTTATTACTTAATTACAAACGTCATTTGCTTTGTAGATAGATAAGCTGAGAGGAAAATATATTTAAATACCAATATACTGATGTTTAACCAAAAAAAAAAGGGAAGAAAGTTATTAAATTTTCTGTTTGCATGTACACACGAAAGGTACTAATTTCTTTAGACACCATAAAAATGCTTAAAATTAAAATGACGTTGACACTACGTACCCTTTTCCCATGAATGCTTTCAAGTTTAGCTAATATGAAAATTTGTGGGTCTAATTAGACACATATGCGTTTTTTTCCTTCAACAGTGTGCAGCTATATGGAAAATAAAAGACAATTGCACATGCTGCACAAAGTTGAAAAGCAGATGTTTCGCTTAAAGACTTGATCCTTGCCCCCTCTTAAATCTTACTGTGCACAATTTTATTACTTAACCACAAACGTCATTTGCTTTGTAGATAGATAAGCTGACAGGAAAATATATTTAAATATCAATATACTGATGTTTAACCCAAAAAAAAATGGGAAGAAAGTTATTGAATTTTCTGTTTGCATGTACACACGAAAGGTACTAATTTCTTTAGACACCATAAAAATGCTTAAAATTAAAATGACGTTGACACTAGGTGTACCCTTTTCACATACATGAATGCTTTCAAGTTTAGCTAATACGAAATTTTGTATGTCTAATTACACATAAACACGCACACATATGCATTTTTTTTCCTTCAACTGTGTGCAGCTATATGCAAAATAAAATACAATTGCCACAACAAAAAACACGGCGTTTAGTCGCGGTTCTAACCGCCACTAACAAGTTACTCACGGTTTTCCATTCCGCCACTAAAACACCCGTCACAAACATTTACTGGTGGTTATTAGAACCGTCGGTAACAAAGTCAACGACACTACTAATTCAGTGGTGGTTATAAAACCGCTACTAGAGTTTTCAAAACCGCTACTAAGTAAAAAGTAGAATAATTTTAAAAAAACTTCCTTTGTTCACATTAGCGGGTTAAACTGTCACTAAGTAAAAAGTAGAATAATTGAAAAAAAACAATTTCCCTCGTTCAATTAGTGGCGGTGGTCAAACCACCACTAATATATGTTGTAGTTAGTAGTGGTTCTGAAACCGCTACTATTTTATTAAAATAATTAAAAAAAATTGAGAATTAGTAGCGGTTAAGAACCTCTACTAAGTGTTGATGGGAAGGAAAAAAACTAATAGGTTTAGATATTCGGGAATTAATTTTACAATATCAAAAATATTCAAAAAAAATAATGGTAATAAATTCTATTAAATACAACTTTCATTATTGATAAAAAAAATTTCTCAACTATTAACAACCACCATATGTATAAGAAAATCATATATCAAACAATAAATTATGTAGTACCAACAATATGGATAATAAATCAAATATTTTTTTATTAGTAAGAATAACAAGAAATACAATATTTTAACCTTAAAAAAAGCATATTAGTAAACAAATAAGATGAGAAAATAAAATCAATAACTTGAAATAAAAAATATTTAACTTAAATTATTAACAAAACAAATGAGAAAAGATTGTCGGATCCGTCGGTTTGGGGAACAAATTGAAGGGAGAGGGGGAAGGAATGGTATGCATGTGTGAAGTAAAATGAGGGGAGGGTGTGGATATTTATAGTAACTGGAGCGGAATTTAGTGGCAATTTGAGCAGTGGTTAGGAACCGCTACAAACCTCTATCGCAACATTAGTAGCGGTTTTGAACCGCTACTAATGTTTATTTATTTTAAAAAATATAAATCAGTTTAAATAAAAAAATGATAAATGAATGTTTGATACACATTGTTATGAAAATTTTACAAAATAAAAAATAATTGTGGTTGACTGCTTCAATCATCATCTTCTTGCTCCCGCCTAAAAAGAAAATAAACAAATATATAAATTTTTATTGCTAATGGTGTTGAAATTTGTTTAAATTATTTGTAATGAAAAGTCTCACCTAACTACTGGTAAATGACCTTCTTCTTCCGGAATAAGGTTCTCGAAGTTGTCATATTCAAAATGCTAGCTGCCTCCAGATCATCTTCGTCACCCATTTCTTAGAGGTCACGAGGCTTCATATAAATCATCATGTGCCAATCTTTGTGTTTCTGATCTTCCAAATTGTAAACCTGCTGCGCTTGTAAGGCAAAAATATACGGCTCGTCATCTGCCACTTCCCCTGTGTGAATGAGCCTTGAGAAATTGAAGGACGTGATGCCCAAGCTGTCCACGGTAATTCCTCGAGAAGTTCTGGTGTTTACCCACATGCAATTAAAGAGAGGCACGATGAAATAACCTTGATAGTTAAGCTCGATGATGTCCACGAGCTTCCCATAGTATGATACGCCTCCAAATTGTATATCTGTATCCCGGTGAGCTGGCATAACTCCTTGTACCGAATGTGCCAAAGACTCCGGAATTCTGGGTGAGCAAACCTTCATCCCTTGCAACGGTGCAGAACTTGAAACCGTTGACGTTGTATGCTGTATATCTCCTGACATGGCCGAGTGGATTGGTTGCTAGATTTATCATATCAGGAGGATGGGGATTGTTGTTGTTGAGTATCCTCAGTGTAAACAAATTCGGAAACTCTCGATGGACCTTTTTATCCATATCAGTAGATGACCTTGTGCGGCTTCGTGTTGGCGTTTAACATAACAGCGGAAATCCCTAAAATTCAATAGAACATATCAGAGGGTTTTGTGGTTTGGAAATAAAAAAAATAACATGATACATGTATATAGTATTAGAATTCTTATTGAATGTAGGGCTCCACTTGAGGGTAATTTGTCAAGACATGTCTGTGTGCTTGCAACCTCTCAGTGGGAGTGAGCCTGTAATATTGACTTCCTCCAACTGGCTTTCTAACGAGCGGGAATAATGTGTTAGAAGGTGACTGGACATTAGTGGGGCTATCATCGACATGAGGAGGGCGGTTGAACGAAGTCTCGATGTCATCATCAAAATAGCGCGAACAATATGTTAACACCTAGTAACCAGATTAACCCTTTGCTATAGAACCCTCTAGAGATGCTTTGTTCCTCACGTACGACTTCAATTTCCCCAAGTATCTGTAATTACAAGTACAATCTAGTAAATGAAACAAAATCATGAAACCACTGGAAAAATGAATAAACGGACCTCTCTTTGGGATACATCCAGCGGTTTTGAACCGGGCCACCCATCTTTGCATCTTGAACGAGGTGAACAATGAGATGGACCATGACTGTGAAGAAAGACGGGGTAAAAATCATCTCCATATGACAGAGCGATAGAACGATTTTTTCCTACAATTGATCCAGCTCTGCTTTGTCCAAAACCTTTACACACAACCATCGATAGAAATAATGAGTTGAACCAAAACATTAGACACCTCCGAGGGCAATGTGCTTTTAATTGCCAGAGGTAGGAATTGCTGGAGCAAAACGTGGCAGTCATGGCTTTTCAACCCGAAAATCTTCTTAGAGTGCATGTCTACACATCTTGAGATGTTGCTTGAATAACCATCAAGGACCTTAATGTCCTTAACTGTAGAGAGGAAGACTTCCTTGTTGGCTCTTGTCAGTGTGAATAAGGCTGGGGCAATGAGTTGAACCAAAACATTAGACACCTCCGAGGGCAATGTGCTTTTAATTGCCAGAGGTAGGAATTGCTGGAGCAAAACGTGGCAGTCATGGCTTTTCAACCCGAAAATCTTCTTAGAGTGCATGTCTACACATCTTGAGATGTTGCTTGAATAACCATCAGGGACCTTAATGTCCTTAAGTGTAAAGAGGAAGACTTCCTTGTTGGCTCTTGTCAGTGTGAATAAGGCTGGGGCAAACTTGTCATTCTCATCCGACCATGCGTCTTCATGTATTCCCATCGCCATCAGATCTTTCCTTTCTTGGAGAGGGTCCTTAGACTTTCCGGACTTGTTCAATAACGTGTACAAAACATTGTCACACACATTTTTTTATGTACATGACATCAAGATAGTGGCGAAGCAGATTAGATTTCCAGTAGGGGAGCTCGAAGAAAATGCTCTTCTTTCGCCATTGCTGCACGTTATCCCCCTAGGACTAGCTGTGTCCCCTTCTGCCCCCAGGCTGAATGCCATCTGTCTTCTCGAACTCTACGTGAACATCTGCACCAAATAAAAACACAGGAGGATCTCTCATTTCTTATGATCCATTAAATCTAATCTTTTGCAGCAGGAACCTATGACCTCTAGGAAGGAAACGCCGATAACCCATGAAGCCCCACTTGCGACTGTGAGGAAGGTGGACTGAGTCTTGGTCAAAGTTGCAGTTAGGGCAAGCTCTGCCCATATGCACATTCCAACCAGACAATGTGCCAAGTCTGGGTAAATCGCTCACTATCCATATCAACGACACACGGAATGTGAAGAACGTCTTATTGTAAGCGACATACGTCTCAACTCCGTTGCTCTAAAGTTCCTTCAACTCCTGTATCAACGGTTGAAGGTAGACATCTATATCGTTTCCAAGAGCTCTCTTCCCCGGAATAATCATTGAAAGAATGAATGAGCTCTGTTTCATACACATCTTAGGGGGTAAGTTGTATGGTATCAATACCACAGGCCATATACTGTACGTAATGCTAAGATTCCCGAACAGATTGAACCTATCTGATGTAAGAGCAAGGCAAACATTGCTCGGGTCACTGGCTAATTTCGGAAATTGAGCATTAAACGCTTTCCAAGCCTCAGCATCCTTAGGATGTCTCAACTTCCCATCTATGTTGGGCTTTTATGAATGCCATCACATGTGCTCAGCCATTTTGGACGACATATACAACCTCTGAAGTCATGGAGTCAGGGGAAATATTTGAGAATCTTTGTAGGCTTCTTGGTTGCTATTCGACCCCTCTTTTCCTGTTTGTACCGAGACGCATTACATCGCTTACATCTCTCTAACTCGACGTCGTCTCCCCAATACAACATATAATCATTCGGGCAGGCATAGATTTTAGTGTAGTTCAATCCCAACTTGTTAATAGTCTTCTTTGCTTTGTAGAATGAAGGTGCAATTTCTGCCTGAGAGAATACATCTCCCAATAATTCTAACACTGTCGACATCCCCTTATCGCTGAAGCCACACAAGCACTTTATATGATAGAGCTTGACAAGAAATGATAGTTTCGAATATTTACTCCACCCTGAATAAACAATATTCTTAGTCTAAAACGAACGTTTATATGACAAAACTAGAAACGAAATGAGGCAGTTTTTAGTAAAACCTGGAAACAATGGCTTATCTGCTTCCATCATAAGGTCGAAAAAATTCTTTGCAGCTTTGTTTCGGAAAAACTCTAGGAGTAGTCCTTCAACGCCTTCCTGACTACTGATGCCGTCACCTTACACCCCAAAAGCATCACGCACAACATCGTTAAATGGATCCACATGATCATCATCGTCATCGTCGTCGATTTGCATTCCAACCTGAGACGTTGCAGCAATGGCTTCACTGCCATCATCATCGTTTTCGTCATGAATCCCCCAAAATGTGTAATTGGATGGGAATTGTTTCACTATAAGATGCTCACGCACAACATTTTTGGGATGCCACTTCTTAAATTTACATTGTGGACAAGGACACAATATTTGATTGTTAACAACCAAGCGGTGAAAGCAAATCTAAGAAGTGGTCCACACCAACCATATAGCGGGGGACGTCCGTGGCAAATTTATTCAAGATTTATCCATCATATGACTGAAGATATTATCAAAGAAGGTAAGAGTTTAATAAGTTAAATGAAATGTGAAAATAAATTAGAAAGGATCAAGGGCTTATAAATGGAAATTTTGATGTTAGTAGCGATTAAAAACCCCTACTAAATACGTCATGAAGACATTTTTTTGACTGTTGGAAGCGTGTGGGAGTGGAAAATATTGTTTATTTAATTAGTAGCGGTTACCTAACCACTATTAAAACTACCACTAACTCAATTAGATCGTTGGAACAAGAACAAGTGGCATTTATGTGCGTATTTGATTAGTGACGGTTCTGAACTGCCACTAAGTTTTTTTTAAAATTATTTTTACATATTAGGGGCGGTTAACCGCCAATAATGTTCTTCTTTTTTCCAATTGAACCATTAATGTTATATATATCTTTTTTCTAAATACCGTATAAGATAATGATAATTAACAAAGGTTTATTTATTAGTCACAAAGAAACGTTTTTTTAGCTGTTAAACAAATTATTACCCTAAGTGTTGAGTAAAAATTAAATAAAATCATAACAACTAACAAAATTATGCAATATTGAAATTAAGAACTGTTCAAACAACAAATATTCAAATTAACAAATATTTAAATATAAAAATGTTCAACTAAAATCCTGAAATTAACAAACATTCTAATAAAAAAAGACCCTAAAGCTAAGCAAGAGGTTGATCGTCGTCTTGATGCTCCGGAGAACGGTTGCGAGGGTGCTTCGGTGGACTTGGAGGTAGTGGTACTCGCAAAAGAGATCCATCTGGGTCAACCCTCCGCTGTATCTATTCGAACGTGCTATTGGCGGTTTCTACCCAGGACTCCAGCAGTCTGTCATACATCTGATCCGTCACCTGTTCCGTAATCTCATGAGTCAGCATCTCCCTCATTTGAGCATACTTCGCTTCTCTTCTAATCGAGCAACTGGTGGATGGTTGGCTCGAAGCTGCAGACTGGGCGCTGCCTGGGTCGCCTGACCTGTCGTACACCATCGAAGGTCGGGCTCCGAATCCCATCCCGTGCACCCGGCCAAGTTGCTCACGAGGCCCTAGGACAGCCCTAAGCCAGGCAGTGGGATCTACATTGTCCCCCTGCTACTCGTCGATCTCTCTCCTCACTTCTTCAATCCTAGCCTGCACACACAAACATATTTACAATTTTAGTTTAATGTCGTTGTTATTAAAAATATAATAATAAAAAATAAATAAATAAAAATTTTACAATTTACTCCTCAGCCTCCCTGGATGTTGGGCTCCCGTCGATGTGTCTATGCTTTATTTGGTAGAAACGAACGTAGGTAGCCTTGTTCCCTTTCTTCGCAGCTTCAACCACCTGAAAATTATGATATAACTAAATATTAATATATAAAATGAAATTATTTTTAAATTAAACAACAAAGCTTCATTCCTTCATACCATCTCTCTATAGCCAACCGAAAATGGCTTCGTCCCAGCAGTATGATGAACTTTCTGATGCGCCCGGGAGGCAACACCTTGTCGTGACCTCTTCTGTTAACGTAAAATAAAATTGAATCATCATTAGTAATTCAAAAATATTTCTTCAATATGATATTTCAATATGAATTCAATAATATTATTCATTATACCTTCTTTATGTCTCCCCTCCTCCAACACACATATCTCTCACATGCATCCGCAGGGACGCCACCAGGGATATCATCGATCAACTCCTGAAGTGACCTACTCCCCATCTGATCTCTTTTGTTGAACAGCTCCAATTACTTATTCTTCCAACCGTCCCCCTTCTTTGATTCTGTCAAATTCTTGCTGATGTCCCTCACATCAAATTTCCTCTGTAAAATATAAAATTTAACTATGGTTAAATAGTATTATGATTATAATAATTAAAATCATATTCCAAACATAACAAATAACAAATACATTTCCTACAATATGTATTAAAATCAAATTCCAATAATAACAAATAACAAATCATAAATACATTTTCTACAATATGTATTAAAATCAAATTCCAATAATAACAAATAAGAAATAAGAAATAACAAATAATAAATATATTTCCTATAATATTTATTAAAATCAAATTCCAATAATATTAAATATTAAATAACACATAATAAAAATATTTTCTATAGTATTAATTAAAATCACATTCTAATAATATTAAATAATAAAAAATAAATAAGTTTAAAGTTAGTTCAACCAACCTTCACAATTTCGTTCCACGCAAACTTTTTAGAATCCCTATCAATCTTTCTCCAGTCCAATGCGTCAATCGGGAATTGCTAGTAATTCTGACCTACACTCCCGCAAAACCTGCTGTATAGTTGACCCTCTTGTCGTACCGGTAGTCTGGTCAACTCATCGTCTCACTCAACCTTAACCATGTGCCTGCTCGGAAGGTTCATTGCATCTTGCACCGTCAAGCTCCTGTCACGTATGCTACCAGAAGGGTCTGTAAAATTTAGGCAACAATTTTATGAGCGATAAAAATTATAATTATCTGATAAAAACAGTAAAAATTGAATTTCCTTACCCTAAACTTGTACTTCATAACCGATGGACCTTCCGGCGGATCGTTCAGAGCACCCCGCGTCTTCATCTTCCTCCCCGTCCAACCAACGTGCCATATCTTCGAAATCCACTCCTCCAGTCCTGTCCAAGTTTTCTTCCCTACTCCAGAATGCGTTGATTACATTTTATGGAATCGGCTCATTCTGTATACGGATACGCTCTTGTTCTATTTGATCCCTCTCGGCCCGCTCAGCCAGTTCCTCTTCCTCCTGTTGTTCATCAGTAATGGGCCTCTTCTCTCTACTACGATCGCTCATTCTGACCATGATTTTGACTGACTATAGGACAAAACACGCCTGCTTCTTCGTATCGGTCGAAGTCACGTCACGCGTATGTTGCTTTCTCTCTAAAAGGCTCATGCCTTTTTAGAAGAGAAAAGGCACAAGCCTTTAAACAAATGAAGTTAGTGGCGGTTCTGAACTGCCACTAATAGTCGCGGTTTAAGCCAGAACTGCGGCTCAAACCGCGACTAAATTGCCAGAGTAATAAATGTAACTGCCATTAATTCGCTCAATTAGTGGCAATTTCACCTATAACCGCCACTAATGTCTATAAACCACCGATAATTCAATGGCCTTTTGTTTTCCCGCGGTTTTTTCTACCTAAACTACGACTAATTTTACACCACTAGTGTTCCCGCCAAAGGGCGCCAATTTAGTTGTGGTTTTTCCTCCCAAACTGCCACTAACATCTGCCACTAACTAAATCTATGGTCAAAACGTCATATTTACTTGTAGTTTCTGCTTGTAACCGTTACTAATGCAACATTATTGGCGTTTTTTGTGTTCCTCTACTAATGTACCCGCCACTAAAGCCCACTTTTTTTGTAGTGTGCATATACCACACAAAGTTAAAAAACAAATGTTTCACTTAAAGACTTGCTCCTTAAACGCTTGAGTATTAACTTTTCTAGTGAAGGTGTTTCAGCAAATTCTTGTGTCATTTAATGATCGAAAACCTATAATTATAGGTCTTATATGACATGGTAAACATATCAATATATCGTGAAAAAAAATCCCTTGTCTCTTGTTTGCATAATTTTTTTTGTCATAACTCATAACTCACACACATGACAAATTTATAAGGGTAGAATCCATCATAACCACACTTACAAGAACTTTAAGAAAGTTTTAAGTGCAAGGCATTCACCTCCACGATTTCTCCTGATCTTTCTAGTGTTTGTTGTGTCTCTTGCTCCTTTCAAGACTCTAAAATCATGAGTAGATGAGTGTTTTTTCCCAACAAGTAACAGTGGTTTTTAGAATGCTTTCATTGGAAATTATACGGTGAGAGAAATTTATGCATGAAAATACTTATCAAGTTTCACACTTTCATGCTTCCAATACTATATTATAAGTTATAACAATGACATTGTAAAAAGGGCTTTAAAAGATATTTTGGGTTAGTTACATCATTTTTAGAAGTTGACAAAATAAGGTTGTGGGTTCAGTTAGTAAGATCTCTTTGAGCTTGGAGGCCTGCACAAGACCTAATGAGCCTCAGGGACACAACTCACCTAAAATTTGATGTATAAAAAAAGTTGATAGAATAATAAGCTATAGATGAAAAACCACAAAATTTCATCACATTAAATTGCTCTATTCCCTTTAATGAAGGCAACCACGTGCAATTTCCATGGTCTCTTGTGGTTGTGGTGGTAAGGAAGCAAAAATATTCGTTTGTGGGGCGATGGCAACAATAACGGTGATCACCAAAATAAGAAAAACAATGACACAAAAAGAGACCATAATGAGTACGAATAGACCACAAAAAGCCCATCAAATCAAATTGTTTATTTAAAGGGATACATTTTATTTTTCTAAACACATATATACTCATATTGGAATGGAGACAATTTTTTTTTGAGACACTATTAGATACTAAATAGGGACGCTTGATACTAGTTTGCCATGTTGTGAGAGACCAACGCCATAAAGCCCAAACAAACCTACAAGTGACAAGCAGCAACACCCATGATAGGCAACCATATTTGATGAACTCTTAAATTATATTTTATATCATCAGGTCTGAAAAGTTTTATAGGGAATTCAACAGATTTACAAAATTTGAAATAGTGGGTGGCTTCTAGAGAGAGAGGCGCTCTGCCCTCTCTCTAGAATTCTCTACAAGTCTCTCGTTAGATTGTCTCGGGTGAGACTGTGGTGATTGTTGGTTTTCTGTTGTGTTTCCTCTTTGAAGATCCTTGTCAAGTTTCAAGCAGTGTTGATGCGGATATTCACTCTGCTAGGGTTTGAAGCAGTGGAGCCGCCGTCGTCTATGGTGGCCAACAATCGAGTGTATAATCGCAGCGGGTGCTGCCTTGGGGACAAAATTTCACCTTCATCTAGTGTCGATTGTTCACTTCCTTCTTTGTTTTTGCGAAAAAGTGTGAAATCTATAGATGGTTATGAAGATGATTTGGGGAAGAGGAAGAAGGAGCAATCGTCTACAGGAGTTCATTGGAGGTTCCGAAGAAGCTTTAGGAGGAGATTGAATGATTGTGGTGAAGGTGTTTCAGTGACTAAACAAACGACGGCTAATAGTACCAGTCAGAAGGGCTTCCGAAAGATTGTTGGGCTCGGAGAATGATGTGGTCGAAAGACAAATTAAGAAATCGAAGAGGGAGGTTTTGCAAAGAATGTCTTCCATCAAGCTCTCACATATTTCTTCATCTCCAATCAGCACCTCGTCCAAGATTAAGGGAAGTCGAACTCTGTCCTCCTTACGTGAGAAGAAAAGTATACCAAGTGATTGGGAATTGGTAGAGCTCTTTAGACAGAGGAAGAAGCTGAAGTAGATTATTCAAGGAAAACTCTTGCTGATCACCAGGTATGTGTTTAATGGTTTTGAAGTATGGGATATGGGGATAGATTTTCGGTTTTACTTGGAACGAGTCTGTGTTGAGGAAAGATTTGAGGAAGAGAAAAAATCAAACTACAGGAAATCTCAGGATGATGATTATGGAGAAGTGAATCGGGCAAAGGATAATTTTGATGATAATTTTGTCCTTATTAGGTCTTGTGTTGGGATGGTTTTGTCTATTAGTAGGAATCTGACAAGGAAGCCCAATTTAGGATTTCTGGCAAATCTTAATCCACTGTCACAAGATAGTTTAGCGAATTGGAAGTGTTACTTGTTCTTGAGAACTAAGGATGCCTCCCCTGTTTGGTTTTCTGGTTATTTAGTTCTATTAAGGTATTTCATGGTTGCTTGTGGACTCTTAATTACAAATAAGGATAAAGGATTAAAAGGAGTTCATCTTCAAGGACATCCCATTGTCTTCTACACTGATGGTGTTAGGATGAGTCTTATTCTCCCTTTCTCATCAGGCCAGGCTTTAGTACTGGGGAGTGCCGTTAGCCACCACATGAAGGACCAGCATCATGGCTCTATTTTTATCAGAAATATAATGCCAGTTTGGGCATTATGGAGGAATCATCGTGGGGAAGATATGTTATGGCTTGGAATGGTCTCTACTATCCTTTGTCTGTGGTATAGTTGTGGGTATGTAATGGTAAGACTCGTTACTAAGGGGGCCTCATTATGCATATGGAAGGGGAACTAAAAGGATGTAGCCATTTTCTTCTAGACTTGCATGAGTCATCGTTGAAGTATTTTGGTAATAGTTGTAGTATTATATTGCAATCTAGCCGAACATGGTCATGTGGTATTTATTTTTGCACTTCTTGGAGGTGGTACCGACATCATACTTCTTCAACCTGGTTACTTGCCATGACTGCACTCATGTTGCTGGGAGATGATTGCTGTATCCTTTTCTTTCTCAATATGATAGTGGTTATATGTTATCCCTGTATTTGTTTAGCTTCTATTGGTATTTATGGGATATGTAGGAAGTGTCATTGGAGTTGTGTGGTACAATGTGGTTTGTAATTATAACTATGTGCTTATCTTTTCTAAGTAATGACATTGACCTTTTCATAAAAAAAAAGGTTTTATAGAAGGTGCAAGCAACAAGTAAACATATTGCCCGGGAGTTTATGGAAAACATGTGAAATTAATTAACTATTACTTGAAATTCTATAAGTTGAATCCCAGGTGAATAGTTGTTATTGACCAAGTCATTATTATCGTTTCATATTTTGTTTAGAATGAAGTGATCCACCATCACTCTTATATCATATTTTGTTGAAAAGCAAGTTTAGATGAATAACTACTAAAAATAATATGATTTTATTAAATAATGCACATATAATTTGCATATATTGTTATAGTCCACACAGAAAATAACTAAAAAAAGGACATGAATCCTACTAGTTGATATATATATATATATTGTGATAATCTTAAGAGAACTATTAAAATTAAAATTATAAAATAAATGGTTAGTTTGCTAAAAATATAAAAGAGAGGCAAATGGTTAATTTTTTTTTTTTGGAAGAATGTGTGCTATCTACATCAAATATCAAATAATAATTTAATAAACTCCTTCATTTCCTGTGAGAAGAAGATTGGACGATTGTTTTGCTAATAGGAACCAAAAGTAGATTTTTCATTTTTAAGGTGGAGAAGCATCTTTTGCCCTCCCACGTTAATCCCAAACACGTCCTTACTGATAGTTTTCATATCTAGTGACCCAACAGTCTCATGATTTTTAGAAACCAAAACGTGGCAGAAGATTTTTTAACATAAGAGCAATCATATTGACAAAAAGAAAAAAACATAAGGGCAATCGGATTATTTTTTTTTTAAGAAAAAAACTAATTTCATAACAGTTTCTATAAACTTCATATGAATTAAGCTATTTTAATATAAGATCTTCAAATCCTCATATGTTTTGGTGGTCTTCAAACTTTAAAGTTTATATATAAACACATATAGTTTTCTCTGGAAGTCTCATCTCGTATCTTCCTTTCCAGCCCTTGCTATAGTCTAAATTAACATTTTAATGACAAAATTATGACATTCTTGCAAAAATATATACTGACTATCCTTTTTTTACAACTTGTACTGACTATTCTATTTTTGGCCAAAGATGTTCCGTTATGTTCTTCCCATAATGTGTTATCTTATCTAGTTATCTTCTATTCTTCTTCTTCTTCTTCTTCTTGTTTTTTTTTTTTTTGATACAACTATCTTCTATTCTTCTGATTCTGACTGTCTAACCCGTACTTATATGAGTATTGTTGTTTTTCTGATTTTGACTGTATTTTCTTACTAAAAACAGAAACAAGATTATTCTCCCCAACATATACTAACAAAATATAATAATTTTTCGGAAATCATCCTCTATAATCACTTTGCTCATTTTTCACCCCTAAACATTCTTTAAAAAAAACTAATTCAAACACACCACATGTTTAAACGATTTGGAACATCTCCACTTAATTTCTCCTTCACTTAGTTGAAATTACGTCGTTTCATTAAAAAACAATGTGGGATAATTAGTTTACCTTCAAAACAAAAATCACTATTTTCAGAAAATTTGTTGAATCATTGCGTTTTCAATAAAACAACATAGTTTTAATTAAGTTGTGATAAATAAGTTACTTATAAATTGATTTACTTAACTTTTTTTTCTAAACTAGTTTATTTGACTTATAAGTTACCATATAATTTTTAATTTTTTTAATCTCAGTATAAAAAAAGTCAACTTGGTCTTATTCTTATATTTAATAACGGAGGAAATATTAGATAACAGTGCAAAATTAAAATGCAATATTCCAAAATGGTTTTTTTAAGAATAAATATATATGAAACATTTATTTATTTGAAAATTGAAAAATTTTGGGATATACAGAAGGCATTCGAGGGTTTTCTACTTTTCTCTCGTCACAATTTGGCGGAACAGAGAGAAAGAGAGCCTCTTTTGCAGTTCAAGTATCGCGGCATTTCATTTCATTTCATTTTCGCCTTCTTTGATCATTTTCTGTAAACTGTTAGCCCTAGTTTCCCATCCTCCTTCTTCTCCGATCTGAATCCCTCTTTTCCCTCCATTCTCCCATTAACTTCAGGTAACTTCCATTTCTAACCCCTGCTTTTAACGTTTCCTTCGCTCGCTGTGTTCCCCCCTTCCATTGAGGGAAGAGGGGTGTTTTTGAGATTTTTGAAGTTTTGTTTGTTTATCGCGTTTCTGGATCATGCTCGGATATTGAATTATTAATGATTGTGTTTACTGTACTTGATGTGTATATATATGGGTTTTGGGTTTGTCCAAGTATTTAGGTTCTAACAATTTGTTGATTTTTTTTTTTTTTTTTGGTTGGTGAGCAGTGTGCACCTTTTGTCACCAAGGAGCTTCTTTACTGCTTCAGGGTTTAGTATTGCGTACAGGGAGTTAACCGTAGTTTCTCATACCTAAGAAATCATGCACGCGCCGGTTCTAGTGCTCAGTGAGTTGTTTCTATCTCTTTATGTTGTGGGTTGATGATGATGTTGGCCGTTTAGTGCCATTCGTTGATCTTTTTAAAATTTGTTCCATGTTGTTTGGATTCTTATTGGAGGCTATGCACCAATGCCATTACTTGATGTGTATTTTTGTTTTCTTCGTTCGTTCATTACTTTGTTTTGCTAATCAAGTACCTCTTGTAAATGTACAGAGGACACTTTGAAACGGGAGTCTGGAAGTAAGGTGCAACATGCTAATATTCAGGCTTCTAAGGTAATATATAATTTTGGATTACCGCCATGTGGGTTGTCCTGTGCTCTACTGCTTCCACTATTGGCAATCTTACTTTGTAATGGTTGCTGAATTTTTTGACTGAAGACTACTTAATATGATAGCTTTCTTGTTTTATTGGTAGAGGGCATGTCTTTACGTTTCAGTTCTATTCTTTAGAAAAGACATAACACAGTTGAACTCAATTACTTGGTGATGTAAAATTTGGGAACATTCTTCCCTCCTTCGTTGGCCGCAGAAACTCTTTATGAGGCCAGTCCGGTCGTTTCTTATACAACCATAATTTTGAAGAATCTACTTCGTAAACTCTTGGAGTTAGAGGACCAGATTTTCTTGCAATATATTTCTTTTCCATCTTGTGTAATATTCAGCGAAATCAATTATGCTTATGAGATGTTGAAATCTGAATGCTTGATTTCTTAGTTGTTCTCAATGAGGGGTTGGAAATCATGTTTAATATTTTGATACATTAGTGTATAGTGTATGAAGGTCATGAAAATAGTTTCAAGAGTTTTAGTTGATAGTTTTTTCAGGTATTGGACATTTTTCAATGCTTGATGTGAACTTTACATGTTTAAGTATGATTTCAAAGTTTGAACATGGCTTTATTTTCTTGCCTCTTTTCATGGGCATTCTTTGCCTTTGTTATGGTATTTCTGGAAGCGTAATATTGGGTCTTCCGATGATAAATAATGTATATTTACTTGAAGATTTTGAAATGTCAGTGGATTTGGCTTCTATTATGTTTTACTATCTGGTCATTGTGATTTAATTCTGTGAATATATATTGATAATTCTTGCCAGGCTGTTGCTGACATAATTCGCACAACCTTGGGACCCAGATCCATGTTAAAAATGCTACTTGATGCTGGTGGAGGTTAGGGCTCTTATTTTTTAATCATGTTGGAACTTGCAGATAATTGAGAACTTGTGCATTGCATCTGTGCATGGGGAAACATGATCAATGCCTTCATTGCTGGAGAAAGTGATCCTTTTTTGTTATAGTGAACTGAAATAATTTCTACTTTACTGAACACTCTTTTTTGTTACATTTTAGCGATTTTAACCTTGTTTTGGAGCTCTATAAATTTTTATGGCCTTCCTGTAGTTTAGGTTGTGTTGGAATTTGATTTTTAATAGTGTTTGATGTGGCTCACCCCTGTAGTTTGTGGTTTAAAGTAATCCAATGGAACTGAGGCTGCCATTTCTTTTCGTTTTTAATTTACAGGAATTGTAGTGACAAATGATGGAAATGCTATCTTGCGTGAATTAGATCTTGCTCATCCAGCTGCTAAGGCATGATTTATAACTCTCGTGCTTTGTTTTGTTGATATTTGTCTGCAAACCCATTACTATGGCTGCTATATACTCTGGTTCAAAACTTTCTGATACTGTTCTTTTATTGGAATTGCTTAGTCTATGATTGAATTAAGTCGCACCCAGGATGAAGAAGTAGGAGATGGAACAACATCTGTCATCATTCTTGGTATGTTCTAGTGTATTTAATTTAACCTTTTTATGAATCATTATCCAAACTATACTTCTTGTGGACCTATTCTGCATTATTCTTTTATTTGGTTAATATGATTATGAGATGGAAAGCAAAATGATTATTTTGTTTATGAAACAGCATCATTATTTTTGCCTGTTGTCAACAAGTCATGGTGGACTTTCCATTGTGATTGTGCACCTAATTGAGGGGATGATTTTATTTGATTTATTAGATATTTGTTGCTTTGCTCTGTTTTTTGGTGTTAATAAAATTACTTTTATAGCTGGCGAGATGCTCCATGTTGCTGAAGCATTCATTGAGAAAAATTATCATCCTACAGTCATTTGCCGAGGTAAGCAGTATTCATTAGTGGTTCTATTGCAGAAGTCTCTGAGATTGTATATGACAAGTGATGACTTCTATTATACTGTAATGGGCAGCTTATAACAAAGCTCTTGAGGACGCTATTGCTGTGCTTGACAAAATTTCCATGCCTATTGATACCCAGGATCGTAAGTTTAATTGCTAATATTTTTTCATAAGCCTGTTTCTTCCTCTCATAGATTTTTTATAGTTTATAGTTTGCCAAGCTTTTCCAATGCTAAACTTCCCTGTTTTGTGGTAGCTAAAGTAATGCATGAGTAAGATGCTTAATTGGTTCTGAACTCAGTTGGATATTTGATTTTAGGATCCATTATGTTGAAATTTGAAATTGGCTCAACTCAAATCCTAGTGTAAGTGGCACTAATATGGTGATAAACTGAGAAGGCTATGGAGTGAAAAATTATAGTTGAGTTACATGTTATTGGCTATTATCGTATGAATGGTCCATTCATGACTCCATGCAACTTGAAGTGTAAATCAAGATGAATCTTTACTGTGTGGCTGGTTACTGTCATTCAATGGCATGTAATTGTCAGTGCTGTGCTTGCTCCTTTCCACTAGAAGTTGCTTAATTGAGCCTGTCAAACTTTTGGATTTTGTTTATGTTTATATCCATTTTCCTTATTTGTTTTGTACGTGTAGAATTTATGCTTGCTTTCTTGCTTTAAGAGAAAATTACTCTGATTTCATCCATTAGGTTTTTTTGTGGAATTTTTCTTTTCATTGCCGACCCCACTTAGTGGGATAAGGCTTGGTTGTTGTTGTTGTTTTCTTTTCATTGCCATGAAGTTTACTTGCTATTGATTAATCATGCTGCAGGAGGTACAATGCTGGGCTTAGTGAAAAGCTGCATAGGCACCAAATTCACTAGTCAATTTGGAGATTTAATTGCTGTGAGTATCATATCTCCTCGGGCTAGATTTTCCAAGTTGGTTTTTGCTCTTTCATCTTCTCTTGGATGAAAAAGATGTTTGAAGGAGTTGGCTCTGGGTCATATGGTCGCTGTTTCCCCCTCGATTTCTCATAGTAAATTTGACTTGCTTGTTTCTGGTTCATATTGTGATTTTAGCATCTAATAAGACGATAGAGTTTACATCTATAGCAAATGAAATTTTTGGGTTGTGATTTTAGCTCCACATCTCTTGATTTTGTAATGCTTCAGAGCTTTGCATCTATAGCACTGCAATTTTTTCCAACCTTGTACATGAGCAATCAGCATGTAGTTCTGCAAAGTGATAATAGTTTTGCACATTTTCTTGTCTATCATTAGTTTTGTTGTTTCTGTTCAAGTAATTGAGTTAGAAGCCTATATGCTATTATGAGTGCAAATAACTGCTTGGAAGCTGCATAATCATGGAATTTACTTGTATGGTTGAAATTCCAGGATTTAGCCATTGATGCTACCACAACAGTAGGTGTTGATCTTGGCCAAGGTATGAGAGATGTGGATATAAAAAATTATATTAAAGTCGAAAAGGTCCCTGGCGGGCAGCTGGAGGATTCTAGAGTTCTTAAAGGAGTTATGATAAATAAAGATGTGGTTGCCCCGGGCAAAATGAGGAGAAAGATTGTTAACCCACGTATCATCCTTCTGGATTGCCCCCTTGAGTACAAAAAGGGTGAAAACCAAACAAATGCTGAGCTGCTCAGGGAAGAAGACTGGAATATCTTGTTGAAGATGGAAGAAGAATATATCGAGGAGATGTGCATGCAGATATTGAAGTTTAAACCAGACTTGGTTATTACAGAGAAGGGACTTAGTGATTTGGCATGTCATTATTTGAGTAAGCATGGAGTCAGTGCAATCAGGAGGCTGAGGAAAACTGATAATAATAGAATTGCAAGGGCATGCGGTGCTGTTATTGTGAACAGACCAGATGAATTGCAGGAGTCTGATGTTGGGACTGGAGCTGGGTTGTTTGAAGTTAAGAAAATTGGAGACGAGTTTTTTGCGTTTATTGTTGATTGCAAAGACCCTAAAGCTTGTACTGTACTTTTAAGGGGTGCTAGTAAGGATCTCTTAAATGAAGTTGAAAGAAACCTCCAGGTAAGCTCAATGCCTGGAATATGATCTGAGAGCATGCTTTTTTTTGCATTACTGCTTTCTGAAGCTTGTTTGCATGCCAGGATGCTATGTCTGTTGCAAGGAACATTATAAAAAATCCTAAGCTTGTTCCTGGAGGAGGGGCTTCAGAGTTGACTGTATCAGCGACTTTGAAGCAGAAGAGTTCATCCATTGAGGGCATAGAGAAGGTGAGTTTGACATTGCTGTTTCTTCTTTTAAAGGACCATTTGGTATGGAGCATTTTTCCTTTTCTTTGAAATAATATAATCTGGGCCTTGAGTCCTGATGACTATGATTTTTACTGACAGTGGCCCTATGAAGCTGCTGCCATTGCTTTTGAGGCCATTCCCCGCACTCTAGCACAAAATTGTGGGGTAAATGTGATTCGGACTATGACTGCGCTGCAAGGAAAAGTAAAACCAGAAATGCTTGTTTATGCTGTTTGCTGTTTTTTTTTTTTTTTTTGTATTTAATTTTCATTTTTGTGTTGGGAACTTATAGCATGCAAATGGAGAGAATGCTTGGATCGGTATTGATGGAAATACTGGCGCCATCACTGACATGAAAGAGGGAAAGGTATTATACGATAGTTGCCTTTTTGTAAATTTGCATGGCCCTCCCACAACCATGCATAAATCTCCGTTTGTCACAAAAATGATATTTCACACATTTCAAATATTACCAAAATATGTTACCAAATAAAGGGATACCTTGGGCTTGGTGAGCGATACGTGTTAATGTTAAAATGTGTTGTTGATATGATCGCAGATCTGGGATGCCTACAATGTGAAGGCACAAACATTTAAGACTGCCATTGAAGCTGCTTGCATGCTTTTGAGAATTGATGATATAGTGAGTGGAATCAAGAAGAAGCAGGCTCCTGGAGCTGGTCCATCAAAGCCTAAGGTGGAGACAGAGGCAGATGCTGATGGCGAGCAAATTTTGCCAGACTGATAATATTTAAACTGACCTTGCTTTTTGACATGGTTGTTTGAAGATCCTCAAGTTTCTTGGTGGGCGTTGAATCTAATCACAATTCTTAAAAATTTTGGGTCCTTGATAGTGCTTTTGTTATTGTACTTTGAATTGTTTTATCACTAGGAGTTGCAAACTGTTTTTTATTGATGGTTCAGATGTCATCTGCCCTTTGTTTTTTCCATAGACTTTGAATTTGTATGCCAGGGGAAGATCTGAGTCGGTGCTTTATATTATGTAATCCGGCTTCTACTAGAGAACTATCATTGTTAGTTAATTTATCTTATTTTTTTCCGGTACAATGAAGAGCCATAGCTCAATCAAACCAAATTGCAATTAAATTATAGGAGAATTGATCCCATACACTTCTATTTATCAACCATAGTCCACAATGTAGCGGGCTATAATATATTTTATGACTATCCTCCACCATTTTAAAACTAGCCCTTAAGTTTCTGCGAAAGGATGTGTGCGCGCGCGCGCTCGTGCGTTCGATAATGGCCTAGTTTTCACTGCAAAAACCAAAAGTCAATGACAATTAAGTATTGTTTCGTCCCTGTAATATGAACATGCCCATTTGTGCTAGCTTATGCCATGATGAAAACAACGACAAACTAAAGAAGCTCAACTCACATAACAAACCAACAAACCTGACAAAACCACTTTTTTTTTTTTTTTTGCACTGAATGACAAAACACAATTCAAACTACAAAAACAGAGAACAGAAGTGACAAAGCAGCAGCTAGGGCATTGCGAAAGTGAGATGCCACTAAAGGAAGCTGCTTTGCATGCTGGTGGCTTCTTGTCCTCCTCAATCAAGAAATGTGATGGGGAGAGTATATCAAATAATATAGAGTCATTTACAAAGGGGGATTGGAAAACAACAATGAACATTTGATGGAGCCATTGAATATATCTTTTAGTTCAGAAGATATCTAAAGATTTGCTTATTAACATAACATAGTGGTGTTGTGCGATACATGTAGTAAAGTCCAACTAGTAGAAAAAGGTTTGGTGCTAATGTTTTGTAATAAATTTTAATAAGGTTGATATTTATTATTTGAGGATCATAAGCTTCTTCTATCTTCCTCCTTTTGTTCGTTGTCTCCTTTCTTTTTGCTCCTCCTCTTTCCCTTTCATCTTCTTGTCTTGCATCATATTTATATATCGTCTGTATTATTTTATGAAACATAAAAAATACACTTTGAAAACAAAACTCCTCTTATATATTTGTATTGTGTAAAGCAGAATCATTTAAAAGTAAACTAATCCAAACAAAGGTGAAAAGAAGCGCATTGATCATTCCAAATCATTTTCCTATCCACATAAGTGTGAAAAGCACCCTTTGCAATATTGCAAAATATCTAATGTGAAATAAATCAAATAATGAGGGCAAAGAATAGATACCTTTCAACTAATTCCTACAGACACAGGTGTTATGGTTTGAACTTCCAACCACGTATTTAAAGAAGAAAGTCTCCTACCACTCAATAACTTTAATTGTTTCTCATCCCTTTATATCAATAAAAAAGCAAATTGGATGAAGTCCAAAAAAGAAAAAATTGTGTTGTGGTGCTCACAAAAAATTTAGGAAAGGGGTTTGGCTCACCCACAATTCAAGGGCAGAACTTATAACTCTTGATCAACTTGGGCCTGTCTTGTGGGCTCTGGAACATGACAAGCAAACCCTTTATTTTAACCACATAGATAGGTTTCACCCAACTTTAATTAGCCGATAGTCGAATGTTCAACCATTTCGCTAGCTGAACTACAAGTCGACGTGTGTCAAAGAAAGTAACTCTATTAATACATTTGTGAGGGTCATTACTATATTTAAATGTTGAAATATTAATTGTATGATTCTTACATTACATGCAAGTTGAAAACCACTTAAATATATTGCCTCCTATGCTAATTTTAAGAGTTGAACAAATGATTTAAGCTGATTTAATTATAAGATCGTAATCCACTTTCTTCCAATTTTAATTATTTATTTAAAAATCTTTATTAGTTGTACTTAAATATCAATTAATACAGATATTTAAATAAAAATCAAATATCGACAAAAAATTGCTTTCATTGTGTTAAACTCTGACAACTAACTAAATCTCGGTCCAATTTTATGAAAATTGATCAACGAAAAAAGTTGTGTTACCAACAATTTTTGATAGAGTATAATGATGTCAAACAATCTCTATAGCTGAACGTACTCAGTGGTACAATAATTTGTTGCTGCTGCTGCTGTATTTGTATTAATTGTACATAGTATGAGATTTCTACCTAGTGGCAATTACAATGCATTTTATTATAAATTGTACTTTAGGAAAAGCATCCCATATTCATTATTAAATAATTAACTTAATAACTTAACTAATCTTTTATTATCCAAAATTAATTAGCAAACTCTATTACTCTAGTGCCAAGGGAGAGGTGTATTTTATTTAAACGTTCTAATGAAAATCGTGAGTATACTACCTACTCAACATAATTTTGGAAATTAATTCCACCTAGCGCAATAGCCGGTCAAGAACGCCAGTTTTATTTTATTATGCTTTTCTCCTACTTTTCTCTAATCTTAGCAATCTAATAAATCTGATGGCTGAAAAATTATAAAATATTGGCTCACAAATCTCATATACTATCTCTCCCATCCTTATGTTCTAGCTTACACTATCTTTATATTCTTATCTCTTTTTTTCCTTATATATTTTCAGCCATCAAATTTGATGGATAACTAAGATTAAGAAAAGATAAAAAAAAAACATCATAAAAAAAAGTAGGCGTTCTTGACCGTGCAATAGCACAATTGATTTGTTAATGTGGCACGACATTTTCAGTGAATTCGTGTGGATGAATTTAATTAGTAAAACATTAAATACCATTGATTCTCTTAATAAAAATGAACTAATTTAAATGGGATTAAATAATTTCTTTATTTGTCATCACATTTGAGGATAAACAAATTAATTACTTTTAATATCCAAAAGATATTTTAAATATTAATTAAGAGAGGAAAACTTACTACAGTTCTACATTTTTTAAGTCTGCCTGTAATTATATTTATTAAATTATAATATCAGCTTTTAAGATAAGAAAGAGTCTATTAAAGTATCAAACAATTTTCAATACAAATATATTAATAAAAAAGTTAATTTTGTGCATTTTTACATTATGGATTAAGATAGTGAAAAGTCCTCTGGCTTGGAAAGTGGAGTTATAGTACTCTATTTTATATTAATGGATGGATGAGCAACATTGGGTACAACTTAACCTAATCTAATTAGATGGACCCAAGTCTAGTCTAGATTCATCATTGCTATTTGCTAGCTAGGCTCAAATCAATGATTAAATTTAAAACTGATATTTAAAATTTCTTTTCCGGTTAAGTGTTACCCAAAAATATTTTTTTTTTCATTTTTTTTTACGTCTAGTTTGTTAAACATATATATTTTAAGATATTTTTTTCCAACAAATTTATCTTTTGAATATTTTCTCAATAGCAATGAGTATCCTAAATTAAAGATATTGAGTACTATGTAAAAATACATTTAAATAAAAATATTGAATGAACCAAAAATTATTTTAATATATTGAGCGTTATCCTAAAAAATACTCTAGGATATTGAAAATATAAAAATTATTTTAATATGTTAGTATTACTTAAAAAATATATCTTATGATACAAAAGTTACAGTTAACATAATGAATGCAGCCAGAAAAACAATCTAGATAGTGTTAACCCTTGCTTTCACTTCATCAATTAAATCTTTTTGATGGGTTGAAAATTAAAAAATTAATGCTAGATGGATAAAAAAAATTATAAATTGAGCTGGTAGATTTCATTCCTTTTATTATTAATATACAATTAAAGTCTTGGAGTAATTAATTAAAAGTCCTGTGTAAAAACTTAATTAAAATGAAGTCCCACAAAATCGCGTAATTAATTTCAAGTCCTTGACACTAAGTTGTTATCGTCTGGTCAAAAGTTATTACTGGATTGTTACTGAATTCTCAACCACTAAAAACTTTAGACTAGGTGATAACAACTTTTTGGCGTACGATAACAACTTAATGAGCATGTATAACAATTTGTGGCTTATGATAACAACTTAATGAGCATGTGTAACAACTTTGGTTCGATAACAACTTTTGAACTGCGGATAACAATTGAATGAGCAGTCGATAACAACTTTGTGGGACCTGAGATTAATTACGCGATTTCGTGGGATCTCATGATAATTAAGTTCTTTGTAAGGGACTTGTAATTAACTTTCCCTAAATTCTTTTTTAAGAGATTAAAAAACAATTAATTACTTATCTTTTTTTTATACATTAATAAGCAATCAACGCCTTTTCTAGATCCTATTATTATTCGAGCAACCGGCTACTATTTTGGGATTCGAGGCTCCCTTCTCGGTACAAGTGTCTCCTCTATTACTTGAACTCGAGACCTTAAAGGGATCTAACAGAAATTTACACCGCTAGACCAACTATATATTGGTAATTAATTACTTATCTTTATTATTGACAAAACTTATAAACTGATACATATAATTTCATTTAGTCAGATTTATTTAGTTTCCTTAATCTAGACCATAATCTTTATGTTAATCAAAGGGGGGATTCATTCAATGGAAGATTCTATAAAATTGCAGCGGCCAAAGGAGGGAAATCCTGACATTCCCTGAATTCGTCAAATAGATTTCAATTTGAGCCATAGGCGCCAAAAAAAATTGGTTTTTTTTCGTACATACCCGCCAACCCCAAAGTTGAAGACCGAGCCAAAGCAGTAACGCACTCTCTATAACGCTTCTTCTGCAAAACGTCACACCGATTGAGGGTTTTTCCCCCCCAAAAACCCACTGAACCATTCAGCTCATACCAATCATCCAGTTCATTCCTCAGCTGTTCTTTTTCTTTCCTTTTCAGTGTTCATACATTGAAATATTTGAATCTAGGGAAGTGTATTTAACTTGATGGCTCCTGCACGCCTTCTAGATTCTTCTGCACCCAATGATTCATCCATCGTTGGTGTTCCGAAATCAGGTATATATATATGCCCATTTGCTTTCTCTGGGTTTTTCGCACATCTTCTTGCTCTTTTGTGTTTTTCTATTGTGAAGAGATTCTGGGTTTTGTTCACTGTTTATTTTGTTTTCTCCACAAGGTACGTGACGAACGGGGTATTTTTTTTTTGGTGGATAATCAGCGGCTTGTGGCTTGTTTTACTGTGTTGCTTGTGTGTTAATGCGAAATGTGGAATCTTTTTACCTTGGATTTTGTTTTGCGAGTTCGAGTGTTCAACAACACTTGGGCTGTGATTTATTGTTTTGAGTCTGGGTTTGATTATTTCTTGCCTTCTTCACTGGGTGCGCGAAGCTTGTGGTTTTTCCGAACCAAGGTGTTTTTTTTAGGTGGTATTGGATTACTAATCAACGAATTGTTTCTCTCCCCATTTTTTTTTTTAAATTTACCCCTTGTTTTCATACCTATCTTTTTGTCTGATTATGAATCTTATAGTTAGATTTCAACTTCTTCTTCACTGGAAAATGTGACTTGTGCGTTTTCCGGACTGCTATCTTCTGAGTGTTTTTGGATGAACTATTGAATTTCTGTTGTATTTCTTTGGAATATGAATTCCCCAGCTCGTGCAATTGTAGTATAATTGATAATCAATGGTAGCGGAATTCATGCTTACAATGTGATTAGTTTCATCTGGAACTAGGGATGGCAATGTGGCGATTCATGGTGTTGCACATTCTTTCTAACTTTATGTTATAATTCCTATTATCGTAATTTTAGGTGTGAATTATATTGTTATATGAAGTGTGTTGGCGTTGTGACGCTGATTTATATGCTACTTGCTTCAACTTTGACTTTAGCTATAAATAGTGTGGCTTTTTTTTTTTTCCTCAGACTTATTTCAAATCCTAGTCAAATGCTCACTTTCTTGATCCTAATAGTGCGTAACGATTTGGGTACCTATAAGTTGTGATTTAAATTTTTTCCCTATAAATGAAGAGAATAGGAGCAGGTGGAATGGAAACAATTAATATATTTGAAAATATATTTGATGTATCCATAGATCAATCCTTAGATTCTACAGCTGAAACAATGTTATGCGTGTAAGGTGACATTTAATTCTTATTTATTGAGCTCTGATGGTGTATTTTCAACTAGTTACATTGCTCACAAAGACTGTGCCTGTCATTCCATTTCTAACTTATCTACCCTCTCTTACCATGTATGCCTTGTTTTGACACTGTCTCTTTGTATCTTTTCCCTAGATCCTTTCTTGATCATATAAAAAATAAATAGTTTGGAAAATTCAGTCCTTGTTGTGCGGTTGCTAGTTCGATCCTGTTTACCACTAATGCACTTGCACTCTTCATTAATTTGTTTTCTTGGTACTCTGAATTTTTGTGTTGTTCTAGAGTCAATATGTCTTTGGGTTCTATCTGTTTCAGTTGCCTTGAGCCTTTGTAGTACTTTTAGTTTTAGTTATTACCTTTCTGTTTCTTCGTCAGATTTATAGATTTGTCATCTCTTTCATTGATGTCATGGACTTTATAATTAATTAGGTAAAAAGAGCAGCAAGAGTAAACAAAAAACGGTTGTTTCCAAAATCAAAGACGAAGTCATGGCTGGGGATGGGCAAAGAAAGAGAGGCTCTTCACAGAGAAGTGAGCAGCCCACTGGTTCTCGTAAGATGCCAAAAAGAGCTGCGGCATGTAAAAGTTTGAAGGAAAAGTCTGTTCACTTACCTGAGAAGGCTTGTCTTATTGAAGTGAAGAAGGAAGAGGTAGTTGAAGAGGAGCTTCTAGCTGTGCGCTTGACTGCTGGACCTGATGATGTTGATGGTCGTCCAAATAGGAGGCTCACCGACTTTATTCTTCATGATGAAAATGGTACAGAACAACCTCTAGAGATGCTGGAAGCCAATGATCTGTTTATCTCTGGAGTTATTTTGCCTCTTGAAGAAAGCCTTGATAAGAAGAAAGAAAAAGGCATTAGGTGTGAAGGATTTGGACGCATTGAAACATGGGACATATCTGGTTATGAAGATGGCTCTCCAGTGATCTGGCTTTCTACTGATGTTGCTGATTATGACTGCTTAAAACCTGCCACTTGTTACAAGAAATATTACGACATTTTCTATGAAAAGGCTCGTGCCTGTGTGGAAGTTTACAAAAAACTCTCAATATCATCTGGTGGCAATCCTGATACAAGTTTAGATGAGTTGCTTGCTGGGATGGCACGGTCCTTGAGCGGAAGCAAGGTATTTTCTGGAACTGCTTCTGTGAAGGAGTTTGTTCTTTCTCAGGGTGAATTTATCTATAAGCAACTGATTGGCTTAGATATGACATCCAAGAAAAATGACAGGATGTTCTTGGATATTCCTGTTCTTGCCTCCCTAAGAGAGGAGAGCAAGAATTATGGAAACTTAATACATGCCCAGGTATTTCCATCTAGTGGTAGTTTAAAGATTGATTCAGGTGTTGGGGATGATGAGAACAAGATTCAGGCAAGCTCAACCACTGATCTAGTTGAGGAAGATGAGGATGTGAAGTTGGCCAGGTTGTTGCAAGAGGAAGAGCTTTGGCAATCTATGAAGCAGAAGAAAAGCCACAGATCTTCCTCTGCACCAAGCAAATTTTACATTAAAATCAATGAGGATGAGATAGCAAATGACTACCCTCTACCTGCATATTACAAAACCTCTCTTGAAGAAGTTGATGAGTATATAGTTTTTGGTGATGATATTGCGGTGTATGACCCTGAGGATCTTCCTAGAAGCATGCTAAATAACTGGTCTTTATACAATTCAGATGCCAGGTTGATTTCTTTGGAACTTCTCCCTATGAGACCCTGTTCAGAGATTGATGTTACAATCTTTGGATCAGGACTCATGACTGAAGATGACGGAAGTGGATTCAATCTGGACACTGATGCCGGTCATCCTTCTTCCACTGGGTCTGGATCACAGGCTTCAGGTGGAATCCCTATTTATCTGAGTGCGATTAAGGAATGGATGATAGAATTTGGTCCATCCATGATTTTTGTCTCTATTCGGACTGATATGGCCTGGTAAGTTGTCCTCTGCATAAAATTGAGTGATACACATTTCTTACATTTAAAAATTCCTGTATGGTGATAAATTATATGGGTGCGGTTGATAAAAAAATATGGATGTAAAACCTGTATTATTCATATCAATGTCAACTGAAACATAATGAAAATAGGACATACATTTTTATGGAATTGAACACTTAATATTTGTTTTTTTGTTGCTCATGAGTTGTCATATCTATAATAGTAAGTGAATTTTTAAATCCGCATAAGTAGAAGTGGAATTATATATATATATATAATGTTGATGCACATACATTTAATAGCAATTTGACAGTAGATCTTAATAATGACATCAAAACTTTCCTTTCAGGTACAGACTAGGCAAGCCATCCAAGCAGTACGCTCCCTGGCATGCAACGATTATAAAAACTGCCAGGCTTGCTATGAGCATAATCATTTTGTTGAAGGAGCAGAGCCGAGTATCACGGCTTTCTTTTGCAGATGTCATTAAGGCAGTATCAGACTTTGGTCGGGATCATCGCTCCTACATTTCATCTGATCCAGCAACAGTCGAAAGATACATTGTTGTCCATGGACAGATAATTCTGCAACTGTTTGCAGAATATCCTGATGCAAAGATTAAAAAATGTGCATTTATCACTGGCCTTATGAGTAAAATGGAGGAGCGGCGCCACACTAAGTGGTTGGTGAAGACAAAGAAGGTTATAACCAGAAGTGAACCAAATTTGAATCCTAGAGCAGCCGTGGCCCCTATTGTATCACAGAGGAAAGCCATGCAAGCTACTGCAACAAAACTTATTAATAGGATTTGGGGAGAGTTCTACTCGAATTATTTGCCTGAAGATTCAAAAGGAGCTTTGAGTGAGTCAAAGGAAGAAGATGAAGCTGAAGAGAGGGAGGAGCAGGAGGATGAAAATGAAGACGATGATGCTGAGGGGGAGACATCATTACCTTTGGAAGAAACCCATAAATCGCCTTCAATGTCAAAACAGACCAAATATCTTTCCCCTGATGGAGAAGTAAGGTGGGATGAAAAGTGTGAAGGCAAAACAAGTTCTGGCTGTGTCCTGTACAAAAAAGCTATTGTTCATGGGGAAGAAATATCTGTAGGGCAATTTGTGTCTGTGGAAGTTGTAGAAGTAAATGAATTTCCTGAAATCTATTTGGTTGAGTATTTGTTTGAATCATTGAAGGGAAGAAAAATGTTCCATGGAAGAATGATGCAGTATGGATGTAGGACAGTTCTTGACAATGCTGCTAGTGAGAGAGAATTGTTTTTGACAAATGATTGTAAGAATTTGGAACTGGAAGACATCAAGCAGATTCCTGCTGTTGAAATTAGGAAAATTCAATGGGGACACCAACATCGGAAGGATAATATCGCTGCCAATAAAAATGATAGGGCCAGAGCAGACGAGAGGAAGGAGAAAGGACTGCCTATAGAGTTTTATTGTAAAAGCCTGTATTGGCCTGAAAGAGGTGCTTTCTTTAGGCTTCCAACTGAGACTTTGGGTCTAGGCACAGGCATCTGCCACTCTTGCAAATTGAAGGAAGCCCAAAAGGAAAATGATAAATTTTCTGTAAACTCATCCAAGACTGCTTTTCAATTTCAAGGAACTGAATATGCTCTCCATGATTATATTTTTGTAAGTCCATATGATTTTGAAGACAGAATAGAGCAGGGAACTAATAAGAGTGGAAGGAACATAGGTTTGAAGCCATATGTTGTGTGCCAATTGCTGGAGATTATTTTGACAAAGGAAAAGGGAGAACCTGAAGTGAAATGCACCCAGATCAGAGTCAGAAGGTTTTTTAGACCTGAAGACATATCAAATGAGAAGGCATACAGCTCCGACATTCGAGAGGTATAGGCTAATCATAACTTGTCAAAAGAAATAACTCGTGTACATAAACACACTTGGACAGTATCTATGAAACGCTATATTGAATTAGCAATTAAAACTGACCATTGCCATTGCTTGATGTGAGAATGGCTGGAATAATGAATTCATAAATGGTTGTGTTCTAAGAATGCATGCATGCCTATATGCACATTTCTTTTTTCATTCTTAGATTTCATGTACAATATTCTTTCTTTTTTTAGTTTTTCGACATTTGGAGAGCTTGAACCCTTGATCACTGCCCCACTCCACGCCACCCTTGTGAAAAATGTTGCTATGTTCTCACAGATACTTTTTGTGTGATTTTTTTACTTGACTTTTGTAGGTATATTACAGTGAAGAAACATACGTAATACCTGTAGAATCTGTGGAAGGAAAATGTCAAGTGAGAAAGAAGAATGATGTCCCAGCATGTAGTTCCCCTGGAATTTTTCAACACATGTTCTTCTGTGAGCATTTGTATGATCCTGCCAGTGGCTCACTCAAGAAGGTATGGATACCTAGCCCCTTCATGTGCATGTAACCTCTCCATCAAATGAATCTTTGAGGGCAGTGGATACTGTTTAATGATTTATACAAGATCATTGTATTTTTACAATCTTAGCCTATTTAGCTTTCATGAGGCCATGCCATTGAACTAATACACGTGCAGTTAATTAGCTATCTTCTATGCCGTCTCATGTTTTTGTAATTTAATTGGTGATCTCAATCTTGTCATGGTACTCAGTATAAGTGATATTTATAACATGGAGTATTTTATTTATGACGACATATGTTGCATTTTAGCTAAAGCTTGTTCTTGTTTGGTCTAAGGACAATGATATATGGTTTCTACATTAAACTTTATATCACTGCAAATACATTGCCCCTTTTACTTACGCATTAATTTTATAAGCTGATACATGTATAATTATTATTCACGTGATTTATATAAAAGTCTGTAGCAACTACAGTAAATGCTTTGTATGAATAACCATAATTATTTTGTGCTTTTACCATTCAATTCAATAGCTGCCAGCACATATCAAAGTACGATACTCCAGTGGAGATACCGGTGAGGGTGCAACTAGAAAGAAGAAAGGAAAGTGCAAAGAGGGAGAAGACATTTCAGAAAGAGATGAGGAGAAAAAGACATCTTGTGAGAATCAATTAGCAACCCTAGACATTTTTTCTGGATGTGGTGGTTTATCAGAGGGGTTGCAGCAATCAGGTAAATTTAATTACACTTCCATGACAAGAAACAATATCTTCTCTATATGCATCATATATCTTGTGCTTTAATGCTTTAATGCCACAGGAGTTTCATCAACTAAGTGGGCTATTGAGTATGAAGAACCAGCTGGAGATGCATTCAAACTCAACCATCCTGAATCATTGGTTTTTATCAACAACTGCAATGTCATTCTTAGGTAAACTTTCACATTGCCGTAAAACTCTCCCCATACCCAATGTTGAAATCGGATCCATTTGTTAGTAAACTCATGATACATTGTAATGCAGGGCTGTGATGGAGAAGTGTGGGGATTCAGATGATTGTGTTTCAACCTCTGAGGCTGCAGAATTAGCTGCTAAATTAGATGAGACGGAAATAAATAATTTGCCTATACCAGGGCAAGTGGATTTCATTAATGGAGGCCCTCCATGTCAGGTCAGTCTAGCTTCTGGAATTTTAGTGATTTTTCTAAGAAAATCCTTGAGTACTTGTTAAATAATTGTATGTCTTGTGCCAGGGATTCTCTGGGATGAACAGGTTCAACCAGAGTACTTGGAGTAAAGTTCAGTGTGAGATGATACTAGCATTCTTATCTTTTGCTGATTATTTTCGGCCAAGGTATTTCCTGTTAGAGAATGTGAGGAACTTTGTGTCTTTCAATAAAGGACAGACATTCAGATTAACCTTAGCTTCGCTTCTTGAGATGGGTTATCAGGTAAACTGTTCAACTGCAATTTGTTTAATTTTTCTTGATTAGTTACACTTTGGGGGAACTAATGAATACTCATTTGTATGTATGAAGGTGAGGTTTGGTATCCTAGAGGCTGGAACTTTTGGTGTTTCCCAGTCAAGAAAACGGGCATTCATATGGGCAGCCTCCCCAGACGACATTCTTCCTGAGTGGCCAGAGCCAATGCACGTGTTTGCAGCTCCAGAGTTGAAAATCTCTTTATCAAACGGGGTCCAGTATGCTGCCGTTCGCAGTACAGCAAATGGTGCTCCATACCGTGCCATAACTGTTCGAGACACCATTGGAGATCTCCCTCATGTGGAAAATGGAGCCTCTAAAGCAAACTTGGAGGTATAATGTCACAAGAAAAAATATCTTTTAAGATACCCTTTTTGTTTTTCTCTTCACTTGAATTCTCCCATGCACTGACCTGAGTCTTTGTTGCGCAGTATCAAAGCGATCCTGTTTCATGGTTTCAAAAGAATATTCGGCGTGATATGGCTGTCTTGACCGACCATATATCAAAGGAAATGAATGAATTGAATCTGATTCGATGTAAGAAGATCCCTAAGAGGCCAGGTGCAGATTGGCGTGATCTTCCTGATGAGAAGGTAATATTGAATTCTTTTTTGTGGCTTTAGAGACAACTATATTGATTGAACTGAGTTATAATGTCAACTCTATCAATGAAATTCAGGTAACACTGTCCACGGGACAAGTAGCAGATTTGATACCATGGTGTCTGCCCAACACAGCTCAGAGACACAATCAATGGAAGGGGCTGTTTGGTCGGTTGGATTGGGAAGGAAATTTTCCAACTTCCATTACAGATCCTCAGCCAATGGGGAAAGTTGGAATGTGCTTCCATCCTGATCAAGACAGGATCCTTACTGTTCGAGAGTGTGCTCGATCTCAAGTTAGTACATTCATCTTGGTAACTTACTATTTTGAAAGTCCAACAGGTGAAATAGTAAAAGATTTATATTAACAGTATTAGGCAGTGATAAACTACTTTCTCCATGTAAAACAAAAAATGATGTGTCTGTTCTGTCTGTCTCAGAAGGTAATTACAATTCCAAAAATGGCTGATAATTTTGAATGCAATGATCTTTCTTCCCTTCCCAAATAGGGAAATGGTGCCATTTGATTTGGTATAGACTGAATTAACATTCCTCATATTCATCAACGCAGGGTTTCCCAGATAGCTATCAATTTTCTGGAAATATCCAACACAAGCACAGGCAGATTGGGAATGCTGTTCCTCCTCCTTTGGCATTTGCATTAGGGAGGAAACTGAAGGAAGCCTTAGATAGCAAGAAATCCAATTAGGGAGATTCAGGTTACAGAAATGGATTATTCTGGGGTTAAATGATTGTCTCAATCCTGGAAAACTGTAAATTATCGTCATTTGATCGTTGTATAGAGTAACATGGAAGCAAGTAAATGGGGGGTTATTCTTGACATTAGATTTTTTTTTTGCCAATACTTTAGAAATTTGAGTCATTATCTTTCGCAAAGATCGAAATAGGGTGTCTTTGAAAAACTCGTCCATTGTAATTGTTTTCCTTATATTTACATGCCAATCAATGCATGATTTGCAGATGTTTCGTTTTCTAGAAAAGGATTATTAAAGCACAGACATGTCAGATGTTTCAATTATTATCTTAAAAGCACTTTGATAAAGATGTTGATTCTTAAGACTATTTTTAGTAGTAAGGATAGTATTAATACACAAATGGTGTTTAGATTTACTTTATTGATGTGGGAAAAAAACTGACAAGTAATGTACGTTCATATGTAACTAAATAGAAGAAGAATTATAAGGGAGTCGAAACCTTATAATTGACTTAATTATTACACATTATAGTAACTAAACTTTTAGTTATTTATCAAGTAAAACAAATACTTTTAACACAAAAAAATAGGATAGTCCTCAGCATTAAATTTTGGTGGATGCCATTATAGATAGTCCCGTCCCATTGCTTGAATAATTAAGTTTTACTTTTAGTGAAAATGAAAATATCACTGGAGAAATGTTTAAAAATTTAACTTTTTTTGCCATGAAAAATATGGTACATTTATTTCACAAGTTGGACAAGTGGTAAGCAAGAGGCAAAAGAAGACAAATGGCACAAGTGGAGGGAGAAAGAGACGGGCACTAAATTATGAATTATGAAGTGAATGAAAAGTTGAAAACTACACCACTGAATATGTTAAGCCCTTGGCCTTCTCTTGTCACATCATTTTGTCATTTGATCTGTAATTATAATTTTTTTAAACAAATGTAAGGGCATGTTATAACCGTGTGTAAGAAAACAAAAAAGACTGTCAAATAGTAAGTAATAAGCTAAATTCTTTAAAAAATTATATTTCTGAATTAACATTGAGTTGTTAAGAAGTTTATAAATAATAATCATGCAATGAATTTAATGAGAAATTAATTCAATATTGTTTCTCTAAGGAAATGATTTAAAGTAACCATTAATTCAACTTATCATGATTAAGTGTCTAATTTTTTTATGGTGTTTATAAGTGGATGATTTATAGTGTTTTAAGAGTTTCTATCAAATCATTGAAGACATTGATATCTCATTGTTTCCTTGATTCTAAACTACCTTATACTTGTGGTGGTCAAAAAATGGATAATGTGAAATTGAAGGTATTTTATATAACTTTTCGTTTTATGATGGATTACAAGAATTAAAACAAATGGGTCACCAGCAATCAGGGAGTGAACTGTCGAGACATTACAATGACTTACACAAATACAATGAACTAACAAATAAAAACGAGACTAAAAATAAGAACAAAAGACTATGAGCTTTCGGTGATTAGGAAACTTTTTGTGCTCTTGAGGGTAACTAAATTCTTTGAGTGAGTTTAGGTTATCATTTTCCCATTGTCTCTTCTGTTTTTATCCTTGTGTATCTTCTAGAACCGTTCCTCAGATCGTGGGAGTGGAGTTCCTATTTTTTCTCCACGATCCTTTCGTTCCTGCTCCTGTGGAACGAGTTCTCCTTGAAGGGCGTGATGGTTTCTGGATATTTGGCAACTAAGTTTTACTTCTTCCTCTGGCTTACACGTATCTCTTATCCGTTATATGGTTTCTTCCTATTGCGAGCTCTTTGCTTCAGGTTATGTCTTCTGGATGATGGTAGTTGATCGCGCCTATTGGGTGTCGGACTCGTGGAGGTCATGTCTCTTCGTGGCAGGGTGTTGTGAGTGCTTGTTGAGTCAGACACGTCTGGATATAAGGCTTCACTTTATGTGCCTTTGTGGTTGAGCCTATCTCTTGAGTCCAGGTGAAAAGAAGCGGCTTTCTTGGAATGAGAGGGAAATTTTGTGGGCTTACAATACCTTTGAAAATACCTCAGTGAAAGAAAAAGAACTTTTTTAAAAAAAATTAAAAACCTTCTATTTAGTAGTTATTGTGATCTCAAATAATCAAGATCCCCAGAATTTTTAACCCAATTAACTTCATGTGCTATCCATTTAGAATGTGGCATTTCAATTTGTCCTCAACACGTTCATCTTACCAAAATATTGAGCCTTGAGGTGATTAAATGAATTTTGGAGTGACTAATAAGAACAATGGCTTCTTTAAAGTGTTTTTTAAAAATAGAATTGTATTAATATTGTATCAATTTTGTGAGTATCCAAAAATTTTGTTTATTCGATCAAATTTGCCTTAGAGATGTTAAAAGAGCAGTGGTGCTCATATTCGTTAACTGTCAACACTTTTGTTTTTTCCAATCAACATTGGTTTTTTTATAGTTAGAGTGACTTTGCTCCTTTTTGAATTTTTTTTGGGTGGAGTTGATTCAACAATAATTTTTCGATGCACAGCTCCTACACGAAAACTACTGAAACAAAATTGAACATTAATATTTTTGTATAGATAAGCATACATTGAGCAAACTTCTATGCCATGTTGTTTTACAAGTTTTAAGATGCCCTACTCCTTTCTTGGCATTATCTGGGATCCAAGTATGGAGTACTCTTTTAGATTCTAAGCTAACATTTAATTTACTTACATATAATATATGTTATATTTAAGTAGTCTTTTTTACCTTTTTAGTCTCTATAAACTAAAAAGTCAATTTGATCATATATTTAAAACTATAATATAATTTTTAATAGTTAACCTCTTTTAAACAAATTTCTTAAGCTTTAGTATCATCATAACGAAAATAGGAAGAAGAGTGGAGAATTTTAGAAGTTGAAATAAAAGGCCTCTTGGGATAAATTTTCATCTATATTCCCTCCAATTTTAATTATAAGACCACTTTGATTTTTGTAACTTTTTTTCTAGTCCAAAAAAAAGTAATTTCAGTCCTAAAGAAAATCTTTTTTCCTCAAAACTAATTTATTCTACTTATAAATTAACTTATAATCTAATTTCATGTGACATATGTTATAATTTAGTGGTCTAATTTGCTTCTTTAACTTAAAAAAAAAAATCAATGTGTCTTATATTTAAGGTCGGAGGGAGTATCATCACATCACATCACATCACATCAAAGCAGAATGAGACTTTCTGATTTTTTTTTAATACAAGAGACTTTCTGTTTTTTCTTAAAGATAATTTAAGGACAGATATCATCACATCAAAGCTAAAAACAAGGATTGTTGTTGCAACCTTTCACTTTACTTTTATAGAAAAAATTTCATGCCATGAAATTATACGATTATTGGCAAGACCGATCTGTTTTTACTTTTTAGTGAGATGATAAGACTATTTGTATTCTTGTGATTAACCAATATTAAGTGAAAATGACTTGCCGCTTATAATTAAAAAACCACAGAGTATAAAGGGGATGGCCTGATCAATCACATTTTTAATTTTTTTATTCTTCTCCAACTTAAAATGCATATTTTTCATTTATCGTATAAATTTTATGTAAAATTTTATTGGTCTGTCTGGTCTAAACAATTGAAACAGTATTTTTCTATAAGATACCAGAACTCAATGGCCAATCAAATTCCACAAGATTAAGATTTTGTTGACATAAGAGGGTGCTTTACAAATAATTTTTTCATTCTATATTCATATATAACTAAAAAATAATGAAAAACGTAAAATACGATCATGTATAAATTCAATTCGGTCTTTTCGCCAATTAAAATAATATTTTTTAAAAAAATTGAATCAAGACGGTGGAGATAAGAAGAGTTCCCTCTAATCTTCGAAACGATGCATAGGGAAAGTGGTTTCTTTTTTTTAGGAGGTAATTATTTATAGGGAGAATTGTATATAGGTTCCAAGTAAGAAAATTAATTTCAAATAGGTTAATTGACAATTTCTTAACTTGTTAATAAAGATTATTGCAATTGTTAATAGTTGCCATTAACAACTCATTGGGACCTCTCTGAAATTAATTCTCTTATTTAAAACTTATGTGCAATTGTCCCTTATTTATTTATATGGGAAATAAACACAAGTTCGTTCTAAGGAAGAGCAAAAGTAACAACTAGATTCTTTAAAATCATTAAATTGTATTGAACCCTTGAAAATATGTGAGATTTAATGAAGTTGTACAAGTATTGAATTGCTTTTAACAACTCTTAAGTAACCTAGTCATTATAAATAATTCAATGAGTGATATTAAGATGCAATTTGATTCAATGTAACACATGTCTCTAACCCAATTACCTCATTCTCTCTTGCAATAACTACTTAGAAATCATAAGTGACATAAAGTGTGCCTCTACTTTCATGGAGGCAATTATTAACTGGGAAATCACACATAGGTCTTATTTAAGAGAAAAATAACACCCGGGTTGTAGAAAACATCAAATTGTATTGAAGCCCATAAAGACATTGGCGAGATTAAATTAAATTGCATCTGTAATTATTAACAAGTCTTCAAAGATTGTGTTATTATTGATGATGCAATTCAATTTAATCTTATCCAACTCCCCTATCCCAAAAATTTCACCTTGTTCAATTGCTTGTTCACAAAATCCCTCACACATGAAATTAGCTGAGATGACTGGGGCAATTCCGGAAAAAAATAAAATGCATGAATCATGTTTGGATACTCGATTAGCTCAACCTTCTTCCCGGATATCTTCAACCACTCATAATACTTCCTTTGCCGGTCCACCAACGGGTCTAACCCGGCCACAAATATGATAGTATCCGGGAAATCGATGCTCGAAATATCCGACCCGTTCGGTCCGGTCACGTTAACCGCCCCATGGTCACGGTCTGACCCAACTGGCAAGAAAAGATCCCACATCCAATCTGTATTGCCCACCATAGTCAATGGGGCTCCGTCGAGTCGGATCTCGGATTCGGTCCGGTCCACACCGGCAAAAAAAGGCTGTATGGAAACCAACCCGACGAGCTTAACCCGTCGGAGCCCCTCTTGCCTGACCCGACCCGCCAAGTGATGGGCCAAGTTACCACCCGCACTATCACCCGCCAAGAAGCATTTTGACACGTCAGCAACCTCAGGCAAAACGTCGTCGTTTAAGTCGAGGAACTTAACGGCGTCAAATCCGTCGTCGTATTGAGACGGACAACGGTGCTCGGGACAGAGACGGTAGTTAACGGAGACGACGACGGCTGGAATGGAACGTGAAAGTTGACGGCAAACGGCGTCGTATGGTGGGGAAGAAGCGGAGAAGAAAGAGAAAGCGCCGCCGTGGAAGTAGACGATGACGGGGAGGTTAACGGCAGAGGTGGTGGTGGGAGTGAATAGACGGAACCAGAGGTTACGGGAGGAGTTGACGGTGACGTCGGAGGATTTAACGCCGTCAATGGGGTTGGGGGTGGGTGGGAGTGTGGGGTTGAAGAAATCAAAGAGACGGCGGTTAAGTGTGCCGTTACGGCGGCGAGAGATGTTGATGAGGAAGGAGAGGAAGAAAACTGAAAAGCGTACTTTCAATGGAAGATGGGAGGTTGAAATGGAAGCCATTGTTGTTGTTGTGGTCTGTGTTTTCCAGTGACATTTGTCTTTGACAGATGCATGCATTTATAAGCAGCAAGTACGTATAGTGCATTACTACGTTAGACTACTCGAGATTTTTATTAGGCCACTAAACAACAATAATTGAGAATCAATTTAAAAGTTAAATGAGAAAAATTTAAGTTGTCATAGTCGTGTCGTCGGTTGAAAGTTATTATTAAAAAAAAAACAAGTTAAACAATTGTGAATAATCATAACTTATTATGATTTATGTTCCTATGAACCTCATTTTAATCAGAGGATTATATGGGAACCTCGTCTTGATGAGATTTTTTTTATGGGAGCTGTTGTTGTAGAACAGACGGAAATAAACCCTGAAAGCAAATGATCTGAGTCGCGCAAAATTGCACTGTCCTTAGAGTGATCCGCGCTACCATCGGCAGATTGGCAGCGGCACCCTCCAGGATTAAACAGACCCCTCTCGCGCGGTGCAAGGAAGCAAGAACTGACGGAAGGCTTCTGTAAATCGGCAGGGAGAAAGAGAGAGAGAGAGAGAGAGGAAAGCTGTGTGTATTCTCAGTCACAACAACCACCCTTTTATAGACGAGGAAAGGAAAGGCACATGCATCAGTGAACACACCCCTTCCGATCCGACGTACACGTCTGATGAGAACGGGTATGTTGCGCTTCGGAAGAAACGGTAAAACTCTTAGGAACCGTTCTGCCCACACACAGACGCATATTTTCGGATCCAAAGGGTTCTCAACTTTTGAATCACAAAAAACACGGTTTTCAGGTAAGCATTAATTATAAAAAAAAAATATTCTGAAAACCATCAAAAATATTTTTCGCAAAAAGGTGCCAAGCCTCATATTACACGCGCACAGGGGGGGAAATCGCCGGAATTCAACTGGATTTCCCACTGGTGGCCCATTGTCGTGCGCGCGAGCCCACTTCTCTCAAGCCCATGTTACTAGCCCATAAAGTGTTTTAACTTATATAGGCTAGTATTCCCACAAGTCTAAGCAATGTGGGACTTCTTACTCTTTTGACACACCCACATATATACTCATTTTCACAACAGCTGTAACTAATTTGCAAAAGTTTTTCTTAAATTTGGACTTGGTCGCATCTAGTAAAATGTGAACATTAATTTATATAGGAAAAAGCTGACCTCCAGTTATTCATATGCATTATGTGGGGCTGACGAAATCTTTGAGAGCTTATCTTTAAATTTACTCTATTTTAGCTTTGACTCCTTGTATCATCAGAATCATGAGTTTAAAACTTCGTGAAATGTTAAATTAACATTATATTTACTTTATATTTTTGAAAAATCTAAATTTTGTATCATAACTTATGAGCAATTTGAATTATTAATGATGTTGATGAAAAATATTATTTCTATTGATCTCAAATACATGATATATTTATCTTATTTGATTATATTAAATAAGTTAATTAAGTTGATTAACTTTTCTAAAACATCCAAACATCTTTCTTAATTCCCCACTCTCTCATTTGATTAATGTTAATTAACGGAGTTTCAATAATGACAAGTTTGAAAATGATTAATAGAAATTAGAAATTGATCGTAGATACATGACCAAGATGAATTCTATCATATGAACCTTTGGAGGAGTTTTGAAATTTGAGAATATTTTTCGATGATTTAACTTCTACCTCGTTTATAAGTCTGCATCAACTATAACTTAAGTGCAATTTAATCCAAAAGTTTGGACCTCACTTATAATCCAATCCCCAAATAAATAAAATTTGTCCATTCACCTGAGTGCCAAATTAGATTTTACAAAAAGGGTTATTACGAAAATGATGACAAGAAAATGAGTGTTCCGGGTATAATTAGTAGATATAATTAATGATATATATCTTTTGGGATTGACCAATCAGAAGCTTCTTATGAACATAATTTTAGGGGCTTCTTATGAACATAATTTAGGGCTTATTTTAAATATAATAATTCAAAGTAATGATTATATTTTTCTTAAATATATATCTTAGATATAATAATTCAAAAACAATGATTATATTTTTCTTAAATATAATTAGTAGATATAATAATTCAAAAATAATGTGGACGTCTTATGAATAGTAACTTGGTGGAAGAGTATTTATAGATATATAAATAGATATAGATATAGATAGATAGATATAGATTATGGCCAATCAGTCTTTAAATTTAAATATACTTATTAGTAGATATAATTAGTGTTTATGGCTTATCTTAAATATAATAATTCAAAAATAATGATTATATTTTTTTAAAAATATAATTAGTGATATATATATTTTGGAATTGACCAATCAAATATAATTAGTGATATAATTAGTAGATTATATACTTAGTGATAATTTGACCCATTGATCTGAATAGAACTAATCATCTGGGCCGTTAATTTCTTATGAATAGTGTTTTGGTAGAAGAGCAATTTATGTTATATAGATATAGATTATTTGGAAGGAGGATATATTTATTTTGCTATCACCCTAATTTTTGGGTTGATCATCAAAATAGGAATCTTCATTCATGAGAAGATAATAATTCTTTTTTTTAATAATTTAACTATATTAATCATATTAATAAATACTATTGATTTTCATTTTAACTGCAGTATTTTTACGTTTTGAGCAATTTATATTGACACAAGGTATATAAGGAAGAATTGGATATTAAACTTTATATGAATGGTACAATATAATTTTAATTTAAATACACTTACCATTTATTTTTGTTGGCAGTATCGTGTTTAACAGCAAATTAACATTGAATACTGATGATGTGATTTCCATCCCAAAAGACCTACTATTATTTCTTTCAGGTGAACCATGGATTACATTGTCCAAAATACATACTCAGGTTTGCTATCAAACATGGAAGATAGGTCTTACTTTAGAGATCGTGCCATTTTAATCGCCACACTATCTGTTGTTGATGAAGTCAACAGTTTCATGCTATCAAAGCTTCTAGGTAAACAATTATTCATTTATTTGTCATTGTCGTTCACTTTTTATATTTATTAATTTCATTGATTTTTACAACATAACGTAGGTGAAGATGTTGTATATATAAGTGCTGATAGTGTTTCTAGACAAAAAAATACAGCCAATTCCATGGCCAAGCTGCACACTGTTGAGTTTTTGAATTCAATTAATATGTCTGGACTGCCAAACCATATGTTCAAATTGAAAACTGGTGCTCCGATAATGTTGATGCGAAATATTGATAAATCCATTGGACTTTGTGATGGAACAAGATTGATTGTCATGCACTTGGAAAAACGTGTCATTGGAGCTGAAATCATAACTGGAACTCATGTTGGGCCGCATGTTTTGATCCCATGGCTGTCAATCACTCCCTTGGAATCATATTTTCCTTTTATTCTATGTAAAAGACAATTTCCAGTTATCTTGTCTTTTGCTATGACGATCAATAAAAGTCAAGGATAAAGCTTGCATAATGTTGGATTATATTTGCCTCGGCCTGTTTTTACACATGGTCAGTTATATGTAGTGATATCTCAAGTCACGCACAGAGAGGGGTTGAAGATTTTAATTCTTGATGAAAATGGCCAACCTACTGATAGAACTTCAAATGTTGTATATAAGGAGGTTTTTTTGTAATCTTAAATTTATTCAATACATTATTATTGCGTTTTCCCTTTATTCCTTTCAGTCAATGTATACATTTTAAGTGATTCATATTTTGTGTTATTGCAAATCATGAGACCTTTGTTTTTTTTAAATAATTGGATTATTTTTCACTACATTACAAAATTATTTAAACCTATATTGTTCATGTAACACTTGCTTTTTTCTTATTTCATTTGTCATGCGTATACAACCCATATACATATTTGCCAAAATAATATTTGTTAATTGCTCAACATTTAAATTAAAAGAAGAACAACATATTTGATCAGTTACTACTATATGCACCCTTGCATCGCACGAGGTTCTGATCTAGTTAAATCTAAAAGTTGTTTTCGTTGGGTTAAAAGTTGTTAATGAAAAAAAAAAGTTAAACAATTGTGAATAGTTATAACTTAATGTGATTAATGTCCCTATGAACTTTTAGTCCAGAAAAAAAAAGTTCCTGTGAACCTCATTTCAATTAGAGGATTCTATGGGAACCTCATCTTGATTAGATTTTGTCTATGTGAGCTGTAACTAATTTGCAAAAGTTTATCTTAAATTAGGACTTTTTTGGTCACTTCTTGTAAAATGTGAACATTAATTTATAGAGGAAAAAGCTGACCTCATTCATATGCACTATGTAGGGCTGATGCAGTCTTCGAGAGCTTATATTTAAATTTACTCTATTTTAGCTTTGACCTGTAGGAGTGGAAATAGGCTTGGTTTAGGTAGGCTTTATTTAAATAGATCTAGGCTTGTAATAAAAATGTGAAGATTAAGCATGGGCCTAAACCTGTATATATGCCATATTTTCGGCCTAGGCTTTCAAAAGGCCTGATAAAGGTTGAAGCCTGTTTAAAAGTCTACTTAAGATGTAAACTTTTAAATACATTTAAAAATTTTTGCATCTAATTCCGCATATTACCCTTTAAACCTATTTGAAAAGACTATGTATATTTCACAAAGTATTTTTGCCATAAAAAAGATATTTTTCTCTTACTTTTACTGTTGAAACCAATCAAACCATGATAAATTATTTTTATTGAGATTATAATATTTCATTTAGACATAACTGAAATAAACTTGCAAGTTGTAAAAATTATGATGTTTTAGAAAATCATATAGAGTAGAAAAGAGTAACTGAGATAGCACTGTATTTTAACTAATTAAAAGGAAGAAATCAAAAAGAGGTGAACAACTACTAATTAATAAAAAAGTTCAGTTTTGTGGATAAACAATGAGATGTGAAGTTTAGAATTAAAGTTCACTTGGTAATGTTATAAATAATTTATATAATTAATTTATTTTATATTATACATAATAATATAACTTTAAGTAAAACTAAATAGGTTAGGTCTGTAGGCTTGTAGGCTAGGCCTTCAGAAAAAAGGCTTGGCCTGTTTACTTAAATAGGCCTATCAATAGGTCTGAATATGAGCCTGACTTGTTTACTAAATAGGCTATGCTAGGTTTTATGTAGGCCAGGCTATAGGCCCCTTTCAAAGGCCTGGATTATTTCCATCCCTAATCCCTTGTATCATCAAAATCATGAGTTTAAAACTTCGCGAAATATTAAATTAACCTTATATTTACTTTATATTTTTGAAAAATCTAAATTTTGTATCATAATTGATGAGCAATTTGAATTATTAATGATGTTGATGAAAAATATTATTTCTAGTAGTCTCAAATGTATGATATATTTATCTTATTTGATTATATTAAAGATGTTAATTAAGTTGACTTACTTTTCTAAAACATCCAAACATCTTTCTTAATTCCCCACACTCTCATTTAATTATTGTTAATTAATGGAGTTTCAATAAGGACAAGTTTGAAAATGATTAACAGAAATTAGAAATTGATCATAGATACATGACCAAGATGAATTCTATCATATGAACTTGGAGGAGTTTTGAAATTTGAGAAGATCTTTCGATGATTTTTTTTTTACCAAAATCTTTTGATAATTTAACTTTTACCTCATTTATAAGTCTGCATCAACTATAACTTAAGTGCAATTTAATCCAAAAGTTTGGACTCACTTATAATCCAATCCCCAAATAAATAAAATTTGTCCATTCACCTGAGTGCCAAATTAGATTTTACAAAAAGGGTTCTTATGAAAATGATGACAAGAAAATGAGAGTTCCGGGTACAATCCCTATGTTCTATAATTTTTAATTTATTCTCAAAAATAATTTAAACGATTACTAAGCGTTTCACCTCTGTTCCCATATTGTTCCCACATTTTAAACGTTTACAAAATCAATTTCATGTTTGTAACAATTGAGTGTTTGGTAAACTTGATATCCCATTATCTAATGAGTGGGACATGCCATATGTATCACAAGTGGAATGTCTTCAATTTTAATGTTGCATGTTGGAATGCTCATAATCTTTTTCATATAATACTTTAAATAAAATTGAATTAATCCGTTTATTTTGCAAGGAAGTACTTATCTTTCACATAATTGAAAGATTACAATAAATAACTTAAATAAAAGTGAATCATCTTTTAAGAAAATAAATGTAAAAAAAATTAAATCTAGACTATTGATAACTCCCCATTTTTAATTAGTTTTGACATATATTTTTGATACATTTGGGGAGTCATTGATACAAAAATAGAGGGATTTGTTTAAGATTTTGATAGGATATAAATTTGTACATTATTTAGAGGGTCTCTTAGTAATTAGCTAGATATTAGGTAAAAGAAGAAATAAATTATAAAGATTTAGCTTTATAAAAAAAAAAAAAAGAAAAAAAACAAAAGAGGAAAAAAAAGAGAGGTGTCAGTAATTTTATTATTATTGTTGTTATTATTATTATTATTACTATTAATAATAATAATTTAATCCCTCTTCTTTTCACTGTACCAGTACGCATCACGTGAATTCATTGACAGGAATCAATTTGAATTGAAAGAATCGAAGCCAACGACACCGTTTGGCTTAGGAAGAAAATTGGAGACCTAAAGTAAAGGCAAGAAACGCGTGAAGAAAAGGAAGCCGCAAATACACTGTTCATTGTCTCCTTCACCGAGCTTCGACAGATCCAATCCATCCAGAGCGTGAGCGAGGAAGAAGGAGGGAAAGGCGTTGAGCTTCGGTCCATATCTTCACGGGAGGACGAGAGGACTGTGAAGGTAACTGGATCGAGAACCCAAGGCAGCGATTTTCATCTTTAACCGGAGCTGAGACGCGACTAAAAGAGGAAAGAAAAAAGGATAAATTAGCAATGATTTACTCCATTCTCTTTGCTCTTTTCATTGTGTTTTGAACTCTAAATTTGTTGCAGCTGCTGGATAATTTTAATTTTAGTATGAGTAGCTAGTTAATTTGTTTTAGGGTTATTTTGAAGCTTTGTATGATTGATGGTTGAACTCTTTCTCTCTTGATGATAGATGATTATTAGGTTGTGAATTTAATTTGTACTTTATTTATCCTAAGTGGTGGCCAACATTTAGCTTATTAGCCTAATTAGTGGCTTGAGAGAGCATTAATTAAGCATAGAACTAGGTTAAATTCAAACTTGTCTTAAAATTCCAAATTGGGATTGAGAGTTTGTTAATGAGATAGAGATATTCATTAACCAAGTTTTGTAAAATTGAAGTGGGATGTTTATAGAGACTAATTAACATAATATGTAGTAAGAGATTATGCATATTAGAGTAAATTAAGATTTGGGTAAGCTTGAGAGAGTTATTCAAATGGATATGACTTCAAACATCAACTTAATATTCATTAATTGTCATTAGAGGAGGGTCAATCAAGCATCATGAAATACAAAGTGGATAAATAATCCTAAATTTTCCTTTGTCTTAAATTCAAGTTTCAATTTAGTTTTTTGTCAAGTTATTTTCATTTTAGGTATTTTTAAAATCCAAAATACAAAAATTCTCACTCAACCTAATTGATAATATAAATGCAATAATTAATTCACTTTTGCCTTAGTCCTTGTTGGAACGACAACCTTTTCTATACTATTTTTGACGACCCGTGCGCTTGCGGATGTGCCAAACCTCGGACAAGTCAATGGCGCCGCTGCCGGGGACTAATGGCAAAAGCTTGTGTGTTTAATTGTTGCAATTGTGCAATCATTTACTGTTGAGTTTTCTATTATCATTTTCTTCACGTTTTGTTTTGTCTTGTTTTGTTTGTTTTAGCTAGTTTACTTAGTTTAGTTTGTGTTGTGATTTTGTGTTTGTTAGTTAATTTGGACCTTTGTTATTGATTATCATTGGTGGACCAATGAGACAAATGGTGGATTTGAGCATGAAAATGAGTATACCAATTCCCATTATGACTCTTTTGATTGTGAAGCTCCATGTGAGTACATTTGTTGCAATTATTGTGGATATAATCATTTTAGTGAACAATGTCCCCATGTCTCAGCTTTGGATTATGTGGAGGATGATTTTGCTAGGGCTCAGACTCATTTGTATGATAATACTTTTAGCCTTAGACAGAATCATGAACAATCATTATTTTGGGATCCTAATTGTTCTTTTTCTCCATGTGCATCACATGTTGAGTCATCATCCACTTTTCATGTAGTTGAAGTTAACCCAATTCATAAGGAAAAACTCACAATAGAGGATATGCTTCAACGTATCCTAGATAATGATAATGAAATTAGTGCTAGGCAAGAAAAGAATACATTAGCTCTTCAAAAGTTAGCACTCCAAATGAATGAAATTGCTTCTAACCTTGAGGCTTTGAAACAAAATGGTGTTTTCTCTGATTTATCAAATGATGCTTCAATGGAAAAGGAAATTTCAAGGGAAAATTTGAACATGGAGAGTGAGGGGTTGTTACCAATGGCACGTGATATTCTTGGGGGTGAGTGTGAGTTGGAAATCAATGAGGGAGAGAACAATACTGAAAATTTAGTTGAAGTTTCAATTTTGGAGCTTGATGCTTGTTGTCTTGAACAAGAGAATAGAGAGGAAATCCCAACAATTTATGATCTTGATCCTCCTATGGATACTTTGACTCTTACTGATGAGAGTCAAGTAGATTTTATTGGCTTTTCAAACTATTTAGGGGGCATGGATAACAATTGTGAAAAAGTTAAGATAGAGCCTTCTATTAGTTTGGTTAAGCTATGCATTCCAGAGTCATTTTTGATTGAGGAGGTGCATGTTTCTTGTCTTAATGAACTCTCATGTTTGTTAAAGTCTTTTTGCCACAAGAGAAATGAAGACAAGACGGTTGTAATTTTTGATACTTATGATTAGTGATTGCTTTTGCGAAGTCTGGCTGAAGACTATAAACTTAGCGCTTCTTGGGAGGCAACCCAAATATTTGATATTATGTGTTTGTTTTGATTTTGTAGGACTTTTGTAGCCCTGAATGATGCATCCAATTTTGATAACAAAGACCATGAGCAATTATCAGTGCAAATTAAGAAAAGGAAGGGGAGTATTCTTCTACTTGTCTTGGATTTCCTTTATATGAATATTATTGTTGGGAATGAGTGCTGGTTCTGTTTGATATTTGCATGTGATTAATAGTTAAACTTGACTGTTGTGGCACTTGCTTGTATTCTTTGGTTGATGTTGAATTTGAGAAAATTGTGTCATCTCTACACTTGATTCTGGGTGCTCTCTTACTTTCTGCTACTGAATGTTATATTTTCACATTGAGGACAATGTGACATTTAAGTGTGGGGGTGAGGACACCATTGATTTTGTATGACTTGTTCTTGAGTTTTTGGTTTTGTTTTAAGCTATTGAAGACATAAATTTCTTAGAAAAAAAAATGGTTTTTAAATTTCTTAGAAAATTTAAAAAAAAGGAGTTTTCATTTTTTTTGGAAGTTTAGATTTTATTTCCAAACATTTTCAAAGTTGATTTAATTTGAAATGGAAAGAATTGAGTTTGATTAAAAATTCAATTCTATCTTCCTGGAATGTTTGTCAATAGGCAAGTAAATTGGCTTAAGTAATTGACTTTAGCATGTCACAGAATTGGTGAGTAATTTGAGCCTAAATGTCATTTCTTTCAAGAGGGAGTACCCTTATTGTAATTTCATCTCTAGAACTTGTCTTGAATCTCTTTTGAAACTCAAAATCCTTTTTGCATGCACAAAAATGATTAAGGCATTCATTTCATAGCTAGTTTGGCCAAATGCACATCCTTATTGTTCTTATCCTTTGCTTTACCCCTTTGAGCCTAAACTTTCTCGAAAGAAAATTTGCATTGATTAAATAGCCATTTGTTTGAGTTGCAATTTTTCTTCTTTCACATTCACCCACTACTTTGAAAAGTGCTAAGTTATGCAAATTAGAAGAAGAGTGAAGGATTTTTTTTTTAAAAAAACAATAGTTACAAAAAAAAAAAAAAGAGGGTACGTGTATGACAAAAAATGAAAAAAAAATATATTCAAAAAAAAAAGAGATGGTAAATGTATTGAAAAAAAAAAGAGATACATAAAGAAAAGAAATAGAATGTGAAAGCAAAAAAAAAAAAAAAAAAGAGAGAGAGTTTGAATCAAGAAGAATAAAGTTTGCAATGTTGCATGTAAAATGTGTGTTTATTTTAGTTTGATATTTCTTCACTCTTTAGGTTTGTCCTTAGAATGCTTAGCACTAATTGAAGTATTTCTCTATTTTTATGTTCATTTCATTATCTTTCCTTATTCATCATAACCCTTAAAAGTCCTTTTGATTTGTGAATGCATTAAGATTAAAAAGTGGAAATTGAGATGATAGACAAGCTTATGGTAGATGTGTTTCAATAGGTGGAATGGAGTGAAACTCAAACCTTTAATTATTGTGAGAGAAGAGTGTAAATCCTAGACTTATGAGAGGGACTATGCTATTGTTATTTATCTTTGTTAAGTTATTTGTCTTGTCACTTGCATTCTTGGAAGATGGAAAAGGTATTTGTGAAAACTTGATTCTTCAAAGATAGAATTGATTTTAACTTTGTAATGTTTGCATTGAAATCTTGCTTCCATATTTTTGTTTGATTGTTTTAGAATCTAAAATCTTGAGGACAAGATTTGATGTAAGTGTGGGGGTGTGATAACTCCCCATTTTTAATTAGTTTTGACATATATTTTTGATACATTTGGGGAGTCATTGATACAAAAATAGAGGGATTTGTTTAAGATTTTGATAGGATATAAATTGGTACATTATTTAGAGGGTCTCTTAGTAATTAGCTAGATATTAGGTAAAAGAAGAAATAAATTATAAAGATTTAGCTTTATAAAAAAAAGAAAAAGAAAAAAAAAACAAAAGAGGAAAAAAAAGAGAGGTGTCAGTAATTTTATTATTATTGTTGTTATTATTATTATTATTACTATTATTAATAATAATATAATCCCTCTTCTTTTCACTGTACCAGTACGCATCACGTGAATTCATTGACAGGAATCAATTTGAATTGAAAGAATCGAAGCCAACGACACCGTTTGGCTTAGGAAGAAAATTGGAGACCTAAAGTAAAGGCAAGAAACGCGTGAAGAAAAGGAAGCCGCAAATACACTGTTCATTGTCTCCTTCACCGAGCTTCGACAGATCCAATCCATCCAGAGCGTGAGCGAGGAAGAAGGAGGGAAAGGCGTTGAGCTTCGGTCCATATCTTCACGGGAGGACGAGAGGACTGTGAAGGTAACTGGATCGAGAACCCAAGGCAGCGATTTTCATCTTTAACCGGAGCTGAGACGCGACTAAAAGAGGAAAGAAAAAAGGATAAATTAGCAATGATTTACTCCATTCTCTTTGCTCTTTTCATTGTGTTTTGAACTCTAAATTTGTTGCAGCTGCTGGATAATTTTAATTTTAGTATGAGTAGCTAGTTAATTTGTTTTAGGGTTATTTTGAAGCTTTGTATGATTGATGGTTGAACTCTTTCTCTCTTGATGATTGATGATTATTAGGTTGTGAATTTAATTTGTACTTTATTTATCCTAAGTGGTGGCCAACATTTAGCTTATTAGCCTAATTAGTGGCTTGAGAGAGCATTAATTAAGCATAGAACTAGGTTAAATTCAAACTTGTCTTAAAATTCCAAATTGGGATTGAGAGTTTGTTAATGAGATAGAGATATTCATTAACCAAGTTTTGTAAAATTGAAGTGGGATGTTTATAGAGACTAATTAACATAATATGTAGTAAGAGATTATGCATATTAGAGTAAATTAAGATTTGGGTAAGCTTGAGAGAGTTATTCAAATGGATATGACTTCAAACATCAACTTAATATTCATTAATTGTCATTAGAGGAGGGTCAATCAAGCATCATGAAATACAAAGTGGATAAATAATCCTAAATTTTCCTTTGTCTTAAATTCAAGTTTCAATTTAGTTTTTTGTTAAGTTATTTTCATTTTAGGTATTTTTAAAATCCAAAATACAAAAATTCTCACTCAACCTAATTGATAATATAATTGCAATAATTAATCCACTTTTGCCTTAGTCCCTGTTGGAACGACAACCTTTTCTATACTATTTTTGACGACCCGTACGCTTGCGGATGTGTCAAACCTCGGACAAGTCAACTATCCAATTTAATTTTGAACCATCTAAATATAGATGTTCATGTTAGATGATATACATAATGATAAATGGGATAGAAGTGGGATTGCCTAGGTTGACAGTGAGCTTTGTCTCCAGCAAATGCATAGATTTATAAGATCGTGCATTACAGCATGAGCATTTTTTATTCATTCCAGAATTTTTTTTTGGGTAATTGAAAATGTTAAAAGAAGTTTATCTGAAATTAGGCCTTTTTTGGGGTGACATCCATGAAATAGGGACTTTCAAAAACGATTTTTCCTTTGTTTTACTACTATTTATGGTCAATACAAAATGTAATTACTCAAATTTGTCCTTATTTTAGTTTTATTTCTTCAATTTTCAAACCATGAATTCTAGTTCTTGACAAAATTTTTTTTATTCAATTATACGAATATTTTTCAAGCGGAAAGAAATTCCATAAACCAAAATTTCTTAATTGTTTGAAACTCAAAGAATAATATCAAAATGAGAGTAAGCTTAAGAAATCAAAGGTTATGTTATATTATATTTACTTTATATATTTAAAACTTTAAATTAATCTATTCTGAACCACCAGTAGTTTCAATTATAAAATTTATAATTTGGTGCCATTTTATTTTTTCTATACATAAATAAAATTTATCGTTCTCCGTCCATGTTAGGGCCACATTATATTTAGAAGGGGAGACAATGAGAGTTCATTGAAGTCTTGGTCTCTTCTCTATCCCTCTCCACAAGTTTGGTTAACACTTATTACATCTTCATCAAGATTATCCAAATTTTACTGTTGAAAAAATTATTGTAATGTGTATGAAATCAAAAATAGTTTTTCTTCCATATATTTTATCTTTTCAATTTATTCCCTAAAATAATTTAAACAATCACCAAGGTTTACCTCGGTTCCCACATTTTAAACGTTTACAAAGGCAACGATTTAATTTCTGTGTATGAGTGTTTGGTAAACTTTGATTACTCAGTTATCTAATAACTGGGATATGCCACATGCACCACATGGAGTAGATTTAATTTTTGCTGTTGAATTTCGGTATGTGTATACTTTTTCTTATTTATATATTTAAGGACATTAAATTAATCAGTTTTAGTTATCAATGGCTTAATCTTTTATGAGTGTTTAAGTTGAAGTTCTTTCCTTCATGCGTGTTTGTTTTTTGATTGATTATCCTAGTTATTGTATAATAATGAGACGGTAACTGGGGAGGTTTTGTACTTCCATACCTCCTTTCTTTTAGGATAGACAATTTTAGTACTCTATTCAATACTTAAATCATTAATATAGTTAAACTAAGATATTTTAGATGATAAAAATAAATATATTAACATTAAAAAACAAAAAGAATTGTAGCATTGTTTGGTTTTCCTGGCTGAAGTCATTTTTAACCAGAAAACTTCACAAGAATAGAACGTAAGGTAGTACTACCAATATTAATATGGGCCACGGTTAATTAACTAATAGGCCCAATTGTAGTGGCCATTTTCTTCATTAGCCCACTATTCCCTCAAGGTCCAACTAGGTTTTCTTCGAACAGAACTTTTTAAAAACAAGTCTCACCAAAAACATATAAGGCTTACCTTGTTTTTTGGGTTAAGATGCAAATTTAGTCCCGGAAGTTTTCACTCAATAACTATTTCGTCCAAAATGTTTTAAATCATAGAAATTTTACCATTTTCTATTAAAATGCCAACGTTGACCATTAAAAAATGACATTGACTATCAATGTTTTAATGGAAAAAAGAAAAATTGCTACATTTTTAAACTTGGAGGCAATTTTTGAACTCAAAAAAAATTCTGAGGCAAAATAGCTCCTTAACGAAAACTTTTGGGGTAAATTTTTTACCTTAATCCTTGTTTTTAGGCTAGGATTTGTGACGCTTGAACATTTCCTCCTAAATGATATAGATGCTAAATTAAATAAGCCAACGCTTGCAGTATCTAGCGGTGTTCATTAGCGTCCCGTCTCGGTCTCGATCATTTTGGGACGGAACAATTCCATTCTGAAAATTTTTGGGACAGGCCAAAGTAGGCATTCAGGACGGGACGGAAATCAGGACAAGGTCATCCCGATATAATGTACATATTTTTTTAAATAAAATGTAGTGACTAGAGTGTGTTGTGTGTGTGTCCAAACATTTTTTTCTTCACACCTTGTAAGCTTGCATGCTGCCGCTTCTAGGTTTCCCTTATTACTTTCCTGGACTCACTTATCAAAGGTACTTAGAACTAGGGGTGGGCATCTAGTTATTCGGTACGGTTTTCGATAAAAACCGAAAATTGAATAATGATAATTTTAAACACCAAACCGAAACCGATTTACTGGATAACCGAAACCGAATTAACTAAAATATTCCCGGTTCGGTTCGATTAATAACCAAACTTCGATTTTAATATTATTTATCAAAAATAAATATTGTATTATATATAAAATACTAAGTGCATTATGAGCTGATATTATTTATAAAACATATTAAAGTATATATTAATCATAAACATTATATAATAATGTAATATATATCATAATATCCAATATTTAACATAAAAAAGTTAATATTTCATATTAAATATAGATATATTACATAAATTTTGGTTTTTCAGTTTAACCCAATTAATTTTTAATTAACAGAATCAAAACCAAAACTCTTAAAAACTAATCGAACCGAAAAAATCGAATTGAGTTTGGTTCGGTTTTCGGTTTTCGGTTCTAATTTGCTCACCCCAACTCAGAACAATGAAATATTTTTTATTTTTTTTGTACATTACCTGAACTGTAATTGCTAATAAGAACAGTAGACCACCATTATTTATGGTTTTTTTGACATGTAATATTGAGCAAAGGAGTTTCTAATCAGATGGATGTGTAGGCAATAAATGAGAAGGTTTCTCCTTAGCTGCTAGATTTGATCTCAAGGGATGGAAAAAATGCCTCATCTCAGGACAGTCCCGTCCCATCCCTATTAGCACTGAAACAATCTTAGGATAGTACGGAACATGGGGACAAGATTTCCGTTTAGAGCCCATTTATCGAGACGGTACAGGTTTATCCTAATTCCGTCTTGTCCCATGAACGTCCTTTATAGTATCAAGTTGACTTCTGTTTAATAATTAATATCTTGAATAGTTTGAACTAGAATTATTTATTGGCCTAAAATAAAAAAAATAGTTCTGTAATAAAAGGAATATTTTGGTAAAAAGTCAACTTTTGTCAAGTTGATTCGAAATGTGAAATGATGAAATAAAATCACCACCGATTTGCTAATGTGTATCTAACGAATTGGAGGAATTTTTAAGATAATAAGTTTGAGAATGGGTAAAGGCTTCAAGCAAGCTTAAACAATGTACTATTGTTGCAGTATAGTTTATTGGTGGAGGTAAAAAGTCATTGTTTCAGACTATCAACATCATCCTACTCCCACTGGTCCTTATTATAAGGCACAAACTGACAAATCTCATATACCAATAAAATTAGTTAAAATCATTAAATTTGTCTTAAAATTCAAGTGATTAACAGTATTACCCATATTAACTACATAAAACTCAAATACCATATTAATTATTACTTTCTCCCATTACCCTTATTAAATATGGGCATAGATGAAAAAACATATTTAATGTTTTTTGGAAACTAACAAATGCCTTATAAAAAGGATCAAATGAACTTGTTAGTTGATGCCTTATAATAAGGACTAGAAGGAGTAGAAAACAACCTTTACATAAAGCGAAAAGAATTGAAATTATTAGTCCTTATAAAAAGAAGCCGTTTCTAATAAAAACTTTTACAGTTTGATACACATAGGACTATTATCAAAGCCTTCAAGCAACCTTGTAGTATTGCAGTATACTTTTTTAAAAATAAACTGAAATTCCTTATCAAAAGAGATATTACATCAAAACAACACATAAACTGAAATTCATTATCAAAAGAGATGTTACATCAAAACAGTCCTATTACTTATCTATCAATCATCAACATCCTCCTAAAAAAAGGTGGGGATGGATCAAAGAAGCAAAAATTTCTGTTTAAACAATGCGAAATCTTAGCCAACTGAGTAGCGAAGTTTTCGTATATGAAAGATGAAAATTTTTGCTTCTTTGATTAAGTTGCACCTTAAATTTAGAAAAGGAGGTTAATGATGCACAGATCACCAAAAGGGTTGTTTTGTAATCCTTTGGAAATCATGGATTTCAGTTTATATTGAAATACACACACCAAAAAACTTGCACGAGATCTCGTTGTAGTTATTCTTATCCACCTCAACATGATACTTTAAGAGCATCCAGACACGTCAAGCACTTTAATGTGTGTGTGAGAGAGAGCAATAAACACCACAATCAATCATAATACCTAACCACTTAGAACTCCTTATGCCCACATCTCTTTTATGGAAATTCCCCAGGAAAAAATGCCTTTCAACTCTCAAATAAAGTGACATCACGCATATTATATCATTATTATCAGCCAATTAATAATTAATAATTTGAATATGTTATGACATCACTATAGTTTTACAACATTTAGATTGATATTACTCTAAAATCAAATTCTATGTATTTAGCCTTTTTTGTGAAAACTTTCGGGATAAAAATGTCCTTAAAATCCATTTTCATTTTTATCTCAAGTAATCAACCCTACTCATCCATCGTGCCAAGTGGCCCTATACTTCGACTGTTCAATATAGATGAAATTCCCATTATGTAGCCAGACTGACAAAGAAGATACTAGTGAAAACAGATAATGAACATAGGGAAAAACATAATTGAATAATAGAGTTAAGAGATAATATATTGTGAGCTATAAAAGTTTAAGGGTTAAGGATCACCGTTGCCCCGGAAGTATGCACGATGGATCACATCTGCCCCGGAAGTTTTTTTTGGTCCAATTTTGCCCCGGAAGTGTGTAAAGTGGATCATATTCGCCCTTTACCTTTTTGTTTTGGTCCAATTTTGCCCCGGAAGTGTGTAAAGTGGATCATATTCGCCCTTTACCGGTAAAAAATTTTTAATGGTAAAGGGCGAATATGATCCACTTTACACACTTCCGGGGCAATGGTGAACCCAAAAAAACTTCCGGGGCAGATATGATCCACCTTGCATACTTCCGGGGCAACGGTGACCTTTAACCCAAAGTTTAACTTCGAACAATTGTTTCTATCTATCGTTGTTAGAAGTCATATCTAACCATACTAATGGAAAATAGTTTATCCGTTCACTTTATTTAAAAACATAAATTTTCAACTTTACCCTAATTTGAAAAGGTAGAAAATCATTATATCAAATTTCAATTATATGCTTGCATCAGAAGAAAATTAAGGACAAAAGAATATCATATCATATAATGAAATAAAACTTGAGGTTTCTCTTCTACTCCCTTGTTCCTATTTTCCCCCAACTTTTATTACCATTCAAAAATAAAACTTGCGAGAAATAATAAAGCTTCTATAGTGATAGGAAGAGTTGAAGTACAGAGAGAGAGAGTCTCTCTTGAGAGTTGTGCATGCTTCATCACCGCCTACTGCGGTGATCCTCTTACCAAAAAAGAACTGCCTCCGCTGCCCACTGCGGCGGAGGAGGAAAAACAGTCAACACCGCTCAAAGTTTTCACAATGGAGAGTACGCTCCCCATCCAACTGGTCGAGAAAGAAAACTCACCGCCGCACTCGGATGACAAACGCTCCACCAAGAAGGTCAAGATAAGAAACGACAACCAGGAACCCCCAGATGACGACATGGTCAACGCTGAACAACCCCCTCTGCCTGAAGGGGAGCACCATGCCCAACACCCCACTGCAATGGAGGCAACAACTGAACAAGTGGAAGGCAACCAAGCAGTTTCCTTCCGCGATAAACTCCTAAACAGAGACAAAGCACCCCCGAAAGACGAAGACATCAGTCTTGGAGAGGACAATGTGATTATTGGCAATGATGGGTTCTTCCCATCCATAACCTTCTCCCCCCGTATCCATTATCTCCTAGAAGAAAGTATGAGACTCACCGTTGTGCTAAAAATGCTTGGGCGCCCTATTGGATACAAAAGGCTGAGAGACAACCTTCTCCGACTATGGCGGTTCTCTGAAGGATTCAAGCTATCGAACTTAGAAGGAGGATGCTACACAGCTACCTTCTCCAGGGAAATGGACTACCAAAGAGTACTCACAGAGGGGCCGTGGGTGATCACAGGGCACTATTTGACAGTGCACCCCTGGACCCCCTCCTTTTCACCACCTAATCACTCCATTACTCATGTGGTGGAGTGGATCAGAATCCCAGGTCTCCCAACTAAGTACTATAAAAAGAATGTTATTCGAGCCATTGGGAGCGTGCTAGGCCAAGTGCTCATAATCGACTACAACACGGAATCCGGCGAACGAGGAAAGTTTGCAAGAATGGCTATAGTCCTTGACCTCTCTGCACCATTAACATCAAAGTTCAATGTTGATGGCAAGGCGTTACTCATTGAATATGAAGGTCTCCCCTCCATTTGTTTTCACTGCGGAAGGTATGGGCATCTAGCTGAAACATGCCCGCTAAAAAGAACTGATAACATGAATGAGGATACGCCGCAAAACCCGCCGGAGACGACACCAGAGCCCCCTGTGCGACTCCCCCCGGCGGACGAGATTAACAAAGACAACCCATATGGCGCGTGGATGCAAGCGCCCTCAAGAAGAAGGTTTCCTAGGGATCCCAAAAAGGTGTCAGAGCAAGTTATCCCAAAAAAATGTAAACGCAAGGTCCAAGTTCGATATACTAAGAAACCTCGAATCCTTTCCTGACGAACCCACCCAACCAGACACCCCAAAGGTCAACTCAACACCTACGACTGTAACCCCTGCTAACCTCACAGACCTACACCCACAAAACCAACAAAAGAGACAAACAAAAAGCCTGCCCCACCTACCAAAACACAATAGAAACCATCGACTCACCCATCCAACGATTCCCTTTTTGCATCACAAGCCTATAAAGCTTCCACCTCTAATACGCTGCCACCTGTTGTCCAACATTCAGTCTCAACCATCCCACACCCCAAAAATTTGAAAGCACAAAGCAGCCCAAAACTAAGTTCCACCACCAAGACCTGTTCGAACCATCACAAGTGCACAGGTCGCGCCAAGTATTAAAGTGATAAGTAAGTATCGTTCCCACGAGGATTTGGTCCAAAACCCGGTCAAGCAATGATTGTCACACTCTCGCCCAATTTGAGTAATTCAAATATTGAGATTGAAAATTAACTATGAAAATAAACATATACTAAATGAAAACAAAATTATAAACAAGTGATTCTTCAACTTCAAGTATAAAATGGGTCCTAAGATTATGTATCCCCCTTGTACTTCTTAAAACTCAATTAACCTCCCCTCAAAGAAGCTCTCAATGAAATCACGTGCTAATCCAGGGTTCACAGAGTACTTGTAAACGCTCTCTCAAGTCAAGAACAAGTGTTTGATCTCATTAATTGCACAATCTCTTGTTACAAATTAATAAAACCCAATTATCAAGCTCCAACCCTAATTTGACTATGCAAGGCTAGCAAGTATATCTCTATCTTACCAACAAAACCATCCATTTGTCATGCAAACTTCAAGTTCTTGCACTATTTTACCCGAGTTCTACACTCAATCTAGCCCTCTCAAGCATCAATCAAGTGAACCCAACATCTAAATGGTGATCAGTCACTTAGAAGCATTAAGAGAAGAGTAAAATAAACACATATATATCATTAATCACAACATAAGAGGAGGAATCAAGAATCAATCCATACAAGGGTTCAAAATAATCCTAGAATCAAAGTATTTAGCCACTCATGTTCAACAACTCCATGAGAGCATACATATATACATTCAGAAACAGAGAACAAGAGAAGAGAATGAAGATGGAGAGAATAAACCAAGATGAGAAGCCCAAATCCCCACCAAGCTCCAAGCCCTAGCAGAGCAAAACACTCCCAAAATGTCCCCAAAGTCGAAGAATGCCGGATGAACTCGAAACCTTAGCTTTTATTTTAGTTCAGTCCGCCTTTAGCTATCAAAACACGCAGTTTCGCACGAAGTTCGCCGTGACCTAGCCGTGGCGAGCCCACGGCGAAGTCCCAAAAGTTCCAAAAACAACTGTAGCTCGTCGGGGCTTAGCCGCGGTGAGCTCACGGCGAGGACACCAAAACAGGGGCAGAGATGAATGTTGCTCGCTGCGGCTTTACCGTGGTGAGGCCACGGCGAAGTCCCTTATTCTCAGGTCCTTTGCTCTGGTTTTCTCTTTATTTTTGTTCACTTGGGAGCTTGGTGGAGGGGCCATAATATCTTGTTTATTGCATCAAAATATTCCTACAAGAATTACATAAAACAACATAAGAAACTAACTAGAAATATGATTAAAATCTACACTAATAGACAATGATATGCAACCGAAAATCAAATGAGCATTTTCCTATCTTGAGTATCCAAAATTTATCAATGATTTAATAAAACTCAAGGAAAATGTGCTAACACTACATAAATTCCCAGGAGTTATCAAGACCCCCCAAAAAATAGTCTAACCCAATGAAAAAAACAAAGAAAACATCCTCCCTAAGCCCCCTGACTAGGCCTCCCCTAAGCCTGGAATTAAAATCCAACCTTCTCTATCAATCGCACACAGTAAACCCAAAACCAAGGAAAAACCCCCCTCTCTAGCAGACACGGCCGTCAAAGCAATCACAAAAGCTTTGGATAACCAATTTACAGACTGCGAAGAAGACCTCTCAGATGACACGATCTCTGACGATGAAGATCACCACTGCCCCAGTGTGGATTATGGGGTTGAAATCTCCTATACTCTGCCTTAATGGTTGCTCTCATATGGAATTGTCAAGGTGCGGCACAACAAAAATTTCACTCTGTGCTTAAATCCTTCCTTAAAGAGCACAAACCAGAGATCTTGATCCTGCTAGAGCCCAAAATTTTAGAAAGCACAGCAGACTCAGTCATATGGAAATTTGGCTTTCCAAATTTTCACAGAATCGATGCTTGTGGTTATTCTGGGGGAATATGGCTCCTATGGTCCCAGTACGTAGAGATAGAAATTCTTCAAGTGCACTGGCAATTTATTCACTCGAAAGTCACACTCTTGCACCATGGATGCACCTTCCTTTTAAACGCTATATATGCCAGCTCAAATGCTAGCATCAGAGCACAACTCTAGCCCATTCTATCTAATATAGCTCAAACGATACTTGAACCTTAGGCTCTGGCAGGTGATTTCAACGTCATTCTCAGCTCCTCAGGACGAAGGTCAAGTATGCGCCGTATCTGCTATGCCTGCCCTCTTTTCCAGAACTTTGTAAACAATTCTTCTCTGATAGACTTGGGATTCAGCGGACCTCGTTTCACCTGGAGGAGAGGCCTGTCCCTAGCCTGCCTGGATCGAGTACTAGTTAATTGCCATTGGGCCCATCAGATACCCAACGCCGAAGTTCACCATTTAGCAAAAATCCAATATGATCATCGGCCTCTCATACTTCTTCTGGGCCTTAATTATAATCGACATCGGGGCCCTGCACCCTTCAAATTTCTCGCAGCTTGGCTCACCCATTCTCAATTCAAGGACCTGGTTCAAGAATCATGGTTCCATGATCGACTGCTCTGGGAAAATATAACAACGTTCTCAGCGGCGGCCTCAACCTGGAACAGTGACGTCTTTGGCTCGATTAATACCCGCAAAAAGAAGGTATGCGCCCGACTCTCTGGAGTGCAAAAAGCCTTAGAAGAGAGGCCTCTTTCCTCTTCGCTCTATAAACTTAACAGAGAGCTCTAACTAGAATATGAAGCCATATGCTTCCAATAAGAGCTCCTGTGGCTGCAAAAATCTCGAGCTCAATGGATAAATCTGGGAGACCGAAACACTCACTACTACCATATGAAGGCAAAAATACGGCGCTCTAGAAATCGCATCTCATCCCTCAAATCAGATAGTGGTGAATGGATATCAGAGGACGCTGATCTTGAGCAAATGGTGAGCAACTACTTCATCAACTTATACACAGTCCCCTTGAACTCTCAGACTCAGTACCAGCTCCGAGGTAAATTCCCCCCTCTGCCTACTAGCTCTTTGGAACTAATAATGCTGATTTTACTCTTGATGAAGTCAAGCAATGCCTCTTTGACATGGGTCCACTGAAAGCTCCCGGGCCGGATGGCCTCCACGCACTTTTCTTTTAAAGCCAGTGGGAGATAGTCGGCCAATCCCTGCTAACAATGGCTAATGATCTACTCAATGGAGGTTCTCTAACCCCTGACTTAAACAACACTCTCATAGCCCTCATACCAAAAGTTCAGCGCCCCCAAACAGTTAAGGAATTCAGACCCATAAGTCTTTGCTCAGTAGCTTACAAGCTTGTCACTAAACTGATTGCCTCTCGCCTCAAATACTTGATGCCCTCCCTAACTCTACCCTATCAATCTAGCTTCATTGAAGGTAGAAATATCATCGATAACATTATCATAGCCCAGGAGGTAATCCACTCAATGAAAAAGAAAACTGGTGCTAAAGGATGGCTGGCAATCAAAGTTGACTTGGAAAAATCCTTTGACAAACTCGATTGGTCCTTCATCCAAGACACTCTTGAAGACATAGGTCTTCCTCCCCGCATCATAAGACTTATCATGCACTGTATCTCCACACCCACTATGCAAATTTTGTGGAATGGTCGACCTTGCCAGAAATTCACTCCCACAAGAGGTATTAGGTAAGGTGATCCCCTCCCCCCTACCTCTTCGTATTGTGCAGGGAAAGATTATCTCAGGCTATAACAGAAGAAGTAACAAATGGAACATGGCAGACTATTAAGCTTGGGCGTAGGGGTCCACCTCTTTCACATTTATTTTTGCGGATGATCTCTTCCTCTTTAGTGGAACCTCAAGGCTGCAGCTAAAGCTAATACAGGATGTACTCAACAAATTTTGCTCAAGTTCTGGCCAGGTAGTGAGCCAAAGTAAGACTAGAATCCATTTTTCCAAAAATGTGACAAAGCAAGAAGCAGATCGTATATGTGAGGTGCTCCAGTTTCAAAAAACAGATCACCTCGAGAAATACCTCGGGGTCCCCCTACTTCACTCGAAAGTAACGAAGGAAACCTACCACTATATCACTGAGAAAGTTCAGCAAAGGTTATCAATGTGGAAAGCTAACACACTCTCTCTTGCTGGTCTCCTTACACTTGCAAAATCAGTCCTTAGCGCCATTCCCTACTATGCTATGCAGACCTCGAAGATCCCAGCCTCCTGCACTGGCATTATTGAAAAAGCAATTAGAAGGTTCATATGGGGGACAGGAGAATCTGTGCCTAAACCAAGCCTTCTGAAGTGGGAAGACATGTGCCAACCAACCCATTGTAGAGGTAGTGGGCTAAGAAGAATGGAAAGTTAAAACCATGCCTTCTTGTCCAAACTAGCATACATGCTCATCTACAACCCCCAACTACTGTGGGTCTGTGTACTCAGAGCCAAATACAATTGGTCAAATGCCTCCAATTATGATTTTAAAACGCGTACATCTTCGCACACCTGGAGAAGCATAGCCAAGGTATGGAAAGACACGGAGCTTAACATTGCATGACGAATCAATGATGGTGCCACCGGCTCGATTTTGGTGTGACAACTGGGTAGGAGAACTGGGTCCCCTTAGACTGCTTGCCTATGCTGACATACAAAGGGAGGAATGGTCCAAAACAATAAATAACTTCCTCGACCACAATGGCCAATGAAACTGGAGTCAATTTCAGGACTTGCTTCCGCTTAACATTCTATCTCAAATAGGCTCCATCCTACCGAAGCCCAACTCTGAACAAACAGACACATGTTATTGGACAGCTAGCACCAATGGAAGTTTCTCAGTCTCATTGGCATACAAAGAGCAATACGTTGAGCTTTTGAATGACCGACACAAAATATGGGAGTGGATTTGGACCTGGCCTGGCATACAACGAACTCGCACCTTCTTATGGCTTGCTATGAGAAACCGTCTCCTAATAAATGCAATGAGACACCGAAGAGGGATGACAGATAATGGAACTTGCCAGCTGTGCCATGGTGCAGAGGAAACCTTGGATCACATTCTCTGTCTCTGCCCCACAGCCGCCAGCCGCTGGAGAAAGATCATTCCATCTACCCATCTCGATGCTTTCATCAACCAACCTTTCGACAAATGGATACAATGGAACCTGAATCCTCGCACAATGGGAACTCACTAGAGGCTCTTCTTTGGCACTCTGCTTTGGAAGCTGTGGGACAACCGTAACAAGAGCATCTTTATGAATGAAACCCAATCGCCTGAAAGTTTAATTTTGTCTGTCTCCACTATTGTATCTGTTCGCCCTGCGCCGCAAGTGCACGGGTCGTGCCAAGTAATAAAGTAGTGAGTAAAGTATCGTCCCACGAGGATTTGTCCAAAACCCGGTAAAACAATGATTGTCACACTCTCGCCCAATTTGAGTGACACAAATGTTGAGATTTAAAATTAACTAAGAAAAATAAAATGAAAATAAACTATAAACAAGTGATTATCCAACTTCAAGGATAAAATGGGTCCTAAGATTATCTATCCCCCTTGTACTTCTTAAAACTCAATTAACCTCCCCTCAAAGAAGCTCTCAACGAAACCATGTGCTAATCTAGGGTTCATAGAGTACTTGTAAACACTCTCTCAAGTCAAGAACAAGTGTTTAGTCTTTTTAAGTGCACAATCTCTTGCTATAAGTTAATAAAACCCGATTATCAAGCTCCAACCCTAATGTGACTATGCAAGGTTAGCAAGTATATCTCTATCTTACCAACAAAACCATCCATTCGTCATGCAAACTTCAAGTTCTTGCACTACTTTACCCAAGTTCTACACTCAACTTAGCTCTCTCGAGTCATAAATCAAGTGAACCCAACATCTAAATGGTGATCAAGCACTTAGAAGCATTAGGAATAGAGTAAAATAAGCACATAGATATCATTAATCACAAATTAAGAGGAGGGATCAAGAATCAATACATACAAGGGTTCAAAATAATCCCAGTTTAACTACTCATGTTCTACAACTCCAAGGGAGCATATATATACAACATTACAAAACAGAACAAGAGAAGAGAATGAAGAAGGAAGAGATAAACCAAGAGAGGAAGCCCAAATCTCTTCGAAGCCCCAAGCCCCAAGCTCAATCCCCACCAAGCTCCAAGCCCTAGCAGAGCCAAACACTCCCAAAATGTCCCAAAAGTCGAAGAATACCGAATAAGCTAGAAGCCCTAGCTTTTATTTCCTTCCAACTCATCTGTTCTGTCAAAACGCGCAGTGAAACACGCAGTTCACCGTGGGTTTCGCCGCGGCGAGCTCCAAAAATTTCAGAACTGAGAGATTCTCGCCGTGGCTTTCGCCGCGGCGAGATGACGGCGAGCTATCCAAAATGGGCAGAGGCAAATGGACTTCGCTGTGGGTCTCGCCGCGGCGAGGCCACGGCGAAGTCCCACTTATTCTTGTCCTTTGCTCTGTTTTTCTTATTCCTTGGGTTGCTTTGGCTTTTTCTTATTTTTGTTCAATTGGGAGCTTGGTGGAGGGCTAAAATCTCTTGTTTATTGCATCAAATTATTCCTACAAAAATTACATAAAACAACATAAGAAATTAACTACAAAAATAATCAAAATCTACATAAATATACAATTATGTGTAACCAGAAATCAAATGAACATTTTCCTATCTTGAGTATCCAAAATTTATCAATGATTGAATAAAACTCAAGGAAAATGTGCTAACATCACATGAATTCCCGGGAGTTATCAGTATCTCACACTAGCAAAGCTAGGGGCCTCATCCGGGATGTTGAACCCATGGCTTAGCTAATTGTGCTCTGTATGTACAAATTTTTTAGTTAATATATCTCCTTCTGATTCAAAAAAAACATAAAACATGAGCATTTCATAACTGTTTAGACAAGCAATTGTTGATGAAATCCCTGACTTGGGAAATCAACTGAGAAGCTTCAGGCAATTCTGGAAAATAATAAAATGCATTAATACCATTTGGATACTCAATTAATTCAGCCTCTTTACCTGATTTCCTCAACCACTCATAATACCCCATCTGCCAATTCTGTAACAGGTCAAACCCACCCACAAACACTATTCGTATCCGGATAATCAAAACCTGATATATCCACCGCATTCGGCCCACTCACATTAACCGATTCATGGTCTCGGGTCAACCCGTTTGGCAAGAACCCCTTCCACATCCAATCGATCAACTTCGCCGAAATCAAAGGCGCATTCTTAAGTCAGATCTCTGATTTGGCCCTCTCTTCGCCGCCAAAAAATGGTTGATCAAAATCAACCCAATGACCTGAACTTTCTCAAGTTTGAACCGAGAAATCTGAATCACCACATTATGGGCCAAGTTTGCCCCGGCACTATCACCTGCCAAGAAGCACTTAGACAGATTAGTAATTTCTGGTAAAATGTCGTCGTTTTGGTCGATGAACTTGAGGACGTCAAATCCGTCATCGTATTGAGCTGGATAGCGATGCTGAGGGGCAAGACGGTAATTTATGGAGATAACAATTGTCAAAAGCTTACGAGCGAAATGTCTGCAAATGGCATCGTATACAGAGGAAGCAGGCGAGAGGTAGGTGAAGCCTCACCGTGAAAGAAAACGATGACGGGAAGAGAAGAAGAAGAAGAATTGGTGGTGGTTGTGGGTGTGAAGATTCTGAACCAAAGGTTTCGATTTGAGTCGACGGTAACGTCGGAGGATTTAATGCTGTTAATGTGGTTTGGGTTGGGGTTGGTTTTGCGGTCGAGGAAGTTCATGAGATGGCAGTTGAAGGTGCTGTTAAGGCGGCAAACGACGTCATCGATGGCGGAGATGAAGTAGATAAAGTGGTGGGTTTTCCATGGGAGGAGGGGTTGGGAGGCTGAGGTTGAAGAAGGCATGAATGAGAGAGTGACAGAGAGAGAGAGAGCGAGAGATGTGGAAGAGAGTGAAGGAAAATAAGTGGGGAGAGAGAATTTTTCTAAAAGAAGTGGGAAAGATATTTTTCTTGGAGGTAGCTCAAAATGTGGTTGGGACTTGGGAGGCTAAACCCATAGTTAAGTATTTAAATAGTCAATGTGACTGTTGTGCATTGATTAATATATAGGCTGTGTTAAGAAGCTAGAAGCTTGCCTAGTTAATCATCTATTTATTACTCCCTCTTGTCCTACCACTCTGCTCTTTATTATAAGTCCACCCTAACTACTTCTCACATACTCCCTCTGTACCTTATTATAAGAGCCAAAGAGGTAGAATCACACATATTAAGGAAGTGGTTGAAAGAGATAAATATGTCTGAAATAGTTTTGTTTTCTCAAGTTTGCCCTTATTTATGATTGAGTATATAAGAGAGAGAAATGTGATAATAGTGTTATAAATGAGTATGAAAGAGAATGTGAATAAAAGGAATAATGATGGGTAAAGTGGGAAAAAGCTCATTAAATATTTTGACAAATTTAGCCAGGCTCTCATAAAAAGGGTCAAACCATTCAAATTTTTTACTCTTATATATAGGGATGGAGGGAGTACCAAGGAGTGGAAATTATAGCATTGAATATATCCTATTTTGTCAACTTTGCCCTTATTTAATAATAGGTGTTAAAATAATATTTTATATATTATAACCATTTTCTCTCATCTTCCCTATTTTCAACATAGGGATAAAATAGTCACAGTAGCATTAATTGATCCCAAACTAGACTTATATTTAGGAACAAAAAATTTGTGGTAGTTGGACTTATAATAAGGAACAGAGTGGTATTTATAAAAGCCCGGCCGCCAAAACACGTTTCTTAAAAAACATGTAAAAGTAATTAAATGTGTCTGGAATATACATCTTTGTCCAATATTACCTTTATTTATGATGAGTCTATCAAGAGAAAGAAATATATTATGAGTATTAATAAATATGAAAGAGACTTAGGGGTAAAATGGGAAAATGCATTAAATGATGAGAGAATGCAATGTGAGTTCTTATATTTTGGACCAAATCAATTCAAATTTTGAGCTCTTATAATAAGGACCAGAGGGAGTATTATTTAAAAAGGCATTTTTCATGAAATGTTAAATTAAATAAAGAGATGAATTCTTAACCATTTATTTGTATAAATTTTATAACGAAAATCTATTTACCTAATTTGATTAGATTAAGAATGTTAGTTAAATTAGTTAAAATTATATGATATTATCAACTATCAAGACACCCATAATCACATACTTTTATTCATACCCTCCCTCTCTTGTTCATTATTGAGGAAATTGGGATAATTTGAAAAAGTTGTGAGAAAAAATAGAAAGAGATATTATATTTAGGAATAAACACCCTCACCTCAAATATGTCATATATTTAGGAACAGAGGGAGTGGCCTATAACTCAAATAAATTAGTTTAAAGAAAAAAAATTTAAACAAATCAATTTATAAGTAACTTATTTAACTTTCTTATGATTTTTCAAATAAGTCAACTAACTTCTCTGTTTAGGGATTATAAGCAATTTATCATATCCTATACATGGACACACATATATTCATTAATTTCTAACCATGATTTTCTATACGTATATCTCTATTCATTTCTCTTTTTTAGTTAAAATAAACATATTTTTCATATGTTATATGGAAATTTTTTTCATCAGCTTGGTCTACCACTTTACTTGTTGTATGACTAATCACAAATAAATAGCTTCAATATTAATATAAAAAAGTTTAACTGCGAGTTGGAAATGATATGTTATTCACTTATTTGTCTATTTTTTTCAAAGTTTAAAGGATTAACTTTGACAAAAAGTCAAAGAAAACAATTAAGAAAGGACTTACATTTCAACTTTACAAATTTAATACCTAGAGCTTTCTTTCTTTTCTTTTTTTTATGATGAATAAATTAACATACCCAGATTTCTTTTAAATTTGTAAAGTCTGTTTTTAAAATAATCAAAATGGGTAAATTGTTAGTATCTATACTTTTATTCAATTTTGATTTTGGTACTTATATATCTTTATCATAATTAAATGCTTTAATTTTAATTGTTAAACATAATTGTTTAAAAATCAATATGGAAGAGAGTTAAGGAAAAGAAGTGGAGAGGGATGGATGGATGGATGGGTGTGGAACAGAGTGAAGGAAAGAAGTGGGGAGACAGGGTCTTTCTGAAAAAAAACATTGGGAGATATTTTTTTTTCCTTGGAGGTAGATCAAAATGTTGTTGGGACTTGGGAGGCTAAACCCATAGTTAGGTATTTAAATAATCAATGTGGCTGTGGCGCATTGACTGTGTTAAGCAACTAGAAGCTTCCCTAATCGTCTATTTATTATTATTTAAAAAGGCATTTTTCATGAAATTTAAAATTAAATAAAAGGATGAATTCTTAATCATTTATTTACATAAATTTTATAAGGAAAAATACTATTTCCCTCAATTCCTAAATATAAAATATATTTACCTAATTTGATTAGATTAAGGGTATTAATTGAATTTGTTAAAATCACATGATACTCCTTGTGCTCCTTATCATAAGGCATCAACTAATAAAATTTTTGGTCCCAAATATAAGGCACCAACTGCCACATTAATTGCTTTTTTTCTCACTTTACCCTTGTCGCTAATGAATGTTCAAAGTTGAAAATATGAAATCATATCATTTAAAGAGGAATTAAGTCGGAAAAGATGGCCAATTAGCCTAAATTTGGTAAACAAACTACTATTCATTGGTTTGTGAGAATAGGTAGTTTATATCTTATAAGAAGGACCAGAGTTAGTATTATCAACAATGAAGACACCCTTAACCACATACTTTTATTTCTACCCCCTCTCTTATTTGTTTATTACTTTAAGGAAATTGGGATAATTTGAGGTAAATTTAAGGAAAAATATAAAGAGATATTATATTTAGGAACAAACCCATGTCCTTTATTTAGGAACAAAGGGAGAGCCTTATAAATCAAATAAATTAGTTTAAAGAAAAAAATTCAAGCAAATCAATCCATAAATAATTTATTTAACTTTCTTATTTAAGAACAAAGAGACTTTATCTTAATTAAATTCTTTACACGGGACCTAATGTAACACGAGCACCCGATCACTCGAACGCCCGAACTCGAACCGGGTTCACGATCTGTAATCTGGTACACAAGCAGCAAAGAAATAATATTATCGGAGCCGAGAATCAAAGGCTTCTCAAGGCTCACGCACTATCTAGACTACGAGAGTCTAGATCGGATTTGCACAGCAAATCACCAGAAAGAAAGCAGAGAGAGAAGCCAGAGAGAGACTTCTTTTAGCTGGGGTTGAGAAACACAATGAGGGGAACCTCCTTTATATAGAGTTCAGGACGAACGCCAGAAAGGAAGAATACCACCGTCATAATTGCCTCTCATTAATGTCGCCAATCAGTCATTATGACAGATTCTCTCATTTCCCTAGAAGGAAACGATTTGAATTTCAATTAGCAATAAATGCTGATTGAGTCAACTGTCAATTTCTCTCAGATCGCTTCTCATCCGTCAGATCCTTTTTCAGAGGATCCGGCCCATCAAGGGCGGACCTGGACATATAGTCCAACATCTCCCACTCGCACTTGATGGCTGTCCCATCGTACGATTTACTTTCTTTATGATTCATACTTGGTGTTTACTGTGACCGAGTGAGCACAACATATGCAAACTTGGTGCTTACAAACTAGAAATCCTTTGAGTGGGATCAGAATGCAAGGACACCTAGCGCATGTAGATTTCTCGATCGTTGCCTCAGATTCCCTAGGCTAACTCACACACTTGTGGCATTTCTAATCCCTCACGAGTTAAAACTATTATTAACTCAGATTGCCTTCATGTCCACTTGGTATCCACACTTACTAGCTCTTCTAGTAAGGGACATGTCATGGAAGTCCAGTGTTACAGTGTGTTAACAAGTTAAAGCCTTTCCTTTCTGACTGAACACCAGTCCTGCTTGATTTGGTCGCTTTCCCAGCTATCACTCGTTAGATCGGATCTCTCATGACCATAGAGTTTCGGCTAGAGTAGCTGTCACCAAAACAAACATTCTTGATGTCGTCTAAGTCTTAAGGGTATCGGTAGAAAGGAATTATCCTTCTTGGGACTCACACCTTAATGGATCAGGGATTTTCCATTTACGTCCCTGTTTGCGGTTTATTAAGCATATGCAGTATGAATTACATGTTACGGTGATCGACCAATTGTCGTATGTCGATTTCATATTATACATCACCGTACAGGCATTAGTCCCTGAATGGACACAGAACTTCTCACACTCTCTTTAGGGAGAATTCCTTGCCCGGCTACAAACCCGATGGAATACTTATGTATCCCTTTGTGTGATTTACACTAATCACATCCCAGGTTAACTGGGTCGACTTGTGTGCAAGTATTCATCGTCTCATGATGGTTACTTGTAAGTCTTGTCTTCTCATGCCCCCAGCGTACATGGAAGACGATTGTTTGTGTGAGTAAACCAACCTTTCTTGGGTCTGTACGACATATTAGTTATTGTATACCTCCCACGTGCATGTATGTATTCATACATACTAGAAATGCATTCAAGACCTTATATTTCATATAAACTTAAGATTTTCACTTTCTCAATGAAAATCCAGTCATAGGCTTTATAAGGGGACCTGCCAACCTTTTGTTGACAGAAGGTCATTGAACTATTGTTTTTACTCAAAGAAAAAACATGACTCACAGATATTTATGTTTCGTCACGTTGTGAGACTCAGGATCTAAATCATAGGATGCCGTCACTCGGCATTTGACCCTATTTCTCCACCAATCATTCCCAGTTACTCGTAGGAATACCTTCAGCCGTACGACTCCTTAAATTGTGGCAGAACACACCATGTGTTCTGATTCCATGGATGTCATAGACAAATTGTCTATTTCTTTGCTTCCCCAGATCTTTTGATTGAAGACTAGGTTTTGCATTGAAATGTAGCAACTCACAATCCATGGTCTTACCAATGATCCTTTTCACAACTCCCCGTATTTGGAATCTGGGATGTACCGAATTAGTTTCCAAGTCTGACCAACTTTACTTGGCCTTTGTGCATAACATATGTTGCACGTTGTATTACCAATTATATTCTCATTATGGGACATTATCCATCTTGGATTCCTTATATGACACATAACATCACTTGTGATGTGTCGTTAACTTAAAAGGGCATTAATGGGTTTACAGTTTATGATATTGAGATGCTCAAAGATTAACTTACATGTCTTTAATGACAAAGACAGTATGCTTCTTGTGTAATCTCTATTCATCATACTGTTTTACCCACCATGTTAGAATTCAAGGATCACTTTAATCCTCAACTCCTTTAACTCTCTTGAGACTCATTTTGACTAACACTATGTCATTGACATTATGGGATGATATCACTAAGTACCATCTGAAGACCGTTTGGCATTCATGTAGTGAGATTATCATTTTGTGAAACCTCATATACTATTGCCAAAATGATTATTTCTACGAAGCACTCAAGTTGCTTCATGTAGAGTTAATAATCTAATTTCCAATTTTGAAAGGCGGTCTTTGCATCCTCTAGATGCAACATCAAGCCTTAGCTTATTGTTGTTGCCAAAATTATGTCGTTTAGAGTTAACCTGAACAACAATCGAGAAGGTGTCTTGCTTGCCAACTCAATTTTTTTTGTCGTACATTCCCTTCTGCCAGTAAGTGTCGTAGGTTTTATCTACCTCCTTTTGTGTTTGAGAACACACTTGTTCCCAATTGCCTTTCAGCTAGGTGGCAAATTTATTAGCTATACACTATACACTTGGCCAGCCTTTAAAGGAATCAATATCCTCTGGTATGGCCTTTTGCCATTTTTATTAGCAGGTATGGTTAGTGTCTTTCAAACACTTCAAGCCTATAGACTGACAAAGAGGACAAAGATATCACTTTTTCGAAGTAGATTTCACAGGATTCTCTTCCTATGTATGGGTGAGGCCAAGATTGTGAGAATGGCTCAACCCTCCCACTCGGATCAGTGAACTTAGGAATACTTACTTATTCCTTATTACTGGAAATCTCATTAAGAGATTTGGTGTAAACAATGTCTCTTTTCCTGCTAGAAACTTTGGCTTCTATGAACATTGTATCCCTTGAATTTATCAGTCACTGAGACGTCATCATTTTCACTAATGAAGATGCATTTCTTTCAATTCTTAGGTTGTGTCATAAAGACATACCTTTTGAATTAAAGCCCTGATCTTCCAAACTCATAGGAAGAATTATGGATGTAAGCAATCGACCGTTTGTGGTCTTGAAACGCTTAACCCTTGTTTAAGGCATATCTGTGACTAACATGGAGTGCATTTGGTTTAGTATGAAGACAATAGCTAAAATTTACCTTCCAACATAGGGATGGTAGTTGCATTTATGTCTTCATTTACTTAACCATGTTAAGAAGAGTTCTATCTCTTTTTTTTGAAACTCCCATTTGAAGTGTCAGGGATTGTTAGGCAACTAACAATCCCTTTCTTATTCACATAGCATCTTTAACCGTTCATATGGGTGTTGTCCACCCTAGTTGGTTAATTATGCTTCGTGTATTGCCCTCCCACTCAATGGTTTACAATTATCATAGAGTACCAGTTTAGATAATATTTCATGTACTCTCCTTATATAAAGGATTTCCTAATTTATCTTACCAGCTAGACTAGTTTTTCTTAACTTGTCTCCTAGCAAACTCTATTTTGCTAGTCTGACCCTTTTTCTTGATCAGTATTTGTGCATGGCAAGGAATGGATAGATATTTCCAAAAGAAAGAGAACATCAAATCTAACATAAGATTTGAAAATCAGTCCCATTTTCAACTAAAGAGTTGTCTCAATCATGATTTTATCAGTTGTGTACTTCGTATAGTGAATTAGGGTGGTTTTACCATGCAGTGTTAACATACAGGTCCCAATCCTTTTTACACTCTTACGTTTCACCCATCATGAAGCCTCCTGCTTTGTGATGGCAACCGATAAAAAATCAATGTAAAACTTTCACCATGTGACTCGTTTCTATTATAATCCTTTCTTTAAAGGATTATAACAATAACCTTATCTCTTGGCAGAAATTATTTCCAACCTTCACTAGGTCAGGGTAATTTTATAAGTTTCTTGCCTTATTAGATTTAGGTTTAGAGGTATATCCTCCCACTCTTTAGTTAAGCACTTTTGGCTAACGGATCTCGTATCACTTAGCCTTATAGACTGAAGCTCAATGTGGTAAACCACATTACCGAAGGTTACAATAAACTTATTGTAGGTAACATTTATGCTCCCACTCACTATGAGAGACTTTGATACAACATGCATTAGTTGTTTGCATGCTCCCACTCAATGTGAGAAACATTGTCACAACATGCAATTGTTGTTTTTTCAGAAAGAACATAACCTTTCGCATCAAAACATTTGTCTTTGTTTAACATTCATGTTGCCTAATGAATATGTTAGGACTTAGCACACAAGCGTCAAACTTGACTTAGTTTATTCAGCTTTACGGAAGAAGAACATCAATATCATCTTCCTAGGCTATCCATACCACTGTAATGGAGTTATATTATTCAAGTTGAAGCAACATGTTATCACTAGATAACACAATCTTAGTGATGTTGTTCTTTCTAAGCTTACTGATTTCTTCGTGGTACTTCAGTTCATCAATATAGAACATTGGTTGGTTAGACGTTTCTGACGTCCCATTCATCTAGAATGTACAGAGATTTGTGAGTACATGACTCAACATGTATCTCTATAGAGCTTGTCTCATAAGCTTAGTTAAATGGACTTGGTTTACATAATTCAGTCACATAGACGATTACGCATTTCAATGGGTATACAATTTATTTAATTGTTCAAATAAGAGTAAGGTTAATTAGATAATAAGTTCACTAGTTTTGTGTTCAGGAGACAACTATGTTGACTCCCATCCCACTCATGCTAGTTAGATTACTACCTTTTTAACTATGATCTTAATTAAACACATTCCCCTTTGAGTTTCAAGAAATTGTTCTATAAACTCCCACTCAAATAAAACATTAAAAATTAATAAAAGGCAACTGATGCTATTTATTTAAGTTGTAAAATATTCCGAAAGAATATATTGGGTCTGATGGAATTATAACTCGAGTCAAAATTTGAAAAACATAGTCAAAAATTGAAACAAAACAACATATTTTTAATTCTTTGCTACATTGAAGCCATAATTGTCAAGCCAAATTGTAGCAATTGTTCTATGAGTTGATCTCTTAATCTCCTTCAAGCCATAATTGTCAATTAGGGTCATTCACCTCTTACTCAGGATCATCACTCTTGAATATTTTTCATTCATAAAGTAGCTCCTTGATAGGAACATTAGATCCAATAGAGGGAACAGGAGACGGCTATTAGGGCTCGTCGCATTAAACCCCTCATTGCCTAATGCAGGGGAATGGTCAAGGAGGTCATTGCCAAAAGGTTCTCTTGTAGTACCTATTAAACTCATGATTAGTTCTACAAGTATAAAAAAAATATTTCCTTAAAAAACGGCCCATAAATTAAAGAAAAATAAACCATAAATTTGCTTTCAAATACACAACCACATTCCATTTAAATAAACATGAATTTAAAAATTTTAGTACCACACAAAACCCAAAATTTATTAACTAGCCCACACCATTTAATTTGTAGCTTCAAAAACAAATTCATGAAAATTTTGGAAAATGTTAGAGTAGAGATACTCTATTTAATTGACTCTCAATCAATTAATTGTGTTTAATTTATTTTTATTTGTTATTATTTTTTTTTTAAAAAAAAATTGGGCCTCCATACTTGGGAGGAAGTATGGAAAAAAATAAGGAAATTAAAAAAAATTAAATTTTTTTAAAAATTAATTATTAATTAATTAATAATCTTTTTTAGGGACTGGGCCGGACTGACCAGCCCAGTCCTCACCCTTTGGCAGCCTAGAAATCCTTTTTTTTTTTAAAAAAAAAACGGATTGGGCCCAGCATGGCCCAAATGCGAAAAAAAGTTTTTTTTTTTAAAAATCCGGTCAACGGTCAACTTTTGACCGCTGACCGGGCACCAGCTGGCGCCACGTCACTCGATGACGTGCGTCATCTTCAACCTCCAACCGGGTCGCTTTGACCCAGTTGGAGCCCCGCGGATCATCGCGACCCGCTAATTTTGAGGAGCCATATCTCCCTCGTTTTAGCTCTGATTTTCGCGTTCTTGGTGTCATCGGAATCTTTGCAACGAGATCTACAAATCCATGCCAATGGATTTCTCGAAAAACTTCATTTTCGAATTATACAGATCGCGTTTTACGTGGCGGCGGCAAAGCTACCCGAAACTTCCGACGTTCCGTTCTCCCTCATACGGACTCCGATTGACGCGATTCTTGCGCCGTTGGATTCATCTTGATGATATCTACATATCCAATGCCTCGGTTGGGCCTGAAATGCAAGATTTTGAAGACCCCATTTTCGCCGAACGCTCCGCACGGCACTCGGTAACGTTGTTTAGATGAGTTTTCTCCTTATTTTATGGATTACTCTTAATATCCAGAGTACTTATATATCATCTCACGCAGGTTCAATAGCATAATCAGGTGTCACAGCGTTTTCAAGAACCAAGAGAGTAATATAAATGGGACAGTGAATAACAACGCAACCCAATATGTAAGAGCATGTAGATACACCATTATATATACATAAGGGAGAGGTTCACAGTGAATAGGATCAGATATGGAGAAGGAACACATATACATATGGGTACGCACATACACATATGTTCTGGGAAACAATAGCATGTATATATAGTTTCAGGTTTTTGAAAAAAAACAAACAAAACTATAACCCAGAAAAGCAGGCTTTTCCGTTGCATATATGTTCAGAAAACATGCTTGTTATGCATAGTCCAGTGAAAAATCGGAGAAGGATATAATCACATTATATCTTATTGTTATTCACAAAAATATAATCACAGTTAGATCTGAAATTGTAAGCTTTAACACAATAAGCATAAAATCAGATCTGGGTTGATGTATGAACAGATCTGAAAAAAAAAATTCATACTTTTTCTACTATAAGCAAGATAAAAAAAAGGTCTGGGAAAAATATAAGCTTCTCTTATAGCATACACACAATAAGGCAAGAGAAAAAACGTATCTGGATTTATTTTCTTAAACACACAGTAATAATCATGAATTTAAAAAAACCAAAAAATAAATTCAGTGAAAAGTCTATATTCTCTGAATGATAAAATGCATACTGGGACTTCATATGAAAATAAACATCACATTCATAAACATAATATTCCGCCCCAGAAGCAATTAAAAAATTCAGAAATAATCATACTCTAATAATGCATTTTTAAATAATGCGCAGCGGAAAATAATGACAGGCTTACTTGAATTCCAGCCTCAGAATCAAGCGGCTCTGATGCCAATGTTGTAACACGAGCACCCGATCACTTGAACGCCCGAACTCGAACCGGGTTTACGATCCGTAATCTGATACACAAGCAGCAAACAAATAATATTATCGGAGTCGAGAATCAAAGGATTCTCAAGGCTCACGCACTATCTAGACTACGAGAGTCTAGATCGGATTTGCACAGCAAATCACCAGAAAGAAAGCAAAGAGAGAAGCCAGAGAGAGAGTTCTCTTGGCTGGGGTTGAGAAACACAATGAGGGGAACCTCCTTTATATAGAGTTCAGGACGAACGCCAGAAAGGAAGAATACCACCGTCATAATTGGCTCTCATTAATGTCGTCAATCAGTCATTATGACAGATTCTCTCATTTCCCTAAAAGGAAACGATTTGAATTTCAATTAGCAATAAATGCTGAATGAGTCAACTGTCAATTTCTCTCAGATCGCTTCTCATCCGTCAGATCCTTTTTCAGAGGATCCGGCCCATCAAGGGCGGACCTGGACATATAGTCCAACAGGACCTATAATTAATTACCCTATAATATTATGCCTTTGTCGTTTTTAAAATGGCATAGACGCATAGTTTCGGAAATTCACTAACTCTCAACTTCCAAGACTCAACCCGTTTTCCACAATTGTGTGTGGATGTTAAAATATTTTCATAATTGTTTTAAAATTTAAAATATAGTAAGTACAACTGTTTTGTCTTGGACTGCTTGTCTATTAGAAATTCTTAGTTGAATCCGATTCACCACGTCATTTGCGGTCTAACTCATTACAAACAAATAACTTATAGGTCTGATTTCGAGATTATAATCTGATTGGTTACAATATAATATTGCCTCACAAATAAACCTTAAATTTGAAGGCCCTTTGGAGGATGTTACAAAGATTAGCGGTGGCTGGTTATTAGTCACCTACCAATCATCAGTCTGGTTTCTTGTAGTTGTCGAGGATTAAGGGCTTTTTGGCAACAATTTATACTCTGTTTGCCCCGGATAGACTTTAGGATTTATCTTTATATAGTGTTTTCTTTGTTTCCTATAGACATGTTACTTTGGTTTGACTATAACCTTTCTCTTTGGATTGGATTTGCTTGTAGTGATGACTGGTTTTGGTCTGTAATGATTTATTTTGCAGTGAAAGCTTTCATTAGCTTTCAATTGTTTTTCACTTTTCCTCCTGTGATAAGTATGTTTGGATCTGCATCTAATTATGCAATATTGGTATCAAAGAGGTTGGGTTCTATTGAAGCCAGTTGTTGGATTAACACCTTATATCGCCTTTCCTTCCATCATAGTATGTAGAAATTAGTCATTGCTATTGCTCTTTTCAATCCACGGAGTATAGGCTTCGTTTGTTTGGCTTATTGACACGCATAGCATAAAGCATCTCTTCCTCTATACTCAGTTCCTACGACTGCAAGTATGGCAAAACCGTGGCCAAAAGAACCATCACGGTCGCTGTCATTGCCTTCGTCTGAACGATGCATTTCTGGAACGCGGAGAAAGAGAGAAGGAAGATGAGTGGTTGAAGATAAAAAGGGTAATAATGTAATTTTTCATTTCCACTTAATATAATCTAACTCCCATTAATTTATTGATTTCATGGGGACTGACCTTTATTATTTGTCTCCCATTGTAGCCCACATTAATTTTCCCTGTGTATAATTCCGCTGTTATTAGTAGGTGGGCACATGATTGGACAAGCAACGTGGACCAATTTCAGAGCTCACATATCCAACGGGAGAAATGTACCACCGTGTTACTTATTATAACTTTAATTATCATAAATTTTTTGTTCTTAAATATAAATCCAGTTTAAAATCAATTAATATTATTGTGACTAATTTACCCATATGTTGGAAATAAGGAAGATGATAAAGAAGGATTATAATGTATAAAATAGTATTTTAACTCATATTCTTAAATAAGGGCAAAGTTGGAATAATACGATATATTTAATGCTATAACTTCCACTACTTGGTATGTGAGAAGTAGATAAAGTGGACTTAGGTAGATGTTGTTCTGGCTCAAACTAGGCAACTGAATTGTCCTGGGGTTAAAATTTAAGGTGATAACTATATTGGTTAAAGTATACTTTTGATCCTTTATCTTTGCATCAAGTCCTCTTTTGATCCCTTAACTTTGAAAAGTATATTTTTAGTCATTTTTCGCTAATTCCGTTAGTTTCATTTAAAGGAAATAATTCTTATATTTTAAAATTTGACCATTTTAATTAATATTTAATTATAAAATTACTTTTTAGATTTGCTGAGTCAGCATTTTCCGTTAAATGAAACTAACGGCGTTAGCGAAAAAGGACCAAAAGTACACTTTTCAAAGTTAAGGGACAAAAAGAGGATTTGATACAAATATAAAGGACCAAAAGTGTACTTTAACCTAACTATGTCTATATTCAGAGCTAACTATGGATTTGACTAGTTTAGTAACCAAGATTGGAAATTTGGGTATTTCATATAACTTTTGAAACGGATCCTCTGATGGCAAAAAAAAAAAAAAATAAATAAATAATAATAAAAAATAATAATAAATAAAATAAAATAGAAGGATTCTCCCTTGACCTTTTAAATCTACCATTTTTTAAAGTAATTTATCTCAATTATAAATTAATGTATATTCTAATACTAAACAAAATTTTTTTTAGAGAGATCATATCACATATACTACTCCTTCCGTTCTTAAATATAAAACCTATTTATTTAGTTTGATTAGATTAAGGTAACAAAGTTAGTTAAAATTATATGATATTATCAATGCAACCTCATCATATACCTTTATCCCTACCCTTCATCTCTTACTTGTTTAGGATCATTAATAGAGATATTTTGAAGTAAAATCGGAAACAATTGTAAAGATATATTATATTCATGACAAAACTCATCTCCCTAAAAAAAAAATCCTATATTTAGGAAGGGAGGAAGTATGTTTAAGTAATTTATTTAATCTGTCCAAGTTAGTTAAATGTGTTTTAGATTAAGGATAAGAATGATAATAATTAATGGAAACAAATGATTAAAAACAAAAACATATGATTAAAGTTTACGGCCATCTAATGGTCAAGTAAAAGTTCTGTTTTCATTTAAACGGGCAACCTTGGTTGCATATCTGCTAGTGGCTTTAGTTAATCCGCCGACAATCAATTGATCCAAACAATCCGCACCAGATACAAAAGCTTTTAACATCATGTTTACCTCTTTGAATAAAAAAAGTAGTGTAAAACACAATCAATATATGATATGAAGCACTACTCTGCTACTACAAACTTGGTCCGAAGTTTAAAAATCCGAGGTAGTGGAGCCACGGAAATAAAGTGAAACTCAGAATCAAACTTCATTACAGTTTGGACAAGCGCTTGTTGATGAAATCCCTGACTTGGGAAATCAACTGAGAAGCTTCAGGCAATTCTGGAAATATATAAAATGCATGGATACTATTTGGATACTCAATTAATTCAGCCTCTTTCCCTGACTTCCTCAACCACTCATAATACCTCCTCTGCCAATCCTGTAACGGGTCAAACCCACCCACAAACACTATCGTATCCGGATAATCCAAACCCGATATATCCACCGCATTCGGCCCGCTCACATTAACCGACTCATGGTCCCGGGTCGACCCGTCCGGCAACAACACCTTCCATATCCAGTCGGTCCTCGCCAATGAAACCAACGGCGCGTTCCCGAGCCGGGTCTCGGATTCTGTCCTCTCCTCGCCTCCGAAAAAAGGCTGGATCGAAACCAGCCCGATAACCCGAACCTTCTGCATCCGGGCCAGACAAACCCGAACCGCCAAATTATGGGCCAAGTTCGCCCCGGCACTATCACCCGCCAAGAAACATTTTGACAGGTCAGCAGTTTCGGGTAAAACGTCGTCGTTTTGGTCAATGAACTTGAGGGCGTCAAATCCGTCGTCGTATTGAGCTGGAAAGCGATGCTCAGGGGCAAGACGGTAATTGACGGAGATTACAATGGCCGAAAGCTTACGAGCGAAACGTCTGCAAACGGCGTCGTATGCGAAGGAAGCTGGAGAGAGGTAGGTGAAGCCGCCGCCGTGAAAGAAAACGATGACGGGAAGAGACGGAGAATCGACGGTGTTGTTTGTGGGTGTGAAGATTCTGAACCAGAGGTTTCGATTTGGGTCGACGGTGACGTCGGAGGATTTGACGCCGTTAGTGGGGTTTGGGTTGGGGCTTGTTTTGCGGTCGAGGAAGTTCATGAGACGGCGGTTGAGGGTGCCGTCAGGGCGGCGAACGGCGTCAGTGACGGCGGAGAGGAAGTAGATGGAGAGACGGGTTTTCCATGGGAGGAGGGGTTGGGAGGTTGAGGTTGAAGAAGGCATGAATGAGAGAGAGAGAGAGATATTTTTAAAAAAGTGGGTGAAGGAAAATAAGTGTGGAGAGTGAGTTATTATTTTAAAAAAGTGGGAGAGATTTCTGTTATGGAGGAAGCTCAAAATGTGGTTGAGAGTTGAGACTTGAGACTTGAGAGGCTAAGCCTATTAATAAGACTTCAGAGTAATTAATTGATTAAATGGGCTGTTGCTCATTGATTATACGGAGGCCATGTTTAAGAAACTAGAAGCTTGCCGAAGGGTTAAAATCATTCCCTGTAAGTGTTCTTATTGGTCGGTTTCCTTAAAAAAAAAAAAAACTTAATGTTGATTAAAACCTATAAATTATAGGAAATATATTCTTTTTTTTAAAGTACATTTATTTAAGAATAGGTAGGAGAGAGCAATTATGAAAAATATTTTCTATGGTAAAAAATATATGAAAGAGAATGCATGTGAAAAATTAATGCATGAGTAAAATATAAGAAAAACACATTAATTACTCAAACAAAGTCAAATAGAACCTTATACACATGAACTAACCATTTAAAAAAATTGATCTTATATAGAGAAACATAGGGAGTATTTGTTACTACTTCTTTCGTATCCTAAATATAAGAGTCGGTTAACTTTTTTTAGATTAAGGAAACTAAATAAATTAGTTAATCATAACATGTGTGGTATGTTGCTTATATATTACTCCCTTCATCCTTATATATAAAGTTCTTTTTAACTGAATTGTTGTTTACAATAAAATAAGTTAAAAACAATAAATGTGTGGAAAATATACTCTCTCTTTTTTTTCAAAAGTGCTCTTATATATAAATGAGTAAGAGAGACTAATTATGAAAAAAGATGAAAGAGGATGTGGAGGAGTAATTAATGCACGAATAAAATGGGAAAAACACATTAATTACACATACAAAATCAAATAGAATCTTATGAAAATGGGACAAACCATTTAAAAAAAAAGACATTATATATAGATATGGAGGGAGTAGTTTATAAGTGAAAAAAAACTAGTTTAAAAAAAGTTCAGAAAAATCAATTATAAGTGGTTTATTTATTTTTGTTAGTATTTTTTAAAAAATGCAACTAAGTTTTATATTATGAACCAAAAGGAGTATTAGGATTATTATTATTTAAAAGGTATATTCAATATATGAGAATTAAATAAACAAATAATTTTTGAAACATTTATTAATTTTTATTTTTTAATTAAATTAAACATATTTTTCATGTATCAAAAAAGTTTTTTGTATGAATATAATCTATCATCATTTGTTGTCTGATCAATAACAAACAACCACTTTCAAAATTATTATAGAAAATTTAATTGCGGGTTAGAGATGATGATATGTTAATTTTTTGGATTTATTCATGGATATCTAGCACTACTAACAACAAAGTAATCTAATTCGCGGGAATGTAAGCTCATAATGGCGAAAACATCTCTATTTTCAAGTAATTATCATGGTTGTATACATAAGGCTCGAATTTGAGTCCATTAGTTAAGCTGAAACAACCCACAGTCAGTTAATTCAAATACTTGGTGGTTGATATCTTATTTTCAAAGTTTAATATTGGGAGAAAGTCAAAGAAAACAATTAAGAAAGGGAAAATTTCATTTTACCCCCATAATAAGGAATTAATCTCAGATTCCCCCAAAACATTCTGAAATTTTACTGCACCCTCAAGGGACTAAAGTGAAATTAAATGTTTCAGCTAAAAGACCAAAATGTCCTTATTGAAAGAAGTACAAACGTTTTGGAAATTTCTCACATGTGTCTTGGAAATTCTCCATATGTGTCTTGGAAATTTTTCATATGTGTCTTGGAAATATAGTTGTGAAATTTTGGATGTTTTAGTTTTGGATTCCATGATTTTTTTAGACTTAAAAATACTCACATTGATGTTGAAAATAAGTACAAATGTTTTGAAAAGTTTTCTCATATACGTCTTGGAAATTTCCCATAAATGTCTTGGAAATTCTTCATATGTGTCTTGGAAATTCTTCATATGTGTCTTGGAAATCAGTACAAAATTCAATAAGGACATTTTGGTCTTTTAGCTGAAACATTTAATTTCACTTTAGTCCCTTGGGGGTGCAGTGAAATTTCAGAATGTTTAGGGGGAAATCTGAGATTAATTCTTTATTAGGGGGGTAAACTGAAAGTTTCCCATTAAGAAACGACTTTGATTTCACTTTACAAATTTTTTTTTTTGATGAATGCTTGGACCATTTTTGGCCTTCGATTGCACCACCGTCCAGGTATCCGGCGTTAACCTGAAGGCCAACGCCGGATTTACCAGCATGGGCCCTCGACAACCGACTAGTCCTGGCGCCCCCAATCGAATAGGCCCGAAAGGTACGCCCACCTTTGGTGGGACCCCAGGGGAGAGAGCTCCCAACGGAAATACATTACAATCTCCTTACTTGGGATTGAACCCAGGTAAGGAGGATTGTTCACTTTACAATGTATATTTTTAAATTTGCAATGTATATTTTAAATTTACATATCCAACTTTCTTTTAAATTTGCAATGTATATTTTTAAAATAATCAAAATAGTTTAAGTTACGTTTTATGAAAATATCTCTTATTCGGTAAAATATATACTATTTCACGCCAGAAAATAAAGATCTTAATTAATTTCCAATTCACCATGTGATAAAGATAAAGAGATTTTATATATTTAAGTGTTGAACTTACACACATATCAATTTTTCTTAACGTGCATAAACACTTTTGAAATATTTTTTTTAGTACATATGACGTCCTAAAATATTTTTTATGAAAGCATCTAACCCCTAAATGAAATTTTTAACAGCATACAACACCATAAATAATGTTTTTAGATGCATTAAGAGACTTGAATATTTTTTTTAGTACATGTAACATCAAATTATAGAAAAATACTTTAAGGTATTACAAGCACTCGAGGAAATAATACTAGATCCATTATAACCTTATATCAATATACATGTTGATGTATATGCTATCAAAAAGGAATACATGTTGACATATAGTCTAATATAACACAATTTGTTGAAAAAAATATATAAACATAAATTTGTTTGTTGGAAAAAAAATATATAAACATAAATTTGTTTGCCGATCTATAAAATTTAACAAGTGAGATTTAGATTTAAAAATAGGTTAAAACTGAAGCAGGGGGAATATTTAAAATGAATGAGAAGTGAGTGGTAAATAAAATTAGAGCCCTATGAATTGTAATGATAATATGAAATAGTAATAAGAAAAAAAGATGTCGGTGCATGAAAAGGTCAATGAGTGGGTATGGGACAGTTGGACGTTGCAGGGTCTGAGGGTCACTGAGAGATCAGCTTGATTGGTTGATTTGATTTGGTTATGTTGAGCGGGTTCCCATTCAATTCAGTGCTCACAGGGATAATAAGAAAGCACTTTTGGATCATCCAAAATTTAATATAGATGGTTAAGATTTAAAATTTTTAAATGACTATTTTTTTAAAGATAAAATTAGTTTTTTAATAAATGACAGTTATAAGATTAATTTTAATTTTAATTTTGCATCCATTAAAATAAAAATTTATTAAAAATATTAAAATAAATTTAAATGAGTCTGAACCATTGAAATAAATCTAAATGGTACATATTAAGATGAGAAAGCCTTTACTCATCTTTATGATGAGAATGGAATGTAAATCTGAGCCGAGACAGGGGTCTAAACATGATTGTCGTCTCGTGAGTCCCAATTTTTTTAAGAATTATTTTTACATACTCTCTCTCTCTCCTCTTTTTTTTATGTATAAGCTTTTTAAGAAGCCTCTGTTATTCAACTTTTTTTTTTGATATATATGCAAACATAAAAATTAAATAATAAGACTTGCTGCACGTAATGTCTAGATAAAAGCCTACATACGTAGTAATATCTTTTAATTTTCCTTATTTCCCCCAATTCCTCTTCGTCCTACATCGCTTATTCTTTTCCTGGATTCACTTATCAATGGTACTCAGAATTAGGGTTAACATTCGGTTATTCGATAAAAACTAAAATAACCGAAAATCCCAAAAGTGATAATTTTAAACACCGAATTGAAACTGATTTACCGAATAACCGAAACCGAATTAACTAAAATATTTTGGTTCGGTTCGGTTAATAACCGAACTTTGATTTTAATATTATTTATAAAAATAAATATCGTATTATATATAAAATACTAAGTGCATTTTGAGTTTAATATTATCTATAAAATATATTAAAGTATATATAATCATAAACATTATATAATAATGTAATATATATCGTACTATATGTAATATTTAACATACAAAAGTCAATATTTCATATTAAATATAGATATATTATATAAATTTGGTTTTTTGGTTTTAACTGAATTAATTTTTCAATAATCAAAAAGGAAACAAAATTCTAAAAAACTAATTGAAACCGAATTGAATTCGGTTCGGTTTTCGGTTTCGATTCTAATTTGTTCACCTCTACTCGGAACGATGAAATATTTATTATTTTTTTGTACATTATCTGAACTGTAATTGCTAATAAGAACAGTAGACCACCAATATTTGTGGTTTTTTTGTCATGTAATATTGAGCAGATGAGCTTCTAATCAGATGGATATGAGGTCAATAAATGAGAAGATTTCTCCTCAGTTGCTAGATTTGATCTCAATGGATGGAAAAAAAATGCCTCATCTCAAGATAGTCCCCGTCGCGCCTCATCCCTATTGGCACCAAAACAATCTTGGGACAGTATGGGACAAGAAACGGGATTTCCGTCCAGAGCCCATTTTTTGAGACGGTACAGGTTTATCCTAGTTTCATCTCATCCTAATAACACCCTTTATAGTATCAAGTTTACTTTGGTATAATAATTTTGAATATCTTGAATAGTTTGAATTAGAATAATTTAGTTGGCCTAAAATAAAAAAGAATTAGTTCTTTAACAAAAGGAATATTTTGGTAAAAAGTCAACTTTGGTGAAGTTGATTCGAAATGTAAAATGATGAAATAAAATCACCACCGATTTACTAATGTGTATCTAACATTGGACGAATTTTTAAGATAATACTCTCTCCAATCCCATTTATAAGAGCTCAAATTCAAATTGATTTGATCCAAAATATAAGAGCTCATTTTGCATTCTCTCATCATTTAATGTGTTTTTTCCTATTTTACCCCTAATTTTCTTTTATATTTATTAATACTCATATATTTCTCCCTCTGAATAAACTTATCATAAATAAGGGTATTATTGGAAAAAGATATATATTCCAGACACATTTAATTACTGTCATATGTTTTTTTAAGAAGCGTGTCTTGACGACCGGGCTCTTATATATAGAAGCGGAGGGAGTAAGTTTGATAATGGTTAAAGCCTTCAAGAAAGCTTGAACAATGGACTATTATTGCAGTATAGTTTATTGGTGTAGGTAAAATGTCATTGTTTCACGGACTCTATGTAAAACTCGTTTTCAGCCTATCAACATCATCACTAGAAAACAACCTTTACATAAGCCCAAAAGAATTGAAATTATTAATCCTTATCATTTACGTCAAAGAAGCCGTTTCTAATTAATAACTTTTACAGTTTGATATACATTGGACTACTATCAAGCCTTCAAGCAACGTTGTAGTATTGCAGTATACTTTTTTAAAAATAAACTGAAACTCCTTATCAAAAGAGATATTACATCAAAACAACCCATAAACTGAAATTCATTATCAAAAGAGATATTACTCCCTCCGGTCCTAATTATAAGACCACTTTGACTTTTTTGGAGAAATTAAGGATGCAAATTTAATCACTTTAAATTGTCTATAGTAATCTTTTTTTCTCAATACTAATTTATTCTACTTATAAACAAACATATAATCTAATTACGTGTGACATATGTTATAATTTAGTGGTCTAATTTGCTTCCTTAACTTCCGCAAAAAAAGTCAAAGGGATCTTATATTTAGGACCGGAGGGAGTACATCAAAACAACCCTGTTACTTATCTATCAATCATCAACATCCTTCTAAAAAAAATCACTACTACAAAAATGTCCTATTGCAGCACAACAATAGCAGCGCTTACCAAACGTAAGCGCTGGGATAGGTACATAAGACCTATCCTAGCGCTTTATAAATAATTATAAGCGCTGGGATAGGTCCAGAAGATTAATTTAAAATAATCTCTTTTATTTAATAATGTCTAAATTACATCCCAGGTTTATCTTTATATAGGTGATTTCCTTTGAAATTAATTCTCTGAACCTTATCTGAAATATATTTAATCCCCTGAATATATTTAACCTTGTCCTTATTATTTAATAATTTCTGAGTCCCCCAGTTTTTTTTTAATTTTTAATACCTATTCCAGCGCTTTTTACGTAAAAAGCGCTGGAATAGGCCATTTCTCAAATATATTTAATCCCTTGTTTATATGTAACATATCCTTATTATTTAATAATTTCTGAGTCCCCCAATTTGTTTTTTAATTTTTAATACCTATTCCAGCGCTTTTTTAGTTCCCTGAATATATTTAATCTTGTCCTTATTATTTAATAATTTCTGAGTCCCCCATTTTTTTTTAATTTTTAATACCTATTCCAGCGCTTTTTACGTATAAAGCACTGGAATAAGCCATTCCCAAATATATTTAATCCCCTGAATATATGTAACCTTGTCCTTATTATTTAATAATTTTTGAGTCCCCCAGTTTTTTTTAATTTTTAATACCTATTCCAGCGCTTTTTACTTAAAAAGCGTTGGAATAGGACATTTCTCAAATATATTTAGTCCCCTGAATATATTTAACCTTGTCCTTATTATTTAATAATTTCTGAGTCCCCCATTTTTTTTTTAATTTTTAATACCTATTCCAGCGCTTTGTATGTAAAAAGCGCTGGAATAGGCCATTCCCAAATATATTTAATCCCCTGAATATATTTAATCTTGTCCTTATTATTTAATAATTTCTGAGTCCCCCAGTTTTTTTTGTAATTTTTAATACCTATTCCAGCGCTTTTTACGTAAAAAGCGCTGGAATAGGCCATTCCCAAATATATTTAATCCCCTGAATATATTTAACCTTGTCCTTATTATTTAATAATTTCTGAGTCCCCCAGTTTTTTTTGTAATTTTTAATACCTATTCCAGCGCTTTTTACGTAAAAAGCACTGAAATAGGCCATTCCCAAATATATTTAATCCCTGAATATATTTAACCTTGTCCTTATTACTTAATAATTTCTGAGTCCCCCATTTTTTTTTAATTTTTAATACCTATTCCAGCGCTTTTTGGGTAAAAAGCGCTGGGATAGGCTTTTTAGTTATTATTTTATTTGCCTGACATGTTAAACACCCGCGTGAGTTTCCATTTCTCTCCCCCCCATTTTTTCATTTCCCTCCCAAACACTTCGGCCCTCTCATTCTTCGCTTCTTCTCCCAACGTTCACTTCACCCAGATTTCGTCCTTGTGCTTTGGTGGTGATTTCGGCGGCGAATGGCGAAGAATCCTTCATCAGGTGAGTTTCGTTCTCGTGCTTCCATTTCTCTGATTTGAGAGTTTCTGTTTGAGCTTCGATTTGGGGTATGGGGATTTCGAAATTTGTGAACCATGTAAATGGAAGGTTACTCTTTGGTTAGATTTGGGGTATGAGGATTTCGATTTGGGGAATGCATGTATATTTGGTCAGATTTCTCGCAAAAATTACAGTACATCGAGAATGAACAACTTCAGATTTTTTAAATTATGATGTGAGATAATAGTACACTGATAAAAAAACGACGCCAACAATTTTTTTTGTTCAACCACGCACGCCAACAATGAATTGATGGTATTATTTCCAGTTTCCTCTTAGAATAAAGTAACATTTAATGGATTATATCTGCTAAATGATCCAACTTTCCATTTATTTTTAATTTATTTAACTGTGGGTAACAGAAATATACAATTTTCAACCATTGAATTTTATTTTGTAATTAAATTAGTTTGCATTTCATAGGATAATAGGGCTAAATCTTGAAGATATCCAAAACTGAAAACCTATATAGCTAGATCAATTAGTCATTTGCCACCGACAGATTTAAACTTGTTGAAAAAAATTCAAAACCTTCTGGATATACTATAATATGAATTGTGGGTATTGTTCATCATCCACGCCATTGAAGGTGATTTCGGTTTGGAACTTACTAAAATCTTGATTAGACTTAATTTGGAGCAAGATTGAACTAATAATGGGGTTGCAAATGTGTTTTTCAATTTCCCATGATAAGTGTACATATATTCAAAACAATGGCTGTCAATTTACCATGACAAAGAGTGTGTTTTAGTACTAATTAAGCTCATGTATAATGAATTTTGGCCACAGAAACCGAATTATTTATGAATTGATAAGTTTTAATAGTCATAGTAGGAGTATGTAATGGTAGTTTAATTCAAGCTTTTGCTTGCCTTTATGTATTCAAAAAATAGTCATAGTATGATTGATTTCTTTATTTCTTAAAATGAAATTCTGTAACTGTAATTATGTTTACATAATATTTTTTATAGGAGCCTACAATTGCCTAATAGTTTGTTGGCAGAAACGGGGGACCAAAAGTGAGAAACTTTCGGTGTGATTGAGAGCTTTTATTAATTGACTTCGCCGCATAGAAGGTATACTTTTAAATTTCCTTCCTCCATTGAATTATGAATAATATTATTGTTGTTTCATTAAACTCTTATAACTAAGTTTGATGTGGTAGTAATTGTGCAATATTTGAAAATATCCATGAATGGTAGATATTGTGTTATTGTGCCCATTAATGCTATATGTATAAATTCTCTGTGAATTCTGTTGTTGATGACTACTGGAAAATTACTGAGTTAATGATTGGTGTTTTGTGGGCTATCCATTTCTAATTAAAAAGATAGGGCCTTGAGCCTGGGAATGTTCATTTTGTAGCCGTTATGCTGCCGAATTTTTGTTAAAAAAAATAAGGTAACATCGTAAGGTGGCTACCTAATGATTAAGTCATGCACATCGATCTTACTTCCACTTTCCTTTAGTAGGTTATAATGTTGGATCGGAAATGGATGTCTTGTGATTGACGTTCAAAGGAATATATAGATGGAGCAAAAGAATTCATTGAATTTGCCGCTGAGCATGCAGAGAATTCTAACATAATTGTATGCCCCTGTATGTCGTGTTTGTATGGAAAGCTTCTCCGTCCTCTTGACTTGTTGGGCCATTTATTCTGTCATGGGATCGATCCGTCCTATACACGTTAGACAAAGCATGGTGAGACGTATGAGTGTTCTGGTGGAGACTGGGTACCTGATGTTAGTAGCGCTTCAAACGTGGTTGACACAGACATGTGTGATGAGAGAGATGATCTTGAAGAAATGTTGAATGTGGTGGGTGAGGAGGATCCTGAAATGTTTGAGACACTGAAGAGCGATGCAGAGACGCCTCTGTATGTGGGATGCAATAAATACACCAGATTGCGTGTGGTGCTTAAATTGTATAACCTGAAGGCGCGATACGGTTGGAGTGATGCAAGTTTCACTGCTCTGCTATCCGCTCTGCGAGATATACTCCCAGAAGGGAACGTACTCCCCTCGAAAACATACGAGGCAAAGCAAATTCTCCGGTCGACCGGTATGAAATATGAGAAAATACATGCATGTCCCAACGACTGTATTTTATTCCGGAACCAGTATGCGTCGTTGGAGAAGTGTCCTAAATGCAGCACATCTCGGTATGGAAAGAAAGGTAAGAGTCCTTCTAAAGTCTTGTGGTACTTTCCGATCATTCCAAGATTCAAGCGTATGTACAGTAATGCGGATGTTGCAAGACTTTTGACATGGCACGCTGATGAGAGGATTCAAGACATCAAGCTTAGGCACCCCGCCGACGCCCCCCAATGGAAAAAAATTGATTACGAGTTCCCTGAGTTCGGTGAAGAACCAAGAAATCTAAGGCTTGCATTGGCAACCGATGGAATCAACCCCCATGGGGTTCAGAGTAGTACTCACAGCACATGGCCGGTGATTCTGATGATATATAACCTCCCCCCAAATTTAATCATGAAACGCAAGTTTATGATGCTTTCCATGCTTATTTCCGGGCCTAGACAGCCCGGCAACGATATAGACGTGTACTTGGATCCTTTGATTGAAGACTTGAAGCATATGTGGGATTCGGGTGAGACGGTTTTTGATGGCTGTAAGGAAGAAAGTTTCAAATTGAGGGCCATGTTGTTTGGCACAATAAATGACTTCCCAGCGTATGATAATTTTTCCGGATACAGCATCAAAGGATATGGTGCGTGCCTTATATGCGAAGATGATACCCATTCGATGCGACTGGATCACTGCAGGAAAAATGTTTACATGGGACATCGTAGGTTCTTGCCGTTAAGGCATCGTTGACGGAGGTGGAAGAAGGCATTTAACGGGAGCTCAGAAGAAGGTAGGCCACCAAGATTATTGACCGGGGAAGACGTTCTTGAAAAGGTGAATGCGGTGGAGAATCATTTTGGCAAGCCTTTTGCTAAAAATGTATTGACAAGTGACTGGAAGAAGAGGTCCATATTCTTCGAACTCCCGTATTGGAATTCCTTATATGTCAGGCACTTTCTTGATGTGATGCATATTGAAAAAAACATATGTGATAACCTAATTGGCACGTTACTAAATATGCAAGGAAAAAGTAAGGATGGTGTCAATTCAAGGTTAGATATGCTCAAGCTGGGAATAAGACAAGAGTTGGCACCTGTTGAGAAGGGATACCGCACTTATTTACCTCCAGCTGCTTACACCCTTTCAAGGAAAGAGAAAAGATTATTCTGTGATTTTCTTAGTGGAATCAAAGTTCCAGAGGGCTACTCCTCAAATGTAAAGAACCTTGTATCTGTGAAAGAGTTGAAGTTGAAGAACCTGAAATCTCATGATTGCCACGTCCTGATGTAAAATTTCTTACCGGTTGGCATACGCAACATTTTACCTAAGAAACTGCGGACCACGATCACCAGACTTTGTATGTTCTTCAAGCTTATTTGTAGTAAAGTGGTTGATACAACGAAGTTGCAGGATTTGCAGAGGCAGATTGTTTGTACCCTGTGCGAACTTGAAATGTATTTCCCCCTTCATTCTTTGACATCATGGTTCACCTTACTGTACACTTGGTGAAAGAGGTTCAACTGTGCGGCCCAGTCTATTTGAGATGGATGTACCCGATTAAGCGGTTCATGAAAGTTTTAAAGGGGTATGTCAAAAACAGATATCGACCAGAGGGTTGTATTGCTGAACGATACATCGTTGAAGAAGCGAGTGATTTGTGTGCCGATTACTTATCAAATGTTGAACCCGTTGGCTTGCCCAAGTCTCGTCACGATAGGCGATTAACGGGGAAAGGAATAAGTGGGTTCAAGCTATTACGCATTTCGAATGCTGAAAGAGAGTTGGCGCACTTGTACATTCTTCACAACACTCCTGAGGTTGAACCATTCATTGAAGAACACAAAAATCTCCTTCGTGAAATACACGGTGATAGGAATGAGAGTTTGATCACAAAGGAGCACAACAAACATTTCATTAGATGGTTTAATGCACGCATTTGTCAGCAGGTTGAGCTTAATGCCGGATCGGTTGGTGAAAGATTGTTCTGGCTGTCGAAAGGACCGGGTTTGCACGCATTTTCTTATACCTGCTATGTAATCAACGGTTACACATTCTATACAAAAGGCCAAGATGAAAAAAGCACCATGCAAAATAGTGGAGTCACGCTTGTTGTCGAGGGGTAGCATATATCCAGTGCAAGAGATACAAATCCCATATATGCGCAGATGGCATACTTTGGTGTGATTGATTGCATTTGGGAGTTAGATTACACCATGTCCAGAGTTCCCGTGTTCCGGTGTCAGTGGGTTAACAACCACAGTGGACGGCGGTTAGATGAATTTGGGTTTATATCGGTCGACCTTTCTAAAGTTGGATATAAGGATGATCCTTACATTCTACCGTCTCAAGCAGCACAAGGGTTTTACGTTGAGGATCTTTCTAAGAAGAATTGGTCAGTTGTCATGCAGTCGAACAAAAATTATTCCGAGCAAGTTGATGATGAAAGTAGTGATGATGATATGAATGTGATAGAAGATGTTTCTTCCTTTGAGACATTACTGTCAGAAGACTTTGATGCAGACGGGTATGATGACGAAGATGAGCCCGTTTATGTAAGACGTGATCATGAAGAAGGCATTTGGGTAAACACAACCCTAAATCCAACAAAAAAGAGGAAGCAGACAATTGTAGACAATATAACAAAGAGGAAAAAGAGGCGAAAGCCCTCAGTTTGTATGTATTTATGTTGTACACTATGAATTTTTTAGCCCTCAGTTCGCATACAATTAGCATGATTATATGTATATGCACTAAAATCATTTCTTGTCTAATTTTTTTTTCAGGAGAATGGATCCCCATAGTGACCAGGAGGAAGAAGAACAACATAGTGGCCAGGAGGAAGAAGAACAACCTAGTGAGCAAGTAGCTATTGCTGAAGGTAGAGCAAGGCATGAGGCGAATGTTGTTCGTGGCAGGACCCTTATGCGCAAACTCCTCACACGCAGAGCTCAGGGAGTAAATACAAGACTTAAATGGAATCCAAATAACCAAGCTATTGGAAAGTCGGCGAAGCTCCTCTCGGGTTACATTGGGTGCACTGTTCGGGACAAAATCCCTATTACTATTACGGATTGGAGAAGAGCAGGCGACAAACATGAGGAGGTTTGGTTAGAGATTAAGGTAAACTACATTTTTACAATTAATGGCATATATGTCATCATAACATTGTAACTAAAAAATTGAATATGATTTTTGTTGTTATAGACTATCTTTGACATCGACGATACTCACAGGGATTATGTGCTGCAGAAAGCTTCGAGAATGCACCGGGGATATCGTTCCAACTTGACCACGTATTACCTGAGAGATGACGAAGGGGAGATCGTTCCAACGCCACCATCTATATATGCTGGGTTAATTACTCAAGAACATTGGGATGAATTTGTGCAACAACGTTTGATTGAGGAGTTCCAAGAAAGAAGTAAAAAAAATAGCCAAGCGGCTAAGAGCAGTCAGTATCCGTATATGGGCGGACGAAAGACATTTCCTGAATTGGAGGAAGATATGGTATGTTAGTAACACTTTTGGTTCCAAAATTATGAATAAATGTTTACGTGATTAATTTATACGTTCAACTGGTTTACCATGACAGATTGAGGAACAGGGCCTAGACTATAGGCCACCACGGCATGGCCTCTGGGTCAGAGGTCACTCGTAGGCGGATGGTACCATCATTCATGAAGAGGTCAGAAGAGTCCATGAACGATGTGTAAGTCATTCTCTTGGAATTTCTAAATCTTTTCTAAACGGTGACTTTGCTAAGTGAATAACTAATAATCCTTCCTCCTTGTTATAGGTTTTGTTAACGCAAGAATGCCCTGACGAGGTCAACGCTTTTGGAAGTGGCGATTTCCTCAGCAGAGCACTCGATCGCCCTGAGTATTCAGGCCGTGTTCGGGGTGCGGGTGTAGGCGTCACGCCCTCATCTTACTTTGGGCGCAAAAAGAGGGCATCAAAAGGCGATGTTAGAGCGTTGCAAGATGAAATTCTTACTATGAGGGAGGAGATGCTTGAGATGCAACGACGCAACGAGGAAATGGAACGACGGAATGAGGAAATGCAAAGACGGCACGAGGAAATGGAACGACGGAATGAAGAAATGCAACAACGATACGAGAAGATGTACAAATTCTTCCAGCAAAGCAATGTTGCATCACAAAAGTCCAACTTCGTGCATCAAAGTCACATTCCTTCCGTCGAGAGTCCAAGCATCAAGGATAACTGTACGATGCCCAGGGCTGACATTCCTCAGGTAGTTCATACATTTTCTACTAACAAACTAACAGTGATTATGTTATATTATCGATTGTGACCTAATGTTGACAACTCTTTCGTAGGGCGAGACAAAGTGCAAGCTGTATACGGATCAATCTTTCAGTGAGGTAGTTGCGGTTGGCAAGGTCTACAACACTTCGAACATGACCCTGCACAATTCACCGTTGCCTAAAAATGCACTAAGGGTATTGATTGAATACTCGTACAACGACTGGGCCTCGTTACCATTCCCTACTCCTGATTTGATGACTAGGGTCGGAGACGTTGTCGGTGCATACGTTGCTTGGCCCATTGCTTTGATTGTGCCAATACCACAGGTAATTATTTAGTAATAACATTTCCAATAGCATTCATTGTTTTTGAATAACGCTCTTTTATTTAAATGTTTTTACAGGGTACCCAATTTATGGGAAAGAAAGCACAAGTGGCTAATGTCAAAGGTACCCGTGGTTCAGCTGCTCAAATAAAGAAAAAGAGTACCCGTACCGATCCGTTACCACAGGTGATTATTTGCTAATTAATTTAAACTAGCACTCTTCTTAATTATTGGAATTAATTTTTAAACTTTCTATTTACATGGTTTATAGGCACCAAAAGCTAAGGGTAAGAAAAAAGTTCAAGTGCTTGATCCTGTGATTGAAGATACAAGCGTCGAAACGCCATATCGTGCTCAGTTGCGAGCATTTGCAGCTACCGTTTCTCGCGATGCTATTGTCTTCATTCCATTCAGCAGGCCTATATTTGACGAGGTAAATTTCACTGACACTCTGTCTAAGGATCAGGTAATGGAGGTGCTTAACCAAAGATGGGTCGGTGCGACGGTTATCAATATATGGATCAGGTATATATACGTTTCCATTGTGGTTTCATTCAATGTCATAAGTTTTACACTAATTAGGAGTTGGTAGGGTTTCTATGAAGGTATCTGCATGAACATGTCATGATCGCCAGGCGCAACGTTTCGTTCGAATTCATAAGCCCTTATTCGATAGCACAAGTTCCGGGCTCGAAACGTGAGGACCAGTTCAGAGCGATTCAAAGGCGTTTCTCTTTAAAGGCAACAGCCAGAACTTTATTCTTAGCTCCAATTAATACAGGGTAAGTCTATACATATTTTTAGTTTCGAGCATCATAGATATATATACTGACATAACGTTATAAAACATTTTAGGCTACATTGGATTTTGCTTGTCATCAATCCGATGGCACAAGAAGAACCCATAATTTACTATTTGGATCCTGTGGAATCTGCTCTCCCAGATAATCGCCCAGATTTGATGCGTCTCTTCAATGGGTAAGTGAATGTTAACATTATTTGAATGCGTTGTATTATTTGTCACTTTATGCCCGATCCTAGCCAATAAAATTAATTTAATATGTTTCTTTTTCAGAGTATTGACTAGTTTTCGGGCCGATGTTCAGTTGAAGTATTCCAGAGCCCCTGACCCGAAAGATGCTTATAAGTGGCAACAAGTCCAGGTTTTATAAAGTTATTCAATTTTTGAAACAATATATCCATAGTTAAAATATAACGTAAATGTTTCTTATATGATATATTTGGTGTTTCTTGTTACAGTGCCCCTACCAACCCAATAACAACGATTGTGGTTACTATGTGATGCAATACATGCGAGATATCGTTACACATGATCGACTCGGCATCCCACTGACAGTAAGTTTTATATTTTTCCAAATCTAATGTGTTTGTACTTGTTAGACTTCAAGTAAATTTACTTGTCATTTAAATGTGTTCGTGCAGTATTACCCAGACGCTCATTCCTTCATGTTGTCAAGGGAAAAAATGGATGCAAAAATTGAAGAATTGTGCACTTATGTATACCCTCTTTTCTCCAACATTAGATGATCCATTCATTAATTAGTATGCTTTTGTTTTCAATTTACAATGGTTGGTTTTATTGTACAATATTAGTATGACTTTTCTGGTGTGTATGTATATATGGTTTGGCTGGAATGGATAGTGTTGCTGGTTTTTTTGCACTGATGCAGGAGGTTGTGAAACAAAAATAAGTGAATATTTTTTTTTAAAAAATAATGCCTATAGCAGCGCTTATTACGTAAAAAGCGCTGCTATAGGGTAACCTATACCAGCGCTCATTACTTAATGAGCGCTGGTATAGGTTACCCTATAGCAGCGCTTTTTACGTAATAAGCGCTGCTATAGGTATTCTATTTTATTTTTTTTTAAAAAAAATTCATATATGTATGACCTAAAGCTGCGCTTTTCATATTATGAGCGCTGCTATAGGTAACCTATAGCAGCGCTCATAACACAAAATAAGCGCTGCAATAGGTCATATGACCTGTTGCAGCACTGGCTATAGCAGCGCTTAAAAGCGCTGCTATAGGGTAAAAAAAAGCGCTGCTATAGGCTTTTTGCTGTAGTAGTGAATGGTGGGGATGGATCCAATTAAAGAAGCAAAAATTTCTTTTTAAACTATGCAAAATCTTAGCCAACTGAGTAGCGAAGTTTTCGTATTTGTAAGATGAAAATTTTTGCTTCTTTGATTACTTCACCTTAAATTTAGAAAAGGAGGTTAATGATGCACAGATCACTAAAAAGGTTGTTTTGTAAAATCCCTTTGGAGATCATGGATTTCAGTTTATATTAAAATACACACACCAAAAAACTTGCACGAGATCTCGTTGTAGTTACTCTTATCCACCTCAACATGATACTTTAAGAGCATCCAAACACGTTAAGCACCTTAATGTGTGTGTGCAAGAGAGAGAGAGAGAGAGAGAGAGAGAGAGAGAGAGAGCAATAAACACTACAATCAATCATAATACCTAACCACTTAGCCACTTAGAACTCCTTATGCCCACATCTCTTTCATGGAAAGTCCCTAGGCAAAAATGCCTTTCAACTCTCAAATAAAGAGATGTGGATGTCACACATGAGCATATTATATCATTATTATCAGCCAATTAATAATTAATAATTTGAATATATCATTATTACTGGCCAATTAATAATTAATAATTTGAATATGTTATGACATCACTATAATTTTACAACTTTTAGATTGATATTACTGTAAAATCAAATTCTATGTATTCAACCTTTTTTGTGTGAAAACTTTCGGAATAAAAATGTCCTTAAAACCTATTTCCATTTTTATCAAAATAAAGTAATCAACCCTACTCATCCATCGTACCAAGTGGTCCTATACTTCGACAGTTCAATATTCATGAAATTCCCATTATGTAGCCAGATTGACGAAGAAGATACTAGTGAGAATAGATAATGAACATGGGGGAAAACATAATTCAATAATAGAGATCAGATAAGATACTCCATCCGTCCTAATATATAAGGTCTTTTTAATCGAATTGCGGTTTCCTAAAAAATTAGTTAAAGTTAGTTAAAATTAATAAATGTGTAGGAAATGAAACTTTTTTTTTTCAAAAGTGCTTTTATTTATGGGAATTATGGAAAGAAGATGAAAGAGAATGTGTGGGAGAAATTAATGCATGGGTAAAATGGGAATATACGTATTTATTACTCAAATAAAGTCAAATAGGATCTTATATTTTGGGACAAGGTCATTCAAAAAAAATAGACCTTATATTATGGAACGAAGGGAGTATAATCTATCGTGAGCTATAAAAGTTAAACTTCGAACAATTGTTTCTATCTATTGTTGTTAGAAGTCATATCTAACCATACTAATGGAAAATATTTAATCCGTTCACTTTATTTAAAAACATAAATTTTCAACTTTACCCTAATTTGAAAGGGTAGAAAATCATTACATCAAATTTCAATTATACGCTTGCATGATAAGAAAACTAAGGACAAAAGAATATCATATAAAAGAAAACTTGAGGTTTCATTTCTACTCCCTTGTTCCTATTTTCCCCCAACTTTTATTACCATCCAAACATAAAACATGAGCATTTCATAACTACTTAGAGAAGCACTTGTTAATGAAATCCTTGACTTGGGAAATTAACTGAGAAGCTTCAGGCAATTCTGGAAACAAATAAAATGCATGAATACTATTTGGATACTCAATTAATTCAGCCTCTTTCCCTGATTTCCTCAACCACTCATAATACCTCCTCTGCCAATCCTGTTACGGGGCAAACCTACCCACAAACACTATCGTATCTAGATAATCCAAACCCGATATATCCACTGCATTCGGCCCACTCACATTAACTGATTCATCGTCCCAGGTCGACCCGTTTGGCAAGAACACCTTCCACATCCAATCGGTCAACTCAACCGAAATCACAGGTGCATTCTCAAGTCGGATCTCGGATTCAGTCCTCTCTTCAGTGCCAAAAAACGGTTGGATTGAAATCAACCCAATAACCCGAACATTCTCAAGTTTGACCCCAAAAAATCTAAACTACCACATTATGGGCCAAGTTTGCCCTGGCACTATCACCCGCTAAGAAACACTTAGACATATCAGCAATTTCTGGTAAAACATTGCCGTTTTGGTCGATGAACTTGAGGACGTCAATTCCGTCGTCGTATTGAGCTGGACAGCGATGCTCAGGGTTAAGACGGTAATTTACGGAGATAACAATGGCCGAAAGCTTACGAGCGAAATGTCTGCAAAAGGTGTCGTATGCGATGGAAGCAGGCGAGAGGTAGAAGAAGCTGCCGCCATGAAAGAAAACTATGACGGGAAGAGAAGAAGGAGAAGAAGAAGAATCGGTGGTGGTTGTGGGTGTGAAGATTTTGAACCAGAGGTTTCGATTTGGGTCGACGGTAACGTCGGAGGATTTAACACTGTTAATAGGGTTTAGGTTGGGGTTGGTTTTACAGTCAAGGAAGTTCATGAGATGGCGGTTGAGGGTGCCGTCAGGGCGGCAAAAGGCTTTAATGACGATGGAGAGGAAGTAGATATAAAGGCGGGTTTTCCATGGGAGGAGGGGTTGGAAGGCTGAGGTTGAAGAAGCCATGAGAGAGGGAGATGGATGTGGAAGAGAGTGAAGGAAAAGAATTGGGGAGAGAGAATCTTTCTAAAAGAAGTGGGACATATATTTTTCTTGGAGGTAGCTCAAAATGTGGTTGGGACTTGGTAGGCTAAACCCATAGTTAAGTACCACTTTGTTCCTTATTATAAGTTCACCCTAACTACTTCTCACATAACAAGGAATGGAAGTTGTAGCATTAAATATATCATATTTTTCCAACTTTACCCTTATTTAAGTAAGGTATTAAAATTATATGCTATATATACATTATAACATTTTTCTCTCATCTTTCCTATTTCCAACACATGGGTAAATTAGTCACAATAGCATTAATTGATCCCAAACTGGACTTATATTTAGGAACCAGAAATTTGTGGTTGTTGAACTTATAATAAGGAATAGAGTGGTATTTAAATAATCAATGTGGCTGTTGCGCATTGATTATATATAGGCTGTATTAAGAAGCTAAAAGCTTGCCTAATTAAGCATCTATTTATCACTCCTGTAATAGCCCAAGCCTCGCTCAAGATATTGTCCGCTTTGGCGACATAGCTATGCCCCTCACGGTTTTGTTCCTCACGGTAGGGATAATGGCCTAAGCCTCCCACACTCACCCGTGAAAACGCGTCTTTCTGGGTAGGGATGATGCCCCTCTGTGGGCCCCCACACTCACCCCGTACTCGATATTGTCCTCTTTGGCACAGCGGAAGCATGTAACCTCAAGGCTTTGTTCCCCTCTTGGGACGCGTCTTGAGAGGAAGGAGAATATGCCCCCTTATATAGGCTAGGCACACCTCGATCCTAGCCGATGTGGGACTTCACAATCCACCCCCCTTGGGGGCCCAACGTCCTTGCTGGCACACCGACCCGAGCCTGGCTCTGATACCATCTGTAACACCTGGACTTTTACTACTATATTATAGTAATTTAATTGAATTATAACCACTTTTATGAATATTCGAAGCCCAAAAATACGGAAAATTTAAAACTTTTTCTTAAAAACATTAGACCAACCTTCGGTCAGTTGGAATGGGCTTTTCGTACGACTTAGAATTTAAATCTTTTTATAAAACCAAGTGGTGCATAAAACAATTAAACTACCTAGGTTTCCTTATAATTTCCTCCCCTTGATGATAGTGTGTGGGGAGCGAAAACCCACTCAGGGGTTCTCTACATCTATTTATGGGTTTCTACCTTTCCAAAATTAAAACGCTGGGGTCATCTAAGTTGATAACCCTTCTATCAGAATACGCAGCGACATTAGGGTAATACATACATTTTCCTTTTAAAGTATCTATTTCATGTGCTCTCTATTATTAATTTAATAATTGACTTTTACAACATATACCAATAATCTTATTAAAATATTTACTACCTCTGGCTTTTAAATTTCTAATCCTAATTTTCTTCGTCTACTCTTCTCCCCAGCTAGCTTCTTTCGACCTGCCAAACTGAAAATGTTTGGGGAAGGGGTGAGATTGGAAATCCCAATAGCAGTTTCTTTCATTAACATATATTATCATGCTAGCAATTGTCATGTATATATTTCATAAAGCTGTACAAATGATGATAGCCTTACTCCTATTAATCTGTGTGCTAAAAGCACCTGCCAACCACTAATAACAATATATTCGTTATAGTGGAGGCTTTACCTGCAGGGTTTCTCGTTAAAGCACATAAGGCTAAAACGTAACTAATCTCGCAAAGGTGTAGCTAATCACCTAAGCCTGGAGTACTCCATCTGAGGAATAATAACTTACCAACTAAATGCAACAATTATTACAAAATAATACATGCAATTTCATTGTTACTGAAATAAACTGCTACTTGGAATCCAAGCTTAATCCTTTACTGTCTCTTTTCCATTGACCTCCTCGACTTATGCCACTATCAGGACCTATTTACATATAATATATAAATAATAAATTAATATCTATATTCTTGGATAATCATCTGGCGTCTCTCACGAATCCTAATGTAATTAATACTACCCCATTCTTAGTATTAGTGAAATACTACAATTTACCATAATTATCTTAACCTCCTTAAAATTGAAAAGTTAATTATAAATAATTTATTCCTATTAATCTTTCTTAAATTAAGAAGGCACTTATAAATAATCTATCACATTTAATATTTCTTATTCTTAATGTTTGACTAATAGTTTTTATAAAACCTTTCTTTAAAGACCATAATCTTTCACACACACAAGCACATACCTATATATATTTACTTCATATTCAAACAAAATTTCAATAATAATAAATCTATCAATGGTGTAAATCAAGTCCAATTAATTCAATTTATTAAAGAATTTTACAAATCAAATCATCAATCACAATTATATCCAAATCATCTTTCGTTATCTTCTAAATCCTTACTTACCTTAATGCTTCCAATAATTACTCTAAACACATTTAAAACATATGAAACTGTACTCTAGCACTTGAATCACTCTCATACCATTTATGAACTTTAAAACAACTTCCCCAATTCATTAACCTAAATTATCATCACTACACTTCTTTTACACGTTCAATTTCTAACACTTGACTATTGATTATTACATAATATATGTTGTCACTATTTGGATCATTTCTTTCACAAATACCCCTAATCTAGCTTTCTTTTCCATTTCTAAGATTGATTACATTCTAATTTAACCTTAAGGAATACATCACTTTAGTCATTAATTAAAAACTCTAATTTCTTAATAAAAGCCTATTTCTTCCTTTCCTTTTTAAATCTCCATACTTCATGTAAAATCTCCAAACGCCTTATAGATTTAACGACTTAATTTTCCTCACATCTCAAGATCACCCTCCATTTCAAATCTCTAGTTTCCATTGAGGTAAGAGACTTGGTATTATTCCTAGACTAACAATCACATCCATCACAAAACACTTTCCCAAAAATCCTTGAAAATTAATATAAATTAAATTAAATCATAACTTCATAACTTCATAAATCAACTCCTTTTCCTTGATCATAAAATCAACGCTCCCTAAACTCTGATTCTCACTAATAACAATTCCTAGAACAACCACTACAAATTAAACCCAAATTCACAGAACTAATCCAATCTGCATAGCAGATTCACAACCACTTGTACTAAACATTTTATTCAATTAGAGTTCTTAACTTCAAACTCTTTAGTCTCCAACTAAGACCGCCTATATTCAACAAATCATTAACTTCCCATATCAGTTACCTAATTACAACCCCTTTTGAAAATACTTACTCTATAAGCCTGAATCTATCTCCATCAAAGAAATCATGTCACTACCTTTATATAACATGGTAAATAACTCTTCCTAAGCCATAGTCAAAACAAAACCAAAACTATTTACAAAGACTTCAGCCAATTAGAAATTCTAACACCTATATTTCCACAAATAATCCCAATTCTAACTTGCTACTTCATTTTAACTCATTCATAACTTTAACTTCAAAGTTCTCCCACATTAATCAAACTGAAACAGGATCTTCAGAACCCAACAAGTCAAAGAATAACCAAGCCAAATTCCCTCTTCCTTCTCCTATCACAGAAATAATCAGCCCACACCAGTAGAGCATAAAAATTTCTACTACATACCTATTACCATCCACAATTATATTAAACAAAACTAAGCAACCAATATTGATGAAGATTAAACAATAAAAATCTCCTTCCCTTCCTATTACTAAACCGGCGGCCAAAGTGACAACAGAGGAAGGAAAATTCAACTAGAGCTAAACAATATATCACAATAGCATACCTCTAAACACATCCAAAATCAGCAACACAAGAAAGCAGGATGGAACAAGAACAGAAGAAATAAAACAAAAATAATCTGACGCAGAGCCAGACAGAAAAGGGGATAAGAGAAACTGAACAATGAACCACCTTTATTCCACCAAATTTCACACACAATCAGATACAATTTAACCCATAATCTTGTACCAGACATCAATGGCCTAAAGAAGAGCAAAATTCGAGTAGATAGGGAGGAAGAACAAGAATTCGACGGCACAGAGGAAGAAATTATTCAAAATTCCCAAGCTTCCAAAATCCTACACACCAACTGTAATAGCCCAAGCCTCGCTCAAGATATTATCCGCTTTGGCGACATAGCTATGCCCCTCACGGTTTTGTTCCTCACGGTAGGGATAATGGCCTAAGCCTCCCACACTCACCCGTGAAAACGCGTCTTGAGAGGAAGGAGAATATGCCCCCTTATATAGGCTAGGCACACCTCGATCCTAGCCGATGTGGGACTTCACAATCCACCCCCCTTGGGGGCCCGGCGTCCTCGCTGGCACACCGACCCGAGCCTAGCTCTGATACCATCTGTAACAGCCCAAGCCTCGCTCAAGATATTGTCCGCTTTGGCGACATAGCTATGCCCCTCACGGTTTTGTTCCTCACGGTAGGGATAATGGCCTAAGCCTCCCACACTCACCTGTGAAAACGCGTCTTGAGAGGAAGGAGAATATGCCCCCTTATATAGGCTAGGCACACCTCGATCCTAGCCGATGTGGGACTTCACACCAACCATCATAAGTACTAAAATTTTCTCCTAAACAAGACTAGTTAAACCTTTAAGCTATGGTTTCCCAGAAATCAACAGAAATTGCATCGGATGAACAGTGAATCGATTTGGGCTTTTGAAGAAATCAACCAAATAACAAACCATTACTCAAATTCCTTTTCAGGGTTTGTTGATCAGATCCTAAGCTTCATTTTAATGGATTTAAAGGCTTCAAAATCTTAGATTTCAAATTGCCCTAACCCCCCAAATTCGCTGAAATCGTAAGAGAAAAGAGAGAAGGACGGATGAATGGTAGCTCACCCTTAGTCGCTCAAGCCTTGGACGTGATTTGGAGCTTCTCGCCGCCGTTCCTCGTTGCTCTTGCCGTCGTTCGCCGTCGCAGATTGAAGAAATCAGAGAGGGGAAGAGGAACAGAGGGATTTTCGGGGGAGAGGGTGAGGAATGAGAGGAAGGAACCGGGTGAGGGAGTATTATATAAAGGATGAGGGGAAAAATAGAGTTCTGACCCCTAAAACTTTCTTCTTTTCGTTTTAATCCCTAAAACCAACTTTTTCTTATTTTCAGTTTAGTCCCTTCCTGAAAATAAATTTTCTAAAATAAATTCTTATATCATATTAGAAATTTTCTTAATCATAAATTTCGTTTAGCCTTAAAATAAATTCTCCTAAAGTTCCCAAATAGAAATTATCTTCTAATTATTTTTCCTTAGTTAATAGAGAAATTAAACTTTAAAAATTATTAAAAATACTTCTGGCCTCATAAATTTATTTATAAGGCTGTTTAATTTATAAATGCCGTCCTAAGACTTTAAATAAATCCTTATTGTTTCTTTTCTCCAATTTAAGTTTTATTTCCTAATTATTTCTCTTTATTTCTTGAAGAAAATAGGACTTAAAATTATTAAAAATACCTAAATATCATAAATTTATTTTTCTTTATTTTCTAAAGAAAATAATTCTTAAAATTTATTAAAAATGTCTAAAACATCATAATTTCATTTTTAATGCTTTTAAATATTTTAATAATATTTCCTAAATCTTAATTAATTCCTTATTTCCTATTTTCTAAAATTTGGGGTGTTACAACTCCCTCTGGTCCTATTTATATGAACTCGGCTGCCAAAACACGTTTATTAAGAAAACATGTGAAAGTAATTAAATGTGTTTGGAATATACATCTTTTTCCAATGTTACCCTTATTTATGATGAGTCTATCAAGAGAGAGAAATATATGAGCATTAATAAATATGAAAGAGAGTTAGAGGTAAAATGGGAAAAATTCATTAAATGATGAGAGAATGCAATGTAAGCTCTTATATTTTAGACCAAATCAATTCAAATTTTGAGCTCTTATAATAAGGACCGGATGAAGTATTATTTAAAAAGGCATTTTTCATGAAATTTTAAATTAAATAAAGAGATGAATTCTTAACCATTTATTTGTATGAATTTTATAACGAAAACCTATTTACCTAATTTGATTAGATTAAATATATTAGTTAAATTGGTTAAAATTATATTATATTATCAACTATCAAGACACCCATAGTCTCATACTTTTATTCCTACCCTGTCTATCTTACTTGTTCATTATTGAGGAAATTGGGATAATTTGAGGAAATTGTGAGAAAAAATAGAAAGAGATATTATATTTAGGAATAAGCACCTCTCCTCAAATAGGTCCTATATTTAAGAACGGAGGGAGTAGCTTATAACTCAAATAAATTAGTTTAAAGAAAAAAATTCAAACAAATCAATTTATTAACTTTCTTATGATTTTTCAAATAAGCCAACTAACTTCTCTCTTTAGGAATTATAAGCAATTTAATCATATCCTATACATGGACACGCACATATATTCATTAATTTTAAACCATGATTTCCTATACGTATATCTCTATTCATTTCTCTTTTTTAGTTAAAATAAACATATTTTTCATATGTTATATGGAAATTTTTTCATCAACATAGTCTACCACTTTACTTGTTGTCTGACCAATCACAAATAAATAGCTTTAAAATTAATATAAAAAAGGTTAACTGCGAGTTGGAGATGATGATATGTTATTTGTCTTATTTTTTCAAAGTTTAAAAGATTAACTTTGACAAAAAGTCAAAGAAAACAATTAAGAAAGGACTTTCATTTCAACTTTACAAATTTAATATCTAGAGACTTCTTTTTTTTTTTTTATGAATAAATTAACATACCCAGATTTCTTTTAAATTTGTAAAATCTATTTTTAAAATAATCAAAATGGGTAAATTGTTGATATCTATACTTTTATTCAATTTTGATTTTGATACTTATATATCTTTATCATAATTAGATGTTTTTATTTTAATTTTTAAACATATTTATTTAAAAATCAATATGGAAGAGAGTGAAGGAAAAGAAGTGGAGAGAGGGATGGATGGATGGGCGGGCGTGGAAGAGAGTGAAGGAAGGGAAGTGGGGAGAGAGAGTCTTTCTAGAAACAAAATTGGGAGAGATTTTTTTTTCCTTGGAGGTAGCTCAAAATGTGGTTAGGATGTGGGAGGCTAAACCCATAGTTAGGTATTTAAATAATCAATGTGGCTGTGGCGCATTGATTATATATAGACTGTGTTAAGCAGCTAGAAGCTTGCCTAATTAATCGTCTATTTATTATTATTATTATTTTTAAAAGGCATTTTTCATGAAATTTTAAATTAAATAAAAGGATGAATTCTTAATCATTTATTTGCATAAATTTTATAACGAAAAATACTATTTCCCTCCATTCCTAAATATAATATATATTTACCTAATTTGATTAGATTAAGGGTATTAATTGAATTTGTTAAAATCACATGATACTCCTTCTGATCCTTATTAAAAGGCATCAACTAACAAAATTTTTAGTCCCAAATATAAGGCACCGACCGCCACTTTAATTGTTTTTCTTTTCCACTTTACCCTTGTCGCTAATGGAGGTTCAAAGTTGAAAATGTGAAATCATATCATTTAATGAAGAGTTGAGTCAGAAAAGGTGGCCAATTTAGCCTAAATTTGGTAAACCAATTACCATTCATTGGTTTGCGAAAATAGGTAGTTGATGTTTTATAAGAAGGACTAGATGGAGTATTATCAACAATCAAGACACCCTTAACCAAATACTTTTATTTCTACCCTATCTCTTTTATTTGTTTATTACTTTAAGGAAATTGGGATAATTTAAGGAAAATGTGAGGAAAAATAAAAAGAAATCTTATATTTAGGAACAAGCCCACTTCTCCAAATAGGTCATATATTTAGGAACAAAGGGAGTGGCTTATAAATCAAATAAATTAGTTTAAAGAAAAAAATTCAAGCAAATCAATTTATAAATAATTTATTTAACTTTCTTAAGATTTTTCAAATAAGTCAACTAACTTCTATGTTTAGGAATTATAAGCAATTGATCATATTCTATATATAGACACACACATATTCATTAATTTCATACCATGATTTCCTATACGTATATATAATAATTTCTCTTTTTTAATTAAATTAAACATATTTTTCATATACTATATGGAAATTTTTTTCATCAATATAGTCAACCATTTTATTTACTGTCTGACCAATCACAAATAAATACGTCTAAAATTAATATAAAAAAATTTGCGACTTGGATGACGATATGTTATCTTTCTACTCTATTTTCAAAGTTTAAAAGTTTTACTCTGGGTGAAAGTCAAAGAAAACAATTAAGACAGAACTTTGATTTCAACTTTACAAATTTGATGTCCAGAGCTTTCATTCAAATTAACATACCCAGATTTCTTTTGAATTTGCAAAGTTTATTTTTAAAATAATCAAAATAGTTGACTTACTTTTTATGCAAATCTGAAAATACAATTCTTATTAAGAAAAATATATACTACTTCACGTTAGAAAACAAACATCTTAATTAATTTCAAATTCATCATGTGATAAAAGAAGAAATTTAATGTATTTAAACGTTGAATTCAAACACATCAATGGGAGCATAACGTATTTTAAAGTTATTTATTGTGCATACATCACTTTAAAGTAATTTTTTAATAGCATCTAATATTTTAAAAAAAAAATTTGCAGCAGCAAGATAAAGTATTTTTATAGGTGCCTATAGAACCTTAACATTATTTTATTGCATTTAACACAAAGTTATAGAAAATGTTTCAGAGTGTTGGGTGTATCTGAAAGACACTTTACTACAAAATACTTTAGGTCTCGTATACATTGATACGTGGTGACAATTACATAATAGTTGACATATATGCTATGGACAAAAACATGTTGAGTTGTCAACATACAGTCCATTAGTCCAATACAAATTTTTTTGCCAAGAAAATTTAATAAGTGAGATTTAGATTTAAAAATAGGTTAAAAATGAAGGAGGAAGAATATTTAAAATGAATGAGATGTGGGTAATAAATAAGATTATAGGCCTATGAATTGTTATGATAATATTATAAAATAATAAGAGAAAAAGATGTCGGTGCATGAAATGGTCAATGAGTGGGTATGGGACAAATGGACGTTGAAGGGTCTGAGAGTCACTGAGTGATCAGTGTGATTGGTTGATTTGATTCGGTCATGCTGAGCCATAAGTGACAATAGTCTTGGAGTGGGATGACAATAAAACATATGAAAATTGATTGGAGGACGAGGAAAGGAAACGGAAAATATCCATAAATACCCTTCAATATTATAAAGAACAAATTTGTCCCTCCTCATATACCCTACTCTCTCACAAACCCTTTTGGAACTTGAATAAACCCTACCCTCCTCACAGATTGTTTCAAATCACTGGTCTCTCCTTGACAGGATCCCATTTCAGCGTGCGAAGCATCGTCAGCACCGTCGTCGTCATCATCTACATGCGAAATCATCATTGTCGTCATTGTCTTGATCAAGACCATTTTCGAATTCAAACCCATATCTTAAATTAGGTGAGCTATCCCCATGTTTCGATACTTCATGTTTTGATGCTGGTTTGTAATGCCTTCTGTTTTTATTCAATTAATTTATGGTCTCTCCCTCTGTTTTTCTTCGCGAAGAGAGTAAGTGGATCCACTATAATAAATAGAAACGGGCAAAAGAATTAATAAATATACAAAGGTTAATCGAATATGTTTGCTCGCAAGAATACGGATTGCAATGTAGTATAAAATTATTGTCTCACAGATATTTGTTTTAAAACCCAATCAAACAACAGGCTAATGAACTCAACTAAGTTGACTAATCAAATTCTTTTTGAAAACTGGTTTTGAAAACTATTTTTGAAATAGAAATAAATAAACAAACAAGAAAGATTTAATTTATCGATGAACTAAGCCTAGGATTAATTCTCACCATTGGATTTCATGAACCCTAATTAATTTCCCTTTATTTAGTCTTTAAATGACAACTTGTGTTTGCCTAAGGTTCTAAAGTACTTGAAATGCTCTCTCGAGTCAAAATCAATTCTATACTTCTAAATAAACTTGCTCAATCTCTTGTTACAAATTAATGAAAGTACTCATTAAGAGTCAACTTTAATATGACAAAACTAGGTCGATAGATATATCTCTATTCTATCAACAAACCATCCGTTAGTTGATTTAAACTTCAAGTCTAGTCTGATTTACTCTATTTCTACACCTAAACTGTCTCTCTCGAGTATAATTTAAATAAACAAATCACTCTAAATGATAGCCTGTCAAATAGAGGCATTAAGAATATGATAAATCAACACAAATAGTCATCAAATTCTAAAAGAAAAGGAAACATATTAGGTTTTAATTCACACAAGGTTTGAATCAATCCTATAACAAATGATTTAGCTACTCATAAGTGGATTAAACCAAAAAATACAAAGAGATCTCATGTTTAATACACAATAGTAACAGAGAATTAAAGAAAACAAGAAGAATCTATCACCGTAGGGCAAGAAACTCTTCCAATTTTGCTTCTCAACCTCCAATTTTGTAAACCCTAGCTCCGTAGTTGTGTGCACAGATGAGTCTTATCGTTCTTAAGGGTTCTAAGGTTGAAAGGGGGCTGATTGTGTGTGAATTTTCATGCCCTAGGTGTTTTAAAAAGGTAAAAATCGAAACTGTGTGTTTTAGATATTTTCAGGATTTTCGCGCAATGTTGCGACATCCTAGTGCAATGTCACGACATCAGAAACAATTTTTAGCAATTTTCCTTAAATGACCTCCAGCTTTCTCCACGCTTTTCCTTTGATCTTTTTTTCCTTCCTTGCTTAAAATATCCATATTTACCTATCCAAACATGCATAAATGTGAGGGAATCATGCTAATTAAATTTCCTAATAAATTAACATATTTTTCTTAAAAAATAATCAAATTAAGTTCATATGACAGATTTATACAATTTTCTCTTAAAAGCTCTTAAAATGCCTATAATTAGCAATGATGACTCCCCAAGTATATTCTAAATATGTCCTAAATCAATGATAAATAGGGAGTCATCAATATCCCTGAGAGATATCTAATTAAACTCAGGGCCATCTTAGCTGTGAAATCCAGGCAACTGTCAATTAGCACCCACAAAAACATTTACTTTCTTATATCTGTTAACCGATATTAATTTATTGTTTTCTAAGCACATTTATTATACAATTATCCATGTTTTGATTGAAATTAATATATTTATTTATATAATTGGTATGATAAACTGTGCTAATCCGTTTGATGCAATGAGTAGATAAATTCACAAATTTTCTCCCTCTTTTGTAGGATAAAGAAGGAGGAACAAACGGAGCAGAAATCAAAGTAAAAGAAAGCATATTGGACAGGATGCCTCGGCCACCAAAAAAGGGTGCTGAGACGACCCAAGACGCCTCAGCCACCAGACATGGGTGCTGAGGCGACCCAAGAACTCAAGACGCCTCGGCCACTAGACATGGGTGCTGAGGCGACCCAAGCAACTCAATAAACCTCGGCCACCTGAACATGGTGCCGAGGCGACCAGAGAAAAATCAAATGATTGATTTTGGAGATCGGATTCAAAAATTAGGGCTTTTTAAAGGGGAGGAGATGGTCAAATGAGGGAAGACTGCATGTTGGACAAAAATTAGAGAGAGAAAAGACTTGTGTAGAGAGAAAGATCAAATTAGAGCTTTGGAGGAGTCTTATAGCGCTAATCCGGGAGGCTTCTGTAGGGTTCTTCTTTATTCTTCTTATTTATTTGTCTTGTTTAGTAGTTGTAATCATGAATCGACTTCAGAGATTTGATTTCCTTTTAATTATGCGTAGCTACACGTTAGACTAGGGTTTTTTTGAACCTTTATATGGAATGATTTAATTAGTTTCCTTTCTGTTGGTTATTTAATGCAATTCAGTTTTGTTTTTATATATTTCAAAAAGTGCTTGATCAACACTTGTTCAACGATTCATCGCTTGAGAGAGGGTGTCTTGTTGTAGAACTTAGGTAAAAGTATATTAGAGAGGAAACTCACTGTTGACAGAGAAGAGATTCATCTGTCAACCTAATATCGTTAGAGTGAAATTGACACTTAAACGTGTTTTTGTTGATTCAATAGCATGAGAGTGTGAGAGTCTTTGAACATGATTTTTCATAATCTAATAGCATGAGAGTATAAGGGTTTTGAGTGATAAAGATAATATTTTTAACTCGAGAAAGCGTTTCTGATCACATTTGAATTTCAGACGAAGACGGAATGCATTAGATAGCTATTAGAAAGGGTAATTTGATAGAAAACATAACATATAGAGGGGATAAGAAATCCTAGGTTTCATTCTCATCGTCTTAAAAGTAGTTTTTCAAAGTTTGTTTGTTTATTTCTTATCATTTTTATTCAAAACACATTTTTTAATCAACTTAAGTAGAAACAGAATTAAATTAATCAACCTGCATTAGATTAAACCATAGTCCTCGTGGGATCAATAAACTTTTTACTACTTGCGACCTATGCACTTGCGGTTATGCTATACGGATAACAATATGCAACTTATATAGTTCAGATATATAATTCTAATCTATTAGCATATCTAATTCATTCATTCAAAAACTGACAATGCTTTTATGGTTTTTGTAAAACTAAGTATCATTCTGTTGGGACAATTTGAGGGAAAGAAAATAAGATTGCAATATTATAAAGTTCTCAGGTCTCTCTAGTGTTAGTATCAAAATTTAGAAACACCTCCCAAAATGCCATGGGACATAAATCAAAGGGACACCATATGCATAATGACTTCCCAATAAAAGAAGGCCCTAAAATCTATTGCATAAAAATTCTATTGATCACCACTATCCTGATACACAAAACTACATAAATCAGTTATCCAAAGTTCTACCCTACTTGCTCGCCACCAATACAAGGGTTAAACCGCAAATGTCAAAGTGAGGGAAAAGAATGCAAAGAGAAACATGAAGGCTCATAAAATGATACAGAATTGATATTCTGTACTGAAAGAATTGCAAAGAAATAGTAGAAAGAAGAAGTTGGGGGGTTCAAGAATAAGAACATAGCAGAGGGATTAAGAGAAGAAGCACGCGGAGAAGGAACAGAGAAAAACCATCAAATTCTATTATTTAGTCAAATGCAAGTTAGAGCGTATGCCCAATGCTCTATTTGATCATATTTCTATCTGGAGTTTGATTGCAGTCTAAATCTACATGCTTTTAACGATGACATTTCTTGATGGAGTTCTTTCTTTTACTTGCTAGCAATATGTACAGGCACCAAGTACTAACAAAACTGTTGTGTACAAACAACAATTAATAACAAGGCAGCTTCCTATATTGTTTCTATTGAATCTTCCAACAGAGAAACATAACATAGTACACAATAATTTTGTTAGTTGTTGGTATATATATTTTTCATTATCAAGTTGATTAGACACTTTCCTATGGGGAAAATGCTTAAACCAATTTGAGCATGCCATAAATTTCTTATCTTCTATAATAGAATGATTGTTATGGCCCCTTTTTTGGCTTTGATGAAATGATCATTGATTGGAGTTCAATGTTACTCACAGGTTGTTGTGGATGGCATCTAGAAATTATGTTGTCAAGCTGGTGGACCCATTCAATTCCCTGAATTTAATGGTAATGAGAAACTGATTTATTGATGTATTTGTTTACGGAATGATGCATGTTGATTAATAATTTGGCAACCAAGCCTTTTACTTAATAGGTGAATTGATTTTCCCTACATATCATGAGCTTTGTGTCACAAACCTTGTTGAGGTACCTGGCAATGTCCCAATTCTTGTAATTTTGATAGAGACTATATTGATGGAAGGTGCCACTGCTTTCTAGGATTTCAGGTGTGATATAATGTGGTGGCTAGTTAATCATCATCAAAATGTTGCAAAGGATAAAGCATTGGGTTATCTTGAACAATTAACCACTAAGAAGCATCAGACGAACTTGATTGAAGATTGACTGCACTGGATGTTACTTTAGGACTTATAGTTGTAGTTACCGTGAAATTAACATGTTTTGAGATAATTTGACAAGTTGTAAGCATTCTACTTTTTGTATGTTTAATAAAAAATGTTTAACAAAGCTCTCTTTTGTTGTATTGAATGGAGTATGGGACAAAGTTCCCTTTTGGTATGTTATATGAAAGGTTGAGCAAATTAATACTTTGATACATTGTATGAAAGGTTGAACAAATTATACTCACAGGTCACTTTGAATATATTTATTCAAAAGTAAACAAACTAGTAATAAGATTTTCGTACATATCAACAACTTTATCATAAGGATTTTCCAGGTTTGAATAGTGATTAACAACTTACAACTTTGTTGTGGGCAATGTGAATGAGATAGAAAGTCCAAGCTTTAATAACTTCTTCATAAACATTAATAGCTTTATCGTAGGAATTAATAAGGTCTAAATTGCGATTAAGAACTTACAATTTTGTTTCTGGCAATGTGAATGAGATGTTTGCTCCAAGTGTTAACAACTTCTTTGTAAGCATTAATAACTTTATCATAGAAATTAACAAGGTCTAAATTGTGATTAACAATTTACAAAGCGATTTGTTACCTATAATTTATAAAGGTCTGAATAGCGGTTAACAATTGATTCGCAATGTCTTATCGCCTTGGGGTAAAATGCAAAATAAACCAATGATTGTACTATAAGGTACAACCTCGGGTCGTTCTCTCTCTTGAGGAGCCTTTTATTGATTCCTAAGTGATCTAAATGTCATGAAATGCAATATGAACTAGGGGAAGTAATTTTGGTTTTCTTTTGAATGAGTGTGAGTGCAAGAATTAAATAAGATCCTAAACTACGTATTTTTGGTATTTTTATAAAGATAGGATAGTGAATGAAAAATGAATGGAGTGAATCTCTTGAAAATGGATTAGGTGCAATCATTGTTTTCTTAGGATAAAGGGAGTTAAACCATGGCTAATTATCGAACTGACCCTAGAGGAACCCCTCTAGGCTAGGCTTGAATTCGAATGATTACTACCGGAACCCCGCATATTAATCCTTCGAATTCAAGTTGATTAAGCACTTTAGCCAATCTATGGACCTATAAATTGTATAAAGCTCTTAGTCTCACGACCGGGCCACCCCGCATTACTACTTTATTTCCTCTAGAGTTCTAATACATTGTTGCCTACCCAAGCAATTAATTAGGACTAAAGAGATGATGTCCAATGCTTTTATACAACCAGTCGATTCATTTGCAACCAATTACAAATAAGTCCCTCAACATGCCAAACCTCAAGGATACCCTTAAGTCCAATGTCTAATTAATGGCCACCCATATCATTAGACATTGTTAATCACCACTTAGTATAATTGGGTTTTCTCTAAGTTCTCTAATATATTTTAAACCTCACCAACCAGCAAATCTAATGCCAAAACTCATGGACCCATTCATCTAAGCATTATTAAAACCTCTTAGAGTGTGATTATGGATTAGCAATGCTTTATGTTCAATGGCAATCCCACTTCAATCAAACTACCTAGCCATGCTTGTAACAATTTCTTCCTAAATACACTTTTAAATACACATAATCACTTAAATCATACTACAAATGCTAACTATGTTAGGAAAATGAATTGGCTTAATAAAAGTAGCTAACATAGTTAGAAAAGATTTTCCACGACATACATATAGATATGGCAAATTTAACAGTCTAACCATGATAGGAAACAAAAAAAGCCTTCAACTCACGAATAAAATCTATCATGGTTAGAAAAAGAAGTTGACTTAATCAAAAGAATATCCATGTTAAAAAAGAAATTTTCTAAAATCATAGCTAACCTAGATATTTAAAGTGACGAAGTTAAACCAACTTATCCATTTTAGATAAAACCCACCTAACATGGATACTAAAATACACCTAAGCATATCATATGTAAAATCCTTTAAAAATCTGTTTGTAGTATACCATTATAGATAAGAAACACCCTATCATGGTAATTTAAAAATCCATCATAAGGCTTTCAAACGTCCCCTTTCTGACACGTAAACAAAACATCAATATTTCCTGATCCTCGTAATGTCATTCCCAAATCTCATCACATCAAAGTGTAACTGAAATCATAATGGTTGTAATAGTGATCCGGATAGGATAATTTGCCGGAAATGGACCGATCCAAACAGATTGACAGCCACCAGACTATCTCAAATAAAATATGATAACAAATTACATTTCAAATCCAACAAACAACAAAACTAAACCAAATCATGCAGAAGCAGTAAGAAATGCATGAGCCCTAAGTGGCAATACCATTCTCTCCTGTTGACCCAGAATCACTCACTGTATCAGTGAGAAGTTCCCAGATCCCTCCCTTGACCGTCTATTACGCTCCTAGACCTGCAAAAAGTGAGATAAACGGGGGTAGCCCCAAACGCAACCACTAGCTACTCATCTACGTGTGGTTTGTGCTAGCAAGGTGTCAATGTGGGAAGCTATACATATATATATATTTGAACAATTTGAAACATGAGCACATATCAGACAATCATGCAGAAATTCGTAACTAAAAATCTTTTACAAACTCAAGGTATATCATTTTATAAAAGCAGTTCAAAATATATTTTACACAATCATCCATAACGTTCGCTCTGCGAAACGTTAGGTTGTCCCCTACAATTAGGTGGACCAGAGTGGAACTCGACGGGGATCTCAACCCGTACCCAGAACCACGGAGAAGTGGAACTCGATGGGGGCTACCCATACCCAGCACCACAACGGGGGTAATGCTTGATGGGGGCTACCCATACCCAGCACACAGAAAGGTAGTACTCGATGGGGGCTACCCATACCCAGTACACCAATAATATTAGTCCTAGTGGGCCAACAGGGTACCTCATCACGAGATGGCAATAGTATCCAATGCATCGATGCTAACTACCACAACATATGCATCACAACCAGAAATGCAATTTAACCAAAGTTAGGCACTTGGCCTTTTCCAATATTTCAAAAACCATATAATGCAATAGTTCCAAATCAATATATATATATATCCTTTTCAAAAATGATCATCACAACACATGCCACTTTTTGAAGTACAAATCCCACCTGACATTTTTATATAAAAATAACCAATGAAAATCATATCATACATATACTATCATAATCTAGGGTTGAAAGGGATTTTAAAATCCCTTACCAACAACGCACCCACACATAGAACAAGTAGAAGCGGTTACCTGATAGCTGACACCAATCTTACAATAGTGCAGCTCCCCCGTGCTAACTCAGTACAATTTAAGCACTACACAAACATACATACGACTACAATTAATCACTTATCCAAACAATTTCACACATTAAAAATTAACTTACTAACTACCCCATTTCTTACCCTCACTTGATTTAGATCATACTCCTAACCTTTATTCCTTCTCCTTATATCCATGATTCACCTCTAACTTACTCACATGAATTCAAGCCTAACATAATTTTCCACAACCATACACTACAACCCTCAATATCCAATAATCCACCATAATTCATCATTAATTCCAAATTAACAAGTTCAAGCATAAGCACTAATTCTCCAAACATCCTCCAATTATTTTTCAACCTCAAAAATCCATCATTAAATTCCCAATATATCTCCTTAATCTTCATAGTTTAATTAAGTCAATTCAAACTTAACTAAAACCACATTACCCAAATAATTACCTACACTCAACCCAACTCAATTAACCTCCTTAATATTTTTGTTAGGCATAAATTAACCCCCTTAAGTTCATATTTCAACCTTCATCATCTAGAATCACAAGATTAGATACCAAATATCTCACTATATTAAACTTTAATCCCCAATAATTCTTTGGGTGCAAACCCCAATCAAACCAATTATTTAAATCCCCTCATATGACCTCAATAAACATCTAAAAAAAATCATCAATTTATCCATAAGCACCTCAAATCATCAAAAGCCCCAAATTTCCAAAATCTCCAAAAATCCAACAATTCCCAAAAATTATGAAAACTTTCAACAATCAAAAATCTATTCAGAGAAACTCATAATCAAGGTCCAAGCTTCAGTTTATTAAGCTTAGGACTCCCAGAAATACCAACTTAGACAAAGGGCTAATTTTTCAAATATAGCCAAACGAAAAACTAAAGACATAGGGATGTAGATGAGACTTACGGGGTTCCAAAAATGTGCTTAGTTGGTCGGAAAAACACCGTTACAGGCACCGGCCAGCTCTACAAGATCCCGCAAAAAGCTATTTTAATCTCCTTATTTATGCACGGATCGGAACAAAAACAAGTAGAGGAGGGAAGTAGGAGGTGAGGGAAGAAGAATGGTGGTGATAAATGGCGTTTTCCGGCAAGTTTTTCGCCGAAACAACGCCCCTCCTTAAGCGGCGCCGGCGACGCCGAATGAAGAGGAAAGAGGGAGAGAAAAAGAAGAGGAAGGAGGGAGGGAGGAGAAGAGGAGAGGGAGGACGTCCAATGCTCCAGCGGTGGCGGGCGGCGGCCGGCTGGGCGGAGAGAAAGAGAGACGAGAGAAGGAGAGGTGAGAGTGAAAGAGGAAGGCTGACCGGGGGGTTCTGCGCATATGGAGGAAGAAATAAAAAGAAAAGAAGGGAAAAAAAGGAACTAAAAGGAAAAGGGAAAAATTACACTACTAGGCCCTGAAATTTCTCATATAAGATATTTATTTCCAGGTATAAAATTCATTTCACTTCCAAAATTTTTTTTCTATCAAATCCCTTATTTATTTTCTCCCATAATAACCTCTTTAGAACCAAAAATTAGTTCCTCCAAATTTATTGTCCCCAAAATAAGGGAGAAACTAAACCTCTAAAATCCTTAAAAGTACCTCAAAATTCCTCAAATATTGTCAAAATTTGCAAATTCTTCATTAATAAATTTCTCATTACTCCACTAATCCTCAATTAAATTTTTGGGATGTAACAATTCTCCCCTCCTTTTAGGAATTTTGTCCCCAAAATTCACCTAACAAAGGCACAAAATAGACAACATAGTACATACAATCAATCAAAATCAAAGCTTACCCAGTGAATAGGTAAGTGTAACAACACCGCAAAAATGACTAAGTTTCACAATTTGACTAAACTTCTTACCAATTATCATTAACCCAACTCTAAATTTCAAAACCACTGAAACTTTCACTTATTTCCACCTCCTGGCCCTCATTTAGATAGCCTACCAATTCAGCACAGACTTTATAACCATCAACCTTTATTTAGCACTTGGAACCTCAAGATCTTGCAAATTTAACCCCCAAAAATAATAATAATAATAATAATAATAATAATAATAATAACTCTTAATACAAAATATGCTCGACTTATCTTAGTTATTAGACTCGAAATGGACCATCAACCCAACAATTTTCACACGCGGAATTTCTAGATAACCATATAACATCATATTCCTAGTCAATTATTCGGATTGACTTCTTAATATCCTTTTCCAACATCCACTATACGTCTATACCTCCCCTATGTTTCTTTAACCCAACTCAAGCCATCACCACCCTCATAATCTTTAACTTGGTTCGCCCTCTTACTTAAGGAACTATACTTTTAATTTCGAGATTAATTACACTTCAAAACAATAATCGAGGTTATATTTCTCACTCGAACACATTTGAATATTTAACAACGCTTAGGAAATCAATCAACTCCATCTAATACTCCATTTTATTTAAAAACCTTAAATATTTGATACTTATTCCAAATTCTGAAACATCCTTTGACCTCTCTTATAATCTCATTTAGATGCCCCAAACATAAATTATACCCTAAATTGAAATTTATCAACTGGCCATCAAGGAATTTCAACACTCTCCTACTCTTTATCTTGTCTAGTCAACAACATAACTAACTAATTTCTTACTCCTTTTAAAATTCCTAAACTTTTCGACTCTTTGATTTCTAGCTTTTGCTTCCAAATAATCTAAATTCTAAATGACACATGCTTTAGTTTCTCCTTCATAATCAGGTCTTAAGATTTGAATTTAATCTCAACTAGACCCTAAAATTCACTAAATCGGACAACTCTAAGAAATAATACGTAGTATGGCCCATTCAGCATGAGAGCCCTAATTGGTCAAGGAAATTCAAAATTTAATTGAAATGATACTCCACGAAACCTCATTTCTATGGCTTTCTCAAAATCTCTAAGCTACCCACTAGTTTTATAAGGTCTTATTTGCCCACAAATGGATCATCCTCAATAACTATACTATCATACTGCTCATACACTAAGGTAAGAGTCTATCATCGCTATGAAAATCACCAACATTTATTGAATTATTTGCCCCTTTTTGGTCACTATAACATCCTCTTGATGCCACTCGACACCTATATTAATTCAAAGGCATCCCACTACTAGAAATGATACCCAAATCTTGCTCTTAGAATCCTTAAAATATCATATTTTAGTCAATCATTGATATCTTACCTCCTTGATTTCAGCGAAAGAAAGTCATACTTTTAACTATTTTCAAGACCCTATATCACCTATAACTACATACCACCAAGCAATCTCAATATCCTTAGACTAATTTCCTAGAATCTGACACCTCAATTCCAATAACAAATCCATTTCTTTTGAAAATCATAAACATTTAACCTATACTTATTTCCCAAATATAAATCCACACTTAAGCTTTCTTAATCTAATCCCGAAATCCATAACACCTCAATCCTTCTTGTCATGCTTTGAACCTTTAAATGAATTAATCACAATGATTACTACACGTCTAAAAGCATCGTACCATATCAAATTTTGCCACCAGTCTTATTGTCGAATCCTGACACTCTTTAGTTACATTATCCTATTTTAACTTCCCAGCTACCAATAAATCCACTGAAAATCAATTTCTTATTTTGATCCTCTACCAATTTAGCTGAACACCACCACGATAAATTTCAACTTAATCACAAACCTTCAAATCGAAATTAACTAACTTCACATTAACTACACCTAACCATAATCACAAACTTTTAAATTCAAAGGTAAGACAAAATATCCTTAATAGTTTAGAGAAAATCCTGATAACAACTTATACGTTTTCTAACATTGACTTAGAAGTTTTCTAACATCCTACATTTATTTACGGTCCTATTTTACATTCCTTAAGTTTAGCCAATCAATCACTTAGATCAATCTTTATCTCAAATGTGGTCACTTCATAAAATATCTATATACGTAATTTTTACCTATTTAATCATTATTTGGCTATTGGATCACTCCCTACCTAGAGTGGTAACAGTCTATATGATCACAAGCCTACGCACTACTTCTAATAACAAGCCTGAATAGGAAATTCCATCCAACAATCCTCAATTCAAGGTCGATATAATGCATCCAAATCATTAAAACTACCATTTAGTCCCAAATAATCCCCTCACCTAAACTTTAATCATATAACATCATTTTCCCATTTCAAATTTAAATAGAACTTACAATTTATCAATCATTAAATCATATCCATTAAAGAATTTTCACATATTCAAAATCACGACTACACCTCAAGTCAATCTAACTCAATCGATTTAGCCTCAACGATCATATCTTACTTCTACAATTTCATCCATATTAATACTCACAATTTGAACTAATAGAACCATCTCATTAGAACCAACATTTCTAATGGACAAGAATCTCCACATTTCCTTTATATCTCAAGCTCCATACTAGACCCTAACTTCTTACGTCTCACTTCCCAATGGCTTTAACCAGTAAATATATATTTGTTATTTTTATTTTCCTTATTGTTTATTTATTTATTTATTTTATTTATGTATATATGTATTTTTCCAAGATTCCTAAAGGAAATCTTAATTTTTTTTTCAATTCTCAAATTCCACAGCAAATCCTAATATTCACAACTTTGAATCTATTAAATCTTTGAATCTATTAATCCCTTTGTAAGTCAACATCCACCAACCAAACTGAACAAACTCCTTCCTAAGTACCACTGGAACTGGGCTGATCTTAAACTACAGAAGATCCTTAAGACTTGGATTTCTATATCCAACACTTAACCAAATCCTCATACCTAAGGCACATACGTAGTCAAAACCATATTATTCTATTGCTTTTTTTTCGGAAGTAACAAGAATTTAACCACTCTTATTCCTTATTTACTAGACCAAAACTAACTATTTTCTAGGAAGTCCTCAATTCTTTTCAAGGTATCAAATTTCCTAATCTTACATAGACAATCCCAGCCATGTATGCACTTAGCTTGGACATATTATCTAATTCTAAATAGACTCCATTTACCAAACTTATTTACCATTTATTTCCTATATCAACTAGCATTTATACAAGACAGAAAAATCGATCATTCCATTACCCATTAATTCTCATCCTATCTCAGCATTAAACTTAACTAGAACCGTACCACAAGAACAATTATCTCCTTGGCATACAATAAACCCCGCAGTAGTAATTTGTTTTCCTGTTCAATAATCTAAAGCATCCCTTAACAATCGTCTTTTAACTTTCAAGCATAACTTAAAATCATATTCATAACATTCTTAGATAACCTAACAACCGAATTCATAAACCTTCAAATGTTCAAATAGTCACAGCATATAATCTGGATCTGGCTTCTTCGCCCAAGCATTACACAAAGATTAGCTTTATATATTCTAGTCATACCTCAATCTATCATGATCTCTTATTCAACCAGCATCGTCTAAACCATTAAATCCTTTAAAAACAAATATATCGATCACCCACTTCATTATGGTGTCTATTCCAATCCGAGCCTAACTATTATCTAACATTTTACGATATTCATTCTACCTTTTATATAAAGCTCCCAAAACAGTCTCCTCGGAACCCAACCACTTCTAACTCTTCAACCTGTATAAATATAGGTAACTTTAACAATTTTATATTAATCATTCGTTCCATAGCAACCTCAAGGCATATTTTTAAATCGGATCCTAATATCAATGACTCAAAGGTCAAGACAATAAACATTCAAAATATTTTATTCCACACCATTTGAAAATTCGAATTCTATTTTCAGCTTCCCGACAGTCGCAAAAGTCATTCCATTCACCGTTCATATCCTTAAAACATTAGCCCACCAATTCTATTCTAATAATTGAATATCACAATTACTGTTTCCCAACTCTTGCTAATTCTATCTTTTCAATAGATCATTGTTGACCTTATTATCCTCCCTACCACGGGACGTAAGACATACAACATAATAATATAGCTATAACTATGTAATCAATGAACCCTAAACAGTACGAGGTATACTCTCCCACCCACCTACGGATGGAAGTTACACCTATTAAAGCCAATCATACAATACAAAACTGAACAGAAAAGGATCGGGAAATGTATTGCCACAATACCTCTAATGCACGTGCAATGCATGACGAAAACATAAACTATCACATGCATAGCACCTTCCAGGTTTTTAAATCATAAAACTGATACAAACTGTAACAATTTCTTCCTAAATACACTTTTAAATACACATAATCACTTAAATCATACTACAAATGCTAACTATGTTAGGAAAATGAATTGGCTTAATAAAAGTAGCTAACATAGTTAGAAAAGATTTTCCACGACATATATATAGATATGGCAAATTTAACAGTCTAACCATGATAGGAAAAAGAAAGGCTTCAACTCACGAATAAAATCTATCATGGTTAGAAAAAGAAGTTGACTTAATCAAAAGAATATCCATGTTAAAAAAGAAAATTTTTCTAAAATCATAGCTAACCTGGATATTTAAAGTGATGAAGTTAAACATTTAAATGATAGCTATTAATAACATGGTGCCTTCTTCCTCATTGTTAACATTAAAAATTCATGTTCATGTAATCACAATAGGAACATCCCAAACCCACAATAAGTTAAAAAATTACTATCAAACATCATTTTTTTCATGGTAGACTCAAGCTTAACTCCAAAATCCATCCGAAATTGCATTATGTTCCTCTCTTAGCTATAAGATACAACCTTAACTCCATCTCCATCTTAAAACCACACACCCATTAAAAAACACATGAAAAGAAGCACCTTTGAACTCATGAATCAGACTAAAACAATGGTGATGGAGTTTATTTGCACTTAAACAATAAGAATTGCTCACCTCAGTTTTTTTGTCCACTCTATACCATTTGCTGTCAACTCCGTCAGCCCCACCACCCGTCAACTGCGTTTTGCGTTTTTAAAGGGGGTTTACGTTTTTCTTAGCATCAGAGAGAGGAAAGGAATGTGATTTTTTTCCAATTCTCTTTGCCTCATGCATTTTTCGTTTTTAGAGAGGGGTTGCATTTTGCTTGGCATAAGAGAGAGGAGAGGAGTGTGATTTTTTTTCAAATTCTCTTTGCATTTACATTGGTTAAGTCCAAGGTCATAAACGCAAGAGGAAAAAAATCACACTAATTTACTTATTTTTTTTAGTTGAATTTCACAAGAGGAAAAATTCCCACTAATTTACTTATTTTTTTTCTTAATTTGAACAAAACAAAACAAAAATAAAAGATTAAAAAGACTAGCATGCTTCTTAGTTGGTGATTATGAACCTTATCAACCCAAAGCTCCTTCTGTTTTCTCTTGTGGCAGAATTGGAATATGTGAAATGCAATAAGATGAAGTAGGGAGTTCAGGCAGAAGTAAAATCGCCTAATCATGATTTCCCATTTTTGCTTAGGCTTACTAAAATATTTAGAAAATTATGCAACTTCTTACACGCAAAAGTGGACTTCATTGAGAGAGATTTCTATCAACACAGAAAATTAGGGTTAAATATCATATTTACCCCGGAAATATGCAAATTGTATCATATCTTTCTCGAAAGTATTTTTGGGTCCAAATTTGCCCTAGAAGTATGAAAATGAGTCAATTTCGCCTTTTATCGTTAAAATATCAACGATCAACATCCATTATTTAATAGTGAACGTGAGTTTTTTAACGGTAAAGGACGGAATTGATCCATTTTCATACTTTCAGGGCAAATTGGGACCTAAAATATTACGAAGCAGATATGATACAACTTGCACACTTCCGGGGGCAAATATGACCTTTAACTCTAGAAATTATTATCAATGATTTTAACCCTTTATCTGCACTCAGGGCCGCTCTAGGGCCTCATGAGCACCCTGGCCGGGTATGTAGGATGGGATTCGGAGCCCGGCCTTCGGTGGTGTACAACAGGTCAGGCGACCCAAGTAGTGCCCAGTTGCAGCTTCGGGGTAACCATCCACTAGTGGCCCGATTAGGAGCGACACTGAGTCTGATGCTCGTATGAGGGAGAGGCTGACTAAGAAGATCACCCAGAACCTGATGGCGATTACGGATCAGGTGTTAGACAGATTGGAGTCCTGGGTGGAAAGAGCTAATAGTACACTCGACCGGATACAGTAGAGAGTCGACCCAGATGGACCTCCTATGCGAGTACCACTACCTCCACATCTACCAAAGCAGCCTCGCAACCGTTCTTTAGGGTCGCATCAAGATGACGATCGGTCTCCTGCTTAGCTATAGAGTCCTTTTTTTATTAGAATGTTTGTTAATTTCAGGATTGTTACTTGAACATTTTTATATTTAAATATTTTTTAATTATAATATTTGTTGTTCGAACATTTATTAATTTCAAGATTGCAGAATTTCATTAGTTGTTATGATCTTATTTAATTTTTACTCAACACTTTAATTACTTAAAGTTAGGATAGGGTTATAATTTTTTTTCAAAAAAATAAGATGTTTCTTCGTGACTAATAAAGAAACTTTTGTTATTTGTTATTGTTTCAAACGTTATATAAAAATTAAAAAAAAATCCCATTTCAACTGCCAATTTAAAAATTATGCCACTTAGTGGCGGATCTAAAACCGCCACTAATCAAAGAACAAATTAAATGCCCACTTGTTCCTTTGCCAACGGTCTAATAGCTTTAGTGGTTGTTTCAGTAGCGGTTGTAGAACTGCTACTAATTAAATAAACTATATTTTCCAAGTCCACATGCTCCCAAAGGTCAAAAAAATGTGTTCATTATGTATTTAGTAGCAGTTATTAACCATTACTAATTAATAAACTTTATCCTCCACCTAGGTCCACACGCTCCCAACAGTCAAAAGATGTGTTTGTTACATATTTAGTCGTGGTTTGTAACCACTACTAACGTCATAATTTCCATTTATAAGCCTTTGATCCTTTCCATTTCATGTTCACATTTCATTCAACTTAAACTCTTCCCTTCTTTGATAATATCTTCACTCATATGATGGATAGATCTTGGATTAATTTGACACGGACATCCCCCCATTATATGGTTGGTTTGGACCACTTTTTAGATTTTGCTTTCAACCACTCAAGTGTTAACATTCAGATACTGTGTTCTTGTTCAAAATGTAAATTTAAGAAGTAGCATCCCAGAAATGTTGTGTGTGAGCATCTTATAGTGAAATCATTCCCAACCAATTACACTTTTTGGGGGGTTCATGGCTAGAACGATCATGATGGTGGTGAAGTCGTTGCTGCAACATCTCAGGTTGGAATGCAAATCGACGATCACGACAATCATGCAGATCCATTTAATGATGTTATGGGTAATGCTTTCGGGGTGCAAGGTGACAACATGAGTAATCAGGAAGGCATTGAAATGCCACCCCCAGAGTTTTTCCAAAATGAAGCTGTAAAGAATTTTTTTCGACCTCATAACAGAAGCAGATAAGCCATTGTTTTCAGGTTCTACTAAAAACTGCAAACTTTCATTTCTAGTTTTGTCACATAAATCGGTCGTTTTAGACTAAAATATTGTTTGTTCATGGTGCAGTAAATACTCCAAACTATCATTTCTTGTCAAACTCTATTATATCAAGTACTTGTGTGGCTTCAGCAATAAGGGGATGTTAATGGTGTTAGAATTATTGGGAGATCCGTTCTCTCAGGCAGAAATCCCACCTTCATTTTATGAAGTGAAGAAAACTATCAACAAGTTGGGATTAAACCACACTAAAATCCATGCCTGCCCGAATGATTGTGTGTTGTATTGGGGAGACGACGCCGAGTTAGACATCCCAGGGATGCTGAGGCTTGGAAAGTGTTTGATGCTTAATTCCCAGAATTTGCCAGTGACCTGAGAAATGTCCGCCTTACTCTCGCATCAGATGGGTTAAATTGTTCGAGAATCTTTGCACTACGTACAGTATATGGCCTGTTGTATTGAAACCATACAACTTGCCTCCTTAGACGTGTATGAAACAGAACTCATTCATTCTTTTGATGATTATTCTGGGGAAGAAAGCTCCTAGAAATGATATAGATGTCTACCTTCAACCATTGATACAAGAGTTGAAGGAACTCTGGAGTAACAGAGTTGAGATGTATGACGCTTACGTTAAGACACTCTTCATACTCCATGCATCGTTGATGTGGACAGTGAACGATTTCCCCGGACTTGGCACATTGTCTGGTTGGAACGTGCATAAGGGGAGAGCTTGCCCTAACTGCAACTTTGACCAAGACTCGATCCGCCATCCTCACAGTCACAAGTGGTGCTTCAAGGGTCATCAGCAGTTCTTTCCTGGGGGTCATAGGTTCCGGTTGTAGAAGATTAGATTTAACGAATCACAGTAAATGGGAGATCCTCCTTTGTTGTTGTCTGGCGTAGATGTTCTTCAGCAGCTTGAAGATGTTAACGTAGAATCCGGGAAGAAAGATGACGTTCAGCCTGGTGGCAGAAGAGCCCGCGGCCAGTCTGAGGGGGATAACGTGCAGTAATGGCGAAAGAAGAGCATTTTTTTAGCTTCCCTACTAGAAATCTAATATGCTTTGCCCTTGCCTTGATGTCATGCACATTGAAAAAAATGTGTGTGACAATGTTTTGTACACATTACTAAATGAGTCCAGAAAGTCCAAGGACCATCTCCAGGCATTGAAATATCTGATGGCGATGGGAATACGTGAAGATGCCTGGCTAGATGAGAATGACAAGTTTACCCCAGCCTCATTCACACTGACAAGAGCCAACAAAGAAGTCTTCCTCTCCACACTTAAGAACATTATGGTTCCTGATGGTTATTCAAGCAATATCTCAAGATGTGTGGACATGCACTCTAAGAAGATTGTCGGGTTGAAAAGTCATGACTGCCACGTTTTACTCCAGCAATTCCTACCTCTGGCAATTAAAAGCACACTGATGCAGGAGGTGTCTAATGTTTTGGTTCAACTCAGTTCTTTCTACTGACGACTATGTGTAAAGGTTTTGGACAAAGCAGAGCTGGATCAATTACAGGAAAAAATTGTTCTAATGCTCTGTCATATGGAGATGATATTTCCCCCGTCTTTCTTCATTGTCATGGTCCATCTCACTGTCCACCTAGTTCAAGAAGCAAAGATGGGTGGCTTGGTTCAATACCGCTAGATATATCCTATAGAAGGGTCCGTTGATTCATTATTCCAATTCTTTCATGATTTTGTTTTAGTAATCTGATTGTACTCGTAATTACAGATACTTGGAGAAATTGAAGTCGTACATGAGGAACAAAGCATCTCCAGAGGGTTCTATAGCAGAGGATTACTTTGGTCACGAGGTGTTAACATATTGTTAGCGCTATTTTGTAATGACATTGAGACTTCATTCAACCGCCCTCCTCGTATTGATGAGAACCCCACCAATGTCCAGTCACCTTCTAACACATTATTCCCGCCTGTCGGAAAGCAAGTTGGAGGAAGACAGTATTACAAGCTCACTCCCACTGAGAGGTTGCAAGCACATAGACATGTCTTAACAAATTGCCCTTAAGTAGAGCCCTACATTCAGTAAGAATTCTAACACTATATACACGCATCGTGATGTTTTTTTATTTTCGAACCACAAAAGCATCTAATTTGTTGCATTGAATTTAAGGGATTTCTGCCATTATGTTAAACACCAACTACGAAGCCGCACAAGGTTGTCTGCTGAGGTGGATAAAAAGGTCCATTGAGAGTTTCTAGATTGGTTTGCACGCAGGATACTCAACGACAACAATCCCCATCCGCCTCAAATGATAAATCTAGCAATTGGTTCATTCGTTATGTCAGGAGATATACGGCATATAACGTCAACGGTTTTAAGTTCTGCACTGTTGCACCAGGATGAAGGTTCTCTCACCCATAATTCTGGAGTGTTTGGTACATTTGATACAAGGAGTTATGCCAGCTTACAGGATACAGACATGCAATTTGGAGGTGTATCATACAATGGGAAGCTCGTTGACATTATTGAGCTAAACTATCAAGGTCATTTCACCGTGCCTCTCTTCAATTGCATGTGGGCAGACACCAGAATTTCTCAAGGCATTACCGTGGACAGCTTGGGCATCATGTCTATCAATTTCTCAAGGCTCATTCACACAGGGGAAGTGCCAGATGATGAGTCGTATATTCTTACCTCACAGGCGCAGCAGGTTTACTATGTGTAAGATCAGAAACACAAAGATTGGCACATGATGATTCATATGAAGCCTCGTGACCTCTACGAAATGGGTGACGAAGATGATCTGGAACTAGAAAGCCATCATTTTGAACTTGACAACTTCGAGAACCCCATTCCGGAAGAAGACGGTCATTTATCAGTAGTTAGGTGAGTCTTTTCACTACAAATAAATTAAACAAATTTCAACACCATTATCAATAAAAATTGATATATTTGTTTATTTTCTTTTCAGGTGGGAGCAAGAAGATGATTGAAGGCAGTCAACCACAATCCTTTTTCATTTTGTAAAATTTCCATAACGATGTGTATCAAACATTCATATATCTTGTTTTTTTACTATTCCTTGTTGTATATTTTTTTAAATGAAAAAACGGTCAGTAGCGGTCCTAAAACCGCTACAAGCTTACATCAAATTATTGTAGCGGTTAAAAACCGCTATAGAAACTGCTACTAATTCCCGCCTCCAGCCACTATAAATATCCACCCCCTTCCCTCATTTCATTTCATACACCATTCCTCCATTTTCCCTTCCAAATGCTTTCCTTCTCCACCGATTCTAGCAGCCTTTTTTCATCTCTTCTCTGCTTTTCACAATTCATTCTATTATATATTTGTTTATTCATATTATTTAATTTAATTTTTTATCTTATTTATTTACTAACTTTTTTCTTCTTTTTTGAGGTTTAAATATTAATTATATTTTAATTTATACTATTAAATAAAAGGATTTTTTATTATCAGTATTAATATTAGGGGAGAGCAACGGGTGGGTACGGGTGGCCCGTGGGTGCACCCGTTACCCGCCCATTTATCTTACACGAGTACGGGTGAGCCCGTACTCGTACTCAAACCCGTAACTAAACGGGCTGAACGGGTACGGGGTATACGGGCGGGTTCCCGGGGAACCCGTCTAGTATACCCCTATTTTAAAATAAAAAAAAATTAGTAAAGCAGAAGGATTTTACATCAGATGTAATTAGTGAAACCCTCCAAAGAACCACACAAAAAAATCAGAGATCTAGAGAAGAAGAGAAGCAAAGCACCACAGAGAAAAACTCAGATCTAGAGAAGAAGAGAAGAAGAAAAGACATAGCACCATGAAACACTTTTAACATATCTGAAAGGCTGAAGAATGATGGTGAATATGGTAGATAATATATCTGAAAGAAGAAGAGAAAGTCAAGGGGGTGGAGATGGTAAAGACCGATTTTGTTTTTTTAAAAGAAAACAAGAAGAAGAAGAAGAAGACAATGAAGAGGGTTGGTGACTTGGTGTGGTGGGAGCGGCGCTGCACAGATCTGGAAAAAGAATGGGTGGAGTGGAGAGGTAGAGTTTGGGTTAGGTGAAATGGGTGGGGCCCGGGGGGATGTAACTTTAATTTAAAAATTAGAAGGTTGTTTTATAATTAGGAAAAAAAAACAAGAAAACAAATAAAAGAGGATGCTGATGCGGTGATGCCTTTCTCCCTTTGCAGCCTTCTAGCGTTGTCAATTTCATTAAAAAGGGAAAAGATGCTTCTGAGGAGAATCGAACCCCATAATTGAAAGCCAAAGTGCAAGTGCCCAAACCATTGAACCAACTGTGATTTATATGGTGGGTGGCGCAAACTTATATATATAGTAAAAAAACTCTTAATTTTTTTAAAAAAATTTATACGGGCGGGTATGGGTGGCCCGTTGGTGAACCCGTACCCGTGCCCGTATATTAAAAAACGGGCGGGCCCCGCCCGTTTACTTCACGGGCCAGAACGGGTAAATTTGCGGGTTTAGCGGGTTGCGGGCCCTTTGCTCACCCCTAATTAGTATTACTACCTAATTAATTGTTTTATATATGATTTCGGATATAGTCATTTGTTAATATATGATAAAATTTTTTTTTTTGAAGAATTATGAATGTTCTATTTAATTGTTTCAATTACGAATATTTTCTAAATCTATTTAATAAAATAAAATTGATTTTAGAATATTCAAATTTAATTGTTTTTTTTATTTATTAACATCTAGTAGCGGTTCTGTAACCGCCACTAATGTTTCTCAAATTTTTTATTTTAACAGCGAATAGTAGTGGTTATAAAACCGTTACAAAATTCAATACACATTAGTGGCGGTTTACCTAGCGGTTGAAACAGGCCACTAATTAGAACGAGGGAAAATTTTTTGACTGAAATTAATTTTTGCTTAGTAGCGGTTTTAAACCGCTACTAATTTCAAAATTCAAAATTCAAATTTCAAATTCCGGAACTATTACTAGCGGTTTTGGAACCGCCACTGACATACTACCAACTGGGAAATTTGTCAGTCCTAAATTAGTGGCGGTTTGTGTATTCCGCCACTAATGTAGTGGCGTTGTTGACCAGATACTAGAGTTTAATAAACCGCTAATAAATCTTTGTCACGGGTGTTTTAATGGCGGATTTAATACCCACCAGTAACTAGTTAGTGGCGGTTGGAACCGCGACTAATAATCCTTTTTAACCGCTACTAAATGCTGTGTTTTTTGTAGTGACTCCTTTACTATTAAACTTCCTTGATGAAATTAAGACGAAAAATTGTAAAAAAAAAAACTAAAGAAGTCTTAAGCTATACTCAATTTAGATTTTCAGAAATCCCAAACTTTACTAGCACATAATTGTTTTAGTGGTGTAAGGCTCCATTAGATCTCTTAAGGTCTCGAGTTTGAGTCCTAAAGGAGACACTTATGTTAGGAGGGAAAGCTACAAACCCTGAAACTTGAATAGTCGGTTGCTCAGATACTTGGTATATGATCCAAAAAAGGCACTGATTACCGGTTGATATAAATAAATAAAAAACGAAATACCAAACTAGGGTTATGATTCAGATGATTAGATGGGCCTTGCTTCAGTTTCTCCCTTTTCCAAATAAAAGACAACAATCAAGGAAAATGAGAATATCGATGAAGGGGAAATTCTAGTGTTCACAATAACCAGGTGACGCTGAGCACCATGGAGGAATATGCTGGGATTTAGATGATGAATTTCATGATACATTGGTATTGAGTGCAACCTTAGGATCAACTTGTAGCAGCCCAGAGCTGTGGATCCCAAATAAAGCAGCTCAAATGGATAGAAAAAATTAGTCTTTGAGTTGCTTGATTCTTCCTCAGACCACAAAAACTCTTTAAGAGGAGAACCCTGTTGGAAAATAATCCTATGATAATAATGTTTCCCTAATCTCTTATATTTGTTCAAAGTAATGTCTCATCCTTCAGCACTAAGGGATATTCATAAGTTAGTTAAGGATATCATTTTCTTAGCTTCATTCACGGCAGGAGAAGATAGTCAAAGCTGTGAAATTAATAATCCGCTCTATCTCCTAGAAAATGGCTAAAGGAGGGTATCATTTTCCAGATGGAGATGAAGTGATGTTTCCTTGAGCCATTATTTGAATTGCTGAAATGTTAAATAAGGAATTCTGATATTCTATTCAATTGAATTCAAGTATTGAACTAAATATGAAAAAAAAAATTTAATGATTTTTTTATCAAAGAGAATTTTGTGAGTGTTAGGTCACATTTTCCAATTAATTTTTCAAATCAAAATTTATCCCCACTTTTCTCTTTTATTATATAATCTTTAAAACAATAAAAGAAACTTACTATTTTTTTTTTATACAAGTAACTTACTAATTATTAAGAGACTACAAGTAAGCCCATAATTTTTGGCCCAGAAAAGTAAGCCCATAATGGCATTATCATAACTATTATTGTCATATCGGGATAAAAATTGACAAACTCATGATTTACTCCCTCCGATCTTAATTATGAGATCAATTTGACTTTTTTTGTAGAGGTTAAGGAAGCAAATTAAACTACTAAATTATAACATATGGTAAATGTAATTAGATTATATGTTAGTTTATAAGCAAAATAAATTAGTTTTGAGGAAAATAGATAAATATAAACAATTTAAAGTGATTTATTTTGCATGCTTAATTATATCAAAAAAGTCAACTTGATCTTAGAATTATGATCGGAGGGAGTATTTTCTAAATATTTTATTATGAATATTTAATTTTATGTGTTAAAAATGCAATAAATTGGCGGTTCATAAATAAATGGTTTTTATGGATTGAACCATGTACTCACAGAATATCACCAACATTACATATTTATAAAATTTTAATAGAAAACTATAAAGAAGTGTGTTTTTTGCATGGTTATCTAACCCAGACCGGCCCGGCCGGGTCAGCCCGGAACCCGCCGACCAGGCCACAAGACCGGTCCAAGTTGATAACTAACCCGGGTGCCTGGCAACCCGGGGTGACTCGGAGCAACCCGGGCTCAACCCGGGTAACCCGGTGGGTTGCTGGGTTGACCCGGTTCCTTTTTTTTTTAAAAAAAAATTATGAATATAAATTGTAGGAAGCAATATTGGTCAAAGTTAATGATTATTTTGGTGTTAATAACTATTAGTTTAATGACTAAATGATTGTAGACATTAATATTTTGTTATCATCTATCTATTTTGATATTTTACTAAGAAGAATATTCAATGATTACTTTTTATGGTGTCATTAGATGGTTGATTGTTACTGTAATGTCGATATGTCAAAGAAATTGTAAAGAATTTTGAATAAATATATGATTATTTTATTAGTGATTTAAGGTATTGAATTAATATTTAAGGTAAAAATTATTTAATGTCAATATGATATGATGTCAATTTGTCAAACCAACTGTAAAGAATGTATGATACTATAATGATTTTTTTACAGTGGTTCAAGATGATAAAATGAAATTTATTATTGAGAATTTTGGAATATGTGATGAAGTTTTAAGTATTTTTTATTTTTTATTTTTTATTTTTTATTTATTACCGGGCTGGCCCTCCGAGTCGACTACGGACTAACCCACTAACCCTTGACCCACTACCTAGACCGAGGCAGTGGCCGATCCGGGTTTGATTACCTTGGTTTTTTGGGAATTTGTTTTATATATAATTATGTTCTTTTATCTATCAAAGGATAGTTTAAAGCCTGAATCAATTGAACCGTCAATTCTAATCAACCCTAAAAGAGAAGGTAATGCCCATCACCCATCTTAGATCACATCAAAGCCCAAACCATTGAATCAAGAGACCATAGGCCCAAATTGGGCCTTTTTTTTTTTTATCATATTAGATAGATTGGGTTATTCTTTGTTGAGGCTTGAAAAATAAACTGTCATTTACAATTTGTAGAATGTAGATAATTTCATATTTGATGCCAATAATTATTTTTTGAGTAAAATATACTCACTACCCCTTTAGTTTGCTTTAATTAGAAAAATATTCCCTCTATTTCAAAAACGTATATAAAGCTTTCTTAAAATTAAAACGGGTGTTACACAAATATCTCTCGTATATTTGAAATTCGATTTTCATTCACCCAAACTGTTAAGTTTGTTTTTACCAAAATGCCCCTTTATAATATTAATAATTATTTAAACATTTATTTTTGTTAAGAAATATTTTTTATAGAATAAAAAACTTCAAATATATGTTTATTTTTTAAACTATTTACTATGTCATAAAATTTAATAATTTTGATTTAAATTATAAAAATGTATAATTTTCATTTTTATTCATTAAAAATGTTTATTTTGGCTTCTTTAAATTATTTATATAAGTTTGATGAACCATTGATGCCTAATTGTCTTTCTTCTGTCTTGACTTGCCTCTCTAAGTAATTCTTGATGATAACCAATTCGCAACCACCATCATCAAATCCCAACATCAAATTACCACTAAGACATCAATAGCCATCGTAACTTAAAGCATCCAAAACCATCATAAAATCCTTAGCAGTAATTGAAAATCCAAACAGTTTAACCAACGACTAAATGACATAAGTCTGCCAGAATTAGGATCGGTCTCCCAAAATAAAATCATCAACATAATTAAACCAAAATGCCATAAAAAGTTTATAGCTCAAATTAAAAGGCACTAATGCTGAAACAAAGCGGAAACCCGACTACATACATGAACCTAAAATGTGGTAATAAATTCTATCTTGCTGGCCCATAAACTCACTATCTCAATGAGAAGTTCCCGGATCCTTCCCTTGGTTGCCTACTGCTTTGGTAGGATTTGCAAAAGTGAGATGAAGGGGGGTTGAACCACGTAACCACTAACTACTCATCTACATGCGGTGTGTGCCAGCAAGGTGTCTAGTGGAATACTAAGAAATATATCAGTTTTAAGCATATGACAAATAATCAAGTAAATGTATAACATAAACCAATATCTCTTTTATAAACTTTCTTTAAACCATCTACAAATATACAGTAGTTTAAAAATGGTAAACCATTAAATAATTCCAAAGTCACAAGACATAATAGCATTCACATCGATCACAGATACACCGATATCACAATACGGTTTAATAGGGATTCATACCGCTCGCTTGAAACCGAGGGTGTTCTCCCCATTTTTGTCTTTCTTTTCCATTAGTCCCTATGGGCCAACAGGGAATCTGATTACGTGATGGCATTGTATTCAATTCACTGGTGTCACACACACATAATCACATTAACCATATCACATTAGTATGCAACACCAACAACCATATGGCACAAGGCCTATCAAGTATTTTCTAAAGTATGATCATGCAGTAATTTTCAATATGCATTGTGTTCCAAATATGCCAATACAATCTTGATACCAGTTCAAAATAACATATTCCAACAGACAAGTTATATTATGAAAATAAAGTTCAAGACTCATATTCATCGATAACCATAGCTATTCAAATATTATAAGTTCAAAATACTCACTAACAAACACGCACACACAAACAAGTAGATTGTAATTACCTGATAGATTGCATCAATCTCACAATAACGCAGCTCCCCTGTGCTATTTTAGCACGACTCAAACTTTAAATTTGATCAATCCCACTGTGCACAAGAAGACAAGATGAACGAATGCTCAGCCGCGACAATCGACAGGACTCAAGGGATTTGGGGTATATATATACTCCATGTGTGTGCCTGTGAAAGGGGTTGTGGGCCCCATGATATTATTTTATTGTTATTATTTTTTTCTTTTTTATTTATTTATTTAGTATTATATATATATATATTCTTCCATACATTTTTTATTTGTTATATATATTAAAAAAATAAATCTTAACATTAATTTAGTAACCCTCCTTAAAATTTAGATAATTAGCTAAGTTTGGACCCTATCCAAATATTTATTTATTTATTTTTATAATAGCAAGGATATCATTTTCAATTTTGGGATTTCCCATTTCAATTATCAACATAATCTCCTAATTATTTTCAACTTACTTATTCTGTGAAATTAATTCTTATCAATAAATTTTAACTAACGTAGAATTTTCTCCTTTCACCATAAATGTCAACTACTAATTTCCATAAAATCCTCAAATCCAAATTAAACTCTCAAGCTCAAATTAAATATCAAATTCAAATTACATCCTCCAATTCAAATTAAATAATTAATTATCTTTCTTAAATTAAGAAAAATACTAAGCCCCTAGAAATCCTCAACAAACCTTAATTTCCCATAAGATAGCCATAATTTCCTAAATCCATTATTAAAATCCTATATAAAAATCACTAGACCTTAAATTAATTTTTCAAGATGTTACATATATACCCTTTCTGTAACTTGCATGGCCCTAAATAACCATTGTCAACGTTTACATTACACTAACCTTCCATAGGTTAATACATGTTTGTGCCAACACAATTGTTGAAGAGCTGTGAGCTCTAAGTGTCTTGAAGCTTGAAACTAGCCTCATGAATCAATGTTTCAATGTCAAAATATAAAAAAGTTTGTTTTGTTATTTTAGCAAAAACTTGTGATTCTTTAGTTGATGGCATGACGTGTTTCCTCATTTAGAAGAGATAATGAGAATGTACATGCGTGCTCGAAAGATTAATTTCAGTATCTGATCTGACTCACTTAAATTTAGATTATATGACGTGTTTCTGTCTCGGATCTGACTCACATGAATTTAGATTAGATTGAGCCATCCATAACATGGGCATTAATAACATTGTTACGAATGTTTAAAGATATGCGTAGTCCTTCAATAAACAGTCGTTATTAATCATGAGGTTCACGTCATTACTCTTGTGAGTGTTAAAAACTTTTTCCACCATAATTAACATATTTATTATAGCCTTAGTAAAAGATTTGAACTTGAAACCTCACATAATTTTAATATGTTCATACATCGACATAAATATTGTGGGGTTTAAGGTTTTTAGGGTATGAATAAATAAATGAATAAAACAATGCCAATATGTACGTGTTTCCTTAGAATGGATAATGAGAATGTGCATATGTGTTCGAAAGGGTTATTTGAGTATCAGACCTAACTCACTTACATTTAGATTTTATGACGTGTTTCTGTCTTGAATTTGACTCACATAAATTTAGATTAGATTGAGCCATCCGTAACTTGGGCATAGATAACACATCATTACATATGTTTAAAGATATGCACATTCCTTCAATAAACCATCGTGACTACTCATGAGGTTCATGTCATTACTCTTATGGATGTTAAAAAGTTTTTCCGCCATAATTTACACATTTATTATAGCCTTAGGAAAAGACTTGAACTTGCAACCTCAAATAATTTTATTATGTCGTACATCAACAATAATAATGTGAGGTTTAAGGTTTTAGAGTATGAATACATAAATAAATAATGCCAATGTGTGTTTCTTCATTTGAAAGGGATAATGAGAATGTACCTGTGTGCTCGAAAGGGTTATCTCAATCTCGGATATGGCTCACATAAATTTAGATTACATGATGTGTTTCTGTCTCGGATTTGACTCACATAAATTTAGATTAGATTGAGTAATCCATAACCTGGGCATAAATAACATCATTACGGATGTCTAAAGATATGCGTAGTCCTTCGATAAACATCCGTGACCACTCATGAGGTTCATGTCATTACTCTTATGAATGCTAAAAAGTTTTTCCGCCATAATTGACGCATTTATTATAGCCCTATTAATAGATTTGAACTCGCAACCTCACATGATTTTACTACGTTTATATGTGGACAATAATAATGTGGGGCTAAGGTTTTAGGGTATGAATAAATAAATAAAATAATGCCAATGTGTATTTCCTGATTTAAAAGGATAACGGAAATGTACATGATGTGCTCGAAAAGGTTATGTCCATCTCGGATGTAACTCACTTAACTTTGGATCACATGACGTGTTTCTGTCTCGTATATGACTCGATTAAATTTAGATCATATTGAACCATTCACTACATATATCATCATGTAGCTTTGCTGAAAAACAAATTTTTTTTATAAACATTGAATTAATTGATTTTAAATGTTTCTATATTTTTGATATATAGAAACACGATCAAATTGGCAATAAAATTAGGCATTCCTTAACCTAATTTAACACCTATGGTATTTTCTTTATATAAATAACAAATAATAATATTTAATGAATTGGTTCAAAATTGTTTTTTCAAATGGTTAATACAATTTTTGGTCCTTAACTTTTGGTTAATTAATTTTGGTCTTGGTCCCTGAATTTAAAAAAAAAACTTGAAAAATTAGGGACCATTTGCTATAAATGGCACAATGTTGAAGAATCAAAACCACTAATACAAAGTTCAGGGAGTAAAACCAAAATTAATCGAAAGTTCAAGGATTAAAACCATCGATTTTAAAATTAAAGGATAAAAAATAAAATTGAGTGAAAGTTTAAAGAGCAAAAGTTATATTAACCATTTTCCAAAAATATGGAATTCGGGTGGTATTTTTTGACGGGAAAATGAGAAAAAAATCCCTTTCAGTTTGCAAAATTCCAATAACAATTTCATGATAGATTTTAACAACTTCATGATAGGTATTATTAACAACAATTAACAACTCAAAATTCCTTATTTAAAATTTTACAAATTGTAAGGATATTTTTTTGTCATTTTCCTGTTGAGCAAACAAAAGAGCAGGGGTATATATACCTTTATGTAGTGAGAGTGAATTCATCAATTTCTACCTTTCTGTGAGAATTGTCTCGTATCGCCTTCGAGCTGTGAAGTGAACGCAGAAGCTGGAGGTAGACGATGAGTTTCAAAAAGCTAAGTCCTGAAGAGTCTCATACGCTTTACTCTCTCCTCAAATCTGACCATCGTCCACTCGATGATGTCTTCTCTGACTTCAACTCTAAGATCTCTCGCCCTCACCATTTCACTCTCTGCTCCAATATCGTCTGGCTCTTGGAGGTAACTCAATCTATTCCCTCATCTTTTTCTCGTAATCGGGCATGTGATTGATTCGATTGAGTTATGGGCTTTACAATTTTAGGGTTGCTTGCCGATTTATGGGGATATTGGTGATGGATGGGGTTTTGGGAGGTTTATGCTTCTTTGAATTTGACGATGCAATAATGTTTTAGCTGAACTGCCTGAGTAGGGGTTCTTTTATTTGTGGGATTGGGGGATTTTCGTTTTCCAATGATATTAATTGAGTTGCTTAACAGCTAGGGAGCTTGTTTTGTTTATATTCATGGTGCTTCATTGAGATATGGAAGGATTTAAACCATTTCTTCATCCACTTCTTATCTGTATGCCTTATTTGTATTTTCCCCCCCACATGTTAATAACATTTGTATCCTTTTTTGTTTAGAGACAGTCAGGCGCAGATTGTTTCATCTAAATTTTCATCCACATAGTAAAAGGCAGCAGTTTATTTATTTTTTTAAAGTTTACTTGGTTTCTCCATTTTGGGATCTGGTGGCCATGCTCAGTACCATGGTTTAGTGTGATGACTGATGCTCCTTTGATGGGAAAAAGAAATCCATCTGACGCAGCCTAAATATATCATGCCTGGCCATCTTCTTTTTCTCAAATCTCAAGGGCTTGTCGAAATTTTGTAGTTCCATAACTGATGCAATGAGTGTATTACCTCGTAACTGAATATGTTATTATCAATATTTGTTATTTCTGTTATTTATTGCTTCTTAATTTTTCAGCTATTTTGGTGGCCATGGTAGAATATGATTTGTTTGAATCTCTGATGGACAGGACAAGATGCTTAAATCCACGGAGCGTTTGATTGCTTTTGCTATCCTCCATCAAGCGTATTCGTCACAGAAACCTGCTTCAAATCCCTTCATAAACTTTATCATAAATGTAAGCAACTTTTTAATATGTAATACATCCTAAGTTGTTTATTATCTTTCTCCCGCCAGTAATGGAATGAGAAAACTAGTTTTTCCTCATGTTTACTCTTATCCTCAAAGTTAGATTTTCCATTACTTGTCAGTTTTGAACTGATCCAATCAACTCTTCCGTCTGATAATAGTTAGTAACAAAATTAAATATAGAACGCTGAAAGTGGACTTTGATAGTTAGTGAACCCAAAAACTCATTTTTTTGCATATAGAGATAATGGGATATCAATGCACTTAATCTATTTTAGCCTCATCTGACTTAAATTAGGCCTTATAATTGAAATTAGTCACAAGATGAAATTTGTTATATGATTTTCAACATGATACTGTTTCATCTCATTGATACATTGATGGCATCCTTGTTTAAGTCATTAAAGGTCCTTTTGAAAAATGAACTCCTGTATTTTGCAAGTGCGGCAAGCTACAGACAGAATGTTTTGAAATGGATATAATGCTTGTGACTATAACTTAGCTCATATCTTATTAGATGAAGTTTTTAAGTTCAATAATGCTGTTAGACTTTGCTTAATCAGGGCAGGACACTGTATGTAGTGAATTTTCTTGATATTGTCTTTTGGCAGGTTATAATTATGGTAATTAGCAACTAAGCAGAAGGAATTCTGCTGATCAAGCAGCTATTGTTAATACTGACTAACTGTGTTTAATATTATTTATATTAAAACTAATTGCCCATCTGGGATAATGATTTTTTTAAGCTGGGTTTTAAGTCTTACCATTTTATAATCTTTTAACGGTGCAAAAAATAAAAAAATAAAAAAATAAAAAATACTGCTATAGCATGCATGAACATAGAAGTATGAATACAGTGTAATATGCCAGGAAAATAGTAAATTCATGTTAATTTGGCTGTCTGAGTAGACGATATGCTCCCATACTGTAAGACCTTTTGTGTCTATGCGTTCCTTTCCAAGCCCCCTTGGTGATTTTAGGCTATGAATTCTCTATTAGCTGAGATGTTCTCTAATCTTGATTATGACTCTTGATTCCTTCCACTAAGGCTTATATAATCATGAACGTAAACTAACGTCACATGGATATTTGAGTTATATCTGATTTGGTTATTTTATCATTTGTGATGACTTCTTTGCTTGCATTTTTTTGATTTTATGTCATTATGTAACTGCTGACGTGAAGATCATTTTTGACTGAACAGGCCGCCTGTGATGATTCAGCTGAAAAATCTGAAAGGGCATTTATTCTCCAGTTGTTAGGCATTGATGGCTCAAACAATAGCAGAGAGGTTATCTTGTGTGAATTTCTGTATTTTTACTAGTAACATTTGTTGATATCTTATGTTCTTGATAATGGGTCCATCATGCATGTCTGGCATGTTGCAGTGTTAGATCCTGTGGTTAATTTTGTATATTTATTTGGGTTCTTTTTCATTGTGAACCTAAATCTTGGTTACATGGGGTCATGTTTGTTTTGTTTCTTTTAGTTGCTTCCAACTTCTTCCATTTTCTTCCTTATTTCTTGCGAAGATGGTTTAGGTTTGCCATGTCTGATGTCTTTTTCCCCTGGCTGGAATATTGCAGTTTCTTAAGCAGTCTGCTGCGGATTATGTGAAAGGATTTGATCAATCAATGCATGTAAGCTACATACGAATCTTTAGATGTTTCAAGTTTACGGAAGCTAAACCTTCTTTCTGAGGCAGATATTTAAATAATATTTTTTAGTAATTATCTGTTTCCTGTGATTCCAGGTTTTCCCACAACTAAATCAGTTGCAGCAGCAGTTCTCTGTTAAGGAGCACCCTGAACAATATAATTGCTTATTTAAAGATAAATCTGTCAAAAATGCAATCCCAGACCCTGATATACCACATGGTTGTGATGCGAACTCACCAGAGTATGGTCCTATATAGTGGAGTGTAACTTTTCCCCCTGTTTTCTTTTCTTGATAACAGAAGTTTTGATGAGATAAAGATAATAGAAGGTTTGAGTATAAGAAATTTTCAGACAGGCAATAAAAGTAGTCCGAAAACAAAACTGCGGATGTCCTAAATAATATGTCTGGTCAATGACTGAGAGCTATCCATTCCCTAGGAACGTAAAAAGAAGAAAGAATCCCTTGAGAAGACCATATGCAGAGCGCCAAAGAGAAGATAGGAAGGCAGATCTATTCAATAATAAATCTAAAGGCAAAGAAACACCGTGGGAGATGTAGGCATTCCTTGATAGAAGATAAACCTGATAATCCCATAAATGACACATTGCCTCAGACTTTTTCTTTCCTTCTTGAACCCTTTAAAATTAATTTGCAGTGGAGTGTAATTTTTTATTTTTATAATTTCATGTGTTGCACGTTACATTAAACTCTTACTGTAGGTTTGATATACAACCTGAAATGAAAGCTAAACTGGGGTCTGGAGATAAAGATGAAGCAGTAACTGGGCTGCTGGCTAATCTATCATTGGAAGGGTTAAGTCCTCACTGGATCAGGCCTTGTCCCCCTCGATTACCGGTACAGGATGGAGAGGTATTGATTTAAATATGTAAGGTCTAATTTAAAGAGATTAATGATGTAAATTACTTATGTTTGGAAAATATATTCTTCAGCTAGTTTGGCTCAACCCTCATGACAATCATGAACTTCAATGGGACTACGGTATGTGTGTTGATACTAGCAGAGGGGCAGCTGTAAGGGACTTAATTGCAAAGGCTCTGAAAGGGGCGCTTGCACCAGCACAGCAAGAGGTGATCACTAATTTCCTTGATAATGAATGGCGAGGATTTAAAACTAGAACTTTATTAGTAAGTAGTGCTACTGTGCTAATTGGTGCTTGTGATGCACCTGTGTTTGACTATTTATCATGGACATGGTTGACACTCTTGAAAGTCATAACTTGATTTAATAGTTTATCGTGTCATGACTTCTAAATTTATATATGTCAGTAATTAAATAGCGATCCCATGAATTTGCACCACTTTTGCTAAAATTAACAATATTGTGTCTATGGACCCTGGAATAGGAGAAAGATCAGTTTTGATCCCTCTGGACCATTTGTTTTTGAACTTGGAAGAATCGGAGGAAAATTTTGTTCAGATCATTTGACTTTTGTTGAAGGAGAAATCAGGGTTTACTTGAATGACCTAACATGATTATTTAACAGATATTTTAATTCATGTCTATGTGAAAAGTGATTCCGTTTCTTAATCTGTATGAATTCAACTGTTTGACAAAGAATCAGATGTTTGTGATTTTGTTACACAGCAAGTTCTGGTGGAGCTGGCAAATGATCCCAAGCTTGTATATCACTGTGGATTGACACCCAGAAAGTTGCCAGTAAGTGTTCCTGTAATCACTCTGGCAAATCATTTCACTTGCTAGGTCTTCATATTTTATTCTCGTTACTTCACCAGGAATTGGTGGAAAACAATCCCCTTATTGCAGTTGAAGTTCTAACGAAGTTGATAAATTCTCCAGAAATTGCAGAGTAAGAATTTGTCCATTGATATACTACCTGCTTGCTTTCTCTTATGTGATAAATCTCCCAATTTCATTTGTCTTATTTATTTTGGCTTGCCTATTTCTGTGTACAGATACTTCACAGTACTTGTGAATATGGACATGAGTCTTCATTCTATGGAAGTCGTGAACAGGCTTACAACAGCAGTTGAACTTCCTGCTGAGTTCATTCACATGTACATAACTAATTGTATATCATCCTGTGTGAACATCAAGGTGCCTCCGTGAACTTTTCATTTTCTGCTGAACCTAAACACTGATTTTGCACAAACGATTTAGTCTATATGTTGAGTCTGACGTACTGATTTGGTAGCTTTGAGTAGATGGAATCCTGATATATTCTTAAAAGTTGTAGATTTTTTCTAAACAGTTATGTGAATCCTGTTTTGCGTGTATTATAAAATGTTCTGGTTTTAGTTCATTTTTATTTAGCAATGTTATACTGCATCCATGGGAATTACGTTCACAGAAAGATGCAAGCTCAAAATTCTATTAGTACCCATTTTTCTATCTCTGCACTTTGCATTTGTCTTGTGGGCAGGGTGCAGCCTATTAAATGTTGCATGATTTTGGCACTTGTCTGTGGCACTAACAGGCATTTAAAATCTACTCTTTCTCCCAGGATAAGTACATGCAGAACAGGCTTGTGAGACTTGTGTGTGTTTTTCTACAGAGCCTTATTCGAAATAACATTATTAATGGTAAGTTTATTCAGTTTTGCTGAAAATTTTGTTCATTTAAGCAATTTGAGTATAAATGTTATGTGGCATTAATTAGGATTGGTTTGTGTTAGTGGAAGGTATTAAGAATTTGCATAGATTTGCCACCCGAGTTGTTTATGAATATGTGATGAGGAAGATGCACATTTGTGAATGATTTGGATTTGATAGTAATTTTATTTTATTCTGTTTCCATGTATTACTCACCTAGCAGACATGAGTGCTTGCTTTCTTGACTTGCATCTTATCAAATTCTCATTGACGGAGGCAAATATGGCTTGTTGTTACCTTGCATATTGATCCAGCATTTTGAACTGCTTGCATCTTATCAATTTTGTGAGACAAATAAGGCTCATCGTTACCTTGCATATTGATCTAGCATTTTGAACGGTACATGGAGCACATTAGGGGATAGAATTGGAACTTTGGTGACTAAAACCTATAGATGGCATAATTTATTTCCTAATATCTGATTACTGGGAAGGGGAAAAGTTAGTGTAAAACAAACTGTCAGTAATTAGCTAGTTCGGCTTTTGGCAAATCATAACAATGGTCTAGGTAATAATATGTGTAAATAGAACGTGCAAAAAATGCTAAAATTTGTTGGAAGCCCCAAAGAGAAGATTGAGAGGACAAAGAATCAATATATCAATTTATATTCATAAGTCATGAATAGCAGAGCCCACTTCAGACTTTGTTCAAAGAACGATATTCACAGTCTAGCTAATTGAAAATAGTTACTGAAGTTGTTGGCATATATTGTTACAGTAGAGTAGGAAGAGAGGTGGAAGATGGTAGGAGTATTTTTTTTTGGTTGGGGGGGGGGGGGGGGGGCTAAAATTCTCTCATTTACTACAATTTACGCATCATATATCCTCTTTCTTGTTGCTTTTCAACTTATAGATACTTTTTATCCTTTCCTGTGCAACTCAATGGTGTTTCGGGAGATTAGGAGAATGACAGGGTTATTATGAATATTATTATTCATCATCTATAAAATGATTTAGGCCACTGGCCTAGCACTGAAATTTTATTAGCGTCTTGTTAAACTAATAGTCTCAAAACCTTCTACATGGTTAGAACTTGGGGAGGCTGGATGGGTGAGGTTCCTGGAAAATTGCCGAGTCTCCTCTTCCCAGTTTAGCTTCCCAATCCAAATCCCCAATTTATCTTCCAGGCGGGATCTTAGAATACTAGTGTTATAATGGAGAGACTACAATAACAAAAGAGAACTTTACCTTAATCGGTGGGGTGGCTACGTGATCACATCAAACCAATGTACTCCAATAAACAGCCATCTTCAAATAAACAATGGAGACACTAAATAATTGATTAATGTGTTTTATTTTATTTTTTTTCATCCCCCATGTTTATTAATTTTCAAACAAAGCATTCATTTGCAATGTCCCTGAAGGAATAGGTTGATGTACTCATTGGCAAAAAAAGGTTGATGTACTTAAATCGTTAGTTAAATTATTTTGTTTGCTTTTGGTAGAGCCTCGTGAACTTCTTATGCATTTTCTGCTTTCTTTGAATCAAGTTTTGAAATTTACTGATTTGAGAAGTGATCCCATGTTGCAGTGAAAGACCTGTTCATTGAAGTTCAAGCATTCTGCATTGAGTTCTCAAGGATAAGAGAGGCAGCTGCATTATTTAGGCTTCTTAAGTCCTTAGAATGATGATCTGTGACCTCACTGAATATTCAATTTTCCCTTTTCGGTTGTAGATAAAATATGTATATCATTCAGACTTAGATCTTTAGCGCTGGATTCTCAGTTTCAGTCATGGACAATAAAGATTGCAGTTCAGTCTGTTGACTTCCTCCTCATCCATATTTCTTATTAATGGGAAGTCAGGAAGAGTGGAATTCCATTTTTTTTCTGGGCCTTTTGTTCTTTGAAGTTATAAGGTTGGTTAGATGCATCATTCTTTTCCCCATTAACGAACCATCTAATGTTCAATAGTACTGGCTGATTTTGATTTGAACTATGTTAGGTCTTTCAGACTTGAGATTTTATACAAGGCATCGAATCTTTTACCATCTAATTAGCTGATGTTACTGTTGCTCCTAAGGTTGCATTTTTTGTTTTTTACAAGCTTAGTGGCATTTAATCGTACCGTTTAAAGCAAAAAAAAAAATTTTGGGGGGGGGGGGGGGTGTTTTTGTTTTTACGTTTAGATTCGTGATTCGTGATGATGGAATTACAGGATTTAGATCTTTTCCTATTTTTTCTTGCCTTTATTTTTTAGATAAAAATGTATTATTAAAATTTAATATTTTATAAAATCATTAGTACATGCAATGATTTTATTTTCTATATTGCGGTTATGAACTTTGGAGGTCATATTTTATTGGTTTATTTTTTAATCTTAAAAATAACCTTTTATAAAATATTAATAAACTTGAACTATCTATTAAGCTTTATAAGGTTTTGAGAGGAAAAAAAACCCAGTTCCCATGGATAAAGTTGAACATGTTTCTGTGCTAGTTAAGTGGTTTTTATTCCATTCATATATGTAGTACCTATTTATCTAATTTGATTAGATTAAATATATTGGTGAAATGAGTTAATAAAGCTTATTTTCTATAACACCTCAACCCATATTTCTTAACTCCCTCTCACTGACTCTTGTGTAATTATCATTGACGAAACATCAATAAAAGTAATTTAGGGACATTGATAAAGGTAAGAGGGCCGCACTTGCAAAATAGTAACGATTTGAGTTGTCAGACGTGAAAAAAATAAATTTGGTTTAATGTTTTGAGAGAGAGTTGTTTCTATTGAACTTTTTATTTTTTTCGCCGGGTATGATTACTTAAGCATAACGTTTTCCCCATAAATTCAAAGAAATCTTTGGGTAAGAATAGGCCAGTAAACCTATTAGAATTTGTGGCTCAATAAAAAGACAAGGCTTTAGCCTCCAACTAGGTGTATACTAAAAACTTGGCCTACAGGCTTATCAAGTCAAGTCTATCTACTTATATTTTGTATGACACGGCTGTATATGTTTAAACCAAAAAAAAAAGGATTAGCATTAAGAGGTATATTTATAAATAAATTACATATAAATAACTGTAACTTAAATTGATTTTTATCCTATTTCTAACTTTTTTTGTAATATTAATTAACTATCATTGCTTCCTCCTTTACACATGCATTTTGAGTTTGCATACATGGGTATATATAAATGTAATATATATAAATATATATAATTACAGCAATCTTATTTAAATATTTTTATTCATAGATTATTACTTAAACATTTTAAGGGCCTATAGTGTGGCTTGGTTTGGTTTTGATATGGATGATTTGATCTGTTTAACAAAAAGGTCAGATTAAAGGCTGTAATAAGGTCCTTTTACATAAAGAGGTTGGATCTATTTAGCCAAAATCTAATGTGACTTAACCTATTTTTGCTCTATCTAATACTCAAGCTTAATACCTATGTTATAGGGAATAGAGGGTCCATCAATGTTGTATTGCTGTACTTAATTTTTTAAATAGCCATAATTAGTTGAAAAAAGTTTTATATTCACATGCATGCACCAAACCATATCAATGCGTAGAAATTTGTGTACGCTTTGTTGTACACATGTACGGCATATGATCATTGAAATATGATTAATATTGTGGTTAAATTACTTTATAGATTACAATATTCTCAGCAACAACTATGTGTATGTGTACACTGCCTTTAAATAGATTTACAAGAATCTTAGTTTATTCACAAAATTATTCTTCACTTCCTAATTATTGTGAGCAATCTTCTTGTCATTTTGTACAACACATGTCCCTAATATACTTGCAAATGGGCACTATTCATAGTCATGACTCAAGAGCCTTGAATATAATTGCGATAATTTTGGCAATGGATTCAATTATTTATTCAGATCCTCTCTCTTGAAAAAAGTATTGGATTTAATAACATTTGGTAGATAGAAATACTTTTAATGTAATTAAAATAGTTGGCAAAAGATTTACGATAAAATTAAGTCGGAATATTTTAAATGAACAAAATAAATATTAAAAGAGCTTTACCTCCGAGCTTAAAAAAAAACAAAGAAAAAGAAATAACATTTATGTTGGAAGGGAAAGTCACAAAATCTTATATTAAACTGAAATAATCAATTGTTTAGATACATGCTAATAGGACATAGAAAAGATGCTGATTACTAATTCATAATATTAAAAAAAAAAAAGGTAAGTGACGCCTTGAAACTAATATATTAATTTAGTTACAATTTAGACCAAAATATTCCAAAATTTCAATAAAGTACTAAAGGTCCTTAATAATTGGAATGTCAAAAAGTTAAAAGATTAATTATTAGTCACTGTATAATTAGTTGCAAACTATAAAATATGAGGGTATGTGTTGGTTAAATATTTTTTCCCAATCATCCATGTTAATTAGAATTTAGAAAATCAGTAATGAAATTTTTTATTGTCAACGTCAGATTTTTTTTTTATTGGAAACTCAATATGAAATTCCTACACTCATATATGTTAGTTAAATATTTTTTTTGAAAAATTGTTAAATATTTTTTTTTTGAAAAACCGATTCATGTTAAAATTCAGAATATTAGTTGGAAAAGTTTCTACATATGTGTGTCTATACACACACACACACATAAATATATATCAGAATCAAAGTTTGAAAAATCAGTATGAAATTTTTTATCTATATGATATTTTGGTCTCTACATGTTATTTAAAAAAAAACAAAAGAATTTTATCTTCTTTGATGGCCAGCTTGAATTAGTTAAAGACGATGTAATTTTAAGAGATTAAAAGACTTAACCCAAAATATAAATCATGATTATATTTTCAGTTATAATACGGATTAACATGAAATAAAACCCTGCACACACAGTTCACCAACCTGAAACATAATAAAAACGATCAAATTGTAAATTTCTGTTAGTACATGCATGCACAATGATATACACACCTACTGAGATATACGTTAAGATCTTCCTAATGAAGGAAAAGATTTTGTTAGCCTAAAAGTTATTCTAAAGTTGCCAACATTAGGCTCACATTCATAGTTTATTCAAGTTGAGAAGATGAAGTTTAATTTAATAAATATGTGAAGTTGGTATATATATCATTTATACCGATAAAATAACATATAGTTGGTCTTAGTTTAGTGTTTGGCATGCTGGAAACCCTAGAAATAAGTTTGCTTTTGTTGAGAAAGAATCGATTAGAGCTAGCTAGATCTCCACGTTCAATTCACAATCTTTTCCTCTCACTTTATTAGATATATTTTTATTATTGAACCCTGATAAAGGTATCAAAATTATATACTTAAATCTACATTATGTTTTGATATAAAGCATGATGGAATGGGCATATATATAATTGTTCTTTACCCAAAAAGTATGTAATTGTTTAATAGCACAAAAAGCAAACAGATTGAAACAAAAGGCTGGAGCTCTTGAATCTTCTCTCAAGATTTTCCAACTTGATTATTCTGTGTCTTCTAGCAAATGAATCATTTATATAATTAATCAGATCTAAATATATGCGTGGCCAGTTTTAAATCCACATTCAAGTCTTAGTTTAATTCTTCCATGTTTATACACACACAACCAATAATTTCGTTAAATCAAAATTATTTGTAATATGACATTCTTTTATTAATAAAGTATAATTAACCAAATAATAGAGACAAGCTGGCTAGACATTACATGTTCTTATATATGCATATCTGCAGTTAAATTTTAGTAGTTAATTGAAAGTATTATTTGCATATGCCTCAAAATCATGGAAAAAACTAAATATTTTAGCCTATATATTTATGTGTCAGGAAATAAATAGAGAGAAAGGACGATAGCTAGAGAGACAATTACTGAGGTGCTCATCTAGAGTTTAGACCACTAAAATCTAAAGATGCACCACACGCAAGAAATGATATATTAGAAAGGTAAAATCTCTCATTTATTAAGAAATTGTCATCACCATTTATATAGAAATTAGCATCTCTATATTAGAAAATATTTCCTACTTTCTCCTAAATTAACAATTCTCATAATTAAAGCAATAATTGAGATGCTTGAAATACATTATACCCCATTAATTTTACCTGAGTATTATTTATTCCATGAGGAAAAATTGCCATTTTAAAAAATTCAAGTTCTGTAGATGCAGCTGTAAGATCAGGGCATATGTAGATTCCATAATAATAATTGTAGGATGCACTCACAATTATTTAGCATTATTATTTTTGGTGGTGGTTTTGAAGGATTGAATATTTGTATGACATATGCTGTGAAAATTAAAGTAAACCAGCTAAAAAGTAGTAAATACTCGCTGTAAAGTGGTTTACTTTTGATGAAAAAAATTAAATTGTGTTGATACGTATAATCAACAGTTCAGTTAATTAGCGATTACAGATATGTGAGTGTGCTTAATTTTTTTTGAACAAAGAATATTAGGTGCGCTGATACATCTCATAGCAGCCTTTTAGTTATGATCGTAATGATCTTTCGATGTGTTGGTAACGTCTTATTGATGCATTCGTATGGTAATAAGTCCCTTCACACGTGTTTGTTTATTATTAATTGCTGATTACTGATTACTTTTAATATACATTAAACTAGTTGTGAGAATAAACAATCATAGTTATATATTAATTATATTATGAATATACAGTAATCTGAACGCCCAATACACTACTATTCATTATAAAAGAAAAGATGATTTTGCTTAACAAAGAGAGTAAAAGATATGGTAGAATTATGTTTTCGAATATAATACTTCACTAGGGCGATATGCATAATCAATTAAATTAAGGAATAAAATAACTACTCATTTTTAAATTTGGTCAGTTAGTCTGATTAATGGCACTGCTCTGCAAGCCTTATGAGTACATGTACATTGATTATCATACATTGTATTTCGTTTCAAATATAACACACTCGTAGACAAAAAATCCTTCTTTTACTATCTTATATATAAAATCAGAAGAGTATTTCATTTCTATCGTTTAAAATTAATGAACATGAAATAATCTAGTTAAACTTGTAGCAAATATATATTATGGCTGCATGTGAAACTTAAATTTTCATCTTAACTTTATTTAATGAGGAAAATTTTTGAAGGTGGCATTTTTTTTTATTAAACACTGTCCAGTAATCCGACACCCATTGGCAACCGACTAATCCGGATTCGAGGGGTAGGAGTGTTACCCACATAGGCATGGTTGTCTCCTCTCCCAACGATAGCTCTTGTTCTCATCCTTATGCGGAGCGAGCCATTTACCAGCTCGACCAACTGCCGGTTGATTCAAAAGGTAGCATTAAATGATACAAAATGTAGCTGATATAATTTTTTTATTAACAAAACTCCCAGAAAGTATGTCATATTTCCCATTACACGGTTTCAACCCATAATATTATGCTTAAAAAAAGTTTCAGTACTACTACAAAAATCCCATTTTATGTCACCAATTAACGTCACTTATTTAAAAATGTGACATTGAAAATCAACAAAAAATAAACAACATCACACTTAAAATTAAGTGTGATGTTGAAACTTTTCCACGTCACACTAAAATTTTAGTGTGACGTTAAAAGTGTTTTTCAGAAAATGAAAAAAATGAAAAAATGGTTGGAGGGAAAATGAAAAAAAAAAAAAGAAGGGGGGGGGGGGTTTTCCACGTCACACCACTAAGTGGTGTGACGTGGAAACCAGGTTTCCCGCCCCCAATTTTCCCCTTCCCGCCCCCTCCCCCCCACAAGCTGGTGAGGTGGCCCACACACAAACACACACCCCCACCACCCCCCACACACACACACACGGCTTCACCCCGAGACCCACCCCCAAACCCCACCCCCCCCACACACAGACACACACCCCCACCACCCCCCACCCCCACCCTCCCCCACACACGGCCAAACCCCACCCCCCACACACAGACACACACCCCCACCACCCCCACCACACACGGCCAAACCCCCCCCACACACACACAAGCGCACGGCCAAACCCCCCCCAACAAGCTCACCACCCCCACCCCCCACCTCCCCCAAAAACCCACGGCCACACCCCCCACCCCACACGGCCCCACCCACCCCCCCACACACACCCACACACACGGGGATCCCACCCCCCACCCCCACACGGCCAAAACCCCCCCCAAACCCACGGCCACACCCCCCCCCCACACACCCACCCACCCACGGGCACACAACCCCCCACACTATGAAGTCATTGAAAATTGGTACGTTCTTCTTGCTATTGCTATTTCGGTTTCTGTTATAGTTTAGAATCAAATCTTTATTTTTTCTGTAATTTGATATTGATAGGAGCTTAGAGGGAAGCTGTAATGTGGGCTATTTGTTGGTGGTGAAATGGTTCTTTGCTTTGCTCATAGGAATTGGTACGTTCTTCTTCTTTCTGCCTTGAGTTTCTTATCTTAACCTTGAAGTGTATATATATTCTGGTAGTTTCAATTTTATAAGCTCTAGTTCTGAATTGCCATGATTGAACTATTAATGGTTCATTTGGTATGTGATTAGAAAAATCCTTTTCTTTTTTTAATTTGATTATCTTGCGTCTGCTGTGATTATTTTTCATTAGTTCTGTTTTTATAAATTATTATTATTCTAATGCAGATTTGATGGTATTTTCTTAATTCTAAAAAATCGTTTTTTGGAGGAGGAAAAAAAATGAGACATAGGCATAAAGCTTAGTGACGTTATGCCTTTCATGCATGCACCTTATATATCCTTAGCTTTCTCATATATGTTAAATTATTGTTGATTATGTGTATTTCATCAAATTTTAACAGGTACTGGAATAGCTGCTGTTTTCATCAATATATCTGTTGAAAACTTCGCTGGTTGGTAATTAAATATGCAATTCTATCTATCTGGTTCTTTTTTTTTACTTGTTCAAAGTTTTTTTCAGCTCTGATTTCCTCCTATCGGGTTCAGCAATTTCAATTGCGCCTCCGTTCACAGCTTCACTTCATCAAGGTTCCTTCTTTTCCTTATTTTTTCCTGATAATTAAATCTGCTGCCTTTTTTTCTCAATTGTAAATTGCAAAAATTGCCATAGCATATTTAATGGTTTTGTAAGTCTTATAAATTGGTCTCCCATAGAATGTTTTGTAAGTCTTATCAATTGAAATTGTTCAGCAATTTCAATTGCGCCTCCGTTCACAGCTTCACTTCATCAAGGTTCCTTCTTTTCCTTATTTTTTCCTGATAATTAAATCTGCTGCCTTTTTTTTCTCAATTGTAAATTGCAAAAATTGCCATAGCATATTTAATGGTTTTGTAAGTCTTATAAATTGGTCTCCCATAGAATGTTTAATGTTCAATTGTAAATTGGTTTGCAAATGCTGTTACGTTGTAGTCACTGCAAATATTGCATACTTGCCAAAATGTTTTATAAGTCTTGTAAATTGGTTTGCTATTGGTTTTTGTTCTCAAATTGCTGAAGATTTATTTTGTTTAATTGATCTTGTTGCTACTAAAATCGTCGTGAATTTCGTTGCATTGTTGCTTGTTCCTTTGTTGCATTTTACATGCTGGTTTTGCTTCTATAAATCACTTCAAATAATTGGAGTGAAATTGGATTGTAAATGTAATTTTTGGATGTCACATTTACAAGAGGAGGCTTTGCCAAATTTTTTAAAAAATTTGCATGAAGTGAAGATATGCATAGCATGCCCATTTCTTCCTAATAATGTAGTGAGATAAACTTGACTAGTTTGTTGGAGACGGTATAGGTTTAACAGAATGGATCGTAGTTGGATGCATGCATTGAGAACCACTAAAAAGTATCAGATGGGTGTGGAAGAATTTATTGAATTTGCCAAAAAAAACGTGTCCAGTAAGAATGGCATGTATCTTTGCCCTTGTGTGAAGTGTGCAAATGCTTATCGTAAGAGCATTGATGATATAAGGGATCACCTTCTTTGTGATGGGATTAATCTCCGTTATAAGAAGTGGCTTTGGCATGGGGAATTGGGAAGTACCGTACATGCGTTCCCGTCACAAAATGTACAAGAAGCGGTGGATGGTGTTTGTGATGATGGAATGGACGAGATGATTAATGACATTGGGGCGGAGTCATTTTCTGTGGTCCATGAGTTCGACAAGTTGAGGAGTGATGCAGAGACACCGTTGTTCCCGGGGTGTACTAAGTATACTCGATTAACCGGCGTCCTGAAATTGTTGAAAATAAAGACAGAAAATGGGTGGGCAGACGCGGGATTCTCACAGATGCTTGAAGCTTTGAGTGATATGTTCCCGGCAGGCAATGTGCTTCCGAAGCGCATGTACGAGGCTAAAAAAGTTCTAAGCAAGATGGGCATGGAGTATAAGAAGATACACGCTTGCCCTAATGATTGCGTGTTATACAGGAAAGAGTATGAGGGCCTAAAAGAGTGTCCAAAATGTCATACTTCGAGGTACAAACCGAGGAAGGATGCCGTTGGTGATGATGATGGATCAAAGAAAGGGATACCTTTGAAGGTAATGTGGTACCTTCCAATTGTTCCACGGTTTAAACGCTTGTTTGCAAATGAGGCAGAAGCAAAGAAATTGAGATGGCATTGTGATGAGAGAATATCCGATGGAAGATATCTCCGGCATCCTGCTGATTCTCCTCAATGGAAGAAGATAGATTCCATGTTTCCTGAATTTGGTGGTGAGCCAAGGAACCTTCGTCTCGGACTGTGTACGGATGGTTTCAACCCTTTCGGGAGTCTCAGTAGCACACATAGTGCTTGGCCAGTTTTGTTGGTCATTTACAACCTGCCGCCTTGGTTGTGCACGAAGCGCAAGTATGTGATGATGTCAATGATGATTTCAGGGCCGAAACAGCCTGGTAACGATATCGATGTCTACCTGGAATCTCATCAAATTCTTCTCAACAAAGACAGCAGGTTTGAGCATCTTTTATATATTTTAATTACCGACTTCCGAGTTTGTCAATTAGAAAATTACACTCACTCTGTATAATATCATCTCCTGTAGGAGTCCCCAGCTACCGGAGGTCCAAGCGGCAAAGACAGCTGCAATCACACTGTGCTGTTAGGATCAATTCGTGAGGACCAATCAAATCCCACACCAGACAATGACCCTGAAGTTGGAGAGGAGTATTATCTCCATCTCGATGTCCCTCGCCTGTGCGCGGTCGCAAAAGCTCTCCAGTTCCCGAACGCCTCCTTCATACATAATCAGCGTATTCCGGAGGACCAAGTGAAGGTGTCTGTTACAAATGTTCGAAAGAATGAGAGGGGTTCAGCTATACCTGTTCATGATAGCGAAGTAACCAGACTAGGCGATGCTATGGGGGCATTCATCTTGTGGCCAAGACGACTTGTACACAAGACTCAACAAAAGGCGCCGGTTGATGTGGTATGTACACTTAATTTTTGAGATTGCTTGTTTTAATATATTACAGCATGTAAGAATATATAACACTGATTTTTTCATCACCTACAGGTCTTTCCAGATCAATATCCTTCTCTCCAACTCCTGCGGGAGATGCAACCAAGTTTGCAATCCACATCCATTAAGATGCCTCCAGGAGTAGTCAGTCCAGATCGTACATATGAATTTGCGATTGATGGTGACAGAGATATCGTGGAGTTTTTGACAATGGACTGTATTGACCTCGCCTGGCTCGAATTAGCAACTATGTAAATTACTATTACTATTTATGTCTCTGCAATATTTGTACTTCTATCCTTTTATAATTTCAATTATTTTACGATAGGTACTTCCACGACCTATGCATCCAATTAAGCACAGAACAATACAGATTCCTTAGTCCATTGGCCTTGGCGAGGAGAGATGATTTCAACAACAAGGCGGACCAGCTGAGATATGAGGATGAGATGCGAGCTTATGTCATACATCAAATGTCAGCGAATTGGGGATCTGTCTATTTTGCGCCTATTCTTCAAGAGTAAGTGTGATTATTACTTTTTGCCAAATCTTTATCATTTGCACATTTACAAATGTTTTGTTGTTTCCGTGTGGCCTTAATAGTTTTAATGTCTTTCAGTAAGCACTGGTCATTAGCTGTCATTTGCCCCAGACAACATCGTTTGGTTTGGTTTGACTCCTTGAGGCATAATATAACCTCCTATTATAAAACTCTTTTATCGAAGTAAGTAGTTTTAATGACTTTTTACTTTGGGTTAAATAAATTATTTGCATGTATAGGTGCTAATTTTGGTTCCATTTAAGGGGCATTCAGCAATGGCATTTTATGGAAGATACCGATGAAATGAATAATCCCATCACGGTGCAAAGACCTAAAGTAAGTATTTTGATTTAAATTCCTTCAATGTTAGTCAATTGAGATATTATTGAGATATTATTTACTTTGTTATTAATTTATATTATTTCCTTTGATTTATAAAGTGCCCCAAGCAACCGACGAATAAGGAGTGTGGGTATTATGTCATGAAGTATATGTGTGACATTATTGAGAGTGACCGTAGCGGATCCTTCCCACAGGTATAAATTCTTATCTATAGCTTATTATATGATTCATACAATTTTATCTAACTTTGTATTGATCATAGTATCCATTATTGTTGCAGTTTTATGACCGAATCGATGAATTTACAGTCGAAGACATCGATGCGATTCGTGAACGTATTGCTCAATTTTTCCTTTTATTTTTGATTATGTAACAATCTGAATCAAAATTATTTGCTGGTGATCTTTCCTTTCATTCGATTCGACTTATTTTCTTTGGTCTGGCCTATGTTGGTGATTGTATAGTAGTGATAGCATTTTATTGTTATGCTCTGTACATTGCTTGGAACTTGAATTTTGTGTATGTATTATCTGACCTGCATTTAGACATTTGCAATGTATATCAACGGGGAATAGAAAAATTAAAAATGTTTTTTTTTTAAAAAAAAAAAGAAACAACGTCACACAGAATATTTGTGTGACGTGGTTTCCAGGAAACCACGTCACACAAATATTCTGTGTGACGTGGTTTCCTCCGAGAAACTTACAACATCACACCTAATATTATGTGTGACGTGGTTTCTCTGACTTTCTACGTCACATAAATATGTGACGTTAAAAATACTTTTTGTAGTAGTGCAGGGGAGATGTTTGATGTCATCGACAAATTAGGGCATCTCTAATATTTATGAGGCAACGATAAAGTTTTTTTTTATCTATTTATAAGTTATATCATTAATTTTTTATTTAAATATGTAATCTTACCCTTTATTTATTATTGTGTTGGTTTTGTTCTCATAAGTTATAATATACATTAAATATTTATAAAGATGGAAAGTTATTGAATATTAAGATGAAATTGATTAATTTTAAAATTTTTCTTCATATATATGTAAAATATGTTGAAAGTGACTTATAAATATATTGTATTTGAGATAATATATTGTAATTAATTATTTGCTAATCTTGAGACTTGAGAGTCATAATTTATGTAAGTAATATAATCCTGATAGGAAGTTGTAATTAACTATTTGCTAATCTTGAGACTTGAGAGTCATAAGTACAAGTACTTAATCGCTAAGCTAATCTCTAGTATATATTGGGATTGGTGGAATAAAATAGTATATATTGGGATTAATCGCATCAATATGTATGATATGTCTCTCTCTTTCTCTTTCATTCTCTTTAATTTGGGTTAAAATACAAATTTGTTTCAGAAGTTTTTTTGTTTAAGAGCTATTTTATCCCATAAGTTTTTTTTTTTTGGTTCAAAATTACTCTGAAAGTTTCAAAGCGTAGTAATTTTACTTTTTACCGTTAAAATATTAATGGTCAATGTCATTTTTTGAGATCAACGTTGAAATTTTAACAGAAAAAGGTAAAACTACCACATTTTGAATCTTTCAGGGCATTTTTGAACCAAAAAAACTTCTAGGGTAAAATAGTTCATGAACAAAAATTTTCAGCGTAAATTTGATCATTAACCCTTTTAATTAAGCTTTGTTAAGTGTTAACTACTCCTGTAGAAAGATGAAGATTAAATGGCAAAGAAATGGGAAAAAATACTTAAAATTAATCGAATACCAAAGATTTTAGCAAATTTTCAAAACAACATTTGATTGACATAGTTTATTGGGATAGTTGTAGGAAATGAGAAAGCTAAGCCATTATATTATTTAAGAGTGAAAGAGGCAAGTTATTTTAAATGAGGTACAAATATTTCATTGCATTTTGTATTATAAATAGGGGAAAGAGTGTCTTTAAGTAGTTTTACTGTTTTTAATCTGTTTCATTTACAAAAATTTAAATAAATAGGGGTAATTAGAGCAAGTATCCATATTTCTGGATGTTAAGTTAAAAGCAAAACCTCTTAAAAAAAACATAATTATTTTTTAAATAAAGAAGCAATAATAATTTTAAAATAGTAAAAACTCTCTCTAATTCTTATAAGTTATTTCTAATTAATTCCATGAAACCAATGAAAATTGGTTCACTCACTAGCTTCATCTAAAAATAAAATATTTATTATAACTTTACTCATATTTAATATTATAGAAAAATATTATATTAGACTTCAAGTCTTCTTCTAATAAATTTTAATAGGGGCAATATTTAAGAAATTCATTAACGAAGTATAAAGTAACTTATATTATGCATCAAGACCCTAAAAAGGCGCTCGAACTATATTTGAAACTGGAAATAATAAGGGTATAAAGTATAAACTTCTTCTACTGGAAAAGGACCAAGTCAATCTTTAGAGTAAATGCAACATTAAATTTATATTGCGCTATTTTTTTCATTGTCAATACTATATTATAGTTAATGTGAATACTTTGACCCCAAGAACAAAAATATGACGGTTTCAATGAAGACTCTCCACTTTGATTATCTTTAGTTAAAAGTTCAAAGTCATCCCAACACCCATCCTCTTAATCTGTCATTGATCAACAAAAGTCAACAAAAGTTAACCATATAAAATATAAATATTTAGATGAGCTCTAATATAAATTTTATGATAGTGATGAACTAACTAATAATAATAGCTAGTAATAGGAGACGGATCAAATACTTATAGATTCACAAAATATGATTAACCATTACATGGTCTTTACAAAAAATTTGAAATTAGTTAGATTAGCAGTTTTAACGAAAAAACCTTCTTGTCTGTTTTGCAGTTTATTTATTGCTATATATTTTTATGTTATATATTAATGGTTGGATAAATAATTTATCATCATTTAAATATGATCGTATGAAACACGAAACTTATAGACATTTCAAAAATGTGAAATTTATAAAATATTTAGAATAAAATGAGTGAGTATAAGATTTTCAGTATTCCAAAAATTTAGACTGCGATCTCTGACATTATATAGTGATGTTAAAAATAGTTGTGGCCAGAAACATCACGACATGCAAGCTGTTACTATGTGTGGATATTGAAGCTTGAGGTTAGTGTATGTATATGACAAAGTAATACTCATATCATAATTATAAATATTAAAATATATCCAAAAAACAAATGATTCCTATAATACAGTGTTAAATATTAAAAATAATAACAATGAAGAGTGGAAGAGAGGCAAAGGTGCAATAAAAAATGAGCGAGAGAATGAGATCGTGGCGAACAAAGAGACATGGTAAGCAAATGTTGGATTTTGGGTGTTTGCCACGTGGACGCTTGTCAAATGATCTTTTTTGTTTTGTTTTGTGTTTTTTAATCCTATTTCATTCCCAAGGTCGCATCCTTTAATTTCAGCCATTGCATTAGGGTCCATCTTGTCATTTACCAAATTCTCACAAACTTTCGATCCTTAATTATTTTTCTATCTATTGTTTTTAATTAGTCGTTGCTTGTGAGCCTACCATTCTAAGCTACACCATGCTCTGAGGTTCTTTCTTGTTGTTCAAAATTATAAATAACGATGTTATAATTCAGTTGGTAAAAGATATTCAATCTTTGTTCAAGCAACCATTCTATTGTATTTTTGCACAAATTTTTAATAAGTTAAACTCAAGAGATCTATATATTCGATCAAAATTGCTTTTGTATTTAAAATATAATTTTGCCATATGTAAAAAAGAATTGAATATTAGTCAAAAATGACGTGGTTGAATAAAAACAAGGATCAAATGAAAGATTCAAGGGGACAAGGTAAGATGGGAATAATGGATAAGTTAATAGAAGTCAATATATAGTTGTGAGATAACGCACCATTCTTTGTTGCAATGGGAGACCACCAAAATAGTAATAAATATCTTCTTCATCAATTATTGCAAGCATGTGTGATGGCTGCATCTTGATTGTAGGGCACATCCTTGTAGGCGCAGTAAAATTGTAGTGTGAGGGGAAGAATTCCCGTTTGTAATTTCAGGTGGTTAATATTTATCACTTTAATTTTATTATGAAAATTGTAAAGTAACAACCCCATCTCCATTATAAGTTACCTCCAACCACTTCACCATAACTAAAAAGAGGAGGTTCAATAATTAAAATTCCTTGATGCAAAATTGTATCAAAAGACAATGGCAAAAAAGGAATATGATTTGGAATTCCTCATAAGCGCGCACTTTCTCATAAATTAAGTTGTGAATCCAAGTATACTCAAATTCTTATCTATGTTGTGTTTGGATGGACTTCTGGAAAAGTGACTTATATATAAGTCAAACTGAAAATAAGTCAGATTGTGTAATGAGATTTATGTTTGGATGGGCTGTTAAAAATATGACTTATAAGTGACTTATAAGTCATAAGTCATATTGTGTAATGAGATGTATGTTTGGATGGACTTTTGGAAAAGTGATTTGTGTTTGGCTTAGTTGTGATTGGATGTGTAAAATAAGTCAAAATTGTGGTCTACCTCCGTAAGTGAATTATAAGTTATAAGTTATAAGTCATAAGTCATAAGTTGAAAAAAAGAACTTATACTTATTTTGACTTATAAGTTATAAGTTACTTATTTTTATAAGTCCAGACAAACATACTCAAAAACAACTTTTCTGAAAATAAGGACTTATTTGGCTGGAATAAGTCCAGCCAAACAAGCCCTATATAGATAACAAATCTGATTTAGAATTTTTCAATCTTCAGATTTTTTATTTGTCGTTCTCCTGTTTAAAAAATTTTAAATAAGAGAAATAGTGAAAAAGATGTAATCAACATATCATTTGGTGACCTATAATAAATAACACTAGAAAGTGACTTATATAATGAAGTAAGTAGAGTGGGTTATTATAACTAAATTTTAGGAAATGAGTTTAGCTTACCCACAATCTAAGAGTATGGTTCTTAACTAATGATCCATTAGGGCCTCTCCCTATAGGCTTTGGAGTATGATAAACAAACCATTTTTTTCTGTTCACACAAACAAGTTTTGATTAGCTTCACTTAGTTGCGGAGATATATCTCTGTAAACACTGCAATTAAAACCACAACTAAATGATACTGCTAGAGAGAATCGAAGTCTTCTCAATATAGTCAAATGTCCAATACTCTCTTAAGTTGAACCCAAACGAGTAAGTAGAGTGGGGTTTATATGGAATCAAGAATAAGTAAATGATAAAAAATACATTTATGCTTTTACTTTTTATTTAGAAAGATAAATATCTTCCAAAACCTAAATTGGCACTCAATAATTAGGATGAACCATGTGGGTCCCACTTCCTTACTACGTGGTACTTCTTTACTCAACCACGTCATATAATTCCAGCTCACAATGTACCCAATTATTTGAAATGTGGCTCATCCCAACAATAAAACCAATAATTCATTTGCTTCCAAAAATCCCCATTCAAACCAATAATCTTGGGCCCCACTTATAAGGGCATCTGCCATCTAGGGCACAGCCTCCCACAAATGGGCCCAACCCTGAACCCTCCCTCAAGCACACCCCTCACTTCCCACCCAATCAATCCCCTCCACGTGTCACCATACCCCACATGCCCTCATGTCTATAAATACCCACCAAAATTTTTGAAATCACAGCAAAATTAGCAGCAACAGCACTATCTTCTACAACAACAACAATGGGAGCTCCTTCACTCTTCCTCCGAAGCCTCTCTCTCCGGCGAATAATCCCGGCGAGACCTCCGCCTTCCACGGTGGCTCCCTTGCCTGAGACCAGCCGCTTCGACGAGCAACTCACGGCGGAGCTCGACACTCTCCGGAGCGCTGGATTGATCCGATTTCTCGACGCTTCCATCGCAACTCAGAAGATTTCTTTGGAAAATTTGGCGAATGTTACTTACAGAGACGATTCCGATCGTGAATCTATAGAAAACTACCTGGATTCTAATGTTGAAATTCTTGACGCATGTAATTACTTCGCTGATAAAATCGAGATCGTGAAGAAGTATTTGGATTCGTTGAGAGTGGTTCTGAGATTCGTCGATGGAAGAAGCTTCAGTTCGAGAATGCGCGCGACGGAGCATCTCGAATCGATTCGAGGAATGGAGAGGAAATGCAAAGTGATGAGCAAGCGAAGTGGATTGAGGAGAATCATGAGGCGAAAATCAGGTCACGATGATGAATCAGAGATTGGTGAGATTATGTGTGGATCAAAGGCTATGGCTGTGTTGGCTTGTGAATTTCTCGAGGTTGGATTGTCGTTTGATTCAAAACGCAGGAACCCTAAAATCGCAAGAAGTTCATCATCATGTTGTTGGTTGAGGGTTTTGCAGGAATTGGTAAGTGAAGAAGGGAGTGAGAAGGTGGGGAGGAAAAGGTGTGATTTGAAGGAGATAGTGAGATTAGTGAGGGATTTGGAGGGAGTGATGAAGGGGAAGAAGAGAGAAAGAGAGATGGAATGTGTAGTGGAGGGATTGAGGAGAAAATGCAGGGGATTAGAGGATGAGATTGAGATTATTGAAGAAAGAGTGAAGGATTTGTATAAAAGTTTGATTGATGTTAGAATGGTGTTGTTGGGGATTTTATCCCAACCCTAGAAAAACAAAAACAAGAACAAAAAGATGTTAGTTTAGGGAACTCAGTATAGCTTCTTGTCTGAAAATTTTGTATAGCATTTATCTTATTGATGAACCCCATTGGGGTTTTCAGTAATGGAAAAATCCTTTGATGCATCTGTTTTCATTTTTTTTCTTTTATTGTTAGATTTCTCAGTTAAAAAAGTTTAAAATTTGAACAAATGAGTATATGGTTTCTTAATTAATGAAAGATGTAATAACAAATTTACGTCTAAACATGTCCCTTACGGTTCATATATAATTGAGACTCGATCGTTGTATTGTTGGCCACCTACTATTATACATATAATTTTTGGCTTCCTAAATTTAAGACATATTTACCTAATTTGATTAGATTTAAGATATTGGTTAAATTAATTAAAATTACACGATATTACCAAAACACCACAACCACATTCCTTTATTTTCACCATTCTCTCTCGTTTGATTATTATTGAAGAGCAATGGATATCAATAGGGATAATCTAAGGAACATTGAGAAAAACTAGAAAGAAATTTTATATTTAGGAACAAACTTACATTTAAAATAAGTCCTATATTTAGGAACGGAGGGAGTATATATATTTAGGAACATCACTCATAGGAGCCTAGCAAACATATCCTCACGGTTCATATAGAATTGAATTTGAGATTTTATGGTTATCAAGAAAGCATAGCTGTTAAACCCAGACTAGACTGGCCCTGGGAACCCCTACCCTGCCACAAAAGCGGTCCAGCTAGGCCTCTAACCCGATCCTGAAGTGACCTAGTGTTGACCTGCTCAACTCGGTCTAACCTAGAAGTGACTCGAGTAACCCAGCGAGTTGAATGGGTCACCCGTTTTTTTTTGTAGCTGCCAAAAGAATTAGTCATTTTTTTATTTTGTTAGGATGATTTTTTTGTTTTTAGTGATAAACTAGTAAACTACCAAGTACTAATTGATTTTTGATGTCATCTTGATTTTGTGATAGTTTGATACCTTGAAAGTTTCACACCATGTTAGCCCCCAGGTTGACTCTGGGCTGACTCACTGACTGGGTCAATGACCGGTCTGGTTTAACAACTTTGCAAGAAAGTCCCCTTACATCATGGGGATTAATATTTTGTTCTCCTCCATTGTAAAATGAGAGAAGCACAACCAATATAATTGATCACAATTAGGTTCTTTGAAATTATCAAATTACATTGAAATCCCAAAAACTTAGATGTGATTAAATCGGACTACAACAATTGTCAATGCCGCACATTGAGTTGCTAGAGGCAACTACTCCCTTCGGTCTAAAATATTAGAGGTAACATGGCAAATTTTTTGGTCTAAAATATAAGAGGTAATATGTAAAAATCAGAGTAATAAATGTAGGTTTCCGTTTCTACCCCTGTATATTAAATAATGAAAGAATAGGAGAGAAAATGTGTATAATAAAAAGTAAAGGTAAAAATAAAAAACTTTGTTAAATATACCCATAATAAATGATTTTAACATGTTTTATTGGTATGTGTCAAAATGTTGACTATATCTTATAATAAGGATCAGAGGGAGTATATCCCTGAAGAGTTATTAGTAGCAACTCAATGAGTGACATTGAGAGCTATCGATGTAGTTTAATTTAATCTCACTCAAATCCTTAAAAATTTCAATATAATTTGATGATTTTACGAGACACTATTGTTATTGTTTTTGTGTTTGAGAGGTGGTTGTGATTAATTATCCTTGGACTTGAATAAGATTCTCCCCAGATTTATTAATTAATGGCGAATCTCGGCGTTCCTCACTTTTGTCCGCCCTACCTACAACTACAACTACAAGGCTTCTACTCTTCCGTAGACTTCAATGTGTTTGACAAGTGAGCAGCGGATTACAGCTCCCTTTGGGAAAAAAAATCGATAATGAGGGTCATGTGGTCAGCCATAGCCCGCGATTTATAACTTCTCATTTATCTCTAATATAATATAAGATTCAATTGATTATTTTAATATATCAAACAAGTTAAATAAATATTTAATTATGACATATGTTATATATCGCTAGATTATATATCAAATTATAAATAAAATTAATTAGTTCATAAAGAAATAATAAATATAAATGTTTTATACTTTAGAGTGGTTTATTTAACTTCTTTTAATGTATTCAAAATATCAACTGAATTTTATATTAAAGCTAGCCAATTAAATCCTGCATAATGGCTTTCTAGGAGAGAATTGATAAGCAAGAAAAATGGAGATGCAAAAGCCTTTTCATCTTTGGAACTTTTTTGCCAAAATCTAAAACAATTGTACCCCAACACTTTGATGCATTTCCACAGGAAAATGATTAGAAAATACCTTTGAATAATATAAAGGACAAATCAGTCCTCTAATACTTGAAAATCCCATATCTTTCAAAGGGGGAATCTGGAATATGGAAATGTTTGTAAAATGACATAAATGCCCTAGAGTTTAAGAATGGGCAAAGAATTATGCACAGCAACTAACTTTTAATCGAACATAAGTTTACTAACTTTTAATCGAACATAAGTTTACTTTTTATGGCTTCCATGATTAATCAAGAACCAGAAACTTATAGAGATGATGAAGAAGAAGATGGCGATGGAGAGCTTGAACGTTAGGATGACTGGAATGGGGATGATGATGACGGAGAAGAGGGAGGTTTATGATCAGATTTTCTCTGCCATTTCTGCGATTCCATGTACAGTTTGTGCGATTCCTTGTTTGAACACTGCGCAAAGTCCACTACTTTGATTTTCATCGCATCAGGAAAGCTCTTAGCTTGGATTTTTATGGCTCTTTCAAGCTCATTAATTATATACACTCACAGGTTAGAATTTGGAGAAATGTGATTGGTTAGTGGTTGGCTTGAAATCTCTAGGTTATCGTGCCATGAGGAATGAAGAAATGGCAATAGATGGTGGGTCACCTAAGTCCTTGTCATACATTGATTGCTGGAACAAGCTAATTAGTTGTTAATTGTTGTTCTTAACTAGTAAATTCTTATGTGAAACTTGTAAACCCTTACGTGAAACTTGTGAAAAATAGCAGCAGGAGATTTTCATGTTAAAAAGGCATGATTTAATTCATAGTGCACAGAATTATGGTAGTATGTTGAGAATTACTATGCTCAATTTGGAAATTCGTATAGTAACGTTGTAAATCTATACAATAAAGCTATAATAGCTATGTACAAGTTGTTAATAGTGGCACCAGTTGGTTTCCATCTCATTCACATTAGCAAAAATATAAGTTGTTAACTGCTATGTGGACCTTGGATATCCGTATGCTAAAGTTATTAATACCTATTTACAATTTGTTAACAGTGACACCTAGTTTCTATGTCAAATTTACTTTGCCAATAGCAAAGTTGTAAGTTGTTAATTACTATGCTGGCATGGGAAAAACCTAAACTAAAAATGTTAATACCTATTGCAAACTTGTTAACATTGATGCCGATTGGTTTCCATCTCAAATTCAATTTGGCAACAGCAAAATTATAAGTTGCTAATCGCTATATTAGAATTGAAAATCCTATGATAAAGTTGTTAACACCTATGACAAACTTATTAACAGTGGCACCAATTGGTTTCTATCTCAAATTCACTTTGGCAAAAGAAAAATTGTAAGTTGTTAATCGTTATACTAGCATTGGGAATCTTTATGATAAAGTTGTTAATATCTATGGTAAACTTGTTCACAATGGCACCAATTGGTTTCCATCTCAAATTCACTTAGGAAAAGCAAAATTGTAAATTATTAATCGCTATGCTAGAAATGGGAATCCTTATAATCAAGTTGTTAATATCTACGATAAACTTATGAAAAGTTTATTATTTACTTTTGTATAATAATCGGTAAGTTGTCAATTATTCTCGTAATTATATACAAAGAAACATGTGAGTAGATCACAAATACAGCCAAATAAATGAATTCTAACACTACAATATACCAAAAGGCAACTTTGTTCAACATTCAATACAATATACCAAAAGGCAACTTTGTTCAACATTCCATACAATATATTAAAAGGCAATTTATTATGGCATTGCTCCATGGCGAACAAAACACATTAAATTAACATCATTTCCTCCATTTATATTGAAATTGATATTTGTGACAGACATAAATCTGTGTATAAATCCGACCAAGGGGCCACTATTTTCTAAACAACTGGTTGAAGTTTCTTCTTCAACATCATAGTCTCCTCATTAAATTTCGTTCTGACAACCTCATGCACAGATATGTAATGTGCTTCTAGAGCAACAATTTCCCTGCGCTTCACCTTTTCTTCCACTAGCCACTCAGAACCATAATGTCCTTCCATGTTTTGCTGTAGCAAGGGGAAAGACAAATCATAGGCATTTTTCATTTATTATGAATAAGCTATGTTGGAGTAAATACTAAAAGCACGGGAGAGAGGGGGATTATTTTCAATAGTTATTGTAGAATTTCAATAAAATGGGAAACAAGGAGGGGATTTTATACAACTTCTTCTACCTAGAAGAGTTTTTGAATGTAGTTCCAAAAAGTAATGGACAACTTATCTCCACTACCAGATTCCAAATACACTGAGAGAACTTAAAATAATATATGATGTAGAAGGCGCCAAGAAGCACACACATAAATGATCAATCAAAATGTGAAACTTGCTAGGACACGAGGAAGTGAACATGTGATAGAATCTACAGGTATTTCATAGAAACATTAGCACAGAACAATAGACCAAGAGGGAAATTGACACAGAATAATGCTCCTTCACCAAATTCTAGTAATTTATAATTCAAAAAGAACCAAAAGTTAACTGCAAAACAGAAAAATAACAATATAGAAATATAAACAACACCTGCACAAAAAGAAAGACAAAAACAGGCAGAACAGACTCCGGACTAGCATTTGAGAGGCCAGCACTCATTAAAGTTTCCCTATCTCTCCTCTTTCACTTTTCTAATGCAACTAATTGAGCTTATAGCCCACAAGAAAGATCTCTGCATTAATTTGAAACACGAACGGTGAAGTAAATGGTCCACAGATTTGTAAATGAGAAGATGATTTTACAAATAAATTCAATTTATTTCCTCACACATGTATTCCTATTGTTGTAGACATAAAGCTACAACAAGCCTAAAATGAAATTCCCCCTTCCAGTAAAAGTGGAACAACTTTGCTTTAAGGAAGAATTGCATAAAAAATTTGGCAAATGAAAGGAAAGAAGAATTTACAAAAATAACTTTTGACAAGCAAAAAAAGAAGTATATAGTCCAAAAGCAAACAAAACTTGCAGAACATAATGTGCCTTGAAATACCATATGAATTAACAAAATCAAAAGGAATTATCTTGAAAGCGGTGAGAATTTCAAATCTAAGATTAGAGAAACTCACACCATGGAGGAGGACTAGTAATGCAGTAAGAAATATTGGGAAGCTGATCCTTGGGTGGATGTGGCTAAGGCTTTGCTTTCCCCGGACCTCCTCCTCCCGCCATAATCTTTCTCTTCGACGAGTCTACTTTCTATCCATATTGCACCGATATGACCAATAAATTAAATAGAACCACCAAATCTGAGAAGATTCTTTAGTCCAAACAAAAAAAACAACCTGAGAAGATTTAAACCTAATGAACAAGGAACACAAAAGGAAAGATTATGGCAATGACGACGATGATTTCACTTTCTCCAACTGTTCCAAGATAAAAGGAAAAAACGGAGGCTCATCTGAACAAAAGGATACTTGGGTTGATGATGAATGCTGCCGACTGTTCTGGACCTCCACTTTCACGTCAGTGACAAAGACTATTTCGCTATAGGAAGGGATGAGAGGGACAAGCAGAAATTCAGCATAAACCTTCAAATGCAACTCCAACCTTTTTCCTTATCTCTTAGGGGAATAAATGTCTTTTACCGACATTTGGATCTCCCATGTTCATCCTAGGTCTGATCTGGGATTTCTAAATATTGAAGGCTTGAATTGTCATTTATGATACTCACAGATATTTTAGTGTCTTTTTCCCCATTCCCACTGTCCCTATATGTGCTCCTCTGGTCCTATTTATAGGGTAGAGAGAGAAGGTTTTATTTGGTTCTATATATAAGTCATCTCATTAAATATTTAGTGTGAATGTACAAGTTTACCCTTAATTTATTATATGTTGACTTTATTTTCATGTGGTATAGTGGATATTTAATATGGGTAGAGTTGTAAATTTGTTGAATTTTAGTGGAAAGTTAATGAGTTTTAAAGCTTTCCTTAGTCTGTGTGAAATATACTGGAAGTGACTTATAAATAGGATCAGATGAGTATAACTGTTCAAAAATATTTTCACATATATTAATAAAAGTAGTTTAACATAATAAGTATGTCCAAAATATTTTTTATTTTCCATGTTTGCCTGTATTTATGATGAGGAGTGTAAAAAGAAAAATAATAATAATAATAATAATATAAATGAATATGAAAGAGAATGTAAATAGAAATAATAATTATAAGTAAGATGGAGAAGAGCACATCAAATGCCATGCTTTAAGCTTCCCACCTCTATGCCATTGCCAACCCTGTTCTCTACCCGTGAGCCTTATGTGAAGGAATAACGGCTATAACGGTGATGAAATATAAGGATTCAATTCAAAAATACAAGAGACATGTTTAAAAATTAAGTGAACTTGGGGCAAAATTATGTGAGCTTTTAAAGACTGAAAAGTTGTTTTTGCCCCTTTCCAAAAAAATTTTTATCAAAAAAAGTTAACTTTGCTAAAAATTTATTAGCACCTTGCCAGCTTCAAAACTTGGCTAGTTTGATCACACAGATACTCAGACATCTTTCTTTTGTACCGTTAATTCAACGCACCAATCCTTTTTACTAGACGTTAGCAACTTTTTTTCAGATTCAATACAAATATATACAAGACTCACTATAAAAAAAGACAATAATGCGCAACTTCCAGGAAAAACAAATCATTATAAAGTAACAACGCTAATAATATTAAAGACTTAAATCTATATTTACCGAATTAAAGCAGTATTAAAAAATCTGGACGTGTGGAAATAAGCAAAGTATCCCTCTTCCAAAAAAAAAAAAAAAACCTATGATCCTCAGAATAAATATATAAAAAACAATAAAAGAACTAATCAATTGACAAGAAATGAACACGTGCAAGGGTATACTCATTCCCAGCAACCCAAACACCAGTTTGAGACCATTGCACATCTTCCCAGTCCAGATTTTCCTCCAGCACCTGGTCACACAGTGCACATCTTAAACCTTAGTATATATAGAAAAGACTCAAAATAGAATGAAAGAGTATTCTGCCATAAAACCTTATGATACAGATAATAGGAAACAGCACAAACATTGAAACAAATAAAAGATTAGAGATGTTATTGATATGCAAGTGAAAACTTTATGCATTTGAAAGTACCTCCACATAATCAAGTGGCAGAGGTAGGCCAAGAGCAAGCATCGTTTTCTGGGGAAGAGGCTCCTTACAACGTGACCAACGAAAGACATCGGTCATCACATCATTCCCATTAGATTTTCCATTACTTGCAGGATGTGAGTGGTGATTTTGAGATTTTTCTGAATCTGAGTCGTGCATTTGAGTTGATGGTCTGCACTTCCTCTTCTTCTCTCCAGAAAAACATAGCTCATATCTGCAATTAACTTAGCCATATATCACAAAAGGCAAAAATGCCCACAAAAAATAAATAATCCTATTTTTTCCCTTCAAACATCTTATCATGAAGAATTTGAGGATAGTAACAGGTCATTACGCAATGCCGCTACACATTCAAAATCACTTTTTTTTAAAAAAAAACCGACTAATTCTTAAAAAAGGGATCTAAATGAAGCCTATAAAACTCATGTGCAAAAAAGTACCTGCAAGAATGGGTTTCCAAATATAAAACTTCTCCCTTCTTCAAGCGAGCAGATGTAAAGAGTGGTTTTTTAAGACCCTTGTCCGCAACGATGCTAATACTGTACTTAATCCTGATAAAAATATTATTATCATGAATGTGAATTGAGTGCAAACAACAAAAAACCTGGTGTCAAGATAAGCTGCAAAAATGCAAGCTTTTTTTAGTAAAAAACATATAGTATCTGATTCGGCAAGAATAAGAAAATATTGTAAACCAATATAAAAATTTTGCTAATTAAAGCTAACATACCAAGGCTCATTGCAGAGATTGTACTGAATTGTGACTTCTCGAACAAATCTTTGCTGCCGCAATGCATTCTGTTTGCAATGCAGGCCACCATGTAGAATATCAAATTAGAATGTCAAAGAAATTCATAGAAAAATATATTTATCAACGACAAGAGAATAACAATACAATTGTAAGAATATAAAATACAAATTTTTGAGATAAAAATATAAAATTTAATTATACAAACTAGATTTTGAATGTAAAGGGTTTTTAATCATAAGAAGCAGGACAAACCGAGGCTGCAGCTCTGGTAGTTATTGTCCTCTCAACAGAAACTGGAGCAAGGGTAGGCTCAACATTAGATGCATGTGCAAGGCAAGGCTCGAGATCTATAGTTCCGCCTCCTTTCTAAATAAAAGTGCAACAAAGATAATAAACAAGAATCAGGTTATAATGACATGCACAATTGGGCAAACACGATATTATGCATATGTGGAGAGGCAGAGTCATTCCTAGAACTATCACCCTTCCCTTTCAAAGGAAAATCTTAATGAGTAATGGTTAACATGTTAGACAACTAGTAACGAGCACACCTATGAAAACAACTCAGCCATCTCCCACAGATGAGAGATACCAAGAACCAGAGGGCATGCATTGAAAAGGAAACACAATAAACTTAGTTATATGACATGCATCAAAACAAAGCAGGGGAATAATGAAGAGATCATATAAATTCAGGGCAATAATCAACATACTTTCCAGAGTCTTTCTTACTACCTTCAAAATGCAACATCGTTCAACTTGATAACTGCAGCCAATAGTTGCATACCAGAAACGGGAACGGATGTTGTTTCTCAGAGTAGAAATATAACCTAACATCAAATAAATTTAAAATCTTCAGATTATCCACAAAATGTTTTGAAGTTAGACAGAAATAGCATTATTAACTGAATGAGAGGCAGGGAAACCAACATCACTGCAACAAACTTCCCCTCTACATCACAGAAAAATATTTCAAGGCTTCTGATCAATCATGTCTGTAAGCCAACTTCTAAGAAGGAGTTTGGTGGCCATTACAGAGAGTTACATGAAAAATGCCTCTCATTGCCTTTTGTACAGGCATTAGCTCTCTGTTCTGAATAGCTAACTGCCTTCCCTAAAAACACATGCCAAATGTTTGATCCAATAGACATATAAGTGGCTATGCCTTCCATAGGTATCACAATATTCTTAAAGTAGTTTTTGTCATTTGAGTTTTGTATTGGGCATTTTAACTTGTTCTGAAAGTGAGTTCAGACATGTATTGATCAATAGCTTCTGCTAGAATAATATTTGTAGGCTCAACTTAGTGAGCATGCAAGTAATTAAATGTATGAGTTGCTCGAGCAAACTCAGTTTGAATTTGCGATTCAAATGATAAGTTGTTCAGCTTAGTTGGGACATTTTCCTCCTCTTGTTTTTATTTTCTGGTGCTACATGATTCACAGGAAATGTTCAGAATCAGAACCCAAGTTCAACTGAAATATTTGCTATATGCATCGTATAAGCAAACTGTGATGTTATACCGCAAGATTTATCACTCTAGTACCAAGGCCTAGAGGACTTAAAATATAAAACAACCATTTAATGAATCAACAGGTCATTTTTATGATTATACATAAAAGTCAAGGCAGAGATATACATTCTTGTGGAGGAAGCACCCGAATAGTTGCACACAACTCCTGTATGGTTGTAGGAGGCAGAGAAGGTGATGATTGGCAGTAACCTGTATGCATGAGAACTGTGCAACAAAATTGCCACATCAAATACCGATTTCTATTATAATTTTCAATCAAAAGCTAATTGTGTCCTTTTTGTAGTGATAGCACATACCAGCAACTAAATCTGAGTCATGTGTGTACACATCAGTGCCCCAAAGCTGGTTACTTCTGACCTGAACAAAATAATCTAAGCTCAATATGAAAGAGGTTTTAATCATAACAAATTTTAAAATTAATATCAAAACCCAAAAAATAATCAATATTACAATAGCACATGTCGGTTTAATCATACTTGACGGTTGGTAGCAGTGACATGCTCTGCTGGTATCCGTATTTCGAGAGTTGGTCCTTTCTTAGAACTTTCACCATTTTTTTCTGTTTGAGTTAATTCATATTCCTTCCACAATTTTACCAGCTCTTGTATGCATTCCCCGACTTTATATACAGGCAGTTCTGCTTTGCCTGAACTGAGTGGAACTTCTATATGATGACGATGCAAAGAAAGATTAGCAACTACAATCTTTCATTTAATATGCATAAATAATTGACTGAATATGTGATAACAGTAGCCCATCACACAACAGTAATAACACAGTAAACGGACAAGCAAGGGAGATATGTAAATAAAAGAAGAAAAAAGAATACAAAATATACAGCAATATGTTAACTGGAAGTCCTGCTGAAATCAGTGATCTAGAACAAAGCAACAACTTTGAGCCAATGAAACAAAACATGACAGCATACCTTGAGACCTGCAAAATAAATGAACCAGATAATCGCTATCAAAATGAAAGAAAATATATCAGTAGAAAGGATTCCATCAAATCCATTCTGGACACTAATTCCAAACCCCAAAGAGTAAGACTCAATTAAACAAGAGATATAAGGTGGTATTGATTTTATATCATACAAAAGAAGCAAACTTGAAATGTGGTGCTTCAGGACAAAAGGGCAAAAAATGAAAAAGAAAAGCTGAGGAATAAAAGAGACCTTTTGTTGACAAAAAAGGATAAAATCAAAACAAAGTTCTTGGCTGAGTTCAATATATCAGTAGAAAGGATTCCATCAAATCCATTCTGGACACTAATTCCAAACCCCAAAGAGTAAGACTCAATTAAACAAGAGATATAAGGTGGTATTGATTTTATATCATACAAAAGAAGCAAACTTGAAATGTGGTGCTTCAGGACAAAAGGGCAAAAAATGAAAAAGAAAAGCTGAGGAATAAAAGAGACCTTTTGTTGACAAAAAAGGATAAAATCAAAACAAAGTTCTTGGCTGAGTTCAATATATCAGTAGAAAGGATTCCATCAAATCCATTCTGGACACTAATTCCAAACCCCAAAGAGTAAGACTCAATTAAACAAGAGATATAAGGTGGTATTGATTTTATATCATACAAAAGAAGCAAACTTGAAATGTGGTGCTTCAGGACAAAAGGGCAAAAAATGAAAAAGAAAAGCTGAGGAATAAAAGAGACCTTTTGTTGACAAAAAAGGATAAAATCAAAACAAAGTTCTTGGCTGAGTTCAATATAAACTGCATTTAGATCTAATCATTGTCTTCTTAGAGACGAGGTTCTCAAAATTTAAAAACAACTATCAAATCAACTTAGATAACCAATAAGGTTATAAGCATTATAAGAAAATTGAAAATCATATATCATATGCTTATTTTTCCAAATTCTAAGATATAACAAAAACACAGGGAAACAAAGAGGGCACTACCACAATTTGTCTTTTGAGAGATAGAGTCTAAGAATATTGTTATCCCTACAAAGTTCAGGCTTCAACCGCAAAAAGTCAATTGCATCAGCTTTAAATGCTACAGAAGCAAAATATTTTCAACTACTTGAAGGAAGACATTACTACCCTCCCAAATGCAGTAAAAGGGTGGCAAGGGTGGGAAATTGAAAAACACAATTCAGTGGTCATAAATTTTAAAAAATCTTGAAGCTTCAGCTTCCGTAAATCAATCTCATATGCATGGGGTAATAATTTGATTACAAGGATTGAGAAAATTAAGAAGGGAAAAGAAGGAAACTTGTTGGAAAGTAAGCTTTCCAAGCAGTTAGGGGATAAATACCCTTCATTTTCTTGAGCAGGGGATCTGAACTGAGGCTCACAATCAGCCACTTGCGGGCTACCCCTCGATCTTTTCACTTTCTTACGATGCTGTATGCCATAATTATAGACTTCCTTCTCATTCTCAGCTGTGTCTCCTCTATCAGCACTTCCCTGTTCAGGTTCCTGGTCAAATGTCCTACTACGCTTATCAGGACTATCTCCTAAATCAGAATTCTTTACAATCCTCCTCTCCGCAGGTTCCCCGCCAGCCTTTTTCCAACTATCATTATCTTTGGGTTTCTTCTGTTCTGACAATGCCTTATCTTGCTCTGGTATTTTAGCTGATGCATCACCATGCTCTTTCTCATTATTTTGAACTTTTCCAATTCCGTTACATATGTCCCTCTTGATATGATCCTTTCCTCTATCTTTTGAAGTTTCTTTGTCTTTTGGAAGATCTCTTTTCTCCTTCTCCAACCTCTGTACATCCCTATCTTCTTTAGCAGAATCTTTACCTTCATCTTTTGTAGCTACTTGTGTACTGGTTCTACAATCACTTCTTTGTCTTTCCTTTTCGTCACAATCCCAACGAGTTGCATTCTTTCTTTTTCTGTCTTTCTCTATAGATCTATCTTTACTTTTTAAATTTTTGTTCTCCCCAAGAGCCTCACGAGTTTCCATGTTATCCTTCTCCCCCGCAGTTGAACCCTCCTTCCCAGCCACAAGAGGGCTTTTCATATTCCCATGTGATACATGCCTGGTGTCTGAACCCCCACTAGGAGCATCAGAGTATCTCTTTCCCCTATGGCGCTCTTTTGATTCTTTCCAATTCGGTTGAATACTTGACACACTATAACCATCCTTTTCTATCTTAAGATCACCTTTAAAATCATGATGACTATCCCTATTATATTTAACAGCTTTCTTGTCATCTTCTCTACCTTTAACATGCACATCCTTCTCATTCTGAGCGATCTGAGAATCCCTAGTCAGTTCACCATGGAACTCGTTCTTCTCTGACTTAACATTACAGTTCACAAGCTGGAGGTCTCTACTATCCTTAAAATCCCTTACTTCTAAACTGTTTTCAATACCAACAGGATGATTTAAATGTGATTCAATAGACGATGATGGCGCCTGATGTACGGAGTGAAGAGGAAACTGTCTGTCTGCACCATGAGATTCATAATGTGGTGTCTTTGCCACACAGGGGTCTTGAACTGATTCAACCTGATTTTCGTTCGAAGCCCGTGACAACGATTTAGGATAAGCAACAACATCCTCATGAGGATGCTTTGAAGATGACTGAACAGTCTCTTCATGAGATCCCTTAAGCACACTACTCATAATGTAAACCAATCCAGTCCTAAAAGATAGCCAGAAGTAGTCACGCCGCCAAAATAATACCAATTGTTATAGCCTGCTTGTCATATAATAGCTGGTATTTACGACCTGACAAAACAAATTTCAAAACTAAATGAGGCCACAACTATCTAACAAGACGAAAGAGCATCCATGAGTAGTCACTGCCTCTCAATAAGAAAATTTTACCAGCATATAAACAGATCTAATCGTATATGACAGAATATGAACTCTTAGAAACCTATAGAATCCATTATTAGACACCGCAAGGCGCCACTCACTTGTAGTATGGATGCGATAAGTTTTTTTCAACAAGGTTTAAACTAAAGAGTAGTGTGGCAATAGGGCAACACATGAATAGAATAAATCATAGAACTACAAATTGGTCTATTCTTTACTTGGATCTCGAATATATTGACAAATACCCAACCTCAATGCACCCACACAAAAATACTGCCAAAGAAACAGGAAAACAAACAACTTCATTTTACCGTCAAATCCAGTTAAACTTCTCTGCTTAAAAGATGAGGTAGAGGGAAAGTTTGACAAACACATGAGAAGGACCAACTAAAGACCGAAGAAGAAACAGCATTTTAAAAAACAAAATTAAATAAGGTTACAAATTGACAATAATCCAATCTCAATGTACCCTTAGGAAATAAGTTGAAGAAAGAAGAAGACAAATCTCCCTTCAAAGATTGGCGGAAACAAATGAGAAGAACCAAAACCAGACCGAAGAACAAACAGCATTGTAAAAATCAAAAGTTAGTGAATTGGAATACCGTATAAAAATCCCAAGAACAACTGATCAAAACACTCAGATAAAGCCCAATGAGAATCTTCCTTCCTCCCCTTTCCAAAACTGACAATGACAATAACAATGGCAACACAACATTCTATTATATTCCTAATTTCCCACCAAAACAAGGCAAAATGAAGAGGGATTTACACAGTAGAGTCAAACAAAAACCCTACAAAACGCAGAAAAAAGAGAGAGAATCTTACTCATTTACGTGACCAAATTCTCTTTCTCTCTGCCTAAAGTGCTTCGTTTTCTCTTTGGCGCACACTGATATTTGGATTTTGTGAGTGAAGTCACTCTATGTGCTTATGTAGGTAAACACAATTGCGTGCTGCTGAAATAGCTTCCTCGACATTAAATTGGCACCAAAACAGACTGCATCTTCATTGAAAATTTTCAAAGATTAAGTAATTATCCTAAAGTCTTCTTTTTAAACCAACAAATTATGCTCAGTCCAAAAAAAAAAAACCAACAAATTATGCTGAGTATTCTTTATTATATGGTACTTTTTAAAAATTTTAAAATATAACTGAAGCATATTGTTTATACAGACACTGTGATTTATTATAAATTTTATATTTATTACTATTTTGATATATGGGAGGTCAGCAGTAATGAATATACACACTATATATACATTTATTGTGAAAAAATCTAAAAGAAATATGTGGTATTTTTTTGTAGTGCATAATAGTACATACTATACTATTATAGATTTTTTTAGGGTTAATATAATTTTTGTAATGGATACATTTTGGTTTCGATCAAAACAAGAGATTTTGTTTCCTCAAGTTTTATTTTGTTTAATATATTAGACTAAAACTAGAACATGTCAAGTTTTTAGGGCCAAAGATTATATGAGCCCTGGAAAAAAAAAAATCAATAGCAAGAGACCTATACAACTATTAGTGCTTAATTAGCCTAATTTGCACGAATATAGGTCTACAATTAGGACAATAGTAAGAGGCTTTTTTTTATATAAAAAAAAGTATAAAAATCAATATACTAGTATTGATCTAATATAACAAATCCCCAGTTTTTTTTTTTTTTTTGGATTTATCAGTGGTATTGACATTTTTATTGTTCAATTAGTTCGATTTGCGAAAAATGTAATTCCATAATGCGACGCCTTTTTACCTACAAATAATTATCATGGCAGTATATATAGGCTTGAACATAAGATCATTGGTTAAGTTGGAATAACCTTACAGTTAATCAAACGCCGAGCGTTAATAAGCCCCCAATCATACAATAGGGGCATCAAAATATTTCATTGTGTGCAAAATACTCTAAAATATTTTGTAGTTCAATTTTAATTTTAAAAGAATTTTTTCAGTCAGCTCATCACTCTAAAATATGCTTTGTTAATGGTACTTAAAGGACTTTGTGTTATATATAAACATAGAGCGAATAAGTAAATTTAATAACAAAATTTTCGTTAGAAGTGTCTGGTACTATAAAGTTTTTGAAAGACTTTAAATGCAAATAAACGTTAAAAAATGGAGTGTTTTTAACCCACAAAGACATAATTAGTAACGATTTTAAATGTATAAATCATGTGACAGACATTTATTTAAGTAAGATACATAAGATTCAAAATAACACACAAAGACATGATTAATAACAATTTTGGACTGATCAAAATTGTTACAAATTTTATTTTTGTGTGTTAAAAACGCTCCACTTTTTAAGTTTTCTGTGCATTAAAATTTTAAGGTCATTCAAAAACTTTTTTGTGTTAGATGCTCATGGCAAAAAACTTCATTGCTAAATTTGCTCTTTCACCTTATATCTATATACTATGTCATATTTTGCAAGAAGGCGTAAATGAGAGGCTGATGGGCTAAAAGACGGAAAACGTTTCTAGTAGGAAAAAAATAGGTTGTATAATTGTTGTTAAACTCATTAGTTGAATCTCCAATCTACCATTTTTAGCTTTCTATCTAACAAAATCGAATAACAAGTTGTTTAAACTCGAAATAGTTATAAACTCAACTAAGTTTACATAATGAATTTATCGTTTATACTTTATAAAATAATCTTGTCAATTCATTCTAAAATTGATGCTATTTTTTTATTTGACCATATTCAATGACTTTATATATGAATTTCATACTCCCATTGCTATTGAATATATGACCTAATTACCTAATTTGATAAGATTAAGGATATTAATTAAATTTGTTAAAATCACATGATATTACTAAAACACTCTAACTATATTCCTTTATTTTCCCCTCCCTTTCTTGTTTATTTATTATTGATGAGTATTAATAGAGATAATTTAGGGAAATAATGAGAAAAAATAGAAAAAAGTCTTATAGTTAGAAACAAACTCGTATCCCCAAATAAATCATATATTTAGAAGCAGAAGGAGTAATAATTTTTTTATTGAGCTTAATAAAATTTGAATGTTGATATTCATATTTAAAACATATTAAAGTTAAATTATTGTCATTTTTTCTATGTCTTATTTAATTATTTATTTTAAACACATATTTGCTGATAAAAATAAATTCTTATGAGTTTATGATTTGAGGGTTCAGCATCCGGATTACATTTTAAATTTAAAGTTTACTTTGGTATTAGCTTGTTTTTTATGGCAAGACAAAAATAGGCGTTAGTTAAAAAAAAAAAAAAAAAAAACATGCGTACAAGTTGGATAGGACTCACCTACCCACCTAGTTTCTTTTTATTCCTAAATCGTAATCAACTTCCTCAGAAACTGAATTCGTTGACCAATACATACGTATACATATACATAATATTCCAATAAGTTATAATACTCAGAAAGATTTCGTCTTCACAGATCAAGGAAATTGAAGATGGAAGCGATGAATGAGACGTTCTACATTTCGCATGGATCGCCGATGTTGTTGATCGACGAGACTATTCCGGCGAGATCATTCCTTCAGAAATGGAAGTCTGAGGTTTTGCAGCGAAGGCCTTCCGCCATTCTCATCATCTCTGCTCATTGGGACACTGAATTCCCCTCCGTCAATATTGTACCTCACAATGATACCATTTATGATTTCTATGGCTTCCCCGATTCCTTGTACCAGGTTCGCTCCCTATTGTTTCTTTCCATTAATTCCAAATCTGGTTTTAGAGATTGAAATATTCAAATCTTATATGCTTTTGTTTCACCGACGCTTGCTGATCTACTCTTCTCTTTCGGTCCGATAGAAACTAAAGTAAGAATTGATACTGGTTTTAAATATAAGATATATCTTGTATTTTTATCAATTTTTCCTGATACTATTGACAATTCCTCAACATTAATTATGTGGGAACCACGAATGGTAGGTAACGGTGTTGGTTAACTAATTCGAGTATGGATTGTACGGGTGTCACTTGAAAGGGTCCTACATTCACCGAATCCATATTACTTCGGGCCTATACTGTTTAAGTTTTTTTTTAGTTAAATATTGTTTGGTAATTCGGCGTTTATTGGCAACCGATTAATTCGGATTTGAGGTGTAGGAGAGCTGTCCACATAGGTAGTGTTGTCCCTTTTCCTAACGAGAGCACTTCCCAGGATTCCAACACACATTCTCATCCTTATACGGGTAGGGAAGCCCATTTACCAGCTCGACTAACCGCTTGTTGGTTCTAGGCTTGTTAAGTTTTTCATCATAGAGTGTGGACAAAAACATCTTATGCTTGTGCAACAAAAATTAAGTAGGAGATGTTATAAAACAAAAATAAGTAGGAGAGGGAGGGAGGGAGGCAAACAGGGTCTAAAGTTTGAGTTTGGGAAGGCAATAGCGTTAAATCTATTTGTGGTAGGGGTGATACTGTTACATTTGTGCAGTTGAAATATCCGGCACCGGCTGCCCCAGATCTAGGAAGGAAGGTGAAGGAGCTTTTGGAAGCTTCAGGCATAGAGCGCGTGGATGAAGACAGGGCGCGTGGGTTGGACCATGGCGCGTGGGTGCCGTTGATGTTGATGTATCCGGAGGCAGACATTCCGGTGTGCCAGTTGTCAGTGTCGGCGAACAGAGACGGCGCGTTTCATTATGAAATGGGGAAGGCATTAGCACCATTGAAGGAAGAAGGAGTAATGATAATTGGATCAGGAAGTGCCACTCATAATCTTAGAACTGCTCGCCGAGACACTGTTCATGATATTCCTTGGGCTGTTGAGTTCGTTTCTTGGTTGAAAGATTCTCTTCTCAATGGAAGGTATGTTGATTTCTTTGCTAGCCTCATAATGTTATTATGTTCATTATGTGTGCTGCCCCCGTCATCTCCTCCTAAACATATGACATATTTTGGGAGTTGATAGTGGTACATATTTTAAATTGTTGTACTCCCCCCCCCCCCCCCACATTATCTAAATTGATGTTTCCATAACTATAATCAAAAAAGAAAGAGGGGGGTGTTAAGAAAGATGTTATGATGTTTTAGAAAAAAATCATGATATCTTAATTAAACTTAACTAATATCTTTAATCTAATCGAATTAAATAAAAGTCATATTTGATTGTAGAAGAGAGTATCAAATATGGTTGAGGATCATGCAATTGAAATTACTTTATTTGTTCCTAAATGGAAGGCTCAATTGATTTTTTTGAAGAAATTAAGAAAGCTAAATGAGTCACTTAATAATATATTTTGTATATTATATTATATGTTAGTTCATAAGTAAAATAAGTTATATTAGAGAGAAAATTTAGTCAAATCAATTTATAAGTAATTTATTTAGCTTTCCTAGACTTGTCTAAAAAAAGTCAACTAGATCTTATGTTTGGGAGAGAGTAAATAAAAGTCAAAGACAAGAAAGAAGATGACATATATAATTGAACTTGGTAGACTACTCCTTGTGTGGGAACAAAAAGCTATGGATATAACTACTAAGTACTTGATTCAACTGGTAAGGGGTTGCACCAACTTAATTAGAGGTTGCGAGTTCGAGCTCTAGGAACGCATCATTGTTATATACTTGGCGGTAAAGCTTTGTAGCCCTTGTGGTCCTACCCACCTTGATTCGGATTAATCTGAAACCCTAATAAATCCTCCAAGTTGAAAGGAGGTTGGTCCAGTATATTGAATCCTCAAAGAAGCTTTGAGTACAATATAATATGGTCTTTTTAATTTCTATGACGTGTAAAGAAAATGAATCTACCGAGTTTCTGAAAATGATTTGGTCGACAAGTACTATAAAATCATAGAGGTGGCAGATTTTATGTCAGCATCTACAACATGCATGGTCAACGGGTAAGATGGATTTTATAAAGTGTTTGGCATGGTGGCGCCATTTTTTTCCAACTGAAAAAGTCTATATCCAAAATAATGTTTGAGATGATCTTGCAAGCAAGTTTAAATAAGGTTAAAGTATATATTTAATTATTTATATTTGCATCAAGTCTTTTTCAATCCATTAAATTTAAAAAATATATTTTTAATCCCTTTTTTAGTAGCACTATCAGTTTTCTGTAACGGAAAATGCTAATGTAACAAATTTTTTAAACAGTGATTTTGTAGTTAAATGCCAACAAAATATATTTAAATTTTTATTCTTTAGTATAATCATTTTTATGTTTTAAAATTTAATTATTTTTCATCAACACTTAATTATAAAATCACCCTTTAGATTTGTTGGATCAACATTTTTTATTAAATAAAACTAACGGTGTTAGTAAAAAATGATTAAAAATACACTTTTTAAATTTGAAGGACTAAAAGAAAATTTAATACAAATATAAAGTATCAAAAGTATATGATAGCCTTTAAATAATTAATTTCTAACTTCTCAGATTTAAATTTTACCAAACTGAATTTCGTATATAAAATCCAAATAGTTGCATGCCATCATGTTTTTTTTAGAAACCTATACAAACATAAATGACATTACAAAATTGACTTTTACCCTAATTTGAATTTGTAAAAGTCTAGAATAATAAAACATCACTCTTGCTAGGTTAATTTAAACATGCCCTTAAACATTAATAAGATTATAGGAAAAATTAATTATTTAATCCTTATAGTTTGATCGAATTTACGACTCAATCCTTATAGTTTGATTCGTCACGACTCAATCCTTATAGTTTCCTAATTTTTACAAAACTTATGAGTTACTCTTATCTCATCTTATGTATTACTCCACTGATCCTATTTATAAGGCACTTCAAGCATGTTTCATAAAAACCAAGGAAAACCTTAAACATAATTAATTATACCATAGAATTTGATAATTTTTTAGTTTTACCCATATTTAATATATATTACACCACATAAAAATAAAGTCAACACCAAATAAATGAAGGATAAAATTGTATATTTACATGAAAAATTTAATAAGTACCTTATAAATAGGACCAAATAAAAACTTCTCTTTCTTCCCTATAAATAGGATCAGTGGAGTATTTGACAACTTGGTCAACACCCTCTCTCTTTCTCTCTCTGCGCTCCAGTTAGTGTTCATCTCCTTCCTCCATTCAACTCCTAACTCTTTCTTCTTCCCAACATCCTCCTCTCAGTGACACAGAACGTAGTTAATCACATGAGCTCATTTTACGGATAAGGACCCATAAACAACAGCTCCTTGAAATGAGATGTATATGGAGATTTTTAAGATGCCACCTCATCTCTATTTTCTGCCACACAGACCAGTTTTCAAGGTTTGACTGGGTCTTAACAATTATAAGGACAGAGTTATAACATATTAATAAATCTATAGGGACTGATTTATAACATATTAATAGTACAGGACTGGGATCACAATGAATTAAATTTAAGGGACTGAGTCACAACCTATTTTAAATTATAAGGACTAAAAGATTAAGTTTTACAAAATTATAGTTCCATAGGAATGAGAGGGATAATTTCAGCTTACATATACAATTAAGGTTGTCACTATTTGTGATCTCAGAGTTCGTACATTTTTTACAAATATTGATATATAAATGCCTGAGTGCAGATACGAAGAAGTGAACAAGTACGAAGAGAAGGCACCACATGCAAAAATGGCACATCCAAGGGCAGAACACTTGTTCCCATTGCATGTAGCCATGGGAGCTGCTGGTGAGAATGCCAAAGCCCAAGTCATTCATGACAGTCTTCGTGGCGGTACCATTTCTTATGCCTCTTTTAGCTTCACATCATCTCCAACACTTTGAAATCTTGTAAGGAAAAATTACATTTCGAAAGATTGGTACCATAAGGGCAAGAAACCCTCCTTTTTCTTATAGTCCTTTTCTTCTCCTACTCCATAATCCCAACCATTCATAAAATCTAAAAGTTAAAAAATGAGAATAAAAAAGAAAAAAATCATGGAGAAGAGATAATGTAGTTGGGGATCTAGGAGGAGAGAGAGAGAGAGGATATAAGAGATTTGTGTTACCATGTTTTACATTTTTTCAGCCATTATATTTTATGAATGGTTAGGATAAGGGAAGAGGAGGAGAAAAGAACTATAAGAAAAAGGAGGGGTTCTTTACCCCATAAACTATATGGTGTTTCCTTCATTTTTTATTTTGTACATGGAACCAGATCTTTTGTAGCAACCAGACCTAGAACTGCAATAATGATAAAAAGATCTGGTTCTAAATATAACACCTATTTACCTAATTTGATTAGATTAAGGATATTAATTAAATTGGTTGAAATCACATCATATTATCATAGTACCCTAACCATCTACCTTTATTCCTACCCTCCCTCTTTTACTTATTTATTATTGAGGAGCCCCAATATGGATAATTCATGAAAAATGTGAGAAAAATATAAATGGGTCTTATGATTAGAAAGAAGCCCACCTCCCCAAATATATCATATATTTAGAAACTGAGGGGGTATAAAATAAGATCTATTATTGGCAATATGACTCATTTGTGTCGGTAATTGAGGCTATCTCTCTCCATTTGCACCATCTAATTATTGGAGAGCGTACCTGCTTATTTGTTCCTTATTATCTTATATGATTGTTTGTTTCCTTTGTACTCCCTCCGGTCCTAATTATAAGATCACTTTAACTTTTTTGACTTTTTTTTCTAATACAAAAAAAGAGTAGTTTTAGTCCCAAAAATAATATTTTTTCTTCAAAACTAATTTATTCTACTTATAAACTAACCTATAATATAATTTCACGTGACAAATGTTATAATTTAATAGTCTAATTTGCTTCCTTAACTTCCACAAAAAAAGTTAAAGTAGTCTTATATTTAGGATCGGAGGGAGTATTTGAATAAAATAAGTACAGTATAAATCTACATCATAAATGTGAACATGTATGTTCTATTTTCCTTGATGCAAATTATAATGCCAAAATTGCTAAAAATATTCCCATTGCAAAATTTATTGCCCAAGGTAACTAAAGACTCAAGTTCTTGAGCAGAGAGTGTAACTCATTTTATGTTGATAGCTCTAGCATATTTAGTTGTATGCAAATGTCTTCGTTTTGTACATAGCTGAAAATATATTACACAACTTAATAAGAGTTGCTCAAACCAAATATGTGTTGCATATAGATCTTTAAATCAGATTTTATGTTCATTTAAGTAATAAATTTAATAATGAGAGATTTTATTTAGCAATTTTCCTAGATATAAAAGCTGAGATCCTTCTTTTCAAGCTTTATGTGACTATTGATCTGGACGGCCTAGTGTACAAAGTTCCTACAAGTGGCGTATGAAAAGATAAATGTATGTGGCACATTAGCTTCACATGTTTTCCACAAAAATAGTTACATAGAATTGTAATTGATAGGTGATATCCATGTCCTTGATAATTGAAAAACAAACTATATATAGCCGAATGGCATATTCTGAATTTGATACAAATTAAAAATATATTTAAATTTTTAACTTTTAAAGGGGGAAGTCAAACTAGGAAAGAAAGTAGAAGGCTTAGTGTTTCCAACATGTGATTTAATAAAAAGTCTACATTTTTAATGAATCTTCTCTAGCATATAGCAGCAATAATTTCATTTCGCGCCAAGGGCATTACAATATATACAGAACTATAAGTTTGTCTAGGTTTTTAGCAGAACAAAGTTGGAAACTCATCATGACCTGTGTTGGTTTAATAATTTATAAATTCTTAAAATTAATAGCTAAAAAAATAAATTTAAGGGTTAAAGAGAAATTTTACCAACAGATTGTTGTCCAAGTTGCAGATGGCACAATTGACAATTAAAAGAGTTGGAAATACCAATAGACCTTTTAACTAGGGGCAAATTGGCCAACGCCGTTAAAAATACCAAACGTCTGTGACAAATTTAAGTGGGGTCTACAATTTTTTGTGGGGTTAAAGAGCAATTTTACCAATAGACTATTGTCCAGGTTGCAGATAGCACAACAAAAGTAACGACCATTTGCTCAAATTAAATGGTGTTGGCCAATCTGCCCTTAGTTAAAAAGTTCATTGGTATTTCTGACCCTTTCAATTATTAATTGTGTCATCTGCAATCTGGACAATGGTCTATTGGTGAAATTGCTTTTTAACCCTAAATTTAATAATATAAAAAAAAGTCAACTCCGTACCTTATAGTGGTGCTGTGTAATCTCATGTTCGAAAATGTTGAACATGAAATAAAAAGCAATCAATTGAAAAATACTCCCTTCGGTCCTAAATATAAGACCACTTTGACTTTTTTATGTGAAAGTTAAGGAAGCAAATTAGACCACTAAATTATAACATATGTCACATGAAATTAGATTATAGGTTAGTTTATAAGTAGAATAAATTAATTTTGAGGAAAAAAGATTTTTTTTTGGGACTAAAAAACTACTTTTTTTTTACTGAAAAAAAAAATCAAAAAAGTCAAAGTGGTCTTATAATTAGATTTCAGTATTAAAAAGTTAGATTTGAATTTAAAAATAATAAGTAAATAACCATATAGATTTTTATAAAAGTAGTAAGTGCTTGGGTACTTGCAGTAAGTTTGAAATTATGGGTAGATTTTCTTTACCAGACAAAAATTATACGTAGAGTTTATTGGACTTGAGTTATTACATATGTAAAAAGAATTTTGAACTCAAATATATTTGGATTTTGATCAAGGCTATAGTGATTTCAAATAAAAAAGGGTAAAAAAAAATTGAAAATTATCGAGGATATGGGATGCAAAATATCTCAGACCTTCAATCTAACGTGGTTATGCTATTCTTGGTTTCATAAATCGTAAATGTTTTAGGTGGTAACTTCTTTTAAATGTATGTGTATCTTTAATTTTCCTTCAGGAGGTTGAAATTAATTTCAAATGGATACACACACACATTTTAATGTCAAGATACAAATACCCTTATATTAATTTTACTCTATAAAAAACTTTCTTAATAAATAATGGGGGGAAATTGCTACGAACAATTTTAATCTTGTTTGTGTTTGGCAATCCTCTTATCCTAAATATAAGAATTTGTTCAATTTTAATCTTGTTTGTGTTTGGCAATCCTCTTATCCTAAATATAAGAATTTGTTAGGGGTTTATCTTGATTCTATTTATAAGATCTTAATCCATTTTATCTTTAAAATTCATTATTTTTTTCCAAATCAATTTACCTATCTAACTTATAAACTGATATATGATGTAATGGTATACATATAGCTGTTTTAGGACAAGATCAGGTCACAATTATTATATATTAAATAATTTATCTTGATTTATTAATCTACCCAACTAAATTAAATAGGTATTATATTAATAATGGGAGGGGTAGGTTGTCAATGAAATTTATAGTGTGGGGCTGAGGCTACCAACCAAATCTAGTACTGATCTCCAACCCACTTTTAATTATAAATCGATTAGCTTATTGCAAAGCAAGGAATGATGGTAACAGCTGTTCTTTATTTTGTTTGATATATATGATTAATCCAATAGCTTTTAGAACATTCAATTTTATTTTATTAGAGATTAATTAAGGTTTATGCCTAACAGTGTAAGCAAAGCAAGCATATGAACTCCCCATTTTTTCAATTGTATGTTTTTATTTTACATTTCAATCCTACTACACACAAATGACCCCTCTCTATAACTCTTCCAATGAAGCAAGTTAAAATCCATCTATTAATAATAAATTAATTTATCAATTTGATTATGAATGTATAATGAACTTGCTAAGAATTGGATTTGACCAAGAGATGACAATATATTAAGATTATAAGAATGAGTTCTTTAGTATTTTTTTTTAAGCAAAAAAGTATAGAAAATTGGGGCAAACCCCCCCCCCCCCCCACCAAAAAAAAAAAAAAAAAACACACGCACACACAACAAACTTAAAAACTTTTATTGGTGAGAATGATATAAGTCAATATACAACAACTATGTAACACAAAATTTATAGGGTACTAGTACTTTTGATGTAAAATTTTTTTTTCTGTTCACCAATAAAATTTTTAATGGAAGACTTTTTCCTAATTTTCTGAAAGCATCTAATTAATTTTGTACATATGCCCTTTACCAAATCCGACCTAATGGGAACCTTGTACAGCTGGCCACCTTTAATCGAATTTTGTACTTGAAAATAATGTTATAAAAGCCAGACCAGAAGGTGAACCGAAAAGATCAACAAGTCACGGTTCGTGCAATCGGATCGACGGTCGAACCGATGATCTAATAATTAATTAACAAAACTGTTATATGTCTATAATATAATCATATGAAATAAATATTAAATTTTAATAAAACTAAAAAATAAACATATTCAAGAGCTCTAATGTAACATTTATTAGGGATTAAGGGGTATTTTCGGAAAAGATTTGGCTTTTTATGAGTAGATACATTTCTTTGTTTTATTCAGCATTATTTTAAGGTGGATTCCCGGTTCATGCTTGAACCTCGGTTTCTGTTATAATAGGCGGCTTGAAGCGGTCCAACACGGTTCAACCTTTAAAGCGGTCAAACCATTAGGAACGAGTTGAAGTATGCTTTAGGTGACGGTTGGACCAGTTCGATCGTCCGGTCCGGTTTTACAGTACTCTTTGAAAACTTCTATTGAAGTGGCCATTTATGATGCCTGTGTTATATGAATTCCCTCCATCTTTCTCTCTCATTCCTCAATATTATATATAAATTCGAGTGCTCTTTGTTACTTCACTTGCAAATTTCCTATCCATCCTTTCATTTCCTCTCTCTCTCTTTCACATAACCAGTTTGATGTCCAAAGGTTCTATCCATCACAGTCTTGTTAGAAAGTTCTATTCTGTTTTATGTCAGAGCCATAATAATTTCTTTCGATGCTTAAATCCTTTTTTCCTCAATAGTAGTAATCTCAGGTGTTTTTTCTGTTCTAGCTATAGAGGTTACTGCTTTTATTCTGTCTTCTAACATGGACTCTGGAAATTGTCATGTTGAATTATGTAAAAGGCCAAGCCCTTCTTCTTTTTCAGCCTTTAGTGCTGAAGATCTTAAAGAACAGAAAAAGATAATGGTAGTAAGGTACAAAGAATGCCTCAAGAACCATGCAGCTTCATTGGGTGGACATGCAATTGATGGTTGTGGTGAGTTCATTTCTTCTTCTTCAGAAGATCAAGAAGGTTCACTTGATGCTTTCAAGTGCTCAGCCTGCAATTGCCACAGAAACTTCCACAGAAAAGAGATTCAATACTGTTATTCAAACTCGGATCAGAATTATCTCACCCCATTGATTCCAAACACATCCCAGATCATAAACCCCATCATTTTGGACCATCTTTTATTATCTCCCAACAAAAGTGGCTCAAATCTTTCTGAACAGTCACATGATCATGGGGAAGAAGAAGAATGTAGGAATCATTACGATAAAGAGGTTGGTAAACCAGAAGAAGAAGAGAAGGCGATGAGGATGAAGAAGAGGTTTAGGACTAAGTTCAGTGCAGAGCAGAAGGAGAAGATGTTGAGATTTGCAGAGAAGGTAGGGTGGAAGATGCAGAAGGTTGAAGAACCTGTGGTGCAGCAGTTCTGTGAAGAGATAGGAATTAAGAGGAGAGTCCTCAAAGTGTGGATTCACAATAATAAGAACACTTATGCCAATAACTTGTGATTTTCTAGCTTAATATGGATGTTTCTTTGATTTAGCTTTGGATTGCCTTTTGTTCTATGTCTTGCTCAACTATCTTTCATATTTTTTTTTAACTGTTTTTCCTTTTTTTTGAAGGGTTTTTGTATTTAATTATAGTGGATATTGTGTTCTTTTTCCTTATTGAGAAGAATGTAAATTATAAATGTACTTGTGAGGATCTTCATGGACAATGTATGAGCACATTTTGTGACTAATTCAGCTTTCTTTCCTCTAAAAAACTTCTACCTCTCTAATTAGATTTTAATTCTTTTCTCAAGAAGAAGAAATATTGTTCAAACACAATCTAATACATTTTCTAAACCAATATAATATCATGCGTCAAGTTCTTGATGCTTGTGCTATAATAGCATGTAGTTTTATCTTACATTACACTAAAAAAGCAGTGGATTAATGATGAAATTTGTCTTAAAATCGACTGTTACTAAATAATTAGGGACGAATTCATGACTTAATGTTAGAATTTTATCTTTATCATCGGAATTCCGTCATTAATTCCGTTATTTCAGTGTTATTCTCAAAACAACTTTTTAACTATAACATTCACAAAGAGGTTTTGTTTAATAATTTAAGTGGATTATTGGTTTTCTTCGTCACTTTTATATTACTCATAAACCTTCACTAGTACATGTAATAGTTTTTTTATACATATATATCCAAACCTTCTTAAATAATCTTTTTACCATTTTCTTTTTAATATTTAATAGATGCCAGAGTAACTTTATTTGAAGTATAATCATCACAAATATTGTCTTTTCTTTTATAGGTCATGTATTACTATCAATTTCCTTATTTTGACTGCCTTATATTATTATGATTTCTGCTCTTATTATCCCTTCAATCCAAAGTTCACCATATTTTTTCTTGTTGCCCTTTAAGAGATTCACTTGCATTAAAATTATTTCTTTATTTAATTCAACTAACCAATTATTAACTTCAAAATTTTGAAGGTTGGATGGAATTTGATTTTTAAAACATCAATTTAATGATAATTAAGTCTCAACAAATTTTACTAAAAAGAAGTTACAAATATAAATTTAGATAATTGCAAATATGAGAATGTTAGTTGCAAATTATGCTCTTAAATCTTTGTAATTAAAATATCAATATCTTAAAACTTTGACTTCTTGATTTCTATATATTCCTCTAAGCAATTATTGATGCTTAAGCACATTATACAAGTGAAAGCTATACTCCAAACATGGATAGAGAGACGAATTTTGAAGTTAATATGTTAGTTATTAAACGTGCTTTGGAGGTGCCCCATAAATTTCACTTGGTGCCTTTTCATGATTTTTCTTTAACAGCTTCAATATCATTTTCACAAGTAGACAACAACTTTCAAGTTTCATGTCTTCTCATTTATACTACTTTGCTCATTGTAGCTTTTTCATTTGATTGGAATTATTTTGTAAACTTATTTCGTTCTAATGAAAATTGTCCTTAACACAAAAAAGGATTTTTCCTTATTTATTTTTTTATTGTAGAATTGAAAAGTTATTAAATTTTAAGAAATAGTTAATGACCTTTAAGATTTATCTTTGTTTAAGTAAAACATACTACAAGTTACTTGTAAAAATGACCAAACAATGCATACTTAAGGCTAAGGCCATATTATGATACCATGCATCCCTAAATTTCATTGACTTGTGATTTTGAGTGGGTCACGAGCGCAGAAAGGATCTTTGTTTTTTCTTACTAAGAATGCGCAGAAAGATATCAACTTTTGAAATTGAAGTCTATGATTGAACTTGATGCCTCCCGTGGCAAAACGTTAAGGTTAGGACCTTGGATGCCAATTATAGGAAAAGTGATTAAGAATATTTTTATAATAAAAAATTATGATAATTATAGGTACTAATTGATGTTTCCATGATGATCCTTGTATCGTGTTAAAAAGCCAACAGCAATTGATAAATTACAACTCAATCATTCTATGGCGGCAGGTAGATTTGCTTCGAGGCTAATCTTGTATACTTATTTATTGTTTTCTTCAAAAGTTGATAATTAATCAGTCCAAAAAAAAAAAGTTGATAATTAAAAACCAACTCAATTAGCTTGAGTGATAAGATCTTTGATCCAACAATTAATTAAATGGGGATATGATTTTTACTAATCTGGTTCACTCTTAGCCCTTTGGCAAAAAATGTTCCAGTTTCACGGAAAAAAAGTTGAACAAGTAAATATTATTTTAATTTTTCATCTTGTTTCTTTCAAAATGAGTACATTAAATTCAAAAAATAATAAAATCTACGTCAAGTATGTAAATTAATCTTCAAATAAGAAATATGCTCAAGGTCAAAAAAAAAAAAAAAAAGAAATATGATGTGGAATGAAAATCAATGCTACATCTTTAGGTGGTGTAAAATATTGGAAAAATTAATTTGGAGTCATGTGGAAGACAAATAATTAAGGAGACGTCCCATAAAATTAGGTCTCTAGGGATCTAATCTGTATTAAGTTCCAAACCCAACTTACCTTTTGGCCCCTTTTGCGTTTATCACATATTTATAATTTACAATACTTGTGAGTGGTGTTCATTGACTTTTACACATGGCTAAAACCTTGTTGTAGTCAGACCAAAATTTGTTACTACCCAAAATTTTTACACCTTATCAGTGAGACTCAAAAACTGTTACGTATGGCCAAAACATGGTTACGGACAGGTCAAAAGTTGTTATATCGACAATAGCATTTTCATGTACCTTTGTTAAATTACCACATATTTACAATTTACAACATTTATAAGTGGTGCTCATTAACAATTTACAAAAGTTGTTACTACACATAATTTTTACACTTATCGGTGAGACTCAAAAGTTGTTACGCATGTCCAAAACATTGTTACGAACATCCCAAAAGTTGTTATATTGACAATATAATTTAAAAGGGGCAAAAGGGTAAATTGGGTTTGGGATTTAATACAAATCAGGTACCTAGGGATCTAATTTTAATTTGGCCATTTTGTGGAACCTCTCATCAATTATATTTTATATGTCTTCCATAGGACTCTAAATTAATTTTTCCTAAAATATTTAGACAAAAAAATACAAAAAAAAAAAATAGTATTTTATGTGCTGTGTCCAGTATAAATCCTTAAAATGTAAGGGTTCATTTGGTTCAAAGAACCAAATTAAAGAAGAGGAGGGAAGGGAATGGAAAATATTTACCAAATCTATTTGGTATGTACATGAATTGGAAAATGGGTTGATAGGAAAATTTGTATTTGGTAGGATTATAATAGTGGGAAGATGGGTAGAAAAATTTGTTAAATGACTATTTCACCCTTTATTTAAAAAACATGGATATAATTTAAAAGAGGCTTATTTTTCTGTTCACTTGCAAAATGGATCTGAAGAAGAAGGCGAGAAACGAGTCAACAACGGTGAAGGAGTGAAGTGCGACAATTTTATAACATTTACACACACAAAAACCATTGTATCATACCACTATAACTTGACGTAACTAGCACAAATATATGGTTAAACTAAATTACTTTTGCTTATTTAATCACAATTTGTAGCAAATATATGGTTATAACCATTGTATATCATGATTAAGTTATAACAATTTGTAACAATCACTTAACCATGGTCAAATAAAAAAAAAAAAAATACCATACATACAGAGATACCCCTTTCAGCCATCTTCTTCATAGAGAATAGTAGAATACCATACTAGAAGCAAACATACAATCACTCCTCTTCAAAAACAAATTCGTCGACAAATTCAATAAAATTGAATCAAACCTGACAAACTCAACTATTAAATGCTTGATACATGTTGTCGTCGAAACACAACCTTGCTCTCTTCCTTTCTGATTGCATACTTGAAGTTCACAGGTTCTAGTTCAAGTTTGTGGAGAGCATCCGGTTTTTATTTACATTTAAGGGGAAAATTTGTCTATTGGATTTCCTTCCCGTTGATTGAAAATTGGTTCTCAATTGGTTCCCATCAAAATAGGTGTGAAGCCAAATTCCATTATATCACTCTATTTCTTATTATAAGTCCAACTATTACAAATTTTTTGTTCTAAAATATAAGTCCAGCCTGGGATCAATTAATTATACTATGACTGTTTTACTCCTATGTTGGAAATAGGAAAGATGAGAGAGAAGGTTTATAATGTATAAAATATTATCTGAACACCTATTCTTAAATAAGGGTAAAGTTGGAAATATTTTTTAAAATAAAAGATATTAAATGCTATAACTTCCACTCTTTAATATGTGAGAAGTATTTAGAGTGGATTTATAATAAATAACAAAGTGGTATGTGTGAAAATTGGGTCCCACGAGAATCTCGTTTCAATGGAAATTGCCCGCCAAATTCCCCCTGTATTTTATACTCTCTTTTTGGTAAAAAAAAAAAAAAAAACTTCTTTTCGTAACTAAAATTTGCAGATAATGAAAACTTAGATAATTCACTTTTGCTGGGCATATGCTAGAGATATAATTTTCAAATATTAAAAGACATTTAAGAAGAAAATAATTTTTTTTTTATACAAACATTTAAGAAGAAAATAATGATTCTTCTCCAAGACACTGTTATCAACTAAATTAATAAACTAGAAAAATAATTACAAACTTCATGTTTATATGCATCAAAGCAAACATCAAACCATCTCAATTTTTTTGATGTAAAGAAAAGGTCTCAATTTTCTCAATCAACACCTACAAAATTGGCGATTTTGGTTCCTAGAAATTTGATGATTTCTCTTTCCTTGTAAACCTTAAAATCAAAGGCGATGCAGCCCTCAAGACGTGACCTTCTCCAAAGCAGCAGGCAGATCCAATAGATGAAAAAGAATCAGAAAAATAGATTAAGGAAAGCCAAACAAGAAAAATGAGATAAATTTGGAAGCAAGAACCTTCATATTTTGATTAACTTAAATATTATGCGAGAAAATAACTTTTAAGACATAACTGCTTTCTATCATATTCTTCAATTAAAAAATTAAAAATATAATATGCAGCAGAACATTTTATAGCGTCCAACAATATAGGCACGAATGGAAAATGGCAACATATTATATTTTTGTTGAAAAATCTCATAACAAATAACTAAAAAACTTCACCAAATAATCGTCAGTTTTAAAAATTCAAAAGATTTCACGTCTACCAGTCAAGTATTGAAGAATTTCAGTCCATCCATGGTTATATTTCAGCTCCACAAAACCTCCTTTTGTGCAGAACTTCAGGAATATTGTGGGAAGCAATGCCAGGAGTGTTGTGATTATAACCTAAAAGTCAGTGTCAAAACATGCACTCATGATTTTTGAAACCATGGTTCTTGCGAAAGGGATGTAGCTCAAGCTATACCTGTCAACCACGAGATCAGACATTGGGCGAATAATCAAAATGCAGGAATGGCAACGAGCATGAGATCAAAATTGGATCATAAAGTTTCATTCTTGCATTTTAAATTCAATTTTTGAAATGGTACCAACATTTTAGTTAAGCAGATACTCATGAGCATGGATCACGATGAAAATAGACTGACTTCCATGGTCTTATCTTCCTAATTTTAAAGCATTCAAATAAAAGCACATCTTTGACAGAGAAGGTTCAATTTGTTATGTCAATATATAATTACCTTAGTTATACAGCAAAAGCAATTGTATAAATCTATCAGTATGATCACAGTGAAAGATATTAAATTCAGATTCTGAGGTAAAACCATAAAGTAAATTAGGGGAGAGAGGGAATGAGGAGAAAGGGTATGGGCCTAACTTAGTGAGTCGTATTTACTATCTCTTTCTAAATATATATATCTGCTGCATTTAGAAAGTAAATGCAGAGAACCAACATTAAATGATATTTTACCAAGGAAAGGAGATTCATGAAAATTTTTGTCCTACCAAATTAGAGCCCCAAACTCCAGAGTAATTGCTAGAAGTGTCAAAAGTTTGTTATGAACCTGTTCAAAGCAAAAATGGGTATATTGTGAGATAATGGGTCAATTGAAAGAAAGGATTCTTTTCTAAGAAGAAATATAATTATACATACTGTGACTTACATAAAGAGCACAAAATAAGGCGATGATCATACTTGCTAGGTATATAGCAGTTGCATAGATACGAACAGGATCAAGCATCATTGTCAACTGCCTCTTGGGGCCAATGAGGAATGCTGTGCTGTCATTAAATAGATTCTACTTAGTATCTGAAGAAAACAGAGCAGCCACGGAACTGAGTTTAACAATAAGCATATAAAGAGAGTCGCCAACAATTCAATTGAGATATAAACTGTTTATAGAAGTTTAACTTGCAAAAGCAAGGTGAAATACTAACGCACAAAAGGAATTCACATCATTATCAAAACGTGTGCGTGAACAAGAGAGATAAGCTCGCATGCATACCCAAAAGAAATCTTCAGGTAGTACTATACATTTAGTTATAAAACTGTTTTTACACCAGAGTAACAAGACATGATACTACATTTTATCAGCATGAAACTCAACGTTAGATTTCATCTTTCATCTCCAAGAACAGAAAGAAAGCCATATGACATCTATCTCTTTTGAAACATTGATTGTAGGACTAAGTAAAGAAAGGAAATGAGAGAAGAGGCAAGAGCTGTCTTGTTAAAATGGAGGGATTCTCCTTCCTTCTCATTATCAAAGTTCTTAGAAGCAACACTAAAATATGATGGATAACGTGTCCTCACAAACAATGTTCAAAATTCACAAATTCAAACATAAATAGACATTTCATATTCAAACATTACTAATCTTCTGATACCTTATGGTACTGAGAGGAAGAGGGTGAATAGTAAAGTCAAACGACATCATAATGTAATTATTCATCTATAAAGGTAGCAGATACCTTCCAAGTGAAAGCAGATTGCCAAGAGTGAATGTTATCCCAAATCTAATTGGATTGAAGAAAACAAGCATTGACTGTAACCAAAAAAAAAAAGAAGAAGGAAAATTATCATATTAATAGTTACAAGTGCTTGCCAATTAAATCTGAGTTTGGAAACTGATACCTTCATATGGCTAGATGCATCAACATTCATTATGGTACACAGGCACAAGATAGATTAACTCTAATAACTAGGCAATTTGAAACTAACATGCAAAAGCAAAGAACTAGGAAATTATTGTAATTTCTAGCTATTGGCCTTTCAAAGTTCTGTTTTACTTCTTCCATACTCAATGCTCACTGTTTTGATAACATGAGCAAATGCAACTTATATGACCCAGAGAATACAAATTTATACGGCTAAATGCAACATTTCAGAAGAATGTTTTCCAAAATTTGAAGCATGGGATATCAATAAGTGATGATATGCTTTGCAAAAAATAAAAGTGACAGTTTATAGAAATTCTCATTATAGCATGCGTTCATCAGTATTGGCTTGATATATCAATAACCTGTCCTATGGTACACCCTCTAGTTTAATGTCTAAAGCAATATAAAAGGACGAGATCTCCTTCGAAAAAACAAAATTCACCTCATATTTAAATAATTTAAGCTCTTGTTACTATTTTTCCATGCCCAAATAATAAAAAAATTGAAATATTAGTAAAATAACGGTGCAAACTTACCAATAGAGTAAAAGTAAACCCAGCAACAAAACATATGGCAAAACCATATAATCTCTGTTTGATCACAGGCAGTGAGCTGATTAGTCAAACAGCGGGAACATATTTATACATACATACATACATATATATATATATAGACACACACAGGCTTGTTGCATGATCTATCAAGCATTCCAAATTTCAGAGTGACATAAGAAGGTTGCATAAGAGGGTAAACTTCAGAATGCTGACTTTTAACATATGAAAGCTATAAAATATAGGAAAAACAGGGGACGATCCATTTGAGTGTAATGGCCAACATTTACATATAATGGATCCTTTGAAAAAAGATCATAGCATTTAAAAAAAAAACCTTGTAAATACTAAATACAATGATGCGCCAAAGATGATGCTCTGATGGATTGCTTATCTATCCTTAGGGAGGTAAACAGCTAAGCCAATAACTAAGACTTCTAGCCATTGATAATTAATGTTATTGATTACTCCATGTCAAAGCTTGGCTTCTAGCCCAATGCCACCAATCACTAACATCAAATAATCTCCAGGTCTTGATTTAACACAGTAAATCAAGTTAAATTTAAAAATTCAACTTCAAGAACAACGAAAATGTGGGATCAAATGTTCCGAGAACGAATCCCTTCTGAGCCAAAAAAGCGAAATGAGTAATCATTCACCAATTTAGCGTCAAAACAACGAAATGGAAGGAAATACCTGTTTGGTAGACAACGTGCAATTCTGATTGAATTCATCCATAAAGGCGAATGGGTTGCTTTCATCCAATGCTGGAGTTTGTTGTTCGTCTTCAATCTCCATTCCCACCATTTTCTTAACTTTGTCGAAGGCTTTGTTCATTTTTTCCATTATTGTCCCACACTTGATCGAGGAAATGGAAATACAATGGATCTGAGAGAATTATTACAGTCACGAAGTCTCAATTTTGAGGAATAACTTGGAATCGATGACGGACAGAGTCTCCTTCCTTCACTGAAATGAATTGAATGCCATGACGAAATTCCTCCTCGGTTGTTATATGTATATATATACATATATGACTCGTATCATTAGTGGATTACTAATTTTTTAATATAATCATATTAGAATACATTAGTTTAGTTGATGTGCATTATAATTATACTTGGAGAGGGAAATCTGTGTGTAATTAATTAATTTTAGATGAAATGATAGAAAAATACGTTCTGAATTTCAGAATTTTAGATAAGTGATATGTAATTGTTATTATCATTACTTAACTGGTTAATACCTTTATTCAATTAGTTAGAATCTTGTATTTGGGATTTTGAAATTCAGAACGTATTTTTCTGTCATTTTCCATTAATAGAGGATAATTTATATAAGTGTTATAAATTTTTGATAGGGTGGGTTTCATTATTACATTTAAAATCATAATAAATTCTTATATCAACATGGTTTTACAAGTCACTTGTAATTCGATCAATTACATGTATACACACCATAAAAATTTTAAACTCATGAAGAAATTTAAACCAACATTACATTTTGTGAGGGAAAAAAATTAAGTCTTATCATATCATATTAAAATTCTTCTAAACTATTCATGAAATGTTTGCTTGTGATTGGCAACCACAAGAGACAAGACATACAAAGTTCATATAAAAAGTTCTCCTAATTCATATGTTTAGTGGAGAGGTATAACAATGTATAATTATGTTATTATTGAGAAGTCAAACAAATGTTTTAATTTATAGATCAGGTTTACATCAAATTCTTTACATCTAATACATCAAATTCTCCAATTACACAAAGTTACGTGTTCTATTTAATTATTTGAAAGAGGTTTAGGGTATTAGTGCCATAATCACACTCTTTTTATCATATGTCACAGTATTAAATCAATAATAGTGTTTGGCAAATTGATCAAAAAGATATTACCGGTTATCATCATAAATAACTTTACACTAACCAAATATATTTTTCATTTTCACAAATGTAATTCATCATACTAGCATGGGACAAAATTCAACTTAAAATATTACTCCCTCCGTTCCTAAATATGATACTTCTTTCTAATTTTTCTCAACATTTTCCCATATTATCCATATTATTACTCCTAACAATAAACAAGTAAGGGAAAGAGGGTGGGAATAAATGTTGGTGGTTAGGAGGTTTTAGTAATATAATGTGATTTTAACTAACTTAATTAACATGCTTAATCTAATCAAATTAGTTAAATATGTCTTATATCAAATTAGTTAAATATATCTTATATTTAGGAACGGATGGAGTAACTTTGAATTAAATGAAGGGAAATGGACTTGATCTAGGACATAAAAGAAAACAATTAAGAGTGAAGATCCTATATAGCTAGCACATAGGCAAATATATAAAAGCAATATCAAGAACAAAGTGTTATTACATGGCTTCTTCACAAATACAAGGGGTACAATACAACATAAGCAAACCATTGTCGTCTCCCACAACAGCTCACAGGGATCAGTTGACTTTGCGACAGTTGGTTCGTACTTGGCCATTGGAGCCCTTTTTGATGTCAAGCATACCCATCTTGACCATAGCTTGTTGAAAATCAAAGAAGAACATGGCTTGGTTAAAGGCATAGGCATCTACAAAGTTCTTGGTATCTGGATGGCTGTACAATGTCTGATCCGATGTGAGGAGGCCATTGTTCCTAGTCAAGGCTCCAAAGTACAAGTTGTCAAAGACGTCCTTCGTTTCGTCGAATGCCTGCTCGGCGTTGTCGCCGGCGCTGCATGTTTCGGTCAGTGAGGTTGCAAATTCTGAGTCCAACGTTGGATCTGCTTCCCCGGTTATTCTGTTCTTGAATGATGCACACCTAGCCACTCCTAGTGTGTGAGCTCCTGCATATTCATCATATCACCCACCATAACATTATTATAGCTTCAGTTCATTGTACATTTGTAACATCTCAATCCATTTTCCCGCAAACTCTCTTTATTGTGCATGTCAAAGGAGTGTTGTTTTATTAAAGGAATAACTTCTCATGAACATAATTAAAATGACTACTATAAAAGAACCAGCACACATTTATTTACGTATAATTAAATTAGCTAATTTCTTTTATATATGTAAATTAGTTATCTAAGTCCTATGTTTACTTGTGAAGGAAGTATAATTAAGTTTATTACCAGAGAGAGCGACTATATCGCGAGGAGTAAAACCACGTCGGCCAAATACTCTGATAAGTTCAGAGGCATTGAAGGTTGGGAATGGAAGATTGATGGTGTCTTCAATTTTGGACCTTGATCCATCCTTTCTTCCTTTTGGTATGTCATACACCGGACCACCAGCCTGTACGTTCAATATTCATCATCACATACAATCTCATAAGATTCAATATTCATATATAGCTACGACCCCAATGTAATAATTAAATCATACCAGCTAAAATGATATTAACATCATTTCATATATAGATAATAAAGCCTAGGTAATTAACTAAAGCAAATCATTGTAAAGAACCATGATACTCCCTCATGCGGTTCTTATTATAAATAGTAGTCAATGTTTTTACACATATCAATAAAACATGTTGGAATCATTTATTATGGATAGATTTAATAAAGTTTTTCATTCTTACCCTTACTCATTTATTATATACACTTTTTCTCCCCTCCAAGCATTTACTAATATATAAGAGTAGAAATGGAAAGTATGTATTTATTTCTCTGAATTTTGCATGTTATCTCTTATACTCCCTCCGGTCCTAAATATAAGATCACTTTGACTTTTTTTTGTGGAAGTTAAGGAAGCAAATTAGACCACTAAATTATAACATATGTCACGTGAAATTAGATTATATGTTAGTTTATACATAGAATAAATTAGTTTTGAAGAAAAAATATTATTTTTGGGACTGAAACTACTCTTTTTTTGGACTGAAAAAAAAAAGTTAAAAAAGTCAAAGTGATCTTATAATTAGGACCGGAGGGAGTATATTGGACCGGAAGGAGTATGACATGAGACACTTTTTTTGGTTGTTTTGCTAACTCGTGCCTCTAATGGCCTAAAAGCTAAAACAATTAATAAAAAAGAGAAAGTAAGTTCCACATACACGAAACCCACTACTTCCCTCTTCTTATTTCTCTCTAACTATTTTATATTATACATTAGATTTAGTGTTTGAACATGTCTGAATGGAATTAGGGTAGAGAGTCTTACTGATACAGATTTGTAAATCTGTATGAAAAGAATTAGAGAGAAGAGAGCAGAAATGTAGAAGAGATGAAGAACAGATAGCCTAACTAACTAAACTAACTAACCCTTTTATTCTTTATTATAATTATATATCACTTACAAAGAAAACAGCATCTCGAGCTGCCAAAGCCACAATATCAGCACAAGAAACCACGCCAGGGCACTGTGCTTCAAGCTCTTCTTTGATATTATCAATCACTTCGTAGCCTCTCAAGCTTAAGTTTCCTGGTGAATCCTTCTCTGCTGTGTTATCCTTGGTAGAGTCAATCAGAATCGACCCATCACATCCCTGTTTAATAACACCGAGTAGCACAACACAGTAGAAGCAAGCAATTCTGTAAGTTCCATAATACATACATACATACATACATAAATACATACAAACAAACAAGCAAAGTATAAAATCAGTCAGCCCTTGAGTTGCATCTTAACATGATGTTTATAGAATAATTTGTTTTTGAAACATGCCCGACATCTTCTGGTGGGGAACATTTTAGTCACTAATTGGAAATATTATTCATCAATATATATCCACTGTATCTCATAGTGGAGATTCATGTGCTGGTTGGTATATAAATACATATGATATTGAATAATGTGAGATTTTATATGATAAAAGAAAAAGAACAAGTGATTTTTGGAATTATTCAGCCATTGTAGGGTTAAACAATACGGCTAAATCTTGCTTTAACTCCTCAAATAAAAAAAAAAAAAAGCTTGTTTTTTAAAAAATTTAATCGTTCTTACGTTACTCAAAGTTGTGATTATAAAAACAAACAATTATATATTGGTTAAATAATTATATAATTATTGATTGCTGATTAATTTATGATTAACTTTTTAAATAATCTTAACTAAAATGTTGACTTAAATGCAAGCATGTGTGATCCCATAAGCGGGAACTCTTAACAAATTTAAAATTGTCAATAAAATAAACAATTTAAAGAAGCTAATATAAAAATAAACAAAGTATAACAAGAGAAACAGTACTCCAAACAATATGCTCCTTTACTTTTCTTCACACACGAACACACACACACACACGCACTAATTAAGGCATGGCCATTTTTTCTACTCATCACAGCAAGTTCTACTTCTCAAAAGCAAGCCTAGTGAGCAAAGTATAGCAATTTTTACTCTGGCGCCACAACAGCATGAGTGATTTCATGTTGTATCTAATATAATCTGATCTCAACTGTTCAGAAATAGCAAAGGCCAGTAATAGAACTGTATAAATGGTTTCATGTTGTAAGATGAAGTGGCTCAATATGTTGAGTGTAGGTTTGTGACTGTTGTGCACAAGAGTTGATTGAGATACTTATATATACCTTTACATACAGAGAGAGGGAGGAAGAGAACCTGAATGAAGCAGTCATGGAAGTGCATTCTAATAAGACCAGCAGCTAGGCTTGGATCATTCTGCAAAGCTTGGTTCACAATGTTCCTAACAACAGGTTCAACAAAGGCACAGCTCATTACATAGTAATCCATGCTCAAACTATCAGCCGCTGGTCCGATCCTGAAACCACTTGTCACCATTGCCTCCAACAGCAGAATCATAGTAACCAACTTAGCCATCATAGCCATCTTCAAATACTTCATAGACATTATTGAGATATGATTTTGTGTAGAGCTCTGTTCTGACCTCTAAGGTATATATAATAGAGAGGGAAGGGAGAATGAACTTAATATTGGAAATGAGGTAGGGGAATAAAATACTTGTAAAAGCAACAAACTTTTGTATGGGGAGAGGCGATTACATGAATATCTATATGCTAATAATTAAAAGGGAAAAAAGTGGAAGATAGTGGTTTGTCATTTTCTCCTGTTCATGCAACAACACTTTTATAAAATGCAAACTGATCTTATTGGTCAAGGATACAAGATGATAAACTAAATGTATGTTAATTGCTTGTAAGTTGACACATAAGGAAATTTCACATTCAATGGCTGTCGAATTAGTATTTGCTAAATCAAGATTTACAGATTAAAGTCAAGCATATTGTCATATGCCTTGGAAATGCTAAAAGGATATTTTCATAAAAGGTGAATTAAAAATCTAGGATGCAAGATGAGGTGGACAAAGTGAAGGTAGAAAAGCTAAGAATCAGTTACGGATCCCTATTTCCTCCCAATCTCTTCTAATGTTTCTTGGAATTGTCGGAAAGGAAAACCAAATAAACTTCACCTCAAGGTTTTTTAAGATTGAGAAAGAGAGAATTAGCTTGGGGTTACCTCTTTTGTTTTGTTGTGTTTTTCCTAAGGAGAATAGTTTTCCTAATTAAGTAATATAAATGAACATATGAAGCATGTTAGATATTCTTGAAATAGTGGAGCAACCTAATTCAGGAGATAAATATTAAACAGTTTATCACATCTTCTCAAATAAAAAACTAAGGCCAATAAATAATCTTTACATGATTGAAAATAAGAATATTTGGCATGTGATGAAATGGACATATAGTATAGGGTTCTTTAAATAACTGCTATGATAACAATGGGTGGTGAGAGGGGCCTAGCATATCCATATTAATTAATCAATCCATGTGATCACTACTTAAAGTCATTTGGTATTTCTTGTCTTCACCTTGACATCCAACATAAATGTGTTTAACCAATACATCTACAGCATTCATAAGTGCAAAACTTGACTATGCCTAATATTCACTTGCCACCTGGTGAAGTCAAACAAACAGCGCAACAGGAAGTGTTTGAACTTTCAAGGCTGATAGAGAAGTCTCTGGATCCTTAAAACTAAGAAAGGTTTCAGTTACAAATTCGGAGTTTCAAGTAATGTTCATTCTAGCATCTAGTATTAAGGTATAATCATACTCATAAATCTACTCTATGGTTTGAAGACTATCTGAAATTGAATCTTAATGGAAGTCAAATGTAAGTAAGTGGGGTTGTTGTCAAAGTGCATACGGCCTAGCTGTCTACCATATTCAAAAAGAAGGTGACAAAACTGATAAGAGTAGAGTGGGATAAGAGTCACAACATTAGACATTAGAGAAAACAAGTTATCATTAAAAAAATTGCGCATGAAACCTGAATTTCAACGCCATTGTATAATTAGTGCTAGGGACGCGTCCAAGTCACATGCATGTGGGTATAGTGATCTCTTACTCTATATGTTCTAGCAAAGCATTTACTTACAAGAGTAGGGTGATACAGTACTAGAGATCGCTAAGGTACCCCACATAAATCTTAGTATTATAATACTCCTAATTATTTAATTGATAATTAATAATTAATGCGTCACTATGTTAGGCACTATTGATGATAAATCGTATGTAGTCCGTCCACATGGGACCTTGGGGTTAAGGGATTCAAAATCAATGTTTTTGCTAAGATATTTTTAAGTACACTTTATAACAGTCGATTATCGATAAAAGAAATCTGAGATAGATATTTGGGATTTTCACCACATGAGACATCTAAGATACAAAGGTTTTACTAATTGAGAATAGCAAAAAAGTATAAGAGGGGGGTGAATTGTGCTTTAAAAAAAATTAAATAAAACTTAAAAACACAAAACAATCTTTTATACTGGTTCGGCCAACACAATGCCTACGTCCAGTTCTCCAACTCCTCGTTGGGTTCCACTATACCACAGGTTTTACAAAACGGGTTCATCTGCCAACCTTTATAACAGAGCTTTAGACTTCCCTCTAAACGCTCCCCCTTACAACTTGTAAGGACACAACACTGTCCTAAAGCCCCAAGCTTTAGAACAACCTCAAACAGTAGAGGATTTCAATTAATGAGTTCACTCAATGAATAGATTTTGATAAACACTTAAGTACAAATAATCTCACTAAGAGTAATAAATACTTTAAGCTTTTATGAGCAGAGAGTATATGGGAATATTGAATGATGGTTCGTCTCTGTGTGTGTGTGAGTGAGTAATTATTCATAAATGCTCAAGTTTTGACATTTATAACTCTTCACAGCTTGCCTTTTCTTTCAGCTTCAAGAGGCAGTTTGAAATTAGTCGTTGGGAGCTCTTAGCCATTGGCAATTAATGTTGTTCTTTATCTTCGTCAACTTTCTTTTCTTGCTTCAATTAATCTTGCAGAGGATGAGCTAAGAGAGATAGAGACTGTGAGTAACGATCACCTGCAACCATTGTACTTGCATAGCAGCTTTTTCAGTAGCGCTAGCACTCTTGGCTATTGCTAGCTTAATAGTGTAAGTCCTGCACTTAGCTGTTAGCTAAACAAGTATTCATGTGAAGCACATTAGGTGTTATCGCTAGTGTATTTTATTAGTTCAATGTTCAAAGACAATGTATTAGCTATCTGATTATCTAAGTTATTTCAACAAGTATTTTTCTATCAATAGCTAATCATATTATCGCTAGTAACTATGTTATCGCTAGTTATCTTATTAGCTCATTTGCTCAAAGACACTGTATTAGCTATCTGAATGTCTAAGTTATTTCAAGTATTCTGTTATTGATAGCTAATCATGTTATCGCTAGCTAATTTAATTCATTACTGCTAGCTATTCTAACATTCTCCCCCTTTGTATTATCCATGTTATCTTTGGGGCCTTAGTGATAGTGATATACTTGTACAGAACTTAGCGATAGTGATCTATTATTCTTTGCTTGCTTAGGCTAGCTCAACTCATTATATTAGTGATAGTGAAGGTCTTAGTGATAGAGATATTGGCTTTTCTTCAGATTATTGCTAAGTCTTCATTAGCTATTATTATCCTAACCCTTCCATTTGTTAGTGATAGGTTCTAGCTTAGCGATAGTGTATCTGTTATCTATAAGATTTTACTTGTTCAATGTTAAGGTAACTTACACCCTTTTACTTAGTCATTTAACATGATTCTTATCTCAATTTATTCCAGACTAAGTTATATGCTAATTGTTCATTTTACTTATGTTATCTATGGGTTCAATCCTCATCAAAACTTAAGATTCTAACACTAATTACTTTTGTAATTGATACATTATGAGAGGATTCTTTCAGTCTCCTTGCCTATGGGCACAAAGCAAATTTTCTTTTTGAATGGATGAATGAAAGCTAGGGGGAAGGGGAGAAAAAAATCCTTGCCACGAGTAGAATATACAAAGTAAAATCAATATGGAGGGACAAACTTTCTTGGATTGCCAGAACTCCTCATGACATGGACATCTATTTTGATAAACTTTGTACCTTTAGAGTGTAGGAGGCTCAATGCCATTGAAAGGCAAGTTACTCTTAGTAATTATGTTTTATGTTCCACCCCCTTTATGGTCCTCTCCTTTTCATAACAGCTAGTTGAACCATTAGATTTGATCCAAAATAAGTATATAAGTTCATTTTATCTCATATATTTATTAATTTATCTAATATATAAAATTATCTATATAATCTAATGTTACACAAGAATATTTTTTGTTCCCATTCAATGCTCATCGCAGTGATAAGAAAGCACTTTCTCATCACTGAAATAAAATCTAGAGCATCTAAAATTTGATTTGGATGGTCTGGATTTAAAATTTTTAAATGACCATTTTTTCAAAGATAAATTTAATTTTTTTCACAAATAATAGTTATAAGATTAACTTCATTTTTTATCCATCAAAATAAAAATTTGTTGAAAATATTAAAATAAATTTAATTAAATATGGACCATTGAAATAAATTTTAACGGTTCAGATTAAAATGATAATCCATTTACTCATCTTTATGATAAGCATGGAATGTGATTCCAAATATTTTAGGGGATCATGTGACATTTGTAATTAGTTCAAATTAACCAATTTATTTCATTTTTTAATCCACCCAAATTAGTTAAGTAGTTTTTAGAATACAAACGGGTGGAGTAGCCTTTTATTTTAAAAAATATATAACAAAGTTCTTTATCATTCAATTGTGATACCTACATCATATTCATAAAAGGTACAACTGAATGGAGGAAAGAAAACCATCTTGTCTTAAAACAAACGAAACCTATAGGGGGTAATTAATTACAGGACCTGTATAAGAAACTTAATTAAGATGAGGTCCCACGAAATCGCGTAATTAATTTCAAATCCTTAATATGAAGTTACTACTGCATGCTCATTGAGTTGTTATCGTAGGTCAAATAGTTATCTTCTGATAAAAAATTGTTATGGAATTCTCAATCACTAACAACTAAATGAGCAGGCGATAACAACTTTTTAGCCTACGATAACAACTAAATGAGCATATGTAACAACTTGTGGCTTACGATAACAACTAAATGAGCATATGTAACAACTCTTGTTCAGTAATAACTTTTGAGCTGTCAATAACAACTAAATGAGCAGGCAATAATAACTTCGTGGAACTTGAGATTAATTACGTGATTTCGCATGGAACCTGAGATTAATTACGCGATTTCGTGCGACCTCATGATAATTAAGTTCTTACAAGGGACTTGTAATTAATTTTCCCAAACCTATATCCCTCTCCTCAGTCGGTATAATTTAATTCCCTTTTGTATAATTTTATCACTCTAAGAACCCAAAAAACGTAAAATTCGAAGCATAATTCTTAAGCAAGCCCAAGATACTTAAAAATACATAATACAAAATACAATTCTTAACAAATTTTGCCTTTACAATTCATAATCGATTTGACTTTAATTTATTAAATTTTAATAACCAATCAACCAGGATTTACTTAAATAGTTCTCATAAGACTTAACTTTGGGAATTGAAACAAACCAAATATGCTAATTTAGCGTCCAACTTATATAGCTATTTGCAGGAATAGGGAAATGTCTCATCAACCAAAAAACCAGGAGCTACCATCTTTGCATTAAGAACTTTTAAATTTGATTTTTCTTTTTGCATTCTTTACCCACTAATTTTGTCAGCCAGCTAAAAATGTACAAAATTAAACTAGAGGTAGAAGGTAGAACCTAGAAGTGAAAAACGATTAGATGAGCCCTATGCTGATGTCAACTTTTAGGCCTGCTTATATATACAGGTCCATCAATTCAGGCCTACGCAAAACAGTTAAACAAAGCATTTACACGCATGTAATGTTTCAATGCCTCACCTAAAGGGCACTAGCAAGCCGTTTCATAAGCACCTAATGTCAGTACTGATGTTAGTCAGCCTCATCTATTCAGTTTCCACTTGAATTCGGACACCACTCAAAACTTTGGCATCTTGGGCAAAAGAACCTCACAGGGACAGGATCTGCATCATGAATACCAGAACACCTAGTGTGCCTCCATTCCCCACACGCATCACATGCCAACATTCTCTCCCCATCATCATCTTTGGCCCCACAGCTGCAATCCACAGTCCACCTCTCAAGTCCACGTTCGCTTTGGAACTGGCTCAACGCATTTTTCCCAATGCATTTTCCTCGGACACGAACCAATTCCGTAGATCCTGTCAAGAGTTTGACTGGTGTGGAATCATCCGCACAGCTACAGCCAAAAAGCTCATCAACTTGAAATCTGTTCAACATGAGGTATACATCTTGAAAAGCATTTGATGCTTCAGTCTTGAGGTCGGACACAGTGGAATTCCAGGGCAGGATAATTAGTTCTGGGGGAGGACTTGCAAAAGCTTCATCGGTTTCATCAACTAGTACTACTTGACATGAGAGGTGTACTCTATTCACGCTTGTCATTGGCGAAATCTCAGTCCTATAATCTTTTACGAAATGCTTGCAGTCAAGAAGTTTCTGAGCATAGCTCATTGCTGCAGTCCTTATCCCCTCAGAGTCATAGCCTAGCATCGTACGTGGATGAAGCAAAGACTCATATAAATATCTCAAGTCGTGCAGGAGATTCACTTCAGATGGATACTTAGGACGCAAAGATTTATTGCTTGCAGTTGTCGCATGGGAAAAGCTGTTCCCCACCTCTAGTCTGCAATTGAATATAAGTGCAATATGAAACATGGCAGCAAACCAATGCAGATAAATAAAATGATTCTAGAATGCAAAGGACAAGAGGATCTTTCAAATTATACTAATAAATAACATCAAAGCATTGAGGAAAACACTGGCATGTCCAGAATTCCTACCTGTCAATGTTATGTTATTAGACCAATGCATCAATTTGGGTATCACTCCAAATAAGCAATGGTTCAACCATAAATACAAAGTAAAATGTGCATAAGCTACCACCTTGGTCCTCATTGTACCTCTTAGAATGATGTTCTCATGGGACATAGTGTATGAACCTGATGAGAGAGGGAGGCGAGTGTATGAATGATTATTTTTGAAATTATTCCTTGTCCCCGCTTACTTCACAACAACGTCAAGAACAATAATCACCATAGCACACACCATTCCATGAAAAGCGTAAAACTAGGCAGTACACACTTATTTCCAAAATTATAAAAATTGAAATACCAGAGATCATGGTATGTGCCTCTTCTGACACTGCATTATTTATCCTCCTAAAGTATGACATAATTTATAGTTGTCCAAATGGAAATGACACAAGAGAAGCAGCCTACAAGAATCAGAATGAAGTCTCACCTGTACTCGAAATCTCCAGTAACAGGATTGCACCGGGTATTGACAACCATACCACCAAATATTGCTTTACCTCCTAGTTCTCCAAGACAGTAGTCAAGAAGCTCTAGAGAGGCCACTTTGCAGACAGCACCCTTAAGAGTACGCCAGCTCACCCAATTGGATCCTGACACTGCACGCAACACTCTAAGCATAGATCCCTCCACACGTTCAATGTCACTCATTGATGAGAAACACGACACTCCTGCAGTATTACAACGATGCTTCTTGCAAGTGACATCATCATCCCTCGACACTATCATGCGAGCATTGTGAATCAAACCAATCAAAAAACAAAAGAGATCCCTTATATTTATAAGCCCAGTTTCAGACAAAGTCTGGTAATATGAGATTGTGTCCCGCAATCGAGAATCAGGTCTCTGTCCTTCTGAAAGGAAAAGGGACAATGGTAGATTGGAAAGGTATTCAACTGCAGACTCATATGCTTCATGCGTGAGACCATAGCTACCAGTGCCAAATTGGTACCCCCAATCACCATACCAGGGATGTCCCTTTGTAATAGCATGGATCAGGCGGTACTCCAGCCCATATTTCCTTGAAACATCCATTACACTAACTTCTCTGCCCATGTAGAGATGAATGAACACATTTATGAGCTTAGCTCATAGTTATATGATAAAACTAACTGTATACGAGATATGTAAAACAGTGGAGGCTGGTGGATTTAGACAGAGAGGATATGTAGTTGCCTTCTGTATGGGGCTGTCCATGACCTTTTATAATTAAAAATAGAGATGTGAAACAATAGTATGATTCCATTTCCTAAAGGTCAAAACATTTCCAGATTCCCATTATTTTAAAAGTCCAATTCATAATCTTTAACCCCTAGTTAATAGGAAATTTACATTTTACACTACAATAGTTGTTATGTCCTACAATAATGGATTTCTCAATGCAGACCTAAATAATATTTCCACTCATATTCTCAAGTTGGAAATTGAGGATGTCATAGATGAAAGACAGGTTGAAGCAACAGGAAATTAATAGAATTTTCTTGAAGACTAACAGAACTACTTAATGACAAATAAGAAGGAAGCAGAAATTGCAAACTTGCGAAAAGAACAAAAGATATTTACCTGGCTCCAAGTGACTTGCAGAGACGGTCCCAGAAGTTCATGATATGGAAACCAGAAAGAACTCTTGACCCCCCTTCCCTGCCATTAACCCGCAGAAGGTGCCCATAACCATTTGCATGGACAACACCATGTAAAAGATGGGTCGTGTTTTCTAACTGGTGATACACCCAGTCTTCAACATCATTGGTGGTCGTCACATGGTTGCATGACTTACACCTGAATATTGAAAGCATCATACACCACACATTAGATCAATTAGATCTGATGCATCAGAATACTGGTAGCTCCAAAACAACACGCATAACCAATCAAATCGGAAGCTATGAATATGTTTTGGTAAAGTACAACAAATTAATCAACTGACAAAAGCCAAATAACAAGAAAAAAGTTGTTTATGGAAATATAACTTCAAACTTGCAAAATATAAGTTAGGAGATAGTGCCCATTAATCAATTTACCCACCACAACTTAATCTTGAAATTTCTTTTTTCCTTACACAGCCATAGGACTGAGGTGAAAATAAGGACATACAAACTATTGTCCTCTTCCTATCCATGGCAACACAAATTTGCACACTTCCACACATAAGAGCGGCATCATAAGCACGTTATCCATGGCCAACCACATACATGAAACAAGATTCAGGGTCAAGGCCTGTCATAACTCATAAGCAATATGAAATCAAATTGCATGTTTCTTGTAAGAGCATACTAGATGTCAGTTTCAAGACTGATTGTTCAATGCGTTTAACATCCCAATAATTCACATTCATCAAAGCATCATATCATGAAAACAAAAGTGTAGCTGAAAAAAGTATACAAAACAAAGCTATATCAGCTATCTATAGACCCAGACCACAGGAAATCTCCCGCTGCTTTAACATTATTAAAGTAGAGTTACTGGGGCCATTCCAAGTTGACAAAATTAATGTCAAACAAAAAGAAAAGTAATCTCATCACCTACACTGGATTGAATAGCCTTCAATAATTTACCCACTTGGATTATGCAAAGTAAAGTAATCCCATTCACCTACACTAAACTGAAATCGTCCGTCCTATTTTACAATCCTAGATTCAGGTATCACAAATCAAAAGGTATCCTGCAACAAAGCAATAGAAAATAATAAAACTTCAGAAGACGACAGCCCCCACCCCCAAAACAAAACTGAAAATGAATAATCAGAGCCGAAGTTGAAACTTATCAAGGTACTCACTTGGATTCTGACAAATGCAAGGTATCTCCACAGCACATGCAAGGCTTGTGGTAACCACCGATGGAGCTACCATCGGCCTTGATTATAAAGTGGTAACGTTTCCTGCATACTGGGTGGTCACTCCAACCTAAACAAATATTTCAAATATAAAGGAGAATTAAAAAAAAATGGGATCACATCCAGCAATAAGACTTCACTAAATATTATATTATAATAAATTGACATTATACCAGCTAAACAACAGAAAAAAATAAGAAAACTAATCATAAGGGGCATTAGATATAAAAGTGAGATAAAATCAATAAACACGGGACATTCAGACCAATAACCAGGGGGCAAGAAAGATTATGGTTATGACATCCATTTTAGCATTTCAAGCATTCAGTAGCAGTAGAATTAGAAAAAGTTGTTCACCACCAACGGGGGTTGGCGCAGTTGGGTAAGCAGCTGCGCCACAATCCTCCTTACCTGGGTTCGATCCCAAGTAAGGAGATTGTAATGTATTTCTGTTGGGAGCTCTCTCCCCTGGGGTCCCACCAAAGGTGGGCGTACCTTTCGGGCCTATTCGATTGGGGGCGCCAGGACTAGTCGGTTGTCGAGGGCCCATGCTGGTAAATCCGGCGTTGGCCTTCAGGTTAACGCCGGATACCTGGACGGTGGTGCAATCGAAGGCCAAAAATGGTCCAAGCATTCATCAAAAAAAGAAAAAGTTGTTCACCCAAAAAAAAAAAAAAGAATTAGAAAAAGTTTATAGCAAGCAATGTGGCCCCCAGAGAAAATAACGCTGTCATTGCAATCCCACACAAACGACCACAAAGAAAATGTCTTATAAATCCTAGACCGACACATGGCCTTGTGAATAAAGAAGGAATAAAACCGATAGATAAGGAAACAGAAAGGAAAACCCTGTCCTGACCGGGGGGCTACTTCGGATGGGCCCCACAAAGTCCTGTCTCATCACATTAGATAGCCGCCGATAAATTGTATTTTTCTCATCATTGTATCGGCGATAAGTCGTTGTTCCACTCAATAATGCGGGTCAAATGGTGGGCCATAAGCTACATTGTAATCTCAATTAATTAATTATCACAATATTTTTTTCAGATCAGCTTTAATATAGAAGTATTGTTGACTATCCTAGTGTTTTTATTAATTTATGACTCCCTCCGTTATCCTAATTACTCCCTCCGTCCTATAATATAAGGTCTTTTTAATCGAATTGCGGGTTCCTAAAAAATTAGTTAGAGTTAGTTAAAAACAATAAATGTGTAGGAAATATACCATATTGCCCTTATTTATGAATGAGTAAGAGATGGGGTAATTATGAAAAGAAGATGAAAGAGAATGTGTGGGAAAATTAATGCATGGATAAAATGAGAAAAAAAGCATTTACTACTCAAATAAAGTCAAATAGGACTTTATATTGTGGGACAAGATCATTCAAAAAAATGGACCTTATATTATGGGACGGGGAGTATAAAATAGGAATAGTTGTTAACTTGTTATTATGCCACCTTCCTTATTTTTTTCCCCCAACTATGTCATGTTCCTAATTACTATTAGAATAAGATTGCTAGATGTTTGAAAATTTCTCTATCAACTCCCCATTTTACCCCCTTGATTACAAACTCAAAGATATTGTCTCTCTCAAATGTACATGCACTCTTTCCAATGCGTTCTCTCCCTTCTAAGATAAAGGGGGCATATTTGAAAAACAAATGACATCTTTCACATAGTAATTAACTAATTGTAACTAACACTGTAATAAAAACCTAAGGATAATGGAGGGAGTAAAATGTAATTCGATCCTATATTTATGACCATCTTCCCAAATAGCTCTTATATTTTGCACAGGGAGTAATTAATGATTATCATCACATCATATCATATCAGTTCTCCTTTATTTATCTCAGATAAAATATCTAAAATTAAATTTCATATCGCATAACCACTATACCAGGGAGCGTTATAAACAATTTTCCAAATCAGTCCAAAAAAAAAATATATAAACAATTTTCTAATTAGGAGAAACTGGGAAAAAAAAACGATGAAACTAAAGCAAAATATGGGTTGGGTTTCCCTCATCATCATTTTCTCTTATCATCCCTCATAATTACATCACCACCATTAAATTGACTAATGAATTGTTAAGATTTAAAAATTTTGAACACTATAATTTTTATTATTTTATTAGATCATTCTGCAGTAAACTATTTAAATTAAATCTTAATAGTTTAAATTTATTTATTTATTTATTTTTATATAATATATATCATAATTTACTTATTCTTAAATCTGAACCGTTAATTATGTCCATCAAACAGTGGTAATGTGATGATGACGAGGGAACCTGTAACATCCTAAAAATTTATTTAGGATTAGTGGGGGGTAAATAGGAATTGATTAAGGAGAAATGATGGATTATGAGGATATTTGAAAGATTTTGAGGTATCTTTGAGGATTTTAAAGGCCTAGTTTCTCCCTTATTTGGACAATAATAATTTTGGGAGAGATTATTTTTAGGCTCAAAAGAGATTAATATGGGAGGAAATCAATAAAAGATATTATGGGAAAATTTTGAGAGTGAAAAGAAAATTTTTGGTTCAAAAGAAATATCTTATTTGAGAATTTTATGGTCCAGTAGTATATTTCCTGTTCCTGCCGACACTCCTCTCTGCTGACTCTCTCCCGTATTCTCTTTTTACTATTTCAATGATTATTGTTTCAACCAATCACACTCAACTACTATTTATATATATTATATTATATTATTAATATAATATATTATTATTATAGTATTATATTATATTATATTATATTACTATTATATATATATACACTCACCGTTACTTCCTGCTTCCTTCCTTCCTCATTTCTTCATTTTCTCTCTCTCTCTCACGTCTCTCTCTCTTGCTCTCTCTTTCCACCATATATATATTCCTATCATTGGACTTATCAGAGCTCGTTGATATAGGAATATTAAGCTTTTCGGCCAACTAAGCACATTTTTGGATTCCCGTAAGTCTCATCTACATTTCTATGTCATTAGTTTTTCAATTTGTTATACTTGAAAAATTAGACCTTGTCTAAGTTGATATTTTTGGGAGTCCTAAAATTAATAAATTGAAGCTTAGGCCTCGATTATGAGTTTTTCTGAGTAGATTTTTCATTGTTGGAAGTTTTCCTAATTATTAGGAATTTTTGGATTTATGGACGTTTTAGAAATTGGAGCTTTTAAATTATTCGAGGTGCTTATGGGTAAATTGATGATTTTTAGAGGTTTATTAAGGTCATATGAGGGGATTTAATTAATTGATTTGATTGGGGTTTTCACCTAAAGAATTATTGAGGGATTATTGGATGTTAAGGAATTTTATAAATAGTTATTGGAAAGATTAATAATTTTGGATATATGTATAAATGGAGTAGAGATAAATTTTAGAGATAGAAAGGGAGAATAAATATTAAATAGAAATTTAAAATAAGTAAGGGCAAAGAAAGGGTAGTAAGTAATTTATTTTCCAACATGTGAAATTGTTGGATAAATAATTAATTTTGGTTGTATGTATGGTTGTGTAGTGCTTGAATTGCACTAAGTTAGCACGGGGGAGCTGCACTATTGTGAGATTGGTGCCAGCTATCAGGTAACCGCTTTCTGCTTGTTTATGTGTGTGTGTAGTGTTAGTAAGTAATTTGAAATATTATTATTTGAAAATCATGATATTATATGGAGATGAGATTTTGAATCACAATTGATATATGATTATCAATTGATGATTGATGAGATATAGAAATGAGATCTTGGAATATTAATATTTTTATAATAAATGTCCTGTGGAGTATTATTTTGAAATGGCATAAATTTGTGATGTGAAATATTTGAAACGGAAATATGTGGTTTTGGAAATTATTTAATATATGTATATCAAGAAAATATTGGAAGGCCTGGTGCCTGATTGTGGTGTTGCATATCTATGTGTTGTATGTGAGAAATTATTTGGGTATGTGACACCGGTGAATTGGAAATTGTGCCATCACGTGATGAGGTACCCTGTTGCGCCACAGGGACTAATTGATATATTATGAGAAATAAAGGAGAGAAAGACGAAAGAGGGGATATCGCCCCTTACGGATTCAGAAAGGACAGAGATCCTTCTAATCTGTGGTACTATTCAGGGAGGGTAGAGAGTCCCTCGTGAACTGTACCGTGGTGATCAGGGGTGGGTGGAAGGTCCCGACTGGTCCCACATGTTTTCCCAACGCTTCTATTAAGATTCGTTTGGGTTGTTTGTGATTATAAATGATATATATAATTCTTGGAGATGATTGGGATGGAATATTTTGCACTTATACACTGTGAAAAGATATTTGGGACCAAGTTATGCATTATATGTGAATACCTGAACATGCTGTTTGAACTAATATATATACATATATGTATTCCACTGGACACCTTGCTAGCACACACTGCATTTAGATGAGTAGTCAGTGGTTGCGTTTGGGGCTACCCCCGTTGATCTCACTTTTGCAGGTCCTAGGAGCGAAGTAGGAGGTCAAGGGAATGATCCGGGAACTTCTCACTGATATTGTGAGATACTCTGGACCAGAAGGACAGGAGGTATTGCCACATTTAGGATCATATTTTGTATGATGCTTCCGCTGAACCTTGTTCCTATTCTGGGAGAAAATTATTGTATAATACCTATTATGATATGGTATTTTAAGAATGATGTGTGGAGTTTAATCATGCATAATGAAATTCTCTGTTATTGTACTGGGAAGGAAATTATATTGTGATGACAGAGATTGGAATTGAGGTTGAAATATATATATAAATATTATGGAAAGATCTTTTTTTTCTAACTATGTTAGTTATTTTAGTAAGTTAATTCTTTTTCCTAACATAGTTAGCACTATAAACGATTTAATTTTTTAATTGTGAGTGTTTAATAGTGGGATTAGGGAGTTAGTGTTACAGAACCCAACCCAAAGCCATATAAAATGGTATAAATGGAAAGAGAATCGGTCACCTAGCGGCGAGTCAACTCACCAACAACTCGGCACTGATCGCAGTAGACTGATCTAGATCTGGCCACATCCTCTTCCACGACGTCAAGGCACACCACCGGCGGCGGAGATTCCGGCGACTCCGTCGTCTGGTCGCCGACTCGGAACAACATCTGCCACGTCAGCAGGTGAGGGAAAAGCGCCGACGGCGGCGGAAGGAGCGCGTACTTCGATAGGAACGATCTCACGTTCGTACGGAACGGTCCGCCGGTGAAATCATCACCTTCCGCGACGGCGAGCAACGACGGCGATGGAAAAGTGAGGAAGTCGTAGAAATCAGCCGTCACTCTCGTCTTCATCCTCTTCAATGGCTTCACTCCTTTCTCGACCATAATGGTGGAAACCTAAACGGCTCGCCGGAAAATGCACAGAAGTTAACAGATCGGCGGTGGAAATGAGAAACGGAGAGTGAAGATCGACGGAGGTTGATCCGCGATGATCGGAAACTGTGATTTGCCGTTAGAGTATGGATGTTATGATTCCGTATCACTTTCCAGAATTTATTTATATATACACACACACACGTGTACGCATATGGAATGGATCAGAAATGGTTGAGAGAATGGAGTGAAAAGTTCAAGGAGCGAGATTTTAGTATTATTCTTTTGGTTATTATCATTGGTCGTTGCCCGAATTTATTGTTGCAAAAGGACCACCAGATTTGTTTCTTGAGAGAAAAAATTGATGACATTTTCATTGTATCTATGGCCTATAGTATATGCATGCATAAACGAATGCCTTAAAAAAAACCAAAAATCATTTTAAATTAAATTCCATTTTTGAGAAATGTAAGAATCAACAAAACTTTATTATTGCAGGCTTTGTTTACGACAGAATATAAATATATATAGATATATCACTATGAAGTCTAACCTAACACAATAATTTTACCCTATAAATGAATGCCACAAGTTTTATATATAAAAACATTTAGGCAAGTTGAGCCTCAACCCACGAGACAAGAGGCGCTTTTCGATCAAAGAATGTTTACAAAAATACTAACATAATGCCCACCACCAACAAAGTCCTTGGATATGCCACAAGATTTGAATTCATAACTTTCTAAATAATGAATCAGCTTCTTACCAACTCATCAATAAATCCCACAAGTTGCCAATGCTATGTAGACATGCAGTTATACCCAAAAAAAAAAAAAACGGCCTAATCCCTCAATAGTTGGGTTCTTGGGTTTTCAAGTGGTGGTTTGGATTTGATGCGTTCACAGGCCCAAACCTTCGCTTTTACCACCCTGCTTAGTGATTACAATCAGTTTGCTACCCTGCATTGCCGTTTGATATTATATCATAGAACTCGATCAACAAAAACAGACATAAAGAGGTGGGCAGATCACAAATTACCAGAATTTACCACATTATGTTTTTTCCCTAACTAGACTTTCACCTTCACATATCAAAAGTCATGATTATACAATACATTATAACGGCTAATCATATAAGATCTATGCAGCTTCTTAGCATCAAAAGGAAGCCATTGGTATGGAGACTAGCTTCAAGAACAAGTTTACAGGTGGCCACCTACCAAAACCCGTTGTGCTAGTAACGGTCAGCCAGAGAGAAAGCAAATTCAATTCATACTTGCATCAATAAGACTAGGATGCTGCAATAGAAGACAATTTAGTGTGGTCTAGCAACGAAGGTTAAGGTTTATTTTTTTCTGTTGTTTTTTTTTTTTTTGTTGGGGGGGGGGGTGTTCTGAATAGTGTAATAACAACAATAATAGCATCCCGACACAGACCTAGTTTAGAAGTGAATTTTAGTCTAATGTTACATAAAAGTCTTTTAAGAGAGATTATGTCACATAAGCTATAATTAAGTAAATTATTTAGCTTCATTAATCTTCCCAAATTAGATAAATAGGTCTTATATTCAAGAAAAAACGGAGAATTTATATCCCTTTCCATCAAATAGCAGGATAAAATTCATCAAAAAAAAAAAAATTAGCAGGATAAAAGTTTGCATTGATTACAGCCATTGCACAAATTCTCAGGTAAAGAGATACAAAGTTAATCCTATCCTTACAACAGAATCAGGTTTGTACAGACATCATTTCTGGCACTTTAAACAGCAATATATTTTCGCTAGTATAATACAGTTGTCAATGGAAAAAAAAAAATCAATACCTGCCATCAGCTGGGTTATAATGGTTTATATCGCTTCATATTCTGTTAATCAGAGATAGAAAAGAGCTGACCCCAATTTTCACCTTTCCACCTGTACACCAACACATGAATATAACAATCTTATTTCCCACCCTTTTTAAGTTTCCAATACTGGCCATATCAGAGATATTGAAAGATATGTAGATGACATCAATAACAGAATGAACTGACTAGTTTCCATGCTTTGTCGAAGTGGAGACAAAGAAAAATGACATTTAACAGAGAGACTGACTATCAAGAAAGGGAGTAAAACAATTTTACAAGCAAATGATCAAAACAGACACAGAAGGATGAATACTTCTTAATACTGAAAACCAAATTAAATTACTTGCGACATATAAGCATAACATGAGGATTAGTAAGTCAGATGGTAATAACATACATATAAGTTGATATGTTCAGAACGGGATTACATTTACATATTATGACTTCTTCCTAAATTTTAAGGTAAGGAAATATAAAGCATCGCTCACTGCTTCATATTTTTGGCTTAACTATTTCACATATACCAGTATAACTTTTCTATAAACTGATGTGCCCTAACTCATTTAAGCAGCATCATTCTACAATAAAAATGAAGCAACAGCTACCGATCCAAACGGTTAACATTAACCACTAAAAGTAGTTAAAAACACATCTATGACTACTAAACTAAAAACCCATTGTACCTGGCTTTCCCCATTAGAAATGGGAAAAGTGCTAAGGTGGAATAGTAACAACCAAGTAATTGCTCAAGATAACATGAGAAAAAACTGAATTGATGGTATTGGCTTAGCTACAAAAGCCATACCACTAGTATGACAGAATTGCCTTCTTCACAGAGAAAACAGACTGAATGACGAACAAAGGGAGAAAAATTATTGTAGCTAGTTTGAGAGTTGAGATGCAAGAAATCTCTCCCAACAGCTCTTCAGAATTCATCCATACCTTTCACTCAGATTCTTCCCTCACCTAAACCTATCTTCATTAAAATTGCCAAAGTCTGCCCATCCTAAGAGTAACATGAGCCTGCTGCCCCACTCCACCCAAAGCCCCAAAACCATAACATAACAACTTCCTCACAGACTCCTTAAGTAATTCTACTGTCCCATCCAACAAACAATTACAAAATAGCAGCCTGAAACACTGAAATGAGGAACAAGTTGTACATAATCAGCACATACTATAGCAAACCAACTTTTCCATTAGTCCCCCAAAAATAAATATGACAACTGGACGTGCACAAATTGGTGATATATATAGAAAACACTAATTTTATGAAGCCATAAAATTGTATATTTTCTAATCTAATATAGCTCTTATTCTTACCTCACAGTCTCACAAGTTCCCAGTCTTCTTCTGACATGTCAAGAAAATTAACAGTGCCAACTGTGCCATCATCAAACAAAATCTGCAAAAAGCAAATACATATAAGTTTGATCCAAAAGCTAATCTTAGTTATTGAAGATCCAGCTAAGGAATATTTTACCAAATGCTTTTTGGAATAATTATCAAACCGCTTTATAATCCCAAACCTGGAGCATCATGTTAATAAAAAAAAGATCACAACCCATTCCTTTAATAAAAAATATATAAAGGTTACTTATTGAAGAATGTAAAAATATCATATGCATTCAAGAAGGATATCACAGTTAAAAAAAATAAATGTAGAAGCTACCTCTCATATATTCTAACAACTTGACCAATGCAATTGTGCGAGCATTTTTGTTGGCCAACATGAGGACTTCCTAAAATCCGAGCACAATAGAAAATATGGGTGTTTAATACCATATAAAGATGATCCTGAAGAAGATAATGTCTTAAAGATACAAATCATGGTTTCTATCTAACAAACAATCAAGAAACACAACTCAATCAATTGTTATTTTCCAAAAGAAAAACAACCTGTATGCAACCCTCCATTTTGATAAACCTGTCCCATACAAAAATTCAACAATTAGTCTACATGTGGTAAGACAGATCTAAATATTATAGCATATTGTGCATTATAAAAATAATAAAAAACCATTAAGCTGATTAAGAAGCACCCATTTGGTTGACTAGTATGTGAATTGGAAAGAGAACGGCTGGAGTGAATGTTTGTTAGCACCCATGAAATGAGAACGGCAGTTACTTGTGAATCATTCAAAATTAGTTTAATAACCCCCCCCCCCCCCCTTCAAAAAAAAAAAAAAAAATCCCAATTCATCTTATTATATTCATCCACACCAAAACCTTTAGTTAACACCAACATCCACCCTGTACCGCTGCATTTGACATCATCACCAGAGTAATATTTATTATCTATGGTGTCTTTTCAATTAATCTGTTTCGTGTTTAGCCTGTGATCTCTTTGGGGGCAGTGCGCATAAAGGTTGCAAACTTCTCCCCCCACCCCACAAAAATAAAATCTCATTTTCCCTATGTCCACATCATAACATGGGGGTAGAAACATTAAAGTTTCTTTTCCCATGGAAGGGGAAGCAGAATAATACGCCAGGGTCAAGTCAAAACAATGCTCTATGCCTTACCCAGGCCCTATCCTTAAAGATTTGGTGACTCGTCCCTCACCAATAACTTTTTTTTTGGGGGGGGGGGGGGGGGGGCGGATCATGGTGAAGACCCCTATTAACAAGAAAAAAAATAAACAGGGCATGTCTTTGATCACAAGTCTAGTTAATGATGATAATATAGTACTGCAAATCTGTGGACGTCAATTGTTATTTAAGTTTATAGCCCAAATTAAAAGAGTTAGCACCTGAAAGAATTCCTTGATAAAGAAGCTGAAATGATGTTTAGTTTGGCATAATTGAAACGGTTAAATAAAGCATATAATTGTTGCTTAGGAGAAGATGAAACCACCTGATATGCAACTAATTTTAATGCAGCATCAGAAGCCATTTTGGGCTTGGGTGGTCGAACCCCCAGCTTACGCCTGCATGTAACAGCACCACAATGACAATCCTGATCTGCACCAAACTGAACAAACCTGCTATATATTTAGCATCCACTGTAGTGTCCATCAAATTATCTGAGGCAACCCTCAACTGTAAATATGAAATTAAAATGAAGCAATTGCTCGTACTGGTAATCATATGTCAGATGTTCCCCCTTTTTAATGTTACGACTCGCAAAAATGCCAATTCTCGTTTCACCATCAATTATCCTTAAAAAAAGAAAGCAAAAAGAAGATATAAGATGAAGTATATAAAAATACTATATAGGACTTGAAACACCTAATAGCATGACCATGTGAGTAAAAGAATTAGTGCTCAACCATTTCTGCATCTCAGTGTTGGGGCAGCAACTATGGTTGATGTATCTTGATTTGTTTCCCTTGAATGTTGCATCAATCACCATATCTCGGTTGATTTCGCATAAGTAGAAGTTTTTCTCCCCTCGATGTTTCATATTCCAAAGCCTACGTTCACATTCTTTGTCATCAATGACTGCTAGAAAGAGGCAACATCTATTAATCAATTAATACGTTTTAAAAGAACACAAACACAAATAATGACGGATCATTGATCACCTTCTCCTACATATTCTATCACAAAATCCCCTTGCTCAATATCCTCATCTGCCACGATTCCTGAACCACATTTCTCTGTCTACAAACAATACGATAACATCAGAAAACAGTATGCAAGCAGAAACATTGAGAAATGGCAGTGGTTACATTGTTTCAAAGAATTCTATTAGAAGATTTGCAGATAGATGCCCTTCTGCATGAAAAATAAAGGTGGAAAGATAGGGAAGGAGCAGAGGTGGCTGAGGAAAATGAGGTAACTTCAGAAAAAAGTGCAATTTTAAACATAATTGATTTCAAATTCAATTTTACATTTTACCTTTTTATTTATATCCTTGACAGAACTTAATAAAGACTCCTCACACTTTAAAGGGAGGATGCAAAGATTACATTTGGTTAATTAATAGTACGTCTATGCATAAAAATGGGAATACAAATTGAAAATGTGTGGCCTAATTAGACGATCATGCCAAATAAAATGCGGTAACAGGTACAAACAAGCAGTCATCAACTGAGTGAAGTTTACATGCCTATAAATTGAATTATGATCTTGGAAGAAACTACCAAGGCCAGTATAAGAATAAATTTCAAGGCAACATAGTTCATAAACTTCAAATTTTCAGATGAGGAAGTTAAAATTTACTGAAAAAAACAAGCAGAGAAAACTGTGAGAGATATTTACATCATAAATAAATAAATAAATAAATCCTTGAGTCAGTACCTTGACCAGTTTCATCTTCTTCATGGGTCGACTATGAAATGGTCTGTTCAGACAGGAGCTCCCACATTTACAGCCTGAAGAGCAAGTAGAGAACAGCATCCTGCAGGAACAGTCAACATGGTAAACACATATCACAGCAGAATATAAATACCCAGAAACAATAAAAAAAATAAGAGCTAAAGCTATTAGTAGTTGTCAAAATCATGCAATGCATGAATCAAATATAATGATTTTCAATGGGTCAAAATGCTGAAATGATATTAGATAGCCGCCATAAAAGTAGCCATGGATCAACCATGGAATTGTATCAATCAGCACAGTCCAAGACATCACCAAAAAATCATGAAAATCAACTATTTAGAAAATACTGGACAACACCTAAGTTGAAAACTCAGGTGCATCTTAAGTTCATGAGCCAATTCAGTCAGTTGTTTTGTGTGTGTGGCTGGGTGGTTTTTTTTTTTTTTGGGGGGGGGGGGGGGGGTGATTCACCCCTTCTAATTTTAACAATGAGAAAACCAAAACAACCCATAAAAATTGTTCAGTTTAAAAATGGAAAAACTAGTGAGGAATAGGAAGCTTTTAACTCATCACAAAGCACTTCTCGTCAAATAGATAAAAAATTTGACCATATGCAGGAAATTATATAAAGTATATATATTTAGAATGCAAAGATAAATAAAGGGGGGGGGGGGGGGAAACAAATGGTGAAGAAGACAACACCTACCCACAGAGGCAATCTTTACCACATACACTAGAAGATCCAGCTGAGGGAGTACAAGAACAGAAAATGCCATTATCATCATCAAGTCGTTTCCTGACCTTCTTCGTGCGATATATATCTTAATTCATAAGGATCAACAAGGATAAAGAATGATAGAAGAACAGATAAAGCATGTGAGAGCAAAATTAACACTTCAGAACAAAGAAGGAAACTGTGACCAATTCTAGATTGGATGATACCTGACTCACATCATATAGAAACGCCTAACAAAGTTTTAATAAATAAAAATCCAAACAGGAAAACTAAAAGCAGATGCATGATATTGAACTAGATGAGAGGTATAACAAGTTTGCCATAATTAATGAAAGATACTGCGTTTTATAGAGGTGTATGGCATTGACTTCCACTTATTAAACCAATCTGGAAGTTCAAAGTCTACAGATTCCCGTTGTTCCTTCACCAACTTGTCAAATACAACCTTCAAGCTAGTTTGCCCAGACTCCTATTAAACAGAAAAAGGAATGAATTCAGTCAGTAGCCCAAATTCAAATTAAAAAGATGATTCATCATTGATTATAGCATGAATGGGAATTGTAAGCACAAAATCATTAGATCACAATAATATGTTGTGAAGAAGAAAAAGTAAGACCCTGTAGATCACAATAACATGTTGCGAAGAAGAAAAGGTGAGACCCTATCAGATAATAAGATATTTTCGTGAATAATAAGTTTAAAATCAAGTAAAATAAAGAAAAAGGGAAACTATCAAAAACATTCGTGCTATTTAACCATGGTTTATTTTAAAGTCACCCACATACCTTGCAAGTACGCATGCAAAAATCAAAAGCCACTTAACATAAACTAAAATCAAAACCCTTTGCCAAGGGAAGAGTTTGGTTTGAATAAATTATTAAATTTTTTAACTATGCTCAATAGAGGCCATAAACATCCCACTGAAACTAATAAATTGAGTTTTAAGAAAATATACTAAAGTTCATAAACAGCGACCAGACAACCTTCTTCATGGCAAACATAGTCATATAAAAATCACTGGATGAAGTCCATGGTAGAAATTTCACTAAAAGAACTCAAACCATAAATTGGATATTGGAAATTCACACCTCAGTATCCACACATGAGACTTCCTTCATCCCCTCAAAGCATGTTTTGCCTACATGGAGGAGACATCAACATAGGTGGAGTATCTTAAGGGCAATGGAAAAGATATATAAAAGGACAAATATTTACAATCAAATGGCTATAGTAACACTTTCAATCTCACATTCTAGAAAAAAAATATGCACTAGATGGAAGCACATGTAGAATTTTCTAACGTATGAAAGTAGAGAGGGAGGGGATGGCGAGAGAACGCAATTTCAGCAACAACAGGATGGCTTAGCATTGGTTCTTTTATACTCCCTCCGGTCCTAAATATAAGATCACTTTGACTTTTTTTTGTGGAAGTTAAGGAAGCAAATTAGACCACTAAATTATAACATATGTCACGTGAAATTAGATTATAGGTTAGTTTATAAGTAGAACAAATTAGTTTTGAAGAAAAAATATTATTTTTGGGACTGAAACTACTCTTTTTTTGGATTAGAAAAAAAAGTCAAAAAAGTCAAAGTGGTCTTATAATTAGGACCGGAGGGAGTATTAGAAAAGAAGTAAGAACAAGGACCCATAGACTGCAAACTTGTATAAAATACAAAATAGAATTCAAGATAAATGCATGAAAGGTTTAACAAAAGGTATGAAATGATTCACTCAGCATACACAATAGTAAAAGATATTTAAAAATTGGGAAATGGAGAAACATTTTGAGCAGAGAAGTACGACATCCACAGAGAAAATGATCAATTTGCAAGTATTTTTCTTCAAGAAAGATGTCAAACTCTGGGAATTTTTTTTCTGCTCCATTAGCTTTCTTCAGCTCAAATCCAAAAGAAACGAGAAAACCAGTCAAAGGGCATTCAAATAATTAAAGCTCGCATACAGAGTTAACCAAATAATCCTTTTAGGCGAAAACCCAGGTAGAATCCTTCCTAATGCCAATGACTACCAGCCACAACATGAGTAAGCATCGCCAAAAAAATCAGTCACAAACCAAAGCGAAGAGCACACAAGAAGAGCGAAGAACGAGAGGGGGACAGAGAGAGAGAGAGAGAGAGAGAGAGAGAGAGAGAGAGAGTTACGTACAATAGATCCGATATGAAAACGGAGATTCAGAAGAAGAGTACCGTTGAGCTGCGGATATATGAGGAAGATAAATCGAAATCAAGTGGTGAATACGATAATTGAAGAAGGGACTGTGAAGAGAGAAGAGAGACAGACGAAAAATGAATCTGGGGGCGGGATCGGTGAGAACCTTTGGCTAGAGAAAAAAAAAAGTACATGAATGTAGAAATTGGATTCGGGAGAAGGAAGGACTGTATATTTTGACTGAACAATAATTGGGGGGCTTTTATTTTACTGTTATGACCGCAATGCAATTAAACCGCTTTGGGAATGGTCTAAGTCTCAACTGATTGCAGGCACTTTTTAATTAAAAAAAAAATTGGAAAAACCAACCTCCAAATAAAGGAATTAATTACAAAACGATTTCATGAGTTGTCAATGCAGCTCATTAATAGCCATGTTTGGTACGGAGTAATGGATTTGAAGGAGTGGAAATGGGAGTGGGAATGGGATTGGGGTTGGGAGTGGAATTGGGAAAGAGACTTTAAAATCATGTTTGGTACATGACAATATTGAGAGGGAATTGATGCATTAAATTTATTTTATAACTATATACAAATCATAAAAGTACTATAATACCCTCTTAAAAAATACCCGATGGAATTAAAACTGCCACCTCATCCTAGTTGATGTAAACACAAAAAAACCCCTCTATGAAAAAAAAATGCATCATATGCTTCAGTAGCTCAACCACGCTCTAGGAAATAAGGATAATAAGAAATGCTTGTGGAAAAACGACATGCCAGTGGAGAAGAATGACAGATGAGGGAGGAATAGTTTACCAATGAAGAAGAAACGTGCGACAGCTCCTGATGGGAAAGGTGAGCAAGAGTGATGAGAGGCAATGAGAAGATTATCCTAACATAATTAGGTCAAAATAAGAGGAGTTATGTTGTCTGAAATTATTATAACCAAATATATTTTTGTCCTGAAAAATTTCATTCACAGTATTGAAATTGCAATACCAGGGGAGGTGGGTTTGCCCATTCCCACATATGTGGTAATGTTCAATCCCAAGGTATTACCAATACCACCTACCAAACAATAAAAAATACTCATTCCCTAACCCATTCCCAATCCCACACCCCCATTCCCACGTACCAAACACAGCCATATGTGTTTGGTACGTGGGAATGGGGGTGTGGGATTGGGAATGGGTTAGGGAATGAGTATTTTTTATTGTTTTGTAGGTGGTATTGGGAATACCTTGGGATTGAACATTCCTACATATGTGGGAATGAGCAAACCCACCTCCCCCATGGGATTGCAATTTCAATGCTGGGATTGAAATTTTTTAGGACAAAAATACCCTTGGTTATAATAATTTCAGACAACATTACCCCTATTAATTTTGATCTAATTAAGTTAGGATAATCTTCTCATTACCTCTCATCTCTCTTGGTCACAATTCCCAAACTAACGAAAACATGGTTCTTCTCCACCGGTAAATTACTCCTCACTTATGTGTCGCCTCTTACTGATGCTTTATTTTGTTCTTTGCTATAATTTGATTTTGCCTTTTTTTGGGAACAAAAGACTTATATTAAATAAAAACTTTGTATGTACAATGAGCTATTCTGGGTGCTAGGTTCTATACAGTGTAATCTAAAGGCAGAGGAAAGACAAAAAATCTCGTGACCCTATGCTTTACATGTTTATGAGAAAATTTCCTTTATATTTGGTTTCTTTGTTATTAGACTATTATTATAGTTTGTCTAAAAAAATTGTCTATTTTAACTTTATATAAATAATATTTTTGATATAGAATAAAACAATGACGGGGTGACATTTTTAATTCCGTTGGGTATTTTTTTAAGAGGGGTATTATAGTATTTTTATGATTTGTATATAGTTATAAAATAAATTTAATACACTCATTCCCTCCCAATATTGTCATGTACCAAACGTGATTTTAAAGCTTTTTTCCCAATCCCACTCCCACTCCCACTCCCATTCTCAATCCCATTCCCACTCCCATTCCTTCAAATCCATTGCTTTGTACCAAACATGGCTTTAAGTTGTCAATGATGGCTCCTTGAGTTGTCATAGGCTCTGATTGTGATTTATTCATTTATTGGGACCTCATAATGATTTTCCAAAAAAAAATCTCTTTCAAGTAAAAAGATAAATCATATCCATAGACAGGGAAATCTCAAGTTAATGTCAAGGGACACTTGTAATTGATACTCCTCCGGTCCTAAATGTGGGACCTATTTAGGGATGTGAGCTTTGTCCTAAATATAAGACATCTTTTTAATTTGTTTTAACATTTTCCTAAATTATCTCTATTAACAAGAGAGGGAGGGTGGGAATAAAGTTTGATGGGTATGGTGCTTTTGTAGTATTATGTAATTTTAACTAACATCTTTAATCCAATCAAGTTAGGTAAATAAGTCTTATATTTAGAACAGAAAGAAGTACTTAGTATTCATATGTTGTAAAGCAGAGAATTTCAAATTTATCATAACGATTTTCTATTTTAAGTTAACAATTCACAACCCACATCTCTCATTTTCCCATTAGTAGGCCAATGTTGAAAATCCACTATTGTCAGTATTCACAAGTTTATGAGCAATCAATAAGGCCAATGTTGAAAATCATCTCATGTTAGTATTTATAAGTTCGAAATAGGGATTTCTAACTTTATCGTAAAGATTTTCCATTTTATGTTAACAATTCACAATCACTTCTCTCTTTTTTGCCTAACCAATTAACAATGTTATTGCTAAAAATCTTATGACGCTAGTACTCAGAAGTTTAAAATAGGGATTTCCAACTTTATCATAATGATTACCAACTTTAAGTTAACAATTCATAGCACACTTACCTCTTTTTCCTATTAACAATTGACAAGACCAATATTCAAAATCCCAACGCTAGTATTCATAAAATAAAAATATGGATTCCAACTTTGTTATAACGATTTTTTTATTTTATGTTAATAATTTACAACTCACATCCCTCCTTTTCCTTTGCTCAAAATTACAAGGGTCATTTGTGTCTTTTGATAAGATATGGAAATCACATATTCTTCACTTGGACTGCCTTGAGATTTTCCTAATTGCCATGTTATAAGTATGACTCTATACCCGGTTAATCTATCATTATATGTTAACTTTGGTGTGTTTGGGATAGCTTTTTTTCTTGCCAAAAGTAGTTGATACCGGGGAAAAATCACTTAAAAGTGGAAAAAGCACTTTAAAAAAATATCATACCTCGGAGGATGGATATCGCTGCTCCCTAATCACCTAATCAGTAATTATCTAATCCGGTTGATACTTAATATAAATTAATAAAAACTTTGAAGCATCTACGATGAATTGTGAACTTATATATTTATTTCAAAATTTCAAATAAAAACTACCTAAACTATGACTTCCTCATTTATCTTCAAAATTGGATATATGATGATGAATGAGTGATAAACAGTGAAATTAAAAGTACAAAAATAAGATATAGACCTTGTACAAAGTCACACTATGATAGCACACTCTCAAGTGGAAGGTGGTTGCTTCAAAATCTAAACAAATTTTTGTGAACTTTTGGTACCAACCTACAAGTCAGTGAAATTCTATTGGATGTTCTATATACATTCTTGTACTCTCTTCTTCCCATTGTTTCCTCTGCTTCCTCTGAGCTTGGAACGGACTGATCTAATTCATTGTGTTTCAAAGCCTGAGCATCATTTACAGCCTGAAAAAGAGGAATTTCAAAGCACGAGTAAATAAAAGAAACCTAAGATTTACAGAGTAAAATAACATTAAAAAAAAATTGATTACCCCATCATAGCAGTGTACTTCAGCATCGTTTATACCATGCAAGTAATCTGCAATGGCATCAATGATGTTACAAACATTTTGAAAGAAAACTTACTCGTTACATTCTTTAGTATAAGAACTCTTTTAATATAAGAACTCTTTCGGGGGTTGAATTTGGTCATAAATATAAAATCTCAATCCATTTTGTCTCCTATATTTGCCTTTTCCAGAGATCATACCATATTTGTTATAACTAACAAATTTTCTCATTTCCTTAATTTATCCAAATTAGTTCAGTACCTCTTACATTAAAATGAGGAGGTCATACTGAAGAGCAAACTTCAAAACAGGGATTCTAGAGAATCTGATAACAACCTGAATACGCTTGATCCTTGAATATCAGAAGACTACAAGGCATCAACAAGAAAGAAAATGGGTGGTGATCATCAAGCCATTTGCTTTTCTCAGTCTTTATAGTTCCATCATCATCATTATTAGTGCCAATGACATCATGCGAATCTAGTTTCAATCTGGAATGGGGAGTGAAGTCCATGACCGCAGGAGATCCGAGAGAAAGAATTGCTACAACAGGAAAATAGGCAGGCCCATCCTGGTGTGGCTGTAGAAAAATAACAATGTTAAAAGACAAGATAAGATCATAGAACAAATAATGATTCTTAGCGGTTAAATCTGCACAAATCCAGCATTCCATTCACCTTTTCTTTTTATATCAAGACAGTGTATTGTTCTAGAAACGACCATGACAATGCAGATCAGAGCTTCTTGTTGACATCAAAAAAGAAAGGGAAAAATGCAAAACCCCCAATCAGTTTTGGATCATTAGCAAACGATGCAGATCACGCCTATTATGTTTCTTTTCGTGCCTAAGAATTTATACTTCTTTTAACTCACTTGAGAATATTGGGCTGAAAGGCTCTTTTATGCAATTTGAATGATTTGAGATGCATAATTTTAATATATTTGTTTCAAGATTACTTTTGTCTAGGGTTCATATTTGATAATATCAGGAATTCAAATTATGCGTCTTGTTGCTGCACAACCCTTATTTCAATATTTTGGTTGCTAATATTTAGTTGCAGACTAAAGAGGAGGTGTCAGATGACAAATGAAAGAATTTAAAGTAGCATATATATTAAGTGTATCAGCAAGAAGCCAAAAACAAAACAAAAATATCTAAATCCGGAAGGATAATAGCTTGAAGGGGATTTGTAGATGAAATGACCCAATCAAATTAGATGCAAAAGATGAGAACTTATTAGACAAATGAGTGCAAGAATCTTCAAAATGAAAACTGATGTTAAACAATCAGCAATGAAACTTTCAATGCAAACTTTCCAAGTATAATTCAATGCTGAAAGAAAGGGGACGTGAAAATACAAATGAAGGGCTAAGAGAGGGGCTTGAGGCTCAGCACAAACCATTATGCCTTGGTTAGGTTGGTATTCATTGATGAGAACATGATTGATGGCTGATGGGAATAGTCCTGATTGTTCATATATTTTTTGGGTGAGGTTTGTCAACCATGGAGGCACTGCAAGAGACAGAGCTTGTGATATCAGCAGGACATTTAAAAACAGGAGCAAATTTAATATTGCTTGCAGCAAAACAAACTATATAATTCATTAGGAAGTTGAATATGTATAGTCATTTCTTCCTCTCCTTGAGTAATTAAGAAAAAATTATAAACAAAAAATAAAACTAAAGTCATGCAAATTAATATAAATTTGTTGCATTATCTTCACAGTCCAACAACATAACATTTTACCAACTTATACAGAAAAAATACAAACCCAAACTTGTCTGGCATTTATAAAGATAGCCCAGCAATGATAAGACCCACATCATAAAACATAATTCTAATAACTGAAACAATAACTAGGGGAAAACAACCAAATAAACTTAAAAAGTATCACTATTGTAGGCACACAAAGCTTTCTTATTAGGAACACTCAAATGCACCAGGTCGAAAGTTCTAAAAAGTTTCTTACTATTTAAATAAATGACAGGTCCAAGATAAGAGCTTAGTTGTCGGCAAGATTGTCAAACTCGTGATGTGAATGTAAAATTGGATCATAAATTCTAATCGTAAACTCGTAAATGTTTACTTTTATTAAGAAATACGTGTTTAAAGTATATAATCTAATAAGAAATACAAAAAATAACAACAATTTGACTTAAATACATTTTTACTATGAAATGCTGATATTGAGTATATCAACGTTCATACTTTGTCAAAGTCAATAAAAAATTTTCTATACAATTTTTATATAAACTCATTGAATATGGTCAAATAAAAAGAATTATCATGAGATTTAGAGCAAGTTAACGTTATTATTTCATAAAGTAGAAACGTAAAAAGGGTAAACTCGGTGTGTAAACTAATGAGTTTAACCGAATTTACACCTAATATGAATTTAAGTGACTCATGATATTTTTTGGACAGGTAGAATTGTAAAAAGGGCAAAATCGGAGAGTCATTTGGCAAGTTTGACAACAATGGTTGTCGGTGTCTAGAAATAACTAACACGCACACGCACACAGGCAAGAATGACTATCATATAGCATGCATATAGCATTAAGATTAAAAAAGCAGGTTTTTCTCACTTACAAGGTTGAGGTAGAAGTCCCTTCTCATGCACCACACCACCTGCCAAGGAAAATAGGTCAGAAAACCAAATTGACATAAAAAAAGAATGAAAGCGCTCAGCCTACGCCAGCCTTGAATAAATTTGAGAATTCAACCATTCCTGAATTTTAAAACAAAATAATTCTTCTTAGGGACAGAACAGCCCATACATACCTGCTAAGTCCCAATAATTTCAATCCCTAAATTCCTTATACTGGTATTGTTAAATGGTAATAGGCATTATTGGTTACTTATTTGAGACCTTTTAGTGATGGGGTCCATTATAAAGGTGTGATCTTGCCAAACAATCTATGTTTATGCGTACCTAGTAATTTAATTGTGTCTTACATGTTATAACATAATCTGTACTCACATATATTACATATTGAAAGGAAAACACAAGTAGAATACAAAAGTAAGCATACCCCAATTCTGTAGCCTTCTATTCTTCAAAGACTTCCACTTTGACGGAGTAGCTCCATATATCTGGAAAAGGAAAAAAGAAAAAGAAAGTAAATAAAGAAAAACGGGAAGTTTGAAAGGAGAATCAGTAGAAAAGTGAGCATAAGAACAAGTGAAGATACATTATTGAGAAGAAAATTCTGTTCATTGTCTGAAATGAAGTTGGGTATGTATAGAACAGTTGGGAGAGATCCACCTTTGTAATCATGCAATTTCTCACTTCCTTCCATCAATCTGCAAAATCAGGGATTTCATGTTAAATAACCCAGTCACGGAAATATTTACAGAGAGAGAGAGAGAGAGAGAGAGAGAGAGAGTAAACCAACGAACTCAGAGGTAGTCGTGGAACGATGTTTGCAGCGAAGAGATGCTAAGGAAGGGGTTCTGGTTTGAGTTTCCGGTATCGGACTTCAGAAAAGCATATGAACTCAATTATGGAGTAGTAATTATAAAATCGATTTTTTTAAAGAGTTTTAAGTAAATAAATTAGACCACTAAATTATATTATTGGTTATATGTAATTAGATTATATATTGGTTTATAAGTAAAATAAATTAGTTTTGAGAAAAAAAGATAAATATAAACAATTTAAAGTAGTTTATTTTGCATAATTAATTTCTCCAATATAGTCAATTTGATATCATAATTAGGAACGGGAGAATATAAATTAATTTGCTTAAATTTTTGGAAGAATTTTAATATAGGACCGTGGTAGCCAATTAATTCTAAAATAAAACCAAAAGATTCTGAAATATCACTTGAGTCTTGTGGGGGTGAATTGAAATTAAATTGAGAGCAGAAAAGACAACATTGACCTCACGTGTTAGAGGAGAGAAATGGTGAGGGGAATAATATATTTTTTTATTGAGGCTTATTCATATGAACTTTTTCCTTGTTCATACTTGTTCGTGTGAAAATGAGTGGGGTCTATGTGTGTGTGTGAGAGAGAGAGAGAGAGTGTGTCAGAGGAGAGAGGGGAATGCGAGGAATATTTTGTTTTTTATTGAGGCTTGTTCATATGAGATTTTCCTTGTTCATGTGAAAATGAGTGGGATCAGAGAGAGAGAAGAGCGTGTTAGAGAGAGAGAGTGTGGGTGTGTCAGGGGAGTGAGGGGGTGAAAGGAATATTTTATTTTGTATTAACGCTTATTCATATGAGTTTTTCCTTGTTCATATAAGTTTTTCCTTGTTCAAATGAGATTTTCCTTATTCGTGTGAAAATGAATGGGGTCTGTGTGAGTGAGAGAGTGTGTGTGTGTGTGTGTGTCAGAGGAGAGAGGGGGTGAGAGGAATATTTGATTTTTTATTAAGGCTTGTTCATATGAACTTTTCCTTGTTCATACGAGCTTTCCCTTATTCGTGTGAAAATGAGTGAGGTCTGTGTGTGAGAGAAAGAGAGAGATAGAGGAGCGTGTCACACAGAGAGAGAGAGAGAGAGAGAGAGAGAGAGAGAGAGAGAGAGAGAGAGAGAGAGAGTGAGTGTGTGTTAGAGGAGAGAGTGGGTGAGAGGAATATTTGGTTTTTTTATTGAGGCTTGTTCATATGAGTTTTTCCTTGTTCATACGAGATTTCCCTTGTTCGTATGAAAATGAGTGAAGTCTGTGTATGTGTGTGTGTGAGAGAGAATATCAGAGGAGAGAGGGGGTGAGAGGAATATTTGGTTTTTTATTGGGGCTTGTTCATATGAGCTTTTCCTCGTTCATGTGAAAATGAGTTGGGTCTGTGTGAAAGGAGAGTGTCAGAGAGGCCATGTGGGGGTGGGACATATTTTTTCACATCAATTTAATTTTACTTAAGGACGATAAACCTGAAATGATATTTCAGAATATTTTAGTCCTACTTTTTCATTAATTGGCTACGGCGGTCCTATATTGAAATTCTCCCTAAATTTTTTTATTCATTTAAAATTTACTATAAATTAACATATAATCTAACAATATTATTTTGCCAATATATAATGTAATAATATACAAAATATATTATAGTATTTGATTAATTTCCAAAAAAAATCAACTAATTAGAACTGTATGAATTATCGGCTGATCTCTAGCAAAAAGGGGTTGAAGCTTTTTGTGGATTTCATCGAATTTATCAGTCTTTTCCAGAGCTTGATGGAGTCATGAGATTAGACTGTACTGGAAGGAATGATACAATAGGCATCTGATGAGGTTTCTTTTGTTAAAAAAAAAAAAAAAAGAAACGTAGGAATTATATAATGGGAAAATTGAGAGGTAAATACATTCATAATTATAATGGTATTTACTAATTAATTAATAATATTAGCAATAACAAATAACCTACCTGAGATTTTAAATTTCATAGGATCTTTCTATTTCTCATATACATATATAAACAGAGAAAATTAGGTGGAAATGTTTAAATACATTGCGTTTAGATCAATAGGTGATGGGTTGTTTCAACTTGTAGTTTGGAGTTTAAGCCTTGAGCATGCAACCCCACTAATTATTTAAATGTAGCGAAGTTCCTCAAACTGTGTGCCTACATTCCCGCCAATCAAACTAGTCGGTTACTAATAAACTCATATATCGGTAGATAAATAAAAGAAGTTATTATACACTATTTTATTCATAGAAAATAGGATACCGTGCATAATTTCATATATAAAAAATACTTCGTACTGAAATTCAACTCCTTCTAATAAAATGTTTGAATTTAGATTTTTCACCAATTTCGATCTTTTAAAATTTTTTTCTTGACAAAAATTTAAATTACATGTTTTATAGTTCATAATTAAAAATGCGTTTTTTGTCTAGATATTTAATTGAAGATAAAAATTAAAAGGAAATAAGTGAAGTTGAATAAGTGGCTTGAGAGCAGAGTCCGGCTTGAGCTATTCAAACTTTTGGATTTGGATTAGGGATGGAGCAAAGGGTTGATTAAATCATGTCCAACCCAACTTTTTTTTGGCCAACCCAACATGAACATGTGAAATTTAAATTTTCATATTCATTACACATGGATCTGGATGCATTATTTAAAAGGTATCATTACTGATTGTGTCAAAACATGTGCTGAATATTATGAAAAAGAGTATAAAAATATTTTCGAAGAAATATCGCTAAGAAAATAGATTTGGTATAGACTTAGACAAAGAAAAGGATAGGTGTTTCACTTGTCCAAACCATTACAGAGGCAGAAGAAAAGAGAAATAAGTTTTTTGTTAGCCTATACTCCATCTGAGCTGGGACTGATATATTTAGTGGGCTGCTGTTACATGGGCCATGACTGGGCCGCTTACAACCCATAACACAGTGATTCAAGGCTGTTTGATCTTAGATTTTGCTTCACATCACATATATCCAAAATATAAGTTGCCTTGCCTTCTAGTAGAAAGATTCGATGGTAGTATATGATTTAATTCACTTGAGAAATACTTAAAGATTAGTTATCAATTTCGCTTGTAAAGTTGATGATTATGGCTCCTCAAAATTTTCACTCTCTTTCAAAACTTCTCAGTACCAAGGTAAAGGTGAAAAATCTTTTTGATTCAAAAAACATTTAATTAGCTAACCTCTCTTTTCTTAAATTCGGTAAGCTAGTTAAAAGTTTCATTCCTTTTCTTTTTGATTTCGATAAGTAACATTTAATGGGTTTCTCCTATATCAATAGGAATAAGTTCAGGCCAATGGATGATCAATTAGTTTCTTGCCCTTAGAAGGCGGGTAAACTCAATCCATTTCTTAAAATTTTGATAAAAAAATCATTACAATATCTAGAATGTAACTAACAACAGAACATAAAATAAATCACGCTTCAAAATGACATGAAAATGAAAATCAAATGCATGAAAGAAAGAGAAGGTAAGAGCTTAGAATGAGAATATAACTTCTGTGAGGTACTTTAGTAACTAATCTGTTTGGGAGGGAAGGGAGGGAAACCTGGTAGGAGGGGAGTAGGTTAAAATTTTTTAATTAATATTTCTTATTCTTTTAACTCACATATAATATTTCGTATAGTATTATAACCCCAATTCTTCCATTTTTTAAAATTTAACTCATACAAATTTTCCCTCCCCTTCATTCCAAATCCCTCGTACCAAACAGACACTAAGGATCTGTTTGGTATGAGGGATTTGGAGGGGAAGGGAGGGGAGAAAAAATTTTTGTGAGTTGATTTTTAAAAAATTGAAGAAGTGGGGTTATGATATTCCAAGAAATATAAGATGTAAGATAAATGAGGAAGAAATAGTAATTTAAAATTTTTAACCCAACTTTTCTAATTTTTGTAAATTCATGTAAAAACACTTTTCCCTCCACCAATTTTCCCTCCCCTCCCTTCATACCAAACAGACCCTAAAAGGTGCTTGGAAAAAAAAGATAAAATGAATTATACATTTTAAAAAAATAATAGGTGGGCCAGCCATCACAATCTACGGCTTGAGTGGGGCGGGTTGGTGCAGCCGACATCATGGTGAGCTGGCATTTTGCAAGCCTCAACCCCACACCTTAGGGTAGTGCAGGTTGAACTTGCGCAAATATGATACTCCCTCCAGTCTTATTTATAAGAGCCTAACTTCTAAAACACGCTTCTTAAGAGAATATGTGAAAGTAATTAAATATGTATGTAATATACATCTTTTTTCAATATTACCCTTATCTATGATGAGTCTATTAAGAGAAAGAAATGTATGAGCATTTATAAATATGAAAGAGAATTAGGGGTAGGAAAGGAAAAATTACATTAAATGATGAGAGAATGTAAGGTGAGCTCTTATATTTTGGACCAAATCAATTCAAATTTTGAACTCTTATAATAAGGACCGGATGGAGTATTATTCATCGAATAAATAATAATGCCACATATTAGTTAGTTTATGTTGTGCTTTTTGTATTCATAGGGTGTGTTTGGATTAGCTTTTTTTTTATAAGGACTTTTTCAAAAAGGCTTTTTTAGAAGTAAGATTGGATAAAAGTCAAATTGTGTGAAGTGATTTATGTTTGGATTTGTGATGATAAAAGTGACTTTTTTTCAATCTGACTTTTGAAACATGTTTGGATGATTATTTTGAAAAGCAAGTTTATATGAAAAATTACCAAAAATAACATTACTGTTATTAAATAATACATATATAATATACATATATTATTATTAAAGGCTTAGTTTATTCCTTATTTTAAGGAAAATAATTTGAAAAAAAAATATTATTAGCTCAAAGGAGGATATTGTGGAACAAAATAGTTAAAGATTATTATGGTAATTTTTTGGAGATAAAAAGGAAATTTTAGATTAAAATAAAATATCTTATTTGAGAATTTCAGGGGTCTAATAGTCTGATTTTTCTACCCACTTTATTAAATAATACGCCCTCCGTCCCACAATATAAGGTCTTTTTAACAGAATTGCGGGTTCCTAAAAAATTAGTTAGAGTTAGTTAAAAACAAATAAATGTGTAGGAAATATATCATATTGCCCTTATTTATGAATGAGTAAGAGAGGGGGTAGTTATGAAAAGAAGATGAAAGAGAATGTGTGGGAAAATTAATGTATGGGTAAAATGGGAAAAAAACCATTTATTACTTAAACAAAGTCAAATAGGACCTTATATTGTGGGACAAGATCATTCCAAAAAATGGATCTTATATTATGGGACGGGGGGAGTAAATAACAAAAGGTATAGGACCCATCAGAAGCTAGAAGCCAGAAGCCAAAAGCCAAAAAAATTTACTTCTGGCTTTTGGCTGTTCAGAAGTCCTTTTAGCCAAAAAGTCTTTCTCTTATTAAATGAATCCAAACAAAAAAAAGCAAAATTTTCACTTCTCCGGTCCCACTGAGCTTCTGCCCTTGGAGAAGCTATTCCAAATATAGCCATAATCTTTTTTTTTTCAATTTTGGTGAGTTAGTTAGGTGTTGATAACTCATTAGATCATGACATGTGTTTGAGTTGAAAGAACGTTTATAAAAATATTTATAAATTGCCCACTGAAGAGCACCACTTTCGAGAGTGTGTATGCGTGTAGCGCGCCCTTGAATCTGCCCTTCAAGAAAATAAGAACCAAGGGGATAGTGGAAGCTAACCCTCGGGTGTCGTTCACTTGAGGAGCCTAACGCAAAAGATGACCTAGTAGCTAAGATGCAAACTAACAAAAGCGGGTAAAAATATTGTATTTGGTTTTTGATTTAGAAAAGATGCAAAAGGTGTGATATGTTCAAAAGTAAAACAAAAATAAGATAAAAGTGAGATTTGGAGGGGAATGAAAATGGAATCATTCTTGATAAGTGGAAACCTTGGGAATCATTGCTTCGAAAAAATTTTTAGGGAGTTTCATGTTGATTTTTGAAAGACCCCTAGAGGAATCCCTCTAGGCTAGGCTTAGATTAACTTAATTAATGCCTGAATCCCGCACATTACTTAATTTAACCTAAGTTGATTAAGCTCAAAATCAAGGTGAATTTACTAATTGTAAGGGGCTCCTAATCCAACAACCGGAATCCCGAATTGCCACTTAATTCATCCTAGGGTTTCAATTCATTATTGGAATCCCACATAATAAACCAAGACTCTAGGATTGAAGTCCAATGCCACTCATACAATTTGACAAATCCAAAACCAATTAAACCTACTAATCGCAAGGAACTCTTGATCCTACAACCGGAATCCCCGAATTGCAACAAGATTAATCCATTAATCCCAACTCCTTGATGGAATTCCAATCAATAAATTGGAACTAATAGATGGAAGCCCAATGTTACTCAAGCAATTAGTAGGTTTACTTGCTACTTTCTTAACACAAACGCTTGACATATGATCCACCAAGCAAGAATCCTCACTTGGCACAAGATTTTAACAAGGAAACATAGATTAAATGATGAATCCACACAAATAACATATGCTCAAGTCAATAAGTGCAATGTCAAGCATCCATACAAAGAAAATAAACAAGACAAGTTGTTTCCTCCACTCTCATACAAAGATATGGAATAAAATTACAACCAAATGAAGAAACAAGCCCTAGAATCCTAGAAACATGCTTAAACATAAGGAAGAGAGAGTGGGAGAACAAGAAATCCCCTTTGAAGCTTCAAGCTCATCCATTGGCTCCTACCATCAAGAATGAGGGAGCCTAGCTACTGTCCTCCATGAGAAAGCCAGCACCAAGAAGTGGAGGTTGAGGAGACATGGAGATTTGGGTGGAGGAAGGTGGAAGATGGAAGATGGAGATGAGAGGAAATGAGAGAAAGATGAGAGGTAGGGTTTCTGGTGGCTCCAAATCTGACTTAGGGCTCCCAAATTTCGTGTCTAATACCCCCCAAGTCGGGTGAAGAAGTGGGTAAGTAAGTTGGATCCAATTTGGCCCAAAACAGATGCTAATTTTCTGCAGGTTTCAGGGCCTCGCCGTGGGCCTCGTTGTGGGGTGCCATGGTGAAGGACAGAAGTCAAGAAAATTCTCGGATCCTCGCTGTGGGGTGCCACGGTGAGGGACCTTTCTGTAATTTCCAAATTTCAGGGTCCTTTTCTGCAATTTTGAAATTTCAGGGTCCTTTTCTGTAATTTTTACAATTTATCCAGAACTCATATTTTAACCTTTTTTCTTGAAATTTCAGCTTCTACCCCCATTTTCTTGCTTCTTTTCATATTGAATCCTTCATATTTGATCCTCGGATGACCCTACAAGTAAAATATGCACCAAACAAGAATCAAAGAGCCCTAAAAATCAACTAATGCTAATTGATCTTCAATTATGGCATATTAATTTTATTTTCATGCTACTTTAACCTAAAGATTTATATTATTATTTAAACATTTATGGACCAATATTACATCTCAATTATGTTAATTACCTCAATTTAAGCACATAAAAGCATACAAATCCAAGGATTTGTCACCCACCAACAATATTACCTGACCATTAGTTATTGCACTCATATCTTAATAGTTTTGAGCTAGACAACTCCTTTGTGAACTATACATATATTTGTTTGATATTCATAATAACATTAAATAATGAAAGGGACTGCAATGTAAAAGACAACATACGTAAATAAAACGTGCATATCATTTGTATCATTTTAGTTTCGAATGGACCAGACACTAGTACTAGTGTTTCAGACTCGTATATGTGAAAGATATAAAACCAAGCAGAACAAAACAAAACGTCTATGACTCGTATATGTGAAAGATATAAAACCAAGCAGAACAAAACAAAATGTCTTTGACTCCCTCCGTACCGAAATATAAGACTTAACTATTTTTTTTTAAATTAAGGAAGCTTAATGGGGCACTTAGTCATGATGTATTATGTGTATTATTATATTATATGTTAGCTTATAAACCAAATAAACTAATTTAAAGAAAAAATTGAGTCAAGTCAATTTATATGTAATTTATTTAACTTTCTTAGAATTCTTCAAAAAAGTCCTATTGATATTTAAGAACGGAGGAGTATCATATTTAATTTATTTCAAATTAGGCCCCACACATACAAATATCAATTTTATTTGCAACAAATGAAGAGTTTATATTTTTAAATAAGGAATTATTTAATAGATTTTTTTTATTACATGAAATCTCAAGAACCGAAACTAGCTCAGGGAACACAGCACTCTCTCCTGCTGCACAAGTTTTGCTACCATCTCAGGAATCTCAGTGGAGCTTACCAAACCAGCATCCAACACCAGCGCGTGTTTTGCCAAGAAACTTTCTCCAATCCCAATATTAAATAAGAAACCTCTCATCACATTACCCAAATGGTCCCTCAAGATACCACTGGATGCCGTCATCTGATCAGATGACCTGCAAGCCCCATCAACATTCATTTTCACAAAACCTCTATCCGTAGCTTCCCATACACAAAATTTTTAGCTGGAATTATTTAATAGATACCAATGGATTATCACACATAAGCCGCATACTTCTAGCATCATTCATTCAAGAAAACTACATTTCTCTAGTTATCACATTGATAATTGGAAAGCATATTAAATTTTTTCTTTTTAAAAAAAGAAGTTGCCGCGCACATAAGTTTGCAAAATGAAACAAGAAAGGGAAGAAAATAATTGTGTAAGATTATACATTTTACATATTATATTATTATATTGGAAAACTTTCAGTCTGAGACACTATCGTCATAACACGTTTTGAAATACAACTAATTTAATAGGCTTTGGAATATTCCCAAATATTTAAGTAATCATATAATTTTAATTTGAACAATATGAACGTCAGAGATAAATTTCAGATTCCTTACACAAGAAAAAGTAGTGGCGTAGAAGTATTTGTCCTTCTCATATATGGGATAAAGTGGTCCAAGTGAATGAGATATTGAGTTATGTGGTACTCACATAGCCTTATTTTGCATTTGAAGATATTGTCTATATATTATACTTCCTCCGGTCCTAAATATAAAGTCACTTTGATCATTTTTTTTGGAAGTTAAGGAAGCAAATTAGACAACTAAATTATAATATATGTCATATATAATTAGATTATATATATGTTAGTTTATAAGTAGAATAAATTAGTTTTGAGGAAAAAAAGATAACTATAGATAATTTAAAGTGATTAATTTTGCATCCTTGATTTCTTCAAAAACAAAAGTCAAAGTGATTTTATAATTAGGATCGGAGGGAGTATAAAATTTTTGAGAAATCACATTATTCATAAATTAAATGATTTATAAACAATATTAATGCGCGGCTCATCACCCTTAAACTTCGTGTATAAGACTCACATTATATGCTGGTAAGAAAGAAAATTTTTTCATGGAATTTTTATATTTCAGAGAGATTTTCAACGTTTTGTTTTATATGTTTTTACCACTAATTAAGTCCTACTCAAACTCAAGTATGGAAACAACTTTGCTGTGAAAAGTGAATTTAACAAAAATTAAGGAAAAACGTGAAATAAAATAAGGGAAAAAGACAAATAAATACTTATCAAATTTCAAAAGCTTAGAAAGGTACCTCCAATATGAAAAAGCACATAAGAGTGATTGTTCCCAATTTGGGATAAGTAAATGTGGGGTATTAACCACTCCAATAATGGTGCTAACCACTCGAGTAAAGATATTAACCATTTCACACAATCAAAATTTGAAATCAATTTTGCTCGCATTGGTATAAGTTGTTAACCACTCGAACATTTGTATTAACCACTCCAGTAAAGATACTAACCACTCCAATAAGGGTATTAACCAAATTTACTTGTCCCAAATTAGAAACAATCCCTCTTATTTCATTTCCCAGGTACCTTTTTGAACTTTTAAAATTTAATGGTATTTATTTGCCTTTTTCCTATCAAATAATGTATCACAAAACGTCAAGACTGGGCTAAAACAACCTGCATTGACGACTATCTTAACGTGAACCACTAAAACGGAATATTGTTGCACCAATTTTGAAATGTAAAATATTACATATCTGGTCCAATTTTGAAATATCTACGTTAATCCATGATTTTTTGGATACCCACATAGCTCTTGCAAGAATGGTTCAGATTCAATGATAATCTGACTTTAATCTTGATTAAGTGCACGTTTAGATTCCATTTTTTGTAAACTAAAAGGACTTTTAGAAAATTTTTCCTTAACTGATACTATTTGATTACTAATTACTAGGCCAATTAAACCAAAATTACACAGGAAAAGTTGCACGAGAGATCTTTCCAACATATTTTTCTATAAGTTATTCCCAAAGATATGTTGAGCAAAGTTTAACAAAAGTATTACACACATTAAAGATAGGTTACACAAGCTGGTCTTTTAAACAAATTTTAGATTTTGTAATGAGGGATTTTTCAACAAATTTTTTTATTAAACTATAAACCAAATATGCCGTAAATTAGTGTTGGTCCTTGCATGGAGTAATGTCAAGAAGCTATTGACGATGACATATAAATCAAGATGCATCCCTCATCAGTCACGAGTACATGTCACTCAATAAGATACTACTCCCTCCGTTCTTAAATACTAATAGGACTTAGTTGATATTTTGGGAGAATCCTAAGATAAGCTAACATATATAAGCTAATAATATATAAAACATTTTATGATAAAGTGTTTTATTTAGCTTCCTTAAATTGTCTAAAAAAACTCAACTGAATCTTATATTTACGAACGGATGAATTATATACTTTAAATAAGTAAGAAGCATTTAACCTTACATACAATTGTCACTTTATGGGGTAGGTGGCATTCTCATCCAGCAGCTGATATATATTTTTCATGCACGTGACTATAAAACCCTAAAAACAAATCAGTCCCTTACAAGCATCTTTTTATAAGCACAAATAAAAGGGAGAACACAATCCAAAAGAATAGTGTCACTACGGAAAAAAGGCCAATTACCGACGGATGTTTCCGACGGAATTCCGTCGGAAATAATTTAGCGACGCAATCACCGACGGAATAAATTCCGTCGGTGATAAAGCCGTTGCTAAAAAATCACCGACGGAATAATAATCCGTCGGTGAATCTGCGACAGTTTAGCGACGGAATCCCGTCGCTGATTTCTCCGACGGAATCCCGTCGCTGATTTCTCCGACGGAATCCCGTCGCTGATTTGGTTTTAATATCAGCGACGGATTTCCGTCGCTGATTATGTGGTAATTTCAGCGACGGAATTTCCGTCGCTGATTATGGCATGTATTTAATTTTTTTTTTGTTTTTCTGTTTTTAGTAATTTAGGGTTTTTTTTTAAAGATGCAATTAAATGTGGTTTGTTTCCCAACACAACAGCAAATAGATAAAACACAACAGCAAATAAATCAAACGAGATCCTGTCAATCCATAATCTAGATATGTAGTAATAGGCAGCAAAATTAAATAACTAATAAAGTTTAATCCTGAAAACAACAATTCTTACAAAAAAAGAACCTAAACCACAGCAGCAAATTACGTCATCCCTTGTTGCCTGCATTTGCATTATATGGAAGTGGTAATTGAATCCCCAGCCCTTGCAAGGCAGTCGCCATCATGTTAAAATTTTGTTGCAGGTCTTCAACGCGCTGGTTGTTAACTTCTTGGTTTTGTTTCAGTACTTCATTCTCCTGTGATAGCTCTGTTATCCTGTTGCGCAGTTGATCAACGGTATTATCTTCGTTGGCATTGTTGACAGAAGGCAAGTCATCGCTAATATTTTCATTCTCAGCCCCAAACCCATAAATGCGTCCCTTCTTATTTTTGCCTCCAGTAACCTCTAACCAAAGGTTCAGTTCATCCTCATTAGACTGCACACTTCCAGAACCATCCTCAGCAGTCAAAGATTCTTTCCGCATCATGTAATCCTCCTGTATTTAGGTCACAAACTATTAACCAGTAACTATAACAAAAATAATTTATTTTCAATACTACTTTGAACATTTAAGCCTATCAAAACAGCAACATTATCCATTATATTACATCCTTCACATCCATTCAATTCCTTTTTTACCTTATAACCATCAAAACAGCATAAGTATAACAACAACAATCCAATTTATGATTTAATCTTTTACATACATCTAGAATTAACAGCAATAAGTGTAAATGATCTCACTTTTCTCTTAAACCCTATAAGCACCCAAGTATTCTGCAACTTTATGTTTAAGTAAATTTTTAATCAGAGGAACAAAATCCAGATTCCATATCAGATTAACTGAAACAAAGTATCCATATACCAATGAAATCAGACCAGAATTAACAGTAAATATTGGACAATATACAATCAAGTAACATTTTTTTTGCATTCAAACACAATATAAAAGCATTAAGAAATAGGAAACTTTGATGCAAACAACAGATATTTTCTTTACATAAACATTCTTAATATACTTACATAAACTGATTTTGCACGATGGTCCGAGAATTCACCAGTTTTCTCATCATAATGAGTCCTTTTGAACACTTCAAATACAGTAGGCTCTCTTCCAAGTTCCTTAGCCTGCAATTAGTTAACAAGATATATCATACCAAACATCAAATAAATGATTGATATTGAAGAAATAATTCTTACCATCCTTCTTCTGTGCTCGGTATTAGGAATGCTACCCCCTTTGTGTTTAGTACCGCCAGTGGAAGATGCTCGATTGTTTTTGTTTGTCTCACTCTTGTTCCGGAACTCTTCTGAATTCCATACTCTCAGCAACTCTTCAAACACAATATCCGGAATCCAATCAGGCCTAACTTCTTTCAAAAGGAACTCCCGCCTGACATCATGCATTAAATCTCTTAGGATGCTTTGACACTTTAGCTTCCAATTTTTCTTAATTGCATCATCATGTTCTGGTAGCCATTTATATTTTCTCTGAGCAAATGAGAAGCAAATGAAGATTAGTTATAAAAACTCCATAATATTAATAATAGAATCCAAACATAACAACATACAATAATATATGTCCCTTTATACATACTCCATCAACAAGAACATTGTACTCTCTCACAAATTAACCCTTCTCATAACACTTCTCATCAGATTCAACAGAGTCACAAGACTAATGACAGCTAACAAATAAATCATTTGCTCACAAAGTCACAATCTTAGAAATAGTTTGTCTGCAAGTAATTTGTTAAATTTTAAAGGCAATACAGAAATTCTACATTACTGAAAATCCAAGAATATCTGGTATAATTTGGCTCATGAATTGAATATTTCTGCGAACGCTTGAATTAATTGAAACTATCCCCTCAGCTAGACACAGAACACACTGAAGAAGTGATGATGAATGCACTAATTCCAAATCGCGACTCATTATTTACATTCTATTTAACGATTGATGAGCAGAGAATTTAGCAAGTGTGTAATACGAATCACAATTGCACATAACAATAGCTACAAATTAGGGTTCCTTCCTTTAGACCTAAATACAAAATTAGGGCAACACAAGCCACTAAATTCCCTCTCCTTCAGCATTTCTTCAAACCAAAATTTAGCACTTGTTTTTTTTACACGTACAAACTTTTTCTACAGCCAGAACAATCACCCAACCATGAATTCAAAATCAATTAAAAACCGAGGCTCATCCTGGCACATGTGAATGACAAAGTGTAAACTAGGATATCTCAATTTATATCAGCAACTTTGCGAGAGCTACCTATTCTGTACATTTATATCTCAAGTCCAATCCTAGCAAGCAAGTTAAGATTAACTCAAATCGAAGTTTCAGAGATAATCATCATAAAAAACAAAGTCAACTAAACCTCATAGACCAGTTTGGTCTGAATTCGTTATATATAACTTTTTTATTCCTGAAAGCTTATTGAGTGTGGCAATTACTCTTGATAAGAAGGTAATAAGTCAAATAACTAACCAATTTCTTTGTTTGGTCACCTGTGTGGAACTAGTTTCTCATTCACTAATAATGAAGCAGACACTACACTTATGATTCCAACACAGAAGCATAAAAACAAACGAAGATAACACAATAAAAAAATGAGTGAACAAAAATATAAACTGAAAATCACACCTTTCCAGCGTCTTGCCAGGTAATACCAGTGAGCCATTCAACGGAAAGAGCACCAAGAGTAGCAAGCATGGCCCAACGACCATGAATCAACAAACTCAGTTCGAGTCCCAATCACATCACCAGCCAAATTCTTCGCAAGGTTCTGATCCAACGAGTCCAGCTCAAATTGCTTAAAAAAGATTCACATCATCAGCAAATGAAGAAGAAAGGACATTATGGTGTTCGATTGTGAAAGCAGAGAGGACCAATTTCAGAAAAGAGCAACTCGCGAGTGAACAGCCGAATGACAGCGAGCCGAATGATCAAACGACGGCGAGCAAAGACCACTCGCGAGTGATCAAACGACGGCGAGCAAAGACCACTCGCGATCTGGACTTCGACGAAACGAACTCGCGAGCCGAATGACGGCGTATCCTCTGGAACGAGGTGAAGATTCCGAAAATCAAAAAGGGGAAAGAAAAAATTGCGAAGATTACCGGGTGACGAACACGGTGGTGTGACAGGTGGTGAGCGTCCGTGCGGCGTCTCTCTCTCTGCAACTAGCGCCGGCGTCCGTGACAGGTGGTGAGCGTCCGTGCGGCGTCGGCTTCGTTTTCAGATTCGAAATTCCCTTCCGCCGTTTTCGTTTTCGTTTTTCTTTTCCCTCGTCATCTGTTCAACGCTTTAAGTTCAGGGTTTTTTTTTTTAAAAAACGGTTACCGACGGATTTCCGATGGATATTCCGTCGGTAATAATTACCGACGGATATTCCGTCGGTAATATTATAAATCACCGACGGAACAAATTCCGTCGGTGATTTCCGACGGATTTCCGTCGGAAAAATTTCCGACGGATTTACCGCCTCTATTCCGTCGGAAATCACCGACGGAATTTGTTCCGTCGGTGATTTCCGTCGGAAATTTGTCTCTTTTTTGTAGTGTGTATTAAGGGAAACAGCCTCGTGAATTTGTGAACCATGCTTCTCTAGCTAATGAGGTTTCTTGGTATGAGAATGGTTATGATTAGCGCAAGTGGAAAGAGAGAGACTAATCAAAAAAAAAAAAAAAAGAAAAGCCTGATTGGAAAGGAGAATCCCTTCAGCTCAAAAAACACTTCACTCATAAACCAATTTCCTTACTAAACAAAAAGTTTAGTATGTAGAGCTATCTAGATCTTTTTTATCTAATTTTTATGGTCTATATTTGATTTTTAAAAAGTTTTTTTTTTAAAAAATTATTATAATGGATATAAAATATAAAATAAAGATAATCTCTTAAGTCTTAACTATAATTTTTTTCAAATATAAAGGGTCTAGATATGCTTAACTCTTTGTACCTAATAGGGAAATAAAAACTTAAAATTTAAACTTATTCCATTAGATCGATTTCAACCGTTTAGATCTCATCATATCCATGAACATTATTGTAAGGAGCATTGTTCTTGTAGGACTTAGTTCCTCATTACACACCTTCAAACTTCACCTCACTCCCTCCTTACCCCTATAAATACATGCTCCATATTCTCATTCACTCACACCCAAAACAAGAAGCCCTAACCTCCCATACATAGCTACCATGAAGCCTACTGCATTATTCCTTTCCTTCCTCGGCTTCCTTCTCTTCGCCGCCGCCACTATCACGGCGCTGCCAGTGCTCGACTCCAATGGCCGTATATTGCTAAACGGTGAAGCAGTCTACTTGGCACCTGCTATTCCTAATCCTACAAGAGGTGGAGGCATTATATCTACTCCCATTAGGCATAATAATGGAGATTCAGATTCTTGCTCACTCGCTGTCGTTTCAGTATTGTTCACTAGTGGCTGGCCTGTAAGCATTTTTAGACTCACCAAAGATCTTCTTCCCTTAACAACCATAGAACCTTTGAACATAGCCTTCACTTATGTACCACCAAACGTTTGCACAAATTCACGAAGCTGGGCCGTCGTAAGATCACCTCCTCTTGGAGATTCTGTGATGGTTTTTGGTGCACAAGATTCTGGTGCTACTTATGTTTCTGGTTCCTTCTATGTCAGGACCGTTGATTTTGCCAAGCGTCATTATAAGCTTGTGTTCTGTGAGAAAGGAAAAGGTCAATGTGGGAACATTGGAGTCCAGATCGACAGCTCAGGACAACGTCGTTTGGTTGTCACTGATGAAGAGCCTCTGCTTTTCAGGTTTAACAGAGTTCAGCAAAAGGAAAACTTCAACTCTGATCTGTCTATGGTGGTCTAAGTCTAAACTGTAATCAATAATAATGATAATAAGATAACGATGATGATGTAACTAATGATGTGTGTGTGTGACATATAAAATTTGTTGCTCTATATATATATGAATAAATATTTACATTATCGTCAGCTAAATATCTTGAGATCCTTGTTTACATTTCAATTTCTCTAAGTATGCGCTACCTAATTCTCTCTTGCGCACGTTATATAAACTCATATAGCCGTTCATATATCAAATCAAATTTTGATGGTTTGGAGAGATCACAGAAAATATTCCTTTTATTTTTTAAGGATATAACCCTTATTTATTGGAAAAGCTTACATTTTAATTTGTGTACTACTAACGTGCTTGATGTAAAAGCTACTTAACTAATCAGTTAATTTGGGTTGATTAAAAAAATGAAATAAATTAAAATAGTTAATTACTTCATTATAACAAATATGATTAGATTTTCCTAAATTAAATACCTGTGTGTGATATTAGATTTCTATCAATTTTTAATCAAATAAACAGTTTTGAAAAATAATAAATATAGAAGATAAAATGAATTAAGTGTGATCTAGGTTGATTTGTGGTAACCTGGAATCACCTCAGTAACTCGCTGAGTTTGGCAATGATCCCTGTGACTTTGTTTTCCTTAAAAAATTAAAGTTGTTTAGAAAAAGCATCAACTCTAAGAAAGAAGTTTATCGAGAAAAAGAATAAAGGCGAGGAAGAAGATAAGGAAAATAGATATAGAGATGAAAATATAAATAAACAGTATTGATTGTATATAAAAACATACTCCTCCAGTCTTTTCTATAAGATTCAAATTTTTAATTTGGTATATATAGTCCTTTTAATATTTATTATTTATAAATCTAAATTATTATGATATATACTATACATGTGCTAATTATTGGTTGATATTTTTATGCAATTTATTTAAATTATATTTTTTAATTAGCATTGGTAGTATAACCCCAAACTGACCTCGATCTGACTTACTGACCACTGACCTACTATCTTATATAAGTTTAGCGATTGATTTGATTTTTAACTTGAATGCTTGCACAATAAAAATTAGTGGTGGAAGTAATTTTCCTTGCCATATGAGATTATGTGGTCCAAGTGATGACAGAGACATGAAGTTATGCGTAGTCCATAGCCTTATTTCGTGTTTTTTTATTAGTGTTTCGTATTTGAATTTTTATCTATATATTATATTAACACTTTTAGGAAATCATATTATTCATAAATTAAATAAATTATAGACAGTGCATGATGGCCCGAAGAATTCGTGTATGAGACTCCCTTTGAGGTAAGATAAAGATTTTATATTTTTCAGTGAGATTTTCAACCTTGGTTTTATATGTTTCTACCACTAAGTTCGACTCTAGTATAGAAGGAACTTTGCTGAGTGTAGTATATTCAACACTTACAAAGAACGTGGAACTAAACAATGTAGCATAAAATCTTTAAAAATTCGTAAAATGTTGCCTCTTTTACAGAATAAGTCATTGGTGGTAGTTGTTTCTTATACTTGCCATAATTTTTTTTGTTTATTCATGTAAATTATATTGTTTATTAACATTTGATATTTATTATAATTAGTAAAAATAATTTATTCCATTCATTTATTTTTATTATTTAATCCTAACATATTTTAAAATTTTATATTAGCGAGTTTAATTTAAAAATACTCATTAAGAATAATACGGTCATTTGATATTTGCCATAATACTCATTAAGAACAATATGTTTCTTATACTTGCCATAATTTTTTTTGTTTATTCATGTAAATTATATTGTTTATTAACATTTGATATTTATTATAATTAGTAAAAATAATTTATTCCATTCATTTATTTTTATTATTTATTCCTAACATATTTTAAAATTTTATATTAGTGATTTTAATTTAAAAATACTCATTAAAAACAATATGGTCATTTCCATATATTTATGGGTTTTCTTACCATTATTTTCAACCAACAAAATATAAAATTTTTCATTATGTTCATTCTCTTTCCTGTGTTTCAGACATGTCAATCTTCATTTTCTTTTCATTTATCTTCATTCCATCAAAATATTTTCTGTGAATCAAACGAATCCTTAGGATGGGTGAGGGTTGAACTCGCGCAAATGATAATATTCCCGCAGTAATAATAATGCCACCTATTATTTTTTTATGTGATTCTTGTATTCATAATTATTTTCTATAAAAATTTAGGTGAGTTAGGCTTGGATAACTCATAAAGAACAAAACATATGTTTCGCGTTCAACGAACTATATTGCTCATAAACAAAGTACTCTCATCTTTTGAGCAAGGTTCAAAAAACGGACCGGGCATCGAACCGGACGAGGCACTGGTTCAAGGGTCAAAAGTCCAACCGGGGTCGGACCGGATCAAACCGTTATATTAAAATAATAAAATTTTATTGATATTAACATTAATAATCACTAATATCAAAATGTAAATGTAGATAGGTATGCATAATTCATTAAATATGAATATTTTAATGTTTCTATATAGGAAAAAAAGAAAATATTAGTTTATTACACTTGAAAATAAATATTATTCTACAATCCACATACTAAAATATAGATATTAAGAGTAACAATAATTAAATATTAAGTATATGCAAGTAAAATAGCATTTAAAGTATTATAGTTTCCTAATTTATAAAATTAAGTGGAGTGAAAGTTAGTAATTAAGTGAATTATAATAAAATAAAATTATTATTTTTTAAAAAAAAAGGGGTCAACCCGGTTCAACCCCCCAATTTGGCCGGGTTGACCAGGTCAACGTCTCTCCCACTTTTAGAGGCCGCTCGGACCGGACCACTAACCAGCCGACCCGGTCCTTTTTTTTTGTTCATTGCTTTTGAGTAAACTCATTTGTCAGACTAATCCAACATTTGCCTGCCATTCATAATAACATTTTATGATGAAAGGGACTGCGATGTAAAAGACACGTGCATATCATTTGTATTATTTTAGATTATGTTCATTAATAGAAAGAACTAGATAGACAAGTAGTACTGGTGTTTCAGACCCGTACATGTGAAAGATGTAAAACCAAGCAGAACAAAACAAAATGTCTCTTATCATATTTATTTCAAATTAGGCCCCACACAAACAAATATCAATTTTATTCGCAATAAAATGGTGAGAAGTTTATATTTTAAAATAAGGAGTTGTCTTACAGCTACAAATGGATTACCACACAAAAGCCGCATTTCTAACCTTATTCATTCAAGAAAATTACATTTCTCTATCTCATTGATAATTGGAAAGCATATGTGTGTGTATATATTTTTAAAAAAAGCCTTGCCGCCCACACAAGTTGGCAAAATTAAACAAGAATTTGGGAAGAAAATAATCATGTTAAGTTATAGATTTCACAAATCAAATTATTATATTGGGAAACTTCATATGAATGAAGACAAAGGTAACCTATATATTACCTATACATATTTATTCTCCTTATAGTTTATTAGTAAAAAAAAATGATATCTCTTCCAATTCCACATGTCTTCAATAATGTAGTGAGTGACGGCACTAAATTTTCAGTTTTGAAACACGATCGTATTAACACGTTTTGAAATACCAACTAATAGGCGTTTTGATCATGAATATTCCCAAATATTTAATTAATCATGCAATTTCAATTTGAACAGTATTAATGACAGAGATAAATTCTAGATTCCTTACACAAGAAAAAGTAGTATGGAAGTAATTTTCCTTCCCATATATGGGATAATATGGTCCAAGTGATAAGAGATATTGAGTTATGCGGTACATACATAGCCTTATCTTTCAAGTGAATGTATTGTCTATATATAAGATAAATTTTTTAGGAAATCACATTATTCATAAGTTAAATGAATTATAAACAATATTAATGTGCCGCTCATCGCCCTTAAAAGCTTCGTGTATAAGACTCATATTATATATATTATGGTAAGAAAGAAGTTTTATTCATGGAATTTCTATTTAACAGTGAGATTTTCTCATTTTCAACGTTTTGTTTTGGGTAAAGGTGTAATTATAACAATAATGTTTTGTCTCAGGAGCATGTGACATCATTAAGTTTCATAAGGTCCAAAAATACCCATAAACAATTCAAAAGTGAGCAAAAGGACCACTCCCATCCAAGCACAGTAACGTCCGTCAGTTAACTAAGCAAGTGGGTCCCAGAAGTGCTTGTGCTGGCATTTTAGTGGGTTAGGTGGCATAGAGAGGACCTTTTGACCGATGTGTGATAGTAATGAAAGTTAGAAACAAAATGTGGTGGGAAAAAAAAGTCTGGGCAGCTCGATTTTTTTTATGTGACCAACAGGACATTTTTAATGTTTTATCTCAAACATTTATAATCTCTTTATGTGAGTAGAATCCTTTAATTCTGAGATTTGCACATTTTTAACATTTTATGTCAAACATGTATAATCTTTTCAGAAATATTTACATTGATTTTACATATTTGCTCTTTCATTAAATGAAAAATTTTCAATGCAAATATTTTTTTAAAAAAGTACTTTATGAAAAACCAGACACATTTTTATAATTAAATTTTTTATCTCTATAATTTAATTATTTGATTCATATGCTTAACACACGTTGGAATGTTAAATAATTAAAATTTTTTAAAAAATATTTTCATAAAAAAATAGTAAAATAGTTACAGTAATTAATATTCAGTGAGTTGGATTTACCAAAAAAAAAAGCAGTGAGTTGGGAAATGGGCTTGACTTTCGATGAAAAGCATTCTCCCAATCTCATCTGATGCTATCACAGCACAATGAACCAATAAAATCAAATTCAAACCCAATACTTTCTGCAGAGTCTATTAGAAATTCAAAATGCTGCTTCTCAATGAGTTCATGACTTTATTCCAAAATAATTTAACTTTATTGTTACTCTTATAAGATATAGAAAATTAGGTGTTCATCCTTACGTGAAGGTGGGCAGCTTTCAGCGGTTTCAAACCATTGTTCAGCTTCCACGGCATGCAAAAAATTAGGGTCAGTGTCTTGCCCATCATCTGAAGACGTTTCTACCACTGACTCTTTAAATTCTTCCGCCCTAACCTTTCTTCTCTTTTCATATCCTGTCGCCTAAAACAACGAGCAAATTTGCATAAAGATGCCATGTTGAGACGGCGTCGAAGCCGATGTAGGCGAAGAAGAAGACGGCGGTAGAGATGAAGATGCCACGTGGGCTGTGGGGGACGAAGTCATGGCAGTTTTTGGTGTCAGCTTTGGTAAGGCCGGCGGCGACGATGAAGGCGATGACGGCGGTGGAGATACGGAGGTGTTGTAGTTGAAGCGGGAGAAGGCTTTGGTGCTGAAGTAGGTGGCGATACAGATGATGAAGAGGACAACGACGAAGATGGGGGACCACTATGTGGAGCGAAGTAGGAGGTCCATGATCTGGCCATGACGGCACCGCCGATTACGTACTTGATGAGGATGTTTCAGGCGACTATGAAGGCCATAAAGTCGTCGAGTTCTACTCTTAAGTATGCAAATGATCCACCTACATAATGCTCACCCTTGCAAGATCCTCGCGTGCTCTTCCATTTTCCTCAGCATATTTGTCCCTTTTCCTCAGCGTCCTTTGATTTTAATGGTATTACAGGTAGTTTACACTTTTATCACTTTTATGGATTTCAGCTGCTACTTTACCCATTCAACCTCACCATTAATTGTAGGAGGAGGTGCCTCTGTTTTCGGCCTCCTTCACCATGGTCGCACCTACTTCAAGTTCAGATTCGAGGAGGAGGACAAGAGCAGGTCTTTGAGACCCTTAGTGGGACCCGCTTACTTATTCAGCTCACGGACGTTATTGTGCTTTGACGTGAGTGGTACTATTGCTCAGTTTTCAATAGTTTATGTGTACTTTTGGACCATATGTAACTTAATGGTGTCACTAGCTCCTGGGACCAAACTTTATTATTAAAATTGTTACTTTACCCTTTTGTTTTATATGTTTTTACCACTAATTAAGTCCGACTCAAGTATAGAAACAACTTTTGCTGCGAAAAGTAAATTCAATAACATTTAAGAAAAAAAAACGTGGAATTAAATAATGTTGGACAAAATCTTTTAAAATTAGTTAAAGGTTGGCCTTTACTTTCATAACATTCAAGACTGGGTTAAAAAAGCCTGCATTGATGACTGACTTAACGTGAACCTTAAGAAAGGACAATACTGTTGCACCAGTTTTGAAATATAAAATATTACATATCTGGTCCAATTTTGGAATATTAAATACTACTACATTAATCCATTATTTTTTAGGGTACCCACATAGCCCCTGCATATTAAGCGAATATTAAGATTCCATTGTTTTAAAAGTAAAAGGACTGTTCTTTTTTTTTCTTTTATATAAAAATTTTAGGAATGGTTTGACTCACTCACAATCCAAGAGCAGAGCTAACTCATGATCCACTAGGCATATATATAAAGTATTGATTATCTATAAAAATATAGACTTCTCATCTTCTTTATGAGATTCAAATTTTAAATTTGGTTTAGTTCTTTTAATATATATATATATATGAATATACATTATTATGACATATACTATTGTTAACCTCTTAGAATTCATATCTTTGGGCACATTTTCCTTGGTTTTTATATATTTATTAGAGCATTTGTACATCTTTTATATACTCAAAGTCAAAGATAGAAAAACATGCACGATATTTTGGTTGCACATTGTTGCTCAATTGTGCATATTTTGAGCTTTCCTCGTTTATTGTGAGCTTATCAAATTTATCATGTTGTAAGGTATGTTTTGGCAAGAGAATTAGAGCCAAGCCATTTGGGAAACCAAAGATAATAAAAGTGATAGCAAATAATGGATGGAACACTTTATTTGCAATAGAAGAATTCAATTTTCCAGAAGCAAACTGAGCCGCAGCTCAAAATACTTTGCTACAACTTATTTCAACACAGAAGCAAATTTAGTCGCAGCTTAAATTTCTGGGCCGCGGCTCAGTTGTAACAGCAAAACACACAACCTGATTTGGACGGGAAATTTAGGTTTTAAAGTGGAGAAATTGAAAGAGGCCGACATTCTTCACTTCTTGGGTATTCTTGGGAGTTTTATGTGCTAGGGTTTGGTTCTTAGAGAAGCTTGGAGCAAGAGATTGAAGTTTGGAAGAGATTTTGGTTTCAAATCTTGGTTTTTCTTCTCCATTTTCCTTTCCCTCTCTCATGTTCTATGATTGTGCTGATATATGTATATATTCTCTTGGATTTTTTAAACATATGGAGCTAATAAGCTTTGATTCTAGGATTATTTTGAACCATTGTATGGATTAACTCTTGATTACTCCTCTCATTTTTGGATTAATGAGATATATGTGTTTATTTTACTCTTTTCCTAATGCAATTGATCACCATTTAGATATTGTGTTCACTTGATTGATACTTGAGAGGGTTAGATTGAGCGTAGAACTTGGGTAAAATAGTGTAAGAACTTGAAGTTTGCATAATGAATAGATGGTTTGTTAGTAAGATAGAGATATACTTGTTACCCTTGCATAGTCACATTAGGATCAGAGCTTGAAAATTGGTTTTTATTAGTTGTAACAAGAGGTTGAGCAATTAATGAGATCAAACACTTGTTCTTGACTTAAAAAGCTTTTACAAGTACTTTGTGAATCTTAGACTAGCATATAATTTCATTGAGAACATCTTTGAGAGGGGGTTAGTTGGATTTTAAGAAATACAAGGGGAATAAATAATATTAGGTCTCATTTTATCTTTGAAGTTGAAGAACCACTTGTTTATAATATTATTTTCATTTAGCATAGGTTTATCTCATAATTACTCTTCAATCTTGATATTGTGTTACTCAAATTGGGCGAAAGTGTGATAATCGCTATTTCACCGGGTTTTGGAACCAAATCCTTGTGAGAACGATACTCTACGCATCACTTTATTACTTGGAGTGACCCCATGCTCTTGTGGTGCGAACAACTATAAATGTGCGCTAGTTATTTAATAGGTATTCTTATGCATATTATTTAAATTATATTTTTTTAATTATCATCAGTGTAACCTCAAACTGGCCTCAATTTGACCTACTTAGGGACCTTTTCTTTGATACGCCCAGTTAGAACATCTACCATTAAGTTAAACAAATATGGGCTCAAAGATGATCCTTGATGTAAGTCAATTCTTATATGAAAGTCATATATCTCAACTTCTGGCGTTCTAACCTTAATCAATACCCCATCATACATATCTTGTATAACTTTAATATATGCAACACATATTCCTTTCTTTTCCAAGGCTTTCCAAAGTACATATCTTAGCACATAATCCTACGCCTTTTCTAAATCAATGGAAACCATATGTAAGTCTCTTTTTCTACTTCGATACTTTTTTATAATCCCCTTAGTAAATATATTACCTCTGATTTAGATTTTTCTAACATGAACCCAAAATGTCTCTCAAAAATTCTAGTATCTATTCTCAACCTATGCTCAATCACATTTTCCCATAGTTTCATTGTATGAATCATAAGCTTAGTTCCAATTATCAACATCATTACCAACTATTTTTTGTTTGTTACCAGAATTGAATATGGTTTACCAAATTCGGATAAAGAATTATCAACTTTAGATAATGAAGTACCAACATCTCTCTATCCAACTTTGGATAGAGGCATGTTACCAACTTTGGATAGGGAGATGTTGGTACTTCATTATCCAAAGTTGATAATTGTTTATCCGAATTTGGTAATCCATTATATAATTCTGGTAACAAACATAAAGAAGTTGGTAATGATGTTGGTTTTTGGATGGAAACTTGTTGGTAGTCTGTTATCCAAAGTTTGGTTACCTTTATTCGAATTTGGTAATCCATTATACAATTCTAAGAACAAACAAAAAGAAGTTTGTAAAGTTGAAAAGTTAATAAATGTTGATAAATCATTTTCCAAAGTTGGTAATCGATTATTCGATATTGGTAAATCATTATCTAATTCTGGTAACAAATAAAAAGAAGTCGGTAAAGTTGTGATGTTGGTAATTGGATATAAACATATTGGTAATTCATTATCCAAAGTTGGTAATCCGTTATCCGAATTTGATATTATGGTATACGAATTTGAGAAATAATCAAGAATAAATGAAAGATAGTATCGGTACATATATATATATGTTCGCTCACAAGAGTACGGGTCGCACGTAGTATAAAAATATTGTTCCCACGATGACTATAGTTTAATCTAATGTAGGTTGGTCAATTTAATTCTATTTCTACTTAAGTTGATTAAAAATTGTGTTTTGAACAAAAACGATAAGAAATAAACAAAACAAACTTTGAAAACTGCTTTTAAGACGATGAGGATGAAACCTAGAATTCCTTATTCCCTCTATATGTCATGATTTCTACCAAATTATCCTTTTTAATGGCTATCTAATGCATTCAGTCTTCGTCTGGAATTAGAATGTGATAAAAAACGCTCTCTCAAATAAAAAATCTTATCTTTATCTCTCAAAACCCTCACACTCTCATGCTATTGGATTTATGAAAAATCGTGTTCAAAGACTCTCACACTCTCATGCTATTGAATCAACAAAAACAAGTTTAAGCATCAATTTCACTCTAACGATAAAAGGTTGACAGATGAATCTCTTTTCTGTCAACGAAAAGTTTTCTCTCTAATATCATTTTACCTAAGTTCTACAAAAAAAATATCCTCTCTCAAGCGATGAATCATTGAATAAGTAAAGTGTTTATTATGCACTTTTTGAAATATAAGCAAGGTAAAAACAAAACTGAATTGCATTAAATAACCAATAGGAAGGAAATTTACAAAATCAATCCATATAGAGGTTCTAAGAAACCCTAGTCTAACGTTTAGCTACGCATAATTGAAAGGAAATCAAATCTTTGAAGTTGATTCATGATTATAACTACTAAACAAGACAAATGAATAAAAAGACTAGAGAAGAACCCTATAGAAGCCTCCCGGATTGGCGCTGTAAGACTCCTCTAAAGCTCCAATTTGATCTTTCTCTCTCCACAAGTCTGTTCTTTCTCTCAATTTTCGTCCCAAATGCCGTCTCCCTTTGTTTGGTGGTCTCCTCCCCTTTAAAAAGCCCTAATTTTTGAATATGATATCCACAATTTATAATTTGATTTTTCTCTGGTCGCCTCGGCACTCTGTTTTGGTGGCCGAGGCGTCCTGGGTCACCTCAGCACCCTATTGTGGTGGCCAAGGCATCCTGGGTCGCCTCAGCACCCTGTTTTGGTGGTCGAGGCGTCCTGTCTAGCATGCTTTTTTTACTCTGATTTCTGCTCCGTTTATTCCTCCTTTATTCTACAAAAGAGGGAGAAAATTTGTAAATTTATCTACTCATTGCATCAAACAGAGTAGCACAGTTTATCATACTAATTATATAAATAAATATATTTATTTCAATCAAAATATGGAAAATTGTGTCATAAATGTGATTAGAAAACATTAAATTTCTATCGGTTAACACCTCTAAACTTAAACTTTTGCTTGTCCTCAAGCAAAGCTCAAACAACAACTCTTTTGCCTATTTTGTGTGTTTATCAAGTCCTCAGAGATTTTCATTCCTTTCAAAACCTCAAATAACTATATCTATATACAAATCAGTATGCGTTGTATAGTTGAACAATCCTTTTCCGAATTCCAGAGTGTGCATGTGTGTGATAGAATCAAAAATAGTTTCTCCAATTCTCATCTTAGTCATGAATGGCAATCTAAGCTACATACAAATCTCTAAACAAATACACTAACAACCTCTTTCTAAATGCATTTCCTCTTGAAAAGCTTTTTCATAAAACTTCAAAAACTCACTAGATTTCACATGGTAGTAAATTACATTTTATTTTACTGCCTTTTAAATCTCCCCCAAACTTGCTTTTTACTTTTCTTTCTATTTTTGTACTTCTTTCTTTCTTTCTTTCTTTTTTTTATTATATCTTGAATTGTTGTAGGTCCTTTTTACGCAACCCTGTATATGGGTGATGCAGCACCAGTTACTCAGTTACTCCAACAAGATCAAGAGGCTTTTTTGCCAAACTCTTAGCTCTCTTTGACTCGACCGTTTGACGCGAGTGTCAACATTGGTAATGAAGTGCCCCGGTTACTAAGTCGAGTCTTGAGATGCTAGCGGAGTTGTATATAGTTTTTTTCTCAAATTTGGGATTAACTAAAAGACTTTATATATTTTTCTTACTACCCATGTTAGTCTAACTTATTTGCAAAATTTTAATGAAAATCAAATAAGCACTCTAAATACCGAAATTGGTTGTAAGAGTACAAGATTAAAAATCAGTACATAACCTTGATTACTATCAATTTAAATTTCTCTCTAAACCCTAATTCATTAATGGCCACCCATACAATAAATTAAGGCTTAAAGAGTGTTTTCCTAATGTCTCAATACAATCAATTAATTCTTATGCTATCTCCCTCAAGCAAGTAACTTAACATTCTTAATCCACTAACCAAGTGACAAATCTCTGATTTGTATGGTTTTTATATGCCTAATTTGAGAAAATTAACATGATTAAGATGCAAGTTTGGTCCAATAATGTCTAATTGAATGTCTCAAACTCTCAAGTGAAGTGAGTGTAAAATTAGGATTAATTAGCCATAATTGTAGATTAATTGCATTGATTAATTTATAGGGCTATTTGATATTAGTTTTGTCTTATTTTTACTTACAGGGTCGTGCAAGGACCAAAGATCAGATTCCGGGTGAAGAAGAAAGGCTTTTCAAAGGGGCAGAATCAACTGAATCTCGCCGTGGCCTCGCCACGGCTAGAAAGCCTCCAAATTGGCAGAGAAGACTGGAGCTCGCCTCGGCGAGCCGACAGTGAGAAGACCCTGAAAGTTCCAGAGACTACATGAGCTCGCCGTGGGTTTCACCGCGACGAACCCACGGCGAACTGCCCGAATTCTGCAAAATTTCAGTCGCGTTTTTGGGCCTGATTCGGATCCAACTTGAACCCCACTCACTTGACCCAACTTGGGGGACATAAAGCTCGAAATTTACACCCCATTAGAAAAGATTTTGTTCACATTCACACCGTCCAAGCCCTAGCTCTCTCTTCTCCATCTCCATCTTCATCTTCTTCTTCTCCTTTCCTCCATCCATGGCTCCATTACCTTCCTTCCTTGTTGTTAGTTCTTCCATGGAGAGTAGCAGTTAGGCTCCACCATTCTTGGTGGTGGGAGCCAAGGGATGGGCTTGAAGCTTGAATATGGGAGTTTTTCTAGTTCTAATCCTTCTCCTATTTGTTATATTTATGCTTTTCTAGGGTTCTAGGAGTGCATTTATGGCATTTGGTTGAATGCATTTATGTCATTTGGTTAAGTGTATTTATGGCACTTGGTTGGGTGCATTTATGTTATTGGGGTTAGAAACTATGTTATTGTTATTTCTCTCTTGTACAAATGCTTGACATTGCTATTTTTTAACTTTGAGTTTAATGAAATTTATGGGTTCATAGTTTTATTATTCTCTTGGTGAAAATTATGTGCTAATGCAAGGTGGCCTGGTTAGTGGATTAAGAGTGTTAAGTTATTTGCTTGAGGGAGGTGGCATAAGAATTAATTGATTGTGTTGGGACATTGGGCAAACATTCTTTAGGCCTTAATTTATTGTATGGGTGGCCATCAATGGATTAAGGCTTAGAGAGAAATTTAGAGCAATTATGGGGTGGCCCAAATTGTGGATTAAAAAGTCTTGCATAATTAATTATTTCTTGATTTTGAACTTAATAAACTTAGGTTAATTAAGTAATGTGCGGGGTCCCGGCATTAATTAAGTTAACTTAAGCTTAGCCTAGAGGGGTTCCTCTAGGGTTCTTTAGAAATCAATTAAACCCCCTAAAAATCTTAATTAAATATGAGAAGAAGAAAGCTAGCACGAAGATTTTTAGGACGGGACTCAGGGCATATACCTAGCCCGGTTCCGCCCGGTCTTTGTGCAGCCCTACTGGTCACCTCGGCACCCTGTTCTGGTGGCTGAGGTGTCCTAGGTTGCCTCAGCACCCTGTTTTGGTGGCCGAGGCGTCCTGTCTAGCATGCTTTCTTTTACTCTGATTTCTGCTCCGTTTGTTTCCTCCTTCTTTATCCTACAAAAGAGGGAGAAAATTTGTAAATTTATCTACTCATTGCATCAAACGGAGTAGCGCAATTTATCGTATGATAAATGTGCTTATAAAACAATAAATTCCTATCGGTTAACAATATATATATATATATATATATATATATTTTTAGCAATATACCACTCTATTCCTTATTATAAGTCCATCTTAACCATTTCTTACATACCAAGGAGCAGAAGTTATAGCATTAAATATGTCATATTTTTAGAAAAATTTCCAACTTTACCCTTATTTAAGAATAGATGTTAAAATAATTTTTATGCATTATAAACCTTCTCTCTCATCTTCCCTGTTTCCAACATAGGGGTAAAATAGTCACGGTAGTATTAATTGATCCCGAACTGAACTTACATTTAGGAACAAAAAGTTTGTAGTAGTTGGACTTATACTAAAGAACAGAGTGGTATATAATAAGAGGGCTTGGTGGCTTGGCCTTTAAAGTGAGGGGGTGGGATTCCTACTTTGTGCCATTTTTTTTGGCACCCCCACCTGCCATGTGGCAAATAAGCCTAGCCGGTGAGCGGCTGGAGCTTTGGCAGTGGTGGGCACCCCTTTATTAAAAGAATAAAAAGTTTAATCCAAGGGTTTTTGTGATATTTCCTTTAAATTTAAAAGGGACAGTTAGAGCAATTGTATGTTATGGTCCTTTTTAAAATTCATTGCATATAACTATCCTTGATAAATTTCGAGAGCATTTTTCTATCTTTTCCCCGAATCTATCTCATAATTTGCTCAAGATTATTTATTAAAATGTGAAATTACTGAAGTACCCTTCCCCAAAAAGATCTTCCCCCCTTGCCCATTCATCGTTGATAACCCAGCAAATGTCCACTTCATTCAATCTTCCCTCAAACTTAGATATTCAAACCGAAAGTGAATCAAATGCAAAGCAAGAAGTAAAATGAAGAACTAGAAACACATCAACAAACCCATGAATAAGATCCTTAAAACTTCACATCCCCGGGACAATTTCTGGCCAAAATAAATTGATTTTTGCTGAATAGGAAGCTGATGCTGCAAACTCTATCAATGCTGCGGAAGAGGCGCTAGTGGCAAGGGTTGTAGATGTGAAGGATTGTTGCTGAGTTTGAGAATAATCAAAGGGGCCTTTTTAACAATGATGAGTTTGGAAATTTTGTGGTTGTAGTTGTAAATGAAAGCGTTCTTGAAATATTTGAAAAAAAAAAGACAGAGAGAAAGAAATTGATGGGGCAATTATGGTGGCATAAGGGTGAGTAAAATTATTGAGAGAGCCAATTTGGCGAAGTCGTAGAGGCGATGGGGAGTAGAATCAGTTCTCAGCATGTAATTTGACTTGTCGTTTTTCTTCCAAATGCGTCGCGAAGAGATTCAAGGCAAAATTTTGATGCACACAATACTTAAAAACCACAAGAACCTGCTTTTGAGTCTGAAAACTTCTGGGACACCATTGCACTCACAAAAAATTCTACACACCCATAGCTCCTCTAAGAAAACTTCCAAAAAAATGCCTTTTAATCTTTGTTTTATATGTTAATACCACTAGTCCTACCCTATCATAGGAGGAGATTTGCTGAGTGTGGTAGATTTAGGGCCTGTTTGGATTAGCTTCTGGAGAATAGCTTCTGAGAAAAAAGCTGAAAAATGCTTTTTTCAGCTTTTCTGAAAAAGCTGAAAAACATGGCTTTTGATGAAATGAGAGTGTTTGGATGATTGTTGTGAGAATGACTTTTTCTATTTATAAATTACTAAAAAGGACATAAGTTTAATGTGTTGGGAAAGAGAGAGGATAAGGGCATTATAGTATATTTCTACCTCGTACTTCGCGTAAAAGCTGAAAAAAGTAGCAGCCTATTTGGATTAACTTTTAGATAATAGCTTCTGGGGAATATCTTTTTTAGGTTTTCTGAAAAAAATGGCTTTTGATAAAATGAGAGTGTTTGGATAATTGTTTTGAGAATGACTTTTTCTGTGTAAATTACTAAAAAGGACATAAGTTTAATGTGTTGGGAAAGAGAGAGGATAAGGGCATTTTTGGTAGATCATTATGACATGTGTAATGATGACATTTTTTAAACATCATATTTCGTGCAAAAGATAGAAATTCTAGCTTATTCAAAACCTAGGTTTTGGTAGCCAAAACCTAGGTTTCCAATCCAAAAGGGCGTTTCACATTTGTTTCAAGTGTTTAACTTACCTTTTTTCAAATCTAGGTTTTGAGTCCAAACCTAGGTTTATTAGAAAAAAGTGTTTGCCTACCATTTTTTAAAACCTAGGTTTGGACTCAAAATCTAGGTTTTGTTAGCTACCCAAACAGGCACTTAAACACTTATGAAGAACGTGAACCTAAATCATGTAGAACGAAATCTCTTAAAATTAGTAAAATTTTGCCCTCTTTCATAGGAGTTACCTTTGGGTGAAAAAAGTTTAGCCGTTGAGTGTTAAGAAGGGACAATATTATTGCTCTTATGAATAGAACAAGTCATTGTTGATAGTTGTTTCTTATACAATTATAAGTGTGATATGAGTGATTAAATGGGGTTTAAATGAAAAAGCACCAAAAATGTTTTGAAACAACCTTTAAATGTCTATTATAAATAGAATAAATCATAACTGGTAATTGTTTCTTACAAAAGAGGAACTTGGGGAGTGATAGATATCTTGTGTTCAGATTCTTATATAGAAAACCAACCAGTGTGGATAGATATAAAGGCTAAAGATTTTCACCTCGAAAGTTATTTTTATCTTGGATAAAAAATAATACAATGTACTACCTCTGTTCCTAATTATAAGAGCTATGTTGACTTTTTTTGGGAGATTAAGGAAGAAAATTAGACCCCTAAATTTTAATATATGTGAAATATAGTTAGATTATATGATAGTTTATAAGTAAAATAACTTAGTTTTGAGGAAAAAAAAACAAATATAAACAATTCATAGTGGTATATTTTGTATCCTTAATTTTTTTTTAAAAAGTTAATCGACTCTTATAATTAGGACCGGAGGAAGTAATTCAGAATCTTTGGGATCAATGTATTGGTTATACGATCAATCTCACTATTTTTCCCCAAGCACGCCTTTGAAATCTTATGGCTCTTTTCAGAAAAAACGATTGAAGGTCATTTTGCTAGCCTTACATTTTATGTTCTCTCTTTCTTTACACGTGGCAACAAAATCAATAGTATTAAATAAAGGGTAAATGTGCAATTTTAGTAACGGACAATCACACCAGGTGCACTCAGCAAAAAAATGAATTTCGCAAACATATTTTGGTTATGAAGAATAAAACTAGGCGCAAATTCGATAATGCCGTTAACTTAACAACTGTTAAGTTTGACCACAGAGGCTTATGTGGCAGAATTGAAAATTTTAATTAAGCATTAGTGGTAATTTAAGAAGTGATTTTGTGATTAATTAAAGTGTTTTGAGAGTTTATAAATAAATTCAGGAAAATGAAAGTTTTTTTGGACTTTTAAAGACCTAATTTCTCCCTTAATTTGGGAAAATTAGAGTTAGAAGAATTATTTTTGGACCCAAAAAAAGATTATAGTGGGAGGAAATTTTTAGCCGGTAATGAAGAAAATTTTTAAGAATTGAAGGGATAATTTTTGGCCCAAAGAATATATCATATTGCAGAGATTTAAGGACTTAATAGAAAATTCTTTACCTAATCTATTATATTTTTCTTTAGGCAAAAAATTATCCCTTCAATTCTTAAAAATTTTCTTCATTACTGGCTAATAATTTCCTCCTACTATAATCCCTTTTGGGTCCAAAAATAATTCCTCTAACTCTAATTTTCAAGGGAGAAACTAAGTCTTTAAAGGTCCAAAAAAAACTTTCATTTTCCTAAATTTATTTATAAAACTCTCAAAACTCCTTAATTAATCACAAAATCACTTCTTAAATTACCACTAACCTTTAATTAAAATTTTCAGTTCTGCCATATTAACTTCTGTGGTCAAATTTAACGGTCAACGAAGGTCAACTTAATGGCGTTACCAAATTTGTGCCTAGTTTTATTCTTCATAACCAAAATATGTTTACGAAATTCATTTTTCTGCTGAGTACACATAACGTAATTGTTCGTTACTAAAATTACACTCTCGGTTCACTCATCTTTTTCACGTGGCAAGAATCCAATGTTCAAGGAAAAAACTATAAAAGTTAAAAAGTGAAACGATTCTGTTAGTCGCTCTAATTCTTGTCTTTTCTTTTTTCATTAGGCGGAATTTTATTTGTTTGTACTTAAAAATAAAAATATATGAATTTTCCAAGAATTTCCTTATTTCTCAAAATCATGTTTTATATGGAATCTAAAGAATTCCCACAATTTATAATTAAAAAAAAACATATTTTGTTACCATATTGAGACCCCAAGGCCCAAGCCCAGAAAATACAGCTAAGGTTTTACTCTAGGCAAATCCCCAGTCATTGTTAGGGGTGGAAATAGGCTAGGCTTTTGTAGGCTTCAACTAAATAGGCCTGGGCCTGATTAAAAATGTTAAAATAAAGCCTGGGCCTGAGCCTGTATGTAAACTTATTTTTAGGCCTAAGCCTGAGCCTTCAAAAGGCCTGACAAGGCCTGAAAACCTATTTAAAAGCCTTATTAAAATATAGATTCTTAAATAGGCTTAAAAGTTTATACTTATAATTCCATATATTACCCTTTAAACGCATTAAAACGCATATGTATGCCCCAAAAAGATCTTATGGTTATAAAACTAGATAAATTGATAATGTTATAATTAATTTAAATAATTTATTTTATATTATATTTCATAATAAAAATTACAAAACAACTAAATAGGCTAGGCCTGTAGGCTTGTAGGCTAGGCTTTACGAAAAAAAGGCCTGGCCTGTTTACCTAAATAGGCCTAACAATAGGCCTGATTATAAGCCTGGCCTATTTACTAAATAGGTTAGGCTAGGCTTATTATAGGCTAGGCCGTATGCCCCTGATAAGGGCCTGGCCTATTCCCATCCCTAGTCATTGTGCATGCATGCATAAGAATTAATTGCATTAATGATAATGATAATGGATTCCTTTATTGGCCAAAGAATGATGATGCACTCCTTTTTTGCCAAAGAATGATAATGGATTCCTTTTTTGGCCAAAGACCTCCAAACATGGTAACATTATAGAGTATAAATAAAGACCTCAAGATTGTGTTCTGCATCGTATTCACAGTAATCCATTCACAGTATACAAATCTTCAAATGGCAAAGGCCTCCACCGTTAATTTCTCTTTCTTTATAGTCATGCTTCTCGTGGCATCAGGTAACTCAATATTATAAATTTAATTATGTATCTCTCTTTCTTTATTTCGTTTTGGTTACTATACATATACATACACAATGCAGGTTGGTGTTCAAGAGCATCAAAAGAAGTGGGAGGAGGCACAATAGCCATAGACACACCCTGTAGTGCTAACGATGACTGTAAGAATTACCCTTGCCGTCCAATATGTGACCCTTATTGTAATAAAATTTTGGGTATATGTTGGTGTTGTCCCCCGCACCCGGCCCCTGGTTTCCCCCTCAACAATCCTTAGGGTTTCTTAATCTTGCTTATATATGATCGTTGTATTGTGCTCTGTATGTTGAGTTACGGGGAGGTTTCCTCCAACAAGACTTTTAACTGATGATATTTTCATCACGTTAATATTAAAACTGAATTATATTTGCCCGCGCGTTATGTCCTTATTATATATGATCAATTTGCTATAAACACACACACACACACTCCCTTCATTCTTTTTTATAATAAACACTTAACCAAATAATCCAGATTTATTTGCGCAACCGAATGAAATAGATTACAAAGTTTGCTAAAGAAAATAAATATATCATATATAAAAATTATAAAATTTTTATTAAAAATTACCTTCATTTATTATAATAAAGGATTTTGGAAGAGAGCATGTGTGGTGGAGGGAATTCATTTGCACAGTCATAAAAAAAGATGAGTTGAAAGATTAAACATGTATAGACCATTCATATCTCATATGGACTGTCTAAATTTGAATTTTACAAAAAATATTTTAATGTATACTAGATCTAAAATATGGACTGTCTAAATTTGAATTTTACCAAAAATATTTTAATGTATACTAGATCTAAAATAAAATATAAACAATTTTGATGAGATCTAAATGGTCTAGAAGACATGCTTAGCTCTTCCCACTCATTTACTTTATAAGTAGGAAACTCCTTTTGTGTTAAAAATGAGTGGGATTAAATGGGTAGCTAAATGGGAGTAAAATAACAAAATAATAAAGAGAATTATATTTTAGATATTTTCTAAACATTTCTTATAAATATCAACAAGTATTTATGTAGTAATTGTTTCTTATAACTAGAATAGTCTTGCTTCCTTGCTATTGAGAAGCACTTCTTATGACACTTGGCACCAAAAATAAATATGATGATTTTTTCCCCTTCCTTAATTAGGGGTCGCTTGGTTCAGTCCACTGAGCTTTTAAGGAAGTTATAATTGATTGCTTGTTCTGTTTTCACAAAACTTCAAGGAGGTCTAACTATTTTTTAAAGTAATTGATAATGATAATACTATTTTTGAATGCTAAAGACTTAAATGTCAATTTTTTATAATAAACTTAAATATCCTTTTAAATTATTTTTTTATAATTTTTAATATAAATTTGGAAATATACAATGGAAATTAAGAAAATTGCTTTATTAGATTCTAATCAGCAATAAATAATAATGGCATCATATTGGATTGCGCTGCATTATTAAGAAAGCTTGCAGTTGAAACAAATGCATGGGAGTATGAGGCCTTAATTAGGAATTTTATTTATTTTAAATTTGGACTAATTTCTTTTTTCTAAAAAATAAAGTTGGCTGAAAAAAATTGTTGGTGGGTTCTCCATCGATCTGGCTATCGCTGGCGGAGCTCTAACGATTGGACAGCCTCCAGCGATTGGTCTTCGACCAATTAAAGATAGATACAATTATAAAAATATCAAATCAAATGAGTAGAACTATTCTTCAAAATTTAAACATCAAGTTATGTTTCAAATTCAAGATTTGAAGAAAAAGAACGGGAAAGCTTATTTTCTTTTTATTCTTTAATATTTGTCAAAATATATATATAAAATTAATCAATAAGTATTAGATTAGTAGTATTATATTTGATAATTATAGAAAAAGACGAAAAATTTACAACTTCAGTTCTATTCTAGAGTAGCTCTAATCATTTGAACAGAAAAAAGAGTAAGGTTAGACTTACCCACAATCTAAGGATATGACTCCTAACTCATGATCTATTGGGGTATGTTCCTGTGGGATTTGGAGTGTGACAAATAAGTCATTTTTTTTCTGTTCACACAGGTAGATTTTGTCAAGTTTCACTTAGTTGTGGAGATGCTTCTCCAAAGGCCACGTTGGAACCACAATTAAGTGGTACTCCACAGGAATCGAATATCCGCTAAGATAATAGAATATTCATCCTTTTTGCCAATTGAACCTACAGAGTATAAACGAACGATAGGTAAAAAAATAATAACTCTAATCATTGTCCAAAGCCAAACCGGTTTTCTACTAAATACAAAGCTAGTTTAGTAGGAAGAGTTAATTAGATATAGATACTTGAGATATGATATAGACGGTTTATATTTGATTTTTAAAAAATATATATTTGTCTTAAAAATTATTTTAATGAGTACTGAATTAAAATGAAAATAATCTTTAAACTAATTTTTCAAATAAAAACTATTTTTTCTGTTATTCAAAAAATCATCATTTTAAAAGTAGTCAATACAGAGCCTAGAAGATCCAAATTTGGTTAGCTTTCCTTAATAAGAAAAAGCTTAATTTGTAGGGAAAGGAAACATGGTTCAGTCAAAAGGTCAAACTTCAATTTAGATAGTAGGCAATTAAATATATGGGATTACAAATGGAATCAAATTTGTAATTTTCTCAATTTTCAATTGGTATATGCACATCTTCCTCTCTTGATTAATCCTCCAATTTTGCTCATTTAGCACCATTGATTCATAGCTTTACGTTATTGGTACCCTTAGCACCATTAACTCATATAGCAAATTTAAATGATTTACTAAAGAAAGAAGGGTAAATGGTAAAAAATGAACCCTATACTTATGTCCAAGGTGCATCTGGCACCTTGTACTTTTTTTTGCTCAAAATTATCCATCAACTTTCAAATTCAGGTCAATAGTGACTTTTCCACCAAATTGGTCCAACAGATGTTTTAAATTTGGGCCAATAATGACTCATCTGTCAAATTGGCCCAGCGGACGTTTCAAATTTGGGCCAATAAGGGCTCCTCTATCAAACCGGCCCAATTTCCGTTACTTTTTTATGGGTAGGTCCCACACTAAAATTTTACAAGAATATAATTTTTGTTGGGTTAGTTTGATGGATGAGTCATTATTGACCCGAATTTGAAACATTCATTGGGCCAATTTGACGGAGGAGTTATTATTGGCCCAAATTTGAAACGTTTATTGGGCCAGTTTAACGGAAAAGTCATTATTTGTTCGAATTTGAAAGTTGATGGACAATTTTGACAAAAAAAAAAAAAATTATAAGGTGCCACCAGATACACTTTTGACATAAGTACATGGTCATTTTTGACCTTCCACCCAATAAAGAAATATATATATATCAAATTAACAATTTAGAGAAATTATAGGTACCTCCAAAATAGTTTTTCCAGTAAACTAAGTACTTTCAAAAAGCATTGTACAATAATATTTATTTGGGAGAATTTTATTACGAGAAACTTGATCATGCTGTCTCAAAACATTCTAATTTACATTGCAATCATTTTGTAGAGTAAGAAGACTTTATCATCATTAATGTTTGAAGAAAAGAAAGGGTCTGAAGTGAAACTATATTTACTAGCGCTGAAATGCATTTTTTTTTATTACATGAGGAAATTAAAAGAAAACTAGACAACTCAGCTCATACCGTGCCCAGCTGAGTGGGCTTATCTAAATCCTTATTCACAATAGTAGATAGCTCGATGGAAGGACTTCCAATAGTCTGGTAAACAGGAGCGGCCGATAAGGAGTGCTTGGATAAGGGTTAGGTACACTAAAAGTAAGGCTGTTTTTTTTATTAAGATAATCTAATTTTCGGAAAATCATAAAAAACTGAAAACATAACCGTTTTTTACCCATAAATTATCAAAATGTCACTATTTTAATTTTAAAAATAAGAATATAAAAAAAGATTATATAGGAAGCCCCCAAAAATTGGACGGCAGCCGAGACCCCCCTCCCTGCAAAGGTTTTTTCCTCATATCTGTCTCTTGAACCGCTCATTATTTGTAAGAAGTCTGTTCTTACCTACTAACCAAATAAACGACTTCAGTCGTTGAGGAGTAGTGTGTAATTTTCATATTCTGCTCCATACAGAATTCACACTGTCGGTGTTCCGTGAAGGCCTTCATAAGCTGACTTAACGCTAAACTCTCCGTTTTGATTCCATATTCATCGATAAGACTGAGTTCGATCCTCCCATTGAGAGCCAGCAACCACCTTATTTCAAACCTTTTTAGTACCTGACCATAAGTTAGATCCAGGGCGTTGCTTCTTAACCTGGCCACACTGATACTTGTCTCTAATCACCCTCGCCTAGAACTCATCTTTCTTCTTTATCAGACTCCATCGCACATTCATAAGAAAAGCCTGATTATGTTCTTTTGCATACCTAACACCAAGCCCTCCTGACTTCTTTGGTTGACAAGCATCCCGCCATGAAACCCAAAGGATTTTCCGCAATTCTCATTTGAACCCAAATGAAGTTTCGATTACATCTATCCAATGCATCCGTCATGTTGCTGAAATGCATTTTAACAAGCACTAACATGTGCAATATCAAGTGTCAATATAATAAATTTACAAGTTTAGGTTTTCAATTCATTGTAACGAGTTTTGAGGTACAAAACGATAAGTGTAAATAAATAAATTTATAATCGCTGATAAACATTTTAGCAAAAACACATACACAAAATAACATATGTTAATATAAAAATTTTTGAAGTTCTTTATTTTTATTGTAATAGGTTCTAATATAAAAAACTACTAGTGTAATATGAGTGGTACTATGCATTTTTAAAAAACACTCATGCACACAATGTAAGTGTTGATATGAAAATTTCTAAGTCTTGATTTTCTTTGTATAACAAATTCTTATATACAAAACCAACAAGTGCGGATAGCTATGTTGGATAAATTTTAAATTAACACCATACATACATATAAAATTTCTAACAAGTTCATAGTAAATAGTGGAAGATTTAAATTATAAACAAATCTCACCATATTGATATGTAGAATGAATTTCGTAAACCATAAATGGTTTCAGAACTCATAATTTTATAGTTTTGAGTCAACTCCTTTGTGAACTATACCAATATTTGTTTGATATTCATAATAGCATTTAATAATGAAAACGACTGCGATGTAAAAGACAACATGCGTAAACAAAACGTGCATATAATTTTTGTATCATTTTAGTGTCGAATCATTCGTTTAATGGACCAGCTCGTAGTACTAGTGTTTCGCACTCGAGTATGCTTGTGAAGGATATAAAATCAAGCAGTACAAAACAAAACGTCTATAATCACATTTATTTCAAATTAGGCCCCACACATACAAATATCAATTTTATTCGCAAAAAATGTTGAAGTGTTTATATTTTAAAAATAAGGAGTTATTTAACAGATACCAATGGATTACCACACACATAAGCAGCATACTTCTAGCATTATTCATTCAAGAAAGCTACATTTCTCTATCACATTGAAAGCATATTAATTTTTTTTTTTTTAAAAAAGAAAAACTTGCCGCGCACAAAAGTTAGCAAAATGAAACAAGAATTTGGGAAGAAAATAATTGTGTAAGATTATATATTTTACATTTTATATTATTATATTGGAAAACTTCATAGGACTGAAGACAAAAGTAACCTATGTACTACCTATTACATTTAATCTCCTTATAGTTTATTAGTAAAAATTTATCATATCTCTTCCAATTACACATGTCTTGAATAATGTAGTGAGTGGGGACACTAAACTTTCAGTCTGAGACACTATCGTCATAACAAGTTTTGAAATACCAACTAATTTAGTAGGCTTCTGAATATTCCCAAATATTTAATTAATCATATAATTTTAATTTGAACAATATTAATGTCAGAGATAAATTACAGATTCCTTACACAAGAAAAAGTAGTGGCGTAGAAATAATTGTCCTTCCCATGTATGGGATAAGGTGGTCCAAATGATTGTTTTTAGCCTCATTTTGCATTTGAAGGTATTGTCTATATATAATATAAAATTTTTGAGAAATTACATTATTCATAAATTAAATGGTTTATAAACAATATTAATGCGCGGCTCATCACCCTTAAACTTCGTGTATATGACTAAAGAGCATCGAAATTGAGGTTATCGATGTAGTGCCGCCTCGGGGCCATCCCTTCAAGAAATTAGGGGCCAAGGAGATGGTGAAAGCTACTCTCGGGTGTCATTCTCTTGTGGAGCCTAAAATACAATTGGGAAACTAGTAACTAATGCAAACTTGATAAAAGCTGGGAAAAAGCATTGTATTTGATTTTTGTTATAATTTTTTGTTAAGAGTGTAATAAGTTCAAAAACAAATTAAGGATTGGACAAAGGGAAGATTTTGGATTAAAAGGGATGGATATTCTTGGCAAATAGAACTTCTCGGGAATCATCACTTCAAAAATTAATTGGGAGATAAAAATAGCCAATTTTCCAAAGAACCCTAGAGGGATCCCTCTAGGCTAGGCTTAGATTAATTTATCCAATGCCATAACCCCTGAAGAGCACTAAAATGGGAATAAATCAGGGTAGTGCTGCCTTGGGCCAGACATTCAAGAAATTAAGGACCAAGGGGTAGTGAGAGCTAACCCCCGAGTGTCGTTCTTTTGAGGAGCCTAAATGCAGATGATTCCTAGCAACTAAATATAAAACTAATTGGATGGGGAAAACATTTTGTTTGGTTTTAAGTATGAGGTTTGTAAAAAGAGTGTATTATGTTCAAAGAAAAATTAGAGATTGGACAAAAGGGAGATTTGGATTAAATGGGATGTTTATTCTTGGTAAATGGAACTTCCGGAATCATTGCTTCAAAACATAATTGAGAGATAAAAATGGCCAATTTTCTAAAGAACTCTAGAGGAACCCCTCTAGGCTAGGCTTAGATTAATTTAACCAATGCCGGAACCCTGCACGTTAACTAACTTAACATAAGTTGCTTAAGCACTTGACCCAATAAAACCTACTAATCGCTAGGAACTCTTAATCCTAAAACCAGAACCCCTAATTGCAACAAGATTAATCTATTAATTCCAATTCCTTGATTAAACCCTAACCAATGAATTTAAAGTAATAGAATGAAGCCCAATGTTACTCAAACAATTGGTAGATTTACTTGCTAATTTCTAAACGTAAACACTTGACACCATAATCCACCAAGCAAAAACCCTCACTTGGTACAAGATTTTGAAGATGGCAGGAAAATACACAAAAGGGGGTGAATTGTGTGTTTTAAAATTTTTGAGTTGAAGTAAGAACAAAGACACATAATTTATACTGGTCCGGTCCAACTCTTAACCTACGTCCAGTTCTCCAACCAAGTTGGGTTCCACTAATGACTCAGGATTAACACAGGTTCCTGAATACCTTTACACCTCAGAGAATTTTTAGTAAGACTAGCTCCCCAAATTCTCTCTCCCTTACACTTTGTAAGATTACAACCTTTGCTCTAGGATCCCACTATCCCAAGGAAATCACACAACGAAAAGGACTACAGATCGACAAGCTTGCTCACTCACTTGAGCTGATACAATTACAATTGAAAGAACAAATGAGAGAACTCAGAATACTTGGATTGATTGTATAGCACCCCAATTTTTCAAAATGAATTAATAAGGGAATATTTAGATTCTTGGGGTATTGTTTAAATTTTAAACAACCTTATAAATAAATTTGAAAATTAAAGCATATCTAGAGAAATTATTTTTGGAGTAAATTAAGATTAAATTGAAAGGGATATAGTAATTAACATCTTCAAAGAAGGGCATAATGGGAAAGAACAAATGAAAATGACAATATTTGCCCCTAGTTAAAAATATCTTCAGTTAGAGCAGAAGGGATAAAATGGTAGTAACCTTTTAAAATATCTTCCTTCATTTCCTATTTTCCTTCCTCTCCACGTGCCTCACCATTTCTCACCTTCTCTCTCTCATTTTCCCCGATTCCCCTCTTGTTCTCACCATCTCTATTCTTCTTCCGAATCTACAGAGGCTATCGACGGCAAGAACGGCGAAGCATGGTGGCGAGAGGCGGCAAAGATATACGTGGGGGCTTGTGTTAGCCATGTGTAAGCCTCTCTTTCTCTGTTCGCTTTTCCTTCTTGTCTGATTGAGCGAGTTTTTTTGGGGGGGGGAGTTGATTTGGATTTTGGGGTTTTTGGTGTTCCTAAAACCATAAAGGTGAGATTTAAGCTTTGATTTTGATGATTTGAGTGATTTTGAGTGAGAAATCAAGTTTGGCCAGGTTGCTTCAAGAGCCCCAAATTTATCACTGCTCACTGACGCCCATAATGGTGTTTTCTAGTGGAAATTGATTCAAAACCTTAACTAAACTTAATTAAGAACAAGATTTAACTAAGAAATTGAATTGTGTGTGAATTTGTGTGTGGTCTTTAGAAGATATCCCATTTTTTTTCTCTGCTTCTGAGTATGATGAAGAGGGAATGGAATTAATGTTTAATTGAGTAGGGATTTATGTTTAACCTGAATATGGAGCTTTTGTAAATTTTTCTCTTTCTCATTTGTTTTAGCCGGCGGGTTCAGGGAAAAGAAAGAGGGAGTCTGATTTGTAATAATTTGGTAATAGAGATTTAATATGGGTAATTAAGAACCATAATGAGGGTTGAAAATTCTGTTCTTTTCTCTAGGTGTGTGTGTGTGCATGCGTGCGTGTGCGTGCAGGAAGAGGGAAAGAGAGGAAATTATAATAGGAGGAATTTAATTGGACTATCACTCTGTATATATGTTGAAAGTTTGGAAAAGATTTAAAAATAGATAAATCGTAAATGTGTTAATTACTAAGTTAAAAATCAGTTCCAAAAGTTCCAAAGTTCTGATGTATAAAGTATAGTTTCTGTTTTGGAACCTTAAAATATTAAACAAAGTAATTCAAGGCAAGAAAGAGCATTTAAGGATTTTAAAATATAATGGTGATAGAAAAGATTCCCAAGTTTAGAAAAAAGCTTGAAAGTAAATACTTGTTGGGTTATACTATGCATAGGGGTTAATTGTAGTATTTATATTAGTAAGTTAAATGAATATGAAAACTTTATGATTTCACTTGTATGTTATAGTTAGTAATTGTTTAGGATTTGCTATAAGAAACTTGTTGATTGAAACTCTTAGGAACTCAATAAGTATTTGCATTGTGTGATTATGTTAAAGGTTTCAATAGAATGAATAAATGTTATTTGAACTCTTTGAAGGTTATAAGAATTGACAATTCTTGTGTTAAAAAAACTGGATATTGGTTCTTGAAAGGGAATCACCAATTAAATGAAAGATAAGTAAGAAGTGAAGTTCTCATGGAAATAAATAAGTGTTGCATGAAATCTTCTAACTTTAATTTGGAGTTGAGTTTGAATATTATTGATTTACATTCTATAAGTTTTGAATTTAGATGTTGGCTGCCACGTTGAAGAAAATAGATAAATGTTAAAAAGAATTTGACTTTGCATCTGGAAGGGAATATTTTATAATGAATGAAGGTTAGTATGGGTTTAATTGTTAAGTCATGACTTCATGATCCCATATGTATGTGCTTATTGTTGTCTTTTATTGATGTTAGTTGATGAATTTCTGGTAATACACTAGTAGCTGTTCAGATTAACCTATAGACTTCAAAATGATTAAATCCATTAATTATGTGACTCAAGAAATCCTAGTAATCAAGGTCATAAATAAAAGTGACATTTTGATCTTAAATGGTCAGACTAATTATAATAAGTTAAGTTGTAGGTAATTATTAAAAATGTGGAAGAAAAGTATGATCATTGAAAATTTATTTGAAATCCAGTGAATTTATTTAGGTAAAGTAAGTTGTTATAGAAGTTATTATATGATGTATGTAACAGCCAAAATAAAAATAAAATAAACTAAAATGAGATAGTTATTTAATTTTTATTATTTGTTTCAAAATTTATACTGAAGGTAGCTGGTGGCTTATTAGAATTGAGGTTGCTGCATATTTTTGTTATTTTGAATTACTATCTTTGTAACATCCAAAATCTTTACAGCCTTCAACTTAAATAAATAAGAAAAAAAAATATTACTAGGCCCCATTAGGCAGAGGTTCCAAAACTAAGGATAAATCTATTGTGAGGAACTAAATCATAAGTGGAAAGTTTTATGGGGATGTAGTGCAAATATTGTCAGAGACTTTAGTAAAGTCTTAAGGCCCAAATATGAGAAATAATGATACACATATATATATGACAAAGTATTAGGCCAAAAGCTTAGATGTAAAAATATCGAGGGCATGCCCATGTCGAGATAAAAATGTAATTCTTGGGTAGTTTCATTATATTAACAACTACAATCAAACTCCTAATAATCTGTTTAACCTTGTTTATACTCTTAAATCTTACATCTTAGATTTTTTTAATAAAAAAAATCCGACAGCATTTCTCTTTAGGAAAATTGCTTCCCAGAATTGCACTGACGACTGTCTTAACGTGACCCTATAAAAGAACAATATTGTTGCACCAGTTTTGAAATGTAAAATATTACATGGTAAAAAACATGTAAATAGTACATATGCGGTCCCATTTTGAAATATTAAAACTACTACGTTAATCCATGATTTTTAAGATACCCACATAGCTCCTGCAATAATAGTTTGGATTCAATGATAATCTGACTTTAACCTTGATTAAGTGCGCGTATAGATGTTAACTTCATGAAATTCATGCCATTTTAGCACATTTTCCTATAGTTCATACAACTTTTTGGTTGGATTTAGATGCATTTTGATGTAGATATGATAGGAAAATGTGCCAAGTTGATATTTGGGTTAAAGTCATTGAATTCTTGATTTAAATGTGAATATATTACCCTCTTTTTATCAACTTTGGCTTTTGTAGATTTGATTGCTTGTTAGGTGGGTGAAGCTAATCAATTAAGCCATATTTGAGTTGTATTTGAAGCTAAAATCAAGGAGCAAGAAGTGTAAAAGATTATTCAAAGCAACCAAGAAAGCTAAAAAAGTAGCAGACAGAAAGTTATTGGCCACAGCCAAAAGCACAGGCAAAATTCCTGGCCACAGCCAAATCCTGAAAAATTTCAGGCAGAGAGTTATTGGCCGCGGCCAACTAGTGCAAGCAAAATTCTTGGCCGCGGCCAAAGGTACTGACAGACTGCACAGTGGAAATGTTCATCTCAAAAATTAGGTTTAAAAACATCCCTATTTCACACTAAAACACATTCTTTTGACTTGGGCTTTCTTCGGGGACTACTTGGGAGCTAGGGCTTGAGGATTTGCAAGGAGATTCAACCTCATTTCCTTGGGTTTTTCTTGTTCTTCTCTCTTCCTTCACTGAAATTTCTGCCATGGCTGTGTATATGTTCCAGATTTGTTGTTTTCACTCCATGAGTGGCTAAACTTCTATTCTAGGATTATTTTGAACCTTTGTATGGATTAAGACTTGATTCTTCCTCTCTTTTGGTAGTAAACAATATATATGTGTTGATTTTATCCCTTTCTTCATGCTTCTAAGTGTTTGGCCGCCATTTAGTTTGATTTGTTCATGTGGGTTTGATTTGAGAGAGCTTATCCATATGTAGAACTTGGTTAAAATCATGCTTGACTTGAAGTTTACATAATAAATGGAAAGTTTGTTGGTAAAATAGAGATATCTTTGCTAACCTTGCATTGTCATATTAGGGTTTATTTTCAAAGGGGATTTTCATGATTTGTAGCAAGAGTTTTCTATAAGTCACATCCAGATTCTTATGCATTCGGGTCATCATCAGATGGCTTTAAAGACATCAGTGCTCAGTGAGTAGCTATTACCCGGAGGTTTGACAGATTAGATATGAAATTTGAAAATCATCTCCCAAGAGATGTTCATATGCTTCAAGGTTCCACCCCATCATGTGAGACTTGTGGTGAAGGTCATAATGTAATGGATTGCCCCTATGCAGTTGAGACCCTAAATCCCATGAATAATTCCAATCAGAATCCTCAAAGCAATCCCTATTCTAACACCTATAATAAAGGGTGGAGAGATCATCCAAATATGTCATGGAGAATTAATACCAGTCTTAATCCACCTGCAGCTTCCTCTTCTTATAGATCCCAAGCACCATCGAGATTTACAGCTCAACAACCTAAACTTCAAGAGGAATCTAGGATTGAAAAGATGTTTTCTCAGCTCTTAGAATTGACTAATGCAACCAATGCCAAGATTGCTTTACACGACACCGCCATCAAGAATCTTGAAGAGCAAATGGGACAGGTTGCTTCACAAATGAACATCTTAATGCTGAAAGGACTGCCTAGTGACACAATCCCTAACCCGAAGCACGATGCTAAAGAAGAGTGTAATGCTATCATGTTAAGAAGTGGAAAGAATTATGAACGTACGGTTTCTTTAAACATGAAATCTCAACCAGTACAAGATCGATCTGGTGATGATGTAGAAGAGGTTGATACAAACATTGCAATAGAAGAAGAAGCCTCTAAAAGAGGAAACAAGTTATTGAGAACCTTAATGATGTGGCTAAAGGTTCTACAAATCCCAAGCCTAACGGGGAAGATAAGAAGCAAAGATTTTTATCCCTTTTATGCCTCCACTTCCTTATCCTCAAAGGTTCAAGAAGAAGGAAGAAGATACTTAGTTCAAAAAGTTTGTTGACATGTTCAAACAGCTCCATGTCAATATTCCCTTTGCTAATGAACTAGAAAATATGCCTACATATGCCAAGTTCCACTACTGTAGAAAACACTTTTCATGTCTCTTTTTTAAACTTTTCACGTCTCTTTTTGGTGGGACGTGAATAGAGGAGACGTAGAAAGTTAGAACTTTCCACGTCCCATTTTAAATGTGAGACATGGAAAGTGGTCACTTTCCACGTCTTATATTTAAAATGAGAGATGGAAAGTGGTCATAGAACTTTCCATATCTCCTTTTTGAATGAGACGTGAAAAGTTCCCACTTTCCACGTCTCCTTTTTGAATATAAGACACGGAAATTTTCCACGTCTCTTATTCAAATAAGAGACGTGAAAAATCTTTTTTTTTAAAAAAAGAATATTTTTTTAATTAGGGTAATTAACCCCAATCCAAGAAAAACCCTAATAATTTTATCAGAATAATAGAAATATAACACTTAAAATGGAAAAAAAATGAACTAATTTTATTATTTTATATCCAAATTAATATCACAAAATTGTTATAATACAACTTTGATCCTAAAATATGAGATGGTTAGCAAAACCCAATACCAAAAGATTGAAAACCATCAAAACAAGAACTCTCTTTTGAAGTATTCGCTTGTAGGGATACATCAACTGAGCATGAATTGGCTTTCGAAAACTTATGACCCATTCCACAATACCTAGCCTTTGATGGTTTGTGTCTAGTGTCTTCCACTGAATAATTCAATTATGGGGCAATTTCATGTGCTATGTCAGTGAAAAAATGGAAACCATCAACACATAAAAGTAATGATACACTTTCTGCAAGAATGACTTGTACCTTCTGCATCAACATCAATTGGATCACAGCTAATATCATTATGAAGGCCTTTGGAGCCTTGTGCAACTGCATATTACCAACAATCAGAAGCAAAATAATAGTAAAACTGATAATACTTTATAAGATAAAAAAGTTAGAACAAGAGGTAGCAACATAGAATGCAACTAAAAGAAGAACACAACAATGATAAACAAGCAAAGGACACAAAAATTATTTACATTCTATTTTCAACAAGGAGGAGCAACACACAATGCAACTAAGTGTATTTAGATTAGCTTTTGCAAAACCATGTTCTTACAACAATATACAGCATTTGGGGTTATAAAGTAACTAGATTAGCAAAGCATATTACTAATGAAACACAGGATTTATTTTCGTAATTTTTACAAGATTACGATTGTGGGGTCATAGAAATGTAACCCGAAAAAAAATCATGTTTCTCAAACTAAGGAATATGCTAATAAATAGTAAATAGCATTGCACAAAATGAAGCTACTAGACCTTCTTTAAAGCATTGCTGACTCTACATAAACAATGGGGGACTACTTTCCATAGTGACTTCTCCACAATATTCAAACCTAGGAAAATTGAAAATATATGACAAACTAATATTTTTTACGACGAACCTAAATATAAGAGCAGACATATCTATTATGCAATTTACCAGCCCTAACCTCATCAACTGTTGTGGGCTTTTCACGCCTAAGCTCATCTGTCTGCCATATTGAAGTTATCTCCCTCACCTACCAAAGCCATAATAATCCATAAGAATAAGAAAAAGATAGAAATACGATTTACACTATCCATTTCACCATTAGAAAGATTATCTCCTACAATACTGTTTGAGAACCATTACCAGATCTTCAACCACCATTTCTCGATCTTCAAAACTAAGATCAGATCGATCATTAAGATCCAAAAGATGCTGCATGGAAAGAAAAGAATTAGGATGCAAACAAAAAATTTTACATGATACAAAATATTTAATGCTCAGGCCTTTGGTAATTTTATTTAGGCCAGACTAAGTCAAAAACTCACAGCAATTCTAACGTGTTTGTATTGCAAAGTACGGTGATTGATTTGTGTGGGATGGGATGTAAGAACAATTTCAACCTCCTGCAACAACCAAAAAAAATGAAAACAAAATAAACAACTTAGAATACTACAATAAACTGATCACTAAGTGAATCACCATCATTAAACACCATTATAATGGCAAGAAAAGATTTGCCTAAAAGGCAAATACTTAAGGAGTCTGATCATGCCTGCCCATAGATAGTGTCATAAAGCTCATTTGGGGAAACTCCACTCTGCAGCAGCTGGTTAAAGGTGTCATAACAAGATTTTGATAAATACACCACATTCTATCCTTTACGAACCCTGCACAAACAAAATTACTATAAGAGATCGGCCTAACTTGTCAAAATTGATTGGAACAATATATTTTCAATATGAAAAATTATGTTATTCATCTTCATGTCTTAAACTAAAATTGATTTCATAGTTTCAAATGGAAAGAAACAGAGGAATTAACCTGTGATGAGTTTCAGCTATGCCCGTCAAAGTAAGATAATGACTGGAGGCACAAGCAAGAGTTAGAGCTTCTTCTAATGTCATCTCTGATAGCTCTGAAGCTAACTACTTCTCAACCAGCTCAGCCATGTCCTCAATCCCTGCCTGCCTCATATTACAAGCACTCTAGACAAAGAAACTTCACATTATTAAGAAGTATAGAAGAATCCAACCCTAATTTCACATCTCTAAAATGATTATACTATATACAGATTTCTCAATTGACGACTACAGAAGAACTAAACAAGGTCAACTTCGATTTTTATGGATTTTCTTAGGCATCAGTTGAGCTTTTATTCATACACAAACTCTCATGCAACATCATGAAAAAGTAAATGCATTTCCTACTCAAACTTCCTTTTTCTTAGTGATGATATATCGCAGAGAAAGAGAGAAAACCTATGATAACAAAGAAGCGAAATCACCAAACAAATGCTAAAATCATAAAGCAAATATGAAAAACTGGAGGGGGCAGAGGAAAAACCTGAGCAAGAACTTTGATTTTTCCAGCTTCTCCATGAAGGTACCCCCAACTTCTCGTTGCAAGACATCGTTAAGCATATTGCCAAGCAATCTACAGTCATTATCAAAGCTCTGAAACGAGATTTCCTCTCCTATGTCATCAACATTAATGCATAATGCATTTTACAAGAAAAAACACTTCAGAATCGACAAGTAGCAAGATATTGAACTGAATAACACCCAGATCGATTCCACAGAAAACCCCATAATGCATCTTACAAGCAATATCAAAAAGTGATTGTGGCAGAAACTGTAACCTTTACAAGAAAAATCAAAAAGTGATTGTGGCAGAAACTATAACCTTATCAAAATCAAAAGCATAAAGGCATTACATGATTGAACATACTTAGAGTGAAGCAAAGAAAATCCAAATCTGAACTAATTGCAAGATCAATTATATAAAAGGAATGAGAGGGATCGTACATGGCAGAGAAAAGAAGCAACCCACTGAAGGAGAGAAGTGCCAGCTGAGGCCACCAAGTTTGACGGCATGACAGGAGAGGTTCGAAGAATATAGATTTGTGAGCAAAGAAGAACAACAACGAGGCTCACCAACTCCGACATCTTCCTTGCCTTCTCCCCTACCTGGTTAACCTCATATGAGTGAGCTTTCCTTTGGATCATTGTCTTCAAACCCTCCCTCGTCCTCCGCCTCATTGACGGCACCGTCCACGATGTAACGACGGGGCAAAAGGTGACATTGGATTTGGTCAGGGCCGTCGATGCTGATATTGGCGAAAATGGCAAGCCACTCGGTTTCAGCTTAGGGTTTGGAGTCTACTGACAGTGATGAAAAAGATTTGGTAGAAAGCAGAGCAGCCAGAGATGCTGGAAGATACTAGAAGATGGTGGAAGCAGAGTTATGGCAGAGCGTCTGAAATGGGGCTAATTTTTGTTTGAAGAGAAGAAAATGGAAGATGAAAATGGAGATGGATTGGAGAACTGATTGGGAAGTTTTTTTATCTTTGAAGAGCTTTACGTCTCACAATTTTTGTTAGATGTTGAAAGTTATTTTCTACGTGTCACAAAAATTGTGAGACATGAAAAGAGCTCTTGAAAGTTACTTTCTACGTGAAGTGGAAATGGGGAAGTGACTTCCCGCTTATATTGTGATTTTGTGATTTTCTACGTCTCACAAATTAAATGATTTCCTGCCTATATTTCCCACCTTTTTTTGTCCCGCTTATTTTTTTTAGAGAATTCATGTCTAATAATTAGAAAAGAGACAGTTGAAACTTTTTAAAATATTTACAATTTTGCTACCGCCTTTTTTCTACATTTAATATTTAAAAAAGAGACATGAAATGGGGACGTAAATAATGTTTTTAGTAGTAGTGTTCCTCAAAGATGTGCTATCCAAGAAGAGAAGATTCAGTGAGTTTGAAACAGTATCTCTGACAGAAGGGTGTAATGCAGTAATTCAGAGAAAATTACCAACCAAACTTAAGGATTCAGGAAGTTTCTATTTTTCATGCAATATCGGAACCAACTTCACTGGAAAAGCTCTATGTGACTTAGGAGCTAGTGTTAATCTCATGCCGCTAGATGTATTCAATTAGTTACGGCTTGGTGAGCCACAACCTACCACGATCACCCTGCAATTTGCTGACCGCAGTATAGCTAAACCGTGTGGCTTTATAGAAGATGTGTTGGTAAAGGTAACATGTTTATATTCTCTGTAGATTTCATTGTCATAGATTACAAAATTGATTGGAAAATCTCAATCATATTAGGACGACCATTCCTGGCCACAATAAGAATGCTCATTGATGTGGAAAAGGGTGAAATTGCCTTGCGAGTAAATGATGAGCAAGTTGTCCTCAACATGTCTCAAGTGCTAAAAATTCATGAGGATGAACATAGTTAGTGTTACTTTATTGATATGTTAGGAGATGTGATTCAAGAAGAAAATCATGAGCTAATTATGAAAAATCCTTCAGAAGCATTCTTGACCGAACAAAAGGAACTTAAGAATGCCAAGCAAGGCAAACATGAAGAGACACTCGTTATTGGAGCATTCCCTCATACCAAGTTAAAACCTTTTGAGTCACTTGATGCCTCTAAAGCACTGAGTTCTTATTTGAAGCCATTTAATGAGGCATCGCCAGTGCTTGATAACAGAATTTTGCAACTCAATGAGAAGGAGGAATATCAACTTACTAAACATGAGCATGCTAAATTCGACAAAGATATGGTAAGGCCACCTGATATAAAAATTGTTCCTGAACGTTTTGAGCCTAGACAACAAGTACTTCTCTAAAAATCTAAACTGAAGTTGTTCCCAGGCAAGCTTAAATCAAGATAGTGTGGACTGTTCACTGTGGTGCAAGTGTCAGAGTTGGGAATGTTGAACTTGAGAATAAGAAAGGTGAAACTTGTTTTCATTATTTCATTTTTTCCATTTTTTGGGAGGCAACCCAAGTTCATTTTTTCCATTTTATTTTTATTATTAGAGTTATATTTGGTATTTCTCCTGTAGATCTAAGTCGTGTCGTATGTGGAGATGGAAAAGGGAACGCAATAGCTCATCATGGCATGTGCATAACTAATATTATGAGTTTTGGAATCCGCTCTTCCACCACCGAGCACTCAAACACAAGGAAGAGGATTAAGCTTGAGGAACTACGAAGGGGAGTATCTCTTACTTATCACTACATTTTCTACCACCTATAGGCTTACTGATGATATGCATCTCTTTGGCATGCACCAGTTTATTTTTAATTTTTGTTTCTTCTCTACTATATTGGATTTTACAATGAGGATATTGTTAGATCAAGTTAGGGTGTAAACAAAAATTAATTGGATTAAACTCTTTGATGGTTTTACCTCATAACCTTGAAAATTTGTTTGATGATTTTATTGATAACTCCTATGCTTACCAAAGGTGTTAATAAGTCCGATGATGTGATAAAGATTAACTGACATTTAGAATAGCAAAAATCACACTTTACATGCTTGTCAGTTGACATATCACTTTACTAAATTATTTAGAGTAATAATTTACACCACTAGAATTAGAAATAGTTTTAAAAATTTTAATCAATGAAATTGATAGTAATCAAGGCTATGTACTTATTTTTAATCTTGTACTCTTACAACCAATTTCTGCATTTATAGTGCTTATTTGATTTTCATTAAATTTTGAAAATAAGTTAGACAAACATGGGTAGTAAGAAAAATATATAAAGTCTTTTGGTCAATCCCAAATTTGAAAAAAAATATATACAACTTCACTAGCATCTAAAGACTCGACTTAGTAACCGAAGGCAATTCATCACCAATATTGGCACCCGCGTCGAACGGTTGAGTCAAAGCGAGCTAAGAGTTGGGCAAAAAAGCCTCTTGATCTTATTGGAGTAACTAAGTAAACGGTGCTACATCACCCATGTGCATGGTTGCGTAAAAAGGGGACCTACAACAATTCAAGATATAATTAAAAAGCAAAGAAAGAAAGAAGTACAAAAATAGAAAGCAAGAAAGTAGAAATCAAGTTTGGGGGAAATTTAAAAGACAATAAAATAAATTATAATTTACTACCACTTGAAATCTAGTGAGTTTTTGAAGTTTTATGAAAACAATTTCAAGAGAAAATGTATTTAGAAAGAAATTGTCGGTGTATTTAGTTAGAGATTTGTATGTAGCTTAGATTGCCATTGATGACTAAGATGAGAATTGGAGAAATTATTTTTGATTCTATCACACACATGCATACTCTGGAATTTGGAAAAGTATTGTTAAACTATACAAAGCATACTAAATTGTATGTAGATATGGTTATTTGAGGTTTAGAATGGAATGAAAATCTCTGAGGACTTGATAAACACATAAGATAGGCAGAAGAGTTGTTGTTTGAACTTTGCTTGAGGACAAGCAAAAGTTTAAGTTTGGGGGTGTTAACTGATAGGAATTTAATGTTTTCTAAGCACATTTATCATACAATTATCCGTGTGTTAAATAAAATTGATGTATTTATTTATATAATTGGTATGATAAATTGTGCTAATCCTTTGATGCAATGAGTAGATAAATTCACAAATTTTCTCCCTCTTTTGTAGAATAAAGAAGGAGGAACAAACGAAGCGGAAATCAAAGTAAAAGAAAGCATGCTGGACAGGATGCCTCGGTCACCAAAACAGGGTGCTGAGGCGACCCAAGATGCCTCTGCCACTAGACATGGGTGCTGAGATGACCCAAGATGCTCAAGACGCCTCAGCCACTAGACATGAGTGCTAAGGCGACCCAAGCGACCTAGGACACCTTGGCCACCTAAACAGGGTGCTGAGGCGACCGAAAAAAAATCAAATGATAGATTTTGGAGATCAGATTCAAAATTTAGGGCTTTTTAAAGGGGAGGAGACAGCCAAATTACACTATGTTTGGCTGGACAGAGGAAAGGGGAGGGGAGGGATAAAATTTTAATGAAGGGAAGGGAAAGGTAGGGGAGGGCAATTATTGATGGAAGGGAAGGGTGGGGGAGGGAAGGGTGGGGATTTTAGGGCCTGTTTGGTTTGATGGGATCGAGGGGAGGGGAGGTTTTTACTGTTACCTTATTTGGTTTGGTTAAAGAGGAGGGGAGGGAGTCATTTTTTAATGATATGTTATTTGGTTTAGGAGGTGAGGGAGGAGAGGTAATAACAAATTTATTGATATGCCCTTATTTATTAATTCAAAGACTTTATATTTTTATCCACACATATTACTTTATATCTTTTTTTTAATGATGTGTATTAAAATTATATAAGAAGTATCTTGGCATAGGAGAATAGTTTAGTAAGGTTAACTTTTTATTAAAAGTTTAACATATTGTATAATTAAGTAATTTATTAAACTTTTTTAATCATCAAATATGATGAATATGTCATATATTTAAGTCTATGGGAGTGTTATACCAATTAATTTATCCTTTAATTCAAATCGCATACTGTATGAAAATTCAATCTCACCCCAGCATATTTTTAATATGGGTATAGAAACTTATATAATGGTATTTCTATTTTTAATTATTATAATATAATATTTTTTTAAAAAAAATCAAATTAACAGAGTATATTGAGCGCTAAATAAATGCTCAAAAAAGTGAACATTTTTATTTAAATAAAAATAAAATATGCAAAACCCAATAGCAAACTATCCTTTCCCTTACGTCACTACAGTAGCACCATCTTCCACCGCCTCTCGCATCTAGTTCTAGAGGCCATCGACAACAATCTTCCCCATCTTTTCCTCACGCTCTAGATTATATGGCTGACGCCAGTGTTAACAAGAAGGATTTCATTCTCAGCCAAGATAACTGTTGGTACACAAGTATTTACTCATCTATGTTTCCTCTTCTGCTTTTTTGGTATTCTTAGGTTGCGATTTGCCAATCTCACTGGGAATCCAAATTATTTTTGTTGAAAAATTTAATACTGCTGCAATTTGTTTTTAAAATAACAAAATACGCCAACATAACCCAACAATTCAAGAAAACGACGATAGGGAAGGATACGGTCAGAGACAGCGACGCCGAGCAGGAAAGAAAACAGACGGTGAGGAACGATAAGAACGAGTGATGACATCGAGGATAAAACACAAACATAGGTGGGAACCAAGTAAAGTTATAGTGGGGAAGCTGCAATCGGACCTGAGCAAGGAGGAGGAGTTTTATTTTGCCCTGGGTATTAAAGAAATATTATAAAAATAATGAGGACAAATTAGTAAAAAAATTGCCTCCACTCCAACCCCCAAAAAAATTTGGAGGGAGCTAAAATGGGGTATGTGAAGGGATGAAAGGGGCAATTTTAGCTAACCTCCCCTCCAAAATTTTAAACTAAATGAGGGGAGGGAAGCGACTTCCTTTCCATTCCATCCTCTCCCTTCCAACCAAACACATCCTTAATGATCCCTTGTTTCGATTGATTAGAGGGGAGGGGAGAGGAGGAATTTTGATGGTGTTGTTTGGATTGGGAGGGGAGGGGAGGGTATCTAAAAGAAATTGACCATTTTACCCTTGTAATATCAAGATAATTTTCATCGTTACTTCTATTAATATATAAGATAAATTTGATCAACTGTGATTGAGACTCTTATTTTAAAAAAATTTCATCCATGTCACAATATAAAATCAAATACCAATAATGTTAGAAAAGGCAATTTAAGTCAAAATAGTGTTTCAAATGATTTTGGAAGCAATTGGCTTTTCAACTACAACGAAACATATTTTCTAATCTTTTGACTCAATTTTTCTCATATTAAATATTTTTAAAACTAGCTTATCTATTGTCTATCATTGAATCATATTTTTGTTAAAATGACTTTTTATAGAGACTTATCAAATAGGAGTATAAGTTATATTTACAAATTGATGAATACAAAATCAAAATTGTCAACGATAATCCAAACAATTTGTTGTGGTATTCGCAGGTTCTTATCATATATTCTCAAAGCCATCGCTAAGTACTTCAACAACAGAGATTGATATGTCATGGTCTGTGCAAGTTATTATCAAAGACATATCAACCAATATAAATTCCATCCATGTCACAATAATGAAATCAAACACCAATAACAATTAACAACGCAAGTTCAAGATAAATAAAACATAGAAAAAGTTCAAATAACGATGTGACTCAATGAGGAAATTAAGATCCAAATACCATATCCATAACTATTACTTTGCGTGTAGGAGGTGGGCATTGAATGACTGATCTCAACTTCTCAACATCGCTCATAAGATAGTTGTAAATTCATGGCAGATTATCAGCATTAAAACCACATCGATTGATCAAATTCCAAACTTCTTCTCCTGATAAAGGTGGAATTTTGTAGCTAAAACTCTCTTTATGATATTCGACTCACGCAATAAGTCATTTCCCTGGTTCTGCACATCATGTATTAAATCATGACCTCGAGTTAAGGCCTCATTCCCTTCTCTGATTGCTGTGCCATTTCAGACGCCACGCCCTTCACTATGTTAAGAGCATTCTCTTTATCTTTGTTATGTTCTTTTCTTCTCCTTTTACCACAATCAGTAGTTGCTCCTTGTGGCAGCTCAGGCGATGAGAGATTTGCTTGGCCAACATTATTATCACGTAATCCTCAACACCATCCAATGTGACCTGCTTCTGTGAGCTTAACTTATCCAAATCATTTATAGTATCAATATCTTCTTCCACAGTGGTTGTTTGACGTCTTTTTCGCTTTTCCTTTGTCATCAATGATCCATTTCCATCAACTCTATCTTCTCCATATAATATGACCATCTTGTTATAGTTAGGATATGGAGTATACCACCAAGTTGCAGCCTTTGTTTTGGACTGAAAATAAATGTGCATATTACATCAAACATAATTCAAGTCTTACACATAAAATATAGGTCACCTTACAGACATAATATAGAACTCATACCTGAATTAGAGCTTCCCAAACCTGAGGCTCAGCATCCCATAAATGGATTATTGGATCGTAGGCAAAACCGCTCAAACCATTTTTAAATATGTCCAAAACTTCTCCAAATCTTCTTTTCAATGTCTTCCAATGATTCTTTTCTTTGTCCTTGTCAGCCTTCCTACCAAATTGTGCGCTCAACATTTGGACAATATTATCATAAGCTATAGGTGTAAATGTCCCATTCACTTTGTTGTTATGATCATACTCATACATAAATGCGTCAATAAGGGCATCATCCATTGGTGGTGTCCAAATTAAAACTTATTTCCGTCATTTGTTGCCATTTGTCTATCCATCACATCATAGTAAAAATTGAAGTAATACAAAAGTAAGTCAAGACAATAATATTTGAATAAAATATAAATAAATAGTAGAAATGAAACTTAGTTAAATTAATAATATAAATCAATCCAACAATAAATAATCAACAAGTAAAAAAGATAAAAACAATTAAATACATCGATCAATCATTAAAAATACGAAAAATAAAAATAGAATATATTTCAACTAGCATGAGCTTGATAAGCTATCCACATTTGATTAGCTATATTGTCTCTAATAAGTTCGCCTTGAGCAGCCTATACACTAGTATTATTTTGAGCACAACTATTATCATTGTTTACATTTTGATTTGCAAGTTCTTCATAACCTCCCTAATAAGATCTTCATCAGGTTGTCATCAAGTAATTATGAAGAATGCAGCATGCAAAGATTATAAGAGCTTGAGCTTTGACCCCATAAGTAGGTTCTGATGAACTGGACGTAATTGAAAAATGTTTCTTTAATACACCAAACGCTCTTTCAATCACATTACGAAATGATGCATGCCGAAGATTGAATAGTTCCTTATAATTTTGAGGTAGATTTCTTGAATATTCTTTAAATGATATCGAACCCCTCTATAAGGTGTAATAAGGCCACTTGTTAACATGAAGCCAACATCCACAAGATAGATTTTGAAGATCAGATTTGAAAATTAAGGCTTTCTTAAAAGGGAGGAGTCAGTCAAATTAGGGGAGGCTGCATTTTTGGACGAAAATTAAAGAGATAAAAGACTTGTGCAGAGAGAAAGATCAAATTAGAGCTTTAGAGGAGTCTTACGACGCTAATCCAAGAGTCTTCTATATGGTTCTTCTCTAGTCTTCTTATCCATTTGTCTTGTTTAGTCGTTGTAATTATGGATTGACTTCATATATTTGATTTCCTTTCAATTATGATTAGCTAAACGTTAGACTAGGGTTTCTTTGAACCTCTGTATGGAATGATTTTGTTAGTTTTCCTTCTGTTGGTTATTTAATGCAATTCAGTTTTGTTTTAGGTAGTCTGATGAGTCTTAGGTAGTTTTCTTGGTTGGTGAGGAAGGTTTGGACGAGGGAGAAGTGTTTTTGGGAGAGGTGTGGGGGACAGGTTGTTGAGGAGAGTATGGTGAGGTTTGAGTGGGGACGATAGGAGAGGCAGGATGAGAAGCAAAAAAATGAATGGGGGATACCTGGTGGGCTTCATGCTCAGGGAAAGGTTCCATAGGTGAGCCAGGAAGATCAACATCAAGCTTTTCCTTGAGGATTACCTCTAGTCCAACATGACTGTTGTAGAGGAATTTGTGCATGTCAACCACAGGGTCATAACCTTTGAGCACGGTCATTCCACACTCTTGGACTGACTTCACCACTGTGTCATTAAGGGCTGCCACCAATCTTTTCAGAAGCCTATCCTCAATGGCTTGATGCTCTATGGTTAATTCTACCATGACTCCTGGGATAACCTTCTCTGTCACCTTCTCAGAAATTTGAGCAATCATGTCTTCTGAGAGAGAGGCTGTTCAGCCAGACTTAGGCACAAATGATTCTGATGAATAAGAGGAAGATGAGTGAACTTCCTCTTCTTGTTCCTCCTGAGGTTGACCTTCTTCCTCATGAACTTCCTGTTGAACTGGTGCTGGGACATTCCCTTGAGCAAATGGTAGTAGCCCCATTTTTCTGAGGTTGACAAGATCACATTTGGGAGGCTCTATGTTTTTCTCTCATTCTAACCACATAATGTGATTGCTGGCCAGGATAAATGACACAAAATGAGGAAATAGAAGAGGATTTTTTGTAGTCTTGGTTTTGTGGAATCTGAAGAACTCCTCGCAGATTAGTTGTCTGAGATTGATAGGGACTTTGTTGATAATCATGGCCAGAACTGGGTTGTTAATGTCCAGAATCTGAGTGAAGTTTCCTGCCTTGTTCACCATGCATCTTGAGTAGGCATAGTGGATTAATCTATTAACTGGGGGCATCTAAATTGGTTTGAGAGTTCCTTGGACTGGGCTCGATGGTTGATAGGCCTTCGTCATATCAATTTCTGAGTATTTCTGTCGTTCTTGCCAAATGTTGAATTCTGCCAACTCTGGCTTGTCCATATCAAGCCATTGATTCAAATCCTTCCAATCAAAAGTAAATTCCTTCCCTATGACTTATAAGGATACTTTGATTTATGTAGTCTTTCCTTCAGATTCAGTAACAGAGACTTCATGTTGGAGGAGCAGGCTTTGATGACCTTCTCATTGTAGTAGTTCTTGATCCCTATCCACTTCTTGTACGGCCCCAACCAATCTGTCACTGGATATCCATTCTTCTCTAGGTAGGCAATGTCCATATACCTACATCTTTGAAAAATAGATCTCTTCCCAATATCTTCTGAGGCTTCTTCAATAGGACCCTGGGCAAAGGTCCACTGGAATTTCTGTCTCTCTAGAGACCAAGTCTCTAATTTTCACAGTGGCACCAGAACTCTTGCTTTTAGACTTGGAGGCTTGGGCTCGAGTGTTTGGCATGGTTGTAGATGAAGGTTAAGAAGTAGAGGGTGGAGAGGTTGTTTGTAGGTTAGGGCAGGGTCGCTTGGAGGAAGATGGACTCTATCTTCAACTATTTGAGGTCTGTAATATTTGGGAATGATCATCTTGGGTGCCATTTCTGAGGTTTATATAGAGAACTAGGAGTTGTGTCTGGTGACTCGAAAGGTTGCAATAGTTACTGAAGGGTTATGATGAGTGATGATTCGAATAATGTGTTAGATTACGACTATTACAGAGAGGTTTGGTGAGGGAAGGTGATGGTTTGGGCATTAGGGTTCGAAGGAGAATGAGGGAAATGAATGGGTGTGAATGCCAGAGAATGCGAAATGATGCAACAGTTACATTTGTCAAGTATCTATGAGAGAGTAAGTGTAAAACCTATGCACCGATCAGAGAAAATGTTCGTTATAAAGTTATCGTTATCGCCTGATCGATCACATGTGCCCTGTGATCAATCAGAGAGTCTGGTTCCTGATCGAATGGGTGCGTCTGATTAATTAGGGGTTGTTGTGATCGATTAGGCTTCACGTTAGGTAATCGATTACCTCTTCCTTGTGATCGATTAGGTCACCTTGATCATTGGCTTCATTCCCTAATCGATTGGTCTGTCTACTTTGTCTTTCTTCTGATCGAAGCCTAATTGGTCACAAAACATGTTCTGTGATCGATCAATGTTCCCTGATCGATTGGGTGATGGGAAGTTCTCTTTTAATACTGAACCTGTAAAATGTTAATTTGGCACTCCGATGACTAAGTTAGTACTTTATCATAAAAAACGTAGCATAGTTTAAACAAATATAAGAGAGTTAAGAGATTGATAAAGTTTTACAATTCATTGGGATTTACTATTCCCAATTCTCTTTTGATAAACATAAATTGTTCAGCAGCAAGGGGTTTAGTGAATATATCAGCTATCTACAAATGGGTTGGGATGAATTCCACCTCATATCCTTTCTCTGGACATGGTCTCTGATGAAGTGATACCTCACATCAATGTGCTTGGTTCTAGAGTGATGTACTGGATTTTTGGCCAAGCTTATGGTACTAGTGTTATCCCAGAGAATTGGTACTTCTAGAAATTCCAGTCCTAAATCCCTTAATTGATGCTTTAGCCATAGCACTTGAGCACAACATCTTGCAACCGTAATGTATTCAGCTTTAGTTGATGATAGGGACACACAGTTCTGCTTCTTGTTAGCCCATGTCACCAATGATCCTCCAAGAAACTCACATTAACCACTAGTATGAGTAGGCCATGAGATATTCTTGAGTTCCTTTTGAATACCACAATCCAAACTCCTGAGTTCCAACCAAATATCTTAGAATCCTTTTGACACATTTATGGTGAGACTCTTTTGGTTTGGCTTGGTATCTAGCACACATTCCTACACTGAATTGGATGTCTGGCCTGCTATCAGTCAGTTATAGAAGTGATCCAATCAGTCCTCTATAAGTGGATTGATTGAAATCTTTTCCTTCTACATCAGCATCTAGTAATGCAATTGAGCTCATGGGGGTGTCTTCTTCTTTGGATAGATCCATCCCAAATTTCTTTAGAATTTCCTTGACATACTTTTGTTTGAGAGATGAAAATTCCATCTTTCTTCTACTTAATTTGAAGTCCTAGGAAGAAGTTTAGTTCCCCCATTATGGACATCTCAAATTCTCCCTGCATAATCTTAGAAAATTCTTCACAAAGAGATTCATTAGTAGCACCAAAGATAATATCATCTACATAGATTTGTACAAGAAGCATGCTTTTATTCTTATGTAAGATTAATAGGGTGGTGTCCACCTTCCCTCTAATAAAACATTTTTCCAAGAGAAAATTGCTAAGTCTTTCATACCAAGCTCTTAGTGCTTGTTTCAGTCTATATAAGGCCTTTTTCAATTTGAAAACATGATCAGGTTTAGTAGACTCTTCAAAACCTGAGAGTTGTTCAACATACACTTCCTCCATAATATATCCATTAAGATAGGCACTCTTTACATCCATTTGATAAATTTTAAAATTTTTGAGGGATGCAAAGGCTAAGAGTAACCTTATTGCTTCCAGTCTTGCAACTGCAGCAAAAGTTTCTTCATAATCTATGTCTTCTTCTTGGTTATATCCTTTAGCCACAATCCTTTCCTTGTTTCTGACCACTGTTCTATGTTCATTAAGTTTGTTTTTGAAAACCCATTTGGTTCTAATAATAGGATAGTTTGAAGGTCTAGGAACCAAGTCCCAAACTTGATTTCTCTCAAATTGATTGAGCTCTTCTTGCATAGCAACTATCCAGTCACAATCTGCTAGTGCTTCTTCAATGCAAGTAGGTTCAATTTCAGAAATAAAGGCAGAGAAATGCATTTCTTTTTGAATCTGGCTTCTGGTGTTTACACCACCACTAACATCACCAATGATTTGCTTAGGTGGATGATCCCTGTGATGTCTCCAGGCTGATGGCTCAGCTGGTTCATCATGAGAATCATCCTCTTGACTTTTTTTGTGAGTTTCATCTGGTGATGATATTGGCTGTGTAGAGGGCTTAGCGTTATTTGAAAAATCAGGCTATTCTTCTACATGGGACTTCTGTTTATAGTCAGACTCATCAAGCACTACATGGACTGACTCTTCAACAATGGAGGTTCTTTTGTTAAAAACTCTATAAGCCTTGCTTTTGTTAGAATAATCAATGAAATTCCAGAATCAGCTTTTGGGTCGAATTTACCTAAGTTTACCTTTCCATTGTTGTGGATGAAGCATTTGGAACTAAAGACCATGAGATGGCTTATATTTGGCTTTCTCCCTTTGTAAAGCTCATATGGAGTTTTCTCTATTCCTTTCCAAATGTAGGCTCTGTTGGAGATGTAGCATGCCGTGCTTATTGCATCTGCTCATAATACTTGAGATACTTCTCTTTCATTGAGCATTGTTCTGGTCATCTCAGTGAGTACCCTATTATTCCTTTCAACCACTCCGTTTTGTTGGTTCGGGGGGCTGCAAAGTTGTGGTTTATCCTCTTGGTTCTCAAATTCCCCTCCATGGTCTATCCTGATTGAATTGATCTTCTGTCCTCTTTTATTCTGCACTTTCTTGGCAAACAGATAAAAGGCATCAAAAGTATCATGCTTAGAGGGAAGAAACACAGCCTAAATGAACCTTGAATAGTCATCTACAATCACAAGAGTGTATAGACTTCTCCAGACTTTTCACTTTTGCTGGACCCACTAGATCCATGTGGATCAGTTCCAGAGGTCTAGTAGTAGAGACGTCCTTCTGTGGTTTAAAAGAGGATTTTGTTTGTTTTCCTTTTTGGCATGCTTCACAAATTAAATCTGTTTTTGTTTTCATGGTGGGTATGCCAATGTCTAGATCCCTTTTAACTAGTTTATCTATTTGAGACAAGTTAATATGAGCTAATCTCCTGTGCTACAGCCAACAATTATCAGAGTTACTCATAAAACATTTTTTAGAGAATTGTTGGTTTAAGTCTACTGTGTACAAATTCCCATTCCTGTTAGCTTTTAATCGACATTTAAGGTTTGATTTATTTATGTCTAGATCTTTCTTATCAACTATAAGACATTCATTTGAATAAAATATTACCCAATTACCTTTGTCAGCACTCTGACTGACACTTAGGAGATTGTGGCGTAGGCCATCAACTAGATAGATATCCTTGATTGTCCCAATCTCTTCTACACCAACTATTCTTCCTGACTGGTTCCCACCAAAACTGACTTTGTCTCCATTCTTCATGATAAGATTATCAAACTTCTCCTTATCTCTAGTCATGTATCTTAAGCATCCACTGTCTATGTACCACTTATTATTGTTGTTGGATGCTTTAAGACAAACCTGCACAAACTACACAGACTTAGGTACCCAAACTTTCTTGGGTCCTTGGGATTAGTTTGATGCCTTTTGTCCAGATGGACTTTAGGCTGCTGAGTCCCTTTAGGAACCCATTTGTATAGCCTTGACACATCATGTTTCTTGGGATAATATGTAGAATCAGCGTGTCCTTTTCTGTTACAAAAGTTACAAAAGCTAAATGGTTATGAATAGTTTGAGGCCTTTTTGAAAAATTTTAAGTAAGGTTTTTCTTTAGATACTAGCCTTTTTTCTTTTAGGGACTTGGTCATTGAATATACCACTTTTATCTCTAAAGGCTCTTTGACTCATCAGCATAACATATAAGGCCTCAATGCTGTAAACTTTTTCAAAACATCATAAATATTTTCTCTCTTTTGTAAGACTTTCACAGTTTTTGCATTCAAAATTTTCTTGAGAAACCTCTTTTGTTGAAATCTGTTGACATTTTATGCACTCAGGTACCTCAGCTTTCTTTTCTAACTCTTTATTTTTCTTTCTCAAAATAGCTACTTCTTTATCCAGTTTCACAAACTTAATGTGTAAATCATTATATGCATCTTGAAGTTCATGAAAAGATGGTTTAGAAGGATATACCTCGTCATCAGATTCTTCTTGTGCTACTAGGCAGAGATTGGCTATTTCCTCAGCGTCACTTGTTTCCTCATCTAAGCTATCTCCCCATATAGAAGAAACATAAGCTTTCTTTTTTCCCTAGAACTTCTCTTTCTTTTTCTTCTTTTCTTTGAATCTTTGAAGACTTGGACATTCTGATTTGAAGTGTCCAGGTTTCTTACATTCATAACACACATGAGCATTTTTATGGGAGTCCCTTCTAGTACTGTTGGAACCACCTCTCTGAAATCTTCTTCCATTCTTGAAGAACTTTCTGACCATAAAGGCCATCTCATCATCATCATCCAATTCTTCTTCATCTTCTTCATCCTCATTGTCTTTTATAGGAGCTGAAAGAGCTAGATTTTTCTTCTTCTTATCCCCGTAGAGTTGTCTTTGAGTTCTAATAATAGACTCATACTCAGCCAAGCTTCCAAATAGGGCAGTGATAGATCTCCTTGATTCTCCTCTCATTTCTTGAATAGTAGTGGCCTTCATTTGCCATTCTGGTGTGAGAATCTTCGGAATCTTGGATACTTGCTCAACTTCTGGAATCTTCCTTCCAAGGGCAGTGATATTGTTTATCAGATGAGTGAATATGATTTTCTATTCCCTGATAGGTTCTCCTTCTTCCATCTTAATGAGATGAAATTTTGAGATTAATTATTCAGCTCTTCTAGTCTTAACTCTGGATGTTCCTTTATGAGCCACCTCTAGAGCATCTCAAATCTCTTTTGCAGTCTCAAGGTGGCATACTCTAAAATATTCTTTCTGACTCAAAGTACTCTGAATGTTTAGAATTGCTTTGCTGTTTAGTTCCATGTTATCCTTATCATCATCTGTGAATTCTGTAGTAGGCTTAGGAACCTGTATTCCATTTTCTGTCTTAACAGGAATAATATCCCCATCTTCTACAATTTTCCAAAGCGTGTAGCCAATTTCTTTGATGAATGTTCTCATCTTCATCTTCCAGAAGGTATAATGTTCTCCATTGAAGCCAGGGCTTGTTGATTGATCTTCCTTTAGGGAGAATATTGTCATATCCTGCCATGTTGGATCTTTGCTTCTCTTGATCATTGGATCAGTAAGTTCTGAGAAGACCTACTCTGATATCAAATGAAGATAGCAGGAAAGTACAAGAGTGGGTGAATTGTTCTTTCTAAAAATTTGAACACTCAAGACACAAGGTTATACTGGTTCAACCTAACTCTTGGCCTTCATCCAGTTCTCCAACCTTAGTTGGGTTCCACTAAACCCTCAAGACTAACTCAGGCTCTTGATTGCCTTTACAAGTAACCTCACAATAAGAGCTCTTTCTTACAGATCAGTCCCCCTTACACTTTGTAAGATTACAACCACCTCTTAAGATCCCACTATCTTAAGAGTAAACCTCACTTGAATGTGATTACAGAAAACTTGTTCACTCAATGAACTGATTGTGATACACACTGAAGTACAATAACAATGAATGAATAAGACTGAGAGTAGGTGAGTATTGAAAGCAATAAGTATGACTCTAAAGTATAATCAATGGAAGCAATCAATGTCCTACAACAACTTCTTCACCAAATGCTTTTATATGTGGTTCTAGAAATGTGCACGTTGGTGACCATTTATAGCCGTTGCTTGATCTTTGATAAGAGATAATTATAGATGGAGTGTTGAGATGAATGTGTTTTGGCTAGCATTAACTCCTCTGTACTTGGTTTGCCTCAGATCTTCTCTCTTCATTAAATGCAGAAAGTAGTTGTTGTGACAAATGGCTTTATTTATGTGTCTGTGAGTGCAACATAAACTTCCTAAAATAGGTCTGACACATTCTGTATATAAAAAGCTTCATCTTTGAATTGCATCGCTACATTGATCACCTGACCCTGATCGATCACTGCTTCTATTTCCTGATCGTTCACACTTCGATCAGGCTTCGATCATGACCTGCATCACTTGAATATTTATTGGATAATCGCATCGCCTAATCGATCATAGGGTTCCCTAATCGATTAGGCTTATATAATTGATTAAGCTCAGATTATTTCATTTTCTCATGATCGATTACTTACTATTCTTTGATCGATTGATCAATTACATACTACTCTCTGATCAATCACTCACTATTCTCTGATCGAAAGATCGATTACTTACTAATCTCTGATCGATTATGCTTTTCTAATCGATTAGACTTAGATTAGACTAAGATTACAATTTAGACTAACTGATCGATCACATAAGGGGTCTGATTGATCGGACGCTATAGTTCGATCATACTTAGTAATTCATATTTCTCTAATCAATCACACTGAGATTACTTAGCTTATCTTTACTTCTCCAATCGATCACAGAGATGTCTTGATCGATTAGGAGCATAAGTTGCAAACTTTTATTCATTCTAATCTGCCTCTAATCTATCTTTGATCGATCATTATCCTAGATTCTTAACTGGTTATCTATCCCTGATCGATTAGGAAAAACTTAGCATTTTCTATCAGATTGTTTCTAAGATTATTCTTGATCTATGCTCAACCTTTCTTTATACCTAAGTTATGTTTGTTTATCATCAAAACTCATTATTCTAACAAAAGGATCAATAGGGAATGTGGATTCATTCTTTGTGATATATGGCTCTAGCATCTTGGATGATGTCTCTAAAAGATGATCAACATGGAAATTAGATTTATTGTCCCAAGTGAATCAGTTGATAGAATAGTTGCCCTGTATCCCTTAGTTCAACACAGATGTTAACCATGAATCACTGCTAAAAGCTCCACAATTGTTTTTTTTTATATTTTTTTGGGGGGAGGGAATTAGATAGTTTGCAACTAAAGCCACAAATCCACTTCCTGTCCTTCTCTCGAATGACTCCTCCGCAACCGCTCCTAGCATCCTGCAAAAATGATCCGTCCACGTCAAGACAAATTGAGTCAGTGGGGTAAGACTCATTTCCCTGCCCTGGACTAATATTTCCTGCATAGAAATTACATTGATCCAGCAAGTCTTTATCTAAGCAGGCTCTAAAGAATCTACCCTGGCTCTGATAGACAAAGTCTCATGATTTGAGCAAAAAATTTTGTTACATTGATTCACCCAAATATCCCAACAAATATATCCAAATAGAATAGGCCAAATTAATTTCTTTGTGTGCCTCTTACCCCCTTCATGGGTGAGGTTCCATTTAATCCACTCACCCATTTAATCCATCTTTGGTCAAGATTGATGCAGTCTTGAAATAGAGCATCATGTCCTCATCTTGGTTGCATCTGAAAACAGTCTCCGTCAAGGAGGATAGACCACCACGTTTTCGCAAGTCTGTTGAGTGAGCTTTGTCGTGTGCAATCAACCACATAAGAGATTTGATCTTTTCTGGACCCTTCCACCTCTGTAGCAATTTCCACACCGTGTCAGGTGGGTGCTGAGTACCTGCTAAAAGACAACAATATTCAGAGTATAAATTATATATATATATGTACATCTATAAAAAGTAAATAATGTACATTTATTTATCAAACATGCAGGGCTAAAAAAAAAACTAACTTCTTTAGGCAGGAGGCCTCTAAATAAGTTTTTGGCTTAATCTCTTTGCTAAATATGTGAGGCTTTACCTAGCCTTGAACATGCAAGAGGCCCTAAAAAGGAGGCTAACCTATTTACATTATTTTCTCTTATTAATTAAACAAATTTTCATTCGTTATTCATTATAACATTTATTAATGAAAATGACAATGATGTAAAAGAAAACATACTTTAATAGAACGGACATAGCATTTGTATCATTTTTATCGGATTATGTGGTTTGGTCTGCCCTAACTCGATATGGGATTCGAAATGAAGTCTAGTATAGTCAAATATCAAAGAAAATTGTTCTACATGGAATACCTCAAGATGACTTAATCAACATTCATTGCTGATTGAAGTCAAACACTTCCTAAGTAAGATAATCTACACAATTGCTACTTAAGAGAATTAATTGAGGGTAATTAATGGGGTGACATCTTCTATTCATGTTTTCACTTCAAACATTAGAAATAGGTAGCACCAAATCTCACACAGATTAAATCTGCGATCCACTGACCAACGGCAAGACCTTAAATGGAGCTCAAATCTGCGACAGATTAGTCCTTAGCCTGTCGGGTTGGGGAATACCAGAGGCAAACGGAAAAAAATAGGTAGCATCATGCATGAATTCAAAAAAATTTTGGTCGACAAGACCAAGTAAGAGCCTATTTGGATTAGCTTTTGTAGAATAGCTTTTGAGAAAAAAATTGTAAATGTGCTTTTATTGAATAAGTTTTAGGAGAATAGATTTTATTAGAAAATGATTTTTAATGGGTGTTTGGATGATTGTTATGAGAATGGTTTTGCATTTTATATGTATGAATTTCTAAAATAGGACATAAATTTAATATGTTAAGAAGTAAGGCTATGTTTGGTTGATTACTATTATATACATAAAGATGACGTTTTTTTCTCTTATGCTTCGCAGCAGAAAATTTTTAGGGAAAAAGACAAATAAATACCCTCTAATTTGCAAAATCCCATTAACAACTTCATGATAGGTTGTTGTGTTGTTAATACCTATCATGAAGTTGTTAATGGGATTTTACAAATTGGAGGGTATTTATTTGTCTTTTTTCCAAAATTTTAATTTATCCAAAACTTAGATTTGGACCATTGAAATCCAGGTTTCCAACCAAAATGATGTTATACTTTTTTTACTGTATGGGACACTCTGCTTTTAGTCTCCGTCCATTAAATTAAAGGACTAGACACGCATTACTAGTGTTTCTGCGTTATTCATCGTATATGTGAAGGATATAAAAACCAAGCAGATGTATTATCATATTTATTTCAATTGGACCCACCCACGCAAAACAGTAAAAGATATAAAAACCAAGCAGAACAAAACAAAACGTGTATCACCATCATATTTATTTCAAATTGGGATCCACATATGCAAACATCAATTTTAAAAAATTGGTGAATAGTATATGTTTAAAAGTAGAAAATACATTCACTTTAATTACATAAACCCCTCTATTTTAAAACATTTATAAACCCCCTCAAAATGATAATATACGATATACAGACCATCCTTTACAATTGATAATTTATTTCCATCTGCCTAAATAATTAGTTGACCGTTAAATTTGATTTTTTCAAAAAACTTTTATTTGGTCAAAAATACCCCCTTTAAAGACAATAATTATTTAAACATTTATGTTTATAAAAAATATTTGTATAAAATAAAAGATAATTCGAAAGCACAAATTTTTTTAACGACACAAAAGTATTTTCATAATTTCTCATATGTTTATTAAATTTATTAACTTTTATTTAAATCATAAAATTTTATAGTTTAACTTTTTCAACACATTCATTAAAAATATTAATTTAATTTATTTTAAATTTCTAAAACATATTTCGTTTACATTTTTATTCATGGTATAGTAAAACTTATTAAATGTTTTAGATTATATAATTCATTTTAATTTATAATTTAAAATTCTTAAATACGTATTTTTTGCTCAATATAAACATATTTTTAGTTACAAAATGTAAATACATTTAAACAAAGAAACATTTATTAAAAATAAAAACTTTAAATTTGTAATCAAATTTTAATTACTTAATTTTACATTATCTAACGGAAACGAAATTTGTAAAACCAAATGAACTTTAATCCTTCTATAATTAAGAAATTTACAAGAATGAAGAGTAAAATAGTAAATAAAATATAAATTTAAGTTGAAAAATTATGTTTAGAAATCTTAACAGAATATTCTTAATGGTGTTAAATGATTGGAATCAATTGTATGTTCTCCAAATAGATGGGAGGTCCATGAAGACATTGAAATTGAGGTTGTTCGGCGTAGTGCTGCCTTGGGCCCGCCCTTCAAGAAAATAAGGGACCAAGGTGATAGTGGAAGCTACCACCGGTTATCGTTCTCTTGAGGAGTCTAATGCAAATGATTACATAGTAACTAAATGCAAACTTGATGAAAACAGGTAAGAGCATTGTTTAGTATTTTTGGTATGAGGTTTGTGTAAAAAGCCTGATATGATCAAAAGAAAAGTAAAATTGGATTAAAGGGAGATTTGGATTCAAATGGCATAAAAGTCATTCTTGATAAGTGAAAAACCTTGGAACTCATTGCTTCAAAAGATTTTTAGGGAGCTTCTTGTTAATTTTCCAAATGGATCTTAGAGGAAACCCTCTAGACTAGGCTTAGGTTAACTTAATTAATGCTGGAACCCTGCACACTTAATTTAAAATTAAACTCAAAATCAAGAACTAATTAATCGTAAAGCACTTTAAATCTACAATTTGGGCCACCCCACTATTGCTCTTAATTTCTCTCCAAACCGTAATTCATTAAAGGCCACCCAAACAATTCATAAGGCTAAAAGAGTGCTTGCCCAATGTTTCAACACAACTAATTAATTACTATGCTATTTCATTCATGCAAATCACTTGACACTTTTAATCCACCAACCAAGTCACCTTGAATTTGTACAATATTCCCCAAGATCATAATAAAATCATGCACCCATAAATTTCATTAAACTAAAAGCTAATGTAACACAATGTCAAGCATCCAATATGAAAGAAACAACATAAAGGTAGTTTCTAACCCTTACATATCATTAGAAATTAAGAACACAACCAAATGCCAGAAATATACTCCTAGAAATCTAGAAAAGCATAAAAACAACAAAAGGAAGAAGGATTAGAACTAAAACTTCCCTAATTGTGCTTCAAGCTCATCCTTTGGCTTCCACCATCAAGATGGGGAAGCCTAGCTACCGCCCTCCATGAAGAAATCACCAACAAGGAGGAAGGAAGTGATAGCCATGAATTTGGAGTAAGGAAACTGGGAGATGCAAGGGATGGAGATGAGAGAAAATATGGGAGAATGAGAGTTAGGTGAAGAGCACCACTTTCGAGTGTGCGTGCTGTAGCACACCCTTAGGTCTACCCTTCAAGAAAATAAGAACTAAGGGGATAGTGGAAGCTAACCTCGAGTGTCGTCCACTTGAGGAGCCTAACGTAAAAGATGACCTAGTAGCTAATATGTAAACTAACAAAAGCGGGTAAAAAGTATTGTATTTTGGTTTTTGGTATAGAATAGATGCAAAAGGTGTGATATGTTCAAAAGTAAAACAAAAATAAGATAAAAGTGAGATTTGGAGGGGAATGGAGATGGAATCATTCTTGATGAATGAAAACCTTGGGATTCATTGCTTTAAAAGATTTTCAGGGAGTTAATTGTTGATTGTCAAAAGAACCCTAGAGGAACCCCTTTAGGCTAGGCTTAGGTTAACTTAATTAATGCTGGAACCCCGCACATTACTTAATTTAACCTAAGTTCACTACAAAAAAACGTGTATTAGTAGCGGTTATAAAGGTTGATTAGTAGCAGTTTTAACCGCAACTAACACATTACTCGCGGTTTTGAGTTCCGCCACTAAATCACCCGTGACAAACATTTTACAGGCGGTTATACAAACCGCGAGTAACAAAGTCAAAGACGCTACAATTAGTAGCGGTTATAGAAACGCTACTAAATAATGACAAAACCACCGCTAATATAAAATTAGAATAATGTGAAAAAAGTTTCCCTCGTCAACTTAGTGGCAGTTTGACCAGTGGTTCAGAACCGCCACAATGAAAAAGGAATAAAATAAAAAAGAAATTTGGCCCAATTTTATTAGTAGCGGTTTACTAGTAGCGATTTAATAACCGCTACTAGAAGTTTAGAGTGGAAAAAAAATCGTTTAGATACCCAGAAATTAATTTTACATAATCTAATGTATTGAAAAAATAATGATAATAAATTCAACTATTACAAAAGTTTTTTATGGTTAAAATAAAAAAAATTTCTCAACTATATTAACAATCACCATATGTATTAAAAAACCATATATCAAACAATAAAACAAGTATTAGTTAAAAATAAACAACAAATTAAGTTTGTTGTAACAACATTATGAATATTAAATTAAAATTTTTTATCACTAAAAATGACAAAAAATTCAATATTATAACCTGAAAAAAAAATATTAGCAAACAAATAAATTCAGAATATAAAACCAAACACTAAAAACAAAAAAATTATGATAAATTGTTTACAAAACAAAAAATTACACATTGCTGGTCAGTTTGGGGACAAATTGGAAGGAGAGGGAGAAGGAATTGAATCAATGTGTGAAGAAAAATGAGAGGGGTGTGTGGGTATTTATAGTGCTCTGTGTAGGATTTAGTGGCGGTTTGGGCAGCGGTTATAAACTGCTAAAAAGACCCTTCAGTAGCGGTTTATGAACCGCCACTAAAATTTGCCCGCATATTTAGTGGCGGTTTTGGAACCGCTACTAATTTTTATTAATGTAAAAAAAAATACTCAAGCTACATTAAAAAAACATGAAATATGAATGTTTGATACACATTGTTATAAAAATTTTACAAAATAAAAAATAAATGTGGTTGCCTGCTTTAATCATCTTCTTCTTGCTCCCGCCTAAAAAGAAAATAAACAAATATATAAATTTTTATTGCAAATGGTGTTGAAATTTGTTTAAATTATTTGTAGTGAAAATCCTCACCTAACTACTGGTAAATGATCGTCTTCTTCAGAAATGAGGTTGTCGAAGTTTTCAGGCTCAAAATGCTGGTTGCCTAGTTCCAGATTATCTTCGTCACCCATGTCGTAGAGGTCACGCGGCTTCATATGAATCACCATGTGCCAATCTTTGTGTGTCCGATCTTCCACATAGTATACCTGCTGCGCCTGTGAGGCAAGAATATACGGCTCATCATCTGCCACTTCCCCTGTGTGAATAAGCCTCGAGAAATTGACGGACGTGATGCCCAAGTTGTCCACAGTAATGCCTCGAGAAGTTCTGGTGTCTGCCCACATGCAGTTGAAGAGAGGCACGGTGAAATGACCTTGATAGTTAAGCTCGATGATGTCAACGAGCTTCCCATAGTATGATACGCCTCCAAATTGCATGTTTGTATCCCGTGAGCTGGCATAACTCCTTGTCCCGAATGTGACAAAGACTCCGGAATTCTGGGTGAGAGAACCTTCATCCCTTGCAACGGTGCAGAACTTGAAACCGTTCACATTGTATGCCGTATATCTCCTGACATGGTCGAGTGGACCAGTTGCTAGATTTATCATATCAAGCGGATGGGCATTGTTGTCATTGAGTATCCTTTGTGCAAACCAATCTGGAAACTCTCGATGGACCTTTTTATCCACCTCGACAGAGGATCTTGTGCGGCTTCGTAGTTGGCGTTTAACATAACGGCGGAAATCCCTAAAATTCAATGGAACATATCAGAGGGGTCTGTGGTTTGTAAATAAAAAAAATAACATGATACGTGTATATAGCTAGTGTTAGAATTCTTACTGAATGTAGGGCTCCACTTGAGGGCAATTTGTCAAGACATGTCTGTGTGCTTACAACCTCTCAGTGGGAGTGAGCCTGTAATACTGACTTCCTCCAATTGGCTTTCCGACTGTGGGAATAATATGTTGGAAGGTGACTGGACATTGGTGGGGCTGTCATCGACACGAGGAGAGCGGTTGAATGAAGTCTCGATGTCATCATCAAAATAGCGCTAACAATATGTTAACACCTCGTCACCAGAGTAACCCTTTAGAGATGCTTTGTTCTTCACGTACGACTTCAATTTTCCCAAGTATCTATAAGTACAAGTTCAATCAGGTAACTGAAACAAAATCAAGAAACCACTAGAAAAATGAATCAACTGACCTCTCTATGGGATACATCCAGCGGTATTGAACCAGGCTGCCCATCTTTGCTTCTTGAACGAGGTGTACAGTGAGATGGACCATGACTGTGAAGAGAGACGGGGGAAATATCATCTCCATATGACAGAGCGTTAGAACAATTTTTTCTTGCAATTGATCCAGCTCTGCTTTGTCCAAAACCTTTGCACACAACTGTTAGTAGAAAGAACTGAGTTAAACCAAAACATTAGACACCTCTGGGGGCAGTGTGCTTTTAATTGCCAGAGGTAGGAATTGCTGGAGCAAAATGTGGCAGTCATGGCTTTTTAACCCAGCAATCTTCTTAAAGTGCATGTCCACACATATTGAGATGTTGCTTGAATAACCATCAGGGACCTTAATGTCCTTAAGTGTGGAGAGGAAGACTTCCTTGTTGGCGATTGTTAGTGTGATTGAGGCTAGGGCAAACTTGTCATTCTCATCCAGCCATGTGTCTTCATATATTCCCATCGCCATCAGATCTTTCCTTGCTTGGAGATGGTTCTTGGACTTTCCGGACTCGTTCAGTAAAGTGTACAAAACATTGTCACACACATTTTTTTCGATGTGCATGACATCAAGACAGTGGCGAAGTACATTAGATTTCTAGTAGGGGAGCTCGAAGAAACTGCTCTTCTTTCGCCATTGCTGCACGTTTTCCCCCTTGAGATTGGCTGCGTCCCCTTTTGCCCCCAGGCTGAACGCCGTCTGTCTTCCTGAACTCTTTGTGAACACCTTCAAGCTGTTGAAGAACATCTGCGCCAGACAAAAACAAATGAGAATCCCTCATTTCCTGCGATCCGTTAAATCTAATTTTCTGCAGCCGAGACTTATGACCTCCAGGAAGGAACCGCCGATGACCCATGAAGCACCACTTACGACTGTGAAGAAGACGGACCGAGTCTTGGTCAAAGTTACAGTTGGGGCAAGCTCTGCATGTATGCACGTTCCAACCAGACAATGTGTCAAGTCCCAGAAAATCGCTCACTGTCCACATCAATGTCGCACGGAGTGTGAAGAGCGTCTTACTGTAAGCGTCATACGTCTAAACTCTGTTGCTCCAAAGTTCCTTCAACTCTTGTATCAACGGTTGAAGGTAGACATCTATATCGTTTCCAAGAGCTTTCTTCCCCGGAATAATCATCAAAAGAATGAATGAGCTCTATTTCATACACATCCAAGGGGGTAAGTTGTATGGTATCAATACTACAGGCCATATACTGTACGTAGTGCTAAGATTCCCGAACGGATTGAACCCATATGATGCGAGAGTGAGGCGGATATTTCTCGATTCACTGGTGAATTCCAGGAATTGAGCATCAAATGCTTTCCAAGCCTCAGTATCCCTAGTGTGTCTCAACTTCCCATCGACGTTGGGCTCTGATGAATGCCACCGTATGTGCTCAGCCATTTTGGATGACATATACAACCTCTGAAGTCGTGGAGCCAGGGGGAAATATCTGAGAATCTTTGCAGGCTTCTTGGTTGCTATTCAACCCCTCTTTGCCTGTTTGTACTGAGACGCATTACACAGCTACATCTGTCTAACTCGGCGTCGTCTCTCCAATACAACATACAATCATTTGGGTAGACATGGATTTTAGTGTAGTTCAATACCTACTTGTTAATAGACTTCTTTGCTTCGTAGAATGATTGTGCGATTTCTGCCTGAGAGAATGCATCTCCCAATAATTCTAACACTATCAACATCCCCTTATCGCTGAAGCCACACAAGCACTTGATATGATAGAGCTTGACAAGAAATGATAGTTTTGAATATTTACTGCACCCTGAATAAACATTATTCTTTTATTCTAAAACGAACATTTATGTGACAAAACTAGAAATGAAATGAGGCAGTTTTTAGTAGAACCTGGAAACAATGGCTTATCTGAATCCGTCATAAGGTCGAAAAAATTCTTTGCAGCTTCATTTCAGAAAAACTCCGGGAGTGGTCCTTCAACCCCATCCTGACTACCGATGCCGTTGCCTTGCACCCCGAAAGCATCACGCACAACATGGTTAAATGGATCCACCACATGATTGTCGTCATCGTCGATCTACATTCCAACCTGAGATGTTCCAGCAACTGCTGCACCACCATCATCATTGTTCTTGCCATGGATACCCCAGAATGTGTAATTGGATGGGAATTGTTTCACTTTAAGATGCTCACGCACAACATTTCTGGGATGCCACTTCTTAAATTTACATTTCGGACAAGGACACAATATCTTATTTTTAACACCGGTGCGATTGAAAGCAAAATCTAAGAAGTGATCCACACCAACCATATAGTGGGGGGACGTCCGTGGCAAATTTATCCAAGATTTATCCATCATATGACTGAAGATATTATCAAAGAAGGAAAGAGCTATGTTGAATGAAATATGAAAATGAATTGGAAAAGATCAATGGCTGATAAAATGAAATCTAACCTTTAATAGCGGTTACAAAACCGCTACTAAAACCGCAACTAACTCAATTAAGCTGTTAGAATAGGGACAGATGGCATTTGTCTGAGTACATTAGTGACGATTCTAAACCGCCACTAATGTCCTCAGTATTGGTGGCGATTTAAAACCGCCACTAAATTTAATTTTATTAATATTTATTAACTTAGTAGCGGTTTGAAACCACCACTAAAGTTCCTCTTTTTTTTTAATGTTATTTATTTCTTTTTTTAAAAAATACCGTATGAGATAATAAACAAATAACAAAGGTTTATTTATTAGTCACGAAGAAACTTTTTTTTAGCTGTTAAGAAAAATTATCGCCATTTGTGAAGTAAAAATTAAATAAGATCATAACAACTAAAAAAATTATGCAATATTGAAAATATGGAATGTTTGAACAACAAATATTCAGATTAACAAACATTTAAATATAAAAATGTTCAATTGAAATCCTAAAATTAAAAAAAATTCTAATAAAAAAAGACCCTAGAGCTACACAGGAGGCTGATCGTCATCTTGATGCTCCGGAGAACGGTTGTGAGGGTGCTTCGGTGGACGTAGAGGTAGTGGTACTCGCAAAGGAGATCCATCTGGGTTGAACCTCCGCTGTATCCGTTCAAGCGTGCTATTGGCGTTTTTCACCCAGGAGTCCAGTCGTTCGTACACCAGATCCGTCACCCGTTCCGTAATCTCATGAGTGAGCCTCTCCCTCATTTGAGCCTCAAACTCTGCATCGCTCCTAATCGGGCCATTGGTTGATGGTTGGCTCAAAGCTGCAGACTGGCCGCTACCTGGGTCGCTTGACCTACCGTACACCACTGTAGGTAAGGCTCCGAACCCCATCACGCGAACCCGGCCAGGGTGTTCATGAGGCCCTAGGGCAGCCTTAAGCAAGGCAGTGGGGCCTACATTGTCCCCCTACGACTTGGCGATCTCTTTCTCCGCTTCTTCAATCCTAGCCTGCACACACAAACATATTTACAATTTTAATTTAATGTCGTTGTTATTAAAAATATAATAATAAAAAATTAAATAAATAAAAATTTTACAATTTGCTCCTCAGCCTCCCTAGATGTTGGGCTCCCGTCGACGTGTCTATGCTTTATTTGGTAGAAACGACCGTAGGTAGCCTTCTGCCCTTTCTTCACAGTTTCTTCCGCCTGAAAATTAAGATACAACTAAATATTAATATATAAAGATAAATTATTTTTAAATTAGACAATAAAGCTTAATTCCTTCATACCATCTCTTTGTAGCCAACCGAAAACGGCTTCGTCCCCGCCATATGATGAACCTTCTGATGCGACTTGGCGGCAAGACTTTGTTGCGACCTCTTTTGTTAACGTAAAATAAAATTAAATAATCATCAGTAATTCAAAAATATTTCTTTAATATGATATTTCAATATCAATTCAATAATATTATTCATTATACCTTCCGTATGTCTCCCCTCCTCCAACCCACATATCTCTCCCACGCATCCGTAGGGACGCCACCAGGGACATCATCGACCAACTCCTAAAACGGTCTACTCCCCATCCAATCTCTTGCTTTGAACAGATCCAACCGCTTGTTCTTCCAACCGTCCCCCATCTTTGATTCTGTCCAATTCTTGTGGTTGTCCCTCATATCAAACTTCCTCTGTAAAATATTAATTAAATTTAACTACGTCTAATTAGTATTATGATGATAATACTTAAGATCATATTCCAAACATCACAAATAACAAATAACAAATACATTACAAATAACAAATACATTTCCTACAATATGTATTAAAATCATATTCCAAACATAACAAATAACAACTAACAAATCATAAATACATTTCCTACAATATGCATCAAAATCAAATTCTAATAATAACAAAAAAGAAATAAGAAAAAATAAATACATTTCCTATAATATTTATTAAAACCAAATATTTATCAAAACCAAATTCCAATAATAACAAAAAAGAAATAAGCAATAATAAATAAATTTCCTATAATATTTATTAAAATCAAATATTTATTTAAATCAAATTCCAATAACAATAAATATGAAATAACACATAATAAGAATATTTCTTATAGTATTGAAAAAAATCACATTCTAACAATAATAAATAATAAACAATAAATAAGCTTAAAATTAGTTCAACCAACTTTAACAATTTCGTTCCATACGAACTTTTTAAAATCCTTATCAATCTTCCTTCAGTCCAAAACGTCAATCGGGAATCGCTGGTAATTCTGGCCTACAATCCCGATGAACCTCCTGTACAGTTGCCCCCTTATCCTACCTGGTAATTTGGTCAAGTCTTCCCACTCAACTTTAACTCTGTGCCTGCTCGGAAGGTTCATCGCATCTTGCATCGTCAACCTCCTGTCGCTTATGCTACCAGAAGGGTCTACAAAATTTAGGGAACAATTTTATGAGCGATAAAAAATTATAATTATCTGATAAAAATAGTAAAAATTGAATTTCCTTACCCTGAACTTGTACTTCGTAACCGGTGGACCTTCCGGCGGATCGTTGAGGGCGCCCCGCCTCTTCATCTTCCTCAGAGTCCAACCAACGTGCCATATCCTCAAAATCTGCTCCTCCTCCATTCTTGTCGAAGTTTTCTACCCCACTCCAAAATGCGTTGATTACATCTTCTGGAATCGGCTGGTTTTGTATACGGTTGCACTCTTGTTCTATACGATCCCTCTCGACCTGCTCAGCCAGTTCCTTACGAAGCCACTCCTCAGCCTCCTCTTGTTCAGTTGCCATAAGCCTCTTATTGCAATCGCTCTTTTTCAATATGATTTTTACGGAATATAGGACAAAAACAAGCCTCTTGTTTCTCGTTGAAGTCACGTCACGTCGCTTTCTCTTAAACAGGCCCGTGCCTTTTCAGAGAAAAGGACGAGCCATTATAAACTATTCAATTTAGTAGCGGTTATGTAATAACCGCGGTTTGAGGGAAAACCGCGACTCAAACCGCTACTAATTCCACCTGTATTAAATGTAGTTGCATTTATTTCGCTGAATTAGTGGCGGTTTTTGCCATAACCGCTACTAGTGTCTACAAACCGCCACTAATTCAACGGCCATTCATTTTCTCGCAGTTTTTCCTTCCAGAACCGCGACTAAATTTACGCCACTACTCATCCCGCCAAAGGGCGCCAATTTTGTTGTGGTTCTTTCCCCCAAACCGCTACTAATGTCCGCTACTAACTACTTCTGTGGTCAAACCGTCGTATTTACTTGCGGTTTGTACTTATAACCGCAACTAAAGTATAATTACTGGCGGTTTTGGTCTTCCGTGACTAATGTAACCGCTACTAAAATGCCCTTTTTTTGTAGTGGTTGATTAAGATCAAAATCAAAGTGAAATTGCTAATTGCAAGGGGCTCCTAATCCAACAACCGGAACCCCAAATTGTCACTTAATTAATCCTAGGGTTTAATTAATTATGGGAACCTCGCATAACAAATTAAAACTCTAAGATTGAAGTCCAATGCCACTCATGTAATTTGACAAATTCAAGAACCAATTAATTATACAAGACTTATGATCTACAATTTTGGCCACCACACAATTGCACTTAATTTCTCAATTAACCCTAACTCATTCATGGCCACCCAAACAAAGGTTAAGGCTGAAAAGTGTGATTACCCAATGTCTAAACGCAATTAATTAATTCCTATGCCATTTCATTCATGCAAAATTACTTAACATTTTTAATCCACTAACCAAGCCACCTTACATTAGCACATAATTTTCCCAAAGAGAATAACAAAATCATGAACCGATAAATTTCATCAAAATCAAAGTTAATGTAGCACAATGTCAAGTATTCAACAAGAATAAAACAACATAAAATAGTTTCAACCCTTATACAACATGTAGAAATGAAGAACACAACCAAATGTCATAAATATACTCCTAGAGCCTTAGAAAAGCATAAATACAATAAGAGGAAGAAGGAATAGAACTAAAACTCCCATATTCAAGTTGTAAACTCATCCCTTGGCTCACACCATCAAGAATGGGGGGAAGCCTAGCTGCTCCTCCCATGAGAAAGCTAGCACCAAGGAGTGGAGGTAGAGGAAACATTGAGATTTGGGTGAAAGAAGGTGGAAGATGGAAGATGGAGATGAGAGGAAATGAGAGAAAAATGAGAGGTAGGGTTTATGGTGGCTCCAAATCTGAGGTCTAGGGCTTCAAAAATCGTATATATATGTCCAAGAATGGGCCCAAGTGAGTGGGCATCAAATTTGAATCAAGTAAAGTCTAAAATTTGCATCTGTTGTGTTGCTGTCGCAGTGCCACTCATTGTGGGCTCGCAATATTGCTCTCTGATTTGGGACTTTTTTGTAATTTGGAAATTTTGGGTCCTTTTCTGTAATTTGTAAATTTCAGGGTCTTTTTCTGTAATTTTTACAATTTTTCCAGAAACTTGTATTTTCCCTTTTTTTTTAAATTTTAGCTTCTAGCCCTAATTTCTCCCCTTTTTAAGTGTCCTTCTTTATCCGGGATCCATTGCTTTGGTCCTCGAGCGACCCTACAAGTAAATATAAGATGGAAAATGATCAAATAGCCCTATAAATTAATTAATATAAATTAACCTACAATTATGGCCAATTAATCCTAATCTCATACTAATTTCACCGAAGAGTCTAAGATATTAAATAAGCACAATTGGACCAAATTTGCATCTTATTCATGTTAGAAGCCTCAATTTAAACACATAGAAACATACAAATACAAGGATTTGTCACTAGGGTTTATGGGACTCCAATTCTACCAAAATGCTCTTCAAATTTTGACTTAATAGGTCCTCATCAGATCGGGTAAAATGAGTGGGTCTTGCCATGGCGAGCCCATGGTGAACATCGTATCTCCCTGCTTTTTTAGCCACATTCGTAGTGCCATGATGAACTCAAAATGTTTCCTCTTCTTTATTTGGCCTTTTTTTATATGGCCTCTTATTCTTTTCATCCTCTAGTGACCCTACAAGTAGAAATAAGATGGAGCAAGGATCAAAGAACCCTATAAATCAATTAATACAAATCAATTTACAATCACAAACAATTAATCCTAATCTCATACTAATATCATCTAAGAGTCTAAGACGTTCATTAAGCACAAATGGACCAAATTTACATCTCATTTATGTTAAAATCCTCAATTTTAGCATAATAAAACCATACAAATCCAATGATTTGTCAGTCTATAAAAAGGGGGTTATTTTACTCTTAAAAACATGTACAGTTGATTTGACCGTCATCTTATCGCCTTAAGGTCAAATGCAAAATAAACCAAGAATTGTAATATAGGACACAACCTCGGGTCATTCTCTCTCACACGAGGAGCCTTTTATTAGTTCATAAATGATCTAACTGTCATGAAACGTAATATGAACAAGGGGAATAATTTTGGTTTACTTTTAAATGAATGTGTACGCAAGAATGAGAATAAAAATCCTAAACTACTTGTTTTTGATGTTTTTATAAATAAGATTGTGAATGGAAAATGGATGAAGTGAATCTCTTGTAAATGGATTAGGTGCAATCATTGTTCTCTTAGGATAAAAGGAGTTTCTTGGCTAATTACCAAATTGTCCTTAGAGGAATCCCTCTAAGCTAGGTTTAGATTGGAATAATCAATACTGGGATCCCGTATATTAATTCTTCCAAGCCAAATTGATTAAGCACTTTAGCAAATGAATAGACTTGTTACTTGTAAAGGGGCTTTAGATCCAACAACCGGAACGCCACATTGTCACTTGACTAATCCTAGAGTCCTAATTCATTGGTGGTCTCCCATTCAATAAATTAAGGCTAAGTGATTGAAGTCCAATACCTCTCATGCAACTAACAAGCTCATTAACAAACAATTTCTACCAAGTCCCTTAATATACCAAACCTCAATGCTTGAGTCCAATATCTAACTAATGGCCATCCATCCCATTAGATATTGTTAATAATCACTTAGTATCTAATTTCACCAAGTTCTCTAATATATCTAACCTCAAGGAAATCCTTGAGTCTAATGCCTTAATTCATGGCAATCCATGTAACTAAAGCATTATTAAGCCCACTTACTGTGTGATTGGAATAAATCAAAGCAACCAGTTTAATGCAACCCAAATCAATCCAATTTCATACAAGTAGGCATTGTAGCACCCCAAAATTTCAAAAAGAATTAGTAAGGAAATATTTAGAATATTAGGGTACTATTTGATATTTAAAAAGCCTTATAAATAAATTTGAAAATTTAAGCATATCTAGAGAAATTATTTTGGAGTAATTTAGATTAAATTGAAAGGGAAATGGTAAATAAAATTTTTAAAGAAGGGTCACTACTGCATAAAGGGGTTTCGAAGTCCGTTATTTTGGGGTTTTCACGTCACTTTTCTATTTGACGTTAAAACAAGTGACGTGGAAAAATGAACTTTTTACACCACTAAAAATAACGGACGTGGAAAGTCAGATTTTCCATGTCACAACTTATGAAAAAAAGCAACGTTGATAAGTCCCTAATAGATTAGTTTTTGTTTATTGTGTTTGAGAAACCATGTCACAGGTTTTGTAATAAGTGACGTGGTTTCTCCTGCCAAGACAAACCATGTCACTAATTTTGTAATGTGTGAAGTGAATTCGTTTTTTAAAAAAAAGAATTTACTATTTTCATTTGGTTTATCCATTTTCTTTTTTGGTTTTGCAGATGTCTCAAAAACAAATATACAACAGATGTACATCTACCAAGCTAATGGTAACATATGTGACGTCGTTTTGAAAAAACCACGTCAAACGATGTCACATATTAGAATATATGTGACTTCACATATTAATAATTTATGTGACGTGGTTTCTCCCTCAGCCTTTCTCTTAATTACAAAAATGCCACCGCGCTTTTTTCAATGTCAGTTTTATAATTAACAGACATTAATTAGGGACATGAAAAGGGCTTTTTGTAGTAGTGGGTATAATGGGAAAGAGGAAATGAGAATGACAATATCTGCTCTTAGTTGAAAATATCTTCAATTATAAGTAAAGGGACAAAATGGTAATTTACCATTTAAAAATGATATCATATCCTTCCTTATTTCTTCTACTCCTCGCGTGTCCCATTTCTCTTCACCATTCTCTCTCTTCTTCCTCGACTTCTACCTCACGCTCCCACTCTCTCTGTTTCCTTCTAGTAGTAGCAGTGGTTGACGATGTAAATGGCGGCGAACGGCGGCGAGAGCAGTGACAATGCATGTGGAGTATGGGGTAGCCATAGGTAAATCTCTTTCCTTCATTTCCTCTTCCTTTGTGGTTCGATTCTAAGTTGGGAGGATGATTCAAATTTTTGGGGGGTTTTTGAAGCCTCTAAATTCATAAAAATGATGCCTAGACTTCGATTTTGATGATTTAAGGAGTGATTTTGAGTGAGGAGTCATGTTTGGCAGGGTTGCTTCAAGAGCCCCAAATTTGTTACTGTTCACTGTCGCCCTCTCCGATTATTTTGGGTAAAAATCCATGGAAACATCAATTAAACGTGAATAATAGTGTGACTGAGTTAAGAAATGGGTTTTATGTTGGATTTCTGGGTGCTTCTCTGGCTTGCTCGATTTTCTTCTTCCTTGTCCAATTTCTTTATTCTTGAAATTCTGTCCCTCTGTGATTGTGTTTCTCAGTATGATGAAGGGAGATGAAATTAATGTTTAATTGAATAGGGATTGATGTTTAACTTGAATGTGAAATTGTTGTAATTTGTCTGTTATCTGCTTGTTCTAGCCAGCAAGTTACAAGGAAAAGAGAGAGGAAGTTTGACTGATAGTAGGCTTGAATTGAAAGCATACTTTGGTTAATTAAGATTCTATGATGTTTGGAAATTTCTGGTTTACTGGGAAGTTTTGAGTTGATCTTATTATATAATTATCCTGTTGTGTTAGGTGTTTTGGTGATGAGGAATATTTGATAGTATTATGATTAAATTGGAATCTGATGCTCCACTGTTTATAGCTAAATGTGAAGTCTAATTTGATTATTCCATGTTCTGGTAGATAGTTCAGTAAAGAAGAAGAATTTATGATAAAGAGATTTGATTGGGATAATCAATTTGGAGATTGAAGGTTTGTGTTTGTGTGGGTAATGTTTGGTTATGAAAGGTGAATAGATTAAATGGATGTGGGTTGAAGAATTTAGAATTAGAATATGGCTGGGCTTACTACTTCAATTGGACCTAAGTAATGAGTATTGTTTTTAAGTGCTCTTAAGGGTTAAATGAGAATTACGGATCTAGGAAGAAGAAGAAGAAGAAGTTTACTTGATTAGGTATTTTGGGCTAGAATCGTGATGATTACTATAAAAGAACATGGATTCTGATTATTTCTATGCTAGATGCGTTAAGAAATTTAATTTAGGAGGCTTGGTGATCAAATGTGGATATTGTTAGTTGGTGGCACAATAATATGGGATAATAATTGTTTTATAACTTATATTCTTAGGATATAGACAAGGGGTTTATTAAAAGACCGATGATGATTAGTGAGTGTAAGTAAGAGTTTAATAGCTTTAAATGTTTCTAAGATAATGTGATGAGGTTAGGTTTAAGCTATGAATGGGGGGACAAATTAAGTTAAAGGTGATTAGTTATGTGACTTTGAATGCTTAAAGGTCTTTACATGTTGATTTTCTTAATGGGATCATTGAAAGATTGAATGAATTGTGTTGTTGTTACTTGAGGATTTGAGGATCAAGGAAAATTTAAAGGGGCAAGGGATTAATCGTTCGTATTGTTTGATTATGAAAAATAAAGAAGGAAAGAGGGTTTAGGTACTTTGAATTCCAATTGATTAATTCCAGTTAGATTCTAATTGAAGCTTGGTATATCTGAATGATATTATATTGTGGGTGGAAAGATGTTTGAGGGTTTGGGAATAAATGTCAAATATTTAAGGTCATTGAGTGGGAATTTGGATATAGATAGTATTGTTTCTAAGTATTAATGAATTCTCAAGGTTTTAAAGGGAACTAGGAATCAAATGGTGGAAGTTAAATGTTTTGGTTTTAAGAATTTCTTTTATACAATGTTTAGAGAGTTCCAAGGATGAAACAAGTGTTGGAAGTGAGGTGAGAAATTGTGATGCCATTACCTTATATGTATGTAAGTACATAAAGCTAAAGATTATATGTGATTAGAGACTTCCTAGTCAATGTCCTTAAGCTGCAATTTGGGTTTCAATTGTGATTTCTATAGAATTGAAGTTATAATGTATTGAAGCAAGTGATCAAGATATGTTTGAAGATAGAAGATGGAGTTTGGAAGTTTAATGGTCTAATTATAACTTATTTTAGTGCTTATATGGCTGATTAGAGAGGTTAGGCAGGAATCTTGTAGTTGACTTGGCTTTAAATCCATGATCACAAACTTTGAGTTTTATTGCTAATTTTTGATAGTTTAGAGAGAGAAGACTAATTTAAGAGGTAAGTATTGTTATATAAATTTTCAGGTTATGTGCCTTGTATATGCTCAAAGATTTAAGAGTAATTTAACAATGATAATTGAAGAACTTAAGTTTAGTTCTTGGTGTATAAAAAACTGTCAAGAAATGTGAAGCAATTATTAGAAGATAAAGTAAATGGTTATTGATTTGTATTGTAATTGATGATTAGTAATGTTCTTTAATGAATTGCATTGCTTGGGCTTGATTTACATTGTTGATTGATTTATTCTTGAGATTTTGTAATAAATAGAAAGTAAGTATGTATAAATAGGTGTGTGAATGACTAAGGTCTTTAAAGAATTATTTTTATAGAAACTATTGGTCGAACATTGAGAATAAGAAAGTTTAATATAAGTAAATTATCAAAGTGATCTTGGATGGTCAAGATCCTAATTATTTAAGTATGGATAAATTATAATTTGCTTAAATGAAAAGACTGGGGGTAGTATTAATTAAGTTAGGATTCGAGAGAGACGCATCGATTATGAAAAAATGGCAGGAAATGAATTTAAACACTGAGAATTTATACTTGTTCAGTCCTAACTTTGACTTACATTTAGTTCTCCAACCTTAGTTGGGTTCCACTAGTGAATCAGGATTTAAACAGGTTCCTGAACACCTTTACAACAAGAGAATTCCCTCAGTAAGAACTCACTCCCACTGAATTCACTCCCCCTTACACTTTGTAAGATTACAACCCTTCCTCTAGGATCCCAATATCCCAAGGAAATCACTCAATAAAGAGGTGTAATAGAAATACAAGGCTGGCTCATAATTTGAGCTGATAAGTTTACAGTTGAAGAACAATTGAGAGAACTCATATTATAATTGATTGCAGTAAGAGTTTGGTAGTTTGATATCACTTAATTCTCTCTACCAACCAATTTCAACTTCAACACTTTTATAGTCCTGATTGCTCTGAGTTTCTGGTTATAGCCGTTGTGAGTCTGTGAGAGAAAGAGTTGAGGATCTTGATGTTGATGATAATTCTGATTTGCATTAAATGCTCCAGAGTAGATTTTTAGTTCTATTCCTTCTTTGTGTGTCTTCCTTTAGTTGATCAGTGAAGTATCGCAGCTGCAGTGGCAGAGTCAGGTAGGTAACAACTCTTAGTTTATGTTTCTGTGTGTCTAATGTAAACTACCCAAAATAGATACAAGTACAATGTCCAGATATAAAGTTAGTCAATCATGAGAAAAGAAATAAATTTGAATTTCTTCATGTGTCAATCTATTGCTGGATGGGCCAATCGATTACTCTTTCTGGTCTTCAATCGATTGCCTTAAGATTGGTTCAGATTGCCACCTGCAACACTTGATGGATATGTTAGCTATCGAATAAAACACAGGTTGTTAATCGATTGCATGAATTCCTAATCGATTGGTACATGTCAATCGATTGTTTATGTGTCAATCGATTGCTTACATCTTGGATTGAACTAGAGTTCCAATCGATTGCTTATAGATTGTTTAAGCCAATCGATTGCCTCTCCTTTCAATTGATTGATCACTGTCTGAGTACTTTGAAAAATTTGAAGCACCAATCGATTGCTTCACTTAGATTTTTGAGAAACAGCTTTTTGAAGTATTTTTCTAAGTTAAGATCTCATGATCTTATAGCCTAAGTCATGTTTGGTTATCATCAAAATCTAGAGTTCAACATATTAGTTTATAATTCAAACTCTAACCCAAACCTATATATGTACATAGGCTTTGACATGTGATTTGAGTTCATCAAGATGGTAGAGAAGAAAGGAGATGGTTTATGACTAAGTCATGGTGACAAGTAGCAGTTTATTCCATAACATTAAAAATTGCATATATAATTTTGTAACATCTATTGCTCGTAATTGGTAAGATTTTATTCCTTTCATGTTTTTAGTACTCTAGGGCTTAGGTGGTTCGCTACTCCTTTGCTAGATCAGTTATGTTGTAACTTTAAATGTTATAACGAGAAATCCTGTAGATAAAGGCTCCACTAGTTAACGAATATATTGCTATCAGTGTTGGTAGGTGCTTATGGCACAAAAATTAGTAGGATGAATTATCATTATTTGTACAGGTTTATAAAATGTATATATTATAATGCATGCATGAGAATTACAGTGTATGAAAGAAACTGCTATTGGGATTTCCAATCTCACCCCTCCCCAAACATTTTTCAATATAGAAGATTGAGAGAAGCTAGCTGGGGAAGAAGTCAGGTAATATAAAGGAGCAGGAATGCCTGCTATGTTTTTGTACCACTGTAGATAACTATTTTGAAAACTAGACACTTGAGTATGTTATAAGTTTAAGTAAGTAAAACAAGCTGAAAGTATAGTTGCATACACATGAAAAAGGGTTATTACTTGAGATAACCTGCTATTTTATTATTATAGTATGATAGATGTACATAGTTAAATAATATAATCTAGGGAATATATGAGTATAGTATAAGGGATTTTAACACCCCAAGTGCTATCAGGAAAGGATAGGTACATTAAGTAGATTGGAGTTATTCTAATTGTTTCAATAACAACTATAATTTATAAAAAGTTTTAAAGTTGTTCCAATTGGTCAGAAAAGCTCATTCCAATAGAAATGAAGTTAGAATAATGTTCACTACTGCAGAAAAGAGTTTTCACATCACTTATTTTAGGGCTTTCACGTCACTTTTTCAGGGGACATTAATACATATGACGTGGAAAAGAGGACTTTTAACGTCCCCAAAATATGAGACGTGGAATGTCAGAGTTTCCACATCACAAATTTTACAAAAGAGTGACATCAATAGTCACACAAAGGCCCTCTCTTAAAGTCTGTCGTTGGAGTTTTCACGTCACATATTAGATAATAAGTGTTATGAAAAGTCTCCAGGCCATACTTTTCACGTCACATATGGAGAATTTTCACGTCACTTATTATCTAATATGTGACTTGAAAAGTCCGGCCTAGACTTTCCATGTCCCTTATTAGCCTAATAAGGGACGTGGAAAGTCCACTTTTTTTTAAAAAAAAATAGGGACATTTTTTGTATTGGAATCATTCACAATCCAAAAAATGCCCCTACATGAACAATTGAATTATAAAATAGGGGCAATTTTTTGGATTGGAAGCACCTACAATCCAAAAACATGAACATTTGAATTAAAATATAGGGGCAAAATTTCCTATATAAACATTTGAAGTAAAATAGGATAGTTATTAGTCACAACTATGAAACTACAACAAAAGAAATATATGTCTATTACAATAGTGAGAGAGCAATACAAACTCAACATTTCATATATGTCCATTACAACTGTTACAAAATCAAAACTTGTACACAGAACTTTATGGACGTTACATGAGACAAATTCAGTGCGCTATCACAGCTCCAATAATCTCTGTTAAAAAAATTCCAGAAGAAGATTTTCAACAAATTAGCATAACGAAAAGCTCAAGGACAACAAAATGAACAAATTCAAACTCAATTTAAGCTTTGAACAAAAAGCACACAATTGGCAGCAACAAAGTTTGATTTCACAGCAGAAAATCTCAAGCCTTCTCAGTTTAATTGGTTGTCATACTATTTTAACCTTTTAGGGTAGTGCGCATATATGTAAAGGGCTGAAACCTTTAGAAAATTTATTGCAAAGAGAAAGACTAGAAATCTAAGCTCAAGCGCAGTTTTAAGCTTCATTACTAACATGGTTTAAAAATTTATTTCAATATTTCCATATGATAAATCTCAGCTCAAATGCAGATGAACAGAAGCAAAAGCAGGGAAGGAACTTTGAGAATAAAAAATCATCATGTACAACAATAATCAAACTGGAAATGCTAAAATCCAACTCTAATCAACTCATAATAGTAACCTCCAAACCTGATAGGAAACTCGAACTCTTACTCTAATCATACTAAAATTAGCACATTGTTTGATCGGATATCTCTGTGTATGATAGATGGCTGAACTTTCTCATGTAGATATTCCAACCCCTTTGCTGCATCAACTGCAATTCGAACTCGTTGCATCCAGTCAAGGGTTGGGCCTAGTTGTCACATGTTTGAGAAAAAAATCATGTTACACACACATTTCAATATCATTTTGAATTATACATAACACATAAGTCATTAGATCCCTGTTGTCACATGTTCATATAGATTACAGACTTTAAACTTGAAAGAAACCGTGCAATTTAAAGATGGTAGATATATTAAATTTTTAAAGGCCCAATAAACAAAGTCTGTTCAATGATATAAACTAGCAGAATTCTCATTTATTCCAGTTTAACAAGCAAACTCTCCCTTTTCAATTTTCCAGTCAAGAAGTTAGAGCAGTACGATTAGGTATTTCTCATTCCTACCTGAGTCCCTGACAAATGGATCAGGCTTCAACACAAAGATAAACATCTCGGATCATACCTCTAACAAAAGCTTTGTATCATTCATTGCATGAAGATCCAAGAGCCCAGCTCCAAGATCCCCCTGAAATTAGGAGGAGAAAACCCATCTGCAGCAGCCAGTAACAATGAATAACTTCCAGCACATCCAAGAACCAAACTTGCAGCAATTTTCAACCAAATTCATATTAGAAAAACGCTGATACAGAACAAATTTCAGCAAAACAGAATCAAGTTCAATTCAAGAAAAAGAAAAAGTTTTAAAATTTTCGTACTTTTGGGCTTCTGACATATATAAAAGTGGTTATACATCAATTAAATGCTATAGTATAGTAGTGAAAGTTTAATGTTACAGGCATGACAACAGAGAATCTATAGAGTCACTATGAAACAAATGTGTAATCACATATACTGATGAGCACAATGTTTAACATCAATCAATCCATCATAAATTAGCATCCAACTTTGATTACAAATATAATCAAATGGGTCAAACTACAAATTACAAAACCTAGATATAGGAATTGAAAAACCTATAGCTAGAACAAATGATGAAATAAGGAAACTCCCCTTTGAAGCTTGGAATTCATGCCTCTTCACCCATTCTGAAGAGTTGGAAGCCCTAGCCTCTCATAGCATTAATAATAACCCCAAATAGAGGAGAAATTTTGGCCATGAAGCTTGGGTGTGGAAGTAATTGATGGAAATGAAAGATAGATGGTAGAAGAAGAAGAAATGGAGGTTGGGATGGAAGAGGAAGAGAGTGGAGATGGAAATGAGGTGAAGGAAGTCATCAAATTGAGGGTCTAAGTCAAAATATATGTTTAGGAACCTGGTATGGGTCATTCAAGGTCGGGTGTACCCACTTGGAACCCTAAAAACCCGAAATATTAGCAAAATTTTGTATCAGAAAAATTGCGTATCCACTGCGGCAGACAAGTTGAGGCAGAGAAGGGGGAAACACTCTGTGTAGTTCACTGCGACAGACAAACTTGTCGACCACAGTGAACAAGGCATGGGGGGTCTCTCCCTTTCCCTTGAATCTTTATGTTTTGGTCCTTGGGCAACCCCTACAAGCAAAAATTACAATAAACAAGGGTAAAAAAAAGCTCTAAAAATCAATTAATACAAACTAATCTCCAATTATGGCTAATTAACCTCATTTTCATTCTAATTTCACTTAAAGGCCTATGATGTTTAATAAGCTCATATGGACCAAAATTGCATTTTAAATATGTTAAAAGCCTCATTTTTAGCTTAGCAAAACAATACAAATCCAAGGATTTGTCAATAGTTATTTAACAGCCACCAACGGACTACCATGCACAAGCCACACTTCTAACATTCATTCAACAAAATTACATTTCTATATCACATTGATAATTGGAAAGCATACTATTTTTTTAAGAAAAAACTTGCGATGCACATAAGTTAGAAAAATTAAACAAGAATTTGGGAAGAAAATGATTATGTAAGATTATATATTTCACTTATTATATTACTATGTTGGAAATTAAGCTTCATATAGGACTGAAGAAAAATGTAACCTATGTATTAGTTAAAAAAATATAGAGAGAATTATAAGTTATAACTAAGTCATAAGGAAGGTAATTAATCACAACCAAATCCCAAAAAATCATTAAATTACATTGAAGTCCTTATATTGCATGTGTCAGGAGTTTTTGATGCAGTTCAATGAGTTGACATTGACAACTCTTTAAAATCTAGTTGTTATTAATAACTCAATGAGATGTACTGATAACTCTTGACACATTCGTTTAAATATTACCTGGGTTCTTATGGGCTTCAATATAATATAATATTTTTTGGCACCTAATTGTAATTAATCACTTTTATTAGGACCTATTTGTAATTCTTGCAAAAATATATGATTTATCTTCCAATTAAACGTGTCTTGAATAAAGTAGTGAGTGACGACACTAAACTTTCAGTTCTAAAACACTATCATCATAACACGTTTTTAAATACCAATTATTAGGCTTATGAGTATCCCCAAACTATATATTCAATTAATTATATAATTTTAATTTGAGTAATATTAATATCAGATAAATTGCAGATTCCTCACACCAGAAAAACTAGGGCTGTATAAGTACCTATATATAGGATAACGTGGTCCAATCGTCCAAGTAATTGAGATATTGAGTTATGTAGTACGCAAACAGCCTTATTTTGCATTTTAATGTTCAATGAGTATAGGTATATAGTAAATAATACAGTTAACTTAAAAGGGTTAAAGGGCAATTTTGCCCTGGAAGTTTACCCAGGGGAGCATTTGGTGTTTGGAAGTCCTCATCAGGGCAATTTTGCCCCGGAAGAAAAAAAAGTAGGGCAATCTCGCCCTTAACAGACGGAGCACTGACGGTTCCGATAACTTAAAAAAACATAATTATGCCAACGTGGACAGAGGGAGATGGATGAGGTGTACCATTGTAGATAGATGAGGTGGATGAGGTATAAAGAAAACGAGGAGCTGAGAGAGTTGTAACAAAACAAGAAAAACAAAACTAATAGGGTTTGGGTGTTCGAGCTCTGAGGAAGATGACAGAAGAACGTGGATGACCGAGGAGAGATTAGGGCAAGATATAGCGGAATGCATGTGATATCTGGTATGCAGTTGCAGTGAAGAAGAAATCAGAGCAGAGATTCGTCCTCGATTTGTCGATTAACAGGTAAGGAATCACATATCTGAAAAGTTTTTGGTAGAAAAAGTATAGTTGTGCTTTTTGTGAAATTTCGATCTGGCCCTTTGATTTTTGTTTAATTAAGTGTGATATAGTTAATGAATTGTTGTTTGGTGTTAATTATTTTGGGTTTAAGGGCAAATGGCTTCTGATTGTTGGGATGGTGGTCCCGACAGTGGTCCCCTTCGTGGGGAAGAATATTCACTGTATTGGGGTGAAAAAAGTGACTGGTTAAGAAATGGAAATGGACACGAGGTAGGAAAAGATGCAATTATTGGATGGGATGGTTGGGATAAGAATGATGATGGCGATGGTGGAAAGGGTAAAAGAAACTCTGTTGCAGAGAATGAAGTTGAGGTCGAAGTTGAGGTTGAAGAAGAATTGAATTGGAATGATACTGTATGCTTTTTAGAAAGTGCTAAAGTAGAATTGAGGGAAAGAAAGAAAGACCTTGAAGAGATACATGGAAAAACTGGGGACCATGTGGTTGGATGGGTACATGTGATATGTCCGAGCTAGAGTATGATGATGGTGATAACGATGGCTTGGGAGTTGAAGACTATTACTTTAGTGAAGATGAGCTGTCAATTGATGAGGGAGAGGAAGACTGTGAAGAAGACGAGGATGATGATGTGTTTGATGACATTGACCCAAATGAAGCAAGTGGGCCTTTAGAAGAAAGAAGAGTCCAAGAAGAACCTGATCGGTATGAGGAAAGGCCCTTTTTCATGGTTGGTGGTACATATGCAGACAAGGGAGAGTTGGTGAGAGCCATAAATAACTATGCAATCAAGAGTGGAGTGAAAGTGAAGCTTACAAAGAGTGAGCCTTTTAGAGTAAGGGCTACGTGTCAGAAGGCTGTCTATTTATTGTATACGCATCTAGAGAAGGAACAAATCCGGGTTTGGTTGTGAAGACTCTTGACCTACGACACGAATACAATCGGGTTTTCAAAAACCCTAGAGCTTCAGTGAAGTGGCTAGCAGGATATTTCAAGAAGAATGTGTAAGAGAGGCCACAATACAAGATTTCAGACATGAAGAAGGATGTGGAGGATGAATTGAAGCTTCACGTGAGCATTTGGAAGTGTAAAAGAGCTAAAAAGATGATTGCCAAGGAAATGGAAGGGAGCTATGTTGATGAGTTTAACAATCTTGAAGCATATGGTAATGAGTTGAGGAATTCAAACCCAGGTTCAGATGTAAGTTTGATGTTAAGTAAGGATGCATTAGAAAATGGTAGAAGGGTGTTTAGTAGGCTTTATGTATGCTTCAATGCTGCAAAGGTAGATGATTGATTTTTGTGACATTAAATTCCTGTTTTTGTGTATGTGAGAATAAAAGTTGTATCTAACTTTGATTTGTTATTTGTTTATGAAGACTGGATGGAAGGCAGGTTGTAGACCAATAATAGGACTAGATGGGACATTTCTTAAGGGGAATGCTAAAGGCATTATGCTAACTGCAACAGGTATAGAGTATTAGTTTATATTCCTAATTGAATTAGTTTTAAATTAACTCGCATTAGTGCCGGTTTATCCCGGGGTTATCTATGGGCCTGGCAAAGTCACAGAAGGAAATATTGTTTGTAAGCTGGTACCATTTCTGCTTCTTTACTCTCATTTTACTTATAGCAATGCCGGTCTTTTTTCTTGGTTTTATCAGATGAGGATGAAGATCTCCTGCTTCTGTTGTTCTTAATTCTTACGTATGTGTTTTACCTAGCAAGTATTATACACACTTGGACTAGGGTGACACTTTCTGGTTGGAGTTCTTATTCAATGGTTCACTCATGTGAAATATGTAGCAAAAGCAATTTGTTGAGCTTATAACCTTGAGTCTAAGGGTGCAAGTAGATTCCAATTTATTGCTTTCCCATGTTGCTTTCTCTTTAAATCCAATTTTAGCTATTTTCAACTTGTGTTGTTTATCTATTAATGTAAAATTAACTTCTAGTTTGTAGTTTAGGTCCCTAATCATATGTTCATCAGTTCACTTTCTACCTTTAGTTCAGGTCCTTAATCATATGTTCTCCTTGTCTGCTCTTTCTTCTTTTGGCTTTTCTGTATCTTCCTGTTCTCATCTTTTCTGTTGTTAAATTTAGTGGTGGCTAAACTTTCCATTATCAGTGGTAATTATGTTCTGTAATTTAGTGGTGGCTAAACTTTCCATTATCAGGTATAGAGTATTAGTTTATCTTCTTGCTTCTTTGGTTGATATTGTTATGGTATATTGCATTTGTTGTTGCTGGTTTATGTCACTAAACTTTAGTGGTGATTATGTTCTGTAATTTAGTGGTGGCTAAACTTTCCATTATCTGGCATTATTTATTTATTTATTTTTGCAACAGGTATAGACGCTGATGATTCAGTATTTCCCATTGCAATTGGCATTACACATAAAGAAAACACGGTGAATTGGAAGTGGTTCATTGAATGGTTGCAGAGATCATTGGACCTAGACACTGGAGAGAATCTTACCATAATGTCAGACATGCAAAAGGTATTATTTATTAGTAATGTGTCTTCTTATCTAATCATAGTTTTTAAATTGACTCTTGTTTCTTTTTTTTCCTTAAGTGTTGGTCTTTTTTAAAGGATTTATCGCCTAATTTCTTCTCATAAATGTTATTGTTAATGTATTCAAGGGACTTCTTGCTGCTGTGTCCGCTGTGTTACCTGATGCAAAACAAAGGCTTTGTGTTAGACACATATATGTGAACTGGAACAAGCGTTGGAGGGGAGGGAAGTTGAAGAATGCTTTTTTTGCATGTTCATGGAGTTATTTTGAAGAAAGGTTCAGAGATAACCTTACAGCACTTGCATCATTGAGCAAAGACGCGGCAAGAGCAGCTCTATCTTACCCAACACAAGCATGGGTTAGAGCTTTTTTTAGAAATACTAGCAAGTGTCCAATGGTTGATAACAATTTCAGTGAAAGCTTTAACTCATGGATTGACGATTTTAGATATCTTCCTATCATTAGAATGGTTGACGGGATTAGGATTAAGTTAATGGGTAAGTGGGCTAACGTAGAAAGGAATGTACAGAGGTGGAGGGGAGATTATAGTCCTAAGTGTATGACCTTGTTTAATGAAAGTAAGTACTTATCGATCGGGTGCAAGGTACACTTTAATGGGGATGACGGGTATGAGGTGACTGAGGGTGATGATAGGCACACTGTATTTGTGTCTAGGAAACAGTGCACATGTAGGTTTTGGGACTTAACCAGTATACCTTGTCAGCATGCTATATGTGCCCTATATCATGCAAAAGTAGACCCACTAACTTTCATATCTAGCTACTACCACAAGGACACATACCTAGCTAGTTATAGGCACAAATTCCAGCCGGTTAGAGGGAAGAAATTCTGGGGCATTGAAAAGTTCCAACCATTGAAACCACCTCCTATTTGTAGCATGCCAGGGAGACCAAGGGTTAAGAGGATTAGAACTGAAGACGGTGGGAGGAGAAGGACTGTTGTAATAAGCCAACAAGCTTCACAAACCAAGGGTGAGCAAAGTGCTGGTATGCCTCTTGAAACTGGAAAAGAAAAAATGTCCAAGAGAGGTTCGACTTCAAAATACACGATTTGTAGGAAGGAGGGCCACAACAGGGCAACCTGTCCCAATGTATGTATCAATGATGTTATTTTGTTGCATTTTTTTGTAACCATATCTGTATCATTAATTTTTGCATTTATTTATGATGTTATTTTGTTGCATTTATTTGTAACCAGAAACCTCAGTCTACAATAGCTCAACCTTTAACACAAGGTACATGCCTGACTTTCCACTCAGGAATCACAAACTTCTAAAAGACCCAAGGGAGGCAGAGCATTCTATAAGACACGAAATGACACTGGGATGGGGGTGAGAGTGGACCTGGAATCTGGGAGGGCAGTTTACAATGTACTACATTATTTAACACTCTTGTTACCTTGCTGCTTTGATGGGATGCTATTATTAATTTGTGTTATTTATTTGTTATTGTAGCCTGGCACGAGTTTTGAGGTAGTAATCAGTGAGGGGACTGCACAGGAATACATGGAGCATCATGCAGATGTTGAAACAAGAATTGCAATACCAAATGAACGGAAAATGAGGAGGGCCACCTTGTCTCAGCCTCCAAACATAGTGGGTTCTCGGATAATCAAATATCATTCAGCAACACCATCGGTTCCTACTGATCTACCAGTCAGTCCTCCAGGGCTTATGTGGAAGGGACTTCCAGCAATCACAAGTTCTAGTCTTGTAGCAAACAAGGATCCGACCTTTCTTGCTTCATGCAGTACAAAGAAGGCAAAAAGAACAACATGTGGAAGGTTGTAGTGTGCTAGAGATGTTGTCTGCACCTCTTTTGTAATTTTAAAACAGTATGCTATTTTGGTTTATGTGTAATCTTAACACATATTTATAAAGCACTTATTGTAATCCTATATTTTGCTAGTCAACACTTTATAAGGCATTTTCCATATTTTGCTTGTCAGTTTAAAATGATTTTTTCTATGAAGGTACATGTTCAGGTTCTTATTTGATACATGTGTAATTAGCGACTTCCTTTTTGACTGGGCAATGGGGTAACTTAAAAAGTGGTGATTTAAGTCCCTTTTCTTCACTTTTCTGATTTAAGACCCTTTTCTACATTGATACATGTGTAATCAATGTAGATTTTCAGATGAAATTTATATTAGGATAGTGGGGTTTTGGATTTATAGATCAGGTACTTTCAAACCTACAATGACAAGATTGATTTTTTTACACGCCAACAAAAGAACTCAAGTCAAAGAAACTCTAAATTAGGGGAAAATACAAAATTTGCTGAATTCAATTGTGTATAAGAAATTGTCAAATTTGCCTGGCGAACAAAACAATGGCTTGTAAGCATGCAAGAGTGGTGAAATGTTAAACAACTGAAACATTCTCAATGCCTTCGTCAAGGTTAACTTGCACAATCAGTTAATTTCGTAAGCTTCGACAGTAAGGCCAAAAAAAAGGTTAATCTCATAGCTTTTGGGAGCTTACTATGTAATTGCTCATAACACATACATGGCTTCATTGTTCACAGAACATTCACAAACAATAATTCATATAACTAATTACAAATATGAACACTAAGTCAGCATCAATGCACCCATCGCCACCTTGAGCCTCCTTTCATTCTTCTTCATCTCACCAACAATTAAACTAATCTCAGCTCCTCTCCTCTCTCGGACATTCTCCTCATGAAGCCTCTCAACATGTGCCAAAAGCTCATTTATAACCTCTGTCGACCTCTCTCCCAATTCATCATCGTGCCACTGAAAATAGCCACATCCCCTCCCCTGTAAAATTCAAATTCAAATCAAATGACAATTATCACTTCCAAAACCACAGCATTATCACTTCGCCTATATCCCAACACAAGCCAACAGAAGCCAAGCCAATGACCAATATCACAGCATTTCTACCTCCCCTGTATTCGAAAAAAAAATTCCAACATTGAGCTTGTATGTGTGAGATAGAGATGGGGGTGAAAAGAACAGGAACTAGATTTTACAAGACAATGAACTCATCAAATCAAATCCCTACATCTCCAAACAACACTTGGAGCCAACAGGTCAACAAAATAAAAAGAAAATGAGGTAGAAAACAACCAGGGACCTACGTTCCTGATGTTCGAAGATGAAGGAGGGGAGGAAGACGAACAAGGGTAGAAACAAACAAAAAGAAGTAGAAATTTCGAAGATCCATACCTGCCGATAATTTTGGCAGCCAAAGAACCTCCTCCCTGGGTTAAGCTCCATCCATGATGTTCGAAGAGGAGACACCATTCCACAACGACAAGTCCTCATCGGCCCATCGGTTTCAGTAACTCCACTGCATCCTCTGATAAACGCCAACCTTCGCCTTCCTCTAGTCGCTGATGATCCAGTGGAGTCACCCATTTTTCTTCACTCTCCACCTTCAGCCGTTTCTCTCTCAGTCGATTCCTTCTCCTTCCTCCAGTCGCTGGTCACGTTTCTGGGTTTTTCCTCTCAGCCGTTTGAAGACACACACTTAGGGTTTTTTAGCACACAAATATGAGCCCACTTCTTTGTGTTGGACTGTTGGTGCCATGTAATCTTATTTAGCTCTCTTACATGGAAAAACAATCCCATGTGGATCACACCAGTCAGTGCTCCGTCTGTTAAGGGCGAGATTGCCCTACTTTTTTTTCTTCCGGGGCAAAATTGCCCTGATGAGGACTTCCAGACACCAAATGCTCCCCTGGGTAAACTTCCAGGGCAAAATTGCCCTTTAACCCAACTTAAAACCACGAGATACTTGACAAATCCTTATATTTGTATGTTTTTATATGTTTAAATTGAGGTTTTTAACATGAATAAGATGCAAATTTGGTCAAATTGTGCTTATTTAATATCTTAGACTCTTGGATAAAATTAGTATGAGATTAGGATTAATTGGCCATAATTGTAGATTAATTTATATTAATTAATTTATAGGGATATTTGATCCTTTTTCATGTCATATTCACTTGTAGGGTCGCTCAAGGACCAAAGGAATGGATTCTAGATGAAGAAGGACACTTGAAAAAGGGAGAAATTTAGGCTAGAAGCTGAAATTTCAAGAGAAAAAGGGAAAATACAAGTTTCTGGATGAATTGTGGAAATTACGAAAAGGACCTCGAAATTCCCAAATTACAGAAAATGACCACGAAATTCCAAATTACGGAAAAGGGCCTCGAAATTTCCAAATTACAGAAAAGTCCTGCCCAACACCACCTACCACCCACTCAACAACCCCACTATTATTTATTTTATTCTCCACCTACCATCCACTCAACAACCCCACTATCATTTATTTTATTCTCCACCTACCACCCACTCAACAACCCCACCATCATTTGTCTTCCATCACTCACTATATATATCATCTTCACCACCACCATGCAACACACCTCTTCTTCACCCTCCTCTCTCTCTCAACTCTCTCATTCCACCTCCATCTCTCTTCCATTTCTCCTTCCTCCACTCCATGTCTACTATTTTCTTCCACCTTGGTGTTGTTCTTCCCATGGAGAGTAGCAGCTAGGCTCCACCATTCTTGATGATGGGAGCCAAGGGATGAGCTTGAAGCTTCAAAGGGGAGTTTTAGTTCTAATCCTTCTTCCTCTTGTTGTATTTATGCTTTTCTAGGGTTCTAGGAGTATATTTATGACATTTGGTTGTGTTCTTCATTTCTACATGTTGTATAAGGGTTGGAAACTATTTTATGTTGTTTCTTTCTTGTTGAATGCTTGACATTGTGCTACTTTAACTTTGATTTTGATGAAATTTATGGGTTCATGATTTTGTTATTCTCTTTGTGAATATCTTGTGCTAATTCAAGGTGGCTTGGTTAGTGGATAAAAAATGTTAAGTGGTTTTGCATGAATGAAATGGCATATGAATTAATTAATTGTGTTTAGACATTGGGTAATCACTCTTTTCAACCTTAATCTTTGTTTGGGTGGCCATCAATGAGTTAGGGTTAATTGAGAAATTAAGTGCAATTGTGGGGTGGCCCAAATTGTGGATTATAAGTCTTGTATGATTAATTAGTTCTTGAATTTGTCAAATTGTATGAGTGGCATTGGACTTCAATCCTAGAGTCTTGATTTATTATTTGGGGTTCCAGTAATCGATTAAGCTCTAGGATTAATTAAGTGGCAACTCGGGGTCCCGGTTGTTGGATTAGGAGCTCCTTACGATTAGCAAATTCATATTGATTTTGAACTTAATCAACTTAGGTTAAATTAAGTAATGTGCGGGGTTCCGGCATTAATTAAGTTAACCTAAGCCTAGCCTAGAGGGGTCCCTCTAGGGTTCTTTTGAAAATAAACTAAACTCCCTGAAAACCTTTAGAAGCAATGATTTCTGAAGCTCTCATTCATCAAGAATGATTTCATTTCCCTTCCCCTCCAAATCTTACTTTTATCTTATTTTTATTTTACTTTTGAACATATCATACATTTTGCATCTTTTCTAAATCAAAAACAAAATACAATACTTTTTGCCCGTGTTTAATAGTTTGCATATTAGCTACTAGGTAATCTTTTGCGTTTAGGCTCCTCAAGTGAACGACACCCGGGGGTTAGCTTCCACTATCCCCTTGGTTCTTATTTTCTTGAAGGGCGGACCCAAGGGCGCGCTACACGCACACACTCGAAATTGCCAAGCTCTTCAATACTGTAAAAATATAGATTTATTAATTTGTAAAGAGGACGATTACAATATAAAGGATTACGACATAAACTTACAAAGGTGCAGAATGGGGGAGAGCAAATCCTTTTGCAAGAAACTATAGAAGAAAATCTATATATATATATAGAGATCAATCTTTAAGGAGTTCGAAGTCTACCCATTGTTTACAAGAGAAGAGTTTTTATAGGAACTCCTTATTACATACTCTCTCTGGTCCTAATTATAATATCATTTTGACTTTTTTTGGAGAAATTAAGGATGCAAAATTGATCACTTTAAATTGTCTATAGTTACATTTTTCCTCAAAACTAATTTATTCTACTTATAAAATAACTTATAATCTAATTACATGCGACATACATTATAATTTAGTTGTCTAATTTGCTTCCTTAACTTTCACAAAAAAAGTCAAAATGATATTATATTTAGGACCGGAGGAGTACTAGTTTTTACTGTATCTTCACGAGTCTGGATTCTGTAGCTTTATGTGATTACTTTAGGTCTTGTAAAATCATGAGTGGTTGCTTTTCCTATAGCTTTCTTCTTTTCTTGTAGCTTCACACTCCTACCTTTATCCTTATCTAATGCTTTATTCCATCTGTCTGCTTCTGTAGTGTCGGCAATATTGTTTGTTACTGTAGTGTCAGCAATCCCCTTATGAAAAATCCAGATCAATTCCATAATAATCATCTTCGTTCTCATTGTCAGGAGAGTCCAAGGATTCTGAACTTGTCTTAACTCGATAACCTATAGCAGCTTGAGAGGCAATTTCCTATATTTTTTGCTCAAACTCTTCTAGACCAAGCGCCTTTAATTCTTCTATTATTTTGGCTTTATTTGCTAAGAATCATGTATTAGGATAGGTTGCCTGCAATGTTGGAAATTCTTTAGAAGAATATCCAGCTTGCCATATGAGAACTTGTGTTTTATTAGCATAAATATCTTTATATTTCAGCCACCACTTTACTCTGTATCTTCGAGCCAAATGACTTAAGGAGGGTGCTAGGTCCACTCCTTTAGTTACTGTAAAGACCCAACTGAAAATCCAAGGAATCCTGAAGCAGGTGCAAAATTCAAAGGGTTTTTCTATATCTGGGCAATTAATCATTTCTTTAAACAGCTTATATCCTTCCAGCAGAATAGCAGGAGATAATATAGCCTGTATAGGTCCATTAATACTGAACCATTCATAAAACCATTGAGGGAACTCTGTACGAGTATTAGTGGATATTTCTTGATCAAAATATATGAACCAAGAATGATTGTAATTCTTATAATAGAGAACATTATACCAAGCTTTCTTATAATCTTCATAGTTATAATCTAAGCCATGGTAGTTGACTGAAAATTTCTTTGCTATATAAGGAGATTGAGCCGATTGTTTAAGAGTCAAAACCTTTATTATTTATAATTGGCTAAAAGGTCTTTGGGTAGTTTTATCTATTTTATGCTCTATTAGAGTTGAATTTGTATCTACCAGAATGAGTTCATAATATCGATGATCTTTTTTCATATTTTCTGGAAGAAAGTTCCAAAGGCCTTCTATAGGATGAGTAGGGAAAATGGCTTTAATAGTTTGACCAATTATTGTGCTTATATGACATGTTTCTAATGGACATATAAAGGACATAAGTCTTTAGTAACATACTCTGTGGATGACTTAACCATTTGAGAATAAGAGGCTATAGGTTAAACAGATGATGGCTGTATTTGTGAAAAGAAAGCCTTCACTAATGTTTTTAAGGTAGATGACCTCAACTGAGTTATTGCTGTACCTATAACATAGTCTGCTCGTCTCAGACTTTTTTTCTGGAGTTTGCATAGGTGTCTGAGCCTGAGTGGTTAGAACAATTGTTTTATCTTTATTTTTTCTTGGTCCTCCACTAGAGGAAGAGCCTCAGCGGGTACTCATGAATTTGATATATTGGGAGTTCCCTGTAGAAATTCTCTTGTTAAAAAAATATAATAAAGAATTATTTGTTCCATTAATAAATTCTATATCGAAATCAAAACAAGATAATAGAGATTGCCATCTGGCAAAAATCTGTTTTGAAACCAAATTTTTTGCATCTTTTTGCAAAACATCTTTTGTTGCTTTACAATCAATTCTTAACAAAAAATTTTGATTTATCAAATCATCTTGAAATTTTAAAATACATAAAACAGCTGATAAAATTTCTTTTTCAATGGTGGAAAATTTTAACTGATATTTTAATAGTAAAGGGTAAAATTGTTAATTATGAAACTTATAAGGCAATTTTGAACCAAAACAATTTAGGTCAAAAGATTTCCTAAGGGAAAGTTCCGGGCAAATATGCATCTTAACTCTTTTAAAAATATTTCTTAGAGACATTTACGGCTATTTTTTGACTCAAAATAATATTGGTGCTAGATGCACTTTTGAGAAAAGTCCATGTGTATTTTTGACACTTAACCCTTATAAAAATAGTTATATAAAAATATAATATAGGACCTAATAATTCAAAAAGTAATAGTCTTTTACAACATTTAACGAGGGTGACATTTTTGCCCCATTCAAAAACGTTCATGGGTATTTTTATACCTAAAACAAGTATATGATGTCAGACACACTTTTAAAAAATATATAGGTATTGTATCAAATATATATAGGTATTTATGACCATTAACACAATATATAACACTACTACGTTAATCCATGATTTTTAGGAAACCACAACTCCTGCAAGAATAGTTTGGATTCAATTATTATCTGACTTTAACCTTGATTAAGTTCACGTTTAGATTCCACTTTTGTACACTGAAATGACTTTTAGAATGCAGACTGATACTGTTTGGTTAATCATTAGGCCAAGCTGCAAAACCAAAAACACGCATGTAAAGTTGCAATGAGAGATCTCTCCAACAATTTTTTTCTACAAGCTATTTGCTTAAATTGTGTTGTGCAAAGCTTAAAAAAGCATTACAATGAAGTTAAGTTGTACTAGCTTGGTGTTTAAACAAACTTTAGATACCTGTAAGTAATAAATCTTGTAATGGGGGGATTTTTCAACAAATTTTCGTATTAAAGTATAAACAAAATATACCATAAATTCGTGATGGTCCTTTCATGAAGCATATCAAGAATCAATTGACGATGACATATAAATCAAGATACATCACTCATCAATAAAGTTGTCACATGTAACTCAATAAGATACTCTTTCATGCAATATTTGTCACTTTATCACATGTCACTCAATAAGATACTATATAAGCATTTAAACTTACATGCAATATTTGTCACTTTATGGGGTAGGCGGCATTCTTATCCAACAGCTGATATATATTTTTCACGTGACTATAAAATACCAATCAATCACTTAAAAGCATCCTCGTATAAACAATTTAATTGTAAAACACTTCACTTGGGAGGCTCCTTAATGTAGAATGGGAGAACATTTCGCGCTTATCACCAACTGGGGTGTGTTTCAATTGGTGGTAGAGAAGTGACTTTTTTTTTCAATATAACTTTTTCATAAGTAAGATTGGATAAAAGTCAGATTGTGTAATGTGATTTATGTTTGGATTTGTGATGATAGAAGTGACTCTTTTTTAATATCACTTTTAGAAAGATATTTGTATGATTATTTTGAAAAGCAATTTTAGATGGAAAATTACGTAAAATGACATGATTCTTATTAAATAATACACATATAAATATGTATAAATTGTTATAGTTTAGAGAATAAAAGGTGAAATTAAACTTATAAAAAATTGAAAATAGTAAAAATTTAATGGATAATAAGTTCATATATTGAAAATAGTATTTTTTTTTTAGGATTTTAAAGGCTCAGTTTATCCCTTATTTTAAAAATAATAAGTTTGGAAAAAATTATTTTTAGGTTAAAAAAAGTTATCATGGGAGAAAATGAGTAAAGGATATAGGTGAATTTTTTAGAGTGAAAAGAAAATTTTTAACTCAAAAGAAATATTTTATTTGAGGAATTTTAGGGCCTAATAATCTCCCACACTCCTTCCCCTCTCTCTCCAGGTGGTCCCACTTTTTTTCCCCTTTCTCTCTCCAAGGGTGCGGTACGGAAAAAGCGACTTTGAGTTGCTTCAAGTTAAATAGCGCGTTTGGACCAAAAGTGGGACTTACAAAAAGCCGCCCCAAACATAATGAAAATCTAAAAAGCTACTTTTGCGGGTGGGCTGTACTTTTGAACTTCCAAAAGCCATACCAAACACACACCTAGACTTGTTGAATCCATATTTAATTCACTTGTAAAACTTCCAAAATCTAAAAGTGCATCTAGCACCAATACTATTATTTGTCCCAAAATAGTATTGGTTCTAGATGCATGACAAATCCTTGGATTTGCATTGGTTTTGTATGATAAAATGAGGCAATTAATATATTTAAGATGCAATTATGATTCAAAATGTGCTCATTTAATTTCTTATATCCTTAGGTGAAATTAGGATTAATTTGCCATAATTTGTGGTTAATTAGAAATAATTAATTTTTAGGGCATTTGATCCTTTTTCTATGGTGTTTTTACTTGTAGGATCATTGAAGAACCATAGGAGAACAATAAAAGATGAAAAAGGTAGATGAAAACAGAGGAAAAGCGCCCAGGCGCTCAAAATAGCGCCCAGGCGCTCAGAATAGCGCCCAGGTGATGGGGCGGACAGAAGCTGCTAACGCCCAAGCGCTCCGAGTAGCGCCTAGGCACTCCTATCAGTACAGATTCGCGAATTTTGCTGTTTTTTGGGCCAACTCGGACCCATAACCAAGACCCACTCGTTTTACTTGACTTGGGGAGGACATTAGGTCAAAACTTCACTTTATGTGACAGATTTGGAGCCACCACACACTTCCTAACCCTAGTTCTCTCATTTTCTCATCTCCATCTTCATCTTTCTCACTTCCTTCCACCCGAATCCATGGCCTCTTTCCTTCCCACCTTTGTTGATGTTCTTTCCATGGAGTGTAGCAACTAGGCTCCACCATTCTTGGTGGTGGGAGCCAAGGGATGAGCATTGGAGCTTATTAGGGGAGTTTTACTAGTTTTAATTCTTCTTCCATTTGTTGTGTTTATGCTTTTCTAGGGTTCTAGGAGTGTATCTATGGCATTTGGTTCTATGCTTGACTTCTATATGTTATAATAGGATTAGAAACTATGACTATGTTATTTCTTTCTTGTTCAAATGCTTGACATTGCTTCGTATTAACTTTGAGTTTAATGAAATTTATGGGTTCATAGTTTTGTTATTCTCTTTGTGAAAACTATGTGCTAATGCAAGGTGGCTTGGTTAGTAGATTAAGAATGTTAAGTTATTTGCTTGAGGGATATAGCATAAGAATTAATTGATTGTGTTGAGACATTGGGCAAACACTCTTTAGGCCTTAATTTATTGTATGGGTGGCCATCAATTGATTAGGGTTTATAGGGAAATCTAGAGCAATTGTGGGGTGGCCCAAATTGTGGATCATAAGTCTTACATAATTAATTAGTTCTTGAATTTGTCAAATTGCATGAATGGCATTGGACTTCACTCCTAGAGTCTTAATTTGTTATGTGGGGTCCCAATAATTGATTAAAATCTATGATTAATTAAGTGGCAATTCAAGGTTCTGGTTGTTGGATTAGGAGCCCCTTACCATTAGCAAATTCACTTTGATTTTGAACTTCATCAACTTAGGTTAAGTTAAGTAATGTGCGGGGTTCCGGCGTTAATTAAGTTGACATAATCTTAGCCTAGAGGGGTTCCTCTAGGGTTCTTTAGAAAATCAACTGAAACTCCCTAAAAATCTTTTGAGCAATGATTCCCGAAGCTTCCATTCATCAAGAATGATTCCATTTCCATCCCCTTCCAAATCTCATTTTTATTCTATCTTTATTTTACACTTTGCACGTATTTTATACCAAAAAAATCAAATAAAATACACTTTACCCACTTTTGTAAATTTGCATATAGCTGCTAGGAAATTAAACTGTATTAAAGCTCCTTGAGATTGACACCCGGGGATATCTTCCACTACCCCTTGGGTTTAATTTCTTGAAGAGCGGACCCTAGGGCGTGCTACACGCACACACTCGAAAGTGGAGCTCTTCAATGCACTTTTGAGAAAAGTCCATGTGCATTTTTGACACTTAATCCTTATAAAAATATAATGTGGGACCTACTAATCAAAAAGTAATAGTCGTTTACGGTATTTAACCCGGGGGGGGGGGGTGACATTTTTGCCCCATTTAAAAAGGTTCATGGGTATTTTTAGATCTAAAAAAAGTATATGATGTCAAACACATTTTTAAAAAAAAATATATAGGTATTTATGACCATTAACCCAATATATAACACTACTACGTTAATCCATGATTTTTCGAAACCACTTAACTCCTGCAAGAATTGTTTGGATTCAATGATTATCTGACTTTTACCATGATTAAGTTCACGTTCAGATTCCACTTTTGTACACTAAAATGACTTTTAGAATACAGACCGATACTGTTTGGTTAATCATTAGGCCAATCTGCAAAACCAAAAACACGCATGAAAAGTTGCAATGAGAGATCTCTCCAACAATTTTTTCTACAAGCTATTTGCTTAAAATGTGTTGTGCAAAGCTTAAAAAGAGCATTACACTGAAGTTAAGTTGTACTAGCTTGGTGTTTAAACAAAGTTTAGATACCTATAAGTAATAAATCTTGTAATTGGGGGGGGGGGGGGTTTCAACAAATTTTCGTATTAAAGTATAAACAAAATGTAGCATAAATTCGTGATGGTCCTTTCATGAAGCATATCAAGAAGCTATTGACGATGACATATAAATCAAGATGCATCACTCATCAATAAAGTTGTCACATGTAACTCAATAAGATACTCTTTCATGCAATATTTGTCACTATATCACATGTCACTCAATAAGATACTTTGTATGCATTTAAGCTTACATGCAATATTTGTCACTTTATGGGGTAGGCGGCCTTCTTATCCAATAGCTGATATATATTTTTCACGTGACTATAAAATACCAATCAATCACTTAAAAGCATCTTCTTATAAACACAAATAAATAGGAGAACACAATTTTAAAAGAATAGCCTGTTAGGCGAGAGAGCCTCATAAAGTTGTAAACTATACTTCTCTAATCTATATGAGGTCCAGTGATATAAGAACTGTTATGATTAGTGTAAGTGAACAGAGAGAGACTAAACCAGGAAGCAAACTTATTAGAAGGGAGAATCCCTTCAATTACTTGTAAAACACTTCACTTGAGAGGCTCCTTAATGTAGAATGGGAGAACATTTTGTGCTTATCACCAACGGGGGTGTGTTTCGATTAGTGGTAGAGAAGTGACTTTTTTTTTTCAATATAACTTTTTCATAAGTAAGATTGGATAAAAGTCAGATTGTATAATGTGATTTATGTTTGAATTTGTGATGAAAGAAGTGACTTTTTTCAATATGACTTTTAGAAAGATATTTGTATGATTATTTTGAAAAGCAAGTTTAGGTGAAAAATTACGTAAAATGACATAATTCTTATTAAATAATATGCATATAAAATATGCATATATTGTTATAGTTTAGAGAATAAAAGGTGAAATTAAAATTATAAAAAATTGAAAATAGTAAAAATTTAATGGATAATAAGTTCATATATTCAAAATAGAATTTTTGAGTATTTTAAAGGCTCAATTTCTCCTTTATTTTAAGGATAATAAGTTTGAAAAAATTATTTTTAGGTTAAAAAAAGTTATTATGGGAGAAAATAAGTAAAGAGTATTATAGATGAATTTTTGAGAATGAAAAGAAATTTTTTAACTCAAAAGAAATATTCTATTTGAGGAATTTTAGGGCCTAATAGTTTCCCACATTCCTTCCCCTCCCTCTCCACATGGTGCCACTTTCTTTCCCCTTTCTCTCTCCGCGGGTGCCACGCGGAAGAAGCAACTCTAAGTTGCTTTAGGTTAAATCGTGTGTTTGAACCAAAAGTAGGATTTACAAAAAGCCACCCTAAACATAATGAAAATCTAAAAAGCTACTTTTGCAGGTGAGCTGTACTTTTGAACTTCCAATAGCCATACCAAACACACAAATAGACTTGTCGAATCCAGATTTAATTTAACTTAGCTTTTACATTTTAAACAACCTTTTTCTTTTAATATATATGTAAAATTTAGAATAAAGAAATTTTTATAATTATCATCTTCTTTCTAGAAAAATGAATTTACTACTGAATAAATGTATATTATAAACTTAAAATTTAGACCGTTCAGGTAATTAGATTTCAACGGTTTAGATCTCATCATAGAGATCAAATATAACACATCATTGTGAGGAGCATTGTAGGACTTCAGCTCATTACACACCTTTAAACTTCACCTCACTCCCTCGTTACCCTTATAAATACACGCTCCATATTCTCATTCACTCACACCCAAAACAAAAAAGCCCTAATATAATCTTCCATCCATAACAACCATGAAACCTACTGCATTATTCCTTTCATTCCTCGGCATCCTTCTCGTCGCCGCAGCCACTGTCACGGCGGATTTTGTGCCAGTGGTCGACTCCGACGGCGTTATATTGACAAATGGTCAAGCAGTATACTTGTCACCCGTTACTCCTATTGGAGATGGAGGCATTGTATATGCTGACATTAGGCCTATTGGTGGACGTTCAGATCCTTGCTCCCTCGCTGTCATTTCATCTTTGTACACTAAGAGCTGGCCTGTAATGGTTTATAGACTCACTAAAGAAGCTTTTCCCTTAAACACCGTTCAACCTGTGCACATAGTTTTCCCTTTTGTGCCACCATTCGTACACTGGGGCGTCATAAGATCATCTACTCTAGGAGATTCTGTGATGGTTAGTAGTGCACTAGAAGCTGGTTTTGTTTCTGGCTCCTTCTATATCAGGGCCGTTGATCTTAAGAAGCGTCATTATAAGTTTGTTTTCTGTGAGAAAGGTAAAGATCAATGTGGGAACATTGGAGTCCAGATCGATAGGACAGGATTACGTCGTTTGGTTGTCACTGATGAAGAGCCTCTGGTTTTCAAGTTTGACCGATTCCACAGGGAAGACTTCGACTCTGATCTGTCTATGGTGGCCTGAGGTCTAAACTGTAATCGATAATAATAAGATAACGATGATGATGTAACTAATAATATGTGTGTGACATATATAATTCGTTGCACTGTATGAATAAATATTTACATTATCATCAGCTAAATATCTTGAGATGCTTCAGCATGTTTACATGATCAGTTTCTCTACGCGCACTGCCTAATTCTCTCTTGTGCACGTTATATAAATTCATATAGCCGCTCATCAAATCAAATTTTGATAGTTTGGAGGCATATCACTGAAAAGATTTTTTTTTTTTTGAAAGAATTTATTAAGGATATAACTCTTGCTTACCGAAAAGTTCACATTTTAATTTGTGTATTGCCCACGTGCTTAATGTAAAGGTTACTTAACTAACTAATTGATTTGAGTGGATTAAAAAGATGAAATAAATTGAAATAATTAATCATTTCATTATAACTAATATGATTTGATCTCCCTAAATTGAATACCTGTGTGATATTAGATTTATATCAGTTTACAATCAAATGAATAGTTTTAAAAAAATAATAACTATAAAAGATAAAATGAATTAAGTGTGATCCAGTTTGATTTGGGGTAACTCGGAATCACCTTGGTTACTCGCTGAGTTCGTTAGGCAATGATCCCGGTGACTTTATTTTGAAAAAAAAAAAAAAAATAAGTTGTTAACTGTTTAAAAAAAAAAGCACGTACTCCAAAAAAGAAGTTTATTGAGAGGAGGAATAAAGGCGAGGGAGAAAATAAGGAAAATAGATATGGAGACAAAAATACATATAAAAAGTATTGATTATATATAAATTTAATTATTATGACATATATGTGTGTGCTAGTCAATAGTAGGTATTTTTATGCAATTTATTCATGCACATTTTATTTTTTAAGTAGCATCGGTATAATCCCAAACTGACCTCGATCTGACCTACGTACTGAATACTGACCCACCGTCTCATACAAGTATAATCATTGATCCGATTTTTACCTTGCATGCTTGCACAAGAAAAAGTAGTGGTGGAAGTAATTTTTCTTCCCGTATGAGATAATGTGGTCCAAGTGAAGATAGAGATCAATATGGAGTTAGGCGTAGTCCATAGCCTTATTTCGTATTCGAATTTATATCTATATATTATATAAAAGCTTTTAGAAAAATCACATTATTCATAAATTAAATAAATTATAGACAATGCATGATCGCCCAAAGAATTCGTGTATGAAACTCCCTTTGTGCTAAGATAGAAAAATTTATATTTTTCAGTGAGATTTTCAACATTTGTTTTATATGTTTCTATCACTAAGTTCGATCTAGCATAGGAGGAGTGTACTAGATTCAACGCTGACAAAGAATGTGGAACTAAACAATGTAGCACAAAGTCTCTTAAATAGTCATAAAATGTTGCCTCTTTTATATGAGTTATAATTGGGTTTAAAAAGTTTATCGGCCGGGCACCGTTGAGTGTTAGAAAGGGACAATATTATTGATCTTATGTGCATAGAATAAATCATTGGTGGTGGTTGTTTCTTATATTTATCATAACTATCTTTATTTATTTATGAAAATTATATTTTTTATTATTGTTTAATATTTATTGAAATTATAATCAGTAAAAAAATTTATTCATTTACTTATTATGATTATTTAATTTTAACATATTTTAAATTTTATATGAACGAATTTAATTAAAAATACATTTTAAGAGTAATATAGACATTTTGCATATATTTCGGAGGTCTTTTACTTCTATGGTCAACTAATCCAATATTTGTCTGCTATTCATAATAACATTTAATGAAGAAAGGAACTGCGAAGTAAACGACAAACGTTAACGAAATGAAAACGTGCATATCATTTTAGTTTCGGTTCATCAAAGTAAAGTAATGGACCAGACACATAGCACTAGTGTTTCAGACCCGTATAAGTGGAAGATATAAAGCCAAGCAACAAAACAAAACGTGTATTATTTATTTCTTTTTTCTTTTTGGTCTGAACATATTTATTTCAAATCAGGCCCCACACAAACAAATATCAATTCTGTTCGCGAAAGCATGGTGAAAAGTTTATTTTTAAAAATAGAGTTGATACAACCTATGGTTTTTAACTTTCACTCAATTTTGTTTCGATCTCTGAACCTAATATTAGTGATTTTGATCCTTAAACTTTTGATCAATTTTGGTTTGGTCTTTGAACTTTAAAATTGATGGTTTTTATCCTTGAACTATCAGTTAATTTTAGTCTTAGTCCTTAAACTTTAAAATAAAATTTAAAAAATCAAAGACCAATGGTTATAAATGACATAAAGTTGATAGATTTGGTCTTAGTCCTTGAATTTTAAAATAAAACTTAAAAAATCAAAGACCAATGGTTATAAATGACACAAAGTTGATGGACTAAAACCACCAATCTAAAGTTCAAAGACTGAGATCAAAATTGACTGAAAGTTTAAGGACCAAAACTACAAATTTCAAAGTTCAGGGATCAAAACCAAAATTGAGTAAAATTTCAAAGATCAAAAGTTATATTAATCCTTAAAAATAAGGAGTTGTCTTACAGCTACCAATGGATTACCACACATAAGCCACACTACTAAGGTAACGTTTGGTTCACCGAAAATGGACTGAGGGAACAGAAAATGGCTGATTTTCCATTAGCTTACTCTCTTTGGTTGGCTAATCTTCCTTTATACATAGGAAAATAGAATCATTTCAATTAGCTAAGTAAAGTAGCTCTTCCATAGGAAAATCTAGTTAAAATACCAAATTGCCCTAAATTAGCTCCCCCCTAAACCCCAATGTAGCTCTTTCTCTCCTTCCAACTACAGTCAATCGATTAGGAGGAAGAAGAAAACCCATACATCACCTGTGTTCTCTCCCTCTATTAACTTTGATATGTCACAAATCAAACCTCACCTGAAGAGTAGAAAACGTCAGCACAATGGATAGGTGGATGGTTACTGGATGGGAAGACAGATCCGAAGGCGGAAGCCGGTTGAAGGCAAATCCATACCAAGAAGACAATGGTTGCTGGGAGAAAAGGAGCGTATCTTTTTTTTTTTAATCTAAAATAAGGAATGGATTTGGGAGGTCGAATGGAAGATTGGGTTAAATTTATTGTTGCAAATTAAAATTAAAATTTAATTTTTTTTAAAAAAAAGGAATTTGATGCATTAAATTGAAATATCGGTTTTATGCTGCTAAAATAGAAAATATCTAAAATAATTTAAATATATTTTATTATACACTTGATTATCCTAACAACAAAACATAATTATTAGTATTTAATTATTACTTTTATTTTTCAATTATTTAATAATATGTGTCACTTTTAAAAAAATTATAATTTTTTAAATTTAATTGAACATTTATTTTTATTTTACTATAATTTTGAATTATTATATTAATTATTGAATTGAAATTTGAATTTTTTTTAATAAATACTCAGTAAGAGCAGTATGATCATTTGCACAGATTTTTAGTTTCCTTATCATCATTTTCAATCAACCAAACATAAAATTTTTCATTCTATTCCTTTCCATTTTTGTGCGTATCAAACATGTCAACATTCAATTCCATTCTATTCCATTCATTTCCACCAAAATACTTTATGTAAACAAACTGGATTCTAATATTATTCATTCAAGAAATTTTACATTTCTTTGTCTTTCATTGATGATTGGAAAGCAAATGGGTAAATGTGCTTATTTAATTAGTACTCAACTATTACCAAAATTGCTACCAGCATAAAAAACAATTTCGAGTACCTGATGCGGTACTCATCTATCAAAAACATTGCTTGATTAGTAAAGCCGTTAAATGAACCAAACGCCCGTTAAAAATTGCTGACGTGTCATTTTTTTTTACTTGTGATTTGGCACTGACATGTGCCATTTTTTATTAATTATTTTTTTTATTTTTTTTATTTATTATTATTTATTATTTATTATTTATTATTTTTATTTTTTATTTTAACAACAGGAAGATAGGGAATTTGGCCCCTAAACCAAGATTTTCCCTGGTATCTGGCACCTTTTTCAGAGTTTCTAGCTTTCTTAACCGGGCCACGTAACCCTGGTTTTTTTTGTTTTTATTTTTTTTATTTTTTTTATTTATTATTATTTATATACGCTATCTGGTCTAGTTGAAAATGCCAGAGACTCTGAAAAAGGTGCCGGATACCCGGGGAAATCCGGGTTTTGGAGCCAAATGCCCTATCTTCCTGTTGTTAAAAAAAAATAAAGCCGAGTTACGTGGTCCAGTTGAGAAGGTCAGGGACTCAAAAAACCGCGCCGGATATCGGGGGGAATCCGGTTTTGGGGGCCAAAGGCCCTATCTTCCTGTTGTTAAAAAAATAAAAAAAATAAAATATATAAAAAATATAAAAAAAATAATAAAATAATAAAAAATGCCATCTGTCCTTGCCACATCACAAGTCCAAAAAAAATGCCACGTCAGCAATTTATAACGGTGTTTGGTAAAATTAACGACGTTACTAATCAAGCAACATTTTTTATAGATGAGTACCGCATCAGGTACTCGAAATTGTTTTTTATGCTGGTAGCAATTTTGATAATAGTTGAGTACTAAATAAGCACCTTTACCCAAAGCAAATTAACTTTTTTTGTTAAAAAAAAACTTGCCGTGCACATAAGTTCGCAAAATTAAACGCGAAATTGAGAAGAAAATAATTATGTTAGATTGTAGATTTCACCTATTGAATTATTATATTGGAAAACTTCATAGGAATGAAGACTTAAGGTCTGCTTGGATGAGAGGAAAAGTTAGAAGAAAAGAAAATAGATGGGAGAGAAAATGTTATTACCTATCTTACTTAGATGAGGGAGAGAAAATAGAGAAAAAATGAATAAATATCTAAAAGGCTGAAATAACCTTATCATTATAACATTAATTTTTTTTAAAAAAAGCGTATTTATATATTATGGGAGATTATTTAAATAGTTGGCAAACAGAATTTATTTAAATATTGTTTAAAAAAATATGTGAATTTATGAGAAAGTGAGAATTTAATAAAATAATTTAAAAAAATGATAGGAAATTATGTATAAAAATAAAAATTAACAATCATAAATTAAAAAATCCATGCTAAAATCCCTGTCTAGGCAGTGGAGTTATTAAAAAAAAAATAAGTTAACAATTTATTTATAAAAAAGGGGTACAGACCCCTCTCTGCTTCATTTAAAGAAAAAAAAATTTCTTTGTTGTAATGAGTGTTCACGTTCCATGAAAAAAAAATAGTAATGGGCGGAGTAGTGAAACCGTGAGAGGGAGTGAGGGTAGCAAAGTAAATAAAGTTTTCCCCTCCAAATCTCTCCACATGTGGAGAGAAAAGTTGGGGGGGAAATGGGGTGTAGGGTCCACCTTATTTTCTCCCCAACTTTTCTTTCTTTCCCCTTTTCTTCTTAATTTTCTTTCTTCTCCCCTTTTTCCTCCACCCATGAAGGGGGTTAGTAGCCTATGTTTTACCTATATACTTATTTAATCTTCTTATAGTTTACTAGTAAAAAAAATATATGATATCTCTTCCAATTACACATGTCTAAAATAATGTAGTGAGTGACGACGCTAAGGGGCTGTTTGGATACCTATTCCAGAACAATTTTTTTTTTTTTCAGAACAAAAAAAAACAAAAAAACTTGAAGTTTCCAAATAATTGTTATCGAAAACAGAAAAGCAAAAAGTTGTTTTTAAAAACAAGAAAACAAAAACAACTTTTAGGTGTTTTTTAGTTCTTTTTTTTTTTGTTTCCAAATATGAAAATATTTTTTTTTGAAAGAAAGCTTGAGTCCATCATACATGTTGCATCCAACAAGTCGCGACATCACTGACAACAACGAAAACAACAACGTCATCAACGATGACAAAAACAACGACGCCACTGAGGACAATGGAAACTATGAATTCACCAACGACGATGGAAACAGCGATGTCACCGACGGTGATAGAAACTATGAAGTCATCAACTACGACGAAAACCGCTACGTCATGGACAACGACAAAAACTATGAAGACACCGATGACGATTGAAACAACGACATCACCTGTGACGACAAAATTAGCAACATCACCAATGATGACAAAAATTGCAATGTCACCGCAACGACGAAAATTGTGAAAATACCGATGATGAAGAAATAGTGACGTCACAGACAATTATTGAAAACCCAATGGCACTAAAGAAGGTTGCGAAGTCACCGATGACAATAGAAATTGTGATATCATTGACGACAATAAAAATGGCGAAGCCACTGACAACGACGAAAACAGTGAAGTGACCAACGACAAAGTAAACAGTGACGTCACCTACGACAATGGCAAACACATTGTCGTCACCAATGAAGGTTGCGAAGTCACTGACGATGACGGACACTGCAACGTCAATGACAGCGGTTGCGACGTCATCACGATGACAAGAACTGCGATATCAACAATGACGACAGAAACAGCAAAGTCACCGACGACTACGAAAACAGTGACGTCACCAACGACAAGGAAACAGCAACGTCACCGATAACGGCGAAAAACATAAAGTCACCAACGAAGGTTGTTAAGTCACTGACAATGACGGACACCGCAACGTTAATGATGGCTGTCGCGATGTCACCGACGACGACAGAAACTGCGATATCATCGACGAAGACAAAAACATCGAACTCACCGATGATGACGAAAATAGTGACATCACCAACGACAACGGAAACAGCAATGTCATTGACGACGATGGAAAACACAACATCACCGATGACGACAGAAACCGCAACATCACCTACAACGGTCACGACGCTACCGACCATGACGGAAACTGCAATGTCACCGACTTCGATGGAAATTATAACATTACTTATGGCTGTTATTATCATAAAATTACGAGCAACTATTTTAAATAATTTTTTACAGTTTTATTTTGTTTTCAATACTAGTTTTAAAAACAATTACCCAAATGGATTTTTTGTTTTTCCGTTCCTAAAACATATTTCAGAAAACTATTAGCCAAACATGTTTTTTTGTTTTCTTGTTTCCAAAACTTGTTCTTAAAAATTGTTTTCAAAAACTGTTTTTAAAAACAAAAAACAAAACCAAACAGCCCCTAAGCTTTCAATTCTGATGAAACACTAACCGTGGTAACATGTTTTGAAATACCATCTAATAGGCGCCTGAATATTCACATATATTTGAGGGATAAATGTTAATTTTACCCATAATTTTTTTGTGAGGAGTAGTGGGTATCCAGAAGCTTTTTAGGATCAATTTTACCTTAAGAATTTACAAAACATAGCAACTTCATCCTTCTATCATACAATGTTAATTTTGATTGTTAAATTAGTTAAACATCCTATGTGGCATGCTACCTCATTTAATTTGAAACCATTAGTTGAGGTGGCTCACAACTCCTCATTTCTATCTCTGTAATTTTATTATCCAAAAACCATAAACCACATTGCTTCTATCTCTGTGCCACTCAAACATATTCTAATTCTTAGAATAACCCTCGTAAAATCCGCATATATAGGATATAATGAGGTGTCTTATGTTAGTGTAATATGGCAATTTTTGTCAAAAATAAAGATAAGTTACAGCATGGAGTCCATAATAAAAGAATAAAAGTTCAGGAGGTTAAATTTAAAGTTTGAAATGTCGAGGAGATTACCTACAGCTGCCTCAAAATTTATTGGGGGTTTTGTAGAATTTAACATTTTAAAGTTGTACTATTTTTTTTTTAAAAGTTAGCTGAAAAAATTGTCGGTGGATTCTTCAGTGATATGGCTATCGTTGGAGGGGCTCTAACAATTGGAAGGCCTCTAGCGATGGGTGTTCGACGAATTAAGAGATATATACAATTAAAGAAATATCAAATCATCAAATGTATGGATTTTTCCCCAAATTAAATATAAAGTTTTGTTTCCAATTCAAGATTTGCAGAAAAAGAAAGGGGGTTTTTTTCTTATTTTTTATAATTCAGTGTTGCTCAAATATATTAAATTAATCTATAAATATTATATAGTTCTCTTCTATTCCGACCTTCCAGAGCCTCCATAACAAATCCTTAAATTTGTATGTATTTCTTACGATTATTTGAGGCTATTAACATACTTATGATGCAATTAGAGTCTAATAAGTCCCTATTGAATATCATACATCTAAGGGTAAAGATAGCATGAAATTAGTGTTAAAAGGTCATAATTGGAGACCAATTAAAAACAATTGAGTTCTAGGACAAGTAATGCTTGTTTGAATGTATTTTTATATGTTAAACAATGGGTAGAGTACTTCATTTGCAATAGAAGAACTTAATTTTTCAAAAGAGAATTGAGTAGCCTTCTATATTTTTTACTACATCTTAGATTTAGATAAAAGTCACTTCATTTGGGCCATAGCTCACTGATGTCCTTACTTTTGTTGCTAAAGCAATCAATTAAAACTAGATCCAACTAAGAGTGCAATATAATGGCAACCTAGCTAGGTTATTCTTCCAATGAGCAATCTATGGGTTTTTTTAGAATTAAATTTAGGTGATAAAAATGCAGAAAAATGGACCTAAACTAGAATGCAAATTAAATCTAAATCCTAAATGAGAATGAAACTAACCTATATTAATGCAAATGCAATTTTTTGGGGTTTTTTCAGAAAGAGAGATTAAAATCCTAAGCAAAGAAACTAATTAATAATTAACAAAGAATACAAACGGTTATTTGATTTGATTATGGTGAATAGAAATAACTTAGGAATCACATAAATTTAATTTTCTTATCCTAAATAAGTTATCTAGACTAGAGGGAGATTACGAGAGATTGGAGTTAATATATCTAATTATCTAAATATTGAGTGGGAAACCCTCAGCACAATACCACTTAATTCACTAGAGAATTAATAATGGACTAAGTTTTAGTTAATTAAATATATTCAAATAAATACAATCAATTCAAGTAATTGTATAAATTATATTTCAAATTATCTAATTAATCAATTAAATAACCAATCACTCAATTAAACAGTCAAGTGATAAAAACCCAAATTTGCAATAGAAACCACAGTGACAATTAAATTAATAACGAAAACTCAATTATAAATTTAATGCCAATGCAAGGGTTTGTAAACATAAAATCCAACAACCGATAATAGCACAAATAGGATCCAATTATCACTCCAACCCAAAGAACAAATGAGTCTTTAATCCAAAACTAGATTAATTTCAGTTAATACAACTCAAATTATTTAAAATTAAATAATCCTAAGTTTTGGATTAGAAAGTTAAAGGAAAAACACTCCATTGTAGTCTTCAAGTACAAAGCCTAGGCTTTAATCTCGTCCATACTCCTCCCAAGTTGTCTTCCAATTAGCTTTTGCCTCCATAGAAATATCTCAACCTTCAAGCTTGATGAAACAACTCACGGCCATGTGGTGAGAAATTATTGAATTTGTTTGGCTTTTCTCCTCTTATGCGTACAGTGGTGTGAGTGAATGAAGTCAAGAAAGCACTTGAGATTTGGGGGTGGATGGGTGGAAACAGTACCACGAATGCCAAAAGAGAGAGTGGATCTTTCTTTCCTGATTGATTGAGAGCGTCGTGTGTGTTTGCGTGATTGTTTCTCTTCTTCCTCAGCGTGCTAGCGGCAGCCTTCTTTAAGGAGAGTGGGAGAATTAGGTCCGAGGTTTGGGCCAATAAGATTATATATATTAGTCTATCAAAATTTAGCCTCTAGATCCCCTAACTTCTAAGAAACATTCTACACCATAGGATCTTCTAGTCTCTTTCTCTTTGACCTGTAAGAATTAAATGAGATTGTGATTTTATGTATTTGGAAATAATTACCCAATCACAAAATACGCAACTAGAATATTGACAATTTTAAACCTAAAAATCTCATTATTAATTTAGATTTACATTATTCCCTAAAATTGGCTAATTATTCAAATATTTCTTAATTCATCCAAAATAGCCTAAAATTATTTCCAAAATATAGAATAAGATGGGATAAATAAATAAAAATATTGATTTATAAGTCACTCTACGTCAGGTTCAAAATAAAATTACAGAAGCTAACTCCACTACAATTGAGATTTTTGGGTCGTGGCTTAGTCGCAATGACAGCAAAACCTACAATAGTAACTAGGCGGAAATTTGAGGGTTTTTAAATGAAGAAATTCAAGGAGGCCGAGTCATTCAAATTTTTGGGCATTCTTTGGAGCATTTGGGTGCTAGGGTTTGGTTCTTGGAGGGCTTGAAACAAAGAATTGAGCTTGGGAAGAGATTTGGAATCTTAATCTCTTCTTCCACCACTCAATTCCTTCCATAGATTCTTCTTCTCCTCTCCTTGTTGGTGCTTCCTCCATGATGAGCAGTAATTAGGCTTCCCCATTCTTGGTGATGGAGGATATAAAGGATGAGTTTGGACCTTCATTAGGAGATTTTTGTTCTCTACTCTCTCTTCCATTTCCTTAATCTACTTTTCTAGGGTTAAGGGAGTATTTTTATGCAATTGGTTATAATTCTTCATCTCCAAATGCTCATGAAAGTGGTTAAAACATGTTTTTACTATTTTATCATGTCCATGGATGCTTAACATTGCACCAATTTGACTTGATCATCTTTTGATTGTATGGGTTCATCTATTGAATGCATGTTTTAGTCAAAATCTTGTGCTAATTGAGGGTTCTTGCTTAGTGGATCAAGGTGTTAAGTGTTTGTGTGTGGTAAATAGTGAAGTAAGCTTATTAATTGCATGGGAAATATTGTGCTTCAACTTCCTAGTTCTAATTTATTGATTGGGGTACCATTGGTGAAGTACGACTATTAAGTTAATACTGTGGTCAAGAGCTTGATCAACTTGGATTAGAGGGGTTAATATGCAGGGTTTTGGGATTAACTACTCTAAGCCAAGCATGGCCTAGAGGAGTTCCTCTATGATTGATTTGGAAATTGACCAATTTACTCCCAAAATACCCTTTGAAGCAATGATCCACAAGACTTCCTTTCACCAAGAATATTTCATCCCATTAATCCAAATCTCATTTTTTTTCTCTCTTACCTTCATTTGTAAAAACCCAATTTTTGATGAAAAGCCCAATACAATGTTTTACCCCACTTTTTGCATAATTAGCATGCTAATTACTAGGTAATTGATTATACAAGGCTCTTTGAGAACAATAATCTGGTGATAGCTCACCACTACTCTTTGAACCTAAATTCTTAGAGAGCAGATCCAAGGGTGCTACATCGAGCTAACAGGGTTCTTCACTCTGGTGCCGAGACATAGAAAAAGATGAAAAAAAAATTTATCAGAAGAAAGAAAAAAAAAGACGAAAAGAGAATGCAAATACACAACAGTATCACTATTTTAGTGTTCAATCTTAGTAAAAAATCCTCGTGATAAAAATTTCCAAATCCAAATTCTCCATGATTCAAAGTATGAATTCCAATTTTCTCAGCAAAATTCAACTTCCTCATGTTCGCCCACCGCCGCAAGTGCACGGGTCGTGCCAAGTAATAAAATGATAAGTAAAGTATCGTTCCCATGAGGATTTAGTTCCAAAACCCGGTCAAACAATGATTGTCACACTCTCGCCCAATTTGAGTGATTCAAATATTGAGATTGGATATTAACAATGAAAATAAACATATACTAAATGAAAATAAAACTATAAACAAGGGATTCTCCAACTTCAAGGATAAAATGGGTCCTAAGATTATCTATCCCACTTGTACTTCTTAAAGCTCAATTTAACCTCCTCTCAAAGATGTTCTCAACGAAATCACGTGCTAATCTAGGGTTCACAGAGTACTCGTAAAAGCTCTCTCAAGTCAAGAACAAGTGTTTAATCTTATTAATTGCACAATCTCTTGTTACAATTTAATAAAATCCAATTTTAAAGCTCCAATCCTAATCTGACTATGCAAGGCTAGCAAGTATATCTCTATCTTACCAACAAAACCATCCATTCGTCATGCAAACTTCAAGTTCTTGCACTACTTTACCCAAGTTCTACACTCAATCTAGCCCTCTCAAGCATCAATCAAGTGAACCCAACATCTAAATGGTGATCAGTCACTTAGAAGCATTAGGAATAGAGTAAAATAAACACATATATATCATTAATCACAACATAAGAGGAGGAATCAAGACTCAATCCATACAAGGGTTCAAAATAATTCTAGAATCAAAGTATTTAGCCACTCATGTTCAACAACTCCATGAGAGCATACATATATACATTCAAAAACAGAGAACAAGAGAAGAGAATGAAGATGGAGAGAATAAACCAAGATGAGAAGCCCAAATCTCTTCAAAGCTCCAAGCCCTAGCTAAATCCCCACCAAGCTCCAAGCCGCGGCGAGCTCACGGTGAGGACACTAAAACAGGGGCAGAGATGAATGTTGCTCTCCCTTATTCTCAGGTCATTTGCTCTGGTTTTCTCTTTATTTTTGTTCACTTGGGAGCTTGCTGGAGGGGCCATAATCTCTTTTTTATTGCATTAAAATATTCCTACAGGAATTACATAAAACAACATAAGAAACTAACTAGAAATATGATCAAAATCTACACTAATAAACCATGATATGCAACCGAAAATCAAATGAGCATTTTCCTATCTTGAGTATCCAAAATTTAATAAAACTCAAGGAAAATGTGCTAACACTACATGAATTCCCAGGAGTTATCACCTCACCATCCAATGAAAAATTCGAAGTTCAAACCCCATAATTCCGACGACAAAAATAAAAAAAGAAGAGAAAAAGGGAAGATTTGGTCGAGATCAAGCCAAAGAAAAAGCATCAGGCAAACACGAAAGTGTCCCACACTTTCCCGACTTCCTTCTCGTTCAGAGCTTTGGGCGGAAACACGAAAGTGTGGTTAGAGTGATGGGAACGGAGCAAAAACAGATAGGTGTGTGTTCGCACCGCAAGTGCACGGGTTGCGCCAAGCAATAAAGTGATAAGAAAATATCGTTCCCACAGGGATTTGGTTGCAAATGCGATCAAACAGAAGGCTTAGTAAATTAAATTAAGTTGAGTTAAATCAATTTTTGGTTTGAAGATTCAAAATGTAAAAGATTGCCATTTAATATTCTACTTCTAATAAAGGTTTAAGTCACAAAGATTATAAAGTAAAAAAGTGATTTAGAAAACATTGTTCAAGACAAATAAAAAGATCTAGGGTTACTTATCCCCATTTAACTTCATGACCTAGTAAATTCCTTTCCTTTTTGCATTATAAAGAAGTAGTGTGTGAGTTCAAGGTTCAATCTCATTTGAAGACGCTTTCTCAAGTCAAAATCAAATTTATACTTGCATTAATTACACAACATCTTGCCATAATTAATGCAAGTCATAAATACTCCACCAACCTCATATGAACAATGTTAGGTTAGTAATTACATCTCTATATTACCAACTAACCATCCATTTAAAACCATAAACTTCAAGTCTAACATGATTTCACCCAAGTTCTAAAACAAAATACTCTCTCTCAAGCCATATTTTATTTAACAAATCAAGTGGTGATCAAACACTTGTAAAAATAAGAGCAAGATGAAATTCCACACAGAAAAATTCATTCAATACATCAAAGAAAGGAAATACAAGGGTCAATCCATTAAATGGTTCAAAGTAACCCTAAAAAAGGGATTTAGTTACACATGGAGAAATGAAAAACGAAAATGAAGATTAAAAAGGAATTTATTACAGAAAAATAGAGAAGAACGAAGAAGAAAGGAAACCAAGATCAATGCACTTGAATCTCTCTAAGATCCTCCAAGCTTCCTAGCACTTCCTCACTCTCCCTTGAAGCTCCAAAAAGTCCCAAAAATATGCCCTCTGTTCGTTCTACCCGTCATTACTCCCCAATAAATTCTTTTATCCCATTTCAGTCAGCTCTTTTAATAAAACGCGCAGCATTTGGCATTTTCGCAGTGGCGAAGTCATAGCAAACTATCTGGTCTGGGAGGCCGAATTGTCATACACTCGCCGTGATCTCACCGTGGCGAAATCACGGCAAAGTCACTTTGTTTCTGGTCCTTTGGTCTTCTTCTCAGCCAGTCTTCAGTTCCAATATTGTTTGTGTTTCCTCTGGGCTTTTTCACTTGATCACCTCTTCCTATACAAGAAAGAAAGAGGGTTGATGAGTTTTTCAATTGACTAAAGTACATAAAATCGTTAAGCTCCAAATTTCATACAATTCACAAATATTTCTTTGCCCTCTTTTTCATTTAGCTTTTGTTTTCTTTTTACCATTTTATTCACACAATTATTCACAAGTGCGGGGTAAAACATTATTTTGCTATGAAATTTAGGAGCTTATCAGTGTGGGAGGTTAGTAAGTGATTAACATGGATACGGCTTTTAGAATTGGAGAAGAGTGAAGAAGAAGGAGGAAGATTAGGAGTGGAAGGGAAAGAGGAGAGCAAAGCTCTAGAGCTCAATCCCATATGTTCCCTATGACCACACTTTCCTTTTTGAAGCGAATGATGTATTTCTGGAGGCGGAGAACGGGAGAAGAAGAAAGATAGGTGGGTGAAAATAACAATGAAGATTATAATTTGACATTTGTACTTAATATAATCTAAGTTTAAGGGAGCTCACTTTAATTTGCTGATTTTGTGGGACATGATCTTTTTTTTTTTGGCAATGTGGGACATGATCTTTACTATTTGTGACTTCACATTAATTTCCCTTGAAAAAAATACTCACATTTGATAACTTTTGAATAGTATAATTAAATTATATAACGAGTAGAGTATTTTAATAATTGATATATATATATATATATATATATGCTTACTATTGAGGCCCTAAGCCCAGAGAATACAACTACAGGTTTAGTAGGCATTACTCCCTAAATCGATGTGCAGGTATGAATAAGATTTTTTTGGTAAGAATCAATTGCATTAATTATAATATATTACAAAATCCCCAACAATTAATTGAAATTTTGGGGTCATAAATTCAAATTGTCAAAACCTCCAAACATGGTATTATAAATTAAGCCTTACCTCTTGATGATGTTCATATATCGTCCACAGAAATCATTTCACAATATAAAATTCTTCAAGCTCTTAGTGCAAATGGCAAAGGCTTCAACCATGAATTTTGCTTTCTTTGTTTTCATGCTTTTCGTAACATCAGGTAGCTCAAAATTACAAATTTATTCATTACATTTTTTATTATACACAAATACACTCAATTTTTAGTCATGAATATATCACGTTCTAACTAATTTATATATCTATAGAAAACATCTATTTTTTTCAGTTATAACTAATGTCATAGTTTTTAAAACCATGCATATTGACGAGAGTGGAGTTGGAGAAGAGTGTCTCTATCTTGCACTTAGTAAAAGTTTTCTGACAAAGGGTGGTTACAATGTATACGATTAAAAAGGTATTTTAAAGTAAACAACACATTTTGTTATTATAAGTAACTAAGTTAACTTAATTATGTTTTCAATATTGGTAAATTAGTTATCTTACTCATATATTAGGAATCGGAACGGAAGGAGTGTTACTTTTGAGAGTTTCTTTATATTAGAGACTGTGTCGACCATCTATATTTATTTTTGTAAGCTTATGATTTTTAAAGGAAAACACATTTTCTCAACAAAAAAAAAAACGATAATTAAGATATTATCTTAATTTTTTATTCATACCTATTAATTTTTTTTAAAAATATAACAATTAAAAAAATTAAACCTTGATTGTCTATATAAGATCTGAACGGTTTAAATATACTCTTTCTGTCCCTAATTATAAGCATCAATTTGGTGCATGTGTGTGTCCTAAAATATAAGTTTCATTTTATGTTCGTCTAAGCATTAATTGCAATTTTTTTTCAATTTTACCAATTGTTTATCTTTTCCCCATGTATTTTCTTTCATTTTTATTATATCTTATTAATCACATTCTCTCTCATTTCCTTTTTCCATGCATTCTCTTTCATATTTATTAAGAAGGGAATAGTTGAAAAACAAATCATATTTCTAACATAATCATTGTTTTTAACAGGCCAATTTTAATAGTTTTCTTGATAAATGTAAATCAGTTATTTGAATCTTATAATAAGGGACTGAAGGAGTCTATATTGGAGGTGCCCATAGTTTTTATTAGTTTCGAAACTGGATCCTGACTTTTATTTGGTCTGGGAGTTAAGTGCAAATGAAATTAACTAAAAGAGACGACAAAAAGTATATTGCAGGTTGGAGTTCAAGAGCAGCAAAAGAAGTAGGAGGAGGCACAACCACCATAAATACATTCTGTATTAGTCCGAATGACTGTAAATGTGAATCACGTTGGGGCGTTAAGTGTGATCCTTTTTGTGTTTGGGGTATATGTAGCTGTAAATGTCTCCCAGACCCTAGTTTCCCTCTCAACAACCCTTAGGCTTTCTTAATCTTGCTTATGATTGTTGTATTGTGCTCTCTATGTTGAGTTGCGGTTCTTCATTGAGACTTTTAATTGATGATGTTTTCATCATCACAATAATATATATATACTAATATTATATATAAGTGTGCTGTCTTTGTGATCATTGTTCCTATATACTCCTTCTATTCCTTTTCATAAAAAAAAAGCACTTAATTAATATGTAAATTATAAAGTTGGTTAAAGAAAATAAATATGTACAATTTGTATGTTTATGAAACATATCCTCATTTATGGGAAGATAGGGAATAATAGAGATAATAAAAAAATTATTATAATAAAGAGAGGATTATTGAAGAGAAAGAGTAAGAAAATTGTTATAATAAAAAACATTATAATGAAGAGAAAGAGTGTGGTAAAGAAAGAGTGAGATTAAATAGGCAGTCAAATAAGAGTGAATGGTTCTCTCTCTATATATAAGAAAAATAAGGCAGGCGACGGTTTTCTTAATGATAAAATAAAATGACCATTTAATCCTCAAGTAAAAAACATAATTAGTATTATGTTATATGTCATCCGTGGTAAGAGAATTAATCACTGCTATTAGCAGTAGATATCCTGAGTTTAATTAAAAAAACATGTTACACATGTCACATATGACCCCATGTAGGATGTCATGTATCTTATATCAAGATGATGTAGCAATTTTAATTAACAAGATAACGGTCAACTAATGGCAAGAGGCTTACAGAAGAAGAAAAGAAGCTCATGGAGGTTATATGCCACTAATTCAAAGTTCAAAGGGGTTTTATATAATTTAACATATATCTATCTATTTCAAAGTCTTACATGGAGTGGGTGAGAATAGACTAACTAACCCTACTCACAAACCAATATTCCTACACCATTGAATTCTAAGCTCGAGTTTAACATTCAAATAAAAATGCTGAAGTAGGGTATGAAATTTACGTAACATTAATTCAATGCTAAAAAACTCAAGATTGAATATCAAGTTTCGTATACTTTTATTTTCCCGGTATATCCATTGTTAAAGTGAAGTTTCAAATTCAATATTTGTAGAAAGAAATTATAGGGAAAGTGTGCTTTCTTTTTTATAGCCCAATATTGCTCAAATATAAAAATAATAAATAAATAGAGTACTTGATTTTCAATAATTAGAAAAGAAAGAAGAAAAATTCACCCATTGAATTTTTCTTTTCAATAAATCACCCCTTGAATTCCATTGTAGAGTAGAACTAAATTGTGCTAAGGCTCAAATATACATTTTATCATTTATGGTTGCACCAAATTTTATTTTGGTGCTTTAAGTTTGAAAAATGTATTTTTAGTCTTTTTTTTTTCTAACACCGCTAGTTTTATTTACCGTAAATGTTGACTCAACAAATTAAACCGGTTATACATTGTTAAATGCTGACAAGATATACTTAAATTTTAATTCTTTTAGTATAAGTGTTTTATATTTCAAAATTTAGTCATTTATTAATTATAGAATCATCCTTTAAATCTGATAAGTCATAATTTTCTGTTAAATAAAACTATCTTTAACAACAAAGAAGGCCAGGAAAAATTCCTTCTTTCTCTCTTCGAGGTTGATTGCTTTTGTGGTGGGAGAAGCCCTGGAATGAAGAAAACCCTCGGGCAATTTTCCATTATCCCCTATATTCCTAACCTTAACTTAAACTTATATATATATACTTCTGTATCTAATGGGGCCGAATAGGGCTATACAAAAATTGGGTAGGACTGGGCCAGGTATATGCCCTATGTTCTGTCCTAAAAATTTACGGGCTGGCTTTTTTGGCCCGATACCTGGCCAGATCTTGTGTGACCTGGGACCAAGATAGAGTAGGAAATGTCCTTCGAGCCATAGGACATGTCCTATTGGTCCTTGTGCCTTTTAAAAATAATAAAAAAAATAATGAAATAAATTAGAAAATAAAAGAAATTGGGCAATAGAATTAATCAAATATTTTTATTTGGTGCATCAAGTATTATATGATGTATTTTTAAATTAAGAAAATAAATTATTTTTTATAAAAAATAAAAATATTTCCTGGTTGGGTCGCTAGTCGCAAAGCCTATGCTGTTGTCCGGTTTTACCCAATGGTCGAGTTTGGTCTTATCTTAATTGTTATGGTTTCAGGCTAATTTGTCTTAAGACCGAATTGACTTTGGTTCGGGCCGGGTTTGGGTCACTGGGTTTTTGTGTAGCTTTAGGGCCAAAGTCGGCTCATAAAAGTGTAATTTTCGGATTAAGTGAAGAAATTAAAACTTCGTACAAACATAAAATGCTACACATAAGGTCAGGACAAGATTAGATATATGCTTTGAAAAAGCGTAGCACATTTTTCCTTTCAAGTATACTAATTTTTGTTTCATTTTTTTTTATTTCGTGCTATCCTTACGATCTTCGTTCGGCGTTCGCTCATTCTTTTCACTCAGCAAAAATTCAATATTCAAGTAAAAAACTATAAGAATGAAAAAGTGAAACGATTATGTCACTCGCTCTAATTCTTGCCTTTTCTTTAATTTTTTCACAAGTCGGAATGTTATTTGTTAGAACTAAAAAGTAAAAACATAATATCTTTTCAGGAACTTTATTATTCTTTTATTTCTCAAAATCATGTCTCATAATTGAAATAGGGTGTGTTTGGATTGTCTTATGAGAAGTGACTCTTTTTCAATCTGACTTTTTCAGAAGTAAGATTGGATAAAAGTCAGATTGTGTGAAGTGATTTATGTTTGGATTTGTAACGATAGAAGTGACTTTTTTTCAATCTGACTTTTAAAAATATGTTTGGATGATTATTTTGAAAGCAAGTTTAGATGAAAATTACTTAAAAGACATTATTGTCATTAAATAATACATATATAATATGCATATATTCTTCTTAAAGGCTTAGTTTCTTCCTTATTTTAAGGAAAATAATTTGAAAAAAATAATATTTTTAGCTCAAAGGAGGATATTGTTAGAGATTATTATAATAATTTTTTAGAGATAAAAATGAAGTTTTATATTAAAAGAAAATATCTTATTTGAGAATTTTAATAGTCTAATTTTCCTACCCACTTTATTAAATAATATATAACAAAAAGCATGGGACCCATCAGAAGCCAGAAGTTAAAAGTCACAAAAATTTACTTCTAACTTTTGACTGTTCAAAACCCTTTTGGGCCAAAAGTCCTTTTCAAAATAGATAAAAAAAAACATCAAATTTCATTTTTGCTGCATGGCTGAGCTTTTAGAAGCCCAAAAGCTATTCCAACCATAGCCATGAACATATTTGGTTACCATATTGAGGCAGAGAAAATACAGCAAAGGTTTTACTGTAGGCAATCCCCAATCATTATGCATGCATGTATAAGAATTATTTGCATTAATAACAATGATTACAGATTCCTTTCTTTGCCAAAGAATGATGATGCACTCCTTTTTGGCCAAAGAATGATATTTGATTCTTTTTTTTTCCCCAAAGAATGATATTGATAATGGCTCTGTAAAATCCAAAACAACGAATTCAAATCAAATATCATAAATTCAAAATGTCAAAGACCTCCAAACATGGTAATATTATAGAGTATAAATAATAAAGACCTCAAGATTATGTTCTGCATCATACCGGTTCACTGACAGTCGGTACGGAACACTTGCTTTTCCTAAGCATCCTTTTTTCATCATTTTCCCATGATCTTCACCCTTCATCTCATCCTATAGCACAAAACACCTGCCAAGCACCACAACTGTCATTTTACTCAATCAGCTGCTTTCTTTCCTTTTTTTTTTCCCGCACCTGGTGTTTGCCTCTCGCCTCCCCCACTGCCGCGGAACGCCATTGGAGATGGAATAAAAGAAGAAGCAAAGTTCATATAAAAATTACAAGATTCTGGAAATTATAGTCCCAAAAATCTGGTCATGGTCACTGTCAACTCAACGACAAATCATATTGTCTAAAGCATGAATATAAAAGTGTCTGATCAATGGTACTACAATCAGATAATCGATAATTAATAAAATAACGATGGAGTATCAAAATAGTACAAACTCCATTTGAGCTCACATCTCCACAACAATGATCACCTTCAAGGATCCAATATCAACCTGAAACTGTTTGGGCCGTTAATCCCCACACCGATCCGTACGTACATGCTGAATGCAAAGCAGGCCGGCCAACCTTCTCGTGGTGGCGTCCATTGCCGTCACCACCAACCTTCTCACCTGCTTCGTTATCTCCACTGTCATGTCATCACTTGGGCCATTAATTTTTATATAACAGAGAGAAAGGAAACTCTGTGATTTGATCAAGATGACAAAGTTGTGGTAAGTGAAATGTTTTGTGCCGTAGGATGAGATGAAGGTTGAAGATCAAAGGAAAATGATGAGAAAAGGATGCTTAGGAAAAGCAGGTGTTTTGTGCAGGTAAACGTATGCCCTTATTTGGAGACTAAGCTCTAAGATTTTAATTCTTATTTATATGATTTTTTATTAGTTACAAAAAAAAAAAAACCTTAAGGAATTAAATATTTTGGGAAGTTTTTATAATTGATTGCTTGTTTTAGTTTTACAATTTTATGGAAGTCTAACTAGTTTTTAAATAATAGTAATATAATAATATTTTTGAATGCTAGAGTCATAAATATTCCTTTTTAATGAATTTGATTTTATAATTATTTATAAAGAATAAGAATAATTTTTTAGGTCCTACAAAGTAATAACTAAGAGTATAAGAAATACACGGTATCGGATTGCATTTCGATGATTACGTTACTAAAGAAGCGCTTGAACCAAATGGGGCCTTAAATTATTTGGTGAAGTTCACTTATTTTTAATTGGACTAAATTTTTATCAAAAAAAAAAAAAATTGGACTAAATTATTTTTCAAAAGAAGTCAATGAGCTAAAAAATTTGTTGATAGGTTATGGAGTGATCGACTGGCTATCGTTGGTCTAATGATTGGACAAATTAAAAGATACTCCCTCCATCCTATAATATAAGGTTTTTTTAACCGAATTAATGTCTCCTAAAAATAGTTAAATGTAGTGCAATAAATAGATAGAAAATATAATTTTGCTTCCAAAGCCCTTAATATTGAAAAAACACATTTATTATTTATACCAACTCAAATATGACCATATATTTTGGGACAAGGTCATTAAAAAGGACCTTATAATATGGGACGAATGGAGTATATGCAATTTAAAAAATATCAAATCATCAAATGTGTGGAATTTCCCAAACTTAAATATATTAAGTTTTAGATAATATTTTTCTAGCCATTTATCACATCTAGCAATTGTTAATGATGTTTCAAATTCAAGATTTGCAGAAAAAGAAAGGGAGAGTTTATATTATAATTTATAGTTCTGATATTGCTCAAATATAAAATCAATCAACCCTTGGATTTTGTTGTAGAGGAGCTCTAAATCTCAAGGTCGAAAGCTAAAACTTTTTTTCAATAAGAATTTAGATGAACAGCCATTAACAACATGAGATTATAAATGGAATCAAATCTGTAATCTCCACTTGTAGAAGAACTTTTATGCACTTAATAAAGTAACTACTTTAAAAAATCATGGCATAATAATATTTTTTTGGGGAATTTTCATATTAAAGACATAATTTCTGTTCAGTCGCCCCAACACATACATTATGAATTTACATAATTTCTGTTCAGTCGCCCCAACACATTATGAATTTACACTGCAATCATTTAAATCAAAATGAAAATAAGTTTAAATGTAAAAAGACATTATTTCCCTCATTTAAACAAAAAGAAGCGTATATATTAATTGAGAGAAACCGATTTTATAAGTTACTGACATGAATTTCAACAAGTTTTCGTATGCACAATAATGTTCGACTTGTAAACTTACAAGTCTTAATTTTCACTCTCTAAAATTTCGAATTGGGTGAAGTATCATGAATTAAGATTTGTTAAATTTAAGGGTCTCAATTAATATTTGTGTACTCCTATTTCAAAAAGTTATGATAGAAATTCTCCCTCTAATTATCTTTTACATTTTTTCAAGAGTTTTCAGTTTTCTCGATGAGTCTTCATCAATCTTCAAAGATTATCAACGTCTGACGTATCATTAAACCCTTTTAATAATCCTAAAATTCTTCGAAAAATTATGTAATGAGTAAATTTTAGGCATTCTCAAGGAAAAATAAATAAATCACCATTAATGCAATTAATTATACATGCATTAAAAAAATAATGTCACCCAATGAATGTTCATGCATGTATAATAATTATTTCCATTAATGGTGACATATTTAGAAAAAATCCCCAACAGTTAATTGAAATTTAATGTCAAAGATTCAAATAGACAAAGACTTCCAAATATTATACCATAAATTAAGCCCTCCAGCTTATATTCTTCATCCACAGTAATACATTCACAGTATTCAATTATTCAAACTCTCACTGAAAATGGCAAAGGCTCCGGCCACCATTAGTTCCGCTTTCTTACTTTTCTTGCTTCTCGTAACATCAGGTAACTCGATAATATAAACTTACCTATTACACTTTTTTCATCAATCTTTCATTTTGTTAATACATGAATATAGAAGATATATGTGAACAAAGAAATATGGATAGATGGATATAAAGATATATATATATATATAGACTCTCCCACTAGTCCTAAATACAGGACATAAGTTCTAAGTCCAATATATATGAATCTTTAGAAGCTTAGTTCCTTCTTCAATCCTTTAGGATCTAATAGACGCAAGAAGAGGAAGCACAACACAGATACATTGTTGTGCAGTAAAGATAATGATTGTGTTCTGTATTTTCTATCAAGGTAGTTATGATGCACATGGATAAAAATAGTGTTTTCGGGGAAACCAAGATATATTTGTTAAAAAAAAAAATGAACTTAACAAAATTTTCATAATATTTGCATCTTAGTTATCTTGATCCTTTATTAAAGACAAGATATAGTATATATGATTAAATATACATAATTACATATGAGCTTTGTATGGTTTGGAAATTAAGTGAATTAGTGAAATGAAATTAACTAGAGGAGACGCGGCATAAATTTTATTGCAGGATGTTGTTGGGCAGCAAAAGAAGTGGGAGTAGGCGCAACACCAATATGCACATTATGTCCTTGTCGTAATTCCGAAGACTGTGTTGTTCCTGTTAGTTGTTGTAGTGATCGGCAGGGTAGACTAATTGGTCTTCCTGTTTGTGTTCTTGGTTTATGTTGTTGTAAAAAATGACTCTCAAACCTAGTTCCCCTCTCAACAACCTTCAGGGTTTCTTAATCTTGCTAATGGTTGTTGTATTGTCATCTCTGCTTGCTGAGTGGTGATTCCCAATTAATATTTCTAATAGAAGCTATTCTCATTATATTATTTCTGAAATTGTATGTGTGTTGTCTCTCTAATCGGTCTTCATATACACACACCCCCCCACACATACTACTATGCTTCCTATTACAAATTCACTTGTATATGACATTTTTTATAATTTACTTTTATTTAGTTCTCGTTGAAAATAGAAAAAGAGAAGAGGGATGTGAGAATGATTTGTAAATATATAGAAATAGAGAGAGAAAAGAGTGATAATTTTAATAAGAGAAAATTTTTAAAAATTCTCTAGTTAAAGTGTATTTAATGACTTATAACTCTATTTTTAAATGAAAATTAACTAAAATGAACTTATAATAAAAACTGAAATGTTATATTGTCACTCCCTTCCTGTTCTTTTGTTTTTTTTTTTGGTTTTTTTTTTCGCCAACGCTCCCTTCCTATTCAAAAGCTCTTCTCATGACACTTTGCACAAAAGGAATGACCAAATGAACCTCTCTGTCTTCTCCTGGATTAATTACAAGCTTAATTATGGAAGAAATTTAATTAAGATGAGGTCCCACGAAATAGCATAATTAGTCTAAGGTCCTACGAATTAAGTTGTGAATCTTAGACCAAAAGTTGTTATCGTCGAAGCCAAAAGATATTATCGTTGGGTCAAAGTTGGTCATCAACAACTTTTGGTCTCGACGGTAACAGTTTTTAGCCTGACGATCACACTTTTTAAACTTAGTAAGTGACAGCTTTTGGCCTTGACTATAGCAGCTTTTGGACATGTGATGACAATTTCGTAAAACCTCAGACTAACTACGTGATTTTGTAGGATGTCATCTTACATGAAATTATCTGTAATTAATTTTCACTGTTTTTTTTATTGACTATAAAAGCTTTTGGACAGGTGATGACAACTTCGTAAAATCTCAGACTAACTACGTGATTTTGTAGAACCTCATCTTAATTAAATTCCTTTCATGGAATTACTTGTAATTAATTTTCCCTTTTTTTATTGCTTGTTTCGGTTGTACGAAATTCACAAGAAATTCGACGATCTTTTTAAAATAATAGTGTAAGGGTCGAGTAAATAATAAAGTGATAAGTAGAATATTGTTCCCATGAAGATTTGGTTTAAAACCCCGTTAAATAGCGATTATCACACTTTTACTTAATTTGAGTCAGACAAATATCATAGGGAAAATGACAAAAAAATCCCTTCCAATTTGTAAAATCTCAAATAGGGAATTTTGAGTTGTTAATGGTTGTTAATACCTATGATGAAGTTGTTATTGGGATTTTACAAATTGGAAGGGATTTTTTTGTCATTCTCCCAATATCATAACTTAAGGGAAACTAAATCAAAAAAAAAAATATAAACAAGTAATTCTTTGATTTAAGAATAAAACGGGACCTAAAATTATTTCTCCCCCTTTGTATTTCATAAAATCCAATTAGCCTCCTCTCATAGATGCTATTAATGAACACATGTTCTAATCTATTATTCAAAAGGTACTTATAACAATTTTCTAAAATTAAGAACAAGTTTTTAATTCCATTGATTGCTTAATCTCTTGTTACAATTAATAAAATCTCAGTTAACACTACTACATAAAGCGTTTTTCATGTCCCTTTTATGGGGAGGTGGATACAAGAGACGTAAAAAAAATTAACTTTTCACGTTAATTTTCAATGGAGACGTGGAAAGTGGGGAACTTTACGTCTATATCTAATAATAGGCCTTTAAAGTCTGTTTTTAAGAAAAGCGGGGCATTTTGAATATTCCACGTCTATTATCTAATAATAGGGTGATCAACCTCAATCCAAAAAAAATCCCCAATATTTTATTGAAATAATAGAAATACAACACTTAAAATGGAAAAAAATGGTGAACTAATTTTATTATTCATATCCAAACTAATATAATACAAAAATGTTACAATACAACTTTGATCCTAAAAAATGGGATTGTTAGCAAAAAAATAAATAAATAATTAAAACTATCCATAATAAGTATAAATCTTAGCAAAAAATATTCTCATGCTCCCTAACAATTATTCCTTCCTTCATTATAGCATGTCAGCCTATATATGCTATGCTTTGTTGATATCAAATTTCCTTGCTTTCATAAACCTATAAAACAAAAGAAAAAACAAATATAAGCCCAATTGTTGAAGATCACAACACCATCCTAAAGCAAGTACCTTAACATCATATGGTAATCATCATGTCTCTCTGGAATCCATGATCAGTGCTTGCCGAAATGCATCCGTAGTGAAGAGCAACCAAAATTGGGGTTGTCGGTGTAATGCTGTCTCGGGCCTGCCCTTCAAGAAAGTAGGGACCAATTAAGGGGATAGTGGAAGCTAAACCCCGGGTGTCGTTCTCTTGAGGAGCATAACTCAAAGTAACCTATCTGCATTTATTTTTCCCCTCCAATTCTTTAATGCTTTTCTTCACACCCAAATATTCCTTTCCCCTCCAAATCCTTCAAGCTAAGAAGAGCTTCAAGAGAACGACACCCGGGGTTTAGCTTCCACTATCCCCTTAATTGGTCCCTACTTTCTTGAAGAGCATAAAAATAGGTGCAAAAGGTGTGATATATTGAAGGGTAAAAATAAAAATAGGATAAAAGTGAGATTTGGAGGGGAAAGGAAATTGAATCATTTTTTATAAATGGAAAATTTGGGATTCATTGCTTCAAAAGATTTTTAGAGAGTTTCATGTTGATTTTCGAAAGACCCCTAGAGGAACCCCTCTAAGCTAGGCTTAGGTTAACATAATTAATGCCGGAACCCCGCACATTACTCAATTTAACCTAAGTTGATCAAGCTCAAAATCAAAGTGAATTTGCTAATTGCAAGGGACTTCTAATCCAACAACCAGAACCCTGAATTGCCCCTTAATTAATCCTAGTGTTTAATTAATTATTAAAACCCCACATAATAAATTAAGACTCTAGGATTGAAGCCCAATGCCACTCATGCAATTTGAAAATTCAAGACCCAATTGAACCTACTAATCGCAAGGAACTCCTAATCCTACAACCGAAACCCTAAATTGCAACAAGATTAACCTATTAATTCCGATTCATTGGTGGAACCCCAACCAATCAATTGAACCCAATAGATTAAAGTCCAATGTTACTCAAGCAATTAGTAGATTTACTTGCTAATTTCTAAACACAAACACTTGACACCATTATCCACCAAACAAGAACCCTTACTTGGCACAAGATTTTAACAAGAAAAACATAAGTTAATTGATGAACCCATACAAATAAAATATGCTCAAGTCAATAAGTGCAATGTCAAGCATCTATACAAAGAAAATAAACAAGATAAGTTGTTTCTACTATTGTCATACAAAGATATGGAATAAAATTACAACCAAATGCATATAACAATTCTTAGAACCCTAGATAAATTGAAATACACAAGAGGAAGAGATAATGGAGAATAACACTCTCCTTTGAAGCTTCAAGTTCATCCCTTGGCTTCCTCCATCAAGAATAGGGAACCCTAGCTACTATCCTCCATGAAGAAAACAACAACAAGGAGGAAGGAAGTGGCTACCATGGAAATTTGGATGGAAGAAAGTAGAAGATAGAAGATGGAGATGAGAGGAAATGAGAGAAAATGGGAGCTAAGGTTTTGGGGCACTCCAAAATCTATCCAAGGCTCTCTAATTTTGACTTAACATCCCTCAAATCGGGTCACAAGTGGATATTTTAATTTGGACTGATTGGCTCAAATATCAGATTCTGATGCGTTGTAGATTCATTCGGCGAGCAGGTAAGCTTTTTGGTTCTCTTGGGGCTTACTTGCCATGGCGAGGCCACGGCGAGTGACAGGCTTTTCTTCCCCCTTGAATTTTGTTTGCTTCATCTGGGATCCAATTCTCTTGGTCCTGAGCGACCCTGCAGGTAAAGATAAGGCAAAACAAGGATCAAATCGCCCTATAAATTAATTAATACAAATTAATATACAATTATGGCTAATGAATCCCAATCTTACACAAATTTCACCTCAGAGTCTAAATTATACATTAAGCATTATTGGACCAATATCGCATCTTAATCATGTTAATTGCCTCAAATTAGACATATAAAAACATACAAATCCAAAGATTTGTCAAGCAACCTACAACTCCTCCACATCCCGAACATCCTCAATGTACATAGAGCTGACACGACCATCACTTTTTCTCCCGCTACTCTTTTTCTTGAGAAAATGCCTAAATTTTAATATATTACAAATTTGTTTGTGAGTGTTTGGGATCACGTTTTGTGAACCAAAAGTGCAGCTATGTGTTGTGGAAGCTGAGAATCATATTTTTTTCATGTTTGGGTAGGCTTCTTTTGCAACCGGCTTCTAGTGTCTACTAAGATTTTATGGTGAATCTCATCAATAGCTACATTAGGAGTAAGAAAGGCATTGAAGAGGAAAAAGGAAAAAGAAAAGAAAAAGTAGGTAGGAAAATTAGACTTCTAGACCCCTAAAATTCTCAAATAAGATATTTTTTCAATCTAAAATTTCCTTTTTATCTCCAAAAATTTACCATAATAATATCTAACTATTTTCTTCCACAATATCCTCATTTGAGCCAAAAATATGATTTACTCAAATTATTTTTCTTAAAATAAGGGAGGAATTAAGCCTTTAAGATCCTCAAAAACACCCCAAATTCCTCAACTATTCTACTAATTCATAAATTTCTATTAATTAATTCATAATCACCTCCACTAATCCTCTATAATTTCTTAGGATGTTGCAAATTTCACTTTTTCTTTCTACACTATAAGAATATATGCATATTATATATCTATTATTTAATAAGAATCATGTCCTTTTTAGTAATTTTTCATCTAACCTTGCTTTTCAAAATAATCATCTAAACATGTTTCTAAAAGTCAGATTGAAAAAAAGTCAATTTTATCATCACAAATCCAAACATAAATCACATAATATAATTTGACTTTTATTCAATTTTATTTCTAAAAAAGTCAGATTGACAAAAGTTACTTCTGCACCACCAATCGAAACACACCCTTCATAGTCACAGTGTCTTGTCAAAGGACTCGACTAATAGCACGTGGTGCTTTTTATATAAAGATAAAGCCTACAAAAAGGTATGAAAAGTTCTCATTTATCTAAATATCTAACTAGTTTTCTCTGATAAGAGCAATTCCAAAATAAAATATTTTAAACAGTAGTGATGTGTCCGGACTTTCAATTCTTACTCCTCTTAATAAGCAAAGCATCAGTCCAACTATTGTATTTCTGATTTTTCAATATGATTCCTGTAAACACCCTATTTTGTCCGGGCCCCGCAAAATAATAAGAAATAAAAAAAGAAAAATCATCCTTATAGAATCTCCACTAATTTTGATTGAAAAATGGCACATTCATTATTATTACAAAAAATTAAAAATTGATTGATTTATTATGATTGTGTGTCATTAATGCTGATTGTTGGGTCATAATTGAAGAAGTAAATTTTGAAATTTAAAATTGATTGTGATTATGAGCCATAATGATGATTGGTGGTTGATTGATGTTTAAAAAATAAAAAAAAAAATAAAAAACCAAAATTATAAAAAATATTGTCATTTAGGTGCAAGAATAGGAAATGTTATTAAAACAAAAAATTAAAAAAATTAAAAAACGAAAATTAAAAAATTATTAGTGCATTTATGATAAAAACCCTAATGGTGCCTATATAGAGAGGAGTAAGAGCTCACAAAGGGAGGAGGATTGGAGAAGAATTTGGAGAGGCTAGGGTTTTTAGGAGGATTGGAGAAGAATTTGGAGAGGCTATGGTTTTTAGGAGGAGGCATAAATAATTTAGAGAGAGGAAAAGGAGGCAAGTGAGAAGCATGGAGAGAAATTCATTCTTATCATTCAAATTCTTTCTAAGGAGGGATCCATAATTTTCGGTGCCAATGAAACATCTCTAACGGGATGGAGGCTCAATTATATGCTTACTAAATGCACATTCTTTTCTCTTCTTTATCATTCTTATGATTCCTGGGTGGAGCGTTCTAACCGTTTGGTTATGATCCCATATATGCTCATCATCCATATTTGTGGAATGAAAAAACACATGCTTATACAAAATTCTTATATAATCATACTCCGTGTTTTTATATGTGTTTATTGTTTCAAGTTCTTATTCTTATTACTTACACCTCATCCTTCTTTTCTTTGGATTCAAATTTCTCACCTTCTTCGTGCATGTGGCTTGCGTATGCTACAAAAAAAAAATTTACATGGATTAAAAGGTATGTATCCTCATCATGTTTTATATCTTCTACCATGTATAAGATGTTGACATTGCTACTAACACTTGTCTTTCTTAGCTTATCATTGCAAATGATTGTGAATAACTTTTTCTTATTAAGTAAACTAAAAAAGAGCATATTTTGATCAAAATAAATTAATCCTTTTTGAAAGTATTTTTTATACCGTGCGAGGTTTTTAGAACTTCCTCAGGTAGAAATTGATTATTCTTCCGTGCGAGATTATGGGAATCTCCTCAGGAAGTCTAATCCAAAATTCATTTGAAAGTCTTTTTCCTAAATAAAAAATAAAGACATATTTTCCTAAATAAAAAATACAAACCAACAATAAATATTTTTCTAAAAAAGGAATAAACATATTCCCTAAAAAACACAAACACAGTGACACGCATTTCTACCCCGAACTATGTGGGCTTTGATCCCTTAAGGGTACGTAGGCCCTAGGTTAAATCCTAGGTCAAGTCCAACTATGTAAATACTTTTTTTTGTGTGAATATATTTTTATATTACTTTTTGGGTGATTAAAATAAATTTCAAGGCTATATTTATTTTTAGATAATTAACTTAGGGTTACCGTTATCATGAACGGGTGCTGTGGGGTGCCTAACACCTTCCCCACGCACAATCGACTCCCGAGCCCTATTTGGTTTTAAAAGACCATTTATGATTTTAAAAGGTTTTCCAAAATTATCCTATTTTAAAAATTTTGGTGGCGACTCCATTTGACCTGATTTTAGGGCGCTACAGTTTGGCGACTCCACTGGGGAATTCAATTTGAGAGTCAAGCCCATTTAAGTTAATTATTTCAAAATAAACATGGCCTTACTTTTAATTACTCTTTATTGTTATTATTATTATTTCTTTTTTATTTATTTATTTATTCATTTAATTCTTTATTTTATTTTTTTATCTCTTTTAATCTGCTTAACAGATGAGGGTTGGGTAGAATCTAGGCCCACAGGTTTGTATGCCCTCTCCACACACTGAGCACTTACACTATTTACCTCACACACTTATTGGGTCCTATACCCGGGTTCGAGAGTATCTTAGGTGAGAGGAAGTTTCTAGTGGTTTTCCTGCGGCGTTTTCAAAACTCCCTGAGGTTACTGTGAAGACTTCATCCTAGTTGTTACCCATGTGGCAAAATTGATCCCTGCGGAGCTTTACTCCCTGAAGGTCAAGTTTGCTTAGTGGGGTCTTCATCATCACGATGAAGGCAACTGGGAGACCTTGTGAGAATTAGAACAATCCTGAAACCGTCCCACATATTAGAGGAAATTTAGTGACCTACCCAGTTAATTAGTAATTCCCCAAAATAGGTTAGCCCAGCTTAAGATTATTCCTAAAATAGGACACTGGAGAGCATATTTTTTTTCCTCTAATCATTCTCATTCATCAAACCTTATTTGATATCGGCCTTGGACACAGTTTTTATAAAACTATTTGTCGTGAATTGACTTGGGCCATTCTCAGACTTATGGATGCTTCATTCTCCCTACGGAGTAATAAACCCCTTGAGGAAATGAAGTTATTTTCTTTATTGTCCATCACCTATAGAAAAAGAAGAATTTCATCCATGATGATAAATATTTATAAAACCCTTAGCCGCGTAGTGGTTTGGGCCATAGGGAGGTTAAGGTCCACTTCACTATCCCTATGAGATAATAGACCTCTTGAGGAAGGGAAGGTTTTTGCTTGATGTCTACTACTCATATTTTTTTTAAGTACATGTCATTACATGTATTATGTAAATACATTTTAACTTTTTTATTTGAGCAAGAGAAAACGAGTTATCTAGCGAATTCGGCATAAGGTTTGAGCTCCAAAATTATTTTTGATCAAGTTCCCACAGGAAAGGTATGGAAAATAAGGGGCACTAAACTAACTACAAAAGTTGAGTCATTAGAATTCGATATAATTGAGCCGATTCATCAAGAGACCAATGAAATTGCTCTTTCACAGTAGACATAGAAATATCCTTACCTAAGGTCCTTCATTTATGGTGGTAAACTCTAAACCTCTCTATGGAAAGCTCTTGCCCTTACTACGAAAACCGTCAATGAGATCTTAGGCTAGGACATGATCCAAGGTCATTCCTGTCTAATGGTCAACCCTAGACCTCCCTGCAGAATAATGGATTCTCTGAGGAGGCTAGTGGTCACATGTACATGAATTGAAGATATCAACAATGAGATCTTAGGTTAGGACATGATTCAAGGTCATTCCTGTCTAATGGTCAACTCTAGATCTCCCTGTAGAATAATGGATTCTCTGAGGAGGCTAGTGGTTACATATACATGAATTGAAGATATCAACAATGAGATCTTAGGCTAGGATGTGATTCAAGGTCATTCCTATCTAATGGTCAACTCTAGATCTCCCTGCAGAATAATGGATTCTCTGAGGATACCAGTGGTCACATGTACATGAATTGAAGACATCAACAATGCAATCTTAGGCTACGATTTAAGGTCATTCCTGCCAAATGATTGACTTTAGATCTCCCTGTAGAATAATGGATTCTTTAAGGAGGCTAGAGTTTTCTTGTGTTTAATAAAGTTTCAGGCCAACACAATATAACCACCATGCCTATCAAACATATAAGGTAGTGACATGGGCCAATGATTTAATGCCAAAATAAATAGTAAAGGGAATCATTGGTCCACTTAAAAAACTATTAAAACTAAAAAATTATTCTGGGCATTATCAGTTGTGCATGAATTCAAAACTTTCTTAAATGTTTTGGAGGATATGATTGAATTTCCCTTCAAATTTTTTTTTAAACCCAAAATCACTTTTCCAATGAAAATTGACAAGTTATCTCATGCATCTAGATCCCCTTGACATTAATCGTGCAGGGATTTCGATCCTTCTCAGGTCAAATGTCACTTCTATTTCCCTATGATGTAATGGATATCTTGAGGAAATAAAGTCTTCCAGCTTTCATTAAGAGAGTGAATGGAATAAGGGAATTCTAGCTTAACTTTGCAATGAGAATCGACATGTTATCTTATACAACTAGATCGTCTTTGCATTAACCGTGCAGGGATTTGGATCCCTCTTAAGTTAAATGCCACTTTTATTTCCCTATGATGTAATAGACATCTTGAGGAGATGAAGTTTTTAATCTTTCGCTAAGAAAGTGATGAACATTAGGGAATTTTATCTTACTCTTGCAATGAGAATCGATGAGTTATCTTGATCAATCGTCCCCTTTGCGTTAACCGTGCAGGGATTTGGATCCCTCTCAGGTCAAATGCCACTTTTATTTTCCTATGATGTAATGGAATCCTAAGGAGATGAAGTATTTTATCTTTCACTGAGAAAATGATGAGCATAAGGGAATCATATTTTACTCTTGCAATGAGAATCAGCATGTTATCATGACCAATCATCGCTTGTCATTAACCGTGCAGGGATTTTGATCCCTTTCAGGTTTATGTCACTTCTATTTCCCTATGATGTAATGGACATCTTGAGGAGATGAAGCCTTTCAGTAATAAAATAGATAGCATAAGGGCATCTAGCAGGCTAAATAAGCAGTCTCATTATAAAATTATCGAAAACACATGATGGAGATTGAATCAATTAAAAAAACATAAAAAATAATAATAAACAACCATAAAAGAAACATGAAAGCCGAATCTTCATTCGATATTGTTTGCATAGACTATCTTATTAAAAATGACTTCATTTAACTTCTGTTTGTGTCGTCCTTCCTTCTTCATATATCTCCCTGAAATGGTTGTCTTTCCTTATGTGAGAAATCCAAAAATTGTTTTGCACAAGTTGCTTGAATAGAGGTGATGACATACTATAGAAATGCTCAGTTATGAAAATGATTGAAACAAACCTTGATAAGGCTAGTTAAAAGGTAGATTGTTTACCTTGGATGCAATGTAACAATGATTACATAAGCCGTGTGAGGATTTGAGCCTATTGACATATTTCGCTTTAATGTGTGTTCCACTTATCCTTTACCCAATCTAGAACTTGGCATGTATCTTGTTCAAAGTAAAACCTAAGATTCATTTGCTTAATGTAGAGAGGATCGAGGCATTCATTTTTCATCATTAATGAAAAGAGCCAAAAAGCTACATTTACATACATTTGTGCCCATACGACATTTCTTTCTTATCCATTAGCCACAGAAACCCTAAATATCTTCCTTACCTTTCATTCAGGGCACATTTTATCCTTAAAAGCACTTCATCTTCTTGGTTAAGGAAGGATGTGTACATCTCCATCGTTGTTGAGGTCGTCTTTTCAGAGTTTGCAAAGTTGGAGAGAGAAAAAAGAAAAGAAAAAGAAGAAAGAAATAATTCAGAATAGAAAAAAACATAATTGAGAGAAAAGTTGGAAAAAGAAGAAAAAGAAAAGAAAAAAGCTCGCTAAGTTGAAAACCCAAATGGGCGACTTAGGCAAAAGTTAGAGCACAAAAAAAAAAAAAAAAGAAAAAAAATGAACAAATGAGTAGATTCTATGAATTCCTCTTCTGTATATGGTTTTGGGGTTGTTCACTTGCTTGACACCTCATTTATTTCCTATTTCTCTTAGTCATTTAAGCATTCACCTTGGTTCTTATATATCATTCATCTTCTCCTTGTACCCTATACCCATAGCATATCCAAATAAAAGTCCTCGTCATCTTTATTAGCATATGACTCTTAGATTAATGGAGAAATTAGATTATTGCCAAGCTTATGGAAAAGGAATTGGATAACTTGGATATTGAGAGCAAACACTAACCCTTAAACACTGAGTGATGAGGGTAAATACTATACCTTGTGAGGAAAATCATTGGAGCATTGCATTATTGTTAAGCTCTTTACCTTGATTCTATCTAACTCAAGGTTGGTAACTTGATTTTGATAGCTATGCACTGATATATTTATTGATCCTCTATTCATATGACTTGTATGTTTTAACCTCATAGATCTCACGGTTAGAGTTCTTGAGTTTTGCTCATACATCCTTCTTCAAACAGTTGGCTATAGAGAAATATCTCCTGTCATATGGCATATGATCCTTTCCCAGTCATGCCCTTCACATTCGGGGACAATACCTTTCATCTATTCAATAAAGACAACCAAGTTAGAATTTGGGATTTCTCCTCAATTCTATTGCCCCTCATCCACTTCTTGGGACAACATTGACATAATTAAATGAAGTCTAAAAACCTTTTTTTTTCTTCTTCTATGCAAGCATTGTAGATGAAGATAGACAAAAAAAAAAGAGAGAAAGGGGGAGATTGTCGTGCTTCACAAATTAAGGCCAAGAAAATAAAGTTTTGTTCAAAATTTGACACTAAATTCTGCAAGAGAGAAATTCTGATAAATTGGGCAGAACTTTACAGCCATTACTTTTGCCAATGACTATTAGTCTTACATAAATATACCGTCATGCTCCTTAAAATGTATTGCAAGTCATTTCACATACTTGGGGCAAGTTTGAGGCCTATATTGCGAATAATGTCATACATTTCCCCACTATGCAAAAGCTTCTCAGACTATTCATGAGGATCACACTTGGAATCCCATTTCTTTATGGTCAGCAAACTTACAAAAGTTAAAATGAGCTAAATTTAATGATATCATGATTGAACTAATGAGTTCTTGGTTAAAAGTACGACCAAAGAAAGGGCAACACCACTAGTAAGCCAACTCATCATCCTCATGCATTTTGTTATGCTCATCCTTAATAGCATCATCATGTTATCAACCTCATCCTCATTAGGATTTCACCATCATTACCATCTTGGTCTCATATTGGATTGTCTAGAGCACCGCATGCTTAGTTTACATCACCATCATCATCATCATACATACTTTATCTCATTCATTGACATCACCTTCATAAGGACTTTGTCATCACTAGTTTGCATGTTTGGAGTATCACATGCTTAGTGTCATCGATATTCATAGTCTTCATTTTTGACATCTTCATTTGAACTTCATATCATAAGGATTGTCAGCATCATCATCATAGTGCATGCATCATATCATCTTGGGCATTATGTATTTAATGTCACATCATTATCACTACTGTTGTCGTCATTTACGACATCCTATTTAGGATTTCATCATCATCATTATGATCATTCATGGGATACTCATAGTCTTTTACATCATCATCATGATCATTCAAATTCATCTTAAGTGTCATCATATGCATTGGCATTCCATCAATATCATGAGCATTACAGTAAGGGGCAAGACAAATTCCTTGTTATACCCCTTCAAAGCCCTGTATCGGCAGGCACCCTTAAAGCCCAATAACAGCTGGCACCCTTGAAGCCCAGTAACGGCTGGCACCCTTAAAGCCCTGTATCAGCAGGCACCCTTAAAGCCCAGTAACAGCTGGCACCCTCAAAGCCCAGTAACTGCTGGCACCCTTTAAAGCCCTGTATCGGCAGGCACCCTCAAAGCCCAGTAACGGCTGGCACCCTCAAAGCCCAGTAACGGCTGGCACCCTTTAAAGCCCTGTATCGGCAGGCACCCTTAAAGCCCAGTAACGACTGGCACCCTTTAAAGCCCTGTATCGGCAGGCACCTTCAAAGCCCAGTAACGGCTGGCACCCTTTAAAGCCCTGTATCGGCAGGCACCCTCAAAGCCCAGTAACGGCTGGCACCCTTTAAAGCCCTGTATCGGCAGGCACCCTCAAAGCCCAGTAACGGCTGGCACCTTTAAAGCCCTGTATCGGCAGGCACCCTCCAAGCTCAGTAATGGCTGGCACCTTTTAAAGCCCTGTATTGGCAGGTACAATTCTTTTTAAAGCCCAGTAACGGCTGGCATAATTCTTTTAAAGCCCTGTATCAGCAGGCACACTCCTTTTTGAAAGCCCAGTATCGGCTAGCACAAGTCTTTTAAAGCCCTGTACTGGCAGGCATAATTATTATCAAAGCCTAGTAACAGCTGGCACAATTATTTTAAAGCCATGTATTGGCAGGCACACTCCTTTTCAAAAGCCCAGTATCGGCTGGCACAATTCTTTTAAAGCCTTGTACCGGTAGGCATAATTCTTTTCGAAGCCCAGTATCGACAGGCCCCTCAAAGTCCTGTCAGGCTGGCTCCCCTCTTAAAGCCCTGCTTTGCAAGCACCATTCTTTGAAGGTTAGATCCTGACTAGCACTATTCTTTAGAGTCATGTTTTACCGTCTGCACAGCTCTTTGGTTTCCCCCTCACTTTCTCTTCTATGAATCAAGTAAAGAGGGGGCAGGGGCACTGTATTTTGCCTATGCCCTCTTTCATTTATGGGGATCCTTTGTAGTGTCTTCTTGCGTCTCATGTCGGGCCGGACAAAATAAGTGTTCTTATCTTTACTTTATTCATAGACGAGAAGCTCACTCCTCTCATCTACAAACAAGTAAAGAGGGGCAACTGTAAACACCTTATTTTGTCCGGGCCCCACAAAATAATAAGAAATAAAAAAAGAAAAATCATCCTTATAGAATCTCCACTAATTTTGATTGAAAAATGGCACATTCATTATTATTACAAAAAATTAAAAATTGATTGATTTATTATGATTGTGTGTCATTAATGCTGATTGTTGGGTCATAATTGAAGAAGTAAATTTTGAAATTTAAAATTGATTGTGATTATGAGCCATAATGATGATTGGTGGTTGATTGATGTTTAAAAAATAAAAAAAAAATAAAAAACGAAAATTATAAAAAATATTGTCATTTAGGTGCAAGAATAGGAAATGTTATTAAAACAAAAAATTAAAAAAATTAAAAAACGAAAATTAAAAAATTATTAGTGCATTTATGATAAAAACCCTAATGGTGCCTATATAAAGAGGAGTAAGAGCTCACAAAGGGAGGAGGATTGGAGAAGAATTTGGAGAGGCTAGGGTTTTTAGGAGGATTGGAGAAGAATTTGGAGAGGCTAGGGTTTTTAGGAGGAGGCAGAAATAATTTAGAGAGAGGAAAAGGAGGCAAGTGAGAAGCATGGAGAGAAATTCATTCTTATCATTCAAATTCTTTCTAAGGAGGGATTCATAATTTCCGGTGCCAATGAAACATCTCTAACGGGATGGAGGCTCAATTATATGCTTACTAAATGCACATTCTTTTCTCTTCTTTATCATTCTTATGATTCCTGGGTGGAGCGTTCTAACCGTTTGGTTATGATCCCATATATGCTCATCATCCATATTTGTGGAATGAAAAAACTCATGCTTATACAAAATTCTTATATAATCATACTCCGTATTTGTATATGTGTTTATTGTTTCAAGTTCTTATTCTTATTACTTACACCTCATCCTTCTTTTCTTTGGATTCAAATTTCTCACCTTCTTCGTGCATGTGGCTTGCGTATGCTACAAAAAAAATTTTACATGGATTAAAAGGTATGTATCCTCATCATGTTTTATATCTTCTACCATGTATAAGATGTTGACATTGCTACTAACGCTTGTCTTTCTTAGCTTATCATTGCAAATGATTGTGAATAACTTTTTCTTATAAAGTAAACTAAAAAAGAGCATATTTTGATCAAAATAAATTAATCCTTTTTGAAAGTATTTTTTATACCGTGTGAGGTTTTTAGAACTTCCTCAGGTAGAAATTGATTATTCTTCCGTGCGAGATTATGGGAATCTCCTCAGGAAGTCTAATCCAAAATTCATTTGAAAGTCTTTTTCCTAAATAAAAAATAAAGACATATTTTCCTAAATAAAAAATACAAACCAACAATAAATATTTTTCTAAAAAAGGAATAAACATTTTCCCTAAAAAACACAAACACAGTGACACGCATTTCTACCCCGAACTACGTGGGCTTTGATCCCTTAAGGGTACGTAGGCCCTAGGTTAAATCCTAGGTCAAGTCCAACTATGTAAATACTTTTTTTTGTGTGAATATATTTTTATATTACTTTTTGGGTGATTAAAATAAATTTCAAGGCTATATTTATTTTTAGATAATTAACTTAGGGTTACCGTTATCATGAACGGGTGCTGTGGGGTGCCTAACACCTTCCCCACGCACAATCGACTCCCGAGCCCTATTTGGTTTTAAAAGACCATTTATGATTTTAAAAGGTTTTTCAAAATTATCCTATTTTAAAAATTTTGGTGGCGACTCCATTTGACCTGATTTTAGGGCGCTACAATTCCAGCAAGGAAAATACTTGTGCACCCTTTCTAAAGTTCTTCATCTCAACTTCGGGTAACATATATTCTGAATAACTGCCATTGCCATGAGGACCAAATCCTTCAAGCTAAGAAGAAAAAGGAAGGAAAGCTGCACTGGGGACAGATAGTTGAGAACAGAATGCAAAACCAAAAGAAATACGAATAAACCAATAAAGTACATATGTAACAAATTTTGGCATACCATTCAACAAAGTTGATATTTGTGTTCATCAATTAATTATAAATATAGTCAAGATTATACAGTGGTACACAGCTGCAAAAACAAAAGTAAACAAAACAGTTAATGAAACCTATACTGCTACTCAGAGATAAGATCAGAATATTTCTATTTCCTCATGGCCCATTGACCTTTCAGAAAGCAAAACAAATTGCTCATTGTCTGGATCTTGCAAAGCATTTGCTAAAAGCCGTCTCTCTGCATCAACCATAAAACTCCCCCCCCAAAGACCACATGAGAAAAGACGCTTCTAATTACTACAGCAACTCATTTGATTAAACAAAAAATGATTACTCTAGTTAATTGCGTTTGCTATTATTACTATACTACCTGAATGACAATTGCTCAACCTTCACAAATTAATTTTTTATTAAAAAAATGGTTGAAGGAAGCAACCAGCTAATGACAACAGGATACACAATATTGCGTTGAAAAAAGTGTAACACCCCAAAATTTAAAAAATATATATAAGGAATTATTTAAGGTTTTGGGAATATCATTAAAATATTAAAAATCATTAAAAATAAATTTATGATGTTTTAGGTATTTTAAATAAATTTTAAGGTTTATTTTCTTTAGGAAACAAAGAAAAATAATTAGAAGATAAAATTTAATCTTCAAAAAGAATTAATAAGGGAATATTTAGAATCTTGGGGTATTGTTTAAATTTTAAAAAGTTTTATAAATAAATTTGGAAATTAAAGCATATCTACAGAAATTATTTTAGAGAGTAAATCCAGATTAAAAATTTAATGGGAAAGTAATTAAAATTTCCAAATAAGGGCAAAATGAGAAAGAGTAAATAAAAATGACGATATTTGCCCTAGTTGAAAAATATCTTCAGTTGTAAAAGAGGGGTAAAATGATAAATCACCTAATTAAATTTCTAACAATCCCTATTATATACTCCCACGTGTTCCATTTCCCTTCACTCATCTCTCATTCCCGTCCCCCTCTCATCTCTCACTCTCTCCCTGTTCTCTCGCCCCTTTCTCTGCTTCTTCGAGTTCCAACTGCGGCGACGACGAAAGCGACGATTTCGGATGCGAGAAGCTTCAGAGCGCTTGTAAGGCTCGAGTGACCATAGGTGAGCTTCCTTTTCTCTATTCTTTTTTCTCTCTGTTCGAATCGAGCGAGGTTTGGTAGGGGGATATATTTGACTTCTGGGTTTTAGGAGCTTTTAAGCCCATATAAATGAAGCTTAAGCTTTGACTTTGATGTTTCGGGGAAGATTTTTGGGTGATGATTTCGGGTTAGTTGATAGCTCCAAGAACCCCAAATCCGGTCACTGTTCACCGACACTGTTCTTGGGGTTTTCTAGGCAAAATTCGAATGAAAATTTAATTAAACGTGATTAGGAGTAAGTTTAAGTGAATATGAGATCTTGCATGTTTAATTTCTGAGGTCTTTAGAATTTTGCTTGTTCTTCTTCTTCCCCTGTTCATTCGAGCCCCTGTTCCTGCGCGAATTTTTGGGAATTTATAGGGCTTGAGCGTATTGAAGTGATAATGAAGGAAGGTTAGAACGGGTAGATGAATTTGTATGTTTCTGAAATTTCTATTCTCCCTGTTCTTCTCTGTTCCATCCAGTTTCTTTATTTCCCTATGTTTCCTTTGTTCCACCAATTTCTGTTCTCATTGGATTCTTGTTTCTCTGTGATGGTGGTGATTGAATATTGTTCTGCTTCTTCTTCCCTCTTGGTCAGCCGAAATTCTTGTTCTCTTTTCTCTATTCCCTCTATTTCGGCCAGGGATTATTATTGATTTATGATGAAAATATGATTGATGTTTTGTTTAATCTCTGATTGGTATTATGAATTAAATTGAGACCTTCCATGCTCTGCTTCTGGAGTTTTGTTTCAGTCCTGCACGTGTGTTAGTTTTCTGAAGTTGAGGGTTTATGAGTTATAATATTGTGATGAAGTTTAATAATGGTTGTTATTGGATTCCATGTTCGATTAATGATTGATTTTGGGAGGTGTTGGAAATCTGTGGAATTCAAATCATGAGATTAGAAACTGATTCTAAACGCACCATGCGATGTTTTAGAGAGTAAGATATGGAATTTTGAAGAAATTGATGGTTATTGTTTAATTTAACATTTTAAATTATAAAATTAGTAAAATTTTCTGTTTTGAAGACTCCGTATGCTAAATGACTATTCTAAGATGTCAAGGTAGGATTTGAAGTGCTAAAACGTTGATTGAAGTTGAATTTAATAATGTTTATTTGAATATGGGTAATGTGTGTGAAACTGATTGTTTACAATTTCAAAGTTTGGTTCATAATTGAAAACTCTAAATGGGTATGAACTAAGTAATTGCATTATCAAAACAAATATATTTGTATTCTGGAGTTCTCAAATGTTAAATTGGTTCAAAATTCTTAAAGAAAACATGTAGTAGACTCATAAATAAGGTAGGAAAGAGTTAAGGGTGCATAAGTTTAGGGTTCATAAAGGGTTCTAGGTATCACAAGAATCAAAGTTCATCATTTCCTTTTCATTATTCTGTTCTGTTTAAATATATTGATATCAGGAAAGTGCAAGTTGTTTGATAGAGTTCTTTAATGTGACAATAAGGAAGTTGTTAAATTATATTCCAAGAAAGTTTAATTAAAGGTCTTTAAAATGTGCTTGGGGACAAAAGAAATAAGATTTACGAAGCTCTTTTCCTTGCTCTGTTTTGTTTTAAAAAGTTAGCATTTTAAGTGGTGACTTTCTGGGATTATATTGATTTCAAAGATATAATGAAATGGGTTGATATGATCAGATTATGATGAAATTGAAGTTAGAAAGTATTTGGGTTAACAATCTTGTGATTCTTTGCAATAGGAGGGTTAGTTGAAACGTGGATATTTGTTAAATAGTACATGTGTTAATTTCTAAGTTAAAAATCAGTTCCAATGTTCTTATGTATAAAGTATAAGTGCTGAATAATTGATTCAGGCTTTTAAATCGAGTAGGGATTGTTGATGTTTATAATATGTATTAATATTGATCTTATATGATATACGGTTGACAATAACTTTAGGATTTAAATAGTTGAAGATTAAAAGCTAATTATGATTGAACTTGCTGTTTGGTTTAACTCAAGTAGTGATTAAGGTTTACTAAGAAGATGTTATTGATAATGAATACTAATAAATAGTTTTGGTAGTTGAAAACTGACTTAAAGAATACCTTATGGGATGATATAATAGATATTATTTTGAACAAGTGGCTGAAAATAATATTTGAGTATTTATTGTACAATGGTGAAACTGATAGGCTTAGTTTAGAGGGGAACTTGGTGTACTTGGAAAAGTTGCAGTGTATGAATCTGAATTGAATGGTTCTTAATAATTAACAGAATAGTAAGCAAGTGAGGTTACTAAGAAATTTGGAGGAGTAGACTGAACTAAAGGGATAATTAATTGATAGGGAAGGTAAGTTTAATTTAAAATTAGTAGGGATATTCTTATGCTTGTGTTGGGTGTGTATTAATTAATGATTTTGCAATATCTATTGATCTTAGTTTTCCAATTAACTCTTTGCTTCGTTTAAGCAAATGAGATGTTCCTTTTATACTTGATTTCTTCTATTTCGCTCAGTTATATAAGGGTGTGTTTGGATGGACTTCTGAAAAAGTGACTTATAGATAAGTCAAACTGAAAATAAGTCAAACTGAAAATAAGCCAGATTGTGTAATGAGATTTATGTTTGGATGAGCTGTTAAAAAAAGTGACTTATAAGTCATAAGTCATATTGTGTAATAAGATGTATGTTTGGATGGACTTTTGAAAAAGTGATTTATGTTTGGGTTAGTTGTGATTTGATGTGTAAAATAAGTTAGAATTGTGGGGTCCACCAAAAAGTGACTTATAAGTCATAAGTCATAAGTTGAAAAAAAGAACTTATACTTATTTTGACTTATAAGTTATAAGTTACTTATTTTTATAAGTCGAGACAAACATACTCAAAACAACTTTTTTAAAAATAAGTACTTATCTTTTAAAATAAGGACTTATTTGGCTGGAATAAGTCCAGCCAAACAAGCCCTAAGAGTTTTAGTAAGAATTTTGCATGTTTACATTATACTATAAATATGAAATTAATGATGGTGTTTTAGTATGTGTTCTGAATTGCTTCTGAGTATGTGTGTGATGCTTGTTGTTTTTTTATATAATGGTGTAATAGTGATTGAGTTAGGATTAATATGGAACAACATATTAGATTTGGGAAGGGTAGAAACATAGGTAGCACTAGAGGAATGTGAGAGACGCTGAATAAAAATTTATAAACATAGGCATTAATTTATTATCTATATATTATTCTGAAATATAGGTAAAGATAGTGAGATTAGTACGCCAAGGCATTTGGAATAGCAGGAACCAGCAAAGGTTAAAGTTTGAAGTTCAGGTAGCAGTTTATTTCAGTAACAATTAAAATACATGTATAATTTTATAATATATGTTGCATTTTAATTGATAAGTTTTGATTCATTTCATGTGGAGTACTCCAAGGCTTAGGTGGTTAGCTACCCCTTTGTTAGCTCAGTTTAGTTGTAACTTTAAATGTTATAATGAGAAAGTCCTGCAGGTAATGCGCCACTGGTAACAAATATATTGTTATCACTGGTTAATAGATGCTTATAGAACACAGTTCAGTAGGATAAGAATTATCATTATATGTAAAGGTTTATAAAAGATATACATGTTAGTGCACTCATGAAAATAACGGTTAATGAGATAAACTGCGTTAAAAATTGTTGTTTCAGATAAGCTGGAGGCAAGTTGAGCTTTTGGGGAATGGTAATATGAAAAAGCAGGGATGCCTCTAATGTTGTTGTACCACCGTAGTTAGATGTTTTGGTAACCAGTTATTTAGATATGTTATAAGTTTAAGTAGATAAACAAACTTAAAGCCTATTTAGTAGCTAGTATAAAATAGTATATATGTATGAATAAATGTCATTAATGAACCACCAATATATTATTATTATTGTAGGAGATAAGTAAATAGTTAAATGATATATAATATCGTGAATATACGTATATACAATGTAAGGGATTTTAACTCTCTAAACATTATTAGAAAAGAATAGGTCCATTAATTGGATTTATGTTATTTTGATTGTTTTATTAACTACCATTCTATTTTATAAAGAGATTTAAATTGTTTCAATATGTTAGAAAGGCCCATTCCAACTAAAATGAAGTTGGAATATTATTTTAAAAGAAAAAAGTTTTAAATTTTCCGTATTTTTGGCCTTTTGACATTAAACAAGTGGTTATAAAATCATTAAAATGCTATAAAATGCTATAATATAGTATTAAAATATTAGGTGTTATAAAAAGAGAATTCCAAATTTACAACACGTTGAGTTCTAATGAGGTGTGAGTGAATAACGGTTAGTTAACTTAACATAGTGAGAATCAGATATTCAAACATGACTCATTTAATCAAACAAGCTTCATATTGTCATTCATTTAATGGATAAGTTGGGCCGAATTCAAGCTTTTCAAAGGCCTAGCTCATGAACAACTCAATTCATTCACCCACCTACTTTAAAAGTTATTATTAGATTGTTATAATATCATGAAATTTCTCAAGTCAACAAAAATTCTGAGTTAGTAAAAATCAGAAAATCAAAAGTCATGACATACATGCAAATCCTTAGCATCATTCAGCAATTATAGTAATCCTACCATTAAATTCAACACAATCTCTAAGCTAAAATAAAACAAACATGAAAGCATGCAAAAGAGTTACATGAAGCATATGTTTCACTGCTTTTTGAATAGAAAGTTCTTAGAAGCACGAAATGAAAACAAGTATATATGCCCTGACCAGATGTCCCTCTTCCAATTGCAAGTATGCTTCTGATTCTATTATGTCTAAAGCTTCCCAGAACCTCTCCGCATTTACATATCTGTACGCACCATTCATCAATCTCTCTACCTATTTACTTTCTTAATTCCTTTTCTAAATAATCATCCAAACTTTTTCCCTATCTTCAAAATGTATATTCAAACACAACTTTTTCAAAACATAAAATAAATCGCAGCAGCTCATTTCTAGTTCTTCGTTACGATAATAAAATCGAATGGGAAACCATGAAAAGATTTGAACCTGGTACTGCTAGTTTTGTGCATTTGTTTCTAGAGCACTTGTTTTTATAGCAGAAACTGCGTATGAGAGAGGAGGATTTGGTGGCGATGTAAAGAAGCAAACCGAAGATGAAATGAAGAGCAGCGGAAAGAAAGACGCCATGGACGCAAAGTGGGAAAGCAAACCGTAATTAGGGTTGGGACCAATCCACCTGAAAATAAATAAATAAAAAAAATCATATAATGTGCCTGTTTTTAACTTCTACTTTGGTAGAATAGATGTTAAAACTCTGTTAAAAGTTTGCGTCCATTTTTTACAATGGACGTTTAATTTTAGAAATCACGTTCTGTTTCAGATTTCAATTTATTTACTGTTATAAATAATAGAAGAAGATAAGAGAGAATGTGATAGAGAAGAAATAGAGTCAACAGAAAGCCGTTCTCATTCAAAATTTAAGAGTTGTATAATACATAGTACTAGTCTTCTATTTATAGAAGAGGCTTTTGGATTACAACATAATCAGAATTAACAATTGATAGAGAAATAATAGAGATAAAACGTAAAGACATCCACATTAATGAGATATTCATAACACTCCCCTTGGATGTCTATGACTAAACATGTGTCCCGTTAAAAAAAACTCCAACTAAGTAAAACCCAGTGGGACAAAAAACTTAGTAAAAGAAATATAGTACAATGTTTAGTGATACACTTCCTAATGCTACCTCATTAAAAACCTTGCTAGGAAAACCCAGTGGAAAAAAATATAGACAAGGGAAAAAGAGTGTAGCATGTATCATCTCCCCCTCTTGACCACTTCATTGGGAGATTATACGAATTTTATGGAAAGTATAGGAGTGAAACTCCATCTATATGACTTATACTTGTATTAACAATCTCTCCCCTCAAGTGAGTCATGTAAACATACTTTTTACTCGCAAAATAAAATTATTAGTTCTTCAAGAACTATGACTATATCGTTGTATACATATAGTTTTTCAGGAATTGTCATATCGTTCTTCAGGAACTATCATATATATATTCACGATGTAATTTGTAAACTCAATAGAAATTTGAATAATTAAAATTTATGAGAATGTAAATCAAACTACATAAAAAATCACACTATAGCATATGAGATATTCAAAAGCTAAAGTGAAATAAGGATCATTGCATGGGATTGTTATTATAACATAACATATCAACTTTATGCTCGAATATTACTAATGTAAGAGCACATAGTTACCATAATAATGGTCAACTAACTAGTAAGATAAAATATATGTGGTCTTATTGGCATAAATATATTTATTTAGTGCTAGTTGAAATTTTGCTCATCTAGCTCTTCTGGAGTGTTTAATCAACAATGCATAACATTATTGTCTTTATTATTTCTTCTGGAATTGACTGTTATTTATTATGATATAAATCTCCATAAACATTAGTCTTCAGGACCATTACAATAATATTTTCAGAATATATTGTGCTAATACTTGAACGACAAGCATAATGGTGAGTAAGGCATAAATGAGAACTTCAACATGCTATTTGAACATAAGCCAATGCAAATTGACAACCTCCTAACCAACAAGCAATGAGGAATGGAATGATGCTAAAGGGCTAACCATGAATGCAGTTAATGCAATGTGAATGAGAAAGGGAGAAGGTCACTCAAGTATAAGTGTTTCACTCTTCTCACCATATTGGGGTCATTTTTCTACTCTCAAGATCCATTTTGAAGCACACTCTACCATAGGCTTGTGAGAATTCTAAGATCTCCACTTAAACACAAAAAGTGCAATGCATCAAAAGGGCTTTTGGGTTTATAATGATGGGATAGGCCACATGGTATGGTGAAATGAATGAAAGATGATGTTATGCATGCTTGAATTCCTAATTCAACTTAAAGCACCAATTGCAACTTGCTAGAAACCACTCATGCCTTATTTTACACCTTTTGTGATTTTTTTTTCAACTTTTCTCATTTTCTATTTCTTTTTTTTTTATTTCTCTTTTTTTTTTCTTTTTGTATTTTTGTTTTTCTCTATACATGGCATAATTATATACAACCAAGAAGTGGCATTTTTCAAACAACACAAACAATAATGCAACTTTTCCCACATTGGCATGTTAATGCAAAACATCAAGTGAATGGCTCAAATGGGGTAGCAAATGGAGAGAGTGTTTGTGGTTTGTGTTTGGAATGTAGGAGTACGAATGAATGCCTTTATCATGCTTCATCACACTTAATGTAACAAATTTTGATCAAGAATGCAAACAAGTTCTAGAGAATGGCAACCAAGTGGATATCGCACAAGAATAAACACTAAGGCCCAAACAAACCTCACAGCATGGCTAATTCTCCAAAACTCGTAAACAAAGATCAACTACAACTAAGATTCAACCATAAAGCATCAATTTCAATCAACAAAGTTGCCAATCAAGAAGATTAATCAAAAGCATCAAAAACATATCCAAAAGCATGAAACAATTCCCATTATTGCCAAAACAATTTCAAAAACATCTTGCAGAGTCCAAAGAGGAACAAAAGTGGAAGTGAGGAAAAGTTCAAAATTTTTCAAATTTTTCCAACTTTTTGAAGCTAAAAACATAACCAAGATGCAATGATTTTCAACCCACTTCACCCACTATGAAGCACATCCCTCCCCCACACTTAATTCCTACATTGTCCTCAATGTAGTAAAATATGGAAATACCAATTCAAAGCATGTTGAAATCAAGTGTGGTCTTGGTGTGTGAGCAAGATCATTTATTAATCCTAGGAATTGAAAGAAAAACAACTACTCTTTTTACTATTGACTTGTGTCTCTCCCCCACACTTATCTCCCTCATACAACAATTAAGCTAACATATGCATGAAGATTAGGAAGAAAATAAGTGAGGAAAGAGACAACCTTTGTTATGGCATCTTAAGCCTCTTGAAGGAGAAGTTCTCATCCAAGATGAGAAGCATGCATTTCTTCAATGTGGCTCATTCTCCTATATTGGACTTGTGAATGGCAAAATGCACAAGAGGGGGGGGTGAATTGTGCTTTTCAAAATTAAACTATAAACTCAAAGACAATCCTTTATGCTGGTTCGGCCAAACACTGCCTACGTCCAGTTCTCCAACTCCTCGTTGGGTTCCACCATCACAAGTTTTACAACACGAGTTCACCTGCCAACCTTTACAAAACAGAGCTTTAGACTTCCTCTAAACGCTCCCCCTTACAAGTTGTAAGATTATAGCCCTGTTCTAAGGTCCCAGACTTTAGAACAACCTCAAACAGTAGAGGGTTTCAATAAATGAGTTCACTTAATGAACAGATTTTGATAATCACTGAAGTACAAATAAACTTACTAAGAGTAATAAAGCTTTGAGCAGAGAGTAGGTAAGAATAATGAATGTAAGTTCGTCAGTTTTTATTCTCTACTTCATAAATGCTCAAGTCTTGGTATTTATATCTCTTCACAGTTTTGCCTTTTTCTTTCAGCTTCATGAATTCGTTTGAATATGTCCGTTGGAAGCTCCTAGCTGTTGGCACTTAATGTTGGTCTTCATTTTAGTCATCTTTCTTCTCTTACTTCATTTAATTCTTGCAGAAGATGAGCTATGAGAGATAGAGACTGTGACTAACAACTACCTGCAACATTGTACTTATGTAGCAGCTTTTTCAATAGTGCTAATAGCCCAAGCTATCGCTAGCTTCATAGTGTTAGTCCTGCACTTGACTGTTGGCTAAACAAATATTCATATGAAGCACAGTTGATGTTATCGATAGAGAGACTCATTAGCTCAGTGTATACAAACAATGTGTTTAGCTCAGTTATTTCAAGAAGCAATTTCCTATCGATAGCTGGTCTCCTTATCGCTAGTGACTGAGTTATTGCTAATTCAATTCATTTGTTCAAGGAGATTTGCTGTTTTAATGTCTAAGTTATATCAACCAACTATCTGCTATAGATAGCTAGTCTCCTTTTTCTTTTTCCTTGCTACCTTTTCTGCCGCCTTTTCTTCTTCCTTCTTTGCTTTAGCAGCCTCTTTTTCTGCTCTTTTCTTTGCCTCAGTAGCCTCCTTGCCCTTTTTCTTTGCGTCCTCTGCTTCCTTCAGAGCTTTAGCAAGGTCCTCCTTCTTCTGTCTCAAGATTTCAGCAAAAGCCTTCTTTTCTTTTCTTGATGGCCTGGGAGGACGAGTTGGAGCTACTTTCTTCATCTTTTAAGCTTTAGGAGCCTCAGGGGTAGCCTTTGGGATGACTTTGAAAGAGACTTATTCTCTGGCGTTCCTCTTGCTCCTTTCTTTGCTCTTGTTTTTCTTAGCCTCAGACACTAGCAATTTCTGAATGTTATCTTGAAACTTATTTTCGGTGCTGGGCTTGTCCTGGATTGTTATTTCCCCATCAGCTCCAAGAGAAAGAACAGAAACTGGGATTGGCTTGGCAGTTAAGATACTTGGAGGAATCCCATACTTGTCTGCTATCATAAGTGCTTCCGCAAGCATGTCCACTTCTGGGGCTTTAGTAGCTTGAGCTTGAGGCTTATTGGAAGTTTGAGGAGGAGTTATGTGATCCTCATATGCCATGTAGCTGCGAGCTATTCCTCTGACAACTTTCTCAACTTCTTCAGCAATCATGGAAGCATCAATATCTTTCTCCCCCTTTTTGTCATCATCATGGCCAGGGGAAAATGTTGGGTCAAGGTTGGGAGAGGAGAGAGGGGTTGTGGTAGTGGCAGGTTTAGGAATGCTAACGCTAATAGAGGAATTAGCGATAAGAGTTGGGTCAGTTGGGATGATTGGTGAAGGGTGTCTGGTGCTGGGAGAAGTATGAGCGATAGGAGATATGGGGATTTGTGTGTGGTGGCTAGCGCTAGGAGATGGGTTAGCGATAGGAGGTGTTTGAGCTTCAGGAAGGGTTGGAACTTGGGTGGTTTTTGGGGTTGGGGAGTGGTGAGTTTGGAAAGGGGAGTTGGGTGGACTGTGTTGAGAGGGAGTAGAGGAACGGTTTGGGGAGTGTAGAGGTGAGAAAGAATGGTGAATAGGGGAGTGAGAGTGGTGAGAAGGGGAGAGGTTTGGTGATGATGATGTACCTTTGTGAGGGGATGCGGCCTTGTGCAGGATATCTTCAGGAACAAGACACAGGGAGTCTTCCAAATTTTTAACCTGAGCCTTGAGTTCCATTATTGGCTTCATGAGTTCTACTTTTTGAGCTTCCAAGGCCATGTTGAACTCAGTAGAGAGTCTGAAGACGATTTCTTTAATGGCATCGCTAGAGAAGGCAGAGGTTTTGACTGAGGCAGGAGGAGGAGGAGCTCGTCTTGATTGAGCCTCTTCTTTTACTGTATTAGGCTGAGCTTGGGAAGAGGGAGCGTGAGAGGCCTGGGATTGAGAGGCAGAGCCACCCCCATTGTCAGTCACTGGAATCCCCATCTTCTTGAGGGTAGTGGTTGTGAGCTGCTTGCATTTCTTATTCTCACCATCCCCTAAAGATTTGATCTTTGAATACTCTAAGATGTAAGAAATGAGCTGAGGGTAGGGAAGAGGAGCCTTTGGAGACTTGTCTGAGAGGAATCTGAGTATCTCCATACACACCATCTGGCCCGGATTAGGGGAACTTTATTTATCAGATTGGGCAGTCAATGATTGTCAATCTTTGGGAAGCTGCTGAAGTTCCCTGACTTGTGAGTCATGATCCTGGTGTACACATAGTGAAGGATCCTGTTGATGACTGGCTTATGTGTTTTTGTCTCATATATTTCTGCCAGTTGTTCGTCAGAGAACTTCTCAGGCAGGTACCACTTGTTGTATTCTTTCCCAAAAATCCCCAAGATTTTGTTGATAGCCATCCAACCAAAAATAATGCCTCTTCCTCTTACAGTGGCTTCAAAATAAACGTTTACCAGATTCCCTTTCTTGTACTCTGGAATGGCTTTTAGACTCGAGTAGAATGACCTTAGCACCTCTTCATTGTAGTCATTCTTCACATTCAGCCAGTTTTGATATGGAAGCAGCCAGGCATCGAGATCAAAACCCTGCTGCTTGAAGTATTTCAAGTCTACCCATACAGCAGCCCTGTCTAGGGTTCCCTTCTCTACGAAGAATGCGCTTGGAGTTCTCAGGGGATCTTTTGCATAGGATAGGTCAGATGCAGGTACTTTCAGACGTTTGGGGTTGTCTTCATTTACTTCTTTAGAGAATGAAACAGTTTTCTGGACACGTGCCCTTTTGTTCGTGGATTTGGAGGATGGGTTAGCGCTAGAAGTCACTGGGACAGAAGGGATTTTGGTTCGTGCCATTTTAGGGTTTTGAAAACAAGAGATTTGAGAATGTATGCTTGAATGCTCAGAGAGGTTTTGGAGTAGAAGAGAAAGTGAGTGTTCGTGAATGAATGCAAATGCAGATGACCTGTCTTTATAGGTTTAGGGTTTAGGGTTTACCATTAGTGAAGTATATCAGCTAACGATTCGCATTCTGACCTGTTAAGTGACTTGCTATCGCTAATACGAGCTGCTATCACTAGCAGGCATGATCACACGCTGAGTAAGTGACTTAGACTTATCACTCACTTCTTCCAGCTATCGATGGCTAACTTTGCTATCGATAATATGTTTGACTAGCGATGGCAATCTTTGCTCAACTTTAGCTTTACCCTGCATATGCTAGCGATAGTGAACCTCACTATCGATAGGTCAATCCTGCAAAACTTAAGATTTGCCACTCCGATGCCTAAGTTAGTGATTGATTTGTATGAATAAAATGAAAGTAAATTCAGAATAAGTCAGAGATATTTACAACTCGCTTGGATTTACCATTCCTAATTCCCTTCTGATGAAGATAAATTGAGCTGGCTCAAGAGGTTTGGTAAAGATATCAGCAAGTTGCAAGTTTGTTGAGATGAATTCCACCTTGACATCTTTCTTTTGAACATGATCTCTCAGAAAGTGATGTCTCACATCAATATGCTTGGTTCTGGAATGATGAACTGGATTATTGGCCAAGCTTATTGTGCTGGTGTTGTCACAGAGAATAGGCACTTCTGGGAATTTCAAGCCCAGATCTCTAAGTTGATGCTTAAGCCACAGGACTTGAGCACAACAACTTGCTACTGCAATATATTCAGCCTCTGTAGATGAAAGGGAGACACAATTTTGCTTTTTGCTAGCCCAAGAGACTAAACACCCACCAATGAATTGACATTGACCACTTGTACTTTTTCTATCTGTCTTATAACCTGCATGGTCAGAGTCAGAATAAGCAAGAAGGTACTCTTGAGTTCCCTTGGATACACAGCCCAAGCTCTTGAGTTCCTTGCAAATATCGCAAAATTCTTTTTACATTGGTTAAGTGGGATTCTTTAGGATTTGCTTGATATCTAGCACACATTCCCACACTAAATTGAATATCAGGCCTACTAGCAGTTAGATAAAGTAAAGATCCAATAATTCCTCTATAATGAGACTGACTAACTACTTTCCCTTTGACATCTGCATCTAAATTGGCAGAGATACTCATGGGAGTGTCCTCATCCTTAGATTGCTCCATCCCAGACTTATTGAGAATCTCCTTACAATACTTGGTTTGGGAGATGAAGATGCCATCTTTCTTTTGCTTTATTTGCAGGCCTAGGAAGAATATCAATTCTCCCATCATTGACATTTCAAATTCACCCTGCATCATTTTAGCAAACTCTTCACAGAGTTTTTCATTAGTGGCACCAAAAATAATATCATTAACATAAATTTGGACTATAAGCATGTGTTTATCTTTATGCATGATGAATAAGGTAGTATCTAATTTTCCTCTAGAGAAACCTTTTTCAATGAGAAATGTGCTAAGCCTCTCATACCAAGCTCTAGGTGTTTGTTTGAGACCATAAAGAGCCTTTTTAAGTTTGTAAACATGGACAGGCTTAGAGTTTTCTTCAAAAACCAGGAGGTTGCTCAGCATATAACTCTTCTTTGATATACCCATTAAGAAAGGCACTCTTAACATCCATTTGATAGAGTTTAATATTTTTGATGGATGCAAAAGCTAGTAGAATCCTTATTGCTTCAATTCTTGCAACGGGAGCAAAAGTTTCTTCATAATCAATGCCTTCTTCTTGGTTATATCCTTTGGCAACTAATCTGGCTTTATTTTTGACAATTTGACCAGATTCATCAAGTTTGTTTTTGAAAACCCATTTAGTACCAATAATAGGATGATTTCTTGGTCTAGGTACTGAATCCCAAACTTGATTCCTTTTAAATTGATTAAGTTCTTCCTGCATTGCAACTATCCAGTCACAATCAACAAGAGCTTCATCAACACAGGTTGGTTCAATTTCAGAAATAAAGGCAGAAAATTCTATTTCATTTTGTAGTTGCCTTCTAGTTCTAACTCCCTTTGACATTTCTCCAATTACTTGTTCAGGAGGATGGTGTCTAAGATGTCTTATGGAAGATTGAGGCTCATTAGCTTCATCTTGATCATCTTCAGCATTTTCTTCAGAATTCACTATCGATGGCTTTGGTGCTATCGATAGGGGAGGTTTTGAAAGGTTTGAAGAATTTTGATTTTCAGCGTTTGCTATCGATGGCTCTGGGGCTATCGATAGTGAACGTTTTTAAACTTGAGAAAAATCTTCATCCTCATCAACACAGTGCTGTTTTTCTTGAGGAGTTTCATCAAACACTACATGCATTGATTCTTCAACAGTTTGGGTTCTTTTGTTATATACACTATATGCTTTACTCCTATTTGGATATCCTATAAATATGCCAATGTCAGATTTAGTATCGAATTTACCTAAGTTTACCTTCCCATTGTTGTGAATGTAGCACTTGGATCCAAAAATTCTTAGGTGACTGATATTATGCTTCCTTCCTTTGTATAACTCATATGGAGTCTTCTCTATCCCCTTTCTAATGTATGCTCTATTTGAGATGTAACATGCTGTGCTCATTGCATCTACCCAAAACATTTGAGGCACTTGTTTCTCATAAAGCATGCTCCTTGCCATTTCTGTGAGCACTCTATTCTTCCTCTCCACAACACCATTTTGTTGAGGAGTACGCGGGGCAGAGAAGTTGTGTTCAATACCACTTTCATCACACAGCTTCATGAACTCTTTGTTCTCAAATTCTCCTCCATGATCAGCCCTGATTGCAACAATCTTGGTGCCTTTTTCATTCTGCAATTTCTTAGCAAGCACACAAAAGGCATCAAAAGTTTCATGTTTTGAGGAAAGAAACATTGTCCAAGTAAACCTTGAGTAGTCATCCACAACCACAAGAGTGTATAGACTTCCACCTAGACTTCTCACTCTTGCAGGCCCAACTAAATCCATGTGGATTAGTTCCAATGGCCTACTTGTGGAGACTGTCTTCTTGGTTTTAAACGAAGACTTTGTTTGTTTACCACTTTGGCAGGATTCACAAATTAGATCATGCTTAGTTCTAAAACTAGGAATCCCAATGACTAGCTCCTTCTTAACTAGATTATCAAGTTGAGTAAAATTCACATGAGCTAGTCTCTTATGCCATAGCCAACAAGTTTCATCATTTGAAATAAAACATTTTTCTTCAAGTTGTTGGCATAAATCTAAAGTATATAAGTTACTATTTCTATTTGCTTTTAGTTTACACTTAAGATTAGATTTATTTAACTCTAAATCCCTTTTATCAACAATAAGGCATTCATTGGAATAAAAAATTACCTAGTTTCCATGGTTAGTACTTTGGCTCACACTCAGCAAATTATGGCATAGCCCATCTACTAGGTATACATCCTTGACAGGACCAACTTCCCCAACTCCAGTGATCTTTCCACTTTGATTTCCACCAAAACTGACTTTGGCTCCTTCTTTTATCACTAGATTGTTGAACTTGTCCTTGTCACCAGTCATATGCCTTGAGCATCCACTATCAATGTACCGCTTTCCTTTGTTGGATGCTTTAAGGCAGATCTGCACAAATTAGACAGATTTAGGTACCCAAACTTTCTTGGGTCCTTTAGGATTAGTCTTTGCCTCTGAGTTTGTGAAAACTTTAGGCACATAAGTTCCTTTAGGAACCCACTTATATGACCCACTAATTCCATATTTCCTTGGATTGCAGGTTGATTGAGTATGCCCCTTTTTGTTACAATAATTGCAAAAACTATAAGGTGAAGAATATTTTGAAGATTTTCTAAAATATTTCAGATATGGTTTCACCTTGGGTTCTTCCCATTTCTTTGAAGCTTTCTTTGGCTCATGACCTATGCCAATTTTGTTTCTAAATGCTTTTTGATCTTTCAGAATTATGTTTAGCATTTCTGAGCCTTTTGTAAATTTTTCTAATGCGTTTGAAAGCTTCTCTTTTTCCTTCAACACCTTTTCACAGTGAGAGCAACTGTTTTTTTATTTTATGGAAAATGACTACAATCCACTTTGCGCTGAGTTAGAAGCAACATTGGGATGACCCACAACTGGCTCACCATAAAAAGTACTAAGTTATAAATGATGAAAAAGATCAGGGACTTAGTTTCAAGCAGGTTAAAAGTTTAGGGACTGAGTCATACTGAGTCAAACCTCAGGGACTGAGTTATATGCGAGTCAAAAGTTCAGGGACCAATAGTTTAATTTTCCCAAAATTAAATTAGCTGTTGATAGGTTTTTTGGGGCAAGATAAAGTTGGGTAGGACCTTGTTTGATGCCCTCTGCTTAAAGGTGAACAAAGTGGATTCCTTAATCCGCTACCTAACATTGACCTAAAAGTTTGGAAAATTTTGGGTATGGTTGGGCTAATACGGAGAGGCTTTCATACCCAATAATCCCCCTAAAATTAAATGATGAAACATCCAACAAATAAAAACTAATAATAGTTTATATATACAAACATATTCTATGCAATAGTGCTTCATAAATTATCAATCTTTGAATTGAATTTATGGTCGATAAAACAATTGATTCAGTAGAGATTGTTTCTTCACTATTTAATAATAATATATTTCTCAATAACTCAACTTAAAATTTTTTTACTTAAATATGTATATTTGCTTACTTATAAAATTTGTTTATTCATTATATTATAAGTTAATGGTAAGTAAATATTTGGTGAGTTTTGTCAAATAATGAACATATGTTTATATTACATATACACACAAGTGTTTTTTTTAAATAAAATACTCACACATGTTAAAAGGAGTCATATATGTGTGTATTTCAGGATGGCCAAATGGGAAGGGTAACATGTCATGCTAGTGTTCAACCCTACTCTCATTAAAAAAAAAAATAGTAAATTAGCTACAGAATTTGTCTTAAAATAGATTATTATTATTATTATTAAATAATTAGTTACGGAATTCCCCATTTAGCCAAGAAATTTTGTTTTTACTGACGGAATTCCGTGGCTAAATGTCTGCTTTTTTTAAGTGTCGATATTTGGCCTAATATAAAGATGCCCAAATTATTTTCAAGCCATTTCTTTGGGGTTCGGGAGTCGTATTTTTCACGAGGCTCAAGCATGAATAGAATTGTGGGCATTTAGGCCTCATGAACACTCCAAGTTGTGAACATCAATTTATATAAGGTTAATATGCAAATCTATCAATTAAGTATTCTTCTTACACACCTTTAACACATAAAAATTTTTTTGAGTGTAAAAGTACACGTAACAGTTCTAAAATGATTGTGAAATGAATATTTTTTTAGTGAAATTTTGCCACCATATTTGTTACTGCCATACATTCGTCCTGATAAATGCTTATATAGCTCAGAAGTACAATAATATCTGAATTATCTACAATCAAAATACAATAAATTAACCATATTTTAATCATAATTGGTTGATAAATTATCTAAAACAATTCACAGGTTATTTCTATGAAAATAAACCTCTTAATTCTGTTCAAATGAATCCTTGTCTTTACAGATTAAGTGGTTTAATTTATATAAAAAAAAATTAAATTTTACTTTTCGAGAAATGTCATGGGCTGAACCTGAATTGTTATATATTGATAGGACAGAGTTCAGGACACTCAAAATATGTAGATATTTCTCCTCGTCTTGCAGCACCAAAGTCAACATCATTAAACTTAGAATAAAATACAATCAATTCCCTACTATTTTACTTTAATTACTCATATGCCTCTATTTTAAAAACAAACCGTTTAGTCAATTCCTTTAACACCATTAAGAATACTTTGAAAAGATTCTAAAAACATAATTCTCAACTTTTACTTAATATTTTACCATTCATGCTTTTAAATATCTAAATAATACAAGTATTAAAAATCCTTTGGCTTCACAAATTTCATTCCTAATAGATACTTTAAAATTAAGTAATTAAAATTTGATTACAAATTTAATTTATTCTTTCCATAAATGTTTTCTTAGTTAAATGTGCTTACAGTTTGAGACAAAAATTATGTTTATATCAGGCAAAAAATATGTATTTAAGAATTTTGAACCATAAATTTAAATGAATATATGATCTCAAAAATTTATACAATTTTTACTATACTATGAACAAAAATGTAAGTGAAATATGGTTTAGCAATTTAAAATAAATTAAAGAAAATATTTTTAATGAATATATTAAAAATTGAAATTATAAAATTTTATGATTTGTAGTAGAAAAAATTATGATTTAAATAAAAATTAATAAATCGATTAAAAATATTAGAAATTTTGAAAACATTTGTATGTGCCGTTTAAAAAAATTTTCGTACTAGAATTATTTTTATTTGATAAAAAATATTTTTAAAAATTACAAATGTTTGAATAATTATTATTTTATAGGTATTTTAGCCCAAATAAAGTTTAAAAGTTAAATTTAAAGATTAACTAACGGTTTATGTGGATGTAAATAAAATCTCAAATATAGGAGGGAGGTTTATATAATATATGCTTTAATTTTAAGGGAGGCTTACATACGTTTTCAAAATAGAGATGATGATTTTATAAATAAAGTAAAACAAAAGGGGAGATGGGTGTAACTTACTTTTACATTTAATAATCAACTTAATAACAACTAAACACAGTTTAAAAGATTGGGTGAAACATGAGTTTTGTGGGGTTGGCCACTTTTAGCTAAGTTGGATCGGGCCCAAAGTTGTCAAATTGGATTGAATGGGGCAACGAAGAAGGCAAATGCTTGTCGGATTGTTTAAGCAATGAAGAAGGCAATGAGCTAGAATATAAGACCTATTTAAGTGTCAGTTGTCAATGGTTGGCCGTCAATTTTTAGTTACTATTAGAAAATGAATACTGTTAATTCCATTATTACCTTTTTTGTTAATGTCCTCATCTGACTTGTTAATTTATTTATTTTTTTGTGATAGAATTGACTTGTTAATTTTCTTGATTGAAGTTGTTCTTATGCATGCATTCTTGAGTGAAAGTTTGAGAGTATGAAAAATAGTTGCTGTTAATAACAGAACTTGGCAGATATGATATGATTTTTTATTTGAGGTCATCTTTTAGAAAATTAATAAATTGGTGATCTCTTATGAGGTGATTTATTATAATATATATATATATATGTGTGTGTGTGTTTATAAAAACCAGGCTACACTATTGCTGTTGTACATGCCAACTTGTTGATCTTTTATGAGGTGATCTTTTATTTGTCTGACAAATCCCTAGATTTGTAGGAGTTTTATGTGCTTAATTGATATTATTAATATATTTAGAATGCATTTTTGGTCTAATATAAGCTTAATTAATTCCTTAAATCCTTGAATAATAACATAATAAGGGAAAAAGTATCATAGTTGGTGATTGAGTGGGAACATTTAAATTGCTAGGACATTTGATACTTGCTTTATTATATTTTTATTTGTAGGACATCTAGAAGACCAGGAAAGGGACCCACGGTGAACCTGCAATGCTTGACATATAGATAATTCCCATATATTGAAGATATTTCATATATTTTGAATTTAAGATACTTTTCAGATATTTTGGATATTTTGAATTGGGATAAGATATTTTGGATCAAGATAAGATATTTTGGATATTTTGGTATTTCTGGATAACCTAGTTCAAGTAGGTCTCTTCTAAACTTATAAATACACCCTCCTATGGTGAAAATAATCAGATCTTGGCAGCTACAATCGGCCATTATCTCAACTTTGTTCTCATGGACACTTCCATGAGAAGCTAAAACAACCAGTCCCTGAAGTGATGGAAGGAGCTTGAGCTCTATGCATAATAGGGGGTTAATGTCTAATCTTTCAATTCTTTGTACTTATTATGCTAGATGCTGAGTCTAGGTCTAATTTATTGATTACTTAGATTAGTCGTTTAAGGTTTCTGTGGTGGAGAGATTAGATATCTATTAATTCGTTTTAATCATTTACATCTTTGCTTTTAGTACATGACATTTATTGCATAACTGGACCAGTCGGTAGTTATTTAATTATGTTATGGAATATTTTTAGATTTATAATTCTCATAAGGTTATATGTATGCTTTTGAATTATTTCGAATTAGTATAGGCTAGCGCTTATTATGATAGGAATTAGAGGTACTAGTATTCGACCGGTCAATGATACTAATCTATCTAACCCTAACAAGCTCGAAGAGGTCTTTTAAGCAATATTGATGAACCTATTATAACTCACATATTCATTAGAAGCAATGATAGTAAATTCCATTGATTTAAGGAAACTCTTTAGAACTAGAACTCGTTCTTTTAATAAATAAGCAACTTATTCATCACCTTTAAGTCATTTGCATATAGGCTATTAGGTGACTAATTCACAACTGGAGAGAATGATATCCAGGATCGTACTTACTACGTCCCTTAGATTTGAATAATCTTTGAAGGGTGAGATCCAATATTTAAATTATTTCAAAATATAACAATATTACTTAATGGTTCAGATTTAGAGCTCTTCAGTGTCAAACAACTAGTGTGTATTTAGAATAAAAATAAAATGTTCAAAGTATACATTTGGTCATTTAACTTTACACAAAGTTTCATTTTGGCCTTTTAACTTCAAAAAAACATGATTTTAGTCCTTTAAGCATAATAATATTTAGTTTAAATGATTATTTGCTTTGTAAGAATCATTGTTAAATTAAAAATTAAACTTTATATGCTAGCAATTTAAAATATTATTTTCCATATTTAAAATCTCAGCATTTTTTGTAAACAAAGTTTGGGTAAAAGGACTAAAAAACAGTTTTTAAAGTTAAGGAATCATAATGAAACATTACATAAAGTTATAGGTCCAAATATATGCTTTAACGTAATAAAAAAATGAAATAATTAAGTGAAATTGTATAACTCATATTTTTTATTTAGTTCACAAGACTTCATGTAGGTAATTAATGCAAACCTATTGATTTAGAGGATATTAGATAGATATGCGTGCGTTTTAAAGATTGTGAAAGATTAAAACAAAGCTAAACAAAACAAAACGTGCATATAACATGTTTATAATATTTCTATGGTCCCCCAATATATACTTATTTCGCTGTCCCCACTACCCCATCGATAAAAAACAGATCATTCAATAATTGTACGCGACTGCCTTCTTTGTCACAAAGAAAACTCATGTCAAGAAATTGATGAGTTCTAAATTGTTGTCATGAATTATAAAATATTTGTTTGATGGCCATATATCTCTTCAATTATTTTTAACCGAACGTAATCATTACAATTCTTGTAATTTTTTTTCATTTATATTCATGGATCTCCTTTTTTTAATGTTTGATCACGTTGTATTTAAAATGATAAAATTTTTGACGTGTAAAATTATGCCTTTAAAGAGAGCATGTATAATTACATAGTATTTTAAGAGTGAATGGGAAATATTTTCTCTCATATCTATTATCTCTTTTTTTATACACTTCTCTTCAATCTTTCTTTCTGTTCTTGAATCGAACCACTACATTGTTATCAATAAATACAATATAATAATAGCTAGGGGACATGATACCATTATATATAGAAAGACACACACAATTAATGATCAAGGACCAACACACTCCCTGGTCCCCCCAATTCCCTCAGTGTCTCAGAACCAACACGAGATGAAGTGTTCGTATAATTTAACCTTACATACATTTGTCTCCATATGTGGTATAGTGGTATAGGTGGCATCCTTATCCTTCTCATCTTTACCTCGTGATTAAAACCCTGAGCAAAATCTCTCATTTCCCACCATTTTTTTCAAATTACTTCCTACTTAGCCGAACCGATCGATTAAATTTTTGAGACAAAAACAGAATCGATTAAACTTTTGAGAAAAAGAAAAAATCTAATCGATTAAATTTTTGAGTGAGGTAAAGTAATCAGCACATCAAAATTGAATGGACTCTTTATTTCAATTAGAGGTGCATGTACTAGCATCCTGAGTTTATAATAAGTTGGATCTCAAAACCGTGACTTCTCAGTGGAAATTATATATGGAGTTGTATATGCATGTGTATCTCATGCATCTAGGACCAACATCTTCCCTGGACCCCCCAATTCCGTCATCTCACCCAAGTAATGGATCCGTATGTGGCTTACAAGTTGTGTCACCATCGTGAGATGAATTATTGGTGTTTTATTAACCCAAAAAAAAAAAAAAGTATTGGTGTTTTAGCCTTATATATTTGTCGCCACATGGGGTACGTGGCATTGTTCTCCTTCTCATATTTAACTCGTGACTAAAACCCTAAAAAAAAAATCTCTCATTTTTGCCATCATGTTTCAGCTTTTGCTCTCTCATACTTCCCTCTATAAATTAATGCTTCTCTTCCTCATTGACCCACACACCAAAAACAACCAAACCCAAAGCAACAACAATAATGAAGCCTACTACATTATTTCCATTCTTCCTTTTCCTTCTCGTTGCCTTCACCACTACCACGGCGGAAGTACTAATCGACACAGACGGCGACATGGTGAGAAATGGTGGCAGATACTACTTAAACCCTAATTCTCATTTTCAAGGGAGTGGCATTATATTTTCTCCCATTATGCATGCCGATTCATGCACACTCGCCGTGGTTGATGATCTCCTCAATGGAGGATTTGAAACGTTCATATCATCTCCACTAAGAATAGGTTTCCTTGGCACTGAAATTCCCTTAAACTTATCCTTTGTTAATTTACCACCCAGCATCTGTGCCCAAAAACCCAACTGGGTAGTCACTAGGTCGTCGCTTCCCGCGGGAAACGCCGTGATGGTTGGTAGTGCCAAAGAATTCGGTGATGCATTTGTTCATGGTTGGTTCTTTATCAAGAGTGTTAAGGATGTTTCGGAGAGGTTTCACTATTATAAGCTTGTGTTCTGCGAGGTAGAAAAAGAATGTAAGAATGTAGGGGTCTTTGTTGACGGTGAAAACATACGTCGTTTGGTTGTCACTGATAATGAGCCTCTGGTTTTTACTATTCGTAAGGAATGGAGGAGAAGCTTTGCCTCCGATCTTTTCTACGGTGGTTTAGATGGACTTTGAACGTAAAAAACTAGAGATAATGATGATGATGCTATGAGACATAATTGTGGAACTTGCTAAACCATGCCACTATTGCATGTAGATGTTTACATCTATGAGTAATAATAAATGTTGCGTTGTAATTTAAAAAAATAATAATAAATGTTGCATTATCATCGTTAGTCAACTTTCTTGATGAGCTTTGAGCTACTCACGTTTAATTTTTGACTCCTTCAGCTTCTAATTTATTTATAAATTAGCGTTTAATTATTACTTTACATGCCAGCTGAACTTTTGACTTGTCTATAACTCACAGTCTATTATATTTTCACTTTTTATATTATTCTTTTTGTTTTAGTCATGAGTCATCTGCGTGGCAAAAAATGCCTCCAACTCAGCTCCCCCTGTATTTTATATAAAATTTTAAATAAAAGTAACGACGTACTTTGCGGAGATGGAAAGAATTCTAACCTTTCTCCTGCACGGGATAATTCAGGGCATCTTCACCATGACAATGCAACTTTTATTAATCCAGGGAGAGGGAGACCTTGTAGATGATGCATCAAATGTAACACCCAAAAATTTGGAAAATAGACATAAGAAGTTATTTAAGATCTTGGGTGTTATTAAAATATTAAAAAGCATTGTAAATAAATATATGATGTTTTAGGTATTTGTTATAATTTTTAAGGCTTATTTTCTTTAGAAAATAAAAAAAAAATTAGAAGATAAATTTTAATTTGAGAATTTTAGGAAAAATTATTTTGAGGCTCAAAGAAATTTATGGGTAAGAAAATCTCTAATATGATATAAGAATTAATTTTAGAAAATTATTTTTCAAGAATGGGCCCAAACTGAAAATAATGGAAAGCTTAAGAATAAGGATTGAATTAAAAAGAACAAAAGTTGGAAGGGCAGAAACGTAATTTTACCTTAACCTCTTTATAACATCATATCTTTCCATCTTCCTTATTCCTTCTTCATTCCTGTCTTCTTCTTCTTCACTTTCATCACTCATCTCCCTCATTCTCTCCGCTCTCTCTCGATGAAACCAGGGACCACCGACGAAGGCGACCTTCTTTTACCCATACATTCCCGTCTTTGTTTCGATTTGACCGATTTTTGAGCGAGGTCCGATTTGGATATGGGGGATTTCGAAAATTGTAAACCATGTAAGAGGAAGCTTAGACTTCGATTTAGAGCATTTATGAAAGATTTTGAGGAATATTTTGGTATTTGGTCTATTGGTTCAAAAGCCCCAAATTGGGTACTATTCATCAGCGACGATTTGGGTGCGATTTCAAGTAAGAATTGATCTTATGCTTAATTAAACGTGATTAGGAGTAAGTTTGAGCTAATAGCTTTGATTTCATGTTGAATTTTGTGGAGCTTTTGGGGTTTCCGAAATTTCTGGTGAATGTCTCTATTTTGTGCGATTCCTCTGTCTTGTTCGATTCCTCTGATTTGCTTGGTTTTTGATGATAAATGAATGATAATGGAGGTATAATAGAGCTATAATATGGTTCTGAATGTTCAACTTCATGTGATTTGGAATGTAATTGTTACCTGATTTGTTTCTGTACTTAGGACTACTGTGATTGAGGTTTGGTTTGATGATTTTGAGTTCATATTATCATGCTCTGTTTCGAATTGCCTTGTATGGGGTTCAAGTTTTAATTTCTGAGGTTAATGGTTGTATAAACATGAAAATTATTGGTAGTTGATGGACCCATAGCTTTGAAGGCATCTCTAATAGAGTATGATGATTTTTGAAGTTGGGGACCCTGCTCTATGTTGGATTTTTTGTTCAGCTTTGAGTGTGCTTTCAACATTCTGATGTTGAAGTATTTGATTAGTTGAAATGATGCAATAAGGATCAACGTTGTTTTATTATTGAGGTCACATGTCAAGTTTCTGGTTACTTATTATGAGTTCAAGCTTGAAACCTTGGCCTTGTGTTTGTTCTTAATTATCTAAGTTTGTAAGCTGTTGTTTTGATTAAATTAAAGTTAGTTTGCAACAAAATAAGTGTCTAAGATATGTTAGAAGACAGAAACTTATAATGGTAAAACTTAATGGTTTAATTATGATTGGTTCTTGTGCTTTTGTTATGATTATGTAGTGGCCTAAAACAGGAGGATGATAGTCATGAATAATGTTCATTCCATCTAATATGAAAATACTAGAAAGGTGTGATTTTGATATGTAAGTGAATTAAAGTTATGATTAAATACTCCCTTCGGTCCTAAATATAAGAGCCAGTTGACTTTTTTGAAAAAATTAATGATGTAAAATACACCACTATGAATTGTTTATATTTGTTTTTTCCCCTCAAAACTAAGTTATTTTACTTATAAACTATCATATAATCTAATTATATTTCGTATATATTAGGATTTAGGGGTCTAATTTGTTTCCTTAATCTCCCCAAAAAAAGTCAACTGGCTCTTATAATTAGGACCGGAGGTAGTACTATATATAGAATTTTACTGCTCTGTTTGTGGATGGTTTTATCAGTGCACTTGGGTTATTTTTCTGAGGATTAAGTTGAGTTGGGTTGAGGTAAATATGTTGGAAAAGAAGCATGAGTCTTGGAAGGTAGGATATATATTTTATGAAGATTTTCCCTTGTATCTTCGCTGATTTTGGGAATATCCAAATCAGGGAAAATCTATTTGGTTATAGATGAAACATGGCTCCTATATTAAGCTGTGAAAAAGATTATTAATAGGTACATCACTACTGCAAAACAGGGTTTCCACGTCACAAATCCAGGGGACATTGAATCAAGTGACATGGAAAACTGGACTTTTCACGTCACAAAAATATGTGACGTGGAAAGTCAGAGTTTCAACGTCACAATTTAACCAGTGTGTGACGTGGATAAGTATGAAGAAGAATAATTTTTTTAAATTTTTTAGAGAAACAACGTCACAAATTATGTAATGTGTGACTTTTCTTAGCCGAGAGAAACGTCACACATTACATAATGTGTGACGTGGTTTCCCAGAAACAATGTCACAAATTATGTTATGTGTGACGTTGTTTCTCTCGGCTAAGAAACCACGTCACACATTACATAATGTGTGACGTGGTTTCTTTTTTTTCAAAAAAAAATCCCATATTTTTGCTTTTGCTTTTCTCTATATACATTATACACAGAAACAGAAACTCTACAAATGTAGATCAACAGATATATATATATATACATTAAATAAGAATTTCATAGTGAGCAAAGTGAAGCAGAATACAATGATTTTACCAATCTTTGCACCCTTCACATTGCACTAGGAGGTCGTCCAGGTTATAAGGCATCTCGCATTTGCAATACCTTCAATATGTAAAACCAAATAAAGAGAAACCCATTTGTTATTGGAATCCAATTCTCCAAAACGCCATAATTCCACAAACAACAAAAGCATAAAATTCACATATTTGGAAATCGAAACTCAGAAAATCACATAAAGGAATGATTTTTAATAGAGAAACAGAACTGAGTATTTTTTTCATGAGAAGAAATGGATAACGATTTATACCTCTAATGACTTTGGTTGTACACTTGATGGTATAAGATTCCAAGTCCTTTATGCCTGGTCTAGTTTTCGCCATAAGATTGGAAATGTATGAATTGTAAGCCCTGAGGTTTTGGCAAGAAGAAGAAGAAGAACAGAGGAACCCTAAGAAAGGTTGAAAGGTGAGGACTTTGTATTGTATGAGAGGGACGGGTGGGGTTCCCAGGGGATAGGGGGTTTTGGGGCGGGGTTCTTCGCCGGGGGGAACTTTAGGGGGTGTGAGATTGTGGGTGTTATGAATGCTGGGGGAGGAGGAGGGAGCTGTGAGGAAGGAGGGAGCTGGGTTTAATAGGGGGAGCTGAAGGGTGTTTTTGGCGCTCAGAATCAGAAATTTGAAAAGAAACTATGTCACACTTAAGTATGTGTGACATGGTTTCTCAAGAAACAATGTCACACTTTTTAAATTAGTGTTTTCTTTTTAAACAATGTCACACTTCTTAAGTGTGACGTGGTTTCTTTTTAAATTAGTGTTTTTGGCTCTCAGAATGAAAAATATCGCGGGGCCAGAAATTTGAAAAGAAACCACGTCACACTTAAGTAAGTGTGACATGGTTTCTCAAGAAACAATGTCACACTTTATTAAAGTGTGACATTGTTTCTTGAGAAACCATGTCACACTTACTTAAGTGTGACGTGGTTTCTTTTCAAATAGGTGTTTTTGGCGCTCAGAATGAAAAATATCCCGGGGCCAGAAATTTGAGCGCCAAATTGGATTTTTCATTCTGAGCGCCAAAAACACCAATTTGAAAAGAAACCATGTCACACTTAAGTATGTGTGACATGGTTTCTCAAGAAACAATGTCACACTAAAGTGTGACATTGTTTCTTGAGAAACCATGTCACACTTAATTAAAGTGTGACGTTGTTTCTCCCTCCGCTTCCAACTTAATTACAAAAATGCCACCGTATTTTTTTTCATGTCAGGTTTACAATTAAGTGACGTTAATTGGTGACATGAAAAGGGTATTTTGTAGTAGTGCATGGAGCTGATTTTTCTGTCAAGTTATTAATGTTAAATTCTGATTCTAGAGAGCGCTGGGGTTTCCCAAGAGTTAAATTAATGATTCAAGGTTTGAATAAATAGAAATGCTTCTCATGTACTATGAGTAATTTAACCAGTGAACATTTTGTTTATCAAGGCTTTGAATGACTATTTGTGTTGATTTATCTTATTCCTAATGTCAATTAGAGGCATTAGGAATAAGATAAATCAACACAAATAGTCATCAATTACTAAAAGAAAAGAAAATAAATTATGTTTCAATCCATACAAGCTTGAATTAGTCATAGAACAAACTTTTTAGCTACTCATGAATGGATTAAACCAACAAATACAAAGAAATATCATGTCCAATTCACAAAAGTAGTAAAGAATTGAAGAAAACAAGAAGAATCTACTACCGTAGGGCAATAAACTCTTCCAGTTTTGCAAACCCTAGCTCCGTAGTTGTGTGCACAGATGATTATTATTGTTCCTATGGGTTTTAAGGTTGAAATGGGATTGATTCTCTGTGAATTTTCATGCCCTAGGTATTTAAAAAGGCTAAAAATCAAAGCCGTGCGTTTTAGAGATTTTCGCGCAATGTCGCGACATCCTCGTGCAGTGTCACAACACCAGAAACAATTTTCAGCAATTTTCCTTAAATGAACTCCAGCTTTCTCCACGCTTTTCCTCTGATCTTCTTCTCATTCCTTGTTTAGAATATCCTTATTTACCTATGCAAACATGCATAAATATGAGGGAATCATGCTAATTAAATTTCCTAATAATTTATCATATTTTTCTTAAAAATAATCAAATTAAGTTCATATGACAGATTTACACAATTTTCTCTTAAAAGCTCTTAAAATGCCCTGAATTTGCAATGATGACTCCCCAAATATATTCTAAATATACCCCAACTCAATGATAAATAGGGAGTCATCACTAACACTTAGAAACCTCAAGTAATAACTACAATAAGATTTTACCTCTTAAGATCCTTAATCTTACAGAAACCATATTTATACCTTCTTTAACTTTAACAAACTTCACAGCAAGGTGAGCATACACACACACATACATAGAGACAGGGATTTATAATTTCCAAAGTCATCACCCATCATCTAGTTACTTTAGCTAATGAAATCATGAAATCAACTCTCAATCTAAACAATCCCCAAACATTAATTCTCCCAACCGTCCCTTTAATTGTTATTACTTCCTCTAGAGGGCTCAGATTGAACAGAACTTAACTTTTACAAAGTCAAAGGATGTTGGCCAAATCAGGGGAATGAATCATTAACTTCAAACTTTCATCCTTCAATACTATCAAGAAACGGCGCGGAACCCCTCCCTTTCTACCCTCTCCTTTTTCTCTCCACTTCTCCAATCTCAGCCCTTCATTTGATCCAATGGTCCATATTATATCACTTTCCCACAGCCCATTTATTTAATCATTCGCACAGTTGGTGAGTTAGGAGGTAGGAGGTTTCGCCGGTGCCGGAAGGTTTCCCTTCGAGTTACTACATTGCTTTTCCTCTCCTCAGTTGGTGAGTGTTAGAGTAGGAAACAAGTAGCTGAGAAATTGATTGTTTTATTCTTGTGTTCTAATGATGGGTTATGCGGCTGTGATGAGTGTGGTTCTCTTAGATTTCATTTGAAACTTCATTGGTCTATCATATCTAGTCTGAAATTGTGATTTGTTGAACCAAGAGGTTACCTTTTCAGTGATTATTGCTTGAATGTAGGTGGCTGCAGGTTCTTTGAAATTATTGCCATAAAGGAAGTAAGATTCACAAGCTCAGTTACATTGTTTATATGAATGATAGAAGATTATTCCAAAAAGTTACTTGTTTTGCGTTTGTAAGTTATGTGATATTAAAATGCAAGAGAGAAAATGTCTAAAATGGGTGCGATTAGTGGTTGTAAGTTGAATTATGATAAGGTTATATGTAAGTCATAGTAGTTGATGCATCTGATTTTGATGCATGCTGAAGTAAATGGTTGAATCCTAGAAACCAGTTGTTTTGGGATTTTAAACTATTGGAGTGTCCTAGGATGTTAAGGGATGATTAGAGATTCTAAAACATTGTCATAAGCTTAGTTTGGAAGATGGGAAATGCTTTTTTTTTCCCTAATGTATTGAGAAGCTAACCAAAAGTTATATAGGAGCTGAAATTAGGAGTAGATAAAATGATTAATTGGTTTGCCTTAGAGGTTGGATGTTAGTGTTGTAAATTAGTTTTGGGAATTGAAAGTGGCAAGAAAACTGTGTTGCTTCTTTGATTTGGCAAATTTCTATCCGAGTATTTGAGGTTGTTTGATTATTCTTGAAATTCCAAAATAATGCTTAGGAAAACTATTCTTAGCATGGGAACGGAATGATTATGGAGTTGTTAGGTTTAATTGTGGTTGAGACATGTATAGTTGTTGGAATTTTATGATATTATGCTATTTGATGCTTCTAAATATCATGGGTGTATTAAAGAATACTTAAAGGCTTTAAGATGATGAGTAACCATCTTTGAAACTGACTATTTTTTAGACTTGAAAGGGGATATACTTAACTAGCTAGTTATAAGTTAAATATATAATATGAATGTGATTCAAGTTGCCATTTAAAAGATATTTAGTAGGAAGATTAAGTGTTGAAAGTATGAATGTTGGAGTTTTATAAGTTTAGTAAGTATCTTATGTTTTAAATTAATTGGAATGAAAAGCTGAGTGGAATATTGTTGAAGGAAGGATTTTTGGAATGAAAAGCATAGGCGGATGATTTGGAACACCTGAGGTGGATTTTTATATTCATGATACCTTAAGAATTCTTAATTTATTATATATTTATATAATTACGGGAGGATTTCTTTTTGTGGGAGGGTCCTACTGGGTGGGATTTATTTATGAATGTTTTTCCTTGTAGAAAAATTTTGGAAATATTCTCATCATTATTTCTTTTTGTAGTTTATATGATTGTTTCAAGACAATTTGCTACTTAATAGTATTTGTTGCTGGGGCTTGTTCAAGCATTGACTTCTGGGGCTTGTTCAAGTGTTGACTTCATAGGAAGTTTGTTAACATTGATGTGGGAATAAGAATAATAATGTATTTCTACCTGTGATCAAAGTTCAGTGATGAAGATGAAGTGTCTTTCTGATTTATTCTTATCTTAGATGAGATTTATGCAATGCTTCAAGAATGTTCTATGGATCCCGTTGAGACAGCCCAAAAGCTTCTCCTTCAGGATATGATTTTGTTTTTATTTTTAACTGTTCAATAAAACAGATTTATTAATATAATGATGTGCTGTAGGTTGTATCACTACCAAGGAACTTGGGATTGTGATGAGATCACATGGGCAGAACCCAACTTAAGCTAAGCTCCAGGACATGATAAATGAGGTTGATGCTAACGGAAATGGCACCATTGATTCCCCGAAGTTCCTCAACCTTATGGCTTAGAAAATGAAAGATACTGACTTTGTATTTGTTAGGTGATTATTGAATTGTAGGATATATATATATACGATTCAGTAAGTAGTTTGGTAGTAGTGTTGTGTGTGTGTGTGTCTATATGAATCTAAAGGTTAATCACTCAAAATTTTGTGGAGAAATTATCTTGTTTGAGATATGTACATGTTAGCCAATGTTAGAACGGCAGGTTATGGAATTTTAAAAATCACTTTTGGTATATTGTATAAAATGTTGCTAGAATTCATCATTTAGCTTCATTTATGATCTACTTACAGGTCTCTATGTATATAATTACGAGAATAATTGATCATTTACCAATATAGTTTTCACAGGTTCGCTATAGGTCAGAGTTCAAAAACCCAGACCGGACCGGCAGGTTCGACCGGAAAACCGGTGAACCGGAACCACGTCCGGTCTGGTATGCATGTTCTCCCGGGGGAGACAATCAACCGGGAAATGCCGGGTTGGCTCGCCTGACCCGGCCTTGACTTGGGCAATCCGTCGGGTCGGCGAGTTACCCTGGTTTTTTAAAGCTCTTAGACAGATCAAACAATGGAGCCCAGAGAAGAAAGGGAGAATGGTGATAAGACCGAAGAAAAAAAGAGAAACCTGGGATCAAGACGATTTTTAGTAACTTCAAGAGAAGGAGGAAGGTTGAAGACGTGAAGAGTGGGAGGTAAAGATAGATCTCTTGCTGTGACCAACAAAGATGACTGGTGTTGGAAATGACAGACGAAGAAAAAATGCTTTGTGAGGAAATCGCGCCTGAGATATTGAAGGATGAAGGGATGCGGCTGAAGGATATGAGTATTTTACTAATTTTAGGGTTTGCTTTTTGTGTTTGGGTTGGGCCTACATTATATTGCCAAAGTCCAAGAATAGTAGACCACAAAAATTTTAAAAAATAAATAGATAAATCTGGAAACCCATTCCTAATTTTTTGTTGTAATTACAGATTATTTCCAACTCACTTCTTAGTTTTAATATTTAAATTTTTTTTAATTAGATTAAATATTAATACACATATTAAATATGATATCTTAACCAACTATTTTGAATAATTATCTACCCCAATCCCATGAAAGTATACTTTGAAGTTAATTAAAAATGTCTATAACAACTTTTTAATTCCAGAATCTCAAAAATATGAAAAATTTAAAACTTTTTCTTTCCAAAGTATTAAATCAAATTTCTTTTCTTTCAAATGGGATTTTCTAACAATTTGGAATATCTTTAAACTTTTAATAAAATAGAGTGGTTATAAAACAATTAAAATAACTCGTATTATAATGCTTAGGGAGTCAAACCCCCTTACAATATATTTAAATATTCTTTAAATTATATTCTATTTATCTATTTACACCTCTCTTACTATAATAATATATTGGCGGGTTATCTCGATTGATAACCCTCTTACATGTGTATGTAGCTCTATTATTCCTTAAGGATATATATACATATATCATTATACATTAACTACTAGACAAGCTTCCCACTTGTCTTAATTATTTAAACATACAACATACACAGGTAAGTAGGCTCTTAAAGTATCTACCTACATGGTACATGATGACTCCCCATTTAACATTGATTTAGGGCTTATTTAGAAGATATTTGGGGAGTCATCAATGCTAATTAAAGGAATTTTGAGAGTTTTTTAGAGAATATTATACAAATTTGTCATATAAGCTTAATTTAATTTATTTTGAAATAAATATGACAATTTATTAGAAAATTTGATTGGCATGATTCCCTCACATTTATGCATAATTTTGATAGGTACAAATGGATATTATAAGCTAGGAAGGAGAAGAAAAGCAAAGGAAAAGATTGGAGAAAGTTGGAGTTTAATTGCTGGAAATTGCCTCTGGTGCCATGGCACTGCACCTGAGTGCCATGGCACGGCACGAAAATCCCTAAAAATTCTGACTTCGCACAGATTCGTTTTTTATCCTTTTAAACCATCTAGGGCACGAAAATTAGAGGAGAATCAGCCCCCTTTGAACCCTAGAACCCATAGGAACCATTAGACTCATTGATACACACAACTTTGGAGCTAGGGTTTCCAAAATTGGAGGTTGAGAAGCAAAATTGGAGGAGTTTCTTGCCCTAGGTGATAGATTCTTCTTGTTTTCTTCCATTCTTTGTTACTTTTGTGAATTAAACATGGGATTTCTTTGTATTTTCTGGTTTAATCCATTCATGAGTAGCTAAATCTTTTGTTCTAGGATTGATTCAAGCCTTGTATGGATTGAAACCTAATTGTTTCCTTTTCTTTTAGAATTTAATGACTATTTATGTTGATTTATCTTGTTCTTAATGCCTCTAATTGACTGATCACCCTCTAGAGCGATTTCATTTAAATTATACTCGAGAGAGATAGTTTAGATGTAGAACTAGGGTAAATCAGACTAGACTTGAAGTTTAAATCAACTAACGGATGGTTTGTCGGGTAGAATAGAGATATATCTATCGACCTAGTTTTGTCAGATTAAGATTGGCTCTTAAGGCATACTTTCATTAATTTGTAACAAGAGATTGAGCAAGTTTAATGAGACGTATAGAATTGATTTTGACTCGAGAGAGCGTTTCAAGTACTTTAGAATCTTAGGCAAACATAGATTGTTATTTAAAGACTAAAGGAAGGGAAATTAATTAGGGTTCATGAAATACAATGGTGAGAATTAATCCTAGGCTTAGTTAATTGATAAATTAAATCTTTCTTGTTTGTTTCTTTATTTTTATTTTAAAATTAGTTTTCAAAACCAGTTTCCAAAAGAATTTGATTTGTTCAACTTAATTGAGTTCATTAGCCTGTTGTTTGACTGGGGTTTTAAAACAAATCTCTGTGGGACGATAATTTATTACTACATTACGATCCGTACTCTTGCGGGTGAACAAGTTTTTGGCGCCGTTGCCGGGGATTTGTAAAAATCTCTTGGTCAACCCTAGGCTAGTGTTAGTAAATTTTGATTGAATTGTTAGGTTAGTTTATAATTTTCATTCATAGTTGTTTTTGTTTTGTTTTTATTCATTTTCTAGTTTGATACTCCCGTTTTGGTTTTCTTCTTCTAGGTACCCTTTCGGTATGCAGCGTATATATCCAGACGGAATGGAAGTGATACTTGAAGGAGTGGAATTCATTGACAATACACAAGCCGAAACTGAGACTGAATCTGAATCTGAATCTAAAGCCGAAACCATGGCTGACGATGAGTATGATAGAGCTACGGTCAATGACTTTGCTAGCCGTAATATGAGGGGCATGCAATCTTGTATTCGGATGCCAGAGATGACAGCATACTCTTTTGAGATCAAACCTGTTATGATCACAATGCTACAGTTACACAGAATGTTCCATGGGCTCTACAATGAAGATGCAAACAAGCATCTTATGTATTTCTTGGAAGTCTGTGACTCTTTCAAGCAGAACGGAGTTCCTCAAGATGTTCTAAGGCTTCGTTTATTCCCTTTGTCTCTACAAGGCACAGCTAGAGACTGGTTCAACAATCTTCTGGAAGGATCAATTAATTCTTGGGATCAGCTTGAAACCAAGTTTAGAGCTCGTTTCTTTTCTGATGATAAATCTGTGGAAGCTCGAGATGAATTTTTAAGCGTTAGACAACACTCGGATGAGCATCTTTATGCAGCTTGGGAGAGATATAAGATGTTGATGAAGCGATACCCTAATCATGGGGTTGACAATGGGTAGTAGTTCAGATATTTTGTAATCGCCTTAATCCTCAATCTAAGGCGATGGTTGATTCAATGACTAATGAAGGATATCGTAATGTACCTGTTAATGAGGTGATTAGACTCTTGGATCAACTATCTGCAAATAATACTCAAGGCACTGATAGGAGGACTACACAACCTGTTTCCACCATTAAAGATGACTCTTCATCTCAAATGACCGTTATTATCTCTTCATTAAATAAGCGGTTTGAGTCTTTGGAATCCTAATTGAAGCAGGGAAACTCTCACAGTGTGCAATCTATCTATGCTACCCCTGTTGTTTGTGATCAATGCAACGATGTTCATCAGCCAGATCATTGCCCTCTCTACATGGCTTCAGAATCTGTCAACTATATGGGTAAATTTCAAAACTCTCAGAACAACCCTTACTCTCAGACTTATAATCCAGGATGGAGAAATCATCCTAATTTCTCATGGAGTAATGAGCAGACCATGAATCAACCTTCATCTTCTGGTGTTAAGCCTAATCAACCACCGGGCTTTCAGGTGCAACCCAAGCAATTTCCTGTTAAGGAATGAGAGTCTAGAATGGAAAAGATGTTAGCTCAGGTTTTAGCTAACCAGGAAGCTGTAAGGGTTGAAACTAAAAACACCCTCTCTTTACATGAAACTGCTATAAAGAACCTTAAAGTGCAAATGGGTCAAATAGCTACTCAACTGAATGCTAGGCCAAGGCAAGGATTACCTAGTGATACCATTCCAAACCCCAGGAATGATGGTAACAAAGAATGCAACGCTATCAATTTGAGAAGTGGCAAGCAGTTGAATGTTATTCCAGTTGCAGGTAACTCACACCAACCTGTGCAGGCTCATGGAATAAGTGGGATGGATAGTGATAAAGTGGTTGAAGAAGAGCGTGTTGTTGAAGAAAAAGTTGATAAGGGAGAGAAGGTGGAGCAAGAAAAAGTAGACAACAAGAAACAAAAGGCACCATCTTTTACTTCTTATGTGCCTCCACTTCCGTTTCCTCAACGGTTCAAGAAGAAAGAGGAAGATATTCAATTCAAGAAGTTCATTGATATGTTCAAGCAGCTCCATATAAACATCCCCTTTGCTGAAGCATTAGAGTCTATGCCCAAATATGCTAAGTTTCTAAAGGATGTTTTATCCAAGAAACGAAAATTCAATGAGTTTGAGACCGTTGCTTTGACTGAAGAATGTAGTGCTGTTATTCAAAGGAAGCTACCACAAAAGCTCAAGGATCCTGGGAGCTTTTATATTCCCTGTAACATTGGGAAGAATTTCTATGGTAGAGCTCTTTGTGATTTGGGAGCAAGTATTAACTTGATGCCTCTTGCTGTTTTCAATCAGTTGGGCCTAGGAGAACCAAGACCAACTACGGTGACTTTACTCTTTGTGGATCGAAGCACTTCTCAACCTAGAGGAATCATTGAGGATGTTCTGGTAAAAGTAGATAAGTTCATCTTTCCTGCTGATTTTATTGTGCTAGATTGTGAGGTTGATTGGAATATCCCCATTATCTTGGGTCGCCCATTCTTAGCTACAGCACGAACTCTCATTGATGTTGAAAAAGGAGAGATAACTTTGCGAGTTAATGATGAGAAAGTCATTTTCAACATGGCTAAAGCTCTTAAGTTTCAAGATGATTATGCTCATTGCTCTTATGTAGACGTTCTTGATTCAGTGGTTCATGAAGAAAGCTATGTGTCTATGTTGAAAGATCCATTAGAAGCTTTCTTGATTGGTGAGAAGAGAATTGAAGAGTTTGATGAAGAAGAAGTTGAAGCAATCTTCCGCATGGAATCTTTTCCTTCTTCAAGGTTAAGACAGTTTGAATCACTTAATGTGTCTGATACATTGAGTACCTCATTGAAACCTTCAGTTGAAGTTCCACCTAATCTTGAGATGAAGCCACTGCCTTCTCATCTTAAATATGCCTACCTTGGGGATTCTAATACTCTACCGGTGATTATCTCTTCTATCTTATCTGAGTTGCAAGAAGAGAAGCTGTTACGAGTCTTAAGACATTATAAGCGTGCTATTGGTTGGACCATAGCTGACATCAAGGGAATAAGCCCTTCTATTTGCATGCATAAAATTTTCATGGAGGATAATCACAAAACTTCCATTGAGCACCAAAGACGTTTGAATCCAGTGATGAAGGAAGTAGTAAAAAAGGAGATCCTCAAATGGTTATCTGCGGGCATCATTTACCCTATCTCTGATAGTTCATGGGTGAGCCCAGTTCAATGCGTCCCCAAAAAGGGCGGTATAACTGTAGTGGCTAACACTCAAAATGAACTCATTCCTACTCAAACAGTAACTGGTTGGCGGGTTTGTATGGACTATAGAAAGTTGAATAATGCCACAAGGAAGGATCACTTCCCGTTGCCGTTCATTGATCAAATGTTAGACAAGTTGGCAGGACAAGAATTCTTTTGCTTTCTGGATGGATATTCAGGCTACAATCAGATTGCCATAGCTCCAGAGGATCAAGAGAAAACAACATTCACTTGTCCCTATGGTACTTTTGCTTTCAAAAGGATGCCATTTGGGTTATGTAATGCTCCTGCAACTTTCCAGAGATGTATGATGTCTATTTTTGCTGATATGATTGAGAAGACCATTGAAGTTTTCATGGATGATTTTTCTGTTTTTGGTCCTACCTTTGATTCTTGCTTGGAGAACTTAGAAGTTGTCCTACAAAGGTGTGAAGAGACCAATTTAATCCTAAATTGGGAAAAATGTCACTTCATGGTACAAGAGGGGATTGTCCTTGGTCACCGGGTCTCCAAGAGTGGTTTGGAGGTGGATAAAGCCAAAATCGCTGTCATTGAGCAATTACCACCACCTACTTCTGTGAAAGGTGTGAGAAGTTTCCTTGGGCATGCCAGATTCTATAGAAGATTCATAAAGGATTTCTCCAAAATTGCTAAGCCATTGTGCAATTTGTTGGAGAAGGATGTGGAGTTCAAGTTTGATAAAGAATGCTTGAAGGCGTTTGAAGAATTAAAAAAGCGACTCATCTCTGCACCTATATTAGTAGCACCCGATTGGAGCTTACCTTTTATCATCATGGCGGATGCTAGTGACTTTGCTGTTGGTGCTGCTCTTGGACAAAAGACTAATAAGTTGTTTCACCCGATTTATTATGCGAGCAAGACATTAGATGGTGCTCAACTTAACTATACAACTACCGAGAAAGAGATGCTGGCTATTGTTTTTGCATGTGAGAAGTTTCGCTCATATATTGTTGGTACTGAGGTAATTGTTTACTCTGATCACTCTGCTCTCAAATATCTACTTATGAAAAAGGATTCCAAGGCAAGATTAATTCGATGGGTGTTGCTACTGCAAGAATTCAATTTGAATATCATAGACCGTAAGGGGACTGAGAATCAAGTGGCTGACCATCTTTCAAGATTGAGTACTGAAGCTCAACCGAATTCCTTGGAGGCAATCGATGCATCTTTTCCTGATGAGCAGTTGTTTGCTATTGACCACTCATTAGTACCTTGGTATGCAGACTTTGTGAACTATCTTGTGTGTGGCATTCTACACCCTGAACTTAATTTCCATCAAAGGCGCAAGTTTCTACATGAGACCAAAAAGTACTTTTGGGATGAGCCTTATTTGTTTAAGAGGTGTGCTGATCAACTCATTAGAAGATGTGTTCCGGAGAATGAACAACATAGCATTCTACATTGCTTTCATTCCTCTGAATATGGTGGTCATTTTGGAGGAGAGAAAACTGCTGCTAAAGTCCTTCAAAGTGGGTTTTATTGGCCTTCTTTGTTTAAGGATGCCTATGCCTTCGTTCTCCAATGTGATAGGTGCCAAAGAGTTGGGAACATCTCAAGAAGGAATGAAATGCCTTTGACCAACATGTTGGAAGTGGAGCTCTTTGATGTGTGGGGTATAGACTTCATGGGGCCTTTCCCAAAGTCTTTCAACAATGAGTATATCTTAGTTGGTGTTGACTATGTCTCAAAATGGGTGGAAGCAGTAGCTTGTGTATCCAATGATGCCAAAACAGTTCTTAAGTTTCTTAAGAAGAACATTTTCACTCGATTTGGAACACCAAGAGCTATCATAAGAGATGGTGGCACTCAATTTTGCAATCATCAATTTGAAGCCTTGCTTAAGAAGTATGGTGTGAAGCACAAGGTGGCCTTGCCTTACCACCCACAATCCAATGGTCAAGCCGAGATTTCAAACAGAGAGATCAAAAGCATCCTTGAAAAGGTGGTGGGAACTACAAGGAAAGATTGGTCCACTAAGCTAGATGACGCTTTATGGGCCTACAGAACCGCCTACAAGACCCCTATTGGTACATCTCCTTACCGTCTTGTTTTTGGGAAAGCTTGTCATCTACCAGTCGAACTTGAACATGGAGCTTATTGGGCTATTAAAAAGCTCAATTTTGATCCTCAAGCAGCTAGTGAAAGGAGACTCCTTCAACTTAATGAATTGGAAGAGTTTCGACATAATGCTTATGAGAGCTCTAAACTCTACAAGGAAAAGACAAAAAGACTTCATGACAAGAACATCCTTGTGAAGACTTTTGAGCCAGGGCAGCAAGTTCTATTGTATAATTCTAAATTGAAGCTCTTTCCTGGGAAGCTCAAATCTAGGTGGTCAGGACCTTTCAAAGTTGCAGAGGTATTTGATCGTGGCGTAGTGGAGCTTGAATGTGATGATGGACAAAGATTCAAAGTCAATGGCCAGAGGTTGAAGCACTATTGGGGTGGCCAGGTGGATCGTCATATTGCCACCTTGCCCTTAAGCGATTCCACTTAAAGAGTGAAGAGTCAGGCTGAAGGACTATAAACTAAGCGCTTCTTGGGAGGCAACCCAAGTTCTGAACTTTCCTTTTCATTTGCATTTTTTTTCTCTTACTTTTGTAGGTAGGTTTATGTTTGGTCTTTTCTATTTTGTAGGAAGAAATCGAATGTTGTGGAATCAATTTGAGGCAAGCAAGAGAAATTACTAAAGATAGAGGCAACTTGTAGTTCAGGGAAGTAACGTTGCTTTTATATTATGCAAGATATCATAAGTCTTTTTGCTTTTCATACATGTGATGTGATTTAGATATTCTTTGATCAAATTTGAATGATTAAATGATATGTGAATTGCCTTGACTTATGTGATCTTGAGTAATATGAGAGTAGTTCAATGTGATCAAGGATGTTATAGATGGAATACCAAATCTAGGTGGCATTTAGGTGGTCAAATATGTTTTAGGAGGGCAATGTGGAAATTGGGGTTCTTTTGTTTAGATTGTTTAGCTACAATTTTGTTTTAGGTGCCACGGCGTTTTGGGATAATGTTGGGACATTATTTTTACAAAATTAGCAACAAAAAATTTACTCAAGAGAACATGCTCTCTGATGCCACGGCATTTTTCTAAAGTGCCATGGCATTCGCACTAGTAGAGAAATACATGCTCTCTGGTGCCGTGGCATTTTGCTAAAATGCCATGGCACCTTATAAAATTTCAATGACATGCTCTCTGGTGCCATGGCATTTTTCCAAAGTGCCATAGCACCAGAGAGGACACATATAAAGGTTGCTAAGCATGCTCTCTGGTGCCGCGGCATTTTCCTAAAGTGCCATGGCACTAATTTTGCTTTTTGTTTAAAAAAAAATAAAAAAAAATTCAAATTTAAATTCAAAATTTTAAATTCTTAGATTATTTAGTTTTTTTTTCTCTCTTTTAACAAAAATCGAAAAAAAAATCTGAAAATAAAGAAATATCCAATTTTGTTTTTCTTTTAGTTAATTTACATTAATTATTGGGAAAAAGACAAATAAATACCCTCCAATTTGCAAAATCCCATTAACAACTTTATGATAGGTATTAACAACACAACAACCTATCATAAAGTTGTTAATACCTATCATGAAGTTGTTAATGGGATTTTACAAATTGGAGGGTATTTATTTGTCTTTTTCCCTTAATTATTAATTATCTGTTTTTTTTAAAAAAAACCCTAATTTACATTGAACCCTAAAATCACCACCTCCTCACCATTGTTAATCGTGTTCATCACCCTCTTCTCCTTCACCACCGCCGCTCTGCTCCTTCACACCACGCCTTCTTCTTCTTCTTCTACCCATAAATCTCCCTCCAGTTTTCGAAAACCCTCATCTCTTTTCTCTTTCGGCCCAGACTCCCTCACCACCAGTTAGCGTCGCTGAGTTCCTTCGCCGCCGCCGTTCTCAACTTCCATCGCCGCCGTACCCTCAGTTCCACCAAGCATCGTCTTCTCCACCTATCACCATCACCGTTACCTTATCATCTCCCCCATCCCTTTCCTTCCCCGTCTCTCCCACCCTCTTGCTCATCGATTTCGGCCTCCCCTCTTGCTCCCTGTTCGAAACTCCCTCTCTTCCACCTTTAACCATCGTTTACGCCGTCACACTCTCTTCAAAATCCCAACCTCTAACTCCACCCAGAAGCCCATTCCCCTTCGGTTCAACCCTTAAGCCCAACGATGTCACCTTAACAACCAACCAACACAGAGTTTACCCCCATCCATTTTCTTTTCTCAGTTTCACCTACGTCTTCGTCACTCCCCTGCATCACTGTATTTTTCATCTACTTTTCTTGGGCTACCTAGAGGTAAAATCTTGATTTTCCTTCTTCCATTGAACTATGGATTTAAATTTTAATAGTCTGATTTACAGGCTTTGAGACTCTTCTGCTGTAACAATGATTTCCTACTGACAATGATCTAGTCTGTGCCTTTTACCATTGCTTGAAATACCTTGTATTGGCTTGTTCTTTACTTGCTATGCTTTTACTAAGTAAAGCCTTGTAATTCCTGATGAATATTAATGATAGGATCTGTTTTGCTGGTTGGTTTTCTGGGAATCTTGTGGATAAGTCTGATGCCTAGAGAAAGTAATGAAACTGATTAGTGGATGTTATTGAGTCACTACTGAGTTGTAATTTACAGTTATGCTGCATTGAAACATCTACTACCAAGATGAGGTCTTCTGTTCAGTTTAGTCATCTTTGTGATTGGTTTCTTATGAAGCTTATACGCAATGTTCTGAGTTCTTGGTGATGACTCTGTAATTACTTCCACTTCATTATGTAATTGTCTTCAATTCACTTGCTTGAAATGTTCTGCCCTTATGACTGATTCTGATGTTGTGAAGCTGCTCTAATTATAGAGTGATTTTGTCATGAATTTGGTACCGGTCTTTCTCATTTTTATTGGAAAATACATACACAAGATTGGCCTACTCTTAGATTGGGATTGCTGCCCCGAGAATTCTCTGACTTCGTTGGATATTTTGGACTGAATTGTGAGACTGAAAATCTGAATTATTCCATACCTATCTAGCTTGCTTTACTCTGAATAGAGCTTTGATGTTAAATTGCATAATACCACTGCGCTATATGATTCACATTGGCTTTAGCAAGTTGTGGAACATAAATTCATTCAGTACATTTTCCTTAGCTACAATGAGTGAGAATATTGAGCTTATTATTGTTATTCCCTATCTTGTGCAATTACTTGTCCTCTAAAATTTTAATGCCAAATTTTTATCTTAGAGGGAAATATTGCTATGGCTTTGTGGAATGGGATTAATCTGATCTCTAGTCTCTTCTTGGACACTTATATAACTTAAGAAGCTTTTGACATTGCTGCTATGTACTTTGATATACTCTTTGCTCATTCTTCTTGTGCATGGTAGCTACATCTCTGCTTTGATCTCACATTGTTTATCTCATTTTTTGCAGATTTCCAATGGCACCTCCTAAAGCAACTAATCGATCAAAAAGGAGTGCCATTGGTAAAGCTTCTTCATCTAAGCGTCACAAGAAAACCGCTCCGTCAAGAGCTACTCATTCAGAAGCTTCTACACAGCCTGCTTTCGCACCTCATGACCCTCTAGGCTCACTCTTTTGTGTACCGGCTTAGGAGCATATATCATCTCCTTCCAGAATTATCCAGGGGAGTATTAGTTTGCTTTTCCTTACCTTTTCACCTCTCTCATTATGTATTGTTGTTTTACTCACATTAGGGACAATGTGAAAGTTAAGTGTGGGGGAGGGGTTGAAAATCATGCTTGCATTTCTTGTTCTTCCAATGCAATTGAAAATAAATTTGTTAAAATTTAAATGAGTGCATTGCTTATGATTGATTTAGATTTTGAGCTTTTACCCATCTTTGAGAATGGCTATAAACAATTAAAATATTATAATAGGAAGAATGTTTCAACTAAGCCATATACTTTAACCTTTTGTATAAATTTTGAGATGAACCTTGAAAAAAGGAGTAGTTTATAACAAGGCAAACAAATGGTTAATTTATGAATACTTTGATTCCTAATTCCTTTAGGAAATTTGACTATCTTGATTGATTTAGTTGTTTGTTTTAGGATATGATTCAGGTTATAAAAAAAATAGAAAGAAAAAAAAAGTGTAAAAAAAAAAATTGGATACACAACTCCGCTGGCCTTCCTATACTTAACTTAGTAACCGGGGGCACTTCATAACCAATGTTGGCACTCGCGTCAAACGGTTAAGTCAAAGAGGTTAAGAGTTGGGCTAAAAGCCTCTTGAGATAATGTTGGAGTAACTGAGTAACCGGTGCTGTACCAGCCATGTGCAGGGTCGCGTCAAAAGGGGACCTACAACAACTCAAGATTGAATCTAAATAAAATAAAAAAAAGAAGGAAGAAAAAGAAAAAAAAAGCAAGTAAAAAGAAAAAAAAATATAACCTGAGGATCCATTTTTGTGTTGAATGCATACTTAATTAATTAAGAGAACTTAAATTTTCTATAGGAGTTAGGAAGCATAGTATTTCTTTATTAATCATATTGTTGTCCTTGTTATGCTCTATTCCTTTGATCAATGTGAGTTGATGGATGATTACAATTGTTTAAAGTTGTTGGCTTGGTGATTCATTCTGATAAATCATTAACTGAAATAATAACTGATAGCAATATCAAAGTGTGGGGGTGTAACGCTCTTTGTTTAAAGATTTCATATGCATTGCTCTTTTTATTTGAAATGTGATTTTCTTTTGCTTGAGGACAAGCAAATGTGCAAGTGTGGGGGTGTGATGACTCCCCATTTAACATTGATTTAGGGCTTATTTAGAAGATATTTGGGGAGTCATCAATGCTAATTAAAGGAATTTTGAGTTTTTTAGAGAATATTATACAAATTTGTCATATAAGCTTAATTTAATTTATTTTGAAATAAATATGACAATTTATTAGAAAATTTGATTGGCATGATTCCCTCACATTTATGCATGATTTTGATAGGTACAAATGGATATTATAAGCTAGGAAGGAGAAGAAAAGCAAAGGAAAAGATTGGAGAAAGTTGGAGTTTAATTGCTGGAAATTGCCTCTGGTGCCATGGCACTGCACCTGAGTGCCATGGCACGGCGCGAAAATCCCTAAAAATTCTGACTTCGCACAGATTCATTTTTTATCCTTTTAAACCATCTAGGGCACGAAAATTAGAGGAGAATCAGCCCCCTTTGAACCCTAGAACCCATAGGAACCATTAGACTCATTGATACACACAACTTTGGAGCTAGGGTTTCCAAAATTGGAGGTTGAGAAGCAAAATTGGAGGAGTTTCTTGCCCTAGGTGATAGATTCTTCTTGTTTTCTTCCATTCTTTGTTACTTTTGTGAATTAAACATGGGATTTCTTTGTATTTATTGGTTTAATCCATTCATGAGTAGCTAAATCTTTTGTTCTAGGATTGATTCAAGCCTTGTATGGATTGAAACCTAATTGTTTCCTTTTCTTTTAGAATTTAATGACTATTTATGTTGATTTATCTTGTTCTTAATGCCTCTAATTGACTGATCACCCTCTAGAGCGATTTCATTTAAATTATACTCGAAAGAGATAGTTTAGATGTAGAACTAGGGTAAATCAGACTAGACTTGAAGTTTAAATCAACTAACGGATGGTTTGTCGGGTAGAATAGAGATATATCTATCGACCTAGTTTTGTCAGATTAAGATTGGCTCTTAAGGCATACTTTCATTAATTTGTAACAAGAGATTGAGCAAGTTTAATGAGACGTATAGAATTGATTTTGACTCGAGAGAGCGTTTCAAGTACTTTAGAATCTTAGGCAAACATAGATTGTTATTTAAAGACTAAAGGAAGGGAAATTAATTAGGGTTCATGAAATACAATGGTGAGAATTAATCCTAGGCTTAGTTAATTGATAAATTAAATCTTTCTTGTTTGTTTCTTTATTTTTATTTTAAAATTAGTTTTCAAAACCAGTTTCCAAAAGAATTTGATTTGTTCAACTTAATTGAGTTCATTAACCTGTTGTTTGACTGGGGTTTTAAAACAAATCTCTGTGGGACGATAATTTATTACTACATTACGATCCGTACTCTTGCGGGTGAACAGTACAAGACAAAGCAGGCATTCCTGCCTCTTCATACTACCTTACATCTTTCCCAGCTAGCTACTTTCATTCTGGTATACTGAAAACATTTTGGAAAATAGTGAGATTGGAAATCTCAATAGCAGTTTATTCCATATCATGTGTGCACTTATATATATATACATATACATCAATTTCATAAACCTGTGCATATAATGAAAGCATATATCTCTTTTAAACCAATACCTGTAGGATTTTCCAATCATAGCCCTCACGGCTACTCGATAACCCACACGGTTATAGGAATTTAATTGTAGCCCTCACAGCTACTCAATAACCCTCACGGTTATAGGAATTTAACTGTAGCCCTCACAACTACTCAATAACCCTCACGGTTATAGGAATTTAACTGGCAAAGGGGGAGCGACCCACCTAGGCCTTGGAGTACTCCATAAATATCATCAATATCATATCAGGAATAATGCCCATTTAAATGCCACAGATATTACAAAATTATATATATAGAAATTTATATTATGAATTAAACTACTACCTGGATACCAGAGCTATTTCCTGAACCAGATCCTTTACTTTCCATTGTCTCGGTGAACTCATACCAATATCATAGCCTATCTACACATCATTTTATAATAAGAGTAAGTTAATATACGTACTTCTATATTTATACTATGCGTCTCTCTCGGGTCCTAATATGATTGTGACTACCCCACTATTTATATTTATGAATCATCATTATTTACTATAACCATCTTGACTATTCAAGATTAAAAAGATCACTTTTAATTATTTTACTCCAATTAGTATTTCTTATTCTTAATGTTTGACTAATAATTACCTCAAAACTCCAACACTTGATAACAAAAAGAAACCCCATTCATTAACAATACTGTTCTAATCCACGGTCATTTTGAATCATCTCATCAACAGTCTCAAATTCATTCCAGATCCCAAAATCTTTCAAAAATCCAAAATGAAAAACTATAACAAATATAACATTACTTATCACATTAATTCTTTACTAATTGAGTTCTTCTCTATGATCTTGAAACTAGATGGTGCCTGGTATCCAAACTTGAACTTTTCCAAATTCCATTATCAACTTAATCCTTCTCACTAAGTCACAAACAATTGTATTCAACCACAAAGAAATCAAATTCCATGCTTCTTAAAACGACAACTCCAATTGTAAAACTGAAAATATTTAATTTCCAAACATCAAACAACCATTATAAAATTCTATTACTCTCTTGTTTATTTTCTTTCTCTTTAAATATTTTACTTCTTGTAAACTTCAAATAGCATAGAAGTGTGCGCATTGGGGGTCACCATATAAGACTGTTGTCATGGATTCCGAAATTCATTTTAGTTTAATCACTTTTATTTCGTCATTCAATTTATAGATATATATACATATATATATATTATCAACTTCTACTTAGTTTTTTTATCACCTCCTAAGACCTTCATTTCACTTCTGAAATTTCCAGCTTTGAAATCACTACTCCCTCTGTCATTTGATAGCTTTTAAATCACATTCTACTAGTTTAATACATAATCTCACAGTCCAAATCAACAATTATTTAGACAGCACAAGCCCATTAATAACCTTTACCGTAAAACCAATTCATAGCAACAACTTTACTATGTGTGTGTGTATACAAATTAGCCCTCACCCCTACTGGTTCAATTAAAGCAACATATATATTCTTATCCCATGCATTTAAATAAATTCCAGAATCACATAAATTATTTTACCTTCATAAAATCCTTACATAGAAACTTAAATAAATTTTCAAACTCAAAAGCTATTTCTAGAAATCATTAATTCAAAACCTCAAGCACATCTATTTACCAAATATATGGATTACACTTAGATTCCTACTTAGCAACCTTAAATATTCTGTAATTATTTCAAATCCTTTGCTAATACTTAACTAACTCCGTACTCATTCAAAACTGAAATTTTAACTTGTAATTGCAACAACTAACCTCTTCTCAATCAAAATGCTTACAATGCTTCTTTAATTTATATTGATAGCCCAGGAGATTAATTCCTTGACTGCCATTATGGTCAAATGACCACACGGCTAAACAGAACCAAGAACAAGAAAATAATAACGAAGAATATAAAACAAAAATCGAAGAACAACAAGAACAATCGGTCTTGAAGAGGAAAGAGAAGAACAGGGGTACAGATAATTCAAATCAACACCCAACTCAGAAAAATTTCACATGCATAATTTTCATGTTTTATCTACACTTAATCTTATAAATTCACCACCATTGATCCTCATCACCGACGGCTCTGGCGGAAAACAGGGGAAGAAGAACAATAGGGGATTTCAACAACTTCAGAAATTAAACATGCAAAACACAATTATGGGTTCCTTCTCTTAATTCACACCTCACTAATTTCTTTCTTGGCATTGCCGTCAGCGACAAAACAGAGCAAAACGAAGAACAAATAAAAAATTCCAAAACTTCAGAAATCAAACATGCAAGACACTCTATAAACGTAGACTTACTCCTAATAACGTTTAATTAAGCTTTCAATCAATGTTCACCCAGAAATCGCAAAGAACAACGGCGGATGAACAGTACCCACCGAATGGCAAATCTAAAATCAAACCAACACTCTCATACAAGTTGAAATTTCTTTTAGGGAAACTCAAAATCTAATCTTAAACTTTGATTTAATCAGTTTATGTGCTTCAAACACCCAAGCCCCAAATCGGCCTCACATGAAACCACTCAAATCGGAGAAATAGAGGGAAGAAAGAGAAAGAAGACACTCACCCACACTCGAATCTCGTCTTGCATGAACCATCAGAGCTCCATAGCGCCGGAATCACTGTTGTTGAAGTCGCCGGTGTTCGCTGGCCCGGGAGAGAGAGCACGAGAGAGATGAGAGAAAGTGAAGAAAGAAGAGAGAGAGAAGGAAGACGGAAATGGAGAAGGAAGGAGGGAGTATATAGAATTTTTATTGGATTAATTTACCCTTTTGCCCTTCCAACTTGTATTCTTTTCAGTTTAATCCCTATTCTTAATCTTTTCATTATTTTCAATTTGATCCCTTCTCTGAAAATATGATTTTCCAAAAATTAATTTTTATACCATATTAGAGATTTTGCTACCCATAAATTTCTTTGAGCCTAAAAATAAATTTTCCTAAAGTTCCCAAATTTAAATTTGTCTTCTAATTATTCTTCCTTAATTAATGAAGAAAATAAATTTTTAATAAATCCCTATTATTTCTAATCCAAATTTTGGGGTGTTACATAACCCATTGCCTTGCCCGGTTTAATACCTGGTCCGGTTTTTTGAACCTTGCTATAGGTATTAACAACTTCATCATAAAGATTCCTAATGCCAACATAGCAATTAATAACTTACAATTTAGCTTTTGTCAAAGTAAATTTGAGATGGAAACCAATTGGTGCCACCGTTTACTTTGCCAAAGGAATTAACAACTTTATCATAGGGATTTATAATACCAGAATATCGATTAACAACTTATAGTTTTATTGTTGCCAAAGTGAATTGGAGATAGAAACCAATCAATACCATTGTTAACAAGTTCGCCGTAGGTATTAACAATTTTATCATAGGTTTTTCCAATGTCCACATAGCGATTAAGAACTTACAGTTTGAAGAAGTTTCAACACCAAGCAAGGGATGAGTCCATATTGAAGAAGTTTCAGCCAGTATAATAAAGCTGTTCAAACCAATATGGACAATGGATAAAGCAAGTAAGAATTTTGCAGAAATGTATCTTCGATATGTGGGCATTAGAAATCCGAATGCTAAATTTGTTAATACTTATTTACAAGTTATTAATAGTGACACTTCGTTTCCATCTCAAATTCACTTTGCCAACAACAAAATTGTAAGCCATAAGGTCGAGGAACTACTTACTCGGTAAGAAATTGAAATTGGCGGCAAGAAATACGTTAACCTTGTCACCATACACTTGAATTATCTCCTTTGTTTTTCCGGTCCTCTTCTGTACTCTACCCTGAAATTATATAGTTTTGATGTCAAATTTTTTGTGTTGGATTTCATCATTAGATTATACATAAATTAGTGACATTTTGATATTTTATGGACGAAAAATGGTTCAATTTTCAATTTTATATGATTTTTCAAAAATTTAATGCTCTAACTTGGAAAAAATACAGAATATTAAGCATTAAATCTTTTAAAAATCTTATAAAATTGAAAACTAAACTATTTTTCTTCCATTAGATATCAAAATGTTACTAATTTTATGTAGAATCTAATGATGAAATCAAACACAAAAAATTTAACCCCAAAACTATATAATTTCAAGGTAGATAACGGAAGAGGACTGGAAAAGCAGAGGAGAGAATCCAACTCTGACCCCTGTCACCATATTCGCTATTGCCTCACATTCTCTATACACCTCGTGGCAGCAAAATCAATGTTTTCCAAATACTTTCTAATGGTTCATATATCATCTGGTTTCTTATAAGAGCTTAAAATTTAAATTGTTTTGATCTTTTTGATAATATTTTATTTGGAGTTTTTTAAATATTTAATATTCTTTTACCATTCATGCCCCTAATTAATCTCTATTATCTCTCCTCATCCCTTTTTCATTCTACATTCATCTTTATCCTTTTTCATTTGTAGAAAGATCATGGGTAGATTTACACTTCAACCTTAAATAAGATTTAAGTTTTATTACTTCAAATTCAACAAAACTCAAAAGCAAAAAATTGTCTTCATGAGTATCAATCAGTCCCCACGTAAACATCCAAATAAACACATTCACACATATTAATGTTGGGTTTTAACCCGAAACCTTATCCAAGTATGGCATGTTGCGCTCCCACGCTAAGACAACCACCATTATACAACAAATCTGTCTCACTCTAAATCTATGGCATTTGATTTCCTTAGCGATGTGAGTATGCATCTGAAATAGACGTTATCTATCCCTCCACCACATTTCATCTTCATAAGCACACGCATATATAATTATATTTCAAGTTGTGATGAGGTTAATTAAGACACAAGAAACATATATTTTCAAATGTACATCCTAGAAGACTTTTGATAATCTAATATGTATGTCTATGTCCTGATAATTATATGCAACGTATACACGAATTAAGAAATAATTTTCAAAGCTTAAGATGCCTCTATCATACATTAAGTTATGCAAATGGTGAATAAGTATAAAATACACAATGCCAATTTGTTGTAGGGCATCACCTCATGACACGAATGCAAAGGACGATATAAATCATATTCTTTGCATATAAAAGTAACTGTTATAGCATTTAGTTAGCCATCATCATTAAATATATTTGTCTTCTTCCTCTTAATCATGGGTTGCTCTCACCACACGAGATATGACAACTACAATTAAATTAATCATGAGACCATATTCAGATGCCACTAGTCCAGTTTCTCCGATGGAGGATAAGAACACGCGAACAACTAATCTTGAAAAGTAATATGCTGTAGAATGTACGAATTTCATCACTAATTAAAACACCAATAGAGCTATAGTATTATATGGGGCAAAAGTGGACTTTTATTCCTCTAATTTTTTTTAAAAAAGTTTTAGTTTTAGACCTTAACTTTAAAAAATATATATTTTCAGTTTTCTAACCTAAATACCATTAAACTCAAATGATAATCTTGTCTTTTAATCATTTTTTTAAAATTAATAAACTCAACATGGCAGTATATAGCGGCCCAAAAAATATGGCAGTATACTGTATATATATATATATAATACTTTATAATTTACACATTATTATTTTTGTTCGATAGAAAATTAAGAAACCAATATTAAATTATGTATAAAATTAAAGGATTGAAATTATAGTTTCTCTCTATATTAATAGAAACAAACGTAATATGTCCTTTTATTCTTGGATAGAACAAGTTGTGAAAAGCAATATTATAAAAATATCATATATACTAAAGAGAATTTCTACCTAAAGTACTAAAGCACTGGACATTGTGCATATTATAAAATATTTTTTTTACTCCCTCTGTTCCTAAATATATGATCTAATTGATTTTTTTGAAAAATTCTAAGAAAGCTAAATAAAATACTTATAAATTGATTTACCTAAATTTTTTATAGTTTATTTGATTTATAAGTTAAGCTAACATATAATATAATCATACACAAAATTCGTTACGATTAAGTGACTCATTTAACTTCCTTAACATTTTCAAAAAAATCAATTGAGTTTTATATTTAGGAACGGAGGAAGTAAATGGATATAATCACACTTTTTTTTTTGTTGGTCAAAAGATATAATCACACTTAGAAGCTCTTGATTATGACTGAAATTAATATGTACAGTTCATATCTATTTTTTAAACGAACTGACTTATACACCAATATATTTTCACTATACGTAATAGGTTGAGGAATATGCGATGCTTATTGTAATTAAATATTTATACTTTTCACATGAAACAAATTACCTTCATTGAAAATATATCATTTCCACATACACGAACCAAAACCAAAACGAACTGTCTTCAAGCTTATCGCTTCATGTACGTGGTAAGCTCTATAAATAGATGCTCCTCTTTCTCAATTCCCCACACTCAAAACCAAAACCCTAATACACAAACCTAGCAAACAATGAAGACTGGTGCACTCCTCTTCTTCTTCTTTCTCTTTGCCTTCACCAAAGCTGAGTTTGTGTATGACACAAACGGCGACCTCCTAAAAAATGGAGGCAATTACTACTTATTGCCACCGGCAATTGGAGGCGAAGCAATCACAGGTGCTGCCATTAAAAAAGGTGGTAACAACTGCTCTCTTGCCGTAGTCCAAAAATTATTGCACAATAAAGGGTGGCCAACAAAAATTGCAACTCCATTTCGCGTGGTTTACATTACTACTGATTATCCTTTAAATATATCATTCGCTCATTTGCCATTAGGAACATGCACTAAGAATCCCAATTGGCTAGTCACTAGGGCCATCGGTTTTGGAGATCCTGTGATGGTTGGAGATGCTAAGGAATTTCCCACTCCTCTTTCTGGTTGGTTCTATATCAAACCCTATGATTCTGCTAAGCATCATTATAAGCTTGTCTTCTGTTTTAAACAAGGTAAATGTGGTCATGTTGGTGCCAAGATTGATAGCCTTAAAAACAAGCGTTTGATTGTCACGGAAGACAAAAAAGTAGAACCATTGGTGTTCAAGTTTGGCAAAGAAACCAGTCTTGATGATGAGATTGCCTCTGATATATTAATGGTGGTGTGAATGCTGCAGAATAATTAAACATCTCTATGGGCTTCCTATATATATATATATATCCAGAGTGTGAAAAAAAATAATGTGCTTGTGTATATATTATGTATATCTCCAGAAATAATAATGCGTTTGTGTGCGTCTGTGTGAAATTGGTTCCCAGCAGCTTTGTTGTACCATGAATGTAAACGCAACTTGTACATGTAGAAGTTGTCTCAACCTGAATAAAAAGCTATTGTTATGTTTTGTGTGAGATTGATACGTTTATTTTTTGAGATTAACATGTAATGACCGTTAATAGATTATATATATATATATATTAACTTGATCTTACATACACAAAGAGCTTATATATATATATATTTCCTGTATTACCAACCATACCATGTAGCTCTAAATGAATATGTTTTTTCCAGTGTTTAGTGTTTATTCGTAATTTCTGATAACCACAATCATACCACTCTGTTATTTATTATAAGTCCATTATAACTAATTTTTACTTACAAAAAATTGTTAGTTAGATCATTAAATATGTCTTAGATTGATTAAATTTTCCAATACTACTCATATTCAAAATTTCTCTCTCTCTCTCGTCATTGATAAATTATTCTCACATCTCTCTCCTCTTTCTCTCTTCCCATCAAAAATTATATAAGGTTAAAGTTGGAAAACAATCATTAATAACCTTTAAGTTGGCTTATATTTAGAAACAATTTTTTTTTGTAATTGGACTTATAATAAGGAATTGAGTGTGGTTCTAGTCAAAAGCTTATCTGCTTCATTTATACTTTGATTCTTACAATAAGAAATTTTAAGGAGTATTCTTTTCACTCCTAAATATTAGAAAAACTAAATTATACGTTTGACATTCTAAACTTACATAATTTTTTTTTAATCTCGAATTTAAAAAAAAATATTTATTAACACTATTAGTGTTATATAATGAAAAATATTGATTCAATAAATTTAATTGGTAACTCATATTAAACTTTAACAAACCATTCTTAAATTTTAATATAATACTCTAATATATGTTTTTTATATTTTAAATTAAAATAAACATATTAAGCCATACACGTAACATATCAAGTGTTTTAACTTTTTTAAGAGGTATGTTTTAATTTTTAAAAACAAAAATAATATATTGAACATTTTAAATTTAGCAACAAGTTTATTTTAATTTTACAGAAATTATTATATTAAAATTAAAACATGTTTCATTGATATTTTATTGTAAAATCATCATTTAAGTGTGTTGAATCAATATTTTCCATTAAATGATACTAATGTTAAAAAAAAGTAAATGAGACTAATGGTATTAAGATTTAAAAGGTAGATTTAAGGTATTAAACTGAAATTTGATAATAATCAAATGCTTGCCTTACAACAATGACAGTTGACCAAACAATAAAAAAGAAACAATGACCATTGGTTGTTATATTTATTGAATAATCATTCTTTTTATGCTATATCATTTGATCCAAGAGTGATATGAAATTATGAGAAAAAAATAAAATAAAAGAAGAACCCAATCCCAATACTACGAGCCCATTTTTTTTGAAGTAAATGATAAGAATCATTGTGTCTAGATGCAATTGCGAACGATCAAGAAATATAATTTGCGGAGGAATATACAAATTTAACCACAAATGGAAATATAATATTATGTAGGTAAAAGTGCACTTCTAGTCCTCCAACTTTCAGTTTTATAAAATTATTATTTTTTAATTATTTAACCCTCATATTTTTAATATGAAAGATATCAGTTTTACTAATAATAATTATTATTTTTTACAAATTAAACATAAGATATCGACATTAAAGGATATTTTGTTGATATAAAAAAATGTTAATATTGGAATTTTTAATAGTAAAACTAATAATATTTGGATTAGAAGTTTGAGAAAACAGTAAATAAAATTAAGAGACAAAAATAAAATTTTATATAAATTTAAAAAATGAAAAATGCATACTTTAATTTTGCCAATTATATACACACACATTGAAGCATACCAGGTCTTTTCCGACTTAATAACGACAACTTGTAATATAAAAACATCGTACTCGGGAAAATTTGTACCAAAAGATTCGAGCACTAGACATTGTGCATACTATAATATAAATAATGTACTCCATATTCACAAGCACGTATAGAACACACACAAACATATTAGGGTAATTACTTATAGATCCCGTGTAAAGAACTTAATTAATATAAGGTCTCACGAAATCGCATAATTAATTTCAGGTCCCTAACACAAAGTTGTTATCGCATGCTCATTAAGTTGTTATTGTAGGCCAAACAGTTGTTATTGTCTGGCCAAAAGTTGTTACCCAATTATCAGTCACTAACAACTGAATGAGCAGGCGATAACAATTTTTTGGCCTACAATAACAACTTAATGAGCATGTATAACAATTTGTGGCTCACTATAACAACTAAATGAGATGTGTACCAACTCTTGTTCAGTAACAACTTTTGAGTTGCCAATAACAACTGAATGAGCAGGCTATAACAACTTTGTGGGACCTGAGATTAATTACGCGATTTCGCGTGGGACTTGAGATTAATTACGCAATTTCGTGGGACCTCATGATAATTAAGTTCCTTACATGGGACTTGTAATTAATTTTCCTAGCATATTATTCTTTCTCTATTTACAAGCACCTAGTTTAACTAGGAGGACGGAGTTGTCTGCAAGCTTAATCACTGGTTCTGAGTTCACACCATATGTATATATGAAGTTACATTAAATCCTCGCTCATTATGAGAGATTTGCTATACTTATGGTCCTTATAATCACTTTTACCTCCTACAGGACAAAACTCCCTTTATATACTTGAAAAGCACTATGATTATATGTGCGGTGTAGCGCGCCTTTGGGTCTGTCCTTGAAGAAAATAAGAACTAAGGGGATAGTGGAAGCTAACCCCCGAATATCGTTCTCAAGGAGCCTGTATGAATTAATTCCTAGTAACTAATGCAAACCAGTTAAAATGGGTAAAAAGCATTGTATTTGGGTTTTTGTGTAAAATTGTTGTAAAGAGTATGATATGTTAAAAAGCAAATAAAAGATTGAATTAAAATGGGAGATTTGGATAAATGGGAATAGGTAATCCTTGATTATTAGAGGCTTAAACAATCATTGCTTCAAATTATGTTTGGGAAATTCTTTGGCTAATCAAAAGGTCCCTAGAGGAATCCCTCTAGGCTAGGCTTGGGTTGGGTGGATTCACTACTACAGAAATTGCCTATAGCATCACTTATTTTGGGCCTATAGCAGCGCTTATAAGCGCTGCAATAGCCAGTGATGCTATAGGCTATTAGGCCTATTGCAGCGCTTGTTAAGCGCTGCAATAGGTGCCCTATAGCAGCGCTTAAGCGCTGCTATAGGATACCTAAAGTTACCTATATGGCACCTATTGCAGCGCTTAATTAAGCGCTGCTATAGGATACCTAAAATTTACCTATAGCAGCGCTTAATGAAGTAAGCGCTGGTATTGATTTTTTTTTAAATATTTCATTTTAGTTTATATACCCCACCTGCATCAGTGCTAAAATACTAGCAATTCTATACAGTTCCAGGCAACGAAAATACACCAATAACTCATCCAGAGAGCAATGTACAAATGAACCAACCATTCTAATTGGGAAACAGCCTATACTATTATATATCTACATTTGTACTTGGTGTAAAAGAGGTAGAACATAAGTGCACCATTCCTCAATTAGCGCATTCATTTTTTCCCTCGACAATGAGGGGCAACGTGCGTCTGGGTAATACTGCACAGAGAGATAAATTTGAATGGCAATCAAATCTACTTGAAATCTAATAACAAGTTCAAATACAATTAGAGTTGGCAAAATAAAAAACTTACTGTCAATGGAATGCTACATCGATCATGTGTAACTACATCCCTCATAAATTGCATCACATAGTATCCACAGTCGTTGTTATTGGGTTGGAAGGGGCACTGTAACAAAAAATACCAGATATCATATGAGAAACATTTACTTTATGTTTGAGTAGATTGTTTAAAAAATTGAATAACTTATAGAACCTGGACTGTGAGCCACTTATAAGCATCTTTCTGGTCAAGGGCTTTGGAATAACTCAAGTTAACGGAGGACCGAAAACTGGTCAATGTGCTGGAAACAAAAGAAAGTAAATTAATTTTATTAGCTAGGGTCATAAAATGACAAATGATGCAACGGATTCAAAGAATGCTGACATTCACGTACCTATTGACGAGGCGCATCAAAGCTGTGCGACTTTCTGGTTCAGCACCATACACAGGATCCAAATAGTAAATAATGGGATTCGCTTGTGCTTGCGGATAGATGACAAGCAAAAGCCAGTGCTGCCTAAAATTTTTTAGAACGTTATGTCAGTATATATAAATGATGCTTGAAGCTAAGAATACGATGAAACCTATAATGCATATCGACTTACCTTGTATTAATTGGAGCTAAGAATAAAGTCATGCCTGTTGCCTTTTAAGCTTCGCGGACTGCTCGTCATAGCTCACGCCCGCAATATGTGCTATGTCATAGGGGCTTATGAATTCGAACGAGACATAATCCCCGGCAATCATGACATGTTCGTGCAGGTGCCTTCAAAGAAACCATACAAACTCCCAATTAGTGTAAACTAATGACATTAAACGAAACCCCAATGAAAACACATTTATACCTGATCCATAAATTGATAGCGGTACCACCGAGCCATCCTTGATCAAGCACGTCCATGATCTGCTCCTTAAAAACATGCTCAACCATATTTGACACCCCAAATATACGCTTGTCGAATGGAATATTGGCAGTAAATTCGGAAGATAGGGTGGCTGCAAATGCTCGCAATCGAGCACGATTTGGCGTCTCGACGCTTGTACGTTCAATAACAGGAGGCGCTTGTACTTTCTTCTTGCCCTTGGCTTTTGTTGCCTACAAACCATGTAAATAGAAAGTCTGAAATTTTATTCCAATAAAAAAGAATGCTAGTTTAATTGATTAGTAAATAATCACCTGTGACGATGGATCAGTATGTGAACTCTTTTTCTTCATCACTTGACCACCGGTACCTTGGACATTAGGCCTTTGTGCTTTCTTTCCGGTAGAGCGTGTACCCTGAAAAAACATGTAAATAAAAGAGCATTCTTCCAACACAATGAATGCTAGTGTAAATGCTATTAGTAAATAACCACCTGTGGTGTTGGCTCAATCAAACCAATGGGCCAAGCAACGAAAGCACCGATAGCATCTTGGACGCTAGTCATCTCATCAGTAGGGAACGGTATTGGTGCTGCGTTGTTGTAGGAGGATTCAATCATTACTCTCAGTGCATTTTTAGGCAACGGCGAGTTGTGCAGGGTCGTGTTGGAAGTGTTGTAGACCTTCCCTTTGGCAACTACTTCACTGAAAGAGTAATCGATATACAGCCTGCAGTCTGACTCGCCCTACGAAAGAGTTGACAACATTAGCTCACAACGCATAATATAACAATGTCGCTGCAAGTTTGTAAGAAGAGAATGTATGAACTACCTGAGGAATTTGGGCCCGAGGCATCGTACAGCTCTCCCTTATGCTTGGACTGTCGACGGGAGGAACATTACCTTGTTGCACGAAGTTGGACGTTTGTGATGCAACATTATATCGCTGGTAAAATTCGAACATCTGCTCATACTTTCGATGCAGTTCCTCGTTCTGTCGTTGCATCTCCTCGTCCCGTCGTTGCATCTCCTCGTCCCGTCGTTGCATCTCCTCCCTCAGAGATTGAACTTCTTCTTGTAACGCTCTTACTTCGCTTTTTGATGCCCTATGTTGGCGGCCAAAGTAAGAAGAGGGCGTGACCCCTAGACCTGTGCCCCGAACACGGCCCGAATACTCAGGGCGATCGAGCGCTCTGCTCAGGAAATCATCGGGGCCAAATTTGTTGACCTCGTCAGGGTATTCTTGTGACAACATATCCTATAACAAGAAGAAATGGTTGTTAGATATTAACTTAGCAAAGTCACCAGTTAAAAAGATATTACAAAGTCCAAGAGAATGACTTACACATCGTTCACAGACTCTTCTAACCTCGTCGTGAATGATGGTACCGTCCTTTTGAGAGTGTCCCCTAAACCAGAGGCCATGCCGTGGTGGCTTCCCTTCTAGGCCCTGTTCCTTAATCTGTCAAGCAAGCCAGGTGAACACATAATTAATCACGTAAACATGTATTCATAATTTTGTATTTAGAAGCGTTACGTTACTAACATACCATATCTTGCTCTAATTCAAGAAAGCTCTTTCATCCGCCCATATACGGATATTCGCAGCTTTTAGCCGCCTGTCTATTTCTTTGACTTACTTCCTCAAACTCCGGTGTCAAACGTGATTGCACAAATTCATTCCAATGTTCCTGGGTAATTGACCCTGCGAATGCCTCTGGGGGTGTTGGAATGATCTCCCCGTCTGCATCTCTCAGGAAGTACTTGGTCAAATTTGTACGGAAACCGCGATGCATTCTGGAAGCTTTCATCATGACATACTCCCTATGAGAATCATCAATATGAAACATGGTCTGTAACAATAGAAATCATATTAGAATTGCTAGTTACAATGTTGTTATAATAAAACTAAATTGTAAAAAGGCACCTAACCTGAATCTCTGACCAAACCTCGTTCTTGCAGCTCCCCGCGGTTCTCCAATCTGTGATAGTAATAGGCACTTTCTGCCGAACAGCGCATCCAATAAAACCAGAGAGGTCTTTCGCAGTCTCCCCGATTGGTTGGTGATTTTCGTTCCATTTAAGTCTGGTCTTTTTTCCTAGAGATCTGCGCTTGAGTAGTTTACGCATAAGGGTGATGCCACGGGTAGCATCCGCCTCAACAGCCTGTCTACCCGCATCGATATCTGGCCCTACAATCGGTTGTTCTTCTTCCTCGTCGCTCAGGGGGGATCCATTTTCCTGCAAATTAAAATAATGAAACAAGACATGATTTTAGTGCAGAATAATTAAATGAAGTAGTTCACAATGTAAAACAGAAATACATACAAACTTAAATCAATATGAGGGCTTTCGTCTCTTTTTCCTCTGTGTTATATTATCTAAAATTGTTTGCTTCCTCTTTTTTGTTGGATTTAGGGTTGTGTTGAGCCAAATGCCTTCTTCATGATCACTCCTTACATAAACATGCTCATCTTCATCGTCATATCCGTCTGCATCAATCTCTTCTGCCAGTAACGTATCAAATGAAGGATTCTCTTCTATCATATTCATATCATCATCACTACTTTCATCATCAACTTGTTCGGCATAATTTTTGTTCGACTGCATGACAACTGACCAATTCTTCTTAGAAGGATCGGCAATGTAAAACACTTGTGATGCTTGGGACGGTAGAATGTAAGGATCATCCTTATATGCAACTTTAGAAAGGTCGACCGATGTAAACCCAAATTCATCTAACCGCAGTCCACTATGGTTGTTAACCCACTGACATCGGAACACAGGAACCCTGAACATGGTGTAATCTAACTCCCAAATGCAATCAATCACACCAAAGTATGCCATCTTCGCATATATAGGATTTGTATCTCTCGCACTGGATATATGTAATGCCTCGGCAACAAGTGTGACTCCACTATTCTGCATTGTGCTTTTTTCATCCTGGTCTTTTGTATAGAATGTGTAACCGTTGATTGCATAGGCGGTGTAGGAAAATGCGTGCAAACCCGGTCCTTTCGACAGCCAAAACAATCTTTCAGAAACTGATCCAGCATTAAGATCAAACTGCTGACAAATGTGAGCATTGAACCATCTAATGAATGTTTTGTTGTGCTCCCTTGTAATCAAACTCTCATTTCTATCACCGTGTATTTCCCGCAGGAGTTTTTTGTGTTCTTCAACGAATGGTTCAACCTCAGGAGTGTTGTGAAGAATATACAAGTGAGCAAGCTCCTTTTCAGCATTCGAAATGCGTATTAAGTTGAACCCACTTATTCCTTTCCCCAATAATCGCCCATCGTGACGAGACTTCGGCAAACCAACATGTGCGACACTTGATAAGTAATCGGCACACAAATCACTCGCTTCTTCAACGATGTATCGTTCAGCAATACACCCCTCTGGTCGATATCTGTTTTTGACATACCCCTTTAAAACTTTCATGAACCGCTCAATCGGGTACATCCATCTCAAATAGACTGGGCCGCACAGTTGAACCTCTTTGACCAAGTGTACAGTAAGGTGAACCATGATATCAAAGAAGGATGGGGGGAAATACATTTCAAGTTCGCACAGGATACGAATGATCTGCCTCTGCAAATCCTGCAACCGTCCTATATCAACCACTTTACTACAAATGAGCCTGAAGAAAATACACAGTCTAGTGATCGTCCTACGCAGTTTCTTGGGTAAAATGTTGCGTATGCCGACCGGTAAGAAATTTTGCATCAGGACGTGACAATCATGAGATTTCAGGTTCTTCAACTTCAACTCTTTCACGGATACAAGGTTCTTTACATTTGAGGAGTAGCCTTCTGGAACTTTGATGCCATTCAGGAATTCACAGAATGATCTTTTCTCTTTCTTCGAAAGGGTGTATGCTGCTGGAGGTAAATAAGTGCGGTATCCTCTCTCGACAGGTGCCAACTCTTGTCTTATTCCCAACTTGAGCAGATCTAACCTTGAATTGACACCATCCTTTGTTTTTCCTTGCATATTTAGCAACGTGCCAATTAGGTTATCACAGATGTTCTTTTCAATGTGCATCACATCCAGAAAGTGCCTAACGTATAAGGACTTCCAATACGGGAGTTCGAAGAATATGGACCTCTTCTTCCAGCCACTTGTCAACACATTTTTAGCAAAAGGCTTGCCAAAATCATTCTCCAACGCGTTCACCTTTTCAAAAACGTCATCCCCGGTCAATATCCTCGGTGGCCTACCTTCTTCTAAGCTCCCGTTAAATGCCTTCTTCCACCTCCGCCAATGATGTTTTAACGGCAAGAACCTCCGATGTCCCATGTAAACATTTTTCCTACAATGCTCCAGCCACATCGAATGGGTATCATCTTCACATATAGGGCACGCACCATATCCTTTGATGCTGTATCCGGACAAATTACCATACGCTGGGAAATCATTTATTGTGCCAAACAACATGGCCCTCAATTTGAAACTTTCTTCCTTACATCCATCAAAAACCGTCTCACCCGAATCCCATATATGCTTCAGGTCTTCAATCAAAGGATCCAAGTACACGTCTATATCGTTGCCGGGCTGTCTAGGCCCGGAAATAAGCATGGAAAGCATCATAAACTTGCGTTTCATGATCAAATTTGGCGGGAGGTTGTATATCATCAGAATCACTGGCCATGTACTGTGAGTACTACTCTGAACTCCATGCGGATTGATTCCATCGGTTGCCAATGCAAGCCGTAGGTTTCTCGGTTCTTCACCGAAATCAGGGTACTCGTAATCAATTTTTTCCCATTGGGGGGCGTCTGCGGGGTGCCTAAGCTTGATGTCTTTAATCCTCTCATCAGCGTGCCATGTCAAAAGTCTTGCAACATCTGCATTACTGTACATGCGCCTAAATCTTGGAATGATCGGAAAGTACCACAACACTTTAGAAGGACTCCTACCTTTCTTTCCATACCGAGACGTGCTACATTTAGGACACTTCTCCAACGACGAATACTAGTTCCGGAATAAAATACAGTCGTTGGGGCATGCATGTATTTTCTCATATTTCATACCGGTCGACCGGAGAATTTGCTTCGCCTCGTATGTTTTCGAGGGGAGTACATTTGCTTCTGGGAGTATATCTCGCAGAGCGGACAGCAGCGCGGTGAAACTTGCATCACTCCAACCGTATCGTGCCTTCAGGTTATACAATTTAAGCACCGCACTCAATCTTGTGTATTTGCTGCATCCCACATACAAAGGCGTCTCTGCATCGCTCTTCAGTGTCTCAAACATTTCAGGATTCTCCTCACCCACCACGTTCAACATTTCTTCAAGATCATCGCTCTCATCACACATGTCTCTATCAAGCACATTCGAAGCGCTACTAAGATCAGGTACCCGGTCTCCGCATTCATCTTCATAGGTCTCACCGTGCTTTGTCCATCGTGTATAAGACTGATCGATTCCATGACAAATTAAATGACTTAACAAGTCAAGAGGACGAACACGCTTCCCATACAAACATTTCAAACAGGGGCATACAATTCTGTTAGCATTCTCTGCATGCTCTGCAGCAAAATCAATGAACTCTTTTGCTCCATCTATATATTCCCTTGAACGCCGATCACAAGACATCCATTTCCGATCCAACATGGTAACCTACTAAAGGAAAGTGGCGGTAAGATGTACATAATGAATTACACATTAGGTAGCCACCCCAAGATGTTACCTTAATTTCTTAACAAAAAATCGGCAGCATAACAGCTACAAAATGAACATTCCCAGGCTCAAGGCCCTCTATTTTTAGCATAGAAATGGATAGCCCACAAAATACCAATCATCAACTCAATAATTTTCCAGTCTTTAACAACAGATCTCACAGAGCTTATATACATATATAGCATTAATGGGCACAAATATACAATTACTACCACATCAAAATTAGACATGAGACTCTAATGAAACCACAATTAGATTACTCATAATTCAATGGAGAAAGGAAAATTAAGAACATACCTTATATGTGGCAAAGTTGATTAATATAAGCTCTCAAACTGTTCAAAAGTATCTCACTTTTAGTCCCCCTTTTTGCCAACAAACTATGAGGCAACTGTAGGCTCCTATAAAAAATCAAGTAATTAATCCCCTAACTCCTTTTAAGGCTCTTTGCCCATAAAAATACTCATACAACCAATTAAAGCTCAAAACCCAAAGAATCAAGATTCTAAAAAAAATAAATTCCATAAAAACTTTCAAATGCTTGGAACTTAGAACATTAGTTAAAATTCAAAGACAACCAGAAATTTAAAATTATAACTCCTACAAATCTGTCATTATTAATATATAATAGGTGCTTGCAAGTGTTTATAATGATAAAGTACCAAAGTCAAGATAACCTTAAATTATTAGACAAAAATGTTCTAACCATCGCTGAGTAAAAACCTTGTAATTATAAAAAGAGTGAATCTAACATCTTCCAATTATATGGTCTCCTTCACTCTCTATACGCCATATGATGAGCCTATGATACCTTTTCATTAGTTATAAGCTTGAACAAGAAATTAAAAAGACCAGAATCCACAATTTATCTAGCTCACAGCCATAAAATGTAAACCCAGATTGAGTAATTGAAAATACATACCTTGTATCTGTCAAAAAATTCCACCTGCATGAATTAAAGGAACAAAGATGTTATCAAAAGGCCACAAGCTTATTTTTAACATTAGAATTCACCAGTAAAGCTAACAAAAGAGAACTTTTAAGCAAAACTCGTAATCAACCCATATAAAATTCATACACACATACTTTGAACACTATTGCCAATACATTTGGCAATGCATCTAAGGTATGGTATAATCATGGGCAAAAAATTAATCTAAGGTATCTATTTTTACGTGTAACAATCACAAATTTCTAAGATGAAGATTTTATACTACTTTTACAATTCAATGGAAAATATCAGTCATGTAAGCGAATATTTCCCTTCAAATATCTATTGAATAATAAATGATTTATCCAGAACATTATAACAAGAAATTTCAGAACAGCCACATATGATCTAACTCTACCAGTGAACAAAAAGAACTAAATTCAAAAGTAGTTAGAAAAATAACACCAATAAAAGTGAGCTGGATAACTGTAAAACTAAGCTTGCCTTTTGCATCAATATCCTTAGCTTCCAAAGATTTGTGCTCTTAATGATGACATAATCTTCTCCCACATTATGTTCATGTTTGTAACAAAAGTAATAGTTAAAATTGGCTCAATGGCATACAGGATTCCAATCTGACTAAGCAGCCTCCATAATGGTTCTGGTCTTGCCCCAATTAGAACCTCAAAAAATTGACCTAGAAACCACAACACATAAGAATGGTGCATGTGTTCTTGACATCAAAAAATTTTCAAATGATTATTGCAAACCCTTTTTTAAAACTTACCAAACTCCATACTTATTAAAAACAAAAATCTTAACTAATAGTTAAATTCACATATGTAGGATAGTTAATTTTTAATCACATTTAAGCAACCCAAAACTGGTATCTTGTATAAAAATTCAAAGACATTTGGATTCTTCCTTAATCTTGAAATTTCCATAGTTTCAGCTCCAAGACTTCCGATTTTAGCCACTCAGAAACTTCAAGACTATTTTACTTTGAAACATTAATACCTTTAATTAATTTCAAATATTTAAACTGAAATTTTTAGAAACCTAAAATCAAAGCAACACACGTACAGTAATCAGAGCAACACACGTACAGTACACTCACAGTTCAGACCCGATCAATTGCTCCCTGTTTTGGCTAAACAAGTTGGAACCTATAACTTCCAACACTTCAGACAGAAGCATTTCCTGGAGATATATACTAGGCCATGATTAATTGAATTTTCTCTAACATCAACCAGAAAACAAAAGCCTTTCTTGCATGGACAATCAAAATACTAGTCCATGATTAATTGAATTTAATCGGTTCATTGAGAGGAATAAGTGGAATAAAAGAATGATAACAAAACATATTCATTGATCGTTAAAGGGCGATGGACAAATGAAACCCCATAACCCATTGGGAATCTTGAAGAAATGACATTAAACTAGAATCTAAGAATAACCCAATCGAAACCCCTTCTCAGAAATGACATTAATCGAAGAAACTGAGAATAGAAATAGAGATAGGAGACTCACCTAAACTAGAATCCGGTCTTGCATGGACAATCAGAGCTCTCTCTCCATCGCTCGCCGTCGCTGGACACGAAGGCCGCCCTGGATTCGAAGAAACGGAGACAAGAACGAAGCTTTGGGTTGAAACGGAGACAAGAAGCTTTGGGTTCTGAGCAATATAATAGGAATAAATATCTCGCTTCTCAGCTTTGAGGAAATAAGGAGGGAAAACCAAAAAATATTTGGGGAATTTTGGGAATGTGGCGCGCCAAGACAGATGTTGAAAATAAAAACACAGAGCCCTATAGCAGCGCTTAAGCGCTGCTATAGGCAACCAAGGGTTTATTTAAATACTATTTAAATTGTTTTAAATATTATTCCCCTGGGGTTTATTTTTTGTTGAAAAAATATGTAAAACAATTAGCCAATTTTTTTAAAATTGTTTTAAATATTTTTTGAAAGAAAAAATATTTAAAACAATTTTCCAATTTTTTTAAATTGTTTTAAATATGGTATAAGCCCCTGGGATTTATTTTATGTTGAAAAAATATATAAATCACTTTGCCAATTTTTTTTAAATTGTTTTAAAAATTATTTAATATAAAACATAAACCCCAGGGGCCTATACCAGCGCTTAAGCGCTGGTATAGGCCCATGGGGTTTATTTTTTATTTGAAAATATATTTAAAATAATTAGGCAATTTTCTTTAAATTGTTTTAAAAATTATTTAATATAAAAAATAAACCCCAGGGGCCTATACCAGTGCTTAAGCGCTGGTATAGGTAGGGGTGAGCAATGGGCGGGCTGGGTAACCCGAAGCCTAACCCATCGCCCGCCCATTTAATATTAGATGGGTATGGGTTAGCCCATACCCGAGCCTCAACCCATTCAAGCCCGAACTAAATGGGTTCGGGTTAAATGGGCGGGTTAAATGGGTTATGGGAAAACCCATTAATCTCTTGACCTATTTTTTTATTATTACAGATTTCTAAATTTCTTATCAAAGTTAATAATTCAAGCATCACATTCACATATTAAAAGTGACAGCAAGATCTACAACTCCACATCCATGTTTACATCATAGTTTGTTGCACAAAAGAACTTAAATTTAGATAAATACCATAATTACAGGAATGCTACTGACTCACTCTTAATACTCATGGACAAAATTAAAACAAATTGAAAAAAAATATATATATATATATATAAATGGGCGGGCATAGGCAGCCCAAGAGTGCACAAAAGAACTTAAATTTATATAAATACCATAATTACAGGAATGCTACTGACTCACTCTCAATACTCATGGACAAAATTAAAACAAATTGAAAAAATATATATATATATAAATGGGCGGGCATGGGCAGCCCAAGAGTGCACAAAAGAACTTAAATTTATATAAATACCATAATTACAGGAATGCTACTGACTCACTCTCAATACTCATGGACAAAATTAAAACAAATTGAAAAAAAAATATATATATATATATAAATAGGCGGGCATGGGCAGCCCAAGAGTGCACAAAAGAACTTAAATTTATATAAATACCATAATTACAGGAATGCTACTGACTCACTCTCAATACTCATGGACAAAATTAAAACAAATTGAAAAAAAAAATTATATATATATAAATGGGCGGGCATGGGCAGCCCGAGGGTGTGCCCATCGCCCGCCCATTTAATTTTTGAATGGGCTGGGTTTGCACCCGCCCATCATGGGCTTTAATTGGGCGGGCTTTAAATGGGTAAAAATTGCGGGCAGTGGGCTAGCCCATCGGGTTTCGGGTATTTTGCTCAGCCCTAGGTATAGGCCCATGGGGTTTATTTTTTATTTGAAAATATATTTAAAATAATTAGGCAATTTTCTTTAAATTGTTTTAAATATTATTTAATATAAAAAATAAACCCCAGGGGCCTATACCAGCGCTTAATCGCTGGTATAGGCCCATGGGGTTTATTTTTTATTTGAAAATATATTTAAAATAATTAGGAGCGCTGGTATAGGACCCTGGGTTTATTGTTTATATTAAATAATATTTAAAATAATTAGGAAATTTTCTTTAAATTGTTTTAAAAATTATTTCATATAAAAAATAAACCCCAAGGTCCTATACCAGCGCTTAAGGGCTGGTATAGGCCCCTGGGGTTTATTTTTTATATGAAAATATATTTAAAATAATTAGGCAATTTTTTTTAAATTGTTTTAAATATTATTTCATATAAAAAATAAACCCCAGGGTCCTATACCAGCGCTAAGCGCTGGTATAGGACCCTGGGGTTTATTTTTTATATGAAATAATATTTAAAATAATTAGGCAATTTTTTTTAAATTGTTTTAAATATTATTTCATATAAAAAATAAACCCAGGGGCCTATACCAGCGCTTAAACGCTGGTATAGGCCCCTGGGGTTTATTTTTTATATGAAAATATATTTAAAATAATTAGGCAATTTTTTTAAATTGTTTTAAATATTATTTCATATAAAAAATAAACCCCAGGGTCCTATACCAGCGCTTAAGCACTGGTATAGGCCCCTGGGGTTTATTTTTTATATGAAAATATATTTAAAATAATTAGGCAATTTTTTTTAAATTGTGTTAAATATTATTTAATATAAAAAATAAACCCCATGGGCCTATACCAGCGCTTAAGCGCTGGTATAGGCCCCTGGGGTTTATTTTTTATTTTAAAAAATATTTAAAATAATTAGGCAATTTTTTTTAAATTGTTTTAAATATTATTTAATATAAAAAATAAACCCCAGGGGCCTATACCAACGCTTAAGCGCTGGTATAGGCCCCTGGGGTTTATTTTTTATTTGAAAAAATATTTAAAATAATTAGGCAATTTTTTTTAAATTGTTTTAAATATTATTTAATATAAAAAATAAACCCCAGGGGCCTATACCAGCTCTTAAGCGCTGGTATAGGCCCCTGGGGTTTATTTTATGTTGAAAAAAATATGTAAAACAATTTGCCAATTTTTTTTAAATTGTTTTACTTATTCTTTAATATAAGAAATAAACCCCTGGGGTCTATACCAGCGCTTCAGCGCTGCTATATGCTTATACCTATACCAGCACTTTTATTTATAAGAGCTGGTATAGGTCATATTATACTTATCCCATCAATTACATTTTATAAGCGCTGCTATTGTTGCGCTGCAATAGGGTATTTCTGTAGTAGTGATTAGTACCGGAATCACGCTTACTAATCCCTCAAACTACAAGTTGATTAAGCTCAATAACCAAGGTGAATTTGCTAATTGTAAGGGGCTCCTAATTCAGCAACCAGAATCCTGAATTGCCACTTAATTAATCCTAGGGTTTTAATTCATTATTGGAATCCCACATAATAAATCAAGACTCTAGGATTGAAGCCCAATGCCACTCATGCAATTTGACAAATTCAAGAGCCAATTCACAAATGCAAATGCTTGACAAAATAATCAACTACATGAGAATCCTCAAATAGCACAAAATATTAAATAAAACATTCATTTAAAATGAGGAGTCCATAAATCTAAACAAAGTTCAAGTCAATGAAGAGCAATTGTCAAGCATACACAAATGAAAATAAGTTACAAATGCTTCTACCATTCTCTAATACAAGATAAATATGAAGAATACAACCAATTGCATAAACAAAATCCTAGAATCCTAGAAATATGTAAATACAAGAGGAAGAGAGAGTGGGAGAATAAGAACACCCCTAATGAAGCTCCAAGCTCATGCTAAACACCTCCATCACCAAGGATTAATGCCTCTTAGTTGCTTCCTTCCATGCAGAAACCACCAACAAGAGAGATGAGAGTGGGTGTCATGGAGATTTGGATGGAAAAGAGTGGAAGATGAGAGATGGGAATGAGAAAGTTGAGAGAGAATGGAGTGTGTCCTGAGGTTAGGGTTCCAAATCTGAGCCAAACGGATCCCAAAGTCCACCTAAATGTGTTCTAAGTCGGGTAGAAGGAGTGGGTACCGGGTATGAACTGGGATGGGGCCTAAAAACCAGAAAAATTTTGCAAAATCGTGACTGAGAAGAGGCCCTGAAATTTGAGCTGCAGCTCAATTTCTTTCTGTAAAGAAAGTAAGCCGCGGTCCAGAAATTTGCGCCGCGGCCTAATTTGCTTCTGTAAAGAGACTGAGTTGTGGTTGAAAAATTTGAGCTGTGGCCTAACTCTCTTTTGGAAAATTGAGTTTTTTTCCATTGCAAATGAAATGTTCCACCCATGGTTCTTCAATGGTCCTACAAGTAAAAACACAATAGAAAAAGGATCAAATGCCCTAGAAATTAATTGTTTCTAATTAATTACCAATTATGGCAAATTAATCCTATTTTTATCCTAATTTCACCTAAGGGCCTAAGATCTTAATTAAGCACAATTGGACCAAAATTGCATCTCCATTATGTTTAAAACCTCATTTTTAGCATATCTAAACCATACAAATCTAAGGATTTGTCAATATTTACTTTTTACAGTATAAAATCATTTAAAACGATCTAAGTCGAATTCTCTCTCGTTGAAATCCAATGTAACTTTCAGATACAAGATGATTTGATAAAAAGACAAAAAATATTTTCACTTTATGTAAAAACGGTTAAATAATATGTGATAACTTCCAGGAATTCATGTAATTTCAGTACATTTTTCTTGAGTTTTATTCACTCATTGATATTTATGCATGTTTTAGATACTCAAGATAGGAAAACGTTTATTTGTTTTTAGTTGCATATCATTGTTCACTTGTGCATATTTTGATCCTATTTCTAATTAGTTTCTTATGTTGTCTTATGTAACTCTTGTAGGAATATTTTGATGTAATGATCAAGTAAATATAACTACTTTGCTAAGCTTAGAGACTTTTTAGGGGTGAGACAATCATGGGAAAATCACTTTGTAATGAAGAAATAAGCATTTAAGAAGTAGAACTGAGGAGGGTCTAACCCTTGCCTTCATCGCCTAGGCCTGAACATTATGGAAAAGCAGAGCATTGAGGCAGAGAGCAGTCGTGCCTAGGCCTTAACATTAGAGCCCAGGCCCTGATCGCAAGAAATAAAGATCGAGAGAAACAGTGCCTGAGAGCTAAATCAAGGGCCTGGGCCCTCATTCGTTGACAGTTGAACGCAAACTCAACAATTTTAGGGTTTTGGCTATATATTCACCCCAACCTCCTCTTGGCCGACATTCTGTACTCCTTGGGAGCATTTGGGAGTATTTTGTTGTGCTAGGGCCTGCTTCTTGGTGGTGATTGAGCTAGAATTTGGAGCTTTGAAGAGATTTGGGCTTCCATTCTTGGTTTTTCCTCCTCATCTTGCTTTCTTTACTCTTGTTCCGTGCATGCTTGTGTTGATGTATATGTATACTCTCATGGATTTTCTGAACATGAGTGGCTAAATACTTTGATTCTATGATTATTTTGAACCCTTGTATGGATTAACTCTTGATACCTCATTCATTTTGTGATTAATGACATATGTGTTTATTTTACTCTTTACCTAATGCTTCTAAGTGCTTAATCACCATTTAGATGCAGTGTTCACTTGATTGATGCTTGAGAGGGCTAGGTTGAGTGTATAACTTAGGTAAATTATATTGTGTAAGAACTTGAAGTTTTCATGATGAATGGATGGTTTTGTTGGTAAGATAGAGATATACTTGCCAACAGTATTAGGATTTATGCTTAAAATTGGGTTTTATTAATTGTAAAAAGAGATTATGCAATTGATGAGATTAAATGCTTGTTATTGACTTGAAAAAGCTTTTACAAGTACCTTTTGAATCCTAGACTAGCATATGTATGAGAGGAGGTTAATCGGATGTTATGACATACAAATGGGGGAAATAATCTTAGGTCCAATTTTATCCTTTAAGTCAGAGAATCACTTGTTTATACTCTTTTTTTTATTTTTAAAATAGTTACCATTCATTTTTTATATTTGTATCACTCAAACTAGGCGAAAGTGTGATAATCGATACTTGACCGGGTTTTGGAATTAAAACCTCGTGGGAACGATACTCTACTTATCACTCTATTACTTGGCGCGACCTGTGTACTTGCAGTGCAAACAATATGACATCCTTATACTTATTAACTATTAATTTTATTTTCACAAAACAAATCCTAATTAAAAAATAATATATCATTTCCACATACATCATCTTGAAGCTTATCACTTCATGGGGTTAGCTCTATAAATAGAAGCTCATACTAATTCTTAGTTCCTCACTCCCAAAATCAACACTAATTAAAGCCAAATATAGCCCCAAAATCAGAACCTACCAAACAATTAAGATTAATAACGCACTACTTGCATTCTTCTTCTTCTTCTTTGATCTCTTTGCGACTTACATATGAAGTTGAAGCACAATTCATACTGGGCCATTGATAAGCTCCAAAATTTGATGCATTTCATCATATCTCCTCCCACATTTGTACATATTTTTGAAGGTATAGTTTTGAAATTATACAAAAGCTCATAGAAAAAGATAAACAAAGAAACATTTGCATTAATTTGTGATTTTGGAGCTTAATCATATTTGTTTTCGTAAGTGAATTTGGTTGGAACTCATCAACCCTCTCTTTATCTTGTATAGGAAGATGTGGATCATATCAACGAGGAAGAAAGACCATGAAGTCACAAGAGTGAAGCGAGGGAATTAAAGACAAGCAGCAAGTAGGGTACAATGAAACTGCCCCTCGCCGTGGCCCTCCCACAACAAGGCCCACAACGAGGCCTTTAATTTTGTAGAGCCTTTTGGTCCTCGCCGTGGACCTGCCACAGCAAGGGCCACAGCTAGGTTAAAAAAATGGGATATCCTTCTCTGGCCCTCGCCGTGGAGGCTCCACAACAATGGGTACGGCGAGGGTCCAAAAGAAAATGCAGTTATGCGTTTTGCTTTCTATGCGAAATTTACAACATATAAATAGAAGTTTTGTTCATCACCGGCCGCAAGTGCACGGGTCGCGTCAAGTAATAAAGTGATAAGTAAAGTATCGTTCCCACGAGGATTTGGTCCAAAACCCGGTCAAACAATGATTGTCACATTCTCGTCCAATTTGAGTGATTCAAATATCGAGATTGAAAATTAAATAAGAAAATAAACATATGTTAAATGAAAATAAAATTATACACAAGTGATTCTCCAACTTCAAGGATAAAGTGGGTCCTAAGATTATGTATCCCCCTTGTGCTTCTTAAAACTCAATTAACCTCCCCTCAAAGATGCTCTCAATGAAACTATGTGCTAATCTAGGATTCACAAAATACTTGTAAACGCTCTCTGAAGTCAGGAACAAGTGTTTCATCTTATTAATTGTACAATCTCTTGTTACAATTAATAAAACCCAATTATCAAGCTCCAACCCTAATGTGACTATGCAATGCTAGCAAGTATATCTCTATCTTACCAACAAAACCATCCATTCGTCAAGCAAACTTCAGGTTCTTGCACTACTTTACCCAAGTTCTACACTCAATTTAGCCCTCTCAAGCATCAATCAAGTGAACCCAACATCTAAATGGTGATAAGTCACTTAGAAGCATTAGGAATAGAGTAAAATAAACACATAGATATCATTAATCACAACATAAGAGGAGGAATCAAGAGTTAATACATACAAGGGTTCAACATAACCTTAGAATAAAAGTATTTAGCTTCACATGTTCAACAACTCCATGGGAGCATATATATATACAAACAAAAACAGAGAACAAGAGAAGAGAATGAAGATGGAGAAGATAAACCAAGATGAGAAGCCCAAATCTCTTCAAAGCTCCAAGCCCTAGCTAAATCCCCACCAAGCTCGAAGCCCTAGCAGAGCAAAACACTCCCAAAATGCCCCAAAAGTTGAAGAATGAGTCGTGAACTCGAAACCCTTCCTTTTATTTAAGCTCAGTCCGCCTATTCTGTCAAAAACGCGCAGAATCACGAAGTTCGCCGTGGGTCTCGCCATGCCGAAACCCACGCCGAGCGCTCAAAAATCCAAGAAATGATGGATGCTCGCCATGGCTTTCGCTGCGGCGAGCTGACGGCGAAAGCACGCAAAAATGGGCAGAGGCAAATGTTCTTTGCCATGGGTCTCGCCGTGGCGACCCTTTTATTCAGGCCGTTACTCTGGTTTCCTCTTTGCTTTATTCACTTGGGAGCTTGGTGGAGGGGCTATAATCTTTTGTTTATTGCATCAAAATGTTCCTACAAGAATTATATAAAACAACATAAGAAACTAACTATAAAAATAATCAGAATCTACATAGATAAACAATGATGTGCAACCAAAAAACAAATGAGCATTTTCCTTTCTTGAGTATCCAAAATTTATCAATGATTTAATAAAACTCAAGGAAAATGTGCTATCATTACATGAATTCCCGGAAGTTATCAAGTTTTCAAGCCAGAACAAGGAGAACAGACTTAGGGCAGATTTTTGGTACTCTTGGAGCTTCAAGGAAGAGTGGGGAAGTGCTAGGAATCTTGGAAAATCTTGGAGAGATTCAAGTTCACTCATCTTGGTTTCCTTTCTTCTTCCTTATTCTCTATTTTTCTGTCATGAATTCCTTCTCAATCTTCATTTTTGTTTTTGATTTCTCCATGTGTAACTAAATCCCTTTTCTAGGGTTACTTTGAACCACTTGATGGATTGAACATTGTATTTCTTTTCTTTGATGCATTGAATGAATTTTTATGTGTGGATTTTCATCTTGCTCTTATTTACACAAGTGCTTGATCACCACTTGATTTGTTAAATGAAATATGGCTTGAGAGAGAGTATTTTGTTTTAGAACTTGGGTGAAATCATGTTAGACTAGAAGTTTATGGTTTTAAATGGATGGTTAGTTGGTAATATAGAGATATAATTACTAACCTAACATTGTCCATAGGAGGTTGGTGGAGTATTTATGACTTGCATTAATTGTGGCAAGAGGTTGTGCAATTAATGCAAGTATAAATTTGATTTTGACTTGAGAAAGCTTCTTCAAATGAAATTGAACCTTGGACTCACACATTAATTCATTAGAATGCTAAAAGGAAACAAATTTACTAGTTCATGAAGTTAAATGAGGATAAGTAACCCTAGGTCTTTTTATTTGTCTTGACAAGTGTTTTCTAAATCACCTCTCTATTTTATAACCTTTATGACTAAAACCTTTACTAGAAGTAGATTTTTAAATATTAATCTTTTACATGTTAAATCTTCAAACCAAACTTTGATTTAGCTCAACTTAATTCAATTCACTAAGCCTCCTGTTTGATCGCATTTGTAAGCAAATCCCTGTGGGAACGATACGTTCTTATCACTTTATTACTTGGAGCGACCCGTGCACTTGCGGTGCGAACAACCATCAAAGTTTGTAATGCTGATTTGGAGTCTTCCTTGACCAATCGGATGACGAAACTCCAAGAGCTTGAAGAATTGCGGTTGCATGCCTATGAAAACAAGATTATCTACAAGGATCAGTTGAAGATGATTCATGACAAGCATATTATGAATAAGGACTTCAAAGAAGGAATAAGGTGATGATGTTTAAATCGAGACTCAAGATCCTACCAGTCAAGTTCAAGTCTAGGTGGGAGGGTCCATACCAAGTTGTCCAGGCTTACCCCTATGGTGCATTTGAGGTTCTAGATGGCGCTACCGGATCGAAATTCAAAGTCAATGGCCATCTACTCAAGCATTACCATGGGCAATCTCAACCACCTTAATTATAAGATTGTTCCTTTCCTCTCTACTTGCTTCACTTGATTATTGATTAACACATATTTTTGAGTTAAGTGTGGGGGAGGGAACTTACCTAGTAGAAAAAGTAGTTGTAGTTGTAGTTGTTTTCAATTCTTAGGATTAGTAATAAATGCTTCTTACTCACATACTTGATTTCAACATGCTTTGAAAATTTTCTTGGTATATCATTTTGACTTACTCTTGCCCTCACCCTATTTTTCTTTTGGTGTTGATGACGTGTTGTGCTCCAATCTTGAATTGAACTTCACAACTTTCCACTTCACCTCAATAATTGAGTTGAATTGATATATTTCCATGTTTTTGCTAGATTGAGGACAATGTAGGAATTAAGTGTGGGGGAGGGATATGCTTTATATATAATGGGTGAAGTTGGTAAAATTATTGCATCTTGGTTATGTTTCTAACTTCAAAAAGTTGGAAAATTTTGAAAAAATTTAAACTCTTCTCCACTTTCACTTTTGTTCCACCTTGGACTTGACATGATGTTTTTGGAATTGTTTTGGCAATTATGGGAATTACTCCATGCTTTTGAGTGTGTTGTTGGTGCTATTCGTTAGTCTTCTTGATTGGCATGTGTGGTCTTTTGCAAGTTGCAATTAAGGCTTTGAAATGAATTAGGCATTCACACATGCATAACATCATCTTTCCTTCTTTTCATCTTACCATGTGGCCTATCCCATCATTACAACCCCTAAAGCCCTTTTAATGCATTGCACTTCTTGTGTTTAAGTGGAGATCTTAGAATTCTCATAAGTTGTTCGTCACCGGCCGCAAGTGCACGGGTCGCGCCAAGTAATAAAGTGATAAGTAAAGTATCGTTCCCACGAGGACTTGGTCCAAAACCTGGTCAAGCAATGATTGTCACACTCTCACCCAATTTGAGTGATTCAAATGTAGAGATTGAAAACTAACTGAGAAAATACACATATATTAAATGAAAATAAAATTATAAACAAGTGATTCTCCAACTTCAAGGATAAAATGGGTCCTAAGATTATCTATCCCCCTTGTACTTCTTAAAACTCAATTAACCTCCTCTCAAAGATGCTCTCAATGAAACCATGTGCTAATCTAGGGTTCACAAAGAACTTGTAAATGCTCTCTCAAGTCAAGGACAAGTGTTTAATCTTATTAATTGCACAGTCTCTTGCTACAATTTAATAAAACCCAATTATCAAGCTCCAACCCTAATGTGACTATGCAAGGCTAGCAAGTATATCTCTATCTTACCAACAAAACCATCCATTCGTCAAGCAAACTTCAGGTTCTTGCACTACTTTACCCAAGTTCTACACTCAATCTAGCCCTCTCAAGCATCAATCAAGAGAACCCAACATCTAAATGGTGATCAGTCACTTAGAAGCATTAGGAATAGAGTAAAATAAACACATAGATATCATTAATCACAAAATAAGAGGAGGAATCAAGAGTTAATACATACAAGGGTTCAAAATAACCTTAGAATAAAAGTATTTAGCTACTCATGTTCAACAACTCCATGGGAGCATATATATATATACAAACAGAAATAGAGAACAAGAGAAGAGAATGAAGATGGAGAAGATAAACCAAGAGAGGAAGCCCAAATCTCTTCAAAGCTCCAAGCCCTAGCTCATTCCCCACCAAGCTCCAACCCCTAGTAGAGCAAAACACTCCCAAAAATGCCCCAAAAGTCGAAGAATGATGGATGAACTCAAAACCCTAGCTTTTATTTTAGTTCAGTCCGCCTTTAGCTGTCAAAACGTGCAGTTTCACATGAAGTTCGCCGTGACCTCGCCGTGGCAAGCCCACGGTGAAGTCCTAAAAGTTCCAGAAACAACTGTAGCCCGCCGCGGTGAGCTCACGGCGAGGACAACAAAACAGGGGCAGAGATGAATGTTGCTCGCCACGGCGAAGTCCCTTATTCTCAGGTCCTTTGCTCTAGTTTTCTCTTTATTTTTGTTCACTTGGGAGCTTGGTGGAGGGGTCATAATCTCTTGTTTGTTGCATCAAAATATTCCTACAAGAATTACATAAAACAACATAAGAAACTAACTAGAAATATGATCAAAATCTACACTAATAAATAATGATATGCAACCGAAAATCAAATGAGCATTTTCTTATCTTGAGTATCCAAAATTTATCAATGATTTAATAAAACTCAAGGCAAATATGCTAACACTACATGAGTTTCAAGGAGTTAATAAAATTGAACTTGAAGTTTGCATGGATGGATGGTTTTGTTGGTAAGATAGAGATATACTTGCTAGCCTTGCATAGTCACATTAGGGTTGGAGCGTGATAATTGGGTTTTATTAACTTGTAGCAAGAGATTGTGCAATTAATAAAACTAAACACTTGTTCTTGACTTGAGAGAGCGTTTACAAGTACTCTATGAACCCTAGATTAGCACGTGGTTTCGTTGAGAGCTTCTTTGAGGGGAGGTTAATTGAGTTTTAAGAAGTACAAGGGGGATAGTAATCTTAGGGCCCATTTTATCCTTGAAGTTGGAGAATCACTTGTTTATAATTTTATTTTCATTTAATATATGTTTATTTTCTCAGTTAGTTTTCAATCTCTACATTTGAATCACTCAAATTGGGCGAGAGTGTGACAATCATTGCTTGACCGGGTTTTGGACCAAATCCTCGTGGGAACGATACTTTACTTATCACTTTATTAATTGGCGTGACCCGTTCACTTGCAGCCGGTGATGAACAAGTTTTTGGCGCCGTTGCCGGGGATTTGTTTCCAAAACCGTCCTTGGTCAACCTTGATTAGAGCACTAGTAGCTTAAGCTTGAGTTTTGTATATATTTGTTCTTGTGTTTGTTTTTCTCTTTTAACTTATTTTCTTGTGTCCATGTGTATATTTGTTCTCTTTTTTTATCTTTTTTGTTTGTTAGTTAGTTTCTTTTAAATTTTGTTTATGGATTATCCTTGGTGGACTAATGGGGAAAGTGGTGGATTTAAACAGGATAATGATTATCTACCTTCTTGCTATGACCCTAATGCTTTTGAAACTCAATATGAGTACATTTGTTGCAATTTTTGTGGAGATAATCATTATATTGAGCAATGCCCCCATGTCTCAACCTTGGATTATGTAGGGGATGATTTTGCTAGGGTTCAAACTAATTTGCATGTTAATTCTTTCAACCTTAGTTGGAATCATGAACATTCATTTCCTTGGGATCCAAATTCTTCTTTCCCTTCATATGCATCATATTATCAACCATCGCCCAATTATGTAGATGAAATCTCTCCCATTCATGAGAAAAAGCCTACAATAGAGGAGATACTTCAGAGTATTTTGGATAATCAAAATGAAATAAGAGCTTGGATAAATGAAAAATTTAATGAACATGCATTAGCTCTTGAACATTTAGCATCTAGGGCAAATGAACTGGCTTCTACCATTGAGTCTTTAAAGCAAAAAGGTGTTTTCATTGATAATTCAAATGACTCTTATGTGGAAGAGGCCATTTCAAGTGGGCAATTGCTTATGGGAAGTGATAATGTGTTGTCAACGGTTTGTGATACTTTTGTGGGTGATTTTGAGCTAGAAATGGAAGAGTGAGAGAGAAACATTGAGTGCCCAATTGAGGTTTTGAGTGGGGATCCTAATTTTGGTCATTGGGAACAAGAGAATAGAGAGGAAATCCCTGCAATCTGTGTTCAAAATCCCCCTACTGATAGCTTGACTCTTACTGATGGGAGTCAAGTAGATTTTATTGGGTTTTCAAAATATTTGGGGCTATTGAAGATAATTTTGAAACAATTGAATTGAAGCCGCCCATGTGCCATATTGCATCATGTACCTTGAAATCACTTTTGATTAAAGGAACATGTAATTCTTGTATGAATGAATTCCTAATTTTGCTGAAGCCTTGTCTTTCGAAGAGAAATGAAGACAAGGTGATTTTTGTTTTTGATACGTATGATTAGTAGTTGGTATTGGAAGTCTGGCTGAAGACTATAAACTTAGCGCTTCTTGGGAGGCAACCCAAGCTTTAAAAATTTAATATTTTTCATTGTTGTTTTTCTTTAGTAGGTGTGACCTCTTTTGAGCATTTTCAAGGTTTGTCATCAAATTGAACATGAGGCAAAGGAAAGCAAGTTTGGAGCACAAAGAGCATTTACAGGGAAGTTTCTTGCATTTCCAATTTGCTTAGAACTGACTGAATTGATGATAAATTGTTGGTTAACATCGACATGAATTCCAATTTTGGAAACTTGGACGATTACTTGTCATTTTACAATAAGCATGATTTAGATTGATTTGTTATCCATTGAACTAACTGTGAGATCCAATGATAGAATGGTTGCTTAGATTATATGTTTAAGAGGAAATTGTGGTTGATATTTTTGAATGCTTGATTTGCATTATTGAGACTGGCTTTTTGACAATTCTGAAACAAATCTGGCACAGAGTTGGGAATAATTTGGATGCTTTTGTTTGGAGATGTTGTAGCATTTGAGTGTATATTTTCCTTCTCAGCTGATAACTCTAGAACCTATCTTGGAATCTCTTGAGGCTATGTAATGATTTTACATGAGTTTGGAAAATGATATGGGCATTCTTTTCAATGAGTTTGAACCTTTCAAGCCAACCCATGACATGATTCCTTTTGCACCCTCTTTGAGCCTTATAATGAAAAAACCATATGAATTTTATTTTTGGAACTCACAATAGACCTTAACCTTAGCAACTTGAAAAACCATGAACTACCCAAATCTTGAGATAATTGATCAATCATTGGTAGAAGGTATTTGATGGTTGCAAAATGTGCAAGATGGTACAAAAATTGGTGTAAAGAATACAAGTGGTGCATGATGTTCAATATCTTGTACTCCAAAGTCATTTCAAGTTTATATAAAAAAAATATAGGACAAGAAAACGAAAAAAGAAGAAAAGAGTTTAGTTTCAATAAGACTTGGAGTGTACATACATCAATTTGAGATAAGTTTGGGAAGTGGTTTGAATTTTGGAAGGGAATTTTGTGTAGAAAATAAAGATGAGCTACATATTATCATCTATCTCAAGATATTTGAATTCTCGTTATACCTTTCTTTCTATGAGCTTAACCCTTGGCCACATTACAAGCCTATCAAGTCCCATTGATTTTGAATTTATGTAAGAAAAATTCTTTTGGTGGAGAGAGAGGAAGAGAGTAGGCATATGAAGTTTGAATGTTGAGAGGGCTTAATATATATTGAAATGTTGCAATTTTCTTTGTGACATTTGCTGAAGAATTGGTCTCTGACTCCACACACACACACTTGGAAATTGTTGGGAAGTTTGTTCTTAGTTTGTGAATTATGCATCCCTCTGTATTCCATTGATTTCCTACTGAATATATCTTCTTCAGTAACTAATGAGGAAAGTTTCTTGCATGCATAGTAAGTGGATAATTTATCAATCTGGTAATCTCATATCTTGTTTTACTCGAGGACGAGTAAAAGTCTAAGTTTGGGGGTGTGATAACTCTTGGAATTCATGTATTTTCAGCACATATTCCTTGAGGTTTTATTCAATCGTTTACAATTTTTGGATACTCAAGATAGGAAAATGCTCATTTAATTTTTGGTTGCATATCATTGTTTATTAGTGTAGATTTTGATCACATCTCTAGTTAGTTGCTTATGTTGTTTTATGTAAATATTGTAGGAATATTTTGATACAATAACCAAAGGATTCTGGATTAAGAAGAACATTTGAAAAGGGGAGAAATTGGGGCTAGAAGCTGAAATTTCAAGAAAAAAGGGAAAATACAAGTTTCTGGATGAATTGTAAAAATTACAGAAAAGGACCTCGAATTTCCAAAATTACAGATAGGTCCCCGAAATTTCAAAATTACAGATAGGTACAAGTTCGCCGTGGCTTCGCCGCGGTGAACCCACGGCGAACTCCATTTGTCTCTGCCCCTATTTTTGCTAGTTCCCGTGATTTCGCCGCGGTGAAATCCGCGGCGAACTGCTTATTCTGCTGCTCGTTTTGACAGAAAAGACGGACTGAAATGAAATAAAAGCTAGGGTTTCGATCTCACTCGACATTCTTTGACTTTTGGGCATTCTTGGGGGTGTTTTGCTCTGCTAGGGCTTGGAGCTTGGTGGGGATTTAGCTTGGGCTTGGAGCTTCGAAGAGATTTGGGCTTCCTCTCTTGGTTTATCTCTTCCATCTTCGTTCTCTTCTCTTGTTTTGTTTTGTAATGTTGTATATATATGCTCCCATGGAGTTGTAGAACATGAGTAGCTAAAATACTTGTATTCTAGGATTATTTTGAACCCTTGTATGGATTGATTCTTGATTCCTCCTCTTATGTTGTGATTAATGATATCTATGTGCTTATTTTACTCTGTTCCTAATGCTTCTAAGTGCTTGATCACCATTTAGATGTTGGATTCACTTGATTGATGCTTGAGAGGGATAGATTGAGTGTAGAACTTAGGTAAAATAGTGCAAGAACCTGAAGTTTGCATGGATGGATGGTTTTGTTGGTAAGATAGAGATATACTTGCTAGCCTTGCATAGTCACATTAGGGTTGGAGCGTGATAATTGGGTTTTATTAACTTGTAGCAAGAGATTGTGCAATTAATAAGACTAAACACTTGTTCTTGACTTGAGAGAGCGTTTACAAGTACTCTATGAACCCTAGATTAGCACGTGGTTTCGTTGAGAGCTTCTTTGAGGGGAGGTTAATTGAGTTTTAAGAAGTACAAGGGGGATACGTAATCTTAGGACCCATTTTATCCTTGAAGTTGGAGAATCACTTGTTTATAATTTTATTTTCATTTAATATATGTTTATTTTCTCAGTTAGTTTTCAATCTCTACATTTGAATCACTCAAATTGGGCGAGAGTGTGACAATCATTGCTTGACCGAGTTTTGGACCAAATCCTCGTGGGAACAATACTTTACTTATCACTTTATTACTTGGCGCAACCCGTGCACTTGCGGTCGGTGACGAACAGTGGCGAGCCCACGGCGAAGTCCCAAAAGTTCCAAAAACAACTGTAGCTCACCGCGGCGAGCTCACGGCGATGACACCAAAACAGGGGCAGAGATGAATGTTGCTCGCCACGGCGAAGTCCCTTATTCTTAGGTCCTTTGCTCTGGTTTTCTCTTTATTTTTGTTCACTTGGGAGCTTGGTGGAGGGGCCATAATCTCTTGTTTATTGCATCAAAATATTCCTACAAGAATTACATAAAACAACACAAGAAACTAACTAGAAATATGATCAAAATCTACACTAATAAACAATGATATGCAACCGAAAATCAAATGAGCATTTTCCTATCTCGAGTATCCCAAATTTATCAATGATTTAATAAAACTCAAGGAAAATGTGCTAACACTACATGAGTTCCCAGGAGTTATCACAAGCCTATGGTAGATTGTGCTTCAAAGTGGATCTTGAGTGTAGAAAAATGACCCCAATATGGTGAGAAGAGTGAAACACTTATCCTTGAGTGACATTCTCCTTTGTTCATCTACATTGCATTCACTACATCCATAGTTAGCCCTTTAGCATCATTTCATGCCTCATTGTTTGTTGGTTAGAGGGCTATCAATTTGCATTAACTCATGTTCGTCTAGCATGTTGAAGTTCTCGTTTATGCCTTATATTTTTGTGCTTAAAGCTTTCAAACTTGTCTTTGTCCAAGAATACAAAGGTTTAAGTGTGGGGGAGTTGACAAATCTTTGATTTGTAGTGCTTTTATATGCCTAATTTGAAGCAATCAATATGATTGAGATGCAAATTTGGTCCAATTGTGCGTAATAAACATTTTAGATTCTTAAGTGAAATTAACATGAGACTAGAGTTAATTAGCCATAATTGTATATTGATTTGTATGAATTAATTTATAGGGCTATCTGATCCTTGTTCTCTCTTGTTTTCACTTGTAGGGTTGTCGGAGGACCAAAAATATAATCTTGGGTGAAGAAGAAAGCAAAGAGGAAAGCCGAAGAATTATTGAAGAAGCAGAGAATCTGTACCTCACCGTGGCCTCGCCATGGGGAGCTCCCTGAGAAATGCCATGCTTTCTGTGCCTCCGAAAGTGAGGCCGCGAATTCTGTAGCGAATAAGTGCTACTATTTTGGGCCAACCCAGGTCCAATTTAATTACCCACCACTTGACCCAACTCAGGGGGTATTAGGCACGAAATTTCAACCTTATTTGGAAGATTTGGCTGGGCATAAACTCTAATCCCTTCATTGTCTCTCAACTTCATCTCCTCCATCTTCCATTCCTCCACTTTCCTTCCCCTAAATCCATGGCAACTTCTTCCTCCTTCCTTGTTGCTAATTTTATCATGAAAACCAGTAGCTAGGCTCCTCCATTCTTGATGGTGGGAGTCAAGGGATGAGCTTGGAGCATATTTAGGGGAGTTATAGTTCTAATCCTTTTTCCTCTTGTTGTATATATGCTTTTTTAGGGTTCTAGAAGTATATTTATGACATTTGGATATGTTCTTGAATTTCTACATGTTGTATAAGGGTTATGAACTATTTTGTGTTATTTCTCTCTTACTGAATGCTTGATATTGTGCTACTTTAACTTGGAGTTTAATGAAATTTATGGGTTCATGATTTTGTTATTCTCTTGATGAATATCTTGTGCTAATTCAAGGTGGCTTGGCTAGTGGATTAAAAATGTTAAGTGATTTTACATGAATGAAATAGCATGGGAATTAATTAATTGTGTTTAGACATTGGGTAATGACTCTTTTAAATCTTAGTTCTTATTTGGGTGGCCATCAATGAATTAGGGTTAACTGAGAAATTAAGTGCAATTGTGGGGTGGCCCAAGTTGTGGATTTAAAGTCTTGCATAATTAGTTGGTTCTTGATTTTTGAGCTTAATCAACTTAGGTTAAATTAACTAATGTGCGGGGTTGGGGTATTGATTAAGTTAACCTAAGCCTAGCCTAGAGGGGTTCCTCTAGGGTTCTTCTGAAAATCAACAAAAAGGTCTCCGAAAATCTTTTGAAGCAATAAATCCCGAAACTCTCATTTATCAAGAATGATTTTTATCCTGCTTTAATCCAAATCTCCCATTTGTCTGATCTTAATTCGTTTTTTAACATACCATACTTTTCACACTAATTTCATACAAAAACTCAATACAATGCTTTTTCCGGTCCAATTATTGTCACAAGGACAATGCAACTTTTATTAATCTAGAGAGAGAGAGAGAGAGAGAGAGAGAGCATGTAGATGTATCTATCTAATATATATTTTACACTAACACCAGTGTTATTGTCATGCTAGCACCGTTGGGAGCTTAAAGCACCGTTGTAGATGTTATTGTCATGCTAGCACCGTTGTAGATGTTATTGTCATGCTAGCACCGTTGTCAACTTTTATTAATGCGCATTACTATTATCCTCATTATTAGTTCAAACTGGAAAGGTTGGGAGCTCAAAGCACCGTTGATGAAAAGGTCAAAAAGAAAACCACCATTGAGATAGCTTAGGGACACGTTGACTTTGACTGATTTTTTTACTAACCTTTTTGGATTTGGAAGTTGGGTTAAAAGTTAAATGGTGTGTATGATTTATATATGGATATGACCAGAAATGTGCATAAATGCTGGGGGTCAAGAGAGAAAGTTGGTTGCTTGGTGTTGTGGTTGTGGAGCAGGAGATAGGGACCTTGATGACCGAGTGAAAATGTAAGTACCATGAAAACACGATTCGGCTTGGTAAATTTCAAAAGGCCAGTTACTGTGTTGCTTATATATATAGGCAACATTATAAAAAGAGAAAACATCGCTTTTTGTGTGGGGAAAATGACAAAAAAAATACCTTTGAATTTTAAAATCCCAATAACTATTTTATTGTAGGTATTAACAAGTTGAGTATATGTATTAATAACTGAAAATAATCTATTTAAGATTTTGAAATTTGGAAGGGATTTTTTTTGTCATTTTCCCTTTTAGGTGACATTGTTTTTAAGCGTTTTACTCCTTTTTCTTAGCCAATGAAGACTTACAACGTCACTTAATTTTTTTTAAAGAAAAAAGTGGCAAGTCTAAGCTTGAGATTTCCTATCTCCTAGGTGTAGACCTAGGACTCTACTGAATGTGAAAACTCGACCTCTTCCATGTCTTGACTCTAGTAATTTTTGTCCTCCAAAAATAGTATGCCTACATCCCTGTGGTACTGATTCCACAATATATATGGGTCTGGTGTGGGAAATTATGTTTCTCTTTAGCCATGAAAAATCCACACATCGGATGTTGTCCCTGCTGGTGTAATGTAGATCCACCTGCTAATCCTCAAACAAAAGCTTCCTTGTCTCATTAATAAGATCTCTCGGTGATCAATGATCCCGTGTTAGGCAATTGAACGCATCAATGGAGTCTCTGAACATGTGAATTCTTTGAAATCCTTTTTCCTATCCAGCCTTACACTACAAAAAAACAATAAATTATCGACGGAATAAATTTTTGTCAGTAATTTTATTAATTATATTATTTTATAAATAAATTATTATTTTAATTTATAAATAATACTTAAAATATTATTACCGACGGAAATTTTCCATTTGTAATTTCCAACGGAAATTCCGTCAGTAAATTTATTAATTATATTATTTTCTAAATAAATTATTATTTTAATTAATAAATAACATATTATTTAATAAAAAATTAAAATTAAATTTGTAATAAATTTATATCTATATATGTGTATATGTTAATTTTTATTAAATATGATTTATTTATTTATAAAATATTTTTTAAATAAATCAAGATAATATTTTGTTTATAAAATAGTAATATTTTAATATAGCATAATTGGTAGGCTGGCTATAATAACCAAAGGGATTATCTCAGGGATGACCAAAGATGATCCGGGTTATGGAAGGATTCCTGTCCTCTTTCATACAGGAAATATATTATAGCATCTCTCATAAGAGAGTCAAACCTTCCTCGTTCAGATCATCCCAGCACAACCTTCATTCGTTTCCTATTGGAGGCGTAACTGAGTTTTCCCATAGGAAATTATAGCCAGTTATCCCTTATAGGATCATAATTTTATGGATCAAATAATACTACTACCCTGATCTCAATAAAAGTTTAATTCCTCATACATGATAAAGCTATTCCAATAATTTTGTAAATTTTCATAAGGCTAAAAATTTGAGAGAGTAGGTACTGGAAATATGAGATTGTATTAAGAGAGCTTTTCAGGTTACAAAGAGTGGTTAGTAGTTTAGAACTCTATCTGCCTCTGCCTTCTTAAACTGATTATTGGGCTTTGTATAAAGAGCGCATTCCCTTCCTGTCAATTTACATTTCGAACAAAACAAAACATCTTTTACTATTCATGTCATTATTTACATCATCTTTTACTAGTTACGTTACTATTCACATCAACTTTTCTCTTCCTTTTTATCTTGTCTTGTTTGTCTTCATTCCTTCAAATTGTCGGCAAAAGCTTATTAGCTGATCATTCTGTTGGCAATTCTTGGTTAGTCTATCTGGCCTTCCTTATATGATATTTATATCCATTACAGGATCTTCGAAATCTTTTCTTTCTGGACTTTTCTCATCACAATATTTACATTTATGCACAGCATATTCTGATAAAAGTTGGCAAATCCTTCTTTTGGTATTATTCGTATTTTCAAATCTATTAGTCTTCATCTTATCATAAAACTAATTAAAATAATTAAGGTTCTTAAAAGTCCTTCTAGAGGAGTAAATTAATGTGGTTAGACCTAAACGAGATATACCCCTACAGCTTCCTGTTCGCTGTCAAGCATTAACCGCAAGCGCACGGATTGCAAATAGTATAAAATATCGTTCTTACGGAGATTTGGATTAAAATCTTTGACCAAACAAAAAACTAAGTGATTTCAATCAAGTTGAACTAAGAAAATATTTTTGGGTTGTGTAAAGAAATGGTGAAAATCTATTTCTAAAAACTAGAAAGTCATAAAAACAATGGATTCTTTGACTTTAAAGATTAAATGGGGTCTAGGATTATTTATCCCCTTTGCATTTCATAAGACATGAAGAACTGTCTCTCAAATGGTATTTTCCATGAATATATGTGTTTGTCTAGGGTTCATATGCACTTGACTAAGCTCTCTCAAGCCAAAATCAAGTTTATCTTTTCACTAAAATGCACAATCTCTTGCTACAAATAATGAAAATCCTCTTTGAAACCCAACCATAATGTGACAATGCAATGTTAGTAAAGATATCTCAATTTTACCAACAAACTTTCCATTTATCATGTAAATTTCAAGCCAAGCATGATTTTAACCAAGTTCTACACATGGATTAGCTCTCTCAAGTCAAACCCACATAAAAAAATCAAACTAAATGGTGGCCAAACACTTAGAAGCATGAAGAGAAGGATAAAATCCACACACACACATATACACACACACACACATATATATATATCATTTACTACCAAAAGAGAGGAAGAATCAAGTCTTAATCCATACAAAGGTTCAAAATAATCCTAGAATGGAAGTTTAGCCACTCATGGAGTGAAAAACACAAATATGGAAAATAGATACAGCCATGGCAGAATTTCAGAGAAGAAAGAGAGAAGAACAAGAAAAACCAAGGGAAATGAGGTTGAATATCTTTAAATCTTCAATCTCCACTTGAATCTCCTTGAACCTCCTTAAGCCCTAGCTTAGAAATGCTCTCAAGTAGCCCCCCAAAGAAGTCCCAAGTCGTGATAATCTGTTTCTGTGCATTTTTGGGGTGTTTTATAACCCTATTTTCGAGCTGAAACTGTCCACTATGCACTATATCAGCATTTTGGCTGCGGCCAAAATTTTTACTTGCGCTGGTTGGCTGCAGCTAATAACTCTCTGCCCGGAATTTTTCTGGATTTGGTTGCGGCCAGGAATTTTGCCTGTGCTTTTGGCTGCGACCAATAACTTGCTGCAGACTCTTTTTTTCAGGTTTCTTGATTGCTTTAAATCTTCTTATCCACTTCTTGCCCCCTTGATTTTAGCTTCAAATGCAACTCAAATGTGGCTTAATTGATTGGCTTCAACAACCTAACAAGCAATGAAATCATCACAAGCCAAAGTTGATAAAAAGAAGGTAAAATGTTCACATTTACATCAAGAATTCAATGAATCAAACTCAAATATCAACTTGGCACATTTTTCTATCATATGTACATCAAAATATGTATAAATCCACCCAAAAGGTGTAAGAACTATAGAAAAATGTGCTAAAATGGCATGAATTTCATGAGGTTAACACTTCCTTATCTGTTGCTAATATTCTATTCATTTCTTGGAAAATTATATGATGATCTTGAGCTCTAATTCTAGATACAGTCTACATAAATTCCATATCATCTTCAATATCTTATTTGCATTCCACTTGATGATCAAATGGCTTTTTTGCAGTTCCCAGTATGATTAAATTTATAGGATGGTAGAATATATTTGGAGTTATTTCTACTATTATAGAATAATACCTTATAAACACTGTATGCTGAGTTACAATCCCAAAGTATGTTTTTACAACTCTTTTCAATGGTTCTGGTAACTGTTAAGCTCCTAAAATTTCACATATTTCATCGCAATTTTTCCTCATTTGTGTATATTTTTGAAAGTGATGTTTTGAAATAGACATAGAAATTCAAAGAAAATCCTTAATGAAGAAGAAAGTGGTTGTGCATGAAAATTAGAGCTTAATGATTCTCTATTCAAAAATTTGTGTGTGAATGTTATTAAATGTTAAAAAAGCTCATCAACCCTCTTTCAATCTTGTATAGGAAGAGGTGATACAGAGAAAGAGCCAAAGAAATGCAAGGAAAGCTGGAATGGAGAATGAGAGATGACAAAAAGGCCAAGAACCAGAAGCAAAGGGACCTCGCCGTGGGTTTCGCCGCGGCGAACCCACGGCGAGTGAAGTCAATCTCTGGAAGCTAAAATTTCGTGCGTTCGCCGTGACTTCGCCGCGGTGAAGCCACGGCGAAATCACCTACAACTGCGCGTTTTGAGTAATTACGCGATCTGAATGTAATAAATGACATTGAATGCGATCTGAAACGGACAGAGGGCATTAAGGGCACGTTTTGGAGCATTTTGGAGCTTAAGGAGAGAGTGGGGAATGGCTAGGAAGCTTGGAAAATCTTGGAGAGACTCAAGTTGTGATCTGGGTTTCTTTTCTTCTTCCCTTTTTCTCTAATTTCTGCCATGTCTCTGCTTTTTATTTCTGTTTTTATTTCTCAGTTTCTCATGTGTAACTAAACCCATAGTCTAGGGTTACTTTGAACCATTTGATGGATTGACTCTTGTATTTCCTTCCTTTGATATATTTAATGAATATTTATGTATGGATTTTCATCTTGCTTTAAATGATACAAGTGCTTGATCACCACTTGAAGTGTTAAATGAAGTATGACTTGAGAGAGTATATTTTGTTTTAGAACTTGGGGGAAATCATGTTAGACTTGAAATTTATGCTTTTAAATGGATGGTTTGTTGATAATATAGAGATATAATTATTGACCTAACATTGTTCATATAAGGTTGGTGGAACATTTAAGGTTAGCATTAATTGTTGCAAGAGATTGTGCAATTAATGCTAGTAAAAATTTGATTTTGACTTGAGAGAGCTTTTTCAAATGAAAGAGAACCTTGAACTCATGCATGAAATTCATTGGGTAAGGAAAAGGGAAGGAATTTATTGGGTCTTGAAGTTAAATGGGGAAAGGTAACCCTAGGTTTTCTCATCCAATTTACCAAGTATTTCTAAATCATTTCTCTTGTTTAAGAATCTTAATATAAAAATCTCAAAAAGAAGTAACCTTTTATTGATTTAATTTTATATGTTAACTCTTCCAAGCAAAACCTTGTTTAGCTCAACTTGATCTAATACGCTAAGCCTTCTGCTTGACCGCATTTGTAACCAAATCCCTGAGGGAACGATACTTTTCTTATTACTCTATTACTTGATGCGACCCGTGCACTTGCGGACCGAACAAGTTTTTGGCGCCGTTGCCGGGGATTTGGCAACAAATCCTTTGGTCAACCTTGGGCTTAGTTATTGATTTCGCTTGAGCCTGTAATTATATACTTTTCTCTTAATTTCTTTTCTTGTTTATAGTTGCTTTTGTTTAGTGTGATACTCGCTTGGGTGTGCTTCTTGTAGGTACCATTGTGGTTTATGCAAAGCTTGGAATTTGGTAGCTTGGAAGTGGTACTTGAAGGAGCCATCTCTCTAACGAGGAAGAAGAAACTGAATCTGAAAGCATGGCTGAAGATGAATATGACCGGGCTACGGTCAATGACTTTGCTAGTCAGAATATGCGAGGTGCTCAATCTTGCATTCGGATGCCGGAGATGCAAGCACACACCTTTGAGATTAAACCAGTGATGATTACTATGCTGCAGTTGAATGGGCTATTTCATGGGCTGTACAACGAAGACGCCAACAAACATTTGATATACTTTCTGGAGGTATGTGGGTCTTTCAAGCAGAATGGGGTTCCCGAAGATGTTCTCAGACTTAGACTGTTCCCTTTTTCGTTGCAAGACAAAGCAAGGGAATGGTTTGATAATCTACCGGAGGGATCAATTACTTCTTGGGCCGATCTTGAAGCAAAATTCAGAGCCCAATTTTTCTCTGATGACAAGTCAGTTGAAGCTAGAGATGCATTCCTGAGCTTTAAACAATACCCGGATGAACACCTCTACGCTGCTTGGGACAGGTACAAGATGTTGATGCGGCAATGCCCTAATCATGGGGTAGGTAAATGGGTGATACTACAAATCTTTTGTACTCGTCTGAATACTCAGTCTAAGACGATGGTTGATTCCATGACCAATGGAGGGTACAGAAATATCCCTGTTAATGAAGTGTTTCGACTCTTAGACCAATTATCTGCTAATAACTCTCAAGGGACAGAGAGAAAGACTTTGCCATCAATGACAGCACCAAAAGAAGATGCTCCCTCTTCCTCACAACTTGCAACCCTTATTTCTGCAATCAATAAACGGTTTGATGTGATAGAAACTCAGATGCAGAGGGGTAAATCTCATGGGGTACATTCTGTACAATCCACACCAATTGTGTGTGACCAGTGTAATGATGTACATTTTCCAGATCAGTGTCCACTGTATATGGCTTCTGAGTCAGTAAACTATATGGGCAGATTTCAAAATCCACAGAATAATCCATATTCGCAGACTTACAATCCTGGGTGGAGAAACCATCCTAACTTCTCGTGGAATCAAGGGCAAAATGTTAATCAACCGTCCTCTTCAGGTACCAAACCTTCTCATCCTCCGGGTTTTCAACAACAACCTAGACAAGCCCCTGTCAAGGAGGAGGAATCAAAAATGGAAAAGATGATGGCTCAGCTTTTAGCTGGACAAGAGGCTCAGAGGGTTGAGACCAGAACAGCTCTTTCTCTTCATGACACGGCCATTAAAAATCTTGAGGTGCAAATGGGGCAACTGGCCTCACAAATGAATGCTATGTCAAGAGGTAATCTCCCGAGTGATACCATTCCTAATCCTCGAAAGGATGGTAAGGAGGAGTGCAAAGCTATCACATTGAGAAGTGGAAAGCAAGTAGCTAACATGCCTCTCCCTCAATCCCAGAGTAATGAAGTTGTTGAAGATGTTGTTCTTGATGAGGATGACAAAGTTGATGAGGAGATCATACTGGAAGAAAAAGATAGCCCAAGAAAGAATGTTGTTGACAAGCAAGATGAAGTCAAAGACAACAAGGAGGGTGGTGACAAGACGAAGCTGCAAAAGGCAAAGCCAAAATATGTGCTTCCTCCTCCATTTCCTCAAAGGCTTAAGAAGCAACAAGAGGATGGTCAATTCAAGAAGTTTCTGGATATGTTCAAGCAATTGCAGATCAACATTCCATTTGCTGAAGCTTTGGAGCAAATGCCAAAATATGCCAAGTTCATGAAAGATGTGCTCTCAAAGAAGAGAAGATTCAACGAATTTGAAACAGTGGCCGTGACCAAGAGTTTTACTGATGTTATTAAGCAATTCCCCCCAAAGATGAAAGATCCGGGGAGTTTCTCTATTCCATGCCACATTGGAGACAAATTCTTGGGAAAAGCCTTATGTGATCTTGGGGCTAGTGTGAACTTAATGCCTCTTTCTGTTTTCAACAAGTTAGAGTTGGGTGAAGCAAGGCCAACCACTGTCACTTTACAGCTTGCAGACAAAAGCATGTCTTATCCACGGGGTATTATTGAAGATGTGTTGGTAAAAATGGATAAATTCATTTTTCCTGCAGATTTCATTGTGCTTGACTTTGAGGCAGACAAAGAAATGCCTATTCTATTAGGAAGACCATTCTTAGCAACTGCTAGAACTTTGATTGATGTAGAAAAAGGTGAGCTCACCTTAAGAGTTGCAGATGAGCAGGTAACATTCAACATGCATAAGTTGATGAAGTCTTCTAATCAGGCAGACCAATGCTTCTTTGTGGATGCTCTGGAACAAGTGGTGCAAGAAGGATTTAATCAGTCTAGATGTCATGATCCTGTTGAAGTAGTCTTAATTGGGCAAGAAAATGAGGGTGTGGACATACAGGAGTGTTTGGCTATTATGGACGCATCAAGGCCCTATCCTAGAAGTCGGGGCCATTTTGAATCTCTAGACTTGACTTCCCTTGATAGACTAACCCTGAAATCATCTCTGGAAGAGCCATCCTCTCTTGAGTTGAAGCCGTTACCATCCCACTTGAAGTATGTCTATTTGGGGGCTAACAACACTTTACCAGTGATCATTGCTTCAGAATTATCGCTGCAACAAGAGGACCAATTAGTTGAAGTTTTGAAAGCTCATAAGAAAGCTATTGGATGGACTATTGCAGATATCAAAGGTATTAGCCCTTCAACTTGTATGCACAAGATTTTCCTTGAGGAGAACCATAAATCGTCCATTGAGCATCAAAGAAGATTGAACCCAATTATGAAGGAAGTTGTGAAGAAAGAAATTTTGAAATGGCTTGATGCAGGCATTGTGTATCCGATCTCTGATAGCTCTTGGGTGAGCCCAGTCCAATGCGTCTCCAAAAAGGGCGGCATGACTGTAGTGGCTAACACTCACAACGAGTTGATTCCCACTCGCACTATCACGGGCTGGAGAGTTTGTATGGATTATCGCAAGTTGAATGCCGCCACCCGGAAGGATCATTTCCCTCTTCCATTCATCGATCAAATGCTTGATAAGCTGGCTGGGAAGGAATTCTTTTGCTTTTTAGATGGATACTCTTGATATAATCAAATTGCTATAGCGCCGGAAGATCAAGAGAAGACCACTTTTACATGTCCATATGGGACTTTTGCATTCAAGCGCATGCCGTTTGGTTTATGCAATGCACCGGCAACTTTTCAGAGATGCATGATGGCTACTTCTCTGATATGATCGAGCATTCTATAGAGGTCTTTATGGATGACTTCACAGTTTTTGGGGATTCCTATGATGAATGTTTGAACAACTTAGCCAATGTGTTGCAAAGATGTGAAGAGACTAACTTGGTCTTGAATTGGGAGAAATGTCACTTCATGGTGAAAGAGGGCATAGTTCTTGGCCATCGAGTGTCCAAAAATGGCTTAGAAGTGGATAAAGCAAAAATCTCTGTAATTGAGCAGCTTCCCCCACCTATTAATGTCAAGGGTGTGAGGAGTTTTCTTGGCCATGCCGGCTTTTATCGTCGCTTCATCAAGGACTTTTCAAAGATAGCAAAACCATTATGTGCATTGCTTGAGAAAGATTTTGAATTCAAGTTTGATGATGCATGTATGAAAGCATTTGAAGAATTAAAGAGAAAGCTGGTTTCTGCACCAATTGTGATGGGTCCTGACTGGTCGTTGCCCTTCATTGTGATGTGTGATGCTAGCGATTATGCTGTGGGTGCTGTTCTTGGGCAAAAGAAAGACAAATTGTTCCACCCAATATACTATGCTAGTAGAACACTTGATGATGCACAAGAAAACTACACAACTACTGAGAAGGAGTTACTTGCAGTAGTGTATGCCTTTGGTAAATTTCGGGCGTATCTTGTGGGAGCCAAAGTGATAGTGTACACAGATCATTCAGCCTTAAAATATCTTTTTAGCAAAAAGGACTCCAAAGCACGGTTGATTCGATGGGTGCTTTTGTTGCAAGAGTTTGACTTGGAGATCATGGATAGAAAAGGCACGGAAAATCAAGTAACTGACCATTTATCTAGATTGAGTACTGATGATCTATTAGAGAGTGACAAAGAGATTGATGAGACATTTCCTGATGAGCAACTCTTTAGTGTCAGTCATACTATGACTCCTTGGTATGCTGATATTGTCAACTTTCTTGTTTGTGGAATCATACCTCATGATTTGAAACCTCACCAACGCAGAAAGTTTTTGCATGATGTTAAGTTCTATCAGTGGGAGGAGCCTTTCTTGTTCTACCAATGTGCCGATCAAATCTTTAGACGCTGTATACCAGAATTTGAGCAACAAGATATTCTGAGCTGTTGTCATTCTTCCGAATATGGAGGACACTTTGGAGGCAACAAAACTGCTGCTAAGGTTCTACAGTGTGGTTTCTATTGGCCTTCCCTGTTCAAAGACTCTTATGAGTTTGCGGTGAATTGTGATCGATGTCAAAGATTGGGTAACATCTCTAGAAGAAATGAAATGCCTCTGAACAACATGTTGGAAGTGGAATTATTTGATGTGTGGGGCATTGATTTTATGGGACCTTTTCCCAAGTCTTTCAATAATCAATACATCTTGGTTGCCGTTGATTATGTCTCAAAATGGGTTGAAGCAATTGCTTTACCCACTAATGATGCAAAGGTGGTGGTGAAGTTCTTGAAGAAACATATTTTTACCCGTTTTGGGGCCCCTAGGGCCATTGTGAGTGATGGAGGTAATCATTTTTGCAACAATCAATTTCAAGCTCTTTTGAAGAAATATGGTGTGAGGCACAAGGTCGCTTTGCCATACCATCCTCAGACAAATGGCCAAGCTGAAATCTCCAATCGGGAAATCAAGAAAATCCTTGAGAAAACCGTAGGCACCACTAGAAAGGATTGGTCCCTCAAACTTGATGATGCATTGTGGGCCTATCGAACGGCATACAAGACTCCCATTGGTATGTCTCCTTATCGGCTGGTGTTTGGGAAGGCATGCCATCTACCGGTGGAATTGGAACATAATGCTTATTGGGCTATTAAAAAGCTCAACTTTGATGCAAAGGCTGTGGGTGAAAAGAGGCTCCTTCAACTTAATGAACTTGAGGAATTTCGATTTAATGCTTATGAGAGTTCAAGGTTATACAAGGAGAAGACAAAGAGGTGGCATGACAAGAAGGTAATCTCTAAGACTTTTGTGCCAGGACAACGAGTGCTCTTGTTTAATTCTAAGCTGAAGTTATTCCCGGGAAAACTCAAATCCCGATGGTCAGGACCGTTCACTGTGGTCCAAGCACTTGACCATGGTGTGGTGGAGCTTGTAAGCAATGATGGAGAGAAGTTTAAAGCCAACGGTCAAAGACTGAAGCATTACTGGAGTGGTGAAGTGGATCGTGCATCGGTCAAATTACCTCTTTCTGATCCGTCTTGAAGAAGAGAGAAAGTCTGGCTGAGGACTCTAAACCAAGCGCTTCTTGGGAGGCAACCCAAGCTCTAAACTTTTTCTCTTTACTTTACTTTTCAAGTCCTTTCTTATTAGGTTAGTAGATTTATCCTTGTTCTTCCTTTTTGTAGGAGGAAAGGTGTTTTTATTTTACAAATATGGATGGAAGATAGGGGTGAAAAGGGTATTGAAAGTTGGAACTTTGAAAGCAAGAAGTGAACTACAAAGGGGAGTATTCTTACAACACCATTATGCATTAGTTTATTAGATAAATTTCACTGAATATCCACTTGATGTATTTTTGGTATGTGCTGTGAGAAATTGTGTTTTTTTTTTGTTTTTTTTTATGATTGATTGGATAATGTTGATTTGCATTGAGGTGTACTGCTGCTATGGAATGGCTTGTGTTGTGAAAAGTGTGAATTGAACTGTTAGAAATTTTGGGTAGTGAATCTAACTTTTGGAATGGTGTGCAATTTTGGTGATTTTGGTGAATTTTGTGCTTTCAATGAATTGAGTGTTAATTTGAAAATCCTGGGAACTCTGAAGCCAAAATCTGGAATTTGGCAGAGAAGAATCAAGCTCGCCGTGGACTTCACCGCGGCGAAAGTCACGGCGAGCTACTCATGCCTCTATCCTAGTGGAAAATTTTCGCCGTGGGTCCGCCGCGGCGAACACCACGGCGAACTCAATTATCCTCTGGGTTGTTTGCCATTACTCGCTGATTGCACTTGATTATTACATATTTTTATCCACTAATTATAGGAAATTAGCATTTGTTCTAGGCTATTAAATGGGGATTTAGGCACTTTTATACTTAGGGTCCAAGATTAGAGAGTTAATTGCATCTTCATTATAATTTGAGCATATTAGGCATTTAACTCATGCATTTATTTTTTTTATGGACTTGAAATACTTCACATGAGCTTAAAATTTCCATTGTAGGTACAAATAATTAAGGTCAAAGCAAGAAGAAAACAAAATAGGAAACTTCTACAACAAAGGAAACTTCTACAAAAAAGGGAACTCTTGCAAAATAGGAAATTTCCTATTGGATTGGTTGATTGGGTTTGCCTAAAATATTTCCTTTTTGTTATTTCTATAAGAATAGGCAACCCTAGGCTTGATTGAGAATAAGAAGTTTCCTAATTGATTATTCTAATCACAACTTCCTATTTTGGCTAGATTTCTTGAGAGAGAGTACTTGGGTCTTCCCCAAATCTTTCCTATATGTTATGGGAGGCCAAATTAGGCAACCGGAGGCCATTTTGGATAGTTTTTGAGTGGTTTCTTGTGCCATAGAGGGGGGAATCCGAATTTGCATATTTATCACCCATTCTCTCTTAATTCTTTCCCCAAATCTTTCCTATTTGTTAATCCTAGAAAGAATAGGACACCTAGGCCAATTTGGAAGGTTTTTGGATTGCCTCTTGTGCTATATATAGGCAACCAACGAAAATTTTCAGCTCTCTCTCTCACTCTTCTCTCAAATTTTTCATCCTCCTCTCCTTTCCTCTCCACCTTGCACAAAAATCATCTTCCACTACACTCTCATGGCTTCCAATTTCGAAATCCAGTCAATGTTGATCGAGAGCATGAGTGGCTAGGCACCTTCGTGGGGATCTTGATGGAGGAAGGCAACCGGAGCTTCAACGTTTCTAATGGGGAGTTATTTTGTTTCTCTTGTCTAAGTCTTATTATGTATTTCAATCCCTTTTGTTATATGTAATGGGTCTTGGAACAAGTGTGCTTTATTGTTTGATCTTTTGTTTAAATGGTCATGCATGTAATTAAGAGATGTCTTTTATATGTATGAACCTAAGTGTTGTTTTCTTGATATTATGCAATGGATATTCTTCATTTATATTTCCTTTGGATTTCTAGAATATGTTGAATGCATGTGCGATTGTATGTGTGTTTAGACACTAGGTCCAACGTTAGATGGTTCGATTTACTTCTAACGAGAGTCTCCTTGCATGTTTATCATGAATCTTCACTACCAAGTTGAAACTTAACGATTGTCTATTTAATTAATTGAATGAGCGATGCGCCACGTTAGTTGATTAAGTAGGTTAATTGGACTAAGAGCGATTGCCTTAGGTTTTGCATTAGAACTTGGTTTAAAAACTCCCATGTCATTTTAGAAGCTAGGAAGGTTGCCCAATTCATCAAGAGACCCATGTTCATCTCAATAGTTTTCACAAATCTATTTTAATTGCTTTCTTTAATAACAAAAATCCCAAAAAGAATCTAGTTTAGTTTCCTTAATTAATATCTCAAAAACCCCGACTTTATAGCTTTTCATGCATTTAGTTTCCTAGGTTAGTTCATTAGGCTCCTTGAGAGACGATCCGGGAAAGCACCACTAGTGCAATCCTTGGTTAATTAAATTTTGCATTTGAACCCCAAGGCCTATTAGGAACGGTTCAAATCAATGGCGCCGTTGCCGGGGAGTCATTTTTGACTCCTAGGTTAGCTAAGTGTCAATTGCTTATTGACAAGGGGTTAGTAGCATTTTAGGTTAGTTTTAGTTCATATAGTTGCATTTAGGTCTTAGATTAGTTGTAGGTTGCATTTGCATATCATAAATTAAAAAAAAATCTAAAAAAAAAATATTGTTCTTGTTGTGTGCTGTGTTATTCTAAATCATATTTGAATTGTCTTTATTGGGATTGGATGCTATCTTGCTTGCACATCGATTGGAAATTGTTTAAAATTCATTGACACCCGTAGTAGAGCTTGTTGTCATTTTCGAAAATTTTCGCCCAGAAATTTATGAGCTTCGGTTTCCTAAAGTTTTGGGCCATTCTAAGAAAGTTCAATAGCTTTGCTATTGGGTGTGGTGGATTGTGGCCAAATTCCATCGTTTTGGGCACTTTTTCAATTTTTCTTTATTTTCTGGGATTTTTCCACATTTTAGGATAATTGTGTTTTTGAGTTTTCTTCTTTGATTTTCCTTCATTCTTAGTTTGTTTGTATTAATTTCACCCATTATTCATCTCTTCATTAGCCATCTGATCTTGTGGTGTATTGTGATTGTTTACTTGGTAATTGACTTCGTTTCTTGCTACACTTGCTGTCTGTTCCTTGTGTATGACTAGAAGCAATACCAGTGAGTCTGACTTATTGCCTGAAAACCCTGAGATTGAGCGTCACCTTACCCAGTTGAGGAGAACCAATAGAGTCACTGCTTCTACTCACGAGGTAGTTGTAGAAGACACATCTTGTAGCGACTCTAGTGATCAGGAACATAACACCGAGTCTGACTTAGACCTTCCAGCTATGGACATACCCAACAACCAAATCAACCAAGTTGTGCTTGGAATGCCTGACATACCCAACATACCAAATCAAGGTGTAGAGCCACCTAGGAACCAAAATGGGGGTCACGGTTTGCATGTTCACAACGGTAATGGGGATGGGATACCACATGGAGCTAGGAGAACCATTAGGGATGCCACTACTGCAAATTTTGATTATAATCCATTTATGAATGCATTCCCTAATATTAATGCTGGTTATGAAATTAAGGGTTTATTGATTCAGTCCTTACCCAAGTTTCATGGTTTGCAGTTAGAGGAACCACACTTGCACTTGGATGAGATATACATTCGCTGCAGTTCTATGTTGCCTGCTGGCGCGCACATTGATGATGTTATGTGGAGGGTATTCCACCTTACTCTTGAGGGCAAAGCAAAGGAGTGGTACATGAGCTTGCCACGAGTTGCACCTGCAGCCCTACGTTCTTGGGCTAATTTGAAGAATGCCTTCTTTGAGAGGTTCTATCCAGCTACCCGGACCTCAGCTAGACGGAAGGAGATCAATGGCATTGTGCAGGATGCTGATGAGTCCCTTTATGACTATTGGTCCAGATTCCAAGATTTGCTACAGCGTTGCCCACATCATCAAATACCTGAAGAGCAGCTTGCTCAAAATTTCTATGATGGGTTGCGAGAGAAAGAGCAAGATAAGCTGAATTCTGCTGCTGGTGGTTCTTTTATTGATATGACTGTTGAGGAGGGATGGGACCTAGTCAGGAAGCTAGCCCTTGCTAAGCAGCAACATGGTACATCTCGGAGATCTGTCCGGGACCTTGATCGGGTTGAAGCCACTTCTCTCCACATTCCTCAGATGGAGAAGTTTGAATCTAAGCTCAATGCTATTTTGGACCGTGTCTCTGGTCCTTCTTCTTCTTCTTCGACAGGCCACGCGGCAGGTAACGAACTTGTAGCCCCCTCTTGTGATTTTTGTGGATCTGCTATGCATGTATCTTGTAATTGTCCCTCCCGGTATGAGGATTGTAATGCCATGTTCCAAGGACGTCAGGGAGGTGGAAATCCACGTTGGGATCCTTATTCTAATACTTATAATGAGGGTTGGCGTCAAAACCCTAAGTTCTCATGGAGGCAAGATAGTGATGCACCTAGGCCATTCAATCGCTCAGGCCAAGGTGAAAGTTCAAATCAAATAGTTCCTGCTAGGCCTGATAAATTTGATGAGTTGACTAAGATGATTAGAGGCCTTGATTCTAAATTAGACAAGAGTGATGCTAGATTCCAGCAGCTTGAGACAAAGAATTCTAATATGGAAGAATATGTTACAAAATTGTCTAATTCTCTTAGTGAGCTGCAGGCACAATTCAGTGGTTCTATTCCCTCTAATACTGTAATGAATCCAAAAACCCTTAATGCTATAAATTTGAGAAGTGGGAAAACACTTGATCCTGCTCATCCAACGAAAGGGGTGCAATTTGAGACTGTTATAGAGGATGAAGAACCTGTTAATGAGGAGATTGTTGCTGATAGTCCTCCTTTAAGCCCGTTGAATGTGGGGGCATCTGAGAGTGCTAAGGAGAGGAAGCTGCTTGAGAGGCGCAGTATTACCATGAAGGAGCCAGCTGCTGATGAGGTTCCGAGCATACATGATCATGGAGAGTCGAGTTCCAGCAATGACCTAGCCAAGTCTCCGGCTAGGGAGGTAACACTTTCTAAACTTCCTTTTCCACATGCTTTCATTAGAAGTAGGAAGAGATTAGATGATCAAACTGAAAAAGAGATGCTTGATTTGTTTGGCAAGTTGCATGTTAATGTTCCATTCTTTCAGCTTGTTAAATCCATGCCTAGTTATTGTAAGTTTTTGAAAGAGCTGTGCACTAACAAAAGAAAATTCAGACCTAATGAGCGCATTCAATTAAATCCTAGTGTGTCTGCTTTATTTAAACCTCAGTTGCCAGTTAAATGCAAGGACCCTGGATCATTCATGATTCCATGCACTATAGGGAACTTGACAGTCAATAATGCATTGTTGGATCTAGGAGCGGCTATAAATGTGATGCCTAGTGCGATTTTCTCTACTTTAGGCATCACAGGTTTGAAAAAGACTAGTGTTATTTTACAATTAGCCGATCGCACACTCCGGTATCCACAAGGCATTCTTGAAGACATACTTGTTAAAGTTAAGGATTTGGTCTTTCCTGCTGATTTTTATGTTTTAGACACTTCTAGTGAGCCGAGTGAGTCGACTATCATTCTTGGTAGGCCATTCATGCGAACCGCTGGTTCTGTTATTGATATGAGAAATGGTTTGATAACTATGGAAGTAGGAGATCATAGAATTAGCTTTAACATGTATGAGACTATGCGACACCCTTATGAGGACTATTCTTTGCTTGATGTTAGTGTGCTTGATATTGCTGTTGAGGATGCCATAGAAGAGCATGAGTTAGGTTTGCATTCATATGATTATATTTCTGACCTAGATGCTTATGACTCTTATTTCTCTTCACTGCCTTCTGTGTTCTCTCTCTCATCTTTGAGTAGTGATGTGAATGATCTTGAGCCCCTTATGCTTGATAGTTTGCTGTCTATTAGTAGGGATGTCTCTGTGCTTGATGATTCCATTTGTGACATGAGTTCCACTAACCTCTCTTTGTTGAGTGAGGACTGTTCTGTGGAGTCTGGTAGTTTGTTCAGTGCTGTAGGTACCAAGAATGTTCGGGAAGCGGAGTTTGAGCTGGAAAACCATGATGTGAGCTTGCAGGGGATAACCCTCAATCCAGCCACGATGACTCTCACTACTCCCATTGGGCCTACTTCTCATGTGGTTTCAGGGCCACTTTCTTTCCCTTCTTCTATTGATTCACTTTCTAGACCTAGAATCTCCTCCCATACCTTACGCTTTTTAAATGATCTTGTTATGCAAAGTGATTTAGGTGTGCGGAGTGGAGGAAAAGCCGAGGTAGTCGCTGTAAGTGGTCAACCAGTGGTTGATTCGGCTACCCGGATACCACATTTGAGTGTGGATGATGCTTTCCCCAAGGCAGTTGCTGCGATAGACCAACCAATGGTTGGTTCAACGCTTGGGAAGACCAATGGTCAAGTGGTAAGTGCTGTTGAGCCTAGTCCTAGCCATATAGGTGGGTCAACAAAGGGAAGTTTCTCTATGCCTGCTGTTTTGCCTTCCCTTGTCCCTTCTATTGTTGAAGCCCCTTCTCTTGAACTTAAGCCTTTACCTAGTAATTTGAAGTATGCTTTTCTTTCTTCCGATGATACGCTGCCTGTGATAATCTCTAGTGATTTGATGGCAAGCGAGGAAGCACAATTGTTGAATGTTTTGAAAAAGTATAAAAAGGCTATTGGCTGGACATTGGCAGATATTCCGGGTATAAATCCAACTGTTTGCACTCATCGTATTTTATTACAGGATAATGCTAGGCCTCTCAGGCAACCACAGCGACGGTTGAATCCACTCATTTTAGATGTTGTCAAAAAGGAAGTTACCAAACTCCTTAGTGCTGGCATAATTTATCCGATTTCGGATAGCGAGTGGGTTTCACCGGTGCAGGTGGTACCTAAGAAGTCTGGGATCACCGTTGTTAAAAATGAAAATGATGAACTTATTCCCACGAGAGTACAAAACAGTTGGCGTGTGTGCATTGATTATAGGAAACTGAATGATGCCACTAGAAAAGACCACTTTCCCCTCCCGTTCATCGATCAGATGTTGGAACGGTTGGCGGGTCGCAGTCATTACTGCTTCCTGGATGGTTATTCTGGGTACTTTCAGATTCCCATAGCGCCCGAGGACCAAGATAAAACCACTTTTACTTGTCCATTTGGTACGTTTGCATATAGGCGTATGCCTTTCGGTTTATGTAATGCGCCAGGCACATTCCAGAGATGCATGATGAGTATTTTTGCTGATATGCTCAATGATTGCATTGAAGTATTTATGGATGACTTCACAGTCTATGGAGATTCATTCCATACGTGCTTAGAGAGTTTAGAGAGGGTACTCGCTAGATGTGTCCAGAAAAATTTGGTTTTAAATTATGAAAAGTGCCACTTTATGGTTTCTCATGGTATTGTTTTAGGACACCTTGTTTCTAGTCGTGGTATTGAAGTTGACAAGGCTAAGACCGAGGTGATAGCGACCTTGCCTTATCCCACATGCTTAAAAGATCTTCGATCTTTCTTGGGACATGTAGGCTTTTATAGGCGCTTCATCAAGGATTTCTCTAAGATAGCCTTACCCCTCTCTAAATTGTTACAGAAAGATGTTGATTTTGTTTTTGATAATGATTGTGTGCTTGCATTTGATATATTGAAAAGTAAGCTGCTTGAACCACCTATACTTGTTGCTCCAAATTGGTCTTTACCGTTTGAGTTGGCGTGTGATGCATCTAACTTTGCAGTTGGTGCCATGTTGGGCCAACGAAGTGATAAACAACCACATGTAATTGCATATGCCTCTAAAACTTTGGATACTGCACAGAGAAATTATACTACTACTGAGAAAGAGTTGTATGCCATTGTTTTTGCTCTAGATAAGTTTAGGCAATATATGTTGCATTCTCCTGTTGTGGTTTATACTGATCATGCAGCTGTAAAATTTCTCTTCACCAAGACACATTCTAAGCCGAGATTGCTCCGTTGGACACTACTACTCCAGGAATTTCGCCTTCAGATCAAGGATAGGGCCGGTAGTGCCAACCTTGTAGCAGATCACTTGAGCCGCCTTCCAGAAAACACAAGGGGAGTTGATTGTTCTGATTTGACTTGTGATGATTTTCCTGATTCCTCTCTTTGTGCTATTTCTATTGATACACCATGGTTTGCTACTATTGTTAATTATTTGGTGTGCAGACTCACTCCTGGTGATATGTCTTCTTTTCAGGTCCAGAAGCTAAAGCAGGAGTCCCAACACTACATATGGGATGATCCTATCCTTTGGAGGATTTGTCAGGACCAAGTGATTAGGAGATGTGTCCCCGATGATGAATTTGCTGCGATTCTCACTTCTTGCCATTCAGTTGTATGTGGTGGGCACTATAGCTCACAGAAAACCGCTAGAAAAATTTTAGAGTCTGGTTTTTATTGGCCTTCTATTTTCAAAGATGCTTATGATTTTGTTAGGTCATGTGATGTATGTCAGCGTTTTGGGCGGGGTGTGAGCAAAAGAGATGAATTACCTCAAAAACCTATTTTGTTTTGTGAGCCATTTGATGTTTGGGGTATAGATTTTATGGGTCCTTTTCCACCTTCTAGAGGTTTTACATATATATTGTTAGCTGTCGACTACCTTTCTAGGTGGGTTGAAGCTATTCCTACCCGGAATGATGATGCTCCAACTGTGTCTAGATTTTTGAAAACTAACATTTTTAGTAGGTTTGGAGTTCCTAAGGCCCTAATCAGTGATAGAGGCACCCACTTCTGCAACAAGCTTCTCAATAGCTTGCTTGCTAAATATGGGGTTGCCCACAGAGTCTCTAGTCCCTACCACCCGCAAACGAATGGTCAAGCTGAAGTGTCAAATCGTGAGGTAAAGAAGATACTTGAGAAGATTGTGAAGCCGAGTAGGAGTGATTGGAGTCAACGACTTGATGAGGCACTTTGGGCCTATCGCACTGCATTCAAGACACCTATAGGAATGTCACCTTACCGGTTGGTGTATGGTAAGGGTTGCCACCTTCCGGTAGAGGTTGAGCATAAGTCCTATTGGGCGGTGACATTGTGCAACATGGAGATGGATGCAGCTGGCAAAGAGAGAGCTCTACACATTCAAGAGCTGGATGAGTTGCGACTTAATGCCTATGAGAATTCGAGGGTATACAAAGCTAAGACCAAATTGCTTCATGATCGAAATCTAGTTAACAAGAGCTTTAAAGTTGGTGACTTAGTTCTCATGTACCAAGCTCGTTATCGTCATGGTCGTGGTAAGCTGAAATCAAATTGGTTCGGGCCGTATCGTGTGACTAAGGTTAATCCATATGGTATGATAGACCTTGTGGATGAGGAGACTGGTAATACTTTCCAAGCTAATGGTCATCTCCTTAAGGTGTACCATGGTGCTGTAATAAAGCCTCCTTGAGGCCAGGTTGTCCCTTTCCTTTACTCATGTACTTTACACTGCATAATTGTTTAGATGCTGTTTTGACTGAATGTGGTGTGTAGTTTAAGTGTGGGGGAACGGGATTTACCAGTAGGATAGTAGTATTTTTGCTTTTTTTTGTTTTTGTTTCTTTTTAGTTCCCCATATTTTTGTTGATGGTTGCCTATACTTTCAGATGATGTTCCTCCTTGGTATTTGATATTTTGAACATTGAGGGCAATGTTTGATTTAAGTGTGGGGGGGTAGATGCGTATTTTGAGGTTTCCTTGCTTGATTTCCCATAATTTGTGGTTTTGGGTGAACTTTGACTGTTTTTGGACTATTTTTTTTAAAATTTTTGACTTGAAGTTGTTCTTGACTTGTCTATTATGTACAAAGGGTCGCATTTGTCATAGTGGGCTTGTTAAGAATGAATTCAAGTGCTTTTCAAAGTATTTTTATGAAAACCTAGTTCACCCATCTTTTTGAAAACTTGTGCAAGAAGAGACCCATCTTAGGTTATTTGTTATCTTGGACCTTGGATAGATTTTGCAATGTTGTTGGCCTTTGTTTTTCAGTTTTCATAAGTTGGGTATGAGAAATGCCTAGGATATGTATGGTGAAAATTGCTGTGTCAATTGATTATTGAATGGTAAATTGTGAGTTTATCCTTGCTGTGAGGTTATTTTTGGCCAAATAATAATTTTGAGTGAATACTTGTTGACTTCTAGAACTTGTCTCAATTCCTAGTCGAAACTATCTAGTCATACATGATGAATATGATGGAGGCATTCAATCCATACATCCATATATCCATCATTCTCACTTCCAACTGATGTCTTTCATGAGTAGAACATATCTATAAAATTGCATCCAGGTTTTAATTGCTATAATTGCACAATTCCGCTGGCCTTCTAAACTTGACTTAGTAACCGGGGGCACTTCATCACCAATGTTGGCACTCGCGTCAAACAGTCAAGTCTAAGAGGGTTATGAGTTGGACCAAAGGTCTCTTGGTGTTTTGTTGGAGTAACCGAGTAACCGGCGTTGCATTACCCATGTGCAAAGTCGCGTCAAAAGGGGATCTACAACAGCTCAAGATGTAAAAAAAAAAAAAAAAAAAAAAGAAGAAGAAGAAAAAAGGAAAAAGAAAAAAAACAATAATAAGGATGCTTGTAAGTGGTTTAGTTCTTACTCATGGATTACATCTTTCCATTACCATAATACTAAGTCCTCTTGATTCTTTGTGTGTGTGCTAAACTAGTGGAGATTGAGAATTGTTGCAAGCATATGATAAGTTGCATATTGAGCAAGAAGAGAGTAAATGACCCAAATGGTGAGGCTGTGTGAGACAATTTGATATTCGTGAGAGTGCTCACTTGTTGCTATTCGTTTATCAATTGCATCGCTAGTTTTTCCTTTCCATATCTTGAGTATAATTTGTTCCAATTTGAGATTATTGATTATCTTAGGCCTTTATCATTGTGAGTCTATGCTTTGTCCAGGAGTACAAAGGTCTAAGTGTGGGGGAATGATTGCACTTGATTATTACATATTTTTATCCACTAATTATAGGAAATTAGCATTTGTTCTAGGCTATTAAATGGGGATTTAGGCACTTTTATACTTAGGGTCCAAGATTAGAGAGTTAATTGCATCTTCATTATAATTTGAGCATATTAGGCATTTAACTCATGCATTTATTTTTTTTATGGACTTGAAATACTTCACATGAGCTTAAAATTTCCATTGTAGGTACAAATAATTAAGGTCAAAGCAAGAAGAAAACAAAATAGGAAACTTCTACAACAAAGGAAACTTCTACAAAAAAGGGAACTCTTGCAAAATAGGAAATTTCCTATTGGATTGGTTGATTGGGTTTGCCTAAAATATTTCCTTTTTGTTATTTCTATAAGAATAGGCAACCCTAGGCTTGATTGAGAATAAGAAGTTTCCTAATTGATTATTCTAATCACAACTTCCTATTTTGGCTAGATTTCTTGAGAGAGAGTACTTGGGTCTTCCCCAAATCTTTCCTATATGTTATGGGAGGCCAAATTAGGCAACCGGAGGCCATTTTGGATAGTTTTTGAGTGGTTTCTTGTGCCATAGAGGGGGGAATCCGAATTTGCATATTTATCACCCATTCTCTCTTAATTCTTTCCCCAAATCTTTCCTATTTGTTAATCCTAGAAAGAATAGGACACCTAGGCCAATTTGGAAGGTTTTTGGATTGCCTCTTGTGCTATATATAGGCAACCAACGAAAATTTTCAGCTCTCTCTCTCACTCTTCTCTCAAATTTTTCATCCTCCTCTCCTTTCCTCTCCACCTTGCACAAAAATCATCTTCCACTACACTCTCATGGCTTCCAATTTCGAAATCCAGTCAATGTTGATCGAGAGCATGAGTGGCTAGGCACCTTCGTGGGGATCTTGATGGAGGAAGGCAACCGGAGCTTCAACGTTTCTAATGGGGAGTTATTTTGTTTCTCTTGTCTAAGTCTTATTATGTATTTCAATCCCTTTTGTTATATGTAATGGGTCTTGGAACAAGTGTGCTTTATTGTTTGATCTTTTGTTTAAATGGTCATGCATGTAATTAAGAGATGTCTTTTATATGTATGAACCTAAGTGTTGTTTTCTTGATATTATGCAATGGATATTCTTCATTTATATTTCCTTTGGATTTCTAGAATATGTTGAATGCATGTGCGATTGTATGTGTGTTTAGACACTAGGTCCAACGTTAGATGGTTCGATTTACTTCTAACGAGAGTCTCCTTGCATGTTTATCATGAATCTTCACTACCAAGTTGAAACTTAACGATTGTCTATTTAATTAATTGAATGAGCGATGCGCCACGTTAGTTGATTAAGTAGGTTAATTGGACTAAGAGCGATTGCCTTAGGTTTTGCATTAGAACTTGGTTTAAAAACTCCCATGTCATTTTAGAAGCTAGGAAGGTTGCCCAATTCATCAAGAGACCCATGTTCATCTCAATAGTTTTCACAAATCTATTTTAATTGCTTTCTTTAATAACAAAAATCCCAAAAAGAATCTAGTTTAGTTTCCTTAATTAATATCTCAAAAACCCCGACTTTATAGCTTTTCATGCATTTAGTTTCCTAGGTTAGTTCATTAGGCTCCTTGAGAGACGATCCGGGAAAGCACCACTAGTGCAATCCTTGGTTAATTAAATTTTGCATTTGAACCCCAAGGCCTATTAGGAACGGTTCAAATCACTCGCCGTGTACTTCGCCGCGGCGAAGTCACAGCGAGTGCACACCCTTTCTGCCTCCCACGAAAAACTGGGCAGTTATTTTCTTGATTTTTTCCTTTACCCTTTTGAATCTAGTCCATTTTCAGTCCAAATTCATTACACCCTTTCAAATTACATTCTCACCGTTTCATTATACTTTTAACCTCCACCACATTTCACAAACCCTATTCCCTTCTTCTTTACCATTTTCACTTTTGTTCTTCGCCGTCTCCCTCGCCCTCCCTCTTGTTCTTCGTCTTCTTCCTCTTCCTTCACAAATCCACGATACCCATTGCATCTACACTCATTATTTGCTCTTGTTCTTCTCTTCTATCACGTTCCCAAGCATTCACAACGTTCCCAAGGACTCCATTGGAGATTTTCGGCCCTCTCTCTCTTCTCCAAATCAGATTTTGATTTCATCTTCCTATCTCCCTTTTTGTGGTATGATTCCTCCACCCTTTTGCTTGTTCTTTGTTAGAATCATGTATATCTTAAGAGTATTGAAAAACTAGGGAGACATTGGGTTGATTTGGTTGATTGGGTTGATTAGGTTTGATAGGGATGAACAGGGGAGATAATGATTTTTGTGGCATGTGCATTTTAAGGGGGTTATATAGTTTTCTAATTCTGATCTGGTCTTTAAATGTTGGTGGGGTTGTGCAAATTGAATACGCTATTGGTAGGCCTGAAAAGTGGGGTACTTGAGGTTTAGTTTCATTGTGGGGACCATGGTTAATTGCATCTGATGTTTTGTTATATTCCACAATCATTTGGTAGAAATTGGGCCCATTTGTAATTAGTTGACAATAGTGCCTGTTTTGTGGTCCCCTCATGTCCCCGTTGTCAGTGGTGCACTTGAGGCTGTGTTTTTGGCGTTATTGGGCTTTTATGGGCCAATTGATAAGGCAGTGAGGCTTAGGATTAGGTTTGGAATTTTTGACTAACGTGTTAAAGGCTTAGAATAGTTGAAGTTTAGGGGTCAGGCTATTTTGTTGGACTTAGTTTAGCAGCCTTTTTCTTGTGTTAGGGTAGTCATTGTGTCTCGATTTTTTTTATTATGCTCATTCACTCTGTTTTGTATGCTTTTGGCTTGTCGGGTTGCTCCAATAGACCATGCCTCGCCGCAAGATGTTAGCTGGAAGGGGTACAAGATTTCAAGAATCATCCTCCAGCCAACCACAAGCTCCTCACCCTCCATCCAAGAAAAAGCGCAAGGCCCCAATGGATAAGAAAAAGATCAGGCCACTCCTTCAAGAGCACTATTTCCCTGCGACGGATCTAGTACCTTTTTTACAAGCAGGCAACCGGGAACTATAAGTTTGACAAGCTTTTGGGCCCGAGACAAAGGGGCAATGAGACACTGGTCCGGCACTATTATAAGCAAGCTGAAACGGGGTTGATTGAGAACATTCTGGATCCAAGTCATCGTCACGTGCTATCTCGTTTTATCACCCCATCCGTCATCAAGGATTTTTACAGCCTTCCCACTCTCCCTTACTGTCACTACAAGCGTATCAAAGAGGAAACACAGAAGTACCCTTTTGGTGACATGGCTAAGACACTAATCATTTCGGGGGAGCCAGGATGGTTCCAAAGGACTGGGAACCAGATGTATTTGAACAGAAAATACTTGACTCCCGATGCTAAGGCATGGCTCCATTTTATCTGTTTCAACGTGATCCCTACGGCACATTTAAGTGATCTCACCAAAGAATTAGCCCTGCTTGTCTATTGCTTTATCAAGGGGTTGCCCGTTCAGATCGAGGTCATCATATATAATAGCATCCTTCACAGTGCTACCACCCCTAGAGAGGGAGCAGTCCTGGCGTTCCCACACTTCATTTCTGATCTGTTTGCTGCTCGGGGTGTGGATGACCCTGATGATGACGCCCACTTTTATCCGGTCCCCGATTTTGACTATGAGACACTCAAAGGGGTTGAGGTACCTGCTGTTCCAGCCCCAGACCAAAATGTGACAATGCCGGATGCAGACTCTGACAGCGCCCTAGCCACACGTGGTGAGATGAGGAAGCTGATTGACCAATGGGGCAATCAGATGATGCTTGAATGGAGGCACCAGCGGGCTGAGAATCGCTTTTTGCGCAAAATGGTTAAAAAGATGTCTCTCAAGCTGGAAATAGAGCCATTTGATGATGAAGAATTGGAAAATCGCTGGAAGGGATCGGAGGAAGTTAGGGAGAGAAGCGAGCGTGGTAAAGCACCAATGGTTGCAGATGCCGATGTAGAGGAGGACTCTGACGGGGATGCGGATGGTTCAGAAGAGAGCTGGCAGGAGGGCGATTCCTGGGATGAGGCTGATGATTAACCGCCTTGTTTTAGTTGTTTTTATGTTGTTTATGGTTTTGTTTTGTTTTGTATTTCATTTTCAAGTTGATTGTAGTCATTTAAACTTTTCCCTGTTACATGCTTTTGATGGTAAACTGTCACCAAACTCTATCTTTTGATTACCTGTTGTATGGACCAGTACAGATTGTGGTAGTGGATTTAACGGTTGATAAGGTTCTTATTGCGCATTTATGCATAGTGTGAACTGTCATTCTAGTTAGCTCCTTTTGCACATAATTCAGCTAACTTTCACATTGTTGCATTTGATTCTGCCTGGTATATATTACACTGCTTACAGGTATTTTTTGGATCCTTCCATGAAATTGTTTTCAATGGAAGAAGACCCTTATTTTTCCCTGTTGACAAGTGAGGACATTGTCAATTTTAAGTTTGGGGGTGAGGGTATATCAAATTTTTGAAAACTTTTGGCTGTAAATAACAGGGATATTCATTTTGTAAGTATGTGAATTTTTGCCAAACTGAAGTTGTTGCAATTTTGTTTGATTTGTGAGGATGAGCATGCTTGAAAATGGTGTGAAAGTTCAATGATTGGAATAAGTTGCTTGACTGGATGATAGGTAGAAAATTGGATATGTATGCATTGTATGATATAAATTGTGATATTAGAGCAAGCCTTTTCTTAAATTCCTGTGAGTAAAATTAAGCACGAAAGGAGTGAGAGTTAATCTGATGGGTGTTAGGAAGAGCAGTTGTGGTAAACTGGTTTATGTGTGTATTCTCATTTGACAATTTTAAAAATCCTCTTTGGAAGACCTTAACATGCATAGCAAGCTTTATATGATTTTTGACAAATGATAAAGGCAATTCTTAAATGCGATTGGGCCTTTCAAGCTGACCTTGATGATATATATACCATTTGATCCTAATATTTGAGCCTAAATGAAAAACCAAGATTTTGTCTTTTGCAAACCCAATTAAAATCCTAATCCTTAAGCCTGAAAAACCATAAGAATCGTCCTGCTTTGAGATAATGGATTTAAAAAAAAAGGGGATATTTATGCACAATAAAGCTTGGTAAGGACCAACAAAGTTGCTCAAATGAATAGAGAAAAGAATGGGCGTATGAAAAGTACATAAAGTCCATTATCTCAAGGTTTTTGTATATATCCTTATTCCCTTTCATTTTAAGTACCTTATATCCTGGCCAAGTTACAAGCTGAAAAGTCCTTTTGATTCAAAAATTATGTGATGTAAGTTGTGAGTGGGCAGGGAAAAAGAAAAGGGTGGATAAAATTCGAAAAATGAGGGTTTATACATGAGTTGGGGTATTGCAACTGACTTGAACAAGACTCGGAAACTTTTCTTTCAACTCCAACACACACACACAAGCTCAAGGAATTTTTAGGAAGCTTATCTTTAGTATTATGAAGCATTCATCTTGGCATGCACACTATATTTTCTATCAATCAAAAAGGAAATAGCAACAAATGAGAAGAAGCATTTCAGCCAAAGGAGGGTAAGCTCAGAAACAAGGGACATTAATTTTCAGAAATTGCTTGAGGGCAAGCAAGAACTCAAGTTTGGGGGAGTGTTAAGATCCTAAAATTTCACATATTTCATCGCAATTTTTCCTCATTTGTGTATATTTTTGAAAGTGATGTTTTGAAATAGACATAGAAATTCAAAGAAAATCCTTAATGAAGAAGAAAGTGGTTGTGCATGAAAATTAGAGCTTAATGATTCTCTATTCAAAAATTTGTGTGTGAATGTTATTAAATGTTAAAAAAGCTCATCAACCCTCTTTCAATCTTGTATAGGAAGAGGTGATACAGAGAAAGAGCCAAAGAAATGCAAGGAAAGTTGGAATGGAGAATGAGAGATGACAAAAAGGCCAAGAACCAGAAGCAAAGGGACCTCGCCGTGGGTTTCGCCGCGGCGAACCCACGGCGAGTGAAGTCAATCTCTGGAAGCTAAAATTTCGTGCGTTCGCCGTGACTTCGCCGCGGTGAAGCCACGGCGAAATCACCTACAACTGCGCGTTTTGAGTAATTACGCGATCTGAATGTAATAAATGACATTGAATGCGATCTGAAACGGACAGAGGGCATTAAGGGCACGTTTTGGAGCATTTTGGAGCTTAAGGAGAGAGTGGGGAATGGCTAGGAAGCTTGGAAAATCTTGGAGAGACTCAAGTTGTGATCTGGGTTTCTTTTCTTCTTCCCTTTTTCTCTAATTTCTGCCATGTCTCTGCTTTTTATTTCTGTTTTTATTTCTCAGTTTCTCATGTGTAACTAAACCCATAGTCTAGGGTTACTTTGAACCATTTGATGGATTGACTCTTGTATTTCCTTCCTTTGATATATTTAATGAATATTTATGTATGGATTTTCATCTTGCTTTAAATGATACAAGTGCTTGATCACCACTTGAAGTGTTAAATGAAGTATGACTTGAGAGAGTATATGTTGTTTTAGAACTTGGGGGAAATCATGTTAGACTTGAAATTTATGCTTTTAAATGGATGGTTTGTTGATAATATAGAGATATAATTATTGACCTAACATTGTTCATATAAGGTTGGTGGAACATTTAAGGTTAGCATTAATTGTTGCAAGAGATTGTGCAATTAATGCTAGTAAAAATTTGATTTTGACTTGAGAGAGCTTTTTCAAATGAAAGAGAACCTTGAACTCATGCATGAAATTCATTAGGTAAGAAAAAGGGAAGGAATTTATTAGGTCTTGAAGTTAAATGGGGAAAGGCAACCCTAGGTTTTCTCATCCAATTTACCAAGTATTTCTAAATCATTTCTCTTGTTTAAGAATCTTAATATAAAAATCTCAAAAAGAAGTAACCTTTTATTGATTTAATTTTATATGTTAACTCTTCCAAGCAAAACCTTGTTTAGCTCAACTTGATCTAATACGCTAAGCTTTCTGCTTGACCGCATTTGTAACCAAATCCCTGAGGGAACGATACTTTTCTTATTACTCTATTACTTGATGCGACCCGTGCACTTGCGGACCGAACAGTAACTGTGGAATTTCTTCCAAGGATGGTGAGGGGTAAATTGACCAAATCAAACCATGTTGGTATAAGGCTTTAACAAGATTTGGTGGAGTTAAGGATGGATAATAACTTTGTTAAAAGCATAATGGGAAACATATTTTACAGTCTGGGTTTTGAGAGTAAAATGGTTAAGACAATAAATAAGTCTTTTGAAATATCTACAATTCTCAATTAACTTGAAAACTGAGGGACTTAAGGTCAGGCTTGTTCTTGGACTGGTTCTAGATGCAAAAGATGATGGCTGGTTAGTAGGCTGGTCATTTGGTGGATTATTCTGGGTTTTTTTGGACTACTTATTCTTAGGTTTGGCTTTTTATAATTTCTAGTAAAGGGGTGATTTTTTCATTTACATGGCCTCCTGGAGTTTGTCCAGCATCCTTCATTACAGGACTTTATACAAATAATTCCTCTAATTTCCCCACTCTTTGATAGAGTTGTTCTATCTGGTTAGAGATATTGGAGATATGTCCATTCATCAGTGTCATCATCCATATCCAATTACTTTTTTCTCCTGCTAACTTAGAAATTCTAGTAGATGATCTAGATAAATTTGGTATATAATTTCTTGCTTGATTTACCAATCCTAAAAATGATTGCAAGTCTTTTTCATTTTTTATTTCTACAAATTCAAGTACTTTTTTACTTATATGTTCTTGTAATTCTATTCCTTCTGGAGATATATATTGTCCTAAAAATCCTATTCTATATTTTCTTAATTCTTCTTTTTGAGGTGATATATTTAATCCTTTTTCTTCTATTAAATTTACAAACTAATCTAAATGTTTTTCATGTTCCTTTTCATGTTTTGAGAATATTAAAAGGGAAAAAGACAATAAAATCCCTTTGAATATCATAAAGGACAATTCAATCCCTTGACATTTGAAAATCCCAGATAAGACCCTGGGGAGGAATTTGGGATTTCCAAATGTTTGCAAAAGACATTTTTGTCCCTTATTGCTGGTTGGGAAAAACGTTAGGGTGTGTCTCAATTGAAAGTTGCTCGCCACTCCCGTCGCTCTTAGTCTCACAAGCTCTTCCTTGTCACCGGCGTTAGAGAGTAGGGATGGACTGGTCCACATTCACCATCAACATGTCTATTTTCCTTCTTCCTTGTTCATCGTGTTCGTCGAAGCAGAGGGGGCGGAGCTCATGTTCGGTTCTGCAAATCTTCTTTTGGAAACAATCATTGTTTCTAGTGGGGTTGTTTTAAAAATTCGGTCTTGTTTAATGAATTTTTTGAGGGGGTAGGTTTGATTTTCTGCACTTATTGATGTGCATCTGATCAGTTTTGGTAGTTCGATTTTTTTTCTTATTCCAAGTGATTTATTGTTAAACATTTCTATTACTTGTATGACCTGTCAAATTGTCGTCATTTGTTATTTGGTCACTAGCATAAAAATTCAATTCATGTGATATCCTGTACATCATATTGGGACCATTCTAAAGCACCATAAGATTGAAACACATATTTTTCTCATTAAATGATATTTGTCTCTTTACTTTGGACTGGGAATATTGTTTGAAGACTAATGAAGGATATGATGTTTGGTTGTGCAAAATACAGTATCAACCATCACTAGATGAACATATTTCTTGGATGTTGAATTACTGGCTATCTATCTTGCTTTTAACATCTAAGATTTTATAAATGCCCTAAACCTTATTATCTTTTCCACAAAATTTATGTTGCTACTACCTCCAGGTGTACCAAAGGCATTAGATAGAACTCTTTAGGATTTGTAGCCGGATTATTTGGATCTTTCCCTTGTATTACTAAGAACACCTAATTTTTGTCTCAAATGATTTCATAGGATGAGTTCTTACAATAATACTTTGTTTAATAGTTCAATGTTCCCTTATATTCACTAGCCTGTCAGCATGAAACAAAGTTCTGCTAATGTTAACCCTGAAAATCTCACACAACCTGATATACCAAGCACCTGTAGAGCAATGGAAGTACTCTACAATTCTTGCAAGGTCCAAACTATAGAGTAAGCAACTTCTCTTTAAGAAAGCTTAAGGATAAGTTAGAGGTAGCACATGTTCCTTCGCTGTAAACCAAGTGGAGTGTCATTCTTCATAGAAGCATTTGAAATTACATGCTCTCTGCAAATCCAAGGGAGTGTATTTATCTGTAAGTAAGCACATCTGAGGCCATTTATGTTGGACAATTCAGCAATGCTGCTTTTTTTTTAATGGCTTGAGAGTTGTACTAGGAATTAGCTGGCTTTTGATTGAATTTTCATGCAGACAATAATTTTGCTGTATGTCACACATGTTTCTTGAACTCTGATTGAATTTCAGAGATTTAAACAATCCATGAGAGCCATGCAAGGTTCAATTATTATTGCATCTATCTTGCAAATCATTATTGGGTTTTTCGGATTCTGGAGAATCTTTGCTAATGTCTTTTGATAATCATGCATTTGCTTTGTTGAAGAACCTGATAATTTGAAGCTACGATGATTGTGCAGGTTTTTTAGCCTCTTTAGTGTTGTTTCCCTTGTAACTCTCACTGGCCTAGGACTCTTTGTAGTCTTTTTTTCCCAATGTACTCTCTCACTCTCATTAGGTTGTTTTTTGAAGGGAAGTGCTAAAGATTTTGTTCTTTGATTACTTATGGTTTATTATGACTGCTTGTAGTTTTCTATATTGTGTGAGAGTTAATTTGTTCTTATATGTTTTGTTTAGCACACTACTGCAAATTAATATAACACCGTATTTAAAACATATGTCACAGGAAGTTGAGATGAAAAACTTTAGAATGGGTACACTGGTATTTTCCTTGTTGAAATCATATTGAAACCAGGAATGCAATATTTGTACTGATGCTTTGCTTATTTAGAGGAGTAGGAATTGAAAGTCTGGACACATCACTCCTGTTTAGATTTTTTTTTTGATTGATTTTCTTTTCCCTGAGTAGTGTTTCAATAATTTCTTTGCAATTTATGTGGCATGACAGCTCCCCACAAGGGGTAATTGAATATTAAATGTTATGTACTTTGGTGATAAAAAAGGAAGTAGGAAATGCATCTATATAAAGATAGTATGATATCTCAGTCATGGGCATATATCGGTTAAAGTGTTTTGGATTATTAGAATCTATATATGGGATGAAGTTTGAAGATATGAAACTTTTAAGTTGAAGCATGAAAGAAAAAGGGATTTTATCAATGGCAAAATTTGGTGCTAATACCAATGAGGAATAAGGAGTTGATGAAGGTAAGAATTGAAACTTTTAGTTGCTTGTGCTCACGTGTGCAAGTCCCATTCTACTTCTTAAATAAAATCTCTTCAAGCTTAAATAAATGAAAATGTGGAAATTGGCATATTTTCTCTGATCTTATGCGATTATTTTTTATTTTTTATTTATTGACAGCTTGGATTCAGGGATGAAACTTTCCAGTCTTCAAAGAAGTGGAGGTTGAAGGGATGATGCAAGGGATAAAACACTGGGTCTTCTTGAACAACCCACATTACAAAGTGATCTAGATTCTAGACGAGCCTGATTGTATATTGACTGAACTGAATGTTACTCTAGGACTTGTATTTGTAGTATTTTAAAAGTAAAATATTTTGAGACAATTTGACAAGTTGTAAGCGTTCCCACCTTTTGTATGTTTCATAGAGTATGGGACAAAGTTTCCTTTTGGTACGGTGTATGAAAGGTTAAACAATGTTCTCTTTTGTTGAATTGGACAATTTGTATTAAATGGAGTATGAACAAAGTTCTTTTTTCTTTGTATGTTTCATTTCGCGAACTCTGCGGGTCTATTCACAGGTCTATATTTATTTAAAAACAAACAACTCAACAATTTTTTTGGTAATAATTAACAACTTCATCATAGGAGTTAACAAGGTTTGAATAGTGATTAACAACTTATACTTTTGTTGCTGGAAATGTGAATGAGGTTTTTGGTCTAAGAGTTAACAACTTACTCTTAAGCATTAACAGCTTTATCATAGAAATTAACAAGGTTTGAATTGCGATTAACAACTTATACTTTTGTTGCTGACAATGTGAATGAGATTTTTGGTTCAAGAATTAACAACTTACTCTTAATCATTAACAACTTACTCTTAATCATTAACAACTTAATCATAGGAATTAACAAGGTTTGAATAGAGTTTAACAACTTACACCTTGCTATTGTCAATGTAAATGAGATTAACACTCAAGCGTTTATCAACTTACAAGTGTTAACATTTTCATCTTAGGCATTAACAACTTCTTCGTAGACATTAACAAGGGTGGAGTAACGATTAACAACTTTTATGTTTGCAGTTCTAATATCCAAGTGAAATTAAACTTCATTCTTAATAATATTCTTCATTGACAGAGTTTTTTAACATGTTCAATGGTGAGTAAACATTTACATTCTTCATTGGTTGAAGAATGACTCATGAACAAGGGGAGTGTTCAAAGAAAAGAGAAACAACAAACATGAAAGTTGTTAATCACAAAGAAAATATTGTTAATATGTATGATAAAGTTGTTAATATTTACGAAGAAGTTATTAATGCTGACAGCAATATGTTTCCATCTCATATTCACATTAGGAAAAGAAGATATGAAACTTGTTAATCGCTACACCAACCTTGTTAATATCTATGATAAAGTTGTTAATGTCTACGAAGAAGTTGTTAACGCTAGCAAAAATGTGTTTCCATGTAATACTCACATTGTGAAAAGAAAATATGAAAGTTGTTAATTACTACTCAAACCTTATAAATTACTACAATAAAGTTGTTAATGTGAAAGAAGAAATTGTTAAAGCTTATAAGTTGTTAATCACTATTAAGACATTACAAATTATAAATCACTTTGTAAGTTGTTAATCACAATTGAGACTTTGTTAATTCCTATGATGAAGTTGTTAATGCTTATGAAGAAGTTGTTAACACTTGGACCAAACATCTCATTTACATTGCAAGCAAAAAAATTGTTAATCCTACAATAAAGTTGTTAATGCTGGCAAAAAAATTGTTAAAAGTATTTTGTTTTTGAATAAATATATTCAAAGAAACATATGAATAAACCACCAAAATTCACCAAATGAAACATACAAAAAACATAAATTTGTTCAATACTCCATTCAATACAAATTGTCCAATTCAACAAAAGAGAACTTTGTTCAATCTTTCATACAACATATCAAAAAGGAACTTTGTCACATACTCTATGAAACATACAAAAAGTGGAACGCTTACATCTTGTTAAATTGTCTTAAAACATGTTAATTTCATAATAACTACAAACACAAGTCCTAAAGTAACATCTAGCGTTGTCAATCTACAATCAGGCTTGTCTAAATTGCTTTGTAGCGATTGGCTGTTCAAGAAGACCCAATACTTCTCATGTCTAAATATCACCAATCACCACAAGTCATAGAATGGCCCTACCACAGTCATGTACTCGAACTCTATTGGCACCATCAACTGCATTATTTTTTACCATTTAGAGCTTTTCACCTGAAAATGAAATGAATTCCACCATCATCAGCACCTGGACAAAATCAGTGCCAGAAGTTATCAAACACAAGAAAAGAATAATAACCTTCTTGTTTTTTCATCTCTCAATTTTATATCCAGTTCTTTGCAGAGAGGATATTTTGGCAAACTTGATGGTTCACAAGCATAAGGTTTGGTGGTAAAATAAATTATGTTTATGAATTACACATAAACCTTATATTTCTATATGAACAGGAAGCAATCACAAATATGAGACCAGTAGATTAATTAATAGGGGGAAACAAAAATGATTATCATTTTCTATAAAAGCTTCCTATTGAAAAGGGGGGAAAATCAACGCAGTTTTCTTCCACAAGGCACAAGCACGTCATCAAAAATAAAATGATGGGCCATCAACATCATTAGCTAAACATAGTACAAAAAATACAAGATTACAGCAACAAACCTCAAACTTTTTTAGAAAGAATCTTTAGCACCCCCCAAGATTTACCAAAAAAAATAGTTCTAAATTTCTAATGCTGCAACTTTGTTGGGGTAGTATAAACGTACTGGAAAACAAGTGGGCTACATGAGATGGTTCATGTTCTTATATATCACAACCATTCACATCAAGATAGATCTTTTAAGTGAACACGCAAAAGCAACAAACCATGTGGGTTGCAAAAAGACAACTTTAACTGATAAGACCCTGCCCCCTATCAAGCTGAATTGTTGAAAATATCCAATACAAAACCCATTACTAAAAACCCTTCAGAATCGACAAGTAGCAAGATATTGAACTGAACAACAGCCATATCGATTCTACAAAAAAACGTTTATGCATCTTAAAAGCAAAATAAAAAAGTGATTGTAGCAGAAACTGTAACTTTATTAAAATCAATTGCTGGCAAAAAAAAACTTTATTAAAATCAAAACAATAAAGGCATCACATGACTGAACTAATGGCAAGATCAAAAGAAGAGAAAAGGATCGTACATGGCGGAGAGAGAAGCAACCCACTGAAGGAGAGAAGTGTCAAAGCGGAGGCCACCAAGTTTGACGGCATGACGGTCGAGATTTGCGGCGGCAAGACTGAGATCCTAGAAATCGGAGTTAATCAATTGGGTGGCATCGCCTTGTTGGGGATCCGTCTTCATAGCTAACAATTTCTTCATCTTAAGGCCGTCGCTTTCTTTTGCGTCTGTGAGATCAAATCAGCAGAAATGCAGGCAGAAGAAGATGAAGGGAAAACGACGCATGCTTACGGAGATGTGGAGGTGATGGAGAGTGGGAAGCCTTGGCCGGAGGTTGGGACGACGGTGTGGTGGCTGTTCATGGTGACTGGTGTTAGGTTTTGGTTGGGAGTGAGGGTGATGAAGGTGGCGGTTAGAATAATGAATGGAGAGACCAGCGCAAAGGAGGGAAGAAGATTTCATGTCAAAAGAAAAGAGAAGATGATTCAATAAGGATAAAAAGGTCTTTTAGTAACATTTCAAAATACCATATTCATCCCTAGGGTCTGATATGGGATTTCCAAATGTTAAGGGACTGATTTGACCTTTAACATATTCAAAGGTATTTTTTTGTCTTTTTCCCATATTAAAATATCATCAATATATATTACTGTGAAATCTTTTATTGGTAATAATAACTTAGACACATATTCTTGAAATATACTAGGACTATTATGAAATCCCATAGGTATTACATTCCATTCATATAATCCCTCTAAGGTGCTAAAAGTAGTATATTTTTTTGCTATCTTCTTCTAATTTTATTTGGAAAAATCCTGATTTACAATCAAATTTACTAAATATCTTTTCTCCCCTTATTAGATTAAATAAAAGTTCTATTTTAGGTATTGGATATCTATTTCTAACAGTTAAATCATTCAACTTTTTATAATTAATTACCATTTGTAATTTTCCTCTCTTTTCTTCACTATATTTTATTACAAGCATTGTTGGTGATGAATAATTAGACCTACTTTCTCTGATTAAATTATATTTTTTTCATTTCATTTATATGAATTTCAAATTCCTTTTTATATCTTACAATTAATTTCTTTACTATAATCTTTTAATTCAATATTTTCCATAGGCTTAGATTTTTCCCAATGAATTAAAGGTTAGATTTTTCCCAATGAATTAAAGGATTATCATCATAATTTTCTATTAACCTTTGTTCAATTTTTTTCTTCCATTGGTTTAACTTCTATTATATTAAGTGTTGCCAACATATTAGTTATCTCTATAGGTTGATTATTAGGTAAGAAGTGAACTTCATATTTATTTTGTTTCTTTTGAAATTTTTCATCTTTTCGTCTATAAGGTCTTGTTATTCTTATTCCCCATGCTTCGTGTTTATAAGGTGTGGTTAAAATATTTGCTTTCTCTATTAAATGTAATGGATAAAATTGTCCTAAAAAATATATTCCTAATATTACATCACAAGATGGTTCATTATATTGATATAGTTCTTCAATCAAAAGTTCATATTTTCCTATTTGTACTCTTATATTTTTAGCCTCTAATTCTATCATATGTATTTCTTTTCATGTCCTTTACATTCTTAACATCCTATCCCATCCTTCTTCTTCCATAATTCAGGTGGCTAAACATTATATTATATTTAACTACTGTTAAATTAGCTCCTGTATTTATAAGGGCATAATATTTTCTAGATTTGTATTTTTTATAATTAAATTTTACTAGAACATAATACAATTGTCTCCTTCTCATTTTAACTTAGGGATTATTAAAGTTTGATTATTTATGTTAATAATTATTCTTTCTTCTTGTATCCTATATAGCCTTACTACTTGTAAAAAATCTTTTCCTAATACCATTTTATAATTATTTCTAGTATTTTCTTCTACCCATAACTTTATATCAATTATATCTCTTTTATTAAATCTTATAATAGTATTTGTTTTAGTTCCTTTTTCCGTTATTTCCAAATTATTTTCTTTATAATCTTCTTCAATAAAACTTTTTTCTATATCTTGGTCAATTAAGGTTATCATTTCTTCCCATATTGCATTTTTTTATTTCTAATTTAATATAACTTTTTTCTTGAGTTAAATCTAAATGTCTAGTTCTTGGTCTTATTTGTGCTAGATTAGAATTAATTGGTATTTCTGCCAATAAATTCCTTTCATATTCATTATATCTTTGACTTCCTGATCTAATCAATCATCCTCTTGTTTCAGGTCTTCTTAAAGGAAAATATGTACTTCTTCTTGGAATATTAATGTTTATATTGAAAGATGGTGTATTAATTCTCAACATTCTTTGTCCTAAATTATTACTAGTTTCTATCCTTCTTGGGGTATTTATTTGATTAAAATTAATAGTCCTATCCAATTCTATTTATAATTGTTCAGGGATTGTTATATTTGTAGGGTCTAAGGGAACTTCTTTTAATATTGGCATAAAATATTTATCTATGGCATAATATTAATGTTTATATTGAAAGATGGTGTATTAATTCTCAACATTCTTTGTCCTAAATTATTACTAGTTTCTATCCTTCTTGGGGTATTTATTTGATTAAAATTAATAGTCCTATCCAATTCTATTTATAATTGTTCAGGGATTGTTATATTTGTAGGGTCTAAGGGAACTTCTTTTAATATTGGCATAAAATATTTATCTATGGCATAATATTAATGTTTATATTGAAAGATGGTGTATTAATTCTCAACATTCTTTGTCCTAAATTATTACTAGTTTCTATCCTTCTTGGGGTATTTATTTGATTAAAATTAATAGTCCTATCCAATTCTATTTATAATTGTTCAGGGATTGTTATATTTGTAGGGTCTAAGGGAACTTCTTTTAATATTGGCATAAAATATTTATCTATGGTTATTCTTCCATGTGATCTATTATATATTTTATGTTCATTTGTAAAAACTAATCCTACCACAGCAGTTATACTTATGGTTTTTACTCCTTCTAACATTTTTATTCCTCCTAATTTATGATAAATAATTATGGATTTATTTATATGTTCATCAGCTCTAGATATAGCAATGTTTGTATTTACTGTAAATTTTAATTTTTGATATATTAAATTTCCTGCCAATATTCCTAATATATTGTCTTGTACACTACTTACAATTCTTCCATTTGTTATTAACAATTCTATAGGAGAGTTTATTCATTCTTTTAAATAAGCTTTTACAAGTAATTGTACTCCTGCTATAAAAATTTCTGTAACTCCATCTCTAAATGGTAATTTAGATATTTCATCTTCAATTAATGTTTTGCTTACTAAAGGTATTCTTAAAACTCCTTTTGTTAAAGTTGATTCTATAGGGTGTTTCTTTTCTAAAACTATACATGCACTTCTTCTTCTTTTTCTTTTGTTTTAATATTTTACTTACTTTATGCATAAATCCTTCATCGTTTAATTCTTCGGGTTTCATATCTAACTTGATACCTCTTATTTTATTATATTGTTTTTCATTAAAATTAATTCTTTTTTCACATATTCCTTCTTCACTATTTCTATATTCCTCATATTCTTCATAATCTTCATATTCCTTATTACTATTACTAGGTTTGCCTCATCATTTGTTACGTTTATCATATAAATTTTATAATTTTCTTCTTCCTCCATTGATGAATAATCATCATCTTCATCATATTCTTCTTCAATATATTTTAATTTATAAATTTCAATGTTCGGGTTCTCTATATCACTAGATATTGGTTCTTCAAATTCTAAAGGTTCTACTTTATATTCAAAAGCTTTTTCTAATATTTTCATTGCTTTTTTATCCTTAGGTTCAGGACAATTAACACTTATATGTCCAATTTTTCCACAATTATAACTCTTACATTTTTTTAGATTTCTTACGATAATTGATTCTTTTCTTTCTTTCTTAAAATATTTTCTATGTTTAAATTTTCTATAAAACTTTTCTTTTGAATATTTTTTAAATTTATATATATAGTTAGACTTTATTTTCTTCTTTCTTTTAGTTTTATCCACATCACAGCCCCACTTATGAGGTATTGTTAGTTCTCCACATTTTAGTAATGTTTTGTTAGTCTAATAATATTTTATATTTCTCCAGGCTTCTTTACATTTATTAGATAAATATTCCCTTAAATAGTTTTCTCGTCTTCCCATTGTATCCAAATATGGCATAATTTATTTTAAATTTGGGGTATTAAATACTTTATTGTAATAATCCATAATAGTTTCTGAAATTAATCTGGGTAATTTTCTGAAAAATTGATCTAAATAAAATTTCTGAAATTCATATTTTTCTATTCTAGCTTCATAATATTATTTTTTGAATTCAAAAATATATTGATCTAAATATTTTGGGCCTAATGAAGAAATTTCTATATCATGTAGTCTTTGTATAGGTTTTTTAACTTTAGTTAATTCTCCTAATTCGGCATTTCTTCTTATAAATTTATTTCTCATTATGTGTTCATATCTTCTTATCAATAATGCATAAAATTCTTTTCTATTATTTTAGATTCCTGGGTCTACTCTTCTTACATCTACTCTAAATTCATGACTTTTTCCTTTCCACTTTGTAATTTCCAACAAAGCTTGCCTCTATTAACATACTTGCGTAATTAATATCTATTTGTCTTTCTATTAAAACTATCAATTGTGCTTTACTCCATTCTTCTAATCTTTTTTAATTATCTAAATTACAATCTAAATCTAACCATATTCCTATATTAGGTATATTTCTAGTTTCATATTGTTCTATAGGTGTCGGTGTATATCCTGATTTATTAGGTGTTTTAAAATTTGTTTCGAAAAGAATTTTTTTAGCCCTACTAAATAAAGGTTCTTTATGATATAATTCACTTTCTAATTCTCCTTCTATTGTATCTCCAAATTCATTTGTTGAAGTACTTGTTATGTCTTCATTTTTCGGCCTTTTATCTGCATTCCTATAATCCATTTCCATTTCCATATTTATTTGTCTTATTTCTTTTATATTTCCTATCTTTATAACATTTTCAAATTCTTTTCTCATATTTTCCATATTTTCTTCTTCTTTTCCCATAATTGCTTCAATTTCCTTTTCATATCTGTTTCTAAAACATTCATCATATTTATAATAATACCATTTTCTCGCTTATTTTTTACTTCTTCTTTTTTACTTGTGGTTTAATTATTTCTAACAAATAATCCATTTCAGATCCTATATTATATGTAATTTTAGCTTTCCTATTACTCTCATTATGATTTAATTTTATAACTTCTTCACTTATACCATTTCTTTGTTTATATCTTTCTAAATCATACTTTTCAATTTCTTCATATAAAGTCCATAAATTTTTATTTATTACTTCTTGTCCTTTTTTAACTTCGTCTACCAATATTCTTGTTTGTTTAACATTTTCATCTAAAGATTGTTGTTTTATTTGGTTTTGATTAATTTCTTGTTCTTCTATATAATCTAGACTTCTTAACATATTTATTTGGGGATTATCATATACTGGTTCTATTTTATTTTCTATTCCTAATATTTTCATTATCTGTTTTATATTAGCTTTTATAAATGCTAATTCAATTGTATTATTAACAACTTCTTTTCTTAGATCATATAACTTTTGTTCTAAAGGTTTTGTCAAGTAGTTTGTCTATTTTATATTTTTGAGGTTCCTAATCAATAATTTGTTTTGTCTATTTTTATAATAGTGAGAGTTGAATATTATGTTTATAATAGTTTACAAATAATATCACAGAGTGTTCATAACTCAACTAGTTAAGGCATCAGCACGCACGCAAAAGGTTGCGGGTTCGAGTCTCCACTCCGCCACAATTGAAGACAATTTGTGGGGGTGACATGTGGCAGCCACAAGGAGGGACACGTGGCATATAATTTTAAAAAATTTACCGTCGGAAATTCTGTGTTTTTTTATAGTGTTAGTCCCGTGTTGATAACTTTTATCTCAGCAGCCAATTCCTTTGTTGAATCCAAGGAGCCACTCGCCCCGAACTATTCCTAAAAGCACCTATACATGCTGCTTTCACTACTACAGAATAGGGCTATTGCGACGCAGCAATAGCAGCGATTATACGTATAAGCGCCGCTATAGGGTTTAAAAGACCTATATCGGCGCTTACTTAAATAAGCGCCGCTATAGGTTTGCACTATCCCGGCGCTTATAAAACTAAGCGCCGCTATAGACTTTACATATTAAATTTTTTATTATTTTTTTTACTACAAAACCTATCCCGTTTCTTGTGTTTGTAAGCGCCGGGATAGGTTATTAATATAAAAATTTAATATTAAATATTAATATAATTATTTAAATATTAAATAAAATATTCCTATTCATTTTTTATAAAAATTATTGTTTAGAATTTTAAAAAATAAAATAATAATTAATAATTAATATAAGAATTTCATATTAAATATTAAATAATTAATTAAAATTAAATATTAATTTGTATTTTTTTAAAATATTACGTGCACCTATAGCGGCGCTTTTTAAAACAAGCGCCGCTATAGGTATAAAAAAATGGAGGGAAACTTCCCCTCATTTTTTTATTTTGAATTTATAACCTATAGCGGCGCTTTTTTAAAAAGCGCCGCTATAGGTGAAAATTTAATATTAAATATTAAATAATTAATTAACAATTAAATATTAATTTATATTTTTTAAAAATATTACGTGCATCTATAGCGAAAGAAAGCGCCGCTATAGGCATCAAAAAATGGAGGGAAAGTTTCCCCCCTTTTTTTCTTTTTTGAATTTATAACCTATAGCGGCGCTTTCTTTAAAAAGCGCCACTATAGGTGCACGTGACTTTTTCTTATTTATTCTCTCTTAACACATTTCACTCCCATTTTTTCTTCTCTCTTCTTTCTTTCTCTTCCCGTCCCACTCTCTCTTCTCTCTTCACAAGGGATTTGATCAACAACTTGTAAGTTTCTCCTCATTTCCTCAAATATTCTCTCTTCTCTCTTAGCTTCTCACCGTTTACCTCTCTTTTTTTTGGCATATCGCACTCTCTTTCTCTCACTGCCATTTCTGGAGAAATCATTTACAATTGCAGATTATGGAGCTCCAAGTTTACAGGTGATTTCACGAATCTCAAATGGTAGAAGCTTTTTTTTTCTTTGGTACCTAGATTTTTTTGTTTCTACTCATTGTATAGGAATGGGAAAAGGGAAAAATAATTTGAATTTCTTATTTCTACTCATTGTATTAAGTTACAACACTAAGCACATAAAATGGAAAAAGGGAAAAATAATTTGGATTTCTTGTTTATACTCATTGTATTAAGTTACAACACTGAGCACATGAAAAACCATTCTGAATTAGGAGTATTTTGCTTTTTGTTGAGTTCCAATGCTGAAATTTTCGCACTGATGTAGGTGCGTGTGAAAAAAAAATATTGATTTATTTTTTTGAAAAAATAAAACATATAGCGACGCTTTTTAAAAAAAGCGCCGCTATAGGCCCTCCAAAATTAAAAAAGAAATTTAAATTGAAGGCCTAAAGCGGCGCTTTATAGTTAAAAAGCGCCGCTATATGGGTGACCTATTGCGGTGCTTTTAAAGCGCTGGGATAGGCCATTTGACCTATCGCAGCGCTGGCTATAGCGGCACTTCATAATCGCCACTATAGGGCCTAAAAAAGCGCCACTATAGGCTATTTCTGTGGTAGTGTTTGCTATTACTCCTGACAGATCCATCAACATGGTGTCCATTGGTGTGGTGGATCCAAGATTGTTCTTGATATTTGTCCGAGTGGAAGATGTTGTGATTGAGATTATGATTTGTTGTGAACTCTAGAAGGCTATACGTACATTTGTGTAGGATTTCACTTGTTGTTGATGAGTTTTCTTCAAATACAAATCTGCATCGAGATATGTCCATAGTAGCCAGTAAATCATCCCAAAAACCCTGGTCCATGGAAACGTGTTGAACTTCCCTCTTCCTGGTTGATGTTGAGAGTTCCATTTCAGTCACACCTGCAAATTAACAGAGAAAAAACTAGCAATTTGGTTAGCTTTTAAAATATGATGCCATAGTTCTCTTACTTTCTCACAATCTCTCAATATACTAATGACACTCTCATTGTGACACTAAAAAGGGCATTCACTCGTGTTTGACAGGTTTCTTTTTGCTCTAAGAGAGTTAGTGATTAATTTCTCATGGGACGCTTGCCACATGAAGAATTTGATTTTCTTTGGAAGCTACCATATTTCCATATTTGCTTCCACACACCATTCTTACTACCACGCCTGGTATTAGATTGAAATTCATATTTTGATTGTGAATCCCCCATCCTTTGCCGGTCTCCGACAAACGTATCAGGTAAAGTACTTAATGGTGGGTTTGTCTTGCTGATGAGTTCAATAATTCTGGCAGGAAGGAGGTCTTTGAGCGGAGATAGAATCCATCCCTCACTTGCTGTAGCATGATCTCGTACTTTCGATTCAGATCGAAACCTCTAATAAGTTATACATAGTGTAGGAGAGGTTTTTTTAATGGCAGCCATTTGTCCGACCAAATTTGTTGCTTCCCCATCCCGAACCTTTCTTCTAATTCCTTCACTGAACATATCCTTCAAATAAGTGATGTTAAAACTTTTCATAATATTTCCAAAATGTCACCTCTATTTTATAATGTAGCTTGTCTTACGTAGGCCATGAGGTAATATCCTTTAAATTCTCCATAAGTTCAGGGCGATATAACTACATTTTTAATACAAAAAGGCAAAGCTAGCAAAAGGGCCGGCCTTTCGCGGGGTTGGGACTTAAATGGGATGACGCATTTAGGCCCGAGATTTATTTAAAGGACTCATTTTTAGAAGCCCTATCCTTGATCTGGCTTGGACCAGCTCCTAGGCTTTAGGTCCTTTTAAAAAATATTATTTTATTTATTTTCTTTAAAAAAAATTAAAATGATGAAATTCCTAATTTAATATTTGAGTCATCATATGAATACTAATGGCTCGTATGAACTTTGTAAGTGACAATCTTTATTTTAATTAAGATAAAATTTACTGTCAAATTTTGCAAATCTAGTTATCATTTTACTATAGTTTGACTTACATTATTTAAAAATCATGAATTAATAAATTCAGTCTTAATTTAAAGTAAAAATTAGTCCATTTTTTTAAGGTTCAAATGAACAAATCACTGTGCAACCCAAATTTATCAAATTGTTTTCCAACAGCATGGCAGAAGTACTAATCGACACAGATGTCAAGAGCGTTAAGGATGTTTCGGAGAGGTTTCGCTATTATAAGCTTGTGTTCTGCGAGGTAGAAAAAGAGTGGAACAATGTCGGGGTCTTTGTTGACGGTGAAAACATACGTCGTTTGGTTGTCACTGATAATGAGCCTCTGGTTCTTACTATTCGCAAAGAACGGAGGAGAAGCTTTGCCTCCGATCTTTTTCTATGGTGGTTTAGATGAACTTTGAACGTAAAAAGCTAGAGATAATAATGATGATGCTATGAGACATAATTGTGGAACTTGCTAAACCATGCCACTAGCTATTGCATGTAGATGTTTACATCTATGATTAATAATAAATGTTGCGTTGTAATAAACAAATAATAATAAAAATCAGTGTCTGAATTTTTGACTGGTCTATAATTCAGTATCATCTTTTCACTTTTTATATTATTCATTTTGTTTTAGTCATGAGTCATCTGCATGGCAAAGAATGCCTCCAACTCAGCTCCCCATGTATTTTTATATAATGTTAAATAAAAGTAACGACGTACTTTGTGGAGATGGAAAGAATTCTAACCTCTCTCCTCCCGCACGGGTTATGTACACGTAGCTTCCTTAATCAAGAATTCTAAGCTAATTCAGGGCATCTTCACGAAGACAGTGCAACTTTTATTAATCTAGAGAGAGAGACACACCTTGTAGATGCAACAAATATATATGTTACACTAACACCAACATTATTGCCATCCTAGCATTATAATTATCCTCGTTATTAGTTCAAACTGGAAAGGTTGGGAGCTCAAACCACCATTGATGAAAAAGAGGAGAGGAACGCATCCTTTTTCTTTAACAATATTTTCCCTCTTTTTCTTCCTTATTAGCCATTAGATCCACTTTAAATGGTTCATATTTGGTGTTTATAATATTATTATTGAAATTTTATGTTATAAAAAGAAAAATTACACCAAATCTGGACCATTTAAAGTGGATCTAATGGTTATTAAGGGAGAAAATGAGGAAAAATGATGTAAAAGAAAATGAGGCATTCCTCTCCCATGAACGCATTCCTCTCCCATAAATCAAATACATTTGCTTTTTGTTTTCCTTATAGTATTTATAGATTATTGCTCGACACTTTAAGGTGAAGAATCGTATTGTTGTTAGCGGGCTTACTTTGAGCTAAAGGACCTTGAAGTAAGTCTTATCTTTTTTTTCTTTAATTTAGCAGGCTGGGACATATCAAATGATTGAGTTTTGGTACTTTCCGATGAATCCTATTGTGTGGTGTTATATTTTACTCGTATGGAATTTTTGTTTTGTGGAACTATTAATACTCTATATATATAAATGCTCTGTGAATTCTGTTGTGGTGGGCTGTGGAGATATATTGAGTTGATGTTGTTTATATAGTTGGCAATCCATTTCTATGTAAAAAAGAGAGGGCCTTGAGCCTGGGAACGCTCATTTTTTAGTCGTTATGCTGCCGATTTTTTGTTAAAAAAGTAAGGTAACATCGTAAGGTGGCTACCTAATGAGTAAGTCATATACATCTTACCGACGTTTTCCTTTAGTAGGTTATAATGTTGGATCGGAAATGGATGTCTTGTGATCAACGTTCAAGGGAATATATAGATGGAGCAAAAGAGTTCATTGAATTTGCTGCTGAGCATGCAGAGAATGCTAACATAATTGTGTGCCCTTGTATGTCTTGTTTATATGGAAAGCGTCTTCGCCCTCTTGACTTATTGGGTCATTTAATTTGTCATGGAATCGATCCGTCTTATACACGTTGGACAAAGCATGGTGAGACGTATGAGTATTCTGGCGGAGACTGGGTACCTGATGTTAGTAGCGCTTCAAATGTAGTTGATACAGACATGTGTGATGAGAGCGATGACCTTGAAGAAATGTTGAACGTGGTGGGTGAGGAGGATCCTGAAATATTTCAGACTCTGAAGAGTGATGCAGAGACGCCGTTGTATGTGGGATGCAGCAAATACACAAGATTGAGTGTGGTGCTTAAATTGTATAACCTGAAAGCGCGATACGGTTGGAGTGATGCAAGTTTCACCGCACTGCTTTTCGCTCTACGAGATATACTTCTAGAAGGGAATGTACTCCCGTCGAAAACATACGAGGCAAAGCAAATTCTCCGCTCGACCGGTATGAAATATGAGAAAATACATGCATGTCCCAATGACTGTATTTTATTCCGAAATCAGTATGCATTGTTGGAGGAGTGTCCGAAATGCAACACATCTCGGTATGAAAAGAAAGGTAAGAGTCCTTCTAAAGTCTTGTGGTACTTTCTGATCATTCCGAGATTCAAGTGCATGTTCAATAATGTGGATGTTGCAAAACTTTTGACTTGGCATGCTGATGAAAGGATTATAGACACCAAGCTTAGGCACCCCGCAGATGGCCCCCAATGGAAAAAAATTGATTATGAGTACCCTAAGTTCGGTGAAGAACCAAGAAACCTACGGCTTGCATTGGCAACCGATGGAATCAATCCGCATGGAGTTCAGAGTAGTACTCATAGCACATGGCCGGTGATTTTGATGATATACAACCTCCCCCCAAATTTAATCATGAAACACAAATTTATGATGCTTTCTATGCTTATTTTCGGGCCTAGACAACCCGGCAACGATATAGACGTCTACTTGTATCCATTGATTGAAGACCTGAAGTATATGTGGAATTCGGGTGAGACAGTTTTTGATGGATGTAAGGAAGAAAGTTTTAATTTGAGAGCCATGTTGTTTGGCACGATAAATGATTTCCCAGCATACGGTAATTTTTTCGGATATAGCATCAAAGGATATGGTGCGTGCCCTGTATGTGAAGATGATACCCATTCGATGCGACTGGATCATTGTAAGAAAAATGTGTACATGGGACATCGGAGGTTCTTGCCGTTAAAACATCGTTGGCGTAGGTGGAAAAAGACGTTTAACGGGAACTCAGAAGAAGGTAGGCCACCAAGGACATTGAGCGGGGATAGCGTTTTTGAAAAGGTGAAGGCGTTGGAGAATGATTTTGGTAAGCCTTTCGCAAAAAATGTGTTGACAAGTGGTTGGAAGAAGAGATCCATATTCTTCGAACTCCCGTATTGGAAGTCCTTATATGTTAGGCATTTTCTTGATGTGATGCATATTGAAAAAAACATCTGTGATAACCTAATTGGCACGTTGCTGAATATGCACGGGAAAAGTAAGGATGGTGTCAATTCGAGGTTAGATATGGTCAAGTTGGGAATAAGACAAGAGTTAGCACCTGTCGAGAGAGGATACCGCACTTATTTACCTCCGGCAGCTTACACCCTTTCGAAGAAAGAGAAAAGATCATTTTGTGAGTTTCTGAATGGAATCAAAGTTCCAGAGGGCTACTCCTCAAATGTAAAAAACCTTGTGTCCATGAAAGAGTTGAAATTGCAGAACCTGAAATCTCATGACTGTCACGTCCTGATGCAACATTTCTTACCGGTCGGCATACGCAACATTTTACCTAAGAAATTGCGTAGCACGATCACCAGACTTTGTCTGTTCTTCAAGCTCATTTGTAGTAAAGTGGTTGATACAACAAAGTTGCAGGATTTGTAGAGACAGATCGTTTGTATCCTGTGCGAACTTGAAATGTATTTCCCCCCTTCATTCTTTGACATCATGGTTCATCTTACAGTACACTTGGTCAAAGAGGTTCAACTGTGCGGCCCAGTCTATTTGAGATGGATGTACACAATTGAAAGGTTCATGAAAGTTTTAAAGGGGTATGTTAAAAATAGATATCGACCAAAGGGGTGTATTGCTGAACGAAACATCGTTGAAGAAGCGAGTGATTTGTATGCAGATTACCTATCAAATATTGAACCTATTGGTTTACCCAAGTCTCGTCACGACGGGAGATTAACGGGGAAAGGAATGAGTGGGTTCAACTTAATACGCATTTCAAATGTTGAAAGGGAGCTGGCGCACTTGTATATTCTTCATAATACTCCTGAGGTTGAACCATTTGTTGAAGAACACAAAAAACTTCTTCGGGAAATTCACGGTGATAGAAATGAGAATTTGATTACAAAGGAGCACAACAAACATTTCATTAGATGGTTCAATGCGCGTATTTGTCAGCAGCATGAGCTTAATGCTGGATCAGTTTGTAAAAGATTGTTCTGGCTGTCGAAAGGACCGGGTTTGCACGTATTTGCTTACACTGCCTATGCAATCAATGGTTACACATTCTATACAAAAGGTCAGGATGAGAAAAGCACAATGCAGAATAATGGAGTCACAGTTGTTGCCGAGGCATGGCATATATCCAGTGCAAGGGATACAAATCCCGTCTATGCACAGATGTCATACTTTGGTGTGATTGATTGCATCTGGGAGTTAGATTACACCATGTTCAGAGTTCCTGTGTTCCGCTGTCAGTGGGTTAACAATAATAGTGGACGACGGTTAGATGAATTTGGGTTTATATCGGTTGACCTTTCTAAAGTTGGATATAAGGATGATCCTTACATTCTACCGTCTCAAGCGGCACAAGTTTTTTACATTGCAGATCCCTCTAAGAAGAATTGGTCAGTTGTCATTCAGTCGAACAAAAATTATGGCGAACAAGTTGATGATGGAAGCAATGATGAAGATATGAATATGATTGAAGATGATCCTTTCTTTGATACATTACTGGCAGAAGACTTTGATGTAGACGGATATGATGACGAAGATGAGCCTGTTTATGTAAGGGGTGACCATGAAGAAGGCATTTGGGTCAACACAACCCTAAATCCCACAAAAAAGAGGAAGCCAACAATTTTGGATAATATAATAATGAGAAAAAGGAGTCGAATGCCATCATAATGATTTAAGTTTGTATGTATTTTCTTATTTTTTTTACTACGAATTATTTCATTATATGCATATGCATGCACTAAAATCATATATTGTTTAATTATTTTACAAGACAATGGATCCAAACGTACCTGAGGAGGAGGAAGCACCACAGAGTGCCCAGCAAGTTATTGATGAGGGTAGAGCACATGTTGAGGACCAAGTTCATCGTGGCAAGACCATTATGCGTGATCTCCTCAAACTTAGAGCTAAGGGAAAAAAGGAAGCCCTTGTATGGAACGACGATGGCCAACTAGTTGGAAAGAGTGCGAAGGCCCTTACCGGTTTCGTTGGATGCACTGTTCTTAATAAAGTTCCTATTACAGTTACAGATTGGAGAAAAGTAAACAGGAAAATACGTGATGAGATTTGGTCAGAGGTTCAGGTAAGCTATTTTTTTACAATTAAGTTTAATTTCGTCATGATAGATAACATTGTAACTAAGAAATTTAATATGATTTCTATTGCTACAGACTGTGTTTCATATCGATGAGACTCACAGGGACTATGTCATGAAGAAAGCTTCAAAAATACACAGAAACTTCCGTTCAGATTTGTCGACATTATATGTGAGAGATGAAAACGGGGAGGTCGTTCCAACACCCCCATCTACATATGAAGGGGTCATAACTCAAGCACAGTGGGATGAATTTGTGCAATCACGCTTATCAGAGGAGTTTCGGGAAAGAAGCGAAAAAAATAGCCAGGCGGCTAAAAGCTGTGCTTATCCCTATTTAGGCGGCCGGAAAACATTTCCAGAATTGGAGTACGAGATGGTATGTTAGTAACGCCCTTTTGCTTCTAAAATTGTGAATTAATGTTTATGTAATTAATTTATAAGTTCACCTGTTTTACCTTGACAGATTCAGGAAGAGGGTTTAGAAGGTCACCCTCCACGGTTTAGGGTCTGGATCAAAGGACACTCAAAAAGCGACGGAACCATCGTTCACGAAGAGGTTAGAAGAGTCCGTGAACGATGTGTAAGTCATTCTCTTGGACTTTGTAATTTTTTTATTAGTGAATTTCCTAACTTAATAACTAATAATCCTTCTTGTTATAGGAAATGTTAACACAAGAATCGCCCGAGGATGTCAACATATTTGGCCAAGGCGATATCCTCAGCAGAGCACTTGACCGTCCTGAGTATTCAGGCCGTGTTCGGGGCACTGGTATAGGGGTCAGGCCTTCAGCTTACTTTGGCCGCCAAAAGTGGGGAACACAAAGCGAAGTTTCTATGTTGAAAGATGAAGTCAATACTCTGAGGGAGACTGTGCTTGAAATGCAAAGAAGGAATGAGGAAATGCAAAGACGGCAAGATCTGATGTACGAATTTTTCCAGCGTAACAATGTTGGATCGCAAATGTCAAACTTCATGCAACAAGGTAACGTTCCTTCCTGTCAGAGTCCAAGCATCAGGGATAGCTGTACGATGCCTAGGGCTCAAATTCCTCAGGTAATTCTTGTCTTTTGTACTTATAAACTTGTAGTGATACTGTTATATTATCGATTGGGAGCTAACATTGTCAACTCTTTTGTAGGGCGAATCAAGGTGCAACTTGTATAAGGATCAATCTTTCAGTGAAATAGTTGCGATCGGTACGGTCTTCAACACTTCAAATAGGATCCTGCACAATTCTCCGTTGCCTGAAAATACATTGAGGGTTATGATTGAATTCTCCCTGAACGGGGATGCACCGTTACCATTCCCTACTCCTGATGCGATGACTAAGGTCTCAGATGTTGTTGGTGCATATGTTGCTTGGCCCATCAGTTTGATTGAGCCAATACCACAGGTGGTTATTTACTAATAACGTTTAGACTAGCATTCTTTGTTTTGGAATAATGCTCTTTTACTATTTATAAGTTTTTACAGGGTACAGAGGCTCTGGGAAAGAAAGCATAAGTGGCTAGTATAAAAGGTACCGGTGGCCCAGCTGCTCAATTGAAGAAAAAGAGTTCACGAGCTGATCCCGTGTCACAGGTGGTTATTTTTGCTAATTAATTAAACTAACACTCTTCTTATTGGAAGAATTTTTGAAAGTTTCTATTTATATGGTTTATAGGCAACAAAAGCAAAGGGCAAGAAGAAAGTTCAAGTGCCTGCTCCTGTTATCTAAGATACAAGTGCTGAAACGCCAAATCGTGCTCGATTGTGAGCATTTGCAGCTACCGTTCCTCGCGATGCTACTGTCACAATCCCATTCAATAGGCTTATATTTGGCGAGTCAAATTTCAATGAGCTTCTTTCTAGGGATCAGGTCATGGAGGTGCTTGACGAAAGATGGGTCGGTGCTACGGTCATCAATTTATGGATTAGGTATATATGTGCTTCCATTGTGGTTTCATTCAATGTCATAAGTTCTAAACTAATTGGATGTTTGTATGGTTTCTTTGAAGGCACCTGCATGAAGAAGTCATAGCCTCCGAGGACAATGTCTCGTTCGAATTCATAAACCCTCATTCAATAGCGCAATTTGAGGGTGCGAAACGTGATGATCAGTTCAAAGCGATTAAGAAGCGTTTCACTTTAAAGGCAACAGGCAGAACTTTATTCTTAGCTCCAATTAATACAGGGTAAGTGTATAAGCATGATAGCTTTCATCGTATTCTTAGCTCCAATCATCATTGATATATATACTGACATAACGTTGTAAAACGTCTTAGGGTACATTGGGTTTTGCTTGTCATAAATCCGACAGTTCAGCCGGATCCACTTATTTACTATTTGGATCCTGTGGAATCTGCTGAACCAGATAATCGCCCGGATTTGATGCGTGTCTTCAATGGGTAAGTGAATTCAACATTATTTGAATGTGTTGTATTATCTGTCATTTTATATGACCGACCTAAGCTACTAAAATTAATTTAATATGTTTTGTTTCCAGAGCATTGACTAGTTATCGGGCAGCTAATGGGTACAATTATTCCAAAGCCCATGACCAGAAAGATGCTTATCCGTGGTTCAAAGTTCAGGTTTTACAAGTTATTCAATTTTTCAAACAATCGTTACGTAACCCATAACGTAACTGCTCTTATATGATATTCTGTATTTTTTGTTACAGTGCCCACATCAACCTAATGACAACGACTGTGGATACTATGTCATGTATTATATGAGGGATATCGTATCACGTGATCGAGATAACATCCCATTGACAGTAAGTTTTATATTTTTCCTAATCTAAGTGTTTGTACTTGTTAGATTTCAAGTAAATTTAACTGTCATTTAAATTTCTATACGCAGTATTACCCAGACACACGTTGCTTCATGTTGTCTTATTGTACATATTCTTCTCTGTTTGAGTTACTGGTGTATATGGACTACCTGGAATTATATAGAATTGCTGGAATTTTTGCAATGATGCAAGTAGGTGTGAATTAAAAAACAAATTGTATATTTTAAAAAAATATAACCTATACCGGCGCTTTTTACGAAAAGCGCCGCTATAGACACCATTAAAGCGCCAGTATAGATGGGCCTATACCGGCGCTTTTTAAAAAAGCGCCGGTATAGGCCTTTTCAGTTTCAATAAAAAACTTAATTAAAACATACCTATACCGGCGCTTTTGGGTAATAAAGCGCCGCTATATAGGGGCCTATACCGGCGCTTTGTAAGCGCCGATATAGGTCACGTGACCTATTGCGGTGCTAGCTATAGCGGCACTTCAAAAGCGCCGCTATAGGGGTCAAAAAAGCGCCAGTATAGGTGTTTTCTGTGGTAGTGTAACTAACAAATCCTTGGATTTGTATGCTTTTGTGTGCTTAAATTGAGGTAATTAACATAATTGAGATGCAATATTGGTCCATAAGTGTTTAAATAATAATATAGATCCTTAAGTTAAAGTATCACAAAAATAGGATTAAATTGCCATAATTGAAGATCAATTAGCATTAATTGATTTTTATGGCTCTTTGATTCTTATTTGTTGCATTTTTACTTGTAGGGCTATCTGAGGACAAAATATGAAGGATCCCATATGAGAAGAAGCAAGAAAATGGGGCTAGAAGCTGAAATTTCAAGAAAAAAGGTCAAAATACAAGTTCTGGATAAATTATGAAAATTACAGAAAAATACCCTGAAATTTCGAAATTACAGAAAAGGACCCTGAAATTTGAAAATTACAGAAAGGTCCCTCGCTGTGGCACCCCACAGCGAGGCCCACGGCGAGGCCCCGATTCTGCAGAACTAAAGCTGTCATTTTGGGCCAAACCGGGTCCAATTCACTTACCCACTTCTTGACCCGACTTGGGGGGTATTAGACACGAAATTTGGGAGCCCTAGGTCAAATTTGGAGCCACCATAAACCCTACCTCTCATTTTTCTCTCATTTCCTCTCATCTCCATCTTCCATCTTCCACCTTCTTCTACCCAAATCTCCATGTTTCCTCTACTTCCACTCCTTGGTGCTAGCTTTCACATGGAGGACAGTAGCTAGGCTCCCTCATTCTTGATGGTGGGAGCCAATGGATGAGCTTGAAGCTTCAAAGGGGAGTTCTTGTTCTCCTACTCTCTCTTCCTTATGTTTAAGCATGTTTCTAGGATTCTAGGGCTTGTTTCTTCATTTGGTTGTAATTTTATTCTATATCTTTGTATGAGAGTGGTGGAAACAATTTGTCTTGTTTATTTTCTTTGTATGGATGCTTGACATTTCACCTATTGACTTGAACATATCTTATTTGTATGGGTTCATCATTTAATATATGTTTCTTGTTAAAATCTTGTGCTAAATGACGGTTCTTGTTTAGTGGATCATGGTGTCAAGTGTTTGTGTTTAGAAATTTGCAAGTAAATCTACTAATTGCTTGAGTAACATTGGACTTCAACCTATTGGGTTCAATTTATTGGTTGGAGTTCCACCAATGACTTGGGACTAATAGGTTAATCTTGTTGCAATGCGGGGTTCCTGTTGTAGGATCAAGAGTTCCTTGCAATTAGTAGGTTTAATTGGTTTTGGATTTGTCAAATTGCATGAGTGGCATTGGACTTCAATCATAGAGTCTTGGTTTATTATGTGGGATTCCAATAATGAATTGAAACCCTAGGATTAATTAAGTGGCAATTCGGGGTTCTGGTTGTTGGATTAGGAGCCCCTTGCGATTAGCAAATTCATTTGATTTTGAGCTTAATCAACTTAGGTTAAATTAAGTAATGTGTGGAGTTCCGGCATTAATTAAGTTAACCTAAGCCTAGCCTAGAGGGGTTCCTCTAGGGTTCATTAGAAAATCAATAATAAATTCCCTAAAAATCTTTTACAGCATTGAATCCCAAGGTTTTCATTTATCAAGAATGATTCCATTTCCATCCCCCTCCAAATCTCACTTTTATCCTATCTTTATTTTACTTTTGAACATATCTTACCTTTTGCATCATTTCTAAATCAAAAACAAAATACAATACTTTTTACCCGTGTTTAATAGTTTGCATAGTAGTTACTATGTCATCTTTTGCGTTAGGCTCCTCAAGCAAACGACACCCGGGGGTTAGCTTCCACTATCCCCTTGGTTCTTATTTTCTTGAAGGGCGGACCCAAGGGCACGCTACACGCACACACTCTCTAAAGTGGTGCTCTTCAAGTGGCGCCGTTGCCGGGGAGCCAAGTAATTGGTTCCCTAATAGCCGGTTGTCAAACTTGTTATAGCCAGGTCCATTTTCTTAGATTGCATTTAGCTTAGTTGCATTTTAGGTTTTCTTTTTGTTTGTACATACCATGCTCCTTGCATCTTTTTCTTTTATTTTATTTTAGGTTTAGGCATATTTGTATAGTATTGCATTTTGCTTATTGGGATTTGCTTGATTGCAACTTTTATGTCTCAGTTTAACATTAACTATGACCTTTTGTTCTACATTGATCCTCCTATGCATTCTTTTTCAAGTAATGATGAAACACCAAGCCTTCGACATACTTGGAGAAATGAGGCGCCTTCTACTCCAACACACTCCCAAGTTGATTTCATTCTACAAGAGTTGGATTCCATGAGAGCGAATTTGCAAAGCCATAACAATGTCTTTGAACCTCAAATGCCCAACCACTTCCAAACACACTTGGAACTATCTTGTCCACAAATTCACCCCACCCACCTCCCTACACCACATAGAAATCCGTACAACCCTTCACTTCTCCCTTACCATAAACCCCCATCTCCACCCTCCATATCCCCAACACATGGACTTGATTCCTTCCTCACCTTTCCAAATATGGATGACCAAACCCTTTCTTTAAGAAGGATGTATGATGAGCTTAAAGTTCAACAATATGAGTTGTTCATGTTAAAGGAGGTTAATCAGCTTCCAAAGGAGATGGAAGAGCAGCTTGAGGCAATAGAAGAATTCATTAGGGCGTTTGTGCAGCATGTTTTATGGAAGAATACTAATGGAGAAGAAGGAGCACCATGGCCTTATGACTTCAACAATGATAAGGATAATGATGAGCAAGAGCCAAATACCATATCTCAAGTGGATAATCTCCAATCCCCAATGCCTAATCCCACACAAGATTCAAACAAAAAGCAAGCATCTCTTCAACCACTGGAGGAGTCACCTTCAAACTTTGGTAAGATTCCTCCTCTTCTTGAAGAGGTAAACTCTCCTCATACTACTGTGATTGTTGATGTGAGTGATGATGAGGTGGATGAAGAAATTGTTGTTGAATCCCCTCAAATGCTTGATATTGAAAATGCTCATTATGAAGTTTCACATGGTAGTTGTGTAGTTAATGATGTTACTTGTATTAATCATGTGTGTGGTAATCATGATATTTCTCTAAGTGCTAGTTGTGATGATGATCTTGTTTTGAATGAGAATTTACCTTGTTCTTATGGTGATGACAACATGTACATGGATTGCATTGATTTTAAATATGACAAATTTGTTGCATTGCATAAAAAGAACTTTGGTGAAGTGCATGATGCATCTACTAGTACTAGAGATGATATTGTGGAAAATAATTCATTAAGCTTGGATGTTAGAAATGTGGAGAAGTGTGAACAAGCATCCTCTTCTTCAAGTTTTGATAAGCATGAATTGAACTTCTTTGAATCTATTGAACATGATGAAGAATTCGTTTCCCCCTCCTCCCCCACATACTTCTTTCATTTGCACATGTGAATGTGATGGGCCATGTGCCACTTGCATAGAAATTGATGATTGGCTTTCCACTTCACATGATGTTGCTTCTTCATCTAGTTTAATTGATAACACTAATGAACATGCTACACTTGATAATAAACATGAAAATTGTTCATCTCTTGATCCTAATTCTTTTCTTGCTTTAGGTCGTTTAATAAGGAAAGATTCAAATGCTTTGATTGATAAAATTGTGAACAAGAATGAATCTTTCCATCTCATTTTATCTTGTGATTTGCCACTCGACATTGGTAGAAATGAAATTGAATGTTTTCGAGCGCCCAATGTCGAGGGTGATGACAATGCAGCTGCATGCTTTGTTCTTACTGATGGGAACCCCATTGACTTACTTGGTTGTGATGTTTACTTGGAGAATCCTGCTTTGAAACTGCATATATCATGTTTTAGATCCCTCCATGTATTCTATTTTGGACTAGATACTGCTGCTGGTCAAGTGTTTCTTTTTCAGGAACCCCCACTACCAAGGAAGTCTAATATAGGAGAAGGAGCCACATTGAGGACATGCATGCTTCTTGAAGAGCTCATCGAAATGGAAAGAAGTCGGTGTAGTGCCGCCTCTGATCTGCTCTCCAAGAATTTAAGACCCAAGGGGTAGTGGAAGCTATCCCCGGGTGTCGGTCTCAATAAGCCCTAGTGTAAATGACTACCTAATAGCTAGATGCGAAACTAATTGGACGGGAAAAACATTTTGTATTTGATTTTTGAGATGTAAAAGAAAGGTTTGTATGAAAAGTGTTGTATGTTCAAGAAAGAATTTAGATTGGATTTAAACGGGGGATTTGGATTAAAAGGGATAATTATTCTTGGTAAATGGAACCTTCGAGAATCATTGCTTCTTAAGATTTTTTAGAGTTGAAAAATGGCCAATTTCCTAAAGAACCCTAGAGGAACCCTTCTAGGCTAGGCTTAGATTAATTTAACTAACGTCGTAACCCCGCACGTTAATTAACTTAATCTAAGTTGATTAAGCACTTAACCCAATTAAATCTACTAATAGCAAGGGACTATTAATCCTACAATCGGGACCCCGAATTGTAACCAAATTAGCCTATTAATTCCAATTTATTGGTGGATGACAAATCTCTGATTTGCATGGTTTTTATATGCCTAAATTGAGGAAATTAACATGATTGAGATGCGATATTGGTCCAATAATGCTTAATGTAGAACTTAGACTCTTAGGTGAAATTAGTGTCAGATTAGGGTTAATTAGCCATAATTGTAGATTAATTTGTATGAATTGAATTATAGGGCTATTTGATCCTTGTTTACTCTTGTCTTCACTTGTAGGGTCGTTCAGGACCAAAAGATCGGACCCGGGATGAAGAAGAAGGCAAAACAAAAGAGCAGAAACAAAGTGACTTCGCCGCGGCGAGCCAGGCGGTGAAAATCATCCCAAAGAGGCAGAGGAGAAGTGAGTTCGCCGTGGCTTTCGCCGCGGCGAACCCACGGCGAAAAAGGATGAAGAACCAGAGGCTTCATCTTTCTTCCTTCTTCCATGGATTCCACTCCTTCCTTCCTTGTTGTTGGTTCTTCCATGGAGAGTAGCAGCTAGGCTCCACCATTCTTGGTGGTGAGAGCCAAGGGATGAGCTTGAAGCTTCAATAGGGGAGTTTTCTTAGTTCTAATCCTTTCCCCATTTGTTGTATTTATGCTTTTCTAGGTTTCTAGGGTTGCATTTATGACATTTTGGTGGGTTGTATTAATTGCTATTGCATTTGGTTGAGGTGCATTTATGGCACTTAGTTGAATGCATTTATGTCATTAGGGTTAGACACTATGTTTATGTTTATGTTGTTTCCTTCTTGTATAATGCTTGACATTGCTACTTATTAGCTTTGAGTTTAATGAAATTTATGGGTTCATAGTTTTGTTATTCTCTTGGTGAAAATTTTGTGCTAATGCAAGGTGGCTTGGTTAGTGGATTAAGAATGTTAAGTTGTTTGCTTGAGGGAGATGGCATAAGAATTAATTGGTTGTGTTGAGACATTGGGCAAACATTCTCTAGGTCCTAATTTATTGTATGGGTGGCCATCAATGGATTAGGGTTTAAAGAGAAATTTAGAGCAATTATGGGGTGGCCCAAATTGTGGATTTAAAGTCTTGCATAATCAATTATTTCTTGATTTTGAACTTAATCAACTTGGGTTAAATTAAGTAATGTGCAGGGTTCCGGCATTAATTAAGTTAACCCAAGCCTAGCCTAGAGGGGTTCCTCTAGGGTTCTTTAGAAATCAAACAAACTCCTCGAAAACCTTTTGAAGCAATGATTCCCAAAGCTTTCATTCATCAAGAATGACCTTTATCCCATTTTCATCCAAATCTCACTTTTAACTTTAATCTTTTACTTTACCTTTGCACATACTAAACTTCCTATCAAAACCAAACAAAAATGCTTTTTACCCGCCTTTTCAAGTTTACATTTTAGCTATTAGGAACCATATTACACTAGGCTCCTTGAGATCGACACCCAGGGTTAGCTTCCACTAACCCCTCGGGTTTAATTTCTTGGAGAGCGGACTCGAGGCGGCACTGCTCCGAACCTAAACCCTTAATCAATTTCCGAGCTCTTCAAGTGGCGCTGTTGCTGGGGAGCCAAGTAATTGGTTCCCTAGTAGCCGGTTGTCAAACTTGCTTTAGCCGGGTCTCGCTTCTAGTTGCATTTTAGCTTAGTTACATCTTAGCTTATCTTTCATCTTTGCATATCATATTTTGGAAATACCTCTGACAATTGGTATAGCTGCTTACTCTCTGCATTTTCTTGGCCCATTGACTTACTTCTGTACTTGGTTGCTTTAGTGGTAGTTTCATTGCACTAATTGTGAATGCTGTCCTTTGTTGGATATTGAGTGCTTGAATCTATCCCCCAAGTCACATTCTTGTTGCTTGACACTTACTTGTGCATAGCATACTTGCTCTGACTGATTTGCACTTGTTTGAAGTAGTACATCATATTTTCACTCAACTTGTGCGAGTTTCTGAAGAATTCTACAGGTTGCCTTTTGTTCAGTGGCAGAATCAGCCACTCCTTGCTTTTGATTCCTCGCCGTCACCTCACCGCGGCGAAGAGACGACAAGCTCCACCTGTGTCAGCCCCTGCTTTTGCTGACTTTTGCTATTCTCTGATCATTCCTGCTGCATATACACTCCATACTCACATCATATTCGTACATACACATTACATACATACATACATACACTCCCATACACCACATACCATTCACACTCACCTGACTTTTGTAAATTCTAAGTCTTAGTTGCTGCTGATAGTCCACTTGTTGTTTGTGCCTTGTGTGACTCAACTTTGACTTGCTTTTGATTTCTTCTACTTGTTTATATCTCATTGTGCATGCCTAGAGGGAGAGGTAGAAGGAGAAGAGGATTAAACCTTCCATCCTTAAACCTTGGGATTGAGCCACATCTTAGGAGAGCCAATCAAGGAGGCCCCTCTAGCCCTATCTTAGAAGAGTCCTTTTCTGGGGAGTCTAGCAGTCCCTCTCATTCAGACACTGAAACCGCCATCCATATAGAAATACCCCTAGATATTCCTATGGCTCACAGACCACCACCCAATGGCAATAATGGAAACAATGGTGAGGGTGAGGGAGTAGGAAACAATGACATCCCTAGGAGGCGTAGTATTAGGGAAGTTACCTCGAGTGGTGTCACAGACGACCCATTCCAAACTGCATATCATGCTTTAAATGCTGATTTTGAAATTAAAGGTCCACTGATTGCAGCATTGCCTCATTTTGTAAGATTGGAAGGGGAGGATGCATATGGCCATCTATATGGGGTCTACCTTGCCTGCACAAGCATGAAACCAGCTGGGGCAAATGTTGATGATGTGCAGTTAAAAGTTTTTCACTTGTCGCTAGATGGAAAAGCCAAGGAATGGTTTAGACTTCTACCGAGACATGATGAGAATGCCCTCACTTCTTGGGCTAATTTGAGGAGGGCATTTCTGGAGCATTACTTCCCAGATGTTAAGACTGAGGATCTGAAGAAAGACATTTATTCCATCAGACAAGATCCTTCTGAAAGTTTCTAAGAGTATTGGTGCCGGTTCCAAGAGCTGTTAGCCAAGTGCCCCCATCATCAGATTATAGATGAACAGTTGATTCAATACTTCCACAAGGGGCTCTTGCCTAATGAGAGAGGCATTATGGATGCTAGTGCCGGTGGTTCTTTGGAAGATTTACCCGCCGCAGAAGCTTGGGCTATGATTAAACTGAGAGCCAAAAACACCCAACAATACAACAGAAGAGGTTCCAAATGGGTGTTTGAGTTGAGCTCCAACCCACAACAAACAAGGAGGATGGATTCCTTAGAGGCTAAGGTGGACACTTTGAGTTCCCAACTCACTTCTCAACTTGCCTTCATTACTTCTGAGTTGAGGAACCTTAGCATGCAACAGTGTGCTCCCACTTCCTCTACCTCCAAGGCATTAGTTGCACCAAGTTGTGAGCATTGTGGTTCAGTGATGCATATCAGTAGCCTTTGTCCTAATGAGCCGGCGGATGTCAACGCTATGTACCAGGGGAGGTCCAGCTCTAATCCCAACCAAAAATGGGATCCCCACAGCAACACTTACAATGAAGGGTGGAGGTCACACCCAAATTTCCGGTGGAGAGACAACAATAATTCCATGACCAGTTACAAGGGCCAATCTTCTTCTTCCCCAAGGTCCTTAGTTCCCCAAGATTCACCAAGAGGGGACAATTCATGTGATAGAATTCTCAAGAGCATACAAAGGATGCATGAGGATATGAATGCTCGCAACGATGCGAGGTTTGCATCTCTTGAGTCTAAGATGGAGCAATGGGAAACTAGAACTACAAACCTTCAATCCCTTGTGACCTAATTGTCAGATGGTTTAAGCGACAAGCATGCAAGGACAAGTGGAGCTTCTCCCTCTAACACTGTGATTAACCCAAAGTCCCTTAATGCCATCACCTTGAGAAGTGGCAAGAAAGTTAAATTCCAAGGCCTTGAGGGTGATGAGTCCGATGTTGATGAGGAGATTGTTTGTGATAAACCACCTTTGGGTATGGGAGAGTATTCCAACTCCAAGACCATTGAGGAGAGCTCATTGCCAATGCCGACCCCTCCGGTCCAAAGTGAGAGTAATGAAGAGAAAAAGCTCCTAGCCACCCCACCTTCCACGAGAAGAAAAAGAGGAGTTCGCTTTGAAACACAAGATTCATCCAACCAAGAGCCACAACAAAAAGGTAAAGAGGTAAAAGTTTCTGACCTTCCTTTTCCTCATTCATACTTGGCTAGTAAAAAGGTTGTGGATGATAAATGTGATAAAGAGATGTTTGACATGTTTAGCAAGGTTGAAGTGAACTTACCTCTTCTTGATTTGATTAAGAAAATGCCCAAGTCGGCAAAATTTTTAAAAGATTTGTGCACCAACAAGAGGAAATACAAGCATAGTGAAAGAATCCAACTGGGGTCTAATGTGAGTGCTTTGTTTAAACCACAACTACCTTTGAAATGCAAAGACCCGGGTTCTTACACTATCCCATGTATAATAGGCAAGACCACCATTTCCAATGCTTTACTAGACCTTGGTGCTGCGATAAATGTCATGCCTACCTCTATTTTTGAGTCATTGGGTACCCAATCCATTCGAGACATAAGTGTGGTCCTCCAACTTGCGGACCGAACCATTAGGTATCCAAAGGGCATTTTGGAAGATATTTTGGTGCAAGTAAAAGGGCTTGTTTTTCCAGCCGATTTCTATGTCCTAGACATGACTAGTGACAACCCTAGTGATAGTACTTTGATTCTTGGCCGACCTTTCCTTAAGACGACCGAAACCATCATTGATATGAAACAAGGTACAATCACTATGGGAACTGGTGATCAAGAGGTCAAATTTCTGTTTTCTAAGACCATGCGCAATGCTAGTGATGATTGTACTTACCTAGGCATTAGTGCAATTTCATGTGTGGATGATGACATTGATGAGCTGTGTGATGCTATGTTTGTTGATTCATTTGAGCATGTTGAACCATCATCTGTTATTTCCCCATCCCATAATTCTTCATTTTGTGATTGCGTTGATGATGTGCCGTGTCTTGCTTGTATTGAGATTAAGAGCTGGCTTTCCACTTCGCATGATTTTGATGCTTCTATTTGCTCTTGTGATGATATATCTGCTCACCCCACATCGAGTGGTCTTGGGAAAGTTTCTTCTGATTGTGATGCAGGTTCTGCTGACCCCATAGACACTGTTACGCAAGCTACACCAGTAGCTTTATCTATGGTGGATACTTGCTCACCCTTGGGAAGTGGAGAAATTACAGCATTGGTAGATGCACCCATATCTCCTTCCCCATGTTGTGATGACACAACTTTACCACTTGCTGCACTTGAGCTTCAGGAGTTGGTACCGTCTGTGGTAAAACCCCCAATTGTGGATCTCAAACCCTTACCTCCTAACTTGAAATATGCATTTCTTGCTGATTCTGATAAATTGCCTGTGATTATTTCAAGTGCTTTGTCTGATGTTGAGGAGGGTAGACTTGTTTCTCTCCTTAGGTCTTATAGGGGTACAATTGGGTGGTCTCTTGCTGACATTCCAGGGATCAATCCCTCGGTTTGTACATACAAAATCCTCTTGGAGGAGGGTTCTAAGCCTATTCGGCAACCACAGAGGAGACTGAATCCTCTCATTCTTGATGTTGTGAGGAAAGAAATAGCTAAGCTCTTGAGTGCTGGGATCATTTATCCCATTTCTGATAGTGAGTGGGTGTCACCGGTACAAGTAGTACCGAAAAAGAGTGGAATTACCGTTGTCCGGAGTGACAACGATGAGCTAATTCCTACCAGAGTCCAGAATTCATGGAGAGTGTGTATAGATTATAGGAAGCTTAATTCCTCGACTAGAAAGGACCACTTTCCCTTGCCTTTTATTGATCAAATGCTTGAGAGGATCTTTGGTAAGTCTCACTATTGCTTTCTTGATGGTTTCTCCGGGTACTTTCAAGTACCAATTGCACCGGAGGACCAAGAAAAAACCACCTTCACATGTCCTTTTGGTACATTTGCTTATCGTAGGATGCCATTTGGATTATGTAATGCTCCTGGTACTTTTCAAAGATGCATGATGTCCATTTTTAGTGATTTGTTGGAGCATAACATGGAGGTGTTTATGGATGATTTCACTGTTTATGGTTCTAGCTTTGATGAATGCCTCTCTAGTTTAGAACTTGTTTTGAAAAGATGCTTGGAAAAGAACTTGGTTTTGAACTATGAGAAATGTCATTTCATGGTAGATAGTGGCATTGTTTTAGGTCACTTAATCTCCCAAAAGGGGATTGAGGTTGACAAAGCTAAAATTGAAGTTATTGCATCTTTGCCCTATCCCACCAATTTGAAAAAAGTTAGATCATTTATGGGGCATGCGGGGTTCTATAGGCGTTTCATTGCTAATTTTTCCAAAATTGCCTTACCTCTTTCATCTTTGCTTAAAAAAGATTCTGATTTTGTTTTTGATGATAAATGTAAGCATGCCTTTAACACATTGAAATCTTCCTTGATTTCTCCTCCCATTGTTAGTGCACCCAATTGGCAATTGCCCTTTGAGCTTTCATGTGATGCATCTAATTCTGCGGTAGGAGCCATGCTTGGTCAGAAAGTTGACAAGGTCCCTAGGGTCATTGCATATGCATCTAGGACACTTGATTCCGCACAAGTTAATTACACCACTACTGAAAAAGAGTTGTTTGCTATAATTTTTGCACTTGACAAGTTTAGACAATATTTGATAAACTCTTCTGTGGTAGTATACACTGACCATGCAGCTGTACGGTATTTGTTTCAAAAGCCCCAGTCTAAGGCTATACTGCTGAGATGGGTTCTCTTGATGCAAGAATTTGATGTGAGGATCAAGGATCGGGCTGGAGCTGAAAATCATGTGGCTGATCATTTGAGCCGCTTGCCTCCCGACACAAGGGGAGTTGATTCTTCTGATCTTTGCATTGATTCTTTTCCTGACTCTGCTTTATTTGCCTTGGCCACTGTCGAGCCTTGGTATTCTCATATTGTGAACTACCTAACTGCTGATGTGGTTCCCTCTTCCTTGTCTCATTTCCAGGTCAACAAATTGAAGAGGGAGGCCAAGTACTACATCTGGGATCCACCCACTCTGTGGTGCATTTGTAGTGACCAGATCATCAACTGTTGTGTCCCAAATGATGAGATTCACTCTATCCTTACTCATGCTCATTTTTTATCTTGTGGTGGCCATTTTAGTGCCAAAAAGACTGCTAGGAGAGTGTTAGAGTGTGGATTTTTCTGGCCTACTTTGTTTAAAGATGCATTTAATTATTGTAAGTCTTGTGAGAAATGTCAACAGTTTGGGAGTTGGGGTAAGAGGCATGAAATGCCTATGAGGCCCATGCACTTCTGTGAGGTTTTTGATGTGTGGGGCATTGATTTTATGGGACCCTTTCCCCCTTCCTGTGGATTTACTTACATTTTGCTTGCAGTAGATTATGTGTCTAGATGGGTTGAGGCAATCCCAACTAGGAAAGATGATGCCGCTACTGTTTCTAGTTTCTTACGTTCTCATATCTTTTGCAGGTACGGCATTCCTATGGCTATCATCAGCGATCGGGGTACACATTTCTGCAATTGTATCATCCAGTCCCTCTTTGCCAAGTATGGAGTCACTCATAAAGTTGCTACACCTTACCACCCCCAGACCAATGGGCTAGCTGAAGTTTCAAACAGGGAGGTGAAGCACATTCTTGAGAAGATAGTAAAGCCATCGCGCAAAGACTGGAGTGATCGCTTGGAAGAAGCTCTTTGGGCATATAGGACGGCCTACAAGACGCCTATTGGGACATCAGCCTTTAGAGTTGTCTATGGGAAGTCCTGCCACCTACCTATGGAGTTAGAACACAAGTCTTACTGGGCTATCAAAGCCTGCAATGCCGATTTGGAGTCTTCCTTGACCAATCGGAGGATGCAACTCCAAGAGCTTGAGGAACTAAGGTTGTACGCCTATGAGAATGGGCTAATCTATAAGGATCAGTTGAAGATGATGCATGATAAGCACATCATGAAGAAGAACTTCAAAGAAGGGGACAAGGTGATGATGTTTAAGGCAAGACTCAAGATCCTACCGGGAAAGTTCAAGTCTAGGTGGGAGGGTCCATATCAAGTTGTACAAGCCTACCCCTATGGTGCATTTGAGCTTCTAGATGGCGTCACCGGATCAAAATTCAAAGTCAATGGCCATTTGCTCAAGCACTATCACGAGCCATCTCAACCACCTTAATATGAGGTTGTTCCTTTCCTCTTTACTTGCTCCTTTGCTTTATAATTGACATATGTTTTTGAGCTAAGTGTGGGAGAGGGAACTTACCAGTAGAAAAAGTAGTTGTAGTTGCTTTTAAATTCTTAGGCTAGTAATAAAAGCTTCTTGCTCACCACACTTGATTTCAACATGCTTTGAAAATTTCATTGGTATAACATTTTGACTCACTCTTGCCTCTCCCTATTTTTCTTTTGGTGTTGATGACGTGTTGTGCTTCAATCTTGAATTGGACTTCACAACTTTCCACTTCACCCCAAGAGTTGAGTTGAATTGATTTTTCCATATTTTTGCTACATTGAGGACAATGTAGGAATTAAGTGTGGGGGAGGGATGTGTGTTGCAACGAGTGAAGTGGGTAGAAAATCATCGCACCTTGGTTATGTTTTTAGCTTCAAAAAAGTTGAAAAATTTGAAAATTTTTAACTTTTCCCCACTTCCACTTTTGTTTCTCCGTGGACTTGATATGAAATTTTTGGACTTGTTTTGGCAATTATGGGAATTCCTTCATGCTTTCGGATATGTGTTGATGCTTTTGACTTAATCTTCTTGATTGACAACTTTGTTGATTGAAATTGATGCTTTATGGTTGAATCTGGGGTGTAGTTGATCTTTGTTTATGAGTTTAGGAGAATTAGCCATGTTGTGAGGTTCATTTGAGCCCAAATGCTTATTCTTGTGAGAAATCCACTTGGCTGCCATTCTCTAGAACTTGTTTGCATTCTTGGTTGAAACTTGTTGCATCTAGTGTAATGAAGCATGATAAAGGCATTCACTTCATACCATATCATCCCAAACACAAACCATAAACACTTCTTCCATTTGTCACCCCATTTGAGCCATTCACTTGATGTTTTGCATTTGATATGTCAATATATGAAAATTTGCGTCGTTGCTTGTATTGTCTGGAAAATGTAGTCATGCCATGTATAGAGAAAAACAAAAATAAAAAAAATGAAAAAGAAAATGTGAAAACTCAAAAAAAAAGTTACAAAAAGCGAAAAATAAGGCATGTGTGGTTCTAGCAAGTCGCAATTGGTTCTTTGAGTTGAATTAGGCATTTAAGCATACACAACATCATGTTTCATTCATTTCATCACACCATGTAGCCATTCCATCATTTCAACCCCTAAAAGCCCTTTGGATTCATTACACTTCTTGTTTTTAAGTGAAGATCTTAGAATTCTTACAAGCCTATGGTAGAATGTGCTTCAAAGTGGATATTGAGAGTAGAAAATTAACCCAATATGGTGAGAAGAGTGAAACACTTATCCTTGAGTGATCTTCTTCTTTGCTCATCCTCATTGCATTTACTACACTCATGGTTAGCTCTTTAGCAACACTTCATCCCTCATTGCTTGTTGGTTAGGGGGTTCTCAATGTGCATTAGCTCATATTCTCCTAGCATGTTGAAGTTCTCATTTGTGCCTTAATTACCATTGTGCTTAAGCTTTGAAATCTATCTTTGTCTAGGAGTACAAAGGTTTAAGTGTGAGGGAGTTGACAAATCTCTGATTTGCATGGTTTTTATATGCCTAAATTGAGGAAATTAACATGATTAAGATGCGATATTGGTCCAATAATGCTTAATGTAGAACTTAGACTCTTAGGTGAAATTAGTGTCAGATTAGGGTTAATTAGCCATAATTGTAGATTAATTTGTATGAATTGATTTATAGGGCTATTTGATCCTTGTTTACTCTTGTCTTCACTTGTAGGGTCGTTCAGGACCAAAAGATCGGACCCGGGATGAAGAAGAAGGCAAAACAAAAGAGCAGAAACAAAGTGACTTCGCCGTGGCGAGCCAGGCAGCGAAAATCATCCCAAAGAAGCAGAGGAGAAGTGAGTTCACCGTGGCTTTCGCCGCGACGAACCCACGGCGAAAAAGGATGAAGAACCAGAGGCTACATGAAGCCGCGACGAAGTGGACGGCGAACGGAGAATCTGCAGAATTTTCAGTCACGAATTTTGGGCCTGATTTGGATCCAACTTGAAACCCACTCACTTGACCCGACTTGGGGAACTTAAAACACGAAATACACTCCCATAGGGCAGATTTGGCTCACATACACCATCCCAAGCCCTAGCTCTCTCCTCTCTTCATCTTCATCTTCATTTTCTTCATCTTTCTTCCTTCTTCCATGGATTCCACTCATTCCTTCCTTGTTGTTGGTTCTTCCATGAAGAGTAGCAACTAGGCTCCACCATTCTTGGTGGTGAGAGCCAAGGGATGAGCTTGAAGCTTCAATAGGGGAGTTTTCTTAGTTCTAATCCTTTCCCCATTTGTTGTATTTATGCTTTTCTAGGTTTCTAGGGTTGCATTTATGACATTTTGGTGGGTTGTATTAATTGCTATTGCATTTGGTTGAGGTGCATTTATGGCACTTAGTTGAATGCATTTATGTCATTAGGGTTAGACACTATGTTTATGTTTATGTTGTTTCCTTCTTGTATAATGCTTGACATTGCTACTTATTAGCTTTGAGTTTAATGAAATTTATGGGTTCATAGTTTTGTTATTCTCTTGGTGAAAATTTTGTGCTAATGCAAGGTGGCTTGGTTAGTGGATTAAGAATGTTAAGTTGTTTGCTTGAGGGAGATGGCATAAGAATTAATTGGTTGTGTTGAGACATTGGGCAAACATTCTCTAGGTCCTAATTTATTGTATGGGTGGCCATCAATGGATTAGGGTTTAAAGAGAAATTTAGAGCAATTATGGGGTGGCCCAAATTGTGGATTTAAAGTCTTGCATAATCAATTATTTCTTGATTTTGAACTTAATCAACTTGGGTTAAATTAAGTAATGTGCAGGGTTCCGGCATTAATTAAGTTAACCCAAGCCTAGCCTAGAGGGGTTCCTCTAGGGTTCTTTAGAAATCAAACAAACTCCTCGAAAACCTTTTGAAGCAATGATTCCCAAAGCTTTCATTCATCAAGAATGACCTTTATCCCATTTTCATCCAAATCTCACTTTTAACTTTAATCTTTTACTTTACCTTTGCACATACTAAACTTCCTATCAAAACCAAACAAAAATGCTTTTTACCCGCCTTTTCAAGTTTACATTTTAGCTATTAGGAACCATATTACACTAGGCTCCTTGAGATCGACACCCAGGGTTAGCTTCCACTAACCCCTCGGGTTTAATTTCTTGGAGAGCGGACTCGAGGCGGCACTGCTCCGAACCTAAACCCTTAATCAAATTACGAGCTCTTCAGTGGAACCCCATCTAATAATTTGAACCCAATAGGTTGAAGTCCAATGTCAGTCAAGTAATTAGTAGATTTACTTGCCAATTTCTAAACATAAATACTTGACACCATGATCCACTAATTAAACAAGAACCCTCATTTAGCACAAGATTTTAACAAGAAAACATATATTAAATGATGAACCCATACAAATAAAATATGCTCAAGTCAATAAGTTCAATGTCAAGCATCCATACAAAGAAAATAAACAAGATAGGTTGTTTCTACCACTCTCATACAAGATATAGAATAAGCTTACAACCAAATGCAAAAGACAAATCCTAGAACCCCTAGATAATTTAAAATATACAAGAGGAAGAGAGAGTGGAGAACAACACTCCCCTTTGAAGCTTCAAGCTCCTCCCTTGAGCTCCATCACCAAGAACAAATGGGCTTAGCTGCTGCCTTTCATAGGAGAAGCATCAACCAAGGTAGAGGGAATGGTCGAAGCCGTGGATGTTGGGTGGAGAAGAAGGTGAAAGATGAAGATGAGATGAGAGAATGAGAGAGCTAGGGTTTAGGAGGATGTGTGGTGAACCAAATCTGCCTTCTAGGGTTTAGATTTAAGTATTTATAGGTCCCCCAAGTTGGGTCTAAGAGTGGGTATTAAGTTGGATCCGAAACAAAGGCCTAAAACGCGAACTGAAAAATTCTGCAGAACAGCGTCTCGAAGCCGCGGCGAGGTGCATTGCTCTCTGGACATCTTCTGGCTTTCTCGCCGCAGCGAAGCCACGGTGAGCTAACTTCCTTTCTGCCTCTTTGGGGTGCCCTCACCATCTGCCTCACCGCTGCTTAGCCTCAGATGATTCTGCCCCTTTATTTGGCCTTCTTCTTTGTATGGAATCCGATCTTTGGTCCTTGCTCGACCCTATAAGTGGAAACAAGACTAAACAAGGATCAAATAGCCCTATAAACCAATTCATACAAACTAATCTACAATTATGGCCAATTAATCCTAATCTAACACTAATTTCACCTAAGAGTCTAAGTTCTGTGTTAAGCATTATTGGACCAATATCTCATCTTAATCATGTTAATTGCCTCAAATTAGGCATATAAAAGCATTACAAATCATAGATTTGTCACTTCTCATCTTGGATGAGAATTTCTCCTTCAAGTTTCTGAGGAGGCCATAACAAAGGTTGTCTCTTTTCTCACCTATTTTCTTCTTAATCTTCATGCATATGTTGGCTTAATTGTTGTATGAGGGAGATAAGTGTGGGGGAGAGACACAAGTCAGTAGTAAAAAGAGTAGTTGTTTTTAAATTCCTAGGATTAGTAATAAAAGCTTCTTGCTCACACACCAAGACCACACTTGATTTCAACATGCTTTGAAAGTCATTGGTATATCATTTTGACTCAACCTTGCCCTCTCCCTATTTTTCTTTTGGTGACTGACAAATCTCTGATTTGTAATGCTTTTATATGCCTAATTTGAGGTAATTAACATGATTAAGATGCAAGTTTGGTCCAATAATGTCTAATTGAATATCGCAAACTCTCAAGGGAAATGAGTGTAAAATTAGGAGTAATTAGCCATAATTGTAGATTAATTGTATTAATTAATTTCTAGGGCTATTTGATCTTGGTTTTATCTTATTCTCACTTGCAGGGTCGCTCAGGACTAAAAGATCGGACCTGGGACGAAGAAGAAGGTCAAACAAAAGAGGCAGAACTGAAGGCTCCTCGCCGCGGCGAGCAGACGGCGAAAAACCCCTCATATTGGCAGAGAAGACTGGAACTCGCCGTGGCCTCGCCATGGCAAAAGGAACCCTAAAGAGGCAGAGAGGAAGGCAGCTCGCCGCGACAAGCGGACGGTGAGACGCTGTTCTGCAGAATTTTTCAGTTCGCGTTTTAGGCCTTTGTTTCGGATCCAACTTAATACCCACTCTAAGACCCGACTTGGGGGACCTATAAATACTTAAATCTAAACCCTAGAAGGCTGATTTGGTTCACCACACACCCTCCTAAATCCTAGCTCTCTCTTTCTCTCATCTTCATCTTCATCTTCCACCATTTTCTCCACCCAACATCCATGGATTCCACCATTTCCTCCACCTTGGTTGATGCTTCTCCTATGAAGAGCAGCAACTAAGCCCATTTATTCTGGTGATGGAGCTCAAGGGAGGAGCTTGAAGCTTCAAAGGGGAGTGTTGTTCTCCACTCTCTCTTCCTTTTGTATATTTCAAATTATCTAGGGTGCTAGGATTTGTCTTATGCATTTGGTTGTAATTTCATCCTATATCTTTGTATGAGAGTGGTAGAAACAACCTATCTTGTTTATTTTCTTTGTATGGATGCTTGACATTGAACTTATTGCTTGAGTATATTTTATTTGTATGGGTTCATCATTTAATATATGTTTTCTTGTTAAAATCTTGTGCTAAATGAGGGTTCTTGTTTAGTGGGTCATGGTGTCAAGTATTTATGTTTAGAAATTGGCAAGTAAATCTACTAATTGCTTGAGTGACATTGGACTTCAACCTATTGGGTTCAAGTTATTGGATGGGGTTCCACCAATAAATTGGAATTAATAGGCTAATTTGGTTGCAATTCGGGGTTCTGGTTGTAGGATTAATAGTCCCTTGCGATTAGTAGATTTAATTGGGTCAAGTGCTTAATCAACTTAGGTTAAGTTAATTAACGTGCGGGGTTCCAGTGTTAGTTAAATTAATCTAAGCCTAGCCTAGAGGGGTTCCTCTAGGGTTCTTTAGGAAATTGGCAATTTTTCAACTCCCAAAAATTTTAAGAAGCAATGATTCCCGAAGGTCCCATTTACCAAGAATAATTATCCCTTTTAATCCAAATCTCCCGCTTAAATCCAATCTCAATTCTTTCTTGAACATAAAACACTTTTCATACAAACTTCTCTTTTACATCTCAAAAATCAAATACAAAATGTTTTCCCGTCCAATTAGTTTCGCATTTAGCTATTAGGTAGTCATTTACACTAAGGCTCCTTGAGACCGACACCCGGGGATAGATCTTCCACTACCCCTTGGGTCTTAAATTCTTGGAGAGCAGATCTGAGGCGGCACTACACCGATTTCTTTCCATTTCGGTGCTCTTCAGTGATTGATGACGTGTTGTGCTTCAATCTTGAATTGGACTTCACAACTTTCCACTTCAACCAAGAGTTGAGTTAAATTGGTATGTCCTTATTTTTGCTACATTGAGGACAATGTAGAAATTAAGTATGGGGGAGGGGATGTGTTTTGTAGTGGGTGAAGTGGGTTAAAAATCATTGCATCTTGGTTATGTTTTTAGCTTCAAAAAGTTGGAAAAATTTGAAAAATTTTGAACTTTACGTCACTTCAACTTTTGTTCCTCTTTGGACCAGATACCATATTTTTGGACTTGTTTGGCAATTATGGGAATTGTTTCATGCTTTTGGATATGTTGTTGATGCTTTTGATTAATCTTCTTGATTGGCAACCTTGTTGATTGGAATTGTTGCTTTATGGTTGAATCTTGTTTGTAGTTGATCTATGTTTATGAGTTTTGGAGAATTAGTCATGTTGTGAGGCTTATTTGGGCCTATATGTTAATTCATGTGTGATATCCACTTGGTTGCCATTCTCTAGAACTTGTTCGTCTTCTTGATCAAGACTTGTTGCATTTAGTGTAATGAAGCATGATAAAGGCATTCATTTCATACCTTCACATCCCAAACACAAACCATAAACACTTTTTTCCATTTACCACCCCATTTGAGCCATTCACTTGATGTTTTGCATTTGACATGCCAATATATGAAAAGTTGCATCATTGCTTGTGTTGTTTGAAGAATGCCATTGCTTTGTTGTGTATAAGCATGCCATATATAGAGAAAAACAAAAATACAAAAAGAAGAAAAATAGTGAAAAAGAAAAAGAAAAAGAAAAAGTGAAAAATTGAAAAGCTGCAAAAAAAAAGTACTACAAAATAAGGCATGTGGTTGTTGGCAAGTTGTAATTAGTGTTTTGAGTTGAATTAGGCATTCAAGTACGTACAACATCATGTTTCATTCATTTTATCATGTCATGTGGCATACTCCATCATTACAACCACAGAAGCCCTTTTGATGCATTGCACTTCTTGTGTTTAAGTGGAGATCTTAGAATCCCTACAAGCATATGGTAGAATGTGCTCCAAGGTGGATTTTGAGAGTAGAAAAATGAACCCAATATGGTGAGAAGAGTTAAACACTTATCCTTGAGTGACATTCTCCTTTACTTATCCACATTACATTCACTACACCCATGGTTAGCTCTTTAGCATAATTTCATTCCTCATTGCTTGTTGGTTAGGGGGTTATCAATTTGCATTAGCTCATATTCATCTAGTATGTTGAAGTTCTCATTTATGCCTTACTTACCATTTGTGATTGAATAAGATTTTTGAGAAAATTCCCTGTATTTCAGTTAAAGCTTGGAGTGATTTGTAGCTAGTATAATTTTTCTGATTAAGAAGGTTTGAGGTTCGTTTTTGTCTCTGCGGGATTTTCGTACAATATAAATTAAAATTTTAAGTGCTTAATTTACTCACAAGACCTGATATGAACGAGTGTAAGAAATTAGAAAGATTAAATATATGAATTTTGATGATTGAGAAACTAAATATAAGCTTGGTTTGCTCTCTTGAGTTTCTTGAAAAGGGTTTATAAGTATGCTTGATAGTGTTTAGGTTGTAATTAAGGTGTGGAAATTTGTTTCTCTGTTCCAGTTTATGATCTTGTAATTGTTATGATTGGGCTTTGTAATCAGGACCGAATTTCTGAAACTCTTGTTGAGTTAATATATAAATGAAGTTTAGCTTATGTGAGTAAGTCAAACAAAGTTGAAGTAGTTAGAAATTGGTAAAATGGTATTGAATTATGAGGGTAACGGATATTAAAAGTATAAATGGAGAAATTATTTATGATGTAATTGAAATTTGTAGATTTCATTTGTCATTGTTGTTTAATTAACATGCATTCTATGTGTTATTGATAGAATGGGCAAAGTAAGAGTTTTAATAAGGAATTCTGCATGTTTAGATTATAATGTGAATGTGAAATTAATTTTGGTACTTTAGCATGTAAAGGAACAGTCATTTATTCTAAGCTAAAAGAGTTAAATATACCATGATAGTTTGATTGGTCATAAATTGTGTTAGTCAATCCAAAGTTTGCCGATTTGAATTTGTTTAATTTATAAAAAAAATGAAATGAACTTATGTGAATGCTACTGTAATATATGTGTTCGCGTATTTTAAACTTATGTTGTATGAAGTCCATTATGAATATATTGGCTTATTATATTTAATATAGATGTTAGGGGAACAATTAACTATGGTGATTTTCTAAAATTCGTCTTTGGTTGTGATTGAAGTTCATTATATGAAAGAGCTGTAAGTTTGAATGATTGATTATATGTACTGTTTATTATATAGGCTTTGATTATTAAAGAGTATATTATTTATCTTATGAAACGGTTGGTGATAAATTTGAATTGTTCTATTGGGAATGAAAGTTTTTAGGATATATATGTATAGATGTTTAAAGTTTGATTTTTGAAGTCTTAAGGCGAATAGGATGACATGGATACATATTTGTGCGTGTTGTTGTGGCTATGTGGTTCATTAAGAAATTTTTAAAAGGAGATTAAATTAATGAGTAAGAAGATGATAAAAAAAAAAAAGAGACAATTGTGTATCAAATTCAAGAAGTTTTAGCTTAAATTTGAGATTTGATGAATTGAAGATGCGTGTTATTGAATCTAGCATGTGGATTGTGAGTCCAACTGTTTGCTGTGATGAATTTAAATACATTGATTTCAGGTTTAAAGAAAAGACAAGTAGATAACAACAATTGTTAATTGATGATGCTATTTTGAAATTGAATTCCTGACTTTGTATATGCAACAATTTTCTAGGTTAGAAATCGTCTAAGAATTAAACAGAGTTAACATATGGGATTGTTTGTTTGATTTCTGATTGAATGATAGTAGTGGTGCACAGAAATTAAAGGCTCTGTTTCAGTTCCTTTCATTGCTATCACATTTTGCTATGGTTTCAAATATTGAAATTTATGTGATTAAATATATAATTATCAGAGAAGTTCTAGTAATTCTGGAATTTATGTCATGAAATCTTGGAACTTTGAGGTTCTGCTTGATTTGCTTAATGAAAGATTCAATTGAGTTTGAAATTATAAAAAAAAAAAAAAAGATCTCATTTGTTGGTTTGATCGTATTTGCCTTGATGATTGTGGAATTGATTTATCTTGCTGAAATTAAATATGTATTCTTACTCTCACAGACAATCCATTGGTCATTAAAATTTAATATGCAATTGTAGTGTTTTGATGGACTCCTTGACAGATTTTTCAGTGTCAAAGAACTTGTTGTGCTGATTGATTCTAGCAGTTCTAGGTATGAAACTTGATAACAATAGTTTTTATAGAAATACTGAAGTTGGAAATGACTGTTTTAGAATTTTAAGAATTTACCTTGAACTATAGGAAATTGATTAGAGGGTATTGGAGGGTGTTGGAGATTTCTTTAAGTATATAATCTTGGAGTTGTGAGTTACTAAAAATTTGGGTTTGGGAAATAAATATGTAAAAGAAAGTTTGCTACTGAGGGATTCAAAAAGTATTTAATATCTTTGGTAATGGTTGAAAATTTTAAGTTGATTTAAAGTAGTAAAGATATTTATGTTTATGTTCTTATATTTGTGTACTGTTTGGATGATTGTGAGAATAGCATGTGAAATATACACTTATTACTGTTATTATTTTCTTTTTCATTAAGATAATGTAAGGTTAGGGAATAATCTACCATAGAATTTTCTAAATTTCGAGGACGAAATTTATTTAACTGGGGGAGAATTGTAACACCCCAAAATTTGGATTAGAAATAATAGGGATTTATTAAAGGTTTATTTTCTTCATTAATTAAGGAAGAATAATTAGAAGATAAATTTTAATTTGGGAACTTTAGGAAATTTATTTCTAGGCTCAAAGAAATTTATGGGTAGCAAAATCTCTAATATGGTATAAAAATTAATTTTTGGAAAATCATATTTTCAGAAAAGGGATCAAATTGAAAATAATGAAAAGATGAAGAATAAGGATTAAACTGAAAAGAATACAAGTTGGAAGGGCAAGAGGGTAAATTAATCTAATAAAAATTTTTTACATACTCCCTCCTTCATTCTCCATCCCGTCTTCCCTTCTCTCTCTCTTCCTTCTTCACTTTCTCTCACTCTCCCTCGGGCTCTCTCTCTCATCAGCGACCACCGGCGGCTTCTACGGCCGATCGACGGCGGAGCAAGGTGGCGACGGCGCATGCAAGCTTGGGAGTGAACTCAGGTAGCTTTACTCTTCCTATTGCTACCATTTTCCGTCCGGTTTGGGGAGGATTTGGAGAGGAACCGATTTCGAGTTTGGGGTTCTTAGGGACTGTTAAATTGATGAAATCGAAGCTTAAGCTTCGATTAATCATTCTTGGGAACGGATTCGAGTAAGGGAGTGGTATTCATGAGGTTTTCTTCAAATTTCTTACTCTGTCACTGTTCATCCGACGCGATTTTCACTGATTTCTGGGTGATTATTGCTGGAATGATTAATTAGTCGTGATTAGGAGTAAATTTGGGTAAATAGATTTGATTGCATGTAGAGTCTTATCTTCTTTGTCTTCCTGCCCTGTTTTGGTCACTGTTCCGGCGCCGATTTGGGTAGAGCTTCGTGTGGGAACTGAGCTCAAATCTGATTAAACTTAATTGGAAGAAAGATTGAGTTAATAGAATTGATTTCATGTTAAATTTTGTAGCATTTTGGGAATTTCTAATTTTCTGGTTCTTTTTTCCCTGTTTCTGTTGGAGCCGCCGATATATGTGGTTAATGGTGATGAATTGATGAGATTAAGTGTAGGTTAAAACATATGAAAATTTCGCATGATGAATTTTCTGAGTTTAGGTATTATTTTGATGCCTCTCATGTCTGCTCTGTTTGGGTGGTGTACAGGGACAGAAAGTGTTGTTATGATGTTGTTTTTGTTGTAGTTGTGAGATGATTTTTGTCACTGCCTGATTGATTTCAGTTCTGGTTTAATTCAGATTCTCCTATGCTCATATGCAATTCCTTGCTCTGCATAAGCCGATTAGTGCTCTGATTTGGTGTAATTTGAATGTTCCTTGTATGCTTGATTTATCTTCTTGAATTTGTTCTGGTCCGAATATGGTTCTACTTGGCAGTGCACTTGTAGTGCAATTTTATGTTTTTGCTGGTGCTGGTCGACTGCTTCAGTGGCAGGGAAAGAGAATGGTGATATCAATTTATTAGGAATTAAATAGGGAAGAAGTAGTTTGGAGTATAAGGAGTTGTTAATTTATGTTACTGATTTTGTGAAAGGATTGTAAGTTAAAGTGGACTATAATAAGATTAAATGCCAGTTAGTTATTTGAAACCAAAATATGATTTGTAAATTTAGTCATTCAATAATTGATAACTTATACATGTTTTAGACCAAACTAGAAAGTATGCTATTGAGATATAAGTTCCGATTTTGAGGGTTTGCATATAATTGATTTTATGAAAATAAGTTAAGCTATCTATAGAGGTTTTGTCTAAGATGAAAAGTTTTGAAGTTTAAGAATTTAAAGCTAGGAAATGATTTAGACTTGTTGAGATGTGAAGTTGCAGTTTTGGTTGGCTATAGGTGTGTATTCTCTGAAGTTATGATTTTAAATGAGGTTTGATAATGGTTTGCCGAGTTCATTTCTGTGTTGCATGTGTAATTAAACCCATATGTCCATGCCCTGTTTTAGGTTCATTGCTGACTTATATATGTACATATGAATATGAGTGTCTAATCAATATTGTTGCGTGTTAAAAGAGAATCTTAAATCAAATTAAAAGAATAATAGTCTTGATGAACCAATGGAAACTTAATATTTGATGCTTATTGAGTACAATTGATGCTTTAATGTTTTGTGGTATTGGCATTAAAAGGAATAAAGTTTAAGGAAGTTCAAATGGGATAGGGGAAAATATGATGAAATGTGAGAGGTTGTTATATGGTTAAGAATGAGAAGAGTATGCTTTCGTATATGTGATAAAGAATCAAAATTCCGAATTGTTGGGTAATGATTTAAAGACTGAAGTTTAAAGTTCTAAGAAGACAAGTTTCATTTTGTTAATGTATTGGATTTGGTAATGATGATCTTTAAAGTTGTTATGCTTCATGAAGAAATTAATAAGGAAATTATGATTCTTTCGTGACTTAAATGAAGGGGATGTGTTAATGTTCATATTTCAAAGTTTAAAATGTTGGAATGAATTTAATGTTGAATTTATAGTTATTGTTTTAAAGGTTTCAAAGGCTTGGATAAACAGTAATGAAAACTGCTTGTTTAAAAGAATTATCCTTGAGGTAATTATCAGTCAAACATTGAGAATAAGAAAGTTTAATGTAAGTAAATTATTAAAGTAGTCTTGAATGGTCAAAGTTCTAAATAAATGTGGGCAAGTTATAATTTGCCTAGAAGACAAGTTTTGGGGTAGTATTGAGTAAGTTGGGTTTCGAGAGAGACGCAAAGTATAAATATAGAAGCATAAGTATTAATTTACTTATTTGTTATATGATATGTAAATAGGTGTTGATTATGGCATAAGTTCATGAGGACAGTAGAAACGAAAAGAACCAGTTGAGGAGTAATTCCTGAAGTCCAGGTAGTAGTTTAATTCATATATAAATTTATATATATATAATTTTGTAATATCTGTGGCATTTAAATGAGCATTATTCCTGTTATGATATTGATGATATGATATTGATGAGATTTATGGGGTACTCCAAGGCCTAGGTGGGTCGCTCCCCCTTTGCCAGTTAAATTCCTATAACCGTGAGGGTTATTGAGTAGCTGTGAGGGCTACAATTAAATTCCTATAACCGTGAGGGTTATTGAGTAGCTGTGAGGGCTACAATTAAATTCCTATAACCGTGAGGGTTATTGAGTAGCCGTGAGGGCTGTAATTGGAAAATCCTGCAGGTAATGGTTTAAAAGGGATATATGCTTTCATTATATGCACAGGTTTATGAAATTGATGTATAAGTATATATATAAGTGCACAAATGATATGAAATAAACTGCTATTGAGATTTCCAATCTCACTGTTTTTCAAAACGTTTTCAGTATAGCAGAATGGGAGTAGCTAGCTGGGAAAGAAGTAAGGTAGTATGAAGAGGCAGGAATGCCTGCTTTGTCTTGTACCTTATAGGTAGATACTTTAAGAGTCTATTTACCTGTGTATGTTGTATGTTTAAATAATTAAGACAAGTTGGAAGCTTGTCTAGTAGTTAATGTATATTTTATATATGTGTATATATCCTTAAGGAATAATAGAGCTGCCTACTCATATAAGAGGGTTATCAATCAAGATAAACCGCCAACATATTATTATAGTAAGAGAAGTTGAAATAGATAAATAGAACATAATCTAAAGAATATGTGAATATAATGTAAGGGTTCTGGCTCCCCAAACGTTATAATTAGAGTTATTTTAATTGTTTTAATAACCACTCTATTTTTATTGAAAGTTTAAAGATAACCTAATTTATCAGAAAATTTCATTTGAAAGAAAGGGAATTTGATTTAATACTTTGGAAAGAAAAAGTTTTAAATTTTTCGTATTTTTGGGCTTCCGTGATTAAAAAGTGGTTATAAATCAATTAAAATGCTATAATATAGTAGTAAAATTTAGGTGTTACACTTAAACTTTTATAATTGTCTTTGTCCAGGAGTACAAAGGTTTAAGTATGAGGAAGTTGACAAATCCTAGGATTTGTATGCTTTTGTGTGCTTAAATTGAGGTAATTAACATAATTGAGATGCAATATTGGTCCATAAGTGTTTAAATAATAATATAGATCCTTAAGTTAAAGTATCGTGAAAATAGGATTAAATTGCCATAATTAAAGATCAATTAGCATTAATTGATTTTTAGGGTTCTTTGATTCTTGTTTGTTGCATTTTTACTTATAGGGCTATCTGATGACCAAATATGAAGGATACAATATGAGAAGAAGCAAGAAATATGGGGCTAGAAGCTGAAATTTCAAGAAAAAAGGTCAAAATACAAGTTCTAAATAAATTATTAAAATTACAGAAAAAGACCCTGAAATTTCGAAATTACAGAAAAGGACCCTGAAATTCGAAAATTACAGAAAGGTCCCTCGCCGTGGCACCCCATAGCGAGGATCCGAAAGTTTTCTTTGCTTCTGTCCTTCGCCGTGGCACCCCACGGCGAGGCCCCGATTCTGCAGAACTGAAGCTGTCATTTTGGGCCAAACTGGGTCCAATTCACTTACCCACTTCTTGACCTGACTTGGGGGGTATTATTAGACACGAAATTTGGGAGCCCTAGGTCAGATTTGGAGCCACCATAAACCCTACCTCTCATTTTTCTCTCATTTCCTCTCATCTTCATCTTCCATCTTCCACCTTTTTCCACCCAAATCTCCATGTTTCCTCTACCTCCACTCCTTGGTGCTGTCTTTCACATGGAGGACAGTAGCTAGGCTCCTTCATTCTTGATGGTTGGAGCCAATGGATGAGCTTGAAGCTTCAAAGGGGAGTTCTTGTTCTCTCACTCTCTTCCTTATGTTTAAGCATGTTTCTAGGATTCTAGGGCTTGTTTCTTCATTTGGTTGTAATTTTATTCCATATCTTTGTATGAGAGTGGTGGAAACAATTTGTCTTGTTTATTTTCTTTGTATGGATGCTTGACATTGCACCTATTGACTTGAACATATCTTATTTATATGGGTTCATCATTTAATATATGTTTCCATTTAAAATCTTGTGCTAAATGAGGGTTCTTGTTTAGTGGATCATGGTGTCAAGTGTTTGTGTTTAGAAATTAGCAAGTAAATCTACTAATTGCTTGAGTAACATTGGAATTCAACCTATTGGGTTCAATTTATTGGTTGGGGTTCCACCAATGACTTGGGACTAATAGGTTAATCTTGTTGCAATGCGGGATTCCGGTTGTAGGATCAAGAGTTCCTTGCGATTAGTAGGTTTAATTGGTTTTGGATTTGTCAAATTGCATGAGTGGCATTGGACTTCAATCCTAGAGTCTTGGTTTATTATGTGAGATTCCAATAATGAATTGAAACCCTAGGATTAATTAAGTGGTAATTCAGGGTTCCGGTTGTTGGATTAAGAGCCCCTTGCGATTAGCAAATTCACTTTGATTTTGAGCTTAATCAACTTGGGTTAAATTAAGTAATGTGCAGGGTTCCGGCATTAATTAAGTTAACCTAAGCCTAGCCTAGAGGGGTTCCTCTAGGGTTCATTAGAAAATCAATAATAAACTCCCTAAAAATCTTTTAAAGCAATGAATCCTAAGGTTTCCATTTATCAAGAATGATTCTATTTCCATCCCCCTCCAAATCTCACTTTTATCCTATCTTTATTTTACTTTTGAACATATCTTACCTTTTGCATCTTTTCTAAATCAAAAACAAAATACAATACTTTTTACCCGTGTTTAATAGTTTGTATACTAGTTATTAGGTCATCTTTTGCGTTAGGCTCCTCAAGCGAACGACACCCGGGGGTTAGCTTCCATTATCCCCTTGGTTCTTATTTTCTTGAAGGGCGGACCCAAGGGCGCGCTACATGCACACACACTCGAAAGTGGTGCTCTTCACTAACTTTTACGGATTTTGAAGTTGGGTTAAAAGTTAATTAGTGTGGTATGATTTATGTTTGGATATGACAAAAAATGTGGATATATGCTGAGGTCAGGGGAGAAAGTTGGTTTGCTTGGTGTGGTTGTGGAGCAGGAGATAGAGACGTAGATGACTGAGTGAAAATGTGAGTACACCATGATAACACGATTCGGCGTGGTAATAAATCTCAAAAGGCTAGGATTGTTTTTAAGCAATTTATTTCTTTTTCTTAGCCACTGAAGACTTACAACGTCAATTTAAAAAAAAGAAAAGAAAAAAGAAAGTGGCAAGCCTAAGCTTCAGATTTGCTATCCCCTAGGTGTAGACCTAGGTCTCGTATGAACTTGAAAACTCGACCTCTACCATGTCTTGACTCTGGTAATTTTTGTCCTCCAAAAATAGTATGCCTACATCCCTGTGGTACTGATTCCACAATATGGGTGTGGTGTGGAAAATTATGTTTCTCTTTAGCCATGAAATCCGCACATCGGATGTTGTCCCTGTAGGTGCAATGCAGTTCCACCTGACAATCCTCAAACAAAAGCCTCCATGTCTCATTAATAAGATCTCTCAGTGGATGATCAATGATTCCGTCACTCATAAGGCAATAATCGAACGCATCAATGGAGTCTGTGAACGTGTGTTGATAACTTTTATCTCTGCTTCCAGCACTTGGCAGAAGTCAATTCCTTTACTGAATCCAAGGAGCCACTCGCCCCGAAATGTTCCTGAAAGCACCTCCACATGCTGCTTTACTGTTACTCTAGAAGGCTATTCGTACATCAGTGTAGGATTTAACTCGCTGTTGATGACTTTTCTTCAAATACAAATCTGCATCGATATGTCCATAGTGGCCAGCAAATCGTCCCAAAGACCCTGCTCCATGGAAACGCTTCTCTTGCTTTCTCACAATCTCTCAATATGTGAATGACACTCTCCTCACTGTGACACTTAAAAGGGCATTCACTCATATTTGACAGGTTTCTTTGTGCTCTCAGAGAGTTCGTGATTAATCTCTCATGGGAAGCTCGCCACATGAAAAAATTTATTATCTCTAGAAGCTGCCATATTTCTATATTTGTTCCCACACTCCATTCTCACTAGCTACCACGCCTGGTATTAGACTGAAATTCATATCTTGATTTGATTGTGAATCCCTCACCCTTTGCCTGTCTCCCCAAAAAGGTATCAGGTAAACCACTTAATGGTTGGGTTTGTCCTGCTGATGAGTTCAATAATTCTGTCAGGAATGACGTCTTTGAGCGGAGATAGAATCCATCCCTCACTTGCTGTAGCATGATCTCACACTTTAGATTCAGATCAAAACCTTTAATAGATTATACATAGTGTATGAGAGGTTTTTCTAATGGCAGCCATTTGTCCACACCAGAAATTTATTGCTTCCCCATCCTGAACCTTTCTTCCAACTTCACTGAACATATCCTTCAAATAATTGATGTTAAAACTCTTCATAATATTACCAAAATGTCACCTCTATTTTATAATGCCGATTGTCTTATGTAGACCACGAGGTAACGTCCATTAGGTCTTCAATAAGTTTAGAGCAACATTGCTATATGTTTAATATAGAAGGGCAAAACTTGCACAAAGGCCAGCCGTTTTCTTGGGCTTGGGACCTAAACGGGATGACCTATTTAGATCCGAGATTTATATAAAGGGCTCATTTTAAGAAGCCCTATCCTTGATCTTGCGTGCGTCCGGCCTGCAGACTTTAAGTCCTTCTAAAAATTATTATTTTATTTATTTTTTTAAAAAAAATTAATGATGAATATATTTGTATCATTGTATGTATACTAATTGCTCATATGAACTTTGTTAGTGACAATATTAATTTTAATTAATATAAAATTTACTGTCAAATTTTACAAATCTAGTTATTATTTTACTTTAGTGTGACTTACATTTATTTAAAACTCATAAATTAATAATTTCAATCATAATTTAAAGCAAAAAATTAGTCCATTTTTATAAGGTTCAAATAAACAAGTCATTGTCCAACACCAAATTTATCAAACCATTTCATGAAATTCAATTTTAAAAAGATAATAACAAGTATTTTATTGCAACATCACTAATAATTTAAAATTAATAGGTCTAATTTCAATTTGAAGACCAAATTCTCAAACCCAATCCTTGCAATTTTCGGGCATAAACTTGCTGGCTGACATCCTAATATCTGCATATATTTCACCAGAACAATCTGTTAATGGTAGTCGATTTTACATTGGTTTTATTTATGATATTAGTCTATACACTTGGTTTTACCGTCTGAAACACAAGAGTGAGGTTGTTCATGCTTTTAAGCATTTTCGTCAAATAGTTGCAACCCAATTTCACACAAAGATTAAAAGCCTACAATGTAACAATGGGACTGAATTTAAAGCATTTGTTCCTATTGTTAATGAAGATGGAATGATTATGAGACGATCGGGCTGAAAGGAAACATCGCCACACGGTTGAGACGGGCTTAACTCTATTAGCCCAAGCACGTATATATGTTGTTTGTCTATTGCGTTGATACTTTTCAAGTCGCTGTGTATCTTATTAATCGATTACATACTGTGGTTTTGCACGGTGATACACCTTTGTCAAAGTTATACAACACCAAACCCAATTATTTAGAGCTTCAACATTTTGGGTGTGCTTGCTATCCATGTCTCAAGCCTTATAATCCACACAAGTTTCGATTTCATAGTCAAAAGTGTGTATCTTGGCCATACTCCTCAACATAGGGGATTCAAGTGTCTGAGTCCTACTGGCAAAATTTATATTTCACACCATGTAATTTTTTATGCATCTATTTTTCCATTATCACAGGATTTTTGGACCGATCAGGTTCATGTGATGTTGCTGCCCAAAATGGAACAGGACGGGATATCATTGAAGATCGCATTTCGCCACTTACTATTCAAGACTTGAAGAATTGGACGGAAAAGCTCATTCCACCTCACATCACTCAAGAAGGCCAGCTCAATTGCATCAAGAATATTCAACCCACTTCTCAAGGTGAATCACGTGCATCTACACCTACTTCTCAATTGCCTCTCACTTCCAGGGAATCAATCGGCTCTCAACACTCTATCTCCCACTCTCAACAAATCGACGCAGCGGGTTCAAACCCCACAGCTCGATGATATTCATTTCTCTCTGGTTTTATCGACGTTCGGTTTGTACCCTCCTCACAACAAATAGCTGATAGTCTCACTAAAGCTTTGACCCATTCTCAGTTTTCATATTTAAGAAGCAAACTCGGACTGAAGATTACTCCTTCTCGTTTGAGGGGGCATATTAGAGACTAACACTATTATTATTGTACAATGCACATTGTGATGTGCATTCCCTTCTATCCATTGTAACACGTGTAGGGCAGATTTTGAATTCTCTGTAATAAATTCCATGTGCTGTCGATTTCATGAGCTGGCCTTGTGTACAAATAGTAATATATAAAAAGGAAAGGTTTTTGAGAAGGAATCGTTTCTTGAGCTTGATATAATTTTTGGCATTTTCTCCTTTTTCAATCTTACAACAAATCACTTTGTCAAAAAAAAAAAAAAAAAAAAAAAATTCTTAAAACAAATCTGTCTCGCTCTAAATCTATGGCATTGGATTTCGCGATGTGAGTATGCATCTAAAATACATGTTATATATCCCTCCATCACATCCATTTCATCATCATACGCACACACATATATAATTATATTTCAAGTTGTGATGAGGTTAATAAAGACACAAGAAACATATATTTTCAAATGTACTCCCTCCGTTCTAATTATAAGATGACTTTGACTTTTTTAAAGAAATTAAAAATACAAAATTAATTACTTTAAAATGTCTATAATTATCTTTTTTCCTCAAAACTAATTTACCTTAGTCATAAGCTATCGTATAATACATTTACATGTAAGATTTGTTAAAATGAAGTCATCTATTTGGTTTTTTTAACCTCAACAGAAAAAATCAAAATAATTTTATATTTAAGACTGGAGGGAATATATCCTAGAAGACTTTTGATAATATTTTATGTATATATGTCAATGTCCTGATAAATACATGCAAAGTATACACGAATTAAGAAATCTACATTATGTAAATATGAATAAATTATAAAATACACAATGGCAACTTGTTGTAGGGCATCCCTACATGACACGATTGCAAAGGACGATAAAGATTTGTTTTTTTTTTTTGCCACTAAAGGACGATATAGATATTTTTTTTTTTTTTGCCGCCAAAGGATGATATAAATCATATTCTTTGCAAATACTCCTTCTGTCCATGTATAATAGCCAAAAATATGAATTATTTTGTCATTTTTTATAAAAGTTTCGTTAAATTTATCAAATCATTTAATGAGTTTTTCTTATTTTTCCATCATTATTCTCTCTATTTACAATCTCTTTCATGCTTATTTATAACACTATTATCACATTTTTCTCTTATATACTCAATCATATATAAGGGAAAACTTGAGAAAACAAAATTATTTCAGACATAATGATCTCTCATCATCACATCTCCAACGTTTGATGAACATAATTAACGGTTCAGATTTAAGAATAAGTAAATTAGGATAAATACTATATAAAAATAAATAAATAAATAAATTTAAACTACTAAGATTTAATCTGACTAGTTTACTGCATAATAATCTAATAAAATAATAAAAATGATAGTGTTCAAAATTATTAAATTTTAACCATTCATTAGTCAATTTAATGGTGGTGATGTGATGATGAGGGATGATGAGAGAAAATGACGATGAGGGAAACCTAACCCTAAAGAACAGAGTGGTAGCAGTTAGTTAGTCAGCCATCATCATTAAATATATTTGTCTTCTTTCTCTTAATTGCTCTCGCCACATGTCATAAGATATGGCAATTAAAATTAAATTAATCATGACACCATATTCAGGTGCCACTAGTCCAGTTTTCTCATGTGAAGGATTAAAAAAATGCGAACAATTAATATTGACAAGTAATATGCTGTAGAATATACGAATTTCTCTAAGTTTTTTAAAAAGTTTTAATTCAAGAGAAAAAGACAAATAAAGGCTCTCCAATTAGGGAAAATGACAAAAAAAAAATCCCTTCCAATTTGCAAAATCCCAATAACAACTTCATGATAGGTATTAACAACCATTAACAACAAAAAATTCCTTATTTGGGATTTTACAAATTGGAAGGGATTTTTTTTTCTTTTTCCCCTCCAATTATCAAAAAACACAATTTGATACACCTAATTTAATAAAGAACATATCAGTATAATTGATTGAAGTGTCCAATACAAAATTAAAAGGAAAAGTCCAATAAGTCCGAAAAAATATGTAAAAGCTCTAACCTGTAACAAAAAGAAAGGCAAAAGTTTGTGGAATAAATGCAGAGAGATAAAAGGATGAGCTTCTGCTTGGGGAAGAAGAAGGTTTCTCCTCACGTATGCTTGGGGACTAGCTTCTGCCTCTGGAAAAAATGCAGCAAGAGAAATTGTCATGTTGCTAGTTTTTTTTTATACAGCACTGATGCTACTAGTATTTTGGGAATGCCTTATGACATGTTGGTAATCCCTTATCTGTTGTTAGTATTTTAAGAAGGTGTATGTAAGTATCAGTTTATTGTTGAAACCATGTATACTTTGTTGTTTAAGTGCTACCAACATGTTAGTGTGGCATTGATGACTCCCCATTTAACATTGATTTAGGGCTTATTTAGAAGATATTTGGGGAGTCATCAATGCTAATTAAAGGAATTTTGAGAGCTTTTTAGAGAAAATTATGCAAATTTGTCATATAAGTTTAATTTAATTATTTTTTTAAATAAATAAATATGAAAATTTATTAGAAAATTTGATTGGCATTATTCCCTCACATTTATGCATGATTATTGTAGGTACAAAGGGATATTTTAAGCTAGGAAGGAGAAAAAAAACAAAGGAAAAGAGTGGAGAAAGTTGGAGTTTAATTGCTGGAAATTGCCTCTGGTGCCATGGCACTACACCTGAGTGCCATGGTACTGCGCAAAAATCCCTAAAAATTGTGAACTCGCACAGATTCGTTTTTTATCCTTTTAAAACACTTAGGGCACGAAAATACACAGAGAATCAGTCCCCTTTGAACCCTAGAACCCATAGGAACCATTAGACTCATCGGTGCACACATCTTTGGAGCTAGGGTTTGCAAAATTGGAGGAGTTTCTTGCCCTACGGTGATAGATTCTTCTTGTTTTCTTCCATTCTTTGTTACTTTTATGAATTAAACATGGGATCTCTTTGTATTTTCTTGTTTAATCCATTCATGAGTAGCTAAATCGTTTGTTCTAAGATTGATTCAAGCCTTGTATGGATTGAAACCTAATTTGTTTCCTTTTCTTTTAGAATTTAATGACTATTTATATTGATTTATCTTATTTTTAATGCCTCTAATTGACTGATCACCCTTTAGAGCAATTTGTTCATTTAAATTATACTCGAGAGAGATAGTTTAGGTGTAGAACTAGGATAAATCAGACTAGACTTGAAGTTTAAATCAATTAATGGATGGTTTGTCGGGTAGAATAGAGATATATCTATCGACCTAATTTTGTCAGATTAAGGTTGGCTCTTAAGGCATACTTTCATTAATTTGTAACAAGAGATTGAGCAAGTTTAATAAGAAGTATAGAATTGATTTTGACTCGAGAGAGCGTTTCAAGTACTTTAGAATCTTAAACAAACATAGATTGTCGTTTAAAGACTAAAGGAAGGGAAATTAATTAGGGTTCATGAAATACAATGGTGAGAATTAATCCTAGGCCTAGTTAATTGATAAATTAAATATTTCTTATTTGTTTCTTTATTTTTATTTTAAAATTATTTTTTACAAACCTGTTTTCTAAAAGAATTTGATTTGTTCAACTTAATTGAGTTCATTAGCCTGTTGTTTGATTGGGGTTTTAAAACAAATCTCTGTGGGACGATAATTTTATACTACGTTATCCGTACTCTTGCGGGCGAACAGGCATATAAACCAAAAAGGAATGAAGTCTTAAATATAAAGGATAAAGGATTACCAATATGCCTCTAATCATTTGCCAACTTTACCAAAATCTTCCTCTTCATTATCAGAGGTATAAGAGAATACCAAATTCTTATAAACGATTACCAAATTCGATTAAAGGATTACCAACATGCTTCTAACCATTTCCCAACTTTACCAAAATCTTCTTTTTTATTACCAGAATGGTGTAACGGAGTACCAAATAAATATAAGAGATTGCCAAATTTGTATAACGGATTACCAATTTCTTCTATTTTTTTCATTTACCTTCATATCTATGAATTCCTTCCTTTTCGGTTTATATGCCACACTAACCTGTTCTTTGCACTTAAACAATAAAGTATACATGGTTTTAGCAATGAATTGACACTTACATACACCTCCTTATAATACCAACATCGGATAAGAAATTACTAACATATTATAAGATACTCCCAAAAAACCAACAGCATTAGTGCTGTATCAAAAAAACCAGCAATATGACCTTTTCTCTCTATGCATTTATTCCACAAGCAGAAGCTCCTCCCCAAGCACACGTGAGGAGAAAGCTTTTCTCTTATTCCTCAAGTAGAAGCTCATCATTTTCTCTCTCAACATTTATTCCACAAGCTTTTGCCTTTCTTTTTGTTACGGGTAAGCTTTTTTACCATATTTTCTTTGAGGGCTTTTTGAACTTTTCCTTTTAATTTTGTATTGGACACTTCAATCAATTGTACTGATATGTCCTTTTTGAAATTAGGTGTATCAAATTGTCCTTTTAATAATTGGAGAGTCATTATTTGTCTTTTTCCCTTAATTTAATCCTTTAGTTTTAAAAACTATATTTTCAATTTTCTAAAGTCAATACCATTAAACTCAAATGATAATAATTTGGGGTGATTAATTACAGGTCCCGTATAAAGAACTTAATTAAGATGAGGTCCTACAAAATCACGAAATTAATCTGAGGTGCCTGCCAGGAAATTGTTATCGCATGCTCATTAAGTTGTTATCGATAAGTAAAACAATTGTTAATAACTTGTCAAAAGTTGTTATTGACTTATAGGTCAGTAAGAACTTTGGACTAGGCGATAACAACTGTTTAGCATGACGATTACAACTTTTGGCAACAACTTAGGGCCTAAAGATCACAACTTTTAAGCTCTTATTCAGTAACAACTTTTGAGATGCCGATAACAACTTAATGAGCAGGCGATAACAACTTCGTGGGACATGAGATTAATTTCATGCTTTCGTGAGACCTCATTTTAATTAAGTTCCTTACACGTAACCTATAATTAATTACCCCGAATAATTTTGTACTAATCGTTATTATATTCTTTTAAGTAATAAACTCACATATCAGAGTATATATAAGTAAGATACGTTATAAATCTAATTATTATTATTTTTGATAGAAATGATATTAAGAAACCAATATTAAATAATGTAAAATGAAAGGACTAAATTAAAGTTATACTCTTTCTCTATATTAATCGAACCATATGTAATTTGTCTTTTTTTTCTTAATAAAACAAGTTGTGACAATGAAGCGATATTATAAAATTGTCATACTGAAGAGAATTCGCACCTAAAGTACTCAAGCACTGGCCATTGTACATGTTATAACATATTAAATGGATATAATCACTGTCAGAAGCTCTTGATTATGACTGAAATCAATATGGGCAGTTCATAGTTCATATCTATTTTGTAAATGAACTGATTTATACCGCATTATATTTTCACTATACGCAATAGATTGAGGAGGAATATGCCATCTAACATTTCTATTTTTCACGTGAAACAAATTACCTTCATTAAAATTATACCATTTCATCGTACAAAATCTTCATGCTTATCGCTTTGTGGTTAGCTCTATAAATAGATGCTCCTCCTACTTCACATTTCCTCGCGCCCAAAACCAAAACCCTAAAGTCAACCATAGCCCTAATAGACAACTCTAGCAAACAATGAAGACTAGTGCATTCCTTCTCTTCATTTTCTTCTTCTTTCTCTTTGCCTTCACCAAAGCTGAGTTTGTGTATGACTCGAAAGGCGACCTCCTAAAAAATGGAGGCAATTACTACTTATTGCCACCGGCTAAAGGAGGCGAAGCAATCACAGGTGCTGCCATTAAAAAAGGTGGTAACAACTGCTCTCTTGCCGTCGTCCAAAAATTATTGCGCAATAAAGGGTGGCCAACAAAAATTGCAACTCCATTTCGCGTGGTTTTCATTACTACTGATTATCCTTTAAATATATCATTCGCTCATTTGCCATTAGGAACATGCACCAAGAATCCCAATTGGCTAGTCACAAGGGCCATCGGTTTTGGAGATCCTGTGATGGTTGGAGCTGCTAAGGAATTTCCCACTCCTCTTTCTGGTTGGTTCTATATCAAACCCTATGATTCTGCCAAGCATCATTATAAGCTTGTCTTCTGTTTTGAACATGGTAAGTGTGGACATGTTGGTGCCAAGACTGATAGCCTTAAAAATAAGCGTTTGATTGTCACGGAAGACAAAAAAGTAAAACCAGTGGTGTTTAAGTTTGGCAAAGAAACCAGTCTTGATGATGAGATTGCCTCTGATATATTAATGGTGGTGTGAATGCTGCAGAATTATTAAACATCTCTATGGGCTTCCTATATATATATATATATATATATATCTCCAGAGTGTGAAAAAATAATGAGTTTGTGTATATATTATAAATATATCTCCAGAGTGTGTGAAATAATACTGCGTTTGCGTGTGTGCGAGATTAGTTCCCAGCTTTGTTGTACCATGTAAATGACAACGACTTGTACAAATAGAAGTTGCTTCAAGCTGAATAAAGAGCTATTATTATGTTCGGTGAGATTGATGGAATTGGTTTCGGTGCTCGTAGCAAAGATAGGTAGAGGGCGCTCATCTACTCTGGACCGTCTAGATTGGATTTGGACGGTCCAGATTTAATATTTTTAAGTTTGTGATTTAAAAAAAATAATTATTTTTATAGTTACAAAATCTAAAATGAAGACAATATCTTAACTATCATTTTGTCAAAAAACATATTATTCATTTAAAAATCACACACTTAAAAATATTAAATCTGGACCATCAAGATTTAAATCTGAACGGTCCAGAGTAGATGAGCGCCCTCTACCTATCTTTGCGACGAGCACTGAAACCGGTTCCTGAGATTGATATGTTTATTTTCCGAGTTTAATATGTACTTCCCATCCCTATATATAAGAGCCAAAAATTTGAATGATTTCGTCTCTTTTTATAAGAGCCTGGCTAGATTTATCAAAGTATTTAATAAGATTTTTCACACTTTACCCATCATTATTCTCTCTCCTCTATATTTATATCCTCTTTCATATTCATTTATAACATTATTATCACATTTCACTCTCTTATATATTCAATCATAAATAAGGTCAAACTTAAGAAAACAAAATTATTTCAGACATATTTATCCATCTCAACCACTTTCTTAATCTATGTGATTTTACTTCCTTGGCTCTTATAATAAGGGAGAGAGGGAGTAATAATCATATATATATAGATTGCTTATATATATATAATATTTACCTGATCTTACATACACAAGGAGCTTTTATATAGATATTTATATATATATATATATCGCGCGCATCTATTACCCAATCATACCATGTAGTTATAAATTAATATGCTTTCCCCAGTTTTTATTCTTAATTTCTGATATTCACAATCATACCAATGATCAAAAGCTTATCTGCTTCATTAATACTTTGATTCTTCCAGTAAGAAAGTTTTAGGAGTATTCTTTTCAGTCCTAAATATTAGAGAAACTAAAATTTAAGTTTGACATTCTAAATTTGCATAAAGCTTTCTTAATCTTTAAAATTTAAAAAAACAATACTTTTCCACTGATATTAACACTATTAAATTTAATTGGTAACTCGTATTAAATGTTAACAAACTATACTTAAATTTTAATTCTTTAATGTATGTTTTTATATTTTTAAATTAAAATAAACATATTAAGTCATACACTTAACATTTCAAGTTTTTATCTTTTTTAAGAGGTTTATTTTAATTTCAAAATATGAAAATATTATATTAAATTTTTCAAAAAATTTATTTTAATTTTTATAGAAATTAATATTTTAAAATATTAAAATTAAAGCATGCTTCATTAATATTTTATTGTAAAATCATCATTCAAGTGGATTGAAGAAAGCAAATGCTTGTCGGATTGTTAAAAATGGTGAGGGAAAATTGTATTCAAGGAGCACCGGAGCAAAATTTCAAAATACCCACAAAAAATCCTAGAACTTTAGTAAATTCTAAGGGACAGTAAAATAAGGTTTTGAGGGTTAATGACCAAAATGCCAATTAATTTTTTTTTTTTTTGGGAAAGCATCCCTTTTTCAGAGCCTGTGGCCGGCCACTGGGTGTCGCCTGTCGACGGTTGGCTGTCAATTTTCAGTTATTAGAAAATGAATGTTGATTTTGCTAAAAAAAAATTAATGTTGATTATTCCATTAGTTTTTTTGTTAATTTCCTAATCTAAATTGTGAATTTTGTTAATTTGAAGTTGTTATTATGGATATATCCTTGAGTGAAAGTTTGAGAGTATGTAAAATAGAAGTTGTTAATTAAACATTTGGCGGATAAGAGGAATTTTTTATTTGAGGTAATCTTTAAGAAAAATAAACAATTGGTGATCGTTTCTGCGATGATTTATTATATATATATATAAACAACGAATTAAATAGAAGGGTCTATCAAGTAGGGGGAGCGAGTCCCGAAGAGCACGGAGGATCACGAGTAGGAAAAGGAAAAGGAAGTAGAGCAGAAGTAACACTTCTTTAAAACATAAATAACTATGCAGATGCAGAAGGGGGTGTTCTGTAAGAATCAAAGGGCGTATGAACTGAGGCGGTAGAACCTGCCAAGCTAGTTCATTGTAACAGCCTCCTTGATTCCCAGAAGAGGTAAGGATATGATGCAGAAAATAATAAGATAACTGGGAAATATAAAGCTTTATTTAATAAAACATGAAACTTACAAAGAAATGAAACAAAGGAAGTAGAAGGAAAGGGAAGGGAAGAGATTCTCAGAACACTCAGAGCTTCTCTCTCTAAGTCTCTCTCTCTCTCTACAATGGCTATTCGGATCTAAAACAAGTTCTGCCCTTCTTTAGGTGCTGAGCATTTCTTATATAGACCCTTGAACAGTGTTTATGACCTGGAAACTGGATACTTGTTTGAATAGTTCCGGTCAATTTAAGTGCACAGTGTACTACAGTGATACTACAGTATTCAGTGTTTTACATGTGCTTGTTTACAATGTGTCAGAATGTTTCAGTCCTCTCCTAAGTCCACCTCATAATCGTCTTCTTCCTGGGCTTCTGAAGTAGACTGGGAAATGATTTGACTAGGGGAGGGTTGACCATCTTGTTCCTGGAGTGTCTGAAGCAGTACTGTTAATTGGTTTACAAGACTTGTTTTATCCGCTGTTAATGATAGAAGAGAAGCAATCCTTGATTTTTGGTGAAGGAATTTGCTTTGTTCTGTCATGCAAAGGAATTGGGGATTTTCTTGAAACCACCTTTCTACTGCATCAGAGTTGACTCTTGGAATTTCGAATTTTGTCCACCATCTGGAGTAAGGGACTCGCTGTAGGACAGGCATGAGGTTTGATGTTTCATTGATCTTCATGCATTCGTATTTCCAGGAGAAAATCCATGAAACAGAGAGTTTAGAACAATAATGAAGATCCAAAGGAAAGGGATCATCACAGTTGAATTTTTGTTTAAATAATTCAAAAGCTTTAACAACCTCAGGTGGAAATATTTCAGGTAAAGGACCAAAAAATTCCCACCAGTGAAAAAACCAATGAGGAAATTGATACTTGTTATCCTTTTTAAAATAGATGAACCAAGTATGAGAAAATCCGGAGTTTTGGTACCAAAAAACATTAGACCAAGCATCAACATAATCCCAATAATTATATCCATCGGGAAAATAATTGATTCCAAAGTTTTTTGGTCTGTATAAATCTTGCCCCCATTGAGATGGAGTAAGAATGTTTAAAATTTGGATTCTTGTGAAAGCTAATTCATTGTCATTCTTTCTGTCTGAGGTATGTTTGATCTCGACAGATCCAGAATGAACCAGAATTAGTTCATAGTACTCTCTTGTTTTTGGGATAGCTGAAGGTTTAAAATGCATTCCAGAAGGAAAGATATTTGCAGCTACTTGATTTGGGTTGGGATGAAACCATTCGGGTTCTATCTGAATGATGTTTCGTTTATTTTTGGAGTTTTTGAGAAAGGGGGTGCTATCTTTTGTGTTGGATAGCACAGGTGTATGTGGAACAATTGCCTTTGAAGAGGATGCAATTGTTACCTGGTTAGGCTGAGGGTTGGATAGATCATATTGTTGTTTAGTTATGATCTCTTGGGGTATGAGAGGTTGTTTATCTTTAGTGAGAGGTCGTGCATTTTTAGTGACTATGTGGCCCCACGTGGTTTGTGGAATCTGTTTTTGGGTGTAGGCCAGAGCATATGAGTCGACTGTTTGTTTAGGAGAGGTTTGGTTTTGGGTTTTTTGGGTTGATGACCCTGAAGGAGTGGATGACTCCTGTTTAAGTTTTTGGGTTGATGACCCAGATGGAGTGGATGACTCCTGTTTAGATTGCTGCAACTGTGGAGATCCTTGAGTTTGGGACCTATGTTGTTGCAGTATTTGTTTAATAAATTCTTCCAGCTCTTGGCTGGAGCAATTTTGGCTTTGGGCATCTTGGAAGATGCTTAATTGTTTATCGTCTGATGGCTCTTTGGCCTTGTCATCTGAGGCTTTTTTCTTTTTGGGCATGTCTGGTTGATTAGGCTTATCTACCCTGTAAAAACTCACGGGTAAGAAAATCTGGAAGAGAATTAGAAGTACCTTTAATAAATTCAATATCAAAATCAAAGATACTTAATATTGCTTGCCAGCGAGCAAAAACTTGTTTTGATGCAAGATTTTTAACATCTTTTTGCAAAACATCTTTTGCTGATTTACAATCAATACGCACAAGAAATTTTTGGTTTAGAAGATCTAACTGAAATTTGGAAATGCACAAAACAATTGTCGGTATCTCCTTTTTTATGGTGGAATAGTTTTGTTGGGTACTATTCCAATGTTTGGAAGTGAAAGAGACAATTTTTTCTTGATTGTCAACTCGTCGTTTAAGGATGCCACCATATCCTATATCAGAGGCATCAGTTTCAACAATTTTGAAAGAAGAAGGGTCAGGAAGGCTAAGACAAGGAAGTTGCTTAACTTGGAGTTTGATTTGCTTGACAATATTGGAATGAAGGTCAGTCCATGGAGGAGGGTTTTGTTTAAGACGCTGATGGAGTGGTTTAAGAAAGTTGCTTAAATGGGGGATAAAGTCAGCAACATAATTTAAACATCCTAAAAATCTTTGAAGTTGTTGTTTCTCAAGGATTTGGTTAGGAAACTTGTCAGCAAATTGAATGGCTCTGTCTATGGGGGTGATAGACCCTTGGTAGATCCAATGCCCAAGAAACCTGATCTTAGTTTGGAAAATAGAAATTTTTGGTTTAGAAACGACCAATCCATTTGTTTCTACAACCTTCATAAAACAATTGATATGTTTAAAATGTTGATCAATTGAATGAGAATAGATCAATACATCATCAATATAAACAATGATGAATTGGCTATAGTCATTAAAAATTTCATTCATAATTCTCTGGAATTCATAAGGTGCATTTTTCAACCCAAAAGGCATAACATTCCACTCATACTGTCCAAACGGAACAGTGAAAGCAGTTTTATACCTATCTTTTTGAGAGATTTGGACCTGCCAAAATCCAGATTTCATGTCAAATTTTGAAAAGATTTTTGCAGAATATAATCGTTTTAAGAGATCAGATTTATTAGGGATTGGGTATCTAATCCATCTTAAAGCATCATTCAAAGGTTTATAATTGATGACAAGTCTTGGGGCTCCTCGTTCTAGTTCAGCATTTTTATTAACATAGAAAGCAGCACAAGACCATGGACTTCTAGATTTACTAATTAATTTTTTATTTAAAAGTTCTTGAATTTCTTTTTTACAAGTTTCAAGAAGCTCAGAAGTCATCTGGATAGGTCTTGATTTTGTTGGGATTTGAGTTTCCAAGAAATTTGTTTCATAGGGCAAATCAACATGTTTTTTACGATTCCAGAAAGCATTAGGTAGATCCGAGCAAATATTTTGGTGGATTTTATCTAAGCAGTATTGAATTCGTTGTTTAACTTGTGGCTGAGTTAGCTGTGTTTCAATTTGTTTAAAAGAAATGTCTTCTCTTAAAAAGTTTATTTGCTGTTGTTTTGAAGAAAGAAGATTTAATTCTTTTATTCTAGGTTTTTGTGTAAAAGGGAAGGTAATTGTTTTCCCTAAGTGCTCAAAGGATATTCCATCCTGACTAGTTAGATATGGGAATATGGAACCATCAAAGGGTTGTCCTAAGATGATTTGATTCCCCATATTTTTAACTAATATGAATGGTTGTTGAACACGAAATCCGTTATTTTCAATAACAACATTTGTAATTTTATATTTAACATCTAGGGGTGTTTGGGCTACGCCACTAAATCTCTCAGTTGTTTTTTCATAATATTTGGTAGGAACAATGCCTTCATTAAAACAATTAGAAGCTGCTCCTGTATCAAACAAAACAGGTTGTTCTAGGATAAATTCGTCATTGATAATGATTTTAGCAAGGATATGAAATTTTGGGATTAACACTTTAGAAATTAAGTTAATAAATGTTTCATCATGGTCATCAGTTTCATGACCTGAAAGAGCTTGTTGTTCATTTGGTTTATGGGATTCAAGCTGGATATCTTGAATTTGGGATATTGCAGCTGCATGTGTTTCTTGTTGAAGTTTAATATAAGAGACCTCAGCCTTGAGATTATGTATCTCATGCTGGAGGTCTTGTATGGTTGCAGGTTTAACAGAATGTTTGAACCGGTTTATGGTTTCTATTAAATCATATTTATTCGAGATTAAAGATGGTTTATTTTTTAAAGAACTCGGGTTTTCATTGAGAAGTTCTTTAAATTTAAACAAGTATTCACCCTTTTCATTATCAGGAAGTTTAGTGATAATGTCAAGGAGTAAATCTTGTTCTTTAGTAATGACATTAATAGAAGAAGAGGATGATTCTTCAATGTCATCGTCTTGGATATTGTTTAGATCCTCTGAAGAGCTTTTGGTATCATCTGTCTCAGATTCTAGTAAAAGATTATTAATTTGATCAAGGATTGGTTGGTCAATATTCCTAATCTTGTTAAGTTTTCGAGTCAAACGACAGTATTTTGAAATCCACCCTTGTTTGCCACATTTAAAACATTTTATCTTAGTTTGAGAAAGATCATTTTTGGGTTTAGATCTAGACAGAGCCATTCAATTTGCTGACAAGTTTCCTAACCAAATCCTTGAGAAACAACAACTTCAAAGATTTTTAGGATGTTTAAATTATGTTGCTGACTTTATCCCCCATTTAAGCAACTTTCTTAAACCACTCCATCAGCGTCTTAAACAAAACCCTCCTCCATGGACTGACCTTCATTCCAATATTGTCAAGCAAATCAAACTCCAAGTTAAGCAACTTCCTTGTCTTAGCCTTCCTGACCCTTCTTCTTTCAAAATTGTTGAAACTGATGCCTCTGATATAGGATATGGTGGCATCCTTAAACGACGAGTTGACAATCAAGAAAAAATTGTCTCTTTCACTTCCAAACATTGGAATAGTACCCAACAAAACTATTCCACCATAAAAAAGGAGATACCGACAATTGTTTTGTGCATTTCCAAATTTCAGTTAGATCTTCTAAACCAAAAATTTCTTGTGCGTATTGATTGTAAATCAGCAAAAGATGTTTTGCAAAAAGATGTTAAAAATCTTGCATCAAAACAAGTTTTTGCTCGCTGGCAAGCAATATTAAGTATCTTTGATTTTGATATTGAATTTATTAAAGGTACTTCTAATTCTCTTCCAGATTTTCTTACCCGTGAGTTTTTACAGGGTAGATAAGCCTAATCAACCAGACATGCCCAAAAAGAAAAAAGCCTCAGATGACAAGGCCAAAGAGCCATCAGACGATAAACAATTAAGCATCTTCCAAGATGCCCAAAGCCAAAATTGCTCCAGCCAAGAGCTGGAAGAATTTATTAAACAAATACTGCAACAACATAGGTCCCAAACTCAAGGATCTCCACAGTTGCAGCAATCTAAACAGGAGTCATCCACTCCATCTGGGTCATCAACCCAAAAACTTAAACAGGAGTCATCCACTCCTTCAGGGTCATCAACCCAAAAAACCCAAAACCAAACCTCTCCTAAACAAACAGTCGACTCATATGCTCTGGCCTACACCCAAAAACAGATTCCACAAACCACGTGGGGCCACATAGTCACTAAAAATGCACGACCTCTCACTAAAGATAAACAACCTCTCATACCCCAAGAGATCATAACTAAACAACAATATGATCTATCCAACCCTCAGCCTAACCAGGTAACAATTGCATCCTCTTCAAAGGCAATTGTTCCACATACACCTGTGCTATCCAACACAAAAGATAGCACCCCCTTTCTCAAAAACTCCAAAAATAAACGAAACATCATTCAGATAGAACCCGAATGGTTTCATCCCAACCCAAATCAAGTAGCTGCAAATATCTTTCCTTCTGGAATGCATTTTAAACCTTCAGCTATCCCAAAAACAAGAGAGTACTATGAACTAATTCTGGTTCATTCTGGATCTGTCGAGATCAAACATACCTCAGACAGAAAGAATGACAATGAATTAGCTTTCACAAGAATCCAAATTTTAAACATTCTTACTCCATCTCAATGGGGGCAAGATTTATACAGACCAAAAAACTTTGGAATCAATTATTTTCCCGATGGATATAATTATTGGGATTATGTTGATGCTTGGTCTAATGTTTTTTGGTACCAAAACTCCGGATTTTCTCATACTTGGTTCATCTATTTTAAAAAGGATAACAAGTATCAATTTCCTCATTGGTTTTTTCACTGGTGGGAATTTTTTGGTCCTTTACCTGAAATATTTCCACCTGAGGTTGTTAAAGCTTTTGAATTATTTAAACAAAAATTCAACTGTGATGATCCCTTTCCTTTGGATCTTCATTATTGTTCTAAACTCTCTGTTTCATGGATTTTCTCCTGGAAATACGAATGCATGAAGATCAATGAAACATCAAACCTCATGCCTGTCCTACAGCGAGTCCCTTACTCCAGATGGTGGACAAAATTCGAAATTCCAAGAGTCAACTCTGATGCAGTAGAAAGGTGGTTTCAAGAAAATCCCCAATTCCTTTGCATGACAGAACAAAGCAAATTCCTTCACCAAAAATCAAGGATTGCTTCTCTTCTATCATCAACAGCGGATAAAACAAGTCTTGTAAACCAATTAACAGTACTGCTCCAGACACTCCAGGAACAAGATGCTCAACCCTCCCCTAGTCAAATCATTTCCCAGTCTACTTCAGAAGCCCAGGAAGAAGACGATTATGAGGTGGACTTAGGAGAGGACTGAAACATTCTGACACATTGTAAACAAGCACATGTAAAACACTGAATACTGTAGTATCACTGTAGTACACTGTGCACTTAAACTGACCGGAACTATTCAAACAAGTATCCAGTTTCCAGGTCATAAACACTGTTCAAGGGTCTATATAAGAAATGCTCAGCACCTAAAGAAGGGCAGAACTTGTTTTAGATCCGAATAGCCATTGTAGAGAGAAGAGACTTAGAGATAGAAGCTCTGAGTGTTCTGAGAATCTCTTCCCTTCCCTTTCCTTCTACTTCCTTTGTTTCATTTCTTTGTAAGTTTCATGTTTTATTAAATAAAGCTTTATATTTCCCAGTTATCTTATTATTTTCTGCATCATATCCTTACCTCTTCTGGGAATCAAGGAGACTGTTACAATGAACTAGTTTGGCAGGTTCTACCGCCTCAGTTCATACGCCCTTTGATTCTTACAGAACACCCCCTTCTGCATCTGCATAGTTATTTATGTTTTAAAGAAGTGTTATTTCTGCTCTACTTCCTTTTCCTTTTCCTACTCGTGATCCTCCGCGCTCTTCGGGACTCGCTCCCCCTACTTGTTATTATATATATATATATAAAAATCAAGGCCACACTATTGTTGTTTAACATGCTATTCTATCAGTTAACTTTTTTGTAGAGATTAAGGAAATAAAATAAACCAATAAATTTTTATTATATGATATATGTAATTGGATAATATGTTAGTTTGTTAGGTAAAGAAATTAGTTTTAAGAAAAAAGTCAAATATAAATAATTTAACGTGGTGGTGTCCTTAATTTCAAAAATGTCAATTGACTCTTATAATTAGGACTGGGGATCTCAACTTGTTGAATAAATCTGCTTTTTAAGTGAAATTAGTATGTATTAATATGTAAGAGAGAAAGGTTATACAACCACCTATCAAAAAAAGAAAAGAAAAGAAAAGAAAAGAAAGGTTCTACGTACATACAGCCACTTGAAAAGATTCATCGCTAGTTCGAAGGAGACCAGCTGCAATAGAGACGTTGTAAAATAGTAAGTCTGCAGTTGACGTGGGATTGTACTACAATAATATGTCAAGCAACTCATGTATTTAGAATAATAATAGTAAAGAGCTGAGCCGTGTACATTTGATTCTTTATATAACTTTACATAATATTTTATTTTGATCTTTTAACTTTAAAAAAACTTGTTTTATTTACTCCTTTAATACCATAATAATTTTACTTTCAAATGATGATGTTTTTTGTAACAATCATTGTTATATTAAAAATTAAACTTAATATGTTGACAATTTAAAAGGTTTTTTCATATCTAAAATATCAATATCAACATTTTTGTTAACGAGATTAGAATAAAATGACTAATAAGACACTTTTTAAAGTTAATGATCAAAATGAAATCTTATATTAAGGTAAAGGATTAAATGTATACTTTCTAATAAAGAATGAAATAAGTAAAAAAAGTATAGTAACTCAATTTTTTTATTTAATTCAAAAGACTTATTACATATAATTAAGGTTAACCCACTGTTTTAGAGGATATTATAGATATGCGTGAGTGCCAAAAAATGTAAAAGATAAAAACAATGAGAAACAAAACAAAACGTGCATAACATGTGTATGATATTTCAATGGTTCCCCCAATATATCCTTATTCCGCTGTCCCCACTCTCCTCGTCAATATTTCAAAACAACCCCCCCCCCCCGGGGGGGCAAAAAAAAAATCCCTGACAATGAAAAATAGATTAGTCAATAATGAGTTGAGGGTAAAAAAATATACACATGATTTTGTCAAAAGTTCATTAATACCAAATGCTTTTTATTGGATCAAAAGTGACCATGAGCTTTAAATTAAGTTCAAAAGTCACATTTTACCCTCAACTCAATAATGAGTTGAGGGTAAAAAAATATACACATGATTTTGTCAAAAGTTCATTAATACCAAATGCTTTTTATTGGATCAAAAGTGACCATGAGCTTTAAATTAAGTTCAAAAGTCACATTTTCCATTAAATAAGTTCAAAAATACATATGTAATTTGTAACAACCTACTTTTAGATACGGGTGGGAACACGCTTGGCCATGCCATGCCTTAACCTTAACAGGCCAGGCCTGTGTTGTCAAAAGGAGGCCTGAGTCTAACTTGTGGCCTATCACAGGCCATTTTGTAGGCCTGAGCCTGGCCTATTAAGAGGCCTGTTAAAAGGGCTGTTAATTTAATAGTAATTTAAATATTAATTAATTGTATTGTTATATGTAAAAAAAATAAATGTTATATAATATTAAAAATAATATAAATGAAAAAATATATTTTAAAAATATTATTTAATTGTTTAACGTACAGGCCGGCCTGACAGGCATTTTTTGAGCCTAAGCCTAAGCCTGGCCTAAAAATGAATAAGTCAGGCCGCAAGCCCTAGCAGGCTAGTTGGGTTATTCCCACCCCTACTTTTAGGGCTCATTTCTAAGCTATATTAGCAATAAAAAACTTATTTAAACTTGTATGAGATTTAGAATATATTTTTAGCCAAATGGAATTTAGAACATCAAAACCACAACTTTTTCATTTTTTTTTATTTTTGAAAATTTCTGAAATGTGGAATACTTTTCTAATAACTTTGAAAAATCATAACTATTTGTAGAAAAACTATTTTGACATGGTTGAGTCCCAAATTGAAGCTTGAAAAGTTATCTTTATGGGAAAATATCAAATCTGCCTTTACTCATACACCAGAATTTTCTGTTTGATTATATGGTTTTTAATTAAAGGTATACAACTCCGATTAGTTTTATGTTTGGGTTTCTAGAAAGCCCTATATGTCTAATAGTTTATAAAAATATTTCAAGGCAAAAGAAATTCATGTAATATCTCAAATTGATTCATGAACAAGCATAACTCAGATTTGGAACCCAGAAATACAGAACATAACTTACATATAATAACACCTATTCAACTTGGACATGACTAACCAAAGGCATACATGATCCATATACATCATCACATAAAAATGTATTAAACATAATGACAATTATTTCAAAGGCATCTCATAAAGACATTACAGATTCATCATGAGACCATATTCATAAACCAAGAACAAGATTGACTGAAAGTTCAAAAACCACAACTATTTGATTTTAAAGTTCATGGACCAAGACCAAAATTGACCGAAAGTTCAAGAACCTAAACCAAAATTGAGTAAAAGTTCATGAACCAAAATTGTATTAACCCTATTTATATTCTAAAAACTCACAAGTTTGGATGAATAAAATAATGAAGAATGCGAATTGTAAATCATGAGTAAGGATAATTCAGTTAAAAAAATCATCGGAAAAAAAAAGCATATTAAACAGTGAAAAAAGGTTAATTTCTTTTGCTCTCTCAATTTGTTTCTTTTCTGTGTTTTAGAAATTTTGAGGTTTTGAAAATAGTGAAAACTTTTTAAACAAGCATGTTACCAGGCTTTATGCCCGGGCAAACCTTTGCACAGGTTAGGTTCGGGCCTAAAAAAGACCTATAACAAGTCACAAGTCAAATTCAGGCTAACCTATTACAACACAGGCCTAACACTGTTAATGGTGAAGCTTGGCCTGACTTCTTTTCATCCGTACTAGACAGTGAAAACTTATCGAACTTTTGTAACAAAATTATAATCATTATTCACAACTTTTTTAAACTTTTGGTAACTAACAATTTTATGAGCATTATTCACAACTTTTTAAAATCTTAGTCACTAACAACTTTTTGGTCAGAATTGGGAAATTTGGTTTAATTAGGGATTTCGTGGGATCTTAGTTTAATTAGAGATTTTGTGGAAGTTCATCTTTATTAAGTTCCTTCAACTAGATTTATAATTATTAGACGACAAAATTGATCTTGAACCAATACTTTAATGTAAAAAATTAAATTACAAAATATTTTAAAATATTGGACACATAAAAAAGTATTGCAGGGAGCTGGATGATGAAATATGTCGAAGACTCTAATGCCCCTTTAACTTGTGCCTACCATATTTTGACAAGTTATTTAATGAACTTTTTTATGATTATAATTTGAGGATACCAATATTTCTTTTAATAATAATATTTTTGTTTAAAAACATCTTTATAATTCTTTTAAAAAAACCTTTTCTACAATCACGTTTCTAAAGAATTATGCGAAAAAACACGTACAATCAATTTTAGTTTTCTAATGTAACATTATCAGAAAAAATTCTGATGTAACTTACATACGCAAGCATAAGAGAATGACATGTAAATTAAATTATGGAAGAATTATAAACAAAATTGCACTTTGTTTCTAAGGCCAAATATGGCAAAGAAAGTGTTCTGAAATTCCACGAACTAACTTATAAATTGGGGAAATTTTAAATACTTGTGAACCTATGAAAACACACACATACACAAAATAACATTATTAAAATGTACATATCACGTTTGGTTTTTTTTTTTTAAAAAAAAAAACATGTACATATCACATGCTGATATTTATATTATCAAAGACCATGTGCAAATAAAAAAAATATTAAAATATAAAAATATTCACATAAATTTAAGGATAGAGCAGCAGATCGTCAGTGATGCGGCCCGATGACAGTCATGTGGCCTTCAGTGATCAAATCTCAAACGGATCAACGGCATATATCAAAGTGTTGAAGGGCGGTGTAGTGGTTAAGATCTTGAGGATCTCTTTGTACTAACTTAAATTCATTTGATTAATTAAGGCTGATTTGGTAGGATAAATTAATGGGAAAAGACAGTAAAATCCCTCTGAATATTGAAAAGGACAAATCAGTCCCCAAACATTTCAAAATCTCATATCAGGCCCTAGGGATTAATTTAGGATTTTCATTTGTTAGCAAAGGACAGATTTGCCCCTACAGAAAGGTAAGCAAAAAGGGCATGGGTTGAATAAAATTTCTTTTAGAGGTCCAAAACCCTTCGATCCTTCTTCCTCACACATCCCTCTTCCTCGTAGATCTCTCCTTCCTCCTCCACGCTCAGAATTCTTCTTCCTCATAGCTCTCTCCTTCCTTCTCCGTGCTCGGAATCCCTCTTCCTCACAGATCTTCCCTTCCTCCTCCGCAATGGAAATCGCTCGAAACGGCCTATAATCATGTCGGTGGTGACATAGCTCACGGGTATTCTCTCTATTTGTTTTTCCTTACCCTTTTCTCCATTTTCTTTAATTTTATCTAAAGGCTGAATCTTTTTTTCCTTTAATATTGTGAATTTGTTTTGCCTGGGGTAGTAGTAATTGTTAGTTTGCTTTGAATTGAATCATTCCTCATCGTCCATTCACTAAGTTGATATATAATATATGAATAATTTCTGGTCTTGAGGCAGAAGAAGCTGAAGCTTGTGAAGAAGAGGTTGAATAAGTATTTGAAGAAATGGGACATATGCTGGCTCATATATAATTAATAAAAGGGGATGCGCATGCCATTTCTAAGGTGGTTTATGAATGTAGCTAGGGTGACAAAAGGAGGCTAAATTTAGATGCAATTATGAGGCATGTGAATAAGATCAATTGTTTGATTTCCTAAGATAATAAAATGCAGATATCAATAGTACATTGGATTTGGATAGTAGGTTTGATCAATGGGTTAGTTAAAAGTTTAGTGCAATAATAATGAATGGCTAAAATAGCTTTACATTGGTTATTGGTTCGGTACTATCATTATCTTTGTTTAACCATAATAAAACAGCTTTTACCATAAATTAAACTGATTGTGAAGGGAATCAACTATAAAATTTAGATTTTTCTATTGTGATCATCGTTCAGACCAATCATTTACGTGTCCAAAGTCCATAAATGAAGCAAAGTTAAAACGGTAAGGCTGATTGCAAGTGGCATTTCCTTTAGTTTGAGGAAGATAATAATCTGAGAAGTCATATGGCACTTGTAACATGGAGGGCACATACCTTCTTTTTTTATTGCTTGTTCAATGTTCCTTTGGAGAAGTCATATCTGTTGGTTCCACTATATATATATTTTTTAGGATAAGTAGCATTTATTGGTTAAGTCATCAAAATCTATTCCAATCTTGAGGACAATAGATATTAGAGAATTCATAGACAGAAAACAAACAAGGAAAATTATTACACACTATTATGACGTACATAACCCCTCAATTGCATAAATCATCAAAAATCAAAATGGTTATATTTATATATTATAAGTTTATGCTATTGTTTAGATTCACAGGAATTTGACAAAGCAAATTCTTAATTGCAAAAAAAGAATGGCTACATCACCTTTAGAAGGGTGAATGGCTTCATCGTCGTCTTCAACATCTGTAAGAGGTAAAAGAAGGGTTGCATTTCTGCGACAACCAAGTAGGGAGGATGATTATGAAGGTCCGGCGAGGTATTGCCACCATAGACTGGTGGTGCCACGGTGGATGGCGTGGACCGACGGCAATCCAAGTTCAAGATTCTATGGCTGCCCGTACTATAACCAAGTAAAATGTAGAATTTGTGAAAGGATTTGTGTTGGGTGTGACTGTGTTTGTAAAAAAAAGTTGAATGGCTATGGCATATTCATCTGACAGGAAAATTGGTGTGGCTATTTCTCTTGTCATGATGGAGAATTTGGTGAGAGAGCTAACAACGTTATTAAAGAGCTTTTGGATGATATTGATCGATTATATGACGAAAATACCATGCTGAGAAGAGGAGATCATGGCCAAAGGTTCAACGAAGAGATTAATGCAATTTATGGTGAACTAAAAATCCTAAAGCGCAGACACGAAGTAAATGATGCTGAAGCAAAGAAGTGGGAGATGAAGTTTAAAACACTGAAGACAATGATGTTATTTACATGGGTTATCTTCATTGTCACTATGGAAAATGTATTAGGGGAGATAAGATGTATGAGGAGGTGGGAGTTCAAGTTAAATATGCAAACATCATATTTGGTGTTTAGTATTGTTAAAGCCATTGATTTGCGAAGTTAAAAGTGTAAATGCCTGTGCTAGCAAGTTGTTAATCGCGCTCCAACCTTGTTAATATCTATGATAAAGTTGTTAATGTGTACGAAGAAGTTGTTAACGCTAACAGCAAAATGTGTTTCCATCTTATATTCACATTGCGAAAAGCAAATATGAAAGTTGTTAATCGCTACTCCAACCTTGTAAATTACTACAATGTAGTCGTTAATGTGAAAAAAGAAATTGTTAGCACTTGTAAGTTGTTAATCACTATTCAGACCTTATAAATTTTAAGTAACAAATGAAAGTGGCAATCGCACAAGAGGGGGGGTGAATTGTGCTATTAAAAAAAATTTAAAAGGAATTAATACAACACAAAATTTATACTGGTTCGGCCAACACTGCCTACGTCCAGTTCTCCAACACTCTGTTGGGTTCCACTAACCACAGGTTTTACGAGCACAGGTTCACCTGTCAACCTTTACAGAGTTTTAGAATCTCTAAACACTCCCCTTACTACCTGTAAGGAAATATCCCTGTTCTAAAGCATCAAGCTTTCAGAACAACCTCAAACAGTAGAGGATTTCAATAAATACGTTCACTTAATGAACTGATTTTGATAAACACTTAAGTACAGATGAAATCTCTAAGACAATAAATACAGAGTAATGAATGAACTTGTGAATATTCTCGTTGTTCGTCTCTTGCTCAATAAATGCTTGAGTTCTGTATTTATATCTTCTCAGATTTTTGCCCTAACAATCAATCTTCAAGAAGCCGATTGAATTTAGTCGTTGGGAGCTCATAGCCATTGGCATTTAATGCAGCTTCTTTATCGGGCTTAAATCTTCGCTCTAGCTTCAACTACTTCTTGCATAGGGTGAGCTAAGAGAGAGACAGACTCAGCGCTCTGAGCATCCGTACAAGTAGTACTTTCTGGCAGCTTTCTATTAGCGCTAGCGTGAACTGCTATCGCTAATCTCATAGAGTGTGTTCTGCACTTAAGCTGTTAGCTAACCAAATAGTCATATATTGCACAGAGGTTACTATCGCAAGCTTAATCCATTAGCTCAATGAGACAAAGACAATATAAGGAATTTCAGAGCTTTTCATATTATCGATAGCATATTCTCTTGGATTAGAAAGCATTACATCAGCATAGATTATATCTATCGATTGCAAATTCATTATCACTATTATCCTTCAGGATACTATTATCTAAGCATTCAGAGATATTTCCAGGTATCCTATTATCGATAGTCTGGTATGTTATCGCTAGCAATTATGTTAGTTCATTTAACTTGCTCTGAGGCCTTGGCTATCTGAGTTTATTATCTGAAGCACTTCTATTATCGATAGCTTAACCTGTTATCGCTAGCTGATTCCATTAGATCAAGAACTAAGTTTTTTTTCTGCTAGCTGAGTTATCAATGAGCTTCTAGCGATGGATTCTTCTTTAGCGATAGAGAATGACTTAGCGATAGATAATGTCTTTGTTATTTCTAAGTCTTCATTCGCTATGGCTCTGTCTATTTGCAATAGGCTTTAATGTTAGCGATATGGTTCTGTTACCTATTAGATTTCATTCATTTAATTCAGAGGTAACTTTCACTTATGTTTTCTAAAGGTCAGTCTTCATCAAAACTTAAGATTTCTAACATTCTCCCCCTTTTTGATGATGACAAAACATAAGTTAAATGAACATAAAGGCAAGTTCAGAAACATAAACATATTTATATCAGCACAAGCATATTTCAAGACTTGCATATCAGACTTTGAATAACAATAAATCTTTTACAGAACATCTGATATATATATTCAGAACATAGTACATCTTGCAGAAGAAAAGTGCTTAAGATATAATCTATCTATTTATGCATGATGCATATGAGAGAGGTCTTCAGAAATTTGGCTTTTGGCTTTTGACTCGATCTTCCTAATAAAAGAGTTTTCTTGAACCATTTCTCCCCCTTTTTGTCATCATCTGTTGGAGAGAAATGTTTTAAAACACCACACCCTGGACGAATGGTACCCCTGAACCGATACTAAGATCAGCAGAATAATCTTGGACAGGAGTCGCTTCGTCTTCCTCAAGAGGTTTTGTCTCCTCAGGCTCTCTGTAAAAGAACAAATCCACCAAAACTCTTGCCCTGGCTAGGGTTTTGCTATGTGCGAGGAGGACAATCTGAACTTTGAAGGATTTTTCTGAAGGGATTAAAACAGAGGAGATTAGGTTTTGACATTGGATACCGGATTTAATGATTTCTTTGGAGAATGACACAGCTTTCTGAGTTTTGGAACACTTGCTAGCGGATTGAGAAGAGGGTTTAGCGCTAGAGGGTTCGTTATCATCACTCATTTTTGGAATCTTGGCTCTGCCCATTTTAGGGTTTAGGGTTTGATAGAAGGGAGGCTCGAGATTCAGAGAGTTTTCAAAGAGATGAAGAAACTCTTAGAGAGGATAATGAATGTTAAATGCACATGACCTGCTTTTATAGAGTTCAGGAATTACCATAAATGATATAATATTCGCTGACGTTTCGCATTCTGAGACTCTTTAGTGATTTTCTATCGCTAACAAGAGCGGCTATCGCTAGTAGGCATGATCCTACGCTAAGCAAGTGACTTTCTTCACTTACTCCTTCCAAGGTTTATCTATCGATAGCTGACTTTGCTATCGATAGTTCTGTAGCCTAGCGATGGCAATCTTAGCTCAAACTTAGCTTTGTTCTGCATAGGATAGCGATAGTGGAACTCACTATCGATTGGTCAGTCCTGCAAAACTTAAAGATTTGGCACTCCGATGCCTAAGTTAGCAATAATTCATGTGAATGGTCAATAAAAACAAATTAAGAATAAAATTCACAGTTCATTTGGATTTACCATTCCTAGCTCTCTTCTAATATAAAGAAATTGATCAGGTTCAAGAGGCTTGGTGAATATATCAGCAAGTTGTAGGTGAGTTGATATAAATTCCACCTTGACATCCTTCTTCTGAATATGATCTCTCAAGAAGTGATGTCTCACATCAATATGCTTGGTTCTGGAATGTTGAACTGGATTTTTGGCCAAGCTTATTGTGCTGGTGTTGTCACAGAGAATGGGTACTTCTGAGAAGTCCAAACCCAGATCTCTTAGATGCTGCCTAAGCCATAAGACTTGAGTACAACAACTTGCTGCTGCAATGTATTCTGCTTCTGTGGATGACAGAGAAACGCAAGTTTGCTTCTTGCTTGCCCAAGTGATTAAACAGTTACCAAGAAATTGACATTGTCCACTTGTGCTTTTTCTATCTGATTTATAACCTGCATGGTCAGAGTCAGAATAGGCAAGAAGGTACTCTTGAGTTCCCTTGGGATACCATAGCCCAAGCTCTTGAGTCCCTTGTAAGTAACGCAAAATCCTTTTTACATTTGTTAAATGAGATTCTTTAGGATTTGCTTGATATCTAGCACAGACTCCTACACTAAACTGTATGTCAGGTCTACTAGCAGTTAAGTAAAGTAAAGAACCAATGAGTCCTCTATAGTGTGATTGATTTACTTCCTTGCCGGGAACATCTGCATCTAATTTTGCAGAGGTACTCATGGGAGTGTCTCCTTCTTTGGATAGTTCCATCCCGAATTTGTTGAGAATTTCTTTACAATATTTGGTTTGGGATATGAAGATGCCATCCTTCTTTTGTTTAATTTGCAGACCTAAGAAGAATGTTAATTCTCCCATCATGGACATTTCAAATTCCCCCTGCATTGTCTTAGCAAAATCTTCACAGAGAGTTTCATTAGTTGCACCAAAAATAATGTCATCAACATAAATTTCAACTATAAGCATGTGATTATTTTTGTGCATGATGAACAATGTAGTATATGATTTTCCTCTAGAAAATCCTTTTTCAAGCAGAAAAGTACTAAGTCTCTCATACCAAGCTCTAGGTGCTTGTTTGAGACCATAAAGAGCCTTTTTGCGTTTGAAAACATGGTCAGGCTTAGACTTTTCTTCAAAACCAGGAGGTTGTTCTACATACACCTCTTCTTTAATATAGCCATTAAGAAAAGCACTCTTAACATCCATTTGATATAGTTTAAAATTTTTGATTGATGCAAAAGCTAGAAGAATCCTTATTGCTTCAAGTCTTGCAACTGGAGCAAAAGTTTCCTCATAATCAATGCCTTCTTCTTGGTTATATCCTTTGGCAACTAATCTGGCTTTATTTTTCACAATTTGACCAACTTCATCAAGTTTGTTTTTGAAAACCCATTTAGTACCGATAATAGGATGATTTTTGGGCCTTGGTACTAAATCCCAAACTTGATTTCTTTTAAATTGATTTAGTTCCTCTTGCATTGCTATTATCCAGTCATACTCAGCAAGAGCTTCATCTATACAAGTTGGTTCAATTTGAGAAAGAAAACAACCAAATTCCACTTCATTTCGAAGTTGCCTTCTTGTTTTAACTCCTTTTGAAATTTCTCCAATAATCTGTTCAGGAGGATGATTTTTAAGATGTCTAATGGCAGTTTGAGGTTCGTTAGCTTCATCGACATCATCTTCAGCTTTATCCTGATCATTTTCATTATTGCTTTCAGGATTTGCTATCGATGGCTGGTGTGCTATCGATAGAGGCTGTTTTAAAAACTTTGAAAAATCTTCATCCTCATCAACAGATTGTTGTTTTTCTTGAGGAGTTTCATCAAATACTACATGCACAGATTATTCAACATTTTGAGTTCTTTTATTATAAACTCTATATGCTCTACTTCTATTTGAATATCCAATAAATATGCCAATATCAGATTTAGGATCGAATTTACCTAGATTTACCTTTCCATTGTTGTGGATGTAGCATTTTGATCCAAATATCCTCAGATGACTGATATTAGGCTTCCTTCCCTTGTAGAGTTCATATGGAGTCTTTTCCATCCCCTTTCTGATGTAAGCTCTATTAGAAATGTAACAAGCTGTACTCAGCATCTGCCCAAAATGTTTGAGGCACTTGTTTCTCGTTCAGCATGCTTCTAGCCATTTCTGTGAGCACTCTGTTCTTTCTTTCTATAACACCATTTTGTTGAGGAGTCCGAGGGGCAGAGAAGTTGTGGTCAATTCCATTTTCATCACATAGCTCCATGAACTCTTTATTTTCAAATTCTCCTCCATGATCAATCCTGATGGCTATAATCTTTGTGCTTTTCTCATTCTGCAATTTCTTGGCAAGCACACAAAAAGCATCAAAAGTTTCATGCTTAGAGGAAAGAAACATAGTCCAAGTAAATCTTGAGTAGTCATCCACAACTACAAGAGTGTATAGGCTTCCTCCTAGACTTTTCACTATTGCTGGCCCAACTAGATCCATATGAATTAGTTCCAATGGCCTACTAGTGGAGACTGTCTTCTTGATTTTAAAAGAGGACTTTGTTTGTTTACCTCTTTGACAATATTCACAAATTAAATCATGCTTTGATTTAAAACTGGGAATTCCTATGACTAATTCCTTCTTAACTAATTTATCTAACTGAGAAAAGTTCACATGAGCTAATCTTTTGTGCCATAACCAACAATTTTTATCATTTGAAATAAAGCATTTTTCCTCAAACTGTTGGCATAAATCCAGAGTATATAAGTTTCCATTTCTATTTCCTTTTATCTTATACTTCAGACTGGATTTATTTATATCTAGATCATTCTTATCAACAATAAGACATTCGTTTGAATCAAAAATTACCCAGTTACCATGGTCTGCACTTTGGCTAACACTCAGTAGGTTGTGGCAGAGACCATCCACTAGGTAGACATCCTTGACTGGACCTACTTCACCCACTCCAGTGATTTTTCCACTTTGGTTTCCACCAAAGTTAACTTTGGCTCCATCTTTTATCACCAGATTGTTGATTTTGTCTTTGTCTCCAGTCATATGTCTTGAGCATCCACTGTCAATATACCATTTCCCTTTGCTGGATGCTTTCAGGCACACCTGCACGTACTATACAGATTTAGGTACCCAAACTTTCTTGGGTCCTTTAAGGTCAGACTTGTGCTTTAGGTGTGTATGGACCTTTGGCACATGAGTTCCTTAGGAACCCATTTATAAGAGCTACTAACACCATTCTTTCTGTGAATACAAGTTGACTGAGTATGGCCTTTCTTGTTGCAATAATTGCAAAAACTATATGGTGAAGAATTTTCAGAAGATTTTCTAAAGTATTTCAAGTATGACTTCACCTTTGGTTCAATCCATCTTTTTGAAAACTTTTGTTTAGGCTCATAGCCAATACCAGTTCTATCTCTGAAAACTATTTGATTGCTTAAAATCACATTTAAGGTCTCAGAGCCTTTTGTAAATTTTTCTAAAACATGTGAAAGCTTTTCCTTTTCCTTCAATAATTTTTCACAGTTTAAGCAATTTTCAGAGATTGAAGGAATTGCTATCGATAGAGGCTTAGTTATAGAAGGTGCATTTCTGGGAGCTTGCGATAGCTCCTCTTCTATCGATAGAAAGGAAGAAGAAGTCTTTTGTGAGGAATTTTTTTGAAATTCTTTGTTTTCTCTTAGTTTGACTACTTCTTTAGAAAGTTTTAAGAATTCTATGCACATTTCATCATATGAATTTTGAAGATCAGAATAAGAAGGTTCAGAATCAGATACCTCATAATCGCTTTGCTCTTCTCGAGCAACTAGGCAGAGGTTGGCACATTCCTCGCTATCGCTAGCTTCCTCATCAGAGCTATCACCCCAGATAGATGACACATAGGCCTTTTTCTTCCCATAAGTCTTCTTTTTCTCCTTCTCCTTTAATCTTTGAAGACTGGGACACTCAGCTCTGAAGTGACCAGGCTTCTTGCATTCAAAGCATACAGGAGATTTGTCTTTCTGGGAGTCTTTGAAGTTGGGGCCACTCCTCTGAAATCTTTCTCTTCTTCTAAAGAACTTTTTAAATTTTCTGGCCATAAGAGCAATATCCTCCTCATCAAGGTCTTCCTCGTCATCATTGATTTCATTTCTTTCTGAAGCAACAAGAGCAAGTGACTTTTTCTTAGAATTTCCTTGTGCTTCTCTTTGAGCTATCAGGGTAGGCTCATACTCTGCAAGGCTGCCAAACAGGGCAGTGATGGATTTTGTTGATTCTCCTTGCATTTCTTGAATGGCTGTGACTTTCATAAGCCAATCTCCCTTTAGGACTTTCAGAATTTTGTTGACCTGCTCTTTCTCTGTAATCTTTCTCCCTAGAGCAGCGAGATTATTGATGAGGTGAGTAAATCTAATCTCCAGATCCCTTATCTTTTCATCCTCAATCATTTCAAATTTGTGGAACTCTTCCACTAGCATTTCTACTCGCCTATCCTTTACTCCGGATGTCCCTTCATGGGCAATTTGCAGTGCTTCCCACATTTCTTTAGCAGAGTCAAGGTGACTCACTCTAAAGAACTCTGTTTGACTAAGAGCACTTTGAATCATGAGAACTGCTTTGCTATTTAACTCAAGATTGGCAATGTCCTCTTCTGTGTATTCATCCTCAGTCTTTGGGATGCCCATGGGATCTTTAGGAACAATGTCTCCCTCTTCAATGATTTTCCAGAGCTTGTATCCGTTGGCTTTGATATAGATTTTCATCTTTAACTTCCAGAATGTATAATGTTTCCCATCAAAGTCAGGAGGCTTATTAATGGAGCTTCCTTCAGGGAGGATGTTTTCAAGCGATGCCATTTAGATCTTTGCTTCTCAGATTCGTTGGAATCTTAATAACAGAGAAGACCTGCTCTGATACCAAGTGAAAGTGGCAATCGCACAAGAGGGGGGTGAATTGTGCTATTAAAAAAAATTTAAAAGGAATTAATCAAAACTTAAGATTTCTAACAACAAATCGCTATGTAAGTTGTTAATCGCAATTCAGACCATGTTAATTTCTATGATGAAGTTGTTAATGCTTACGAAACAGTTGTTAACACTGACAGCAAACATCTCATTCACATTGCAAGCAACAAAGGTATAAATTGTTAATCACTATTCAGAAGTTGTTAATTCATATAATAAAATTGTTAATGCTTACAAAGAAGTTGTTAACACTTGGATCAAACATATTCACATTGCCAGCAACAAAGTTGTAAGTTGTTAATCGCTATTCATACCTTGTTAATTTCTATGATGAAGTTGTTGATGCTTACGAAATAGTTGTTAATGCTGACAGCAAACGTCTCATTCACATTGAAGCAACAAAGCTGTAAATTGTTAATCGCTATTCAGACGCTGTTAATTCCTATGATAAAATTATTAATGCTTACAAAGAAGTTGTTAACGCTTGGAGCAAACATATTCACATTGCCAGCAACAAAGTTGTAAGTTGTTAATCGCTATTCAGGCCTTGTTAATTTCTATGATAAAGTTGTTAATGCTTATGAAAAAATTGGTAAAAGTTATTTGTTTTTGAATAAATATATTCAAAGAGACATGTGAATAGACTGCCCAAATTTGCCAAATGAAACATAAAAAAAAGAGAACTTTATCCCACCTTGAATCGATATCTTCATCTAGTTCACCTACAACCCAACTGTATGGTCCACAAAAGATCAAATAGTATTAGAGTCAGAGAAGGATTTCTATAAAGAGCGTGACACCATAAATTATACAACAAACAATACTGAGAAGGATTTATGTGCAGTCACCCCTAATGATGTACAAACTTAGAACAAGTTGCTGGACACCTTCGTGTCATTAGATATAAGAACGAGTGTAGCAAACTTAATGTAGGACAAGAGGAAAGATGAAGGATCAAAATAAAATTTTCAATAAAGAAATTTTAAGCTACTACAAAAGCTAAAGCAACTTGTATGTATAATCATGAAAAAAATCTGCATTAGGGTAGATTGATACATTGGATCAAGCAACGCTAAACTGCATACAATATTTTCATTTGGAAAACCCTTAACTGAGTCATGTGCATATTCTAAATATAACAGCATACTCTAATGCTGCAATTTTCAAAAGAAGATGACAGCTGAATTTAAAGTTATAATAAGGAAAAACAGGTTTTTTCCTACCTTGGATCCATACTTCATGACCACATTGTGAAATAAATTATTATATAATATTATTAAATACATGGCTGAAGTTGTAACTTTATGATCTTCAGATTAGCATAGCTTGGTAGAATAAACTCGTTTGTGGGATTCATCAAGAATTATATTTGTTTCCTGGTCAAAACCTTCAGGATTCCCTGAACATGAAATTGCAGCCATTAGCTTAAAGATACTTACTCACAGTGAATATCTAATTTAATGCAAAACACTAAAGCTCACTACTATATTTCATCCATCATTTGTAATTAGAGCTGGTAATATGGGTGGGCCCAAAAAACCCGTCAAAAAATGGGCCGGGCTCAACAAAACCCCTTTTGAATATGAGCTTGATTTTTAGGCCCGGACCATATTGTTCGAGTTTCGGGCGGGCCCAAAAAAGCCCATTTTAAGCCCCCTTTTTATCACTTTTTTTTCTTTCTTCAAATGAGCCCCCTGAGGACCGAGGTTTTATAATATAATTATAATACAAATATACAACACAAGATTATAAATTCAAATTCAAGGTTTTAACACATTACAAATAACAAAAGTGATAGTAAAACATAGAACATATTGTTCAACTTCAAATATTCCAAAATACAGCAAATCCCTGAACATCAATGATCATAACAATCAATCAATGTTAATAAGATTTGAAGTTGAAGCATTGTCTGAAGCGACAAGAGTATCTTGAGCCTGAGCATTCTCACATTGCTCTGGTACATCTGCCATTGTTGGAACAAAATAGAGGCACGTCAATAGTCATAAGTACAACATATGATAAAATAGAATGTGATAAATAAATAAATAAATAAATATAAATAGTCTACCATCGATATCCTCCTTTGTAGGGAAACCAAGCATCCAATTAAGAGTACAAATAAGGGATTGAACATTATCAGGAAGAAGAGAACTCCTATATTTTGTGAGAACTAGTGCACCAATACTAAATGCCAATTCACTGGCCAGTGAGTGAGAGATCAGTAGCGTGCTCGTGAGAGTAAGATGAAGGACAGTAAGTGAGGAAGTCAGGAAGGGAAATGTATTAGACTATTAGGGTTTAATTTGATTTTGTTTTAAAATAAAACAAAGAAAGAAAAAAGGAAAATGGGTTCGGGTTAGCCCACGGGTTTAACGGGTTAGCCCGTCACGGGCTCGGTCTTGACGGGTTTAGGCCTAAAATACCCATTTTAATATGGGCCCTATTTTTTCAAACCCATAGCCATATTTTTTTTACGGGTTTCGGGTTGGCCCACGGGCTTGGGCCCATATTACCGACTCTATTTGTAATGTTTGAAATGGTCTCTACCCCAAAGTAAAAGCTTCAGTAAAAAAATAAAATCAAACAAACAGCTTAAGATATAAGCAAAAGCACACTTTGAAACTATGATAACAATTTGATGAGACTAACCTATAATAGCAAGAACAATCACTACCTCCAAATATCTTCCTCATCTTCCTTATTTTTTATTTCAGCTATGCAATTTTTCTATATCTCATTTGATTATGAAATGAATTATTCAGCTTTTATTTCCTCATCTCATTAAAATTGCAGATCCTGGATTCTAGATTCTCCTATTCTTCCCTTCTTCCTTCTTCTTCCCTTAATCTCCTTCTATTTTCTACTGTTATCTATCTCCAGAACCTATATGCAATAATAAGTGAATCTTGCATGACTCTCATGGATTGTTTAAATCTCTTAAACTCAATCAAAGTTCAAGTAACATTGTGACATACAACAACATTATTATCTGCATGAAAATTCAATCAAAAGCCAGCCAATTCCAAGTACAACTTTTAAGCCATTAAAAAAAGCAACATTGCTTAATTAAGTTCACAAACAAAGAGCGGCTAAATTTTACCTGATGGGGATCTGTATACATGCTAAGATTTCAAGAGAAATCAGTAAAGATTGCAGGAATGAGGAAAACATAGGAAGCCCCCACCACAACTAGAAGCCAAGGTCCAAACCAATTATGCAACAATGTGTTTATACCCGAAATGAAAAGCAGAGTATGTATCATTTCATTCTTCTCCACCTATGATTTCAACTTTGATTATTAGAAGCCAGAGACTGAGAAATAATAAAGTAGCAAAATTTGAAGAAATCCAATGTTATTTTTTTTACATTGCCTCCACCCATCAGAGGAACAAGTACGAATGAAACAAGAAAGGTTGTTCCAAGCATCACAAGGTAGGGGTGTCCAAAACCGGGACTGGGACAGGGAATAGGCATTCCCAGTTCCCTGTCCCGGGAAGAGGCCGCGACTGGATTTCAGTCCCGGTCCTGGCGGTTGCATCTAAAAAAAAATTGTTCTGCCAGATTCACTCCATCTTATCAGATTTACACCCTCTCATTCACCACCAATACATTAATAGATACCAAATTGCCAACCAAATAGCAAGTAATAATAGATGACAATTTCCAAATATCCAAAACATTAATACAAATAATAATACCATTCAAGTTTGAACAACTAATAATATATGTCAAATATCTAAAGCTATTAGAAATAAAAATGACATATGCTGGGTTCAAACAAAATAATGCAACCCATACAACTAAACTTAGTACATTAGTACATTTTTAAACAAACTAGTAAGCAAATAAATATGCTTGGTTTAACATTAAGAATAAGAAACATGCCAGCATCCAAGAAATAAGGAATAGTCAGGTTTGCTTCGGTGCTTCCGGTTGAATGGGAGGAGCTTGAACTGGAGGAACTGAAGTTGATTCCTTATCTATATAAAAAATGCAAATAATCAAATATCATTAAGAATTTAATAAATTAGGCCACAATTTGGTCTTTAGGATCCTCCTCAATTTCTTGGATGGTTTCCATCTTTGATACCTTTCCAAACTAAGAAAAAAACAAGTCACAAATTAATTATATGTTTAAAAGTATGATCAGAAATCAATTCACATGAAAGCTTTGAACGAATATGTTTTCAAAATTTTATATGGCTGCCCCTTGGAATCAAACCCAAACACAGATAAACTATCAACAAGTGAATAATATAAGTTACAGAAAAGAGTGCTAAAGTCAAGCATTTCTGATTGTTCATATGCCTGCTGATATAAACACACTATTTACTACTAAGACAATAATCCAACAAGAAAATTCAATTTGATCAATCGTCATATGACATGGGATTTTTTGTTTAGGGAGGAAGCAAAAATAAAATAAAATAAACTTGCAATGAAATAGGATTTAATGTCGGAAACAGAGGTAGCTGCTTGCACAAATAAAGCACAAAACTTGGATACCTAAAATTACAAACTACAGTTTTTTTGGGCTCTTTAGAATGAAAAAGCGAACTTGATAATGCCAAAGGGGAACAGAAGCAAATATGCAGGTTGTCTGAAGCATGAAGATATAACAGCACGAACATAATGCAATACAAGTATAGGACAAAAATCCGAAAGGAAGAACATATTGAGGCTTGTTACCTATTGATAATGCCAAAGGGGAACAGAATTATATTGTAATTTTTCTTTCATGATTTTTATTTAATATTTAAACCCTACAAATTGGATTGATAAAAAATGAGGAACGATGGAATGGAATACAAACAAAAACGGAGTAGAAATTGAAAGACAAAGGGGAATGGTTACCTTCGTGTAGCGAGCTTGAGAGAAGGAAGAAGAACGCAGGTTGCAAGTCTGAAGGTAGTTCGTCATTCATGTTTCGTCGTCGCAGGTCACAGCTTAGTCGGAGGAAGAGGGACGCAGCTTGGCCGGAGGAAGAAGGACGCAGGCACGCAGCTTTGTCGGAGGAAGAAATAGGAGGCTAGGACTTGAGGAAGAAATGGGAGGCCGGAGGAAGAAGGACGCAAGCACGCAGCTTCGATGAAATGGACCATGGTTAGGGTTAGGTGGGACTTGGGAGTGGTATTGTGGAAACTGGAAAGGAAATTAGGCCAGAGGTAATTGGGCTGAAGGAGAATGAAGGAAGAAGTTGGGCTTAGGCATAAATTGTTTTTTTAAATAAACATATTTCGGGACTGGGACCAGGATCTCGGGGCCTTGCCCGGATCCCGGTCCCGGTCCCGGGATTTTTTTCCCGGACTTCCCGGGACGGGAAATTCCCGGTCCCGACTTGCCGGGACCGGGACGGGATCACCGGGAACGGGACGCGTTAGACACCCCTATCACAAGGTAGTGCTGTAAAACCAAGAAGTATCCCTTCAACTGCGTAAAGAAAAATCAGCACCAAAAGCATGTAATAAGAAATCTCAATTGAAAATCACAACAAACCCAGAAACCCAACAAATTAAAAATTAAACACAGTAATTCATCCCTAGAACATGAAAATTGGCATTTATCAAAGTAGGGAAAGAAGGAAAAACGGAAAACAAGCAAGGTAGAGTAAATTTTAATGGGAACTTACGCCAAGAGGGAGAACTTCCAATTTGAGTTTAGATTCGGGTTTCTATTTCTCCCGCGATGGGGCAATGACCACTGAGCTCTCCCCCTACTTCGAAGAACACAATGAAACAAGAAAGAACAAAAGCAGAGGTGTTGATGATGAATGTTGACTGGTTCGGCCCTGCTCTCCGAAGCCGGTGACGAGGATTTGCTTGTGAGAGGAAGCACAACGAGAGAGCCTTCCACTGAAACAACATGCCCTAGCATTTTTCCTTACTAGCAAATAAGGGGCAAATATGTCTTTCGCTAACAAATGGAAATCCCAAATTGATCCCTAGGGCCTGACATGGGATTTTGAAATGTTTGGGGACTGATTTGTCCTTTTCAATATTTAGAGGGATTTTACTTTCTTTTTTCCTAAATTAATTTTAGTGCAGAGAAAGGATATAGAAGGGATCGAAAAAATTTCTACATGATAAATTAAAAGAACAAAAAAACACAAATGATCCAAAACGCCCATGTATTACCGTATATAATGTATAATGAATACGTAGAACCCAAATAAATATAAAATCACTATTTTAAAGATTTAAAATATTAAAATAAGATTAATGTTATTATTGGTCATCATTACAATTTGATCAAATTTTAGTTTTGGTGTTTCATGTTTTTAAGTTTGATCTCCCTAATTTTATAAGGATTTGGTTTGAAGTTTAAGGAGACATCTCATTATCAAAACTCATTAAAAGTATGTATATATAAATATATATATATATATATATATAAATAAATCAGTTGTTAAACTCAAACTACATTCTTATATAATTACATGGATTCAAATTTAACATTTTCAAACTATATAGATTAAAACCAAAATTAAATTGAATTAACTATAAGGACCAATAATTATTAACTCATTTTTTGATACATAGTTCAATACATCACATAGAGAAAATTAAATATGAAAAATAAAAGTAGCAAATGATTCACCACATTTTTAATTAGGTCCTTGTATAGTTTTGTATTTCATTAGATCCTTAAATTAAACCTTTTTCAATTATACATGTTGATCTTTATTCTTATATTAATTTGTAAGGAAATGGATTTAGTAATTGATAAATGTAGCTGTTTACTTCAATGAATATGGAACAAATTGGTCATCTCTCATGCCGGAAAATATGTCTCCACTTTAGGTGAACCTCATGAAAGGAAGCTATTTCCCCATGTTTAAAAGAAAAACTGGGCTTCACATCAAAGCATTTCTTCATACCGAACCCATCAGATAATGCATGTACCAAACGAGGTGGTAGTATTTAATTTAGATTGTACCATTGGAATTACTTTTTTCTTTTGTCACTTTACTGTTGGAATAACTTTTTTCTTTTGTCACTTTACTAATCGATACTCCATCTTATTTTAATTATAAGATCACTTTGACTTTTTTTTTGAAAAAAATTAAGGATATAAAATCAATCACTTTAAAATGTTTATAGTTATTTTTTTCCTAAAAACTAATTTACCTTACTTATAAACTATCGTGTACTACAATTACATATAAGAAATGTTAAAATTAAGTGATCTATTTAGCTTCCTTAATTTCCACAAAAAAAGTCAAAGTGATCTTATATTTAGGATAGGAGAGAGTATTAAGGTTGGCGAAGGTGGCATTCCTATGTACAAACCTCACTCCAACAATCAAGGTTGTTAAACTCATGAGTTTAAGTAAACTCGTGAAAAGAATGTAAAATCGGATTGCAAACTCAAATCTTAAACTTGTAAGAGTTTACCTTTATTAATAACTACGTGTTTCCAGTATATAATTAGATAAGAAATACAAAAAATAAATATAATTTGACTTGAATATATTTTAAATATAAATAGTTGATATTAAATATATCAACATTCATACTTTATCTAACTCAATAAAGAAATTTCTATGAAATTTATATATAAATTCATTGAATATGGTCAAATAAAAATAATTAACAAGAGATTTATAGCAAGTTAATACAATTTTCCGTAAGGTAGAAAAGTAAAAACGGCAAATTTGACGTATAAACTCGTGGGTTTTTATCGAGTTTACAGCCGATACGAATTTCAGTGACTCGTGACACGTTTTGATTAGGTAGAGCCGTAAAAATGGTTGTTAACCTCTTGAAATTCATTTTCCTATAGTTCATACACTCTTTTGGTGAAATTATACGTATTTTGATGTAGATATGATAGGAAAATGCGCCAAGTTGATATTTGGGTTAAAGTCATTGAATTCTTGATTTAAATGTGAATATATTACCCTCTTTTTATCAACTTTGGCTTTTGTAGATTTGATTGCTTGTTAGGTGGGTGAAGCCAATTAATTAAGCCACATTTGAGTTGTATTTGAAGCTAAAATCAAGGAGCAAGAAGTAGAAAAGAAGATTCAAAGCAACCAAGAAAGCTGGAAAAGTAGCAGACAGAAAGTTATTAGCCATAGCCAAAAGCACAGGCAAAATTCCTGGCCACAGCCAAATCCTGAAAAATTCCAGGCAGAGAGTTATTGGCCGCGGCCAACCAATGCAGGTAAAATTCTTGGCCGCAGCCAAAATGCTGACAGAGTGCACAGTGGAAAATTCCAGCTCGAAAATAGGGTTTAAAAACACCAAAAACTCACACTCAAACACATTTTTTTGACTTGGGCTTTCTTTGGGGACTACTTGAGAGCTAAGGCTTGAGGATTTTCAAGGAGATCCAAGATTTGAAGAGATTCAACCTCAATTCCCTTGGTTTTTCTTGTTCTTCTCTCTTTCTTCATTGAAATTTCTGCCATGGCTTTGTATATTTTCCAAATTTGTGCTTTTCACTCCATGAGCGGCTAAACTTCCATTCTAGGATTATTTTGAACCTTTGTATGGATTAAGACTTGATTCTTCCTCTCTTTTGGTAGTAAATGATATATATGTGTTGATTTTATCCTTCTCTTTATGCTTCTAAGTGTTTGGCCACCATTTAGTTTGATTTGTTCATGTGGGTTTGACTTGAGAGAGCTAATCCATGTGTAGAAATTGGTTAAAATCATGCTTGACTTGAAATTTACATGATAAATGGAAAGTTTGTTGGTAAAATAGAGATATCTTTGCTAACCTTGCATTGTCACATTATGGTTTGTTTTCAAAGGGGATTTTCATGATTTGTAGCAAGAGATTGTGCATTTTAATGAAAAGATAAACTTGATTTTGACTTGAGAAGCTTAGTCAAGTGCATATGAACCCTAGACAAACATATATATTCATGAAAAACACTATTTGAGAGGGAGTTCTTCATGTCTTATGAAATGCAAAGGGGATAAATAATCCTAGACCCCATTTAATCCTTAAAGTCAAAGAATCCATTGTTATTATCACTTTCTAGTTTTTAGAAATAGATTTTCACCATTTTTTTACACAACCCAAAAAGATTTTCTTAGTTCAACTTGATTGAAATCACTTAGTCTTTTGCTTGGTCAAAGATTTTAATCCAAATCTCTGTGGGAACGATATTTTATACTACTTGTGATCCGTGCGCTTGCGGTTAACGCTTGACGGAGAACAACGGTAAAATTGAATAGTCAACTCATGAGTTTGACAACAATGCCAACAATACCTTCTTTATTTTTATCAACAAAAAAACAACTACCTTCTTTATATTGTTCATGTGGTCACAAACCTGCACTAACAAAAGTTATCATTTCCACAGACAATTGAAAATGGCAGGAAATACACAAGAGGGGGGTAAATTGTGTATCTCTAAAAAAAATTGTAACAACTTAAAAATCAAGTACACAAGGAATTATACTGGTTCGGTCCTAACTCTGACGTACATCCAGTTCTCCAACCTTAGTTGGGTTCCAATAGTGAATCAGGATTAAACAAATTCCTGAATACCTTTATACCTCAGAGAATTTACGTAGTAAGACCTGTCTATCTTACCAAATTCTCTTCCCCTTACACTTTGTAAGATTACAGCCCTTTCCTCTAGGATCCCTCTATTCCAAGGAAATCACTCAATGATAATGAAAGAGTTTTCAGAATTACAAAGCTTGCTTACATCTTGAGCTAATAGGATTACAGTTTGAAGAACAACTGAGAGAACTCAGACTTGAATTGATTGCAATAAGATGTTGTAGTTGAATAACACTTAATTCTCTCTACCAACCAAGTCTAGGCTTCAAATGCTTTTATATCGTGTTATGAAAATATGCTCGTTGAGTCTCTGTTATAGCTGTTGTATGTAATGTGTATGAAAGATGATAAATCTTGATGGAGTGTTGAGTTGGTGATGTTCTTATGTTGCATTAACTCCCTTGTACCCATTTAGCTTCAGTTCTTCTCTCTTCATTAATTGCAAAAAGCAAATCCAGTTTCAAATGACTCAATTCTTGAGTCTGTAAGTAACGTTAACTTCCCAAAATAGGTCTGACATACTCTGCACATAAAAGGCTTAAGTATTCAAATCCAACGCCAAATCGATCATAAGACTCTATTCGATCACTACTGCTTCTGGTTTTTGATCGATCACACATAGATTAGGTTTAGATTAGGACATGCATCACATGAATATGAGATTCGATAAAAGCCATGCCTGATCAATCATAGGGTATCCTGATCAATCATGCTTCATTGATCGAATAGGCTTAAGTTGTGTTGACCTTGTCTCAATTAATCCTAGACTTTCATAATCGATCATCGATTAAGCAACTATGATCGAATAGGCTAAGATTAGGACTTGAATTACAATTGAGAGGTCTTGATCGATCACAGGTTGTCCATGATCGATCATACTCTTTCATTCGATCACACCAAGATTACTAAGTTTGGTTTCCATTAAGTTCAAACTTCTCTGATCGGTCACAGGGCCTCCTGATCGATTAGGCGGCCATACTTATAGTTTATACTCATTCTAACTTTATCCTGATTGATCATAACATTATATTCTTATTCGATTATCTCTTCCTGATCGATTAGGTAATGACTTAGGATTTCTATCAGATTATTCAAATTTCATTCTAAGTTCTAAGTCCAATATTTCTTTATGCCTAAGTTATGTTTAGTTATAATCAAAACTCACCATTCTAACAACAACGTCATCGTCCATGGAGATTCTTGCTTCATATGGTGCCTTTATAAGTAGATGGTCCTACTTGTTCATTCCTCACTCACAAAACTAACTTATTATGTCACTATTTTTGTAAGAATTTTTGAAAATGCTTTGATGTTCCTATTTTTAAGATGCGATGAAAAACCTAAATAATAATTAATGTTTTTCCCTGAATAGTACAAGAGAGAGATGTAATTAATTAAAAAATATTTTGCAGGGAAGACGAGAAAATTTTAAAAACATCAGCTACACCATCCATGCTTTATCCCTATCCTTAAATACCTAATTCACAAATACAAATAAAATATTTTTGTCCTCACTTAACTGTCATCATTTTCTTTTACGAAGATAAGAAGGTGAGCCAACTCATTTTGTGTATTGCTCAGGGACGTTTTAAATAAATGTTTTCATTACTTCTAGAACTCTTAAAGTATTTTAAAGGAGTGAACTATTCAGATTTAATTTTTATTAGTTTGATTTTATTTGTTCATATTATAGTAATAATATAACAAAATTTTATAAGATACTGAACTATTTATTACCTTATCTAAGAAAGATTGCTAGAATAGAGATGAGACTTTGAATCCAATAATACACTATATCCCCTCTTTTCAATAAGCTACAATCTTTGAATGAGTTTGGTCTCTTTTATAAGCCACACTTTTGAGTTGTATGAACATTTAATGCTTTTTTCTTTTACCCCAATTATATCATGTTTGTATTATATCCCTTTCCCACTTATTATCTCTCATTTCTTTTCCCTCTTTCTATAAATAACGGTGTTCTTAGAAAATAAATTGCTTTTTTAACTTTTTTATTGAGTTTAATGAATTTTAAATAACTTCTTAATTGACATTATACGGTTATTTGTGACTTACAAAAAACATACAAGTGAGAATATACGTGCTTGAAAATCTTCGGACAACACACTCTCGCTTTTAACCCATTCCATGTTATACTGTGATTCAAGAAATATATTAGAAAAATTAAATATAGGTCATTTGTAAGGGACTTATTTAAGATGAGGTCCCATGAAATAATGTAATTAATCTAAGGTCCCACAGAGTTATTATTGCAGGTCAAAAAGTTATCGTCAAGTCACAAGTTGTTATAAACCAAAAGTGATTTTTAGGTCATAAATTTTTATGGCAGGCCAAAAAGTTGTTAGTGAAGTCTTAGTCACTAACAACTTTTGAGCGCACAATAACAATTTTTTGGCCTACAATAACAACTTTTTGACTTGCCATAACAACTTTCTGGTAGGGACCTCAGATTAATTACGTGATTTCGTGAGAACTCATCTTAATTAAGCCCCTTACAAGAGACCTGAATTTAATTTTCCCAGATATATTTCCACTTTAAGTAAAGACTATGTGATAGAAATAGAAAAGGAAGAAGAAAAGAGTAAATGCGAATAATATTTGAAGATGGTCAAAGATATTTAACGATTTATGAGATGATTTGATAGCATTATGTCTTAATTTTTTTATCGTTATGTTTTATAATTAATGTTATTCACATTTAATTTAATTTTAGAATATTCTCTCACTAATTCCTAATAAGGTTTGAGTGGAGGTTAAGAATAGCCTTCAATATATCTTCTTTTAGTACGCCCTTTCGAATTGAGTAAGATCTATTATTAGGTTCAAATTTAGACCATAAAATAAATTTGATGACAAAATTAAAGTTCACTACAAAGCATGATAGTTTTTTTTTTCTTTTTGTCAAATACAAAGCATGATAGTAAATATTTAAGATAAATGGGAAATTTTTTTGCAGTGGATTTTACATACATCTCCAAAGGGGTTATATATTCTCCCCACTCAATATTTTTTTATTTATCTACCGGTATCCGGTGTTACTAGCAACCAACTAATCCGATTCACGGAGATGTAGACTCACAATGGGGGAAGCTCGCTATTTCCAAATAATTATCACAGCCAGATGTATCAAAAGTGTTCAAGCACCAAAGACATTATGCATATTATAATGATGATTTGATTAAATATTATATTTTCCACGTAATACACACACATATATATCACTTCCACGAATCACGTCTTCAAGTTCAGCTATCGCTTCATGGGGTTAGCGCTATAAATAGATGCTCCTACTTCTGAACTCCTCACACCCAAATTAAAACCATACCCTAAGTTCATCCAAAGCGTTAATAATAGCCAAAAGTAGCATACAATGAAGACTAATGCACCACTTGCATTCTTCTTCTTCTTGGCTCTCTTTGCCTTCACCAGAGCTGATGTAGTGCTTGACTCACATGGTTTACCCGTAGAGCGTGCAGGCAAATACTTCTTATTGCCAACTGCTCTTGGAGGTGAAGCAATTGTAGGTGCTGCCACAGGAGAAAGTGGCGAACACTGCTCACTCGCTGTCGTCAAAGAATTATCCAATGATAAGGGCTGGTCAACAAAAATTTCACCTGAAAATCCCTTTGAGCCTGTCATTACTACCGACCATCCTGTAGAGATAACATTCGATCCTTTGCCATCAAACCCATGCACCGATTATCCCCACTGGCATGTCGAAGAGGACAAAGACTTTGGACAATCTGCTGTGCTTGTTGGACATCCTGGTGCAATTCATGGTAGTTTCTATTTCAAGCCCTATGATTTTGACAAGCATCACTATAGTCTTGACTTCTGTTTTGGATCCCTCCATGATCAGTGTGAACATGTTTCAATCAAGACTGATCCCCATGGCAAAAAGCGTTTGATTGTCACAAACGACGAACAAGTAGAACCGTTTGTGTTCAAGCTTGTCCTAAAATCCATTTTTGTGGCCTCTGATATATCAATGGTGGTCTGAATCCTTCACACTACAATAAAACATCTCTGGAGTCTGGCCTTCTTAGCTAGCTAAGTATATATCCAGTAGAGTGTCAAATTGATATTAATAGTAATATTAAAAATAAAACTAATTAATGTATTTGTGTGTGTGTGATTGATTCCCAGCCTTGTTATAGTGTACCATCTGATGAACAACTTCTACCTGTACAAGTTGTCTCTGCCTGAATATATAAAAGTTTATCTGCTTCTAGTATACCAGTGAAAAGTTTATTCACTTCATCTATGTTTGGTTCTTTCCCTAAGAAACTTTCAGGGTCGTTTCGTTTCTAAATATAAGATACAATATATTTCTTTGCCAACAACAAGAGAGAGAGAGAGAGAGAGAGAGAGAGAGAGAGAGAGAGAGAGAGAGAGAGAGAGAGAGAGAGAGAGAGAGAGAGAGAGAGAGAGAGAGATTAGGTTAAGAGCCAAGTGAATAGACAAAACAAAACAGATAATAGAAAAACATGTGGCTAGTAAGGTCTTCAGTGCATAGAGAACTTAAAATCAAATAAGAAGAAACTTCATGAACTTCATTCGCCATACCAAATCAACCCGCTCATATCGCAAGATCCATTTTAGATCAGTGGCCTCCCTCGCTGCCAGGGCACAGAAGAACTGAGAATAAAGTTACCATAGATGAAGGAAAGGGCTAAGCCGTAGCAGTGCCATCCGATCCACAACGCTATTGATGAATAACTATTCTTCTTATGCTACTCGTAAGGTCTTTAACAGGTCTTTAACGTAAACCTAATTGTCTAATTTGATTAGATTGATAAAGTTAAAAAAGATAGCTAATGCGGCCAATCTTACCTTATTTTAATATACCATGATTGATAAGATGGCGGATGGAGTTCCTAACATGAGCGGCTAAACTCTTGGTTCCTTGGTGGTGGAAAAGATGATTAAAGATTAAATATACATGTTGTTTAGTTTTCCATAGCTTAGGATTATGTATATGTTCACTACTGATTATATATATGTGTTCATACATGATCTTGACACTTGGACATGTAATTATTTGTTTATGTTGGTGAAATCTTGTGTTTAGATTGTATGATTTATATTTGACATTTGTATTGACACATTTCCTAGTTGGTTTAATGAACTCTATGCTTTCTTTAATTTAGCTTTTACTAGATTGTGTGGTTGCATTATATCAATTAAAGTGTTAGTGTTGTAATACATTCATCAAGATGAAACAAGAATATCAATCCGTTATATTTCAAAAAACAAGTGGTACTTACTAACAACATTCCTAAGTAATGCTATGAATGTGACAATACGAGTGGTCATTTAATTGGATTGTTAGACCCAATGTGATTGTTTGGGGGGTTTTTCAACAAGACTTGGTTCAAGTTAATTCCCAATAATCAAATTGTTAGGCAGCCAAAATCAAAGCCTTACCAAAAACCCATTTTTAAGTGATTTCCCCAAATGAAAAGTATTCAATTCATTTTTATACAAAAATTCAAAAAAGAAATAGAGTTATATTTGAATTACTGTAATAATACATTGTAAGCAAAACTCTTCCTAAAATCCCCCAAAAACACGTTGCACTTAGTTTACCTTTTGGAATCAAAATGAATGCTCTTTGATGAAAAAAGCACCTGAGTTTGTGCATCACTACTCATCAGTGCATTGGTTTTATTTATAAAATTTGTGATTTGTCCTCGGGGCGGCTAATTGAGGTTTCATCAAATCAATGACAATTTTTTTAATAAAATTCTCTAACGTCATGTTTGGTATGTAGCACTGAATTTTCCTCTATTACTAATTATAGGGACATCAACTACTCCTCCCATACCTTTTCCTATAATTATAGGGACAATTACCTAATCCACTAAAACTAATAAATCCGTTTTGTCCTCAATCATTTGTGATAATTTTCTTTTACTACATTGATTAAGCAAGTGATGACCAGTGAGCTAGCGTCACGAGTCTCATGATAGGGATGTTTACATAAAAAATGGATCTTATGAGGCATGGGTTTCTTAATCACTACAAAAAAAACACGGAATTACCGACGGAATTCCGTCGGTAATTTCAATTTTCCGAAGGATTAGCGACGGAATTCCGTTGTAAACGAAATTACCGACGGAAAATATTCCGTCGGTAATTTCACCGTTGCTAATTAATTTAGCAATGGAAATTTGGCTCCGTCGGTAAATTTAGCGACGGAAATTACCGGCGGTATTCCGTCAGTAATTTTTTTAAAACTTTTTTTAATTTATGCCACGTGTCCTTCCTGTCACGTGCCCCCTCTCACAGTTTGCCATGTGTCGCTTTCGCACACCGCCACGTGTCGCTCTCACAAATTGTCTGAAATGTGGCGTTGCTGCGATTCGAACCCGTGACCTCATGTGCGTGTACTAATGCCTTAACCAGTTGAGCTATGAAGACCTTGTGATATTATTTACAAACAATTATATTTATATATACTTTACATTATATTTCAATTAATATATTATGAAATATTTTTAATTATTAATATATAATTTACATATTAATAATTATATTATTTTTATATAAATAATATTCTATATTCAGATAAATTAGACTATATTTAGTTTGTTTACATGATAATATTATATTTAGTATTTTCATTTTATATTTATAATAAATATTATTTTTGTGTTGCTTTTATTTTATGAAATTTCTTATTTATTATTTTATTATATATATTATTAAAAAAATTTAAAATTAAATTTGTAATAAAAAATGTCTTACTTAAAAAAATTCAAAATTAAATTTGTAATAAATATGTGTGTATATATATATGTATATATTAATTTTATTAATATTTATTAAAAATATATTTATTTTCAAATTAATATATAAAATATTTTTAATAAAAATTAAAATAAATTAAATTTTTAATTAATATTTTATGTTTTATTATTTTTGACAAATTACCGACGGAATTCCGTCGGTAATTTGTTAAAAATAATAAAAAAATTACTAACGGAATTCCGTCGGTAATTTTTAATTAATATTTTATTTTTTTTATTTTCAACAAATTATTAAAAAAATTAAAAAAAATTACCTACGGAATTCCGTCGATAATTTTTGAATAAGTATTTTATTTTTTTTTTATTTTTTTCACAAATTACCGACGGAATTCTGTCAGTAATTTGTCAAAAATAATAAATAAATTACCGAAGGAATTCCGTCGGTAATTTTTTATAAATATTTATTTTTTATTATTTTTTAACTTCCTTCGGTAATTTGTTAAAAAATAATAAATAAATTATCGACGAAAGTCTGTCGGTAATTTTTTATAAATATTTTATGTTTTTATTATTTTTTAACAAATTACCGACAGAATTCCATCTGTAATTTGTTAATAAATAATAAATAAATTACCGACGGAATTCCGTCAATAATTTTTTAATAAATAATTTTTATAAAATATTTTTTGACAAATTATCGGCGGAATTCTGTCAGTAATTCCGTCGGTAAATTTACCGACGGAATTTCCTCCAGAAATCCGTCGGAAATTACCGACGGAATTTTGTTCCGTCAGTAATTCTGTCGGTAATTACATGCTTTTTTGTAGTGAATCTTAATAGCTAATTTTTAGGGTGTAATTCTCCTAAAACCTTATGTTGGTTATATTTAGCTCATATTATCCATTCCTTAATAAGGGACATTATTTGAAAAATTATGTTAATTACTTCTATAACTTTTTAAAGTGTCCTATAGATAGGGATGCCAACGAACATTCAAAATTGTCTCGTCTGATTAAGGATGGATGGATGGAGTAAATTGTTTTGTATTTATGTGAATTTTATTATCCTTCCACCCAAAATTCTTCTATTTCCTCTCTCACTGTGGCTTTCCATATTATTCCATATGCTGTTAATTGTCTTATCTCCTTATCGGCCACGTTTCTTCAAAGCAGATCTTCTTTCTTTTCCTCATTTTCTTCTATTCACCGCGGGCTAAGTCAAAAAACTGGGTCCTTTAAACTTAATATTTCATAAAAATCTTATAATACTATTTTATAACACTACTACAGAAATGCCATATTGCAGCACACCAATAGCAGCGCACAACAAAAGTAAGCGCTGGGATAGGTATATAAGACCTATCCCAGCGCTTTATAAATATTTATAAGCGCTGGGATAGGTCATTGTGAATTATAGCTAATTCCCTGAATATTAATTTAAAATAATGTCTTTTATTTAATAATGTCTAAATTACCTCCTAGGTTTGTCTTTATATAGGTGATTTCCTTTGAACTTAATTCTCTGAACCATATTTAACCCCCAGAATATATTATACGTGTCCTTATTATTTAATAATTAATAAAATTGCCCCAGTTTTTTTTTTAATTTTTAATGACTTATACCAGCGCTTTTTACGTAAAAAGCGCTGGGATAGGTCATTTATGGTTTATATTTTATTCCCTGAATATGTAAACTTATATCTTTTATTTAATAATTAATAAAATTCCCCCAGTTTTTTTTAAATTTTTAATGACCTATACCAGCGCTTTTTACGTAAAAAGCGCTGGGATATGCCTCATTAAACAATTTTTTAATTTAAATTTTTATTTGTTTTCTTTTTACTTATCAGATTTTTTTAGAATATATTTTTCAATTTTTTTTAATTTTTCATGGCCTATCCCAGCTCTTTTTACGTATAAAGCGCTGGGATATGCCTCATTAAACAATTTTTTAATTTAAATTTTTATTTGTTCTCTTTTTACATATCAGATTATTTTAGAATATGTTTTTCAATCTTTTTTAATTTTTCATGGCCTATCCCAGTGCTTTTTACTAATAAAGCGCTGGGATAGGCCTCATTAAACAATTTTTTTATTTAAATTTTTATTTATTCTCTTTTTACATATCAGATTATTTTAGAATATGTTTTTCAATTTTTTTTTTTATTTTTCATGGCCTATCCCAGCAATTTAGGCCTCATTAAACAATTTTTTAATTTAAATTTTTATTTGTTCTCTTTTTACTTATAAGATTATTTAAGAATATGTTTTTCATTTTTTTTTATTTTTCATGGCCTATCCCAACGCTTTTTACATATAAAGCGTTGGGATAGGCCTCATTAAACAATTTTTTAATTTAAATTTTTATTTATTCTCTTTTTACTTATCAGATTTTTTTAAAATATTTTTTTTAATTTTTCAAGGCCTATCCCAGCGCTTTTTACGTATAAAGCGCTGGGATAGACCTCATTAAACAATTTTTTAATTTAAATTTTTATTTGTTCCCTTTTTACTTATCAGATTTTTTTAAAATATTTTTTTTAATTTTTCAAGGCCTATCCCAGCGCTTTTTACGTATAAAGCGCTGGGATAGGCCTTATTAAACAATTTTTTAATTTAAATTTTTATTTGTTCTCTTTTTACTTATCAGAATTTTTTAAAATATTTTTTTTAATTTTTCAAGGCCTATCCCAGCGCTTTTTACTTATAAAGCGCTGGGATATGCCTCATTAAACAATTTTTAATTTAAATTTTTATTTGTTCTCTTTTTACTTATCATATTTTTTTAGAATATGTTTTTCAATTTTTTTTATTTTTCATGGCCTATCCCAGCGGTTTTTACCTATAAAGCGCTGGGATAGGCCTCATTAAACAATTTTTTTATTTAAATTTTTCTTTGTTCTCTTTTTACTTATCAGATTATTTTAGAATATGTTTTTTAATTTTTTTAATTTTTCATGGCCTATCCCAGCGCTTTATAGGTAAAAAGCGCTGGGATAGGTGATTAGCTTTATATTTAATTAATTATCTGAATATTTAACCTTATCTTTTTTATTTAATTTTTTATAAATTCCTTTTTTTTTAATTTTTATGACCCTATCCTAGCGCTTTTTACTTAAAAAGCGCTGGGATAGGTGCGCGGGAAATTTCCCTCCAAAAATCTAAAATTTTCCTTTTCCCTCTCATTTCCCCACATTTCCCTATACCCAGCACCGTACTTTCACTTTTCTACATCACCACCCATTTAATTAATCACTCTTATTCATCTCCTCCTTGCTTATTCATCTCCTCCTTACTTCTTCATCTCTTCCTTCTCTCCGATCATCATCATCGAGGTCTCTCAGATCTGTATGGATCAAGTCCAGATCTACATGTTGATGGTGGTTTCTTAAGGGTAAGGGTCCTCTCTCATATTACCTTTTTCTCTTTTCTTCTTCCCCTTCCAAATTTTTTTTGTCTTTAGTCATGGATCAGATTTTGTGCTCTGTTTTTTCTTCTTTTTCATTACTCTTGACTTCGCTTGTGGACTTCGCTTCTTATTCATGTGTTAATTTTTATTCTATTTGAAGCTCGTTATTTTTGGTAGCTATGGTTACAATTCTGATGCTTTTTTGCTCTTTAGTTTCTGGATATGGCAAGTTGATAGTTTAATTAAAAGAGATATTTTGGTTGTTGCTCTTCTTAGTTTATGTTCATTCCATCATATTGATATGAATGTATCATTGTCTTATTCTTCTTATTCCATCATATTGATTGTTAATATGCATTGGTTGATGTTTTCCGAGGCTTGAATTTATGAAGTATTCATTAGGAATTTTGCACTGATGCAGGAGGGTGTAAAACAAAAATAAATGAATATTTTTTTAAAAAAAATAATGCCTATAGCAGCGCTTATTACGTAATGAGCGCTGCCATAGGCATTATTTTTTATTTTTTAAAAAAAATAATTCATTTAAGTATGACCTAAAGCTGCGCTTTTGAGATTATAAGCGCCGCTATAGGTTACCTATAGCGGCGCTTATAACACAAAATAAGCACTGCAATAGGTTATATGACCTATTGCAGCACTGGCTATAGCAGCGCTTAAAAGCGCTGCTATATGGTCAAAAAAAGTGCTGCTATAGAATATTTCTGTAGTAGTGTAAGTTGAATTATTTTTATTTTTTATGTGCTTTAATAATGAACTATACATATCAAATTTCAACAGTTGAAATATATTTATTTATGCTTATAATAGTAATAATTTTATGCAAATATTAAATATGAATTATCCATGGATATATGAGATTATGATAAAAATTGAGAAACGGGAAAAAGAGAGAACCCCCCAGGGCCCCAACCCCATCCCCTTTTCTCTCTCCCTGATCTGTGCTACAAGCCTACATCATTAAGATTTCTTAAAAAATGTGTCATATTATAATAATACTAACTTGGATCAATTCTCTAATTGAAGCCTATTAAGTTCCTAGATAAATCAAATGTTTACCGCAACCTAACAACGATTAGTGTGTTATCTTACTACTTCCAAACTATATATGCATCTGAATTGTATCCTAAGCTGGAGTTTTTTTAACTTTCTCATATTTTGAATGGATGAGAGAATTTGATGGATGTAATATTTGATATTAGTACTCCTAGAGATGAATAGTTGGTTTTTCATTATTCCTTAGAATATGGAGTCAATCACGAAGTCTTATGCAACACCTCAAGATATCACTTTAGTCTGATGATCTTAGATGATCAATGCTACTAGAAACTTAGTAAACAATTACTATCCTAATCCTCTCATGCACACCATAATTCCACTTAGCTACAAATGAGACCTTCCATATCGCAGGTTGTTAGCGATAGGATGAGCTAAAAAGATCACATCAAATGGACTATGATTTAGCCAACCTAGTCTATTAAAGGTGGCCCTCCAACCCGTTTTGTTTCAATTTTGGGTCAAGGGTCTATTTTTCCCCAGAAGTTTTAGTTTATGATCAATTTTACCTCGTAAGTATTTTTTCGTTCAAGTCTGCCCCTGAAGTATTGAGACGGAGTAATTTTGCCATTTATCGTTAAATCAACGTCAACTTTTTAACAGTCAATGTGAGTTTTTTAACAGAATAAGGCGATATTACTATGTTTTGAAATTTCCAGGGAAATTTTGAATCCAAAAAAAAAACTCTCGGGGCAAACTTGGTCTTGAGCAAAAACTTCCGGAACAAATTGACCCTTAAAGCTTTAATTTTTTATATATTACTCCCTCTGGTCCTGAATAAAAAGATCTATTTTTCTAATTTGATTATATTAAGGATGTTAATTAAGTTAGTTAAAATCACATGATATTACCAAAACACTATAAACATCTACCTTTATTCCCATACTCCGTCTCTTACTATAAAAAATAGTGTATTAGCAACAGAATTTAGCGATGGAATTCTGTCGGCAAAGACAAAATTCCATGGCTAATTTTTTTAGCAATGGCCTATTTTAGGACGTATTCCACGGATACACTACTATAAAAAAACATTTTAAAGTCACCCAATTAATATCCGTTAATTATAAAGCTGACTTTAAAAAAAAGGCTGTGGCAATTTTGTAATTAATTGGAAATCGGAGGAAGAAATGACGTCCCTAATTATAATAATTAGGGACGTCGTAAGTAACAACACTTCTCATAACAAATGAAAGATTTCATTTAGAGGCGTCGTAACTTACGACGTCCCTAATTACAATAATTAGGAACGTCGTTTCTCTTTTTTATACAGGCGACTTTAGAGTTTCTCGCCCATTCTGAAATGTCGAACATTTGCATACCTAACAGTTTCCTCTCTTCCATTTGTCTCCTTCATACCCATTGGAGTCTATGTGGAGTCCGAAGAACACCATTGCAAGGTAATTTGTTAAAGGAAGGTCCCACATTCGCGTCGTCATCTCCGATCGAAGAACTACTTCGCGTTGTCAATCAAATTAGGTATTTCTTGCTTTGGCGTAGTTTTCCTTTGATTATTTTCTGGGGTTTTGTTTTAAACCCTAAACCTCATATTTCGCCATTTGTTTAGGGTTTTTTGCTTCCATTTGTTGCTGTCGTCGTCGCCATTATGGCATTACTCACCGTGGTTGTTGATCTGTGGAGGGGAAGAAGAAACTTTTTACCTTCAAGTCATCTTTGCTCGTTTTTGAAGAACCCCAAATCAAGTCATTAAGGTAAGCCTCCCTTAATCTTTCTTGTGTTCATTTGGCCAATCTTGGTTGTTTTGGCCAATATTGGTTGTTCTTTTTACTTGTGAAGCAAATTTTTATGTTGCAAACTTGTTGGGATTTTTCACTATAATGTTATTGGTTATTGGTTGTTGAGGATTGATAGAATACCTCATATTGGTTCTTGGTTGTTGAGGATTGGTATAATTCTTTTGAAAGTTTTGAAATTCATATTGATGAAGGGAAACTTTGTCAATTTTTTTAAAGTTGGTATGTGATTGGAAGGAATAGTGTGTATATGTTGATTGGTGTTGAATTAGTAATGGTATGATTTTGTATTCACTGAACTGAAATTGGATTGTAAATGTAATTTTTAGATGTCACATTTACAAGGGGAAACTCTGCCAAATTCATTAAAAAATTTGCATGAAGTGAAGTTAAGTGTATATCATGCCCACTTCTTCGCAAGTTAGTGAGTTAAACTTGACTAGTTTGTTTGAAATGGAATAGGTTTAATATAATGAATCATAGTTGGATACATTCATTGAGAACTAGCAAAGAGTATTGAATAGGGGTGGAAGAATTTATTGAATTTGTCAAAAGAAACGTGCATAGTAAGAATGACATGTATCTTTGCCCTTGTGTCAAGTGTGCAAATGCTAATAGTAAGAGCGTTGATGATATAAGGGATCACCTTTTTTGTGATGGGATCAATCTCCATTATAAGAAGTAGCTTTGGCATGGGGAATCAGGAAGTACCATACATGTGTACATGTCACAAAATGTAGAAGTGGCGGTGAATGATGTTTGTGATGATAGAGTAGACAACATGATCTATGACATTGGGGTTGAGTCATTTTCTGTGATAGATGAGTTTGACAACTTACAAAGTGATCTAGAGTCATTGTTGTTCCCAGTGTGTACTAAGTATACACGATTGACTGATGTCCCAAAATTGTTGAAAATAAAGACGAAAAATGGGTGGGCGGATGTGGGTTCCCAAAGATGCTTGAAGCTTTTAGTGATATGTTCCCGGATGGTAATGTGCTTCTAAAGCGTATGTATGAGGCTAAAAAAGTGCTAAGCAAGATGGCCATTGAGTATAAGAAGATGCATGGTTGCCCTAATGTTTGCCTATTGTACAGGAATGACTTTGAAGGCCTAAAAGAGTGTCTAAAATGTAATACTCTAAAATATAAGCTAAGGAAGGAAGCCAGTAGTGATGATGATGGAACAAAGAAAGGGCCACCTTTGAAGGTAATATGGTACCTTCCAATTGTACCACAGTTTAACTCCTTGTTTGCAAATGTGACGGAAGCAAAGAATCTGAGATGGCATTGTGATGAGAAAATCTCGATGGAAGATATCTTCGGCACCCTACTAATTCTCCTCAATGGAAGAAGATAGATTCCATCACTACTACAAAATAATTCTATCGCGACGCAACAATACCGGCGCTTATAGTAAAAAGCGCCGGTATTGATAATCAAGGACCCTATACCGGCGCTTTCCAAGAAAAGCGCCGGAACAGAGGAAGCCTATACCGGCGCTTTTTAGGAAAAGCGCCGGTATAGGCTTTCAATAATCCTTTTTTTTATATTTTTTTTATTTAAATACCATATACCGGCGCTTACTGTCAAAGCGCCGGTATAGGGTTGTGAGTCATATTATTTTTTATTTATTTTTAGAACACCTATACTGGCGCTTTATGTTTAAGCGCCGGTATAGGCTTTAAATCGTCTTTTTTTTATATATTTTTTTATTTATATACCCTATACCGGCGCTTACTGTGAAAGCGCCGGTATAGGGTTGTGATTCATTTTAATTTTTTTTATTTTTAAAACACCTATACCGGCGCTTTAGGTATAAGCGCCGGTATAGGTGTGGCCTATACCGGCGCTTTTTGTAATAAGCGCCGGTATAGGCGAAAAAATGGAGGGAATTCTCCCTCCATTTTTTCGCCCAGGACCGGCGTACTTACTCCCCCTTCCTTTTTTATTTTTTATTTTTTCGCCCAGGGAAATTCTCCACCACGCTCAAACTCCCTCTCCACCCTCTCCACCACGCTCAAACTCCCTCTCCACCGTTAAGTCGCGCCCACAGCCACGCCCATTCACAGCCGCCGCCCCATCCTCCCTCGTCCCCTTCATCTCTTCCCACCGAGCCCGACCTCGACCGCCTCGCCAATCCTCATAAGTTTCTTCTTCCTCCGAGAGAGAGAGAGAGAGAGATCGTGAGAGAGAGGGAAGGTCTCACCGGAAATTTTGGCTTCCTCGCCGGCGACGGAGGACGGCCACCATTCGTGCAGGTAGTGTTTCCAACTCCATTGAACCTCCTCTTTTCATTCCCACTCTGGTTCTGTCCCATTATTGCCGTTCCTGAGAAATGTGTTTGAATGGATTTGATCTTCATGGGGTGTTTCACGGATTAAAACATGTAAGGGTAGATTAATCAATGATTTAAGCTTGAAATCAGTGATTAGCTAGTGCTTATACTCTGATTTTCGGATTTCTGTTGTTAGAGGGTCACTGATCCCTTTTGAACTTTGATTTTGGGCTTAAATCGGAGTAACATGGTGTATAAGCTTGTTTGAGAGTATGATATAGTTTAATGTTGAAGCTGCAATGTTGACTATGCTCTGAATGTGAGTATTAAGTTTATGTTTCTATGTGCTTAGTTGGGGTTTCCTGTTCAGTGGCTGCTTATTTGGACTTCGACCTGCGCTAATTTAATTAGTGATTAAAAAGCAAAAATGAGTAAAATTAAAGTGGATTTTCGAGCTTATAAGGGATGATTTTGTGGTCTCATATTCAGTTGGGTATAAGAAGTTAAGGTCTGAATTATATGTGTAAATTGCTCAATGTCTGGGGATCAACTGTGCTATTAATATGACCATAGTGTCGATAGAAATAGAGGATTTGTAATTGTACGAATATTTAGTCCAAAAAAAAAATTGTACGGATAGTTGATAGATTGAGAATTATCCCTTAAATATATATATATCCTGAGGAGAAGATAATGTTGGCTAACCATAAGAGATTAACTTTTTTTTTACAAGCATAATCCTATTTACCGTGGCATGACATCAAAATTTTATTGATGTCACATTGTTCATTTTATAGATTCTAGTAGGGGGAAAGTCTCCTTTATTATCTACATGTAATCAAGTAGATAGGAAAAAACTGAAGTACGATTTTTTACAATAGTTTGGAGGAAAATGCTACTTAAAAAACTCAAAATTTTTAAATTTTGATAGATAACCATACCAAGAATTATGATCTTTAAAAAAATCACTGAAGAGATTCTACTTGCGACAATATATTATAACTTAGTCTTGATTACATGTTGGTAAAAATATATTGACCATTTGTATATAAGTGGTTCATTTATTCAATTAATGAATTTATTTATGTTGTAGGGACCTTAAGAAGTAAAAGAAGTTGTTCAGGTACAAACATTTTATGTTGGGTTATTAGACAAAACTGTATGGTATTTTATTTTACTTGTATGAAAATTTTGTTTTGTGGAACTATTAATACTTTATATATGCTCTGTGAATTCTGTTGGGGTGGGCTGTGGAGATATATTGAGTTGATGTTGTTTATATAGTTGGCAATCCATTTCTATGTAAAAAAGAGAGGGCCTTGAGCCTGGGAATGTTCATTTTTTAGCTGTTATGCTGCCGATTTTTTGTTTAGAAAATAAGGTAACATCGTAAGGTGGCTACCTAATGAGTAGGTCATATACATCTTACCGATGTTTTCCTTTAGTAGGTTATAATGTTGGATCGGAAATGGATGTCTTGTGATCGACGTTCAAGGGAATATATAGATGGAGCAAAAGAGTTCATTGAATTTGCTGCTGAGCATGCAGAGAATGCTAACAGAATTGTGTGCCCTTGTATGTCTTGCTTATATGGAAAGCGTCTTCGCCCTCTTGACCTGTTGGGTCATTTAATTTGTCATGGAATCGATCCGTCTTATACACGTTGGACAAAGCATGGTGAGACGTATGAGTATTCTGGCGGAGACTGGGTACCTGATGTTAGTAGCGCTTCAAATGTAGTTGACACAGACATGTGTGATGAGAGCGATGACCTTGAAGAAATGTTGAACGTGGTGGCTGAGGAGGATCCTGAAGTATTTCAGACTCTGAAGAGTGATGCAGAGACGCCGTTGTATGTGGGATGCAGCAAATACACAAGATTGAGTGTGGTGCTTAAATTGTATAACCTGAAAGCGCGATACGGTTGGAGTGATGCAAGTTTCACCGCACTGCTTTCCGCTCTGCAAGATATACTTCCAGAAGGGAATGTACTCCCGTCAAAAACATACGAGGCAAAGCAAATTCTCCGCTCGACCGGTATGAAATATGAGAAAATACATGCATGTCCCAATGACTGTATTTTATTCCGAAATCAGTATGCATTGTTGGAGGAGTGTCCGAAATGCAACACATCTCGGTATGGAAAGAAAGGTAAGAGTCCTTCTAAAGTCTTGTGGTACTTTCCGATCATTCTGAGATTCAGGCGCATGTTCAATAATGCGGATGTTGCAAAACTTTTGACTTGGCATGCCGATGAAAGGATTAAAGACACCAAACTTAGGCACCCCGCAGATGGCCCCCAATGGAAAAAAATTGATTATGAGTACCCTGAGTTCGGTGAAGAACCAAGAAACCTACGGCTTGCATTGGCAACCGATGGAATCAATCCGCATGGAGTTCAGAGTAGTACTCATAGCACATGGCCCGTGATTTTGATGATATACAACCTTCCCCCAAATTTAATCATGAAACGCAAATTTATGATGCTTTCTATGCTTATTTCTGGGCCTAGACAACCCGGCAACGATATAGACGTCTACTTGGATCCATTGATTGAAGACCTGAAGTATATGTGGAATTCGGGTGAGACAGTTTTTGATGGCTGTAAGGAAGAAAGTTTTAATTTGAGAGCCATGTTGTTTGGCACGATAAATGATTTCCCAGCATACGGTAATTTGTCCGGATATAGCATCAAAGGATATGGTGCGTGCCCTGTATGTGAAGATGATACCCATTCGTTGCGACTGGATCATTGTAAGAAAAATGTGTACATGGGACATCGGAGGTTCTTGCCGTTAAAACATCATTGGCGTAGGTGGAAAAAGGCGTTTAACAGGAGCTCAGAAGAAGGTAGGCCACCAAGGACATTGAGCGGGGATAGCGTTTTTGAAAAGGTGAAGGCGTTGGAGAATGATTTTGGTAAGCCTTTTGCAAAAAATGTGTTGACAAGTGGTTGGAAGAAGAGATCCATATTCTTCGAACTATCGTATTGGAAGTCCTTATATGTTAGGCATTTTCTTGATGTGATGCATATTGAAAAAAACATCTGTGATAACCTAATTGGCACGTTGCTGAATATGCATGGGAAAAGTAAGGATGGTGTCAATTCGAGGTTAGGTATGGTCAAGTTGGGAATAAGACAAGAGTTAGCACCTGTCGAGAGAGGATACCGCACTTATTTACCTCCGGCAGCTTACACCCTTTCGAAGAAAGAGAAAAGATCATTTTGTGAGTTTCTGAATGGAATCAAAGTTCCAGAGGGCTACTCCTCAAATGTAAAAAACCTTGTGTCCATGAAAGAGTTGAAATTGAAGAACCTGAAATCTCATGACTGTCACGTCCTGATGCAACATTTCTTACCGGTTGGCATACGCAACATTTTACCTAAGAAATTGCGTAGCACGATCACCAAACTTTGTATGTTCTTCAAGCTCATTTGTAGTAAAGTGGTTGATACAACAAAGTTGCAGGATTTGCAGAGACAGATCGTTTGTATCCTGTGCGAACTTGAAATGTATTTCCCCCCTTCATTCTTTGACATCATGGTTCATCTTACAGTACACTTGGTCAAAGAGGTTCAACTGTGCTGCCCAGTCTATTTGAGATGGATGTACCCAATTGAACGGTTCATGAAAGTTTTAAAGGGGTATGTTAAAAATAGATATCGACCAGAGGGGTGTATTGCTGAACGATACATCGTCGAAGAAGCGAGTGATTTGTGTGCAGATTACCTATCAAATATTGAACCTATTGGTTTACCCAAGTCTCGTCACGACGGGAGATTAACGAGGAAAGGAATGAGTGGGTTCAACTTAATACGCATTTCTAATGTTGAAAGGGAGCTGGCGCACTTGTATATTCTTCATAATACTCCTGAGGTTGAGCCATTTGTTGAAGAACACAAAAAACTTCTTCGGGAAATTCACGGTGATAGAAATGAGAATTTGATTACGAAGGAGCACAACAAACATTTCATTATATGGTTCAATGCGCGTATTTGTCAGCAGCATGACCTTAATGCCGGATCGGTTGGTGAAAGATTGTTCTGGCTGTCGAAAGGACCGGGTTTGCACGCATTTGCTTACACTGCCTATGCAATCAATGGTTACACATTCTATACAAAAGGTCAGGATGAGAAAAGCACAATGCAGAATAGTGGAGTCACAGTTGTTGCCGAGGCATGGCATATATCCAGTGCAAGGGATACAAATCCCGTCTATGCACAGATGTCATACTTTGGTGTTATTGATTGCATCTGGGAGTTAGATTACACCATGTTCAGAGTTCCTGTGTTCCGCTGTCAGTGGGTTAACAACAATAGTGGACGACGGTTAGATGAATTTGGGTTTATATCGGTTGACCTTTCTAAAGTTGGATATAAGGATGATCCTTACATTCTACCGTCTCAAGCGGCACAAGTTTTTTACATTGCAGATCCTTCTAAGAAGAATTGGTCAGTTGTCATTCAGTCGAACAAAAATTATGCTGAACAAGTTGATGATGGAAGCAATGATGAAGATATGAATATGACTGAAGATGATCCTTCCTTTGATACATTACTGGCAGAAGACTTTGATGCAGACGGATATGATGACGAAGATGAGCCTGTTTATGTAAGGGGTGACCATGAAGAAGGCATTTGGGTCAACACAACCCTAAATCCCACAAAAAAGAGGAAGCCAACAATTTTGGATAATATAACAATGAGAAAAAGGAGTCGAATGCCATCATAATGATTTAAGTTTGTATGTATTTTCTTATTTTTTTTTTACTTCGAATTATTTCATTATATGCATATGCATGCACTAAAATCGTATATTGTTTAATTATTTTACAAGACAATGGATCCAAACGTACCTGAGGAGGAGGAAGCACCACAGAGTGCCCAGCAAGTTATTGATGAGGGTAGAGCACATGTTGAGGACCAAGTTCGTCGTGGCAAGACCATTATGCGTGATCTCCTCAAACTTAGAGCTAAGGGAAAAAAGGCAGCCCTTGTATGGAACGACAATGGCCAACTAGTTGGAAAGAGTGCGAAGGCCCTTACCGGTTTCGTTGGATGCACTGTTCGTAATAAAGTTCCTATTACAGTTGCAGATTGGAGAAAAGTAAACAAGAAAATACGTAATGAGATTTGGTCAGAGGTTCAGGTAAGCTATTTTTTTTACAATTAAGTTTAATTTTGTCATGATAGATAACATTGTAACTAACAAATTTAATATGATTTCTATTGCTACAGACTGTGTTTCATATCGATGAGACTCACAAGGACTATGTCATGAAGAAAGCTTCAAAAATACACAGAAACTTCCGTTCAGATTTGTCGACATTATATCTGAGAGATGAAAACGGGGAGGTAGTTCCAACACCCCCATCTACATATGAAGGGGTCATAACCCAAGCAGATTGGGATGAATTTGTGCAATCACGCTTATCAGAGGAGTTTCGGGAAAGAAGCGAAAAAAATAGCCAGGCGGCTAAAAGCTGTCCGTATCCCTATTTAGGCGGCCGGAAAACATTTCCAGAATTGGAGTACGAGATGGTATGTTAGCAACGCCCTTTTGCTTCTAAAAGTGTGAATTAATGTTTATGTAATTAATTTATAAGTTCACCTGTTTTACCATGACAGATTCAGGAAGAGGGCTTAAAAGGTCACCCTCCACGGTTTAGGGTCTGGATCAAAGGACACTCCAAAAGCGACGGAACCATCGTTCACGAAGAGGTTAGAAGAATCCGTGAACGCTGTGTAAGTCATTCTCTTGGACTTTGTAATTTTTTTATTAGTGAATTTCCTAACTTAATAACTAATAATCCTTCCTTCTTGTTATAGGAAATGTTATCACAAGAATCGCCCGAGGAGGTCAACATATTTGGCCAAGGTGATATCCTCAGTAGAGCACTTGAACGTCCTGAGTATTCAGGCCGTGTTCGGGGCACTGGTATAGGGGTCACGCCTTCAGCTTACTTTGGCCGCCAACAGCGGGTAACACAAAGCGAAGTTTCTGTGTTGAAAGATGAAGTCAATACTCTGAGGGAGACTGTGCTTGAGATGCAAAGAAGGAATGAGGAAATGCAAAGACGGCAAGATATGATGTACGAATTTTTCCAGCGTAACAATGTTGGATCACAAATGTCAAACTTCATGCAACAAGGTAACGTTCCTTCGTGTCAGAGTCCAAGCATCAGGGATAGCTGTACGATGCCTAGGGCTCAAATTCCTCAGGTAATTCTTGTCTTTTGTACTTATAAACTTGTAGTGACACTGTTATATTATCGATTGGGAGCTTACGTTAACTCTTTTGTAGGGCGAATCAAGGTGCAACCTGTACAAGGATCAATCTTTCAGTGAAGTAGTTGCAATCGGTATGGTCTTCAACACTTCAAACAGGATCCTGCACAATTCTCCGTTGCCTGAAAATACATTGAGGGTTATGATTGAATTCTCCCTGAACGGGGATGCACCGTTACCATTCCCTACTCCTGATGCGATGACTAAGGTCGGAGATGTAGCTGGTGTATATGTTTCTTGGCCCATCAGTTTGATTGAGCCAATACCACAGGTGGTATTTACTAATAACGTTCAGACTAGCATTCTTTGTTTTGGAATAACGTTCTTTTACAATTTATAAGTTTTTACAGGGTACAGAGTCTCTGGGAAAGAAAGCACAAGTGGCTAGTGTAAAAGGTACCGGTGGCCCAGCTGCTCAATTGAAGAAAAAGAGTTCACGAGCTGGTCCAGTGTCACAGGTGGTTAGTTTCTAATTAATTTAAACTAACACTCTTCTTATTGGAAGAATTTTTGAAACTTTCTATTTATATGGTTTATAGGCAACAAAAGCAAAGGGCAAGAAGAAAGTTCAAGTGCCTGCTCCTGTTATCCAAGATATAAGTGTTGAAACGCCAAATCGTGCTCGATTGCGAGCATTTGCAGCTACCGTACCTCGCGATGCTACTGTCACAATCCCATTCAACAGGCTTATATTTGGTGAGTCAAATTTCAATGAGCTTCTTTCTAGGGATCAGGTCATGGAGGTGCTTGACGAAAGATGGGTCAGTGCTACGGTCGTCAATTTATGGATAAGGTATATATGTGCTTCCATTGTGGTTTCATTCAATGTCATAAGTTCTACACTAATTGGATGTTTGTATGGTTTCTTTGAAGGCACCTGCATGAAGAAGTCATAGTCTCCGAGGACAACGTCTCATTCGAATTCATAAACCCTTATTTAATAGCGCAAATTGAGGGTGTGAAACGTGATGATCAGTTCAAAGAGATTAAGAGGCGTTTCACTTTAAAGGCAACAGGCAGAACTTTATTCTTAGCTCCAATTAATACAGGGTAAGTGTATAGGCATGATAGCTTTCATCGTATTCTTAGCTCCAATCATCATTGATATATATACTGACATAACGTTATAAAACGTCTTAGGCTACATTGGGTTTTGCTTATCATCAATCCGACAGTACAGCCGGATCCACTTATTTACTATTTGGATCCTGTGGAATCTGCTGAAGCAGATAATCGCCCGGATTTGATACGTCTCTTCAATGGGTAAGTGAATGTCAACATTATTTGAATGTGTTGTATTATCTGTCATTTTATATGACCGACCCAAGCAACTAAAATTAATTTAATATGTTTTGTTTCCAGAGCATTGACTAGTTATCGGGCAGCTAATGGGTACAATTATTCCAAAGCCCTTGACCAGAAAGATGCTTATCCGTGGCTCAAAGTTCAGGTTTTACAAGTTATTCAATTTTTCAAACAATCGTACATTACTTAAACCAGAACGTAACTGCTCTTATATGCTATTCTGTATTTTTTGTTACAGTGCCCATATCAACCCAATGACAACGACTGTGGATACTATGTCATGTATTATATGAGGGATATCGTATCACGTGATCGAGATAACATCCCATTGACAGTAAGTTTTATATTTTTCCTAATCTAAGTGTTTGTACTTGTTAGATTTCAAGTAAATTTAATTGTCATTTAAATTTCTATACGCAGTATTACCCAGACACACGTTGCTTCATGTTGTCAAGGGAGAAGATGGAAGCGCTAATTGAAGAATGGTGTAGTTATGTACACCCTCTGTTCTCTCAAATTGGACAGCTTTGACTAGTAGTATGCACGTTTATTTTCCTAACTGAACAATATAACTTTTGGTCTTATTGTACATATTCTTCTCTGTTTGAGTTACTGGTGTATTTGGACTGCCTGGAATTGTATAGAATTGCTGGAATTTTGGCAATGATGCAGGTGGGTGTGAATTAAAAAACAAATTGTATATTTTAAAAAAATATAACCTATACCGGCGCTTTTTATAAAAAGCGCCGCTATAGATACCCTATACCGGCGCTTTTTTAAAAAGCGCCGGTATAGGCCTTTTCAGTTTCAATAAAAAACTAATTAAAAGATACCTATACCGGCGCATTTGGGTAATAAAGCGCCGCTATAGAGAGGCCTATACCGGCGCTTTGCAAGCTCCGGTATAGGTCTCGTGACCTATTGCAGCGCTAGCTATAGCGGCACTTCAAAAGCGCCGCTATAGGGGTCAAAAAAGCGCCGCTATAGGTGTTTTCTGTGGTAGTGCATGTTTCCTGAATTTAGTGGTGAGCAGAGGAACCTTTGTCTCGACCTATGTACGGATGGATTCAACCCTTTCAGGAGTCTTAGTAGCGCATATAGTGTTTGGCCAGTTTTGCTGGTCATTTACAACCTGCCTCCTTGCTAGTGCACAAAACGCAAGTATGTGATGATGTCAATGATGATTTCGGTGCTGAAATGGCCTGGGAAAGATATTGATGTCTACCAGACACCTTTGATTAAGGACTTAAAGAGTTGTGGAAGGAAGGTGTTGATGTGTTTGATATGTACAAGCAAGACACATTCAAGTTGCGAGCTATGCTATTTACCACAATAAATAACTTTCCTGTATATCGTAATCATTTTGGATACAACGTGAATGTTCATAAGGCATGTCCTATACGTGAGTCAGATGCACACTTCCACCAACTCAAACATAGGAGAAAGATCGTTTACCTCGGTCACATGAGGTTTCTTGATCAATTCCATCCTTACCATAGACTAAATAAGAGTTTTAATGGCTCATTTGAGTATGGATATGCTCTGACCCCTTAACTGGAAAGGAAGTTTACCACCATGTTGAGAATATCAATATGTTATTCGATAAGAGAAAGAAGACTAAGACAGGCTTTGAAAAGAACATATGGAAGAAGAGATCAATCTTCTTTGATATACCTTATTGGTATTTTCTCAATGTCAGGCACAGTATTGATGTGATGCACATAGAGAAAAAAGGTGATAGTCTTGTCAGGCATTGTTCCACATATAAGGGAAGACTAAGGATGGACTCGGTGCATGGTTAAACTTGGTTAAAATGGGCATAAGACAACGGTTGCATCCTATAGTCAGTGAAAAATAGTAAGGGGCTTATATGGAACCAGCTACTCATACACTTTCCAAAAAGGAGAAAAGAAGTATGTGTAAGTGTTTGCATGGGATCAAGGTACCGTAGGGTTATTCTTCTAATGTTAGCAGACTTATGTCTATGGATGATTTGGAGTTGGTGGGAATGAAGTAGCATGATTACCATGTATTGATGCAACAAATTTTACTAGTGGCTATCAGAGGCATTATGCAAGATGATATGAGGATGACTATAACAAGACTGTGCATGTTTTTTAATGCTATCTGTAGCAAAGTCATCGACATTGAGAAACTCAATGAGTTGGAAAATAAGGGTTACATTATTTTGTCCTAGCTAGAGATGCACTTTGCTTTGGCCTTATATTATGGTGCACTTGATTGTTCATATGGTAAGAGAGATAAGGCTCTGCGTGTAACATCCTAACACCTCGCTCTCAAAATTGTCCGCTTTGGGGCCTCCTCACCCCTCATAGTTTTAAAACGCATCAAGAGAGGAGGCATATAGACCCTTATAAGGCGTCTTTCGTTCCCCTTCTCAGCCAATGTGGGACTTTACAATCCACGCCTTAGGGCCCAGCATCCACACTGACACATCGACCTGAGCATGGCTCTGATACCATCTGTAACATCCCAGGCCTTGCTCTCAAAATTGTCCACTTTGGGATCTCCTCACCCCTCCCCAGCCTATGTGGGACTTTATACTGTGGCCTAGTTTATCTAAGGTGGATATACCCTTTCAAGCAATTCTTGAAAGTCTTAAAAGGGTATTGTAAGAACCCACATCGACCTGAGGCATCCATTGTTTAAAGATACATAATTGAAGAGGCAATAGACTTTTGCAAATATACCTAAAAAGGGTTAAGGAAAACCCCCGACATAAAGATGGGATCCGTAAGGGGATACAGGGTGTCAAAGTGAAGAGCATGAGCTGTGAAAAGGTGTTACAAGCACACCTATATATATTGAATAATATGAAAGAATTGCAGCCTTATTTGGATGAGCATAAGAGGATCCTGAAGGAAAAGAACCCCGAGAAAGAGTGACATACAGATATCTAACGAGTATAATAAGACATTCATTGGGTGGTTCAAGAAGCGTGTTGCAAAAGAGACTAGTTTGCCATATACAATAAGATAGCTAACTGGAGGGTCTCGTTTTGAGGTTGTGACTTGGGGCGCCTATGACATAAATGTGTATTATTTCTACACTAAAACTCAGAACAACAACAGCACCATGCAAAACAGTGGCATGATGGTGGCAGCCAAAGCAATGCACTTTTCCAGTTGGAAGTATAAAAATCCAAGATTGGCTACCATGGCATATTATAGGGTAATTGAAGAAATTTATGATGTTAGTTACACCAAGTTCAAAGTTCCAATCTTTAAATACAAGTGGGTTAACAATAACACAGTTGAGATTGATCCCAACACTAGTATGATCTCGGTTGATCTTCACAGGGTTAGGTACACAGATGAGCCCTTTATTTTAGCAAGTCACACGAAACAAGTGTTCTATATAATAGATCCTGTAAATAAGCAATTTTCCATAGTCTTGCAAAGTAAAAAGCAAAAGGACTGTGCTCCTACTTTAGATCTAGATGCGATACCACCCTCGTGTACAGCCTATCCGTGTGGAATTTGATGATGACATGAATCTTATCGGTGTAGTTGACATGAGATTCGTCCGCTACATGTTTTCATGGTGAGGAACTGAATAAGCATCTTGGTTAACGATTTGAGGGAAGTCCATAAAAACATTAAGGATCAATGTTGGTCGAATGTCTTAGTATGTTTTATCATTATATTTCTGTTTGTTTCTAACATGCAAGTATTTATTTAGTTAGTTAACTCAATTGATTTGTTCATTTTTTTTTTTTGAAGCAAAACTTCGATATGCTAAACACCAAAATGTTCAAGGGTTTTTGGTTAGGAGAAGTGTGCAGGAAGTAGAAGAATTTCAAGAATAAGCTGGGTAAATAGTACATATGGGGGAGAAGCAGGTCAAGATCCCTGTCAGACCTAGTCCTTTCTTGACTCAAAGATTTGGAAGAAGTTTGTTGCATCACGGCTAGAACCTAACTTCCAGGTGTGTATATTTCATAAATAGCTCTTTAACATTAGTTTAAAACTGCATTTTTAATACATATTAGTTAAATAACTTAGTTTTATTTTTGCAAGAGAAGGGCTGAAAACTGCAGGAGAGATAAGCGAAGAATGTGTATAAGCACAAGATGTCTCGAAGGGTTACAAGTGGCTCAAGAAAAAGATGACCCAGGCACAAGTTACAGAAATAGAGGAAGCACCATGATCCAATCCTACCATTGTTGTTGAGCCGCCGCCGCCGCCTCTCCCACATCATACGAAATGGGCCGAGGAAAGAAAGTGTAAAGGAGGAAAATTCTTCAATTTAAAGGTTGAAGCTGTTGCAAAGAGGATTGTAAGTATTTTAGTTGGTTCTCCCACCTAACTGATGGCTTTGTAGTATATTGCAACTTATGATTTTTTCAGTCATTACAGGTTAAACTTGAGCAGCAGTCCACCCAAGGTCCTTCACACGTCTAGGAGGATGGACATCCTGGCCATGGCAATGGGGAGCCTAGGAATGTTGGCCTATTTTAATCGTAAACCATTAAGGAGATTGTGGCCAAGGTTCGGGTGGAGATTGAGACCCAGATAAGGAGCAGGTGGCTGCATAAGTTCAAGAGTAGGTGGTGGCACATGTCCAGCAGCAAATGGTGGTGAAGGTCTAGGAAGCTCTTACAGTTTCTATGGTGAAGCAGATCATGGCTCAAGTTGAGGTACAGGTCCGAGCGTCTACCACACAACTCAGACTGACGTCAAATTCTCCTAAACAAAGATAACAAGTTTGATCATCTACTATATATGTTAATTTCTAAACTCCGGGTTCATTAATTAGGCTTACTCTAAATATACTCATCTCTTGTAGGAGTCTGTCGGTACTAGTACTCCAGGTGGCAAAGATAGCTACAATCAGCCTTTACCGTTAGGATCAACATGTGAGGACAACATCAAATCCCATACTAGATGACCCTAATGATGGAGAAGAGTGTTATCTCTATTTGGATGTCCCTTGCCTATTAAAGAGCACCATTTTTGTGTGCAATGTAGCGTGCCCTTGGGTCTACCCTTCAAGAAAATAAGAACCATGAAAGCTAACCCTAGGGTATCATTCTCTCGAGGTGCCCTAATGTGATTTAATTCCTAGTAGCTATATGCAAAACTTGTTAAAGACGAGTAAAAGAATTTTTTTGTATGGTTTTAATTGCAAAATTGGTATTATGAGCAAAGTGTAATATATTAAAAAAATTGGAGATTGGACAAAAGGGAGATTTGAATTAAAAGGGGATAAAAATCATCCTTGATGGATGAAAGCCTTGGGAATCATTGCTTCAAAAGATTTTTAGGGAGTTTTTGTTTATTTTCAAAAGAACCTTAGAGGGACCCCTCTAGGCGAGGCTTAGGTTAACATATAATTAATGCCGGAACTCCTCACATTACTTAATTTAACCTAAGTTGATTAAGTTCAAAATCAAGAAGTAATTAATGATGAAGGACTCTTAATCCACAATTTGGGCCACCCCACAATTACTATAAATTTCTCTCCAAACCCTAATTCATTAATGGCCACCCATATATTGAATTAAGGTCTAAAGAGTATTTGTCCAATGTCTCAACACAATAAATTAATTATTATGCTATCTCACTCAAGCAAATGACTTAACATTTTTAATCCACTAACCAAACCACCTTGCATTATTACATAATTTTCACAAAGAAAATAACAAAGTCATGAATGATAGTGCTGGCTGTCACCCAAGAGGGGGTGAATTGGGTGATGGGATAAAAACATAAACTCTTTTTGATTCTTCTCTTTTCTAGAAACACAATGAAGGCAATCTTTAAATTCCTTTTCGGTTTATCACTGAGAATATTTCAAAACATGATATACTCTAAAGAGTATACAAATTAGGTCTGTTGGAAACTATGAGAGTTAAGAGAAGAGACAATGCAAGCAGAGTTTATCCTGGTTCGGTCAACCCAGACCTACATCCAGTCCTCAGGCTTCACCTGAGATTTCCACTACCCTCTTGTTTAAACCGGGCATAAGAGAAGCCTTTACCACAGGTTTTACAATACGGGATCACCTGCCAACCTTTTCACAGAGTTTTAGAATTCTCTCTAAACACTCCCCCTTACTACCTGTAAGGTTACAACCCTGTTCTTAAAGCACCAAGCTTTAGAACAACCTCAAACAATAGAGGAATTCAGATAATATGTTCACTTAATGAACGGATTGTGATAAACACTTAAGTACAGAAGAATATATGATGAATTTACAACTCTAGAGCTTAACAAATAGAACAATGAATACTCTAGCTCTCTTTTTCTAATTTACTTGACTCAACATTCATTCATCATTTCTGGGCTCACTAGGTTTTGCTCTTAATCAGTGTAATCCATAATTCTGCATAAAGCCCTGTTCATCATTGTTTTCGTTAGATCTTTAGAAAGCAAGTCTTGATCTATTTATACCTTCACAGCTTGGCTTTTTCTTTCAGCTTCATGTGGCCATTTGAATATAGTCGTTGGAAGCTTATAGCCGTTGCCAATTAATGTTATTCCTTCATTGAATTCAAACTTCTGATCTAGATTTTACTGTTCATGCATAGGCTGGGCTAGGAGAGAGATAGACTATGCGTTCTGAACGTTTTCAACAACTGTACTTGCATAGCAGCTTTTTCAGTAGCGCTAGCATGCTTTGCTATCGCTAACTGCATAGAATAATTCCTGCACTTGAGCTGTTAGCTAAGCAAGTAATCATGTAATGCACAGAAGATGTTATCGTAAGCTTAGTCCATTAGCTCAATGAGATAGAGACAATATCTAAGGAATTTCAAAGCTTTCTCTATCGATAGACATAAACATCATCGCTAGCATGTTCTTTTAGTTCAATGTTCAGCGTACTGCTATGTCATCTTAATAAGCATTCTTCTATCGATAGCTAATCTCATTATCGCTAGTTACTTGTTTGCTCATTAGCTTAAGGATACTGAGCTAGCTGAATATTCAAAGTAATTTTCAGGTATCCTGTTATCGATAGCTAAATGTGTTAGCGCTAGCAACTATGTTATCGCTAGTTAACTTATTTGCTCTCAGGCACTAGCTATCTAAATGTCTATTATCTAAAGTACTCTGTTATCGATAGCTTAGCCTGTTATCGCTAGCTGATTTCATTAGCTCAAAGACTTGGTTCATTGTTTCTGCTAGATGTTCTTCCTTTCATTTATCCATGTTATCAATGAACTTTTAGCGATAGGATATTTCCTAGCGATAATGAATGACTTAGTGATAGATATTAACTTCTCATTTTTAAGTTTTCATTTGCTATTCCTTCTTATTCAATAGCGATAGGAATACACTTAGCGATAGAGATATTTATCTTAGTGTTCTGCTAAGTTTCCATCTGCTATAGTTGGGCTTTCCATTTGCGATAGTCTTTAGCTCTAGCGATAGTGATCTGTTATCTATCAGATTTTACTTGTTTAATTCAAAGGTAACTTACACTCTATTTACTTATGTTATCCATTGGGTTCAGTCTTCATCAAAACTTAAGATTCTAACAATGAACCCATAAATTTCATTAAACTCAAAGTTAATACAAAACAAAGTCAAGCATTTGAACAAGCAAGGAATAACATAATCATAGTTTCTAAATCCTATTACAATATAGGGAAATTAAGTACACAACCAAATGCCATAAATATACTCCTACAACCCTAGAAAAGCATAAATATAACAAATGGAAGAAGGATTAGAACTAATAAAACTACCCTAATATGCTCAAATGCTCATCCATTGGCTCCCACCACCAAGAATGGTGGAGCCTAGCTACTACTCTTCATGGAAGAACCAGCAATAATGAAGGAGGGTATGGAAGCCATGGATTTGGGGTGGAATGGATGAAGAAAATGAGAGATGTATATAAGAGAATGATAGAGCTAGGGTTAGAGAGAGTATGTGGTGAACTGAATCTGACCTAGGGTATTTTAATTTGGACCCGATTGAACCAAAACTGGAATGTTGATACGAGCTGATAACAAGTGTGGTGAGCCGACGGCGAGCAAGGTTTGCTTCTGCCTCTTCAGGGCGAGCTAGGTTGTTTTCTGCCCCTTTTGTTAGCTCTTCCTTTTCATCTGGGATCCTACTCTTTTGGTCCTGTGCCACCCTGCAGAAAGAAATAAGATAGAAAAAGGATCAAACAACCCTATAAATTAATTAATACAATTAATCCACAATTATGGCTAATTAATCATAATTCTCACTCTAATCCTACTTATAGGCCTATGATCTATACTAAGCATTATTAGACTAATTTTGCATCTCATTTATGTTAATTGCTTCAATTTAAACACATGAAAGCATGCAGATCTAAGGATTTGTCACTTGTACATGGTCACCAAATGTCACCTGTTCCTGAAGGCCTCCTTCATACATAATATGCCTATTCGGGGAGGACCAAGTGAAGGTGTTGGTTGCAGCTGTCCAGAAGAATGAGCCAGGGTCAGTATACCCTTTCCCGATAAGGAAGTCACCATACTAGGCGAGACGATCGGTGCGACTTGTGGACTATATGACTTGTACACAAGACTCCGTAGAAGGTGTGACTTGATTTGGTATAAGACTCCTCCCCGTACACTTAAGTTTAAGATTGCTTGTTTCATATATTACAGTTTGTAATAATATAACATTGATTCTTTTATCATCTATAGGCCTTACTAGATAAATATCATTCTCTCCAAGTCTTGTGGGAGATGCAGCCAAATTTGGACTACGTACTCTTTACTATGCCTCTAGGAATAGTTAGTCCTGATCGTACATATGAATTTGGGCTTAATGGTCAAAGAGATATCGTGGCATTTTTTAAGATAGAGGAGATTGACCTCGGCTAGCTTGAATTAACGATTATGTAAATGACCTTACTTTTTATGTCCTTACAATATTTGTACTTCAATCTTTTTCTAATTTCAATTATTCTATAATAGGTACTTCCACATGCTGTGCAACAATTTAGGTAGAGGGCGTACCGATTCTTCAATTCAATGGCCTTGGTGAGGATAGATGATTTCAAGACCCTAGTGGAGAAGCATAATTATGTTGACACCATTAAGGCATATGTCAACAATCAAATGTCAGTGAATTGGGGAGTTTGCTATTTTGCCCCTATTCTTGAAGAGTAAGTTTGATTATTTTATTTTGCCAACTTTTTATCATTATGCACATTTGTAAATGTTATATTTTTCATGTGGACATATAATTTTTAATGTCTTTCAGTCGTCACTAGGCATTAGCTGTCATTTAACCCCAAGGATCATCGTTTGTTTTGGTTTGACTCATTGAGGATTATATAACCTTCAATCATAAAACACTCTTCTTGACTTAAGTGTTAATAAAGTCTTTATTTACTTTGGGCCTAAATAAATTATTTTTATGTATATGTTCTAATTTTGGTTCTATTTCAGGGGCATTCAGCATTGGCATCTAATGGAAAAAAACTAATCGAGCCTTTAAAGACATCATGACACAAAGACCTAAAGTAAGTACATTTGATTTAAATTCTTCAAATGTTACTCAATTGAGATATTGATTTATTGGTTGTTTTCAGATCTTAACTGCAAGGGGAAGGGCCGTCAAAATCTAGTATAGTTTGAAAGTGTCGTTTCACAAGGATTATGGTTTAAGAAAATCAATTTGCACTAATTGAGCTCTTAACTTGAAATTAGCGAGAAAAATTTCAAAAATTGGGTTGAAAAATAATGATAAAATGGAAAAATGGTACTAAACATACTTGGTCAATATAAGAAAGACCTAGGGCCACTTATCCCCATTTTACTTCATGAGCTATTTCAATTCTCTCTTTATTATTAGCATCCTAATGATAAGCTCCTAAATTTCATACAAAATCATCAGATTTTACCCCACACTTGTGAATAAAATGTTGAAAAGAAAACAAAAGCTAAATAAAAAAGAGGGCAAAGAAAGATCTTGGATTTGGATGAAATTTGGAGCTTAATGATTTCATATATTTGAGTTAATTGTAGAACTCATCAACCCTTTTTTTATTTCCTATATAGGAGGAGGCGAACAAGCGAAAGAAATTAAGAAAGAACCAAAGCAACCAAAGAACAGAGAAGCAGAGAACTGAAGCAAAGGACCAGAAACGTAGTGAGCTCGCCACGGCGAGCTGATAACACTTCTGCCTCCCAAGTCATAGACATGGCGAGCCCACGGTGAAAATACCAAATTCTGCGCATTTTGATTAAAATAACTGACTGAAATGGGATAAAAGAGTTCTTCTGAAGGAATGACGAGAAAAAAAACACTTAGGGCATATTTTGGGAGTCTTGGAGCTTGAAGAGAGGCTTGGAAAGTGCTAGGAATCTTGGAGGACCTTGGAAAGATTCAAGTCTCATGCTTCTTGGTTTCCTTTCTCCTTCCTTCTTCTCCCTTTTGCTGTCATGAACTCCATCTTAATTTTTATGTTCATTTTTTATCTTTCCATGTGTAACTAAAACCTTATTTTAGGGTTTCTTTGAACCATTTAATGGATTGAACTTTATATTTCCTTTCTTTGATGCATTAAATGAATTATTATGTGTGGATATTCATCTTACTCTTATTTGCACAAGTGTTTGATCACCACTTGATTTGTTAAACAAAATATGACTTGAGAGAGAGTATTTTGTTTTAGAACTTGGGTGGAATCATGTTAGACTTGAAGTTTATGGTTTTAAATGGATGGTTAGTTGGTAATATAGAGATATAATTACTAACCTGACATTGTCCATAAGAGGTTGGTGGAGTATTTATGACTTGCATTAATTGTGGCAAGAGGTTGTGCAATTAATGCAAGTAGAAATTTGAATTTGACTTGAGAAAGCTTTTTCAAATGAAATTGAACCTTGGGCTTACACATTAATTCATTAGGTGGCTAAAAAGAAAGGATTTTGCTACTTCATGAAGTTAAATGGGGATAAGTAACCCTAGTCCTTCTTATCCATTCTTGTTAAGTGTTTTCTAAATCATCTTTCTATTTTATAACTTTTTGTGACTAAACCGTAAATATAAGTAGATCCTTAATATTAATCTTTTACATGTTAAATCTTCAAAACCAAAATTTGCTTTAGGTCAACTTAATTTAATTCACTAAGCCTTTTGTTTGATCATATTTGTAATCAAATCCCTGTGGGAACGATACTTTCTTATGACTTTATTACTTGGCACGACCCGTGCACTTGCGGTGCGAACACCTAATGAAACTATGTGTGAGTCCAAGGTTCTTATGCATTTGAAAAATCTTTCTCAAGTCAAGTTCAAATTTATGCTTACAATAATTATACAATCTCTTGCCACAATTAATGCATGTTATGATTCCCAACCAACCTCCATTTGACAATGTTAAGTTAATAACTATATCTCTACGTTATCAACTAACCATCCATTTAAAACCCTAAATTTCAAGCCCAACATGATTTCATCCAAGTTCTAAAATAAAATACACTTTCTTAAGCCATGAAGAGTATCGTGGTTGAGTGTGTTGAGTGTGCGGTGTTGCGCACCCTTGGGTCCGTCCTTCAAGAAAATTAGAACCAAAGGGATAGTGGAAGCTAACCCCTGGGTATCGTTCTCTCGAGGAGCCCTAAATACAATATGATTTCTAGTAACTAGATGCAAATCAATTGGACATGAAAAAGCATTTTGTTTGATTTTTTATATGAGTTTTTGTATAAAAAGTGTGTGATATGTTCAGAAAGAAATTTAAATTGGACAAGTAGGAGATTTGGACTAAAAAGGGATAAAAGTCATTCTTGATAAATGGAAGCCTTGGAAATCATTGCTTCAAAAGGTTTTCAGGGAGTTTATGTTGATTTTCAAAAGAAACCTAGAGGAACCCCTCTATGCTAGGCTTCTGTTAACTTAATTAATACCAAAACTCCACACATTACTTAATTTAACCTAAGTTGATTAAGCGCAAGATCAAGAACCAATTAATCAAGCAAGACTTTAAATCCATAACTTGGGCCACCCCACAATTGCACTTAATTCTCAATTAACCCTAATTCATTGATGGCCACTGACAAATCCTTCGATTTGTATGTTTTATACGCCTAATTTGAGACAATTAACTGTTGAACTTTGAATTTTGATGATAACCAAACATGACTTAGGCTATAGGTTTATGAGATCTTAACTTAGAGAAACTCTTAGAAAAGTTATTTCTCAAAATCTAAGTTAAGCAATCGATTGAAAGAATAATCAATCGATTGGAGAATATATTATGCAATCGATGGCATATCGATTGCCTATCGATTGGGGACTGTCAATCGATAGGAATAATGAATAATCAATTATAGCACAAAATCACTCTAAGTTATCAGACTACGATCAATTGATTGATTGTAAAAGCAATCGATTGGGACTGCAATCGATAATCAATCGATTAGAACTTACTTTGAAATTAAGGACTGTGTAATCGATTGAAGCTTAATCAATCGATTGAGACAGGACAATCGATTGAAAAATCAAGCAACTGATTGACTCACTCAGTTTTTATTCGATAGCTGACATTTCAATCGAGTGATGCAGGTAGCAATCTGAACGAACTTGACGGCAATCGATTAACGGCCAAAAACACCAATCGATTGGCAGCTCATACAATCGATTAGAAACTGAATATTTTCAAATTTGTTTCTTCTCTTATGTCTAACTATCTTTATATTGCAAGATGTACTTGTTGCTATTTCAAGCAGTTTACGTTAGACACAAAGAAACACAATCAGAGAGCCGTTACTCATAGCAATCTAGCCTTCTGGCACAGTACACTGAACGCAGAAAAGAAGAAAAGAGAAAACATACTCAAACTACACTGGAGCATTAAATGCAACTGAGAATCATCATCAATCTCCAGAACTTCATCTCTCTCTCTCTCAGCATTCACAACAAGAGCACAGAGACTCAGATACTCCAATGGGCATAAATTCTAAAGAGACTATAAAAGGAGTTAAAGTTGACATTGGTTGGTAGAGAGCATTAAGTGAAATCCAACTACCTATTTTCTACGACAATCGATTCAATCTGAGTTCTCTCATATTGTTCTTCAATCTGTAACATTATCAGCTCAAGTGTGTGAGCAAGTCTTGTAACTCTGAATTATTTATCTATTGAGTGATTTCCTTGGGATAGTGGGATCCTAGAGGAAAGGGGTCTATTCTTACAAGTTGTAAGAGAGGGTGATCTGTGAGAAGAAGCTCTTACTGAGAGATCACTTGTAAAGGCACTCAAGAGCCTGTTTGAATCTTGAGGATTAGTGTGTTAGAATCTTAAGTTTTGATGGGGACTGGACCCTATAGATAACATAAGTAAAATGGACAGATAGCATATAACTTAGTCTGAAAAGAATTAAGATAAGAATCAAGGTATATGACTAAGGAAAAGTATAAGTTATCTAAACGTTGAACAAGTCCTATAGATAATGGATACACTATCGCTAGACTGAGAGCCTATCGCTAATAGATGAAGAGATAAGGATAATAATAGCTAATGAAGTCTTGGCAATAAACTGAAAGTAAACATTCCTATCACTAAGAATTTCATTATCGCTAAGGTCTCTTAACAGAAAAGACTGATTAGAACAACTCAGTATTAAACCATAGTCACTGGCGATAGCACGAATAGCTATCGATAGTAGAACACTTGGACATTCAGATGAGTTACTATGTAGAGCAAATGACAACCTATCAATAACATAGCTTCTAGCGATAACGAGTTTAGCTATCGATAATGAAATCACTTGCTGAAATAACTTGACATTCTGATAGCTAATATATTATCTTTATACACTGAGCTAATGAATCCTACTAGCGATAACACCAACTGTGCTTCACATGAATACTTGTTTAGCTAACAATCTAAGTGCAGAATTAACACTATAAAGCTAGCGATAGCTTGAGATGCTAGCGCTACTGAAAAAGCTACTACACAAGTACAATGTTGTAGGTAGTTGTTAGCCACAGTCTCTATCTCTCATAGCTCATCTTCTATAAGAATTAAATGAAGTAAGAGAGGAAAGATGACTAAAATAAAGACCAGCATTAAATGCCAACAGCTAGGAGCTTCCAACGGACATATTCAAACGGATTCATGAAGCTGAAAGAAAAAGGCAAAAACTGTGAAGAGATATAAAAACCAAGACTTGAGCATTTATGAAGTAGAGAACAAACAGACGAACTTGTATTCATTATTCTTATCTACTTACTGCTCAAAACTTTATTACTCGTAGTGAGATTATTCTGTACTTCAGTGATTAACAAAATCTGTTCATTAAGTGAACGCATTTATTGAAATCCTCTACTGTTTGAGGTTGTTCTTAAGTCTAGGACTTTAGAACAGGGTTGTAGTCTTACAACTTGTAAGGGGGAGTGTTTAGAGGAAGTCTAAAACTCTGTCTTGTAAAGGTTGGCAAGTGAACCTGGTTTGTAAAACCTGTGGTTTAGTGGAACCCAACAAGGAGTTGGAGAACTGGATGTAGGCAGTGTTTGGCCAAACCAGTATAAAGGATTGTCTTTGAGTTTTAAAATTTAATTTTTTGAAAAGCACACCCCCCCCCTTGTGCGTTTTGCCACTTTCATAGTGGAACCCAACTGAAAGTTGGAGAACTGGACGTAGGCCAAGAGTTTGGGTTGAACCAGTATAAATTTCGATTCATCCGACTGAGTTTCTGAAAAGCACAATTCACCCATCTTCTTGTGCAACCCTGCCAATTACATTAACATGATTAAAATGCAATATTGGTCCATTAATGCTTAATAAAGATATTAGATTCTTAGATAAAATAGGTATGAGACTAGGATTAATTAGCCATAATTGTAGATTAATTTGCATGAATTAGTTTATAGGGCTATTTGATCCTGGTTTTGTCTTATTTCTGCCAACAGGGTTGCTCAACACCAAAAAAATCGGATTCTGAAGGAAGAGGGCAACCAAAGAAGGAAGTAGAAACAACCACGGCGAATCAGCCCCAAGGAACCAGAGAAGATTTATGGTTGCCGTGAACTCGCCACGGTGAGCGTGCCACAACAAGACTAGAAGCCATGCTTGCTCATCTTCAGATTTAGAAGCTGGCTTTTAGGCCAAACTAGGTCCAATTTAATTACCCACTTCCATGACCCATACTGAGGCACTTAAAACTAGAGCCGGGAATTCAGGCTGAGCCCGTCAGGCCGGCCCTTTTAAGCCCGAGCCCGATGAGGGCCGGGCTTTGATTTTGGGGGCAAAAAAAGGGAACGGGCTTAAACGGGCTAGCCAGTCTAAGAAGTTTTTTTTTCAGGAAATAAAAATTAAAAAGGCAAATTTATGTATTGGTTTATTTTATAGTTTGTGAACTAGTTTTTTTAAATGTATTGTGTCATGTGGACATTGTGTCCTTATGGAACATTCTAATATTCTATGTAGTTGTGATGTATGACTTCTAGATGTGGTGTATGACTTCTAATTCTAGACTTGCTACTTATGGATCGTATTTATGTTTTTTATTTATGCTTGGTCCCTTGTTTTTTGATTGTCTAATATTTGGAGTAATGAACGACTATTTCATGTCACTACTTTTTTCTGTTCTATTCAATCTCATTTTTTGAATTGTGATGTATCTTTGTTTTTGTTGTCTTTATCTAGTAATTAATTAATTATTTGTGTAACATTGCCCAATTTGCTATTGTTAATTAAAAAACCATATAAATTTAGCATTTTCTTCCCTTTTAAGTTTTATATATACCATTTTTGACAAATTATGTCACTTGACTTTGCTGCACAATTTATATTCAATTACCCATCTTTGTTTCTTTAATTTTTTCGCAGTGCAATTTCATTGATCAAAGAAAGTTAAAGCCCTTCACTTTTTTTTAAAAAAAAAAGAGTAAAAGCCCGTCAGGCCAGCCCGAGCCCGACCTCTTAAGGGCCGGGCTTCAATAAAGCTTGGCCCGTTTAAGCCCGGCCCGCCCGAATTTCCAGCTCTACTTAAAACATGAAAGTTAAAGATAATTAGGTCAGATTGGAGCCACCACAAAAACCCTAACCTTCATTTTCTCTCAACTTCATCTTTTCTTCTTCCATCTTCTCTTCCCCATATCTACATGGCCTCCATTTCTTTCACCTTGGTTGTTGTTCCTTCCATGAAGAGCATCAACTAAGCTCTCTTATTCTTGGTGATGAAGCTCAAGAGAGGAGCTTGAAGCTTCAAAGGGGAGTGTTGTTCTCCACTCTCTCTTCCTCATATGTATTTCAAATTATCTAGGGTTCTAGTATTTGTTGTATGCATTTGGTTGTAATTTCATCATATATCTTTGTATGAGAGTGGTAGAAACAACCTGTCTTGTTTATTTTCTTTGTATGGATGCTTGACATTGCACTCATTGACTTGAACATATTTTATTTGTATAGGTTCATCATTAAATATATGTTTTCTTGTTAAAATCTTGTGCTAAGTGAGGGTTCTTACTTGGTGGATTACGGTGTCCAGTATTTGTGTTAAGAAATTAGCAAGTAAATCTACTAATTGCTTGAGTGGCATTGGACTTCAACCTATTGGGTTCAATTTATTGGTTGGGGTTCCACCAATAAGTTGGAATTAATAGGTTAATTTTGTTGCAATTCGGGGTTCCGGATGTAGGATTAAGAGTTCCTTGTGATTAGTAAGTTTAATTAGGTCAAGTGCTTAAGCAACTTAGATTAAGTTAGTTAACATGCGGGGTTCCAGTATTAGTTAAACTAATCTAAGCCTAGCTTAGAGGGGTTCCTCTAGGGTTCCTTATAAAATTGGCCATTTTTAACTCCAAAAAATCTTAAGAAGCAATGATTCTCAAAGGTTCCATTTACCAAGAATAATTATCCCATTTAATCCAAATATTCCCTTTCATCCAATTTAAATTTATTCCTGAACATATCACACTTTCCACACAACTTTTACACTTAAAACCAAACGAAAATGCTTTTACCCGTCTTTAACAAGTCTTGCATTTAGCTACTAGGAAGTTAATTGCATTAGGGCTCTTTAAGATCGACACCCAGGGATAGCTTTCACTACCCCTTGGGTTTAATTTCTTGAAGAGTGGGACCGAGGCGACACTGCACCAATAACCCCAATTTCGATTGCTCTTCAAATTCCAAGTTGGGATTGAGAGTTCGTTAATGAGATAGAGATATTCATTAATCAAGTTTCATAAATTTGAAGTGGGTTGTTTATAAGGACTAGCTAACATAATATGTAGTAAGAGATTATGTATATTAGTGTTAATTAAGGTGTGGGTAAGCTTGAGAGAGCTATTCAAATGAGTGAAACTTCAAACAGCAACTTAATGTTTATTAATTATTATTAGAGTCGAGTTAATTAAGCATATCGAAATACAACGTGGATAAATAATATTAAACTCCTTTTAAAAGTTTTAATTTAGTTTTTGTCAAGTTATTTTCATTTTAAATACATTTGAATTTCAAAATAGAAAAATTTTCACTCAACCTAATTGATATCATAATTGTAATTATTAATCCTCTTTTGCCTTAATCCTTATTATTAGAACGATAACCTTTTCTATACTACTTTTAACAACACATACCCTTGCGGATATACTAAACTATGGACAAGTCGGATATAAAAGAAGTACGCCCAAGAGATAGGTGTTGAATGGAGAGAATTTTTTATTAAAAGTTAAGCATTTAAAATTAATTAATGTGGGGGTAAATGAAAAAAGGGGGCAAAAATGACTTTTCTCTTTGATAATTAATATAATGCAGGTCCCAAAGACTTCCAATTATTTAAGGAATTTTGTAGTAACTAATATTAATTAAATTCCATCCATAGATATACAATTAATCTTCCAAAATTTTTATGATATTAATGTGATTCTAGGATTGTAATTAACACGTTTTGTTTTGTTTGGTAGTTTTGTATTCATGGCAAGAAATACGTTAATAATCCTATAACATTCACCTATTCCTCATAAATAAAAATAATATTCTTTTCGATGCTAACGGCCCCTTAATAAACTAATCCCTCATACATACATCAGAAAAGCAGCCTCCCATACGCTTCACCTAAAATTAAATAGGGAAAATTGCATATAAAAATAATTAAAATAAAAAAAAATTAAATCAAGTTGATAAATTCAACAAATGGCATAATCTTCTTGAAGGGAAATATTGATACCTATGGATGTTTGATGACTCCCCATTTTAATTAGATTTGATATTTATTTTGGTATATTTGAGGAGTCATTGATGATGAATTAAAATGATTTGTTTAAGATTTTGTCTTTTTGATAGGATATTAAATTAATGCATGATTTGGGGATTCAATAATAAATATCTTAATTTTAAAATTAAAATAAAAATATTTTCAGGTTAGATAAAGTACTAATTAAATAAACAATAGTTTAAAATCTTTAAAAAGGAAAAAGAAAAGCAAATATTATTATTATTATTATTATTATTATTATTATTATTATTATTATTATTATTATTATTAGCAACTATTCTACTTTTGTTCTCTTGCTATCAGGAAGGCAAAATCGCAACGTTTGCAATTGGAACTAGTGAGACCTAAAAGCAAAATTCTAAAAACGCGTGTGCACAGAGGAATAGGATTTGCTTTCCTCCTCCTCTCTATTCACACCATTATTAGTTTTAAGCCTCTTTTAGTTAGCTTTCAAAGTTGAAGAACATTTGCTCAACTTTTGTTACTAGCTAGCTTTTCCGGCAATCTAATTCTTTGCTCAAATGTTGAAACTCTCTTTAAAAAAATTTTATTGTTTTCTCTCCATGAATTAATGCGGAACGAACTTAAAGATTAGATTTGACCATACATACTCAATTTACGTACTATGTCTCCCAAATTTATAACATTTTCAAAGTATCCATTTTGATTATAGAGGTTGGGTTTCTATTCAAGGGTAGTCATGATGAAATATGGTATTTTAGGAAAGCCAATGTATCCCATATTTGTTACAAACAACTAACATAAATAATTTCATTAATCTACCCTAATTAGTTATCTAATTACTCCCTCTGATCTGATCCTAATTATAAGACCACTTTGACTTTTTTGACTTTTTTTAGTCCAATAAAAAAGTAGTTTCAGTCCCAAAAAAAAATATTTTTTCCTCAAAACTAAATCTACTTATAAACTAACCTATAATCTAATTTCATGTGACATATGTTATAATTTAGCGGTCTAATTTACTTCCTTAATTTCCACAAAAAAAAAATCAAAATGATCTTATATTTATGACTGTATTATATCAAGAACCGGTGAAAGTAGTACTATGAATCATGTTTTTTTTTAGGGTTAAAGGGTTAAAATGCCTTGAAAGCATTCACCAATATACACTGGGTGTTTGGAAGTTTAAGCAGGCAAATGTATCCCAAAAAGAAAAAAGTAGCGAATCCGCCCTTCTGTTAGGTAGCTCATATGTACGCCGGATCGGTGATTGATATCCCGAAGATCAATGTGTACGCCGAATCGGCGATTGCCGTGTCTCTGTTGCCGAGCTCGCTTCCTCTTCCAACTTTGCGTCGACGAATCTACAACACGTGATCTGAGGCATCTTCTCCGATGTAGTCTCGCTCGATGGCCAGGACTTCCTCGAAACCGACGTTGAGGTCGGAGACGACACAAAGTTTCACGTAAAATCCAACGCTTTGAGGAGGTAGCTCATGATGACTCCGCGGTCGTCGAATCCTTTACTTTGAAGTTCTTTTTTAGCAAAAAAGAACTTCAAAGAAACCATGAGAAAATCTTTTTCCCTCTATCTTCAAGGTCCCATCTTGGTCTGCACTAGGAATCCTCCCTCACTTTCGTAATATAAGGTCTACCTTATTACTTTTTTTAAAAATCCTAAAAAAATCAAATAAGCTACGATTTGTCTCAATTCTTTCTTCAAACTAACTTATTATATTTATAATCTAACATATAATCTAATATTCCCTCCGGTCCTAATTATAAGATTACAGTTAATTTTTTTTTAGAAAATTAGGATAAAAATAAGCAACGTTAAATTGTTTATATTTATCTTTTTTCTAAAAACTATTATATTTTACTTATAAACTAAATTATAATCTAATTAAAAGTACTATATGTTAAAATTTAATGATCTATTTTGCTTCCTTAATTTCCACAAAAAGGTCAACTTGATCTTATAATTAGGACCAGAAGAAGTAATCACAACATATTTTATGATTAAGTGGCTTACTTATTTTTTTAATCTTCTCAAAAAAGTTAACCGAATATTATATTGAGAAACGGATGAAGCATACTTATTTCTTCTATTCCTTGCTTTAAATTCCACAGTAAGTATTTGTTCAATCATGAGGATCTGAGTTGCCATGAAATATCTCATGAGAAAAAAGTCCATAAACAAGTGTATTTTTTATTTTGAAAGGTGTTTTACCAACATATTTAAATATGAAACATTAATTTGGTTATCTTGAGCTAGTCATGTGATATATATGGTAATACTCCTTATAATGACCCTCACAATCAGCTCAACTCTTCACAGGCAAAACCCTAACATACACATATATAGATGGGTTTGGTGAAAGTATGTGTGGTTCTTTTTCTGTTAGCACTCATTACTGCAAAATTGGAGGCTAGGTTTGATCCAAAGACCTTGCTAGCTCAAGTGAATGGTGGTGAAGGCAGCAACTACTTGGGTGAAGTCCACGGCCACCACCTGCTGCAACGGCTGCGCCTGCTCCTCCTCGATTCCACCTCAATGACATTGCCATGACATTGGACGAACTTGCCACTCTGCTTGTAAGAAGTGAATCTGCACATTCTCACTACCTCCTCATTGTATATGTGCTGATACCACAGACTTCTGCTATGATCCTTGTTCATCTTGAACTTCTAAACCTAGCTATTCCCGCAAATTAATGATGTCTTCTACGGATATGTGCTACTTTTGGCTTTCTTTGTTTCTATGTGCTCAATGTGATCAAGTGAGCCCTTTCTAATCAAATAAAATATCTTTTGCCTTGCTCTCACTTTGCTTAAATACAAACTAGTTGTGACTTAAAATTTCTGAGTTTACTAGTAGAAGTTCTTATTAGCTCGTCTTGTGTTCTTGAAATTGGTTCCCATTATATAAGAGATATAAAACCGTATATGGCTTTCCTGAAAAAAAAAAAAATACCTGAACAACCTTATACTCCATCTAGTCCACATTATAAAAGGTAGTCAACCATGCATTTTGCATAAACCAAGGAAACATATTGAAGTCAACCATTATGATAAAATTAGCATGATCTTCTAATTTTACCCTTATGCCATTTATTGCACACACTCTTTATCCCTCTTTACATTTAACATGGAAAGACAAAAATAGAAATTAAACATTTATTTTTTTAACTTTTACATGTCACCCCCTTGTAACATGGACAAATAAAATCATGTTATCTCTTATATTATAATCTGGAGTGAGTACATGTGAACATCAATAATGAACTGAAAATTGTAGTTAACTCATGAGTTATCAAACACCGGCAAAATCAATTACGAAGTATGAAGGATATTGATGACTATCCCTCAGATAGTGATCGTGTTCATGAAAGCTGTATAATAAGTCCATTATATGAATCTAGCAATGACTCGCGTGGTCAGTTTCATTGAACGTTAGCGTTTTGTTGTATCCTACGTACTCAGCTTAGAATCACGTAAAAAAAAGTAAATTAGCCATGGAATTCCGATGATAAAAACAAAATTTTATGTCTAAATGAGGAATTATGTGATTAATGATTTAGAAATTAAACGGTCTATTTTAGTATGAATTCTGTGGTTAATTTACAATTTTTATTTTTTTGAGTCAATAAATAGCAGCGTTATTTTGTGAAACTTCTAGCATCTATCATTTGGTCAATAAAAAAATGAAAAAGAAATCGATCAGAAAATAAGGAAATAATTGCTTAGACTCCCAATTTTACTGTATGATGAGGCCCATCAAATGCTGATTGAATATAAATGGGCCCTTTCTAGTATGCATTTTCAGTGAAGGCTTATATCCAAAATTTGGATGAGCCTTACACAATCCAAAAGAGGAACAAGTGTAGAAATTATTTTTCTGGTCGTAGCAAAAAGAATTAATTCCCGGTGAGGTTATTTTTTATCTTTAATTTTAACATTGAATTAGAGTGAAAATTGGCTGGGGAGGGTTACTTCAGATAATTGATTATTTACTTTCTTTTATAAACAAAAGACTAACTAACTAATTAGCCAGTGACAAATAACTGATTGCAGTCATCATGCAAAATAGCTAGTTAACTGTTTGACGGGGATGAAATATGAACATACCCCAGCATAGGTCCAATGGCTTGTTTAGTTGATTAGCCACCGCATTAACATTCCTTGGAACATGCAGCAACTTAACTTCCCATGCTCTTGACAACCACGACTTCACCTCAAGATTCAAAATTGATCATGAATTTCATGTATCTTTATTAAAATTTGTTGTATAGTATAATAATTCCTTTTTTACGATGACATACAACCAAGCACAACGTGACTACGTTGGCATATCAGCTAAAATATTCTGGGCAATGAAACTCGGCGGACTATATATGAAACAAAGTGACTCCTCTCTCGATCTGTAAGGCTTCTTTTGCCAATTTATCTGCTACATTGTTCACTGATCGACAGCACCACTCCACAAGCACCACCCAATCTCTGTTTATGAGCTGTACAATCTCAGTAAGTAAATCCCCATGAGGATGTTGATCCCCCCAGCCATCCAAAATACACTCAACCAGCTCCAAACAATCACTTTGAACGACTATCTTGCGCGAATTAAGATCCTAAGCTCTTTTTAAACCCAAGACATACAATGGCCCATATTTCTGCTAGAAGGCTATCTCCTCTTCCCACATTAAACATAAAGCCTGCTAAAACTTCACCGTTATGATTCCGGGCTATACCTCCACCTGCCACACATCAGTTTAAACCTCCATGCGCCCCGTCTACATTAATTTTAATCCACCCTATATATGGTGGCTTACATGACGACGTGGCTTCAAGATCACAATTCATAGAACTCACATTAAACTCCGACCATTTAACCACTACACATGCTTGGGCTATCAGCATAGCTGGGCCAACTGCTTTATCCTCAAAGACTGCGGCATTTCGGTTCAGCCATAGCATCCTAGATATAAAAGCAAACCATGTCTGCCACTTTTGATTCATAACTTGTGTACTCTGAGAAACATTCCAGTCCACCCATTTGCCTATATTAGAGAAAGAATAAAATCTGCTAGAATACTCCCTGGGAAGAAGAATCTTATTCCAAACCTCTCTCGCTGCGTTACAATCTTGTAACACATGAAAGCAGGATTCTGTGTCAAGCAAACAGCGATTACAACGACCATCCCGTTGCATCTCATGATGCATGAGACTTTCATTAGTTAAAAGTCTATCCTTCATGCAAAGCCACAGGAAGGTCTTGTTACGTTGAGGGATAGGTAGCTTCCAAACCTTTCGGTCATTATGAGAGTATATGGTGTATTCACTGGTGGCCTTAACATATTATACGCAGAACGGACAGTGAACATACCATCATTTGATGCACCCCAACGTGGTAGGTCCTCCATACCTCTCGGACCATCCGGGAAAATTCTTTCAATTGCTCCAATGATATCTGCAGGAAGAAATTGAATCAAAATATGTCAGTCCCATCCTCCTGTAACTGAAGTAAATTCACAAACCTTCTTCTTCAGTAAAGAATCTGGTACCACACCCACAGCATAATTCAACAGCTTTTCATAATTCGGTAGCCAACAGTCAGACCAAAAACACGCCTTACTTCTAGCACCTAATTTCCATGCAATGCCTTTAGCAGTATTATCCCAATTCTTCTGTATCCCTTTCCATACCTGTGAGGCCCTTCTTTTGCTTACTATGTTAGGGACTACATCCTCCCCACATTTGCACTTCTCTCTCATCAAGCGTACCCACAAGGTATCTCTTCTACTCACCAGTTCGCTGCCCAACTTCATCATGAAAGCAGAATTTTGTTTTTTTGCTTGTCAAAGACCTAGACCCCCTTCCTCCTTAGATCTACAAACATCTTCCCAAGCCACCAAATGGACCTTTCTCTTAGCCCTTGAACTTCCTCAAAGAAATCCACGACACTTCTTATCAATATTTTCCCATGTATCCGGATGTAACCAAGATGACTGCATTGTGTACATAGGAATGGCAGCCATAACCGAAGAAACAAGTGTATGTTTTGCAGCTAAAGAGAGGCTACTGATTTTCCAATCCGACAAGCGCCACTCCATCTTCTCTAGCACATGCCTATAGGTGTTTTTAGACACTCCTTTATGAAGCAAAGAAACCCCTAAATATTTTCCAAGATCGACAGTCATTGTGAATCCAAAAACTCACTAATTTCTCTTCTCCTATAATGATTAACACACTCTGAAAAAAAAAATCTAGATTTATCATTATTAATTCTCTCCCCATAAGCTGCACAAAAATCATCCAAACACGCCTTAATCAACCCTGCTTGATCTAAAGATGCTTTCGCAAAGAGAAATAAGTCATCAGCAAAAAATAGATGTGACACTGACACGCCATTATTTTTCAATCTAAAAGGAAGCCAGTCCCCTAACTGGACTTCATTCTGAATGAGATGCGCAAATTTCTCCATAGCCAAAACAAATAAATAAGGCGAGATAGGATCCCCTTGCCTCACTCCCCGGGTTGGGATAAAAGTCGAACCAAGATCACCATTTCATAATAGTTGCATCCTAGCAGACTCCAAACAATGTTGAATTAAATCAATAAAAGTGCCTGGTAAATTGAGCTCCATTAAGCAACTCCTAATAAACTCCCATCGAAGTATGTCATAAGCTTTCTCTAAAATAATCTTTAGAGCCATAAAACTTTTATTTTACTGTTCCCCTTCATTGAATGAATAATTTCTTAGGCAACAATTATATTATTAGAACTTTGTGTTCCTGGAACAAAGCTACACTGATTAGGAGTTACAACAGTAAGCATTATCTTCTTCAGATGGTTTGCTAGAATTTTCGTGACCGTCTTGTACACCACATTACATATACTAATTGGTCTAAGATCCCTGAAAGTTTGGGGATGCTCAATCTTCAGGATTAACACAATATTCGTATCATTAATCTTACTTACCTCCCCTTGGTTTGCAAAGATATCTTAAACCAAGCGAATTATTGATTCACCCACATTCTCCCATTGACTTTGGAAGAACAAAGGATTTAATCCATCTGGTCCAGGAGTTTTAAGAGGTCCCATATCGAAAATTGCTTTTTTAATCTCACTCTCTGAAGCCATCTCTCCCTACGAGTTTAATACTACTTACGCTACTGGAGGGTATGTACTCCCAAAATTCACTGTCGTAGTCAATACATCATCAATTTCATATAGCTTCTGGAAAAACGAAGTACCCCCTTCCTTTAGCTTTTTTTCATCATATATCCATGTACCATCTTCCCCAATCAAAGCTTGAATATTTTTGCGGTGCCGCCTAGCATTACTCACATTGTGGAAGTACCTTGTATTTCTATCTCCTTGAGTGTACTAGTTAGAGCTCTCTGAACCCACATCACCTCCTCTTGAATTAGACATTATTCCAGCTCTTCCCATACATCTAAATGCTTCTTCTCCCAAAAAGGACTCATGCACCCATGACTATTAATTTTCTCCAAATCAACAATGTTGGAAATTCAAATTAAGCAAAAAGGAAGTCAACATTTGCGGCACTCAAAGAAAATACAATTACTGCTGGACACATGTAATAATAAATTAATAGGAGGAAAAGCTTGATACAAACACGCATAGAATTTCTACAAGTTTCATGTAAAGCTAGCAACTTCTACATGATGTGGCAGCTTCATGAAGTATCACATGGCGGTGGAAAGGTCAAAATATGTTGCAGCATTCACACACATATTAATTAAATAATAACAAGCAAAATTAGAATTGAAATTGCTTGAAGATTCTACAATGTTTTGGCGGTGAAGAAAAGTTAAAGAAGGCTGCACAAGAATTGTCCAGAGGCTTCTACATGGCGGTGTGTATTTGCTATATATATGTGTGAGCATCCTTGTATGTTAGTGTGCGTAAGGGTGAGTTCAAGAGAAAATAAAAAATGTAGAAGAGCAAAGCTCTTGTGTTATATAAGTGCTGTAGCACTTATAAGAGAGGAAGATGTAGAGAGCAAAGCTCTTGTGAGATGAGAAAGTGCTGAAGCACTTAATTGTGTGTGAGTGAATAAAAAAATAAAGGATAAAGGAGAGAATAAGAAAGAGCAAAGCTCTTGTCTTGTAAAAGTGCTGTAGCACTTAATTGTGAGAATGATGTATTAGAAATAAGAGGGAAGAGAGCAAAGCTCTTGTAATTGAGAGAGTGCTGAAGCACTTATTTTAGAGAGAAAAAATAGTGAGTTCCATTTTGTGAGTTGTATTTAGTGAGTTGTAATATTTTGCTCATTGTGTAGTATAAAAATACCCTTATTGCCCACCTCACTTCCAACAAACAAGATCTTTGCCTTCCGATGATTGATGTTGCTAAAATCAGTTGTATTCCATTTTGTCACTTCTGAAATAAAGACTCTTTTATTATCTTCCCATTCTGCATCAGTTTTCCATGAATCCTGAACCACCCTCTTAAAAGCTTCATGTACCGTCCAAGGCACAAAAAATCGAAACGGTCAACTCGTCTTTTTACTGGTCACCACCCAATTACCTTTAAGTAAGAAGGGACAATGATTCGATTTAAACCTTGGTAGATGTAAAAGCTCAGCGTCGATCCCGAATTCTAACCATCTTGAATTGGCTATAAATCGGTCTGAACGGCTTGCTGAGCTCCCTCGAAACCACGTAAACTCTGGCCCCTGAAACTCCAATTCTTGCATTTGGTTTCTTTATATCCATTGTTTAAATTCTCGGTCATACTTTAATTGATTAAAAGCCTTTGACACCCTCATGATCTCGAAGAATAGCATTGAAATCACCCCCCATACACCATTTGTCAACTCCCATCTCATAAATTTCATCTAGTTGCCGCCAAAGAAGTCTCTGATGTACTTGAAGAGCACCTAACCATTGGGGTTATGTCAGTGCAGTGCCACCTCAAGTCCGCTCTCTAAGAAATTTAAAACCCAAGGGGTAGTGGAAGCTAACCCCGGGTGTCGATCTCAAGGAGCCTAGTGTAATTTGATTCCTAATAGCTAATATGCAAACTTGAAAAAACGGGTAAAAAGCATTTTTGTTTGGTTTTAATGTGAAGTTTGGTATGATATAGTGTGGTATGTTCAAAATTCAAAGTAAAGATTGGATTTAAAAGTGAGATTTGGATGAAAATAGGATAAAGATCATTCTTGATGAATGAGAACTTCGGGAATCATTGCTTCTAAAGGTTTTTAAGGAGTTTATTTGATTTTTAAAGAGCCCTAGAGGAAACCCCTCTAGGCTAGACTTAGGTTAACTTAATTAATGTCGGAACCCCGCACATTACTTAATTTAACCCAAGTTGATTAAGTTCAAAATCAAGAACTAATTAACTATGCAAGACTTTTAAATCCACAATTTGGGCCACCCCATAATTGCTCTAAATTTCTCTCTAAACCCTAATCTATTGATGGCCACCCATACAATAAATCAAGGCCTAAAGAGTGTTTGCCCAATGTCTCAACACAATCAATTAATTCTTATGCCATCTCCCTCAAGCAAATAACTTAACACTTTTGATCCACTAACCAAGCCACCTTGCAATAGCACATAATTTTCACCAAGAGGATAATAAAACTATGAACCCATAAATTTCATTAAACTCAAAGTTAATAAATAGCAATATCAAGCATGTGTACAAGAAGGAAATAACATAAACATAGTTTCTAACCCCAAAGACATAAATGCACTCAACCAAGTGCCATAAATACACTCAACCAAATGCCACAAATGCACTCCTAGAACCCTAGAAAAGCATAAATACAACAAATGGAAGAAGGATTAGAACTAGAAAAACTCCTCTATTCAAGCTTCAAGCTCATCCCTTGGCTCTCACCACCAAGAATGGTGGAGCCTAGCTGCTACTCTCCATGGAAGAACCAACAACAAGAGAGAAAGGTGTGGAAGCCATGTATGGAAGGAAGGAAAAGAAAAGAAGATGAAGATGAAGATGGAGAAGAGAGAGCTAGGGTTTGGAAGGTGTGAATGTGAACCAAATATGCCTTCTAGGGTTTAGATTTTCGTATTTATAGGTCCCCCAAGTCGGGTCTAAAAGTGGGTATTAAGTTGGATCCGAGACAGAGGCTTAAAACGCGAACTGAAATTTTTGCAGAACGCAGGCTGGCTGTCCGATCGCAGCGGCGAGCTACGTTGCTTTCTGCCAAAAGTGGGCCTTTCTCGCCGTCTTCTCGCCGCGGCGAGGACCATTCCTTTCTTCCTCTTGTGGGGTACTTTCTCGCCGCGGCGAGGAGCCTTCATTTCTGCCTCTTTTGTTTGGCCTTTTTCTTTGTCCTGTGTCCAATCTCTTGGTCCTGAACGACCCTACAAGTGAGAATAAGATAAAACCAATATCAAATAGCCCTATAAATTAATTAATGCAATTAATCTACAATTATGGCTAATTACTCCTAATTTTACACTTATTTCCCTTGAGAATTTGGAACATTCAATTAGACATTATTGGACCAAACTTACATCTCAATCATGTTAATTTCCTCAAATTAGACATATAAAAACCATACAAATCAGAGATTTGTCAGTACTTTATTAGGATGCCCATAAATAACAGATAATTCTCAAGCATTACACTTCCCTTCATTAAAAATGCCATGCATCACTTGAGATCCTTTATACTTCACCTTGAAATCAATATGATCATCCCAAAAACACCAAATTCCACCACTAAATCCATCAACTGCTACTATATCATAGTTCTTCAAACCCAACTCTTCGACTAATACTTCTTGCTTTAAAGCTATTTTGTCTTGGCTCCAAGAGAGCTAAAAAATCTAACTTATATTTTCTTCTCAAATCAATAAAGAAACCAGGAAAAGATTTTCCTCCAACCCCTCTAGAATTCCAAATTAAAATGTTCAAATCCATAAAAAAATGATTTATCAAAGAGAACACACCCTACTACAAACAAGGCTTATAACCCCAAGGACTTACGTCCCTCCTTTCAATCAACATATCAACTTCATTCATATTTATAATTGGGTTTTCATGAACAGAGAAACGCCCCAATCTACTATCACCTGGGTCAATAGGATTACCTGCATGACTCACACTAGCCATTTCTTTTTCATTAATATTTCCTTTGGGAACAATTATCTGTTTGTTGTTACCCAATGAAATATTTTTATCCGCTGCCATGATTTTATTATTCTTCAGCCCATTTGTTGCTAATCCATCCATTAGCAAGCCCAATCCATGAGTAGAAGATTCCCCCAGCCTTTCTTTCACCTTTAGCAAGTTTTCCATTCCACTACGAGCTTTGGGCTGCACAATTCTTGGCCCATTGTCAATTTTACTACTTGATTTACCCACACTCACTTTTGACCCATCTTTAATTTTCCCATTAGCTTCTGATCCTTTCCTCCTTGTCCCCACGTCAGCATTTCTTCCATCCTTATTTGCACCACCATTAATTCCAGTGTTGTAAGAACCGGACCGGGCGGTCCGACCGGTTGGACCGTCGACCGCTCCATAGGTCGGTTCGGATTTTATGGTCTAACCGTTTATTGTGTTAAGCCGGATCGGGCGGTTTCCAGCCGGACATTGGACCGGGAACCGGAGCGGTTTTATAAAAACCGGGCGGTCCAATCTAAAACAAAAAAAAGATGAAAAAAAATAAAATCAAACCCAACAAAACCCAAGTTCTTAAAAAAGAAACCCAAATTCATTAGCTTCATATCTTTCTCCTAAATTAAAAAACCCAACAACCATTTGAAAATCTTAGGGCTGTGAAATTTGATCTCCAAAACTCCAACCAATTGGTGAACATCATCTCTCTCATCACCATTCCTCTATTGTTGATGTTTAACGTCTCTTCTAAACTTTTATTCTATATTTAGCACTTGTTGTTTTTCTACATTTTATATTTCTTTTAAAATTTTTATCAGTTGCATATTCTATCTCTTACCTTTTGCATAACAGAAATTGCTTGTGTTCTTAACTTCCTAGTTCTTCTATCTCGACAAAAATTTCTGCAATTGTGATCCTCAAATGGTCCTATATGCCTTCTTTGTTTTGCTTACCTAAAGACAAGAATAATTGTTTTCTAAGTCTGTAATGGCTATTTATTTCTTGGTCAATGGTCTTTCATTAAAAATTAAGAGGTGAAGGAACCATAATTTGTTTATATTTAATTTACATTTAAAAATCATATATTTTTCCTTAATTATTACGTCATCGGTCCGACCGATCCGACCGTGTGAACCGTGACCCGATGCCCTCTCCTGCTCACCTTCCGGTCCGGTTTTTACAACATTGATTAATTCCCCCATTCTCGGCCATATCTGTCTGACCATTCGAAATATCTGGCACCGGCTTTTTGGCAATATTCTCAGGAAAATCAACATTTAATTCAGCACTCTCCTCCATATTTAATGCAGAGAAGCGAGATCCTCTCCCATCATTCACACCTGATTTTCGCAAATCATTACTTTCCCCATTCGTACCACCTCCTTACGCACCCACCTTAGCATCGTTCCACCGCGGCCGCCGGAACCTCTGAACCAACATCCAGTTATCATACAAGGGAGATGTTGTGGACTCCATTTTACCAGGGTCGTCTTGGCCTCCCACTCCAGTTTTACCTTCAGTATTCGATTCACCTTGTTTCCCCTCACTTGATTCATGATTCAACTTAATATGTGGGCAATGGTCAGCATCATGCCCATATCGGCCACACTAAGCAAATTAAATGGATCCTTTCATATTGTATTCTCTTAGCTTTACCATTCACAAGGATAAATGAGCGCAAAGGAGAAGAAAGATCCAGTTCCACACAAATTCTTGGGAATCTACCTTTCTTTCCTTTTGAGAGTAGTCATATCCAACTTCAAAACTCTTCCCACCTGAGATCCCATCACATATAAAATACCTTTACCATAATAGTCCAATGCAAGCTTGTCAATCCGTGTCCACACTAAAAGTTTCGTAATCTTCTCAACTTCAGGTTCAAAATCTTCTTTCCAAGGTTGCACCGAGATATAATGATCAAACATAAGCCAAGGGCCCCCTGTCAACGCCAAATCACAATCTCCTCTATCTGAGAACTTCACTACAAAGAAACCTGCACCCACGTCAATTGTATCTACCTCACCCATATGAGCCCATAATTTCTGTATCTTTGCTTCCAAAAATTCAGGATTAACCATACGACCAAGAAGTTTCACAATCAACGCATTTTTCCAACGTGCCGCCAGTCTCTCCTTTTCTTTAAGGGGAATAATTGCATTTGGTCCTCGCTCCGTCATCTCAACTTTAATCCTTTCCTTCCATCTACCATCACTCCACCAGTCCTCCTCCTCCTGATCATCCAAATCCTTCGTGACAGCTTGCTTGAAAGAAGCCCACTTCATCCCCGGTCCCGCCTTGCTATTAACCTCTTCTTTCTTCTCAGTATTCTGTTTTTCCTCGTCAACCTCATGCATCCATTCCTCGTCTCTTTGAACTGAAGTTTGCTCAGCCGAATATGTTCCTTCCCCTGCTCTTACTTTCTTTCGACTTCAGTCCAGTGCGTTCTTCTCCTCCGACGACGGCGCCGAATTGCTTCTCTCGCTCTTTCTCTCATCAGAAGCGCCTTTTGTATAGTATTGAGTATTTCCATTGTATTGAAATTTGATTGATTGTGAATTATACTATTTCTATAGGAAGTTATGGACAATATGTTTTGGCCAATATGGACAACTAATTTCCTAATAATTCTCCGTGGCTTTTCATGAGGAAAAAAAATTTTAACTTCTTGAAAATGGACGGGATGGGCTTGTTCTGTGTCGCGTCCTGTAAAAGGCCTCGGAACAGCAAAGTTGTCCCATGTCTCATCCCATTACCAGTTTTGTCCCATCCCATCGGAATCAGGACGGAAACGGGACGTCCCGCTTATTTTTTAAAAAAAAATTAACTTGTTTAATGGGTTATTTAGATATTTATTTTGTATTTAAGATATAATACTTTTCATATAAATTATATCTATATTAAAATACATTAGCTGTATCTTTAATAAAAAAAAGTTAGATATTTTGATAAAATTTTGTTAAGATATATGAGATATTTTAGGGTCATAAATATTTCTATTATTTTTTTTAAACATAAAAATATATTTAATATGGGAATATTTTATTATACATGAGAGTGCTGGCTGTCACCCAAGAGGGGGGGTGAATTGGGTGATAGAATAATTTCGTTTAAAACCTTCTTTTTCTAAAATATATTGAAGGTAAGCTCTTTGAAAACTATTAAATGTACAAGAGATATATATAATGCAGATATGTTGGAAACTATGAGAGATTAGGGAAGAGATAATGCACACAGAATTTATCCTGGTTCGGTCAACCCAGACCTACATCCAGTCCTCAGGCTCCACCTGAGATTTCCACTATCCTCTTGTTTAAACCGGGCACAAGAGAAGCCTACAACAGGTTTTACGAAAACAGGTTCACCTGCCAACCTTTACAGAGTTTTAGAATTTTCTCTAAACACTCCCCCTTACTACCTGTAAGGTTACCACCCTGTTCCTAAAGCACCAAGCTTTGGAACAACCTCAAACAGTAGAGGATTTCAATAATAAGGTTCACTCAATGAACGGATTGTGATAAACACTTAAGTACATGTATGATGAAATACAATTAGAGCTTTAATAATCTTAACAATGTATTGTTCTAGCACTTCTTATCTAATGCTCTCAATCTGAGTAATTTGCAATTCTGTATAATGCTCTGTTCATCGCTTGTTATATTCAATCGTTGATCATCATCTTCTGGAAGCAGATCTTGTTCTATTTATATCTTCAAAGATTGTCCTTTGATTCAGCTTCATATGACCGTTAGAATATGGTCGTTGGAAGTTCATAGCCGTTGGGGATAGATACTATTTATCAGCTGATTCAAACTTCTGAACTGTTCACGCGTAGAGTAGGCTAGACTGAGCGTTCTGAACACATGTACTTTCATAGCAGCTTTTTCAGTAGCGCTAGCATGCTTTGCTATTGCTAACTGCATAGTATAATTTATGCATTTGAGTTGTTAGCTAAACAAGTAAACATTTAATGTACAGAAGATATTATTGCAAGCTTAGTCCATTGGCTCAATGAGACAGATAATAAATATATCAGTTAAGGAATTTCATCAAGCTTTCTCTATCGATAGACATGAGCATTATCGCTAGCATATTCTTTTAATTCAATGATCAGCAGACTAGCTATCTTAATAAGCATTCTTCTATCGATAACTAATTCCATTATCGCTAGCAACTATGTTAGCTCATTTGACACTAGCTATCTGAATGATTATTATCTGAAGCACTTTTGTTATCGATAGCTTAACCTGTTATCGCTAGCTGATTTCATTAGATCAATGACTAGGTTTATTTTTCTGCTAGCAGAGTTATCAATGAGCTTCTAGCGATGGATTCTTTCTTTAGCGATAGTGAATGACTTAGCGATAGATATCAACTTTATTATTTCTAAGTCTTCACTTGCTATGGTTCTATCTATTAGCTATAGAGATACACTTAGCGATTGAGATATTCATTCTTATTGTTCTGCTAAGTTACCATCTGCTATTTTTGAATCTTTTATTCAGCAATCTATCTTTTATTCTTGCAATGGTGATCTGTTACCTATCAGATTTTACACGTTTAAATTCATAGGTAACTTTTTCTTATTTACTTATGTTCCTTATGGGTCAGTCTTCATCAAAACTTAAGATTCTAACAATACAAATAACTATAATTTTCTCCCCATGTGCATTGCAGTGATGCAAAAGAAATATAGTAATTAATATTATAATTAATAACAGTTTATAATGATTAATTGTATTTTGAAAATTTGAAATATTGTCTGTTGACCTATTAATACTCGAACTAATAATATCTCATAATAACAAATTACACTAAAATAAGATGAAAAAACATAATAATTCAAATACGGATTTAAATAAGATTATATTTCAAATAAAAACATTGAATAATTATTATTTTTTAAATGTATTATAAATTTTATGCATCTCAACTATTTGACCTGCTTTATTGGTTAAATATTAAATTACATAGGAGTGTGAATTTATTAAATAAATGTTAATTAGAAAATAATTAATATTTTTTATTTGTAGATGGGAGGAATCTATACCAAAAATAATAATAATTATGTCTTTAAAAAACAAACATTCGGGACGGGACAAAAAGACGGTACGGAATAATGCTCGTCCCACGTCCTGTCCCGTTAATAATTTTGTCTCGTCCCGCTTTTGTCCCATCCCATATATTTTCGGTATGCAAAAATCCTGCCCCAAAATGATCGGGATCGGAACAGTATGGTCGGAACAGGACGAAGTGAACACCCCTAGTCAAAAATTAAATAAGCATATATTATTTCGTAACGAGAATTATAATATATATATATATATATATTATAATAGAATGATGCAACAGATTTAAGGAATTTTTAATAAATAGCATAACGAGAATTTTAATTATCACCACCATCGAATATTACCTCCCAAAAAAAAAAGATTGTTCCATTGCCACTTGGCACTTGCCAGCAAGAGATATTTTCAGTAAATACCAACACGCAAGATTTTATTAAGACCAAATACGAGTATTACATGAAGCCTCTGGAACGCCCAGGAAAATTCCACTTCCAATACCAGAAAATCGTTACACTCGGCTCGTCCTGGAACTTTCTTCAGCTCTCCACACTTCTAAAAGCTTCCATTTTCCTATTCATTAATCAATAGTATGGAATTCTCAGGAAGCACCCAACTTTATACATATAAGCCACTTTCGTTCACCCGTTTTCCCATCTGCAAATCAACAACACAAAGTGGCATTGCTAAGATCATAACTTTCATATATTCACTAATACTTCTACCGAATATCCAAACCCAAGAAAGCTAACAAATGAAGCAACAACCACTCAACTTCTTACCCTTGATCCTGTTTTTCCTTGCTGCCTTCCCATTCAAATCAGATGGGTCATTCATAGATCGACCTGGAAGTCTTCTATCTGAGCTTTGGTCAGATCCCTTCCCAGACCCATTTCGCATTCTGGAGCAAATCCCATTTGGTTTTGGCAGAGAAGAAACACCTTCCATTGCTGTATCTCCAGCCAGAGTAGATTGGAAGGAGACACCTGAGAGACATGTGATAATGGTGGACGTACCAGGGTTAAGGAAAGATGAGATTAAGATAGAAGTGGAGCAAAACAGAGTTTTACGTGTGAGTGGAGAGAGGAAGAAGGAAAAGGAGGATGAAAAAGGAGATCATTGGCACAGAGTTGAGAGATCATTTGGGAAGTTCTGGAGGCAGTTCAAGTTGCCAGATAATGTGGATTTGGATTCTGTGAAGGCTAAGCTTGAGAATGGTGTGCTCACTCTTACACTTGAAAAGTTGTCACCTGATAAGATTAAAGGTCCTAGAACTGTGAGCATTGCAGGAGAGGATGAACAACCTGCCAAGCTTGAGAGTAGTGAGGCCAAGCAAGAGCTTTGAGTGAATTATGATCACTGATATATGTATAAGGAGAGGCTTTTGAATTCTGTGCCAATAATAAAAAGACCAAGACCTGTCTTTGTTTGTGTTATTTGTTTATCTTTGGTGATGATGAGAATATGCAGAGCATTGTACTGGGTTTACTGTGATTTCTGATGAATGTAAAGGAATTTTCCTAATGTAATGTATTATGTTTTCCCGCCGTTTAATTTCCTTTATTTCTTGAAGCACTTTCTCCATTGATTGTCCTTGAGGAAAAGCAGCTGATGATAAGGCTTGCCTTTTCTTGTATTCTTTCTTCATCCTGAGCCTCAATATGGACTATGTTAGTATAAAATAATGACATGGGGATAATATAGGTTTTAGTAATCAGTGCGACGAGGAGATTAAGCTCAATAACAATAGAAAAACTTTCCTCTTCAGCTGATGTTGGACAGATTTGTATTGGTTTTAACATATTCCACCATTATTGTATGTTGCCAAATGAACACCATAACTTTTATGGCAGAAAGAGTGTTAAATTCACTTTTTATATAAAGAATGATAAATTCTTCTTGATATTGATGCTGGGTACATGATAAAAGTATCATCAGTCACACAGCAGAGCAATACAAGCTAATCTTCTAATCAAGTCCTCAACTTTACCATTGATCATGATTATTGCTCCAAGATTTGATTATGTTCTGCACTTGCCTTGCATGAGAAACCTGATCATACAAAATTACTAGTCTAATAAAATGTTAAGTATTCTATGGCTAATAAAGTTAATAGTCTAATACTGATCAACTTTTGTCCTTTCACTTCCCTTCTTGTTTGATCGATCTTCACAACTGCAAAAGAAACAACCCATTGATTCTTGGGGTGTGACTATTCTTATCCTATCTAATTTTCAACGAATTCACCCAAAAACAAAAATCATTAACAAGCTTTGTGTTGCCTTTTGTGATCAGTTTTGAATTTTGATTCTCTAAGTCACAATACCGTTTTTCCTTTTATACCAACATTGCAGGTGAAACATCAATAATTTCCCCGCTTTTCTCTCTTCACTTCTCTGGCTCCTGAGATCTCACTTATTCATTTTGAAAGCATCAAGGTTGACTTTTTCAAAGTCTAAACTCCCTTTTTGATCACCATCTTCGCAGGTTGAACCATTAAAGAGGTATGGAGATATGATGTTGATGATTCCCTCTCTTCTCTGTTTACGTATTTCAAATCACACACGGTGGATTTGTAAAAGCATGTTGATGATAAGTAAGCCTTACAAATCAACCATGACTTCGTTTCTAAAACCCAAGAGACTTTCCAAAATACTGTGTATTTCTTCTGTTTTTGGATTTGATTCATCAAGGGAGTAGAACTGACAAACTTGGTCATCAACCTCAATCCAGCTACAGCCTGGGATTTTAAGAGAACTTCTCTCCTTCAACGTTCTCCATACCTTCCGAGCTTCATCCCACTTTCCCATTCCCCCATATATGTTAGCCAAGGCCGTGCCGTAACCTCCATTGTTTGGATCAGTTTCCATCAACTTTTTGGCTGCTAGTTCTGCCAAATCTGTACGGCCATGAATTTTGCACCCATTAAGCAAAGAACCCCAAATCACTTCATCAGGTTCCATGCTCATGCCCCTCACAACTTCTATTGCCTCATCAAATCTTCCAGCTCGACCAAGAAGGTCTACCAAGCACCCATAGTGCTCAATCTGAGGCGATATCCTGAATTTCTGAACCATCATTTCGAAATAGCAGTAACCTTTTTCAACTAATCCTCCATGAGTACAAGCATTTAGCAAACCAATGAAAGTAACCCCATCAGGCCTTATACCCTCACCGCACTCCATCATCATTTGCTCGAAAATGGCAATTGCGCCATCGCTTTGACCATGAAGAGCAAAAGAATTAATCATTGAGTTCCATGATGTTAGGCCTTTTTCTGGATTCATCTCAAAAACCTTTCTTGCCTGTTCAAGGTTTCCACACTTCCCATACATATCCACAAGAGCATTTGATGTAAACGAGTCAAGAACAAGCCCATTTTTGTACAAGTAACCATGTATCCATTTTCCAAGCTGAAGCATCCCAGTGTGGCCACATGCTGAAAGTGCACACACCACTGTAACTTGGTTTGGCTTCACATGTTGAAACTGTAATTTTTCCTCCATAGAAAGAAGAACCATTTTCCTAAACAATCTAATTCCCTCAGATAAAAAACCATTCTGAGTGCATCCTGCAATTATAGCATTCCAAGAAGGGACATCTCTGTCAGGCATTTCATCGAACAACTTCATTGCATTATCAATATCCCCCATCCTAGCATACCCACAAGCCATGGCTGTCCAAGACACAACATTTCTCTCACATATTTCATCAAAAACCTTCCTTGCATCCCCCAAACTGCCCGAAATCCTCGTATAGGAATTCACAAGAGAAGTTTGCACAACAGTGTATCTCTCATAACCCCATTTCAAAACCTGACCATGAACCAAACCAATGCCATCCAATCCCAAAACCTCAGGGCAAGACTTCAAAACATGAGGGTAGATAAACTGGTCGGGTTTGGGATTTCCTCGAACCATGTCACGAAACAACAAGAAGGCAGAGACTTGATCAGGTTGAGAAGAAGCATAGGCAGTGATCATGGCTGTGTGAAGATAAGTGTTGGGTGATTTGATGTGATTGAAGATAAGGCGAGCGTAATGGAGATTGGAAAGAGAGATAGTACAGAAACGGACAAGCTTCATAGCGTAGAACTGGGTTTGGGAATGGCCGAGGGTTGTGAGGTAGCCTTGGATTTGCTTGAGATGACCAAGATGGTTGCTTTTTGCAAGGAGTGATAAGACATGATCATTCAGATTCATCTGATTATGCATAATTATTGTTCGTATAGTAGACAGGGAGAGTGATTCTCACAGAGAATTCGCAAAGTATATATAGCATATGGTGATCACGTTAAGGAATTTGAGGAATATGCGATATCCTACGAAAATAGCACAAAAAATGGCTTCTTTCGTTCAAAATATGGCCAAATGAACTGATCATAAGATGTAGGATGAAGATGAAAAAGACAGTGAGGGGAGTAGGTGGGTTTGGTTTGGCAATTGGCTGTTTTATAGTTAGTCCCAACAGAGACGTTATGACCAAGCAAGCCTTTGAGATCTTAGTGTGGCTCACAATTTTTTTAGTACTAGTATTTATTTTTGGATCGCAAAAATTTGGTTCTTTCTAATATGAATACAAAAAGAAGTTCTTTATTTTTTATTGGGAATGCATCCTGAATCTATATATATACATATATCATCTGCTTATACATACATGCCCAATTAATGCTTCATTTTTAATTAGTAGATCAACAATTCTATTTTTGAGGTTTCTTGTATCTATGTGAACCTCTCTAAAGGCATATGGATGATGAGTGTCCTTTTTATTTGATATAAATTTATAGTTAGATGATAATGAACACTTATCTGTTTATAAATATAAGACCTAGTTGAATTTTTTTAGAGATATTAAAGAAACAAAATGAGCTACTTAATCATAACGTATTTTGTGTATTGTTAGACTATATGTTAGCTATAAATCGAATAAACTAGTTTAGATAAAAATCTAGGCAAATCAATTTATAAGTAATTTATTAAGTTTTCTTAAGATTTTTCAAAAAAATTTAACTAGATCTTTATATTTAATAATGGAGGAGGTAATAAATAGGCAAATTAGAAACTTGGGAAACATAAAAATTGATAATTTTATTGGTTACAACTATCTCATTAAGTATACCAGTACTCACACAATTTGTAGAGTTTTGATATTTTTTTCATAAACATTTATTATTATTATTATTATTATTATTATTATTATTATTATTATTATTTTCTTTTGCGAGCTTCATAAACATTTATTAAATCCTACTCACCAATAAACTTTTTAATGGAAGTCCCAATTGTTGTTTATTTTAAATAGTCACACTAATCTATTTCTTTTTAAAGTCATCATTCATTTTATTATTCCTTGATAGTTGAGCTTGCCAGTACACTTTTGATAATTAATATAAAACAACCAAAATCGCTCATAAAAAAAATGGTATACACTACAGTATACAGGAACAGTTAAACTGTCAAAACAAGAAAGTGCTTATGTGCCTCATTTATATGTTTAGCGGTAATGCTTGCGTGAGTTAGTCTGTTTGTTTGTCAGCTTCCTTTTCTCAGTTTCTTCTACGAGAAAATCTCTCACTTTATCTTCTTTCTTAATCCCCTCCCATCCAAGTTTTCCTCTCCTTTCGCTCTCGGTTTTTTCCCTTTCAATATTCTATCCAATCCTGAAATTCTCAGATTCAGAATATATATAATAATTCATCATCCCCTTTCTCGAATCACGCGTACAGATCGCCAAAGATCAAAACTTTTCACTTCTTACCTGCTCATTTATTCATTGGGTCAATCAAACTGAACCCCAATCCGCTTCAGATGAAACACTAGTTCAGAACTCAATTCCTGTTTCAGTAATCATCATCCCTCGTTTTTTTTAGCTAATTGTGTAATACACTATTTAGTGAATTATCTATGTCTCGGATATTCTCGAGATGGAAGAAGGTGAAAGAGATGGCGATGATTTCTTCATCAGAGACTCAATTCGGTGTCTCTGTAAGAAGTGGTCATAATTGGACGAGGTTCAATTTTCGATTCAATCAGGTTTGTCCAATCTCGACTCACTTGAATTATTTTCCAATCGCCACACATAGACGAAGAGAATCGTTCATCAACGTTCAGGAGAGGTATAAATGGGACCATGGTGGCTCTGGCGAGAGCCGAAATCATCGGAATTCTCAAGCTCGAAAGATTCGAGCTGATGCTAATTGCCCAAGGTGTGCTAGGACCATGGATTTATTTTTCTCCAATCGCCATAATCCAAGTTCTAATTTTGATTCCAATTTGATTCCTCCTGTTCCTCTTCATGAAGGAGGAGGAGGTTATCAAACTATGAATCTCTGTCCCAATTGTAAAACAGCTTATTTCTTTCACCCTTTTGGGAATGCTCCTATCCAAGGTACATTTGTGGAGATTGGTAGGATCACAGATGATAAAGTTAGTTATACTAGCAATAGATTGCAGAAGAGGATATCCAATGGCAAAGTCAAAGATGACAGGGGAAGTATTAATAGTCATGGGAGTAACGGTTTAGTTGAAGATTATGCCCATAGAGGTGACAGTAATAATGGATTTAGAGAGTCATTCTGGCATAACTTAAAATCCTTTAGTGATGGAGATGGTGGAGAGCCACCGGAAACTTGGTCTCCCCCACCACCAGGTTCTTCTAATGGGAATGGGATTGCTGTGCATACCCCTCCAGGACCACCTTTTGCACCTGGTCTTAATGTTGTTCGGGCTTCAGGGCCGCGGGAGGGCGGTTCAAGTGGTGGAGGTGGCGGTAATGGGGAAAAGACAACATGGGGAGGGTCCAATTTGGGCAAGGATTTGCCCACACCAAAGGAGATCCGCAAGGGTCTTGATAAGTTTGTTATTGGCCAGGACAGAGCCAAAAAGGTATGCCCTAATTCGGATTTATTATAGATTTATTATGAACACATTTAGTCCAACTTCAAGTCTATGCTTATCAGTTTAGTATGTTAATGACTTTCGTATACCTTTTTATTTAGAAGATGTGATAATCATTGATCTTTTACTGTAATATCTGATGTCATTTTCTGAGTTATGCCCTTTGATTGTGATCTCATAGATTATTTATGTTTATGCTGAAGGTGCTTTCTGTAGCTGTGTATAATCACTATAAAAGAATACACCATGCCTCATCACAGAAAGGGTTAGTCAAATCACTGTCCCTTCATTTCTGTTTTGTGTTTCTTTGTATTTTGTAGTTGTGTAATTGATACGGGTGAGTTTCTTAGCCCTTCCCTTAAATCTTGTTTCATTTCATTGAGTTTGCAAGTGTTTATATACCTTTATACAATTGTTTGTGGGATTTTTTTTATAAAAAAAAAGTAGGGTTAAGGTACATTTAGGCCAATAAAGTATCGGCTCAGAAGTGTCTGATACAATTAAGTTTTGAAGGATTCTTGTATGTCAATAATTTTTTAAAATGGTGCATTTTGGCCAACACCGTTAAGAAGTATTTAACGGCCTCCATTTGTGCTGACATGGCGTGACATGTGTCAGCTTGTGTGATGATATGGCGAGACACGTGTCAACCGGTACGCTGATGTGGCGGGACACGCCATCTGGTGTGATGCCACATGCCACGCCACATCAGCACAAATGGAGGCCGCTAAAATGCCTCATTTTAAAAGTTTATTGGCATACAAGAACCCTTCAAAAATTAATTGTACCAGACGCTCCTGGACAATACTTTATTGACTAAAATGCACTTTAACCCAAAAAGTATATCCGTATCCTTTATTCTTTTAGATATTTATTTTCTATGAGCCCATGACTGAATTGGTGGATTTTAATACTAGGTCAGGGGCAGATTCAACGAATCCAAAAACACTAGATGATGACGATAATGTGGAGCTAGACAAGAGTAATGTTCTCCTGATGGGTCCAACAGGTTCAGGTATGACTTGCATAAGAACCCATTACTACTTTTATCTTCACATCTATGAGATGAGAACATGATGCATCCTCATGTGAGATTCCAACACAATAGCTATGCTAAATTTTCGTAATCTTCATTATATAGGGAAGACATTGCTGGCAAAAACTCTAGCTCGATTTGTGAACGTTCCATTTGTCATTGCTGATGCAACAACCTTAACACAGGCAAGTATTCTCTCATTGATGAGCAAACATTAGAACTTGGTGGAATTAAATACCCCAGATAGTTAATATTGTTCAAACCAATTTGTGTTAAATGTATGATATTTTCAAGTCTTTTGAGTGATATTTGTTGGGTATGATTTGATACTTTTTATCAAAATTCGCTTCCAAATGAAAATCAATTTATTTTATATTAATAGTGGTGATTATTTATTTGGTTTTGTGGATGGTTCAAGGTTTGCAATTTCTGGAAGTAATGGTGTTGTTGATTCTGTATAAACTAAAAAATGAAAACATTCTGAATGCAGGCTGGTTATGTTGGAGAAGATGTCGAATCAATATTGTATAAACTACTTGTGGTATGTCAATTCTTCTCCTGAATTAGCTTGTGCCTTTGTCGACTGTTTAATTTCTCTCTGCTCAGCTCAGTGAATGATCTACACATTACAGTTGTTCTCATTTGATGCTTCTGTATATTTTACTTGGTTTTCTTACACTGACATCTTGGTGCCCTTGAAGTTAAGTAGTTAGCTTCTGAATGTCTATTTTCTGATTCAGATGCATAGAGAATGCTAAGGGCTTAGGTGTATAAAGATGCATTATTATTGTGGCTGTCACCAAAGTTTCCTCGGGTTTTTGAGTCAGATGATTTTAGAGAACTTACCATAGGTCTTTTAATACAGATGGGTTTCCTTAGTCCCACAAAGAATGGCTGTGGGGCAAACAGCCTCCTGTATATTGTCCCTTGTGTTGGCACTTGGGAGTTGAGACGTTTCTTGGCTCATTCCCTCCATGTGCTAAGTTGAATAGTTGTTCTGCCTCAAACCATATAAAATATAAGCATCCCCTAGAGTTGAGACAATACTCAGATTCTTGATACATGATTACCCTAGGCACGTTCAATTCAAGAGGATTGAGATAGAGGTTGCCTCATGAGGGAATGACCTCTTCATGAGTCATGATTACTTCAAAACTAAGTGCATGTTCACCATCCATTCTACTTCTTGAAACCCAAACATATACTCCCTTCGGTCCTAAATACAGGACATATTTAGGGAGTTGGTCTTGGTCCTAAATATAAGACCTAATTCTAATTTTTCTTAACTCATTCCCAAATTGCCCCTATTAGTGCTCCTCTAACAATAACTATTTAAAAGATGGGGGAGGGAATAAGGGAAGATGATTGGGTTGTTTTTAGAAAAACCACACCATACCATCTAACATAACTAACATCCTCAATTTAATTAAATTAGTTAAATAGGTCTTATGCATATATTAAAGTTATACAAGATGTGTATGATAGGGTGTTGACTAAGGTTAGAACGCCAGGAAGTGAGACAAAAGACTTTCCTGTAAGAATTACCCTAGATTAGGAATCAGCTTTGAACCCATATTTGCTTCACTTAGTAGTAGATGTTCTGACTGAGCTTATCAAAGAAGAGGTTCCTAAGTGCATGCATTTTGCTGATGATATTGTCCTTTTGGCTGAATCAAGAGAGGAGATTAACGATAGATTAGAGATATGGAGAAACACTCTAGAATCGAAGGATTTCCGTCTAAGTAGGAGTAAAACAGAATATATGCATGCAAATAGACAAGTTAGAGGTGATTTGGAGGTTAAATTGGGAGATTAAACCATCCCTCAAGTGACAAAGTTTAAGTACTTGGAATCAATTATATGACAAGATAGTGAAATTGATGATGTTAACCATAGAATTCAAGCTGGGTGGTATAAGTGGAGGAATATTATTGGAGTTCTCTGCGACCGGAAAGTACCCCATAAGGTAAAAGGGAAGTTTTATCGCACTGCTATAAGACCAGCAGAATTATATGGTTGTGAAATTTAGGCTTTGAAGAGACAACATGAACATAAAATAGGGGTAGCTGAAATAAGGATGTTGAGATAGATGTGTGGTCATACAAGGAAGGATAAGATTCGGAATGACCATATAAGCGAACGAGTTGGAGTGGCACCTATTAGTGAAAAAATGGTAGAAAATCGTTTGATGTAGTTTAGACATGTCCAAAGAAGGCCATTAGATGTGCTAGTGAGGAGGGTAGATCAAACACTTTGGAATCTGATTAAAAGAGGAAGATGGAGAGTAAGGCGAACACTCAATGAAGTTGTGAGTGAGATTTTTTAGTGAATAATATATCTAAAGATTTGATTAGTAATAGAGCACAATGGCGTCGTGCGAATGCGATTCATGTAGCCGACCCCACCTAGTGGGATAAGGCTTGGTTGTTGTTGTAGTTAAATAAGTCCTATATTTAGGATAGGAGCGAGTACCTCTTTATGGATATATTTCCCATATGCTATGGTCAACTTTATTCCCTGAAAGCAGCAAAAATAGACAGAATATCCCATTTTTTTCCTTTTGGGTGGTGGGGTTTTTTGATGTGTTTTTTTTTTTTTTGGGGGGGGGGGTGTTTTCTTCACTCATCAAATTCAAATTGATCCTTTTACCCTGTAACTAGTGAGGCTAGCATTAGGCTGCATTGGAGCTCCATTTTTGCGTAATATAACTTTTTGTCAATTTCCTTTTGTGGTAATTATTTGTTACATTGTGTCTTAGATACTATGATATAGGACATCTATGTATAAGATACCGTAAAGAAGGTATATTTGCTCTTGTAACAGTCAACTACATTGGAAGTAGTATATTGTGAAATTCCCATAGTTTTTGGGTGGTATGAGATACCTCAATCTCTCTTGTGCTTCCATCACTGATCTTATGAAATCTTGAAAAGTTGAATGACGATAGCATCTTTGGCTCTGATGTACTAAACATAGCCATCATATATGCCCCCTAGCCTCCAGATATCTAAGGTCAAATGTGCCGACTACTTTTTTAATATCTTTGAAGATGGGGATATTTCTGTTCTTTTTCTTTTCTCCTTTTATTTATAAACCTTGAAGTATTTTTATTTTTTCTTTTTTCCTACATAAATTTCATTTCTGTGTCGGTCAATTTTGCAATGTAGGCAGCTGAGTTTAATGTTCAAGCAGCTCAACAAGGGATAGTTTACATTGACGAAGTTGACAAGATAACTAAGAAGGTTTCCTGCTTATTTGATTGTATAAATGTACCATTATACATCGGTTGTATCTCTTTTAATTGCTATGGGCGTATGACAGGCTGAAAGCTTAAACATTAGTCGGGATGTTTCTGGCGAGGGAGTTCAGCAGGCACTACTGAAAATGTTGGAAGGAACAGTAAGTAAATTAATTCCAGACTCTAGTTGTTACTGATTGGAATTTGGAGTATGTACCTTCTAATTGAAATATGGTATATTAACTTATTCCTTACAAGAATGTCGTTTCTTTTATATACTGGGTCTGAAATGTCAATTATTTAAGACTAAATAAGATTCATTGTAGGTCGTGGTTTATTTATTAGAGACTGAGATTAATGGTGGGTCTTCCTTTAGTAGCCATCATAACAATTGAATGTAATTTTAGTTTGCAAATTCTTGCTCTGATGATTCATAAGCTAATTTTGGGCCTGTTTGGATTAGCTTCTGAAGAATAGTTTCTGAGAAAAAAGCTGAAAAAGTGCTTTTTTCAGTTTTTCTGAAAAAGCTGAAAAAAATGGCTTTTGATGAAATGAGAGTGTTTGGATGGTTGTTGTGAGAATGGCTTTTTCTATGTGTAAATTACTAAAAAGGACATAAGTTTAATGTGTTGGGAAAGAGATAGGATAAGGGCATTATGGTATATTTCTACCTCGTACTTCGCGTAAAAGCTGAAAAAAGTAGCAGCCTGTTTGGATTGGCTTTTAGAGAATAGCTTCTGGGGAATAGCTTTTTTCAGCTTTTCTGAAAAAATAGCTTTTGATAAAATGAGAGTGTTTGGATAATTGTTTTGAGAATGACTTTTTCTGTGTAAATTACTAAAAAGGACATAAGTTTAATGTGTTGGGAAAAAGAGAGGATAAGGCTATTTTTGGTAGATCATTATGACATGTGTAATGATGGCATTTTTTTTACCTCGTATTTTGTGCAAAAGGGGAAAATTGTAGCTTATTCAAAACCTAGGTTTTGGTGGCCAAAACCTAGGTTTCGAATCCAAAATGGTTTTTCACCTTTTTTCAAGTGTTTGGCTTACCTTTTTTCAAACCTAGGTTTTGAATCCAAACCTAGGTTTATTAAAAAAAAAGTGTTTGGCTACCATTTCAAACCTAGGTTTTAAAACCTAGGTTTTGTTTGGTCCCCAAACAGGCATTTTGTTTTTCCAAGGTTCCTGTTATTGTTATCATATCATTTTCATCTTCCTCCAAATAAAGATTATTTTTGTCTGATAAATATATTTGAAAAGATATTTTATTTTGAAAAAAAAAAACAGAAGCCTAAACTTGGGGTTATATCTTATGGTGTAGATAGTAAATGTTCCTGAAAAAGGTGCAAGAAAGCATCCACGGGGCGATAACATACAGGTATGTACTTTTGAAAGAGTAGCCGTTCTTTCTTTTTTCATTTCATTTCGCAAATTGGCTCGTGTTGGCTGCAGTTTTGAATCCTGATGTTTATCAGAAATATATAGATCCATGAAGTAATTAATCTTTCCTTTCTTATTTAGAATAATAAGGAAATTCATGAAGCCAATTGCAGTCAATTATTCGGTTGATCAACACCAATGAACTTATAAATGCACTTAGGAGGGTGCTGGAAAATTCCTATTTCTGTGTTGAAAGTTATATCCTGGGGCAAGTGGTTATTCATGTTTTCTTTATTAGAGACTTGAAATATAAATGGAAGTCTTGGAATAACAATCATGATTTTATATTCTTTAAATGTCTGTAAAATACATCCATCATGGTGTTTTAGAGCATCAAGTACTTTTGTTAAAGTATATCTGTAGCAGCTCATTTTTAAGAGCTTCATTTTTATATGTAGATTGATACAAAGGATATTCTTTTTATATGTGGTGGAGCATTCATTGATCTTGACAAAACAATATCAGAGAGGTAAATATTTTGCCTTTGCATTGCCAATAATATTTGTTCCATGTTTGTTTGGAGCATGTCTTGACTTTTGTCAGAATACTAACATTAAGTTATCTGTAAAATAAACCAGACGGCAAGATTCTTCTATTGGTTTTGGAGCTCCTGTTCGTGCAAACATGAGAACCAGTAAAGTAATAAATGTTGAAGTAACATCAGCATTACTGGAGTCGGTAAGGATTAAGAATATCATTTGCTTACTTTGGTTATCCTTATTTCATGAATAAATATTTGAAGCACTTACATGTCATGCAGTAGGAACTATGATGCTCTGCCCTTTCTTGCCCCTCTATTCCTGAAAAAATACAGAAGTAAAAGAATAAAAATTTTATAAATGATAAACTTCCTAGTTATCTAAAATTTGCATTAGCTATTTTCAGGTGGAAAGTTCTGATCTTATTGCATACGGTCTCATACCTGAGTTTATTGGACGGTTTCCAATCTTAGTTAGTTTATCCGCCTTAACACAAGATCAACTTGTGCAGGTATTCCTTTATTTTTGAAAAAATTGATCTGTTATCATATCATTGAAGCTTTTGATGTTTTCTCTAGAACATTACAAGTACTCCTGGGATTAATTCTGCTTGTATGGTAGCAGTGATGGTTGTTATTCTGTTGACTTGTCTATACTGACAATATCCTATATATGATGTCTTTATGGTCTTATAGATGTTTACAGGCATGAACTTTCTATGATTATCTCTCTTTTCAATATTAAGTCTTTAATATAATATTAACAGAAGAGTCAAATAGTAAAACGTCACTGCCTTTTGTCTGTCCCATATTTTATTTTTGGGTATAATAAAATATGAAAAAAAGGATAAAAATAGCACATGTTCGATACTTAGTTCATAGAGAGAGAAAGTAACAAGAATGAAAAGGAAGAAATTTTAAATAAGAAACAAGGGCTCAAAGCTATTTTAAGAGTAGTAGCTACTTAATGTGAGAAGAAACCAGTATCAGTTTCCGTGCTCCTCTGTTCTCTTGTATAGTTTTTAGAAGGTATTAGCAACTAGCAATTTTGCCTCATGCATCAAGGTGTTTATGTTGGTCTAGAGTTTGCATCTCTTTGGTGTGGAATATTTAATTTTACATGAAAGTGGGCATGCCAAAACTTGAGGAAAGAGTGATGGTTCTTCTAGATTTTGTACGTATATCTTATCATTATATTTATAGGAATGTTTCTGGCTTTACAGGTCCTCACAGAACCAAAGAATGCTCTTGGTAAGCAGTACAAGAAATTGATTGGGATGAATAATGTAAGTATCTCTTATCCATTGTGTCTGCAACCCCTCTTCCATGGTTCTCTTCCCTCCAACCTCTCAGCCATTCAAGCATATGCTTATTTGCTTTTGGTTTCCTCATGACGAGAGTGGCCAGCAAGATACGCTTGTATAAATGAATTCTCTGCCTGTGTGATTCAGGTTAAGCTTCATTTCACGGAGAAGGCACTGAGATTGATTGCACAGAAAGCAATGGCCAAGAACACTGGCGCCAGGGGTTTAAGAGCTATACTGGAAAGCATCCTAACTGATGCCATGTTTGAGGTTTGGAAGACTCTGTTTTTTTCCCCCAAGTCCTGGTTACCTCAAGCCTCTTAAAGAATTATTGATCTATCTAGTTCTCTACTGATAAACTTAATGCTTAAATGGCCAGATTCCAGATGTTAAGACTGGAAATGATCGGATCGACGCTGTAGTCATCGATGATGAGTCAGTAGGATCAGTGGATGCCCCAGGATGTGGTGGAAAAATTCTTCGTGGACACGGTGCATTGGAGGATTTCCTTGCAAAGACGAAAGATTCAGTGGTATAATTCTATACAAAATAAAATATTCATCATGGGATTGCAAGAATCTATATGATTGATCAAGTTCATTTTTTTGTGTAGGTCAATGGTGAGGTAACTGAATCAGATGTACAAGAGGGGGAAACAGAGAGAGCCATGAGCATGTAAGGATGGTATAGTTATGGTAGGGAAGAAGGGTATAAATAATTTATCCTGTCATTGTTATTTTGTAAAGATCACAGACTTGATTTGCTGTAATTATTGCTTGCATAACAGCATAGCTTCTTTTGACTTTTTTCGATAGCAAGGAAATAGAAAGATAAAAAAAAATGATGTACCATTGCTAATTTAGTCAGCACTCTATAATTCCAAAGGAAAAGAAAATTCAGTTAATAAGTTTGGCGAAGAATTTTTCCCCTTTCCTTTTTCGTGAAGGATAAATGTTAAACTAGTATTTCATTGGCAACTTAGATGAGCAATTTTTTTTTTTTTTATTATTTCTAAGGCTCTGTTCACAAAGGATAATCTGATAATAAAGTTTAAACACGTTTAACCCTCCATGGAACTTTATAAGACTCTGTTGAGAGCTCTTTTTCATATCCTATTTTATTACTGTAGGAATTTATTATTTTATTATACATCTTCACAGAAAATTAATGTCTTGATATGTTGAAGGAATGCTCAACCTTAAATGATATCCAAAATATGCTAATCTGATTTAAGATGTCGAGATTTTAAATTTTATGTTTTTTTATTTTAAATTTAAAAAAAATTATTAGAAACGTAAAATAGCAATTGCAAGATCCTTGAGGAGTACGGATTGCTCCTACCGCTACTTACTATTCCTTTCATTTTTGCTTCTACGGTTATACCAATCACACACCAACTACTTTCATTGCCGAGCAAAGGCAATAAAAAACTCTGAAAAAAAAATAATAAACAGAGAGTAATTGATCATTCCGAAATCACTTTAACAAACATGATTACTTTCATTAGGATCATGGTAAAAGGAACATTCCTACTGCAACTTGTGACTTTAAGCCACAGAAATCAGTCATTTTATCAAGTTCATGTTCAGCATGATCCTACAGTCACAAAACGCTTTCTTAATATGCAAGCAGTAACTAACTTTCCTCTTCCAAGTGGTAGTGTTTCTTCACATCTTCAATCACTTCCCAAGTGATGTTCATTCCTTTAGGGAAGAAGACCAAGTCACCACCCCCAATTTCAAAAGATCCATCATCTCCATGTCCATCAACAGTCACCTTCACTCTTCCCTTCAGCAGATACATGGTCTCTTTAGCTTTGAATGTCCATGGGATTTTCATTGGACCCCCTTCCCACCTATTGGGTGTGAGACAAACACATGAAAAATGAAACAAAACCGATAGAAGATAATCATCATGCACATGTAAACTCAAGTTTGTCATAACTTAAAAGAGTCAGTTATGGCTTCATTTCTGCAGTGGTGAACATTTAGAGTTGCAATATCAAGAATCAGAATAAATCAACGTCTTAAAAATTTGAAGTATCATACTTTATCTGATTCTAGATGCTTAACTGAACTACTAACTCCGATCTTAAATTATGCAATGCACCACAAATTAGGTTCTACATTTAGGATTGAAGGAGTGGTTTATAGTTGCATAATGTTTGATAGACCATGTGAGGAAGAAAGCTAGGGGAAACATGGATATGAGGGTCGTTTCTTATCATATTTCCCTTCCCTTCCCTTCTCACTAGTTTAGAGATTTTGTGTAACAATAATAACATCAAAGACATACAAGCATAAAGTCCTTTGAATTCATGATCAAGTAAGAGCTGTGTGATAGATAATCATGATTACCAAATTTTTTCAACATGTCATAAGCATCAGTGCTTAATAACATGACTATGTATTCGATAAATATTCTTCTCTCTTTACATCAGTAGAAGAAATTAACCACTTAACAGGCAGATTTTAAAAACATAGATCACTCCTTAAATCTCAATCTCTGGATAGAAGATTATGTAATGAAGCAAGACAATGTGAACCAAAGCACCAAATAGAAAACAAAAATATGAAACCACTCTAGTTAGGGGGAAAAACTGGTAAGACAAACCATTTCAAATCATGGTTTTTCGTACCCATAATAATTTCATAAAAGCTTGGTCTGAGTTTAAACCTCTAAGTGCCTGTTTGGGTGAGGCAAAAAAAGCAATTTTTTCACCCAAATTTAGGTTTTAAAAAATGGTAGCCAAACACTTTTTTCTGATAAACATAGGTTTGGACTCAAAACTAGGTTTTAAAAAAGGTAAGCCAAACACTTGAAAAAATGTGAAAAGCCCATTTGGATTGGAAACCTAGGTTTTGGCCACCAAAACCTAGGTTATGAATAAGCTACAATTTTCCCCTTTTGCACGAAATACGATGTAAAAAAAATGCCATCATTACACATGTCATAATGATCTACCAAAAATACCATTATCCTTTCTCTTTCCCAACACATTAAACTTATGTCCTTTTTAGTAATTTACACAGAAAAAGTCATTCTCAAAACAATCATCCAAACACTCTCATTTTATCAAAAGCCATTTTTTCAGAAAAGCTGAAAAAAGCTATTCCCCAGAAGCTATTCTCTAAAAGCTAATCCAAACAGGCTGCTACTTTTTTCAGCTTTTTCGCGAATTACGAGGTAGAAATATACTATAATGCCCTTATCATCTCTCTTTCCTAACACATTAAACTTATATCCTTTTTAGTAATTTACACATAGAAAAAGCTATTCTCACAACAACCATCCAAACCCTCTCATTTCATCAAAAGCTATTTTTTTCAGCTTTTTCAGAAAAGCTGAAAAAATCACTTTTTCAACTTTTTTCTTAGAAACTATTCTCCAGAAGCTAATCCAAACAGGCCCTAAGTATAAGCACCAAAACCAAAACTTGTTAAAAATACCAAATAGCCTTAACTAAAGTTAAGGCAGTTAAACCCAAACCAAATCATTATAAAACTATAGTACTGAAGACCATGGTTTGGAACTAGACCAAAACTAAAATTCCATCAACCAGCAATGATATTAAGTATCAACCCAACCTAAAATGATAAGCGATTTTCCTGAAAATCTACAGCAGTCCGTACGACCGAAAAGAATTCTAAGGTCAGCAATCTATAACCAACCTCTCATCAATTCCATCAGTATCCAAGCCATGCCTGAAATGGTTAAATCCTAAACCGAAAAATTATACCTTTCTCAACAAACCCAACACCCAAAAACCCCATTAGTCACATATTAAAACCCTCGAAGCAGACAAAACATTCGGAAGCAAAAGTAAAGTAAACAAGAATCAGAAGTCCAGAACAAGCTAACAAAAGCCAAAGAAGCGAAAAAAAGGGGAGGGAAGAGAAGCATACGTGGACCAAGTTGAGACTCCAAGCTGAGTGAGTTTAGATTGAGGAGGATTCTTCTCAATCTTCACCCCCAAAATCTCAGTAGTTAAAGAAGCAGTTTTTTTGTTTGGAACGAAGAGCAAAGGGTAAAGCAAAGGGATTAAAGGGAGTAAGAGTGATAGACGCAGCAAAAGGGAATGATTTGCATAAAGGCGTCCCATTGCCTTCCACATTTCAGCTTCACTTTGGTGATCTGATTCTTCCGAGAGTTCTGTGCCTTTCTATGTATGACTGCAAGTCTATGAAGAGATTGATGATGATGAGTTGATCGAAGTCATGAATGAAGCAACATTTGACTTTTTTGCTTACTTTTTTATTTATCTAGTAAAGGATGTGTGAGAAAATTAATTGTAGGTCCCTATGAAACAAAACAATTAAGGTTATATCCCACAAAATCTTTAAATTAAAATGAGATTCCTAAGGAATAAAATCTGATTATGTTTGAAATTGAAAGTACTATTTTACCCCCATTTACCCCTCAGCCACCCTTTTTTTCTCATCTCCTAGTCTTTTTCCCTACACCTCCTACCCCCCTCTAAAAAAATATTGGGACAATCACACATAGGTCCCAAATAAGAGAATTAATTTCAAAAATGTCCCAAGTAGTTGTTAATGACAACTATTAACAACTACAATAGCCTTGGTTAATAAGTGAAGAAGTTGTCAATGGACCTATCTGAAATTAATTCTCTTACTTGGGACCTATGTGCAATTCTCCCTAAAAAATTTCATACCTCCACCACAATGATCAGATTTGAAACACACACAACAATATTTCAAAACCACCGCCATGTATAAAAGTTATGATTGTCAGACTTTAAATTGTTATCGTCTATCTAAAGTTGTAATAATCAAGCCAAACAGTTATTATCGCCTGGTCAAAGGTTGCTACTGACCAGGCGATAACAACTATTTGGTATGCCGATAACAACTTAATGAGCATACTATAACAACTTCCTATCAGACACCTCAGATTAATTTTGTGATTTCGTAGAACCTTATCTTAATTAAGCTTCTTACACGGGACTAATAATTAATTACCCCAATTTTTTTTTGTGCTGCCCAAAAAGGGATGTTTCTGAATCATTCTACCTTCCTATGAGTGAAATAAATTTTAAAAAAATAAAAAATAAAAGGAGCATAATACATATATCTAACCCATAGTATGAAAATTTCACCCGATTTATCCTACGAGACTAGTGACTCAATTTCCTAACCAGTAGATTTGGATGGGTTGACTAAGTTTTATTTTTTAAAAAGCATAAAACAAAATTATTTTGGGTTATAAAAATAGTATGTTTGTGTTTTAGTGACTATATTTTGTTGGATAACATGAAGTCTATAGTAAGTATTAATGGGGTTTTTTAAATTACCAAAAATTTTAAAAGCAAATCATATCATCATATAACTTGTTATATGACGTATTCCTAAGTTACTGAAAAAAATAATTTGAAAAAAAAAACAAGAAAAAAAATAACCCAAGGAACGTTGCCACTTTTTAGACATGTAATTGACAGCTAGATTATGGAGTGGCACAACATAGAAATTTTTTTTGAACTGAAGCACAACACAGAAATGAAGAAACACAGTTTGGTGGAAAAACTTCCATCACTATCGCATCTTGCCAACCATGTTTCCCATTCCTCCATTGATGTTGGAATGCTCCACAAAATTTGTATTAATGCTTAAACTAAATTTACATGGTTCAATCTTACTACAATATTAATTCTTGAGAGGAACAATGGACTTAGGTCCATAATCACATGCTTAATCAGCGATAAGTACGATAATTTATTTCAAAAGAAACTTAAGTGGAGGCAGAATGAAAAGCAACAATCATTAAGATGATAGTCCTTTCATAATATATATACTGATATTCCCAAGGTCCATAAGAAGCAGCTTAAATTTGAATGTTACTGGTATTCTTTCTCTTGATGTAGTTCAGTCATTAAAATGAGTTGGGAGAATGTATTTCTAGGATCACCAAGTTTTCAACTTTATCGTAAATTGCATTCAACTCTGACTACTTTGTCAAATTGGAACAAAACTCATTGGAAATCTTGGTCATAAAATTCAGACTATTGAATCTCAACTCAAACATTTCTCTAAAAGCTTCGGGTCACAAAATTAGCTATTGGTGTCAGCTAGAAAGAGTGAATTGGCATTTAGAAGGAAAGAGAAACACAAAATTCTTTCATTTCACGGTGAACAGACAGAGAAACAGGAATCTTACCACCAAATTAAAGAATCATTCTGATAACTGGACTTATGATCAACATGAAATTTTTCATGTGGCTTTTCAACATTTTTCAGATATTTTTCAACAACATTCTGGAAAATGTTATGATCAAATTGTCAATGAACTTGCTAATGTGCAGATTCCGATTCTACATACTGAAGACATTGATCTTTTACTAAATCCAATTACACAAATTGAAGTCCAACAATCTATTTTCTCTCTTCCTAAGAATAGTACTCCAGGTCCATATGGCTTTCATGCTTATTTCTATCAGAGGAATTGGAGCCTTGTTTCTCTGGTGTATTTAGTATGGTCTATTCTACATAGGAGTCTAAATATCTTCTGAAAGCAATGAACAAAACTAATGTGATCCTAATCCCAAAGTCTGACCACCCATAGAATTTCAAGGATTTTAGACACATTAGTTTGAGTAATGTCTCTTACAAAAAAATTTCAAAGGCTATTTGTAATAGATTCAAAGCCCCTTTGGATAAATTGATTCATCCTCACCAAATTTAATGAGAGTGAGGATGATATCAGATAATATCATGTTAGCTGCTGAATCATTGCATCAGATTCATACTTCAAGAAGACATAGGAAAAAACTTGCAGCATTTAAGATTGATTTTTCTAAAGCTTTTGACCGATTGTCCTGGAAATTTTTAGTTGTTGTTCTACAGAAGATGAATTTTCCTACAAAATTGACAAATTTGATTTATCAATGTGTTTTTACAGTTCAATATCATTTCTTACTGAATGCACAGATAATTTTTTTCAATGGATCCAAATAGAGGTATAAGACAAGGAGGTCCTCTTTCTCCTTATCTTTACATTATTGCCTCTAATGTTTTATCATGTCTAATTCATCAATAAGAGCAAACTGGAAATTGGAAAGGGATTAAAATTTGTAGGAATGCACACCCTATTACTCATCTTCTATATGCAGATGATTCTCTGCTTTTCATGGAAAGACAATATTCCCAATTTTTTTTAGCTAAGGATAATGTAGACTTGTTTTGTTCTTAGACAAGCCCAAAGGTTAACAAAAAGAAGTCAACCATTGTTTTTAGCCCAAATACTTCATGAAGACAAGATTAATTTATCTCAAATCATGGGAGTGGGCTTTTCTCCAAAGTTTGGATAAATATATGGGCACCTGGATTGCCCAGGTAGGAGGGAATCGAAATTTTTTCCCTTATTCATGAAAACAAAAATTGATCTAGTTAACTTTTTTGGAGAATTCTAAAAAAAGTTAAATAAGTTATTTATAAATTGATTTTTCTAATTTTTTTTAAATTAGTTTATTTGACTTATAAATTAACATATAAACTAATAATATATAAAATACGTTATAATTAAGTGGCTCATTTACATTCCTTAATTTCTCTAAAAAAAAGTCAATTATGTCTTATATTTAGTAACGGTGGGATAATAAATTAGGAGAAATTCTTGGCTGAAGCTGATTTGCCACCTCATTTGCGGTATAACCAATGACAAGCAAACATATCTGACGTAGATATTTTAATCTGACTAAACACTCTAAAACAATCAGCTGGTATATAGATTTACTTTTTTTTCAACTTGAAAAATTAAAGAAACATTGAAAAGAGGAGATAATTTTTTTACTATCTGCCAGATAATTTTTTATGGTGTCTATCTATATTAAAATCTTCGATATTACATATTTGCTTATGATTGATAAAATCTGTGACCAATCGCAATCACTTAAAAATTTATGCATCGTTGATCTGGACCTTTATATTTTTATAATGATATTGTTGGGCCTCTCATAATAACCAGTATTTTTAAAATGTAAATGTAAACTAGAAAGGCGTGTATGTATGATATATGTGTGCGTAAGTAAGGTCAACTCAAACTTCAAATAAAAAACAATTATATAAAACTGTCCTGACGCTTCTCCTTTTCTTTGAAGTAATGTCTGAGCACCTGTAAATTTTCTCACCCCTCCAATTAAAACGTGATTATAAAGATACTGTGTTATATACACTTTTAATTTTGACAGACCGTTTAAGAAAATAATTAGCATAAGGGGTAAAATATACCAAAGCTTTATATATATGTTATTTTATGCCTCGGAAGCTGAACAATACATTAATACAACAAATATATAATATAATATATAAATATTAAAATACCAAAAAATTATCTTATTCCAAGCCCCCAAATTAATGACGAACAATACAATGAACAAATCACAGAGTCGCGAGCTCTTTATTGCATCATTGCAAGCTTCAACATCTATATATCAGTGAACACCTTAAAATTTCTTTAAAAGATAGTTGATTATCTTCGCGTCAACTTGAAATGCCTTAGCAAGAACTTCAGGAGAGATGGGAGGATTTGATCCAAACACATTGTTAGCAATGGTAATAAGTCCTGGACTTTGGCTACTAAGACCAGAAATGGCAACCGCCTTTGTTTTGCCCACATTGAGTTGGAAGTGAATAAGACCAATTGGGAACACAAACACATCTCCCTTATTAAGTATTTTGGTGAAGAGACGATTTTCAGGGTTGGATGTGACAAAACCAACATGAAGAGTGCCTTCCAAAACTACTAGTATCTCAGTGGCTCGAGGGTGAATGTGAGGAGGATTTAAACCCTTAGGAGCAAAATCTAAGCGAGCCAATGATATGCCCAAAGTGTTAAGTCCCAAGATTTTGGTAACATCAACAAGAGCCACACTTGAGCCAAGTGGACCGGAAGTGTCTCCTTGTTTGAGTCCAGAGAAGAAGAAATCGTTGGCATTGGCAAGTTTGGGATCCTTACAGAATTTTCCATTCACAAACACTGTGGAGAAAAGAAGGAAAATAAGAACAAAAAATATTACATGCTTAATTATCAGATTGGAGTTTATTTAGCATCCCAGAGAGAGAGAGAGAGAGAGAGATTAGGTACTTACCACCACCAGTGGTCTTAGTGTCGTTGATGGCAACACAGAAGTCTTGAAGTGGACTGGGATCAAAAGCGAAAACATTAGAAAATGTGAGAGCCAGGAGGGCAACAAGGGCTAAGTGATGAGCAGATTTCATGTCGTATTCTATGTGCTTTTTCAAAAACTCCAAACTCTTTTAGTTCTGTTTCTGTATATTTGCGTTCAGGGGAAGGATGAGATTGTTTTGCATGGTGAACTATATGCGTATTTATAAGGAAGAGTCATTGATTTGGTCAACTTTTTGACCGTGCTTACTCTCGAGCAGGTGAAGAATTGATAAGTCTTAAGTGGTAGTTATTACTTTATCTGTGTGGAGCGAATTGTTCCTTTCAAACATTACTTGCAACTTAATGGTTAGAACCTGTCTTATCTCTTACCTCTCATTGGCCACTATGCCAGACTTAATTAGTACACCTAATCTGGCTGATCTAGTCCATTGGGTTTATGATAAAAAAAGGTTTAGCAATAGATGGATCATTCAAATACTTGTATCATCACGTTAGGTCAGTTCCTTTATTAATTTACTGAATAGAAAACTATGAATTGGCTCATATAACTTTGACCCGAAGCATTCCAATTTTAATAACATTTTTACCAGAAAATTCCAATTTTAATATTACTGTACGTAGCATGCTAGGACGACATTTTTTATGTAACCACCATCTTATATATGCATTAATACTACCTCCAGTCCTAATTATAAGATCAGTTCGACTTTTTTGAAAAAATTAATGATACAAAATTAATTACTTTAAATTAACTATAGTTATCTTTTTTCCTCAAAAGTAATTTATTCTACTTATCAATTAACCTATAGTCTAATTACATATGACATATGTTATAATTTAGTGGTCTAATTTGCTTTCTTAATTTTCACACAAAAAAAGTCAAAATAATCTTATATTTAGTACCGGAAGGAATATTTTTTATCAATATCAACACGCGTGCACACACATACGTATATTATCCGAGCGACATATCTCTGAACGCTGCTGAAAAATGATATTCGCCTAAAACTAATTTTTTCAAAGTAAAATATCAATGAGTAAATGATTGAACCACTTTCAGTGTTTATCACAATCATTAGCACCCAGAGATAATCACTATGGTAAAATATACATAGTTTAAATAGAATGTCAACAATGGAAATTTAAGATTTTTATCTATTGATTTTTAAATAAAAAATATTTTTAAAAAATAGACATTCAACTTTAAAGGCTATCTTTATTTTAGATGCTGTACATATTCTAATATTATTTTTCGAAAAAATAATATTAAAAAAGTTTGATCCCAACCATTCGGACATGAACGGTTTGTGACGAGGATTATTAACCAGTTCTGTAATAAACTTTGTATGATTTTTCCAATTAAATGGATTAATTTATGATAACAATCTAATACACGTGAATTTTCGACTATGATGCATTTTTTTCTGAGTATATATTTTGTTCAGCACATAAAATATAGATTTGTACGTCAGCATAATTTGAACATGCTTTAGTTTTGCAAGAAGGATCTAGCTAATGCGTACTTGAAGGTAGAAGTAAACACAATCTACCAAACCTAGCTATTGTTTTAAGCACATAAGTTTAAACGCTGAATTTCAGTTTATACAATACACACAGTAATCAAAATTAGAACTGATCGATGATGTTACTTGGTAGAAGTACAAAATGCGACAATCTTATTGCGAAATGCGTACAGTTAATTTGTTGAGATCAATATATATAACTTTAGCGCTCAATATTGCTTATGGCTTGGCTGAAATGTAATGTGTTCATTGATATCTTTTAATTTATACATGCAAAGGCATAACTTAATGTGCGTATATATATCGCTTATTTCATTGCAATATAAAAAATAAGTTACAAAGATCCATACATTATTATGATAGGCATACCCAGAAACAAATTACTATATCAAACTCAAAGCAATGATATTAATTTTAAATTTTTATCTATAACTGCTTCTGAATAGCATCAACTATTTTTTTATCCACTTGAAAAGCCTTGGCGAGAACTTCATCAGAAATGGGAGGATTTGATTTGAACACAGCATTCGCAATAGTGATGACTCCAGGATTCTGGCTGCTCAATCCAGCAATAGCAACAGCATTTTTGTCACCCACATTGAGTTGGAAGTGAATCAAACCAATTGGGAACACAAATACATCTCCTTTGTAAAGTACTTTGGTAAACAATTTATTCTCTGGGTTGGAAGTAACAAAACCCACAAGAAGAGTACCCTCCAAAACCACAAGAATTTCAGTGCCACGAGGATGAGTGTGTGGAGGGTTTAAGCCTTTAGGTGCAAAGTCTATGCGAGCCAATGATATACCTAAAGTATTAAGCCCTGCTATTTCTTTTACAGCAACTGGAGTCACAGCTGAACCAAGTGGACCTGACGTGTCTCCTTGTTTCAATCCACCAAAGAAGAAATCATTGGCAGAGACAAGTTTGGGGTCTTTGCAGAACTTTCCATTCACAAAAACTGCAAATAAAAAAAATGAAAGATCGATGTTCATATATATAAGCATATTCAATTCATGTCATAATGGAAATGGAATTTTGGAAGTGGGGAAAGAGAACAGCTGATAATTATAATTATATATATACACACATACCACCACCAGTCTTGGTTTCGTTGATGGCAACACAGAAGTCTTGAAGAGGGCTGGGATCAAAAGCGAAGGCAACGGAAGATGCCAAAGCAAAGAGAGCAATAAGGGCTAAGTGAGAAGCTTTCATGTTTTCTACTTGTCTTTCAGAAACTTCAAACTCTTTTAATGTGTTCTGTTTGTGTATATTTGCTTTCAAGGGAGGGATGAGATTGTTGTGTGCTAAATTATACGTATTTATAAGGTAGAGTGATTGATTTGGTCAATTTTTTGACCATACTTGATCGCACAAAGCAGATGATTAAAGACTTGGCCAGTTTTAGTTAGTTAATACTTTATTTGTAGAGCGAATTGTTCTTCATACGATTACTTGCAGCTTAAAGATTAGAACTTGTCCTGTCTTGGTTCTCTTTTTTAGTTCACACTTCATGCGCCAATATGTCAACCTTAATTAATACACCTAATATCGCTGATATAGTCCGTTTGATGTATTATAAGCAAGGTTTTACAATAAATGGACCGCTCGAACACGTGTCTCATCAACAGGTTTGGTGGGGGTGTGTGTGTGTGTTACGTCATCGATTTACTGAATAGAAAACTAAGAATTGGTTTATAACTTTGACTGGAAGCATTCCAAATTTAATATTACAGCAACATTCAGAACACATTTAACAGACATTTTTTTTTGCATGCAAATTTTTTTATCTATATAAGCTCGCTAATAAAAAAAAAACATGGGAAAATTAATTTGAGGTCCCTTGTAGAATACTTAATATAAGAGAGGTCCCACTAAATACTGAAATTAAAGTAGGGTCCCAAGAGACCTTATTTCTATTATGTTCTAAGGCCAAATGACATTCTTACCCTCTTTATAATTAACAAAAGAAAAGCAACAACTCTCACTCACTCAATCACTCCCAGTGTGAACGAACTGAAGGGAAGGGTTGGGAAGAGCACTCACCAAGAAGACAACTTCATCCATCATCCATCTTCATCCACCTTCCATCATATGAAGACCCAACTTGGATTTATCTCTTCAACTAGAGGTATGTTTAGATAATCAATTTCCCATGTTTGTTAGGAATGTGATTTAGGATTAATGTTTTAAAATAAAAGTGAAAACTTTCCATGAAAATCTAATTTTGGATAAATGTTTGAGCATAAAAGACATACTTATATGCAAACCTTAATGATTTTTTGTTGTACTTATAATGTAAATTGGTTTTTCATTTGTTGTCAATGAGGGTTTGGGTTTGTGCTATGTTTAGGGTGTATATGCTCTGTTTTTTGGTCCAAAAACAGGGGAAATCCGAAAATGTTGAAGCTTTTTCAGTTTTTACATCAGTTAAAAAATGTATTGGCATCAAATGCTCAAAGGGTTGTTATCGCAAGTCATTCAGTTGTGAATAACAACTTTATGGAAGACAGTTTAAATTTTGAATGAATTTTATTGAAGATGAGGTTTGTGCTTTGTTATTTCGTTATAAGACAGGCGTGAACTATAAAGTTGAAGCTTTGTTGGGTTACCAAAATTAGAGCTGGTAATTAGGGCCGGCCCAAAAACCTTGGTAGTGTAACTATCCCTGTTTTTCAAAGCCCGGTCCTTGAATGGCAAGGCTCAGGGTTGGGTCGGCCCAATTAGCATCGATATACTATTTTCTAATCTTTTTTCATTGAAAACAATTAAAGCAATAAAATCCTTATCATCAACACAAATATCAATTTGAAGTTACAATACAAACACCAACAAGCAACAAACACTAATAAATATTGTCTATAGTTTTAAATAAGTTAAACAAAATAAATTAAGCAACCATATTAAATACTAAGATGCAACATAGGGACCACCACCAATAGTAATCAACATGATAATATAAAAATGAAGGACTACAAAAAATAAAACATGACAAAATTGATGTGAAATTTTAAGAGCCACTACAAACAATTTATTTTTCAATAATTCATATGTACTAATATAACATATTAATTGTAAGACCAAAATAGTTTGTGCATAATAATTAATAATATTTAGAACAGTTTAGGTTAAATCACTACAAAAAAAGGGCTTTTAGTAGCGGTTAACTTAGTCGCGGAACACTTAAACCGCTAGTAATTATACATTAGTAGCGGTTATAAGCACAAACCGCAAGTAAATCCAACGGTTTGACCACAGAAGTAGTTAGTAGCGGATATTACTAGCGGTTTTGGGGTTATAACCGCAACAAATTTGGCGCGTTTTGGCGGGAAAAGTAGTGGCGTAAATTTAGTCGCGGTTCTGGAGGGAAAAACCGCTAGAAAATGAATGGCCACTGAATTAGTGGCGGTTTTAGTACATTAGTAGCGGTTTCCCCCAAAGCCGCCACTAATTCAGCGAAATAAATGCAACTGCATTTATTACTGATTGATTTAGTCGCGGTTTCAGCAGCGGTTTTTGCTGAAACCGCGACTAATAGTAGCAGTTCTTCCTGAACCGCTACTAAAATGAACAGTTTAAAAAGGCTCGTGCCTTTTCTCTTTTTTTGAGAAAGAAAGTGACCTGACGTGACTTCGACTAGAAAAAAGAGATCAAAATCATGGTGAAAAAGGGCGATCGCAATAAGAGGCATTTGACCGATGAACAAATGGAAGCTGAGGAGCGGCTACGTAAGGAACTGGCTGAGCAGGCCGAGAGGGATCGTATAGAACAAGAGCGCATCCGTGTACAGAACGATCCGATTCCAGAAGATGTAATCAACGCATTCTGGAGCGGGGGAGAGGAGTTCGACGAGACTGGAGGAGGAGCGGATTTTGAGGATATGGAACGTTGGTTGGACGGTGAGGAATTTGACGAGGCGGGGCAGCCTAAACGATCCTCCGGAAGGTCCACCGGTTACGAAGTACAAGTTCAGGGTAAGGAAATTCAATTTTTATTGTTTTTATGAGATAATTATAATTTTTTATCGCTCATTAAATTGAAATTGTTCCCTAAATTTTACAGACCCTTCTGGTAGCATAAGTGAGAAGAGGTTGACGGTGCAAGATGCGATAAACCTTCCGAGCGGGCACAGAGTTATAGTTGAGTGGGACGACTTGACCAAATTACCGGTTGGACAAGGGGGGCAACTGTACTCGAGGTTCGTCGGGGGTGTAGGCCAGAATTATCAGCGATTTCTGATTAACGCTTTGGACTGGAGGAAGATTGACGCGAACTCTAAAAAGTTCGCGTTTGACGAAATTGTTAAGGTTTGTTGAATTAACTTTGACCTTATTTATTGTTTATTATTTATTATTATTAGAATGTGATTTTAATTAATACTATAAGAAATATTCTTGTTATTATGTATTGTTTATTATTTATTATTTATTATTTCTTTTCTGTTATTATTTGAATTTGATTTTAATAAATATTATAGGAAATATATTTATTATTTCTTATTTCTTTTCTGTTATTATTTGAATTTGATTTTAATAAATATTATAGGAAATGTATTTATTATTTCTTATTTGTTTTATGTTATTATTGGAATTTTTTATTATTTATTAATTTCTAATTAAACATACTTAAATTTAATATTTTACAGAAGAAGTTTGATGTGAGGGACAGCCGTAAGAATTGGACAGAATCAAATATGGGGGACAGTTGGAAGAACAAGCGGTTGGATATGTTCAAAGAAAGAGATCGGGGTGGGAGTAGGCCGCTTCAGGAGTTGGTCAATGATGTCCCTGGTGGCATCTCTGCGGATGCGTGGGAAAGATATGTGGGTTGGAGGAGGGGAGACATTGGGAAGGTATAATGAATAATATTATTGAATTGATATTGAAATATCATATTGAAAAAATATTTTTGAATTACTGATGATTATTTAATATTATTTTATGTTAACAGAAGAGGTCGCAACAAGGTCTTGCCGCGAAGGCCCATCAGAAGGTTCATCATACGGCTGGGACGAAGCCGTTTTCGGTTGGGTACAAAGAGATGGTATGAAGGAATGAAGTTTCATTGTTTGATTTAAAAATAATTTATCTTTATATATTAATAACTATTTGTATCTTAATTTTCAGGAGGAAGAGGCTGCGAAGAAAGAGCAGAAGGCTACCTACGGTCGTTTCTACCAAATAAAGCACAGACACGCCGACGGGAGCCCAACATCCAGGGAGGCTGAAACAATTCCCATCCAATTACACATTCTGGGGTATTCATGGCGAGAACGATGATGATGGTGGTGAGGTAGTTGCTCGAACATCTCAGGTTGGAATGCAGATCGACGATGACGATGATAACGACAATCATGTGGATCCATTTAACGATGTTGTGCGTGATGCTTTCGGGGTGCAAGGTGACGGCATCGGGAGTCAGGAAGGGGTTGAAGGACCACTCCCGGAGTTTTTTCAAAATGAAGCTGCAAAGAATTTTTTCGACCTTATGACGGATTCAGATAAGCCATTGTTTCCAGGTTCTACTAAAAACTGCCTCTTATTTCGTTTCTAGTTTTGTCACATAAACGTTCATTTTAGAATAAGAATAATGTTTATTCAGGGTGCAGTAAATATTCAAAACTATCATTTCTTGTCAAGCTCAATCATATCAAGTGCTTGTGTGGCTTCAGCGATAAGGGGATGTCGATGGTGTTAGAATTATTGGGAGATGCATTCTCTCAGGCAGAAATCGCACCATCATTCTACGAAGCAAAAAAGACTATTAACAAGTTGGGATTGAACTACACTAAAATCCATGTCTGCCCGAATGATTGTATGTTGTACTGGGGAGACGACGCCCAGTTGGACAGATGTAAGCGGTGTAATGCGTCTCGGTACAAACAGGCGAAGAGGGGTCGAATAGCAACCAAGAAGCCTGCAAAGATTCTAAGATATTTCCCCCTGACTCCACGACTTCAGAGGTTGTATGTGTCATCCAAAACGGCGGAGCACATGCGGTGGCATTCATCAGAGCCCAACGTCGATGGGAAGTTGAGACATCCTAGGGATGCTGAGGCTTGGAAAGCGTTTGATGCTCTATTCCTGGAATTTGCCAGTGACCCGAGAAATGTCCGCCTCGCTCTCGCCTCAGATGGGTTCAATCCGTTCGGGAATCTTAGCACTACGTACAGTATATGGCATGTGGTATTGATACCGTACAACTTACCCCCTTGGATGTGTATGAAAAAAATCTCATTCATTCTTTCAATGATTATTCCTGGGAAGAAAGCTCCTGGAAACGATATAGATGTCTACCTTCAACCGTTGATACAGGAGTTGAAGGAACTTTGGACCAACGGAGTTGAGACGTATGACGCTTACAGTAAGACGCTCTTCACACTCCGTGCGTCGTTGATGTGGACAGTGAGCGATTTTCCCGGACTTGGCACATTGTCTGGTTGGAACGTGCATACAGGCAGAGCTTGCCCCAACTGCAACTTTGACAAAGACTCGGTCCGCCTTCCTCACAGTCGCAAGTGGTGCTTCATGGGTCATCGGCGGTTCCTTCCTGGAGGTCATAGGTTCCGACTGCAGAAGATTAGATTTAACGGATCGCAGGAAATGAGGGATCCTCCTACGTTTTTGTCTGGCGCAGATATTCTTCAACAGCTTGAAGATGTTCACGTAGAGTTCGGGAAGACAGACGGCGTTCAGCCTGGGGGAAGAAGGGGACGCGGCCAGTCCCAGGGGGAAAACGTGCAGCAATGGCGAAAGAAGAGCATTTTCTTCGAGCTCCCCTACTGGAAATCTAATCTACTTCGCCACTGTCTTGATGTCATGCACATCGAAAAAAATGTGTGTGACAATATTTTGTACACTTTACTCAACGAGTCTGGAAAGTCCAAGGACCATCTTCAAGCAAGGAAAGATCTGATGGCGATGGGAATACGTGAAGACGCATGGCCGGATGAGAATGACAAGTTTGCCCCAGCCTCATTCACACTGACAAGAGCCAACAAGGAAGTCTTCCTCTCCACACTTAAGGACATCAAGGTCCCTGATGGTTATTCAAGCAACATCTCAAGATGTGTGGACATGCACTCTAAGAAGATTGCCGGGTTGAAAAGCCATGACTGCCACTTTTTGCTCCAGCAATTCCTACCTCTGGCAATTAAAAGCACATTGCCCCCAGAGGTGTCTAATGTTTTAGTTCAACTCAGTTCTTTCTACCGACGGTTGTGTGCAAAAGTTTTGGACAAAGCAGAGCTGGATCAATTGCAGGAAAAAATTGTTCTAAGCTCTGTCATATGGAGATGATATTTCCCCCGTCTTTCTTCACGGTCATGGTCCATCTCACTGTACACCTCGTTCAAGACGCAAAGATGGGCGGCCTTGTTCAATACCACTGGATGTATCCCATAGAGAGGTCCGTTGATTCATTTTTCCAGTGGTTTCATGATTTTGTTTCAGTTACCTGATTGTACTTGTAATTACAGATACTTGGGGAAATTGAAGTCGTATGTGAGGAACAAAGCATCTCCAGAGGGTTCTATAGCAGAAGGTTATTCTGGTGACGAGGTGTTAACATATTGTTCGCGCTATTTTGATGATGACATCGAGACTTCATTCAACCGCCCTCCTCGTGTCGATGACAGCCCCACCAATGTCCAGTCACCTTCCAACACATTATTCCCGCCAGTCGGAAAGCCAGTTGGAGGAAGTCAGTATTACAGGCTTACTCCCACTGAGAGGTTGCAAGCACACAGACATGTCTTGACAAATTGCCCTCAAGTGGAGCCCTACATTCAGTAAGAATTCTAACACTATATACACGTATCATGTTTTTTTTTTATTTCAAAACCACATAACCCTCTGATATGTTCCATTGGAATTTAGGGATTTCCGCCGCTATGTTAAACGCCAACTACGAAGCCGGACAAGGTCATCTGCAGAGGTGGACAAAAAGGTCCATCGAGAGTTTCCGGATTGGTTTGCACAGAGGATACTCAATGACAACAATCCCCATGCGCCTGATATGATAAATCTAGAAACCGGTCCACTCGACCATGTCAGGAGATATACGGCATACAACGTCAACGGCTTCAAGTTCTGCACCATTGCAAGGGATGAAGGTTCTCTCACCCAGAATTCCGGAGTCTTTGGCACATTCGGGACAAGGAGTTATGCCAGCTCACGGGATACAGACATGCGATTTGGAGGCGTATCATACTATGGAAAGCTCGTGGACATCATCGAGCTTAACTATCAAGGTCATTTCACCGTGCCTCTCTTCAACTGCATGTGGGCAAACACCAGAACTTCTCGAGGCATTACATTGGACAGCTTGGGCATCACGTCCGTAAATTTCTCGAGGCTCATTCACACAGGGGAAATGGCAGATGATGAGCCGTATATTCTTGCCTCACAGGCGCAGCAAGTATACTATGTGGAAGATCGGACACATAAAGATTGGCACATGGTGATTCATATGAAGCCGCGTGACCTCTACGACATGGGTGACGAAGATGATCTGGAACTAGGCAGCCAACATTTTGAACCTGAAAACTTCGACAATTTCATTTCTGAAGAAGACGGTCATTTACAAGTAGTTAGGTGAGGATTTTCACTACAAATAATTTAAACAAATTTCAACACCTTTAGCAATAGAAATTTATATATTTGTTTATGTTCTTTTTAGGCAGGAGCAAGAAGACGATGATTGAAGCAGCCAACCATAACTATTTTTCAGTTTACAAAATTTTCATAAAAATTTGTATCAAACGTTCATATATCATATTTTTTTTAATGTAGGTTGAGCTTTTTTTTTAATTAAAGACATCTAGTAGCGGTTTTAGAACCGCTACTAATTCTGCAGATAACTATTAGTAGCGGTTATAGAACCGCTTCCCAAACCGCTACTAAATCCCGCACAAACCACTATAAATATCCACCCCCTCCCCTCATTATTCTTCACACATTCATTCAACTCCTTCTCCCTTTCCATTCAATTTATCTTCAGTCTGACCGCTAATGCTTTTATTTTTTGTTCTGAAAACAATTTGCCTTATATTTCTTATTATTTAGTGTGTTTTATTTTCTATTCTGAATTAATTTTTTTACTAATATATTTTTTTTCAGGTAACAGTATCCGAATTATTTATCCATTTTTAGTTATAAAAATGTTTTAATTAATTATTCATATTAATCGGACAACAAATAAAATTAGTTGTTTATTTATAATTATTTCTTTTTTAAGTGTGTAATATATTGTTTTTTTATACATATGGTTGTTAATATAGTTGAGAAATTTTTTTTTTAACAATAAAAACATTTTGTAGTAGATTAATTTATTATCATTATTTTTTGATTACATTTTAATCATATGACATTGATTATTTAATCTCTAATCTGGTCGTTTTTTAAAATCCTTAAAATTTAGTAGCGGTTTCGAACCGCTACTAATAAATTGGAGCAATTCTTTTTTTATTTTTTTTTCCTTCTTAATTAGTAGCGGTTTGAGAACCGCTGCTCAAACCGCCACTAAAAAATGGCCAATTTTTTTTTTGTTTTTTAATTAGTGGCGGTTCAAACCGCTACTAAATTGAGAATTGAATTTTCCCGCGATTATGCTACTTTTTACATTAGGGGCGGTTTTTTTTTATTTAGTAGCGGTTATAATAACCGCTACTAATTAGTAGCGTCTTTGACATTGTTACATGCGGTTTCAATAACCGCTAGTAAATGTTTGTCACGGACGATTTAGTGGCGGATTTAGAAACCGCTAGTAACATGTTAGTGGCGGTTACAACCGCTACTAATCGGCATTAATAACCGCTACTGATGCAGCCTTTTTTTGTAGTGAATGTTTAATGAATACCTTCAGTGAAAAAGCAGTTGCGTGGGACAAATTTTGGGAAAAATAAAAGGAATAACGTTTAGTGAAAATGAATGAATCCAACTACTAAATATAGAGTATTTGGTTTGGGTTGATCATGATGAAGAGAAAAGACTTAACAATGAATGGTTGCAAGATAAAAGGCGAGTAATTGTGATATATAACATGAATTAATAGATATGAAAAAAAGTTACTCCCTCCGGTCCTAAATATAAGACCACTTTGATTTTTTTTTTCTAGAAGTTAAGGAAGCAAATTAGACCACTAAATTATAATATATGTCACATGTAATTATATTATATGTTAGTTTATAAGTAGAATAAAGTAGTTTTAAGGAAAAAAGATAACTATAGACAATTTAAAGTGATTAATTTTGTATCTTTAATTTTTTTCAAAAAAGTCAAAGTGGTCTTATAATTAGGACCGGAGGGAGTATAATTTAATTCCAATCATATATTTATTTCTAAAGCTCAGGGGAGAAGGGATATGAGTGATATTTATATTTAGAGCTTTTATTATTATTTTTTTAAATATGAAAAGAGCCGGCCCGAAAAACCCAATTCCATTCTAAAACTCCAAAATCAAAACCTGGCCCTTAAAGGGCCAAGGCCTAAAAGGGCCGGCCCGACTTGCTCAACCCGAATTACCAGCTCTAACCACAATCTTCTTTAAAAAGGAAAAATACTTAAAAGCAAAGGCTTTCACATCATCACGCATAGTTTTAATTAAAAGACCATTGTTTGTTACTGCGACCAATCAAACCAAAAATAACACGCAGCTTAGAGAAGTCATCATTTTTATGAACTGATGCACATGCCAGAATATGCAAATGTTCAAACAAACAGTTTGATAAGCATCTATTAGACTTTGACAAATCCATCTTGTTCACCCCATAATCAACTCAAACTTAACAACACTACCAACAAAAGAAAACAGAAACAAGAAATCAACATACCCTGTTCGGACTTCAATCCTTGAATATCACAGATTTAGCTATGCCCATAAACTTTTCCAAGCAGCTAGGGGTGAATTTCCTGGCAAATAAATAAGATTCCAAATCTATGGTGACACCAAGCAACTCATATGGATCACCACCGGCGATGACACCACCACAACCAGCCACGATCGACGGCAACACACTACGAGCCCACCACCAGCTACGATGATCTACGATGAGGTGGAAGGCACGTTTTTTAGGAAGAGGAAGATGGAATATGCAGGTTTTTTAGCCCTAGGAATGAGGAAGACTGTTTTGAAATTAAAAGGGTAAAAGCGTAAATTGGCTTTGGAATATAATAGAAATAAGGTCTCTTTGGACTCTACTTTAATTTCAGCATTTAATGGGACCTCTCTTATATTAAGTGTCTCACAAGGAACCCCAAATTAATTTTCCCAATGTTATATATGATCAAATTATCTCACATGTCAATAGAAGAACTACATCCTGGAAATCCCAATTGTGCTGATAGGCATCAAGACTTACATTGATCAAATTTGTTTTTATCTACATCAAATATATATCAACTGTCATGTTTAAGGCTTCCCAAGAAAATTGGCAATCGAATTGACGATAAATGTGTTGATTTTTCTGGGGAGACAATGAGGCAAAGAAGTAGATACACTTGTTTAAAAAAAGGCATAATCTTTGCTGGAATTTCTGAAGGAGGATTGGGCTTGAGGAGAACGAATCATGTTAATATCTCCTTATTAGCAAAGCAAATATGGACAATCATCTCTGCTCCCGTTAACACACTTCTGGGAGCTACTTTGAAGACCAAATATGTTGATTTTTCCTCAAGAAATCTTACAATCTTCTTGGATACGGAAGGGAATTTTGCATAGTTCTCCTAACATTCTTAAATGGAAAGTTGGCAATGGTTGTAGTATTTCTCTTAATCACCATTTATGGTGGCCATTGCATTCAAGGTCGCTACCTAATGAATATTTTTCATTAGTAGAAGATATAATTTTGCATACTAATCGAATTTTGAATCCATTACAATGGAATTCAACTTTGATTAATGAGTTGTATGCTCCTCAAAATGCTTCCAAGATTCTCTTTATGCCTATTTCCTTCACTAACATGCAGGATTGTATTATTTGGACTGGCAACTCTTCTGGTTTTTACATTGTAAAAGACGGTTTTAATGTATGCTACATAACCTAAGCCATCATAAAAGCAGTCCTTTCTGAAAATTTCTGCGATACATCTGTTTGCCCCCAAAATATATATTATTCATGTGGAATTGCTCAATGAAGCATTACCAACAAGTGATATTCTTACTAATCATTATATGCAGGTTAATGCTTCATGTCCCTTTGGATGTGATTGTCAATAAACTTTGGAGCATGTACATTTTCGGTGCCCTTTGACTCTGGCAACTCCGTGGGGATTGCTGTCCATTAAGGCTGATTCGGATAATTTCCAATCCTCCCTTCTTTAAAAAATGATGGCCTTATGAAAATCATTGTGAAGATTATTTTACTGCTCAATTATCTATGACTGACTCGAAATCGAATAGTTCATGATGGCTTCTCAACATCACCACTTAAATTAATGCAATATGTTCTTCATGCCTCTGTTTATCATTTCACAGTTACATAACCTTCTAAGATGCCAAAAACCTTTTCCTATTTCCTCCGCTCTTCTGCACCTTTATGCCGTACTTTGAAAGTAAGGGAGAATCTTTTGTATCATCAGCAATGAATTGTTGTTCTTCATAGGATGAAGAATAATTCTGTATTGGGATGTCGAGTTCGCATTTTTCTAGAAAAACAGGAACTTCAATGTTGAAGTTTGGCGAGATCGACTGCAGGCTCTTCATCCTTTCTTCATAGATGCTTAAGTGGTTCTCTTCTCTGGATCCTTGCAACCGATTTATATCATAAACACTCCTTGCTTACAGTTTTATCTAATAAGCCGAAGGGACTACTCTAACATGTCTCCAATGATGTGGTTATGCAAGACTTGCAAAAACTGCTCTTATCATTCAACGAGATGCTTTATGATGACATCGACATATGGGAAATGGAAAAACATCTTGTTTTAAATTTTCCAGCAGCTCCTATTGTTAATCATGTTGCGACTTTAATTTGGTTCATTTTATATTATGTATAACTTTATTATTATTAATGATAATTTTCTTAAAAAAAAAAAAGGAATGAAAAGCAGCATTCATAATGCAAGTCCAAACGCATTCAAGACAGTCTAAACTCTACATCACATGCTCATTCATTTACTCCACCAATGAGAAGCCGAGTCTTGACTTTGACTCAGCGATTATGTCCAAATACACATTGAGCTACAAATGCTTATATTACTACTTCGAAAGAGCTTATTATGATACCAATTAACAGCAAGCTAAGCCAAATCAAGATTCATACATACATGGGGATTTTTAATTTAGTCAAACTTATAGTGCTTATCCACTCCAACAGAGACATCCCAAGTGCAACTCATCCCTTTTGGGAACACAACCAAGTCACCAGCACCAATCTCAACTGCTTCATTAGATCCTTTTGGTGTCACCTTCACTTTCCCTTGCAACAGATAGCATGTCTCCTTCGCTTCATATGTCCATGGGAATTTACTCGGAGGGCATCCCCACCTGCATTACATCCAAACATAATCAACATTCAGGCCCAACGATGCTCGAACTTGCCCTATAGTATTCAATAATACATAGTCCCATACTCCTCTAGTTTTATTTATAAGTCAGGGAGAGAATATTTTTTCTCATATTTATAAGCCACATCACTAAATTTTTAATATGAACAAACTATTTTACTGTCCATATATTATCGTGCAGATTTAAAATTTCTTAGAAAGTGTATGCATTAAATACGGGTTAAATTGGAAAGTTGTCAAATTTTAAGACAAAGTTAGTGTGGATCAGAGATACTCTTAGATCTAATAAAACATGTTAGAAACAATTTATAAATAAGATTTGGGGAGTTTAAAAAGAACAATAGAATATGGAGAGCTTTACTTTTCAAGAGATTGAACTTTGTTGCTAGTTGATATTTATATTTCCATCTTACTAAATAAGGAATTAGAGAGAGAATTCAAGGTGTCGAGAGGTAAGAAAAATTACCAATAAACATATAGTTGAAAATAAATAAGAACTAAGGAATGGAAGAATCTTAATGACACGCACTTTCTACTTCAGTTTTAATATTCTACTCTAGTATCTTACACCCAAGCATCCAAAATGACAGCAAGTCCAAGATTATAGTACAACAAAGTCCTCCTCTTTTATCTTTTGATTCTACATTAGAGGATTTTTAATGGAATTGGCAACTAAAAGGTTTCTGCATAACACAAGGCACGACACAAGAACTGGCAATTCAACATGTATCACCTGAAAAATCACATCATATGCCTCATTCGATAAAAACCAGAACCTTAAAAAATAAGTCTGATTGATTTAGGAGATCCAAGTATTGTAGCAGGAGTCAGACAAGGACAACAATCAGTTTTTTGAAGTGAAAATCTTCATAGTATGGCACAAACAAAAAATTCAGTAATCCGTCACAATTAATGCTCAACGATATCCTAAGATTCTCAGTGGTCTTGTGTCTGTGATATCCATATGATGAATCTTCCGAAGGATGCGTTCAGGTCAGTAGGTTAAACCCACTAAAAATATGGGGAAAAGAAAGCTCTTTTCCAATCCCTAGTTCCATAAGCCAATTTGTTAAGATTTAATAATACACTTCAATAAAAAAAGGAAACTTTTCAAGGAACCCACACAACTTTACAGTGAAAAAGAAACAGCAATATGAAACAGATTTACTTGCATCAAATTTAAAAAATAAGAATACAACAGTGAAACAAAAATGAGGGAGATGATGAAGAAAATGAGAATTACTTGGGCCATTGCTTAACGCCAAGTTGTGTAAGCTTATCCTCAGGAGGATTTCTTTCAATCTTGATTCCTAATTTCTCGATCGTCATGCTTTCAGCTCGTACTGATACTATATTTCTCTTTGAGGAAGGAAGCTGAAGAGAGGGTTTGGTACTTCCTGAGAAAAGCAAAGAGTGATTTGGGGATATACCCACATAGGCCATTGATACAAAGCGAGAAACTTCTGGGAATTTGGGCTTTGGTTCTTGTCTTCCAGCAAGCATTATGGACAGTTAAAAAAGTTGTAACTGTTGTCCAAATTTTATTTATTTCTTGGGCCAAAGTTTATCCCTTTTTAATTTGGATCACTCATTTCTCATCTTAGGCAGTTTTGAGGCAGGGAATGAGGACACATAATTTAGTTTGTTAATGTCATTTTCTTCCTATTCACAAAAATTTTTGTGACTTCAAATTTTTTAATCAAACATATATTTTTTCTGGAGAAAATTTTTCAGTGAGTCTTTTATTAGAATTATATATACGAATGCTCTCTTTTTTCCTTTTTTTCTTGCTTCAATCTGACTGTGCATAAACTTTTAAACATGTCTATCAAAGTACGTGGCCTAAACACAAGTACTGTCTATCACAATAAATAGTACTCCAATACAATTGAATAATCATTTTCTCTTTGTATATGACCCCAAAAAAAAAATTATTCTCTTTTGTGCATACTTTTCAAAAAGAAGATCATATGTGAAATGTACATAGGAATGATATGATTTTCTTCAATTTTATGCAGATTAAATACTAGAATTAAATTATCATCAAATCGATCTATCATTCTTGTGTTACTCCATCCGGTCCGCATTATAAGTGCTATGAGAATTTTTTTGTCTTTATTATATATGGTAACATATAAAAGTCAAGATTAGGATTATGATTTTGATTTTTTTTCATTCCATATTAAACGGAAAGAGGGGAGAGATATTATGTATATAATAATTTATATAAGGGTAAAATTAGAAAATGACATTAATATTACCCATAATAAATAACTCTACTGTTTTTCCTTGATTTGTGTAAAATTGTTTATTAGGTTTTATAATGTCTACAGAGGGAGCATAGTAATTGAGGAGAATGATGAGTGATTGGCGAAGTTTTATTCACTTTACAAGTAAGTCCTCATCAAATTTTGATAGTCCGTATTCAACAAATAAATGCGCCACGCACATTGCGGAAAAATACTGAATTAAAAAATATCTGATAGAAAGAAAAGAAGTCGGTTCTACTATTTCTTTTTGTCATTCTTTTTTTAGGGTCATTTTGTGGGAAACCATATACAATATACATTATCAATTACATTTATCATAAGGCTTTGATTTCTCTATCACAACCTTGAATTTTGCATCCCTTCTCCTCACCTGCAAAACCAAAGCCAAAGTTTATAATATCACAACCTTGCATTATCAAGCTTTATATTTCCCTAAAACAGCCTTGAAGGATAATAATATCATGACCCAGAACCAAGCAGGGACACAGCGTATTCATTTATTTTTATTTATATACAAACTCTAGTTCCTATAGATTCAAGGACTAACTAATTCGTAAAGAGGAATACATTGAAGGTCCAATACTTATTCATATTATTATGGAACCAAATTGTATATTTAGTCGAACTTATGATATGAAGAGCCCCAAGACAAACTCAAAAGCGTAGTTCATTGTCCACAAAATGAGGAAACTGTATAATGGCTTTGAACCTTGAAATTTTCTTGGGTATGAAAATTTGCAAAGCACCAGTACTTTCTGTACATAAAAACATACCAAGTCCATCTTGACAATAAAATTTTTAAACAAGGACTTTTCATCATTTTTCCCTTTATTCATCACATATTATTGAGCCATGGAAAATTCCTTAGACAAACATCATGCATAGCAGAAACCACATAACAATTCCAAGTCCAATTATATTTCTCGATTATGAAAAATTCATGTTGCAAAAAAAAAAAAAAAAATCAAAAATCTTTCATATTCAGAACTAAGGTTATCAAAAGAAACAAGTAGGCTCCTAAAAGATTACCTCAACCTGAGGACTCTTTCCTCTAAGCAACATATCTACACTTTTGTCTGTCTGCAAAATGTCACAGAACATATGAAATGAAAGAGATAAAACCCGCTGATATTTGATTATTATCTTTGTGGGTGTTGAAATATATGCCATAACAAATGCTTGGTATCTTGCTAAAACATTGTTTTCCTATTGGATTTGGAACAACAAAATCAGTAGTGAAGATAAGGGTAAAAGGGTAAATGGATATTTATTGGATACTCTAACAAGCTGAATTGACCTCAGGCTCACTTTGATTTTCTTAGATGGTCTACAAATAGAAACCAAGTTTTGACCCAGCTGGCACTTCACAAATATACATGTTTTCACTAAGCAAAAGTCATGAGTGACTAATGTAGAAGATTTGCTCAATCAACACACCTGATGAGTAATCCAGTAGTGCCTATCTCTCATCTCAATTAGGAAATCAAATGTTGGAGGAGCTTTCCTCTCAAGAACTGTCTTCTGACAATTTCTAAATCGGGCTTCTGCATCTCCCAAAGTAACTGCGTGTATTCCGCCAATCTGGGAAATCCAGTGGAAGCAGATGTTGCATATTAGAGTCGTCTAGATTCCTTAATGACACAATCCCAAGCACCAAGCTTTTTTTTTCTTTAACATCGATACTTGACCACTCAATGTGAATTTTAGATGGCTTGTTAAAAAAGGAATGAGAGTCTCGAATTGCTAATGGCATAATCATAAATTGATGAAAACATACCAAATCAGAGAGAATAGGATTCTTCATGATATTCTCAAGAAGCTGTCCATGAGCAGTCCCGATAAGCATGATTCCTCGCTCAGCGATTGACCGGCAAGCATGAGCTTCAGCTTCTGTGCCAATTTCATCTACTACAATCACCTCAGGCATGTGATTTTCTACTGCCTCAACCATCACTCTATGTTGCATTGATGGCTCAGGCACCTGCATTCTTCGAGCACTTCCTATTGCTGCATGTGGAACATTGCCATCTCCTCCAATTTCATTGCTGGTATCAACAATTACCTACAAGTTTGGAAGTATTTTTCAAAGGATCAATTGAACAAAATATATTTTGAGAAAGAGTGCTGCAAAGATACTGAAAAAGCAACACACCACTCTCTTGCGAAATTCATCCGACAGTACACGTGCAATCTCTCGCATAACTGTAGTCTTGCCAACTCCAGGCCTAAGAAAATCCAAATTGTAAACAGCCAAAAGGAAAAAAAAAAAATTAAGCTCTTGTACATAATACCTAGTGAATCATGAAAATAGACCGTGATAAAGTAACTTTGCACCAGTTAGTATATTTTCCCTCAACACATAATAAGAAACTCTTCAAATCAAGGCATCAGACAAACTTTACAATTTGCAGCACCAAACTTAGAGCCATCAAGTACTTGACATAAAGAATGACATGTAATAAAATCAAGAGTTGCTTATTTGAAGTATTTCAGCGTGTCTTACTATAATGCTTAATTGATAGTGTCCTTTACCTTCCAACAAATAAAATGCTTCTTCCATATTGAAGCAGGTCATACACCATGTCAACGTGGCCACATACTACCCTCCCAACTCGGCACGTCAAACCAACTATGCCACCTTTCCTACTTCTGAGTGCAGATATTCTGTGCAATGTACCCTCAATGCCAGCTCTATTGTCCCTCCCAAATTCTCCAACAGCTTGTTGAGCATGTTCCAACTCTTCCACTGTCACCTAATTTCATATAACCCTTTGAAGGTTTAATTTTGTCTCAAAGTTGAGGCATGTTATGAATGAGAATCCAGGAAAATAAATTCTTAACTTACTCTGTATAGGACACCTCATATAAGTGGATAGTAGAGATAAATAAAAAGACAGTATTCAAATATGAAGACAAAACTATCTATTCAACTCTATGAAATTAAAAAAAATATGATGTTTGGTCTTTTTAAAAATATATATATATATATATGACCGTTGGTCTAGAAAGTGTTTTCTTACCTCAGTATTCCTGATATATTCCCCTCCATCCTGGCCGAGATAACGTGCTTCTGGAAAACGGCCCAAATCCAATATAACCTGATAATTGATAAATGAAGGCAGCAAATTATAATGGATTGAAGCCCTATGGTTCGCATCTGAGTTAACAAGCCTTTTTGCATGAGCATGCCTATACAACATCTACCTGAACATTGTATTTAAAATAAGAAAACAGGGAAAGAGATGTCAAACTTAAAATTGTGTACTCAAAATAAGTCAGTTCTCATATACAACATCCACATGAACGTCTTAATATTCTTAAGCAGAAGACCAGAGAAGTGCTGCTTTTAGAAAATTCAAACAAGAAGAGCCATATTCTCATCATAGTATTTAGAGGTTCTTGACGTGAAAACATCAGAACAGATGCAAGGTACATGTGACACAGTTTTAAAGAAATTTAAGACCACATGGAAAAGCCAAAATCAATTGTAAATGCTATACTCTGCCAGGAAAAAAAATTAAATATCACTGCATCTGCAATACATTTTACAAATTATACACCAAGAGAAAATCTTTTGCCAACCCCAAAAAGGATATTTAAGTATTTGGAGTGTTCACAACTGGATACTAGAATTCATATTTCCCCCACATATGGTATATCTTCAATTCCAAAGAGAAAGGATGACGTTAAATCCACCATATCTCACCTCCAAAAGTTCATCTCTCTTAACTTCATTCAGGAGACTGTCATGCAAATCAGATGGAAGGACCTACGAGGAAAACGAAGTAACAAGATATCAAACAGAAAAACACAAAATAGAAATAAGAAATTGAACATCATTAGCAGTCATAACATCCAAGTCTTATGGTTCCTTTTGTAAAATAGAAAAGTGACGAAGTAATACTTGTATTTCATCAAAAAAAATAAAAAATAACAAACCAACTCTAAAAATTCCACACGCATTCGAAAGAAGTGAATGCTGTGTAAGAAAATTACCTGTAACAAAGCTTGCAAATCGTCCTGCACAAATGAACAAGAATGGCCTAACGATGAGGCCCCACAAATCGCTAAATCAGAAGCAATATGCTGATGGGTTCGCTTTTGGAGACAAAAACTCGATTTCTGTGATGAACAAGGGTATCTTTTGAGTGGCGTAAGGCTTGAATTCTTCAAACAAGTTGAGAAATCCGCCGGCAATAACGACGTCGCACCCATATCTCCAAATCGGTAATATGGCTTCAGCTAGCTAGCTAATACGATAGGACCCCTTCTTCCCCTATCCAATTCTCAGTGACTAGTTCTGATATTTATACGTTTTATTACCGGGAAATCTTGGTCACAATATTGTTGGAAAGTGGTCAACTTTCCATTCATAATATTGTTGAAGAGAAATTGACTTTCCTTTTCTTTTACGGTGCGCATTGACTACTAGAAGGATAATTTAATGATAATGGAAGACTTTTCAGTGGGGGTGGAAGTGAAATTAGAAATGAAAATAGAGGTGGAATTGGGAGTGGATGTGGGTTTTAAAGTATGTTTGATACAACCATGAAAGTGAGATATAATTTTTAATTAATATGTGTATTTTTCTTATAAAAGGACCAAAATGCCATTGAAGGGGCAGCCTACTCTTAACAACCATTGCGGAGAGTACTATTGGCCATCTCTCTTCCCACCATTTTTTCTTACTCTATATCCTCCGTCAGAAACTTGCAAGCAAAAAATCAAACCATTTGACAGCAAATATGAGATAGATAAGGTACCTTTTTGAGCAAATAGACCAGAACTTCCACGTAATGAGGGAAGGAATCGTTGAAGAAATTTTCGGAAGGTGGAGAGGAAAACAAGAAAAGCGATGTCGATGGAGGCGTTGATGGACTTGCAGCTGAGAAGACGATTGTGGTTGACGAAGTTGATCCTTTTGCGTTGTCCTTCATGACCGCCATACTCACCGTCACTGGGCCTTGCTGCCACCATACATCAGCGTCACAATTATTAGCTGTGAAAGTTTGTTCCCATCAAAAACCTACTCCTCACCATCGAAGATCTACTCTGTCGCCGTCGACCCCGGTCGTCCACTGCCATCAAACTCCGTTAACCTTCGTCATCCACCGTTCTCGACCTCCTTCATCCATCTTTATGGGCTTCAAAGTTGTTTTAGGAGGAAGAAGGGAGAGGGGCAAACGGGTCAAGGCTCCAGTTCTATGAGAAGTGGAACTAAGTTCTTTGGGGGCCTGATGCAAGTCATTATCATCATTTTTTATGGAAGTGAGTTTTACAGAGAAGTGACTTCAACCATAACAAACACATAAATGATTAGTTCGACTCCAACTTCCTCACACTTCCATCCAACCAATCGGGGCATTAATGATTTTCTTGGATCAATGAGAATTTATTTCATAGTTCAATATGGCTCATAGTTCATGGGCATCACCGCATAAGGATAAAAAAGGATTATTTATTGCTTATTTATGCTTTTGTTATCAATAGCAAAAACAAGTATGCTATTGTTATATTTGTGTGTGTGTGTGTGTATATCACATAATCAACTGGAATGATTAGGTTCAATTTAAAAACAATTTATAAGCAATGATAATTCTTTTATTGCTAATTAATAAGAATTTTAAAATAATGAAAACGTAATAATTATTCTCAAATTTAACTACTAGAGGATGTGAGTATGATTACCATTTTAGAGATCCCATTGATAAGATTAGATTACTCATTCCCCGAATTTGGGAGGTTTAACCTGTTAATGTTCGCAAAGAATCAATCAATCCATTACCTTTACAAATAATTAAGTTAGCTAAGGTTTCTTGTAAGCAAGTGGAAACTCTGTATCTTCAATCAACCTTATCCCTTCATCAAGAGGTGGAGAATGATAAAAGAGTTTAGTTTTAATACTTCCTCGTTCTTAAATATAAGATTTAGTTGATTTTTTTTGAAGAGATTAAAGAAACTAAATTAGCCCCTTAATCATAACGTATTTTTTGTATTATTAGATTACATGTTAACTTATAAATCAAATAAAGTAGTTTAGAGAAAAATTCAGACAAATCAATTTATAAATAATTTATTTTGCTTTCTTAGAATTTTTCAAAAAAAAAAAACAACTAAATAATATATTTAACAACGGAGGGAGGGTTGTTTTTATTTGTAGATGTACTCTTAAGTAATGGATCCCAAGACTGGGGTCTTAACTCATAAACCTGTCTTGGTCACATTTTTTTTTCTAAATAATTCTTCCCGTGCTATACCTAATATGAATTTTTCTTTACACCTTATAAAAAGTAACTTCTAAATGTAAACATGATGGATGTTTGATTTTCATTTTTACTCTTACATATTAAATATATGAAGAAGGTGGATGGTTAATGTGTAATAAATTACACGATAGTAAAATTGAAAAATCTCATTAATTTTACCCATATCCTTATACAATATAAAATGGTAAATAATATAGATTGGAGGGAGGGAGTACTCTCTATAGATAACAACAATTTAATATAATATAAATGAATACTCACTCTGATTGTTATTATAAGGCACAAATTATTGATTTTCGTAAACCAATGAATGGTAGTTGGATAATCAAATTTAAATTAAATTGACTATTTTTTTTAACTTCACACCTTATTAAATAAATGATATGACTTCACATTTTTTACTTTAAACCCTATTAATGATAAAGATAAAGTGAAAAGAAAAACTAAATTAATGTTGTGGTTAGTGGCTTATATTTGGGATAAAACTTTTGTTAGTTGACACAGATTTTATAATTGTTCTTTCTTGATTCTTCAACGAAGCTCTTTTTCTGTTGTCCGGGAAATCGGATCCCAGTAACACTCAATTACTCAAAAGAATAGCCGAATAGCATTAGCAGCTTTGCTGGGGAAATTGCAATTGATTCTGACTTCTGAGGTCAAAAGATTCGATTTTTACAGGCTTACCTTCTTCACCTTGATCTCCTCGCGGCTACCTTCCACGCTTATCTGTCTGGGGGATCTTACTACTCCAGTGAACATTATGTGTGTAGCTTTAAGGTATGCCCTCCCCAAACATCTTCACTTTCTTCCATCTCTTATCCTTCTCTCCTTCCCTTATTCATTCAACAATCTTAAATCCCAACCTTATTCCCAAACCCCATTTTCAAATAACTTCGATTACGACGCCGCCACTGTTGATTCTTTCAATCGCTTAATTTGTATGCATCCCCCACCTTCCGTATTTCAGATTACTAAGATTTTAGGATCACTTGCTAAGAGTAAAGATTACCGCACTGCTATTTCACTTTCTGTACAAGCCGAGCTCAATGGGTTTGTTCATGATTTTTTCACATTGAGCATATTGATCAACTGTTACTGCCAGTTGGGTCAGATTTATTCTGCTTTCTCAGTGTTGGGGAAGATTTTCAAGATGGGTTTTCTACCTAACATCATAAATTTGACTTCACTTATTAAAGGACTCTGTATTGGTAACAAGGTTGAGGAAGCACTGGACTTTCAGGAGGAGTTAACGGCCAAAGGATTTCAGTTAAATGAAGTCAGTTATGGAACTTTAATCCATGGGTTATGTAAAGCAAAGAGAATGAGATCTGCCATTGAGTTACTGGAAAAGATGAAGGGGCAAGGAATTAAACCTAATGTAGTAATGTACAACACCATCATTGATGGTTTTTGTAAGGATGGGCAAACATATGAGGCACGTGATCTGTATTCGAAAATGATTGATTGTGGGATTTTACCAAATAATGTCACGTACAACTCACTTGCCCATGGTTTCTACAGCATGGGCCAATGCCAAGAAGCTACTCAATTGCTCCTTGAAATGGTATTGAAAGACATCAAACCCGATGTTTATACCTTTAGTATATTGGTTGGTGCATTTTGTAAAGAGAGAAGAATCACAGAAGCTGAAGCATTGTTTGCTAGGATGATGAAATGCAGTGAGAGGCCTAATGCTGTAACTTATGGTTCTTTGATGGAGGGATATTGTTTGATGAATAATGTTAGTGAGTCAAAGAAAGTATTCAACAAAATGATCCAAAGTGGTTTGACACCTACTGTAGTTAGTTATAGTATTTTGATTAATGGGTTTTGCAAGGCTGATATGGTGGATGAAGCTTTGGATCTCTTTAAAGATATGAAGTGGAAAAACTTGGTCCCCAATGTTGTAACTTACAATGCTCTTATTGATGGCTTATGCAAGTCAGGAAGATTGTCATATGTGCAAGATCTTGTATGTGAGATGTATGACAGTGGTCAGACTCCTAATCTTATCACATATAATACCTTGTTGGATGCATTTTGCAAAAGCCAAAATCTCGACACGGGGATTGTGTTAATTAAGCAAAGTATGGATCAAGGAATTTGGCCTTGTAAGTACACATACAGTATACTTATTGATGGTTTGTGTAAAGGTGGTAGACTAGATACTGCGCGAGAGATTTTTCAATACCTTTTGATCAAAGGACATCATCTAGACGTTTGTGCTTGTAACATTATGATCAATGGCCTTTGTAAAGAAGGCTTGCTTGATGAAGGTATGACTTTGCTTCAAAAAATGAAAGAGAATGGTTGTCTTCCTGATTTAATAACATATAGAACACTTATTCGAGCATTTTTGGAAAAAAGAGAGAATGATATGGTGGAGAAGCTACTTCTTGAAATGATTGATAGTAGTCTTCTAAAACAGTAAAACTAGGCCAAATACTCTAGTTCTATTCATATTGTTCTCACATTGAAATTTGCCTTTGGTGGCTGGCAAGTGCTTGCTTCTTTCTGACCAAAATTGTCAGATTATTCAATGGCCAGAAAGGTGCTGACGAAATTTTGTTCTAGGTTAAATATATTTATTGACTTTGTGTATATGTTACCCTTGTTTATATTTTTTTATCTTAACATGAAATTTGTTCCTTCTTCCTTCATGTTTCACTCCTAATTTATTTATTGACTTTTAGGTTGTCTCAGTTGTTGCTCATGAATTAGCATTTATGCCTTTAAATTGTAGATAACTTGAAGTTTTTTTTTTAATTACATTATCTAAAATGATTATGACTTTCAGTATATCATGGACCACATGAAAAGTTCTTTTATTTGTTTTGCAACTAAGAAAACTTTGCCTGAATAAGCATAATTGAATATTTGAGAATGTATTATGCTAATTTTAATGATGGATTTGCTTGAAGGGTTTCCAAATACTTGTTTCTTTTAGCTTCCTAAATAGGCTTTTTATGGGTCTTCATTCAAATGTTCTTTTGGTTAACTATCAAGAGCATGAGATGCTTGAGCCCTCGAATCTCCAATGTTTGTGTTTATAACTTTCTTATGTTTACAATCAACCACAGGAGGCTTAGCTACTTAGGAATGTGACAACCAATACCATAATTTAGTTCTTTCATGCAATTTAAAGTGTGCACAATGGCTTGATCAGAATTTTTGCATAATTATTGGTGAATATCATGTTGGATTAATTTTTTGTCTTATACATGTGCACTGCACAAAATCTTCTGCTATTGGTGAATTTTAGAGTCCTTTGACATACTGACAATTCAAGAACTTTTTCATGATCATGCGAACAAAAACCTGTGCTATAAAAGTCACCTGCCAACCTTCTTAGATAAGCTAATTTGCAAAATGTGTCTGAAAAATAAAATAAATGAAAGTATTATAGGTATGACTGATTTCCTCATTGCATAAACTAGATCTCGAATGTATGAGATTTTGGATTAAACTTAGAAAAGTGTTGGTACAGATTTATTTGTCTATGTCTTTGAGTACATGACTATTTTGATAAGATTTAAATTTATTTGCTCTGGTTTTAAAGGGATGAAATTTGAAATTCATACAATTTCATCATGAAACTTATCCCTCACCTTCCAACCACTGGTGGGAAAAAATTGAAATGAGGAGAGAAAGAAACAAAGAGAACCCACAATAAGTTCAAACACAAGACTGCTTGGTTTTCTTTTTGTCTTTTAATACACATTCAAGTAAGGGATCAAGTTATTCCTTTGATTATCATGGCAACTTACATACACTCAAAGTAATGAAGATGGCTTTGTTGTATATTCATAATCTCGTACCAATTTTTACTGGGATTCACACAGATGAAACGGGCATATAAATTATCATTTTGACTGCTTGGTTTTCTTGTTGTCTTTTAATACAGATTCAAGTAAGGGATCAAGTTATTCCTTTGATTATCATGGCAACTTAATACACTCAAAGTGATGAAGATGGCTTTGTTGTATATATTCATAATCTCTTACCAATTTTTACTGGGATTCACACAGATGAAACGGGCATATAAATCATCATCATCATTGTTATTTATTTTGACAAGCAGTATAAGATAACTGCAGGATTTTTTTCAGAGAATACCATTTTGGTGGCAGAAGGTGAGACACTGGCGGAGGGTGTTTTCAGGTTGTTACCTCTTCCTACATCTGCTTCATACACTTTATATTTTGGATATAAGAATTTTTTACTTCACATGAGTTTTTATCCATCCCATATTGTGTTTGGGATAATGAATTACTGCAGATCTTATACTGCTTCTGGTTGTTCTTAACAATATCTCTTGCCAGTCCAGTGATCTTGCATGTCCTTAAAAAATAAAGCTGAAATCATGAATGCTATAACCTTCACATTGTTTCTCCATAGAGAAGGCTATAGGAAAGCTGGGGAGTGTATTGGTTGGTTTCCTTCATTCTTAAATTTCATGGGAAACTTCTCATGTATGGTACCTTTCTTTCCTTCTTGCTCAAGCCTTCAGTCAGCACCTCTTTGAATTTATTTATTTATTTTATTTGTGAGCTATGATTAAAAACACAGACAATTAGGATCATAGAATCTCGGCACTTCTTTAAATATCCCTGAGGTCTGTTCCACAGTTCTACCTAGATGTGCTCAGTCAAAATAGTTTACTAAGGAGCTTCATCTAAATAAAGATTTTATGGTATATTTCTATGATTCTATCAGCTCTGCATGATTCTGCTTGGTGCAGCAGCTGGCAATGTATTTTTTACTGCTACTACAACAAAATTCTTTGACCAGGCTTCTCTCCTTTTCTGTTACCATCCGCTCCCATTCTTTGCTCTAAAATTACTTCATTTTGGGATAAAATTTTTTGTGTTTGTTTTGACAATTAGATTCTAAATAAAATTAGTAACATTTTGATATTTTATGAGCGAAAAACTGTTCAGTTTTCAATTTTATATGATTTTTCAAAGATTTAATACCAGAAAATTATGTGTTTTCTAAAGTTTGGGGATTAAATTTTTGAATAATCATAGAAAAATTGAAAACTGTACCTTTTTTCGCCCATGATATTAAAATGTCAGTAATATTATGTTGAATCTGATGTTATAAAAAATTTTATCCCAAAATAAAGTAATTTAAAAGCAAAGAATGGGAGTTGATGAGAATAGAAAATGAGAGAAGCCTGGGCCAAAATTCTTACGCTACAAGGAGCAAAACATGCTCTCAAGATATTGTAATTTTGTACCAGAATCTGCAGTACAGATTGCACTGTTCAGGTTTAGATTGTGATCTTGAATTGTTTGGCATTTGGGGGATTCAGAAGCTTGAATTTATGAACCAATCAACCCAGACTTTGAGAGCAAGTTTTGCTCCTTGTATAGATAAAGTTTTTTTTATGCTTTTTTTAAGTTTTATTTTTTTCCCCCAATATTTTGATGGAAAACCTCAATATACTGTGTATAAAATCTTGTAGAGTATTGGTATTTTCTATGTATAAAATTATAGTAAGTTCATTTGATCGATAAAAAATTCAAACCAAAACTTTAAATGGATTTTCTCTGTTTTAATGAATAAATTCAAGATATTATTTGGATCTACTCTCACCATGAGGGGCCTAGATAGCCCAGGATTCATGCACAGTTATAACATGTCCACTAATAGTCCAAATTGGATAGGACCATTTCTAGGACATATAGCCCTAACAATTCCAAGGCCTCAAAAGCAACATTACTATGCCTCATTAATTATTGTGCCCTCCTTTCTCTTTTGTCTCACTTTATTTATATATTTCCTTAATAACTAATAATAAAATTTGACGTTCATAAAAAACCAAATAGGTTTTACACTGATCTACTACCCTCCATCATATTTAGTTTTTTGCATTTAAGTATGCAAGTACTTCCAAAAAGGCTAATTTGACAGTTGAGACAGCTTCTCCTTGTTGAGGGAATCATCCTTCATGAAGACAAAAAAACTCCCATCTATTAAACAAAAAAAAAAAAAAAAAATCCCATCTAACTTAATTGACCAATGATAATGGTTTGGCCTAAAATAAAAAGAAAAATATAAAACTAATGATAGTGACATAAGTATGCTTTTGTGATCAACAGGTTTCTGTCTCACCCCATTCTTGTTCATCTTATTATTTTAACTCTTTACAACAAAAATGTCCAGTAAAAGTTTCGATCAAAAGTTTTTGTGGTTCTGTTTTAACCATTGCCATTGCTGCATTGCTTTCACAAGATTCTATATTCACACAAGTCAAGACACATTCCATCAATGAAGGTTAATTTCAGGATTCGCATGTGTGTGTATTCATTCACTTTCTTTCTTTATTTATTTATTTATTTATTTATTTGGATTAAGAACTGGATATCAATTACTAGTCTCAAAATAGCACATATCAAACCCAATTAGGTGAGGTCACACACATCCAGTAACCAATAAAAGTTAACATCTAGACTATGAGTTAACTTTTTTTTTTTTTTTAAGTTTCCCGTAGGGTGCATTTTCCTTTGTACTGCTAACTTATGGATCCAAACAATTTGTATTATATTTTTAAAAGAAAAATGAAGTAGTATAAAAGTTTCAGATGTGACAATTGCTATTAGTTGGCTCTTGTAGTCAGTGGTAGGATTTTTTTTTTTACACTAAGACAATATATTTACTTTACAATAGAACTTAATGTCAAACAACTACAAGTCTCTATAAATTTCAGAGAAATTATGTTTTTTAAATTTTATAATATAAAATTTCTATATTTTCAAGGTATTTTTGGGTGAAAATACTCCCTCTCATCCAAAATATAAGTCACTTCTAACAATCTCATATCAGTTAACTTATTTAATCTTTCTTAAATTAAAAAAAAAACATTTTAATTTTGCTTATATAAAATGAAGTTTTAAAGGAAAGAAAAAAAATACTAAGAAACACATTTAAACATTAATTATGGTGTAAAATTAATAACATTAATTACTCTCTAAATTAAGTGATATAACTTATTTTATGGATAAATTTTCTTAATAATGGATTACTTATATAATTACTCTCTAAATAAGTGAAATATATCATTTTTAATAAAGGATGGATTATATAATTACTCTTTAAGCAAGTGAAATAACTCATTTTATGGATAATTTGCTGGGATAAATACCATTTTTGCCTTAAAAGTTTATGTCCATGAGCGATTTTATCCAAAAAGTTTTTTGAGTGTAACATTACTCTTGAGGTATCAAAAAGAGAGTAATGCCACCCTATTTTAACGGACCCGGTCAACGATTAGTTGACCTGAATATACTAACAAGTGATATTAAAATTATAGTCGGCAAAATAAAATCCCCCTCCTTCCATCACCACTCACCCGCTCATCCCGAATGCGATGGAATCACAGCAAAGAAGAAAGGGAGGATTTGTTGCTTCTCTATCCAAATAAGGGGTGAGTCAGTGACGGAAAGGATAGAGAGGGAAGTTTTTATTATTTTTGCCAGATATAATTTAAATGTCGTGTGTTAGCACATTCAAGTCAACTATTGACCATCTGGGTCTGTTGTTAAAATACGGTAACATTACTTTCTTTTAAATACTTCTAGAATAACATTATACCTCAAAAACTTTTAGGGTAAAATCAAAACTTTCACAATAAAAATAAAAATAGTATTTATCCCTATTTGTTGTTTTAAGTTTTAACAAAGGATGACTTGTGTTTTCACTTTTTTATAGTGTGTGGGAGTGTGTGAGAGACAAAAATGAACCGTTGAATTTGAAAAGTGTTGATAGTGAATAAGTGATGAGAGAGAATAGAGGCCATTGGTTTGGTAAGCAGGAGGCGCATGTCCTGCGCTGTGTCTGCAGGTCCCACTTTCATCTCAACCATCCATTCCCTCCACCAATCAATCCATCGCATGAGTGATAATAATAATGGTAAATAATGTTAATAGTTCCCTACCTGCAGTTTGTTTTACAGCTATCTTGATGATATTATTTAATATTGATCATTCATAGTGGCCTAACAGATCAACAATGTGTTCAGCCATGATTTTATAATTTTTAGTAATATTCATTTTAATTATATAGGTTTTACATGCAAATCATATCATTAAAAAATGTATATATTGTTCATACCATCTCCATATAATGTCCCGAGAATGAGATCTAAACGCCTATGTCTTATGACATATGTTTTTAAAAATGAACTGATGTTTAGAGATTTTGTTGAATAAATTATACCTAAAGAAAGATATATCCTCTGGTCCTATTTATATATTTATATATAGGGTAGGAAGAGAATGTTTTATTTGATCATACAATTATGTTCCTTAATATAAGTCCACCCTAACTACTTCTCACATACCAAGGAGTGGAAGTTATAGCATTAAATATATCTTATTTTTCCAACTTTGCCCTTATTTAAAAGTAGTTGTTAAAATAATATTTTATTCATTATAACATTTCTCTCTCATCTTCCCTATTTCTAACACAGGAGTAAATTAGTCACAATAGCATTAATTGATCACAAATTGGACTTATATTTAGGAAAAAAATTTGTGGTAGTTGGACTTATAATAAGGAATAGAGTGGTACTCATCTGGTCCTATTTATAAGTCACTTCCAACATATTTCACACAGACCAAGGAAAGCCTTAAAACTCATTAACTTTCCACTAAAATCCAACAAATTTATAACTTTAGCCATATTAAATATCCACTATACCACATGAAAATAAAGTCAATACATAATAAATGAAGGGTAAACTTATACATTCACACTAAATATTTAATGAGGTGACTTATATATATGATCAAATAAAACTTTCTCTCTCTGCCCTATAAATAGGACAAGAGGAGTATATAAAAGTCACCTCATTAAATATTTCATGCGAGTGGGCAAGATTATCCTTCATTTATTATGTGTTGAGTATATTTTAATGTAGTACAATTGATATTAAATATGGGTCAAGTTAAAAATTTGTTGGATTTTAATGAAAAGTTAATAAAATTTACGGTTTTCCTTAGTCTATGTGAAATATATTGGAAATGACTTCTAATTAGGATCAAAGGAGTATTGCACATGATTGTTATATCTTGCAATCTTATTATCATATTAATTGATTGATTAATTAATTGACAATCAAAATTAAATTGTGCACAGAGTTTGATAACCTGATTACTATGATTATACGCTCGCAAGAAAAAAAAATATTACTATGATTATACTCCGCATGGCCCTAATTATAATATCAAGTTAGCTTTTTTGTGAAAGTTAAGAAAGCAAATTAGACCACTAAAGTATAACATATGTTACATATAATTATATTATAGGTTGGTTTATAAGTAAAATAAACTAGTTTTAAAGAAAAATGATAAATATAAACAATTTAAAGTTATTTATTTTGAATCATTAATTTCTCTAAGAAAATCAACTTGTACTTATAAATATAATTAGGACAAGAGGGAGTATGAAATTCAGCTAAAACTGAATGAAAACATTTCAATAGTTATTATGTGATTTTTCATATTAAAATTCAAAAGATACATCAATATATAATATAGAACAAATATATGGTACAAATTTTTTTTAGTTTTTTTTTTTCCAAAAATTTACAAGTTTTAAGTTCTTTTTTTTTTTTCTGGGGGTACGAGGTACGATCTACTTAAATTTTTTAGTGTTTCCCACTGACAGAATCCATAATTGATGGTCCAGGATTAAAAAAATTAGTAGATCTTAACATGATAACATTTTATTGTATTGTAATGAAGAAATTGATTCCCGAATTTGATTAATAAATAAATAATGACAACTATATATGATAATGACAACAATTAGGATGATTATTCCTTCAAATGAAATCTTGTCACTAAGTAACCATCCCTCTCAATTCACATGTTGCTTTCATTTTATTACTCATGACATTAGGTATATTTTTTGTTCCTACATAACCAAATCAATATATCAATATAATTAATAATGTCATATCAATTTTGAACTATTTACTTCATTATTATTTCTTCCTAGTTTGTTCTACTATAGCCCTTTTAATTTTTCTTTTACCAACCCTAGCTACTCACTCCTATTTTATTTTGCAACTCACTCCTCTCATATTATGAAGTCAACAATTTGGTCATATTATTTGGTAGCTTATTGTCTAACCACAAGAAAATAAACATGTCACTGGTAGCTTATTTTTCCTATCATGATATCTAAATAACAAATACTCCTTTCTATCGTAATTAGAAGATCACTTTGATTTTTTTGGAGAAATTAGTTATACACAACAAATAACTTTAAATCGTTTATATTAATATTTTTTTCTTCAAAACTAATTTATTTTACTTATAAGCTAATATATAATTTAATTACATATAGCATATGTTACAATTTAATTGTCTAATCTGCTTTCTTAATCTCCACAAAAAAATCAACTTGAACTTATAATTAGGAGGGGGGTACACTAATACATCTAACATAATATAATTATTACTATTACTATTATTATTAAGTAGTATTCCATCAGTTGCTAAATATAGGACCTAATTAACATTTTTAGGAAAATAATAAGAAAGCTAAATAAGTTAATTTTAAATTGATTTGGTTGAATTTTTTCTCTACACTAATTTATTTGACTTATAAGTTAACATATAATATAATTATACACAAAATATATTTATAATTAAGTGGCTCATTTAATTTTCTTAATTTTTTTAAAAAAAGTCAATTGAATTTTATACTAATATTTAGTATTTAGAAACGGATGAAGTAACATTCATGATACAAAATGAATATGATTTTCTTAAAATTCAGTAACTGCACTGAGAAAATATCTATGAATATTAACCAATGAGATAGTTAGATTGTTTAAAATATATATTTCATGTACAAGTCAGTATATCAATACAAATTAGTAATGTATATTAATGTGTGTGTGTGTGTGTTTTATATAAGAGAAGGACTGAGGTCATTTCACGAGTGATGATGGACAAAATCCTTTCGGACTAAAGAAGATTTTTGCCAAAAAGGAAAAGAAGAGTTAAAAATTTTAAAATCTGAAATTTCCAGTTATGCAGTACTCAGAATTTGGAGCAGCAAGTACTGATAAAGTGACCCTCCTCAGTCCTCAGTCCTCAGTCCTCTCTTGCATGCCTTTGGAATTAAAAATCCCATCCAACGGTGAATATCCCATCAAAATCTGCTCTCTGCTCCACTTTCCACCCTCTTTGGTCCATTCGGTCTTCTCAGATTTCTGTTTTCCAACTCCATCTCTCTCTCTCTCTCTCTCTCTCTCTCTCTCTGTGTGCTACACCACATAGACCCCAAGACACAGAAACAACAGAGCAGCAGAAAAAGTGGAATAAGTAAGGACTCCATTTTCATTTTGACAGAGAGAGATAGAAGAGAGACATTTCAAAATGGAATATATTATCTCTCTTTCAAAAATCAGAGCTTGTTGCTAAGCTTGCAAGAGAAAGAACAGTCTTCAACACAAGGCTCTATGAGACTGTGAGAGATTTTCAGAAAAAATATCAACTTTGTTTTCAAAATCATAGCTTGTTGCTTCATTTAGACTTGGAAGAGGAACGAAAAGATACCCAAACCATCCCAAGCAACACTGCAAAAATGGGGTTTTCTTTTTCACCACCACTTACTTTCCTCTTCTCTTTTCTAGTTTTTGCTTTCTTGAACTTAAAATGGGTATGTGGGGATACAGAGCTAAGAGCACTTATGGATATCAAAGCCGCTTTGGACCCAGAAAGCCATTATCTTTCCTCGTGGACCATTAATGGAAAACTATGTGATGGTTCATTTGAGGGAGTGGGTTGTAACGAGAAGGGTCAAGTGGCTAACATTTCATTGCAGGGAAAAGGTATCTCAGGGAAGCTTTCACCTGCCATTGCAGAGCTCAAGCAACTTACAGGGCTTTACTTGCATTATAACTCCTTGCAAGGACCTATTCCCAGAGAAATTGCTAACTTGACTCACCTAAGTGACTTGTATTTGAATGTGAATAATCTATCTGGTGAAATCCCTTCTGAGATTGGCAAAATGGAGAACCTGCAAGGTAAGTGGCTCTGATTTGACTAAAAAGATCTGAACTTTTTATTTAAAAAAGCTTGTTACTTCGTGTTTAGTTAAAATTAAGAGCTCTTCACTTCTGGTTTGTTGTACTTAATACATCATATGCATGCAGGATCATACAGTTTAATTTCCTTTATTGACTTCTGTTTCTTATATTAGAATCAGGGGTTTTTTTTTTCTCCCTACAAAGGTACTTCTTTTTATCTCTCTTCGAAAGCTTCATCCTGTGGGTTTATTTTTGAACTCTCTTCAGCCTTGGATTTCACTGGAAGACTAAAGTTATGTTACGTGTATTTATTATACCATAAAATTTCATTTCTTGTGTATTTATTATTTGAAAAGGACTTCAGAAAGCAGCAGTGTCAACTTCCATGGCTGTTTTTTTGTTCTCACATTGCAAGTTACTTCTGAAAATTCAACTATGGTTATTGTTAACTTTTCTCATAAGGAATGTCTTGTTGATGATTAAAAGTTTTAAACTTGGCCCATGCTGAGTTACTTAACTTTCATTTTGCAATTGTCATGCAGTTTTGCAGCTTTGCTATAATCAGTTGACTGGAAGCATACCAACACAGATTGGTGCACTGAAGAAGCTTGTGGTTCTTGCTCTGCAGTCAAATCAATTAGCTGGTGCCATACCTGCAAGCCTAGGTAATTTGGGAATGCTAATGAGGCTCGATCTAAGCTCTAATCGCCTCTTTGGTTCCCTTCCCTCTACATTGGCCGATGCTCCTTCGCTTCGAGTCCTAGATGTTCGCAATAACACCCTCTCTGGAAGTGTACCTCCTGGTAATAATGAGAATGACAACACTACAATAAGTTGCTCATACTGAATCTTTCCATTTGCTCATTGCTTTGTTTCGATTTGTCTTAAATTATCGTATCTAATTTGTCTTCTTCACTTTCCTTTGGTTTATCGAAGCTCTGAAGAAGCTAGATGATGGATTTCTGTATGAGTACAATCTGGGATTATGTGGAGTTGGGTTTTCATCCTTGAAAACTTGCAATGCTTCGGATAATAGTAATCCCGAAAGATCCAATAAGCCTTATGGGGCAGGTTTCGGTGGCACATCAGCAAAAGATATACCAGAAACTGCAAATGTGCCACTTCCTTGCAATGGAACTACTCAGTGTCAAAATTCATCAAAACCCAAACAATCAGCATCTATTGTTGTTGGCATAGTTGTGTTTGCAATAGCAGTGCCAGCTGTTGGTGTTCTAACTTTCACACAATATCGTAGGCGAAAACAAAAGCTGGGAAACTCATTTAACATCTCAGATAATGGTAAAATCATGAACCAAGCCAAGTGTACATACCAAAAAAATGGATCTCCTTTGGCCAGCCTAGAGTACTCCAATGGCTGGGACCCGTTGGCTGAAAGCCGGAATTTCATGGGGGATAGCCATGATGTGTTCCACAGCTTCAGATTTAACTTGGAAGAGGTTGAGACTGCTACTCAGTATTTCTCAGAGTTGAACTTGTTGGGCAAGAGTATCTTCAGCGCGACTTACAAGGGAATGTTAAGAGATGGATCTGTTGTTGCCATTAAAAGAATTAGTAAAACAAGCTGCAAGAGTGATGAGTCTGAGTTCTTGAAGGGTCTACACGTTTTGACCTCGCTGAGGAACGAGAATCTAGTTAGGTTGAGAGGATTTTGTTGCTCTAGGGGGCGAGGAGAGTGCTTTCTGGTCTATGATTTTGTTCATAATGGAAACCTTTCATGCTACCTCGATGTCAATGAAGGCGAAGGACAAGTCCTTGAATGGTCGACTAGAGTTTCTATTGTTAAAGGCATTGCCAAAGGTTAGCCTCTTGTCAGAAAGTTTTAGCAGAAAAATTTACTTCCCACTACTAGTAGCATACTCACATGCGTTGTTTATTTAACAGGAATAGCATATTTGCATGCATACAAACCAAACAAGCCAGCCCTTGTTCATCAAAACATCTCGGCTGAGAAAGTGCTTATTGATCAGCGATTCAACCCAATGCTTTTGGATTCTGGCCTTCACAATCTTCTTACTGATGACATTGTCTTCTCAGTACTGAAGGCTAGTGCAGCAAAGGGTTATCTAGCTCCTGAATACACGACCACTGGCAGGTTTACAGAGAAAAGTGATGTGTATGCTTTTGGAGTGCTTCTTTTCCAGATCATATCAGGGAAGAGGAAGATCACTAGCTCGATGCGCCTCGCAGCAGAATCCTCCAGACTTGAAGAACTCATTGACTCAGATCTCCATGGAAGATTCATTGAACATGAGGCTTCAAAGTTAGCAAAAATGGCCTTGCTTTGCTCCCATGAGTCTCCCTTTGAGAGGCCATTGATGGAAGCCATTGTTCTAGAACTTGAAAGTCTCAACTTATGTATCTGAATTTAATGGCTAAATGTAATTTAAACCATGTTAGTTGTTACGTTCGAAATGCATGTTAAATGTTCATGAGGGTGTGTGACCTCTTTGTATGGCCTGGCATTGCTCTGTGTCCTTGACTCAAGGACTGGATTTTCTGGGAATAGATTGGACAGGCACTGTTGTAATTTAGATTAGGGTTCTTATGTGAAATTTCATTTCATTAGTTAGCTGTTACTTTGTTGAATATGTATTTTTTTCTCCTAAAATTAATTCAGTTTTTCTTATAACAAGTTCCCATTTTCCTGGAGTTGGAAGCCAGTATGTAGGATAACTTCAATTTCACAATGATGTGTCTTCTCTCTGTTTTAATTGATGCCTAACCAAAGAGGAAAACGAAGTTAAACTAGTATTTTTCCTCAACTAGACTTTTAGGCTTTTATGGCTCTTATTAGTTAATTAATCAAGGTTAAGAACGTGAAGCTTCTGTAAAGTCAATTATGATGAATTACAGCTATTGAAAATGATGACAAGGGTAGGTTAATTACCAAGAACCTATTCAATTATCCCTAGTAAAAGAACAATTAGGAAAACAAAACTTCATTATTATGTCCCAAGACAGGTAAACCCAGTCTGGCTCCATTTTCACCGACCATTATTGGTAACAGTACATAAGCTTCGACATGGCCCCATAATATGACATGGGAATGAAGATGACAACACAATAAGCATGTCTGATCACATGTTTTGATCTTAAAAACACTTCATTAGTATGACTTTTTTGCATTTGATAGGATTGACCAACATTAGATCCCGCACCAATATAGCAGATATTAGTAAATTACTTATGTGTATGAGTGTATCAAATATTTAAAAGACATAGGAAGTTGAGATTTTTCATGAGAAAGACAAAATCCTCCTAAATATGCAAATCCCAAATCAAAATCCTGAAATGACTTAATTTTTGTGAGGTTTTTAGTAACTAGTTAAGGATTAAATTTTGTAATGAACTTAAATAAATGCCCTTATAATGATAACAACTTCTTAGTGAGTAAGAACCTCAACTTATTAAATAATAACCAAGACAATAACAACTAGTTTCATTAAAAGCAATCAGGCCATTTTAAAAAAAACAATTAATTCTAAAATAGTTAATAGGGACTTCATAGAAATTAAGTCATTTCGAGATACTATTTTGAAATTATTATATTTTGACAGTCTCTTAATTATAAGTGAGATTAAATAACCTGTGATTTGTCCATAATAAAAATGATAAAGAGCCACAAGACTACAAAGTTATTTACACAACAAATATTTATCAGTAATGAACACTTAGACTTCATATAAATACATGGGGCCCACTCCAATTGATTAACAAAGCAGGAACAATGTATTGGAAGAAGAGGCAAGAATTAGAGTCTAGAATGAGGGAGTAGAGGAGGAATGATGAAATGAGTAATCAAGTGAAAGGATGTGAAACAAAGAAAGGAAAAAAAGAGGGAGCATGCATGTCTTTCATTCTCAGCCTCAATCATTTGTTACATGCCATCCCACCAAACTTCATTTCAATCATAAAAAGACATTCCTCATTAAAAAAAGCTGCCCCTTCTTTTTTTAACAACAAAAATCTTTCTTTGTTTTTTTAACTTACCTCTGGGAATCTGTGTAATTATCTGGTTTGGGCATAGTTTAGGTCAATTGAGTCCTAATGGCAGCTTAGTTATAACTTCCGTGAGAGCACAGTCTTTAAAAAAGGTTGTGGTGAAAGGCCCATATATATATAAAAGGTTGTGGAGATGATCAGATGTACATATTTTTTTTTCACAGTATAATGTCATAATTTTGCAGCTGATGTGAATTATAGATACTTTATGATTAATTCTTTATGTAATGTTTTCCTTTGCATTTTGCAACACATCTTTTTAATAAGGTCATTTTTTTGCTCTTCCCCCATCATTATTTTACAGTAGAAGGCTGCCCCCTTTTCCATCCTTGCTTTATTCAAGTGAAGCCGAACGCTTAAGCCCACTAGGCCCACTAGAATTAAAAATAGGGATTAAATCATTCTAATATTCGATAAAAGGGCTAGGCAAATTTCAAGCTACTTCAAAACTAAAATGCTGTTGAGACAAAAAAAAAATTGAAATGTTGTAATTAATTCATAATATTCACAAAAGGGAAAAAGACAAAAAAATCCCTTCTAATTTGTAAAATCCCAAATAAGGAATTTTGAGTTGTTAATGGTTGTTAATACCTATCATGAAGTTGTTAATACCTATCATGAATTATGTTGGCATTTTATTGAGGTTTGGATCAAAATTGCGATTTGATTCTAGATGCAGATAGCTTTAGGCTTGAATTTGGCAGTTGTTGTACCAATCTCTAAGGGATAATTTAGCATATGAAAATAGATTGGAAGCAGATTCTCATTGAATTTTAACGATAATCAGGATGATTTTGAATTTGGTGAATGTTTACATTAAAGGTATATCTTAAAAGTTGGAGGATTATTGAGCAAAAAGAAAGGATTTGCGAATTTTGAGGATTTGTAATGTGGAAATTTAAGTTAAATTTCTAAGGTAAGAACTATCAAGGGATTGTTAATGCTTGATGATCGATGATCAATGAAAATTAGAGATTAGGATTTCAAGTGATCTAGTTTATTATGAGTGTTTGAAGAATTATATTGATATTGTAAGTCCTTATAGGATCTTGAGGATGGTGACATTGATTAAGACCATAAATGTTTAAATGTTCCCAGGAACATATTTGAATAGTAGTAAAAGTATAATAGGACTATGGTCCTTTGAGGGATTATATGATCATTAAAGGAACGGATTGTTATTGAGGTTAAAGATTAGTGATTAAGTAATTTGAGATTTAAAGATTTCAGAGGTATATATATTTTCATAAAGTTGTGAATATTTGGAAGTATGGAAGTGTGAATTTCGAGTTATGGAAAAACCTTGTGAGAGGTTACCAAGTTACATGATTTAGCATTTATCAGGTATAATGCCAAAGATTATTTATATAACAGTTATTAGGCAAAGCCTAAGTCAGAGATGAGTTATGGCCAAAGAATATCCTTAACTGTATTGGTATTTGATTTTCCTACTATTGAAAAGAAGTCCTGACCAGGCAAAAAGGGGAAAACCTTATACCAAGGCAGAGGGATAGAGTGGCCAAGAGCAACAGAAGTAAATCTAACAAAAAGAAAGAAAAGGGGATCGCGGTAGATCCTAGAGAAAGATGTGTATCATGGGTGAGTATGGGGGCCTGCGTGCCATCATCCCTACCATGGGAAACAAAACAGTAAAGGGTGAGTGTAGGGCCCATAGCCATGGGAGCATCCCTACCTAGAGCAGACAATGATCTAGAGTGAATTGGGATATAAGATCCTTTAATTAGCAAGTTAGATCATAAAAGGTTTCAAATTTATCTCTATTTCAGTTTATTTTCCTTAGCTTCCCACTAGACTTATAGGGTCTATAGTAATGCTGATAAGCATAGATATAGATTTACTTTGATTAAATAGAACCCTTTAAAGATATTGTCATACGGGCTAGTTATTATATATAATGTTGATTGAGATTATTTTTAGCCAAATCATATCCTTGCAAAATGAGTATGTACCTTTATGATTATTGAATGTCATTGTGATATATGTGTTTGTATTTTAGACTTGAGCTGTATGAAGTTAATTTAGAACATATTGGCTTATTCTATGTAATGTGAATAATAGGAGAATAATTAATCATGACAAATTTAAGAGGCAGACAAACTGGGAATAATAGACCCCCAGTTGATCCTCTCCAAATTATATTGGATCGCTTAAATGAATAACAAACTACGATGAATTAGATACGGGCGACACAGGAACAACAAGCAAAACAACTGGCAGATCTGCAAACTAATAGGCAACCTGAAGTGCCATTAGAAGAACCTCTAAGACAGCCTGAACCTATTCCCGATGACTTACCACAAGTCATAGCTCGTTTTAATAAGCATCATCCTCCCGCATTTGCTGGAAGAATTGATGTGAGGCAAGCCGAGCATTGGATAACAGCTCTGGAGAAGATTTTTAGAGTCATGGCATGCTCTTCAAAAGCCAAAGCCCAGATGGCGATTTATAAATTGGAAGATGACGCTAGTAGTTGGTGGCTGAATACTGAAATTATATTGCAAGCTCAGAATATTCCGATCACGTGGGAAATATTTAAAGCCAGATTCAACGAAAAGTATTTTCCTCGCTCCATCAGAGATGATAAGGAGGCTGAATTTCTAACTATCAGTCAAGAAGCCAATGAGTCCTTTGAGAACTATTTGTTCCGATTTAACCAGTTGTCTCGTTACTACACACATCTTAATGACAAGACTGATGGTCGTTGGCTGACTAGCCGATTAGTGCGGGGACTGATTCCTTATATGAAAGAACAAATAACTCCTATGCAAATCGAAGATTTTGACAAGGTTATTGAAGTGTGTCGACTAACGGAAAGTTGTAGAGAAAAACCCGTTCAAGCATTTAGGGATGAAAGGCCTGAGAATGTTTCATACTCTCCAGAAGGAGTATCAAAGAAAAGGAAGAATCCTTTCCCCGCACAGCAAGGGATTTCTCCAAAGAAACAATATCAACAACAGCAACTACCTCACCTGCAAAATCACCAGCAATTAGAAACTTCACCGACCTTTAATCAAGAGAATTGTTCTAACTATGGAAGAAATCATGGTGCAAGCCCATGTTTGGCGGGACAAAATGTATGCTACTTTTGCCAGAAACCCGGACATTATGCGAATGAATGTTGGAAGAAGAATAAGTTGTCTAAGCCTACTCAACCTAGCAAGTTATTCGTCATGACTCGCAAAGAAGTACAGAAACCTCTGGAAGTAGGTAGAGGTACGATCTTTACCAATGCAACTTTGACGCTGGAGTTAGATATCCCTTTATTCTCTTAATTAGGTGCGAAGACATCGAACCCAGGGTAAATACATATACACCTGTTGAGTATTATATTAATGGTTAGAATGACAAATGACTGTCATCATAAGACAATTCTCCTGAATTTCGAGGACGAAATTATTTTAGGGGAGGAGAATTGTAACATCCCAAAATTTAAAAAATAGATATAAGGAATTAACTATGCTTTAGGGATATTATTCAAAATATTAAAAAGTATTAAAATAAATAAATTTATGATATTAGGCATTTTTAATAATTTTAAGGCTTATTTTAATTAAGAAACAAAGAAGGATTAATTAGAAGATAAAACCTAATTTGGGAAAAAGAGATAATAAGAATGTAGTTGAGGTCTTAGAAAGGTATTTAGGAATTAAAAAACATTATAAATAAATTTATGAGGCCAGGTATATTTTTAATAATTTTTAAGGTTCATTTTCTTTATTAGTTAAGGAAAAATAGTTAGGAGATAAATTTAAATAAGGGGATATTTAGAATCTTGAAGTATTGGTTATTAATTAAAAAGTCTTATAAATAAATTTAGAAATTAAAACATATCTAGAAAAATTATTCTGGGGACAGATTTAGGTCTATTTCTAAATGATAATGATAAATAAAATTATGATTTAAGAGGAAAATAGAAAATAGGAAATGTAAAAGACAATATCTGCCCTTATTTAAAAATATCTTCAATTATAAAAAGAAGGGCAAGATAGTAAAATACCTAGTAAAAATATCACCTTCTGCCTTTTTCCATATAAGCTCCACGTGTCCTTCCATTTCTTTCTATTTCTTTCCATTTCACTTCCACTCCCTCTGTCTCTGCCTTCATTCCCCAAAACCCGAAATCCTTGCTCTCTCTCACTCTCATTCTCTCTTCTCTGCCTCTGTGAAGCAACGGTGGCCACAGCCCAGACCAGCGACGGCGGTCGGCGACGGAGCAACGAAGGAGACGCGCGAAGCTTGGGCCACTCTTAGGTGAGTGATTTCTTCTCATTTTCTTCCCTGTTCTGGCGCGACTTCGAGCGAAATAGGGAAGAGGGGTTTGAATTTCTTTGATGTTTTTGGAGCCTCCGAATTCATAGGAATGGTGTTTCGACCTTTCTCTTGGTTATTTGAGTATCGATTTTGGAAAGGAAGTGGAATAGATTCAAGATTTTCAAATTTCTTCTCCTCTGTTACTGTTCACGCGTAGGCCATTTTTGGGAATTTCTGGGAGTTTGTTGTTTTGGAGCTTAATTACTCGCGATTGTTAGCAATTTTAAGGCTATGGAATGGATTGCATGAATGATTTTGAGGATCAAAGGATTTTTGAATGATTTATTGCCTCCCCTTTTTCTGCGATCCGTCGGCCAAAAGGAGGAAATTTTCAAAATAATATGTGCATAAATTGGAGCTTGAAATGGGTGTTTTGGATGTGTGGTATGATGAAATATAGAATTCTTGGTTGTTTCATTTTTCCTACTCCTTCTTCTTCTGTTTGGCCGAATCCCAACTCTCTTGGAATTGCTTGATTTTGTTATTTTCTTGAATGCATTAACATCTTAAGTATAAGGAAAAGATGACGGAGTAGATGGAATTGATTGGGTGTGGATTGATTTTTGTTCTTCTTACTGTTGTCTCTGCTCGGCCAGGGACTGTGAAATGGCCATTAATGTTTTATTCTGGTTGGGATGTGAGCTGAAGTTTGCCTATTTGTGAATACTTGATGTAGCTGGTTAATGGTTCAATTTTCCCTGTTCTTGATTTACCTGGCCGAGAAAGGAAGAAAGGAGAAAGGATAAAATTTTGGAAATTATAATTCCTAATGTGCATTTTTATGAAGTTTAGAATTTCTAATTGTTGTCCCTACTCTGTTCGGCCAAGAGAAATTAGGTGGTAATAATGTTTTGTCCTGTTTCTGGGAGATAAACTGAATTTATTCAAGTATTGTGTATTGATAGGAAATTATTAGAGGTGTAATTCTGGTTCTTCATATTCTGGCCGTGAGCTTTGTGTAGGAAAAGAGAGAAAAAAAAGAGATATATGACATTGTGAAGTGATTGAACAAGAAATAGGAATGTTGTGGATGGTTATTGTGGTTTAGGTTCTATAGTTTGGATTGTTGTTGGGACTGAATTTCTGGAACTGCTGGTTGTGGTGGTTGATTAGATGAGGAAATAAGAAGGAATGTTATGATATTTGTTAAACAAGAATTAGGAAATGGTTAATAATGTTGACAAGAATGGATGTAGCAATGATTTCTTGTTCTTATTGATGATATGGATTGCTGGTTATTAGTAAGGAAGGAGAATAGTATTATGATTTGTTAATTAAAAAGAGTAGGAAGTTGATATTAACGTTGGATTGTAGTTATAGGTTCTGGAATCCTAATCTTTGATTGGTGGTTGATCACTGACTTCAATGATGGGATTGGAAATATGAGTTTAATAGGGAGTAAAGGAAGAAATATAGAAAGTTAGATTGGTTGTTCTTGGACTTTGTTAGATTTTGATTTAAAATGTGAAATTGAATTTGGTATCCTTTGATTTTGTTAGGTCTTGGTTCAAAATGTAATTTAGATTACATTCCTGGACTACTGGTTGGGAATGGTATTTATTGAATGAAATTGATACTTTGAATGAGGTTTCCAAGTCAATATCACTAGATGGTTATGATGAGTCTTTGATTGGTCTGATTGTGGATTAAGGTAGGATTAAGTAGATGGAGGAAGTTGATTAGTGATGTATTGTTTGGAAGTTTAATTTATGGCTCAAGGATTTTTTTTAAAAGACTAGGACAATGTTTTAAAGTAGATTATAAATAGGTGTCACCACATTTAATAGGGAACTTGGAAGTTAATTAGTGCTAAGCAAATTTAGAAGATTAATCAGTTGTAATGGATGTAAGTTCATTGAATTACTAATTAATTGATAAGAACGGCCAATTTAGTTTAAGAATAGTAAGGATATTCATATGCCTGTGTTGTGTATATATTAATTAGTACTTGTGCAATGTTGATTGCTAATGGTATGATTAATCGTTTAGCTATAAATTTAGATTTAATAGTATTAAAAATGGAAAGGGGTAGAACTATAGGAACGTGAGAGCCGTTTAATTATTATGCTTAAGTTTAGACATTGATGTATTGTTCCGGTATTATAAATATTTATAGGACAAGATAGTGAGATCAAATTCCCAGAGTACATAGAAGAGAAGGAATACAGTAAAGAGTAAACTCAGGATACAGGTAGCAGTTTATTTCATTACATTAAAAGAATTGCATGTATTATTTTGTAATATCTGTTTCAAGTTTACATTATGCATGAAGGTGATAAACCTTGTTAATTCCTGCATAGAAGTTTATGGAGTACTCCAGGCTTAGGTGGTTCGCTACCCCTTTGCCAGTTCAGTTATGTTATAACGGGATAGTTATAATGAGAAATCCTGCAGGTAAGGCCTCCACTAGTTAACGAATATATTGTTAATAGTGGCTGGTAGAGCATTGAGCGCAGGAAGTATGTGTAATTGTGATATTTGTTCAGTTTTATGAAATAAATACATGACAATGCTAGCATGATCATATATGTTAATGAAAGAAACTGCTATTGGGATTTCCAATTTCACCCCCTTCCCCAAACATTTTCAGTACGCAGGATGGGAGAAGCTAGCTGGGGAAGAAGATTAGATGAAGGAATTAGGATTATAATTTGAAAGTAAAAGGTAGTTAAATATTTTAATAAGGTTATTTGTATATGTTGTAAAATTAAATTATTAAATTAATAGTAGAAAGCATAGAAAATAGAATTGTATAAATTTATTAAGGGATTTAAATTTCCTAAGTATTATGAATTACGAATAAACACCCTAAGAGGGTTAGTGTACTTTTAATTGTTTTATTAACCACTTTATTTTATAAGAATATTAAGTTGAATCAATTTGTCCGAAAAGCCCATTCCAACTATCAGAAGGTTGGTATATGTTTAAAAGAAAAAGTTTTAAAATTTTCCGTATTTTTGAGCTTTCGACATTGAAAAGTGGTTGTAATTCAATTAAAAATTGATATAATATAGTAGAAAAATCCAGGTGTTACATCTACCCTCTGGAGTAAGTTTTTCCTCCCTTTAATGTAGGAAGCAAGCGCCATAAATTTCCTAGTAGAGCATCGAGTGTCAAAGGGTGTGGAGTAATCATTCTCCATGTCTGTCATTAACGCATTTGTCGTATAAATGTCCTTATGGTTCGACTGCAATTTTTTCCACTCCTTTGCAGCTGTTGTGGAGGCATCTTTGAATTGATCCTTCTTCCTCATATTGTTGGCTTTAACAAAATATTTCTTAAGTTTTTCCATCCACTCACACGACCTATTGTTTCCTTTCTTTATGTTTCTGCTCCATCTTCATACACCCAAAAAAAATAACACACAAACACATCAACTTTTAAGAGATTCATATTGATTAAACACAAACTAATATGTAATGGTGAAATTTGGATTATTTCAAGATTGCCTATCAAAGTACTTTTGCGGTTATCTATTAGTGCAATGGTGTAATTTTGATTTAACAGTGGAAAAAGGAAACAGTAGTAAAACATGCTTCCAAAAGAAATTCATATATCTTTTTAGGAAAAACTTGAAACGAATCGCAAATCAAGAAATTCATGCATACCAAGTCACTAATAATCAGTGTTCAGAGTTTAAATATATAAACCTTAAGCAACAAACAAACCAAGGCTTAAAATATCATTGATATCATCAAACCAAGATGAAAACACAAGAATCACCATCAAAAGCTACAGATCCAAAAACATGAGAACAAGAAAGAACAGTGTATAAGATAACGATCAATGGTTATACTACATTTATTTTCCTTATTGAAGCTACAAAGTTATATTTTTCATAGACAAAGCCATTTGTTCCATTATGACTCTAGCTGTATGAGCATCATTTCCTCTCGGTGCTTATGCTCAAACTCTGTTCTCAATTAATATGTAAATGACTGGGTTGTTACATTTGTCCTTTATGTACTGTAATAGAAGCAGCCTACAATGTAATTGTTAACTTCTCAAATTGCTTAACAAATTAACATGTTATGGAGGTATACAAAGAAGCAGATTTTTCATTTGCATTAGTAACTTCACAGAATTAATCCTTTAAGCTTAGCAAATGGAAACCAATCCAAATATTGTCCAGTTTAAAAACTAAGAAAACTAATATCCAGTGCAGCTGATGATTATTTATGTTGGAGAGAGCTTTGGACACTACAAATTGAAAGAAAAGTAATTAAACTTGAATATGAGATAGAGAAAGTAAAGCTCAAATTAAACTTTAACATTCTCAAACAACTTGGTCCTAAACTTGTCTTAAGATCTCTGTTACTAGGTATTTCAAGGTAAAAATTAGTAAACTTGAATCAACCATTTATTGTTCATTTATGCATACAAGGAAATTAATACTAGTATAATTAAAACCGTAACTGAGCTAATTCTAGTCTAAAGGGTTCTGTTCAAAATAGGAGATAGGAATAAAATCTACAAACTCATACTTTGATATTCCAATCGCACATTCAGTCACCCACATAGTTAAACTTCAATCATTCAATTGTAATTGTTCCTTTTCGGGAGTTGCTTTAGCTTTCATACTCCTCATTTTCGCCTCTAATACCTTCCTTCATATGACTCCCAACATGCCATGAATATCAACACCATCATTTACACCTTTCCTATATGCCAAAGAACTTAATGGCATAAATCTGGAAAATTTCCAGATTTCAAACACAACTAGATCATCAATTAAAGTACCACTAGCCAAGGATTAACCATTTAGCCCATTTAATTAGCATCAAGAGACTTTGATGATTAGCTTTCAGTCAAATTTCAACCTTTAAAATTGAATAATGACTGCCCTATCTTTAGTTGCTTCTCCCTCTTTGATGACTCAAAAATTTCAGCCCAATCACTCTTTCTCTTAAATCAAACAGCAGCATGCTTCATACATCTAGGAACCAATTCCAAATCTCACACCGTAGCATTTGAAGAAATTGAAGATAAAAGGAATTTGAAAAAGCCTACTATAAAAATAAGCTTCATTTATACTCATATTGCCATTCCTCTGTTTCAAAACAGTTTCAAGAAGCAATCAACATCTTCAATAACTTGTAGCTTCAATTTGTAGAGAAAGTAAAGCTCACTCTATCTTAGATACTTAATACATCACACATCTCAGATTCATGAACTGATTATTAATGATTTTTTTACTAAACTCCCATCACACATAAACATCCCTCATTACATATCGCCACATTTCCACATCAAGCTGGAAAAATAGTCAATAACACAAACAAATAATACACAAAATTCATGTGCAAAAATTTCAAACAGAGTTTCCATTGACATTGCCATTTACCTTATCAACGATGTGGAGACTAGAGCGGCGGCGTGGCATGGCGATTGGAGCAGCGGCGGCGTGGCGAGAAGAGCCCCAAATGAGTGGCATGGCCACTGGAGCAGCAGTGGTGTGGTGCGGCAATGATGAACTAAGCAGCGGCGCCGCACGACGACGGAGGACTGAGCAACGGTGACGGAGCATTGACCGGCGACGTGGCGTTGTGACGATGTCGAGCCCTTTGGTGGGTCTGAAGTTTTGCTTCAGTTCGGTCTCCCCTCTTGTATCCCTCTTCTTTAGTTTATGACATACTTGAGGGTAGAATTGTCTTTTATCCTTTAAGAATTAATTTCACTTTGCCCCTTAGGGGCTTAGTGAAGTTTCAGAAACTTAGGGGGGGAGAATCTGACATTAATTCACTATTATGGGGGCAAGCTGAAATTTTCCCTTACTTATATTCTAATTTCAAACTTTATTTATATATTTTAAAAAAATTTAGTTTTCCGAAGGGTAAACTATAAAACGTGTGGAAAGAAAAAGTTAAGTGAGTTAATTATAAATTAATAATGCTTTCTTTAAAGCGGCCCCATTAACACTGCCTTTTGTTTGTGATTTTCAAATGTGTATGAGTACTCGTGTTTCATTAAAACATGAAGTTATATTATATAAAAATTGTGAATATATCATTTGATTCTTCTTAAACTCCATCATTGCAAAGTACAAGACTCACAAGCATATATATATTCAAATAATTAATAAGTATGCATGAATAACTAGCTGTTGCATAGACTTTAAAGCTACATGAAATGACTAGCTTTTGACAAAGAAGATATGTGTGCGGAAAGGATTTTGAGTTACTACCTCCTCTCCTAATTATAAGAATCAGTTGATGTTTTATGAGGAGATAAAGGAAGCAAATTAGACCCTTAAATCTTAATATATACGAAATATAATTAGATTATATGATAATTTATAAGTAAAATAAATTAATTTTAAAAAAAGATAAATATAAATAATTTAAAATGATATATTTTATATCCTTATTTTTTAAAAAAAAAATCAAATGACTAATTATAATATCAAGTATATCCTTTGATCTTAAAAAGCGGTGGGAATAGGTCAAAGTTATCTGGCACTTACGTCCCAATGTACTTGAAGTTTAATATAGCACATCCAGTAAATATGTCAAACTCTTGTTCAGACGTGTTGTCAGACATATTTAGATAAATAAGCACGCAGACCTTTTCTAAGGCCAAACCTGTGACCTGCACCGAATTTTTAAAAATTTATGCTAATATTATATATAATATGAAATAAATCAATTTTATAATTTTTTTTATAACATTATCATTTTAGTTTCAACTCTAAACTACTTCACATTTCATTGATTAAACACAAAACTCAATCCTTTCATTCATCAATTGTTCACTCATATTTATCTCTTCTCTTCAATCACTTAAGGTGCAAGGTTAGATATCACTCATTATTTTCTAATTTGTATGATATGTTGAAGCATTGTAATTATTGTAACTTGTAAGTTATTTTAGTTTTGCGTAAACGATTACATTATAATCTTACAAATAGCTTATCACAACTTTAATGGTAAAAAAATAAATGAAATCTAGTTTTATAGTTATAAATATTTTTTTGAGACATATTGATGACTCCTCATTTATCATTGATTTAGGGCATATTTAGAGTGTATTTGGGGAGTCGTCAATGCTAATTAAGGGTATTTTAAAAGCTTTTGAAAGAAAATTGTATAAATTTGTCATATCAACTTATTTTGATTATCTTTTGAGAAAAATATAATAATTTATTAGAAAACTTAATTGGCATGATTCTCTCAAATTTATGCATGTTTTGGATAGGTAAATATGGATATTGTAAGTAAGGAAAGAGAAGAAGATCAAAGGAAAATAGAAGAGAAAGCTGGAACTCATTTATGGAAAATAGCAGAAAATTGCTTCTGGTGCCATGACATTGCGCCAAAAACCCTAAAACACACAACATCATTTTTATCATTTTTAAACACCTAGGGCAAGAAATTGAGAGACTCGCAGCTCCTTTTTCACCATAAAACCCATAGAAATGATTATATTTGTCGGTGCACACAAGTACGGAGCTAGGGTTCACAGAATTGGAGCTTGAGAAGAGAAAGTGGTAGAGACTCTTGCCCTATAGTAGTAGACTTTTCTGGTTTTATTCAATTATTTACTACTTTTGTGATTTGAATATGGGATTTCTTTGTATTCATTGCTTTAATCCATTCAAGAGTAGCTAAAGAGTTTGTTCTAGGATTTATTCAAACATTGTATGGATTGCAACCTAATTTTTCTTCTTCTTTTAGCAATTGATGACTACTTGTGTTGATTCATTTTATTCTTGCCTCTATTTGATTGGCCACCTTGTAGAGTGATGTGTCATTCAAATTATGCTCAAGAGAGATAGTTTAGGTGTAGAACTTGGGTGAATCATATTAGACTTGAAGTTTAAATTAACTAACAGATGGTTTGCTAATAGAATAGAGATATATCTACTGACATAGTATTGTCAGATTAAGATCGGCTCTTAAGGATTAACTTTCATTAGGATGTAACAAGAGATTGAGCGGTTTTAATTAGAAGTATAGAATTTATTTTGACTCAAGAAAGTATTTTAAAAGCTTGAGAACCTTAGACAAACAAAAATTGTAATTTAAAGACTAAATGAAGGGAAAATTAATTAGGGTTCATGAAATACAACGTGAGAATTAATCATAGGCTTAGTTCATCGGTAAATTAAAACCTTTTTGTATGTTTCTTTATTTCTATCCTAAAATAGTTTTCAAAACCTGTTTTCTAAAAGAATTTGATTAGTTTAACTTAGTTGAATTCATTAGCATGTTATTTGATTATGAATTTAAAATAAATCTCCGTGAAAATGATAATTTTATACTACTCGTGATTCATACTCTTACGAGCGAACACATATACTTTTACATACGTCTAAAAGGTAATACACATAATTAGAGATATATAGGTTTATAAGAATATTTAAATGGCTACATCTTAAATCCTGTTGAAGGCTCATGACAAAAGGAAATCATATATACACACACACACACTCTCGTGAGACTTTACATTTTTTTTTTTTGTAAATTTAGGTCTATTTAGTCAAAGCCTAACTTGTCCCAACCCATTTCCAACCCATTTCCACCCAAGTATCCACATATGTGATATATATGTGTGGGTAAAAGAAATTGAATTAAAAGCATTCTTCAATCGATCAGAAGAGATTGATAAGACTCGCTTGTAACAATTAAGTTCCACATAAACGAGACATATTTTGGTGTGCACCAGATTGGTTCTAGAAGCCATCTGATGAATCTCATATACGGGCCCCATCATCCCTCTTTCTTTCTCCTATGTCCTAGACACAGATAAGCGACCAAGACCCGTTCATGAGCATTTAACTGATAATTTGACTTCCCTCACCCACTCGGGATTGCATTCAAAATATGGCATCCATATTTTAAGTATCATCAAGGTGAGAGGCAGATCCATCAATTAGTTTAATAAACTACTTTCAATATATTTTAAAATTACGTTTTACATAGGCATAATTCTCTTAAATACTTAAGCCGAACAATATGTTTGAGAGACAAAATTAAAGAAATGAGTTGATTTTATATCTTGAATTTGGATTCCTTAATCAAATTCATTCCATATAATGCATGTAAAGAGAGGATGAATTAGGTTGGATTATGAGTACCCTATCTAGTCAGATTTTGGCCGTGATCTAATCTGAACAGTTTAAATTTGAGTTTTTGAAAGTATTTATTTTTAATAAATTTAATGAGTATATAATCTAAAATAAAGATAATCTTATAATTATCATTTCTTTAAAAATAATTTTTTATTAAAAAATAGTTATTTTTTTAAAAATCAAATATGGACTGTTCAGATCAAACTTGGACGACCCATATCCGATGAGGTCCTGATAAGCTCCTAGATTTCATATATTTCATCACATTTTCCCTCACTCTTGTAAATAATTTTGTGAATAAAGAGTCGAAAAGAAAACAAAAGCTAACAGAAAGAAAGAAAGCGAAGATAGATGTTATATGTGAATGAAATGTAGAGCTTAATGGATATAAACTTGAGTTATTTGTAGAACTCATCAACCCTCTTTCTCTCATTTGTAGGAAGAGGTGGACAAGTGGAAAAGCTGAGAAGAAACCAGTGAAACAAGAAGAAGAATTGGAGAAAAAGCAATTAAGAGAACATGGAGCCAGAAAAAGTGTGACCTCGCCGTGAGCTCGCCACGACGAGGAGGTGTTGATTCTACCCTCCTCTCATTGTTTGAGGCCACGGCGAGATGGCGGCGAGCAGAGTCTTCTGCTGCTCGTTTTGATTAAATTTAAGCTGACAGAAAAGGATATAAGCTAGGGTTTTCGAGAAAACAGAGAGAGACACTCTTGAACACGATTTTTGGGAGTTGGGGAGCTACAAGAGAGACATTGGAAGTGCTTGGAAACTTGGAGGAGCTTGGAGATTGAAAATTCATACATCTTAGTTTCCCTTCTTCTTCCTTTTTCTCTTCTTGTCACTACAAAAAAAGCGGCATTTAGTAGCGGTTAAAACAGTTGATTAGTAGCGGTTTTAACCGCTACTAAGTGGTTACTAGCGGTTTTACATTCCGCTAGTAAATCACCCGTGACTAACATTTAGTGGCGGTTATAAAAACAGCTGGTAATATGGTCAACACCGCTACTAATCCAGTAGCGGAAACAAAAACCGCCACTAATAAGATACTAGCAGCGGTTCAGAATCGCTACTATTGAGGAAAAATTAGTAGCGGTTTGTGAACCGCTACTGGATGCTCAAAAATATAAAAAAAAATTCTGATCAGACCTAATTTTACTATTTGCAATAATGTTTAATTTTATAAAACATTTTTAAAAAATTTAACATTAAACATTCATAAAAAAAATTTTATCACATTTTCTCAATTGTTATATCCAAAATGATATGTCAAATAAATAATTCATAGTATGAAAAAAGGTGATTATAACTAATCAATTTAATTTAATAATATTCAAATGAAGATAGTGAGTACGTACACATGAAAACAAAAACAAAAAAAGTTAGCAGATATATATGATTGAAAATTGAATGAAATAATTAGAATAAAAAAAATAAAAGATAAATTAATGAGATTGATGGAAAAATTAAGAGCATAGAAAACACCTATAGCGGCGCTTTTTTGACCCCTATAACGGCGCTTTTGAAGTGCCGCTATAGCTAGCGCCGCAATAGGTCAGATGACCTATAGCGGCGCTTATAAAGCGCCGCTATAGGTGACCATATAGCGGCGCTTAATTAACCAAAAGCGCCGGTATAGGTTATGTTTTAATTAAATTTTATTAAAACTGAAAAGGCCTATACCGGCGCTTTTTGTAAGAAGCGCCGGTATAGGCCTCTCTATAGCGGCGCTTTTGGGTAATAAAGCGCCGGTATAGGCCTCTCTATAGCGGCACTTTTCGTAAAAAGCGCCGCTATAGGTTGTATTTTTTTTAAAATATAGAATTTGTATTTTAATTCACACCCATCTGCATCATTGCAAAAATTCCAGCAATTCTATACAATTCCAGGCAATCCATATACACCAATAACTCAAACAGAGAAGAATATGTACAATAAGACCAAAAGCTATATTGTTCAATTAAGAAAAAAAGCATGCATTTATATAAATAGTATCAACTTAAAAAAATTTCACAGCCCATCACAACAGAATTCACAGAGCATTTATATACATAAAGTATTAATATTTTCACAAAGCAAAAATTTCATACAATTAAAATAAAACACCACACAATAGGATTCATCGGAAAATACCAAAACTCAATAATCTGATATGTCCTAGCCTTCTGAATTAAAGAAAAGAAAGATAAGGCTTACTTCAAGGTCCTTTAGCTCAAAGTAAGCCTGCTAGCAACAATAGGATTCTTCGCCCTCAAGTGTCGAGCAATAATCTGTAAATATTATAAGGAAAACAAAAAGCGAATAGATTTTATTTAAGTTAATGTTCTTGCCTCCATTGTAATTTGAACTTATGTGAGGCAGAGAAGAAGTAACGAAGAAAATAAAAAAAAAGTAGCAAAGCAGGTGAAGAAACTCACATGTATCGGTGGAGGAGGGAGAACCAGCGACGGAGGAGAGAGCAACGGCGGCGGAGGAGTGAGAACCAGTGGCGGAGGAGAGAGCAACGGCGGCGGACGACTGAGCAACGGCGCGAAGGGTCGCTAACAAGAGAGCAACATCGGCGGAGGACGGAGAACGGCACATTGGATCTTGGGGTTACAAGGAGGGAGTTAACGGCGGCGGCTTAAGGATCGACGGTGGCTGCAAAAGCACGGTGAACACGGGAAAGAACAAAAGAGCAAGGAGGAGGAAGAAAGAACAAAAAAGAAGACAGACACGGGAGGGAGAGGGGGGTCATATTAAAAGACTATACCGGCGCTTTCTTTAAAAAGCGCCGGTATAGGGGGGTCCGAAATTTTTGGAGGGAAATTTCCCTCCAATTTTTGGCCCCCTATACCGGCGCTTTTTGAAAAAAGCGCCGGTATAGCTATTTACATTTTAATTTTAAATTATTATTTTAATTATTATAAAAAAACGAAACAGAATATATAATATTAAATAAAGCCTATACCGGCGCTTTTTTAAAAAAGCGCCGGTATAGGTATTATTGCTTCTTTTTAATATTAATTAATTTATTTTATTATTATAATGATTTAATTTAAAAAAAATACGAATATTTTATTCATTTCTTTCTTTTTAATATTTAATATTTAGTCTTAAATTCTTATATCAATTATTAATTATTATTTTCTATTTAAAATTCAAAAAATGTAATTTTTTGTTAGAAAATAATATTAATTAGTATATCAGCCTATACCGGCGCTTTCTTAAAAAAGCACCGGTATAGGTGGTCCGAAATTTTTGGAGGGAAATTTCCCTCCAATTTTTGGCCCCCTATACCGTCGCTTTTTGAAAAAAGCGCCGGTATAGGTATTATTGCTTCTTTTTAATATTAATTTATTTTTTATTATTATAATGATTTAATTTAAAAAAAAATACGAATATTTTATTCATTTCTTTCTTTTTAATATTTAATATTTAGTCTTAAATTCTTATATCAATTATTAATTATTATTTTCTATTTAAAATTCAAAAAATGTAATTTTTTGTTAGAAAATAATATTAATTAGTATATCAGCCTATACCGGCGTTTTCTTTAAAAAGCGCCGGTATAGGTGGTCCGAAATTTTTAGAGGGAAATTTCCCTCCAATTTTTGGCCCCCTATACCGGCGCTTTTTGAAAAAAGCGCCGGTATAGGTATTATTGCTTCTTTTTAATATTAATTTATTTATTTTTATTATAATGATTTAATTTTAAAAAAATACGAATATTTTATTCATTTCTTTCTTTTTAATATTTAATATTTAGTCTTAAATTCTTATATCAATTATTAATTATTATTTTCTATTTAAAATTCAAAAAATGTAATTTTTTGTTAGAAAATAATATTAATTAGTATATCAGCCTATACCGGCGCTTTCTTAAAAAAGCGCCGGTATAGGTATTATTGCTTCTTTTTAATATTAATTTATTTTTTATTATTATAATGATTTAATTTAAAAAAAATACGAATATTTTATTCATTTCTTTCTTTTTAATATTTAATATTTAGTCTTAAATTCTTATATCAATTATTAATTATTATTTTCCATTTAAAATTCAAAAAATGTAATTTTTTGTTAGAAAATAATATTAATTAGAAAATCATTAATAATCAGTTCATGAATCTGAAATTTTTGGAGGGAAATTTCCCTCCAATTTTTTGCCCCCTATACCGGCGCTTTTTGAAAAAAGCGCCGGTGTAGGTGAATTAAAATAAATAATTAATATTTTAATATTTAATATTAAACTTTTATTTTAATTATTATTAAAAAACAAAAAATTATTTATTACTAGCCTATACCGGCGCTTATACAGAAAGCACCGGTATAGGTATTTTAATAAATAAATAAATAAATAAATGATAAACTGAAACCCTATACCGGCGCTTTTTGTACCAAGCGCCGGTATAGGCTTACCTCTATTCCGGCGCTTTTCTTGGTAAGCGCCGGTATAGGCTCATTCTTTACCAATACCGGCGCTTTTTTCCATAAGCGCCGCTATTGTTGCGTCGCAACAGGATAATTCTGTAGTAGTAGAGGAGAAGAATTGAGAAGGAAGGTTTTATGAGGTTGAATGAAATGAGGAGAGGAGTAGGTATTTATAATTGTTGTAGGCGGGAATCAGTAGCGGTTTTAGTGGCGGTTAAGAGAACCGCCACTAACTGCACCAAAAACTGGTACTTGCGCATTTAGTAGCAGTTCTTGAGAACCGCTACTAATAGTAGCGGTTATTTGTTTGGAAAACCGCCGCTTAAACCGCTACTAAATTACGCCTGCAATTAATGAATTTGTTAAGTTAGTAGCGGTTTTAAGAGAACCGCCACTAACTACACAAAAAACCGCTACTAATTAGTAGCGGTCTTCAGAGAACCGCCACTAACTACATGACCTTCCAATTTCTCGCGGTTTTTCCAACACAATCGCCACTAATGTGACGCCACTAAGTTTCCCGCCAATTGGCGCCACTTTAGTGGCGGTTTTGTGAGACTAACCGCCACTAAATTACGCCACTATCTTTAATATTGGTCAAACAGATAGATTTAGTCGCGGTTTCTTATTAAAACCGCTACTAATGTGTAATTAGTGGCGGTTTTAGTTTTCCGCTACTAAATGAACTGCCAGTAAACCATGTTTTTTTTTTGTAGTGTGTGTACCATGAACTCTTATCCAATTTTGGTTTTTTGTTTAGATACATTTATGTGTAACTAAAACTTCCTCTAGGGTTACTTTGAACCATTTTATGGATTGAACTTTGTATTTCCCTTCCTTTGATGCTATGAATGAATTTATATGTATGGATTTACATCTTACTCTTTATTATACAAGTGCTTGATCACCACTTGCTTTGGTTAAATGAAATATGGTTTGAGAAAGTGTTGGATGGTTAATTGGTAACATAGAGATATAGTTATTAACCTAACATAGTCATTATGAGGTTGGTTGAGCATTGTAGCTTGCATTAATTGTGGCGAGAGATTGTGCAATTAATGCAAACATAAATTTGATTTTGACTTGAGAAAGCTTTTTTAAATGCATTTAAAACCTTTGTCTCATACATTAATTCATTGGGATGCTAAAGAGGAAGGGATTTAATTAGTTCATGAAGTAAAATTGGGATAAGTAGCCCTAGGTTTTCATTATCTTGAACAAGTGTGTTTACTATCACCTACATATATTTTATAACTTCGTGTAAGCAACTTTTATTTTAAACTCAATTTTTAATCATTTCTTACTCATTTCTAATTAATTGCTCAATTGGTACTAGTTAACTTGCTTATATCATAATCCTTGTGAAACGACACTTTTTCCTATACTACTTTCTTTTATTTGACGACCCGTACGCTTACGGTAATGACCACAAATGGTCGATAAGCCCAAACCAAGGTCCCAAACCAATTCGTGTGTTCTCTTCTCTTTTTGTTTTGTTCTTCAATAAAATGTTTGAATTAAATATCATTCAACACTTCAAATATTTTTCTAACAACACTCAGCATAGTAAGGTAATTTTGTATGTACACATCAGAGTCCTAGGGTATTATTTAGTAGCACGTAGTAATCTAAAAATTTTTTCTTGCATCCAACAAATCCTAAAGTAGTATTCCAGTCTCATTCAATATCCTAAATTTAGAGTATTCATTACTATTAAAAAATATTTGAGGATGTTGGACGCACAAAAAATGGAAAAATTATTTTAAAATATTGGTTGCTGCTTGAAAAATTTATACTTTATAATACTAGATTTACCAACAAAAATATTTAAGATATGGAGCACTAAAAATAAATCCTCCACGCAACTTAACTCAAAAATTTGTATATGTGTGTTTTTTTTTTTGGTGATAACTCATCCACCCCTTCTCTCCTCTCTTCAGTCGTTCCTTGTTTCAGTCTGAGTCTCTCTATATTATGTACGAAGAAAAAATTGCACCTCTCATCACTAAATGTAATCCTTGAAGCTATAAATTTGGATGTTTGAAATCTTTGTTTGAATTAATAATTCTACCACTACATATAATCATCATGCAGGAACAACCTTATCATGATGTGGCAATCTGACCCTAAAAACATGTTCTTCACCAGTACAATTATCAACCTTGACAACCCAACGACTACTACTCCTAAATTTTCCCAAACCACTTGCACCATAATTCCTATTTTTCGTACCCCCAGTAATAACGTTATTATGATTATTATTGCCACCACCAAAATCTCCAAACCTAGTCACAAGCAACCCTTTCCCTATTGGCAATAACTGAGTCCTTGTCCCACCACAAAACCCCCAACAACAACAAGTCATATTCATCATCGACCCTTTACACTTCATAGCATTGTACCCCACAACCACCGTTTTCTTCTTCTCCGGCGCCACCGCCGCCACGTCATTGAAGATCTCTTGGTGGTTCTCAAGCTCACAGTCAACAACTATAAAGTCTGCGTTTTTGCATAATGGTTCTGATGTTAGGAGTTGATGAGGTTGCCCAATGAGGAACTGTACTTGATGATGATGACATGATGAGATGTCGTTGTTGGAGAGAAATGATTTGGTGGGAATAAGGTGGTCTTGGGTGGCGGCGATGCAGATGACTTGGCCGTGAGTTTGGGCTGCGGCCGCCAGCATGGCAAGGAGGATGGTGTGGTCAGGGGGTGATGATGGAGAGGGAAGCATAAGCATTGTTTGTGAGTTATTTCCTGCTGCTATGGCTGATATGAACTCTGTCACGTCTGGCTCTTTGCTTCTTTCACCCTGCATATACATCATTCATTCAACAATGAGGAAGTTTCAGGGAAAAAAGCTTCTCAATGTGGGTCCCACAATCTCTTCCAGCTCTCTCTACATGATGGCCTTGTTTTATTATATCAAAGGGTATATATAATCTCTATGGAGACTTAGGACGTAAAGGTTTTGACCTTTTATAACCGATGTGTTTATCTGTATTTAAATTTGTGTTTTATTCTTACGAGGTTATACTTATCACTTCAATCAATAGCTTTGTTAGTTATCTTGACTTTTTCTAACGAAGAGGATCGATGAACTTATTATAATAGTCTAACTTCCACCTAAAGATTCTATTTTTATTTTTACTTGTTTGTGATGGATATTGTCTGTTTAAAAATTTTGTTCTCTTAACACCCCAAAATTGTTAATTAATTTAGTGAAATCCAAACGGAGAGGCGTATGTAGAAGGGGTTAACAGTGGTATACAAGTCCCATTTTGAGAGCTCACTCACTTTCTTTTTGGAAGCATAATGGCACACACTAATAATGATAAAAGGGATCAAATCCGTGACCTCTTACACACGCCACTTACATGAGAATATTATACTCATGCCACTAGGCTAAGGGCATTGGGCAGAGCTCACTCACTTTTGACTTTTATACGCTGGAGATTGATGTCTTTACTGAGAGGCCAAGATGTAGAGAGAGAGAGAGAGAGAGAGAGAGAGAGAGAGAGAGAGAGGAACAAATCTCCTTATTAGGCTTAAATCTAAAGCATATGAGAAATATATAGAAGGGGTAGGGACTTGATATATAGATAAAGATTAGAGGAGATTGAAATGAAAGACTCACCATTTTGAAAGCAGAAAGATAGGCTTTGGTGGCATTTTCCGCAGACCAGGAAGCCATATAGTCTATCTTGTGTGAGTGATAGATGATGAGTGAGACTGAGATTATATTCCTGTCTCTGATGAATGAGAGTGCTTTTCGATGGTCTTTTATATAAGGTTCTTGCTCAGACATATATTCAACCATATTCACTCCATTATTACTTTTGCTCACATGGTATAGCTAGCTAGCTACCTTATGTGTCTTTCTAACTACCTCTCCACCTAAATAACGATCTCTTTTTTTTTTTTGCTTTCTTTTATTTAGATGTATATATGCAATTCATTAATTGTATTATCCTATATCAAACATTCTCCCTCTTTATTAATGACTAGAACAATAATCATGCTAATCCTTAATATATGAGTTGAATAACTAGTTTATGGATATATATTAAGAAAAATCAATTAAGTTAATTATTAGTTTGTAACAAATATGTGTCAATTTGTTATTATTAAATAATTTTTTTAATTATGTGCATTATAATTACCCATGAATGGAAATCCTCTTACTATGTGCAACCATCAATATGATATTTTTCAACTGAAAATATTATAAATTTGGATGTGAAAATGGATTGGTCTAATATATTTTAGACCAAAATAAACATTTTTCTAGCTCATATATTTGGGATCAGCTATAATATAAGTTTATAAGATTAATAGCCAGCTTAAGTAGATCAGAAGAAATTAGCCTCGTGATTCTTTTTTTTTTTTTTTACATCATACTAAATTAAAGAGCTTTTCCTCAATTTAGATTCTAATATAGCTGGAATCCTAATTTGTTAGTAGTATCAAACGTCATGTCATCGTTAACTGCAAAGGCTATAATGGTTTAACGGATTTAATTAGACTCATTGTTCAAGTGAGCAGATAGGATTGAACTATATATGTACGGGTCCCATGTGAGTTATCACTCAAATGATTTAGATCATGATTCCCATTAAACATAAGTTGTATTATAGGATATCCCCCGCCGGGGAAAAAAAGGTGTACATAGCTAGGTTATTAATTGAATAAATTTTAATTAAGAAATTAGGTTTAATATATGCAATATCAGTGAATCACAAAATGTATGTAATATGCTTTCATTAAAAAAGGTATGTAATGTTCGTATTTATATGGTTTTAGTATCGTTTATTTGCCTTGATTTCCTTGTAAATTTAATTAATGACAATTTGGACAATATTTTTTAATTTAATTAATTAATCATATCGATGTCGTCTATCTAGCTAAGGAAATATAAAAAATGCTAATTAGGCCAGTATGAAGCAAACAACGTTTTTAGGCTTATAAAACACATGCAATGCAGGTTCTTTTGTAACATGAACAATGCTTTTATAATATGGATTGTCTTTAACCAATAGCCCTATTTAAACCACCAAACTCTTTGCTTATAATTAGTTAATTAGCAAATTAATAAAAATGTTTACCAAAAATCTCTAGGAAGCCCTAACCATGATAAATGCATCTTTGGAAACAAGGATAAGTTTAACTGAATTTATAATCCACATGCTTGTGATGGAAGAGTTAATTATTAACTATCACATGCATGTAATAACATTATTTTAGTTTTTAATTTCCTTAATTAAAATAGTATGTCCTAATTAAGCCATGAAGCATGTATACATTCCTCCTAATCTTGAATTCTTCTTCCCCACTCATTTAAATTACATGAGATTAAAAGGACAACAACAAATCTTATCTTGTTTCATGAGATCGGCCACATGATGGCACAACATTGTACTATAGTAACAACACAATTTAGGAATAATTTGCTAATCAAAAGTCTGATGATATAACTTTGTTCGATATATTCGCTTCATCTTTTATCGCAATAAGGGATTCCAGGAGAGAGAAAAATAAAAATTTATAACAGAAAAACCAGAAAGATCCACCAGCAACTTGTTTGAGGAGTTATATATAGAAAATCAAAGGGTACCTATAGAGGCAGGCCAAGAGGTAGAACCCTAATTCAAAGGTAGCATATGACTGAAAAAAAGAAGAAAATGAGCTGGCTATACTGAAGTCGCAAGTCCTACTTGATTCCTTGTGCACACAGAAACCCTAACACAGATCTACTTCACATCCCAACTTGCTTCCCATCCTTATAACATCACCCCCAACATGCCACCCTCCTTCACTAAATTTTCTGTCTCTCTGTCTCTCCTTAATTTTCACTATTCTCTATTTGACATCCTCTTTCCAACATACAAAACTTTTCATTAATAGTTACCACCATCTAAAAGTTCCTAACCACTATAATTCAATCAACTTTATTGATATAATTAATTGCATCCTTTAACTTGGTGGTTTGCTTTTATCTCAAGCAAATTTATACAGAGTGCGACTTATAGTATAAAGGAATTTATTAGTTATATATATATATATATATATATATAATGGGATTGATTCCAATCACTATAAATTGACTATATATGTTCACAACATTTTAGTTGATCTTGGATCCTAACTGTATATTATTAATACTTATGCCATTGATTCAGTTAACCAACCGATCCGTTGATAAAAGACAAAACTTTACGGTTATGTATGGTAGACAAAAGGATTATGAAAGATCAAAATTAGATGATTACTATTCATAGAAAAGTGAGGAAACGGACACATAGTACAGATAAATAATCAATATGATATGATAAATTCATCATTGGTATTAATATATATATATATAATTGAATAATAACTAAATAATAACTATACATGGTAAATAATATATAATATATGTTGATGCAGAAGAAAAGAAATTTGTCTGAATGTTGGCATTTATCCTGTGCCGTGGTCCACTTGCACCAAAAATACACAAGCTGAAATTGAACAAGTGTTGAATTCTAATTTGTTTTTTCCGCAGTGCGTGAAGAAAATTCAACAAGAGGACAGTGTTCATTGCTTCATGTTTGATCCATCAAATAAGGAAAAGAAATGAATGAGAGAACGTGAATTCTGAAGAAGGGGCGAGATAGGTGTGTGTGAATATTATACACATACACATACACATACACACAGTCCTTTCACAACAAGCTATACATAAATATATAGATTCTGCAAAATCATTGATTTTTGTATGGGTGTATCTGAATACAATATACGAATATGCTAGAATCTAGATATGGTACCTTGTACTGTGACATTATCTTGGTGTCTGTATGAAATTAATTAATGGTACGAAAAAAAGAAAGAGAAACATACGGTTCCCGTGGATTTTTTTTGTATGATAATTGTACATACATTGCCACGTACGTATACGTACTCCTCAGTATTATTTTTCTATCAGCTGATGATGGATCTGTCCGTGATCTTTGTTTGTTTGACAAGAAACAAGACAATTCAATGAATATTTTCATCGACACATTACTTAATTAATTATACGATGCATGTGATTCAATCACTTCTTTATGTATACAACACACATACAAGTGGTAACATAACATAATTTTTTATAATTGCTCACAACTCACAAAGGTTGAACAAATTGATTAAAGAGCAGAAAAAATATTTTTATGGGACAAAAAAAAATATTTTTTACACCTCTTAGGGGTTTCATATATACATAAAGTTGTGAGTTCAAACTCTTTGTAGAAATAGAAAGCAAAATAAGTGTGAGAGTTATAAGAAAAAAAAAAAAAAAAGATAGTCAAACTTGGTTTTACAAGTTGTCTAAACATGATTACATATATATTGGATAGGCTCGTTAGTCAGGTTAAATATCTATTAATTAATGGCACATAGGTTCCAAAAAATTTTTTACTAAAAAAGGATAAGTTGTGAATATTGATTAAGGTAGTTACTATATTTATATATATAATAATTTCATTTTTAAATCAAGCATATAAGTCTTATATAGATCGCATTATTTGTTGCAATTATCTAATATGGAATTCGTAACTTATTTTGAGTAAGTAAATTTTTAGGCTGAACAATTATTAAATTGACTTTTTGAAACTGGCATTGGGATAATGGTATTATTTGCTCCGGAAGTTTTACCTAATGATCACTGGGTGTTCGAAAGTTTTTTTTAACCAATTTTGCTCCAAAAATTCATAAAACATAGCAATTTTACTCCACTTTTATCCAAGGTTAAGTTTGACTATTAACTCAATTAAATATCCTACGTGGCACAGCAACTCATGTCTTGTCAATGGACTCATTTGCCACCTCAACAAATGAGTCAGTTGACTAGCAATGAGTTGGCGTGCCTCATGGAATATTTGATTGGGTTAACAGTCAAACTTAAATGGTGGGGCAAAATTGCTATATTTTGTAAATTTTTTGGACAAAATTGGGAATATTTGACTGGGTTAACAGTCAAACTTAAATGGTGGGGCAAAATTGTTACGTACGTTTTGTAAATTTCTTGGACAAAATTGATAAAAAAAAAACTGTCGGATACCCAGTGATTTTTAGATAAAACTTTCGGAGTAAATATGACTCTCATCCCAACCGACATTTCTCCTAAAGAGTAAGCTTTTCAAACTTTAAAATTTGTTTATCATGATAATATTTATCTTTTTTGTTGATTTAATTTATTTTGAATACTTTTATATGATATATGGTGATAAACTTTTAAAATATACTTATGAAAATTTATGTTACATCGATTGTGTTAGGGAAAATTCCAAAAAAAGACCCTCAAATTATAAAAAGGACACTTTGCTACAACGAATTTCGGAAAGGACAGTTTAGTACAATGACTGAATTGTCCAACCCCAAATTAAAATGAAATGTCTAAAATGGCCTTGGTTCAATTATGTGATTCCTAACTTCCAATAAGGCTTCCCAACTTCCCTCAAGGGATTCCCAAATTAGTTGTAGCAAGGGCATTTTGGACATTTCCTTTTAATTTGTGGTCGAGAGAATATATTTTCTTATTATTAATTAGGTTTGGCAACATCTATTCTTCAATGTTTTAAACTAATATCTGTGCAAACGTAAAAAAGTTCACAATAAAACCTGCCGCTAACTAGCTGCATATGTATATTTGAGAGATAAGGAACATATAGTATATTAAAAAAGCTAAATTTTGGCTCTTGAAGACAAGGTTTTTCAACTAATACGAATGTATTATTAGATGACTAGATGTTACATTAAAGAACAAGCAACAATAAACAATTTAAGGATGATTATTTTTTGCTTGAAGACAACATGTTTCAACTGAAATGGTAAAGTGGTAGAATAATGTTAGTTGAGTAGAAGTTATATTTTAGAAACATGGATGAACAGGTAGTATATTAAAAAATTATGGATCTGATGGCAACTTCTTTAAAAAAAAATATGCATGAGATAAGAAAAATGCAGTGTTTATAGATATTGAGGTCTTTAACTAAGAGAATGATCTAAAGGATTAATATTTCTAAAATAAAAAAAAAGATACTTGAGGGCGGGATGGGACTCGGCACCATTAATCATGTCCCGTCCTGAAAATTTTTGGGATGGGATGTTCGGGATTGGGATCGGACGACTGGGGCGGGATAAACTTGAACACCCCTACTATTAATTTAGAAGGTGGCTCTAAAAGGTGTAAAGATTTTAGTGCTCTTGGAGATAAGATCACAAGAATGAGAGGGAATAAAGCAGGAAAAAAAAATATTTGTCTACTGGGGTTCTCTAATTGGCTTTTCTGGAACACTGATTTGAAAACATAATCAATTTAGTCAAGAGTAGCTGGTCAAAGTCTCAAAGGAATGAATCAACCTTGGTTTGTTCTATGAATGATGTATAAATTGTGGTGGGTTCACCCTTTAACTCTACCAGCAGTATGAGACATTTCTGCTGAGCCTGCTTCCAAATAGCACAACTTCTGGAAATTGATACAATTGGAGATTTAAAAAAATCAGTAAGAGAGAAAATTGATTGGGATTTCCTGATCAATTATTGGAATATATAGGAGTAATTAATAGAATGAGAACCTTAGCTTCAAGAGATTAGCTAGCTGCTTGAGCACTTAGATAAGACTTTCGAGTTGTTACTAAAGCCTTGGGGTATGATAACATTACAAGCTTTGAGAAGAGAGCCGAAGATTATATAGAAACTTGAGAGATGAGTAGAAAAACAGTCCATATAAAACGAAAAAGATGTTGAGAAAATTAGAAGGGATTGACCAAGCAAGAACCAGAAGAAAAGACAGACAGTAAGGTAAGTATCTCAAACAAGCAGAAAATGAATTATGGAATGAATATAATAAAGTATTGGCTCAGGAAAAATAACTCAAGAAAATGAAATGAGGTGATTGTTTTAGACAAGATAAGATGATATTAAGTAAATATTAGTTTTATAAATTACATATTATTGTTAAAATACTGTGTTGAGGTTTGGCATTTCTGCAAGCGTACGAGTTGTCAAAAGTAGTATAGAAAATGTTATCGTTCCAACAGGGACTAAGGCAAAAGAGGATTAATAATTACAATTATGTTATCAAATAGGTTAAGTAAAAAGTTTTCTATTTTGAAATTCAAATGTACCTACAATGAAAATAACTTGACAAAAACTAAATTAAAACTATAATTCAAGAAAAGAGGAGCCTAGGATTATTTATCCACTTTGTATTTCATGATGCTTAATTGACCCACCTCTAATGATAATTAATGAACATTAAGTTGTTGCTTGAAGTCGTACTCATTTGAATAGCTCTCTTGAGCCTACCCAAACCTTAATTAACACTAATATGCACAATCTCTTACTACATATTATGTTAACTAATCTTTATAAACAGTCCACTTCAAATTCACAAAGTTTGGTTAATGAATATCTCTATCTCACTAACAAACTCTCTATCCCGATTTGGAATCTTAAGACAAGAAATTTAACTTAGTTCTATGCTTAATTATGCTTTCTCAAGCCACTAATTAGGCAAACAAGCTAAATGTTGGCTACCACTTAGAAAAAATAAAGCACAAGTTAAATCCACAACCTAATAATACTTAATCATCAAGAGAGAAAAAGTTCCAAGCATCAATAAATACAAAGTTTCAAAATAAACCTAGAACAAATTAACTAGCTACTCATAACTACCAATAAAATCATCTCATCAGCAACCATCATAAGTTCAGAGCTTAGAATCATACAACAAAATTAGGAGGAAGAGGAAAATGAACAAGAAATTGTTTAGAACACTCCCAGAAATGCCGTCCTTCTCCTCCCCCTACAAATTCCTTGATGCTAGAGAGATAGATGATGATCAATTGTACGAATCAGCTCCCTTCTCTTCTCCCTGTTATTTCTCCGACCAAGCAACTCGGCGGCGGCTTTACTCTGTTAGTGGTTGTGACTTCGATGATGCTGCTGACGGTGCCTACGGAGCCCAATCTCATGCTCAGGGGAGAAGCCGATGAAGATGAAGATTACACAGTGAAGTTGCGGCTTCTCCCTTTCTCGATCTCACTGTGTTTGTCGCTCTCTTTCTCTTCTCCCTCGCAAATCTGATTCTCGCCTAAGCATCACGAAGAAGATGATGAAAATTATGAACAGTTAAGTGTGCTGCCCTTCTCTTCTCTGTATTCCTCTTCTCCAAATCTCCTTTATGCTACGTTTGGTTCAGTAGAACCAGCGTCCAAGAAGTGTTAGAATCTTAAGTTTTGATGAGGACTGGCCCCATAGATAACATAAGTAAATAGAGTGTAAGTTACCTTTAAATTAAACAAGTAAAATCTGATAGGTAACAGATTACTATCGCTAGAGCTAAAGACTATCGCAAATCAAAAGCCCAAAAATAGCTGATGGAAACTTAGCTGAAATCTAAAGTAAATATTTCTATAGCTAAGTGTATCCCTATCGCTAATAGACAAAGAGCCATAGCAAATGAAGACTTAAAAATAACAAAGTTAATATCTATCGCTAAGTCCTTCACTATCGCTAAGAAATATCCTATCACTAGAAGTTCATTGATAACATGGATAAATGAAAGGAATAACAACTAACAGAAAAATGAACTAAGTCCTTAAACTAATCAGCTAGCGATAACAAATGATGCTATCGATAACGAATCTAGCTATCGATATCTGTATACTTATTGAAACATCTTGAATACTCAGATAGCTAAACAAACTTACGATAACAAAGGTCACTATCGATAACGCATCTAGCTATCGATAGGAGAATGCTCATTGTGATAACTTAGACAAACTAATAAAATGATACATTGAGCTAATGGACTAAGCTTGCGATAACATCTGCTGTGCATTACATGATTACTTGTTTAGCTAACAGCTCAAGTGCAGGAATTATACTATGCAGTTAGCGATAGCAAAGCATGCTAGCGCTACTGAAAAAGCTGCTATGCAAGTACAGTTGTTGAAGACGTTCAGAACGAGCAGTCTATCTCTCTCCTAGCTCACTCTATGCATGAACAGTTGAAGCTAGAACAAAAGTTTGAATTAGATGAAGAATAGCAATTATTGCCAACGGCTATGAACCTCCAACGACTATATTCAAACGGCCACATGAAGCTGAAAGAAAAGGCAAGCTGTGAAGATATAAATAGATCAAGACTTGCTCCTAAAAAGATAACGATGGAACAGGGCTTTATGCAGATTTGTAGATTACACTGATTGAGAGCAAAACCTAGTAAGCCCAGAAATGAGGAACGAATGTTGAGTCAAGTAAATTAGAAAAAGAGAGCTAGAACACACATTGTTTAGATTATTAAGCTCTAGAATTGTATTTTCATCATATATTCCTCTGTACGTAAGTGATTATCACAATCCGTTCATTAAGTGAACCTATTATCTAAAATCCTCTATTGTTTGAGGTTGTTCTAAAGCTTGGTGCTTTAAGATCAGGGTTGTAACCTTACAGGTTGTAAGGGGGAGCGTTTAGAGAGAATCTAAGCCTCTGTTAAGGTTGGCAGGTGATCCCGTGTTGTAAAACCTGTGGTAAAGGCTTCTCTTGTGCCCGGTTTAAACAAGAGGGTAGTGAAAATCCCAGGTGGAGCCTAGAGACTGGATGTAGGTCAGGGTAGACCGAACTAGGATAAATTCTGTTTGCATTATCTCTTCCCTTAACTCTCTTAGTTTTCCAGCATATCTAACATCATATATCTCTTAGTGCATTTAACAAGTTTTGAAATTCTCTGTGATAAACAGAAAAAGATTTTAAAGATTACCTTCACTGTGTTTTAAGAAAGAGAAGTGGTTAATTTTACCCAATTCACCCCCTCTTGGGTGACAGCCATCACTAACAAGAAGTGGAACTGAGGATGGAACTCATTTTTGGGGCTGTTTGGTGTGACTGAATCGGGTTCAATGGAAGTGGCAATTCCATCAAATATGGGAACTGCCACTTCCATCCTCCCCCATTGGAACTGGGTTCCACTTCCATTGGAACCTAGCCTTAGACCATTTTGCCCTGCAGCCACTAAGAGACAATAGAGGACGGTAAGGATGGCACATAGCGACTACACTCCTTGTATTGATCTTGACACCCCCTCTCAAACTCCTGGAACAATGGTGAAGCATAGCATCGGTGGCGGCAGACGGCGAGGACGACGGCCGAGAGTAAGACGACGGCCGAGGGTGAGCAACATCGAGATCTGAACCATATCCTTTCCTTCTTCTCCTTCTTCAATATGCGAGGGTAGCTTCTCTTTCTTCTCCCTTGTGCGAATCGCGACGGCAACACCTCCTTCTCCTCCCTTTTTATCTGCGACGATGACTTCTCCTTCTCCGTCTTTGATTTGCAACCTCCATCTCCCTCTTCGATTTCTATTCCTCTGATTGCATCTGTTCGATCTTTGATATTTTCTCTCTTCAATTTCAATTTCTTTGATTTTTCTTGTTTTTGCTACTTTCAATTTTCAATCAGTGGACCATATGATTTTGATATTGTCTTCTCTGTCACTGATAATGTTCCCAGCGTTAATGGTGGTCGGTGGTGGGAGGAGAGGTGAAGGAGGAAATTTTTTTTAGGTTTGAGGCCATTTTGGTATTTTCACATTTTAAATGAATATTTTAATTAAAAATTATATCTCACTTCCATCATCTTGCCAAACATGTTTTAAAACCCACTTCCACTTCTATTTCTACTTCTAGTTTCACTTCTATTTCCACATCCACTTCCATCAAAACCTTTTCCATTGTACCAAACGAGCCATTAGGTTACATCCATCACATCATTAAAACACTGCCGTGTTGCTGCTTGCTAGCTACTGAAAGGAAAAACAAAAACTTAAATAAACTATAAACTAATAATAATAATGATGATGAAACTAATAATCCTGCAACACAACTTCCGAAAACTTTCAAATATATTGTTTTATATTTTTTTTATATCCTAAATTTAATTATTTCCATTTTAGTTAAAAACCACAATATTTATTTAAATCCCCAAATGATCTACCAAATTGATATCTCATCCAAATTTTGAAAAAATCCCATTAATTTTGCAACATTGACTCCTCAAATATACCAAAATATATATCAAATTCAATTAAAAATGGGGAGTCATCACACTGAAAAATAAACTACATGAGAAAAAAAGAAAACCATTCTTTAGGTACACATAGTTTCCTTCCGTTTTTAAATTTAATACATATGTGTTTTATTCTCGTGAAATCTTTTAGTGTTACTCTTTTAATAACTGCTGTCAACCTTGTAACGTTGCTCTGTTAGCATTGTTATCACTTAAAAGGAAGTTAATTGTACTAACAAAGCAAAATTAAAGAATTTAATAAGGGGAGAAAAACACAAGTACCAAGTTCAAAAATTGAGGGAAACTATAGGTTAAGTACCTCAAGATTAGTTTTTCCCGTAAGAAAATAAGGCAATAATGTTATAGTCGTAACACTAACACCGATGAAATGAGGTGATAGGAATAGTAAGTTTTTCCACTCTGATAGCTGAACATGGTTGGAGACCTTTTCAAGACTCTTGTTTGCATCCTCAAGCTACAGAAACTAAATTAAATTTTCGAACCTCAGCAAAGAAGAGAAACAGAATTCCTCTTTGAGCAAGTGTTTGATCAGGAATTTCAAGAATGCCATTTCAGACCTGGGGGGTGCAAGGTCCCAAGTCCTAATGGTATTCAGGCATTCTTCTATAGGCAGTTTTGGCATATTTTGGGTCCTGACGTTTGTAATATGGTTATGAATTTGTTTGAGAGGAGCATTTGTATATCCCAAAAGTTGTGAAACCTGAGCATATGAAAAATTTTAGACTGTAATCTCTGTGCAACATGAGCTGCAAAATCATTACGAAGTGTTGAACACAAGGATTAAATAGATTATGGACGAGGTTGTCGGTCATCAAAGTAGCTTCATAGCTTCATTGTTGGAAGAAGACAAAGTAGTAATAATATTGCAGTGTTTTAAGAAATTATTAATTCCATGCAAAAATAATAAGATATTCAAGAATGGATTCATTGTGGTCAGGGTGGAAATCTAGAAAATGCTTATAATAGTCTTAAATGTCGATCACTCGATTTATTCTATAATGTTTCAAAGAAGTTGGAATTAAAGGAAAATTACTTGAAGTTATCCGAGCTTGAATTTAATCCTTAAGAATGGGAGTTTTATAGAACAATGAACATTATGAGGAGTTGAAGCCTACAAATCGAATGAGATAAGGGGACCCAATTTCCCCTTTATCTTCGCTCTTTGCATGGAGAAACTTAGCCACTTGATTGAAGATTAAGTTAAACATGATCATTGGAAGCCTTTAAAGCTTGAAAGAAAGGCCCACCAGTTTTCCACCTATTCTTAACAGAGGAGCTCATGCTATTAAGGGAAGCAAGCTGAAGTGATGAATAGGGTCCTAAACGAGTTTTGTGGCGCTTCAGGACAAAAAGAGAGTAAAATTAGTGGGACTGATTATCTAATTTTTAGAAAAAAGATAATATACTAACTCCAACACCATATCTTACCACATTTATTAAATATGAGCATATATGAAAAAAAATAATAAGTACTTATTGAAATATACGAAGTTCTTATATTATGGACAAAAAACCTTCTAAAAGGGATCTTATAATATGGACTAGAGAGAATAAATTAAGAGAGTCTTAGATTGATTAGTTGGACATTGAATTGAAGGTATTTAAAACTAAGTCATTTTGATTAAAAAAAACACCTCAATCTATACCAATATCTTAAAATTAAACAGTTTCTATTAAGAATTTTAGGAAAGCTAAATGTACTATACTCATTGTTGAAAAAACCAGACTGGGCGGTTCGCAGTTGGTCCAGACCATTTGGTCATTTAAATGGAGGGGCAGTTGACCCGGCGGAGAACCGGATCAACCCGCCCAAAATTGGCCAACCCGGTCAAAACCGAGAGGTTGAACCGGGTTGGCTTTTTTTTCCTTTTCAAAATATGGTTTTTTTTTAATTTTATTATAATTCACCTAATTACTAACTTTCACTTCACTCAATTTTAGAAATTAGGAAACCATAATACTTTAAATGCTATTCTACTTGCATATGTTTAATATTTAATTGTTGTTGCTCTTAATATTTGTATTTTAATCTGTGAATTGTAGAATAATATTAATTTTCACGTGTAATCAACTAATATTTTCTCTTTTTCCCTCTATAGAAACATTAAAATATTCATGTTTGATGAATCATGCATACCTATTTATATTTACATTTTGATATTAGTGATTATTAATGTTAATATTAATAAAATTTTATTATTTTAATATAACCGGTCCGACCATTAACCATTGAACCAATGCCTCGTTCGGTTTTATGCCTGAACCGGTTTTTTGAACCTTGATAGTGCTAGCTCTTGAGTTTGAAATGGTTGTGAACTGATGAATGTTGTGGTGTTTGATCACTCCCCATCTTCCCTATAAAAGGAGGTCACTGATGAAGAGGAAGAAATTAAATCACAAAGTATATAGATTACGCTTATTGGAGCTTGAAATTATACCATATTATTTATGAATTTGTGAATTAAGCTCTATTTTTTACTCTTTATCAAAAAAAAAAAATATATCAATGATTTGATTGTTAAAATTGTCAAACTAGTAGACAGTGAACACACATACTGTTTTTGGGCCAACAGAACACAAACACTTTGGGCTTACCCATTAGATGAGTGGTCAAACATATCTATCTTTTAACCATTAAAAAACATAAGTTATGACTTTTGACTCATATTGAGATAAGATATTTAGAAAATGGTGGCATCAAGCATAAGAGACTAGACTACTCTTCTATGAGATTAAACTATGTAATATATGTTAAAATTTAGTAATATATTTAAATTTTTTAATCTCCAAAAAAATAATTTAATCTTATATTTAGAACCGGATGGAGTATATTAATTAGTTTGGATTATACATAAATAAATTTATAGGTTAAACAAATTTGTTCCGAAAAATGAGCAATATATATGACGTATTTAGTTTTATCAATCTTCTAAAATAAGTGAACCGAGTTTTCTATATTAATGTGCGAACGTAGTACAGCTCCTTATATCTTTCTTTTAATACGGTAATTTTATTTTTTGTCTGGATTTTTTATTTATTTTTAAGTAAAAGGGCATACGTTTATCCGTAAGTCTGTAACCTTCCACCTATGGACATTAGTTAAATTTCCTATTTCGGTATACTATATTGTGGAGAAATTTTTAGGTAACCCCGATTAGTTAAGTCATTTATGATTTCACCATTTATGTAGATTTGATGCTCACTAAAATAAATTATCTAGGAGATAAAAAAGATTTATAACTTCTTTTCTATATCTACATAAATAAGTAAGTTGAAAAAAATGAATTTATGTTTAATTTGTTTTAGGATGTCCATTCATACATTAAGTTTTTTCTAAATTGGTGACTCTACATTCACCTGAAAATCTCTAGAAGATAGAGTAGATTCATAGATATACGGAGCTGGATTTACGGTTTGAGTCCTTGAGCAGAAAATCCCTATCAAATCGTTTCATTTCATTATCAGATAGAAAAAGAAAAGCGAAAAGCATCATTCTCTCTCTCTCTCTCTCTCTCTCTCTCTCTCCCTCTCTGTGGTCGTTTTACTTTTTCCTGTATTAATTTGCCGCGTTAACGTCATACCTCCTCTCTCTGTTACGTCCTCACTGTAAAATCAAGCGACGAAGAAAAAAGGGTTTTTGCATTTTGGCTTATTGGAGAAGGAGGAAGATAACAAGATATGGGGAACACCTTCTGCATATTCTGTGGTTGCGTTCGGCAGTCAAACATAGGAGTTGTCGAAAGATGGGGTCGTTTCTACAAATTGGCTGAGCCTGGTTTTCATTTCTTCAATCCTCTCGCCGGCGAATGCCTCGCTGGCCTCCTCTCCACCAGAGTCTCTTCCCTCGATGTTCGTGTTGAGACCAAAACCAAGGTTTTCTCTCTTCACATAATTCACTTCTTGATTTCAATTCCGTCATACTAATTTGCAATCCCCTTTTTTTATTGTTTTCTTCAATTTTTTCCGTGTATTGTAATTGCGAGTTGATTGCATTAATTTGATGAATGGGTTTTGCCGATGCTGAAAATTTCAAGGAATAAGACTTGTTTATTGTTTTTCGTTTTTTGATTGATGAGCCTTATTTTGTGGTATCAAAGGGGTGATTGCTGAGAACTTTCATTTTGAATTGCTCATATGGATCATTCATACTTTGGGATAATACAGCCCTGTTCTTCGTACTCGTTGTTAAAGTTCTAGGTTAGAGGTGAGTTGTAATGTAATCCCAACTAGTGTTGATCAGCTAGGAAGAATTATTCCTGGGAGGGCTCAGCTATGATATTTTATTACATCTTTTTGTTTTTTTTGGTACACCATGCTTTAAATTTGAATACATCTATCTCATTCAAAACACAAAAGTCTTGGAAAGAGAAAATGCTTCTACATATCTTTAGTGTGAATTGACTTAATTCTTTCTAATTTTGTTAGAAATTGCGATTTCGTTGTATAAATTTTTGTCTTTTTCACTCCTAATATGAGAGTGCTTGTTCATGCTGCAGGATAATGTCTTTGTGCAGTTGCTTTGCTCAATTCAGTACCGAGTTGTGAAAGAAAATGCTGATGATGCATTCTATGAGTTGCAAAACCCCAAAGACCAGATCCAGGCTTATGTTTTTGATGGTATGCTCATTTGTACCCTGGAGGTGTTAAGATTTCTTTATGCTCAATTACGATTTTCCACTTTTCTTAGTATTGGATTTTTCTTTCCTGAATTCTGACAATCTATCATGTGGTTTGCTGTTTAAGTCGTTCGCGCTCATGTTCCAAGAATGAATTTAGATGAACTATTTGAACAAAAAGGTGAAGTTGCCAAAGCAGTGTTGGAGGAACTTGAAAAGGTATAGCCTTTACTAAATAATTCTTCCATTTTGTAATGTAAAATTCTTAGATGTGGTCTTGGCATCAGAGTCCCTTTATTCTCTGTTTCTCAGTATCAATATGTGAGAAAAATTTTATATTATGTGGTCTTGCTATTGGCAGGAAAACCATGTAGTCTATATATAGCAATAGCATTGGGAATTTAGTCAATTCCTTTATACTTACTTAATTTTGTTGGTAACTTGCTGCATTGTAAAATCTCAAATTCATGTATCAGGTGATGGGAGAATATGGATATAACATAGAACAGATATTGATGGTTGATATTATACCTGATAACGCTGTACGCTTCGCAATGAATGAGATCAATGCAGGTAACTAGTATAATTTATGTTTGCTATGGCTTCATTGTGCATATTGTCACATTTCTCTCTGTTTGTTTTTGCTAGAACGTACTCATATTAAGTAATAGCATAGTACTTTTGTCCGTATGTATAATACCACAACAAGCAGCCTATATGTGTAGTTTATATTTGTATGTTTCTCATCCAACTTCTGCCCCCTTTTCTGAAATCTGAGGGCACCCATTTCCAACATTTGATTTTTTTTTTGGAAAGTTGAAGTAGACCAAGAAGAGGGAATCTGCTTTGAAAAATTTGTTGATGCTTGCGCCAATACATTGAACCAATGATACGCTGGTGATGAAAGATGTTGTCATGAACCCCTTAGTTAATACTCTTCAATTCCCATTGCTTTTTCATAGTTTTGGTCATACATCTGGTTAGGGGCTTCTTGACTTTAGTTATGCAATATCTGATAGGAATTTTGGTGAAGGTTTGGTGTTTGGTGCTCTGTTATTTTTTGACATGCAGATCAATCTTACATTATTTTTTATTTCGACCTCGTGCTTGACATTTTAAATGACAGTCATTTGAATACTAAGTTTTCGTTTCCTTGACTTTTTGTCTGTTAAACAAACATTTGGTTTAAGAATTGTTGTGATTATCTGATGAACCACTGAACAAATTGGTGGTACGGACCTGGCTTTTTTAAGATTCTGTATATCATCTAACTTGCGTCTGTCAAAATTGGTTACTGATTCTCACCATGTTATCCTATTCGATCTGGATGCATTTAAACCTACTTATTGAGAATTGATTTTGGTCTACAGCTCAAAGATTGCAGCTTGCTAGTGTGTACAAAGGAGAAGCTGAAAAGGTGCTTATGGTTAAAAAAGCAGAAGCAGAAGCTGAGGCCAAGTATTTAGGTGGAGTTGGCGTGGCTAGGCAGAGGCAAGCCATCACAGATGGTTTGAGAGAGAACATCTTGAATTTCTCTCACAAGGTGGAAGGCGCATCTGCTAAGGAGGTTATGGATCTCATCATGGTTACTCAGTACTTTGACACAATTAAAGACCTCGGAAACTCATCAAAGAATACCACAGTTTTTATACCCCATGGACCTGGCCATGTGAGGGATATTGGTGAGCAGATACGCAATGGACTGATGGAAGCTTCCAGTGCTCAAGTAAATATTGGATGATTTTGGTCAAGTCGAAATTACTCTTCATTCAATAGTACCCTTTTCTTGTATGGTATGATATGTTCTCGGTGTTGGTGTTGGATTTACTCGGCAAGTTTTGAATAATAGGACGTTTTAGGGTGGTATGCTGTGCCACTATACAGTTACTCCGCCTTACAAGTGAGACAATTTAAAAGATGATATCAAAATTTTCTTTTACATGTGACGCAGAATATGTATATTTGTATTATACACGAATAAGCTAAAGTTTTTTGTTCTTTACATTGTATGTTATAATCATTATATCATTGTTGCATATGAATGCATTGACTTTTACATCTAGTGTGTAATTGGAACCAGATCCAGGTTCTATTAGGTTATTCAAGGCACTGATTAAACATGACTCTAATGTTTAAACTTATAGAAAATGTCTTTGTACAAGATCTTGCAATCAACATGTTTATGCTTTGATTTTCTAAGAGTTCAGGATGAATATGAGACTTACAAAGATTGCAGTGTTAACAAAACGTTTCTACTGCTATCTCTGATTTAACAGTGCACTTGAACGGTTAATAAGGGATAGAAAAAGCTGTCAAAAAATAAAATACTTAAAGAATATTGTACACTATTAGAAAACCATCACAAACCCTTGTTCGGATGTGAATTTGAGTCTTCCTGTAAAACGAGGGATGTGCAGAAAACTCTTAGAATGAAAGAAGCAACCGACCAAATCGTCTCCACTGTTTGGCGGGACCATATATTTTAAGAGCCAGCTTTTAATTGCTTCTGTGAGCTACAATATTCTGTTTGAAAGGTTTTGATTTAACAATCAACAACTTAAAATCTTGTTTCACACTTATATTCATTTGCAAACTGCTTCATCCTGTAAGGAGCTCTGGCCGAGTAGTGCTCAGGAATTTATCAACATTTGTTTTCTTGCAGTTGAGCTTCTGTAAGAAACATCTATATCAGAATCACTTAGTAAGAAGGGAAGATGAATGGGAGTTGGTTGTCTAGGGACTTAACTTCATAGGAAGTAATCTATATGTAAGAGTGAAAAGCGGTATTTCTTCTTCTTCTCTTTTTGGCCAGCTTTTAGAGAATTGCTAATAAATGTTCTTAACTGATATGCCTCTAGTTGCTTTGTAAAATTTATATTAAATACTTATAGAAAATATTGATATAGGACAATAAAGTGGCCATACTTGAGCAATATACTTTCTATTTCTAAGATTTCTCATAAATTATATATATATATATATATATTTATATACTCCTCTGGTCCTATTTATAAGTCACTTCCAGCATATTTCACACAGACCAAGGAAAGCCTTAAAACTCATTAACTTTCCACTAAAATCCAACAAATTTACAACTTTACCCATATTTAATATCCACTATATCACATGAAAATAAAGTCAACACATAATAAATGAAGGGTAAACTTGTACATTTACACTAAATATTTAATGATGTGACTTATATATAGGACCAAATAAAACATTCTCTCTCTGCCCTATAAATAGGACCAGATGAGTATATGTCTGTGTGTTTAATATTAAATGAAATTCATATAATGTACCATGCTCACTTGAGCATAGTTAATTACTCTTTTGCCTTTCTTCCTTAGTATCTGCCCATCTCATGAAAAATTCACATGAGAAAGAGAATTGTTTAGAGATTGGATCTAGCAGTTTAGGATCTTGCTCAATTTGCTGCGACAAGTCACTAGAAATAGTCATCAGCACTAGAAAGGGCATCAGCATCATGATTTTCCTTTCCCTTCTTATAATACATTTCATAGGGTGAGCATTCGGCTATTCGGTTAAATTTTCGGTAAAAACTGAAATAACTGAAAACCGAATAATAAAAATTTTAAATTTTGAACCGAAACCGAATTAACCGAAATATTTCGGTTTGGTTCGGTTAATAACTGAATTTCGATTTTAGTGTTATTTACCAAATATAAATATTGTATTATATATAAAATACTAAGTGCATTTTGAGTTTAATATTATTTATAAAAAATACTAAAGTATATATTAATCATAAAAATTATATAATAATTTAATATTTATCTTTACATCCAATATTTAACATATAAAAGTCAATATTTCATATTAAATATAGATATATTATATAAATTTCGGTTTTAACCGAATTAATTTTTTGATATCCGAATCGAAACTGAAATAAAAAATTCTCAAAAGCTAAACAAACCGAATTAACCGAATTAAAAAAACCAAATTGAGTTCGGGTGTTTTTCGTTTCGGTTCTAATTTGCTCACTCCTAGACATAATAACCAGATATTTGATATGATAAGTTGATATGGTTGGTTAAATTCAAATTATATCCGATATAACATTGTAGCAGTTCCCGATACAGTTTCTTAGAATCTTATTATGTGCTTCTGAAATATACAAAAGGGGTCTTGATTTAAATAAATGAACTGCTAAGCATTAAACAAGTGAAAATTGGCCCAGAAAAGGAGAAATGGGCTGCTAGTGGCCTAGTTAGTGAGCTCTCCTTGAAAAGTTCGAATTCTGAAAAACAAGGCCAATCATATTCGCCTATGAAACTACAAAACCATAGTTTTGGACTGTCAGCATGCAGACAATTTTTGGAAAAGAAAATGTAATTCTCATACGTTTACTTCAAATTAATCATTAAAAAATAGAAAGGGTTAATATAATATTTGGTCTTTATAGTTTTTGCACCCGTTTTGGTTTTGGTCCAATAGTTTCAAATAATAAGTTTTGGCTCCTCAAGTTTTTTTTATTCTAAAACATCATTCCATATATTGTAATAAAAACATGGACTATTTTATCTCTTGAGGAATTAAAACCTATGACTTAAAACTTTAGGGGCCAAAATCAAAACCAAGACAAACTATAAAGACCAAACATTATATAACCCAAAAGAAAAAATGAAGTTACTAATCACATAATGATAATAAACATTACATTTGAAATGACTTCATATTTGATAATCTATCATTCCTTCAATTGCACCAAACATAACTTAAGAGGAAGAAAAGGATTAAAGGGAGAAAGAAGAATACTATAAAGCTAGTTAGGTGAGGATCATACCATATACAATAAACCAATATTAGGTGAGGTAAGGTGAAATGAAGACTTCATTCATGGGTGTAATAGTCTACTGTCTAGTCTCTTTGAGTGTTTAGTTCTAACTAATAGGACAAAAAATCATAATGAAAGAAATTAACAATAAGTTTTTCCCAAATCTGTGGATTATCCTCCTATTTTCTTAATCAACATGTGAAATAGTTTGTTGAAAAAGGAAAATTAAGGGAAAGTTGAACATTATTATGGGGTGAGATATGATTAAGAAGTGGATCCATTGCTTTGGAGAAAGAAAGAAAAAGGGAATAATTTTTTTTAAAAAAAAAAGAGCATTCAAGTAAGAATGATGATGATAGAGTGAGGGTGGTCACTTTCCCAAAGTGTATAGTAATCCAAATGAGTACTCAAAATCTTGTTGATTGGTGACATTATATCTGTCGCTATACTTAATTTGTTACCACACCCCCTTTTATTTTTCCTTTTTTTTTTCTAACAAATTACATGGCATAATCTTCTAAGTGTGTGTTTGGGAAGATTTAAAGTGAGAAAATAAGTTCTTCTTTTGAGTTAAAAGAACTTAAAATGAGAAAAGGCATTGGTGTGTTTGGTTGGGCTTATGAAAATAAGTTCTTATGGCTTATAAGAACTTATAAGCATAAGTTGAAAATTTCAACTTATTTTTGGTTGAAAAGAACTTATTTTATTTAAGTTTCCATTTTATAGTTTATTTAAGTTTTTATTTTATTATATTTGCAAATAATTTTAATTAAATTTCCATTCTATATGTTTATTTAAGTTTCCATTTTTATCCATTAAATATATTTATTTAAGTTTCCATTTTATTATGTTTGCAAATAATTTTAATTAAATTTTCATTTTATTTTGTTTGCAAATAATTGTAATAAAATTTTCATTTTTTTGCAGATTATTTTAATTTTTCAATCAAAATCATCATAATTCAAAGATTTAATGGATAATTTTAATTTAGTTCTATTATTCTCTAAAGTTCGTTTCATTTTTTGTCATTTTCATCTTAAACTTACTTTTCAAGATAATCCATCCAAACATGTTTCAAAATTTCAATTGACTTATAAGTTATTTTTTTCACAGCTCATCCAAACATAAAGTCATTACACATCTGACTTATATATAAGTCAATTTTCTAAAAGTCAATACAAACACACCCTAAGTCTTACTCTATTGTCTTATGTTAGGACCCAATTCTTTATTTATTTATCTATCATTTTTATGAGGATCACTTTCTTAATTAATATACATTGTGATGCAATATACTTATTTTTAGTTATTGATCACAGTTATATGTGGAAAAATTGAAAACAGTTATTAATTTTAAGCAAAAATAAGAAATGTCTAGATTAATTAAAAAAATTAATGTTCATTTGCAATAATCATCTTTAAAAAAGGGTTAAAGGTGGAAAATACACATGTGATTTTATCAAAAATTTGTTCAGCATCAATCGTTTTTTTTTTACCAAAAGTAACTCTGAATTTCCAAATTAGGCTCAAAAGTCACACTTACCATTAAATTATGGTCAAAAGTAACATGTGATTTGCGCTAGCTGTACTTCACATGTCTTCAACCTTACATCTGCTTCCACCACCACCACTCCTCCACCCGACCCCACCAAATCCCCTCTCTTCCTCTCCTCTCAAAAATATGGCGAATCAACCGTAAAATCCTTTAGAGAACGGAGGATTCAGAGAGAAGAAAGATGCATTGACAATGCTATATTATCTATGTTCGGTGAAGGAGAACAAAATAAGAGTAGTACATGCAGTAATCATGAGGGTGTTTGTGGAATTAATGGCCGATTTTGGATCAAACATGGTGGATAAATCAACTTATGTGTTGAGAGTGCTGGTATCAGTGCCGGAGGCGAGGACGGCGTTTGTGGAAGAATGAGGGATTCCGATGCTGGTGGAAATCATAGATGTGGGTTTACAGAGGCTAAAGGAAATCTCAGAGGTGATACTGTTGCAGATATATGAGGATAATGTGGGTAACTGTACAATGGTTGCTCGTGAAGGAGTCATACCTCCCTTGGTTGCATTGTCTCAGTCCGGTACCAATCAAGCAAAACAGAATGTCACTTCAAACTTCAGGACTTTAAACTAGGCGCTTCAGAATTCGCATATCCACAAAAAAAAAGCTACAATTCTTTCTTATCATAAATTTCTAGAGAGAAATCTCTAAGCATTTGAGTCATCATCACCATCGAATGAGCACTAACACCCGGACTCGTCCCTGAGCTCAAATTAGGAGCCCTAAAGCAATTGCAGAAGCAAAAACCGAACTACCATTTGAAGGATTTCAAATTTCTCATTGGGTTGCATCATCACAGAAACAAAGTTTGAAATCGGTCTCGTTTAAACATTGAAAAATGGTGTTGCACTAGCCCGAATCATCTAATATTGCTGTTGATTCGCCAAACTTTTGAAAGGGGAGGGAGAGAGGGAGGTTTGGTAGGAGGAGTAGTGGTGGAAGCAAATATTTAGTTGAAGACATGTGGAGTAAATGTGACTTTTAAGCTTAATTTGGAAGTTCAGAGTTACTTTTGGTCGAAAAAAGCTCTTGGTGTTGGATGAACTTTTGACAAAATAATATGTGTATTTTTTACCCTTAACTCTTTAAAAAAAATAAATTGAAGGAATGGTTATATGAAATGGTCAAAGAGAACAAATTATAATCAATATAACATTCAGTTTCCTATTTTTCGCTCAATAATCTTCATCCAACCAAGCTTTCTAAGAAATAAAGTGAGGTGAAGATGTGCATGAGTAGGGCAAGTTATGGACAGGAGAACCAATTAAGGGCAAGATTGGTGGGACAAGAAGAGGATAGCCAGAAAAAAAAAAAAAAAAGAAAGAAATGTGGGGGGGGGGGGGATGGATGAATGTTTGCTTCTTTTTTTTTTTTTTGGCTGCTGCTTTGCCATAGTTTGTTTGTTTGTAGGGTCAGACGCTGTGTTAGTGGAAACTGTAAAGTAGAACACCATGTGATAGATAATAGTACAATAATACATTTTTATTAATATGGCTTCTAATCAAAGCAACCATATACCAATCCAATTATTTATTTATTTATGGAACTTGAGAGCCTAATAATGAATAGTTAGCTCCTTGTGTCTTGCTCATAACAAACAAAACATGCTCATCCAATTCTACTATTGGCTCTAGCTCTAGCCATGAACCCTTGCAAAGAAAATGGGACCAGAATCCAATATTACAATCAGAAAAATCTTAGTTCAATAGTAGGATCTTGTCATCGATACTGAGATTGAGTATTTCAATTTCAATTCTGTTGATAAATAAATTGAGAAGTTGGAATTGAACATTAACATTGGGAAAAAAAAAGTGAGGGAGAGAACATGGTGGGAGGATCTTTTATCATACAAGAAAAAAAAAATCCGAAAAGAGATAGAGGAAAGTGAAAGAATTTTCTTAAAAGACACTTTACTACAACTCAATTGAAATATCATAATTCAATAAATTTTAAATGAAAATCAGTTAAAGGTTAAAGTCATATTTTTGTCCATTTCATTCATGAATTTAGAGAAAATGTGTTTAAATAGGGAAAAAATAAAGTTGACAAAGGTTGATTTAATAAATATGGATTTGATCCATGATAAACAAGGTCATAAATTTAAATCTCACTGTCAATGTCGTTGATGGGTCTATAAGTATTTTTATAAGTATCTTTTGAGTTCAGATACACCATCACTTCTTAGTAAACTTTTAAGATCCAATTCTTTTGATTTTTTTGCCCACATAAAAAGAAAGGAAAAAGAATTGGAGAGGACACATCGGCGGAGTGTTCTATACTCTCATTTTTCTCTTTTAATATATATATATATATATATATATATAATATGATAGTGTAAATAATTTATAATGGAAATTAGGGTTATATTGAAATTAATTTCCTGATTTCCCATACGAAAATTGAGTGTGGAATTGTGGATAGAGAGGAAGAGGCCATGGTTAATTGATGTGACAAACAAAATTAAACAAACCATGGATTCTGAAGTTGGCAACTCACTGACCACATTATGATCCAAGGGAGAAATTATTATTATTATTATTATTATTACGATGTCATAATTGTAATCATAGCACTTTAAGAATTTTCAAATCCAAATATCAAAGTTTCAAGCTTTTGTGGTTAGTTAGCTTATTGACATGAAAATGATCAAATATGGGGAAATGGAATAATTATTCTGCTTGCACAATTACAACCAAAATATTCGTTTCAGCGATAAAGTTTATACACTTTGACAATACATATTTAGTCTATCAGTATAAGTCTCAGTTAGATACCTTGAGGTCTCAAGTTCCAGTCCCAGATGAGACAACTATGTAGGGAGAGGAAGTCATGAACCCTTAAAATTTGAGTAGTCACTTACTTAGATGCATGGTAATATGATTCAAAAAATGTGCTAATTGCCAGTTGATATATCAAAAGAAAAAGTTTACAGACTTTGATTTGAAAATTAAATTATTAATTTACTTCAAATAAATAGTAAAGCATCTAGAGAAGAAAAAGATTAAAAGTGATTCACAAAGACAGAATTTTTAGACATTTTTTAAAGTCTATTGATATTAGATTTTAGGAATCGATACCCATAGGTTGTAATGAGAAAATTTTGTGACATAAAGGTTAGGGTAGAGTAAGAACTTTTTTTTCCTAATCATCATCATTAGTGTTCTACTTTCTATTAGTTTTTCAATTATCATTATTTTTATGATTTTTTGTCTTGACCTTATCCCCATAGACCATAGTGTGTCTGGATTCTCCTCTCTCAATATCACCAAATTTATTCAAAATACCAAACCGGCAAATCCTAAATCTTCATTAATTTCAACAAAGACAGCGTTCATAAGAAGTGAATACTATCATCCTACTAATTTCCCTCACTCTTCAAAAGTTCTTACTTATTTTCATCCCCATTTTTTTTCCTAAATTTTCAATGGATATACATTATACTTTAATTAACCAACAGTTACACCACCTCTATTTTCTTTAAAAGAAGAAACACACTAATCCCCATTATATAAGTTCTCATAATCATATATTAGTGTAATATGTTGTGGCATTAACATCTATTGATTATTGTATTAATAATTATAATTAAAATTTTCTTTGAAAATCTTATTAAGAATGCTATGTCAAGTCTATGTGTAAAGAACCTTGAAGGTGATTTGCACTAAATGGTCCTCAATCCTAATTACAAGATAAATGAGAATTGTAGAAGCGGGAAAAAAAATAAGAAAGGAATAGACAATAAAGATTAATCATGTGGGAACATTGAAGGTGGGAAGATTCTTGCAAAAAAGATGGTATTGTCCTATGCCAATCATCACAACCTCCTCTTCCTTATAAGAAGGAACCAGTCTGCAATGAAACTAAAACCATGCCATACAATACAAGCAAAGAATAAAACCTTTACACCAAAATAACAACAATAACAACAACAACAACAACAACAACAATTATTATTATTATTATCATTATTATTATTATTATTATTATTAAATAAATAAATAAATAGAGGGGTTTTTCCTTATGGTTGGTAATCAGTCAGAATAGCTTGCCCTTGCCGACATGAAGGACTATCACTACACCAAATTGAGTAGAAAGATAAACCAGATATGAAATCAGCAATACAGCATTCTACTCTACCACTAATTACTTAAGTCCCCACATCTTTTTCCTTTTACCTCCTTGTTTGACTTTGAGAAAATCTCTCTCTCTCTCTCTCTTTCTAGCCTTTGAGGTGGGTGGAGAAACTCAGATCCATGGTAAGAGATCATGGGTACAGTTGGAGTCCAGATTCTTCACAGAAAATAAATTACTGCATACAGATACAACACTGAAAAAAGACACTATTTAATAGGAACAAAACTTAGGTCAAGTTTCTCATGTCTATTAGATCAAGTTCACATGTGATTTACAAGTGCATATCCGTATTTTAACAACTAAAAATAGTAAAATAACAAGTGTATATATGAAAATTTACAAAACCCTGCTTTACATTACAGGAGCTGATACAAAAATTTACAAGTGATCATAATCATAGATGAATTTACAAGTGTGCATACACATTTTAACAACTGACTAACAAAATAACAAGTGTGATTTGAGAACCTGACCTAATACATATATATAAGCAATTTGACTAAAGTTTTGTCTACTTAAAAAAAGAGAAAGAAAGTAGATTTCACATATGCTTTCATAACTCTGTATCTCTCTATATATACTTCAGCACTGCTGCTCAAAATTTTAAGCGATGAAAATGGGAGATGGAATGGCGACCAGATTAATCAGAGTACCTGCAGTAGAAGGACATTGATCTATGATTTAATCAATAATGTACACAAGTTCTCATTCAAAGTTTTTTTTTTTAAAGAAAAAAATTACGAGTAATCTGAAGGGATAAGACTGCTTTAGTACTACTACATGAAAGAAAAATTTATGAGTCCAATTCCTATATCTCATGGATTTAAATGTTGCCCCTGCTAATGTCAAAATTCATGCATGCACACATGGAGTGGCAGAAGTAACATCCACCATAGTAGGGAGGAGAACGCTTGCTTTAGGTTGATATGGAAAAATTCTTAGGTAAATTTCATCTAATTATACCTATACAGTAGGACCCACTTATCACATGCCTACGTGTTCATTTATAATTGGTTAGATTTACTTAAGAATTTTTCATACCATAATATCCTATGTCAGTATACCCCTTCACCAATTTCTCAACCAAAAAAGAAAAAAGCAGTGTCATATGCATATGACAATGACCGTCAAAACTAGAAGTCTATTATGAACTAGCAAGTTTCTGTTCAGGGTAAAAATATAATCACCTGAAATTGCATGCAAAAACAGCTAAATAAATAATGTTGCAGTATTCCATTCATCCACATATCATGTAACTCCTCATGCCGACAGGCCTCCTTGCTTCCACCTTTTTTTTTCTTGGCCTCAATCTTGCTTCCCACTTCCCCAGAGACTTTTCAGCAATCATGGCAATGAGCCGAGAGGTTAATTCTGCAAACTACCAAATTTCAGATAAACAGTTTGCACATGGTCCCATGATTAACTAGTAAATTATCACAAAAGAAGATACTGTTCTCAAAAGTTTACCAAAGGTTCTGTGGATGATTAGCTGAGCAGAAACAACAAACACAGAAAGAGAGAGAGAGAGAGTGGATAGATGTGAAGGAAAGCCACTCATACCTCACTTTTGTTTGACCATGACACATTAAAGCAATGACTTAGACAACCACTCTCTCCATGGTGGGCCTAACCAAATTTACAGAAACAAACACACCTCAGGGATATGCTTGCCAGGTTTTCTATTCACAAATGCGTCTTCTTTGGCCAAAAAAGATTCTTTCTTGTGTTCTTCCTCCGAGGTTGACCTGGGTCATGTGTCATGACCAATTTTCAAATTTATGTATGATATATCCACCCTCCTGGATCAAGCATCTCCAAGTCTGCAACAACAAAAAAGTAACTAACATATTTAAAATTTGGGAGCCAATTCTACCTTTTATGAAACTTCGCAGCTTCCTTTTACGTGAAAACAAACAGCATCTAGTGGCAAAGAGTACAGCATAATCTCTGAGATATGGTTCCATCATGAGTTAGCATCTTAGATATTATGAGTTTCTTAATATTTACTCCTCTTCATACGTATGGGTGTCTCTCTAAGTGTGTTATTCAAAATTGATATACCAAAATCATATATGATCTTTAGTTAGGGTCAGGCATCGTGAGGATCACTCTAAACATTTCTGCAGCTATGTTTCTTTAATTAGAGTGAACCAACGAAACCAGAAAGAATGGGGTCGTGAAAATGTCATAAACTGATGAAACACAGAAAGAGACTTTGCAAGAGGATATATGAAATCACATGCATTAACGGCCCTCTCAGGAAGAAAGAGACAAGGAGAGAAGGAGGGAGGGAGGGAGGGAGCAATCGCATGCACGTACCATTTTGGATGAGTTTGCTTGAAAGTGGATTTATGCCAATTTACTGACTCACTGGTTCGCACAGTTTTTTTAAAAAATTACATGTTGACTTAATGCATTTTTCAACAACTTTTATGACAAGAAGACACAACTGATGAATAATATAATGTCAAATTAATCATCAAATGTCAAGTAATCCCAGAATTCACTCAGTTCTTGTTATTACAGAAAAATAGGAATAATTACTAGTATGAGCGCTTCTTGACGAGCACCAACTCTTTACTAAAGAATCTGAGATAGTTTGTTCTTTGGTCCAACTCAGCAAGTGTTTGGTGCAACGGGAATGGTAGTCAAACAGTGAGATGGTTTGATTACACAATTCAGCATCATAGGCAAAGTCTTGACAATATATTATTATTTCATGAACCATGTCAACTGATATATCAACAAAATGCCATTAATTATTTTTAACATCCTTTTTATACGAAGGGGTCATGTTAAATCCTAACCCCCTTAAAAAATAAAAAGGATGATATATTTACGACTTAGCTATTGCTTCTTTATGATGAATAAAGTAAAATTGCTCCAACAATCATGTTTTAATATCTAGATATTCTTTCATACATGATACCAAGTTTCCAACATCACTCTTAATGGCTAAAAAAAAACAAGAACGACGGTTAAAGTTAACAACCAATCATAAATTATGCATTGTGGACCTTCCCTGGGTTTAAAATATATGGGCACTTGCACAAGGAACTGAGTAAAGTGCAGTTTATCAGTGTGGCCAATTTTTTATATTCATTCCACAAATCACTATTAAAATTTGTGTGACATTCTTCTTGCTCTCTTCCAGGATTCTTTTGCTAATAAATCAGCTAGGGTTCCTTTTTTTCTAACCATAACCCAAAACAATGGCTGCTGAAAGAAAGAATGGTGATTCTTTAAAAACCCAAGGTGATGCCTCAGTCATCAACATGCTTTAGAGACCCTTCCATTACCCTTCTGTTTCATATCAATCACAAGTCACAAAAATTTTCCGCCAGAAAATAATGGATAAATAGAAGGGTTCTGGAAAGAATATGAAAAATTCTAGAATTACAGAATTCTATAGGAGTTCAAAAGAAAAGAATATTACACTAGGGGTGCATCAGCAAAGACATCAGCCAGCATGCCGTCCTCACTACCTGTCATGGCAAACAGTTCCACATCCTTTTCTTCCTCATTCGAAATGTCTCGCTTTTCAAGCTTGGCATGACCAGCAATGTATATCATTTTCTGAGCTCTTTCCAATGCAATTCTTGAGTGCTTATTCCCAGCAATTTTTCTCATAAAAGACCAATTGCTCTTCAATCCACACAAGGTTGCATGGAGAAAAATAAGCCTTACTGCAATCTTCCCCAGGGATTTGAACTCACTTAAGCAAGTTTCCCAGACAAGTCTACTACTCAGTGGGTTGGCAACTTTCATCTTCCCAGTCACTGGATCCTTTTGCTTCATCTGAACGGCCTGAGCATAAAGTGGGTCCAGCCCTTCTGACCTCCACTTCATGAGCTCCATTAACATAATATGAGCCTCTTCTTTAGAAGCCAACCTTGTCAATAGCTTATCCACATCTTTCTCCTGTTCACGTGTCAAGCATTTGAATGGGGGGAGGTACTTTCCACTTGTATCTTTAATCAAGTAGAGCGGGTCAAGAATAAATGCAGCTGACCATGCAGGGTGATAATTCTTTTTGAACCTTTTTTCAATTATTTTCTCCACAGGTCCTTCCACTATGCTATATTTTGCACACCACTCCTTCACTTTGGTTCTCAGTTCCTCCCAAAGAGGAAGGCATCGACCAATCAGTGGCCTCTCAGCCTCCATGTCACGAACCATTCCTTTGATAAGTTTCACAAGTGAATAAACTGCCTCCAATTCATTCCAAAACCTATCACTTTGAGTCATTTCAGCAACTTCCCTCGCCAGTGGATCCTCCATGCATGTTACCTTAAACGAGCCCTCCAGCATAACCATTTGGATCACTCTAGCACAGTTCAAGATGTCCTCCAACATTGGAAAGACAGATGCAAAGTTCTTATGAGGATCACATTTAGGTGAAGGAACACGAAGCAACCCGGAATACTCAAGCTCCTGCAACCGGAACTTGAGAAAACTATTCCTGACTTGGGATTCACCGTTAACAAAATTCGCAACCTTTAAGCAATTCTCAGTGACAACCCTGAAAAGTGGGAGGTCGTTGTTAAAATCCTTGATTAAACTAATGAAGCCCTGAAGCTGACAAGTGATATTTACCATCCAATGATTTTGAATCTCCAAGTTCCTTAATGCCTTGGTCTTATACTTGTCTGCTACAATTCCTGCACATCTCTGCACAGAACTCCCACTAATACTCGTCACTGTTTCCCACAAAATCTCCTCAGCATATTTGGGAGACACAACTGCCCCAGTAAAGACAGCCTTCTGGAACACACTAGCTCCGTTAGGAAGATTCACAGTAAACTTAACCAAATTCTCACCCCCACAACACAAGCTATACCAATTATTGCTCTTCCAACCTTCACTACCCACTTGGAAAAACATTGCATCCCTTATCTTGGCTTCTGACTCTGTCTCAGCCTCATTGAACTTGACATCAAGCCGAGGACCCGATATCTCACGACGCAAACTTGTTGGCAACCCCACTTGGCTGAGAAAAGCCTGAAACTTGGGGTGCTCAAGGGATGACAAAGACACTGACCCACAAGACTCGTAAAACCACTCAGCAAGCAATTCAATAGCAGAATTAATCTGTTCCCTACTCAAAGCAGGACAAGGAGACGTCTTAGGACTCTTTAGCCTCTTCACACTATCCTCAAACATGGCCAATGCACACAAATCTTCCTTCCCACCCGACAAAATCAAATGCTGTTGATTTGTCTGGGTTGGTGAGTACCCCAGCTCAGCACAAAATCTCGAGGACTCAACCAAAGCTAAGGAATGATTATGATTATGATTATGATTCTGATAAGTAGAAGTAACAACAGCCATATGAGAAGAACTTCTCTTTTTACTGTTATGATGATTTGAATTAGGCAAAGCCACAGTTGATATAGGCATAGGAGAAATTGAAGAATTGGGTCTCAAACCAGTGCTAAAATTGGGGCATGTTCCTCTCTTCAAGTGCTCAGAAGCAGTCCTAGAGGGATTTGAAGCAGAGAAAACAGAATCACACAAAGAACATTTCAGCTTCACTGATTTGGGAAGTCCAGAATCGGAATTCCGAATCAGAATAGGCTCCAAATGAGCCCAATACCAAGCTCCTTTCCCCTTCAAAGCCTTATTCCGTACGGTGACTAACCCATCGTAGCGCTTGTTAACGGCCTTGACGGCGATGTCTTCAACGGCGACGGCGACGGCGGTGGGAGGAGGAAGGAGTTCGGTGGAAGCAGAGTTAGTGGAAGTCATTTGAGAAAGGGAGTTGAAATTGGCGTAAAGATTGGGTTTTTTCTTCTTGTCTTCTGGTTCTTTGAGATTTAAGGTGAGGAAGGGGGTGTCATATGAAGTTGAGGTAGTGGTAAGTGAAGCAATTTGAGAGTGGGTGTCGTTTTGGGGCATTTAGCCATACATAAAAAGGGACACACGCCAAGGGAGATAGTGGGTTTGTGAAGATGGGAAATGGGAATTGCCAAGTGTGTGTGGAAGATGGTGATACAGGAAGAAGATGAGAGTGGTAAAGTGAATATATTGAAGGAGAGAGAGAAGAAGAGAGAAGTGAGAGAGAGTTAGAAGGAGAAGGAGAAGGAGAAGGAGAGAGTATGATGATGTGATATGGGAGAGGAAGGAGGAGGAAGAGAAGCGTTGGTTGTTCAGAGGTAGGGGATGAAGAAGAAGGAGCCAATGAAATTTGTATTTCTCAACCAAATAATTAAAAAGGTGAACTTTAACTTTTTTTTTTAATTTTATTATTATTTTGTTAAGTTTCTCGTGGTGATTAGGTCAAAGTAAAACAAAATTTAGTGGGGGAATTTAGGGGAAATTAATTTCTGGTAATATGGAAAGAATTTAATTAAGATGAGATCCCACAGAGTCGATATCATATTGTCACAAATTGTTGTTGTCACGTTAAAAGTTGTTATTTACAATTTCGTGGGACCCCGTTTTAATTAAGTTCATTCCGTTGAACCTATAATTAATTTCCTTAAAATTTAAGAAATGCTTCATCTGGTCCTAAATATAAGACCTATTTACCTAATTTGATTATATTATGGATGTTAGTTAAATTGGTAAAAGTTACATGATATTACCAATGAACCATAACCATCTACATTTATCCCCACTCTTACTTGTTTATTATTAAGAAGTATTCATTGGGATAGTTTGAAGAAAAGTTGTGAATAATTAAAAAAATATCTTATATTTAATACCAAACTCACCTCCGTAAATAGATTTTATACCTAGGATTGGAGGGAGTATTAAAGTTTTTAACTTGAGTGGAAGGTTTTCACATAAGTCATTGCAACAAAGTAGTTAAAGGAACAGTTGGACGGCATCTTGCTAGCTCCATTACACATGGCAAGAGATTTTAATTCTGTTAGACAATTTTAGATCTTCCTTAGCTCACGTTGTTTCATTTGAGTCTTTCCGGTCGTTTTTTTTTCTGTTATAAAAAAAAAAAAAAATTAGAGTGCGTATAAACAATCTCTCAATGTTGTCACTCAGGACTACGTACGTAAACTTGTTTCTTTCGCCTTTGATGTACAAACATGGTTGTTCCATAAATTCTCTAATTGTCGTTTGTAATCAAGTTTTTATTTTTTTATTTGGTTTGCTAACAAGTTTTGAATTTTGACAATATAGTAAAATCTTAAAAACTCATGCATAACACTTATTTATCTGTATAATATAAAATATAACTATTAATAAGTTTTGAATTCTTTTTTTTTGGGGGGGGGGGGGGGTTTTAAATAATACGACTTATTTCTTTAAACCAGTATATGGTCAAGTCATATTTAAACAATATCAGACATAGATAGGATAGTTTCAAATTTTTTTTTTTTTTTTTAGTTTTAAACCCTAGTGAAACTCATGCATCACATTCACTTCTACCATCCCCTTCAAAGTTTCCTAGCAACTTGTTGCATGAAGATTTCCACGTAAAAATCACTAATTTGTGGACATTGTAGACGAACCCAACCAAGTTCAAGAGAGGACCACTTATGTTCAAGAATTAAGGAGCTCTCTCCTGCTCTTCTCATCATCTTCCTTGGAACATTCTATCACACTTTGCATGCACAGAAGCATAATCTATACTTAGCTTGCTTTAAAGGGGGGCAAGTGTGTGTGATATTAGAATCCAATAATATTATTAGTCTCAATATTAGTAAAACAGTGTTCCGACACTATCCTTTATATTTCCTCTTATTACTTAGTTAAATATATTTTCTCATTTTTACTAAGAACAAAATGACGTTATTTTGAGTTGAAAGGAAGAAGAAAGGGTTAATTTTTTTCTTTAAATTTATTGTATTTTGGTTTTGATCCCTAGTTTTCAAACAAGACTTTTTATTTCTTTTAATGGGCCAGATGAGATGACCTGAGTTTTTATTAAATTATAGGCACCATATTTTTAATAAAATGAAACTTGATAAACCAAAATCTCTTATTTAAATTTTGAGGAGCCAAAACTAAGATGAGGACAAATTTGAAGCATAAATGACTATATTAATAAAAAAATATTATTTTATAATGATATGTACAAAGATTCATACAAAAAATTAAAATATAAATTATTGAGAAAGAAAGAAAGTAGGGACAAAAGGTCAAAGCTGTTTGAAGCATGTGTTGTGGTTGTTAAGCATATGAGGTGTAACGTCTTATTCACCTTTAAACCAAAAACCAAAAAAAAAATATATATATATTCTTTTTTGTGAACTTTGGGAGCCATGAACGCCCAAATTATGCAGTGATGTGCTCAGAAGCAACCCCTATAATTGGGCGCCTTTTGCAATTATCCTTTTTTAAATACCTTTCTGTTGAGTTTTTACCATTTTTTATACAAAAAGATAATAATTTATTTGAGTAGAGCTTAAGACAATCAACTGATCCTACAGTTATCACAAAATGATAAATTGATCACCAATGCCTCCTTTATTTTATTAATTATGATCATCATTAGATTCATTGCATGAATGATTAGAAAAGTCCACATTCCAAATGGAGAAGTTTTGGGTTAAACTTAAAGCTTAAAGGGATTAATACTAAAATATCTTGCAATTTTCCGGTTCATATACGCCATTAATACCTTATTTAAAATGTTTAGATCAAGTGCAAATGAAGCAGAGTCTTTAAACATAAACTAATCTAAAAAGTAGTCGGATAAAAAATAGTGAAAAAAATTAAATCATTTATCCTTATGATGTACCTCAATAGTCAAGTCTGTTCAATTTATTTTTTTTAAGTTCAACCTTGATAGTTTGATTTGTTATAAGCATGGTATAAAAATCATTCACTTTAATTTATAAAAGTTTATGGACTTAAAAAATTTTCTTCAAGAACATCGTTTTAACACTCATATATATTTTTATAACTGAAATTTTACAGAAGCTTTAAATTTAAATTATCAGTTTGAACAATAAAGATCCCGATCAAACAAAATAAGCTGTATAAGCCTTGTTGAAAATTGGGGAAAATTATAAGGATACTTGTATTAATTTTCTCAAAATTAGTTTAAAACTTTGAGTTATAGTTTTTTATATAAACCAAATTTTTTTTTATAAAATTATCCCCTAGAAATAAACCATTTTTAGCAATTCCATTTAATCTCTTAACATGGGCAAGATTTTTTTAAACTTGTACCTAAACACACTTTATGGCAAGTTATTAGGCATCAATGCACTTATGCACCCATGTGATAATGTGAAAAATAATGGTATAAAAAAACTTTTTATGTGATGTTTTTACATATGGAGCTATCATGAATTACCAATTATCATTATCATTCATGATTGCATAATTCATATACTCACATGTGCCTTTAATTACTAATTATTAATATGTAAATGTATACATATTATTAGTTATGAGTAAGGTACATCTGATTTCAAATTTCAAACACACCATCAATTTCATATATTAACTTTTTTATTTTCTTTTAGGATATGGTCCGAAGATTCGGCTTTTTTAATATTGTCATAATTAAAGTGTCTTTAGTTCTACGATACCCTCACTTCCTTAGTAAACACACCATAAAAAACCATTAAATAATCTAATGAGACCGTCAAATTAAATGGTATGGTTTCCTCTCTTCACCCATATAATTTTTTAAAAATACTGAACATTCCTTGACATTTCTATCTGTTGACTACGGCTAAGTCTTCTAGTTAATATCAATGTCAAATCAATATTATATGTCCAACAAAAATCAAGCTCAATCAAGTTTGTTGATGGGAATATAAATAAATTTAAGGTCATTGAATCAATTTTTTCTTTACACATCTACCCTCATATTGGACAATCTTGCTTAAGATACTATCGTTTATTAAATGTGGGCAACTCTCATATCAGATATTTGAATCTTGGTTCGACATGTTGTGAGAAACCAGTCTGTTGCACTTGATTTAATTTTTGTTAGTACCCTTGAATCAATTTGAATCATGATGACAAGAAAATTTTGGGCCTCCAATTCTTTATAATGGATCCCAATCAGTGATTTTTCACACTAGATCTTGTGTTTGGGCCCTTTTATCGTAGCCCGCTTTGAACATAAAATGTACTGTATTTTTGACAACTTGAAAAATGTGGGACACACACGCACATTGGTATACAACTCGAACTGAGTTAAATTAGAAGCAAAGGCAGCCACATTGCCCAATAAATCCTCATGCAGCAGATGATTTAAACCCCCCGGGTTCCTAGAACAACAAATTTGAATCACACCCTCAACAGCAATATCACATATAACAACTAATTGGAGTTGAATATGAAGGTAGAAGTTGGTTCATCACAATAAGGTAAACTATTTGTTGCAAGAAGTATCCATACTTGGTGTCCAATTGTGATGGACATGATTGCTTTTAATAGGAGAATACTTAGCTTTTTTAAAAAAAAAAATACCACATCTTACATCTGAGATATTTTTACTCATCGTATCAAATTTCATATTATTTATATGTTTTAAATTCTAGATATCAAATGGTATACATAATCATTGGCAAAAAATTGTTTTAAATGTTCGAATGCATACTTATTTTAGTAATTTCAGTTCAAAAACTACGTTGGATTTATATATTATTTGAACAACTCTCAGTATACTTATTTGATTTTTTTTAAAAAAAAATGTTTTCAAACATATATTCACATGGAAAGCCATACCACTATCCTTAGTAAATATCTACACCCTCATGAATTTACTAGATCTATAAGTAGGTAGATCAATATTTTCTTTTGGTAGAATCCAAGTCATTAGGCAAATCCCCTAGCCAATAGTAAAAGACTAATTCTCTCATGACATATATATCACCTAAGCTAGTTTTGCCTCTCCCAATATAGCTTTTTCCATGCACACAAGCATTTGATAATTCAATATTAAACACGCGCGCATATTAAATCAATGCATAAATTCAGCACCTCATACATCGCTATTATCATTTATCAATAGTGTTATAGAGCAAAACATCAATACAAAATTTTTGGGGAATCACTATAAGGTCTTGAAAAAAGAACATAGAAAAGTTGCACAAGTTGGCAACATACAAATATACAATAGTTTTGATGCAGAAAATGATAATAAACCTATGATGTTTGCTTGTTATTAATACTTTTCAGTGATTACATTTCTTTTTTATCACTCACTGATTTTCCCAAGTTATTTCCAAATGAAAGAGAATCGTTTCAACAGTTTAGGTGATAGAAAGCAATATAACAGACATGCACGTAGTGAAAAACCTAACTCAATGTGAGCGTGTTTCAGCCCAACTTTTGGATTTAAATTTATTTTAAATACATTAAAATAAAGTTTCTGAATAAAATATTAGCTCTAAATAAGTGGTATAGCCAGGTTAATAAAGAGGGGAGGGGACCATAAATAATCCTTATTAGCTGGATGCTTCATTATATTTGAAAACGCAGTCATATAGACGTCCTCCAAGAAATTGGGCAACCTCTGGGTGCTTCACCTGCAAATTACATGCTACCAATCAGATCAACAAGTCATTTGGAAAAATCTCATTTTCGTGTTCATTGACATCTTTGAAAACATGCAACTAAAAAGGGGAAAAAACAAGGTTCAATTTTTCATGCAGTAAGAAGCAACTAAAAGTGGCAAATGCATTACCATCCCAATCTTGAGCGAATCACATTTAAACTGAACATAGAGATTTGTTTCGATTCCACGGCCCTGTCTCCAAGGGAAAATATGAAGGTCAGTTTCAAATTCATTTTATTTTGAGACTGAGATGTCATTTTCTAATATCAGCATACTAAGATTTGTTTTTCAGTATGAAATGGCTTAACACAGTTAAAAAACGTCGAAGAGGAACTACCAAGTTTCAATCATATTGTATACCAGCTAAAATTTTGAATAAAATACACCACATAATGGAATCAGAATTTGGACAGTCAGATGTCCCAATAAAAAGTTGAGAATGAAGATCACATGCTGATCTTATAGTTACTTTTTTTTTAAAAAAAAAAGATAGTATTCCTTCAATCCTTTGTTCCTAAATATAAGATCTAGTTAACGTTTTTGGAACATCCTAATAAGCTAAATAAGTTACTTATAAATTGATTTGCCTCAATTTTTTCTGCAAACTAGTTTATTTGACTTCTAAGCTAACATATAATCTAATAAAATAATAATATATAACATGTTATGATTAAGTGGTTTATTTAGTCTCTTTAATTTTTCCAAAAAAAGTAAACTAATCTTAGATTAAGAAACGGGGGGACTAGTTGCAAATAAGAGTTTGATAGCTAGTTCAAACTCTAAAGGCAGGGCACGTCGCAATTGCTGATCAGGACATAGACCCAAGGCGTGTCTAAGACCTCATGAACCTATTTGCTATGCGAAGGGTCTCCGTTAGTAATGTGACTTTCCATTACACACATCCGAATATCACTCTTTAATCTGTCTCTGTTCATGTGTGCCCAGACCGTTATTAAACCCTCAAAATCACTAACTCGGTTCTTAGTACATTACCTCAGAACAGCTTCACCTTGCAGTGCCAATTTTGGTTCCCCCAACTAAACTCATTTATTATATTCTTAAAAATGCTTGAAAGTTAAGTTACATTGTCTTTAACCACACTCACTGAAATCCTAATTCCTTTACTAGCTACTTTGTTTTGACCATCATAGCCCTACAATGCTCACTGTGATTATAATCATCCACTGATATTCAATGACAAACATACCATCCCTTCTAAGATAACAAGATCTGCATCAGTAGCCAGATATGCAAGCTCTTGTGATACCCTTGTAAGATCAATAACCTGCAACGAGTTGAAAAACATAAAAAGCATTGATTATCACTCAAGTCAGTGATCTAACAAGTATATACGTGTTTGTGTGTGTAGCACAGCTTATTTTCTTACCGGCAAATCATTGCCTGAGTTGGAAATTAAGAGATTTGAAGCATCAACACCCAGAAGCCTTCCTTCTTTATCCTTTAGCTGATTACCAACATTATACATTCAGAAAACTATATAGAGATGCCAAAGGTTTACTAAATGTGCAATTACCTTGGATATAATTTCAACTAGCTCAGGGTAAGTCACATCATTAATGGAAGGCAAGTCATTAGCGGCCAATACAACCTGGATTCAAAACATAATCACATAAATATTGCTGAAAGATGGAGCTGTGCAGGAACAAATGTTTTCCCCTTTTTGATCAAGCAAGAACAAGTGCAAAGCAATCTCAATTTCAAACCAATATTTAAGAAAAAGACCAATAAACACCTACAACGTGACAATCATAAGAACAATACATAATTACTTGAAAATCAAATATAAGTTCAGTAATTAGTTTCTTGATGAAATCCTTTGAAATGAATAGTAGAATAACAAGAACAGCAGATACTCAAGCTCCACCAAGAAAAAAATGAATTCCAACTATTTTTAACTTTTTCTTTTTTGACCTTCAAACCATTTCATACTTCAACGCAAACTCTCTTGTGCTTTGTAGGAATAAAAACATAAATTATTTTCTGCATACCACACTCCCATGCCGAAGAAGCTCTCTTGCAAAGGGCAAAATACCCAAAATGATGTCTGCACCAGAGTTATCAACAAATATGATAACCTGTCATTTAAGAATAAACAGATTAACTATCACAGCTTAAAATATGCCAAAAGAGATGAAAACCAATGTTAGAATTGTATCTTTATATATATTAAACTTGCCTTCTTCCAAGGCTTCTTGTTCCATTTTATTTTGAAAGTGTCAAGGTCATCAATAACCCAAGGTCTAGGGACAAGATTTTGACAACTAGCTAAGAAGGACATCCCATCTTTAGAGAAGACCTCTGCAAGCTTCAAGAAATTGTAAAAAGATGAAGGTGATACACAAACTAAGCACTGTTATAATCATCAAATTGCTGGCATATAAAAATTAAAATATGGCATAACTAATTGCTTTCTGGTAAATGTACCTCAATAAGCTAACAAACTAGAACATATTTAAGCTTCTCATATATCAAGTTTCCCAAGCACAAGTTTTAGACTATGCTTGCAATAATTCAAGGGAGGCCAATACCAATTAATTGCAGGCAAGGAGCATCGATTTCAACAATGATTAGCCACACTATGAAGTTCATATCCACCAGAGGAACTAAGCCATGCACATAAGCAAGGGGCATAGGGCTTATAATTTGAAAGGGTAAATAAAAATTTATTACAGACAGATATGGCTTTACAAAACAATGCTCACATCAAAAAGCAGGCTTAGATCAGTCTGGCCCACATTTTTAAGTATGTCGACTCATGTAGATGTCGTTGAAGTAATATAGAAAAATAACCAACCTGTGCAGAGCCAAGATCAAATATGTTTCCGGCAAAAATCCCCCTAACTAGATTCTCAAGTCGCTTGCCTTCATCTTCAATAGCATCATTAAGGCGAACAACATCCTCAAATAGGGAGATGGCTTTTGCATTCTCTTCATCCTAGTGCATATAATCAAGAAAGAATTCACAAAGCATAGGTAAATTAGAAGTAAAAGGAACATATATGTAAAAATCCCATTCATAAATTTCTCTGAATAAGATTGATAACGGCATTTTTATTAAATCTTTAATGATGGTTAGTACATTTAGTTTTCAGTCTTCCAAAGTCGGAAACAATTCCATCCGATATCCCATTATCCTTGTGCAACAACAGATACACTGATGCTTATTTCAGCATAAGAGACAGCAAATCTCAAAACGAAACTCACCTTCACTTTCTTGAAGATATCTCTGAATCCCAGTTCTCTTAGTACTTGCTCACGAAGTCTGCAGAGAAGCTAGAATATCCCGATATAAAGGGAGAAAGTGGGAGGAAATTAGATATGCCACCCAATCTATTTACACTTTTGCTATTTTAGGGGGTTGGACAAAATAAATTCAAAAAATATAATCCAGAGGACATACAATGCAATCTGGAGGCCCACCATGACTTTCTGGATCTTTTTTGAAATCTTCAAGTATTTCAGCATACCTTTTACAAGAAAATGCATTTAAAGTAAATAAAAGATCATATAAATATCCCGTCATCAGGATAATAACCCTCAAACCTAAGAACTAAAAGAAATTTCATCCAAACCTAATTTCCAATAGATTACTCATCTCAATGGTGTTAACTAAAAAGATCCACACATATAAATCTTTTCATATGAGTAGGGCAGAAGCAGCAAGAGATCACCTTTCAGCAAATTTTTCAGCTTTGGAAGCAGCGTCAGGAACAGAAGTATCACTCTCTGCACGCTTCCTGTATCATATCAGATGAATTGCTGATGTAAACACATAAAAATTTTCTATAAGATTATATTAGAAAAATACATGGTAGTTCTTAACCTTATAAAGTCATAATTAATAGGGTTCATAGGTTAAGTCAGTTACTACTTTAGTTACTATGATATTTTCAAATGTAGAAGTGCTTTATCAGCCTTTGTGTTTCCCGATTATGAGTTGTATTCTGGATTGTTTCCAGTATTCAAAAGTGTAAAAGTCTTATTTAGTGTCTCCATACTCCTGATCATGCTAAAAACAGAAGGTTATAATATTCGAATTTAGAACTATATTCCTTATCCTTGGAGGAAAAGGTTCAAAAGCAATAAATGGAATAATCAGTTTTACATATTATTGCAGCAAGATTGTTCTCTTATTGATTCTGTAATGTAATGAAACTGTTACTATGGCGCCTTCATTTATATCTTCAACTCTCTTCTCTTATCTCTAAGTTACTAAAATCTATACGCTAAGGTAGATGACATTAAAAAGTCATTCAATTACAGCTTCAATGACTCTAGCTAGGTACTGTTACACCCTAACAGCCAACAAATTGAAATATTCAAGCTGTATCATAATTCCCAATATTTCCTTTATTGGTCCAGGAAAATAAGTACCTTCTGGAAGCAAAGAATTAAAGGCAACATAATATCAAACTATACCTGACCCTGAGGAAAATGTATAAATTGCTAGTCTAAAGTTAAAATCATGATATTCCCGAGTTACATCATCAAAAGAAGCACTGGCTTTCTGAGGGTTGAGAACAACGATCTTTGTGACTAAAAGTTAGCCCTCTAGCAGACATTAGCAACTTAAGTAACAACTTATAACTCACAAGAAGAGCATCAGCCCTTGATATCAAGCAGTACATGAAAAACAGTTAAAACAAAGATAAATGTTCGTGAATAGCCACAAGATCCAAGGGATATCACAAACACTCAGGTCAGGATGGTATGCAGAACAGAACGACTAAAGTAAATTCCTTTGGGACAGTGGCAATAGCAAATCCAAGTGAAAGTTGCCATTTGAAACAAGATGCAATTGTTGAAAGGTGGTATCTTTTATGCCTTGTGATGATTAGTCATTCCATAAAAGCATACAATTTGTTCAAAATCTACATCAATCAATCCTCCCAAAGGCTTTGACTGGAAACAAGAATCAAGCTAATCAATGCAAAGACCATGGAACCCATCTAAGAATGAGAGCAGATATGAAAATGCCCAAAGAAATAAGCTAAATTAAACACTACATCATAGCACTACAAGAACCAGTCACATAAACCATATAAATAAGCAATCCAGCTCGTCACAAACAGTGCTTCTTTTTTGCAATTCTGGGAAGCAGTTGGAAAAAATAAATAAAGGGACTTAAAAAAACACGTACTTGAAGGAAGGGATAGAGTTATAGAAGAGATCAATCCAAGATAGCTCGGTAGGAGTAGGCTTGCGTGGATTATCAGATGGGAATCTGTAAGGAATAGTGCAAGCTCTGTAATTGGAATCGATCGGAGTCAACAATAATGGGAATTCTACGAGCTCCGATGCGCTCTCCATATTTGATTTCTTTAGGGGAAGACTAGAAAGTTATGAACAAAGTTCGAATCTTTTTGGGGGGCCAAAGCGAAAAAGGAAAGCGATTTCGCAGAGAAGAAACGTCGTTGAAACTCAAAATGGTCATGCCATTTGTAAGCTGAACAGAGAACAGCGAATCCTGCGAAAGATCTTTTTAAGGGAAAATTGGGTGATAATGATTTATGATTAACTTCACGGATCAAAATTTCCTTTTTTTAAAAAGCACGTTTTTCTTTCTTTCTTTTTTATCTACTTCTTTCTTTCTACGGGAGCCAAGTTTGGTGTTAATGTTAGATTTAGCACATTTCATTATTATACTTAATTACTTTATTAGTTACTATTTCTTTTAGTTTTGATTTGTTACTTGTCAGTTGTTACTCCCTCCTTCTCCGGTTCTAAATATAAGACCACTTTGACTTTTTTTGTGGGAGTTAAAGAAGCAAATTAGACCACTAAATTATAACATATATCACATAAATTAGATTATAGGTTAGTTTATAAATAGAATAAATTAGTTTTGAGGAAAAAAGATTTTTTTGGGGACCGAAACTATTTTATTTTTGGATTAAAAAAAAGTCAAATTAGTCTTATAATTAGGACCGGAGGGAGTACTTCATATAAAATACTTGAGTATTGATTGAGTAGTAATGATGAAAAATTAGGTTTCAAGTGATCTTTACACTATTTTACTTTGGATAAATGTGCACTGACTTAACATCCCTAACCATTTTGGAGATGGTTTTAGTAAAATTAAAAAGGTCTGTGGGTACAATTTTATCGCTATAAAATTAAAAAAATGAGACAGTTATGACTTATGACCCAAACACATAGACATATTAACCTCTTGTTAGCTTACTATTTATCATCTTCATCATACATAAGCACTCTTCTCTCCTCCTCACTAAAACCGGTGTGTAACTTTAGGTTAAGGGTTAGTTTTGCTTTGATGTTTTAGCTTATGATCATTTTTGCTTTGAAAATATTTTTTTGTCCAATTTTACTCTGAAAGTATTAAAATGAAGTAATTTTGCCCTTTCCCATTAAATATTAATGGTCAACGTCAATTTTTTAATAGTCAACGTGATTTTTTTCAACGGAATAAGGCGATATTGCTACATTTTAAAATTTTCAGGGCAATTATGAACCTAAAAAAAACTTCCAGGTTAAAATAGGTCTCGAGCGAAAACTTTCGGAGCAAAATTGACCCTTAACCCTATAACTTTCTTTATGATCATTCTCCATCCTCTTCTCTAATTATAATCATCCATCGAATTTGATGGCTAAAAAAATATAAATCATGGGACCACAGATCTCTTCCCCCTGTCTCTCACCTCCTATTTTCTCATCTACATTTTCTCTTTATTGTTACCTCTTTTTTCAATCATAAGATTTGATGGATGATTATGCTTAGAGAAGAGGAGGAGAAAAGGATCATAAAAAAGAGGAGGATTCCGCTCCACACTAAAAATTATTAGAGCTGCACGGGGAGAAAGGACCGGTTGCAACCATGTTGTCCTTGAGCACTCCGTTGACACTGTGCACTGCACCGCACTGCACTCTATGCTCTATACACTCAATTATAACCATAGCTCAAACTCAAATTCATATCGATAAAGTTCTCACATCATTATGATTTAAACTCACAATTTACAAGCCAAATCCTTACTAACATATCCAAAGCAAACCTCACTGACAATCTATCAATTTCATTAAAAGTAACAGAGTTTGATGTTAAAATTAAAATTTTAAAGAATATTAGGTTTTGAAATTCTAAAAGAGTATAAAAGCGAGTAAGTTTTGTATGTTTTATCGAATAATGATGGATGCATGACCCTATTAATTAAAAGGTTAATGGTCAATGTTATCCCGGAAATTTTCGCTCAGGACTAATCTTAAGGCAGGAGTTTTTTTTGTTTCAAAATTGTTCTAGAAGTTTTAAAATGTAGTAATATCGCCCTATTTCATTAAAAATTTTAACGTTGACTGTTAATATTTTAACGATAAAGGGCAAATTTGTTCCATTTTAATATTTTCAGGGGTAAAATTGGACCAAAAATACTTCCACGACAAGATTGGTCTTGAGTGAAAACTTTTGAAGTATAATTGACCCTTAACCCTTAATTAAAATATACCGATTTCATTTCTTTAATTTGTAATTCGTGTGTGTGTGGCGTGTGTTTTTTTTATACATTGGAATTTAAAAACAAAATAAGGGAGAAAAAAACATTACAGAAACAAAATAAATTAAATGAGTAGGGGAATGAGATTACTGTTAGACCTTTAATTCTTCAAAATAAGATATATTTTACTTCTATAGAATCCCCTTTCAGTTCCGAAAGTTTATTTTAAATATCCCCTAATATTTTTCTTCTACTATAAACTCTTTTGGGTCAAAAAAAATAATTCCTTTAACCCCCTATTGTTCCCAAATTAAGGAAAAAACTAGGCCATTAAAAATTCCTAAAATACTTCCTTTTTCCATGAATCTATTTATAATGCTTTTAAAACTCTCTAATTAAATTCCAAAAATCCAATCTTAACTACCCCTAATCTTTAATTAAATTTTAGGAGGTTACACCTACAATATATTTATAGATGGCTTATGTAAAAGGTGGCCGGACTACATGATTCTCGAGAGATTTTTCAATGTCTTTTGACCTACCGCTTTCATCTAGATGTCTACACACACACCATTATGATCAACGGGCTTTGTAGAAACGGCTTGTGGGATGAAGCTACATCCCTGCTCCGAAGAATGAAGGCCAGTGGCTGTCTCCTGATTTAGTAACATATAAGACATTTATTGAAGCTCTTTTGGAGAAAAGAGAAAATGAGAAGGCTGATAAGCTTCTGGTTAAAACGATTGGCTGTGGTCTTCTGAAATGATAAATTATGGTTGGATGCTCTAGTTCTAATATATACTCATTATAGTTGTGCTAATGTTGAAATTTGCCTTTAAGAACCTTCAAATTCTTGTCTCTGTCCTTTTCAACTGAAATTATCAGATTATACACTGAATCAAATGTTGTTGGATAAATTTTGCTCAAGCAATATGTTTGGCATTTTTATTTTGATAGACTATCCGTTTGTTTATGAATAATAGGTCTTGAACGTGACTTTGTTCCTTCTATAGTTTATTCTTATTTTGACTTGTAACTTTCTGTGTGCATTTCGTTTCTTCTCTTGAATTTGAGTTTCTGCTAAAATATAGTTTTCTTGGATTTCATTGGGTGAGTTGATAATCCCTTGCAGTATTTCATGGACCATATTAAAAGTTCATTTGGCTCTTTTACAACCAAGAAAACCGATTTCTAAAATTATTTTGGAGTCTAAGCGTGCATTAAAGGTGTAGGAGTTTGTATTATATTAATGTTATGTTTAAATTTGCTTGAATTGTTTCCAAATGTTTCGATCCTTGCTTCTCCTTGAATGATAAAATTTGACATAGTAAAAAAAAAAAACTTTTGTTAGTAGGTTTAACTATGTATGAAATATGTTTTCTTACAGGGAAATTGCTGGGAATACTGCATTTCCCTTGTTTGTAGGATGGTCTGAGTTGAGGTTCTCAGCATCTTATTAGAATAACTGCATTTGCTTTTACAATTTTAGTCCGTAATGCATTATTGGGAAATGACAACAAACTTTGATTTTCAATCTATGGTTTTGTTCATGAAGACCTTTGTGGCCCAAGGACCGAATGTGGGTGGCTGTAACCTTCTTCCAAGTGAAGCAGGTTTTTATCTATTTGACAAATATTGGATATTATCAGATATTATTGCAATTACACATCTGATGCAGGCTTCTCCATGGAGTTTCTCTGGTTCATTCTCTCAGCAGTTGTTGGACCATCTGGATAAACAAGGTAACGAGAAGAAATGTTGATTTCTGTTTTGTTTTTTGTCTTCCTTTTCTCATCTCCGATTCAAGGGTTTAAGTGAATTAAATCATATCACCTGAGTCTCATATTGGTTGTCTCACAGTCAAAATATTTTGGATTAAATGCTTTGAGAATTTACAGGGGCTAGCCTTGAAGAGAAAGTTCATCTACCCTTCTTCTTTAATTTAAGCTCTCAGTACAAGTGCCATGCAGCTAGATTTATGTTCTCTGCTTCATCTTTTTGCTAGTTTTTATGTTGTAATTTCTTATCAGTCTGTTGATTTTCCTTATTCAGACTTACTTGCCTAGCCTTGCTTTACATTGCAATGTCATTTTATTTAATTAACAGCGTTCCTTTTACATGAAGGTGTCTCCATTGAGTTGACAACTCATGGCATTAGCTCAGGAAGAGAGTAACAGAAGCCTTTGCAAGTGTAAAATAATCTAAATGTGACAGATTTGATATTTTACTATCATCAATATGAAGAAAATATTAACTTTCATTGTTTGGTATGAAAATCAAAGAGAATTTGAACTGGACATGTTGTGAAGTTGTGAGTGGAAGATTGGTATAAAATTTTGATTATGCTCTTTATGTATCATTGTAAATTACTTGACTTTTAGAAAAGATTAGCATGATGACTTTGGTTTTCTTGTTTTTTTTGAAAATCTCAAAGACAATGAAATCAATTCACTTATTTATGAACAAACTTGAATTGAGAAAATAAGTAAAGTGGGATATTTGTCGTTATCATGTACTCTTATCATTACTTTTCAAGATTCAATTGAGTTTTTACTTCTCAAAAAAGGTTCTTAAAGATGTCATATATTAACAATAGGATGAAGTAAAAAATGTGCCACTCCCCTTTAAATTTGCCTCTTTTAATAATGGTATTGAATACCGGAGACAGAGTAAAAAAAAAAATAATAATGGTGTGAAACAAATTTTAAATTTTTTTGTAAAAAGAAAAATGATATTAATAATATTGAAAGGTTTTACAATGCATTATTGAATAGTAATAGGCTAAATTAAGCCTATTGAAAAATCTAGAAGTAACCATAACAATGTTAAAACCAGGAAATTGTTTACTTAAAAACTAGATGTCTTGAATAACCACATTGATGGTATTTGATGGTATCTGAATAAATGATATCTATGGAGATAAATGATTTCTCTGAACAACAACAACAAAGCCTTATCCCACTAGGTGGGGTCGGCTACATGTATTTTGTAATCCAATGAATAGATGTCTGAAGACATTAATAGTAGAACTACAAGTTATTATGATGTTGCTTCCTCCAAATAAATTGACGAAGAATGGAGTTCTCCAAGCATATTTGTACAAAACAACCACTATCTTCCTTTGTCCCTTGAATTTGTGCATCATAATCGTCCAATCTTCAATGAGGTAATTATCCTCAACCAATCAAAGATTTATGCACAGGATTGTTCTTGGCTAGCTTGTAATCATCATAATATAGCATTGAAAATTATATTTATCCTTGAATTTCCCTCATGACATGTGATGGATGATCAATTTGTCCATGATGCATAGCTTTGTTCCTTACTCTCGATTCCTAAATATGGGATCTAGTTGATTTTTTTGAAGAATTCGAAGGAAGCGAAGTAAATTACTTATAAATTTATTTGTCGAAATTTTTTCTTTAAAATAGTTTATTTGATTTATATGCTAACATATAATCTAATAATACACAAAATATGTTATAATTAAGTGGCTCATTTAACTTCCTTAATTTCTCTAAAAAAATCATCTGGGTCTTATATTTAGAATTGGATGAAGTACTATATAAGGATAAAGGAAAAATAAAAATGTTATATTTATGATCAAAATAAATTCTTAAACCAAATCTTTTACACCAAAATAAGCTTTTCAACTTAATCTTTTTTGAGAATTTCAACCGTTATAGCCAATTAATTAAAAAATATAACCAAAAGATTCTAAAAATATCACTGCAGGTTCAGAGTCCTTAAGTGAAATTAAATTGATGTGGAAAAAGACAAAAAAGTTTCCACCCCCAAATGGCCTCTCTGACACTCTCTCTCTTCTCTCTTTCTCTCACACAGACCCTACTCATTTTCACAAGAACAAGAAAAAGCTCATATAAACAAGTCTTAATAAAAAACAAAATATTCATTTCACCCTCTCTCTTCTCTGACACTCTCTCTCATCTAACACTTTCTCTCTCTGACACGTAGGGTCAATGTTGTTTTTTTTTCTCTCAATTTAATTTCAGTTTACCCCCACAAGACTCAAGTGATATTTCAGAATCTTTTGATTCTATTTTGAAATTATTTGGCTACAGCGGTCCTATATTGAAATTATCCCTAATTTTTTCTTACTTAATCTACACATTTAGCAAAAAAAAAATGATGACAATATCTTAAAAACACAGCATATTTAAATCCTATGTTAACCTTTTTGAATTGATTGTAATTATTGAAATTGGAGTCACCCATTATCTATTTTTTTTATAAACTATTCATCCATTACTATTACTACTATTATTATTCCATAAGTATTCCCTCTCCCACCTTTCCTAACATAAAATATAGTTGACATTTTTAAAAATGCTAATAATAAAATAACCTATTTATAAATCGATTTATGTGAACTTTTCCTTTAGGCTCTTAAAAGAAAGAACTAACTCGTCCTGTCGTTGTATTACTACTAGTACTACTCCTTCTAGTCTTTAATTAAGATTTGATTGGCATTTTTTTTTCAAAAATCTCAATAAAATTAAATAAGTCACTTATAAGTTGATTAAAAAAAATTATTTATAAATTGTTTTACCCGAATTTTTTTCTAAACAAATTTATTTGCCTTATCAACTAATATATACTCCATCCGTCCCATAATATAAGGTCATTTTAACCAAATTACGGGTTCTTAAAAAATTAGTTAGAGTTAGTTAAAAACAATAAATATGTATAAAATATACCATTTTACCCTTATTTATGAATGAGTAAGAGAGGGGGTAATTATGAAAAGAAGATGAAAAAGAATGTGTGGGAAAATTAATGCATGGGTAAAATGGGAAAAAAAGCATTTATTACTCAAATAAAGTCAAATATGACCTTACATTGTGGGACAAGATCATTAAAAAAATAGACCTTATATTATGGGACGAAGGGAGTATTTTCTAATAATTTATCATATATAATATGATGAACAAACTTTTTTCTTCTCCTTAACCTTAAAAAAAGGAGTTAACTAAATCTTATATTACTGTTAAGTATACATTTTTTTAATGTATTTTTTTTAATAAGAACTGGATATCAATTACTAGTCTCAAAATAGTACATATCGAACCCACTTAAGTGAGGTCACGCCCATCCAGTAACGGGGGTGGATAGTCATACCAATAAAAGTTAACATCTAGACTATGAGCTAATTTCGCTAAATGGTCCGCTAACCATAGATCCTCCCTGTAGCAATGCCTAATCCTAATTTGCCACTCCATATTGAGTAGGCTCTTAGTATCCTGTACTATGTCCCTGAAAGGGTGCTCTACGTCACATCCTCTAGTACATAAGTTTATAGCTTCAATACAGTCAGTTACAACTAGTACATTCCTAAAACCCTTGTTCCAGCACAACTGTAATCCATTGATGATCCCTATAAGTTCTGCAATTGCTGGAGGAACAGTGGTCAGTTTGCAGCTAAACCCTCCTAGCCAGCTTCCATCTCCGTTCTTCAAGACTCCCCCGCATCTACTTCTTCCACATGTAAGCACTGAGCCATCCACTTCAAGCCTTATGTGGTTGGTTGATTCAACTTCTGTCGGGCCACCCTACAAAGTAGAGTCAGAATAAAATTTGCAGTGGTCAAATAGGTCCTTGTCCCAGCATGCCCTCTAGAAGGAGTCTAGAGCATTTTCTGGGATGTTGTTTGCTCTCGAGTCAAACACCCTTTTGCAATGATCTACCCAGATGTCCCAGCACACGTATCCGAACAAGGTACTCCAATCAACTTTCCTCATCTGCGGTTTGCCTGCTTCATTCTGTAAATTCTATTTAACCCACTCTATCCCTTGTAATGAGGAAAAAGTAGGCCAAATAGAAGGGGAAACTATCGACTTCCATCTTTGGGCAGCGTTCTTGCCGTCTCTGATCAAATGCATCACTGATTCTTCCACCGAGCAGCCGAATAGGCATCTGGAATTATCTTCAAGTCCTCTACGTCTCCTGAGTTCTGATGTGTGGATCTTGTTGTGAGTGAACAGCCACATAAACGTTTTGATCTTCTCCGGGATCTTCCAGCTCCAAAGGTTTCTCCATACACTTTCCGTTCCTACATGGTCCCCTGCAAAAAGAAAGTTATACGCAGATTTAACAATAAAAGTTCCATCAGAAGAATGTTTCCAGACATATTTATCCTCTCCTCTCTCCTCACGGGGTGGATGTGCACACATAATACGCTCAGCAATTGATTGGGGCAGCCAAGCCTTGAGTTTGTTACCATCCCAGTTCCCCCAGTTATCCACATAATCTACGTCTCCGGGACCTCTTAAATGATGAGATATGGCAATTAGGAAATTATTATTTGTTGGGATTTTCAAGAGGTCTCTATAATTATCATTATTAGAGAAATAATTTGTTTTCATTTTATTTCGATTATTATCAATTAGTATTAATTATAATTTGCATTTAGTTTTAATTTCTAGAATGTTCTAGTTTTATTTTGATTTGATTGTCATCAATCAGCATTAATTATGATTTGTGTCTCTAGAATGTTCTGTCATCAATTCCTAGGGTTTGGTTGAGGCCTATAAATAGCACATCAACTATTTGCTTTGTACGTCTTATGCATTTGAATAACAATATCAATTTCCCTTGTCTCTGTCTCTCTTATTCTATCTCTCTCATTTCTTCTTGCTCTACCTCTTTCTCTCTTCTCTTCTTCTAAATCCTCCCTTCCCCTCTCTCTATATTCCCTTTCATCTCCCTTTTCCCCTTCCCGTTCTGCATCATTCGAATTTTTATGATGTTATATGCTTTCAAGGAATTGAGCATACTATTGAAAATTTAGAACTTATCGTTGCCTTATCTTCACTTATACAGTAAAATCGATCCCATAACAAGCACTGGCAGAAAGTATAATTTGGTGATTACATGATTATAGCTCTTTTATACCAACTTAACGAGGGACTGTTAGTGATTAGCATCCATGTAGAGTTGTATCCATAAGTCTTCTTAATACATGGGAAGTTTTAATGTTTCAAAATTGGCTTTTGGTATCTTTTGAATTAACAAAGTTAATAGCTTATGCATCCCCATTTCCCTTCTTAATAATTCAGGCAACCTTAGGCCTTGGTGCATCAACTGAGAAAAGCATTCTCCAATGTTCTGCTGGACGCAAATCAGTATTATTTCGCTGAACAAGCTATTCCCGTTGGTGCCCAAATCAAAAGCAAACTTTTTTTTGAGAAGTTAAAAGAGAAAAACGAACCCATTCTTTCAAAGCTTATTTAGACATCCGATTTTTGCATAGATGTCAAGTTTCTTCTTTCTATCGAATGTTCTTGAGCACACAATTACATATTTGGTTTACCCGTTAGGCACTGATGTCATCGGGAAAGAATTAAGGCCAAAGTTCGTTACTTTAAATGACTGAAGAATGTAGTCTCTGTTGATTTTGTCATGCATTCTGATTTGTTGTTCAAAACCACTTCTATGTTAGGGGACTTAGCCAGAAGTGGAAGAATCTCTCATGCACGCAAACTGTTTGATGAAATGCCACATAGAGATTCTGTTGCTTGGAATGCTATGATAAGTGGCTATACTCATTTAGGACTTCACCGTGAAGCTTTGTCTCTCTTCTTTGGTGAAATGAGAGTCTCATCCCATTGTAGACCCGATAACTTCTCGTTCTCCGTGACACTGAGCGCGTGTGCTGGTGCTTGCCATCTTCAAAATGGAGCAAGAATCCATGCTTTGGTTGTTGTTTCAGGGTACTTATGTTACCTTCCTGTGTGTAATTCTCTGGTTGATATGTACGGGAAGTGTTCGAGTCCTGACAATGCAAGAAGAGCTTTCGATGAGATGGGCTGTAGGAATGAAGTGACATGGTGTTCACTTCTGTTTGCATACGCAAATTCTGGTATGTTCAGTGTAGTCAATGAACTGTTTCATAGGATGCCTATAAGGGTTGAAATTGCCTGGAATATAATCATTGTGGGATATGCTCAGACTGGAAAAGTTGAAGCATGTTTGCATATGTTTAAAGAAATGTGTGAGGCTTTGTATCATCCTGACCAATATACATTCAGTGCTCTCATGAACGCTTGTTCTACTTCATCAGATACTGTATATGGATGCATGATTCATAGTTTAATTATCAAATCTGGTTGGGCCTCTGTGATAGAGGTAAGAAACTCAATTTTGAGCTTTTACTCTAAATTAAGATGTCATGATGATGCTATTAGAGTGTTTGAATCCTTTGACATTGGTGATTTCAATCAAGTATCCTGGAATGCCATCATCGATGCCCATATGAAAATGGGAAATACCCAGGAAGCTGTTCTTGCATTCCAGAAAGCTCTTGAGAGGAATATTGTTTCCTGGACTTCTATGATTGCAGGGCATACAAGAAACGGTAACGGGGAACAAGCTCTTCATATGTTTGTAGAAATGTTGAGAGACTCAATAATCCAGCTTGATGATCTTGTAGCCGGAGCGGTCCTCCATGCTTGTGCCAACTTAGCAATGCTAGAACATGGTAAAATGGTCCATAGTCACATAATCCGATCAGGCTCACACAACTACACCTACGTCGGCAACAGCCTGGTTAACATGTATGCTAAATGTGGGGACTTAGATAGTTCAAAGCTTGCATTTGATAGCATTATTGAGAAGGATCTGATTTCTTGGAACATAATGTTGTTTGCACTGGGACTCCATGGGAGAGCTAGTGAAGCTCTTAACATTTATCACCAAATGTTAGCATCTGGTGTAAGACCAGATGAAGTAACCTTCATAGGGATTCTAATGGCTTGCAGCCACATGGGGCTTATAGAACAAGGCCTCAAGTTTTTTGAATCAATGAGATTAAATTATGGGCTTTCTCATGGAACAGATCATGTAGCTTGCATAATAGACATGCTTGGAAGAAGTGGGTATGTTGAAGAAGCGAGGAAACTTGCTGATAAATATTCACAAACCATGAAAGATAGGACCAGTTCACAGGAAATTCTACTTGGTGCGTGTTATTTTCATGGGGATATAGGGACTGGGAGTAGTGTGGGAGAAAATTTGAAGAATTTGGAGCCATTAAAAGAAGATGCTTATGTGTTATTGTCAAATTTGTATTGTGCAAGTGGGAAATGGAAGGAAGCAGAGAGGTTGAGGAAGGAAATGGTGGATCAAAGAGTGAAGAAGAAAGTGCCTGGAAGTAGTTGGATTGAAGTGAAAAATGAGGTTGCTGCTTTTGTTTGTGGAAACAACAATTCACTTCCTCAAATGAGTGATATTTATGACATAGTTTGCCTTCTTGAATTAGAAATGAGACACCCTTGGCACTATTCACTTTTCTGATTAAAGATTCTTTATTTTTTTGGGCTAAATTATAGAAAACCCGCCGAATTTTGGGTCAATTATACATAAGGGTGGGAACAGGCCAGGCCAGGGCTTAACTTTAACAAGCCAGACCTGTGTTGTCAAAAGGAGGCTTGAGCCTGGCCTGTGGCCTATCACAGGCCATTTTTCAGGCTTGAGCCTAGCCTGTATACAGGCTTGGTTTGTTAATTTAATATTAACTAGTTATAATGTTATATGTAAAATAATAAATGTTATATAATACAAAAAATAATATGAATGAAAAAATATATTTTGAAAATATTATTTAATTGCTTAACAGGCTTTTTTCTAAGCCTAAGCTTGGTTTGAAAATAAACAGGCCAGGCCAGGCTTTCGCAGGCCCCTGGCAGGCCGATTGGGCTATTCCCACCCCTAGTTACACATAACATCCTTGACTTCTAGAAGTTTAAATTAAGGGCTACTAACATATCAAAAACTTTTGTGAGTACAAGTTTTGAATGAGTTTCAAATAAAGTAGGACTTTCTATTAGTCCCAAAGAAACAAAAAATAGACCTATACAATTTTGCCAACGTTGTTGCATTTTACTTTGGATAACATTATCCAAATAGCCATTACATATTAAATTCAACATTGCATAGCAAGATAAGCTTTGCATACGATGAATCTGTGAGGATTTCTTTTGGGTGAACCCATTATCCTTAGTGTTACAATAGCATATTTTTTTTGGGGGAAATAATAGTTTTGCATTTTACTTTGGATAACATTATCCAATAGCCATTACACATTAAATTCAACGTTGCATATCAAGATAAGCTTTGCATACGATGAATCTGTGAGGATTTCTTTTGGGTGAACCCATTATCCTTATCCTACGTTTGGTTCATGGGAAGTGAGGCTGAAGAAGTGGAAGTGGAATCAATGTTTTGAAGTGTTTGGTAACTGAGAACCGAGTTCCTTGAGGAAGTCACTTCCATAAAAAAATGATGGAAGTGAGTTCCATACTTTACCCCAAGAAAGTGAGTTCCATGGGACCATTAGACCTCTCTACTCTTCTTGCTTCTTCCCTTCGCTCCTCCATCCTAACTGGCCCTCCTCCACCAATGATAGTGAACATGCTCCTCCACAGCAACAGCGGCGACTGTCCACCGCGACGGTGGCGACTGTCCACCATGACGGAGGTGACGGCTACCAAAGCTTGTGATTTTTCAGATCTGAGGCCATGAGGGAGATTTTCAACTATCTTCTATTATTGTCCTTATTTCCTTGATTCAGATTCACGATGCATGAAGCCATGAGGAAAAGGTCGAGATTTGGCGAAAATCTTCTTCATTCTCGTCATCCTCCCCTTCTTCTTGTAGATCCCTCTTCCTTGATTTTTATCTGTATTGTTGTTGATTATTGATGACTGATATTTGCCAAAAAAAATGGGCGATGACTGTGGCTGTTTTTGTGGTTGCTAAAAGATAGCTATGGTGGCTGTGCATTTGGATTGAAGATGGATACTTGCTATTCGACGGCATTGGCAACTTTGCTTGGGATGGGGAGTTTTTTTGTTTTTTTGCACAGAAGGGTAGTTTCGTAGTTTTATTTTATAAATACATATTTGAATTAAAAATTATATTTCACTTCCATCATGTTACCAAACATACTTTAAAATTAAAACCCACTTCCACCTCTATTTCCACTTCCAATTCTACTTCTATTTTCACTTCCACCAAAAACTCTTCTATTGTACCAAACGGGGCATTAGTGTTACAATAGTATATTTTTATAGGGCGAAAATAATAGCTTTGTTTTTTGCTGCTTGAAATGGTCAATGTATAATTTTTTTTGATGAATTTGATGATCCTTCTAAGGTAAGAACTTATAAATGCATGAATCATTTAGCTGACAAATTGGAAATCGTGTCCGGATATTTAGTTATTGCGCATCTATTGAATCTTCAATGTCGCATTTTCCTCCAGGGCGATGTCGAAGATATATACTAATTTGATATTTTTTTAAATACTTATGTTTATCTAAACTCAGTTGAATGTGTCAAAAAACCTGCATGAGTAGAAAAAATAAAACCTGCATGAGTAAAAAAAAAATTTAATTAGTTTGATTTATTTTATAGCCCATGCACTGTATGGATTCACATCTAGTCCGCATCAAAATTTCAAAAAATGACAATGCTAACTTTAGAGAGAATAGATTAATAATAGATTAAAGTTGGATACCACAAACTGTTTTCCAGTTGAAAATAGTCATAATATATTTGTGTGTGTGTGTGTGTGTCCGCGTCTTCTTGTTTGAGTTGAGTCCACTTGCAAGATTTTTTCACTTCATCGTGATCATTATTTTTATTTCGGCCGAAAAAACTTCCTCTTGATTCTGTCACTGAAATAAGTATAAAAAAGATACTAGAGTCAATCAAATATGTAAATCTAGTTTGAATTAACAAGCATCACCTGCTCAAATAATGAAATAAGTTTAACACACAAATGTATAAAAAGAGGCTCTAATAAAAGAAACCAAACTAGCAAGGAAAACCTAGAAGCAATCTTCTTCTTTCGACAACAAATGATATTTTAGTGTTACAGTTCAGAAGACACCCTCATCCCACTCACTCATTCAGAACCAATGTAAAACAGAAAGAAAATGGTAGAACATGTTTCCTTACATCTAAAGCGTTGCTCTACAGATACATCATAAGAACAGACACATAAAAGCCTACCAGCAAACATATTTCCTAACACCTAAATTTTAATTGTGGTACAACGGTTAAAAACACTCGTCTGACTATCATCAAGGTCCTCTTGATCCGAAAGCCGGCAAGTTAATTGTCAGTGTTAGAAAAGAGCGATCTATCGTCGTTAGATGAGTCCCCGGAGCCTTGAACATTGTTAAAACAAGCAGCATTGTCTTCATGGAAAGCAGCAGGTGTTAGAATAGGTTTTACTCCTCCAAAACTAACATGCACTTCTTGATCAGAGACGGGACTAAAATGGGAAGGTGTGATAGTAGATATATACTCTGTCTTCTGCTTCTTGTGTATGTGTTCTTGCTAGTGACCTAGAAGGAAACTATCCACAACGACCTGAGGCATAAACAATGTACAAGAATGTCATTCGGTTCTTCTTTACCTAAGTCAAGTGTCATTTCAACTCATATACCTTAAGTACTAAGGGCTGGTTTGAATTAAAATTTGTAAAAATGACTCTCATCTTAAATGACTTTTGCAAACTGAAATTGAGATAGAAGTTAAGTAGTGTAGTTATTTTATATCTGGATACGTTTTCTTAAAAATCAGTTTGACATAAACTTGTTTGAATGTTCTTCTGAAAAGTCAGTTTTAGAAGGTTTAAATATAAAGAAAAGCTAGAAACCATAAGTTAGAAAAAATTGCTACAACTTCAAAGTTATTTTTGGGTAAAAATTCATTTTCCTCAAAAGCTATCCCAAAACATAAATTTTTGCATCTGACTGACTTTTTGCTGATGGAAAATTCCAGAAAAACACTACTTGAATTTCTAAATTTCAGACAGGACATTTAAACTATTCGAATAATGATTTGACTAAAAGAGTTACCACATACATAACTTCACATCACCCATCTATAATTACGGATTCAATTTTTTTGGAATTTTCCCCTTTTTATTTGGCTCCAACTGATTCATAAGCCTTTCTAATGCTATTCTAAACATGCACTAGGTGAATATCAAATAGTGCTCAAATCTCAAAATTTTTTAATGAATACCTCTTAAAGATAAGATAGAGTACCTGAACAGGGCTTGCAGCAACTAACAGACCAGCAAGTCCAACCCCAACTACTCGACCATCTGGACCAGCCAAAGACACACTCATTCCACCAGATCTGCTCCTTGTTACTCCGTTCTCAGTTGGCATATATGAACCAGACAAAGAAAGAATCTCAAATCGTCCCTACAAAAGCAACAAATAAGCCAATACTAAGGGAATATGTTAAAAAGACTTAAACTAAAACTAATGCGTACAATGCCAAAAACAGCAGGTCACATTAGACAAATAATGTCCAAGTTACATATCATGAAACACATTTACTGAATTATTTCAACATTACATGATAGAGAAGTATTTAGTACTACACTCACCTCGTAAGTTAAAGTACCACCAGAGGAGGCTGTTGTCGAAGTGTTATATTAGAAATCACGCCATTTGCAGAAAGAATGCATATGGCGCGGGATCCTTGTTGAGAGAAGGACATAACCTTCATGTTGATGTCCTATAACAGACCAATGGAAAGTCAGCATATATATATAAACTATACAATATTGAAAACACCCTAATTTTCCGGCATTCATAATATTCTGGAACAGTGATATGATTCCATTAATACGTATCATTTACTCCCATCAGTCATAAATATAAGACCACTTTTATGGAAGTTAAGGAAGCAAATTAGACCACTAAATTATAACATATGTCACATGAAATTAGATTATAGGTTAGTTTATAAGTAGAATAAATTAGTTTTGAGGAAAAATGATTTTTTTTTACTGAAACTACTTTTTTTTTACTGAAAAAAAAAGTCAAAATGGTCTTATAATTAAGACCGGAGGAAGTATTAGAGTGTCCTATCTATACATGCATATATAAACGATATATATATAGGCTTATGTATGGAAACACAAATGCCTATTCGCTGAAGCATATAGTTAACCCTACTCTTTGCATAAAAAAACAAAAAACAAAACAAGAAGAAGGAGGAGGAGTTACCACCCCTGCTGAATAAAAACTAGATTGACATTTTAACTTGTTAAAAATTATTATTTCATAGGTTGTTAAAGGCATGTCATAAACATTGGCAAACATGTAGGCATACATAAATACGTACACATTTTTTAATTTGAAATAAATAAATAAAAACATACATTTTATCATGCAAAAAGTTAAACATACTAGACGTGTGTGGTTAAGGAATTTCTGACAGCCCAGATTACAAAATATGGCATGTTAAACAGAAATCAAAATGATTAATTTGCATTTCTTCTACATCATACATAGACAATAGAGTCTGGTCAATTCATGATATATAGAGCTACCTGGTCCTGAACTTTCAAACTCATTGATGTAGGATTGGAAAGGGATTGAGGGAAATAAGGAGTATTGAAATATATAAGAGAGATTAGAGGAGGGAGGACAACAAGAAGGAGGGGGAAATACCAGACGAACAGGAAAACAAGATTTTATTCAACTCAATAATCAATCATCAACAACTGATTACAAATGATAACCCTACCTCTATTTATAGAGCTTCACGAATAATAAAATATAACGACAATAATTCAAATTCAATCTAGATCATAAACTTACGGTAACAACCATAATTAAAACATAACTAAATAAATAAATAAATTCAAAATCTAATGGATAAATATTCTTATTTAATAATTCTAATAAATAACCCTAAATATCATAACTACCCATTTTCCCGTATCCCATGAGTTAAAAGGAATGTGCAATTTTTGGGAAGGGAAGGCGGCAACTTTGGTACGAAAAACTTCCATTAGCAATCTGACAATCTTAGGTGCCGCTTTGAAGGGTATGAAGGCTTTTTCACTCTCTTTTCTTTAACTTTTTGCTCCCTTTTTTTGCTCTTGTTTTGTAAATAAAAATAAAATCAACACAAACTGGAAAAATAACAAACAATGCTTTGAGCCTAAAGTTGGGGATTCTTGTGTATGAGGGGATCTGAAGTGGCAGGAATCAAGCAAGAGCAATTTAAAGTAACAAAAATCCAATCTTAATGCTCTAGAAGACTTTTGAGATTTTGAGAACTGATTTTTAAAGGCTTGTGCAAGCAGAAGGGAAGTAAAACCAGGCTCTGATGCCAATTGATGTAGGACAATAGAGGGATTGAGGGAATTAAGGAGTATCAAAAGATATACGAGAGATTAGAGGAAGGAGGACAGCAAGAAGGAGGGGGAAATACCATATGAAAGAAGACGGGAAAACAATATTTTATTCAACTAAATAATCAATCATCAACAACTGATTACAAATGAGAACTTTAGCTCTATTTATAGAGCTTCATGAATAATAAAATATAATAACAATAATTTAAATTCAAATATAAATCTTAAACATACGGTAACAACCATAATTAAAACATAAATAATTAAATAAATAAATCTAATGGATAAATATCTTTATTTAATATTTCTAATGAATAACCCTAAATATTCTAACTACTCATTCTCCTGTATCCCATCATTTCTCCCCCGCTTGAAAAACTCGACTCCTGACGAGTTAAAAGAGAAAGCAGCAATCTGACAATCTTCACACGAACAAGTGATGGAGTTATTGTTATAGTACTCCATTAACAAGCCAATAGCTTAAAAGTAGAAACTTTAAGCCAAAAGGATGGTAAACAAAGCAATATCTAAAGAAGACAAATTGTTTTTTTCTCCAACAATTTTTTCTTCTTTTCACTTTTTTTCACGTTCTTTTCACTCTTTTTTTTTTATTATTTTTTTCACATGCCAAATTTATTTCAACTCTCTCTCTCTTTTTGTTTTTTTGAACTTTTTGCTCCCTCTTTTTTCTCTCTGTTTTTTTAGAATAAGATGAATAAAATCAAAAAAATAACAAACGATGCTTTGAACCTAAAGTTGGAGATTCTTGTGTATGAGGGGATCTGGAGTGGCAAGAATATAGTAAGAGCAATTTAAAGTAACAAAAAATCCAATCTTAATGCTCTAGAAGACTTTTGAAATTTTGAGAACTAATTTTTAAAGGCTTGTGCAAGCAGAAGGGAGGTGGAACTAGGCTCTGATGCCAATTGATGTGGGACAATAGAGGGATTGAGGGAATTAAGGAGTATTAAAAGATATACGAGAGATTAGAGAAGGGAGGATAGCAAGAAGGAGGGGAAATACCAGATGAAAGGAGACGGGAAAACAAGATTTTATTTGGCTCAATAATCAATCATCAACAACTGATTATAAATGAAAACCCTAGCTCTATTTATAGAGTTTTATGAATAATAAAATATAATAACAATAATTCAAATTCAAATCTAGATCCTAAACTTATGATAACAACCATAATTAAAGCATAACTAAATAAATAAATTCAAAATCTAATGGATAGATATCTTTATATAATATTTCTAATTCTAATAAATAACCTTAAATATCATAACTACCCATTTTCCCGTATCTCATCACCTATTCAGTATTCTACCGTATCCCATCACTCACACTTATTAAACGACTTCTTCATCGATTCAATAGACCTCCCTCTTCCCCTCTTCCAAAAGGAAAAGTCACCAATCAACGGAATTGACGACGTAATCGCCAAAGCCATTGAGCCATCAGGACCATACTTCCTCGGCCTCCCTCTCTTCTTCTTAACATTTGTGCCTATATTCCCCATCCCCGTAACCGTTGCTTCCGGTTCAGTCCTGCCGGTGAACTGAACTGAGTTTTCATTTCTCGAAGCCACGTGGAAGCTAACCGGAGCATCGTTATCCTTCAGCACAAAACCAGAACCAAAACTCTCCTTTTCCTCCATTTATGTATGAATCAATGAACACAGAAGAAACACCAAAACCTCAAGAAATGCTTAAACCCCAGCCATTGAAGGTTCTCAAAGCTTTTTCAACACAGTAAATCAAAGCAATGATATACACAGTTTTGAACGTACGTTGTTGAATCTAGGAGTAGGAAACGCAGAAATAGTACAACAATGAATGATGTAGAAAATTGTTTGCCTAGACACTAGATGTCTTGAATCACCACATTGATTGATGGTATCTAAATAGATAGATAGCTGCGGAGATGAATGATTTTTCTCAACACTAGATTGATAATTTGCAGTCACCCCTATGGAAGAGCATTATATGTTTTGTAATCCAGTGAATAGATGCTTAAAGACATTTATAGTAGAACCACAAGTCACTCTGATATTGCTTTCCCCAAATGAATTGATGAAAAATGGAGTTCTCCAAGCATATTTGTACAAAACAACTCGTGATCTTCCTTTATCCCTTGAATTTGTGCATTATAATCGTCCAACCTTCAATGAAGTAGTTATCCTCGGTTAGTGACAAAGATTTATGCAGAAGATTGTTTTTGGCCTTGGCCTGCTTCTAATCATTAGAATATAGCACTGAAAATGATATTTATCCTTGAATTTCCCTCGTGACATGTGCTAGATGATTAATTTGTCCATGATGCACCTTGTTTCAAAATATAGGATCTAATTGACTTTTTTTATAATTTTAAAAATGCTAAATAAGTTACTTATAAATTTATTTGTCGAAATTTTTTCTCTAAAATAATTAATTTGATTTATAAGCTAACATATAATCTAATAATACACCAAATATGTTAAGATTAAATGGTTCATTTAGCTTCCTTAATTTCTCCATAAAAAATTAATTGGGTCTTAAATTTAATAACTGAGGAAATACTATATAAAGATAAAGGAGAAAATTAAAAATGTTATATTTATGATAAAAAAAATTCTTTAACTAAATCTTTTACACCAAAATAAGCTTTTCAACTTAATTTTTTCTTACTTAATCTACACATTTAGCAACAAAAAAAAAAGATGACAATATCTTAAAAACACAACATTTCTGAATCCTATCGTAATTTATTTGAATTGATTGTAATTATTGAAATTGGAGTCACCCATTATCTTTTTATATAAACTAGGGACTAGGAATAAGGGCATGGGCATATGGTGTCTGAAAACTTTTTCAGTGACAAATATATCTTGAAAGTCAACAAAAGAGGACAATTACGCCCAACCCAGGTAAATATCTATATACCCTTGGAAGTTTTTTTTTTTTGGGCAAATATACCTTGAAAGTTATATAATTGCCCTCTTTTTTTGACTTCCAGAGTATATTTACCCCTGAAAAATCTTTCAGATACCAGGTGTCCCCTGGTAGATACTTCGAGGGCATTTCCGGCCCTTATCTCTATAAACTATTCATCCATTACCATTACTACTATTATTATTAGTAGTAAAGTACTCCCTCTCCCACCTTTCATGAGATATGGTTGGCATTTTTAAAAATGCTAATAATAAATTAATGTATTTATAAATTGAGACTTGGTTGACTTTTTTATAAAATTCTAAAAAAGTTAAATAAATCATTTTACTCAAAATTTTTTAACTAATTTATTTGTCTTATCAACTAACATAGTACTCCCTCCGGTCCTAATTATAAGACCACTTTGATTTTTTTGACTTTTTTTTCCAATCCAAAAAAAAAGTAGTTTCAGTCCCAAAAATAATCTTTTTTCCTCAAAACTAATTTATTCTACTTATAAACTAACCTATAATCTAATTTCATATGACATATGTTATAATTTAGTGGTCTAATTTGTTTCCTTAACTTCCACAAAAAAAAGTCAAAGTGGTCTTATATTTAGGACCGGAGGGAGTATTATCTAATAATATATCACATATATTATGATGAACAAACTCTTTTAACTTCCTTAACCTAAATAAAAAGGGTTAATACTAAATCTTATATTTAAGATAATAGGGAGTATTACATTTTTTTTTTTTAATGTATTTGTGGTGTCACTCGTACTCTCGTACGGCTTTGTTCATGGTCCGAGGCTGAGACGGCGCATTATTACATATTCCTTTTTTTTTTTTTTGCCCGATATTACATATTCAAACTGTAGGGTTTTAGCCTTTTAAAGAAGAGTTGTCCAGGGTTTAACCACAGCTGCGAATTCCATTGAAAACCCTAACTTCATTTAGGATTTCACTGCAACAATGGGATTCTGGGGTTAGTCACTTTGTTTCTTATAATCTTTTCTTATTCTCTTTCGAATTTCATCTATTTTTCCTGGATTGATTACGAGTTCTGTATCTGAGAAATCATTTCAATCATTGTAGTTTATTCTCTCGGCATCCCAATTTTTTTTTTTTTTTTTACTATCAATGATTTTGCTGTCATGTTCATATGACTAGCTTTTCTTTAGTCGTAATCCTCCTTTTTTAACTGCAGGCATCGAAGTAAAACCTGGGAAATCATATCCTTATCACGCGGATAATGTGCAAGGGAAGCTTCATGTAACTCAGGTCTCTTTTGCATATTTAAGTCCTAGTTTTAATATTCTTTTACATATACTAAATAGATGCTGTGTCTTTAGTTTTAAGTCCTCAAATGATTTTTCAGAGTTCTGCTTGTAGTGTAGGAAGCATAGACACTTCAAACAAGGAGCTTTGTCCATATCCGTGACCTGCTTTTGCAAAATTATACTTCATTGTGCATCGGATACTTGTAAACTTGTAACGGCATGTGTCAATGTTCATGCTGCTTAAGTTATCATTGCTCTTAACCCTTGAGGCTGTAATATGTTTCCTTTCTGTAATTCAAACTGTGACTTAGGTTGGATTTGTGTGATGTTATATGTTTACAAGGAATTGGGCATACTCAAAAAAAATTTAGAACTACCACTGCCTTATCTTCACTAATACAGTTAAACCCATTCCATAACAAGCACTGACAGAAAGTGTTACTTGGTGATTACATGATCATAGCTCTTTTTTACCAACTGTTAGTGATTAGCATACATATACGTCCGTATATAATTGTATCCATTTGTCTTCTTAATACATGGGAAGTTTCAATGTTTCAAAATTGGCTGTTGGTATATTTTGAATTAAACTAAGTTAATAGCTTATGCATCTTCATTTCCCTTCATAATTCAGGCAACCTTAGGCCTTGGGGCATCAATTGAGAAAAGCATTCTCCAATGTTCTGCTGGACGCAAAAATCCAGTCTTTTTGTGCTCATTGCTGCCAAATAATACAGAGTCATGCCCTTTGAATCTTGAGTTTGATGAAGATGATGTAGTGGTCTTCTCAGTAATTGGCCCACGAAGTATTCATCTCTCTGGTTTTTTCAAGGCTGCTGATGGGGATGAACTTAGGGATGACTATGAGTAGTATCCTTTTTGAAGAAGTGCCATTGGTTTGTTTTTTTAATTCTGATCATGTATATATTAACATAATTTTGATGAAGATAATACATGACTACATGATGTACTACTATGATACACTTTTCATGTTTCCCTATGACAATGTAAAAGTGATTCTTTTGGGGAGGATGTTGCTGATTCAGAGACAGAGGGGTCATCTGAATACAACACTGAAGATGAATATGCGGATGGCTTCATTGATGATAGTGATATTGACAGTTATCCGCCTTCACCTGTCCCAAATAGCGGAGGTAATTTGGTTGTTTTGTTGAACCTTCTTTAAACCATCAAAATTAATATGAATGTTCTGTTGTTATTCCTAAATGGTGTTTATAAGACGTTTTATATGGGACTGATACATCAGCATTAAATTAAATAGAGTCTCAAATCTTGTCCTATGGGCTGTCACAGCTAAGTGCGATGTATGAGAAGCTGTCATATAAATATTTATTGATGAGATGTTTCTTTGATTATTATTGGTCTTTTTTTTGTACATATTATGTCCAATACTAAAACATTGATTGGATAGAATTTCAAGCCATCACACGTAATATTTTGACGTAGTAATCATTCCATTCAATGCATAATATACAATATCTTTTTACCGTATATTGAAGTAAGCAGATGAACTTTATATGATTTATTGCCTATCTTACAGTTGTAATTGAGGAAATAGTAGATGATGATAAGCCTGAAAGCGAAAATAATGCTTCCAAGAAGTCAAAGAAAAAGGTTCAAATGCCTAACTCTAAGGACGACAAAAATTCTCAGCAGCAAATTGTTGTCAAAGGTGCTAAGGGCGTCCCTGTTTTGGAAAGTGAAGATGAAGACGGTTTTCCAATTTCTGCTTCCCTGATGGCAGAACAAAAAGGAGAAAAGACACACGAGAAAACTGAGAAAACCAATAAAAAGAAAGAGCAAGATGATGATAGTGCTGCAACATTGAAACGAAAAGTTGAGGGTGTTGATAAAGATGAGAATCTAGAAGGGTGAGATACTTAATTACTTCTGAGAATTCAGTTTATTATGAAATTTTCTGTCACTCTTTTAGGGGTAAGGAAAAGGAAAGCACAATAAAATTGGGTTACAAGAAACAGAAGACAAGACTTTTCTCTGTTTATGTCCTGCTGCTGGAAGGCTGTGTTGCTCTAAATGTTTCTCTTGATGATTTCAGGAAAAAGACAAAGAAAAAGAAGTTGAAAGAACAAGGTAAAGTTGAAAGTGCCAAAGTATCTAATGATTGCAATGAGATTCATCATGCTGGGGATGAGTGTGAAGGAAATGTGTCCAATGAAAAGTAAGATCTTTGATCTGGTTTGCTCATTCTATATACTCGTTTTGGTAAATTATGGAAAGAAAATAGTGCAAGATGTCAGCTTTTGTTTATCTGGGGAAACCTCTTCAATTTGGAATTTGATTATATAGCTGTTATTTGTACATAAATCTCTCCTTTATTAACAACATTGTAAGAAAAACTCATAAGTACTCTCAAAATGCGGGATTTTCCTCCTAAAAACTCTGAATAGCCGGTAATTTGAATCTAGTCAAACCGTTTGAATTGCAAGTTAATGCTGTTAACCTCGAGTGAGGGGGGTTTTGGGGTTAGAATTTGTAGATTTGATGAGAGGTTGAAATAAATGTGGAACTGGAAGGGATGTGATTTGATGTGTTATGAGTTTGTGTTTTAAAAATGTTAAGGCAGTGAGTGTAATTTAATTTTGTAACTAAATCACCTTTCCTTGCTTAAATTTCTTGTACATATGGACAGAATCCTTGATGAGAAGAAAAAGAAGAAGAAGAAGAAGAATAAGAAGGCTAAGGATGAAGGGGCAACTAATGCAAATCAAACTTTGACGGATTTGGGAGATAAGAATATGTCCACTTCTGAGCTAGAGGAGGAGGAAATAGAAGCCAAGCCATCTCAAATAAGAACCTTCTCAAATGGGTTAGTTGTTGAGGAGCTATCCATGGGTAAACCAGATGGCAAAAAAGCTGCTGCTGGAAAACAGGTTGTTCACATAATATAGAATATAGAATTTATTGATTTTTAGATAGTTGAAATGTCTAGTTGATGTTTACGTGTGTTATTGTACTGAGAACAGCTTTTTCCTGTTCTTGCATGAGAAACTGCGTTTAATGTATGAGAAGTTCCAATATTTTGGGAGCTCACTTGTTTCAATCTCTCTCTTTTTTAGTTTTTTACATATCTTGATTTAGAGTCAGAATACCCATTAAGTGATGTCAGATGGTTAATCAGAAATTTGTTTTAGTGACATAGAGTGATTGCTAAGAGATAAGTTGAAAGGCATCTTGAATTAATCACCTTTCTTGATTATTACTTTATCCACAATTGCTCTCATGCTTCTGGTCTTGGGCATGGTTCAATGTGATTCAAACTCGCTGCTTTATAAATAGTAAAAAGAATAACCTTTCACATTGGCTATAGGCATTTTTGTTGGTATTTCACACTGCCATGATAGGCATATGCATGTTACATCGCAATTAGGATGTATTAATTTCAGAGAGTTTGGTTTCTTTTCCCCCACCTCTCTAATCTGTTCAACTAATTATGAGATCTTGTTTTCTTTCAGGTCAGTGTTAGATATATTGGCAAGCTGCAGAAAAATGGGAAAATATTTGACTCAAATATTGGAAGAGCACCCTTTAAATTTCGCCTTGGTATATATTTTATTGATGTGTGGATGAAAGATGTTTCTACTTGCATATTATCTTACTCAAATTTCTTTCTTATTTGCAGGTATAGGGCAAGTCATAAAGGGTTGGGACATTGGGGTCAATGGTAAAATATACAAGCTTTCCTTGAATTCTTATGGAACTGATATATTTTTATGATTCGAAGCATACATGGATCTCCCTTAAATTAAAAATTGATGTTACACTTAAGTGCAATTTTAAATTTACATTAACTTGAATACATTTTTTACTGAATTAGATGGAGGGTATTTTGATATTAGAAATTTGTGCTAAATATATAATAGAAGGTCTGTGTGAGTTCAACAAAATTTAGCAGAAACTTGTAATTAATTAAATAATTTTTTTAAGTTGCCACAACATTCCTTTATTGAGATATCTTCTTTTATTTCAGGTATGAGAATTGGGGACAAAAGAAGAATCACAATTCCACCATCAATGGGGTATGAATTTGTCTCATTTTCCTTGCATTGGGCTATCCTCAACGGTTTAATTTAACTAATTGAATTTCCCTTTTGGTCATGCAACTCTTCGCTCTTAATTGTTTTAAGCTGGTTTTGCCGCTGAAAATGGTTTACCTGATCAGTGATCATAACGGGACATTATATTTATGATCCCATAATTTGTATTGAGATGATTCGGCTAATATAGCAAAGAGCTACGACTTCTCTAGAAGTGATACTTTTCAGTTTCAGCTGCAAATCTGAATAATTCAATCAATAAAGATTAAATCGTGAATCCCAATCCCTCGTAAGGTAGAGCTTTTTTGGTAAAACTTCCCTTCCTATTTTTTGTGCTAAGTTGAGTTTTTGTTGTTGTTACAGTTATGGAGATAAGCGTGTTGGGAGTATACCTCCAAATTCTTGGCTTGTATTTGATGTTGAGTTGATCAATGTTAGCTGATTTCAGCCGCAGATTCTTCACGAACCGAGGCTCCTTACATTTACACATTTACCACCACCATAGGCTCAAAGTGTCAAATACTTTTGAGTACAAGTTTTGAATGAGTTTGGATTTAAGTAGATCCCAAAGGATCAAAAAATAGACCTATACAATTTTGCCAATGATGTTGCATTTTACTTTGGATAACATTATCCAATAGCCATCACACAAATTCAACGTTGCATAGCAAGATGAGCTTTGCATACGATGAATCTTTGAGGATTTTTGGGTGCCCCCATTATCCTTAGTGTTACAATAGCATATTTTTTGGGGGGAGAAATAACAGTTTTGTCTTTTGCTGCTTGAAATGATCTGTGTATAATTATTTTTTTGATGAATTTGATGATCCTTCTAAGTTAATAACTTAAAAATGCATAAATCATTAGCTGGAAAATTAGGAATTATGTCCGGATATTTAGTTATTACGCATCTATAGAATCTTCAGTGTAGCATTTTTCTCCACGGCTCCAAGATAGATAATAATTTTATTTTTCAGTACTCATGTTTATCTAAACTTAGTTGAAATGTGTCAAAAAAACTGCAGGAATGAAAAATAATTCATTAGTATGATTTATTGTTTTAAACCATGCACTGTATGGATTCACATCTAGTCCTTATCAAAATGTTTGAAAATGACCATGCAAACTTCAGAAATAATAGATTAAAGTTCGATATCACAAACTGTTTGCCAGTTGAAAATATTCATATTGTGTGTGTGTGTGTGTGTACTTGTATGAGTTGAGTCCACTTGCAAGATTTTTTCCACTTCGTCGTAATCATTATTATTATTTTGGCGAAAAAACTTCCTCTTAATTCTGTCACTGAAATGAGTACAAAGTCACCAGAGCCAATCAAATATGTAAATCTAGTTTTGTATAATTTTTTTTCACTTCATCGTGATCATTAATTTTGGCGAAAAAACTTCCTCTTTTTATAGGATTTTTTTCACTTCATCGTAATCATTATTTTTATTTTGGCGAAAAAACTTCCTATTGATTCTGTCACTGAAATGAGCATCAAAAAGTTGCCAGTGTCAACCAAATATGTAAATCTAGTTTCGATTAACAAGAATAACCACCAGCTCAAATAAGTTTCAACACAAATGTATGAGAAAGAGGCTTTAAAGAAAGAAACCAAACTAGAGAGGAAAACCTAAAAGCAATTTTTTTCCTTTCAACAACAAATGATATTTTAGTGTTACAGTTCAGAAGACACCCTCATCCCACTAAACATTCCAATCATTCAGAACCAATGTAAAACAGAAAGAAAATGTCACAACATATACCCTAAATCTTAAGCGTTGCGCTACAGATACATCATAAGAACAGACACATTAAAGCCTACCAACAAACACATTTCCTAACACCTAAATTTTAATTGTGGTACAACGGTTAAAAACACTCATCTGACTATCGTCAGGATCCTCTGATCTTAAATCCAGGCATGTTAATTGTCAGTGTCAGAAAAGTGCGAGCAGTCCTAAGTGCTGGTGACTTGGGAAGAATATTGCATTCCCAGCAGCCATGTTTAAGCAGGAATCCCAGGATTTGATAGGCTGGTATTAGACTCCTTCTCGGGCAAGGGCGATCTATCATCGGTAGATGAGTCCCTGGAGCCCTGAACATTGTTGAAACAAGCAGCATTGTCACCATGGAAAGCAGCAGGTGTTAGAATAGGCTTTACTCCTCCAAAACTAACATGCACCTCTTGATCAGAGACGGGGCTAAAATGGGAAGGTGTGACAGTAGATATATACTCTGTCCTCTGCTTCTTGTGTTTGTGTTCTTGCTGGTGACCTGGAAGGAAACTACCCACGACAACCTGGGGCATAAACAATGTACAAGAATGTCATTTGGTCCTTCTTTACCGAAGTCAAGTGTCATTTCAACTCATAAACCTTGAAGTACTAAAGGCTCATTTGAATTAGATCTCGAATGACTTTTGCAAACTGAAATTGAGATAAAAGTAGTGTAGTAAAATTTATATTTGGATAGGCTTTCTTAAAAATCAGTTTGACATAAACTTGTTTGAATGGTCTACTGAAAAGTCAGTTTTAGATGGTTTAAGTATAAAGAAAAGCTAGAAACCATAAGCTAGAAAAAATTGCCTCAACTATAAAGTTACTTTTAATGAATATCCTCTTAAAAATAAGATAGTGTACCTGCACAGGGCCTGCAGCAACCAACAGACCAGCAAGTCCACCCCCAACTACTCGACCATCTGGACCAGCCAAAGACACACTCATTCCACCAGATCTGCTCCTTGTCACTCCGTTCTCAGTTGGCATATATGAACCAGACAATGAAAGAATCTCAAATCGTCCCTGCAAAAGCACCAAATAAGCCAATAATAAGGGAGTACGTTAAAAAAAAAAAAAAAAAAAAGAAGACCTAAACTAAAACTAATGCGTACAATGCCAAAAAGAGCAGGTCACATTTAGACAAATAATGTCCACGCAACATATCATGAAACACATTTACTGAATTATATGAACATTACATGGTTGAGAGTATTTAGCACTACACTCACCTCGTAAGTTAAAGTACCACCAGAGGAGGTTGGCTGTCGAAGTGTTACATTTGAAATCGCGCCATTTGCAGAAAGAATGCATATGGCGCGGGATCCTTGTTGAGAGAAGGACATAACCTTCATGTTGATGTCCTATAACGGACAAATGGAAAATCAGCATATATATATACTATACAATATAGAAAACACCCTAATTTTCCAGCATTCATAATATTATGGAACCGTGATATGATTCCATTGATACGTATCACTATTAGAATGTCCTACCTATACATGCATGTATAAACAATATTATAACTTACTAATAATTACTATGAAGCAAACATTTTCAATCTCACAAGCAATTAATTCATAGGTTGTTAAAGGCTTGTCATGAACATTGGCAAACATGTAGGCATGCATAAAGACATATACATTTATATTCAAAATAAATAATTAAAAACATACATTTTATCATGCAAAAAGTAAAACATAATAGACATGTGTGGTTAAGGAATTTTTGACAGCCCAAATTAAAAAATATGGGATGTTAAACAGAAATCGAAATGATTAACTTGCTTTTTTTCTACATCATACATAGACAATAGCATCTGATCAATTTATGATATGTAGAGCTAAAAGGCAAATGAACTCAATACCTCGCCAGCATTAACTGTGAGTATATGGGGCGTAAAATTTGCACCAACTGAGTATGCAAGTCCATTACCTATAAAACATGTAGATAGATAAATGAATAGAGAGGCAGGTTATAACTGGTTGCTAGATGAGAATGACACTTCCTAGTAATGATCCAGTTGCACTTATTGTTTAGTTTAATAAATGGAATTCACAAAATCAAAAACTTTATGCACCATCCAGAAATATGCAACATATTTTTTGCTTCTTTCAGATATACAATAGCCACAACTCTTTTCTCCCAAAAAAGGGGAAAGCATTTAAGAAATCTAGCCTGAAACAGGAGTTACAAATGTGATCTCTAAACTAATTAACTCTGTCGTATATAAATCAATTTATTAACCAGATAATTCATACTGTGTCCGGCAGCTAAAACCACCTTAGATCTTTTAAATATAGAGAATCATCACGTCCTGTTTCAAAAGCTGGACATAATGAATTAACTAACACAAACTTTAGCATTACACGTCCTGCCTCTTTGTGACATGCAAATGTATCATACACTAAAATTTAAAACTGTCATCCCTGAGTCCACTCTTTCATCCACAATAATATAAATAATTCCATTTTATTGAAAATCTTTCCCGGCCGTTCAATGAATAAAATCCACTGAAACCATGCCATCTTAAGAATAACACTTGCACATCATCATTAATTAACAATATGCCAAGGTTCCAGGCTAATAATAACCTGCAAGACAGGAAGCATGATTTTAAAAACACTTTTCAGTATTAGATTTCTAAACTGAACACGCCAGCCCCTCCATTTTTGCCATCTCTTTTATCGTAGTTGGATTATGCCATCTTAACCGTAGGTTAATGACCTTAGATTTCTTCCTCAAGCATTTGCCTTCCCTAAGTAACAATTTTTTTTTTTTAAAAAAAAAAAAAGAGTCCTACTGTCCCTGAAGAGTTTCATAGCTGACTCCTGACTTCACCTTTTTAAACATTTTATCCAGATCTAAAAGGAATCTAGGCTACAAGTCTCCCCACACCATTATAAAGACACGAATCAAATTCCAGAAAATAAATATACATTGAAAACCAAGATCAAAGGAATTAGCTGACCGTCCACATGGCTGAATATGTACCCAAAAAATAAAAACGTCATAAGATTCCTATTCCTCAGAACTAAATGACAAAGCTATAAAGAAGCCAACCCATTTATTGCCCTCCAGTGTTCAACAAGACCAAATTTAACAGTACAACAAAGCTCAACCAGCAATCTAAGTTAAAGATCAAAGTGAGAGAATAAAATTTAAAACTACCTACCTGGTCCTGAACTTTCAAACTCACACTTATTAAACGACTTCTTCACCGATGCAACGGACCTCCCTCTTCCCCTCTTCCAACCAGAAAAGTCACCGGTCAACGGAATTGACGACGAAATCGGCATCGGAGATAACGCCAAAGCCATTGAGCCATCTGGACCGTACTTCCTCGGCCTACCTCTCTTCTTCTTAACATTCGTGCCTGGAGTCGCCGTCGCCGGAGCAGTTACAGGTGCCGGAGCTTCCGGTTCGGTCCCGCCGGTGAACTGAACGGAGTTTTCATTTCTCGAAGCCACGTGGAAGCTAACAGGAGCATCGTTATCCTTCAGCACAAAACCAGAACCAAAACTCTCCTTTTCCTCCATTTATGTATAAATCAATGAACACAGAACAAACACCAAAACCTCAAGAAATGCTTAAACCCAAGCCATTGAAGGTTCTCAAAGCTTGATACATACAATCTTGAACGTTGTTTTGCTTTCTTCAGAGGATTAGAGATTTGAGTCCAGGCAGGAGAAGTGAATCCAGAAATAGTACAACAGTGAATGACGTTGGAGCTCAGAAAGAGAAAAATTGAAAGCTCACAGAAATCTTCAACAACGCAAAATCTAGCAGTACAATCGTAGAAGTTGAAAATCTTCTGCGATAAAAAGTGAAAACACAGTACAGAAGCTCAAATCTCCGCCATTGAAGGAACTACACAGAGCTTCAAAAATTTGCAGAAAAAAATATGAACAATTACAGAGAAAAATTAACTCATCTGCTTCACAAAATTTCTTCGGAGTGATATATATGAATTTAGGGTTTTGCAGGAAAAAGGAGGAGAAGTAAATAAATAAGTTTTGAAAAAATTGGAAATGTAATAATTAAATAAGATTAATAAAGTGATTAAATAATGGTAATTTAATTATTAATTAATATTTTAATTGCAAAATTGGGAGTATAAATTGTGGTTAAGAAATTGGTTCACGTCCGTCTTGTAAATTCAATAAAGGTGATTTAAGATTTATTAATTTAATGTGAATAGAGATAAGAGATGCACCTAATTTGAATTTGAACAAATTAAAAAAATGATTAGGATTGTTTTTCGAAAAGAGAGGAAATAGTACCTTTTTTAAAATTTGAATTTGTCGTTTATTTATTAAGATCTTAAAATATTAATACCTTCAAAGCTGTAAAGCTAAGCTTCTGGCCATTCCCATTGCTCCAACTACTGACAAGTTGTTTATCTTTTCAGTGAATTTAAAGTTTGACCAAAAATCTTAAATTTGAAAACCCATTACTCACTAAGATAATCAAGATAAATTAGAATAACTCACGTGAAAATATTATAACATTTTCATTTTTTTAATAATTTCTAGAAAGATCTACAATAAATATTTATACAGTATATAAATTGAAACTGAATTATATACTTTCTTAAAAGTTTGATTAAATTATAAATAAAATGTTTTTATTCCAAATATTACTTTCACCTTCTTTATATGTTTGTGAATTTTTTAATTAAATCACTCAATTATGTTCATTGTCTTTGTCATTGTAAAAGAAAATTTTAATTTTTGTTAAAAGATGGCATCAGTCAAATTGTATTTATAATCATATTAATGATGAAAAATTAATCTCTTATTGGCCAACAACTTAGATAACAATAGTTTACTCTAAAATCTAACAAATAGATAAATAAATCACACCAAATACAAAGAAAGTGCACACAAGAAGCAGTTAGCAAGTGGTCTAATTTGATGTTTAATACTTTAATTTATTTTTTTTCTCTTTAAGGAGAATCAGCACTTAATATTCTAAAGTGAGATCTCAAATTTTCAAAGCTCTGAATTTTTTTATATTACTACTACTTTAGAACAATTTTTTACATATTTTTTTTAACATTTTGTCTCTCATTATGAATGTGAAAAATTCAGTCTGTCACCCACATGTTCAAATTATTTCACATGACAAATTCAAATGAATGATGAATGATAGAGTTGTTTGGGAAGATAAATAAATGCATGTATGATACTTCCTCCGGTCCTAAATATAAGACCACTTTGACTTTTTTTTGTGGAAGTGAAGGAAGCAAATTAAACCACTAAATTATAACATATGTCACATGAAATTAGATTATAGGTTAGTTTATAAGTAGAATAAATTAGTTTTGAGGAAAAAATATTTTTTTTGGACTGAAACTACTTTTTTTTTTACTGAAAAAAAAGTCAAAAAAATCAAAGTGATCTTATAATTAGGACCGGAGGGAGTACAATTTTATTCAAACGAATGAGACTTATCATAGAAATGAATATGTACCAATCCTTTTCATTACATGATAAACTTTTCATTGATTTTTTTTTTTTGGATAACTTTTCATTGATTTAAATGCAAAGTGGCACATACAATTTAGGAGATTAAGGTGCACTAATACCACAAAGTGAGGGAAAAAACAATTAAGATTGAAAAAGGGGTTAAAGTCGTGTCTGGGTTTGGCAGTTTTTGTTTTATTTGTTGTAATTAGTTATGAATTCTTATCCCTAATTTAATGGTAATGTTGACCCATTCTTAATATGTTGATTTGGCCCATTCTTAGAAAGAGTCCAGTTTCACTCCCCTACACTGTTAGGTTTCTTTCTTGCTGGCCATTTGTAGAATTTGGCATCATCCACAGATTCTTGTTTAGGGGTTTCTCCGTCATTTTTATTTTTTCTATTTTTGTTATTGCTTCATCTGATTAAATTTGTAATGGATTGCAAGTCTTGTATTTATGCTACAGTTACGGTTATGATATAGCAAAATACCAATAGCGCAAATGAAAGTGAAAATGGAAAATATCAACACTCGGATTATATACATGCATACATACAAACACACACACATGGAATAATTATAAAGAATAAATTTTGTATCCTTTTTACTAAGATCAAGAAGGTTCAGTATAATTAAAAAAATGTACAATTAGTTATTAAAATCATCAATAATTATTCAATATTCAACACAAATAAAATATGAAGTTTGTACTAAATTGTACTATTTATAATATAATTTACTTTAAATTTTATACATTGATTTGAAAAATTTAATTCTATGCAATGTAAAGGTAAAATTCAAAGCTTATGTACCAATTGTTTTTGGCTAGAAAGATGGCTTTAATTAGGATATGATTTAAAGCCACTGCTCCAAACAAAATTCTGATGGATCAGACCTAAGATAATTGAAACCTTCAACACAAGTAACACAAAGAATGAAATATATATTTTATATGCACAAAAATGAGAGACATGCTTCCTATAGATAAAAATGAGAGACACAATTGTCCTTATTTTGGTTTTATTCCTTCAAGTTTTAAATTATAAGTTTAGGCAACTCAAATTCCATTGGATGAATATCAACTTTCATCATTATGTCCAGTGAAGAATCAAGTTGACTTAAAACTTGAGGAAAAACCAAAATGAGGACAACTTTCAAGAACTAAAGATTATATCTTAAGTCATTTATAGATAATAAAATGGCCAAAAGCCCAAAACAGCAAAAATAGCATCCACTTAGAAAACCTTACGAATGACCAATCTGATAGTGTATATTTGTACATGATTGGGAAGCCAATTAGTCAATTACAATTGAGTAGACAGTTTCTCTACCTCAGAATTGAAATAAATTCTTTTCTTTTTTTTTTCCCAAAAGAAGAAGGAGAAAGAACATGCTAACAGAACACAAACCCAGCTCTTCTTTCCTCAAAAGAGTATTCGATCTCTTGAACCACCGAGTCACAACAGCCAAATGGAGTCATAGCCATTTTCATAGAAACTGAGACTACCGACGAAGGTGTAGGGGGGATAGGGATAGGCAATACCTTCGGAGTCTTAATATTCTCTTCATCATCTTCTACCATTGTTGCTGCTATCTTTAATGGAGTAATGAATGGCACATTTTTTAGTGCAATAGATTTCTGCAGCTTTTCGCTGTGTATGCTCAATTCATCTGCCATGTTTGCTCTTGATGACAAGGTTGTTGAAGATAATGGACAAAAAGCTTGTCTCATCATAGGAGATTGTATGTAACGAAGTGAATGCTTTTTTCCATTGAAACCGGCAACATCATACCTTCTTGCTGCAAAATCAAAGGAAGTGGAAGACATAAATGGAAGAAATGGATAACAAAGTACAAGAGAAACATGGTGAGGAATATACATTCTTGTTCATGGCTATGTTTGTGGGACTTATGTGGAACACAAACACCAAGGGAAAGAGCTGTGCTAAATATACCAGCAGGAAACTATGGGGAAAATGAATCTATCAGCTGATGTAGCTTTGACTTCCTTCTTCAAAATGAAAGACCAAAAAAATGCCTAAACCTTCCTTGGGTCCACCACAAACACTCTTATGACAAAGCCATCAAGAGTAGGGGAGATAATCCGTTGAAGCATCATCGTCTAGAAAAAGGAAAACATAAATAAATGTATCTGTCTTTTGTTGGCAAATTAAATATACGGGTTAACTTTTTTGTTCATGGTGATTGATTATATCATTCTTTTTTATAAGAAAATGGACCCAGAAAAAAAAAAAAAAACAGGAAGACAATGAACGACTGAACAAAAAAAGAGTGAAGAGAAGAGAAACAAAATTTTAATCTTACCATACCAACAATAATGCTCTTTCGGCTAACAATATATGGACCTAGAAAACTACGATCCCACCTAAGCCCTCTTACCATTTTCTTAAGCCAAAGTCTAGGTGGTCAAATATGTCGAATGATTTCTCAACCAAACAGGAAGGAGCACGTTTATCAAATTCTTACAAGGTGAAAATACTGCAAATCATAAATTTAACAAAAAACAGAGAGTTAACAGAAACTACCTGATAAGTAAGAAGAACTGTCATCATCCAAATGATTGTATTCATCAATCTTTCTTGTTGAGCATAACTCAGTACCTTTCAAATCAGGTTTTGGGGTTTGAAGTCCTTTATTATTTCCCCCGCCATAGGTCTTAGTCGCCTTTCTCGGAGTTTGAAGCTTTGAACCTGGTTTTGTCCCGTATCTTGCTTCCTGTTCTGCTATCATTTGTCCCTGAAGTCTCCTCAGATCCTGAAATAGAGATAATTTTTTTTCTGACAAGTTACGGATGAAATGACATAGGACTGAGATTTCAATTACATTAAAAAAATTCATACCCGTTGCCTACGACGTTCTTGCTCTTTCTCTTGCCGTAGTGTATTATACTCTTCAAGCATGGAAAGCAGAGAAATCTGAAATACACACATAAGTATTCTGTTTGGAGATTGGAGTCGATTTAATTGACTAGCTCATTTAGAAATCTTGTAGAGAATACATACACCATCATATGTGAACTCAATTCCTCTTTCGTTTTTCCATGCGATGCTTTTTGAAGTCAAGGCATCCACAATTGCTGCGCATAAAGACATCCAAATAATATATACAAGTACAGACAACACATTGGCAAAAAAGTGTGCGTGCGTGCGTGTGTATATTTTAATAAAAGGACGTGTATAAAATTTTGTTGGAGATTGAATACTACAACAACAAGCCTTATCCCATTAAGTGGGAAATGTTACATGAATTGTACGGCCATTGTAGTCTATTATTAATGACTAAATCTCACTCCGTTATTTCACAGTAAGCAGTAGAATGGAAGCACTCATTTGCTCCTCCGTTGCAGTGGGCAGCAGAGGCATCTTCGCCAACAAAACCCCACCATAGTTGGGCAACAGGGTGTTAGTGACTGGATTTTCAAGATAGAGCTGCATTTATCTTCTTCATACACCCTCTCTCCTTTTGTTTTGGGTTCTGAATGATGGTGTGGTTTGTTTGTGCAACAATATATCCTAACCTAAAGGTTTTCAATACCTATTTTAAGATGCAGGGTAGTGACCATCTCAAGTGGCAGATTTGATGACCAAGGCATTAGCTCAAGAAAGTTTGACGAGCTGATATTCAAGTTGGGGAGTGGATATTGATCATCACTAACTTGGGGAGAGTTAGAGTTAGAATATTTAAATATTTTATTTCGTATTTGTCTGTCACATTTATTTTAACCGTTTAATTTTTTATCAGGTTAGCACTTAGCAGTCAAATTAAATTAAATTAGATTCCATCTGTTATATTCAGATCAAAGGTTTGTATTAAACAAGAGAGCACAGAGGACGAATACCTCTGTTTTCGTTCAAATTTTATCACAGCACATTAGAACGAAATTGAAAAGATCATCTATATGCAGTTCAAAAAGAAAGAAAAAGATCATCTATATCATTGGGCCATAAAAGCAAAATACTGTCAACAACTACGGCTAACAATTAAAATATGAGCATTAACCAAAGCACACGCTTTTCACAGCTCGCATGAAAATGAGATTCATAATTACCTGGCATTTTATTAACCAAGGCACGGGCTTTCTCAGCTCGCTTGAGAATAAGATGAGTTCCTTTGCCAGCATTATATCTATTCTCATCCTGAGTGAGAGAGAGAGAGAGGGAGAGAGCAAAGTGAGCAGCAAAATTGACGACGAGCTGTATCCAAAATGAACATGTTAAATGATGTATTGTAACCAACTCTGTTATATTCCTCCAACCAAGTCTCCTCATCACGTGCTGCCAGCCATTTCTCAACCTTCTCAACTATTTCTTTTCGGCTGAAAGCTTCCTCTTTTACTTTGGCAATCTGAAGCTCAATTTGCTCAAGCACACAAGCTGGGTTTATAGATCCTGCAGCAAAAAGGAGGATGCACAAGTTTAGCTAGTGGAAGAAATAATTGCGTTTGACAAATCTATAGCTTCAAGTTTAGTATTAAAATTTGTCACTCGACACAGAGTTACCTGACTCTATAGCTTCAAGAACACATTCGGTTGCACTGTCTGATTCTGAAACCAAATGTGCCTTTTGACAAATCTCCTCTAGCTCTGCTCTCTTCCTCAACACAAGCTCTTTCATTTTGCTTGCTTTTATCTCTTCCAGCCTAGTTACTTCTGCCTCAACCTGCGTTACAGCACAAATTCTCCATAAATAATGAACCACATAAAGTAAACAACATTGTAATCATACTCCAATTAATCATAACTTACATAATGAATGAAGTCCATAGACAGGGTGTTAGGCTCATTAATTTCATGTTCTGAAGCAGCTATGTTACAAGTAACATTCCGAAACTTCTGTTGCTCTTCGACTGGGGTGTCCATCAAGTTCCAAAGCTCCAACATAGTCGTTGCAAGATCTTGGAGCTGCCAGACCAAGAAAAAATGTCTTTCTACTATTAGCCACCAATAAGAGCAAAAAATTCTAATTGAATATTAAAAAGAAAGAGCAAAAAGAGAGAAAATCAACATTTACCTTCTGCATTCTCTGTAATTTAACTTCCCGCAATTTTTGTGTAGCAGCATCTAGTTGCCGGATTGTATTGTTACTTACACTCTTGGATACATTAGAATCCTCTATACTTTGATTTAAGTCGCAGAGTGTCTGCTTGAAGTCCAAACCGAGCACTGAAGTTAACGATTTTACTGTATATAATAGGTCTTGGACCTTCTTAAGACGTTCACTCTGCATAAAAAGAACTTACAAGCATAATCAGTACTAGAGAGAGCCAAAGTCAGGTGTTCAAAAAAGACCAAACGGAAAACAGTTGACCTTTTCTTCTTGAAGTGCGTGCTGCTGTCTGTGCAATTCTTCAAGCTTTAACAAGGTTAGATCAGATTCCTCTACAACATTTTTGACAACAGCAGATTCTTCGGGCCCATAGATCTCATTAGATATAGCTTGTATCTGCTCTTGAACTTCTACAAATTGATTTCTTCGGGCAGACCTCCTTTTCTGCATCTCCTCCAGCTCCGGAAGAATAATTTCAAGCTCTTCCTTCAAGCTTCCAGCTTTTTTATCAGACTAGAAAAAGAACAAAGGGAGAGAGAACCAATCCTCCTTAGCTGTCTGACTGGTTAAAAAATAATGCCAACAGCAAAAAAAAAATATTTAACTCAAAACAGTACCAATTATTTCTTTTAAATTTTATCATCTCTTGACAAGAATGCAGTTTTTTCCTCTTTATTTGTACATTTGATACATGATATGACAACCACATAATGAAAGTTTTGGTACAAATCTCGATAATAGTCTCAGAAAAAATTTTCCAACCAACTCCAATAAGATGACAACCACATAATGAAAGTTTTGGTACAAATCTCTATTCTTGTCAATAAAAGATATGCAGGATAATTCTAACCTGTCTAATATGTACAGGTCGTTCTCCCATTGCTGAACAGATGGCTGCAAGTTCTGTTTCAGCATCGGCAATTTTCTGCCTTAACTGAGCTCTTGACAGATTTGCCTGATCTATTTTTCTTCTGTACACATATAGACACTCTTGTTCGAGCTCAAATATTGTTTTATCTCTTTCAGGTTCAGACACCCCAACTTCATCCCAAATGTTCTGATTATGGAAGATGAGCCTTGGATGAGATTGTATCCAAATTAATTGTACAAACTGGGATTTTTTTGAGGGGAGGGGAAGGGGAGAGAGATTTAGAAAATCGATCAGAAAAACATAATGTATACCTTAAGCTCACAAAGAAGTGATCCGCATGTTGTTTCATACTGTAGAAAAGGCTCGTTTTTGTGTTTTGACATTTCGGAGCACTTATATCTGCAAAAACAAGCTATTTTAGAGGGTGAAGCCTTGAAAAGATCAAAGCAGAAGAATCATCATGTTAGAAATTGAAATGCCATCACATCCACAGAAACCAACAAAAACTTGCATCAGAAGAAAGACGACTAGCTAGTTGAACAGCCAATCACGGTAGAATTCGGAGCCAGTGCATAAACGACGGACATCAATACCTTAATAGTATATTGCCGAACATGCAGCATGTATTGCTTTATTTATAGATACTTTGGAAAGCAAAACCCAGAAGCTCATTGGAAGAACATAGGAAATTGTCCTACATTTGATACGCTACTGCCTACTACCACATTATAATTTGTCTTAATTCCCCAATGTAATTGACCTCCATAAAAACTGTCCAAAATTGAAAAATAAAAACAGCTAAGGAAGTCATTGTTCTTTTCATTATCCCACCATGGTGCTAGCGAAAACTGTTAATTGATCAATCAAAAGCTCAGAACTCTAAATTTCAAGTTCCAACGAAGAAGAACACAACATTCTACCATTAATACGTAACTCAGCTGGCAGAACGGATTACAGATACACAATTCATAACAAAACGAGTAACAAAACAGAGAGAGAGAGAGAGACTGAGAATAACAATTCACAATACGAAAATGAAATATGATCGTCGACGACCAAGGACATTCAATTGCGTAAACAATTGGAAACTAACATGAACAAGATTACACCTAAATGGAGCTACTACGAACGAAATCTCTCTGTTCTTATTTCCACCACATTCCTCTGAAACAAGATTATGATTAAAAAACCGAAACAAAACGAAAACGAAATATATGATCCAAACACTGACCTGAACAAGAGAACCGGGAATGGTTTGCATTGAAAATTCAAATTCTCTTTATTCTTCACTCCTGAGAAGAAGGATTGATCTCCAGAGAAAATACAATTGGGATTTTCTGGAAAACTGTGTTATTATGGGAAAATTTAGGTTTTTGAGGTTTTGAATGGTGAGGAAAGAAATTAGAAAGCAATAGAAAATGGAAATAAAAGAGAGAAATTATAGCCGTTGGTCCGTTTGAGAGCGTAATTAATTGGGTTTCGATTTTTGGTATTACCTGGAAAAAATGGTTTAATACAATAATTAACCATTGCTTCGTTGGGATTACGTAATCTCCAAGAAAGTGAATAACGAATGATGAATGTAATATGTCCAAAAAAAGAAAACGAATGAAGAATGTAATACATTAATATCTTATATTAATTCTAGAAGAAATTTGAATTTCAAATAACGGACCAGGCCAGCCAATTGATAATTGAAATCATTATGATAATCCAATCTTGGGTTAAGTTGTATTTTTGTCTCAGAAATAACCATAAAAGTGTATTAGTTATACAAACTTGTTTAATTAGCATTTTTGTCTCAGAAATAGTCAAAACATAACAATTTCACCATTTTTCATAACCTATGTTAATGGTTAATGTTAATTTTTCAAATGGTCAACTTTAAATTTTGGAAAATACTTAGGTTAAGTTCCTTACATCCATTTCGTCAAGTTCTCCAATCACATATGGTGATGTGTTTTATTTTTGAAATATTGTCATTTAACTATTATTCAAAATGAAATAAATAAAACATATGGTCATGTTTCATTGGAGAATTTGACGAAATGGACGTAAGGAACTTGACGCAAGTATGATCGTTAAATTTTAAATTTTAATGGGTTGGGGTAGGTTCACCCTTTTCTAATCACTTATGTGGGTAAAAATGCCCTTTAAAAAAATTTCTCATGTAACCAATACATTTTTTTTAATTAGTTTTAGAGTAAAAATATACCTTAACAATCCAATCATTTGTATATGTTTCTTAATTCATCTAATTCAATTATATTTATACAAAATCTTATGTCCATCCAGTGAATTTTCTAAAATCAATGTGTCGTGTTAAAATAAATTAAAAAATTATGTTTATAAGCTTTTTTTTAATATATAATTTCTTTAAGGTGGTAGGGCGGTGCTTGTGAGAAATTTATTGGCATGTGAACCATATGTGTGTTTATATATATATATAATTTTTTATTTGATTAAATAACGGAATAAATAAATAACTACATTGTTGAAAGTGATGCCCAAAAACAGATCATAGCTTATATTGGTAGATACAAAAGAATAACATGGAGAGATTGAAATTGAACCTCTCGAGGAGCACCAACCAACTACAAATTTTCAATAGCTGAATGGTAAAAAATATGAATGTATTGTACTTTTGTTGGGAAACTATAAAAACTTTCCAGAAACCCTTGTCCTTGGATGAATCAAACTTTCTAAAACTAGTTTCACCCTTCTCAAACTTGCATATTTCTACTTAAGTCACTTTTTTATGCAGAAACACCTGTAGCTTGATCATGACTAAAAAAATCCAACCCCCAAAAATGGATTTCTATATTTACCTAGAGATTCTTATTGACCAACTTGTATAGGACAAAAAGCTCCACTTCTCAGGAAAAGTGCTTTCTACAGCAATACCTTCAAAAGAAATGAGCTTCATGGTGACCTTCCACAATTATATTCTCTCTGAATGATTTCAAACACAAGTTCATTCCAAGTATCTACAGGACCAGGCATGCACCAGTGCAAGCAATCCTGTGGTGGGGCCCTTCCATCGGGTCCCCGTTTTGTAATCTTATTCGGGTCGGGGCTTCTGTATGGACCTGGATGACCATCATGACGGTATTGAAAGGCATCAGTGATATCCATCAATATCAACTTTGATCTATTCCTTGCCTTCTTTATAGCAATGTCAAACCCATTGACTTGTTTCTGATGCATTGTGTCAGTATACCCATTTTTAACCATTTCACCAGCAGCAAGAGGCTTGACTTTCCCAGTGCATGATCCTCCTGTATTCCAAGCCCCTCCCTCATAATGATCTGGCGAGTATGATCGCAAAATGGTAAGCCCAGTGTAATTTGGATGATTAACAAGAGAAGTGAGGATTGTTTTAACAGATATCCCATATGCTTCTATGTTATTAACCTTCATAGGTCTAGATTTGTCTGGCCACCACAATTGCCCTCCTACTATCTCATTGTTAAGTATGTACACAGACTTTTTGGCAAACCAGTGGCCAGAAGAAATGACAACAACATCGAAGGTTGGGAGAAAGTTCATGACCTTTTCATCAGGGGCATCAAGATGGAGCTTCTCCACCCCAGCTGGTGCAAAATCAAAGTGCTCATCTGTGACTTTCACTAGCCAAGAGGACCATATCCGAACTATCATTACAGATGTGGACCTAAAATAATATCGCTGCATGTTCCTGTTTCCTCTGTTCTTGGGTACCTCTACCTGAAAACAAACATGTTCTCCAATCATGCATTTCATTGTTGATTACAGTTTATATGAAAATGCTTTATCATTGTAATGTAAAAACCACTTAAATACTTGATAACTATCCTTGAACATGTACTTGGTAAAAAAACGAAAATAAATGAAAATGCAAAAAACTAATTCTTAATTTTTGCATCAAGGGTGTCTAAACTGATCTTACTACTTTCAGGCAAAAAAAAAAAACCATTTCATTGGCACAAAGCTAAGGTCACTAGGTCACATAAAGCCAGTCTAATCCTGTTAAGCCCAAAGGTTACTTCCATTGTAGGGATAACTTTTACAAAGAAAGTTGGTGTAAAATGTGGAGGACCACATGGTCCCATCTTTGAGGGGAAAATGATGAGGCAACTCATATAAAATGCTTCAGGCTGCTCTTTAACTCTTTAGCATAATCATGAACCAATCACTCCTGAAATTTAACTACATGAAAGTAATTCGTAGCTTCAAGATGCTAGGCCAAGTGGTAAAGTTCTAGACATGACGTGGACTAAAGAAAATAACCTGCCAAAGAATACACAACATTGATTCCATCTGATTTCGAGCTACTGAATCTCCAATGAAAGCCAAAGTCTTCCCTCTCATTAGCTCCAAAAATTTCTTGGGATCAAATCGTGGAAGGTCACACTGAAAGGGCTTCCATCGCCAGTTCTCGTAATCCTTGTCAGGTCTTCCATTACCCTGACAGTTCTGCGTTTGAGTTAATACAGGGCATGAATCGTTTGTATATAATGGTCCTGATGGATCATGTACCCAAGTGCCATGATATAAATCACATCCTGCACAATATACAAAGCAAACACAAGTTTAAAAATGATGGTAGTAAAAAATTCCTGATTGCATAGGTAATAGCTACTAAAATAGTATGTTAAACACTTTCAAATAAAAGCATCTATTGACCTCAAATAATGATGACATCTGACCTTAAAGAACAATGTCTTGTGAGATCATTAGAGAAAGAGCTATCGATATGTTTTCATTTATCTGTCTGTTTCTTGTGATCAAACCAGAACCATGTGTTGCAAAATCATTCCAAGGATTTTACTCTGTTGTTTATTCAACTAAATTACTGTGAATTAAACTCTTTGAGCTTAGTCAAAAATATATATATATATATCTTGGTGTTTGATTTCCGTAATCATATATTATGATGAAAAATTCATGATCATTTCTTTAATAAGCAGTTTAAAATACTCAACACTAACAATATGGGTCAACCTCCGCTTCTTGCATATTTAACATACGTGTTACCAAGAATGGCAAATGAAATGATAAATTGCAGGGGAAAAGGAGAAGAAATACAACCTGAATCAACTAAACCAAAAACGGATGCATTTTTTGGTGTATCAGATGGTGCTGGAATTGACTTTGACCTGGAGTCAGGAGGCTTAGAGTTCCCATTTGATGATGTACTCGTGATACTAGACCCATTTATCAAATCAACAGAAGTAGGCTCATTAATACTAATATTACTTGTCACATCAGGAGAATTATAAACACTGTCCGCTGAAGAACTTGTATTTGAATGAATGGACAAGCTAGTATTAACTTCATCTTCCCTGGAGACCAATGGTACCACAATTTCTTGTGGATTAGAAGCTGCAGAACCAGAAGTTTCTAACGCATTTATCTCCTCGATTTTTGGAAATTTTGGTGAAGTATATTCATGGAAGGTATCAGACTCAGTTGACAAATAACTAGAGGGAACATTTGGAGATTGTAGATCAGAAGATACATTTTTGTGTACAAGATCTAATCTTTCAATCAAATTATTAACATTTGTGAAAGTGTCATTGATTGGAAAGACGGGCAAATCAAACTTTTCAACACTATCTACACCGTCGAAATCTTCAATGGGGTTAGATACAAGAACCCAGGAAGCAAGAATTAAGAACACAGCCAATCCTCCCAGTGAAGCCACAATCCAAGAAATTGACCTCGGATGGGAAGACATTTCTGAATTTTAAACTGCTTCTTGAAGCATGAATCTTCAAGAACCACGTAAGATTAACAGAATCAAAGCCCTGTTATCCCACAAATAATCAAGAAAATGAAATATGATGTAAAATATTCACAGTCTAATATCAGCTATTGCATCCCATCACACGCTAATCATATATAATCGGCATTGAACTCCATAGCTCCAGACCACTAGAAGAATGACATAATTTTCAACGAAATTCGAATCCCTATGGCAGGGGGAAATCAAAAACTCATCGGGGATCATCAAATGAATGAGAATGATGCAACCTGATGGGTCAAGATTTCTACGGTTTAGCTATAAAAACAAGCTTTCAATCGCTGAATTTTGTGTATGAATCCAAGAAGAAGGCATTGGGATGACAATAAAGAAATAATTCAGGGAACTATATTAGAATCTTGTAACAAATTCACAATGCAATTTATGTTCCGAATATATTTACGTGTGAACTGAGATCAGGACAAGTTTTGCCTTTGATTTGTACTTTTCTCTTTGTGCAAGGGACCGAAATTCACGTGACTAGTAGTAATACTTAGAATATTGAGCCCCATGAACTTGTTTGTTTTGTTCTCGTTTCCTCGTTCTGAGACAGTTGCAGATAGTTGATGTGGCTGATGAGGTAGTTGAAAACAGTTGGGCTTTAATTTGTAGTTGTAAATTCTTAAATTCTTTCGTTCTTCTAATTAGAGATTTGGAGGGGCAAACCTAAGGCATGATGTTAAAAGGGGGGCCTCCCACTTTATATGGGAGTTTTCATGCCACTTAGCCATAAAGACAATAACAAATTCTACTTCTCAATTTAAAACATTTGAGCTTTAGTTGATGAGATAGTTGTATATATTTGAGACTTTAGTGTTAATACCTGGTTAGTAAACGTCTCACGGCGAGCTTTTTTGGTTATAAGAAGTAATCATTTCGATTTCAAATGTAGGAACTAGCGGGTGTGTTTGAATTGCCGTTGGAGAAGTGACTTTTTTTCAGAATGACTTTTTTTAGAAGTGACTTTTGGATAAAAGTTAAATTGTGTGAAGTGATTTATGTTTGGATTTGTGATGATAGAAGTGACTTTTTTTCAATCTGACTTTTAGAAACATGTTTGGATGATTATATTGAAAAGCACTTTTAGATGAAAAATTACTAAAATGGGCATTATTGTCATTAAATAATACATATCTAATATGCATATATTCTTATTAAAGGCTTAGTTTCTCCCTTATTTTCAGGAAACTAATTTTAAAAAATAATATTTTTAGCTCAAAGAAGTATATTGTGGGAGAAAGTAGTTAGAAATTATTATGGTAAATTTTTGGAGATAAAAAGAAAATTGTATATTAAAAGAAATTATCTTATTTGAGAATTTTAGGGGTCTAACAGTCTAATTTTCCTACCCACTTTATTAAATAATACATAACAAAAGGCGTGGGACCCACCAGAAGCCAGAAGTCAGAAGCCAAAAGCCACTTTTTTTTACTTCTGACTTTTCACGTTGCAGAAGTCATTTTGGACCAAAAGTCATTCTGAGAATAAGCCAAACCAAACATAAGTAACTTTTTCCAAAATGACTTTTTCTTCTTAGAAGCACTTCTAGGGGGCTAGAAGCTCAATCCAAACATGCACGGGTAAATGTTCGTTTTGATTTTACATATGAGAGTTCAATCCCTTTTCTTTCCACATTTGTAGTTTTTTCTTCCAAACTATACTTATTTGAATACACATACATATTAGGGAGTTTCCATTAAAAAAGTGGTTCTAGTACAAAAGATAATTCACAAAAGGAATTTCAGGAAAGTCAATTTTCATCCTTTACAATCAAACATACTATTAACTAATTTGTTTAATCTCTATGAATTAGTTATTTAAGTCTTAGGAACTAGACGAAATGGTTTCATATTGGAGGGCAAATGGTGAGGAATCACAACGGAGAGAATTGAAAGAAGGGATCATGCATTTGCCATTGATAAGTACTCCTCCAGTCCTAAATATAAGACCACTTTGACTTTTTTTTGTGAAAATTAAGGAAGCATATTAGACCACTAAATTATAATATATGTCACATGAAATTAGATTATATATTAGTTTATAGGTAGAATAAATTAGTTTTGACTTTTGAGGAAAAAAGATTTTTTTTGAACTGAAACTACTTTTTTTTGGACTGGAAAAAAAAGTCAAAATGGTCTTATAATTAAGACCGGAGGGAGTACGATTATTATTCGCATTTATCAGTTTATAATCTCCCACAAACCGTTTGGCATCCAGGAAATCTTGCTCCTTTCGTGATCATCACATTTATAAGTTTTCTGTGACATGAAATTAAGTTACTTGATATTTGATTACAAATTATTATTAATCTCCCATGTAGTAAAATCTAGTTCAAATAAAATGATGAAATATAGCAAGTCTACATATTCATATGTACTTTGAACTACCCAGTACAGTAACGTCCCCATTCTCACAGGATGGTTCTTACACAATCTTGTGGATCAGCAATCTGCTAATTATATTGCAGCACTCGAAAACTTGTATGAATCAAAAAAATGGTTGCATCTATCTTTCAGTGATGCAGTTCACTAATGGGGTCCCCCAAGCGAGCAATATCAGGTTAGAGGTTGAAACCATTTTTTTAAAAAAAAAAAAAGACTAGTCAAGCATGTAGATTCTAGAGGCTATGTCCTGGACCAACCAATCAAATCCCTCAAGCAGACCCTGACCAGTTAATGCACTGCAGCCAACTATCTTCCAGTGCCGTGATTTATCCATGGCTTCCAAGTTCAGCACCTGTCCAATTAAAACCCTCTTTTAGCTGCCTCTTGGTGATAATTGGAGCATGTAGGAAATATTCTCACAAAGGTTCAACTTTATTCATAGATTTAGTCATATATTTATACAAGAGGATAGAATAATCTAGAACAATTATTTAAAATAATATATAACCTAATATTCCTAATATACCAACAAATATCCCTAATTAATAGGGGTTCTAATCTGATTGAAAATAAAATATTTTTTAATTCATAAATATTTCCAAATACTCTAACACTCCCCCTCAAGTTGGAGCATAGATGTTAATCATGCCCAATTTGTTACAAAAATAATCCCACGAGCAACAAAGAAAAACTCACACTCCCCCTAAGTAACAAAACCATACATCTGACGCAACGACCATATCTGAAGTCTGAATCCTGAAACGGCTCAACAAAGAGCAACCCAATTCATGCCACAAATGCACCAAATCAGAGTTCGCCATACACCCAAGAAAACCAAACCGAACACAATCACCACTAGGATTCGCCAGAAAATGGGATGGCAACTCCAAAATACAAAATTAAACCAAATGTCACACAAATGACATTTACACCAAGAGAATTAGCAGCCACAGCTCTAATCCAAACGACCATACCAGGGCCGCAACAAACAAAAAACACCAATGGATTCACAATGAAAAATCCAAACTCCAAAGAATTAACAGCCATGGTTAAATAGCCAGCAACTTGGGAAGTATCAACAACTTTACCAAGAACTCAAAAGATAAATAACCCACTAAAACGCCGGAACAGATATGAAACCACAAAATCAATCTTTATGATTGAAAAAAACCAGATCTAGAACCAACAAATCACCAAATAATCAAACCTGATGCACCAAAATCAGTCCTTATAACTGACCAAATCAGGTCCCAAAAGAAAATGAAAACTTTAAAGAAGCATATCCGAATCAGAAACCAAACAAGTCTGAACAGAACCCCAAATAACAAATCAGAAACAAATGTGTGAACAGTAACACCCGAACAGTCGATGAACAGTGCACGACGAACAGTAATCCAATGAACATAAACTGAGAGAAAGCAGCGAAAATTTGGAACCTTAATTCCCTCTCACTCTTATGGGAACAACGAACAACAGAGACGAAACCAACGAAATATTGGAACCCTAACCTGGCTCTGATGCCATGTAGGAAATATTTATGTTAGAGTATTTAGAAATATTTATGAATTAAAAAATATTTTATTTTCAATCAGATTAGAACCCCTATTAATTAGGGATATTTGTTGGTATATTAGGAATATTAGGTTATATATTATTTTAAGTAATTGTTCTAGATTATTCTATCCTCTTGTATAAATATATGACTAAATCTATGAATAAAGTTGAACCCTTGTGAGAATATTTCCTACAGAGCAAATACAATTACAAGTTCACAATCATGAGCCATCGAATCGAATACAATTCCAATAATGAGCCCACAGCCAAGGCAATAGTACCCATCTATCACTTCCTCAAGGACTTTTATTGAGTATAAAACAGAATAGTTGAAGCAGCTAAACCATGAAATTGCATTAGCATGAGGCATATGCTATGGACTTAAGATATTAGCATTCTGTGGACAGATGTAGCATCGTCAGACTATACATATTGTTAATATTATAATCCTTAAATAAAATTGACGGTTAAGGTGCAAATCAACATATGAAGTATTCTCGCATGCACATGTGATACCAAAACGTTTTCATGGGTACAACAATACACATTCATGTTTTGAAATAGAGCAAAAGTACCATTTCCATCAAGCCTAAATGTTTTCTCCCTCCCTTTGATAAAGGATAACGTTGAAATGACACTTTTACTCCATTTAGGAACATTTTGTACTGTTGCACCATGGAAACTAGGTGGTTTCAAATGCACATGGGAGAATACTTATTGGTATATTTGCACCTTAACCCTAAAAATTAATTATGTCAGTTGTATGAATTCCTGAAATGCCACAGTTGAAACAAGCATACCTTGGCAATTTCTTCAGGTGTAAGGGCGCCTTTTATGTCCTGCTTATTTGCTAGTATCAGTAGCGATGCTCCAGATAGTCTCTGGGGGTATGAAAATTGCGAGAATTACAAACTATAAACACTCTTAAGAAAAACTGTAGACTATGAAAGAGAAAGAGGATTCAATCCAGCATCCCAAATTGGTGCTGGAAGGAAATACTTTGTTAAGCTTTGTCACAGCAAATATTTCTTCTCCAAAGTGATAAATGATGAAATGCTTAGAATCAGTTTATAGATATATGTTTACAGCAGTAAAGAAGCAAGTTATAAGGAAAAGCAAAGGGAGTGCTGAAAGTATGTATAGCAGTTTAAGCTAATAAAATAAGAGAAGGATGGACTGATGATACAATATTGCAAAAGAATGACTTAAGTAAACAAATTGCTGAGTTGATGAAAACTATGCATTGAACAAACCTCTTCCTTCAAAAGGTTATCCAACTCCATTTTGCAATCATTCAACCTTCTTAGATCTGAACTATCAACTACCCAGACCAAACCATCTGTTTGCTCAAAGTAATTTCTCCAATAAGATCTTATTGTCTTTTGTCCCCCAACATCCCATATATTAAGAGTATACCTGCCAGTGTCAGTATGGACAGATTGTTTATAGCCAGTTATATCACAGTACTTTGTGAAGAAAATGTAACAAATAATGTCAACGATCGTGTATGTGCTGTAAGTTTATACTGAAATGTGATGCAGTTTTTTTTTTAAACAAAAAAAATCATTCACGCTCTTGGAATGTACAGCACAACAATAACAACAACAATAAAGCCTTATCCTACTAGGAGAATGTACAGCACAATTTAGAAAAAAGAACACAACAATATCTTCCCCAATTCAGATCAGAACTGTCCAGGATACATTTTTTACTCAATATGTAAGTGCACTACATTATTGGAATTCGATATATAATCATGCGTAGATGCTCATCTTATCCTTCTTCTTCTTCTTTGGTACAAGCTAATTCCCCCATTCTAATGCACATACATATCATTTGAAAAATTCCGCAAAACCACTGAAGGAAAAAGTTAACTTATATCACTGAAGCGTTCCAAAATTAACTATAAAGATCAGAATGAACAAACTCCTTTTAATTCCCAAACCAATCACTGGAATCTACAAGATAAACAGCAGAGATCTAATACATTGCCTTACAAAATCAGAACATGAAAAACAAATTAGGTGAATTACTACTTATGAACTGATTGTGTCATGAAATGAAGGGGTAAACAATAAGATGCTGAATTTTACTTCTGGTAAGTGATGGTTTTGATGTTGAAACCAAGGGTAGGGCTAATTACGCTAGTGTCCTCCCCATTAATCTTCAAAACAATCGTGGTTTTACCGGAATTGTCCAGTCCGCTGCAAAACGATCAATACCGATATTGTAAGAAGAAGTAACAGAGGAGCAGATGATAAGGATTTGGAGGGGAATTATGAGGATTGCTTACACCATGAGAATGCGCATTTCCTTCTCTTTCCTTTTGATTTTACGAATGATGCTAAGTAGACCCATGGAACTAACCGAGACAAAAGAAGAAGCTTGAACGAGGGAGATGGTGGACGCGGAGAGGGGAGGAGGGGCGGCGCCACCAACAGTAGCGGTGGACGAGGCTGATACGCAGAAGCCGTCGGCGAACAATGGAAAGGACGAAGGAGAACGACGAGAGAGGCGACGCGTGTGGTGTCGTTTCTCTGTTTATAAATAAGTATTCATTTACTTTAATTTTGATCCTTTATATTTGCATCATGTATTATTTTAATCCTTTATATTTAAAAAGTATAATTTTGATCCTTCAACCTTAACTTAACTCCGTTAGTCTCATTTAAGATAGCTTACTCTTTAAAATTTGAATGACGACTATACAATTTAAGGCTAACAAATCATGGTTACAATTTAATCTATTTTAATACAACATTTTTATATTTTAAATCATGTAAATAAAAAATAATTAAAAAGAAGACATTTTTATATTTAAGCTTATGTAATTATCCCTGCAATGAGACTAATGCTACGGCATGATTGTCCCTGTGACGAATTATGTAAGTCTTTCTTCTTTTTGTATATACAATTGCTCTTCTTCCGGATCCCATCATTGTGAATCCTGAGGATCAATGTATTTTTGTTATTGCTGCAATTAAATTATACACAAAATGTTCAAAATCATAAGCCATCTAGTAACCTAAATGAAATCCAACTTGAAGAATACTTATCAAACTATAAAATACATGGAGTCAAAAACTCGTAATGCAGTCTTCTAGATTGATTATGTTGTGGGTTGTAACACCCCAAATTTTAGAAAATAAAAAATAATGAGTTATTTAAGGTTTTGGAAATGTTACTAAAATATCAAAAAGTATAAAAATTAAATATATGATGTTTAAGTATTTTTAATAATTTTTAAGGCTCATTTACTTTATTAGTTGAGAAAAAGTAGTTAGAAGATGAATTTAAATAAGGGAATATTTAGAATCTTGAGGTATTGTTTAGTATTTAAAAAGTCTTATAAATAAATTTGGAAATTAAAGTATATCTAGAAAATTATTTTTAGAATAGCTTCAAATTAATTTGTAAAGGAAATGGTAGTTAAAAATTTTAAAGAAGGGCATAAAGGGAAAGAAGAAAAACAAAAGAAAATAAAGAACGGGAAAGACATGTTTTTTTTTGTACGAGTATGAGAATTAAAGCATTGGTTACAAAAAGGGGGATTTCATTTGGCGATATTTTGATGGTGAGTTGTGTCATTATTTTTAGGAAGTGGTGATGTTTGAAATCTGAAGCTATTTTTCAAATCATATAGTGTTATCATTTGAGCATTTTGAGGTTGTAAAAACTGGTTTCAAGTTTATTAAATGAGAAAGATAACAATGGTCAAGATGTATGGGAATAGAAAAGTAATAATTGCTTATCTACATGGTTGAAGTTGGAAATGAAATTTGAGATTCGAGTATGATGTTGCTGAATTTCATGTTGCTATATGGATATATAATTGATAGAATGAGAGAGTTAAATAGAAGATGATGAAGGGGAATTTAGACAGAGAGGATGTAATTCAGAACATTAGGGAAAGGAATAAGATAGTAAATAATAATTTTTAAATTATCCCTCAAGTTATTGTTGCAAATGTTTACTGATTTTAGAAATGTTAATGATAAATGTCTAAGGAAGTTAGCGTTGTTTGAATCTCAATAGAAAAATGTATTGGAAGAGTCTTAGACAATAGCAGAACCTTAATGTAAGCTTGGGAAAATAATTTTAGATATTAAAGAAAGGTGATGTTTTAATTACTAAGCTTATGTGGTTTCTGTTTTGAAGGCACTTAGTGTTCTTGTAGGTAATTTAAAATGATAAATATAAAGCTAGAAAGTAATCTCATGAAGTTATTCTAAGTTTTATGAAGTTTGATTAATATTTAAACTTGAGGAACTGAAGCTGAAACTTTACTTGGAAGTTGTTAAAGAGGGTGAATATGTGTTAAAGAAGAATTATACATTATGTAAAGGGGGATCTGAAATAAGAAGGTAGATATGAAACTTTCATATTCAAATGGCTCTGGTTAGAGGTTCAGGTTGGTCTGGGGACTAGGATGAAATATAAAAATTGAGTTCGTTTGATTATTTGAAGCTCAGCTTAAAATGACAAGAATATGCTGGAGGATTTGAAATAGTTGCTAGTGCTCAAAGTTTAGAAGAATAGGCATAACATAAGTTAAGTTGTATGGAGCAAATTAGTAAGTTATATCATTTAGAAAATGGGAAATAGGAAGACAAGAGAGGAATTATGAAGTTTAGAATTTGGAACATATGAAGAGCATGGTTATTGATTTATGCAGAAGAGGAATGATTTTGAAGGAGATGAAGTATAAGGCTGATGTTAAGATAATTGAATTTGATATTTGTTGATTAGGCTTATATTAGTTTTGAAAAGAATTGAAATATGAGAGCAACTGGACCATAGGAAAAATAAATCACTAGTACAGAAAATGAAATTTAAACCGCATAAAAAAGGCTTTTTAAACCGCTTATATGAGCGGTCTAGAAAGAGGTGGTTTAGAAAATATGATTTTTTTAAACCGCATAAAAAAGTGGTTTAAAAAATATTTTTTAGACCGCTTTTTTTAAAAATGCGGTCTAAAAGCATATACTTTTTAAACCCCTTTTTTGAAAATGTGGTCTAAGATCATATACTTTTTAGATCGCGTTATCACTTATGCGGTCTAAATAAATGAAATTTTTAGACCACATAATCAATTATGCGGTCTAAATATACATGCACTTTTTAGGCTTTTTTATTATTTTTTTAAATACATATACACACATAAATTAATCTATCTCTTGACATTTTACAAGTTGGAAAGAAAACTAACCACCGATAAAATTATAACATTCTTGAAATTTAATATTTCTAGCTACAATTCGAAAATTATGCTTCCAACAATGTGAATTCAAAATCCTACATGAATCCAACAATAAGGTGAACTCAGAGACCTACATGGGTCCATCAATATAAACTCACTATTAACTATTGTTGTAGAAGGTCAATAAAAAATTCACTCCTATACTTGTGAATGTAATCAAAGTCTCCTTCAACAAAGGGATCAACTCGATCAAACATCTGATTTGATAAAGAAACAAAAATCAGCAAATATTAAAATACAAAATAGCAGATATTGAATAAAATTTTATGAAATTTACATTCACCTCTTGAGTAAACCCAGTCGTGCCTTTGGAGATAATATTCAATATGTGTCTTAGCACATAAATGCCACATAAATTGGTACCCATTGGTTGCCTACGGCTCCATAAAAGAAAATACATTAGAAAATTGATTTAAAATAAATATAATGGAATAATGAATTTCAACTTTTGGAGACAACTAAAAGGAATGATAATTAGACAATTTCAGCCTTGACAAATAGCTGAATAAGGTTGTCATAATTAGCTAGACAGTAGCATCTTATATATATGTAAATACCCAGCCAAAGAAATTCATATATCCGTGAAGATCAAAAATTCCAATACAAATATCATAGAAAATCATACATTCATGAAGATTCAAGAATCCCAATAGAAATTTCATAGAAAATCAACTAAATTTTGGTATATTACAAAGTACTGTTACAAACGGTAATGTAGATTGTAGGTGAAGGGGAAATATATGGCTCAATAGCCGTTAAATTGGATTTCTTGTCATCCACATTAGTCATTATCCATGTCTAGTATATAATAGCAATCTAATGGGCATACATAGTTCAAAAAGCAATAAACTATATATAAAGTAGAAGGGTAGATGAGGGAAAAGAATAGCTCAATAAACTATATATATATATACTCTGGTGCTCACAACACAATAGTGACAGCAAGAACAGGACTTTATTTCATGTCTTGTATCAGGTAAATTAAAAATTACTAGCATTATTTGATATTTCTTTTTTTTAATAAATATTTGATATTCCTTTTGATATTATTTTTATAAAACTGATGGATCAAGCAGGATATTTGCTTTGTAATAATTGCCACAATACAACTAGTAATAAAATGACCTTACAGAAGAATAAAAGAAAAAAACGGCTTCCAACCCACGGTCCACATATAATAAATTAGTATGGTTAGATGGATATTTTGAATGAAATAGCGAACAAGTTCATATTTCCAATACTAAGGAACACAGATAAAATAAAAATTTGCTGTCCCTCCATACTATGTAAAGCCGATAAAATTTGATATTTTTCATCAAAAGTCAAAATTTCTCATTGCTAGTCCAATTGTTTTCCACATTAGTGTTTACTATGGTCTGAACCCATGCATATACTATATGAATTCTATTGATTCAGAAGAAAGCATATGAAGATTTTTAAGATTTGGGGCCTATTTATGGCTGTTCTGCTTAAGTTCTTTCTCTTTTGCAATTTTACAAATGTTCCTAGAACTAGAAAAATTAAGTAAATAGCCAGCTGCTTTGAGAACTTGTGAGCAATGCCTATCGATCACAAACATTCTTCTCCACATGCATGACATCGATGCATGATAGCAAATGCTATTAATGTAGATTAAGATCAAAGCAATCCATGTCCAATGTTAAATCAATATTTATCAAAATTTTCACCATTCAACACCACACAACAACAGAATCAGATTCACAGTTGCACACAAAAGAACAACAAGGACAGATTCTCAATGCCAAAAGTGGATAGAAACAGTTTGCAACAATTTTAAAAAGGATCATCTTCAACATTACATCAAAACATGAGATACACGTGCTTCTTGCTACAATTTATTATAAAGCGACAAATAAACTTTTTAGGAGCAACGGGAAGGGAAATATAAGGCACAAAATAAAACATACCTTGTTGCTGAGCAAAGCAGTTGCAAGCTTGTCACGGATGAAATTGGTGGCCAAGGCGATTGTGGTCAAAGGGGACTGAGAAGGGCTGCTTTCTTCTGTATGAGATTGGTCAACTGAAACCTGCATCAATATGAATGAACATCACAAAACAAAAATCATGTTTGAGAGTCAAAATGTATTTCAATTTAAAGACAATTTAATATTTATCTTACCAAGTTAATTTCATTCCAAGATCAAAATTCTTGCAGTGTATTATCAGATGTTGTTACTTTTAATTAAATTAATTAAATTGCCAATCAAAATCAGTTCATCATACAAATAATAAACTATTGGCAACAAGTGTTTCTACATACTAAGGATGCAAAATTCTACCCTAACACGTCACAAATTAGCAACCAAATCACAAAATTGAATACCTTTATAAATTTTATAGCAATTTTTTTTTAATGCTCTAGTAATAAAAAATTTTCCCTTGACTCAGAGAATTCACCAGAACATTAAGTAGAAACATAGTTAATTAAGGCTCTAAAAATAAAAAAGGGTTGAACTCTTGACTACTTTGTGATTGAGACTTGGGTATTATGTTTAAAATGACATCTGACATGAAGGATAAGCTATTAATTAAGGTTGATGAAGTTTTATTAATATATCTAGCATTCTTGAAAATATCATCCTTCTTAGAAAAATTATGCTTCAGGAGCATAAACTCCTTTCTCTATTGAATATTTTTTTGCATGCACTCGTCTTTACAAATTTCTTTCTAGGGACATCTTTCTGCAGATTTTAGGGATGTGGTTATCATTGTTATTTTTTTAGGTGTCATATTACAGTATATACACAGCAATTACAACATAAGGAGGTAAGCAAAATTGTATTTATGATTTTTAGGTCTATATAGATACAGTTGGGTATCCAAGAAAATATATTATGCTATCAAAAACTTTTCTGCCTTTTGTGAGTGGCATAGCATACTTGCAAAGGTATTGATCTCCCTTTTTATAATTACTTATGGTGTAAACAGAAAAGTAAGAAGAAAGCTCACCAGGTGAAAATTTAATCAATTCAGGTATAAATGCAGAATTCAAACCTACCATCAAAGAAAAGAAAATAAAAATTAGAAAGGGACCCATACAGAAACAACCACTGATTAAATAATTAAGAAGCAAGGGAGCACTAATGCAAGCACCTGAGAGACAAATAAATTAGCCATCGAATTTTTATTGATGTTAGCAAATAAATTATATCTCAACACATAAAATAGCCGATCAGTGCCTTAATGATCTACAAAAGATTAGTGCGTCATTGGGAAAGCATTAGTGAATGATAGGTTTGCTAATGGCATTTAGCAAATGTCCATGAAGAAACTAACTCTGTATGGATCTTTCACTTGAAAAATTCACTAATGCAAGCCTAATGAAGCAACCACAGTTTAGAAAACCTATCATTCACTAAACTGTTAAACTGAAAATAGTTACTATATGAAGATTCTCAAATGCAGGTAATTATATGAATCACAAAGATCAGTGCCTTAGCGCCGTTAGCAAATATTTATCTAATTTTTATTAGCCGTCGAATTTTCTTTCCCCACATATCAAATAAATTATAGCCACTAACCTGGTGAAGACAAAGAGGCTCCGATCAGTCGCCGAAGAAGTGATTCAGACAGACCTCACTGCGAAGAAGTGAGAAGTAGCTGTCGAATTTGGGGGTAGGGTTCACACTTCAGCAAATGAATTTGAGAAATTAAATCACTTGAGACAGAAATTGTAAGTGGAAAAACATAATTCATGAGCCATATGTTCTACCTCACAACGATTAGGATCTAAGCGGCGGTAAGGATAAGCACGGAACTGTGGATGGAGCTTGAGAGAGACGGGAATGGAGAAGGTAAGGGGGAGGGCAAGAGAGGTGACGAGCACAGAGAAGGTAAGGAGGAGGGCAAGAGAGGCAAGCACGTACATTTGGTTCATCCCGAAACTGAAATTGCTGATGAAGAGGAGACGGGGAGCGAAGATGCGAAGAGGATACGGAGGAAGGGGCGAAGGTTACGGGGAAAATGGAGAAGATGGTTTTTTTTTTAAAAAAAAAAAATTGGTTAAGAAAAAATTATATCCTTTTAAACCGTACATATTAAAATGAAGCCTCATAAAAAGATCACAAAGTGCCACCGCTCATTTTTTTTTAAACCACATATACAAATAAGCTGTTTAAATAGAGTTCACACTATTTACAAAAATGCCATTGGTCATGTATTTTAAACCACATATATTAGAAAAGCGGTCTAAATAAGTTTTTCAAACCATATATTATATATGCGGTCTAAATAAGGTGGTTTAAATAACTCTTTTTGTAGTAGTGAATGAAGCAAGTGATTGATCAATGACTTATGTTCAAGTGGATATGATTTCCAAATGACTGATCCTAGTTTATTATTCAAGGAATTCGACTTCCAAAATGATACTCAGTTGATGTTATTAAATATTATTTAGAGATACAAGATACAAGAAGTTGGGAGTTTGAAGATTAGAAATTTATTTGGTTTGACTTATGTAGTAATTCAAGAATATGAGAAATTTGAGTTAGGTCTTACAGTTGTTATTTGAATCTGAACATTATTTTTGTTAATGTTTATGGTAATAATTAATTATAGGAATCTAATTGTTAGAATGTCTGAATTGAAGTTTTAAAAGTCGTATTAGATCTTTAAAAGAGCAAACTAACTGTCATAAATGACTTGGATGTTTTGAAGGATTGAATCCGATGGGACTTTACTGTTTTAGGACTCCTATTGGCTAAATCAATATTCCAAGATGATTAGAGATTATGAATGTTTATTAAGATTTATTCAGTCCTAAAGTTTCAATAAGGTTGAGAACCTTAAGAGACGAAATCTGATTTTAGTTATTCTTGGAGGTTTTTATATTATTATTTAATTTGGAATTTCTTTATGAAAGGCAATTAGTAGAAGATAAGAAAAGTGTGATTGGTTTGTATGGTGATTAATGAGTTGTAATGCCCTCTAATGAATTGAATTGTCTAGGGTTGAAAATAATCTACACTGTTGATTTATTTATTCTTGAGATGTCTATAATTAATACAAATAAGAATATACGTATATGCAGGTGAAAAATGGTTGTTCAAATAATTGTGAACGCAGTGTTAAAGTTAGAAATATTGATTAAAACATATCCTAAAATGGGGAAGGGTAGAAATATATAACACCATAGGATCGTAAGAGATGCTGAATAATTATATAGAAGTATATGTATTAATTTACTATTTATATATTATATGTCAATAGATCTTGATAGTAACATAAGTTGAGAATGTCAGTGGAAAGGAAAGGAGCAGATAGGGACTAAGCTTGGAGTTCATGTAGCAGTTTATCTCCATTCACTAAATTGCATGTATAATTTTATAATACCTGTTGCATTTAAATGGTATGTCTTTTATTCCTTTATGTTAGAGTACTATAGGCTTAGGTGGTTCGCTACCCCTTTGCCAGTTCAGTTACGTTATAACGGGATAGTTATAACGAGAAGTCCTGCAGGTAGAACCTCCACTAGTTAACAAGGATATCGTTATCAGTGGTTAGTAGGTGCAGATCGCACATAGAATAATAGGATAAATGTTATCATTATTTGTGAAGGTTTATAAAATGTATACATGACAATTCATGCATGAAATTTTACGGTGAATGACATAAACTGCGTTAAATTGATGTTTCAGAGAAGTTGGGAGATAGTGAGATGGTTGAGATAAGGCATGAGTGCTGGAAAAGATGAGATGAAGAGAATGGGATGAAATTATGAAAAGCAAAAATGTCTATGGTAGTATTATTTATATTTGATATAATATTAAATTATTAAATTATTAGTTGAAAGTATAGAAAATAAAAATAAATAAATTTATAAAGGAACTTAAATTTTTTAAGTACCATAAAGAAGGGATAGATACCCTAATAGGATTAGTGTACTTTGAATCTCTTTATGGACTACTTTATTTTATTAAAAGTTTTAATTTATTATAATATGTCAAAAAAGCTCATTTCAACAGAAATGAAGTTGGAATGATTTTTGGAAAGAAAAAGTTTTAAATTTTTCGTATGTTTGGGTTCTGACACTGGAAAAGTGGTTATAATCCAATTAAAATGGTATAATATATTAGTAAAATTAAGGTGTTACATGGGTAAAAGTAAAACTAAAGAAATGGAAGCATTTGGTGAGGCTACACATGGTTTGCAGGAGCAGATGCATTGTGGAAGAAGGGAAGACACGTGTTTTTCTATTATTTCTTTACTTGTTTATTTTTCTAATATAAACATATTAAAACTAAAATTTAATTATGCAATCATCCTTAAATTTTGATGAGTCAGCAATCTCTATTAACAAAGACTAACGGTATTAAGGGTGAAAGACTAAAAGTGTATTTTTTAAACATAAGGGACTAAAACGATACCCGATACAAAAATAAATGACCAAAATTATACTTTAATCTACAACTTTTTTAAGTCAATTTAAGTCAAATTTGGTTTTGATTTCCAATAATTTAAAGTGGTAGTTGTTGTCCATGAACTTTCAGTCAATTTTTATCAAAGTATTTGAGTATTTTTTATCCCTCAACTTTGTACAATTTATAACCATTGTTCCCTAATATTTCAATTTTTTTTAAAGTTCAGGGAGAAATACCAAAATAGACCAAAAAGTTTAAGGACTAAAACCACTGATTTTAAAGTTCAGTGGCCAAAACCAAAATTGAATGAAAGTTAAAGAGAAAATATTACCCTAAAAAAACAGTGCAAAATATCACCTTCGGGAGTATAGAAATTTCTAATGGCCCTGTGTATGTAAATCCGAAATCTTAACCCCTTGAATAATGGATCACATTGCTGCATTTTCTTAACTTTTGGGGAAGCATTGCTCCTAATTTTCTTTTTGGAGCATATCGCTCTTTAATAAAATAATATAGGTGTATATTTGATCAAATAATAATTAAACTTAAGTAACAAGCATACTTGCATGCCATATTTTCTTTCAATAATGGTTTTAAAAATTCAATAATTCTCTAAGTTAGGGTCGGTTTCTTTCTCTAGCTAGAGAGAGGGAGAGCATAGTCTCTTTTGTGACCGTCTTGTCCACCTCTTTCGACTTCTCTTTAGTACCCAACTCCCCTTGCTCTTCCATTTTCACTTTAGTGTCTTTCTATATCAAACTTCATCATCTCCCTTCGCCATCTTTTTGTTCTCCGTTTCCACCATCTTAGTTTCTTGGTTTCTTTCTCTTAGTTTCATTGTCCTTATATGCTAACTTCTCTAGTTGTAACTTCTTTATCTCATCTCTATTTGTTACATTCAATTGCCTTTCTCATCAAGCCAATGTTCTTATCCCTTTCATCTAACTACCACTTCCTCTGTCTTCCATTAGTTTCAGATCATCCATCCTTCATCTTTTCTTTGACTCGACGGCCTCTCTTTTTCCCACCCTTCCACCAACTTATCCTTTAGTTTATGCTTTTCTTCCATGTTTTCTTCTGTTGGTGTCATTCCTATAGATTTTCTTGCATCGAAAATCATTGATCATATTTCCTTTAGCTTCTTATTTGGGCTTGGGTTTAGATTTGAATTTAGAGAAGGAAACCAAACTTGGGTTTTCTGGCTTTATTGAACTATGATTCTCCCACTTGATTGTTTTTAATATCTTATTCATATATTATTGATATATTTCTTAGATTTGTATGATCAAATCTATGATTTATTGCCTTGGTGTATGTTTCGTTTTAAATCCAAAAGGTTGTTATCTCTAGTCAACTTTCCTATTTAACATCTCTCCACCAGGATCATCAACACATTCTGCCTTTGGCTTGTAAGGCCATTATTCATTGTCAGTAGGGTATGTTATAACTCTTTTCATCAGCTCAAGAGTTGTTGACGCCGTGGGTCACAAGCGTCGATTGGTGGTTCGCCGTGGCGTCCTCCTATGTCCATTGTTTTGCTGATATTGTCGAGTAATATCTATTCATACTTTTTGGGACTTTAAGCCACGTTTGTTATGGTGGTGATGTAGCAGGTTTGAGATGAAATTCAAGCTTCGCTGATCTTTGAATAGCTGACTATCTTTTGGTTGTGCTTCATGTTTTATCTGTTGTTATGTAAATGTGTTGCAATGTATTCCTATTTCTAGACTTTGAGCTTAAAAATAGATTTTGACCAATGATCAATGGGTGGTTTTATTTGTATCTTTCTATCGTTTTATTGAATAAATTGTCTCCTCTTAAAAAAAATTTCGCTCCATTTCCCCCTTTTTTCTAAATACCATGGGAGAATACAATGTCTCTCCATATATCTCCTCTCCTTGGTTTTCTCTCCATCTAAACATGATACTATTTGAAGAAAAGAGTTAATACTACTTTTTGTCTTTGAACTTTCAATCAATTTTGTTTCGATCCCTAAATTTTAAAATGGGTTGTTTTAGTCCTTGAATTTTCACTCAATTTTGGTTTTAGTCCCTAAACCTTAAAACGATGGTTTTAATCCTTAAAATTTCGTTCAATTTTAGTTTTGGTCCCAAAACTTTCAAAAAAATTTGGAAAATCAATGACTAATGGTTATAAATGATACAAAGTTGAGGGACCAAAACAAAAATTGGGTGAAAGTTCAAAGACCAAAGCCGCAGTTTTGAAGTTCAGAGACCAAAACCAAAATTGGGTAAAAGTTCAAGGACCGAAACCACCTATTTCAAAGTTCAGGAACCACAACCAAAATTAAGTGAAAGTTTAAGGATTAAAAGTAGTATTAACCCTTGAAGAAAAAATGACTCCCCAATTATTTTTTTATACTTTCAATCTGTAACCCATATCTTTTATTTTAGCAACTAATTTTTGGGTTCATAACTTCCTCTATAGCTCCAGTAGAATTTGAACTTGAGACTTCTATAATAATTTGTACGGCATTAGACCATGCGCAGATGTGCTACCTACAATAATTTTGTTTGAGAAAATGACATATAAATACCTTCCAAATTTCAAAATCCCAATAACAACTTCACTATAGGGTATTACAAACCAGTAACAACCATTGTTCGAAAACCCGGACCGGCCGGTCTGATCCGAAAACCGGTGAACCGGACCAAAGTTCGGTCCGACTCTGCATCAGGCCGGAAGATGCGTTGAACCGGCCATGACTCGGGTGAACCGCAGAGTGAGACTGGTTAGCCGGTTTAAATTTTTTGAAGCATAATCCGATTCATATGTTGAAGAAAGGAGGAGAAAGTAGCCAAAGCCAGTTATAGTGGAGAAAAAAATATTAGGAAAACCTGGATATAGAATGATTTGAGAAGATAATAATGATGAAAGATGGTAAAAGCTAAGAAATAGGAAGCCCCGTCACCGAAGACTTGGAGATGGTGGCATGACTTGTTCTTCTGTTCTTCAAAGCTTGATTGCAGGCGTGGTGTGTACTGTGGAGAGGGGAAAGTGACGACTACTGTGCTGAGAAAAGAATGAGGAGTGAGGGTTGGAGGGAGCTAATTAGGGTTATACTTGTACATGGGCTTGGGTGTAATGGGCCCTCACTTGGTCACTATCTTAAAAACAAAGAATATAAACTAAAACCATTCGAAAAGATATATGAAGGCTGAAAATGGTGAGGATATTGGTTAAATAAATACATGAATAATTGACTTTTAATATTTAAAAAAGCTTGCAAAAATTGAACTTAATTTAAAAAGTAAATACATTATATATAATATATTATCTTTTGACCAGATAATTTGATTTGATCTTAACTAACTTTAAATTAATTTAAATCATTTATAGTAAAATATAAATCTTTTCAATTTCAATTAATTTAGATTTTTTTATTAAGACCGGTGTGACCCGAGTTGACCCCCAATCTGACCACTGACCCTTAAACCAGTACTTCATCCGGTTCATTGGCCAGTCTGGTTTTTTAAACCTTGGTAACAACTCAAAATGACCTATTTGGGATTTTGAAATTTGAAAGGTATTTTTTTGTCATTTCCCCAATTTTATTCTATACCATAAACTATTAACCATTCATTTATTCGTTTCTAAATATAGGATCCAGTTGATTTTTTGAAAATCATAAGAAAACTAAATAAGTTATTTATAAATTGATTTATTTAATTTTTTTCTCAAAACTAATTTATTTAATTTATAAACTAATATATAATGTAATAATACACTAAATACACGTTAGCATTAATCCACTCCTTTTCTTTCCTTAATCTCTTTTTCTCTTTTAAAAAAAAGAAGTCAACTAAGAGGAGATGAAATGACGAGAAAATCCCTAGGCGAAAATCTATCCTCCGTTAGAACTTGGAACGTGCCTTCCAAAGCTCACCATCCCTATCTCTGACCACCTCCGACCATCCTTCATGAAAGACGCCATACTCACTCACCCAAACCCACCACAAAACCCATCTCTCTAATTCTCTCTTCTCTAATGGCAGCCATTCCCACGCTTACTCCCTCATTACCCACAATCCCTCTTCAGTCTTCTCCTTCTTCATCCTCCTCAAAGCCCCCCAACCACCTTCAATTACCTTCTACTCTCACTCTCAGCTCTCTATTCGGAACAAGAATCGCGATTCAAACCTCAAGTTCATGTCTTTCCTTACCCCATGGCAAGTTTTTCCGGGCCGCACCCACCACCGTCTCCCTTAGTCTTCCATCCACGTGGGTTCCTCCTTATTGATGGTTAATGATTGCTATTTTTATGGTCTCATCGGATTGTGTTTTTGGTCGGTTAAAGTTTCTGGATTTTTCTTTTTCTTTTTTCTTTTTTTTTTTTTGCAGTATACCCCCGCCCGCTACTCCTGAGAATATTCCAAAGTAAGTGCGCTCTTGTTATATTATGAATGAGGATCAGTTCTGCATTTTCTAATTTTGGAGAAGCAAATTTTCTGAATACCAAGCTGTTAGATGACCTGTTTTTGTGCATGTATTTTGATTTGTGGGGTAATTGTTTGGGTGGAATTTAGGTGGTCAGCAAGGGCGATAAAATCGTTTGCTATGGGGAAATTGGAAGCGAGGAAGATCAAGTATCCCAACACTGGAACAGAATCCCTTTTGATGGGTATTTTAGTAGAAGGTTTGCTACAAGACTACCTTTTAAAGTTACAGTAATCGCTTGGTAATTGCCATTGCACAAATTTATCTGATTGCCAGCTATGGAATGATTTATATTTGCTTCATAAGCTGCTTGTGTTATCTTGAGTTGAGCATGCCTGAACGAGTTCATTTCCAATGTATGTGGGTATGCTTCGGAATCTATTAACCTAATCAAGAATACGAATTGGAAAGCTGTAAAAATTTGAAAATTGTGGCATTTTCCAGCTTGGTTTGTCCCAAAAATTGCTTGGGGAAATATATTAAGATTGGCTTGTCCTCTTGGTCTAGTTGAGCTCTATAGTACGAGTGGTCAAACATTGGTACTTTGTCTAACCAAATTTATATACTGAACAGCATATGTTCTATCAACTATCATATTAAAGATTTGTGCACATATTGATGATAATTCATTACAATTTACCACAGGCAGAATTTGGAAAAATGTTTTTTTTTTTTGGGACATGGGACAAGAATTTGGAAATCAGTACTAGCACTATCTCAGAGATTATTTGTTTCTGCTTTATTAACCAAGTGTTTGAATAATTTGGATTCTATTTTGTTGGCTTTCATATAAACTCTTCTCCTTGAAAAAAGGTGAAGGAAAAGGAAAACTGGGCATGCATTTCTTGTAATGGCTATGCCTTGACTCATTACTGGTCACATTGGATATAGTAATTATTCTTTCAACCGTGATTGTAAACAATTAAGAAGGAGCTCTTAAATGTGGCATGCTTAACTATTTTGGTGGGGAGTGCTAGGTATTTTTTTGACAAGTGCTACTTTCAAAATCCATGTATTAGGACGGAAACAAAATGTTCTAGACATTTGTTTATGCCTTTATGGTACTCTAGAGAAATACTATCATTTGCTTTCTTGCCTAGGTCTAATTGTTTCAGTTGATGTCATTGTCATATTGGTGTATAGGCATATAGGGGTGCATAGTCTCTCCCAAAGACATTGCATTCTTCATTTAACATGAATACATCCGAAGTATTAGGTATTCTATTTCCACATATCATGATGGTATAGGATATTAACTTTGTTGCACCCTCTGGACATTCTGAAATGGCTTGCATATTTGTTCCTGAACTTAAGAGATGTCCTATTCTTCTCAATCATTATTATATCAAAGACAGGGGGAAGGAAAAGGAAATTTACAATTCAACATCTGTTTGATTTTTTCAAGCTAGTTGTTTGGAACTAAAAGGTATTGGAAGAATAGAAATTTTTTATTGAATTCATTTACGTTGCCAAGATGCTTCATTCCTATGTTAAGAAGTTATGTAATTGAATTCTTTATATCGCTGGTTATATATCTTTTGGTATACCACCTTAGTGTTTCCTTATTTTGTGCTTCTCAAGCAATTTTTACTTTTCTCCTTCTAGGAACAAGTAAAGCTGCAAAGTTCTTGCGAGCTAATGGAATTACTCTGTCCAAAGTACGGGAAGAAACATTAGAGCTTCTTGGGAAAGCTGACATGTTTTACTTTACTCCTGAGAATCCTCCATTGACTGAACAAGCTCAGAAAGCCATTGATTGGGCTGTTGAAGAGAAATTGAAGTCAGGTATTCTCAGTTTCCGCAATCATATGATAATTAATTCTATATATTGTCTACCAGTCTTATGCCTAGAAGTACTTCGTTTTTTCCCTCTTATAATGCCATGAATGTACAATTATTCAGCTGGATTAAGCAGTTCAGTTTGAAAGGTTTACAATTGTGTGCAAGTAGGATCTGTTATTTTAAACAGTCCTCAATTTGAGCGTATAAATTAAATGAGTGCTAATTATATGTTGAAAGGGAGACACAATTGCTGTGGTTGAGTTACTTGGTGCTTGAAATGAAATTCCCTGTGGGGGTCTGTTTGGTCAAGCAGAGCGAAGCTTGTCTCATGTGTCTCTCACCTGTTAGAAAGAAGCTCAATTGTTAACTCATGTTCTGCATCATGTTGACAGTGTAAACTTTTGTCATTTACATCATGAATTCTTCTGTGAATGCATCATGCTAATATAAGTTTTCAATTTGAGTTTTATGCCATGTTCCTGGTCAGTTCAAATCCTACTTAAATTGTTGCTGGTATAAAGTTAGTCACCACATTATCAAATTCCGCAGTTGCAGATCTGCGAGCCTTAGCTTATTGCATTTTGTCTTTAGAGCCTGGGATTGTGGCCTTTGTACATTTTGGTATTTTCTCGTTTGATGTTTTGGCATTTTTTGTCATAACATTAGCTCATATGATGCAGGTGAAGGTGGGGAAATAACCGTGGGTCATTTGCTTCTTGGAATTTGGTCACAAAAAGATTCAGCTGGTCACCGGGTCCTGGCTGCCCTAGGTTTCAATGATGAAAAAGCCAAAGAAGTTGCTACATTTGTAAGTCTCAAGTTTAGTTGCTTATATTTGGCATATTGGAGGAACAAATTTCCCTTTTTCTTTTCCTTGGCGCTTTCTTTTTGATGATGTATATTAGGAACCAAAATTATGATAGACATATGCGGTTTAATTTTTGGTTTTTGGGGGATGGCTTTGTAGGATTTTAAAATATAAGATAATTTTGTAGAATTTTGGCAAATTTTCAGTTATTCTTCTTTAGAGAAAATCTTTTAGGTTTTAAAAAGAGGAGGTATCATATTGTCAGCAAAACTTAGAGAAAGATTTGTTTAATTTATTCTACTTCATTTGTTACAGCTGAACGGTGATATTGATTTGAGCTTCAAGCAGCGAGCTTAAGAAGTTTGTGACAGTAACTTAATGAGGTTGCAAGGAAACTATACTCTTTCTCAGTGCAAGTTTTGATCCCAAATTCTGCATCACCCCAATTGGAGGCTCTGCAGTTTTTTCAGTATCCCTGCAAGTTTTTGGGGAATTCAAGAGCTCAGGCTATATTTGTACTTCCTACTTAACTTCCCCTGCAACTGTAACTTATATGTTTATCCCTTCTTTTGATTTTGGATGATTGATTGATGATGCTGTATAACTGGTTGGAGCCTCTCTCATATGTTAGTCTTGCATTGGGATCCAGGAACAATACTTTCATTCTGTTAACCGTCTTTCTTGGAGGCACAATCTTTTTTCTTTTTTCTTTTTTAGCAATAAAAAAGTCTAGGTGATTTGGAATCTACCGGCTCATGAGTGTTAGGGTATGTCCCAGGTTCGTCAGCGCTTACATTTTGGAGGCACAATCTTGCTTGTTTGGATTAACTTTTGGGAATGGCTAACGAGAAAAAAGCTGCAAAAGTCATTTTAAAGAATAGATTATGAGGAATAGCTTTTGAAATCGTGGAAAGATAGTTTCTGACAAAACCTCGGTTTTCTACCCCAAACCTAGGTTTTGAGGTTAAAAAGTTATATTGGAAAAGTAAGAAGCAAAACCTAGGTTTTGACAGTTGAAAGTTATTCTAAAAAGGTTGAGGGTGTTTATCTGTTCTGATTCTGAAATCTAGGTTTTAGAAGTGAAATTGAACATGCACTATGTGAAAATACAAGTCCTTGTTCAAATACAAGCGAAACCTAGAAATACAAGTTTTTGTTCAAATAATAAATAATAATGTAAAAGGACAAAAAATAGTGCATATTTATCATTTATTTAAATCTTAAAAAATCCAACAAACACATGTGGATGGTGTGGGGCTAATTATTATTATTATTATTATTATTAGTAAACTAAAACTGGTGCATGGCCTGGGACTAAAATTATGGATGCTTAAAATTGATCCAATTGTCTTCTTATGACAATAGAAGTAAATTGTGTTAACTGTATTTATAATTTTTTCAGATCATTTCGAGATTCAGTCTGTTTGTTTTGCATCTATTGCCATTCGGTCCTATTACAAATCATTGAAACACTTATGCTAACAACCTACATTGTGGTTCAGAGAAGTGTAAGCTCAAATGAGACCCCAAATAGTTAAGGTACACCCATTTGATTCAGACATTTTTGTATATTCTCATTATTCTGTCCAAACCTATGACCTCATTTTATTTAAAATAGTCAATCAAATCTAAATCTAAAATGTTAACGTGCTAAAAATATTTGATGGCAAAAAACACAGGCAAAATTAATTACAGATCCCATATAAAAAATATAATTAAAATAAGGTCTCATAAAATCCCTTAATTAAATTGGGGTCCCATAAAATCATTTAATTAAACTAAGATCCCTAGTTTTGGCAAGAAAGTTGTAATCAGTCGAAAGTTGTTATTTTTAGAGCCAAAAGTTATCTTCTGATCAAAAGTTGTTAGTGATAAGAGTTTAAAAAGTTGTGATTAATGCTCATAAAGTTATTATAAATGCCCAAAAAGTTGTTATCATCTTGTCAAAATTTGTGAGTAATCGAGAATTTATAACAATTGTAAATGATGTTCATAATGTTGTTACAAATACTCAAAAAGTTGTTATCCTCTAGTCAAATGTTGTTAGTGACTAAGAATTTAAATTCACTAATAACTTTTGACTCGACGATAACAGCGTTAAAAGGGATTTCACAGACAACTTAAATTAATTAGAGGATTTTGTTGGAACTCATCTTAGTTAATTAAACTAAGTTATTTCCATGCTATATGTAATTAACTACCCAAAAAGTGAAACATAGGGCTTGTTTGGCTGGACTTATTCCAGCCAAATAAGTTCTTATTTTCATAAATAAGGACTTATTTTCAGATAAGTTGTTTTGAGTATGTTTGTCTCGACTTATAAAAATAAGTAACTTATAACTTATAAGTCAAAATAAGTATAAGTTCTTTTTTTCAACTTATGACTTATGACTTATGACTTATAAGTCACTTTTTTTGTGGACCCCACAATTCTAACTTATTTTACACATCAAATCACAACTAACCCAAACATAAATCACTTTTTCAAAAGTCCATCCAAACATACATCTCATTACACAATATGACTTATGACTTATAAGTCACTTTTTTAACAGCTAATCCAAACATAAATCTCATTACACAATCTGACTTATTTTCAGTTTGACTTATTTTCAATTTAACTTATCTATAAGTCACTTTTTCAGAAGTCCATCCAAACACACCCATACCCATAGTGTAATAGTATTTGATTGATCCCGCGACTTCATTTGCATCGTCTGAGGTCAAACAAAACCTTCAAATTTCCGGTTTTAGCGCGGTCTGAAGCAAAACCCTAGTTCAGGGTTTACCCCTCTTCAGTTCTGCATCTTCTCTTCCATTCTCTCCTCTTCCACTGTACGCTCGTTAGTTCACTCTCAAAAAAAAAAAAGAAAAAAATGAGCTTTGCAGCTTACAAGATGATGCACTGCCCAACGGGCATCGAGAATTGCGCTTCTGGTTTCATCACACATTCTCGCGCCGACTTCGTACCTCAAATCCCTCTGATTCAGACCGACGATCTTGACTCGGAGTTTCCTGCCAGGCGCGAAATTGGTCCCATTCCCAACCTCATTGTCACTGCCGCCAATGTCCTTGAAGTGTACATTGTGAGGGTTCAAGAGGAAGCTAAAAGAGAGCCCAAGGGTAATGTGGAATCCAAGCGTGGTGGTCTCATGGATGGCATTACTGGGGCTTCGCTTGAGCTTGTTTGCCATTACAGGTTTGTTGCTTTTTTGTTTATAAAAAGGTTGGATTTTTGAATTAAAGTCGGTCTTTTGGGCGTTATAGTTCTTTTTTGTTTCAACTCTTGTACACCCCAGGTTGCATGGTAATATCGAGACCATGGAGGTATTGAGCATTGGAGGTGGTGAAGCTTCTAGGAAGAGAGATTCTATCATCTTAACTTTTAAAGATGCTAAAGTTTCAGTTCTAGAGTATGATGATTCTATTCATGGACTTCGAATAAGGTGAAGGGAAATTTCAAACCGTCATTTGAGCACACGCACTCCCACACACAGAGACTTGCGTGTTGTTGAATTCTGTTATTAAAAAGTGATTTTTGGCTTTATGCTTCTCTGGACTTAAAATCTTAAGCATGCTTAAGGAGATATGGCTCATAGAAAATGTACATTTAAATTAACTGTATAGTCGGGTTATATGTTGAAGGAGAGATGACTTATGGAAAAATGCACGTTCAAATTCCCTGTGTAAGCTGGATTAAGAGTGATTGTGCCAAACTTGTCTGTGTGTATTTTGATGCGCCATATCCTTGAGTTAATTTTTAAATGGTTGGCAAAATTGTGGAGCGTTCTACCTGAAATGATGAGGGCGGGTAATGTTCTGATTGAACTTGATTAGATGGAATAAGGTGTATTTGTAGTTGTAACATTTAGTTGGAACTCCTCTATAATTCTTTTTGTATTTTATTAAATGGGAATGGTTATTTATGAAGGAGGTGATTTTAGGGGGGAAAAAAAGTGATGTTCAATGGTGGTTTCTTTTTTGATGATTTTTATAGGATGCATGTTTGGCAGGTATACAGTGGGATTGCAGGTTTTACTGTGTTAACTTTTTTACTCCAGTGTTTGTTCTTTCTTATATTTACACTTTTCACCAGGATTTCTTCTCTTTGAATGGAACTGTATAGCATTAACTCAAAGTGAGAAGTTCATGAACTAATAAAAGCCTACTAATGGCCCGTTTGGTTGGAAGGAAATGGAGGCTGAGAAGTGGAAGTGGAAGTGGAAGCCACATTTTTGTGTGTTTGGTGTCATGGAACTCACTTCCTCATGGAACCCAGTTCTATCAAAATGGATGGAACTGACTTCCTTGCTTAACCCTATGGAACTGGTTCCAGTTTCACTTCCATCATTATATTTCCTACATTGCCCTTCTTCCCTTCTTCCTTCCCTCCACCAAAGACCGCGACAACCTACTCCACCTGCGACTGCAGCAGCGTCCTCCACCTGCAACCGCGGCAGCGTCCTCCACCAGCAACGGCGACTTCGTCCTCCACCAGCAACGGTGGCGAATATCATCCTCCACAATGACGGCGCCGATGCCCTTCCATACTAGCGATGACGGCATACAAAAATTTGTCCCCAACTAGATCTTAAAAAAAAATGTGTGAAATCTCCATCCATCAGCAAACTCAAATCTCATTAATCTCAGATCTTGGCTTCGACAGTGATGCAAAATGTGTGAAATCTGATTTTGTTGAAATGTTGTTCTTATTGGATGAGATCAAAGCTTTTATTAGAATGGTGTATTGGAGTAAGTCAAAGAGAAGGGAAATGTAGAAAGGATTCTGGGTGATCTATGATGCCATTTTGGTTCTGCTTCGATGCATGATGAGATGGTGGTCGATGAGTTGAAGGAGTGAAGGGTGTCGGTGATGGCTGATGGGTTGCAGAGTTAAAGGCTTTCTATTTTCTTTTTCTTTTTTTTAAAAAAAAGGGTATTTTGGTCTTTTAATATAAAAGTTATATATTTTGATTAAAAATTATATCTCACTTCCATTGCCATACCAAACACAATTTAAAACCCAATTCCACCTCCATTTCCACTTCCAATTCAACCTCCATTTCCACTTCCACTAAAAACTCTTCCATTGTACCAAACGAGGCATAAAAGAGGGTACCTAACTATCCTATATCAACCTCCTCCTTATAAACGAAGGATTTCTTCTTTTCTGTTGGCTTAATTTCTTTTCTATTTTTTATATAGGAGGAGTTATGTGTTATCCTCTGCTTCATTAGTAAGATTTCTTAATTTGTTTGAAAAATTGATAGAGATGGTTCTATCACTGGATGACATTCTGGTGTGCAAATCATACCCCGTAGCTTAGAGTTTGGAAAGTTATTGGGTGTTTTTTTGAGTGGCTGGAATCTCGGAAGTCTTTTGTGGAGCTTGTTTTGTTTCAATTTTCAAGGAAATAATGACACTATTTCTTATTTTCCATATCACTTAATTATAAGACCATTACATGGGGTGTCTTTAGGTTAAAAAAAATGCTGTTGTATCATAACCATAATTATATTTTCATGATTATTATTCTTTATTTAATATAATTCTAATCTCTATACATATTTACTTGTGTCCTAAAGCTAACAATGTGATTTGGTGGGACCATCATTATGTATGTTGGGTGGTGTATTGGTTATTTGCCTTGTTGGTTTTTAGGTTCTATTTATGCTTATCTCATTGATATATATAGTTGAGTGCAAGGTGTTGCTTGACTGTGCATGTATTTACCTGTCTTTCCGGTTTGAATTCTGCTGTTCATCTGTGGATGGTTATTCTTTCTGTAGTTCTTTGCATTGTTTTGAGGGTCTGGAGTGGCTCCATTTAAAAAGAGGCAGAGAACAATTTGCAAGAGGTCCATTGGTAAAGGTTGATCCTCAAGGCAGGTGTGGCGGAGTTCTTGTCTATGATTTGCAAATGATTATACTTAAGGCTACTCAGGTCTATTTTCCTTTATAAATGTCAATTTAAAATCCTTTTTGTAACATATGATCTCCTCACGATTCCACTTGATCAGATGGCTTGGATTTCAGTGTATAATTAGTCTGAAATAGAGTTATATATTGATTTCACTATGAATTGGGATTTGCTTGAAAGTGTCTTCTGATTATTTATGAAGTGAGATGGCTATCTTTCTTTCTTTTGATGATAATATTTTTAGTCTTTTTCCCCGGGATGTGAACACTCATTCTGATAATCTTGTGCTGTTGTTGATTATCCCCTTCAATATACTCTACCTTTGGATAAAAGTACAGAATGTTTCTCTTAATTTGTCAAAAAGAAAAGTTACTTAATCATGACTTGTGATCTACCACAAACTGGTACTCCTTGCTGAATTTGGTCCCTGCATGCTGAATTTGATGCAATATGTTGGTATCTGACTGATAAAAATCAGAGTCCATGGTCCCTCTCCCCTTAATTCTACTGATGCCAAAAGCATCTAAGATCTCCTCGAGGACACAGTGGAACATCTTTGTTTAGTTCCCTTATTAAGTAAATTTGGTGGGGGCTGTCTGAGAAACAACCCCCCCCCCCCACATAATTAATTAAAAGAAGCTATTTGTATGTACCTCTTACAATGCAAAGTCACTTTAAATAAGCTAATCTATACACACAGTTTTAAGTAAGCTTGTAAAATTTATTTGTACATGATATTGCAGTTCTTGAACATTCTCTGTCTGTTTCCTTGTTTGTTATTTGGGACTATTAGATTATTTTGTGATGATGACATCACATCGGTGCTCATTTGGATCTGTTAAGCTCGGTTCTTTTTAATAACTAATCTCCATGCAATATGATTTTCAGGCTGGATCTGGTTTAGTTGTAGAGGATGATGCCTTGGGTTCTGGAGGTGCGGTTGCTGCCCGCATTGAGTCTTCTTATATGATGAGTCTACGAGACCTGGACATGAGACATGTTAAAGATTTTACATTTGTACATGGTGAGTGTAACAAACATTATTATGGTATTTTTGAGTAGTAAGAAAATTGTAACCCTTGGATTATGGAGTCTCACTGATGGGCTCTTGTGGGTTTCATACTTGTATGTTAACAATTAAAAGGCTGTTTTCCCAGGAGTCATGGTTGTATCAAGTTTTTGTTGTAGAAAATGGCTGTTGCAATTGCTATGAATGGTTGTTTATTGAAAGTAATTTTTACCATTATAAGGTCGCCAAGCTTCCTTTTGTAAGTTTTTGTTTATGAAAGAAATATTCTGATACATTTGAAATTCTGGTTCTTATCTGAATAAACTTTGAAATCTGTTGACCACCTGTGAAATTTTGATTTTAAAAGAATGACACACATAGTCTCATAACCTGCAAAACAAAGAAGGGGAGGACTAATTTGACTGATGTTTTTCTTTTGTTTTTTTAAATGCCCTTTACCTCGGGTATACCTTGAATGCCTTCATTCCAAAAGTATGGCATGTCGCAGCTTTTAACTCAAATAGGAAGATTGAAGCCCTTTTTCTTCTCTCCTGGTCCTTTATGTAGAAAATCAATTTAATTGGGGGAATGGCATTATCAGGGATGAGGATGAGATATTCTCCTATTGAAATGTCACAGTATCCTTAAAGGAAAAGAACTGAAGACATCCAACAGTCCATGATAATAAGCATGAAATGCAACAAGATTAATCTCTTTGTAGATTTGAGACACCTCTTAAATTTGGCCTTGTGCAAATGCCTAGGGGAATGTAAATGAGCTAACTGGAGAGATAGTGAGCCATCCTTGAATATTGAACCATTCTTTGTTAACCTAATGTACTGTTAAATCTGCACACTATCACAAAGTCCCGCTTTGTTGTTCGTTCCAAACCCTTTCAACTTTGTCAGGATAACTTGCTCTTTGGTGTTGGGGTACATGTGCCAAAGATACAATATGCAAAGCCAACCACTGGATAATGCATGAAGAGATAGCAACAAGTTCAAATTTAGTGGCTAACTATGTGCAAAAGAAATTTAATTTTTTTGGGTTTCTGAGCATTTGGCTGAGGTTGGAGCTTGAGCATGTTTTACCTTCTTTGTTAGCTGTTTATTAATTTAATATAGTGCTTGGCAAATCACATTTGAAGGATAAAATTAAATGATAAGTACTATATTCTTATTTGTTTAGTTTTTACTCTAAAAATCTTCTAAAGATCAGTATAACTCATTATATAGGTTATATTGAGCCTGTGATGGTGATACTACATGAAAGGGAGCCTACATGGGCTGGATGTGTCTCATGGAAGCATCACACTTGCATGATATCTGCACTGAGTATCAGCACAACGTTGAAGCAGCATCCACTCATTTGGTCAGCTGCTGTAAGTTTAATCTGCATTGAATTTCAACAATTGACCGACTTTCTACAGATCTGTTACAGAATTGATATTCTGTATGTGAAAGAAAGAGGGAAATAGAGAAGAATAGAGGAATCAAGAACAAGAAATGTAGCAGAGAGGGGTAAGAGAAGAAGAAACAGAGAACTAGAGAGAGGAAAGCCACTAGGCCATCACATTATGCCAAACAAAACAAATCACAATCTGAAAACAATTGATAAGCTACCTATTTATAGCCTATATTCTCAAATACTTCTAACACTCTAACGGCTATTTAGCCTAACCAACCAACTCACTAACTAACTCTTTTATTATTATCACATAACAAGATCATTGTGGTGTATTAATGAAATGTTATCACCTGGTGTTAAATGAAGTTAATTGATCCAACGTCTTGGTTCAGCCCTTTGAACAAGATAAGAATGCATCTTGAGATAGTTAGAGATAACTTCTATAATGGTGATAAACTCACTGCGCAAAAAGGAGAAAAAAGATAATGGTTTTATATCCTCAATCAATGTTAGAGCAGCATTGGCGGGGGTAGCAAGACGTGTAGTGATAGTAGGGGTGAAGATAGAAACAAGTGTGGAAGAGTTTTGTAGTAATGGCATGATTGCTCCCCCCCACCTGGGGCACGTGGGGGTCTATTGGACTTTGCTTTTCCTCTCACTTGCTCTTATTTTGTAGTTATAGGTACTCTAAATGGTGAGCAAATAGTTATCTTTCAATATAAATCACGTTTTCCTTCTTGTCTGCTATTGTTTGAATTTCATAGATCTTATCATGTGGTCAGTCATTTGTACATTGGAAAATGTTTATATCATATCCCCCAAGCCTGTCATTTTAGCATCTTAATTTCATTGAAAGCATGAGATACTTGCATTGCATGAGATCTATGTCTTGGATAAGTCTGATTGCACGAAATGTTGAAGCTGCCTGTGATTTTTCTTATTGCTAGAATCTTCCTCATGATGTCTACAAGCTTCTTGCAGTGCCATCACCAATAGGTGGTGTTCTTGTGTTTGGTGCTAACACTATTCACTATCACAGTCAGGTACTTACTTTGCTTTAGTAGAACTATTACCTTTCATTTCAGTTTCAATTTTTTTGAGGTATAAATTGAAAAATAAATGGGAAGAGAAATTTATTATGTCAGAACTGCGGTGTTCTTACATTTTTCGGTTAATGGGAATAAAGGTTGGGCAATATATATTAACATATGTATTTGCATTTTCTCGTGTGTTAATCTAATCAACCTGTTTTTGCAGTCTGCTTCATGTGCATTGGCGTTGAATAGTTATGCTGTTTCACTTGATAGTAGGTACTGATCCTTCCTCTCTTCTCCTAAAGGGAAATTGAAACTATTTAATTTTATCTATTCAACATATATTAGTGTGGAGAAGTTCAATGGGTTCTAACCAAAAAAACAACGAAAGAAAATAATGACTGTATTATGAAATATGCTTGAACGTCATGTTTTTGTGAGGATCATCGATTGCACATGTCTTGTTTTTTTTTATTTCATTTTTATTTTAATTTTTATGTTTTTGCTTCTTCTTCTGTTGATGTCTTTTTCCTAATGTTGTATGCAAAGTTGCCAAATTCTTTCTTCACAAATTACTGTCATGGTGTTTAAAATTTGTGCACTTTGTTTGATCTGGGATTCTACATTATCCTCAGATTTTGATAGCTTCTAATTGCATTTCAGTCAAGAGATGCCAAGATCGAGTTTTAATGTGGAGCTTGATGCTGCCTATGCAACTTGGTTGTTGAGTGATGTGGCCTTGCTGTCAACAAAAACTGGTGAATTGTTGCTGCTTACTCTTGTTTACGATGGAAGGTAGGGCATTCTTGTTCTTTTATTGGTCATTGTTTCACATTCTTTGTTTCATTCACCGCATTCATTTGAATGTAATTATTGTTACCGATTGCCCTTTAAACATAAAACTGCAAGTATGACATCATTCTGTACTTAATAGATGACAGAAATCAATAACCGTCTCTGTTTTCAGGGTTGTTCAGAGACTTGATCTTTCCAAATCAAAAGCTTCAGTTTTGTCATCTGTAAGTTGCAAAAGTCTAGCATATTGTGCTAGTTCCACTAAAGTTTGAATTTATCCTTAAAGTTTGATTTTCAACACATTGTGAATTTCTGCTATTCTTTCAGGGTATCACAACAATTGGGAATTCTTTGTTTTTCCTTGCTAGCCGAGTAGGAGACAGTATGCTGGTGCAATTTTCTTGTGGATCTGGGGTATCAATGTTGCCATCCAATCTAAAGGAAGAGGTGCACATTGGATGTCTTTAACTTATCTGCTGATCAAATTTAATGTTTTCGTATTATTTTAAGAGGTTTTTACTGAATAACGCAAATAAGCTATTCTAGTTTATTGGCCTGTTTGGATTAGCTTATGGAGAATAGCTTATGAGAAAAAAGCTGAAAAAGTGCTTTTTTCAGCTTTTCTGAAAAAGCTGAAAAAAATGGCTTTTGATGAAATGAGAGTGTTTGGATGGTTGTTGTGAGAATGACTTTTTCTATGTGTAAATTACTAAAAAGGACATAAGTTTAATGTGTTGGGAAAGAGAGAGGATAAGGGCATTATGGTATATTTCTACCTCGTACTTCGCGTAAAAGCTGAAAAAAGTAGCAGCCTGTTTGGATTAGCTTTTAGAGAATAGCTTATAGGGAATAGCTTTTTTCAGCTTTTCTGAAAAAATGGCTTTTGATAAAATGAGAGTGTTTGGATGATTGTTTTGAGAATGATTTTTTCTGTGTAAATTACTAAAAATGATATAAGTTTAATGTATTGGGAAAGAGAGAGGATAAGGGTATTTTTGGTAGATCATTATGACGTGTAATGATGGCATTTTATTACCTCGTACTTTGTGCAAAAGGGGAAAATTGTAGCTTATTCAAAACCTAGGTTTTGGTGGCCAAAACCTAGGTTTCCAATCCAAACGGGCTTTTCACATTTTTTCAAGTGTTTGGCTTACTTTTTTTCAAACCTAGGTTTTGAGTCCAAACCTAAGTTTATTAAAAAAAAGTGTTTGGCTACCATTCCAAACCTAGGTTTGGACTCAAAACTTAGGTTTTGTTTGGTCCCCAAACAGGCACTATAGCTATTTCTTTTTTCAGTAAGTTTATTTGAGCAAATTCTTATCTTTATCTGTTAAAATGGATTTCTCTCTCTAATGTTGTCCATAAAATATCCTCCTGTGATTTCTGCAGGTTGGTGATATAGAAGGTGATGCTCCTTCAGCTAAGCGACTACGCAGGTCCCCTTCTGATGCTTTGCAAGATATGGTTAGTGGTGAGGAGCTTTCACTGTTTGGATCTACCCCAAATAAAACAGAATCAGCACAGGTAGTGTTTCAATTTGCATAAAGGAAAGGTGGCAGAAGTGCATCTTTCTTGTGTTCAACTCTCTCCTCTAGTCCTCAATATAATAGTGGACACTTCTGAAATTTTTGTTTTTTAAACTTACTGAATTTCTGAACCAAACATATGCTGCCTGCAGAAAACCTTCTCCTTTGCAGTGAGGGATTCGTTGATTAATGTCGGTCCTTTGAAAGACTTCTCATATGGTTTAAGGATAAATGCTGATGCAAATGCAACTGGAATTGCTAAACAAAGTAACTATGAATTGGTCAGTCTTTTTAATTGCTTATCACATGTGCTTCCCCTCTGCATGTTGATGGAGTTTAGGTCGTACTTAGTTTTTCCATGATATTTTACTTGAAGTAGTTGAATAGGAATGATGGGTAAAACAAACGGTCAGAAGTGCTGTATGCCTGTTGACTATTGTTCATATCTTAGCATTCCTTGGGCATCGACTTACTCCCTCTGGTCCTTATTATAAGGTACCAACTATAAAATCTCACAAACCAATAAAATTAGTTAAAATCATTAAATATATCTTAAAAAGCAAGTGAGTTCCAATATTGCCCTTATCAATCGTACTAAACTCCAATACCATATTAATTATCACCTCTCCCACTACCCTTATTAAATATGGGCAAACATGGAAAAATGTAATTAATGCTCATTGGAAACTATCAAGTGCCGTATAAAAAGGACCAAAAAACCTTGTTAGTTAGTACCTTATAATAAGGACCAAAGGGAGTAAATCCCAATGTTGTGTTCATAGTTCTCGACTATTCAATTGATTTACAAGTCTTGAGCAACTGTGTAGGTATGCTGTTCTGGTCATGGAAAGAATGGTTCGCTATGTATTCTTCGGCAATCAGTTCGTCCAGAAGTGATAACTGAGGTATGCTCATGGTCTTTATGATGAAGTTTTTCTCCTCTAAAATTAGAGTTAGGACTGTTAATCTTGCTGGTTGACTTGTTCTTATGAAATGATCTTGTAATTATAAATTTTTCTATATGCTAGTGTTAAAAACTTGACATTTTTTCAACTCCATTTTGTTTTTATATTGAAACAGATTCATTATTCATGAAGACAAAATATTTGATTGTGATGTATTGCTTTTACTTGTTCATGTTATTTTATTTGGCTGTTTTGCATTGAATGAATTGGAAGTTCTTTTGTGAATTATCTTACAAAATGTAGGCAGCAAAGCGACAAGGAATATTTCATATGTTTTATCATAACCTCATCTATTTATGCGTTCTGCATATTTTCAGGTTGAACTACCTGGTTGCAAAGGAATTTGGACTGTTTATCACAAGAACACACGCTCTCATAATGCTGATTCTTCTAAGATGGCAGAAGACGAAGATGAGTACCATGCTTATCTTATCATAAGTTTGGAGGCTCGTACTATGGTACTTTTATATGCATTATGAATGTTTGATTAGGGACAGGCTATAATTGATACATATTTTGTCCAGTGGTTGCTAGTTTTACTTCTATTTGGGATGGGAATGTTTGGCAATTGGTTGGCGGTATGAGATTCAAGTAGTCATGAGAGTTTACATTATAGTTGAATATATGATATGTCAGATGGCTAATTGTTTGAGGTGTATGTTGTTTTGTGTCATCTGTCATTGTTTGAAACAGAGCTAGGTTGCTTGTATAGGGAGGCATTTTCATGAACTATGTAATATCATCTGACCGAGGAAGTTTCCTCCTTGAAAAACTCAACTTAAAACCTAAAGCTTCTTTTATTTGTACTATATAGACGTGTAATTGGAGACCTAATGGAGGCCACCATTGTTATGACACTTATTCATTTCTACACATTCGTAATTGGATTGAATAGAGTTTGTGTGAGGGATCTATAGCAGTTGCTTCATCAGTTCAAAGGCTTTGGGTGAAAAAGTAGGTTATAACTCAAAAATTAGTGGTAAAGAGCAAGGCACAGAAAGAACAATAGTATTGTTTTGAAGATTGCTACACAGTTTCATCTAGTCTTGTTCTATAGTGAAGTACTGGTGCGTTTCCTGGATGTTAAAGGATTTGTTGAGGCACCCATCGTCCGTGGGTTCAACTGACGAAAGGGTTGGACGTTCGACCGTCTTGGCGAGTACCACTTAGTTGTGGTTCCAGTCGGCACTTGGGGAGGTGTCTCCATAGCCAAGTGAAGCTGGGTGAAACTTACCTGTGAACAGAAAAAAGGGCCTGCCTGTCATGCTCCAAAGCCCACAGGGACAGGCTCAGTGAATGAGTTAAGAGCTCTGCCCTTGGATTGTGGGTGAGCCTGACCCCTTTCCTTAAATTTTTGTATATAAAAGAAAGGACTTGTTGAGGCTGTTAAGAGTTATTTTTTTTGGGGAGAAGTTTGCCAGCCTGATTTTCTCCTTTGCCCAATCTCTGCATGGATACTTTTTCCAAAGTATTTGCTATCAATTTTCATTTATTAAATCTCATCCCTGTTTTTATATGGTTATTTTTTATTTAACTTTGAAATTTTCTTATGTCATACTTAATGAGGGGGGAAAGGTGGTGATGCGGTTTTGTTTCATTACAATGCTTGATGCTATTTTATCGCTAGGTACTGGAAACAGCTGATCTTCTAAGTGAGGTTACTGAAAGTGTTGACTATTATGTTCAAGGAAAGACACTTGCTGCAGGGAACTTATTTGGAAGGTGGGTTAACTTGTTGCTGAACAATTTTGTGGACTTTTAGCATGCCTATATTCTGGCTTTCTTTTTCTTTTTTTGACCAAAAGTTCCAGGCTTTCATTGTTTTGGTCATTTATTATTGGGAAAACCCATTTGTGGGTACCTAAATTTTTATTCTATTTTGACATTGGTACCTGTGTTTTTATCTCCTAATTAAATCATTAATTTTGCTCAAATACCAATATTAGCTCATCTAACATTGCTATATTAGCATTGTTAGTCTTTGTATAGGACCTAATGGTGCTAAAGAAATAAAATTAAAGCATTTAATTAGGATAAAAATACATACATGTACCAAAATCAAAATTGAATAAAAGTATAGGTACTAATAAATGTATTTTCCTTTCATAATTTTGTAGGCGATAACAAAACAAGTCTTATCTCACTATGTGGGCAGTTACATTGATCACAATGCCATTATGTTATTGATGACCAAATTTTTTAGATATATTCTTCACCAAAAGGTCATGTTCAATGACTTCTAGAAGTGTTCATTTTTTACTTCCTCTATTTCACAAGACTCAGAACTGACTGTTTGACCCTCCTAAGTCCTAGCCAGTGCCTCCAATAGCCTTCTTTGCACATGTTTGGACCACCTTAAGTGTCTTTATACCTTTTCATCTGCAGTGGACGCTACAACAACTCTCATGGTCATTACAAATCTTATTTTCCCTTGCATGACCACACATCCATCCCAACATCTTCATCTCTACGACTTCAACTTTATGTTCTTTTGTTCCTTTAAAGCTCAATATTTGCTACCATATTGCATTACTAGTCTCATAGCCATTTGGTTAAACCTCTCATTCATGAATATATAATTTTATAGACATGGAAATTATTTTAAAGATGATCCAAGCGTTCATTTCTTCTTTATTCTGTTTATGGCTATCTTTATGATCATTCCACGACTTATCCATTTATTGTTACTGAATTAATTTTTTATAGACTTGGACTGGCATGACTTTTTGAGAAAAGAGAAGAGGCAAAATTTATATTTGACAATTTTTACTTTCTTGTGTTGATTTCATTCCTTTGCTCTTGCAAAATTGGAACTGATGAATTTTGTTCTTTTAGCGTTGCATTTAAATGTGATCATATACTCATGATAACATTACTGTGATACAACTCTTAATCCTTGTTCTGAACCTAGGCGTCGAGTAATTCAAGTTTATGAACGTGGTGCTCGCATTCTAGATGGCTCATTTATGACCCAAGATGTAAGCTTTGGAGCTTCAAACTCTGAATCTGGTTCTGGATCTGAGAATGCTATTGTGTCATCCGTCTCTATTGCTGATCCATATGTATTACTCAGAATGAGTGATGGAAGTATTCGACTTTTGGTTGGAGGTAAATTCTTGGTTAGTGTTTTTTTCCCCCAAAGTTATAATACATTGTAAAGAGTACAATGGCATTGTGTGATTGATGTAATGCACCTTGGTGGGATAAATTTTGTTGTAGTATAATACGCTGCATATTTTCTCATAATAATTTTGTCATTGCTTATTACAATTTGCTAATGATATTTTTTCATATAATTTGTTTTCATAATATTTATTGAACAATTACCACTGGTGAGGACATCGGAGGAGCATCTAAATATGACATGCAATGTTTCTATAGTTTCTGCTGGGTTTCATCTTCTCATGCCTTTTTCATGTATGTTTAAATTCAGATCCTACCACCTGCACCGTTTCTGTCGCAACTCCTTCATTTGAAAGCTCAAAAAAACCAGTATCTGCTTGCACACTTTACCATGATAAAGGACCTGACCCTTGGCTAAGGAAGACAAGTACTGATGCATGGCTTTCTACTGGTGTTGGTGAGGCAATTGATGGCACTGATGGTGCAGTTCAAGATCATGGAGATATTTATTGTGTTCTTTGTTATGAAAACGGTGCCCTTGAAATGTTTGATACCCCAAATTTTAGTTGTGTTTTTTCTGCGGAAAAATTTATGTCTGGAAAGAGCCACCTTGTTGATATTCTGATGGAGGCATCAAAAGATTCTCAAAAAATTGACGGACGTTCTGGTGAAGTGACTTATCAAGGCAGGAAGGAAAATGTGCAGAGCATGAAGATTGTAGAGTTGGCCATGCAGAGATGGTCAGGGCAGTATAGCGGCCCATTTATTTTTGGGATCTTGAGTGATGGAACAATTCTTTGTTACCATGCTTACTTTTATGAAGGTTCAGATGGTACTTCCAAGACTGAGGATTCAGCATCTGCACAAGGACCTGTGGGTCTAAACGGCACTAATGCTTCTAGGCTTAGAAATTTGAGATTTGTTCGTGTCCCCTTGGATATATATGCTAGGGAGGAAATATCAAGTGGATCTCCTTCTCAGAGAATTTCTACATTCAAGAATATAGGTGGTTATCAAGGATTTTTCTTGGCGGGGTCTAGACCTGCTTGGGTTATGGTGCTGAGAGAACGGCTTCGTGTTCATCCACAGGTCAGAACCAACCCATAATATGCAGTTATAAATATTCAATGTGATTGTGATATACTATCCCTTTAGTATGTTCTTAGTTTCCTCTGAATGGATATAATTAATGTTGTGTTTTTTAAAGTACAGAATTTATTACATGTGAAATTCACACAGAACAAGTGGAATAAATTGGATGCTGATTTAAAATTATTTGTTGCGAAAATTAATGGTTAAGTTGTGAAAAGTAATGATTAAGTTAAAACTGGAAGTGTTAATCATTATCAATTTCAAGATCTTGAAGTATCAATGATTAAAAATTGTGAAGACAGACAATTTGGGACTACAAAATTTGACAAGTAGATAAATCAAGACAACCTGGGATCATCAGATGCATTCAAAAGTTATTGTTACTGACCCATGGCCTGAGCTGAGAACTTAAATTAAAGTGTTGCTGAGAAGCCTTCTATTTACAGGTTTCATCTAAGTATGTAGAACGTTGAGATCATATATCTTTCTCTTCCTTTCTTTGCTCCATGTTTTATTTTTTTGTCGCCCAACTCAGGGATACCTTAAAAATTAGAAATGCCCGTATGTTATCTCCTACTCTATTTCTGTGTCTCTTTTTCTTTGTCCACTGACATTACTGGACTATTACTAGTAGATAAGAGGATCCCGGGGCAACATGATTACAGAAGAATACTGATGTCAAAATAATTATCAAACGCTAAAATCTTTTCATAGAAAATCTAATTTTGTCGAATCTTTTTCATATACTAGAAAGAATCTCGGTCTTATTTTATTGATCGGGAAAACGATTTTAGAGAATTGTTTTTGACTCCCTCCTGCCCACAAGGGCTGTTTCTAGAAGCTTTGCTTGGCCCAAAATACAGGGCAGTGTGTGGTTTTCATTGTTTTTCCAATCATTCCCTAACAAATTATTGCAATCAATGAGGGGTGCTTTAAAGGAGTCAACTACTATAATTATAGGCATTTATTTCACTCAAGGGTACGATTGGAAATATAGAAATATATTGAGAAGATAAAGGTTTTAACTAATAATTTTTTAGAACTGCAAGGTAGTTACTGTTGCCCCATATTGTTGGCCAGAGGGAGTACTAACCAAGCAGCAGCTGCCTTATTTGACTATGAAGTTACTTGCCATACGCCAACCCATCCATTGTGTGATGTATCCTAGGCTTTTCGTGGCTATTTTAAACGCATCATATTAGGCTTGGTTAATCTCATTGGATTTCCCTTGCTGTAGTTAATGCCTGATGCTTTATAACACACCTCCAGATTGATCTATTTTGTGTCACTGACTTTAAGCTTGAATTCAATTCCATTATCGTACAGATAAGTGTGTGATGTTGATTGAATAGTTGCATCCTTTTCTTTTGGTTTTAGGCACAAGAATAAATTACTTTGTTGTTGGCCATAAATTGACATATGAGTGCAAGTTGGCTCACCAATCTTTTCTATGTCAGCTATGCGATGGGTCTATTGTTTCTTTTACCGTTCTTCACAATGTAAACTGCAATCATGGTCTCATATATGTTACGTCACAGGTAAATCTTGTAACTCTGCCTTGTGTGGATAATTTATGAATAACTAGATCTACAATTGTGACTGACTTTTTGGTCAAAATACCGTCTCTTAGGGTGTTTTGAAGATCTGCCAATTGCCTTCTGGCTCAAGCTATGATAGCTACTGGCCTGTACAGAAAGTAGGAATCTCTTCTTGCAAGTTTTATCTTCCTTTTCATACAAGAAATTTATTTTTATACCATCTGTGATTTGACTTGTTTTATTATATTCCCAGATTCCGCTAAAAGCTACTCCTCATCAAGTAACCTACTTTGCAGAGAAAAATTTATATCCGCTTATAGTCTCAGTTCCTGTGAGTATACATTTGCTTATTTTTGGAGCTCTTTTTGGATTTTGTTTGTAATGTTCAAATGAAACATTGATTGCTACAGCCAAATATGTTTCTAGCTTGAAAGTGAGCGAGATTTTATTTCACAGTTGTTAGAGTATTAGGAAATATTTAAGAATTAGGAAATATTTTACTTTCAATCAAGTTAGGATCCCTATTAATTATTGATATTAGTTGAGATATTAGGAATATTAATTTAGATATTATATTAGGTAATTGTTCTAGAATCTTATGTCCTATTGTATAAATATATGATTAATTCTATGAATAAAGTTGAACCCTTTTATTTCTCTAACATGGTATTAGAGTTCCAAAAATTTCGCTGCCTTCTCTATGCTTTGCCTTTCCCATAAACAATGAGAGAGAGAGAGAGAGAGAGAGAGAGAGAGAGAGAGAGAGAGAGAGCTTAGGGTTTCCAGTTTTTTTTTCTGTCCTTATTGATTGCACTGTTTGGCACTGTTCATGCCTCAGTTTCCGACGTGTTCCAGTGAAGATTTTATCTGCATCTGGTGTTTTTCGAATTTCCGACGAGTTTCCTCAAGCTTTTTTGGTGTTTATCTTGGCTATTTACAGATCTGTGGTTTCAGATCTGGGTGTTTATTTTGTTTCTTGGATTTTTTGCTCTTCACATATTCAGTTATGGAGTTTGGTTTTTCCGTTGTAAGGGCCTTGCTGTTTTCGTTTGTCGCAGCCCTGGTGTGGCTTTGATTAGAGCCCATGGTGTGGTTAATAATTCTCTTCGTAGAACTTTCTTGGTTTGAATGTCATTTATGTGACATTTGGTTTAATTTTGTATTTTGGAGTTGTCATCCCATTTCTCGCGAATCCTAATGGTGATTGCTTTCGGGTTTAGTTTTCTTGGGTTTCCGGCGAGCTCTGGTGTTATGAAGTTTATATTTTTGGTGCATTTGTGGCTTGAATTGGATTGCTCTTTGTTGAGCCATTTCGGGATTCAGATTTCAGATTTGATCGTTGCGTCAGGTGCATGGTTTGTCGCTAAGAGGGAGTGTGAGTTTTTTCTTTGTTGCTCATGAGATTATCGTTGTAACAAGTTGGGTATGATTAAAATCTATGCTCCAACTTAAGGGGGAGCGTTAGAGTATTAGGAAATTTTTAAGAATTAGGAAATATTTTATTTTCAATCAAATTAGGAACCTTATTAGTTAGGGATATTAGTTGAGATGTTAGGAATATTAATTTAGATATTATTTAAGATAATTGTTCTAGAATCTTCTTTCCTATTGTATAAATATATGATTAAGTCTATGAATAAAGTTGAACCCTTTTATTTATCTAACAACAGTAATATTGTTCTATTTCACAAAAATAATTAATTATAAACCATTTCATAGAAGATGCAAGTTCTTTCTTTATTCCAGCCTTTTAAAAGAACGTGAATGTAATGTGTATGATTTTTTTTTTTCATATTTGTAGTCTCTGCTCTGAAAAGTTCCCTCTTTCGCTACCAATTGATTAGCATATTGTATTCAGTGTTTTTAGGTTTTTTTTCATTGTTTTTGTTCTTCTTGTCTTTCATATAACCCTTCACATGTGCATGTGTAAGAAATACAACTTTGGATAAACGTCTGAATTAATCGCATTAAATCATAATTCATCTTTTAAGTTTAGTAGTCTTCCTCCGAGTTGCTGGCCCATGGATCATTTGAATACTTATTTGTCTGGTTACTTGTCCTGTGATTGAATTGATTACGGCCTAGTCAAGTAGAGGATGAAATACATGTTTTGTTGGTTAATAAATTCATTCCTTGTTCATCTCCTTTTATTCCATTTTGTCTCTGCTTGTCCATTTGGGCAGTAATGCATTTATGTCCATTTTTGTCAGGTTCCCAAGCCACTTAATCAAGTTGTTTCATCTTTGGGTGATCAAGAGGTCAACCAGCACACTGAGAATCCAAATCTGAGCTCTGATGAGCAAAGCCGCTTTTACACTATTGATGAATTTGAGATTCGTATTATGGAGCCAGATAAATCTGGTGGCCCTTGGCAAACAAAAGCAACAATACCTATGCAGAGTTCTGAAAATGCCCTTACTGTGAGAATGGTTACCTTGCTGGTAAGTTATTTATCTTTACTTTTTTAATTGTTTGTTTCTTGATTTTTTGTTTTCATTCTTTTTCTCTGTTCATAAAATCTTATTGGTGCAAGTCTTAATTACAGAATGCAGAAACAAAAGAGAATGACACACTTTTAGCTGTTGGCACTGCTTATGTGCAAGGAGAGGATGTTGCTGCAAGAGGGCGGGTCCTACTGTTTTCTTTGGGAAAAAACACAGATAATAGTCAGCCTCTGGTAAATTTAAAACTTCTATTCTATAAAGTGATAAAATATTTGAAGTCCCTGATTCTGATTTATCTTAATGTGTTCTTTTGGACATCATATAGCTCATTCTTGTCTACAGGTTTCAGAGGTTTACTCAAAAGAGTTGAAAGGTGCTATATCTGCTTTGGCCTCACTGCAAGGTCATCTATTAATATCTTCTGGTCCAAAAATTATTTTGCACAAGTGGACTGGTAGTGAGCTGAATGGTATAGCATTTTTTGATGCTCCACCATTGCATGCTGTGAGCTTAAACATTGTAAGTGATATTTTCTCAAATCTTTTATTGTTGGTGAAGAGATAGTCAATGGAAAAAATCTTTGAACTTTTGGCTTGCATCTATCTTCAGTCTCCACGTGCACATCTTGGTTCAATTAATTTTCAATAATGCCATTTCAAAATGTTCCACGCTTCCTTTTTTTTTTCAATCAATACGTATGGATTTTTAAGTGTTTATATATTATATGGATATTTTTGATTTTCAATAGTATTTATGGATGTTTAAATATGATGAAGTTTACAACTTAGAAATCTTGAGAAACACAGAATAATGGTGGAGAAATTTAGATAACTGGATACCACCAATTGCTTATTTCTAGATTTTAGTAAGAACAGAGAGGCCTAAGTTTTGTTTCAGTGTGCATGTTTTTGGGACTATCTCATATATTTGGTTTGAGTAGTATGCTCATATTCATCTCTTTGCCCATAGATTTGTTTTGGGATAAGATTGTGCTTTTGGCTTTTATAATGTACTACTCATGGTGGTGTCAACTTTACTTGTATTGCTGACATGCCTCAGCATTATTACATACATGAGCTGTTTTGGATCTCTGTTTAGTTTTAGCAGTCTTTTGAAAGAATAATGTAGCTTTCCCTAGTCGTTCTCTTCCCCCTGATAAAGTTTGTTCTTTTAATAGAAAATTTTAAATGCTTATTTACGTCTCTTGTGATTTATTCCTGATCTCATTGCAGGTCAAAAACTTTATACTTATTGGTGACATCCATAAAAGCATTTACTTCCTTAATTGGAAGGAACAGGGTGCTCAACTTAGCTTATTAGCCAAGGACTTCGGCTCTCTTGATTGTTTTGCAACCGAGTTTCTGATTGATGGAAGCACTCTAAGTCTCATGGTTTCAGATGATCAAAAGAACATCCAGGTTTGCCTTACGATCATTTAACAATATCTTTATGTCAATTATTTGTTTTGATCTATGCTTTCGCAATCATTAGTTGGCCAATTATATCAAGTTCTTTCAGATTGAAGATTGTCTTTTCATGGTTGGTGTTACGTGTTAATGGGTGTGAGGGTATTATTGTAATTGTGTGTATACCGATAGACAGCTTAGCTGAGAGAAGTCATTAACCACTTTTGGTTATTCAGTTCGATATTAAAAGAAAGGCAACTGTTTAGAAAGTGGTGTGGAATAATGAATTGATTTTTCTTCTTCTTTCTTTCGTCTTTACTTTTTCTCTCTCTCTGGCTTGTACCAGTTGGCATGTTTTGGTTATGGAAAAGAAAAGGATTTTGAGGACAGGCAAACTTGTATCTTCTATGAATAGTGAGAATTGAAAGTTATGTGATGCAATTTACTGTGTATCTCAAGCTTTGAAAAAATATTTGTGGATAATCTTCAGTTTCTCCTATGTCGAAAAAATATATGGGGCAGCTTTAGTTCATCATTCATTACCTGAGCTATTTGAATTTCTCACTATTGTATTCATTCGTTACCTGAGCTATTTGAATTTCTCACTAGTGTATTCTGGAACCTTTTTAATTAGATCACTATGTTGTCTTCTTTACTAGACACTTGTTTTCTTTGATATTTGATATTTCAAAGTGTTATAATCTTCAATATCTCCTCAGTTTTTAGTAGAGTATAAAATGTTGTCTTCCTTTATTGTTCCTTTTGTAAGAATATTTCTTCATCTAGCTTTATGTCCGGTCTATTTGCCTTTTTCTTTGTTTCTGAAGTAATGTTATCCTGGGAGCAGATTTTTTACTATGCACCAAAAATGTCTGAAAGCTGGAAGGGACAGAAGCTTCTTTCAAGGGCTGAATTTCATGTTGGTGCACATGTGACTAAATTCTTGCGATTGCAAATGCTGTCTGCTTCCTCTTCTGACCGGACAGGCACTGGTCCAGGCTCTGATAAAACAAATCGTTTTGCTTTGTTATTTGGTACCCTGGATGGCAGTATTGGTTGCATTGCACCACTGGATGAAATCACATTTCGGAGGCTGCAATCCCTGCAGAAAAAGCTTGTTGATGCTGTGCCTCATGTTGCTGGCTTAAACCCAAAAGCTTTCAGGCTGTTTCGTTCCAATGGAAGGGCTCATCGACCTGGCCCTGACAGCATAGTTGACTGTGAGCTGTTATGCCAGTGAGTTTTGTACTCTATTCTATAGGAGAAATAATTTCAAGCTGCTCATTAACTCAACAAATTGGATAGCATACTTCTAAGTTGATCTAATTAAGAGTGATGGAGCTTTCTAGGAAAAAATTGATGGACATGTAACATGTAATCCTGCTCACCTGTACTGGAAAATCTCAAGATCGTTGTTTGACACTGAAACTTAACCTCAAGATCATTATTCAACACTGACGAATAGCATATAATTTTCTTCATGTTTGAAAGTTTAATCAATCAATTATTTCTTAATGGGGGGAAATAAGTATATATATATTGGGAAGATAAGACTAGCCTTGTTTTGGATAATTATTTACACTCCTTTCTCTTTTTATTTCTCAGTTCCTAGTTTTGGATAGTATAGTCACTTTGGTCTGCATGTTGCAGTTATGAAATGCTTCCATTGGAGGAACAGCTTGAAATTGCTCACCAGGTCGGAACAACTCGATCGCAGATTTTATCAAATCTGATTGACCTGTCTATTGGAACAAGCTTTTTGTGAATGCAAGTCATATTTGGTAGATCAGGAAACATTACTGCCGATGTTTAGCCGAGTTCCTTGTAATTGTAAGTTTTATCACTAATTTTGATCCCATCATTTTGAAGACTTGGGTGAGTCATTACAGTACAGCCAAACTAGCTAAGAAACCATACAAGCAGTGGACACAAGCATGATAATGATAGCCAACATTACTTTAACTGGAAGTTTCGGTCTGTATATTGGAGATCAAACTGAGGAGTTTATGTCTTGTCCTTGTTAAGCCAGTGGTGGCATCATTCTCATCAATCTTGTGCTCTTCTAAGTTGTGAGCAAGAACCTTTCTTTGAGCAGTTGGAATGGGGCTGATGTAACATGAATTGAGCTCATACATGGAAGCTAAGTCAAGCAAGATGTCTAGGCAAGTGAACCACTAAAAGCTCTGGTATTTATTTTTTTGTTTTTGTAGTTTCAATGTTATGCACTGTAAAACCATACCTCCCTTGTTATCCGCATGCAAATGTTGTAGAAGTTTAGTCACAAATTTGCATTTGAGCTTGCTCGATTTGATCTCTTCTACAGTGAGAGGGTAATTGTATGTTTAGATCTTTGGATGTAGTTCTGCATGACACAATGTCATGTGCTTTTATCTAGAGAATTCTCTAGTTACACATGGGATTATTCTTGTTCTGCATGTTGATATTGGGGAGTCCATCTGATACCATTTACATTTGAATTTGCACTGTGCATGGTTACCTCTTAATTCCTTTGCGTTTGTTACAGCTTGCACCAATCAATGGATGCCACCTTGGATGTGTAAATTTGTGTCTGACTGAAAAAAATACCTTTTGGTTAACAATCTATCCAAATATTTGATAGTTGGTAGTGTAACATTGATGTGTGATTTATGTTAGTATACTCCACACCTGTCACCTGGTGGAATGAGGTTTGTTGTGTCTGTTATGCCTGACTTCTATTGTGATATGGTGAATGTGGGAAAGGACATTGAGTGAATAAATGAATTTAGTTTTATATAGTTGGTCTAAGAATAATATTAGAAAATGGGAAAAAAAAAGCAATGTTTGTCCAGTCTATTCTACTTAAATTTGTGATTAAGATCACAATCAAATTTTCTATCACCTTTATTAAATGCAGTGCTCTGATATCATACAAGTTGGATTCAAAAGCCCTTGTCAAGATATGACACCCAACCCCATTATATCAAATATATTTAATCGCTGAAAATTCTATGTTAACCTCTGAAACTGAGCCACAAAATCTTTTTAATAATTAACGTGATCATCAACTCCTTCTATTAAGGCCTATGGTCCCCACCATGAAGGAATCCCTTTTCCTTTCCTTTTTCATTAGCCGAAGTCTTTAGATCCTTTGAGTACTCGAGATTGCGTATATCATTCTGAATCATTTACGTTTAACTTCAGACGCTTTAAATTTTATCGTTTATTAATTTTGTTTTTCCTTAGAAACAAAATAGCGTTCTAGCAAAAAAAAAAAAAAAAACAATATATAACGCAAAACCAATAATTTAGATTGAAAGGTAAATTATAAAATAAAGTATGTAGATGACATTTGAATGATTCCCCAAAAAAGGGAACGCAGATAGAGATAGAATCTGTACTTCAGTAAGTATGAAACGATTAAAAAGAGAATCCAAATCCTTATATCATGGATTTAAAAATGGGAAAAGAATCCTTTGATCCTATTTAGATGGTATATTTTGTATTATATCTTCATGGTATTACATTTGAATATATAATTTTACACTTCATTTAGTATTATATGAACTTTATTCTTTTAGAATAATGCGTATAAAACATGGAGAAACCTGTAAAGTTGTTAAATTTAAGACATAAATAATGAGACTTAAATTTTTTCTTGGTATTTATAAAGCATATTGAAATGATCTTATAAATAAGAATTGAAATCTAATTGAGAAGTTATAGCATGCTTCTATAAGAGGGAATTGCTGTGTTCAAAGAAAAAAAAACAAAAAAATTCATCGAAAGTTGAACGAGTGAGATATAAAGGCGAAAAGTCAAGTATGTGTGGATATATTATTTATGTGGTGAGCGCAAGTGTTGATACACGTGGGTGTGGTATGAATGATTTGGTCTACCACATTCTGCAAGATCATGATAAGACACGTGCGCATTATTTCTTCAGTGCAGGTGTATTTATATTCACTCGATTTTGCTGTTGTACTAATTATAAGCTTATTTTGATTTTTTTTGAAAAAATTAAAGGTATAAAATTAATCATTTTAAATTGTCTATAGTTATCTTTTTTCCTCAAAACTAATTTATTCTACTTATAAAATAATCTTTAATCTAATTACATGTCTCATTTGGCATAATTTAATAGTCTAATTTGCTTCTTTAACTTCCATAAAAAAAAAAGTCAAAGTGATCTTATATTTAGGACCGGAGAGAGTATAATACTTTTCCAGGGATTTTCTAACATGATAATACTTCACTCCGTATTAAGGCACATTCCTGAAAACAATGGGTAACCCTTATCAAGTTATATGTAATTAATTACATTTTTAAAATTGGCCCTAATTAAAACTGTATTTATTATCACTTCTTGGACCTAGTAATTCATAGTATTAATTCGATATTGGTAATTTTAAAAGTTTCTACTAACAAGTGTTAGTTTTAGTGGAATGAACTTTGGTTCAACCAATCAAATTCACATCTAACTTAATCAAATAAAAAATGGAAGTTTTTTTTAAAAAAATTTTCGGACTCTCTTCTTAATTTAGATGATGTAACTTATAATAAGCTAATTTTTTCCTTTTGGAAAATAAAATCTACTTTTAAAAATCGACCTTGAGATATACTAGTTTGGACTGTGACTCTGCAATTCCCTTCTTTAAACTCAAATGAGTTTTTGGCAAGAAAAAAAAACTCAATATGAGTACTTTTTTTAATTATTTAAGGTCAGTCCATTAAATTTAAGTATTGCATTGCAGATTTATGGAATATATATATAAGCTTTAATTTAATTATAAAAATTGAATTAAGTTAAAAAAATCCTTTAAAAAGGTGAGCATTTTTTTTTATCTTATGTATGTCTTTTTTTTCTTGGATCAAGTTCTCCGTGTCGTTTCTTGATATTTTTGTATAAATAGTTTAGGGACTATTATATAATTAAAAGAATAATGCAATATGATGTCTTTTTTTTTTCTTTTTCTTTTTTTAATTACAATGGCAAGCCGAGGCTTGTAGATAGTAACTAGGAACTAATCCTAGGGAACCTGTTAGCTTGAACAGAGCAGCTTAGACCAACGAAACCTGAATGCAATATGATGTCTGGTCAAAGCGAAACAGCAGTCCTTCATTTCCGATGACCACAAAGAAGAAAAAGAATTGAAAACGTTTCTCTCAATAAATGACTTTTGGATTATAGAGTATGTCACAACAGAGATAATGGTCATCAATTTGAATTTTTATTATTTATATAAACAAACATGCCTTTGTATTTTGCACAGTGGTTTGGTTTAATTCTAGATATAATATCTCAATTCAGACTATCTTTTATATTTATAATTAGTTCCTAAACTCCTATTGATTATAGTTAGAAGGACCAACATCAAAGTACCAAAGCTTTTATAAACAAAATTTGTAAAATACTGTCTTGTGTATAAAAATTTATCAGCGGCTTATCACCAAATAAAGTTTCAATTGAAAAATTCCCCCAATTTTTCATCAATCATGCAATAGGGTGAATCATCTATTTTGTCCTAAAAGTTTTTGTTTATGAACAATTTTGACCTTGAAGTATTTTTTGATCTTATTTTGCCATAAAAGTGTTAACATTGAGCAATTTTACCATTTATCGTTAAAATATTAATAGTCAACGTTAACTTTTTAATAATTAACATAAGTTTTTTAATCGAATATGACAATATTGATACTTTTAAAAACCCCTAGGACAATTTTCAATCCAAAAAACCTCCCGGGAAAAAAATATCTCCTCAGTAAAAAATTTCAGGATAAAATAGACCTTTAACACTTATACTATATACTAAAGTTTTTCTAGTGAATAAGTAGCTTTCAATACAAATAACTTACTTAACTAATTTTCTCAATATCTATATTAGCTATTTAGTTTGGAATATATCAATAATCAATAATCAATAAGTCATAGTATATATATACATAACGAAGAAGATGGTATAAATAGGGATTAAATTGAAATGATGAAAATGAGAAAAGGAGAGTAGTGGAATCATAGTAAGGCACACTAAAAAGGAGAGAGGTGGGCATATCCATCAATTAAGAAAGAAAAGAGAAGTGTGTTTGGTTTGACATGAAAAGACAGCCTTCCATTTCTTCTTCTTTCACATTTTATATGCCTTTTTGACAATTAATTTCTCTTTTTTAATTATTATTCTTATCACTGTTAGGTCCACTCCCATTTCTCCCCTCCCATTTTTGGGTCCACTCTTTTTTGACATGCATACCTTGTATCTTTCGTATCCATCTAAAATAAGTAGAACAACAACAAATCATCATGTTTTATGCATTACGTATGGTCAACTTCAAACGTATACATTTTTCCTTGCGCTGGTTTCTTGTTCACGTTTCTATGTTTGATGTTACTGGGTGGCCATAGATAATTTGTGTCTTGATTTTCCATCCAATTTTTGAAAGCTTTGGATTGCATTTTCTACTGAATTTGTGTATTTTGACTCAAATGACATTCAATTAAACTTCATCTTAAATCTTACTTCAATATGAGGTTGTGTGTTCTAGTCTTCATAAATATGATGGATATATGAGGTTTTTTTGTGAAAGATGAGAGGTAAAAAAAAAAAAACTCTATGATTGCCAATTGAATCAACTTTCATTGGCATGGGTTGTGCGACATCAATTAAGGTGCGTGTATATAATATAGTGTAATAAGACTATATTGTCTTTAAGTTTAATAATATAAACTATTTTTAAGACATTTTTTCCATAATATATGTCATTTGGAGTGTAATTAATACCCCTCCGTTCATTATTATTCCCTCTTGTCCATATTACAAGAACATTTTAACTAATTCACATACCAATAAAAAAAGTTAAAAACATTAAATTTTTTAGAACATTCAAGTGATTTCTAATATTAGCCATATTAACTATACTAAAATCTAACATTATATTAATTTCTACTCTCTCACTACCTCATATATACTTTGGTCCTATTTATAAAAAAAAACATGTAGAGAATGTCACATACTTTCTTCGTTAGTTTCTCATTTTACCCAATTTAATTACTCTCAATCACTATTTCAAAAGCTGAGCCGGACCGGATGGTTGGGCCGGTCGGACCTTCAGCTGTGTCCATAGCGGCTCGTTTCAAGGGTTTTGCCTGTTCATGTGGTTGGTCCGTTTTGAACTGTCTTAGGCCGACATTTAAGCCGGAATCCGGAGTTGGGCCATGAACCAGAGCGGATCTGGGAAAACCGGCCAGCTCAAAAAAACAATGAAACTTAGAAGAGAAGAAGAAGATCCAGAGGACACATACATAATGAACTAAGAGTCACATAATGAACTAAGAGTGCGTGTGTGCGTGTGTAATCCTTTGAAATTAAATAATGAAGAATATCATTAAAAATAATATCTAACCATAGAAAAGATGATCCAAATATTATATAATGTGTGTCTTGTAAACTTCTATTCACCCTGTGCAATGAAGAGCAACCGTCGACTGAGAATGTTGAGTGATGACCGGTGAAAAATAGGAAGTGAGAATGAATATACCAAGAGGTTCTGAACCTTTTCTATTGAACGATGGACAATGGTGTTTGCTTGCATCAATTCCAACGCAAAACTATGAATATGTTGTACAGCTGTATGAGTTTTGCTTCCCATTTCATTGTATTTCTTTCCAAAGTTTGATGCTAAAAGTTGACAGACTAGTGGTGGTAGCATACTCATCTTATCTGCTCCTATTTATAAGTCACTTTCAGCATATTTTACATAGACCAAGGAAAGCCTTGAAACTCATTAATTTTTCACTAAAATCCAACAAATTTACAACTTTATCTATATTAAATATTCACTATACCACATGAAAATAAAATCAACACATAATAAATGAAGGGTAAACTTGTATATTCACACTAAATATTTAATGAGGTGACTTATATATAGGACCAAATAAAACATTCTCTCTCTGCCCTATAAATAGGACCAGAGGAGTACTTAATTAAGCTCAATTCCATTCAAAATTAAAATAATATTACGATGAATAAGTTAATAATAATATAATACTCTATTACAATAAGTGAATGATAAATTATTGTTGATAGTAATCGGGAGAAATTTCAAAAAGAAAATTTAAACATGTTTACTTAAAATAATTGAGTGTAATTTTTCAACCATAAAATAAGAATATTTATTTTTTAACCAATTTCATATGATAATATTATATTGTTTCCCTTATATTATTATATGTGTCTATAATATTATTTTTTTTATTTAATTATCGCATCACTGGCTCGATCGAACGGCCGTTTGAACCATGACCCATTGGCTTTTCTGGTACGATGTCAGGTCCGGCTTTTAAAACATTGCTCTCAATCTTGCTTCGCCACACACTATCTCGTCCACAATCATCTTTATTATAATAATAATTTCTTCATTCTCTCTCTTATTCCCTTTCCCCCAAAAACAAGCATATTTTTTTTAGAAGGGGATACAATTTTTACATATTTATTGCCTATAACTAACTTTTTGATCTTCGTTATTTAGTTAATTATTTCTTATAAAAAGGAACACAAAGAATACTTATTAAAGTGCTTTATATTTTGAATAAGGAAGTATATGATTGACATCAATTAAGTCTCTTTTGGGACTACTAACTAAGATACTATCTCCGGTTCTAATTATAAGAGCTAGTTGACTTTTTTTTAGGAGATTAAGGAAGCAAATGAGATCCCTAAATCTTAATATATGCAAAATAGAATTAGATTATATGATAGTTTATAAGTAAAATAACTTAGTTTTGAGGAAAAAGATAAATATAAACAATTTATAGTAATGTATTTTGTCTTTCTTAGTTTTTCCAAAAAAGTCAACTGACTCTTATAATTAAGACCGGAGGGAGTAATAAATATAAGAGTTAATTGGGTTAACTTTTAGTCATAAATATAAGATATTTTTATTTTATATCTTCTATTTATATTTTTCCTCCAAAGAATGACTTGTAAACTGATTTATAATATAATGATACACATAAATTATTCAAAAATGTTATGTAACATATATTATAATTAAATAGTTTATTTAGCTTCCTTAATTTTCTCAAATTAATCAGTCAGACCTTATATTAAGGACGGGCCTATGCCAAGGACCAAGGGTAGTATGTTTAAAGGGTGTACTTTTATATTAGACTGTATAATAATGAAACTTGATTGTTGTTAGATTAGATGCTAATCTCTTAGCCAGACTCTAATCATTATTGAAGTGAAAAATAAAAAGCAACCTTTCATGACTATCGGTTCAACCCCAATAATGTATTTACCTTTTTGAAACAAATCTTTGATATATCATGTACACCAGCCCTAGTGAGTTGGGTTTTCTTTACATTATATTTTTCTTTTTCACATTAATGCATGATATTATGTGATACTACATTAATTAAGATGTGAAAAAAATAGAAATTTATTTTGATCAAATTATTCTTTTTATTTTTTATTTTAACTTAAGTAATAATCAACTGCTAAATTACTATCAATGATCACCTATGGTAATGAGATAGTATAGAGTTGTTGTTACATAACAATTACAATTTATAATGTTAATTATCATTAAAAAATATCATAAAAGTAATAATATGTTCTATTAAAAAAAGTCATAATATGGTTTAGAAATTTCTCATATTTGAGGAATAATGATTGTAGTATAGAAAATGTAGGACCATATAACCTAAATGATAATAAACACTTGGGTTAAACTTTTTTAATTATTGTGAAATAGTGAGTTCAAAAACATATAAACGATGCAATGGATATGTGAATTATGACAAAAAAAAAAGTATAATGATCTCAATCAATCAATATAAAAAATAAAAGCTTAGACATCATTCAAGTGGTATAATACCTCATCTTTAAATTTTTTACTGATAATATTTCAAAATTTTAATTCATGAGGCCTATTAATCAACATTAGGTGACTTCATTGAATAATTTGTAGTTTGAAGTAGGTTAATTGAGCTTCTTGAGATAACTGAAAAGATCAAAACATAGTTTGAAGTTTTGAACTAGATATCAATGCTACCTCATAAGAAACTCAGTCTTGTCCTTTTAGTTTTTAAGAGTTTTGTGTTTTTTTTTACATTGAATGATACCGTACGTTGTACACTTACTTTAAGTGTTTTAAGTGTTTGGACTATAGAAACAGTCATATAAGCCCAATTTTTTTGATCAGATACCTAGCCAAATTATAGGCCAAATTTTATGTTAATGTATAAAAATATTTGATGGCGTTATCCTTAATTGGACATGATAATACTTGAATCTAAACTAATCGGATAATTCTATAAAAAAAATAAAGATTTGGCAATTATTTTTTGTTACAAAATGTGTGATTTTTTTTCAGCCAAGACGTGTGATTATCCAATGTATCGGGGTATTGCAGCTTTGCTTTTAATCAAAAATAGTGCCTAACTTAACCAAATTTTAGGAAACTATCATAGAGGAAATTGACAAATTAAAGCATATCAATATGTTGGCAGAAACAAAAATCCAATATGCTAAAAGTCCTTTTAGATTCCTTAATTTTCCGAACTCAAATTATCCAATAATTAATTACACAATTATCATCGCTTTAGTCATCCCACCACTCCATTTATTTATATTATTACCTACATGATTAAAGCAAGGAATCATGCAACTATGCAAATTATATAAGTCAACTTCAATTTTAATTCCCAATACTTAATTGATTCATTAATTAATAGGAGCACTATTTATTGTTTATTATTTAAAGCTGGAGATTAGAGAATTATACTATTCGTTTGTATAACTTTATAAATGTCAACGAAGTTATGCCTATATATAATCTAAATATCATTCTACGTTGTGATGATAACATTTTATATTTTATTTCAATTTATAAGTCACTTTTAATATAATTTCTCATAATAAAGAAAAACTCTAAATTTAACCCGGAGTGTGTGGTTGAGTGGAAGGGACTCATTCACCTTTAACCAACTGTCGAGGGTTCGATCCTTGACGTTGGGTATGGAAAAACATTAAATCTCTTGGGATAATGTACTTTACAGTTTACCCTAAGCGTATAAAGTGAACACATTACATAATGAAAAATTAAAATTGTATGTTTATATGAAAAATTTAACTTTGTGAATTATAAATAAGACAAAAAAAATTCTCTTTTAACATTATACTCATCTGGTCCTATTTATAAGTCACTTCCAGCATATTTCACACAGACCAAGGAAAGCCTTAAAACTCATTAACTTTCCACTAAAATCCAACAAATTTACAACTTTACCCATATTAAATATCAACTATACCACATGAAAATAAAGTCAACACATAATAAATGAAGGGTAAACTTGTACATCTATACTCAATATTTAATTAGGTGACTTATATATAGGACCAAATAAAACCTTTTATCTCTGCCCTATAAATAGGACCAGAGGAGTAGTATTTAATACCACAGGATTAGTAGTATCATTTAAGAATATGATTTGTTTTCTATCTAGCTATTATAAATATATACAACATATCATAAAAATTGAATGGATTACTCATAAAATATTAAATCATGTAGTTGTTCATAACATTTTCCGACTCCTGTATCTCATTTCCTACATTCCATTCATAAATCGTAATTAGGTGCTTTTATTCCATAACTTAAAGGTTTCATGATGTACATTCACATAGATTAATTTTTTTTTATTTATGTTATGTGATTTTTAGTTGAAATTTGAAGGCATGTCAATAAAAGGATGTGTAGTACACATGGGGACGGACATCCTAAAGAATGATAACTTTACTCCTTTATCTAATTCTTTTGTCTTGTCTATCCTTCTCTTCCCAAATTTCTTAGTTTCATGAACCAATTCAAGAAAGAGTATATTGTGTCCTTTTGGGAATATTCAATAAATTGGAACAATAGTGCAAATCTCTATAGCATTAAAATCTAGTTTTAATAAATTTTCCTGCTTATCATTAAATGCTGAATTATTGTAGAAGCAAGTAAAGAAAGAAAAGCATACCTTATAAAAAAAAAAAAAACCATAACTCCCTCCTTCCATAATCCAAAACCATCCAAAACCGAATTGTATGGGTAAGAATCTGTTAAAATTAGTTTAAATTAACAAATAGTGTAGGAAATGAAATATTCTTTTATTTATAAGTTGGTGAATGAGATAGAGTATTAATGACAAAAATAATGAAAAAAATGTATGATAAATGTGCATTTAAGTTAGTGAATCTTATAAAAGGGATAGAAGGATTTAAAAATTAACATATTATATAAAGGGACAGATGGAGTAACTAATAACGGCAAGCTTTAAAAATCAATTCAAAACTAAAACTAATTTAATTAATATTTTTAAAAATGTGTGAGGTAGGTATTTGCCATTTATCTTTGAGACCCAGAGTTATATAACTTAATATTGCTGGAGAAATATATGCTAAAAAATCAACTTAATTATTTATTTTAATATCATTTTTTTAAAAAATATATAAAAATATTAGACTTTGTTAAATAAAAAATATAATAAAAGATTATATAGAAAAAATGGGGGGAGATGGAAACACTGGTAAGAATAAATACTTTGGGGGTACTTAAATACGATGGTGGGCAGAGAATCGAAGATGTCTTCCTTGATTTTAGAAATGGATATATATTGGAGAGATTTTTTTTTTTTTTTTTTTGCCAAAGGATATTGGAGAGATTAAATTCAATGAACACAAGCAATAGGACAAATTAAGCTCATTAATTAACATCAATAATTAGTGTTTTTCGAACATTATCTCAAACGTGAAGCCCCAAATCCCGATCCTCTAGTTTGTTTAGTAATTACCATTCTGTTCCTTATTATAAGTCCACCATAACTACTTTTCTCATACCAAAGAGTAGAAGTTATAGCATTAAATATTTCATATTTTTAAAGCTTTTTTCAACTTTACCTTTATTTAAGAATAGGTATTGAAATAATATTTTATGCATTATACATTTTCTCTCTCATCTTCCCTATTTCCAATATAGAGGTAAAATAGTCAGAGTAGCATTTATTGATCCCAAAGTGGACTTATATTTTAGAATAAAAATTTGTGGTAGTTGGACTTATAATAAGGAACAGAGTGGTACTATTATTTCTTGACTCAGATTGCCTCCAGGTCCGTTGCACTCAAATCATGTTTTGAATTGCTCCCTTTGATCCTTATTATAAGGCACAAATTAACAAATCTCATATCAGTTCAAAAAAAAAATAAAAAATCTCATATACCAATAAAATTAGTTAAAAACATTAAATTTGTCTAAAAATTCAAGTGATTTACAATATTACCCATACTAACTATACTAAATACAAATACCATATTAATTACCACTATATTCCTCTACATACCCTTATTAAAAATGGAATGATTCTTGGAAACTAACAAGTATCTTAAAAAAATAACTAAATAAACTTGATAACGTTAATCCCTTGTAATAAAGACCATAGGCAGTATGAAACAATATGTCAAACACACAGGAATCGACCCTTCTTTAGATGACATGTTTCAAATTATTCTCAAACACTCTCCTGTTAACTTACTGAGTTTACCGCTTTTAGCTTTTAGTTCATATCATGTGAATGTTTTTACAAGCAACAACTTAAATAACGTAAAAAAAAAGTAGGTTAAAATTAATTAAAGTAATAAAGGCGTAGGAGAGGACAAAGTGATTAAGTTAATTATTTGTTCTCAATATGAGTTAGCTTCTATAAAATATCGCATCGTCCATGGGAAAAAAAGGGCTCCTTTCATATCCGTACGATGTTGATAGTATAGGAAAATTTTATAATATTTTTGAGATAAAATAGATTATGATGCTACATTTAAGAGCACACATATTTAAAATTGGATGAAGTAATGTTCAATAACAAAACTCTAGGCATATTCAGACAAAAAAAATCTGAACATGTTGTATCTACTATCTAATATGGGATGGTCATATTAAAAAAAATGGATTTTGGGGACAATATATATTGCAAACATGACAAGCGTTGTTAAAGAATCAGATATTTAATATAAATAAGCCAAATAATAATGCCCAGAAAGTGCCAAACTTTGTGTAGCATGCACATGAAGCTATATATTATATACTATATATAAATTTTCCAATTATAATAAACACATCCAAACTTTAAACACAAAATCATAGGCACACATGCTATAGCAGTATAGCCATTGAATGTTATTCATTAAAATAAGATCACACACACATGCTTTATGTCATCTTTGTCTGCTAATTATTGATTAATTCTAGTTTAAGTTTATCGGGTTTAAATGAAATAACTCTTTTCGTGCAATTTTGTTTGAGAAATAATATCGAATCCATTCTATTAAAACAAAGGTGAATTTAATTAAATTTATCAGTATAAAACAACAAAATGGCCTTTACATATGTGTATATATATATATATATATATCTATGATGTGTTTTTTTTATGACCAGTTATCCTATTGGCAACCGTTTCCACCTCGCCTTGTAGAAGTCGCCAGGTTTGAACCCCGACATTAATATTAGTGTACATGTCTATTAACATTGCCTGTTACGGAAAAAAAAAAAAAAATCACCTCTCTCATCATTAATACTCCATCTGTCTTTATTATAAGAGCTAAAAATTTGAATTAATTTGGTCCAAAATATAAGAGCTTACATTGTATTCTCTAATCATTTAATGCATTTTTTCCTATTCTACCCCCACCTCTCTTTCATATTTATTAATGCTCATATATTTCTCTCTCTTAATAGACTCATCATAAATGAGGGTAATATTGGAAAAAGATGTATATTCCAGACATATTTAATTACTTTCACATGCTTTCTTAAGAAGCATGTTTTGACTATTGCGCTCTTATAAATAGGACAGGAAGGAGTATGAGATTTGGTTGATTACATTAACAAGATTAACGAAACAAATAAATTATACTTATGTTATTTGGTCTCTGTGAAATAATTGTGTATCATTAAATTATATATTAGTTTATGAATTATACAAATTAATTAAGAAAAAATGAAAAAAAAACAAATATTATTGTAAAGCAATTTACTTAGGTTAGTCTCTCCAAATTAATGAACAAAGTTTTATATTAATGATAATATGCAGCATATCAATGTTTCTCCTTTGTGTTACGTATAAACTTTATGACCTAGGATTCTTATGGGAAAACATGATAAGGTTTGATGATTAATATTTATTTATCACAAATTTAAAAAAATAGTAATCCCTTTCAATTTGGGAAATTACAATCAATGACCCCAACTTTTAACAACTTTAAACTGAATGATCTGAATAATTGTATATTATATCAGGTATCAGATCTCCTATCAAATTCCCACTTAAATAAATTTGAGATTTTTTTTAAAAAATAATAATGATCCGAAAAACATCATAGTAATTTTAATTATTTTTGTTGAAATAGCTATGATTTATATAACATTTTTAATTCATATTAGTCTCCTTTGCATGTGAGAAGATTGGGAGGGAAATCAAATCGAAGTTGGTAATGTTCAAGAGAGTGGTTAAATAATTAATATAATAAAGAAGAAACAAACAAAACAAAGAGAACAAAAGCAACTGATTTATACATAAAATTCAAAAGAGAAACAGCCAATAATGATATGGCCCTCTTTCCTTACATAATATAACATCATCTTAGAAAAAGTGTTCCTTAGCCTTCGAACACTACCCAACAAAAATCTCTCTTTTTGAAATGTGACCATAAGCATCATGAAAATAAAAATTTTGAGATCACTAGGTGTCATTATTATATTTTGTCATAATAACGAAAATAAATTAATCAGATTGTATTTATATAAGAATCACATTACATAAATCATAAGTGTATTTGTTGTGAAATTCATTCATAATTTCATATCAGTAAACACTCAATGAAATCTGCAACTTAATTAAGGAATTATGGGCCATGCTTCTCAGAGGCGGAAAATTTTCTAAGGATCTGAATTTAGACCCATGGTTATATTATATGTAGAGAGGTAAATTAAGAGTAAAAATAAATATTTGAAAAAAGAATATAGTTAAAAATTTATGAATTAAAAACTCTTCCCATAAAATTAACCACACAAAAAAAAAAGTAAACTGGATTAATGTAATGATGAGTGAAGCTTCTACGCGCTTTTATAGCGACTGAATCATAACCTGAACTGGCACTAATCAACTCAAAATTACATCTCCTAGACCATATTTTATAACATTTAGCTGTAAGTTTTTCATAATTTATGATTATTTTTAAGAAATAACCAGTCATCTTTCTCTCTATATTCACATTTTATTGTATTTGAACGAAGTCACAAAATGCAAGAGATTTTTATTTTATGATGAAAAAAATAAAAATATTTCTACTATAAAATTTCGATGATATCCTTAGCATGTTATATAAAATTTCGATGATATCCTTAGCATGTTATAAATATAGCATCATGATATGCATATGTTTAATGGCGTTATACTTTGCAACTCTCAAATAAACAGTTTTATAATGTTTATAACTTTTTCCCTGAGTTTATCTTCTATCATCTTCATAAGTTTTATATTATATAATTATATGAGTTCATTTTTATCCTTAAGTAATCGTAGTTTTCGGGTATGATTTTTAAAGTTAAAAAACTTCTGAATAGAGGTGACTTACTCAGATGGCAAATCGGCAACGGTAGGTCCATCTCTGTCAACCACCCTTTGTGGTGGCCCATGCAAGGTTTAGTTGGAAATCAAGCAGGAATACTTGCATTTTCCGACCTGCTTACGCATACAACAAATCATTGGAACCTTATACAATGAAATATCTCCTTAATCAGAAGACTTTATTACGACCAGTTAGCAGACTGTATCTTATCCACTCCAATCTCCGTTTTCAACGGAAAGGACTCTATCATTTGGAAAGGGAGTCCTAATAATGATTCTTATATGGCAAAACTTGGCTTCCAATAGCTCTTTGATGAAACCTTCCAAACTCAGCCTGGCCTAGACTCTTTCTCGAAATTCTTATGGTCGATTTCACAGCCTAAGAAACAATTACTCTTCATATGGAAGCTCCTTCATAAAGCAATTCCCCTCTATTGATGTCCTAAAAAATCATCACTTGGCAATGGATATGTCATGTCGATTTGGTTGCACTATAGAGTAATCAATCCATCATATCTTCTTTTCATGTGAACTAGCAAAAGCTGCATGGTTCGGATGTTTCTTGATACGCCCTCCATGTCATTTCACCACCAATGACATTCTCTCATGGCTTAAGCGGTTTCTTTTCAAGAATCAAGAGAATGACTCCTTGGTAAAAGGCATCATTACCCTTCTAAATGACATTTGGACTAAACGTAATCAGGTAATTCATAATGGGAAGACCCCTTAGCTAGAAGACATCATAAAAGACTCCCAATCAACTGTATCATTTTCATCCATGGCTTTCTCTGAAAAGACAGACTCCAAATCAACAGTCAACTCATCACTTTTCCTCTCTCCAGCCCACAACAACCAGTGGAACCTTCTCATTAGGAAATGGAAAATTAATCTCCTGTCATACCGTAGAATCCTCATCTTTTTTGGTGGAAGCCCCCTCTAAAGTTTCAGCTGGCAGCGCTGCTGTATTAAAGGCCATTTTTCACCCTTACATGTTTTAGGCAGGTTCTAAGCTGGATTCACTGTTCAAGTTATCTTATGGAACACCTAACAGTCTGGAATACTCACAAGAGACTGCACTAGTGCAAAATACCCCATTTGGTGACTGGTAAAAATGGCCTTTCGCTACTGCATTTGAACAGTAGCAGAATAGACAGTAGCGGTAAGTAGGCACCTTTAGTGACTGTTTAATTATAACAGTCACCGTAGATACAATGACTGTTCACCTAGAACAGTCATCATAGGTGCATATCTACCGTAACTATTATATTTGACCAGTCACCATAGGCGTCCATTTATTGCTACTCTTGATTCTACTATTGTAGTAGTGAAAGGCTATTTTTAACCGTCACCGTAGGATTTTTTTTTAAAAAAAATAAAACCCAAAATTAAATACTCTATTACATTTTATTGATATAAAAAATTAGTACACTCACTAATAGCCAAAGTGAAGAATGAAAAACATAAAAAGCCTATACAATCAAAAATTATAAAAGATACAAACATAGGGATACAAGAAACAAAAAAACAATAACAACAACAACAAAGACAAGACTTACAACTAAATGTAATGCAAAACAAAATAATGACAAACCATATTCATTTAATCTTCAGCCCATCCCTCTGCTCTGTCCCATCCTCCAGTGGCATCTTCATGTGCTTGAACTTGATCCTTCTCCAAGATAAAGGCTAGAAAAGATGGGGGGCTTAGAACTAAATCAATCCAATGGAGACACCCTTTTTGTCGTATTCACCGTCAACAAGTCTATGAGTTCGTTATTTGCAACTTGCAAAAAGATACTATGTAAAGGCTGTAAGTCTTGCCAAATAACTTGTAGAGTTCATGTTAAAATTGGTCTAGCAGATAATCCAATTGCTTAGGTTTAAATAAGACCTACAAAAAAGATTGAGGAAATTTCAATGACATCTTTTATTAGATGCTGGAATTTTAGCCAAAGTTAAGAACAACCTGACAACCCAAGTACAAGAAGCTTTATGGTCAACAGCAACCATCACCAACATGGAGTAGAGTAAGAAGTATATTCAATGATAATTATAGATTACCTTTTGATTTTGATCATCAAGTATTGGTGTCAAACCCCCTGGAAGATCCTTCTCAATAGTGGCAAACCCTCTTTTTGGGTCAATAGTTTGTCTAGAAAGGGGAAAAAGGTAATTTATCAATATGATGAAAAAAATATAAGGGTGAGTGTTGAATATTTCCTTAATATTTTAAGCACCAATCCAATTCAGCACCAAGCTTCGTGCCGTAACAAAGGCACAATCCCAAGAATTTGAACACAAAAAACATCCAAATTGAGCAATGAAACAAAAACCGAATCCCCCTCTTTTTAACCAGTTGCAAAACACAAGAAAACATGGTGTGTGTGTGTGTGTGTGTGTGTGTCAGCGTTGATCTGGATCTTTCAACCAAATAGAGAGAACTAAGAACGAGATCCAGTATAACTGACAAATTTACATAAGAAATTTCACTACGAATTGACAAATACGGAATGAATAGTTCTGTAAATGCTTAACTGGGTGGATTCAATTAAACATGGAATCGCTCAATCATAAAGATAAAGAAGCCAGAAAATTATTCCAAAGCTGTGAACCAATCTAAATCGGCTGGAAGAGAAGAGAAGACTTACGATTCTTCACACAGGAAGAGAAGACAGTGGCGGTGGGAGAGAATAAAAGATGCAAGAACAGATGAAACGAAAAAAGACAGAGAAAGATGAAGGCGAGGCAGAGAAGACGTGAAGATGCAGCGGGAACAAATGAAAGAGGAGGAGTGAATGAATTTAGATACGTGAAGAAGCAGCGGGAACACATGAAAAGGGCAAAATTTGAAGGAGGGAATAAATTAAAATATTTTTTTCCAAATAAATATATGGTCAGTGAAAAATGGAATTACATTACTATGGATTTTTTTTAATAACTAAATATGGATTTATTTCTCTGCTCATTGAAAAGAAATAAAAATAAAAGATACGTCAGTTTTTTTTTTTAAAAAAAAGAAAGAAATCAAAGCTATTTCTATTTTTTTATAATTTTAATATTAAATAAAAATTGAATAAAATAATTTCATAAGATATAATAAGGAAAATTAAAAATAAAATATATTTCATTTTTTATTTAAAAAAATAAAAGATACTTCTACTTTTTATAATTTTTGTATTAAATAACAATTGAATAAAATATTTGCATAAGATATAATTAGCAAAATAAAAAAATGAAAGATATGTCAGTTTTGTTTTTAAAAAAAACTAGATCAAAGATATAATATTAAATAAAAATTTTATTTTTGTCCAAAATGTTAAATAACAAATGAATAAAATATTTTAATAACATATACTAAGTAAAATTAAAAATAAAAGATATGTCAGTTTTTTAAAAAAAAAAATTCAAAGATATTTCTATCTTTTTATATACATAAAGGGAATATCTATCAGAAACTAACTTCTAGTGTGTAAAAAAAACAAAAACAAAAAAACAAAAACAAAAACTAACTTCTATCCTTACGCAAGAACCGTTGCATATCTATAGGAACATCCAATACCCATTGAATTACTGCAGTGGTGGAGAGGCCATTTTTGGCTAAATAATCGGCAGCCAAACTGCACCAACGACTTGTAATATTAAATAACAGTTGAAGATACAATAATAAGCAAAATAAAAAATAATACTTACTGTGACTGGTCTAATACATACCAGACGCCATTACTTATATAACAATGACTGGTCGCTTTAATAACAGTCATCATAGCATGTCAATTTTTTTTTTTTAACAATAACCAAAGGTATGACTTATTTTTTTATATTTGTATTATTATACAGCAATTAAACATAATATTTTCATAATATAAAAAGCAAAATTAAAAACATGGATATATACTTTTGGTGACTGTTGTCTAGTAGAACTGACACCATTAGTTTATGTGCTATACTTTTGGTGACTGTTCTTTAGTGGAACTGACACCATAATACTTACTACTACTGGTCTCTTTTCAACAGTCACTAAATTAAGTAGTTGAAACCATAATTTGCACTAGTGCTGATTGATCTTTCGGGGATGGGCTCCAACAAAGAACCATATCATTGCCAGAGATTTAACAAAACTCCTAAAAGCCTTTAACTCAATCACCAAAAAGTTGCTGTCGATTGCACAATTTAATGTTTTTGTTCCTTGTTTTCCATTTCCGCATGTTATTAAACCTCTATAATTTCTGCAGTAAATTAATATCATTTTTGTCTTTTATTAAAAAAATATATATTTGGTACATTTAAATAAATGAAAAGTTTTGTTTTTTTACTATGATTTTATTTTTGTTAACTCTATACATCTAAGAGGTAGCATTGTTGAGGTCATGAAAGGGCCATGTATATTAGGAGGTGTTTTTGGATTAGTTTTTGCAGCATAAATTTTAAAAAATGATAAACAAATAGACTTTGAAAAATTGTTTTCAAAATGTTGATCAAGGAGCTTCTATCAAACCATGATTTTGCCTCATGAAACCATTTTGGACAGTCTAATTGAAAACCAAGATTTACATGAGAAAAACAAAAAATTCTTCAAGAGATCCAAACACCCATGTAGTAGTATAAAATATTACTTTGATCTTTATTTTAAGTTTAGTTAGTAAAAAATCGTTGGTCCTAAATATTAGTCCACTTGAAAAGCCATTTATGATCGTTTTTCAATTTTATCCACACTAATGAAAGAGATATGCCGCAAAATAATGTATAACATTTTTTTCCAGGACTCACTACATACAGATAAATATGGAAAAGTTTATCATTTTTCAGACAAATTAAATTTCTTAAATTTTATTTATTGGTATCCAAGATTTGGTCCATATAAACTTAGAGTAATTATCAGAGTAGTGGTGCATGCATTCTCACATTATAGATGATTAATTTTTTCAAACAATTATTACATAAATATAAGATTTTTTTTTTTCCAGATCTTGTGAAGTCTTGAACGGAATCCTTCCATTTTTCAGATAATAAAAAATCCATTCTATTTAAGAGAAACACTTGCATACTTTTAGAAGGGAAAATGACAGAAATATACCTTCTGAATTTCAAAGTCTTATATAGAATATTTTAATTAGTTGAGTATATATATTAAATACTGCAGATCACCTATATGAGATTTTGAAAATCAGAAGTTATTTTCCTGTCATTTCCTCCCTTTTGCAATGACACCTTGTCTGAAATCTAATAAAAATAAGGACGTAACAATTCAGCTGATTTTAATCCTAATTGACTGATGATTTACATGAAACAATTCTATTTTGTTTTAATTTTAAGGGAAACATTTCATTAGAATGAAATGTAAATGTTAACAAGTTTGTTTCTCTTAAAAACAAGATAAATTGTGAATTATATAAGATGAGTCATCAACTGATTAGGATCAGATTTCTCTTAAACACAAGATAAATAGTGAATTATATAAGATGAGTCATCAATTAATTAGGATCAGAATCAACTAAACCATTACCTCTTGATTTGTTACAGCTCAGATGACGTGTTACTCAGAGAGTATGTTCGTATTTTTCTCCCCCTTTAAATATAAATTTTAAAAAATGTCTGAGTATAAAATCTAAAATTTGAAAATGGAGGTAGAGGTCCTAATATGTAATTTCACACATCATGGAGTTTATGATGAAGAAATTTGGCTAAGCGTCTGCGTCTGCGTCTGCATGTGCCTTTCTCTTTTCCTTCTTCGCCGTTATATACTTCCTAACTCCCTCTCCCCACCCCTTTCTCTCTCACCCACTTCTTCTTCCTACCTTTTCTTTCCCCTCAAACCTTTATCCTATTTATTTCCTCCTACTTTTCTCACAAACACTTCTTCTTCTTCTTCTTCATTTCTTCCCTCTACTACCTCTGATCCAATACCCAATTTATGGAGCTTCTTCTCCTGCTAACCCCACAATTCCCCTATTCTCTTTCTCTCATGCCTAATCTCTTCTTCTTCTTCTTCTTCTTCATTTCTTCCATTCACCTATGATTTCCTGTTCCTAATTTCCTCACATATACCACACCCCAGGGACAAAAATCACACTCCCTCTTACTTAACCTCCATTATCTTCTTCAACCCTCGAGAAATCCCATGGCCCTCGAAACCTTACTCATCAAGCTCAAAACCACAGTCTCCCACAGCTTCGATTCCATTCACCCATTGAAGAAGAAGAACCCCTCCTCCTCCTCCTCCTCCTTCAAATCCAAGAAAAACCCACCTCCTCCCCTCATCGGAGTCTTATCCTTCGAAATCGCCGCCCTCATGTCCAAACTCCTCCACCTCTCTCACTCTCTCTCCGACCCCACCGCCCTCCTCCGCCTCCAAAACGATGCCCTTTCCCTCCACGGCGTCCTCAAGCTCGTCTCCGACGACCCCTCCTTCCTCCTCCGCCTCGTCTCCGCCGAGTTCGCCGCAACCCTAAAAAACCTCGCCCATTCCGTCTCTACCCTCTCCCTTAAATGCCACGACCCCAATCTCCGATCCTTCGACCCGGTTTTTCTCCGGTTCTCCGACTCGGGTCTTGACCCGAACCGCTGGGTTCTCTCGGGCCGCAAGGAGATCGAAGCGTGTCACAAGAGAATGGAACGTTACGTGGCGCTCACGGCAGATTTGTACAAGGAAATGGATGAGCTTTCGGTTTTGGAGAGTGGGTTGAGGAAAAGCTTGCAACTTTGTAATGATATGAGAGAGCAGAAGAAGGCGTATGAGATTCAGCAGAAGATTTTCTGGAAGAAACAAGAGGTTAAGGATTTGAAAGACAGGTCTTTATGGAATAGGAGCTTTGATTCTGTGGTTCCATTGCTTGTGAGGATGGTTTTCACTGTTCTAGCGAGGATCAAGCATGTTTTTGCTATAGGCAATTGTTGTCATCCCTCTCTGTCTCGTAGTGTATCAGCTTCAGCTTTAGTTTACCCCACAGATCAAAACCAGAACAACCACCCTTCTTCTTCTTCTTGTACATTCGTTTCTGGGCCATTGGAAAGTTCAAAGCTTGAAGATGACGACCATAAGATTGATTCGGTTACATCTGGGTTCTTTGAATCTCATTGCAGTCTCTGGAATCCAGCTCCTGATACTCTTGGTGCTGCAGCTTTGGCTCTGCACTATGCCAATTTGATCATAGTGATGGAGAAGATGATAAAGTCGCCTCACTTGGTTGGACTTGAGGCAAGGGATGATCTGTACGCTATGTTGCCTAATAGCATAAGATCATCTTTGAGGTTGAGATTGAAAGGAGTAGGGTTTATTGCAAGTGATGCTGTGCTTGCTGGGGAATGGAGGGACGCATTGGGGAGGATATTGGGGTGGCTATCGCCATTGGCACATAATATGATTAAGTGGCAGAGTGAGAGGAGCTTTGAGCAGCAGAATATGGTTCAGAAAAGCAATAATGTGTTGCTGTTGCAGACTTTGTTCTTTGCTAATAAAGACAAGACTGAAGCTGCCATAACTGAGCTGCTTGTGGGTTTGAATTATATCTGCAGATTTGAGAGAGAAATGACTGCTCAAGCTCTGTTTCAGTGCGCCAATCTCAATCTTGGTTTGCTCAATTTGCAGAAACCTTGATAGAGATTATTTTCATAATTTTTGGTTGAGGAAATAATTTTTTACTGTTCAGTTAAATTAGTCAGTTCATGTAGAAATTTAGACCATTTTTAGATCAATCAGACCATGAGGATTTACTCAAAACAAATACTTTCATGCTTTGAAAGGAAAGAAAACAGAGTGGTGCTTTTGGATCTCTTGGGTTCTGTTTTTTTTTTTTTTTTGCCTGATGTGGTTTCTTTTTCATATTTGAAGAAGTGGCTTTGATTTTTACATGAACTGAAGTGTGCTTGGTGGGATCATTGTATATGAAAGTATAGACATATATATATGTGTAAATGATTTGAGTTTTGAGTAAACTCCGTTCAAGAAATGCAGGATGGTTATACATTCACTTATATTTTTATTTTCTAATCATGTGGAAATATTCCCTACTAACTTATAATTTTCCCATCCATATTAACAATGATTGATACTTACTTTGTTTAGTATTTATTGTTGATGGTGGTGTTCTTCATGGGTGCACCACTAGTTTTAGAATCATTCTGTGTGGTTCATATGATGAGTCATAAACTATAAGCACTTAATTCACCTATATATTGGTATGACATTAATTTTATATATATTTCATTAATTACTTGAAATATTTTAAAGATTATGATAAGATCTTTTGCAGCATCATACGTGAAGAGCGCAGTTTGCTCACAATTGTGATATCTGTTGTATTCATATTTCATAACCAAAAAGTCTAAAAGCTGAGAATTATAGAACAATCAGATTATGGAAAGTGATTATTTAAAGAGTTGAAGATTTGGACCATCCAGAATTTATCAAAGTTATGAAGTAATTAGTTAATTCGAAGTTTATACCTTAATATTTCAAAATTCATTGTGGCCAAAATATAATTAAGATTAACAATGTTTAAACGCCTGCATAATTCCTAACACCCCACTTTTCATTTATTAAAAACCAAATCACATTGATGGAAATATATATTTAAATTACATAGAAAATGTCAGTTCAAAAAAAAAATGAGCTACGTGTTATATATTAGATATTTATGAATATTCAGTGGCCATTTATTAATTTTTAAATAATATTCATTAATTTGAAAAATCCTTTTTTTAGTTACAAAATAAGTTCAGATTTCTTTTTTCAAAATTATATGCGTTTTAAGAATGCAATGTAACAAAATTACCCATTAAGGAGCATCAATTTTTCAATTCTAAATTTAATAAATGAAAACACAGTGATGACGATAATGACAATTGATTATTTTAATATTATTAATCAATACATCCGCTTAGTTCTTCATTGACATAATATTGGATACTGACATTGTTCATCTGTTGGTGTGATATTTTAGTTAGTTAAATATAAAATAAATATAGAAATAATTATGAGAAGTGGAAAAGAAAAGAAACTTGGATATAAAATTGTTCATGGGCCAACCCAAATAGTGATTAATTGTGTAAAATGGAATAAAGCTATGGTTCATATGAGCAGTCCACTTACTTATTTATCAAATGAAAACAATAAAAAAAAAAGCCAAAAGTAAGAAGGCACTTAAGGACTAACGACAATTATGTTTAAGGCACCATTGATTAATTTAATATTTGATTATATTATCCAGGAGTATCAAAAAAGACAAAAATCAATTTTCTAGATCAACAAGTTCATACACAAATTAAAAAATACCCTGTACTAAAGATCTTTTAATTCCAACAAAAATGTCTAAACTACTTATTTTGAAGAAAATGAGTTTTTTTTAAGTTCAAAAAAAAAGAAGAAAATGAGTTTTTTTATTATTATTTATGTAGGATAAAAGTATCGAATGTCAATTCAACTAATATCAAACAAATTAAAATTTTAAATATAGAATCACATAAATTCATGCTTTTAATAATATGTGTATTATAATTAAGTCATAAAATTCTATCTCATCGATTTAACATGCTCATCTTTTTATAAATAACATCACTTTCTATTTGGCCACACTTTGGTGGCTAAACAAAATAAAGATAACACATGACTCTTAATTTGAATTTTCAGTGGGTGGGATCCTCTTCCCATTTTTGTATGCGAAATCTCTCTGAAAAATGAATGCCCCATTTAGAAAAAGAAAGTGATTATATTTTTAATAATAAAGATTGGGAATAATTAATTATTTTTTAAAAAATTCGTAGGAAAAATGAAAAGTGAGATAAAGGAAGAAAAAAAAAGGGAAGTGCTTAAGGCATTTGACCATATGATTGCCTTGGGCCACATATGGGCCAAACAAATGAAACCTCTTAGTTCATCAGCCCATATAATTGTTGAAATCCCATTTATAATCAACCAATTGTTTCTTCTTTTGATGTAATAATTTTAAAATTTGGAGTTTCAATTAATAAATTAAACTTCAAAATTGGAAAAGGATTAATTTTTCACATAAAATATATAATAATATTTATTGATAAAGACTGATTAAGCCAAGCCTAGTTGATACCAAGTTTAGCTTGGACCAACATGAAATGTTATTTGTCCAAATCGATCCAAACAAATTACATAAAGTTGGGTGCCCCCCCCCCCCCCCCCAAAAAAAAAAAAACAAAAAGAAAAAAATCTTCAGGTTTCAAGCATGAAGCCCATAACGCTAAAAAGTTTGTATCTTACAGAATGGATAGCCATTTGACGCACATTTTCCAACTATTATAATAACAAAACAGAGAACAAATAAATGGAAGACATGAGGTATAGGAGTTGGTGATGACTGACTGGAATAGAAATCAATGGGTCTTCTTAGTGTTTAATGAAGTCAGATAGTGATCATGGCTTAGTTAGGCACTTGTGAACTAAGTAGAGAGATGAATGGCAGGTTGCCTAATCCCTAGGAACACAAAAAAAATGGCACAGCAAATATGTCAACTATATATGTTAGTGGAAAATACACCTAACCACCACGTAAAGCATATTATATAACTGCACCATAGCAATCAAAATCATAGTTTTCCTCTCCTGAGGAAAAAATGGATGAATCAGAGAAGAAGAAGCAGGTCAGGTTTAGGGAACCACCTTCAGTTCCATTTCTATGGGAACAAAGACCAGGCCTTCCCAAAATAGATTGGAAACCAGAGACTCCTCCTTCATTTTCATCATCATCCTCTGAAGCAGAAGCAGTTCCTGAGGTTCCTAAGCTTCCAACCAAACTAGTTACCTCTATTCCCTTTGCTTGGGAAGAAAAGCCTGGAACACCAATTCCTCATTTCTCATTCAATGCAGAAACAAAGCTCATTGATATAGCATCTTCATCTTCATCATCAAATTCTCCTTCTTCTGCTGTTTCTGAGATTCCTAAGCTTCCGATCAAACTAATTGCTTCTATTCCATTTGCGTGGGAAGAAAAGCCAGGAACACCAATTCCTCATTTCTCACCTAATTCAGAAGCCAAGCTCATTGACATGAAATATTCATCATCTTCATCTTCAGCATACCATGTTGCCTTCAGAGAAAACAGTTATGATAGTAACGTTGATGAAGGTAGTGATATTGATGATGGAAGCAGCACAAGCAGCTATGAAACAGGAAGGTCAAGTCTTGTTGGAGCTTCCTTCTTGGAGAGCCTATTTCCATTGTTTCCACCTAAAACTGGCTTCCTTGAGAAAGCTGAATCTTCTTCAACACCACTGGAAGGGAAGGAAGGAAGATATTTTGATGGAGAAGAAGATAATAGAAGTGCCATGTTAAGGAAGCCTCCAACACTTGGAGAGCTAATTATGATGAGCAGAAGAAGAAGCTACAGAAGGAAAGTTGTTCAGATGAGCAACTGGGATCTTCAAAGGGTAATTCTCCCTCCCTTTTCTTCTCTTCTTGTTATGTTTAAAGCCATAAATTTTATATGTTTATTTAAAAAATTAAATCTTTCTGTGTTATTTTAAACCAAAAAAAAAAGGGATAAAATCTTGGTCACAAATCACAATCTTATATGTATAGTTTTTATGTTTGCTTATGAAGTTCAAACCACTAGAGCATAACAATGCCAATCCCCATGATCCACTTTTGGTGATTCCATGATTAAATTAGTTTTACTTTGTTACGGATCTATCTAAGTACAATTAACCAATATTTTCATTTCACTCTTTCGATAATCTCATGTTTGAGCTATTTATAAAAAATAAATCTCATAATTGAGCCTGTGTCACAGAAAAAAAGAAGAAACGAATACTCAAAATGGTTTACTTGTAGAAAAAAACCTTTCTCTTCATAAAAAATTTTCAATTTTAGCAAAACTCAAGTTACATTTATTGGCCCTCATGGAAAGTTAATATCTTTTTTTAATACTATGAAAATTGATATATGTAATAAATTTTACCCTTACTCTCTTTTTGGGACATATATTATCATTTTATCATTACTCATGTTTCGTTGAGAGTTTTTTTTTTCTTATAATTTTATTTGGCAGCAGAGATATTTAATTAAATATCTGAGAACAGAAGTTGATTTTCTATTCATGTTTTACTTTGTTGGCTTAACGGACGACGCAGAGTATCACAAAAAAGGAAGCTTTTGGATGCTTCAATTTTGCATCTAGCTGCAAGATGATTGAAGGATTGTTCGACAAAAATTTACTTCCGAGACTGAAAATGATGTAGCTGTAGAAGGAAGCATTGTCCAAAGAAAGTTAAGAGTACTTTCCATAGCTTATTGTCCCACTGATCCAACTTGAATCTGAATTACTTGCATCAGTTATAGTGTTTGTTGTAGTTTAAGGGCTTTCTATGTTGAGATTATGGTTTGTACATTATCAAAGTGTTATGTGAGATTTTACAAGTTTTTTTTCATACAAAAAGGTTTATGAGTTCAGTTCCCGAAGATTACCAGGGCAAAAACAAGTCTCTGGGCTTAGACAACGCTTATAGAGATACTTACAGATGGCCTACTAACAAGGCCCTTGTATTGACAATGGGATTTAAAACTATGATCTTGTTATGAGGCAACAATTAAACTAACCTTTATTGAGTGCTTGGGCATTCCTTCCTTTTAATTTTAATAACAGTTTCTTCTGACAACAACAATATGAGATTTGAGGGTACAGACAAAAATTATTTCCTATTAGCTTGGGTCCTACATTCTGTTTTACATAACTGAAGTTTCAGTTAACATGTGTCCCACAGAAATTATATTTGGAAAAAAACGCCTATTCAAACAAACCATAAAATCCAAAGTCAAATGAATAACATCGATAAGTTATTCACAAGTCATTTTCCCGATTTGACTTCCTAATATAAATATAATATATTTAGTTATAAACCCACTAATTTTTAAAAGCTAAAGTCAGATTTGCCTAATAACTTTAGAACCAAAATTATAATTCAATCTCAAACAATCATGACTTGACTAATACTATACTAGTGCTTGAACATGCATGTATGTAGATGATTTTATTGATGTGATGAAAAATATTAATGGAACTTCAACAGGAAGATCTTCAAGTTTCAACAACTTTCCTAATCCGTTCAATAATTACAGGAATGTTTTCTGAAGTTAGTGCACTAAAACAAATTCCAAACCATCCTGGTTCAAGACAATGACAGGTTGATCCAGGAATTATATTAATCCTAGAATCACATATGAACTTCTTCCATAACTCCAGTTCCATTTTCTCACTATGAGGATGCCTTACAAATCCTCTCATATCAGCCCAACAGTAGAAACCAGCACTGCTCTTTGCACACTTGATTCCTAGATGACTCAAACCAACCTCAAGTTCATCACGAACTTGTCTCATTCTCTTCTGGTTAGTTTCAAAATACTCCTGAATAAATTTCTTATCTGAAAGTATTGAAATAACTAACTTCTGTGTGGGAACAGATAAAGAAGAAAACCTACTTAGCTTCCTAGCAGCAGCCAGAACAGTGTGGTTAAGTGAGTATATTACCCCAACTCTAAAGCCTGCAAGAGAGAGGTCATTTGAGAGGCCATATATTATATGTACTCGGTTCTTATCTAGACCTTCTGAATCAAGAACTTCAGCTATGCTCACAAACTTGTCCCTTTCATATACTGATCCTGCAAGTACTTCATCAGCAATGATATGGATGTTTTTCTTTTCAGCAAAGTGCACAAGACTTTTGAGCACCTCCCGCGTCAGCAGATTGCCGACTGGATTTGCAGGGTTGGAGAAGAGAATTCCTCGAACTTCGACTCGACGTTTCTGAGCTTGAGAGAATGCTTTTTCAAGAGTAGAAATGCTTGGAGCAAAATTATCCTTGCTTTGGCAATGGACTGGTATAAGCTTTACTTTGGCTCGCCACTTCACATCCTTTTCAAAGCTGTAAAAAATTCCATTCATTAGGTTTTGAAATCAGTCAGGGCCATGAATTCAAAAACAGGCTTTGATTTATTACCCTGGATAATAAGGTGCAGGGACAAGAAAAGCTTCTCCCTGGTTTGCCAGGCAGAAAGACAGCATCTCAATAGCAGGAGTGGCTCCAGCAGTTAGCACCATATTTGATGGGTCCAATTTCACCTTCCCTCCTATCCCTTGAGACATAAAATTTGATATAGCCTACAAAATAATAGAATTTCTTGCATTAGGCAAGTGCACGGAAATTTTCTTCCACATATTGCTTGGGATCAAAGAAACTTTAGAGAGACTATGGTGAATTCCATGTACCAGATTTTTTTTAGGGTCTATCCTTCATAGACAAAATGTGATGAACTATATCTATTCTCCAATATTCTTCAATATTTCTTCCAAAATAGATTGATGTGTTGGGTGTTTGGTTTATCTCATTTTAAATGACTTTACACTGTACGAGATAGAACATGTGAGAGTAGTTTTGTTTCATAAAGCACAAATGTAGCCATCTACACAGTGTGTATTAATAAACAAGACAGGAATTTCGATCCTCCAATACTATCCAAGAAGAATAAGAATGAAATAAGAACCTCGATAATCTATCTCACCATTTTCAGTTCCTCCAATCCATCAAATGGCTGATAAGTTGCAATGCCATTAACACTCAGAGTGAAATCATCATTCCCCATTAGCGATCTCTTCATGTTCTCTGATAACCACTTCTCAATTAGATCCAAGCAGAGCTACAATTAATTGAAACACTTTATCATTACAAACCGCAGAACAAGAAAAATGCAATCCAACATAAGTCAAGATGTGCATTGAAAGAAACTAATAATGAGACGTCCATATATTATTGATTCCTCTAACTTCCAAATTTTTTTTATTTGATCAACTAAACTTGGTTTTAAAGTAGACTAAATATGGAACCACTTTCAGTGCTCCTCCAGTCTGTACCGTTCAAATCTAATATAAACCGTCCAGATTTAATATTTTTAAATTTATGATTTAAAAAAAACAATTTGTTTTAATATATACAAAATCTACAATAAAAATAATCTCTTAACTATCATTTTGTAAAAAAAATATTTTTTTATTTAAGAATTATAAACTTAAAAGTATTAAATTTGACCATTCAGATTAGATTTGAACGCGCTTACTCATCTTTCCCATGAGCCTAGAATATACAAGTGCTTTAGAAAAGATTCTTCAAAAATTCAAACACCGAAGTTATACATCTATGGCCTGTCTGTCATCAAACATTACATAATAACTGTCAAATCTATTATTTCATCTACTTAAATATTATTTATTTACAATGGTTTGTGAATTTATCTAAATCATCCATATCATATCGATGTTAATAACTCAATCTATCATTAAACATTACAAAAAACTATTGAAGTATATGTTGACAAGCTTGAACAGTATACAGATTACGTTCAATAACAACAAAATACCATTTAAAGCTAAACCAACCTTGTTCTCATACGAGCTCAGATCAATCACTCCATTTGGATTATTGAATCTATCATAACAATCCTGAGCCACTCTCTCCAATCCAATGTCATACGGCGAATCACGAGGTTCCGCAAGAAAATTCGCGAGTGACGAACAATGAACACCGGTCGGCGGCGGGTTCTCCGGCGGCGGCGGAGATGGAGGGGTCGGAGAAGATGCATCGGAACGCTGGCGTTTGAGATAAAGCTGGAGGAAGTAGAAGAGAGCGCAGGGGATGAGAGATCCAAGTAGAATGCCTCCTCTACCTTGAACCACACCTTGAAGAGGCACCACTAGCTTCATGGCCGGCAGATCGGAGATCCAAGATTCAGGCCTAGGTCACGGACTCAGCATCTCCGCCTCCGTAATCGGAGAACGCGTCGCCGGTGAGCCCATCGGAGGAATCGGATTGATTTCTTGAGGAAAGGAAATCTTGAACAACTGTAGGTTTCCTTTTGTGCTCATTCTTCCATTGCCTCATTTATACAATTCTGGTGCCTTCAACGTGAAGATTCATAATATCCAGCTCTCTCTCTCTCTATATATATATAATCAGCGCCTTTTCTGAAATATATCTAGCAGATATTCAAGCAGCTGAATACTAAGTTTCGAGGTCCGTGGCTTCCGCTCCCAATCTAACACAAGTATCTCCTCTGAAACACGAGACTCCAAAGGATTTAGTGGGGCCTACACCACTAAACCAACTATATATTGGTATATATATATATATATATAAAATAGTAGATAGTGTAGATTCTTACTGAGATTATGTTGATTTCCAGGAATGAAGGAATAGTGATGTTAAATTGTTTCATTGTGTTAAGGACGGATGTATAGTGGTTGATTGGTTTGAGTTTGAGGTAAGAGGAGATTCGTGAGTGTAATTTAAATAGGGAAAGGGTGAAAAGGGGAAAAGGGGGATCACTATTAAATCATCGTTCTGTAACAAAGCATATATCAGTTGAGACAAGTAAAGAATCAAGGAATCAGATCTATTGCTTACACGTTTCGGGTGTTGCCAAGGCACATTTCTTAGTGGAAATGTTGAACTTATGAAATGTTTCACACACACACACGCAAGATTGTATAGTGGGAACTGATGTGATGATACTCCCTCCTTATTAGAAGATTACTTTGACTTTGTTTTTGAGAAATTAAGGATATAAAATTAATCATTTTAAATTGTCTATAGTTATCTTTTTTTCCTCAAAACTAATTTATTCTACTTATAAATTATCCTATAAACTAATTAAATGTGACATATGTTATAATTTAGTAGTCTAATTTATTTCCTTAACTTCACAAAAAAAATCAAAGTGATCTTATATTTAAGACCGGAGAGCATACATTGAAACGTTGAGCTTAATTCTATATGCATGATTATAGGATTAGTCCTTGCTGACAATGGAATTTTAATTTACCAACAGTGTCTGTTGGTTCTAGTTAAAGAACTTTGGTTGTTTAAGGACGGGTTTTGAGTTTGAACCAATTCGATTACAGAAAATATCAATTCTAAAAATGCTTTGTGATGGCTATGAATGCACAACACACCTCTAACAATACTATACATGATCAACTACATATTAAACTGTGCTGTAACTTATGGTCCAATGGGTAAATGTGACATGGTGGCTTCTACATTTATTGATTTCGTGCATTGATTAATTATAAATCAATTGAATTAATCTTGGTTTGACAGCAAGCATTAGTTGAAGTTAATCCACTATCAGTTTATGTCTCCCTGATGGGGTTAATTGGCTTTCTTCATCTCCCCCCTATTCCTATTCCTATATTTAGATTGAAATTTTGACGGTCCAAATTTAAAGCTCTTTATAAATTTTATTTTAAGTGTTTTTTTATTGATGTTTTAAACTATTATAAATAAAATCTTGTTGTTTGAATTTATTTATTTATATATTTATTAAATAATTTAGCTTTTTATTAATAATTTTACAAAATATTAAATCTAGCCCGCTCAAATTATAATTTAAGGGTTGGAATAGAGAAGAAGGGGATATAAGGATAAGAGAAGAGCGGGAAAGCCACCCTTGACTAATAGCCTTTCGTTCAAATGATACTGATAGTTTTGTTTGAATAAATACAATAAAATGCTAATTAATTTAATTCACAAAAATCCTTTCTAAAGGATCAGATATTTCACTTTCGAATGTTAATGAAGACTAGCGAGTTATGTCTGTATTAGTTAATTTGATTAGAAGCTTAATTATCAGTAAGCATCGGTTCTAATGAATGTAGCCTGGCCTCTTAAGTTCGTCTCCAGTATGAGCACGTCATTTCTAAGGGGTCATTATATGTCAACAGAAACAGGTCCAATTAATAAGTGTATTGACTTATAACTATAAGGTTATGGATTCGAATATTACTTATGAGATAACTTTGTTGATAGGTGATTTATAAGTGTATTTATAAACTCTTTGAGCCTGGAGGCTTGCTCTAACTTTGATGAGTCTCTGCAACCAAACTGACTTAAACTTTTTATGGTCTTCTTGTTTATTTCGACTCTAAAAGCGCCCAAGAAAAGAAAATGATATAAAATTGTTATTTCAATCTTTTTTCCAATTACTCTCTGTATAATTGATGCTCCGCTAATTTCTGGACCAGTCCTTATTATATGATACCAACTTTATTTTTCATAACTTCTTATTTTATAAAAAAAAAAATTAGGACTGGATTCAAGAAGATGACAGAATTTGACATATGGACTTGTAAGCTTAAGCCCATGACGAAAGGGCAGCCCATTTTTACATGTGTGTTCTTGAAGTTATGGGAGAAAGGGGCTGGGGGAACCCGTAACTGTAATAACAGAAAAAAAGATTCGCTCAAGGACCTTTTCGGAAATTACCACCAAATGGGAAACGCTCCTCTCTTTCCTTTCCACGGACACATACTTGTCTTTCTGAAGGAAAGTGAAATGACCATTCTGTCTTTTTTAACTCTGCCCCTTTCTCTCCATTTTCAAATGCTTTTTTTGAATTTCAAAAACCACAATTACGTGCAAAGGTAATGGCATATTATCATAAATGAATCAAAACAAATGAAGCTTCCCTTTGTTGTTGATCAAAACAAATGAAGCTTCCTTTTTTACACAGTATGTTCGTGAACTTGTGGGTGCACATGTTCCTTCTTTTTGTAGGATATGACAGAGAATATGTTCAATCACTCTCAATTTCTTTGTCATTTTATAGCATAAAGTTTATATGATGAACAGGAGGAATTGGGTAAGAGTTGAAGAAAGGGGTCATGGTTATATTGTTGTGTATACATAATGACAAACACATCACATATGTTTGAATTTTCAAAAATGGAGCCAATCACCATATGATATGGTGGCACTTCTCCAAACTTTTCCTTTATTAATTGAATAATTGTTATAAATGTTTGTTTTTTAAAATTAAGACAGGTAAATAATTCTCATTATTAGGTTACATCTAATACTCTAAAAGTTTAAATTTGTTGCTTTTATAAATGTATAATTGATCAATTTTATCACAACTTAAGTTACTTAACACCTCATTAAACTTGTTTTCAACATTCAAAAGATATAGAGTATAAAAGGATACAATAGTCAAGTAAAGATGAACCATTTTAATATTCACATGAACTTACACCTCCATAGACTATAAATATGTAATAATATTCAATATTATGTCATGGTCCATGTCATAATAAAAATAATTAATTTTTGTCCCAAAACTTTTTACTCAAAAGAAAGGTGACATTTGTCCAAAAAAAAAAGACTTTCAAGACAAAAGCACTATTCATCGAATATTTTCACTGTAAAATTAGTATCTATCCTTAAAAAGACACACAATTAAACTTACAAATTGAAAAATTAAAATGCAAATCTACATATCTTTTGGCGAAAAAGGGAATATAATGTACAATCTCCTGGACTGCTGGACATGAAGCCAGAGTTATACTATTACAATTTAGTGATTTACAACTGACAATGACATACAGAGGAAAAGGGCACAATGGTCATGTCACAAACTGATCTCTCACATACAGTGTTTATGTGGGGGTTGTGGGCCCCACCAAAAGAAGTTCAAATCCACAAACCCTTTCCGTGAGTTGGGCGCTACAATGCACATATATATAAAACCCTCTTTGGCGCTTCCTTACACATTCATTAATTTCGTTTTGTTTCGTTTCATTTCTCTGTTTGCTTTCTCTCTCTCTCCCTCCCCAACGAAATCTTCGCCGTTGCAGAAGAGAAGTACTACAACTACTGTAACAGAATCCAAAGATCTCTCTCTCTCTCTCTCTCTCTGGTAGTGTATTAATTAATTATTTAAATTAACATTTCGAAGTTTCTCTCTCCCTTTTTCCGGGATCATAAATAACGATGCATTTCAAGACGAAACAGAGTGGGGAGGGAACGACGAGACGAGATCCAAGGTTGGTTTTTGAGTTTCGCAAATCGCAACCAATGACCGAGATTTTCTCCCTCTTCTCATTCTCTACGGAGGAGAGAGAAAGGGAGGGACGTTAATCGCAAAGAAATACTTCCTGCTTTCTTTTTCGCTGAGGCGCGGTGAACTTTCGTGGTTTTCTTTCTGTTATATGAGAAACTAATAAATCAGCAACTCAGGAATCGAGGTGGAAGGTGCTTTTGGTGCTATTTGAGCATTTCGAGACTGATATATATTCATTTCTGTGATTGTTGATGGTTTTCTTTGCTTGATCGTTGTTTTAGGCGACAGGACATGAAAAGAGAAGGAAGGTTATGGAGGAAGAATACAAAGAGATTGTAGGAGAAACCTCTTCGGATGATGCGCGAGATATTGACCCTAATTATGAGTTCGATGCTCCTCGTTTCTTTAATTTCTCTCGCCCCGAGAACTTTTTGGATACCGTGGAAGCTGAACAATGGTTTGAATCCGCAGGAAACTACCCACCTTCACGTAAGGATGAACACTTAGTTTTCTATATTTTATCAGAGTAACAATGCAGTTAAATTATTTTGGAATAAACTCATGAACTCATTGAGAAGCAGCATTTTGAATTTCTAATAGACTCTGCAGAAGGTATTGGGTTTGAATTTGATTTTATTTAGTTCATTGTGCTGTGATAGCATATGTCTTGAAGAAGATGAGATTGGGAAAAGGTTCTTCATCGAAAGTCATGTGCATGCCCACTGAAGGTGAAGGTGGCAAAAGCATGAATACCATTAGGGACAACTCTGGTCACTTCGTGGAGCATGATGTTCCACCAATTCAGGGCGATGACAGAGGTACAGTTTTTGGTGTACTGTATCATACGGCTTTGCTTCCAAACTGATGCATGGCATTGATGCTTTGCTGCAAATTTATGTTAACAGAGGAAACTTTCATTATTGTTCATTCGTCCTTAATATATATATATTAATATATATATATATATATATATTTTAAATAGTTCAGACTTCAGAATGAATGTCTGAATTTCTGAATCACTAATGCAAGAAAATATTTGCTGATTTTGATTAGTAAGACATTCCACGATAGCGATCAATAAATGTACTCTATATTATAAAATTAGAATCCTAACGCTGTTTACACGCTTCATAAGCTATGTTTTTCTTTATTATTTCCTTTTTTTGCCTTTTAACTTTCCTGTGTGTGTGTGTGTGTGTGTGTTTTTTTTTTTTATATAATCACAAAATGTTGGCACTTGGCACCCATATCTAATGCAAGGGGGGTTATTCTAGTTCTAGACTGATATATGAGTTCTGGACAACTGAAACATACTTGGCTGGCACCACTTCACATCTGTATATTTTGAATTTGCTAATTAATTCTTCGGCAGAATGGAATTTATTAATTTTTCAGCAGAGTATTGTATGAACCAAACATCTTTCATTTTTAATGTTTTATATTTTTTGTATTACCAAATAGAGATTTGCTTTCAGGTAAAACAAAGCCTCTCTTCAAGTCAGACCGTTCAAAAATGTCAACTTTTATGAAGCCCACGGCAAGTCATTTAGCCAAGCAAAGGAATCCTTCAGAAGTCCTCTCCACCCCTCAAATTTTAAGGTATGTATTATACCTCACTTCCCGAGAACATTCAGCAAGGTTTTGTCTCACTGTGATTTTTCTGCAAGAAAATTTGAAGATTTGTCTATTACTTATGTAAACGAATATAACTAATGTTGAAGCACTCACTACTCTGGAGTCAGGAATGCCTTTTCATGAAATCTGTAAAATATTTGGATGTGAAACTTTCTCAAATTCATGACGTCTTTTCTGGTATATATTTTTTTTTATATGAACTCTTTTGGTCAGTTTCACAGTTTCACCAATGGATTTTGATAAAGTTCTTTTTGGTTTCTACCTACTTCTCTTTTTTTTTTTTTTGGTTAGCCTTAGAATTAATATTTTCCCCTACACTTAAATTGGGCAGGTCTCCAAGTCAGAGCTCTACTGATAACAGAGCAACCAAAAGACAGAAGCTAGAGGCTGGTTACTTGCGCAGGGTATGCTACAGTTTATCTCTTGATGCTCAGGCACCCGTTTCATTCGTATATTCTTCCTTGGCCAGATATCATACTCTTGCCAATTTGTAGATATCTTATGACATTTTTGAAAATGTTTGATTGCTCTGGCTGAAATTAATATCGCAGCTATTGCTGCTCATTTCTTTGTTCTTTTCCCCTCATGTTATTACCTCGAGTTATATTTCTCAGTTTATCACTATTATGACATGTTGCTGTACATGTCTTTCTTTTGAAATAGTTCTTCTATCATTAATAAGAAAACTAAATGTTTGGCTTCCTTTATCGATTAGAGTTTAGACTTTTATATGGTAGTCTGTGTTTTGTAGATTTTTTCTTTCAGTTCATTTCTATGTACTCACGTCAACATCAGCTATATTCTTCTTTTTAATAGATTGCACATCTTAAGCATCAACCTCCTTTCACACATAAGAAGCCGAAGGTATGTAGTATAAAAAAATGTTATTCATTTTATGTGGTCTTATATGTTGCTTTGTTTTTATACTTGAAATAATTTTGTATAAAAGTTGAGGCAAGATATTTCAATAGTTTTGAATTGTTTCTGTAGGTTGATGCTGCTGACGTCAATTCAATCTCTAAACCAAAAGTTACTATTCCTAAACAGTTTAACCTGGAAACTGCTAATAGAGCACAAAGACATAAGTATATTTACTTCTTTTTTAATCATTCTGTTGGAATACCATACGTTCCTCCCTGAAAAATTGCTTAGTCCTTTTTTTTATACAATAAATTGTCTCCTTTTAATTTCAGGTCTAGAATGAATAATGAATCGGGTGAACATAGAAAATCAAGTTCTCATATGTTTAAAGCACTACCATTAAATAAAAAGGTGGATATCTTCAATTTTAATCTATGAAAGTAATTGATATAAATTTTATATAGAGATATACATGTATAGTCTTCTAATAATCAATTTTTGGACTTTGGCAGATCCTTGAGGGTCCTTCATCAACCTTTAAGAAGAGGACACCACAACTGACAGAGTTTAATGTAATTAGTGTTTGTTCATTGTATTCTTTATAATGATCCCCTATATAGTATGCAGATCCGTGAGGGTCCTTGATTTCTTTTGCCGTATTACTTATTTCTTTTTATCAGGTATTCCACTTGGAGACATCAAAGAGAGCTGTGCAACTCAAAGCTAATAATGTTAGTTATGTCACAGTATTTGCTTTAGCCATGTCATCTCTGCAATTACTCTCTCTCTCTCTCTCTCTCTCTCTCTTCTGTTTCATCTCAGTAAGATGATCTTGTTTTATATTTAGTACCCTGTGCGCTTATTCCAGTGCTGACTTTCATGAAGCCTCTCTGGTTGATATTTTTTCTTTTGCAGGTTGCTCATAATCCTAACTGCAGTTCAAGCTCAAACAGAGAAATAAAGGATTATAGAAGGTATGAGCACCTTAAGAGAAGACTTGCAAGTTTTTGTTAATTGTATATCTTGAGTTTACATTGTTGGTTAATCATGCATATGTTCTTCTAAATGGTTTTTTTTCCCGTGCACAGAGAAAATTCCAATGATAAATCCAGGCAGGACAAACGTAAGCTTGATAGCAAAATTAGGGGCAGCCCTGAAAAACTGGTAATTTACCATCAATGTTGTAGCGTGGGTGCATTTCTTTCTTTCTTTCTTTTCAAAGTCTTATTTTTTCCCCCAATTTGTACTGTACTGGTATCAGAAACTCTCGAGTGAAGGTGAAAGAGGTGTCTTCCGAAACATTAAACAGGAAAATGTAATGGTAATTTATCTCTTTCTTCATTTGTTCTTAATTTTGTGTTAGTAAAATTTGCTTGATGTTGTAAATTGTAAAGGTTCTCTTCTAATTTTGTTTCCCCCCTCTTCAAAGGAGATAAATGATAAGAGGTTGTCGAATGAACCCCCTTCAGAATTATTTGGCAAGGTATTAACATTAGGGGTTAATCTTCTTCAAGGTTCACCCATATTGACACACACACACACACACACACATACACCATTCGTTCAAAACCCAATATAATCTTGCATGCTTGGAGCCATTCATGTATTGTGGCTTGATTTTCAGCTCTATCTGGGTTCTGAAGTAAAGCAGACTATTACAAAAAAGCAGCCATTGCCAACATCTAAGGTTTTTTCTCGGCATGCTTCATGAAAACCTATTAGAATATTTAGAAGTTTTCCAAAGTGATGCATGGGTCCCTTTTTTATTCAAAATTCCAGGGCTTGAAGGAGAACAGGCTTAGCAATTTTCATCTTCAGAACGAGGTATGTGAGTAACTGTCCATAACTCCATATATCAATCGTTTAAATTGTAATATATTGTGGTTATGGGCATATGTACTACGTAGTAGTACATGATGAGGATATTTATCACTTAGAGCTTTCATTTTCTCTTTGAATTCAACTTCTAGAGGATGAACTAAATCAAAGAAGAAAAGCATACCCCCTGTGTGAATCAGTACCTACAGTGTATGAATGAGAGACCAGATGTAAATCAAGCATGTATGTTAACAGGTATATTTAAATCATTATGATTGCTATTTGCACAAATATCTTTACTTTTTTACTAATACACACTGCTTATCCATTTTTTAAAAAGTAAATTACGCAGTTTTCCCTTGAATTTTGCCAGTGTTTAAAGATCTCTATAATAACCTCATAAACCTTTGCTCAAAAGTCACAACTAAGACTTAATACGAAGACATTTTCTCAATTTTGCTAATATTACACAAACCATTTTATTTCCATAGGAGGCTTGTGAATTTTGACAAAATTTACGAGAAGTTTGTGTAAGTTATTTTATATTTCATATATTGTTGAACTTTATTCTGGTGGATTCATCCGTTGGTCTGTTTAATAAGTAAAGTTTATGTTTTGAAATTTGAACACAGGAGGGTGTACATATTGTGGTTAAGACTCCAGAAAGAAGTCGTTGCTTAATAAGGAAATATCCTAAGCTTCCAATTTATATTGAAGCTTCAGGTCAAAAAAAAAAATTATATTGAAGCAATCACAATCCCAAAGAAGAAGCTGATTCTGGCGAAGATAACGTTTAGGAAGTGGCTGAATGGGTATCCCAAGATTTGCATTGTGCGAGAAAAACCCTATATAGTTTTGGGAATTGTTTTTGAATTATCTAGGCACGTGTTTTTGGAATTTTTCACTTGTATCCATAAATGTCCGACATGACGAAAAAGGAATAGAGGGGGAAAAATCAATGTTGGAGTTTGGGGTAGGCTAAGCAAAATACCCGAAATCCGTTAGGCCCATCCGTTACCCGTAATTTTTACCCATTTAAAGTCCGCTCAATTAAGACTGGTAATGGGCAGGTTCAAACCCAACCCATTTAAGAATTAAATGGGTGGGCTAGGGGCACACCTTCTGGTTGGGAAAGTGTGCCCGTAGCCCGCCCATTTTTTTTTAATTTCATTTAGTTTCCTCTGGTCTCCAATCTCCATCTATAAATTTCTCTCTAATAAGGATAATATTAATCCTTTTGAACTTGTGGTTGTAATGTTTTAGTTTGAAATTTGAACATTAAAGGATGTTATTATGGTTTTTGTATAAATTTAAACTCTTTTGTGCAAACTATGATATAAAAATGGATGTGTAATTGTGGATCATGTTGCTGTCACTTTTAATATGTAAATGTGATGCTTGTATTTTGAACTTTGATGAGAAATTGGAAATTTGAAATAATAAAAACACAGGTAAAGGGTTTAATGGGTTACCATGTGACCAATTTAACTCAACCCATTTAAATTGAGCTTGAATGGGTTGAGGTTCATATATGAGCTAAACATACCCCGTCTAATGTTAATGGGCAGGTGATGAGTTGAGGTTTGAGTTATCCAACCCGCCCATCGCTCATCACTAGTTGGGGGATACTTTCTTTCAACTAGTTGACACGTCACAATGCCATCAAAAGGCTTATATATATTTTACATCTCATGCAACAACAGGGAACTTTTATCCTTCTTCACTAACAGAAAACGCCTTAAAATATAGGCTTGAAGTGTCAAAATACTGATTACTCTTTCCCTTTTTTCGCTTTCCATTCTCATTAGTGTCAGTCTGAGTCCGAGTACTATCGTAAGTTTTTTGTTTTGGCCATGGTTAAAAAGGCCCCCGCCGAAATTATTAGTATTAAATAATTATAAAGTTATAATAAAAGATATTTTACATGCCATGCAAGAAAAGATTTTTCTTAAACCACTTACCAAACAATGCCTTAAAATAGGTTTGAAATGTAAAAAACTAAAAATAGTGATACCTCGATCGTTTTTGTTTAAAATAGGTTTATGCTTTAAGAGAACTCATGTCTTTACTTGTATAGCTCAAAATTTTCCATTCTCAAACATACTTTTGCTTGGAGGCTTACTTAAAGCTCATTCATGCTGAGAGATAGCACATCACATTTACTTGTATAACACAAAATTGCCTAATAAAGTTTATGCAAACAACCACTAAAAAAAATGCGGAAGAATTGACTCAATCCACAAGATTTTAATCCAGATCTCATCTCATCACTGATATGATAACCTTGTTAGTGGACACTGGACAATATGCAAGTACTTATAATAATGCTAAACATGTCCCAACCTAGTTTACATCCAACTCACCTAAATTTATGTATGTATGTATGAATATAAACACAACCACTAAAATTATGAGTTTGACCCTAGCTATCAGTTTATTTTTCCCTATTTGGACATGGGAGAAAAGGCTCCCGCCAAAATTGCATACAAGAAACCACAAAAATCTGGCTCAATAAGCAAGTACCACTTCTCCGTTTAACAGAGTCAAATTGATTCTGCTCATCCCTCAAGTTCTTGAGTTACTAGGCTAACAGGGATAAAATTGATACCAACAATTCGATATTGTAAGACAAGTATTAGAACCATTCTTAAGATCCAACTGTATGCCTGAAATCATCGTACAAACTGAAACACTTACTTCCTATGAGTTCTATTCTAGTAATGACCTATCTATTTGTTAACTGCCTAAAGATAATACAAGACATGTACTACTGCAAAAAAGGCCTTCCCTTCTTTCTATCTGAAATGGAACTTGGATACAAAGACAAAAACCATGAAAGAGCTTAGAGGGTGTTCTTGGATATAGTATCACCAAAACGAATGAACCATTGTGCATCACAAGAATTGTTCGGTTGTTGAGGTTGCGGCAGTTCCTTCTTCGGGCCGCCTTGTTGCCCCTTTTCGATCACAAATTGCGCATAGTCGATGGTCTTAGCAGCCGAGGCATATGTCTTGCTGGGAGGTGCAGGGAGAAGTGAGACCAAAACCTTGGCAACCTCATGCATGGTAGGCCTCTCTGAAGGATTTCTTTTTGTGCAAAGTAGTGCAAGCTGAAATGTCTTCCTTACATGTGCTTGATTTATGCAGGTAACAGAAACTTCAGGATCCACAGCCTCCATTACAGTGTTGTCATCAGTCTTGGACAGTATCTGTAAAGTCATTTTCACACACAACAGAACAAGATCAGGGTTAAACCCTCAGAAAATGACTCATCACTTCGTGACATGCAAGTTTAGAGCTTGATTAGTTTAAATATGAAGTGCTTTTTACTACTCAGGGAGGAGTTGAGCCTTTTTCATCAATGGTGAGAAATCTCAACATTTTGATGGTTTGAGTCTTAAGGAAGACATACCAAATGATGCAAGTTAGACTCATTGTGCACTGCTTTCTTCCCGGTGAGGAGCTCGAGTAGAACTATGCCAAAGCTGTATACATCAGATTTTTCATTTAGGCGAGATGTCCTGGCATACTCAGGGTCAATATAGCCTATTGTTCCTAGAACATGGGTTGATGCATGGGTTATTGTGGTTGAGATACATTTGGCAATGCCGAAATCAGAGAGATGAGCCTCAAAGTTCTCATCCAGTAGAATATTTGAAGACTTGATATCCCTGTGAATGATTCTAGGGTTGCAGCCATGGTGGAGATAAGCAAGTCCCTCAGCAGCTCCCACAGCAATCCTTAATCGTGTTTCCCAGTCAAGTTTTACCTTCTTTGAGAGACCTACATGACAAAGTTTAAGTCATCTTTAAAAAGCTCAAAAATTAGGTGCAGTTTATTAGATAAGTTCAATAAAAATAAAACCCTTTTAGCAAACTCACCATGAAGAAGATCCCACAGAGAGCCATTCTCCATATAGTCATAGAAAAGGAGGTTTCCATCGGGAGTCAGCGCATAACCATACAAGGTGACAAGATTTCTATGTCTGATGCTGCCGATGGTTTCAAGTTCTGCTTCAAACTCTCTTTTATTGTTTGGATGCTGGTTGTATAGTCGCTTGATCGCAATCGGTCGAGAATTCTTCAAAGCACACTTGTACACTGTGCTTGAAGCACCATATCCTATGATATACTTCTCACTTAGATTCTCTGTACTCCTCATTATATCATCATAGGTGTGCATGGCCATATCCATATGAAGAACGACAAGTTTAGGGGAACCTAAAATGAAACAAAACCAAATGTCAGAATTTGGGATTGCAAGAAAATTCTCAAGTGAGAAGTTCCATGTTCTAACGTTTACCCATGCCTTGCCCATTTCCTTTGGATCTCTTCATTAATTGCATTGATTGGCTCAATCTGAACATAGCAACTATTGACATGGCCAACAATGTGAGGATCCCAAGGGTGAGGCAAACAATTGCAGCCCTAGAAAAAGTTACTGAACAAGAAAAAAAGGGAAAGAAAAAAAGATTAAGATATTGGCCATCATGCTCAAATACTTCTTTCATCCACAAAACTAGAATGAAGATAAGAAAAGCCACATACCCCTGGATTTTGGTATGTAAGGATCACATATTGATCCTAGCCAATTACCACATAACAAGGGATTTCCAATGAAGCTGCAACATCTCACAATTATAAGTGATTTATCAATAGAAGATGAAATGAAGTTCCCATTTTTCACATCAATACCTATCAAACGAAAATCGTGAGAAGTTCTTCATAGGAGGAATTGTTCCAGATAAGTTATTGTAAGAGACATTCCTAAAAAAAGTCAATAAACAAAGCAATAAGATTCAGAAAAAACACAGAAGAAATATAAACACAGGGAAACTATTGGATGGGTATGCTCACAAAGAGGTGAGACTGAAGCAGTTAGTTAACTGCTCAGGAATCTTCCCATGCAAATCATTGTTGTTTAGAATCCTGTTATAAATTCCACCAAAGCAAAAATATTGAAAAATGAACACCCTATCCAGAATATACTCGCTGTAGAATGTTGGGAAAAAACTACTTTTATAGTTAACTTACAGTGAATTAAGGTTCTGCAGCAGTCCAAAATCAGGAGGGATGATTCCAGATAGATTGTTGAAAGACATATCACTGGAAGAAAAAACAATAAATTAAACAGGACTTCGTGAATGTTAAGACTAGAAAGATAACAAAACTTACATAATCTGGATGCTTCTCAGATTTCCAAACTCAGCAGGCAAGGGACCAGTAAAATGGTTATGGCTCAAGTTACTGCATAAATAATGCATATATATCAGTGAAAAAACAATATATTTAACTTAGGAAAGCAGGTTTTAGTTGTAATTTCTTTCTTACAGTGTCAGAAGATGTTCCAGATAACCAACAGATGCTGGAACCTGCCCTGAAAAATTATTGCGAGATAGATCCCTGAAGCATTACCAAAAGGAAAAAATAACACTTAGCACACATTATAACCCGTCATGTTAGAAATTTAACACAGTGAAACTTACAGTGTATCAAGATTTATGATGTGTCCCAACTCAATTGGTATATTCCCTTTGAAGTTGTTTTCTGATAGATTTCTGCAGATTAAAGGGAAACCATATCTCACTGATCAGTAAGCATGTCTTCAACAGATGAAAAATTAATCGGCTCAAAATCGATTTGCCCCTACTTACAAGTAAGTCAGACTCCCAAGGCTGCGGAAGCTCAAAGGAACAGAACCACTTAAGCGATTACCATGCACATTACTGCAGAAAATTTATTGAAATATTAGCAAGGCAACATCAAGGTACAAAACAGTACAAGAATAATAAGAGTTCATGTAATCTCATATGACTCTTCTTACAACTTATTCAAGGAAGTACAGGAGCTTATGTTGTGTGGAATAGATCCTTCAAGATAATTGTTAGCAAGATTCCTGAACCACAACCAGAATAACCACTTAACAGCATTGATATGTGATATATAAAGACCATTAGATTAAAATTACACAAACTTACAGTTCAAACAAATGCTCAAGCTTTCCAAGTTCCTCAGGAATTCTTCCAACTAGTTTGTTGCCATTCAGTTGCCTTAAAACCAAAATTCCTATCAATAATAATCCCATGAGAGAACAAAGACAGAGGTAATTGAAAAATTGGCATAAACTCACAGGTAGCTCAGCTTAGACATATTGCCGAGTTCAGGAGGTATTGAACCAGTGAGCTTGTTTCCATGGAGATACCTGCAGTAAGTAAAGTCTTGAGCAAAATGTAATCACTAACAGGAGGTTTCATTAAGGTGTGAAATTATACTTACAGCTTGCCAGTGAAAGATAAATTTCCAAGTACAGGAGGGATGGGGCCCACCAGTTCATTCTCACTCAAATCCCTGAAAAGTTTCCAATACAGTTATACGCATGTCCCTGTGGCCAACCAATATACATTTTCGAGAAATGCATTCTCACTCTGAAATAAAATATCTACTATGTACAAACTGATCAATACACTTACAGAATAGCAAGGGCTTGCATCAAACCAATCACTTCTGGAATCCTTCCAGTTAGTCTATTCCCTTGAAGTGACCTATAAAGCAAGAACAATTATTACTGAAATGCGATCAAGACATCAAGACTGTTCACAAATAACCAACTCTACAGGAAGATATAGAAGACATGATGCAAACAATTAACTCTTACATCAAGGCAACATTGAATAACTACGATTTATAGAACAAAAGATACTCACAAAGTAGCCACCTGCAGAAATCCAATATTATAGGGAATCTCCCCAGTAATCTGGTTGTAGGATACATCCCTGCATCTCAATCAAAGGCTTGTGTGAAAATTGGGGGGCAGGGGATCATAACAATAAAAGAAACCATTGAATTCACTGGAGAAATAACATACAGAATTTGAAAACTTGTACAGTTTCCAATGGTTTCAGGTATTGTGCCCGTCAAGTTGTTGCCTCTCACATCACTGAGAAATCATATAAAACAAAGCAATATAGCAAAGGTTTAACAAAAATGGAAAACAGAGGAACTAACAGAAGCAGAACCTTCAACTCTGACATTGCCAGAATACTTACAAATACCACAGTCCAGTTAATTGACATATGTCTGGGGATAGAACTCCAGTCAACATGTTCCCTCTCAACCCTCTGTTTCATAAACAGGTACAATTTGAAATCATATTTTGACACAATAAGGAGAGCACAAAACGAGAATAATTTTTCTAGAGTATATTTGGAAATATCAAACAACAAATGATAGAGTTGCCCCACAATTAATCATAACATGCAGGCTTGGGTATAAGTGGCTTATTAAGTGTTACAAACAAAACAGTAAATGACACTCACAGGTATTGCAAGACTTCATTCCAATAGAGGAGTCTAGGTATCTCACCAGTGAGCTGATTGCGAGCAAGATCACTGAAACACAAATAGAAGAACAATGAGTAAAACTGATTTACTGAGCGTCCCAACCACACAAATACTATTACTTATGTATAGTTAGTAGTTGAAGTAACAAGCAAATACAGAAAAAAGAAGTTCCAAACAGCATCACAGAGGACTACATCTCTTCACATGCATTCCTTTTACAAGCAGATGGCGAAGGAACTTACAGAGTCTTCAGGTTTGGAATCTGGGTTAAGGTTGAAGGAATAGGACCGCTCAACTGATTGTTCTTCAAATTCCTGCATTTCCCATCTTAGCTTAGGACTTATAATCAAAAAGGAAGAACATCACAGAGAGTGTCATATTCTGGTTTCAAACTTACAAAAACTCAAGTTCCTTTAGCTTTGACATTGAGAAGGGTATGTCACCGTATAGCTGATTATCTGACAAATCCCTGAATTTAAAAAAAGGGTAATTTTGATCAGCATTTGAATGACAAGAATATTTGAAAATGAGCATTGAAAGAAAGAAATAGAACAAAGGTTCATACAGATGAACAAGTGCAGCGCAGTTCCCAATTTCATCAGGAATCTGACCAGTCAGCTTATTTCCCTGCAGATCACTGTCATTTCCAAAAATACATTCAGATTTTCATATAAATGGAAGCATTTAATGAGGAAGTAAAAGGTCTCTGAGAAGCTAATTTAAAGGAAGAAGAGTGACAAACTCTAGCATGCATACATGGATTGCAAGTTTCTCAAATCACCAATCGCTGGTGATATCTCCCCACCCAGATTCAAACTTGACAGATTCCTTCAGAAACAAAGCAAATCACTTAAAGTTAACTCAATACAGCTCAATTCAAAACACATTTTCCCCTTAAATGTATCCTCTAATTACAAAATTGATACACCAACTACAACTAGGAGATAAAAGAGAAGACCCCTCTAATATTAGAACGAATGTGAAAACAATAAATTTCAGGGAGTAATGATTAATGAAGCAAGAAGCCATCATTTAGAGAAAAAGGAAAGAGAGATAAAACCATACAGAGTAAGCACAGTAAGGGTTAAATTATCACAGTAAACGCCACGCCATGAACAGAAGTCATCATTGTGCAAGTCATCCCAGTCAAGCAAAACATCTGCTATGTTGCTGAAGGAAGCTTTAATCTCCGTTAATGCTTGTCCTATGCAAGTGATTAGCATAAAATAAGTCACCACCTCAAAAAAACAAGCATAACTTCAGTGAAATATGAATACGAATATCTATGTATGCTGCTCATTCGTTCAAACAAAAACACAAGGGAGCTCCAATTTTATTTTTCCCACTCACATCTTTAAAGTAGTGAATTTCATCTCAATGCAAGTGAAAGACAATCAATCAGAATACACAAGGTTATTGTGAAGTCAAAGAAATATTATCACAATGTAGTACATCATGAAATTCATGCGGATATCTTATTATTCTACATTGGTACAGCATTAAAATTAAAAAAGATATCTAACAGGTTCATATCCCAGCAAATAAGAATATTATAAACCAGTATTTGCTAATTCTAGAACTGCAAATACAAAATAAGGGAAAATATTGCCTAATATTAGCATTACAAGTTTCATATAATGATGAGATTGAAAAAAAGATGGGAAACTGCAAACACAGCAAAGAAAAGGGCATTACCCGGAGCTTCCTAAATACAGTATTTGTTTGTAGAAAATGAAAATATACATAAAATCAAAATAATAAAAGATTTTATTAATTTACAATTAGGGTTGTGTTGATATCAATAACTTCCCCAAATTATTATTCATTCAATAGAAATAGAAATAGAAATTTTATTTTTCAAATTTAATTACTACAAAATCACCAACCAGGTACATTTAAATGTTTAAAGAATTATATTCTATGATAGGCTTTAATGTACTAAATTTGATTATTTTAAATCTGATTCATACACAGATATTTTTATCTGTATGTGTATGTATGTATCATGTATTTATCATAGGAGTAATAGACACAAAACACTTTGATTGCAAAATATAACTATAATATATGGTGTACCACTTTATTGCTATTATAAAATATTTTAGGAGTTTAGAGTATGTATTCGCAAGAGTCACATCACTTGGAGAGAGAATAGGTTAACCAAAAAAGAAGCATTCTCCACCGGCGGAAAAAACTTCTCATATAAAACAGGAGCCAGATGAAGCCAAAATAAAATAAAAAGGAAAGAAGAAAGAAGAAGCCAGATGAGTTTCACTAACTTAACACAGCAGTTTCTATGTCTTGCAGCCAAAAAGTGGAAATAGAACATCAACAGGGGAAAAAAAAATTCCCTTCTGTTTTGGTTGAATAGTTAACGTTAGGTGAGAAAAAAAGTTTCCATTATGCCTACTAGATTGAAACTCCCACTGCATAAACAGTAAAAACTGTTAAAAAAAATTAAAAAGTTGCTCCCTTGTCAACCCATCTGCTAAATGCTCTTACTATTTCATTTCATTTTGTCACTGTGACTAGACAGAAAGCGAAAATGAGAACCGAGAGGAAAACAAACAGGGACACCTTCGTCTCTTACATTCATTTTCCCTTACACTTACAAAAATGGAGGGAGCCATAAAAGACAACAGGAAACAAGTATCTTAAAACATTTAAGTTTCAGTGAACTGAAGTAAACAATGACATGGAGGAGTAAAAATTACAAAGAAACAAAGTGAACATACAACCACACACACACACACACACAAAACAGAAATACCTTCTGGGCTAAGGGAGGAAGCAAATGGAGAGAGGAGAAAGAGAAACGCCATAACCACAAAAAGATGCTTCCTTTTCTGCTTCTGCAAACAGAACAGCACAACCCCATCTTCCATATCGAACAATCTCGAGCAGAAACTTAGAGAAGAGAGCAATGGTGAATGAGATGAGAAGGTAGAATAGATAAATAGCAGAGCTTGAGTCTTGACCCTTCTTTGCTTGGCTTTTCAGGGAATATGAGAGAGAGAGAGAGAGAGAGAGAGCAGGCGTTTGGCGTGAACTAGGAGGAAAAAGAGTGGAGGGAGTGTAATGAAGAGAGAGAGAGAAGAGGGAAGGACAGAATCATAAAGCCATAATGCAGCAGAAAGCAAAATTGGCTTACTCTACTCTGCTACTTATAGCAAAGTTTCAGCCTTTAAGCACAAATCTCTGTGAACCTGTTTGCATTACTTTTTTGTATAATGCTGCATAATTAAACCAAGCATTTAACACACATGACCCATCTGGTTATGTTCTCATTGTTATTTATTAGATCACTTCATGAGTCATGACCAAAGGATAATGCTATATCATATCAGATAATGTCATGCCCTTCAAGCAACTAGTTTAGTATTATTTTAAATTTCTCGCTCTCAACAAACTATTGAAAGAGAAATAGTTTCTTCTTAGCTTTCTATGTGAGTAAATACTACCTCCGGGTTTGAGGGGAAAACACTACTACTACAATCTCGAGAAAAAAGTTTAATAATTTTATGGCATGCCTAGAGTAGAGTGGTAATGTACTAGTGAGTACGTCTATTTTTTTTTTTTTTTTTACCTGTCGTACGTGTATCGAAATCTTATCAATTGGTAAGACTTCCCTAGTCATGTCAAAGTTTAGTAGCCTCCATATCAAGATTCAAGATTTCCAAGATTAAATGATGTTAAGGGCCTTTTTTAATTAATTTTTGGAGAATAGTTTTTGTGATAAAAAAGCTGAAAAAATGTTTTTTTCATCTTTTCTGAAAAAGCTGAAAAAAATGGTTTTTAATAAAATGAGAGTATTTGGATTGTTGTTATGAGAATGACTTTTTCTATGTGTAAATTACTAAAAAGGACATAAGTTTAATGTGTTGGGAAAGAGAGAGGATAAGGGCATTTTCAGTATTTCAATATGACATGTGTAATGATGGTATATTTCTGTCTCGTACTTCGCGTAAAAACTGAAAAAAGTAGTAGCCTGTTTGGATTAGCTTTTAGAGAATAGCTTATGGGGAAAAGGTTGAAAAAAACACTTTTATGAAAAAATAGCTTTTGTAAAAATGAGAGTGTTTGGATGATTGTTATGAAAATGACTTTTTCTGTGTAAATTACTAAAAATGACATAAGTTTAATGTATTGGGAAAGAGAGAGGATAAGGGTATTTTTGGCAGATCATTATGACATGTATAATGATGGCATTTTTTTACCTCGTATTTTATACAAAAGGGGAAAATTGTAGCTTATTCAAAACCTAGGTTTTGGTGGCCAAAACCTAGGTTTCCAATCCAAAATTCACATTTTTTCAAATGTTTGGTTTACCTTTTTTCAAACCTATGTTTGTTTGGTCCCCAAACAGGCATTAAGTATCCGTTGGCCCAAAAAAAAGAATTGTTAAGTATCATGTATTGTTTACACACCACTCTATGTCTCTATATCTACTTTATTTATGTCTCTATATCCATTTTATTTTAGAACAGTAAAGAAGCTAAATAAGTTGTTTTAAAGTGTTTATGTTGATCATTTTCAAAAGAAAGACTAATTTATCTGATTTATGGTTAATATTTATATATAATTAAATGATTAATTTAATTTTTTAAAGAAAATTAATTTTGCTCTTATATTAAAAATAGGAAATGGTTCAGAAGATTATTGCAATAGAATAGATAAAGGATAGGCTTCAGATGGTAGTGCTAATGTTATAATAAATAGGAGGTAGTGCAGTGGGAAATCTTCAGCAAGAAAATATATTTTTTTAATAGAAAACTGTAACTCATTGCATCAGAGGATTCTCAAATCCTAAATATTTTCTTTCATTACTCATAGGGCCTGTTTGGGTAGTTTAAAAATAGCTTCTGAAAAAAAAGTTGATTTTGAAAAAGTTGAAAAAATAGCTTTTGATGAATGAGAGTATTTGGATGGTTGTTGTGAGAATAACTTTTTTTATGTGTAAATTACTAAAAAGGACATAAGTTTAATGTGTTGGGAAAGAGAGAGAATAAGGGCATTTTAGGTATTTCAATATGACATGTGTAATGATGGTATAAGGGCATTTTAGGTATTTCAATATGACATGTGTAATGATGGTATAAGGGCATTTTAGGTATTTCAATATGACATGTGTAATGATGGTTTTTTTTTACCTCGTACTTTGTGCAAAAGGGGAAAATTGTAACTTATTCAAAACCTATGTTTTGGTGGCCAAAACCTAGGTTTCCAATCCAAAATAGCTTTTCACATTTTTTCAAGTGTTTAGGTTACCTTTTTTAAAACCTAGGTTTTGAGTCCAAACCTAGGTTTATTAAAAAAAAGTGTTTGGCTGCCATTTTTTAAAACTTAGGTTTGGGTGAAAAAATTGATTTTTTCCCCTTTCCCAAACAGGCACATAGTCATATAAGTGGCATTGCTTTTTTTTTTTTTGCCATGGTATTGCAGTTTTTAAATTTATACTCCCCTAGCCATAAGAGAATGTTTTATTTAGTCCATATATGAGTCACTTCATTAAATATTTAATGTGAATGTATAAGTTTACCTTTCATTTATTATATATTTACTTTACTTTTATCCATAGTTCAAAAACCTGGACTGACCGGGAACCCAGTGACCCGGGCATTTGAGATGGTCAATCCATGTATAACCCGGAGAGGAATCAACCCGGGAATATTCCGAATTGACCCTCAAAACCCGGCCAACCCGGAGGTTGAACCGGGTTGGCCGGGTTAAATTATTTTATAAAAAAAATTCTTATACCTAAACTAATATTTTCTATTTATTTTCTCCTATAATAACCTCTTTTGAACCCAAAATAATTTCCTGAAATTATTGTACTTAAAATAAGGAAATAACCAAGCCTTTAACAATTCTCCAAAACACTCAAATTCCCCAAATATTCTAATAATTCATAAATTCCTATTAATTAATTCCTAATCACCTCCAAAAATCCTCAACAATTTCCTAGAATATTACATTATTGAAAAAGTTTCTACTGAGTTTTTGAATAATTTTGATAGTATTGATTAAAGGATTGCAAGGAACTAGTGATAGACATTTTTAATTTTGATGTATTGTGTTTTTAAAACAGTTAGATTTTGTTGAATTTTCTTATATTTTAACATTAATGTTGTTATGTTATGTTATTAATTATTAAATTATATTATTTTAATGTAGCCGGTTTGACCCCGAGTCGACTCTCGGTTAAACCCCTGACCCTTGACCCAGTACATCGGCCGAGTCGATCCCTGGTCCGGGTTTTTCAACCTTGCTTTTATCTGGTATAGTAGATATTAAATATGAGTAAAATTGAAAATTTGTTGGATTTTAATGGAAAGTTAATGAATTTTGGGATTTTGAGATTTAAGATTTTTTTTAATCTATATTAAATATGATAGAAATGACTTATAAATAGAATAGGATTGGGTAGCTTATACTAGTACAAAAATAATTAATGACTAATAATTAATGAACAGAAATGAATAATTCAGCGTTGTTAAAGGAGGATAGGGGTAGAGGTGGTCAGTACAGTGTTTCTAAATGGGAAACATGGTTGCCTCAGCCTCATTGGTTAGTTGGAGAAGGGTGTTGGTTTAGAAAGGCGTAACAATTATTGTTAATGGCCCCAAACTATGCTTATTTATTCTTTATACCAAAACTTTAAAATTAATATGAATTTTTAAAGAAAATTATCAGAATCCTAAAATATATCCAAAATTTTGTGAGACATGCTTAGTATCAATCTTCTTATAATGAACTTATTTATAATTCTTATAAAAAAATATTTTAAAATTTTCCTTGTCCCACTGACATTCCAATATATGTAAAATTGTAAATATATGAGTTTGCCAGAAATCAGAATAATGACATTGATATGATATTTGAAGCTTTTTTATCTATCAGATATGATATCTGAAATCCTGAACTTCAAGGGATACGTTGTACAGCTTGAACTTTAGGATAATTGGTGAGCCTAACCATTGCTTTATTACAAAAATACCCTTTCATTTCAAATTAATAAATTAATATTAGCCATGATGTCTCTACTTTATGGAGGTCATACTCTAGAAATATCGGTTACAAAAGTAAAAATAAGGAAAACTCCATCTTTTATATAATTATTTCAAATCAAATACTACTTGATCAAATTTGAACATCAGTACGAAAAAAAAAAAAAACTCATTTGTAAATCATTGAGTCTTCGTTTTCTAATACTGCCTTTTATTTTCCTGCTGAGCTTTTGAATTGGAAATCCGTGATGATACAGTGAACAAAAAATCGGACCGGCCGGTTCAACGATCCAGCCCGGTTGAACTAAAAAAATCGGGAGGAGTTTGACCCGACCAAACCGGGTTGAACCGGTCAAAACCTGCCAACCCGGGGGTTAAACCGGGTTGGCCCCTTTTTTTTTAAAAAAAAAATATATTTTATTATAATTCATCTAATTACTAACTTTCACTTCACTCAATTTTAGAAATTAGGAAACTATAATATTTTAAATACTATTTTACTTGCATATACGTAATATTTAATTATTGTTACTCTTAATATTTGTATTTTAGTCTGTGCATTGTAGAATAATATTTATTTTCACGTGTAATCAACTAATATTTTCTCTTTTTCCCTTTATAGAAACATTAGAATATTCATATTTGATGAATCATGCATACCTATCTACATTTACATTTTGATATTAGTGATTATTAATGTTAATATCGATAAAATTTTATTATTTTTAATATAACCGGTTTGACCCGGTCCGACCATTGACCCTTGAACAAGTTCCTCATCTAGTTCGATGCCCGGTCCGGTTTTTTGAACATTGCCTAAACTTGAACCATTGAGTCAATTGAGATTCTAGTAATCTATAATTTGAGTATTTATTAATGGTTGTCACTAAGCTTCCCACTAACTAAACAGATTACAAAAGCATTTTGTTATAATGTTCTTTTCTTTTAGTGAGCACTACATATCATTATTCTACAAACTAGTTTTATTCAATCAAGATTAGCTTCTTGCTTAAAAGCTGTTGATAGCCAATAATATTATTAAAACTTATTGACAGCTGTTTCACCCATTGAGGTGCCTACAATCAACAATTTAAATTAAATCTTGGGCCGTTGATATACTTAAAAGATGGCATGTCCTAAGTTACCGGATGAGAGATCCAAAAAGATTAGCTTATTGCTTAAAAGATGGTTATCAATAAGAAACAAGATTTTGGCCAAAAAATAAGATACAAAATTGCTTTCCTTGTTAGCCAGATAGGTAGAAGGTATTATCCTCTCACCATGTACGTATGATAAAGGACCAATTCCAATAAACAATAAAATTAAACTGTTAGCTGATATAACTACAATAAACAACAATGTTCCTAAAACCTTTTGACAAACATAAATTTAGACTATTCAGGATTTCAAAATAACTCTATGATAACTGGTGAGACAACCATGAGTTTATAATTGATTATTGAATCCCCATATTCAACGGTTGTCATTTTGAATAACTCCACCAAATCTAGTTCCACCATCCCTTATATCAAAACCATCTAGCTTAAAATTAATATCTTTGAAGGTTAATGTTAGTTGGTCTAACGGTAACAGTATAAGGCATTATTAAATCCATTGAAGTTTTGAGTTCTAATTATAGAGCAAATTTGCATTGGGAGAGGAAGTTATGAACCCTAAAACTAGAGTAGTAAGTTGTTCAAATACATGAAAATAAAATCCAGAAGAAACATTGATTACTAATTGATATATATAAATATAAAGAATGTGGATGGAGATGAATGTTAATTTCTTAAAAATAATTTTTTAATTATTTATATTAAAAACTTCTCACTCCGATCCTAATTATAAAATCAAATTGACTTTTTTGGATAAATTAAATATATAAAATTAATCACTCTAAACTAATTTATTTTACTTATAAACTAAAGTATAATCTAATTATATATAATATATATTAAAAATTAATGGTATATTTTATTTCCTTAGTAAATATCAACATTATCGATTAGTGGAAAGTACTCCCTCCGGTTCTATTTATAAGAATCCGAAATTTGAATTATTTTGGTAAAAAATATAAGAGCTCGTCTTGGAATTTGTCATCATTCAATGCCATTTTTCTTATTTTGCCCCTACTTATTAACACCCCCTTTCATAGTATTTACTAATACTCCTACTTGTATTTTCTCTCTCTAGTCTCATCATAAATAAGGATAATATTAGAAGAATAATTATTTTTTAGACATATTTATAACTCAACTAATTTTTACATATTTTCTTAAAAAACATTGTTTAACGGCTAAACTTTTATAGATACGAGCGGAGAGACTACATCCTTAGAGGAAGTCATGAATAACTAATGCAAGAATAAATGATGTCAGAGTGGGCTTCAACTCGACGCTCCTAAAGTGCGTGTTTTATGCTGGAGACATCATTAATTATCAGCATGTTTGGATTTGGATTGGCTTATAATCATAAAATAAGTGCTTATTTTTGGGGCAATTTGAAGCAAAATTAGCATGTTTGGTTGGATTTAAGTAAATTTGACTTATGAGTAATTTATACTTTATAAATCAAAATAAGATATAAACGGTTTAAAACAGCTTATTTTTTATTTATAAATCACTTATAAGGTGGGATCCACAAATTTTGACTTATTTTTCACGTCTAATAACAACTAACCCAAACATATACAATCTGACTTATGAAAAATAAGTCACTTATAAGTCATTTTTTCCACAGCTAATCCAAACATAAATCTTATTACACAATCTGATTTATTTTCAATCTGACTTATATATAAGTCATTTTTCCATAAGTCAATCTAAACACATACTATTAATATCATTAAAAAATTTTAAATATATTTATTTATATTTATTAAAAATAATTCTCTAGTCAAAGATCATTCTTACCATTAATAATAACATATGAACAAATGGAACTAACTTTTTGTGTGTTTATTACTAGGGTTAATAAAACTTTTGGTCCTTAAACTTTCATTCAATTTTGTTTTTGGTCCCTGAACTTTCAAATCGATGGTTTTGGTCATTGAACTTTTGGTCAATATTGGTTTTGATCATTGAACCTTCAGTCAATTTTGGTTTTAGTCCCTGAACTTTCAATCAATTTTGGTCATTGATCATTGAACTTTAAAAAAAAACTTAAAAAAATCAAGGACCAATGGTTATAAATGATACAAAATTTAGGGACTAAAACCACAAATCTAAAATTCAGGAACCAAAACAAAAAATGGAGTGAAATTTAAAAAATATTAAGTATTATTACTAATATCAATAATATTGAGAATGATGATCTTATTAGTAAAATGAAAAAAGAAAAATGAGTGGGTGATTTATATGTGAAAGGCAGTACAAGAATTGAAGATAGGATCAAAGTGAGTGGCATAAAGTAATCAGTAATGGCATTGCTGCAGCCTGCAACTGACAAATTGCAGATATAATATATATATAGTTATGTATATATGTACCATGGCCAAAAAGTTATGTATATATGTAGAGAGAGAGAGAGAGAGAGAGTGAGTGAGTGACAGAGAGACAGACTGTGAAGCCTCTTCCGCCGTAGCCGCCGTCACTTGCTTGTCCTCCCCCTTCCCTTTCCTTTTCCTCATTAATGCCCCTCCTCCCCTCATTTCCCATTTTACCCCTACATCTACCTTCACACAAGTATTTATTATTTAATACTAATTATTCAGTCAGTTTAAATATTTTTAAATTCATTTAGAATATTCTTTTTTTCCCTCTCTAAACTTTTATTATCAAATTTTAGAGTGTTTTCAGTCCATTAACCTCTTTTGATAACAAGAGTAATGATATCATAAGATTATCCAAGCCGTGATTTGTTTTTTCACTGATATCAGCTCTGATCTCTTGTTAAGATTTCTTACTCTTTTTTTTTTTGGGTTAAAGGTCATATTTACCCCGGAAGTATGCACGGTAGATCACATTTGCCCCGGAAGTTTTTTTAGGTCCAAATTTGCCCCGGAAGTGTGCAAAGTGGATCATATTCGCCCTTTACCGTTAAAAATTTTTTACCGGTAAAGGGTGAATATGATCCACTTTTGCACACTTCCGGGGCAAATTTGGACCAAAAAAAAAGGTAAAGGACGAATATGATCCACTTTACACACTTTCGGGGCAAAATTGGACCAAAAAAAACTTCCGAGGCAGATGCGATCCACCGTGCATACTTCCGGGGCAGATGTGATCTTTAACCCTTTTTTTTTTGTTAAGATTTCTTACAACTCTAAGGGAGATCGAGAAAGGGGGGCGTCTTTAGCTAGAAAGTGCTTGTTTGGCTTTTTGAGAGCCAGAAGCCATTCTGTGGATATTGGGGGCATGTTTGGATCTCACTTCTGGAGGCCAGAAGTGGATCCCAAAATCAGAAGTCATTCTGAGAAAAAAAATTATGTTTAGCCTCACTTATTTTGAAAATGACTTTTGATCCAAAATGACTTCTGCAACGTGAAAAGTCAGAAGCAAAAAAAAGTGACTTTTGGCTTCTGACTTCTGACTTCTAGTGAGTCCCACGCCTTTTGTTATGTATAATTTAATAAAGTGGGTAGAAAAATTAGACTGTTAGACCCCTAAAATTCTCAAATAAGATAATTTCTTTTAATTTAAAATTTTCTTTTTATCTCCAAAAATTTACCATAACAATTTCTAACTATTTTTCCCCACAATATACTCCTTTGAGCTAAAAATATTATTTTTAAAAATTATTTTCCTGAAAATAAGGGAGAAACTAAGCCTTTAATAAGAATATATGCATATTAGATATGTATTATTTAATAATAATGATGCCTTTTTTAGTAATGTTTTATCTAAACGTGCTTTTCAATATAATCATCCAAACATGTTTCTAAAAATCAGATTGAAAAAAAGTCACTTTTATCATCACAAATCCAAACATAAATCACTTCACACAAATGACTTTTATCCAAAAGTCATTTCTGAAAAAGTCATTCTAAAAAAAGTCACTTCTCCAACGGCAATCCAAACACACCCTGGGATGTTTGGGTTCATTCATTCCTAAGAGTACTTCTAGCCCAAAAGGGTTTCTACAATGGTAAAAGTCAGAAGCTGGATTGAGTGGATTTTGGCTTCTCTTAAAGTCCTTCTTGGAGAGAGAAAGGGGAAGAATGATGGGTTTCACGCCTTTTATTGTATGTTATTTAATAAAGTGGGTAGGAAAATTAGACTATTAGACCCCTAAAATTCTCAAATAAGATATTTTCTTTTAATCTAAAATTTCTTTTTTATCTCCAAAAATTTACCATAATAATCTCTAACTATTTTCTCCAACAATATCCTCCTTTGAGTTAAAAATGTAATTTTTAAAAATTATTTTCCTTAAAAGAAGGGAGAAACTAAGCCTTTAAAATCCTCAAAAAGCCCCAAATTTCACTTTTTCTTTCTAAATTATAAGAATATATGCATATTATATATGTATTATTTAATAACAATAATGTGTATTTTTTAGTAATTTTTCATCTAAACTTACTTTTCAAAATAATCATCCAAACATGTTTTAAAAGTCAGATTGAAAAAAAGTCACTTCTATCATTACAAATCCAAACATAAATCATTTCTTATAATCTGACTTTTTTCCACTCTTACTTATGAAAAAGTCTTTCTGAAAAAAAAAAACCAATCCAAACACACCCAAATCGGCCCCTGAATTACACCATCTGATTACTTCTTTAAAATTACAAGTAAAGTCTAAGGAAGGGGATTAATCATAACCAGTTTCTAAAAAGTCATTAAATTATATTTAAACCCCTAGAAAGCTATTTAATATTAAATCGCATGTGTTGGGAATTGTTAATACAGCTTAATAAATTGTTATTGATAGCTCTTTATAAACATAATTGTCATTGACAACTAAATGAGCTAGATTGACAACTCCTAACAATTCGATTCAATATCACTTGAGTCTCTAGGAATTTCAATGTAATTTAATGATTTTTTAAGACCTGATTATGATTAATTACCTTCCATATGACCTAATTGTAATTCTCCCATTTTTTAACACTTAAGGGACTAACCTCTCGAGTATGCAATAACCATCGAGGTACACATATTATAGCTTAAAAAACAGGGACCTCTGATAACCGTGTTATTGTAAGACTCCAACAGGGACCCCTCATTTGATCCAAAAAAAAAAAAACAAATACCTCTCATAACCATGTTTTTTCCATACGGTTCGCTCTAAAATCAAACTCAGGACGATATGTCTTGAAGGGATCAAGTCTCTGCCACTTGAATTAGCACTTTGTTGGTGTCTGCTAACCCTTTTTAACACAACAAACCAATGCTAACCCTCTAACATAGTAAACCAATTTGAACTGAGAAGGCTTCCAGTTAATTTTAACCACCAATTTCATAGATGTTAATTCTATAAATTTAAACAATAACTCTACATTTAAATATTAACAAAACATAATTATATAATTATTTGATTCAATACATAAGACTCCAATCACGTGAAATCTGGAGAGCGCGAAATGTACACAATCTTTACCCTGTACACACACAGATGCCACAGTTTTAAAATTCAGTCACCATAAATTCTATTGAGGATTGACATTATTAAGTGACTGAAAATAGCAAAATCTAAGCCACTAAAAACTTAACATGAACGTTTAATAATTTTAACCAAGGGCGTCTTATCAATTAAACATGCGTGCCTATTCTTATTCATATTTAAAAAAAACATTAATGTCAATATTTAAAACATTACACAAGACCGCAAATCGGAAAAACGATTTAAAAAAAAGGGAAAAAATCATATCCATTCTAAAAAAAATTCATATCCATCGAATGGGTGTATCCATATCTATAACCACTTGATCAATGACTAGAGAAATAGCAATACAGAAAAGTTAAAATTTACTTTCCAATAGACACATTTTTCTGTGTATAAATATACACATATTATAGCTTATTAATGATTTTATTCTACTCCTCTTGTCCTTAAAATAAGATCTGGCGGAGGGAGTATATACTATACATAATGACATCCCAACTATCCAAACAAATTAGGCTCAGATGGCGATAGACTGACAGTCAAGCAACAACATAGCTATACTAAGAATCTTTCATCTCATCAAGTTGTTACTTACCAACTTCTCAGCAAATTGACTCCACACGTTGGCTCATCTCATCAAGTTGTTCCTTACCAATTTCTCAGTAAATTGACCACAGACATTGACTCATAACAAAGTGATAATTTCAATGCAATTGTTTCAAAATATGACGCCAGTATTGAGTCAATTCACATAACCTTTTCCCCTTTCATTTGAATTGCAACAACTACAGCCAAAAACAACAAAAGAGAATAACTAGAACAAGAAAAAAGAAAACCTTTGATTTCTTAATGGATTAGGACTCCGGATCGGCATTGTGCCATCCCTTTGTGCACGGAGGAATACTCATGAATTCATCAAATTCTTTTACGTGAATGTCACAGCACTTCCACTGAAAAAAACACATGAGAATAAGGAGGGTTTAGTTCTGAAGATCCAGAGACACAAATTTATACACTAATATAAACAAAGTGGAGTGTGCAGTAAATTAGTGAATGCCCACCCCTCTCAAGCGGTCATGAAAAACAGCAGGACCAGGGTGGTAGCTACATGCAGCATCATGATTATCTTTTTCCTTGAATTCTTTACCGCATCCCTGATTTTTGCATGTCTGGGTCTCATTTATATCAACCATCTTCTTAGGTTGTTTTGAAACAGCAGTTGATTTGCTTTCAGATGAGGCATTTACAGCAGGATTCAAAGGTTTGCTTTGAGAACCTAAAAAACAGAACAAAGGAAATTCGACTCAAGAAGCTTCATGAAGGAAATTACATAAGAATAGTAAAAGAACGGTAGGAAGGTACATCCTACATATCCAACAGAGCTATTTTACTGCATTTAACTAATAACAGGTCAAAATGTATACCATGATCTGAACAAAAGAATCCCTGTCGACACCTGGAACATGAATCCCTTGATGATGCATTGGTAGTTGAAGCCAGCACTGGAGCTGGGGCAGATACAGTATTCTTTTTAGGCTGTGCAAATACTTGCTTCTCTGTTGTGTGTTTTCCAGTCTTGCACCTTGAAAAAGAAAACTTCGGTCAACAGATGCTAAAAGCATCAAACATAGAGAACATAAGCTGTTCCAAGCATGCTAAAAGCAAAAAAGGTTAAATGGAAATATTTCTGATTCCAAGTATGCAGATGTCAGTGTGATAAGCCGTTGCGTCACTAGTACATTGAAAATATATTAACAAAAACCCTATCTTCTGCCTGTGCTCGATGCAGAATATGATATATATTACTGTTCTGGCTCGGTGGAAAAATAAATTTCAAAACAAATGTGATATCAGCCTCAGATAACAGACCGTGCCAAAGAGCACATAGTTTCACATTCAAATGTACTAACTTAGATAAATTTTCCATGGAACTATAACTGGCAGACCCCCCTTTCTAGTTCCTCTCCATTAATTTTTGTGTCAGAGGCTCATATCAATATTTTCCCCAGCAATGAATGATTGCTGGAAAAAGCACCATTGATTTTTAAGAATTTATTTTAATCAGCAATGGAAGAAGGTATCAGTAGGTTACTGACATAAAAGAAGATGTAAAATAGTAAAATCAATCAAGCCAAGCAAATGAATTATATTAGATATGACACCTATAGCTTGCAATCTCCAAAATCCAAGTGCTTGATTATATGAATTTGATTTCTCAGTGTTAAAGACTCAACTATAATCTACGTATAGGTAATACTCAAAATAAGGTTAACTCTTTTAAAATGACCAGTTGACAGTAAATTAAACTTTGATATTGACAAAAAGAAGAGGAAAGAAATGGGAGAAAAAGAAGTCTCACCCTGGAATTGCTAAAAACATGCTAAAATCATGACTTCTTTTCTTGCAGCAACTCCATTCTTTCATACCATCATGAAATATAGGCTAGAAAGTAAATTTAAAGTTTAATCAATTGGAAATTTAAATGAGGAATCACTACAAGAAAGAAAGAAAAAAGCAATGGTGAAGAATTAAATGGAAATGCATGGACTTACTCCCTGATGAAGCCAAGATGCCAGTTGTCATATCCAAATCTCAAACATGCCAGATGAAGAATGATCATTAAATTCAGTAAGAATGCAATGTTATAAATAAACAAAAAAGAATAAAACAACGGATCGTTATTCATATAATACGTAATGAATTGGTAATGATATTATTATTGACAAACATATATTTATGATTTCTCAGGAAAAAAAAACATGAATAAAAACAAATGTAACCGCGTGTGTATGTCCATTAAGAAGGCAACCAGTAAATAAATTCATGAAATTTCTGCCAGAGTACCAGTTACACAAGTCCACCGACATGGATGGGATATTAATTCTTTTCAGAACCAAAAAAATTAAAATTTCAAAGAAAAGACAACAATTTTGCAGAATAAGTTTAATAAGTATCATCACATGGTCAATTTCAGAATATGGTAGATAACAGTATTTTAGCACATGAGAATTACTACAGAATCAAACAGAATTCACATGAAGCAGATAAATCATCACAGATTCTGCAATAAAATGGATATGAAATAAACTAAGGCAGCCAGAGAGAATCTTCAATAGTAACCCTGAAACCCTGTAGTCTAGATGAGGGCAACAGCATGGTTCATTTTGAAAACCATTCTAAAGAGTTGAGAAGGTTTGGCAAAATGAAAATGAACCACGCATTATAGAAACGAAATGGATCAATCTCATCAAAAAGTGAATGATTAGCTAATGACTGGAATTAGCAAGCAGATATAAGATTTATTCCCCACATTGATAGGATCAACCGCCAGAAAACAAAAATACTAAATCACCAGTCCAAGACTATCTCCTACATTCGGCTTGTGTGAGAATCTGGAGCACCAGAAAATCATATCATCATCGTAGCTCCGAATGTTCCCACCCAAAATTTTCTGCTAGAATTTTCTTTCAGAATCCATCGACCTATAATATACACTCAAAAGCTTCCCATTATCCTAGTGATTAAGATATGGGTGTGAAACTTTTAAGCTCTACAGCTCTTCTTCCATAACAACACAGGTTCTTAACCAAAACCCAGAAGGTATTGTTATAATGCTCCTTCAATTCATAGCAGTGTACAAATTATTCCCATGGTGATCCAAAAACTCCAATGGATAAACTGAAATGTCATTAGTTCACATTACACTCTAACAGTGAAAAACCAGCAAAAAGAAGCAAATTAAAATCTGAGACGACAGGCATGTATGCAACCAAATCAGGGTGGCTTCACATAAGTAAGTAACCCAAGTCAACTTTTCACAGAAACAACTTGACAAAAGAAAACTCAATAATCATCTAGTTTTAGAGCTGAAAATCAATAATCTCAAACCCTAAACAATCCACTAGTAGAACTTCCAACAGGCAAGTCACTATTTTCAAATCATAAGACCACATAAACCAATAAGATTTTCAGGAATCAGAAAACCCATCATTGTCAATTCCATTTGCAGTCAAAAGGGGGTAAGCAAAACAAGAGAGCTGGTGAAACATAAGATATAAGGTAAGAGGGGAAAAGGGGGGAGATTGATTTAGCGTACCGATTCATGGTATTGACAGGAACCATCAGGGTTATCGTCCTCAGTGAAAAAGGCCTCGCAGCCAATCCTCTGGCATTGAAGCTTCAAAGGTTGATGTTCCATGAAGACCAAAGCACAGATCAGAAAGAAGGCTCTCTCTCTCTCTCTAGAATGATGGGATGCTCTGCAAAACAGAAACTTTTTTACAGTGATAGATGGCGATGGGTCTTTAAAGGAAAAATCGCGAAGAATCAATTCATCTGTGTTCCCGGCAACTTCTTGGGAAAATTGTTTAAATACTCGCATTAAAATTGATCATTATTACACACAAAAATTCTGTCTTTATTTATATATATATATATATATATATATAGATATATTTATATTCTAGCTCCATCCCAAAATATATGCTTCAATTTTAGTGAAAGTGTGTCCCAAAATATAAATTTTATTTTAGATTTTATTAAATATTAATTGCATTTTTTCTATTTTACCCATTGTTTATTTTTTTCTCAACGCATTCTATTTTATCCTTATTATATCTTACTATTTGTCACATTCTCTCTCTTTTTCTTTTCCCCTTGCATTTTCTCTTATATTTTAAATATCAATACATTTATTAATTTTATTTTCAAAAATATTTAATAGTTATATATAGATATCTATTCTTGACAAAATTTCATTGCATCCGGAACAAAGTTACCAGAAAATTTCAATGGCTGTTTCCCTGTGGCCTCTTAATTTCAATTTGAAAGCCGAGAGTGTGATTAATCACAATTATTCCTTCTAATATTTTATTGCAATTAATTTGTGAAATTTATTTATGAAAATAGTACTACTATCCTATTATCAAAATACTCATAGATTAAAATAGAGTTGAACCGAACTCAAGGATCTCTGTTCAACACCTGACCCAAATTATTTAATGGTTCGGACAAACCTGATATATTTTTGAATAAATATAACTCTGGTTAAATTTATATGATTATAGACAGGACATAAGTTGTTTACATTGATTAACATTATATTTCTCTTATTTCAACTAAATTGTTTCGTAAGGGCTGTCCAATAATTATATCACAACTAGAAAAATAAAAATAAAGAAGTGGCCAGGCAAGGTTTTGATTGTAGTTGATTGACGTAAATAGTGGACTAAATATCAGAACACATCTTCCAGAGAGAATTTTCTAAAATAAAGTTCAACCACAAAATATGAAACCACTAAATACTAAATAGAAGAAAATAGCTAACTAGTGTCCGTGATGAACGAAATGAACAGCATAAGCAACAAGGGAATGGGCCTATTATTCTCTTTTCTTATATACACTATCCAATGAATACAAACAAAAATTCTATGCCTATTAACATCAGACTTTCTCAGTGAGTTTCATCCATTAGCAGCGATGAATATTATGCAGACTTGTTGATCTGAAATGTCTGTCAGCCATAGAAGTTACAGTTGAAACAGTGTAGAAGAAGAAGAAATTGTGGGTCACAGTCACAGAGTTCCTTTGACTTCAATCATGGAAGCTTTCTCCTGTTAGAACATGATACACAGATGGAAAAATGCATGTCAAGGACATATTACTAGGCACGTAAACACACGGCACAAAGTTAATTCTAGAATTGTAATAAATCCCAGTCCAAAAACAAAGGGAAAATGTAATAAATCAAGATAGGAAGAGAGAAGAGCATAAGTTTCAAGAAATTGCGAAACTAGCAGCTTTGAACAAACATTTTCACACACACACACACACATATATATATATATTGACCTGAACATTTTCACAGATATAGAACATAGTAAAGCATCCTTGATTTTTAATCTCACTTGCAACCTTAGGCCATTAGTATTTGTCTCTCTAATTATTAAAAAAAAAAAAACACACACACACACACACAAAGCAAGAAGTCAGTGAGGTGAATGTTGGGTCCAAACACTTCCCCTATGTTATCTTTTCCTAACTTTCCTTTCCAGGTCATGGGACTTATACGTAACTCAAAAACAAAAAACATAGCAAGAGCTAATCAAGGACTGAACATTTAATCTTTGAAATAAAGTAAAATTAAAAAGAAGAAAAAAATCACGCCTTTTAAAATGTGGCATGTCAAGACTAGCAAAAAACTGAAATTTAATGGCTAGCTGCTGCGAGTGAATGAAATTGTCTGCTCATATTACCTCATTCTGTGTACTCGTTCGTCCATTGCTCTCAGGGGGGAACCAGTGCATTAATACACCCAGATTCATGACAGCAGGTATCAATTTGAACAATAGCGGGGTTGTAACCTGGAAATCATTAGTTATCAAGTTAATATTCCATTTTTTACAAGGGTTAAGGGTCAAAAATACACATGTGATTTTGTCAAAAGTTCATCCAGCACCAAATGTTTTTTTTTACCAAAAATATACATGAACTTTCAAATTGGATCAAAAATCACATTTACAGTTATATTCCAAAAGGAAGCGTTTGATGCTGGACGAACCTTTTTACAAAATTACATGTGTAATTTTTACCATAATTTAACTGTAAATGTATGTTTTTGATCCAATTTTAAGTTCATGTCTATTTTTTGTCCCAAAAAAAACATTGGTATTGGATGAATTTTTGACAAAATCACATGTGTATTTTTTACCCTTAACCCTTTTTACAATTAAATTAAACATTATTGAAAAAAAAGGCATCTTGTAGGGAAATGAAACTTACAAGACTAAGAGCTGTCGTCCCAAGGAGGAGGAGATACATTTTGCCCTGTGGTGATAGGTGCAATTAGTTAGCAAATATAGTACGAAAATGCTTCTCAATGACAGCATGAAGAATGGAAAAGGCAACGTATCCAATAACAACAGAAGCGTGATTAGTGCAAGATATAATAAGTAATGGCAAGTTTCTTTCATGCTCACAATAATATGTTTTCTTCTCAATTTACTGACAGTTCATTATAGGCATAGCAGTGCGGGGCTCTTCTTGCATTTTAGGCCTTAGCAGTACACAAATTAAATCATCTTCCCACAATCAATTTTCAAACTTCAGCTTTCATTTTCAAACGTGATTAGTGCAAGATATATCTAAGCAGATTGATGGGGTGACATATTGGCAACACATATATTGATTAACGTATATCTTGCAAGGTGTGATATGAAATACTGCAGAAACAAAGCATGCACAGAAGATGACCAATAATGTCCATCAGATGGAAATGTCAGGAGCTAAGCTGCACAGCAATCTGTTATGTGAAACAGTATGACAAGAGAAAAGTACCTCAACAAGATGAAGATTTGAAGCACGGCTGAGAAGAACAAAAGCAAACTCTCCAATCTGAGCAAGTGAAATCCCAACCTATATTGTCATGAATACAGCCATTCAGTACTCATGATTTGTGAAAATGTTACTGAACAAACTATCGTCCAAAAAGCTGAGGCAACTTACCAGAAACGATGTCCGAACACTATAACCAAAGGCTTTAGTAACAACAGCAGCAACAGCAGTCTTAACAACTATAACAAGGATAACAGATGCCAGCAGTATATCTACATGGTTCCATAGGAAATGTACATGTATAAGCATCCCAATACTTGAGAGGAAGAGAGCAGCAAACAGGTTCCGAATTGGTTCCACCTACAATATATTTACTCTAGTTAGATGTAACATTTTTTTTATCACAACCAAAACACCCCTTAAAATAGAATCAGCAAATCAACCTAAGAGTACCTGATCCAAAGTATGCTGTGCAAAGTCTGTCGTAGAAATCATAACACCAGCAACAAATGAACCCAGCTCGAGGCTAAGGCCAAGCTTGTCACTGCACTGAAAAGAGATTTCAAAACATCAAATGATATTTGACTACTTAAGGATTTCAAAAGTTACCGACACCAAAATAATATGATGCTGCAGTTATTTGCTTGCTCAAAATGGAGACATTGGTTGACTTAACCTTATCAGCCCCTTTCATACTTCAATAATTATGAAGGCTGACCTACAGGTTTGCTTTTAATATTTTCTAAAAAGTTGTGATTGGAATTACAAAACAAACGTCCCCTGATACATGAGAAAGAATGATCATTTTTTCCTTAATTATAAAAGAATAAAGCATGGAAAGATGAGCAGCCAATGTCATTAACAAATCGAGCCAAAAAAAAAAAATACTGACTAGGGTGCATTATCTCACCCATGCTGATAGTAAGCAGAATGCCACAGCAGCTAGCTGATAAAGTTCATTTGTCTGGAGTACAAGAAAAGAAAAAACAAGTCAATATAAAGCCCATAATTATCAGAAAAATGTACTTGTGTATGTGTGAATGGGCGCATCTGAGAATCACCTGGGATGACAGCTGCATCATCAGTTTTAGAAAGAAGGGAACAAACGACCAACACAATATAGATATCATCATGAGATACATGGACAATATTAGCAACCTGAAGTTGAAAATAGTTAGATCAGATGCTACCTCAATCACTACAGATTCTACCAAAATTTAACATACAGAAAAATAAAAACAAGTGAAAAAGGATATAGTAACATCATAAGTTTCAGTTGGCTTTCACCAGTACAAGGGGTTACTTATGTTGATATAGGAAAGAGAAAGAAACTTTGTGAATGAAAAAATAAAGCAAGAGGAAATATAAACGCACACGACAAAGACTTACAACTTTCCCATTGAAATTATTCCTTGTAAAAGGCCACTGGTGCCACCCAACACTGGGAGCAAAGCAAAGAGTAAGCCCACAGCACAATCCTAATTCAAAAAGGAAAATGAATTAATGATACGTAAGATGAATAAACATTTGACCAATCACAACTTGGAAAATACCTGAAAAATTAGAGTTCCAATTGTCACTTGACCATGTAGAGAATTGTTTATGTTCCGTTCCACTAAAAATTTCACTACCTGGTAAGAGATAGAAGACAAGGAAAAATCTTGCTTAGAATCTAATAAGTTCTAACGACAAATGAATAAGACGTCATATGTAGTTTAAGGGAAAATGTATGACAGTATATTTTTATTACCACAGCTGTTGATGACATGGACAGAAAGGAACCAACAAATACACCTTCTGACAACTTGGCTCCAAATAACTGCAAAGCACGATGACAGAAATGCTCAGTTTCCATTTAGAAATAATCATAGCTAGTAGCTTCTAACAAAATCTACATTACAATGTAACCACTACCATACCATGGTAAGAATGCCGCACAACAACATAAATGTTGCAATTTGAAGCAGTCCACCCAAAACAGCAACAGGTCCCACCGCTTTTAACTACATGGATAAAAATCTCAGAATAGCTTTATGCAAAACACGCTTCTGAAGGACAAAGATAGCAAACCTTTGATAAAGAGAACTCCAGCCCCAGAGCAAACAGAAGAAAAACAACCCCAAACTGTGCAACAGTTTCAACCTGTATACAAAAAATAAGTAAGCAGCCATCAAACACAAAATAATTGAATGATAACACATATATAAAAAACATCATACAACAAATCCTGGTGTTACACCTTCTTTCAAATTATTCTATGAAAGAATTACATCAAAATATACAGAAGTTGATGGTTGCTATTAATAAAATATCACCAATATTATATCTCCAAATACTGAAAGATGATCTAAACTCTATGGGCAACCTCCCCATATTTGATTCAAGAATCGCATCAGATGTCTTATTAATGTGTTATTCGCAGAAGAAATTGATTAGGGCAGCTTATCTTCAATGTTCCTCTTTCATCCAGTTCATAAACTTTTGTATTGTATACGTTATGGCTCATAATCAAGGTCTGAATCTGCACTTGAAGATAATGCCTTGGGGTCATATTTTGAGGTCCAAGTCTTTATTATAGACTATGGTTGGCGTGAAGAATCATTCAATAGCAGTGTGAACACAAGATGATCATCATTACAAGTTGAAATAAACAAATCCAAATTTCACAAGAAACTCAGCAGATATCAGCTAATGATAAAAAATTCCTGTAAAAATGGCAATCAGAATCTCCAACAGAAATTATGAACCATAAATTTTGAAAACAGAAGAGACTAGACTAGGCGTATCAAAGAAATAGTAACAGCTAAACTACTTTTGCTAAAGAAGATCCCAAGAGATGTTTTAATGACATACCTGTACCATTTCACTAATAAAATTCAATCCCCCAGGTCCAATAAGGGAGCCAGCAAGGAGATAGCCCACAATGACCTACAATATGGGTAAAATATTAGAAGACTGAACCTCAGCATTCCCATTTTATAGATCACATTATTCAGTAACAATCAAATAAATGACTTAAAATACCACAAGACAATGTTGGATGAGCAATCAACTAAAAAATATAGAAAAAGAAAAAGAAAAGCCCTAGATACAAAAATTAGCTACTGTAACAAAATACATACCGGTTGGCCTAAACAGGAAAAGAGAATTCCACCAATGGCTGCAGAGACTATCACAACCACCAAATCTGATATTAGCCTGCATAAATTTAAAGCAGTGCAATAACAGATCAATCAGTAAAATCAAGAAATATGAAAGGGGCACTAGCAAGCAATGTATACCATTCGAATTCGATTAGAAGTAACATAATTAGCAGAGACAAAAGCTCTCCATGTCAAGGAAGCGCAAACAACTCAAAAGCATTTTATATAACCTCCATCAAACAAATACAGAAAATGTGGGACCCATTTTATCATCCAAAACAAAAACAAATAATCGGGGGAAGCATTAATTTTTCAATTCTGCACCAATTTCTTGATGGTGACCTATAATGACGCAAAATTACCTATAGTGAGTTTAACATGCCACACAGATTACAGACCCATCAACAACTGAAATTTATTTCCAAAAAGGGGAAAAACATTCCCAGAAATCTAGCATTTTGCTGTAGTTATATCTGATTTTTTTTAAAAAAAAAATCTATGATTGAAAATAAATTACAAGAATAAAAGTCATAATAAATGTCAACCTTAAATCCAACTGAAGTACTGGGTATTTGGATTTCTTGTTTGACATCACAAAAACATTGTCCTGCCATGTAGTAGGATAAACAAATACATAAGTTGGATGAAAACTAATAATTTAAAAGCATAATGTATAACCAATAAAGGCTTTGCATCACAAGTCAGAACACCTTTCTGTCAATCAAGGTTGTTGCATCATCAGAATCTTCATTCTCCAGGGAAAACACATCTTGAAGTTGAAATGATCTGGTGCCACTGATAAGGGGGAATATTCAGTATAAATGACAAAAGGCCTTCTGATTATTATAGAAAACTACATCTAATCACCCATTATAAATGACTAGTTTATGATATTTAAATGTAATAAAAATATAAGTCAGTTAGTTTAGTGGAAAATAGCTGTTAGAACCCAACTGATAAAGTAGCATCCTATTTATAGGCATAATCCATAGCTGACTTTATTAGTTGCATTCTAACAGCTATTTTCCACTAAACTAACTGACTTATATCTTTATTACATTTACATAGTTTATTATTAACATATCATACTTTCCCTCCTGAGTATCATTTCTCTTGCTTTTATCATGAGTAATTTTAGCTACAGTCTCCAGTACACCCTGCAAAATATGACAAAAATGTCTATAACACACATTCACATAAACAATAACATAGCTCGATCATCAATAGAGGATTGTGTTTCTACATTATAGAAACAAAAGGCAAAAGGCTGTCACAAAATGAATCTGAGGGGCTAAGATTTGAGAAAAACAGTACAAGTGCTGTACAAAACAAACAACTTTCAGCGATAGATTCATGGGGGAGTTATATAAAATTAACCAGCATATTGCAATGAAAACATTATTTCTCCGCATAATAAAATGCATTTTTCTTATATGAAAGAATTTACAGCACAAAATATTTGTGCAAACTATGCTCACAAAAATAGGGGTACCTGTTGATCAGCTACAGTATTGTTGAAGCTATTCTTATCAGATCCTAATAAAGATGAAAAAGAATAATTAAATCCACTGACAAAGCTTTAAACAACCCTATGAGCTACATGATTCATATGATGCATAGTGAACCATGAAAATCAGATGAGTCAGTAATGAGACATAAAATTAAACATGGTGTACAGAGGACAAAGCTATCAAATCATTTATTCCCAAAACACAAAGTAATGCTACAATTCACCACCTAACAAATACCCACTGGTACAAGCATAGAACAAGTAACTTTTGGGGAAGTAAAATTGACAATCAAGCATAACCTCTGTAAGTTTCCGTGACGGATGAGAGACGTTCATTTAACCACACATCCTAGGGTACCTAGCTTAGAAGAGAAAATTAAGAGAATTTAAAAGAATACAAAAAGCAGCTTTCACTAACATCCCAACCATGTCAATCCTCCAAGAACATGAAGCAGATCTAGATGTTATGGTCAAGTGAGAAAACTCCCTAAACCATGCTACTTAGGAATTAATCCTGCGGGAACTCTATCCAATATGGAAAAAATTTTCTAATAAGTTGAAATACATTGCTACTTTCGCAAGCTGATTGGTTGAGTACTTTAGAGACAGACAAGTTCCCCTTTCGATGCCAACAGAATTTCATTCAACACGACCGAATAAACCACACCCTACACTAGGAGATTTCCCCCCTGACACTCTGATTTATACTTAAGAGCAAAGATTTATACACTCAATTGTTTTTGATATAATTTAGTTAAAACGTTGCAACAAACAAATAAAATCAACTACTTTTGTGCTCTTGCTCTATTCTCCAGAACTAAGCAGACGATAGAAAAACAAAAAGCAGTTCATAACAAAAGAAAGAAGAAGAAACAATAAGCAAAAAAATGAAACAGCTCCAGGCCCAACTCAGCAAAGATCATTGAACAAAAATATGAAATAGCAAAGTTGGAAAAAGAAAATAAAAACCTTCAGGCTGTTCATTCTCAGAAAACTCTTTCTCAAGGACACGATCGAACATTTTAGCCAAGCTACCATCACCAGGATCCGATGAAGATGAGTTCGGCATATTCCCATAGAACCTTTCTCGTACTTCCTTCTCCGATCTAGCAGGAGCACAAACCCTCGCACAAATCGCGATGAACAAAACACAAAACCAGAATCCAAACATCCCCCATTTCTTGGGGGCTATGACTGCCATCAAATTTCAATGCAAGTTTCGATTTTTTTTTCCCCCTCAGAAAATGTGATTCAATTCAACTGAAGCATTGAAAAGCTAAGAGTGTGAATCAACGAAGAGGGATTCAAAAAAAGGAAACAACTTGAAGCAAAGATTCGATCTTTGAAGATTGGAGAAATATATCAAATATTATTCGGGAAGGTCGTTACGAGATTTGCAGTTTTGATTGCTTAGAGGCGGGATGGGACCGCAGGTGATGATCCAACGAGAAGAGAGAAAATGGATGCTGAAATTACAAAAAGGTTCCGGTGACAGTGACCGAAGTTCGAAGAAGCATGGGGGGTTTTTTGGTAATTTAAGCTCTGTGGAGTTCCATTTCCACCTTACCAGTGAATTGAGGACGAAGGAAAGGGAACCTTTTTTAGTATTATAATCTTTTTTTGGTGGTTGGTCTATTGGTTGAAGTTGTCAACTTTCTATACCTATTTGGATCTGTTAAGTGTCACATTCTTTTTTTTGATAAAAAAATAAAACTTTGTTGTTTAGTTGGAGTGTGATGGAATTGTATTCCTTTTATACTGATTGGTGTGGAGAAATAAGTAAATACAAGTATGGTAAGAGTCTTGTTTAGAGTTAATATAACTTTTGATCTCTGAACTTTTACTTAATTTTGGTTTTGGTCCCTGAATTTTAAAATTTTTGGTTTTGGTCCTTGAACTTTCGGTCAATTTTGGTTTTTGTCCCTGAACTTTGAAATTTTTTGTTTTGGTCCCTGAACTTTAGGTCAATTTTGGTCTTGGTCCCTGAACTTTCAGTAATTTTGGTTTTGGTCCCTCCACTTTAATTTTTTTTTTTGAAGTTTTTTTTAAACTGAGGGACCAAAACCAAAATTATTAAAGTTCAGGGACCAAGACCAAAATTACTGAAAGTTTAGGGACCAAAACCAAAATTACTGAAAGTTTAGGGACCAAGACCAAAATTGACCCAAAGTTCAGGGACCAAAACCAAAAATTTCAAAGTTCAGGGACCAAAACCAAAATTGACCGAAAGATCAAGGACCAAAACAAAAAATTTTAAAGTTCAGGGATCAAAACCAAAATTTAGTAAAGGTTCAGGGACCAAAAGTTATATTAACCCGTCTTGTTTACTTTAGGTAGGTTTGTGTCCTAGAAATCGAGAGAATTTTGTATACCCCATGCCACGATTTTCAGCTTTCCTTCATGTGTTGTTTTCTTCCACATGCATCTTAATTGAAGGATTGCCCACAAGGGCAAATAGGTAAGTTGACATGACGAGTAAAATTTAATTTTTTTTTAATTTGACTTATTAAGATTGGATTGCTGGGTTAAATTTAAATGTACATATTTTCTAGGAATTTTTATAGATATTTTAGATTTGAGATAACTTTATTTTACATACTACCCCCTCCGTCCCATAATATAAGGTTCATTTTTTTGAATGATCTTGTCCCACAATATAAGGTCCTATTTAACTTTGTTTGAGTAATAAATGCTTTTTTTCCCATTTTACCCATGCATTAATTTTCCCACACATTCTCTTTCATCTTCTTTTCATAATTACCCCATCTCTTACTCATTCATAAATAAGGGTAATATGGTATATTTCCTACACATTTATTGTTTTTAACTAACTCTAACTAATTTTTTAGGAACCCATAATTCGGTTAAAAATACCTTATATTGTGGGGCGGAGGGAGTATTTCATTAATAAGATTTGAATTCCCTTTTAACTCCCTTCTCATTAGCCATATTTTGCCTCCCATAAAGCATTTATTTTGGAGCTATCAAATTTTAACTTTCTACGAAGAATTTGTGTGTTAAGATATTTTAGATATGAATATAACCATAACGACAGTTTCTCTACAGGTCAATGAAAGAAGAGAAATCATCATTGCAGTTTTATATTTAATGACTATCTTAATATCCTATATATTTATAATTTAAATTTGAAGTTAAGAAAATCGTAACAACTTAAATGTATCTTTTTTGTCTGAAGTAACAGCTAAAATGTATGAATTACTCCCTATTTGTATCAAAAATAAATGCATGAAAATACAACAAACTCCCACATGAACTTCATGCGTGGTTTAGAATCAAAGAGAAAATGGAGACAGCATCAGGCTAGAAGAGCGGACTCGTTTTCAATCACAATATGGGCCCTCCAATATTCATTCGGATTGTACAAATTTCATATTTTTTTTACTATTCACATTCTTTTAGGAATAATAATTTAGTGTGTATAGAATATAAAATAAATATAATTCGCTTACTTCATTTTTAAAAATATTTCTTTTATTTAAAAAAATTAGTTAAAATTTTTAATGCAAATCTCACCACAACAATAAGCATGATGGTCCTTATCATGAGAAAAAAGCATATTCAAATGTGATTGTTTTTCTTATAAAAGATCAAACATTATTAAAATGTAAAATACACACATAAGAGACAACTCATGCATGAAAATCTAAATGTGAAGGGCTTAAACATAAAGCAAGAAAATAAGAACAAAAAACTAGACAAGAGTTGCAAGAAAATAAAAAAGTGGTGAAATGCGCCGAGTCGGTGGGATATTTACATGCAATACAGTATGCGAGTATGGCATCAACCCACTCAACATGATTTTTCAAAAATAAAAAGCATGACAACTTACCATTCTACTTGTGTTATTAGCTCGAACTACCCTTGTAAGGGTAAATGATAATCATTATTTAATTTGATTAGGTTAGAAATACTAATTAGATTAGTTAACATAACATCATTTATATAAACACTCTCATAATCTTTAATTTCTCAGTTATACAAACGTCTTAAAACAGCTGAAATTGTGAATTGTCAACATGAATTTGAAAATCGTGATTATTAGGTTGAAAATTACAATGGCGAACTTGTGAACCCTAGTATAAATGGATTTCTTAAACGTATAAATTGTCAATTTCTAATGGGAAAAGTTGGAGTTTATGAACTGTTAATATGAACTTGAAAATCATTATATGATTAAGTTCAAAATCCCTATATTAAATTTGTGAATACTTATGATGTGCTCGCTCCGGTTCATAATTTAAAAGGTAACATGAGAAACTTTTTTGTCTACATTATAAGAGGTAACATGTAAAAGTCAATATGATAAGTGTTTGACTTTCATTTTGCTCTTCCATATTAAATGTAAAGACGGGAGATAGTGTGTGTAATAAATGGAATATAGGTAAAATTGAAAAATCACATTAATTTTATTCATAATAAATGACTACACTATATTTCTTTAATTTGTGTAAAATGGTTGACTACCTCTTATAATATAGATTGGAAAGTATTTGACAATCACAAGGGTACTTGTGTCTTTTCTTAAAATATACAAATTCCAAACTCTTACGGTCTTACTTGTGTAATTTGATGTGAGATTTCTCAAATTTAAGATTGTCTTCATCTTCCAAATGATTTTTGTGGACCCTTTCAGATCTAAAATAGACGGTTTAGATTTGATTATTTTTTAAAAAAATTGTTTTTGTTTTGTAAAAAATTAGTTTTTAAAAAATTTATAGTTAAAAGATTATGTTTATTTTATATTTTATACCATCCATATAATCTTTTATAAGGATATAAACTTTTATAAATATAATTTGAACTATATAAATAAATCAAATATGAACGTCAAATTTGATTAACTCTCTCCTCTGTGCGGAAACTGGCTTTGATATTTGCCTCGCTAGCACCTACCTAGCCAGACAAAAGGTGGTATGACGTGGTACTCTTAGCATCCATTCATCCCCAACGATATCTCATCCTCAAGGAGCGTGTGCTTCCCACAGGTTCAGTCTCACACACAGAGCAATGGAATCGGTTGTGAGTCATGTGGGTTCAGGCCTCTTCTGCCACACCCCACCTTCGTCCAAGAGAGGCATTGTGGCTTCTACCCATAATTTCAAATCTTGCTCATTTTCTGGTGTTCATGGCGGCAAACGCATCGTTTTGGTGAGAGCAGAGGGTGTGGGAATCAACCCAGATATCAGGAAGAGTGAAGACAAAGTGGTGGATTCTGTCGTCGTCACTGAGCTCTCTAAGCCCCTCACTCCTTATTGCAGGTTCCCTTCTCTTCCTTCCCTTTTCACCAACTTTCTAACCACCAGACCATATGTCGCATAATTGTGTGTGTGTGTGTGTGTTATGCGGTTAGGAAATAAGTGGTGATTTTTTTATAAAACAGGCAGACAGGTAAGTAGTTTGATAAAAAGTTATATATATATATATATATAAATATTTCAAAGTGATTTATTAGCTTCCTTAATATTCTCTAAATAGTCAACTTATAACTTATATTGAGCTTCTGTACTGTGATTTAATAAAAGAAGAAAAAATGAATTATTGTGCTAGAGTGAAGAACAACTTGAAAATAGGCTGTTGTGTTTGGTAAGGAGTGGCCTTAATCCATGAGGTTGTGAGTTCTTTGTTAGTATTTAAGCGCTTTTTGAACCTCATTCACCTAAACTTTTGTCTATAGAAAAGAAGAGTGAAGAAGAACTTTTATTATTGGTGAAGTTCATAACCAATTCGGATTGCAGAGTGCTTGATAGTGGCTTAAGTGTTTATCAAGCTGCATGAATATCATTACCTGTTTCAGCTCATTTTCACTCAAAGCCGAATTCAGCATACGGAACATCTGTTTCTGTAAAATTGTGTTCTTCACAATGTACTATTTTAGGAACTATCTTTACAATTAAATAGCTGGCGAATATTCATCTATGATACCTTGTTATACACCTCTGTTCATTCATCATGAACAAGAAATGTATATGACATCCTGAAATCTGAACTGAAGTGCTAGGGAGGGAGCCAGTCTCTTTCTATGGATTAAGTTACCATAAAGCATAATCATGCCTACTTTTGTAGTATAAGAACATTCATTTATGATTTCAGTTACCAATAATACACTTAGCAAACAAGGTGCATTCCCAATGCCCTAGGGAACAATGGTGGAATATACTTTAGGGAATTTGAGTTTGACTTTTTATTCTATAAATGATATTGTAAGTAAAACACATAACATGATACAGAGCATGCACTCCACAATCTGCCCCAAATACAGACTCCACAAGCTGCAGGCCCAGCTGATTTCTTCCATCATGGTATCTTTGAATATTGGTCAGTCACTTGGTCGTGCCGATGAAGACTAGGATATGCTGTCATAAACCTCACATAAGAGAATGTTTCCTTGAATTATGGGCCTTATAAGGCATTGGGTTCCCCCCAATTTCAATGTCTAGTTTTTAGAGTGTGATTCTCTTAATGATTTGATCATGTTCATTCTACCTGAATGGGCATAAAGATCCATAGTATAATAATGGCTAAAAGTTTAGAAGTCCAGTGGTGAATGCAAAGCCTGAGTCATTGTGCATAAATTATATAAAATGAAAAATATATTTTAAATTTTAATACACACATGTTTACTTGGATTTAGTGGGTTTAAAATTCAAAGGGTAGTTGGGCCGAGATAATAAAAATTGTACTACTAATAAATTTCTCCCGCCCTCAACTCTATAGATCCGCCACCCATGTGTGGCCATACAATTTAGTCCTTTTTTAATACTATCGATGGATTCTCCACCATGTTCCTTAAGAAAAAATCGCTTTTGTCATAGTTAATGTACTGAAGCAACCGTTTGTAGTATCAACAATTACAAGTAAACAGCACAGAGTTAGTTTAATATGATCAAGAGACTTTTAATTTGGAGTGGCTCTAAAAGTAAATGAGGCCTTCATTTTTTCCCTCGTACAAGTGCCATCAGATTAAAATTCTCTAAATTAGATTAAATTTGAGACAATTGCAAATAGGTCCCAAGCAAGAGAATTAATTTCAGACAGGTCTATTGACAACTCCTACACTTGTTAACCAAGGCTATTGCAGTTGTTAATAGTTGTCATTAACAACTCTTTGAGACCTCTCTGAAATTAATTCTCTTACTTGGGACCTATGTGCAATTGTTCCATTAAATTATTCCTAAGGTATTTGTTTGTGATTAGTCAAAATATAAATGATATGACAAACCATGTTCATTTAATCGGATATACTATGGCTAAATGGAGTATGATGTGTGTTATGGATAGCTAGGCAACATTTTTAGTATAATCACCCATTGTATTTGATCTTTGATCTCTAGATAGAAAGATTAGGTACCATCGGCTTGTCTTGCAGTTATAATAACCAATTGACTATATCTTTTGGACCCCTATAACTTTGTGCGTGCTATTATATTGAGCTATAGCTTCCACTACACCACTAATTTCTTCTGTCATTACCTTTTTTATTTTTCTTTCTTTCTTTTTTTCTTTCTTCTTCTTCTTCTTTTTTGTGTGTGGAGGGTCTGTATGTTAGTCTTGTCTTACTAAATAAATGGCAGAGACAATCATTTGAGACATTAGATAGAAATGGCAGGTTTACGAGGTACATGTCCTTCTGACACCTTAAGGTTTCTATTCTTTGAGGGAATCTCATCCCCTTATTATAATTTATACTTTAAAGTACAATACGTGTGCTTCTGCTTTTTTCCTCACTCCCATACCTTTTCACTTGTGAAACTGTACTATGTGTTGTGTAATTTGTATGACATGCCAGGAGAGATGAAGTAAAATTTGGCCTTGGAAAGATAGAAAGTCATGTAATTATTGGGGTTGTTTAGAAGTTTGAAAACTGCGAAAAAGCTTAGAGAAGAGAGAAATTGAGTGGAAAAGAGAAAACAAAGAGAATTCCATATACGCACACCCATTTTTGTGCCACTCACATTGATCATGTCATGGAATATTTTTTAGAGGACACAAAATGGCTTATATTGATGAGCGTGTGTTATTTGATGCAGATGTTGGAGATCAGGAACGTTTCCACTGTGTGATGGAAGCCATGTAAAGCACAACAAAGCCACAGGGGATAATGTTGGCCCTCTTCTTCTTAAGAAGTGATATCTCTTTAATTGCCTACGGTTTGTTATATTACTACTATTAAGAGAGAGATAAATAAGGAATAAGGCATAATTGTTTTTATATGCAAAAAACTAAATAGAGTGAGCCTAATGTTATGCGAATGCTCTTCCTTGTGGTTTGTTTCTTGGGATTAGTATCTCTCCATTGTTTTTTATTTGACGAGATTGTTGAAGTTTTTGTCATCTAATTAAGATGCGCTGAAAATCTTGCAATGGAAAAGAAAATATATGATTTTATTACCCCAAAAAAATATATGATTTTTTTAAAATAGTTTCTTTATTTTTAAAATTTCAAGGATAATTTCGTTAATTTGTACTAATTTGCTTACATTAAGAAATGTTTTTAATACCATAAGTTTAAAAGAATTGGAGTGAGGATAAGTTTCTCTCTTTAAAATACTCCTACTCATTAATTATCCGCTCAAATGATCTATTTCCCTCAATTTAAATAATACTACCTGGTTTTATTAAAAAAATCATGTTGGATAATTATTTTATTTCTAAAATAGAAAGCGTTCGTTGGAACATATTTTTTTAATAAAAAGACATAGTTTTATCTAAATGTAGGGAAATCGACCAAAGCCGAAATGACGAAGAAAGGTCCAAGCCACCAAATAACAATTCTCACTTAAAAATAAAATTAGTTAAAAAAATTAAATTTGTCCTAAAATTGTAGTGGTTTTCAGTGTTACCCTTAAAATCATACTATGAAACTTTAATATTATATTGTTAATTATTACTCTCTCCAACTACCATTATTAAATATGAGTATATATGAAAACAGATATTTAATACCCCTTTGAAACTAACAAATGCCTTATAAAAATAATTAAGAAAAAAACTTGTTAATTTGGTGCTTTAACAAATGAAATTTGTAACAATTTCACGATTTGTGCTATTTATAATAGTCAATAATGTGATTTACTTCTTACTTTTTATATTATACATACAAAAAACATATTCAATTATTAATAAGATAAAGTACACAGTATCACTCGTATTATCATTTGTACTTCTCATAAAAAAATTTTGTTTCCCAAGCTATCCTCTAGCCCGATAGGTCAAGGACTAATCTTCCACGAATCTGAGCTCCATTTAAGGGTCTGCTGCTGACCAATAGGTTGCTACATACACAAGGAGGGATTCAAACCCCCAACACTTCTTCTCATAAACTTTAAATGACTCAGAGCCAATATTTTCTTTACTCCATTACTTAGGTCCCATTTGGTTCACAGAAAATATTCGGACGGAATGGAAATGAAGGGAAAGGGGTGGAAAGGAAATGAAGGGAAAGGGTGGGAAAGTCGATGAGTTTGGCATGCACAGGAAAAAGGACTGGAATTGAAAATTTTATATTTGGTTGGTTGAAAATGGGGGTAAGGAAACTTAGAATTTTATTCAAATGACAATGTTGCCCTTAATGAGTATTTATTAATTAAAATCACTAATATTAAATTTTAAAATTATATTATCATAAAAATAAATGAATAAATTATTTTTACTAATAATTATTTTAATAAATAAATTTAATTTGCATAAATAAATGAAAATATTCTTGATAAATATAGCAATCACATATATTTTAATTAAAAAAATATTGATATCAAATTAGTAAGAAATACTACATAATATTTAAAAATATCACTAAGATACTGAAGATATTTACAACCATATCTAACAAATTAATTAATTATTAAGTGAAAGAAATAGTTAAATCAATTATAATTGTGAGAATTTTGTTGTTTCAACTAACTAGGCATATCCAAAAATTTCTCACCCATGTTCTCTTGGAGTTTTAACTGCTTCAATTTATAAAAAAAAATATCTCTTGCACAAACTCTCATTATCATATTTTTAAATACACATCTCAAGTCTCAACTACTTCTCATATATTTTTTTTTGCCAGTACTTCTCATATATTTTAAATAACTACAATAAATAAATATAAACATAGAAGAAAAGATGAAAAAACTTATATTCACCTAACATATATTATAGTAATGTGTCAAATTCGAATTTGTGTTACTCAAATTTGAGTTTGAGCAATCACATTCGAAATTAATTGCTCAAATTTGAATGTGATTGAATCAAATTCGAATTTGAACAATTAAATTTGAATTTAAGCAACTCAAAATCGAATGTACTTTCTCAAATTCGAATTTGATTCAATCAAATTCAAATTTGAGCAATTACATTCGAATTTACTTGTATAAGACTCTGAAGAATCTCATTTATACTCTTTAATACCCAAATTTATGATAAAAAAATCACAAACTCCATTCAATTTCACAAAAGCAGCAAACTCGAGTCAAATTTGAATTAAAAAGTTAGAGCAAACCCAACTCACACTGTCAATCTCACAAAGGCAATCTTTTTAAAAAAAAAACAAATGGTCCCCTTCTCCCTTCTTCTTCGACATCGGCAACCCCATTGTTGAACACCCAACTGCTACGACTACAACACCGGAGAAGATTTGACACTGTCACCCAGAGAATTGAGAAATGAGTTTGGGTGAATAATGAATACAAATAACGATTGAGACAGTGGGAGAGGTGCGAGATATATATGGAAGCTAACATCTTGGTGGATCCAACGAATTTAGCCACTCAAAATGCTAACCCAGTTCACCATTTTGGAAGCTAACATTTACATGAACCCAATTCACCATTCAAAAAGCTGAAATTGGAAGCCTGATGGGTGTGGTCGCAATTTGATAGAAGTTTAGAAGGGGCATTTTGGTCTTCGATCAATTCCATCCTACGTCGGACACTACAAAAAAAGCGTGTATTAGTAGCGGTTATAAATGCCGATTAGTAGCGGTTCTAACAGCCACTAACATGTTACTAGCGGTTTATATTTCCGCCACTAAGTCACCCGTGACAAACATTTACTAGCGGTTATTGAAACCGCGCGTAACAAAGTCAAAGACGCCACTAATTAGTAGCGGTTCCCGTAACCGCTACTAAATAAAAAAAACCTCCCCTAATGTAAAAATTAGAATAATGTAAGAAAAATTCAATTTGTCAATTTAGTGGCGGTTCGAACAGCGGTTCAAACCGCCACTAATTAAAAAACAAAAAATTTATAAAAAAAATTGGCCCCATTTATTAGTAGCTGACTTGTCCGAGGTTTGGCATATCCGCAAGCGCACGGGTCGTCAAAAGTAGTATAGAAAAGGTTGTCATTCCAACAGGGATTAAGGCAAAAGTGGATTAATTATCGCAATTATATTATCAATTGGGTTGAGTGAGAATTTTTGTATTTTGAATTTAAAAAGTACCTAAAATGAAAATAACTTGACAAAAATTAAATTGAACTTTAAGTCAAAACAAAAGATGTCTAGGATTATTTATCCACTTTGTATTTCATGATGCTTGATTGACCTTCCTCTAATGACAATTAATGAACACTAAGTTGATGTTTGAAGTCATATCCATTTGAATAACTCTCTCAAGCTTATCCAAACCTTAATTAACTCTAATATGCATGATTTCTTACTACATATTATGTTAATTAGTCTCTATAAACATCCCACTTCAATTTTACAAAACTTGGTTAATGAATATCTCTATATCATTAACAAACTCTCAATCCCAATTTGGAATTTTAAGACAAGCTTGAATTCAACCTAGTTCTTTGCTAATTAATGCTCTCTCAAGCCACTAATTAGGAAAACAAGCTAAGTGTTGGCCACCACTTAGGAAAAAAATAAAGCTCAAGTTAAATCCACAACCTAATAACCATCAATCATCAAGAAAGAAAGAGTTCAAACATCAATCCATACAAAGCTTCAAAATAATCCTAGAACAAATTAACTAGCTACTCATAACTACAACTAAAATCATCCAGCAGCTGCAATAAATTTAGAGTTCAAAACACAATGAAAAGAGCAAAGAGAATAGAGCAAATCATTGCTAATTTATCCCTTTTTCTTCCCTCTTTCAGTCGCGTCTCAGCTCCGGATGAAGAAGAAAATCGCTGGCTTGGGTCCTTAATCCAGTTGCCTCCACAGTCCTTTCGTCCTCCCGTGGAGATTATACACCAAGCCCACGCTTCTCTCTCGCTCTCCCCTGTTCTCTCTTACTCTGGCTTCAGCGAAGAAGACGATGTGTGCAAGATGAACAGTGGCGCCCCCTCCTGTCTCTCAATCCCCTTGACCTTTTTATTTTGCTTTTAGGTCTTGCTTTTTCACTTTCTCCAAACGGTGCCGTTGAATGCATGATAGTGGCTTTGATTCAAGAATTCAAATGGCTCCCATGTGACATGCTATACCAATCAGAACCACGTGGCATGCTTCACCAATCAAATTGCAATCGGTTAAAGGGCGTGATAACAATAATAACAATGGATATAAATCTTTTCTCTCTCTCCCTTTCTCTGTTTTTTTTATAAGATTTTAAACCATTGATTATTTATTTAGTATTTTCCTAGGCTGAAATATTTATTCTTCTTCTTCCTCTTTTTTAATTTAAAAACTAAGATATTTATTATCAAATCCCCAAATCATGCACCAAATTGATATTTTATCATAATCTTAAACAAATCCTTTTAATTTTGCAACAATGACTCCCCAAATATACCAAAATATATATCAAATTTACTCAAAATAGGGGAGTCATCAGTAGCGGTTTGAGCAGCGGTTTCAAACCGCCACTAATGAAAAAGAAAAAGAAAAAAATTTAAAAAAAAGAATTGGTCCAATTTATTAGTGGCTGTTCAAAACCGCTACTTACGTTTAAGGATGTAAAAAAACGTCCAGATTAGATATTCAAAAATTAATGTCATATGATCAAATGTATTGAAAAAATACTGATAATAAATTAGACTATTTCAAAATGTTTTTATTGTTAAAATAAAAACAATTTCTCAACTATATTAACAATCACCATATGTATAAAAAAACCATATATCAAACAATAAAATAAGAAATAGTGAAAAATAAACAACTAATGATGTTTGTTGTAAGAATATTATGAATAATAAATTAAACTTTTTTATCACTAAAAATGGGAAATTATTCGATATTGTAACCTGAAAAAAAAATATATTAGCAAACAAATAAATTCAGAATAGAAAATCAAACACACAAAAAATGAAATATAAGATAAATTGTTTTCAAAACAAAAAGTAAGACATTGGCGGTCAGTCTGAGGATAAATTGAATAGAGAGGGAGAAGGAATTGAATGAATGTGTGAAGAAAAATGACGGGAGGGAGTGGATATTTATAGTGCTTTGTGCGGGATTTAGTAGCGGTTTGGGCAGCGGTTATGAAGAATTCAGTGGCGGTTCTGGAACCGCCACTAATATTTGTCCGCAGAATTAGTGGCGGTTCTGGAACTGCTACTAGTTGGTATTAATTAAAAAAAAAGCTCAACCTACATTAAAAAAAAAATGATATATGAACGTTTGATACACATTTTTATGAAAATTTTATAAAATAAAAAATAATTGTGGTTGGCTGCTTCAATCATCTTCTTCTTGCTCCTGCCTAAAAAGAAAATAAACAAATATATAAATTTTTATTGCTAATGGTGTTGAAATTTGTTTAAATTATTTGTAGTGAAAATCCTCACCTAACTACTGGTAAATGACCGTCTTCTTCAGAAATGAGGTTGTCGAAGTTTTCAGGTTCAAAATCCTGGCTGCCTAGTTCCAGATCATCTTCGTCACCCATGTCGTAGAGGTCACGCGGCTTCATATGAATCACCATGTGCCAATCTTTGTGTGTCCGATCTTCCACATAGTATACTTGCTGCGCCTGTGAGGCAAGAATATACGGCTCATCATCTGCCACTTCCCCTGTGTGAATGAGCCTCGAGAAATTGACGGACGTGATGCCCAAGCTGTCCACTGTAATGCCTCGAGAAGTTCTGGTGTCTGCCCATATGCAGTTGAAGAGAGGCACGGTGAAATGACCTTGATAGTTAAGCTCGATGATGTCCACGAGCTTTCCATAGTATGATACGCCTCCAAATCGTATGTCTGTATCCTATAAGCTGTCATAACTCCTTGTATCAAATGTACCAAACACTCCAGAATTCTGGGTGAGAGAACCTTCATCCTGGTGCAACAGTGCAGAACTTAAAACCGTTGACGTTATATGCCGTAGATCTCCTGACATAACAAATGAACCAATTGCTAGATTTATCATTTGAGGCGGATGGGGATTGTTGTCGTTGAGTATCCTGCGTGCAAACCAATCTAGAAACTCTCAATAGACCTTTTTTTTTTTACCTCAGCAGACGACCTTATGCGGCTTCGTAGTTGGTGTTTAACATAACGGCAGAAATCCCTTAAATTCAATGCAAAAAATCATATGCTTTTGTGGTTCGAAAATAAAAAAACATCACGATGCGTGTATATAGTGTTAGAATTCTTACTGAATGTAGGGCTCTACTTAAGGGCAATTTGTCAAGACATGTCTATGTGCTTGCAACCTCTCAGTGGGAGTGAGCTTGTAATACTGTCTTCCTCCAACTTGCTTTCCGACAGGCGGGAATAATGTGTTAGAAGGTGACTGGACATTGGTGGGGTTCTCATCAATACGAGGAGGGCGGTTGAATGAAGTCTCGATGTCATCATCAAAATAGCGCGAACAATATGTTAACACCTGGTCACCAGAATAACCCTTTGCTATAGAACCCTCTGGAGATGCTTTGTTCCTCACATACGACTTCAATTTCCCCAAGTATCTATAATTACAAGTACAATCAGGTAACTGAAACAAAATCATAAAACCACTGGAAAAATGAATCAACGGACCTCTCTATGGGATACATCCAGCGGTATTGAACCGGGCCGCCCATCTTTGCGTCTTGAACAAGATGTACAGTGAGATGGACCATGACCGTGAAGAAAGACGGGGGAAATATCATCTCCATATGACAGAGCGTTAGAACAATTTTTTCCTGCAATTGATCCAGCTCTGCTTTGTCCAAAACTTTTGCACACAACCATCGGTAGAAAGAACTGAGTTGAACCAAAACATTAGACACCTCCGGGGGTAATGTGCTTTTAATTGCCAGAGGTAAGAATTGCTGGAGCAAAACGTGGCAGTCATGGCTTTTCAACCCGGCAATCTTCTTAGAGTGCATGTCTACACATCTTGAGATGTTGCTTGAATAAACATCAAGGACCTTAATGTCCTTAAGTGTGGAGAGGAAGACTTCCTTGTTGGCTCTTATCAGTGTGAATGAGGCTGGGGCAAACTTGTCATTCTCATCCGGCCATGCATCTTCACGTATTCCCATCACCATTAGATCTTTCCTTGCTTGAAGATGGTCCTTGGACTTTCCAGACTCGTTCAGTAAAGTGTACAAAATATTGTCAGACACATTTTTTTCGATGTTCATGACATCAAGACAGTGGCGAAGTAGATTAGATTTCCAGTAGGGGAGCTCGAAGAAAATGCTCTTCTTTCGGCATTGCTGCACGTTTTCCCCCTGGGACTGGCCGCGTCCCCTTCTTCCCCCAGGCTGAACGCCGTCTGTCTTCCCGAACTCTACGTGAACATCTTCAAGCTGTTGAAGAATATCTGCGCCAGACAAAAACGTAGGAGGATCCCTCATTTCCTGCGATCCGTTAAATCTAATCTTCTGCAGCCGGAACCTATGACCTCCAGGAAGGAACCGCCGATGACCCATGAAGCACCACTTGCAACTGTGAGGAAGGCGGACCGAGTCTTGGTCAAAGTTGCAGTTAGGGCAAGCTCTGCCTGTATGCACGTTCCAACCAGACAATGTGCCAAGTCCGGGAAAATCGCTTACTGTCCACATCAACGACACACGGAGTGTGAAGAGCGTCTTACTGTAAGCGTCATATGTCTCAACTCCGTTGCTCCAAAGTTCCTTCAACTCCTGTATCAACGGTTGAAGGTAGACATCTATATCGTTTCCAGGAGCTTTCTTCCCCGGAATAATCATTGAAAGATTGAATGAGCTCTGTTTCATACATATCCAAGGGGGTAAGTTGTACGGTATCAATACCACAGGCCGTATACTGTACGTAGTGCTAAGATTCCCGAACGGATTGAACCCATCTGATGCGAGAGCGAGGAGGACATTTCTCGGGTCATTGGCAAATTCCGGGAATCGAGCATCAAACGATTTCCAAGCCTCAGCATCCCTAGGATGTCTCAACTTCCCATCGACGTTGGGCTCTGAAGTCATGGAGTCAGGGGGAAATAACTTAGAATCTTTGCAGGCTTCTTAGTTGCTATTCGACCCCTCTTTGCCTGTTTGTACCGAGACGCATTACACCGCTTACATCTGTCCAACTCGGCGTCGTCTCCCCAGTACAACATACAATCATTCGGGCAGGCATGGATTTTAGTGTAGTTCAATCCCAACTTGTTAATAGTCTTCTTTGCTTCGTAGAATGATGGTGTTATTTCTGCTTGAGAGAATGCATCTCCCAATAATTCTAACATCATCGACATCCCCTTATCGCTGAATCCACACAAGCACTTCATATGATGGAGCTTGACAAGAAATGATAGTTTTGAATATTTACTGCACCCTGAATAAACTTTATTCTTATTCTAAGACGAACGTTTATGTGACAAAACTAGAAACGAAATGAGGCAGTTTTTAGTAGAACCTGGAAACAATGGCTTATCTGAATCCGTTATAAGGTCGAAAAAATTCTTTGCAGCTTCATTTCGAAAAAACTCCGGGAGTGGTCCTTCAACCCCTTCCTGACTCCCGATATCGTCACCTTGAACCCCGAAAGCATCACGCACAACATCGTTAATTGGATCCACATGATTGTCGTCATCATCGTCAATGTCGATCTGCATTCCAACCTGAGATGTTCCAGCAACTACTTCACCACCATCATCATCGTTCTCACCATGAATACCCCAGAATGTGTAATTAGATGGGAATTGTTTCAGTATAAGATGCTCACGCACAACATTTCTGGGATGCCACTTCTTAAATTTACATTTCGGACAAGGACACAATATCTGATTGTTAACACCGGTGCGGTTGAAAGCAAAATCTAAGAAGTGGTCAACACCAACCAAATAGAGGGGGGACGTCCGTGGCAAATTTATCCAAGATTTATCCATCATATGACTGAAGATATTATCAAAGAAGGAAAGAGCTTAATAGTTTGAATGAAATGTGAAAATGAATTGGAAAGCATCAAGGGCTTATAAAATGAAATTTAGACTTTAGTGGCGGTTCCTTAACCGCTACTAAAACCTCAACTAACTCAATCAGACCGTTGGAAAAGGAACAGGTGGCAGCTGTCTTATTATTACATTAGTAGCGGTTCTAGAACCGCTACTAGTATTAAATTATTTTTATATTTAGTAACCTAGTGGCGGTTTGAAACCGCTACTAAAGTTAAATTTTTTAATATTTATTCACTTAGTGGCGGTTTTGAAACCGCCACTGAATGTGCTATTTTGTATTTTTAATTTTATTTATATCTTGTTTTTTTCAAATGCTATATAAGAAAATAAACAAATAACAACGGTTTATTTATTAGTCACGGAGAATTTTTTTTTGTTTAACTGTTACAAAAAATTATCGCCATTTGTGAAATAAAAATTAAATCAGATAATAACGACTAACAAAATTATGCAATATTAAAGATATGAAATGTTTGAACAACTAATATTCAAATTAACAAACATTTAAATATAAAAATGTTCAACTGAAATCCTGAAATTAAAAACATTCTAATAAAAAAAGACCCTAGAGCTACGCCGCAGGAGGCTGATCGTCGTCTTGATGCTCCGGAGAACGGTTGCGAGGCTGCTTCGGTGGACGTGGAGGAAGTGGTACTCGCAAAGGAGATCCATCCGGGTTGAACCTCCGCTGTATCCGTTCCAGCGTGCTATTGGCGTTTTGCACCCAGGAGTCCAGTCGGTCGTACACCTGATCAGTCACCCGTTCCGTAATCTCATGAGTGAGCATCTCCCTTATTTGAGCCTCATACTCTGCGTCTCTTCTAATCGGGCCACTTGTTGATGGTTGGCTTGAAGCTGTAGACTGGGCACTGCCTGGGTCGCCTGACCTGCCGTACACCACCGTAGGTCGGGCTCCGAATCCCATCCCGCGAACCCAGCCAAGGTGCTCTTGAGGCCCTAGGGCAGCCCTTAGCGAGGCAGTGGGGTCTACATTGTCCCCCTGCGACTCGGTGATCTCTCTCCACTTCTTCAATCCTAGCCTGCACACACAAACATATTAACAATTTTATTTTGATGTCGTTGTTATTAAAAATATAATAATATAAAAATAAATAAATAAAAATTTTACAATTTGCTCCTCAGCCTTCCTGGATGTAGGGCTCCCGTTGACATGTCTGTGCTTTATTTGGTAGAAACGACCGTAGGTAGCCTTCTGCCCTTTCTTCGCAGCTTCTTCCGCCTGAAAATTTAGATACAAATAGTTATTAATATATAAAGATAAATTATTTTTAAATTAAATAACGAAGCTTCATTCCTTCATACCATCTCTTTGTAGCCAACCGAAAACGGCTTCGTCCCAGCCGTATGATGAACCTTCTGATGCGACTTCGCGGCAAGACCTTGTTGCGACCTCTTCTGTTAACGTAAAATAAAATTAAATAATCATCAGTAATTCAAAAATATTTCTTCAATATGATATTTCAATATCAATTCAATAATATTATTCATTATACCTTCCCAATGTCTCCCCTCCTCCAACCCACATATTTCTCCCACGCATCCGCAGGGACGCCACCAGGGACATCATCCACCAACTCCTGAAACGGCCTACTCCCCATCCGATCTCTTTCTTTGAACATATCCAACCGCTTGTTCTCCCAACCGTCCCCCATCTTTGATTCTGTCCAATTCTTGCGGCTGTCCCTCACATCAAACTTCCTCTGTAAAATATTAAATTTAACTATGTTTAATTAGAAAATAATAAATAATAACAAATTCCAATAATAACATAAAAGAAATAAGAAATAATAAATACATTTCCTATAATATTTATTAAAATCAAATTCAAATAATAACAAAAAAGAATTAAGAAATAATAAATAATAAATAATAACAAGAATATTTCTTATAGTATTAATTAAAATCACATTCTAATAATAATAAATAATAAACAATAAATAAGCTCAAAGTTAGTTCAACCAACCTTAACAATTTCGTTATACGCGAACTTTTTAGAGTTCGCGTCAATCTTCCTCTAGTCCAAAGTGTCAATCGGGAATCGCTGGTAATTCTGGCCTACACCCCCGACGAACCTCGAGTACAGTTGCCCCCTTGTCCAACCGGTAATTTGGTCAAGTCGTCCCACTCAACTTTAACTCTGTGCCTGCTCGGAAGGTTCATCGCATCTTGCACCGTCAACCTCTTCTCACTTATGCTACCAGAAGGGTCTGTAAAATTTAGGGAACAATTTCAATTTAATGAGCAATAAAAAATTATAATTATCTGATGAAAACAATAAAAATAGAATTTCCTTACCTTGAACTTGTACTTCGTAACCGGTGGACATTCTGACGGATCGTTTAAGGCGCCCCGCCTCGTCATCTTCCTCAGAGTCCAACCAACGTGCCATATCCTCAAAATCCGCTCCTCCTCCAGTCTCGTCGAAGTTTTCTCCCCCACTCCAGAATGAGTTGATTACATCTTCTGGAATCGGCTCGTTCTGTATACGGATGTGTTCTTGTTCTATACGATCCCTCTCAGCCTGCTCAGTCAGTTCCTTACAAAGCTGCTCCTCAGCCTCCTCTTGTTCAGCGGTCATAGGCCTCTTATTGCGATCGCCCTTTTTCACCATTATTTTGACCTCTTCTTTCTCATCGAAGTCACGTCACGTAACGTCACTTTCTCTCTAAAAAGCTCGTGCCTTTTCAGAGAAAAGGCACGAGCCTTTTTAAATTGTTCAATTTAGTAGCGGTTTTACAAGAACCGCTACTAGTAGTCGAGGTTTTAGCAAAAGCCGCAGCAGAAACTGCGACTAATTCAACCTGTATTAAATGCAGTTGCATTTATTTCGCTGAATTAGTGGCGGTTTTGCCTTTAACCGCTACTAATGTCTGAAAACCGCCACTAATTCAGCGGCCATTCATTTTCTTGCGGTTTTTTCTTCCAGAACCGCGACTAAATTTACGCTACTACTCATCCCGCCAAAGCGCGCCAAAATTGTTGCGGTTCTTTCTCCCAAACCGCTACTAATGTCCGCTACTAACTACTTTTGTAGTCAAAATGTCGTATTTACTTGCGGTTTGTGCTTATAACCGCTACTGAATCATAATTACTGGCGATTCTAACCTTCCGCGACTAATGTAACCGCTACTAAAACCCCCTTTTTTTGTAGTGGGAAATTGGGTTCCCACCATTTTTGGTGGAAACCAATTTTCCTGCTTTTAAAGGAAATTTATGGGAGGCGGGAAAATGAAATTTGACAGGTTTTCTATGAACCAAACCCTTTTTGCTCGTTGGAATTGCTCTATTTTCCATTTCCAGAGGTGAGAATCCATGGAGCAAACGGATCCTTAGTATTCTTTGCGTAAGGAAATTTTTGGATTCATATGTTATCTAAAGGTTTTAATGTTTTATGACAATAAAATGATAGTATGACCAAATGTAAATTCTGCGTCCTAAGAAGAAAGTGCATCTCATACTTGAGAAACAAACTTCAGCGCGTAAAGTCGCAGGAAATTTCGGATTCATGACTCAGACACTTGTCTCGAATGGGTGTCACTTTGATGTTTTCATGAGGAAATTTTGGTTTCAATTTGTACGCTATATGATGGTTAATTATATGACTATGAAATATATCTATATACATGTATGACAAAAAATAAGGTGTGCGTCTTAAGAAGAAAACACGTCTCTTACTTATACTTCAGCCGTTCAGCGTGTGAAATCGCAATAAATTGCGATGCAAGGCTCCTGAGCTGCATTCAGTTTGATTTTCGCAAGGGGAGAAATATATTTTATTTTATGGAAAATATATATTTGTTTTGTTTTCGATTTATTATATATCTCCTGAGAAAAAAGTATAGCTTGATTGTCAGAATTCGTTTTTCCCCCCTTACAAACGATCCAACTGACCAACTCCATTATAGCCATCCAAATATACGTTAGTGTTCTAGTACTATAGTCAGATGGCTGGACAAAGGAGGGGGAAAAAGGAAAAAATTATTAATGAATTGGACAAACTCATTACAACAAGAACTCTTAATTTATTTGTTTATTTGATGATGTCGGTTTTATGAATTGCACAAAATTATTATACTCTATTAATAACCAAACCTCTAAATATATTAATTAGAGAGTCTCATATATTGACTTTATTAAGTGTACTATCATTCAAATTTCTTCTATCGCTTTCAAAGGATTTCGGATGTGTTTGGATTGTCGTTGGAGAAGTGACTTTTTTTAGAATGACTTTTTCATAAGTGACTTTTAGTGTGAAGTGATTTATGTTTGGATTTGTGATGATAGAAGTGACTTTTTTTCAATCTGACTTTTAAAAACATGTTTGGATTATTATATTGAAAAACACGTTTAGATGAAAAATTACTAAAAATGGCATTATTTTCATTAAATAATAAATATATAATATGCATATATTCTTATTAAATGCTTAGTTTCTCCCTTATTTTCAGGAAAATAATTTTAAAAAATAATATTTTTCGCTCAAAGGAGTATATTGTGGGAGAAAGTAGTTATAAATTTTTGGAGATAAAAAGAAAATTTTAGATTAAAAGAAATTATCTTATTTGAGAATTTTAGGGATATAACAGTCTAATTTTCCTACCCACTTTATTAAATAATCTATAACAAAAGGTGTGAGACCCACCAGAAGTTAGAAGTCAAAAGTTAAAAGTAACTTTTTTTTGCTTCTGACTTTTCACATTGCAGAAGTCATTTTGAAACAAAAGTCATTATCAAAATAAGTGCAAACAAATATAATTTTTTTTCCCAAAGTCACATATGATTCTTGGATCCACGTTGGGCTCCCAAAGTGGGATCCAAACACACTCTTCATGTGGTTTGATTTACCCTTGTCATAACACCTTTGAACCATTGTCTTTTTTTTACCCGTCCAATTACCTCCGTCAATTTTTTCGTAGGTTTCTTGAATGTGCGTTACTCTTAGTATTCCTATTATCATTCTAAATCTTATTCTTGTACGACTATGCATACATACACCTCAACATCATTCTTTTTGTTACTTCATCTTTTATACTCTTATTGTCCCTTTAAAAATTCAGATCTATAGTTATCATATAACATTGTTCGTTTTATAGCAAGTCAATAAAACTTTTTTAAAGCTTATCATGTAGTATTTTTTACATCACATAATTCTATTAGTTTTTTTCACTTAAATCACCCATATTGTATTCTAAAACATTGCGGGTGGAAATTTTGGACTAAACTCGTTAAGCAATATGTGTGTGTAAACAAAACGTGGGTGGAAGCCTGGAAGGTTTGGACTACGGGAAACGAAAGATATTTATTACTTGTCAATTATTTGAAAGTGAAAAGTGCTATAAAAAGGCAATAAAGCATGCTTTGACGGCTATACAAGTAATTAACCCATAGCTTAGACCGGTAATACAACCTGGATACCATTCCCACGAAGCTGGATTTTGAATATTTCAAATTAATGATTGTTTCTATTTTTCAATTAAAGTTCAAGCGCGGTGCCTGTGGACAAGCTAGGTCAAAAGTCAAAACTTTTTTCTTGTTGTGTTTCATTTTATCTGATTTACTGATACTGATTTGGTTTGAAAGTGATACAATTTAATTAATTTATAATATAAAATTTATACATGTAAGTGTAAATTATTAAACTAAACAAAACACCATCGCACTGCACGGCTCTAAGCCCTACCTTGGCCAGAGCTAGTCTCGCCAGTCGCCAAGTAGTTGATCCCCCACCACTTGTTTTCCTAAAGCATTATGGTTACCGATGCATTTCAATGTATATTGCACAAAAAATATAAGTACATTCTGTTGTCTTGAATACAACTTGTCTTCCAAGTTGTTAAGGAATTTTTAATATTTCATTAAATATTACAAAATTTTGAATTATTAAACTACAAGTCTACATCTTCAGGCGATTCACAAGTTTATTTCAGGCATTCTTCACATTTCACAATGTATTACTAACTTTTTTTATTAAACAATAAATCCACACTTTCAGGTCGTTTAACGGGTTTTGTTAAGGAATTTCTAACGTTTCATTAGACGCAAAAGCTAAAAAGTTGATTTTGGTTGTCCCCCAGTTGATTTGAATCCATGTAGTTAAAACTCATATTAAAATCATATGGACCAAGACCCGTTAAAAAGAAGGAAAATTATATTGATGTCCCAAACAAGAGAATTAATATCATATAAGTCTTAATGTAATTTATAGCGATGATCATTAAACCTAAACCAAATATCTTTTATGAAACCACACAGGCAAAAACCAACTGTTTAGAATCAAATTTAAAATTTGGATTAAATTATTCTAGTTTGGTCCTTATTACTCCCTCCGTCCCTTATTATAACTGTTCAGAAGACAAAATCACACATATTAAGAAAGTAGTTGAGAAAGATAAATATGTCTGAAATTAATTTTTTTTTTATCAAATTTGCCCTTATTTATAATAGGATGTATAAGAGATATATAGATATAATGACAGGATTTAACATGAAATATTCAAAAATAATAAGGGGAAAAATTGGAAATAGGTTATTAAATATTCCCTATGCAGGCCCTTATAATATGGAATAAAACTATTCAAATTTTGGGCTTTTATAACAAGAGATGAAGGGAATATAAGTCAAACTATCAAAAAATTTTGTTCCTAAATATAAGTCCATTTATAGTTATTAATTCTTATCAACTTTAGCCTTATTTAATTCTTATTAGGAAGAGAGAGAAAGGAAAGAGATGTGAGAATAATTTATAAGTGTAGAGAGAAGGGAATTTTGAATAAGGATATTGTTTAAAAAATTTATCAATAGTAGTAAAACATATCTAATGATTTACAGTAACTAACAATTTTTAATATATGAGAATTAATTAAAATTGATTTATAGTGTGTTAGTGTAATAAGCACCAACAATGATACCAAGGAAGGATGAGCCAAAACTGGTTCTAGCTTGCGTGGAATTAACAAGAGGTGCGAGTGTCGGCAGGCACGCCAAGAGCATCATAAATCATAATCCATGTGGGGGGAGTTTGAAAAGTGCAAACCTTTGTCCCAACGCTACACACCGTTTTGATCGCGGCTTCCATTATTTTTATGTCACACTAACACCTGTCACATAGGGGTAGGAACAGGTCAGGTCAGACCTGTATTATCAAAAGGAGGTTTGAGCTTGACCTGTGGCTTATTATAGGCCATTTTTCAGGTTTGAACATGGCCTGTACACATGCTTGACCTGTTAAGAGGCCTGTTAGTTTAATGGTAATTTAATATTAATTAATTATAATGTTATATGTTAAAAAAAAATAAATGTTATATAGTATAAAAAATAATATGAATGAAAAAATATATTTTAAAAATATTATTTAATTGCTTAACAGACCGGCTTGACAGGCATAACAGGCTTTTTTTTAGCCTGGGCCTGGCCTATTAAGCATAACAGGCCAAAAAATAAGCCTGAGCTTAAACTTGACCTGAAAATAAATAGATCAGGCCAGGTTTTAACAGGTCAGGCAGCAGGCCCCTGACAGGCCGGCTAAACTATTCCCACCCCTACTACTCCTACTCCAAGTGTCACATCAACCTTCCATTCACAATTTCACATTACTCCCACCTACTTAACGACGTCGTTTATCAACCCTCTATATTAGCCCTGCACGTGGCCTCCCTTCCCAATGACATGTCGCATTTCTTGTACATTCTCTATTCTCTCACATTCCCTAACATGATCACATGTTATGCTAGCTTTCCTCTCATCGACTTCACATTATCACTCCCTGATTCATGCCATTCCAAATGAATTACATTCCTTCTTTTAATATTCTTATCATCAAATCAATCAAATTCTTGCATAACGTGAGTTGAAAGAAACAGTTGTGATTCATGCTACTGGTGATGGATTAATTAGATTACAATACTAATATTAAATTGAAGTATTAATGAACCACTTTGAACTATTAGTATTTACTGTACCATACTACCATTTTTCCATGTGAACTAAATAAGTTAACTTATAAGCTGATGTATCATCTAATAATATATAGCATAATTTATAATTTATTGGTCTATTTTACTTCCTAATTTTGTCTGAATAACGTCAACTTGACTTTAGATTAAGGACAACAGAGAATATTATATCTCTAATTTGGTCAAATCTCACATATTAATAACATAGAAGTTAAGACATTCAATAACCTTATTTAATGTGTATTTAAAAAAGATGTTATACATTACATTCAATAGGGGTAAAATTGAAAAAATCCTATCCAAATCCTAAATATAGGAGCTATTTTTGAAGAGTTAATCTTGGTCTTAAATACAGGATTTGATTCTAATTTTTGTATACTTCTTAAATTATCTCCACTGATACTCCTCCAATAATAATAAAGTAAGATATAGGGAACGGAATAACAGTAGATGATTATGTTTGTTTTTAAAAAACCACAACATTCTAACTAATATAACTAATATCTTTAATTTAACCAAGTTAATAAATATGTCCCAGTAGGTATTAACAACACTCAAGGTGTTCCTATATTTAGTTGTAACAATTTTTTTACCAGCTGTAGCAATAATAGTAAAGGTAGATTACAAATTGTAGTCATGATTTATTGCTCGCATAAAAGGAATTATTTTTATGGACATATTTTGTTCAAAGGAAACTAATTGCAACAATAATGGTAATCCCAGCAAATTTGGCATTTTACTACTACTTTGGATCATGATTATATATTCCAGCCAACATCTTAAATCAGCCGAAAAAATAGAAGGGCATTTAACATGAAATGAAACTTCACATATTTCACGGATTTGGCTTCTCATCTTTGCCCTTTCGGTATGCTCCTATCTTTTACCCTAAAATTACATAATTTTGCGGTCAAATTTTTTGTGTATGTTTTCATGATTAGATTCTACATAAAATTAGTGACATTTTGATATCTGATGGGTGAAAAATGGTTTTCACGGATTTGGCTTCTCATCTTTGCCCTTTCAGTATGCTCCCATCTTTTACCCTAAAATTACATAATTTTGTGGTCAAATTTTTTATGCATGTTTTCATGATTAGATTCTACATAAAATAAGTGACATTTTGATATATTCAAGCATTAAATCCTTGAAAAATAATATAAAATCGAAGAATGAACCATTTTTCGCCCATTAGATATTAAAATGTCACTAATTTTATGTAGAATCAAATGATTAAATAAAAAAAATTTGACCCCAAAATTGTGTAATTTATGGTATAAAACGTGAGCAAACCGAAAGTCTAAAGGAGAGAAGGCTAAGTCCATATTTCACCTGAAAAGCTTCACTAATTAAGCCATAACCGCCGTAAAATGACCGCCACGTATCTATTGGTCCTGTGTCGGTAATCGGTATGCTTCCGCAGCCGGTAAAATCACTTGACACGTGTCAGTCCATCCCTCAAGAAACCAACCTTAAGCCCGAGCTGTTAGTAGCAGCACAATCACACATCCTTCACTTTCCACTTTTACCCCTCCCTCCCTTCCCCTCCCTCTTTCTCTCTCTGAACCACACATCATCCACCATTTTTTCCGGCCATCTCCTCAGAACTTCCTCCCTCCCTCTCATGCTTCCTCTGTCAAATAATTCTTCCACGCCGAAAAAATCTTTTCAATTCCCTCGCCCATGGATCCTCCTCATCGTCCTCTTCATCCAGATCCTCCTCCTCTTCAACCTCCGTACTTTCCCCTCCACCATCTCCCTCCCCCACCACCACCACCATATCCACCATCACTTCCCCACTTCCCTCGCCTCCAACACCTTCATCGAGCACATACCCTCTCAAAACACCATCTTCGTCTTCAACACTACCTCGATTCACAACTCCGGCGACGATAACCAATGTCGTTCCGGCAGGGTCTTCGTCTACGACCTCCCCAGAACATTCAACCTCGAAATCCTCGATAATTGCGACAATTTAAACCCGTGGAGCTCACGATGCGACGCCCTCACAAACGACGGCTTCGGCCAAATCGCTAAAGGCCTCGCCGGAATCGTACCGGAGAATCTAATCCCGGCGTGGTATTGGACGGACCAGTTCGTTTCAGAGGTCATCTTCCACAATCGGATGTTGAACCATAAATGCAGGGTCACAGAGCCAGAATCTGCTACAGCGTTCTACATCCCTTTCTACGCTGGACTCGCGGTCGGCAAACACCTATGGTCATCCAAATCCACCGCCGAAGAACGGGATCAATACTGCAAGATGGTGATGAACTGGGTCCATGATCAAAAGTATTTTCAGAGATCCAACGGCTGGGATCATTTCATCACCATGGGACGCATCACATGGGATTTCCGCCGTTCTAAAGATCAAGATTGGGGTTCCAGCTGTATCTACTTGAAGGGTATGAGGAACATCACAAGGCTTTTAATTGAACGAAACCCGTGGGACTATTTCGATATCGGTGTACCCTACCCCACCGGATTCCACCCCCGATCCGAGTCAGACTTGACTCAGTGGCAGAGTTTTGTTCGAGAACGGAAGAGGAACACCCTCTTCTCCTTCGCGGGCGCGCCACGTGGCTCGTTTAAGAACGATTTCAGGGGGGTTTTACTGAGTCAATGCCGTGACTCGGCCGGTTCGTGCCGAGTTGTGGACTGTGGTGGGGCTAAGTGTTCTAATGGGACTTCGGCGATTATGGAGAGTTTTTTGGATTCCGATTTTTGTTTGCAGCCTAGAGGGGATAGTTTCACGAGGAGGTCGATTTTTGATTGTATGATAGCCGGTTCGATTCCGGTTTTTTTCTGGAGGAGGACGGCTTATTTGCAGTATGAGTGGTTCTTGCCTAGTGAACCGGGGAGTTTCTCGGTTTATATAGACCGGAATGAGGTGAAGAATGGGACTTCCATTAAGGATGTGTTGGAGAGTTACAGTGAAGAGGAGGTGAGGGCGATGAGGGAGAAGGTGATCGAGTTTATACCCAGGTTTGTGTATGTGAGATCCCATGAGGGGATAAAGGGTGTAAAGGATGCTTTTGATGTTGCTCTTGATGGGGTTTTTAGAAGGTTTAAGGAGCAAGAAGAAGCAGGTTTTACCAAGTGGTAGATCCTACCCGGGTTCAAATTATTGATAGATCTTACAATTTGGGAAGAGCCCACCCTTTGCGTTGATTTGGCTTTGATGATGGGCTGGTGGGTGGGTTGTTCATTGTTGTACTAGTATATAGTATGTGATTCTTTCTATTTGTGGTGAGGGATGATACGTTTCCTCATAAAAACTGTTGTTGTATATTTGTATTATTTTTTTCTGATAGAGAGAATAAAAATTCATTTTTGAGCAACAATAATTGCTTGGTTCTGCAGTTATTACTGTGATAGCTAGCACCTAGCAGCTGGCTGGTAGCTACTGAGAAGTCACACATTCTGATGATATACACACCAGAACGATGCTTCCTGCAATGAAAGATTTGTGGTCCTCACTGATCTTCAATTTGGATAGATTATGGCAGTTCAGGGTTTGGCCAATGATGGGGATTGGAGAAAGAGACATGGCTTCACTGATATAGTTGCATTATTAAAATGATATATCGCCATGAATTTGTGGGTATATATACAGTGTATGCTGAATTTGTATAGTAGCAAATCTGTCTGCATTTTTATCAATTTGTGTTGAACTTGTGCACATTATACAGAGTGAAGCTTGGAGAGGTGCATGTAATGCAATTTTCTAAATACATTTAACTGACACAGATTTGTCTAATAAGAGAGGATAGCTTTGAACTTAGTCAGTTTCTTTTGTTTGTTTGGTGTGAGCACCGGTATACTAGCCAGCATTTACAAATCATATAAGACAAATCTACCTACAACGTTGCTAATGCATTCCCATAAGATTAGACTTGTGAGATTTAGTCAAGCTCTGGTCTAATTATTGGTTAACCTGAAACCACTCTTAACTAGTAGTTGATCCAAATACTCTGGTGGATTGGTTAAGCTGGAACCGCTCCTCTTGGTTGATCCAAGCGCCTGGGTTGAATCAAGCCACTTTCAGGTGCAAGGCTTACAACCGACAACTACTTAATCATGAATTTGGGTGGAATTTACAGCATGTTATCTCTGAATCAGTGTGGGAATGGCTAATCTATTGTATTTTCGAGTGGATGTCAAGGAGAATCTGAAACGGGATTCCGCTTTGATAGTTTACAAGGGTTAAAATATTTTATTTCTTGAGTTACTGAAAGAGAGTAGTTTTGGAAGATGGTAGCAGGAGCCAGAAGGAATCCGAGCCAATTTCTGCAGTGACCTTGTGGGGCTTAAAGGGGTGAAAAAGCATTAAAAAAAATATGAAGGAAACACCACGCATCCCTGTGATGCAGTGGTACCCAGGATGCCCTTATGTGGCACTGATTGTGGGTTCAACCCACGCCTGCAAGCACTAGCTTGTCAATCCAAAAAAAAAAAAAAAATATGAAGGAAACGGGGAATCTTATACTTTTGTCCTTTACTCTATATGTAAAACGAGCAGGGAAATTTAAAGAAGAATGGTCCTACCATCCTTATTTAAAGGCCTCTAGGATTACTAAAGTTGGGAAAGGAAAAAATTAAACAGAAAAAAAATCAGAGAAAGGGATTCAGACACTCACAGAAGCTTTCCAATTGTTTCATGGACGTATATATTAAAGAAATTTGGAAAAAAGTGAGTGTTGGTGTCGGTATTATATTCTTTGCTTTTAGTAAACTACCAACCTAGGCTGAATTAATAAAGCTGTGTAGGTGCCAAGCGTAATGGTCTTAAATAGATAAGAGTGGCTGTGACAATAATTAATACGCATGATTTTAATGTAGCAGAGTCACAGAGCCATCTTTACTTGATTTTTTTGTAGCCGTTTATCAAGGTGTTAGAAAAACTGAAAAAGGGAATGCTATATCATGAGGCTCACTTAGCAGGGCTTGAAGAGGGGTCATTTTGAAAGCAATTCAAATTGGGAAAAATGACCATATTATTAAACAAATGCTAAAAACATGTGCAAGCTTAATTGTTGGCAGCCTCTCCGCAGTGTCAGAGCAATGACCATGTCAATGTATTCCGGGGAGGCAGTATACCGACAAAATGTAGGTAAATTACACACACACATTTTTTAAGACCCCTTATTATTTTATAATTGAACACATCACTAATTTAAGAAACAAAAACTAATTTTTAATGAACTGAAGCTTACCTAACAGTTGTTTACATGCCCATTTCCGACAAGTGAAGCAGCTGTCTCACGTGCCTACGTTCTAGTTTTAAGGAGAGCTTTGTGGATTCTTCTTACTAGTACCACTACTAAATGGCTTTGGGATAGGAGTAAAATAGAGAGGAAAAAAGACTATATACTACTTCACTAGTCTCATCTCTCTTGAAACAGTTTCCGTTTATTGACAAGTTGATGGGATATGAAAATTAAGAAATTATCATTTGCTAAGATTTCAAGAGATTCTTTATAATTATTATTATTAAAGAAATAGTTGTTTTCAAATAGGATTAATTATGATTTGCATTTGGTTTTAATTTCTAGTATGTTCTAGTTTTATTTTGATTTGATTGTCATCAATCAGCATTAATTATATTTGCGTTTCTAGAATATTCTGTCATCAATTCTTAGGGTTTGGTTGAGGCCTATAAATAGCACATCAACTATTTGCTTTGTACGTCTTATGTATTTGAAATAATAATATCAGTTTTCCTTGCATCTGTCTCTCTTCTATCTTTCTCATTTCTTCTTGCTCTATCTCTTTCTCTCTTCTCTTCTTCTAAATCCTCCCTTCCCATATCTCTTATATTCTCACATATTCTCTTTCATCTCCCTTTTCCCCTTCCCGTTCTGCATCAATTGACATCAGAGCCTGGTTCCCACTTCCCTTCTGCTCGCATAATTCTTCCAAATCAGCCCTCAAAATTTTCAAATCCTTCTAAAGCTTCAAGATTACATTTTGTGCTATTTATCATTGTTCTAGCGTGGTTCTTTCCATTAAGATCTCCTAGGAGCAAAAAATTATCATTCAGAAGAACTTCTGCGGTTAAAGTATCTAGCTTTAGTCTACCAAAGCATCATTTGGTAATTTTCTCTTTCTATTAGTTTTATTTTGTTTTTATTGAAAAAAAAAGGAAAAAAAGAGTAGAAAGAAAAGGTGAAAGAAAAAAAATTCGAAAAAAAGGTTGCAAAAAAGGTGTGAAAAAAATCCTTTATTGTTTGAATTATTTTGTTTTTCTTATTTATTTCTTTTCATTTTATAAGCTTTTTCCCCATAACTCGGCCCTATACCCGGGTCTTATTCTACCCTAGGTTAGTAGAGATTTCTAACGGTTCCCCTGCGGGGTCATACCCTCTGAGGTTACTGTGAAGATATCGCTCAAGTTGTTACTTATTTAGCAAGAATAATGCCTGCGGACTGTATAGTTCCCTGAAGGTTAATCTTGTTAAGTAGGGTCTTCATCCTTTTCGGTGGAGGCAACTTGGGAACCTTTTATAGGTTTGAAACCCACCTTAAAACCCTAAGAAGCATGTTACCTAGCTGTAACTGTGAATTTCATCAAAGGATACTCATCGATAAGGCGTCCATATGAATATGACACCATATATCAATATAATACTCAATATGATGATTTTGAAAAATATGATGAAGAAGAGTATTATGATGATGAAGAATACTATGAAGATGACAACATTAGCTTCTACCCAAGTAAATCCCAAGCTGAAGAAAATTATGTAATGGCAAAAGAAAGTTCCAATGATTTAGATATGTATGTGGCTTTGTTCCAACTTCTCGAAGTTATTGAGGAATACAATAAGGCCAATAGTGAGTATAATGAAGAGTTGAAACAAGAATGCTCTAGGATATTGGAGGCCTTAGAGGATATTCGCCAACGTCTCAGAGATCCATACACTCATGGGATGAGTCAAACAATTCAAGCAACCAAGTCAGCAGAGGTAGAAGATTCATCCTTAGACCTAGAAGAAGTGATTATGACACTTGAGGTGTTCTCTCCAGTAGTGGAACTCACTCATACCATCGAGATGACCCCACTAGAACATGTTCCACACCAAGCACCGCTAGATACTTTTGTAACTAAGGTGAATCACTCTCACATTGTGGCCATCAAGGATCAACTTGATCATACGATTGATATTAGTGATAACACTAATCATGTTGATTTCAATAGTGAGGAGTTTATTTTTGGTGAGTATATCAATTACTCCACACAAATAAAGAGAACACCTTCCTTAATTGAGACTATGAGCATTCAAGATTATCAAACTACAACCTCATCTTATCAACGTTCTAGATCAGCCAAATTCAGCACTCCTTTGTTGAACAATTTACTCTAACAATACCTTATTTGTTGGAAATGCATTCTAAATTTTCTCAATGATCAAATTAGCCACTCTATCAAGGGTTCTCTCGTTTGGTACCTTACATGTTGGAGAGGGCATCCAAATAAAAATGCCACATTGAAGTTTTCGCAAGTTCACTCTTTTCTTGGGTTTATCTTTTATTATCTCATTTTTTGGAAAGGTTTTCCAGAGATTCAATGTTATCAAGCTACTTGTAATGATTTTCTCTTCTGGTATCTCACTTGTTGGAAGGGATCCCCAGACGAAAACATCGCTTTGATTGTCCTTCCCTCCCAAGACTGACACATTTCTATCAACTCGTCAGGAGCCGAGTTTTTTCAAGCGGGGGAGAAATGATGGGATATGGAAATTAGGAAATTATCAATTGCTGAGATTTCAAGAGATTCTTTATAATTATTATTATTAGAGAAATAGTTGTTTTCAAATAGTATTAATTATGATTTGCATTTGGTTTTAATTTCTAGAATGTTTTAGTTTTATTTTGATTTGATTGTCATCAATCAGCATTAACTATGATTTGTGTCTCTAGAATATTCTGCCATCAATTCCTAGGGTTTGGTTGAGGCCTATAAATAGCACCTCAACTATTTGCTTTGTACGTCTTATGAATTTGAAATAATAATATCAGTTTTCCTTGCCTCTGTCTCTCTTCTATTTTTCTCATTTCTTCTTGCTCTATCTCTTTCTCTCTTCTCTTCTTCTAAATCCTCCCTTCCCATATCTCTTATATTCTCACATATTCTCTTTCATCTCCCTTTTCCCCTTCCCGTTCTGCATCACAAGTTTTTTTTAATGGAATAAGAGTAAGAGTATGGGTTTAGCCCAAGCTAAGAGAAGGATGCTTGAACAATTCTTTCTATGTGTAATTAATACCGGGCATGACAATACCTTCTACGCTTAGACCGTTAAACGTTTAGGTTAAAGTATACTTTTAATCCTTTATATTTGCATCACACCTCCTTTTGGTCCCTTAAGTTTGGAAAATGCATTTTTTGTCCTTTTTTGCTAACACCATTAGTGTCATTTAACAGAAAATGCTGACTCAACAAATCTAAAGAGTGATTTTATAATTAAATGTTAATAAAAATGACCAAATTTTAAAATATAAGAATGATTATATTAAATAATTAAAATTTAAACATATTTTGTAAGCATAAAATTATAATATTAGCATTTAAATTTGTTAAGCCAGCATTTTCCGTTAAATGAAAGTAACGATGTTAACAAAAAAACTAAAAATACACTTTTCAAATTTAAAAGATCAAAAGGAGATTTAATACAAATATAAAGGATTAAAAATATACTTTAACCAAACATTTATTTAAGCGTCCCTACTGTCCCTACTTTAGGATGTTTCTCCAAGTGTCACAAAGAGGAAATGAACCCCTCTTCTTATGGTGAAGGCTCCATTCCTTGTCGTTGAATCGGTGGACTATGGGTTTTTTTTTTCGACATTTTCTCGACCAAATTTACTGTTCTTTGGGCCATAAGTCCAATGGTGTAAATTTCATTACAAAAATTAAACATGATACAAAAGGGGGCCCATGCCACCCTGCCCCAACAAAGGCCTGTTACAAATTTTTTTTATTATCTGTATATAGCTCAAGGTTTTTAAAAAAAGAAATGTGACGAACAAATGCACATTGAAATTTCAGGTTTGTCAAGAACCATGTTTCACCATCCAGTTTGGCTGCAGGTTGGCAGTGCACGTGTCCTTCTCTCTTGCTATTTTGGCCTAAACCATGATCATTTGTCATTCCACTGCTTTTCTGTTTCTTTATTTTAATTTCTTAATTTCTAATTTTATCTCAATGCTACTTTTAATCTATGAACAGGCATCAGGCGTTACTAACAACCAATTTCTAAGGGTTTTATCAATATAGACACATAATAGGGTGTCTCACTACCTCTAAATAATTATTGGGGTTGCATATTTAGGAGTCCAATTTGGCAATTTGATACCATTATCTAAGGCCCAAAAAGTTGATTAAGCATTTATGTAGACAATTTTTTTCCCCCGTTTCTGCAAGCTTAATTTGTTGGCAGCTTCTCCGCAGTCTCAGACCAATGACCTTATCAATTTATTCTTGGGAGGCAGTATACCGACAAAATGTAAGTAGATTACCCACACTCACACATTTTAAAAGACCCCTTATTTTAATATTCAACGCGTCAATAATTTAATAAAGAGAGAAACTGATTTTTAATGAATTGAAGTTTACCTAACAATTGTTTACATGCCCAGTTCCTCACGTGCTTACGTTTTAAGGTGTGCTTTGTGGATTCTTCTTACTAGTACTAAATAGCTTTGGGATAGGAGTAAAATACATTTTTTTAAAAAAATATACTTTTTTTAAGAAGAACAATTTGGGTGAGTTGGATCATGCATGCCTCAATGCTTTAAGAGGGTTTGCAGAATCACTCACCAATCGCCAAGCAACAACAAGCTCCTCACATTTGAACTCATAATCTAATAGTAATGAGTCAATTCTTTATCAATTGAATCAATTTTTATTGGTAATACGCCTCTTTAAACACAAGAAGATATTTATTGTTACTCTGTTGTCTGAGTGTCCTTTTATTGACCTGTTCTTGACCAAGTTTTCTTCAGTAATTTTCTTTGGGCCTTAAGCCCAACAATGCGATTTCACTAAAAATAAACAAGATACAAATGAGGGCCCATTTCACCTTTTACCCAACAAAGGCCTATTACACATTTCAATTTTTTTGTGGGGTAAATTACACATTTCATTTTATTATCTGCATATGACACAAACTATAATGGAAAAAAGGAAAGTGACAAACAAATGCGCACTGAAATTTCAAATATGGGGTGTGATGATAACCACCCTTAGGGATATCATTAATGAAGTTAGATTAAGGTTCCACAAAGATTAGTGTGTTCAAATTCATCATGTAGTATGAGAAAAGAATGTAATAACAGATAGACTAGCAAAACTTTCTCATAATTTGATAGATTTTTTTGTATGTTCCCCCAATCCCCACCTTTCATTGAAGAGGTGAATTTTGATACATCTTAGGAGTAGGTTATTGTATTGTTAAATGTTAGCCTCTTGATGCATGATTTACAGGTTTATGCAAAAAAATTTCAAATATGTCAAGATTAAAGAACCATGTATGACTTCATGTCAAAAAAAAAAAAAAAAGAAAAGAAAAGAACGATGTATGACGTTTCACTATTCTCTATCCAGTATGCAGGTTGGCAGTGCGCGTGTCCTCCTCTAGTGCTATTTTGGCCTAAACCATGAGCACGTGTCATTCCATTGCTTTTTATTTCTTCATTTTAACTTCTCAATTTCTAAATTTTATCTTAAATTTTATTTTTAGATTTATCTACAGATATATGACTCTACAAGCAATTGACTAATTCGATTTATAGGATTGTAGACCCACAGTAGGCGAAACCACACTATGTAAAAGTAATTATCTCCGCTGCATATCTAAAGCTTGAATTCGATACTACTATTAAAATTGCAACAACTCACAACCAAAGGATTGGTGGTTGAATTATATTTTTAAAATGAAATTGTTAGTTTTATTTCTTTGGAAATACTCCTTCCAGTCTTTATTATAATATAAAGTTTTTTTTGTGTGTAAGTTAAGGAAACAAATTATAACATATGTTATATGTAATTAGATTATTAATTAGTTTATAAATTAAGTAAATTAATAAAAAAAATATAAATCATGTAAGGTAATCGGAGAGTACTACTGACACTAAGACATCATTTTTTTTCACACTGTTGTCTGTTTTGGCCGAAAGCTCAAAAAATTGCTTCCTCGTGGATCTCGTTTTTCGAACGACGAACGAACTTTTATCAAAAAAAAAAAAAAAAACGACGAACGAACTAAATAGTAAATACCGATTTCAGGGACCATAGTACAACACAAAAAATCTTGTGAAAAATTTATAAGTTGCTCCGAAGAAGCGATATCTATCGATCGATCTTTGATTGTTCAGGTTTCGCTTAGAAGAAGATGAGGATGAAGACGGAGGTATTTCTGCAACTCCTTATCTTGTTCGCCCTTGGAATTGGAGCGACTCTCTCAGTCGCAGAGTTCCAATCTTCTTCTCCACGACCTCATGTAGCCGATTCCTTCAATGTCAGCTATATTCAGGTACACGTCTCACAAAACCTCTTTTCATGATTAATTTCTCGCTATTTGATCCCTTAATTCCTGTTTCATCCAATATGAACTGTATAGGTATCTAGCCTGTGAGTTTTCTTTTTCAATTTATTTCGTTTTTTTTCTTGATGAAGATGAAGAACGTGGGGAGCTGCCCGTACACGGTGATTATTTCTACGAGTTGTTCGTCTCCTTCATATACTAGGGATCATATCAGTATTTCTTTTGGGGATGCTTATGGCAATCAGGTTTGCCCTTTTTACTTACTTAGTTGGGTTCATTTTTGTTTGGGTTTTGTTGTCCTGAGAAGATATTACTGGTATTTCTTTGATTGGTTTAAGATTGACCCATCGAAATTGGAGTGACATGCAAACTCAGAAACTGGAGTCAGAATCGTACTTATTCAATTTTTTCCATCTTAGTTACCACCTGATTCTTTCATTTCATTTTTTTGTTGGTGAATCGTGTCATTTTATTGGTTGTCCTGTTTTTATGGCATAAGGAACTTGAACTCCTTTTCTAGGCATTTTGATTGTTTCAACTTGAGCTATTCTAGAACCAACTTATGAATGGTTTTTGACAGATGCATGATTCATCACACTAGCCCTTAGAAGTCAGGCAAAGATCATATTGATGGTATAAACAAGTTCTATGGACCTGAGTGGTAGTTTCCTCTTCTTGTAGTACTCTCTGGGGCCCATAAATTCATTCTATGTTGGAATACATGTTAAGGATGTTGGTTTAACATGAACTCTGCTTGATAGCTACATAATAAAAGATCAGACTGCAATCTCTAACTGATAAAGTATGAAGCATCAAGAACAGAACAATGAATTTTCATAATGATATTGGGGGAAACAATAGTAGATTATCGATAGTTTTAGCATCCATATTATCAAGTAAGCTTGTGAAAGGCCCAATTAGTTAAATCAGCCTTGTTTTGGACATGTTTTTAACTAACTGAGGGTGATTATTCTTGCTATTTTTCCCCCTTTCACATATTTGTCGATCAGATATATGCACCAAGACTGGATGATCCATCTACTAGAGCATTTGAGCGGTGTTCTTCAGATACATTCCAGATAAATGGTCCATGTGCATATCAGATTTGCTACGTGTACCTATACCGATCTGGACCCGACGGCTGGAAGCCGCGAAGCGTGCAAATTTATGGTAAAAACTCAAGGGCTGTTACCTTTAAATATGACACATTCATTCCCTCAGATACGTGGTACGGGTTTAATTTTTGCAATGCTGCTTCGGCTTCACGCCAACTATCTAGAGGGAAATGGTTTGTGTGTGCTGTTCTAGGGTTTGTTTTTAGTTTCTGGATGTAGATATATGATATATGTTCTTTATATTTATATCTCTCCAGTTCTGTGTAACTAGGAAACTTAATTACTATTTACTGTGACAGCATTAGGAACATGATATGTATAAAATGACATATGGTTGATTGAGTGTATTCCATGCAATGTTTCAATACGTAATGTTAAAGAAGTGGTTGCTAGACAATTTATATTTCACTATATGAGGTCAATGGCGCTTAGTCCCCTGTAAGTTCTGCTATAAGTGGGAAATGAACTGGATTGTACATTTATACTTATTTCTACTTCTAACCTCATATGGCGTTAACTTATTATCGTTAAGCTATGGATAATAATGTAGCTCATGTATAATTTTTTGCAAAAAAAAAAAAAAATTAGTTTATTAACATCATTAGGTTGAATATATTACACTTTATTACAGGGAACTCCATAATTTAATGTACAAAGGTTATTAATAATGTAGTTCATTTATCATGTTTTGTAAATATAAATTAGTAGTTTATTAAGATTATTGGGTTGGATATATTGCACTTTGTCGCAGAGAACTCCAAGATTTAGATTTTTTTTTTTAAAATGATAAAAATTGGATAATATAAATTTTTTATTTATTATATTTTCAGATAAAATAAAAAACAAATTTGAATCTGAATGAGTACACTCACTAATTAAATGATGAATCTGATTTTAAAAATATCAGTAGTACTCATCAATGAAAAGAATTTTTTATCAAAATAGTAACACGCTTTAGAAACTTCTGAAATAACATTCTCTCACCATACGTATCAAAAGTTTTGATAATCTCTAACCTTCTTGCTTCTCTGCCCTAAACTCTTTCACCTTCTGTCACAAGTATGCAATTTATGATCGGTGGAAGAACTTACATTTTTTGTGCATATAATACCATTTTTAGGAAACCTAATAACAAAAAAAAGTGTTTAGTTTTGAGTTTTTTTTTCAAGAAATGAATTTGGTTGTACATATGAATATGATGCTTCCCTTGAATTGCTTAGTTAACTTTTGATACGGGATTGGTTGCGGTCTATATAGAGGTGATTATTTTTCACATTTTTAAATCCAAAAAGGAGGATGTTATCATAACTTGTAGGTTGACAATTTCCTTTGTAATTTCTAAGAAATCATACTTTTTTTTTTAAAAAAAGGCCAAATAATATTAATAATAAAAGTAAAGTCAAAAGCAACAAAGAAGATAAAAAAGAAACGTAAGAAAGATTAACTACTACTGCATCTAAACTAGTAAAAGGAGATAAAAAAGTTATAATATCCTCTAAGACTATATTTCTATTTCCTTTCCTCTTGAAGAAATGATATGTACATGATTATGTTTATGAAATGATATGCACATAAAAATAGTCACACACCAGACAATTTCTTTTATAATTTCTAAATCTTTACTCTATAAAGAAATTGATCTATACATAAATAAAGGAATAATATGATTAATATTTTTAGATTTATCTTTTGCTATCTAACATTATTAACAAGTAGCTAGTTTGATCCACGATAATGTAAACTCATGATAGTGATTCACAGGAATGTAAGCTCATAATAGAGGAATCTTGATATCAACAAGTAATTATTACGGCTTTATACCTATAGTTTGAACAGTAGACACTACTAGTTAAGCCAAACAATCCACATCTAATTGATCAAGTGCCCAGTGCTATGGTTAATGTTAATAATTTAGCATCACACAATTAGTAGTTTAGCACCGTATAGGTTTTTTAAAGGTTAATACTACTTTAAATTCTTAAACTTTTCAATTATGATTTTGGTCTATTATCTTTAAAATTGGCGGGACTAATCCTCAAATTTTCACTTAAATTTGTTGTTGGTTCGTGAATTTTAAATCGGTAGTTTTAGTCCCTCAATTTTATACCGATTATAACTATTGGTCTCTGATTTTTCAAATTTTTTTAAATTTAAAAACAAATAGTTGTAAATGATACAAATATAAATAATCAAAACTATTAATTTTAATTACAAAGTTTAGAGATAAAATCAAAAGCAAGAGTTTGAAAACTGTATCAACCCTTCCTTTTTTTTTTTTTTTTTAAAGTCATGAGATAGGGCGCGCAACCATAAAAACGGAAACCTTAAGCTAATTTACTGCTTCGTTTTCTCCCGCTCTCACTTGTCTTGAATCTTGATCCCTTCTTCACAATCAAGCGTCATATTTCTCTTTTCTTCTACCTTTAACACATACCCTAGTTTTCACTTACTCCAAATAGAAGAAGAAGATGAAGATGATGATGAACATCAAGATTTTGACTGAAGATTCATCCATTGGTAAGGAGACCTCGAAATGTGCTCCGATTACAAGAAATGTGCAGGTCTTTGATTCTTCTGATCAATATCGGTTTTCGGACAGGAAGGCGAAGATGAAGCGTGAATTTTCGGATATTGATGGGATTGGAGTGAAGATCGAGTGTAGCTCGGAGTTAGTTGAGTCTGAGGAAAAGAGAAACGACAATAAAAAGCCCAAATTCCAGGAACCTCGCATGGGAGGTGAAGAGAAGGAGGAGAATCCCAACGCGATCTCGAAATTTCGGATATCGGAGCCCTTGCGGGCGAACGAATCTCTGTTTCCCATTCAGGCCATGACTTTTGATACCATTCTCCATGGTTCTGATTTGGTAGGCCGGGCTCGCACTGGTCAGGTCTGTATTCACAAATTCTTATTGATTTCCTTGCTCTAAATAGTTAATGCATACGTTTTGGTCATTTAGTTGTTTAGTTGGTGTATATACCTCTTGAAGCCATAAGATTCAACATGGTCAATCTGCTTTTGACTGATTTTCAATTTTATATCGTTTCTATTAATTGTCTACTGTTGAAAATAATGTAGGGTAAAACATTGGCTTTTGTGTTGCCCATATTAAAGTCTTTAACCAATGGTTCAGCTAAAGCATCCAGAAAGATTGGCTATGGGAGGTCTCCGAGCGTTATTGTGCTCTTGCCTACTAGAGAATTGGCTTCTCAGGTACGTTACACAGGAGATGGTAGCAGAAAAATCTAAATTTGTGATTGGTTATGGATTTTTGTTTTTCCTTTTTGTTTATACTCTGTTATGTGATGCATTGAGGTGTTCTCTGAATTTGAAGCTTATGGTGAGGCATTGGGTTTGATTTCTTGCTGTTTGTACGGTAGAGCCCCGTATCAAGCTCAAGCAAGGTGTTGATATTGTTGTTGGAACACCAGGCCGCATAAAGGTAATTACCATAGGCCGCATACATGCACGCTTGTCTCTGTGTATTATAGGGCTGATGTTGTTCCTTGTCTCTATGTATTATAGAACTTGTTCTTGATTTATATCTAAATATCCATGTAGGATCATATAGAGAGACAAAATATTGACCTAACCCAACTAAGGTTCCGTGTCCTTGATGAGGCGGATCAGATGCTAAGGATGGGTTTTGTTGAAGATGTTGAATTCATTCTGGGTATGTGTTTTTCCCCTCCCTGTAATGCATGGATGCTGCTATGCTTAAATTTTAGGGCAAAGAATGCATATCTGATGGACGATACTTTAATTGCTCTTCACCTTCTTATTTGTTGATATTATTTACTCCAAATATGGTTAAATTGTCACATAAAATTGAAATGTTGTCAAAGGTTTTTGGGATGATAAGATACTTTTTCAGAGATGTAAAAATCTGCCCTGTATGTTTTTCAGGTAAGGTTAAAGATGTTAGTGAAGTTCAGACACTTCTATTCAGTGCTACTTTGCCAGACTGGGTTAAGCATGTATGCTTCTATGTGATGATTGTTAGTGTCAAAAAATTTTCTTGCTACAAAAGTTTTGTTGCCAGATATGATTTTGTTGCCAGATTTCCTCAAGGTTTCTGAAACCAGATAAGAGAACTGTTGACCTCGTTGGGAATGAGAAAATAAAGGCTAGCACCGATGTCAGGCACATTGTTCTTCCATGTACGAGTTCTGCCAGGACCCAGCTTGTCCCAGACATTATTCGCTGCTATAGCAGGTGAACTCTTATAATTCATTTGTAATATGTGCTAAACATTTTTATGTATCTGTTGAATAAATTGAATTTGGTGCATTATATTTTGATAGTTTTCTTTCAGTGGAGGCCGGACAATCATATTTACTGAGACAAAGGAGTCAGCTTCTGAGCTGGCAGGGCTTTTGCCTGGAGCTCGAGCTCTACATGGTGGCATACAACAATCACAACGTGAGGTGAGGTGAATGAAAATTCGTGATTGTCTTATTTGGAGTTTTGATCATTGCGGTCATAACTTTTGTATCCTTATAAGTTATAGTAATAGATATTTTGCTTTTTATCGTCTTTTTGTGGACAACTTTTTAAATTTTTTCTTCTTTTTCTTTTCCATTCGCTGAAATGCACCCTGCCTCTTGCAGGTCACATTATCTGGCTTTAGGTCTGGTAAATTCATGACTTTAGTGGCCACAAATGTAGCAGCTCGTGGATTGGATATTAATGATGTTCAGTTAATTATTCAGGTGATGCAATTACTTAATCTCTTATATTATATTGAGTCACAGTTACAAATTTCCTAATCTGTATGGTGATCTTAATATTTGGTTTAGTGTAAACCTCCACGTGATGTAGATGCCTATATTCATCGTTCTGGCCGGACAGGACGAGCTGGTATAGATGGAATTTTGATATTTGTTCAAAAAGGGTAATCTTAGGGTAATTAGACTTTGATAAACACTGAGGTTGAAATTTTCAGGAAATACTGGAGTTGCGGTTATGCTTTATGATCCAGGAAGGTCAAATATATCTAAAATAGAAAGAGAATCAGGTGTGAAATTTGAACACATATCAGCTCCTCAGCCTGCTGATATTGCAAAAGCTGTTGGTGGAGATGCTGCTGAATTGATAAACCAAGTGTCCGACAGGCATGTCTTTCTCTCTCTCCTTATTGCAAACGGTATTTTATGCTGTCTTTGTTGTTAACAATGCCATAAATGCAGTGTGAATCCTGCATTCAAGTCTGCTGCTGAGGAGCTTTTGAACAGTTCTGGTTTAACAGCCGTTGAATTACTTGCCAAAGCTCTTGCCAAGGCCTTTGTGAGTCCCCTATTCTCTTAACATTTTCTCAATCTAACTTTTTGTGGCAGTTGTAATTTCTTTTTCGCTCTCTCATCAAACTCGTCATCTACTCATCTTCAATATCCTTCTCTATGTTGAGCAAAAAAATTGATTGCATGTGCAGGGCTATACTCAGATGAATAAAAGATCACTTCTTACTTCCGTGGAGAATTGTTACGTTACTTCTTGAGATTGGAAGACCCATCTTCACTCCATCGTGAGGACCTTACTGTGAACCATATTCTTATTTTATGACGCTTCCATGTTAATCTAAATCAATTACTGATTAGTGATTACCTAAGAATACTTGCTATGTCTTTTTTGAAAAGTCTGGATGTTTGCCTTGCTGAGGGAAAATCTGTTATCTGCTCTTTAACTTCAATTATAAGTGATTGTGCAATAAGTAGTGGAAACAGTTTTGGAAAAATTTAATGCAGTCCACATATTTTATTTGTAACTTTCCTTTATTTTATTGGTCCTTATACGAGTGTGCTGTCATAAAAAGGAAAAAAATAAATAAATTCTAAACCCATCTTCATAATTTGCACAGTGCTCACTATTTCCTCTTGTGGATAGAAAACTATATCTGGAAGTACTTTAGGTGTTGTATGAAATTTTTAGAAGGCATCTGACTCTTTTAACTACACTGATGGACTTGTGCATTTTTAATGTTGAAATTCATAGCTGCTGATTATTTTGGGATGGGCAGCAAATTAATTCCTTTGATATTTGTATTTTTTTTAAGCCATTTATTATGACAAATGCTACTCGTCATTTTACCATCAATTATTGTGAGTCCTATACATTTGCACGAAATTTGAAACGAACAACACTATCCATGGCTTGCGAAATAGTGAAACTTCCCACAACTTTTATTGAAAATGCAATGATTGGAATAGACAGATGAGCAACACAATTTAAATACTGGGCTGACCTGATATTTTTTGTTGCTATATCCTACGATAGGTAGCAACTATATTCAAGACCGCGATTGAGTTTCTTTTCTTTTACTGATCCTTTCAACCATCCGCCCCCCAGTTTTGCATATGGAATCCTCATGAGACTTCTGCCCGAGGAGAAGGTTGAGGCAGTGAAGGGTCTTTCTCCAACAGCAGATGGAAATAGCTGCGTCTTTGATGTGCCAGCTGAAGACTTAGATACATATCTTGCTGGTAAAAATATTGCTTCGAACCATGCAATGTGAATTAGCTTTTCAGTGGTTGTTATTTTTCCGTATTAAGCGATGTTTATCCTCCAGGTCAGGAAAATGCTGCTAATATAAACTTAGAAGTATTAAAAGTATTGCCGCGTTTGCAAGAAATAGACCAGTCAAGAGGGGGCAGATTCGGTGGCAGTGGTGGTCGTGGTGGTTTTGGTAATAATAAAAGCAGTGGCCGTGGACACAGGTTTTCTGGTGGAAGAGGAGGTGGAAGGAATGGTGGTTTCTGGAATCAGAGTGATTGGTTTTTAGGTGATTCTAATGGTGGGATTTGGGAGAGGCAAAAAGAAGAAGATAGTTAGTTACTTACCCTCTTCTTATAACTCGTAGGATACCTTTTGTGTATGTACATTCTCCTCTCTCTCATATTAATTCAAACCCGTGACCATGTGAGAGCAACTCTTGCTTCAACATCAAGATAGCACTCGAATGCTCACTTGTGTACATTTTGCACCAACTACTTTCACTTTCGGAATTTCGATAATTGTAATGACTTTTTTGATTGAAATACCAAGTCATCTAAAAAAAGAGAGAGGTCAACTAAAATTGGAGGGAACGATTTATTATTAATAAATGATAATAATATTTTTTTTCACACTATCAGGAGTTGTGTCTAAGCAGGGAAGGTACTAGTCCTCACAATTCTTAAGTCATCAAGGAAAAGAATTATCGACATGATATGTTCAACTTAATACATGCACATGGTATAGTTTACAAGTTAAGAAATTTAAACTAGATTCGATCGAGTACTAGACGTTTATGTTCAACTCCAAACACTAATCACCAGATTTTTGTTAAGGTTTTGGCTGTAAGGCGAGGCAGAGTTTTTACCTTTTACATAGCATGAAATTATATAAACCGGGTGTTCTCGTGAACGAGGGGATTGGGATTTTACTTGTAGGCCTAAGTGTCAGTTATTATGGTTACCCGCCTAGACTTCAAAACTGTAGAACCCAGAAGTCTCAAAAACTCCCTCTCAAAATTAATTGAAGAATGCAAGAATTTCAGAGAGCTCAAACAAATTCATACCCAAATTCTCAAATCTCCATTGCTACCTACCCATGACCAATATTATCTCATTACCCGCCTCCTCTTCTTTTGTGCTTTTTCAAATTGGGGTTCTTTCACCTATGCTTCTAATGTTTTTCGGACGATAAAGAACCCAGAAATTCGTGCCTACAATATCATGCTTAGATCATACGCAGGTTTGAAGTATGATGATGGGGAAGATAGCCAAATTTGCAGGGCTTTATTGCTTTACAGAGAAATGCTTCGTAATGGCATTTTACCAGATAACCTCACTTTCCCATTCCTTTTAAAGATTTGTACTAGGAGGCTGGATGAAGCTACTGGCTTAGGAATTCATGCCCAAGTCGTCAAGTTTGGATTTTGTGATGATATTTTTGTTGGGAATTCCTTGATAAACCTTTATATGGCATGTAGGCTGTTGAATAATGCCTGGAAGCTGTTTGATGAAATGCGTGTGAGAGATATTGTCACTTGGAACTCAATGATCATTGGGTTTCTGAGAAATGGAGAGCTAGACAATGCAATGGAGTTGTTCACTCGGATGAGTGAGAAGAAGAATATCATAACTTGGAACTCCATTATTACAGGGTTGGTTCAAGGTGGCCGACCGAAAGAGTCACTGCAACTTTTCCATCAAATGCAGGTACTTTCCGGTGAAGATAATGATATGGTTGAGCCTGATAAATTCACAATAGCTAGTGTCCTCTCAGCTTGTACTCAACTTGGTTCCATAGATCATGGAAAATGGGTGCATAGTTATCTGAGAAGAAGTGGGCTAGAGAGTGATGTGGTAATTGGAACAGCTCTTGTGAACATGTATGGTAAGTGTGGGCATGCAGATCAAGCATTTGAGATCTTCAAAGCAATGCCTGAGACTGAGAAAGATGCTTCAGCTTGGACGGCGATGATCTCGGTGTTCGCTCTTCATGGCTTAGGCGAGAAGGCTTTCGATTGCTTTGTGGAGATGGAAAAAGCCGGAGTGAAGCCTAACCATGTAACTTTTGTAGGCTTATTGTCTGCTTGTGCTCATTCTGGTTTGGTAGAGAAAGGAAGGCTGTGCTTTGAGATGATGAAAAGTGTTTACTCAATTGAACCTCATGTTTATCACTATGCTTGCATGGTAGACATTCTTAGCCGAGCAAAGCTCTTCGAGGAAGCAGAAAGAGTAATAAGAGAGATGCCAATGAGGCCTGATGTTTATGTGTGGGGTTCATTGCTTGGAGGATGTCAGATGCATGGGAATATAGAACTAGGAGAGAAGGTAGCTATTCATTTGATTAACTTAGAACCTCATAATCATGCTTTCTATATGAACTTGTGTGACATATATGCAAAAGCTGGCCAGTTTGATGCTGTTAAAAGAGTTAGGAGTCTAATGAAAGAAAGAGGAATCCGAAAGGAAATCCCAGGTTGTAGCGTGATTGAAATATGTGGGGTGGTTCATGAATTTTCTGCAGGAGGTTCACTCAATCTTCCACTAGAAATTCTTTTGGTCTTAAATGAGTTAAATAATCAGATGAAGTTACCATGATGGTGAAAATTGGTATAAGAAAATTAGCCGCAGTTCATGAAACCATCACTTTAAAAAAAGTCCGTTTGGTGCATAAGGCTATCACTAACTGGGATCTAAGGAGAGATGTATACACAATCTTATCCCTGTCAGTGCAGAGATTGTTTCCAGGATTTGAATCTGTGACTTCCAAATCACATAACAATCTTATGGTCACTTTATGAAAGCAATTTTTGACCATTTTCTCAATTTTTATATACTACTAAAGTAATTATACAATCTTCCGGTCACTGTATGTGTTTTAGCAGCAGTTTCTTCAGCCAGGAAGTGTTTTTTTTTGTGGTTAAAGATGTTGTTAGAGCAAAATATGGCAAAATTTCCCCTTCAATCCTTAATATATGACTAATTTGTAGATATTCACGAGGTTAAGTTGGTGATTTGCTGCTGTTGGTTTGGGTTGTCTCAAATTGTAACTGGCACATTAAAAACAATAAGCAAAGCACAGGACCATGCTTACTTTGCAAATTGATGGTGGTCTTCGTGTGCTAGGTTCTCACAAATTAATAAGGCTTTGATTTTCTAGCCTCTTGAGATGCATATATATTATCATTTCAGTTTCACTTTTCTTCTAGACTTGTGATAAATATGTGTTGAAAGAGGGATGAGCTATAAAATGTATTAGATAGGTAATGCCTTTTTAACTATTTTCACTGATTGCAAATTTCTTCAGTATGTCCCTTTGGTTTTACTTTTGTCAGATTATACAAAAGGAATTATAAACGTTTTTTTATTTTATCCCATTAACTGGGGCCTTCACTTTTTCTTATTTTGCAATTGGATATAATCATGTGGTTATTAATGTACTCCTCCGGTCCTAAATATAAGACCATTTTGACTTTTTTGTGGAAATTAAGGTAGCAAATTATACCACTAAATTATAACATATGTCACATAAAATTATATTATAGGTTAGTTTATAAGTAGAATAAATTAGTTTTGAAGAAAAAAGATTTTTTTTTGGGACTGATATTAAAATAAGGTACATCAAATTGCATCATTCTATTGAATGTGGACCCAGAACGATAGTGGGATATTTATCATTATCATCATCAATTATTATTATTATTATTATTATTATTATTATTATTATTATTATTATTATTATTATTATTATTATTATTATACCCAAGAAAAATTTCAATAGCATCGTGCACACATTTAATTGTATGTTTTGCAGCCATACATGACCATGTTGCTGGTATATATCACACGAATATTACAGGTTTATTTTTTAAAAATAATATGAGATTTATTTTAAGATAATTATGTATACGATCCGAATACACAAGGGTAAGGTCTAGACTATATAAATTATATTATAATTATCATATAATAAAGAAACCCGTTTCGTGAGAGATTGAAAAAAGGAATAGAAATGAAAGTTATGGTGCTAACAAGCCTGTGCTCACCCACCCGTGCATTGCACGGGAAGTTTGTGATTGAAGGTAATAAGTAATATTATGTGAATGTGAATGGTTATGAAATATAATACGAGGAATATTGTTATACATTAAACTTAATATGTACATATATATTATACAATCGTCCTAAATGGAACAATGAATATAGTAAAATTAGGTCCAAAATAGTTGGGGAATAAAAAGATGGTTGATGACATAAACACAATCATAGTACCTAAGAGGTCACATTAATAAAAATCTCCTTGTAAACAACATTAGTGGTTTGGTTTGGAACCCCAGATATCACAATGAGAAATAACTATTTTCAGACCATTCATCCTATTAACCTTGGCATACATATTTCTTTAATAAAGCTAACTGAGCTTGTGCTTTCCCTGACTTTATGGGTCTATTGACTTTGCAAACCATGTAATTTATGTAGAAATCAAACATTTATTATCTTAACTTTTACATATGTATATTATGGACAGGAAACAGTATGCATATATTAATATAAATGTAAGATATAAGGATTGTAAAAATAAAAAAGAATTAAAATATTTGGGGAAAAAATAAATGAATACATATAAATTTGTGATGATGTAAATTTTAATTTTATGAATATGAAAAATAATATTGGCATTTAATTAAAATTTTTAAAGTATTTGTGAAAAGTATTTAAAATTTGAATCAGATGATGATGAGTTTTGTGGGGTGGAAGAAAAATAAGTGAGGACAAACAAAGAAATGAGGAAGAAGAATTGGTGGGACCGGACGAATGGCTATTTATGAGAGAGAGTGAGCCGACACGGAGCCCAACGCGGAATAAAAAAATCAGATAAAATAAGATGAACATGAAAAAGAGTCTGGAGCCGATTTTAAGCCATATGAGAGCCGGCTAAAAAAGTTAAATATAAGAGATACAAGCCTTAACCCCCCTCATGAAACGATATAACATATAATATGAGGAATAATGTAAAACATGAAAGTAAATATGTAAACATATATGATACAAGCATCCTAAATGAAACAACGGTTATAGTAACATTAGGTCCAAATTGGAAGGGGGAAAACGGTTGATGACACAGACACAATCATAACACTTAAGAGGTCAAATTCCTAAAAATCTCCCTATGAGCAACAATAGTGGTTCTGTTAGCAAATCCAGAATCATCATGAGAAATAACTATTATGAGACCGTCCATCTTCTTAACTCTGGACAACGCAACATACAGTTGGTCATGAGTGAAAATAGGCTTAACTATATACCCTATTGCATACACTCCACAAATATTTAACATAAAGTGACATGAAAAACAAAACTTGAATTTAATTGTTTTTTGTCCTTTTATTACATTGTTGATAATGTTGTTTATTACAACATACTAATGAATACATACATTTACGTGGTGCAATTGCACATACAAATCGCTTCGCCGGTCAATCAAAAATACCATAAGGCCCTATTGCATACACTCCACAGTTGGTATATCACATGTTATAACCCCCATCTTCCAGTTGCTTCCTGCTCATGTCTGCCTTACGATGCTGCAACGATTAATTGTGTTTTGTCCTTTTATTACATGTCATCCAGTATAACTCAGTACTACCAATTTCAGACATTAGGTTGCGTACACTTTGTTCGGCAACTTTTAATTAGTGTGTTAAATCAAGTTCTCCCGTGCAACGCACGGGTCAGCACAAGCTTGTTAAAAACAATAAGCAAAGCACAGGACCATGCTTACTTTGCAAATTGATGGTGGTCTTCATGTGCTAGGTTCTCACAAATTAATAAGGCTTTGATTTTCTAGCCTCTTGAGATGCATATATAAAACAGCTATACATGAAGCATATTTGGTATATAAAAAAATTGCACATAAACCCTTCTTAAAAGTCCTTCATATACTTGTATGGATAATAAAGGGTTCCTTTGGCATCGTCAAAGGTAATCTCATTTAATTGGATAAAAATCCAAAAATGCATAATTTTATAGTCATAGCTCAATGTTGGGTCATACCTAGTTTCCCTTGATGGATTATGGCCCAAACCCAAATAAATAAGTCTATGATGTGACTATAAAGAAGTTTGGGTTCAAAGATGGCGTTTCCTTTAAGGTTTAAAAGTTAATATCCATTTAACCACAAGTATGTGATACATGGTATAAAGGTTTGAAGGAATCAGTTTTTAGTAATTGGATGATAACTCCCATAATGCTCTCCTGATTCTCTTTAAGCATCTAATCTCAATGTCTCCTGACTCTCTTCTCTTCCTCTCTTCTTCGGGATAAGAATATTTTCCTAGAATCCGCAAGATAAGAAATTAAGAATGGAAAAGAAGGATAAATCATCTAATCTCAATGTCATCATGATCAATTATGGCCACTTACTCAACCATTTTTGCTTCTATTTGCTAATTATTAAGCAGCTATATTCAACCTCCATTTCTATTCATAGCATCCCAGGAATTATGCTTTACATTTCTGTCATATTAGAGGTAACATAATGATGTTGAAATTATAGTAAAAGTTATATACTGTGTATACTCATTTCTATATCATTATTGTTTCTTGAGACCAGAAGGGAACTTAGAGTGCCAGAAAGGATCATAATGGAGACCAACAGAGGAAATGAGAGGCAATCCTCTGGATTCAGTGATTTTGATCCTCACAACACCAGCATCCACCACACCATCTTCAAGCCTATGAAGCCTCTTATAACCCACTGTGGTCCCTTTGATCACCAACTTACCATCCACATATATCTCATGCCCTTGGATCCTCTGACCAAGCCCTATTGCTTCCTGCACCCTCACCACATTGAATCTCACACTCCCATTATTATTAGCTCTTATCTCAACCCAATATTCATTTATTTTCTCTTCTTCTTCAGGAGCCCAATATGTACCCAAATGATCACTGTCTAACATATTTTCTGGTCCAAAACCACCTCGTTTCCCTCCTCTTTGGCTGCTTACTGAAACAGAACAATTTTCTTCTTGTGCTGCTATGTTGTTGTGGAAAATTGTGGTGATTGCGCTGTGAAACTGCGTCAACCTTTGAGCATCAATGTCTGATATGAGTCCTGTTGTGTTGGGAGGCACGTTTAGGAGTAATAAGCAGTTTCTTCCAACTGAGTTGTAGTAAATGTCAAGTAATTCTGTTAGGGTTTTTGGTGATTCTGACTTGTGCCAAAACCATCCGGGTCTTATTGATACATCACATTCTGCTGGGACCCAATCCGTCCCTTTTGGATCACCTGTGTTTAGGTAGCTATACAAACAAAATATGTGATGATCATCACCAAGAAACTATAATTAGTGAATATCATACCTAATAGAATAACCTGACTAGTTAAAGGAAAAGATTGAAGGTATATAATGCAATATGTATAGAGCTATTTGATATGGGACAAGTAGAAAAAATGAAGATTGTGGACATGAGGACTATGAGACCTAAAAAACAAAAGAAATGTGAGCCCAAGCAAAAGGGGAAAAGAAGGAGGTTGTAGACCCTATACATTTGAGACTCAAAAGAAATACAATCTCAAACAGAGAAGAAAACAATGAATGAAAATTGAAAGAAAAAAAGTGGTAGGAGGAATATTAGAGTATAAGAGTTAACATCAACTAAATTGAGAAAAAGATCACAAGTATATAATGTCAAAGAGAGTTTTATTAAATTGGTTTAAGCTATTGTCATAGAAAGATTAATGGATACATTTATCTCATAAATCTAACATCACAATCATGACACAACATATACTCCTATATGATAACTTTTCTTGCACCTCAAGTATGTAATAAGTTCTTGTTAGTTCCTTTTCTTCAAAGAAAAACAATCTCAAAGGCATTTGGATGCAATATCATCGAAACTGTTCTTAACTTGGAAGATGAACTAACTTACTTGGTGATGTCAGGATTTCCAATGGAAAGAGAAGTTCGGTTGATGAGAGACCAACACGTTTCAGATGCAAAGCCTTGTTCATCTCCCACCCACCTCACATCAGGACCTGCATCTGAAAATATGTTAATGGATTTCTGCAACTCTTTCACCATTGAGAACCATTCTGTGAAGTAGTACGTCACATTTTTTGCCTTTGGATCCTTCGCTCCATCAAACCATATCTCCTTCACTTCCCCATACCTGCATATTATCAATCACCAACCATTCATACTGTAACATTTCAAAACTTCCACACATATGAGAGTCTCACATTTACTCATCAGAGGAAGATAGCATTTAATGTATAAAGTGTTATGAGCATTCTTATTACCGAATTGGCTTAAACCATTTTTGATAAAAAGAAAAATTTACATATATTTTAGAAAAATCTAATATGGTATCAAAATCATTTGATTTGGGACACCAAAAAGAATAAAAGAAATGAAAAATGAAAACAATAAGAATTGTTGGTTGCCCCAAATCCTCTAAGACTAAAAAAAAGTACAAAACCAGACAAAAAAATGAAGATTGTATACATATGAGACCTCATAGATTCAAAAAGAAGAATGGGCACATTCATATATAGCTTTTTTTGTAATTAAAAAAAAGTAGTGGAAAGAATGTTAGAATATGAAAATCTCATGTTGAATGGTTAGAAAAAGATTGAAGGTATATAATATTTCAGGGAGTCCTATCAAACTGGCTGAAAGTATTTTTAATAGGGAAGAAATCCTAATGCACACCTATATCTAAGAAAATCTAGTAAGAACTTATCAGTTCGTGGTAGAAACAGATGATTAAATAAAAGAACTCACTTGTTGAGAAGCTCTTGAAGCTGAGCTAAATAGTATTCATTATAAGGTATATCATGACCATATCTAGAGTCATGTCTATCCCAAGGTGAAAGATAAAGGCCTGCCTCTATTCCTTTTGCTGAAGTTGCATTCACAAACTCCCTCACAACATCTCCTTTCCCATTTTTCCAATTGGTTCCAATCACTGAATGCTCAGTGTACTTTGAAGGCCACAGGCAAAATCCATCATGGTGTTTTGCCGTCAGGATCATCAAGGAAATTCCAGCCTCCGCCGCCACATCCGCCCACTGGCCGGCATTAAGGCCAGAAGGGTTGAATATTTTTGGGCTTTCATGGCCATCTCCCCATTCTCTGTCTGTGAAGGTGTTCATACCAAAGTGGAGAAACATTATGATCTCTCTTTGTTGCCATATTAATTGAGAATATGATGGTAGGGGTAGAATTGGCAATGGTGGAGTTGGTATAACTTGCTCATTCACAGAAATGGCTGACTTGAAGAGATGAAGAAGACAAATAATTAGAAGAGAGGAGAACAATAATCTTGCCATGATGATATTGCACTACTGTTGTTGCTTCTACATGGTCATAATCTTTTTACACCTATTTATTAGTGGTTATGTTAGGGAGGAAAAATAGGTATGAAGGTACTAATTGAGGGAACTTTTTTAAGAAAATCATGGTTTTATCCCTATAGTTTTGTTTTTTTTTTAATTAGAATCTATGTAAAGTATTTCTATGATTTTACAAATTTTCTGTTTAATAATTATCACTGTTAAAAATTATACAATTTTTTCGATAAATTTTTATTCATTTAACAAATTATACCATATATATAATATATGTTCCATATATAAAGTATAAACACACTGATTTTTTTTTTTTGGAACTGAATAAACACACTGATTAGAACATATTACATATTAAGATAAAAGCAATTGTACATTTACAAAATATTGACAACGTACAATACAACAAAACAAAAAACATAAGAGCATTACTTATGAAATTTAAAATAATCCATAAGGGTTAGTACAAAAATCAATTGAAATGATATGGACAATTCACACACATTTGTTAGGTTCATGGGTGAAAAGAATCATGACATTTAAAAGCGGGATTCTGTGCATTAACTTGTCATAAAATCAGATGAATGTATGATTTGATAAATGGATATGATTTCATGAACATTGGAGGTCCATTTAATGGTTTCCATTCTTTTACACTTTTCATGGACTCCCTCATGTCTTAATTATAAGATTAAGTTGACTAAATTAAGATGAGGTCCTGTGTAAGGGACTTATTTAAAATGAGGTTCTACGAAATTAATCTGAGTTCCCTACTAAGAAATTGTTATTGTATGCTCATTAAGCTGTTATCGTCAGGCTAAACCGTTGTTATCATCTGGTCAAAAGTTGTTACTGAGTTGTTATCGCTTGGTTTAAAATTGTTACTGAGTGAGTAACAACTTTTAACCAGACGATAACAACCGTTTGGCCTGACGATTATAATTTTTGGGCAGACGATAACAACTTAGGGTTTAACGATCACAACTTTTAAATCCTCGTTAAGTAACAACTTTTGAGCTGTCGATAACAACTTAATGAGTAGGCGATAACAACTTCGTGAGTCTTGAGATTAATTTCGTGAATTCATGGGACATCATCTTAATTAAATTCTATACACGGACCTATGATTAATTACCCCTTTTATAAATTAAAAGCAGCATTTATATACCTTTTCTATTACGAATCTGACTAATATCGGTTTATTGCTGAATGTGTAATACACGTAATGTGAAAATGTTTTGGTACATTGACTTAATCAACGACAAATTTGGTAATGTAATCAATACTGTAATGCATTATTTGTGCAAACACCCTAAAAAATTTCTATTTTAAAACAAATGGAGTAGAAAATAACCAGCTTCCGTGATTCACTATGGTATTATTCAAAATTTCCCTAAGCATCTGAATTTCATATCACAAATAACAATACAAGTACTAAAAAATCGGGAGGAAACGCCTCCTTTTCTTTTATATCATTTTCTCTTAATTTCTTTCTTAATAACCACTAGATATTCTTTCAATGATTTAGATTTAGATTTATACAAAATATATTTTAATTGATTTTTAATAATGATATTATAAACACCAAATCTAAACCATTGAAAGAAGATCTAATAGGTATTAAGAGAGAAGATGAGGGAAAAAATCTAGGTTTTGAATGATTTTATCAAGAGAGGGGTAAAATCAACTTCTTTGTGATATTTCACACGTTTTCATGACTCAAAAAAAAAATCAATTTCTTCGTGAGCTATTTGAAGTGATTCTAGGTTGTAAAGTTATATATATTTATAAATGAAAAGAGTTTTGTTCAATAAAACATAAAGGGGTGTTTTAATTTTAATCTAACCTAAAAATGTGTTTTTAATTTAACTTTTATGCAATTAGCGACAGAAACTGCTCCATATATTTATCTCTCACAGCATATAATCACTTAAGTTAAAATAAGCTAATCTAAAGACACCAAACACCCATTAAGAGGTTGGTAAGAATAAACCTTCTTTTTCCATGGGCAATACTAATAGGTTAGTGCTTGGTTGATAGAATTTGGATAGAGAAGAATGGAAGGTAAGAGAAGGGAAGGTTTGTTTTATATTAAAATCAAAGGAAATGTCTCTTCCATCCCATATTGCAACCATTTTTATGATAATATATAAGTAATTACTCCCTTCATTCCTAAATATTAAACTTATTTACCTACTTTGATTAAATTAAAAATATTAGTTAAATTACTTAAAATTATGTAATATTACCAAAACACCCTAAATTTATATATTTATTCTCATTCTCCCTCTCTTACTTGTTTTTTATTGAGGAGCGTTAATAATGATATTTTAAGGAAAATATGATAAAAAATAGAAAATGATATTATATTTAAGAACAAAGTTACCTCTTCAAATATGTTTATATTTAGGGACAGAGGTAGTAAACAGATAGGAATAAGACTTCATTTTAGCATGACATCCACTTTCTTATGTTGTTTTCATATTGTGACTCAAAGGTGATTGTAAAAAGGTGGTTGTAAAGTGCGGATCAATACAACTGTGAGCTTTTTCTTCAGAGGCATTATCTGGAAGGGTGATGGATGATTATCTACCTTTAGTGGCCATTTAAATGGCTGAAAATGAAAGTTGACATTTTGTTCCGTATAATTAATTATGTCAACTCACGGCAGTTGGCATTTTATTAGCCCAATATTTGATGTATGTGACCCTCATCATTTTTACAAACCAGCAAGTCCTTTTCCTCACTTATTATTTATCCTAATCCCAATCAAGTGTTAATGGCCCGGATGGATCCACGGCCACCAAATTAATGGAGAGACCGCTAAGAGATTAGAAAGAAGAATGCATTGTTGTACTCCCTCTTGTCCTTATTACTCCCTCTGTATACAAGGGTTTATGAACATTTTCACACATATTAAGAAAAGTACTTGAGTATGATAAATATACCTAAAATAATTTTTACTTTCTATGTTTACTCTTATTTATGATAAGGAGTGTAAGAAAGAAAAATAATAATAATGATAGAAATAATTAAATAAGTATGAAAGAGAATGTTAATACAGATAATAATGATGGGTAAAATGGGAAAAACTCATTAAATGCTCTCAAAACTTTAAGCAAACTCTAATAAAAATTAAAAAAGGGCAAACTCATTCAAATTTTGGGCCTTTATATATAGGGATGGAAAGAGTATTAGGTACCAACAACCAATTCTCACAAACCAATAAATGGCAGTTGAGTCATTAAATTTAAGATAAATTGACTATTTTTTCCAACTTCACCCCTCATTAAATGATATGACATAATATTTTTAACTATGAACTCCCATTGGAGTAAAGTAGGAAAAAAGAAATTAATGTGACGGTTGGTACCTTATATTTGAGACCCAAATTTTTTTAGTTTGTGCCTTATTAATAAGGACAAGAGGGAGTATCAAAAAATAGAAGGAAGAAAAAGAAAGAGAGAATCTAAGAGGACAAAAAATTCCATCAGAGGTGAGTATTATGAACCTACGGCCGTTAATTTTGTCTATAGAACTTGTTATCATATACTTCTCATTTGTTATACATTTTTTTAATAATTTCATTTCTAATTTTACACTTCAGAGTGATTCTTTTATTAGATGTATACTAGTCATTGCATAGTATTTATGAAGTGTGTGATTGAAATTTTATTTCAACATGTGTTAATGTATTTGTAATAATTAAGCAACTCTAAATAAACACTAAATTCGATGGCAAAAAAAAAAAAAAAACTAAATTCTTTTCACTCTATCAAACACAGCCATGGTTAATTAGAGGAATACGGAGAGCATCATAATAGTGTGTGATGCATGTTAAATTGAGTAATTAACTAGTCATGATGGCTCATTTTCACATTGCATCACTAAATTCTTCCAACTTGCGGCAGAAGCTGACTCAACTACGACTTCTTGTGTTATTTCATCATCATGTTACAGGCGATTGGACTATGGTACCTATGACGCTACCTGTAGAATATCTGTACGTTTGTTCGTACTTCATAGAGTACTGTACGAATTTTAAACTTCTCAAAAGCCACCCCTCATTTCATTTAAAAATAAGCAATCCTCCTGTAAGGAGTACTATAGAAGGTGCTTAATATAAGATTATTTGATTAAATTTTAGCATATTAAAAACATTAAATAAATAACTTTACACATTTATATTTTCCCATTTTTTCCAAACAAATTTTTCTGACCTAAAAAAATGATAAATAATCTAATGATATAAATAAAAATTATAACGACATAATATGCTATATACTATAATTAGGTAAGTTACATGGTTTTTTTCAAATTAGTCAACCAGGTTTTCAGTTATATCCAAGAGATAGTACTCTCTCTTGTCTTTAGTGTAAGACTTATTGTTGATTTTGGTTCTAATAAACATATTAATAATTTTTTACAAATTACCCATATTAATCTTCTCTTAACAAAAATTAAACAAGAGAGAGTGATGGAATTAGAAGAAAACATATTATATTAAATAATTTAATCAATATTTCAATCCAATCAGACTCCTACATTAAAGAGGGAGCATCATATTTGACAAATGGAATGAATGTTTATATGGTTCGCGGGAAACGGCAAAAATTAAAAACAACATGATCCATTGCATTATATTCTTGTTATATCTCATAGAGCCACGTGTGGAGCTTTGATGAGTGACACGGAAGCAATCTCCATCAGCCAGTCAAAGGTCAAGAAAGTTAGTTTAGCTACATGTACCACACTATATATCATGCTCTGCCATATTATTTTCCTGCACAAACTCAGGGAGGAAGAAGAAGAAGAGAGGAACAGAGTGAAAGACATGGAGGTTGGTGTAAATCCGTTTCATTTAACATTTGCAATACACTTTCTGGGTATTGCTTCTATTGCTATGGTCTTTGTTTGGACCATTCACTATCTCGGTGGCTTAGCTTGGAACTCTTCAGACAAAACGCTCCTCTTCAATGTAACTCCTTTTAATTTTTCTCTCTTACTCTTCATAGTATATAGTTCCACACTTTTCGTACTTTAATGTCTTCTATGTCTAAAAAAAATGTTGTTTGATTCTGCAGGTCCATCCTGTTCTTATGCAAATTGGCTTAATTGTTATTGGAGGCGAAGGTATAGTCAACCCAACATACATACTTGGCAGAATTTCAGTAAAGTATTGTGGGATAAAAAGTTGAAATTATGTTTTGATTGTAAATGACTAAAAGGCCCCTTAACAATTGAGTGGCCTCTTTATGAACAAGAATAATTGATTTTTTTTTTCTCTTTTTGGGTGTCGGTCACTGTTGAACAAATGAATGCAGCTATTATAAGTTACAAAGCTTTTACTTTGGAGAAAGAAGTGAAGAAAGTGATACACCTTGTGCTTCATGCCATTGCATTGGTACTTGGAATAGTGGGAACTTATGCTGTCTTCTTGTATCACGATGAGGAAAACATTGCTAATCTCTACAGCTTTCATTCTTGGATTGGACTTGCAGCTATTGTCCTTTATGGCCTTCAGGTAAAACTACTCATTTTCTTGTCTTCATAAGCATTCTTGAAAAATTCTTGCAAATTTTAGTAGAATCTCCCTCTTGTTAACTGATGAATGCCATGGAAAATCTATCTATTAAGACTTAAGTGCAAAGTGTGATATAGAGCCCCGCAACAAAATATGAGCTTTCTGACATGAATTGTGTATATATCTGAGTTTTTCAACCCTGTGAGCTAATTTTAATTATTATATGTATCTTCAAAAGGTTTTATATTGGAAGCACTGTTTTTAAATTCAAACTGATAAATCAGCTCATGGGTCTGATCCAAAATACTCCAGAAGTGTATCTTCAAAAACAAGTGGTCAATACCCGTCAAGGACTGGCAAAGTTACCAACAAGGGCAAAACAATAAGCCCACTAGCCCTTTTTCAGTGAGTCTAGACCACCAAAATGTGGGTTGGCTTGTATTTCCCACTCAACTAATTAAACCAGTCCATTAAATGGTTGTTTGTTTTTTTTCTGTTCAAAGCCTATCGGACCATCCTCAACAGACGACCAAATCTGCTGCAAGAAACACTTCCTCTAAAACAAAAAGAACAACAAACTGTATCCTATTATATGAGGTAATCTACACATTGATGGTACTATATCATCGTATACAACCTACAACCAAATTTTTAGATATATTATTGGTTAAAAGATTTTACTCAATAACTTCATCGAATATATTCTTCTGTCTTTCTCTACCCCTTTTTTAAGAATTTCATATTGATATATACCTTACATTCAATAACCTTCCTATAACTTGTTAAAACTTCTATCATTCTCTTTAATAAATGACATTCCAACTCTTTTGCATATATGTTCATCATGAATTTTTATCTTTTATTTTATAGTATATCCACACAACCATCTTAGCCTTAACCACCCCAATTTATGCTCATCTTATCTCTTAAAATGTCAACATTCACTACCATAAGATGTTGGTCTTAATTATAGCAGTACAACAAAACTTCATTGTAATTTAGTAGGTTTTCGCAATAACAAATAACGCTAATAACCTTTCCGATAACTCCTCTTTCTCCAAAAATAAAAAAAGAGGAGCAAATTAAAATACATGTATTTGTGTGTACACTCAGTTCGGTGAAGTTGAATGAATTGTAAGGAGAATTATGAAATTGCAGTGGATATATGGGTTTGTGATATTCATGTATCCTGGAGGGGACCCATCTCTAAGAAGAATATCAATGCCATGGCACATAACATTTGGGCTGATGGTATACGTGATGGCTGTTGCTGCTTCTGTTCTGGGATTTTTTGAGAAGCTGACATTCCTTGAGAAGAAAGGTTTGGCCAAATTTGGATCTGAAGCTTACCTCGTCAACTTCTCTTGCGTTGTTACTGTCTTGTTCGCTGCCTTAGTTGTCTTCTGTGCTATCACCAATCCTCCTGCTCCTGCCTATGAAGATTATGCTCCTATTTAGCGTTTACCATAGTATTGAAACTCATACAGGACTGGTCACTAGGCCAATTTGGTTAACCAACTAAGCCAAGAAACAATTGATATCAACCCGATTAAACCGAAATTAACTGGGCAACTCAGTGGGTTAGACACGTTAGCCGAGTTGATTTTATACAATTTTTATTAAATTTGAACCGAATTCCTTTTGAGTTTGAAAAATAGAAGCATCTTGTATTTATACTTCTGTAACGCTGTTTTGTTAGGTTATACATAATTTATTTGAGGACATTCCGTTTACCCATGGATTACTATATTTATGTTTAAATAATTTTTTCATGGTTATCTATGAATGTTTTTGTATAATTTAATTAAATTATATTATCCTAATCAAGATCTTTTTCTAACTTTTTCGACTACTACCTATTGAATGACTAGTTTGACCTCTACTCTATCTACCTAATGGTCATTGTTCAAATAAAATTCTAATTTAATAGGGTGTGGTACTGCCGGATGGAGGAAGAGTAGGTATTGGTTTTTTTTTTTTTTTTTCATCAAAAGTAGGTATTGGTAATTTGTAACATGGGACATAGAAACATGTGAAATTGCTTGTTATTTTATGAGAGAAATAGGAATTGAATGAACAAGATTATAGGAGACTGTGGCCCATCACTGCCTTCATTTTTTTGGTTGCTTTGAATGAATGGCCTTTTCAAATTACCCTTTTGTTTGATTTTTGGCATTTGAACCGGACCAAAGTTTTTTTTTTTTTAATCTTGAACCAAAGTTTGTTGATGTGTAGTCGAAGTTAATTTTATAAATCAGGATTATTCACTTTTTATTGGCCGCTGTTGTTATATGTGGGGGAAAATCTCTAACTACAATTAATTAAATTTAATATTTAGTAAAAAGCAACACTCACATGCCCAGCAGATGGTGATTGTTACTTCATTCGTTCCTAGATATAAGGTCTATTTGACTTTTTTTAGATATTGAAAAAGCGAAGTGAGTCGTTTAATTATAACGTATTGCATGTATTATTATATTATATGTTAATTTATAAGTCAACTAAATTAACGTAGAGAAAAAATTTAAATAAATTAATTTATAAATAACTTATTTATCTTTCATATTTCAAGCCTATATATAACAACGAGTATCAATTATCATCTATCATTAAGCCTTGTTTGAAAAGTTGGATGGCAAATGGGTAAGCGAAAACCAATGAAATAGGTCAAGGTTCGTTTCACGAGAGTATAAATTTACTGGATACCCTTTTCTTCTGTTGGAAAATAATTGATGCATAGTTGAAGAACATGGACATTCGATAAGGAGGCAAGTTTGTTGTACTTTGGACTGCAAGGTAGCCCATCCATATTTGACAACCTTAAAAAAAAAAAAAAAGACAGCCTTAATTTTTGGGAAAATTACAACTAGGTCCCTCATAAATGATTTAATTACAACCAGGTCTCAAGCAATTATCAAATTATATTGAAGTCCCAAGAGACCTGGATGATATTAAATGGCTTGTCATTGAGTTATCAATACATAACTCAATAGTCGACAACTCAATGAGCTGGTATTGACAACTCAATGACCAGTCATTTAATATCACACAAGTTCTTTGGGACTTCAATGTAATTTGATAATTGTTTAAGACCTGGTTATGATTAAATGCCTTATGAGGGACCTGATTGTAATTTTCCCTTAATTTAACAAGGGCTTATCAAATGGATTTGCATGTGGGATCCACTTTCCCATTGTGAGTGTCTGGCGCTGCATAGTCCACACATATGGTGAAGTGAGGAGTTTGCATTCTTTGTAGTAATTAATTATTAGGGAAAATGCTAAAAAAAAGAACTTTAAAATATGTAAAGGAGTGTTAAGTGTATTGAATTTGGAAAATACTTTTGGATACTATTAACATATCTGTCCTTCTACAAAAATCTAATGGAAATGAACAAAATGTCTTTAATAAAAAATAATTTTTCAAAAATGTTTGGGACATTTTGATCATTTCAATTAAATTTGCAATTAGACAAATAGGTATATGGTATCTAACTGTACTTTTTCAAATTTACTGGATCTAATTGTCCTTTGAATATTTTAAAAGTCTTTTTTTGTATTTTCCCAATTGTCTATTAATGCAGTTTTCATTTTATGGCAGAATTTGAACACATATTTTTATTGAGTGAGTCATATTTTCACTTTTTTCTTATTTTGTTTGTCATATTTTTACTTAGTACTCCCTCCGATCCTAATTATAAAATCAAGTTGATTTTTTTGAAGAATTTAATGATGCAAAATGAATAACTTTAAATTGTCTATATTTATAGTTTTCCTCAAAACTAATTTATTTTTCTTATAAACTAACATATAATCTAATTACATGTAACATATGTTATAATTTACTAGTCTAATTTGCTTCCTTAACCTCCATAAAAAAGTCAACTTAATCCTATAATTAAGACCGAATGGAGTAGTTAGTACACCAATATTGTTTAACCCATTTACTATTCATTCTTTTAAAAGAATTTACTTTTCATTTTTAATTATATGACAGTACAATTACCCAAAAATATGGCTCTTCATCTACGATGTACAATTACTCTGATGACCATAATGCAGGAAGTCATGCACATAATTTCTTGTTTAGCAGTTAGCTTTAGCTTTAACCTTTTCTAGTTGGCAAAAAAAAAAAAAAAAGGGCTTTAACCTTTTCTAATTATAGAAAAAATAATAAATGAAACAATGGCATCTGATTCACAAGTGAAAGATATTTTGACGCCCCTAATATTAAAGACAATGATATGATCTTTCATAAAGATAAAGTGAATTATATTCATTTTTGTCATGGAATCATTTGCTACAAATCATCACTTTTGAAGGAATTCCTATGGAGGAATAGGAATATAGGATGACTCTAATAAGAATGCTTTTCTTATCCAAATGCTTCAAAGTTCAAAGTTTCTCCTTTTTGAAGTCGAAACTTGGGTTTTAATAAATCTGGAATTAAACATTCACTTGTTGCCTAATGTATTGGAGGATAATTTCTTCATTTCCTTGTTAGCTCTCCTCAGTTAACCAACATCACATGGCAAAAATATATTGTCTATGATTAATGATTTTAAATTTTTTTTTTGTTAGTGTTTACACTATTTCTTGTGGATGTATTCATTCTTCCTTTTTCAATAATTGAGACATTTACTGTACATAATATGTAAACAATCCATTTTAGACATCATTTAATTTTTATCTTGCTCATAAAAATGATTTTCTTGTACTTTGACTTCTTTTATACAAATGGAAAAGATTTATGTGTATGGGGCTAAAAATAAAAAATGCATTCTATAATTTATATCCTTAAATTAATTTGAAAATGGCAGACAAAATAACAGATATAAGAGGCTTCCTTAAACGCTCAACTCATTAATAGAGGCGAGAAAGAAAACAGACTTCCCACCATGATCTCTGTGGGCCGATCCATTTTCAATTGGTATGTTAATTTATTCTCCTAAATGTTTAGTCTTATTTATAAGTTACATCACTAAAAACGTTAATGTAAACATATAATTTTATTTTTTATTCATGTGGTATAGTGAACATAGATAAGGATAAAGTTAAAAATTTGTTAAATTTGAAAACAAAGTTAATGAAATTTAGGGTTTTTTTTTAGTTTGTGTGGAACATATTGGACCTGACTTATATATTAATAGTAACATATAAGTGTGTATCATATACTTGCAACCTAAAGAACAAATGACAAGGGCAGATTTGTAGCTTAAAATTTGGTATCAGATGGAGTGTAGTCCTGAAAAGTCTTGTTTCCCGTTTTGTCAGTATGATACTTTCTATTATATGTTTATGGTGGACTGTGAAAGCTAGAGTTGTAGTGAAACAAATGATGATTCTATCTTACCATTGGTGAATGGCTAGAAACAAATGATGAGAAATCTGAAATTATCAGAGAAGAAATAAGATTCTAAGGAATCTGAATCAAGTAGGCATGTGGAATTTCAGAATACGAACAAAAATTAGGAATAACTAAAATGATGTTTTTGTTGTTACATTATTAATTAATAGGCCAACTCATAAAAATCATTACATGTGGCGACAATTTTCCATAAATTTTTCTACAGATTTTTATATTTTCTCTGTTCTTTTCCACCAATCATTGTATCCCATCCTGCTTTTATAGTTTATGGTTTTAAACCTGTTTGGGAAAATCTACTTTCCGTTTAGATTCTATCCTAATAATTTTTAAAATATTTATCCAATATTATCATCAAATTAGATCAAACTTTAACGGCTTGTTTGGATCGAGGGGAGGGGAGGGAAAATTTTTTGAACTAAATTTTAAAAAAAAATTGAAAAAGTGGGGTTATACTTATTAAACAAATATTATGCGTAAGATCAAAGATTAAGAAAAAATAATTAAAAACTTTTTACCGTACTTCTCTAATTTTTTATTTTTCTAAATTCAACTCAAAAAAATTTCTCTCTACCCATTTTTCCTCCCTTCCCCTCCTCTCATACCAAACAGACCCTAAATGGGGAAAAACTCTCGCTTTTCTTTCTAAAAGTTCCAACTCGACTAATATCGGTAAATTTTACATCAATATTTTAAAAAACAATTGGCATAACATATTTGGTTTAGCTACCTAAAATTTTGTTACTTACGATTAAACTTTTATCGAGAGAAAGAATTCAAATGGCTCTAAACATTAACTATCAGCCATTCTCCATTACCTGGAGTAATATTCTCCACCCCAGATAACATTGATTGCCTACTCATGTGATTCAAATTCTTGGCTTCCTTCATACACTAAGCTACTCCAGAAAAATTATCCGTTGTATTACTCATATGCACCCTTTCATTCCTCCTCCGATCCATATTATCCAACATGCCACACTGATTAATTCCTTTCCACTTCTCACACTCCATGACATCCGCCTTGAGCAGGTTGTAATAAATCCATTCATTCAAATTGCTTCCCCAAAATTGGAACACCCAGAGCTACCCAAAATTCACGGGCATGAATACAATCTCTTGAAGCATGAAGAAAGCATTCTACTATACCACCACAAGAATTACAGAAGCTAGTAAGATGGAGGTTTCGTTTAAATAATGTTTCATTATTCAAGAGTCTGTTATGCAGGAGAAGCCACATATGGGTTTTGCACCGATGAGGAACATGTGAGATTATGATAGCCTTAGATATGATATATAACAATCAAATATGCTATCTAATCAGAATATGAAATACAGCGGAAGTCGAAATACCTCTCGCCATTGCTATTGTTTGATCAGAGAAGAATCTACTTGTAACTGCAAAACAGAAACTGTCAGAAATAACCCAAAGGCTCTTCTAACTGGAGTCCGGCACAGTGATGGTATCTGTTTGTGATAGCCTTAACCAGTTAGGGAACCCGGAATTCAGAGAGAAGAAACGCTCTCTTGTTGTGGTTATCTGCCGTATCAAAGATGATAGGTGTTGGTGTGTTTTCCCCATCAGAAAACCCCCTTTATATAGATAACCTAGATATGAAACCCTAACCTTGACTATTGGGCCTAATGTTGACTACGGGCCACCTAAAGATATTATTATTATCCTAAATATATCTATTGTGATATTATACTAATATTAATAATATTAATAATATATTCTAATATCTAATAATAATAATCTAACATTCTCCCACTTGGCCCGTACTCTGTATGTCAACTGTTCCCTTTAGTCAAATCAATTAAGGTCATACTGCAAGAATCATGGCGATAAGTCCTTTATCATAAAGTATTACCTTCCATGTATTACCAACAGTATTCCTTACCTAATGGGTATTGCTCCATGAATAAACTTTCAAAACTTAAATGTTTATTCGGTTCCAAAATAAAAACTTAAATGTTCATTAATCTCATCATCACCAAAAGTGTACACAACAACCATAGAGATAATAAACAAAATCCCAAAATATTCATTGCACACCTCAATTATCCAAAAGACTTACAATCCCCATATGAGGTACATGTATAGCGAACTCTTTTGGTCTCATCCCTTTAGTCAAAGGATCAGCTAGCATTTCCCTTGTTCCGATGAGATCAACAGTGACCTGACCAATAGCAATTCGCTCTTTCAAGCTAAGGAATTTCAGCTCAATAAATTTTTTGCTTCCACTCCTTCTTTTATTTGCTATGGCCACTGCTGCCTTATTATCGCAATACATCTTGATTGGCCTGGAGATTGATTCTACAATCTTCAGTCCAGCAATGAAGTGCCTTATCCAGATAGCCTGTGAACTTGCCTCAAAACACGCGATATACTCAGCATCACAAGTAGAAGGAGCTGTGAGTGTCTGTTTGGCACTCTTCCAAGAAATAGCTCCCTCAGCTAATAGGAAGATGTAACCTGTCGTAGACTTGTTGGTGTCTACACATCCTCCCAGATCTGAATCTGAGTAACCCGTCACTTCAAGATTCTCTGTCCTTTTGTAAGTCAACATAAGGTGCTTGGTGCCTTGGAGATACCTAAACACCTTCTTTGCAGCTTCCCAATGCATTTTACCAGGATTGTATTGGTATCTCCCTAGCATGCCCACTGCAAAAGCTATATCAGGTCTTGTGCAGACCTGTGCATACATCAAGCTTCCTACAGCAGAGGCATAGGGAACTTTTTCCATCTCCTTTTTCTTTAATTCTGTGTCAGGACACTGACTTAGACTGAAGAAATTCCCCTTTTCAATGGGAGCAACGTTAGATGAACAGTTTCTCATCTTGAAACGCTCAAGAACTTTGTTGATATAGGTTTCTTGAGAAAGGCTCAAAAGACCCTTTGCTCTATCCCTATGGATCTTAATGCCAATGACATAAGATGCCTCACCCATGTCCTTCATATCAAAGTTCTTAAACAAAAACTGTTTCACCTCACGTAACAGTCCTAAGTCATTGGTTGCAAGCAATATGTCATCGACATACAAAATCAAAAATATGGATTTGCTCCCACTATTCTTATGGTATATACACTGATCCACGATATTCTCAACGAAACCAAATGAAGAGATTACCTCATGGAACCTTAAATACCATTGCCTGGAAGCTTGCTTTAAGCCATATATTGATTTTCCTAATTTGCATACCAAATGTTCCTTATCCTTTGCAACAAAACCCTCAGGCTGCTTCATGTAGACTTCTTCCTCAAGAACACCATTGAGGAAAGCAGTCTTAACATCCATTTGGTGTAACTCCAAGCCAAAATGTGCAACCAATGCCATGATAATACGGAAAGAATCCTTAGTTGAAACAGGAGAGAATGTCTCCTTGTAATCAACTCCTTCCACCTGAGTGAAGCCCTTAGCAACCAACCTTGCCTTGTAGCGCTCAATGTTACCCTGTGAGTCCCTTTTGGTTTTGTAAACCCATTTACAGCCAATGGCCTTGGACCCACTAGGCAACTCTACAAGTTCCCATACATGGTTGTTTGCCATGGAGTTCATTTCTTCATTCATAGCATTATACCACAATTTGGAGTTCTCACTTTTCATAGCCTGAGTAAACGTTAATGGATCATTATCAATGCCAATATCACAGTCATTTTCAGTATTATACACTACGTAGTCATCTGGAATTGCCGGTTTTCTTGCCCTTGTTGATCTCCTTAACTCAACCTCTTGGGCTGGGTCAGGTTGCTCGTTTGGAACATTCTCTGTCACAACTGGTGGTAAGTCTGTATTTGTGACAGGTGGACCTTCAGGTATATGTTCCACACGTCCCGCATGATCAACTATAGGTAGTGGGACAGTTTCAATTGGCGTGACATATCTAGTGGTAGAAATGTCGCCAACAGCCGATGTCCCTTCCTCAATTGTGCTAAGGGATCCCTCTATGTGATCGTCTACAATCTGATCACTCCCACTAATCACATCATTTTCAAGAAACTTGGCATTCCTAGATTCTACAAAACGCACTGAAGGTGGAGGACAATAAAACTTGTAACCCTTTGACCTGTCCGCATAGCCTACAAAGTAAGCTCTAATGGTCTTAGGATCCAATTTCTTTTCTTGTGGGTTATACACTCTTACTTCCGCAGGACAGCCCCACACCTTAAAGTGATTTAAACTGGGTTTCCAACCTTTCCAGATTTCAAAGGGTGTCTTAGACACTGCCTTTGTTGGAACCCTATTCAAAATGTGTACGGCTGTCTTGAGTGCTTCCTTCCACAAGGAAATTGGCAGTTTGGAGCTACTCATCATGCTCCTAACCATGTCAAGTAAGGTCCTATTTCTTCTTTCAGCTACACCATTCATTTGAGGTGAGCCAGGCATGGTATATTGCGCAACTATACCTTGCTCTCGAAGAAAATCCGCAAAAGGACCTGGCGCTTGTCCTTCACTAGTGTATCTACCGAAATACTCACCACCTCTATCAGATCTCACGATCTTGATTGGTTTCCCAATCTGTTTTTCTACTTCAGCCTTATATACCTTAAAGGCATCTAGTGCCTCACTTTTATTATAAAGCAGGTAGATATACGTGTATCGCGAAAAATCATCAATAAAGGTAATAAAGTACTTTTGACCGTGCGCGGTTAGGTCTGGGCAACATATGTCAGTGTGTATAATTTCGAGCAATTCAGAACTTCTTTTAGCTCCCTTATGTGACTTACTGGTCTGCTTTCCCCTTATGCAGTCCACACAGGTACCAAGATCCGAATGGTCTAAAGATGGAAGGATTCCTTCTTTAGTTAACCTCTTGATCCTGTCAGTAGAGATATGTCCTAATCTCTTATGCCACAAGCTAATAGAGTTCTCATTCATCATATTTCTCTTAACACCATGCATAGCAGAAAAAACATTTGAATATCCAGAGACAATTTTAAATAAACCATCAATCATAACAACCTCAGCAATTGGAGTAGAGTTTAAACTTAAATATTTCAAATCCTTTTCTAACAAAATACCATAATTAAATGGAATAAGTTTAGACAATGAAATCAAATTCCTCTTGTAAGAGGGTACATAAAAAGTCTCTGGTAAGTCTAAAACAAAATTATTTGAAAAAAAACAATTCGAAAAGTTCCAACTGCTTTCACCGGATCTCCTTTCCCACTTCCTGATAAGACTTTAGCCTCATTGGGACGAGGAGGCCTGGTTGTTAGAAAGCCCTGCATGGTAGTAGAAATATGTATTTGAGCACCGGTATCAATCCACCATGTATCCTTTTGGATACTAACATTATGTGCTTCAAAAGTAACAAAGGACATTGGCATACCTTTATGCTCGAACCAAGCCTTTCTTTTATGGCAATCTTTCTTCATATGCCCTTTCTTCTTGCAGAAGAAACACCTGACATCCTTCTTTGTGTCGGCCTTAGCAGGAGGAATCTTATTCTTTTTCCTTTTATCATTCCCCTTTTCCTGCTTCTTGCCGCTACCCTTATTGGAGCTTTCCACCATATGAGCTTCCTTAGGTGCACCCTTTCCCTTTAATAACTGTCTAGTCTCCTCTTGCACACACATAGACATGAGCTCATCAATTGTCCATATATCCTTATGTGTGTTGTAGGAGATTTTGAAAGTTTCATACTGTTTTGGAAGGGATTTCAAAATTAATTGCACCAAGAATTGCTCAGTTGGCTCCATATCGAAGGATTTCAGACGAGAGGATAAATCTCTCATCTTCATGATATGTTCCCGCACCCCGCCAAGACCTTGGAGCTCCATAGAGCACAACTCCAACATGATGGAACCACCCATCTGCTTATCAGTTGGCCTATATTGTTTCTCAATAGCTTCCAAGTATTCCTTGGCGGTCTCGCACTTCGGAATTGCTTCCTGAAGGCATTTTTGGATCCTTGTCCTTATGAGTAGCATAGCACGACGATTAATCTTTTCCCAATAGCTATGATACTCCTTAGTTTCCTCATCTGCTGAATCAGCAGGCATAGGGGGCCTTGGAGTCTCAAGGACAAAGTCCATCTCCATGCACCCCAATTGCAAAAGGACATCATCCTTCCATTCAGAGAAGTTGTTGTTATCCAAAAACACATTCCTACCAGCTTGAGCCAATATGCTAGTGGGAAACATGTTAGTGGGTAACTGAGATGGAATATTAGCTGCGTTATTCAGAGAATCAAAACAGAAATTAGATATATAATTTGAGGCAATCACAATTCACTGTGCCATGCATGCTTTAGAAAACCAATAAAAAGCATACAAATATAAATACGTATCACTAAAATCTACCTGTGGGCAAAGAAATTAGTATAGCATGTATTTATCTCAAAATGGTGGAACTAAAACACATTTATATCTCCTAATACCTGTGGGCAACTTAGGAAATAATAAGGTCATTTTATCCCACCCTAATTAAATATACTCTTATAATTATCTACCTGTGGGCAAAGATTAATTATAATTGCATATTTAATTACAATTGATATTTTCTAACCATATGTGATGTATGCAACTTAAGAAAAGGATGCTGTGGCTACTCCTTTAAGGCAAAAGCATATCACAAAATATCATAATGTGCAATCATTAAATTCAATTATATGCACATACTTTATTGGGAATTATTAAATTAATTTGACCTTTATTTAATTTAATAAAACTCCCACTAATTATAGCATCCACAAAAATATTGTTTAATAATTAATCTATAGCATATTTCACTTAATAATTCCAATATGTGAAATAGCCAAGATTAATTTTCCTAAATTTAAACAATTAAAATGATGCTAAAACAAGCACTCATGCTAAAATATGACTATACAATTAAAAACAATTATAAAGGTCAATATATTTAGCCATATATAATTTCTGGAATTTAAAACATAAAGGCTTAATAATTTAAAATATTAGCAAAACCCAAAATATAATTCCAGAAATAAAAATAGGACCAAAAGTGGAATTTTCGCAGCCCAAATATGGATCAGCCCAACATAAAAAAAAAATTGGCTGAAAAATAAAACAAAAAAGAGCCCAGAAAAAACGCAAAGCCCAAAATGCACTTTTTTTTTAATAAAAGACCCAAACGTTCAGGCCCAATTGCGCGCGGCCCAGAAATCCTTTTAATTTTTTTTTAAGAGGCCCAAAATACAGGCCCAATTGCGCAGCTCAGATTTTTTTTTTTTTTATAAAAGGTTGCTGAAAATGAAATGGGCCGGTTTTGAATGACCCTACCCGGCCCAAACTCAATATAACCCGGTTCCTTCATCTTCTTCCTCAGCCGCCGATCTGTAATTTCTGGAGCGACTTCCGGCGCCGGAAACCACCATTAACGGCGTCGTTATGGCCGGAAAAAGCTCGGGTTCTCTTGTAACTTAATGGAGATTTTATCTCCTTAATTTTCCCATGATTTCAAATGCTCATAAATTCAAAAATCCAAATGGATATGCAACGTGAAAATCTGATTCCTCGCTGGAAAATTCTCTTGTAACAGTAAACAAGGGCAAACCAGATGGGCTATGATTTTCAATAGATAAATCCCATATTGTTATTCAATCAAGACAGGAAAACGATGGTAAACTTGATGCATGTTGAACTATCACAGATCTTCTCTCGCAAAGATAACATTAATTTCCAAGATTTGATTAATAACTCCACATATTCAAATGAATACTAGATGAGAAAATATGAGACGAATCTGAAAAAAGTGAAAAAAGGTTCTTCCCAAAATCTTTATATATGATAATAAACAAAAATATATATAAAAGCAAGATGAGAGAACACACAACAAAAATTGTGAACAAAACCAGATGAGAAAAATTAAGACAATAATTCTCATGCATAAACAGATCCATAAATGAAATTACGATACAAAAATTAATTTCATATGATCAACAACAAAAAGCAAGGTAGAGAAAATTAATGGCTCTGATGCCACATGTGAGATTATGATAGCCTTAGATATGATATATAACAATCAAATATGCTATCTAATCAGAATATGAAATACAGCGGAAGTCGAAATACCTCTCGCCATTGCTATTGTTTGATCAGAGAAGAATCTACTTGTAACTGCAAAACAGAAACTGTCAGAAATAACCCAAAGGCTCTTCTAACTGGAGTCCGGCACAGTGATGGTATCTGTTTGTGATAGCCTTAACCAGTTAGGGAACCCGGAATTCAGAGAGAAGAAACGCTCTCTTGTTGTGGTTATCTGCCGTATCAAAGATGATAGGTGTTGGTGTGTTTTCCCCATCAGAAAACCCCCTTTATATAGATAACCTAGATATGAAACCCTAACCTTGACTATTGGGCCTAATGTTGACTACGGGCCACCTAAAGATATTATTATTATCCTAAATATATCTATTGTGATATTATACTAATATTAATAATATTAATAATATATTCTAATATCTAATAATAATAATCTAACAGAACATCAATTTTCCATACCTTATTCCACTGATTATTATTACCTTGAATCTGATTTCCCGACAGCACCTCATAAGCTAACTTCACCGAGAAGAGACCACTGCGTTAATATCTCCATTTGGCCTCATTAATCCCATGACACTGATCTGAACAATCTCCACACCACCATGTAAAACCTTCCAAAATGATTTTACTCCACTCCTTCTTCAGTACCTTTCATGTCAACACTAGGTAAAAGTTCTTCCCCACATTTATATTTAATTTTCTCCAAACCACCCTTGCCCATAGAGTCTCACGATTTGAGATGAGACCCCACTCGATTTTCATCATAAAGGCTCGATTCTGAAGAGCAGCATGTCTTATGTCATGCCCAGGCCACCATGTGACCGAGGAGAGCACACCTTGTCTCAAGCAATTAAATGGGCCATGCATTTCTCCGAAGTTGACTCCCAAAGAAAATTCGTTGAGCTCCTATTCAACCCATCATCACAACATGCAGCCGGAATAAGAGAAATTTGCATTACATGGTTGTAGATCTTCTAGCAAAAGACAATGAATGGCATTTCTAGTTTATCTACGCACCTTCTCAATTACTACAAACTACTAAGTAGATTTCTTAACACGATCATGATGTAGAGGGATCCCAAGATATTTCCCCAAATCTCACGTCATGCTAATAAAACCCAGATATTCACTTAACTGTGACCAAATAGTATGATTGACGTTATGAGAAAAGAAAACTCTTGTTTTTTTTTTGGCATTTACTTTTGTTCCCGTTGCTTTACAAAAGAATCAAGACACTGCTTTGATCATGTTCACCTGATCTAATCATACCTCAGCAAATAAAACAAGATCATTTTTGCAAAGAATAAATGAGATACCTTTCGGTCATTCTTATTTAAGTTGATTGGGTTTCCAATACCCTATCCCTATCTGCTCTTGAATAAGATGTGTCAGGTCTCTCCATGCCTATAACAAAAAGATACGGAGGTAAACAGTCCCCTTACCTAATTCCTCAAGAAAGTTAGAAGGATGGGGATTTACTACCATTCCATAAAATTTGCATCGATGGCGTGCTGATGCAACTCTCTACAAGGTTAACAATATTGTCACGAAGACTAAGGTCATGAAGACACTCCACTATAAAAGACCATCTCATTCGGTCATAAATTTTTTAAGATCAATCTTAATAGCCATGAATCATCATTTTTTACCCTGCATGATCCTCATCTAGCTAGTGCACAACTTCTTTGGTCTCGATTATATTATCTAAAATCAGTTTACCTGGAACAAAACTACATTGATTCGAAGCAATAATTTTGGCAAGAACTGGCTTGATTCTGTTAGCAATAATCTTCGTGATCAATTTGTAAATCACATTACACAAGTTTATTATACGGAACCCCTTCAAAGATTCATGATGATCAGTCTTTTACCCTCTTATAAATAAAGGATATGTTTAAAAAATAGTAATTATTTTCTTAAATCACATAATTTAGTTACTTAACTCATATAAAAAGAACAGAGGGAGGGAGTATACAAAAATAAACAAGTAAATATCCATGGCAAGTTACAAGTGATAACACCACCCACCATACTTGGATAGCCTTAAGACTAGAGACTAATTTTTTTTTTTGGATCTGAAAGACTAGAGACTAATTAACACTAACATATTTATGTATGCGCCTATAAATTGTATAAAATAAAAAAAATTGTACATAAGGGAGTAATTAAAATTTTATAAAAATTACCTAATGATCTCATAAACTAGAAAATTTGAAATAAATTAAATGTGAAAGATTTCGTAATCACCAAGAAAATGACTGAATCTTGGTAAGGGGAATCTTCCGTATTTGTCTGCAGTTTCCACACCACACAGAGGCCTTCAAGTTGAAGACAACCTCACCTCAACCTCACTAATTAATTTAATTTGATGCTTCCAAATTAATTGACGTGTTATATGTTAATCAGTTTTTTAATTATTTAATAATAAATTGACGTTAAATTATTATGAGCGGTCATTTGCCCATTTATCACTCTAGTGACCTCTAAATATTATATCCATAAATATCAATAATTGTGGTAAAAGTCGTGAAGCAAAAATTTATTGTTATTTACCTAATTTTATAGGTGTTTGATGATGTTAATTAATTGTTACTTCTTATGAAAAGATGTATTTTATTTTGAAACATTTTGTTGGTGCCTCATACAATGTTGTAACATACACGCTGTTTTTTTGGAGGTATTGTTATCATTTTTATAATCAATATAAATATAAATTAATGCAATTTTTCAAAATTATGTAGTACATCACTTGACATTATATACTACAAAAAAAATTTCGAATTTGATTTTAAAATTTTCCAGCGGTAAAGACTTGCAACTATCCACCACAGTGAATACCAAACTTTGAAGAAATTCACATACATGGAAGGCTTAAGGGCGCAAAAATGATTCAGTGATGTGAAAGCAAATTATTGAGTTGCATACTCAAACAAATACATATCTTCTACTCAAAGTCCACATATTTTTTAAGTCAATCGCTATTTTTCTTTGAATAAATAATAAAATTTTTATTTTTATAAATTTAATTTTTAGAGTAAAAAAAGAATATTTTATGTTTTTAAATTTCATATGCTTCTAAATTTTATTATTTATAAAGCAAATATATGAACTGTTCGTTCTAAAGTCAAATATGAACCCTTACTTAAGAGACACTTTTTTTTTTCTGGATATATTAACCAAATGATTTAAATAAGGGAGCTCAGACATGTAAAATTAAATAGCAAAATCAAAACTATATTTAATTGAGTCTGATACTATTTCAAATGTGAGGGGCCTCTTGATTGAGATCCTTAGATCAAACGTGTTATGATCCAACAACTTTATAAAAATAAAAAAAATAAAAAAAACTGGATAGTAATATCTATATATGTTTTTTGGTTGGATGAAAATGGAGAATAAATAGAAATTGTTTAATCATAAATGGAGCCTCAATTGAGAATCATCTTAGTCTCACCCCTATTAGGATCATGTAAATGATAAAAAAGGGGAAAATAATTAAAAAATCAGTTATAAATTTCAAAATCCAAGAAAGGTGATTTGTAAGGGTTAAAAATTAAAATAGTGTTAAAATATCATATATCTATCTATCATTTTCCCATGGAAAAAACACATTTTCAAAAAATATTTTGATTGTGTATGATTTTTTTCTTTTTTAATAAAGAAATTTTAAAAAATGGGTTGGGCTTAGCCAGAATTAAGGGAGGAGGAGGATATGATACAATTTGAATTTTGAATATAACTCAAATGAAATTTGAAACAGTAAGTAGTGAATTTTTTTAGGGGAAGCCACCCAAACATAATTACTGAGATTAGTTTTTGATAACGTTATAGATAATTTTAATATAGTTATATACCTCTTCTCACAAAATAAAAAATAGAAAAGAAAAAAAAGTAGTAACATGATTGAGGGAGATGATGAGGAGAGAGAGAGAGAGAGAGAGAGGAGCCACCTGTATGTAAACATCCAGCTAAGTTCTTTTGAAAAAATGGAATATCACAGAGAGATGAGGAGATGATATAGCTCATACAGTTACCTTATTCCTCCAACCATAATATCCTAACCACCTCCCTCCCTCCCTCCCTCTCTTCCTGATATTTCCATCCACAATTAGTGAAAGCTCCGTGACACCCTTTTGCCTGAAATCCTCCATAGTCATCATCATCATCATCATATTCATATCATCATCACCACCTTTCTCCAAATAATCACAACTCTACTCTAAACCAGCAAAACCAAGACCATGACAGAGGAGCAATACAAGACGCCCGATGTTCAATCCCCATCGGACCCTCCCCCTCCGCCGCCGCCGACCCATGAGGAAACTCCGCCGCCACCCCCTCATGTGGAGGAGGTTCCAAAAGATGTGACTGAGGAGAAATCTGTGACCCCACAACCTCAACCTCCTTCTGATGACCTTAAGGCCCTTGCTATCGTTGAAAGTATATACCTTTCTCACTTTTCTCCTATCTATATTTATAACCAAACAAATCTCTCTTTCCCTCTCTGTTTTTGTGTTCCATGGTTGCTCTGTTTATTTTTTGGTTGCTTCTTCAGGGGACGAGTACTTGTTAAAAAACCTTTTTTTTTTCATTTCTTATAGGCATATATATGGTGAATTGGTGGGTTTTTTTTTCTCTTCAAGTTAACTAACTTGTCCTATTTTCTCTTCTGTTCTTCAAGGCCTTCTGATGATGAATTTCTGGGGTTTAATTCGTGATGACCTCTGTTTTTGTCAAATCAATTATTCCTGTTCCTCAGAGTTTCTGAAGGGCTTTTCATCTATTTGGGACTCAAGATTCTTTTTCTTTTTTGGTAGAAAAAGTCATGATTTTTTCTCTAGTGATAACTTTAAACTTTTATTCATTTCTTCCTCCTCTTTTAGGTTTACCATGGCTTCTATTTTGCCTTTTTTGCCATTCTGTTGAAAACGTACGTACTTATTTTGAAATCAAGACGACTGTGATTATGTAATTCATTTGTACCTTCATCTAAACACAGTGTACTTTTTGTTTATAGATTTTCAACCTTCTCTAAACGGTGCTGCTTCTTACAATTCATCCTTTAATTTCTGTGTTTGTGCTCAACATGATCCATAACTTCAAATTTTAGGCCCCCCAAGGCCTGCTAAAGCTGTTGAGTGAACGAAGGTCTGGATTAACTATCATAATTACAGTCATCCTCTTAAATTATCAAGCTCTCTAAAGCCTACAAACACTATGTAATAAGGACTAGTTGATGAATCTGTAGAGTCTTTTACCTTCTCTCATGTATCCGCTATCATGCTCAAAAGGAATGAACCCAAAAAAAAAAAAAATGGAACTTTTATGCCACAGTGTATCGAAACTCATGTATTTTGCATAGTTGAGCTGTCACCATATAATGACATCTTTGTGACTATTGTTGTTGATTAATCTAGAGCCTGAGCCTCAAGAAGTTCCTGAAGAGAAACCATCTGAAGGTTCTGTAAATCGAGGTATCCCAACTGTTTTACATTTCATTCATGCATTGTCACATCCTTTACATCAGAGTCTAAATAAACTTTTCCCATATGCAGATGCAGTGCTGGCTAGGGTTGCCACAGAGAAGAGGCTTTCATTGATCAAAGCATGGGAAGAAAGTGAAAAATCCAAAGCAGAGAACAAGTAAGGGACTGCTTTTTGCATTATTACACTAGATGTTACATTCAATCAATATATTTGTTTCTTTGATATTCATTCAACAAGGTTTCATGGATATTGATTTGACTTGAATCTTTTGAGCAGAGCACACAAGAAGTTATCAGCTATTTCAGCGTGGGAGAACAGTAAGAAAGCATCCATTGAGGCTGAATTAAAAAAGATTGAAGTATGATCAATCATTCCTTTTCATTGCTAATTCCCTGAAGTAATGTTAAAATGTTTGTCCAATGATTTAATTGTAGATTACCATAACTCTTTCTATGAATCAGGTGCTTATACTTTTATAACTATTCATCTATTCTATAACCAAGTCTTGGAATTGAAAATTAGTTTTGACAGACTAAACTTGGTTTGTCAAATAAATCTAGGTTTGCTGCTCTAGTTCTTATATGTTTCTAATTTTTATGTGAATAGGAACAACTTGAAAAGAAGAAGGCAGAATATGTGGAGAGAATGAAAAACAAAATAGCTCTTATCCATAAAGAGGCTGAAGAGAAGAAGGCAGTTATTGATGCCCAGAAAGGGGAAGATCTTCTCAAGGCAGAGGAAGCAGCTGCAAAATACAGGGCCACTGGAACAGCTCCAAAGAAGATCCTTGGCTGTTTCTGATATTGAAGTCCTCGTATCTCACGAGAAAACCAATAACGTTGAGTTGTTAGTGTTTTTTTCCTTTGGGTGAGCGATTGTTAGTGTATTTTCTTTGACTAGTCAAGTGTCAGTACAAATGTGTTATTTGTTGATGTCAGTACAGATGTGTTATTTGTATTTCAATTACTTGTTGGGGATTTAGTTGATTTTATTTATTATGTGTGCATATGGATAATGGTGCGTGAGTGCACCAATCACATTAGACAAATAAATTGTATAATTTACTTTGTGGAACGCTGTTATATATAAGCATAGGTTCGTTATACTTTGTGCTAATTAAAATATATATATATATATATATATTAGAGGTGAAAAGGATCGGATTATTGAACACTTGATCTTAAAGATTTTGATATTATGTATAAACTATTCTCAACCAAAACATTAAGTCATTATCTTTGTTGGTGAGTTGTTTCTGTCCTAAACTCTTGCAATAATAAGAAAAAATAACAATAAGATTGATAGACGCACTTGTAGAAATCAATCAAAAGGCATGCAAAATTCCTTTTGCATCCACTTCGAAGTGGAAGGTGATTTTGAATTCTAGCAACTGCTTTATCTAGTCTCCCTTAATTTTACTCCTAAATCATTTAACATGTCCCAAAATGAGGAAACCAGCTGAACTGTGGCTAGTCACTAGACTACATATAACAAAGGGAAGATACAGAAAGGCCCCAAAAAAAAAAAGATCTATTCATGAAGGCATTTCCTTTCCCATAGAAGTTTATGCAAACAGATTTAGTCATATCTATCATGCAGATGACCATGGAAATTCTCAGTGTGTTCCAATGCTTCAAAGAATCCTACATTGTCATCTGGCATATCTAGCAAGAGCTTTAATGCAGAATCAGAGGCATCAAGGAATTCATGAGAAATTGAGTCCGACCCAGCTGTGCCTTCTTCAAGCTTTGGATTGCAGCTGCTTGCTTGTTCTTGAGCCATGCTGGCAAAGATGCTGCTTGCTTGTGAAGTAGGGCTCTCGCTTTCTGCTTTCTTTTCCGTGATCATGCGGAACGATTGTCCTACCTCGGAGTGCCAAAGTCGAAGAAAGCAATCAGAATGTGTGATAGTTTTGGAACAATGATTAAGACAAGAGGATTCCAATTCCAACGACAGCCTTTTCTCTGCCTCAACCCTGGCATTTTCCCACTGGATTACATGACGTACGGCAGAAGATTCATATTTTTTATCACTTTGATGAGGACCAAAAGAGGGCTCTTGTGCCTCCAGAGAATGACCTGAGGGATGGAGGCGCTTCTTCAGATGGGTGTTCCAATAGTTCTTAATTTCATTATCTGTCCTTCCTGGTAAATGAGATGCTATAGCAGCCCACCTAATGCAGCCAATGTAAAATCACAAGACATTAACATGAGAATATCAAAGATATAGCAATTAAATTAAATGAGAAGATTTCCTATCATAAATACCTTTATTGAAACGTTATATTAAATATCTTTTTTTCCTTTGCTCACAAAAAAAGTTTAATACAATGTTCAGTTCTTATAATTTGCTCTCATTTTGGTTTTGATATGAATTCAATTTATAGGTTTTGGTCCTTCAAGTTTCTTTCTGTCCCAGTATTTTAATAAAAGCTTGAACCATTCTGCATGTTGAGGAACTAAAACCAATGGTTTGACACTACAAGGACCAAACATTGTATTGACCCAAAAAAGATGGTCTTTTTATCCTTTTGGCTACATACATACATACATACATACATACATACACATATATATATCTTCTGTAAAGGGCATGCACAATAACTTAGAGAAGGAGGGGCACAATATTCTCCAGAAATCCATTGCATCAATTTGATCCAGTTGGTTCAAGATAAGAGGTTAGACATGACTGTTTTCTTCTGCAGCTCATGACTACTAGGAGCTTTCAGAAAGCATGAGTAGTGTGTATGTGAGTGCTCAAGAAAATTAGCGAGGGGGTCGATGAACTACCTGTTGCCGAGCATGCCATGAAGTTGTATAATTTTGCCTTCTTCATCACTAGTAAAAGGGCCACGCTTGATGTCAGGCCGAAGATAGTTTATCCATCGAAGCCGACAACTTTTTCCACATCGAAGTAGACCTAGTTGCAGTCATGTTATAAGTATTAAGAAGTACTGATGTATATACATTTTTTGTTTGTTTAGGTATTGATATTATTTTGGAACATACTTTAAGTCTTCTGATAAAATAGCATACTTGGATTTAGGACAGAAATAAAAAATGCAGAATACCATAAATCTACGCTAAGGTTTTTAGGACAAAATGAACTTAATTGAATTTCCATCTTTATTTTTCACTAGGACTGTCTCCATATTTTTCTTTTTCAACTTGTTGATCGTATTCACCACATCAAATCTCCATCCAGCACAATTTTCAGACCAATTTTTGGAGGGAAAAGATATTTTTGATTAGTAAAGTATTACTCTGTATGGTTAAGACAACAAAATTTGTTGAAGAGCTAATACATGTTAATATAAGTGAATTTGAATTACTAGAAGAGTTTAACTTGTTGATAATTTATCATTAATTCATTATCCCTGCATTATTTCCATTTACCTTATGGGGAAGAAATATGTTGCACCTAACCAGAAACAGTGTGAGAGTGAGACCAGTAAAACCAGAGTATTGTTTTCATAAAAAATATTTTAACCCTAGCTTCCAACATTCCAGAAGCCCCATGCCAGTGAATCCACCTTTACCATCCCACCCATGATCCGACATAGAAAAAGAATTTACCTTGTGTACAGGGTTGGCCAGACCCAAACTAGCATCGATATTATATTTATTTATGTATATTACCAGGAAATATGATACATGACTGTATAGATACGGATAGAGGAGACAAAATATAGACTTTAACTTTTGTTGCAGCTGAATAAACATACTATATCAAGTGATGTTGAATACAAGATTAAACACTACGCTTCTCTTCTCTTGACCAATAGGTAACAAAAGTAAGTGCAGAAAACAACAACAAAAACAAAAATGGTGCCTAGGAAGATGAACCTGCATTTTTGGGCAGTGTCCTCCAATTACCACAGCCATGCTTGTTGATGTACTGAGCTAAGATTTCATCTTCTTCAGGAGTCCAAGCTCCCTTTCTCACTCCATCTTTATCACAACATGGTGACCTCCCCATCTTCACCCCCTCATTACCAAGTTGATTTACCACTATATATAGTATGTTCTTCTTTATGTGTGTCTCTACTTTCAATAACCTAGAAGAGGAGGAGGAGGAAGGAGAAGAAGAAACAGAGGAAAAGGAAGAAGAGTGTTGCAGTAGAAAACCCAGTGAGGGGGGAAGCAATGAAAACAATCAGAAAGCTATAAATGCACAAGTATAGTACAATTGGGCGGCGTAAATAACCAGGACCGTATTTAATGCAACCATGCCATGTTAGGCAGTGACTGTGATTCTTACTTCTTAGTAACGAAAAAATGAGAGAGAGAGAGAGAGAGAGAGAGAGAGAGAGAACAAACATAAATAATATAATAAAACATTAAAACCCATGAAAAAGAAAGCAACCCCGTATAAGGGATTTAACCAGACAGATATGATGTGACTTCAGACAGAAGAAAACGACAGAACTTTCAGTGAGGCAACTAGTCAAACATTTGACGGGCAGAAAGACTCATGAAACGGTGATTTTGACGGGGAAGCTTTTATGATTTTTACAGAAAATTCCGACAAATTTTAGAGCTTCAAGCAGCAGATGCATCAACATATAACATATTGGTGCAGAGGAAATGAGGAAGATTATTCAAGTTTCAAAACACGGTCTCGTGTTGAAGGAACATGAAACAATGCATGTGGTTTCATGATGGAATCCCAGATTGAGCAACGATCAAAGATCAATAAAACCATTTAGTATGAGGAGTTATTGAACAAGAAAACATACGTACGAATGTGTTTCCTATTGTATGAATCCGTACGTACATGGATTTAAATACCAGCTCTAAGGAAGAAACACAATAATGGGAAGGCAAGTAAATGAGTTGATTTTTGGCACCATAAAATCATGGAAGCCAAAGAAGCTAACAAAAGTACGTCTTTGTCTGCTGGTCATCCTTCAATGATGACAGGTTTTCAATGAAGGCTATTCAGACTTCAGAACAATGATGATATGGGTCTGGGTCTGACCTGCTTACCCTTGTGGAAAGTGGTTTTGGATCACGTTGCTGGCATGATACGTGTAGAAACTAAACAACAGAAACTTTATATATTTATGGTTTGTTTGGACTGGAAGCTGGTTTCTATTGCTGTTGCATTTTGTGAATTGAAATTAGGATACTATTTAATTAATTGGTGTGGTTTTATGTTTGTATATGCTTTTTTTCATATAAAAAAGATGACTTTAATAGGTTGAAACTTGTTAATATATCTGTGTCTCTTTGATCAACCTCCATTTTTTTCCGTAAAAAGTGGGGATTGATGATAGTTAAAGTCTCGGACATGATATTTTGATATACTATCTAGTTTGATGTAATGTATTTCAAGTTGTATTAAAAAAAATTGTTAAGATGATCTGATCTCTTAAACATGATGTTCTATTCTGGTTCAAATCAAATTATATGGATGAAAAAAAATTTGTTGGGAGGGACAAAACTCACTTTAGTTATCTTTACACCTTTGGTACCACCTAGATTCTAAAAAAAAGACTGAGAATAACATAAGTTATATATATATATATATATATATTTATTTATATATAAATTAGAAATATGAATATATATACACATATATAATTTAAAATATGTTTATAATTAAAAAATATTATTATTTTTTCGCATAAGACAAGTTCATACGAAGAAAAGTACCTAAACATGTTTTTTACCTTCAATTAGCTTTTTGACCTACAATCTTCTTAGGATTAATCAAGTGTTTTATTGTATTTGATTGTCATAAGTATGTGTGTGCAAGTTAAGCTTACATATTTATTTCATAGACTACATAGAAAAGCCATTAACCTTTATTTAAGGAAAGAAAATAATGCATCTTTGTCTTAATTTAATAGTACTGTCTTGGGATGATATTTGGCGTTTGATTGATGAAATTCACTAGAGGACACTTAAAAAATGACTTTGAAGAAACCATAAGAACTGAAAAGATGGGAAGGAAAAAAAGAAGGAAAGAAAAAGATGGGAAAAGAAGAGAATGCATGTTGTTGTTTGTGTGACAAATGGGTTTACTCCACCTGTTACTTTGCCACCCTATGAATCTTTTCTTCTCCCACAATGTTTCCTTTTCCTTCTCGTGCAAATCCTCAGAATAACTTGTTTCTTAAGTTTTCTAATACTTAACTCATTAATACCTAATATGCCCTATAAAAGCCTTAATTTCTGCTTCATCATCCACCATACACCTCATTGAAGCAGGATTCAGGAAATGGTGCAGTTGACAATAGTAGGAAGGGTCAGTGATGGATTGCCTCTAGCTCAAGGTCTGAGATATGTGGATCAGGAAAATGGGTATCTTTCTTTTTACCAGAAGCAAGCACAAATCATCCTTCAAGAAGTCTCAAGAGGATCATTGACGGCCTCCAAGATGACCATTCGTATTGATCATCACTGCTTCAAGTATCTCTATTTTTGAGACTCTGTATAGTTCTTTCTGAATGGTCCCTAGACTTTCATATGAATATTGTTCTTTCACTAGTGACTGGGCTGAGTTGGCGTAATTCCTTCCTGCTAGTTTAGAACTTTAGATGGCACATCATTTTTTAGGTTAACAAATTTTCAGATTTCTCAAATTTAAGTTTGGGACTACATTGAAAATTGCGTAAAACTAATATAGTACTTAAATGATTTCCTTGACATGAACTCTTGATTCTTTTATTGCTGTTCTGTTCTGTTTCATATACTTTGAATTCATATCTTTTAACTTCAGATATCTTTAGTAAGTCATCTTACTGATCCTTTAACGAGAAGATGGGTTTGTGGAACTATTTTGCTTAAGGCTTAAGTTATAGATTCAATTTGGGTTAGTAATTTAGTTTAATGTTTGGTCCTTGTAGTTTCCCTTGTTTTGGTTTTGGTTTCTATAGTTTTAGACCTCCAAACTTGTGGGACCAAAACATATGGTTTAAAACTATATGGATCAAAACTAAATGGAGATAAATTATAAGGACCATACATTTTATTTCTAATTTCATTTTCTAAGAAGTTTCCATCATTGATTTTTTCCCTGGAAAGTTTCAATGCAAGAAACTTAACTACGATTAATTGGTATTGATTAAGCTACTTGATCGAGAATGGAGTTGTTTTCATTGTGTTGTGTGATTCCTCCTACCCAAGAAAACTGGCTTTCCATTATTTACAAGATTTACAGAAGGAGTTTGACAAGTTTGATAAAACCCTCACAGACAAAATCACAAGGCCATACAGCTTTGTCAAATTTGGTAATTTTCATTTACAACTGTAATGATATTAGCCTCCAGCATTTAAAGTTAATGTTTGGCTGCAAAGAAACCGAAATAAAGAGGAAAACATTTTCCAGATCTCTCTATGTTTACTTTTTTTTTTTTTTGTTTACACAACCTGCACATATTTTCTTGGCAAAAATATTAAAATTTCAATGGCAGATGGTATAATTGCAAATATTAGAAGACAATACATTGATACAAGAACTCAGGCCAACCTTTCAAAGCTTAATGCGAATAGGAGACAAGACATAGATGTTGTTACTGAAGATATGTCCAACATCTTGAGAAGAAGAAGGCCAGGCAAGATCTTTCTGAACCGTTCACCTGTTGCTTCTCATGAACAAAGTTAAAAGCAAGTTTCATTTTATTTTGGTTAAATTAATCGTACTGTCCTCTCACAATTTTCAATTTTATCTCTGTGATTAAAATCCTTGTAGTTGATTCTCTAGTTGTACATTTTTTTTATTTGGTCTCTGTCCTTAAGAAACCATATTGAAAATATTAAAGGTATGATAAGCACCCAATTGCAAATTGTCAAAGTATGAGAACTGGCATGATTATTGGACGTTTGGTTTGATATACACTATTTCTGATCCATAATATAAGGCCAAATTGACTAATTTGAGGAGAATAAATAAGCAAAATAAAATACTTAATTATAACTTATATTACGAGATATTTCTGAAAAACTTGTGTTATATTTCTGTTTATAAAGTAGACAAATTAGTTTAGAGAAAAATGATAAGTATAAGAAATAAAATGAAAAAAGACCTTATATTTATTATGACCAAAAAGTAAACCCAATCAGCTCTTATATTTAAAACCAAAAAGTAGTAATAAATATCTTGTTATGACAGAAACAGTGGGAGGACTGCCTGCAATTCCTCCATCAGCATCACCTATATGGAGTTCTCCACGCCTTGAGGTATCATATAAACTGCTTCTAATAATGACCATGAAGTAGGCTGACTTGATCATTTTTCTTCATTCCTTTCAATTTCTTGACAAGAAAGCAGAACAAATTGTTATTATATAGTTTTATTGCTTTGGTGATCAGGTGATTGCACTGAAATGGACTCCTATTATGATCATCGTTGTTGCTTCCATGGTTCTATTATGGGCTAGCTTTGTCCTTACAGACTACTTTATAATTTCAAGCTGGTGATATTACTGAGATCTAGATAAATGAGAAGGACCCTATATGATTCAACTTTAGTACTAGAAGGACTCATGGGTATATATCATGCTTCCATGATTGTAATATGATACAAATACGGTATGGGAACTTGGAAACGGATAGATTCCAAAAGAAAGGATTGAAAGAGAGAGAAAATTCAAAGAACTCTGTTATGTCATAGAGTTTGTACTCTAGTTTTCCAGGAAAGTGATAACTCTATTTTATATGATATAAATTATTTGGAGCAGGTTGGTGAGTGGTAATATATTAATATGTACTGGGTTTACTATTCGTGATTTGATGATGTGAACCATAGAAAAAGAAATAAGCAAATCTGTCCCATTTGGAATATAAATATGTGCTTGGTTCTTTTCTTTATAAACCTTAGCTGCCCTACCATGCTTGTTTGAGAATCTCGAGTGGCTATAATCTTTTCTGCTGTCTATGGAGAAAGAACTTTTTTTGGAGAACCTTTTAATCCGGCACTAATTATTTTGTTGATCATATTTTTCAGTCACAAATTCTTGATCATATTTACTTTTAAGAGTATACGCAAGTTAACCTAGACATCACTGTGTTGTAAATGCCAAAAGTATTAGAACAAATCCCTTGTTTGTTATTCTAAACAAGACCATTCTTCATTTGTTTTATCACTTTTGTACTTGAATGTTTGGTTTTGTTCCTATTTCATCCTTCCAAAGATATTAACATAATCTTATACAATCAATCAAACAGCAAATATTTTATAGGCTTGGAAAACCAATAAAACTTTCTGAGTTGTAAAGTGATGCTAAAAATTTCTTGGGAGCTAGCTGATACGTAAGTCATCTTTGGAGGATATAAATGGCTTTTTACTCAAAGGGATATCATATATTCTGCTGTATTAATATGAAACATTAACGTTGTCTCCTGTCCCCAAGTCCATTTATAATATCATGGACAATTATGTAAATCAACTCCGAAATGTACAATATTTGCAGCAAGCATCATTGAAATAAAACCACAAAGTGTTGACTGTAATCTGAAACAAGACACCATAGGTATATGCAGATGCAACTCTGAATGAGTAAGAGTTAAATTTCACTTTTCTTGTATCCTATTGAACTCATTTGAAATAGCCTTAAAACACTTCGAAATGAAAGTGTATGTGTGTGTATGTGTTAATATAGGTTGATTTTTTCTCCTGTGAAGTATAATAATTATAAACTATTCTTCCCCTTTCGAGTTGCTTTGGAAACTCTGCTTCTATATGTACAATTCATCATTGTTCATGCTGAAACTTGGGAAATGGATGATCTCATTTCCTGCCAATTGATTTGCTATCTTGAACTGTGCATTGAAGACTTCATTAGCTGATGCAGCATTTGGGGTTGTTAGACCATTATCAAACTCTCCACCATAGCTTCCTCCTTCTGATAAGCCTCCATGCATTGCGGCTTCGTGGAAATCTGAGTACTGATCAAAACTTCCATTTCCAAACACAAAAGGGTCGTCACCTGAATTTGCAGGGATCCCACTATTTGCTTGATCTAGTGAAAGCCACTCAGCAAATAGAAGTTTTGGTAAGGAGCTCTGACCAGCCTCTTTGATGAAGCTAGAGTTTTGCACAGAAGAGAAGTGATCAGAGATTGGAATTGCTGGTTTTTGACTTGATGATGAAGAATCAAATGTATCTGAGCTTGAGCTAGCATACTGCATTTGTTTATTATTATGAGATTTTATTTCCTCTGCCTTGGCCACTTTCTTTTTCAAATATGAATGCCAGTGGTTCTTTATCTCATTATCTGTCCTTCCTGGTAAATGCTGTGCTATCTGAGACCACCTAATCATTATAATTTGAGTTTCGGTTAGAAATGTTCATCCAAAATGGATAAAAGAGTTTTTGAAAATAAATAGAAAAATTAAAAAAAAGGAAAATTGCAACATGGGGATTTCAATGAAAGATTGCTCTCTCTTTTTTCAGTTGAATACGGTAATCCGGCGTCTAGTAGCAACCAACTATTCTAGACTCGAGGGATAGGAGTGCTGCCCACATAGGCAGGGTTGTCCCATCTTCCAACAAGAGCGCTTCCAGGGATTCGACTACACGTTCTCATCCTTATGGGGAGCAAGCCTACTTACCAACTGGACCAATTGCTTATTGGTTGAAAGATTGATTTTGATGCAATTAATTAGGGTATTTGATTTGGACAGTAGAATTTAATTTAGGGCTTGGTATAGAAGGCTAAAATTTCTCCAATATTGAATTGAACATTGACATCTGTCCCTAATAAAAATAAAAGAAAAGCATGCCGATTCATGGTTTGACTTACATATTGATTTTTCCTCTAAAATATACCATAATGGGACCCACTTGCTGCTAATTTATAGTAATGATTTCTAAAAAATTGAAATTGTTGGAAATTAGTGAAAATTTGAAAGTTAGACCAAGTGTTACTGCTCACTTGTTGCCTAGCATGTGGTGAAGGGTCAAGATTGTCTCCTCCTCTTGTTTGCTGAACATCCCTCTCTTCAGTCCTGGCCTTAGATAATTGATCCACCTCAATCTGCAACTCTTTCCATTCCTCTGCAAGCCTGCTTATTTAATATAATTCAACTCCATCAATTAATATTTTTTTCATTAATTAAAAAAAGAATAAATAATAATTATTTACTTGAACCAAAAGTCATCATCCATCCTTTCACTCTTACGTATCAAAATGCTGAAGTTGTCATTTCTCAATGATGACTCTCATCATTTAACCTTGTATCTCTAATGATTTTATGATTGGTCTGACACATATTAACATATTTGGTTCAGCTAAAGAATTTTTATTGGTCAACTCAAATATTAGATTCCAGAACCAATGGAAAAGTCTTCTCACATTAGTGTTTGATCAAGTTTCATCCACAGTTTACCAGATGAATAAAGAGAATTTTTCCTCAGGAATACTTAACATGTATCTATCAGTCACCCATATCTAATAAAAGATTACTCTTTAAATTACATATGAACACTTCAGATTTGAATCTGATGTGAGTGTCTCTAAAATTGAATGATTGGGAATAGGAAGAGGGAAGAGAAAGAAGGAAAAGACCTGCATTGATGGGAACAGAGCTCCAGCAGCCATGGCCATGCTTGATGATATAGTTTCTGAGTTTATTGTCTTCTTCAGGTGACCATAACCCTTTCCTGTGTTTTGGTTTTGCCTTATCAGTTGGCTGCCTCCCCATTTTGCTTTCTGTCTCAGAAATACTGAGCAACAGAGACAAAACACAGAGGCCTAGAGAAAGAGAAAGCAGACTATATTGACATGGAAATAGTGGACAAGCATATCCATATATATAAAATCAGGAAATAGTTGTATTCTTGAATTTTTAAGTCCTTACCAACTCACAAATTAAAAAAAAATGTTGGGGCATGTAAAATATAATGTATATATGTATGTGTGAGGGTGTATGTATATGTATGAAACTGCCTTTCTGGAATGAGGACAAAAAGAAAAACTTGTGGTGACCCATAGAGATTTACAAGATTTCAAGTAATAAGTATTGTATGTATCCAATACGAATGTGTTCATAATTTTCTTAATACAAAGAAGGACCATCAATGGCATATAACGTACCTTCATTAAATCCTCATAACTGGTTTTTTTTCTCAAAAGTAACTTCAAAATTGAAGCGACCTTTTATGGTTTATGACTATGAGTTTTGGTTTTTCTTTAAATTTGAATATCTGGAAGCTGAATTTTTAATATATCATTCAAAAAAGTTTATGGTAAGTTGATTTTTTTTCTTTATAAAAGCTTATCAAATATAAATTACATATACTAAATTGATTTTTACCCAACTTAAATATGCAAATATCAATTGGGATGAAAATCACTTTTTCTCAATGTTAATCCAAACAGGTCTTAACTAAATCAATAAACCTTAAACTCAAGACCCCTCAAAAGCAACACTTCTCATATTTTTCATACACTCTCAAAAGCCACGGCTCTCATATTTTTTCAGACACTTGGTGGTTGGTATATAGTTGGTAAATACTTCCAATAATAATGTCTAATGTGATAAATTAAAATATGATAGAATGCTGAATTTCGACTTATGGCTTAAAATATAATGCAATTTAAGTTGATTTTTTTTATTAAATGGAAAGCACTAAACAATAGTGCCTTGTACTTGTGGTGCCGACACTTTTTTCCTTGCCGACCAAAGAACAAATTTGTTTCATCTGCAAGAGGCTGCAAATATATGATGAAATATTTTCTAATGTTATTTAAGTTCTATCAGTATAATTGTAAGGCTTTTTAAAGTTATGTGACATGATTCAAAGATTTTTATACAATGTTTTTGTATCTGATTTTCGTACAATGATTCAGAGTTAATATATACAGGTTTTTGTATTGTATGACATTTTTTTTAACTGAATATTGTATGACATATAAATAGTTTGGTTTGTTATGATTTTTATTTTTATTTTATATTCGTATTGATGATCAAGACAAAACATTGGTTAAATTGTATTTAAAATTGTGAATTGAAATACAATGAAGGCTAAATGAAATAGACAAATAGCTACTATTGAAGCTCATTAATAATTTTTTTCACGTAAAAATCAAAATTTTATCATATAGTTTATTAGAAAAATTAAGTAATTTGGATTATAAAATATTGATAAATAAATCATTGATAAATATACAAACGTGAGACTCGTGTTTTTTGGTAAATAGTTATTTATATAATGTCTTTTTGTGTGTATTTGTAATTTATTTATGTTTGATAAATTTATGTGTTTAGAGATTAAAAAATTTGTCTAAAGAATCTGTCCAGACTATATGAAGTTAAGCAACCACTGTGATTGGATGATGTATTCAAAATGACGAATAAGGGGCAGCCCCAAGGCAGAAAGAGTAACAAGGACAAACGAAAAATGTTAATCTGGTCTAGTTTTTAAAAATAGCATAATTCCTATAAAATCATTACTATTAGATACTACTCTGAAATTATTTTTTTCAAATTAACCTGATTGTTTTCATTGAAAAGTAGTTATTATCAATTGATATATTAAAGTTATTAAACCCCCAATCCTAAGTATGAGATATGTTTTATAGTGCAAATTATACTACAAAGTAAGCCTTATATTTTGTATTTAGAAGGAATATACGCTGTATAGTTGTTATATTTTGGATTTGAAAAAAATATTTTGTGTGCATATTTTGGTTCAATGCATAGATGGTATGATTCACAACATAATTACAAACATGAGTTCAATTAGCTTTCCTCTTGCATGAGTTCATTTTCCAGCTATACCTGGTGATAATTAAGAGACTTTATGCATTTATTTCACGTAATTAGGTAATTTTATTTCCTCCACTAGGGTATGAGTAGTTGCATGATAATGTACAACGTTATGTTTATTTATGATTTATGACATGATTTTATGTATATTATATGTAATTATAGATTGAATGCATTATTAATGGTATTATTTGACTCTCAGCCCCGTATTGTAATCACTCTATACAGGTTAAGGCAGATGGGGGCTATAAGAAGTGGTAGAAGAAGGTATAAAACAGCAACTAAAAAAATAATGTAGTTTCCTGTGTATAAAAAAGCTAAAAATTGTAATCATTGTTTTAAAAAAGTAAAATTTATTACCGGAAGAAATTGAAATACTATATGCGAACACACAAATATTACAATTTACATGTATAAATGCAGAGAGATGAAGAAACCATCGACTTGTTGACATTGTGGAGCGCGTGCGAGTTACTACTTATTTGCTTTCATTTCAATAATCACGGATTTGATTATGTACTAATAATTTAATAACTTAGTGACTTGTTGACATCAACAAGGAATCACAATTATTGTTCAGAATTGGCCAACGCAACGTTTCAATTCGTAAATTTGGTTACTTTTTCCACCTTACAGTTTTAACTTAGATATACACGAAATCGTACTTAATGATAAAAAATTTCCGTTGAAAAATTATCAATAAATATGCATATTTGTCACGCATGCGTTTGTCCCTTCTGAAAGGATCAAGGAGTTGATATTCTTCTTTTCCCCTTTCCTTGAATAATTTGTGTAAGATGCCAAAAAAATATTTTAAATATCATAATAATTTCATTGTACTATTTGATTTTGTTATAGTAATTCAATAAATTTAGCTTTCTAACTAAATTCAAAAGGACGGCTGGGATGATTTACAAGAGGATTGAAGGATGGTTTATTCCAAGATTTACTTTGCTGATAAACTTCATTTGGTTATTGAAGTTTTCTCCCTCTTTCACAAAATGCTTATAAACTCCTTTTTTTTTTTTTGCCAATAATACAAATTGTCTTTTCATCAGATAAATAAATTTATCATATGCATGAAAAAAATGTAAGTTGAAGATTGCATGCACATACATTTCTATGGTTTTGCATTTTTTAACCTATAATAAACCTATATGTGCGTATATATTTATATATATATATATATGTATATTACGAATACTGCAACTTGTATCAAGCATTATGTGTGAAGCACAAAATCCACAATCTAAACTATTCTTAAAGTAATATTTATTGGAAAGAAATAACATACTCCCTCCAGTCCTAATTATAAAAGCCAGTTGACTTTTTTTGAAAAAATTAAGGATGCAAAATATACTACTTTAAATTGTTTATATTTGTCTCTTTTCCCTAAAACTAAGTTATTTTACTTATAAGCTATCATATAATCTAATTACATGTCACATATATTAATATTTAGGGGTCTAATTTGCTTCATTAATCTCCCAAAAGAAAGTCAACTGGCTCTTATAATTAGGACCAAAGGTAGTAACAATTTTCATAAACAATTATACATCTATACGTCACCCACCAATTATACTATTCTATTTTGTTACATCAAGTTAACAAATTTATTGTCAAGGCTTTGTAACTCTATAGGACACTATAAAAGTACTCCTTAAATTTTGTAAAGTGAGATTATCAGTTCAAACCCTCCATATACATTTAGCAATATTCAAGTTAAAAAAACTAACGCACAAAAATATTGTTATTATTTAGTATTTTGTGGCAGCTTATGCATTGTTTACTAATACATTGTTTACTATAGGCAAAGAAACTGTAAAAGCACACACACGAAAAAGTAGGTGTTATTAAAAATCAGGTATAATTATAAAGAGCGATGAATTAATTTTCACTAAAAGCATAAATCATGTGCATACTTTATCTAAATTTAATTTACATGATCCAGTTAATGTAATTAAAACATCAAAGTGATTCCCATTTGAGAATATTCTAAAATGTTGGGGCCCTGCATGACATGATGAGGATCAAATTATTATTCAATCATCAATGCATTTCATCTTCAAGTGATACAGTTAATATTAAATATTTGGTGCCCTGATCATTAAATCTTTCCCCCATTTTTATAATATTGAGAAACATCAAAAGAAATACTATCGTATATCACAATTCAACCCCTTCACTTATGGGATATTTCCTTGATGCTTGAAATATTTTTGCCCCCTTAACATAAAACATAATATAGCATATATCTTATGGATGTATAATTATTTTACATTTTTTTTTGCTCAATTAATTTAGACTTGTTTAAGTACATAATAATCAACAGATTAATTAATTAATTAATTAAGAGGGATGGTGACAACTTTCTATATGACACGGGTGACCCAGTTGAACAGTGCTAGGTGCTTCGAATCTTCTAATTACTTCGTTGTTAACTAATATAAGAAATGCAATTTTATATTCAAGTAATGAAAATTAATACTCCCCCCGTTCCTAAATATATGATCTAGTTGACTTTTTTTAGGAATTCTAAAAAATTTAAATAACTTACTTATAAATTGATTTACATAAATTTTTTTTAAATTAGTTTAATTGACTTATAAACTAACATATGAATATATGATCAAATAATATATAAAATAAGTTATGATTAAGAGGCTCGTTTAGCTTCTTTAATTTTTTTAAAAAAAGTCAACTGAGTCCTATATTTAACAACAGAAAGGAAGTATATAAAATCATTTCTGTGCATTTTATTTTCATTTTTTAAATGCCACATGACTCTGTCCTAATTCATTAAGTCTATATGATGCTTGGAATTAATGGACTTGCGTTCAAAGTAGAGCTAAGCGTGAAATTCTTGATGAATATTTAAATGTTATCAATCATCAAACGTTTTAAAATATTTGGACACACACACACACACACAAATTTTAATAACTAGTAGATAGTAGATAGTAGATTCTGATGGGTATAACCTATAAGGCTATGAGTACACCCTCAATAGTCAAGTCTAGACCTAATCCAAAAGAAGTGGAGGAAATTTGGCTAAATGTGAAATTTAAATATGCTTACAACTGTTCAGTGTAGTTCCTTGAAAAAGTATACTCTTTAATTTACTTTTATAATCTTGTTTAATTTTAATTTGCTGTCATAATTTTGATATTTTTTAATTTAATTCAGACTCTCAATCATAGCTCTGATGAGCATCTAATTGAAGACTTATCTTACCTATACTTTTTAATTACCCAACACAATCATCATTATCAAAAGACTGGCCAAGACTTCTTCTTTTTTAAATAATAGTAGTAGTGATTACTAAGAAGCGATTTCGTGAATATTGTTAATCGAAATATGAAATTTTGATTTCATCAAATGCTTTTGGAGAAAAATTATTTTTTTTCTCAAACTTTTAAGGCCTGAACGCGTTTCATGTAAAAATTCATAAAATTAAGTTCTGTTGAGAATTCGAAACTGTTATCTGTATTTTTTTAAGAAAAATTATCATCGGTACTTCTCATACGCACAAGCTTGTCTCGTAAATATTATACAAAATATTTGAAATTTATAATTTCCAGAAGTATAATAATACTTTTAAGAAAATATTAATGAGCTTAACCAAAAAATAATATTTTTCAAAGTCGTTCAGAATAATTATTACCCCATCCAAGTCTTTTTTTTCAAAGTTCACCTAATCGATGTACTTGTATGAATATTAAATTAAACAAAGAACTAAATTTGTTGTACTGTGACCTAATCATAGTGTGAAGAGGGTTTATCATATGAGTTTTCATGCCACAATTGAGTAATTATAACGTACAAGCCCAATCAAGAGTTCTAAAGCCAAAAAAATGTCAACCCAAAATGTAACTAGTTTAAAAATATTTATTGAGTGAACATCCAATGGAATTGGAGAAAATATTTTAACCATTAAACTTATCCTCAAGTTGGGTAAAGCATTTTACAAATCCTAAGTCAATAATGGCTTTAGCAGTTTAATGCTCGAATCAGTATTATCTGAAATAAAATAGGAATTTTGACTCTTGCAATAAAATATTTTCAAGGACCATTTTGGCTGAGTCTTTGGTTCAACCTGCTTTATCTTTAATAAGCTCTTTAGTTTTTATGTATTTAAACATTGTAGAGAAGGAATATTACTCAAAGTTCAGAGTGATCTCATGGGGTTCAATGGTTTGGCTTGCTTGATTTCTATATTTATATTTAATTCATAATGAATTATTTGTGACAATTAAAATGCCAGAGATTGCCGTCAGGGAAAATGATTTGAGTGGAATGAAAGGAAAAGAAAATAAATGAGAGATGTGACTTCTAAATTATAACTAATATTTTAAGACTTAAAAGTTTACTTTGAAAACGTCATAATTTTATCATGGCATTAACTTACATTCTTATGTTGAGATCATCTCTTTCTTGTTGCATTGCATTTGTCTTTTCTTATATCACCTTTCTCATACGAATACAAGAATTCAGGTTAAAAAAATGTCTAATTAAGGATTATGTCATATTCATTAATCATTTACATGGGCAATCAGAAAAAGAAAGAACAGCCGCCACTGTGCAACTACTACCTATTTACTATCGGGGTAGGGTTTATGTTAATTATATTGCTTTTGTTGTGTTGTTCGAGATAAATGTTGTATTACTTGGACCTTGGCGTTTTTATGTTTTGTGGACTTGCTATAATCTTGTTATTATATCAAAATATGTATTTCTGGCATGAAAATAGTTGTGTTTGGAAAGAAAAGATTTCTATCGTGGGATCACTGTAACACACGAAATATGGATAGCAAAAGATGGATGTATGGCAATGCTAATCATAATGGTATCGGGATAAGGGTCATTTTAACCCCACAAGTACCCATTAAGGATCATTGGGTATTGGGAAGTTTTTTTGAATCAATTTTGCCCTGCCGCTATTAAGTGTTAAATTTGACCGTTTGTTTGACTATTAAATCACACTTGGCACAGACATGTCACCATTTAAAGCCACCTCATCATTTCTCTATCTCTTCCTTGCCACATGTTCTGTCTTCTTCTTCCTCTTCCCTTTAAAGTTCATCCCAGCACCGACGAGTCCTATGGAGATTGACATCTTACTTGAAAATCTATTCAGAGAAATGTCTAATGTCTCCAGGCTTTTCATTTCCCCAATCCATTTAGGAATCTCACCTAAAAAGGCATTTCCACAAAAAACTAAGATAACTACATACACAATGCGAGCTCCTTCATATCATCCCGAAAGCCACCAGGGCAATTCAAATGAACAGGGAAATTATTAGGATAATCTTGTCCCCCAAAACATGTAGTAGTAGGGAAAAAAGTGGTGATGTCTTCTTCTATTAGGGACCTCCGGTGGCTTTCGGGATGATATGAAGGAGCTCGCATTGTGTATGTAGTTATCTTAGTTTTTTGTGGAAATGCCTTTTTAGGTGAGATTCCTAAATGGATTGGGGAAATGAAAAGCCTGGAAACATTAGACATTTCTCTGAATAGATTTTCAAGTAAGATGTCAATCTCCATAGGACTCGTCGGTGCTGGGATGAACTTTAAAGGGAAGAGGAAGAAGAAGACAGAACATGTGGCAAGGAAGAGATAGAGAGATGATGAGGTGGCTTTAAATGGTGACATGTTTGTGCCAAGTTTGATTAGGTAGTCAAACACATGGTTAAATTTGACACTTAATAACGACAGGGCAACATTAATACGTTTTTGTAATTTCCAGGGCAAAACTGATTCTAAAAAACTTCTGGACACCCAATAATTCTTAGTGGATACTTCCAGGGTAAAATGACCATTATCCCTAATGGTATTAATCACATGTCCGGCTACAAATTTTAGTATTCCCTCATTTCTAAAATATAACACCTAATTATCTAATTTGATTGGATTAAAGAAGTTAGTTAAAATAACATGATATCATCAAAGCACCCTAACCATATACATTTATTCCCATTCTACCTCTCTTGCTTATTTATCATTGAGGAGCATCAATAGGGATAGTTTGGGAAAAAATTGAAAAAAAAATTAGAAAGAGGTCTTATATTTAGAAATAAGTTTACCCCTTAAATAGGTCCTATATTTAGGACAAAAAGAGAACTATTGATTTGGATTTGTTGGTGTTACGTTGTCCTAAGTAAATGTACAAAAACACGTTTTAATTGCTCCCATTCCTACACTTGGCAACAAAACTACAACAAACCTTATCATGTCATAGAGTTGACTAACATTATTTTTACTATGGAACCATTTTAATTGAAACATCTTGTATTTAAGAGCAAAAAATAATCACCATTAAATTTTTTTATTGTTCTTTCTTCTTCAATGTAACATCTAGTCATGTAACAGTATAGTCGTAGTAGTTGAAAAATCTTGTCTTCAAAAATTAAAATCTAGCTTTTTTAATATGCTACATGTTCCCTATCTTTCAAATATACATATACTGCTCATTGGGGAAAAAAAATATACATATACTATTTGTTGGCGGCATGTTTTATTGTTTAATTTTTCATGTTAGCACAGATATTGATTTAAATATTGAAGAATAGACATTGCCAAAAATTCTTACACAAAAAAAGAGTAAAAAAATATATAGAATTTTTTTTTTAAAAAAAAAAAAAGCGGAACAATCCCGTTCCGTCATGGTCCCGTCCCAATCAGGACCGGGACAACCTCGAGACGGGACGGGACGAGAATCCTATCCCGATCCCATTTCTTCGAAACCGGGAAGCTGGGACGGGGCATCCCGGTCTACCCGTAATGAAAAGGGGAGGGGAAAGGTTTCTCCAAGTAGAGGGAGATATCAGAGTTCAATCACAACATAACCACCCTCTCAGTACAAATCTTCTCTTTATCCACTAAATGAATTGGTTACATGACTGCATAAAACTTTACCAACCTCGTATGCACGTTAAGAAATTCTGCAATTATAAGGAAAAAACCGCATAGAATGATGGAATATAAATGTAGAACATTCAATTTACAAAAATGAAGCCGCCTACAGAGCTTAGGTCGTTAAACATTACAAACCTCCAATTCCAATTTCTAAAATGTCAACTCCAGCCCCTACCACACAGAAACATACAACATTTTTCATTCAAACCCTACATATCACGCTTTGCCTTTAAATCTTTTGCGTGAATCAAATTAAGGGCTATCACCCTATTCTCTAACTACAGACTCAGTTGAAACTAGTGAAAATGTCATAGAATACACAGACTAACAAAATCAGGGCAATTTGGGTCATAACATCTGCCGCACATGGTGTCGCGGTAATCATGAAGCATCTGACACTGGTCACCCGGACTCTTTCCAGGGGCAAGCTTAAATACTTGTTAGTAGTACAAAGAGTAACCTCATAAGACTCTAGACAAACACAAGGTTGTAACTTGACAAACACAAGAATCAGTCAGTGAATACATCAATTGATAGTCTAACAAATTAACATACAAAACCATGTCATAAAGTAACCTCTGGCCAGTATCTCTATCTCTCTCCAGAAACTCAAAGTTTATATTCGGTGCCCTATCCTGTCTATGCAATGATAAAAAAGGATAAACTCTGCTTGTTCTTGGAATACTAAAAGACTGCAATAATATGTTGTCAGGACAGAAGATCCTGAATTAAATTCAATTAGTGATCATTTTAAACTGGAATCTGGAGAGCTGCTGAGGAATGGTGGATATAACAGGGCCATATCTCTGCATCAGCACAAAGCAGTTACGTTATACACAAATACACAAATGTCAATAATTCAAGATATCTAATGGCAAACACTATCAAACTTCAATTATGACTCCCAAAAAGTAAACATTTTAGACAAACCCAAAAATCTGCTACATCTCTAATTGATCTCATACTTGAACAGATTAACCAAAAATATGCCTCCCCCACATTTAATAACTTCAACAAAAAAAAAAACATCAAGTTAATTTCGGCATGATAAATAAAGCCATTGCCATACCTGAACATTGTCATACAGTTCAAACAATGGGACAGCAAGAAGTTTAAGGTTTTTGGGCACAGCAAAGTACTCCCTCTCAGATAAGTGGACGAGGAAAAGCTTTTTGCACTCCTGCATAAATTAATGAAATCTCTGTGAGCATAGACCCAGAGAATCAAGAATATATAGAATATGCAATGACATATCACCTTTGGTTTTGTTATGTGAGGAGGGCAGTATGGATACATTATGGTTTCAAAGTTTGGCCTCCACCAGATTGCCACACACTCACCTATCTGCACCAAGTGTAATACAAAAATGTTAAATATGTTAAAGAAGATGGGTATCAATCATGTTCCTGATACTATCCCTGATTAAACCATTAGAGAAAATCACACATGTGCCCATGGAAATATAATCTAAAAAACCGTTACCCTTTTTTTCAACAATCATCATCACTGTTTGATTGTTCAAAATGACAGAAACTGCTTCCATTTCCCATCCCCATACTTCTAATGTTGATTGTCATCTATCTTTAGTTACATTTTTTTAACATCACTGTTTTGAGTCCATACCTGCCAGTCTGGCACAAGGGCCGGTGAATTAGCACCAAGCTTGCTGGTCAATTTTCTCTTCAGGCCCTCAGTTTCTGTCCCACAAAATTAAACAAAAGAAAAACAAGTTCATAATGGATAAATAAAACTTAATATTTTCAGATCATCTGATATTATCAATCAGGAAATGCAAGAGCTCACCATTCTCCCCTGGCTTGAGGCGCCCACCTGGAAGTTTGCAGAAGGTATTTCCAATTTGTAAAAGAAGAATGTGAGGATGATTGTGTTCTTGAACCTGCAAAATACATTTGCTGAGACCGGAGAATAACAAAATTGCCCAGTGTAGATCTATAAAAGTAAACCAAAAAAGAAAAAGAAACTTTTTTCTAACCAAGTAATGCCGTACATGAGAATGCCGTAGCAGGATGATAGCACATTAAGCATAAGAATAAAGAGCGCTCATTATAAGAACAGGTAAGGTCAACATCAAGTGCACACCCAATATTTTACACTTCTCTACATGTCAAAATGAAAGTGTTCATTTTCCATGGACAATGATGTCAGCCCATAATCTGATTACCAAGATGACTTTCTAATTAAATACAGAAAAGTGCGAGTTACACAGACCCCCTTGAAGTATAATGCAATTACATTTGCGCTGCTTCAGATAGAGCAGCATAAACAGCACAACATCCATAATTGAATTTTAAACATATGTTATTATCATATAATTCAAAATCCTAGTTGGCTTCCTACAGAAGCAAGCTCTTGTAAAGGTGCACAGTTCTCCTTTACTCCTCTCTTACTATTCCAATGTCACGATGTCTAGACTCAAATTTAACGTTTGCTCATTTCTTACAGAAGATAAGGGCTTGGTATATTTAAGCACAAGTATTTTGTAACATTAACAGCTTACAGAATGGGATTGATTTTTCTAATCGAAACTAAAATTAGGGTATATAGCTATTGGCCAAAAAATTAGGGTATATAATAATTCCTCAAAGAAAGGTAGGCATGCACAAAGAAGGGGCGTGAATGTACAAGATGTTGTTTAGGCGTGAGATACATAACGCTTTAGTGGTGGCTTTTCCTTCCTCTGAGCCTGGCTACATCAGTATACAAATGATGTTGCAAAAGTACAAACAAAGTTTGTGCAACTTGCTGCCTGCACGAGATGTGCAGGAAGCTTAAAGAAAACCAAATCTTAAAATTTCTTAATTTACAGTCTTATAATCCTCTCCTGGATCAAAGCCCCTAACCCAGTGCTCAACAATGACTAAATGGAGGTCACAATCCCTTTATCTTGGGCCAATTATCTATAGCATGACAAGGATGAATATATATAGGAAAAAAGAAGATAATATAATTGAAAGCATGTACACCATATACACAAAACAATTATATTAGCCGCTGATAAAATCATATAACATATCAATACAAACTACTATTCTGCAGCGTTCCAATGGGAATAAACTGCTGCATGGGAAACAGAAACAAAGATACTGACAAAACAATGAGCGATGAATCACAGAACATACCAATAAGATGCCCTCCACGCTGGTCCTCATTCCTTCTTTCATGTAACTGCAACTCAGAAATAATCACACTTAAGAACATTGAGGTTATATTTGGAACACAAGTATAGGAGTAGAATACCCAAAAAGAAAAGAAAAAAAAAACTACAATGCTTATTGCAGGAATTTTATTTTGAAGGAACCCTGACGAATGGTAGCAGAGTTGATTATATGTTATATGGCAATCTTTAATTATTTACGACACTAAAAAATGTCATAGGTTCTTTCTGAATACAGATCTCCTGAAGATGGCTCGTATGATTGCATCATACTTGAAAAAAAAAAAAGAACGCTGATTTATCCAATTTTTTTAAGATGATTGCAAAGTTTTCTAAAGCGAAATATCCACTTGGTCGGTAAATTGAAAGTGGGTATTCCTGAGAGAGAAGGGTTTATGTGGGTCTAGGGTTTATGAAGTTAGGGGAATCTAAGGTCAAAAGAGCGAAAGAAAAAGATTAAAAGTGGAGAAAAGGTACTAACTTGACTTTCATACGAGCGAGGCGATCAGCGACGGAGGTGTCCTTCTCCATCTTGGGCTCCTTGGTGCCGAAGGTGTAGCTGGAAAGAGGGTATGTGTTGACAACCTGAGAGTGAGACGAAACCATGTTGCTCGTCTGCGACTTCTCTCTCTCTCTCTCTCTCTCTCTCTCTCTCTCTCTCTATGGATTGGAAGGCGCAAGAGAAATCGCAGAAGAAGCGCCTCAAAGATCCAGATGGCGATGGAATCAATCAGCGACCAATAAGTGTATTTCAGCTTTTGGGTTTGTTTGTTTGTTTGATGTGCAGCACTACTTCTCTTCTCCTGTCCTATTTATTTATATTTATAAGACGTCGGCATCTCATTTAATTTTACAGTTTTACCCTTTATTTAATTTAATTATCTATTAACTTTATTTTTATGTGATGCGGTGGATATTTAAAAGTGGGTAAAATTCAAAAATTATCAGATTTTATAGTATAATAAATGATATTTAAGGCATGTTGGAAGTGCCCTATAAATAGGATCAGAGGAGTATATAACATCAACAATGGCATTATTAAAGGTCAATTTTGCTCCGAAATTATTTTTTGTTCAAAATTATCTTGAATGCCCTATTCCATTAAAAACATAATGTTAAATGTTAAAAAGTTAACGTTGACTGTTAATATTTTAACGGTAAAGGGAAAATTCGCTCCATTTGAATACTTCCATGGCAAAATTATAACAAAAATACTTTCGAGGTAAAATTGATCCAAAGTTAAAAACTTTCGGGGCAGAATTAACCCTTAACCCATAAACACCTCTCGAATTTCAAAAACTTAGAAAAGTACCTCCAATATGAGAAAGAACATAAGGGGGATTGTTCCCAATTTGGAATAAGTAAATTTGGTTATTAAATATTAACCATTCGAGTAAAATCATCAACCACTACACACAATCGGAACTTAACATCAATTTCACTTATAATGGTAAACTATATAAACCATTAGAGCAATTGTATTAATCACCCTAGTAAATGCATTAACCAAATATGCTAATCCCATTAGGAACAATCCCATTTATATCATCTCTCATCTTGGTATTTATTCCCTTTTATATCCTCCTAAAATTCGATGGACATTTATTTCTTTCCCTCTCTCTTTATTACAACTAGATTTTTCTCCCCCGTGCGATGCACGGAAGTTAAAATTAAAAATGAAATAAACTAAAGAACATAATTTTTTGAGTAACTATTTTATTCCCTGTTATCTAATTTACTGAAATATTTAAACACATTAATTATTTTGTAAATTTCATAAGAAAAATTAATAGTGTTGATTTTAAATTATATATGCCTAAAATAGTGACTTATTTGAAGATAATAATTAATTTGTATATCTGAAAAGTCAAATATTGCAGATTAAAAATTAATACATATAGATAGATTTTTCTATAAACAATATTACACTAAGAGGTATGTATGCGATAAAAAAAGAATTAATATAGAATACCTTCTTAAAAGTAGATATATATATGTATTTAATCATTACTCAATACTATTAAATAACTTCCATACATTTATATATTTAATCATTATTGCTTTGCACAATTTTAAATAACATTCAAAATTAAAAAAGTAACTTCCCATAAGTAGAAATATATGATGAGTAATGATTAATTATTGGTAATGAAATTTGAAATTAAGAACAAAACTTCCATTATGACTTTAATTATATGAACATGTGGACCAATAATTGAGTTAAGTGAATATGATGTTATTGGACATGTGGACCAATAGGATTGTTGCTAGGAGCTTTCAAGAAATATATAGATAGATTTTTCTATAAACAATATTACACTAAGAGGTATGTATGCGATAAAAAAAGAATTAATATAGAATACCTTCTTAAAAGTAGATATATATATGTATTTAATCATTACTCAATACTATTAAATAACTTTCATGCATTTATATATTTAATCATTATTGCTTTGCACAATTTTAAATAACATTCAAAATTAAAAAAGTAACTTCCCATAAGTAGAAATATATGATGAGTAATGATTAATTATTGGTAATGAAATTTGAAATTAAGAACAAAACTTCCATTATGACTTTAATTATATGAACATGTGGACCAATAATTGAGTTAAGTGAATATGATGTTATTGGACATGTGGACCAATAGGATTGTTGCTAGGAGCTTTCAAGAAATATATAGATACTCCCCCTGAACATGTGTCAATATCAGTACTTAATCATCAAATGTAGAATAAACGTCAAGCTGTATAAAAAAGGGTAAATGTGCAATTTTGTCAGAGAAGTTTCTGCAGATGAGTGTCTGACACAAAAATGTATTAGACAGTGTTTAAATACACATTATCTTTTAAAACTGGTGCAAATCTAGGCATTGTTAGATTTGCACCAGTTTTAAAAGATAATGTGTATTTAAGCACTATCTAATACATTTTTGTGCCAGGCACTCATCTGCATAAATTTCTCTAGCAAAATTGCACATTTACCCTATAAAAAATCGTTATTTTGCATATACAAACTATTAAAGCACCCATGCCTATAACTTAATAATTTGTACAACTTCTCCTAACATCAGGTGCCATTGGATCCCAGATTTTACTTTTTGGTACGAATGATTTGAGATATACTCCCTCGCCGTTTTTAAAATATAAGATCTAATTGACTGATTTGAAAAAGTCTAATAAAGATAAACAAGTCACTCATAAATTAATTTATTTGAATTTTTCTCTAAACTAGTTTGTTTGACTTATAAGTTATAATCCAATAATACACAAAATACATTATGATTAGGTGTCTTATTTATCTTTCTTAATTTCTCAAACAAAAAAAAGTTAACTAAATCTTATATTTAAAAACGAAAGAGAGATAGGAAATACTAGTTTCTTGGAATGCATGTCTGATTCAAAATTATATCTTTATTCTATTTATATACAATGAAAGTCCATGGAAGTTTTTGAATAAAGCAAGATTGAGAGCTTGAATATATAAAAAAATTATATTGGATGCCCATGATTGATTAATGACCATGATGAATGCAATATGCTTAATACAATTACAATAATGTTAGTCCATCGTAGCACTCATGACTTTAAGATTTCAATCTTGCTTTATTTTGAAGAACACACATCCTCCCGTCTTAGCAAGATGCATCGCCGCCGCCGCCGCCGTCAATATGGGAAAGCGAAAGCAATAAGGCATTTCCCACTTCTTTACGCCCAAATCAACTGATGATTCTTCATCATCATCATCCTCTTCTCATCTAAACCCCCCAACTCCTCCTCCCAAAATCTCTGGTATTGTCACTTTCTCTCCCGCCAAACGCCTCATCACTTATCAGCTAACTTCTCATGATAAGCCTTCCAAAACTCCTAAACTTTCTCCTCACACTCAAAACCCTATACTTCCTCTTCCCCGATCCCTCCCTCTACCATAGATTCCCCCAGAAGTTTCTCGAACCTTCCTCATACCTTCCAGAGGCTTTTGCATGTATTCCAAATGACCTTGTATGGACCATTACAAAATCCATATGTGTTTGAATATTGTTCAATCACATTTCTGAAACTCTCTTGACCTATTATATAATGTATTTAGGCCCCAATTTAACATTAAAGTTCCATTGGACTCCTCCATACTCATATCATATGAGTGTATAGGACCTTCAAAAAGGTCAAAGTTGAGGTCAAAGTCTCTTTTTGGGCTATCAAAACGTGTAATTGTCATCTTTGACATCCAAATTTGCATACATCAATCACTCACATGTTTTGGGGGTGCCCTTTCATGTGGCACATCAAATTACACACATCTAATTGTCCGCGCCATCAACCAAACAATAATCCATGTCATCTTCTATGTGAGGACTATATAATCTTCTCAACCACCTTTTATGGTTTGTCAAACATTTGATTGGACTAGTGCTTATTGGACTTCATATTTAACATAATTAACGCTTTTGAATATGCTATCACTTGTGAAGGGAAGAGAATTAGAGATTGGGATTTTTTGGAAGTGTAGGTTTGGTATTAGGGTTTGCTTGGATAGAAGGAAATGAGAGAGGAGAGAAAAGAAGGGTGAAAAATGGGGAAAAAGAGAACATTTTCCCATGATTAGATTGAAGGAAAATATGAGAAGAAGGAAAAGTTTTGAAGGAAATGGGATGGGTCCATATTACATTCTCCTTCCAAATTTTCTCTCAACAATTGGAGAGATTTTAGGGAGAGAAGTGATTGCCCGAGTCCGCTGAGATTTGCTCATAGATGCTTGAGGGCTGCAATCTCCTAGATTACCTACCTCAACGACTCTACACCATCACTCAAATATGCTCACCATTTTGGCTCATGAGCCTCGTGGCCTATTGATCCCAACATCATCTAGAGGTGACGACGTTCTTCAAGGTCTATAAGCTTTGCTGACATCGTTCCAAGGAAATTTTTTTGGAAGTATTAATAAGGAGGAGCTAGCCCAATATCTTCAATTTGATTCTTTTTCGGTTCCACTTCTTAATGTTTTATTATAGTTCTTTTTAGCTAATGTAATACCTGTTTAATTATAATGATAATTGATCCTTGTATAAAAAAAGGCGTCATTTGATTTCTTCTTATTTTTTTTCCCAATAACGCTTTGTTTTCTCTCGCTGCACAATGTTTACTTTTTAAAAAAAACACTGAACTACCTTTTAACAAGCTTAATTTATTGATTGGTTATAATACTTCAATCTTTTCATTTTTATTAAATAGTAAATGCTGAATAATTATAATTCATTTATTTATTTAAAATATTTAATTTTTTTAAAAAAGTTCACTTGTTATTTTATATATTAAAAAATAACAATTAACTTATGTGATGATGTTAATATCTAATTAGAGTTTAAATTACTTTTTATCTTATAAAATAACATTTTTTGTCACTGTAACATGTAATTTTAATATAAATCTGCAATATAGAAGATGAAGGTATTTTATTCATCAAATATGTTACTTATTTTCTTTTCTCCCAGTTTTCTCTCACTCATCCAGGTGAAATGAGTGATAAAATTTTCTTTTCACTTTTCTTTCCTCCCTATTTTCTTTCCTCTCAACTTTTCCTCTCAACCAAGCAGTATCAGGGTTTATGGAGATGAAAGGGGAAGAAGAAGATGGGAAAATTCAATATTCAATCTGAATTGAAGAGGGCTGAGGGATTTTAAATTCAGGTGGCCATGCTTCCGTAGTTCCTTTATGGTAACGATGGCTAAGGTTATGGGAATTTTTTTCTTTTCAGGAACACAGATTGGACAAAGCAGGGGGAAAATGATCAAGTGCAACCTCGTTATGTTGAAGCAGTATGTCAAGTCCGAGGTTTTATTGGTTTAAATGTCAAATGGGAAACACTGCTACATTTTACAAACTATCAAGACGAAACCGATCTTAAAAGAACTTTCGGATACCTACCGTTCATTAGTAGAAACTTCTGAGGCGAAAATAATCCTCATCCCTATAAGAAAAAAGCATTATTAGCATCTATAACTTTACTTTGTTAGTGCACTTAGCTCGGGTATACGAACTAATGTTATTAACAGAACTAAGTTAAATGATTTATCTGACAGACCTATACTATAGGTAATGAAAAAAATAGAGGATATAGGCATCTTAAATTTTTTTCCCTAGTAATAATATAAAAGTATTAATGAATTGCATATTTTAAGCATTATAAAAATGGGCACTTATTCCTTACAACACTCCTCATATAATCCACAAAGCCCACCATGAGTTATTCAGTAAGATAACAAAGCATCATGAACATGTATCAATACCAAGACTTAAACATCAAATGTAGAATATACGTCAACCTGCACCAAACATCAATATACGCACATATACAAACTATTAAGAGCAACCAACCATGTCTATTGGTAATAAAAAGGGGGGAAAAAAAATCCAAAGAGAGAGCAGCCATGTCTATATATTCATAATCTGCACAACTTCTTATAGCATCAGGTGCCAAGTTAGTAGTTACCCAGGAGGACAGGATCTCAGATTTTACTTTTTTTTTTTTTTTTGGCATGATGAAGACGTAGTATTCTCTCCCTTCCTAAATATAAGACTTATTTATTTAATTTGATGTTAACTAAATTAGTTAAAATCACATGATATTACTAAATCATCCTAACCACTTGCCTTTTTCCCACCCTCCATCACTTATTTGACTTTTATTGAAAAACATTAGTAGGGATAATTTAGAGAAAAAGTAAGACAAATTAAAAAGAGGTATTTTATTTAGGAACAAACTCACCTCATTAAAAAGATCTTATATTTAAGAACGAAAATGAGTAATATCTTATATTTCAAGGAATGTATATCTATTTGGGATTGTTTATTTTTTTTTTTTTCATAAAATCCGAAGAAAATCAAAGTTACTTATCTATTATCTATTGACTCATTTGTATGAATTTTTGTATCAAACTAGTTTTTTCCCCTTTTTTTTTAACTTATTATGGTGATGAAAGGGAAGCTCTTCTTTAAGCTTGTCATTTTCCGAAGAGGCAGAAAGCGCGCCAAACCAACACATCCTTCTACCATTCTCGTCGAAACCGAACCTCTGAGATTACGGACCCACTTCCGCCCGTCGGCCTCCTATCGCGGCGGCGCCGCCCCACCACCGTCGACAACATGGGAAAGCAAAAGCAACAAGTCATTTCCCACTTCTTTGCGCCCAAATCAACTGATCCTTCTTCTTCTTCACCTCGTCCAAACCCTCCTCCCAAAATCTCTGCCACTGTCACTTTCTCTCCCGCCAAACGCCTCATCGCCTCTCAGCTAACTTCACCCCATAAGCCCCCCAAAATTCCCAAACTCTCTCCTCACACCCAAAACCCTATACCCCCTCTTCCCGATCCCTCCCTCCACCAGAGATTCCTCCAGAAGTTTCTCGAACCTCCCTCTCATCTTCCAGAGGCTTCCCCAGGTATTCCGAAACTACACTCTTCTAAATCCATAAAGTATACACCTTTAGAGCAGCAAGTGGTGGAACTCAAGAGTAAATACCCTGATGTCCTTTTAATGGTCGAAGTTGGCTACAAGTATCGATCTTTCGGTGAAGATGCTGAGGTTGCGGCTAGGGAGTTGGGGATATATGCTCATATGGATCATAATTTCATGACTGCTAGTATACCCACTTTTCGGTTACATGTACATGTGAGAAGGCTGGTGAATGCAGGGTATAAGGTTGGTGTGGTTAAGCAGACTGAGACTGCTGCCATTAAAGCTCATGGTTCGAATCGGTTGGGCCCGTTTTGTCGAGGTTTATCGGCATTGTACACGAAGGCGACACTGGAGGCGGCTGAGGATCTTGGTGGAGGGGAGGAAGAAGGGAGTGGAGCTGATAGTAATTATCTGATTTGTGTTGTTGAGCAGAGCATTTTGGGGGAGAATTCAAAGCGTGGACTTGAGAGTGGGTTTGATGTGAAAATTGGAATTGTTGGGGTGGAAATATCAACTGGGGATGTTGTTTATGGGGTGTTTAATGATAACTGTTTAAGGAGTGCACTTGAGGCTGCAGTGTTGAACTTGTCTCCGGCCGAGTTGCTTCTTGGGGACCCACTTTCCAAACAAACAGAGAAGGTAATATCTTTTTACCAGAAAATGTTGCATGGTTGCGTGCCTTTGAAGAAACATTATTTTCCTGCTTTGGTCAATAATTGTAATATTATTGCTCAGTCTGATTGATTGTTACTGTTCTATGTAATTTCCAAAAACTTGAAGTTTATCTCAAATCATGTGTTTTTTATAATGAGATGCTATTACCTTCTGGATCAATTACTTGTTTAAGTCTATATAGAAAAATTAACAAGAATTATATCTTATATTATTAGCTATTACTGGCTTATGCTGGGCCTGGATCAAGTGTTCGTGTGGAGCATGCTTCACGAGATTGCTTCGCTGATGGAGGCGCTCTTGCTGAAGTCGCATCTTTGTTTGAGAACATGGATGTTGGCAGTCCATCAGAACCCATGCAAGGGAATGAGTTGAATGAACATGGAAATTGTCGGTTGTCAATCAAGGTACGTTATTTCTTCTGCTCAACTTGGAGATCTGTAAACTAATTCAGAAATATTTGTTTTCTTAAGAATGAATTATTGGCTTATATGTTTATGGGAATTTATTACCTTTGCATACTATATGTTACGCTGAATACAGCTAATCGCTACAGGTGTTGTCTCTTTCTTTTCTAGCAAATATTAATTGCTTAGCAATTCCTCCCTAAAAAAATAATTTTCCAATTTCTATGGTATTTCTAACATTGCAATTTGTATTCATGAGCTAATCTATTTAATTTTTTTCCTTTTATGTTTAAATTGTAAAGGAGATATTGAACATGCCTGATTTAGCTGTCCAAGCTTTGGCATTAACCACCCGTCATTTAAAGCAATTTGGTTTTGAAAGAATATTGTGTATAGGAGCTTCTTTGAGGCCCTTATCAAGCAATATGGAAATGACTCTCTCAGCCAACACACTTCAACAACTAGAGGTATTTATAGATATTGTATGATATTCTTTAAGTGTGTTTAATACTAATTGGGCCTATATTTTCACTTCCTTGCTATGTGTATCTACTTGCTCTGTTTCAAGGAAAATCGTCAATTAAAAATTGTTTTAGCAATGAGCAGTACTCAATCTGGTTAAATTGCCAAGATTTAGTCTAAAGATTATCTGAAAAAAGTTTCTTGTTACTTGAATTAACTTAGCTTTCCATAAGCAGTGTGGCTTCACCATCTCACAATAACTGGATGGATGGAATGAAGAAATAAAGAAAAGGAAAAGATCAAGAATATCTTCTGATCAACCCAATTTTATATCACCCCCTTTTCTTTCATTGGTTCAAGTTGAAAACCAACTGACTCTACTAGATTTTATTGTTAAGCATGGCGATCAAGCACCCTAACTTTATGCTGAACGACTATTACTCATTGATAGCAACAGCAAGTGCCAAAATTTGGAATGATTGTGTGCCGTTCTTTTACCTCATTAGATGATTATTTGGTTTCCTCTCATGTGCTTTTTTAATTGCTAGAACTGTGTATTTTTTCTTTTATAATTTTAAAAATTGTTATAACTTCTCACTGCATATGCTTGTTTTGCTATGCTCTCATTTCTCAGGTATTAAAAAATAACAGCGATGGATCTGAGAATGGCTCTTTGCTGCAGATTATGAATAATACTCTTACTATATTTGGTTCCAGGAATCTTAGGCACTGGGTATTTTTTAATATTATTTTTTATGTATCATCATTTGATGTGAGCTCCCAACTGGCAGAACCAAAAGGAAACAAAATGATTTCTTGAATATTTGTGCATGATGCAGGTAACTCATCCATTGTGTGATAAATCAATGATTTCTGCTCGTCTTGATGCTGTGTCTGAGATTGCAGAATCCATGGGTTCTTGTAGTGGTTTGAAGAATCTCAAACATGTTGGGGAAAATTCTGATGTACCAGTTGTGCTACCTGAGTTAGCTTACATTCTTTGTTCAGTTTTGACAAATCTGGGTCGGGCTCCAGATGTACAGCGTGGTATTACAAGAATTTTTCATCAGACTGCTACTCCATCAGAGGTAATGAGCATCTTGTTGTTGACCTTCTTTGTGTTCCATGGATTTTGAAGTTTAATCACTTGCTCTCATTTTCCTGGTTTGTATGTGTGTACTTTTCCTTTAATTGGGGAGTGAGATAGAAAAGGAAGTAGGCCTGCATTCTGTTTTTTTCAGATTTTGGTCCATGCTTAATTTACAGACAAATAACAAGCTTAGAATATGTTAGTACTGTTGATATATTGTTTTCAAATGAATAGAATATGTTAGTACTATTGATATATTGTTTTCAAATGAATATCTTTGGCGGGGATTGCTAAAAATAGAGCACAAATTTGAAAATAGTCTGTTCTGATTACAAAAGGAAGTGGGCATGTAGTTGAGGCCTGAACATCTGATATAGGAATGTTTACTCACCAAATTTGAGGATTATTTTAGGAGTGTACTAATCCCTGTAGATAGTAGAAGCTAAGCTATTATTTTCTTGTCTGTTGAATCTATTGCCTGAAGATACTTATTGTAGAGATCTATGTAGGACTTAAAAAATGAAGAATGAGCTAAATTTTTTAATCAATTCTATAATTCTATAATTGAGGGTGAAAATTTATATGAATCAAGTTACAAAAGTTCTCTGCGAATAATGAGTGTCGGCCCTTGATAAGTTACTGGACCCATAATTTATTGTAATAAATGGTCAAAGGTATAAATTGCTTCTGAAGATCTTTTATTAATTTGGAAACTGTTACTGATTGCTGGAATCAGTTACATAATCCTGCTACAGTTTGTTGCAGTTATTCAAGCTATTTTATCTGCTGGAAAGCAGCTTCAACGTGTTTACACAGATGAGGAAGACAATGATATGCTGCACTCAAATCTGTTGAAAAAGTTGATTTTGACGGCTTCTTCTGCCAGTGTTATCAGCAGTGCAGCAAAAATGTTGTCGTGTATAAACAAAGAATCTGCTGATCAGGGAGACATAACAAACTTGATAATTGCATCTGATGGGCGATTTTCTGAGGTCAATGCTTTGCATGAGGAATTGAATTTTAAAATTTGTTTCCTTTTGGCCTTGAAGGTTTATTTTGAGTTACCCTGAACATTGTTTGGTTTTATTGTCATAATTAGGTTGTCCATGCCCGTAAGTGCTTTCAGATGGCCGGGGATCAATTAAACTCTTTGATCAGTCTGTATCGTAAACAGCTTGGAATGCGCAATTTGGAATTTATGAATGTTTCTGGAATAACTCATTTGATAGAGGTAATCAATCTTATTCTTGGAAATCCTGTTATGGGCTGATTGTATTGAATTTAATTCTGCTTACACCTTCATAGAATACCTTCTGGTTTTCTGGTTAGTTTATAGTTTGGTCTCTTGTTGCCTTTGGCCTTTCATTTTTTACATTTAAACATAAGACTTTGTTGATTTTTCAATCATTCAGGTGATATGTGTAGAAGAATGAACTTTTTTGCTGACTGTAGGATTTGATGTTATATGAAGTTTACTGTGTCTCAATTTGTTTGGTTCATATTTAGAAACGGAAGGGATAGTTACATGTCTGTTGCTGATCATCTTGTAACGAACATATATTCTTTTCATTTTCTCCACTCTTAGTATCTCTCTTTCCTCCCTCATTCCCTTGCCCCAAGACAAGAAGGGAAGTTGTATTTATAAAACTTGCTGCCAATATCTTTATTTCCTCTTTTGGCTCCTGATTATATGGATTATGGTCTATGTCCCATTGCGAGCTAACATTATCTAAGTGTATTTATCATTATTATGCTTTTTCTACTAAATTAAAAATATGAATATCAGGCTTTTGGACTCAAAAGGTTAGTTTGAAATTATTATATGCTTTCACAAGTTTAATGCTTGGATATTTGTTTGGCTAAAGTTATCTACAGATGTAAAGGTACCTTCAAACTGGGTTAAGATAAATAGTACAAAGAAAACAATCCGTTATCACCCTCCTGAAGTGTTAGTGGCTTTGGATAAATTATCGTTGGCAAAAGAGGAACTCACTGCTGTCTCTCGAGCTGCTTGGAATGGCTTTCTGAGGGACTTCAGTAAACACTATGTGGAGTTCCAAGCATGTGTTCAAGCACTAGCTGCCCTAGATTGTCTCCATTCTCTTGCCATTCTTGCAAGAAAGAAGGTTTGTTCTCATAGAACTTTTCAGGTGCCTCCAGATATTTGTGAAGAATTTTTTGCATAACTCTCTAGACTTGTCTGTGGCAGAGCTATGTTCGTCCAGTATTCGTAGATGATAACGAACCTTCTCAGATACAAATTTGTTCTGGTCGGCATCCGGTATGAATCTTATGGATTTTGAATATGTTAACAAAATTCACATTAACACCTAAATTGATTGAGTCACAAACTCATTCTTGTCATGATATGCGGATGTGCATGGTTTTAGGATGGGTTTGTGTAATTTTAAGGGAAGTCTATGAAATGAGATATTTTATGGGATGTTCATATGAGCCTTTATTTTGTACTGTTAGATTAACAACAGATTACTATGTCCTAATATTATTGATATGCAGTTTTGAGTGACTTGAACTCTGTTAATTTGACTTACCATATTGCTGATTGTTATAGACTCATTATTGTGAGGCATTTTTTATCAGGTTTTGGATACTACCTTACAAGACAACTTCGTCCCAAATGATACCAACATGCATGCTGACAGGGAGTACTGTCAGATCGTTACTGGACCCAATATGGGAGGAAAAAGTTGCTATATTCGCCAGGTCGCTCTGATTGCTTTGATGGCTCAGGTATAATCTATTATATGCGTGTCTGTAACGTTTTTGCAATGATGTCCTTTGTTTCTCATAATATGAATACTTTTGAGGTAGATGACATAGTTTCACCCCTATGGCTGTTGCTTTATTGAAGCATGTCCTGATATGTCTAGGTTGGTTCCTTTGTCCCAGCATCATCTGCAAAACTACATGTCATGGACAGAATCTACACTCGGATGGGAGCTTCTGATAGTATTCAGCAAGGTAGAAGCACCTTCCTGGAGGAACTAAGTGAAACTTCACATATACTTCAAAGTTGCACTGGACGGTCACTTGTTATCATTGATGAGCTGGGGAGAGGAACAAGTACTCATGATGGCATGGCTATTGCTTATGCGACTTTGCAATATCTGCTGGAGCAGAAAAAATGCATGGTCCTTTTCGTCACGCACTTCCCAAAGATTGCTGACATTATAAATGAATTTCCTGGTTCTGTGGCTGCTTACCATGTATCCTATCTGACCTCATCTGATACCACAAGTGAAAGTTTCAATTCAGATCATGAAGATGTCACTTACCTTTACAAGCTTGTCTCTGGAATTTCAGAGAAGAGTTTTGGATTCAAGGTGGCCCAGCTTGCACAGGTAGGATCTCAATCTATATCTTACTTTGCACTGATACTTGGGTAATTGACTTGAAGGTTGATTGTTTCTGTGAGAAAGAAAAGGAGAGAATGCTCTGGAAGGCCATTTCTGAAAAAAGGAGGCTTGTGTTCTCTCTCTCTCTCTCTCTCTCTCCCCCTCCCTCCCTCCCTCTCTGTGTGTAAAGAAGGCTGAGCTTGAGATTCAACCAATTTGGGACCTAGAACTACCTCCAGTCCTATATATAAGATCTTATCAAAGGGTTTACTTTGGTCTTAATTATAAGATGTCAATTCACTTTGCCTTGCGCACTTGCAATTTTTCCCTAAGTATCTCTATTGATTACACATAGTGAGAGGGTTTCCTTCAAGGGGTAGTTACAATGCATATGATTAAAAAAGGCATTTTAGGAAACCGCAACAGATTTGTGACAAACATCTAACTAAACTAATTTCCTTAATGTCCGTAAATTAGTTATTTACCTCTTATATTAAGGTCCAGAGGGAGTATGTCACAATAAATTGTGGAACTTGAAAGTTAATCAACATCCTATAGATGTAGTTCAGTATTTGCGTACAGACACAACCTATGTATGTTGGATATGCCTTGGTATTTGGGTTTGTCAGCTGAGGTCTTTAATGATTCCATTGTTGAATTTGCTTAATATAATGAAAATGCTATTGAATAAAAATGATGACATTATGCTTTTCAGCTTCCTTCACGTTGTGTTAGTCGGGCAACTGTTATGGCTTCCAGATTAGAGGTAGTAGTAAACAGTAGAATACATAGTAGATCCGGAAAGTATCTGATGTTGGATACAATGGTGATTGACAAAGAGCAAGAAGCACAGCAGCTTATGCCTCAGCCACGAGATCAAGATGATTCATGTCAAGAGTTCATTAGCACTTACAAAGAATTCTTTTCAAAGTTAAAGGCTGCATTTGAAGAGGATGATCTTGCAGAAAGCTTCCAGTGTATGGAGCATGCTAGAAGGATCGCAGAGGAATTTTTAGGAGGTAAAATTGCCCTTTTTAAAGAAAAAAAGCAGGATTTACAATCACTGTTGCATTGTAGATAGTTTGTATCACAATGGCTCCTTTAGGGTAAGACAATCATTTAGTGACTAGTTCATGTTTGGAAATCCCAATAAATGAATGTAATCAGTAGAAGGTCTAACAACAAGTGAGGAGTAAGTTACAAGTGTTGGTGTAAGAAATGACAACATGTTTATGCTGTTCATTTGTTATTGAGACTTTTTGGTGATTAGACTCCGTAGAAATTCTCCCTTCATGTTGTTGTGGTTGGGGTAGGTTATAATACGAAATATCAACACAACAAAGTGATTTAATATTGTTTCTTCCTTTGCCTTTTCAGATAAATGCAATTTTTAGAAGTGAGATGAGATTTATCACTGACATGCGCAGAGGCAGGGTTCAGAAGCAGCATATAGCCATTGGCGGTGTATATAATATTTTGCCTGAATTTTTTTTAATACGTTCTATAGGCTTTTCAATTTTTTTTTCTCTGGGTTCAGGATCTAATTCATGTCATGTAATGAATATCAATTTATGCCAACCCAGAATGAAATGTATTCTCATTTCTACGCTTTTACGTCATTGATGTGAACAAAGTAATTAAAAAACATCAGAAATCTGAAGGGGGAAAAGTACGTGTTATGGTGTACGTGAATGTTTGGCAAATGAGATTTTGAATAATCGAGATTTTGCAAGTGATTTTGATTTCAATCAATTATAATAAATCATATTTCAGTTTATAAATTTCTTTTTCTCAAAAATGATTTTGAAAAATTGGATTTGAATGTCATTTATCAATTTGGATCACAGATGACTTTATAAAATTCTCTCAATTTTCATATTTATTATTTAATTTAATAATTATTAAATATAATTTGATGAATGACACGATTTTAAACTAATTTGTTTGGTTTTAACATGGAGGAAAACTATCGTTTTCCAGTAAGGTACATGCGTTATGTTTTCAAATGAAAGATGTATGAAAATGAATAATATAATTAAAATAGAAAGATTGATCATAAAAGTAATCAAATTGAGACTAAAATTTTGGTGATTTAGAAGATAAATGATTAAATTATGAAAAAAATTAAAGATGTGGCGATTGTGACGTCAGGATGAGATTTTATCGATGCACTTTCGAAGTGTAATCTTTCCTTAGAATGAGATTTCATATGATTGTTTTTCCTTAACTAGTAGTACGGAACTTGTTCTACGTGTATTTACAAATTGAGTATGATATCACATCATTTAACCAATGATAATGTGTAGTTATATGAACAATGAGATAATTAAATAGACCATGTGTGATGCACGGGTTGATGAGTTAAAATAATGTAGGAGTACAAAATTTAAAACTATTCACCAATATAATTTATAAATTAAATTAACAAAAAAAAAAAAAAAGATTGTTATCTTGTCATGAGGATAAAATATGCTTTTGGTGCTTGATGTTTGCATTAGGTGATTAGGTATCATTTTGTTCCCTTAAATTTTAATAGTGCACTTTTGGTCTTCTTTTTTTTTTTTTTTGTACTAAAAGTGTTAGTTTCACTTTACGGAAATATGCTTAAATGTAATTTTTTTAGTATAATATTTTTATATTTTAAAAAGGACAAAAAATGCACTTTTCAAATTTAAGGGATCAAATGATATATGATGCAAACATAAAAAAAAACGAAAGTATACTTTAACCCTTCTTATGAATCAATATCCCTATTTAGACGAAATCAACCTTAAAATTAGGGTGATAGAAAAATAACCCTACATTCCTATTAAAACACTACTAATATCTAGAGCTAGGAATTCGGGCTGACTCCATTTGAGCTCATTAAAGTGGAGGGTCGGACTTTGATTTTAGAGCTCCAGAAGGAGTCAGGCTTAAACAGGCCAGCCCATTGGGCCGCAAGCTCAGACGAGCCAACCCTTTCAAGCCCACCTTCTCTTTCTTTGTTTTTTTTGCCTTTTCTTGCATTTTGTTCATTTACTTAATAGTTAATGAAGTATAGGAGTTTCATTCTTCCATTCAATGTTCATACTCTTATTTGTAATTGGTTGCATGGATTCACATATGATGGTGTTTTAGCCATTTATATATATTCTATTAGATTTAATTTATCTATGATTTTTAATTATACAAATATAATAGTAACTATGCATTGAGTTAATTGTCTTAGTATAATTGTATGTGTGTTAAATATTTAATTGTTGGGGTGATAATGCTTGGTATTTAAACATAATTTAGATCATTTTAATGTTTTTATCAAATTTTTCATTGTTTTAGTTAATAACATATATTTGGAAATGGAAAAAAAATCATTTGAAAAGTGAGGCATGAATGGCTCATCACCTCAAGGGTCGGGCTTGTAAAAATGGCCTATTCTAAAAAGTAGGCCTAAACAGTCTTGGCCCGTTTAGGCTCGGGCTGACCCAAATTTCAAGCTCTACTAATATCTAATGAGAAAAATAACACGTTCAATTGTAACTTTACACAACATTAAAATTTAAAAATTATTTATTTTAAAATAGTGCTGAGGGAGGAAAATACGAGAGGTGGGAATTGGTGAAAAACGTGATGGATTGATTGATGGAACCATAACACGAGATCTGCTTGACACGTAGCAGAATATGTATGCTGGCTATTCTAACTTCCATTAATTTGTAACTTCCCAAAACATGAAATTTTTTTAATTATTTATTTTAAAATAGTGTTGAGGGCAGAAAATACGAGAGATGGGGATGAGTGAAAGGCGAGATGAGTTAATTGATAAACACTTAGCGTGAGATGCCTGCTGGACACGTGGTAGAATGTCCTCGGACTATTGTAACTTCCCATTAAATTGTAACTTAACATTCTATGAAAATTTTAAAATTATTTATTTTAAAATAGTGTTGAGAAAGGAAAATAAGGGAGGTGGGGATAAGTAAAAGGAGCCATGGGTTAATTGATAGACACTTGGTGAGAGATGCTCGCTGGACATATGACAGAATATGCACATTGGTTATTGTAACTTCCCATTAAATTGTAACTTAATACTACATTAAAATTTTAAAATTATTTATTTTGAACTAGTATTGAGGGCAAAAAATACGGGAAGTGGGGATAGGGGAAATGCGCTATGGGCTAATTGATGGACACTTGGTGTATGATGCCCACTGGACATGTGGCAGAATATGCCCTTGCCTATTGTAACTTCCTAATAAATTGTAACTTAACACAACATGAAAATTTTAAAATTATTTATTTTAAAATGGTGTTGAGGGTGGAAAATATGGGAGATGAGGATAGGTAAAAGGTGCGAGACTTGATTGATGGACGCTTTGCTCGAGATGTTTATTGGGCATGTGGCAGAATATACCCGCTGGCTATTGTAACTTTCCATTAAATTGTAACTTAATACTACATTAAAATTTTTAAAATTATTTATTTTAAAATAGTGTTTAGGGAGAAAAATACAGGAAGTGGCGATGGGTGAAAGATGGGATGGGTAAATTGATGGACACTTGACACGTTATGCCGGCTGGACACATGGCAGAATATGCATGCTTGTTATTGTAACTTCTCATTAAATTGTAACTTATCACTACATGAAATTTTTAAATTATTTATTTTAAAATAGTTTTTGGGCGAAAATTGCGGGATGTGGGGATGGGTGGAAGGTGCAATGGGTTAATTGATGGACACTTTGCATGAGATGCCGGCTAGACACGTGGCAAAATATACCCGATGGTTGTTGTAACTTCCATGAAATTGTAACTTCTCACTACATACAAGTTTTAAATTACTTATTTTAAAATAGTGTTGATTGCGAAAAATGCGGGAGGTAGGGATAGGTGAAAAGCAAAGTGGGTTAATTGATGGACACTTGGCACGAGATGTTCGTCGGCTATTGTAACTTCTCATTAAATTATAACTTCCTACTACATGAAATTTTTAAATTATTTATTTTAAAATAGTGTTAGTGGCAGAAAATATAAGACGTGATAGGTTAATTGATGGACACTTAGTGCGAGATGCCCGCTGGACGTGTGATAGAATCTGCGCACTGGCTATTGTAACTTCTCACTACATGAAAATTTCAAAATTATTTGTTTTAAAATAATGTTGAGAGCAAAAAATACGAGAGGTGGAGATGGGTGAAAGGCGCGATGGATTAATTGATGAAGATGTGGCTCGAGATATCTGCCGGACACGTGACAGAATATGCCCGCTGGTTAATGTAACTTCTCATTAAATTTTAACTTCCCACTACATAAAAATTTTAAAATTATTTATTTTAAAATAGTTTTAAGGTTGGAAAATACGGGAGGTGAGAATGGGTGAAAGGCAAAATGGGTTAATTGTAAACTGTAAACTTCATAACACGTGGCAGTAGATGGGGTGTGCTAGATGGCATGCAATATGACTCCAAGGTTTTTGTTTTTATATAATAAATAAACAGATATTGGAATATTTTGACTGGATAGTTAATGTATAAATGAATTATATTTCTAATATTTTAGTATCTTAAATTGATTTTATTCTATATATTTTTTACATACATATATATATAAATATATGTACGTATGTATAATACAAAAACTTCTTGGAAGCGTTAAAGCAAAATGCCAAGTATTCAACTAAAACAACCAGTGTAAAATGCCTTAGTCATCCAATAACGAACCATTAACTCATAAACTCATTTACCTTACACCATTGAAGAATGAAAATAACACGGCAAGATTCATGTGGTCAAGAATCCCATATGCAAATAGTCCCCATAAAGTGCATTCAAGTCCCTCTATGCTACATAATAGAAAGAATATCAATGAGAGAATTAAATAGATGTCACTACAAAGGCTAAGCATGATGAATCAACATGCGTTAACTAAACATGGAGTTAGACAACTTTTTCTTATCTATATACAAGATAAGTTAGCAATCATGAAATAATGTAAAATATTAAAGTAAAACAACAAATTTGAAATGACTCAGTTATCCAATGATGAATCACAAACTCATAAACTCCTTAGCCTTGCACCATTGAAGAATGAGGATAACATAGCTAGATTCATGTTTATTCATATAGACAAGTATCTCATCTGCAAATAATTCCCATAAGGTGCATTGAAATTGCTTCATGCTGCATAATAAGGAGTTAATTATATAAATGTCACTATATATAAGGGGCAAATGGTTGAGAAATTTAATGTAAACACTGTAAATAATGTACTCTATGTCCCTTAATTCAATGCCTACATGGATATGATTTTTGCCACCAACAATACACGCCTCTCGATGCCCCACAGCAGTGATATACCTGACAACATCTGTTATAAATTTGAAGCACAATATCACAACACATTCAAACTATGCGACATCAACCATTAAAAAACCAAAATAGGAAGATCATCCACTCACAAGAAACCTGTCATCAAACGTGTCAGACTGTAGATGAGCAAAAGACTTGAACGAAAATCCATACATAGGAATGCGACCACCATCTATCCACAGTTTGATCATAGTAGAATATTGGAAGTTAACCCAGTATGGATGTTCAGTAGAACTATAGCCACTTGTATTGGGAACAACATCAAAATGACTTTTCTCTCAGGTTGCACCATCATGTAGACTCTTCTTATGTCGCTGGACAAATCCACTACGTATAGTCCAGTGAATTCTATCACCCTGTTTCGACGACAACAATAGAAAAAAAAACATTAAGATGCTAAGAAATATGCAAAAAAAAAACACATAGACCCACATCCACATATTGCATCACAAATTCAATAGATGAAACATCCTGGTTTTCAAAGCTTGATGGAATGTCCATAATCAAATGATGCGGACATAGAGATGCCAATTATAATGGTCAGGTTTCAACACACGCACAAGATCATAAAAACTTGTCATGTTTGATAAAGGAAAAGACATAGCAAGTGATAAAAGGATTGAGTACACAAGAATGGAGTACAAATCCTTAATTTAAAGGTTACTTATGGCATGAGAAGTTAGTGGACATGATGTAGTTAGTGGGTATGATGAATGGACACTTGGCGCAATATGACAAGTGGACACGTGTCAAAATGGCATTCTAGCTACTCTACTTTTATATGTATAATATATATAAGATAAGATTAGAGACTAACAGATGGGAAAATTCCAAATAAACACCTCTCGAATATCAAAAGGACAAAAAGGTACCTCCAATATACAAAATGACATAAAAGGGATCGTTCCCAATTTGGAATAAACAAATTTAAGGCAAAAAGACCAAAACACCCCTGTCTCAATTCACTTTCAAAGTAAAGTAGTTAATGGCTATACTAGAGTGGTTAATGGCTATACTAAAGTGGTTAATTGCTATACTAGAGTGGTTAATGACTTTCACAAATATTAAAAATATTTGAGCCCAACTAATGAATCAGTGAAGTAGTTAATTGCTATACTGGAGTGGTTAATCTGTATACTGAAGTGGTTAATTGCTATACTAGAGTAGTTAACAACTTTCCCAAAAACAAGCATAACTAATGAATCAGCGAAGTAGTTAATGGCTATACTAGAGTGGTTAATCGCTATACGGGAGTGGTTAATGACCAAACTTGAGTGGTTAATGGAGACAGGGGCATTTTGGTATTTTTGCCTTAAAATTGTTTATTCCAAATTGGGAACGATCCCTTTTATGTCGTTTTGTATATTGGGGGTACCTTTTTGTCTTTTTGATATTCAAGAGGTATTTATTTGGAATTTTCCCTTAACAGATCCCATTTATATAACTCTTGCCTCTTTCTTCTCATCTCCTTTCATCACGGCCCATCAATAATTCAATATCCTCATGTAATGCCTTGCATTGTGTGATTATGTTTAGCTTTCGATCAATCTATCATGTCTCGAGATCTGAGATAGGCATCCTGTTTGGAATACAAAAATTCCTACAAACTATTCAATCTCTTCAAATTAGGGGCCTTTTCTCGATTGTAATTACAACAATCCAACTCTTCAATTAGAATGTCTTTTCTTAATTTTAATTACACCAAGACTGTAAAATTACACAATATTACAAATGTAACTGTTCAAATCCAAGGTCTAGAGCACTTGATTTATTGATGAACCAACAAGAACACGAAGTGAGCAAATTGAGTTCAAATCTCACTTTGTTAAGAAAATCCCGTGAGGAGATGCATCTCGGTAACAAAGCCTCATTCAGGATTAGTCGGTTACTCAGCTACCCGGTAATATAATACAGAAAAAGAGCCGGACACCGGCTGGTCCAAAAGGTTATTAAAAAATAGAAATGTAGCAGTTCAATTGAGGTCATTCCTTATTCCTGCTAGGAACGTTCTCAGCTCCTGTGCTTTCCTCTTATGTTCAGGTGACGTGTCACTGTCTGAGTCACTCAAACTTATCACCTTAATATGTTCACCATTGTTAGACTCTTGACACTTGAAGGAAGCATATAACTTCTTAGGTGGGGAAGGACTCAGTAAATCAATGACCTCATTTTTGGCCATGGATTCAACCTGCTGACTCTCAAATGTGTTGCTGCTCTCATTTTGATCCCAATCAATCTGTTCGTCATGTGATGTATATGACAACTCTCTGTTATTCAGATAAGCTTCATCCATGGCAGATGCATCTTGAGATACCTGTTCTGATGAATCCGAGGCATTTTGATTTGCATGGTCTCCCAGATTGATATCCAGTGACAGATTCATCAGTTTCCTGTCAAGTTCAGCCATAGAAGATGATGATGGTGCAGTTTCAGTTTTCTTTGGTCTTCTCTTTTGAGCATTTTGTTTCTTAAGCCGACCTTTTTTCTCCTCAAACTCCGAAATCTTCTCAGGACAAGCACTGGATATGATTCACGATAGAACAAGAATGATCGTTTATAAATTAAAGAACCAGTTAATAAAGACACTTGAATGATTTTGCAGAAATATATATAATTTTTCAAAAACAACATCATAAATGATAACTCTTGTTGTTCAAGTATGTGATTCTCACAAAAGATGCACACTTCCATCCATGTAATTACTGGAAAATCATAGTTATATATTTTAATTAGAAAGTTTACCTTTCTAAAAGATCTGATGGTACTATTGACGTTCCAAGCCCGTCCATTTCATTCCATGACACCTCAAAGGATTCTCTTCCTTGAACTTTTCGATACTTGATGATTTCTGAGACGGGACACTTTACTGGGATCTGTGACAAGGATATATTTCAGTTATTGTTAGCTGAAGTAGACAGTAATTAAATGATGATTAATGGCACGAGAAAGCAGTACCTCATTCAAAGGAAGATTCGCTCCTACTTCTGATGAGGTTAAGCGCAAATTGGCAAATCGTCGTAGATCCCTTTCAGCTACCTTTGGAAGGATATACTCATCTATGACAAGAACCATCAACAAAATCACAAATTAAAATTACTGGCCTGATATTGCCATTGTTGATATTTGAAGGTATTTTAAGTTTCCAGGAATTTTAATGCCAGAAAAAAAGTTTTTAGGAAATTTGGTTGAAAGGGGAATTTAATAGAATTCTAAGACTCTAAATACCAATATGGATAAATAACCTTATCCAACAAGACAGGATGAAGTATGCAAGAGCAGTTGAAGAACCTGTTTTCTCCGGAGGCCACTGAAAGAATTCCGCACATATCTGCTGGAGTTTACTACGTTGAAATGGGTACTGAGCAAGAACCCTACAGGGATAATCATTCGTCAGCTGAAATCAGTTCTGTACAATTTATTAATCAGGTATAGTTCTTTAGACTATATAATTTTATTGATAGATTCCACATTCAACTAATACATATCCATAGCTGCCTTTGATGAACTTAATTTGAGCTTCAATAGATTCTGATTGAGGAGTATATCCAACCAGTGTCAGGACCCTTAGATAGACCCCGACTCTTACTATAAAAAATGGAGGGCCAAATGCACACGAATCCCATCAGGTGGGGTCTAAAGGAGAAATAGACGCACACATCCTTGGCCCCACGAGAAGAGTGGTTGATTTGAGAGTTGAGGTATATGATCAACATTTCAGATGTTCTTGATTCCGCTAATCACTTAGTACATTTGCAGTAAAATTTGATTATCCACTAATTACAATTAGTGATTAATAGATAATTTTGATGAAGTTCCTGTAGACTGAATCTAATTAATTTTAAGTTAATTGAAGTTATTTATTACTCCCTCCGGTCCTAATTATAAGAGTCAGTTGACTTTTTTAAAAAAATTAAGGATGTAAAATACACCACTTTAAATTATTTATATTTTTCTTTTTTCCTCAAAAACTAAGTTATTTTACTTATAAACTATCATATAATATAATTACATGTCACATATATTAAGATTTAAGGGTCTAATTTGCTTCCTTAATCTCTCCAAAAAAAGTCAATTGACTCTTATAATTAGGACCGGAGGTAGTAATAGTTAACATGTCATTAATACCGAAAACATTGCATTGATGTAACTAAAAGTCATTTCTCCATCCTCATATTATATTATAATGAACCAGGCAAGATCAGTCTCTGTAACAATGAACTGATGTATAACTACCTCATCACAATATCAGAATCTGCTGGGTGGCATTTTGGCTTCACATAAGCATTGATAACTTGCAAGAAGTTACAATCTCTTTGTGAATTGTTCGTGCCTCCTGCATGTACAAAAAGATAGAAACAAAGATGTGAACCTGACACACTTCTACATGACATAAGAAAATTTATTAATGGCAAATCAATATATAAGACATGTTCATTCTAATCATGTATAAGAAATGAATATATCAATGAATGAGACAAAACCATCAATATGTTTGTAAACAATGACCAGCTGCAACATAAATCCAAGAGCAAAAGAGACCTTTGCCAAAAGTATATTTAAAGAATATACTTTTGACACTATGATTCATTAACTCCCCGGAATTAGAAGTATATGTTGACATAAAACTGAATATGGATAAATTTGTAGACAGAAATCTTGAAGAAAATTATATCTGGGCAAATTGAAAGTCATGGATTAGAAGAGCAATTTAAATGCTTTACCATGATTCAATGCCATATCATGGTCCAACACATTTTCTTTGTTGTAGTTCTTGAAAACTTGCCCCGACTTCTTTGCACCCTTCAGTCTTTTCAGACATTCAATTCCTTCAGAAGCAAATTTTTGTAGCACACATTTGTCACCAATTGATCTAACTATCTGACAAGCTGACTCCTACAACCATAATTAAATTATCACAAGGTCATAAGCAACAAAAGAAACAAAGGGGTTTAGACAGAAAGGTATATGTGCCCATGCATAATGATATGATTTGTACTTACCGGACCTAGACCATAAACTCCTGGACTATAATCACTCCCAAGAAGCAAGGCAAGAGCAATCTGAAGATTCCAAGTCACAGAGCCAATGGTTATTTTGCCAGAAAGGGAACCCAATCCCCTAACATTGAATTTTTTACAGAATTGGAACATGGATTTATTGTATAATTTAACATAGTAAGACTCATCATAAAATGGAAACACCACTTATTTTGGTAAAAGGACATCTAAAAGATATAAAATACTTTGAAGAATTTAAGGCTAAAAATTTACTAACGGAAAAACAATGATATGTATACATGGATACATGCATGATACTGGATTCAGCTGAAATTTCTACAAGGAAAACCAATTCAAAAAATAGGAGACCACAACTTCTTGCCTCGCACTTCAAAGGAGACCATTGAAAATAAGTTTCTTGGTGTAACTAAACCAAACAAAGTGGTTCCACAACAGGGTAACTTCTATTTTAACTGGCCTTTTCAGTGCCAAGATATTATTAACTGAGAAGATAACATCGGCGGACTCTCCTAGACCTACCTACTCTTTCACAGCCTTGACATGCACAAACCTAACTGAACATAAAATTAAATAACATACTGACTGAACAATTAAATATCATCTATATATACTTAAAAAGAAAACACCATGTGTTAAAAAAAGACAAAAGAAAGTTACCAGTGAGTCCCTTCCAAAACCAAGTTTTCTTTCAATGTCTTCCATCTCATAGCAAATAACATATCCACCATCTCCTAACATCAATAGATGGTTCCTTACATTAGCCAGTGTCAAAAAAAAGATGTAGACATGATTCCGAACAGATCTACTCACCGAGGCAGATATCCCTATAAACTGTCCTTGCACCAAAAAGAAAGATGTCTGAATCTGAACTGAAACATCCATCCTGAAAGTAACCACAATTTATAATGAATGAACCAACATAGATAATAGGTTAGCCATTAGCATAAGCACTCCACGGATAACAATATTTTCCAAATTGAGAGCAAAGAATAATTTGCAGGCAACTGATTGTTCTTACACACAATAATTCGGAGTTCAACAAAGCACATTGAGCTTCACCTTCTTCGATCCTGGATTAGCAAAAGGCTAACAATGTTATCAGTTCACCTTAGTGCAGTAAATTTAGTTGTTTTTCATTTCATAGTGAACAGCGCAGATTCTTTTCAACTATTTTCTAGACAACAGAAGCAAATAGCACAAACTCTCCATCATTCGCATTAGTTGCAAAGCTGTTTGTTTTAAGCCGTTTGATACTCTCACATCCAAATTTCCTTTTTACTTTTCCTTAGATATTATTTCTAGCTAAAACTGAAGATAACACTCTTTTTATGTTCACTGTCTGACAAGAAGTAACTACCCCTTAGTCCTAAGAGTTGGCGGTGCTTTCATAAGCAATTTATTGGTAATTGATAAACTCTAATTCCTCCAATATATTGCTAAGACTAAGAAAAATTCAAGTTTTATTTAATTTTTATAGGTAGCACACAGTCCAGCTATTGGACCAAGTCATCAAACATGTATATCATACAATATAGGTCTGCGCCTTTCATCTCTTGCAATATAACAAATCAGTACATTCATATGCACAACAATAAATAAATGAAAACTAATCCAACCAATGTGAATTAGCTCTGTTGGAATCATCAATATTAGGCTGTTACAATTATCATTATTAAAAACAAAATATTGAACCTAAATTTAAATAGTAATTACCCGTTCAGACAAGGGATGCCAAGAGCCATTCCCAAGATGCGAGCCTCTTTTATCATGCATGAAAACTCAGATCCCATATTCCTCGGCAAAGAAGCCATTTTATGTAAGTTGGTTTCGTTTTGTGCTACCTACATTATTATTGACTTAAGTAAGGAAAAAATGGGATGTGAGAAAAAGAAAAGGCAACATGTTTAAAAAATGAATATATATGAAGTAAATGCTACTTACATCTTTTCCAGAGTTTAATCGTTGCCTATAAGTTGATAATTTAATGGCAGGAATTGATCCATCTAAGAAATAGCAAAGATCACACTATGTGAATGGATATGGCCGAATACTATCCAGACAACAACATTCTAAAAGCACAGCATGAACAGTAAAAAGGACGCTGTAATTAAGCAAAGATGAAGGAACATGGACATGGACTAACAATGATATGTCCACCATGTCATAACAGATGTGCATGAAAATGATTCATATACTGGGATTTTCCATTACTAAGATAAGTTGAATCAGTAAATAACAGAACTTGAGCCTTAGATGTGACCACAGAAGTTCATGCTTCGGATTGTCCTTAGAATTTTCAGAATGAGTCCTTCATTTAAAGAGATCAAGACATTCATGAGCCACACTCAAGTGTGCAAAACAAGTTCGTTCAGTTCACCTATGCTAAAGCCAGCTTTCGTGAAAATCCCACATGGACACAGAATTTTAAGGTTGTACATTGTATAAATACTTTCTAGTTCTACCAGTTGAGAATTTCTGCTTCAAGTTTACTAGGCTACCAAGATGAACGTTGTTTAGACTTGGGAACATAACTCTTAATCACCAAAATTGAGAACTTTTTCAAATTTTCTCAAACCTACTATTGGTATGACATAACTGTAATAGGTGATAACTGGAAGCAAGTAAACAAAAACAAAAAAAACGTAAGGAGAGACCTGTAACAAAAATAAGGCTGCAATTCAAAGCAATGAGAGCTCTAATGCGATGAAAGAGACCCCTGAGGTGGAGTTTATCCTTCGCGCATGGGATTGATTTGCCCACATTCTGAAGTTGAACTATCCAACATGATAGATCTACGCATACCCTCTTGTTCCTTGAATCCAATTCCAGCACAAGCCCGTGAATTCATAACAACGAAGAAGAAGAAGAAGAAGAAGTTGAGAGGGTAAGCAAAAGGGAATTACTTACTGGAGATGGTGAAGTGGAACAGTTTTCTTGCAGGATTCGAGTATATCCCACAAATGCTTCACACCCATGAGAGAGAGAGAGAGAGAGAGAGAGAGAGAGAGAGAGAGGGTTTGAAGTTGCAGGCTTCGAATTCGAAACGGAGCACTCCCTCGCGCGTCCACTGTAGAGGAAGACCAGCTGCAAGCGGCGTCGTTTTCTTTCTCAAAATGCTCAACTGAGCATGTTCTTTCCTTTTTCTTTTGGCGGGCTATGTATACATATTACTTCCTTCTAAACTAACATATAATCTAATAGTAATACGTAACATATACAATGATTAATAGGCTCACTTCATTAATCTCTCAAAAAAGTTAATTAAATCGTATATTTATGAACATTAGAAATAATATATGTGTGTGTGCGCTCTAGAAAATTTAGTTAATCACGCAAAAGAAAGTTTATTTCAGAGTTTGTTAGGACTAATTTGGGGAGAGTAGTTTATTAGGAAAAAGTGGTAAAAATAATTTTAGATAATAGACTTTGAACATGGTAGGTTCTGTGAGAGATAAAATTTTGACAAGGTGAGGGTGTTTGGATAGTTGTCATGTCATTTTTTTTTTCATATGCAACTTACTATGAAAAAGAAAAGTAGTTAATATGATAATTCATTTTTGTATATAAAGGATAAAATTTCATCTCAATAAAAATTTAATTTCTTAATTAATAAAAAAATTAATTAAATCTGTCTAAAAAATTAAAATAATAACATTAGTCATTTTTACAATATAATATAATAGCTCAAAAAAGAGTTAAGATGTAAATTTTTTTCGGAAGTTTTCCCTCATGGGCTATTTTACCCCAGAAGGTATTTTAGGTTCAAAATCGCCCCGGAAGTTTGGAAACGTAGCAATTTTGCCCTTTTCAGTTAAAATATTAACGATTAATGTCATTTTTTTAACAGTTAACGATGATATTTTAATGGAAAAGGGCAAAATTGCTACGTTTCGAAACTTCCAGGGCAATTTTGAACCCAAAAATACTTCCGAAGCAAAATAGCTCATAGGCGAAAACTTTCGGGGCCAAATTTGCACCTTAAGCCCCAAAAAATTTATGTATCGGTAAAAGGTAGAAAACCAAACCATTTTTAAATAGTATTCTTTTAGTATTAAATATAAGACCTAGTTGATTTTTTTAAAAATGTTAAGAAGATTTAAGTAATTAAATTTTTTCTCCAAACTAGTTTACTTGACTTATAAACTAATACATAATATAATAATACTCTCTTTGGTCCTAAATATAAAACCTATTAAGGGAGGTGATTTTGGTCATAAACATAATACCTCTTTCTAATTTTTCTTAATTTTAACTCGAATTATCCCCTATTCATGCCCTTCAATAATAAATAAACAAGGAAGGAATGGTGGAAATAAAGTAGATGGTTAGAATATTTTGGTAATATCATATGATTTTATCTAACTTAACTAATATATTTAATCTTATTAAATTAGGTAAATATGATTTATATTTATGACCGGAGGGAGTATATCACATATTATGGTTAACTTGCCCATTTGGTTTATCTAATCGCTAAACAAAATCAACTATATATTATATTAAGAATCGAAGAACTATTTTTAAAAGGATATTTTATATTAAAATATGTGATTTGCATAATAATTAAATATTTTATTGGTAAAAATTGTAACCTATAGTGTTTTTTTAACATACCTTACGGTCTCAAGTAGGGTTTTATAGGGATATTTTTTAAAAAAAAAATTGAGTAAAATACACCCAACTCCCCTCTATTTCACCTTAATTGCCTATACATCCCCTCTATTTTGAAAATGTATATGAACACCCTAAAAATTAAAATATATATTATATAAACCTTTCTTTTATATTTGAGATTTTATTTCCATCCACTCAAACCATTAGTTAACCGTTAAATTTAATTATAAAACTTTGTTTCGACCAAAATACCCTTCTATATTTGAGATTTTATTTCCATTCACCCACTCCTATAATTTTGGGACTTATTAGAATGAAAGGTAAAATGATAAATAAAATATAAATTAAATTTAAAATTAAATTTTTAGAATCTTTTAAGGATATTCCTAACGATGTTAGAGGATTGGAATAAATTGTATGCTTTCAAAATATGGGAATTTTGTGTAATTAAGGTAAAACAGCATGGAGGTCGGTGTATTCTACTCAAATGATATTCATATGAATAGGGCTGTCCAAATTGTCCCGGTCTCGGTTGTCCCGATTCTGTCCCGGACCTGATGGTACCGGAATTTCCCGGGACCAACTGGGTCTGGTACCGAGATCAACAATACCCGGGCCAAATTGAAACTGGGACAGTATCGAGACACAGGTCATGTCCTAGAGATTCCCGATCCCGATCCTGGTACCATAATTATAATTACTTTGTTAAAATATTTTCCCAACCTAAATATTCATTTATCCTATTAACTTTATTAATTAATTTTTCCCAATCAAAATACACATTTTTTTCCTTTACCCTTTTAATTAATTTTTATTGTGGTTGTTGTTTGGTTCAATTATTAATATTTTGAGGATTTTGGAAGTAGCTAGAAATGATTTACTGGACCAAATGGTCGTTGAACAATTGATCTTTTGTTTATACGAAAATATATATGAGAAATAAGAAAAATTAGTTATATCATATTGTTAATAACCAATGCATAAATAAACACATGCGCTTTTTTCTAATGTTTCTTGGTTAATGGGATTGTGTCTAAGAAAATTGGGATTTCTCGGTCCCATCCCATGGTATCGGAACCCCCTTGGTACCAGGACTGGAATCGGGATGCAAATTGTGTCACGGCCTTGTTTTAGTATCAGGACTTGAGAAAAGGGTATCCCGATTTCGTTCCGGTACTTGAATTCCCCTATATATGATGGCTCTTTTGATGGAAGGATAAGAGTGAAGAAACTGAAAAAGTAATTTGGTGTGACATTTAATGACATTATTACACACCCAACAAAAAAGCAAAAGAAAAAAAAAGCTTTTTCAAAACCTGCATTTGAAGTTCAAAAACCATGGTTTTAATTAAAAAGGTGATTTTCCAAAATTTTGTCATGTTCGGCTACCTTTGTTGAAACTTGGTTTTGGCACCCAAAAATGCTTGTTTTGGTATCCAAACGAGCTCTAAGAACAAAATGAAATTATGTTTTGTGGGGATCAAAAGGGTAAAATCCTTCTCAGTAAAAACCTGGATTTCTCAAATAATCCTTTCCAAATCACAATATTTTCGCTAACTATGAAAGAGAACAATTTAACCACTTTTAAAAGAAATGAAGTAACGGCGTAAACGTCTTCCCACGCACATAACTTATTTTTTATTTGCGTCAATGTGGTGCATTGAAATTTCATAATTCAATTATGCTAACTAAAATAAATTTGCTTCAATGACTGTTAACTAAAATCCGCCTGATTAGTTCCAAAAAAAAAAAAAAACCCGCCTGTATCTTTCTTTTTTACCTGCGTAAAGAATATAAAGAAAATTGGCGGGGAAATCGTGGTTGACAATCTATATAATCTAAATCCGCATACCAATGCTTTATATGTACAAAATTTATAGAATATCAATATTTTCTAAGATTTATCATGCCATTCTCATCTACAAAACTTTTAATGGAAATTTTTTTCTCCAAAGCATGATACAAAAAAAAGTATCTCTATCCTTATTAACTGTACATATTAAAATATTATTCAAAAAGGTAATTTCAATAATCGTAATTTAACATAATCTTTAGAATCGAATCACAATTATCTAAATTTCTTGATATAGCTAGAATAGTTATCTAACTACTATACATATATCTATATGTATATATATATATTAGGTTAAAGAATCAGTAATCAGTAATTAACTAGTACTTCTACCAAGTCTTAACCCTCTCGACCTTTGTGGAATTGGATTCACTTGTCTATACCCAGAAAGACCGGAAGCTCGCACCGGTTTGGCTTCACCAAACACTGCGAAAGTTCGATACTTCGATGATTGATTTTGGGTGTGGCCACTCCGTCTCAAAATCATAAAAAGAAAGTGGCCTTTTTAAGGTAAATTTCATTAAGCCCCAAGGAATTATCAAATCCTCTGTTCCGCGTTTTGGGAAAAACCATCGACAAATCGAAAGCCCTTTTCCCTTTCTCTCTCTACCCTCTTCTTCACAAAACTGCTTCACTCTCTCTAACTATATCACACACCCATTTTCGACCACAAAAATGCTGACACCCTCTGCCTTAAAGGTTAATCCCTCTTTTCTCTCTCTCATACCGGTACTATTTCCCCTGTTTTTGCTTTTTTAATGTGTGATTTGGATCCCTGTTTATAGATCTTTGTCTGGAATGACGAACTCGTTATTGTTTCACCTCGAATTTTTTTCATCTTTTTTTCCCTTTGCCCCACTTCTTTTTCTTCCATATCTTGGATTGAAAAAATTTGGTTGATCGAGGGATTTTGTTTTCTCTTTGATCGGGCATTTCTTTTAAGATCTTGTGTTGTAGAATTACAATTTTGTTAGAGAGGCTTCGGGTGTAGCGGATGGGGGTTATAATATAAAAGGGGTTCTCTGTTTGTTTTGGTTAATCTGGTTAATTCTTCTTCCTTTCTCACTTGCTTGGGGTTTCAATTTTCAATTTTAACGATCAAGTTTTGATTTTTTTTTTAACCCCTGTGCCTAATTATCATTTGGTATCTATCATTTTTTTAAAGGCTAATTGTTTTTATTAGAGGGTCATCTGACTTTGAATCGTTCTGTCTTACTAATTTGGAGCAAGCAATAGAGATTCTTGTTGAGTGTTACTGATAATCCATTCACTGAGGGTTGATTTCCTAATTGTATTTAGGAACCCTTTAAATTCCCATGCTTTCCTGCTTAGCTATTTAGTTTTCATTAATAAGTATTATCTTTGCAAGTTTCTCTCTTTTGGAAGAATTTAAGTATTTTATAAACTTCTGCTTTGTTAAAGGCTGAGGCTAATTAACACTGGCTGCCCATGTTATTCTTCCTTGTATATGACTTCTTGCCACTCAAAATTCTTGCTTTTAGGATTTAAGAAATGTTGGAACACTAGTTGTGCACCTATTGTCACTTTAGAATATTGTTCTTGCGGGCAATAGAAACAGTTCTTACTTGTTAGAATGTCAAGTGTCAGCAAACTGAACTTGTGAGAAATCCCGTATTGGATAAAATTGAACTTAATAAAATACTCTCACATACAAGTGAAATTACTCGAAGGAGAAAAGAGTTTCCTTTATGTTATACTACCTCAAGTCCTTAATATAAGATTTAGTTTGTAGTGCAATTTGCAGTATAAATTAGATCTTATGTCAAGGACCGGTGGCAGTATAACATTCTTGTAGTCTTGGAGGGAGAAAAGATCTAGTAACACATTTCCTCTAGTAGTTAAATAAAACATTTAAGTAAAATGGTACTGCTATCATAGATTTTCAATTTGATGTTTGAAACTCATTACTGGTTTTCAATTTTGTTTCTGCAGGTGTTTTGAATCTTTTAATTCACTGTCATTGATTAAGCATTTTGGGAAAACGGGTTAAATGGAAGATAACTATAGTGTAAGGAGATGGGAGGATTTGGACACAGACATTTTGGTGAGGATTTTCCAGTCACTTGACATCTTCCAGTTAACTTCCGGCATCGCTCATGTTTGTAGCGCATGGCGTATGGCTTGCTGCGATGAGCTTCTTTGGAAAACACTCGATTTGTCAATGCTAAAATCCAATTTCATCAAGATTCCATTGGAGCCATTTGTCTATGTTGATGGAAGATCCGACACTACTTTGACCCGTTTGTTGAAGATTTCTTTGAGTCTAAGCAAGGGGAACATAACAACATTGATCCTTCATTTCAACTTATTCATAAGCGATGATCAATTGACTTACACTGCTGAAAGGTAATTTCTAGTTTCACATATAATGCTATGACAAATATTATTCTCTTGATTGCTAATTTGTTGATTATCTAGAGGGATGGGCTTAAACATTTGCATTGTTTATGATTGTTACAATTATGAAAGAAAAAAGTTGTGAATTTAAGTTTAAATAAGTGTTGATTTAGGTTTTTAACAATGGCGCTATGGATGCTACTTGATATTTCTTAGGAGCTATTTAGTCCTTTTTTTTTCCGAGGAAAGGTTTTGTTACTTATGGAGATACTGCTTGGTATTCTCTTTTGCATTAGATTTGGTTGGATTGGAGTTTCTGGAGAATATCTGAAAGTAATTGAGCTATAAGTGGATGTGGTTACTTAGCTCAATAATTATCTTCTGCCATCCTTTGTTGCAGGTGCCCTAAACTTAAACGACTCGTTTTGCCGGCGTGGAACAGAATCAAGAAAACAGGAATGATCAAGGCGATTCGGGGCTGGAAAGATCTTGAGTCCTTAACCATGCCTACCATAGCAAATCCGCCGTATCTTCTCGAGGAAATCGCAGCAAATTGTAAGAACTTCAGAGAACTCAAGATAATGGGTCCCTGTGATGTTTACTTCGCCTCATCCATCACCGTATATCTTCCAAAATTGAAAATGTTGAGTCTTCGATGTTCGACACTATTAAGGGATGTTCTCATTCTGATCTTAGATAATTTACAGTACCTTGAGGTTCTCAATATATCACATTGTATTCTGATGGAAATTGTTCCACCTCCTCAACATAAAAGAATAATTAGAGAGATTGATCTGGTTATCCGTGAGAAGGCTTCTCGGTTACGCCAATTCCTCACATGCATGCAAGACTCCTGCATCATGTGCCAACGGACAAGAAATGATGAAGGCCTTGTGAGGTGGTACAGGTATGAGGAAGGTCTGTGGAAAACAGATGAAGTTAAGGCTCTTGCACTCTGAGGAAACAGGGAAATAGTATAGTAGTGAAATTTTCAGGTGACGCTGCTTATGTTTCCTTTTCCTCCTGTTCTTTTGACTTCTTGTACCTTCAAATTGTGCATCCAAAAATAAAGATGGTTGGATTATAACAATTGAAATGTGATGTTATGCCCCCTGAGAAGAAAGGGATGTTATATTTTGTAATTGTACAGAGAAAGTTAGCCATGATCTCTGCTTCAGGTGTAGTTCATGTTTCATATGTTGACTTTCCTTTACAAAATTGTTAATACCCTGGTGTTATACTCTGCCATCCTGAGATTGGTTTTTATGGGTAATTTGGTTGAGATTTCTCCTGAAGTGAAGAAGCAGGAAAGGATGTTTTAAAGTGAGCGTGCTTGTATGTTGTACCTAGAGTAATTTGTTTTGTATCCATTTAAAAGATGTCCAGAGTACAAGATATTTATTTAGTTTGATTGGATTAAGGATGCTAGTTAAATTAGTTAAATTCACATGATATTATATAAATACCCTAATCACATTTCTTTATTCCCACCCTCCCTCTCTTACTTGTTTATTATTAAGGACTATAGTTAGGGATAATATTGAAAAATGTTGAGAAAAAAATAAAAAGAAGTCTTATAGGGAGGGAGTACGTTTATATTTCATATTTGAATAATATGTTAAGTGTTAAATACTTGAATTAAATGTGTATTCCTTTCCGGCAAAAACAATGGAATTTGTGTGTATTTTTTCGTATCAAATACCTAATTTTATTTCTCATTAATGGATTTGGTTCCTTGAGCTGCGGCTTTATATGCGGAAAAAAATAAAAATAAAAATATGTCACCACAAACAATTCGATCTGTCACTAATCAACAAAAAAATATGATTGCTTAAACTTTTTGTGTGAGACTAGATTTAGAGAAAGCAGACAAACACCAAACTAAATATATAATTCCACGAAAGACTAAATTAAGAAAATAATTTTATGATAGCGTTAATCCAAAAAAATACTATAATTAAACATGGGAAGAAAAACAATAGACTACTGATATTTTAAATCCTCTTTTAAGTTGACTGAGACCGTAAGTATGCATCCTCAATTTTGAATATCTCAATTGTTTATATTAGAATAAACTAGAAAAGTTTATCATCACAAAATAAACTATTCAATAACATTGACTTTTTGAGCATTTTAAAAAATCACAAATGATCTTGTATACAAATGAAAATAAATATCAATATGTCAATAATGGTAAAAACACATGAAAAGAATGAAAATTGTTTTATTATGGGGTAGATAAGGAATTATCTGATACCTATAAACGGTAAGATATGCATTATTTTGAGTTTTGGCATCAAAACAAGTGCATACATAATGGTATTGAAAATAACGTTATCAAATACAATGGTACAAGACATAATAACTCTAAAACATCACATAAAGCATAATTTTGACATCAGAACAACTGATATCACACATAAGGGTTTTAATGTAAGGTTAAATATCAGCTTCAAATTCGTTGGCAAAAATATAAATATATATAGATAGATACATATCAGCTTTAAACTCTTGCGTAATAAATGTCAAGATACCAATAATGGTAATGTGGGAATGTGTACGTTAAACCTAAAAAACGAATCCAAAAAGTATGAAGCATGTCAATCACCATGTTTTCTTTCATTTCGGCGGTAAGAAGTACTTCCAGTGTGATTGCTAAATATAAGATCCGGTTGATTTTTATTTTTTTTTAGAGAAATAAAGGAAGTGAAATAAACTACTTAATTATAACGTATTTTGTATATTATTAAATCATATGTTAGCTTGTAAGTCAAATAAAATAGTTTAGAAAAATAATCAGGAAAATCAATTTTTAAGTAATCTATTTAGTTTTATTAGGATTCTCTAAAAAAATCAACTAGATCTTATATTTAGGAATGAGGGGAGTATAACCGCAAAAAATTAAAAGAAAAAGTAGGAGACTTGTACAGTGTTGACATCAAAGCTAGTTTTGTTGCAATTCTAGCTAGAAAAACAAAAACACATATTTTCAACAAATATCTACATTCATGAATATTGGAGGCAAGCCAATATATTGGTAAACACAAACACGAAATAAACTCAAGTAATAAGTTAGTAATTTGTGAATTTGGTGTGGAAATAGGAGGATGATAATTGCCTATGTCAAGTAGGTATACGTAAATAGATAGAGAGTATGCATATCTAGAATGTTGATAAGTGTTTTACTTGTTTTGTTTTTCGAAGTCACTGCGAGGCAATTTTGGTCATTTTCTTTTAAGTCACTAAAGGACATATCAATCTATGTCACCTAATTACATATATCTCCTTACTTAAATTCGATACATCTTCATGCTCTTCCCATATATTTTTTGTTCTTTTTGTGTCATTTTTTTTTTGGAAAATGACAAAAAAATCCCCTTCAATAAGGGAAAGGACAAATTAGTCTCTAAACATTTTCAAATCCCATGTCAGTCCCTAGGGATCAATTTGGGATTTCCAATTGTTGGTGAAAGACGAATATGCCCCTAATGAAAGGTAAGGTTGCAGGGGTTGATCACAGCTCTCTCCATCTTATTTGCCCCTACCTCACAACTCTCTCCATCCTTCTCTGCATGCGCACAGCTCTCCCCTTCCTCCTTAACGCTCAAAATCGTCATCACCTAAATGTCTCAAAGCTTGTGAATGTGGAGAAAAAGAGCAGATCATAGCACAGTACCTTCCAGAAACAAAACCCCAGATATCTTCTTCCCTTTGTTTCTCCTCGCTTCCTCCTTCTCTACTTGGGTGCTCACTTCAACCTTTGTCTCTCTCCACAATTTCTCTGTCCTCTCACCATGGGTATGTGATTTATCCACCTTATTGATTTTTTTTATCCAATCCATTCATTTCTTGAAATTCATCTGGTTTAGATGTGCATGCTTATTGTTTCTCGATATTGGTTTTTGATCTTGCGTTAGCTTTAGTTCGAATAAATATGCATGATTTGTGTAAATTTAATTTTTGAAAACCATTGATTATTTTCCTCGTTTTTGTTGCCTATTTGTTTCCATATCTGGGGATTGATTTATTGCTGGGCTTATTAAAAAGTGATTGACTTTTGATTAAACTGCGTATTGTCTTGTTTTGGCATGTTTTTTGTTTGTGTTGTATTAATCTAGCTACTGTGGCTGTGTGAGTTCTCGGATAGTGATTTTTGGGTCTATAAGGAACTTGGGGAGTTGATGTGAATGCTTTTGTCAATTTGTTTTTATTGATGGATATTAAGGAAGGCATTCGTTCCCTACAACTTGATTCAATTGGTAATGGAAAGGTATGTGCAATTTTCAACTTTTTTTTGTTTTACTATGTTTTAGTGGTTTTCTTTTCTATTTATTGTTTTTAAATATTCTGGGTCAAACTTGTTATTGAGATTTAACAAAAGACAATGGTGTTGTTAATCCGGAGGATGCAAAGCCAGAAGAAGTTGAGAATTCTACTAAGATGGACGAAGGTTGTTGGTAAAAATGTGGTTGGTTCTTTTGTTTTTAGTTCCTTACCTATCCTTTTGTTTATGATCCTTTTGACAATAAAATTTTCATATGTCTCGAAAAGTAATATGATTTGTTCTTAGAAGACTTATTTTTGTATTTCTTTCCCTTTCGTCCCATTTTTCTCCACATTCCAAGCTTTGCTTCGAAGCTTCATTTTATTAACAACTTCATCATAGAAATTAACAATGTCTGAATTGCTATTAACAACTTACAAGCGGTGACAATTTCTTAGTTAACATTAACAACGTCTTCTTAAGCATTAACAACTTCATCATAGGAATTAACATGGTCTGAATAGCGATTAACAACTTACAAGTATTGACAATTTCTTACTTAACATTAACATCATCTTAAGCATTAACAACTTAATCAGAGGAATTAACAATAGCAATTAAACTTACAACTTACAGCTCACGTAGGAATTAACAACGTTTGAATAGCGATTAATAACTTACAGCTTTGTTGCTGGCAATGTCAACGAGATTAACACTCAAGAGTTAAGAATGTCCTCCTAAACATTAACAATTTGATCTTAGGAATTAACAACTTGATCTTAGGCATTAACAGCTTTATTATACATATTAACAAGTTTTGTGTAGTGGTTAACAGCTGCCATGTTTGTAGTTGCCAACGTCCAACTGAAACTAAACTTCATTCTTGATAACACACTAAAGTAGCAACATTAAACCACATTCTTCATTGATATAGATTTTTTTTCACATATTCAATGACAAGTTAACATTAACATCATCAAGCCACTTAATGTTCCCTTGTCACTAAACCAAAAATGTCATTTACAATTCGCACACTTATTGTCAGCATTAACAACTTCTTCGTAGAAATTAACAACTTTATTATACATATTAACAAGTTTTGTGTAGCGATTAACAACTGTCATGTTTGCAGTTGCCAATGTCCAACTGAAACTAAACTTCATTCTTCATAACACAATAAAGTAGAAACATTAAACCACATTCTTCATTGACATAGAGTTTTTTACATATTCAATGACAAGTTAACATTAACATCATCAAGCCACTTAATGTTCCCTTGTCACTAAACCAAAAATGTCATTTACAATTTGCTGCCATAGCATTCACAAAATGGGCACCACAGTGCCAAACCGAACTTCCAAAAATATATAAGTCAGTTCTTCAAAAACAAAATACTTCACTACTTTGTGACAAACTAGCTTGGGTTGGGATTTTTGCAGGTCCTTCTTGTGTGACCGGCTTGATGGCATCTTGTATAATGATACATAGATATGCCCAATCTTATCATTATAATCAATAATTAAACAAGTTCTTAACCTCACCATCAACATTTAGATCTATCAACATATTCTCATCAAAGCTCACAGTATATTTCATATCAGACATATTAAAATCCATCCCAAGCCGTGATGATATCATCAACCTCAAAGTTTCAAATGTTATCCTCTCTTTCATGGTTTTCATCTTCACTCCACCTCCATTATATTCAATTTTACCTTCAGAATTACATACAAACTTGCCTTCAACATGGAAATAACAACATAATACTTTTAGTTCTCTTAAGCCATCATCAAGTGCCATTTTTCAATCCTCCCTGCAAAAAAGGATTAACTTTTCAATGACAAAACTTTCCATCCCATGTTTAATGTCATTACATAGTTTGTGCAGAACAGTATCTAAACCACTCTGTTAACAACTTCATATTTGGTTTTAACATTTACATCATAAGTATTAACAACTCGTGACAACAAATTTGTTGTTAAACTATTTTTTATGACAGACCCAAGCTTAATTCCATAAGCATCCCAAAATGGATTATGTTCCTCTTTTTAGCTTGAGGACATAACCTTAATTCCATCTCAATCTAAAAACTACACACCCATTGAAAAACCCATGAAAAGAAACACCTTTCAACTCATCAAAAAAATTGAAACAATGGAGATGAAGTTCATTTGCACTGAATCAGTAACAAAAACCAGTACCATTACACTAAATCAGTAAAAAAAAACCTTTAAATGCAGCTTAAGGCAAAGAATAAGATTTGGAGTAAACAATGGATGATGTAATATACTCATATATACAAGCCACTCTTACCCGTTAACACCGTTTGCCGTAGACGCCATTTGCCTTCACCTTTGTTTTGCTCCAAACGCTAACTGCATTTTACTTGAATAATGAGGGGGTGAGCTGCGTTTTTGCTGCCAAGGGGGCTTCACTTTTTTATTCTCTTTGCCTTTTATTTCATTTAAGTTTTCAGGGCCATATTAGTCATTTTCCAACAATTAAAAATCCCAAATTGCTCCCCAGGGACTGACATGGGATTTGAAAATCTTTGGGGAGTGATTTGTCCTTTGTTATATTGGAGGGGATTTTTTTGTCATTTTCCCTTTTTTTTCCTAAAGAAATCTTAGCAGATGAGGAGTAGTAGTAGCAGCATACTCAGAAGCTTTTCAACTTTCATGTCCGCCAGTAAAAATGCAATCATATTTTGTCGAACAGAATTTATTGCATTGAAAATTTCCTTTCACCAGAAAAATTAACATCTTTTTTAATTCTTTTTTGTGTCTTTTTAAATTTTCTCAAATAATATTGTTAGTAAGTACTTCCTCCGTTCCTAAATATAAGACATAATTGACTTTTTTAAAAAGATTAATGAAGCTAAATAAGGTACTTAATCATAACATTTGTGGTACACCTTCCATTCCTTAATATAACACTTAGTTAACTTTTTTGTAAAATCCTAAGAAATCTAAACTAGTTACGTATAAATTGATTTGCTTGAATGTTTTCTTTTCCCTCCTTTTTGGTCTGAACTTGGATGTTTTCTTCAAAGTAGTTTGTTTGACTTATAAACCAATATATAATATAATAATATACCACATATATTATGATTGAGTATCATATTTACTATTTAGTTTGGCAAAAAAAAGTTACATATTTAGCTTTCTTAATATCTCCAAAATAAAAGTCAACTATGTTTTATATTAAGGAAGTAAGATAAGTCAAGAGAGAGAAAATCCACACAAATCAATTTATAAATAATTTATTTAATTTGGGTGTAATTATCAAAAGTGAAGTTTTATACTTATGAGGGAGGGAGGGAGCATACTCATTATTGAATTTGTCGACCCGAATATATTTAATGACTCTAATATAGGAGTATCTAATAAAGTAAATAAAATAAATAGTTAAAAAATAAATACATATTAGAATTTATTAAAGTCTAATGTATTTATTTATAAATAAATACATTAGACTTTAATAAAGTATATAATTAGATAAGAAATACAAAAAATAACACTAATTTGACATGAATATATTTTAAATATAAATAGTTGATATTAAATATATCAACATTCATACTTTATCTAACTCAATAAAAAATTTCTATAAAATTTATATATAAATTCATTAAATATGGTCAAATAAAAATAATTAATATGAAATTTATAGCAAGTTAACACTATTTTCTGTAAGGTATAAACGTAAAAAGTAAAAACAATAAATTCGGCATGTAAACTCTTGAGTTTTTACTGAGTTTACAACTAGTACGAATTTAATTGACCGGTGACACATTTTGATTACGTAAAGCCATAAAAACGGTAAAATCAGGGAGTTAACTCACGAGTTTGACGACAATGGTTGGCACTCGGCACGCTTGCAACGAGGTACTATTCACATGTGGTTGAGAATTTACAGGGAAGACAATTCCAAATACACAAAACAAGAGTGGCTGTTGAAGAATTGTGAAATTTCCTTCTTGTACTAATCATACATAAGATCCCTTCCCTTTGTTCAATCTCTCTCTCTCACACAATGTTTTAAAAGCCAGACCGGACATCAAGCTAGAAAGGGTAGAGGGTCACAATTCAAACGATTGATTCAATCGGGCCGTTTGATTGGGCCGATGACATAATAATTAAATGAAAACTAATATTATATATATACATATGATGATATAAATATTATTAGTATATTCTAATGAGAAGTTAACAAGATCATAGCATGTGTCCTAGTAAAATTAAAATGAGCCCACTGGAATAAGTTAATGAGAAATGACACCGAATGTTGATAATAAAAAAACAAAATATAATGTTAGTTTAAATTGAAAAACAAAAAGGGATGTCCTTTGGTTTAACCCTTAACAAGTCTCCATACCTTGTCTTAGGTAGTGTATGTGACAGAAAAAAGTCTACAAATTAAACTTATTTGTCTGGAAGCACTAAAAGAAGAGATGGTAAGAGTTATTGTGATAGTGACTTTCTGACTTCTGAGGCATAGAGGACAACAAATTTAATTTTTCAAGAGTTGTTAAAAAAGAGAGAGAAGGTTACTTTTTCAAATTTCTTCGATCTTCTCTCCTCTCATTTTGTTTATGGCAAAAACCTTCTTTCTTCTTCATCCTACTTAACTTCCGCTCATTCAAAGATCTTGGCTAGTGAGAGGTTTCAGATTACATCTTTTAATTCTTTTCGTCATTTCATTCACCGTTTTTTGTTGTTATTAAAAGAAAAATGACAAAGTAGGCGGTAGATTTTTCTTGCTTCTTCCTTTTCCATCCTCCCCTTCTTCTTCTGTGCAGCTAGCCCCTCATCTCGAACTGTCCGGTTTTGCCAAACTCGTTCTGACTTTCCGACTGGATGACAGTTTCCGGCTTAAACGGCGGTTCTCACCAGCTCAACGAGGCTAGACTTTAAAACAGTTTCCCACCAAAAACCAAACCGCTTCAATCTCCGGCCAACGGTCATATATATTGTTGATGACTCGAAAAATTCTCTCTCACACACACACATGTAAGTTTGAACTTGAGACATCTTATTTAAATGGCTAAACCCTTTCATTCGAACTTGTACTTGTTATCTTATTGGTACTCAAACCTAATTTTTAAGTTTTACTTCTTTTTTGAACATGAATTTAAAGTTTGTTTTCATTAAAAATATTGCGCCTTAATTTCATAAATCACCTGTATGTATGTATATATATATATTTAAAAAAGTTATTCTTCTAGTTGGATTCTTATATAAGGTAAAACGTACGTTAACGATACTCAGTACTCCCTCTTATCTATATTATAATATATAGTCAATCATTTTATACAAACCAAGGAAATATAATAGAATAATTTATTATGAGTAAAAGTAATGTGATTTTCCAATGTTACCCTTGTATCATTTATTTTACACCAGCGCTCTCTCCCCTCTTTACATTTGATATGAAAGGGTACAAATGGATATCAAACATTTATTATCTTAACTTTCACATGTTAACTTTTATAATGCGGAACAAAAAGATTATCATGCTATCCCTTATATTATGGATCAGAGGGAATATAAGTGATTAAAATGAATGATTGCTGTCTTGTTGATATTTTGGAGAATTCAATGCATTTTTTTAAAAGATAACTAATTTTTCTAATTTACTCAATATATAAGGTAACAAGAAATTTTTTTTTGCCAACATTATAAAAAATACTCCCTCCGGTCCTACTTATAAGAGCCCGAAATTGGAATGGTTTTGGTCAAAAAGTGAAGTTTTATACTTATGAGGGAGGGAGGGAGCATACTCATTATTGAATTTGTCGACCCAAATATATTTAATGACTTTAATATAGGAGTATCTAATAAAGTACTACCTCCGTCCCTAAATATAAGCTTCATATTTGTGAATGAGCTTGTCCCAAAATATAAGCTTCATTTGAGGGTTGTCCAAGCATTTATTGCATTTTTTCCCCTTTTACCCATTAGTTATCTTTTCCCCATATACTCTCTTTCATCTTTATTATCTTTTATTTGCCATTCTCTTTCATCTTTAATATAAGGGTAAAGTTGGAAAATAAATTAGATTCCTCACATAATTATTGCTTTCAACTGGCTCAAGTAGTTTTTTCTTATGAAACAACAAAGTATTCCCCACCCGACAGATGGAGACTAATCCTCAACTGAATTATAGGCACCTCAAAGAGTGGGACAGCTGGCCCGGGAGATTTAATGCTTCTCCATACCCAACGCCAAGGATCGAACCCTCGACAGTTGGTTAAGAGTGAAAGAGTCCCTTCCACTCAACCACACACCCAGGTTAACTTAAGTAGTTTTTTTTAATAAAGTAAAATAGTTATTTGAAGCTTATATTTAGGGACGGAGGGAGTAAATAAAATAAAACATTAAGTGCCGATATATTGGGTTGAAATTTAATATACTAAAGTCAAATGTAATCACCAAACCCTGAAGAAGCTGGTATAAAACTTTCAACTACCCGCCCTCTTTTTCTCTCCCCTTGGCCTCTGTTACCTTTCTTCAATCTCTCTCTACCATCAGGCATGGTTGTGCAACTATGGGAGGCTGTGAAGGAGGCCATCGTGGCTTACATGGGCCTCTCTCCGGCCACCTTCTTCACTGGGCTGGCTTTTCTCTACGCCCTTTACTACACCCTTTCCGATCTTCTTGGGCCTTCCGACCCACCTCCCCGGCCCAGGAATCTGGAGGAGATGGTCCGGCCTCTTCCTCCTCCGGTCCAGGTCGGAGATATTTCCGACGAGGAGCTCAAAGCCTACGACGGCTCCGATCCCAATAAGCCCCTTCTCATGGCTATCAAGGGTCAGATCTATGACGTCTCTCAGAGCAGGTCTCTATATAATCGCTTCTTTCCTTCTCTGTTTTCTCCAATTCTTGCCGTTCATTTTAGGTCAACGGTTGTTAATTTGTTGTCGCTTCTGTTTATTGGCAATTTCTGGTGCCGGATCAGCTATTCGGTTTACAAAATGGTGTTGTTATAGAGTTAGTTTATTTAAAAACATATATAATACAATAATACATAACTGAGTAATACATAACTGAGTATTACTGAGTAACCCATTTAATTTCTTTAATTTCTTTTTTTTTTTTAAAAAAAAGTCAAACTCGTTCTTATAGAAATAGAAGAAGAAGAAAAAACAATAAAGTAGTTTCTATATTGTACAACGGAGTAATACTTTATCTGGGCGTAATCACTGTAGCTTTTACTAAGCTTTTGGTGCTTTTTTTTTTTTTTTATCTGGTTAATGATAATCCAAAGCTTTATATGGTTGGTACCCTTATGGCTGTATTGTTGCTCGCTGTCACAGATGATAAATAAGGATAACGCTTTTGACCCAGATGATTTTATCCATTTTCATTTGAAGCATGTGAAAGATGGTTCGACCAAATTTAGGTGCAGCCGTTCTTGTTATTGAAAAGGGTTGAATTTGATTGACATAGTCATATATATGTCATTTGGTCTGCTTGGTCATTTCATCTCAAATGTCGTACTCCTTTCTGAATAGTAGTTTTTTGCTGGGAATTACTTATTGGTTCAAATTGTGTGCTTTTAGTTTTGGGTGTATGAGACACTTCATTGAACCAAAACTTATGAACATTTCTTCAAATTGTGAATCGTGTGAGATATTTGTTTTTTATAGAAACAATTCTTTTCTCTAGAACCTTCACTGCGATCTGACTGCCTCAAAACTTTAAAACTAATCTGAGTGCCTTAAATTAGTAAATGTTCAAAAAATCTTTAGTCTTTTCCAGCCTTACAGGCTTGCACTACATTGAGTAATTTAATTTATTGCTCTGGCCATGGTTGTTAGATGGTTTGCTTGCAAGCCTATGTTTTACTATGATAACCTAGTCACTCTTCCCAGTTCAACCTCCCTGTGCTCAGCAATTTATCCAGGAATTCGGTTCTTGATAGGAAACAATAGCGTTGTGTGATCCAATGTAGCCGTCATAACCTAGCAGAATAAGACTACTTGTTGTTGTTGTATGCTTAATGGAAAGATACCACGATAAGTATATTTTCAAGTTTCTGATTTCCAACTTTTAACCTCAATATTTCTGAGAATCTTTTGTGGATGGTTTACTTTCATAAATCAATTGTCTTACGACAACACTGACGGTAGAATTTCTCTTTTTCCTTTATATTTTTCCTTACTGGTGATGAGGACTTAAACTTGAGTATCTGAACATGCACGTGTAAATGTTTCTTTCCAGGATGTTTTATGGACCAGGAGGACCTTACGCTTTATTTGCCGGCAAAGATGGAAGCAGAGCTTTAGCAAAAATGTCGTTTGAAGAAAAAGATCTTACTGGGGACATCTCTGGTCTTAGCGGATATGAGCTTGGAGCCTTGCAAGACTGGGAATACAAGTTCATGAGCAAGTACGTTAAGGTTGGGACTGTCAAAAGCTCTGTTCCAGTAACTGAAGCATCCGAAACAAACGGCGAGCCATCAGAATCCAGCACTCCCGGTGAAGGCGCCGAGGCGGCTGCTAGTAAGCATGCCGAAGATGGCACTTCTTAAATTTCCACCGACGAAGCCCCTTCACACATCAATGCAGATAAAGAAGAATAAAATGGTTGCTGCATTAAGTGGTGTTGTTTTTTTTCGCTTCAACCATGTTGCTTGTCATGTAAGCAAAGCTGCTGAGAAGAAGACTCAAGATTGACCATGTCTCGCCGAATACAAGTATGTGAACCCTTACATATTTTTAATTTAGAATTAGGCCCACTTGTTGTAATGTGACGAATAATGTTTGTTAGATAAATTAAATAATGTGTCTCTTGAGTCGTATGCGGTATGTCTCAGTTCTTAAGAGCTTCAATCTGGTTTTTTCGTTCTGTTTCATAGGCATCTGAATGCTATTTTGTATGAATAGAATGTAAAAATAACATAAAAATACTACTCTGAAAAGAATTGGTATAAAAGTATTGTTTGAAAATTTTATTGGATAGAAGAACTTGATATATATTTTTTCTAATTTACAAGATTTCATATGAAGAAAGCAATCAAAATTCTAATTCAGGACACTCACCCGAAAAATTTTCAAACAATATTTCACATATTTTTTCAAATATTACTTTTTCTTTTTTTACTTTAGAAAATGTTACGTGAGGGGGTCTAGATTCTCTCATTTGAATAGTTTATAACTATAATAAAAAAATGAAAAATAAAATCTAACTTTATAATAGTCTACGGTTCTGAACAGTTTACACCAAATTTTGATAGATCAAATTTATTTATGAGAATTTTAAGTATTATTATAATTATATTCATTTTTATAAAAATATTTAATCTCAACTATTTGATAAAAAATTCAATGGTGTTAAATTTGATGAGGAAAAGAAAAGAAGAGAACCCATTTCCTTATGTGAGGCTAATTGACAAACATGGTAAAAGAAGAGGGTAGAAAATAGAAATAGTAATAAGACCCAGACAAATTTGAGTAAAATTTTAAATGCATGGGATTGCATGGGATTGAATATTGAAATGAAAATGGTGTGGTGCCGGCACCACCAGGATTATTAAACTCGTGAGTTTAAGTTAACTCATGAAAAGAATATAAAATGGGATTGTAAACCCGAGTAGTAATTTCATAAGAATTTACCTTTATTATTAAATACATGGTTCCGGTATATAATTAGATAAGAAATAAAAAAAACAATAATTTGACTTGAATATATTTTAAATATAAATAGTTGATATTAAATATATCAACAGTCATACTTTATCTAACTCAATAAAAAAATTTCTATAAAATTTATATATAAATTCATTGAATATGGTCAAATAAAAATAATTAACATGAAATTTATACTAAGCTAACACGATTTTCCGTAAGGTAGAAACGTAAAAACGATAAATTTGGTATATAAACTCGTGAGTTTTTACTGAGTCTACGGCCAGTACGAATTTAAGTGACTCGTGACACATTTTAGTTAAGTAGAGCCGTAAAAAGTAAAAACGATAAAATTGGAGATTTAACTTTTGCAACCAGGTACTATTCACATGTGGTTGAGAATTTACAGGGAAGACAATTCCAAATACACAAAACAAGAGTGGCCATTTAAGAATTGTGAAATTTCCTCCTTGTACTAATAATACATAAGATCCCTTCCCTTTGTTCAATCTCTCTCACACACAATGTTTTAAAAGTCGGACCGGACATCAAGTTAGAATTAGAATGGGTAGAGGGTCACGGTTCAAACGGTTGGTTTGATCGGGCCGTTTGGTCGCGCTGGTGACGTAATAATTAAATGAAAACTAATATTATATATATACATATGATGATATAAATATTATTAGTATAATCTAATGAGAAGTTAACAAGATCATAGCATAGCATGTGTCCTAGTAAAATTAAAATGAGGCCAATGGAATAAGTTAATGAGAAATGACACTGAATGTTTATAATTAAAAAACAAAATATGATGTCAGTTTAAATTGAAAAACAAAAAGGGATGTCCTTTGGTTTTTAATCCTTAACAAGTCTCCATGCCTTGTTGTCTTGGGTAATGTACGGCAAAAAAAAGTCTACAAATTAAACTTATTTGTCTAGAAGCACCCAAAAAAGAGATGGTAAGAGTTATTATGATAGTGACATTCTGACTTATGAAGCAGCGAAGACAATAAATTTAACTTTTCAAGAGTTGTTAAAAGGGAAAATTTCATTTTACCCCCATAATAAGGAATTATTCTCAGATTCCCCCCAAAACATTCTGAAATTTCACTGTACCCCCAAGGGACTAAAGTGAAATTAAATGTTTCAGTTAAAAGATCAAAATGTCCTTATTGAAAGAAGTACAAACGTTTTGGAAATTTCTCATATGTGTCTTGGAAATTCTCCATATGTGTCTTGGAAATATAGTTGTGAAATTTTGGATGTTTTAGTTTTGGATTCCATGATTTTTTAGACTTAAAAATACTCACATTGATGTTGAAAATAAGTACAAATATTTTGAAAAGTTCCCTCATATACGTCTTGGAAATTTCCCATATGTGTCTTGGAAATTCTTCATATGTGTCTTGGAAATCAGTACAAAATTCAATAAGGACATTTTGGTCTTTTAACTGAAACATTTAATTTCACTTTAGTCCCTTGGGGGTGCAGTGAAATTTCAGAATGTTTAGGGGGAATCTGAGATTAATTCTTTATTAGGGGGGTAAACTGAAATTTTCCCTTGTTAAAAAAAAGAGAGAAAGTTACTTTTCAAATTTCTTCGATCTTCTCTTCTTTCATTTTATTCTTTCTTCTTCATCCTACTTAACTTCAGCTCATTCAAAGATCTTTGCAAGTAAGAGGTTTCAGATTACATCTTTTAATTCTTTTCATCATTTCATTCGCTGTTTTTTGTTGTTATTAAAAGAAAAATGACAAAGTAGGTGGTAGATTTTTCTTGCTTCTTCCTTTTCCATCCTCCCCTTCTTCTTTTGTGTAGCTGGCCCCTCATCTCGAACCTTCCGGTTTTGCCAAACTCGTTTAGACTTCCCGGCTTAAACGGCGGTCCTCACCAGCTCAGCTCAACACGACTAGACTCTAAAACAGTTTCCCACCAGAAACCAAGCCGCCTCAGTCTCCGGCCAACGGTCATATATATTGTTGATCACTCAAAACTCTCTCTCTCTCTCTCTCTCACACAAACACACGTAAGTTTGAACTTGAGACATCTTATTTAAATTGCTAAACCCTTTCATTCGGACCAGTACTTGTTATCTTATTGGTACTCAAACCTAATTTTTAAGTTTTACTTCATTTTTGAACATGAATTTAAAGTTTGTTTTCATTAAAAATATTGCGCCTTCATTTCATAAATCACCTATATATATATATATTTTTTTTAAAAAAAAAATTATTCTTCTAGTTGGATTCTTATATAAGGTAAAACGTACGTTAATGATACTCAGTACTCCCTCCGATCTATATTATAAGATATAGTCAATCATTTTACACAAACCAAAGAAATATAGTAAAATCATTTATTATGAGTAAAAGTAACGTGATTTTCCAATTTTACCAATGTATCATTTATTTTACACCAGCTCTCTCTCCCCTCTTTACATTTGATATGAAATGGTACAAATGGATATCAAACATTTATTATCTTAACTTTCACATGTTAATTCTTATAATGTGGAACAAAAAAATTAATCTCTTATATTATGGATCAGAGGGAATATAAGTGATTGAAATGAATGATTGGTGTCTTATAGATATTTTAGAGAATTCAATGCATTTTTTTAAAAGATAACTAATTTTTCTAATTTACTCAATATATAAGGTAACATGAAACTTCTTTTTTTGCCAAAATTATAAAAAATACTCCCTTCGATCCTACTTATAAGAGCCCGAAATTTGAATGGTTTTGATTCAAAATATAAGAGCCCCCCTTCAATTGTTTGATCTTTTAATGCAATTTTTCCCATTTTACCTCTGATCAAGTTTGGTTGCATAAAATAAATTATGGACTGATATTTATATTTACGAGGAGAGTGTAACATTAACTCCCTAATCCCACTATTAAACACTCACAATTAAACATTAAAACGTTTATGTAACTAACTATGTTAGGAAAAGGATTTAACTTAATAAAATAACTAACATAGTTAGAAAAAGATCTTTCCATAATATTTATACAAATTTCAAACCTCAATTCCAATCTCTGTCATCACAATATAACTTCCTTCCCAGTACAATAACAGAGAATTTCATTATGCATAATTAAACTCCACACATCATTCTCAAAATACCATACCATAATAGGTATTATATATAATTTTCCCCCAGAATAATAACAAGGTTCAGCGGAAGCATCATACAAAATATGATCCTAAATGTGGCAATACCTCCTGTCCTTCTGGTCCAGAGTATCTCACGATATCAGTGAGAAGTTCCCGGATCCTTCCTTTGACCTCCTACTTCGCTCCTAGGACCTGCAAAAGTGAGATCAACGGGGGTAGCCCCAAACGCAACCACTGACTACTCATCTAAGTGCGGTGTGTGCTAGCAAGGTGTCCAGTGGAATACATATATGTATATATATTAGTTCAACAACATGCTCAGGTATTCACATATAATGCATATCTTGGTCCCAAATATCTTTTCACAATTTATAAGTGCAGAATAATCCATCCCAAATCATCTCCAAGAATAATATATATATCATTGATAATCACAAACAGTCCAAACGAATCTTAATAGAAGCGTTGGGAAAACATGTGGGACCAATCGGGACCTTCCACCCGCCCCTGATCACCACGGTACAATTCACGAGGGACTTTCTACCCTCCCTGAACCGCACCACGGATTAGAAGGATCCCAGTCCTTTCTGAATCCGTGAGGGGCGATCTCCCCTCTTACGTCTTTATCTCCTTTATTTTCCATAATATATCAATTAGTCCCTGTGGCGCAACAGGGTACCTCATCACGTGATGGCACAATTTCCAATTCACCGGTGTCACATACACAAATAATTTCTCACAAACAACACATAGATATGCAACACCACAATCAGGCACCAGGCCTTCCAGTATTTTCAGAATATACATATATATGAAATAGTTTCCAAAATCATATATATATTTCGGTTCAAAATATTTCAAATCACAAATTTATGCCATTCCAAAATAATACTCCACAGGACATTTATTATAAAAATATTAATATTCCAAAGTCTTATTTCCATATCTCATCAATCATCGATTGATAGTCATATCTCAACTGTGATTCAAAATCTCATCTCCATATAACATCATAATTGTCAAATAATAATATTTCAAATTACTTACTAACACTACACACACACATAAATAAGCAGAAAGCGGTTACCTGATAGCTGACACCAATCTCACAATAGTGCAGCTCCCCCGTGCTAACTTAGTGCAATTCAAGCACTACACAACCATACATACAACCACAATTAATTATTTATCCAACAATTTCACATGTTAGAAAATAAATTACTTACTACCCTTTCTTTGCCCTTACTTATTTTAAATCTCTATTTAACATTTATTCTTCCTTTCTATCTCTAAAATTTATCTCTACTCCATTTATACATATGTCCAAAATTATTAATCTTTCCAATAACTATTTATAAAATTCCTTAACATCCAATAATCCCTCAATAATTCTTTAGGTGCAAACCCCAATCAAATCAATTAATTAAATCCCCTCATATGACCTTAATAAACATCTAAAAATCATCAATTTACCCATAAACACCTCGAATAATTTAAAAGCCCCAATTTCTAAAACTTCCATAAATCCAAAAATTCCTAATAATTAGGAAAACTTCCAACAATGAAAAATCTACTCAGAAAAACTCATAATCGAGGCCTAAGCTTCAATTTATTAATTTTAGAACTCCCAAAAATTACCAACTTAAGCAAGGTCTAATTTTTCAAGTATAACAAATCGAAAAACTAATGACATAGAAATGTAGAGGACACTTACGGGGTTCCAAAAATGTGCTTAGTTGGCCGAAAAGCTTAATATTCCTATATCAACGAGCTCTGATAAGTCTAATAATAGGAATATATATGGTGGAAAGAGAGAGCAAGAGAGAGAGACGAGAGAGAGTGTCATGAGAGAGAGAAAAGAAGAAATGAAGAAGGCAAGTAAGCAGAGGAACGTGTGTGTATATATTATAGTAAAATAATAATAATATAACAATAATATAATAATAATATATTAAATAGTAGTTGAGTGTGATTGGTTGAGGAAATAATAAAATATTAATAAATGAAAAAGTAAAAGTCACTGGCGAAGATGGAGAGAAATTATTGATGCGAGGAAGTGTCGGCAGAGTGGAAAGAGAAAACTACACTACTAGACCCTAAAATTCTCAAATAAGATATTTCTTTTGAACAAAAAATTTTCTTTTTACTCTCAAAATTTTCCCATAATATCCTTTATTTATTTCCTCCCATATTAACCTCTTTTGAGCCTAAAAATAATCTCTCCCAAAATTATTATTGTCCAAATAAGGGAGAAACTAGGCCTTTAAAATCCTCAAAAATACCTCAAAATCCTTCAAATATTCTCATAATCCATCATTTATCATTAATAAATTCCTATTTACCCTCACAAATCCTCAATTAATTTTTAGGATGTTACAGAGAGAGAAGGTGAGAAATAAATGAAAGGATAAAAGACTATTTTTTTTTTATCAAAAAGGATGTAATCTATTACCAGCAGATAGGATCATCCAAAAATTACAGACATAATGCCAATAAAAGAAGAAACAGCAAAAGTGCAAAACATAAAACACGCGAGAGAACATAGGCTGATAGCGATCCAACTCCCCTTCTTTGACTAGAGGAGGACATAGCTGATTGCTCATTTGATTTCTCTGCATCAACGGTCAGAATAGTGGTTAAAGAAAGTGATGGTGTAGACACCCACCCCACAGGGCACACTCCCTTATATGCCTCTGCTGCAATGCAATCTGCTGCAGCATTTCCTTTTCTGGGAATAAAAGAGATCGAGAACCCAACTGTTGATGTAAGAAGATCAATAACGTCTTGTATGATGCTTCCACTCCTCCAATCATAAAGATCAGGTTGCTGAGAGGTCACACTTTTGACAAGGAATTGGAAATCAGATTCAAACTGAACCTTATCCAAGCCCAAATCTATTGCAAGCAACAAAGCCCTTTTTTTTTAAAGCAAGAGCCTCAGTCATGAACGCAGAGATGGATTTTATCTTGTCCACAAATCCCCACTTAAAGTCTCCCCATTCATCACGGCATATAATTCCAATTGCAGCAAGACTAGAGTGTGAAGAGAAAGCTCCATCCGAATTGATTTTAAGACACCCCTGTGAGGGCCGAGTCCAGTGAATAAAAGGATAAAAACCTATTAACACTCGTGGTCACCATGTTTATGATATGACCTTTTTCCCTTCTTCTCTTCCTTCGGACCTTTTAAATTATACTCCCGTCTTTGCCTTCCTATTAACACAACTTTTGGCTTCCTTTTAAAATCAATATATAGTACTTAAAGTTTAGAACGTGGAGAAAAAAGAAAACATTTGCAGCCATTATTAATATATGAGCTCATTTTGCCAGTGATAGTTCAGTAGTAGAGGTGACCTTTCTTTTACAATGGTCATGAAATAGACTCTTCAATTTCTCTACTCGCCTTTTTTTCATTTTAATTTATCAGACGTTAATTCCCTCCATTAATTTATTCTCTTCATATATTTATTCTTTCTCCATACTTTCATTTTTATACTCTTAAATGCACTGATATTTCTCTTTTTTAATAGTCTCATTATAAATAAGGGCAATATTGAAAAAAATATTCTATTTCAGACATCCAACTAACTTTTACATGTTTTCTTAATAAACGTGTTTTGGAGCTGAGCTTTTATAAATAGGACCGGAGGGAGTAACATATAAAAGTCAAGATAATAAATGTTTGATTTCCATTTATGCCTTTACATATTATATATAAGGAGGGAGAGAGTGGGTATAATAAATTATGTAAGGTAAAATTGAAAAATTACATTAAGTTAACCCCTAATAAATATCTCAATTATATTTCCTTGATTTACTTAAAATTGTTGATTAACTCTTATAATACTCCCTCCAATCCTAAATATAAGATCACTTTGACTTTTTTTTATGGAAGTTAAGGAAGCAAATTAGACCACTAAATTATAACATGTATAACATGTAATTAGATTATAGGTTAGTTTATAAGTAGAATAAATTAGTTTTGAGGAAAAAAGATAACTATAAACAATTTAAAATGATTAATTTTGCATCCTTAATTTCTCCAAAAAAGTCAAAGTGATCTTATAATTAGGAAATGAGGGAGTATAAACTTAGATATTTTATTTAAGACAATAAGGGATTTTTTTTTTGGCATACAAGAGGCAAGCTTATAGCTTGATAATTGAAATAAAACAACCTCCCTCTACTGAGAGAAGGATCTCTCACCAAACATAAACATGTCCCACATCAATTGTTCTTCACAGCATGTGGCAATCTCAGGTAATGATACCATCGAAGTTCCTTCTGTATGCGCCCCACGTGCAAGACTATCTGCACGCTTTAATACCTCTCTATTAGTGTAGGTGATTCCTGCCTGCCAGTCAGCATATATTAGCTCCCTTGTTTCCTCAATAATCTGTTCAAATGGGTGGTTTCCCCCACTGTCTCTAAGCAATAAGTTTATTGCTTCAATTGAATCTAAAAACACTTCAATCTCCATCAGTCCAAGAGACTAGCATACCTCTAATCCAGATTTTATCGCTAGAATTTCAGCGACTGTAATCAGATAGAGGCCCAGGCCCCTTTGAAATCCCATAATCCATCAGCGACTGTAATCCATTATACGCCCCACCCCATTTTTTCCACATCATTTTTAATAATAAATAATAAAAAAATATAAATTATTCTGCAGAATCAGCACAATATTGCACACAATACACGTACACAGTCACTACCGATCGTCCAAACACAATCTAAAAAACCAAAATCAAAACAGGCAAATACTCTGACGACCGTCTCCACATATTCCAAGAAACCTTCATCTTCTCCGCCTTTCTGCGATCAAATTTAGCATTGTCCAAACACACCTAGAATATTCTTCCACACACCAGACCAGAAGATTCAATTATCGGCGCATTGTGTCTTAATTTCATAAGCTCTTGGCTCTTTTGCTAGCGTTGGTCTCAGTTCTTCTATTTTAACACCACAGACGAAATCGTCTTTTTCGTTGTAGACGAATCGAAGGAAAGAGATGTCATGAGTGTTCTTCGTCTGCAAATGAATCTTCTGCCTCCTCTCATCCAGATCGGTTAGGAGCGCAAAAAATCCTCTCATCTAATGGTAGAGTAAGGGTTATTGTTCTTGCTTGACTTAGCATGGCCTTTTCCTCTTTCAGATTTTGGCCAGGCTGAGAAATTGAACCAAAGGAATCAACTTCCTCCACGAGCTTTGATTATTTAACCCAATGATGGGAATTACAAGCATTAGAGACACCAAGAAATAAGATTTGGAAGAAAGGAGGAGGAGGAGAGAGAGGGGTGAGCTTTGATCATTTCACTGGCCTAGTGAGTATGAGAATGAGTGATGATGAGAACTATCAAATAATCTGGAGACATTCAAAGTCTTTGTGATGTTTTTAATTTTTTTTTATTATTATAGAGTTCCTAGTAGTAGTTCACTTTTTTGAGAATCCTAAGATAACTAAAAAATTACTTATAAATTGATTTGTCTTAGTTTTTTTTCTCTAAACTAGTTTATTTGACTTATAAATTAACATACAATCTACAAAATGTATTATGATTAAATGGTTTATTTACCTTCCTTAATTTCTCCAAAAAAAGTCAACTGGGTCTTATATTTAGGAACGGAAGAAGTATTTGTTTTACCTATGTATTATTTACAATTAATAAAAGAATTTATATATATATATATATATTATTAAAAAATGACTTGGAAAAAATGGGGTGAGGTGGATGCTACATAAATGTGCCACCTTTGCATATTCTGGTCAACTAACTGTTGACCGTTAGGTGTGTTAACAGAGGGACAACATTGCTCCCATTTTTTTTGCTTCTGGGGTAACATTGCCCCCTTAAGAACTTCCGGTTACTCATAACTCCTCTGAGAATACTTTCAAGGTAAAAATACCCTTTAACCCTATAATATATCTTATTTGGATAATAATGTGACAAAAATATCATGATCCAATTCATGACGCAAATTTGAAATTTCATAAACTGCATGGAGAAAAGGCGCATGAAGGTTGAAGTATAGGTAAAATGTCTTGTCCAATTGTCCTTACTTTTTCAACCGTTTTATCTTGTCTCTATTTCATAAAAAATTAATCAAATTGTCCTTATAATTTACCTCAATTAGTCTGGATAAAGTGTATTGTCTAGTCTGATTGTCTCCAGCTCTCCGTGGGTGTTCCCTGAACAGTAAACACTGTAGATTTGTGGAGCAGAGGTGAGAAAACCTTTTACTTAACAAACCAAAAAAACAGCCAAAATAATGCTAAATCATCCACTGTTTAAGCTTCTTTTGGTGAAATTCTACCTTAAACATCAATTCAAGGGTGTAACTTGAGGATTTGTTAACATTAGATGAGACTATTTAACCTTCTTTTGTGAAAATTGTACCTTTATGTGTGACATTACACCACAAATAAGTTTAGGAACTGACTCTATAGATAGAAGTAGGGATGTATACGAACAAATTGGACTAGACCAGAGCCCTACTTGAACTCTGGTATGCTTTTATGGGCAGACTAGGTTTAGCAGCTCATGCTCCTGTCTAGTCCAATATGAACATATGGTCAGGCCAAACTAGCTCCACTGGCTTAGTGAACTGGTCCAAGATAATAAAAATACATACAATAATAATATAAAAATATCCCAAAACAATATAATTCAATCATAAATTAAATCCATAAAAACCTCCTACAACATTTAGAAAAAGCAACCCCAAAATTACAAAAAAGTTTAAAAAAACACACTATGACTAGACCAAGTGGTACGTACACTCATTTAGTTCAAAACCCTAATCTAATTATACCAATCAGTCTGGTTTAACATCTGATTACATTATATTCTTATTATTTGAGTTGGATCAAACTATTTATGGTTGGACTGGACTGAACCATCGAGTTTTTGCACACTCTTGTACAAGAAAATACTTCAAAAAGTGCTGTGGAGCTTATTAATCCATTTATATATTGTGATGGTGTTGATGATTTCCATGATAGTGGTACAATATTTTAAATGCCCAAACCTAGAACATTTACAATTAATTAAAGCTCAAATTAATCATTCAATTGTGTCGTACGTCCTACACACAGTTGTTATCACAGCAAATCGGACCTTTGCGATTAAAATTTGTTACCCTACTTACTCTGCTTGTCTCTTTGATCCAACTCGTCCTAATCCCTTCTTCCCTTTCTTGCACGCAAATGAGCATTCAAATTTCAAAATTTTCAATTCTACTTTCATCTCAGAGTTAATTTACTTTTGTACTGCCGCATACACTATTATGAAATTATATTACTCCCTCCCCGTTCTTTTTCAAGCCTTTTTGTATCGGAATTAATTAAGGAGAGGCCGTGTTAATTCACCAACTCTGTATATATATAAAAAATTATTTCTTCTAATATCTTAATTATAATAAAGGAAAAATATTCTTCCAAGTTGTGGCTAAGGGAATGTCTTAAAGCTAAATCATCCCCTTTTTGACACCCTCATATTTGGGAGGATGCATGTGCATGCAATTGACATAATAATGAGAATATCAATATAAACATAACTTCAACGATTATTTTTATTTGAATTGAGAGAACTGGCATTAACGCTTCAAGATTAATGAGGAACAAGATTAAAGTGAAACTCCCGACTTCATAATTTTATAGGAGCTTTCATGTTACTAGGTTACAAGGATACTTCGAAATAAGATTATTGTATTTGGTTTAAACCAACATGTAATTTGATCCATTCACAAATGCTCAATATAATTAGCTCTTGGCGTCGGAATGGTTAGAGAGAGAGAGATCCCCACAAAACAAAACTTTACATGGCTTCTAAGAGCATATCCAAGTCTGTGGATGTAAGTGATAATTTTTCTCTAAAGTTTTAAACATTAACTTGCACCTATCCTTGTGGCAATAACTCATGATTATTTTGATTTTTGAACCACATCATCATTTATAATTAAAGTTTAATTGTCTTACCATAAAATTTGAATAATCATTTGGTAAAAGAAGTTTTATCATGTTCGTGCAGTATATTAATATTTACTCTGTGATATCATTACAGGAAGTACATTTAAGCTCAAACTTCTATCAAATAATTAATAAATCTGAATCAAATGCATTGTATCGGTATGCTTTGAGCACCAAATTTAAGAAGAGTTACTTTATGTTTAATGTGTTGGACCCTCTACAACTGCATTCTACCATTATCCCCATAACTTTCAGGTTGTTCGGCTTTAGCATTTTCGAAAGAAAAAAAAAACCATTTTTAAAATTTTTAAGACAAATTTTCTCAAACATATATATTTACCACATATACAAGGTAAAATCACTTAAAATAAGCTAATTTAAAATTTTATACAAGCACTTAGCTTAGACACACTGTGAGAGATTAAGACACGTAATTTGTTTCTTTTGCACGTGAGTCATGCCACTAAAGATTGTGATTAATACCTGCAATTAACATAATAATCAGTCAATAATACTTGAGCAATATTATCATGCAGCTTGGCTTTATTATATGATTTAGGACGACATACTTTGTTCCCAAGTGTCCAAATTTTTACCACGAGTTAGAATATTGATTGTTATTGATTCCAGTACGTCTACACCATATATGATTCAACAGATTTCGAAATGACATAATTATTGTTTGAGCTTGCTCTAACACAGTTAAAATTGAATATGTCAGTTTGTTATAATTAGCTTAATTAATTTATATGTATTAAATATCAAACAGTATAAAATTATAATGACCGGACCCCACATATATAGAAATAATACCTAATACATCAATCATATCTGCTAACCACTCATAATAAATATCTTCTAGCTCTTGTCCTCCTAGGTCTCTCCCAAAAACTGATCTCTAGCTTGTTGTTTTACTTTGTTTATCATCATTTTGTAGTCAATCAAAATAATCATGAGAGTTCTTCATATTGTGTTCCTTCTTTGTGTGTTATTAGCAATACCATACTCTTCAATTAGTTGCAGGCAAATCTTGAAGATGAAGATGGAAGAAAGATCAATGAGGCGCTTATCTTCTTCATCTTCTTCTCAATTCACAAAGTTTTATGGTGCAGAATTGAGACACAGAAGTGAGGAGGTTAATAATGGAAGAAGTCACAGAGTTTCACTTACTGCAACTCCAGGAGGACCAAACCCTCTTCATAACTGACAGGTTAAGATTTGTATAGGTACTGTACGTTATTACAGTTTCTGATGATGGTGATGATGGTGCCCTAGATCTGATATTATAGAAGGAGTGTATACAAATATGATATATATATATATATATAGGGGTGATCAATATGATGAAAAGGCATGGAACAGATTAAAGCAAGTGTTATAGTTAGTTGTTTTGTGGAATAGGAAGATTGATTGTATCTAATTAATTATTGCTCCATGATATATAGTGGAAGAACTTAAATATATGTTGCTACAAATTTGCTGGTCAGTTCTTTGAAAATGTTCTTCCCTATTCGGTTAAAATTAGCTATAGCAATCTAGCCATCATTAATTAATTATGATTAATTAATTAGCATATAGGAAAATATATAACGACATCATGTTTACTTGTAACTTTTAAACTAAGTGAAATTATTGCATAGAACAGCGTTTTAATTTCTTGTTTTTTTTGTAATTTCTAATATATTGGTGATTGATTGGACAAGTAAATAGCGTGTGGACTTGTATTAGTCAATGGCTATAAATATACGTTAAGAGGAAGAAATTACATTGAAATACTATCACAAATTAATATTAATTGGTGTCATTTTCTTGTTCATTAACTAATATGTAGTATGCATGCCAGCACACTTCATCTTGGCTGGTGATGAATTGATTCCTTATCGCAGAAAAATCAGACTATATTACTATATTTTAATTCATGTACGACATAATACATTTGACATGAAGTATTTCTTTCTTAGTTAATTTACACAAAATATGAAAAAATTAATGTAGAGAGAGATAATAAATCTCATATAAAAAACCATGCAACCCCACAACAAATAATGCCTATACACACACACATTGAAACTGAAATATTAAAATTTATTAATAACATATAGGAGCCATCTTACTTGAACAATTGGGGAAGCTTGCGAGAGAGTCAAGTTGTTGACATTTTGTAGGACACATTTGGCACATACATTCTGGTTCAGACAAATAACGTACGTCAACACTTAGAAATTTTAAACATTATGTATTAATCTTAGATTTCTGCCACCTACATCCATATCTCTTATAATTGCCTAATGAACTTGCTCATTAATTATATTCTCCATCAATAATATAATTCCTCATTTCGAATCCTTCCTCCGCCTCCTCCTCTTCTTCTTCTTATTCTTCCTCCTCCGTTGATATACGACTTCAAGCTATGAGAGCTCCAAAATATTTCCTTATCCTCTTTCTTCTTCTGCTTGTCGTTTTGTCTGAAACGCAGCGTTCAACTTCAACCTCTCGTTCTGTCGGCCATGGAAGATCAGAAACAAAGTCATCAACTCCTTCTTCAATGTTCTTCAAGGCTTACTCTGCTATTTTCACCTCCATGAACAACGTTGATTCTAAGTCGAAGAAGAATGTTCATATCCGTCATGTTTCTCACAGGCTCGTCCCTTCTGGACCAAACCCTCTTCATAATTGAACCTTTAATTTGTTGGTCATCTTAATTAGCTAGTGTTATATCCACATATATATGTGTAAGTATGTATATGTAATGGATCAGACTAGAAAATCAAAGCTTGAGCAGTTGATTGTCTTGTGTGTATGTGTGTATGTATATATTGATTAGTACTTTAATTTGAATCTATATATGGTATATACTATATGATACCATAGTATGTGTGTGATGTTTTAGAATTTTTTTTATTTCTTCTGCTGAGAATTATGTAATAGATTATTGTTCATTCTTACAAGTAGCTAGTTTCAGTAAATGGTCCTCTCATGCTTCCTTTTCCGTTGGTGATTACTTGAGTCAGTAAGTGATTAGCACGAATTAATTAGAGCTATAAAATAACGGTGAAATATTTCTTCCAAATTAAAATCAATCTATCTTAATTTTTTTTTTTTTTTTTTGCCAACCAATCTATCTTAATTACTACTTAATTTTTTCCTTATGTTGTTCCCTTTTTTTATGGGAGAATTTTTTGAAAGGGGTTAGACAAACCCACAATCTAAGGGCAGGGCTCCTAACTTATGATTCATTGGGGCATTCTCTGTGAGTGCTGGAGTATAACAAACAAACACTATTTTCTATCCACACAGGTAGATTCGCCCAACTTCACCTTGTTGTGGAGATGTCTCTCCAAAAGCCGCGATTATAACCACAACTAAGTGGTACTCCCCAGGAATTGAACACTAACCAATATGGTTGAAAATTTAACCCTTTCGCCCAGTTGAATCCAGGACGATGGGTCATTAAAATTATTTTGAACCAAGGCTATTTAACTACTAGAAAATATCCTGCATCTTGAATTGGAGTATGTGATAAAGTCATTGAAATTAACATGCGTGTGTAATTTTTCTAGTAGGTTGGAAAAAAGTATAATAAGGCATTCAAGCCCAACACGCCAAAAACAAAGTCAAGCAGTCAAGCTTGACACTCTAAAATTTAGAGTCTAAATATTTGATTAATCCATTCAAGTAGTAGATAGAAATTTATGGCTTTTTTTTTTTTTTGGTTAAAGTTGAGCATATTGATTTTATATTAAAAACATGATGGCCAAAGGTGAATCATCCAAAAAAAAAAATGATTTTATTGTAATTCACTAAGCTAACTATTCTTATCATAATTTTAGAGCTTCAATTATAATTATTTTTTATTTTTTGTGAGATCAGGAGTTTTCTTTGTTATTTTCTCTCATCAAACAGGAAAATATAACACAGTTTTTAATCACATTTGTTTTATACGCACCTTTTAACTTGAAAAGAAGGTCAAATTAGACCTGTGAAGGATATGATACAGTTTTCTTTGCTTATCTGTAGAATTGTATTGGTGTTTTTCTTAACTTTAAATCTAGTTCATATTTTGATTATCGTTGATGTCATTATTTTGATGAGGAGTTACAAGAAATGAAGAATGAGGCTTGGAGGCCCATATAGTGAGGCCCAGGTATAGTACAAGGGAAGGGGGCAATGGAGGGAATAAAGAAAGTGTGGGGGCATATATGAAAACACATAAATAGAAATACGAGAAAGAAAGGGGGGTTTTGGGGAAACGAAGAGTGAGTGGGAAGACAAGACAAGTGGAGAGGAAGGAGTTAACTAGTTAAGCAAAAGGCGGTGAGTTAGCATTAATGCATTATGATGTCTCAAACTGAAGCACGTGACCACTGACTCAATCTGAGCACTGATCCCCTGTTTCACCACCCTCCACTCCACCCTCCCTTCGGCCTTATACTTATAGGCTGTGAAACTCATGAATTTAAATAAATTTATAAAAATAATATAAAATTAGATTGTAGATTCGTAAGAGTTTACTTTTTTTAATAAATATATGTTTATAATATATAATTAGATAAGAAATAAAAAAATAATAATAATTTGACTTGAATATATTTTAAATATAAATAGTTGATATTAAATATATCAATATTTATACTTTATCTAACTCAATAAAGAAATTTCTATTAAATTTATATATAAATTCATTGAATATGGTTAAATAAAAATAATTAATATAAGATTTACACGATTTTCTGTAAGGTAAAAACTTAAAAACGGTAAGTTAGACATGTAAATTTATGAGTTTTTACCGAATTTACAGCCAATACGAATTTAAGTGACTCGTGACAAGTTCTGGTTAGGTAGAACAGTAAAAACGATAAAATCGGAGTGTCAACTCGCGAGTTTGACAGTAATTAATTACACTCCTCCTTCTCTATTTTGGTATTACCACGAGATATTACACTTATTTTCCTCGCCTATATTCAAAAGAAAAAAAAATACAAAAAAAATAATGACACATTGTGACTAAATCAAACAAATAATGACTAGCTCCCAAAATCTTCAAAATGTTGCTTTAGAATCTTAATCCTTCATAGCCATTTTAAATAAAAAAAATCATTTGGCAAGACTATTTAAGTTTTTAACAAGTTGGAAAATCTAAAATTTTTCAGTTGAGAATGCTCAAAACAAAGCTGACAATTCTATAAGTCTGAACTGGAAAAATTTATAATTGAGCACTTTTTTAGCACCTAAAATTTATAATGTTATCCTTAACATTTATATATGTATACGTTTATACATATAATAGACTTGTAGGTAGACTGCCTACAAAATCTTTGGAATGCATCACATAAGGTTAGTTAACATATTTTAGTTCACGTACTTAATATAAGACTTAATAGATTAATTTAGGAACATTAAAAAAAGTAAAATAAACAACTGAATCATAACACATTTTAAATAATATTTATGAATATGAAATACTTATGCGTATCATTAGATTATTTATCAATTTATTAAAAAAAGGGGAGAATTTCATATAAAGACCCGGGTAGCAAATTAATTTAAAAGAAGGACCAAAAGATTCTGAAATTTCACTGCATGTTCATGGTCCTAAAGTGAAATTAAATTGATATGGTAAAAGACGAAAATGCCCTTATTTATTGACCCCACCCCCGTCAGAGAGAGAGAGAGAGAAAGTGTGTCAGAGGGGAGAGAGAGGGTGAGATGGGTATTTTGTTTTTTTATCAAGCCTTATTCGAATGAGCTTTTTTCTTGTTTATATGAGTCTTTCCATTGTTCAAATGACTGAGTGGTGTGTGTGTGTGTGAGAGAGAGAGATAGAGAGATGCGTGTCAGAGGAGAGAGAGGGTCAGTGGGTTATTTTGTTTTTTATTGAGCCTTGTTCAAATGAGCTCTTTTCTTGTTTATATGAACTTTTCCCTTATTCAAATGACCATGAGTGGTGTGTGAGAGAGAGAGAGAGAGAGAGAGAGAGACAGATGCTTGTCAGAGAGAGAGAGTGTGTGTGTGTGTCTGAGGAGAGCGACGGTCAAAGGGGATGGGCTTTTCATCTTTTCCCACAACAATTTAATTTCAGTATAGAACCCATATCCTGCAGTGATATTTCAAAATCTTTTGGTTCTTCTTTTAAATTAATTTGCTAACGTAGTCCTTGTATGAAATTCTCACTAAAAAAATTGATTCTGAGAGAAATAATAAATATAAAAGATAAAATAATAAATGTATTATGATTAGGATCGAAAGTTAACCCCAACTATCTCCAAAATGATTACGTTATTTTGGCAAGTTGGTCCACAAATGTGATAAGATTGGAACGGATAGATATATGATCTTGTTCTAATGAAAAAAGGGAATATTATAAAGTGCATGATGATGCTTATTCACAATATACCCATGATTATGTGAGCTTAGAAAGGTTAACAATGCTCAATAGTTGGGAGCTTTAAATAAAAGGAACCAGTCCGAATCTTTGAAAAACGCCAATAAAATAACATTAGAGCAACGGATGGCCCAAATTAACAAGTAAAAGGGAAAAGGAGATGGGATTGAAATCTGAAGATCTAATGATGTACGGGAAAAAGCAGTCGCAGGGCAGAACATAGCCAATATATATACAATCACACTTCAAAAAAAAAAAAAAGAAAAGGAAAAGGAAATGAAAAAGAAACACACACACACATAAACAAAGATGCCCAATTTGCAGGGGAAGGAAGTTTGGCACCACGTGGGGTGTGGCAAGTTTGGCTCTTTTCTTTGAGGGGGACTGACTCTGAGGCAGGCGCACTCACAAAACACCAAACACGAGACACCCACTCACACTCACACACACACAACACCATCTTCTTCTCTCTGTGTTCGCCTGTCGGAATGGCTGACGCCGACTCCGACGACCGCTTGCCTCCTGGTTGGACTGTCGAAGTTAAGGTCAGGAAGAATGGTCGACGAGACAAGGTAATTGAGGACGTTCTCCTGCTTCCTTTTTTTTTTTTTTTTTTGAGGTTGTGTTTCTCTTGAAATGTGAGATCTTTTACCTTTTTTTGTTGTTATAAGTTTCTTCTGTTTTACCGGAGTGAGATCTGTGACTTTGTTGGTTGAAGTGGACGACATTTGAGGAATTGGGGTGTTTTTTTTTCCCTCATGTTTTTATTTGAGGTTGTTTTTTGGAGGTAGGTTAGGTTTTCGCTAGTTTTTTCAGAAGTCTTCAAAGAAGAGTCTTTTTTTTTTTTTAAAAGATATGAGTGGTTGTAGTTTGCGTGGTTAATAGGAAAATGGAATTTCTGTGTTGCTTACATTTTGGTTAAATCTGTTGTTTGCATGTTCTCTTGGGACGTTTTGTGGCTTGTTTTTTGTAAATATATCGCCCAAGTTGAAGTTTTTAAATTAATTTAGGCTTTGGCTGCTCCTTCTCTGTGATTATAGAGTCAGAGGATTGCAATATAGGAAGAGTATTACAGGTCCTCTACTCCTCTCTTCTCTGAATATCTGGGTTAAGAGCCTATGAAAGTGTTTTGAATGTTGGCGAACAAGTTTTGAGAGTTTATGAAGCATACAATCTTTTAGTGTGAGATGTATTTCTCATAAGTACTGGATACCCGTGTTTAGAAACATTATTGAAACTCATTTGTAAGCAGCTATAGCCTATATTGGACCGTACAAAGAAGAAGCACCCCCCCCCCCCGGGGGCGAAATAATGACCAAAGATGTGTTCCTGTTTCTTTTTTAATTAAACCCCCTTAGAAATATTTGTTAGCTTCAGAGACAAAGATGTTCAATCCGGCTATGAAACCTATGCTGGTGCTAAGTTCAATTATTTACTTACATGGAATCAAGGCTATCAAATCGGAATACGAATCGGGAATCAAAAATCCTATTTTTGGAATCGTAAATCGAATCATATCGTGTATCGTAAGATTCATGATTAATTATTAAGGATGATATAACTGTAATTTTTCAATAAGAAAACATAAAAAATTTGTAGATGTCAGCATTTTAATGGTAAATAACACTTTATATTTTATAAAACTAGCATTTAAAGAGTAAACATCATAGCAATGAAACCAATAGAATTTAAAAGAATAAAAATTTTCTAGTATAGGGATAAAGATACATCGAAACATATCGTGAATCGTAAGATTTATGATGATTATGGCCTGTATCACATGATTCAAGTGCGATACATGCATATAAAAGATACATCAATAGATTCGTATTTTTTCCACTTATTTTCGAATCGAATCGTAAGATATGAATCGAGATTCATAAGATTCTGACTACCATGCATGGAATGGTAAAATATCCTCTTTCAAAATCTCATATCATGTTTACTTCCATTTTAACATGTTTCCTGGTTAATGATAGCAAAACAAGCAGTAAACCAACTTTTATATTTTTTTGTCTCTAGCGATTGCTTTGCAGAGTCAGAAGGACACAAGGCATTGAAATTCTAAATGACCATTTAGAATGATGGTTCAACTTAAATCTTATGAATTTTGCACTTATCGCAGTTTTACTTTTCTCCTTCAAGTGGACTAAAATTCAATTCCATGGTAGAGGTTTCTCGATATATTGACTAAGTTCAGAACAATCAAGTCAGCGTCTCGAACATTTCAGAAAATGTCTGCCTACAAATCCTCTTTGATGATCATATATTGTCTTTGTCATACATCTATTTGGTCCTATCAACTAATGTGAGAAAACTTTGCTTCTTTAAGCAATCTAGGTTGTAATTGGGAAAGGTGTTGCAGAAGGGTTACCAGAAGGATGGATAAAAAAAACCAGAGTCACAAAAAAGAGTTCTACAGTAAGAAGAGATTCGGTAAACATTACCATATCACCTTCTATTGAATAAAATTGCTTCCCAAATTGGTTTTCATGTAAGCATTTTCAGTATTTTGTATTTTGGCCTCTGAAATTTACCAATTTTGATTCACATTTCCATGTCTTTTGAGCTTCTGAAAGATGAAATTATATCTTGTATTTTGAGCTGTTAACTAGTCTTGATGTCTGATTCACTTCAAATTATATGCTGAATCTGCAGTACTACATTGATCCTGTAAGTGGGTATATATTTCGATCTATAAAAGATGCTGTTCGCTATCTTGAATCTGGGGAGATAGGAAGAAATGCAATCAAACCCAAAGATAAAGACAGCGGAGATATGGATTTGAAAGATGACATTTTCTCTGTAAGGGTGGCTATTATTTGAGTTCTTCCAGTTTATACATTTACTTAAGATCTTAAGACAAACCTGAAGTTCCATCTATTCATCATTTGGATTTCTTGATGTGTCAAAATGCTCTCAACCAGTGGTGTCAAAATTGGAAAAGGGAATATATTAGCTGCTGCTATGTGATTAGCTTTGTTTTCTTTTCATTTGGGATTTTCTTCTGTTTTTACTTTCCATAGATGAGATTATAACCAAAGTGTTAACTGGAATAGGTTTAGTAGAGTTCTTTGTCCTGTCCTGACAGCATGAAAGAACCCCACGAATATTAATGGACATCTTACAACATTAAACTATCTAACATTTGCAGTGTGATTGAAATCCTTTGTGTGCTCAACATAATTCCCCCACCAAGATTATGAGTTTTACAATCCTTGCAGTGTGATTGAGATCCTTTGTTGGCTTTCCCTAATTCCCCCACCAAGCTTTCTAGTTTGACAATGATATTTTATGATTTTTTTTTCAGTCAGCATGTGTAGCCAAGAAACCAAAATTACCAGTTGGAAGAGTGACACGAAGCACTGTCATGGGTCAGGTCGCAAATTTGGACAGTATAGTTAATGGCCAACAGACTCCAAAAACTGCATGTACTGGAGAATCTATGTCTTATTCTGAACACAATTCTTGTCAGGGTAATGTTTTGGCTTTTATCTTTCTTTTCTTCCTTTTTCCCTTTTCTGGAGTAAATAATTTTGTTTCATCTGATTAGGTAAGCTTGAATGCCATGATCTTGCCTTTCATAAATTAGTATTTATTCTTATGTTCTGGGTTGAGTCTGCTGACATTGATAAATCTCTTGTTGAAACTAGGATTTCACATAAGCATCTTTTATATGTATTTGATAAGTTCTTTATCGCTAAATATTCGATATTTTCTCTAAAATAAGGTGCTTTTTTATTCTAAGAAGAATGCGATTCTGGTTGGAAATTAATAATTCTGCCGTCTTGTCATCTTAAGAAACCATGGAATTAAGTAGGTTTTATTTTTTGCAGCCTTTGGTCCAAGTAATTCAGTAAAGTATGTGTTCAAGAATCAAATTATAATTAATGTAACTATTTTTTCCGTATTTAGATTGGACCGGGGCTAACTGTATGAATATGTTTATGTGTATAGGATTATGTTCTGTTATTTTCTCCTCTTCGTGCTTGCTCATTGTATATGTAAACACACGTGTACCGTTCTGATTACTAATGAATTTTGGATTTCTCAACTCAACAAAGATATTGCATTTAATGTGCTTTGGTTCCATGTGACGATATAGGTGCAATGGCCATCGAATTGACCAGCTTAGTCCCATCACAAGCTGAATGTTCAGATGAAAAAGAAGGGAAGGTTAGTTCAGGTGAAAGTAATTTCATTTCCAGTTGTGCAGATGGAGTGGTCCCTGAAAAACAACTTCCAGAAAGTTTACAGACAAAACAAGAGACTGAAAAGGTTCAAAAAGGGCTGGGAAAATCCAAGCGCAAGAAAGAGATTAACTTGCCTCGCCGCGCTTCAAAACGTCTTGCTGGGATTCAGGTTGATCCTGTTCCAGAACTTATAATAAGGCGCCGAAATGCAGCTAAAAATTCTAGTGAAGTAGCCTGGACAAATGAGGATAAATCCTTAGGTAGTTTTCCTAATGAAGAAACAAAACAGCTTACTGCTCTTGAGAGTGGATCAGAAACCAAGAGTAAACCTCGAAATTTGATGAACACATTGGAGTCACCAAAGTTGAATTATAGTAGTAAGCATTCCTATGGGAATTTATGTGCTCAAGAAAAGCTTCCTGAGAAGTCTATAGAAGAGCTAAAAAGTGAGAAAGATCAAGACTGCCATTCATCTTTGCCTCTGGGGAACACAGTTACTGTCAAAAAGCAAGGGAAAGACCCGGAGGGTGATACAAAGTTTGACTACTCTCTTGACTTGCCTCTTGGAGAACTGTTGTCAGACCCATGTATTGCATTTGCAATACAAACTCTTACTGAAGGAACATTTGAAACCTCCAAAAACATGCAGATTTCATCTGAATTAAGCGATAGCAAGTATTCTGAAACTTCGGCTTCTGCTAAAGGGGATGATAGGAATATCAAAGGGCAGAATGTGAGTGACTGGAAGCAAGGAAGCAATGTGTCTTCACCACCAAAAGACCTTGCTGCAGAACATGCTGGCAGTACTTCAGAATCACCATTTGGTATTTCATGGATGGATCCTTGCATAGAATTTGCAGTAAAAACTCTCACCAGCAATATCCCAGTGGAATATGATTCAAATAGTGAGAATTGCCTTCAGCAGCAGCAGCTTGGCGCTTCAAATAACCTGGGAATCGGTGAGGTAGCCCTGTCAGGTGGTGGCTTGAATAATCTGTACCAGACCGATTATTATTGCGGCCAATACCTTGGAACACAGAATCCTGTCTTTAAACAACAGTCGTTTCTGGATCCGGCTTTGCCCAACACTAGAAGTATCGGCATGGGGAACTCTGCTGGAGTGAGACTGCACCAATACGGTGGTGAAGATAGAAGGAATGGATGCCAGAGATAAAACAATCAGCTTGTAACTGTACTAACTTTAAGATTGTACAGTTAGGAAATATTTTGTAAAAAAAGATGACCAACTAAACTTTTAACATCTTTTTGTTTGTTTTTTTAGCATGTTATCCCTGGATCTGTTGTTTGTGTATACTGTAGGAGTTGTTCTGAACTAGTTTGGTCATTGGTGTTAGCTTGACAGTAGTGTAGGTGTTTTTAACCTTTTTCATTCACCTTGTGCCCTATATTACCATATTTGCATTGCCTGGAATCGTTCTTCCCTTCAACTTAGTACACTAATTTTTTTATAGTTCACAGTTCAAATGTCAAATGTTTTGGTTTGTTCTGAGGATGATTGCAGGGTTGTTGAGTACTAATGATTCTGTACCTGTCGCATTTGTTTACAGTGAAAGATTCCATGAAATATCATTGAAGATGAGGGCCAAACTGAAAGAGACACCGTATGATAAGCCGCCCTGATGTTTGCAACTAAATTGGAGGCTATACAGTTTTTAGTTGTCCCATGATTTATTATTGTGAAATTACATGTGTCTTATGGAAGAGCAGTGTCTCTGCTTAATGAAATGAGAGTCTTTAATCTGGTGGATACCCTGAATTTAATCATAAATTGGAGGCTATACAGTTTTTGTTGTTCCATGATTTATTATTCTGAAATTATATATGTCTAATGGAAAAGGAATGTCTCTGTTTAATGGTTTATTATTGTTCCATGATTCACCTTACTATCTGGTATTTCCTTTAAGTCAAAAAACCGCTTTTATAAAAGCTTTCGATGAGGAGAAAATTGATCCAAGACATAATTTCAAAATTCAACTTTTGTTGCTAGCAAGAGAATGTGTGTGTGTGTGTATATTTATATATTCCTAATTCGAGAAGTTAACTATATAATAAAAATCATTAGATAATTTAAACTCAAAAAGTGAAAATGAAAAATTAAATATACATATTTAAAAATAATTTAAATTTTTAATAAAACTTTATATCAGAAATCAAATCCTTTAATTTAAATCATGCAACCTATCATCACCCACCAAGATATTAGGATCAGTGTTCAAAAAACCGGACCGGGCAGTTCAACCGTGAACAGTCTAGTGGACCGGTCCGGTTGGCCATTTAACCCGGACGGTGAGTTGACCCGGCGGAGGACCGGGTCAACCCACCGTAAACCGGCCAACCCGATGAAAACCGGAAAGTTGAACCGGGTTAGCTTTTTTTCCCCCTTCAAAATATGTTTTTTTTTAATTTTATTATAATTCACTTAATTACTAACTTTCACTTAACTCAATTTTAGAAATTAGAAAACTATAATACTTTAAATGCTATTTTACTTGCATATGTTTAATGTTTAATTGTTATTGCTCTTAATATTTGTATTTTAGTCTGTGGATTGTAGAATAATATTTATTTTCACGTGTAAGCAACTAATATTTTCTCTTTTTTCCCTCAATAGAAACATTAAAATATTCATGTTTGATGAATAATGTATACCTATCTATATTTACATTTTGATATTAATGATTAATAATGTTAATATTAATAAAATTTTATTATTTTAATATAACCAGTTGGACCCCAGTCCAACCATCAACTCTTGAACCAGTGCCTCGTCCAGTTCTATGTCATGTCCGAGTTTTTGAACCTTGATTAGGATAGTCTTACAAAACAATTGGCAGGTTTTATTGGCACATGGCTTTAGATAAAACTTCGCTACAGTAAGTATTGAACCGTAGCATTAGATAAAGCATGACTACGTGCCTGTTTGGGTGACTTAAAAAAGTGATTTTTTCACCCAAACCTAGGTTTCAAAATCAGTCAGATAAACACTCTCACCTTTTTCAAAATAGCTTTTAACTGTCAAAACCTATGTTTCAGTTAAGTCAGACAAACACTCATAGCTTTTCCAAAATAGCTTTTTAACCTGAAAACCTAGGTTTGGGACAGAAAACCTAGGTTTTGTCAGAAGCTATTTTTTTCTACAATCTTAGAAGCTATTCTCCAGAATCTGTTCTCTAAAAGCATTTTTCAGCTTTTTTCTCAAAAACTATTTTCCAAAAGCTAATCCAAACAGGCTCGACAACATATTATTGCCTCCACATCTTATAATAAAAGTCCAAAATTTAAATGATTTTATCCCTTATTATAAGAGGCTGCATAGAGTTGTCATAATATTAAATGATTTTTTTTCCTTTTTGTCATTCATTATTTCTAAATATTTCATGCTAAAACATGTCATTATTACTCTCTCTCTCTCTCTCTCTCATTAATATAACCAATCATAAATAAGGGCAAATTTGATGAAAAAATTTATTTCAAACATTTTTATCACTTTCAACTACTTTCTTAATAGACGTGATTTTGTTTTTTGAACTCTTATCATAAGCTACTGAGGAGTACCTTGCAAAACTTTCACATAAGGCCATAACGTGGAAAGTCTGTTTTGTGTCATTGATCAATCCACACCTATTATATAAGAGGTTGACATTGATGAGGGACGATAAACTTTCTGTTTAATGCTTGAATTGCATACAAAGTTCAGTATATTTTAAAAAATTAATACTTCCTCTGGCCCTTATATACAAGACGTATTCGTTTAATTTCATTATATTAACTATGTTAGTTAAGTGACATCATATAACTAAAACACCTTATCCATCTACCTTTATTTTCACCATCTCTCTCTTACTTATTTACAATTGAAGTAGCATTAATAAAGATAATTCGAGAAAAATTTAAAAAAAATAAGAAATAAATCAAATATTTACGATTTGATTGTTCCTAAAAATATATCCTATCAACATTAAGGGAGTATAAACTATCAACTGAACTGAACCTACAATCATAGGATGTGCAACAAATAGCATAGCCTACTAAAAATATGTATCTTACAACAATCTCACAAGCATAGACTAATAAGAAAGACCCAAAAGTGAGATAGTACTTTTTATGATGATGATGATGGAGGCAAATGAAGAAACCTTAATCCTTGTGATGAACAAAGGGAGGTGTCATCATGTTCCTCTTCCCTCTGCTACTTCCATCGTCACTGTCACTCCAAGCCACCCCTTTCACCGGCGCCACCCCATGGTAGCTCACCGACCGCCCTATTGCCGCATGATTCATCAGAATGTACCTCCTCACCTCCTCCGGCAACCTTAGTGTATACCTCTCTGTGTCATTCGTCGTTGAAAAAGAATGTCCAGTTGAATTGGATCTTGGAAGCTTCTCGAACATTCTCCATCTCGATCTCCTATTCCTACTTTGCTTATCTTTGCCTTCCTCCACATTGTTGTTTCTTCTTTCTGTTCCTGCAGTGTTGCTGCTGCTTGGGCCGACTTCGTTTGGCACCTGCTCTACTTGGTGATGCTGTGTTTCATTCATCACTTCATCTCTCCTGCTGCTTCCTGAATTTTCATATTACATTCATCAATTTTGCTTCTCATTTCGTTGAATCAAATTATACACATTGCTTCTCAACCAAATTATATATGTGGTCTCAAGTTGACGCATGCATGGTGAGAAACTTGTAGATGCATGGGCCGGGTTCCAAAACAGTTCAATGCAGAACAGCATAAGAGAAAATACTTAGATTTTTCATGGCAAAAAAAAAAAAAAACTCTTTGTACATTTAATAAGTCACTTTTTAATTAATTTAATACATTTGTGGGCATAGCTTCATACTTCCATATGAGTTGCAAAAGTATTAAGTTAGGACAATAATTTTAAGCGCATCGAGTCAGATCAAATTCTCCAAATCACACATTACATGTTTTCTTGTGGTTGAAAAAACCACAAAATGACGTGACAAATTGTGCTGGACTAAAAAATTTTCTTAAGATATCAACTTTAATTATAGGGAAAATTCAAAAAAAAAAAAATTGCATCTTGATAATAACTATTCAAATAATGGGTTTGACTAAATGAGTAATGACAATAACAACTCATGAACTCAAAATCACATATTTATGATTTAAGAATTCAAATAGTGTTTTTTTTTATATTTTCCTAAATTATTAAAGGAAATTAAGTAGATCAATGGGAAAAAGACAAATAAAGGCTCTCCAATTATCAAAAGGACACTTTGATACACCGAATTTTGATAAGGACGGATCAGTACAATTGACTAAAGTGTCCAATCTAAAATTAAAATGAAAAGTCTAAAAAACCTTCAAAGATTTTCCTTTTCGTTACCCAAATGGTATAATTGAATATCAATTTCGACTAAAGGATTACCAACATGCTCTAACCACATTGATATTCCCTTATACTATTCTGGTAACGAAAAAGAAGAATTTGATATTCCCTTATACCATTCTGGTAACAAAGAGGAAGATTTTTAAGGGTCTTTTAGACTTTTCCTTTTAATTTTACATTAGACACTTTAATCAATTATACTGATCCGTCTTTACAAAAAAATTGATGTATCAAAATGTCCTTGTGTATTTGGAGAGTCTTTTTCTAAAAAAATTTCTAAATCAATATGATATCATATCAAATTCCAGGTCAAAAAACATCATATGAAATAGTTGACCTTAAAAAACATGTCACATCAAATCAAACCTCTTTCAAAATGATTAGTAAGCCATTTAGGCGAAGGGGAAAAAAAAAAAAAACAAAGTTCCATTGAATCACATAAAGCCCGGAGCATATTTATAGTACTCTATATATATAGTAATTTACGTAATTACCCCCGTCACCTTCGTCGTTCAATTCATCACCGGCGTTCAACTGCGTCGTTGGAATTCCGATGTCTACTTCGCCGGAATCAAATCTCAGATCTGCGCGACAGAGAGGACAAGTCACATGAGAACCTAACCACACATCAATACACTCCGTATGAAACACATGATTGCATTTCGGAATCAGTCGCAGAGTCTCATTATCTTCGAATTCGCTCAAGCACACCGCGCATTCCAGATCTCCTTTTCCGATCTTGTGGTTCTTTATGGTGGAATACACCATAATCGGAAATGTGTCCAGGATTTCCCGATCGATTCCTCGAGAGCAAGAACACCGCCAACTCACGCCGCCGTCACGGCCGCCGCCGGCGAAGTTGTTCTGGCCGGCGAAGATTAGCGCCGTCCAGAAATTGAGGTAGACCGAGAAGATGGTGATGAAGATGACGGCGCATACGACGGCCGTCGCCTTCATGAAAATCGCGAGGTCCACGTCGGCCGGAGACATCGACGGCGACGGCGCTGTGGCTGAGTGTGGGACGGCGCCGCTGCCGGAGATGTACGCCGTCGAGAGGAGGAGGAAGAGTAGGCGGCTGTGAGAACATGTGGAATGAGATCGTCTGGTTTGGATCATTTGGATTCAGAGATTTCTGAAACAAGAAGAATTTCTTGGAGAAGAAGACGACTCTGTTTTTTTATGAACACTGATTTGGTGAATTTAATTTTTGACCTCGCACTAATTAATCTGGTGAATTGGAGAGACCAAGCAGTTTTGTTTATTTATTTATTTTTTGTTTTTTTTACATGGGTCATTGAATTGAGAAATGAATCAGCATATTAGTAGAATAGTTTACATGTTACTCTGCATTTCTAAAATATGGTAAATATTGATGTTCTAATTTGGTAAAAAAGCTATCATACATTCATACTTGCCGTTTAATGACTTACTCAACAGAATTTATGACTATCCTTGAGGATTGAGATTACTAGGGAAGGTGCTAGAAATACATGCTGAAGTAATTGACAACTAATGACTATTACTATCAGTTATTACTTCTTATTTCAGTATTGTTTTTCAAAAGAATGTTTTAGAATAATTGTAATTATAGTTTTTATTGATGAATTTTTTCATAGTTTTGAAAGATTATACGAATGGTACAACTCTTCAAGAGAAGAGACTGACCCACAACATTCAAGGAAAAAATTAGTTCTCTTATTTGGGATCTATGTGTAATTGTCCCAATTTAGGGAGAATTGTACATAGGTCCCAAATAAGAGCATTAATTTCAGACAGGTTTATTGGCAACTTCTTCACTTGTTAAACAAGGCTATTGCAGTTGTTAATAATTGTCATTAACAACTCCTTGGGACCTTTCTGAAATTAATTCTCTTACTTGGAACCTATGTGTAATTGTCCCAATTTATTATCAGACCACTTGTCTAAATATGAAATATTGGGTGTCCATGTTTCCATCAATTCATGCCCCACAAGGTTAATTTACTTTAAAACCAAATTCAATGGATTTGTGCATTTGCTTGTTACTTTGATTCATGAAAGAGACAAAAAAACAAAGTAGGTATTTAATTTAATGAACTTGTTTTCCAATACAAAGCAATAATATATTTGGCATGGGAGAAGAAATAATTTTTTTGTCATGAAATATATAGCAATATTTATTATTTGATTACTATCAATGTTCAATGTTTATCTCTTTGATTTGTTATTTATAGAAATAGGGATAAGGAGCAAATATGTCTTAGAAGATTTTCTCAAAAGTAATTATTATTGTCGTGGAATATTTTTTTGGGAATAATGTTGCTTAGAAGTATTAAAAATGAACAATTCGTCATTGTCAATTCTTTAACCGTCAACCTTAATTTCATAAGAAGGTAAGACAATGTTGATACGTTTTAAAATTTTCAAAGCAATTTTAAACCAATAAAAACTTTTGATACAAAATAGTTACCCAGCGAATGAGCAAATTTCCGTAATAGCCTTACACACCATCAGCAACTTATGCTGACATAAGTAATCGGGTTTTAATTCCTTGAGTAAATACAAGTTAGGATTAAAAAGACTAAAGATGAGCGTAAATTACACATTTGATATGTGAGATTCATTTAATCCTCACAAAAGTCTTAAAATCTCTGGTAAGTAGAACAAAACTTATAATGGGGCCTCTACGATACTATAAAAATTTTGAAAAGCACATCAATTGTTTTATTCCTAAAAGTTGAGAATGGACAATTGAGTACAAAAACCGGGATCGACCAGGCCGGTCGGACTGGAAACCCGGCAACCCAAGCATAAGAGAAGGTTAATTCTTGTTTCACCTGGGGGAGGAATCAACCCGGGAATATTCCGTGTTGACCCTCAAAACCTGGCCAACCTTGCTATTGGACAGGGTTGGCTAGGTTATTTTTTTAAAAAAAAAATTCCTCAATTAGAATTAGTTCAGCCTAGAAGCTTCAGATCCATATTGCACTCATCCATTGTAGTATCACGTCACACCTTCTTTTATTGTTTCTTATTTATCAATTTCAAGTACTTGGGTTACTGAAAGAGTTTCTTATTTGAAAGATTGCAAAAAACTAGTGATGGACATTCTTAGTGTTGATGTATTGTGTTTTTAAAGCAGTTAGATTTTTATTGGATTTTCTTATATTTTGACGTTGATTTTGGTATGTTATGTTTGTTAATTATTAAATTATATTATTTTAATGTAGCCGGTTTGACCCCGAGTCAACCCTCAATTGAAACCCTGACCTTTGACCCAATGCATCGGCTGAGTCGATCCCCAGTCCGGGTTTTTAAAACTTGGGAATACTAGAATCAAGCCAAAATGGAAATTGAGGAAAAGTGTTTAATGGGTTGGAGGATTCACTACAGAGATTTAAAACCTCTTTGGATTAACGTATTGGATGAGTCACTGGACAAAAATGCTATAAAAGCTAGACCAAATGGTGAACCGAGAGACTAATAGGTCAGAGTTCACGGATCGAACTACTATTAACATAATAATTAATTAAAATAATATTACGTGAATATATATAATATAATCATATGAAATAAATATAAAGTTTTAATGTAACTTAAAAATAATAATATTTAAGAGCTCTAACACTAAAGCAAAAATAAAATTAAGAGCTCTAATACAACATTTTCCTCAAATATCAAGTTATAAGATGTTGAAATCATTAAAGAATATGATTTGATTATTACATTTTGGGGTTAAAGGGTATTTTGTACCAGAGTTGTTTTTTTTTTTGGGTAGATATGTCTTTTTTCAACATTTTTTAGGTGATGTATTTGGGCCCTCTGGTTTTTTTAAAAATCACCTTAATTCATAGTTGAACCTCAATTTCGGGTCCAACAGGCGGTTTAGAACGGTATAACACGTCTCAACCGTTAAAGTGGCTTAACAATTTGAGACGAGCCAAAGAATTCTCTTGTACACAGTTTGACCGTCTGATCCGTGTTTCACATCACTAACTAAAAAGATTTATGACATGTTGGATTAACGTTGAGAATATGTTGACACAAGTTAAGATAAAGCCCTTTTCACATATTCACCTTATACTCGATAAATCATGTTGAAAAAATAGCTTCTCCCACTTAACTTGAATTCAAGTATTAGGCTGTTCATATCATCAGTTTAGGGATGAGTATAGTATTTCCCATACTCACAAAATTGTTCTTTTCTTTCCCTCTCAAATTACCTTGCATTATCCAAACTCTTCTTCCATTCTACCTGGTTTTGCATTTCGAATTTCGCGTTCAAAACTTCAGCAAACAATCTACTTTCTCACTTTTAGGCTGTAGCCCCTTATTCATCCATTCACGTTATTACCATCTCTCTCCCTATCCCTTTCATCATAAACAAAACAATTAGAATAATGTAAAACCTTAAACTTTTTTAATTCATTTATTATCCCCAGCCCAAAACTCTCCATAGACGATGTACAAACTACGTTAATAGCACTCCAATATCAACATCTAAAAAGATGACTTCTCAAAAAAAAAAAAATATCCGTATACATTTTACAAAAAAATTAATTCAGTTCTGACACAAAATCAGAATGAGTTAAACATTAAACTGATTCATTTATTTAAAATAAATGAAAATACTTTCACACAATCCTCAATGAAAAATCAATATTAGTATATATCAGCTCAACACCCACAACCACATCTAATCGACATCAAATGGTAAACATGTAAACGAGCTGCACTGCACTAACATTGTCCTGAAAAATAAAAAATGGTCACTTTTTGAATATTTTTTCAACGTCAACCGATACATGGACTCGCCTGATCTGCATGTATACATCTGAAAAAGGGCAGTTTTTGTGCGTGAGAGAGTACTTTCTGGTAGAAATCATATAAGATATATTTATAATTGATTGATTTATCTGATCACTAAACAAATTTCAAATCAACCAAAGACTTTGGGGTTCACATTCCGAAGCAGAACTATAGAAGCAGAAGGTCCTCCATCTCAAGGGCTTGAAAAATTGATTGCTAGTCCCTGATGAAGCTACTGCTGCATTACAATTTCGACGGTGCTATGAAATTTCGGAGTCAGGGGGATCTGCAATCACAAGCTGTTTTTTTTCTTTTCCTTCCCTTTTCTTCTCCAACAACTGAGTCATTTACATTCCAATTTGGATTTAAAAAAGTTATAAAGGAATGGTTTAACAGCTAAAATTTCACTTCAAGATCCTCCTAAGCAGGGCCTGAACCCATTGTACCAGCCCGAACTTTCAACATTTCAGTCCTCTTACTTCTCTCCATCACTTCCACCAACCACTCTAAACTTCCCTTTATCCCCATTCTGCAATATTTCAAAACAAAACCCATTTATACAACTTCAATGCTTCATTATACTTGGGCGTGTGCGCATGAACATTAATTTGGGATGTGTAAGTAAATGGACCATTACTAACCAGATGCATTGGAAAATAAACTTCCTACTTACCCGTCATAGCCTGACACAGCTTCAATCATGTAAACTCTCTCACCCATCTTCTTTAGATCTAAGTAACGACCAAGTTCTTCAGCTGAAACTGCATCAGGAAGATCCTACAAATACAGTAAGGTAAATAAGACACCTCCAGCTAAGTATGAAAGAGGAAAATGGAAATAGCCTATCATTAAGTAACGACGAGGAAGAAGATGAAAAAAAGAGGGCTTATGATGCTTCCTTGAAGGAAAGATCAAAAATGGAAACAAAGCAGCCACAAAATTCTGCCCTTTTGAAAACCCAGAAAAAAGAAAAGAAAAACATCTTGCGCTCCTACAGTACCTGTTGCCAGCATAAGCAATGGAGCCTCAAAGTTTATGGGAATTCATGTATGTATTATTTATCAAAAAGCACTAGCGCCTCATGATATATGATGGTCATAATCCAACAAACAGGATATTGAACCAAGGAATTTGCTTACGACATGTTATAGCTTACACAGTTAAACAGGACCACAAGGGAAAAATTATTCTCACCTGCTTGTTCGCTAATATTAATAGAGGCGATCCTTGTAAATCCTCATGCCGAAGTACCTTTTCTGATATACAAGTCAAAGTCATTATATCACCAATGAGTTTTTACCCCCCCCCCCCCAAAAAAAAAAAACAACAACAAAACAACAGAAGCAAACACCTTAGAGCTAGGATACTGTAAATTTATAAACTATAATATAAGATCAATCTTACTAACCAAGCGCAGACTTTGCATCTTCAAAGCGTGAGGGACATGCAGCATCTATAACAAATATCACAGCATGAGCTTCTTCATAATACTTCTCCCATATTGATCGAAGTCCAGGCTGATAGAAACCTTGCATCAGTATCTTTTAACCCAAAATAAAGGAGAAGGAACAGAACATAATAACAGGCAGAAGAGCATGAAAAGTAGAAGCGCTTTGCAGTAAATGATACAAACTACTTATGGCCACATGCAAGCAAGCTAACTGAATGCATTGATGAGGTTATCACCATATATGTGATAATCATAATGGGGAAAAACACAAAACAAAAAGGGAAGACGCATTAATTTAAAAAAAAAAATATTTGAAGCCTACTTTGCACAAACAAAAGTCCTTCAGCTTTAAGGTTAACAAACTTGAGCTTCAGACAGGGAATGGTAGAATTAGAAAGGTCGCAAATTGCAGGATTCAACAAACAAGTAACAAAGTCTAATATATAGCTAGAAAAGAAAAGATAGCAATGATTATAAAGAAAAAATTAGAGTAACACGGCAATGAAGACAACATAAATTTTAGAGTAACCTTTAGAAGTGGTTCCTTAAAAGTTGAGAATCTCCTTAAGTAAAGGAGATTAAGGCTTCAAAGCTTACATTGCTGATATTTTTATCTACTTTTTTTAAACAAGAAAACAACTTAAAAAAAAAATAAACAAGAATACCTCCTCAATTCATCAACTTAACCGCATTGGAACTTTTAGAGGATGCATTTCCATAACATTTAACCACATAACGTAGACAGATTTCCTACAAAATTCTTGAAATAAAAAAATATTTGCTTGATTTTCTGGTTATTCTGTTTCAGTCTATCATAATAGCATAGATAACACATATCTAGAACCATGTGAGTCACTGTAAGTATCGAATCCATAGAAAGAAAGAATTTTAACAAAGCGACGGCACTGGAGTTTTCAGCAACTCATAAAGCCAGAATGAAAAAAATATAATTACTTTACAAACTAAAGTATATATTTCATCTAAAAAACCCAAAGAATACATTTGCCACTTAGATGCCCATACCTGACCACCCAAGTCCCAGAATACAAGTTTTGAATTTGATACTTCTACCCGACCAATGTTGAGTCCAACAGTGGGAACAATTCGATCAGGAGGAAGTCCTTCTAAGTTCGAATATGATGATTTCAACTTCTCCAATAAAGTCTGTAAAATTGTAATTTATAAATACTCCCACCATTCAGAACAATGAAGAAACATTTAGGAATTTGAAGATACAACAACTGAAGGCTACATTACCGTTTTACCGGCCTTGTCAATTCCAAGAATGAGGACATGAAACTCCATCTTACTGAACATATACTTCCAAAGTCCATAAAACAATGTAAACATTGCTTCTTGTATATGCTTGCTTTGTAGCTTATCTCCGACTCTCTCAACCTTGAAGAATAAAAGAATATGAAGTTCATTCCATGATACACGATAACTCCACTGATCAGCAGTTTGCTATCTTGACTACAGAACTAAAACGTTCAGATTTCTTGATCAAGTCAAGGTTGTAAGTCATAGATGAATAAAAATAGCGGGGGGAATCTGCTTGAGCATGCTGAGGAAGTTAACAGGTGGTCCTTCGGTTCATCCCCATTTAATTATGAATAGAATAACCCTTTTAATTTAAGTGTCATATTAGCAAATTCACAAGCACAAATTGATGATGCACCAACAATTAGATTCAACTTTACCACAAAAAAGTAGATTATTTGCAATCAAACGATTACACGCTGCAGATAGTTTGATCAAGAATTCTACACTAGATCTTAGCAGCAATGCGTGTACAATTTGAATCCTACGTTAACGATACATACAGATATTGGAATCAAATAAACATAAATTAAACAAATTTTAAATCGAATTGAACCACAGAGAATCAGAGAAACAGATCTAAGAGCAAAGTAAGTGGAAAGATCCTCTCATCGCGAGTCAATTTCATGAGAACTACGGAAAAGCTTCCAACCCACACCAAAAGTAAAGAATTTAACAGAGAATTATTAGCTTTTGAAGAAGGAAAACTAAACTTGATATAGATAGCACAAACGATAAATCATGCATAAAAAATAATTGATAGATGGTTGATATACGCAGTCTAGTCTGAAAAAAAAAAATCTTAAATTACAACGAAACATCACAGAGAGTGGATTAAAAGAGGGAAATATAGCACAGATTCATACCAAGAAAGCCGGAATTACGCAAATTCGGATGATGGGCTAAACTAGATTTGATCCCACCACAGTTCTCAGGTCTCTGAATCCGCCGTGTTATGAGGCCTTCTGCGATTTCCATATACATTTAGAATGCCCATATTGCCCTTGTGTGATTCTCACAATTACAGGCGTTCGCATTCGGCAATCGGCATCATCCAAAACGCATCTTTAAGAAAGAATAGAGAATCGTGGCCGTTTGTTTCAATGCCTCGTACAAGATGTCAACTTTAAATAATTAACTTACGTTTATCGTTTATCATCGTAAAAACTCTTAATCTCAAAATTGATTAAAAACAATAATTATGTTAGGAATCTCTCAATCATGTCCTTTTTAATAAATATAAAAGAGAAAATATGGGAAAAGAAAATAAAAGAGGATGTAACAAATAAGATATAATACAGTTGAAAGAGAATATACCTATATATTTCTGCCCAAAATTAAAAGTTGAAAGAGAATGCACAGGAAACGAGAAATAAATGGTAAAATTGGAAAAAAAATAAAATTAATGTTTAGATAAACTTAAAATGAATCCTATATTTTGGGACACACACTTTCACATAAATAAAGCTTATATTTTGGGACGGATCAAAATTGCTTCTTTTTTCTTTTATCAACAATTAGCTATTCATCCAAATGAATTCATAACTAAGCTAAGAAGCTGGTTTTTAAATTGATTGATTTTACTTGTCTCTTAAAATATGTTTAAATATTTTTTCTAAATTTAATGATTGAATTTTCGCATATTTGATTAGTTAATGGTGTCAGAGTTACCTAAGCTTATTTAACGGTGTTAACTTTGTCTTCAAATCCTTTTGAAACTTAAAAGACTAATGGTTTGAAATGAAATATAAACTACTAGAATTAAAGGCATTGTTAATCCTTTTAAAATAAAGTTAAAGTCCATATTTAACCAAAAGTTACCACAAAAGTGCATTGATTGTTTTGAAGTTTCCTAGAGCATTTCTATTTTGGGAGTAATCAAAGCATAGCAATTTCATCCATTTTCGTTAAAAATGTTAAAGGGAAATGTCAATTTTTGAATAGCCAACATTAATATTTAAATATTTAGGGTAAATTTTTCCTTTAAAGTTAAAGTACTTTATAGAAATTATAAAAAAATAATACTCCCTCCATCCCTTATTATAAAAGTCAAAGAGGCGAAATCATACGTATTAAGGAAGTGGTCGAGAAAGATAAATGTGTCTGAAATAATTTTTCTCTCTCAAATTTACCTTTATTTATGATTGAGTACTGTATATAAGATAGAGAAATGTAATAATAGTGTAATAAATGAGTAAAATGGGAAAAACTCGTTAAATACTTTGATAAATTTGAACAGGCTCATGTAAAAAAAGAACAAAATCATTCAAATTTTTTGCTCTTATATATAAATATAAGGACGGATTGTATACTTTTTAAAAATCTTTCGTATAATAGCCCGTACACTTTTATTTTATTCGAGACCACCAGAGTCTCAGTGTAATCCTCCAGTTCAATGGATGTAAATATGTAATGCAAGTCAAAATAGGATATATCCAACACGGAAGAAGGGTATTATTGGAAATAGAAAAGTCTCAATCGCGGCGAAGAATTCTAAAAGCTTGAAATGGCTGTTAGTTGAGCACTTCCACCCATTCCAGCTAAACACGGCAATTCATTCCGTCATTGGTACATTTTCTTTTTCGCTTTTTCCCAATCGTTTTCCTTTCCCTTCATCCCATTTGAATTTCTCGCCTTTTTTCTTCAAGAGAATTGCAGGAAAATTTGATTTTTGGTTTTCCCTTCGAAAGTGGCTAGATCATGGGATAGACTCAAATTTTGTAAATTTGATCGCATGTCTTTCAAATCATCGTTTTAGTTTGATCTGGGATCTGCATATTTTGTTTGGTTTAATATTCCATTTCCTTACAAGGTCCTGTAAGGAAGTTAATGGTCAATTAAATTAACTTTTTGCACATTAAAGTTCACTTTTTTTTTTTTTTTTTAAGATTTATGGTTCTGTGTTCATTCCTTGCTATTGTTGAACGATGCTAGAAAAGTCTTGAAGCTGGATTTGAGTTTTTTGCGTTTTTAATATTATTAATTAGAATGCTTTTGCTTCTTGATTGTCGCTCTCATTGAAATGTTCCTTTCTCAAATGATTGGGTTTTGAATGTGAACTGCGCGCATAAATGGAAGCTTAGAAAATGATGTCCCAGTCCTTACTTCCCCAAATATTGGGGGCACTGAAATACATTCATTCATAATCTATTCTGTCTTCCCTTCAACAAGGAAAGCCTTGCTTCAGACTATCTATTTATTGTTATAGAAAGTTTTAGATTAACTCATACATGTTTAGAGGTTCAAATTCCAACCAAACTGGACCACAATCCATTGAGTTAGTTGAATGATCATATAGTTGCGTAGAACAAAGGGAGCATTTTTTATAATTATGATGACTGGAATATTAAACATTATTTATCTTCCCTTTTCTGGTATGTTTGTCAGATTGATCAATGATGCTTTAGGTGGACCCTTCTCCTTAATAATGATGTGATCAACCAACTTTCATCACCTTCAGCATGGTGGCATATCTGTTTAAGAACCTATCGAAATGAGATGACCGGATTTTGTCTATTACCATGATTACTTTTGATTTTTTAGTTTCCCCTTGCTTCATCAAATCCAAGTTCACATTTTCTATATCTGAATTTGTTAATACTCAATAGTGTTTACCCGCCCCACCCCAGGGTGGTTTCCCTTTGTTCTCCCCACCAAATATTTGATATTGATGTTTAAAAACTAAACAGATGAATTTCTTGTGTTTTCTCAGATGTCCAAGCCACATGCAGATTGATTTGCACGCTCATTGTGTTTGAAGAGTTCATCCATTTAGCAAAATGAAGTAATACAATCATTCTGCTTTTTATTAGTGGCCTTATTTCTTTCTGAAGAAAATGCTTCATAGAACTTAAATTAAAAGCTCCATATTATTGAAAATTGTACACTGAAAAGCAACAAAGTGACAAATCTAATTCTATTAGAGGATTAATTTTGCTTACCAATGTTTTTCAATTTTTTTGTACTTCCTTGTTGAGGATTGATTACTGAACATAGATATACTTATGTTTTAAAATGTGCATATCATGAATATCAAAACAATTTCGCAGTGCTGATTTGTTTCTGTTTGAAACAAAAAGAAACTCCGCCATATTTGTGACAAAGAGAGACTGCAAATGTAAAGCAAGAAAGGCACATGATTTGTAATAGAGACTTGTAAGATTCAGGAAATGGTCCTAAGTTTCCTTGATTTGCCAAGGCCATATTTTTCTGCAAGTTGGAGAACACTGCAGCTCTACGGCTCCTGTGATTTTGTGAAAATGAAATTAGCTGTTGGAGTAAAGTAATGGTAGTAAATGAATTTTTGAGTTTTTGGTCTTGAAATTGTACTGCTGAGAATGGATGAGAATTGTGACAAGTTATATGATTGATAGGCGAACTTGCTTGTATATGTTGTTAGGGAGATTCACTATCTATCATTTCTCAGATTGGGCAGATGATGGAGTAGTCGCTTTATTTCTTATTGGAAGATAAGAAATGGGTTCTGTTCCTCCTCTAGATCGAGTTTATGGTAAATGCTATGGTCAATGGTATAGGATGTCCGTTGAGGTTTTAATATAAGGAAGATGCCCATTTGGAGGAAACTTCTAACGTTTAATATGCTTAAAGAATTTGCAGTTGAGTGAATGCTGGTATAAAGTGTCAAATCTGAGGATGAATCACAAACTTATTGTTGTGTTATAAACATGTGGAGATACACTAGGCTTTCTTAGTCTTAAGACTCTAAACTTTGTCGTTCAAATCTCTTCAGAACCAAGCAGAATCAACTGATTTAGGAAGTAAATGCGAGTCGAAATTGTCTTATACTTCAAATCCTTTTGCAATTTTAAGAGATAATGAATTCCAGACTAGATTGTTGGGAATCCAGCATAGTTTTCTTTTCATAGTTTTCTGTTTATAAGCACGTGTCAAGTACTCTTAATATTATGAATCTTGCATTTGTCATCTCAAAGCAGGGGCCGTGTAACATGGGATGAGGCCAACATTGAAGAAATTGAGGCAAACAAACCTGTGAGGCAGAAAATTACTGAGCCTAAGACTCCATATCATCCTATGATTGATGACGATGGTATGTATGGAGGATCACTAGTATATTTAAACTGCATACTTCTTCTACATCTTCTTGCCTATACGGGATTAAAACCATTTGCCCATTTGTAAATGTATGGGGATATAATTATGTCGAAATGATTTACATATTTTTGGCAAGTATCAAAGGTCTATATACTTATAGAAATTATATGCGTATATTATTTTGGCAAGTTTTAAGTATTTTTAAATCCGGTGGTGTTAACTGTTCTTGCAACGAGTATTTTCCACTAAAGTCATTCTACCTAGTAATAAAATTTTTGGCTTTTATGTGTTCTGATTTTTAAATGCTAAAATATATCGATTTATTTATTTGTTAATGTAGTCGGATGAAGTTCCACATTTGTTCCTTTTTATGCCCTCTAGATCCCAAGTGCATCTATTAATCACCTTGATTCCTGAATTTTTTAGATTCTCCATCAACCCTTCAAGGAAGTTTTGATTCGTATATTGACAATGTCGACGCAGCTGAAGATGGGGCCTCTTGTAGCAGAAACAGAACTGGACGATCTAGTGGCTGGGCGTCATCTGAGGATGAGACAGATGCAACAGAACAAGATGATGAAGGTTATGCTTTACCTTGTGCATATTCTAATTTTGTCATATTTATTTGTCTGGATAAATTAGCGATAGTGGATCTGTTCTGTACTTTTATATTGATATATTGCCACAATCTAAACTTGAACAGATCGGAGTCTAAGGTTTAAAGAACACAGAAAAGCTCACTATGATGAATATTTTAAGATCAAAGAACTGCGGCAGAAGGATTCTTTGCTTGACGAAGTAAGTGATGAAGATAACACTGAGCTTGGGGGGAAGGAGGGTTGTGACTCATCATCATTGAGTGCACGTGTGGAAGGGATAGACATTGATGGAAAGAAAGACTCTCACCATGAGCCAAGCTAATGGTTCTGGGACAATGAGCAACAAATAAAGTTCACCCAGTTTGTTCTTTTATGTTGTGGATAAGAATAACTGTATGCTTTACTTGTGTTTTGGGTATGAGTGTTAGATTTTCATTCTTCATCCACAATGATTATGGATCATCCAAACTAGCATGATCCTTTGCAATATTGTAATCTAAACAAATGTGATGAGTAATGACATGAACTCATAAGCAAGAGGCTTTAGGGATTTGTTTGTCGGCATGTGATTGTTTGGTTGGCTCTAAAATGATTTTTAAATGGGTACTTGAATATTTTATGGTAGGTTTATATCCCCTTTCCCTTCCCCTTTATAACTAACTCTTGAGAAACTACATTTAGATCCCTTTATTGACCGGGAGAAATTGTATGTATTATTGTATGGATATCAGTTTTACTTTATTTTGGTTGTGGGTGGATGAATACCTTCCGTACTATAAAGAATGTTTCATTGTAGTGTGTTCTAACTTTTCATTCATTCGTAGAACTGAAATTTATGGTGACAAAACAAAAATATATTGAAATGATTAATGAAGACTTACAGTAGACATACAACTTTTGAAATGAATTTCTATAATCATACTCCTTCCCTTCTTTATTATATGCTTTAAATTTGTGATATATTTATCCCAAAATATAACTTCTATTTCAAGTTTGTTTAGACATTTATTGCATTTTTCTTAATTTTACCCATTGATTATATTTTCTCCATATATTCCTTTCATCTTTATTACTCCCTCCGTCCCATAATATAATGTTATTTTAACCGAATTGCGGGTTCCTAAAAAATTAGTTAGAGTTAGTTAAAAACAATAAATGTGTAAGAAATATACCATTTTACCCTTATTTATGAATGAGTAAGAGAGGGGGTAATTATGAAAAGAAGATGAAAGAGAATGTGTGGGAAAATTAATACATGGGTAAAATGGGAAAAAAAGCATTTATTACTCAAATAAAGTCAAATAGGACCTTATATTGTGGGATAAGATCATTCAAAAAAATGGATCTTATATTATGGGATGGAGGAAGTATCTCTTATATGCCACTCTCTCTCTTGTTAATTCTCCCCTATACATTATCTTTCATAATTTTTGATTTTAACTAATTTTATTAATTTTCTTGATAAACATAAAATAATTATTTGAAGATTGTAACAAGGGATCAGGGGTAATAATTTTGATTAATACTTTATTAAAAATCGTTAATGGGTTCGGGTTCTTGGTAGGGAGTAAAGGATAGTACTATCGATTTGTGTAATAAAGACAAAACAAAGTGGGAATTTTTTTTTTTTTTTTTTTTTTTGGTAACTAACAAAGTGGGAATTTGCCAGCCCTTGGATTGTGATCCTCAGCCGAAATAAGGGAGGGAAGAAAAGAACCCTTGGCCCATATTCGTTCAACCAGACAGCTAACTTTTTGACTTGGGAAAATGATATTTTGAAATTTGAACCCATTTTTTAATGACAATTGAAGGGGAGATAAACTAAAAAAATTAATTACCAAGTCTATCCACTGTAGCTTTAAGAAAGCTCAGTAGGAAAATATCATTCTTTGGTTCAAGCGATAAATATCAAAAATAGTTTCTAAAAACTTCTGACACCTGTTTCTATTTATAAATAAACCTATTTAAATTACACATATCAAAGAAATGTAGTTAAGTCATTGGAAATATCTACAATTGATCAATCTTTTCAATTTTACCCTTATTTAAAAATAAATATCACATTCTCTTTTTTACATTTATCAAACTTCTCTCTCGCATTAATAAGAGGCAAAATTATATCACTCACATTAATTGCTCTTAAGGTGGATCTATAATAAGGAACAAATTTTTTTCACAAACTGGATTTATAAATAGGAACAAAGTGGTATTTTATATTCACTCTGATCTAATAAGACATGAATTAAGAATGATCGTATTCCAATAAAATTGGTTAAAGTATTGATCTTGTCCTGAAATTCAAATGATTTCCATTAAGTACATTAAACTGTAAAACTATATTACTTATTACTCTCTCCTATTATTCTTATCAAATGCCACCGTATTCCTTATTATAATTCCACCCTAACTACTTCTCATATATCAAAGAGTGGGAGTTATATCATTAAATATGATATACTTATAAAACTTTTGCCAACTTTGCTCTCATTTAAAAATAGGTATTAAAATAATATTTTATGCAACACAAACCTTTTTTATCATCCTTCCTATTTCTAATTTAGGGGTAAAACAGTTACAATAGCATTAATTGTTTCTAGACTGGACTTATATTTAGGAGCAAAAAATTTGTGGTGGTTGGACTTATAATAAAGAATAGAGTGGTATATTTAGATAATGATTTATTTATAAAATATTAAAAATGATTATTGATGATCTCCATAATGGGCATTTGGTAGCCGACTCTAGAGATGGGTGAGGAGGCTAATGTACTGATTTAAAAAAGGAATAAAGAATGATTCTCAGGAAATAAATATCTAACCTTTTTGTTTTATTTTTTGTTTCGTTTTGGCAGAATGAAATAAATAAATATCTAACAGAGGTAGGGTCCCACACAAGAAGAATGCAGGCACCAAATTGGGTGACTCGCTCACTCTTCCCGAGAAGCAAAGGTATTTTCATCTCCCTTTCGTTCCACAGGTGCCCTCCTGGGCCCCACCCCTATCATCCCCTATCGAATTTTCAATTTTCTCCTTAGAAAGAAAATACCACTCCTATTTTTTTTTAAAAAAAAAAAAAACTTCATAATCATACATGCACAATGCTATATAATACTGGTCAAAAGAAAGCTGCTGAATTAGATTAGAATTGATTAGTGGATAAAATATCAATCAATCAAATCCTCCAAGAAAATATCTAGGGTTTTACAGATCAGCGACTTCAAATCGTGTTTCAGAAGCGATCAGTTTTCACGAGTCGTGCCTCTTTTCTCTCCTTCTCTGATCTCCTCCTCTTCACATTCCCTCGCTTTGACCGCCGATCGAAGATGGAGTCGCCGGCGTCGTTTTGGACGGACAAGAAGCACGTGGAGTTCCTGAACTCCATAGAAGCATCTTTCGTCACCGCAATGCTAGAAAATAGCTGTAGCTCAATCCGCCGTCCTTTGATTGAGGCGTCGGAGTCGGAATCGACGTCGGATCTGAATCTCCACCGTACCGTCGCCGTCAAGAATAGGGTTTCAGGTAATATAATCTTCACTCTCATTTCTTTCTTTCAGAACCAGATGGTTAAGGCTGTGTTTGGTTCCACATTCTCAGTAACTTTCACTTTTTCCGGTGCCGGAGGCTGAGGGAGTGGTGGTGGGTTTAATGTAGAAAGTGGAGAAATTTTTTAGAATCACACGCCGTCATCTCCTGTATTCTCACCAACCATATTTAAACACGTAATGCTGATTTTAATTTAGCTGGTGACCTAAAACAACAACATTAGGCCGCTGATAAAGAGACTTCAATTAATTGTTTTAGGGTGCCCATCCATATTAAAATGATAAAATCTCGACCTTATACATTACTGAGGGAGCTAAGAATTTCTAGTTGAAATTAAGTGTTGGATTTTTTTTTTTAAAATTTACTCGATTCCCCCGCTAAACAGAACTTTACCATTTTCATTTCTTTTTAATTTCAAACATTTTTACTTAGTATTTGTATTAAAATTATCGCCGAATCAGTGCATGTCCGTGTGATGTATAATGAAAGGAAAACTGGTAAAAAAAAAAGACTCAATGCGATCTAAAGACACCTCAGTTTTGTTTAAGTCTCAAGTGCAGCCATTGTGTGAGGGTGCAACTTTTCTTTAACTATACACTAATTATATTAAGTTGTTTGAAATGAATAAAGAAGTTATTTTCGTCTTTATATATATATATATTTATATATAAAGATCATCTTAATTGATTCATGGAGTAAAAATGTTGTAAATTAGTTATTTGTAATTAATATTAACGGTAAGAAAAATTTAGACGGGAGGGGAAAACCTTATATAATAAAGGGTTAATGCTATTACTAGTTTTAATTTTATAATTTGATCAAATTTTAGCTAATCTCAATGTTATTTTTTATTCTTGTAATTTAGTCAGGAATTGACCTGAGTTTACGGTTTTTTGTTGTTTTGATTGGTATAGTTAAACTTACTCCAAGTCCTTATTAAAGGATAATGACCTTAACTAACTCTGACCATAATCAAAATTTGATGAATTTTTAATTTTCAACAATGACATTGACCTTATAGTTGAGGAAAGGTTCAAGAATACAATTGTTACTCATGAAAACTTCAATTTGGATTATTTCCAAGTCAAATTCTGCGATTTGAATGTGCGTGTTTAGCCTATTTTTTTAAGCCTGTCTGATTCTTGGTGATGAAATGGAGAAATGTTGGCTGTCAGTTTTTGTTTGTTAAAAATCTTTTTTTTTTTTTTGGCGAGCTTTTGTTAAAATTCTTGGGAGCTTATTGTGACTTGCGAATAGAAAGTTGATGGTGTAAAGTTGGCAGGAAGGTGCAGAATAATGAAAGGGAGAAGAAGTATGAGACGAAGATCATATCAAGCCTGCAATTTTAATTCTTTACAAGATCAGGTACCTTTCTTTCACATTAATGTTACGTGTACGTTTGATTTATTAGTTACGAACATGAATATTTTGGACTTCTAGGATGCTAATTTAAATTCAATGATATTCATATGAATCACGTAGACGACGCCGTTAGGCATTTGTCACCTCACGCCCATTTTTAAGTACTCCCATAAAACTAATCTTTCATTGAATCTTTTAATCGTTTCTTGTGTGTACAATTCATGATATATTGCCTATATCCTAAAAAGCAGTAATTAATTAAATATGCCTAGCCGATGAGAAGCTAACAAAACGAGGGTGACGTAGATATATTCCCCTAATTAACTTGTAAATATCCTCCCCACCTTAAACACGGATATGAATTTTTTGTTTCATGTGTCCAGTAGTCTTCTGGGTTGGGCTCCTAGCATACTTGAAATGATTCTCGCATTTGGAGAGATACTCATTAAATGTGTGGTAACAACATAATGAACACATAACCAACAAACTATTTATATTTTCTAAGATTAACTTTTTAATATGTCATTTAAATAAGTTTATGATGTCAGAGTGATTTTTTTTCAAATATAAATTACATAATATTAAATTGACACACCCACTTCAGCTTGGAAAACCAATTGGGATAAAGCTCACTCTTACAAAGACTAATAACCACTTTTTTGCCAGCACAAAGAGTAATAACAATAAATCACATACTTACATATGGGGTAAGCAAAATCAAACCAATACCAAACACTAAACCGAACTGAATTAAGTTCGGTTTTTTCGGTTTTCAGTTTGTTTGGTTTTTTTAATTTGGTTGTTCGGCTTTTAGTTCGATACCTTAAAAAATAATTTATTTAAAACCGAAAAACCGAAATATTAAATAAATTAAATAAAATATTTTTTCTGTATTTTTCTTTTTATACAGTTAACTTTTAAAATTCAAAATTTAAAACTATACTTTTTGTTTTTCTTATTTTAATTTAAAAAATGATATGTCTTATATCATTCATCAATATTTAGTTTTTAGAATTTTTATTATGCTTTTTTTTATAGAGTAATGTTGAATACATTTATTTTCTTGGTATTTTGCATTTTTCTTAGAAATCTTATATTGTGTTTCTAGTTTATATATTGTATTATGTTATTTGAGATCTTATTGAAGTTATTAGGTTTATAATTTGTATTAAGTTTTACTTATTGAAAATTCAAAAAATCTAATTTAACTGTGAAGGAAAAAAATTTCAGTTTTTTGGATAAAAACCAAAATTAAACCGAATTATTTTGATTAATTTGGTTCAATTATCTTTAACTACTCAGTTTCGGTGCAATTTTAAAAAGTTTAGTATTAACCGAAAACCGAAATTAGAGAGATGAGAACACAAGAAAAAGTTGCTGGCTTTGTGAAATTGAAAAATCTATGGCACAAGAACTAATCACTAATGGATGGATGATGTCCCTACCGAACAGGTGGTCCCTCAGATCGAAAACAGACAACATGATATTACTGATGATTCAGAACAGGCAAGTACTGTCGAGTAGGTTGCTGCATGATAAGACCCTCAAATCCTTCTCTGATCTTCTTTCTTTTTTATTTTTTGTCATTTTTTTTAGTTTTCTTACAGCTTTATCTTGTTGCTAAAGCTATCTTAACTCCTTTATGTTGTACTATTTTCAAATATCAGATGTCCACTCTATTAGGTCTTTTCATGAGCCTATTTCTATTTTTGGTTGGCTTTAAATGAATTATACCATTAAATTTTTTTCAGTCATGTTTATAAACGAATCACAAAGGATGATGGCTCAACTTATTTATAAAGTCACACCGGATAAGAGCACATGGGTGTGTTTGTATAGATTTATGAAAAACTGATTTATTTAAGTTAGAATGAAAATAAGTCAGATTGAAAATAAGTCAGATTGTGTAATGATATTTATGTTTGTGTCAGCTGTAAAAAAAATGACTTATAAGTGACTTATTTTCCATAAGGCAGATTGTATATGTTTGGATAAGTTGTTGCTAGATGTGGAAAAATAAGTCAGAATTTGTAGGTTCCACCTTATAAGTAAAAAATAAGTTGTTTTAAAGCTTATGCTTATTTTAACTTATAAGTTATAAGTTACTTATAAGTCAGATTGACAATAAACTGAGACAAACATGCAAAATAAGTTACTTTTACCCCAAAATAAGCATTTATTTCCCAAAAATAAGTCGAGTCAAACATAGCCTATGACAATTCTGGCAAAACCGAGTGGAGGACATTATTTGTCCCCTAAGTAGGTTTACCTTCACATATTTTTTTAGGTGTTAAAGTATACATAAATTTAGAAAACTAGAGTAAAAATGACATTACCATTAAAAAGGATAAATATACCTGTGTTATAATAGGGAAAGAACCATACTTGTATGAAGTTTCTGATATCCATTAGATTAAATTATCTAATCACAATTGGTCATATGTTATATTTATTTCATATTAATTTATAGTTAAGTAACAGTACTTCAAAGTTAAAATACATGATAACATCCATTCGAGAATTTGACATGATGGTCGAAGAACTTAACAAAATGGTCGTAAAAAAACTTTAAGTATTTTGATATGAAAGAATCATACTTACAACCAAAATACTTTTAATTATTTTCATCATCTGCCTCCTTGCTGGTCATGACTTTGTGACGATGACGTACACAAAAATGAGAAAGGCTTGAAATAATTCTTCGAAATTGTCTTATTAGGGTTACATGTGGGTTATATATATTGATATGGTTAAAACTGATATATCAATAAATAATAGTTGTTGGCAAAATAATAATAATAGTAGTAGTAGTAGTTTAAATATAATTAAACCAAAGAAATGATTAATCTAAATTGTTCATAACCAATGCGCGGATCATTCCCAAAGGATACGGATAAAGAGAATGAGGGAAGAGAAGTGGTGTGATTAAGTTGTTTCTTTTCTGAAAGAAACCATACAAAATTGATTCAAAAAGATTCAATGTCCAATTATTTTTTCAAGTGCAACCAGTATACCAAAGTAATTTGTATTTTATGGAGCATTTAACACTATCTCTTTAGGTGGGTTCAAAATAGTTTTTGTTGTATTCAGCACCAACTTATGAAAAATATCTTAAGGTGTTGGAGATATCTGAATTTTTTTTTTTCAAGGTGTTAGATACACCATAAAATACTTTGAGACACTCCACTCTTTAAGAAAAAATTTGGTTTACTGATGCAGCTCAATCATAAAATTTATTTATTATGCAAATTTCAAAGAGACGTGTGTATATATATATCGATCTGTTCTGGATAATCAGATTAGGAGATTGGCATAATTAGTGGACTCAAAACGCTCACACCCTGCCTCCTTCTCTGGATTCATACACATCCCAAGTGTGACCCACTCACCAATCACGTGCTTACTTTTGTTATCAGCATCTTGCAAAATAATTGTCAGGTTAATTAATTTAGAGTACTCCATAAAATGAAACAATTTAATTTTATAGGAGCACATCTTTTTACAGTATTAGGCGTATGATAACGACTAACATTTTATAAACCTAATTAGTTATGTATCGTCAGAGATGAGTATAGGAAGGCCCACTCAAGTTGAGTCAAAGAACATAGTACGATTTACATTACCTATGTATATTGTCACGGATTTGGTCGCAATACCAACGAACCGTGCGGCACTAGCAAACTTCCAATTCTAGAATGCTAGTCAGCCTTACTCTTAATGCTGGTAAGCACTAAGTAATCACGAAGGAACTTATATTTGTAAGGAAAGGAACTTTTATTGATCTTTCTCAAAGAACTTTACAAGAGCTCTCACTTGGTTGGTTGTTCCAAATGAGAGGTGGTGAGGGGTATTTATACTAATCCACCTCCTCAATGGACGGCTAGGATCTCTTTGATCTAACGGTTACAATCGAGTCTCTAGAATATTCTACGAAAATATCTAAGATATTTACAAATATCTCCACACTTCTCTAGAATATTCCAGGCTTCTCCATAAAGCTCCACAAGCTTCCAGAAGGTTCCACACGCTTCTAGAGAACTCCACATGCTTCTAGAACATTCCACACGCTTCTAGAATGTTCTACACTATTCTAGAAGGTTCCGGATTCTTCCAGAATGTTCCAGATGGTTCTGGACTGTTCTAGAATGTTCTAGACTATTCCGGATAATTCTGGTTAGTCAACGTCTGCATTTTAAGTCAATCAGGAGCGGTGCGTGACAATATGTATTTCATTTATTTCAAAGTCTTCTTATTTTTTGGAGAAAAGAAATTTTAATTTTTAAAGAGCAAATGAAAGTATTGGCATCTCCAACACCTTTGACATTTTTTTTTTATGTCTCGTTCGGTATCCAGGGCATATCATCTCTCTGGCATATCAACGGCCCTGACTAATATGAATAATTGATTATGAACACCTCAACGGGTGGGACAACTGTTCAAGAGTTTTAACGTGTTACATGCTTAAGAAGGGATCAAACCCCTGATGATTAAGGTTAGATGAACTCCTTATTGCGAACACCTCGATAAGTGGGACAACTGTCCAAGAGTTTTAACGTGTTACATGCTCAAGTAGGGATCAAACCACTGATGGTTAAGGTTAGATGAACTCCTTTGCGTTCAACCAAATACTCCTGATTAGCACCTTTGATGTTTTATATAAAGGAAATGTTGTTCTCAAAGTTACTTGTATTTCACAGTACCTTTAAGGATCTTCTTGGCATAGCAAAGATTTATACTTGTTTGAAATAATAACCATACACTTAATTAGGGAACAAAACTAATTCAAAGATGAGGTTATTCTCTACTATTTGCCCAATTTTAAAGAACTAAATATAACTTTGTCGACTTAAAAATAAGAAAATCTTATGAAAATTGTTTTGGTGTTTTTAGAGCATATTGTATTATTCTAATTTTTTTCAAAAAAAATAGTGCATAATTATGCAAAGCCGGCATATGACTGAGTCAAATTTACCAAGGTTTGTCCATCAATGTTGCTGACTTGCTTCCGTTAATTTGACTAAATAGCTTCGAAGCTTTGAGATTTCCCCCCACCGATATTAAATGCACGATGGTTTGTTTGGATTGACTTTTTTTCATAAGGATTTTTTTGAAGTAAGGTTAGGTAAAAATCAGATTGTGTGAAATGATTTATGTTTAGATTTGTGATGATAGAAGTGACTTTTTTCAATCTTACTTTTAGAAACATGTTTGGATGATTATTTTTAAAATCAAGTTTAGATGAAAAATTACTAAAAATGACATTATTGTTATTAAATAATACATATATAATACGCATATATTCTTATTAAAGGCTTAGTTTCTACCTTATTTTAAGAAAAATAATTTGAAAAAAAATAATATTTTTAGCTCAAAGGATGATATTGTAGGAGAATATAGTTAGAGATTATTATAGTAATTTTTTGGAGATAAAAAGAAAATTTTATATTGAATGAAAATATTTTATTTGATAATATTAGGGGTCTAATAGTCTAATTTTCCAACCCATTTTATTAAATAATACATAACAAAAGGCGTGGAACCCATCAGAAGCCAGAAGTCACAAAAATTTGCTTATGGCTTTTACCTGTTCAGAAATCCTTTTGGTCCATAAGTCAGATTGAAAAAAAGTTGAGACAAACGTCATCAAAAACAAATTTTTGCTTCTGACTTTCTCACCGAGCTTCGCTGAAGGCTGAAAAGCCAATCCAAACATACACAATATGGTCCTTTAAAATGACAAAATTTTTATGATATGATACGCATGGTTGATGATGCGTGATTGCACTTGATTATTACATATTTTTATCCACTAATTATAGGAAATTAGCATTTGTTCTAGGCTATTAAATGGGGATTTAGGCACTTTTATACTTAGGGTCCAATATTGGAGAGTTAATTGCATTTTCATTATGATTTGAGCATATTAGGCATTTAACTCATACATTTATTTTTTATGGACTTGAAATACTTCACATGTGCTTAAAATTTCCATTGTAGGTGCAAAGAATTAAGGTCAAAGCAAGAAGAAAACAAAATAGGAAACTTCTACAACAAAGGAAACTTCTACAAAAAAGGAAACTTTTGCAAAATAGGAAATTTCCTATTGGATTGGTTGATTGGGTTTGCCTAAAACATTTCCTTTTTGTTATTTCTAGAAGAATAGGCAACCCTAGGCTTGATTGAGGATAAGAAGTTTCTTAATTGATTATTCTAATCACAACTTCCTATTTTGGCTAGATTTCTTGAGAGAGAGTACTTGGGTCTTCCCCAAATCTTTCCTATATGTTATGGGATGTCAAATTAGGCAACCGGAAGCCATCTTGGATAGTTTTTGAGTGGTTTCTTGTGCCATGAAAAGGGGAATCCGAATTTGCATGTTTATCACCCATTCTCTCTTAATTATTTCCCCAAACCTTTCCTATTTGTTAATCCTAGTAAGAATAGGACACCTAGGTCAATTTGGAAGGTTTTTGGATTGCCTCTTGTGCTATATATAGGCAACCAACGAAAATTTATTCTACTCTCTCACTCTTCTCTCAAATTTTCATCCTCCTCTCCTCTCCTCTCCACCTTGCACGAAAATCATCTTCCATTACACTCTCATGGCTTCCAATTCCAAAATCCAGTCAATGTTGATCGAGAGCATGAGTGGCTAGGCACCTTCGTAGGGATCTTGATGGAGGAAGGCAACCGGAGCTTCAATGTTTCTAATGGGGAGTTATTTAGTTTCTCTTGTCTAAGTCTTATTATGTATTTCAATTCCTTCTGTTATATATAATGGGTCTTGGAACAAGTGTGCTTCATTGTTTGATCTTTTGTTTAAATGATCATGCATGTAATTAAGAGATGTCTTTTATTTGTATGAACCTAAGTGTTGTTTTCTTGATATTATGCACTGGATATGCTTCATTTATATTCCCTTTGGATTTCTAGAATATGTTGAATGCATGTGCGATTGTATGTGTGTTTAGACACTAGGTCAAACGTTGGATGGTTCAATTTACTTCTAACGAGAGTCTCCTTGCATGTTTATCATGAATCTTCACTACCAAGTTGAAACTTAACGATTGCCTATTTAATTAATTGAATAAGCGATGCGCCACGTTAGTTGATTAAGTAGGTTAATTGGACTAAGAGGGATTGCCTTAGGTTTTTCATTAGAACTTGGTGTAAAAACTCCCATATCATTTTATAAGCTAGGAAGGTTGCCCAATTAATCAAGAGACCCATGTTCATCTCAATAGTTTTCACAAATCCATTTTAATTGCTTTCTTTAATAACAAAAATCCCAAAAAGAATCTAGTTTAGTTTCCTTAATTAATATCTCAAAAACTCCGACTTTATAGCTTTTCATGCATTTAGTTTCCTATGTTAGTTCATTAGGCTCCTTGAGAGACGATCCGGGAAAGCACCACTAGTGCAATCCTTGGTTAATTAAATTTTGCATTTGAACCCCAAGGCGTATTAGGAAAGGCTCAAATCAATGCGTCACATACACAATAGAGAATATGTACACACAAATCATCATGGGCATTGAATGTATGAAGAAAATTAAATGATGTCTAAATTATTACTATTAGAGATTAGATGAATGAATAGTGTTTTTTTTTAATGAAAGATGAATGAATAGTTGAATACATGAATTGATGATGATCCGGACGGATATATTTTATTGTTCTAAGGTATTAGAACATAGACCATCCTTACATTATTGTACGCGCGCAAGAGTACGGATCGCAATGTAGTATAAAATTATCGTTCCCACGGAGATTTGTTTTAAAATCCCAATTAAACAACAAGCTAATGAACTCAATTAAGTTGAACTAATCAAATTCTTTTAGAAAACAGGTTTTGAAAACTAATTTTAAAATAAAAATTAAGGAACAAACAAGAAATATTTAATTTATCAATGAACTAAGCCTAGGATTAATTCTCACCGTTGTATTTCATGAACCCTAATTAATTTCCCTTCCTTTAGTCTTTAAATGACAATCTATGTTTGCCTAAGGTTCTAAAGTACCTGAAATGCTCTCTCGAGTCAAAATCAATTATATACTTCTCATTAAACTTGCTCAATCTGTTGTTACAAATTAAAGAAAGAACGCATTAAGAGTCAATATTAATCTGACAAAACTAGGTCGATAGATGTATCTCTATTCTATCAACAAACCATCCGTTAGTTGATTTAAATTTTAAGTCTAGTTTGATTTACCCTAGTTCTACACCTAAACTATCTCTCTCGAATATAATTTAAATGAACAAATCGCTCTAAAAGGTGGCCAGTCAAATAGAGGCATTAAGAATATGATAAATCAACACAAATAGTCAACAGATTCTAAAAGAAAAGGAAACAAATTAGGTTTCAATCCATACAAGGTTTGAATCAATCATAGAACAAATGATTTAACTACTCATGAATGAATTAAACCAGAAAATACAAAGAGATCCCATATTTAATTCACAAAAGTAACAAAGAATGGAAGAAAACAAGAAGAATCTATCACCGTGGAGTAAAAAATTCCTCTAATTTTGATTCTCAACCTCCAATTTTGCAAACCCTAGCTCTGTATTTGTGTGCACAGATGAGTCTTATCGTTTTAATGGGTTCTAGGGTTAAAAAGGGGCTGATTCTCTGTGAATTTTCGTGCCCTAAGTGTTTAAAAAGGGTAAAAATTGAAGCTATGTGTTTCAGAGATTTTCAGGATTTTCGCGCAATGTCGTGACATCCTGGTGCAATGTCGCGATATCAGAAACAATTTTCAGCAATTTTCCTTAAATAACCTCCAGCTTTCTTCACGCTTTTCCTTTAATCTTTTTCTCTTTCCATGATTAAAATATCCATATTTACCTATCCAAACATGCATAAATGTGAGGGAATCATGCCAATTAAATTTCCTAATAAATTATCATATTTTTCTTAAAATTAATCAAATTAAGTTTATATGACAGATTTACACAATTTTATCTTAAAAACTCTTAAAATGCCCTTAATGCCCTTAATTAGCAATGATAACTCCCTAAATATATTCTAAATATGCCCTAAATTAATGATAAATGGGGAGTCATCAATTATCAACAACATTTGTCATGTAAATAAGGGTTAAATGAGAAAAACATGAGCTTTTAGTTAAATTGCCCCAAACATTATATACTTTTTTAAGGTGTAAAAATATAACATGAGAGTACGAACCTAACACTATTACTAGCAGGAACACCACACACAAAAAAAGTAATGGTGTTAGATTATATTAAAAGGTCCTCACATTTTGCTCCCATTTTTTAACATTCATGGGTATTTTTGCATTTATGAAAAACACAAGGTTAAGGAGTAAATTTACCCCTAAAGTTTTTGTTCTTGAGCTATTTTACTTCGGAAGTTTTATGGGTATAAAATTGTTCTGAAAGATTCAAAACGTAATAATTTTACATTTTACCGTTAAAATATTAACGATCAATGTCACTTTTTAACGGTTAACATTGATATTTTAACGGAAAATGACAAAATTGTTACATTTTAAAAATTCCAATGCAATTTTGAACCCAAAAACACTTCCAGAATCTAATAACTCTTAAGCAAAAATTTTAAGGGTAAATTTGTACATGAACCCAAAAACATACAATATTATATGCATTTTGGGTGTAAACCATGCCTATCTTTACCCTAATCCTATAAGTAAATTATTCAATTATTCCATCAAATCTTAAATATAAGAGCAATTATGAGGCTTTTTTTTTTCGTTAAAAAAAATAAGACATTTCGATTCATCTTATTTATCAAATTTATAACTTCTTAAAATCTTTTGATGGATGGCATGTGTCAAACAAGTTTTCATTAGATGAGCAGTTTCTATTATAAATGATTTAAATGAGTATTTTAGAGAAAAATGAGCATTCACCTTTTTTAAAATAAATAACTACACTTATTTACTAGTTATCTAATATATTTAGAATCATATAGAGTAGTATTATTTAAGGAGAATCACCATGAGATACAAAGGAATAAATGTAATCATAAAAAATTCACACAACAAATGAGTGGAATGCAATGATAAATCATGACGTAGGAAATGACAATATAACCATATTGATCACATGTTCTTGAAACTTTCTAATAATTCCTCGACAAAAAAAAAGCTTCTTGATTATTCCATTCATTAAGACAATATTTTGGCGAGGGTGTACATCTAATGTAATTAACCTATACTACAACTTCACAATACGGAAGCCCTATGAAAGAAAGTCACTCTTATTGAACTAATTCAATCACTCTTATCGAACTAATTCAAACAAGCCCTGAACAAGCGGTCCGGAACTTCTGCATTTTTTTATAGTGTTTTTCCCCTGTTTTTCCTTAATCCTAGCCATCCATCAAATCTGATGGTTGAAAAAAATTATAAAATATTAGTCTACAAGTCTTTCATAATATCTCCTAATATCTCTCCTATCCCTATTTTTTAGCTTATACTATCTTTATTTTTATTTATTTTTTTCTTATATATTTTCAACCATCAAATTTGATGGATGATTAAGATTAGAGAAAAGCAGGAGAAAAACACATAAAAATATGCAGGAATTCCACACAGGTGAACAATGCAAGGATGGAATTCTCAACCTGCATGAGTGGACTGAGATGGTATAGTAAATAAAACCAGGGTGATATTGGAAACGCTAGATGCGTGAGATTGAGCCATATTCCTCTACTTTACACTTTTAATTGATTCCAGTTGGGTCATGCAAATTTAAAGAATTAGTGGGGGCATTATAGAACACCAACATTTTAAAAGATTTCAACCACTGGTGCCTGTCCCTTTCACAAGGAGATTTTTTCTAGTTTGAATAAAATCTCAACTTTTTTTCTCCCAAAAAGTGTAGAAGCTTCTTTAGATGAAAAGAGCCACGTTAGAAGTTACCAAACGGTAAATATATGGGGATGTGTACAGATTCTAAATACATCCATCCACCCACGCATATGTATGATAGCCAGCAATAAGTTGGTCCAGCCTCACAACAACATGCTTAGCTCGAAGGCATCAGGTATCAATAGAGAGCGGGGAATAAGAGGCTGTTTGGTTCCCTATTCAACAACTTTTTTGTTTTCCAAAACGATAAAACAAAGAAACTTGTTTAGAAACTTGTTTCCCAATAATTGTTTTTAAAACTAAAAGCAAATTTTTAAAAAATAAAAAATAAAAACAACTTTTACTTGTTTTTTATTTTTTTAATTATGAGAATTTTTTTTCTTTGATTGAAATTTTAAGCCTAACACATATCAATCACCCAAATTACATCCAGAACGTCGTGGTATCACCAACAACAATGGAACTTCGACGTCACCGAATAGCCCCTAAAACTTCCTAAACAATTTTTTTTTCTTGTTTCCAAAACTTTTTTTAAAAACTGTTTTCAAAAACCATTTTTAAAAATAAAAAAACAAATAGCCCCTAAATTTTCTGAAAATGAAATCCATGAACTTTTAGGAAGTTTTCCTTTTTACCTATTTTTATCATTTTTTTTCTTAAAAAATAATAAACTGAAGGAAAATTTATATATCCTTGAATAGACACAGTACCTAAATAATAATTTATAACTATTTTATGAATTACAAATATATGTCTTAATTTCGATATGGCTAAAGTATACTTTTAGTCCTTTATGTTTACACTATGTTTCATTTTAATCCTTTATATTTGAAAAGTACACTTTTAGTCGTTTTTTGTTAACACCGTTAGTTCCATTTAACGGAAAATGCTGACTCATCAAATCTAAAAGGTGATTCTATAACTAAATGTAGATAAAAATGACTAATTTTTAAAATATAATAATGATTATACTAAAAAAATTACATTTAAGCATTTTTTGTCCACAATTAATTATAAAATTAATTTTTTAGATTTGATGAGTCAACATTTTCGGTTAAATAAAATTAACGGTGTTAGATAAAAAGGACTAAAAGTGTACTTTTCAAATATAAAGGACTAAAATGAAACTTGATGCAAACATAAAGGACCAAAAGTATACTTTTCAAACATAAAGGACTAAAATGAAACTTGATGCAAACATAAAGGACCAAAAGTATACTTTAGCCTTTCGATATTGTTTTAGCCCTACCTCAATTAAATTTTGTTCATAAGAAATACATATACTAATAATTAAAAACACTAGCTTGGAAGATAATATAAAAGTATAGAGAAGAGAGGAAGATTTTTTTTTTTTATTCTTGAACACTACCTCTTAGGCTTGACATAAATGTATGCCTTCGTTGGATTTGGTTCTAAATATAGGATACCAATCTACTTATTCTCTCAAATTTATATTTTTATTTTAATATTCTTATTAATCATATATTAAGGAATTTCTATCCAAAGGTAATCATAATTAAAAACAAAATTTATAATCATTAATTGTTGAAAATTTGAAATTAGGGGTGTTAAGATATATGAGAGATATTAGGGTCTCAAATATTTTTGTTATTTTGTATTAAAGATAAAACTAAATTTAATATGAAAATATTTTATTATACTAATAACTAGAACTTTCTCCCCATGTGCAATGTAGTGATGCATAAGAAATATATTAATATTCAAATCAATAACAATTTATAATCATTAATTGTTGAAAATTTGAAATATTGTTTGTTGACCTATTAATACCAGTGAACAAAAACTGGACCGGACCAGGCGGTCTGACCGGTCGAAACGAGAACCACCAACAAATCCAGCCCGAGTGAGGTATTGGTTCGGGAGGGCAGTTGAACTGGTGGAGGGCCGGTTCAACCCGCCCAAAACCGGTAGGTTGAACCAGCTCTCTCTCTCTCTCTTAAAAATGTGATTTTTTTTATATTGTTATAATTCACCTAATTACCAACTTTCACTTTACTTAATTTTATAAACCAATAAACTATAATATTTTAAATGCTATTATACTAGCATATGTTTAATATTTAATTGTTATTGCTTTTACTATTTGTATTTTAGTTTGTGGATTGTAGAATAATATTTATTTTCACGTGTAATCAACTAATATTTTATATTTTTCCTTGTATAGAAACATTAAAATATTCATATTTGATGTATCATGCATACTTATCTACATTTACATTTTGATATCAGTGATTATTAATGTTAATATCAATGAAATTTTATTATTTTAATATAACCGGTCCGACTCCGATTCGACCATTAACCATTGAATCATTGCCTTGCCCGGTTCAATGTCCGGTCCGATTTTTGTAACCTTGATTAATACTCGAACTAATAATACTCCCTCCAGTCCTATATATAATATCACTTTGACTTTTTTTGTGAAGATTAAGGAAGCCAAATAGACCACTTAATTTTAACGTATCTTACATTTAATTGTATTATACGATAGTTTATAAGTAAGGTAAATTAATTTTGAGGAAAAAAGATAACTAAAGACATTTTAAAGTTATTAATTTTTCATCCTTAATTTCACCAAAAAAAGTCAAAGTGATCTTATAATTAGGACCGGAAGGAGTATCTCATAATGACAAATTATACTAAAATAAGAGGATAAAAACCTAATAGTTCAAATTTGGATTTAAATAAGATTATGTTTCAAATACGAACATTGAATAAGTATTGTTTTTTAAATGTATTATAAATTTTATGCAACTCAACCATTTAACCTGCTTTATCGGTTAAATATTAAATTACATGAGTTTGGATTTATTAGATAAATGCTAATTAAAAAATAATTAATATTTTTTACCTGTAGGTGAGAGTAACCTATACAAAAAAAAAAAAATATAATAATTATATCTCTTAAAAATAAATATCTTTCTCTTAAAAATAAATATCAGGACGGGACTAAAAACCACGGTGCTCGTCCTCATTCCATCCCATTACTAATTTTGTCCTATCCCATGTATTTTTGGTGCGGGAAAATCCCATCCCAAAATGATCGAGATCGGAACAGAACGGTTGGGACAGGACGAAAATGAACACCACTAATATTAATGAATACTCATAAGTTATTTACTCCATTCATCCGTAGATAGACATAACTTTCCATGTCAAAAGACATCATTCATACTATTGAAATAGGGAAAAATCCCAAAAGTGAAAAACGACAATTCAATCCCTCAAATTTGAGAAAACCCATATCAGACCCTAGAAAGTAAGATGAAATTTCTATATTTTATAAAAAGACAGAAATACCCCTACGATTGTCAAGTATTCACAAGTTCAACAACACTACTCCAACAGTAGTTGAGGATATTTGTGTATATTGCTAATATATGAAAATTCCTAACTCCTCCCTGTAACTTACTTTTTGATTTCTCAAAATTAAAGAACTGTATTGTTTTTTTTTTATGTGGGGTTTTCTATAGAAATAAGTATATGTTAATCATAATCATACTCATATTCATATCATGAATGAGACAATGAGAGATGAATGATATATATGGATAGATGTATTTTCAAAAAAAAAAAAAAAAAAGATAGATGTAAATGAAGAAAGGAAACAAATAAAGGGAAGTTTCTGGACCATGAGACGTAACGTAGTACCTTCTAGCGTTTTCCTCCCCCCTTTTCCCCACTTCTCTCTCTCTTCCCCCATTTTCCCACTCTCTCTCTCTCATAAATTCTTGTGAGAACCTTCTAGAAATACTCTCCCCCCATTCCTCCTTTCCTTCTCTCTCTCTTTCTGGTTCACCGTTCAACCACATCATGAACCACTTTCAGTTTCAGGTTAATCTTCCGACTCCAACCTGACTTCTAGGTTCTGTTCTTCTTAGTTGTCTTGCTTCTTTCTCTATGGCTCCGCCGCCGGTGGATACCAACGGCGAATCCACCTCCGGTGAGAACCAGAGATCTATCCCCACCCCCTTCCTCACCAAAACCTACCAGCTCGTCGACGATCCCTCCATCGATGACGTCATCTCCTGGAACGACGACGGATCTACCTTCATCGTCTGGAACCCTACCGAATTCGCCAGAGATTTGCTCCCTAAATATTTCAAGCACAACAACTTCTCCAGCTTCGTTCGCCAACTCAACACCTATGTATGTAATCCCTCTTCTCCTTCTTTCATTTCACAATCCGTCGAATCTGTAATCTGATCCTAGTTTTGAATATTTTTAGGGTTTCAGGAAGGTCGTGCCTGATCGGTGGGAATTCTCCAACGATTGTTTTCGCAGAGGCGAGAAACGGCTTCTCTGTGAGATTCAGCGACGCAAGATTTCTTCGTCTTCAACGCCGCCACCGACGTCGCCGGCGGCGAGGTCCGGATCCGCTCCGACCGTCGCAGTTCCGCCGCCGCTGCCGTTGACGTCAATACCGACGGCGATGCCGATCATATCGCCATCAAACTCAGACGAAGAACAAGTAATTTCATCGAATTCGTCGTCGTCAAAAGCTCCGGCAGAGTTGTTGGACGAGAACGACAGGCTGAGAAAAGAGAACGTGCAGCTGTCCAAGGAATTAACAGAGATGAGATCCCTCTGCAACAATATCTTCTCGATGTTATCGAACTACGCTCACAATCATATCGATGGCGTTGTTCAAGGAAAAGACGCCGTGCAACCGCTGGATTTGATGCCGTCGAAGCGGAACCCCGGCGAGGAGGCGCCGCCGTCCTCCGAGGCGGCGGTGGAGGAGCTGAATCCGAAGCTGTTTGGGGTGGCGATCGGAGCGAAGAGATCGAGAGAAGCCACCGGAGAAGGAGGAGGAAGAGGAGGAGAGGAGGATACTCTGTTACGCCTGCATCAACCTGGGCCTGCGGAGGTGAAATCTGAGCCGTTGGATTGTCAGAACCATCGAGAGAATCAGGAGGCACCGTGGATGAATCAATGCGATAATAGAGCGAATCAGAGGGTGTGTAATTAGCACACGTGTGAGGGAACACGGTTAGGTTAGAATAGGAACGGCGTAGGGAATCAGAGTTCCGTAGATACGGAGAGCACGTGCGTACGAGCCAAGTTGTCACGTGCGTTAGTGAAACGGTTCGGGCCGATTCCGAGAAGTTCCTCTGAGATGCATTCACAAAGGATGAGTCTGCATCTTTAAAAAAAACAAAATTACAAAACTCTTACTGTAGTTAGCTATTTTGTTTTTGCCCCCCCCCTAAATTTATGTAGATCCATATTTTTATTTAAATTGGTCGCCACAAAGTAAGCGAAATTCACAAATGTTGTTGTTCCATTTAAATAAAGTACCTGTGCCATTCTATTTTATATTTCTTTTTTGTATTAATACATGAGCTAGAGAATTGTCATGCATCTAACATCTTATAGAAAGAAGGAACAAATTTATTGCCATATCATCATCAATATTGTTTTTGGGGATACTGGCCAAAAAAAAAATGTTTTTGGGGATATGTTTTGGTTAAATAAATATGGATGGAGTGGCCGGAACACAAACAAGAGCAGCTGGAAGCTTCGATATTTTATCCTTTCCATTTTTTTTTAAGAAAATAAAATAAGAGGAGGTGAATGATACTTTGATAGGGTTGGATGTGATGTGGGTGTAGAAGAAGGGTCAGTGGCTTTCGTTTTCAAAGGATGAACCGAGAAAATATAATAAATGAGTGTGTTTTTCTAGGTACTTTCCTTTATTTGTTTGATATGTCTTACTTTTAAAGTTTTAATTGATGATTTGGGATGGATGGTGGTAGAAGGCTAGAAGCAGCCAAAAAAGTGGGATTTATTTATTGATATTAGGATTTGCGTAAAAGAGGGCAAAAGTGGCCTCTAAAGTTCAATGATTGATCCCCCAACATATCCTTCATAAAAAGGCAAACTTTATGGGCTTCCTACCCTGTTCATTTTATTATTCGGCCACAAAATGAAACAGCATTCACATAAGCAAAGCCACCCAAATCACAGTCTTATATAAATCATCTAGTGAGTAACACGCGGCCAAAAAAAAAAATAACAAAATTTGATACAGAAAATAATAATACGGCATGACATATTGATATGTCAGAGGACTTTTATGAACACCAATAATCAGTTGGTTGGTTTGTATGTTCAAATCCACGAAATTACACTTGTTGGGAAAGATAAAAACTCTTTTGTGCTTTAAGTTTTGAAAGTGATTAGTCTCATATACAAAGGGACTTGAAGATATATAGTATTTGATTAAGAAAGAGCGATAACGTGGGACTAATTATTCTTCTAAAGAATTAATCCATCAATGGATATGAGAAATCAACAAGGAGGTAAAGAGCCTCTTCCCCTCCTATTCTTTTGTAATCTCTTTTTTGGTCAATCATCTCAACTAACAGAACCGTAAAGAATAAGAAGCTGATCACATCTTAATAATCTCTTTTCTTTTTTTTGGACTGACATCTTAATAATCTCTTTCAGCACATGATGTTCAACAACTAAGATCGTATCTTCGTGTCTTCTTCAATGCTACAACCTCCCTATTCAGTAAATGCGGCATACGTTATTTTTCTCTCCCAATAATTATTAAATTATTGTGAGTGTGATGAAAGACAAAATTGATCATTGCGTACGTTTGGCTTTCTTCAATGTCAAGTTTCCCTTACTTTCTATTGTGACTTAAGCATTTAATCAACCCACGAGATGAGAATGTACTTGTTTGACAATTTGGGATAAGTGTAAATCTTAAATGCTTTGCACTTGCACTCTTTTATGACATTATGATTTGGTCAAATATGCCAACTAATCAAAGATTTTCTTAAATGTGTGCCCCTTCTGAAACTGTGGGAATTTAACTATACCCCTTTTTTGCCAAGTTTAAGTTAACCCTTTAAAAAGTTTCATCTACCTTAAATTTAAAATGTTATTTATTATTGATAAATTACGAATCATTCAACTAACTTTAGCATTCATAAAATACTCCTAATCGAAACTTGACCTGTGATTGGTTGCTCGGTCCAAGAAATCAGATTATCGGCCCATATAAAAAACATTTTTAATGGCCGAATGTGTAAGCTTTAAATTCTAGAAAATAATTTTCTTATAAATGCTAACTTTTCATTTTTGACCTATCAAACTTTTATTTATGAACTGTCCGAATTTCCTGCAACTATAGAGACAATAAGTGAGAAAATTAAATTAAATGAGACTTTATTTCCCATAAATTTGGCATGATTAGGAGAATTGGAGAACCAAACGAAAGAGTAAGTGTGTGTTTGGTATGGCTTTTGGGCCACTAAAAGTGCTGGGCCGTAAAAGCTGCAATTCAACTTTTTGTCTTGCTTGGATACACATATTTTTGACCGAGATTATCATTCAATCGTACGGCAACAAGAGAAGTAACTTGAAGTTGCTTCTACAAAAAAAAAAAAAAAAAGCAGCCGTGCCGCAGGGAGGGGAGACAGAAGGCATTTAATCTAATAAAATAAAATATTACATACTCTCTTATGTAATTTAATAATAAAATAAAATAAAATGCCGCAGGGGAGTATTATTGGGTAACAGTGAGTAAAACACCTAGCCAAAAAATAAATAAATACTTTCTCACTTCTTAAATATAAAACCTAGTTAACTTTTTTTTAAGAAATTAAGGAAGATAAATGAGCCACTTAATTATAATATATTTTGTATATTATTAGATTATATGCCAACTTATAAGTCAAATAAACGAGTTTAGAGAAAAATTGAGATAAATCAATTTTTAAGTAATTTATTGTCTTTCTTAGGATTCTTCAAAAAGTCAACTAATTCCTATATTTAAACACAAAGGGAGTAATGATAAAAGGCTACGGAAAAAAAAACGTGGTGAGTAAAAAGTTGGCGTTGCTTTTTTTCTTTTTACCTGGACTTATTTATTATTTAGAATCTTGGATTTCAATTAGTTTGTTTCTATACTATTTAGGGATTATTATCTTTTACTGCATTTATTTGATATGAATGATCCTAGATTTTTTTATCCATTTAATTAAAAAAATTGTACGGGACATGTGATCCAACTAACTATGTAATTTAGTTGAGCAAATTTAAATTTATATGATTTCTGATTTATATTCATTTTTATCCATTAAATTTTTAATATTTTCAATTTCTTATAATTTTACTTTCACTTTTTTCTCTCTAAACTATAACAATATGTGTATTATTAACTAGAATCATGTCCTTTTTAATAATTTTTCATTTAAACTTGCTTTTCAAAATAACCATCCAAATATGTTTCTAAAAGTCGGATTGAAAAAAATTCACTTCTATCATCATAAATCCAAACATAAATCACATCATACAATCTGACTTTTATCCAATCTTCCTTCTGAAAAAGTCAGATTGAAAAAAAAAAATACTACTTCTCTGTTACCAATCCAAACACATAAAAGGCAGATAATATATAGCTTCATTGTGTAAGTTAATACAACACACTTTAACCTTATAACCTTATAGGTTATTTGTTGCCTATATATACTGTATAAACACTGACAGATTATTTTGTTCTTATACATTAAAATTGTACTATTATTTAATCAGGCTTATAAAAGTGAGGTGGCAATGTGGCATTAGGTTTGGTGCATTTTCCCCCCTAAAAGTACTTTTATGAAAGAAACAACATAACAATAGTGTGGTAGTATCAGGCCAATTTTCATTTTCACTTTCTAGTTTCTACTCTCAAGTCCAAACCACAAACCCTGATTCAGATGACGTTTAACATTTTAATGAGACATTACGCTATTGTAACTGTGTTTCTCATCCTGTCATTCTTGATCTTTGTATCTTCTAAAATATTTCCACAAGACACTATCGGCACATGTGCACAGTAAATCGCTGAAATTAAGACGATCGTTCTTCAAGATTGCCTCTCATCATCATATAAGAAATATTTTGGAGGAATTCAGTCAACAACAAGAAAAGACTTGATATAAATAACTACATATACGCGACTACAATACTAGTCTAAGGTATTTGTTAGATCAGTTCACGGATTATTTCTATCTTAATTACCATATACTACCACCTCTTTTGACTTCCATATTCTAAACTACTCTCCTTTGATCCCCTTCAAAAGCTTGAGCACCTGAAGCATGGTAGGCCTGTTTGCAGGATTATCAGAGAGGCACACACAAGCAATCTGCAGCATCCGAAGCATCATAGGCTTCGAATCGGCGTCCAGAACCTTTGGATCAAGAACATCAGCAGCCTGTCCCTTCTTGATCTTCAGAAAAACCCACCCCACCAGATTCCCACCTTCAATGTCTTTAAAATTAGGCCCTGTTGGTTCTTTTCCAGTCACGAGCTCAAGCATAATGACCCCAAAACTATAGACATCCCCTCTTGTTGTTGACCTCCCACTCTGTCCATACTCCGGTGGAATGTACCCAAATGTTCCAGCAATGTCAGTGGTGATGTGTGATTCACAGGCACTGATAAGCCTAGCAAGTCCAAAGTCCGCAACTTTAGGCTCAAAATCTTCATTAAGCAATATGTTGCTTGCTTTGATGTCTCTGTGAATGATGTGGGGGATGAACCCATGATGAAGGAAAGCTAATCCTCTGGCTGCACCAGTTGCAATTTTGTACCTTTTGTTCCAGTCAAGGACTTCAAGGGCTCCACCAGTCCTGTTTCTCAGCCAAAGATCTAAGCTTCCATTCACCATGTATTCATAAACAAGGAGTTTCTCTTCACCCAAGGAGCAATAGCCAAGGAGTGGAACAAGATTCTGATGCTTCACCTTGCCTAAAGTTTCCATTTCAGCCATGAACTCACGGTGGCCCTGCGTTTTAGCTTCGCTCAGCTTCTTCACTGCAACTGTTTTGCCATTGGGCAGAGTAGCCTTGTACACAGTCCCAAAACCTCCATCTCCAATGATGTTGGTTTTGCTGAAGTTGCCGGTAGCCTCTATGATATCCTCCAAGGTTAGTTTCAGAAGAGGCTGCTCAAACATTGCAACATTTATACTCAGTGGTTCCTTTGATCTGCTACTGCTCAAGAAATAGAGATTCTGATCCACGTAGTTGTTTAGCTTGTGTTCCTCAAGGTCTTCTGGATCATTTTGCCTCCTGCCAATGCATCTGTGTAGAACAAATGCAACGCTCAGAATCATCAGTGTGATTGTAATGGCAATCGCCGCAAGCTGCCACACATTAGTCAATGAAAATCTACCAATGCTTTTGATTGGGCAATTGACACCCAAAATCCGTCCACAAAGATTTTTGTTTCCTGTAAGTCTAACTCTTGATAGGTTCCGGCAAATACCACTTCTGGGTATGGGCCCTTCCAATCTGTTTTGAGACAAATCAAGGTAGTTCAGATTAACTAGGCTGCAAATTTTCTCAGGAATCTTTCCATATAATCTGTTCCCAGAAACATCGAGATACTCCATCTGCACTAGATTCCCAAGATCCAATGGAATCTCTCCAGAGAACATATTTCCATGGACATCCAAATTTGTCAAGTAAGAAAGGTTTCCCAAAGAACTTGGCAAATTCCCGTCGAAGCAATTGGCGCTCAGATTCATTGTCTCAATCCTCCATGTCATTACATTGGAGAAGAGCATCTCTATTTGGCCAGAAAGCTTGTTCTCCTGCACATAAAGACCAACAAGGCTTTGAAGACCTGATAGAGAGGATGGAAGCTGGCCAGTAAGCTCATTAGAGCTCAAATCCACGTGACTCAGCTCCTTCATGTTCCCACAGCTAATTGGAATCGGACCAGTCAACTTATTTCCCGTCAAATTCAGCTTCACCAAACTCCTCATTTTCCCAAAACTTTCAGGGATAGTGCCATTAAGCTGATTATGTCCCAGATATAGTCCTTGTAGCTTGAGGGAATCCCCAAGTTCTGGTGGAATGGAACCTGACAAGGAGTTACCAGACAAATCCAGAGTTGTAAGATTGGTCAGGCGAGAGAGTGAGCTTGGGATACTCCCAGAAAGCATGTTGTTGCTGAGCAAAAGATCCACAACGACCATACAGCTCCCCAGTTCATCAGGTATAGTCCCAGACAATTTGTTATGGGACAGATCATAAACTCCAAGGTGCTGAACATAGCTCGAATCAGGGATGGCAATTCTGCTAAAATATGAAGATCCTTTTGCTGGAATAGACCCAGAAAGATTATTATGGGACAGAACCAGACACTGTAATTGGCTCAGTTCCACTATTTCATCTGGAATAGATCCATTCAGCCGATTATTTCCAAGGTCTAAGGTTGTCAATGAAGTGCAATCTCCTAGCTCAGAAGGGATATTCCCTTCAAGAAGGTTTCCATTCAAATTAAGAACAGATAGACTTGTGAGATTTCCAATTTCCTTGGGTATAGTACCCGTCAGTTGATTGTTGTTAAGGACAAGCCTCTCTAGAGTAACTGCATTCCCAATCTCAGCAGGGAGAGAGCCCTGAAGATGGTTATTTGCAGCAGAAAACTCCATTAGAGTTGATGAACCCCACAGACTTGAAGGTATGCTTCCACTAAAATTGTTTGAATCAAGGTCAAGCACCATCAAAGGAAGCTCAGAAAGGTAATGGGGGATAGAACCAGTGATCTGATTCTTCATCAATTCTAACTGGACAAGGTTCTTACACCTAACAAATGCTTTCTCAATTCTGCCCGTAAGGAGGTTATCATCAAAGTCAATCTCCAAAAGTGAAGCGGCATCACACAGCTCCTCAGGTACGGGACCTGTCAGCAAGTTACTTCTCAAGCTGAGGTGCTCCAATGAAGAGCAATTCCCAAGCTCGGGAGGAATTTCCCCAGAAAATCTGTTCTGTGAGAGCAAAAGAGTGTCAATGTGACTCCACTTCCCCAGCCAAGCAGGCAAAATCCCATGAAACTGATTCCTCTCAGCTATGAATGACACCATGGGAAGCTCAGAAAGCTCCTCTGGCAATGAACCAGAAAGAGAGTTGAAAGAAAGCATCACAGAACTCAAGTTTCTGCAATTTCCAAGCTCAGACGGTATGGAGCCAGTAAGCTGAGCAAAAGAAAGGTCTAGCAATCTCAAATTCTGAAGCTTCCCAATGAACTTCGGTATAGAACACTTCAAGGGGTTGTAAGAAAGGTCAAGATTAGACAATGACTTAAGTTTCGACATTTCTTCAGGCAATGGACCTTCAATAGAACTAGAAGGCGCATAAAGCACCTGAAGCCTCGAAAGCTCGCCAACCTCACGAGGCAACTTACCCGTAAACTTATTAGACGCAATGTAAAGCGCAGTTAAATTCCTCAGGTTACGAATTTCCGGCGGCAGAGAACCAGAAAACGAATTGTTCGAAACGTCAACAGAAATCAAAGACAATGTCCCCGTGAAAAGAGTCAATGGTAAATAACCTGAGAGAAGATTATTACTGAGGTCAAGAAACTGAAGCTGACTCAAATTTCCAATGCTTTCAGGCACACTTCCGGTGAGTTCATTACCAGAGAGATCAAGAACTCTGAGGTTTGACAACGTCCCAATCTCTTGAGGGATTTTTCCGGTGAAAAGGTTAGTGCTGAGAGCAAGAGATGTGAGCTGATTCAAACCGGTGAACTCCTTTGGGATTTCGCCAGAGAAGTGATTATAACTAAGATTAAGTTCCTTCAAGTTTTTGAGATTGTCTATCTGTGGAGGGATGTGGCCAGAGAGAGAGTTGGAGAATAAGTTAAGGACGGTGAGGGTGGTGAGGGAGAAGAGGGAGGGAGAGAGAGGGCCTTCGAGTTGCAGAGTGGGGAGAGAAAGTGAGGTGACTCGGCCGAGTTTGCAAGTAACGCCAACCCAGTTGCAGTGAGGGGTTGAGAGGTTCCACGAAGGAAGAAGTTGGGGGTTGTGGAGGCTGGTTTTGAAAGAAAGGAGGTGAATTTTATCTGGGTTTTCATCGGTTTGATGTGTAGTGAGAGCAAAAGCGAGGAAACAGAAGAGGTAATGAAGGAGGAGAAGAGGAAGATTGGAAGGAAAAGCCATGGCGGAAGGAGAAAAAGGAAGAGGTTAGAGTTTGAGAGCTAAAAAGGGTTTATGAGGGAGGGAAGGAGGAAGAAGAAGGAAGGGAAAAGGTGACGCATTTGCAGAGAGAGATGGAGGGAGGGAGGGAGGAAGAAGAAGAAGGACTAGGAGGCATGAAATGCGTTGAGGAAGAAGAGGGAAGTGTCAGGAGGCAAAACGGAACTCACGTGACTGTCACCTCTCTTAACAGCAAAAGAAATTTTCATAACACAAAAGTTTCATGTTTAAAACCAACTAACTACATTCCATTACTACTACCGTCTTAATAATAATCATGCAAAATATAGATTTTAATGCAAACATAAAGGAGAACGAAGGTTCCTATTTCAAATTCAAAAAGACTGCTTACTCCAGTACATTTACTTAATGCTTCAGTAAACTTATATCTTGTCATGGGGAATTTTTGTTAATGATGATCCAACACAATTTTAAAAGCTTATGAATATGAACTTTTATCGTAACAGAATTTTATTGAAGGATGCATCTTAATAAATACCACTTTGACCCCTTTTTACAAGTCCAATTTCACAACAACAAAAAAAAATGCACTTATTATAGGTCTACAGAATAATTGATGATAGTGTTAAGTACATATTCATATGTGAGGGTAAAATCAAAAAGGTTTATCAATCTAGGACTTTTTTTTTAGTTGACAATTTTTCTTTATAAATAAGGATTGGGATGTTGAACTTATAAAGCTACCGAAGTGGTATAAGAAAATGGGTCTAATTTTTTGTCATTCTCCGAAAATGAGAAAATTTGGAGGGGGGAGATTATGTACTTAAACTTGGGAGTATATGTTAATGATATCTTGTTCAAGTCAATACGTACATGTATAAATAAGAATAAAAGAGGAGTTTCAAATAATGGATGATTGGATAAGAATTATTATAGCATCATTTTGTGATAAAACCCCTTTTATATTACCGGTACTATATAAACATGTTATCTAATTGTGGCCAAGATTGTTGTTAAAAAAGGCGAGAGTTGCGCATAATATTTTAGTCAACGAAGAAAAGGGAGTGGCTGGGGGGGTTTCAGAAATCCCGGATTTTGTCCCACTCACTTTTTTAAATTTAAATAAATGGGTTGAGAGCAATTCCCCCCCCCCCCCCCCCCCCCTTTGGCCAAAACTTTATTTTATGTTTTAACTCTTGTCCCTTCATGCTTTATATTTTCCAATAAACATACGTATACTTTTTTGATAATCATAAATACATTCTAAAATAGGGCTAAGATTGTTAGATCATCCCGCCAAGCTACATAGACATCTTGAATTTTTTTCCCCTTGCTTTTTTAGTCAAAATTTGTTATTAATTTTATTTTCTCATCGCACTTTTGTAGCTTTAGAGTTAAAAGCAAAGCTGTTAAACCCGGCCCGGCCACTGACCTGATCTAGTAAGTGGTTCAGGAGTCAGTAGGTCAGACCAGAGTCAACTCAGAGGCTAACCCGGTGCGAATAAAAAAAAGATAAATTAAATTAAATTTATATGACACCATCCAATGTCCAAATTGAAAATCAATTAACAAAAAAAAGCATTCATTTACCTAACATATATAGACATTCATAGTATGAAACTATTAAGGTATCAAATCTCTGGGCTTATATGTCTGATTTTTTAATTTTGATGCTTTTGGTTTTTTCTAATTCGGATGCTTTTGGCTTTTTCTGAGGCTTATATGTCTGATTTTTAATAGTTTTAAAAAAATTCAAAAAAAGAAGAGACTGACCGAGCTTACCAGTTCAACCCATTGGGTCAGCCGAGTCAATCCTGGGTTAGTCCAGGTTGACCGGGTCAGCACTAGGTCACTCTACACCCGGTTCAAACACCGAACCGAGTAGTCTTTAGGCTCGGTTAGGCGGTTCTTGGGCTGAACCGGCCGATCCAGTCCGGGTTTAATAACTATAGTTAAAAGCAAGAACTACTATGAGTATGAGGAGCCAAAAGGCAAAATCCCTCTTTTCTTTTCTTTTTTTCTTTAGAAAAGGTTGCTCATAATCTGGCATTTAAGTTTTCTGGAATGCCTCCTTTTTTCAATGGTTTTTTTCTCCTCCTTTTTCCTAATCTCAGACATCCATCAAATCTGATGGTTGAAAAAAATATCAAATATAGGCCCACAAATCTCTCCAACTATCTCTCACATCCCTATTTAATAGCATACACTAGAACTGAACGTGAACTGCCACTTCTACTCCAACCCCCCTATGGCTGGGAGTGAAACAAGGAGCTCAGGAACAGACTTCTATAGGCTTGAAACTGATGGATCGGTTCTAAGTTCAGGCCAAAGCGGATGCAGAAGTGTCATTCGTGACTCTTTAGGTAGGTGGGCAGGTGGATTTTCTTGTAAGCTTACCAATGTTCCACTAGCGATTGCAGAAGCTATTGCAGTCATCCAGGGACTACAAATATGCTGGCAATTTGGATACAAGAAAGTGGAGATTGTCACATATTGTGTAAAGATGATTAACATGTTAACGAGAGGAGTGGCTGGGGACCATCCCTTCAGCGATATTATTGAAGATGTTAGGAGTTGGCTGTCCAAGGATTGGCAAGTGATGTTCAACTTCATTCCAAGGGAGCTAAACAACTTAACGGATCATATGGCTAAATTGGCTCACAACATTGCAGGGAATTTTTGTTTCTTTAATCAACCCCCTCCCCCCAGGTGGAGTGGTGGGATCTTGTTCTTAGACCCCTTATCTGATGTATTTGCACTATTAAGTGTACATTATCCAGGTTTTATTCAAAAAAAAAAAAAAAATAGCATACACTATGTCTCTATTCTTCTCTCTCTCTCTCTCTCTTTTTTGGGTATATCTTCAGCCATCATATTTAGATTTGATAAACAGTTAATATTAGAAAAAAGATGAAGAAAAGTACCATGAAAAAACTAAAAAAACTGAGGCGTTTCGGACCAGATACCGTCTCCCAGACTTAAGTTACTATTGACCATTTAGCAAGAAAAAGTTAGTATTGACCAGAATCAAAGTAATAAATGTGATTGGAAAGCATAAATTTGATTCTAATTTTAAAACATCAAAGCAATAAAAATATCAAGATTTTGTGTTCAGATCCTTTGGAAGAGGTAACCATTGCATATTTTCTTTCAAATTTGATGTCTCCACTCTCGATATGACTCGGACTATAATTTTTCTGCTTCTTCTACATGAGAGTGGATGATCAACAAATCCTCTGTTTATAATTTAGAAAATTACAAAAATTGAACTTTTTTTTAGAAAATACAGCAAAGATGTAGTAACTTTTTGTGAGGGGCATATATGGATGATCTTCAGGAGCAGAGAGCAGGAAAAAGGGTGGAGTATATCTGAAGTTAAGTGACAGAAAAGCCCTCGAGAAACGAGAGGACACTCGGGATTGGGGAATGGGAGATTGTTGTGGGAAAATGGGAGAGTGGGGGGCATTTTCGTCATTCAAAGAGACTTGGAGATTCTGTTAACCGCAAATGATATGAAGTGACGTGGGAGAGATATTCTGTCCGGAAAGTTCATCGAGAAATCAATTAATTCCAATATATTCCCAAGGACCAGGCTTTTTTTTTTTTTCAACGTATGCATCATATTTTTTTTTTTGGCCATATGATCTAATCTCACACTCTATTCTTTATTATAAGTCCACCTTAATTATTTTCACATACCAAAGAGTGGAGGTTATAGTTTTAAATATGAATTATTTTTTAAAAAAATTTCTAACTTTACCCTTATTTAAGAATATATGTGAAAATATTATTTTATATATTATACACCTTCTCTCTTATCTTCCTTATTTTCAACATGGGATAAAATAGTCACAATAACATTAATTGATCCCAAACTGAACTTATGTTTAAGAACAAAAAAATTATAATAGTTGGACTTATAATAAGGAAGAGAGTGGTACCACTCTATTCCTTATTACTCCCTCTATTCCTAAATATAAGATCACTTTGACTTTTTTTTTTGTAGAAGTTAAGGAAGCAAATTAGACCACTAAATTGTGACATATGTCACATTTAATTAGATTATATGATATTTTATAAGTAGAATAAATTAGTTTTGAGGAAAAAAGATAACTACTGACAATTTAAAGTGATTAATTTTGCATCCTTAATTTCTTTAAAAAAAAGTCAAAGTGATCTTATAATTAGGAGGGAGTATAAGTCAATCCTAACTACTTCTCACATACTAAGGAATAGAAGTTATAGCATTAAATATGAACTACTTTTAGAAAAAAAATTCAACCTTGCCCTCGTTTAAAAATAATTGTGAAAATATTATTTTATACATTATAAACATTCTTTCTCATCTTCTCTATTTCTAATATAGGGGCAAAATAGTCATAATAACATTAATTAATCCCAAACTTGACTTATATTTAGGAACAAAAAATTTGTGATAATTGGACTTATAATAAGAAACATAGTGGTATATATATAATCATCATTCTTTCACATAAAGATTGTTTTATATATAAAATAAAACAACCATTTGATTATGTTTGGATTTTACTTATTAAAAGTATTTATGGATGTATAATTACAAAAAAGGGCATGAATTTAATAAAATTTTTTAATAGTTTCGTAAGTTTAATTAATAATAATATTATAAAGTTTCAAATTTTAAGAAATAACATTAATGTCTAATGTAGTAACATAATGACTATCGAAACTTATGTTTGATAAAAATTATTAATAATGCATAATATTTAAATTTAAATAGAAAGAGATAAATATAATGCCTAATTATGTTGTATGGATCGCACACGCATATTAAGTTGGAGGCTCCAGAAAATCAAATTTATATATGATACCCAAAAATTTAAAATTTGAAATTGCTTTATAACATTTAAATTTTCTCAATATTAGTAGTTAAAAATTGGGTTGATATAATTTTTCAATTTAATCCATCAACTACACCCTACTTTTTTGTTTCAAAATAAAATTGCTCAATTTAATTTATGTAGATATTTTCTATTTAATTTAGGTAGATATTTTTTATTTATTATTTTATCTTTTAAATATACTTTCCTATAAATATTGATACACCTTCTTTATCATAAATATATTATGTTTTTCCAAAAAAAATCAACTATTTTAATATTTATTTATTTATATAGATGACTAAAAAATAAAATAGCTGAACCTAAAATAATTTTGTTGAAAAATAAAAAGGAAATTAAATAAATTGGGTCATGAGAGATTTTAGGCAGAAAATAAAGGTAATTGACTTTTTATTAACTTTAAATTCAATCGTAATTTATCTAATCGCAAAAGTAACCCTCCCGTCACTTCTGATAAAAATACTTAAAAATTCAAATAATGACAGAACATGCGCTATCGTAATTTCAAAATGAGTACCCAAATCATATCAATTAAATAAATTAAATACTTTTTTCTTCAATCGGGCTTATTTCACTCTCAATTAATAATCCAAACAGGCACTGAGAAAAGATTACATTTGAATTTACAATAGAGTACAACATAAAATTGGACGTTATCACGTTACATTATCAGTAAATACGTTGAATTAGTAAATTGGAAGAATTCAACTCCTGATATTTTTATCAGTTCAAAAAAACTCCTAATATTTCATCTGGTCAAAGAGAAACTCCAAATACTATATATATCATCATTGTAAATACAGCCACGTGACTTGTAAATTATGTACTCTCTTCTTAATTAAAGAGGCAGCCAATGAAAGATTTGAGGTTTCATAAGATCGAGCCTCCAACATTCCATTTGACCGGAGAAATGTCATAACATTATCATTATGTTACTATATACTCTGGTTAATGGTGTGATATTAAGTTCTAGGATGCTTGGAAAAAAAAACGAAAAAGATATTGAGTTGTAAAAGTTATATACTCCCTCCACTTTTGTTAAAAAAAAAAGTTGAAAACAAGTAAATTGAAAAGTTAGTTGAAATTGGTTAAAGAAATTATATATAATACAACTTATTTTCTCAAAACACTATTATTTATAAGGAGAGAGGATGGGAGAGTATAATGAGAGAATGAGACGGGGGTTAACATAACTTTTGATTCTGATGTTTACTTTGATTTTGTTTTTGTCTCTCAAAGAGGTTTAATTCTTCTAGGATTAAAATAATCTAAGTTTTAATTAAGATATAACAACAATTATTTTAAGAAAAATGAAAATTGATGGATTAGGACCAAAATTATAGCAAACTTGAAGAACCAAAAATTGTATCTGACACATAGTTCTAAAATAGAAACAAGAAAGACTTATATTTAATTAGAGATAAAATAAAAAAAATACATTATATGATACCATAAGTCCAAACTTCAACTTATATAAAAAAAACTATCTCTTTACCAAGTGTTTTCACCAAAAATTTTGAAATGGTAAGAGTACTTATTTTATTACAAAGAAACATGATATATAATGAAATTACACAAACATAATCACAAACACATACATAAACTTCGAAGCGGAACTCTCTATTATCCTTTTTTTTCATTATTCTTCAAGAACAAATATAAATCATTGATTGTAATAAGGAAGATCTTGTCTTTTATAAAATCGAATTTTCTCAATGTTTGTGTGTGAATACAATTTTAAAAGTTTTTTTGTGATGCGTGAATTTATTGGATAGATATGGCGATATATATTTTTGAAGGATACGAGATAAGTGTTGTTGAGGAGCTCGGACCCATATAAAGTATTCCCTCTGACTCTAATTATAAGATAAAGTTGATTTTTTTAAAAAAAATAATCAAGGATACAAAACAAAACACTTTGGGTTGTTTATGTTTAACTTTATTTCACAAAACTAATTTATTTTACTTATAAATTAATATATAATCTACTTACATGTAACATATATTAAAATTTAGTAATATATTTTGCTTTCTTAATTTTCATAAAAAAATCAACTTAATTTTATAATTAATATTAGAGGAGGAGGAGGAGGATACTTGGCTTAGGGAATTAGTTTGACTCTAATTTAAATTTAAGTAACGTTACGTAATTGATTGAAGGAAATGGTACGGAATGTAGATGGGGGAACAGTGAGAGGAGTGGAGTGCCAGTCCGAAGAAAAGAGGAGTGGAGTGCCCAGCCACGTGGCCCCCTGAACCTCCAAAAATGGCTTACCCAATATTATTCATTTATTCTCTCCTTTTTTTTTTTTTTCCTTTTACTTTCAATCCGGTGTCCCAAACCAGCTCTAATATTATGGGATACTCAACGGACTAAAACTAATCTAGATTAGCACTGTGTGGCCTCCATTTAAGGGTAAAATACTGGCCAAGAGGTATGCTTCATTCCTAGGTCTCGAACTTGAGACACATGGTTAAGGTGCGAGTGAAGCTACCACTACACTGACTATGCTTGGTTCCCCATATTCTAATATTATTTATAAATATCTTCATTATAGATCATAAAAATATTTGGGTTCGAATTTCCTGAGGGGCCTAATTCTCAACGCCTTTCACCAGCGTGAATTTGCAGTTACCATCTCACAATATACCATTTCATCATGCTTTTTAAACTTAAAAAATTTAAAAATAAATCTAAACCATTTATAGATATTTTTACTCTAAACCATTTATAGATATTTTTACTCCTTCAGTCCTTAAAATAAGACTTAATTGATTTTTTCTGGAAAGATTAAAGAAGCAAAATAAACTAGTTAACATAACAAATGTGATATATATTCCTGTTGAAGTGAGGCACATCCAGAAAACCACACAAAAAATGTTAAAAATATCTAAAAATGAACCAAATTTATTTAAATATTATTTTACTTCCTTAATCTCTCCAAACTTATTTATATATGAGGAGGATATTTTTAGTTGTATGAAAGATTATGAAACATGGATAAAGAAATATGAAAGTACTCTCTCTCCATGGTTAGTATAAGACTCGATAAATTAAACTTATTTTGAAAATAAAGAAAAACAAATAAACTGCTTAATTTCTATAACATATGTTACATGTCATTAGTTGGTAATTGCTACCAATCAATCTATAAGTCATATAAATTAATCTAAAAATTAGTGATAAATATAAATATTTTAAGATGATCTATTTAATTTCATTAATTTTAAAAAAATCAATTGAATATTATGTTAAGAAACTGAGGTAGGCAGTAATAATTTTCTTAGAAAAAGGTAGGACGGAGATAAAACCAAAAACTCCGTAGCCAAGTGGCTAGAACTTCTCTATGGGCAGGTAGGAGGTGATTCAATTAATCTAACTTACAACTTTAGACTACTAATACTTTTTCCTCAATTTTTTTTTTTTTAAAAACACATGGGATATTAGGGTCTGTATGGCCGATTAGACACACTTGAAAAAAATATTTCAAGGTGGGATATCTCAAAATATGAGAAGCCATGAATGCACTGATGAAAAGTAGTGAAGACATATTTCAATGTTGAATGCACCTGAACCCTTTAAAGTAAGGGATAAAAGGGTAGATAGAGGATGAGCAAGGGGGTAATAAAAAGAGTGGAGGCATTAAGGGCAAAGGAAGACCACGTTTGGTGGGGAGTTATAAACATTAAATGAGAAAACAAGTGAATGAAATGAAAGTAGTTCCAAGCATGTGTATATATATATATATATATGGAGAGAGAGATGGTGTTTGATGGAAACGTGCACGCTTGCTAGGGTCTAAGCAAATTTTAAAAAGAAGGAAGCTAAGGGGTTTTGGTTTCCCCATTTTGATGATTCACGATCGTGCAGAGGAAGTGAAAGGTGAGAGATGAGAGAGGAAACTAGATTGTGATATGACCTTGCGTATTTGAGACTGATTGATACTCACTTGACTCTATAAGTTCAATTTCAAATGCTTATTCAATGAAAGTCTTGTTTTTGTTTTTAACCTTTCACAGTCTGCTTTTGAAATGAGAGGGAAAGGGAAAAGAGATTCGCTTTTACTGGAGATTCTGAAAGTGGTACTGTTATGTTTGTATTGGGTTGAAGGCATGTTATCATATTCATGCCACCATTTCTGGCATTCCTCGTTCTCAGAGTTGAGTTGAGTTGAGTTTCATTCCCGTCCTCTTCAACTAGTAGTAATCAAAGTTGCTATCATTTTCTTATTATTTATTAATTAATTAATTAAGTGCCTCATTATTGTTACTGTTTACATGAGTCTTCTTGACTTTACTTTCCCATCTGGCATGCATGCTGGCATTCATTACCCCTCTCTCTTCCTCACCAAACTAGCAACTACTTCTCATTTTTTAGCAACCCTATATCCTCCATTTTTCTCTCCTTCCTCTTCTTCATCTAACTCATCATCAATTGTGCACGCTTTAGTCTATAAAACATAACGCCCTAAAAAAATTTCTTTATACTACTACTTCATCCGATCCGCTGCACATTATAATTAAGAGGTAACATGAATTATTATGGAAAAGCCAATATATATATAAACGTTTTTTTTTTACCATTAGATAGTAAATAACGAGGAAAGAGATTTTGAAATGCAATGAGGGGAAAGATGGAGAAATTAAAGTATTGTATGATAAATGATACAAAGATAAAATCAAAAAATTATATCAATTTTCACCCATACTAATTGACTTAAATATGCTTATTTGATTTGTGTAATTTGATTTACTATCTTTTATAATGTGGACCAAAGAGGTACAATATAAGTAAGTTATAGAATTATTAAGTGCTGTTTTTAAATTCTACTCATATTTATTGGTGGTAGGCATTAGATATCGAAAAGAAGAGCAGTGAGACTAACTTGAATTGGGACAAAAATAGAAAATATTTAATTTAAATTAAATTTAATGAATTGACGATTTTTTCTTAATTATGACGAAATAGTTGAAATTTGAAAGTAAATTGTATTTTAGACAAGAGCGTTTTTATTTATTTCTTATTGTAATACACTAATACTTCCTTTGGTTCTTATCATACATACTACATAAATTAGATGTAAATTTTAGTTTCAAACATAAGGCACCTACTACTGTATTAATTGTTTTTTTTTTTGTTATACCCTTGTTATCAAGAACCAGAGGGAGTGTATATTGACATCTCTTTACTTTTCGTGTACATCCAACCATAAACATGAAAACTAAAAGACTAATTAATATACATGATAAAAATTAGTTAAGTTAAATTTAAAAATAACAGATGATATTGCTTTCCCACCAAACAAGCAGATTATAGTTTATAGAGAGGAATGTAAGTATTACTCCCTCCGGTCCTAAATATAAGACCACTTTGACTTTTTTTTGTGGAAGTTAAGGAAGTTAATTAGACCACTAAATTATAACATATGTCACATGAAATTGGATTATAGGTTAATTTATAAGTAGAATAAATTAGTTTTGAAGAAAAAATATTTTTTTTTGGACTGAAACTACTTTTTTTTGGACTTAGAGAAAAAAGTCAAAAAAGTCAAAGTGGTCTTATAATTGGACCGGAGGGAGTATTAATTATTTCAGCATTTTTGAATAAATATTACAAATGAAGATAGAGCGACAAACCAAAAGCTTGCTGGATTCAGACAGGAAGATAGCATCAACAAGCTTATTCGATTCTCTGGCAAAGGAGAAATAAAGAACCTTGATTTCACGTCAAAATGTACTGTTAAAATTGCATTTAGATGGTGAAGATCGATCGATGTCACCAAAATGATGATGAATTTGTGATGTGCATCGATGAGGTTTGTCTTTTTTATATTTTTTGATGGGGAAAGATATAATTTGAACAAAGGAAATGACGATGAGATAAACAAAAGCAGAAAAACAAGAAACTAAACAAGACAATATATATATATATATATATATATAGAAGACAACATAACAAAGGATGAGACAAAATAAGAGAGGCAGACGCTGGTGGATATAAGCAAAGCCTTTGCTTTGCTTTGCACATAGCAGAATATTGAAGCAGCAATGACCAGAGCCCTCTCATCTACCATCATTGTTCAGAGACATGCTCCCTTGAGCCTAACTTATTATTTGACGTCATTCTTTGCTGCAACACACACAATATGTCGCAGAATTTAATTACTGCTTTGATTTTAGAGTAAAAAGTAAGGGTATCATGGTTAATTAGATATTGAATTGCTATTTTTTTAAAAAAAATATATATTGAATTGCGATTTATATACTAATACTACCTTTATTATACGACATATTTGACCTTTTCAAGAAAAATTTACAATGTTAAATATATTACTTATAAGCCGGTTTACCTGAATTTTTTTCTCAATACTAGTTTGTTTAAACTACTCTCTTGTCCGTAATAGGTAACATATTTTGTCGGGTTGATCTTAGTCATTAATATAAGATATATTTCTAATTTTTCTCAAATATTCGTCAAACTATCCAAATTGTTGCTCCCTTATAAAGGAATGGGGTCCATTTTTACCTCGAAAGTAACCACAAAGGAGCATTGACTATCCGGAAGTAACTTCAGGGGCATATTTGCCCCGGAAGTGTCCAAATCATAGCAAATTTATCCCATTGTTTAAAATATTAATTTTGACCATTAAATCCTATTTTTTGACCCACCGATGCTGACGTGGCTCTGTCACCATATATGTGCCATCATTTTAAGGTCCATTTTTGCCCTGAAAGTAGGCACCTATGGGTGTTTTTGCCCCGGAAGTATCTAAATCGTAAAAAAATTGTCCAAACTATTATTCAAAGTGATGATTACTTCCAGAGCAAAAACGCTCCTTAGTGGTTACTTCTAGGGTAAAATTGGACTTTAAAATGATGATATGTACACGGTGACAAAACCACGTCAGCATTAGTGGGTCAAAGTTAACGTTTTAAACTGTTGGGGTAAATTTCCTACAATTTGAATACTTCCGGGGTAAATATGCTCCTCAAGTTACTTTAAATATTCAATGCTCATTTGTCGGAGCAAAAAGGGACCTTTACCCTAATAATAAACAAGTAAGAGAGGAATGGTGGGGATAAAAGTATATGGTTAAGTTGTTTTAGTAATATATTATCATTAACATCTTTAATTAATCTAATTAAATGAGGAAGATAAGTCTTATATTCAAGACCACAGGGAATGATATATAATCAAATAACATACAGCAAATGCTATAATTAAGTAATTTATTTAATTCTATTAATATCTAAAAAAATCAACATATATATCACGGAATTAGAAGAGCATATATATATACATAGGGTAAAGGTCCAATTTTGCCCCGGAAGTAACCCAATAGAAGCATTCAATGTCTGAAAGTAACAAATGGAGCATATTTACCCCGGAAGTAGCAAAAACGGCGCGTTTTAGACCACAGTAGACACACTTTTGGGGTAAATATGCTCATTTTGTGAGCCAAAACGCGTTGCTTTTGCTACTTCCGGAGTAAATATGCCCCCTTTATTACTTCCGGGGTGAAATTGGACCTTTGCCCTATAGCAAGGAAAAAACCTGGACCGGACCGGCCGGTTCATGTCCGGTATGGGTGATTTGCAGAACCGGGAAAGCAGTTGACCTGGTCAAACCCCGGGGGTTGAACCGGGTTGGCCTTTTTTTTTTTAAAAAAAAAGAAAACTTTTTATTTTATTATAATTCACCTAATTACTAACTTTAAAACTTTTTATTTTATTATAATTCACCTAATTACTAACTTTCACTTAACTCAATTTTAGAAATTAGGAAATTATAATACTTTAAATGCTATTTTACTTGCATATACTTAATATTTAATTGTTGTTGCTCTTAATATTTGTATTTTAGTCTATGGATTGTAGAATAATATTTATTTTCACGTGTAATCAGCTAATATTTTCTCTTTTTCCTTCTATAGAAACATTAAAATATTTATATTTGATGAATCATGCATACCTATCTACATTTATATTTTGATATTAATGATTATTAATGTTAATATCAATAAAATTTTATTATTTTAATATAACTGGTTTGACCCCGGTCCAACCATTGACCCTTGAACTAGTGCCTCACCCGGTTTGATGCCCGATCCGGTTTTTTAAACCTTACCCTATATACATATATCCATCACCACTCCCTCTCACCTATTGGATTACCTTAATTATAACTACAATCGGTGGACATCAATCTTGATAATTCAGCAAGTCTACACAAAAAAATGACATAAAATAAGGAGGGGAATGATTGGAATAACATGCATTGTCTTATATGATAGAATATAAGTAGCTAGGGAGTGTGTAGGGCTAGTCATTAGAGGGTGGCACTACGTAGTAGTAGTACTATTATATATCAAAATGATACAAAAATGATGCCTCTAATTATATAGACATTATGATAGATCCGTGGAATAAAATAAAGCTTATTACTGTGCCTCTCTCACAGCCTTTAGCCACCCCATTCTACTCCTCTAAGACTATCAACCACCCTTGTCCCTACCTTTCGACCTCTAGCCTTCTTATTGCTAATAACCCACGCCCCAATAAAATATTACACGTATTATATACTCATCACTTTTTTCTTGCATCACTTTGAGGTCAATTACATCATTGCTCATCAACACACTGTAATAGTATAATGTCCTACTCCCTCTAATCTAAATAGAAGTTAAATTTTTAGAATTATACAAAAACTAAGTAAATTTGTTTTTTATCATTAATATATATAGAAAGTTTGTGCTACTTTCTCCTAAACATTTCTACTACTATTTAACGGGTTAAAGGACATCTTTATCTCAAAAGTTATCATAAATTAATGTTGAGTCCCAAATAAATATTATATTTAAGATCGGAGAGAATATTTTTTTATAATTAAAATTTAGATAGTCTTTATAGTTTATCAATATCAACTCACAATCTTAGAAGTTAAAAAGCGCTTATACAATAAAATTCACTAAGGCAAAATAAAACTCATATCTCGATATAACGTTCACACACGCATTAGTATACTAATGAGATTCTTACAAATGTAAGAGAATTTAAAATTTAAACTCAAGCTTTGATTGACTATAAATCACCTTCTAATCAATTCGACCAAAACATTAGTCCATCCATACCCTTCTATAAATAATTTTTTGTCCATATTATAAAAGCCTTTGATAGTTTCAATAAGCATTAAATTTTTTCATACTGGCCCATATTTAATAAGGGTAGTGAGAGAATATACATTAATATGGTGTTGGAATTTAGTATATTCAATAAGAGTGATATTAAAAATCAATTGAATTTTCTACCAAATTTAATGATTCTAACTTTTTTTTATTGTTATGTATGAATTAGTTAGAAGTCTCTTATAACATGGAGTAAAGGAGGGAATAGTTGGCAACATGCAAGATACCAATCCCTGTATATAAGATTTTAAAGACATTTTCACAAATAGTAAGATAGTTAAGCATAATAAATATCTCCTAAATAATTTTTATTTTTAAGTTTGTCCTTATTTATATGAGGAGTGTAAGAAAGAGAAATGACGACGACGACGACGATAAGTATGAAAGAGAATATTAATAAAGAGAATAATGATGGGTAAAATGGAAAAAACTCATTAAATGCTTTAAAAATTTGAGTAAACTACAAACCAATCCAAATTTTGAACTCTTATATATAGGGCCGGAGGAAGTGTTATATAATATGGGGGTTGGTTATCATATAAAATCATGCATAACTGCATAATTTAATTTCCTTTTCCAGCCATATTATAAATTGTTATTTTAAAATGTTCAGACCCATTACCGAGAGCATCTCCATTAAGTTTGATGCATTTAGGAGTCTATAGTATCTTTTAAGTGCTAATTTGAATTTTTTTTTGCCAAATGTGAAGGTTTAAATCTTTTTGTTTGTGAAGGTGTAAGGCAAAAAAAAAAAAGAAGGGAAAATCACAACCAGGTCTTCATAAGGGAATTAATCATAATTAGGTCCCGTAACAATTCAAGGAGCCCCCATTGGCAACTCACGGGACTTCATTATGATTAATTTCCTTATAAAAGATCTGGTTTTGATTTTCCAACAAAAAGAAAACACTTCTTGTTTGCTGCTTAACACTGTAATTAGTCCCTTCGGAGACATCCGACAACGGTCACAACACTGCGTAATTAAGTGCATGAAGAAGAAAAAAGCTTTTGCTTATTTTTAAATGTTAATGGATAGGATGATTATTGGTAATAAATCGCTAGAAAATATTAATGAGGTAGGCCCTTTACCAAAGGTCAAGGGCATAATAATAATGGTTATTAACTTATTATTTTAGCTACTACTAGTAATATCATTCATCTCATCTCATCACTCTCATTATTCACACCTCCACTTTCACTGGGTTGGGTGTCGTCTTTGTAAAATATTAAATGATAAACTCGCTTTCTATAAACACTTGAGAATTTTATAGCGCAGTTGATCCAAGAAGAATATCAACGTAACATTGTAACCCACCTTCACAGTTAGATTACGAGTTGAATACTTGAATATCACTTTTGAAAGGCTTCTAGAAGGTTGATACTTGATACAATATATACTTGAAAATCTGTTTCTCCTTTTAACTTTGGGGTGAGTGAGTTGAATGGGCTGGTCTGGGCTGGGATGATTCGTTGATGGGCCATCAATTTATAGGCCGATGAATGACAGGCCTTCCAAACTCCTAAATCAAAATAAATATTACTGCAGACATAGGATCGTTATTCGTTAATAATATGGGAGACGTTTTGTTCTCTCTCTATTTATACATTAACAATTTAGTATCACCCATGGCTTCTCTTTCTTTCTTTCCAATGGGAATTAAGTGGAATTGAAAAACAATTTATTATCATCTAATTGAACTCATGTTTTGGAAAAATTTCTTTTACAAGAGGATTGTTAGAGGACGGATGTTACTGAGACGGAAAGTATGTTTTTTTGGGATTTATAAATGAATGCTTTTTTGATTTATAAATGAATACTAAGGTTTTTCACATAGTACTCCAGTACTCCCATGGTCCTTAATGTAGAACTGAATTGGAGGGCTGATATCATTAATCTTAAATGTAAGACTTATTTCTTAAACTTATTATCCCCCAAACTGCCCTCTTTCAATACTTCCGTTAATAAGGTGATGAGTTATTCTTATGCAACAATAACTGAAAGCCATCCTAAATACGGGCATTTTATTTTAGGACGATATTTATTATAATGAACTAACTTAGAATTATTGGAATTATTGCTCAATCCTCCATCACCGTCATCGCTCCTGTCATGTTGCCCCAAAAACACACACACACGTACACATATAAACATACGTATCAACACAATAATGATTGCTTTCACAGCCACTCAATCCAAACAGAGTATATAAACCACAAAGATAAGGTTGAACTGCACAGGATAGAGTCAATGGAATCCATTGTTGAAGATATTGTGATAGTGGGTGCTGGCATTTCTGGCCTCGCTACTTCCTTGGCACTTCACAGGCACAAATTTCCTCTCCACTCACTCACTCATTCATTAAAGTTCTTCTTTTTGTTGTTGGTTTTGATGCCCTGTTTATATAGCAGGTTAGGCGTTCGAAGTTTGGTGTTAGAGGCTTGGGAGAGCTTGAGAATCACTGGTTTTGCCCTTACTATATGGACCAATGCTTGGAAAGCCTTGGATGCTCTTGGCGTCTCCCACATCCTTCGCCATCAACATTTCCAGATTACTGGGTAATTATTTAACACATATTTCTCATATACACTTCAAATTGGACATGTTCTGTAATCGATTAGAGCATTAACAAGATTCTTTTGTACAAGAAGAAACCACTTGCCTCTGCACTTAGTTTCCTTCTTACATATACAAACAATATTGATTATTTAGCGTGAGAAGTATAATCTCTGTTCCGACTCTAAATTGGATTTTCTGTTGCTACTTTACCTTTTTTCTTACGTAATTTTTGTTACTTTACCTTTAAGTAAGAACAAAGATGGACATATCATATACTCCATCCAGTCCACATTATATGAGGTAGTCAACAATTTTACACACGCAAATGAAACATAGTAGAATAATTTAATATAAGTAAAATTGACGTGGTTTTCCAATCTTAACCTTATATAACTTATTATACACTCACTCTCTCTCCTCTTTACATTTAAATTTAATATGTAAGGGCAAAAATGAAAATAAAACATTTATTATCTGGACGTTTACATGTTAACTCTTATAATGTGGACAAAATTTTTTTTCATATTACCTCTTAAATTATGGACGGAAGGGAGTAGCAGCTCCATATTAGTCCAAGTGTTCTTTGTGTTCTTTTTATTTATCGATTAATTTGCTTCTTGTATATTAATCTTGTATATTAATGGAGTGCAGGAATGTCACAACATCTTTAATTAGTGGGCATCAAACTTCACAAACATCTTTCATCAACGCCACAGGAAAACAGTAAGTCCCATATATGTAAACAAAGACACTAACTAAGTCCACTACATAATCATATTTGTTACACTAATTATTAATATACAAATGATAATTGATATTTGTTCTATATTTATTTATGTATGTATGAAATGCAGTGGAATCCATGAAATACGTTGTGTTAGCCGACAACTAATGTTGGAAGCTCTTGCAAATGAACTTCCAAGTGGAACTATCAGGTATTCATCAAAGGTGGTGGCTATTGAGGAATCTGGTTTCACTAAACTTGTTCATCTCTCAGATGGAACTGTCATCAAAACTAAGGTACGATGTGCGTGTGTGTGTGTGTGTGTTATACAGCAATTTATCAAATGATAATTACCTCGATCACTCTTAAACATTTTCGATTTTTGGGATATCATTAATTAATTGTTGGTGAATAATGAGTAGGTTCTGATTGGGTGTGATGGAATTAACTCAATTGTAGCAGAGTGGCTAGGCTTTAAAAAGGCTGCTTTCTCAGGCAGATCTGCGATTAGGGGCTGTGCTACTTTGACAAATAGTCATGATATTGAACCCAAGTTTATGCAATTCTTTGGGAAAGGTTTTAGAAGTCCCATTATTCCTTGTGATGACAAGACTGTTTATTGGGCTTTTACTTGGTCTCCAACTGCTCAAGGTGATTTCTTTTCTCTTTCTCACAAAAACATTGAGATTGTTCATGAGAACAATCCAGACTTGTGACAGTTTGTATAGTAACCTATACTTTTGAAAAATCTTCAAAACAGAAGTATGTTAGTTGTAACAATTAAAAATGCAGGAAGGGTTGATACCATTAATCCTCATGTTTTAATTGATTTTTGGTTTTGGTGCATGTAGCTCAAAATCGTTGGTTTTTATCCTTATAATTTCATAAGGATCTGGTCTGAGTTAACAATTATATTTGTCATTGTATTTAAACTATGGTCATGTCCTTATTAACCTATAGGGAATCAAAATAAACTATTTGAAATCACGTGTATGAGAATCAAAATTTGATTAAAACGGTAAGGACCAACAATGAGATATGACCACTTAAAAAAAAAAATAGCTTTTGTGTATATATGACAAGTATCATGTGATGAGTAGGAGCTAACATACATGCTAGTCTAAACCATACTTATTGACAGTTATGATATACTTGATTTGTGTTAATTATGCAGAAAAGGAGATAGAAGAGAATCCAAGTGAAATGAGGCAATATGTGTTAGAGAAGCTAGATAAAGTGCCAAGTAATATAAGGGCCATCATAGAGAATAATGATTTGAATCATTTCATCTCAACTCCACTGAGATACAGACACCCATGGGAGTTAGTGATGGGAAATATCAGTAAAGGAAATGTGTGTGTTACTGGGGATGCATTTCACCCAATGACCCCTGAAATTGGGCAGGGAGGGTGTTCTGCTTTAGAGGATGGGATTGTATTAGCCAGGTGTATTTCTGAGGCCTTCTCTGCAAGACGAGGTGGAGATATGGAGAAGAAGGAGGAGGAGGAGTATAAGAGGATAGAGGCTAGCTTGAAAAAATTTGCTAATGAGAGACGATGGAGAAGCATAAGTCTGATAGTTATATCTTATATGGTGGGTTTTATTCAGGAGGGCGAATCCAAATGGGTGTCCTTTCTAAGAGATAAATTCTTGTCTGCATTTTTAGCTAGTTTTATGCTGAAGATGTCTGATTTTGACTGTGGAAAGCTAAGCTATGCTAGGCAAGTACTTCTAATTAGTTGATTAGATATGCATGAAGCTACCAATACAAGTGTAAAGTAATGTCCTTCTACGTAGTGGTTATCACAATTGTAGTCTTCTTCACAACGTTTTGTACAGATCAGAAGAATGTGTACATGTATGAGTGTGCTATAATTAGATGTACATGTGACGAGGGAAATAATCAAATCATGTTTCATTTGTGCCGATTTGCCTTCCAGTTCCAGTGAACATTTGGGTATTCCTTGTTTTTGAAAATTGCAGGAGATTAGATCCTTTGAAAAATTAATTAAATCCTTTTCTTATTGTTTTCTCCAGGTTATACGCTTAGGTTGCTTTCTTATGACTTAGAGGTCAAGGCAAAGTTGTGCAGACATAATCATCAAATTACATCTTATGGGAGCCTTGTGTATTGAGCTACCCTACCTGTTTTACTTTTACAACCTCCAATTCTAAAAAATGAATTAAATAATGGATTATTTTGATCCTAAAAGTGATACCTCAACCTATTTTGCCTATCAAATTCATAATTTTTCTTTAAATTAAAGAAAATATTTCTATCGATTGCATTTAGTAAGAGGTTTCTATCAAGGGATAGTTACAATACGTATTATTAAAAAAGATAATTTAGGAGAAACTAACACACATCTGTTACAAATATCTAATTATGTTAATAATATATACATGTAAATTAGTTATCTAAATCTTAGTACATTGAGAATATGTAATTTAGAACAAACACTACAAAAAAAATGTTGATTTGTCACGGTTATAACCGTGACAAACGCATTTGTCACGGTTCTAAGAACCGTGACAAATCCTACCGTGGCAAGCTGAGCTTGTCACGGTTTAAACCGTGACAAGCTTTGTCACGAACCTTGTCACGGTTTAAACCGTGACAAGATTTATCACGGTTTAAACCGTGACAAATTAAATTGTGGGTTTTTTTTTCTAAATTAAATGATTAATATTTTTTCTAAAATAATATTTAGAATAAGATCGTATTTTTATTTAAAATTACATACACTATTAAACTATCTGTTACAGATTGTATTTTTATTTAGAATAATATTTCTCATTGTTCTAAAATAGACACTTTGCAACAAAAATTAACAAAATTATAACCAAATAAATAAGATAACTGGTTTGAAATGAAATCGCCTAGAAAAAATGAATCAGACTTGTATAAGCCGGATGAGAGGAAAAAGAGAAGAGAATGGAGAGGAGAAGAGTGTGTGAAATACAAGGGGAAGGGGGTTTATATAGGAAGTTTTATCAAGCGTGACAAACTACTTTGTCACAATTTAAACCGTGACAAAGTGGTTGTTTTGTCACGGTTTAAACTGTGACAAAGTATGGTTTGTGGTTTGTCACGGTTAAAACCGTAACAAACATTTGTCACGGTTTAAACCGTGACAACGTACAACTGTTTGTCACGGTTTTAACCATGACAACCGTGTTTAAACCGTGGCCCCTTAGTAACGGTTCAAACCGTTACAAAGGAGCTTGTAACGGTTCAAACCGTTACAGATTAGTAATGGTGCCAACCGTTACTGGTTTGTAACGGTTTAAACCGTTACTAGAGACTAGTAACGGTTTGAACCGTTACAAAGTTTTTTTTTTAAAAAAAAAATTCTGTCACGGTTTTTTGGTACAACCGTGACAAATTCCAAACATTTGTCACGGTTGTGCTAAACCGTGGCAAAATAACCGTACTAATCATGTATTTTTTTGTAGTGAAAGGAGGACATTTGATAATAATGAATATGTTGATGATACAGAAAAAGAGACAAAGAAGTGAGTCAAAAATGAAATGGAATAAAAGAAAACTAAGAATGGCGTTTCCCAATTTAGAAACACTACTACAGAACTACTCTGTTGCGACACAACAATACCGGCGCTTATAGTAAAAAGCGCCGGTATAGATAAGATAAGAGCCTATACCGGCGCTTATAGTAAAAAGCGCCGGAATAGAGGGTACCCTATACCGGCGCTTCTTAGTAAAAGCGCCGGTATATGATTTCACTTCATCGTCTTTTTATTTTTTTTTATTTTAAAACCCTATACCGGCGCTTACTACACAAAGCGCCGGTATAGGTTGTTCAACTTTTTTTATTTTTTTATTTTAAAACTCTATACCGGCGCTTATTTAAAAAAGCACCGGTATAGGTTTTCAACTCTTTTTTATTTTTTTTTAATTTAAAACCCTATACCGGCGCTTATTACACAAAGCGCCGGTATAGGTTGTTCAACTTTTTTTATTTTTTATTTTAAAACTCTATACCGGCGCTTATTTAAAAAAGCGCCGGTATAGGGTACCTATACCGGCGCTTTTTGAAATAAGCGCCGGTATAGGCGAAAAATTGGAGGGAAATTCTCCCTCCAATTTTTCACCCAGTCCGGCGTCACTATCACTCCCCCTTGCTTTTTTAATTTTTTTTGTCCTCATCACTTCCCTTCTCTCTCCCACACTCAAACCCGGCCCCCTCTCAAACCCGACGGCCACCGCCGCACTCCACCATCGCCGTTCTTGAAACCTCGCTGTCATTATTTTTCAAACCTCGCCGTTCTCCACCGCCGCACTCTAACACCAAGCTCACCGGTCCTTCATAATCAGTTCTCCACCGACGCCGCCTTCCTCCCCCTGCCGCCTCCAAAACAGCAGCCTCTTCCTGTTTCTAAGAAGACTCCTCCTGACACCTTCGGCCAACGCACCTCCATCTTTCGTGGCGTCACCCGGTACTCTTTTTTTTTCACTTCCTTAATATATGATCTATCTATTTTTCACCTCCTGACACCTTCGGCCAACGCACCTCTATCTATTTTTTTTTCACTTCCTTCTCTTTTGTTACTTATTATTTTTTTTTTAAAAAAATTAATAATGCATCAGGCATAGATGGACGGGGAGATTTGAAGCTCATCCATGGGATAATAGTTGCAGACGTGAAGGCCAAAGCAGGAAAGGAAGGCAAGGTATATATGTAGTATTGTCTTCTTTCTTTCTTTCTTTCATACTTCTAGTTAGCTAGTAGCAAGGTTTAATGGGATAATGGATCGTGTACTTCACGCACCCAATGGGTCAAAAGAGATCCCACTCTCAGAGAGAAACCTCCTTCTTATTTGACCGAACTCATAAATGGGAAAGGAAACTTGAGAATGTGCCTGGGACGATCCGAATCCCAATGCTCATCACTCATGTTTTTTAAACTACACCAAGCAACCTACCTACCTGATCATGTTCTTCTCCCATTTCTTTTCTTTTTTTGGTTTTTCTTTCTACATTGTTATGGATGTTTGCTAGCTATTGCATTATTATTGTTGTTGTTGTTGTTGTTGTTATTATTTGGATTGGATTTTGCTGCTATATGAATATAGATGAGGAAATAAAGTTTAGATTAATCAGTTGATTTTGGGTTGTTTGGACTGTTTCTTCTGGCTGCCACTAATTTTTAATCTGATTAAATTCACTCTTAAGCTGCTCTGAATTGTTGTCGCTAATTTTGAAGTTGTTTCTCTTGTGGGCTGCATTAAAGGATGATCTTGATTGATTAAAACCGAAAATCTTTGAACAGATTGGACTGTGAAGCATTTTAAAATTTTCTGATTTTAGTCATTAGCTTGAACAGATTGGAGATATTTAGGAGGATCGAGTCATTGAAAAAAAAAAGGAACATTGAATTTGTTTCATTGGTGGCAAGCTATTTTGAGGCTTAATTAGATAGTAATTAAGTTTGGAGGAATCTCTCTTTTATTTTCTTCTAGCATAGATTTTAAATTAGGATTTTGTTTCTAGGATTGTGCTGCCTTTTCCTTTAGTCTCCATCAAGATATGTAGTCATATGGAACGGAAATATCAATTTGCTCTCTTGCTTTTTGTTTTCTTTGAACGTTGAGTTAAATCAAATCTATTTGCTTTTTGTTTTCCTTATAATATTTACAGATTATTGCTCGACACTTGAAGGTGAAGAATCCTATTGTTGCTAGCGGGCTTACTTTGAGCTAAAGGACCTTGAAGTAAGTCTTATCTTTTTTTTTCTTTAATTCAGCAGGCTGGGACATATCAGATGATTGAGTTTTGATACATTCCGATAAATCCTATTGTGTGGTGTTTTATTTTACTCGTATGAAATTTTTGTTTTGTGGAACTATTAATGCTCTATATATATAAATGCTCTGTGAATTCTGTTGTGGTGAGCTGTTGAGATATATTGAGTTGATGTTGTTTATATAGTTGGCAATCCATTTCTATGTAAAAAAGAGAGGGCCTTGAGCCTGGGAACGTTCATTTTTAACCGTTATGCTGCCGATTTTTTGTTAAGAAAGTAAGGTAACATCGTAAGGTGGCTACCTAATGAGTAGGTCATATACATCTTACCGACGTTTTCCTTTAGTAGGTTATAATGTTGGATCGTAAATGGATGTCTTGTGATCGACGTTCAAGGGAATATATAGATGGAGCAAAAGAGTTCATTGAATTTGCTGCTGAGCATGCAGAGAATGCTAACAGAATTGTATGCCCCTGTATGTCGTGTTTGTATGGAAGGCGTCTTCGCCCTCTTGACCTGTTGGGTCACTTAATTTGTCATGGAATCGATCCGTCTTATACACGTTGGACAAAGCATGGTGAGACGTATGAGTATTCTGGCGGAGACTGCTGGGTACCTGATGTTAGTAGTGCTTCAAATGTAGTTGACACAGACATGTGTGATGAGAGCGATGACCTTGAAGAAATGTTGAACGTGGTGGCTGAGGAGGATCCTGAAGTATTTCAGACTCTGAAGAGTGATGCAGAGACGCCGTTGTATGTGGGATGCAGCAAATACACAAGATTGAGTGTAGTGCTTAAATTGTATAACCTGAAAGCGCGATACAGTTGGAGTGATGCAAGTTTCACCGCACTGCTTTCCGCTCTGCGAGATATACTTCCAGAAGGGAATGTACTCTCGTAAAAAACATATGAGGCAAAGCAAATTCTCCGCTCAACCGGTATGAAATATGAGAAAATACATGCATATCCCAATGACTGTATTTTATTCCAAAATCAGTATGCATTGTTGGAGGAGTGTCCGAAATGCAACACATCTCGGTATGGAAAGAAAGGTAAGAGTCCTTCTAAAGTCTTGTGGTACTTTCCGATCATTCCGAGATTCAGGCGCATGTTCAATAATGCGGATGTTGCAAAACTTTTGACTTGGCATGCCGATGAAAGGATTAAAGACACCAAGCTTAGGCACCCCGCAGATGGCCCCCAATGGAAAAAAATTGATTATGAGTACCCTGAGTTCGGTGAAGAACCAAGAAACCTACGGCTTGCATTGGCAACCGATGGAATCAATCCGCATGGAGTTCAGAGTAGTACTCATAGCACATGGCCGGTGATTTTGATGATATACAACCTCCCCCTAAATTTAATCATGAAACGCAAATTTATGATGCTTTCTATGCTTATTTCCGGGCCTAGACAACCCGGCAACGATATAGACGTCTACTTGGATCCATTGATTGAAGACCTGAACTATATGTGGAATTCGGGTGAGACAGTTTTTGATGGCTGTAAGGAAGAAAGTTTTAATTTGAGAGCCATGTTGTTTGGCACGATAAATGATTTCCCAGCATACGGTAATTTGTCCGGATATAGCATCAAAGGATATGGTGCGTGCCCTGTATGTGAAGATGATACCCATTCTATGAGACTGGATCATTGTAAGAAAAATGTGTACATGGGACATCGGAGGTTCTTGCCGTTAAAACATCGTTGGCGTAGGTGGAAAAAGGCGTTTAACGGGAACTCAGAAGAAGGTAGGCCACCAAGGACATTGAGCGGAGATAGCGTTTTTGAAAAGGTGAAGGCGTTGGAGAATGATTTTGGTAAGCCTTTCGCAAAAAATGTGTTGACAAGTGGTTGGAAGAAGAGGTCCATATTCTTCGAACTCCCGTATTGGAAGTCCTTATATGTTAGGCATTTTCTTGATGTGATGCATATTGAAAAAAACATCTGTGATAACCTAATTGGCACGTTGCTGAATATGCATGGGAAAAGTAAGGATGGTGTCAATTCGAGGTTAGATATGGTCAAGTTGGGAATAAGACAAGAGTTAGCACCTGTCAAGAGAGGATACCGCACTTATTTACCTCCGGCAGCTTACACCCTTTCGAAGAAAGAGAAAAGATCATTTTGTGAGTTTCTGAATGGAATCAAAGTTCCAGAGGGCTACTCCTCAAATGTAAAAAACCTTGTGTCCATAAAAGAGTTGAAATTGAAGAACCTGAAATCTCATGACTGTCACGTCCTGATGCAACATTTCTTACCGGTCGGCATACGCAACATTTTACCTAAGAAATTGCGTAGCACGATCACCAAACTTTGTATGTTCTTCAAGCTCATTTGTAGTAAAGTGGTTGATACAACAAAGTTGCAGGATTTGCAGAGACAGATCGTTTGTATCCTATGCGAACTTGAAATGTATTTCCCCCCTTCATTCTTTGACATCATGGTTCATCTTACAGTACACTTGGTCAAAGAGGTTCAACTGTGCGGCCCAGTCTATTTGAGATGGATGTACCCAATTGAACGGTTCATGAAAGTTTTAAAGGGGTATGTTAAAAATAGATATCGACCAGAGGGGTGTATTGCTGAACGATACATCGTCGAAGAAGCGAGTGATTTGTGTGCAGATTACCTATCAAATATTGAACCTATTGGTTTACCTAAGTCTCGTCACGACGGGAGATTAACTGGGAAAGGAATGAGTGGGTTCAACTTAATAAGCATTTCGAATGTTGAAAGGGAGCTGGCGCACTTGTATATTCTTCATAATACTCCTGAGGTTGAACCATTTGTTGAAGAACACAAAAAACTTCTTCGGGAAATTCACAGTGATAGAAATGAGAATTTGATTACGAAGGAGCACAACAAACATTTCATTAGATGGTTCAATGCGCGTATTTGTCAGCAGCATGAGCTTAATGCCGGATCGGTTGGTGAAAGATTGTTCTGGCTGTCGAAAGGACCGGGTTTGCACGCATTTGCTTACACTACCTATGCAATCAATGGTTACACATTCTATACAAAAGGTCAGGATGAGAAAAGCACAATGCAGAATAGTGGAGTCACAGTTGTTGCCGAGGCATGGCATATATCCAGTGCAAGGGATACAAATCCCGTCTATGCACAGATGTCATACTTTGGTGTGATTGATTGCATCTGGGAGTTAGATTACACCATGTTCAGAGTTCCTGTGTTCCGCTGTCAGTGGGTTAACAATAATAGTGGATGACGGTTAGATGAATTTGGGTTTATATCGGTTGACCTTTCTAAAGTTGGATATAAGGATGATCCTTACATTCTACCGTCTCAAGCGGCACAAGTTTTTTACATTGCAGATCCTTCTAAGAAGAATTGGTCAGTTGTCATTCAGTCGAAAAAAAATTATGCCGAACAAGTTGATGATGGAAGCAATGATGAAGATATGAATATGATTGAAGACGATCCTTCCTTTGATACATTACTGGCAGAAGACTTTGATGCAGACGGATATGATGACGAAGATGAGCCTGTTTATGTAAGGGGTGACCATGAAGAAGGCATTTGGGTCAACACAACCCTAAATCCCACAAAAAAGAGGAAGCCAACAATTTTGGATAATATAACAATGAGACAAAGGAGTCGAATGCCATCATAATGATTTAAGTTTGTATGTATTTTCTTATTTTTTTTACTACGAATTATTTCATTATATGCATATGCATGCACTAAAATCGTATATTGTTTAATTATTTGACAAGACAATGGATCCAAACGTACCTGAGGAGGAGGAAGCACCACAGAGTGCCCAGCAAGTTATTGATGAGGGTAGAGCACATGTTGAGGACCACGTTCGTCGTGGCAAGACTATTATGCGTGATCTCCTCAAACTTAGAGCTAAGGGAAAAAAGGCAGCCCTTGTATGGAACGACAATGGCCAACTAGTTGGAAAGAGTGCAAAGGCCCTTACCGGTTTCGTTGGATGCACTGTTCGTAATAAAGTTCCTATTACAGTTACAGATTGGAGAAAAGTAAACAAGAAAATACGTAATGAGATTTGGTCAGAGGTTCAGGTAAGCTATTTTTTTTACAATTAAGTTTAATTTCGTCATGATAGATAACATTGTAACTAACAAATTTAATATGATTTCTATTGCTACAGACTGTGTTTCATATCGATGAGACTCACAAGGACTATGTCATGAAGAAAGCTTCAAAAATACACAGAAACTTCCGTTCAGATTTGTCGACATTATATCTGAGAGATGAAAACGGGGAGGTAGTTCCAACACCCCCATCTACATATGAAGGGGTCATAACCCAAGCAGATTGGGATGAATTTGTGCAATCACGCTTATCAGAGGAGTTTCGGGAAAAAAGCGAAAAAAATAGCCAGGCGGCTAAAAGCTGTCTGTATCCCTATTTAGGCGGCCGAAAAACATTTCCAGAATTGGAGTATGAGATGGTATGTTAGCAACGCCCTTTTGCTTCTAAAAGTGTGAATTAATGTTTATGTAATTAATTTATAAGTTCACCTGTTTTACCATGACAGATTCAGGAAGAGGGCTTAGAAGGTCACCCTCCACGGTTTAGGGTCTGGATCAAAGGACACTCCAAAAGCGATGGAACCATCGTTCACGAAGAGGTTAGAAGAATCCGTGAACGCTGTGTAAGTCATTCTCTTGGACTTTGTAATTTTTTTATTAGTGAATTTCCTAACTTAATAACTAATAATCCTTCCTTCTTGTTATAGGAAATGTTATCACAAGAATCGCCCGAGCAGGTCAACATATTTGGCCAAGGCGATATCCTCAGTAGAGCACTTGAACGTCCTGAGTATTCAGGCCGTGTTCGGGGCACTGGTATAGGGGTCACGCCTTCAGCTTACTTTGGCCGCCAACAGCGGGTAACACAAAGCGAAGTTTCTGTGTTGAAAGATGAAGTCAATACTCTGAGGGAGACTGTGCTTGAAATGCAAAGAAGGAATGAGGAAATGCAAAGATGGCAAGATATGATGTACGAATTTTTCCAGCGTAACAATGTTGGATCACAAATGTCGAACTTCATGCAACAAGGTAACGTTCCTTCGTGTCAGAGTCCAAGCATCAGGGATAGCTGTACGATGCCTAGGGCTCAAATTCCTCAGGTAATTCTTGTCTTTTGTACTTATAAACTTGTAGTGACACTGTTATATTATCGATTGAGAGCTTACGTTGTTAACTCTTTTGTAGGGCGAATCAAGGTGCAACCTGTACAAGGATCAATCTTTCAGTGAAGTAGTTGCAATCGGTACGGTCTTCAACACTTCAAACAGGATCATGCACAATTCTCCGTTGCCTGAAAATACATTGAGGGTTATGATTGAATTCTCCCTGAACGGGGATGCACCGTTACCATTCCCTACTCCTGATGCGATGACTAAGGTCGGAGATGTAGTTGGTGCATATGTTGCTTGGCCCATCAGTTTGATTGAGCCAATACCACAGGTGGTATTTACTAATAACGTTCAGACTAGCATTCTTTGTTTTGGAATAACGCTCTTTTACAATTTATAAGTTTTTACAGGGTACAGAGTCTCTGGGAAAGAAAGCACAAGTGGCTAGTGTAAAAGGTACCGGTGGCCCAGCTGCTCAATTGAAGAAAAAGAGTTCACGAGCTGGTCCAGTGTCACAGGTGGTTAGTTTCTAATTAATTTAAACTAACACTCTTCTTATTGGAAGAATTTTTGAAACTTTCTATTTATATGGTTTATAGGCAACAAAAGCAAAGGGCAAGAAGAAAGTTCAAGTGCCTGCTCCTGTTATCCAAGATATAAGTGTTGAAACGCCAAATCGTGCTCGATTGCGAGCATTTGCAGCTACCGTACCTCACGATGCTACTGTCACAATCCCATTCAACAGGCTTATATTTGGCGAGTCAAATTTCAATGAGCTTCTTTCTAGGGATCAGGTCATGAAGGTGCTTGACGAAAGATGGGTCGGTGCTATGGTCGTCAATTTATGGATAAGGTATATATGTGCTTCCATTGTGGTTTCATTCAATGTCATAAGTTCTACACTAATTGGATGTTTGTATGGTTTCTTTGAAGGCACCTGCATGAAGAAGTCATAGTCTCTGAGGACGTCTCGTTCGAATTCATAAACCCTTATTTAATAGCGCAAATTGAGGGTGCGAAACGTGATGATCAGTTCAAAGCGATTAAGAGACGTTTCACTTTAAAGGCAACAGGCAGAACTTTATTCTTAGCTCCAATTAATACAGGGTAAGTGTATAGGCATGATAGCTTTCATCGTATTCTTAGCTCCAATCATCATTGATATATATACTGACATAACGTTATAAAACGTCTTAGGCTACATTGGGTTTTGCTTGTCATCAATCCGACAGTACAGCCGGATCCGCTTATTTACTATTTGGATCCTGTGGAATCTGCTGAACCAGATAATCGCCCGGATTTGATGCGTCTCTTCAATGGGTAAGTGAATGTCAACATTATTTGAATGTGTTGTATTATCTGTCATTTTATATGACCGACCCAAGCTACTAAAATTAATTTAATATGTTTTGTTTCCAGAGCATTGACTAGTTATCGGGCAGCTAATGGGTACAATTATTCCAAAGCCCTTGACCAGAAAGATGCTTATCCGTGGCTCAAAGTTCAGGTTTTACAAGTTATTCAATTTTTCAAACAATCGTACATTACTTAAACCAGAACGTAACTGCTCTTATATGCTATTCTGTATTTTTTGTTACAGTGCCCACATCAACCCAATGACAACGACTGTGGATACTATGTCATGTATTATATGAGGGATATCGTATCACGTGATCGAGATAACATCCCATTGACAGTAAGTTTTATATTTTTCCTAATCTAAGTGTTTGTACTTGTTAGATTTCAAGTAAATTTAATTGTCATTTAAATTTCTATACGCAGTATTACCCAGACACACGTTGCTTCATGTTGTCAAGGGAGAAGATGAAAGCGCTAATTGAAGAATGGTGTAGTTATGTACACCCTCTGTTCTCTCAAATTGGACAGCCTGACTAGTAGTATGCACGTTTATTTTCCTAACTGAACAATATAACTTTTGGTCTTATTGTACATATTCTTCTCTGTTTGAGTTACTGGTGTATTTGGACTGCCTGGAATTGTATAGAATTGCTGGAATTTTTGCAATGATGCAGGTGGGTGTGAATTAAAAAACAAATTGTATATTTTAAAAAAATATAACCTATACCGGCGCTTTTTACAGAAAGCGCCGGTATAGATAAGCCTATACCGGCGCTTTTTAAAAAAGCGCCGGTATAGGCCTTTTCAGTTTCAGTAAAAAACTAATTAAAAGATACCTATACCGGCGCTTTTGGGTAATAAAGCGCCGCTATAGAGAGGCCTATACCGGCGCTTTGTAAGCGCCGGTATAGGTCTCGTGACCTATTGCGGCGCTAGCTATAGCGGCACTTCAAAAGCGCCGCTATAGGGGTCAAAAAAGAGCCGGTATAAGTGTTTTCTGTGGTAGTGAAACAAAACATTTGTGTGTTGGCAGACAATCATATTCTGTAAATAACTCACACCCACATGTCATCTTCCCACTCCTTCATATTATTCCCCAAATTCTCACCCTCCTTTTCAATTACTTTTTCTATATAGCACATGGGATTCAATTATATATCGACCATAATATTTTGGTGCTTCTGGCGGATACTATATGAGTGATGCGAGTGTTGGACAAAAAGAAGGTGGAGAAGACTGGAGAAGGACACTTGTTTTGCAATGAAAAGGATTCTTTCTGCACAATATGGCCCTTCTCTTATTCTCTTAACTACTTTTGCTATTTGGTATTCAGATTCCTATTAAAATGTATAAATCACACTACTTAGTGACTAATGATCTTATTAGAAGGCCACGTGTAATTGAGAGTTATATATGTGTATGCATGAATCTCATAAAGTCACTGAGACAATGAGACTGAATTCAATTTCATGTCATTGATTGAGGAAATCCTAATCGAAGTATTATAAGTGGCCAATGAATTTTCCTCTATCTGTTCGTACCTTGTTCTTATTCCTTTTACTTTTTCCTCTTTTATGTACTGTTTTTGCTTATAAGGAAATTAATGTGGCGCATTAGTATATATAGATTCCCAAGGAATTATTTGTATAGTTGATTAGCTAGCATTTTTATGCTTAAAAGATCATTAGGATTTTTGCTTGTTATATTTATTTAATCCGGTGATAAACGTTACTCCCTCCGTCCCATAATATAAGGTATTTTTAACTGAATTACTGTTTCCTAAAAAATAAGTTAAAGTTAGTTAAAAACAATAAATGTGTGGGAAATATATCATATTTTTTTTCTAAAACGCCTTTATTTATGAATGAATAAGAGAGATAGTATTTATTTATAAAAAGAAAATGAAAGAGAATGTATGGAAGAAATTAGTGTAGGGGTAAAATGAAAAAAAAAAACGCATTTATTACTCAAATAAAGTCAAATAGAACCTTATATTTTAGGACAAGGTCATTCAAAAAAATGGACCTTATATTATGGGATGAAGGGAGTACTTGTTTATCCTGTCTCTTTGAAGAACTGGATCCCAGAAATGGTCATTCCCTGTGATATTGACAAAAGGACTACTAACATGCATAAAAACGATCAGGATAAAAACCTCCCTTTTTGTCCTTAACGTTACACATTTAGTTAAGAGTATTATTAAATTATTTTGAAGTTGAGACTAATCTCTTTTAAGACTTGGAACACAAATAATTTTTGTCTATCTCGACAAATATGTTTTACAGGACTCGAACTTCTATTCTTCTTCTTACAGGGTGAAGTTCCTTATTGACCATCTTAACCAATAATTTGTTGGTTATGCAGGGTCTTTTTAAATTAGTTCTAAAAATATATGATTTAACATTTCAGTCATGTTGATAAAAATATATCCTATTTAATTTACCCCAGAACCTTTTAATTACTATAACCTAACAATTTTTCAAGAAAGATACTTTTTGAAAGATACTGTCATTTTTTTAAAAATTTAAATTATTAACTAATTTTAACTTTCATCTTACTCTACATGATTAAAAAGGGCCCTCTATGGCTAAGAGTTATATTTTAAATGATCAAGTTAAAATGTTAATTATTTTTAAGGATGCATGAATTGATTAAGAAGTGATTGAATCTACAAAATTAAAATAAAATTGATGAGTTGTTTGGAGAATAACCCTAAAGTGCTAAATTTTTATTTTCAATAAAATTAATACTCCTTCCAGAATATGCAAGACATATATTACTCAACCACTTATATATAGTCACTTAAATTTTAATTCAAATTAGGACGTTCTTTTGATTCCAATATAAGTAAAATTAACAAAATAGTAAGCTAAAATGAAGCTGGAAACTTTTGATACTAAACCAGTCAGGCATTTTTTTAGTATATTGCACTGTCATATTGTATTAATATATAGACTTATAAATGAATAATATTATTCGTGATTTATAAATATGCTATAATTATAAAACTTTTTATCCCTCTATCGGTGACCTCATTTGCTCCGCTGCTTCCTTAAATTAACAAAACTGGAACTTTACTCTATGGCCAATCAAAAAATAAAACGTTCCAAATATAAATCTAGGGTTCATACGCATGCTGCTATACATCTATGTGTGTTGAGTGGTGAATTAAAAATCAAAGTCCCAGAAGTTGATAAGAAAGCATGTGCATGGACATTAGCACCTTATCAAAATCCCATTCGCCAAGGATATTATATTAAAGTGGCAAAAAAGATGTTATTCTTCATTCCCTTTCACCCAATAAGCCAAAGACATCCATTTATGCTAGAGTCTGCCATTAACAGCAAAACAATTCAAACTCATAATAATCCTCAATATATATAGCTTTTTTTTTTTTCCTTTCTCGTGATGAGGCTAATAAATAAATATACAAAATCATCAAACTCTCTTGCGTGTTCTACTGACCATTTTGCAGAAAAAGACAAAGCCAAGTTTGTGAAATCACAACACATGTCCTTTCCCCATATAGACAAGCCTTTATGGAATCTAGATTTCTTTATGCTTCCAAACACATGACACTTATATAAATTGCCTTCAACATCTCACTTCACTTCACTTGCATTCCCATCATCTTCTTCGCTTCTTGTCATTGTATAATAACGTCTAGGGTTATGGAACCACTTATAGTGGGAAGAGTGATAGGAGAGGTTATTGACATGTTTAGCCCTAGTGTGAGAATGAACGTGACCTATAATTCCAACGTTAGAGTTGCTAACGGTCATGAGCTAATGCCTTCCATGGTTGCTTCCAAACCAAGAGTTGACATTGGGGGTGATGACATGAGATCTGCATATACCTTAGTAAGTCTCTCTCTCTCTCTCTCTCTCTCTATATATATATATATATATATATATATGTCAGTCCCAAGTATTGTTAGGCTTATTATAATTCTGGTTAGTTGTCCCAAAGACATATTTTTCATTCACGGACACTTGAATTCAACACTTTGTGCTTAACCAAGGCTTGCTCGTTAAGTCGTTCTATGAGAGAAAAATGAAAAGGAGAGGAAGAAGTGAGACTCACTTGTTTGGGTTTTAGGATGAAAGATTAGTATCTCACAAAATCCAGATCTGTCTGGTCGACGATTAATTAATTACAGAAACTTATTAACTTATAGTAGCTAGCGCAAACCAATAACTCAGTAGTACCGAGTGTATTTATATTGTACTGCTACTGACATAAGTTGTGTGTGTGTGTGTGTGTGTGTGTCCCCTTGAATTAATTTTAAGCATTGCATTTGCGTGAACTTGCAGATTATGATAGATCCAGATGCTCCAAGTCCTAGTGATCCGTATCAAAGGGAGCATCTTCACTGGTTTTTATTCTCAAAACTCTCTAATTAAACCTCTATATACATGTGTGGTACAAAAATTAAAGTTTTATGTTGTTTACTCCCAAAACTTTGGTGTCACCTGCAGGATGGTCACAGATATTCCTGGGACCACAGATGCTTCCTTTGGTAAGTATACGCTAACCATATTAATCAGGTGAATCTTCTTCTTTATTAATATTCCTAAATATAACTATAAGCTCATACACACACCGCACACACATGTTGCAGGAAGAGAGGTAGTGGGGTATGAGAGCCCAAAACCAGTGATAGGGATTCACAGATACGTGTTCATACTGTTCAAGCAGAGAGGAAGACAGACAGTGAGAGGACCAACCTCAAGAGATCATTTCAATACGAGAAGCTTCTCTCATGATAATGGCTTGGGCTTACCTGTTGCTGCTGTTTACTTTAATGCCCAGAGAGAGACTGCTGCTAGAAGAAGATAAAAACCCTCTCTACACATGATGATCATGTGGGAGCAACATCCGTTTCAACACCAATACGACACTCGAATATTGACAAAGGATGAAAACCCAAACAACACATCTCAATGATGCTCTTCCATTACTATTATTATTAAGTAAATAAATTCATTATACATGTGCCTTTGCAGGATGAATAATTTAGAGATGGAAGAAAATAAAGAGTGAAAGTGAGATTGATATTCACTTGTATTCTTTTTTATTGTTCTCTATCTCGCTCTTATGTTGTTCTCATGTTTGTAAGGTTTGCCATGTAAGGTGGAATATAATTGATACCTTTTTTTTTATTTATTTATTTATTTATTTTTGGGGGGGGGGGGGGGATGGTGGACGACGTACGACAGATAATGGGGACCCAAGAAGATCCAAGCATAAAGCTGCGAGATGAATTCAATGAGTAATTGTGTTCGTATTAAACATTTATTATTATAACATCCATCACGCATCTTGCAACTGCCACATCGTACAACATGAATACAAACTATTAGTATTGATATCACTTTTCAGTTAGCTTTGTTGGGCAAAAAGGGAAATAAAATTTAACTAGGTTTCGTGTTACTTTTAAGTTATCAAATTTAATTATTTTATTTAATTAGCTACATTAAAATTATAATGTGTTGTTGAATTGTAATTTGATTAGTTTGACTACCTATCGCATATCCATGGATTTCTCATCAATTTATAATGCCTTTTTTTATCTTAAGCAAATAATGCAAGCCTTCATGACATTTGATGTCCTTCGAACCTTATTAATTACAATTAATAATCGCAAATTTTATAAATTTTTACATATAAATCAAGGTTTTTAGCTGTAATTATTCTCAATACTAATGGTTGGAAATGAGCTACCACTATTGAATATCCCATGGAATAGCAACCAACGAACAAAATCAATAAATCATAGCAAGAAACTGACAAAATGACTTTGGGGGACTTGCATTCTTGCATCTGAATATTCTGAAAAAATAAACCATTGAAGAGCTTATAAAAATAAAGAGAAAAATGAAAAAGTAAAAATAAAAACACTTAAAATTTTGTACTGGAAAAGCTTCCAATTAGCCATTTTCAGATGGGGCAGAGACACACTTTGCAAACGTTCATTCGGCTCTCAGATGTAAAACAGTACTCCCTCCATTCATAAATATAAGATATATTCACCTAATTTGATTAGATTAAATGTTAATTAAATTAGTTGAAATTATATATTACCTAAACACCCTAACCACCCATCTTTACTCACATCCTACTTCTCTAACCACCCATCTTTACTCACATCCTACTTCTCTTATTTGTTTCTTATTGAGGAGAATTAATAGGGATATTTTAAGGAAAATATAAGAAAAAATATAAAGAAATCTTATATTTACAAATGATATCACCTTCCAAAATAGGTCATATATTTAGAAATAGAGGGACTCTATCAAATACTTGCCTCTGTAACCAACCGGCTATTAGATAAATAAAGTAGTGCTACACAAGAGAGGTTTAAAATTTTTGATTATATTATCACATAGGCAACTCTCGCAAAAGCCACTCTTTCACAGAATCACTTCACTGATAAAGCATCTTAACTCAATAACTCCCCAAATTCGCTCCTTGTATACCTTAAAATCCCCAGAAAAACATAATATACATAACATAACATAACTTGCTACTCTGAAACACACCCTAAAAGGAAAGGAGGTATTTTCCTGTAAAAAATCACTATTTCCTTTCACAGATGAAATCCAATAGCAATCAGTTACAATCTAAGAACACTAATTTTACAAATTCTCTCCCTAAATATCACAGGGTAGGCATCTAGAGGGTGTTCAGGATGCCTCAAAAGAAAACAGACCTGTATTTATCACACCTAGATTATACAGCTTGAGGCAAAACAGATCCATTGACGATTCCGTAATTGTATCCACAACATAAAAATGGTGATACAACCACCAAACTGGTCAAGCATTTATTTCAGAATTGCACTGGTGCTCTCTGCTGCAACTTCTTCTACCCCAAAACATGCTTGAACAAGTCGTCTTCTCCAGTCTTGGCCCTTCCATTTTATCTTGATCCGCTGTCGATGCTTGTGAACGTGATTCATCCTCTGTTTCAGCTTCACGGGGTTCATATGAAGGACAGGGACCATCATTGCAGGTACACAGAGGAATTGCCATAGATGGAAATGGGCTGCAAGTGACTGGACAGAGTATATCTGAAGGCACAGAAGCTACACGATTTCCTTGAATATCCGGTGTGCGAGAGAGGGGAGGCCGATCTGGGTCACGGGGATGTAGCATGCATGGGGTGCATAGGCCAAGAGACACGTGCAGTTTATTTTCTTTTGCATGAGAACCAGGTAACTTGACAAAAGACACAACTGCGTGTCTACACAACGGGCAAGGGATGGAGCCAGGAGGGCCAACCATTTCAGAAGGAACATTGCTGGTTGAGCAAAGATAGAGTGCACATCTAACACAAAGCCCATGACCACATCCTGCATGTGAAAGTCCATTTGTATCACTTAACTGTTTCAGTACATAGGAAAGCGTTATGAGGCAGAGTTTCTTAACATTCTATCCGATGACCTAAAGAAGTAGCTGGGTAACTCATCAATGAGTTTGCCAAGTCTATATATCAACTTCAGGAAATTCAGGAAGGAACGAAGGTTGCAATTTAACACTACAAACACTGATCAATGAAGGGATTGCATAAGATTCCCACCCCCCTTCCTCCCTTTTCTTTCAAAAATGAAATAGAATGATTAAGTTTTTCAATGATATATCTTGCTTGATTTCCTTGTTTTGTAAGCTCGTTTTACTATTATGGCAAAAATCATTTCAACCCAAAGGCTTGATTATTTAAGCGGTCCTAGACATAATATTAAAAACTCAATCCAACTGATCAAAAGTCCAACCCTTGTGTCAATTCTCTTCATCAAAATTGAGCTTCTACTAAACAATATAAACTATTGATTGCAAACAACGAAAAATTACCAAGGTGAATGATAATAAACAGCCTTAATATTATAACTAGTAAAGGTTAAGGGTTGCTATGATAAAATAAAGCAGATAGAGCAGTATCTATAATATAAAAAAGTTATACCTTCTGCAGCTACTGAACACGGCCTCTCCAAGCAGATAGCACAAAAGTCAGTCTCATGAGGGGAGGGCGAAGATGACTGCAATCCACACTCCCTGCAGTTGTTTCACAGCGTTATTAGTCCTACTTATAACAGGAGGGATCTACAGAGAATTATTTTAATTTTTCTTCTCCATAAGCTTATCATGACATGGATAGATCATCTGCTTAATATCACCGTCTTTCTTGAGAAGAAGAGATTGAAAGGCAACGTGAAGCTTTTGGGTTTTGAGAATCTACAGACTTCAATTCTTTCAGTATTACTTTTACTTTCTGCATGCTTGATTTGATACTTCATGTATAAGATAGTCAAATATTAAGCTAGGCCACTGCCTTCTGTACGAAGCAATAATACTTATAGAAAATCCATAGTAATATCGATTTGGCCCCTGCATCAATGTAGGCTATTTTGGCAAGCTTAGTATCATGATTAATAGATAAGTCATGGAAAACCATTTCGGGTGGCATAACCCTGAGACTGCAACATGTACCCTTCTGCTAATAAACCTATACATCAAGCACTTTACAACATGATTATCAGCATCAGAGTTGTGAAAAGTTCACCAAGCATGGAGTCTCAGAAAGACAGGCTATGATCAAGGTTCATGACTAAAATCCTGAGGAAGATACTCTGTTTTAGAGATTTATTACAACTGATATATATTTCAGAGACTACGCATAAGCTTAAATTGGAGTTGGTGAATGGACAATGGCCAGAAAATCAAGAATATTTTATGCTCCAAAAGTTCCTTGAGGTTGCCAACAAAAAAATTTGCCAATTTTATTCGAGAGTTTCAAATTCTTAAACCCATCAAACTGACATCAAATACATCAATCAAGCACAAATCTTAAATTCAAGCACCCAAGGTACAGTCACAAACTTATATAGGATCAACATTAGCTGTCTAAAAGGCCATGTAAGAGAATAGTGGAAATTCTGAAAGGTAGAATCCCGCTTTATAAACATAAAAAACTGACACAATCCATTATTTTCTGTCAGGAAAAAAACTAATGGTCTGCACAGATGGCTTATACTTCAGGCACACTAGTTATTGATCAATTTTTCTTTTCAAATTGAGAAGCATAAAGAGTAATCTGTCTTCTAACTGACTCAAGGAGAGTGCTTTCACAGCTACTCGAGTTCTCTTCTAGTCTTTCTTGCCCTTACCTGCTCACCGTCCCTATTATTTTTTAAAAAAAAGATCCACAAATCCGTTTGACATTTCAATCTCAACAAAGTTGCTTGTGTAATACCTGGCTATGTTAAGCACACTCATGAGAGGCAAGCACAAGTAATTTGAAGGAGGGAATGAAGGTATTGTGGCATCGGAACTGGGTGACAGCAATGGCTCAAGCCAATGGCGCCCCCACATTCTCGCAACATCGAGAGGAAGCCACCTGCGGGAAAATATTCCAATTTAGATCGGTTTTGTTCCATAAGATGAAATTCTGTGGTTATATACACAACTGTAATATCATACCCATTGCAATTTAAAGCCATCCGACTTGCACCTCTTGCTAGGAGGATCTGCAGGTGAAGAGCATTCTTGTTATATTGAATGGAAAGAACCAGAAGTAGTAGGCATACAATAAGATAAAACAGAAAGAAATTCTTACCTGACAACATTTTAAATTACCCCCACATGCAGCATAATGCAATGGAGTGCTTCCAGCCCCTTTAATAAAGCACATTTTTGTTATTCTTTTGAGGGGAAAACAACCTTAATAATATTTATCAAATTAAAGAAAATATATACCTATTAAGTCCATAGACGTTCCATAATGAAATGTCACGGCTGACAGATTTGCATTAAGGTCAAGTAGTAGTTGTACACAATCAAAATACCCATTTAAAGCGGCCATGTGAAGTGCAGTGATACCACCATCAGCTGTCTTACTCACAAACTTGGACAGCGCACTGCACTGGAACAAGGTGAATAAATAGAAAGTACAAAAATATTGAAATAAAAGAAATCTGTACTACATATGATCAGTTGTAATTAGGAACCAAAATATTATTCCCCAAAAGAAAAGTATCAATTTCATATTTTTCTGAAGTAAAATCATGCCTAGCCTGTGCAATCAACATAATATCTTAGACTTAATTGTGCAAGTGGTAGCTACCGTGTGACTCATCACAAGAAGAAAAGGGGATACCTCTGATCATGTTTGTTCTTCACATTTGAGCCATTAGCTCTTTCAGCATCTGAGCCAGCGTCTTTAACTCCGTTAAGAGTGCTTGGAACAAGGTCAGCCACAACAAGTCTGATACATCTCACATGCCCATTGACAGCTGCAAAGTGAAGAGCTGTCCTCCCACTAAGATAATCTGCTCTCGTAACCTGTTAGTGAATTGACTACATTCTGGTTATTCTTATAAGTAGGCTTAAACATGAACAGAGAAAATAAATATGCAGGAAGACCAAGTACACAAGTCCTAAATAACAGTCAAACGTTTGAAAGTAAATCTTCAGCTTAAAAACTTCAAGGACAGAGTAAGTGTAAAATTATGGGGAAATACAGTTTATGTAGATAGAATTGATCGACAAGGGCAGAGGTAAACGAAGAAAATTTAACAGTACTCACATTGCATCGGAAAAGCAGAAGGGCCTGTACAACTTCCCAATGACCATATCTACAAGCTTGCATCAAGGCCGTCTTCAAATCAGACATAAAAGTGGAATCATGATAAGTTAGTACAACATAAGCATATAAAAATTCAGAACGAAAAGTCTGTAGCATCTCAACTAAATCTTAGGAATTGTCGTCATATCATGTTGGCCTCAATTAAATTGATTTCAAAACCCAGATCCGTCGATCTTCCCTTACTCTAGATAAGACAGACAGCTCTTCATAGCATGGCATGAAATCGTTCTCTAAATTTTCAATAGATATGACCAAAAAGTGAAATCTGATCTCCAATTTCATATACGAAACAAAACATCAAGCTTAATGAAAATTCGCTACGGAATCTTGCCCGCCATTTGTGATCACATCGTGTAAGTTGGTCAAATCAAATCGAACAGCCGAAAAATTCAAACATAAACTCATGATCACATGGAGTGGGCGAAAATCGCACCTGGCCGCAATAATTTCTCGAGTTCACATCAGCACCATTTTCAAGCAACAATGCCACAATCTAATAGACAGAGAATAAAAGTACAATAAGAATCAAAGGGATTCCAAATTGGTCAAATTATAACCCCAAAACAAGAAGAAGAAGAAGAAGGACCTCGTTATGGCCCTTGGCGGCAGCGAAATGGAGAGGCGAATTGAGACCACCAAAAGTAGAATACTTAGCAAGACAAGGGTTAAAGTCCAGAAGCATCTTGGCCTCAACCAAATCGCCGTCCCTAGCCGCCGACACCAACCTCTCGCCGGAGGCGGAGCAACCAAAAGAATTACCCATGAAAAACCAGAGTAAGGAAATTCAGCAGAAAACCCACTTTGAGGAAGAAAATCTTGTGATTGTGAGGGGAACAATGTTAGGTGAAGGTGAAAGAAATAAATAAAGTGAGAAGCAGTAACTGGGTGAAAAGTTGAAAACTTGAAGCAATTGGGTATGCAAAGGGAAGAAGAAACTGGGATTTTGGTTGAGAAGTTGAGGAAGATGTTGACGTGAAAGAATATGTTGTTGTGTCTGAGAGGGAGGGAATCGTCGCGCTCGGGTTGTGTTTTGTTTTGCGGAGTGTCCTGTGAATCTGAGAGGGCGTGGGGAACAAATAAGGGTGAAGGTCGAAGAAAGTCTGCAACTTTACCTTCTCTTCTTCTTTACTAGCTGTGCACCGCTCTTTCTCTCTCTTCTTTTTCTTTCTCTATGTTTTTTTTTTTTTTTTCTTTTTTGAGGGAAAAAGATCTCTCCACGTTTTGAGAAGAAAAAAAAGGTTTTTTTAGAGTGCACCGAAATTTGACTGAGGGTAAGAGGAAGAGGATAGTTGGTATGAAAAGAAGCTAAGGATTTGAGATTTAAGATTTAAGATAGGTAAAAAATACTAAAATATCTTTGAATAATATACCTAACATTTGAAAATCTCATGTCTTCATGGAGGAGGAATTTGGGATATTCAAATGTTATAAAATGACACAAATACCTGAAACTTGAAAAAAATATGAAAGACTAGAAGAATAAAACACCAATAAGATCCCTCTCACAGCCTTAGGATGGATCGAAGTTCCACACGTTCAACTCCAATGAGTGAAGGTAAAAAAAAAAACTCCAATGAGTGGAATCAGAGCCATGCAACCTCAAGTCCCTGACAGGCGCACCATTTTCTGCAATAATCACAAGCTTAGCCTTAAGCCCCTGACAATGAAATCGTGCGATTATTGCACAATGGGCAGTGAGATTATTGCACCTGCACCTCTAATGAAGGTGCGATTATTGCACAATGAAAAACAAAGCTTTCAATTTTTTTTTAGTGATAGTGGTTGCTTGTTTATATTGTTTTTATGGCTTCTAGTAAAATTTCTTGTTGTGATTTGATGCTTTCATTCCGAGATTTACCATTTTTTATTGGTTGAAGTATAACTTGTGAAAAAGTGGAGTGTTCAAAGAAAGTGGGGGTTTAAAGCATTGGGTTTTCTTGAACAACCAACCACTACGAAGCTAATTAAACGAGCCTAATTGAAAGCTTACAACTTTGTTGTTGCTAATGTGAATATAAAATGGAAATTAATTGTTGCAAGTGTTAACAACTTGTTCATACAAATTAACAAATGTAGCATAAGTATTTACAAGGTTCGTATAGTGATTAACAACTTACAATTTTATTGTTGCTAATGTGAATGAGATGGAAACCAATGATGCAAGCATTAACAACTTTTTCAAAGATATTAATAGTGACACCTGGTTTCCATCTCAAATTCACTTTGCTAACAACAAAATTATAAGTTGTTAATTACTATGCTAGCATTTAAAAAACCAATGATAAAGTTGTTAACGCCTTTAACGAACTTGTTAGTAGTGGTACAAAGGTTTTCATCTCAAATTCACTTTGGCTAAAGCAAAATTGTAAGTTGTTAATCGTTAGGCTGGCATTAGGAATCCCTATGATAAAGTTGTTAATACTTATGGCAAGTATGTTAACAGTTGCACCAATTGGTTTCCATTTCAAATTCACTTTGGTAAAAGCAAAATTTTAAGTTATTAATCGCTGATAGGCACAAAATTGAACCTACGTTTCCGCAAATGCACGGGCCGTCAAGTAATAAAGAGTAAATCAAATATCATTCCCACGAGGACTTGGTACCACGAATTTAGTTGGGAATTAATTTCACACGTTTGTTTAATTCAAGCAAACCACATTGATTTTAAATGAGTGAAAAGAAATAAAATCAAAACAAAACAAACAAACTAATGCAAATAGCAAAAAATGCAACCTAGAGTGGCTAATCCCCTTTTCAATTCATAGAGCATGTAATTACCAAATTAATTGTCTTTAAAATTAGCTTGTTAATCTAGAGTATTAATAGGTATAAGGATCTCCCATTCAAATATACCCCTCTCTCAAGTTACACTTGTTATACTACTCTAGGTGCAAAACAAATTAGCTACATATGCTCCAAATACAATCCATCACATCCACAGAAAATTCAGAAATAAAATCCACAAATAAATCAAAGCAGAGAGCCACCACAATGTGAAGATGTGAAACAAAGAAGAAGCTCCCTCTGACCCTTCGAACTCAACTTCCGTTACTGAACAAAGAAGTCTGGGAACTCGCCTCCTATTTGACGAAGAAGATGAAAATGGATGAACGGAGAGGGCAAACGAGTTCCTCCCATCCTCACTCTGTTTGCCGTCGATGGAGAAGAGGGTGGCTCCCTCTGGTGTGATGAAGAAGAAGGGTGATGGTGGTGACTACGTGAGAAGACAATGGATGATGGTCTGGTGTGTATGGGAACGTGAATAGTGATCTTGGTGGCTCCTTTCGTGATGAATGAATTATTATATAACGAGTGGCCTCCTATGCTCTCCCTCACATGATGATGATTGATTATAATTTAGGTCTATTTTATTTCCAATCCCATCATGCACATGTGTGTAGTGGCTGCCAAGAAAAGAAACAAAAAAAAGGAAACTTAAATAAAATCAAATAACAATAATTATAATAAACTAAAACTATTTTTTTTGTTTTTGACATATGCTTATTTTTTATTTTTTGTAACTTTCCTATTTTAATTCAAAATAAGATAATTCAAAAGAAATCCCCAAATAATGTATCAATTTGGTATCTTTTCAAATCACAACAAAATTTCTCAATTTTTGAATTGATGACTCCCCAAATATAATAAAATATTTCTAAAAATCTATTAAATATGGGGAATCATCAATCGCTTTGCTGGTATTGAGAATCTCTTTGATAAAGTTATTAATACTTATGAAAATCTTGTTTACAACGGCACCAATTAGTTTCAATATCAAATTCACTTCAGCAAAAGCAAAATTTTAATTTGTTAATCGCTATGCTAACATTGGAATTTCTTATGATAAACTAGTTAATACTTATGACAAACTTGTTAACAGTGGCACCACATTTAGTATGCTAGAGTTATCCAATTCTTCTTTGGATCACCCAAATTTGGAGACTTTACCACCAAATGTCTCTCTAGAGCCAAGGCTTTAAAACTCCCAACTTCAATCTTTGGCTCTATGCTATTACCTTCTTTTGGGACATTCTACCCCAGAATTTCCTCAAAAAAAAAATCATGGAACAAGATAGATTCAAGAGGCATTGGGCTCGCTCTAATTGATGCACTTAAAGATGAGGGAGATGAAGAAGAATTTGATAGAGAAAAGACAATTTGAGAGAGAAATCGAAAGCGATGAATAAATTCAATTTGATGGAATTGAGATGGAGAGTGGTAACTCCTTCGAACTTTTGGATTTCCTTGGCAGTCTTCGGCGATTCTTCTTCGACGGATTTTGTTCTCCTCTTGTCTGGGTGATTTCCTGATGCATAATTGGTCTTAGGGTCAAATTGGTCTTTTACAGACACATAGAAATCCCACATTAATCTCCAGGGTCTGACATGAGATTTTGAAATGTTAGGGGATTAATTTATCATTTTCAATGTTCAAAGGTGTTTTTGGGTCTTTTTCCCTTTAAAATTCTTATTATGTTTAGAAAAAAAAGTAAATTATCATAGTATTATTTACAGATACAGTGTAACTTGCTGATCAGTGGCTACTACTACAAGGCACTTTTTAGAAAGATCTTTGTGGTTTTTTACATAGATCATTTTGAGAGTTATTAATATTTGTTTACCAATCTTGTCTTTATGATTAAGCAAACAAAAAAATCATCAATAAGGATAAACTTAAAGAATTGTTTTAATTTTAAAAAAAATTAATAGGTCGATTGTGAGTTCTTACTTCATGTAAATTAGTTGAATTTGTATGGAGCTACTTGATTGTTGACACACTCTTCTTTGTTATTATGTGAGACTAGGGTAACAATAAACAAGTCTTGCTTTTTTTAAAAAAAAAATAAATTAAATGAATAAAACATAATAAGATTTATTCTTATTTTAATGGCATAATTTGTTATAAATTCTACGAAAAACTAATTATATAATCCAGGTTTGTAATTTTTTTCTTCTTAATTTGACTCGTCAGAATCCATTCTTCATATTTTGTAACTCATCTTTATTAGCACATCGAGATAAGAAGATTTGTTCTCCCACCTAAACACTAAGTACCTATCATCAATTTTTAGTTCCATCTCCCATAATTCTACTATTTCACGTTCTTCTTTTTGTCCTATACCGATATCCTAATGTCAAAGTTGTTCCTCCTCCATTGATTAATTTTTTTTTTAATTAATGGGTATACACTGAAATTACAACCGAGATTCAACCTACAACCTACAACCTCCCATTTATTAAAATGATCATACCACTAAGTCACAAAATATTTAATTCCATTGTTTAATGTTACTTGTATTCCCCGTCATCTTGCCTTTCACCTCTCATAGTTCTAGTCTAGCGTTCTGTTTTTTGTCCTCCACATTGCCAATATCAATATTTTTCTAAGCGAAACAGTAACATGGAAATCATATTCATATAATCATATGAAAGTGGCACGAATAAGGATCAACTACAAGTCTGATGAAACTGTAAGAAATACTTGTAACAAGTTAAATTTTATAAAGACTAAGCAGATTTGGTGAAACTATAAATATCAAATCATTTATGCTCTCTTAATTTTATATTATATCTTAATGGTATATCAAAATTATAAAAAAAGCTACGAACGATGTATGAAAAGCTAGACTGGTAATTGATGTATTAATTAAAATATGCGAGTGGGGGCCTGCAATTAAAAAATAACAAAGACAAGGGACGTCCCTTCCTAAATTGTTAAGTGATGCCCAGATGAGTCGAAAAGAATATAGTATCAATCTTTTGACGGAAGCAACAATAATAAATTATTTCTGCTGAATAAAAAAAGCAATAATAATAAATTAAACCTAACGTCATATACAGGTGCATCCTTCTTTGTCTTATCTGTAATATTATATATGTGTATGAAAAATTGAAAATCTCCTTCAATACACAGCATGCCTTTTAGGATCAAAACCCCAATTATTAAATGGTTGGGTGATTGTGCTCCTTAAATGTTATATTTTGAGTTGCATGAAAAATATTTTAGCAGAGAGGCATAATTAAGTTTAATTATCTCTACATTTTAAGAGGATTAGTCTCAAACTATATAAAACAAATTTTTTTAGGAAGCATTTTGTTTAATAGGGAAAACTGATCAGATGTGAAACGTTCAAATCTAATGTACTAAAAGGTATATATCTAATTTTTTTAAAAAAAGTTTATATTTTATGTGACAATTATTCTTATGGGTGTACAATAATAAAAGATTATATTTTAACTATTATTTTTAAAAAAACAACTTTTTATCTAGGAAAGCATATCATTTAAAAGAATAAATATCAACGGTTCAAATTGGACCTAAACTTTTAAATTTGATTTCCTCTCCCAACTAATTAAAGTGTTTGGCAGGGAAATCGCGACTCTAAACATATCCGTAGGGATACCACTTCTATCCATAAATGAAATTGATTTTGTCAACAGAATATACATCTTAATATGTATGAGTGTACAACTGAATGAGAATATGCATATAAGTCATAAGTCGGTATATCCAAAAAAAAAAAAAAAAAGTCATAAGTCAAACCACGCAAGACCTATAAAAAAAATAATATAAATTAAAACCAAACATTTCTTACAACATTATTACGAGTTAAACAAGGAAAATCTTTAAAAAGGAAGAAATCTTTTTGGCAATGAAATTATATTTTGGATATGTCCTTAGATACACACACACACACCAAAAATAGAGTTGAAGGTGAGATGCATTACTTTGTTGTTTAACTGTAAATAACACGATAATGAAGACCCCCTCACCTGCTTTAATTATTCGAAATTATTAGTTATGATGTGACTGCCTCATTTTTTCAACAATCCCATTAGCATCCGATTCCTTAGTTACCTTATTATGTGTAAATTCCACGTTGTTGATCATGTCCTAGTCCTTAACATGACTTAAACCTGTATTAACATTTTTCCTATAGAAAAACAGCCCACTCCGATATATAAAAAATCAATTATAGGAAGACTCACTACTACAAAAAGTACTTTTAATGTCACAAATTTTGGGGGTTTTCACGTCACTTTTTCAAGGGACATTGAATCAAGTGACATGGAAAATAGACTTTTAACGTCACATAAATAAGTGACATAAAAAGTCAGAGAAACAACGTCACACATAATATTATGTGTGACGTTGTAAGTTGCTCGGAGAAACCACGTCACACATAATATTTATGTGTGACGTGGTTTCCTGGAAACCATGTCACACATAAATTATGTGTGACATGGTTTCCAGGAAACCACGTCACACAAGATATTATTTGTGACGTGGTTTCTTTTTTTTTAAAAAAAAAACGTTTTTAATTTTTCTATTCCCCGTTGATATTTAGCAATTTGAGAACAAAAACCTATTCAAACCAATTTACAAGACTTATAAAACATTTTGGCAAGTATGCAATATAATTATGAGATTGAGGGAATAATTAATGTGTGATTAATGCAGGAACTCGGTCACAAAATGAACTAGGCTATCTCTGATATGGCACAGTTTTTTATTTTGAAGGTGAAGTGAATATTTATGAGTTAGATTTTAAAGCTTTGTTTTGATTAGTTTAAGACACTTAGAATCCTTGTGGTGTACTCATTCAGTTCATAATAATATGCAAGAGTAGTAAGACATTATTTTTTCAAGCATAATGTTACATAATATATTCATATATTTTATTAGAGTGACAATTCAGATACGTTTTTTTATTTAAAAATGTAAATCTTTTAGAAATATTAAATAAAAACACATTGAAGCTAAGTCCAGTTTTAATATGAACGCTCCATATTTAATGCTCAATCAGCAACCAAACTCATTTTTTTTCCTAAACAAATATTAAATAACATTGAAACTGAGTCTAGTTTTAAATGTGCATATATATATTTCAGTCTAAAAAGTAATAGAAATAATCATGAAACACATGAGCATTATATTGAAAATTTGAATTTAAAAAATATTCATCAAGGAAAAGAAATCTTCTAGCAAAGGGGGATGGGATTCCCTTCATTTCCACTCTAACTACCAAATATTAGCTCCATTCTTAAATATAAGATTTAATTTATAATTTGCAGCAATTACAACGTAACAGCATTTGCAAACCAATTTACAATTGAACATTAAACATTCTATGGCAGACCAATTTACAAGACTTACAAAACCATTAAATATTCTATGGCATTTTTTGCAATTTACAATTGAGAAAAAAAGGCAGCAGATTTAATTATCAGGAAAAAAAAGGAAAAGAAGGAACCTGGATGAAGTGAAGCTGCGAACGGAGGCACGATTGAAATTGTTGAACCCGATAGGAGGAAAACAGAGCTGAAAAAAAACCTTGAACAAGTAAAAAAAAAGAACCCTATAGAAATTGCATATTTAATTACCAGGAAAAAAAAAGAAAAAAGAAAAGAAGAAATGAACCTGCAGGTGGAGGGTGAGGGGGATGGGGGGCGTCTGGGGGGAGTTGTGGGGGGAGGGAAGGGGGGAGCTGTGGGTTAGGGGGTGGGGGAGCTGTGGGCACCAGGGGGAGCTAGGGGTGTTGGAGGGGGGAGCTGTGGGCGTTGGGGGGTAGGGAAGCTGAGGACACGGGGGTGTGGATGAGGGAGAGTTGGAGTTGATGTTTTTGTTTTGGGGGGGGTGGGGGTGGGAGACAGCTGGAGTTGATGGTTTTTATTTTGGGGGGCGCGAAATGAAAAAATTAAAGTGGGGGAGCGGGAAATAAAAAAAAAGGAGGGGACGGGTTTTCCACGTCACACCAAAATTTTGGTGTGACGTGGAAAACAACTTTCAACGTCACACCACATTTTGGTGTGACGTTGAAAGTGGTTTCAATGTGGGAGGGGGGGCGGGAAATGAAAAAAAAAAGAGGGACGGGTTTTCCACGTCACACCAAAATTTTGGTGTGACGTGAAAAACAACTTTCAACGTCACACCACATTTTGGTGTGACGTTGAAAGTGGTTTCAATGTGGGAGGGGGGCGGGAAATGAAAAAAAAAAGAGGGACGGGTTTTCCACGTCACACCAAAATTTTGGTGTGACATGGAAAACAACTTTCAACGTCACACCACATTTTGGTGTGACGTTGAAAGTGGTTTCAACGTCACACCAAATTTTGGTGTGACGTTGAAACATTTTCCACGTCACACCAAAATTTGGTGTGACATGGAAAGTGCTTTTCAATGTCACACTTAATTTAAGTGTGACATTGAAAAGTTTTAACATCACACTTAATTTTAAGTGTGATGTTGTTTCTTTCTTCTTTGTTTTCAATGTCACATTTTTAAATAAGTGACGTTAATTGGTGACATAAAAAGGGCTTTTTGTAGTAGTGACTGTACTAACTGTACTAAGCAAGTATACCTTTTATCGAATAAAATAATTCTCCCTATTAATATAATTTGGACTAGATTCTTTTGCTATTTTCTCATCAAATCATGTAATGTGGACTTATTTAATAACGAATATTTGTAATGATAAATTTAAAATTCGGTTGAACTATTATTAATAGGACGATTGAACTCAATAAATATTAACTAATTGACCTGCCTTATCTGTTGTTTTAATTTTATTTTAAAATAATCACCTTCTAATTATTTTCATATTAAACGTAAAATTTTTTTATCCCTTTCTTAAAATATTCCTGCCATTGAATTCAGTTAATCAGTTTAAATACTTAAATATGATGTTAATAAATTAATACAATATTAAATAAACACATTTAAAAAATTTAATATGGTGAAAAAATAAATGGATTAAGATATACTAACATCTAGTAATTATTATCTTAAAGTAATGTGTGATGTATCTATCACCTTAAAATATATTTCTACCAATATTGAATATTTAAAAGCTGTTAAAAGTTAAGGTGAAAGATGATGGGAAAGAGATAATAGATAAAGTTATTCTCATTAACTATTCATACATATAACTAATACATGTCTCGTATTTATAAACATAATTTTACAATATCAATTAATTGTATCAATATCAATGTATTAGATCAATGTATTTGACGATAATAGAGGATAATGTGAGATAACAGAAATAATTGGAGATGTTATGAAATAATGGGGAAATATAGAGGTCCACATAAATATCATATTAACAACAAAAGTATATATTTTGTACAATTTTGCCCATAAAATATTTTTCTCAACAGCAATAAAAACCATAAATGTAATAGTGAGTGTTCATGAAAATACCACTCCCTCCAGAGTTTAGACCTTAATGTAAGATTTATTTAAGGATTTGATATTGTTCCTAAACATAAAATACATTTTTACTTTTTTTTTCTTCAATTTTTTCTAATCACTCCTATCAATAGTTCATCAACAAATAGTCAAATAAGAGAGTGAGAATTAAGAAAGATAATTATAATATTTTAGAAAAAACTGTCATATTAGTTACTTTAACTAGTATCCTTAATCCAATCAAAATATATATCATATAAGTTAATTTAACTAACATCCTTAACCCCTAATAAAATGCAGCATCTTTAATCCAACCAAAATGTGTAAATATAACATATATTTAGAATCATACAAAGTGAAATTCATTGGATATACCAAAAAATTAGTTTATGATGGTGAGTGATGTTAAAAAAATAGTTTAGTATACTAAGATGAAATTCACTCAAAGATCGATATTAAACTAAACTAAACTAAAATCTTCAGACAATTTCTCCATAGGTGGCCAAAATAGAAAGGGGTAAGGAGCGGTTCATCAAGACCATTGTTTTTAAAAAGTAAAAATCCAATCCCAATCCAAATGGTAAACAATTGTCTTCTATTTTCAGTATTTTAAACCAACCCCTCTATGTGTCACGAAAAACTCAACAAACATAAAATAACATGGAGCTAGGGCTGTGGGATTTGTTTAAGTGGGCACCCTTACAATCGAAGTTTAACATTATTGCATGTTCAAGCCTATAGTTGAGCCGAACCAACATCACGATACTTATTGATCCAAGTGTTCAATGCTGTTGCACTTAAAACAGTTCTTTAAAACTCCATTTGACATGCCCAGGTCCAGTCAAATCGCGCGCTGCCATAGCAAACTTTTATGTGTGTAAGCATCCGGCATTCTAAACTAAGTCTTGCATATGTCGTGGAAAATTCGCTAAACTTAAATGGATTTGGTTGGAGGCTGTGAAACCCATAGTTAGCATTGTAAGGCTGTGTAACCACCCTTACAACCAAGATTTAAGTATTTAGCATTGTTTCATGCCCAAACCCATAGTTACACTGGGCAGATGACCTTAACGTAGGATGGTTACTGCCAACTGCTAAGTAATTTAGTACTTCTTCACCTGACACATGGAAGAACAGTCAAAGCGCGTGCTGCCTTTGCCTCGTGTGGATAAAAAGACAGTATACGGTACTCCACGGACCACGCTATTACGGGACCCACCGAAAGGCAAAGCTATCTTCCTTACATGTCCCTGACATATATCAATCGTACACGTGGAACACCTTGGATTATCACTGTCTTAAATGAGCGGGTCCCACTTGATCCACCCATCACTAACGGTTCATAATGTCTGCTTCACAATACGGTCTGCCTAATCACACCCACCCGAACTACCCCTCATTAACTACTACCAGTACTTGTCTTACATAAAGCAAATTCGTACTTACCTACTCCAAAAATTTCACCATGTTTTTGTTTGGGGGAAATTCCAATTAACCTCATAATAACAAATTAACTTTAGATAAATTTCTAGATAAATTCTTAAACTTCATTTTGTCTCTTGAATTTAAAGTGAAATTAAATATTTTAAATAAAAGATTAAAATATTCTCATTGAAAGAAGTATAAACGTCTTAAAAATTCCTTATATATATCTTAAAAATTCTTTATATATGTCTTGAAAATTCAATTGTAAAATTTTGGATGCTTTAGTGTTGGATTCTATAATTTTTTAAACTTAAAAATGCTTATATTGATGTTGAAAAAAAACACAAACTTCTTAAAAATCCCTCATATATGTATTGGAAATCTAATTGTGAATTGTTGGATGCTTAATGTTGGATTACATGATTTTTTAGATTTAAAAATACTTATATTGATGGTGGAAACTCCCCTCACGTGTCTTAGATTGTGATTACAAAATTCAATAAATACATTTTACTTTTTTAACAAAATATTTAATTTCACTTTATCCCCTTGGGAGCAAAGTAAAGTTTCAGAATTTTTTGGTGGGATATGAGGTTAATTTGCTATTGTATGGGTTAATTGAAACTTTCCCTCTTATTTGCTTTAAATTTAGAGAATTACTCCATCCAGTTCTAATTATAAGATCATTTTGACTTTTTTAGAGAAATTAAGGATGCAAAATTAATCACTTTAAATTGTCTATAGTTATCTTTTTTTTCTTAAAACTAATTTATTCTACTTATAAACTAACCTATAATCTAATTACATGTGACATATGTTATTATTTAGTATTTTAATTTGCTTCCTTAACTTCCACACAGAAAAAGTTAAAGTGATCTTATATTTATGACTAGGAGTAATAAACTAATATCCTTACATGTTCAATAGACCCGGAAAATTAATCATAGATTTAAAGTTGTTCCGTAGTCCTTACGTTTGATGAAAGTGTTATAAAGCGTCTTTTAAAAATAAAGAAAACTATTCAATAATACTCCGTTTAATCCCTATTGTTAAGACTTAAGAGTTAGTATTTTATAGGTTAAGATGAAATGGTTGACATGAGAAAACTTGAAAGGTAATTTTACTACGGCGTATAGAACTTAGGTGCTATGGAAAGCTCTAAGAGACTTCCTTAACATTAATTTGAAAAGATGTTTCTGGATATCATTTGGTTTGAGTGGCTGAATTTAATTATGCCTTTTGGTTAGAGTGAAGGGATCATTTAAGGGTAAGGTGCACAACTCAACCAGACATAATCATTCTAATTAGGAAGATATATTGAAGGGTATAACTTGTAACTTTTGAAAACTTCTTAAAAGTGAAGATTAAAAACCTGTCACTCAACACTGTTAGTAGTATGCCATTAGTTAATAACCATACAGGTAATTATGAAAAATTGCGTGTTAAACAAACTTAAATAGCATTCTGACAATCAAATGAATTGATACTTACCTACTCTTTAATTTCGTCCCAAGCATGTTTATACATTCTACAGTAATGGAAATTTAAATCACATAAAACTTTTTTTCAATATGATGTACTGATGATATATTTTTTTGGGAGAATTAATGTGAAAGTCTATTTAATTTACCTCAATCCGCTGTAGTTTCTTTTTCCAAAAAAAATTTCCAATATGAAGTAACTCATAGACGTTATATATAGGGTGTAAAAACTGAAAAAAAAGCACAAAAAATACAAATAAAATTCACTATTTGTACTCCCTCATTTTCTAAATATAAGATATATTTACCTAATTTGGTTAGATCAATGATGTTAGTTAAGTTAGTTAAAATCACTTGATATTACTAAAATACACAAACTACCTTTATTCTCTCACCCTCCCTTTTAAGGTTGTTAAACTCATGAATTTAAGTAAACTTGTGAAAAGAATGTAAAATCGGATCGTAAACTCGTAAGAATTTACCTTTATTAATAAATATGTGTTTCCAGTATATAATTAGATAAGAAATACAAAAAATTTGACTTAAATATATTTTAAATATAAATAGTGGATATTAAATATATCAACATTAATGCTTTATATAACTCAATAAAGAAATTTCTATAAAATTTATATATAAATTCATTGAATATGATCAAATAAAAATAATTAATATGAGATTTAGAACAAATTAACATGATTTTTCGTAAGATATAATCGTAAAAACGGTAAATTCGGTGTGTAAATTCATAATTTTTTATCGAGTTTACAATCAATACAAATTTAAGTGACTCATGACACGTTTTGCTTAGGTACAGTCTTAAAAACGGTAAAATAGGAGGATCAACTCGCGAGTTTGACAACAATATCCCTTTCTTATTTCATTATTATTGAGGAGTATCAACAGGGATAATATAAGAAAAGTTGAGAACAAATATGAAGAAGTATTACATTTAGAAACAAATTCACCCCTCAAATAGGCCATATAGTTAGGAATGGAGGGAATATGTTTTTGAATGTGCACTTTGATATATTAATTTATTAATAGGGGCCGATTCAATTTTTTATAATAAATGATGCTCCATTCAATCTTTAAATTAAGTTTTTTTTTTATATGAAAAGTTTTCGTAAGTCAAAATATTATTGCATAATGTTAGGAATTCTCTATATATGTAGAAGCTAATCCTGCTTGAGATACTGTGCGAGAACAACCTAATCCCTCTTGCTAAATCCAATTCATGTTGATAATTATCCTTTTTTTTATTTGTGTGTAATAGTAAGATTGGACTTGTAGTTTAGATGGGACGATGCAAGAGTGTCTTGGGTTTATTGGATAATAATTAAACAACTCACATACTCGCTGCCAATAAAAATATTGAGACTGAAAGCTAGAAAACATATCACTCTATTTTTTATTATAAGTCTAACTATCACAAATTTTTTGTTCTAAAATATAAGTCCAACTTGGAATCAATTAATGCTACTATGACTATTTTACCCCTATGTTGGAAATAAGAAAGATGAGAGAGAAGATTTATAATGCATAAAATATTATCTTAACACCTATTAATAAATAAGGGCGAAATTGGAAACATTTTTGAAAATATGAGATATTTAATACTATAACTTCAATTCCTTGGTAGGTGAGAAGTAGTTAGGGTGGACTTATAATAAGAAACAGAGTGGTATATTAGTATTAGAGCACATTGTGGACTTACGCTGGATCCAACTTGTACTTATGAACCCTAATTATTACTCTCTCCGTCCCTTATTATAAGAGCTAAAGAGGTAAAATCACACAGATTCAGGAAGTGATTGAGAGAAATAAATATGTTTGAAATAATTTTGTTTTCTCAAATTTGCCCTTATTTATGTAAGAGAGGGAAATGTGATAATAGTGTTATAAATGAGTATAAAAGAGAATATGAATAAAGAGAATAATAATGGGTAAAATGGAAAAAAAAACTCATTAAATGCTTTGACAAATTGTGACAGGTTCTTATAAAAAGGGACAAAATCATTCAAATTTTTTGCTCTTATATATAGGGACGGTGGGAGTAATATTAACTTTACATTTCGTAAGGCATTCAATAATATTACATCTGAGGGATTTTTATACGTCAGAACAACTTTCAAATACACTCCACTTATCGAGTTATTTTGTCATTAAATCTTGACTATAAGTCACAATAAATTACTGTTATGTTCACAACAGAAGTTGGTAAATATACACTTTAACTGTACACTTGTCTCTATTAAATGGTTTTTCTTTTAATAGTTTTTTAATTGATAGATAAAAGGTATCTATTCATGAGAAAAAATAAACATATATGTTGACATTTTACAGTAATCTTTTTAACCCCAAAAATTATACATTCGTAAAAACAAGGTAAATAGAACTTGCTTCATTAAAGAGGTGAATTATTCATAATATTTTCCAAATGTCCTCTTATCAAAAGTATTACATTAATTATAAGGAATTAAATATTTTAATGCTTTATGCTTCTGGCCAAATAAAATTAGGATATATGAAATGATATATATTATGGATCATATGAGCGAAACTGTAAATTGGGATTCTTCATTTTTTTTAAATATTCCACATTATGCATATGTTCTCGATATTGAATATAAGTTCGTCTTAATTACTTTATAGAGGTTAATTCCACCAAAAATAACTTATAGAGACAAACAAGCGTGTAAGGTTGCCATTATTAATTAGTATGTACAATATTTGTGAAACTTTTTTAAAATATTCTATCATTTTATAATAATAATACAATGCGTGGAAAATAAAATCTGTAAATAAAATTTATATTTCTTTGGTCATATTCATATTTCACTTCAAGCGTGTCTTATCATAATAAAAAAACATTAGATGTCATTAATTGATTTAATTCTATTTTAAAATTCAACTTTTCAACTTTACCTTTATATTTTACTACAAAAACTTTACCTATAGATATATTTAACATGTATACTTTAATAAGAAGCTAGTATGAGGAGATAACAACATGCATAATTCGGGTAACAAAAAACATTGCATAGAACAATAAATTATGGACAACATTATACATTCAAATAATGAATATGATCTCCCTCCCCAAAGGAGTATTTATGGAGTAGAAAAGTATATAAATTACATGCCTTCTAATACATGATACAAGGATGGAATATTGTGAAAAGTTTTCACCATTTCATCTTCAATGCAAACTTCTCTTAACAATTATATTAAAAATTTTCTAAAAATTTCTTCCTAAAGGCTAAAAATAACTCATATTAAAACTTTATAGAATGGGCCGTATATAAGCAACACGGTGGGGTAGGAGTATTTTATTCCTTGGCTTTGTTTTTTCTTTATGGTAAAAAGGTCCATACATTGGCATCTAGCTAGAAGACGATTATGTATCAATGTATGTATCATAGAAATTGGTGTTAGTTCAAAATAAAGACGATGAGAGAGGCGCCTGACAATGGAAAAACTGACCGACCAGCCGAATGACTTGGTCCACTTGTTCATACAATACTTCGATCAAGCGTGTTGACTCGCAGGCCCCAACATTTTTTTTCCTGGTTTTTTTACCAATATTTTCACTACTGCTTTTTTTTTTTTTCCTAATTATGAAGTTAGTTATCTACATCACTTTTAAAAAATAATAATACATGAATACTAAGATAGAGAAATCGTTTTCTCCATTTTTATAAATTATATCATTACATTATCATCTTTTGAACGTAGAATTTTAAGTATCTTTGGATTGTTACATACTCCTTTGGGTCTTATTTTTAAGATCTATTTAATTTTTTTCTTGAAAAAAATTAAGAATACAAAATACACCACTTAAATTTTTTTATTTGTCTTTATCTTTTCTCAAAACTAATTTATTTTATTTATAAATTAACATATATTCTAATTAGATAAAGCATGCATTGAAGTTTAGTGGTATATTTTGCTAACTTAATTTCCACAAAAAAGTGAATTGACTTTTATAATTAAGACCGGCCGGAGGGAGTACTTTGTACTCTCGAAATTGAGCATATCTTAAATAAGAATAAAATTGATAAAAGTTTTGGACGAACTTAATTCAATTTAAAGTTTTCCTTCATCTAGCTTAAACAAGTTGAAATTAATTAGGTTTTAAATAGAACTAGAATAGAATTATTCAATATCCTTAATTTATACAGTAGTGTGTGATTTTTTTTCAACTTTGATATTCGCTCAATTTAATTACTACGATGAAATGTGTGTGTATAGTATTTCAACGCACACCAACAACTTGATATAATCATCATTTGGACCGTATAATCTAAGTGACACTAAACATTTCTCTTAACATCTTTTTAAACGTGAAAAAAACTCTGTTATGAGCTTAAACCCTTATATATAGAGGGTATAATATGTAATGGGCCTAATAGGCGCATGTGATAGGGAATAAACAATATGATAATGTTAAGAAGGTTAATTCTACAATATTTTTATCTAATTGTTACGGTCAAACACTACAAAAAACACAGAATTACCGACAGAATTCTGTTGGTAATTTTGATTTTCCAACGGATTAGTGACGAAAATAAAATTACTGCCGGAACTATCGACGGAAAACATTTCATCAGTAATTTCACCGTTGCTAATTAATTTGGTTCTGTTGATAATTTCCGACGGATTAGCGACGGAATTCCATTATATTTAAATTAATATATTATGAAATATTTTTAATTATATTTATTATATAATTGCTATAAATACAGAAAAGTGAATTGCCTTAATTAGTTGAACTATGAAGACCTTGTGATATTATTTGTAAATTATTATTTTTATAATATTTAAACTCCCACTATTATAATTATATTTGATCTTATATATACTTTAGATATTATATTTAAATTAATATATTATGAAATATTTTTAATTATTAATATATTACATATTAATAATTGTATTATTTTATGTAAATAATATTTTATATTTATATACATTAGACTATATTTAATTTTTTTACCTGATAATATTATATTTGGTATTTTCATTTTATATTTATAATAAATATTAATTTTTTGAATTTCTTTTATTATATGAAATTTCTTAATTATTATTTTATTATATATATTACTAAATTATAATTTTTTTCATTTTCGTTCTAATATTTGTTAATAAATAACATATTATTTAATAAAAAATTTAAAATTAAATTTTTAATATATATATATATTAATTTTTATTAATATTTTTAACATATTATTTATTAATTTATTTATTTATGAAATATTTTTTAATATAAATTAAAATAATATGCTAATTACCGATGGAAATTTTTAATTTTTATATATATAAATTTACCGACAGAAATCCGTCAATAATTCCATGTTTTTTGTAGTGAAATATAGCATGAAAATGTCATCTTATAGGAGAAGTGTATAATATATCTCATATGTGTATTTTGAATAAATTTTATATATTCTTAATTAATTTTAATATTTAAAATCTTACCTTGGATAAGGCTCAGGTTGAATATCACCCACGTAACTAGTAAGATATAATTTTACTACTTATTGATTAGAACTACATGTCACAAACATTCAAGTACGTAATTGGAAACAAAATTTCACTTACTTACTTATTTTATGCATTTAAAATACCATTGAAAAGGTATTTTTAAAGATTTCAATCCACATTTCAGATAAACCCTTACACTAATAGCTGAATGACATATTAAACTCATCATTTGAATTACTAACTCACAAAATAAAATACATATAGTAGTCGCAGCTCACAAACATTGTCAATTATAACGGATTCAAATTTGAAGTCTAATAAAATAAAACATTATGCAAAATTTAAATCCTCAAATCACTTCTCTAATATTCTGTTCTAAGACTTTGTTTTTAAACAATGTTGTAGGAATTACATAAAAATTAGATGTTAATTCATGTGTTAATGCAGTTATATAAATGAATCAAATCAATTATTCATCACATATAATGATATAAATAATGCAATCCTATGTAAGAGAAATATTATTTAAAATCTCATCATTCTACTGATTTGATTTTTAATAAATTGAATGGTACCGGCCATATGTAGCCACGAACACCAATACACTAACAAAAGCAAATCTAAAATATCTAAGAGCTAAGTTGGAATAAGCCGATATGCTCAGTTCAAAAAAAATAAGCCGATATGTGGGGTTAGATATAATATGAACAAACATATAAGTCCACAGTATAGGTTATCAATATCATGCATATTATATGATAATGATTGATTAATTGAGTGATCAAATGGAGATACGTTTTGCGTGACACAATTAGAAAACTCAAAACCATCCACTTGTTGGAAAATCGAGCGGCTAATCAATGTATCATATAACATCCATGCCATATCATATTTATACTTTATAACTTCTAAATTATGTATGTAGCTCTTAATATAATACTACGCAATAAGACGTGTTTAAATCAACCAGGTCAAGGCGTCCTCGTGGGGATTTAAATAAATTTAACTGAGTTAATTTATTTTATATATATCGATTTGTAAGTTAAACTTAATTATATATTTCGTACGTTTCGTGAGATTTAAACGAATTGTATTGTTTATGATTCATGAAGTACATAATTTCTATAGGCTTTATTTTATTCGCAGTTATATGTGAACACATATATAATTTTAGATTTAAATTATGCGTGAATACTATTTAAACCATAAATAATTGACAATATATTGTCATAAATTTTTAGCTTTATATAGATTACTGGTATGACTGGCAGTTTTTTTTCCCTATAGCGATTAGTTCATGTGGTTTTATTGTGTTAAAAATATGATGCATCAAGAGAAATATGCTGTGGCAGTATCGGTGTTAATTTCAGTCAATATGGGTTAAAAAAATATTTAAAAAAAACGTGTCTAACATGAATACGTATTTTTCTTTAAATGGCGGTGCAGGGAAGGCAGAAAATGTGAGGGTAAGAAAAGCTGTGATGGGCTTAATTTGACCCAATTACAGTTTATGTTAGTCAACTAATAATAAAAAAAATGAATTATGCGTGTTCAATTCATACACACATCAATTGCAAGTTCCGCTGAAAACTGTAACGTATTTCTTCAACAAATCCACTGGAGATCAAATCCACTGTAAACCATCAAAAGATGGCAATTTTAGTGTGCACTCTGCATACGAGATGATGCATAATCTCCCGGATGGTGCAACAGGTGGCTTGTGGAAGAAAATATGGAAGTGGAACACTCCGGAGAAGAATAAATATTATATTTGGCAGGTTCTTCGTGAGAGAATTCCTACCAACTCATGAGAGCAGCAAGACCACCCCAAAATTTCCCTGAGTGTCCGTTTCAGTGCAATAGTGAGGAAACTATTATCCATTCACTCAGAGATTGTGAGAATGCAAAGAGAGTATGGACTTCTCTGATCAAACCTATACATACATGTGTGTTATTTAGTGGTAATTTGCAGGAATAAATGCAATGGAATTCCAAAAATAGCCCAGGAGCGGACAAAGTATCTCGAAGGAGCTGGAGTGTTGTGTTCATCAAAGCCTACTGGATCATATGGAAGAATCGATGCAACAAGGTGTTTGAACAAACAAGTGATCAGAAAAAAAATGCAAATGGACTCAAAGGTGGTTGCTCAAAGGCATGTGGTTGGCAAGGTTCCAACAAGATTTTGGATATGGGAGATCTACTATTGCAGAGGTACTAGCGATCCGAGCTGGTCCTCAAGTAAGCAAGTCCTTAAATCTCCTCCTAAGAATTAAATTATACACTGATTCTTGGGAGGCCATACATCTCGTCTTGGCTGATGGGGGAGTAGCACACTCAATGAGTGAGGTAATTCAAGACATCAGGTCGCTGGTTTCAGTGGACTGGGAGCTGGAGATTATGTACAACCACATGGAGGCCCTAAATGTTGCAGACTTTCTTGCTAAACAAGTGCATGGTACAGACAGAGAGTTGACCATTTTGTATTCTCACCAAACAACTGTGTGGTGATGCTAAACCAGGACATTCGGGAGTCTATGGTGGACATTAATCCATTGCCCAGGAGCTGACAAGTCTCATTGATGTGATTAACAAGCAATAGCTTGCCTTGCTATCCAAAAAATAAGAAGGTCAACAGAGTGTTGTGCACGGCTCACCAACAATCAAAACTCAAACCAGTGCATTTACGTAGAAGGCAAACAAACTATTTAATTATAACACATAACATGATATTTACGAAAAAACTCATGTATATCATCAAATTATACATAAGTTTAAATATAAGATAAAATATTTTAGAGAAAATATATATAAAAAAGATGAAACAAAAAAAATACTATATTTATAATCAAAATTCAATCCCAACTACCCTTATATGTAGGACTGGAGGTAGTCGCCCAATGTATCAAAATTGCTTCTTCTGAGCCAAAAAGTTACGAAGAACCAAATTATTTTGACAAAAAGTCAATTAAAATTAGTTAGTTGAAGGCAATAAATATATAGAAAATAACTTTTTTTTTAAAAAAAAAAATAGCCTTATTTATGAATTAGAGTGAATATGGGAGAATGAGTGAGAAAATTAGATGACAACGACATGAAGTAAATGGATGTAAACATAGAAAAAGTGAATTAAATATAGACAAGTATGAAATGTAACTTATAAAAATTGGCAAAAAAAACTTATAATAGTTAAAATGCATTGGCTCATATAGAAAATTAAAACTTGTTAAAAGTAGGGAGACGCCATATTACATTGAAACGATGGTAGTAAATTTTCATAACAAGAATTCAAACATGCGTTATCACTTCTTACACGCCCTTCCCCTTCAATGTTAGATGAACCAAATCCACCAACAGTTGACTCTGTCCCATCTAATCTTATCTGTACTTAAAGGATCAAATTAACATTTAATAAGAGATCTAATCTTATCTCTAATCTTCAAGTCTTAGATGAAATGATTATGGTAAAACAGATCTGGCTGACGCTTCTTGATCATCAGTATCACCACTACCTTCCTCAACTCAAGAAAACTCTCCAACCTTGTACAGCTTAGCTATCCACTTATCATCAAAGAACTACATATATTTTCATCTGCCTGTCTCACACATTGAATTGAAATCGTATCGGAAGTTTCCTAAGAAATTTGCCATGACCTAGGAATTCATTAGTTGTTTCTTTTCCTGGTAGAATCATAAAATTGGACAAGTCAACAAGTCTACAGGTGAACAGCAAAATGACCAAGCTTATCACTATTCTGCAGTTTCCACCAATTTGCACAGATTCTATCTGATCAAAGTTCACAGTATAATTAACAGAAGGGATGGAGAAAAGAAAAAGGCTCCCCCATATAATACAATAGATAATTAATGCAACAATAACAAAAGCATAACCTCATTGAGTGAAGTCGGCTATATGGATTGTACGACGCTATTATGCTATATCTCAAATCAATTCTTCAACAAACAAGCTTATTAACCAAGAGATCCCGATGACTTCTTCAAGTGACAATGCAGAATAATTAATAATTTGATGATACCATTTAGATTGAAACGTGTATCAATCAACATATAATTTTACATGGGAAATTCAAAATTCAAATTCAATTAGTGAAAAAAATTAAAAAAGACAGAAAAATGAAAATGGTGATAAAATAAAAAGATACACAGAACACAATGCAAGCAGGACTTTCACTAGCCTGTGAATTATAGAAATAAACCACATGATCCACAGATTAGGTTGATTTGTAGCATATTTAATAGATATTAAAAGATAAGAAAAAGAACAAGTGAAGGACCATGAACTAATTATTGAAAGCGCCTTGGTAGCTATATTAATTTGAACCGTGCTGAAAACTGGTATATATCAGAAATTAAAAATTCTAGTTACATCTAATTGGAGATCAATCCATTTCATAAAAATTTGATAGAATTTTAACTTTATACTCCCTCCAGTCCTATATATAAGACCTATTTGAGGAGGTGAGTTTAATCCTAAATATATTCTCCCAATTTTTATCAAATTATCCATATAGATGATGCTCAATAATAAACAAACAAGAGGGGGGGTGGGGATAAAGATAGATAGTCACGGTGTTTGGTAATATTATGTGCTTTTAACTAACTTAACAAATATCCTTAATCTAATCAAGTTAGGTAAATAGGTCTTATATTAAGGACTAGAGGGAGTAACTATTTTTTGTTTTGTTTTGTTTTAAGACCCAGCACTGGCAGCACAACACTCTCTATTGTCTAGGCTTGGGAGTAGTTTGAAGAAAAATAAGTGAAGCTAGTAATTGAAAGAGGATAACAACATCACGTAATTCATATAACTAATCTAGCTTAGTGACATAAGGCTTGTAATTGTTCTTTTGAAGATTAATGGCAGTTAGTATGCTAGCATAACACTGATGAGCCAATGTTAAATTACATGTTCATGGATTTACGAACCACTGCTTTTTTATGTCAACAAATAAATGATTTTATGATTTCCAAAACAGGATAGTGACCAAGCTCAAGGTAAATGGAGTTTCCTTAAATGATTGGATAAAACATCAGGGTTAAGCACTATACCTCTCAGCAACTTGAAGCTTTGGGCTTAAGGTGTAATCCCTTCCTTTGCTGGGTGTTTTTCTTCCATTTAACTGTTTCTCTATGTACAGATAAACCTGGCAACATATCAATTCTAGTCTCATTGGTTTAACAATGGCAGAGATACAATCATCTTCAAGATCTGGGTTCCAGAGTCCAGCAAATCCAAATTCCCACAGTATGGTCTTTAAGCCACCACTAAAGAAAAGACATTCATGATAATGGCCACATATCACACTGCATACTAGCCAACCAAGTCATGTGTCATATGATCGCTTCAGAATTCAGATGAGATAGATGGCAACCATACCTAACATCCACTGCTTCAAATATTTTCTTTTGAAGTTATCAAGGGACTTGTAAAAAGTGAAATAGGAAGAACCAAAGTTGAAAGAATCCCTCAGCAATATTCTCTCCACAGAAACCATTCAACCAAGACCAGGTGAAAGTTTTCACTTCCACCTTCTCAGCCAAAAGTATTGATTGTTACTAAGTTAAAATGTCCTTTTCATTGTTGATACAGTATCCTCAAAATCTTCATCCTCATCTTCAATTTCAGAATCAACATCAGAACCCATGTCTGGTGACAAATCAGCCTCCAAATCCCCATCTTGCCTTAGACCATCTTCACCCGTGAAGTCCTCAGAAGCATTCTCAACACATGCTCTTCTTATTGGCCCCATTTCATCCTCCTCTCTACTTCTCCTATAACCAACCAATTCTCTATCAACTTTTGCTTTCCTGGGACTCGTCAAAATCAACTCAGCAAGCTTCCTTCTTGCCAAATACAGATCATTAGGCTCTACCAAATCTCCCTTTCTATACGCCTCCCTAAGGAAAACAGTGTGCAACTTCCCTTGATTTCCTCTAGTTGAGACATAAAATATCCCCTGGTGCTGAAGAAGAAAGTCTTTCAACTTCTTTGGCAAATTCATAGCCATCCGAAAATGAGCAATCCTCTCCAAAGTAATTTTCTTCTCCACAGTCAAAGACAACAATTCATGGATTGTAGCAACAGCTCTCTTCTCCATCCTCTTCTGAGCCTCAATGGACCTCAAATCATACCCTGAAACATCTTCATAAGGTGACCAGTACGGAAGACGTTGCCATTTCCACATTGCAATCCTAAAATACTTCCCAATCTTAAACCCAGGAGGGAAATTCACAATGAAAGAAAATCTAATATTCTCAGCTTCAATCCCTTTCTCCCTATACTCCTTCTCCCTAGCTTTCTCTATAGCACACACAGTTAACCTCTCATCCCTATCCAAAAGCTCAATGTACTTATTCCTAGTCTCTTTAGCATCAAACAATCGAAAATACTGAGGATACCTGAGAACCACCGAGTACTCAAAATCATCCGGTAATCCAAAAGCCGACCTAGCAATACGAACATGTTCCAAACGAAGCCTTCCAGTGTTAGACATCATCAAAAGTTTCCTGAGGCGCGTGACGGCTTCTGGGATTTGAGCAACAAGTGCTTGCCTTTCTTGATCAATTTGAAGAATGGCTTTCCGGGTCAATCGGCAGAAGAGAATTCTCTGAACTGGGTGCTCGTAAACCTCGAAAACATGAGGGAATTTGAGTATGAAAGCGCCGGCTTCGTGTTGTTTGAAGCCGATTCGGCGAGCGAGGGTGTCGAGGCGAGAGATTGGGAGTGTTTGGTTCAGTTGGGAGAGAATAAGGTCTTGAAATTTCAGAACTTTTCTCATTTTCTTCTCGACTTCCATGTAGTTGTCGTACCCATGATCTCGAACTCTTTGAAGCTTTTTTGGAATAGCAGTGGACTGTGACATTTCTCGAGTGAAGCTAAACATGTTCAGAAATAATCGAGTGCTTTCATGTGTTAAGGTATTGCGCTTGAAGATATTGGCGCCATAGGAAACGAAGACTCGCATTTTTGAGCTGTTGAGGGTACTGAGAATTTCAGGGTTTAGCTACATGTAGACATGAAGATGGAGGAGAACCTAAAGGGGGGATTTCATAAGAAAATGAAAAAATAATGGGGAAATAATGTAATTTCTTTAATTTTTCGGGTACTTCGTTATTTGTGAATGGATTTGCGTTGTCTATAAGAGTTTTGAGCCCACATCTCGTGACCCAATTGTCTTCAGCTGCTTGTTATGGTTTACCCATAATACCAAAAAGATGAAAAGAAAATTGTTGTAGGAAAAAAAAAAAAAATAGCCCAAAAACAAAAGTAAGCATAGGCCTAAAACCGAAATACCTTCATATATTTTAATTTAGTTTCAAATAAGTAAGACTATATCTTTTATGAATATGATTATATGAATAAAATTACTGAGTATTTATAAGCAATAGTCCTTCTCATACGAGTGGATTTTAATTTTTTTATATATGGAATGAATTTTAAATTTTAGTCCAACATAAACTTCTTCTAAATTTTGGTTTGATAACATTTTTCTTATATGAATAAAGGGTAAAAGTGAAATTTTACTAATGAAATGTTGCGTTAGGAACATTCGACAAAATTATTGTTTTTTTAATTAACTACAGAGTATCCACCGTCAATAATAGTGACTAATCTTCTCGCCGCAAGAACAAAATTTATACCTTATAATCAAAAGCCATAAGCAATAAACTTTTTATAGGCTTAAAATGACTTATACCTTATAAATCCAATTGAAAAAATGCTATCCCAAACACACCCATTTCACTTTTAAGTGTTTTAAGTGCTTTTTCCAACTTCCAAGTATAAGCTACTCTCACAGTCTCATGGAATTTTGAAATGTATTAATTAATTCTCCATCCGATCGTAGATAGAAGGCATATTTATCTAATTCGAGAAGACGAAATATTACAAGAATTTATCTAACCTTATGTTATATATATGACAGATAAAATAATACATATCTTATATATTTAGGACCAAAAAGGAGTATTATTTTGTTTTATTACAAGGAAAAAAAATAGCAAGAAAAAAAAACAATTTGCTTTTAAATTGTTCCAATTATTTGTACATATTTCTTTTTGATTTGCAGTCAAGTTACATAGCTACATTAGAATTAGGGCCACTTGTAAAAAAATTGTAGTGGGAAGTGGCATATGATAGGAGACGCAAGAAAGCAGACAAATTCAAGGTATAAAACTGGCGATGTATATCATATATAGAAGCAAAGCAACAAGCAAGTAACAGACAAATTGACCAGACAAAATCCTGCAATTATAACTTTAATATAGCCTGTAACAGTATCATAACATATAAGACCCATGAACCCCAACAAAACACCACCAAGTCACTAAAAATCCAAAACAAAGACAAATAAATTAAATAAAGAAAAGACCCCAGGACAAATACTAGTAAAGAAGCCTAACAGCAAAGTCACCGGTCAACAAGTCAATACCCGAACCACCAGCAAGGCCCCACCATATCATTTTTCTAAGTATATGGTTCGTTCTTGACTCGTAAAATTCCTTTTTCTTCTATATTTTCTTTAATCTTATAGTTTCCCTCCTTTAATATTATAAACCCTATAATCCTCACTTGTATATGTGTCATCTTCTTCATCCAACCGTGACTGCTTCTTTGATCTTGTCAACTGTGGTCATCATGACATTATTAACTGTTTCAACAGACTCAACTGTCAGCTTCCCTGTTGGCAATGTGTTCACCAGTATCTGCAGCCCCACCGTAAGGAGGCTCCCTCCGCCCTTTGGACTGCCGTCGCGGGAGGCGTTGGGACCGTCGGAATGAATGGCAAAGCCGGAGGGCAAGAGGGCCACGTAAGAAGAATCACCACCACTCATCACAACGTTCAGTGACTGCAAATCAACCGATGCATAAACCACCATTGATCCTGTAGCATCTGTCCATGTGTCTTGTAGTATCACCATTCCCGTCTCGTTCCCATTCACAACCTGAATCCGTACATACATGTTTATCACTGAGGAAAATATAAAGTCCAAATCAAGAGATGGAAATGGTAGAGAATAGTACTCCTTTTCTTATCATAAGAAACTCGAAAAATATGTAAAAAATGTACTCCATCCCTAATTAAATATAGGATTTTTTTACTTTTTTTTAAAAAAAAATCATAACAAAACTAAATAAATTACTTGTAAACTGATTTGATTGAATTTTTTTTCTAAACTAATTTATTTGACTTATAAACAAACATATAATCTAATGTACAAAATATGTTATTTTTAAGTTACTCATTTGCAAGTGGTTTTTTTCTCAAAAGTCCCCCCTAAGGTAAGACCGTAAGAGGGATAATATGAAAAGTAGAGAAAAACAAGATGCGAAAAAGAGAAAATATGTGGTGGTGAGGGAATGAATAATGCAATGATATTATGATTATGAATAATTAAATAAAGGTAAAATGAAAATAGGAGAGAAAAGCACTACTCTATCCGTTCTCATTATAAGAACATTTTAATAGAAAAAATGTAAAACAAAAGTTGGTTAAAAATAGTAAATATGCTAAAAATATACTAGGCGAGAAGGAAGAACATACAAGAGAAATGGAGAACAAAAAAAAAAGGTAGGTGAAAGAGATAGAGAATGTGCGATGTGAGAGTGTGAGTGAATACAATGAACACAATAATACTAATATGAATAATGAAATGAGATCAAAATGGGAACTCAACAAATAATATTCGATACATTTTTTTAATGTAAATAGGAACAAGATGTATGTTTGATAGTTGTTTCTTATATATTTAAAAAAAAATTACCGAGGGAGTAAAGATAATACTTACATTGCTACGAAGAAGAGAGACACAGTTACCATTAGTCTGTCCTTTGGCAATGACGGCAACTTCCTGCATGGTCCCGGCACCACTGGACAAGATGTCCCACTCCAATCTCCGGCGGTCGTCACGGAGGAAGTCAAACAACCTCTGCCGTGACACGGGCAGCCAGAAGGAGGTGGAGGCGCTGAGCATGATGCCGGGGGGATCGCCGGCCTCACCGCCTTCATTATTATTACGTGTCATGATCTTCACATCGTCTCCTAGACTGTCCACATGAAGCCTCTCCCACCGCCGACAGGAGGAAGCCACTATGCCGGAACAGAAGTTCTCAGTCATACGTTGTGCCAGCTTCACCATGCTTCTCCGACCACCTTGGCTCAGTGCTGTCACACATATCAACCATATGTACACACACGTATGTAACAAATAAATAAATATAATGGTAATGTACGTGACATATATATACACGCACAGATTAACACTATGTAACATATACATATACGATATGAGAACATTAAGGTTTTTTCTTTTTTTTGTATGTTTGGAGGGTGAAATTAAAGCAATAAGCATGGTAATGTGACGTCATATATGCATATGTACTTGTGTGGTCATCGGTAGAGATGGAGGAGGAGAGGAGGATGGCCAAGCATTCGCATTGCCTTTGGAGGGTGGAGATCCACCGGTGAGCGCCAAAGCCGATGCCGGCGTTCACCATCGGACGGTAAACTTGGTGCACCACATTTTCATCGTACTCCCAATGCTCCACCCATGTCACCTGCATTATTTATGATATAATATACCATTAATCACATTTATCATGAAATGAACATTTATTTGAGGTTTTCATATATATAGTTGTTGTGAACGAGACGGACTCTTTAACATCTTACATGGAGTATGGACCCAATGTGTATATACATATATATAAGGTCATTACAAGTACAACCTCTCGAGCGTAGTAAAAAATATTGTATTTTTATTAGGGAGATAAGAATAGAAGCATATGGCTCTGATTTTCACAAAAACAAACGTGTGGAAAAGCCCAAGATTGAATCTTTAGATGCCGACGCACGTAGATAAAAGTATAAAATGCTGAACCAAAAAATGTAGTTTCACGTTATTCATAACTAAACCATGCAAATGCCTTGATTCACTCATCTCAAGTCTAAATACGGCACAGACAACAACAAGCTCAGCTCCAGCTAATATATGAACTAAAATAAACACAACATCAAGGATTTTGAACCTGTCTCTTGTATCACTAAAATCCTCCGCCAAATTTAGCGAGATAATGATGGGACATGGTAGAATGATACTAAGACTCACGTTGAGTAAAGTGAAAGGCTCAATGTTCAATAGAGTATTTCTGTGGGTTAGTTCTCTCATCACAACTACTAATTTTTAAGAAGGGTTCTCATTCAAATTAAAATATAATTATAAAAAAAAATGAAGTAGAGGTACCTTGGAGTAACCGTTGGGCATATCTTGGATGAGGCAGCCAGAAGGAAGCCTCCTACATCTGACGAAAGGGTGCGCATTGGTGGGTTCACGACCAATATCAACTGAAACATCAACCACAGCCCATTGGTTTTCTGTTTGCTGCTTGCATAATCTCAGCATCCTCGTTTGCCGTACTGGCACCAGTGGCGACATCATTTGCAACTCAGCCTCCAACTACATATAAATATATAGCAACCCATAATCAATCATCATATATGTACATATAAGTTGAAAGTTCAAGATATACAAATCGAAGTAGTATTCCGTTCTGTACGTATACTCATTTCCTTTTAAAATTAGATGGCCGTAGACACTAACGGTCTAAGTTACAAACGAGATTTGGCAAAAAAAAGAAAGAAAGAAAAAGAGAGAGAGGGTGATCGAATTCAAAACCTCTCACTCTAAAGAAGCTTTTATGCCACTAAATACAATGTTATTAAGAAGCATACCACGAGCAAAGTACCGCTTCTAGTCCCTCCCATGCCACTTGCTATCACATCAAGAGGCACAGCTCTAGCAATCATGCTTCCAAACATCTCCCCCCATCGATTCTACATATACAAAATCCCATATTTGATCAAACAAAGCAAATATTATATTATATAAACCATCAAACAAAGTATATATTCAGAGTATTTAGAAGATAATATTATTATACATATATATACCACGTCCATCAATGTCTCGATGAGAGCCAAACTATTGATCATAACAATTCCAGTGTGTCTAGTAGCTTCAGTGACATAACCATCAGGTTTAGGGCCAAGGCAAGGAGGAACAATCCTACCATACTCCTCAAGATTCAACACTTCATTTTCGCCATCCAATGTCTTAGTCCAAAGAGGAGCATCTCCTTGAGCCATCTTCATCAATTCCTCCATGGAAGACAAAGCAAGGTCTATAAGCATGGATCTCTCAGCTTGTATTGTTTGATCATTGTTATTATTATTTGCCATCTGATGAGGCATCATCATCCCCATATCAAGTCCCATCGGAATAAAGCTTGGTCCACCAAAACCAGGAGGGATAGGAATATTATTATTATTAATATTGTAGTTTCTTCCAATGGCTAGATCAAGAGCAGCTGAGTTCATTGAGGTTGGGAGAGCCATGGTTGAGATTGGCCTTCCTATAAACTTGCTGGCCAAGGCACAAATGCGATTGAGTTCGTCTTTTAAGCGAGCATTTTCGATGCGAAGTTGGTGTTCTTCGAATGAGATTTGACCAGGAATGGCTTGGCTTCCACAGTTGTTGCATATTGGGTTGGCCATTCCTTCCTTCATCATGCCGTTCTCTGCTCTCAGCTTGTCGTTTTCTTGCCTCAGCATCAGATTCTCATGCCTCTCCAGCTGCGTCTGGTGATTTCCAAGATCAAAAACACCAAAATCTTCATTATTGTGCCACCCAACAATATGGTCAACAGTAAATACCAGCTACTGAAATTCGGACTAGTGAATAATAAACTAATAAGGACAGAGACCATGGTCAAACCAGTGAAAATTAAAAGAATATTTAAATCAAAAGGCGTTAATTCACAAATGTATAAATCATACATAATCCAATAAAACATGGCTACAAATTTGATAGACTGGTATTTTTTGTTTCTAGTATGACAACTTGAACAATTTCATTGCAGTTTAAAGCATATAGAACCCTTGAGACAAAAAGAAATTAATTTTTTAAAAGAAACTCATAATATTATCGTTCTAGTTAGGTTCAACAAGAGAAAAGAAAAAAAAATGAAACCTGTAGACAAAATTCGTTAAGTTTTAATTTCATGATAAATACTGCTCTTCAACAATTATAGGAATTCACATTTTGGTCTCTCCAATATGCCCTTCCTCCATGGTTCTTCAGAAGGTTATTCATCTTATTCCAGCTATCCAATATGATCGTCACCAAGACAGATTAAGTTTGGCAGACTGCTTATTCATGGCTCTCTCTCTCTCTCTCTCTCAATATATATATATATGTATATATAAATTACCTTCATTTGGGTTCGGCGATTTTGAAACCAGAATTTGACTTGCTTAGTCTCCAAGCCAAGCCTCCTACTAAGTTCCAGCCTTTGCTTCTCATCAGGATGAGGACAGTCCTTAAAGAAACTAACAAAAAAACAAAGAATTAATTAAGGACCAGATGAATAAATCAAAATCACAAGAGAAACAAATCAAAATAAATATGAACAAGAATTGAGAGATGAAAGTGATCATATATTATACGTTTCAAGCTCTTGAATTTGGTGAGGAGTGTGCCTATGGTACTTCTTGTTGGATCTGCTGCGATTAGGAGTATTATCATCAGCAGCTTCCTGATCATCTTCACCAGATACTCCATCGAAATTATCACTCCCTGAACGACTCTCATACCCATCGTTATCCCTAATCCTCCCCATCAAACTCGAATCGAAGCCTTCCCCCAGAAGACCCATCTCCACATTATTACGATGATTCATTCTCCTTCTCTGCATATATAGTTGCTATTCCTGTTATCAGAAACATCGCACAGTAACCCCCACAAATCGAATTCATTCTTTAATAATTCAATAAATCAGGGAAGCATACAGCGGAGACAGAAAGAAAGAAAAAAGGTGAGTTTTTTTTTTTTTTAATTTGGGTTCTCTCTCTCTCTGTTCTGTTTTATTCCCCTTTTCCTCTGACTTGGATTTTGTTCTCTCTCTCTCTCTCTCTCTCTCAACTGTAGCAATCACTTTAGTCAAGGCACTTTTTGGGATTTTTGGATTGATTCAATCTTTTCAACCTTTTTGACCTCAAATTGAAGATAAGCTGCGAAACTGACAAAAAAACGAAAACGAATTTTTTCAGTTTCCCACTAAAGATACAACTGAAAAGGTTGTTCCATGGTCAACACTCTTGCATGGCTTCCAAAAAAATCGTTTTCTTTTATCTACTCTCTCCAGAAGGAGAGCCTCTGCTTCAAATAGACATAAAAAGAGTGCAACAGAAGAAGAAGAAGACACGTTTGGTTTTGATCCGAGTTGAAACCCCATGAACAGAAAAATTTTGTCAGCATCGAAAATTTCTGAAAGAGACTGAGAAAGGAGAAAAGGAAGGAATATATAGAAAGTAAAACGAACAGATGAAATAAATTAGGATTCATCTCATTGACTGACTTTTCAAGAGCATCATCACATGAAAATCTAGGCGAAGAGGCCCATTTGACAGTACCCTCCTCTCCTATCTTCTTCTCTCTCATTTCACCTCCTTCTTCGGCTTGGTAGATAGAAACAGAGAAAAGAAGAAAAAGGGCAAAATGTTTTTGGGGGAATGGTGGATGGAACAGAAACCTAACAAGGGTACGGATAAAAAAGATACCTTTATAAATTGGACAGTGAGGAAAAGTAAAAGGGCGAAAACAAAAACTACAGTCTTGTTGGTTGGTTTGGTTGCAAAGAACAGCCAAGAGAGTTGTGAACTTTTCAGATCCTTCGCTTTCTCTCTCCCTGGGATCTGTGGAAGAGAAAGAGACATGTAAGAGGGAAAAAAGAAACAATTTTTTAATAATAAAAAAAGGACTGAATCTCAGAAAACACTATTTCTAAAAAGAATATAAAAATCAGAAGCAGCTGACTTACTATGACCTCAAGGAAATACCAAAGTCAATGGCTTTCTTCTCTGACTGTGCTCTCTCTCTCTTTTTTTATTCCGAAACCCTTCTGATTCGTCTCCTTCCCTCACCTTCACTCCATTCACAAATTCATTATCTCTGTCTCTCTCTCTCTCACTCACTGTGTCAGTATTTCCTCTTATCTCTCTCTCTATTTCTGTGTTTATTTTTTGAGAATGATGGAATTGAAAGTGGAATATATAAGAGGAGAGAGAGAAAGGGGTAGCGTGGGGCCCACTGCTAAAAACAGGGGATCGTGATGTCTGCTGCTACATCCCGATTCAGAGCGAGTGTCCCACTCGCGTGTGGGTTGTCATCTTGTCAGAGGAGGGAGGAGGAAAAGTGTGTGGGGGTGCACGGTAAGAAAATGAGGTTGACTATAACAACCAATAGGAATGCTACAGCTCATTAGGAAGCAGAGGAAAGGATTATTCGTACGTGTGTGATTGGGACAGTGATTGACTGATGAATTTTGATAGTAAATCCATCAACGGGCATGACTTTAGGATTCAACGGATTCTGTGATATTTCTAGTCATTCTTTGTCAGATTCACATATATGTACTTTTTAATTTTAAAAAGAAAAAGGAAATAATCAGAGAAATGATTGAGTTTTGGGTGAAGAGATTTTTTTTGGGGTTGTCCTTTGGGGGAAAAGGAAAGTTACTTATAAAGTTACAATGGATTTTTCTAGATGGTTGCTCATTTGGGGTTTGTCATTTTGATTAACCTTGCCTAATCGTAACTCTAAAATGGAAATGAAATCTCAATCTCAATTTTCAATATACAGTTTTTTCTTTGACTATTGACCCTTTGGAATGCACCCCAAAGTTTTGGTAGGATTATTTTTCTTATAATTTCACTACAAGTATATTTTTTGAATTAGAATATACCTTATCTTCTTGCATTGGTAAATTATGTTTGAGGGTGCTTAAATTTGTTTGAATGTGACCAAACACTCCCAAGGATGATGGATGGAAAATATAATAGCAATTGGTAGGATTATTTTTCTAATAATTTCACTACATGTTTGTTTGAGTGATTATAAACACGTAAATATAATAGTTTTAAGAGCGAGTTTTAGAATACTTTGCGTATTACTTTTAGAAAATATTCAAATAAGTATTATAACTTCGGACAGTTAACTGGGAATAATTGCTCATACGATGAATTGGGGGTGTCTTTAATAATAATAATAATAATTGAAAAAGTGACATCTATATATAATACTGGCATGTATGTGACACATACGTGCCGAAGATACACAAGGCCTACGACTTAATTTCATGTCAACGGAGGGCAAAAAGACCAAAAACTGATGACACATACATAATATAACATTCCCCCATATATATATATATAGAAATTTAGTATTTATAGAGTTTTCTGACCATAATTTCATTCAATAATTATATGTTACAACAGACTGAGAAGAAGGTAAAAGTATGGTAAGACCGACATAACAGATAAGATGTAACAAATTTATTACTTATTTATCTCTCAATTGACTTAAACTTGGGCTTAAGACTTTAGCCGATTGACTCATCACCTTACATTAGCATTAGTGTTCTTAATTATTTACAGTAACACTAAATTAATTTCTCATATTAAAGGTTCATGATTATTTTTATCATAACTAAACACTACTAAGAATTCTTATTTAGCATTTAAAATATGTTTTCCATAAGCCAACCTTTTCAATCAATTTTCTTATTGTCCGCAAAAAAAAAAAAAAATGTAATTTGGTAAGAATGCAAGCATGTGGCTTTTCGGATTCCTGTGTGTATTAAAAAAAATATAAAATAATCAGACCAAAACGGAAGTTATTTACAACTGATTTTGTACAGTTGGTGGCTGATTTTGGGATTGTAATTTTTGATAAACCTTTGACTAAATATAACTCTAAAAGGTAAGCAAAATCTCAAACTTCAATGGACAGTTTCTCATATGACTATTGACCCTTTAGAATATGCCAAAATTTTGGTAATAATAATCTTCAATGATCTCACTGCAGATATCCTTTTTGAATTAGGACATCTTTTCTTTTGTTTTTTTGGCATTAATGAATTTATTTTGTAATGCCATTGTATCTTTTCCATGCAACAAAGCCGAATGACGCATATATTCGGTTGGTCCACTGACTAAGTAAAGCCCACTTATTTATCTTTGGGCCTAAGAAGAAACCGCAATCATCTTAACTTAAATTCCTAGTTATTTACATTAGTTTTAAATTATTATTATTTTTTGCATTAAATCTCTCTTGATCGTTTTTATCTGAGTTGGTACATATAATTTAATACACGATTTCTATTTTTATGACCTTTTTGAAGCAATTTTATTTTGCCAGGAACTGAAAGCACATGGATTTTGTTGAGATATGATACTTAAATAATGAGGATATGCTTTTTTTAAAATAAAGATATTGATTAGATTTACTTAAAGATCAAAAGTTTTTAGTGAAAAGATTGTTACTTGCAACGGATTTCTTCTTTAATTTCTCTCAGTTTTATTTTTGTCCTTTTATAGTTCATTGACTATGTTGGTATGTTACCATGACAAGAAAGTGAAGCCACAATTTTCAATATATACGTTTTGGAAGAAAAAAAAATGCCTTGATTAATGATTAGAATGGTTATCAAGGAAAATTCAAAATTTTCATACTTTATTTATTTTTAATTCATGTCAGAGTTACCGCAATTATGATATTTTAAAATTTAATTAATGAAATAGTGTAATGATTAATTATTAATAATTTATTAAATAAACTATGAAAGAAAATTTATGAATTCATTATTGTTGTTAAATACTGAATTATTTATTCAAGTTATTTAATTATATTTCAAGATGCAAAATTACTTGAACACGTTCGTTAATGTATTTAAAAATAAGAGATTATTTTCGATATTTGTAATTAATGTTAATATGACTAAAGTAATTAACAAGTTAAACTTTGAACAACTTATTTAATTAAAAAATTAAATAATGTGTTCGTAAAGCAAAAACCCCGTGATCTAATTTTATGAATTCGGTATAACTTTAGATAATGATGATACACATTATCCATAAACAATGAGTGAATGCACATAATTTGTATTCCATACGTTCAATGCACAAAAGATTAAATGCAATCCTTATATGCAATCAATATTATGAGCTTACCTTATATGGTTACTAAGCATATAAATAGATCGTAGCAAATGATTTTGCTAGGTAGGAAACAATGAATCTGAGCCAAATAAAGGAGGAAACAGTTAGGGATGAGCAAATTAGAACAAAATCTGAAACTGAACCGAACTCAATTTGATTTTTTCGGTTCGGTTGATTTGGTTCATTTATGTTTTAATAATTTCTGTTTCAGTTCGCTTATTAAAAATTAATTAGGTTAAAACTGAAATTCATATAAAACTATTTGTCTTTAATATAAATTATTGACTCTTATATGATTATTATGAGATATTACAATATATATTACATTATTATATAGTTTTTATAATTAATATATACTATAATATATTTTATAGATAATATTAAAATCAAAATTAGGTTATTTCAGTTGTTAATCGAACCGAAATATTTCAATTAATTCGGTTTTGGTTATTCATTGAATTGGTTTGGTTATTCAGTTTTCGGTTATTTCGGTTTTTACAGAAAAATGTAACCAAATAACTGAATGATCACCCCTAGAAACTATGGTGTGTGTTTGGATTGTCGATTGTAAAAGTGTCTTATTTTCTATTCCACTTATATAAACATAAGATTGAGTAAAAGCGGCTTTTTTCAATTACATTTATATTTGGATTGGCGGTAACAAAAGTTGTTTATTTTCGATCTGACTTATAAAAACACGTTCAGATTATTGATTTGATAAATAAGTTTATATAAAAAATGACTTAAAAGGACATATTATAAAATGACTAACTAGTAAATAACTAACTAAGACAAAGAGTAAATCAAGTAGGCAAATAAAATTTAAAGCATCATTTAATGCCTAATTGTAATAAGCAATTTATTTTATCTCATTAGCAGCTCCACCATAGCTTAACATTTTAAGCTACTTTGGGGCTATAAGTCAAAATGACTAAAAACTTTGTCAAACATGAAAAAAAAATTCAATTGTGCTCTCGAGCTTATTTAAACACATTTGGGCTGCAAAAGTGGATCCAAAAACACCTATTGGTTTAAATACCAATTTTTTCCTAGAAGTATTCATTGGGTTGCAATTTATCCTTAACATTTTTTTTAACTAATATTGCCCAGAAAGTATGAAAAGTGTATCAATATCTTCTTGAACTAATGGAAGTGTTAATGGACCCCAATTTCATGGTCAACTTCAAGGATAAAGTTGACCCTTTTTGCCTTAAAAGTTTTCCTCGAGGAACGATTTACCTTGACAGTTTTCTAAAATTAGTAGGCGACAATACACTTTAAAAAAATTCCGGATCAAAGTCGCATTTTGAGGAAAACAATAAGGACAAAAATGATTTTTCTTTATACTGATGTGGACTATGATGTAACTTTTGTTAACAGCTTCGATAGTTCACGACACTGCTACAATTTTCATACTTTTAAGATGACATTAATTTTAAAAAAATTTGGGGCAAAATCACTTTTAGTGAATACTTCCAAGACAAAATTAGCATTTATCCCAACTATATATGCAGTGGCTATGGAAAAAAAATGAAAATACCAACGAGAAATTATGCCATTTTGTAGGTGATAAAATGTGAACGAGAAATTATATGAATTTAAAGAATGGACAAAAAATTGAAAGTATTTATATATATAGTTTTTTTTTGTGAAAAAATTTGAAAGTATATTTCATCCATTGATTTTCAATTTTAGAACCTATCAGCTTAAGAGTACAAACAAGACCTAAACCTGTAGCCTCATATTCTTAGAAGAGCCTCTGTGTGTGTGTCAGTGTGTCACGACGACGTCGACAACACAATAATAAGTCAAAATATGATTGTAAAAAAAAGTTAAAGATTAAAACATGGCTATATGATTAAACAGGAGTTGGCTATGATGGAATCATAAAAGATATGACATCATAATTGGCCCTAGCCGACATGATCACAGGAAAATATATGATTGTGTTAACATTATCAGCTTTTACAAAATCATGGATTAAGATGTGGCTATAAAGCAAATACACGTGCGAATAACCATCTTATTTTGCACAAGTCTTTGCCAGTTTTCTAAGATTCATTCTACATTGGGTTATTATCAAATTGGTATATCGCTTATCAATCTTTAATTATTTCAGTATTTTTATAATGTTGATTTCATTAGTAAAAACAGTCTCTCATATGTCAATCCTTTATCATCAATACAATCTTCTTTCTTTACTATTTCTAATATCATTACTAATTAATGATAGATATATGATGATTTGCAGCTCTACCGTTCGCAGGCTCTGCTAGGGTTTTGGCCCCTCCCTCAATCGGAGGGATCTCTCCTCGTGGGAGTCGATGAATTCGTCATCGATCTTCTGGCGTAGGTTGTTGGTAATGTGTATGTGGTTTTTTTTTTGTGTGTATGTTAATATTTTCATGGTTGATTTTGAGAATTGAGGATGGTGTGGTAAGTGGTTAGGTGATCTCGAAGGACGACTGAAGCGATTTGGGAATGAAAATGTTTTATGAAAGGAATTTGTTCGGTAGAAGCTGGATTCGTGACGGTTTAATGGAGATGGATGAGATTTTGTCCAAGTTTTTCTGATTAGGACTTAATTACAAGATTAGGGCAGACCTCATACGATTGGATAAGAAGGTGCAATTGGGGCTTACTTGCGAAAGTGAGTCAGATCTACGTTGGGTGCCTCCAGGATCGGTGAAATTGATGATGAATTTAGTCTTAGAAGATTGGAAGGATGAAGTGGGTGAAGGGTGATTTAATGCTTGGATGCATATGAAAGTCAAAATTGTTTTGGCCATCATGCAAAAATTGAGACGAAGGTTGCTGACTATTTAGCGATAATCAATTCTCAGATGGCCGATGAGTAAAGAGTTGATGAATAAGAGGCTTGAGAGGTCTACAATTCTAGTAAGTCAGTATCCTTACCTTTCTTTCATGTGGTCTATGTGTTGGTGCCATAGGTATTTGCTTTCATTGTTATTCGAGCTTCAAGGGGGAAAGCTTAAGTAGGATTTACGATGGGTTCCTCCTTGGCATGGGATGGCTTTTAGTTTGATTGGAATGTATATTCTAGTATGGTTTGTATATGGGGAGTTCTGGAGCATTGCTAATATGGTGGTGAGATTTGATTATCAACTCTTATCTGGAAGTTTTGCCCTGTTTGATGGTTTGAAGTGGTGGTTTGATGCTAATTTGGAAGATGTTAAGGTTACCTCTGATTTTCCTCCATCATTTCAGTCAGTTTTACTGGAATTTTCTTGCCCTTTATGGGGTTATTTGAATATGGTGGAGGATCCATATATTCTTGGCAAAGCTCTTATCCCTTGTGAGTTTGAGTGGATTCCAAGAACATTGAGTTTAGCTGCAAATTGGTGTGTGCGTATGTGCAGCTTTGAGAGAAAGAGCTCGAAAGACTGGGTGTTTACACCCCCTTCTCCTCTACTCAAGATCCTAACAATATGGATGGTGGCTAGGGATTACATGACTGTCATTTTAATTTTTTGTTTTCACTGTTTCTGGATTTTCCTCTTATTGCTGAGGTTTAGGATTTGTTTTTGGCATTCTTGTCTCTGTTTTCTCCTGGTTAGGCTTTGTTTTCAGTTAGAATATGTTTCTTGTTATGTTTCAAGGATTACCTTGATGAACTATGTACATGGTTTTTATGCTGAAGTAATGGAATGAACGAAGTTTTAAGCCATAAAAAAAAAATTAATGACAGATATATATATGGTTAATTACCCATTCAATTAACAAGTTTTAGTAAAGATATGCACATAAGGTTAGAATGGATTCCTCTCTTGACATATCAATCGGATTTTTGATCGAAGTCACGAGCGATTTGAGAGAATTAAGCTAAAAAACAACCCTGACATTTTCCGATAGGCCTATCAATGAATATTTACCTATCAATTGCCATTCATTTATCATACATTGAATAAAATAATTTTATATTAAGTCATCCAATATGCAAATGTTTTCATAAACATATTTAACTAAGAAATGGTAAATTGAGTTGTTGGCAAATAGATTATTATTAAATAGTTAAAAAAATAATATCTATTAAATCAATATATTTTGTTGGTTCATGAATTGTATCTATAAAGGACTATTTACATAAATATGTTTTTTATATATCAAATCATGATTTTTTTTGTAATTGTTTGTGTTTAATCATTATCTCTACTTTAGGGAGAATTCGCATGGAAGTCTCTCATACCTAGCTTAGCCTGAAATTATTTAGGATTTTATCGGGGTACGGCAAGATAGTGGATCGCAAATTTCAACTAGACTCAAGGGATCCTGCCCATGAACACGCATACATGTGTTCCTTAATGTTATATAGCTAGTTAAAATGTAATTCATGTTCTAAATATATATATATCTCTCTCTCTTATATCTCTCTTCTTTTTTAAATTAATCTTGCTGACTTATAAACCAATACACCATATCATGATAGAAATGAGTACAGAATGGGATCGGATATGTAATATTATATATAAAAATTTGAATATAAAATGATACACCTCTTCAAACTATATTAATCCGTGTGTGTAAGAGTTGGGATTCGAATTCCTAACTTTTTAATTTGGGTTAAGGGTAAAAAATGCACATGTGTTTTTCTCTAAAAGTCACTCAGCATCAAATGTTTTTTTGGGACCAAAAGTCACTCTAAGTTTTGATATTGGGTTCAAAAGTCACATAATCCGTTTAAAGCAATAATTGTTGACCGTGAAATTAAACTTTTGACTAATACTGATGGCATGGCAGCTGAGGTGGAAGTTTATGTGCGATGTGGGGAAATAAAAAATTAAGGCAACAGGTTATTTAACAAAAATAACCAATAGCCTTTTAAAAACAATAAGTTAAAAAAAAAAAGAACAATCGAGTGACCCTCTCTCCCTCACCCCTCCACCACTACCATGTCACATTCCCTCTTCCTCCTCATCCTCCTCTCCCATTTCCACCCTGTGATCTTCTCAAAACCTCACTCCCAAACCCTCCACTCAAATCACATCAACCCCAAGCTTCTACTCTGTACCTTCTCTTCCTCCAAAAGCTTTGAAGGCTCATCCGACCTCGTCAACTCCGTTACCACATGGGCCCGGTTCTCTCCTCTTCCATTAACATCTACCTCATCTGCCCCACCACCAAAAGCTTCTCATCAAGGACTTCCTCTACTCTATCTCCACCCCACACGTCGCCACCCTCCGTCGCTAACTGGTGGCGCACCATCTCTCATCGCAGGCAAATATTCTAACCTCACATACTCACATGTGCTGAGAGAGGATGGGTTAAAGTCATGGTTTTGGGGAACTTTCAGCGATTAAAATGGATTGGTAGTTTTGATTTAGATATTCCCTTGAGATATTTGAGTTTGCATGAAATATTATGGCTGGAATATTGAGATTTCCATTTCGGTTACTGTTCACCAGGAAATTCTCTAATTTTCGGTTTGATTGCACCAGAAACTTCGATTTAATATAAGGAAAGTTAGATTAGAGTTGAGTCAGGTGGTTTCATGTTCAATTTCTTGCAGATTATAGTGGTTTTAAATGGCAAGTCTTCTGCTCTGTTTTTTGAATCACAATATTTGAATATAAGTTTCAATTTCTCTGTTTTAGAGCTTTGTGTCACTGAAATATATGGTTGAGATAGAATCTGAAATGTGGAAAGTATAACAGTCCCTTTACGGTGGAGGTGTTGATTGTGTAACATCCTAAAAATTAATTGATGATTTAGTGGAAGCAAATAGGAGTTGATTAAGGAGAAATGATGGGTTATGAGAATATTTGAAGGATTTTAAGGTATTTTTGAGGATTTTAAAGGCCTAGTTTCGCCCTTATATTGAGAATAATACTTTTGAGAAAATTATTTTTAGGCTCAAAAGAGGTTGTTATAGGAGGAAATAAATAAAGGATATTATGGGAAAATTTTGAGAGAGTAGAAAGAAAATTTTTGGATCAAAAGAAATATATTTGAGAATTTTAAGGCCTAGTAGTATATTTTTCCTCTCTTCCTACTCGCCTGCCGACAGTTCTTTTCTTCTGCACATCCTTTCACTGTTTTAATTATTAATTCCTCAACCAATCACACTCAACTACTATTTATATATTATATTATTATTAATATTATATTATTATTATTATTATATTATATATACTCTCCTCCCTCTCCGTCCCCCTCACTCTCACTCTCACTTTCACTCTCTCTCAGTTCTCTCTCTTCTCTCTTTCTTTCCTTTCTTTCTCTTTAATTTACTTATCGGAGTCCGTCGGCGTAGGAATAGTAAGCTTTCCGGTCAACTAAGCACATTTTTGGAATCCCGTAAGTCTCCTCTACATTTCTATATCATTAGTTTTTCGATTTGTTATACTTGAAAAATTAGGCTTTGTCTAAATTGATATTTTTGGGAGTCCTAAGCTTAATAAACTGAAGCTTAGACCTTGATTATGAGTTCCTCTAAATAGATTTTTCATTATTAGATTTTTTTTTTAATTATTGGGAATTTTTGAAATTTTGGATATTTTGGAAATGGGGGCTTTTGATGATTTGAGATGTTTATGGTTAAATTGATAATTTTTAGATGTTTATTAAGGTTATATGAGGAGATTTAACTGATGGATTCGACTGAAGTTGGACCCAAGAAAATATTGGTGGATAAAGTTTGAAATTAGTGGGATTTTATGTAGGTAATTCTGTAATTCCGGATGTTGGATATGGGTTTATGGGTTTATGGGATTAGTTTATACTCCACAAAAATAATATTTAATTAATAATATTTATCATTTAGTGATATTTTTATCCGGAATAAAAAAATAAATGTATGTATATATTTAGGGGTAGTTTAAGGTAAAATTGTGTTAGAATACTTTTAGGTAGTGTTGAGTAATATGTTAATAGATATTTATATTGATATTGTAGAGTCTCATTAAGAATTACGGAGTGACTTTGTGTGATTATCTGTGAGCTAAGGAGCAACAGGTAACTCTGGAAATTTCTTTCGTATGCTTGTGAATTATGTGTAGTTTTATTTTAATTAATTTTCACACAATAATAAGTTTGTCACTTTTCAAACATGCTTGCTTATTGCCTATTTGCTATGGAAAATAAATTACGCTTGTTTTATTTTAAGTATGCTTGAGTATGTTGAGTATATTTGGGCTAATAATTATTTATGAATTATTTATGGTGTAATGATGATCGCATTTGCATCCATGAGGGGTTAAGATTTGAAGAGGAGTTATATGATATCCATACTACCACGTGGTAAGCCATCACTCGGTGCACAGTAGATGGCACTTGTCGGGGCCCCTCCTTCCATGTTTTCCTTTGGCCGAGATTGCATTGGAGTTGTGAGACATATGACACCTCCTTAGTGTGATTCTTTAAGGAGGGGAGCCATAATCCATACTTGAGCTCTGTATCTTTGGCCGGATACATTTTAGGTACTGGTGAGCTTGAGATAATTCAGTTGTATGAATTAGTTCTCTATTGGACAATATTTGTTAGCCTATGGCTCCAGTCAGCGGAATAAGGATGGACGGTGAAATAAGGAGTTACATATTGCACATATAAATATTTATTTATGAGTACAATTCATTGAGAATTTAAATGAAAGTTTTCCCTATGTTGAGTGTACCTAATATATATTTGAAAGCCATGAGTTGTACGAAGAACTACATGTGTATAATTGGTTAAATTAGAATTATACGTGATTTGCTTGTGTATGTTAAGATTTTTCGGTAGTTACTGAGATGTCGATCTCATCCTATTATTAACATTTTCCAGGTGAATGACCTAATAGGAAGCAAGGGAAGACACTTGAGAAGTGAGCTTTGAAGGCTCTTTGTGCTACTTAAGTTTATGTTATGTTGTATTTATTTTGCCATGGACTTAAGACTTTATGTTTTATTAAGTTGTATAAATTATCGTGAAGTTTTAAGATTTTCACTATGACGTGGGACGTATTTGAACTAAATAATTATCTAAGCTGGATATTGGATAATTTTTAATGCTATAATAGCATTTTGGTCAAGTGCTTGAATATGAATTTTGGGGGGTGTTACAGATTGGGCATGAGTTGGCGAAGTTATCGTCTAGTACGCTGGTGAATGTGTGGTATACGGGTTTGTCTCAGATGGAGAAAGCACGACGGAGATTGAGGAAAGCACTAACAGAATCCCTTAGTCGAACCTCCCTTCCTCAACCCCGACTTCTCCCACTCTCTTCTCCTCTAACCTTCCATCTCCAACTCGGCGATGACAGTGATGATGAAACCATCTTCAAGCTACGATTTAGCTCCTCCAACCTTCATCGGGCTCCCACGTTTTGCAAGACATTAGATGTCTTGGGTTCACCTGCCACATCACCCAGTCAAAATGCATTCAATGACACGTGGCTAGGGGTGAGCAAACTGCCCGCAACCCGCGGGGCCTGCCCGTTAAGCCCGCAGTTTTACCCGTGCTGGCCTGTCTAATTTGGGCCTGTGAAATAAACGGGTGGGGCCCGCCCGTTTATTGTATACGGGTACGGGTACGGGTAAGGGCACGGGTAGCTCGTTACCCGACCGTTACCCGTATATCATAAAAAAAAAATTAATCCTCTCCTCCCTTAAATTAACCTAGCTCCCTCAACCCACATAAGCACCTGCCTTCCACATACACAAAGTCCACCTTACCTGTAGCTATTCCAGGATGCCCATATATCTATTTGTCTATGGCACAATTTACATACACATTCATGGTAAGAAAGTATCCCTTCTTGATCTCTCATGAAATGCAACTTTCAAAATATTTTTTAATTTCTTTTTTCTTTTCACACACACACTGATAATTAATAATACTCTCTTCAATTTGCACAACTTGCGTGATAGCTGTCTTTTACAAGTTCATACAAAAGTACCCCATTAGCCAATGATATTTGCAGATTCTATTTTACCAAAGAAACATAATAGCAGCTTTTATCTGATCTAAACTAGTATTCCACAAGATTGAAATAGAGATATGATACATGAAATCAGCACATCAAATTGACAAACTTTGCAGTTGATAGGAATCAATCAATTAGAGGTTTTCTTTTTCAATGGTTGTGTACTTATGTAATTATGTTGACAGAATGTTGTGCTCTTAGCTTAAATCCAAATGATGGCAAATGCAATAAATAAATTCTAGGAAGAAAAAAAAACTGATATGCTTCTGGGCTTCGCAGGTCTGGCCCATTTGGGAAGGGAAAAAAAAAGAAGCTTTGTTTTTTTTAAAAAAAAAAAAGGCGGGCTAAACGGGTAAATGGGCCCCCGCCCGTTTAGCCCGCCTATTCATTGACCCGTTTATTAGTGGCCCGTTTTTTCCCACATGGGTACGGGCTTACCCGTACCCGTGTAAATATAAACTGGCGGGTAACGGGTACCCTCACGGGCCACCCGTACTCGCCCGTTACTCTCCCCTACACGTGGTCCTATTAATGTGAAATTAACGGCCGTTATCTTTATTAACAGATTATGTGACTTTTAATTATAATATGAAAGCTTAGAGTGACTTTTGTTAAAAAAAAAAAAACATTTGGTGCTGAGTGAATTTTAGAGAAAAACACATATGTATTTTTAACCCTTAACCCTTTTAATTTTCAGAACAGTAAATAAACGATATCATAAGAGATTCATACAAAAAATTAAATTACAGAAAAAGAAACTGAACAAACACAGAAAGAAATAAAATGTTGAAAGAAAGGAGGTTGCATCACTCCAATATGAACATGGGAGAAAGCCGTTAGTAAACAATGCAAGAATGCCCTGCTGAAAGATATCTGTTGGAGTACTGGTCAAGCGTGTTAGTTATAGTTATTATAAGTAAATTGCTTATTGAGGAAAGAGTATAACTTGTTACTTTTATTTGTTGTCAAGAACCATATGCATCATGAACTCATACGAAAGGAGCATGTAGGCATTTTTACCAATTAAGAATAGAGTTGCTAGCACTTTGTTTTCTAAAGAGAAGTAGTCGCAAAGGCTAACCATAAAGAACAATTAACATGTGATAACTAGGAAACATCTATTTGACATTTGCATCTTCTTAATTATTATATATCCTTACTCTATATCTTGAGTGGTGGAATATCAAAAAGACAGATTTAAAATTGCGGTTTGTTATAGTGGGAATCTCAAAATAATACCATATATGTTAAATAAGTTATTTTAAAGCATTTATATTATTTTTTAAATCAAATTGTCCAATTTATAAATTTATCTATAATTCAAACTAATTGTTATATATATATACATAATTAAGTAATTTTACCGTTTCATTAATCTCTAAAATTAAAATCAACTAACTTTTATATCAAACACCCTACACACTAAACGACAAAACACCAAAGATCCCGTTTATTTACTTCCCAATTATTTACTTAAGTGTTGGCTCTTAGCACTTGTTTGTTCACATATACACGACTCAAAAAAAAAAAAAAAAGAACAAAACAAAGAAAGAAAGAAAAGAAAATAATGGTCAAACTACTTCACCAACCATTGAATTTCAACTTTATTCAACACTTCACTCAGATAATAGTTGGGCTTAAAATTATGATTGGCCCAACATGATCCAGTCATCAATCAATAACAATGGGAAGCTGTGACTCTCAAGTCTCAAGTCTCAATAAGTAACATATATTGCACCACATTTTTCAGAACAAACATAGTCATTGTCAGACAATAAAACCGAGTCTTTCTCTCAATCACATAACTAAGTATTTTTGGTAAGGTTTTTAACGAGACAGCTTTTGATAAGTATTGTGTATTATTTTTCCTTCATTGGGTTTTTCTCCTATTGGGTTTTTCCTAGTAAGGTTTTAATGAGGTACAATACTTATTTATGAACATCCAAGGGGGAGTGTTATAAATTATATAATTGTGTGGATGTTCATGATCAAATGGACTCTTAGGATTCCTTTTCATGGTTACATCATACTCTATAACTTCCATATTGAAGGGTTTTAAGTGCATATTGTCTCTAACCACTAATTATACCATTATGTTACTTAATTCTCTTCTTTATATACTTGTAACTCTTTAGATTAGTCTTTATATCTTGAAGGCCTATAAATGGAGGCCATGTACAATGCATTACAATACACAAGTAAATGAGCATACTCCCTTACTTCATCTCCAATTTCTTATCTCATTATTCTCTATTCTTCTCTCCATATTTCTTCTTTTCTTTATTTTTATAACACTTTTTTCTTTATTTTTGTAACATGCACCACATTTTTCAGAACAAACATAGTCATTGTCAGACAATAAAACCGAGTCTTTCTCTCAATCACATATCTAAGTTTTCTTTATTCTTTTCCTTCTTGGTTACTCTACATACACTTCCTCGGTCCACGGATCACATTATAATAGGTAGTCAATTATTTTACACAAACTAAGAAAGTATAGTAAAATTAAAGAAGTGGCTGAGAGAGATAAATATATCTGAAATAATTCTGTTTTCTCATGTTTGCCCTTATTTATGATTAAGTATATAAGAAAGAGAAATGTGATAATATTGTTATAAATGAGTATAAAAGAGAATGTAAATAGAGAGAATAATGATGGGTAAAGTGAGAAAAAGCTTATTAAATGCTTCGACAAATTTAGTTATACTCTTATAAAAAGAGACAAAGCCATTCAAATTTTTGGCTCTTATATATAGGGACTGATGGAGTATTTCATTAACTTAATTAAGTTAATGTCATACTTTTTTTTTTCAGATATTTTAAAACTGAGATAATATAAGTCATAATCTACATTTCCTGAAAATCGGTTTCATTTCTTTATTTAAAAAAGTCATACCACTATTTTTCTAAGAAAATAGAACCATCAATATGATTAAAGGCTACACAAACAATACAATATAGCCAATTGTTTATCAAAGTTTTACAAAAGAACAAAGCCAAGCAGGTAAGATAATGACATATTTCAAAAATGGAAATCACTTTCCAAAATGCAGCCTTTCTTAACAAAATTACACTACTAACATCTATGGATCTTCAATAAAAATAATCATTACCAATAATATATTATATATATATATATATTAATTGCTTGGATTTTTTTTGTGGGTTTTCTTGAGCTGAAATAACCGCATGGAAGTTGGAACCAGACAAAGCAAAGCAAAAGCAACATGCCATTTTCAAAGCCCACTTTTTCAGCTTACTTACCGCCAAACGAAAACGAAACCCCTCCCACTCCGGCGCCAATCCACTGTTCGCAACCCCACATGAGTCTCCAAAACCCACCAACAAACAACCGCCACGTCACCACAAGACCATCCCAGTCAACGCCTTTGAAACCACGTGCGCAGTCACGTGACACGTCCCCCGACAAGAACCAACACGGATTGGGCATGACAACGAAGCAGCGTACAAGACGGAACACCGAGGATCCTTCCCCTCTCTCCCTCTCTTGCTTACTGCGTCAGTTACAAACCTGAAATCGCTCACCCACAAATCCCACAACCACCACTTCTCTTAAATCCTCCATTCATTTTTTCTCCAAACAACAAGTTTAAAGTTTTTACCTTTTCAGAGAACAAAATGGCTAGGAGAGATCTTGAAGGAGGAGGAACCAAGAACAGAGACTATGATCCAGAAACTCAGTGGACTTCATGGCTTGTTCCTATGTTCGTGGTGGCTAATGTTGGGGTTTTCATTGCCTCCATGTATGTCAACAATTGTCCTCGTACCAATCTTGGATTTCAAGGAGACTGTGTCGCCAGATTCCTCGGCAGGTTGTCGTTTCAGCCTCTTCAAGAGAATCCCCTGTTTGGGCCTTCTTCTTCAACGTAAGAGTTGATTCTTTGGTTTTTCTCTAACACCCATGTTTGCTTTTTTTGGTTTCTGTCTTTGAATCTCATGAACACGATCTTCCCATCTTTGGTGATCTACTTTCAGAAATTGTTGAGCTTTATTGGGATGATCTTTTGTTGTTGATCTATTGATCTGAAAAAGGTTTGTTAATTTTTGTTTGAAGATTGACAAAGATGGGAGCTTTGAAATGGGATAGTGTTGTGAATGGGCATGAGGGGTGGAGGCTTGTGTCTTGCATATGGTTGCATGCTGGAGTTATTCATTTAGTTGCAAACATGTTGAGCCTGGTGTTCATTGGGATTCGCCTTGAACAGCAATTTGGGTTTGGTATGAATAATAATCTCATCTTTCTGAATCAACCAGAAACACTAACATTTAATTGATGATTTTTTTTCCCCAGTGAAGATAGGAATAATTTACCTGTTGTCTGGGTTTGGAGGGAGTGTGCTGTCGTGTTTGTTCATTAGAAACAACATATCAGTGGGTGCTTCAGGCGCTCTTTTTGGACTTCTTGGAGCAATGCTTTCTGAACTCATAACAAACTGGACCATTTACACTAACAAGGTACATACAAGAAGAAGAAGAATCCTTCTAAAGATCCGAACTTTTCTGCATTCTTGTGTATTAAGGATCTGAACTTTTTTGTGGCATTATTTTGTTTTTAATTGTAGGTGGCAGCATTGTTGACATTAGTGGTGATAATAGTGATAAATCTTGGGATAGGAATACTACCCCATGTGGATAATTTTGCACATATTGGAGGATTTATGACAGGTTTGATGCTGGGTTTCATATTGCTACCTCGTCCACAATTTGGGTGGGAAGAACAGCACCACCTTCCTTCTGCTTCACGCCTTAAGTCTAAATACAAGCCTTACCAATATGTTTTCTGGTTTCTCTCCATTGTTCTCCTCATTCTCGGGTAAGCTCACCACCCAATTAGCTATTTCTAGTAAAATAGTTAACCAAAGGATAATAAAGTAATGTTTAAAACAAAACATGTTTTATCATGCTGAAGGTCCTAATAGTAAGGAAATATATTATTTTATGTTGCTCGGATTATAAACTTATGTGGTGGTTGAATATGGCAGATTAAGTATTGGGACTGTGATGCTGTTCAAGGGAGAGAATGGTTATGATCACTGCCATTGGTGCCATTACTTGACTTGTGTCCCGACTTCAAGATGGAAATGCAGTGAATCTTGAATATTGTTATATTACAAACTCATCAGCAGCTTCTTCTATGTGGTTTCTAGTTGACAATTAATTACTCTTTTGCTTTATGTTATAGCAATTATGTGCGTCTACGTTAAGAATTTATTTGGGAATTGTGACCTTCGTTTGTTTTGTAAGATATGTAATAAAAGAAATTTAATTATGTTAGTTTGTTTTCTTAATATTAATTTTATTGTTTGGGGACGATCTAAGTAAATAAATTTATCGCTGTCACGTCTATTCATTATGGACAAACGTCTCAATTAAAGGTTGTAACTGATAATGACACAATTGTAACATTTTCTATATCAAAATGAGTGCGTGTGTCTAAAGTTGGGGGTGATGTTTCGATTCTGACGTTTTTGCTAATTCGACATCAAATCCAAAAACGTGCAAACACTTTTCTCTCAAGGCCCAAATCAAACTCTGACATATCTGCTAAGCCCAAGATTTTACAGTGTTAACATAATTGAGTTTTGACAAAAAGAACAAAGGAAAGTGGGAAAAAAGATGGCGTCGCCCGGACTCGAACCGGAGACCTTCAGTGTGTTAGACTGACGTGATAACCAACTACACCACGACACCTTGTTGACCTACTTCTCTAACCCTATTTAAAGTACCAAAAAAAAAATAATATTTTTTTTCCATGTTGCCAAACTGGCAACAAAATAAAATCTGGTTGTCAACAAAAGATGAATCTGATTGAAAGGTTGACAGAAGGTTCATCTAATGTTTTAGACTGAAAGGATATTAATTGCTAAGCAAATTAAAGATTTGATTTGTTGAAAGGAGTATAGTCCTCCCTCTGTCCCTTATTATAAAAGCTAAATAGGTAAAATCACACAAATTAAGGAAGTAGTTGAGAGAGATAAATATGTCTAAAATAATTTTGTTTTCTCAAGTTTGCCCTTATTTATGTAAGAGAGAGAAATGTGATAATATTGTTATAAATGAGTATGAAAGGGAATGTGGATAGAGAGAATAATGATGGGTAGAATGGGAAAATGTTTATTAAATGCTTTAACACATTGTGATATGCTCTTATAAAAAGGGACAAAACCATTCATATTTTTTGCTCTTATATATAGGGACGGAGGGAGTATAAATTAAAGTGTGGATGTGGTGAAAGACAAGTTGTAAGATAATTTGTGCGAGCCGATAGCCTAATAATTAAATGGTATGGATTTCTACGTAAGGAGGAAGTTGTGAGCTTGATCTTGGTTGAAATATCATTTTTAATGCATATCCATCTAATTAAATAAATGATTCGAGTAGTTGCGATGTTGAGGAGAGGAAACGCATTTTTTGTAAGCCTGCTTTAAATTCATAACCATTACCCTACAGTGGAGAGCCCACACGTTGTGAGGCTTGAAGGAAATGTCAGAGACTAGTGATTATAACGGAACAAGCTAAGTGAGAGTGTTAACTAATGCTTGATGGGCTTAGTCTTCACTTTTGATCCTAATGCTAATAATGTCATCGCCACCTTGCCTACTTCTCTTTGGCGTCTCTTTGGGATTCTCCATTGAACCTTATAATAATACTGATTGCAGATTGTGAGTTTGTCTCCTGTTTTTTCTCTTTTGAGGGTTAGGTTTAGGGTAGACTTTAGTCTAATCACATTCACTTTTTTATTAAGTCCTTTGCCATAATGATTTGAGCCATGCACCATGTATTTGGGGGCCATTATGATTAATTTGTCTTGCTAGTACTAAGATTACTGGGCATATTATAGTCTTCTGATTTTCGGATTTGAAATCTCCTCCTGGACGCGCACACACGGGCAAAATAACCAAGTTAAGAGAGAGAGAGAGGAAGAAGAAGAAGCAAACAGGAGTTGTGAAGTTACTCATATTCACTAACATAAATATATAATGTTATATTTAGAGTTAAGAAAATAAGATACAAACAAAAATAATAAGAATGCCAGTATTTGCTGCCTGCCGACTTGCCTTGTGTGTCTATATACGAACGCAGCATCCTAGAGAAGAAGCAGATATATTAAAATAAGGCTATTTGCAGCTGCAGAGTCATTAGTGTTTTCTGGTTTGAATTTCTGAGCTTTGAATCTAAATTATAGTAATTTAATTTGATGCACTATTACTATAGACTTCGAAACTAATCAAGCATTTTCATTTCAAAAGCAAACTTTCCTTCATTAAGTTCCCTTTCCAAGGATATATGTTTATACTGTGATGTGATTACCCCACCCACCCCCTTTGTGTTACTTTGTGTTGATGTTAATTAATTATTTTGGTAATAGCTGGATTTGTAGATTAAATGAATCAAAACTAGTACTGATGACGATCTCAATGTTGCAATCAATAGTTAAAATGTGTCATGTCTTACTCTTTTAGCATGCATGGATTCAAATTCGTGTGTCCTCTTCCTTTGTAAAAGCTCTCTTTTTTCAATTGGACTATCCCCACGTGAAGAGCAATTCAACTAATTATCAATGATTAAGGATCTCAAAAGATGACATTTATATGCCCACTCACATTCCCTTTTCATTTTCCCCTTCCCTTTTTATTTCTAATTATTCTACCTTCTTATGATTAGACAATTCAAAATTTTCCGATACTCTAGGCTTGTTAATTTATTTTCACCCATTTTGGGAATGTCATCAATTCAAGTAATTCAAATTAAATCACCTATTGATTCAATTGTTAAAGAGATGGGTTCTCTCCAAATTAAAGGCATAATTTTTATATTGGTATAAGGCTACATAAGCTTCACATCATTTACTTGAACTCGGCAAGTTTGGTGAGTTACAAATTTTTACCAATAGAATACTTGTAGTATAAGATCATAGCTAAATAAGATGATTTTGACATAATAAGAGGCATATGATGGCACTACCGAGAAAAGCATTAGGAGACAAAAGGGCCCTATCGATTCTTGAAGGAAAAGAGAAATATAAAGGAAGAAGAAAGGGATGGGAGAATGTGAGTGAACAAGACAAAATAAGAGGTGAAAAGAGTCAGATATAAGATATGTTACAAGTGATTTATTCTCTTGAGAAATAGGTTCATGTGAGCAATTTGTCTTGAGGCATATTAATTTTGGCACTGTGGTTAGAATCCAAGGAGAATAATAGTGTCAAATTGAATGTCACTTCATATATGTATGTATTTGTCTTCATTCTCTTTTATCCTTTTGTTTCACGGTCCCCTTCTCACACAAAAATATGGACCACCGAAAGCAACCGCCACCCTCAATACAATAGGAATAAGAATACTATGCAGATCCATTTGTATCACACCAAGAAAGAAACATGACCTCTTCTATTGTCATCTTCTTATATGAATCGTATACTCCCGCAGTTTTTGAGAAACAATTTTAAAGAACTCGTAACGTTATACCCCCTTCTAACGGTAAAGTTTATTTCTTGTGTTTGTTTGTTCAGTTTATGCAAATAATGGACGAAATAAATGAAAGAACCTTCTGATGTGACGACAGATATGACGACAAGAAATACAGAGAGAAGTGTCTTAGGAGTTAGGACTCAGAGTCTCACATATGTGAAGTTCACATTAACAAAGATGAGAAACACCGCACTGCTATTTTGTTTCATTACTTCACATGGATCCCTAATTGAGAGATTCGAAATTTCATTTAATTAAATATCAATACTTTTTGGTTGTAAATTCATACAAATGTCCACTGGATTATTGGAAACAATTGGCATAAATACAAACCAAATCGAATTCAGGAAAAACCAGTCAAAATGTAGGAACCAATACATTTATAACATCAAACCCTCTCAACTTTCTTCTTGAAATGACATGAACTATACCGATGCAGGTCACATAATTAATTACATTCCCAAACCTTCTTCCATTTCCACTGGACGGAGGAACAAAAAGAAAAAGGACAAAAAATACAATTTATAATATAGAGAGAAAGATAGAAAACTAACCACATACATACAAATCAAACAAAGTTAGACACACTTTTCTCACCTTAACCTACTACTTATACTCAAACCTCTATCGGATCTTCTCCATTTCCTCATTTTTATTCTTTGTAAATTTTAGAGAGATAGAGACACTGAATGTACAGAGCTCAAGTGGATCTTACATTTTTTTTAACTGGAACTAATAACTCAAATGGGTTTCGTACATTCTATGTCTGTCTCTCTCTGAAATTGACAAAAAAGTTATAGGAGAACATGCTGAAGATCCAAATTTCCGTACATAACACCACAAGGAATAAAATATGATGCCTCCTTGAGATTGATAAAATTTATAGTGTCACCTTAGACGGGCACTGAGGACTTTGTTGAAGCGGCTTGAAGTTGAAGATGTGAATTGGCTTCTGAGATCAGCATGCCTATCTGAATTATTCCCAAAATCCCAAAGTCTTTGCCTTGGGGCACTCACTGATCTAGCCTTGGCTCGAGATGACTCAGTGTTGGCCATATAGTTTGGGTGACCAAAGTAGCCACACTCACTTCTTGTGGGTGTGAAAGGACCTGTTCTTCTTCTTGAAGCAGAGAATGACTCTGGACTGTTCTGATATGAATAGGAGGCTGAGAGTTCTTTGATGATGGTCTCCCCTGCTCTTGAAGGTTTCTCTTCTTTTCTCCTTTGAAACTTGAGGGAACTGAAGAAGCTTTGGTTCACACTTCTTGTTGAGCGCTTCGAAGGAGACTCATATGCCAAACGATTTTCGTTTTTGGAGTTCAAATTTGGCTTCCATGTGTCAACTTCCAGAATCTTGTCACTCTTCTCATCATCTCCTCTGGGATGGTTCCAAACATTCTCTTCCATCCATTGGTCATACCATTGCGATCCAAACCTTGATCTCCCCGAGCCAATTTCCCTAAAATTTGCATTGGAACTGCACCTCTGCAAGTTCAATCAGCAAAATGCTATTCAATCAAAGAAATATTTTGCTCAACTTTTTCAGTAAAAAAAATAATGATAAATATACGTTACATAGTAGATTAAAATTACAAGGATAAAATTTAATCGATTCAAATTTAGTGCTGTTGGCTCTAAGTGATGATTTATAATGTTCAAAGCATACCATAATCCAGTATGAGTAGTACCTTGAGGAGAGGAGATCCTTCAAATTTACTGTTGGTTCTAAGTGAGGATTCATGGTGTTCAGAGACCTGAAATTAACGTAAAAAGTGTAAAACCATTAAGGTTACATAAAGGAACAGACATATAAAGATGTGAATTGTACAGAGAATGATATCTTACAGGGTGAAGAGAGAGTGGAGACTTGTTGGGAGAATGGAGAATATGAGACAGATGCACGCGACCTGCACGTGCACGAGACTGCAGCCTCACCAAAGTTTGCATGCGCCTCAGCATATCTGATGTTTGCTTTCTTACAATATGACCTCTCACCAATGCTTGCAACTTCACCAATGCCTTTAGTGCTCTCAGAGCTCTCTTTGCCTTCCAAATTCAAACCCCTTTGATTGATTAACTTCAGTTTCATAATAAAAATCCACACAAATTTCCTAATTTGAAGATAAACAAAAATGTCTTTTAAATTTTTCCCTATAACCGATGGGAGGGTGTTTCTACTTTCTACTTCCTTTAATAAGAAATGAGTACTTTCCAACTTGCCCATCACTCTCCTAAATGCATCGTTTGGTGAAAGCAAGCCTAACATAAGTCGGGTCCATAACCTACTAGACAGTTCATCATGAGTTTGCCTAGGACCAACCAATCTTTTATTGCTATAAATAAATATAAACAACATGAATGAACAAAAATGAAAAATTTCCTTGCAAGGTCCTGTTCCATAATTATACAGAACATCATTTAAAAGGGCCGACTTATTTTTGGGTGATTTTTGTTTTTGAGAAGCGCCACTCTGTACTTTTCCTGCTCCAAAGGAAAGTATAATTCGTAGGGCTCCATGATTCTCACCCTCATCTACTTTTTATTAAATATTTTAATTTATGATTTTAAAAGAAACTTGAATGAAGAAACAGGGAAGAAACACGAGAAAAACTAAGGAAAGCAGAGGCCAAAATCAAATTCACGGTTAAAGAGAGTCAACAAAATTTGAAAATACTAGCTGACGTACTATGACTACACGATGATTCGAACTTAAAGTTGAATCCAGAAAATCAAGCGCCAAAAAAAGAAAAAAAGAAAATTCTCATAAACTCGGGAAATAGTACATTAGTAAGTTCATAACAACTAATTCATTTTTTTAATTTTTTTTAAAATATTAAATAAATTATTTATAAATCGATTTTTTTTTCGAAAGTTTATTTAACCTGTAAGTAAGCATATAATCTATCAATACAGTGATACACACGTTAGTTGAAATAGTTTTTATATTTAGTAAGGGCGGGAATACTTACCAAGTAACCACGAAACGCCGATTGTATCTTAACGGCGGCGATCTCTTCCGGCCACCGGTGTTGGCTAGTAGCAGGACCGCAACCACCGTTTGTGAGTCTAACTACCTCGGCCGCGGCATGAGCGGCGGCGAGAGCGGCCTCCGCGACGGCGGCCGTCGCCGCGGCGACCGCAATAGCATGTTTATTAGCGTCCAAGGAATCACCGTACGGAAGCGGAGATGCTGAAAGGTCGGTGTGTTTGAGATCAGAAGTAGCACTTTGAGACTTTTCTTTGCCGTTTTTGATGAAACTCCATCTCCGTTTAGTCTTTACAGGTTCAGAGCCGGACTTGTGAGACGCCGGCTTCTTGCCGCCGAAAATTCGCCGGAGAAAGCCCATATCTCATTGGAGGATGAAGAATTTCATGGGAATGGTGAAGGATTTGACGAGGAAGAACATGGTGAGAGAATTGGATTTTGCAGAGAAGAAGAAGAAGAAGAAGGAGAAGGGAAGGAAATTACTGTGAAGGAAGGAAGTAACAGAAAGTGAGAGAGAAGATGGAATTTATAGTGGTTGGAAAGTAGTAACAGAATTGAAAGGTTGTGTATGAAAAAGACGCGCGAAGTGAAGATAGTGGAGATCACGCGCCACGCCATGTTCTTTTCTTATTGGTGCAAGTTTTGTACTGTTGTCTTGCTTCTTTTGGGTGGACTGTGGAAGCACACCAAAAAGATAAGGGAGTTTTTATGTTTTCTTTGCAAGATTTACTACTATTATTATTGTGAGAGTTCAATGTGATGAATATATAATTATATTATATGATAATTTATAAGTAAGGTAAATTAGTTTTGAAAAAAAAAATAACTATAGATATTTTAAAGTGGTTAATTTTGTATTATTAATTTCTCTAAAAAAATCAAAATGATCTTATAATTAGAACCGAAGAGAATATATAAGATATAGTTGACTTTTTTAAACAATATAAATGTTAAGGAAGCTAAATTAGTCACTTACAAATTGATTTGATTAAATTTTTTTTCCTTAAAACTAGTATGTTTGACTTATAAATGAATATATAATCAAATAACGTATCACATATCTTATAATTAAGGCTTCGTTGTTAATCTCCCAAAAAAAAAAATATTAGATTGTATATCAAAGTATCCGAGGAGGGTATATGTTTTACTACACGAATCAGATTGATTTTTCCCCCTGAACTCTTTTGCTTCATTTACTTAATTATTTGAGATGATTAGATAACAAATATCCTTAAAGACTTGATTTTTGGAGTGAGTGGATGAGAACTCTCTTATCCATATCACTCCATTAGTTACTACCTAACTTTCAGATACTTAAATCATTTTTCAATTTGATTATTATTATTATTCTTTGACTTTTTTTTTATAAAAATGTATTTTAATAATATATATGGTACAATTAAGTTGGTATTGTGATATAGCTAAAATATTATTAAAATAATTGTAAAAAAACAATGATAATAGTTCCTCAAAATGATGAAATGTTAATGAGAGAGCAAGGTGACATTATATGCGACAAATATTAATGTACACAATTATTGCTACAGCCAAAGTATTTGTGTGGGTTGTAATGCTTGCTAGCTAGCTAGCTTGCAGACTCTTTCCGCGTGACCAAAAGAACGATGGCTTCCATATGCTAAAATTTTTTATCTATGTTAAATCATTAATATCATAATATGAACATATAAGAGATTCTGTCTCTTTTTTATATTTGACATATAAAGAGAAAATTGCTATTAAAAAAAGTTCAAAAGCAAATATCCATATGAAGCACATCATTCCTTTTTCTCCATACACATTCTCAGTGATGGAGGTGAATAAGTAACTCTCATAATATTTGTTAGTCTTTTAGAGAAAATTAGGGACCATATATGTAGTCAGCGTAGTGAACAATATAATGAAGGTATGTATATTCATGGGACGGTTGCGAGGCTACCAGAAGGCATTAAATAAGGTTATAGGCAGTATGCGTGTATATATATTGATTGATGTCACTCACCAACGTGCAATAATAAATAAATATACGTGTTACATGAAAAGTGTGTGTATAGATATATATATACACACACACACACACATAGGGAGGGAGGGAGATGTGTTAGGAAGAGCTTTTATTTAAAGGGAAGCTTAGGGTGACATGTATATGTACTGATTTTATGATGAAAGTTAATGTTCGTTTAGCTGGTGATGGTGATGCATTACAAACCTTTTAAAGCAAGCATATATGCTTTTCTTTTCCTCCCGTCTTAAACATATAATTTAGTTTAAGAATAATACAACTTCTTTAATGAAAGGACAAATATTAAAGAAATGAGATTAAAAATGAAATTAAGCCTATGACTATGACTTTGTCTCTCACATTTGATACTTGAGTTAAAAAAGTGTATTAAGGGAAAATGACACAATTTTACACAATAGTAAATAAAAAAAAATAATCAACTTAACTAATTTTTTTAAATCTATTTCTTTTTCCCAATGTAATTTTTTTAAAGGGTTAAGGGTAAAAAATACACATGTGATTTTGTCAAAAGTTCATCCGACACCAAATGTTTTTTTTTTACAAAAAGTAACTCTGAACTTTCAAATTGTATTAGTTATATTTCAAAAGGAAGCGATTGGTACTCGGCGAACCTTTTTACAAAATCATATGTGTATTTTTTACCCTAATTTAAGTGTAAGTGTGATTTTTGATCCAATTTGAAAGTTCAGAGTTACTTTTGGTGTAAAAAAAATTGGTGTTGGATGAACTTTTCATAAAATCACATATGTATTTTTGACCCCTAACCCGTTTTTAAATCTCAATAAATAAGTTAACTAGAACATAAAAGAATACTGTTTTGATAATAAGTTACATGTATGTAACCACTATCAAAATAAAAAATTGGTGATTAAGTCATTAACTTTATTAAAACAAAACTTCCAAATTCACCAATATATATTTGCAAAAAGTTATAGAAGTTATAATTAATGAGACTTTAAATATGGGCGATTTTATTTACAAAATTCAATGATTTTTTTGTATACATAAAAAATGTAATGAATACGTGTAGTTATGGATGAAACTGCTTATAAATGCGAATGATGCCCCTCTCAACACTCATGAACGTGGGTCGAGTAACAGATTAATGTCCCATGCTTGTCTCACCCATCTTCCTCATTCTTCTTTTAGTTAATTAATCCCAACATCATCCATGTGTAAATGTCACAACGTTTGGAACAATTATTCTCTCGTCTCCCAAGAATGTTTTCATTCATATATACCCCCCCCCCCCAACTTCTTTGATCTTGTAGGAGTGAAATTCATTCAGTCATTTAAATTATTCCTTTCAATTAATGACTAATCTTTACCATTCCAAACATTCGTATTTTTTTAGATATGGGACTTTTATTCCCACCAATCAACATGTAATTATTAATCCATTAATATATGTCTAAACATGATTACTGATCAAGTTAAATATTAAATCATGAATATGACTGCTTTGATAACTATATTAACTATGTTATACTCTTTGCATCTCCCAAACAAAGTGTTGGAGTTTCACATCAAACAGTGGTTGGTGAGGAATGCATCAACCACACTCCAAATTTAAGTAGTCTAGGTCTCTTCAATTAATTCGTTGACCTTTTCCCCCCTTCCAATCCACAGGAATCAATATACTAGTTTCAGCATTCATTTGCATGCACGTCATCTTTCGTCTTTATTGTTTCAACATACATCTTGTCTTCTTTGTTCAATGAATTTTTTAGGTCCGGCAATAACAGAAGAAACCCAAAAAATTTAAGATAACCAGACAGTAGCTACATGCTACCAAACTGAAACACAAGGCCCGCAGTCCACTCACATTAAATATGGTTGAACCAAGACAACTAATCTATTTAATTTTCTTATTTGTAGCTATTATCTTATTGGAGACAATCTTAACCTTACTTCGAAACATTGTTAAATATTCCTCCGTCCCACAATATAAGGTCTTTTTAATCAAATTACAGATTCCTAAAAAATTAGTTAGAGTTAGTTAAAAACAATAAATGTGTAGGAAATATACTATATTGTCTTTGTTTATGAATGAGTAAGAGAGAGGGTATATGAAAAGAAGATGAAAGAGAATGTGTGAGAAAATTAATGCATAGGTAAAATGAGGAAAAATACATTTATTACTCAAACAAAATCAAATAGGACCTTATATTTTAGGACAAGATTATTCAAAAAATTGGACCTTATATTATGAAAGGGAGGGAGTACTAAATATGAAAAGCCTTCCAACAAGAATTCCAACATTAACTTCTATCAAGTCTCACCCCCCATTACATACAACTAATCTATTGCCAACACTTTTAGCGAACTGTTTTTTCTCATAGCCAATAGCCTTATCATAGAACTTATATTCAAAGTTATTTATTTATTTTATTGGCATCCTTCATCAAGTGGAAGGAACTCACTAGTTGAACCAGGCAGTTCTGACTCCTAAGTTATATACTCCCTCCAATCCTAATTATAAGATTAAATTTACTTTTTTATGGAAATTAAAGAAGCAAATTAGATCACTAAATTGTAACATATACTACTTGTAATTAGATTATATGTCAGTTTATTAGTAAAATAAATTAAATGAGGAAAAAAGATAAATATAAACAATTTTAAGTTATTTATTTTGCATCCTTAATTTCTCTAAAAAAATCAAAATAATATTATAATTAGGACCGGATAAAGTATTTACGATTATAGTTTTCCCATCTTTTCAAGAACTATTAATAATTGTATAAATTTTACATATTAGCAAAAAAATAAATACCTTAATTCTATTGATCAACTTCAAAGCAAAGAAATGTACTCAAGCTTTTTTTTAAAATCTAATGCAATGATTAAGCTGTTGAGTCATACCTCCAATATAAAAACAAAAGTATCTTTATCTATAACAAATTAATCATACTATGAAAGATCTGCACATTTAAACTGAATCTGCTTTCCCCCAAACCCAAAATTTTTATTGTTTCTTGATTTCCAAGAGGGGAATAATTAAATAAGAAAGGAAGAAATATATGGGAAAGAAAAAAAATAGAGAAGATTGATGAGTTAGTGATGGGTATTAGAAGGAGAAGGGGCAGTCCAATACTTCTTGACAGCAAAAAGGAGCTTCTGCCTGTGAAGAGGGCCATCTTCGTGGTCCACAATTTGAGTGTCCCATTCCATTGCACTGACCATCCTCTTTAATTTGAGCAAAACATCCACGTCATCCCTAATTATCACACTTCCTTCTGGCCTAAGAATCCTATCCATCTCTAACACTATGTCTTCCATCTCACATCTGCACCACAACAACATACCCCTCATTATCAGTAACTACATGTGTTTGGTTCACATCACAATAAAGTATACAACATCAACAAAACAAAATGATATTTCAAAACAATAAATTTTAAAGTGTTCAGAAGGTTGATTTAAATTTCTCTGTTCTCTTGTCAAAATGTGGTTTTTGGCTTGCATATAGTAGCTTGATTTGATCTAAAAATTTAAAATTTCCAAGCCAATGCCACTACTTGACAAACAACAGTCTTTAAAAGTATGGAAAATTAATCATTGGGTCCCTAAAGTTCTATCTCGACTATAACTCAGCCTCTACACTTTGACTCGGTGCCCATTAGTCCCTATAATTTTGATTCATTTGTAGTTCAATCACTAGAGTTATAATCATTTTATAATTTTGTCCATGAATTTTATTATATGTGCGCGCTTGCTTTTAATTGCTTAAGTGTAGGGATTAAATTACGAAATGGTCAAAACTGTAGGGACCAAATTGCAGCGACTCAAAGTTCAGGGACCGATATACGATTGAGTCAAAACAACAGGAGCTGAGTTGCATCGAGTCTAATTGTAGGAATTGAATTATAATCAAGTCAAAACTACAGGGACCTAAAGATCAATTTTTGCTAATAAAAAATAAAACATGCGAACCAACCTGATATTGTAGAGGCTGAACATCGAGTCTGCATGAATCAGATCATAAGTTCTTGGATAAGTAGACATTGCTTCACACCTGCAAAGAATTTAAGGCCATGAACATTTTAGAAAGAGCATATAAAAAAAGAGATTGAGACAAAAGTTAAGAAAACTCCATTGAACAGAGAAGGTAAGGATTTTTGAACCAACCAATCTTGGTATATTCCAATCAATCCTCGTTCATATATTACTCCGAGTGTGTTAACCTTAGCCTGGACAGGAACCACATTCATCACCCAAACTGGATCATTAATAAGTGCAGCAGCAAATCCACCCAAGTAGGCATTCATGTCTAGAATGTTCCGGTATCTTCCAGGTTTTCCTAGCTGGTTGTTCACTTTCTTGTAATATGACAACCTTTTCCTCCACAACTCAGAATCTTTCTTAAATGTTTCAGCTGTAACTCCTTCTACGGTTCCTGTGGATATCCTTGGTGGCACGGCATTTAATCTCTTAGGCCAATTTTTCAATGCCATTCCTGCAGTTTCTTCCCTTCCAGACACTTCAGGCAGAGGAGTCAAACAGGTTTGCATGTCAGTGTACCTGAAAATGGCAATCAATCATTAAACAGATCCGAAATACATATTTTACAAGCAAAGAAGGGAATAAACAATAAAACACAAATCACAAAGCACTTTGTGTAAAATTTGATTATAATTAAGAGAAAGAAAGACAGCAATGATCCAAACTTGTCCATAAATTTTCTAATTTTAGCTGACTAGCGGCTGTGGTTGTCTTAATATCAAAATAACTTGAGTCAATTGATAAGACATCACTTCAACTTTATATACATTCAATTCCATGTTCAACCAATCCATGTGGGACTTTCTTAAAAAATTCTAATAAAGCCTGGTGAGGGACAAATGTTAACTACATAGTTTAAGAGCAAAAGAAACAGAGAGGTTTGAAGAAAGAAGCACAAACCAGGCTTTGTCAGGGTCCTCAGCCTGGCAGAAAGGGCGCTTACGATTGGCTTTGCAATCCAAATGGTTTTTGGGCTTCTGCCAGATAGCGATATCACCCTTCTCCACCAACTTCTTCCAGCAAAGGCTCTTAGCCATATTCTCAAGCTTGGTCTGCTCTTCATTTAAATCCTCCTTGGTTCTTTCCCATCCTTTCCAGTGTCTCTTCCAGTTGATCGGAGGCCCCGATAGAACCCAGAAACCGCCAGGTCTCAACAACCTATCCACTTCTTTTAGATAAACTCCATCTACCAACGGAAAAAAAACATCATTACAAACAAATCTAGTGCCATAAATCTACATAGTCCTCTTTAATTTTTCTCAGAAGCCTAGAACTTATAAAACACCAATAATTCTACAAGGGAACTGCTCCACTCCTTGCCTTCTAAGCAGCAAAGTAGCATGATCACAACAGGCCTAGACCTGTTGGCCAGCTTATTTAACCTGTCCAATGAACAGGTTTAAACATTTACCTTTAGACCCGTTTCAATATGATGCTAAAGGAGCCACCCAGTCAAAAGCAATGAGTTGAAGAAATAAATGAAAATGAGAAATACAAGCATTAATATTATTGCATCTATCCTTGTTATGCTACATTCAATCCTTCATTTAAAAAATAGATGATTAATTTGAGGATATTAAGGAAATTAGTCAAGTTACTTAGTGTGTTACTTTCCCCAAAATACCCTCCATAGTCATGTGCATTGCAACTTCCCCATGATGAAAACCCCCTTGATACTTGCTATCAGTAAGGATTCTTTGAAGAAAAAATTACAATAAACTGTATTTATGGGGTAGTACAAAATACTAAGGTAGAAGTGTTTATGATGATGAATTTATATATGGTGTGAGAATACCATATTCAGCCCAACGGATGAGGCAGCGAGAGCAATGAGCCATATCAAAAGCTCTAGAAGGGAAAGGAAGCCTCTTGGAGGCAAGCACTCCAATCATTGCAGGAACTCCTCTTTCGAGAGCAAACTGTACTTGTGCTTCATGCGTATCCCTTGGTGCTATTGACATTGTTAATATGTTACGAGACAGCAGAAACGCTCCCCAACTAGCCACCTGTGTTCATCAATCAAAAGCTTTTATCAATTCTCGAAACCCACAACTGCAATACATTGGGGCACTGGATTCTATAAATACCCCTCAAGCTTCATATGACATTTTATGCTAATACTACTATTAGTACTTATAATTTAATAAAATTTTGGTTAAAATATACTTTTAGTCATTTATGTTTGCATCAAGTTTCATTTTAGTCATTTAAATTTGACAAATACACTTTTAGTCATTTTTTCTAACACCGTTAATTTCATTTAAAGAAAAACGATGACTCATCAAATTTAAAAAGTGTTTTATAATTAAATGTTGATAAAAAAATGACTAATTTTTAAAATATAAAGATGATTATACCAAAAATTGAAATTTAAGCATATTTTGTAAATATTCAATCATATGATCACCCTTTAGATTTGATTATTCCTTGTTTTTTGTTCATTGAAACTAACGATATTTGTCAAAAAGGACTAAAAGTGTTATTTCTAAACTTAAAATACTAAAATGAAACTTGATGCAAACCAAGGACCAAAAGTATGCTTTGACCTTAAAATTTTTGTTTTAGTCTTGGTAGTTTCAAATCGTAGCTTTTGATCTCTAATTGTATAAGGATTTAATTTGAGTTAAACAGTGTTACCGTTCAGTTAATGCTGTTAAATTAGGGATCAATATATTTAAGGATGCTAACTCAAACCAAGTCAACTATGTTACCGTTCAGTTAATGCTGTTAAATTAGGGATCAATATATTTAAGGATGCTAACTCAAACCAAGTCAACTATAGGACCAAAAACTGCAATTTTAAAACCACATAAATCAAAACAAAATTCCATCAAATTGTAAGAAAGAACAATGAAATATCAAACCATGCATTTTAATGAAAGAAACAACGGAATATATAGCAGTAGACCCCACATTTTAAGAAATACTACCTCCGGTCCTAATTATAAGAGCCAGTTGACTTTTTTTGGAGAGATTAAGGAAGCAAATTAGACCCCTAAATCTTAATATATGCGAAATGTAATTAGATTATATGATAGTTTATAAGTAAAATAACTTAGTTTTAAGGAAAAAAGACAAATATAAACAATTCATAGTGGTGTATTTTACATTCTTAATTTTTCCAAAAAAGTCAACTGGCTCTTATAATTAGGACCGGAGGGAGTAATATGAGAACAAAAAATGGACAAATGGCCCAGGGTAACGATACGACATATTCTTTCGTCTGATATATGATGAGATGAGACCAATGAATTGGTTAGAATGAAAAATAATCTCGCGGGCCACGCGACAAATGGAGGCCCATAGAATTATTAGATCTTAATTAATTACCGCATGCACTTTTGTTTTTTTATTTAAATCCTACCAAATCCGGTCAAAATCTGCGCTTTTCGAATTCAAAGGGGGTGTTGATAAAAAGAAAAAAAGTTGATCAAAAAAAAAAAAAAACTCAATGGGGGCTATTTTTTCGGCAGAAAAACACCACAAAATCTTGGGAAAGAAAAAGAATTTTCTTGACGATAGCGTGATCTTTCTTTTTTTTAAAAGAAAATATTTTTAACAATGAATTGTACTCCCTCCGTCCCTATATATATATATAAGAACAAAAAATTTGAATGGTTTTATTAATTTTTATAAGAGCCTATCCAAATTTGTCAAAGCATTTAATGAGTTTTTTCCCACTTTACCCATCATTATTCTCTCTATTTACATTCTCTTTCATACTCATTTATTACACTTTTATCACATTTCTCTCTCTCTCTTATATATTCAATAAAAAATAAGGGCAAACTTGAGAAAACAAAATTATTTCAAACACATTTATCTCTCTCAACCACTTCTTTAATATGTGTGATTTTAACTCTTTAACTCTTAATAAGGGACAGAGGGAGTACTTTTTTAAAATTCATTATTATGAGACAGTGCCCCTGATATATGTGTAATCGGATCTCACGCATAGCACGACGAATTTGGGAATTGGGAGGACCAACTCCGTTTAATTGTTTATAGGAATTTTGTTTTTTTTTTAAGAAAGAATATATATTTATAGCAATGAAAGATACCCCAGACAAATTTATACTTAAAAAAAAGCGAGTAGCTCTGAAAATGCTTCGAAAGAATAAAAATGGATATGTTGCAAGTGACTAAGTGCCTGTTTGGGCGAGGGGAAAAAAGCAATTTTTTCACCAAAACCTAGGTTTTAAAAAATGGCAGCCAAACACTTTTTTTTAATAACCTAGGTTTTGACTCAAAATCTAGGTTTTAAAAATGGTAACCCAAACACTAGAAAAAATGTAAAAAGCTATTTTAGATTGGAAACCTAGGTTTTGGCCACCAAAACCTAGGTTTTGAATAAGCTACAATTTTCCCCTTTTGCACAAAGTACGAGGTAAAAAAAAAGCCATCATTACACATGTCATATTGAAATACCTAAAATGCCCTTATTCTCTCTCTTTCCCAACACATTAAACTTATATCCTTTTTAGTAATTTACACAGAAAAAGCTATTCTCACAACAACCATCCAAACACTCTCATTTTTACATAAGCTACTTTTTCTAAACATCAGTTTTTTTCAACTTTTTCCCCAGAAGCTATTCTCTAAAAGCTAATCCAAACATGCAACTACTTTTTTCAGCTTTTACGCGAATTACGAGACAGAAAATACCATCATTACACATGTCATATTGAAATACCTAAAATGCCCTTATTCTCTCTCTTTCCCAACACATTAAACTTATGTCCTTTTTAGTAATTTACACATAAAAAAAAGCTATTCTCACAACAACCATCCAAACACTCTCATTCATCAAAAGCTATTTTTTCAGCTTTTTCAAAATCAGCTTTTTTTTTCAGAAGCTATTTTTACACTATCCAAACAGCTCGAATTTCAGAAATTTCTTAATCATGTTGTCAATTATAAAAACAGGAACATCATATTAAACACCCATGTTTTTCTAAAAAAACAAACTAAGACTAAGTGCCTACCCCGGATATGAAAACAAGAGATAGGATTCTTCCACATCAACTATTTTAAAAACGACCGCATCTGCATGAATAAAATTATTAAATAGTATACAAACTAATTTTCTCTAGGGAATAAAAAAAAAAACACAACATGATGTAGACTTTTTAAGAAGTTACTACTATGATGTAGAAAGAAGTGTGTATAAGCATATCATTCTTAACAAACAACTAGAGAAGAGGGAATGTAGAGGATAGTCGACCGTCTCAAGTAAAAGCTAAAGACTTGAAAATTACTTTAATATATAAACTGATCATTCGAAAAGCATATTTAATATGTATTAAGAAGTTATTGTATGACCTGGAATATTACTGTCAGCCTAATTACTAATTAGAATATACTAAATCACATCATTTAATCCTGCATAAAAACTTATTTGGCAATTAATAAATTAGTCACACCATTTTCTCCTTATGAAATTGATCTCTCTTCTCTCTACCGGATAATTTCCTCTTCTATATACATTATAATGTAATTTGGTGCATTACATGTGATCACACCATAAATGACGTCACACTTCAGATCTATCTATGAAAGTATTTATCCGTAAATTAATCAAGGATTAATAAAACCAATTTTTCAAATAATGAGAAATTCTCAATGAACCCGGTCATCTATGATTTGACCAAGTACACTGATGCGGAATTTTTAATATGCCTTGAAGACCTAAAAACTTAACAAACTCAAAAAATATTTTTATTTCAACTTGCAAAATAAAAAATAAAAAAATTAAAACATGAATATTTTAATTTTTTTTTTAAGTATGACAAGTCAAATTAAAAATTACCTCAAATGAGAGTGGTGGTTCGCATCACCTAAGAATTGCTCTCTAATCATTATTACTAATTTTAACATAAACCTGCTCCTTGAATCTGGTTTTGTTAGGCTATGAACTAAGTATTGCTAGATATGTTCAAAGTGATCAGCTGGCATAGAATAAGGATTTTTTAAAAAAAGAAACGAAAAGAGAGGGAAGTGAAGTTACTTACCCCACAGCCAGTATCAATGGCGGTTCTAACGGAGCCATCCCTGAGATTAATCAACTTTCCGATACTATCAATATACGCGTCCGCACCCTTGGGGAACATGGTCCCACCACCAGGGAACCTGAACCGGTCCCCATCGAACCGGATCCAATTCTGAACCGCCTTCTCGACCGTCAACTCCCTGTGAGGAACATTCGCGAACCAAGCCAGATCTCGACTCCTGGGCCACGGGAAAGGGTTCCGGTAACCGGGCGGCGCCGGAATCCGACACTTCAAAAGCTCGCCGTTCTCCCTCACAGGACAGTGCCTCTCCCTGTAAATCATCCTATTCCTCTTGTACCTCAAAGATCTCGCGTGGTCCTCACACGGCGTGTACTCGCTGTACTCCACGCCGCAGCGAGGGTAGTTTTTGGCGGGAATCGGTTCGGAGGGAGTGAGGTCGGTGGCGTTGTGGTGGGAGGAGAAGTCGAGGCGCTGGTTTACGGCGGCGGAGGGCCTGGCACAGGCGACGGTGGTGGTGGTTGTGGTGGAGAGGAGTGGGGCCCGCCTTTGGTAGGAGCCGAGGAGGTAGGAGAGGACGCAGAGGATGAGGATGAAGGTGTAGATGTTGGTTTTCCTGCAGGTGGAGCAGGAGGAGGAGGATTTGGGAGGCTTGGAAGAATCAGAGCCCGCCATGGCCGAGTGAGTGAGCTCACTCGGGAATTATGTTATTGGAAATGGAAATTTGAAAGACAAGAGAAGAGAGATATGGAGATTTGAGATTTGGGGGAGGAATGCGTGTGTGGAGGGGTGTGATTCTTTGGTTTTTGGAAAAGCGTGGGCTGCCCAATGGGATTGGGTTGTCAGTGCTACTAAACTTAATGGCATTCATTGGGTGACTTCTTTGTTGAAGAAGTGAGAGTATTATTATATATTTATATTTATATTTATATTTATATGGAGTAGTATATATATCCCATTATTCTTGGACCATGAAAGGTTCAAAAAACCGGACCGGACATCGAACCGGATGAAACACTGGTTTAAGGGTTAATGGTCGGATCGGGTAGGATCGGTTATATTAAAATAATAAAATTTTATTGATATTAACATTAATAATCACTAATATCAAAATGTAAACATAGATAAGTATGCATAATTCATCAAACATGAATATTTTGATGTTTCTATAGAGGGAAAAATATAAAATATTAGTTGAGTACAAGTGAAAATAAATATTATTCTACAATCCACAAACTAAAATACAAATACTAAGAGCAATAAAAATTAAATACTAAACATATGTAAGTATAATAGCATTTAAAATATTATAATTTCCTTGTTTCTAAAATTAAGTGAAATGAAAGTTGGTAATTAGATGAATTATAATAAAATAAAATAAAATCAATTTTTAAAAAAAAAAAGAGAGAGAGAAAGAGAAACGGTTCAACCCCCGGTTTTGGCCGAGTTGCTCGGTTTTGGGCGGGTTGAACCGGTTCTCCACCGGTTCAACTGCTCACCCGGACCGGCTTGTGACCGGTTCACGGTTGAACCGGTCCGATCCAGATCACTGAACACCGGAACCATGTGAAAAGGGAAAGGGAAAATATCTTCTTCTTTTTCTTAATTCTTCTCCTCTAATCACATATTTTGGTTTTGATGAAAAATGGCGTTACTGCTTTTGTCCTTATCCTGATGATGCATCTTTCTCCGACCACCATGGTGGCATGTCAAGTCTTTGGTACAAACAGCAAAAGAGTTATGCACTCTCTGTTGGTTAATGCCCATTTTTCCTTCGAAAGTGGCTATTCAAGGTTTGGAGAATATTTTTGCCCTGCGAATGATTAACATCTAGCGATTTCGTTGTGGCACCGGACAGTAAAAAATACTCCAAAAAGCTTAGCTTCCGGAATATCCAGTACTCATGGATTACTTATTTTCAAAACAAAAACCGATCTTAACCTATAAAAAAAATACTCATTCACCCGTTAATATAATATTAGTTTAACTTCTCATATAAAATTAAAGAAGTTAAATAAATCACTTTAAAAAATGTATTATATTTTCTAGCATCTATTCTTTAATCGATGTTGCTAAATGAGTTGATATTGCTAACATTTTAAAAATCTAATTGTTATTTATAACTTCGGACATATTCAAATGAATATCACTCAGTCCCTAAGGACTTCAATATGATTTAATGATTTTCTAGGACTAAGTTATAATTAATTACCTTTCATAAGAACTAGTTATTCTTCTGTCATTAATATTTTTTTGTTGTTGCCAGAATGTCATTAGTACTTTAGTGATCCACTTTGTGACAGTAAAATGTTATTGCCCCTGTAAAGTTCATACATACATGAATGTATACATTTATATATATATATTGATGATAGATATTCCAATGTTTCATATTCTTGTCATTTTCTTAGCCCAAACATTGGATGCCATTTTCAATGGGGGAAATTGTATGCTGGCAACTATTCATGTGGTTTAGCCACCAAAACCACAAATATTGGAATCGAGGAAACACTCGATAGTAAAAAGAAATCGAAATCTCTTGGAGTGAGTAGAAGCATGAGTAATGAAGAAAAAAATAGAAGCATGAGTTAGGTTGTTGACTTTTGATACAAGAGTGGTTAAAAAAGTGCGCAATTGTCAAAAATGGTAAAACAGATAGTCAACAAGCAATGATTTTTCCGTGAAAAACAATCTATAAGAAACTACCTCCGTACATATTTATTATAAGGAAAAACATACAAATAAAAAAAAATCAAATATATGCACTACATAAGAATCATTTTCCCCAGTTTTGCCTTTCATTTAATGTCACTTTTTATTACCCTTATCTCTCACTTTCCACTAAGGTTTGTAAGTATGCATCAAGTTGAATGGATTTTTTTTTTTTTGTCAACATCAAGTTGAATGGATTGCTATATGCTTTTTGCGTTTTCAAAGGGTCATGTTGACCAAAGCATTATATCACTGGCTCTACGCCATACGGTCTAGTGAAGTACAAGTATTTTCTTTTATTACAGTCTTTATTTTTCCCGGATAATAACAAACAATAAATTCAAGAAGACCTGGTGGTTGGGCGAGTAAACTGGACGAAGTATAGAAATATGACACGGTTTATTAGGAAGTTTGATAGAAAGGCCAGAAAGATTTTCATCCGATATTAATATTTCTTAGCACTAGATTTGATTGATTTTTTTTAATTAGATTGATTGACTCTATTTTTTATTAGGTGTTTTTTGATTATTTGAGTTGGGTCTTAAAGGCCTCACTTAAACCATGGCATGCTTCTGCATTTAGAAAACACTTTTAAAAGTACTTACATGTCTTCCACCAACATATTATGGGCTCAAGCAGAAGGAGAGGGTGCTTGAAACGCATCCCATTTAAGCCTGAGTAGGTCCATCAGGCAAGGGCAATTTGCTCGACTCTACAATAAAATTCTCATATTGGTGCGATTTCATCTCATAATTTTATGGTTATGAATAGACTCTCTCTCTCTCTCTCTCTTTTTGTCAACTTGACCGATTCTTATCCTCATTAACAACAATAACAATCAAACATTATCCCATTAAGTGGGGTCAATTATAAAAATACCTTCCATACACGAACCATGGTTGACTGGACCTACAGGCTTTGACTGAAAAGTTTGTGATGGCCAACCCATGTTTGAATGAGTTAAGGGGGCTGCTTGGCCTCGTTTTACACTGGCTGACTTTTTTTTTTTTTTTTTAAATTGTGTAGAAGTGAGATTATTAAATTTTAATAAAGAGGAGTTGTAAAATCTAAGATTATAGAAATGTAATTAAAATTTTTTTATCTCCGTTTATCTATTTTATTTAAATCAACTCATAAAGTTTTTTTCTCCCCTCACTTTCAAACCCCTTAATACTTAATACTCATCAAGAAATAGGATGCGTTTTGTATTTTTAATATGTCCCATCAAACTCATGCGTCCAATAAAAATTTACTACTTAATAATCTACCAATGACCCAAATTTACTACTTCATCCTTTAATAAAAATTTAAAGAAGGTTTAGTGCGAGTTGGACCAAAAAGCCCCAGCATCTCTGTGACTTATCTTTATAAAGTTTTTTTTTTAGTTTTCTAGTCCTATCATTAATAAAAACAATTGATATTATAATTTTAAATGTTAACAAAAAATTTGTAAATGATGAAATGTCAAATTTAATTTTTAAAATTATAATACTTGTTACAAAAATTATTTTTTGAGATTAAGCTGTTATGTTTAGAAATTTTAAAGATACCATTTAAAATCGACGGATCAAAATGAAATCAAGTATGAAGTGGTTGAAAATGCATGTAGGGTGCCCGTACCCATACCCCTGTAAGCTAAATGGGTATGGGCATGATGCCCATTTAAACCCATTGTTAAATGGGCTTACGTATGGCGAGCGGGGAAAAATGGGTACTAGGCGACCCATTTAGCATTAACTTAAAAAAAAAATTAGGCTGCATATATTGGGAGGTTTATATGTATTTGGTATAGGCTTTTAATGATCAAGATTTGCAAGCCTGTTTATCTAATTTTGATAAAAGAATATGAATGAAACTCCAAGTATTTTCTTCAATTCAATTAAGATGTTTTAAAAGTAAATTTCCACAACAAAATTTATAAGTATAACCAAACAAAATTTAAAAGCAAATACAACGCTGATAAATTACAATTCCAATGAGAAGTTTCCAATTTGCTAGCATCCAAGAAAGTATATGAATATAACCAAACAAAATTTTTAATTTAAGACTTGATAACATGTTAAAATAACATAATTTCTAACATATACATAAACAATAAACAACACACATAATTCACCACCCTCAACTTAGTTCCAATATCAAACATTCATAAGCTCCAAATCTATTTATTTCTAACATGAGCGAAAAAATCAAAAACAAAGTAAAAAAAAAAAATAGGGGAAGGCATAAACGGGAGGGTACGGGCAGCCAGTGCCCTTGCCCATACCCATACCCATACCCGTGTAAGCCTTAAATGGGTGGGTTTGAGCCCGCCCGTGATGAGCCCTTATTGGGCGGGCCAAAAATGGGGAAATTGCGGGCTTAAATAGGCAGGTTCAGCATGTTTTGGGCAGCTTGCTCAGCTCTAAATACATGTACATCTATTCATATCTTTCTTGTAGAGAATGTGATAGTGGCACAAAACAAAGCAAAAGGATATACAGAGAAAATCACTCATTTTTAAAATTCTAAACTGAAATAATTAGCTTAATTCAAACTTTTTTTAGTGACCTGAATTAGATTTGAGAATTATACAAGTAAGAGCAAAATATATTTTGTGTTAAGGTGCAAATTTGTCCCTGAAGTTTTAACTCTTAAGTTCTTTTGTTCTGCAAGTTTTTTTTAAATCACCTCAAAGTTTCAAAACGTAGCAATTTTGTGCTTTACCATTAAAATATTACTAGTTAATGTCAATTTTTTATTGGTCAATGTTGATAATTTAATAATAAAGGGTAAAATTGCTGTATTTTGAAACTTTCGATTCAATTTTTAACACAAAGAAAACTTTCAGGCTCCTAGGAAAAACGTAAAATAAATTTGCAACCTTAACTTTATACTCCCTCCCTCCTGATAGAGTACCAGGAACCATTCAATATCAAAGTCTAAAAGCTAAAGAAGTCACCCATTTAGAAATCCAACAAACCCTCAAAGGTGTTCAAGGAACTTTCAGCTCAAGTTGGGTTACATGGAGAAAGACGTGGATTATTCCATGGGTAGCAGATATGGAATTAAATGTGACAATTGGTAGAGCACCCCCAAAGCCACCATGGCATGGAGGAGTCCAATGGAGCTTTAAAATGTCAAATTTGGGCCCAAATGCGGTGTGCAATGGATTATGGGAGTTCCAGAATGATATTACACCATATTCAAGTCCAAATGGGTGTCTTAATGGCCCATACATTTTCATGAACGAACATATTAAGAGGAAGACCCATTTGGACAATTTATGAAGCATCTAGAAGCCCTCCTATTGCATGAAATCTGATTGCATTTAAGTTTTTTATTTCATTTCATTAAAATAAGGCCATTTGACCAATAGGACCCATTTGGATTTCTAAATGGCCTTATTTTAATGAAATGAAATAAAAAACTTAAATGCAATCAGATTTCATGCAATAGGAGGGCTTCTAGATGCTTCATAAATTGTCCAAATGGGTCTTCCTCTTAATATTTTCGTTCATGAAAATGTATGGGCCATTAAGACATCCATTTGGGCTTGAATATGGTGTAATATCATTCTGGAACTCCCATAATCCATTGCACACCGCATTTGGGCCCAAATTTGACATTTTAAAGCTCCATTGGACTCCTCCATGCCATGGTGGCTTTGGGGGTGCTCTACCAATTGTCACATTTAATTCCATATCTGCTACCCATGGAATAATCCACGTCTTTCTCCATGTAACCCAACTTGAGCTGAAAGTTCCTTGAACACCTTGGAGGGTTTGTTGGATTTCTAAATGGGTGACTTCTTTAGCTTTTAGACTTTGATATTGAATGGTTCCCGGTACTCTATCACCTCCTATAATATAAAGTACATTTTTTTGAATGACATTGAACTAAAACATAAGGTCCTATTTGATTTTGTTTGAATAATAAATGCATTTTCCCCCATTCTACTCGTGCATTAATTATCCCACACATTCTCTTTCATTTTCTTTTCATAATTATACTCTCTTTTATTTATCCATAAATAAGGACACATTTAAAAAAAAGGTATATTTCCTACATATTTATTGTTTTTAACTAACTTTAGCTAATTTTTAGGAAGCCTCACATTTGGAGGGAGTATTTTTCTTCTGATATACTTCCTCCAGTCCTAAATATAAGACCACTTTGACTTTTTTGACTTTTTTTTTCAGTAAAAAAAAAGTAGTTTCAGTCCTAAAAAAATCTTTTTTCCTCAAAACTAATTTATTCTACTTATAAACTAACCTATAATATAATTTTATGTGACATATGTTATAATTTAGATGTCTAATTTACTTCTTTAACTTCCAAATAAAAGATTAAAGTGGTCTTATATTTTGGACAGGAGGAGGAGGAGGGAGTATATATTTATATTTGCAGTGGAGGGAAAACAGAAAAGGGTTGCGAGAAATCGATACTTCTTCTACCTTTTTCCTTTGGCGGGTTAGGGCTCTCACCAGAGGTAAAAGGGAAACGTGGGCTAGATGCACAATGGCGGACGATGACTTCAATGACATAGATATGGGGTGCTTCCTTCATCTTCTACCACCATACATACACATGCATAAATAAAGGGTTTTCGCTTTCCAATTCTGTTTCCATTTTTTATCATACTTCTCTAGAATTTAACACTACACACAATACAGGTATTTGAGTTGGAATCAACATCATTTGCTAACTTTGAGGTCATGTATACTTTTGGTTAGTCAAAGGCTGAATCTTTTTCGACAATCCTCTAATGGTGTTACTTGTACTCAAATAACTATATACCATATGGTTATGTTATGTAATTTCAACTTATGTGGCTGCATTGCAACTTCTATAGCTGTGTTTGGTAATGTTTCATTATTGTACATGTTTCACTGAAAGGGAATGTTGACGCAGATTTGAAGATGAACCACTGGAGCCTGAGATTGAAGTAGGGAATTCTGTCTCTTATGCTTTTTTAGCCGCACACATTTTTGTGGGACTTTATTATTGAATTACTCCTATTTATGTATTGAAATCACTGGTGAATTAATTGATGAACAGGAAGGTGCAGAGGAAGATGTGGTCATGGCTGGTGAGCCTCTTGAAGCTGAGGATAGGGAAGAACAAGAACCTGTGGAACGACAGAGGAAGACATCTAAATATATGACAAAATATGAGCGTTCCCGAATTTTAGGTACCCGTGCTCTCCAAATTAGGTTCGTCATTCTTAACTTTGTTGACTCAAAAATCTATGATCATATCTTTGTTATAGTATGTCAACTTTTTTTTCCCCCTGGTTGAGCAGTATGAATGCACCTGTTATGGTTGAGACGGGAGGTGAAACTGACCCTCTTAAGGTAATAATGCAGTACCCTCATTTGGTTAGATCAGTTCTTCTGTATATCATGACATTTTTGTTTTCATTCAATCTCTGCATTTCTGCACGACTTGAATATAAATTTCATTCTAAACTTGTAATCTCAAAATCAAGCTTCCAGCCATTTTCCAATTTGGCCTGGTGCCATTCGTTTTAAATGTGGGAAAGTTGTCTCTAGGCCCGTCTTGAATTCACATCCTTATTGGGCAATGTGGTTCTTTTATTGCACCCACCTCTTCAGGAGCCTTGTAGTGTTCTTTCCTTTATGTTTTTGTTATCTAGCTCATTTTTGGGGACAAGGTGACTTTTAGGGGGTAATAATAGGAGCATTGGAATATGAGTGGGAAATGAGAAGATTATGTCAAAGATTGGAAATCTGGAGAAGCAAGGGAGCCACAGTAGATACAGGATTGCTATATGAACTAATAGGTGGTTGTTCATGGGTTGCTTAATTGGATGAAGACAGAAGAAGAATGGATGGGTTGTCCAAGTTGTTATTAATTCTATTAGCAGCCAAATTTTCATTTGCATACGAAGAGCCAAGTGAGGGAAAATCAGTTTTCCTCACTCATGGGTCTATCTTCCACTTTACATCGTACTCATAATCTCTGCTTCTGCAGCAGATTTTTAGCTGGTTGTTGGTCCATGACCACTGTTTCCCCCTACTTATTTAATTAAGAATAGATTCGGGGTTACCTCAAAAAAAACAAGAATGTGGATTTGAGTCCTTTGGTGTTGGAAAGTTCAAAATCTGAAGTAGCATGTGATGTAATCCACTTTGACAATTATAGTTGTACTTATAATGTTGAATATTGTGTTCTGTTGAGGATAGACAGTAATTCAGTTTTGAAGCTTAGGTGATAAGCTGTCTGAAGTTTTATAATATCCCCAGAGCGTTATTTTTACTTCTGTTATTTAAGATTGAGTTTTTTTGTAGTGTTATTTAAGATTGAGCTAAATCTTGTATGAGGAATTTGTCTTTGGATACCACTTCCAATAGACCAATACCCCCTAAAAAGTCCTTTTAGGAATGACATTTTCTAAAAGCTTGTTGGAATGAAAAAATTATTTTGAAAGTCCATTCACAAAACCTAAAAGTTATGGAAAAGTCAGTTTGGCAGATGTAAGTGGGAGTTACTTTTACCATTTTTTTTATATGTAGCGAGGATAATTAGGATCATTGATGATCGCACATCCTATAATTAGCTTTCATCCTCTTCTTACTTTTACCATTCTGAAAGTTACTTTGGCAAATGTACTTTTAAGTTTTGAATACCAAACGCACATTTTTTTAAAAGACCTGATTTTTTAGTTTCCTTAGTTTGATTGAATAACACACAATGCATTCCATCCTAGCGACATGAAATGTGCCATATCAGTCTTGAATTGCAGAAATATGATAATACACTATCTACATCGTAGTAATTTAAAACGAGCCATGTCTGTTTTCGAATTGTGGAAATTTATGTTTTTGTTGTCAAGTACACTCCCTGTTTTTAAGGACTGGCTATGGAGTTCAATAGCTTGTTGTAACATCAAACTGAATTCTTGTTTGATTCCACTTTATCGTTATTTATTTGTTTGGTGCCCGACCATTTGGATTAGATATTTATTGTAATTTTTTATATTTCTTATCAATATTTGGTTTGCATGGTTGTTAATGCTTCTGCAATTCCTCTATTTTTGTCTGTGTTGTCATACAATAGCTTCTCATTCCCATAGATTTTTACCTAAATTCAAAGGGTCTGATATCTTCTTCCAACTGATTAGATTGCGATGAAGGAGCTCCAAGAGCAGAAGATACCATTTACCATCCGTCGCTACTTGCCTGATGGAAGGTAGATGCTGAGCATTATAAAAGTTGGGCTTTCTCTGCCCTGAAGGAAGCTGAAACTTGGCATTTATGTGAATCTCATGTGTTTTGTTTCTTATGAAAATTTTCAGCCATGAAGACTGGGGAGTTGATGAGCTGATTGTGGAAGACTCCTGGAAGAAGCAAGTGGGTGGGGACTGATTTGATCCGAGCTGACAAAATGGGCCTTGGAAAGGGACAAAAGGATCTAAGAAATTACTTCTCTGTCTCAAGTTACAAATAGGTACTATGATAGTGCAGCTAACCTTGGTAGCTTGTAAATCAAGTTGTGATGGGATTCTTATTGTAGTTGAGAGACTTAGCTCGACTTTATTGCTATTAGTGTGTGAGTTTATGACTTGTGTTCATATTCTAATCTTTACTTACCTTTGCGCACTCACCAAATGCTGCCCTTGTTTATATCACTTTTCTGGAAGCTTGTTTATATCAGTTTATTTTAAGTGATTTGGTGCTGTGCGTTATAATTATGTAAAAGGGGTTGTCTTGTAAAGCGCAAAAGTGTTTCTTTTGATGTTATTGTACAGTTCCCAAACAAGCAGTGTCAATTGTTAGTGTGTGTATGTGTTGTTTTTGATTAATTATACCCGTTGAGGAAAACAAATATGAGGCTCTTGATGACCGAAGGGAGAAATTCATTATATAGGGGAATGAATGCTCTTGAGGAAAACATATATTCGTGTAGTGGGACGTTACATTGTTACTTGTTAATGTGCGCTTGTTGTTTTTGAGGATTAATGTCTACATGTTATTAGTCCTGAGTCAAAGTCAAACAGTAAATTCGCTTGTGTCTGCATCAACCAACATGTGTTTACGACTATTGTGATAGAAGTAAGGACTTGTTTAATACGTAAAAAATTGAGACGTCACGATTGATTATTGGTTCAGGGAAGTCTTGCCTCACGCAGATTGATTGACGAAATTATTCATGTTCATAACTTTTTTGGTCTGTATCCATGTTCATAATGATAATTTCATAAAATATTAAGTTTCAACCATCCTTTTCTTAATCTAAATGGATGAGAGATTGTGAGAAACTAAGGAGAAAGAGGAGAAACTCAACCCAAATTTGTATACTCCCTCTAGTTTTAAATATAAATTTTAGGGATTTGTCTTGAGTTTAAATTTTACATTTTTTTAAAAAAGAATCTCAACTTTTTTATTTTTTTATTTAAGATTTATTTTTTGACATCGCCCTCATTTATTTTATATTTTTCTCACTTCTTCTCTCATGTTCAATACTCTTTCATAAAAAGAGGGTTGGTTTATGAAAAGACAAACATAATTTACATAAAAATCCATCTAACACTAAAATATTTTTTCAAGCGCATTCAACGTCATAAAGTAAGTAATTTGTGGTGCATAAAATGACGTGAAATATTCATTTTTCTTAATTCATTCTCTCATCCACTTACTTCATTATTATTGAGGGAATATCAATAGGATAACACAAAAAATGACAAAAATTAAAATATGTTTTATATTTATTATCAATAGATCAAATTTAAATCTCCAAATTACCCTGTATAAAGGAATGAAGGAGGCAGCATATCACAAGGTGATTGACAGAAAATAATTAGGCACCATGTTTAGCTTTCTTTCTATATTTGCTTGTTTCATGAATCGGTATCAGCTGGTGCTTTTTTGCTCTGTGACCGCGACCACGTGAAAGTAGTGTTTGTCGTCAACAATCAAAATCCAACAATAATATCTCCCTAAAGTCAAAAAGCCCTATTTAAGATTAAGATACTTTGCATAATAATATACACACAGCTAAAAATCTATGATGCCTCAACCTTCTAGCTTTTTATTTTATTTTCTTTTCTTTTATTTATTTTGCTAACCACAAATTTGCATTCGGTAAGAAATCTACCTGTCACCCATTGATATTTCTCCCACCTTTTCCCTTTATTTTAATTCATTTCTTCTTTACTGCAATAATTTATTAAAATGCTCTATTAATTTGACTTTTTAGGAGCCTAGTCTATGCCCATTTTTTTTATGAACAAGACTACCAGCTTGACAAAACTTCTTTCATATTGTTGATACAGAACAAATTAATGTGGTCACATAAATATTAACTCGTAAATGAATACATGAATTTTCTCAAATCGGTCAATTTCTGCACATAATGCAACCTTTTTTATAAGTAAACATGTGATTCTTGATCTGGCAGCTGATTTCAATGGTAGACTTAATTGACGGGAGTGGCAAATTAATTAATTTTTCCAATTATCAATTGTATTTAATTAAACTATGATTAGTGACAATTCATCATTTTCAATATTATTGATTTTACTCAATCCCTTCCTCTACAGGTTTTCTTACGACAGCAGGAATACACAATACTTCAGCCATAATTTAAGATTCAACCCCAATATTTTAAGGGTTTTTTACTTTAGCTATGAAAAAAATTATTTTTCTAATCTCTTTGGCCAGCTTAATTAAAGTTTTCACTCTAGTACTTTTTCAAGAGTAAATTGTTAAATTACATTCAACTATCGATCTTCCTTGTGAATAATGAGACTTAGGATAGATTTTATATTTTAGCATTGGATTAAGTTGCATTTACCCTAGAATCATTACATACATCGTGTGGAAATTCTTATGCAAAAAATGAATTGGAAGAGACATTTTGCCAATATTTATTAACATATAGAGAGTGTGAAATATAAATATTTAAAATAATAAATGTTGGATACAATATAATGAGTTTTGCAATTATTCTTTTAGTCCAATTTATAATTGACTTTTAACAAATTTTTTTATGTTAGAAAAAACTTTAAACCTCATTAACTATATTTTAAAATATAAAATATTCAATTTTACCCTTATTAAATACTTTAGATATAAATATGTTGAAAATATCAAATATTGACATTTATTGATCGCTGAATCAACAATTGCAACAAATATCAATAAAAAGGAAGCAAATATACCCGTGCATGCTGGCATTACTGGTAAGAGTGTTGTGTCCCTCAACATCACCTCTGGGTTTAATCCTAGAGAGATAGGAATGTAGCAAGTGTACCTAGGAGGGTCGCCCCCATTACTTTGGGCTCGTTCCGTGGATATCCTGATGTCTCATCCAAAAAAAAGAAGGAAGCAAATCTTTTGGGAACCATGGGAGATTGAGAGGAGTAGAAGATTTTGAGATGCTTTGCGGATTGAATGAGTGTCAATAATTTACTAAACCCTAGCCTTTAATATAAAATAAGGGAAATTTTAAGGGTATTTTTGGATGGCTGAGTCAACAAATAAAATAAATATCAATAAAATTTCTCTTAAAAGAATATATTAAGGGAAATTTTATGCATCAATAAGAAAAATTACATCAAGTGTTGACTTATATACCACTCTATTTCTTATTATAAGTCCAACTATCACAGATTTTTTTTTTCTAAATATAAGTCCAGTTTGGGATCAATTAATGCTAATGTGACTATTTTACCCCTATGTTGGAAATACAGAAGATAAGAGAAAAGGATTGTATTGCATAAAATATTATTTTAACACATATTCATAAATAAGGGTAAAGTTGAAATTTTTTTTAAATAAGGGTATATTTAATACTATAACTTCCACTCATTGGTATGTGAAAAGTATTTAGTGTGGACTTATAATAAGGAACATAGTGGTATATATGATCAAGTTTTACATTTTTTTTACCTATGAATAGGACCATATAAATATTAAGTGATTAGAATGAGAGTATATGAAATCATATTACATAAAGAGGATATGTTTGATAATACAATATAATCATTTGATTTTCTTTTGCCAAAATAGTATAATCATCGGAGGGTATTAAATGTACAATATTCAAAAAGTTTGTAGCTTCTTTGAAAAAATGAATTAATTATTGGAAAGAGGAGGACGGTGGGGACAAGATCAATGGGTTCTTATCTTTGAGGAGACCAAATTATAAAGTATGTTGATGCACGTAATTAAATGTGTTGTTTGACCTAATTATTTTGCTTCCATCTCCATAATTCTTCACAACGACCCATATAAGTTTGTCTCAACATTAGCTTGCACATCTTGTCAATTTTTCTACATTTATTCGCCTTAAATATCATATTTTTGTGATATTGAGTTTACAGACTCAGATGAAACATAGGAAATTTCAATTTTAAATTACTTTTTTATATAAAAAAATCGGTTTCCTTTCTTTGTAGTTAAACGACTGCGATAAGCTAATGTATATTCAGCTTTTATATTCGCTAACCATTCCATATTATTTAACCCCTAATTTTAATAGAACCTATTAATAACAAACAGGAAAAATATATATAATAAAATTTATAACTAGTAACAATATTCATAAATTATATATAGTCAAAGCCAAGCTCCTTAACTAAGTCTTGTTTGAATGTGTGACCATGGGTTTAACCCTCTATGAGATGCAAATACTAGCACAATGAGTATGCAGGTTATGCTAAAAAATTAATAAATAAAAAATTGCGAGGCTCAGTTCTAAGTTTCAAACTTAGTGTCTTGAAAAAGAGGTTTCACTGAAATAAATAAATAGCTTTGTTTTTACATCTATAAATGCACTAAGCTGCCATATAATTTAATTTTAAAAGGCCACCTGAATTAGGATGTGTACAATTAAAAAAAATGCAGAGTATTTTATAATAATTCAAAAAATATTAATATATTACATTTGAATATTCTATATGATATTTTTTTTTTCAATAATATATTTAGATAGGTCAGTGTCAATTGGCCACCTTGTTACTGCCTCTGGAAACAAACACACAAAAGCACGATGCATCCTTATTTTGTAATATAGCACCCATTGCTGATCCTTTGATGTGTGAACACTTGCACCATTTAAGTCTCACATATTTGTTTTCCAAATGCTGGGCCTCATATTTTCTATTCATTTTTATAAGGATATATGAAATATCAGTTTAATTTTATATTACATATCATTGCCTTTATATTCTGTTCCATGAATTTAATTTAAAAGCTTCACATCTATTATATCCTAGAGAGATATATATAATCCCTTAGGTCAGTATATCATAGAACACCTTATCATTGGAAGGGTTAATACTTATTTATCAATTTTATCCTTGTAACTAATGTTTAAATATGACTATTTGATCACATCCTTTTGTTTTCTTCAAAAAAGGTAATTAACATGGGTAAAGGTAAAAAAGTATTAATTTAAAACATTTTAATGAGTTATGTGTTATTCCTTATTTCAAATGCATTAATTTAAAGTGCCATATAATATAGCCATATGAAGTATATATGCATGTGAAGTGCATAATAAAATACATTTTCGATATATATAACTTTATACCTCTTTTTTTATATTTGAAATCTGACTTTATATCAAGTTTAAATTTAGCGATCTCTCAAATTTGTTTTAAAAACAATTAGCTGGTCTCTAAAATTTTAAAAGGTATATTTTTAATCTTCCAATTTTAATACTGTTAGTCTCAAATGATATTTTTTTTGTAACAATAATTATTTCTCAAAAAACTAAACTTAATATGTTAATATTTGAGAATATTTTATCAACATCTGAAATTTTAATACCAACATTTTTTAACGGTGTTAGAGTTGAATACTTGAATGATTTTAGAAGAAAAAAAACACTTTAGAAAATGCATAAGTCCGTATGAGATGTTGTAGAAAATTAGAGGATTACATGTATATTTGCATATGTATACTGTTTCTCTGAAACATGGTAGATAAGATATAAATTTTTCGCGATTAGATTTGTTTAATACACAAATTTTGGAAAAAGAAAATAAACTTCAACCATTTGATTAGAGAGACGAGAAACTCAATTCTTCAAACCAATCCAAATAAGTGATTTATCCATGTTGGATAATCAATACTTTATATTTTAAAAAACATTTCACTTTCACTTTCAATTTCATTTCTATCAATTTCTTCGTATAATAATACATTAATATATAGATTATATAAAAAGTATTGGGATTTTTGAAACATATAAATAATAGGAATAATTTTGATCTCCATGGAAATAATACTAGTATCAAATTTAAGGAATTAATATGAAAGGAAAATAAAGAGATCTAATCCAAACCACACAATAGAACTCACGATGAAAATGTGTGGAGATGTGAGGTATCCCCACAAACCCACAAACCACCCTAATAACATTCCATGCACACTCATCTACGTCCCTTTCAATCACAATTAAGTGACTTATTCTTTATCCATTAGTAGCACCTTTATACACAAATATTACATCTCACGACCACCATTTTGTAAATTTTGGGCTTAAGCATCAATTAATTAAAGATACACATGTCTTGGAATATAATCATTAAACTATAAAATGTTGCGCTTGGAGTATTGAAAAGATTGATAAGTTGTCAATCATCAATTAAACATCTAGTTAGTTAGTTACTTTAAAAATTTTTGAAAATGTCTTAGAAAATTATAAATAGATACCATATAAAAAATTAATATCAATTAATAAGTCCTAAAAACTTTAAATAAATGCCAAGAGATATATGTTATTTTTTACCCATGTATAAAAGAACAGAATACCATTTTAACCAACCACGTTGGCTGGTTATTATTATAGCTGGTGACCAAGTACTTTTGCTCGTGGTTTAGTGTTGGTATTATAATTTTTTAGATTTCTTCATTGGTATTAATTTTCTTATGGAGTACTTATTAATAAATTTTTAAAGCTTTTTTTGTAATTTTATTGACTAACTCAACATCTTAAACATTAAATAGAGGGAAAACAATGCATAATTTTTAATATTTCAAAGTCGCACTACACCACGTGATAATTTAAACTATTAATTACCCTGAGAGAATAGTTTAAAGACCAAAATGACCTTTAATCTATAGTTATATGTTATTGTACTGTTTGCTTTCTGTCTTAATTACTTTTTTATTTGAAAACATAAACAACATTTAACATGAATAGGTTAAAAGAATTTGGGTACTTGGATGTAATTTTTCCTAGAATATATTTTTTTCTTTTGAAAAAAAAATCCACTTTATAATACCTTTTCATTTGGACTAATGGATCACACATTTCCCTGTTTCTTAAAAAGCCAAAACCAGATGTAACCTCTCCACTCTGCAACCTTCCTCATTAATCCATCCCTATGACTAATATGAAACCACCCTCCTCTTCACTTTCTTGTAATTCTACCTCCCATCTTCTCTATCTCCTCCTCCTCTACCACTAAACCCTCAATCACATCTTATCTCTTCTTAATTAATTAGCTTCCATTAATTAATTCTTACACTTCATCATGGGGTCTGGTTTTTCTTCTGCAAGTTCTGATCTTGATGATGGAAGTTCTTCTTCATCATCATCAACAAGAACTCCTGGTCTTGGTGATATTCCAGAAGGCTGTCTTTCATCTCTGTTGATGAACCTTGATCCACCTGATATTTGTAAACTTGCAAGAGTGAATCGAGCTTTTCATCGAGCCTCTTCTGCTGATTTCATATGGGAATCCAAGTTGCCATCAACCTACAAGTTTCTTGCCCAGCATGTTTTTTCTGCTCATAACATCGAATCTATGACTAAGAAAGAGATTTATGCCAAATTATGTCGTCCTAATCTCATCCATGGTGGCACCAAAGTAAGTTATTCCATAGTGCTTCGTGCTGGTCAATACATGCAAAGTTCTTGAATATTTTGGGTTTTTTAATGATTTTGATAGGAGATGAGTTGATCTGTTGGGTGATTATACATGTGTAGGAAATTTGGTTGGATAAATGTAGTGGACAAGTTTGTTTGCTCATATCATCCAAGGGCCTGAAGATTACAGGAATAGATGATAGAAGATATTGGAATTACATACCAACTGATGAATCCAGGTGAGATAGCTTTATACTTGTTTTGTTATCATGTTAATTTCTGAAGCTGTTTTAAACATAATACTTTTTTAAAAAATATTATTTTATATGTTCTATGGGAAGGAGAGAAGTTGTTTAACTTTGAACAAATCAAATATATGTGGTCAAAAACTACCCGCTGCTTACTTTGTGAAATTTCTTAAGATATTTCTCCTAAAAATTCTCTCATATATCATCTTGTTGATTATATATCTATAGATGGTCAAGTTTCGAATATTGAACGAGAAGAAAGAGGTGAAAAATTAAATAATAAGATAATGTCATTTTCAGTATCAGAAATTTAACTGGTTATATCTTCAAGCTAAAGGAACTGATAAACAACATGTTCGGATTTCAATTTTTTAATTAATTTAAATTATTATTTTTGTCAGTTTACAGTTGTAAAATAATGTTTATAACAAAGTATATCAATTAAGAATTTTGAGTTGATTGTATCAAAAAAAAAAAAAGAATTTCGAGTTGATATATCAGGTATAAAGTGGTTACATTTATGGAAGAATTAGAAGATTAGAAGAGTTATAACCACATAAGGAACCAACTTATACTGTAGAGAATTATTTATTTTGTTGATTAATGGAAGTAATCGATGTTTGATTATTATAAACTACCTATATCCTAAGCTTAATTCCATTGACTATCACAAGATAAATATTTTTATAAAAAATAATTGTTCCCTGAGATTATGGCGGAAGCTTGGAATAATAACGTTTGCTGTTGCCTGATGTTTAAGCTACGAAGTTGTCATCACATAATAAGACATTTAATTATTTTATCACAAATTGCCCAATAGGCAAAGCCATTTGTTATATAAACTAATATATAAAATCTCAACGGGCAGAATCTATTCTAGTCACGAAAACGTTAAAATATCTTATTGGCCTGGAATAAAGGAAAAGAGTACAAGCAATTTGGTCTTAGAATATTTAGTAATATCTGAAAATGACTTCTATTTTTTAAATTCATCTTAATTATAATTATGTATTTGTCATGCCACATTATACGTATATAGATCCTGCTGCTTTAGACATATAAATTAAAAAGTTCTGAATTTTAATTTGTTTTCCTTGCAAGATAAGCATCCACATCTTTGGTTGTATCGGAATTTGAAAAGTAAAATGTTTTCTGTCGTCCTAAAATAATTATATTGTATTATAAACTAAGTTGGAATGAGCATGTGCATTCATCATTATAGGCATGAATTACATGGTTTAAGAAACTAATGGATGATTTAATGGAGGAAGCTTGATGTATAAGTTAATAGTATTATTACTATATTCGTTGGAATCTGCACAAGTGGTTTAGAAAAGCATGAACTTTCTCGAATAAAAAAAAAGCCAAAAGTTAAGCTCTTTTTAAAGTGCTTAGGATGTAGTCACCTCTCACCAACTCGACACTGGTCCAAAATGTAGATTTCTTCAAATTCCTTGTAATGATTTCGTTTGCAAAGATCAATTTTTATCTGTTTAAAATCCCAAATACACATGCTCATTGTATTATTATACGACAATGCTTTTTTAAAAGGCAACAATATGTTGGGCATTCTACCATAAGCATGGGTCCATGTCTCTAGCTTTAAATCTCACAATTCCTTGTATTTTATGTCATCCCAAAAATAAGAACTAGAATTTACTTTGGCATTGAATACAAGACATCAATTTATTTTATCTCCTAAATTTTTTAATTTTTATTATCAAATATACATATTAATTAGATTTCTATCAAGAAGTAGTTTTAATGTAAATGATTAAAAATGACATTTTAAGAAAACCAATGCATATTTTTATAGATAATTAAATTAATCTCCTTAATGCAAATTAGTTACTCCCTTTGATCCTTATATAACAAGCCGCATTCTAAAAGGCGTTTTTTGTCCTTGTTTATAGGGCATATGTTAGTTTTAAAAAGCATTAAATATTTTTTCATATATGCCATTTCTAAAAAAAAAAAAAAAAGATTATGAAATTAGCATGATATTAGAATTTAGTTAGCTAATAAGGATTCTATTGAAAATGACTTGAGAATTACGATCAATTTGATGTTTTTCATTGTTTTTAACAATTAATGTAAATTGATTAGAATGTAGAAGAGACTTATGTTTGAGACCAAAAGGAATGTATAGTTTCTACAACTAGATTACTAGAATAAGAGGGAGTATTTATAGAAGGATATACATATATATATTAAATTATTGAAAGAATAAACAATATTAAGAAGGCTAAAGTATACTTTTGGTCCCTTATCTTTGCATCAAGTCTCTTTTTAGTCCCTTAACTTTGAAAAGTACACTTTTGGTCCTTTTTCGCTAACACCGTTAGTTTGATTTAACGGAAAATGCTGACTTAGCAAATCTAAAAAGTAATTTTATAATTAAATATTAATAAAAATGGTCAAATTTTAAAATATAAGAATTATTTCCTTTAAATGAAATTAACGGTGTTTGCGAAAAAGGACTAAAAGTGCACTTTTCAAAGTTAAGGGACCAAAAGAGGACTTGATGCAAAGATAAAGGACCAAAAGTATACTTTAGCCTGTTAAGAATGAAATCAATAATAACTTTTTGAAACTGCAGGTTCGAGAGTATTGCATATCTGCAGCAAATGTGGTGGGTAGAAGTAGTTGGAGAGGTAGAGTTAGAATTTCCAATTGGTACGTACAGTTTATTTTTTAGGCTCCAATTGGGTAAGGCCTCAAGAAAATTGGGCCGAAGAGTCTGTAATCTGGCCCAAGTTCATGGGTGGGACAGCAAGCCCGTACGATTTCAGCTATCAACATCAGACGGCCAGAAATCCCTCACTGAGTCTTTCTTGAATAACTCTGGAGAATGGGCCCACTATCATGTTGGAGACTTCGTAGTAGAAAGCCCAAACAAGCCCATTAAGATAAAGTTCTCTTTGGCCCAAATCGATTGCACCCACTCCAAAGGTGGTCTCTCAGTTGACTGTGCCTTCATATGCCCTAAGTGAGCTTAGGGACCACTTCACGTTTATTTAATAAGCTTTACAAGAAAAAATTAGGCCTTTTTAAAATTATTTCTCTGTAAATATTTGTGAGTTTGCTTTAATATTTATGCATACGGATAATGTAAATACATCATAGTCTTTACTCTTTTGTTTAACTAAGATGTGTGAGTCTGGAAGGAAAAAAAATAATATGTGTGACAGTTGTACACGGTGTGGTAAAAACCAATAATGATCTAAATAATTAATGAAAATTAAAGCCATATTGTTAATAAAAATGTTTTCTAAATTAAATTTCCTGATTTTTTATATTTCAAGAGTAAGTTAAATATACAATTTATGAGGATAAGTTAATTCACTGCATCACTATTGATAGCATTGCTTGAATGTATAATTAAAAGCTCTAATTTGATTTTACTCAAGAAATATCATTATAAATTCTTTTTTTTTTTGCCAACACATTATAAATTTTTGTTCCATTCATATGCAAATAAATAAACTAGTTGTGAGTTGTTCTAACTTAACCGATGGTCTCAAGTTCAAGCCCTGGATATGCAGTCACGATAATTACTTGGAGATAGCGAGGTTCATCCATTGTGGATCTACATTCCTGCGAGCCAAATTAGTCAGTTGTTAGTAGCGCCAGATACTGGTGGATAAAAAGAAAAATCAAAAGGCTCATCATTTATTACTTATTTTATCGAAAACTTGTAATGAATTTGTGCTTTCATAAAATGTATAGTGTGGAGGTTGTGATTTATTGTAGTTATTATTTTTTCCTCTGGATTAAAAATTTAGAATTTCAGTTTATAATAAATATAGTATACTTCTGAACACTTGTTGCCATATTAAGTGCCTATTTGGCAAACTTAAAAAAAGTGCTTTTTTGGACCAACTTAGGTTTCAAAATTTGGGTAGACAAACACTCTCAATTTTTTCAGAATAGCTTTTAACTGTCAAAACCTAGGTTTCAGTTAAACCAGACAAACACTCACATCTTTTTCTAAATAGCTTTATGCCTTAAAACCTATGTTTGGGACACAAAACCTAGGTTTTGTCAGAAGCTATTTTTTTTCTATAATTTCAGAAGCTATTTTCCAGAATCTATTCTCTAAAAGCACTTTTTCAGCTTTTTTCTCAGAAGCTATTCTCTAAAAGCTAATCTAAACAGGCTCTAAGTATTAACGTGGCCTCACCAGATTATAACATCTGGCTCTATTTTGAAATTTAAAATTTTAATTTTGTTTTTTTAATTAAACTTATTGACAATGGTTGCTATACTATTTTAAGTATTAATTATGTGTGTGACATGGATATATGTTGTTATTGAGAAATGTACACGGTTCATCTTTTGGGCTTGACCATTATTATGTAATTGGAACAAAAAGAGATGTCTTTGTTGCAAAAGATATAAATAAAATCAGCCAAAATAATTTCACCCAGTCATCTGAACTCCATGAGTGAAAATAAAACCACAACCTTCACCTATACACAATCCCGCTTTCCTCTCCCCCTCTCACATCTTTTGGGTTCCTTCAGATCCTTCTTCCTTTGCTCAAATGTACTTTCATTGCTTTTGGTTTTCATCTCTCATAGGTAAAGTTTTTCATTTTTTAATCTTCACAAAAAAATCAACAGTCATGTTGGATTTAAAAGAGAAAGAAGCTGAGACATTAAGGCGAAAAACATTGGAATCACATTATTGAGTCATGTTGGATTGAAAAGAGAATGAAGAAATAATTGTATCACTTAAAAAATAAAAGTTTAAAGAAATTCAAATGAAGAGAAATCTTCGGTCAACCAATATTTAAAGTATTATATATATATATATGCATCTGAAATCACTTGAATTTTCTAAAAATTTTGATACTTCTAATTGCTTTTATTGGTATGTGTAAATTAGTTAAAATGCTCTTATAATATGTACAAGAGCAAATGCTCAAAAATTAATCTGTCCTCCTTATTCTCCTCACAAAAAATCAATCAGAACTTATATTAAAATAAAAATCAGGAAATGACATTCATCAAACCTAATTTGAGTTGCTTTTTCACCTATGGTAGTTTGAAGAAGGTCACCACTTCAATAGAAGTCCAACCTATGACCTATCCAACCCTCTCCCTAATAATGCCTTTGTTTTAAAAAGATATAAATAAGATGGGCCAAAAAAAAATTTCACCCAAGCATCTCAACTTCCTAGAGCGAGACCTCCAACTGAAAATAGAACCACATTCCTTACCTATATACAATCCCGCTTTCCTCCCCTTATACTCTCACTTTTCTCTCCCCCTCACACATTGCTTTACATTCTTCTTCCTTTGCTCAAAGGTTACTTTCTTTCTCTGCTTTTCGTTCTCATCCCTAATGGGTGTCTCCTTTTTCTTCTGTTTAGGTCGTCTCTGCTTAAAGTTTGTCCCTTTTTAGCGCGATTTCTCTGTTTTTGTAATGCGGATCTTATTTTCTCCTGTAAAACCTACATGATGATTTTTGTGCGATTTTTCTTCTCCGTTTGGAACATAGAGCGGTTAAAGCGACACAATAATACGTCCTGTGTGAACTATATCGAAGATGTATTTGCATTTGGCCTTTATAACTAAATTTGAATCCACTCAGTTTGGAAATTTTGGGAATCATTGTTTTGATGTTATCTGTAAGTTATGCTTTTGGGATGCTGAATTCATTCTTTCACTTTTTTGATCGACATGTCAGTTTTAAAGTTGTAAGATGGTCCTTTTCTTATGAATATTACAATCACATCTCTTCAGTGTTCTGTTTCCCTGTTTTCCTGGATGTAAAGGTACATTACTTGAATTTTTTCGCGTAATGGTAATCACCCTAGTTAAGAGGACCTGCATTTTTGTATTTTTATATTGACTTGTATTACTCTGACTACTTGACGTTTTAGTTTTAAACTTTATTTAGACTTTGATAATTGAGAATATGTCTGAAGTGGAAAACAATGGGGACTTTATCCGTTTGCTGGGACCTGACCTTTCAATAAAGATTCTTGTCCATTTGGATGACCCTTGTGACCTTGCTCGCGCTTCCGCAGTTTCACGTTCCTGGCACCAATTTGGTAAGCTTCAAGTTGAATTCATCCCCTCTGTATGATGTTTTGGTCTAAGCTTGAGATATGTTTAAATGCTTGTATGCTCATTTATCCTGGTAAAGCTTTCTATGCTTGTGAACTTTTGCTTCTATTTAGACATGCCTGAGAGTCAAACTTGGACTATTTTTAGTTTTCAGTTGCTATTCATTAGTGTTATGTACTATCTCCGGTCCTAAGTTGGTCCTACATTTAGGATCAGAAGAGTATAATTTATTAACATGCACACTTGATATTTTGCAGTTCTTGAGAATGGCATTAGCAAGCAACTTTGCTTGAAAAGGTTTCCTGAGTTATCTACTGCTGCTAATGTTATTGAGGTAGACAACACGATTGAACCAATAAGATTCATACCTGGGAACCCTATGACATTGGATTGCCTCAAGAGAAATCATAAGGTTTATTCATTCTTGGCATGCGGTTTTGAACGGAATATGAGGGAAAATTGCATTTCAGAAGCTATTGTTGCATCCAGCACTGATAATTACCCTGAAGAAAGTATTCAGAATACAATGGAGCCAAGGGATAGAACTGAACTTAAGGCATCATATTGGTCAAGTAAAGGGGAAAGTGATCCTTCTATTCCTGAAACATTAATTTACAAGTTGATTTCCAAAATGTGTATTGTTACAGAGATCCATGTCCAGCCATTCGAAGGTTAGCCTGCAGGATCAATGAAATTCATATTGTTGATTGATGCTGGAAATTTATTTGGTTAGCTGACATAGAATTCGTGTTCACATGTCAGCATATTTTCAGCACGGTTACCCTATATATTCAGCTAAGTCCATTCGATTTAGAATGGGCTATTCAAAGCATCCAAAGGAATTAGAAAGCAGTCAGAATGCTAAACAAGCTTTACCAGGCAAAGATTTTGTATGGACGTACACTTCACCTGAATTTCCAATGGCTCAGGTGTGTGTGGTATCTACTTTGTTCTGAAGTTTCCATGATTTTTTTGTTCTTGTGAAATCAATTTGATTTTCATACAAAACTTCCTGGCAATTATCATCCACATTATTCTATTTTCTCACAGGTTTAATTTTGATCATATCTATCCACTTTATTCGTTTGGCAATAATAGCAAGAGAAATGATAAAGTGACTTTAACTAATGCTTAAGTATCACTGACTGGAGTCTCTGTTTTTCCTGCTTTCATGGAGAAGTAACTTCATGGTGTCTAAATATTCAGCAAACATGGATTGTGACTTAGAATACTTTAACCACTTAGTGAATGGTACAGGAAAACCGCTTGCAAAAATTCAAGCTACCTGAACCTGTCTTCTGTCTTGGAGGTGTGCTGCTAGTTGAACTGTTGGGTAGGATTCAGAAACAACGAATGGATGAACTATATTACATATGGTATGTTTACGCTTTCTTTTTCTATCATGTATTAACTAATCCGCATTCTTATAAATTGAGTCATTTATCCCAACACATAAATGGAAGACTGTCTGACTGTGGTTGTCAACGTTATGGGAGGTGGATCATATAACGCTTGCATATTTCAAATTTGAAATTCATCATTCTCATCCCTATTTTAGATGTCAAAGTAATTTAAAATCTTTTAAAACATAAGTAAAAGTCCCATATGATCCTGTGAGTCATTAGGAGATTGAATTTGGATACCTGTAGTGTTGTTAATGGATGGTCGTGACACTGAAAATATACCAACTGATGAATCATCATGTTGGTTGTGGGATAAGGTGCATAGACATCATGTGACACTATGATCTTTGAGTCTTTTTAGTACACAATAATCCATTCTGTTTTTTTCTATTTCATTTTGCTTGACCCGTGCAACGCACAGGATTTAGGTCTATTAACTCTTGTTAAAATTACATGGACCTATTCTCTCTTTTCAAAAGGCACAAGGGCAGTCATTGGAACAAAGAATAGTTGAGGTACATGAATGTCTAATTTATCTAACCAGAAGGTGTTATTTGATCTGTGTGGTGCAGCATTGTTCATGTTCAAGTTATGGGACGACCACTTTCTTCTGGATTTAGTGCTAAAATACACCACTCAGGAAGATCCTTCTTGAAGTACAACCCTCAAGCACATTCCTATTTCAGACCTTCAAGACTAGATTTGTCTGAAGTACCATTGTTTTTGACGTCATTGAATGAACTCTCAAATGCCCCTATTGGTCTCCGAACTTTGACTCACGGCATAATGCAGACTGGGAGGCTATTTTGGCCCTTTTCATGATTATGACTATACATAGTTTAAACATTCTACGCATCATTTGAGACTTGGGTTCCCTGTTCTCATCATCATCGATACTTACCATTTTTCTTTTATTTTCTTACCTTGCTTAAAAGGGCATATAAATGAAAAAATTAGAGCACTGAAATTTTTAGTAATTAATTATCTTCTTAGGCCCTTTCCTCGTATTTTCTCTCATTTCTTCAGGTATTCAAACTAGTATTCATTTTGTTCCAATCTTGGATTCTCTCAAGTTTAAGATATTAGAGGTATAAGGCACTCATCAATTTGATCTTATAATTTGACTAAAATATACATTTACTCCTTTAATTTCACGCAATATTTTAGGTTGATCCCTTTATTTTGAAAAATGTTTTTTTAGTCCTTTCAAACTGATATTATTAGCCAAAAAAAAAATGATATCAATAGTTTAAATATGGAAAAACAATTCAAATGCCGACATATTATGTCTAATTTTTAAAATGACAATGATGATTATAAAAAAAATATCTTCACAACAATTATCTGACTGTTAAGGAAACGAAAACATGTTTTTTAAAAGGTCAGTGATCAAAATAAAGCTCTGTAAAGTTAAAAAGACCAAATGTACTCTCGCTAATGTTGAACATTCTTGTACCTTCAAAAACATAGTTATGTTAGACTTATCTATCGTAATTTTAATTTTCTGTTTCGAGCTGCACATCTACTCATCAAGTACCAATCCTCTGCCACCTTATGGGTTATGACTGGGGCAAAAAAAAAAAAAATTATGATATATTTGCTTTCGCCCTTTTCTTTTGCCAACATACTTTCTTTTTCTTTTTTTTAATAAAAGACAAAATAATATTAATAGCAGTAAAAAACATTACAGAAGTTTAATAACATGTAGAAATGGAAAAGAAGAGACAAAAGCATTAAACTGTGCAATCGATAACGATCTTATGATAATTAAGTTGAAGGCCTTGAGTTGTTCGGCTAAGTCTCTGACAATGATATGGTACATTGTTGGAGCCCATCTTGAAAAATCAATCAGTAATTTATGAACATTTCAGACTGTAAGGTACTCCATAAGATATCCTGAACAATGAATCCAGTGTAAGCCAGCCTAAAACAAGCAAGAGTGAAGATAAGGCCTTCGATAGAGTGCCGCTGCCATGTGAAAGTCTGGTGTGGACTCCCCTCAAAACAGATGAAGATGCGACAGAACGAGGAGTGATTTATTTTCCATTTCCTAATGAGCAAATTCCATTGATTGGAATGAGATGGAGAGGGTAGATCTTGATTGACCGATAGTTTGGTGTCTTGCTTGGGGGAGAAAGCCATGGAGGAAAACGAAACAATGGATTGAGAGTTTTTGATGATGTCCTCCAGCTGAGGAGTCTTCCCATTATGAATTGCATGATTGCATTTCGATCAAATGTCATTGAGAAGGGTTATGCCTTTTATTAAGGTTTCATTCTCCTTGTTCATATATAGAAACTGTTTAAGCCATAAGAGAATCTCATTAGTGGAGAAGTGACATGGATGTCGTATAAAAAAAAAATCCAAACCACGCAGCTTTTGCCAGTTCACATGAAAAGAAAACATGATGGATTGATTCCTCTATGGTGCAACCAAATCGGCATAAACCATCCACTATCAAATGATGATTTTGTAGCACATCAACTGATGAAATTGCTTTATGAAGGAGTTTCCATATAAAGAGCAGCTGTTTCTTAGGCAGTGAGATCGACTATAGGAATTTCCAGAAAGAGTCAAAACCAGGTTGTATCTAGAACTTTTCATCAAAAGAGCCGTCGAAAGCCAAGTTTTATTGTGTAGGAACCAGAAGGATCACCCTTCCAAATGATAGGGTCATTCCTATTGAAAATGGATATTGGAGTGGATAAGATACAATCAGTTGTCGGGCCAAGAGAAAGTCTTCTGATCAAGGAGATATTCCATTGTACTGGGTTCCAAGGAAGATATGTATGCGTAAGCAAGTCAGAAACTGCTTGAATTTCTGTAGGAGTTCCAACAGAGCCTTGCATGGGCCACCACAAAGGGTGGTTGATAGAGATGGACCTACCATTGCCGATTTGCCATCTGAGAATGAATGAACTACACTCAAAAATATCATTCCATAACTAAGAAGAATTATAAGGCTGTTTAAGCCACTAGCCTTTGGACCAATCAATGTACTTTTTCCCATTGTGACAACTAAAATACAGGTCTAGTCAGCATAAACGATTCTCCAAACCTGTTTAGCTAGAAGAGACTTGTTGACCAATTCCATTGGCCGAATTCCTAAGCTACCTTGGTTGACTGGAGGAAGAGATGATTCCTATTTGATAAATGCATCTGTTTGGATGTTCTATTAAATCCCCAAAAGAAGTCTAGACAATGGCTATCTATCGATTTACAAATCTTCTCAGGAAGTTTTATGTAGGAGAGGATGTGGATGTTAACAGCTGCTAGGACAGGTTTCAACTAAGTAAGTCTATTTGCTTGAGACAAAAGTTTTGATTTCCAGGAAGATGTTCTTGAATCAATTGCATTGAGGACATGCTAATAAATTAAGGATATGTGTTGACCAGGGTCAACTCATGTACCTAAATATTTGCCTAATCTTCCCGAAAAAGAGATGTCCACAAATCTAGACAATTTCAGTTTGTCAAGATGAAACACATTAGGGCTGAAAACAATACTGGATTTAGGGGTGAGTATCGGTTTGGTTTTCGGTTCAAAAACCGAAAACCGAAATTGGGATAAAAACAAAACTGAAACCGAAAAACCGAATTGTTAACGGTTCGGTTTTTCGGTTATTTCGGTTTTTGGGCTTTTTTTTCTTCAGATTTGGCCCATACGAAAATTCAACAAAAAAATGAAAAAAAATAGATTTAATGTACCTAAATAGTTATACAAATTCTACATCTTGCCCAAACAACTAAACTATTAATTCAACATGTCCAAAAACAAAGAAATTCTTAAAATTATACATTATATATCTTGTCCAAAGTAACTAAACTATTAATTCAACATGTCCAAAATAAAGAAAAGTTTAAAACATTCACATGTTTAAAAAGTTGTTTTTTTTTCTTAGAAATTATATTTTATTTGTTTGGATTTTGAGATTTTTTTTATACTTATTAATTGTTATCCTATTTTTAAATAAAAATTTTATATTTTTTTAAATAAAATTATTTTTGTTTCGGTTTTTCGGTTTTAAACCGAAACCGAAAAAACCGATAACCGAAAATGGAAAAAAATGGAAACCGAAAAACTGAAATGCATTCGGTTCGGTTCGGTTTTTCGGTTCGGTCCGGTTTTTGCTCACCCCTAACTGGATTTATGAGTATTGACTAACTGGCCAAACATTGCACGGTATCGATGTAAAACATCTTTGACAACCCTTAAACCTTTCTGCATATTTCATTGATGGTAAAATTGGATGTAGTACAGTACGAATAAAATCAAACGAACTTTCTGTAATAAAAAAAGAGAAATATAAAACATGTACTCCCTCCGTTCCTAATTATAAGCTTCATATTTGTGAATGGGCTTGTCCCAAAATATAAGCTTCATTTTATGGTTGTCTAAGCATTTATTGCATTTTTTCCAATTTTACCCATTGTTTATCTTTTCCTCGTACACTCTCTTTCATCTTTATTATCTCTTATTTGCCATTCTCTTTCATCTTTAATAGTAAGGGTAAAGTTGGAAAATAAATTAGATTCCTCACATAATTAATGCTTTTAAGTTTTAACTAATTTAAGTAGTTTTTTCGAATAAAATAAAGTAGTTATTTGAAGCTTATATTTAGTGACGGAGGGAGTATATCCTTGTTCACTGTAGAATCCCTAAAATATACCACTCCGTTCCTTATTATAAGTCTAACTACCACAAATTTTTTGTTCCAAAATATAAGTCCACTTTGGGATCAATTAATGCTATTATGACTAATTTACCCCTGTGTTGGAAATAGGGAAGATGAGAGAGAAGGGTTGTAATGTATAAAATATTATTTTAAAACATATTCGTAAATAAGGGTAAAATTAGAAAAATAGGATATATTTAATGCTATAACTTCCACTCCTTGGTATGTGAGAAGTAGTTAAGGTGGATTTATAATAAAGAAAGGAGTGGTATTTAGTTTGGGAGTCGCTAGACCCTCCAGTTAGGCTCACATAATGCTCTTGTTCACTTTAAAACACGTTTAAATCTATTATTTTGCACGGTCACATGATGCATGTATCTATTGTTCACCTTTTATATCTCACATGCTATTTAAGATATTTAAAATTATCACTTCAATACTTTTCTATTTTTTTATATGCCGAGACTGCAAACAATGGGCGATTGCGATTTGCGAACAGTGGGAAAAAAGGCTGCGTAGCGCACCAAACCTTGTGTTAAGCCACCTTTTTATATCGGAATAGGGAATCGAAATCGAAATCATTTTTATTTTATTCACCAAAAAAATCATTTTTATTTTTCTTCCATTCATCCTATTATATTGTAGGCAAAAGACAATCACTGTTACAACCAAAATTACTTACCAAAAGCGTACTTCGTAGGCTAATCCCTCATTTTCCAGAGTCATTAAATGGTATACCCTTTCTTTCCTGTCATGACCACCCCCTGAAACTAACCAACTATAAATGGAGAGCCTCAAAATGGCAGAACAGGACGACATAGCAGTGGAGCTAGTATAGTATAGAGGTACAAAGCTGACAAACTGTCCCATAGATTACACTTGCAGGTGTGAAACAAAATCCTTAAATAAAATCTCTAACACCCTACTTAAGTACAAGAGCACCATGTCACAACAAATAGCATCATAATGGCAAAAAGCAGGTATTCAAAATATCCTGTACAAAGATAATTTGCTGAACACTTGCTTACCCAGAAGCGCCAATTACTGAGCCAAGTTATGTTAGTCATGCCTTCCACGCATAGTCATCAAGGTCACCATTAAAGAAGCCATTATCAGTGAACTCGCGTGCAATATCCTGAACCACATCTTGTATATGCAGATTCTGTGGTATATCAGATGTTCTTTGGCTAAATCCATTGTTGCCACCAGCTGCAGAAGAATCACTGTTTGAAGCAGCTTTGAAGCTGTTGCTCCGGCTAGGGGCAGCAGGTCTGTTACCTCCAGAAACATTGGAAGTACTACCTCCAGTTGCTGATGGAGGGTTGCCCCCAAAACCCATACCATTATTTGTAATAGTTCCATTGGAGTTAGGTCCAGCATATAACTGCGGTTGAACTCCTCCACTGCCATTACTAGACAATTCCTGAACAAGTTGCTGGAGCATCTGGGGAGGTAGAGCCTGATTTGGATGGGAGCTCTGGGGATGATTTTGTTGCTGTAAGCTACTTGCACCAAATGAGCGCTGTTTAAGTTGTTGCAGCTGTTGCTGCTGTGGAGATAGATGGGGACTTGAGAAACCACTGACAGGTAAATTCTGCATGGAGCCTGGAAGCAAAGACGCAGCAGCACCTTGAAAGTGTGAAGAGGGTCTCTGGTTAGCATTATTGAAGGAGGAAGATGCTTCCCTCTGAAGTGAGTTAGGGTTTGAATTCATAGAGTTTTGCCTCAGGAGATTCTGGTAACTAGTCAATGCCAAAGCAGCTTGCGCAGATCCACTTAAAGCAGCACCCCGATTAACAAGATTAGGATTGTTGTTGATTTGGTTATTCAATCCAGGATGCAAAGCCATTAGCTTAGAGAGTGTGTTACGGTCAGTTGGTAGACCTTGAACATTTGCCAACTGTTCCATCTCCTGCATCTTTTGCATCTGTAGCTTGGCTGAGGTTGCATGCCTAGGATAATTTTTCAAGCCCTCTGCAGATAGGCGTTGAATCAGAATAGATAGTAGAAATGACCACTGCTAAATGCTAAAGAAATAGTTCAAACCGCAAGAGGGGCATTTCTGCAAATCATGACATCACATCATGCTTTACGAATTTCAAAGTTTCCTACGTCCTATGTTCAGTGGATGATAAAGACAACTGGCCTGAGGGGGGGAAACGGGAAAAACCAACATATTCCAATACAATTTAGTATCAAAACAAAAGTCACAAAGGATTACCAAGTGCCCCAACTTCATGGTCTCGGCAGAAATCCATCAGATCTTTCATGCTATTCACAACCTCCGATATCTGAAATTCATTGCAACAAACTAAGATAAAAGTACTTGATTAAAAAGGAAGTTCTCTTTCATCACAGATACTGAACAATAAACGATGAAATTAGATTTTCTAGGAGTACCTGCAAACATCTCACATATCGTTTTGAGAAACCCAAGTCATTCAGAGACTGTAAGTCCAGACTCTTTGCCAGCTGACACCCTGCTGTTGTTACCCTGATGCAAAATAACGTCAGCTTTATATTTGAGAGGTCATATTCTGGATATGTTGATTTATATTTCCTCCGTTCCTAAATAAAAGACCTATTTAACTAATTTGATTAGATTAAGGATGTTAATTAAGTTAGTTAAAAGCACATGATCTTACTAAAACACCCTAAACACCTACTTTTATTCCTACCTTCCCTCTCTTGCTTATTTATTATTGAGAAGTATTAATAGGAATAATATGGGGAAATGTTGAGAGAAATTAGAAAGAGGTCTTACATTTAGAAACAAACTCACCTCCTCAAATAGGTCATATATTTAGGAACGGAGAGAGTACCTTTTCCCTCAAAAGGTAAAAATAAAAAAATAAAAAAATAAAAAAAAAATCCTAAATTTCGATAACTAGCATGTGACGCAGGCTGTTCAACCGGACTTAACAATACCTGGTTAAATTATGGTAGAGTGCAAGGGAAGAAAACAAAGCCAGAGAGATTCTACAGTTGCATTGCAGCAAGATGTTCATACTTCATACATTTAATAACCTCATTTGTAATGAAAAAAGACACAATATTGATCCAAGTGGAAAAAAGGAAAATTTTAAGAAGTTTTCAAGTTGAACTACTGCGAATCGTTCATACTTGAAAACAACCCCATACCCACAAACAGCAATAGTAGACACCAACTATTGACTCACATATTGCAGTTTGTCTGCAAATCCTGCTGGGAAATCCCATCAGATCCACTTTCAGTAATAAATCGCTGGCACTTTTCAGCCACTTGGACCAATTGGCTGACCTGCAACAGAGAGAATTATAGGATGTGAGTTCCAAAATAGTATTACATCATTCCGATCAAGTCCATATGACCATGCAAATTTATATCTCCCCATTTTGAGAGGCATTTGCAATGTAACTTGTAGATTGCTTGGTCTTAATTTTGAAAGCTCATCAAGAAAATCCTAGTTCCTGAAGCAAGTAGGAGTAGCCAAAATGAGGTATGCAGAGCCATACCTGTGGTGCTACCAACCTTCGAGGAAGAAGCTCTTCATGGCGTTTTGCACAAAACTCCCAAGATAATATCTGCAAAGGAACCAGATTCAGCACATCATTAAGCATAAATGATTCAACCAAAAGATGGCCCCAAATATTATAAGAATTTTATAACCTTCAGATCTTGTGTAAATATGATGCGAAGTTGACCCTCTCGAACAACACGAAGTTGATCATGCACACTCTCTTGGACTGCCTTTCCATATTCTAACATCATTAAACCAGAAGGAAATCTACACTCACGGGGCAAGTCCAAAAACATGAGTTCATCATTTACCCCACTGCCAAATTTGATTTTGTTAAGTCGGGGGAGTACTTCAAAAGTTGCCTCTGTTAATCAATGCGTAACATAAGACATTATTAGATTCTGAAGAGAAAATCAAATATTTCACAAAAACAGCGTGCAAAGAAAATAACAGGCAGGTACAAAGTAAAGTGCATACTTTAGCAGCTCTACCTTGACCATTCAAAAATGGCTTAATTAGCATACGTCCTGATGCTTGACTCAAGTTTGTATTCAGTAGTTTCAAACTTACAATTAAAAGGTATGTTATCACACTTAAGGATTGCTAGTAGCGATCACAAAGACATGCTATTGAGCAATTTATAGTTGTAACTTGTTTCTCAGGAGAAGACCAAAAGACTATGTCCCAATTAAAAAAAATCTGTTTTGAGTATAAGCTTAGACGTTTAAAATGATAAGCATAAGTAAAATTGTCTTCACATATCACTTTCATTCTCCTTGACACAAAACACATTTTACAAGGGGGAAAATCTTGAAGCAGAGTACAAGAAAATAATATTATTCTTATTTTCTTACCAAATCCCCTTCCGGATTTAGAACCACATATGTCGCACTGCCATGCATCCTGACCAAAGATACATTCATAAAAGATTAGTTTTACATGTCAGAAAGCACCAATGCATTTGAAGTATAATATAGTGAGGACAGAATAATTTTCTAAGCCAACACAATCATCTGAGACAGATCTCTGAGTATATAGGCATTTCTGAGCCACCCGTTAGAACATAAAAGGATCATGCAATCCATTAACACTTCAAATGCACATTTGAAAGTCGGCAGCAATTAAGGCATAATCCTATGCTACTATCAATATGATGCTAAAACACAAATCAACACAGCAAAAACTTACCATAGCTGCTTGGGGGAAAACACCAAGAGTATGTTGCCCAACATTATCATATAATGACAAACACCACCGCTTCTTTGCACGCGGCGAGTAATATTCAGCCACAAATTTTCTCCAATAGGCAATACTATTATCCTGGGACAAGTAGGAAAAATAAACAGTAATTCCAATCAATCAATATCTAGCAACCAAATACCTAAACCATCAAGCACTTGCATTCAATTCAACAAGTGAAAAATAAATACCTAATAGAGAAGTACACTTACAAGAATAGTGGAAAATAGTAACAATATAAAGATCTCAAAATGGACCTCAGCAAAATAAATTATTGCTCCTATAATAACTAATAATGCAAATGACATCTTGCCACGTGCAAAGAACAAACAGAAAAACTCACATTTGGTCGCTGCCTTTGATGATATAGGTATTGCATCAAACGACGTGCACAAACACCACTATCATATGGGCGTTTCATGGAAGACGATGGCTGCATTGCTTCTTGTTGTAATTGCTGCCTCAATTGCATCTGCTGCTGCTGCTGCTGTTGCAAGTGAGCTCTCTGTAAATGTGGCATTGACTGAAGGATTTGTTGCTGCTGTTGTTGTTGCCTCAGCCGCTGCTGCTGGAGTAAAGCCTGCAGTTGGGGATTGCGATTCTGGAACTGCATGGGGTCCTGCCTCTGAAGAAGCTGTTGTATTACCTGCTGCTGCATCATATCTTCTTGCTTGATATCCAACCGAGGTTTCTTCTGGATGTGGGATAGATTATTTGGATCTTGAATCAAAGATCCAGGTGCCCGTGTACCCATTGGCAGAGCAGCAGGACCAGTTTGAGCTGTGGGCAAAGATGTACTAGAAGCACCCTGCATTTGCTCATGATTCTTCTGCACGTGTTGAACATTCTGGTCTTGATGAGAGCTCTGCTGTATTACAGAAGAGCCATCCATAACTGATGACCCTGAAATACTAATATTATTTGATGAAAATGACATGGGCGATGCAGGTAAACGTAAGTACGAGTCTGTATTATTGCTAGCGCTTCTCTGCAAACGGGGTCCACCTGATAGGGCAGAGTTTGCATCAGTGACTAACGAACTTGCTCCAACACTTGGCCCTGAATTCGCCACACTGTTCAGAATTGCATTACTCATGTCACCAGAAACTGGACCCAGATTTGAACGTCCAGTTACAGGAAATGAGTTGGATGTGTTACCAAAACACGAACTTAAGTGAGACTCAGCAGCATTCTGTGATTGCCCTTCTCCTTGATAAAATATTCCAGAACCCGATGATGAATGGGCTAACCCTCCAGCCACCCGAGAAGGTGCCATGGGGGGCACCGCCCCTTGTCGACTAAAGTCTAAGTAGCTCTCTAGAGCCAGGCCTGACCGGTATCGAGACTAACTATAATATTATGTGAACACTAATCAAAGACATAAACCCATATAATCTCTCTTCAAAAGTCCACAGGCTCTAGGTAAAAGACTTCTTGGGTAAGCAGGTTCTCCTGATTTTATTTCCTCTTTTCCTTAACTTTCTGACTCAAGCCAATCATTGACAAGTTCTGTCAAATCTATTAACCCCTGTGCCACCAAATGTTCCCAATGCTTTTATGAACTTCTCGACTCTGGACACGTTCTGAGATGGATCTGATATAAACATGGCAATACATGTATGCGTATACATTAGCATCAGCAACCAACAAGCTTCAATAAATAAACAAAACCAAGCCACGGTATAAAAGCCCACATCACAAACAAACCCAGGAACTAAACCGTGATAAATTTCCCACTCAAAAGTAGGAAAACCATGGTTCATTTACCAAACCCACAAAACCCTAATTGTTCATAATTTACACAACAATCTGCATAAGCAATAACACAAAACTGAAAATACAAAGTTTTCATCCATTCATACGGCCAAATAGCGTTCACACTAACATACTGCACAGACAAAACTGTGAATCAAACCATTACCAAACTAACCAACAATAATCAGCACACAAGTTGAGAGGATAAAAAGCTAGTGATAGAACCAGAAAGCTTGAATCGAATGTGCAAAGTACCAATTTCCGGTCCACAATCCGCGAAAAAATACAAAACTTCAAATCACAAAGACAACACAGAACTAATAACAGAAAAACATCAAGAACATAAAAAAAAGAAAAGAAAAGAAAAGAAAATTCAACTCTGAAAAGAAGGTGAAAAAATATGGCTTCACAAATAGTGAGATCGATCACACTATTAATTGAAATCGAACCCAATGAAGCATATAACAGTTACCGTAAAAATCATTTGAATGCGAGGAATCAGAGTAGGGAGAGAACTACTCACATCGGAAACGCGAGCTGGAGAAAAAGCTAAACTGCATAAATTATCAGAAAACAAAAAATGGGCGAGAAAATTAAAAATCGAATGAAAAGAAAAAGAGAGAGAGAGAGAGAGAGAAAATAAGAAGACCGGTGGTGATTACTGATTATATAGCTAGCGGGAAGGGCAGTGAAGGAGTGACCGGCTGTGAGGGTCTCTTTCTTGTATTACCGGCTGTATCCGGTTAACAGTAGGACACGTGTAGCAAAAATACAACGGGGCTCAGTCGGCGTTAGATCACACGGCCACGAGGAGAGATCATCAACCACGTGGCACCACATAAGTATTTCCCATTGTACGTACTAATAAGAAAATTATTATACTAAATTCTTAAAGAATCGTGGGGGTGTGTTTGGATGGACTTCTGGAAAAATGACTTATATATAAGTCAAACTGAAAATAAGTCAGATTGTGTAATGAGATTTATGTTTGGATGGGCTGTTAAAAATATGACTTATAAGTTATAAGTCATATTGTGTAATGAGATGTATGTTTGAATGGACTTCTGGAAAAGTGATTTATGTTTGGGTTAGTTGTGATTGGATGTGTAAAATAAGTTAGAATTGTGGGGTCCACCTCCGTAAGTGACTTATAATTCATAAAGGGTTAAAGAACAATTTTACCAACAGACCGTTGTCCAAGTTGCAGATGGCACAATTGCCAATTGAAAGGGTCAAAAATACTAATGGACTTTTTAAACGGGGGCAGATTGGCCAACGCCGTTAAAAATACCAAACGGCCGTTATATTTAATATAAAAAATTGTGGCCCACAATTTTTTATGGGGTTAAAGAGCAATTTTACCAATAGACTATTATTTGGGTTGCAGATGGCACAATTGACAATAAAGAGGGTCGTTATCACCAACGGACCTTTTAACCAAGGGCAGATTGGCCAATACAGTTTTACTTATGGACGTTGACTGTTAAGTTACCATGTGGCACATTTTAGAGTGTGACATGGATTAATAATAGGAAAATACCAAAATACCCCCCAAGCAATTAAAAAGTCTCTCCCACTGTGACAAGTTTCCATGTGGCACATTTTAGACTATGACACATTTTAAACTGTTGAGGGTGGGTGAGAATGAGGGTATCCGTCGTTCGTTGCCGTTCGCCATCCTCGAGTGTTCTTTCGTCCATGTTTATGATGAGGGCCCTGTCGTTGAGGGTGAAGGTATGTGAGGGCAGGTGAGGGTGAGGGTAAGGGTGAAGGTGAGGATGGGTGAAGTGAAATGATGTCTGCCATATGGAATTCACCAAACTGCCAGGTGGACATCATTGCGCCAATTATCTCACAACTAATGGCGGGTTGCATAAATAAAACAGTATTGGCTTATCCGCCCCTGGTTAAAAGGTTCGTTGGTGATATTGACCCCTTTTTATTGTTAATTGTGCTATCTGCAACCTGGACAATAGTTTGTTGGTAAAATTGCTCTTTAACCCCACAAAAAATTGTAGGCCACACTTTTTTATATTAAAAAATTGTGGGCTCCACTAAAGTTTGTAACAGACGTTTGGTATTTTAACGGCGTTGGCCAATCTGCCCCCGTTTAAAAGGTCCATTGGTATTTTCGACCCTTTCAATTGTCAATTGTGACATCTGCAACTTGGACAACAGTCTGTTGGTAAAATTGATCTTTAACCCATTCATAAATCATAAGTCATAAGTTGAAAAAAAGAACTTATACTTATTTTGACTTATAAGTCATAAGTCCTTATTTTCTAAAAGCCCAGCAAAACATCTTCAAAATGACTTTTTTCACAATAAGTCCTTTTCATCGAAAAAAAGGACTTATTTTGTGTTTAAAAGTTGAGCCAAACACATTTAAGCCATCAACAATTTTAAGTCCTTTTAGCAAAAAATAAGCAGTTATTTCTTGGATTTAAGGCAATCAAAACACTTTGGCTTATGGAAAATAAGTTACTTATAAGTCATTTTTTTAATAGCTAATCCAAACATAAATCTCATTAGACCGACCTAACCTATATATAAGTCACTTCTCCAATTCTTAATCTAAACACTCCTTGTGGAGGGAGTACTGATAAGTGATAAAGGAAATTGACCACCAGTTAGCTTGTTTGCCTGGACTACTTATGAAGAAATAAGTCCTTATTTTATTAAAAAAGGACTTAAAGTGAGAAAAAAGAAATCTGCCATGTTTGACTGGGCTTGTAGATAATAAGGACTTATGACTTATAAATCAAAATAAGTATAAGTTCTTTTTTTTAACTTATGACTTATAAGTCACTTACGGAGGTGGACCCCACAATTCTAACTTATTTTACACATCCAATCACAACTAACCCAAACATAAATCACTTTTCTAAAAGTCCATCCAAACATACATCTCATTACACAATCTGACTTATGACTTATAAGTCATATTTTTAACAGCCCATCCAAACATAAATCTCATTACACAATCTGACTTATTTTCAGTTTGACTTATATATAAGTCACTTTTCCAGAAGTCCATCCAAACACACCCAATATGAAGTGGTATCAAAGCTACGTGATAACATGTTGAGCATGCTAAATAATGTCATGAACGTGGCGTTTTTTGTTAAAATCCGCATACAAGATCCTCCACTCCTAGTTAATAAGAATATGTAGGAGAAGGTCGAAGGTATGCAACGGTGTAAAACGCTTTCGTGGATGTTAATGAATAATAAACTTCTCACAAATAAATCGTTATTAAGGCAAAGGTTCTCCATGTTTTAGAGGATTATGGAAAATCACTTTGATTAGGCCTAAGAAATAGCCTTTCTAATAGAGGCTTCTGGGAGAACGATCATCAATGTTGGATCATAACCAATATACATAATAGTGAAATGGAGGAATCAATGGAAGGTCATTTTTAGTATAACATGCTTTAGCAGCATAGAACTGAATTTGTATATTCAATTACTAGAGGGAGTGAGTTTTTGAATGGGACCGCACCAAATTTGTACATTCAAATTAACATATAGGGTATGTTTGGACTGACAGATTTAGATAAAATATGATTGAAAATAACATTAAGGTTATTATATTACACATTTATATTATAAGTATATAATGTGATAATTTTAAGAGAAATATTAAAATATTTCATGGTGTATCTAACATCTTTGGAGTAGTTAATATACTACAAAATATTTTAAGATATTGAATACTTTTAAGTAATGAATGCCCTCCAATTAGTGCGCTTTTCCTCTCCTTTCTCTCTCATGTTTTCCTCTCCCCACTCCACCTTGAATTTTAATTACCATACAAACTACTTTTTCATTTCGTACTATTGAATCAATGGTTAAAGAACAATTTTACTAACAGACTATTATTCAAGTTGCAGATGACACAATTGACAATTGAAAGGGTCGGAAATACTAATGGACCTTTTAATTAAGGGCAGATTGGCCAACGCCATTAAAAATACTAAACGTCCATTACAAATTTAAGTGGGGCCCACAATTTTTTGTGGGGTTAAAGATCAATTTTACAAATAGATTATTGTCCAGATTGTATATAACACAAAAAAAGTAATAACCGTTTGATGAAATTAAACGGCGTTGGCCAATCTGCCCCTGGTTAAAAGGTTTATTGGTATTGGTATTTCCGACATTTTCAATTGTCAATTGTGCCATCTGCAACTTGGACAACAGACTGTTGATGAAATTGCCCAAGAATCAAAATGGAATAGTTGATATATGTGAGTGGAGAATTTGACATAGTAGATATATAAGGAGCATGACTAGAGTTTTTCCTTTATGCAATTTCTAACCGTACCATATGCAAACGATACGGCTACTTTAAGAATTAAGAGTAATTATGACGATATTGAGAAAAAGTCTTGTGATTTTTTTTGGGGCTATCCGTGTAATAAATGTATAATACTTTTTCTTGTGCAATGCGATCATCACCAACAAAATCATCACATCAACAACCAAATTTGAACTTAAAATCTTATAGATCATGAATCAAATCCTTACTTATTGAACTTACTTTCATTGGTAAAACATGTTTAATAATAGAATGCATGTCACAAGTATTTCATGTATACCTTTCACTAACATATACATATATAATACTCCTTCCGATCCTAAATATAAGATCATTTTGACTTTTTTTTGTGGAGATTAAAGAAGACAAATAAACCACTTAATTTTAACAAATCTTACATATAATTATATTATACGACAGTTTATAGGTAAGATAAATTAGTTTTAAGTAAAAAAGATAACTATAGACATTTTAAAGTAATTAATTTTACATCTTTAATTTCTCCAAAAATGTCAAATTGATCTTATAATAAGGACCAGAGGGGGTATTAATTATATTATAAATTCTTGCTTCAATATTTTAATTCCGAAATACAAAACATTGAAATCCTCTGGGTTATTTTCTTCCCCATTCTTTCTGTTTTATTCTACGGCCTACGCACAAAACAATAACTGTACGATGAAAACCATTTTCCAAAAGCATACTCCGTAGGTTAATCATTTTCCAGAATCGTGTATAATTTCATCTTTTCTCTCTCCATCGTGTCATGACCAACCCCGTAGATCGAAACAAATCGCATCCATTGGTTTCTTTGATCACCCCAGAAAGGAGAAAATAAGCAAACTGAATCTCAGATAAGCTTCATGAAATCCTGCAATCATCTCTTCCCAGTGTAACAACACACTTGCCACATTGACAACATGAATTGAGGCGCAGAAGGATGACAGAACAGGAAGGCATGTCAGTGGGGTAAGTGTAGTATATAGATACGAAGCTGACAAACTGTCCTATAGATTACACTTGCAGGTGTGACACAAAACCCTCAAACAAGATCTCTAAAAGACTACTTAAGTACAAGAGCGCCATGTCACAACAAATAGCATCAATATGGAAAAAAGCAGGTATACATGATATCCTGTACAAGGATAATTTGCTTACTCAGAAATGCGCATTACTGAGCCAAGTTATGTTAGTCACGCCTTCCACACATAGTCATCGAGGTCACTATTGAAGAAGCCATTGCCAGTGAACTCGCTGGCAATATCCTGAACCACATCTTTTAGATGAAGATTTTGCGGTATATCAGATGTTCTTTGGCTAAATCCATTGTTGCCACCAGCTGCAGAAGAATCACTGTTTGAAGCAGCTTTGAAGCTGTTGCTCCTGCTAGGGGCAGCAGGTCTGTTACCTCCTGAAACATTGGAAGTACATCCAGTTGCTGATGGAGGGTTAACTCCAAAACCCAAACCATTATTTGTAATACTTCCATTGGGGTTGAGTCCAGCATAGAATTGCGGTTGAACTCCTCCACTACTGTTATTCGACAATTCTTGAACAAGTTGCTGGAGCATCTGAGGAGGTAGAGCCTGATTTGTCTGGGAGCCCTGTGGATGATTCTGCCGCAGTAAGCTATTCCCACTTAATGAGCGCTGCTTAAATTGTTGTAGAAGCTGCTGCTGCTGTGGAGATAGAAGGGGACTTGAGAAACCACTGACAGGTAAATTCTGCATAGAGCCTGGAAGCAAAGACGCAGCGGCACCTTGAAAGTGTGAAGAGGGACTCTGGTTTGCATTATTGAAGGAGGAAGATGGTTCCCGCTGAAGTGAGTTAGGGGTTGAATTCATAGAGTTTTGCCGCAGAAGATTCTGGTAGTTGGTCGGTGCCAATGCAGCTTGTGCAGGTCCACTTAAAGCAGCACCGCGATTAACAAGGTTAGCATTATTGCTAATGTGGTTATTCAATCCAGGATGCAAAGCCATTAGCTTATTAAGCGTGTTTCGGTCAGTTGCCAGGCTTGGACCACTCGCTAACTGTTCCATATCCTGCATCTTTTGCATCTGGAGCTTTGCTGCGGTGGCATGCCTAGGATAATTTTTCAAGCCCTCTGCACAAAGGTGTAGAGTCAGAATAAAGAGCAAAGCAAGTATCCGCTGCTAAATGTCAAAGAAATAGTTCAATCCACAAGGGAGGCGTATCTATTGGATCATCACATCACCTCATCATGCTCAGCAAACTCCCACATTTCCAATTTTTACAGTGAAATTTTCTATTTTTCAATTTCTTATTGATCAGGATTTAATGACCTCAGGTATATCATGCAATGACCAATAGGTGATAGACAACTGGCTTGAGCATATAAAAAAGGCGGAAACCTGCATAATCCAATATCATGTAATATTAAAACAAAAACCACAAAGGATTACCAAGTGCCCCAACTTCGTGGTCTCGGCAGAAATCCATCAGATCTTTCATGCTATTCACAACCTCTGATATCTGTAATTCATTGCAGCAACATAAAAATTAAAAAAAAAAAAAAAAAGATAAAAATGCTTTATTGAAAAGGAAGTTCTCTCTCATCACAAATCACTAAACAATAAACTATGACTTTATACTTTCTAAGATTACCTGCAAACATCTCACATATCGTTTTGAGAAGCCCAGGTCATTCAGAGACTGTAAGTCCAAAGTCTTTGCCAGCTGACACCCAGCTGTTATTACCCTGAAGCAAAATAATGTCAACTTCATCTTCAATGAGGCCATATTTTAGATCTCTTGATCTGTACCATTTTCCCTCAACAGGAAAAAAAAAAAAAAAAGATTCTTAATCTACCCAACTAGCTTTATGACACAGGATATTTGATCCACCTCAACAATACCTAATTAAATCATGGTAGAAAGTTCAAGGGAAGAAAAGAAAGCCTGAGAGATAGCCACATTTGCAATGAAAAAAGACATAATTTTTAATCCCCCACCCCCCCTTGCACCAGTGCAAAATGCTCACACTTGTTAACAACTCTATGGCCCACAAACAAACACAAAACTCTGACACTAATGAGTTCATAGCCCACAAAAAGCATTACTAGAGACGAACTATTGACTCACATATTGCTGTTTGTCTGCAAATCCTGCTGAGAAATCCCATCAGGTCCGCTTTCAGTAATACAACGCTGGCACTTTTCAGCCATTTGAACCAATTGGCTGACCTGTAACAGTGAGAATTATGGGGTGTAAGTACCAAAAAAAGTACCACAATCATCTTCACTCCAATCAAGTTCATACGGCCATGCCTGTTTATATCTCCCTGTTTTGAGAAGCATTAATGCAAAATGTAAAATATTGATTGGTAATTTTCCTTTCTTCTTTTGGAACAACATTTAAATCCATTCTGTAATCTGAAACATAACAATGTTGGATTCTAATCCCACCTAATGCACCTTCTTATTCAACAGCAGAACACTCATCTATAAATTGCAGAATTATCCTTTTCAAGGAGGTAATTTCCACTGTTTGTGGAATTCCTCACCCATATGGCCACATTGATTTAACGATTAATTCTGCATCACTCACTAAAGCACACATAAGTCAAACAATACCAAAGCATGCATGTACAGATGCAAGGAAATAAAATATGCAATACAAGACGCTGGGGGACAACTCGCCACATTAAGTTGACCACCTCCCATCCATCAACTAATCAACCATAAACAAAACTCGTAATCACCCGTTTTCAACTGATCCTAACCATAAATAAAACTAGGAACCACCAGTTGAAGAAAACTGGTCGAAGAACCATTCAAAAGAAAGATAAAAAAATTTGATCACTTAGTCAAAATTGAAAGTTCATCAAGAAAATCCGTGTTGAAAATAGCAATAGCAAAAGAGGTAAGTAAATATCTAGTATAGTATGCAGAGCCATACCTGTGGTGCAATCAGCTTTCTAGGAAGAAGCTCTTCATGGCGTATTGCACAAAACTCCCAAGATAATATCTGCATATGAACCAGATTCAGCACATCATTAAGCATGCATGATTCAACAAAAAGATAGCCCTTAATATAATAATAATTTTATAACCTTCAAATCTTGTGTAAATATGATGCGAAGATGACCCTCTCGATCGACACGAAGTTGATCATGCACGCTCTGTTGAACTGCCTTTCTATATTCTAACATCATCAAACCAGAAGGAAATCTATATTCACGGGGCAAGTCCAAAAACATATGTTCATCAGTCACCCCACTGCCAAATTTGATTTCATTAAGTCTGGGGAGTACTTCAAAAGTTGCCTCTGTTTATCAAATCCATAACACAGACATTATTAGATTTGAACTGGCAAAAGGATCAGATTTTCTTAGATTGACATGAAGACAAAATCAGATATTTCACAAAAACAGCATGCTAAGAAAATAAAAGGCAGTTGCAAAATAGAGTACATATTTGTTATTTGTAGCAGCTCTGCGTTCACCATTGACTATTAATAAATGAGTTAATATAATTCCTGACGCTTGACTCAAGTCTTTATCTAGTAATTGCAGACTTTCTACTATAAGCTATGAAATCACCCTAAAGAATTGCTAGATATGATCAGTACTGTTCACAAATGCAAGCTGTTCAGCAATTGATAGTTATAGTCTACTAGTCTAGTATCTCTCAGGAGGAGAGCAAAGACTATCTCTGCAATAACTTAGACAATGCCTTTCTTTCACAAATGCAAGCTGTTCAGCAATTGATAGTTAGAGTCTAGTATCTCTCAGGAGGAGAGCATAGACTATATCTGCAATAACTTAGACAATGCCTTTCAGAAAGGGGGACAATCTTGAAGCACAGCATAAGAAGAACAATATTATTCTCATTTTCTTACCAAATCCCCGTCCAGATTTAGAACCACATATGTCGCACTGCCACGCATCCTGGCCAAAGATATATTCATTAAACATCACTTACATGTTAAAAGGCACAATGCATTAAAAGAAAAAAAATAGTGAGGACAGAATAAATTACACAACCCATCAGCACTTTGAATAGCGTGAATTAAGTCATTAATCCTATGCTATCATCGAAATGATGAAAAAAAAAATCATAACTGCAAAAATTTACCATAGCTGCTTGGGGGAAAACACCAAGAGTATGTTGCCCAACATTATCATATGATGACAAACACCACCGCTTCTTTGCACGAGGAGAGTAGTATTCAGCCACAAATTTTCTCCAATAGGCAATACTATTGTCCTGGGACAAGTAGGAAACAAAAATAATAAGTCTAATCAATCTATAGCTCACAACCAAATGCCTAAACCATCAAGAACATGCATTCAGAATTTCAGAAAACCAAATTGAAAATGAACACTTGAAAGAGCAACACACTTACATATAACATCTTAAAAAGCCCTCAACCAAACAAATTATTGCTCCTAACAACTAATAATGAAAATGATATCTTGCCACATGCAAGAAACAAACAGGAACTCACTTTTGGTCGTTGCCTTTGATGATACAGATATTGCATCAAACGACGGGCACAAACACCACTATCAAATTGGTGCCTCATGGCAGATGACGGCTGCATTGTTTGTTGTAATTGCTGCCTCATTTGCATTTGCTGCTGCTGCTGCTGTTGTTGCAACTGAGCTCTCTGTAACTGTGGCATTGACTGAAGGATTTGTTGCTGCTGTTGCTGTTGTTTCAGTCTCTGCTGCTGGAGTAAAGCCTGCAGTTGGGGATTGCGATTCTGGAACTGCATGGGGTCCTGCCTCTGAAGAAGCTGTTGTATTGCCTGCTGGTTTATTATATCTTCTTGCTTGATATCCAACCTAGGTTTCTTATGCATCTGGGATAAATTGTTTGGATCTTGTATCAAAGATCCAGGTACTCGCGTACCCATTGGCAGTGCAGCCGGACCAGTTTGAGCTGCGGGCAAAGATGTTGCACTAGAAGCACCCTGCATTTGCTCATGATTCTTTTGCAATTGTTGAACATTCTGATCTTGATGAGAGCTCTGCTGTACTACAGAAGAACCATCCATAACTGATGACCCCGAAATACTAATATTATTTGATGAAAATGACATGGGTGATGCAGGTAAACGCAAGTATGATTCTGTGTTATTGCTAGCACTTCTCTGCAAACGAGGTCCACCTGATAGTGAAGAGTTTGCATCCGTGACTATCGAACTAGCTCCAACACTTGGCCCTGAATTTGCCACACTGTTTAAAATTGCATTACTCATGTCACCAGAAACTGGACCCAGATTTGAGCGTCCAGTTCCAGGAAATGAGTTGGATGTGTTACCAAAACAAGAACTTAAGTGAGAGTCAACAGCATTCTGTGATGGCCCATCTCCCTGATAGAATATTCCAGAACTCGATGATGAATGGGCTAACCCTCCAGCCACCCGAGAAGGTGCCATGGGGGGCACCTCCCCACAGTGACAGGAGTCTAAGTAGCTCTCTAGAGCCAGGCCTGTATGGTATCTAGACTAACTAGAATATTATCTCAACACTAAAACAGAGACTAAACCCATATAATCTCTCTTCAAAAATTCAGAAGCTCAAGATGAAAGACATATTGGGTAAACAAATTTCCCTAATTTAATTCCTTCTTTACCTTAACTTTCCAACTCAAGCCAATCAATAACAAATTCTGTCAAATCTATGAACTGCTGTGCAACCAAATGTGCCCAATTATTTTATGAGCTTCTCAACTTTAGGCATGTTCTGAGATGGATCTGATGAAAATGGGGCAACAAATGTGTGAGTGTATGTAAGCATCAGCAATAAGCATGCTTTAGTAAATAAATAAAACCAGGCCCTGGTATAAAAGCATACATTATAAACAGACCCAGGAACTAAACCACAACAAGCTTCCAACTTTAAGATAGCAAAATCATGGTTTTTAACCACGCCCACAAAACCCTAATTGTTCATAATTTAGACAACAATCTGCATAAGCAGTAACACAGCTGAAAATACGGAAGTTTTCATACATACATATGGCCAAATAGCGATTTTACTGCCAAACGGTACAAACAAAACTATGAATCAAACCATTACCAAATTAACCCACAACAATCAGCACACAAATTGAGAGGATAAAAAATCAGAGCTAGAACCAGAAAGCTTGAATCGAATGTGCAAAGTATCAATTTCCAGTCCACAATCCGAAAAAAAAATGGAAAACTTCAGGTCAAACAAACAACACAGAACTGGCTACCATATCCATAAGCATTAGCACAGAGCCGACAATACGAAGTTGTCATACACTCAGCCGACCAAACGGCTACCATATTGCCATATTCTATAACCGAAACTATTAATCAATTCATTACCAAATGAAGCCCCAATATTCTGCACACAAGTTCAGAGTATTGAAAAAAAACTACTGGCAGAATCAAAAGAGCTGAATCGAATGTGGAAAGTGCGAATTTGCGGTTTAAAATCCGCAAAAATGAAAACCCCAACTCAAACAAACACCACAAAAACAAGTAAAAGAAAGGGATCAAGAGCAATAAGCAAATAAATAAATTCGCGCTAGTGAAAAGATGTGGCTTTAAAACCAGTGAGATCGATTACTAGTAATGAAATTGAACCCAATGAAGCGTATAGCAGCCGGCGTAAAAAACGATTTGAATGCAAGGAATCAAGGGGAGAGAGCGAGCTACTCACATCGGCCATGCGAACTGTAGAAAAAGCTAAGCCTAACTGATCATATATACTAAAATTGCAGAGAAAATCAATCAGCAGACGAATTGAAGAGAGAGAGAGAGAGAGAGAGGTTGACCGACTGTAAGGGTGTCTTTACTATATTACCGGCGCTACCCGGTAAACAATAGGACACGTGTAACAAAAGTACTCCCAAGCTCAGAAGCCAAAATCAAGAGTAGCTGATAAAGATAAATATAGAATAAATTTATTAAGTTGTATAAGAGAGAAAGATATAGAATAAATTTATTTTTTTTTAAGGTTGTCCTTATGTATAAGTTATTAAGTTGTATTATAGAGAAAAATATAGAATAATGGGTGTGTTTGGATGTACTTCTGAAAAAGTGACTTATATAGGGTGTGTTTGGATGGACTTCTGGAAAAGTGACTTATATATAAGTCAAACTGAAAATAAGTCAAATTGAAAATAAGTCAGATTGTATAATGAGATTTATGTTTGAATTGACTGTTAAAAATATGACTTATAAGTGACTTATAAGTCATAAGTCATATTGTGTAATGGGATGTATGTTTGGATGGACTTTTGGAAAAGTGATTTATGTTTGGGTTAGTTGTGATTGGATATATAAAATAAGTCAGAATTGTGGGGTACACCTCCGTAAGTGATTTATAAGTCATAAGTTGAAAAAAAGAATATAAGTCAAACTGAAAATAAGTCAAATTGTGTAATGAGATTTATGTTTGGATGAGCTGTTAAAAATATGACTTATAAGTCATAAGTCATATTGTGTAATGAGATGTATGTTTGGATGGACTTTTGGAAAAGTGATTTATGTTTGGGTTAGTTGTGATTTTATGTGTAAAATAAGTCAGAATTGTGGGGTCCACCTCCGTAAGTGACTTATAAGTCATAAATCATAAGTCATAAGTTGAAAAAAGAACTTATACTTATTTTGACTTATAAGTTATAAGTTACTTATTTTTATAAGTCCAGCCAAACACCCACAATGTAACTTTTCACAAAATAAGTCATTTTTCCTAAAAATAATGACTTATTTTGCCATTAGTAGCCCAGCCAAACACCCCCAATAATAATAGAAATTAGTATGAAATAGTCAGAAATAATGAGGGGTAAAATTGGAAAAAAGTCATTAAGGATCTGTTTGGTACAAAGGATTTGGAGGGAGCGGATGGAAAATTTTTGTGAGCTAAATTTTAAAAAATTGGAGAAGTGGTATTATAATATTCTAATAAATATAACATGTAAGATAAAAGAGTAGAAAATAATGATTAAAAACTTTTAACCCAATTCCATGATATTTTCGGAAATTCATGTTAAAAAAGTTTTCCCTCTTGCCATTTTATCCTCCCTCCTCTTCCACCAAACCAATTGGGCCCTAAATACTCTGACAATCCTATGCAAATTCTTATAACATAAAACAAAGCCATTCAAATTTTGGGCTATAACACATTAACAATAACCACGGGTGTGTTTGAATTGAGCTTCTGAGAAGTGACTTTTTTTAAGAAGTAAGATTGGATAAAAGTCATATTGTGTGAAGTGATTTATGTTTGGATTTGTGATGATAGAAGTGACTTTTTTTCAATCTGACTTTTAGAAATATGTTTGGATGATTATTTTGAAAAGTAAGTTTAGATGAAAAATTACTAAAAAGGTCATTATTGTCATTAAATAATACATATATAATATGCATATATTCTTATTAAAGGCTTAGTTTCTCCCTTATTTTCAGGAAAATAATTTTAAAATATAAAATTTTTAGCTCAAAGGAGTATATTATGGGAGAAAGTAGTTAGAAATTATTATGGTAAATTTTTGGAGATAAAAAGAAAATTTTAGATTAAAAGAAATTATCTTATTTGAGAATTTTAGGGGTCTAACAGTCTAATTTTCCTACCCACTTTATTAAATAATACATAACAAAAGGTGTGTAACCCACCAGAATTCAGAATTCAGAATTCAGAAGCCAAAAGCCACTTTTTTTTCTTCTAACTTTTGACGTTCAAAAGTCATTTTGGACCAAAAATCATTCTCAAAATAAATCCATTCAAATATAATTTTTTCAAATTGACTTATGCTTCACGTGGTATCCAAACACACACCACATCATTAGAGCTGAGTCTGCGTTGCTTTAGATCGGGCGGTCAGGAGGACATCAACAACCACGCGGCGGAATTTGATTGGTTAGAGAGCAGGTCGAGTATCCAGGGGAATTGAATCTGAGGGATGATCAGGTACGGTGGGAATATATTTGGATTTTGAAAGGGAAAGATCGTGTGGCGGTTGGTGAGGCGGGAGTATGATTGAAGTTGTGTTTGATCTGATTGGCTGAGAGTGAAGGGTATATATGTTGTATCCAGTGGGTGCACGTGTTTTTGTGTCACTTTGGCTTCTATCGGTTTCTTCTCCTTTCTTCTCCTTGTTTTCTAGTAGTCCTTTTTTTTTTTTTTGCCAACAACTAGTAGTCCTATTCCTAATCCCAATTATTGAGTCATATCTTCTAGAGAAAAGGGAGAATCTCGTTTAAATTCATATGAGATACCTAAATTTAAATTTATGTCTATATTTTTAACAAATTCTTAATTAGGTCAAGAGGTCTTCTTAGATATTTTTAAATTCATTGATTTTATTTATCTTCCCTTATGTTATAATGTATTCGATTGTATTATCAAGACATAATTGTTTATTTAACAACTTTTCGATATTATGATGTTTTCGACTTTCACGTATTCACGTCCTTAAAACCAATTTATTATTTAATTATTTACGGATTGTATAATCTTTTAAATTTTTCACATATCTAGGTATTTTTATGAAATTTACATTTACCACGTCTTATTATTTTCTAGAAGCAGCTCGTACTAAGAAATCTGTTTTTATCATGTAAAGATTTTTTTATTTTTATGAAAAAAGAATGAAACAAATAGAGAAGATTAAAAGAAAGTAAAAAAAACTCATAAGTCAAATCAACGAATAAAATCTTTAATAAGACCTCTTTGTTTTCTGTTTCTAATATTTAATTGCATGTACTGATATTTGAGAATGAATTAATTCGCATGATTTAGTCGGGAAAAAAAATGCCTCTTGGACTGATTAGCACGTGTGAGGGCTCATGCCTTAACATTTTTAGTCATTCTGCTTCTTTGTCCCTCGGTAAAGACACGCTTTTTTCAAACAACCAAATCATTCATCTGGGCTCTTTTATTTTTGGGGGAGAATTTTATTATATGACCTCAGAAGTAATTTAATATAAAAGAAGGATCAAAAGAATTTGAAGCTTCATTTAAATCTTTTGGGGGGGGGGAACTGAAATTAAATTGGGGAGGCAAAGGACGAAAATAACTCCATTTAATTTAATAAAAATAGAGGCCACCCACCCACCTAACCAAGGTTCAAAAACCCGGCTCGGCCCGATCGGTTGGACCGGAAAACCGGTCACCCGGTGGAGAGAACGGGCCGAGCCAAGCTTCACCCGTAGAACGAATCAACTCGGAATATTCCGGGTTGATTCGGCCGGGTTGAGACGAATCGGTGGGTGGATCAGCCCGGTCGGTCTAAAGAAAGAAAGAAAGAAAAGCCTCCTGTCCCTCAAAACAGAGTCGTTTAAGAATGGAAAAAAATCAGAAAATGCTTGTCTCACCGTTTTGGAGCCTCTGGACGTGATGGCGAAAGGCGAGCAACCTCCATCTCTATGGCCATCAAAAAATCGCCGGAACAACAAATAAAGGGAGGATGAAAAATAAGTCATCCAGAGAGATTGAAAAAAGAAGGAAGGAATAAGAAGCAGGGAGATGAAAAAGAAGAAAAGAAGTAGATGACGGTGAAGGGGGAATAGAGGAGAAAGAGATGAAAAGTCGGGCCTACTGTTGGGGGGGTGTTTTGATGAAGAGAACTCATGCCTCTAGAGTCCATTAAAAAAATCATTGGATTTTTGGTTGAATCTGTGAATCCCTTTAACCATTGGTTTGAAGGAAGCAATAAGTACATCTAGACAATAGGACAATGGTATTGAAAATAGCTTATCTTCTAGACTACTAGGCATCAGCTGTCAAACACTAAAAGCAGAAGGAGTGGGAGGACTGACAATTAAGAAAACTTGTTTACTTTTACTTTGCTTCTTTACGTTGGAAGGTTGGAAGCTTTGGGACAATTAAAACAGTATTGTATTTTCAAAACACGTATATTTTTGTTGATTTTTTTTATATATTTTAACATTAATGTTGATTAATATTGGTGTATTATATTATTAATTATTAAACTATATTATTTTAATGTGGCCAGTTCGACCCCGAGTTGACCCTCGGTTGAACCCCTAACCCTTGACCCAGTGCCTCGACCAAGTCGATGCCCGGTCCGGGTATTTGAACCTTGCACCTAACACATTCTTCTTCAATTCCCCCCCTCTCTCATCAAAATGTTTAGTTGTAGCTTTTACATCGTCTTCTCCCTTTCTTCTTCTAGCATAAAACTCTTGCCTCTCACAATTTCACCTTGAACAAATACATAAAGAAATAAAAAATCACAAGTTGTAAAATCCAACTTACTAATACACTCTAATTACCAATAATCAATCCGTCCAGCCAAGATTAATACTAACTATGATAGGAAAAGAATTTTCATATAAATACAATAATCCTATCATAGTTAGAAAAGAGTTTAATGATATTACGGCACTATCCATGATAGAAAAGCAATCATGTAACACCACATATATACTATCATGGATAATTAAACACTAACCACCAACAATCAAAACTAATCGCAATTACATTACTAACTATGATAGGAAAAAGGATTTTGCCTACGATTACAACAATTACCCTATCATAGTTAGAAAAATATTTATCTTAGAAACATAAGGTAATCCATGATAGAAAAGAGTAACACATAACCATATAATCATACTATCATGGATATTTTTCCCTAACTATGTTAGAAAAAAGATTCCACTAACATAGTTAGTAAAAGTTCACCTTATTAACAATTACCAATTGATTTAACCATGTTAGATAAGGAGCCTCCTAACATGGTTAATAAAAATTCACCTTTAAGAACGCTAACTTTACAACAATCAAGCATTCACCATAACCATGTTAGAAAAGATTTCTCTAGCATGGTTATTGAACAAAACCCGTACATTAAATTGACTTCAAGCAATTATTGATAAAGTCATCCAAAATTTAATATCAATTAAAGACATAAACATGCGGAAGCGAATGCAAGCCTATAGGTGGCAATATACAGTTCCAAAATAACTCTACTGACCAACTCACCGGTTCTATGCGAACCGGTTGGCCCCATCCCCTTTCCCTCCGCCCTGGTCGATGCATGATCCCTTGCAAGACAAACATGTCTCAGTAACCACAACTCAACTCAATATAAGAGTATGATTGGGTTAGCAGAGCGCCTAAACGGTACCACATTTAAAAATATTTAATCCACAACAAAGTAATCTTTATATATATATACCACCATATCATCGCAAGAATATCCATCTGCACCATAACCCATGCTACCACAGAAGCAACAGTTTTTTTAAGAACATACGACAAAAGTAAACATGAAGTGACACTATGCCCCTGTCTATAATCAGGATGGCATCCTCCCCTCTGTCTATAATCAGAATGGGGACTCCATCTGTCTCTAATCAGGATGGGGATCTCCTTGTCTATATTCAAGGAGACGGTCTCTGTCTAAAATCAGAACGACCGGTACAAATAACTGCTCGGTTGGCCTACCAAGGGTTACATCGCGCGATGGTACAATGCAGTGTCATGCAATAATTACAACAACCATTTATCTCATTACTCACTAACAAATCAACAATAATCATTTATCTCAAATATTACACAGTATAAAATACACACTGATTACTATTCCAATAATCGCAGTCCATCGATAGAATCGGCCAGGATACTACATATAATATCAAACTTTATATAAAAGTAGCAGTGATTTCTAAAGGTACCCAGCAAGCTATTTGATAGGAAAGTAATTTGAAGCTTCATATTGCAACCCAGGAAATACATATATAACTAAAAAGGGATTGATAAAATCCCGACTAACGTCACCCACAATATTATAGTAAGGTGAGAGTGGTTACTTGGAATAGCCCAAAAACAAAAAGAAAATACCAGAACGTAGAGTTTTCGAGCTCAGCTCAATCTAGCAGTGTCTACAATCACTAGTGCACATAATACACAAAGTAAAATACATAATTCACATCTATTTGGCTTAATTAAGTCAAATTAAACTCCTATCAAGCCTAGGACACTATATATTCTCAATTACTTTCATTACAATTACCAAATTCTCAACAATCCAATACCTTAGAATTCAATTAATAACTCAGTAAATATCAAGACAAGCATTACCTCATCCCAATCCTCATTACTCAATCTCCCCACATATCTCAAACCTTTCTAAATTTTAAACATCCAAATCCAATTTAATACGTCTCCCCACAAACCTAATTGTTCACATCCTAATTAAACATCGTCAAGCACCAATAACCTCGTGAAGACATTCAAACCCCCATATTTGTCATAATTAAACCGTATATTATCCTAAACCACCTAAATCCATTTCTACTCTAGTCATTTCCCATTCCATCATTCTACGATTATTTATTAGCCTTAGTTATCATATTAGAACCACCAAATTAAGTTATGGTTAACATAAACCCATTCTTCTCTTGCCTTACAACTCCCTATAATAATCCAAATGCTCCCATAATTATTCTAAGTCAAAGTTCACCATTAATCCACTTAAACATAACCCCATATCCTCAAATATCCATACCCAACATCAATAAACAATTATCATATCACTTCTAAAACAACCCTCAAGTCAATTCCTAGGCCTACCATGCAATTTTTCCCTCTCTTCAAATAACCAAAATTTAACCAAGTCAATTCACTCACAAATCATTGTTTCCAAAATCATAGATAAGTTTAGAAGATTCAAATGGAATACCCAAAATCACCAAAGAGCTCATAATCTTAGAAATTAATCAAACCCTAACAAAAATTCACTTTCAAATTCATGAACAAGAAGAGGCAATGTAAGGAAATTTACCCAACCTAACAAGCTCTAGCCTATTCCCCATTTAATCTGTCGAATTACTCAAAAATCCAAAACACTATAATTATTCCCAATTTCATTCGTCCATAATCCCTTACTAACCTCAATCAACATATGAGAACCAACATTTATTCTTAACCAACAAATATCCCAGGAAACACTAATCTTTCCTTCTTACCTCATAACCTCTTATAATTACTCAAATTCTTCCATAATTTTTTCTACAACAAAATTCTTCATCAACCCTACTCAACATAGACAAATATCCTCATTTAATTCATCTAACTCATCTTTCATGTTCAATATTCCCAATTGCAACACTATACTTCTCTAAAACACCTAAAAATCTCACTTCTCAACCAAACTCTAAATCAAACTCAATAATCCAACCAACATTATCGTTGAACTCCAATAACTCTCTAGAATTATAAATCAAGCTCAAAAGCCCAAATTCAAAGGATTTCTTGTCGTAAACTTAGCTTAATTCAACTTTAAGCAAGCAAAATCTCACATAGGGCCAAATTAAACCAAATTAACCACATTACAATCATCAAGTAGTCTAAATAAACATGTAGAATCAGGCAATTGCCCCAATCAAGCCAAAAAATTCGAAAATCAAACAAACCCTAGAATTTTTTCTATTGCAAAATCAAGAACAAAGAATGAAGGAATTAAGGAAGTTACCCAAAATCACAGGCCCTCTTTCAGCCTCCAATGTCGTTGGAAAACGCCCCAAGAAATGCTCAACAACACTGATCGAACTCCCCTCATTATCTCTCTCATTTTCTCACTTCACACACACATACACCTACGCGCGCAGGGAAAGGGAGGCGGAGGAGGCTGAGGTGGCCTTCCTTGCTGGCGCTGACGTCGACGTCGAGTACGGCGAGTTGCCCAACCGCCGCCGTCACTTCTCGTGGCCGCGGACGAAGAAGGAAGAACGAGAGGTGAGACGGAGAGAGAGAGCGGATGCAGGGGAGGGAAGGAGGAAGGAAATGAAATAAGGGAAATAAATAGTAATGTTAATATATATATATGATAGATAAATTACTAGTAGGCTCTTTTATTATCAAAATAAGATATTTTTCTTTGAAATAAAATCCCTCTTTTCATTTCTAAAATTGCTTTTAAATATCTCATACCATTTTCCTTCCATTATGAACTCTTTTGGATCTAAAAATAATTTCTTCAACTCTAATTTTCTCAAATTAAGGAAGAAACTAGGCATTTAAAAATTCCCAAAATACTTCTATTTTCCTGAATTTGTTTATATAGCTCTTAAAACTCCTTAATTAATCCCAAATTAATTCTTAAATTACCACTAATCCTTAATTAAATTGTTGGGATGTTACACAAGTGATGTTGCAGTCATTCGGATCCAAAAAAGTCTTGTTTTTTCAAGTATATATCTGTAACATCCTAAAAATTAATTGAGGATTTGTGAGGGTAAATAGGAATTTATTAATGATAAATGATGGGTTATGAGAATATTTGAAGGATTTTGAGGATTTTAAAGGCCTAGTTTCTCCCTTATATGGACCATAATAATTTTGGGAGAGATTATTTTTAGGCTCAAAAGAGGTTAATATAGGAGGAAATAAATAAAGGATATTATTGGAAAATTTTGAGAGTGAAAAGAAAATTTTTTATTCAAAAGAAATATCTTATTTAAGAATTTTAGGGCCCAGTAGTATAGTGTCCACTCTGCCGACACTCCTTTCCTCGCCAGAAACTTTTACTGTGCATCAATTATTATTTCCTCAACCAATCACATTCAACTACTATTTATATATATTATATTATATTATTAATATAATATATTATTATCATATTATTATTATATTATATTATTATTTTACTATTATATATACACACACACACAGACGCCATCTGCATTCATTCTCTCTCTCTCTCACTCACGCCTCTCTCTTCGTTTCTCTCTCTTGCTCCCTCTTTCCACCATATATATTCCTATCACTGGACTTATCAGAGTCCGTCAGCATAGGAATAGTAAGTTTTTCGGCCAACTAAGCACATTTTTGGAACCCCGTAAGTCTCCTCTACATTTCTATGTTATTAGTTTTTCGATTTGTTATACTTGAAAAATTAGACCTTGTCTAAATTGGTAATTTTTAGGAGTCCTAAAATTAATAAATTGAAGCTTAGGCCTCGATTATGAGTTTTTCTGAGTAGATTTTTCATTGTTGGAAGTTTTCCTAATTATTAGGAATTTTTAGATTTATGGAAGTTTTAGAAATTGAGACTTTTAAATTATTCGAGGTGCTTATGGGTAAATTGATGATTTTTAGATGTTTATTAAGGTTATATGAGGGGATTTAATTAATTGATTTGATTGGGGTTTGCACCTAAAGAATTATTAAGGGATTATGGGATATTAAGGAATTTTATAAATAGTTATTGGAAAGATTAAATAATTTTGGATATATGTATAAATGGAGTAGAGATAAATTTTAGAGATAAAAAGGGAGAATAAATGTTAAATAGAAATTTAAAATAAGTAAGGGCAAAGAAAGGGTAGTTAGTAATTTAATTTCCAACATATAAAATTGTTGGATAAATAATTAATTGTGGTAGTATGTATGATTGTGTAGTGCTTGAATTGCACTGAGTTAGCACGGGGGAGCTGCACTATTGTGAGATTGGTGCCAGCTATCAGGTAACCGCTTTCTGCTTGTTTATGTGTGTGTGTAGTGTTAGTAAGTAATTTGAAATATTATTATTTGACAATTATGATGTTATATGGAGATGAGATTTTGAATCACAGTTGAGATATGATTGATGATTGATGAGATATGAAAATGAGATCTTGGAATATTAATATTTTTATAATAAATGTCCTGTGGAATATTATTTTGAAATGGCATAAATTTGTGATGTGAAATATTTGAAACGGAAATATATGTGGTTTTGGAAATTATTTAATATATGTATATTATGAAAATACTGGAAGGCCTGGTGCCTGATTGTGGTGTTGCATATCTATGTGTTGTATGTGAGAAATTATTTGGGTATGTGACACCGGTGAATTGGAAATTGTGCCATCACGTGATGAGGTACCCTGTTGCGCTACAGGGACTAATTGATATATTATGAGAAATAAAGGAGAGAAAGACGAAAGAGGGGATATCGCCCCTTACGGATTCAGAAAGGACAGAGATCCTTCTAATCTGTGGTACTATTCAGGGAGGGTAGAGAGTCCCTCGTGAACTGTACCGTGGTGATCAGGGGTGGGTGGAAGGTCCCGACTGGTCCCACATGTTTTCCCAACATTTCTAGTAAGATTTGTTTGGGTTGTCTGTAATTATCCATAATATATATAATATTATTGAGGATGAATTGTGATGGGTTATTCCATAATTATAAACGATGAGAAAAGATATTTGGGATCAAGATATGCATTATATACCTGAGCATGCTGTTTGAAATAATGTATATATATATGTATTCCACTGGACACCTTGCTAGCACACACCACACGTAGATGAGTAGTCAGTGGTTGCGTTTTGGGGCTACCCCCGTTGATCTCACTTTTGCAGGTCCTAGGAGCGAAGTAGGAGGTCAAGGGAAGGATCCGGGAACTTCTCACTGATATCGTGAGATACTCTGGACCAGAAGGACAGGAGGTATTGCCACATTTAGGATCATATTTGTATGATGCTTCCGCTGAACCTTGTTATTATTCTGGATAAAATTATTGTATAATACCTATTATGGTATGGTATTTTGAGAATGATGTGTGGAGTTTAATCATGTATAATGTAATTTTCTGTTATTATAATGAGAAGAAAATTATATTGTGATGATAGAGATTGGAGTTGAGGTTTGAATTAAAAAGGTAATATCTAAATATTATGGAAAGATCTTTTTCTAATTATGTTAGTTATTTTATTGAGTTAATTCCTTTTTCTAACATAGTTAGCTATATAAACGTTTTAATGTTTAATTGTGAGTGTTTAATAGTGGGATTAGGGAGTTAATGTTACAATATCATGACTGATATTGCAAATAAATCATGGGAAAAAAGACTAAACAGTGAGGAATGTACAGATTTCTTTAGGTTTAGTTTAGAAAAGAGGATTAATCCAAGGCATTTGCATCTTAGAGAAAGGAATGAATAAATCCCTCTGAAAAGAATGTTGATGTGGGATGATGAAAAGTTCTACGCCAAGTGGAAGTGAGTTCCGGCATTTTTAGACCATGAACAAGGAAAACCCCATATGAACAAGAAAAATGGCCATTTGAACAAACACTAATAAATTGTTAAAAACATGATATGTCCATACCACAAACAACGAAAACACCCATTTGAACAAGGAAAATGGCCATTTAAACAAGCACTAATAAATTGTCAAAGGCATGGTATGTCTAGACCACGAACAAGGAAAACACTCATTTGAACAAGGAAAACCCCACATGAATATAAAAAAAGGGCCATTTGAACAAGCACGTTCAAAAATGTCAAATACGTGGTATTTTCAGACTACGAACATGGAAAACACCCATATGAATAAGGAAAAAGGCCATTTGAACAATCAATAATAAATTTCAAAGACACTGCATTTTCAGACCATAAATAAGGAAAACACCCATATGAACAAGGAAAACCCCATATGAATAAGGAAAAAGGACATTTGAACAATCAATAATAAATTTCAACATGGTATTTCAAAACCACGAACAAGGAAAAAGGGCATTTGAACAAGGAAAACCCGTTATGAAAAAGGAAAATGTTCATTTGAACAATGAGTAATAAATTTTAACAACATGGTATTTTTAGACCACGAACATAGAAAAGGGGCATTTGAACAAGGAGAACCCCATATGAACAAGGAAAAACCATGTTGTTGAAATTTATTACTCATTGTTCAAATGTCATTTTTCCTTGTTCAAATAGGGTTTTCCTTGTTCATATGGGTGTTTTCTATAACACCCCAAATTTTAAGAAAGAGAAAATAAGGAAATATTTGGAATCTTGGGGTATTATTTTATATTTAAAAAGTTTTATAAGTAAATTTGGGGATTAAAGCATATCTAGATAAATTATTTTTGGAATAAACTCAGATAAAATTGTAAGGGAAATGGTAATTTAAATTTTCAAAGAATGGCATAAAGGGAAAGAGGAAAAATAGTAGGAAATGAAAAAATGGATGTCTGTCCCTAGTTGAAAATATCTTGAGTTATAAGCAGAAGGGCAAAATGGTAATTTACCATTTTAAAAATATCTCTCATATATTTTCATATTTCTCTTCCTTTCCTGTCACTCTCCCTGCCCTCTCTCTTTCTTCGATCACGTTTCCTCTCATCCTTACTCTCTCTGCTTCTTCGTTTTCTCTTCCTCATCAGCGACGTTTAATGGCGATGAAGGCAAGTCCCGGTGGCGATGAGCTCCGTTATTATAGGTAAAGCTTGGTTCGATTATAGGTGAGCCTTCTCTTCTTCATTTTATCCTCTGTTCCTCCGATTCGTGTGAGATTAAAGAGGATTCGATTTGGGGGATTTAGGGTGTTTTAGGAGTTCTAAACCGATTAAATCAAAGGTTAAGGTTAGATTTTGATTTTTCCCTAAAGCAATTTGAAAGTAGTTAAAGGTATATTAGAGGGGATTAAGGCTATTACATGTTTAATTTTTGGAGCTTTGTACTGATTCTGGTTTCTTATTCCTCTGCTTCCGATTTCTCTGTTTGGGTGGCCTCTGTGCACTGATGAATTTTCCTCTGATTTCAACATAGAATGAAGTTAATAATTGTTTAGAAGTTATTAGTTGTATGGTGGAGATGTTCTTTGTCACTGTAAGGTTGATTTTGGAACTCTTCCCTTCTTACTCTGCTTTTGAATCCTGGTTGGGATTTTCTAGTGGGGTTCTTTTCACTTATTGGTTAATTTCTCTTTGGTTTAAAAAGACAAAAATAGGGGTTCTTTATTTAAGAGAAGGAATGATGAATCCTTAACTCTATGTCTTGTGTTTTGGTGTGTTCATATACTCTATTGTGTGCTAAATATAGTTGAGAAGGTATGTTGGATTAGAAAATTGTGATTCTTTGTTACTTGAGATTAAATGGAACAAAGGAATAAGGTTTAAGGGATTGTTGAGGATTAAGTATTGGTTAATGAATGCTTTGTGAAATATAGCCCGAGAGTTGGAAAATCTGTATCTACATGCAAAGCCTCGCATTTTCATTACAAATTGGAAGTGAGAGTAATAGATAAATTGATACATTGACTTGAAGTAGAGGATGGATGCTTATATTTGGTTATGTAAATTTTCAATGGTTGTATGTTTTGTTTTTAGTTCAGATTCCGATTTCTCTGTTTAAAGTGTTCTTCATTGCCGAATTTTTCTAGTTGCTGACCCTAACCCAGCAAAATTTGTGATTAAAGGTGTCCATGAGTACGTTAGAGTTGATTCCTATGTTTTCTTGTGCGTGGTTTGAAAAGGGTTGAGATTTTTGGACATACTTTACTGTTGCTCTACTCTGTCTTTACAAAAATTAAAGTAACATGAAGTGAAATTTGCTTAATAATGTAAGGAATTCAGCAGACTTTTATGGGAAAGTGCTTAAGTAGGATATGCATACTGGTTTCTTTCACTGAATCTTAAGATTTGCCAAGCCAAACCCTTGTTTTGTTGAGTTTATACTGTGGTTGTCTGAACCTTGCAAAGGATAAATGTTTGGATTGGATAATTATTAAGTGTAATAGAGAGTTGTTGATTTGGATCATAAATATTCAGTTTGTGGTTTTGAAGTATTGGTTTAGATTGATTTAGAGTAGTATGGATTAATGAGTTTGGATAAGTTAAGCTATTAAAGTTCTAGGTGAAGAACAAGAACTCTAACCAAGTAAACTTGCAATATCAGTGTGATGAGTTTAGACTATATTGGAGGGTTAAAAGTTAGTTGGAATTTGTTGTTTGAAGGTTTCAAGAAGTGAAGTTGTTTACCTTGAGATATCTAAAATGTTAGGTAATCGGTTGAAGTTTGGGAAGACTCAATGATTTAAATATGGTTTAATCCCTTTGATTTTTCCTCTAGTTTTAAAGCTATCCAAAACATGGGGGTTTTATTTGAATCCTTGAGGTTTGGATTGTAATGTTGATGCTTATTTATGTTAAATCAGTGGTTATCTAGAATTTGTAAGAGTTTTTAAGAGTTAAAAATTCTATTTAAAGGAGTATAGATAGTCATTAATCATCTTCCAAAGAATGATGAATTATAAGTGTGTGAGGTCCCTATCGTATGAATTGAATCTTAATTATATTTCTCAGGGTTAGACTTATGGGTAAAATCTCCAATTACAATCAAGTACTTTAAGAAGAGTTATAAACAAGTATGATGTTGAATAAATAGGCTTGAATTCATGATCTAAAACCTTAGGACATTAGTTATGTCTCTTTAAAACAGTGAAATGATTTTTGAAATTGAAAGGCCAAAAGGTTGCAGGTTTTATAATTTGAAGGTGACAATGTTCGTTTTAGTATGGATAATGTTTGAATCTGAGTTTTTTATTTACAGTCTTGAGGTTTGGAGAGGTAATTGGGTGTTGAAGTATTGTTAGAGTATATTTTAGAAACATTTTAAGTTTTGCTAATTGTTATCTCTAAGCATTTAATACCTAAGTTTGAGATTTAGTTCATAGTTATAGGCTTTAGATGGGTTGTTGATAATTAGCACAAAGATTGTCTAAACTGATTTATGGCCGCTGTTGTGAGATTTTTTGAAGGTTTATATGAGTATTGAAGTGATACATTAATGTTTTAGGCTCTCAAACCTAAGACTATTTTGAAGTATGATTTTTCGAATATATATTGATAATTGGCTGATTTTAGCAAAATGACTTATGAAGGGTAAATGATGTTTAGAAACTGGAAATTCCAGATTTTATTGAAGGATGTGATTTTATTTATGATACTTTATGAGTGAAGTTTAAATCTGTTATGTTTGCTACTCAATGTCTTCCCAGAGTAAGTGATTTCCTAGCTATCCAATCTATTTCATGTAAACTGAATGATGAAGATAATGCATATAAGTGTCGATGTGATATGGTGTATTCTTCTTGACAGTTTTAAGATCATAATAGTAGAGGTTTAAAAGCTAATTCTAGTTGTTGTTTTGAAATTCCTAATTGTTAGAAAGAATAGTTTAAATTATTAATCAAACTTTGAGAACAAGAAAGATTAATTGGAATAAATTAATTAAATGATCAGCTAATTATAACAAATCGTGATTTTTCACATATATAAAGAATTGGGTAGAATTAAATAAGTTAGGATCTGAGAGAGACGCATAGTAACTATATAAAAAAATAAGTATTAATATATTATTTATATGATATGTGTAACACCCCAAAATTTTAAAAATAGATATAAGGAATTATTTAGGGTTTTTGGAATGTTATTAAAAATATTAAAAAGCATTAAAAATAAATTTATGATGTTTTACGTATTTTTAATAATTCTTAAGGCTTATTTTCTTTAGAAATCAAGGAGAAATAATTAGAAGATAAAAATTTAATTTTCAAAAAGAGTAATAAGGCAATATTTAGAATCTTGGGGTATTGTTTAAATTTTAAAAAACTTTATAAATAAATTTAGATATTGAAGCATATCTAGAGAAACTATTGTTGGAATAAATGCAGACTAAATTGAGAGGGCAATAGTAATTAAAATTGCTAAAGAGGGGGATAATGGGGAAGAGTAAATGAAAATGACAATATTTGTCCTTAGTTAAAAATATCTTTAGTTATAACAGGAGGGGTAAAATTGTAATTCATCTAATTAAATATCTAACAATCCTTATCTTGTTAAATACATACCCCCACGTGTTCCATCTGTCTCACTCATCTCTCATTCACGTCTCCCTCCCAGCCCTCACCCTCTTTGTTCTCTCTGCTCTCCCTCGACTCTTCACTGTGCCAGCTGTAGCATCTAGAATTTTCTACTATATTATAGCAATTTTAATTGAATTATAACCACTTTTCAGTGTCCGAAGCCTAGAAATACGGAAGATTTAAAACTTTTTCCTTAAAACATTAAACCAACCTTTGATCAGTTGGAATGGGCTTTTCAGACAAATTGGATCAATTTAAAACTCTTTATAAAAATAAGCGGTTAATAAAACAATTAAAAGTATACTAATCCTCTTAGGGTATCTATTTTCAATTCATAGAGCTTGGGACATTTAAATCCCATTTTAAAATTATATAATTCTATTTTCTATACTTTCCACTATTAATAATTTAAATTTACATCATATACAGATAACCTTTCTTTCTCAAAACATAAATTTAATTTCTTCATCTAGTCACCTTCCAGCACTCCTGCCTTATTTCACCCATCTCACTATATTCCAGCTTCTCTGAAAAACAATAGTTCAACGCAGTTTATGTCATTAACTGTAACTTTTATGCATGCATTGTCATGTATATATTTTATAAACCTTTGCAGATAATACACTTATACATACTTCTTGCGCTACATTTTCTACCAGCCACTGATAACAATATATTTGTTAACTAGTGGAGGTTCTACCTACAGGACTTCTCGTTATAGCATTTAAAGCTATAACTAACTGATTTGGCAAAGGGGTAGCGAACCACCTAAGCCTGGAATATTCCATAAACTTCTATGCAGGAATTAACAAGGTTTATCACCTTCATGCATAATGTAAACTTGCAACAGATATTACAAAATTATACATGCAATTCTTTTAATGTAATGAAATAAACTACTACCTGAACTCCAAGCTCAGTCCTTATTTGTTCCTTTCCTTTCCACTGACATTCTCAACTTATGTTACTATCAAGACCTATTGACATTTAATATAAACAGTAAATTAATACCTAAGCTTTTATATAATTATTCAAAGTCTCTCTCGGGTCCTAATATACTTAATAAAACCCCATTCTTTATATCTTGTATATGTAGGTTTCACTTTAAATATTTTGACCCTTTTAAAATTAAAAAGCCACTTAAGATAATTCATTTCAATTAATTATTCTAATTCTCATTATCATCTTTTCCGAAATTAAATATAAAAATCACAATGACTTAACCATAATTAATCTATTAACCATTGCCATCTTTTACCATATATTAATTCCTTATTTTTGTACAGTATAATTTTAATCTTATCAGAATCATAGCTTACAATTGATTCACTGTTGTCACTGAAAATGTTGTTTAAGAGAACGGAAATAGAATAGAGGTTTTAAATCATAGTTAAATTTAATTTTTAACTCTATCATTACTTCCTACCATTAAAATACAGAGCAATCAGACATAAAACCAGACACAGAAATAAATTCAAACTTCTAGGAATTTATAATTTCCAACTTAACAGCCCATGTCTAAACTTTAAGATCCTCAATCAAGGTATAATGATTAATACTAAATCCTTAGTTGTATCTCTAATAGTCTCCTAAAATCACAACCCTATTTCCAGTTCCAGAAATGATATCATGCCCAATCAAGCCGATTAAATCATGTAACTCTCCATCGTCATAATGTTCAACACATAATCATCCTATCTCACCTCTACCATCCCTAAGATGGTTACTACAAACTAAATTACCACTTCAAGAATCAACTCTTCTCCTTTGAACTTAAAGTCAATACTTCACATGTCCACATTCTCAAGCTATCTTTATCAATCAATCCACGCCTGATACATTAAACTAATTCATATACCAATAAATTAATTATTATTCTTCACAAGGATCTGAAACAACCTTTACTCCTATCTAACCCATCGTCTACCTTCTTTAGTTATTTCCAAAATCACTCCCATATCTAAATTGAACCAAATCAGGGAAGTAATCATCCTTCACAAAAGAGCATAAACACTAACAAAACTCATAGTCTCAAGTTAACAATTCACCTTTCAAGCTGTTAATTCCCATCACCAATACGAATCATCAGAATCTACTAATTTATCCCCATTCTAACTAATCATAGAAGCCAGAATCAAACTTTGACTAAAATACATCTTCCTATTTCACTTATAGCAAAACCAATGACTTCATGTTATCAAACCACCAGACACCAAGTATACTCCCCTTAATAGTATTTATGAAACCTCTAAAAACTTAAAATCAATTCTACATAAATACTTGCTTTATCATGTTAAGTTCTAATAATGTGAACCTTACAATAATCCTTCCTTCTTACAAATCATTGATTAAATAACATATTAAAGAAACAGTTAATACCTCATCAGATTAATCAAACCATTTTAATCCATAATCCATAACATTTTAGAACCATTAGATTACCTACTAATATTTAAGGACTTTAAACAAGAAACAATTCAGATTCATCATCCTCTTTAACCCAGAATTCATTTACAATTCAAATCTGTCCTTAATAACCTTAATTCACATTTAATCAAAATTCTAAGCTATATACAATCAAACAACGGTTAATCCTTCATCTTATCCTTGTCAAAGAACCATTAACAAATACCTTCAACATGATTCATTTCAACTAAACCTTTAATAACATCTTCTTCCTCTCAATTCCATAATATTTGTTTATAATTTATCTTATCCCCAATTTCAAATTTAAACTATAAATAGCTGAGCTCCAAGGTCTCCCACTAAGGCATAATCATCATCACTTTATTTATTTCTCATAAAGAAATTCCAAGTTTACTAATAATAACAAAGTCTCCGATATTAACAATGTCTAACTACACGTAATCTTTTGATCTTACTAACAACAATTCCTAAAACAACCACTATAAATGAAACTCAAATTCTTATCAACCCAAACAACCATTCATATCATATTTAATACTCATTCCAACTAGTTGTATTTTTAAGATTTTGAACTCCAAGCTTTCCTATAAATACAGTCACCATTTCATCAATTGTTCCCTTTTTCCCTAAACTTGTAATCTATACCCCAAATGATCAAAATCCACAACCATCTTCTTAACTCTTTAAACCAAGCTTCAATAATATAGCTTTACAAATTCTAATTATTGTCTACATATTTCAAAACACACAACCTGCACACACATAGGGAAGAAGCCAAAGTTTCTAACAAACATCAGCAGCTATTATGCTCCCTGACCGAATAGAGAAACAAAGGGGATAGTGAAACAGAACAGAACGGAGAGCAGAGGAAACAGAATTTCCAACAATCATTCAACAAAATCCAATAATCAACACCTCCTGATTCCCATAATCCAACGGACCCGAGAGAAAAGAGAAGAACAGAGAAATCAAAATCATACCTAAACCATCAATATTAATTTTATCCTTCCTTAATCATATTCAGCAGCAAAAATTCACATAGCAGAGACACACAAAATCTTCAGACCAAGCAAAACAGAACATAGAAGAAAGAATCGGATGGGACAGGGGCAAGAATTGGACACTTCCACAATAACCACAACTCAACATGCAAAATCATTATATGTTTCTATCCTAATCTTAACTTAAATTAATCACCAATTATCAACCCTTCAAATCCCAGAAATCGGCAGAACCAGAAGAAGAACAGAGATATCAGGTTTGCCCAAAATCAGAAATTTCAACGTACAAAGCACTCTATGAACCTAAACTCACTCCCAATCACGTTTAATTAAACTTTAGTTCAGTTATTGCTTGAAATTTCGCCCAAATCATCGCCCATGAACAGTACCCGATTTTGGGGTTTTGCACCTATCAACCAAATACCAAACCCAATATTCGAAATCTTCCCCAAATCCCCAAAATCGAAGCTCAAATCTCAATTCTACAGGTTTAAGAACCTTAAATCCTTCAAACTCGAATTGATTCTCCCCCCAAACTCGTCGGAATAGGACGAAAAGATGAGAAAGACAGAGGAATGGGAGCTCACCCACAGTTACTCAAGCCTTGGACGTGTTCTGGAGCTTCTTGCCGCCGGCCATCTCTTCGTCCGCCGTCAATCGTCGCTGATGTGCTCGAAGGAAACGGAGGGAGGTGAGAATGGGAGAGGACTCAGGGAATAGAGGGAGAAAGAGAGTGGTGATGATGATCATAAATGAAAGAGAGGGAGAAATAATTAAAAGGAAAGGACACGTGGGAATAAGATAAGAAAGGAGAGAAGCTATTTTAATAGGTTAGTTTACCATTCTGCCCTTACCATTTTAACTGAAGATATTTTTAACTAGGGGCAGATATTGTCTTCTTCATTTCCCTTTTCCTATTTTTCTCTTAAATGTAATTTTATGTACCATTATCATCTAGAAATAGACCTGAATTTGTCCCTAAAATAATTTCTCTAGATATGCTTTAATTTCCAGATTTATTTATAAGACTTTTTAAATGTCAAACAATACCTCAAGATTCTAAGTATTCCCTTATTTAAATTTATCTCCTAACTATTTTTCCTTAACTAATAAAGAAAATAAACCTTAAAAGTTATTAAAAATACACCTGGCCTCATAAATTTATTTATAAGGCTGTTTAATTTTTAAATGCCATTCCAAGACTTTAAATAAATTTTTATTATCTTTTTTCTCCAAATTAAGTTTTATCTCCTAATTATTTCTCTTTATTTCTTTAAGAAAATAAGCCTGGAAATTATCAAAAATGCCTAAATATCATAAATTTATTTTTCAATGCTTTTTAATATTTTAATTACATCTCTAAAATCTTAAATAATTTCTTATTTTCTATTTTCAAAAATTTGGGGTGTTACACCAACGGCGATCGGTAGCGAGAACGGTGACGCACGACGGTGGAGACGCATGGGAAGTTTGGGGTAACCTTTGGTAAGTCCCTTCCTTCCATTTTCTTCCTCTGCTGTTCCGGTTTGTGCGAGATTGGGGGGGATTGATTCCGATTTTAGGGGTTTTTGGAGTTCCTAAATCCATTAAACTGAAGTTAGGCTGTGATTATCACGATTTGGGGAGTAATTTCGAGTGAAAAATTGAGTTTCATTGAGTTTCTTCAAAAGCCCTAAAATCTGTTCACTGTTCGTCAGAGCCTCTACTTCAATTCTTCTGTTTTGAATTGTTCCTAAGCCTAATTAAATTAATTGGAGGTAAGATAAGGCTAATGGATTGGATTATATGTTGAATTTTGGGGTGGTTCTTGGTCTGCCTGATTTTTCCTCTGTTGGCCGAGTTCTTGCTCTTGTTCCTGTGATTCTTGTTTCTCTCTGTGATTTTCGTTTTTAAGCATGAATAGAAGGATGAAATTGATGTTCAATGGTGTTTAATTGGATGTAAGAAATTGTTGTAATTTTTCTTCTTCTTGGTCTGCTCTGCTCGGCCAGGTACAAGGAAAGGGGGAGGAAATTTAATTAATGTTAAGCTTGAATTAGAGTTTATTATGTGTAATTGAAGCTCTTTGATGATGGTAGAAATTATGTTCCTCTGTGTGTATGTATTCGGTTTGGCAGAGAGGAGAAGGAGGAAAAAGGGGCATTTATGTATAAGGGAGTTCTTGTGATTCTTTGTGTTGTTGTGTATGTAAATGCTACTATAAACTTCAATAAAGGTAAAAGTAGAAATTAAATGTGTCCAAGTTAATGATGAGTTTAGGATTCAGAATTAAACCCATAAATTGTTTTGTTTCCTTTGTTGATATTTGGCAAAAAGCTTTGACTCTTCTAGGTAAATGTTATAAATGAAGTTCAGTTAGGAATTGAAGCTGAAAGGGATGTTGTTGTTGGATTTTTCTATTCAGCTTTGAGTGTGTAAGATATGTTAGAAGATAAAAAATGGAATAAGTAATGTTGTTTTATAAGTTTGTTGGTATTATGTTTGAATTAGAACTTATATTTAACTTTATGAATTGTAATTAGATTGTTATTGAAATGAATAAAGAACCTTCTGATTAAATTTCTTTGATTTCCGTTACTTTCCTTTGATGTTTGGAATTCTTGATTGAATGTTGATGTAATATAGGGAAAGCTTTAAATTAATTGGGTTGTTTTAAAACTAAGCGTTATACAAGGAAAATGTTAATGAGAAATTTAAGTTTGAAGCTTTGAATTAGTTATAAATTTCTTTTCAAAAATTCTTAAAGATGAATTAGTAATTCTAGTGTTAATCTCAAGAAGATGTTTGATAGCTTTAGAAATAAATTATCTAAGATTAGAATTAATTCACATGTTGTTGTTGTGTAGTAGAATTTGGGAACTTACTAAAGCTTATTGATAATTCATTAATTCAAGTGATTTAAGTGTGCATTTTGGGTGAAAATTAGTGAATTAATTGGTTGATAATTGCATTGTTGTTTAATTAATTTTAAGGTGCACTTGATTGATGAAATTTGGTATTAAATATGATTTTTATGGTTTTAATTGTAAAAATTCCAGATTTACCTTTTATCTTTACTTCTTGCTTTCATTCTTTTGACAGGGGCAGAGTTGGGATTAAAGAGAATAAGGGCAGAACACGCTGAACAGAGGAGAGCTTGAGTTGTGTAGCTGCTGTCACGATGCTAAGGCAGAGAGGAGGGGTTTCGGTTGCAGCGGCATAGAAAAGAGGAGAGCTTGAGAGGCATTTCGGTTTGCCATCGTGGCCATGTGGGCCTGAACAGAATTAGTTAAAACAGTGGAGTTCACAGAGGCTAAGAAGGGAAGGACCGAAAGGCTGAATGTAGCTGAGCTTTTTGTCCAGATTCGTATGGGAGAATTTATTCTGTCCAGGTGCATTCGGAGGGTTGTTATTTTTGAATATATATTCAGTCACTGAGGAATTCAGAGCATTCCTTCATTTCATTTACCATTCCATTTCCTTTTCTCCCATTCTTCCTTCACCGTTCCATCGTCTTCACCTTCCTTCTCCATTCCTTCATCACCATTTCCGAATCTGAATCAATTTGAATCATCCTGTGACATGAGCAAAACCGAAGCGATCGTGGTTGATTTACAAGCAATGAGAGGCTAAAGATTCTTTGATTTCTCTTTAGCGGAAGCCTACTTCAGAGCCAAATTTCCTTCAATATTAGGGAGTCTCTACATCCTTTTACTCTGTTCTTAAGAGATTCATGATCTAGTTGCATCTTGAACTATATATGTAGTATAGGATGTTTGTGCATTTAATTTGTTCTTCAACCAAGTTGTTTCTGAACTTGATTCTTTGTAATTCAGTTTATGATATTCATCTAGTTGATTGGATTTCATTGATTGAATGAATGAAATTGGAGCATTTCTAGTTGAAATGTTACTCGTTTGGATTGTTGAATTACAATTCTATGCATATTAATCTTTGGTATTCATAATTTTCTAGGTTAATTGTATGCCTTAGTTAGGAATGCAATTAGAATAGAGATTGTGATTTGTATCAAAGAGAATCTCTAATTTTCCATTGGCAAGGAAGGATTAAGCTGAAACTCAAGAGGAATCTCTCACCATTGACATATCTTTCTCCTTACATTTTCACACTCCATTTTCTGTCTTAAGCATTTCTTTTAATAGAAAAACACAAAAAGAATTAGTTAGTGTTAGATAGCTTGAATCTGAAATTTGGTTTAATTTGTAAGAACTTTACAATTTAATCACATGTCTAGCCAAAAAAGTGTGGAATTCGACCTAGGTTGTCTCACTATGCTATAGAGAGTAATCTAATTAATTTTTGAGGCCTGTACGATAAGGCTAATCACTTATGTATAAGATTTTACTGCATTAAGCATGTGACTAAAATGTTAGTCCATCTTTACGTGTTTTAAACATACCAATCATAGTATTAATTAAGAAGTTGGGTATTTTGTAGTTTATTAATTCCATGTTCCAACCTGTTAACTAATGTATTGAGTTGATTATAAGCTACTTGTTGTGAATATGTTATTGTGATGAATTTGTGATGTTTGGTTTTGATTTTATCTCTAAATGCTAAATGATTAAAGGATTTAAGAAATGCTTTGGGTGTAAGTCTATTTACAATTTAAAGTCTTTAAGATTAATACAATATAATACGTGTAAAGAGTTTATAGAGATCAAAGTTTGTGTTATTAGGAAATTATGAAGTTCACTAGTAAATAAGTGGCGTTTGTTTCTAATTGAATCAGAAATATATTATTATAAAGTTAGATTATTATTGGGTGAGTTATAATGTTAGTTTGTTTTATGTCATATGCAGAGTTGTACTTATAAAAACTATTAGTCAAACATTGAGAATAAGAAAGATTAGTTGGAATAGAATAATTAAAAGTGACTATTTGATTTTAAATGGTCAGGCTCCTTATAATAAATTAAGTTGAAAGTAATTATTATAAATGTGGAAGAAAAATATGATAATTAAAAATTTATTTTAAATCTATTGAATTTAATTAGGTAAAGTAAGTTGTTATATATGTTATTGTATGATGTAAATTTGATTTAAAGTAATTAAAGATACATTGATGCTTGTGTTTGTATATGCTTGTATTGTCTGATGCTTAAAGTTAGAAATATTGATTTAAGAAATATATTAAAAAGGGAAGGATAGAAGGATATAATATCATAGGAACGTGAGAGATGCTTAGTAATTACATGAAAGCATAGATATTAATTTATTATTTATTATATGAAAGTATAGGTCCTGATAGTGTTATAGACGTACTGAGGCAGCGAAATGGAAAAGAGCTAGCTAAGGTTTGAAGTTGCGGTACAGGTAGCAGTTTATTTCATTACATTAAAAGAATTGCATGTATAATTTTGTAATATCTGCTACAAGTTTATATTATGCATGAAGGTGATAAACCTTGTTAATTCCTGCATAGAAGTTTACTTCCCAGTTTATGGAGTACTCCAGGTTTAGGTGGTTCGCTACCCCTTTGCCAAACCAGTTAGTTATAGCTTTAAATGTTATAACGAGAAGTCCTGCAGGTAGAACCTCCACTAGTTGACAAACATATTGTTAATAGTGGCTAGTAGAGCATGTAGCGCAGGAAGTATGTGTAATTGTGTTATTTGTTCAAGTTTATGAAACATATACATGACAATGCTAGCATAACAATATATGTTAATAAAAGAAACTGCTATTGGGAGATTTCCAATCTCACCCCCTCCCCAAACATTTTCAGTACGCAGGATGGGAGAAGCTAGCGGGGGAAGACGATTAGACAAAGGAATTAGGATTATAATTTGAAAAGTAAGAGGTAGTTAAATATTTTAGTAATGTTATTTGTATATGTTGTAAAATTAAATTATTAAATTAATAGTAGAAAGCATAAAACATAGAGTTGTATAAATTTATTAAGGGATTTAAATTTTCTAAGTATTATGAATTATGAATAGACACCATAATAGGGTTAGTGTACTTTTAATTGTTTTATTAACCACTTTATTTTATAAAGAGTTTAAGTTGTTCCAATTTGTCTGAAAAGCCCATTCCAACAGTAATAAAGTTGGAACACTGTTTGAAAAGAAAAGGTTTAAATTTATTCGTATTTTTAGGGCTTCTAATATTCATAAAAGTGGTTATAATTCAATTAAAATGCTATAGTATAGTAGTAAAATCCAAGTGTTACAATATGTGCAAATATAGGTATTGGTAGTGATCTAAGTTCATCATGGTAGCAAAAAGGAAATGAGTTGGTTAAGGACTAAGTTTGGAAATACAGGTAGCAGTTTATCTCATTACACTCAATTGCATGTATAATTTTGTAATACATGTTGCATTTAAATGGTAAGTCTTTTATTCCTTTTATGTTTGGAGTACTCCACGGTTTAGGTGGGTTGCTCCCCCTTTGCTAGATCAGTTACGTTATAGCTTTAAATGTTATAACGAGAAATCCTGCAAGTAAAGCATCCATTAGTTAACGAAGATATTGTAATCAGTGGTTAGTAGGTGCAGATCGCACACAGATTAGTAGGATAAATGCTATCATTATTTGTAAAGGTTTATAAAATGTATACATAACAATGCATGCATGAAATTTACAGTGAATGACATAAACTGTGTTGAACTACTGTTTTCAAAGAAGCTGGTAGATGGTAAGATGGTTGAGATAAGACAGAAGTGCTGGAAGAGGATGAGGCGCAGAAAATAAGATGATATTTTGAAAAGCAGGAATGTTTGTTGTACTATAGTAGTTGAATGTTTTAGTAGTAATGTTTACATATGATATAAGATTAAAAGTATCAAGTTAATAGCGGAAATCATAGAAAATAGAAATATATACATGTATAAAGAGATTTAGACTTCTCAAGAACTATAAATAAAGGATAGATACCCTAAGAGGGTTAATGTACTTTTAATTGTTTTATGAACCACTCTGTTTTAGAAAAAGTTAAATATTTTCGTATTTTTGGGCTTCTGGCATTGAAAAAGTGGTTATAATTCAATTAAAATGTTATAGTATAATAGTAAAATTTTAGGTGTTAAATTTTCCTTGTTCATGGCCTAAAAATACCATGTATTTGATATTTTTGAACATGCTTGTTCAAATGGCTCCTTTTTTGTTCATATAGGGTTTTCCTTGTTCGTGATATGGACATACCATATCTTTGACAATTTTTTAGTGCTTGTTCAAATGACCATTTTCCTTGTTCAAATGGGTGTTTTCTTTGTTCGTGGTCTAGACATACCATGTTTTTGACAATTTATTAGTGCTTGTTCAAATGGCCCCGTTTTCTTGTTCATATAGGGTTTTCCTTATTCATATGGCGGTTTTCCTTGTTCGTGGTCTAGAAGTGCCGGAACTCACATCCACTTGGTGTAGAACTTTTCATCATCCCACATCAACATTCTTTTCAAAGGGATCTATACATTCCTCTCTCTAAGATGCAAATGCCTTGGAATAATCCTCTTTTCTAAACTAAACCTAAAGAAATCTGTACATTCCTCACTGCTTAGTCTTTTTTTCCATGATTTATTTGCAGTATTAGTCATGATATATTTTTGAAAAAAAAACAACTTTTTTGGATCCGAATGATTGCAACATCACTTGTGATTTTCGATTTCTTCATGTATTTTTTTCAAAGTGAAATTGTGAGAGGCAAGAGTCTTATGCAAGAAAAATAAAGGGAGAAGGCGATGTAAAAGCTGCAACTAAACATCTTGATGAGAGAAAGAGGGGGATTGAAGAAGAATGTGTCATGTGGGTGGGTGGCCTATATTTTTATTAAATTAAATGGGGTTATTTTTGTCTATTGCCTCCCCAATTTAATATCAATTTCCCCTCAAAAGACTTAAATGAAGTTTTAGATTCTTTTGATCCTTCTTTTATATTAAATTGCTATTGAGGTCCTATAATGAAATTCTCCCTATTTTTTGGGTCAAGTATTCTTCAACTCACATGATATTGTATTCTTTATCACTCATCTTTGAATATTTTCTTCCGTGATTTCTGTTCAATCTTCTCAATGACATTTCATCAAACAAGTTTGCTCTCATAATCAACGAACCCCCCCTTTTATCTATTTGATTCTAATCAATTCGATCATTCAGTCGGTATACTGTGTTTTTCTGATCATAGGTGTATCGTGTATCTGAGTAAACAAATACTCCAGAGCAAAGTTCGGTGACCAAAATGCCCCTCAAAATATTTTTAACAATGTGGGATTTAGGCTAAAGTACCCCTACTTGACCAAGTGACCTTCACAAGACAACAGTGTTTTCATATTCAATTTATTCATATAGTTGAACAAAAATACATGTCTTGGGTTTTGTTTTCACAAATGGTCAAGTTGAATTTCCCGTCTAGATTGTTAATAAACCCGTATAATTTGTGAACTTTTAATACAATAATTATTAATCTTTTGTGAGAAGGGAAGTAAAGGTGGAACAATATTTGTCAAAACTTATGAAGCATTTTAGGCCCATGCCTAAATTACTAATATCAAATCAATACATGGATGCAATGTGAGAATGGATGATGATCTGGTTTGTGTCATCTTTATGTGATACACATGCATCTTGAGCCATATTCCTATGCATACACTTCACTTATTACTTGTAGATGTAAATTGGATTTGCTTAATTATCGCGTGCATTCAATAGATATGTTTGAGATGTGGTCAGTACATACTGCTATGGACTATGGTGGAAGTAGGCAAGGAACCCCTGCATTTCCCCAATCTCACCCCTCCATTTGATCTAATGGCCCATAATTGGGAGGCACGTGCTGCTTACCAGAAAGGATGTAGTGCCTCTGGCTCGCGTCCCAGTTCCTTACCTCCTGTGGGTGGGGATGGGGGAGGGGATGCATATGGGATTCCTTGTAGGATTAGGAATCTTCAAAAGCTGTGGCAGTTGGAGTTTTACAACAACTCCATAACTAGGAAATTTCCAATCGGGTTCAGAATTCTCACAAGCCCTGCGAAGTTAGATGGATCAATGAATCAACTTGAAGGAGATCTTTCTAAGTTAAGGTTCTTGACAAATCTTGTTTCTTTCCAATTATTTGAAAACAAGTTAATAGGGGAAATCCCACCTAAGTTCAGTGAATTCCAAAAACTCGTGAAACTCTCTCTGTACACCAATCAATGATCAGGGCCCATTCCTCATAAAATTGGATCTTGAGCAGATTTTGATTTCATCGATGTGAAGTTGGTGGGTGGGAGGCGAAGAGGATAGAGCCGTTGGTGCCATATAATTACGGGAAGGTGAAGGAGAGCCATGAATCAGTGCTTGTGTTGAACGAAGGGGAGATATTTTTTGGGTCTCACCCTTTTGCGACGAATCTAGAAAAGATGCTAAGGAATTTGTTGGAGAAAATGGGATGAGATGAGTGATTTGTTATGGGCCGTTAGATCAAATGGAGGGGTGAGATTGGGGAAAAGGAGGGAACAAGGAGAGTGAGGAAATGCAGGGGTTCTCAGTCGGGTGCAAGCTAAGCAAAATGCAAAAAGCACAAATTTTACTTCCTCTGTTCTTAAATATAAAACATAGTTGACTTTTTTTTTTGGAAAGATTAAAGAAGTTAACCGAGTCACTTAATTATAACGTAGTTTGTATATTATTAAATTATATGTTAACTTATCAGTCAAATAATCTAATTTAGAGAAAAAATTTAGGCAAATCAATTTATAAATAATTTATTTGACTTTTTTAGGATTTTCTAAAAAAAGTCAACTAGATCATATATTTAAAAACAGATGGAATAATAAATTAGCTACAACAATATCCGTTGTTAAGTTGGAATAGGATATCTCCGAAATTTACGATGGAATTTTATCTTAGCCAAGAAAATATTTTGTTGTAAAGTAGCAATAAAATTTTTACCACGAATTATTTAACGTAAGTAAAATATGCAACAGAAAAAATTTCGCTGTAAATTTTATAGCTGGATTGATTAGCATCGGAAATCTCAAGTTTTAATGTGTTATTTTTTATAGTGAAATGCCACAATGAGTTAAGGCCATTCTATGCCTCAATGAAGCCCCCCACCCAAAATTTAGCAATAGAAAATAGCACTTTCAGTTTGTCTTCCAGACATGCTTCGTCAATTTCAGCGAAAAAATGAATTTAGGTAGCATATAAATCATCTATAGAAAAGGGTACGTTTTCAAATGTTATTGTACTGAACAATACAATAATCAAAAGTCAAAGTGCAATTTACTCCATCAAGTTCATAATCCAAGTAACTCCATCTAATTCATCATATTTTTATGGTTAACTCATTAGATATGCTTTCAACTGAAATTTTTTTAACTTTACCTATTTTAAATAAATGAAGTTTCCAGCGAAAGAAAAAAAAAAGTCACATTTGAATATTAATTGCATGAGAAAAAAAGACAAATAAGCATTATTTACTCTTGGGGTGATTTATATTATGGACCAATACATTGTACTCTATGTCCTTAATAAAAAAACCTATTTAAAAAGTTGAACTTTGTCTTTGATATAAGATCTAATTCTAACTTTTGTCAATCTTATTCAAAATTACTCCTATTTAAACTCATTCAATAATAATCAAGTCAAAGGAGTGAATTATTAAGGAAGATGGTTATTGGTTAGTGTGTTTTAGGCAAAAAAAAAAATGTCATATTAATTAATTTAATTATAATCCTTAATATGATCAAATTAAATAAGTAGATCATATATTTATGATTGGAAAATAAGAAATAATTATGTATTATTAGCATGAGAAAAAAAAAATAGTCGAGAAGGAGGTTCATCTTATCCGATTAATAATAGTTATACATATTCCCTTGATGCAATAATGCACTCGTATTGTCAGTAGTTATGATATGAAATGTTGAGGATAGGACTTTTATGTCATCCTCGTCGATCCTTCTGTATTTTGTGATTATCTCATGTGACTAACACCATCAATACAAACAAATCATTTCTCCAAATTAATGTTTCAACGCATCATTATTGTTTTGGGTAAGTAGTCAAAATTATTTTCTTCAAATAACATAATCTCCAGACTAAATTGAGCCAAATAAGATCTTGTAGATGTAGAGTCTCTCCAGTGATGATGTTCTCCACGTCAAAATACCATTATTAACATATCACATAAAACATAGTGCAAGTTCATGAGATTCGTCAATTGTGAAAAAAATAATATATTTAAGCTTAATTCAGTTTAATTTCTAATTCAATTGAATTTCTTTCAATGCGCAAAAAAATTTTAGGCACATAATTAAAGGGAAAATTTTCTAAATAAACAGAGAGAAAATTGAAGGGTGAAAATTGGGCCCGTATATAAGATAATTGTTTAGAGTATTAGTTATTTTCATCCCTTTTTAATGGTATCATCTTTATTTTTTCACACAATATTCAGATATAGAAATAAAAAGAAAAAATTAAATGTGAAAAGAATTGGTTACTTTATTTTTATTAAGTATTAGTGTCCTTGTGAAAACAATTATGTTATAGACACTATCCTACGCTTAATGCATTAAACTAAAGAATTATTTTTTTTTTTGGATTTCTCCTTCGGTGATCCCAGGGCAGGCCATTTTTCAGGCACATCAACGGCCCCAGACTAATCCGAATTGCCAAATTGCAGGCACCTCAAAGAGTGAGATGGCTGGCCAGGGGATTTAACATTTTTCCATACCCAGTGAGGATCGAACCCTCAACCTGGTTAAGGGAGGAGGAGCCCCATACCGCTCCACCACATGCCCCTGGTTGAAGAATTATTAAAAGAAGGGATAAGGGCCTAAAATGCTCTGAAAGTTTCTACAAAGGGGCACTGAGTGTCTGGAAGTATTTTTAGGGCCAAATTTACCCTGGAAGTCGTAAAAATGGGGCAATTTAGCCCCTCCGTTAACACCTTTTAACGGCCAATGATTGATTTAGTTTATTGGGCTCTTACGTCAACCCAGCTTGTGATAAAATGGGCTGATTTGAAGCCCATTAAAAAACAGGACAGATATTAGTAGAGCTAGCCAAGAAAATTTCCAACAAAAAAGGGTTTAAATTATTTAATTTTTTTTCTTGTGATACTTACAAAGTTAAAAAAATTAAAAAAAGAATGAATAAATGGTTCTCGTCTATATAGACTATTTGTGTTATTCTTGATTTCATAGTCTTGGCCCGTTTGGATGATTATAATAAGCGGATAAGAATTACAAGACAGGTAGCATTTATCAAGTTTTTGTTGCGATTAGTGGGCCAAAACTACATGTTTTTTTTTTTTTAAAATTATTACCCTTCATATATAAGATCTAACTTTTATTTTGGAAAGTAAAAGATAGTTCTCACTGAAAATATTTTTTTCAACTATGCATTATCGCTTCAATTCCGCCCCCATTAGGAAGTGGCCCATGTGAGTGTGACCAAATGACCAATTAATGAAGTAGTCAGCCATGTGTTCTGTTTGCTGCTGAAAAAAAATCGCATTGCTTATCAGTATCAATAATATTATTTGAAAAAATGAGGTCCAATTAAACCTTATGAATCATTTGAAAATATATTTATTAAAAAAAAATTACACACTATACTATTCATCACAAGTAAATGTGTGCATTTTATGAATTTAAATTTTATAATAATGTTGATTGATAAATGATGATGATGGACTCAATTATAATTTCTAGATTTTATGGATTTTTAAATTTCAAAAACGCAAAAACGTCCTTTGAAACAATAATAGATTTCTTTTATACACGAAACTATTGTAAACAGAACATGATTCTCTTTTAAAATATTACACAATTTTAAAGAATTACATTTAATTTTCATTATGTTTGTGCATATTATAAAATAATTTTTTTTCATTTAAATAAATTCCGGTATAAGTTAAAAAAAATGTATTACTTGTTATTAAAATTATAATAGAAAAGTGAAAACTTTCAAGAAAATTAAAAAATAATATATTTTTATATTAATAATATTTATTTATTGTTAAAATAGGAAATATTATTGAGAATTAACCTTTTTTTTTTTTTGGGATAGAAGGAAGACAGAATAACCTAGAAAAAATGGTATTTGTTGGAGAGAACGTTAAAAACGGTAATTATTTAAAAGAAACACATTTTAAAATATGAATTTAAAATTAATGAATTACTTTTAATTAATCTCATATATTTTTCTCCCCACATATAATTTAAGAAATAATCAAGAATTTTTTGAAATAATTCAAAGTAACTTAAATTTAAAATCAAGTAGTAGTTCTAACTAGTTAATTAAATTAAATGAGTAACCAACACTAAATAATTTAATTATTTTTGAAAATTTTTAATTTATAAAGCTAATTTATTTTGTCACCTCCAATGATATAACGATTAAAGCCAATTAGAGGCCTCCTTTCCTAATTATACCTTTAAAATATGAGCGTGTTGTGTGAGGGAAGGGAAATGCCTAAACGTATCACATGTCTGAACTTTGAAGCATGCTACAAATTCCCACGTACAAAGTATAATATGAGAATGGGCTTGGGTCAAAAGAACCGTAAAATCCAGGCCTATTATATTGTTAAGAATCACTTCAATCCAAAAAAAAACCAATAAACATTGATAATATTAACTTAATAATTTTAATGTGACGCAATAAATATTATATTAAGATTCACTTTACATTATACCCCCTCCAGTCCTAAATATAACACATATTTATCTAATTTAATTAGAATAAGAATGTTAGTTAGGATAATTAAAATCACACGATATTTTTGCTAAAGAAAAAAAATCACATGATATTACTAATGCACCATAACCATTTACCTTTATCTCAACCCTCCCTTTCTTACTTGTTTATTATTGAGGACCATTCATATGGATAATTTAAGGAAAAGTTGAGAACAATTAGAAATAGTTCTTATATTTAAGAATAAACCTACATCCCCAAATATATTCTATATTTAGGACCGGATGGAGTATAAAATAAATAATTCACAATAATTTCCAAAATAGAGTCAATCGTCAAAGGCATGTACCATCCCATACCATTGCTATCCCCCCCCCCCCCCAAAAAAAATTATGCATCTTCTCTTGTGTTATATGAGGGTTTAGAAACTAAATTAGGGATATTCAGAAAACTAGTTAAATTAGTTATTTGCAACAAATAAGTTAGTTTTTCTAAATTACTCTTTTTAATTTATTCGCTAGAACTATTTTTAAAACCAACATATAGTTGGTATATAGCGATATAAAGCCCCGTTATATCCCTTAAAGTCTCGGGTTCGAGTCTTAGAGGATACGTTTGTGTTAAGTTGCTCAGATACCTGGTAATAGAATTCAGATCAGGTGCTCATTGCCAGTTAATATATTAAAAAAAACTATTCTTAAAAGAGATTCTTTAAATATGTTTAATCAATAAGGACAATTCAAAACACTAATAAATTTAGGAGTGGAAATCGAAATGGATGAAAAGTTAAAAACAAATTCATTGTCCAACTTATATATTTGATAACGGAGGGAAGTATATAGTATTACTTTTGTATGTATGAGGCTATATTTTATATTATGTATCAATTCGGAAAAGAAATTTTTAACGTAATTTTTAATTCACGAAAGTATTTATTTTCATTTAAATAAATATTCAGAAAAAAATATTTGCTGCTCACCCACCCGGTATCATAGCAAATTACATTATATTTTATTTCTTATATCATTACATTCTCATGATTTATTGAACATCACATGCGTAAGTGTGCCATCTACTTGGTAACAGGGATCAGATGCAAAAGGACGCATGGAACTCAGATGCTTTCAAGCCTTAGCCAAATCACCGAATGATTCCTTTCTTTTCAATTATGACCTAACTCCGCAGAATCATGAAGCTGTTGCATCCTAAAGAAAACCATCTTCTTATGAATCTTCCTGAAATTTATTAACTGATCAATCTGAGGGAAACTTATATAGTAGTTCATGATTTTTATCCCAGCTACATGCATCAAGGTGCCAACAACTTCTCTAAATCTCATAATTCATACAATATCTACGTAATCCTCTAAAATTGGACTAAATCCAAACAATAAGAAAACTCTCTCTCCACCCTCTAGTCTTAAATACACCACAGCCATAGGTGGTAAAGAGTCAACATTAAGGTGTCAAACCTTCCCATTAATGTGAACTCTTGGAGAAAACCAACCTATTATTCATAGGGTAACTTTTGTATACACTGAGCAATGATCCTTCCACTTGAGATCGGCAAGTGGCTACCCTTGTTTTGTTTAATGAGTTTCATTATAGCATATATTTAAAAATTGAAGTGATGCGTTTCATGAGCCAATCACTACTACTGTGATAGTGATATGGCTTGTTGATGTTGTTGATGTACCTTATATGTAGTTATTTACAACTAGATGTGGGGACAAAATATTTGCATTTCTTAAGTCTCATTAATATTTAACTAGATGATGGGGGCAAAATATTTGCATTTCTTAAGTCTCATTAATATTTATATATTAAACAAAACGCATATAATTTGATAGAAATTCTACTCTCACGCCAAAAATTCAATCGAACAGGCCGGTGAGATTGATTTTTACATCCCAGCAAATCCACTAATGTGATTATACGTTAAGTAAAAATTAAGGGCAAAAAGTTTCACACGTTGGCTAAAATTAAATTTAATACTACAAATGGGGAAAAAAAACCTCAATTCTAATGTGCTGAGACTTTTAGTTATAAGATGATACAATGGCGCGCCTATCTACACAACTCCACTTCCAATAGTAGGGTAAAGTTCTAAAGCCCTACTTGATCCTAAATATTAGGCAAAGATGTGATAGCTAATAATCATCAACTTAGCAGCTCAACAAACTTTATCTGTTTCTCAATACTCCAAAACAATATTAACCTCTGATTTATGGTTCTTATGAAGCATGTAAATTGCATATAAAATTCCACAAGGATGATCATGTACCACAGAAATAATGAAGCTTATACTCAGTGGGAGATTTGTTATTGTATCTACTCCCTCCGGTCCTAATTATAAGACCACTTTGATTTTTTTGACTTTTTTTTCCAGTCCAAAAATAAAGTAGTTTCAGTCCCAAATATAATATTTTTTCCTCAAAACTAATTTATTCTACTTATAAACTAACCTATAATCTAATTTCATATGACATATGATATAATTTAGTGGTCTAATTTACTTCCTTAACTTTCACAAAAAAAAGTTAAAGTGGTCTTATATTTAGGACCGGAGGGACTATATTCTTTGTTTTCTCTTTATGTATATCTAAATTCACTCTACATATTTGTTAATATTATGATTCAAAAATTATATAGTTAACTCCACTGAACCAAGGTTGAGTACTCTATTTAAAAGTCAACAAGACAACATGATCAAGCCCTCTTAGCTAATCTAAGGTAAAGAACTACAAATTAAGCAAACCATTTTTAAAATACTTAAATTACAAATTTTTGCGTGAGGTGAAGACCTATATTTAGTTATCCACCTTCTCTATCTCTCATGAGGTAGAATCCAACCTTCCCAATCTCAATTTAATGACTTGGACTTTTTATGGTGATTCATTATTGTTAGTTTAGGAACACCTTTTTAAAAAATATTTTTATGTTTAATGAGACAATTTTTTTTTACACAAGTATCTTTTACAATGTAAAATCATTTAAAATGAGTAAAACCGCACAAGTTAGCGTACTTAGGGGTCTTAACCACATGATGATAAGCTAATAACAACTTAAGCAACTCAACAAACATTATCTATTTCTCGATACTCCAATGATATTTGCATTTATGGTTCTGGAGTATGCGAATTGCATATAAAATTCCACACGGATGAACGTATATACCACAAAAACAATGAAACTTATAATTCAATGGGGGGTTTGTTAGGACGTACACATTAGAAGATGAAGAAAAAAAGGTGAGAAAAAACGTAAAGATTGGTGCATGTCATGGCTTGTTCTTAATTTGTTTGTGTGTGTGTACAGTATGTAGGGATGTCAAAATCTGTCTGAAAATATGTCAATTTTTTTGCAAATTGCAAGTAAGTATCAAATCCGGTGAGTATTTGACATTTTTTGTTGTGATAATGCAAAACTGTTGATCCTTCCCTTTCTACCAGTCACACGTTGCTCCATCCTTTTCATATTTATAATAAACGCTAGTAATAATCAAATTCCATCGATGTCTTCAGTCTTCACTTTGTTTCTACATTAGACAAATGGGTTATGAGTTTATTGGTTTCTTTGTGTGACGCAAAATAAGCAAATATTGTCAAAGATATGTACAGATTTTGTACCGCACGACTTTTTCTTTTCCTCTTGTACAGAATGATGTTTCTTTTGGCTTTTGTGTCTCTACCGACAGTTTCCATTCTATATGTATTACAAACATTGTCTCTAAATTGACTTCTTTCTTTATCACTATGCATGATTTGGTTTAATCATTTTCTTTTTTGTATTTCTATGGGCACCAGTATTCTCATATTAGAGTTAATAATTCTGTTTGAAGCGCTAATATGAACACATCTTCTAACAAAAATTTGAATATAATCTAAATTAGTTTGACACGTTGTGAGAGACTTAACTACTAGACCTAACATTATTGGTTTTTGTTTTTTTGTTTTTTTTATGATATTTCTTTATGGAAAAGTTGTTAGATTCCAATTTTCGAACTAGTTAATTAGTGATGCAAGTACAAAGACATTTCACCATCTTTTTATGCAGCTTTTGAATGGTTCACGTTGACCCTTTAAATCATATTACTCATTTGTTTAATCAAAATATATGTAGAAGCTGTGTATGCATTATTAAAGATAGTGCGTGCATTGGATGTTTATGATTTACATAATAATTATATTTTGTGTGTATATATAGAATCAGATGATCATAATTATATTATTGAAGATAAGGCTCACAATTAACCGACACTATATATGTGTGTGATTTTTCCAACTCAATGATTATTGTCCATACGTGCTTTTAAGACTTCTCGAATTTCGTGCATTTTTCTTCCTTTCTAAACAATAGTAATAATCATAATAAAATTTTGTATTGAGTAGGAAAATCGGACTCCCTGTGTCTCTTTACAAACTCTGAACTATTTGGAAAGTTCAGCTGATTTTTTTATTTTAATCTAACCATGTTGATATTTTTTATGCGGAGAGATGAATGAGACAATAAAGTTTATAAGTTTAATAGACTCTTCTACCTAATATATACTGCTCTGATTTATTTATGGGGCAGAGAAAAAATGTTCTATTTGATCATTTTTATAAGATACCTCATTAATTTTCCATGTGAATGTACAGTTTTATCCTTCATTTATTAAGCGTTGACTTTACTTTCATATGGTGTGGTGGATATTAAATATGTGTACAGTTGGAAAGTTATCAAATTTCAAGGCATTATTAATGAGTTTTAAGGTTTTTCTTGATCTACGTGAAATATGTTAGAAATGCCTTACAAATAGGACCAGAGGGGTATTCTTCTAGTCTCTATAATATAAGACATATTATTTGAAGTGTTAATCTCGATCCAAAATATAGACATATTTCTAGTTTATTGTTAATTTTTTTTGAATTACTCCTATTAATACTCCTTTAAAAATAATCAAGTAAGTTGAATTAATAAAGATTGATCAAAGTGTTTTAGAGAAGACATGTTTTCTCAGCCAGCTTAACTAATATTATTTTTTGATATAATCTAATTAGGTAGATAGGCCATATAAACTTAAAAAATAAGTTTTTTTAATGAGCTATTGATCACTTGAAACTTATCATCTTAACATACTAACATATATATTGATGCCCTCATTGATATGGTTGCTCATTGAGGCATGAGGGTTCTAATTGACGGGGTTGGGATGAAATATCACTATGATGTAACACTCATAACATTATGCTGTTAAAAAGAAAAATGTAAATATAATTAAATCTGGAATTAAATTTAATTTAGGTATGTATAAGGAATGAAGGATACGAACACTAGTGCAAATTGTGGTTTCAACTACTTAATTTAGTGAGTGTTGAAAAGAGACCAGTAGTAGTAAGTATTATGGTGTCAGTTCCACTAAAGAACAGTCACCAAAAGTATAGCACATAAACTAATGGTGTCAGTTCTACTAGACAACAATCACCAAAAGTATATATCCATGTTTTTAATTTTGCTTTTTATATTATGAAAATATTATGTTTAATTGCTGTATAATAATACAAATATAAAAAAGATTAAATGAATTGGGTTGCCCATTAAATGGAGAAAAGATTAAATCTCCATTTTAAAATAATACACCTATAGTTTTCCCCAAAAATTGCTATATTTGAACTCTAAGCAAATGAATTGGGTTGCCCAAAAAAAATATCTAGTAGTATATTGGAAATACTTTTGTAAAAAAAAAACCCAATGAGAAATAGATTAAATAATGAAAGAATTACAAGTAGATCTTAAATAAGGGATTAATCACAATTAGGTCCAAAAAATAATCAAATTACATTATATTGAAATCTCTAGAGACCTAGGTGATATTAAATAGATTGGTATTAAAATAACTCATTGAATTATTAATAAAAAGCTATTTATGTGATTTGATTAATTTTTTGGGACCTGATCGTGATTAATTCCCTTATTTGGGACTTAGATGTGATTTTCCCTCAAATAATCACATGGAGAAGTTAAGAATTATCCATTCAGTTAACTTAAAATATGAACCTAAAAAATAAATTGAAAATGGTAATCATAAGAGTCAGCAATAAAAAAACATTGATGTGTTGAAAATGTTAACATTCAAATTTAATTGAAAGACGATTTTTAAATATATGAGTTTAACTAACTTAAATTTTATTTTGATAAATAAGGACCTGCAAGAACATGTAATTATTAAAAATGAAAAAAAATGAGTGAAACTATTTATATTTTTTTTGACCTTTAGTGAAACTATTTATAAACGTTTGTAAAAAGAAGAAAAATAAAAAAGACATAGGATGTGTTTGGATCGACTTATGGAAAAGTGACTTATATATAAGTCAGATTGTGTAATGATTTTTTTGTTTGGATGAGCTGTGTGAAAAGTGACTTATTTTCTATAAATCAGATTATGTATATTTGGATAAGTTGTGATTAGATGTGAAAAATAAGTCAGAATTTGTGGGGCCCACCTTATAAGTGACTTATAAATCAGAAATAAGCTGTTTTAAACAGCTTAAGCTTATTTTGACTTATAAGCTATAAATTACTTATAAGTCAAATTAACAATAAACCAAAACAAACATATAAAATAAGCTACCAACAATATAAGTTACTCTTACCCTAAAATAAACACTTATTTTTTTGTTTTTAAACCGAGCCAAACGTGCTCATAGCCTACAGGAACAAGCCAACATGCTTGCACTGACCAATGCAGTTTGCTCTTTAATCTTTATTCCTCTGTCATATGTCTCTGATTTTTTTTCCTTTGACCACGCTTTAGCTTTAGATTCCTCATTCCAGTTTTTTTAATTTGGTCTTCCCTTTACTCGTAAAAATTAAAACAAAAAAAATCAAGTGAACTTAACTTTTACAAATACATGCATGATCTTAATTTCTATAAAAGTGCTTTATTCTTGAATTTTAAAATAAAAATTAAGGCAAAAATACATATTTAAACAAGTATTGAAATGTTTTTTTTATAAATTGTATTTTATTATTATCATATGATTAATAAATTTCCCTAAAAAACTTTTATACAAATCATCTAAATTAAAAAATTCATAATAATAATAATAATAATAATAATAATAATTTTTTGAATCACTATTTGAACGTGGTCACGTGCATCATAATATGAATAGAGCCTATTTGGTCGGTTCTTTGTCTCTAGTTTAAGATGGCTAGTGATGCTACTCATTCTCTCTTATATATAAGAAGTAACAAGACAAAATTTTTTGTCTAAAATATAAGAAGTAACATATAAAAGTTAAAGTAATAAATATATCTTTTTTATTTTTAACCTTGTATATTAAATAGTAAAATGAGTGAAGAGAATATGTGTATAATAAATGAGTGGGGGTAAAAATGGAAAAATTTATTAAATCTACCTATAATAAATGATTTCAACTTGTTTTATTGGTATGTGTACAAAGTTTAATAACCTTTTATAATAGGAATCGGAGAGAGTAATAATGAATTAGGCCATTCATTGAAATACTATAATAAATAAGTAAGAAAAGGAGAATATAAATTAAAATAGGTGGTTAAAGTGTTTTACTAATATAATGTAATTTTAATTAATTTATTTAATATTTTTAATATAATTAAATTATATAAATAGGTCTTACATTACATTGATATTTATATTTAGGAAGAGAGGAGTGAGTATATATCAATCACAATTACTGTTGATGGAACAAATATAAGTACCACCGTAGGTTGCACCGTCTCCATCAGACCGCGTATGCACAGGATTACCACCCTACCCCGTTGCCCACGTGGAGGTGGTGGTATGACCTTGGGGGTGTCACGTGCGGCGCCCGTGCGAAAGTGTCGGTGAAGCTGAATAAGTCAGACTTCACTTTTCAATTCAGTAAAATGGTTAAAAAGTCATGAGCCTGCCCAAGAACAATAATTTATGAATAGAGTGGTGGTTTCTTATTATAAATGTGGGGTAAAGGTCCAATTCTATGGCAGAAATAACTTAGAAGTAATTTAATAGGAATATTCAGTATTTAGAAATAACAAATAGAGCATATTTACTCTTAGAAGTAGCAAAAACGGCACATTTTGACCCACAGTAGATATACTTCCAGGGTAAATATGCTCCATTTGTGGGTTAAAACGCGCCACTTTTGCTACTTGTGAGGTAAATATGCTCCATTTATTACTTTCGGACATTGAATGCTTCTATTAGGTTACTTTGGGGCGAAATTGGACCTTTACCCTATAAATGTGAGCTCCCCTTTTCCAAGTTGTTTTTCTTGTATACATTTTCAAGTTGTTGCATGGAGGGAGTATTTGGATTAGAAAGGTTTGGAGGGGAGGAAAACTTCTTCCTATTTTATCAGTGTTTGGTATTATGGGAAATTCATTCATAACTTTGTCTTGGTTAATCCTTTGCCTTCATCATCTAGTATTTTTTTTTCCTTATTGCTATGAAATGTACTTATTTGGATAATGCATCATAACTCTTCCATGAAATTTGTCAAATTTCTTTTTTGGGTTTGGTTTGTATACTTCAAACAATTTTTCTTTTTCTTTTTTAATCTTTTTGACCTGTGATGCATGCCAATGTTGTACAAGACAAGGGTTTACTGTATTGTATCTTTCTGTTGCGTACTTATACACCTTTATTCAAACACAAATCTATAAATATTTGTTATTAGAAAAATAATCTCGTGGCTCCTATAGTTTTTACTCGACTATAACCCAATACTTACACTTCTTATCCTATAATTTAGCTCAGTTGTAATCTAGTTTCTAAACTTTGACCACTACAATTTAGTTCATAGTTTTAACCATTTTATAACTAATTAGTCCATTACCTTGACCATATATATGATTTTATTTTCTAATACACAAGGGCTAAGTTATAAAATGGTTAAAAATGTATAGATGAAGTTATTTAAGTTTGGGAGCTGAGTTATAATTAACCTAATCAAATTCATAGGGATCGAATTGATCCTAGTCTTTTTCTTTTTTCTTTTTTTTTTTCTTTTTGCCAGAGAATTGATCCTAGTCAAAATGGATGGATTAGGTTACAATCAAATTGGAACTATATTAATTTCCCCTTGTCATTATTAATAAAGTTGGTAACTCTGTCATGAATGTAATTGAAAACTTTGACAATAATAACAAGTATCTATAAGTAAGAAAATTCAAGGATTTCTTGATAACGGTTTATGCACGTAATTAACTCTAAGCAAATTCTTATAAATATAACTAATAGCTGCCATGTGATGTCATCTATAATGAAATTCCAACTGAATTGAAAATGACCAAAATATGATAACTCTGTTTGACCCTAATTCAATATTTTTTATTCACAGCTCACATCACATTTCTACTTAATTATTAACTGAAAGTTAGTATAATAAAAAATTAACAAATGGTCTGAAGCTAGCAGATAATAAATGAAAATATCATGTGGGTGCATTAAAAAAATTCAACAATTTATTCTTACTCAGATAACCCTTCTCTTACAAAGGTAAATTTCATAATTTGAACTTGTGATTTCTATTAGCTCAAAAAAGTATTAATTAATATAATCATAAAAATTAAACTGATATGTGCTATAAATCTATTCCGTCCTTAATTAAAAAAAATGTAACTGAGTTTTTTTATCGACTAACCAAGGCAAAATATTATAAAAAAATGAATGATTTTTTCAGATATTTGAATCTCAGATGAAATCCACTCAAACATCACCAAAATCTTAAACATGATGTTGCCTGCGTTACAGTGGTACTATGACTCATTAAAAAAGTACTATTTTTGTCTCATAAAAAGTCCGAGTATTATTTTTCTGCCCTTAAATAAATATTCACCGTCAACATAAATAATTCACTGTTATTGAAATAGTTGTAACTTATGTTTCGATATGACTTTCAATAAAAATTGATGATAGGTCACTCATAGGTGAAACTTCTATTAATTATTTTTATTTTGTTATTAGATTAGAAAAAACACGATCAGAGGGTCAAAAGAGACTTGCACGTGTATACGAACATACCAAATGTTAAAAAGAGGCAAGGTTTTCCGATAAAGTTTCACCTTTTAGTTTTTCCACCGGGTAAAAAGGTAAAATTAACCACCCTACTGCTGCTATCGCCGGACAAAATAATAACAAGGGATAAAGGCAAAAAATGTTCCGGAAGCATCCATCAGGGGGCATATGGTATCTGAAAGTTTTTTTAGGGGTAAATATACCCTGGAAGTCAACAGAAAAGGGCAATTCCGCCCAAACCAGACAAAAATTCATATACCCTGAAAAGTTTTTTTATGGGCAAATATGCCCTGAAAGTTATGTATTTGCCCTCTTTTTTTGACTTCTAGGGTATATTTACCCCTAAAAAAACTTCTAAATATCAGGTGCCCCTGGTGGATACTTCCGAAGCATTTTTGGCCTTTATCCCTAATAACAAATATGTTTGCAAAAAATATCGAATAAATTAAAGTAATGTTTAGAAAATTATTTGATCACCTGTATAAAGATTAACATCTTAGAACATAAATAGAATAAAATAATATTCCATGTATTATAAAATAGTTAAATAGAACTCCCTACCTTCCTAAATATAAGATCTATTTGAGGAGGGAGTTTGTTCCTAAATATAAGACCTCAATCTATATTTTCTCAACTTTTCTCTAAATTATCCTCATTGATGCTCTTATGAGTAATAAATAAACAAGAGAGGCGGGGTGGGAATAAATGTTGATGGTTAGGGTGTTTTGGTAAAATCATGTAATTTTAATTAACTTAACTAACATCTTTAATCTAATCAAATTAGGTAAATATGTCTTATATTTAGGAACTGAGAGATTATTCTTATCATATAATTATTTAAGCAATTACTTCCTTCATATCTAACTATAAGGTCATTTTTTGAATTGGTGGCTCCTAACTTATGATCAAATAGAGCCTATCCCTATGGATTCTGGAGCATGTCAAGCAAACCTTTTTTTTGTCTGCATAGATAGGTTTCGCCTAGTTTCACATGGTTGAATTCCCAACCTTTTTCACCAGTTGAACCCATGGATTATGAGTAAAGTCTTATTTAACTTTGTTTAAATATTAAATGTATTTTTGCCAATTTTACTCGTTCATTAATTTATCTATTACATTATTTATTGCTTTTAACAAAAATCAATTCTCATTCTCATCTCATAAAATTGAAATTTGATTAGAAGGACTTGATAATTGTTTGTTTGTTTTTTTTTAAGATAAGGTGTGGAGTTTTGGTACACACGTGTGACCAGTGAAGGGAGGGGAAAGAGAAGAAGGCCTTGGACATAATATATTTCACTGTTCAAGAATAGTCTACTGCCCTTCTCAAAAAGTAATTCCACAAGTGGCCGCCACGTCGCCGATATTAGCCACAACAATGATTAGTCTACTCTCAAATTTCCGAAATACCCCTAGGTTAGCACGTGCCGGCTCATAAATGTGCCACTTAACGGAAATTGCCGGACACCAAAGCATCTGGTGTAGTTTAGGTGAAACCCGCCTTAACCCTTAACAATGATTTGGCGGCTTCATTTGTCTTCTTCTCTTACCTCCTTTAATTATCACAAAATTAACGCCCCTTTTTATTCTAAATACCGGCTTAACAAATTTTTTTACTCTATCATAACTGATATCTGCCGAAAAAATATCAGAGCTATAAATATTAGTATTAAACATTTTTATGAGTGCCATTGTCAAGTCTAAGGTTTTTCTTATACAAAAAAAAAAAAAAAAATACATGAAAAAAATGCATGATAGTATAACATATTTTTATATGGAAAAAATGTAACATTTCCGTATAAATTTTTACACAAAAGATGAAAAATTAATACTCCCTCTGGTCCTTATTATAAGGCACCAACTAACAAAATTTTTGGTCCTTATTATAAGGCACCAACCGCTACATTAATTATATTTTTCCTACTTTACCCTTGTCATTAATGAATGTTCATAGTTTAAAATGTTAAGTTGTATCATTTAATGAAGGGTGAAGTTGGAAAATATGGTCAATTAAGCCTAGATTTAAGGACCCAACTACCATTCATTGGTTTGTGAGAATTGGTAGTTGGTGCCTTATAATAATAAGGACGAGAGGGAGTATTAGGCATCTAAATGCATTCATTGAGACAGGAGACAGTAACATTAAATGCATCTGTGTTTATACGATTTTTGAATTATTTATCGAAAATTTATCGAAAAATACGTAGTAGTGGTATCTTTAGAATGGTGCCAAGAAGAAACAGGAGTTTGCATACAAAAATTTTTTTTAACAGGGAGTGATTGATCTTCAACATGTGAATAGTGAGTACAAGCTTGAAGCTGATTTATTGGCCAAAAATGCTCTGAAAATGTCATTTGAATTTCATTCAGCTCCTTTAAATAACTTGTGTATGTTTCTTTCTTGTGATGCAGAATTGCAGATTCATTGCTTTCCTCTTTATAAAAAAAGAAGTAGGAGTGTGTTATATGATTATATATCACATTAATTGAGGCTTTTTTAATATATCTATATATATAAATACACATACACATATATGTACTTACTAGAATAAACACACATGTTTAACTTTTATAACTTGTCTTGTCATTCACTTTATTAAATTTTTAACTTCATGGTTTAGAAATTTATAAGCATGTGCCATTCTAATCCTTTTTATTATAAAAATAGTTTGGAAATAATTAATGTGAGTGTTACAATTATGCCTTTGTTGGTAAATGTAGACAAAAAAATAAAATAAAATAGACGAAACATAATGTATAAAATATTATTCAAATACTTATTAAAAAATGAGGATAAAATTAAAAAAAATAATTAATTTAGGTCATTTTTAATGAGCTAACTAACTTTTTTTTTACGTGATAATTAGGTAATATGGACTTAGAAAAGGAAAAACGGAGCAGAGCGCTACATGGAGTCCAATAATTTTTTTGGCAAAACCAATAATAAAAATATTATTAGGTTTGTAATTACTATATTTTATAAACGATATTCTCATAATGAATAATATATATATGAAGTCACAACTCACAAGTTGGCAGCCAAGTTAGCTGGCCACTCGTTTTTTGATGTACTCATTTCTTAATTGTTAATTCTTTAAATTTTCCTTCTCTTTCTCTCTTGTTCTCCTTCTTCTTCTCCAATCACACCAGAACCAGAAGAGGCCACAGAGAATAATTGCTCTGATAATTGAAACAATTTGTTCTTCTCTCTTTTCCACATTTTGACTTTCCTCTCATTCGCTCTTTTCTTCCTCCTTCCAAAAATCTCCACCTTCACCTTCCTCCTCCTGCAAATTAAGATCTAATTCCTTCGATTTCACCTCTCACAGCTTCATCTCTGATTAAAATCTCGCCGGTTGAGATCTTCTCGTGTTGCCTTACTTAGTAAGGCTTTCAGGTTCAAATGGCTTCCCCGTTTTCTTCCACTAGACGCCATTGAATTTGAACTTCCTCAGTCTAAACACTTTAAATCTTATTTAGAGATTTTCCTCTCTCTACGATTGGCTCGGGGATTGGACTCGTGTAATGCTGAGGTCAGAGACTTCCCAAACAGGTCCTAACTACCTTTCCGGTCAATTAGGTCTCTTCAATTTCTGGCGCCACAGATCGTAGAGAAATCAAAAATCCCTCAGAGATCTACAACTCTCTCTTGTTTCCGATTCACACAAACTTCCTCTATCACTCAGCCGAGGGAGAAATTGTAGCATTGAAGATGCTGAGGACAAGGAACAATAACAACAGTAGCATCAAGGCGAACGGAGCCTCCGCCGGCGCCGGTGAGCCAAGGTCTAACGAGTGGGAGATGAGACCAGGAGGAATGCTGGTTCAGAAGCGAACAGCTGACTCGGATCGGAACTCAGCTATGGTGCCGACAATTAGAATTAGGGTTAAACATGGCTCAATCTACCACGAAGTCAATATTAGTTCTCAAGCCACATTTGGTAATTAATACCATCTCTATCTCTCTGGTTAATTAATTTTGCTTTCTATTACACTCTTTTATATTTTTTTTTTGTTGGTTGTGGATTTTGCAGGGGAATTGAAGAAGATGCTGTCAGGGCCAACAGGGTTACACCATGAAGATCAGAAGCTATTTTTTAAAGATAAGGAGAGGGATTCGAAGGCGTTTCTTGACATAACAGGGGTGAAGGATAAATCAAAGCTAGTTCTAGTGGAGGATCCTATTAGTCAAGAGAAGAGGTTCCTAGAGATGAGGAAGAATGCTAAGATGGAGAAGGCTGCAAAGTCTATCTCTCAAATCAGCTTGGAAGTTGATAGGCTCGCTGGACGGGTGAATGCTTCTCATCTAACACATAATTTGATGATTTTGTTGTGTTGTTGTTGTTGTGGGATTGAAAATTTGAAATGGAATGAAATGAAATGGTTGAGTATGGTTTGGAACTGATGATGAATTTGTGGTTGAAATTTGGTTAGGTGTCTGCTTTTGATTCAATAATTAGTAAAGGTGGCAAAGTCGCGGAATCAGATGTGCTTGGACTTATTGAACTTTTAATGAACCAATTGCTCAAGTTGGACGGCATTATTGCTGATGGAGATGTCAAATTGCAGAGAAAAATGCAGGTAAATTCTGGTGTATTCAGAATTAGGGAAATGTAACCGTAACTTTTGCTCTCCAAATCCTGAAATCAGGGAAAAGCCTTGACTCGCCTCTGATTGTTCCTAGAATCATATCCGTTGACCTTGTTTTGTGCTGTTTTAGACTATAGCAAGGACTTGAATTGAATTGTGTGTTTTTACAGTTTGATGGCCAAACCAAAATACATTTCCCCCATTTTGAATTCATATGATTAAATATCATGTGTGTGTGTATGCATTCTGAGTTATGGTGGAATCTTTGCGATTGTATCATTCTGAAGGTGAAAAGAGTTCAGAAGTATGTTGAAACTCTGGACATGCTGAAGATCAAGAACGCTATGCCCAATAACAATGGAGGTGATGCTCCATTCATGCAGCAGCCTCAGCAAAAGAAACATTCAAATAATGGCCACAGCAGATTAGCCCCAATTCAAGAACAGCCTTTACAGACGCAATCAAATGGGCATATTGATCTGTTAACCCCAATCGAAGAGCAAAAATATCCTCAACCAAGGAACTCAAATGGGCATTCTCCATTGATTAATCAGCAGCAACAAGCATCAGGGGATTCTTCCTCAACCTCTGCAGTTGTAGTGACCACCAAGTGGGAGACATTTGAGGCAGCTCCGCCATTGGTCCCGGCAACATCATCAACCTCCTCGGCGAACAATAATTCGGTTCATCCCAGGTTTAACTGGGAATTCTTCGACTAAATATATATATCAGTCAAGCATACCACGTGTTTTGTAATTGTGTGGATGTGATTTGGGTTTGTGTTTCTTCCACTTGGAGTGCTCTATGGTTCTTCATTCTTTTCTGTATTTAGATTTATCTAGCAACCCCTACTAATCTGCCCTTTAGTTCATCGGAAATAAATGGTGTTGCTATGAATTTTTATTCCCCCCCCCCCCCCCCCTTTCTCTTTGTAATTTTTGGAACTATGGTCAGGTGTCCTTGGATCTTGTCCAAGAACTATTTTATTCCTTCCTCAGCAATCATAACGATTGCTATGGTATTCATAATCATAAATCTGTTCCTTTTCCGTGATGTTGGTGTCCCTGAGTTCGATTTCCATTTGTAAGTTTCTACTATTTTAGGGCATATGATATAAGTACTAACTTGTGGTTTTCATATTTATTATAAAAGCATAAAAATAATATATATCTTAAACTTGTTGTAAAGCGTTTGCTTTCTTCTAAAGCGACAATTTAGTCTATTTTTTTTTTGAACTGGCAATTTAGTCTAATTTGGAGTATATAAATATAATATATTTTTTTTCTCTCTAATTTGAGTATATACATATAACTCATTCCCTTTATAATGTTTCATAGAATTCCAACTCACCCTCACAGTTAAGAAAACTTTAAATGAGGCCTCTGGTGTCAATTGATGAGCAGCTATAGGCCCGAGAGTCATTTAGTTAAGAAGTTGGCTCCTTAGAATGCAAAGTAATATAAGAAATGGCAAATGTACAAAAAGAGACAGAGGGGAAGAGGTAGTTGCAGGAGAAGGGAATTCAATTAATTGATGATACATTGCTTGTTGTGGGGGCTACATGCAAAAGTGACAAAAAGATGAGAGCATCTTGGAAAGCGTCTGCTTTCTTTTTTTTCCCCAAATGGAGCAATCAATTAGGATTGATTCCTCCAATGAGAGCAAGACATGGGATCCAAAATGAGGATTAGGACTCAGGCTCTCAAGTAAATTGGTTGGGTCTGTCTATTTCCATAAGTTGACATGTGCACGTCTCAGCCCAAGCAAGTCCTTATTTGGAAACCTCACCTTTTTTTTGCCATCAAGCAAAGCTTCCCAACACTATCATTCCTCACTCTTGTGGAGTGAATGATAAGCCTATATTCCCTTCTCTTCATTCATTCTTTCATGCATCCTCCCTTACCTTCTTCTGTCACGTTTATTTTATTACTTCCCATTGTGGTTTGGTTGTACTCTAATGGATTTTGTGTTACTTGTAGCAGCAAGCTTAGTGGATCAATTTCTATGCCTGTGATTCACCTTAAATGGCAAATATATGAAATGCCTCATTATTCTCATTGTTACTTCCCTATCATCCTCTATGTGCCCCATCAAGCATGAGCCACGGGTTATTATTCAATCAAAAATATTATCTGTCAAAAATGTACGTTTAAAGTCAGTAATATTCACATGCCTCTTCTCTTAAAAGAAGTTGAATAGTAACATTCAAATCTACTTGGTGCACTACTCTAATGGTAAAGTAGTTCCTTCATATAGCTAGGGGAAGTGGAATGTTGCTACCCCAGAGGTCCCGCTTGATATCATTTTCAATTAAAAAACATTTTTAAGGGATATTCACAACAACTATCTAGTCATAATTAACAACTCAATCTAATAAATTCACATATATATCTTTTTTATTTTGGTTGAAATCACTGGTATATCATAAATGTGCTTATTGTTATCAATATATATTCACAACCCCACCACCAAAGATCCAATAAAAACTGTCAAGCTTAATATACCAAATTAAGATATCCAAGTTTATATATGTAAATGTAACCTGTATTTTATAATTAAGTGGATTGATGACTCGATCACCAAGAATTTCTTCTGGTTACCAACCAAGAGCTCCATGCTTCAAGTCCTTTTTTTTTATGCCAGACCAAGCTTCAAGTCTTGCTAATGCCGTTTTGTCATTATTTATTTATTGTCGTTGGCAATGGTCTCGAAGGCTCTGACGTCCATGGGAGGAGGATTTTCTTTTAGTCAAAGGTATTTTGATTCATGTATTCTAAACTTGTTTACAATTAAAAAAAACATAGGGTTTCAGAGTAGTTTGATGATTTGAACTTCTTGTATGGGACAAATAAGTGGCTTTGAATTGATGATTTTTGATAATTAGAACTCTTGTAAATGAGTAAAGCCATGGACTATACCTACCAAAGTATTATTCATGATTCATATAAAGTTCTAGACTTTAAACCTACTGGTAAATAAAAGTAATAATTTAATATCGGAAAAAATAATGACACTTTGTGAAATTCCATTTCCAACAATAATTTCACTTAATAACGTGCTTAAATATTGTTCTAAATTTATAGTCATCCAACCACAAACGTCATATTCTGTAGTTTCATTAGAGGAGATCGAAAAAATAGTTGGTGGCTTTTACGAAGGGCGTGCAAGGGAACAGAAGGAGACATAAATAAGGCATCAGAAATTTGTTGGCTCATCATCAATATATCTACCAACACACATTCTAATATTTTTGTTTGGTTCTCTAAATTTTTGAACCCTCTATTGCCATTTGCCTTAGTGAAGTAACCAGTCCAATTATTAAAGACGTTAACTTATTCTGTATTTTTTTTAAAATATTGTTTTCATGTTTTATTTTGTGTTTTACCATCTTTCATATGAAGAATATCTTATCGTTGAAAAATATCAGATAAAATAAAACTTTTCAGATAAATAAAAATAGCTTCATTCACTACTTTTTTCTTTATTTTGAATTGTTTAAGCACAACTGAATCCCCAAACTTCACAACATGTCAACTATATAATACTTGAAAGAAATTTCCCCAATTTTTGAGAAGATTAATTGAAGGAAAAATGATAAAAAAATATCTTCGAAATTTCAAAATCCCAAATAAATGATTTACTATTGTTTATACCTATACTTAATTTGTTAATACCTATACTAAAATAGTTATTGGGATTTTAAAATTTTGACGGTAGTTTTTTGTCATTTTCCCTTAATTGAATATTGGTCTCTAATTATGAATAATTAATACTGAAAAAGTTAACAGGTGTCATGGGGTTGGAATGAGTCAGACATCTCACTTTGTGTGGGTCATAAAATAAAGTTCATTATTATTAAGGCCTAGGCTCCTATGGAAATTGAGGTCCCTTAAAATTGGGCTTGGTCCTAATCTCATCATAATTTGGTCCCTCTTAGAATTCACTTTTTGTTCATTTCTCTAATTCGCCCAAACAGAGATTTAGGCCTATCCTTTACTTTCCCCGGACCCCACCTTATCTATGCTGAAAAACCTGTAATTAGGGTTCATCCATATTTAAAATTATAATAAAAATTGGAATATTCATAGATAATTAATATAATATACATTTTCATTGGCTTCCAACGGGAGGTTCACGCATGATTTAATTTATTTTTAAAGGGTAAAATAATGACACATAATAATTTTATTATGTATGCTTTAAAAATAATGACAGAAAATTGTTATATATATTATATGTACTTTTTTTTGGCTCAATTTATATTATGGGTGTGTTTGGATGGACTTCTGGAAAAGTGACTTATATATAAGTCAAACTGAAAATAAGTCAGATTGTGTAATGAGATTTATGTTTGGATGGGCTGTTAAAAATATGACTTATAAGTGACTTATAAGTCATAAGTCATATTGTGTAATGAGATGTATGTTTGGATGGACTTTTGAAAAAGTGATTTATGTTTGGGTTAGTTATGATTAGATGCGTAAAATAAGTCAGAGTTGTGGGGTCCACCAGTAAGTGAAGTATAAGTCATAAGTCATAAGTTGAAAAAAAGAACTTATACTTATTTTGACTTATAAGCTATAAGTTACTAATTTTTATAAGTCCAGCTAAACATGCTCAATTTAACTTTTCTGAAAATAAGTCATTTTTTTGTGAAACTAAGGACTTATTTGGCTGATATAAGTCCAGCCAAACACCCCCTATATATACTCAGTCAGTTAGTTCCAATCAAAAGATGATATTTTTTGTATTCTATGATGTGTTTTAGATTTTGACTAATCAAACAATGAATTATTTAAAGTCAAGGTTCAAAAAAATGGACCGGACATCGAACCGGACAAGGCACTGGTTCAAGGGTTAATGGTCGGACCGGGGTCGGACCGGTTATATTAAAATAATAAAATTTTATTAATATTAATATCACTAATCACTAATATCAAAATGTAAATGTAGATGAGTTTGCATGATTCATCAAATACGAATATTTGAATGTTTCTATAGAGGGAAAAATATAAAATATTAGTTGATTGCACGTGAAAATAAATATTATTCTACAATCCACAAACTAAAATACAAATACTAAGAGAAATAACAATTAAATATTAAACATTCAAGTATAATAGCATTTAAAATATTATAGTTTCTTGGTTTCTAAAATTAAGTAAAGTGAAAGTTGGTAGTTAGATGAATTATAACAAAATAAAAAAAACCATATCGAAAAGAGAGAGAGAGAGAGAGAACTGGTCCAACCTCCCGGTTTTGGGCGGTTGAACTGGACCTCCACCGGTTCAACTACCCTTCTCGGGCCAATGCCTCACCTAGATTGGGTTTGTGGGCGGTTCGTGGTTCGACATGTCAATCCGGTTTTTTGTGTGCACTATTTAAAGCCAACTGCACCGCGTTCAATGAGACAATCCCGTTGAAGTCCTTGATGGTATAAATCAAATAGCAATGATCCGTTCCAAATTTGGGAGGGGAGTCCCTCCTCTACCCCAAATTTTTTTATTTTTGGGGTTAAATTTTTTTTGTTTGTTTTCATCATTAGATTCTATATAAAATTAGTGACATTTTGATATCTCATGGACAAAAAATGGTTCAGTTTTCAATTTTATATGATTTTTCAAAGAATTAATACTAAGTTTTAGTATTAATTCTTTGAAAAATCATATAAAATTGAAAACTGAACCATTTTTTGTCCATGAGATATCAAAATGTCACTAATTTTATGTAGAATCTAATGATAAAAAGAAACAAAAAAAATTTGACCCAAAAAATAAAAAAAATTGGGGTAGAGGAGGGAAGAGGAGGGGTTCCCTCCCCTCCAAATTCTGCTGTTCTATCGTTAACAAATTATTATTAAGTATAATCAATAAATGTAATTCACAGAACGTTTGAAAATTGGCCATGGATTTAACATTAGTTTGTGACAAGAAATAATACAGGATTATGGAATGATGTGATCGTTCTTAGAATATATAGCAGAGCTATACAAGAATATAATGTTTTACAATTAAAATTATATGCACAGTGAACAATATATAAAATAAACAGAAATATTTTTTGGAAAAAAATTATGTAAAATATCTTGTATGCAGTAAGTCTACACGAAGTAAATTGGTAAATTCCAATAAACATCATAAATTCCTATTATGAAATGCTGATATCTTGATTTAGAGACAACGAAGACAAGTATAAAAAACTTTCTATAACACTATCCAATTTTTAATACCTTCTTACCCGTTCTTTGATTATTTTACACACGATTGATTTTTTTAAGTTGGTGCTTGGCAAGATCGGCGATTCACGAAGTTATTATAGTTTAAATTTTCTTGTTAGATATGAACAGAAAGAAAATATTGACTTAAGAGCTAAAAACTCTAACAGAAAAAAAAAAAAAAAACAAGAAGACAGTGTTTCATTGTAATAATACATGGATGCTTGCATGTAATTTGAAATAAGTCACAGATTTTTATTATTTGCATGGGTTTTAAATATTTATCTATATATATCGTTTATAACTTGCAGATAATGTAATTTATTAATATATATATGTGTGTGTGTGTGTGTGTGTGTGTGTGTGAAGATAATATTGATGTTTCAATAACACACAAAATTGATTTATAAGTGAATGCAAATGAATGTGTGTACATGGGGACTGATCTTCAAAATCCCAACAAAAAAGAAGTCTAAAATAATCCTCTAAGTAGCCTGACTTTACAGCTGGTTCTTGGTTGATGAATATGTATACTACTTATGTGTGTGTATAATTGTTTTCCCAATGTATCAACATAATGAAGATTATTCTTATCCTTTCTCTAAGAATATCTTTTTGGGTGAGTTCAGGGTATCCACTTTCAGAGGTAGTGGCTACTCTCCTTATAACATAGGTTTCCTGAAGGGATTTTAGTGTTGGCCATATTACCCTCTCGCCATACACACCACTAGAGATCAAAATGACTAAATGTTTAAGGAAACCAGCTAAGTACCGACTTCGTTAGGTATCATGGTTTTCCAAGCATATCTTTATATATTCAAATTCAAGTATATATATGCCTAGCTAAATAACAACAACAACAACAACAACAACATCATCATGTACACTCCCTTCGTTCCTAGAGATATGACCTTTTTGAGGACGTAGATTTGTTTCTAAACATAAGACATCTTTTTATTTTTTTTAAATTATCCTTATTGATACTCCCCAATAATAAACAATCAAAAAATGGAGAGTGGGATTAAATGTAGGTGGTTAGGGTGTTTAAATACTATTATATGATTTTAACTAACTTAACTGATATCCTTAATCTAATTAAATTAGGTAATAGGTCTTATATTTCGGAAGTGATAAAGTAATAATAATAAGTTAAAACGTTATGCATTTGAGTGTACAAAGTAGTTCAACAGTGAAATGATGTATGATTACGATAAGAATGCATAAAGTGAATGAAAATGCTTAATTTTCAAATAGTGATCACAGCTATCAATATATATAGCAATGATCTATCGTACTCCATTTATGTCGCATATATGCTACTACAACTGTTGAGGAACAATTGGGTCAAGTGGATTTTATCAATATGATAGAGATTTACAACTTAGTGGGATTCAATCCCACCCTTTTAAATATTGATATGTGAAAGGAAAGAAAAATAAAAAAAGAAAAAGAATATTAATATGATAATGAAATAAATTATGAGGTGAAGGAAAGGTACAAAAGCAAGTGATAATATTTTCAAAGTTGCAATTAATTGCACACTCCTATAGTTGCAAATTGAAGGCATATATGTAAGCCGCACGAAGTGTGTTATTTAATTAATTTAAGTTGTTGTGAGTGTGTTATGAGACAAGCAAAGTTGACACGAAATTGTTACCCAGAAAACCCGAAGAGGAGACAAACCAAACCCTACAAACGAAAAAAATCATAAGCTTCGTGTTACGAGAGTCTCTTCAATTGTCTCCATCACAGGAAGCCGTTGCCTTTGTTGTTGCCACTTTCTTCTCTCTTAAGTCTTAACAACTTGGCTACCACTACTATTTCCTCTATTTGATTAGATTTTTTATTAAGGATATAATCATTTTTAAATTTAAGAGTGTAAAGAGTTTTTATCTTTTTTAATGAATGCTTTAATTTATTTGGAGTGAGAACCTGTATTTTTCTCCTCAGGAGTGAGATCCCTTACCACTTCAACAACTTGTTGATAATATAAGATCTCGTTTGCATATAAATTAGATCTTATATTAAAACCAAATGATATACTTTTACATATTGTCAACACACACAATCATCCTGGGCATTTCTTGATCGTCCGGTGTTAGCTGATCAGATGGTAACAATACGATGTGTACTAGAATTGGATGTGAGTCGTCATTACTAGGACTTGTATTCTCCAAGCCATAGTATAATAATAACAAGGAAAGTGGTAGGTATAAATGCAAACATGTGAATACGTGTGTGTGTGTCTATCTCACACTCCATTTTTCAAGTTACTTGTTCCTCCGTTAAAATATTGAGATATTTAATAAGTAAGTCTTTAGAATTTTAATTGGTTTTTAATTGAATCCCTATAGTCGTTTTTGTATTTTTATCATGGTTTTATAGTTTCATCTTTTTTTAACCATAGTTCTTAGCTTGTAGTTAGACAGATTAAAATCATATGTAATTGATAAAAAAAATGCAAAGGATTAACTGAAAATCATGTATAATTAAAAGGATTATATTGAATGAAAAAGCTACAATGATATGAGTAAAAAAGATAAATTATCTAAGCAACTAATAAAAAGAAAACAAATTACACGGACTTGATTAAAAATCATGAAACTACATGGCCATAAGGGGTTTTTGTAAAATTTTACACTTTTTAATGTATAAGACATGTCACAAAATTTTAAAGGTACTACTTTAATTCGTTATTTAATATAAACTTTTTAAGAGATTAAAGAAATAAGTCATTTTAAATTAAATTTTTGTATATTTAGCACTTTTCCCCAAAGAAATCATATCTTTCTAACTTATGAACTAATATATAATTTAATTATATGTTACATAAGCTGTAATTAAATAGTTTATTTAGCTTCATTAATTTTCTAAAAAGTTAATTAGCTCTTATATTAAAGATAAGATGCAATATTTTTTATCCAAAGTGGTAATAAAATATGTCAATATTTATCTTTAAAAAAATATCATTATTTACTTTTGTAATGTCCCACATCGGTTGCGTTTGAGATGTTCCAAGCCTATATGAGGTGTTGGACTCTCCTACCCATCAGGACGCGTTTTCACAGGTGAGTGTGGGAGGCTTCGGCTATTATCCATACTGTGAGGAATAAAACCGTGAGAGGCATAACTATGTCACTAAAACGGACAATATCCTGATCGAGACTTGGGCTGTTACAATGGTATCAGAGCCAGGTTTTGATCCTGGGACCTGAGGGTTATGGGCCCATCAAGCCTTGATCAGGATATTTTCCGCTTTGGCGACATAACTATACCCCTCACGGTTTTCCAACACCTTATATAGGCTTGGAACATCTCAAACCCATGCCCCTCACGGTTTTGTTCCTCATGGTAGGGATAATAGCCGAAGCCTCCTACACTCACCCGTGAAAATAGCTATACCCCTCACGGTTTTCCAACACCTTATATAGGCTTGGAACATCTCAAACCCATGCCCCTCACGGTTTTGTTCCTCATGGTAGGGATAATAGCCGAAGCCTCCTACACTCACCCGTGAAAACGCGTCCTGATGGGTAGGAGAGTCCAACAACTTATATAGGCTTGGAACATCTCAAACCCAACCGATGTGGGACATTACAACTTTCCTCCCATTGGAAACAAATAACTATTGATGATTAGTAATTAATTAAAAAAATTCCTTATATATTATTGAAACATTAGATTTAAAATTGGGAAAATATCTTTTAATCCCCTCTTTGTAGAAAAAAAATTCAAGATTCCCCACAAAATCTGAAACTTCATTTTGCCTCTATAAGGGCAAAGTGAAATTAAATGTCTAGCATAAAAGACATTATTGAGAAATTTTGTAACTTGAACACAAGATATATTTGAGGAACTTTCAAGATGTTTGTACTTCTTACCAACATTAACATGAGTATTTTCAAGTCTAAAAAATCATGAAATTCAATGCTAAAGCATCTAGCATTTCACAACTGGTTTTCCAAGACACATATAGGAATTTCTAAGACGTTTGTGTTTCATTCCAATATTAATGTGCCTATTTTCAGGTATAAAAAACCATAGACTTTAACAATAAAGCATCCGATATTTTACAAATGGATTTTCAAAACTCATATGGGGAATTTTCAAGATGTTTATGCTTCTTTCCAATATAAATGCGAGTATTTCCAAATCCAAAAAAATCATGGAATCAATAATGACATTTTATTCTTTTAACTGATACATTTAATTTCATTTTGCCAATTTAAGGGCAAAGCGAACTTTCAAATTTTTATGGGGGTAATCTGAAGTGTTTTGGTTATAAAGGGGTATACATGATATTTTCCCAAAAAAATTCTAAATTCACGTGACATACTTTTTTGGCTAAATTGCCCTGCCCATATTATTCAAAAGTCACCGTTTTCATTTTGATTATTGGAGTTTGTTAGAATATACTTTCTAGAGGGGATTGTTAATCGGGATCGGTGTTGCATAACTTATGTTATCAGTGTATACCAAAATCCATATAACTCGCATGTTGGTCTATTTTAATAATTTATTCATATCGTAACTCTAAGTTAAAGTGAAATTTAAAACTATTTATTTGATCTTACATTTAAGTCACAAGTAAGAAATACTGTAACACTAATTAATTTTGTCTTAAAATTTAACAGTCATTTAATTTTATCTCTATGTAATACTTCCTCAGTCCCTTATTATAAGAGTCAAAGAGGTAAAATCACACAGATTAAGAAAGTAGTTGAGAGAGATAAATATGTCTGAAATAATTTTGTTTTCTCAAGTTTGCCCTTATTTATGTAAGAGAGAGAAATGTGATAATGTTGTTATAAATGAGTATGAAAGAAAATGTGAACAGAGAGAATAATGATGGGTAAAATGGGTAAAACTCATTAAATGCTTTAACAAATTGTGTTAGGCTATTATAAAAAGGGACAAAACCATTCAAATTTTTAGCTCTTATATATAGGGATGGAGGGAGTATACAATATAACTCATTAATAAAGGAAATATAAAAATAAATGAAAGGTACGTACCAGTATGATCATAATTTCATATATAAAATTTAGTAATGTGACTTATAAATATGACCAAAATCAATATTCTCTCTTCACTATATAAATAGGGTCAAGAGTACATATATTCTCAAAGTTCAGCGCTTTTATTTAATTTTTAATGGGGTTTGATTTAGTTATTTTGTTTCATGATGGCAAGATATTGATTGTTGAAAGATGCGTGGTTTGGGTTTTAAAAGTTTGTGCTTGAGTCTTTGATTAAATTACTTGTTTGAACTTAGTACACGCGATTCTATCATTTTTTTTATTGGAATGAGATTTTCATCCTCAATCCCTATATGTTATATAAAGTTGTTCAAAATTAATATCAGCCTAAACATGTAACATGAAATAAGGTCTGCGATATCAGTCCGGAACTTCTACTTTTTTTATGGTGTTTTTCTCCTACTTTTCCTTAATCTCAGTCATCCATCAAATCTAATGGTTGAAAATATATAAGGAAAAAAAGAGGTAAAAATATAAAGACAGTGTAAGCTAAAAAATAGGGATGGGAGAGATAGTGGGAGAGATTTGTGGGCCAATATTTTATAATTTTTCAGCCATCAGATTTTATGGATGGCTAAGATTAGTGAAAAGTAGGAGAAAAGAACCATAAAAAAAGTAGACGTTCCGAACTGTTACGATATCGTTACTTTTGTGGACAAAAACAAACCAAATCCGAGCTTGCGTAAACGTATTGCCTTTTTTATTTTTGGGTAAAGGTGCAAAAATGCCCACCAAGTTTGGTCCAGGGTGCGCCCAGCACCACGAATTTTTTTAGGGCCAAAAGTGCCCACGCAGTTAGGAAAAAAGCTATGTCCATGCCCATCTCGTTAATTTTTGCTAACCCCCGTCTATTTTCACCGTTTGTGAGGCTGACGTTGACAGGTGGCAAAGATTCAATGGACACCTCATCTAGGTATGCACACATCAGTAGGGGTGAGCAAACGGTTTTTCGATTCAAAACCGAACCTAAAACTGAAAACTGGCCAAAAGAAAAACCGAAAAACCGAATTGTTTTCAGTTCGGTTTAACGAGTTTTCGGTTTTTGGGCTTTTTTTTGGGCCTTTTTGTTGCAGATTTGGGCCATACCAAAATTCAACAAAAAAATAAAAAACATCTTAATTCCCATACTGCGCCATCATAAACTTCAAAATTTGATCAAAAAAGTTCTTCAGCAAAAGTTCCTAAAAATCACATCGCACAAAAAATTCTTACTATTTTCAAACAAAAAACTCACTGTGACTATGTATTCCATTCCATAAAACTAAAGTATTTCAAGTCAATTCTTCCGCTAGACATCACTTCCATTTCCCAACATATACAATTTTTCCATTAAGCTGTAAATCAAGTACGTCTATGGCAAAATGGAGTTGTGAGAGGGAGGGAGAGCAATATGGAGGGGTTTGTCACAATTTCAGGAAGAAAAGTGAGTTATGAACATCTAACTTTCATGACCAGAACCTGCAATTAACTTTTGTGAACTACTAGGATGAATCAGATTTGGGAATAAACCATTGATTTCCAAGCTTTGAATTTCACTATATCAATATAATCATCAGCACCCAGACAGCTTAGAGTGGAAATGGAGAGGAGAAGAGAAGCTCACCAGTATTCGAACATCAGTCACAGGCACAATCGGCTTCTTCTTCCGGCAGCATCGATGGCGTACGGCGGTGGATGCACGGCGTCAGCTTCAAGGATGTTCCGCTGGCCGGCGAGGAGCTATGGCAATCTTCCTCTCTTTCTCTGACTCGACAGAAGGAAGACACTTGTGAACTGAAGCTCGCATTTCCCGGCGAGCTTCCATGCTCCCTCACCACTCTCTATCTCGTCGTAGGCGAAGGAGAACGGAGCAGGATGACAGATGACAGATGACGGAGCGTAGGGAAAGAAGAGGATCCATGGTGGTGATGACTGATGACAGTGAGAGGGAGAGAAGAAATCCGATGGTGATGAAGATGGGAGAAGCGCCGTTGGCTTAGCAACTTGTAAGCAGGAAGAAGAAGAGGAAGAAGCTAGGGTTTGTGATTTGAGGCTTTGGGCTTGCTGTGATTTGGGCTTTCTTATTCTCCTTTAAAATAATATTATTGGGTTTGGGTTTGGGGCTTTGGGATTTTTTTTTTAATAATCATAAGGTTTGCGGTTTCAAACGGAACTTTTTTTCAGCAATAGAACCGAAAACCGAAAATTTTCAAAATGGAACCGAACCACGAAATAGAAAAATCGAAAACCATTTGGTCTGGTTTGGTTCGGTTTTTGCTCACCCCTACACATCAACGCCTGGGTTTACATGTTTTTTCCCCAACGTTACATGATTAATGAAAAGGGGAAAAAGTGAAGTAAAAACAACAATAATAAAAAGGGAAAAACCAAATCAAGAACCCCCATTTGAAGTCGAAGGCCACAGAACCCTAAAGATTGAAGTCTGTAAGGCGATGTCGATGAACATGGTGAGGTTGAAGGAAAGCTGAGAAATTCGAGGCCTAAGGCGTGACTAGCATCGTTCGTCATTGATCATCATCCATCGTCGAGTTCGAGCATCCTGGGAAGACGCTGCAGGTTGGGAAAGAAAGAAAGGATGCCGATGTCTTCAACCTCGAGCACGAGAAGAAATAAAAGGAAGGTGTCCTTGATTCGGCAACCCAGTCGCGAGGAGCATTATGAAGGTCTAGTGAGATATTGTAAGCACGGGACGTTGGCTCCGAGATGGACCTCGTGGTCGGAAGGAAACCCAGGCCGAAGGTTTTATAGCTGTCGAAAATACTTGTAGGTGAGTTTGGTTTAATGAATGTCAGATTGAATATCGTTATTTATCATTGAGCCTATGATTTTGATTGAGTTGCTGAGCTTGTTGAAGATATGATAAATATACTATGACTGAAATATTGTATAATTGAAATGTGCAGTTGATGATTTCTATTGATTCAATTTCGCAGGGTGGAAGCTGCGGGTATTTTGCTTGGCATGATGAAGACTTTAGAGAGAGAGAGAGAGCCAATGTGGTGATAAATGAGCTACTAGATGATATAGATAAACTTTATGATGACAACATGAGGCTTAGAAGAGGGAATCTTGCTGATAGATTATCTGAGAAGGTTGATGCAATATTTTGTGAGGTAAATAAGATGAAAGAGAGAAATGAGATCAATGAGAGTGAAATAAGGAAGGGACAGATTAAGTTGAGGTTTGCTATGGGCATGTTGTTTGTAACATGGGTGTGGTTGTGCATTTTGTACATGAGGACATAATTTGTAGTGGGTAAAGGGGTTTTGTATCAATATGTACTGATTAAGTTATTGTGATTAGTGGGAACAAAATTTGATTACGATGTAATGCTAACACGATATGCTAATGGTAACGTTATTGAGATTTGCTAATATGATATGTTTGAGTTAAAGTTATTCTCAAAAGCTTTACTGAAATTGGTCAAAAACAGGGGGAATCAGTGGTGCGCATGTTGCAAGACAGGTCAAAACGTTGTACAGTCTTATTTCTTCTTCATGTATGATTAAGAGAACAGTTATGCAATTGTTTATCTGTGTTTTAGTGAGCATCACATAAAAAGAAAATAGCAGCAATTAGTTCTAACATGTGCATAGACTTTGCATCCTACACCATTATTTTACCTATAAAAGATGATTGCCTTCAATTGCCACACATAAATTCAAGTCATTCATAGATAAGACAAATGTTCTAGTAGTAATCTATGCATCGCCAAAAAAGACTGATGCCACAATGCCTAAGACCGATTTGCTTCCCACTGAAAACTTGAAGAAATTAGTTTAAAAAATCTAAACTTTACACAACTTTTTTACAGTCCAATTTGTAAAGGCTTCTCACTCTGCATCATGACAGAAATCCAGATAAAGAGAACTAAATAATATTATTCAAATAAGTATGTCTTGAGCCAAGAAAAACCAAGAGCTGAATAACATGTTTGGGCTTTGAAAATCAATTGCTCCAATAGGTTTCTTGCATATTACAACTGTAATGGGGGCAAAGTCAACTGTGACAACAGTAAGATAAAATACAGAAGTATAAGCATTTCAAACTACATCCAAAAGAAGGAATGGTCCAAATGCCATTTACTACATCCAATAAGCATGACAGCTAAACCACAACATTAATACAGCCAAAAGGAGGAATGGTCCATATGCCACCTAACCTTTAAACGACACCATTAATTCAGCCAAAAGAAGGAATGGTCTACATGCCATTAATACAATACAGAATAGTAAATATTAAGCTAAGAGTTGGGTGGTTGGGAGGTGTTATGATTTTTGTCATGGCTCTTGGTCTTAGCATCAATCATAGTTTGAGTTTGAGTCAAGAGCTGGGAGGTTGTAATACAAGGTTGTCCTCTCCATTGAAGGAGTGGTGCATATGGGAGCTGAGTAGGTTCAAGTGCACCAGTGGACTGGTCATGGAACTGAATCCTCCTCATGCTTGCATTCTCTGTTGCTCTTGAGCCTTCTGCGTGGGACATACGCATTTTTCTCTCATTAGGCACGCCGAATCTGATACAAGGGTCAGCGTGCTCATGCATGTATTCTTGTGCAGTCTCTTATCTAATGACAACCTCGGAGGTAAGATTATGTTGCATATTAAAAGCAATGGTTAGCACACATAAATGTTCACAAATCCATGAATTAGAAATTGAATCTTGACTAAATGTAACGTGAAACAAAAATGTGAACCTTATAAATCATGCTTCCTGTGTCCTCATCGAACAATATGCCAAACCCAGTTGGAGGTCTTGGTTTGTATGGACACTTGTTCTCTCCATTATTTGAGGCTTGTGAGGAGGGTGGTGGGTGCCGTGAGGCTTGTGAGGGGGTGGTGGGTGTTGTGAGACTTGTAAGGGGGGTGGTGGGTGTTGTTTCCTTCACAGCTGTTGTTTGCTTTGTGGTTGGTTGTGATGGTTGTGATGCCTGGGAAGATGATGGAGCCTAAACAAGAGAAATTCAGTATTAAGTTGTAGTCAAATTTTTAAAATTAAAAGATTAGTAGCTCGTGATTTAAAACTTAAGATTAGTTGTGCATAATTCTACTTAAACTAAGAAATATATAAATCATCATCAACATAACAATATAAAAAGTGTAACAATGGATAATTAAATACTGAAATCATTCCACAAAGCCAAGGGATACATCAAAATGAATAACGCCACAGACTTCAATTTAACGAATAAAACAAGGATGATTTAAGCATGCAGACTTAAGCATACAGACTTCAACTTCACATATCAGCTTGAAAAATAGAGTATACAACATATATTAAGTAGAAGAATAAAACAAGGATGTTGAATATATTAACACAGTAAAATGGGAGTAAAGAAACAAAAACATAATACCTATTTGCATGTTTGCTTCTTGTGACCTTCTTGATTGCAATTTGCGCATATATTCCTCTTACCTTTCCTACTTGCTCTTTCTACTTGAGGTGCTTGAGATGAGTCGTTCAAAGGTGGTTGAGGTGCAGCAATATTCCGCCTCCTTTGGGCTTCTTCAATTCTTTTCTTTTTCGTTGGAGGTCTACCAGGCAAGGGTATAACTGGGGGTGGCAGAATAGGGAGGAAGTTATCTGTGTCCTAGAACTGCCTCCCTCTCATTGGTTGAAGCTTTGTTTGATAACTAATGAGGTATGTTTCCCTATGATAATAATGAGAAATTTTCGATTTCAGCTCAATTTTAGCACGCCACATCGCGCATATAGCATGTTGGCATGTGATTTCAGTTAAATCCCTCTTGTCTGCTAAAGCCGCAAGTGCATGGGTCACGTCAAGTAATAAAGTGATAAGTAGAGTATCGTTCCCACAAGGATTTGGTTCCAAAACCCAGTCAAATAGTTGATTGTCACACTCTCGCCTAAGGTGAGTGATATAAATGTTGAGATTGAAGATTAACTATGAAAATAAATTAATCCTAAATGAAACAAAATTATAAACAAATGATTTTTCAATTTCAAGGACAAATTGGGTCATAAGATTGTGAATCCTCCTTGGACTTCCTAAAACTCAATTAACCTCCTCTCAAAGATGCTCTCAGTGAAACCATGTGCTAATCTAGGATTTATAGAGTACTTGTAAAAGCGCTCTCGCGTCAAGAACAAGTGTTTGATCTTGTTAATTACACAATCTCTTGTTATAATTAATAAGATACAATTTTCAAGCTCCAATCCTAATGTGATTATGCAAGGTTAGCAAGTATATCTCTACCTTACCAACTAAACCATCCATTCATCATGCAAACTTCGAGTCCTTGCACTACTTTACCCAAGTTCTACACTCAATATAGCCTTCTCAAGCATCAATCAAGTGAACCCAACATCTAAATGGTGATCAATCACTTAGAAGCATTAGAAAAAGAGTAAAACAAACACATATATCTCATTAATCACAAAGTAAGAGGAGGAATCAAGAGTTAATCCATACAAGGGTTCAAAAAAATCTTAGAATCAAAGTATTTAGCCACTCATGTTCAACAACTCCATGAGAGCATACATATACATCAACACAAACATATAACAAGAGTAGAGAATGAAGATGGAGAAGATAAACCAAGAGGAGAAGCCCAAATCTCTTCAAAGCATCAAGCCCTAGCTCAATCTCCACCAAGTTCCAAGCCCTAGCAGAGCAAAACACCCCCAAGAATGCCCAGAAGTCGAAGAATCCCCTCTTCCCCCGAAACTCTAGCTTTTATATCACATAAATCTGTCAAAAACGTGCAGCAGCGCAGTCTGCTCGCCGTGAGCTCGCCGCGGCGAGCTGTTAGTTTTTCTGCCAAGTTTGGGGCCGCAGTGAGGCCACGGCGAGCGGGGACCTGTCTATAATTTTGAAATTTCGGGGACCTATCTGTAATTTGAGAATTTCAAGGTTCTTTTCTGTAATTTTTACAATTCATCCAGAAACTTGTATTTTCCCTTTTTTTCTTGAAATTTCAGCTTCTAGCCCCAATTTCTCCCATTTTCAAGTGTTCTTCTTAATCCGGGATCCCTTGAATATTGTATCAAAATATTCTTACAAGATTTACACAAAACAACATAAGAAACTAACTAGAAATATGAGTAAAATCTACACAAATGAAAAACGATGTGTAACCTAAATCAAATGAACATTTTCCTATCTTGAGTTTCCAAAATATATCAATGATTGAATAAAACTAAAGGAAAATGTGCTGAAATTACATGAATTCTTAGGAGTTATCAATCCCATGCTCTACAAGTGCACATATTCCTATTAAGGAATACTGTGTGCCTGTTTCTTCCCTCGCCACCTCATACCTGTCATCCCCATTAAACTCAACTTGACACGACGATGCAAGGTACCTATTAGCCTCAAACAGCTCCATACACTTTGGGCTATAGCCATCTTTCCAATTTCTACACTTGTTCTCACTATCTACCCACTTCCTCATCATTCTAATCCTTATACTATAAAACATCCTAATTATAGGAAAGTACCTATACTAATCAATCCTTGAATTCAAGCACTCACTAACGTTGTTATCAACCATCCATGATTTACATCTGGGTGTCAAATAAGCCCTTACCCACGCTTTAGGATTGTAAGTCATCAGTACACGTGCAGCATCCCTATTACGTCTTCCAATTGCATTCAAATTATCTCTGAAAGCTTCCTTAAATGAGCTCCAAGCACAAGTGAAAAACTTGTTCTTCATCTCATCCCCCTTCCATGCTTTGCTCCAATTCATATATATGTGTTGTGCACAAAATCTGTGCTCGGTTTTTGGAAACACAGCATCCATGGCTTGGCATAGTCCTTACCAAAAATAACAAAAAACAAATAAAAACACAATGTGACTTGCCTTGCATCACTAAATAAAAGACAACTTTCAAAACACAAATGCTACTTGCCTTTTGCATATCTGACATGAATGTTATAGTTTCACCTTCGTTCAGGTCAAGAAACTTTCCAATCCATTCTAGGAACCATGTCCAGTGGAATGCATTCTCCTTGTCCACCAAACCAAAAGCTAAAGGATATAGTGAATCATTAGCATCTATACCTACGGCAGTTAGCAAGATCCCTCTTGACCTTCCTTTCAAGAAGGTGCCGTCTATCCCAATCAATGGTCTGCATCCTAGTTTCCATCCAATCTGCATCATATTACAACCATAAACATTAATTACTATAACTATGTCAAACAGATATAACGAAAGACAAATGTTAGATGCCAGCTCACTTTTAATGCATTAAAACATAAATACATCCTTCTGAAAACTCTTTGACCATGTTCTAGTGCCTCATCACTTAGCTCAAGACAAACATCCGATCCCAGGTTTGAAATTTACAGTTCATGACAATATGCTTCTAACTTGGCGAACTCATCTTTGTAGCTACCTTCCATCTCTTGCATTATTATCCTCTTTGCCCTTTTTCACTTAGTCAAACTAACATGCACTTTCAGGTCCTTTTCAATCTCATTCTTCATGTCACGTGCCCTAAAATGAGGCAACTCCTACACCTTCGCCTTAAAGTATTCAGCCAACCACATACTGAAGCTCTAGGATTCTTGTACACCCTAGCACATGAATGCTCATGAAACAAAGTCTTGATCTTCAGCCCTATATTTTGGCCATCCTTGGATGCAAATAAAACGAATTTGCATCCCTCTTCACACACCACTCTACACGATCTCTTATCACTTTTTATAACCCTGAGCTTGACACCCCTTTTAATTGCATAATTGTCCAAAGCCCTCTTTAACTCTAATTTGTCCCCAAAGGTCATGCCCACCTCAAAAAAGGGAATAGCAGCCGATTCTTCAAAACTTCTCACCTGTTCATGAGGCATAAGATCATTGTTGTCGAAATTTTCTTCCCACTATCACTACTAGGGCAGAGCAATCGGTTTATCGGTTCAGTTTTCGGTAATAATCGAAAAAACTGAAAACCAAACTTTGCTTAATTTTTTAACCGAATTGAAACCGAACATATTTCAGTATCCGAACCGAAATATTTCGGTTCGGTTTCGGTTTTTATCCAAATAACCGAAGTTTTTTTCCTTTTAATTAAATTAGCCTTTTTGAATTTTTAATAAGTAAAACTCAATACAAATCATAAACCTAACAACCTCAATAAGATCTCAAATAACATAATACAATATATAAACGAGAAACATAATATAAGATTTATAAGAAAAATGCAAAATACAAACAAAATAAATGTATTCAACATTATTTCATCTTATAAAAAAGCATAATAAAAATTTTAAAAACTAAATATTGATGAATGATATATGACATATCACTTTTTGAATTAAAATAAGAAAAACAAAAAATATAGCTTGAAGTTTTGAATTTTAAAACTTAGTTGTATAAAAAGAAAAATATGAAAAAAATATTTTTTAACATTTCAGTTATTCGGTTATAACCGAATTATTTTTTTAGGCACCGAACCGAAAACCGAACACCGAAAAACCGAATTTACACCGAAAACTGAAAAAACCGAACTTAATTTGGTTCGGTTCGGTTTTCGGTTTCGGTTTGCTTTTGCTTACCCCTAATCACTACCACTCCTATCAGCCAACATATCATCTTCAAACTCATCATCCACACTTTCTTCTATATCAGAGCTTGCACTACTACCATAGTAGGTGTCATCCTCACTACTACAATCAATCAGATTATCTTCCAAACTGATATGATTTCCATTATCATCATCCCAGGTAAAATTAAGTTCTGGTGACCCTCCCAAATCTCCAATTACTTCTTGGTCGGGTTGTCCACCCTTAGGATCAGTTTTACCTATCTCACTGTCACCTAATCCCTACTCCTTTAACCCTCCCAAATCCTCAATCACTTCTTGCTTGAGGTTGTTTTCCCTTAGGATCAGTTTTACCTCTCTCACTGTTACATAATCCCTGCTCCTTTAACCCTCCCAAATCCTTAATCACTTCTTGCATAGGTTGTTTTCTTTTACGATCAGTTTTGGCTCTCTCACTGTCCCCTAATCCCTGCTCCTTTAACCCTATTACTCCATCACACTAAATCAAAGCTAAGACACTCGCATTTTCAAACGAAGTCCCAGCTCTAGCCCAAGCAGCAACACTGTCGTAACCCTCTGGAAGAATGAAGTGTTTTTTCCCAATCCTTTTTGACCAATTAAAAGACAAGCTCATACAAAGCGTTCACTTTTTTTTTACTAACCTGGCATACTTCTCCTCAAACAAACAATGATTCACGTGTTCCAAAAGGTTCTTACCAAAGATTGCTTCTTGTCTCGTCTTCCTTGTCTCTTCTTCCCTCGGCACAGATTCTCTCTTTCCTCCTCGAATTTGTCGCTTTTTTCCTTGGATTCGTCCCTTTGTGCCTCCGAATCGAAGCCCACAATGAAATCGGTGTCCCACTCACACGAATCCCTTAGCCCTATGGTTCGAATTGGGTGGGGTGGGTCATGGATGTTCTCAGGCTAGGGTTCAAAATGCGTGGGGTGGGGTGGGACTTGTGTTCGAAATGGGACGTCCGGTTCCTTTTTTTAAAAAATTTTAACTTGCTTTTGTTTTTTAATTTTTTAATTCCCCCAAGCGCTGATGTGTGCATACCTGGATAAGGTGTCCATTTAATCTCTGCCACCTGTCAAAGTCAGCCTCACAAACGGTGAAAATAGACGGGGGTTAGCAAAAATTAACGGGATGGGCACTAACATAGCCTTTTTCCTAACTGTGTGGGCACTTTTGGCCCTAAAAAAACTTTGTGGTGCTGGGCACACCCTGGACCAAACTTGGTGGGCATTTTTGCACCTTTGCCCTTTATTTTTCAAGTTACGTTTATAATAAGTGTACGGAATACTTTGGGTCTATTGATTTTCTTTTTAAGCATTTGTTAATTGTGTATATATAGTCAATTGCGTTTGTACAGATGATCGCATCATTATTTATATATGTCATCATCTCTAAAAGATAATATTGCTATCATACTATTTGTTAATTTTCACCAACAATATAATATACATTTAATTGAAACATGTCAAAATATTTGAAGAGATGATGACATGTTAGGATTAGGGAGTTATAGAAATTGTTTTTGTTGTTGATGTGCAAAGGGTGAAACCACGTTACTACATTTATAGTGATAAGAATGAGCCAATTCAGGCTGCAATTATAGTAGATAAAAGGAATGTATAAAAAAAATAGTAGATAAAAGGAACAGGTAGTGTTAGACATAATACAACTTTATTTTTTTCATTTGGCAGTAGCATAAAATTTTACATTTAAACGTGTGCATGATAGGCTCAAACAATTTTGTAATACAGTTGGATTAGCTTAACAAAATAAGCTGAAACTAGATTATTTCCAACACATCTTTCATATTTATCTCAATTGTTCCTAGTAACGTACTCTCTTATATTTAATTAATTGAAACAATTTTTAAATTTTAAATAAACAGACTGCAATGAGCACAAGTCCTTGGGAGAACCACACCCAAAAAGCTTGTTATTGGGATTGAGGAGCCAAGGACTTATAAGGCCCCCCTTACAAGGAAACCTCCCCGATGTGGGACTTGTGACAATGCACCCCCCTCGAGAGCCGACGTCCTGACGGCTACACTCTACGACACTTCATTCGGCCTTTCTGCCGGTCAGCCCCTCCGGTCAGTATCCTTCATAGGTAGCCCTTTCCGGTCTGTCAGACAAGACGACGTCTTGGAGGTTCCACTCTACGGCACTTCACTCAACCTTTTGTTGGCCAGCCTCTTCGGTTAGAATCCTCCGTAGGTAGCCCTTTCTGTTTGGCCATCTCTCAATTAAAGCACAATTGTAACAAGCACAAGTCCTTGGGAGAACCACACCCCAAAAGCTATCAATTAGGGTTGGGGAGCCAAGGACTTATAAGGCCCCTCTTACAAAAAAACCTCCCCGATGTGTGACTTGTGACACAGACCCTGACAGCATACTAATATAATTAAGTAACTATATGGCGAGTTCATTGGAGAAAAATATAAAAAAATTATAATTCACTCAAGTTTAGTGAAATGAACTCCTTGAAGTGAGAATTTTCTGAAGGTAGTCTAAATAATTATTTGTATTTTTTTATCAGATAAATAATTATTTGTATGCCTTATTAGATTTTTTTTTTGGATGAATGTATGCCTTATTTGATTTGGTAGCTATAGAAAGGTTCAAAATATGCCACGTGACATATAATTAAGTAAAATATTAAAATGATAAATCAGTCAAGAAAATACAATCTTCATAATCTATTTAAGCTACCCGTTAAGCGGCACATCCTCAGTATCAAAAGTTTATTGGTCGAAAAGAAATTAAAAGCTAATAATATAAAAGGAAAGAAACGAAGAATTTTTTTCCTTTTTCCCTTTTTTTTGAGAGTGGCACTCATGACTTAGGAATAGTATAAGTCTTTTTAACAAAAGTAGTCGATGAAACCTCGTCCAACAGATAATCTTGACAAGATCTTATCTATCATATTAAAATAAACCCTGACGACATAATTTGCGATAATTTTTTTTTTTTTTATGATCATTCATATTATTCTTTCTTGAAAGGCAAGCGATTTAACATGTGTCATAACTAGGAATGATAATCGGTTTGTACCTAAACAAGAGTTCACATGCTTCATTTATAAAGTAATTATATGTGTATGTGTGTACATTCAACATAAAAATTATTAAAAACGACAACCTTATTCTCATGCGAATTAGCGCGCATGAAACATTTTTTTTAGAAGATAGGCGAAAGCTGACCAATTCCAAATTAAGAATAATATAAAAGGTAGGCGCTTGACATTTGAGAACTAAGTGGCCAATTTGGGCTTTGTTTAAGTCTTATCAACTCATAATGATCTCCCACATGCGTCTTCTAGAAGAGAATAGGCCATATATATATATATATATAATGACATGTATACACGTACATATATATTAGGATTATACTTCACCATTAGCAGACACATTTTCATTTTTCAAAAAAATAATCTAAATGGAAGAAGTCCTAACTCATAAAATTATCAGATAGAACCTTCAGATCAAATCGCCAAAAAGAAGACGGAATTGATAATGAGTCTATACTATATAATTACTAGGCAAAAGTGTCCTATTAATATTGTATTAGGTTTTAATTTGGTCCCTTAATACTCCTCTAACCCTAACATTATTAATAACTGAAAATGTTAGTTTTTAATTATCATTTTGAAAATTGAGATTGACATGTTATTAGCATTTGAGAAAGTTTTGTTAACATTTTAAATTTCAATATAATTGGAAGTAACTTTTCTTCTTGTGGGGTAAAACTACATATATTCCTCCCCATAATTCATAACCTTTTGGTGGGAGCTTTGTGGGCTGCCTTTATTTTCGTTTAAGGAGGTTAGAAAAAACTTAAAAAGTCACTCTACAAAACTAAATAATTAAAATGAAAGTAGTTTTGCTTGATACTATCTTTTGTGATTATGGATTTTGAACCCTCGATATTTGAAGCAAAACGTACAATACGTAATAATGTGGTCCTTCGTGATAAAGTAAAATTTTTTCCATATTATAAAAAATACTGTTAAAACTATGTAAGAATGGAAGCTCAAGGTTAATTAGTGAAGGATTAGGGTTTTCTTTATTATGAGACCACCCTTCTGCTTTTCAAAGATCACATACGATATATATATATATATATATATATATATATATCCCTTCTTTAATTTGCTTTCTAGGCTTAGAGATGATCGCTCTCTTACACACACAGATAAAATAATAACATATTGTTGCATAGAGATAGTTTGATTAGAGGGAAAGAATCAGTTCCCTAAAAAGCAAACAGGAAAGAATCGAATATATATAGAAATCCTAACCGTTCAAATGTTGAAAGATTCTGAGAAATCTAAAGATGTAGTGTAGTGACTTTTGAAAGCCACCAAGAGCGCCTAACTTGAATGATACGTCATGACTTACGACCATTATTGAAGAACATAAGGGAAGTGATAATATTTCTTAATTAATAATATTATTAAGGTTTCTCTGCTTAATTTGGGCTAATTACAAATGGTTGTTTATCTCTCTTATGTCTCTATGTTGCGTGCATACGTACAGGTTTTGTTGAGTGACTCTTCTTGCCTCCTTCAAAGGGTGTCATACCTATGCCTTATCCTTTGCTTTGTTTCACAGAATCTTAGCTCAGCTTTAACCTCTTTAATTACTCTCAAAATCGATTCTTTTCATATTCAGTCCTTTAACCACACACACATGCATGTTTGTATATGTTTGTTTGTATGTGTGCTTCTTATTTAATTATGAGACTTACCTAACCTCGAGTACAAGTCAAGTGCAAATATATTATGATAAAATTTGAACTGGTTACTTAGTCTTGGCATTGGCTACGTACGTTAAACTTTAATAGTTTAATTATATAAGATCCAAGTATTGATATAGATAGAGAGTATGAATATTATATTTTCCCTTTTCACCTAATTAATTTATATTAGTAAACGTGGCATCAATGTGTGAAGCTCATCTGATGTGTTAACACAACTTGGTTTATCTATCAGTTAGGGTTGGGCCGATATAGCACCAACAAAAATACAATAGGCTAGAAATTGCGCAAAAAACACATTTTCCTTAAATTGCCCTTGTTAGAATACTTGGGGGTGGATTATATGTGTGTGTATAAAATATAAATCCTATAAAATATAATATATAAAAAATACCAACAGATTGATGTTAATCCTAATGAAAGAGGGTTTGGCCTTTTCAGCATGAAGTGTCAAGTTCAAACCCATTAACAAAGCAAAAAACGTATTTAAGAGATCTATCTTTTATTGAGTTCAACATATTTCAGATATGACATGGTGTGATATATCTATATGATGAAAAATATTGAATAAAAAATCTACATGCATGCCTTAATTTGATTGAAAATAATCCTTTGCCATAAATGTGGGATCAATAACTATTCATAAAGATAAAAAATTAATTAAATTAGTAATTTGTAATTGTGTCAAGTAATTGTACTTCCTTCTACAATGAGCTCTAGCATTTAATACTCCATTCAACCCTAACTAAATATAAGAACTACTTTTGAATCGAATTTTGATCATAAATATTTTTTTATATTTTTCTCTTATATTTATCAATTTTTTGCAAACTAATTTTTATAACATGTAAATTTATATATTATCCAATATAATGCACATAAATATTTTGGAGAAAGTATGTAATATTTGCTATGATTAAGTATTTATTTAGCCTCTTATCTTTCCAAATTAGATAAATATGTTTTCACCAGTAACGACTTTTCACTAAATAAAATTGAGCATTAACTATGAGTATTTTGGTAAAAATGTTTAATGTAGGAGGCATCTATATATAAATTTGGAAAATGTGGCATTATATTATCTTTCTAAAACACTTTTATACAATATGGAGTATCAGATTAATTATATATTAGTTAATAATAAGTCAGACAAATTAAATTAAAGAAAAATGATAAATATAAGATATAAGATTAAAAATATATTATATTTAGGATCAAAATTTACTTCTAAACTACCTTTTCTGAACTAAATTTTGGGGATTATAAAGGATAGAAGCAAATTGCTTAAAAGTGTTGTTTGATGATTCAAATGCCTATCGTACGTGGGTTCAAAGTTCCAAGTAATAGAAATAGTCATTGACATGAATCTGTTTAACATTCTTCTTAGACGTCATGAGGATCTTCATTAGAATTAATAAATCCAGTAGTTTTTTTTTAGAACTCGTGATCACGAAAAGAGAAGACTAAATATATTCTATATTATCAAATTACTAAACCCTCAATATGCTAGCAAAGCTAATTATTTAAATATAAGAAAGTAATCTGAGATCATAATAAATTATGTTGTTCACGTGATCCAATAAACACAGTCTAATTAAACTCTTCCACTCTGTCATATTGCCCTTTGAAGGTGTACGTATGGGCATCATTGTAGTACTAAACTGCTAAATGCCTTCAAGAAGAGCCGTTAATATACTTTGATCGCAAATCTTAATTTGATCCTCTTTAATCATCATAATCTTACTTGTAATTATAATTGATAATGCAAGCCGATGGTCATCACTGTGATTGATTATTCCTTTGTCATGGTACATATATAATTCAAGAAGCTTGCTGTGAACATTACAAAATCTCATCTTTTACATTTGATTTTGGGTTTTTGGATTAAGGTGCAAATATATTCAGAAAGTTTTTACTTAGAAACAATATTGACTTGGAACTATTTTTTGAAACAATTTTGCCATGAAAGTTTTAAAATCAACCAATTATGCCCTTTACCATTAAAATATTAATAATTAACGTCAATTTTTTAATAGTCAATGTTAATTTTTTAATAGTATAGGGAAATGTTACTATTTTAAAATTTTCAGGGCAATTTTAAACTCAAAAAAACTTCCGGAACAAAATTGCTATGTAATGAAAACTTCCAATACAAATTTGTATTGTAACCGGATTTTTAAATACCATACTGCTATATTAAATGCAGTCAATTTTATGTTTATAAGTAGTTCAAAGCATTGGCCAAAAAAATAAGTAGTGCAAAGTGGTGTATAAATAAACAGTAATTAATTACTACTAGGCAATCTTATATGCAAATGCATATAGAAGTGATTGAAGCTACATGCATACGTATTGTAAGTTATATGTAGTCATAAACATGTCTAAGAATCTTGTACTCGAAAATCAAACTATGCATTTGTAACTGTTTTTTCAGGATATCAAATCACATCACACTTGATAAGACCGATACATAATTGTCTATTAATTTGGATCATATCACTTCATATAGTTCACTATCAATGTTTGTTTTATTGCTTCAAAAGCGCTTAATTAATTAATAATGGATATGCGTCACTTTCATAGAGTAGTAATGAAAATAAAAATATAATATCAATAACGAATATCATTGGCAGATTCATATTTGAAAGTGAAAATGATCACCTTCAAGAATATTGAAGATGTAAAGGTCACTTTCGACTATCACGTCCAAATTAAGATCAGAAGATCATGAAGAATCGTGGAAATCTAACATTCTTTGAAAGTGACTAAGAGTATCAAAGCGAAGCTTTTAACTTACTTAAACTAGCATGTGCCCAAAAAAAGAAAGAAAGAGAGGCTAAAATGAAAAACTAGTAGTCTAGTAGAGTTTAATTTTTAAATCACAGCAGGGCATTACATTTGAGTATGAAAAAAATAAAATAATACTGTAATATCTAATGACATCAATTAAATTTCATGATCATCTACACCACATATAAATTGAAAAGAGTAATGTCAATATGTCAGTGCTTATAGCAGTGAAAGAGAATTTACTTCTCATCTTAATTTGGATAATTCGGATTTATTTTGATGGTCCAGATTTAATTCAATTTATTTCAATATTTTTAGTAGTTTTTTATTTTTATGGATACAAAATAGAAAATAAATTTAATCTTATAATTGTCATTTCTTTTAAGAAATAAATATCACTGAAAAAGTTTTCAATTAAAATTTTTTAATTTGAATTGTCCATATTAAATTTTAGATAGTCCAGATTTTATTTTAGCGATGACAAATGATTTCTCATAACTGCAATGAGCACTAAAACAATACTGGTGGTTTAAAAGTTATAAATTCAGTATTTTTTTCATAACTATTTACCTTATATTAGTTCTAAGGAAAACTTGGGCACACCAGTCCATAAACGTTATAATCAGCGGGCCATGAGCTCATGACCCAAATAATTAAAATCATATCTTAATCTAAAGCTTTAAGACTTTAAGTTGTGAATCATTTCACTTTGTAACATTTTATAATCTAACTCTAAGTGATATAAGATTTCTTTCATTTTACTCTTATTATATTAAATAACACTAGACATTAATATTGTCCTAATAATTTCAAGTAACAGACATCATTTCAAATAAGATACATCAACCAATAGTGAAAGAGGTTAGATAATTAATATCATGATAATATGTTTCGGTATTTGCAAAAGAGATATGAGGATCCGGATGTACCTATTTTATAGAGGTCTATATGTCGTTACACAAGCAAAACATTTGCTCATTGGATCTTCTGAATAATTAGTGAAAGTGACTAAATATGGTTTTGGGTAATGAATCTGGGGATGTGGTCACCAAAAATGAAATCAAAACCGAATCTGTTCTTTTTAAAATTTCAATTCCATCGGATATTGTTTTTTAAAATTATTTTTTAAGTTTTGAGTGTTCTTTTCCTTTTTTAGCCTGCAAATCATTCTTATTAAGCATTCTCTAGTTATATATTTATAACTTAATTAGTTAGTTCCAATACATTTTGCATGAACTAAGAAATATCTTAAGCATTATTGATAATGTTTTAAACTTTAACAACTTTCCAAATTTACCTCTATATGATATCTACAGTTTTCGAGGAAAAAATCTTTTTTTATAATAATGAATGGTGAATAGTACATTTATGTTAAAAAATTTATTATCTCAATTGTAAACTAGACAATTTTTTGATCTGTATGTTTTATTAACAGGACGGGAGGAATATGTAACATTAACGCACCATATTTGCTTACAATAAAATCGATTATAGTTATATCTTACCATTTTCTTAGTGTTTTCTTAATCACTATTGTTCCAAATTAATGTTACCAAATATATTTTATTTTTCGTTTCCCGCTAAAAATTATTTTAAACATAACCTTAAGTTATAATTATATGTTTTTTTATAAGAAAAAGTTTAGGTGAGTTAATTAGACTCTTAGATCCCCACCTTCAAATCACACCTTAAAATTAAAATCACTTTTAGAGATACTTATTATTTTCTTAATTTAGTACTCGTTACAAAAAGTCTAGCTAGACATGTAAAAAGAGTTAAAGATACTATTTTAAATGTACCATCTGATTTTCAAAAACCCATATTAAGTTTGAAAAATCTATTTGATCAATTTAAGTTAATTAGAGTGCGTCAATATGCCATTTTCTTATGATATCAAATGAATTTAAGTTTTTTTTTTTCAATACGCTATATTTTATAACATTTTTTATTCAGAAGATATATATTTTAGATGCTTTCAATGCAGATGTGTTTTTTTTTTTTTATATTTAGATTTTGTCATACTATTATTTTTCTTATTAACATAAGATTAAATTATTATAATAGGTCATAAATCGTTAAAAGTTCAAACTTGACATTATTTAAATCTTAACATGCGACTAAGATATTCTATGTTATAACTATGAGAAAAGGCCATAATTATTATTAATCAAGAGCTGGCTTGTCACTATTTTCTCCTCAGCATATTAGTTAATTCTCAAATATTATTTTAATTAATTGAGTCATATAATATAAAACAAAATTCGATTGCAGCAGCAGATGTTCGTTGATTATTTAATTGTGGGCAACTTGACGAAGTAATAGAAGGATATATTCAATATTATTAAGGACCGGACCGGAACGTACATGGCTAACTAGTATAGACCTACTCAAATCTACAATACAAGTCGGTTGTAAAAAATTGTTCGGTTCACAATATTAATATAAGATGTTTAAGAGTAATTAATACTTATTTGACAATCTTATCCTTTTACTTAATTCTTAAAATGTGACTTCTTATATTTTTTTCATTCAAAACCTCACTTCATATGGATAAAGTTGAAATTGTTTTAAAATTTAAAATAAATGTAATGAGTTTAAAATTAACTTTTTAATAAAAAAAATCCTTTTAAATTAAATTTAAAAAATAATAAATTAAGTATTATTAGCTGTATGGGTGTTTTTCGCCAACGTATGGTTGGATATTTTATTCGTTTTATATATAGATATATATCTGACTTTATTAGACGTTATTGATTAATTTTTGAAAAATGCATACTATTCCTACATTTCATTTCATTGACAATGTGAGCAAGCGAGCGAAATAATATTTAAAAATTTCACATAAAAAAGATATTGAGCGAAGTTTGACCGAATAATAAGCTAATATAATTCACTCCTTACAGTCATGGTACAAATGGAAGTCTAATCAGATAACACCTAATGATTGACTTTTTCGTAGAAAATAAAAAATCAAAATCAATTTCAATTCTTGTGTAGGTGCATGACATTTCATTCTCAGACTTTATTTTTTCTCCAAACTGCATGTACACACTATACACAGTTCACACCATGTGGAGAGTCTAATCATAAAACACCTGAGTTCATTTTTAATTTAACTTACGAATAGTTCCAATCCTTAATTTAATCCGTCAGCACATGCAATGTCAATGAAACCTATTTTTAATTTAAAAATTCTTAACTGAGTAATTTAATTATATCATGATGCAGTAAATTGATATCTGTCTCTTGTTGATAATCCTATTTTGTAAATCACTTTTAACATATTTATTATCTAAAAAAACTTTAAACCTCATTAATAATTTTCAATGTTTTACTCATTTAATATAAACACTACTCATTTGGTTCTATTTATAAAGTAAAAAAAGAATATTTTAGCTTTTTTTATAAGTCACATCATTAAATTTTTAAATGAATATACACTTTTCTCCTTAATTTATCATTGTGTAAAGTTTGTTACCAAGAGGTACTTCCTTTTATCCTTTTTATAAGAACTTGAAATTTAAATTGTCTTCTTCTTATTATAATAGTCCACTGGGGCTGTGAGAGTATTTAATGTATTTTTACCATTTTTATCCCTAATTAATTCCATGATATCTCATCATCTTTCTATACCTCTACATTCTCTTTTCATATTTTCTATCATTAGTATTATATTTCTCCATGTTACTTGCCTCCATATAAATAAGAGTTTACTTGGGAAAAAGTTCATTTTCTTACCTATTTATTACTTTTAATAAATTTTAACTGTTTTATAAAAGAGCATGCTTTAGTTTTCAAGCTCTTATAGAGTATAATGCATATTAAGTAGGTGCTTAGCCGAAAAATTGTTGAATTTTAAGGCGTAGTTAATGAGGTTAGTGTTATCTTGATTTCGACTATACATATTAAAAGTGCTTTATAAATCAGATTATAGAAGTATGCTAAGTTAGAACAAAGTCTATATAATAATAAATGAAAAGTAAAATTGTACATTTACATAAATTATAAATATGAACAAAAGAAATCTTTTCACTATGCCTTAAAAATATGATGAGATAAGAGTACAAAGAGTATAAATAAGCCAATGACTTTACAACCTAGTGTTATAAAAGCTTCAAGGGATGTCGTAGATTCCATGGAACTTACAATCCCATGCTATTAGTATTTGCCTCTCTAATTAAAATAAGAAGAAGAGCGTATGCATGAGAGAATTTAATTTACTCCATTTTTAGGTTTTCCATCTTAAAATAATTGATAAATATTTGGATTTCTAATGTTTTTATATGTTAAATTGAGGTCATTAACATATTTGAGACGCAATATTGGTCCATAATTTTACTTAATTGGTCATAATTGGAGATTAATTAGCAATAATCGATTTCTAGGGCTTTTTGATCATGGTTAAGCATAATTTTACTTATAGGGTCTCCCGAAGACCAAAAGAAGAGGAAATCGGATGAAAAGAATCCAAAATCAGAGTAGATTTTGTATGTTTGCAATGGGTCCGTGCGGCGAATCTACGGCAACCGTACGCACAGAAACCTTAACTCCCTTGCGCCGTGTGTTAGTCGCCACAGCGAACGGCCATACAAGTCACATTCACCGTGGGCCCACAGCAAACGCACGATGATTCTGCATAATTTCAGACGCGGACTGACTCAGATCTAATTCAAAACCTACTCGTTTAACCTGATTTAGGAGCTATTATGGAGAGTTTCTAGGTCATTTTTTGCATATTTAAAACTCTAATCTCTCCATCTACCCCATTCTCTTTCAACCTAACCTTCCATTCTCTCATCCTTCACTCTAAATCTCCCACGACACCCACTCTCATTTCTTTTGTTAGCGACTTATACATTGAAGGCAGCAACTAAGGAGTCATTATCTTTGGTGATGGAGGTGATTAGTATGAGTTTGGAACTTCATTAGGGGAGTTCTAGTTCTCCCATTATCTCTTCCTCTTATTTTGACGTATTTCTAGAATTCTAGCATTTTGTCTATGCATTTGGATGTAGCTTTGTTATTATCTTTTGCTAGAGAGTTGTAGAAACATCTGTAGCTTTGCTTTCATTTGTATATGCTTGATAATTGCTCTTCATTAACTTGAACTTTGTTTAAATGTATGGATTCATCATTTTTAATGAATGTTTTAGTTAATATCATGTGCTATTTGAAGATTTTCATGTAGTGGATTGTGTTATCATGTAGTTATATTTGAAAATTGGCTCTTGAATTTGTTAAATTGCATAAGTGGTATTGGGCTTTAATCCTAGAGTCTTGATTCATTATGTGGAATTCTAATAATGAATTTAAACCCTAGGATTAATTGAAAGACAATTCGGGATTCCAGTTATTGGATCAGGAGCTCATTGCAATTGACAAATTCAACTTGGTTATTGAGCTTAATCAACATGGAGTTGGAGGGATTAGTAAACGAGATTCCGGTACTGATCCACTCAACCCAAGCCTAGTCTAGAGGGATTCCTTTAGGAATCTTTTAAAATAACCAAAAGAATTCCCCCCAAAATGATTTGAAGGAATGATTGTTTAAACCTCCATTTACTAATGATATCCATCCCCATTTAATCCAAATATCCCGTTTTAATCCATCTCAAATGTTTTTGTGAACATAATTTCCCTTTTTTTTTATACCAATTTTCATACAAAAAATCTCACCCATTTTATTAGTTTGCATTAGTTACTAATAATCATTTACACTATGCCCATTGAGATCGACACCCGGAAATAGCTTCCATTACTTATTGGGTTTTAAATTTTTTGGAGAGCGATTCCGATGAGACACTACACCAAACCCATCAAGTCGGTGCTCTTCAATAATATATTAAATACAATAAGTTTTGTAATTATTTCAAGTGCACCAATCTCAGTTCTTAATGAATAATATGATTATGTTGACTTACGAATGAACTTAAATAATTAGTCAATCTATAACGTCATCAACTTTATTTTTGACGTTTTGATATTTACAATTTAAAACTAAACTGTCTATTTCACAACCTCATTATGCAGCATTATCTTGAATTATAGAACATTAATTTCTGGAAGATCAATATATAAAATATCAAACATTATGAAAAGGGCCTTGAATAAGACAAATCAAGTAACGAGAACTGTTCTTGTTCCACTTATTCATCCCTTTGTCCACTAACTACTATCATTTACCAAGCTTAACCCTAATCTTGTCCTTACAATAATGTTCATAATGCAAAAATTCTTTTTAATAATTTATTTGATTTGGATATTTGTGGTGTGTGCAATAATTTGGTGCACAAAAAAGTCTTCATCAGATCATGACATTGTTGCATGATGTAAGGAATTTTTGTTTCAAGTAGTCGAAACAGAAGACAATGGAAACAAAAACAAGTCAGCCAGCAAATACCTAATTTTTACCGTTCCCTAACTAACATTTATGCTTCCAATTTTCTAATCAAACAAAAGCTACTTATAACTTTATAATGTAATTATGCATTCAGATTTTATGTAGTCCTAAGTTCAGAAATAAAATTTATGTAATACATAGAGATGGGATCAATTTGGAATTATTCTTTATTAGGTGTTTAAATCTATTTCACTTTTTCCATCGAGATTTCACTGATATTATTTCCGGACCTATTTATATAAAATAAGTTATAGTTAAAATTTATGTAATCAATTTATAATTATAGGGAGCATAAAATATAATCAAACCTTTGTCACTATATCCTTAAAGCACGTTCAAATATAGTATAGGTAGATGTTTTGATGTTTGGAGAAGAATTTACATGTATGGAGTTAGAGAGGTAAACTAAATTTGTGGAGTCAATCTTAAGAAAAATAGTAATGTGAAAGAATTTTTTTTGAGCAAAAATGTAAAAGAATTGACTTACAGTTAAAATGGTTAAAAAGTTTTGACAAAATACATGCATTGTGTGATTATAAAATTAAAATGCATAGTATGTTTATGAATTAATTTTTGTCAATTATTTAGTTTTAATTCAAAATAAAAAACCTTTGTCAGCTCTTGATAAAGAGAGATAAGTAACTTTTACATTTATTTTATTAAAAATCATATCAACTTCATTCACTTTTTGAGAGAATAAATGTGAAAAAAGCAAGAGAAAGTTGATTCCCAATTTCCCATATTCCTAGACTTTATAATCATAAGTCAACAAATTATTAATTCCAACAAAAGTGAATTGGATCCAGATTCTCTTAATCATCATAGGGGAACAAAATCTAATTAGTACGTCAATTATGCCCAACACTTAATATATATTTACTGATTTTTCAAAATAACTACATCACATTTTATTGAGTCAAAATAATAATTATATTTTTCCACAACAATGAAGGACACCCATTTTGGAAAAAAAAAAAGCACACCCATAATACATTTTTAATTTATATTTAACAACTGTGTCAGTACATTAGATCTAGAGCTGTGCATTAGGGCCGACTCTTCAAAGGCCATAGCCTTAAAAGGGTCGGCCCGAAAAGCCCGGGTAATGCAAATATCCATGTTTTTCAAAGCCCGGCCCTCGAATGGTTGGGCTCAGGGCCGGCCCGGCCCGATTAGAGTTTATATACTATTTTTTAATATTTTTCCTAAGAAAAAAATTAAAGTAATAAAATACTTATCATCTACATGAATATCAATTTTAACTTACAATACAAACATCAACAAGCAACAGACACTAAGAAATTATCAACCAGTGATAAATATTATCCATATTTTTAATTAAGTCACACAAAATATATGTTTACCTTTAATTAATTGCTTTAAAAATATTATCTATATTTTTAAATAAGTCATTCACTAAGAAATTATCAAGGAATGATAAAGATTGGGAACTAGGTATTATTTTTTTTACCTTTAATTAATTCTTTTTTTTCATAGTTTTTATTTTTTTAAGAAAAAATATAAGTGACTGGTTTAAGGTGCCGGCCCTTTGAAGCCCTCGGCCCTACAGGGCCAGCCCGTTAAACCCGATTCTCTTTTGAAGCCTCCAAAATCAAAGTCCGGCCCTTCAAGGGCCAGCCCGATGGGTCTGGGCCGAAGTACCAGCTCTACTCTAGATCAGATGGAGTCTGATGAAGAATATATAGATACACATATAAATAGCCTTAACCGTATCCCATAAGAAAAATGTTAATTTCAAAATTTGAACTCATGATCTTTATACCATATAAAACGTGAAAGCACCCAAGCTAAACAATAGAAGGGGACGAAAATGTTAAAAGAAAAAAGATTTTATTTTTGCCTCTCAAGTACCAAGTCTTAGAGCTGACTCTTTCTAAGAATCTAATTTGACCCATTAAATCAAATTGCAAGTTGCTCATCAACTTGCACCAAAAGAAAGATCTGAATCTGCATAAATTCCTCTGCTTATCTCCACAAAAATGCTCTCATCATCTCATTCTGTGCTTCGTATTAATGGTTTTTTATGTTGCGCCTTATCTTATTCTATTTAATTATGAAGCACCAAATCATAATGCCCACTAAAGTTTTGGACATATTGTCACACAAAAAGGCACACAAGAACCATATAAGCAGGAGAGGAAGAAGCTCAACTTTGACTTGAAAATCGATGTTCTTAACGCATTTCTAAACTCAATAAACAAGTTTTATTAATCTCTTAATCTTGCTCGCTTCACGACAAAAGTTCTCTTGTTGTTTTCTTACATTTATCTTTAAAGAACACACATTAGAATATTTGATTCATTTAATGATCTTTGATGGTCAAGCCCGGAATGTGGGGCCTTGCTTGAAGAAGGAAATTGAAGAATTCTCAGAGAAATTAAATTGGTCAAACTCTCTCTGCCCCATGAATGATATTGTAATCTGGGATTGTTAGTAATTCTATGTTTGTTGTGATCCCCATCTTATTTTTGGAAAACGAGATTCTATAGGTGAGATATTTTTCTTTTGGTACAATGCCAAAGGGCAAAGAATAATATGATGGGGCTAAAAAATTTTGAAGCTTCGAAAATTGGTGATTTTCTTTAAGAACATTAATCATTAAATCAAACAATAATTGGTGAGTTCAGCAGCTGGCTAGAGAGTGACCCTTCAATGATTCTATTTCAGTTATTGCCAAATCACAACATGTTATCTACTATACCACACAAGTTGGGAGCTTTGTAATACAATGAAATCAAATTAAATTCTTGAAGTTTTAAAGGTGAGGTTGTAATTGCGTAAGTATTTGGGAGAACCATACACAAAAGCTAGCCATTAGGGTTGGAAAATCAATGCCTTATAAGGTCCGATCCTTCTTACAAATAAACCTCCTCGATGTGGGATTTGTAACAATGCACCCCCTTGAGACTCGAAGTCCCGACGGCTCCACTCGACCTTTTTACCGGTCATCCCCTCTGGTTAGGACCCTTCACAGGTAGCCCTCTCCGCTCTGTTGGCATTTTGACAGCTTCACTCTTAGGCACTTTACTTAACGTTTTGTTGGTCAGGCCCTCTGATCAGAACCCTCTGCAAGTAGCACTCTCTGTTTGGCCGTCTCTCAATGGAAGCACCAATGTAACGAGCATAGGTCCTTGAGAGAACTACACCCTAAAAGCTAACCATTAGGGTTGGGATCAAGGCTTTATAAGATCCCTCTTGTAAGAAAACCTCTCCCATGTGGGACTTATGATAGAGGTTATTATGAATGTGAGGTATGAATAAAAAAAGAGAGATATATAACAAGAACTCCCTCTTTATTATGAACAAAGTGTTGACAAATCATTGAAACAAAATTTCATAGTGTATTTTGTATAGTTTAAAATAAATTTTTATTTAAAATGGCTCATAAAATTTAAATCATTCTTAAGTCACACACTGAAACGATTATATTTATGCTCCTTTCAAGAGTAGTGAAAAAAACATTTCATTTAATAGAAAAGTAATCCGTATTGCATTATTTTCATTTTTAATGAGCATATATAGGTTATGTACTGAATCAACTTTGAGGGATGAGTCGCAGGCCCGCGGTATTCACATTTCATAAATAGAATGGTTTGTTAAGATTTGTATATTATATTAATATGTAGATTCATGACACTCAAATTCCCTAACAAGTGTCTTGCCAAATTTCCTTAATAGCACAGCCTTAGGTTCCAATTAGGTACAGCTTAATTAAGTGCCAAACCCATTGTACTGAAGATTTCGTTTTTGAAGCCATTAATTGGGTCAATAGAGAGACATCAAGCAAGAAGCTTAGGACTTTTTTCCCCCAATTTATGTGGGTTAGATTATACGTAATATTTTATCTCCACTACATATAAAGCTACAAGAACATGTAACTTATGCTTATAAAAAGAGTGTCTGCCATGCATGATAAATAATTAAAGATATGGCTGAACTATGTGTACGTAGATATTCCCTTTGTTCTTTATTATAAAGTACCAACTAACAAATCTCACATACCAATAAAATTGGTTAAAAACATTTAATTTGTATTAAATTTCAAGTCATTTACAGTATTGCCTATACTAACTTCATCAAACTCAAATACCATATTAATTACTATTCTTTCCCACAACCCTTGTTAAATATGGGTATGGATGGAAAAACATATTTAATGCTTCTTGGAAACTAACAAGTGCCTTATAAAAAGGACCAAATAAACTTGTTAATTGATGCCTTATAATATGGACTAGAGGGAGTATATATTAAAATTTCCCTTTCATAAAAAATGTTATCATTGTTGATCTAACTATATTTTCTCAAAAATTGGCTACATACAAATATTGATTCAAACAGTTACAAACTATAATATCAATTGCAACCTAAGGGTTACATTTAAAACATAATTGCCATATTTATAATTGGCTGAATCTGTAGCTATAGCTACTTAAATTGATATTTAGAACTGATTTTTGAAAAAAAAAAACATTGCATGGTGGAAAACTCACTAATTAATTCTTCTAAAGATGTACTATATGTCATCTCCTCATATATTTTTATTGAAGTTTGGTCCTTTTGAGTTTGACGTCTTCATTCACAAGAACAAGGAACTGAGTGTCTCAATTGTGTAAAAATGAGAAAACCTAGGACATCAGAGAAGTACAATTATTAACTACTCCTTGGAAATTCCCTTTAGCTTCAACCCCATGACATGCAATATAGAGTAATTCAAACCCTTTGTAATATTAAATGAAAACAACTTCACAGAAAGTGGTAACAGAGATCCTTGGGGAAGAAAGGTATGCCTCCAAAGGATAAATTCCCCATTGCCTTTTGCTTCTAACAAAGGTGGGAAAAAAGAAAAGTTCATCTTTTTTTTTAATAAAAATTGAATTATTTATATTTACTATTTATACCTTACTATGTGAGATCTTATATCATGCCTATCATTTTTTTTTTTTACTTTGAGTTCTATTCCAACATGTGTATGTTCATTTACTTTTACAATATTATTAGAGTCTTCAAAATGTTTTGTCTGTTTACCATTTCTTCAACCACACATAATATTCTTTTTTGCAAGTGATTTTTTCTATATCAAACAATAGTCAGCACGAGAAAAAGGGATGGAAATGTGAAGAGAGTTTGATTCTATGAAGGATAAAATTATATTCATAATTGAACTAGAAGAGGCACTTAATTTGCAGGTGGACTATATAGCAAAAATAATAATTAAACTCCATAATGACTATTTCTATTGTTCCTCTCAGTCATCCAACATTAGAGAATCTTCCCTGATTTCAACTTTTTGTGTCTGTGTCACTATCTCTTTTTCCTCCTCTGTTTCATCCCCTGCTTCACCTGTTTCTGTTAATCTCTGAGCTCTCCCTGCCTCAAAATCCCAATCTGTTCTACTCAGGACCACCAACATGGTCACTGCACAAGCCCCTTGAGCCCCCAATAAGCCAAGCCATAATCCTTGAAAATCAAAACCATCAAAGAAAGCTAACCATATTGCCAAAGGCATTCCCACAAGATAAAAGCTTGCTAAGTTTATATTGGCACCTACTTTTGGCCTCGCAGTGCCTCTAAGAACCCCACATCCTGTTGTTTGTGGGCAATTTCCTAGCTCACACAGTCCTATGATTGGTAAAACCATAGCCGTCAAGCTTATAATATCTCTGTCTTCAGTGAACATGCTTGCCCAAATATTCCTTACCATCAAAGAAAACAAAAGAGCTGAGATCCCCAAGATGAAGCTGCAAGATAGTCCAACAATGGCAGAGAGCTTTGCCTTTGAAGGATTCTGTGCTCCAAGGTTGTTGCTCACTCTTGTTGAAACGCTGAAACTTATGGAAGATGGGAAAATGTAGAGAAGAGAAGTTGTTTGGATCAAAATCCCCATGGAAGCCACGGTAGCTTTAGGATTCACCAAAAGTCCACATAACAAAATCATGATCTCATACCACCACCATTCGAGGCAAACAGACAAACAACTTGGGATCGCAAGTTCAATCAATGACTTCCACTGTGTGAAACACTCGAAAGAGAAACCACCCCATGTTTTCTTATGGGTTCCTGAATAAACCACGTACATGATCAAAGAAGCAACAAGGTTGAAATTTGTCCAAACCCCACTTAAAGCCACGCCTTGGATTCCGAAACCAAGGTAAGAAACGAGGAATAAATTGATGGGGATGTGAAGAATAATGGCCAGAGCAGAACAGAGTGTGAGAGGCAGAGTAATGGATTGAGAGCGGAGGTAAATACGTAATGGGTGTAAAAGAGATTGAGCTAAGAGATCAGGGATTGAATAAAAAAGATAAGATTGAGCTCGTGTGGCTATGGCTTCATCTTGGCCACAAAAGAGAAGAATCTGCTTCATGTAGAGCCAAAGCAGAGAGATGGGAATGGAAGTAAAGAGGAGGAGAAGAATGGTTCTTTGTAAACAAAGGCCAAGGAGGGTGAATTTTTTGGCGCCAAAAGCTTGGCCGCAGATGGGTTCCATGCCGACGGCGAGGCCGGAGAGGATGGAGTAGCCGGTAATGTTGGCGAAGCCGACGGCGAGGGAGCCGCCGGCGAGGCTGAGCTCGCCGAGGCGGCCGAGGAAGAGCAAGGAGATCAAGGAGCGGCAGTAGAGGAGGAGGCCGGTGAGGATCATGGGGAGGGCAATTTGGGAAATGGAGATGAATTCTTTGAAGGGTTGAGAGGGACTGTGGGTTTCCAAGAGTTTTGGGATGAATGGCTTGTTCACCATGTTTGGTTGTTAGAGGAATAGGAATGGAATTGGGAATTGGGGTTTTATGTGAAGAGGAGAGAGGTTGGAGTGAGATGAGAAGGCATTACGTGTTTTGTGTGTGAGATGTTGATGTGAGGATATGAAGCAGAGCAAAGAGAATGGGTTGCTACAACTACAAGAGGCTTTATATAGAGCTTATACACACACACACACACACACACACAGAGAGAGAGAGAGAGAGCTTTTTTGAATAACGAAATGAAATACTGTGTGCTGACTGGCACCGATGCACTTTTAGGGAACGGCCTTTTTTTATTTTGTTTTAATAAAAACTATAGCTATACATAGATTTTTCCACACTACTCTTTTTTAAAGAAAAAAAAAATTGTATGTTTAAGAATTTGGATACACAGACAAGAGTATGTATTTACCAATATATGTTGATCTAGTTTATTAGAAATTGACTTTTAACTATGAAGTTGTACGCTTAAATCCTGCTAACAATATACTCCATCTGTCTTTATATATAAAATGTCATTTTAATTGAACTGTGTGTTTCTTTTAAAAATAATTTAAAGTTAATTCAAGACAATAAATGTATAGAAAATATGTTGTAAGAGTGTCCTTATTTATAAATGAGAAAAAGAAAGCGCAATTATGAAAAAAATATAAAACAGAATGTAAGGGAGAAATTAATGTATAAGTAAAATGTGAATAAACATTCAAATAAAATCAAATAAGATCTTATAAAAAATGGCAAACCATTTCAAAAAAAAAAAATGACCTTATATATAAGTACTTTATTAGTCGATGATTTGTAATTATTGTAAAAGCTCTTGACTCTCGGGAGATATATTTCAGTTTTAGTGAATCCTAATGGCCCAACTCATATAAAGTTTTTTTAATAAAAAATGTATGAAATAACAAGAGTATGTAGTTTTAACGACAAACAAAATTAGAATAAAGGTGTGAATGAATTTATTTTGCATAAGTAATTATTCTTTGTGCCATTTTCTCTTTCGTGAAAATTTTTAAGAAAATTAAAAAACTTCTTACACAATAAATTTAAAATTGAATCCAAAACATTATTTTTAACGAAGAATCTCTAAAAGAGAAAACTAGAAGCACAAAATTATATACTTAGCTAAGATATTTTCGTGTGTGTGTGAAATATTTGGCATAGTATACATGTAATAGGTGGAAAAAAATTAAAGGAAAAAAACAGTATCCTCATTTCTAAATAAAAGAGTTAAAGAAGGGGTTTTATCTTAATATGATTAAATGTAATGACTCAATTCACTTTATTTATATAAATATATATATATATATATATATATATATCTCAAATCTATAATTTTCCCCCTAAGTATTTCTATTAATTGTATATATGATAAAAAGGAGCCCATCCAAGGCAGTTACAATGCACAATATTAGAAAGGCTATGTTAAGAAAACCAACACAAATATTAAAATAACTCATAATTTTCTTAATACATATTTATATATAAATATATTCCCTCCGTCTTTATATATATGAGCCCAAAATTTGAATAGTTTTATCCCTTTTTATACGAGTTTAATTTGGTTAAATTTGTCAAAACATTTAATGAGTTTTTCCCACTTTACCCGTCCTTATTCTTTCATTCACATTCTCTTTCATACTCAGTTATATCATTATTATTATATTACTTCTCTCTCTTATATACTACATCATAAATAAGGGCAAACTTAAAAAAACAAAATGATTTCAGACTTATATGTCATTTTTAATCACTTTCTTAATTTGCATGATTTGACTAGTGGAGGTCTTATATATATATATATATATGGATGAATAGAGTATAAATTAGTTGTAGTATAGCTCTTATATTTTGGACAAAAAGGTAGAAGCTATAGAGACAAGAGTGTGTGTCCTTGGAGAGATGTTGTGGCCTTGTGGGATAGGCGAATAGCAGCCATTGATGTTAGTCCATGATTTGTGAGAGGAACTATGACAAAATGAAAATGCAGACGAAGAAGCTGATGTTCAGAGGAATTTCATGGCAAAAACAAGGTGTTTGTTTCGGTGGGAGACATGTTTGGAACAAGAGGAGTTAATGAGTTTTGGTTTAACGTAGTTGTTTAGGAGGCATCCTCTGATTCCTATGTATTGTTGTTTCTCTTCACCATTACTGATCTTCTTTGTCTCCACCTACCTACACATACCCCTCTCCCACATGCTTCTTTGCTTACATACACTACCTCTTTCTTTAACCACCTCAATCATATGCTTATATTGTTCTCTTTCACGTTCCACACATAAACATTAAAATTAAAATCATGGTTAATTTTGATGAACGCATGTATACGTGGCTTCCCGATGTAAAAACAAACATGCACTGAAGATTCTTGGTATCTAGCTTCCACTTCATTTTCATATGCATTAATTCTTAAATAACAAACACTTTATGATTATATTTTCATTTTTGTTGTGTGAATCCTTAAATATGATTTTGAGAATTTATATATGTCAAACCGACTTAAGAATTCGATGGTATAACTAAATATATTGATGAAGACAGTGTTAAGGTTTAAACACACAACTTTGGGTTTGAAGTTTGAATATATATAGATATACATATGTATATTTATAATTGTACGTTCCAAGTGAAACGGCGTCAACTTAATTAATTTTATAGGTTAGATATATATATACACAGTCAATATATTGAACTGATTAATTAAAATAAGGGTGATGGCATGCTTGAATTATTCCTCATAACCTTAAAACGTACGTGTGTTCAATATTATTATCACGTAATGATGATTCGAGCGGTGTTACTAAAAATCAAAATATGACGCATTTGCTTTCTTTTTTCAAATTTAGATTTTCGATTGGTATTTTTTCCACGTGAGCTGAGATACGAAATTATATTTGTATCCATGTTAGTATGTATAATTAATTTTTTATTTCACTTAATAATTAATAACCTAGCTTTAGCTCATACATGCACAGTTTCATCTAATGAGATAGCATGTTTTGTGTGTTTATGTATGCCTCTTTAGATTTAACCGTTTTTTGGTGAGTCAGCATAAATAGAAAATTATCCCGATCCTTATAACTTCTTTTATTCCTAAATATAATATTAAATTGATTTTTTAAAAAATCAAGGACATAAATTAAAACACTTTAAATTATTTATATTTGACTTTTTCCTCAAAACTAATTTGCTTTAAATATTAACTAATGTATAATATAATTACATATAACATATGTTAAAATTTAGTGGTCCATTTTACCTCCTTAATTTCTATAAAAGAGTCAACTTAAATTTATATTTAGGATCGGGAAGTGTAAGATTTAGATTGTAATTCAATTTTTTCATGAAAGTTAACCTTATACTATATATTAGGGATGAGAGGGTGAGGGAGTATCAAATAAAGTATTTTATTTTAGTTCTCACATTTCTTTTGTAATTTTTCTTCCAAACACCAAATATGATTTAAGTTTGACAGAAGTTTACTCACTGGGAACAAGGAACCGTTCAGTTTCACGTGCAAGGGGTCCAAATTTCTTACACCTGCACGCTCGGAAATACTACTGCAATAAATTGTTTGGACATGATACGATTAATATATTAATTGTCAAATAGAGATTTTAGATTCAAATACAACTTTGCTACATCTCTGACAATTGTTATCTATTGAAGAAAAGGAAGGGAAAATGGATATATATTGTCAAAAATCGCCTTTAAGGGAAAAATAATCTCTCAATATTCCGTTTGATCGTTGAATCTACAAACATTTAATACGTGCGTACGTGAAGAAAGTTATGCTTTAGTCGTTACTAAGGGCTACGTCAAAAATTTGGAACAAAAACCAAAAAAGTTTTCCGGTGAAAAACCATTAGAGCCATTAGTTAATTCCTAAATTTGACAATAATCTATAAGGATTGATTCAACTTTTACATAATGCTTATGTCAGATTGAAACATGCATGCAAAATAAATTTGACCAGCTGGTAGATGAGTAAGAAGAGCTAGGCTTATATAGACCGTACGTCTAGATATCATCTGGACAGTTTATATTTGATTTTTAGATTTTGTATATATTATAAGATTTGTATCTAAAATCAAATCTAGACCGTCCAAATGAAATCTAAATGGTTGAAAAAATATGCCTAACTCTTCCTACTCATATTTTTTATGAGTAAGGAAACCAATTCCTTAGCTGGTATGTCTGGCTTTTGGCCAAGAATAAAGCAAAATATTTACAACTACTGTTTCGTATCTTCTTCGAAAAATATCTTATTTTTATTAATAAGAAAATAAGTTATATAACATTTATTATATTAAGAAAAAAATTGTGGAGCAATTCTAAAGCCAGTTTGTTAAGAAAATACTATTAGTCATATTTACTTATTTCCTATAAAGCCATAGAGTCTATTTAATTAACGATAATTAATTCATTCATGATCAGGTTGTGTGAATATGATACTATATTAATTACATATGGTGTAGAAAATTCCAAGTGTGTAAGATTCGTAGGAAAGCAATCAAAGCTTTCGGTGGTAACTTTATTTCTGAAGATTTGAAAAATAATGCCCAAATTGATGGGCATCATATTCAGCAGATCAAAGGGCAAAGACTATAGTTGTTGCTAATCTTCAAAGTTTGAAGAACATGATTGCCCCATTTTGTGCCCAAATATGAGACATTAAGTATTGCTTTGAGAGGAACACGGGAAATTGATGATTGATATTATCCATCAAAACTTTTTCAAATTGACAATAAAGAGAGCATGCACAAACTTGATTCACAACGATACATACCAGTCTATCTCCTTATTATCAGTGTATTGTGGAATACATTTTTGGTCCAAAATGTAAGCTTACTTTTTTTCTGATTACACAAATATAAGTTCGCTTAAATTTGATGATATATTTGAAATGCTTTGAATTTACAATTTTTTATATATTTAACGAATGATTGCCTTTTAAATTAAGTAATACTTTTTGCCACGTGAGGCGGTTAAATCAGAATTATACCATGGACAGAATATATATCAACAAATTAAAGTCGCAATGCATGCAACATGTGTTTCCCAGTGCATGCAACATGTTTTTTCTAGTGCATGCATCGTTCGACACTATATCTTCTAATTTTCTTTCAAATCACACCATCACAATATAAACCGCACATGATTGCACACAGATTCTTTCATATCTGTATGCCGTTTGCATGAAACCAGCCAGCTCTAAAAAGATATAAAGTAAATGGGATGTGTGTGTATTGAAAATTATAATAATCTTTAAATGTTAAAGTTGCTATTCAATTTTACTCTACCCAGAGAATAAAACAAAATAAAATAAAAGCACGACGGTTTTCCAGTTCTGTTTTTCTAAAATCACAAGGGTGGCAGGTGTATATAACATGTCAAAAAGACAATGGCAACGGCAACTTTAACAAAATAATAAAGCAGGATCAATTATATATATGTGTGTGTGTGTGTGTGTGTGTGAATTCAAAGCAGAGAATTAATGAAGATTTGAATGTGTTAATTAAACCAATGAAAGGAGTTGGAGAAGCATGCATATAGTTGAAGCCACTTTTGAAGATTTTCTAGTTTGACCATAATACTACTAATAATGTTTGGTACCATTATGTTCCTTATTATAAGTCCAACTACCACAAATTTTTTGTTCCTAAATATAAGTCCACTTTGAGATCAATTAATGCTATTGTGACTATTTTACCCCTATGTTGGAAATAGGGAAGATGAGAGAGAAGATGTATAATGCATAAAATATTATTTTAATACCTATTCTTAATTAAGGGTAAAGTTGGAAAAGGCTTTAAAATAAGAATATATTTAATGCTATAATTTCCACTCATTGATATATGAGAGTAGTTAGGATGGACTTACAATAAGGAATAGAATGGTATGTATCAGTTGGGACTTTAAAGCAGTTCGGTGGTTGAATTTGCTCAAGCTATGTAGCGCATGCAATTTTTTTATAGTGTACATTTTTAAAAATTCAGTGGTAGGTGGAATTTATATATATATTCTTAGTCATCGTAATTCTTAACTGTCTTTTCATTATTATAATGCTATTATTAATGGAGGGATAATTAAATAATGCTGGTTTTGATGAGAAACATATTGGGCGGCTCAAAACCATGGATTTTAAGCCCAAATTACGTTTTGTTGAAAGTGTGGTTACCAAATAGAAACTTGAAAATCAAACAACGCAACTCTTTTTCAAAATATGGATCATAACTCTAAACTTTAGTTTCGGCCGACTTGAAACTAAATACCATGATGTTTTTATTAAAAAGCTACCCTTAATAGTATTATATAACATTGTTCTTGTACCAAATCCTTAACAATGCTTGAAATTGAACGGATCAAAGAGCATATATGAGACTGAAAAACCCCACATATCTAGCTCTCATTGTTTAGTTCAAGGATATTTAATTTAAGGACAAAATTTAGGTCAAGATGTTTTTATCCACTTGTTAAGTCTATGGATGAATTTACATACGCTCAATTTAACAAGTAACAATGGTTACATGACATATCCATATGAAAATTATAAAATAATAATTTACATTTTTTAAAGTTTATACAAAAATTTTGAAATGCTTATAAGTGAATTTACAAGTACATGCGCATTTTAACGAATAATAATATATGGCAAAATAATAAGCGTGATTAGAAAACTTAATCAATATAAGCAACTTAATTTAAACTTTTTCTTTTATTTATTATAATAAGAATATTTTAAATTGTCATAATATTTCTATTTCTAACCACCCTCGAGTACTTGGTTTAATCTTGGCTTTTGCATTTGCCAATAGATGGTCTTTTTTAAACCAACACGCAGTCAAAAACTATAATAACAGGTGTAGTTTCAAACGCGAACTTAACATCATGATTGTTCTTCGTAGTAAACGTTCAAAAAGAATAATGTGACAATGAGCTGGTTTCCATGGACCTTAGGTGTCATAGGAAAATTCGGTATTCAGTATAAATTTGTTTGCACATCTCACATTTGGTCTGAGGTCTATGTTAAATAATTTATTGTTGAAGACTGATGAGATGTTATCGAAGATTTTAACTTGTTAAAAGTTCGGCATGGTGTGTTGCTATCGATTGATTTAAATTAAAATTGAACTTTGAACGAAAAGGATGTTAATAAATTCGTCTTTTGACTTTGTCGCATGAAAGCCATTTTTCATGCCCACTTTGTTGTCTTTTTCTCCTTCTCTGGAAGAAACAAAGGCATTCTCATTTGGTTGTTATGTATATAGTGACAGAGAGGTCGACAGTGTGAATTACAAGATTCCAAATTTCGCAATTATCTCTCCTTCAAAAAAACTATCTAACGATTTGAGTTATCATCGAATATTCAGCCTTTGAAGGTATTAGTATGTTTTTTAAGGGTTAAAATCCATTTTTGTCTCGGAAATAATCGCAAAAAGGCACAGAGTATCCGGAAGTAACTTGAGGAGCATTTTCATCCCGGAAGTTTACAAATCGCAGCAAATTTACCCCTATCATTTAAAATGTTAACTTTAACCATTAAATCCTCATTTTTGACTCACTGATACTGACATACCTTTGCAACTATATATATGTCATCATTTTAAGATCCGTTTTTACCCTGAAAGTAACCTCCAAGGATAGATTTTGCCCATCCTGAAGTATCAAAATTGAAGCAAATTTGTCTGGACCGTTATTCAAAGATAAGTTTGACTATTAAATGACACGTGACACTCTACATTACTCCCAATATTTCATCTCATCGCACACCTCATCACCACAAGTCCTTTAAACTATGAGCTATGATTGAAGAGAAATAAATTATGGGATCATGTAAAATTGACAATTTTATAAAAATAATATAAATGAAATCATATGTTAATGTCCATTTTTGTCATTTCTGGTAGTGAGAGGGAAGATGATGATAATGAAACTAGTTTGTGTGGAGATGGGCAGAGTGGATGATGCCTTTATTTTTTCTTTTAATCTTTTAGATGTAATTCAAATGACTTGTGGTGATGAAGTATGTAATAAGATATATTATTGGGTATAATGTGGAGTGTCACATGTCATTCAACGTTCAAACTTAACTTTGTATAATGGTCTGGATGGACGAAATTTCTACAATTCAAATACTTCTGGGGTAAAAACATTCTTTAATGGTTACTTCTGGGCAAAAATGAAATAATGACATATATATGGTGACAGAACCCAGTAAGCATCGGTGGTTCAAAAGAAGGATTTATGACAAATCATTGGGTTTGTATGGTTTTGTTATGCTAAAATTGAGGTTTTTAACATAATTAAGATGCAATTTTGGTCCATTTATGCTTATCGAATAACTTAGACCCTTTAAGTGGAATTAGCATGAAAATGATAGTAATTAGCCATAATTAGATATTAGTTTGTATTAACTGATTTCTAGGACTTTTTGATCCTTGTTTATTGCAATTTTGTTTGTATGGTCAACCAAAGACTAAAAGAGGAAGATTCAAGGTGAAAGAAAGAATTTTGCCATAAAGAAATTGGCCGAGTCGAACAATGAATTGTAGAGAAGGAGGCGAGCAAAGGCACAGAAATTCAGCCCTTGATTTCTGTGTAGCTCATTGTAGCGATCAAAAGTGCTCACTGCAACGAGAAAGTCTTAAAAATTAGGCTGAGTTTCTGTGCATCTCACTATAACGAGCACGCACTGACAGATGCACAATTTTACTAGTTTTTTGGGGTTTTAAGGTACCCAATGATTCAACCCTACCCAAAATGATTTAGACCTGGTTTCCTAACATATATTTCGACCTATTGCTTCAATCCTCTCAATCTATCTGTCCCAATTTTATCTCCTACTCCATTTTCTCTCAACCCTACCACCATCTCTTCCATCTTTCACTCCAAATAATCCATGGCTTCCACTTTCATTCCTTTTGTTGGTGATCTCTCCATGAGAAGCAGCAACTAAGGAGCCCTACTATTGAGAATAATTGAAGATGGCTTGAGTTCATGGTCTTCATAGGGGAGTCTTGTTTCTTTTCCATTCTCTTTGTGTTTATAAATTCCTAGGTCTAGGTTCTTGTTCGTCACCAGCCTCAAGTGCACAAGTAATAAAGTGATAAGTAAAGTATCGTTCCCACGAGGATTTGGTCCAAAACCCGGTCAAGCAATGATTGTCACACTCTCGCCCAATTTGAGTGATTCAAATGTTGAGATTGAAAATTAAATAAGAAAATAAACATATGTTAAATGAAAATAAAATTATAAACAAGTGATTCTTTAACTTCAAGGATAAAATGGGTCCTAAAATTATGTATCCCCCTTGTACTTCATAAAACTCAATTAACCTCCTCTCAAAGATGTTCTCAACAAAACCATGTGCTAATCTAGGATTCACAAAGGACTTGTAAAAGCTCTCTCAAGTCAAGAACAAGTGTTTAATCTTATTAATTGCACAATCTCTTGCTACAATTTAATAAAATCCAATTTTAAAGGTCCAATCCTAATGTGACTATGCAAGGTTAACAAGTATATCTCTATCTTACCAACAAAACCATCCATTCGTCATGCAAACTTTAAGTTCTTGCACTACTTTACCCAAGTTCTACACTCAATCTAGCCCTCTCAAGCATAAATCAAATGAACCCAACATCTAAATGGTGATCAATCACTTAGAAGCATTAGGAAAAGAGTAAAATAAGCACATATATCTCATTAATCACAAAATAAGAGGAGGAATCAAGAATCAATCCATACAAGGGTTCAACATAATCTTAGAATCAAAGTATTTAGCCACTCATGTCCAACAACTCCATGAGAGCATATATATACATTATTACAAAATAGAACAAGAATAGAGAATGAAGATAGAGAGAATAAACCAAGAGGAGAAGCCCAAATCTCTTCGAAGCTCCAAGCCCAAGCTCAATCCCCACCAAAATCCATGCCCTAGCAGAGCCAAACACCCCCAAGAATGCCCAAAAGTCGAAGAATGTCGCCTGGACTTGAAACCCTAGCTTTTATTTTAATTCAGCCCGCCGTTTACTGTCAAAACGCAGCAAAACACGAAGTTCGCCGTGGGTCTAGCCGCGGCGAGCCCACGGCGAACCACCAAAAGTTACAGAAATAAGTGGAGCTCGCCGTGGCTTTCGCCGCGGCGAGCTACCAAAACAGGGCAGAGACCAATGACTCTCGCCGTGGGTTTCGCCGTGGCCTCCTATCTTCTCTGGTTTCTTGTCTTTGCTTTCTTTATTCCTTGGGTTGCTATGGCTTCTTCTTATTTTTGTTCACTTGGGAGTTTGGTGGAGGGCTAAAATCTCTTGTTTATTGCGTCAAAATGTTCCTACAAAAATTACATAAAACAACATGAGAAACTAACTATAAAACTAATCAAAATCTACATAAATATACAATGATGTGCAACCAAAAATCAAATGAACATTTTCCTATCTTGAGCATCCAAAATTCATCAATGATTGAATAAAACTCAAGGAATATGTGCTAACATTACATGAATTCCTAGAAGTTATCAGTTCTTCATTTATGCAATTGAGACTTGGATTGTATGTTTTGATTTGAGTTTCTGGTGATTTTGGCTTGTGATGAGCATTTGAACTCATCAATATATATATATGATTATATGTATGTTCCTTATGATTCCATTGATTTCTCTCTCTATATGTATGGTCATGGTAGATAGTTTGGATGAGATGGATTGTAATTGAACCTAATGCATTACCAGCTATTAATCGCAGTCTAAGGTACTTAATAATGCCTAATTGATTGGATTCATGAAATTAGGTATTAGATTTTCCGATTGGTAAGGTTTGGTATTTTAGGAAACTTAGAGAAAAGTACTCAAGGTACTAAAGGGTTTAACAATGTCTAATATGGAATTCCATTAGTTAGGCATTAAACATATTGGTTAATGGGGTTTGATATTTTAGTGGCTTAGTGCCTTTGACTTCCCAAATATCTTAATTGAGTTAGGATAACCATTGAAAATCAATTTCCAAGAGCATCTTTATCATTTTATAAAAACCACTTTTATTTCACTCTTTTGACCAAAACCCCCCTAAAACTATCTATTTCAATTGCATTCAACCCTTGAAAACCAAACACAATATGTTTTACCCATTTCTTCTTGCATTTATGCATTTAGTTCACTAGGTAGTATAATTAAACATTAGCTCCTTGAGAACGACTCAGATTGCACCATTATTGCTACACCCTTACATCCCGATTTATAAATATCTTTGTATTTGACCCAATGGCAACAAGACAACGGTCGAATCAATTTAATGGTCAAAGTTAACGTTTTAAACGATGGGGTAAATTTGCTATAATTTGGATACTTTTGGAGTAAAAAGCTTCTCAAGTCATTTCGGATACACAATCCTCTTTTGCGGTTACTTCCAGGGTGAAAATAAATAAACCTTAACCCCTTTTTATTTTTTTTTTAAAAAAAACCTAGGCTGCCTTTGATAGAATAGGCAACAAACCCAATGTGATCAAATCTTTTGTTCAAATGTGGAGAAATACAAGTCTAAAGAAGGAGTTTTATTTTCATGATTGAAAATTTAGATTATATAGTAATAATACTAATGCATGAGGTATGAGATTATATCAATCGGTTGGTGGGAGTTAGTTTTATGTGATGGATCATGAATGAATAACTCATTTGCACATATTTCTCCTTTTGGTTCTTTCTCTAATGATGAATTTGTCATATAATGTCTCCAAGTCCGCATAGTGCTCCAATTTCATGCAATATTTCAGCGAGCCAGAGAGATTCTAGGGTTTATTGAACAATGTGATATCTCACACTAGTAAATTCTTAACCCTTCCCCCTTTTACTAAGACTACAAAGTGTTCTTGTAAATTATGGCCAATACCCAAAATCCTCTATTTTTTATTGTCATTTTTTACAGAATAATTATCCGAATACATTTTTCCTTCAAAGTTTCTTTTAAATTTTTGTATAAAAATGTTTTTAAAATTTTGAAAACACAAACAAGGCCATGATCATTCATCCCATCAATTTTTTTTTCCAAAGAGGAAAATCTCGGCAATTACATTCACGACCAAACTAATAATGATTTGTCCTTCATTTAGGTCGGTCATGTATTCCAGCGCAGCTTGATCGCCACAATTTTTTCCCGCTGTCAGTATATTTTTTTATTTTATTTTTTACGATAGTAGCATTAAAATTTGATACTGTGACCTTATTTATATCGAGATCAGTTACTAGGATTAAGCATTTGTAGGATTAGAAGTTAAACCACACTAATGACTAGCTATACAATGCAATAACAAGTGTATAAATTTAGAATTATATATATATAGCCGTATAAAATTAGAACTAACTATGGAGTCGATGCTGTGTATGTTAGTCCCCACAAAGATGACAACTGTTTCGTACAAATACAATTTTTACAGTATATAGACTAAAAAGTTTTCAAATGATAATTGTTAATTAGACATTATATTTTGAGAAACTAACAATTAAAATACTATCTCTATTTTAATTCTGTACACATAATTAAGTAATTTTTTCAAAATAAACAAGTTGAAAATAACAAATACAGACCACATAGATTAGATTTAGGAGAAATTCTTGCATTAACTTGGAGTGCTACGTTGTTAATGGTCCACCAATTAAAATACATAAAATCACCTCATTTAATACATGAAAGAAAATTAATATATAAGAGAGGAGAGTAATTTCATGAAAAAAAAATGGCATGCCTAATTTATTAAAGGGTTAAGGGTTTTAAATGTCTTAGAAGTTTCCTCGAATAAGCATCAAACACCTGAAAGTTTTTTTTTATCTTAAATGTCATGTAAGTATTATTTTGTAGCATTTAACCCCAAGTTGATGGAGAGGCAAACGGACGTTTGCCACGTCAAAACCTTTAGAAAATTTCTAGGCATTTAAGATCTAAAATAAAACTTTCGGGTGTTGGGTACTCCCTTGAGAAAACTTTCAGGGCATTTAATAACCTTAATTTGAGCCATGTCATCACTCATTCAACAAGGGTTTGACTTTGACATGGCATACAATCTGACGTGGCAAACGCCCATTTGCCTCTTCATTAATTTGGGGTATAAATGCTACGAAATAATAGTTTTAGAGCATTTAATATAAAAAAAATCGAGTGCTGGGTGCTCATTCGAAGAAACTTCCAAAGTATTTAAGACCCTTTACCTATTTAAAACGGTAAATAAAATACAAAACTACAACTTTCCTTTTGAATGAAAAAAAATTATCAAAACATGCCTTTTCCATTGTTTTTAATATACAACTTATTTTAAAAGTTGATCTTTGTCCAAAATATAAAAAATATTTTTAATTTTTGAAAGCTTTTTCATTATATTACCATTGTTGATACACACTAAACAACAATAACATGAAAGAATGAGGGAAGGGACCGAAGAAGATTGTTAGGCTGTTTAAAAATAACTGTTGCATGCTTTGAAACCAAAGGTGGGTAGGTATTCCGGTCCCTTTGCTTTGGCTGTAGTTTTGGGTTTAGGAGAAATTTTTAGGTAAACCTAACTTATCATATCATTTTTTGTCTCCCTAATCACAAGCAAACATGTAAAATCTGAAGGGGATACTTTAAATCTGATTGGATGCCCTAGAATAATTACTTGTCAAATAAAAAAAATTATTCTATGTTTTCTTAACTTTGCAAGTAAAAAAAAAAATTATTTAACAGCTAATTGTTTTAGGGCGTCCAGTCAAATTAAAATATCTACATCAACGTTACATGTTTTCTTGTGGGAAGACTACAAATGGCTTGGCAAATCGGGTTTACCTAAGAATTTCTCTTAGTTTAGCGAAAGCGTCACTCTCTTTGGTGCCCATATCTTTTCTGTCTTCCTTCTATCACGAGTTGCGAGTCACACCGGAAGCGAAAAGCTGTGTAGATATACTTATTTTTGTCACACAATAGAACAAGTAAAATTACGTACAATAATCATTATTTAGTGTATATAACAAGGGTAAATGGTCTTAAATGCCCTACAAGTTTCTTCGAATGAGCACCCAGCACTCGGATTTATTTTTGTCTTAAATGATCTAAAAGCATTATTTTGTAACATTTATACACCAAATTAATAGAGAGGCAAATGGACGTTTGCCACATTCGACTGTATGCCATGTCTAAGTCAAACCTTTATTGTATGGGTGATGATGTGGCTCAGATTAAGGTTCTTAAATGCTTTGAAAGTTGTCTCAAATGAGCACCCAGCACCTAGAAGTTTTGTTTTGGATCTTAAATGCTGTGGAAGTTTTCTTAAGGTTCTGATGTGGCAAACGTTCATTTGCCCCTCTGTCAACTTGAGGAATAGATGCTACGAAATAATACTTCCAAATCATTTAAGATAAAAAAAAACTTATGGATGTTGGGTGTTCCTTCGAGGAAACTTTCAGTACATTTAAGACACTTAACCCTTTATTAAATGCTATGTAAGTTTTAAAATTGGATTAAACAATGTGATTTAGTGTATTTTAAATTTTTAATTGAACAGACCATTAATAACATAGCTCTACCACAAAACCGGTTCATTAAATTTGAGAGGGTATGAAAACTGATGTTGATGTAACACAGACAAAACCAACTTCGTATTATAAACAATTATTGGACCTAATCTTTTCTTTATCATGTGAGGTAATATCATTATTTTCAAATGTAATAATATGCATCACTATATCTCTAAGTTTCTAGAAGAATGAGATATACATGAAAACTAAAGAAGCATAGGAAGGTACAGTGATGACCATGAATTTTTAGTGGTCTAGTTTGGGTGTTAGCAAGGATCCCTTCCTCTTCTTTATGGTATGATATTTGTCGTTTAATTAATGACCTAACAACTTTTATTTATCGAAAATATAAATATGGCCATAAGGGCTATAGTAGAATAATTAAGAAAACTATATTCCACATTGAAATGTGACTTATTACTTAGTGAATTTTATTATATATTCTATTTGGATACATATATTGTGATTATATAAGTAAAAATAAATGTTGGGGGTCTAGGGAGCATCTTCAAAAGACGTAACAATCTAAAATGAGAACAAAAATAATGAAAATACACATAATTAATTAAACACTACAACCAACAAGTTTGTTGAGGTGATAAACGACTTCAGGAGGATGACACAAATCATCATTATCTTCCCTAATACTTGTAGTAACACTGTTAAATGACTGTTTAGGTATGACAAAGCCTTGATGAAGTTTGTTGACACTGTTTGGTTTAGTTTCCGTTTAGTTCCCCCTGTCAATTCATACTGTGTCTGTCAATTCATGACGTGTGGTTTTTCTGTTTAAATGGCAGTATATTTTTTTGCCACATCATTATATTATATTTATTATTCCTATGCTTCTTGGCTGTATTATATGTTACTTACGTTTCCAGGTCAACGAAACTTGCTCTCTTTCTTATTTGTTCCTTTTAATGCTATTATTACTATTGTTTTCCTTTCCTGAACTATTATTTTCCTTTACTAAAAATTCTTGAATTTCTTCCTTAAATGTTTGAAACCGTTTGGAGTATGTTAGGATCAATTTATTCCTTTAATGTTTGATCTCTTTTAAACCTTAAAAAACTGAAGCTCATGATAACAATATATTATTATAATTATAAATTATAATTATAATTATAATATAATAATATAATAACTATATTATTATTGTTATTATTAATTATTAATTGAGAATTGATGATGTTTGTAACCGTAAGAATATTCCTGTGCCGCTTCTTCCACCGTTTTGATGGAAGAATATTTATTATTATTATTATTATTATTATTATTAGTTAATGAGAATTGTTCTCTTTCTTATTTGTTCCTTTTAATGCTATTAATAATATTATATTCCTTTCCTGGACTATTATTTTCACATACATCCGGCTCCTTCCTTTCCTTTATCGAAACTTGCTCTCTTTCTTGTTTGTTCCTTTTAATGCTATTAATACTATTGTTTTCCTTTCCTGAACTATTATTTTCCTTTACTAAAAACTCTTGAATTTCTTCCTTAAATGTTTGAAACCGTTTGGCTGCTTCTTCCACCGTTTTGATGGAAGAATATTTATTATTATTATTATTATTATTTAATGAGAATTGTTCTCTTTCTTATTTGTTCCTTTTAATGCTAAAAAACTGAAGCTCATGATAACAATATATTATTATAATTATAATTATAATTATAATATAATAATATAATAACTATATTATTATTGTTATTATTAATTATTAATTGAGGATTGATAATGTTTATAACCGTAAGAATATTCCTGTGCTGCTTCTTCCACCGTTTTGATGGAAGAATATTTATTATTATTATTATTATTAGTTAATTAGTTAATGAGAATTGTTCTCTTTCTTATTTGTTCCTTTTAATGCTATTAATACTATTATTTTCCTTTGGGTTAATACAACTTTTGGTCCCCGAACTTTCAGTCAATTTTGGTTTTAGTCCCTAAACTTTGAAATCAATGGTTTTGGTCCTCGAACTTTTGATCAATTTTGCTTTTGGTCCCTGAACTTTGAAGTTTGTAGTTTTGGTCCCTGAACTTTCGGTCAATTGTAGTCTTGGTCCCTAAACTTTCAGTTATTTTGGTATTAATCCCTCAGTTTAAAAAAACTTCAAAAAAAAAAAGAATTAAAGTTGAGGGACCAATACCAAAATTCTTGAAAGTTCAGGGATTAAGACCAAAATTAACCGAAAGTTTAAGAACCAAAACCACAAATTTCAAAGTTCAGGGCCTAAAAGCAAAATTGATCAAAAATTTGAGGACTAAAACAACCGATTTCAAAGTTCGGGGACCAAAACTAAAATTGATTGAAAGTTCGGGGACCAAAAATTATGTTAACCCTTTTCCTTTCCTGGACTATTATTTTCACATACATCCAGCTCCTTCGTTTCCTTTAATGAGAATTGTTCTCTTTCTTATTTGTTCCTTTTAATGCTATTAATACTATTATTTTCCTTTCCTGAACTATTATTTTCCTTTCCTAAAAACTCTTCAATTTCTTCCTTTAATGTTTGATCTCTTTTAAACCTTAAAAAACTGAAGCTCATAATAACAATATATTATTATTATAATAATAATATAATTATAATTATAATATAATAATATAATAACGATATTATTATTATTATTATTGCTATTGTTATTATTAATTGAAAATGGATGACGTTTATAACCGTATGCAGTTTGCCTCTGACTGAAAGTGTGGATTCATCTGCAAAAGACATACATCCGGCTCCTTCCTTTCCTTCTTCCTCTCCTTTTATTCGTTTCTTCCACTTTGGATATCATGGCATGCCACCCCTACGACCTTATTCAAGATGTTGACGACCGCAAAGACACATGGTCTATTGTTGTCCAGGTCATGAGAAAATGGACGATGTCTAGAAAAACAGCACCCTTTCGCGTATGGAAAGTGGGAATGATCCTGGCCGATGAAAAGGTTTGTGTCATTTCTGCTTCCCTTACTGTGCAGCCTTATTGTTTGTGCTATCCTCTTATAGAACATGTTTTACTTGCAGGGTAGTCGGATTGAGGGTTCTATGACTCAGAAAGGGCACCTTAAGAGATTTATTCATGACTTCACTGAGGAAAAGGTCTACCGCATAGAGAACTTTGAGGTTGTGCCAAATGAGGATGACTTTAAGTTATGCGACCATCCTTGGAAAATTTCCCTGCACGGCAAGTCATTGTTTGACGAGTCTGATGTTTTTGTTCCCCCAAATTCATTTTCCTTTGTCAGCATCAAGGATATCGCAGATTATAACGTGCCAAACAAGGGTCTTATAGGTTTGTCTCTTTAGATTGCTTTATGTTTATTTAAGTAGATCCATTCCATTGGTCATGCTAATTAAACCATGACAAAACAAAACAAACATGTAGATGTCATGGGTTTCTTGCATGCATTTGGGAGCCTAGTGGACCATGAACGCCAGTCTGGGAAAACGAAAAAACTTGATTTTACCATCTCTGATCAAGAGTTAGACACCGAACTTACCTTAATAATTATTTAACTTTACCTTTATTGTCTCATCATTAACATCTTTTGTTTTCGCCTCCTTCTACAAATTCGAGCCACACCAGGCAAAACCGAGTCAACGTTGTGCTATTTGGAAATGTAGCTGGTGACACATTTACAGCAAGGACTGAAAAGCTGCAAGTTCCTACTATTGTCGTTGTGCGTTTCGCTAGACTAACGATGGGTAAAGGTGATATTTCCCCCTAATGCATAGCCTTTGGCTGTCATACAAGTGATTCGCAGCACCTACACTATGTGATTGAATTTCGTTTGAAAATATATGATATATAGTTGTGGAGTATATAGGGATATATGGTAGCCCATGCAATTTTCCCTCCAATAATTTTTCCACCCATTTTATAATTTATTGTTATAGAATAACCAATTTAGCGTGTATAGAAATTCGAAGACATATAGGCATATATAGTAGTTTCTACAATTTATTTGTAAGTTTAATAGTTTATTGTGGTGTATATTGTTTTACCCTTTTCCAAACAGTTGAATGTGTAAGGATACATACGCATACAGAGATCAATATAATAATAATTTATTGAAGGTGTATAATTTTATGCATATGGAAATTATTTCACATAAATTAAGAAAAATAAATTGGTTATACAATTTATTTGCCAATTTAAATATTTAATGATTTATTGTTGGAGTGTATATAATTTAACACACAAACATACGCATGCATAAGCTATAAGTTTGACTATTCATGAATTAGTTTTCCATGCACGGACTAATCCAGAATCGTTATCCTTGTCAAGGATATGGCCACATAACTAACGCATTTCACGCTACTCAAGTATTTTTCAACCCTCCTTTCTCCGAATTTGCACACCTAATGCAAAGGTCTGCACTCAAGAATATCTCAGTTCTACAGTGCAGTATACTTTTCGAAGAAAATTAAATTCCCCCGCCTTATAACTTGCTTTCCAATGTATAGTTTAGAGGACACTCCAGGGGGTATTCAGAACTTCTCTCAGGTTTCTCAATTTGTGTCACCCCAACTGAATAGCCAATCCCTACTATCATTTCCACTACGAGTTCGCCTATCTGCCATTCCTACATTAGAAAAGGTTTGCAACCTACTCCAGCCACTTAAACACTTTTGCATTATCTATTTCAGATGTTTTTGCAGTTTTCCTTTGTAATTGTGCTCCATTACACAGGAGTGTGACATAGTCACCAAGGTTACCATCCAGAAGGTCGAGACGATTTATGGGTGGAACTACGAAAGCTGCCCTTGCGGCACCAAGCCCCAATATGTTTCTGAGAAACTCATGTGTAAGAACTGCAAAAAAGAGGTCTTGCTGACAACACCAAAGTAAGTTCCACTATTCTCTTCTTTTGTTGTCGCATGATGTGCACCATCATCACTCATCAATCATCATATACCTTTGTGCTAGGTTCAAGGTTCATTACAAGGCATTCGATTCCAGTGCAAAGTGTTCAATATTTTTTTTTGACCGTGAAGCCAGCCAGCTTATAGGAAGCTCTACACTTGAGCTTAAGGAGGATCTGGCTGAGGTTTGGCCTTCTTCTCCATCCTTCCCAAACATGTGTTCATTCCTAATTTTCTTAATCTTTAACTTCATCATGCAGAAAGGAGAGCTTGACTCTTTCCCAAAACAGTTAGTTTTTGCTTTGTGTTGAATTTCGCTGATAACAATAAATTGTTGTTGTTGTTGTTGTTGTTATTATTATTATTATTATTATTCCATCAAAACGGTGGATGCAGCGCATGAATATTCAAACGGTTATAAACATCATCAATTTTCAATTAATAATAACAATAACAATAATAATATCGTTATTATATTATAATTATAATTATAATAATATATTGTTATTATCAGCTTCAGTTTTTTAGGGTTTAAAAGAGATCAAACATTAAAGGAAGAAATTCAAGAGTTTTTAGGTAAGGAAAATAATAGTTTAGGAAAGAAAAATAATAGTATTCAAAAGGAACAAATGAACAACGGAAGGAAGAACGGAACAAATTCAAGAAATTGATTCTCCTAATTAAAAGGAATAAATTGATCGTAACATACTCCAAACGGTTTCAAACATTTAAGGAAGAAAATCAAGAGTTTTTAGGAAAGGAAAATAATAGTTTCTTTTTTAACTGGAAAGGAAAATAAAAGTTCAGGAAAGGAAAATAGTAGTATCAAAATAGCATTAAAAGGAACAAATAATAAAGACAGCAAGTTTCGTTGACCTGAAAACGTAAATAACATATAAAACGGCCAAGAAGCATAGGAATAATAAATATAATATAATATAGGAAAGAAAAATAATAGTATTAAAAGGGACAAATGAACAGCGGAAGGAAGAACGGAACAAATTCAAGAAATTGATTCTCCTAATTAAAAGGAATAAATTGATCGTAACATACTCCAAACGGTTTCAAACATTTAAGGAAGAAAATCAAGAGTTTTTAGGAAAGGAAAATAATAGTTTCTTTTTTAACTGGAAAGGAAAATAATAGTTCAGGAAAGGAAAATAATAGTATTAAAATAGCATTAAAAGGAACAAATAATAAAGACAGCAAGTTTCGTTGACTTGGAAACGTAAATAGCATATAAAACGGCAAAGAAGCATAGGAATAATAAATATAATATAATAATGTGGCAAAAAAATATATTGCCATTTAAACCGTGAAACCACACATCATGCATCGATAGGGGAAATTAAAAGCAAAACTAAACGGTGCCAACAAGCTTCAATATAACGGGAAAATTATTACTTTTTGCATAAGATGTATAAAATATAAAACACTTATCAGTTAAAAAAATAAAATATAAAACACAGCACATACATATACATTGTTGGATCTAATGCTCAAGGGTATTAACAATTGCCTTTGCCAACAACACACTGAAGAAAGACATATCAACACTCTAAGCCAATGGACAACTCACATAAAAACATGCAATAGAAGATCTGCTCATCAGAAAGGTAAGTGCTCTTATACCAAACCAAGCCACCTACCTATTACTACCGTCGACTTGCATTTTTACTTATGCTTTCATGTAGAGTATCATTCATTTCAGGAAAAAAACAAAACAATTGACTATTCCCAAGTGATGGAACATGCACCAACACCTGACGACACTTTCGATGATGTTTTACACCATTCGGATTCCGGTAATGATAACCCCAATGATGTAGACTGTGATGCTGTTCCGATGTCTGATATCAACTACATTGATGAGGGAGACCCAGAATACACGTGCCAGTTTTGTGGTGCTTTGATGTGGTATAATGAAAAACTAAAGAGAGAATCTCCTCATGAATATCCCATTTTCTCCATATGTTGCTTCCATGGAAAAATAACAGTCCCTTATCTTAAAGATCCTCCAGAAACATTTCAACAGCTATTTTTTGAGAAGGACAATGCAAAATCAAAGGCTTTTTTGTCCAATATAAGAGCATACAATAACATGTTTTGCTTCACTTCAATGGGTGGAAAAGTCAATCATGCAATAAACAATGGGGCAGGTCCTTATTCGTTTATCATTTCCGGGCAAAATTATCATTTCTTAGGCAGCTTACTGGCACCAGAAGGATTTCCGCCAGTATACTCTCAACTCTACATATATGATACTGACAACGAAGTACAGAATAGAATATTCGCAATTAGGTACGTTTAATCTCAGATTTTACGTACATGTACTTAGGCCAATCCCACATTTCCTCAACTTCCGCTATTAATTTGGTTTCAATTCTCATGTGTATGTGTGTATATTTACACAAGTGCAATAATAATGTTTAAATCATTTTCATTGGACTAGTAGAAAGCTTGAAGTATAAACACACGACATATTATATCTTTGAATATAAGAAAAAAAATAAATGTACTTAGTTGCACATTTGTATTGTGCAGTTAAAATAACAATATTATCTTCTTCTTTTTTGGGTTTGGCTAGATTTAAAAAAGAATATAATCTACACAACGGTGTGGGCCCAACTTGCCGCTTATTTCAATGAAAAAAGGGGGAAGGGATACATAAGGAGCGTCACTTTTATTATTAGGATTTGTTTTTTAAAAAGGAAAGTAGACGAGAAAGGAGTAGCTTGCATGAGAAAAATGCGATGGACCGACTCAGAGTTTGAATATAATATACTATAATATAAAGCTTCCATTCTTCATGATATATGTTTACTGGACATGCATAAGACATGCATTATTTCTTACAAACATTTTCTGCTCTTCCATCCAGTAAGCACCATGAAAAATCCATAATTGATGAGAAGATTGCATATGAAATAAAGGAAAGCTTAGATCGACATAATGCCTTGGTAATTGAGTTCCATATGGCTTCAGAGATCCTTAGACATGACATGAATGCTAATATCTCCATTCGACTTATCTCTAATTCGTCGCACAATGACGGTACTTACAATGCACCTACAACATCTGAGGTCGCAGCTTTGGTCGTTGGGGACTTTGACAAGAACTATTTTAAGCGAGACATAATCGTCGAAAAAAGAAGGGGATCATTGTTGCGAGTCCATGAATTGCATAAATCATACCTCCCTTTGCAATATCCTATTATTTTCCACTATGGGGACAATGGCTATGACTCAACTATGATGCATAACCAGGTTACTCTTGCTAAGACGAAAAAAAGAAAATCCTTAACCCCAAGAGAATATTTCTCCTTCAGACTGATGGATAGAAAAGTAGAAAAATCCCCCTTGCTTCATTCCAAAAGGCTCTTACGACAATTTATTGTTGATGGATATGCAATGGTAGAAAGCGATAGGCTTGACTACTACCGCCACCATCAAAAGGATCTACGGGTTGATCTATATAAAGGCATTGCTAATGCAATCACTAGAGGCGAGGATGATCCATCGAGGACAGGCAAGCGAGTTATTCTTCCATCTTCATTCACTGGAGGAGCAAGATACATGATCAACAATTTTCAAGATGCAATGGCTATATGTAGGTGGGCAGGCTACCCTGACCTTTTCATTACGTTTACATGCAATCCAGCTTGGCCAGAGATCACAAGATTTTGTCAACATCATAAACTGAACCCGTCTGATCGTCCAGACATATTATGCAGGATTTTCAAACTAAAGCTAAACAAATTAATGGAGGTTATCAAAGAACAAAAAATCTTTGGTGAAGTTAAAGCAGGTATCTTAAAGAATTAAACACTCCTTATCTTGCAACAGTTACCTTTACAATTCTTATTCATGATCATACACTCAAACTATCTCTCCCTTTGCTAATTTCGATGCAATCTCTACAGATTTTTATACGATTGAATTCCAGAAAAGAGGTCTGCCACATGCGCATATTATATTGTTCCTACAGCCTTCAGATAAGCCGAAAGGACCTCTTGATATAGATAAGATTATCTCTGCAGAAATACCAAATAAAGATGAAGATCCTTTACTATACAATCTTGTGAATAATTATATGACTCATGGACCATGTGGTGCCTCTATGAAAAATTCTCCATGCATGAAAAATGGTGGCTGCTCAAAGTACTTCCCCAAAAAGTTTGCTGACCAAACTACTTTGGATGATCAAGGCTATCCAACATATAGGAGGAGAAATAATGGCAGGACCGTCCTCAGAAAGGGAATGCATCTTGATAATAGATACATCATCCCATATAACCCAATTTTGCTTAAGTTGTTCCATGCCCACATCAATATGGAGAAAACCAACCAATCACGTGCAATCAAGTATTTATTCAAATATATTAGTAAAGGGAACGATCGTGTCATTGTTGGTATATACAACAATGAAGGAGGTAATAATGCAAACAACAATTTTGATGAGATTTCTCACTATTTGAATTGTAGATATATCTCATCATGTGAAGGTTCATGGAGAATCTTTGCATTTGACATTAACCGTAGATCTCCATCAGTTCAAAGACTTACTTTCCACTTGCCTGGGGAACATGCTGTATACTACTCTGCTAAACAACCTATGAGATCATTGGCTCAGAATCTAAGAATGAAGGAATCCATGTTCCTTGCATGGATGGACATGAATGCAAAGGAAGACTTAGCAAAAACATTAACATACATTGAATTCCCACATCATTACACATTCGATAGAAAGACAAGGGAATGGAAATTAAGGCAAAGAGGCTTATCTGTCGGCAGGCTAGCTCATGCATTACCTTCACAGGGTGAGATATTCTACCTACGACTGTTGCTCACAAAAGTAAAAGGCCCTACTAGCTATGATCAAATAAAAACAGTTGACAATGTTGTTCACCCAACTTTCAAATCTGCTTGCTATGCTCTTGGGCTCATTCATGATGATCAAGAGTACATAGATGCAATCAAAGAAGCTTCATTCTGGGCTTCAGGACGTTACCTCAGAAGGTTTTTTGTCTCGATGCTATTGAGTAATAGTTTAGTGCAACCTGACTTAGTATGGGAGCAGACTAAGCAACTTATTTCTGAAGACTTGTTATATATCCCCCATGCTAATCACCGCCTTTCAGGTAATTTTCCTAACTATATTTCATTACATTCAATGCAGTACTTCCCTAGCCCATTCTAACACATCTATCCATAGATAATAATATGCTTCAAATGCACCAGGTCTAATGATAACTGATGCTGACAGAGAGAAAGCAGCATTACATGAGATTCAAAAAATGCTTATGCAAAATGGGAGATCTCTGAGTGATTATGAGTGCTTGCCTGAGCCACCAACTCTTGATCCGCTTGACTTCCATAATCACTTCATGCTTCAAGAAATGAATTTCTCTCCGGATGAATGCCAGCAAGAAGCAAATAAGCTCATCCCATTGCTTACAGATGAGCAATCCACCATATTCCATGAAATATTGATGGCAATTGACTCATCCACAGTTGGATTCTTCTTCGTATATGGATTCGGAGGTACTGGAAAAACATTTCTATGGAATGCACTAACACAGGCAATTAGAGGGCAAGGCGGGGTAGTGATTAATGTTGCATCGAGTGGCATAGCAGTGACTTTGTTACCTTCAGGTAGAACTGCTCATTCAAGATTCGCCATACCAATCCAAGCAACTGAAGATTCAATATGCAATATTTCACAAGGCTCACCGTTAGCCGAACTAATAAAAGGCACACGCTTAATTATTTGGGATGAAGCACCGATGATCAAGCGGAATTGTGTTGAAGCAGTGGATAGAACATTGCAGGACATAATGAAATGCAATCGTCCCTTCGATGGAAAATGTGTCGTCTTGGGAGGCGATTTCCGACAGATCCTACCAGTGATTCCTAAGGGAAACCGAGCTGAGATAGTCGACTCATGCATTAATGCATCTTACCTTTGGGCCCACTGTAAGCTATTCCATTTAACAAAAAACATGCGTTTATCTGCAGGATCACTTCATACGAACCAAACAGCACTGGCCAACTTTTCAGCTTCGATATTGGATGTTGGAGATGGCAAGATTGGAGACTCAGACGATGGGATTGCAGAGATTGAAATACCATCCAATCTTCTGATCCTTGACAGTCAAAATCATTTACAATCAATAGTGGATGCTGCATATCCTGATTTCCTTTGCCACTTCACTGACCATGAATACTTCACAAATCGGGCCATCCTTACACCCACAATAGAGGTTGTTGATGATGTCAATGATTATATGTGTTCTTTGCTTCCAGGTGATTCGGTTGATTACTTCAGTTCTGACACTGTCAATGTGAATGAGCAAGCCAACAATTCTTTCCAGGAACTTTACACCCCGGAGTTCCTTAACACAATTAATTGCTCTGGGTTGCCTCCACATAGACTGGTATTAAAAGTTGGAGCCCCCATAATGCTCATACGAAACATAGACCAAGCTGCTGGACTCTGCAATGGAACAAGACTCCGAATCACATTTCTTGGAAAACACTTCCTTAGAGCACTTGTGCTTAATGGTATAAGTGCTGGTGAAGAAATTCTGATACATCGGATGGATATGAATCCTTCTGAAACTAGATTGCCTTTTACAATGACAAGGCGTCAATTTCCCATAATACTATCCTTCGCCATGACAATCAATAAAAGCCAAGGACAATCAATGAAAAATGTCGCCTTGTATCTTCCCAGACCTGTCTTTACACACGGACAATTATATGTCGCTTTATCAAGGGTGAAGTCTATGGACGGCATCAAAATACTCATTCTAGACTCTAACAACAATCCAACTACCAAAACTACAAATGTTGTTTACAAAGAGGTGTTCCAAAACGTTGCATGACCATCAATTTCATTAAAACAACCGCTATCCATCCAATGATTAACAAGGTTTGTATTTTATGAACATGCATCTCTTTTTATTTACTCTTGACATATGTTGTACACCAATTCATCTTTGCAATTTAATTTCCTTTTCAGAAACGCCACTCTCGTCTTTCCTACTCCCTTATGAACAAAGACAAGCCATAAATAGTTTTCTATTTTTGTTCATGATTATTAATGAATCGATTATTAGACAACTATATATATCAATTAAAACTGTGATGCACACAAGTTTTAATATTTTATGAAAATAAGGTCTTTTAAAATTACATTTTCAAATTTTCTTCATACATCTATTTTTATTCTCTGTTGCTTTATCTACAGCTATCAATAATCAATAAACAACATGAATAAACAACAAATGTTCTTTCGTCACTTACTATTTTTTATACACTTTCTAATTTTCTTTTCATCAATATAAGTACCAATGTTCCAAATTTCATCCAAATTTTCAAGCTCTATTATTGTTCCTTGGCTGATTCGAAATAAATGAGATTTAGCTATTTAATCAATCAAAAAATAACCATATCCTTCAATGGTTATTATTAAAACTTCTTCATGTTAGAGTTTAACACAGGAAAAAATGTCCCCTTCTAAAAGATCGGACAACAATGCATGCCTTCAAATTAACTTGCCCGTGCAACGCACGGGTGCCAACACTTGTTTAAATATAAAAAGCACACCTATTAAAAAAGCCAAAAACGCTTTGTACTAAATGCTTGTCGTGTTTATAGAGTTTGCGCCTCGTGTGAACTAGTAGCGAGTGAAGTGTGTAGAAGAAAAGTAAGTTTGAGCTAAAGCAGGAGGAGGAGGAAGATATATACAAAGGCAATTAGGAGACCGATTGATACAATATATCTTCATTTTTCATTTTTTAGGTAAGAATGTACTATTCTGTTCTTTATTATAAGTTCAACTACCAAAAAAATTTTATTCCTAAATATGAGTCAACTTATAAGTTATTAATGGTTGTTTTTCAATTTCAACCTTATTTAATTTTTATTGGTAAGAGAGAAATAGGGGAGAGATGTATGTGAGAATAATTTATAAATGTAAAGAGAGTGAAATTTTGAATAAGATAAATTTAAAATTTTTTATCAAAAGACATATTTAATGTCTAATTATTCTTTGTGTGTGAGAACTAATTAAAATGGTTATAATAAAGAATAAGCAAAAGAAGTTGTATAATAAAAGCAGGCAAGTTTAATTGTTGGCCAATTAGAGGCCGAGGCTTTGATGCTTTTGAAGAAAAATACACTTTAATTTGTTGATTAAAAACGTGTTTCCATTTTTCATCAACTTTTCTAGTCGTTATTGCTCGTATTCATATTCATATTATGCTTCATTAAGCCGCTAGCTAGTACCCTTCACAATCAGCTTCAGGGGTTCAGATTTGAATGTAAACATTAATCAGAAAAAGTTGGCATAATATATGAACACAAAGTTGAGACGAAAGGTATCACTTTGTATCGGTCGAAAACTTATCTAGTGCTGTTTTTTTTCCCAACAAAACAGGAAAAGAAAAGAAATAAAAGTACACAATTTTTATGAAATAGGAGATTCTTCTTAGATACATGTATGCCATTTGTTTCTTTTGTTGAAACTCTGTTCAGATATTCAAGGAGCTTAAATGTTTAAATGTTAGAATTAAGCCTAAATATATTTAAAAGAAAGGAAATATGTTCTAATATTAGTAATAGTAATGCAAAGATGTTTTAAATTAAATTTATTTAAAACTTAAATATATTCAATAAAAATTAAGATTTAGTAAAATCTGGCTATTTAAATATGAGTTAAGTTTTTGCTGTCATCAATTGAGCATCGCCAAACTTTTATAAAGCTACATTCACATTTTATTTACAGAAAGCAAGGAGGGCATGAAAAAAGAGAGAAGAGATGATTGTCGAGTGAAGTATTATATTTTTTTTTTATAATAAAATTTTAGGAAATGAGTTTAGCTTACCCACAATTCAAGGATATAACTCCTAACTGATGATTCACTAGGACTCCTCCCTGTCGGCTTTGGAGTATGACAAGTAAGTCATTTTTATTGTCCACACATTTAGATTTTACTCAATTTCATTTAGTTATGGAGATGCCTCCTCAAGCGCTACAATTGGAACCACACAATTAAGTGGTACTCCCCAGAAATCTAGCTCTCGCTGATATGGTCGAATGTTCAACCATTTATCAGCTAAAACAAGGGATGATGGGTTGAGTGAAGTATTGTTTTAGCTTTAGCTTATAAAGTACTCCCTCCTGTCCTAATTATAAGATCACTTTGACTTTTTTGACTTTTTTTTCCAGTTCAAAAATAAAGTAGTTTCAGTCCCAAAAATAATCTTTTTTCCTCAAAACTAATTTATTCTACTTATAAACTAACATATAATCTAATTTCATATGACATATGATATAATTTAGTAGTCTAATTTACTTCTTTAACTTTCACAAAAAAAAGTTAAAGTGATCTTATATTTAGGACCGGAGGGAGAATTATTTTGAATTCTAAGCTAAAGCTTTTTCTGATATTTTGGATTATGAATAATTAATTATAATTTGAGACACAACCGAATTGAAAGAGAAGTGTTTCCACAGTGGGGAGGGTCGTTGGCGAGGGACGAAAACTGAAGAAAATATGTAAAGGACGGGGAGGGACACGTGTCGACAATATGACGGTGTGAAATGAAATGAAACGAAACGAACGATGGAGGGCCGTACTTGAACTCTCGAACTGGTCGTTGGGGACACAGTGGAGCAACAGGATTGCGACGCGTGTCAAACTGGGACGAGCTTCTCCATGGATCGTACGGTGTTGTATCTGGTCAGAAAAGAAATGGGTCCCATCTAGCTAGTGTTCCTTTTACGTGACACTTTTGATGGTGATATGTGAGGTAGAATAACACCACATTTTCATACTTCCCATCAGCATTCAGCAATGCTCCCTCCTCCCCTCCCATTCTTAATTCTTAAATATAAGAAAATATAAGAAGGCTTATTTACCTACTTTGATTAGATTAAAGTTGTTAGTTTAGTTAGTTAAAATTATATAATATTAATAAAGCACGTTAACCACCTACCTTTATTCCCACCTTCCCCTCTTACTTGTTTCTTATAAAGGAGAATCAATAGGGATATTTTAGAAAAAAGTTGGGAAAAATAGAAAGAAGTCTCATATTTAATAACAAGTTTACCTCCCTAAATATGTCTTGTATTTAGGAACGGAGGGAGAAATAGATTATATTTACGTCATTCTTTTGTGTATACAGTCCCCGGCATATCTGTTGTATTTTCATACTTCCTCTGCATTCTTACTAATTTTCGTATGATTTTTTTACATAAAAATTTTGATAAGTTGGGTCTCATGAGTTCATTAGAATCTTTACATATTGTCCACCAATAAGGTCTTCACATTAGTGGAATTTAAACACACAATCTTAAAATTATGATGAGTCAATCTCTTCACCAATTGAAACAATGTTGCAACAAGATTTCCATTTTCTTCTTACTCCAGCAGAAAAAAGGGTAGGGCAAAAGAGAAAATTAAGATAACTGGGAAAAGCGAAAGCCATAAGGAGGGCCCAGCCCAGCCCTTCCCTTACCCACTTGGTTTCCTAATGTTCATAGAACGGGGCCCTAACTATTTGTGTCTTCATACCTAACATCATATTCTCCCTTGATTCTTTTCATGTCCTTCCTCTTCCTACCCCACTATTGCTTCCTCTCACCAAAATTTGTTCACTTATGTAGATATTTAGCTGAGTTGGAATCAAACATTTTCAAATCCAATTGAAAGAATCTCTCCCAAATCATTTTATATATCCACAGAGACTCGAAATCAGTACCTTAAGTTTAACCAGTCAAATCCTTTTTACAGTTTTACCAGAAATAACTAACTCCTGGTCCAATTGGGGCATTCATACAACTTGCCTACCAAAAGGCAAATCAGAAATAACTAAACCCTGTTGATATCTTTTTCACAAGTTTCATGGTTCACAATTTATCTAGAGACTTGATTCATGGTTGAGCTTAATGGCGCAACAAAATGAGAATCATAGGCGCATTCTTTTCAAGGCGCAGAAAGACTTCAGAAAAATTTACGAGTTGAATAACAATGAATAAAAGGGAGGTTCAGTATGTGTCTCGACTGTAAACTAGATTGTACATGCAATGAAAACTACAAGTTCTAGTTGTTCTCTTACATCTACACTATCATTTTTACTCAAACGAAATTCAGTTCTACTCTCACAATGCGTTACAAACAGTTTTCACGCCTCCTATTTTGCTTCCGAGACCAAGAAATCATTCTTCAGCAGCAGGAGATTGGCTGGCATTTCAGGCAACAAACATGCAAGTGCAAAAACAAAATTAGACAGGGTTGTGGAATAATATATTAGAACAACACAGACTCTCGGTGATAACTTTTTTGCTTCACAAACCTGCGGTATGTTTCATCCATGGGACTTTCAGGCGCATCATGGTCAGCATCGTCCTTCGGCTCAGGCGCAAAATTTATGTGATCTTCATCACCATTGTAAGGACTGGAATCACCTCTTGCATCAGGACTGCTCATTGAGCCATGACCATTTTCAGAGCTAGCTCTCTTCATATGTGAAGGGCTTTGGCCCGAACCACCATCTCGAGGACTTACTCTCTCTCTTCCTTCAGGACTATGGGATTGAGAATTGCCACAGTCAGTTGCAGCTTGTTCTTCATGGTCAGGACTATGGCTAGAGCCATGAACAGGGTCAGAACCATCCCTCTCTCTTCTATATGGACTACGTCTCCTGTCACTATAATCACGGCCACCACTCTCAAATTGTTGGGAACTCTGACCGCGGTCATGGCCATAATCAGGGCTGCTCCTCTCTTTCCTATATGAGTTAGAGCCCCCCCTTCCATAATCAGGGCTGTCTCTCTCCCGGCGATATGGACTGTGTGATCGCTTTCTATCGTAGCCCGTATCGCGTGAACGAACATGACTTCTATCAGGACTACGTGCATTCCTCCTGTCATCATCATAGTCTGCAGCAAATTCTACTGTAATAACTCGATCGAGTAACTTGCTATACATAAGAATTTCAACAGAAATCAATGAGTATCATTGCAGAGGGCAGCCAATAAGAAAAATATAAGGGGAAAAATGCACAATCCAATAAGCAAATTTGCAAAGACAGAGATCTACCTCATATTTGTAGCTTCCAATGCTCTGATGGCATCATCTAATGACTCATACTGGACAAATGCGAAATTCCTTCTAATCCTCACATTAACTATCTTTCCATATGGCTCAAAGTGCCTCTCCAAATCCCTAGTCCTGGTTTGATATGTATCAAAATTAATAACAAATAAAGTCTTTGATGGCCTTGAATTTGCTGAAGATCTTCTTGAACTACCAGGCCTTCTATTGTCACGTTCATGCTATAACAAAGCACAAATTATTTAAACACAGTGTTTACATCTTTATAAGTAACTAATCTCATTTACAATAACAATATATGCCTTACTTTTGTCCATTCCACACGGAGTCTGCGTCCCTGTCGACCAAATTCTACCCTATCAAGTGCACGAATTGCATCCTCAGCATCTCTCTCATCTTCCATATAGATGAAGGCAAACCCTACAGCCAAGCAAAATTTTAACAATAAGGAGGCAATTTTCTATTATTGTAAAGCTGAAAGGAGAAATTGGGTGAACAGTCATATGTAAAAGAACACTTTGACTCTAATGCAGAAACTCACCCCGGGGCAGTACACAAACCATCTCTACACTTCAATGTAATTAAAATTTTGGCAAACCTCACTATTGCTACAAACTAACTTGACTAGAAAAAATAGCAACAGACCTTGAGTAATGAACAAATCGATGTCAAGAACAAGAATCCAAAAGTGTAGGTCTCATGGTGGGTCAATGGAAATAGGGAGACATCTTCAATTATTCTGCTGCCTCTGCAGTGAGGTCGGCAATATTTCAACCTTCAAATGTGTCTGATAAATTGAAGGCTAGGCAAAGGGCATGAAAAATGGAGGGGAAATGTGACTGAGGTAAAACATGGTACGGTGGTGCCACTCGAGACCAAGTTCGATCTTCTTTAGAAAAAGAAGATGTGCATCACAGACGTGAAACATATTTCTGAAAAGCCGATCCGTTAGCCTGGAAGAGTATGGGTATGCCAAAATAATCCTGCGCCAAAGAAAATGTTGAGTATTGGGGTCGAGGCCCAAACAAAATATTCTTATATCTTTTTTCTTAAAGATATCTCCCGAACGCCCCGCAGATGCTCAACAATGTGCCGCATGTCAGGGTCCAACTCTGCAGGCTGAATCTCAACTGTGGGTGGTGAAGCACGCCGGATAAAAGTCATGATGACAACATTCATAAAATCCATGCTGCCACTCCACTGTAGCAATGTGATTTAATGCCTGTTGGCGGGATGTGCTAGTTATGTAGTTTATTCTTTTACAAAAATAACCTAGCGTTCTTTCTTAATTACAAGCTACATAAATAGATATAATACTAATCTTTTTAGTGGTAGGTTTACACATTCAAGATAATGCATAGTACCTCACTCTATATTTCAAAAATTCAGACTCAATTATATTGGAGTTAAACAGTTCCCAATTGGGGGCCAGACCCAAAAAAATCGATCCAATAGAGAAGGGAGATGATACTACTAACACAAATAACTAATCAACTCCCGACATTCCTTTACAAGGGCATTTCTTCAATATAAGGTTAGCCAATAACAATATTCTTGGCTCGCTGTAATATTTTGGGTTGAATTAAACATCGGAAAGGTCCAGTATAATGTGTATATTAGATGATTATCAAATAGAATAAACTTGCTGGCCCATCCAAGAAAGAATTCATTTAAAGTTGGTTCACCAGGCCACAAGTGTCCGCTATATGTATGTATATACAGAACCCAAAACACCCAATTTCAACCACAAGCATCAAAAGCCATGAAAACTTTCTCAAAGAAAGAGATTTAGAAATCAGACTTGGAGAATATTTATCTTAAAATGCACATAGAGGTCAAAGAAATGCTCACCGGACTTCATTTCCACCCTATCCACCTTCCCATATCTTTTAAACATCCGCTCCAGATCAGACTGCCGAGTATCATGTTCCAAGTTTCCACAGAAGATAGACCTCATTTTCCCTGAACACAAGCTTTTAGAAATCTACCGTCCTCATTGTACAAAATGCAAAATTGTAAAATCAAGAAGCCTTCTTCAGTAGGGAGATTAATTATAATTTAAAAAGTGCCTGATATAATATGCCTAAAGCATGCATAAAATTTGAATAAGAAGTTGAAAATCTAAATATTCAACAAATGAGCAACCAAGAAGTATAAAAACAGGAATCGTTCTTGCTACGAATAAAAATCCTCGAATCCATGCCCGAAACTAAACCACATCAGAGATAATGCTAATTGTTTATCCAAAATTAATTATAGATAGGGGGAAGTTCTCAAATTGATTCAGAAAAAATAAAGAAAATGAGACAAAAGAAGCTTACCTTTCTGAACAGATCAGCTCAGAGGGTTATCAGATCTACAGAAAAACAATTGAAAACAAAAAACATTCAGCTCTAACAAATACACAAGAATCTATCAGATCAAAGAGCCGCTTTTCAATGAGCAAGTAAGATATGAAATTTTGATATAAGAGAATAAACGAAGATTCAGGCATCAGAGAGAAATAACCCAAAAATTAAAAAAATCTACCTTTCCAAGCAGAAACCTTGCCTTGCCGCCACTGATTCGCTATCTTTGCTTTCGAAGGAAACAAGATATGGATCTGTAATAAAAGTCTTCAGTCCGTACGCTTTAAAGAGAAGAAGACAGTGTTTTTTTTTGTTTTTTTAATTTTAATTTTCTTGGGCCGGAGAAGAAATTTATGAATGCCCACAAATTTCTTTGATTTAATTTGGAGGGGTATTTATTTAAAATTTTTCTTTAAATATATGTTCGATCTTTTAAATTTATAATAAATTTAATTTTATAAAAAAAAATTAAAAGTATATTGTCAATTGTTAATTTGATTCAGCGACTCAGTAGATCTAAACAAAGATTATACAGTTAAAAGGACACAAGTCATTAAAACAATCTTATTAATTTTTATACTCTTTGATTTGCCTTTCATTGAGATTTTTTTTTAGGTGAGTTTAACAAAATATCCCTATTTTCAAACTTAAAAAATTATAATAAAATTTTTAGGATCAAAACTAAATATTTGGAACTAAAAAGACTGAAAATAAATTTTCATCAATAAATTAATGTAGAATTTTTTTTCCTTTTTAAGCCCCAGATCTTCTGGTTTGAAAAATCAAATATCGTCATACTATTATTCATTGTTTGTTTGGGCAATGGAAAACACTGTTAAAAAATCCATGGGCTTTCTTGATAATTTTTGGGTTTTGTTAAGTGGATCCATCTTGAGGGCAGAAAAGCCCATTCCACCAAGTCAATACCATAGTTTATACAAGTGAAATCGTTTGAACTAAAAGTGAATAAGGATAAGGATTCTATTCTACACTCCTTAACACAAACTATTAATTAACTCTGTATATATCAAAGTCCATGTCGAAAAAGTCTCTCTTTGTCCACAGTTTAACTTGGTTTAAATTCCCAAGACTTTAACTTTCACACATTCGAATTCTAATTCAAGATTTAGAGACCCTAATCAAGATTCACACATTAGAGATAAAGAATTTTTTTGCATGAGTGAAGAGCAACATTATTGCACTTTTGCCATAGGGTATCAATAAGAAAAATAATTCCACACACAAGAGAGATGAGTCCATCCTGATGCAATTGGTGCAAAAGTCTCTCTTAACCAAGATTTAGAGATGTACTTTATTGGATCATCAAATAAAATTTGGCACTCTCGATTTTCAATATCTATCTTCTTAGCCAACATCATGAAACGTGATGCATTATCACACTCTAAGATCAATATGCCTAAATAATTAAATATTTTATCATACACCCAAAGTCTGATGCATCATGAAAAAAGAAACGTGATGTATTATACTACTCGATCGTTCTATTATTCAATCATTAGTTCTTTAAATTTATTGAGATATTGAATTCCATTGATAGAAAATCAGAAATTCAAGAAATGGCTTCCTATGAATCTAAAGTAACAGGTAATTAAAGCTTTAATCGGATCAAGGATTAGGAGTTGAAGAGTTAATCTGAAAGTGGCCTTTGCTGCTCTGTAATGGCATAATAATTAACATCCAAGTTGGGTTCGTGAACTCCATTTTCTGGGATGTGAAACTTCTGGAAAGCAATAAGAGCTTGAACTCTGGCTAATTCAATTTCTATGTTGTTGATTTGTTGGCATAACTCCGAAATAATCCTCACGCAGCCATATACTGGATCTTCAATCCTACATTGTGCTTCGAAATACATTGCATCTGCTGCTTCTGCTCTCACATATGATGGAATTTCCTACAACATTTTAATTTTATCTTTAATTAAGTGCCTTGTAATTCTTTTAATTTTAATTGTGAATGTTTCATCATTTTGTGACAAGATATTTTTTAAAAATGTATAAATGGAGAAGAAAATTGAAAAGCAACCAAATCTTCTAAATGTACACAAAATATATTAATTAATTTCTATTATATGTTAGGAAAAATATTATTAATAAATGTATACATGCATAATATTGGTGTAAAATGTGAAGGAATTTTATGGATTCTCCAAATTAATGAATTACCTGAAGAATTCTTCCAACCCTGTTACCACCATATATTTGGTGGACATAAGTGAATCTTTGAGGATCGTTGGCAGGAAAATAAGGAGAGAAAATGCAATCAGGAGGACATTTTCTTCTTTGATTCCTGCAAGCTGCACATCGACCTGAAAGCATGATTACCAAATCCTTCAAGAATGGGGAAAAGATACTTAGAATCCAAAGGAAATTTCTGACACCCCACAGATTTCTGGTTAGATAATTTTCAAAGATTATGATCTCTCATTGCTATAGAGGAGAGCATTTATATTCGGATGATGAGAAGTTGAAAGAAAGAACATAATCTTCAACGGCTATATTTCCCTTCAAGACTGTGATGCTAATAGAGAAGGTTCAAGTAAGAATGGAAAGAAATATAGCAAGAATTGAGGGTTATGTCCATTTTAAGAATTTGTCCAATTATATTCTCCATTTATGAATTGATAACAATATCATTTTTCTTTCCAAATCATACCATTTACATCTGATTGCCTGTCATGAGTAAAAGCCCGGATTGAATGGGTTTAGGAATTTAGCACATTATATTTCCCTCAAAATATCATATAGTTAAAAATTAAAAATCCAATGTGCCAAAAAAAAAAACTGCCTCTGATCCTAAATATAAGACCTATTAAACTAATTTAACTAAATTAAGGATGTTAATTATGTTAGTTAATATAATGTGTTTTTTTAAAACACTCTAATCATCTTCTCTTACTCCTTCCCTCAATCTCTTACTTGATTATTGTTGGAGGAGCTCCAATAGGGATAATATGGGAAAAAGTTGACAAAAATTAGAATTATGTACTATATTTAGGACCAACACCAACTCTCCAAATAGGTCCTATATTTAGGACTGGAGGGAGTAATTAAACAAAGACCACATAGATAATTTTTCTGGCCAGGATATTACTCTTCATATATAATTGTAGTTCATTATTAATTTCTTGAAACTAATAGAAATTAATTCAATATATATAGTTGTTTCTTTTATTTTTGTTTTTGGCCAAAATTGGTTGGACTGATTATATTTGATTAATTTCTATAGAGAGGCGAGGGAGTCTTGCTCTTGCAAAAGAAAAAAGTGCATGAACTTATGTTATCCACTCTGTTTATATATAGAGTAAATGGTCAAAAATGACCCTGAACTTTCCTCCAATGTGCATCTAGCACCTTTAACTTTTTTTAGGTTCAAAAATGGCCATAAACTTTTTAAATGGGATCAATAATAATTTTCCCGTCAATTCCAACAAGCTTTTAATTTTGTAGTGTGCTCCCATATTCTTGTCCATGTCATCACCATGTGGCTCTCTCATGTCAGTCCTTAATATGTCCGCACTTCCTAACTCACTATTGGGTACATGTCGCAAAATTGAAGCCCTGCACCTCTTCGGCTTCTTCCACCTTAACCCCATCTCAATATCTTTCAACCCAAAAAAAAACTCAGAATCCCTCTAAAAATGGTGATTGCATCCACAGTCAAAGAACCAGAAACCCGAGAACACTTGAACTGCACTTTTGCCTCTAGATATGTATCATATGTTAGCACCCCTTTTCCTACGTATGCCTCTGTTTTTCCCCCCTCTCTGTTTTCAATCTTTCACTTCGAAAGTTTTTTTTTTTTTGGTTAATGGAAATAGATTTGTGTGTTGTTGTATAATTTAAGGTTTAAGATGCCGGACAATTCCATACCCAAGGATGCAGCATACCAGATTATAAATGAGACAGAAAGTCACAGGGCATAAACATTACGCCCTATTATTGGGACCTCAATTTGAGTACAATCAAACTTACATTTAAAGTTGTTAATCATATACCTGAATATGAAGACACTACAAAAAAAACATGGTTTACTTGCGGTTCATTTAGTAGCGGAAAACTAAAACCGCCACTAATCACACATTAGTAGCGGTTTTAATAAGAAACCGCGACTAAATCCGTCTGTTTGACCAATATCAAAGATAGTGGCGTATTTTAGTAGCGGTTAGTCTCACAAAACCGCCACTAAAGTGGCGTCAATTGGCGGGAAACTTAGTGACATCACATTAGTGGCGGTTGTGTTGGAAAAACCGCGAGAAATTGGAAGGTCATATAGTTAGTGGCGGTTCTCTTAAGACCGCCACTAATTAGTAGCGGTTTTTTGTGTAGTTAGTGGCGGTTCTCTTAAAACCGCTACTAACTTAACAAATTCATTAATTGCAGGCGTAATTTAGTGGCGGTTTAAGCGGCGGTTTTCCAAAAAATAACCGCTACTATTAGTAGCGGTTCTCAAGAACCGCTACTAAATGTGCAAGAACCGCTACTAATAGTCGCGGTTCTCAAGAATCGCTACTAAATGCGCAAGTACCAGTTTTTGGTGCAGTTAGTGGCGGTTCTCTTAACCGCCACTAAAACCGCTACTGATTCCCGCCTACAACAATTATAAATACCTACTCCTCTCCTCATTTCATTCAACCTCATAAAACCTTCCTTCTCAATTCTTCTCCTCTGATGCTCTTAATTTTTCCATCAATCTCATTAATTTTTTTTTAGCTTTTTTATTCTAATTATTTCATTCAATTTTCAATCATATATATCTACTAACTTTTTTTGTTTTTGTTTTCATGTGTACGTACTCACTATCTTCATTTGAATACTATTAGATTAAATTGATTAGTTATAATCACCTTTTTTCATACTATGAATTATTTATTTGACATATCATTTTGGATATAACAATTGAGAAAATGTGATAAAAAAATTTTATGAATGTTTAATGTTAAATTTTTTAAAAATGTTTTATAAAATTAAACATTATTGCAAATAGTAAAATTGGGTCTGATCAGAATTTTTTTTATATTTTTGAGTATCCAGTAGCGGTTCACAAACCGCTACTAATTTTTCCTCATTAGTAGCGGTTCTGAACCGCGCTAGTATCTGATTAGTGGCGGTTTTTGTTTCTGCTACTGGATTAGTAGCGGTGTTGACCATATTACCAGCGGTTTTTATAACCGCCACTAAATGTTAGTCACGGGTGATTTACTAGCGGAATGTAAAACCGCTAGTAACCACTTAGTAGCGGTTAAAACCGCTACTAATCAACTGTTTTAACCGCTACTAAGTGCCGCTTTTTTTGTAGTGAGATACATTCGGCGAATGTAAAAATCTTCGAGTCCTAAATATATCGGTGCGTAGCCCTGCTTGCAAGAAGAAATGTGTTGAAAAACAAAAAGGCATATAGCAAAATCATGCATAATAAAAGGAGAAAAGACAGGAAAAACCTAAAGGTTGTTAGAGCTGCACCAGTCCATAAGTTTCCTAAAGAAATCTCTAATTTGACCGAAGGCAAAGAGCTAGCCATAGCTAAAGTAGGTGCTAAACGCAGTGAAATATGGAATTGCAATCATCTCTAACTATTAATCTCCAACAATAGAGAAACCAAAGCAAGAATCAAACAAGAACACGAGGATCTAGTTTTAAATTCTAAAAATTCCAAAAGAAACTTTCTACAGGAAACTTGGCATCGATGGGAGATCAAGATCGGCCTTCTGAGGCAAGTTAGATTCATCAAATCGCTTGCGTTTGCAAGAAGAGAACTTGTTAGATCGCAAATTCGTGAATCACGAACTCAGATTCAAATCTCTGATGCTCTACATGTTTGTACACGCGACTTCTGCCTCAGAAACCTCATCGACAGCCATGGCAGAAGCATCCATGCCGAGAAGCTCAGAAATCGGCTTTAACGTGAAGCAGTGATCTTGCCCAAGAATAGTCGTCTTAGAACTCGAGGCGCCGACGCCTCCTCTCTGATCGCCGCCATGTCTATCTGGTTTTCATGGAAGAGAGAGAAGGTATGTGGGAGACAAGGAGAGGGAGGATGACTGACATGAGAGTGCCGTATGGTGATGACATGGACAAGAATGTGGGACCACACCACAAAATTAACGGCAGTTTATTGGAATTGACGGGGAGATCATTATTGATCCCATTTTAAAAATTTATGTCCATTTTTTAACCTAAAAAAAGTTAAAGGTGCTAGATGCACATTGGAGGAAAGTTCAGGGTCATTTTTTACCCTTTACCCTTATATATATACAATTTAAATATGTGAACACACACATAAAATTACATATTCCCAATATTTCATCCATAGTAGTGATCAATCTGAACTCAAAACGGTATATATGGAAGAAATGAAATAAAGGGGAAGATTGAATGATTACTGCTAATTACTATATGATTACCATGAGATTAGAGGTTTCATATGCACCAGCTTATTCACAAGAAAGTTTGTTGTAATTGCACACATAGCTTAGTAGGGAACCGGTTTGACGGTTTGCTGTGTTTAGTAGGAGAGTTAATCAGATTTGGTCCATCTAGATTTAACCTAGACGGTATATAGATTTGATTATTTTTAAAATGATTAATTTAAGTAAGAAGTTAGTTTTCAAAACAACAATAGTTAAAATATTATTTTTATTTTATATTCTATACCTATTAAAATAATCTTTTTTTAAGAAATAGAAACTTTTAAAAAATCAAATCTGGATAATACAAAATTAGATCTGAAGATCCATATCTAATTACCTCTCTTTACTAAATACAGTCCTGAGTAGAGGAATTGGTTCCTAAGCTACCTGGGAAATCATCACAAACAAAATAATTTTGATTGTGTCATGCATCCCTTTAATGCTAAGTAAGGTCGACCTAAGTAGCCTCAATTTGCAATGAGGCTTGCAGAAAAGAAACTCCAAGCTAGTGCTTATGAAACCTCTGATCTCATGGTAATCAAACAATTAGCACTAAATCAAATTACTAGGTTCAACTGTTAACAATGGTAGTTTCTAATACACACACAAATAGATGTTACTATTATACCATATATAAAAAGCTTCCATAGACAATATCTGAAAATCATAACGCCCAGTTCACTGAATTGCTGTACAGGTCCAATTAACTTGCTAGTAAAGGGAAGTTCTTTTTCAAATAAAGCACTTATTGAGTCTAACAAATCTTATGAGCTATGTATGATTTGCATCAAGCTCATGACTACTCTTGAAAGAAGCAACTTTGTCATTATTTCTAGTTGGGATCTGTAGCACCGAATAGCAACTCCTCAATGAGATCCATGTTCAAATCCTGCATCAAAATATATAGATATATGCAAATTCAGTATAAGTATAATTTTCATTCTTAATTAGAGTCGTTAATTGATCTAAATAACAAACAAAACTTTTATAAGATGGCTAGCCTGCTTTGTGTTTCCCGTTGATGAATCAGCCATGAACATGTCCAAGGGTTCCAAATTTGTGTACACATCGTTCCCCATCACCTTCAGAGATCACATCACAATTGTAAGAGCTAATGTATGTGTAACTTGAACAAGAACTTTCTCTTATAAACTGGTTTTAGATTTCGGTTATAATGACTACAAATTCTGGTTATTTATTTTAGTAATAAAATTTAAAATTTGTGTTTATAATAGAGAACCTTTCCAAAAATTGTCAATAAATATGTTCAGAATTGTTTTGTGTCAAAAAAATATATTAAGAATTGTAAAGTTTTTGGAGGAGAATATATCAATCTCTCTCCTATATCGAAGAGCGCCTTTCGGAGGAAGAGAAAGAGAAAAAAGAACATCCCTCCCTTTTTTCTACTCAAATGTTTTTTTTTGGTAACAACTCAAATGTTTTTGAAATTTGGGAATGTTCACATAAAACAAGAAAAATACGCAAGGTTAGACTAACCATATTAAGATTTTCATTGGTCCAAGATGAGGAATTGTTGGGCAAAACATTGATACTTCTTTCACTTGTTTGAGTGTTCACATGATCACCATCTCCCTGAAACTGTTGCAAATGAATAAATATTAAATTAAATTAATTTATAACTATGAGAGACATGAGGAGAACTACTTAATTTAAGATGTTCTTGGTCACACACACATTTCATATTTAAAACGATCCATTTAACTTAATCACATGAACTCAACCATAAAGCAAAAGTAGACCAAATATTGAAATTATAATTAAGCAATAAATACACACAAGCTCAATGTAGTCTTCCGCATTGAAGGAGCTAAGAATGTCAGAACTCGAACGTTCATCAGCGTGAGGGCTCTCTGTAGTCTGATTTGAGACAACCTAGAAACCAAAATCAATATTATAATTAACAAATATACATCATATATTACTACCCAAAAAAAAGCAGTAAATTAGTCATGGAATCTATGTTAAAACAGGCCGTTACTAAAAATTTAGTTACGAAATCTCTTATTTAGCCACAAAACTTTGGATGGGGGGCCTCAGCTGCCCCCCTCTCGGCTGCTCTCGGCTGCCCTTTATCTTTGGGGCAGCTATCATATTGTTTTTTATATGATTAAATTCTACATTAAAAGAGTGACATTTTGATATATTATGGGTAAAAAAACGGATATGTTTTCAATTTTTTATGATTTTTCAAAGATTAAGTACTAAAAAATAAGGCTGTTTTTTTTAATTAAGAGCACCTAATCTTTGAAAAATCATAAAAAATTGAAAACATAACCGTTTTTTACCCATAATATATCAAAATATCACTCTTTTAACGTAGAATTTAATCATATAAAAAAAATATATGAAAGCTGCCCCAAAATTGTGGGGCAGCCGAGGCTTCCCTCCCCAAAACTGTCTTTGCAGCTAGAATTTTGTCACTAAATTCTGTGACTAATTCACTTCTTTTTTTTTTTGTGCCGTATTTATATGCACACACCTAGTGTGTTGCAGCCAAAGGATTCAATCATTGTACTCATAATATTGTCTACTACTAATGAAAATGTGTTCATATATATATATATATATATATATGTGTGTGTGTACCTCATCAGGAAGAACCATATCGTTTAGCATTAGGAAAAGTTCATTGAAATCATCCATTTGGCCAGCTTCATCTCGCTGATTCACTGAAGTGATAGTATTATTCTGATCATGATTACCACCTCCAGCATTAATCCTAACACCATTATTAACAGACTTCTGAGACATAGATGGAAGCCCTACATATATATTTGCTGGATTTGGTTCTTCAACACAAACATTCACACCTGAGGACGAAGCAGGCACAAGTGCATTATTTGAAGCACTCCCATTACTTAACAAGCCAAATATACTGCTGCTGCTTCTGTTGTAGTTGTTGCTATAATCAACATTCTGAATTCGATTCGGCGCATCAAGGATAAGAGAAGCATTGTTGTTCAATTGAGTTCCATGGTGGTTGTTATAAGTACTAGCAGTACTTTGGTGCAAACCAGAGCTTCCATAAAAAGGCACCATCATCCCACGGTTATTATTGTTGTCCAGTAGAGTTGCATGGTGGTTATTATAGTTATATGCACTTGGACTTCGTTGCAAGCCAGAGCCTCTATAAGGAGTTACCATCCCAAGATTGTTATAGCTGCCATAATTAGTTGGGAGGTAGTTGAATTTTCTGTTGTTCCCCAATGAGGCATGATTACTCATCAAATTACCACTTGCAGTTAGGGCATTTGTAGAAATCATGTACCCTCCATTATTTGCAATAGGACGATGATGAATTGGTTGATTATGAAAAGGGGATTGTTGTTGGAAGTTTTTGTAAGTATGGTTGGTTCCATAGTGATTTGGTTGGGCCATTTTGTTTTGATTGGAAAGAAGGGGTATGGTTTGGTTCCATAGTGGTTTGGTTGTTGTTCGAGGCCTAGACATAATAGTACTATTGTAAGGTTGATGATAATAATTTTCATGTTGACGAAATTGACTAACTCTCCTCTTGAGGTCTTTTATGAGATCTGTGGGAAGACCCATTGCAAACCTTGACCTTAAGGCTCTCTCAGATAATCCCTCGATGATTCCTTTGTCTGCAACTTTCTTCAGAAACATTCGATACTTCTGAAACATTTATGTAAGAATTAGTTAATTTTGTTCTTGTTCTCTTATTTCATCTATTTCTACAATTCCTAATAAATTCATACACACAAATATGCTTCCCAAACAAATATGCACTATTGAAGATAATACTTATATTTTGATTGAAGCAGCAAACCTGCAAATGACTGGCAACATTTTCTCTGGTCAAACCTGGCACGTTCATGATCTCAAGAATCTTTGTTGGAACAGCCTCTATGAAAAATCAAACATGGAAAAATTCCAAAGAAGTCCATTATACCAAGTAATTAACATTGAAAAACGTTGTCTTAAATGGGCGAAGAAGATTTAGTTTCCAACAAAGCAATTGAATTCCACTACCTAATAATACCTTTAGTGTTTGAAAATATGTTAGTGTTTTTCAACATATCAGTTTTTGTTAAATACGGATTAATACTCACTGTCCATGCCAATGTGGTTTATGGCTAACAAAAAGCGATTGTGAAGATCAGTAGTCCAAAAAATCTTGGACCTCTTTGGACCACAGAATATGAGTTCTTCATTCTCAACCACCTCACTTCGTTTTCTCTTGCAATACTTCTTCCTTTGATTTTTAAGCAACGCTAAATCTTGACTACAAGAGGCTACATTCCTATTATTGGCTGTTGCTGATGATAAGTCTCCTTCTTCTTCTTCTTCGCTCACTGATACTACTTTGTCATTCTGAACTCTTAGTTTTTGTCTCCCACCAGCCACAGCATATTGCCACACATCTTTCAAGTCTTCTCTTTGTATTGGTTTTGCTATGCAATATGCTGCTCCATGATCTAAACTCCTCCGCATCACACTCTTCCTCCTATCTGTTGACATAACTGCACATTTCCAAAGAGATATTATTTTATCAAAACCATGTTATAACACAAATTTATTAGTTTATTCAGCTTTAAGTATAACTAATAAACCCTAACCCTAATTAGCACTCTTCCATTGAACAAGGTTGAGAGAGTAGTTAGTGAATTTTACTACCTCTTGTCTTAAATATATGACATATTTACCTAATTTGTTTATTAGATTGGTGATATTATCTAAATTAGTTAATATATCAAGTTTGTTCCCTTGAAATACTCTAATCATATTCTTTAATTCCTTCCATCTCCTCTACTTCAGCATTATTGAGGAAGTACCAATGCAGACAACTTAAAAAAATATTAACAAAATCTAAAATAGGTCATATAAATAAAACCAAAATTAATTCCTCAAATGTGTTTTATATTTAATAGCAGAGGGAGTAGCATATATACTTACTGATGACTGGAAGATTGAACTCGCATTTGACATGCTTCTGGAGTTCAAGTCCATTCATTCCTCGCATATTCATGTCTGCGATGACGAGGTCAAAGAAGCCTCTGAATTCTTTAAGGGTTTTCAAAGCTTCATGACCACTCGCAGCAGTTGCAACTGGAGTTTCAAAGAAAATTCTATTATTACAATTACGTAAATATTGGCCGAATAATGAGGAAGAGGCTACAAAACGATCAAGGTGATCCTTCAGTTCATTTTTTCCCTAAAATATCTTACTTCCGCATTCATAGATATGAAATTAGCTTGATGTATATACAAATTAAAAGCAAAGATCTAAAAAATTTAACTTAATTGGAAAATGATCTAACGAGATCATAAATAACGGAAGAAGTTATGAATGAAAGAACAACATATCTACTTGTGCATGTGAAGTTGGAATTCAAATTGGAGTTCCATGTAATGAAATATAGTTAAACTATGTTTATATTCTAAACCTTTGCATTAACAAACAATAAAATAATCAAATTATATGATTAACGTTTCAGTTATAAGACTTCTCGATTTGTGAGATGTAAATAAAATGAATTCTAAACTCACTCCGCATAGCATGGAAGAGGACAAAAAAACAGACTCAGAGAATGAGGACCAACAAGAAATGACACACATTGACAGAGTAAAAAGTAATTAAAGCTGATTACTGAAACTCCATATTTCTCACTTATTAAAGTTAAAATTATTTATAAGAAACAAATATCAAAAATATAAATTTAAAATACTAAATCATCCTTAAATAAACCCTACATTTTCTCCTAAATTCAAAATTTTATAAATTAAAACTTAAATCGTCCATTATTCCCATGATTATAATTTTTTCCATACCTTTTTCCACCAATATTTATATATATTATCAATGTATCATCTCCTATATATATTGCAAATATTATATAAGATTCGAAAAAATCTTCACGGAGATACTGTATTTTAAATATTTACTTATGCCTATGTAACAACTATTAGTACTTGTAATTTAATTGTTGTTCAGATTGAGTTGAAACAATTATTAATTTTGATCTTTAATGTTTATTTCTTTTTTTTTTTCCCTTAAGATTTCATGTTTGATAGTAATATAACAGATTAATAATTTTCTAACTTTAGAACGATTATTATGAAGTAATCTTACATGGATCTTGGAAATATACTTCATTCTTGGTAAAAAAAAAAAACAAAATGGATCTGAAATCATCAAACTCATTACTAAATTTATTTTGAAATTTTATATTATATTAATAAAAAGTACTTTTAGGTAATAAATAATTTTTCTAGTCAAAAGTTAAAAATAATATAGCAATAAAAAATCCATATTTAATTTGATTTGCACGAAGAATGTTACGCGTTTATATGTAATTATTTCTGAATAAAGGAGGGAATGCAGGTTTTGGTTAGGGGGGTATTTAATCCTTATAAATAATTACAATTCTTAGTATTATCTATAGGCCCTTCAATTCATTTTAATTTTCCAAATGTAATATAATTACATTCACGAATATCAAAGTGAGATGAAACGGTTGTCATCCTGAATGAAGACACATGATATATATCAACTCCTTGAAGGATCAAAGATTGGGGATTTCTAACAAAACACAAATAATCAATAATAACTTTACTAAAAAAATTTCCACAAGACCACATAAAACCTTGCAAAAAGTTAGAAAGAGACACATCTAAATCATAAAATGATAGTTTTTTTTAGAAGAAAAAAGAAATGAATTGAAGGAGGAGGAGATCGATGAGCCTGAAATTAAATAAGTTCAATTAGTGTTAGTCAAAGACAAAATGAATTTCAATCATACAGCAAGTAATTTTGAGAAGTGGAAATTACAGAACCTTTGTATTGCCATGATCTGAGAAAACCAGCGATGATGGACAGAGAGTTGGTATCATCATCCACGAGCAACACAGTGATGTTAAGTCTCTCGCAGTCAAAAACTTGAGGAGAATTATCAGCCATTATTATATTGTCTCTGAAAACCTGAATACAGCTATCAAAAAAATCACTTTGCTTAATTATGTCACCGTGGGCGAAAATCAGTGAGAGATGTGTCTCCTTTTATAATGCCTTAAGGAGTGTGGTGGTGATCACTGGTCAGCGCTGCCTTACATTTGGCACTTTTACTTCATGGAAACATATCCTTTTTTTTATTTTTAGAAAATCTTCCTTTCCTGTATGATTTTGAGTTTATCTTTCCTTCCTTTTCTTTTCAAAAGAATATTTTGTTGAGTTTTAAATTTGAGCCTGTGCTTTTTTAAAAATTTCACTATCTAATTTATTATAACAATTGTTGAAAAATTCCTCATTACAAAATTAATCATCTTGAAATATCAAAGGATCCAAGTTTTTGAGGGAGTGTAATATATCTTTGGCAAGTGCAATTTTTTTTTAAATGTGTGGAAAATATTTTTAATTACGAGTACTTTTTTGTTGTTTTGCACATATTTGAATTAAGTTGGACGCGTGTGAAGAAAAATTGCTACTGCACATGTGTTTTTACACAAATTTCAGGTATTTTAGGCAATAAATTTTGCAATGAAATATTTTTCAACTTTTTCTCTAATTATAATGGCAAAAAAATCTAGAATAGAAATGCAATATTGATTGCATCTTACCATTTGTTACTTGGGTTCTTTCTTTGGAAGATTTGGTAATATTCTCATTTTCACCCTGCTTCTTTTAGACAAATTTATTACCTTTAATGAAAATATATATTATCTTTTTCTTTTTAAATTTAGACATGTTGGAGTCTTTTTAAAGAGGATTGTGATATTAAGACAAACAAAGTGGATTGTGATAATTAAACATTGGAGCTGCAACATGTTTGAGTTAATATAATTAAATGTTCATTATGAAAAAGACAAGTTAATCTTGATTAATGTGGTTTTGTAACTAGTTGTAACTTGAATTGCTGACGCTTCCTTTTCAGTTATGTTCTTTGAATTTACAATACATTTCACAAACCAAATTATATGTATGATCGAAGAATGCTAAGTAGTGTATCTAATTATGTACAGAAAATCCGTCTAATTATATATGCATTGCAATTTTACAAATAAACAACTTATAGTGATTTGGAGGTTAAACTGGGAGATCAAACAATCCCTCAAGTGACAAAGTTTAAGTACTTGGGATCAATTATACGACAAGATGGTGAGATTGATGACGATGTCAACCATAGAATTCAAGCTGGGTGGTATAAGTGGAGGAAAGTTACTGGAGTTCTCTGCGATCGGAAAGTACCCCATAAGATAAAAGGGAAATTTTATCCCACTGTTATAAGACCAACAGTTTTATATGGTAGTGAATGTTGGGCTTTAAAGGGACAACATAAACATAAAATTGGAGTAGCTGAAATAAGGATGTTGAGATGGATGTGTGGTTATACAATAAAGGATAGGATTAGGAATGACCATATACGCGATCGAGTTGGAGTGGCACCTATCAATGAGAAAATGGTAGAAAATCGTTTAAGGTGGTTTGGACATGTCCAAAGAAGGCCACTAGATGCTCCAGTAAGAAGGGTAGATCAAACAGTTTGGAGCCCGATTAAGAGAGGAAGAGGGAGACCCAGGCGTACACTTGGGGAAGTTGTAGAGCGAGATCTTTTAGTGAATAATATATTTAAGGATTTGATTAACGATAGAACACAATGGCGTCATGCGATCCATGTAGCCGACTTCACCTAGTGAGATAAGGCTTGGTTGTTGTTGTTGTTGAATATTTGTATTCCAAATATAATTTTACAGTCAATCTAAATCTAAATGTTGGTGATGGGATAATGAGAGAGAAGGAGAAAAAATTGAGGAGAGAATCCACGAGAAAAAGACAGAAAAATACCTTGTAAATTTCAAAATCTTAAATAGGAGATTTTAACCAGTTGAATATATGTATTAACCAGTTGAGTATAGGCATTGTTGTCAAACTCGCGAGTTGACTCTACGATTTTACCCTTTTTACAGCCCTATATAACCAAAACGTATCACGAGTCACTTAAATTCGTACTAATGGTAAACTCGGTTAAACTCACAAGTTTATACACTGAGTTTACAGTTTTTACGTTTTTACCTTATGAAATAATTGTGTCAATTTGCTCTAAATATCATATTAATTATTTTTATTTGACCATATTTAATGAATTTATATATAAATTTTATAGAAATTTTTTTATTGGGGTTGATAAAGTATGAATGTTGATATATTTAATATTAACTATTCATATTTAAAATATATTTAAGTCAAATTATTGTAATTTTTTATATTTTTTATTTAATTATATATTTTAAACACATATTTATCAATAAGAGTAAACTCTTACGAGTTTACGATCCGATTTTACATTCTTCTCATGAGTTTATTTAAACTCACGAGTTTGACAACCTTGAGTATATGTACTAACAGCTGCAAATCACCTTTATAAAATTTTAAAATTCAAAATGTATTTTTCTGTCATTTTCTCTCTCCAAACCCCATTTTTATAGATTAGCCAAAACCTGAAAATATAGACTACTATACTTGTTAGTGTCATTAACATATAAACAACACTGATGGGATTAATTACAATAAAATGACAACATAATTACTGTATCGTATTAACAAAAAATTAGGTTAAGAAACTCATATATCTATATCACGCTTAATGGGGTTAAACACACAAACTCATATTTAAAATTTGAATAGATGTTCAGTGTTAGTTGAATCAAAGCACCGTCTAGCAAAATATTTTTTTAAGATCTTATTTTATATAGTCCAAAACAAAACATTCCACTATTTTCACTAATTTTTTTTGTTGAAAATCATTTACCTAACATATACATATATGTTAATTAAAATATTTAACTTATCTTACACTTTAATTAATTATTTGAACCACCTGAAGCTAACTCGACTGAAAATGATGTGGTAGTCTAAATAATGGTTAATGATTCAAATTTTTAGACTCTGTTGTATGATAAAAATAAAGAAAAAGGAAAAAAGGAAAGGCAAGAAGAATGTTTGGAAGTTCGCAACAAATTGTTGAAATTGAACATTTGTTGGGCTATCTGAGCGGGCTTCTAAACTGAATATGGGCCCACACATTAACTGTCTTTCCAAAATGGATTAAATTATGCAGATTTCTATAGAAATTTATTGGCTAACCAAATTTAAACTTGAAATAAATGTGGGTTAAAGAATACTCCATTGTTTCAGAAACAAAACAAGGTCTCTTTCAAAAAATAATAATAATAATAAGAAGAAGAGCCATTCTTATTGTCCTTTTAAAATTAAGGTCTCTTTGTGCACCAAAAATAAGGTAACTTTTATAGGAAAGGAAGTATTTGTTAAATTTTGAGAGGAACTTATCTGGCATTTTTTTTATTTCATAGATGTCAATATAAAATTGAATTGCCAACCTTACATTTACTAAGTCATAAATACATTAATTAATTGAGGCTATAAATGCTACTATAAATAAAAAATGTAGTAATAAATTCATGAAAAAAGAAAGTAGTATATAAATGGAAAAATCCCAATTAAACCCAGTATTATTTAATTTTTAGAATTATATAAATTTATAAATATGCTTTAAGGGTATACTTATTCTTTTTGTTCTGAATACTTATTTGGAATCCAATATTACTTAATAATCCAGACTTAAAATTTGTGGGCCCAAATAAGAGTTAACGTGGTTTTTTCGTCCACAAGTTTATGCTCACCTAGAGTTGTAAATGCAAGCCGACCCAATGGATTGGCTCACATAAGTCATAACTCATTTTTCTAACGAATTGAGTTGTCTAAAAACGAAACCAAATTTAAAATACGCTTTATTATTCAATCTGAACTATTTTGCCCATCCAGGAAAATAAATTATTTCACCCATTTAACTCATGGGTCTAGAAAGAAATATATCAGTTATAAATTATTACTTTTTTTTGCACTGAGTTATAAATTATTGAAATGTATGAGATATATCAGGTTAATTAATATCTATAACCCCTTATCCCACATGGCATAGGTTGGGCTAAGAAAAGTATTTAGTGTCAAGAAGAGTTTGTCCAAGTTATCTAAGCCCAAAGCAAGCTGTACCCATAACAGCTTTATCTACCATTTTGGTCAAGGTCTGCGTGAATCCAATGTTTTATTGGCTTTATTAAAAAAATTGTTCTATTTTATAAAAAAAAACATTGACAAAAATTCATAAATCCAGAACATAAAAGTCACTTTAAGATAATCGTGGTCATTTTTAGTTTTGTCCCTGTAATTAATATTCATTTTCACTTTTCCCATTCACTAAATTATCTCTTTATTTCAATTTATCACATGTTACATAAGTTAACTGTCACTTTTTTAATTGTCATGAATTTAATAAAGTGACTTATATTGGGAATTGGAAGGAGTATTTTAGATCACATGCTAGCCCATATTTTTACTGATATTATCAGTGCAATTTTATTTAATAAATATTAAATTATTTTCATTTAATTTAACTACTGTAAATAAGATATCTATTTAGTAAATAACAGCCGTGGATTAAAAAAGATTGGTAATTCCGGCCTTAGAGAGATTTTATTTATGTAGTGCATATGCATTGGGATAGTCTAAGTGTGGGAATGGCATTGAATGGAGTCATTGGACTTTTTTTTAGGTTCGAAGTGGGGGAAAAGTATATCATGAAATTGTCTATAACTTATATCTACAATAAAAATGTAAAAAAATAAAATAAAAGAATATAGTATGAGTTCGTTCTGTGTTTAATTTCGTTTCAAATTTTCTGAAATTAATAACCTTAAATTAAATTTAGCATACTCAAGATTTCTTTGTTGATTTGTAACCACAATTTTGCAAATGAGATGAAAGATCCTTTCACTTGGATGAAGTTGAACTAGCCCTATATAAAGAAACCTAAATCCGTGTTAGTTAAATTAAGATTTAATGTTATTTGTAACATAATAACTTGCATTACTTAAAAAAACGGGTTGACTCTAATGATGTCTGCTTGAATAATTAATTGCATGCCCTTGTATTTAATCTTCCCCTCCTTTTTTTAATTGAAATCTTCCCTTCCCTCATTCATAATATAAGAACTACTTTAATATAAAATTGAACTACAACATAAGGCATGCCTTGAGTTCAAAGTCAACATTAATAGTCAGAAATACTTCCTATAATCTGTTTCATAAGACATGTCTTAAAAAATTACATTTTATAGATGCCATTTTTGACAAGTAAGAATACATCAAATATCAAACATTTTCTTGTGACTCTGCCCTCATATAAATTATAGCGGAGGTATTTAATGTAGAAAGAAAATTAATGACACATGGTAATTTCAACACGAGTAACTTTGAAAAGATTTGGTTTCTTTTCACCGTCTATTTCCCCCACTTCCTCTCTACTATCCATTTTCACAAATGAAGTAACTTTATAATACGTTAAATTTAAAAGGCTAAAATTTCAATCCAGCACTATTAACTACTTTTCTTAGAAATTTTCATATATTAATACTATTTTTGAGCCTCTATCCTAACAATAACAACTCAAACAACGTCAAAAGAGAAAGGACTGAGTTCATAGCGTATGCGTCCATTTTGTTTTCAGAGTCTAATAGAATATCAGAAAAGTAGTAGAAGATTGAGTGAAAAAAGTTGCAAAACAGCAAGAATGGCAAAATAAGCATACTCCACATCTCTTACAGATCTAAGTCCCTTGAAATAAAAAGCTATTTTCTCTTGAAAAAAATTATTCCCCATCTTTATTCAATTTTATATACATTATAGTTGAAATCAAGAATATAATTTAAGTTTTTAAAATATCTTAATTTTTCAGTTAAATAAAATATAAAATAGTTTTGAAATCATATTATGACAAAACACCTTGAGATTATTAAATAACTTTGATTAAGATTAATAATAAACGGCCAAAAGACAATTTATATTTTCAAACTTCTATTTTTCATAACTTACACTTGAACCTTGGGAAAGAAATATAAATATGACGTCAAAAAGATATGTTCAGTTTAAAGCTCCATTGATCTGTTCATATAAGGCCCACAAAAGAAAGCCGATGATTGTGTCCCTCACTAAACCCTTGAGAAGATCATCGATCCAACCTCCATTATTAGGGTTTTTGCCTGCAAGATCTCTAAACCTTAAATCGCCTTGATCAGAAATCAGAGCATACACTACACCGTTCATATGCCCCTTTCCTATTACACCCACCACCTTTTTACAGTTATTCACCGCTTTGCTCCTCTTCAATGACCATGCAAGGTACTGCAAAGCATCACCATTTTTTTTTTGGCCAAGGCAAAACATCACCATTTTGCATCATGTAGGAGCATATTTTACATTAAACTTACACTTCATAATTCTTAAAAAGAGTGTATAATCTCCACATTGATTTTTCAAAAAATATTTTAGGGAGCTCACTGATACATGAGAACCATTTAGGTGAATTTAATCTTTTTAGACACGCATCGGTAACTTATGCCAAGTGAATTGAACATATTACTGGGGTTTTAAAAAAAATTCCATATTGATAAATATATCTTTCAAGGACTAAACCTGATGTTACATTCATCTTTCAAGAATCAAAACAGTACTCAACTCATTTTAAAAGGAATACTACGCAGGATTCTTTCCTGTTCATTCATTCCAAATGTCTTCTGTTTTTGTATGTGTTTTTAAAAAAGCAGTGGCTTTTGAAGAAAGGTAATGGAGGAATATGACTATTTGACATTGATGTTTCCAGCGTTGAAACAAAAGGAAACTGAAACAAATGAGAGAAATCTTACAGTATCTCTTTCATGTAGAAGAGGCTGCAATAGTGATGGGTAGGAAAAGCTCAGTTGCTCATAAAGCTGAAATGTACTCTCATCATCAGAACTTGGTTCTTCCTGGATTTCAGAAGATCGCATCCATTTAAGTTATCAGATAAAGTTCATGATCTTTTTATGGGAAGGGTAGAGGAAAAAGTGGCATGGCATCTATTCTATGAGGCTCATACCAGCCAATAACGCACTATCTTTCAATCAATCCCTCTTTTAGTCACTGTACTGCACTATTTGGAAAATTTAGAGAATATGCATGTCCTATCATCAGATGTGGAACATTCTACATCCTTTCCTGTGATTACTTGTAATTAATAACTGTTTTATACTTTCTACAACTGTCCTGAGAACCATATCAGACAGGACTGACCAGCTTAACCTAAAAGTCCTATACCCATATGATGGCTGTTTTGTCTTGTTTTCGCCTACAAAGATAGTATATTCAACTTAAACAGAATTAGAAGCACAAATTGCTATGTTTAAAATCTCAACAGAACCTTACCGGTAGTTCTAAAGTTTATCCAAGGGAAAATAGCAATGAAAAGAAATGGTACAAAGGCTTCATACCAGTATTATTTCCATCTAGGTTTTGAGAAGGTTTAACTTAAGTTTAATGGAACAAATTGAGAGTACACAAACAATTCACTGCATTGATGTCCATGATACGCACTGCAAACTAAAGATGGGAAGCAAATATCGATTAACCTGTTGTAGACTAGAAAACCAGTTCTGTTTAGGAAAGGGGGGTGGGCAAAACAGGAGCTTGGTTTGCTCTTGGAGGCAAAATAAAACTCAAAATATTAAATTGATGAAATTGATGGCAATAAACGCTTAAATTCTAAATTAAAAAAAGGCAATAATAATAATATCACCAAAGACAAAAATAAAAAGTTTATTCGTAATTCTAGTATAGTGGGTTCCTACAGATTGGGGCATTAGATTCTAATCCTCGTCCCCATATCAATGGTAAAGTACAATGTACCTCCAATCCCGTCTCCATGCACCCATAATGTAGGGCATTCCCAGCTGGAATACCCACAAACAGTAAAAATGTCATTCTTGCTATAGTGGATTTATTTGTATAACACTTCAGAAATAAAAAGTATTTTCTAAAAAATAGTTAATAGTTAACTGGCAAGTATGGATGATGCCAAACAGAGTTTTTTCCGTCTGTAAATCATTTAAAAACAGCCAAAATGCAAATAACCATTTAAGCTTCGGCCCTTCTTCAAATAACCACTACAGTTCTCAATTTTGGCCATTAACCTAATCCAGTTTACTCTGTTTGAGAGATAGACAGCTCCTCTCAAAGTAACGCGTACTTAAAACTACAGTAAATACTCAAAATACTAAAAAAACATTAACATGAAATTAAGAGAAGTTTCAACAAGGAGCAAATTTGTTGAATCAAAATGACACAAAACTCAAGCAGCTCTCATTATTTTCTTTTTCATTAGTAATGACTAATGAGTGGAAGGGTTTCATGATATATAATCAAATCTTTACTAAATGCCAATATAAAACCAAGCGAGTTTATTAGCCAATGGGTCTAAGTGAAAAGGGGATTACTTTAAAAGGGGACAAAGTTAATGGAGCTTTTGCGTCAAGCCTTTATATACATAAAACACATCAGAGGGGGAAAAGGTTAGAAGTTAGGACTATATAATCTTGGTAAGAGAAGCAACCTCAAGCTTATCTGCAGAAATGCTAGATGACGATGTTATCCCACGAACAATAGAGACCACTAAACTTAGTTTCTCTGTCCATTTCAAAGCTCTCCACGCCCTCTGAAGCTGCAAGACAGATTACAGAGAATGAATGGAAAGATCTTTTGTTATTAGTACCACAAAAGCAATGATCCTAGATCATATGTAATCATGTTGATTTTACACATGTACCACACAACAATAGAGTCTTATCCCACTAGGTTAAAGTGCATATATACCACACAATTGCTGAAATTAATTATTGCCAGTAAACAACTATTTTCTGTCATAGTTGCAAGAGTTCACGTGCACATACAGTTATTTCAATCGGCCGATCTCCCAAAACAATTTGCGCACCAACATCTTCAGATGCTTTTCGAGCAGCACGGAACTGCAACGGAGATATTACATTATTATCAAAATGAGCCTTATATCTAGAGATCAGTAGCATATTTTGAAACTACCTCATCACCAAAAGGGCGGTTAACATCAGAAGAGATCTTTGATGAAAAAGCAGCCAGGAGTAACCGTAATGCCAAGGCAGTTTGACCACCTGACAATAAGATGAACAGTAAATAAATGTCCTTTTGCATATATACATGCCAAACATGTTTGTACTAGTGCTTACCCAAGTTTATGCTGCGTCCAACAGCGCCAAAAAACCCAGTCCCACTCAAAGAAAACATGTTTGAACGTAATTGTTTGCCAAGCTCGCCATCAGCAGAAGCATACATGATCCCAGCTCTGGAAATGAACCCTGCAACAAATGAGAATAAGATGTGGATTGACCACAAACAATTTTGACATTCATGCAACTTCTTACATAACTTGAACAAATATATAGTCAACAGTAATTCACAGGGTAACAAACTCATCAGCAGTTCCATACTTTAGACACGAATACCAAACTGGACAGTTCAATAGAAAAAAAAAGGTGGGCCATAACATTGTTATTTGGTCAATAGTCAACACCTATTTATTCTAACTAAAAAGAAAGGTGCAAGGTTATTGTTACTAGAGAATTGTTTGCTACCCAATTGCGCTTCAAATCAGGCAATTCTATTAAGCGAATCCACAAGTAAAAATTCCTAGTCGCATCAATTGCCAAACTACCTACATTTTAACTGACAATAGGAGTTTCTCCCGCAATTGTTCAGGTTCTTTGAACAGCAACTTCAGGATTTCATGTCAATCTAATAAGAAGCCCTGATTTGTTTCAAACTTATAAAAATACTGGATGACCTAAAGATCGTAAAGCATCATTTCAGCATATAATAATGAGGAAACTAGAACAAAATCAACAGCGAAGGTAATGTAAAGAACGAGTGTATAACTTGCCTGCTTCTACAGAGTTCAACAACCACATTATCTGGCTTCACTGCTCGCACCACACGCTCAACCTCCATGGCCGATTCTTCAGAAATGTGGGTAGTTCCGAGTAACCAGATCGCTTCAGGCTCCACAAATTCGGACCTCCATGAAGGAACAGGACCGAACTGCTTCTTCTGAATCAGAAGCAAAGTGCCATTGTCGGCTAAATCGAGCAACTCAGGATGAGATTCAGCAATGGCGGATCTGGAATCGTCGGAGATTTGTAGCTTGTAGTTGAAATCAGGAGGTGGGGGTTTGATGGAAACTTTGAAGGGGAAAGGTTTGTGAGGTTTGGTTGGTAACAAGATTGGGTTGGTCATGAAAATTGGGATGGTTGATTTGAGGGTTTCCATTAAAGATGAGAACTTGAAATAGAGAGGGAAAGATTGTGTGCTTGAGCTTGAGGTTTTGAGGATAAGAAACGCAGAGTCAAACTCGACGGGATTTTTTCTTGTTTGACCGATTGGCCATGGTTGGTCCACGCCGTAAGCGTTTAGGATATTTCTGAATTCTGAGATTCTGACCGCCAAAAGGAAACGCTGTGAATTGTAGACGACAAAAGGTTCTCCCATTTTTCCCAAAAAAAAATAAATAATAATAATACTACTTAATTGACTTTTTTTTTTATATATTCTTAATAAAACTAAATAAGTTACTAATAAATTGATTTTTCCGAATTTTTTTCTTAAACTAATTTATTTGACATATAAACTAATATATAATATAAAACTACGCAAAATACATTATGGTCAAGCGGCTCATTGCTCATTAAACTTCCTTAATTTATCTTAAAAAGTTAAGTGGGTCTTATATTTAGAGACAAAGAAGTATTAAGAAAATTTGAAAATTCCAGAAAAACAGAAACAAGAGAGCAAATGAGAGCAAATGTTTAATGAGCACCTCAAACTAAATATTTTCCCATTTCCCCCACTTAAAAAATAAGAATAATAATAAGAAAAATTCAAAAAATCCGGAAAAACAACAACAAGAGATCTTATTATGCATAGACATTCTTCTATTATTGGATGATGAGATGGAAGTTTTATGTGAACATCTATCTATTTAAGATTTGAATATGGATTTATCACCAGTTTTTTAAATCATTACCTCCTAACAGTTGGAAAGTACTCCCTTTTTATATTTAGAAAAGGAGGGAGTACTTAAATACTACATACATTAGAAACTACTTCTCATAATGTTACATTCAAACTCGTCTACCCGTAAAATTGATCCACCCAAACTTGATTTCTTCAAGCATGTGTGATGGTTGTATAATGAAAGTTCATATTGGGCTGAACAACTTTTAAATTTTATCACCTTTTGAACAAATTCTCTATAATTATCCACCTTGTTTAAAAGATTAAAAAATAATGATTAAGGTTATATGAATGTCAAATAAAAATGAATTAACTTGCAAATAGAGACTTTTAGTACCCTATCTTGTTCTCCTCCTCTTGCATGGTGGCAATTATTGCTGTATGTTCACTTCTTCAGACTAATTATGTGACTTATCTAAGTAAATAGGGTATTTAAATCGAATAAAGGCAGTTCAACTAAAAAAATTGATTGTTAATGGGTTTCAAATGTTTCACTCGATTCAAATAACTAAAAGACAAAAGCACTATAAGGATTATCACTTAATGACATAAACAGCGGGAATTGAGTAGAATTTAATAGGTTTAGATGGAATTATGTTAATCCTACTCAATTATAGTCCCATGTCCTCCTTGTTAATATCATGTGTCACCTTATCTTCTTAATTAGCAATATATCCCGCTTAAAGCGAAGGGAATTGACGCATAACATAATATTACCATTTCCTTAAAAAGTTTGAAAAGAACATATAATTAGAACTACCTCCAGAAAACAACAAACATATGCAATAGATTCGACCTAACACATCATGTGGCTAAGTTGAAGAAATCACTAACATTTGACTGCGTAAATTCCTGAAAATCTCCTTATAAATAACATTCTTTGTTGTTGCACATGTTTCTTCTCCACTTCGAAGGGCATAAATCTTCAAGTTATACTGGACAGTGTCACATATAATTGGCTATGTGTAAATACTAGTTTTGATAAGAAAACTCCTATATGCCTTAATGACAGTCCTTGACTCTTATTTATTGCCACAGTAAAACTTAAATTAATCGAAAATTGCATTCTTCTCGTCTAAAATGGCAACCTACTTTTAGAATAATACAGTCTAGCCTCACTGTCTACCTTGTGCGACAACAAATTCATAAAGCAGATTTGCTTTAAAAGTGAGAGAACAAAAATTTAATAGAGAATATAGAGAATACCTTACTTACAACCCTATGAATCTTATATGAGCCTATTAGTGTACATCTCTTTGAAGTATAGAGACAGAGAGAGCAGTGAAAATTTGAGAAAGATTTTTAACATCTGGTGATATTGACGTATGACTGTCCATGTAACATCCCAACAGGAAAAAGGCCAATGGACGCGTACGTCACGAAGAGTGTGTTAATGGAACAGTCCCACTGAAATTGGAATTGTCCAAACTCCTTCAAAAGTTGCTGTAAAAAGATTCTCCCTATTCTACTCTCTCTTGTCCTCTCTCCACCATTTTTTTTTACTCATTATTGTTTTGTAATTTCCTTTTTTATAAAAGAAAATAACTGTATTTTATTTCTTGGCTATTATGTGATAAGTATTCTGTTTCATACTCAATTGTCAATACTTCAATTCATCTAATTTTATTAGATTAAAAATTTTAATTAAATCAATTAATATGATATGCTTTTAAAAAATCCTAATCATATTTTTTACTTATCCCTATCTTTATTGCTTAATTTTTGTTGATTAATCATCAATATGGGTAAATTAAAAAATTGACACATATAAAAAAATATGTCTTACATTAAAGACTAAAATCAACTCCTCAACCACATACTGGAGGGACTATCTTATTTTTTGTGTGGTAAAACTTACTACTGTAACAGATTAGATGGTACCCCCTCCCAAATAATGCAGGAGATAATACACCCTCCCATTTTTAACACAAGACCCTCTCATATAACCCTAGATACAAGAATTTTTTTTGCAGTCGAGAATGCTTATGATCTATGGAGTATTTTTTAAAATATTGTTTACTTAGATATTTCTAAACTAATTAAATAACTTTCCAACTAACTAATTGAACAAACCCCATCTAGCTAATGAATCTATTGAAGATTAGTTTAATTTTAAGATTTTCAATGTGTTAATTAACTTTAATTCACTGAATCACTTAATCTATATAAGGTTTTAAAATAGGTCCAACCCCGGCCGGCATATTGTTGTACAAATTACGAATGATGTTTAAGGTTTAATTTGTCTCCGGCTTCCTCACCAAATCTCTTCACCTTCAAAACCCACATCATGATTTCTTAAAGGAACAACAAAATATTGATCTCCTCATCAAACCAAATCCCAAAAAGCAAAATTTGAAAAATGAATAACTTATCTTGTTCAGTCTTATTCGTTTCTTTTTTTTTTCAATTGACGATGATGATATCCAATTATTGATAGGAGAGGACGACGTAAGGAGATTAGAGTAAAATAATACCACCTCCTAGTCTAACTGTCATTTGTTTCATATAAACAGGCTCATATAGAATAATATTGTGTGGTTGAATGTATGGGATAGAGATTATAATAATAAGAAAGAATGACACTTAGATTCTAAAATATTAATTTAATTATAGTTAGGTCCTGACAATTTTTTAACATCAATCATCAATCAATAATAAAAATTTAAGACCGCTACAAATTAGAAGTTCCAATCTCATAATAATTGATAGAGTTACAACTGTGATATTCACCTACATCTATTAAAATGATATTTATAAATTACTCCCTCGGGTACTTTTCAAGATAGACTAACAATCAAATCACATGCATTAAGAAAGCAATTAAAATTGTATAGGGAGATTTTAGAGAGAGAGAGAGAGAGAGAGAGAGAGAGATATTAATCAGTAACAAAGAAAAATATGAAAGAAATGAAATATTGAAGAAAGATGTGAGAAAATTTAACATGCTTAATTAGGGGAAAGTTGTAAAAATATAACAAATACCCATATAATATGAAGTATGATCTTGCGAAAAACATCGATGTAATTCAAATTTTAGGTTTGTGATCGTACAAAAAAAAATCAATGAAATTCAAATTTTAGGTTTGTTCGAAAAGGACAGTGATCATTTTTCAAAAAAGTTAAATTATAATTATTTACTTCCTCACCTTAGATATACTTTATTTAGAAATTTAATTTTAATCTTAAATATATTATTTATTTCTAATATTTATCATTTTTTTCAAATTACTCGCAATGATGATTCCTCAAAAATATCAAATGAGAGAGAGAGAGATTGGGAATTAAAAACTGAATATAGTATAATAAGAAAAATATGAAATTTTAACAAATTTGATTAATATCTTTAATATGATTGAATTAAATAAATAAAATGCTTTAATTACACTCACAGGTCACAACCAAATTTTTTTTAGAATTTGTGTTAAATAGTGATATGATATAGGAGGAGAGTGGGGTAATTATAAAGGTGAGAGGGAGAGGCCCCACGAATTGGCCTATAAGAGGGAAATAAGGAAGGGAAGGGGGTAGGGAGTAGGGGCCGCCTGGCCAGAGAACACATAAATAGAAAAGGGAAGCTTTGACTTTGACCAATCTTTTTGTTTTTCTTAGCTTTTTATACATAATCTCTCCATCACCTCTGCCCTCCCTTCCTCACCTGATCTCCCATTATTTCTGACACTTCTGTCCCCCCATTCTATACCCTTTACTAGCTGCAGAGAATTGATAATGCTACACTGAATGAGTGAGAATGTGAGAGTTTTTTTGTTTCAGAAGGCTTTAAAATAATTTTAAAGAAAAAGTTATTTTGGAGGTATTCAAATGGGAAAATGACAGAAAAAGACCCTCGAATTACACAAAGGACAGTTCAGTACAACGAATTTCGAAAATGACAGTTCAGTACAAATGACTGAACTGTCCAAACCCAAATTTAAAGGAAATGTCCAAAATGCCCTTTGCTACAACTAAGTTGGGAATACCTTAAGCGAAGTTGGGAATCCCTTAAGGGAAGTTGGGAATTCCTTGTGGGAAGTTGGTAGCAAAGGGCATTTTGGACATTTCCTTTAAATTTGGGTTTGGACAGTTCAGTCATTTGTACTGAACTGTCCTTTTCGAAATTCGTTGTACTGAACTGTCCTTTGTGTAATTCGAAGGTCTTTTTCTGTCATTTTTCCTATTCAAATAGGTCCTCACACATATAAAAACACACAACATCAACTTAAAAAATATATATACAGTGAAATTCCGATGAGTGTTTTGGGACTGTTCTCAAAATTATCTTGTAAAGTTATCTTATAATGTAGAAAGTGTTTGGTGAGGGAGATAAACTTTTGTATCACTTGATGCTTGAGTTGCAATGAAATCCCGTATTTAAAAAAAAAAAATTAAGATTGATGTTATATCTAGGCTTTAATATAAGAATCAATTTGCTCATTTAAGAGATTAAGAAAATTAAATATTTCTTTTAATCTTGATATGTATTATTACATTATATATTAGTTCATAAATCAATCATCATCAATTTAAAAAACTAATAAATGTAATTGATACAATGAAAAAAAATTATTGTATATAAGAGCAAAAGTTAACATCAACTAACTTCTCTGCTAAAGACCGAAGCTAGTGATTGTCATTGTTTATAATTTTATACTCACCACTCATCACACATCATTCAACTTGCTATATTTTAGGGTTAAACTATCATGCTTTTTAGGTTTTTTTTTTTCCGAAAGGGATCAAATGAACAAGTAAATACATATATTAGCACATACAACACTGGTTGGAACCTGTGACCTCTCCAACCTCTCTCGGAGAGGTGGGTTATCCTATACCTTTCTTTTTTTGAAGGATTCTCTTGTCACGAGCGGATGGAAGAAGTCTTTTTTAACACAAGGGTAGTAAGGTAATTTGACAAATGAATTCAAAAAAATCCCCCGAACCCTAAAGCAATTCATTGTCATAATCTATACATGAGATCATTTTTTGTGGTCCCTGTGTAATTTTATCTCATTTTCGTCAAATCAACAGAATGACTTAGAACTCACATTAGACTTTATGTTTTTCCATTCTATAATATAATATACCAGTCGTAGTTTTATAATACTGAAGATGCACTTTAATTAGATTTGTCATATGATCAAGCCGTAATTTAGTTCTAGAAGTATTTTTACAAGGTATCCGCATGTTTTTAAAAGAGCGATCTTAAATGTTAAAAAATAAATCCTCCTTAACTATTATAAAAATTAATGTTTTTAATAGTAATAAACAAAATTACTACATTTTGATTATTCTGAGGACAAATTTTATCATTAAAAACTTATTAATACCCAACATCATTGAGTTGATACTTCTAAGGACAAAATACGTCTTAGGGAAAATTAATTAGAGGTCCTATGGAAGGAATTTAATTAAGATGAGGTCTTATGGAGTTGTAAATAACAACTTTTAGCCTGACGATAACAGCTTGTGACCAGGTGATTACAACTCCATAATAATTTGTCTTAATGAAGTTTCTTCTATGGGATCTGTAATGATTTTTTTCAAAGTCTTAACCCTTTGTGTATAACATGGAAAAGACATAGCAGTTGTCAAATTTTTCAAAATATCATACTTAAAAAGGTGCTATAAGATGCAAAATTACATATGAGATACTTCTCAAAGTGTTTTTATAGGAGTAAAAGTAACATCGGATTTCCAAAAGAGGTGCAAAAGTCACACTTTCCGTTAATGTTAGATGAGGAAACTACTTTTGGAATAATTTTGCATCAATCGTTGTGCATGCATGATTTATTACTCATTTGACTATTGGAGACGTGACAGTTGAAGAGTAAGAAAAGAGATAATCAGGACACCACAAAGCAAGGAGAAGTTAGAAATTTAAGCGAAACTTGGCGATGTTGCCTTCAACACTGACAACTAGGAGTTACAGAATAAGGGTGATTTGAAACTAAGCTCTCTTGTTCATTTACGGATGTACCTATTTCATGTTTTCTTCTTCGTCTTGAATAGTAAATGTGTTGTGTTAGATGGGTATTGAATGTTATACCCCCGATCCTTATTATAAAAGCCTAATAATTGAATCATGCATATTAAAAAAACTGTTAAAAGTAGTTAAAAATTACAAATATATTTGAAATATAATTTTTTTTATAATATGACCTTTATTTATTATAGGACTATTAATAGAGAGGGAAATATATTAATCAATATGAAAGAGGGTTTAAGAAGATAGAGAGCATAAATATAAGTACAAACTAACTATTCATTTAATGCAATATTTCAAATTAATTAGAGGTAAAATAAAAAAATTGATTAAATGATGAGACAAACTAAGACGTTTTATATTTTGTACTAAACCAATTCAAAATTTGGATTATTACAATAAGAACTATAATGAGTACTGTTTTTCACTAGCCAACTGCCATATCTCGAACAGTCTAAAAGTAAATCTCGCATATGGCCGTGACCTAACATAAACAGAAAATATGATTTTTGCAACTTTTTTTTTAAGAAAAAACAGAGGCTGTGGCCTGTGGCCTGCGGGGGAGGCTCTATTGGTGGGGCGGGGAATGGGGATGGGGGAATTCTAATGGCAACATCGGAAAAGTTGCTAAAGACAAGGAAGATTGCACAGATCCACGCGCTTCACACGTGGGCTTGTCTTTGCACGACCACAGTGTGGGTCCATACCACGTGCGTCGCACGTGATCAATACTTACCCTGGCCACTGTAACTCACCCTCTCACCGGTCACAGCAATGTCCTTTACTTTAAAGTTTAAACACCATCTACCATGCATTACTCCTCTTTTTTTGGGACCCAATAGTTCCATCAATTTCTTTTTGAGATATTTCGAAAGCTATGATTTTCGTTTAATCATATACTTTTTCATAAATTTAAAGCTTAAATAGATCTAATTTTCAAACGCTCAACCTTCGTTAAAAATAAATTGATCTCTATTTCATTCAGCTCAACTTTTGTCCAAGCTTCGAAACAAGCAGTAATTAAGATAATTCTACAAAGGTTAAAAATATTAACTAGCTTAAATTATTGTATTGCACTCTACCATGGGTGTTGAAATTAGAAACTGAACCTGTGTAAATTATTCAATATTATTTGGTGTAGCTCTTTTTTTTTTCAAGATTCGATGTTATCAATTTCTATGATCCAGGCGCAGTGTATTAGATGTTTTGCCTTACTTTTCCGGTTTTCCCTATCATATAGCCCTGTCTTGAATGGCAAATTGCGAGCCATCAATAACAAATGGCTAATATTTTGATGGGAAAAAAAACAAATAGCTAATATTTTGCCCCAAAAAAACAAATGGCTAATATGTACTATTCGTTTATGTCCGAAGAAAACCGTCACCTTTGGTCAAACAATTTGACCTGAATAAATTCTTCTCATTCGTGAGGATATGTAACAGAAAAAAAACTAATTTTTTTATTAGTTTTGAATCATATAATTAGTGATCACTTGATTGATAGTAATTAATTACTTGTGTGATGCACATGGTTTAATTAACTGTTTTAATTTTTTATATAAACGCTATACCACATGCGGTCCGAAGTGTTTGACCTTATCATTTTTTTTAACTGAAATTTGACCTTTTCATTACTAAACTAAAGGAGTAGAGGTAGTATTATTTACCAGTTAAATTGATAAAAACATGACCATATACTCTTAATTAGTTCTTAAGAAATGGATTATGCTAATCAAGAAAGTTGTGCTTTTTTTCCAGATAATGTTTTCAAATAACTCTTCATATACCAAGGCTTTGGTTTAAGGTAAATTTTCTGATGTGACATGAGATTTATGACACGTCATCAAGTGTAAAAACTTGGGGGAATTAAAACTAGGCCTAAATAAGAGAATTAATCACAACTAGATCTAAAAAAAAATCAAATTACATTGAAATCTCTAAGGACCTAGGTGATATTAAATGTCTTGTTATTAACAACTCAAATACAGCTTTTTGAGTTGTCAATGACAACAAACAGATATTCAAATCAAGTTCTATAGATTCCTTGAGAAAATTCAAGAAAATATTTCATTCTTTGAATGGTTTAGTACTTTTGCATAAAAACAAAATTTGGATTATCCTTTTTTGGAAAATATTAACATAACAAAAACGAGAATGGAAATCTCCGCAGGATCAACAATTTCTTCTGATTTGCTTCCTCCAAAAAAATGTGGAGGTTCCCTAAATAAGAAATGACCAAAATCATCCTATATTGGCTACATCTTTCAAATTTTAAAACATGGAGAAACCAGTTGATGCAAGGGATTTTAAAAATATCTTTGAACAAAATAATTACACTAACCAATATTTAAAAGTAGTGGGTTATTATATTGTTCAAAAATCAGTTCCTTTGGATGATACTATTAGTAAACCAATTTCTAAACTAGAAACACCACTCTTTAAACCATTCCAAATTAGCTCATAGGTAAATCAGAATTCTCAAACTCTAAATCTGATTTATTAAAACTAGTTGAACAAAAAATTAGCCAATTACAATCTGTAATAATCGCTAAAACTCCTCAAGCTTCATCAACATCAAATAATGTTATGAATATTGAGAAAGATTCACAAGTTTCTGAAAATGAGTCTAAACATTCTGACTAAGTGATTTTCAGATAAACAATCAAAATTGGAGAAAGTCTTCTAAACTTTATTACTTAAGGGCTTCCCCCTCCAGACATTTAATTGAAGAACGATTAAACCAGATTTTTAAATCATTCAGTGCTGATCATATTTATGAATGGAATATAGACGGCCAGAGTGAAACTAACGTTTTACAGATTCTTCAACAAATGACAATGGTAAATATGGGATACCAAACTCAAAATAATGAGCTGGTATTAGAACAAACTGTTTTGTTTGACCCAGGAGCTAATTCTAATTGTTTTAATGAAGGAATCAATCCTACAAAATATTTTGAGAAAACAACTGAGAGATTTTAATGGTGTCAATGGCACACGCTTAGATATTAAATATAAAGTCTCAAATGTTGTTATTGAAAATGAAGGTTTTCAAATTCAAATTCTATTTGTGTTGGTCAAAGATATGGGAACCCAGATTATCCTTGGAGCACCTTTTGCAAGGTTATTATTCCCCTACATGATTGATGAAAATGGAATTTCTAAACACTCATGGGTGAGGAAGTCTGGTAGAGAATTAGTAGTGCCTTTGATAAATGCAATTTCAAAATTTAAAACACTTAAAATTGCTTGCCATCGTGTAAAAACTTGTTTAGATGCAAGATTTTCTTTTTCTAAAACGTTGATGGAAAAGGGTTCTCCTACATTCATAAATGAATAGGTTGGAGACTTTATTGAGTGTGAGTCTTCATCCTTTTCATAGCTAGTATGAGTCTCCATCACTACTTGAAAAATTAGTACATCCCAGGTAGTGATGGAGTTCGCTGGCTGAGAATTTAACCACGCTAAAGCTTTCCCTTCCAAAGATATAGGGAATAGGCAGAGTCTCAAAGCATCATTAGACACTTCAGCATTTTTGAAGTTGTTGCACAGCTGCACAAATTTTGTGAGATGCTCTACCGAGTCTTCTCCCTTTAAGCCCTTGAATGTTCCCATCATCTGAAGCATTTAGAGCATCACCGGTTTCACTTCAAAATTTCTAACAGTGATAGCTGGGTATTGAATACTCGAAGAGTAAGTAAACTCCTCCCTCTCAAGAAATTCCTCCATTGATATATCTTCTTCATCATTGTGGTCAGTCATATTGTTATGTGGATCGGGTTGCACTTGAGGGATTGGTTGTCCGGGTTCCCAATCAAGAAATTCTTGCGGATCTCCTTGCATGCTGTAGGCACTAAGACCTACAAATTCAACACAATCCAACAAGTATCAATCTTATCAAAAGAAACAAATCAAGCAACTTAGGTAATGTTATCTCTATCACTCAAAGTAATTAGAAACAACACGCCTAAAATCACCAAAAGAAATTTGTACTCAAATGCAATTAAACACACAATTAGACTAATCAACTAGAAAAGTGACTCAATTCACAATCCCCGGCGGCGGCGCCATTGACTTTTCACCGGTTTGCGGTCATTTCTGTAAGCGTACGGGTCGTCAAATTTAAAATGTAGTATAGGAAAAAGTGTCGTTCCGCAAGGATTGAGATTTGAGCAAGTTAATTAGTACTATTCGTGTAATTAATTAGAAGTGAGTAAGAAATAATTTGAGATTAATTTTAAAACTAAAAATTAAATGCAAAATGTTATAAAATAGTGAGATGGGTTGAAAACACACTTGTCAAGATAAATAAAAGCCTAGGGATACTTATCCCCATTTCACTTCATGAACTAACAAATTCCTTCCTTTTTAGCAAGCTAAATGAATCAATGTGTGTGCCCAAGGTTCAATTTCATTTGAAAGAGCTTTCTCAAATCAAAATCAAATTTCTACTTGCATTAATTGCACAATCTCTTGTCACAATTAATACAAGTCATAAATGCCAACCAACCTTCTATAGACAATGTTAGGTTATTAATTATATCTCTACATTACCAACTAACCATCCATTTAAAACCATAAACTTCAAGCCCAACATACTTTCATCCAAGTTCTAAAACAAAATACTCTTTCTCAAGAAATACTTCATTTAACAAAGCAAGTGGTGATCAAGCACTTGAAGAATAAAAGCAAGATGAAAATACACACATATACATTCATTCATTGCATCAAAGAAAGGAAATATAAGGTTCAATCCATGAAATGGTTCAAAGTAACCCTAGAAAAGGGATTTAGCTACACATAAATGTATCTAAACCTAAAACAAAAACTGAAATGGAGTTCATAGTACAAGAGAAGAGAAAAAGGAAGAAGAAGGGAAACCGAGATGTAAGAATCTTCAATCTCTCCGGGCTCCTCCAAGTTTCCAAGCACTTCCAAATCTCTTCCTTGCAACTCTTAGCTCCCAAAATGCTCCAAAATATGCCCTAAATGAGTTCTGTCCGAAATCCCTTGAATTAATTTCTTTTATCCCCCTTCAGACAATTCATTTACACAAAACACGCAGTATTGGGCCAGTTCGCCGTGGGTTTCGCCGCGGCGAAGTCCACGGCGAACTCTGTAAATAAAAACAGAGTTGATTTATGCTCGCCGTGACTTTCGCCGTGGCGAAAGTCACGGCGAAGTCGTATGGATTCTAGCTCTTAGGTTTCTTCTCAACTAGTCTTTAGTCCGATTGATGTGCGTGTTTTTCCTCTGAGCTTTTTCACTTGATCGCCTCTTCCTATGCAAGAAAGAAAGAGGGTTGATGAGTTTTACAATTATTACATTATAAAAATTCATTAAGCTCCAAATTTCATACAATTTACAATTCTTTCCTTGTCCCGTTTTCTCATAAAGCTTTTGATTCCTTTTTGCCATGTTAATCACCAAATCATTCACAGGTATAGGGTAAAACATGATGATTTTGTATGAAATTTAGGAACTTATCAGGTGTAGTTTTAAAATCTACTGCTGCCAACAGAGAATCGGAAAAATCATTATGTGTATTATTTAACAGACATACTATACCTGATACGTTTAAGCCTTTTCTAATTAAAGGTTTAAGAGCAACTTGAACACTTCCTCTGTGCAGAAAGCTAAATTTCTTTTTATGTTTTTCAATTGATTTTTTGGAAAGTAGATAAAAATCATGTTTATCAGGTAGGACAAGAATTGATTCTTCTACAGTTTTGATTATGTAATCAGCGCTGGAAAACCAACCCTTATCTTGGGGTTTATAAAGTGCATTTAAAGTTATCTGGGGCACAACCCATTCGTCAACCTTCTGGTTTATGTTATCAAAAGAAATTTCTTCTTTAAAAATTCATTTAGAGTTGTTTGAGTCACTACTGTAGAAAGGACTTTCAATATCTGTTATTTGGGGGTTTTCATGTCAGTTTTTCATGTGACATTAAAACTAGTGACTTAGAAAATATGACATTTTAACGTCACTAAAAGCAACAGACGTGGAAAGTCATATTTTCCACGTCACAACTTATTGAAAATGTGACATGAAAAGTCCCTGGTTTGATTATTTTTTGTTTTTTTAAAAAAAAGAATTAATGTCACATGTTTTAAACAAGTTACGTGGTTTCTCCTGGCTGAAGAAACCACGTCACATCTTTGGGCTAACATGTGACATGGTTTTTGAGAAACCATGTCACATGTTAGCCCAAAGATGTGACGTGGTTTCTCCTGCCAGGAGAAACCATGTCACTCATTACTCTAGTATGTGACGTGAATTCCATTTTTTTTAAAAAAATTAGTTTGTCTTTTATTTTTTCCTCATACTTTCATGCATTGCATTGCTGATGGAAACAGATTATTATTTAACAGATGTAAACCATCAACCAGAGATATAACTAATTTAATCAAACTAATTAAATATATATACATGTGACTTTTGCTACTACTACATGAACAAAAAATTCCATTTTTACACAACTTAGTATTTTGTACAATGCTCACTGATTTCTACTAACCAAATCTAAAAGAAAAATTAACTTGGGAATGCAGAGAAATCAAGAATCAAATTGGGAAACAAGCAAGAACAATTTCAAGAACAACCTGGAAATCATGTTCTTTTAATTGAAAAAGTAAATCCACTTAATGTAACAAATGTAACACAACACCTCTCATCCTGGAATATTTAGAAGCGGATTTTGCATGATTATCTCCATGAAATAGGTTCAGGAAAATGACATTGAAGAAACAGAGCAAGGAAAAAAACAAAGCAAGAAGTAAGAAATTAGTAGGAACGGGTAGCTAATTAAAGATGTACACATTTCAATAACTAAGAATGCTCGACAAAAGAGCTTAGAACTCCAAAATAAGAAAATAGAGAAAAATGCAAAGATACAGAAATGCAATACATAGAAAGCAAAAACACAAAAGGAGAGAGAGGGGAGCTAAACCTGAAGAAGTAACAGAATGAAAGAAGAGGAAGAGAGGCAGAGGTTTCGAGAGCTGGGGGTTTGGGAGGAAGAAAACGAAGTGAGGGAGCTGAGGGTTTGGGAGGAAGAAGAGGATGTGAAGGAGCTGAGGGTTTGAGAGGAAAAAGAGGAAGTGAGGGAGCTGATGTTTTGATCAGGTCAAAGGAGTTATTAGCTAAGAGAGGGAAATGTGGAGTTGAGGGAAAAAATGCGCTTTTTTTTAAAAAAAATTTAAGAAACAATGTCACTTGTATGCTTAATATATGACATGGAAAGAAACCATGTCACATATCAAAAAACATGTGGCATTGTTTCTTCTTTCCATGTCACATATCAAAAACCTGTGACATTGTTTCTTAGCTAAGAGAGGGGAAAAAGGCGCATTTTTTTAAAAAAATTTTAAGAAAAAATGTTTCTCAGAGAAACAACGTCACATGAAGAAACAACGTCATATGTTTCAAACATGTGACGTTGTTTCTCTGAGAAACAATGTCACTTATTTGAAACATATGACGTTGTTTCTCAGAGAAACAAATAAGGTCACTTATTTTAGAAATAAGGGACGTTATTTCTTTTCTGTTTTGAGTTTAGTTACAAAATTGCCACCGCGTTTTTTTTAATGTCAGTTTTCTATATAACAGACGTTGTTTGGGGACGTGAAATGTATATTTTATAGTAGTGAGTTTATTTCCTTATCATTTATATTGTTTAATGGAGTAGAAGAAGAGCTACTACGTACTACCTTGTCAAAAAGAAGAGGAACATAACAAAAAAGATAATTAAATGTAAAGATAAAGACTAAACAAAGGGGTCAAGAAAGCAAGTAAGGAAGGCAAGGAGTAAAGAAAGTAAAAATAGAGTTCAGATATACATACTCTCATTCTTTAGTATTTTCACCTTCTGGATCCATAGTGGTATGGTGATTAAAAATGTTCTCGGTTCTATGGATTAAACATCTATTTAAGAGATTACTTATGGTCTCGGTTTCATGTTGAATTTAGAAAAGATTTTTGCATAATATAATCACTTTAGAAGATCATATTTGTTTGGAATTGGATACTTGATCCATCTTAAGGCCTTGTTTAAAGGTTTATAAATTATCACAAGTCTTGGAGCTCCACATTCTATTTCTACACTTTTAAAATTAGCACAGGACCATGGGCATCTAGATTTATGAATTAACCTTTTGCTTAAAAGTTCTTGAATTTCTTTTTTACAAGTTTCAAGAAGCTCTAAAGTCATTTGAATCGGCCTTGATTTAGTCGGAATTTGTTTTTCAGAAAAATATGTTTCATAAGGCAAATCAACATGTTTCTTACGATTCCTAAAAGCATGTAAATCCGAACAAATAGTTTGATGGATTTTCTCTAAACAAGATTGGATTCTTTGTTTAATTTTTTCTTGACACAGCTGAGATTCTATATGTTTAAAAGAGATGTCTTCCTTCAAAAAGTTAATTTGTTTTTGTTTTGAAGAAATAAGATTTAATTCTTTTTTGATTCTAGGTTTTTGAGTAAAAGGAAGTAAAATCGTTTCATATATTGTTTATAAATTCCATTTTCATCAGTCATGTATGGGAATAACAATATTGCAAAAGGTGCTCCAAGGATAACCTGGGTTCCTATATCTTTGACCAATAGAAATGGAGTTTGAACTTGAAAACCTTCGTTTTCAATAACATCTGAGACTTCATATTTGACATCTAAGCGTGTGCCACTGAAACCATTAAATCTCTAAGTTGTTTTCTCAAAATATTTTGTAGGAGTGAGTCTTTCATTAAAACAATTAGAATCAGCTCCTGTGTCAAACAAAACAGTTTGTTCTAATACCAGCTCATTATTGATAATGACTTTCATGGATATAGAATTTTTGAAATGTTATTTTGGAAATAAAATTTAAGAAAGGTTCATCAAGATCTTCATCTTCCTGATCAGAAAGAGCTTGTTACTATCTAGGTTGTTTTTTAGACTCAAGCTGAATATACTGGATTTGAGATATTGTAGTTACATGTGTTTCTTGTTGAAGTTTAATGAAAGAGATTTCAGCCTTAAGGTTATTTACCTCATACTGAAGATCTTGTAGAGTTGCTGGTTTAACAGAATGTTTAAAATGTCAAATCATATTTGTTTAAAACTAATGATGGTTTTGAAGAGCTAGGAGATTGGTTAAGAAGTTCTTTGAATTTGAACAAATACTCTCCTTTATCAGACTCTGGAAGTTTACTAATGATATCAAGAAGTAAGTCTTGTTCTTTCATGATAACATTAATAGAAGAAGAAGAAGAGTTTTCTGGAAGATTTTCATTTTGAATATGGTTTAAATCTTCTGAAGAATCTTCACTAATTTCTGACTCGGAAGTGTAAATCAAAAGATTGTTTATTTGTTCAAGAATTGGTTCTTCAATGCTTCTAATTTTCTTCAATTTTCGAGTTAGACGACAATATTTTGAAATATGACCCAGTTTACCACATTTACAACAAGCTGGTTTAGTTTGAGGAAGATCAATCTTGGGTTTAGATTTAAATTCCTTATTTAACAACCTAGGAGGTGTGTTAGTTTTATATTTTTGGTAAGTTGTTTCATTTCTTTTAAAATGTTTTGATTTAGATGGCTTAGTTTTTTTACAAGAAGAAAAGCTTAACTGTTCACAAAAAGTGACCAACTCTCTACTACTTACTGCATTTTCTTTGGTAAGTTGTTTTTGAATTCTATCATTCTGACAAATTTTAAAAGCAGTTTTTTGGACGTAAGAAATCCATTGTCCATAAGTTAAAAGTTCATAAGGGTTGTTGCCATCGTTTTGGTTTCTAAATTTTTCTTTAACTTCGTCACCTAAAGATTTAGGTAACCCAGCTAGAAATTTTTCTTTCCAAAGGAGTTGATGAGCATCATCTCTTGTGAGTACCCTTGATAGAAAATTATCTATATACAAATCTGAATTCGAATAAAGATCTGCACTTAAGATTTGAAAGGAGATCTGCTGATCTATCTTTCTAAATAGATGAATCCCTAATAAATAGTTTAATAATAGTGAAATCAAGAGTGTTTGCAGAATCAGGAATGGGTTGACCATCAAAGATGATTGGTGTTCCATTCGCTTCAGTTTTAACAAAAGTAAATATGGCAAGTTTATCTTAAGAAGAGAGGTAATTATCCCACCATCCTTTTAGTTGCCCAGAAAATCGGTTTTATGATATTAAATCTCTGTTTAACATGTTAAATACGATCTTATGATTTATGCTCGATAGCATTTTCTAGTATTTGCTTATCATGCATGAGTCCATCCATGGGTACACAGGCCATAAATCTTGTGTTTAGAGGCAGGTAATTACCTCACGCAGTAGTGTATGATAATTAGGAAACTATCATTTGGCTAGAGATAAGTCATATAAGACCATAAGTAATCTCTTAATCAGATGTTTAATCCATAGAACCAAGAACAAAATAAAAAACTCTAGTATCAATTTCCTCATTGGTTTGATCATTGGTGGAATTTATTTGGTCCTTTGACTGAAATATTTCCACAAAAGGTAATAGTTGCCTAAGAATTATTTAAACAAAAATTTAATATTGGTGAAGATCCTTTTCCATTAAGTCTTCACTATTGTTTTGATATTTAAACAATATTGACAACTTAAAGAGTTGTCATTGATAACTCATTAAGCTATATTGATAACTTATTAAGTTGTCAATAACAAGATATTTAATATCCCTCAAATTTCTAGGAATTTCAATGTAATTTGATGATTTTTTGGGACTTTGTTAAGATTAATTCCCTTATTTAAGACCTAATTGTAATTGTCCCGAAAAACTATAGTCAATATGGGTACAATGGTACATTGACGGGTCAAAACGAAATGTACATGGAGAATAACCTAATAGCTCGTTTTGCGTGTACGAGGCTAAGCTTGATCTAAATTATATTTTGATTGGAGCTTGATCTAAATTATCAAAAATTATACTCCGTATGACGACATAAAACCGATAGAGAACCAAATGCAATTGACGGAAAATCGCGTGAGCCATAAATTGTAAATTTTAATTGGAACTTTATAACACACATAAACAGCCTTCGCATATATAGCCAACTTAAATTAAATTAAACTAATATATATATATATATAGGAATATATTTTTTCAATGATTATGATATGCTAACGTCTTCTAGTGAATGATTTTAAGAGGACGAAGGACCAAGGAGTAGCTTTCAAAGAACCCACACCCCCCCCACCAAGCACAACTACTGGTACAATATCAATTTATGGGAACAGCAAACCAAATCAACCCCACCCAAATAAAGGAAGGATTCATAGCTAGATCCTCTATCATTATTGACTCTATATATAATACACAAGATTTTTGAAAGATAATTACTGAAATTGTGAAATCAATAGTAAACGATGCGCATATATATATATATATATTTTCAATCCTCACCTAAGCAGATCAGAATGAACTCGCACGCACATTATACATATGTAGAGAGTCAAGCCACCACATCACATATGAAACACTTAATGGAGGTACTCAGTACTATTTGGTCAAAAAGGCCTCTTAATCAACAATTATTGCTCCACTTAGTTAAAAGTTTACTTATTTTTCATAATGTTGTGAGTTCAAATAACGTTGTCGACCTAAAAATCTTGTTGGTAGATGTTCAACGGCTACCTCTATAAACGTTTTCTGAGCCTAAAAACGTGCATTGACTTTAATGAGCCTCCATTCAGCCCACTTAAACTTTATTTATATCATAAGAGCCCCCACTTATATATGTTTCAACGAGAGATAAGTAATAAAGGGTCAATACCAATTGCATTTTGATTTTGATCCATATTTACAAAAAATTGGTCTGATCCCTGTATTTTTAAGAAGTTTTTATCTTTATAATTAACCTTTAGATTAAGTCATCATGAAATTATAGCTAGGTAAAAAAGCCAACTATATGAGTCTAATGGAAGCAAAATCAAAATTGATCAGACCGGCAAAAAGACCGACAATGGTATTTACCCCATGATTAATGAGCACAGAAAAGATATATGAGTGGGTCATTTTTTTTTTTGGGGTTAAAATAAATGAAAAGGTGGGAAGGGACAAAACAGTAGCTGGAGCCTGGAGGGTGGAGGGGTGGGGGAGGTAGGAACGGAACAAATGCTTTTACTGAATCAAATAAGTAATTAAAAACGCCAAAGAAAGCTAAGTCTTCACTAACGTCAATAAAGCATATGTCCACAATCCAGAGCTCCCTCCCTCTCACTCTCACAGGAATCCAGAAAGGTCACAGCTAGTTGAGTCCGCTTATAATGTGTCCCAATTACGTGTTAGTGTTACACATAGGGCCACACTTTCTCACTCATCACACCCCCAACAACGTCAAAAAAAAAAAAAAAAAAAAAGTAGAAAAGTCCGCGACTCCCCCACGCTTTATACCCTACTCTCCTCATATATATAAATACATCACTCCTTATATCTCTCTCTTCAATCCCCCCTATCATCATCATCATCATCATCATCATCATCAAAACCCACACACACACATATAATAGATACTAATTGTCCATTTCGCTAGCTAGCTAATTCCCTCCCTGAGAGTGTGAACATCTCCTTTCCATATACTTACTATATACGAATTATACTCCATGGATAGTAGTAATAACCCTCCTCATCCTAAACCCGAACAGTCTTCCCCTTCTTCTTCTTCTCCTTCTCCTCCCGTTGTACAAGTTGCTCCTTCTTCTTCTAATGAGTCTTCGTTGTCTTCTCCGAGGACACTGAGATCGCCAGGGGGACAACATACGAGCCGGAGGCATGCAACTTTCCGGGGAATACGAAGCCGTAGCGGCAAATGGGTGTCGGAGATACGCGAGCCTCGGAAAACAACTCGCATTTGGCTCGGCACTTATCCGACTCCGGAGATGGCGGCCGCCGCCTATGACGTGGCGGCCCTCGCATTGAAAGGCCCCGACACTAACCTCAACTTCCCCAATTTGATCCTCTCCTACCCGATCCCTGCCTCATTGTCCGCCAACGACATCCGTGCCGCCGCCTCCGCCGCCGCCGAGTCCCGGCTTGTCCGGTCCCCCGGCGATCCCGGGGGAGGCGGACATGAGGCCGGGGTAGGTGGAGGTGGGGACCGCACCAGCGAAGCCACGACCAAGGAGGAGAAGAGTGAGGAGTTTATTGATGAGGATGAGTTGTTGAATATGCCTAGTTTGTTGGATGACATGGCAAGGGGAATGCAGGTGAGTCCTCCAAGGATGAAGTCTCCGTACGCTTCTGATGATTCTCCGCCCCATAATTCAGATCATGGAGATGGCCTCTGGAGTTTTTGATTCTCAAACACACCCCATCAACTAGAAACATTTTAATTCTTCATTATTTCTATTTATATATATATTGTTGATTTTTAATTTTGTTGTATTTCATCACCTCCTGGGGGTTCTTGATCATCAATTATATTCCCCCTGCCCCAGATCTCGTTGGTTCACTGGCTGTGTATACACCAAAATTCTTAACCCTTGATTAGGGTCTCGTGTTGTTCTGAGACAAAGACACCGATTTAATTTTAATTTTATGCTTTTTCTGCAACGATTGATCATTAATTATTGTATCATTTCATTTGTTTCATCTACATATCTATAGATCTACAAGTTTGTGTGCTTTCTCATCGATCATCTTGGGAGATCTTATCAATTAACCGTGTGTACTGTATGAATCTTGTGAGATATAGAACAGTTTCTGATCTCAATTTGGCTGCGATAGATAGAGCTGGTGTTTACGTATGATTCTATGTGTTAGGTTTTTAGGCCCTCATCAAGAGCCTGAGATTACACTGATCAAGAAGCTACTAGGTTGAGGCAGATGATACTATATAATTATGGCTTCTTTTGGTTTGGATAGTTGCTAGTTATGTAGTAGGTTCTATGTGTATGATTCAGGGTTTCCATTATTAAGAACCTGAGCAGAGACAGTTAATTATTACTGCTGAGGTATCTGATCATACATGTGTGTGCAGAGAAATCAAAGATAGATGGAGAAGAAGACAAAGCCACTAGGTTTCAAACTTCAAACCCTTCTGGTGCACAACAAGACATACAGATTAAGCTAACCAAACCCACTCCTCTCCTCCTCCTCCTCCGCCCCCAATTTTCCTCATCTTCAAGATAAATTAGGGATGAATTGTAAAGAGAGAGGTATGTATGTATTTACGTACGTATTGCTTTTTGGAGGACTGGTGTCGTCAAACAAGGCCGACAAGAACCAAAGTTTATGCCGGCCGTTATGGCAGAATGTTCAACCAACCTCCCTTTTTCATTACCCATTTCCGTTTCCATCTCCCCATTTTCCATCATTATTATATTATTATTCATCTATATATATATATTCCTTCTTTCACAATGATCATGATCGATATATTGAATCTCTTGACCTTAATAATCATCTCTGTGTATGGTACTTGACATAAGATTATAACTATGGTGATGTGTTATGTTCTTGGTGACAGAGAATGATTATCGTACACATAACTAGCTATGGTTCAACCCGCCATGATCATCAGTCAAGGCAATACTCCTACTATTTACTGATGATTACCTCATTTTTCCTTCTGTATAACCATTTTAATTTGTACCAGGAATGAATCTCAGTACGTGATTTAATGAGGGATCTGTCCACTTTCAGTACTTATTTGACAGACATGAATCAGACGACAGTGAGTGGTGATTAATTAAGAGTACTGTCATTGTGGCTGATCACCAAAAGAAATTCATATAATTTGATTGGTTTTCCCTCTCTTCAATTTCTCTCTGCTTGTTTTTGATATGTGAATGGCGTAAATTAAGCCAATTAACTTGTAATTAAAGGGGCATGAGAGCATCCGTATTTATGAAAGGTTATGAGTTCAATCCAGGTCAGTTGAATACCTGTAGTCTCATGCTGTCAGTGTGTGTCTCTTTAATTAAGAAAATGACATGAATTCATGGCAAAAATGATCCTATTAACATAATAAGTAAGACCTTTAGGCCATTTGATCAAAATCGTATTTACAAATGTGCAGTATATATATATATATATACACACATATCTTTCTTGACTTGTCTAAGCTGAGATCTATACTTTCCAGCGACACCTTATTAGATGATCAAATAAAACAATTCGAGATCTTTTATTAAAGAGAATCAGTTTATATATTTCATTAGTAGGACATTAGTATTTAACATTCCTGATAATTAGCTATAAAATGAATAATATAACCGTTTAAACTGTTCGTGAGTTATCAATTATGTTCGACTAATCTATGAACTACCGCTTTTTTAAAAAAGGAAATCGAAGAACATAATTAATATATCACACTACTGAAATATTGTCAGCGCAGTACTTCAAATTAACGAAAACTTTTTTACTTTGCTAGTCATAGTTTACACAGGATGTTATGGAAAAATAATCTGTTACATGACGAAAAATTAAACTGCACAATTAGAAGATCATTGAGTTAAAAATGAAATTTTAAAATATCTTGTTTTTGTTTAATCCCTTCAAATTAACATAATTATGGTTACTTTACTGATAGTTGATGCCAATTCCGTGTGATGATGGTTCTATAATTTAGTATCTAAGATTGGTCTCAACAATTGTACTGTTCTGATGACAAATAATTAAAGGTGCATTAATTAAAAACCAGTTCAAAGGCACAATTTTCACATATTCAATCAAAGCTAATGCTCCATATAATTAATTAGTGTTCTGATCCGATCTCATCAATTGAGTGGCATGCTAAGGAATTTTTTGTTGTTGATCTTTATATTTCATGTTGTTATTGTTGGCTAGGGTCTTTCTTGGTAGAACAAAGTGATCAGTGTTTTAACTATTACAAATTTACAACATATATGGCTTAATTTGCATATTAGTTTGATCTTTACAAATAATTAACAAGTTCACGAAGAAAAATGAAGCTTCATTATGTTGATGTAGAAAGCTTGCCCAAAATCTATTGCTTGAATTTCATATTCAGGAAATCTTATTGAGAATTTAAACCATCTGGTATATGAATAATGTCTTGATATGGTTATACATACAATATAATTCCAGCATTTGACATTAGAAAATTAACTAATAATACACAATTTTTTTTTTATTAAACTCAGGGTATCCACCTCCTATAGAAATAACTAATCCCCTCACTGTAAGTGGCTGGCCATAAAATGTTCTTCATACTTAAGGGTGGAATTCGAATTCCCCATCACTTAATTAAGGGATCAAGTGAGGAACTATTAGGTCATATTTGTGTAGTTACACAGAGTTTTTAAACATCACCTCTTATGAAGGGAAAGTTTCAACTTTACTAACATGTGATGTTCATAATGAAAGAACTTTCTTTTGACAGCTTAAATAAAAGGTTTTGAGTTTGACTTCGAGTTTAAATTATGAAATAGTTACTCTCTACTATAATATTCAAATATTATTAAACTAGATAACCTTACTAAAACGAGGGTCTCAATATCCATTCGAGCCTTCAATATATTCAAATACTTGATCTCTAATACATCAAAAACTAAAAAGCTAGCGCTGAGAGTTTTGAAAGATTGAAAACTTTGAATGGTCAGATGCATGGTATTTGATGCAAAGCTCATTGTTTTATGTAGCAATATTTCTAAGCACACTACTTAATTATAAATTACTTGGTCTACAACGTTCGCAACCCCTCAATATTCTTGAAGTGTCTACTTCGATCAATTGTCAAAATTCAAAAATCACAAAAAGTCAAGTCATTAATGAAAGATTCATTTTGAGGTCGACGAACAGTACATTAACATACCAAATTGTAATCCTATAAAGTATAAAGCGATAGGTTGCTAGGGAAGGCCGACATTTCTCTCATACTGTTCACAATAATCAAATGCAAACTTAAATTTTTCTTGTGTAGCAATCCGGGGAGTATATTATTGTTGGGATTAAGTGGGGCATTAATAGCATATTAATCTTCACACATTCCAGCTGAGAGAATTAGAAAAACAAACAAAAAAATGGATAAGAAAGAAAAAAAAGGGACATAATTTTTACATAAAGCTAATGATAAGACAGGATGAAAGAAAAGGGTGGGCCAGAAGTCGCATAATAATTAAAGAAAAGAAAAGAGGGTATTGGAGAAAGAGGCTATTTTGGATTTTATCTACAGATTTGGTTCACTTCACCTGCCAAACTTGGATATTTAGTAAAACACTATTCATGCAGTGAACTATTCCAAAAGCGGCTGCCCAATTAATAAACAAACACTGATGACAGTAAAATATTAAAAAAGACTGATAATTAATAACTAAATATTAGGATCCCTCAATATCTGAGGCTGATCTTCTTCGTTATCATCTTTCGAGTCAAGGTCTAAACCTGACCAACAGAAATAGAAAATGTGGAAGACACATTTTTAAAGGGAAAATTAGGATAAAATTCCCTGTTAAAAATTCTATTGGTTGAAAGAGCGTGTTAATCTGGCCAAAAAAAATCTGTTAAAAATTTAATTGGTGGAAAGCATTGAAATTATATTAGTGATATTTTTTTAGCATGAAAATTGAATTGAGGGTTTCAAATGCCCAAAAAGTTTCTTTAAAGAAGTATCCAATAAGTTTGTTATATACTATTTTAAATGTTATAGAAGTACTATTTAGTAACATATTTATGCTCTAAACCAAAGGCAGATGAATAATTGCCATATAAGATCAAACGGCATGTTAGAGTGATAGGGTTAAAATTTGTTGAATAGGTGATGATATATTTTAGGTTAATGTTCTTAAATGTTCAGAAAGTTTGTCGAAGTAGCACTCATCAAGTTTTTTCTGAATCTTAGTAATTGTCTTGAAAGTAATAATTTTTATCATTTATTCTCTAAATTAACTGAGAGACAGATAGACGATGGCCACCTAAGACTCAACATCATACAAGAATCATATATTCGTTGAATAGGTATTGACTTTGACAAAGTTTTATCTCCCTCTTCAAACGGCTGTTCAACTAAAAAAATGAGGTCATTGCAATTTGACGGCAATAGCAAAGAGTATGATTTTGGATTGACGAAGATGTTAGTTTAGGAGATAAAACTTGGTCCAAGTTATCACTCATTCAATAAAGATTTGATTTTTATGTGTCATTTAAACTTAGGTGGCATCCATTTGACTCTTCATTAACTTGAGTCATAAATGTTATTCAATACCATTTTGATTCTTATTATAAATGTAACTATCACAAATTTATTGTTCTTAAATATAAGTTCAGTTTGTGATCAATTAATGCTACTGTGACTATTTTATCCCTATATTGGAAATAGGGATGATGAGAGAGAATGTTTATAATGTATAAAATATTATTTTAACAAGTATTCTTAAATGAAGGTGAAGTTGGACATTTTTTTAAAATATAACATATTTAATGATATAACTCCCACTCCTTGATATATGAGAAGTAGTTAGGGTAGATTTATAATAAAGAACAGAGTGACAATACTTCAAAAACATTTAAGATGCAAAACAATACTTTCAAGTGATAGGTGTTGCTTTGAGAAAACTTCCAAAACATTTAATAACCTTAACTCATAACAATTCATTCAACAATGATTGACTCTAATATGACATGTAATCTTATGTGATAAATATCAGTTTAACTCTCCGTTCATTTCGGATATAAATGTTATGAAATAATATTTTCAAGATATTTAAGATAAAAGAATTCTAAGAGTATGATGGGTGCTCACTTGAATAAACTTCTTAGTCATTTAGATCCTTAACGCCATGAAAATTTATTAGGTCTCCCTCATCAAAACTTTTATATGAAAATGGTGTAAAAATCCCTTATTGAAAAATGAGTTTATTGTCAATTAAAGAAAAAATGAGTTTATTGAAATGGGCTAGATGAGAATAATTATACTCTATGGATATAAAATTTACCAGTATTGGCGTTAACCATAGGATTTCGATTTTCTCATTTTTAATTTTTAAGAAATTGGTGATTGATATGGGGTGTCAGGTATCGATATCCATCACAAAATGTTTGACTTGAATACGTTCAGTTTCTGAGACAGGGTAGTCACCTCAATGAAATTGAGACGGGACCATATTCAAGAAATAAATCAGAGTTAGCTCTCAGTGATGGAAAATGAAAATACATGTATAATTAAAAAATAATCTATCAATCCACTCCTAGGATTAAATATAAGATTATGTTAATTTTTTTGAGAATCTTAAAAGATAAATAAATTATTTATAAAATGATTTTTTTGAATTTTTTTTAAATTAATTTATTTGATTTGTAAGCCAATACATAACATAATAATATACAAAATACGTGTGATTAAACGGCTCATTTGCCTTCCTTATTTTCTCTAAAAGAAATTAACTAGATTTTATATTTAAGAGTTACAATCAATTTTTCTTAACTTCCTATAAGTAAAAAATGCACACTTTATTATGACTTTTATTTTTTTAAAAAAAAAAAAATCGGGAATCCACATCTAATTTAACCGACATAATTGAACTTGACTTGCGAATCCCAAATAAATACATTGAGAAAAGGGTTATATCTCATTTGTCTGTTATTCGTTTAAAGTTAATCTTTTTTTTAGTGGCCGTATCTGCTTTACTTTTTTTTCTGTCTCCCATTTCGCTTTGCTTAACTTTTTATGCATGCTGAAGTCACTTGTTTCCAAATTATACCCACGATTTTTCTAATCACAGTGTCATTTCTCTACTTGAAGCAGCAATTAATTAACCAATTTCTTATATTCATGCATTTTTGGAATTTGTCTCGTAGTAAACGATTTAGTATTAGGCAACATTTTTTATAATTATTTCACGTTAGAGTCAAGATTGTAATAATGCCCCAACTCACGGAAATTCCGAAATCTTCGCATTTAAATCTTTGAATCAATAATATTATATAAAAAGGGTTATTATTGTTATTTGTTTACCGTTAATTGACATGATTTTATTTCTTAATTATACAAAATTTGAAAATTGTCTCGTTCTATACTGACACAGTGACATTGAAGCTAGTTGTACAGACTTTGAAGTTTGATCTATTTTGGTAATACAAGTAACTTATTGGCAAAAAAAAAAAAAAAAAACAAAAACAAAAACAAAAACAAGACACTGAAGCTAGTTGTAAAAATAAAAAAGTTATGAACTACAGAAGTATGATTTGTCTTCTATATGATAAGAATGAAAATCCAAAATAATGAATAACAAATATTTAATACTAATTACAATTGAAAAAAATTAAAGGAGTTTAATGTCATTAAACTACAACACATTAAACTACAACACCTCGACTTGATTCAATCCCTGTTCAATGCAAAGTCAATAGCATTATATGGGTATGAATTGTAGGAGGTAACCTGGTCGGTTGACCCGATTAATTTCTTTATTTTCTTTTAAAACCATTTACAATTCTTTTATGGGTAAGAATTGTAGGAGGTAATATTAGTTAAAGTTAATGATAATTTTAGTATTAATAACTATTAGTTTAGTGACTAAATGACTGTAGATACTCTATCTTATGCTAAATATAAAAGTTAACAATACAAATTTTTGGTTCAAAATATAAGAGGTAATATGCAACAGTCAAAGTAATAAATGCATGTTTTCCATTTCTGCCCTTGTATATTAATAAATGCAAGGAGGGGAGAGAAAGTGTTTATAATAAATAAATAAATAAGGGTAAAAATGTAAATTATATCTATAATAAATGATTCCAACATGTTTTTATTGGTATGTGTAAAAAGGTTGACTACCTCTTATATTACGGACCGGAGGGAGTATGAATATATTATTATCATTTATCTATTTTGATATTTTACTATGAAGAACATTTAATGATTAGTTATTATAGTGTCATTGGATAGTTGATTGTTACTATAAAGCCAAATATGTTAAAGAAATTGTAATGAATTTTGAATACATATATGATTATTTTGTTTCTGATTCGAGGTATATATATTGAATTAATATTTAAGGTATAAATTATTTATTGTCAATATGATATGATATCAATTTGTCAGATCAGTTGTAAAAAACTATTGGATACTAAAATGATTTTTTATAGTGATTTAAGGGATGAAATGAAATATATTTTTTAGAATTTTAAATGAGTGACAAAATTTTAAATATTTTTTTTATTTCTCATCAGGCCGATCTTCCAAATTGGCTATGGGCTAACCCGTTAACTTCTGACCCACTACCTCAGTCGGATCGGTGCAGGTTTAACTACATTGTTATTGTTATTGTTATTGATAGTTAGACATACTGTCATAGATTAACAATTTAATCTGAAGCGTGCGAATCGTCTGCATTTGTTCTGGAAGTGTGACTTGTCTCATAAAATCCTGCTGCGACCAAGACATCTATTTATATGACTTGCACAAAACGCCATGTATAGAGAGAACCACACAAATAATAACGAATATCTCCATCCAAAATAAATTGTTGGATCAAATCAGACAAATATTCACCCTTCACCTCGAAAAAGTTGGCATATATATATTGTGATATTTAATTGAAGAGATTTTTTTTTTTTTTGGAGGCAATAAACTCAGCTCTCTATAAGTGAATATTTTCTCCCACCCTTTTTCTAATAAAGAATTCTATGGAAATATTTTGTCCTTTTTATCCTTATTCAATGTTGATTTATGTTATGTAAGCTTAATTTTTTTGGTTCTTAGTTACGGGTTTAATAAGAATAATGTCTATAAAGTTAATTATTTATAAATTATAATTAAAAAGATAATATGTGAAGTGGGAGTTTTAAAATAGATCAATCATTATGGTCTTCATTATAATTATTATACTTGTAGAAGAAATTTTTTGTGCTAAATATTAGTGCAGTTAAAGACTAGTAACAACTGTTTTTCAATTTTATTATTATTATTTAATTCCTATTTGAAAGAGAGAGAAATGTGAGAGATAAATTAATTTGTAAATGTATAGAGAAGACGATAATTTAATGTTTAAACTTGAATTTTTATCAATTTAATATATATTGAATGATTTAACTACTATTTCTTGATATATGAGCAAGGTTATCAAACTCGTGAGTTTAAGTAAACTCGTGAGAAAAATGTAAAATCGGATTGTAAACTCGTAAGAGTGTACCTTTATTAATAAATACTTGTTTTCAGTATATAATTAAATAAGAAATACAAAAAATAGTAATAATTTGACTTGAATATATTTTAAATATAAATAGTTGATATTAAATCTATCAACATTTATAACTCAATAAACAAATTTCTATGAAATTTATATATAAATTCATTGAATATAGTCAAATAAAAATAATAAACATGATATTTATAGCAAGTTAACACGATTTTCTATAAGGTAGAAACGTAAAAGATAAATTCGGCAGGTAAACTCGTGAGTTTTTACCGAGTTTACAGACAATACAAATTTAAGTGACTCATGACACGTTTTGATTAGATAGAGCCGTAAAAACGGTAAAATCGAAAAGTCAACTCGCGAGTTTGACAATAATATATATGAGAACTAATTTAAATAGATTATTTATTTATAATAAAGATCAGAGTGATACTCCCTTCAATTTATTTTATAAGACATTTTTAACTAACTCATACCTACCAAAAAACTATTGAAGTAGTAGAATTTTAGATTTCTGTATTTATGTTAAGACAGTGTTTTAATGAGAATGACTTAAACCCATTAACATGATTCCATTTTTACATTCTATACCTTTAACATATTCTTCATTTATTCAATGATTGGCTTCTATTTTTTTATATTCTAGTAAAATGTATTAATTAAATGTATATATGAAAAAAAATATTTTATACCATTGAAACATGTGATATAAAATGAATAAAAAAATTACATTCTAAAACATAATATATAATATATAAAATAGACAGAGGGATTATGTGATTAAGTACATGAATATGTTGGAAATTGGAATCATGTCAAAGGAATTAAGTAAGTACTCCCTCCGGTTCTATTTGTAAGAGTCCAGCCGTCAAAACACGCTTCTTAAGAAAACATGTGAAAGTAATTAAATGTTTCTGGAATATACATATTTTTCCAATTTTACCTTTATTTATGATATGCCTATCAAGAGAGAGAAATATATGAGCATTAATAAATATGAAAGAGAATTAGGGGTAAAATAGAAAAAATGGATTAAATGATGAGAAAATACAATATAAACTCTTACTCCCTCTGGTCCTTATTATAAGGCACCAACTACCAATTCTCACAAACCAAGGAATGGTAGTTGGGTCCTTAAATCTAGGCTTAATTGACCATATTTTCCAACTTCACCCTTCATTAAATGATACAACTTAACATTTTAAACTATGAACATTCATTAATGATAAGGGTAAAGTAGGAAAAATGTAATTAATGTGGCGGTTGGTGCCTTATAATAAGGACAAAAAATTTTGTTAGTTTGTGCCTTATAATAAGGACCAGAGGGAGTATATTTTGGATCAAATCAATTCAAATTTCAAACTCTTATAATAAAGACAGGAACGAGTAGTAATTAGAGAGAAAGTCAATCATTCAAAAGTAAAGATCAAAAGCCTGATTGGCACAAACGAACAGACAAGATAAGGAATAGTTGGAAATAATAATGTCACATATTAATTGGTTTCACATCAGGAAAACATTTAAGAAGAATCTTGTAGCCTTATAGGGATATTCCATTCCCAAATCCACTTGACCCTCTCTTGTTCCTCGCTCCTTCACACTATCAATTGACTGTGTCGTTGGAGAAAGAAGAATTAAAACCTAACAGTCATGCTTTAATCCAGAAACACGTCTACCTAAGACAACAACAAAACCATTTCATTTTCAACAAACATGTGTTTTAGTAGACTATACGTAGTGACTAAGCTAAGGCCAAAAGGCTGAGGGATAATATATCATATATGTATTAATTAATTGGTCAAAGAAGAACAAAGGCCACATCATGTTTGGCTGATATATATATATATTGGAGGATTGCGTGAAGATTCAATAATATGAGATGAAATTGGTCCCTCCCAATTTTCTCAAGTTGAGAGAGAAAGCCGAAATAATAGGGACCTATTCAAAACTTAACTTCACAAGTCCTCATCACCATCACCATCACCATCACCATCACCATCACTTGTTTCTCTCTCTCTCTTTCTTGCCTATTTCCTTTTTTTCGTATTTTGTGTTTGCTTACCCACAAATTCAGTGTTTGCCCCCACCCCCTCTTATTCTGAATATTCAAATCAAATGCTTTTGAGACAGACAACGAATATTATTTTGCTGTTCCATTCGTCCTTTTGTTTCTATACATACATACTATTTTTTTTTTGACCTTCTATACATACATACTATACTCTTTCGTCCTTTTGTTTCTTTTCATACTAAACTCTTTCCTATACCATGCATTCTTAAGATTTCAATATATACAGTTCTTAAATTTTTTTATTTTATTTTTCGGAAGGGAAACCATCACATGCTTTACTTGATTTGTTCCTACCACGCTATTGAGCTATTGTTATGAGCTAGAGAGGAGAAAAAGAGCGTTAAAGCTATCCTGTTTAAGCTTGTACAAATTGAGGGCAAAATCTTGAAAGTAAATAAAAATAGAGTAAGGGTTTGTATATAATTTATATAGTAGGCCCGACTCTTTTTAAGCCCTACATTATATCATTTCATTTGATGTATGCTTTGAATATTTTCATAGTTATTCAGTCCAAAAAAAAAAAATATTTTCATAGTTATAACCATTTATTTTTGTTTAACTAATATATATTTTTTTAGATTGTTTTATCCCTTTATAAATTATATGAGCATGATGGAAATTATCAAGATAATTTAGGTTATTATTAAAAAATTTTCTATGACAATTTTGAATTAGAAAAATATGAGATGGAAGCAATACTCGAGCCTGACAATTTTCAATTCTTTTAAGGATGTGACAAATCCTTGGATTTGAATGTGTTTTCTACTGCAAATTGCTGTTTTTAACATGTTTTAGATGTAATTATGGTCCAATCGGTGCTTAATTAATCTCTTAGGTCTTTAAGTGGAAATAACAATAAAGGGGGGGGGGGGTTAATTTGCCATAATTGAAAGTTAATTAGAAATAATTAATTTCTAAAGCATTTGATAATTTTTTTTCTATTTTGTTTTTTACTTATAGGACCACAATAGAACCATGGGAGAACAAATCAAAGAAGAAGAAAAACATAATAATTATAAAAAAGTGCTTAGGACCCAACTTTGGAGCCCAGGCCCTGACCCCAAGTGAAGAAGGCAGAGGCCTAAAGAGCTTGAGCCTTCAAATCAGAGCCTAGGCCTTGAGGCTGAAAATTTTAGACGGAGAAGACTAGCGCCTAGGCACTTGACTAATTGAAAGTTAAGAAAATTTGGACAGAGACCGTGAGTGCTCAGGCCCTCATATCAATAACAACACAACAGAATTTTGCTGAAGACGAAAATAAATGAAGGGTAAAAAGGTTATATCCTTGGAGACTTGTATTGGGGCATATATATTGGATATGGGCTTCTTTGGAGCAATTGGGTATTAGAGTTTGGTTCTTCATCTCATTCACACACAACATTCCATACCCATCTTCCACCTTCCACTTAATTCCTTCACTCCATCTCCATCACTACTCTCTTCCTCTTCCATTCTCTTCATCCCATCATCATCTATTTCTTTCATTTTCTTCCACTCCTTCCATTTATCTTTCATTTCCATCACTTCCTTTCATACCTAACCTACATGGTGGAGATTTGCAACTTCTTTCAAGCTGTTCTTCAAGCTATAAGAGGTTAGGAGTTCATCCTCTTGAATATGGAAGCTAGGGTTTGAGTTCCCAAACTCAATAGGGGAGTTTTGCTCTTCAACTCCCTTCCTTTAATTGTATTTATGCTTTTAGGGTTCTAGGAGTATTTATATGATGTTTGGATGTAGCTAATGGTTGTATATGTTATTGAGGGTTGATTGTAGCTTATTATCACTTTACTCTTTGTGGATACTTAACATTGCACATAATTAACTTTGACTTCATTTAAATGTATATGTTCATCTTTTAATTGAATGCTCAATGAAAATATTGTGCTTATTGAGGATTAGTGTTGCGTTATTACATTGGGTAATTGATAAATGAGCTTGCTAATTGCATGAGAAACATTGTGCCTCAACTTTCTAGTCTTAATTTGTTGGATGGGGTACCAACAATGAATCAGGGCTTTTAAGTTAACCAAGTGACAATGTGGGGTTCCGGTTGTTGGATTAAAGTTCCTTGAAATTTACAAGTTCATTCATTGCTAAAGTGCTTAGTCACTTTAATTGGGATGATTAAAATGCAGGGTTACTGTAACATACCAAAAATTTTATTGAGGATTAGTAATAATTTAAGTGGTGATTTTGAGGTTAATTAATGAAATTGGGGGATTTTATAAATAAAACGATGAAAATTTTAGTATTTTTAGGGTTCTTAAAGGCCTAATTTCTCCCTAAATTTGAGAAAATTAGAATTAGAGAAATTATGTTTTGGCTCAAAAGAGATTTTGGTGGGAGAAAATTTCTAGCTTGATATAGAGAAAATATATAAAAAGTGAATGGGGATTTTATCTTATATATATAAATATATATCATCTTATTTTGAGGATTTAAAAACTTATTAGTAAATTAATTACCCTTCCTATTTGATTTCCTTTTCTTTTTATTCTTTATTGTTTCCTTTTCATTCCCCTCCCCCTCTCATTCCTGTGTTCCCCAACCTTTGGCCTTCCCCTATGTCGTGAGCGAGAGAGTGAGGAGAGGGCAGCGACGAGGAGGAGGGAAGAGAGAGAGAGAGAGTCGCTGTCACGAGTGCTCGGAGGAGGCAACGCCTCTTACACCTTCCTCTTCCTTCCCTGTGATCGAATCGAGAGAGAGAGAGAGAGTGTGTGTGTGTGTGTGGATGTGTGTGTGTGAGAGAGAAGGGAGTGTTTGTGGTGGGATTCTGGTCGGTGATGACAGGCGAAATTTCGGCGATTCTTCGGCATCTTTTGGGGAATATAGGTGATAGGTGAGTCTTCCTTGACCCCCCTCTTGGTTGCTCTTGATTTCTTAAGGTTTCAAAGAAGAGATTTTAGAGTTTTGTGGATTTCTAAAAATCTAAGTTGTTTGGGGGTAAATTTGTTGATCTGAGACACTCATATGGGTTATATGATGATGATTATATGGTTGGTTTGGTTAGATTTGATCCTGTGAGATCTACGTATTAGAAAATGTTTGAATAAGCTAGGTTTGACAGGGATTCCGAAATTCATGTTGATTTCTGACAAATTTGTGGTTTCAATGAGCTTATCGATGCTTATAAATGATTTCTAATGGTTTAATGAGCTAAGATTAGAGTTAAATTTCATTTTAGGTGGAAATCCTAAAGTTATCATGGCCTTTCAAAATTTATGATGAATTTAGGTGTTTTATTGATTCCCTAAGGTTTGTGTATGCCACGGGATTAATTTAAATGTTTGGGTTGTTGAGGAAACTCTTGAATTAAATTGTGGGTGTTTAAAGTTTGATGAAGTTGGGGTTTAAGTGGGTTTTTGGGTTTTATGTTGATTATAAGTAAATTAGGGATTCTGATATGTTAAATGAGGTTAGTAGATGATTATAGAATGTTGAGATGGAGAGAGATTAGAGTAAATTAGATTTTGGTGATTTTAGGATGATTTATGTTCTAATTTGAATGTAAGTTGATCCATAAAGGTAATGACATGTAATTTGTTAGTGGTGAATGGTTATTATGGTTGAGGAGATGGGTAAGCTTGAGAGAATTCTTTTTGGGCTTGAATTGGTTGTTTATCGCTAATTGTGAAATTGGGCCTAAATTGTGAATAGAAAAATAAGTTGAGAGGATTAGTATATTGGTCGAGGATGGATGTTTTTGTTTTGGAATTGAACTGCCAAATTTGTATAATCACACTAGATTTAAGTCTTAATATTTTTTATGTGATTGTTATGTAGAGTTTGATTAGTTTTGAGTTTGAGCACGGGGAAATTCCTTCATTGCCATAACGCTTGCTATCTTGCTTTGAAGTAACCTCTTTCCTTGTCCTATGGATGTGTGTTATTGGTAAGAGATTGTGAATTCTCTTTCAACTATGGATTTCCTTGTTTATGGTTGCATATATATTATGTGGTTTTAATTGGTTATTTTAGTGTAAAATGTCATGTGGGACTCTTATTATGAATTTGGCATATAACTGTATATTGCATCACAATTTTGGAAAAGGAAAATATATTATTTTGGAAATTATATTACATGATTTTTGAAACACTGGAAAGACCAAGTGTCTGGTTTTGGTTAAATTGCACTTGTGGATTGTGATGCATGTATTGTTGTGGTAGTTTAGCATCGATGCACTATTATTTTCACTATCACTCTCATATAGATTAATTATTCTAGATTCGGTGTACTGGGTATGGGCTAAAACCCCATCGAGTACTACCCCATTTGCTGTACTAGGTTGTTAATCTCATGAAATTCATGTCATTTTAACATATTTTCCTATAGTTCTTACATATATTGAGTGGATTTATTCATATTTTGATGTACACATGATAGGAAAACATGCCGAATTGATAGTTGGGTTAAAGTCATTGAATTCTTGATTTAAATGTGAATATTTCACCCTCTTTTTATCAACTTTGGCTTTTGTAGATTTCATTTCTTGTTAGGTTGTTGGATGCCGATCTATTAAGCCACTTTTGAGTTGTATTTAAAGCTAAAGTTAAGGGGTAAGAAGTGGAAAAGAAGATTTAGTATAACCAAGATAGCTGAAAAGAGGAGTCTACAGAGAGTTATTGGCCACAGCCAAAAGTGTAGGCAAAATAACTAGCTGCAACCAAACCTAGAATTTCCAAGCAGAGAATTATTGTCTGTAGCTAAAAGTGCAGGCAAAACGCAACCAAAATGCTGACAGAGTGCGAAAACTGGACACATTGGCTCGAAAATAGGGTTTTAAAACACCCCAAACTCGCACAGAAACATATCTTTTTGACCTAGGCTTTCTTTGGGAGTTACTTTGGAGCACTTCTATGCTAGAGTTTGAAGATTTTCAAGGAGATTCAAGTGAATATTGAAGATTTGAAGAGATTCAACCTCATTTCTCTTGATTTTTCTTGTTCTTCTCTCTTTCCTCTTGAAATTTCTGCCATGGCTGTCTATATTTTCCAGATTTGTAGATTTTTCTCCATGAGTGGCTAAACTTCCATTCTAGAATTATTTTGAACCTTTGTATAGATTAAAACTTAATTTTTCCTCTCTTTTGGTAGTAAATGATATATATGTGTGGATTTTATCCTTCTTTTCATGCTTCTATGTGTATGGCTACCATTTAGGTTGATTTGTCATGTGGGTTTCACATGAGAGAGCTAATCTATGTGGAAAATTTGGTTAAAATTATGTTTGACTTGAAATTTACATGATAAATGGAAAGTTTGTTCGTAAAATAGAGATATATTCACTAACCTTGTATTGTCACATTAGAGTTGGTTTTCAAAGGGAATTTCGTTATTTGTAGCAAGAGAGTATGCATTTTAATGAAAAATAAACTTGATTTTGACTTGAGAGAGTTTAGTCAAGTGCACATGAACCTTAGATAAACACATATATTTATGGAAAATATCATTTGAGAGGGTGTTCTTCATGTATTATGAAATGCAAATGGGATAAATAATTCTAGAACCCATTTAATCCTTTAAGACAAAATAATAACAATTTTTATCACTTTCTAGTTTTTAGAAATAGATTTCAACATTTCATTATACAACCAAAAATATTTTCTTAGTTCAACTTGATTGAATTCACTTAGTCTTTTGCTTTTCATCAATATTTTAGTCCAAATCTCTGTAGAAATGATATTTTATACTACTTGCGATCTGTGTGCTTGCGGTTAACGCTTGATGGCAAACATAGGTATGGGCTAGAACCCTATCGAGCACTACCCCTCGTGGTTCTGGGTATGAACTATAACTCCATCGAGTTCCACTTCTTCATGGATATGGGTACGGGTTAGGACCCTCTCGAGTTCCACTTTGGTCTGCATAGTGATAGGGGACAATTGTAATGATTTGCAAGGCGAACGTTTTGGATAATTGTGAAACTTGTACTTTAAACGGATTTGTGAAAGCTATGGTATATGACATATATATGGGATTTCAAAATGGTTACTGGCACTGTGCATATTGTTGGCAAATCGGATCATACATGTTTCAATTATGGTATATTGTATAGTTTCCCACATTGACGCGTTATTAGCACACACACTCACACAAAGGGTGAAATGGAAAGAATAAGCATTACTGAGTCATTATCTCCACTTGGGTGCTCATTTGTTTCAGGTGTAAGTCCAATGGTATAATGCAGGAAAAATAGGCGGTTTCGACTCACTAAGACACAGTGAGTTTCTCTTTTGGCCCATATGGAGATGTATATTACCACGCATATACTTAGGCTTTCATCTGCTTTTGCATTGTTAAATTTCATGTTTATTTTTGGATTACGGTTATAATTTGCCTACTAGTTATATTTTGGATAATTGTTATTATGTTACTTCATTGGGATCAGTCTATTTCTGGCTAATAAGCCTGAAGCCTTCTGGTTTTGTTGAGTCTATCTTAACTGATTGGATTGTCAGAATTATTTTGGGAACGACAGAATACTTGACAAGAATAATTAAGGCTATGTCACTACAAAAAAAGCGGGGTTTACTAGCGGTTAATTTAGTAGCGAAAAAAAAACCTCTACTAAATACACATTAGTAGCGGTTACTGACGAAAACCAAGACTAAATAGGTCAGTTTGACCAAATTGAATATAGTGGCGTACATTAGTAGCGATTACTTTCAAAATAACCGCTACAAAAGTCGCGCCCTTTGGCGGGAACATTAGTGGCGTTAATTTAGTAGCGGTTTGGAAACCAAAACCGTGGGTAAATAGAAGGTCATGATTTAGTGGCGGTTTTGTTTAAAATTAGTAGCGGTTATAGTAAAACCGCCATTGATTGAACGAACGCATTAATTGAATTGTGATATTAGCGGTGGTTTTTTTGAAGGTAGTAGCGGTTTTATTTGAGAACCGCCACCAACGTAACGGACGCATTTATTGCTGGGGTGGATTAGTGGCGATTTTTTGTTTATAACCACTACTATTAGTAGCGGTTTTTAGGAACAGCTACTAAATGCAAGTACTATTTAACCTCCTTGGTTTCATTCGTAAATGTACGAGGAATTTGGTGAAAAAGACGTTCGCACATGCATTATTTGGTTTTTTCGAAAATTAGATGCAAATTCAGATTTTCAAACACTAGTTTAGGCACCAATCATGGTAGGGAAGAACGACCGCGGTAGAGGAAAGAGGCCAATGACTGCTGATGAGGAGGAGCAAGAGCGACAATGCCAAAATCAACTGAGTGAGGAGGGGCATATAGAATAGGAGCAGGAACGTATACAGCGAGAGCCAATTCCCGAGCATATCATCAACGAGTTCTACAATGAGAACTCTCCTCAGATTCCGGATTTGGACGACTTTGAACAATTGTTGCGTGATGAGGACACTGAGGAAGCCGGCGGGGGTGCTAGCAGACGGTCCACTGGAAGGACAACTGGATACAATGTACAAGTGCAGGGTAAGGGAATTAAATTTTTTGTCGTTTTTATGAGATAATGCGATTTTTTACTTGGGTTTAACAGTATTTTTAAATTGTACAGATCCTTCTGGTAGTGCCACGAGGAGGACGCTGAGTGTGCAAGATGCGCACAACCTTCCGACCGGCCACAGGGTGAAGGTTAACTGGAACCTGTTCACCTTTCAACCTAAAGGGAATGGGGGTCAACTGTTCGGCAGGTTTTGCGCGAATGTTGGCCAGAATTGCCAGCGCTTCCTGATTGATGCTTTGGACTGGAGGAAGGTTAATGCAGGGGCGAAGGATTTTGCGTGGAGGAAAATCGTGAAGGTTGGTTTAATTGAGTTATAGTTTATCTATTATTTATTATTTTAGGAATATGATTTTATTAAATGATATGAATTCTATTTATTATTTATTATTATTGAAATATTATTGTAATTGTAAGAACATTATTTGTTAACATATTGTTCGCGGTATTTTGATGACATGGAGACCTCTTCCAACCGCCCTCCTCGCGTCGATGACAGTCCCACCAATGTCCACTCACCTTCTAACACATTATTCCCACCCGTCGGAAAGCCAATTGGAGGAAGTCAGTATTACAAGCTCACTCCTATTGAGATGTTGCAAGCACACAGACATGTCTTGACAAATTTCCCTTAAGTAGAGACCTACATTCAGTAAGAATCATAACGCTATGCTCACGCATCGTATTACACTATGCACACGCATCGTATTATTTTATATACAAACCACGAAATCTTCTGATTTGTTGTTTTGAATTTAAGGGATTTTCGGCGTTATGTTAAACGCCAGCTTCGTAGCCGCACAAGGTCGTCTGCTGAAGTAGATAAAAAGGTCCATCGTGAGTTTCCAGATTGGCCTGCACGCAGAATACTCAACGACAACAATCCTCATCTGCCTGATATGATAAATCTAGCAACTGGTCCGTTCGACCATATCAGGAGATATACGACATACAACATACAACGTCAACGGTTTTAAGTTTTGCACCGTTGCACGGAATGAAGGTTCCCTCACCCGAAATTCCGGAGTGTTTGGCACATTTGGCACAAGGAGTTATGCCAGCTCACGTGATACTGACATGCAATTTAGAGGCGTATCATATTATGGGAAGCTCGTTGATATCATCGAGCTAAACTATTAAGGCCATTTCACCGTGCCTCTCTTCAACTGCATGTGGGTGGACACCAGAACTTCTCGAGGCATTATGGTCGATAGCTTGGGCATCACATCTGTCAATTTCTCAAGACTCATTCACACAGGGGAAGTACCAGATGACGAGTCGTATATTCTTGCCTTACAAGCGCAGCAAGTTTACTATGTGCAAGATCAGAAACACAAAGATTGGCACATGGTGATTCATATGAAGCCCCGAGACCTCTACGAAATGGGTGAGGAAGATGATATGGAACTAGACAACCAGCATTTTGAACATGAAAACTTTGATAACCTCATTCCGGAAGAAGACGGCATTTACCAGTAGTTAGATGGGTTTGCTTACTACAAAGTTATTATACAATTTTCCACATATTTTATTATCAGAAATTGATATAGGTCTTTATTTTCTTGTTAGGGGGAGCAAGAAGATGATTGAAGCGACAATTTATTTTTATTTTGTAGCATTTTACATAATGGTGTGTATGAAAGATTAATATATGTCTTTTTTTAATGAATATTCATACATTTCTTTTATCAATTTTTTTTCAAATTCGAAAATTTAGTAGCGGTTTTAAATTGCTACTATAGGTCCGCTACTTTTTGTAGCGGTTGATAACCGCTACTACGTTACATAAACCGCTACTAATTAGCGCCTCTAGCGTCTATAAATACCCACTACTCTCCCATTATTTCGCTCACCCTCTGCTCATTTCCTTCCTTCCTTCCTTCCCTTCCTTCCTTCCTTCATTCTTTCCTCCCATCCGACCTTGTCTTCCTTCATCTTCTTCTCCCTATCAATTTTGTTAAAATTTTTCATGTTGTAGTTATACTTTTTTTATTTAATGTTTAATTGTTGTATATACTAATTTATCTTTTAATTTTTCTTTCAGGTTTACACTATCGGATTCTTTTTTTTGTTTATGGTTAAATTGGTTTTTTTTGTTGTAGTAATTTGTTTTTGTGGTGTTAATTATTAATTCGATGTATTCTTTTATATGTTTATGAGCTGAAAAACCTTCTTAATTGTATATTGCAAGTTAGTTGAGAATTTAAATTGGCAGTGCTGAATTTTTTTTTTTATTTTGTTTAAACTTAGTAGCAGTTAGTCAACCGTTACTAAGGGTTGATACTTTTAGCGGCGGTTGTAAACTGCTACTAAACTCAGGTGAAATCAGTAGTAGTTATAACCGTTACTAAAACCATCGTAGCGTTACTAGCGGTTTGTAACTGCTACTAAACTTCCGTGGAATTAGTAGCGGTTATAAACCGCCGCTAATATATAAAATTACAGTTTTCTGCTTTCCTGCACATTAGTAGCGGTTTTCGTTAACCGCCGCTAATATACAAACAAAAGTGAAATTAGTATTTGATTTTTAGTAGAGGTTTTTTTACCGCTACTGATTCAGTAGCGTGTTGACCGATGTAGCAGCAGTTTCGTATAACCGCGACTAAATGTTTGCCACGGGTGTTTTACTAGCGGTAATGATAACCGCTAGTAAATACTTAGTATCGGTTATAACCGCTACTAAATAACCTTTTTAACTGCTACTAAATGCCGCCTTTTTTATAGTGTGTGGATTTTTGAATGATGGATGGTTATGGCTGATTATTTTGATAGCAGGTAAGATGTATTTTGATATGGGTTGTTGTGGTATTGACTAACAGGATTTGTGATTTGTATTTAGCAGGAAATAAAAGAGGAATTGTGTGACGTATGTTAAATTCTAATTACCACAATAGGTTTGCCATTTTTCCATCATGGAATGTTTTGAGAGGTTTATCAATTTTTTAGTTAGTGAAAGATTAATTTGTGGAATTAGTTGAATTCTTGTTATTCGTAAATTTGTGAGTTGCTTTTATAAAAATGGATTCTCTTTTGTTTAATTTAGGGAAACATTTTTTCTTTGATTAAGGGAAGCCTTTTTTTTTTATCTATGATAGGATCTTTTAATGTTTTATAAACTTTCTTTTTATCATAATTAGTCAAATTTGATTTGAATTCAGAAGAGTTTTAAGCCAAAACTTTTTCTAACTATGTTAGTTCACTTTGTTAGATAAACTCTTTTTCCCAACATAGTCGGTGTCAATTAAATCTTGTTTACATTCGGATTAGTAGTTAATTAAATGACTTAGAAAACGAATGTTACAGTTCCGCTATCAATCATTTGAATTCAAAACTAGTCTAGAAGGGTTCCTCTATGGTCAGTTTGATGATTAGCTATAGTTTAACTTCTTTAATCCTAAATGAAGTATGGTTACTCCTAATCCATTTTCAAGAGACTCACTTCATCCATTTTTCATCAACTATCCTATCTTTGTAAAAACACAAAAAATGAGTACTTTAGAATTTTATTCCCATTCTTGCATTCACATTCATTTATAAGAAAACTAAAATTATTTTCCCTTATTTATATTGCATTTCATGACATTTCACTTTGGAACTAATCCTTAGGTATTAACTAATATTTATCACTGAGTTATGAAAGTTATCGTTATGAGTTTTATTAATTTATTTTTGTCCATTTGAAAATATATAAAAAAAATATTACAAGTTTGTAAAAGGGCCAATAAGCCTACAGGTAGGCTTTGAGCCCATACTTATAAGGGTTGAGCTTCACAAAGGACAATGTTTTCGGGAAAGCGAGCTATTCAGGATCACCTTTATTTATTATAAGCTCTCTATCTTATGTTAGTTAATATTATGATACGCTCTTCCTTCCTAAGTATATTGTACAAAAAACACAGATGAAAAATTTGGTTAAAATTGATTAAAAATATTAAATGTGTTCAAAATTCTCTTGTTTCCCAAAATTATTTTTATTTATGGAAAGAGAAAGTGAATGAGAAATAATGGATAGGGAAAAATACGTGTTAGATGTAATTAGTAATACTATCATGTAATATGCAATATAGGCAATATGGCCAAAAAAATACAGGCAAAAATGAAAAGTTTGGCTAAAATTTCAGACATTTTTAAGTACTCCCTCCGGTCATAAGTATAAGACCTAAATTTTTTAATCAATTTAAGACATATTTAATAATTTAATTTTAATTTACTCAAATATTTAAGAAGTAGTTAAAATAAACTTATAATAAGAACTATAGTGATGCTATATTTTTTCATAGGAACTAAAACTAGAGTGATATATACTATCTTTCTTTATAGGAACTAGCATCCTCCTATTGCAATTATGTTCGAGACAATGTTAGACATTAAATGTTAGTTTGTTATGTTGTTGGGCACTCTTAGGGCGACACTCTCTTCTTTTTTTTATATGTATAATCTATTTGGGTCGTTGATCTTGATCGTCAATGTAGGATCTATTCCTAATTTATGTCAACTTTTTTTCAAACCACTTTTATTGATGATCCTTTAACAATAATCAAGTATGAAGGAGATAAGGAAGGGGGAGGAGTTAACAAATATGATTGAAGGATTTTAGACAACTGTGTCACATTAACAAACTCAATTAATATTCCTAATAATGTACTTTTACTTGATTTTATTTAACTGAATGTTGTTGTTGGGAATAAGTGCTGATTTTGATTGATACTTGCATGTGATTGATCTTTAGAATTGACTGTCATGGCACTTATTTGTGTTAATTTGTTGGTGCAAAAACTTGATAGGCACAAAATTGAACCTACGTTTCCGCAAGTGCACGGGCCGTCAAGTAATAAAGAGTAAATCGAATATCGTTCCTACGAGGACTTGGTACCACGAATTTAGTTGAGAATTAATTTCACACGTTTGTTTAATTCAAGCAAACCACATTGATTTTAAATGAGTGAAAAGAAATAAAATCAAAACAAAACAAACAAACTAATGCAAACAGCAAAAGATGCAACCTAGAGTGGTTAATCCCCTTTTCAATTCATAGAGCATGTAATTACCAAATTAAATGCATTTAAAATTAGCTTGTTAATCTAGAGATTTAATAGACATAAGGATCTCCCAATCACATACACCCCTCTCTAAAGTTACATTTGTTATTTCTAACGAAACTACTTAACAGGCTATAAAAATCAAATTCACTCTAATATGATTATATGTGTCCAATAGGTATATTCCTATCCTATTGGCAAATTAGAATAAATTCTAATCCCACATTACTCAATCATAGGTCCAATTAAGATCCCTCTTCCAAGAGTAATCTAAATTCCCCTAATTCATTCTCAATGGTGATCAAACATCAAGTAGATAAATAATACAAGATTAAGTAAACAAAACTAAAATTAAACACAAATAAAATGCTCATACATGCTCTAATCCAAGAATTAGTTCATAGCTACTCTAAGTTGTAAAAGGAAATTAGCCACACATGGGTTACATCAAAATTACAAGATTAATTGATTCCAAAATTGGACCCAAAACCATGAGAAAAATTCAAGAAGAAAGAAGCAAGAACTAAACAAGATTGATGAACAGCACCCACCAATTTCTCCACTTTTATGTGCTTCCTTCCTCTACTCTCTCTCTTGTGCAGCTTCGTGTGTGTATTGAATGATTGGAAGAATTCGCTCTCTCTTTACTGCGTGATGTATTGATGTATATATTAAAGGTGGTGCCTTATCTGTGTAGTAGAGTGGCTGCCAAGAAAAACAAACAAAAAGGAAATATCAATCAAAATCAAATAGTACTAATATTAATAAAATAAATTGAAACTTATTTATTTCCTTTTTCGAATATTTTTATTTTTTATTTTGGTAACTTTCCTATTTTAATTCAAAACAAGATAATTCAAAAGAAATCCCCCCAAATAATGTATCAATTTAGTATCTTTTCAAATCACAATAAAATTTCTCAATTTTTGGATTAATGACTCCCCAATTACAATAAAATATTTCTAAAAATATACTAAATATGGGGAGTCATCAGATAAATATGTCATATATTTAGTGGTGGAAGTATTATATTGCAAGCATAATGTGTACGTATATATGGAGTAATACTTACGTACTATAAGAGAATCATACCATTTGATATCTGTCCAATCAAAACATAATCCGGATAATTTTAATCCTAGTTGTCTGATGAGTGACATGTACAATCTACTCTTTTGTTCGTTGCATATAAAATATGTCTTTGCTTTTTATATCAACAAGTTTGTTTTAAAGACATAAAATAAATTGCAAGCTATTTCAGATGATGATTAATCAGTGAAGTAAAATTTAAATCAGCCAAATTACTGTGTTTCGATTGAACAGATATCAGTATATCTTCTGTGGATATTGATAAGTTTGCTCAATTGGTATGGCCGACTCCATCATATCTTCCATCCCAGGCCATGACCAAGACCAAGATCCTGTTCTTATTTCAGCCCATAACTTTGTCGGTTTTAAGCCACTTTTACACTAAAAAATAAAAGCTTTTAAAAGTGAAATAATAAAAAGAAGAGATGTGGGGGCCATAAAATAAATAGGAGGAGATGGGGGAAAAACAAGCCTGGTGTGTTTGGATAAGGGAATAATATAAACCTCATCCCAATTGGAATGGGCAAGCCACGTTACTTACGCGTTTCCGCGTCATTTGCGTCCCACCGCCCTTCTACTGTTACTTTGATTGTTCTTCCATCTTCTTTGCAATCAGATGATCGCCTCTTATCCGTGTGTTTGGACTTTGGGTAAGGGTGTGGCGTCATGTCTGAAAATCTCGGATCCGTTATTTTAGTTGTTCCACCCAAACCGCTAAAAAGGTCAAACATCAATTCAAGATACTTTGTTTTTTTTAAGTCTTTAATTAATTCAAGATACCTTTACTCTCACTCTTCGCTTCCTAGAACCTTCCACCATCCATCCCTCCTTCTCTAAATCTATTGCTAACTAGAAGAGTGCTACATTAGAATTATTATTACAATTTTTTAATCCATCATTATCAATAAATATGCGTGTTTAAAAATGGAAGAAATCCTTTCTCCAAAAACTCTTCAAATTGAGCTATTGAAAATACATTTTTATATATGTTTGTGACACACCTACACTTAATTTATGTCATATGCATGTCACACTTACTAGTATTTGGGATTTGGATTTTCTCCTCTGTTCTTTCATCTCCTATCGTGAAATTACATAGTTTTAGGCTCAATTTTTTGTTTGATTTCATCATTAGATTCTACATAAAATTAGTGACATTTTGATATCTTATGGACTGAAAATGGTTCGGTTTTCAATTTTATATGATTTTTCAAAGATTTAATGCCATAAGATATCAAAATGTCACTAATTTTATGTAGAATCTAATTATGAAATCAAACACAAAAAATTTGACCCCAAAACTATGTAATTTCAGGGTAAAAGATCGGAAAAGTAGATGAGAGAATCTAGGTCTTAGTATTTGAGATATAGATTCATTTGCGTGTAAATGGCAAAAGCCACCTTGATATACGTGGAAGTCAGGGTCTTATATTAAAGAAAGAATTTAAAACATATAATCAAACTGGATTTTGCTTAAAATAATTCAAGTGGAGGTTAAAGCTCCTTTTATTTTATTTTATTTATACAATTCAAACCCCCCCCCCCCATATATGAGAGACCCATATGTCAAATTAATAGCTCATATTATTTATAATGTTAAAGTGTAATTTAAACAACAAAATTGTTCACGAGTATAACATAATCACCTTTTTTTAAGACATTAGGATAATTAAGTTTTGAAAGATACAAATTAGAAATAGACATAATCTTTTAAAAATAAGTGCAAGTTTAACAATGTTACTAAATTTGATTCAAATGTCAATTTCTTTTTTAGTTGAGGTCACTTATTCTTTCATCAGCTGTACAATGTACGTTTGAACCAATCTGATAGAATTACTAAAACTACATAATGTTCAAAAAAAGATTGTACATACTTTTGAACCCGTTTAAATTTAATTTACTTGTGTTAGACATTTATGATGGAACATTGTGTTCCTAAAATCACACCTTAATCTTTACTTAAATTTTTATTTTTATTTTAAATAAGATATTGGATACTTGCGTAAAACAATTTTGCCTTCTTTCCCTTATTCCATTCCTTTAAACTTTGAGAATCGAACTGTTAAAAAAAGTAACTAATACAATACATTAATTAAATATGTCATATGCAGGGTTTTTTTTTGAACTAAGCATTATTCCTTATATATGGAAGAAGCTAAATCACCTGTAAACTTTAGAAGCCACAAATTAAAAGTTGCATCTTGTTACTCAACTAACATTTAACATCTCATTAAGTCTTAGTTTAAGCAAAATATTTCAAATTCGATTTATCATGGGTATGATAAGCGTGAGTGTTTTTACCAGGTGGGGTGGGGGGGGACTGAGATACACATTAATTTAAAAAACAACTACGTTAAGTTTTTAATATATTTAAATGGGTTAAGGGCCGGTTTTGCCATAAAAGTTTTTTTTAAGAGCTATGTCGTCCTAAAGGCTTTAGATTGTAGCACTTTTGTCTTTGATGTTCCATAAGTTAAGTATGATCGTTAGTTGATCAAATATGTTAAGCTGTAAAATTCATATGTCATTCATTTCTTCTTTTGTAATTTGTAAATTCTCATGTTTTCACTTAGGAGCAATGTTGCCCCGAAAGTTTCCAAACAAAAGCAATGTCACCCTCACTATTATTCAGGTTAAGTTTAATTACTAATTGATTAAAGACGAAAAACAATGAAGAAGAAGGAGTTGCAGACGGAGGAAGAAGAGCTCACACTCGCCAAAGAAAGCAAAATATTCAGTTACGGGATGTAGAACACATTGAGAGAGCTTGCCAAAAACAAGGACGTTAAAAATTGTAAATCTAAATTAGAATATAGTGAAGTGGATAACACATGGGCTTCCTATATAAACATATTTGATCAACTAATAACGGTTGAATATAACTCAATAGTCAGGTGAAATTGTTAATTTTGAAGCGTATGGGGCAATATGGCTTGTAAGTGAAAATTTTCAGGGCCATTTACACCTTAACCTAAAACAAAAAGGAAGTGGATGATATATATGGCTACTTCCCCTGTATATACGATCAAATAACTATCAAACTTAACATACATAATGGTAGGGCCAAATTTGCTAAAATTGAGAAATTTTCAGACTGATATTGTTTCTCAAAAAACTTTTAGGACAATATCTCTCATACGTGACAACCTCTAGGATAAATTGGATATTAACTATATGTAAATAAGTTATTTAGTTTATCCCATAGTAATCTTACCTGGATTGGTCAGCCAGGAACAGGCCCAAGTATGTCACTGACTTAGAATGCCAATAACCTGGAGTAACCTAGTACAACATGGCGGGTCACTTGGTTGACCATTTTTTTTAAAGTTATTTTTTATTTGTCTTTATGGGGTATGAATTTTTAAAAACAACATTGGTCAAAACTAATGATAATTTTGGTGCTAATAACTACTAGTTTAGTTGCTAAATGACCATAGAGATAAATAATTTGTTATCATTTATATATTCTGATATTTTATTAGGAATAATATTTAATGATTACAGATCATGTTGTCACTGCTTAGTAGATTTATCTTATAGTGCCAATATATAAAATAAATTATAAAGAAAAAATGAAAATAAAAAGAGTTGAAAAAATTAGTAGGGTAAATTAATGGTATATAATTTTGGGGTTTAGTCTCATCACATTGGCTTAAGTTATTTGTGATGGAAAGACAAAATAGTATATATGTACAACTAATTCATATTTCAACATTAATGTTGAATAAGTATATGATTATTTTGTTAGCTATTCAATGTATTAAATCAATATTCAATGTAAAAATTATTTTTTAATTTTTTATTCCTTTCTGATCTTACCCACGAACTGACTCTAATCTGATCCACTGCTTCTTAATCCACTAGCTTGACCAGCTTCGATAACATTCATTTATACAACTAGTGCAAATTAATGAGGATAAAAAATCATCAGTTTTCTGCCAACGTACATTCATTGCTCACATAAGAGGGGTTCCGGCAGCTCAAATAATTGAGTTGAGTCCAGCTAAATACATAAATCAATTTTAGGATAATTACCATTAATCGGATCTAACAATGTTTAAATTTTTTTTTGACCTGTAACATTGTTTAAATGTAACTCAAAAAGATAATAACATAAAAAAAAATTTATAAACTTTGTGTCACGTGATAAATTATGAACTCAAGCAAAGCAGGACGCAGGAACACAAGCAAAATCCAGCTTATGCTTAACTATTTGTTTTGTTATTTTGTAACCCATGGGCTGAGTTGTCTCCTCCTCGTACTCGTACATTGAAAAAAATAACTCCTGACGTCACACTGACTCCAACCCAAACCCTCCCTTTTGACTCATTCGCTTAACCTCACCTTCCTCTTTCCCCATCACCACTCCCAGTCACACTCCATCCCCATTGTTTTAAAAAATAAATAAATAAATAATCCTTTCTCCTTAAGAAAATAAAAAATCTCTTTTGGGGAGACAAACACCAACACGTGCCATCCAGAGAGACGATGAGGAACTCACAGCTGGTTCAAGTTTCAGCTAGCTGTTTCCGTGTTCGCTCTTTCCCTCAGACCTTCTTCAATCCCTTCCCTTCTTTATTTAGCATAACCTATAAAATGTACAACTTCACTTGCATCATTCTTAAAAGCCCCAAGAGATACAGATAACATTATAACAAGTCTCACAAACTAATGAACCTTCCTAGTTCCTCCTACAGAACCCCATCACAAAGTTTCTTCCTTTCTCTTCAATCTGAATCCCCTTCCTCCATTCACACTTGAAAAAGAGAAAAAGTTCGGATTTTTCCCCCACTGATCATTCCTATGTTTTCATTCACGTATTCTTCTTACCCTCATTCGCCGGCATCAGATAGTGGCAGCGGCGGCGGAGGCGGAGTACGGTCATTGGCCATGTCGGACGAGGAGGTGTTATTGGCTTCGAGTCATCCGAAGAAAAGAGCAGGGCGGAAGAAATTCCGGGAGACTCGCCACCCTGTGTACCGGGGAGTTCGGCGGCGGAACTCCGGCAAGTGGGTATGTGAAGTGCGTGAGCCCAATAAGAAAACAAGGATTTGGCTTGGGACATTCCCGACGGCCGACATGGCGGCGAGGGCCCACGACGTGGCGGCGATCGCCCTCCGGGGCCGGTCCGCTTGCCTTAATTTCGCCGACTCGGCCTGGCGGCTGCCGGTGCCGGCAACGACTGAAGCCAAGGATATCCAGAGGGCGGCGGCGGAGGCCGCGGAGGCGTTCCGTCCAGGGACGGAGTCGGAGGGGGACGAGTTGAGGCCGGAGAACGCCGGGGAGGCGGAGGCGGCAGAGGAGATGCCGGAGTTGTTGAGGGACATGGCGGAGGCTGTGCTGATGTCACCTACTCATAGCATTGGGGATCAGTATGAAAGTGGTGAAGTGGAAGTGGATGATGCTGAGGTGTCATTATGGAGTTATTCAATTTAATTAGGAAAAAATATATATATATATTTGAATTTATTTAAGGCCATGAGGGGGAGTGTGTGGTGTAGATATGAAGTGGGATTGAACATTGTACTAACCCTTTTTGGCACTGACTAGTCAGTCACTAGTTCTAGAAGTAGCCAAGTGGGGCTTACTTGACCAAAAAAAAAAAAAAAGGGGATTGTTTAGATGTTTTTTATTTTTTTTCATTTTTGTTCAGTGTTTTGGTTGGGAAGTGTCCGTACTTTAAATTTTATCCTGTACGGATGCTAAATCCTACGTCAAAGTAGAAAGAAAAGATCTTCAGAGTTCTCTGGTGAAAGGTTCCATACAAGCCAGATTTCGGGCTGAGTATTGTATGAAACTCAAAAAATAAATGTCGTGTTATGAGGATTGAGTAATGCATAGTTCTTATAAAATATAGGGGATAACATAATATGTCATGAATTAGGGGAAATTAATTTGATGTTTCAAAGAAGGAATGCAATGATTAAAAAAAAAAAAAATCTCTATAACAGACATGTAACATAAATTTGTTGTCATTTACTGTAGTAAAACTCTTCCTTTTATGTTAATAACTTGTTGTAAGACTAGTTGTATTCTTGTGTTAATAGCTTGTTGTAAGGCTTTTTATTGCTTACACTACTTTAGAATTTGGTAGTATTTTTCCTATTTGTTGCTTACTGTAGTAAAACTCTTCCTTTTAAGTTAGGTCCTAAATATAGAACCTTTTTAATTATGTGAGTTTGGTTCAAAACTGGGAGGGAATGATCCATACATTTATAAAGGGCCTACGGCCTAACTTATTTAATAAATAGGATAGACTCATATTCAGACCTATTGTTAGACTAATTTAGGTAAATAGGCTAGGTCTGTATTGGTAAGACTTAGCCTACAAGCCTACATGCCAGGCCTACTTAGGTTTTTGAAATTTATATTGTGATATATAATATAAAATAAATAAATTATATCAATTATTTATAACATTATTAATTTAGTTTTAACTATAAGCTTTACATCTTATCATTCATATACAAAATCCAACCATTTTATCCATTAGTCATTCAACTGTTCCTGATCTCTTCCTTTACAAACACTTAAAATGCAATGCGAGCTCACTTGTTCTCTTCTCAAAATTTTATGATTCATTGAATTGAAGCATAATAATTGTTGTAACTTGCAATTTTATTTCAATTGTTGCCACATGAAATATTATAATTTCAATGGCAATATTTTATCACATTTTCTACTATAAAAGCAGAAATAAATCTATTTTTATATCCATGAAAACTTTCTGAGACATACATAAGCAATTTAATAAGTTTAAAGGGTAATATATGAAATTAAAGGCATGGACTTTCAAGCATATTTAAAGGTTTACATTTTAAGTAGGTTTTTGAAAATGCTTTCAGGATTTGTTAGACCTTTTGAAGGCCTAGACTCAAGCTGAAAAAATGGCTACATATAGGCTGAGGCTCATGCTTCACATTTTCGTTACAGGCTCATATAAAGCCTAGCTCGGCCAACCCTATTTCCACTCCTAGTCCTAAATATAAGATATTTTTATAATTTTTCCCAAATTATCCCCATCGATACTTCTTAATAATAAACGAATAAGAGAGGGAATGTGGAAATAAGATAGATTGTTAAGGTGTTTTGGTAATATCATATGATTTTAACTAACTTAGCTAACATTATTAATATAGTCAAAATAGGTAAATAGATTTTATATTTAGAACAGAGTGATAACTTTGTTGCATCATGAATGCCCTTTAAGTTGTGTTCAATACAATATTATATCTGCTACAACAACTCTTTTTCATAATTAACCAGTTTTGTCTGCATTATCTTGACAATTGACATGCAGTTGCTGAAGGAAGAGTGGAATGCTCCATGACAACACTAAAAATAACGTACGAAATACCTAGTTTCGAACTGGCAAAATTCTTTAAAGATGTTTAATGATGTCTTCGTATCCATTATTTTAAGATTGTAAGTACAAAAATTTCAACATTACATTATTGACTATCTTCGCCTTCTATCATCGTTTTCATCATTGCATTTTGTTTGGAGTTGAGGAGCAAGACTGCAAGAGATGCAAACATGTCATTCCACCAAATGAAGTGTGACTATTCTTTATCTCAAAACAACCAAAAGAATATCAAAATTTGAAATCCTGCGGAGATGATATAAATAGATGGTAAGCAATTAAGCCTATAAAATTACAAAATATATAAATAGACAATAACACAGATAGTGAAGCCTTCGCGAATGCTTCTTCCAGAATTTATAAAGAAAATGTGACAAGTTATTGTCGAGCTTGTGATTCAATATAGCCAGCAGCTTCCTCAAGAGATAGGAGCTCCTGCAGAAGAGAAGCAAGCTTGGCATCATTATATTTCTTGTTGAATTTGGGATGGAACCTTCTCTCTGTAACCTGAAGCATTTATTGTCTTCTCCAACCTCTCCTTTTGCCTGCAATATTAGAGTAAAACCCAAATTTCTCACAGTCCGCAACAAATAAATGGCACTATATGTATATTTATTTCATTATTGTTCACAAAATCAATGTTGGATTAACTTACTTCTTGACCTCATCTATCTTCTTCTTAATCTTTCCTAGCTCTGCTTCAGCAGAAATGGATCCTTGAATCTCCATATAAACAGATAGGTTCTCATTCTCAGTTGACACAGTAAACCCAGAAGGAACAGCGTCGTTTTCATTTATCACCTGTGGACCATAAAGCATCAAAGGTGAACATAGATTATATAACAAGTTAGTGGTATGCATCATATACAAGAAAATAAAACAAACGTATGTGACAGCACAAGAAATCCATTTCAAGCAGATTATCGAACTTACCTTACCGTCAAAGATGATAGATTTGCTAGAGTTACAATGTCCAATTGATGGTTGTTAATAAGCTCTCCACTACTACATAATGCACTTTTTATATCTCATATTTTGTATTTTTTACGTCTCTTTTAAATGTGACGTAAAAAATGGGGCACTTTTTACGTCTAATAAATAACGTCTAATAAATATGAGACTTAAAAACTCCAGCTTTCAAGTCTCATTTTTATTTTGTAGATGTTAAAAGATGCTCAGAAAGGTACTTTTCAAGTCTCTTTCTTAAATATAAGACATGAAAAATGGCATTTTTCACGTCTCATATACAAAAAGGAGACTATCGATCTTACTGTCAAAGATGATAGATTTGCTAGAGTTACAATGTCCAATTGATGGTTGTTAATAATCTCTCCAACCACTTGTGTTCAACAAAGCACAAAAGCCGGTCGCCTAACAAAACAATAAGCATCGAATTCCAAATCAGCAAGCGTGATTAACCGAACATCTACGTACCAAGCTACACTACTACAAAAAGCCATTTTTATGTCACAAATTAACGTCACTTATTTAAAAATGTGACATTGAAAACATACAGGAGAGAAACAACGTCACACTTAAATTAAGTGTGATGTTGAAAGTTTTCAACGTCACACTTAATTTTAAGTGTGACGTTGAAAAGAACTTTCTACGTCACACCAAATTTTGGTGTGACGTTGAAAGTGGTTTTCCACATCACACCAAAATTTGGTGTGACGTGGAAAATATTCCCCCCATTTTTTGGTGTGACGTGGAAAATATTCCCCCCCATTTTTTTTTCATTTCCTGCCCCCCCACTTGTTTCAACGTCACACCAAAATTTGGTGTGACATGGAAAATATTCCCCCCATTTTTTTTTCATTTCCCGCCCCCCACTTGTTTCAACGTCACACCAAAATTTGGTGTGACGTGGAAAATATCGCCCCCATTTTTTTTTCATTCCCCCCCACTTATTTCATATCGTGCGCCCCCCCCAAACAAAAAACACAGCTCCCCCACCCCCCAGCCACCGCCCCCTCCCCCTCGTGCACCCACATCAATCTTTTAACGTGACTCGAAAACCAGAGAAGATATGGGCAAAAAGCTGAGAAAAGAGGAAGCGAGATTGGAGTGAGGAAGTGAGATAGAGGCAAAACGGAGGGCTCAACATTCGACTCCGAAGAAACCCTAACCAGTAATGGCTTCTTATCTTCTCCTTTCCCCACTTGAATTTAGTGAATCCTATCAATTTATTGTTGTAGCTAACTTCGATTGAACTTCCGGCCAAAAAATATTGTCCGATTAAACTTCAATTTGTAGATTGATCCCTTTGGTTTTATTAGGCGCTATCTTCTTGTTTGTTCAGTTTTCAAATCACATCATATCGTCATTTTCTTCTAGTTATCTCTTGGCCTAATTTTTGTAATGGGACTTGGAGAGTTGAATTATTAAGAGACTAAGAATATGCTATTTGACAAGAGCTCATAGGTGCTCAGTTTAATGCTCGTGCGAACATATATAAGCAGTGATTTAGGCAAACTGCATGCTAAAAGGTTAAACTATTTGGGCTGTTGAGATTTTGTTAGTGAAAGTTATTTTTATTCACTTTATAGGTGCAATGTATGCTTTATATTATTCTCCCATTCACTCGCTGCACAGCAATATATCTAGTTGTCATATGGCTATGAACTTGGAAACTTTGGTTGATACTTGCTTTCTAATTAGAGCAATGCCAATTTCTGATATTGTTGATGGGATTTCTTTAAATCATTGATGAGATTTTATTTGTAAAATGTGAGGAATTTTCTGAGATTCCAGCAACTATATGTACTTTCATCTCTTTTTTTCCTTCTAATTGTGTTTTGTGAATTTTACATCACATTCTCCCACTAACCCGTTTTTTCCATGAAGTTATGTGGAAAGGACATGATTTTATAATATCTAAAATTGAAGAAGAAGAAGATGATGATGAGTAGTCTCCAACTATGGTGGAACCAACGACCAAATCTTGGGGTTATGATGGAATGTGCACTAACAAAACAGGGCCAGCATTTTCTAAAGAAGGTTGTGACCTCTGGAGACCCTTCGACCACAAACAACTTGATCCATAACAACTTGATCTTTAAAAAAAAAAAGAAACCACGTCACACAATGTAAGATGTGTGACGTGGTTTCCAGGAAATCACGTCACACATAAATATTATGTGTGACGTGGTTTCTCCGAGCAACTTACAACGTCACACATAATATTATGTGTGACGTTGTTTCTCTGACTTTCTACGTCACTTGTTTATGTGACATTAAAAGTCCATTTTCCATGTCACTTGATTCAATGTCCCCTGAAAAAGTGACGTAGAAACCCCCAAAATTTGTGACGTTAAAAGTACTTTTTGTAGTAGTGCTAATCATGATGATATTTAAGGTTTGAAAGAAATATATTCACAGTTCTATTTGAAAGAACAGCCCCCTACAGCCTCCCAACAAACTTATGGCCAAGGAGAATCAATTCAATCTCCTCCAACTTTCTAGAAAATACAACAGATTTGTTTCACAGTTTAAAGAGAAAGCAGCAAATTTTATAATGATAAAGATTGTCTTTTCACAGATACAATTTTCAGCATTGAAAGAAATTTCTCCCTCTCTCTGAACTAAAGGAATTCAATAACATGCTTTCGAAAGAAATACGCATGCAAGCAAGCAATAAGTCCCCCATCAACTTGGTCCAAATTTCATGATATTTAAGATATGGATTGAAAAGGTACACAGCTCCTGTTTTTTTATTTATACAATTCAAAACCCCCTCCCCCACCTCCATATAGGAGAGATCCATATGTCAAATTAAAAGCTCATATTATTTATAGTGTTAAGGTGTAATTTAAACAACAAACTAAAGTTGTTCACGAGTATAACATAATTACGTATTTTAAGACATTATCATAATTTAGTTTTGAAATATTCAAATTAGAAATAGACACAATCTTTTAAACATAAGTGCAAGTTTAGCAATTTTACTAAATTGACTCAAATATCCATTTCTTTTTTAGGTGAGATGATGACTCCCCATTTATCATTGATTTAGGGCACATTTAGACTATATTTGGGGAGTCATCGTTGCTAATTAAGGGCATTTTAAGAGCTTTTAAGAGAAAATTGTGTAAATCTGTCATATAAATTTAATTTGATTATTTGGCTAAAGTATACTTTTGGTCCTTTATCTTTGCATTAAGTCCTCTTTTGATCCCTTAACTTTGAAAAGTGCACTTTTGGTCCTTTTCCGCTAACACCGTTAATTTCATTTAAAGGAAATAATTCTTATATTTTAAAATTTGACCATTTTTATTAATATTTAATTATAAAATTACTTTTTAGATTTGCTAAGTCAGCATTTTCCGTTAAATCAAACTAACGGTGTTAGCAAAAAAGGACCAAAAGTGTACTTTTCAAAGTTAAGGGACTAAAAAGAGACTTGATGCAAAGATAAGGGACCAAAAGTATACTTTAGCCTTGATTATTTTTAAGAAAAAAATATGAAATTTATTAGGAAATTTAATTGGCATGATTCCCTCATATTTATGCATTTTTGGATAGGTAAATATGGATATTCTAAGTAAGGAAGGAGAAGAAAATCAGAGGAAAAGCGTGGAGAAAGCTGAAGCTCATTTAATGAAAATTGTTTCTGGTGTCGCGACACTGCACCAGAATGCCGTGACATTGCGCAAAAATCCCTAAAAATCCTTAAAATGCACAGCTTCGTTTTTTACCTTTTTTAAACACCTAAGGCACAAAAATTCACAAAGAATCAGCCACCTTTCAACCCTAGAATCCATAAAAACTATAAGAGTCATCTGTGCACACAACTACGGAATTAGGGTTTGCAAAATTGGAGGTTGAGAAGCAAAATTGGAAGAGTTTCTTGCCCTACAGTAGTAGATTGTTCTTGTTTTCTTCAATTCTTTACTACTTTTGTGAATTGGACATGGTATTTCTTTGTATTTGCTGGTTATTCATGAGTAGCTAAAGTGTTTGTTCTAGGATTGATTCAAGCCTTGTATGGATCGAAACCTAATTTTTTTCCTTTTCTTTTAGTAATTAATGTCTATTTGTGTTGATTTATCTTATTCCTAAAGCCTCTAATTGACTGATCACCCTTTAGAGCGATTTGTTCATTTAAATTATACTCGAGAGAGATAGTTTAGGTGTAGAACCTGGGTAAATCAGACTAGACTTGAAGTTTAAATAAACTAATGGATGGTTTGTTGATAGAATAGATATATAACTATCGACCTAATTTTGTCAGATAAAGATTGACTCTTAATGCGTACTTTCATTAATTTGTAACAAGAGATTGAGCAAGTTTAATGAGAAGTATATATTTGATTTTGACTCGAGAGAGCATTTTAAGTACTTTAGAACCTTAGGGAAACACAAGTTGTCATTCAAAGACTAATTAAGGGGAAAATAATTAGGGTTCATGAAATACAACGGTGAGAATTAATACTAGGCTTAGTTCGTTGATAATTTAAATCTTTCGTGTGCATTTCTTTATTTTCAAAACCAGTTTTCTAAAAGAATTTGATTAGTTCAACTTAGTTGAATTCTTTAGCATGTTGTTTGATTGAGATTTTAGAACAAATCTCTGTGGGAACGATAATTTTATATTACGTCGCGATCCATACTCTTGCGGGCGGACATGAGGTCCACTTATTCTTTCATCAGCTTATTTAGAATGTATGTTTGAACCAATTTGATAAAATTACTAAAACTACATAATATTCGAAAAAAAGAAGAAGATTATGCATACTTTTGTACCCTTTTAAATTTAATTGTGTAGGATATTTATGATGAAAAATTGTGCTCCTAAAACCACACCTTAACCTTTATTTATATTTTTATTTTTATTTTTATTTTAAATAAGATATTGGATCCTTGTGTAAAACATTTGTGCCTTCTTTCCCTGATTTCACTCCTTTAAACTTTGGGAATCGAACTGTTAAAAAAGTAACTAATACGATACATTAATTAAATATGTCATCTGCAGGGTGTTTTTTGAACTAAGCATTCCTTATATATGAAAGAAGATAAATCACTTGTAAACTTTAGAAGTCACAAATTATAAGTTGCATCTTGTTTTTCACCCAAAAAAAGAAAGTTGCATCTTGTTAACTCAACTAACATTTAACATCTCCTTAAGTCTCGGTTTAAGCAAAATATTTCAAATTCGATTTATCATAGGCATGATAAGTGTGAATGATTTTACCAGGTGAAGGAGGTCTTTATTTATGGTGATAGTTTCCACTTATTAATATGTAAACACCCTATTTTGTTCGGGCCCAGTAAAATAATAAAAAAATAATAAAAATCATCCTTATATAATCTCCACTAATTTTGATTGAAAAATGGCACTTTAATTATTATTACAAAAAATTCAAAAAATTATTGATTTATTATGATTAGGTGTCATTAATTCTGATTGTTGGGTCATAATTGTGGAAGTAGATTTTGAAATTGAAAATTGATTGTGATTATGAGCCATTAATGATGATTGGTGGTTGATTGATGTTTAAAAATTAATAAAAAATAAAAAAACAAAAATTAAAAAAAATTGTCATTTAGGTGCAAGAATAGGAAATGTTATTAAAAGAAAAATAAAAAAATTGAAAATTGAAAATTAAAATATATGAGGAAAAACCCTAGTGGTGCCTATATAAAGGAGAGTAAGAGAGCACAAATGGGAGAATTTTGAAGGAAGGATTTGGAGAGGCTAGGTTTTTAGGAGAATGCAGAAAGAATTTGGAAGAGAAGAGAGAATGAGAAATTAAGAGAGAGAGAGAGAGAGAGAGAGCAGCAAGTGGGAAAAGAAATGGAGAAACTGTATACTTTATTTTCTTTATCTTACTTCTCTTATCTGTCTATCATCTAATACATTTGTCATCATTCAAAATAACCCAAGGAAGGTCTATATTCTGATGCTTGTTGCTACACATGTGAGTTTCAACATCAATGGCTCGAGGGTTGAGATATCATATGATTTGATTGATTTCTCTTATTTTTCTTTCTTCCTTCCATTGTAAATACATATCCACCAGTTTATCATGAACCATGCCTTGTGAAAATAGTTATTTTTTTTCCTTTCAAACTTGTGAGTTATGCGCTTCCACTTGCTCTCATCACTACATGAGCATGCATATGGACACTCTTTTCGCTCTTTTCTGGGTTAATATATATATATATATATTATCTTGTCTAATATTTTAACACTTTGCTCTTACTTTTAGCCAAGTGGTAATGGAGCATATTAGGTATGAGCCTTCTCTCCTTCCATTTTGCTTTATTCAGATTTTATAATGGGTTGATTTTATACATATTTATCTTTCCATGGACTCACTTATTTAAATAAATTAAAAATCAGATGGTAAAATGTTTTTTAAGAAATAAAAATATTGTTGACAAAGTGGTTTTCATGCCGTGCGAGGTTTTTAGAACTTCCTCAGGAAAAATCGATTATTCTTCTGTGCGAGATTATGGGAATCTCCTCAGGAAGTTTGATCCAAAATTATTTGAGAATTCTTTTCTAAATACAAATAGACACATGTTTTTCATAAATAAAAAATATAAACCAACAATAAATATCTTTCATAAAATATAAAATTTTTCCTAAAAAAACACAAACCTAGTGACACGTATTTCTACCCCAAACTACGTGGGCTTTGATCCCTTTAGGGTACGTAGGCCCTAGATTAAATCCTAGGTCAAATCCAACTACATAAATATTAATTTTTTATGTGAATATGTTTGTTTTTCTTGGGTAATTAAATTAAAATTAAAGGCCATATTTATTTTTAAATAATTAACTTAGGGTAACCGTTCTTATGAACGGGTGCTGTGGGGTGCCTAACACCTTCCCATGCACAATCGATCCCAAACCCAATCTAGTTTTAAAAGACTGTTTATTATTTTTAAAAGGTTTTCCAAAATTACCCTATTTTAAAAATTTTGGTAGCGACTCCATTTGACCTGATTTTAGGGCACTACAGTTGGGCGACTCCAGTGGGGATACCATTATTAAGAGTCAAGCCCATTTAAGTTAATTATTTAAAAATAAATATGGCCTTACTTTTATTTTAATTACTTTTCATTATTATTATTATTTCTTGTCTTTTGTTTTTATTTATTTATTTATTCATTTAATTCTTTATTTATATATATCATCTCTTGTAATCTGCTTAGCAGATGAGGGTTGGGTAGAATCTAAGCCCACAGGTTTGTATGCCCGCTCCACACACTGAGCACTTACACTATTTACCTCACACACTTATTGGGCCCTACACCCGGGTTCGAGAATATCTTAGGTGAGAGGAAGTTTCTAGAGGTTTCCCTACGGCGTTTTCAAAACTCCCTGAGGTTACTGTGAAGACTTCATCTTAGTTGTTACCCATGTGTCAAAGTTGATCCCTGCGGAGTTTTTATAACTCCCTAAAGGTCAAGTTTGCTTAATGGGGTCTTCATCATCATGATGAAGGCAACTGGAAGACCTTGTGAAAATTAGAACAACCCTAAAACCGTCACGCATATTACAGGAAATTTAGTGACCTGCTTAATTAGTTAGTAATTCCTTATTATAGGTTAGATAGCCCAGCTTAAGATTATTCCTAAAATAGGACACTGGAGGGCATATTTTTTTCCCTCAAATCATTCTCAGTCATCAACATTCAACCTTATTTGATATGAGCCTTGGACACAATAAATATTTGTAAAACCATTAGTCGTGTATTGGTTTGGGCATTCTCGACTAATGGATGCTTCATTCTCCCTATGGGGTAATGGACCCCTTGAAGAAGTGAAGTTATTTTCTCTAATGTCCATCACCCATATCCAAAAATCATCACATATATTGCATGCCTTTCAATCATTCTAAGGCTTATCACATTTGTTATCATTCAACCTTATTTAGTATGGGCTTTTTATAAAACCATTTGTCGTGAATTGACTTGGGCCATTCTCAGACTAATGGATGCTTCATTCTCCCTATGGAGTACCTTGAGGAAATGAAGTTATTTTCTTTATTGTCCATCGCCCATAAAAAAAAAGAATTTCATCCATGATGCATCATTAATATGAGATTTAGACATAATAATAAATATTTATAAAACCCTTAGCCGCGTAGTGGCTTGGGCCATACGGAGGTTAAGGTCCACTTCACTATCCCTATGAGATAATAGACCTCTTGAGGAAGTGAAGGTTTTTGCTTGATGTCTACTACTCATATTTTTTTTAAAGTACATGTCATTACATGTAGTATGTAAATACATTTTAACTTTTTTTATTTAAACAGGAGAATTATTTTTTATCAAGTTCCCACAGGAAAGGTATGGAAAATTAAGGGCACTAAACTAACTACAAAAGTTGAGTCATAGAATTCGATATAAATGAGCCGATTCATTAAGGGACCAATTAAATTGCTTTTTCACAATAGACATAGAAATATCCTTACCTAAGGTCCTTCATATATGGTGGCAAACTCTAAACCTCTCTCTGGAAAGCTCTTGCGCTTACTACAAAAACTGACAATGAGATCTTAGGCTAGGACATGATTCGAGGCCATTCCTGTCTAATGGTCAACTTTAGATCTCCCTGCAGAAAAGTGGATTCTCTGAGGAGGCTAGTGGTCACATGTACATGAATCATGAATTGAAGATATCAATAATGAGATCTTAGGTTATGATATGATTCAAGGTCATTCCTGTCTAATGGTCAACTCTAGTTTTCCTTGTAGAATAATGGATTCTCTGAGGAGGCTAGTGGTCACAACAATGATAGATTCTTTAAGGAGGTTAGAGTTTTCTTGTGCTTAATAAATTTTCGTGCCAGCACAATGTAACCAGCATGCCTATCAAACATTTTAAGGCAATGACATGGAGCAATGATTTAACGCCAAAATAAAAGGTAAGGGGAATCATCGTTCCACTTAAAAAACTATTACACAATTAAAAAATTACTACAAAATTAAAAATTATTCTGGGTATTATTACTTGTACATGAATTGAAAACTTTCTTAAATGTTTTGGAGGATACGATTGAATTTCCCTCCAATTTTTCTTAAATCCAAACTTACTCTTCCAATGAGAATTGACATGTTATATTATGCAGCTAGATCCCCTTTGCATTAACTGCGAGGGACTTGGATCCCTCTCAGATTAAATGCCACCTATGTTTCCTTATGATGTAATGGACATCTTGAGGAGATGAAGTATTTTATCTTTCACTAAGAAAGTGATGGGTATAAGGGAATTTTATCTTACTTTTGCAATGAGAATCGATGAGTTATCTTGACCAATCATCCCATTTGCATTAACCGTGCATGGATTTGGATCCCTCCCAGGTTAAATGTCACTTCTATTTCCCAATAATGTAATGGACATCTTAAGGAGTGGAGTATTTTATCTTTCACTAAGAAAGTGATGAGCATAAGGGAATTTTATCTTATTCTTGCAACGAGAATCGATGAGTTATCCTGACCAATCATCCCCTTTGCATTAACTGTGCAGGGATTTGGATCCATTTCATGTTAAATGCCACTTCTATTTCCCTATGATGTAATGGACATCTTGAAGAGATGAAGTATTTTATCTTTCATCACTAAGAAAATGATGAGCATAAGGGAATCATATCTTAATCTTGCAATGAGAATCAACATGTTATCATGACCAATCATCGCTTATCATTAACCGTGCAGGGATTTTGATATCTCTCAGGTTTATGTCACTTCTATTTCCCTTTAATGTAATAGGCATCTTGAGGAGATGAAGTCTTTCATCTTTTAGTAATAAAATAGATAGCATAAGGGCAATCTAGTTGGCTAAATAAGAATTCTCATTATAACATTATCCAAAACACATGATAGAGATTAAATAAAATAAAAACAAAAATTAAAAAACAAAAAAAAAATAATAAACAACCATAAAAGAAACATAAAAGCTATATCTTTATTCGATATTGTTTGCATAATATGTCTCATTAAAAATAACTTCATTTAATTTCTATCTGTGTCGTCCTTCCCTCTTCATATATCTCCCTCAAATGTTTGTCTTTCCCTAAATGAGAAGTCCAAAAATTGTTTTGCACAAGTTGCTTGAATAGAGGTGATGACATACTATAGAAATGCTCAGTTATGAAAATGATTGAATCTAACCTTCATAAGGCTAGTTAAAAGGTAGAGTGTTTACCTTGGATGCAATGTAACAATGATTACATAAGCAGTGTGAGGATTTGAGCCTATTGACATATTTCACTTTAATGTGTGTTCCACTTATCCTTTACCCAATCTAGAACTTGGCATGCATCTTGTTCAAAATAAAACTTAAGATTCATTTGCTTAATGTAGAGATGATCGAGGCATTTAATTTTCATCATTAATGAAAAAGGGCCAAAAAGTTGCATTTACATCCATTTGTGCCTACATGACATTTCTTTCTTATCTATTAGCCACAAAAACCCTAAATATCTTTCTTACCTTTCATTCAGGGTACATTTTATCCTTAAAAGCACTTCATCTTCTTGGTTAGGGGAGGATGTGTACATCTCCATCGTTGTTGAGGTCGTCTTGCTGTAAGGCTACTCTCTTATGAACAGTTCAGAGTTTGCAAAGTTTGAGAAAACGAAAAAGAAAAGAAGAAGAAGAAGAAGAAAGAAATAGTTCAAAAGAGAAAACGAAAAAATTGAGAGAAAAGTTGGAAAAAGGAGAAAAAGAAAAAGAAAAGAAGCTCGTTAAGTTGAAAACCCAAATGGGCGGCTTAGGCAAAAGTTAGAGCATAAAAAGAAAAACAAAAAATGAACAAATGAGTAGCCTCCTTGAGTTTTGTACACTTGCTTGACTCCTCATTTATTTCCTATTGCTCTTAGTCATTTGAACATTCACCTTGGTTCTTATATATCATTCATCTTCTCCTTGTACCCTACACCCATATCATATCCAAATAAAAGTCCTTGTGATCTATATCAGCATATGACTCTTATATTAATGGAGAAATTAGATTATTGCCAAGCTTATGGAAAAGGAATTAGATAACTTAGGTATTGAGAGCAAACACCCCTTAAACACTGAGTGATGAGGGCAAATACTATACCTTGTGAGGAAAATCATTAGAGCATTGCATTTTTGTTAAGCTCTTTACCTTGATTCTATCTAACTCAAGGTTGGTAACATGATTTTGATTGCTATGCATTGATATATTTGTTGATCATCTATTCATGTGACTTGTACGTTTTAACCTCATAGATTTCATGGTTAGAGTTCTAGTTTTGCTCATACATCCTTCTTCAAACAGTTGGCTAGAGAAATATCTCCTATGTCATATGGCATATGATCCTTTCCCAGTCATGCCACTTCACATTCGGGACAATACCTTTCATCTATTTAAATAAAGACAACCAAGTTAGAATTTGGGGTTTCTCCTCGATTCTATTGCCCCACATCCACTTCTTGGGACAACATTGACATTATTAAATGAAGTGTAAAAACATTTTTTTATATGCACCATTGAAGATGAAGATAGACCAAAAAAGGGAGATTGTCATGCTTCACAATTTAAGGCCAAGAAAATAAAGTTTGAATGTCCAAAATTTGACACTAAATTCTGTAAGAAAGAAATTATGATATATTAGACAGATTTGTACAGCCATTACTTCAACCAACGACTATGGGTCTTACATAAATGTACCATCACCCTCCTTTAAATGTATTGCAAGCCATTTCACATGCTTGGGGTAAGTTTAAGGCCTATATTGTGATCATGTCATACATTGCCTCTATATGAACTTTTGTTAGGTTGGGGCAAATGCAAAAGCTTCTCAGACTATTAATGAGGATCACACTTGGAATCCCATTTCTTTAGGGTCAGCAAACTAATGAAAGTTAAAATGACCTAAATCTAAACTAATAAGTGAGTGGGTTCAGGTTAGGAGTAAGACTAAAGAGAAGGTAGCATCTCGAGTGACATTCTCATCATCATCATCGTCATACTTTTGGAAAGTGCATCTTTTGGGATTTATCTGGAAAATTGCTCACATTCATTGTAAGCCAGGAATGAATTAAGATAGATCCTAACAAAAATAAAAGCAATATAAGAAATTCCCTCTCCTTGAATGGAAGAAAGAAGTTCAAAGATTTGAAACTTCATCACATGATGCATTGACAATTTGACTTTCACTTGTGGGCCATTGTTTAAAATTCTTGAGAAGGGCTGCACTGAAAAGTAAGATTAACATTTACTTGCTAAATGCCCTAATTCTAAGTTCTTCCCACATCAGGGCAACCATTGATTTTTATTTAATGATACCGCCTAACTCCCTAGGAGTTGTTCTGGGACACCATGACATTAGCAAAAGGTTTACACTATTAGAATCTTAAGTTTTGATGAGGACTGAACCCATAGATAATATAAGTAAAATGAACTGATAGCATATAACTTAGTCTGGAATGAATTGAGATAAGAATCATGTTATATGACTAAGAAAAAGAGTGTAGGTTACCTTAACATTGAACAAGTAAAACCCTATAGGTAACAGATACACTATCGCTAAGCTAGAACCTATCGCTAACAAATGAAAAGCTTAGGATAACAATAGCTAATGAAGACTTAGCAATAATCTGAAGAAAAGTAAATATTCCTACTAAGAACTTCACTATCGCTAATATAATGAGTTGAGCTAGCCTAAGCAGGCAAAGAACAATAGATCACTATCGCTAAGCTCTGTCTCTATCGCTAAGGCCTTATATAGAACAGCTAGCAGTAATGAACTATAGTTACTAGCGATAACATGGTTAGCTATCGATAACAGAACACTTGTTGAAATAACTTAGACACTCAGATCGCTAAATAACTTGAGCTAATGAAATGAACTAGCGATAACATAGTCTCTAGCGATAACAAGATTGGCTATCGATAGGAAAGTACTTGTTGAAATAACTTAGACATTCTGATAGCTAATACATTGTCTCTGAACATTGAGCTAATGAATTTCACTAGCGATAACACCTACTGTGCTTCACATGAATACTTGTTTATCTAACAGTTAAGTGCATGACTCACACTACTAAGCTAGCGATAGCCAAAGGAGCTAGCGCTACTGATAAAGCTGCTATGCAAGTACAATATTGCAGGTGTTCGTTACTCACAGACTCTATTTCTCTTAGCTCACCCTCTGCAAGAATTAAATGAAGCAAGAGAAGAAAGTTGACTAAGATGAAGAACATCATTAATGGCCAACGGCTAGAAGCTCTCAACGATTAAATTCAAATGGCCTCTTGAAGCTGAAAGGAAAGGCATGCTGTGACAAGATATAAATATCAAGACTTGAGCATTTATGAACAAGCTGCTGAAATACTCAATCACACCACACAGAGAAAACTAGCATTTAATATTCTCATATATTCTCTGCTCACAAAAGCTCAAAGTCTTTTTTACTCTTAGTGAGTTTATTTGTACTTAAGTGTTTATCAAAATCTGTTCATTGAGTGAACTTATTAATTGAAATCCTCTACTGTTTGAGGTTGTTCTAAAAGCTTGGGGCTTTAAAACAGGGTTGTGTCCTTACAAGTTATAAGGGGGAGCGTTTAGAGGAAAAGTCTAAAGCTCTGTTGTAAAGGTTGGCAGGTGAACCTGTGTTGTAAAACCTGTGGTATAGTGGAACCCAACGAGGAGTTGGAGAACTGGACGTAGGCATTGCGTTGGCCGAACCAGTATAAAGATTGTATCATGTTTTAAGCTTTAAATTTTTAAAAACCCACAATTCAGCCCCCTCTTGTGCGTTTTGCTTTTTTCATACACAACCCGACCAAAATGTTTGTCATTATCATACTGCATACACCATTTTATATGGGGCATCACATGCTAAGTGTCACGTCTCCACCACCATCACTATCATTTACGACACTCTTGTAAGCATATCATCATTGTCTTCCTTATTAGCATATCATCGTTATCATCATCATTTTCATCCTAATTAGGATTTTATCATCATTACAGTCTTTGGTCTCATACTACATTGTCCAAAGTTCCGAATGCTTATTTTACATTACTATCATCGTCGTCATTTCGACTTTGTCTCATTCATTGGCATCACCCTTATAAGGACTTTGTCATCACTAGTTTGCATGTTTGGGTAATCACGTGCTTAGTATCACCAATATTCATCATCTTCATTTTGACATCTTCATTTGGACTTCGTATCATAAGAATTTTTAACATCCTCATCACAGCATGTGCATCACATCATCTGAGAAATGTATGTCACATCACTATCACTGTTATTATCGTCATTTACGACATCCTATTTAGGATTTTATCATCATCATCATCATCATTCATGACATACTCATAGTCTTCTACATCATTATCATCATCATGATCATTATCACCTTCATCTTAAGTGCCATCATATGCATTGGTATTCCATAATATCATAAGCATTACCGCAAGGGGCAAAACCAATTCCTTGTTATAGCCCCTCAAAGTCCTGTATCGGCAGGCAGCCTCAAAGCCCAGTAACGGCCGGCAACCTTTTAAAGCCCTGTATCGATAGGCACCCCATTAAAGCCTTGTATCAACAGGCACCTTGAAAGCCCAGTAACGACTGGTACCCTTTAAGCCCAGTAACGGCTAGTACCTCTAAATCCCTGTATCGGTAGGTGCCCTGAAAGCCTAGTAATGGCTGGCACCTTTAAAGCCCTGTACCGGCAAGCACCATCAAACCCCAGTAACGGCTGGCACCTTTAAAAGCCTTGTATCGGCAGGTACTCTTTATGTAACAATAACTCCTTAATCCCACTATTAACCACTCACAATTAAACATTAAAACATTTATGTAACTAACTATGTTAGAAAAAGGTTTTAACTTAATAAAATAACTAACATAGTTAGAAAAAGATCTTACCATAATATTCAGATATTACCTTTTTAATTCAAACCTCAACTCCAATCTCCGTCATCACAACATAATTTTCTTTTCAGTACCATAATAGAAATTTACATTATCCATGATTAATCTCCACACATCATTCTCAAAATACCATATCATAATAGGTATTATACAATAATTTTCCCCCGAAATAATAACAAGGTTCAGCGGAAGCATCATACACATATGATCCTAAATGTGGCAATACCTCATGTCCTTCTAGTCCAGAGTATCTCACGATATCAGTGAGAAGTTCCCGGATCCTTCCCTTGACCTCCTACTTCGCTCCTAGGACCTGCAAAAGTGAGATCAATGGGAGTAGCCCCAAACGCAACCACTGACTACTCATCTAAGTGCGGTGGGTGCTAGCAAGGTGTCCAGTGGAATACATATATGTATATATACCAGTTCAAACAATATGCTCAGGTATTCACATATAATGTATATCTTGGTCCCAAATATCTTTTCACAGTTTATAAGTGCAGAATAATCCATCCCAAATCATCTCCAAGAATAATATATATCATTGATAATCACAAACAACCCAAACGAATCTTAATAGAAGCGTTGGGAAAACATGTGGGACCAGTCGGGACCTTCCACCCGCCCCTGATCACCACGGTACAATTCACGAGGGACTTTCTACCCTCCCTGAACTGCACCACAGATTAGAAGGATCTCCGTCCTTTCTGAATCAGTGAGGGGCGATCTCCCCTCTTTCGTCTTTCTCTCCTTTATTTCCCATAATATATCAATTAGTCCCTGTGGCGCAACAGGGTACCTCATCACGTGATGGCACAATTTCCAATTCACCGGTGTCACATACACAAATAATTTCTCACATACAACACATAGATATGCAACACCACAATCAGGCACCAGGCCTTCCAGTATTTTCAGAATTTACATATATATGAAATAGTTTCCAAAATCATATACATTTCAGTTTAAAATATTTCAAATCACAAATTTATGCCATTCCAAAATAGTATTCCACAGGACATTATATTATGAAAAATAATAATATTTCAAGATCTCATTTTCATATCTTATCAATCATCAATTGATAATCATATCTCAACTGTGATTCAAAACCTCATCTCCATATAACATCATAATTATCAAATAATAATATTTCAAATTACTTACTAACACTACACACACACATAAACAAGCAGAAAGCGGTTACCTGATAGCTGGCACCAATCTCACAATAGTGCAGCTCCCCCGTGCTAACTTAGTGCAATTCAAGCACTACACAACCATACATACAACCACAATTAATTATTTATCCAACAATTTCACATGTTGGAAAATAAATTACTTACTACCCTTTCTTTGCCCTTACTTATTTTAAATTTCTATTTAACATTTATTCTCCCTTTCTATCTCTATAATTTATCTCTACTCCATTTATACATATATCCAAAATTATTAATCTTTCCAATAACTATTTATAAAATTCCTTAACATTCAATAATCCCTCAATAATTCTTTAAGTGCAAACCCCAATCAAATCAATTAATTAAGTCCCCTCATATGACCTTAATAAACATCTAAAAATCATCAATTTACCCATAAGCACCTCGAATAATTTAAAAGCCCCAATTTCTAAAACTTCCATAAATCCAAAAATTCCTAATAATTATGAAAACTTCCAACAATGAAAAATCTACTCAGGAAAACTCATAATCGAGGCCTAAGCTTCAATTTATTAATTTTAGGACTCCTAAAAATACCAACTTAGACAAGGCCTAATTTTTCAAGTATAGCCAAATAAAAAACTAATGACATAGGAATGTAGAGGAGACTTACGTGATTCCAAAAATGTGCTTAGTTGGCCGAAAAACTTACTATTCCTATGCTGACGGACTCTGATAAGTCCAGTGATAGGAATATATATGGTGGAAAGAGAGAGCAAGAAAGAGAGAGAGATAGACGAGAGAGAGAGAGAACGTGAGACGAGAGAGAGAGAGAGAATTGTGAAGGTGTGTGCATGTGTGTATATATAATGGTAATAATAATATAATATAATATAATATAATAATAATATAATAAATAGTAGTTGAGTGTGATTGGTTGAGGAAATAATAAAATATTAATAAATGAAAAAGTAAAAGTCACTGGCGAAGATGGAGAGAAATTATTGATGCGAGGAAGTGTCGGCAGAGTGGAAAGAGAAAACTACACTACTAGACCCTAAAATTCTCAAATAAGATATTTCTTTTAAACAAAAAATTTTCTTTTTACTCTCAAAATTTTCCCATAATATCCTTTATTTATTTCCTCCCATATTAACCTCTTTTGAGCCTAAAAATAATCTCTCCCAAAATTATTATTGTCCAAATAAGGAAGAAACTAGGCCTTTAAAATCCTGTAAAATACCTCAAAATCCTTCAAATATTCTCATAATCCATCATTTTTCATTAATAAATTCCTATTTACCTTCACAAATCCTCAATTAATTTTTAGGATGTTACACTTTAAGCCCTATATCGACAGGCACCTCAAAACCCTGTACCGGCAGGCACAATTCTTCTTAAAGCCCAATAACGATTAACACAATTCTTTTAAAGCCTTGTATCGGCAGGCACACTCTTTTTCAAAACCCTAGTATCAGCTAGCATAATTCTTTTAAAGCCCTGTATCGACAGGCACAATTCTTTTTAAAGCCCAGTAATAGCTGGCACAATTTTTCAAAGCCCAGTTACACTGGCCCCCTCTTTTCAAAGCCCCGTTACGCAGGCCCTTCAAAACCCAGTTATGCTGGCCCCCTTTTTTCAAAGCCCTGTTACTCAGGCCCCTCAAAGCCCAGTTCCGCTGGCCTCCTTTTTCCAGCCCTGCTTTACAGGCACCATTCTTTGAAAGCCCAGTCCTGAATGGCACTATTCTTTAGAGTCATGTTTTTACCGTCCACCCAGTTCTTTGGTTTCCCCCCTCACATTCTCTTCTATGAATCAAGTAAAGAGCGGCTGGGGCACTGTATTTTTCCTATGCCCTCTTTTTGTTTGTGGGGATCCTTTGTAGTGTCTTTTTGCGTCTCATGTTGGGCTGAACAAAATAAGTGGTTTTATCTTTACTTGATTCATAGACGAGAAACTCACTCCTCTCAGCTACAAACAAGTAAAGAGGGGCAAATGTAAACACCTTATTTTGTTCGAGCCCCGTAAAATAATAATAATAAAATAATAAAAACCATCCTTATATAATCTCCACTAATTTTGATTGAAAAATGGCACTTTAATTATTATTACAAAAAATTCAAAAAATTATTGATTTATTATGATTAGGTGTCATTAATGCTGATTGTTGGGTCATAATTGCGGAAGTAGATTTTGGAATGGAAAATTGATTGTGATTATGAGCCATCATGATGATTGGTGGTTGATTGATGTTTAGAAATTAACAAAAAATAAAAAAACGAAAATTTAAAAAAATATTGTCATTTAGGTGCAAGAATAGGAAATGTTATTAAAATAAAAATAAAAAAAATTGAAAAATGAAAATTAAAATATATAAGGAAAAACCCTAGTGGTGCCTATATAAAGGAGAGTAAGAGAGCACAAACGGGCAAATTTTAAAGGAAGGATTTAGAGAGGCTAGGTTTTTAGGAGGAGGCAGAAAGAATTTGGAAGAGAAGAGAGAAGGAGAAATTAAGAGAGAGAGCAGCAAGTGGGAAAAGAAATGGAGAAACTGTAATTTTATCCAGTAATTTAACGCAGTTTATGTCATTCACTTTAAATCTCATGCTTGCATTGTCATGTATACATTTTATGAACCTTCACAGATAATGATACCATTTATCCTATTATTCTATGTGCGATCTGCACCTACCAACCATTGATAACGATATCCTCGTTAACTAGTGGAGGTTCTATCTGCAGGACTTCTCGTTAAAACTATCCCGTTATAACTAACTGATTTGGCAAAGGGGTAGCAAACCACCTAAGCCTGGAATACTCCAACTGAGGAATAAAAGACATACCACTTAAATGCAATAGGTATTACAAAATTATACATGTAATTTAGTGAATGGAGATAAACTGCTACCTGGATCCCATAACATACTCCTGAATCAGCTTCTTTCCTTCTACCCTTTCGGCTTATATCAAGAGTCAGGGCCTATATACATATATGGGTTTGGGTTAGGGGTCGGACTATAAATTAATCGATGCGTCTCTCTCGATTCCTAACTTAATTAATACTACCCAAGTCTTTTTATTTAAGGGAATTATAATTTATCCATACTTAATTAGGATCTTGACCATTCAAAATTATTCTAGTAATTTACTTACATTAAACTTTCTTATTCTCAATGTTTGACATATAATTACTTTAAGAATAATCCTTTACAAATTAAAAGCCGTGTTTTTGACTTGATAAATCACCATCTTTAATTTCTAAAGCAACTCTACTATAACAGTTAGCTACTTTGAACTTTCCATAAGAATACATAACATGAAATGCATATTTCTTAAAGATCTAATTATATCAATCAGCAAAAGGTCCTTCTTCTAACATCTTGATTTTTATTCAAGGTTTAAAGACATTTGTTTAACCATAAAACTCAAACTTAGAATCATGGATTCAAAGCTAAATTACATATAAGATCTCTGCCTAACCTCTTTAATCAGCTATATAAACGCTAAAATAAGTTCTAATTAGACCATTAAACTTTCAAACCACTTTAATCTAAAAGTCTGTCATCATCCTCAGACCATATCTTGATCAACAAATTCTAGAGTTTTTGGTTACGTAATTGGTGATTCCAACAGTGCTAATTTATTTAAATTAGCTAAATTAATTATTCTACAGCCAGAGATATCAAAATAGCCTTTTTAATTCAAGCTTTCATTACATCCTCAAATCGGACTTCTTTGGACAATACGCACAATATAAGAAAGGGAAAATTTCAGTAAAGGACCACTGTAGCGATTTAATTTCATATAGGGACCAAAAAAGTTTGAAATTTCACTGCAGGCCTTGGGTCTTTAAATGAAATTAAATGGCTGTGTAAAAATACCAAAAAGCCCTTGTGAAAAGATGAATTAATTTCAGATAGGGACCACTAGGGGTGAGCAAAAACCGGACCGAACCGAAAAACCGAACCGAACCGAACCGAATGCATTTCGGTTTTTCGGTTTCGGTTTCGGTTTCATTTTTTTTCCATTTTCGGTTATCGGTTATTTCGGTTTCGGTTTTTTCGGTTTCGGTTTGAAACCGAAAAACCGAAAAAAAAAATAATTTTATTTAAAAAAATATAAATTTTTTATTTAAAAATAGGATAACAATTAATAAGTATAAAAAAATCCAAACAAATAAAATATGATTTCTAAGAAAAAAAAACTTTTTAAACATGTGAATGTTTTAAACTTTTCTTTATTTTAGACATGTTGAATTAATAGTTTAGTTACTTTGGACAAGATATATAATGTATAATTTTAAGAATTTCTTTGTTTTTGGACATGTTGAATTAATAGTTTAGTTGTTTGGGCAAGATGTAGAATTTGTATAACTATTTAGATATATTAAATCTATTTTTTTTCATTTTTTTTGAATTTTCGTATGGGCCAAATCTTAAAAAAAAAAAAAAAAAAAAACCAAAAACCGAAATAACCGAAAAACCGAACCGTTAACAATTCGGTTTTTCGGTTTCGGTTATTTCGGTTTCGGTTTCAGTTTCGGTTTTGTTTTTATCCCAATTTCGGTTTTCGGTTTTTTCGGTTTTTGAACCGAAAAACCGAAAACAGAACCGATACTCACCCCTAGGGACCACTGTGCAAAAGTCTTCCTTGGCTGACACAAAGTACTGACACTGAGCTGACAAAACATATTTATGACACTTTTTAATGTTATCTTATTACTACTTGTGTATATGGCCATTTCCTTGTGCATGTTACGATTTCCTTGTACATATGGTCATTTCCTTGTGCTTGGCCTGGACATAGCAGGTTATAAAGGACTTTATTACTGCATGTTCATATTATGATTTCCTTGTGTATATTGACATTTCCTAGTGTATATTCATATTTCCTTGTGCGTGGCCTGGATATAGCAAGTTATAAGGCCAATTTATTACTGCTTATTCATATGACGATTTCCTTTTGCATATGGCCATTTCCTTGTGAGTGGCTTGGACATAGCAGGTTATAAGGGACTTTATTATTGCTTTTTCATATGACGATTTCCTTGTGCATATTCATATTTCCTTGTGCGTGGCCTGGACATAATGTTATAAGGTGACTTTAATACTGCTTGTTCATATGACGATTTCCTTGTGCATACTAACATTTACTTGTGCATATTCATATTTCCTTGTGCGTGGCCTGGACATAATGTTATAAGGTGACTTTATTACTGCTTGTTCATATGACGATTTCCTTGTGCATATTGACATTTCCTTGTGCATATTCATATTTCCTTGTGCGTGGCGTGGACATAATGTTATAAGGTGACTTTATTACTGTTTGTTCATATGACGATTTCCTTGTGCATATTGATATTTCCTTGTGCATATTCTTATTTCCTTGTGCGTGGCCTGGACATAATGTTATAAGGTGACTTTATTACTGCTTGTTCATATGACGATTTCCTTGTGCATATGCATATTTCCTTGTGCGTGGCCTGGACAGATCACGTTATAAGGCCAATTTAGTACTACTTGTTCATATTAACATTTCCTTGTGCATATGGCCATTTCCTTGTGCGTGGCCTGGATATAGCAGAATGAGCAAGTCCTTTGACAGCAACAAACTCAAGGCCCATTTGGCAAAGGCACATGTTATGAATAAGACTAAACAACGGACACCAAACATGGAAAATCATCAAACATACCATTATTTTCCACCTTCAATCAAAACTCTCCAACACACAATAGCATTTACTTACCATTTCAAAAAAAAGGGCCAACATAGCTTTGATTTCAAAACTCTCCAACACAGAAACAATGAAGAAAAAAGCAACATTACAGGAGACGCTCCAACACAGAAACAATGAAGAATAAAGCAAGATTTCGAGTTTGAACCAGAGGGGAATAATAACGTGCCGTGCATTTTCAGTTGAGTGGCCAAGGGATTCAAGTTTTTGATGACTTTTGGTGGAGTTCACAATGCTCTTCGCAATCGTAGATTTGGATTTCAAAATTTGGGTGAATTTGGGATAAATGTTGATTTGGGAGAAAGGGTGATTAGGTCATTTGTCCTTCCATTTTTATTTCAGTTTGCCCCCACTGCCCCTAACTGAAATTTCAAATTCTATTGGTCCTTCTTTTCAATCAATTATCTACAGTGGTCCCACAGTGAAATTTTCCCTATAAGAAATGCTTCCGATTCAAGATAAATAAATAAATCATCTCGTTAATGTGTTCTAAGCAACCTCTAAACCATATGAAGCTAACTTAATATGTTACATTCTTTTAACCCAATACATTGATTTCATTCTAACAAATCGTAAACCAATCCTTATTTCCACCAAGTCTATTTTCCTCATCCCTCTTTAATCCACTAACCAGAAGAATTAATCTAATACTAACTGCAATTATCAACATCATCAATTTGAAATTATAAACTAACTCAATTTAATTAAGCATCAATCATTCAATTTCCCAAAATCTTTTACTTTATCCTCAGTATCATTGAAACAACTAAACAAAGAACCAACACCCCAATGAATCCAGAATTTCTCAAAAATTATAAGACTTCAACATACAAGTTATGATTCCAACTTACTCCTCACAATATTAAAACCAGATATAGAACATGAATTTCCTATTCATAAACCTCAATCACTTATTACATCCAGATTTCCTAAACTTTTAAGTCATCAATTATTCCATTCTACTTCTTAACTTTATTCCTTTTGCCTCTTCCATTACCATTCACCTTTCCCACTAATAAATAATCTCCAAGCAATCATTAATATCAGATTAATCAACCTTAATAAATTTGAATCTAAAGATTTAAAATTCAAATCTCTAACCCTTTAAACATTTATGCTACAGCACCTAATTGCCCTTAAAGCTATTGTAACCAACTTACTAATTAGATCCTTGAAATTAAAATCCAATACAAAGATTTATCTACTCCAAGCTCAATTTCCACAATTAAATCAATCAAACCTCAATAATCACCATTAACACAATTCTCCCTTATCTTTCTTCCGAGAATACCTCAATAACAATGTAATTCCTTAAAGGGTATAACCAATCATTAAACACTCACCACCTTACTTTGTTCTTCCTTCTTTAGACATAAGATTAAAATCTTGTAACTCTTAACAATCTATTCTCAAAACGAGATCATAATACAAATTTCTAATCCCTTGGTGACTTTCAAACAACTAATTCCTTAAAATCCTTATTTCACACAGAAACCTCAAATAATTAATACAATAAGGTCTTAACAACAAATATACCAATCCTTCAACATAATCAAACATTCACGACTGCAATCAAAGACACTAAACTCTCTCTTCTGAATGATTACATCTAGATTTGAATTCACTTCCATTTTCTTCCTTATATCTCCATATTATCTTTACTAACTCTAATTTTTATTTAGCATTTTGCCAAATTTGTACTGCAACACTAAATCAGTTCCCAAAATAAACAAACGAAAATAAAAATAATTTCATTTTATGTCTCACAGTGGAACCACAGTTCTCGCAAGAAAATTAAATATAATCACCCATATAGCAAATTGAAGAGACAGACTAAAATAACTAGCACTACAAACAAGTGGCAACATAATGGAACACTTAAATGCCTTCCGAGCACACAAGCTAGGATACATCTTCAACAACATTTTGAATCCGATCAAGCGACTGAAAATGAACTAATCCCTCCTCGTCCTAATACAACCGGAAGTTAATTTCTCTGAAACTATAATTCAAATCCCAACACTGACCCACATCACCACCGAACAGAGCAAGGAAGAATCAAGTCAAGATTTCTAACCGACATAATCACATTCTCAATCCTTTACACACCCACCGAAAATCCACTTGCAATTAAATTAAATCCATCAGCCAAAACAATCAACCACAACTATATTTTCTCCTTTTCAAATTAATCAAAGAAGAACATTAATCAAGAACAGAGGAAAAAGAGCAAGAATTTCAGCTCCGCCCAAGAGAAAAATCGGACAAACCAGAAGCCAAAATTGGTCACCTAAAAAATTACCACAACTCAATATGCAAGAGCAATTCATTCTTTCATTCCTAATTTCAGATTCATTGAAACATTAATTCTTTCTTCTTTGCTGTCAACAGAGCTGAACAGGGGAACAAGAAAAATCCAAAATTCAACACAAAACCCAATTCTTAACTAAATATTAATATTTTTCACGTTTAATTGATGTTTTCATGGATTTTTACCCGAAATCATCGAAGAGGGCAACGGTGAACAGTAACAAAAATTTGGGATTGTTGAAGAAACTCGGCCAGACACTCAATCACTCATCAAAACCTTTCCTAAGAGTGATTAATCGAAGTATAAGCTTTGATTTCACTGATTTATAGCCTCTAAAGCTTCCAAAACTCGAATTAATCCCTCCCCAAATCCTCTCAAATCGCGCAGAAATAGGGAGCAATAGGAAGAAGGGAGTTACCTAAACTCTAATCGGAGCTCTGCGTTGCCTGAGACCTCCTTCGTCGTGAATTCGTCGACGTTCTTCGCTGATTGTCGCTTTCAAAACTGAGAGAGGATGATGAAGATGAGGAACAGAGGGAGGTGAGGTAAGAGAGGGAGTATCAGGGTCTGAGGGAGGCAAGGAATATAAGGGAATAGAAGGGACACGTTTGAGTATATATGTTGAATAGGAGAAATTGATATTTTTAATGGGTGATTTACCATTTTACCCTTCCCTTTATAATTAGAGATATTTTCAATTAGGGGTAGATATTGTCTTTTTCATTTCCTTTTTTCTATTTTTCCCTTAAATGGTAATTTTATTTACCATTCCCATTTACAAATAAACCTGAATTTGTTTCCAAAACAATTTCTCTAGATATGCTTTAATTTCCAAATTTATTTATAAGACTTTTTAAATACTAAACAATACCCTAAGGTTCTAAATATTCCCTTATTTAAATCCATCGTCCAACTATTTTTCCTCAATTAATAAATAAAATAAGTCTTAAAAATTATTAAAAATACATATGGCCTCATAAATTTATTTATAAGGCTTTTTAATTTCTAAATGCTACTCTAAGACCTTAAATAAATCCTTATTTTCTATTTCCTAAAGTTTGGGATGTTACATAGGCCCTAGGTTAAATCTTAGGTCAAGTTCAACTACGTAAATATTTATTTTTTAATGTGAATATGTTTGTTTTTCTTGGGTAATTAAATTAAAATTAAAGGCCATATTTATTTTTAAATAATTAACTTAGGGTAATCGTTCTTATGAACGGGTGTTGTGGGGTGCTTAACACCTTCCCCATACACAATCGACTCCTGAATCCAATCTAGTTTTAAAAGACTGTTTATTATTTTCGAAAGGTTTTCCAAAATTACCCTATTTTAAAAATTTTGGTGGCGACTTCATTTGACCTGATTTTAGGGCAATGCACAAGACAAATAATTAACTGAGATACACATTAATTTAAAATAAACTACCTTGATTTTAGGGCCATGAGCCCCCATGAACCCCAGGTTCTTCTTTCCTTTTCTTGTCTTAATTACCATGATTTGTGATTGCTTGTGATATGCTAATGATGGATGAACAATTGTAGGATAAGTGTGGGGGAGAGGGGCAACTCTAGTAGGAAAGGTAGTTTTATGATGTAGATTATACTTTATGAGAATAAAATCCCTATCGCATGTTCTCTTGTCTAGCTTACTTTTTGCACTGGGGACAATGCAAGATTTAAGTGTGGGGGAGGGGTGTTCCTTATAGTGTGAAGTGGGTTAAGTTTGTTTAAAATTATTGCATCATAGTTACGTTTCTAACTTCAAAAATTTGAAAAATTTTGAACATTCCCTCACTTTCACTCTTGTTCCTCCTTGGACTTGACATGATACTTTTGGACTTGTTTTGGCAATTATGGGAATTCCTTCATGTTTTTAAGTATGTTATTGATGCTATTGACTGAACTTCTCGATTAGCAACTTTGTTGATTGGAATTGGTGATTTATGGTTGTTCGCCATAAATTGCTACCGCAAGTGCACGGGTCAAGTTTAGTAGTATAGTTCAAGAAAGGGTTGTCGTTCCACTAGGACCACGTTAAAAGCGAGTTCATTAGGTTCATTATATTCCAAATTAGCAATGGGCAATATGCAAATGATTTAATAAAATTAAAATGACTAAAGAAAAGGTAATTGTGAAATAGAACACTTGAAACGAAATTTAACACAATGAGAAAAGCCTAGGCCTATTTATCCACTTGCATTTCATGACACCTAATTTCCCCTTTCCTAATGCCAATTTATGCCTATTATGTTATTGCTTGAAGTCTCTTGTGTTCAAATAGCTCTCTCAAGCCTATTCAAACCTTAATTGGTATTAACTTGCATAATCTCTTACTACATGCTATTACCAATTAGTCTCTTTAATCACCCAACCTCAATTTTCACAAAACTTGGTTAGTGAATATCTCTATCTCACTAACACACTTCCAATTAGTTAAAATTGCAAGACAAGCTTGGTTTTAGCCTAGTTCTTTCCCCAATTAATGCTCTCTCAAGCCACTAATTAAGCAACAATCCAAATGTTGGCCACCATTTAGAAAACCATAGGCTCAAGCTAAAACCATAACATAACATTCATTAATTTAGCAATAGGAAAGAAAATCATAGATATCAATCCATACAAGCTTCAAAATAGACCTAGAATATGAGTTTAGCTACTCATAACACAAGAAGTATCAACAATCATCTTCAAATACATCACAATGCTCAGAAATAAGCAAGAGAAATGAAGAAGAGGAAAGAAATGAAGAGAAGCAAACACAAGAAATTTCTGCTTGAAGCTCAAAGAATCTACTTCTCCCAAGCTCCCAAATCCTTCTCCAAGCTTTCTCTAGCTCCTTCTTGGTGTTTCTCAGCCTCCAATCTCGTGCCCAGGTGTTCCTCCCCTCAAATTCGGCCAACCCTAGCTTTTATCTCATTATTTTTGTGTGTTTCAGACCCAAAACGCGCAGCAGAACTGACGCGTTTTCGCTGCAGCGAGAAGATGTTCTCGCTGCAGCCAAGCAAACAGAGAGGAGGGGGAATCTGAAGAGATTTCTCGCTGCAGCGAGAAGATGTTCTCACTGCAGCCAGGTAGGCAGAGAAGGGGACCCAATTTTTGCCACGTTTTCGCTGCAGCTAGCAAGTGTTGTTGCTGCAGCCAGAAGCTCAGTCATGCCAACTTTGTTTTGTTATCCTTGCTTCCCTTTTTCTTCACTCTTAATTTCTTCTTCTTTTTTTCCTACAAAATAGAGAGGGAAATCATCAATTCTTCTCAATCTTAAGGTGATAGGAGTTCACACATTTTCACATAATGTTCTTCCTTACAAGCATATTATCAGGCATATATGAGCTCAAAACATGTGAAAAATGTGCGAAATGTGTAAAATTTCTAAAGGTTAACAATGGTTAATCTTGGTTGTAGTTAATATTTGTTTATGAGTCTTGGAGAATTATTCATGTTGTGAGGTTTATTTGGGCCAATATGCTTGTTCTTGTGTAATATCCACTTGGTTGCCAATCTCTAGAACTTGTTTGCATTTTTTGTCGAGATTTGTTACATTTAGTGTAATGAAGCATGATAAAGGCATGCATTTCGTACCTTCACATCTCAAACACGAACCATAAACACTCTTTCCATTTGCCTCCCCATCTGAACCATTCACTTGATATTTTGCATTAATAGAACTTTTATCATAGTCATTAAGAGGACTTTTATCATCATAGCAAATGAACATTCTCAACCTATCACCAAAATTTTTGTTGTATCTTCATTGAAGTAATTAAGAGGCAACCCTTGAATTTGAATCCATATTGGATAGGAATTATCCAAGTAGTCATATGAGGATACTTTCAAGTTTCATGGCATCAAAACAATAAAGTACCCTTTAAGAGCCATATTTCCTGGTCACACATAAAAGATAAATCCTCCTCCAATTGGAATTGTAAACCAAAGGAATTATTCATCTTCTTGACTACCGATATCCATCCATGTAATTTCCAATGAAGCACAATCAGGGACTGCAATTTTGACGCATGAAGCGTGCGACTATCCATAACATTAGCCACAACATAATTTTTAACATTAGAATATGATCTATCCAGCATTCATTAAAAAAAAAGAATATGATCTATCCAAACCAGAAGAGGGGGACATACTAACTAAATTATCACAACATCAGCCCCAAAATTTTACACTGGACCAAAAGCTAATTTTTAAGAACAGAGTTCAAAACAACAACTAGCTTCTCTTAACACAGCAAATAGACAAAACAAAAAGAGAACCAGAGATCCAGAATAAAATTAAAGTGGGATAATTAAAGAAATTATTAGAAGTTCACTGCAGAATAAAGAACCTGTGCGACTGAAGAAGAATCAACATCATCACATAGACAAGATTGAAGCTGACCACTACTTCCCCTCTTAAGTAAACAAAATCCGCTCTTGCACCAGAAAGACAGGGGAAATAGCAACAAGATAATCCCTTTAGCCTTAAAGAGATCCAACAACTGCAACGGCAAGATTGTGGATAGAGCGACAAGAGCTCTCCTTCATGTAAGAATGCTTGGCTCTTGAACCTAATTACGATTAATCAACAAAAAAAAACCGAATTATAGAAGAAATTGGAGAGGACTGCCGCTGCCATTTCCCTTGGACCAAGAGGAATATAATAGTGCATGCAATCTATTAGAATTAAGAAAAATCCCTTTTGCAAATTCAAACCCTTGGCTAGGATTTTATCAGTGACAGAGACAAGAAAAATCAATAAAACAGAGAGAACCCTCAATCTTGGCCAACTTGAAACATGAATATGAGAAATATGTCGATGCAAGGAGAACTAGAGATAGAGTCTTCAAGATTGTTTTTGGCAATGGCAGAAAACCAAGATGACAGCGGCTAGATTACATTCAGAGACACAAAACCCCTCATTTGGCTTAGTTGTCTTCTTTCTCTGCATGCAAGAGAATGAAGACCCATTAATACCATATTTGTATCATGAGCAAGAGGTAGACGACGTCACCAAAATAACCAGCGGCTTAATCGACAATATCACCTACCATGACGACAAGATCCACAACAGCGGCGCTCTGGGAAAGCTTGATATAGAAGACAGAGATGATGACTGAAATTACTCCGGACAACGGCTGAGATTTCAAAGAAGAAGATTAGAGAGAGAGAGAGAGACTAGGCCCTCCATATTTTGAATCCATATAGAACCCAGACATTTAACATCAACGATCTCAGAATGGCATTGAGGAAGGACGAGATCGAAGAAAGTTAGGGCAGGTGAATGAATGTTGAGTAGCTTTCTTCTTAAAACTGAAGGCAAGAGAAACAAGAGACTGAGAAGGGAGTTCTGATTGAATAGTTTGAATCAAGGCATCATGAAGAGATCATTAGAGGCAATGATTTGATTGAAGAGGAACAAGTCCTCCGACGCTGGTTGTCTTTTACAGAGATGTGACTCTAAAAATAAACTCAGACCTTAACGGTGTAATTTATTCTGAACTGAAGATGGGCCCACACATTAACTATCTTTCCAAAATGGATTAAATTATGGAAAATTAATTCAAGGTCACATGGAAGAAACTTTTTTAAAATCAGGTCCCATGAAACCTGTAATTAATTGGAGGTTTTAGGGACCTGAATTGTATTAAGTCTCAAGGGTAAAATTTACAATTGTCCCTATGTGGGTCCCACATTAATTTAATTATTTTTTAATAAAATAATTTCCTCCTCCCTATTCCCACTTATTAATATTATCTTCGGTGGTCCACTTCCCTCTCCTTCGTCCCTCTCAACTCTCGTCTCCAAGGCTCATCATCATCGCCAGAAGAAGAACAATCATCTTCATTTTCATGGCTGATGGAGGAGAAAGGGAGGTAGACGACAATGGTTGCTACAGTTGAAGGGATGTTGCAAGATAAGATCGTGATTGTCAGTTGTGCTGATTGCCGTCGTTAATGGGATGGGAAGGGGAGGTTTCAATAGAGATGAAGTGAGTATAATTTGAATGAAGGAGAGGGAGGTGGTTGGCGTGAAAATTTTCATAAGAAAGAAGGTGATGATGATTTGAGGGGTGTGAATTTGAGTGAAGGGGGGAGATGGAGGTGGGACGAACGGAGAGAAGTGTGGAACAGGGAGGGAGGATGAAATTTTTTATTAAAAAATACTCCCTCTGGTCCTTATTATAAGGCACCAACTACCAATTCTCACAAACCAAGGAATGGTAGTTGGGTCCTTAAATCTAGGCTTAATTGACCATGTTTTCCAACTTCACCCTTCATTAAATGATACAACTTAACATTTTAAACTATGAACATTCATTAATGACAAGGGTAAAGTAGGAAAAATGTAATTAATGTGGCGGTTGGTGCCTTATAATAAGGACCAAAAATTTTGTTAGTTGGTGCCTTATAATAAGGACCAGAGGGAGTAATTAATTATTGTGGGGCCCTCATACCCATAAGATGAGGGACAAATGTGACTTTTACCCTTTGAGACATAATATGTCCCTAGGGACTTCCAATTAATTAGAGCATTTTATAGGACCTGGTATTAAATAAGTCTCTTCTATGGGACTTCGAATTAATTTTCCCCGTTAAATTATGCAGATTTCTATACAAATTTATTGGCCAAACAAATTTAAACTTGAAATAAATGTGGGTTAAAAAATATTGTATAACAAAACAAATTTCCATTTTAGAAACCACTGTAAATTATACAGAAAAAGAAATAGAAAACCAGGTTCTACTACCTGTTGTTTTAAAAAAAAAAAAAGAATAATAAGAAGAAGAACCATTCTTATTGTCCTTTTAAAATTAAGGTCATTGGCCTACCGGGTTGGGGGATACCGTAAGCAATAAAAAAAGAAAAGAAAATTAAGGTCTCTTTGTGCACCAAAAATAAGGTAACTTTTATAGGAAAGGAAGTATTTGTGAAATTCTGAGGGGAACTTATCTGGCATTTTTTCTAATTGTATAAATGTCAATATAAAATTGAATTGTCATCCTTACATTTACTAAGTCATAAATACATGAATTAATTGAGGCTATAAATGCTATAAATAACAAATGTAGTAATAAATTCATGAAAAAAGAAAGTGGTATATAAATGGAAAAATTAAACCCAGTATTACTTAAATTTTAGAATTATATAAATTTTGAAAACTTATTTGGAATCCAATATTACTTAATAATCCATACTCAAATTTTGTGGGCCCAAGAAAGAGTTAACATGGTTTCTTCGTTCACAAGCTTATGCTCACCTAGAGTTGTAATGCAAGCCGAACCAATGGATTGGCTCACATAAGTCATAACTCATTTTTCTAACGAATTGAGTTGTCTAAAAGCGAACTAAATTTAAAATACACTTTATTATTCAATATGAACTATTTTACCCATTCAGGAAAATAAATTATTTGGCCCATCTAACTCATGGGTCAAGAAAGCAATATAAATCGTAAAGACTAAGTTTCTTTCATAATAAATTGTTAGAGTTATAAATTATTGAAATGTATGAGATATATCACGTTAATATTTATAACACTTAAACCACATGGCATAGGTTGGGTTAAAGAAAGTATCAACTGACAAGAGTTTGTCCAACTTATCTAAGCCCAACGCAAGCAGTACCCATAACAGCTTTATCCACCATGTTCGGCCGAGGTCTGTGTGAATCCAATGTTTCATTGGTTCCTATTAAGAAAATTGTTTTATTGGTTTTATAAAAAAAAAAAGGTTAAGGGTCATTTTGTCAAAAGTTTATCCAGCATCAAATGTTATATTTTTTGGGCCAAAAATATACATGAGTTTTCAAATTGGATCAAAAGTCACTATAGTTATATTCTGAAAAAAAGTGTTTGGTACTGAATGAACCTTTTTGCTTACATGTGTATTTTTGACACGAATTTAACTGTAAATGTATATTTTTGATCCAATTTGAAAATTTATGTGTATTTTTTGTCCAAGAAAAATCATTTAGTGTTGGATGAACTTTTGACAAAATCATATGTGTATTTTTTACCCTTAACCAAAAAAATAAAGAACTTGACAAAAATTCATAAATCCAAAATATACAAATCACTTGTAAGATCATCGATGGTCATTTTTTAGTTTTGTCCCTGTAATTAGTATTCATTTTCACTTTGCCCATTCACTAAATTATCTCTTTATTTCAATTTATCACATGTTACATAAGTTAACTGTCACTTTTTTAATTGTCTTAAATGTAATAAAGTGACTTATATTAGGAATTGGAGGGAGTATTTTAGATCCCATGCTAGCCCATATTTTTAGTAATATTATTAGTGTAGTTTTATTTAAGAAGTATTAAATTATTTTTATTTAATTTAACTACTGTAAATAAGATATTTATTTAGTAATTAACAGCCGTGGATTTAAAAAGATTGATAATTCCGGCCTTAGAGAGATTTTATTTATGTGGTGCATATGCAGTGGGATAGTCTAAGTGTGGGAATGGCATTGAATGGAGAATGGACATTTTTTTAGGTTCCAGGTGTGGACAAGTATATCATGAAATTGTCTATAACTTATATCTACAATAAAAATGTAAAACAAATAAAAGAATATAGTATAAGTTCGTTCTGTGTTTAATTTTGTTCAAATTTTCTGAAATTAATAACCTTAAATTAAATTTAGCAAACTCAAGATTTCTTTGTTGATTTGTAACCACAATTTTATAAATGAGATGAAACCTCCTTTCACTTGGGTGAAGTTGAACTAGCCCAATATAAAATAACCTAAATCCGTGTTAATTAAATTAAGATTTAATGTTATTTGTAACATAATAGCTTGCAATACTAAAAAAAACGGGTTGAGTGTAATGAGATCTGCTTGAATAATTAATTGCATGCCCTTGTATTTAATCTTCCCCTTCCCAATTCTTAATATAATATAAGAACTACTTCGATAAAAAATTGAACTACAACATAGGCATGTCTTGAGTTCAAAGTCAAAATTATTAATTGAAATACTTCCTATAATCCATTTCATAAGACATGTCTTAAAAAATTACATTTTATAAATGCCATTTTAGAGAAGTAAGAATAAACCAAATATCAAATATTTCCTTGTGAATCTGCCCTCATAAGTTATAGAGGAGGTATTTAATGTAGAAAGAAAATTAATGACACACGGTAATTTCAACACAAGCAACTTTGAAAAGATTTGGAGTGTGTTTGGATTGGCTTTTTTTTTAGTTAGACTTTTTCAGAAGGACTTTTTTAGAAGTCCGATTGGATAAAAGTCAGATTGTGTGAAGTGATTTATGTTTGGATTTATAATAATAGAAGTGACTTTTTTTCAATCTGACTTTTAAAACATGTTTGGATGATTATTTTGAAAAGTAAGTTTAGATGAAAAATTACTAAAAAAGACATTATTGATATTAAATAATACATCTATAATATGCATATGTTCTTATATTTTAGAAAGAAAAAGTGAAATTTGGGGCTTCTTGAGGATTTTAAAGGCTTAGTTTCTCCCTTATTTTAAGGAAAATAATTTAAAAAAATTATATTTTTAGCTCGAAAGAAGGATATTGTGGGAGAAAATAATTAGAAATTATTATGGTAAATTTTTGGAGATAAAAAGAAAATTTTATATTAAAATAAAATATCTTATTTAAAAATTTTAGGGGTCTAATAGTCTAATTTTCTTACCCACTTTATTAAATAACACACAATAAAAGGCGTGGGACCCATCATTCTTCCCATTTCTCTCTCCAAAAAGGACTTTTTCATAAGCCTGGTGTGAGTTATGGCTTTTTCAGATGAGGCTGAGCTTTTAGACAAGAAGGACTTTTGAAGAATTGGGCACCCAAACATGTTTTTTTTTGGGACCAGATTGCTTTTCAGTTCTGGCTGAGCTTCTGGGCTTAGAAAAGCCAAACCAAACACTGCCTTGGTTTCTTTTCACTGTTTATTTCCCTCTGCTTCCTCTCTACTATCCATTTTCACAAATGAAGTAATTTTATAAAATGTTAAATTTAAACAGCTCAAATTTCGATCTAGCACTATTAACTACTTTTCTCAGAAATTTTCATATATTAATACTATTTTTGAGCCTCTATTATAACAACTCAAACAACGTCAAAAGAGAAAGGACTTAGTTCATAGCATATGCTTCTATTTTGTTTTGTTTTCAGGGTCAAATAGAATATCAAAAAATGTACTAGAAGATTGAGTGAAAAAATTTTCAAAATCAGCAAGAATTTCTAAGTTCCTTAATATATAAAAAAATATTTTCCCTTTAAAAAAAAATTATCCCCCACCTTTATTCAATTCTATGTACTTCATAGTTGAAATGAAGAATATAATTGAAGTTTCTAAAAAAAACACAATTTTTAAGTTAAATAAAATATAAAATAATTTTGAAATCATATTGTGACAAAAAAACACCTTGAGATTATTAAATAACTTTGATTAAGATTAGTAATAAACGGCCAAAAGACAATTTATATTTTCACACTTCTATTTTTCATAACACACACTTGAACCTTGGGAAAGAAATATAAATATGATGTCAGAAAGATATGTTCAGTTTAAAGCCCCATTGATCTGTTCATAACATACACTTTCATTTTTCAGTTTCGCCTTGATACGAAATCAGAGCATACACTACACCGTTCATATGCCCCATTCCTATTACACCCACCCACCACCTTTTTACAGTTATTCACCGCTTTGCTCCTCTTCAATGACCATGCAAGGTACTGCAAAACATATTAACATTTTGCATCATGGAGGAGCACATTTACATTAAACTTACACTTCATAATTCTTAAGAGTGTATAATCTCCTATTGATTTTTCCAAAAGTATTTTAAGGAGCTCACTGATACATGAGAACCATTTAGGTGAATTTAATCCTTTTAGTTCATAATTCTTGACTCAATGGTAAGCTCACTTGTCGTGGGGTTTGAGGTAGCGGGTTCGAATCAGCCTCTCTATATAAAAGTAGGGGTAAGGCTGCCTAATATATCCCCTTCCCCAGCACCCCCATTAGGTGGGGACTCAAATTGGGTTGGCCCTTTTTTTAATCTTTTTAGACATGCATCGGTATCTTCTGCCAAGTGAATTGAACACATTAATAGGTTTCAAAATTTTCCATATTGATAAGTATATCTTTCAAGGACTAAAACCGATGTTACATTCATCTTTCAAGAACCAAAACAATAATCAATTCATTTTAAAAAGAATACTAAGCAGGATTCTTTCCTGTTCATTCATTCCAAATGTCTTCTGTTTTTGTATGTGTTTTTTAAAAAGTAGTGGCTTTTGATGGAGGAATATGACTATTTGACATTGATGTTTCCAGCGTTGAAACAAAAGGAAAGTGAGACGAGAGAGAAATCTTACAGTATCTCTTTCATGTAGAAGAGGCTGCAATAGTGATGGGCAGGAAAAGCTCAGTTGCTCATAAAGCTGAAATGTACTCTCATCATCAGAACTTGGTTCTTCCTGCATTTCAGAAGATCGCATCAATTTAAGTTATCAGATAAAGTTCATGATCTTTTTATGGGAAGGGTAGAGGGAAAAGTGGCATGGCATCTATTCTATGAGGCTCATACCAGCCAATAACGCACTATCTTTCAATCAATCTCTCTTTTAGTCACTGTATTACACTATTTGGAAAATTTAGAGACAATGTCACCATCCTATCACCTGATGTGGAACATTCTACGTCCTCTCCTGTGATTACTCGTAATTTATAACTGTTTTCTACTTTCTACAACTGTCCTGAGAACCATATCAGACAGGACTCACCAGCTTAACCTAAAAGTCCTATACCCATATGATGGCTGCTTTTTCTTGTTTTCGCCTACAAAGATAGTATATTCAACTCGAACAGAATTTGAAGCATAAATTGCTATGTTTAAAATCTCAACAGAACCTTACCAGTAGTTGTAAAGTTTATTCAAGGGAAAATAGCAATAAAAAGAAATGGTAAAAATGCTTCATACCAGTATTATTTCCATCTAGGTTTTTGAGAAGGTTTAACTTAAGTTTAATGGAACAAATTGAGAGTACATAAACAATTCACTGCATTGATGTCCATGATACGCACTGCAAACTAAAGATGGGCAGCAAATATCGATTAACCTGTTGTAGACTAGATAACCAGTTCTGTTTAGAAAAGGGGGGTAATGGGCAAAACAGGAGCTTGGTTTGTTCTCGGAGGCAAAATAAAACTCCAAATTATTAAATTGATGACAGTAATAGTTATGAAAACACTAAGACTAAATTGATGACAATAAACACTTAAATACTAAATTAAAACAAAAAGGCATTAATAATATCACAAAAGACGAGAAAAAAAAAAGTTTATTCGTAATTCTAGTATAGTGGGTTCCTTCAGACTGGGGCATTAAGTTCTAATCCTCGTCCCCATATCAATGGTAAAGTACAATGTACCTCCAATCCCATCTTCATGCACCCATAATGTAGGGCATTCCCAGCTGTAATACCCACAAACAGCGAAATGTCATCCTTGCTTTTGTGGATATATCTGTATAACACTTCAGAAATAAAAAGTATTTTCTAAAAAATTGTTAATAGTTAACTTGCAAGTATGGATAATGTCAAATAGAGATTTTTCCGTCTGTAAATCATTTAAAAACGGGCAAAATGCAAATAACCATTTAAACTTCGGCCCTTCTTCAAATAACCACTACAGTTCTCAATTTTGGCCATTAACCTAATCCAGTTTACTCTGTTTGAGAGATAGACAGCTCCTCTCAAAGTAACGCGTACTTAAAACTACAGTAAATACTCAAAATACTAAAAAAACATTAACATGAAATTAAGAGAAGTTTCAACAAGGAGTAAATTTGTTTAATCAAAATGACACAAAAGTCCAAGCAGTTCTCATTCTTTTCTTTTTCATTACTAATGACTAATGAGTGGAAGGGTTTAATGATATATGATAAAATCTTTATTAATTGCCAATTAAAACCAAGCGAGTTTATTTGCCAATGATTGAAAGTGAAAAGGGGATTATTTTAAAAAGGGACAAAGTTAATGGAGCTTTTGCGTCAAGCCTTTATATACATAAAACTCATCAGAGGGAAAAAAAGTTAGAAGTTAGGACTATATAATCGTGGTAAAAGAAGCAGCAACCTCAAGCTTATCTGCAGAAATGCTAGACCACGATGTTATTCCACGAACAATAGAGACCACTAAACTTGGTTTCTCTGTCCATTTCAAAGCTCTCCAATCCCTCTGAAGCTGCAAGACAGATTACAGAGAATGAACGGAAAGATCTTTTGTTATTAGTACCACAAAAGCAATGATTCCTTTTTTTTTTTTGGTGAACAAAAGCAATGATCCTAGATCATATATAATCATGTCGATTTTAAAGTACACATATACCACACAACAACAGAGAGTCTTATCCTGTAACATCCTAAATTTTAATTTCAAGATTAATTGATCTAATACCCAAAGGATCTCTGTTTGTAATGAACCCTTAAGGTTATGTTATCCAGTATTATTCAAAAAAAAAAAAAATTGTTACAATTAATTTTTTTTAAGGAGTTATTTAAAATCAAGGGGTGTCACTTGAAAATTTAAAAGCTTTATAAATAAATTTGCAAAGTTCAACGTATGTTTAAGGTCTATTTCCATTATTAATGAAATAAAAATAATTAGGTTGAACTTCTTTTTCTAACATAGATATCCAATTTTGACATACATATCCAATTTATTAAGTTGAACTCCTTTTTCTAATTATAATAGGTTGTATTCATATTTGGAAGCTTCTTTTCCTATCATAGTTAGCCCATACGATTTGATTTAAACGAAATCCATTATGGGAAGTCTTTTCTAACTATGTTAGCTATTTTACTAAACTAATTCTTTCCTAACATAGTTAACGTTTATATTATGATTTATGTGGATTAAGCGTAATTAAAAAAGTATATTTAGGAAGTAAATGTTAGTTATCCCACTAGGCTAAAGTACACATATACCACACAAATGCTGAAATTAATTATTGCCGGTAAACAGATATTTTCTGTCATAGTTGCAAGAGTTCAGGTGCACATACAATTATTTCAATCGGCTGATCTCCCAAAAATATTTGCACACTGTAGGAAATGATCTCAAAAGGATTCTACTTTATTCATAGACTTAATCATATATTTATACAAGAGGATCGAATAATCTAGAATAATTACTTAAAATAATATCTAACATAATATTCCTAATATCCTAACTAATATCCCTAACTAATAGGGATGCTAATCTGATTGAAAATAAAATACTTCCTAATTATTAAATATTTCCTAATACTCTAACACTCCCCCTCAAGTTGGAGCATAAGTGTTAATCATGCCCAACTTGTTACAAAGATAATCCCATAAGCAACAAAGAAAAACTCACCCCCTAGCAACAAAACCATGCATCTGCCGCAACAACCAAATCTGAAATCTGAATCCCGAAACGACTCAACAAAAAGTAATCCAATTCACGCCACAAATGCACCAAACTAGAGCTCGCCATAAACCCAAGAAAACCGAACTCGAACGCAATCACCACTAAGATTCACTGGAACTGGGATGGCAACTCCAAAATACAAAATTAAACCAAATGTCACACAAAGGACATTCAAACCCAAGAAAATTCTACCAAACGAATTGGCAGCCACACCATGGGCTCTAATCCAAACGATCACACCAGGGCCGCAACAAACAAAAACACCAATGGTTTCACAATGAAAAATCCAAACTTCAAAGAATTTGCAGCCATGGTTAAATAGCCAGCAACTTGAGAAGTATCAACAACTTCACCAAAGAACCCAAAAGGTAAATAACCCACTAAAATGCTGACACAAATCTGAAACCACAAAATCAATCCTGAAGATTAAACAAACCAGATTTAGCACCAACGAATCACCAAATAATCAAACCTAATACACCAAAATCAATCCTTATAACTGACCAGTCAGGTCCCAAAAGAAAATGAAAACTTTAAAGAAACAGATCCGAATCAGAAACCAAACAAGTCTGAACAGAACCCCAAATAACAAATCAGCAACAACGCATGAACAGTAACACACTAACAGTGACGGTGAACAGTACCCCCAGTGCGATGAGAACAAAGCAACGAAAATTTGGAACCCTAACCTGGCTCTGATGCCATGTAGGAAATGATCTCAAAAGGGTTCTACTTTATTCATAGACTTAATTATATATTTATACAAGAGGATAGAATAATCTAGAATAATTACTTAAAAAAATATCTAACATAATATTCCTAATATCCTAACTAATACGGATCCTAATCTTATTGAAAATAAAATACTTCATAATAAATATTTCCTAATACTCTAACACACACCAATATCTGTAGATGCTTTTCGAGCAGCATGGAACTGCAACAGGGATATTACATTATTATCAAAATGAGCTTTATATCTAGAGATCAGTAAGCATATTTTGAAATTACCTCATCACCAAAAGGGCGGTTAACATCAGAAGAGATCTTTGATGAAACAGCCACCAGAAGCAACCGTAATGCCAAGGCAGTTTGATCACCTGACAATAAGATGAACAGTAAATAAATGTCCTTTTGCATATATATATATGCCAAACATGTTTGTACTTGTTGCTAACCCAAGTTTATGCTGCGTCCACCCGGTCCCACTCAAAGAAAACATGTTTGAACGTAATTGTTTGCCAAGCTTGCCATCAGCTGAAGCATACACGATCCCAGCTCTGGAAATGAGCCCTGCAACAAATGAGAATAAGATGTGGATTGACCACAAACAATTTTGACATTTACGCAACTTCTTACATAAGTTGAACAAATATGTATTCAATAGTAATTCACAGAGTAACAAATTCAATTCAACAGCAGTTCCAGACTTTAGACACGAATACCAGACTGGATAATTCAACAGGAAAAAAAAGGGGGACACAATATTGTTATTTGGTCAATAGTCAACACCTATTTACATTAACTAAAAAGAAAGGTGCATGGTTATTGTTACTAGAGAATTGTCATTTAATCTATTTTCTTCAAATCCAGCAATTTTATTAAGCATATCCACAAGTAAAACTTCCTAGTCACATCAATTGCCAAACTACCTACATTTTAAATGACAATAGGAGTTTCTCCTCCAATTGTTCAGGCTATTTCAACAACAACAACAACTTCAGGTTTTCATGTCCATCTAATAAGAAGCCTTGATTTGTTTCAAACCTATACAAATACTGGATGACCTAAAGATCGAAAAACATCGTTTCAGCATATAATGAGGACACCAGAACAAAATCAACCGCGAAGGAATTGTAAAAGAACGACTGTACTTGCCTGCTTCTACAGAGCTCAACAACCACGTTATCTGGCTTCACTGCTCGCACCACACGTTCGACCTCCATGGCCGATTCTTCAGAAATGTGGGTAGTTCACAGTAACCAGATCGCTTCAGGCTCCACAAATTCGGATCTCCATGAAGGAACAGGATTGCTTCTTCTGAATCAAAAGCAAAGTGCCATTGTCGGCTAAATTGAGCAACTCAGGATGAGATTCAGAAATGGCGGATCTGGAATCATCGGAGATTTGTAGCTTGTAGTTGAAATCAGGAGGTGGGGGTTTGATGGAAACTTTGAAGGGGAAAGGTCTGAGAGGTTTGGTTGGTGAGAAAATTGGGTTGGTCATGAAAATTGTGAGGGTTGATTTGAGGGTTTCCATTGAAGATGCGAGCTCGAGTGAGAGGGAATGACTGTGTGCTTGAGCTTGAGGTTTTGAACGAAGAATCAAACTCGATGGGGTTGTTTTTTTTGGCGTTTTCCCTTTTTTTTGTTTTGTTTGACCGATTGGTCATGGTTGGTCCACACCGTAAGGGTCCGTTTGGTTGAAAGAAACTGACGGAAAGAAATGGAAAATAGCGGGATTCCCTCCGTGGGAGCGTGTTTGGTGTGCGGGAGTGGCGTCAAAATGGTTTCCCGCCTCCTTCAATTTTCCTTTAAAGGAGTGAAAATAGGTTCTCACCAAAAATGGTGGGAACCCAATTTCCGGCACCTAATGGAAATTGACATGACGAAAATACCCATAAATAAGACAGTGATGAACTGATGAGTAGGGGTGGGAATAGGCCAGGCTTTTATCAGGGGCCTACGGCCTAGCCTATTTTAGGCCTAACTCGGCCTTTTTAGTAAATAGGTCAGGCTTGTTATTAGGCTTGTCGTTAGGCCTATTTAAATAAACAGGTCAGGCTTTTTTCCGGAAGGCCTGGCCTATTTATTTATTTTTTTAAAATTTATCTTATGATATATAATATAAAATAAATTATATAAGCTATTTACAACATTATCAACTTAGCCTTAATTATAAGCCTAACACCTTATCATTCATACACAAAACCCAACTCTTTTATTCATTAGTCGTTCACATTTTCTATGATAAAAGCAAGAGAAAAAAAATTAGTTTTATGGTAAAAAACTTTTTATGACATATAGACTTTTTTTTTAATACAAGACATACATAGACCTTTAAATAGATTAAAAGGCAATATTTGGAATAAGAGTTATAGGATTTTAAATTTATTTAAATGTTTATATTTTAAGTAGGCTTTTAAAAAGGCTTTTAGGCCTTGTCAGGCTTTTTGAAGGCTCAGGCTCAGGCCAAAAAAATGTCTACATACAGGCCCAGGCCCAGGCCTAAATGTTACATTTCTGTTGCAGGCCCAGGCCTATTTAGCTAAAGCCTAGTTAGGCCTAGCCTATTTCCATCCCTACTGATGAGGATGAGAAGGAGCTTTGATGAGAGAGGAAGTGGGAGCTGTTGTCTTCAGGAAAACAAATCACAGCTCAAGCTTCTTTAATGGCAGAAAGGAGGTCGACGGTCGGCGGATTCCGATGATGGAGGGTGCCAGACTTGGGTAATCGGCGAAGACTTGTGATTCTTCGACGTCATGGAGCCCTTCTTGTAGTGGAGAAAATGTCTTTCGCTGGTCAATCACAGAGGAGAAGCACCGAAACTATTCATGGGTTGAAGAAGAGGAAGAAGAATGGATACGGTACCTGTACACCCACGTACTCTTTGATCTTGCATTTTTTGTTTATTTGTTTTTTTTTCTTTTTCTGTTTGCCGTTTTCTCATCTTTTGCTGGACCATAGATTTGATGAAAATTTGTCTAGTAGATATTATTTTTGAGTTTTGACTACCCTTATTCAGATGACGGGCAAACAGAATGCCACATATAAGCCAGCAAAACTTGATACAAATCTAAGTTTGTTGTTGTAAATTCAAATTTAAATATGATTTCTCTTGCAAATTCGAATTTGATGCATCAAATTCGAATTTGATTTCTTCTACAACAAATTCATATTTGATGCAAATTTGAATTTGTTGAAGTAAATTCGAATTCGATGTCGTTATTTCTTTTCAAATCATATGAATATCATTATTTCTATTCCTAATAAAATAAAAATATCTAAAATAATCTAAACAAATATGTATTCATGATATTTCTCTAAATTCTCATATAATTTATTATCTTATCACTATCGGCATTATCAAATATCTACTTAGATTGTTACTATTAAATTTTTATTTTTATTTTATTATCGAAGTCATATAAGGTCATGAGTTTTAAAATAAAATAGATTCCACCCATATCCTAACAAAACACAATCTTCATATTATTATATGTTTTATCCTTTATTTACTATTTTTATTTTTTCAATTATTCAATACATTCAACCATTTTCTGGAAATTTATAATAAATTTTAATTTTTATTACTTTAAATATATTTTATTATATTTTAAAATAACTATATTGCATTAATTATTGAATTTTATATTTAAATATAAATTGTGTTAATAAATAATCATTAAGGGTAATATGGTCATTTCTGCATATTTCTTACTTTCCTTACCACAACTTTCAACCAACCAAACATAAAATTTTCCATTCCATTCTTTCCTATTTCTATGCGAACCAAACATGTCAACCTTCCTTTCCATTCTTTTCCATTCCATTCCTTTCCTTTCAATTCCATTCCGTCTGGATATTTTCTGTAAACCAAACGGGCCCTAAGGGGTTAGGATATTTCTGAATTCTGAGTTTCTTACCGACTCAAGGAAAAGCAATCAGACGACAATGCTTTTAATTTCGGCCCACACGTTTTTAATTTCTTTTATATTATATACTTCCTCTAATCTTAAATATAAAATATTTAGGAAGGTAAACTTGATCTTAAATATAAAATATCTTTCTAATTTTTCTCATCTTTTCACCGAATTTTCCTTATTGATGTTCCTCAATAATAAACAAACAAAAGAGGGATGGTGAGAATAAATGTAGATGGTTAGGGTGTTTTGGTAATATTATGTGATTTTAACTAACTTATCTAACAATCTTGAAATAATTAAATTAGGTAATTAAGTGTTATATTTAAGACCGGGGGAGTATTTCATTCTTGGAATCTATAAAAATTTACCATTTGAAAGATATTTTTTATTCATAGGCATTCTTCTATTGAATTGAATGATGAGATCATAGTTTTATCCCAAGTAATCAAACTCGGGCTAGAACAATCGGGTCAGCCTGGAACCTGTCATCCAGCCATGTGAATCAATGCAACCTCTCATTGACATAAGAATTTACAAAGGTCCCACTACATTAAAAGATTCGCCTAAAACAACATAACATAACAACTAAAACGATTACCAACTTCGGCTAAAGGATTACCAACATGCCTCTAACCATTTGCCAACTTTACCAAAATCTTCTTCTTCGTTACCAGAATGGTATAAGAAAATACCATATTCTTATAAACGATTACCAACTTCAGCTAAAGGATTACCAACATGCTTTAACCATTTACCAAAATCTTCTTCTTTGTTACCAGAATGGTGTAACGAAGTACCAAATAAATATAAGGGATTACCAAATCTGTATATAGATTATCAAGTTCTTCTAATATTTTTTTCATTTACCTTTATATCCATGAATTCGTTCCTATTCAGTTTATATGCCACACTAACATGTTGTTTGCTCTTAAACAACAAAGTATACATGGTTTTAGTAATGAACTAAGACTTATATACACCTTCTTACAATAGCAATATTGGATAAAAGGTTACCAACATGTCATAAGGCATTCCCAAAAAACCAGCAGCATCAGTGCTGTATAAAAAAGACCAGCAACATGATCTTTCTCTCTCTTTGCATTTATTTCACAAGCAAAAGCTCATCCCCAAGCACACGTGAGGAGAAAGTTTTTCTCTTCTTCTTCCCAAGCAGAAGCTCATCCTTTTCTCTCTCTGCATTTATTCCACAAGCTTCTGCCTTTTTTGTTACAGGTCAACTCTTTTACCATCTTTTCTTTGAGGGCTTATTGGAATTTTTCTTTTAATTTTGTATTAGATACTTCAGTCAATTGTCTGATATTTCATTTCTCAAATTAGGTATATCAAATTGTTATTTTGATAATTGAATAGTCTTTATTTGTCTTTTTTTCACAAATTTATAAGGCATGTTTGTTTTAACAGTGAGAGAAAAATTTAATAGAGAATATAGAGAGAAATTCATTTGATTCTATTTATAAGGCACCTCATTATTTTTTAATATAAATATACAATTTTACCTTTTATTTATTATATGCTGACTTTATTTTTATGTAGTGTAGATGATGTTAAATATAGGTAAAATTAAAAAATTGTCAGATTCTATAATATAATTAATGATATTGAAGGTCGCCTATGTGAAATAAGTTGTAAGTACACCCTGTAAATATTAGCGGAGTAAATTATTCAATATTATTTGGTGTATCTCTTTTTTCTTTTAAGATTCGATGTTATCTTTTTATATGATCGAGACGCGCAGTGTATTAGATATTTTGCCTTACTTTACCCAATCATATGGCACTATCTTGAATGGAAAATTGTGAGCCATCAATAACAAATGGCTAATATTTTGCTGGAAAAAAACAAAATTGATAAGTAATTGCTTGTGTCATGCACATGGTTTAATTTACTGTTTTAACCTCTTTATAAACGATATACCACATCTGGTCCTATATGTTTTACTTTATCTTTAGTAAACTAAATGTGGTATATAATGAGTATTATTTATCGGTTAAATAACATGACCATATATTCTGAATTAGTTCTTAAGAAATGGATTATGCTAATCAAGAAAGTTGTGGTTTTTTCCAGATAATGTTATAAATAAACTCTTTTTTTTTTATTCAAAGACAAATTTCATTAAAAAGTAAAAAGATTACAACAATTAAAAAGTTAAAGAGTAAGACAATTATAACTGGAAAAAGGAAAAGAAAAGGCAGTAGAAGCAAGGCTAGAAAGTTCCCTATCCTTTATAAAAGAAACAACTGATAGGCACAAAATTGAACATACGTTTCCGCAAGTGTACGGGCCGTCAAGTAATAAAGAGTAAATCGAATATCGTTTCCACGAGGACTTGATACCACGAATTTAGTTGGGAATTAATTTCACACGTTTGTTTAATTCAAGCAAACCACATTGATTTTAAATGAGTGAAAAGAAATAAAATCAAAACAAAACAAACAAACTAATGCAAATAGCAAAAGATGCAACCTAGAGTGGTTAATCCCCTTTTCAATTCATAGAGCATGTAATTACCAAATTAATTGTCTTTAAAATTAGCTTGTTAATCTAAAGTATTAATAGGTATAAGGATCTCCCAATCAAATATACCCCTCCCCCAAATTACACTTGTTATTCCTAACAAAGATACTCAAGAGGCTATAAAAATCAAATTCACTATAATATGATTATATGGGTCCAATAGGTATATTCCTATCCTATTGACAAATTAGAATAAATTCTAATCCCACATTACTCAATCCTAGGTCCAATTAAGATACCTCTTCCAAGGCTAATCTAAATTCCCCTAATTCATACTAAGCGGTGATCAAGCACTAAGTAGATAAATGCAACAATATCAAGTAAACAAAACTAAAATTAAACACAAATAAAAGGTTCAAACATGCTCTAATCCAAGAATTAGTTCATAACTACTCTAGGTGCAAAACAAATTAGCTACATATGCTCCAAATACAATCCATCACAGCCACAGAAAATTCAGAAATAAAATCCACAAATAAATCAAATCAGAGAGCCACCACAACGTGAAGATGTGAAACGAAGAAGAAGCTCCCTCTGACCCTTCGAACTCAACTTCCGTTACTGAACAAAGAAGTTTGGAACTCGCCTCCTATTCGACGAAGAAGATGAAAATGGATGAACGGAGACGGCAAATGAGTTCCTCCCGTCCTCACTCTGTTTGCCGTCGATGAAGAAGAGGGTGGCTCCCTCTGGTGTGATGAAGAAGAAGGGTGATGGTGGTGGCTGCGTGAGAAGACGATGGATGGTGGTCTGGTGTGTATGGGAACGTGAATAGTGATCTTCGTGGCTTCTCTCGTGATGAATGAACTATTATATAAAGAGTGGCCTCATATGCTCTCCCTTACGTGATGATGCTTGATTATAATTTAGGTATCTTTTATTTCCAATTCCATCATGCACATGTGTGTAGTTGCTGCCAAGAAAGGAAACAAAAAAAAAAGGAAACTTAAATCAAATCAAATAACAATAATTATAATAAACTAAAACTATTTTTGTTTTTGTTTTTGACATATGCTTATTTTTTTTATTTTTGGTAACTTTCCTATTTTAATTCAAAACAAGATAATTCAAAAGAAATCCCCAAATAATGTATCAATTTGGTATCTTTTCAAATCACAACAAAATCTCTCAATTTTTGAATTGATGACTCCCCAAATACAATAAAATATTTCTAAAAATATATTAAATATGGGGAGTCATCAACAACAACAAAGGTAGATGTTAAATTCTTAATATCACTCTGTAGAGTATCACCACTAAAAGTCATCTTTTGTGCAAGCGAATAAACCAGTCCACAATTTAATGTGATGCACAGAGAGGCATTCTCCATGTTACTATTACAAGCCAAAATCCAGACTAAAATAGCACGAAGACATCTCAGAGTAAATCCTGAGGAAAGAGAGTTATCTTTCTGCCAGATGAATGTATGGATCAACTGTGAACGATAGAAAATCTGAGACAAGCAATATGTATTCCTGTGCTTTTTGAACTTAACAAGTTTTATCAACCAGTCAGGAGATATATTGCTTAATGAAACGCAAGTGTGGGACACTCTGGATGTCTTGGATTGAATAGAATCATAGTCAACCACTGTGTTAAAGGAAATAGCCTGCAAAGTTTGTTCGATTAAGGCTGAAGGCGAAAGAACACCACCTTGGTGAACACAATGATTCTTATATATGTAGATAGTCAAACAGCTTGAAACTAGTGATTAGTTGTTTGGGTGCCTGGTAATGGGATTCAAATTAGACACTGAATGCCAGTTAATATATGTATATATAATATTAAAAAAAGAGAGTCAAACCACCACATCACATTGAGATAATCGGTTCTATTTGGTCAAAAGGCCCTCACTTAGTCAATAAAGATTGCTCCAATCAGTAAAGAGTTTACTTATTATTCACAATAGGGGTTAATACAACTTTTGGTCCACGAACTTTCAGTCAATTTTGGTTTTGGTCCCTAAACTTTGAAATCGGTGGTTTTGGTCCTCGAACTTTTGATCAATTTTGCTTTTGGTCCCTGACCTTTGAAATTTGTGGTTTTGGTCCCTGAACTTTCAGTAATTTTGGTATTGGTCCCTCAGTTTAAAAAAAAAATTCAAAAAGAAAAATTAAAGTTGAGGGATCAATACCAAAATTTTGGAAAATTCAGGAACCAATACCAAAATTGACCGAAAATTCAGGGACCAAAACCACAGATTTCAAAGTTCAGAGACCAAAACCAAAATTGACTGAAAATTCGGGACCAAAAGTTGTATTAACGCTTCACAATATAATGTTGTGAGCTGAAATACCCATACCGATGTAAAAATCTTGTTGGTAGATGATCTATGGTTACCTTTATAATCGCTCTCTGAGCCTAAAAGTATGCATTAAATCTAATGAGCAAAGCATGCATAAAATCTAATGAGCCTCCATAATTCAACCCACCTAAACTTTATTTATACCATAAAAGGCTCCCACTTATATATGTTTCAGCGAGAGATAAATAATAAAGAGGTCAATACCCGATGGGATTTTGATTTTGATCCATATTTGCAACAAATTGGTCTGATCCATATATTTTTAAGAAGTTTTGATCTTTATAATTTAACTTAGATTCAGCCCTAATGAAATCATAGCTAGGTACAAAAACCAACTATATGGGTCTATAGGAAGAAAATCAAAATTGATCAAACTGGCAAAAAACCAACAATGATATTTACCCCATAATTAATGAGTATAGAAAAGATATATATGATGGGTCATTTTTTTTGGTTAAATAAATGAAAAAAGGTATCAAAAGCTCCGGGATAGGAATTTCTGGTTCAACCCAGGCGGGCAACGTCGGGGGAGGTAGTAAGGGAACATAAGCTTCTACTGAATTAAACAAGTAATTAAAAACGCCCTAAGAAAGCGTAGTCTTCATAACGTCAATAAAGAATACACTCACACTCACTCTCACTCTCACTCTCACTCTCACACTCACACTCTTCACTAATGTTAATAAAGCATATGCTCACTCTCACACTCACTCACAGGAACCCAGAAAGGTCACAGCTAGTTGAATCCGCTTATAATGTGTCCCAAACTCCCAATTATTACGTGTTCCACACAGGGCCACATACACTCTGTCCTTCATCACACACCCAACAGCATGAGTAAAAAAACAAAAACAAAAAGCACAAAAGTCCGATACTCCCCCACACGCTTTATACCCCACTCTCCACCTCTATATAAACACATACACCACTACTCCTGATCTCCCTCTTCAGTTCCCCCGCCTTCTTCTTCATCATCATCATCATCAAAACACACACACACACACACACACACAGATACTAATTGTCCATTTCCCTAGCTGATTCCCTCCCTCCCTGAGAGTGGGAACTTCTCCTTTCTATATACTTACCACATACGAAATATACTCCATGAATATGGATAACAGTAGTAATCCTCTTACTACTGCACCTCCTACTCCTAATCCTGAACAAGCTTCTTTCTCTTCTTCTTTGCCTTCTCCTCCTGTTGTACAAGTTCCTTCATCTAATGACTCTTTCTTGTCATCTCCTAGGACACTGAGATCATCGCCTCGGGGACTACATACGAGCCGGAGGCATGCAACTTTCCGGGGAATACGAAGCCGTAGCGGCAAATGGGTGTGTGAGATACGTGAGCCTCGTAAAACCTCACGCATTTGGCTCGGAACTTATCCGACTCCGGAGATGGCGGCCGCCGCCTATGACGTGGCGTCCCTAGCATTGAAGGGCCCCGACACTAGCCTCAACTTCCCCAGTTTGATCCTCTCCTACCCGATCCCCGCCTCATCGTCCGCCTCCGATATCCGGGCCGCCGCCTCCGCCGCCGCCAAGGACCGGATTGTCCGGTCCCCCAGCGAAGCCACGGCGGAGAAGAGTAGTGAGGAGTTCATAGATGAGGATGAGTTGTTGAATATGCCTAGCTTGTTGGATGACATGGCAATGGGAATGCAGGTTAGTCCTCCCAGGAAGTCTCCTTATCCTTCTGATGATTCTCCGCCGCATGATTCAGATCATGGCGATGGCCTCTGGACTTTTTGATTTCAAACATACCCCTTCAACTAAACACATTTAATGCTTCATTATTTCAGTTTATAGATAATTATTATTTGAATTTTGTTGTATTCCATCACTTTCGTACCTGTTCTTCATCATCAATTATATTCTTTTTCCTCTCCCACTGCTCAGATCGTTGGTTGCATAGACAAAATTCTCAACCTTTAGTCAGGGTCTCTTTCATTTTCTGTGTTGCTCTGCGACAGAGACACACCGATTTAATCTTAATTTTATGCTTTTCCTGCAACGAATGATTGATTATTGTATCATTTCATTTGTTTCATCTATATTTCCATAGATCTACAAGTTGTGTGCTTTCTCTCATCAACGATCTTGGGAGATTTTATCCATTAACAGTGCGCACGTATGATTCTATGTGTTAGGTTTTTAGCCCCCATAGAGAGCTTGAGATTACGCTGATGAGGCAGATGATACTATATAATGACTTCTTGTGGTTTGGATGGGAACTTGTTATCTAGTAGGTTCTATATGCAGGATGATTCAGGGTTTCCATTACTGAGAACCTGAGCAGAGGCAGTTAATTATTACTACTGATAGAGGTATCTGATCATGTATGTGGGTGCAGAGAAATGAAAGATGGAGAAGAAGACAAAGCCAGGGTGCAAAGTTTCAAACCCTCCTGGTGCACAATTCAAGACAACCAAATTAAGCTAAAGAATCAAAGTTTGTGCCGTCTGTTATGGCAGAATGTTCAACCAACCTCCCTTTCTCATTACCCATTTCCGTTTCAATCTCCCCATTTTCCAACATTATTATTATTCATCTATATATAATATATGTAAACATATTTCCTCTTTTACAATGACCATGATCGATATATTGAATCTCTTGACCTTAATCATCTCAGTGTGTGGTATATAACATAAGATTATAACTATAGTGATGTGTTATGTTGTTGGTGACAGAGAAGGATGATCGTACATATAACTAGCTATAGCTCAACCCGCCATCATCATCATTCAAGGCAATACTCTCTACTGATGATGGTCATCCTCTGTTTAACCATTTTAATTTGTACCGGGAATGAATGTCAGTACGTGATTTAATGAGGGATTTTCAGTATTTACTTGACAGACATGAATCAGACGACAGTGAGTGGTGATTAATTAAGAGTGCTGTCATTGTGGCTGGTCAGATTCCCCCCCCCCCCCCCCCCAAAAAAAAAAAACTCATAATTTGATTGGTTCTCCTCTCTTTAATTTCTCTCCACTTGTTTTTGACATGTGAATGGCATAAATTAAGCCAATTAAATTGTAATCTAGAGGCACGAGAGCATCTTATTAGCGAAAGGTTACGAATTCAATGCTGATGAGCTCAGTTCCTATAATCTCATACTGCTAGTGGATGTCTTCTTAATTAAGAAAATGGCATAAATTCATGGCTCTAATTAGGGATGGAATAGGCTATGCCCCTTAAAAGGGTCTATAACTTAGCCTACCTAACCTATTTAGTAAATACCACTTTATTCTTTATTGTAAGTCCAACTATAACAAATTTTTTGTTCCAAAATATAAGTCCACTTTGGGATCAATTAATGCTATTGTGACTATTTTACCCCTATATTGGAAATATGAAAGATGAGAGAGAAGGCTTATAATGTATAAAATATTATTTTAACACCTATTCTTAAATAAGGGCACAGTTGGAATTTTTTTTGAAAACATGCCATATTTAATGCTATAACTTCCATTCCTTGGTATGTGAGAAGTAGTTAGGGTGGACTTATAAAAAGAAACAGAGTGATAGGTCAGGATCATATTCGGACCTAGTGATAGGTCTATTTAGGTAAACAGGCCAAACATTTTTCTTAAAGCCTAGCCTACAGGCCTGACCTATTTAGTTTTACTGTAATTTATATTATTTTGTATAATATAATATAAATTAATTATATAAATTATAACATTACCAAATGAATTTTAGTTCTAAGCTTCACATTTCATCGTTGATTCATAGAGCTCAACTCTTTCATTCATTATTAGCCGTTCAATTCTTTTTTATTTCTTTCTTTTAGTCAATTAAAATACAATGCAATCTCATTTATTATTTTCTAATATGTATGATTTTTCAAACAGTATAATGTTAACCAGTTGGAAGTTTATTTCACTTGTGCCTAAATAATATATTATTATATCAATAGAAGTAATTTATCATAGTTTTCATAGTAAAACTAAGAGAAAAATATCTAGTTTTATGGCAGTAAGTCTTTATTGCACATATATAGGCTTTTAAAATAGGTTTTAAGAGTAATATATGAAATAAGATGTGTAAGATCTTTAGTATATTGAAAGGTCTACATTTTAAATATGTTTTTAAATAGGCTTCAGGCCTTTTGGAGGCTCAGGCTCAGGCCAGAAAAAATGTATTTATACAGGCCCAAACTTAACCTTCACACTTCTATGCAGGCCTAGGCCTCTCTTTTTTTAGTAAAAGGTATATTTCATTACTCAGAAAATTATGTACAGAGATGTTTAAATACAAAGAGTTTGCTGCTGCTAGACAAGAAATCCAGCCTCATTACTAGAATTAGAGTACAAAATGTGATTCTGTAATGCCAACGATTCATTTATAACTCTATAAGGCTGGGTAGGCTCATTCATGAATATCTACTTGTTTCTGGAGCTCCAGAGCTTCCAACACACTATGCCAAAGAGAACACATCAGGAAGTTCTTGATTTATCTTGCTGCAGATTACTTGTAAGCCATGCTTCAGTTGTGTGGCTTAGGAACTCTTGTAGAGAGGTTGTAGGAATGATAAGCCCCCAACATTCTTTGGCAAGGGGACACGTTCTTAGGACATGGTTCAAATCTTATGTACCTCAATTACAGATTGTGTAGGTTGCATCAGATACCAAGTGTCTGTGCCTCTATTCATCGTTTGTGAGCAGCTTATTGCTTAATGCAAACCAAAGGAAGGTTCTTATACATTCAGGTCTTCGTCACTTCCAAGCGAGTAACCATTGTTTACTTGAATCATCTTAGTTTCTTTCTTGGAGGAGTTTATAGGCTGACTAGACAGTGAACTCCATATTACTTTCTAAATGCCAGTGGCATACAGGATCATGGGCGAGGGAGCCTTTGTTTGCGAGATTTCCTCTAAGATATCGGGAGGGAGATGTTCTAAAAGCTCATCCCATTTCCACTCCCCCATAGGTGTTGCATATTGACTTAGTGATTTTTGCAGGGTTTGTTCAGGAAAAGGTACTGATGAGAAAAGGTAGAGCGGTCCATGTGGCCCAATCCAATGGTCCTTCCAGAATTTGATACTCCTTCCATTTCCAGGTGTCCACTTAAGCCCCAGTTTGAAGTCTTCCCACATAGCAGCAAGGTTTCGCCATAAGTGAGAGGAGTTCCTCGTTTTGAATTTTCCGCTTGGGGAGCCATCCCAATCATATTTTGCCAAAGACAAGGATTTGGCTTTCCAACCTGACAATTTGCTTTACACTTTCTCCACAATATAGTTGTAGGTTTCCTTCATCACTCTCTCATGAAGGAGGGGAACTCCCAAATATTTGCCCAAGTGGTTAGTTTTTTGGAACTCCAACTTGGAGAAGATGGCATTGGCATCTTGAGTTCTCACGTTTTTGGAGAAGAAGATGCAAGTTTTAGCTTTACTTACTTTGTGTCCCGAGGCCGTACTAAAATCCTCTAGGAGGTCATGAACTAGGTCAACTTAACGTGTGGACATGTTGCTATATATTAGCAAGTCGTCAACGAAGAATAGGTGTAATAGTGGCGGCCCTTCATGTCCCATTGTGATTTGTTTCCAGTGGCCGTCAGATACAGACTTAGTAACAGTTTGTGATAATCTTTCCACGCACAAAACGAAAATATATGGGGATAGGGGGCGCCCTGCCTGATTCCTCTCTGAGCTTAAAGCTTTAAGTTAGTTCACTGTTCCTTATGACAACAATGATGCACTTCAATATTGTTCCCACCATTAGAGGGGGTATGTTGGCCGCATCTAGCGTTTCCTCAATGAAATCCCATCTTATCCTGTCAAAGACTTTCTCAAGATCAACTTTAATCGCCATCCACCCCAGTTTCCCACTTTTCCTTCTGATTAAATGGATAACCTCCTGAGCAATAATAATGTTCACTACTACAAAATAGGCTTTTCACGTCACCAATTAACGTCACATAATTATAAATGTGACATGGAAAAAAAACGCGGTGGCATTTTTGTAATTAAGTTGCAGGTGGAGGGAGTTACAACGTCACACCAACCTTAAATTGTGACGTTGAAAGTTTCAACGTCACACTTTAAGCATTTGTGACGTTGTTTGTTTAAAATGAAAAAATAAAAAAATTTGCTTTAACTTTCAACGTCACACTTAATCTAAGTGTGACGTTGAAACTCAACAGAAAATAATTTTAAATTTTTTTTAAAAAAAAATTAGTGACTTTCAACGTCACAATTAAATTAATTGTGACGTTGAAAGTCACAGAGATTTTAAAAAAAATTTAAAAAAAATTGTCCTTAACTTTCAACGTCACAGTTATATTAATTGTGACGTTGAAAGTCACAGAAATTAAAAAAAAAATTATCCGTGACTTTCAACGTCACAATTATACTAATTGTGACGTTGAAAGTCACAGAAAAAAAAATTTAAAAAAAATTATCCATGACTTTCAACGTCACAATTATACTAATTGTGACGTTGAAAGTCACAGAAATTTTAAAAAAAAATTTAAAAAAAATTATCCGTAACTTTCAACGTCACAATTATACTAATTGTGACGTTGAAAGTCACATAAATTTTAAAAAAAATTTTAAAAAAAATTATCCGTGACTTTCAACGTCACAATTATACTAATTGTGACGTTGAAAGTCACAGAAATTTTAAAAAAAATTAAAAAAAAAATTATCCGTGGTATGTTTTTCTTTTCTCCCGCTCCCGCTTTCCATCCCTCAGTGATTCCCATACCTTTTCAATGCATTCAAACCCTAACCTTCCTTCTCTCCATTGCTCAAATCCCTCATTCTCCTCCATCGCCCTCATTCTTCGTCGTCGCCCTCATTCTCCTCCGTCTTCACCATCGTCACTCTAAGATCTCATCACTGTCAAGAACCCTGAGATTCAATCCCTCCTCCTCAATAACCAAAGCATGGCAGCCTCACACCCACATACTCTCTTTTGACTTCCACCATTGCTCTCTCGGGTCCTCCATTTTCAGCGGCAAAATCCGGCGATAACGGCGGCGATCGGTGGTGTCAAGGGGAGAGAAATGTTCAAGAAGCTTGAAGGAACTTTGGGTAAGCTTTTTCTTTCAATTTCTCCCTCTTTCTTGTCCGATTTCAAGCTTCAAAGGGAGCGATTGATTCAAAATTTTGGGGGATTTTAGAACTTCAAAATACCTAAAAATGGAGCTTAGGACTTGAACAAGGATAGTGTTGAAGTGTATTTGGCGAGGGGAGGGCTGATTCGTTTGATTTCCCAAATTTTCCTCTTCGGGGTTCTGTTCATCCGAAGAGAAATTTGGGAATTTTGGAAGTTAATGGGAAGGATTTGATTTTCTTGCTTTAATTGTCTGATGTTGAGTGGATAATAATGGTTCAATTTTCTTTTCCTTCATATTGCCCAATTCTTCGAAATTTTCCTCCCTGCTCTGCCCATTAATTTCTTGTTCTTCCCCTGTTCCTGCGAACTTGTTCCTCTATGTTGATAATTTCTGGTGCACTGAAGAATATGTTCTTATGGTTGATAAATTAGTAAAGGTGTAATTGTGATGATTTCTTCTCCCTGCCCTGCACTGCCGCTAGTTTCTTGTTCTTCTTCTCCATGTTCATTCGATGAAATTTTGTCTTGCTTTGGGATGTGAATTGAAGTTGCCTGCTTATGGTTGTTTAATATTAGATTGTTAAATGTTCAATTTTTCTTCCCTTTTTGGTAGTTCTGGCTGGTGGTTACAAGGAAAAGGAAAAGGGAGTTTGGTTGGTAATAATTTTGAGTTAGGGGCTTAATATGTGTGAGTACTGTGATGATGGTTGAGAATTTTTTGGCCTTCTTTTGTGCGTGTGTGTTCGATAGAATCAGGAAGAGGAATATTAAATGAGGGCCTTATACCTTCTATCACTATCTGGGGATTCTCATATTAAATGAGGGCCTTATACTTTTACATTGTTCAATTTTGTGGTGATGCTACAAGGTCTGCATGTTCTTTGTTAGATAACTCTAGGTCCTTTTTGTACTAGCTTAACTTGATTCTTAAAAAAAAAAAAATGATTGAGTTGCTTTCAGGTTTTAAAAATATTTAGCATTTGATTTCATGACTGATATATTTTTGGTGTTGTGTTAATCTGAAAGAGAGATGTTGAGATGTTATCTTCTTGTCCAACACTCAAATTTGTCTCTTTGTCGTTGTAGGTACTTCTGCTGCAATTCATCTGTTAGGGAGCATACCGGTAAAATATTAAGGCTAATGATTTATTTGATAGGGACTATTAGTTGGACAGATTTTTTACTTTATTTAAACTTAATTTGTATAAATTTCATAGTATTTTTGCTTTGTTAAGTTTATTATATGGTGTAATGACACTTGTAATGGACATATATGAGATGTTGCTTTTGTATTGCTCTCTCACTCTTGTAATAAATGTATATTTCTTATGTTATAGTTTCATAGTTGTAAATGATAACTATCCTATTTTAATTCAAATGTTCATACAGGGGCATTTTTTTTGGAATTGTGGATGATTCCAATCCAAAAAATTGCCCTATTTTTTTTAATTCTGGAAGAATTTTCTTGTATTATGGGTGATTCCAATAAAAACATTGCCCTATATTTTTTTTTAAAAAAATTAGACTTTTCATGTCACAAATTACCTAATTAGTGACATGGTTTCAAGAAACCACGTCACAAATTGGTAATTTGTGACATGGTTTCTCAGGAAACCATGTCACAAATTGTAATGTGTGACGTTAAAAGTCTGGCCTGGACTTTTCACCCGTGAAAAGTCCAGGCCGAACTTTTCATGTCACACATAACCAATTTGTGACGTGGTTTCTAGAAACCACGTCACAAATTTGGTTATGTGTGACGTGGTTTCTCACAGGCGACTTTTCATGTCACACATCACCAATTTGTGACGTGGTTTCTAGAAACCACATCACAAATTGGTTATGTGTGACATGAAAAGTCCGGCCTGGACTTTTCACCTGACTTTTAACGTCACACATAACAATTTGTGACATGGTTTCCTGAGAAACCAAGTCACAAATTACCAATTTGTGACATGGTTTCTTGAAACCATGTCACAAATTGGTAATTGTGACGTGGTTTCTCCCACATCATTAACATCTAATTTTGGTGAAACAACGTCGCAATTTTGTAATTTGTGACGTGAAAAATCTGACTTACCACGTCACTTTTTTGTGTGACGTTAAAAGTTCAGTTTTTCACGTCACTTGAATTTATGTCCCCTTGAAAAGTGACGTGAAAAGCCCAAAATTTGTGACGTGAAAACCCTGTTTTGTAGTAGTGGTTGTAGGTAATACTCTGACCTTGAATAAAACTATATTACTGAGGGAGGACCAGCTGAGGCATTATAGCCTTCAGCCTATATGCTATAATCTTGGTGATTATTTTATATGTGGTAGTATAAAGACTGATGGGTCAAAATTCTTTAAGGCATTGGGGTCGCTCTACCTTGGGTATAAGGGCAATGATCCTACATAGGCCTAACCTATTTCCACCCATAGCTCTAATGATCCTACTAACTTAATATGACCTTTAGGCCATTTGATTAAAATTGTATTTACAAATGTGCTGTATATATCTTTCTTTTAACTTGTTTAAGCTAAGATCCATACTTTCCAGCGACAACTTATTAGATGATCAAATAAAAGGATTTGGGATCTTTAATTAAAGAGAATCTTTTTATATATTTCACTAGTAGGACATTGGTATTTAAAATTCCCAATAATTCGTCATAAAATGAATAATATAACCGTTTAAACTATTCGTGAGTAATCAATTACTCCCTCGGGTCCTAAATATAAGATCACTTTGACTTTTTTTTGTGGAAGTTAAGGAAGCAAATTAGACCACTAAATTATAACATGTCACATGAAATTAGATTATAGGTTCGTTTATAAGTAGAATAAATTAGTTTTGAGGAAAAAAGATTTTTTTGGGACTGAAACTACTTTTTTTTGGATTGAAAAAAAAGTCAAAGTGGTCTTATAATTAGGACCAGAGGGAGTATGTTCCACTGATCTATGAACTACCACTTTTTTAAAAAATAAATCGAAGAACATAATTATATCACACTAAATATTGTCAGCATAGTACTTTAAATTAACAAAAACTATTTTACTTTGCTAGCCATAGTTTTTTTTGTGACAACGGGCAGAGATAGGATCTTTAGCCCTCGAACCAGGAAACCCTCTATTATCCGGCACCTTTTTCTGAGTCTTTGACCTTCTCAACTGGACCAGGTTACCCGGGGCAACCAACTAATCCAGAGCGGGGTTATATAGTAAGCATGCCTATGTAAGGTGCTTTGCACCAAAGGCTGGTAACCCCTACCAATTAGCACGTCTCTAAGGCTCGAACTCACATTCGCCTGGGGGTATGTCAGTTGCCTTATCACTGCACCCAATGCTTGTTGGTTTTGCTCGCCATAATTTACACAGGAGATTATGGAAAAATAATTTGTTACATGAAAAAAATTAAACTATACAATTACAAGATCATTGCAGTTAGAAATGAAGTTAAAAATATATTGTTTTTATTTATTCCTTTTGTAGAAAAAATATCTAATTGAAGATCCTATATTTTAAGAAATATTTGTAAATATGGTTTTTAGGAAACTTATCAGGAGAGTGGTTTTAGGAAATTTATTAGGAGATATTTTAGAGTTTTATTGTTGATTGTTTTTCTGATTGTAATTAGCATAGAATCAAGCCTAATTGATTTGGCCTTCTCTCCGCTCTCTCATGTATATAATCCTGTTCAGATTCAATAAACATTATCGAAAGTATTTTTCATCAAATCGGTGTTATTACCTTCTTCAACTTTCAAATTAACATAGTTATAATTACTTTACTGATAGTATTGATGCCAATTACATGTGATGGTGGTTCTTTAGTATCTAAGATCAAAGATCTAGTGTCAACAATTGTACTGGGTCTATTTGTTACCGATGACAACTAATTAAAGGTGCATTAATTAAAAACCAGTACAAAGGCACAATTTTCACATATTCAATCAAAGCTAATGCTCCATATAATTAATTAGTGTTCTGACACGATCTCGTCAATTGATTGGCATAATGAGAAATTTCTTGTTGTCGACCTTTATGTCCCGTTTGGTTGGAAGGAAGTGGAGGCTGAGAGAGTGGAAGCGAAAGTGAAAGTGGAAGCCACATTTTTGTGTGTTTAGTATCTTGGAACCCCCTTCCTCATGGAACCTACTTCCATCAAAATTGATGAAAGTGATCTCCTTGCCTACCCATATTAAACTGGGTTCCACTTTCACTTCCATCAACATATTTCTTGTGTTGCCCTTATTCCCTCCCTCCTTCCCTCCACCAGCCATGCCTACAACGTGCTCTACCTGGCACTAATGACAGTGGCCACGTCCTCCACCTTTGACGACAGCGGCATCCACCACCTGAAGAGGTGGCGACCATTGTATCTCACTACTTACTCCTCGGAGAACATGGCAGAGCCACCATCTCCAATGCACGAGCAACCCAGCTGATGTACATACTCCTCAAGGAAGGGGCCAAAATTTTTTCCCAGTTGATGTGCGCATTTGACAGTAACGGGGAACCTAGCTACCCCTGTGAACTCTGATTTCAATTTCACTTTGCACTGAACTCAGCCATGGATTTCCCCTCTCATCTCTGTTCACAATAACATTAATTTCATTTTTGTTTCTTATTCTGGTGCTTCAATACTCCGATTGTAGCTTCAGATTCTTCTTCGATTCCACCAAGTTATGCCTTTTTATCCTTAACTCAAAGACATTGGCTTCAAGTGTTTGGTTGATGGTGTGATTCAAAAGAGAGATTCAGGAAGTTGGAGAGTGCAAGTTTGGTGCCTTGTCTGCGTCGCTGATGTTCCTATAGTGGCCAATCCATGGCTGACAATTTATGATTTTTGTGGTGGCTAGCTAGGGCTTTGTATTATGAAGAAGCTTTGGATCAATACAAATCAATTTTTCATTATTTGACAATTTTTCATTTCTTTACTCATGAAGTTGGTTTTCATTTGATGAATTGTTGTAGTTTTATTTTATGATTGAATGAATTTATTCACCATGAAAGTTCAATCTTGGGTTGGAGGATGATGATGAAGATAAAATTGGGAGGAAGATGCGGATGGTTTTTTAAGTAAGGGGATTTTGTTATTTTTATATTGAAAATGAATTTATCAAATAAAAATATTGCTCCACTTCCATAGGCACACCAAACAGAATTTTAACCCTATTTCTACCTCCACATCCACCTCCATTTCCACCTCCATTTCGATCAAAACCTCTTCCATTATACCAAACGGGGTGTATATGTCATGTTGTTATTGTTGGTGGTCTTTATTGGTAGAACAAAGTGATTAGTGTTTTAACTATTACAACATATATAGCTTAATTTGCATATCAGTTTGATATTTACACATAATTAACAAGTTCATGAAGAAAAATGAAGCTTATGTTGATATAGAAAGTTTGCCCACAATATTTGGCTTGAATTTCATATTAATGAAATTTGGGAAAAAGGCAAAAAAATCCCTTCCAATTTGCAAAATCCCAATAACAACTTCATCATAGGTATTGAGTATTAACAAACATTAACAACTCAAAATTCCTTATTTGGGATTTTGCAAATTGGAAGGGATTTTTTTGTCTTTTTCCCATGAAATTTTATGGAGAATTCAAACCCACTGGTATATGATTAATGTGTTGACATAGTTATTCATACAATACAATTCCAGCATTTAACATTGAAAAATTAACTAATTATACACAAAAGTTTTAAACATCACCTCTCATAAAGAGAGAGTTTCGGCTTTACTAACATGTGTCGTTCGCAATGGAAGAAGGACTTGGTTTTGGCAATTTAAATAAAAGGTTTTGAGCTCGGAGTTATGAAAGAGTTACTCTCTTTTGTGATTGATAATATTCAAATTTGATTCAACTAGATAACCTTACTAAAAAGGTCTCATTATCCATTCTAACCTTCAATATATTCACATATTTTCTAATACATAAAACACTATAAAAAAAAAGCTAGAGCTGCGAGTTCTGAAAAGTTAAAAACTTTGAATGATTAGATGAATGGTATTTGACACAAAGTTAATTGTTTTATGTAGCAATCACTACAAAAAATTCGATGGCGGCGATTATTGCCTATGTGACCATCGCCAAAAGTAGTGGCGGCGACAAAAAAAAGTTGCCACCAAAAGTTTTGCTTCAGCTACGACACTTTGTCGCCACTGAAAGTTGGGGCTACAGAGACAAAAAATAGTCGTCGCGGAAGATACACATTCAATGGCAACTTTTTTTGTCGTCTTTAAAAGTGATGGTTTCAATGGTAACTTTAAAACGTTGCTGCTAATACATACACATTCAGAGGCGACTATTTTGTCACCGCTGAAAATGTAACTCTTCAGTGGAGACTCTAAATGTCATCGTTGAAATGGAGACATCTTTTGTCGCCACCAAAAGTCGTGGTCAAAAGTAGTGGATATTTATAATCACAATACTTAGTCAAAAGCAGTGGATATTATTATCACACTACTTAATTATAAATTATTTGGTCTATAACGTTCACAATTCCTTAATATTCTTGAAGTGTCGACTTCGATCAATAGTCAAAAATCACAAAAAGACAAGTCATCAATGAAAGAGTCACTTTTTTTTGATAAAATGAAAGATTCACTTTTGATGAGGTCGACGCACAGTTCATTAATAGGAGTATTCCCAATTCTAATCCTATAAAGAGATAGGTTGCTATGGAAGGCCGACATTTCTCTCATACTGTTTACAATAATCAAATGCAAACTTAAAATTTTTCTTGTAAAGCAATCCGGGGAGTATATCATTGTTGGGATTAAGGGGGCCATTAATCGCATATTAATCTTCATACATTACAGGCTTACAGCTGAGAATTAAAAAAACAAACAAAAATGGATAAGAAAGGAAAAAGGGCCATAATTTTTACATAAAGGTAAATGATAAGATAGGATGAAAGAAAAGGGTGGGCCAGAAGTCGTATAATAATTTAAGAAAAGAAAAGAGGGTATTGGAGAATGAGGCCATTTTTGGATTTTATGTACAGGTTGGGTTCACTTCACGTGCCAAAGTTATAGGACCCGTTTGGTTGTATGGAACAGAGGGGTAGAGAAGTAGAATTGGAAGTGGAACCCAAAATTTAGATGTTTGGTATGCTTGAACCCATTTCTATGGAAGTCTCACTTCCATCAAAATTGATGAAACCCACTTCCTTGGTCCCCCGTTGAGAAGTGAGTTCCACTTCCCATGGAAGTGGGGTGTGACCATTTTGCCCTCTCTCTCTTTCTTCCCAACCCGCCCTTGAAACATGGTGAGGGCGACGGCGAGGATGGCGGCAGATAGTGTGGACGATGGACTGTGTGGATGACTGCGGTGGACCATGGACTGTGTGACGAATCTTATTCTGCATCGCGGTGTCCTCTCCCCCTTTTCCATCTTTGATCTGTAGCGGCGTCCTCTCCCCTTCTTCTTCGATCTGCGACGGCGGAGGGCCGACGGTGTCCCTCTTCAAATCTGCGACGGAGGATGACCCTCCATCTTCTCTAGATGTCCGTCAATGTTGGACTTTTGCCTTTTGATTTTCGCCTTTCATTCTTCAAGGCTGATGGTTGATTTTTTATTTTTGCCTTTCGACGATTACTATGTGGGTTCTCCAAGCCTTGATTTTTATTAGTATTTGGGTACTCAACGTCTTCTACAATGATGGCCATGGAGTGTGCTTTTGGTTCCTCATGATTGAGTGTTATATTCATCTTCCTCTTCTTTTTTTTGTTGCCAACAATCATCTTCCTCTTTTGATAGCTAGATTTTTTATTTCAACAATTATTCTTTTTGTTCACCAACACATATTTTTGCTTATGGTTTGATTATAGTTTGAATATTTATTTGTAAAATCCGGCTTATGCTCAATGATAATTCTGGTATGAATTTTATTGTTATGTTGTTTTTGTTGACTGTGATCTTTGATGAAGATTTGAGATCGAGCTGGTTTGATTGGGTTTTTTTACCATTGTTGTTCATGGTGGAAGATGGAGAAGAGTTTTTTAAAAAAAAAAAGTAAAACAAGGGCTTTTTTGTCTTTTCATAATAAAAATACAAATTTTGATAAAAATTATAACTCACTTCCATTGACACACAAAACATGTTTAAAAAGTCACTTCCACTTCCATTTCCACCTCTACTTCTATTTCCACTTCCACTTCCACTTCCATAAAAAAACTCTTTCACTATACCAAACGGGGCAACAGAGATTTATTAAAACACTATTCATCCTGTGCAGTGAACTATTCCAAAAATGGCTACCAAATTAAATTTCTGTAATATTTTTCACCGCTATTAATATCATTTTATCTTTTACTCAAAAAAACCAACAGAAATAGAAAATACGCAGGAAAAACACATTTTTAAAGGGAATATTAGTATAAAATCCCCCTTAAAAATTCTATTGGTTGAAAGAACGTGTTAATTTGGCACACAAAAAACCTGTTAAAAATTAAATGGTGGAAAACATTGAAATTAGATTAGCAATATTTCTTGAGTATGAAAATTGGGTTAAAGGTTTAAATGTTTCGAAAGTTTCTTCAAGAGAGCATCCGCAAGTTTGTTTCATACTCTTCACTGTCATGGAAGTACTACTTTCATGTGAAACTAAATTAAAAACGATGTGTCAGATTTAAACCTTATAAAATGGGTGATGACATGTTTTAGGTTAAAGTTCTTAAATGTTCAAAAAGTTTTCTCAAATGAGCACTTATCACCTAAAAGTTTTTTCTTGAATCTTAATTGTCTTGAAAGTAATATTTTATATCATTTATGCTCTAAATCCACACAGAGGCAGATAGACGGTTGCCACTTAAGACTGAACATCATACAAGAGTTGTATACTCGTTGAATAGGTGTTGACTTTAACCAAATTTTATCTTCATCTTGAAGTGGATATCCAACTAAACAAATGAGGTCATTGCAATTTGACCGCAATAGGAAAGGGTATGTGATTGTGGATTGACTAATATGTTCGTTTGAGAGATAAAGTTTGGTCCAAGTTATCACTCATCGAACAAAGATTTGATTTTTACATGTCGTTAAACTTAGCTGCATCCGTTTGCCTCTTCATTAACTTATAAATATTATGAAATAATATTTTAAAGACATTTAAGATGTAAAACAAAACTTTCAAGTATTCAGTGTTCTTTCAAGAAAGCTTACAGGGCATTTAATAATATTAACTCAAAACACATCATCACTCATTTAATAAGGATTGACTTTGATGTGGCGTTTAGTATTACGTGATACAGGCCTGTTTGCCTCTCCATTTAATTGGGATATAAAAATTATGAAATAATACTTTTATGATATTTAAGATTCAAAAAGATTCCCGGACGAGTCGTGCTCATCTGAAGAAACTTTTAAGGCATTTAAAACCTTAATCCTATGAAAATTTATTAGGTTTCTCTTATCAAAACTTTTTTATGAAAATAGTGTAAAAATCCCTTATTGAAAAACGAGTAATTGTCACACAAAAAAAAGGAGTTAATTGAAATGGCCTATATGAGAATAATTACACTCAATGGGTAAAAATTGACAATTACTCCATAGTATTAGTATTGGCGTTTTATGTGTATCATACATAGGACTTCGATTTTCTCATTTTTTATTTTTTAGAAATTGGTGATTGATATGGGGTGGCAGGTATCGCTATCCATCATAAAATTTTTGACTTTGAATACGTTCAGTTTCTCGTTCTCTGAGACTGTGTAGTCACCTCAATGAAACTGAGACGGTACAAGAGTTCCGAAGTTAAAAACTTACAATTCACTTGAACTAATAAAGTACATGTAAGAGACTAAGAGTGAGATATATATCTTTAAAATAAATTTGTTTTCTTAAGTTTATCCTTATTTATAATATAGTGTATAGAAGAGATATATAGTAATAATGATAGGGATTCGAATAAAATACTCATAAATAATGAGGGGTGAAATAAAAAAAAGTCATTAAATATTTTGATATCCTTATGCAAACTCTTATAATAAATGACATAAATTTTGGGATTTCATAATTAGAGAGGGAGGGAGTATAAATCAGAGTTAATTTTCAGTTATGAAACATGAAAATACATTTATAATTAAAAAAAATATACTATCAATCAATCAATCATCTACAATAATTGATACTAAATGGAAGTAAATCAATTTTTCTTGACTAGCTATAAGTCAAAAATTCAAACTTTGTTATGACTTTTTATTTTTTATTTTTTAAAAAAGTCAGATTAAAGGAACCCATATCTAATTAAACCGACATAATTTCCCAGGGAGATTTGATAGCCAAATTAGCACATGATAAGCTAAACAATTTTTTCTTCCACGAGCAGCCGCCTCCCCGTTACAGGAGGCCACTACAAGGGATGATGCACAATTCTGATTAAACTAGCATTTTGTGAGGTCATGTGAGCATTTTATCCATCCAGTTTTGTATATAAAAAAAAAGCGAAAATTCCAGAAAAGACCCTCGAATTACACAAAAGACAGTTCTGTATAACGAATTTCGAAAAGGACAGTTCAGTACAAATGACTGAACTGTCCAAACCCAAATTTAAAGGAAATGTCCAAAATGCCCTTTGCTACAACTAAGTTGGGAATCTCTTAAGGGAAGTTGGGAACCTTATACGAAGTTGGAAATCCTTAAGGGAAGTTGGGAATCTCTTATGGGTAGTTGAGAGGGATTCCCAACTTAGTTATAGCAAAGGGCATTTTAGACATTTCCTTTAAATTTGGGTTTGGACAATTCAGTCATTGTATTGAACTGTCCTTCTCGAAATTCGTTGTACTGAACTGTCCTTTGTGGAATTCGAGGATTTTTTTTGAAATTTTCCCTTAAAAAAAACCGACATAATTGAACTTGACTTGCGAATCCCAAATGAATACATTGAGAAAAAGGCTATGTCTCATTTGTCTGTTATTCGTTTAAAGTTAATCTTTTTCTAGTGGCCGTATCTGCTTAACTTCTTTTTTCTGTCTCCCATATCGCTTTGCTTAAATTTTTATGCACGCTGAACTCACTTGTTTCCAAATTATACCCACGAAATTTCTAATCATATAGCGTCATTTCTCTACTTGAAGCAGCAATTGATTAAGTAATTAATCATCCTTTGTTTCCTTTTTTCCCACAACATTATCCTTTGTTTTCTTATATTCATGTATTCTTGGAATTTGTCTCATAGTAAACAATTTAGTATTGTTATTAGGCAACATTTTATATAATAATTTCACGTTAGAGTCAAAATTGTAATGATGCCCCAGCTCACGGAAATTCCCAAATCTTCGCATTTAAATCTTTGAATCAATATATTATATAAAATTATTGTTATTTTTTAATTTTTACTGTTAATTGACATGATTTTATTTTTTAATTATATAAAATTTGAAAATTGTCTCGTCCCATATTGACACAGTGACACTGGAGCTAGTTGTAAAAATAAAATAAAAAAATTATCCAAAATAAAGAATAACAATAACAAATATTTAATACTTATTACACTTGAAGAAATTAAAGGAGTTTAATGTCATTAAACTACAACACCTCGACTTAAGTCAATCCCTTTTGAATGCAAAATCAATGACAAACTTATCCATATCATGCCATTGTTGATTAGGAAAAAATGTCAAAAAAGTAAAGCCCAAGGATATATATATATATATATATATTATATAGTTAGTGATAGACGGCTCGGCTAGACATATCAGCTATAGAATCAGATGAGAGAAAAAACTGATTACATTTGAAGACACTGTCACAGAGTAAGATTTTTTTTTTAATCTGAAAGCATGCGAATTGTCGGCATTTGTTCTGAAAGTGTGACTTGTCTCATAAAATCCTGCTGCGACTAAGACATCTACTTATAGGACTTACACAAAACGCCATGTATAGAGAGAACAACCCAGATAATAATGAATCTCTCTATCTAAAATAAATCCTTGGATCAAATCAGACAAATATTCACCCTTCACCTCGAAAAAGTTGGCATATATTGCGATATTTAATTGAAGAGATTTTTCTTGGAGGTAATAAACTCAGCTCTCTATAAGTGAATATTTTCTCCTATCCTTTTTTTATAAAGAATTTGATGGAAATATTTTTTCTTTTTTTATGATAAATATTTTGTCTTTTTTATCCTTATTCAATGTTGATTTATGTTATGTAAGCTTGATTTTTTTCTGACTTATGGGTTTAATAAGAATGAAGTTAATAAAGGTTTGTAATTTATAAATTATAATTAAAAAGACAATATATGCTGTGAGAGTTTTAAAAGAGATCAATCATTATGGTCTTCATTATAATTCTACTTGCAGAAGAAATTTTTTGTGCTAAATATAAATGCACTTAAAGACTATTAACAATTGTTTTTCAATGTTATCTTTATTTAATTCTTGTTTGAAAAGGAGAAAGATGTGAGAGGGGTAAAATTAATTTGTAAATGTAGAGAGAACACGATAATTTTAATGTTTAAACTTAATTTTTTATCAATTTAATATTAGCTGAAAGGGGAGTTTTTGTAACTATTTCTTAATTCTTTGTACTTATTATGCTATAAGTTAGGTCTAGACTAGTTCATTAAATACTTAGATTAGTCGTTTGAGGTCTTGCGATAGAGAGATTAGATATTTATTAATTCATTTTTAATCATTTGCATCTTTACTTTTAGTATATGACATTTATTGTATAACTGGACACCATTTAACTATGATTTCTTGATATATGAGAATTAGTTTAAATGAACTTATTTGTAATACTAATACTCCCTTGAATTCATTTTATAAGATGTTTTTAACTAAACAATAATTAAATGTCAAAGCTTTTCAAGTATGATAAGACATACACTGCAACAATTATATATTTAAAATATATCTCATTTCTTATATACACTTTACAAATTTATATCATATCTAAAAGGAGGAGAAAAAGATGATCACAGAATATGAATATATAGTATATAAATCATTTGATACTTAATTTATTTACTGTTGGATTTTGGCAGCAGATACAACTCTTACTTCAAGCACCATAAAATATCCCCTAACCTCTACCTTCTTTATGGTAAAAAAAAATCTCTACCTCCTTAGCAAGACCTCTAATAAAAAAAGGACTTTATATTGATTATAGTATTAATTAATGGAGATATATTTTCTTTTTCTTATAATTCATTGAATGACTCTTTAGTTCAAAAAAAAAAGTGAATGACTCCATAAAGTGATTGATGATTGGTCTCTGTCAAAAGCCTAACAAATTAAAGTTGGATTCATTGAAATTTGAGATAAATGTTAAATGATGATAGGAAGTAAAATTTGTTCGAGAAATTATTATCCTTTGAATTGATTCATATTAAATTTCAATCTTAGAATTATTGGATGACATGATTGAGTATGAATTAAATTTTATCGAGTCTCGAAAGGAGTTTATGTATTACACTTGATTGGGAGGTAAATATATAATTTCAATTTCAAGAATTAAGAATTTTGTTTTTATTTATTAATTTGCCTATTTAGTATTGGTGATACTGATGATTTGTCATGAACTAATATCCTTCATTCCAATTAATTTATTTGTTACTTACTAATTTACATGTTGAAAGAATTTTGTTTTTATTTATTAATTTTCCTATTTAGTATTGGTGATACTGATGATTTGTCATGAACTAATATCCTTTATTCCAATTAATTTATTTGTTACTTACTAATTTACATGTTGAATTACAGTGTTTGCTTATTATTCCTTGGTTTTATCTGCATCCTTTGATATAAAGTTTTAAAAACACAAACCATAATTTAAGAAATTTCTATGATTAAGGGAGTTAGAAAGAGGAAAGTTTTGAATTTGATTTCCAATTTTGACATAAATTTTGGGAGTGAATTAAAATTATAAAGTATACATTTTTAAAATATATACTATGTACCACCTAATTCACAAACAAACCATAACGTTTTTTCCCCCCAAAAGTCATAATATTTGAGATTGAGATTCCACTATTTAAGCACATGGGAAAGAGGAAAAATAAAATATGATTGAATGAATTATGATTTTAAATATTGAAAATAAAATATAAAGTTTGATTAAAATTGGGGTTATCCACTAAGAATTACGGTAGAGTAGTTTATGAATGTCTCCGTGGTGGACTTGATTTTAGTTACACTAAGTTTGTACTAAGACATATCATACGGCAAAGAGATAAAATAAAGCAAAAGTAGTTACTTTTGAGTGATCTCAATCTTGGCTTCATAACCTAGAGAAAGATAACAAAAAAGCAATCCCAAAGCAAAGTAACGTAATCAAGGGATTATAAACTAATAAGACAATTTTTTGTGTCATCCCTTTCGCACCTATAGTGATATTAGATTAAAAACTTACAACATAAAAATTAACAACGCCTCCAGTCATTAATGGAAGAAGAACAAAACTCTAGCTTTAAGCTAAGGAATTAGAAGTGACTTTATGATATAGAACTTGAAATTTTCAAAATGGAAAACTTTGCCTTCAACCGGAAAAGAGATATAGCAATCAATCAAAGTTTATTAATTCACAAAGGCCTTAATCTTGAAACAACGAAAGAAGAAATATAACTTTTATTAGATTGGCTTTAAGTGTTTGGTTGATGGTGTGATTTATATTGTTCAAAAGAGAGATTCAGGAAGGTGTAGAGTGCAAGTTTGGTGCCTTATTTGCGTCCCTGATGTTCCTTTTGTGGCTAATCCATGGCTGACGGTTTATGATTTTTGTGGTGGCTAGCTAGGGCTTTGTATTATGAAGAAGCTTTAGAATAATACAAAACAATTTTTCATTTCTTTGCTCATGAAGTCATTACAAAAAAAATGGCATTTACTGGCGGTTAAAAGAGCTTATTAGTAGCGGTTTTACCATCCGCCGCGAAATCACCCATGACTAACATTTACTGGCAGTTATAAGAACCACTACTAATCCGGTCAATACCATTGCTAATTCAGTGGCAGAAAACAAAAACCGCCACTAACCGAAGACAAACAAATTTCACATTTGGCCGTATATCAGTGGCGGTTCTATAACCGCTAGTAATAACCCAGGAATAAGAAATTTGAATTTTGGAACTACTAATGCAAAATTTAAATTTAGTGAAAGGTTTCATCACGTTTGAGTCAGTGGCAGTTTAAACTGGCAGTCAAACCGCCACTAATGGTTTTAAAGTTAGTGGCGGTTCCATTAGTGGTGGTTGTGAAATCGCTACTAGAATCTAATAAATTAAAAAAAATACTTTTCAGATTCAATTTAAATATTAAAAAACATTTTCATTTATTAAATATATTTGAAAAATATTTATAATTAAAAAAATCATATAAAACTTTTATCATCCATCAAAAATAAAAAAATAATTTTTATCATATTTTCACATTGAATATGTCCGAAGTGATATATAAAATAATTAATTAAATAGTAATACTAATATCGATTATAAATAATCCTGTTATTTAACCGTATTAATATGAAAATAATCAATATTTTAACCTGAAAAAGAAAAAAAGTTAGTAAATAAATAAGATAGAAAATTGAATTAAATAATTAAACTAAACAAATATATAATAGATGAAATTAAGAGAAGAAGAGATGAGATGAAAAAAACTGATGGAACCGGAGCATAAGAGAAGAATTTGAAAGAAGAAAGGAAGGAATTGTTTGTGAGGTTGAATGAAATGAGGGGAGTGGAGTGTATTTATAATGGTTAAAGGCTGCCGTTAGTAGCAGTTTTAGTACCGGATCGAAACGGCTGCTAATGCGTCTCACACAAGGTTAGTAGCGGTTTTTAAACAGCTACTAAGTGTTTTTGAATTAAAAAATTACTATACAGCAAGGAAATGTATGAATTTTCATTAGAAAAACAAGATATATGAATGCTTGATATACATTGTTATGAAAAATGTTACAAAATAAAAAAGAATTGTGGTTGACTGGCTTCAATCATCTTCTTGCTCCCGCCTAAAAAGAAAGTAAACAAATATATCAATTTTTAATGATAATAGTTTTGAAATTTGTGTAATTCATTTGTAGTGCAAAGACTCACATAACTACTAGTAAATGTTCGTCTTCTTCCGGAGTGAGTTTTTCGAAGTATTTAGGTTGAAAATGCTGGCTGTCTAGTTCCAGATCTTCTTCGTCGCCCATGTTGTAGAGGTCGCGAGACTTCATATGGGTTAGCATGTGCCAATCTTTGGGTTTATGCTCTTGTACATAGTAAACGTGATGCGCCTGTGAGGCTAGAATATACGGCTCGTCATCTGGCACTTCCCCTGTGTGAATGAGCCTCGAGAAATTGATAGATGTGATGGCCAAGCTGTCTACAGTAATGCCTCGAGAAGTTCTGGTGTCTGCCCACATGCAATTGAAGAGAGGCACGGTGAAATGACCTTGGTAGTTTAACTCGATGATGTCAACGAGCTTCCCATAATATGATACGCCTCCAAATTGGGTGTCTGTATCACGTGAGCTAGCATAACTCCTTATACCAAATGTGTCAGACACTCCAGAATTTTGTGTGAGAGAACCTTCATCACGTGCAACGGTGCAGAACTTGAAACCGTTGACTTTGTATGATGTATATCTCTTAACATGGTCGAGTAGACCAGGTGCTAGATTTATCATAGCAGGCGGATAGGGTTTGTTGTCTTGAGTATCCTGTGTGCAAACCAATCTGGAAATTCTCGATAGACCTTTTTATCCACCTTAGTATGCGACCTTGTTCGGCTTCGTAGTTGGCGTTTAACATAACGGCGGAAATCCCTTAAATTTAAAACAACAAATCAAAAGCTTTTGTGGTTTGGAAATAAAATAATATGATGCATGTATAGTGTTAGAATTCTTACTGAATGCAGGGCTTTACTTGGTCCATTCGTGCTTATTAAATATCATAGACCTTTAGGTGGAATTAGTATGGAAACTAGATTAATTGGCCATAATTTAGGATTAACTTGCATTCATTAATTTTTAGAGCCTTTTGATACTTGTTCCGTCTTATTTTTACTTACTGTAACATCCTGAATTTTAAATTAAAGATAAATTAGTATAATTTCCAAACTATGGAAAGAGGCAATCATGAGTTATTTAAAGTCTAGTGGTGTCACTTAAAAACTTAAAAGCCTTATAAATAAATTTGCATAATTCAAGTATTTTTTATTTTTTTATTTTATGGTCTATTCCTATTATAAATTGAAGCAAATAATTAGACCTTTATAAATAAATTGAGAACTTTATTGGAGATCTCTTTTAAGCTCAAAGAATTATTCCTATTATAAATTGAAGCAAATAATTAGACCTTTATAAATAAATTGAGAACTTTATTGGAGATCTCTTTTAAGCTCAAAGAAATTACCTAATTAAATAGGAAAATTTTGTTCGCTTATACAGAAAAGGTTATAATTGTAATTTCATCCCCCCTCACTTGAAACCCTAATCCCTCAGCCGCCAACCATTTTCGTCCTCCCATCTTCATCACCATCAACATCAACATCCTTTTCCTCACTTCTTGCTTCAAACCCATCTCTCTTCGTCAGCTTCGTGCCATCACTATCACCAACTTCTTCCTCTTGTTTGCCGGCCGGCAAATAGGGAGAGGGAAGGAGGGAGACTCGCCGGAAATGGTGGGTCCTTCGAGCTTCTTCATCCGCCTCACTCGTTCTTCTTCTTCCTCTGTCCGATGCGAGCCAAGTAAGAGAAGAGAGGGTTGTCAGGGAGTGGCCGCCGCCGTCGAGGAGAGACCCTGAAGTGCAAGTTGGGTAAGACTCCTTTGTCCTCTCCTTCCTTCGATTCTTGTGTGATTCAGTGCTGCTGTGTGGGAGTATATTAAGGTTCAAATTTGCTGAAGCAGTATTGGTGGATTTTCAACTCTTTCCTTTGTACTCTGTTCTGGATTTTGGATTGGGACTGTTAAAGTGGGGTTTTTCCATTTTCGGGTTAATTGCTTTCTGGTTTAGAAAGGGTAGAAATAGGGGAATCACAAACTGGAACTAGTAAAGCTTTACTTGGATATATTAGCTGAAAAGAGATGAATCTTTGAGTCTATATGAGGTATAATTATATTTGAAAATTGTTGAAGTAAAGGAGATTGTTCATGGAAAGTTATAGGTCCGGTTAAAGTGGGGTTTTGGGGGAAAGCAGTGGCTACAAATGTCATATGTGTGTATACTATATTCATGTCCGATATTGTTGAGCGAAAGATTAGCTTAGAAGTGATTATTTTATTGTCTTTTATGATATCATAGAGTTGATAATGACTCAATTAAGTTGGATACAATAATGTAATGCTTTAATGTCCATTGAGGAATAAAGATGACTTAAATTCTAGAGAAGTGGGTATAGATGTTTATAGAATTGTTGGTCTTAAGTGCTGTCAGGTATGGGTTATGGAGCTGATTTTTGTCTAATTGTTAAGGTAAAAATCTGAATTTAAAGAAGTGGTCGGGGTTTCCAAGAGTTAAATCAATAACTCAAGGTTTTAAATGTATGGTACTTGTGTATGTATATGTGAACGAGGTGTGTTGGAAAAGCAATGGGATATTAGGAGGTTATTGGAGTTGAAAACAAATTATGGTTTTAACGTATTGAGTATTGAATTAATAATGTTAAGTAAGTTGAGAATGATGGGTTGGAAGGGGAAATTATTTCTAGTTCATTGGATGGTATTATTTGGACTTTTAGGTAAGGTTTTAAGAGGATTTAAGTGTATACAAGTTTCTACTGTCTTAAGTTTCCAAATCAAGTTTTAAATATGACTACAATAATTGGCCTCATAGTTTTCAAGTGTTTGAGTCAAGAGTTATGATTTTAAATTGTTTATAGTTTGAATTAACTTTGAGAGGAAGATCTTAAGTGCTTTCTTTATTGTATGGAAGATTAAAATTGATTGGGATTTTGTCTAATACCGTTTTCAAATTAAGAGAATAGTATATATAGACCAATGAGTGAGTTTCTATAATTGTTGAAGAACTTTAAAGAGGGAATTAGAGGTTTTGGGACTTCCAATTGGTTCATTGAAAATGCCTGTGATTAATAGGCTTGATATGGGTTAAATTAACTTAATCTAGCCTTGTATTTATAATTTGCTACCCAAAGAAACATTAGGGGCTTTGTAGGAATTAGTTCCCGTGAATGGTAGCACTTGATTAGTGACTAATCAGGTGCATGTGTTATGATATTGATTGTAGATGTTGGTTTTTGACACTTGAGCACGGGGGCTGCATTATTGTGAGATAAGTGCCAACTAGCAGGTAACTGCTTTCTGTTTGTGTATGTGTGTGTAGTGTTAGTGAATGATTTGAAAATTATTATGATTTATGACTTTGTGAGATGTGAAAGCAATGTTCAAATTATTATTTTCCTTATACAACGTCTTGTGGTGTATTATTTGGAACTGGCATAAAATTGTGATTTGGTATATTTAGAACTGAGCTATATGTTGATTTTGAAATTATTGCATATGTATATATATATCCTGGAAATACTGGAAGGCCAAGTGCCTGATTATTGACGTTGCATATACATGTGTTGTGATTATTTGCTTTTGTGTGTGACACCGGTGTGTCTGGATATTATGCCATCACGTGATGAGGTACCCTGTTACGCAACAGAGACTAATTGGATATTCTAGAGGAGAAAATCTCTCACGGTTTCAAGAAAGTAGAGAGTCTCTTCTGATCTGTATTACGGCTTCAGAGAGGTAGAGAGTCCCTCCTGACCCGTATTGTGATTCCATGGGCGAGTAGAGAGTCCCAACTGGTTCCACCTATTTTCATAGCGATTCATGCAAGATTTGTTTGGAGTGTTTGCTATTATTATTGATATATATGTTGTTGGAGATAATTTGAATATATTATGTTACACTGAAGAGATTGTGAAAATTTAATCTGGAATTATGATGTGCATCTTGTGTAAATATGTGAGCATGTTTCTGAACTGATATATATATATATCTTTGTGTACTATTCCACTGGACACCTTGCTAGCGTATACCGCACGTAGATTAGTAGTCAGTGGATACGTTTGGAGTTACCTCCGTTTATCTCGCTTTTGCAAGTCTTAGGAGCGAATTAGGAGGTCAAGGGAAGGATCTGGGAACTTCTCACTGAGACAGTGAGCTATTCTGGGCCATCAGGACAGGATTGTGTTGTCACATTAGGGTCATGCATCGTTATGCTTCTGCTTAATTTAGCTTTGTTGTTTTTTGAATTTGAACTGTAATTTCTGTTATAATAATTTTTCTGAAATATCCTGGTGATTGTCATTATGTTGGGACCTATCTAATTCTGACAACTTATAGTTTTTGGATTACTATTGGAACCGTTACGATTTTAGTTACACTTGGATGTGATGATGTTTGGGAATGACATTATGATTATCAGGAAAGATTGATAGTTTGTTAAATGCGGTAGAAAGTTTATGCTTGAAAATTTGATGATTGATCTTTTAATTAGTATGATAAGGTGTCTTTTTTCTATCATGGTATAGTAGAATATATTTTGGTTGATTTTATTCTGTTATATCAAGGTATATTTTAAATATCCATGTTAGGTGAGTCATATGTAATATGGATAAATGTGTTGTGAACAGCGGCAATTTTCAATATCCCTGTTAGCCATAATTTTAGAAAGTTCCTTTCATACCATGGATGGAGTTGGTTTACAAGTGCTGTTTTAATATCCATGTTAGTTTTAATTTTAGAAAATCTATTTTCTAACATGGATAGATACAATGTAATACTTATTACCTTTGTGACCCATGTTAGCGTTATTTAAATTTATTTTCATCATTTTCTAACATGAATCTCCAATTTATTTAGTTGAACTCTTTTTCTAATTCTGATAGGTTGTATTTATATTTGAAATCTTTTTTTCCTATCATAGTTAGCCCTATATGATTTGATTTAAACGGAATTCATTATGGGAAGTCTTTCTTAACTATGTTAGCTATTTTATTAAGTTAATTTTTTTCTAACATAGTTAGCGTTTATAGTATGATTTAAGTTAATTTTAAAAAAGTGTAATTAGGAAGTAATTGTTACACTTGTAGGGTCACTCAAGGACCAATAGAACAGGATCCCGGATGAAGGAAAAAGCCAATTAAGAGGAGAAAATTTTGTGAGTTCGCCGTGGCCACTGACAGCGAAGGTCATGGCGAACATGGCTGGAAGGAGCAAAGAAATCCTCTGTTCGCCATGACCTTGCCAAGGCGAACGTGGCTTAAAAGGCAGGGAGATATGCTGCTCGTCGTGTGCTCGCCACAACGAACTCATGGTGAATGCACGAAAACAGCTCCTATCATATTCGAAGTCTGGGCTTCAATTCGGGTCATACCAGATACCCACCACTAGTACCCGACTCAGGACATATGTAACACGATTTTCCAACCTAATTGGACAGATTTGGACACCCCAAACCCTAGCTCTATCATTTTCTCTCATCTTCCACTCTTCCACTCCTTCATCTTTCATCTTCTTCCTTCCAAACCTCATGGATTCTCAACCCCCATCCTATGTTGCTGACTTTCTCATGGAAGGCAGTAGTTAGCATTTCCCATTTTTTATGATGGAAGCTAAGGGATGATCTTGGAGCATGTAATAGGGGAGTTTTAGCTCTAATTCTTCTTCCTCTTGTTGTAATTATGCTTTTCTAGGGTTCTAGAAGTGTATTTATGGCATTTGGTTGTGTTCTTAAATTTCTACATGATGTATAAGGTTAGAAACTATTTATATGTTGTTTCTTTCTTGTTAAATACTTGACATTGTGGTACATTAGCTTTGAGTTTAATGAAATTTATTGGTTCATGATTTTATTATGCTCTTAGTGAATATTTTGTGCTAATTTAAGGTGACTTGGTTGGTAGATTGATAGTGTAAAGTGATTTCCATGAATGAAATGAAATAGCATAGTGAATTAATTAGTTGTGTTGAGACATTGGACAATCACTCTTTTTAGCTTTAATTCATTATTTGGGTGGCCATCAATGAATTATAGCTTTGAGAGAAACTAAGAGCAATTGTGGGATGGTTCAAATTGTGGATTTAAAGTCTTGCACAGTTAATTAGTTCTTGATTTTGAGCTTAATCAACTTAGGTTAAGTAATGTGCGGGGTTTCGGCATTAATTAGGATAACCTAAGCCTAGCCTAGAGAGGTTCCTCTAGGGCCCATTTGAAAAATCAATAAGAAACTCTCTAAAAATATTTTGAAGCAATGAGTCCCAAGGTTTTCACCTATCGAGAATGCTTCCATCCCATTTGAATCCAAATCTCCCTTTAATCCAATTTTAATTTGCTTTTGATCATATCAGGCCTTGCATATCTTATACTAGAAATCACATACAATGTTTTTTACCCACTTTGCAACTTTTAATTAGTTAATAGAAATCATATTGCATTAGGCTCGTCAAGAGAACGGTACCCGGGAGTAGCTTCTACTATCCCCGTTGTCCCTAATTTTCTTGAAGGGCAGGTCCGAGGCGGCACTACATCGATAAGCTCAATTTTGGTGCTCTTCATCCACCACACTTAGAAGTAGAAGCATTATATTCTATCGAAAATATCGTATCATCATCATCATCAGGCTTCGTTTAATTAGTCTTATAAATTTGTTTATATAAACTTGATTATCAATTTGTATTGATATGTTATGATAAATTTAAAGTAATATGGACTTTATCAAAATTATGTGCCATTATTTGTGTTTTATGTAACTATTGCTCCCTTGTCTTTAATACAAGACTTTGTAAAAAAGTTAATCTTGGTTTTAAAATTATATGATATTAATTTTTTTCAATGTTTACTAAAGTTGCTTCCATTGTACTCCCCTTAACAATAAACGAGTAATGAAAATGGAGGAAATAAAAGAAGATGATTAGAGTGGTTTAAAAGAAATTCTCTCTTATATTGGTTAATTTGTCTTCTTAATTTAATTGAATTACTTGTAGTTTGAAGTCTTATATTTTTTGTTCACCTGAAGAACGGTTTCAGGTGTATAGGGTCGTAAATAATTTTTTCTATGTAGCATATTGGTATTTTTTTTTCACTATGTAGTATCTTGGTACAAAAGCCATTAAAATCACTCAAATTATTGTGTTTTCATTCAGCATGTCATAATATTTCTCTGTCAACATGTATAAGTTTGCTCAATCGGGATGGCCGACTACATCATCTTCCATTCCAGGCCACCAAAATCTGTTCCTATTTCAGCCCATAACTTTGTTGTTTTAAGCCACTTTTACACTCAAAATAAAAGCTTTTAAAAGTGAAACAGTGAAAAGAAGAGACGTGGAGGCCACTAAATAAATAGGAGAAGATAAGGGAAGCAAAAGAAGCCCATGGTGTGTTTGGATGGGAAATAACATAAACCTCATCCCAATCGGAATGGGTAAGCCATGTTACTTACGCGTTTCAGCGTCATTTGCATCCCACCGCCCTTCTACTATTCCAGTATTCCTTAAACTGCTTTTCCATCTTATTTGCAATCAAATTACCTCTTCTATTTTTTTTAATGGTACTATATTACTATTAATGTTATTCTGGGATCAAATAAATTTCTGTTTCAAAAATTTATTTTCATCTTAATCTCTTATATAATATTTTCATACGACAAATAACTAATTTAATTGCCTTATTATATTAATAAATTAATTAACCTAGTCTTGGGATCGGATTAGTATTCATATTACTCCTTCCGGTACTAATTATAAGATTAAGTTGACTTTTTTTTTGGAGAAATTAAGGATGCAAAATAAATTACTTTAAATTATTTATATTCATCTTTTCTCCGCAAAACTAATTTATTTTACTTATAAAGTAACATAACGTAATTACATGTGACATATGTTATAATTTAGTGGTCTAATTTATTTTTTTAACCTCCACAAAAAAAAGTCAACATGATGTTATAATTAGGAGGGAGTATAATTATAATAATAATAATAATAATAATAATAATAATAATAATAATTAATTATTATTATTATTATTATTATTATTATAATTATTATTATTATTAATAAATGAAAAGACAGTTATTAACTGTCAACCGTGTTTTGGACTTTGGGGAAGGGTGTGGCGTTATGTCTGAAGAAGAGGGATCCGTTATTTTAGTTGTTCAACCCAAACCGCCAAAAAGGCCAACCTTCAATTCAAGATACTTTGTTTTTTTTAAGTCTTTAATTCAAGATACCTTTACTCTCACCCCTTACTTCCCATAACCTTCCACCATCCATCCCCCTCTAAATCTATTACTAACCATAAGAGTGCTACATTAGAAATATTATTACAATTTTTAAATCCATCATAATCAATAAATTTGTGCGCGTGTTTAAAAATGGAAGAAATCCTTCTCCAAAGGCTCTTCAAATTAAACTATTGAAAATACATTTTTATATATTTTTGTGACACGCCTGCATGCACATCAGACTTCTAGTATTTGAAATGTACCTTCATTTGCATATAGACGGCAAAGGCCATCTCCATATTCATGGAAATCCGGGTCTTGTAATTAAAGAAAGAATTTAAAACATATAATCAAGCTGGATTTTGCTTAAAATAATTCAAGTGGAGGTCAGAGCTCCTTTTTTTATTTATTCAATTCAAACCCCCCTCCCCCCAACCCATATAAGAGAGACCCATACGTGAAATTAAATGTTCATGTTATTTACAGTGTTTGTAAACACCAAAGTTGTTCACAAGTTTAACACGACTAAGTTTCTTATTGACATTGGCATAATTAAGTTTTGAAAGATACAAATTAAAAATAGACACAATCTTTTAAACATAAGTGCAAGTTTAGCGATTTTATTAAATTGACTCAAATGTCCATTTCTTTTTTAGGTGAGGTCCACTTGATTTTTAGGTGAGTACATTTTTGAACCAATTTAATAGAATTACTAAAACTACATAATTAAAAAAATAGATTATGTATACTTTTGTACGCTTTTAAATTCGATTTTGTTAGACACTTGTGATGAAAAATTGTGTTCCTAAAATCACACCTTAACCTGTATTTATATTTTTATTTTTATTTTAAATAAGATATTGGATACTTGTGTAAAAGAATTCTGCCGTCTTTCCCTTATTCCATTCCTTAAACGTTGGGAATTGAATTGCTAAAAAAACTAACAAATACAATATATTAATTAAATATGTCATATGCAAGGTGTTTTTTTTGAACTAAGCATTCCTTATATAAGAAAGAAGCTAAATCACTTGTAAAATTTAGAAGCCACAAATTAAAAGTTGCATCTTGTTAACTCAGCTAACATTTAACATCTTTTTAAATCTTGGTTTAAGCAAAATATTTCAAATTCGATTTATCATATATATCTGTACGATGAGTGTGAGTTCTTTTACCAGGTGAAGGAGGTCTTTATTTATGGTGATAGCTTTTCATGACAAATAATTACTTGAGAAACAGTTGATTTGCGACGAAATGACTTACGGAATACATTTCCGGCTGAAATATTTCCTTGGGTAATTACCTACGGATTACCCACTTAAATTTCGTCGCAAAAAGTTTACCCACAGAATTTCCATGGGAAATCTGTGGCTAATTACCCATGAAATTTTCCGTAGGTAATTACCCACAGAATACTACCCACGAAAATTTTGTAGGTATATTATTAAATATTTTTTAATAATATATTATTTTAGTAAATACTTTATAAATACATTATTTTAATAATTAATATGTTATAAATATTTATAAAAATTAATATATACATATATATAAGCTTAATACAAAATTAATTTTGAATTTTTTAAATAATGTGTTATTAATTAATAGATTTTAGTACAAAAAATAAAAAATAATTATATTTTAACAATACATATTTAATAAAATAATAATTAAAAAATTTCATATAATAAAGAGTAATTCAAAAAATATTTATTATAAATATAAAATAGAAATAAAAAATATAATGTAAAGTATACATAAGATAATATATAATTATAATGATGGGAGTTTAAACATTATAAATATAATTGTTTGCAAATAATATCACAGTGTCTTCATAGCTTAACTAGTTAAATCATCAGCACGAGCGTAGGAGGTCGGGGGTTCGAATCTCTACTTTGTCACAATTTAACACAATTTTTGGAGACAACACGTGACGGTTGGTCGAAGGTGGCGGCTAGCTGCCATGTGACATTTAATTTAAAAAATTTTACCCACAAATTGCCGAGAGAAATTCCATCGGTAATTTTAGCCACAGAATTTTCTTGGCTAAAATTACCGATGGAATTTATGTCGATGGAACCAAATTTCCGCCGTTAAATTATTTAGCTCTCGGAAAATTACCCACTGAATGGATTCCGTTGGAAAATTTGATTTTTGATGGAATTTTCGTCGCTAATTCTTTGTTTTTCTTCGTGAGATACACATTAATTCAAAAAAAACTACCTTAATCATTAAATATGTAAATGTGTTACGGTCTAATTTTGGCTCAGAAGCTGTCACATAAGAATGATTTTGTCCCAAAAGTTTTTTTAAAAGCTATGTCGTCCTGAAGTTTTCAGATCGTATTAATTTGCCTGTGATCTAATGGAAGTTAAGTATGATGGTTAGTTGATCAAATATGCTGAGCTGGAAAATCCACATGTTATATATTTCTTCTTCTTCTTCTTCTTCTTTTGTAATGTGCAAATTTGCTTTGTAAGCTTTCACTCAAGAGTAATGTTACCCTGGAAGTTTTCAAACAAAAGTAATGTCACTCTAACTATTATCTAGGTTAAGTTTAACATTAATTGACCATATATGATGAGCTGATGGAAAATAATGAAGAAGAAGGAGCTATAGATTGAGGAGGAGGAGCTCACAATCGCCAAAGAAAAAAAAAGATTCAATAAGGGGATACAGAACACATTGAGGGAGATTGATAAAAACAAGGCCGTTGGAAATTGTAAATCTAAATTAGAATATACTTAAGTGGATGGCACATGGACTTACTATATAAGCATATTTAATTTGGTCAACATAACTAACAGTCAAATTTAACTTAATAGTCACTTGAAATTGTTATTATTTCAAAGCGTCCAGGTCAATATTGCTTGTAAATGAAAACTTTCGAGGCTAATTTGTATCTTAATATAAAATAAAAATGACGTGGATGACTTATAAGGCTACTAACTCTGGATATTCGATTAACTACTTATCAAACTTAACTTATATAACAATCGGGACAAATTTGCTAAAAGTTAGAAATTTTCAAAGCGACATTGTTTCTCAAAAAAGCTTTTGGGACAATATTTCTCATACATGACAATTTCTAGGATAAGTTGGACATTGACTCTTTGTAAATTAGTCATTTAGTTTATACCATAGTAAAATAACCCGGACCAACCCGGGTGGGTTAACTCGGAACCGGTCCGATTAAGTCACTGACTCCGGATGCCAACAACTTGGGGAGATGCAACCTGGCGGTTCACTTGGTTGACCATGTTCATTTTCTTAAAGATATCGGGTGTGAATTTTAAAAAGTGATATTGGTCAAAATTAATGATAATTTTGGTGTTAATAAAAAATAGTTACTAGTTTACTGGTTGAATGACTTAGACATAAATAAATTATTATCATTTATATATTTTGATATTTTATTAGGAATAATATTTAATGACTACAATGTCAATGAATAGTATATTATTAGTATTATAATGTCAAAGAAATCGTAAATCATATTGAATAAATATATGAACATTTTGTTATTGATTCAAAGTATTAAATCAATATTCAATGTAAAAATTGTTTTTTAATTTTTTTTTCCCTTAAGTCTGATCTCAGTTGACTCCGAACTAAGCTATTGACCATTGATCCACTATTAACCCTGTCCAAGTTTGATAACCGATAAAAATCATCAGTTTTCTGCATTCATTGGTCACATCAGAGGGGTTTCTACTGCTCAAATTGTCAAGTTGGGCCTAACTAAATACATAAATCAGTTTTAGGATAATTACCATTAATGGGGCGTAACAATGTTTAAGTTTAACTTAATAGGATAATAATATAAAAAAGTTCATCAGCTTTGCGACACGTGGTAAAATATGAACTCAAGCAAATAGGACATAGGTAGAAAATCATGTGGATATGAGTGAAAGGGTGAAACATCAAAATATGAAAATATCTCTCACAAGCAAAATCCAGCTTATGCTTTAACTATTTGTTCTGTTAATGGGCTGAGTTGTCTCCTCCTCGTACATTGAAAAAAAGCTCCCACGTCACACAGACTCCAATCCAAAACAAAGCCCCCCCTTTGACTCATTCCCTTATCCTTCTGTTCTTCCTCTTTCATCATCACCACCCCAAGTCACACTCCATCCCCTTAGTATTTTTTTTACATAATCCTTTTTCCTTATAAAGTAAAAAAAAATATCTTATGGGGACACAAAACCGAACACGTGCCATCCAGAGAGTTCATGCGGGACTCACAGTTGGTTTAAGTGTCAGTGTAGAGCAATTCTTAGGTAGTCTGAGAGTATTAATGAAATTATGCTCTGACCAATGAGAATAAGCCAAATCACACCATGAGACCCATGTTTTTGACAGCATGTAACTCTCTCATTTCCCCCACCATACGCTTTCTATTTCTGCCAACAACCAACAAACTCTCACTCTCTCTCCTCTCACTTTCTTTTTAATTAAATTCTCTTCCTCTCTCATCAAACTTCCTCCCTCTTTTGTCTTTTCCCTAGAAAAGTAGAAAACTCCCCCCCCCCAGTTCTTTTTTTTTTTTTTGGCCGAAACCCCCCCCCCCAGTTCTAATACTTTCATATCTACAGTTTTTTATTTTGAAATCTTCTGTCATTATTAACGTTAGTATAATCTAGAACAAAAAATTATGTAAAATCCAGCTTTTTAGGTTTATTTATTTTAGTAACATACGAATATTTCCATTTGGTGAGTGATTTTATTCCATAATGCAATGCCTCTTTCTAAAATTAAATATTCTTATGTTGTTAAAATAAATAAATCTTAAGAAGGTGGATTTTTCATAATTTTTTATCCCAAATTATACTAAAGTTAATATGAATAGTAAAATTTAAAATAAAAAATCCGTTTAAACTGTGTAAGAGAGTGTCCCCTCTATTTTTATGGCCCCTCTGGCGGAAAAGACAAAAGAGGGAGGAAGTTGGATGAGAGGGAAAGAGAATTTAATTAAAAAGAAAGTGAGAGGAGAGAGAGTACGTTGGTTCTGGAAGAAATGGGAAGCGCGTGGTGGAGAAAATGAGAGAGTTACAAGTTGTAAAAACATGGGTTCCACAGTGCGATTTGGCTTATTCTCATTGGTGAGAGCACAATTTCAGTGGCACTCTCAGCGTGTGTAATAATTGCTCAGTGTGAGCTAGCTTTTTCCGTGTTCGCTCTTTCCCTCTGACTTTCGTCACTCCCATATCTTCTTTACTTAGCATAACCTATAAATGTACAACTTCACTTGCACCATTCTTAAAAAACCCCAAGAGATACAGATAACATTATAACAAGTCTTCACCATTTCATAGCTACTGAACCCCATCACAAAGTTTCTTCCTTTCTCTTCAATCTTGATCCCCTTCCTCCATTCACACTTGAAAAAGAGAAAAAGTTTGGATTTTTTTTTTTTTCCCACTGATCATTCCAATGTTTTCACTCACGCATTCCTCATACCCGCATTCGCCGGCGTCCGACAGTGGCTGCGGAGTACGGTCAATGGTTATGTTGGACGAGGAGGTGTTACTGGCTTCGTGTCATCCGAAGAAAAGAGCAGGGAGGAAGAAATTCCGGGAGACTCGCCACCCTGTGTACCGGGGAGTTCGGTGGCGGAACTCCGGCAAGTGGGTGTGTGAAGTTCGTGAGCCCAATAAGAAAACAAGAATCTGGCTTGGGACGTTTCCGACGGCCGACATGGCGGCGCGGGCCCATGACGTGGCTGCGATAGCCCTCCGGGGCCGTTCGGCTTGTCTGAACTTCGCCGACTCGGCCTGGCGGCTGCCGGTGCCGGCGACGACCGGGGCAAAGGACATCCAGAGGGCGGCGGCGGAGGCCGCGGAGGCGTTCCGTCCGGGGAATGAGGGCGACGAGTTGAGTCCGGAGAACGCCGGGGAGGATGCGGCGGTGGGGATGCCGGAGTTGCTGAGGGACATGGCGGAGTCTGTGCTGATGTCACCTACTCATAGTATTGGGGATCTGTATCAGTATCAGTATCAGTATGAATATGGTGACGTGGAGGTGGATGATGCTGAGGTGTCATTATGGAGTTATTCAATTTAATTAGGAAAATATATATATTTATAACTATTTAAGGCCATGAGGGGGAGTGTGTGGTGTACACTTGAACTGGGACTGTACATTGTACTATCCCTCTTGGCACTAACTAATCAATCTCTAGTTCTAGAAGTGGCCAAGTGGATGGGGCTTGTTTAGATGGTTTTTTTCGTTCATTTTTTGTTCAATGTTTTGGTTGGAGGTGTGCGTACTTTAAAATTTATCAAGTACGGATACTAAATCCTACGCCAAAGAAAGAAAAAGATTCAATAACTAAATGCAGAATACAAGATTGCAAAAAACAAGGCGAGTTGTAAATTGTAAATCTAAATTAGAATCTGTTGACGTAGATGGCACATGGTCTTACATAAGCATATGTAATTTGATCAAGGTCAAATTTAACTTAATAGTGACTTGAAATTGTTATTATTTTGAGGGTCCCGGCCAATATTGCTTGTAACCGAAAACTTTGCGGGTCAATTTGCACCTTAATTTAAAACAAAAATGATGTGGATGACATAAGGGTTACTAGCTCTCTGCATATCCGATTAATTAATTATCAAACTTAACATATAAAATGATGGGGACAAATTTGCTAAAATTTAGAAATTTTCAAAGCAACATTGTTTCTCAAAAATATCTTTTGGGACAATATTTCTCATATATGACAATTTCTAGGATACATTGAGCATTCATGACAATTTCTAGGATACATTGAACATTAACTCTATATATATTAGTTATATGGTTTATACCATAGTAATATAACCCGGGCCGACCCAGCGGAGGTTAGCTTGGAACAGGTTTAGTAGGTCACCTATTCAAAATGCTAACAACCCGGGGCGATGCAGCCTCACAGGTCACTTGGTTGATCATGTTTATTTTTTAAAGATATCGGGTAAAAATTTCAAAAAGAAATATTGGTCAAAATTAATTATAATTTTGCTATTAATAAAAATAATTACTAGTTTATTGGTTGAATGACTTAGACATAAATAAATTATTACCATTTATCTATTTTAATATTTTATTATGAATAATATTTAATGATTACATATTATGGTGTCACTGGATAGTAGATTGGTATTATAATGTCAAAGAAATTGTAAATAATGTTGAATAAGTATGTGATTATTTTGTTAGTGATTCAAGATATTAAATCAATATTCAATGTATAATTTTTTTTTAAATTTTTTATTCTCTTTCAGTCTGACCCCAATTGACTCCAAATTGATCTACTGACCCTTAATTCACCACTGACCCAGACCAAGTTTGATAACCTTGTTTATACAACTAGTGCAAATTAACGAGGATAAAAAATCATCAGTTTTCTGCCAATATACATTCATTGGTCACATTGGATGTTTCTGTCGCTCAAATTGTCGAGTTGATTCTAACTACTAAATACATAAAAATCAGTTTTAGGATAATTACCATTAATCGGGGTGTAATAATGTTTAATTTAACTCAATAGGATAGTAATATAAAAAAAGTTTATAAGCTGTTTGACACATTGTAAAATATGAACTCAAGCAAAGCAGGACGCAGGAAGAAAATCATGTGGATATGAGTGAAAGGGTGAAACATCAAAATATGAAAATATCTCTCACAAGTAAAATCCATCTTATGCTTTAACTATTTGTTTTGTTATTGGCTGAGTTTTCTCCTCCTCGTACATTGAAAAAAAATCCGGACGTCACACTGACTCCAACCCAGAACAAAGCCCCCCTTGACTCATTTCGCTTATCCTTTCTCTTTCCTCATCACCACTCTATCCCCTTACTATTTTTTTACATAATCTTTTTTCTTATAAAAAAATATCTTATAGGGAGACAAACCCCAACACGTGCCATCAAGAGAGTTGATGAGGAACTCACGGCTGGTTCAAGTGTCAGCGAGCAATGCTTAGGTACTCTAAGAGTACCACTGAAATTGTGCTATGGCCAATGAGAATAAGCCAAATCGCACCGTGAGACCCATGTTTTTTACAGCATGTAACTCTCTCATTTTCTCCACCACGCGCTTTTAAATTCTGCCAGGAACGAACATACTCTCTCTCCTCTCACTTTCTTTTTAATTTAATTCTCTTCCTCTCTCATCAAACTTCCTCCCTCTTTTGTCTTTTCGCCAGAAAAGTAGAAAACTTTCCTCCCCTCTCAAGCTCTAACACTCTCATATAGTTCATACAGTTTTTTATTTTGAAATCTACTGTTATTATCAACTTAAGTATAATATGGGATAAAAAATTATGAAAAATCCACCTTTTTAGGTTTGTTTATTTTAGTAACATAAGAATATTTAATTGCATTGAAATACTCTCATCCATTCGGTGAGTGAGTTTATTCTTAAATGTAATGCCTCTATCTAATTTTTCTCAGAATTTCTCTAAATTATCCCATTAATAATCTTCAATAGTAAACAAGCAATAAATTGATGGTGGAATAAGGGTAGATGATTAGGGTAATTGATTTTGGTAATATGTGTGATTTTAACTAAGTTATCTATTATTGTTAATCTAATCGCATTAGGAAAATATGTTTTAAAGTTAAAGACAAAGGAGATATTTTTGTAGTAGGACATAAAATTATTAAATAATTTTTTATGTATTTAACAATTTGAATCATTTTTCAAACAGTACTCAATAGCCTAAAAGTACAATAAATTACTATTTAAAAACGCTGAGAGCTATTGAAAAAAATACTACTTTAGAGGCTGGTTGATATGAGGGGGAGGGGGGAATTTTTATTTCGTATAGGTTCAATTTAAAGGAATTGAGGAAGTGCTTATACAATTTTAACAAAGATAATATATAAGTGTATTAAAATTGAATTAATAAATCTAACAAAAGTTAATAAACTAAGAGAAGTCATGGTAAAAGTTTTTAACTAATTTAATAATATTATGTCCCACTAACAAAATCTCCCCTTTTTTATATATTAAGTGGTAATCAATGCCTAATTTGGAACATATTACCAAGTAATTTGGAACAAAAGGTTACTCTAGTTTCGTGGTCCGAGGCTTTCCCTCTCGACGTAAACGAGGCCTTGCACAACTAGATCATTTATGTGTTGGTACAAAATATCCCCTTTGTCCTTAAATATAAAACGTATTTTCTTATTTTGATTAGATTAATAATAATAGTTAAATTAGTTAAAATCACACATATTACTAAATCCAATTACTCTAATCATCTACCATTATTCCACTCTCACTCTCTTTTTTGTTTATTGTTGAAAAGCATTAATGAGAAAATTTGGAGAAAATTAGAAAGTGGTATTATATTTAGGAACAAACTTACTCACCAAATGGTTACTATATTTACGAAAGAAAGAAGGGGGTATTTCAGTTAAATCAAATGTTCTTATGTTGTTAAAATAAATAAATCTTAAGAAGGTGGATTTTTCATAATTTTTTATCCCAAATTATACTAAAGTTAATATGAATAGTAAATTTTAAAATAAAAAATCCGTATGAACTATGTAAGAGTGTCCCCTCTATTTTTCTGGCCCCTCTGGCGGAAAAGACAAAAGAGGGAGGAAGCTTAATGAGAGGGGGAAGATAATTAAATTAAAAAGAAAATGAGAGGGGATAAGTATGTTGGTTCTGGCAGAAATGGGAAGCGCGTGGTGGAGGAACTGAGAGAGATACAAGTTGTCAAAAACATGGGTCCCACGGTGCGCTTTGGCTTATTCTCATTGGTCAGAGCACAATCTCAGTGGCACTCTCAGCGTGTCTAAGAATTGCTCAGGGTCAGCTAGTAGCATTTTCCGTGTTCGCTCTTTCCCTCAGACCTTCGTCACTCCCTTCCCTTCCTTCCTTAGCATAACCTATAAATGTACAACTTCACTTGCATCATTCTTAAAATCCCCAAGAGATATCGATAACACTATCACAAGTCTTCGCCTTTTCATATCTACTGAACCAAACTACTGAACCCCATCACAAAGTTTCTTCCTTTCTCTTCAATCTTAATCTCCTTCCTCCATTCACACTTCAAAAAGGACAGAGAAAAACTTTGGATTTTTTTTTCTTCCCACAGATCATTCCTATGTTTTCACTCACGCATTCCTCATACCCTCATTCGCCGGCGTCCAACAGTGGCGGCGGAGTACTGTCAATGGTTATGTTGGACGGGGATGTGTTACTCGCTTCGAGTCATCCGAAGAAAAGAGCAGGGCGGAAGAAATTCCGGGAGACTCGCCACCCTGTGTACCGGGGAGTTCGGCGGCGGAACTCCGGAAAGTGGGTGTGTGAAGTTCGTGAGCCCAATAAGAAAACGAGAATCTGGCTTGGGACATTTCCGACGGCCGACATGGCGGCGAGGGCCAACGACGTGGCAGTGATCGCCCTCCGTGGCCGTTCGGCTTGTCTGAACTTCGCCGACTCGGCCTGGCGGCTGCCGGTGCCGGCGACGACTGAGGCAAAGGATATCCAGAGGGCGGCGGCGGAGGCCGCGGAGGCGTTCCGTCCCGGGGTGGGGTTGAAGGGCAACGAGTTAAAGCCGGAGAACGCCGGGGGGGAGGAGGCGGCGGTGGGGATGCCGGAGTGGCTGAGGGACATGGCGGAGGCTGCGCTGATGTCACCTACTCATAGTATTGGGGATCAGTATGAATATGGTGACGTGGATGTGGATGATGCTGAGGTGTCATTATGGAGTTATTCAATTTAATTAGGAAAAAATATATATTTATAACTATTTAAGGCCGTGAGGGGGAGTGTGTGGTGTACATTTGAAGTGGGACTGTACATCGTACTCCCCCTTTTGGCACTGACAAGTCAGCCACTAGTTCTAGTCTTCCAGAAGTCTAGTTCTCGTCTTCTCGAAGTGGCCAAGTGGATGGGCTTGTTTGTTTAGATGGTTTTTTTGTTCATTCTTGTTCAATGTTTTGGTTGGAGGTGTCCGCACTTTAAATTTTATCATGTACGGATGCTAGATCCTATGCCAAAGAAAGAAAAAGATTCAATAACTAGATGCAGAATACAATGAGGGAGATTGCAAAAAACAAGGCCAATTGTAAATTGTAAATCTAAATTAGAATATATATTGAAGTGGATGATGGCACATGGTCTTATTATATAAGCGTATTTAATTTGGTTAATTAACAGTCAAATTTAACTTAATAGTCACTTGAAATTGTTATTATTTCGAGCATCCGAGGCAATATTGCTTATAAGTGAAAATTTTGGGAGCCAATTTGCACCTTAACCTAAAACAAAAATGATGTGGATGACATAAGGGCTACTAGCTCTGCATATTTGATTAACTAATAATTAAACTTAACCTATATAATAATTGGGATAAATTTACTAAAATTTAGAAATTTTCAAAGCAACATTGTTTCTCAAAAAAAATTTTGTGACAATATTTCTTATACATGACATTTTCTAGGATACATTGAACATTAACTCTATGTAAATTAGTTATTTGGTTTATACCATAATAATATAACCCAGGACCCGAGCCGACCCAACGGATGTTAGCAGGGAACCGGTTTAGTAGGTCACTTACTCGAGATGCCAACAACCCGGGGTGATGCAGCCTGGCAGGTCATTTGGTTGATCATGTTTATTTTTTAAAGATATCGGGTATAAATTTTCAAAAGTAATATTGGTCAAAATTAATAATAATTTTGCTATTAATAAAAAATAATTACTGGTTTACTGGTTGAATGACTTAGACATAAATAAATTATTACCATTTATCTATTTTGATATTTCATTAGGAATAATATTGATTGATTACATATTATGGTGTAACTGGATAGTAGATTGGTATTATAATGTCAAAGAAATTGTAAATAGTTTGAATAAGTATGTAATTATTTTGTTAGTGATTCAAGATATTAAATCAATATTCAATGTATAATTTTTTTTTAATTTCTTATTCTCCTTCGGTCTGACCCTGGTTGATTCCGACTTGATCTACTGACCCTTAATTCACCACTGACCCGGACCAAGTTTGATAACCTTGTTTATACAACTAGTGCAAATTAACGAGGATAAAAAATCATCAGTTTTCTGCCAATATACATTCATTGGTCACATGGGGGTTTCCGTTGCTCAAATTGTAGAGTTTTTTTTTTTTGCCAAAGCTCAAATTGTCGAGTTGAGTCTAGCTACTAAATACATAAATCAGTTTTAGGATAATTACCATTAATCAGGGTGTAACAGCTTTTAAATTTAACTCAATAGGATAATAATATAAAAAAGTTCATCAGCTGTTTGACATGTGGTAAAATATGAACTCAAGCAAAGCAGGATGCAAGAAGAAAATCATGTGGATATGAGTGAAAGGGTGAAACATCAAAATATGAAATTATCTCTCACAAGCAAACTTCAGCTTTCTATTAATAGGCTGAGTTGTCTCCTCCTCGTACATTGCAAAAAAAGCTCCCCACTTCACACTAACTCCAACCCAAAACAGAGCAATTCTTAGGTACTCTGGGAGTATGAGGTAATTTATGCTTTGACTAATGAGAAGCCTCCAAGTCATGTGGTGTCACCGGCCCGACCGAATGAACCGTTTGAACCATGACTCGCTAACCTTTCCGACTCGACATCCGGTCCGGCTTTTAAAACTTTGATAATATTATGTCCCACTAACAAAATATCTCCCGTTTTTCATATATTAACTGGTAGACAGTGCCTAATCTGGATCATATTACCAAGTATCCGAATAACTGGTTATCTTAGTTTCGGGGTTCGCGACTTTCCTTCTCGACACAAGCAAAGCCTTGCACCACTAGATCATTTATGTGTTAGTACAAAATATACCCTTTGTCCATAAATATAAAACATATTTTCCTAATTTGATTAGATTAACAATGATAGTTAAATTAGTTAAAATCACACATATTACCAAATCCAATTACCCTAATCATCTACCCTTATTCCACCTTATTCTCTTTATTGTTTATTGCTGAAGAGCATTAATGATATAATTTAGAGAATATATGAGAAAAATTAGAAAGAAAGCATTACATTTAAGAATAAACTTACTCATCAAATGGTTACTATAGTTACGAAAAAAAGGGAGTATTTTAGTGAAATTAAATATTCTTACGTTGTTAAAATAAATAAATCTAAAAAGGTGGATTTTTCATAATTTTTTGTCCCAAATTATACTAAATTTAATATTAATAGTAAATTTTAAAATAAAAAAATCCGTATGAACTATGTGAGAGTGTTAGTGGTTTTTTTTTCTGGGAAAAAAAAAAGTTAGATGAGAGAGAAGGAGAATTTAATTTAAAAGAAAGTGAGAGGAGAGGAGCACGTTGGTTCTAGCAGAAATGGAAAGCGCGTGGTGGAAAAAATGAGAGAGTTATAAGTTGTAAAAACATGGGTCCCACGGTGATATTTGGCTTATTATCATTGGTGAGAGCACAATTTAAGTGGCACCCTCAGCGTGTGTAATAATTGCTCAGCGTGAACTAGCTTTTTCCGTGTTCGCTCTTTCCCTCAGACTTTCGTCACTCCCTTATCTTCCATTTAGCATAACCTATAAATGTACAACTTCACTTGCATCATTCTTAAAATCCCCAAGAGATATCGATATCACTATACTGAACCAACCTACTGAACCCCATCACAAAGTTTCATCCTTTCTCTTCAATCCTAATTCCCTTCCACCATTCACACTTGAAAAAGAGAAAAAGTTTGGATTTTTTTTCCCCACTGATCATTCCTATGTTTTCATTCACGCATTCTTCATACCCTCATTCGCCGGCATCCGACAGTGGCGGCGGAGTACGGTCAATAATTATGTTGGACGAGGAGGTGTTATTGGCTTCGAGTCATCCGAAGAAAAGAGCAGGGAGGAAGAAATTCCGGGAGACTCGCCACCCTGTGTACCGGGGAGTTCGGCGGCGGAACTCCGGAAAGTGGGTGTGTGAAGTTCGTGAGCCCAATAAGAAAACGAGAATCTGGCTTGGGACGTTTCCGACGGCCGACATGGCGGCGAGGGCCAACGACGTGGCAGTGATCGCCCTCCGGGGCCGTTCAGCTTGTCTGAACTTCGCCGACTCGGCCTGGCGGCTGCCGGTGCCGGCGACCACCGGGGCAAAGGATATCCAGAGGGCGGCGGCAGAGGCCGCGGAGGCATTCCGTCCGGGGACAGAGTCGGAGGGGGACGAGTTGAGGCCGGAGAACACCGGGGAGGAGGCGGCGGTGGGGATGCCGGAGTGGCTGAGGGACATGGCGGAGACTGCGCTGATGTCACCCACTCATAGCATTGGGGATCAGTATGAGTATGAGTATGGTGACGTGGAAGTGGATGATGCTGAGGTGTCATTATGGAGTTATTCAATTTAATTAGGAATATATATATAACTATTTATTATTTAAGGCCATGAGGGGGAGTGTGTGGTGTACATTTGAAGTGGGACTGTACATTGTACTATCCCTCTTGCCACTAACTAGTCCTAGAAGTGGCCAAGTGGATGGGCTTGTTTAGATGATTTTTTTGGTTCATTTTTGTTCAATGTTTTGGTTTGAGGTGTCCGTACTTTAAATTTTATCATGTACGGATGTTAAAACCTTCTTCAAAATAGAAAGAAAAGATGTTCAAAGTTCTCTGTGAAAGGTTCCATAGAATCCAGATTTTGAGCTGAGTATTGTATGAAACTCAGAAATTAAATATCGTGTTATAAGTATTCACTAATGCATAGTTCTTATAAAAATATAGGGGCTATCATATCTCATGAATTACGGGAAATCAATTTAAGGTCTCAGAAGAATTGCAATGACAAAAAAAGAAAATCTCTATAACAAACATGTAACATAAATTTGTTGTCATTTACTGTAGTAAAACTCCTCCTTTTATGTTAATATAACTTGTTGTAAGACTACTTGTCTTCTTGTGTTAATAACTTGTAAGACGTTTTATTGCTTACTCTACTTTAGAATTTCGTAGTGATTTTTCCTATTTGTTAAGGAAACCTGTATTTGTACAATTTTGGATGCCTCATGAATGAATGCCCTTTAAGTCGTGTTCAATACAATGTTATATCTACTACAACAATTCTCATTCATAATTAACCAGTTTTGTGTGCATTATCTTGACAATTGACATGCAGTTGCTGAAGGAAGAGTTGAATGCTCCATGATAACTCTGAAAATTACGTACGAAATACTCACTCCACTCCTAATTATAAGATCAAGTTAATTTTTTTTTCGATAAATTAAGGATCCAAATAAATCATCTTAAATTGTTTATATTTATCTTTTCTCCTTAAAGTTAATTTATTTACTTATAAACTAACCTATAATATAATTATATGTAGCGTATATTACAATTTAGTTGTCTAATTTGTTTCCTTTACTTCCACAAAAAAGTCAACTTGATCGTATCATTATAACCGAAAGGAGTACCTAGTCTCGAACTGACAAAAATCTCTCTTAAAGATGATTAATATGATGTCTTCGTATCCATTTTAAGATCACAAGGTATAATAATTTCAACATTACATGTATTGACTATCTTCATCCTCTATCATTGTTTTCATCATTGCATTTTGTTTTGGACAAGGATCATCAAAAAATCAGACCGGTCATTGAACCAGCTAAAACAGTGATTACAAGGGTATGTGGTTTAACCAAGGTCAACCTGAGATCAGACCGGTAGTTACTAAAATAATATAATTTAATTAAAATGAAGAAAAAATCGATATTTGACTATAAAACACTCATTTAAATTAAATTTATTGATTATTAATAAATGAAGTATATTAAAAATTATTAGATATAAATTAGTTATTAAAAAATTATTAGATATGAAATCATAAAACTTGTTTAAAAGATGGTGTAGATCAGTTTGATTTAAATTGACTGATTTTCATTCGCATTTATTTCTCTTGCGTAAATTAATGTAAACAATAATTATTAATTAGGGACTGGCAAAATGAATTAGGGAGAATTTGTCGTTGAGGCCGACACTTTAGGGATCAGAATAGAAATTGCCAAAGGAGAACAAAAAGGAACCACAAATGTGACGACCAAGGAGGGCCAAGGTGGGGAGATAACGGCAGAGAGAAAGTAAAAAAGTAGATAATAGAGTAGCAGTCGGACTCTCTCAATTATTGCTTCAGCCATTACAACTTTTCACTTTCGCTCTCATATGGTCATGTTCGTTGTGGGTTGTTTGCTGAAGATTTCGTTTAAGGGTGATTGAATCTTATTCACAGGCAGGTCGTAGCCTTGAATTTCTCCCTGATCAGACCTTTCACCTTCTTTTGTCCATCTGCCATCGCCTTTCTCCCTTCATTTTTCAGCATTGGTCGGTGAGATTTTAAACAAAAAGTTTCTTTAAAAAAAACCGGCGAGCCGCTCAAACCCGCGAGTTTCTCGGTTTTGACCGGTTTATCCAGGGCCAGGGCGGCTCAAATGAGTCAACCTAGCCCCCATTCTAATGCTGAACCAGACCGGACTCCTGGCAGGTTCACCGGCTTCCAGCTTGAACCAGCCAGTCAAATTCGATTTTTTGAACACTAGTTCTAGGAGTTCAGGAGCAAGACTGCAAGAGAGGCAAACACGTCATTCCACAAAATGAGGTGTGACTATTCTTTATCTCAAACCAACCAAAAGAAAATCAAAATTTTGAAATTATGGGGAGATGATATAAATAGATGGTAAGCAATTAAGATATAAAATTACATAATATAAAGTGAAACAATAACACTGCTAGTGAAGCCTTCTCGAATGCTTCTTCCAGAATTTATAAAGAAAATATGACAAGTTACTGCCGTGCCTGTGATTCAATATGGCCAGCAGCTTCCTCAAGAGATAGGAGCTCCTGCAGAAGGGAAGCAAGCTTGGCATCATTGTCTTGTTGAATTTGGGATGGAACCTTCTCTCTGTAACCTGAAGCATTTATTGTCTTCTCCAACCTCTCCTTTTGCCTGCAATATCATTAAAGTAAAACCTAAATTTCTCATAATCCGCAACAAATAAGTGGTTATATTTATATATTTCGTTGGTTATTGTTCACAAAAGCAATGTTGGATTAACTTACTTCTTGAACTCATCTATCTTCTTCTTGATCTTTCCTAGCTCTGCTTCAGCAGAAATGGATCCTTGAAGCTCCATATAAACAGATAGGTTCTCATTCACAACAGAAACAGCAAACCCAGAAGGAAGAGCGTCGTTTTCATTTATCACCTGTGGACCATAAAGCATTAAAGGTGAACATAGAATATATAACAAATTAGTGGTAAGCATCATATACAAGAAAATAAAAGAAATGCATGTGACAGCACAAGAAATCCATTCCAAGCAGATTATCGAACTTACTGTCAAAGATGATAGATTTGCTAGAGTTACAATGTCCAAGTGATGGTTGTTAATAATCTCTCCAACCACTTGTGTTCGGCAAAGCACAAAAGCCGGTCGCCTAACAAAACAAGCATTGAATTCTAAATCAGCAAAGCGTGATTAACCAAATATCTACGAAGTTATTAATGATGGTGTTTAAGGTTTGACAAATACATTCACACAGTTCTATTTGAAAGAACGGCCCCCTACAGCCTCCCAACAAACTTATGGCCAAGGAGAATCAATTCAATCTCCTCCAACTTTCCAAAAATACAATAGATTTGCTTCACAATTTAAAGAGAAAGCAGCAAAATTATAATGATAAAGATTGCCTTTTCACAGATGCAATTTTCAGCAATGAAAGGAATTTCTCCCTCTCTTTGGCCTAAAAGAATTCAATAACAGATGCAATTTTCAGCATTGAAAGGAATTTCTCCCTCTCTTTGGCCTAAAGGAATTCAATAACATATTTTCGAAAAGATATAAATATGCAAGCTGATGGGTGCGTATTATTTTTAATTAATATAAGCAATCTCTCCTAATTTATTTTACTAGCAACTATCTCACTAGCAAATAAACTAGAAGCCAAGAGAAAGGAGAATCTCCATAAAAACTCAATAATCACTTTATTGAATTCATGAATATTGCTAACTGATAGGACTAGCTATATATAGAGAAATTACAATAGAAAGAGTCCTAGAGCTAATAGGAAAATATCTCCTATAGATAGATACATATCATATCTCCTAAAGATATGAATATATCTTTCAATCGAAAAAAAAGATATGAATATATCTCTATACGAATATTCAAATTCAAATTAGAAAATATCCCCAACAAATTAATCTAGATAATATCCTATTTAAATATTCAAATTCAAATGAGAAAATATCCTAACTAACTATCCTAAATAATAAGGAAACAAATTCAAATTCAAATAAATTTAAATAACTAAACTAATTCAGAATATTAATAAAACAAATAAGTAATTTCCTAATTTCCTATCTTCAGCCTCTTGTATGTCTGGATCGTATCACAAGCAAATAACAAGTCCCCCATCAACTTGGTCCAAATTCCATGATACTTGAGATATGGATTAAAAAGGTACAAAGATCCTCTAATATGTATGCTGCATTTTTCTCTTGGAAAAGTAAAACCGGCACTTCACTATGGATCAGTGAAAATCAACCCCCTTTCTATCAAAGGTCATTTGATTTTCACCCCCAAAAGTGCAATCTGCACTAACGAGGAGCCAAATCCGATACATGAAGTCTTGTGATTAGAAATGACAGGCATGGACACCAGCTTTTGGACCAGTCAAATGGTTAAAAATTTAAATGCTGAAGCTATATGCATCAGGCTATGCACTTTCCTTTCCCATATTGAACTATTTTTCAAAAAAAAAAAAAAATGGAAAGGATGAATACATTATGACAAAAGGGAGAGCAAGAAAGATGAGGCTGGAATGAAAACAAATGTTTCCACATACTTGTCCCGTCTTTCATTTGCCAAAGACCTGAGAGACTTGACCACAGACTCCACAAGATCCATAGCATTCTCCACCACTTCATTGTTCCAACTCTGAGATTAAAATAAAATATTTATTACCAATAACATATAAGATTATCTGTTAAGTGTTAACTAACAGCCTAAGCATGTCAATAACTCGTACAATGATAATAGCAGCTAAATTCGCTACGTCATGCCAGATATTTTGAGAAGACAAGAGGAAAAACAGAAACAAAGTGGCTCTTTTAAAAAAATGTAATTGAATGAGAACATAAACAAAAGGTATGACAGTATTTGGCAAAGTAGTTGATATTCACTAAGCGAAAATATTAAGGAAAACTAACCTCTACAGCTGTTGGATAATCACATATCATGATTGATTCTGCTTTCTTAAATTCCCTTGACGAAGGAAGGCGCTGCCACAATTCTTCCGTGACAAAGGGCATAAAGGGATGAAGGAGCCGCAGGCCAGTATCAAGACAAAACCACAAGGTATCTTGTGCAAAGCGTCTTTCAGAAGTAAACTTAGGGTCGTAACCGGTGAAATAAGGCTTAATCACTTCAATGAAGACATCACACAATTGATACTGCCACCAAGAATACACAGCAGTGGTAGCATGAGAGAAATCATATGATTCTAAGGATTTCACTGCCTTAGATATTGTTTTATTTAACACTGAGAGTATCCACTGACAGCTAAATGGAAGAACACTGGGAGTCAAACTTGCGGGAGGAATATAATCATCTCCAAGTTTGCTCATAGCAAATCGTACTGCATTCCACAATTTATTACACCACTGCCGGTACCCAACAACCCTTAGGATATCTAGGTTGATTTTGTCAGACTGAAACAAATGACAACAGGGCAAAAATAAGCAGGAAAAAAATTAACTAAGGTTGTGTGTATAATCAGTCAATTGGAGAATGCTATTGAATACCAGCGACCAAATACCTGTGCTGTATATGAGACAAGTGCAAAACGGAGAGCATCAGCACCACACTCATCAATGCCTTTTGGAAAGTCCTTCTTCTGACCTTCTTTGGCAACAGCTAATTCTTTTGGGTCCAGGTTACCTTCTTCTAACCTCTTATGTAGACCTTCTAGAGATATGCCATTGATCACTTCAATAGGATCAATAACATTTCCCAAGGACTTGGACATCTTACGACCATGTGCATCTCGAATCATGGGATGAAAATAAACCTGCATTGAGATGTAAAGATTTTTATCATGTCAATGACCTAGGATTTCTTAAGCACGGATCAAGAATCAATTCATAGCAGGATTTTATGTGATAATGGGGCTGAGTATTGTAATTAGATTCTGCACACATTCACCTTTCCAAAAGGAACATCACCACCCAACTTCATCCCTAACATCACCATGCGGGCAACCCAGAAAAAGATAATATCATGACCAGTTTCCAGAATGGAAGTTGGGTAAAAGGCCTTCAGGTCTTCTGTCTCATCAGGCCAGCCTAGTACAGTCAATGGAAACAAACCAGAAGAGAACCACGTATCAAGAACATCTGGATCCCGGCTTAAATTAAACTTCTGTCCAATATACTTTCGGCTAGCCTCCTCCTGAGCCTCCTCTTCACTTCTTGCCACTACCCAGTGATCACTGTAAGCACCAAATTCCTTCAGGATGTCATCCTCTAAAGTGACATACCATGCAGGTATTTGGTGACCCCACCATAGCTGTCGAGAAACGCACCAATCATGTATATTTTCAAGCCACCTGTAAAATTCTAGCTTGATCAACTTGTGGTTCAATATATAATTCATTAAAGACCCAATAGAATCACCAAGTTCAGCAAATCATAAGTGTCCGCTTAGGATTCACTTCAAGTTCACATCTCATGCAATAATTTATAACAAAAATTTGTTCAGATAATTGATTATTTCATACTGGGGGTAAAGAAGATGGAATAACCAGAGTGTACAAGCACCATTTCTCTATTCCGTTAAAACCAATAACAATGTCTTCAGTTTTGATCCATAACAGTAGAGTGTGGTGACTAAAAATAATTTAGATATAAGTTCTAATTTGCACATAATTAATGACATAATGCTTAATGTCTTTCCATTGCCCATCACCCAGTTTCTCAGACTTCAGCTCTACCATGCGTTGCCAAACTCAATCTTAAGATATTTCTTGCCAGTAAAATAATATATAGGAATGTTAATAAATTATCATTTCTACAAGGAAGGACTAACTGCATTTCGGTTTTAAACCTTAAATTTTGGAGAATTAATCGGGAGAATAAGTTGTGATTTCTCATCATTATAAATGGTAAAAATTAACCAAAGCCAACAAAACAGGATATTCGTACCTCTTCCATTCAGCTGAATATTGTTTTGGAATGATCTCTATCTTTTTGTTTTCCTCATCCATAACAGCATGTAGAGCTTCGTTTGCCAAATCATTGCACCTGACATACCACTGAGGCTTAATCATGGGTTCCACAACATCATTGCTTCTTGAACATACACCAAGGCGCATCTCATTGTTTTCAGAACCTCTGTAAAGGCCCTAAATGAATGCAGAATATAAATGAAACATGAGTCACCAAAATTCTTTAAATCACCAATCATCACACAGATGTTGAGAGACATACCCAATAAGATTTACAGATATACAAGTATCACGCAAAATTAATATTCCATTATTACATGAAAAACTTGATAAATTGACATGTCTTATGCCAAAAGAAGCACATCAATGTGCGTTATATGCAAAGTAAAAAGGGGAATAAATATGCACTAATACCAAGCAATCACTAGTCAAATTCAACATGCTGACACATGCACAATCTGAATATATCTCACATGTTTCTTGGCCCAAGATACCAAAGGCTTCATATTCTAAAGAACCAATACCTTCTTCTGTAAAGCTTCTGCCACAGCCTCTCGAGCTTTAAATCGTGGCATGCCCACAAATTCAGAGCCTCCATTGGTATTAATTTTCCCATCATCAGTGAAAATATTAATGAACTCAAGATTGTGCCGTTTTCCAACCGCAAAATCATTTGGATCATGAGCAGGGGTAATCTGCAAGGAATTAGCCATAAAAATCATAGCATGATATCAGTTGAAAAGGAATTGGTATGCAGAAAATAAAATCACACACATAAAGATATTACCTTAACCGCCCCAGTCCCAAATGTTGGATCAACAAGAATAGCATCACAGATTATAGGAAGCTTTCTACCATTAAATGGATGGATGGCAAATTTCCCATGCAACTTCTTATATCGTTCATCATCAGGATGAATAGCAATAGCAGTATCACCAAGCATAGTCTCTATTCGAGTTGTGGCCACAACAATTTCACCAAGGTTCCCTTCCATAGGGTAAGCAAATTTTGTTAAAACTCCAAACTCTACTGCTTTATCATATCCAGGAACCTTCAGCAGAGTCCTTTCTTTAATATCAATATAGTCCACCTGCATGCAACATCCAATTACATAAGTTTTTTTTACACTAAAATAATTTATATACATAATTCATCACTGCCTACCTCAATATCAGATATTGCTGTTAGTAGAACACAGTCCCAGTTCACTAACCGAAGGTCCCTGCAACAGTGATACCACAATAATGACATCTCCAAAAATAGGACATGTAGACCCAGTATTAATATAAACAATTTGGTGGGAAATTGAGAGATTTGAGGAATACTCAATATTTTCTCATTAAATTAAATAATGGCAAACCAGTATTCTGTATTTTAATTCATTTACATAAAAGTCACAATCTCACAGAGAGAGCGAGATCTGATTATTGAATGAACAATTCCCATAATTTGCACCATCTTGAACAGTTCCCCACTAAACTGCTTTCATATGAAAACAAGGTGTAAAGATAAGCAATCACACTGTTATATGATTAGGGTAGCATAAAAAACAATCCATGACCTGGGTTTTTTTTTTTTGTATCGATTTTACCCCACATAAATTGTCATTCACCAATCCTTTGCTTCAAACTTGCATTTCCCAACATTTCACCACAGTTTTGCTATGAGCCATGCCTTAAGACATTACATACTAAAAAATTGTTGCATGTGGTTATATTATATCTGTTCAGATTTAGATGCTCCCAGCATCAACACACCTATAGATAAGGCCTTGCTTATATAGCCTCACAAAAGCCTCAGTAACAGCCTTTGATCTTCTTTCATCCATTGTGAAGCTCTGAAGATAAAGGCAGGCAGGATTAATATGAAAGCCAAATATGACTTTTGGATGCCATGAGAAAGATATACAAAACTATTGATTAAACTCTTGGAAGTAATAATTTATATATTTACCTCACGAGACCAATCCAAAGAGGCTCCTAAGCGACGTAATTGCTGTAATATTGTTCCCCCATACTTATTTTTCCATTCCCAAACCTATTGTGCCAAGATTTACCAAGGTAGATTTTACTAGTACGGACAGATAAATAGAAATCTTCAAATTACAAAGTAAGGTGACTTGAAAGTTGCTTTACAGAATATACCTCAGATATAAATCTATCACGACCCAAATCATGCCTCGTTAAATGCCTTTCACGCATTATCTTCTTCTCCACAACAACCTGTCACCACAATCACACTGTCATCAACTCACAAATAAAAGGAACACCAGTACGAGTTGGGAACTAATGTTTTTAAAATCAAACCTCACATAGTTTAGATAATACATGAACAAAAAAATTCATCTAGACAACATTAAATGGCGTATGCAGCTAAAGAATGAGCAATAAACAGAGGATGGCACTCCTGTATAACCCTTCTTAGAGATCCACAATGGATGATAAATACCAAGAGAGCTAAGAACTGTATAAACTTTGTTCTACTTGGAAATAAAACCTGTGTTGCAATCCCTGCATGATCCATCCCAGGCACCCATAATGCATTATATCCAGACATTCTACGCCATCGAATAATTGTGTCCTGCATACAACAAATAAGATTCAGATGATTGGTTTTAAACAGCTAAACTAAATTCTCATTTTACATATATACAACCTCTATTGCAGCTGTGAGGGCATGACCAATGTGGAGAGCACCAGTCACATTCGGCGGAGGCAGTACCTGAAAACACAGCACAATCACATTGATCTGTGGTGCTCAAATTGATAACAACAAGCTAAATAAAGAACACATGTGCTAATTCCCACACCTCTTGAATGTCCAACCATAATTAAGACTTCCCCTGAATGTTAAAATTAATGAAATGGCAAATTAAGTTTATATTGGACATAAACATCAAGATCATGACCCAACCTTTCCAATGAATGCATCATATTTATGAATATATAAGTCTTGTGTTACTTATTTAGTACTTCGTATTCAGTGAAATAAAGCGCATAACTTAAATCTTTTTAGAACTAGCGCAAGATACCATATTTCTGATAGCATGCCACACCCTCTTCTGATTTATGGTACAAGGAAGAAAAGTGGCAGCACAGCAGAGAATGAAAGAGCAGGAGGTTCTCATCAAATTTCCAAAAGGGTGATGGTTAATAGGAAAGTTAACGAGGAAAACTGTCAATAACCCATTCTATGTGTTTCATCTAAGTCTTATATGTGTTTTTAAGTCAGTTAAGTGTTGTATTGGTGTATGTTAGGGATAACTGGATAAGATTCTCTCCTTCTTTAAACTTTATATCAAAAACTAATTTGAGATTTGATGTGCAGAGATCTCATCCTATAAAAATATAAATGACTAAAAGTAATACCGTTGGATTTTCACTTTGATAGACTTTTGAAGAAAATGGGTGTAAGACAGGGGAAGGATAACTTCCAATATATAGTGCAAGGCTACTCGACACTCCATTAATCACCTTAAATTGCGGATATAAATCTCAATGTTGCATGTCGTTAGAAAATTGGACCAGAAAACAATGGCATAAGACACTAACACAGGAAATCCAGTAAGATGCTCACAATAACAAATGGTGGTTTGGAGCTGCTGGCATCTGCCACAAAGAACCCTGTTTTCTCCCACCATTCATACCACCTAAATATTTAGCAAAATAGAAAAGATAAGGACTTGATATAACCAAAAAAAAAAAAAACATAGTTCATATGAAGATGGACGCAGCACTCACGACTTCTCCACCGCACGGGGACTATACTGTTTAGCCATTTGACGAGACATAAGTTTCTTCTGACCTGAAGGAGTGTCAGGGTCGATAAAATCTTCAGGGTTCTCATCATCTGTGCGTTTTACATTCTTCCTTTCACTCTTTTTGGAGGCATTAGATGATTTTTGTTCCTGTTCCTAAAGCCGGGGGGGGGGGGGGGAGTGGAAATTCTGATCGTTACTCCAATAACATATTGATCAGATAGGTAAAAAAAAAAAAAAAAAAAGTAAATCAACGCTGAACTTGCACAGCTGGGAAGGGAAATTCAATCACCTGACGCTTAGCAGCTTTCTCCAAAGCTTTCATTTTCTTCAATTCCTTTTCTCTAGCCTGCCACAAAGCCAGCAACATCGTCACATTAGAAAAATGGGAACATCTTATTTTTTTAAAGAAAAAAAATCATCTTTAGTGCGACAACTGCATTTATCAGCAATCAAACAGAAGCTGAATGCGTAAATGGATGAAATGAATACAATGGATAGACAAGAAAAGCCACAAATTTCTGATCAAAGTCCTAAAAACTGTGGAAAAGGAAGGAGATAGTAATGGAGACCTTCTCTTCTTTCTTCTTCTTCTTCTCGGGGTCTTCCACCTCAACTTTCTTGTCCGGTTCCATTGTTAGAGATCAGAGAAGCTGTTGTGTGAAGGATTCGATTCGGAGAAGTGTGAGAGATAAGGAAGCTGAAGAATAACGGCACTTGGAAAACCCTAGACGGCGCGCTTGATGAAGGAATAAACGACAGTTAGTGCGTTGGCAATTCAGCAACACGCTAAAACTACGGACCAATCAGATTTTAGGGTACTTAACTTTAATTTGATTAAATTAAAGGTGTAATTAAATTAGTTAAAACTACATGATATCACCAATGTACCTACTCACCTACCTTTATCCTTATCCTCTCTCACATGGTTGTTTATTACTCCCTCCGTCCCATAATATAAGGTCCATTTTTTAATGACCTTGTCTCAAAATATAAGGTCTTATTTGACCTTGTTTGAGTAATAAATGCATTTTTCCCCATTTTACCCATGCATTAATTTTCCAACACATTATCTTTCATCTTCTTTTCATAATTACCATCTCTCTAACTCTTTCATAAATAATGGTGCTTTTGGGGAAAAAAATGATATATTTCTTACACATTTATTGTTTTTAACCAATTTTAACTAATTTTTTAGGAACCTATAATTCGGTTAAAAACACCTTGTATATTGGAACGGAGGGAGTATTTAAGAGCATTAATAGAAATTATTTGGGGGAAAATTGAGAACAATTACAAAGAGGTTTTATATTTATAACCAAACTTATCTCCCTAGATAGGTCATATATTTAGGACAGAGAGAGTACTAGTATTCAGGTAAAAAAGAGAGGGAATATGTTTGAATCCATACTTTTAAAAATTCCTAATTAGATGAATTCATTGATTTTACCTATATAGAGGGTACAATCGAGTAGGGCTGCACAAAAACCCGGAGACCCGGTGGCCCGCCCGGACCCGGCCCGGCCCGAAGGCAATTTGGTCCTGGGACATATTGGCCCGGAACCATAACCAAACAGGACGGGACCAGGGCATAGGTATTAAGACCAGAGGCCCGGCCCGGCCCGGCCCGGAGATATAATTATTTTTTTAAAAAAATAATTTCTTTTTCCCAATTTAAAAATATACCATATAATATTTAATACTTAATACACAATGTAAAAATATTTAATTAATTATTTTTCCCAATTTCTTTTATTTTTTAATTTATTTCATAATATTTTACATTATTTTTTACTAAAATTAAAAAGGTTTAGGACCAATGGGACATATCCTGTGGCCCGGAGGACATGTCCCGCCCGGTCTTGGTCCCGGGCCAAACGAGACCGGGCCGGGCTTCGGGCCAAGAAAGCTAGCCCAGAGATTTTTAGGACGGGACTCACGGCATATACCTAGCCCGGTCCCGCCCGGTCTTTGTGCAACTCTACAATCAAGTATATATTAACATTAGGACAAATAGGTATAATCGACATATTGAGAAGTCTTTAACTAGACTTCTTAACGTAACTATGGATTTATTAAAAGTGTATGCCTAAATTTGGATTTAGGTGTTTCAAATTGATTTAAATTGGATTTGCCTAAAAAGTTCTCATAAGATAATTTATATTAAAAAAAGTTAAAGGAGCTTTTTTGCCCATAAAAAATTAAAGGAATTAATGAGTGTTTCAATTTTTTGTTGTTATTAAATTCAACCATTGAGTAATCAAACCTTGAGTTAGCACTTAGCAGTAAGAATCGTTCCTTCTAAGTCTAGTTAAACTAACTATGGTAAGGTACTTTAAATTGCATCATGTTATTGTACTTCATCAATATTTAAATAAATTATTAATAAAAAAATATGTTCAACAACTTTATTAAGTTTTTTTTTTTTTTTGCTCTTTCTACTGTTGATTCAATTTTGTTTACTAATGACTCCCTATATTTAGTATTTTTTAGAAATATTTTATTATATTTAAAGAGTCGTCAATTCAAAAATTAAAAGATTTTGTTAGAATTTGATGAGATATCAATTTGACATATTATTTGAGGATTTCTTTTAAAAATATCATATCTCTAATTAAAATAGGAAAGCTATCAAAAACAAAAAAAAATGTGAATATTTGAAAAAGAAAAAAAAGTTTCACTTTATTTTTTTTTATTATTATTATTTTGTGGAATTCTGTTTATAAAAATTCAAAAAAATATGAATATATTTTCATTAAGTATGAATGAATCTATTTGTAGCTATAATTTATGACTAATAATCCTCTTTCTTGTCTTCCAAGAAAGGTTGCATAGTCAACGCAAAATTGAGGCATAAATTTTTTCTTTGGACAAAACTCTTCATGACCAGCGTCCAATCTCGAAAGTGGTCGATATAGAACAATTTTCTTCTAGTTTTTCGCTGCATTTGGACTCAAATCAAGAAATTTACATTCCCGTCAGATGCGAGTGTGTCACCTAGCTATCCCCACAACAAAAAATAAAATAAAATTGAAGCTACCTAATGTCCTGTACCATTGAAAAGTTTTGCGAGGTCACACACGCACTATGGTAAGCAATCTGAGACAGGAAACTGATTTTTAGGTTTTCTGACCAACAAGACAGGAAGTTGACTTTGATGCTCACAAGTTTAGACTTGCGTATTACATCCAAAAAGTAGAAGCAAAATTTGCTGCCACAGTTTCATGCAGTCAGAAATTTCACTTTTTCGTTAGAGAATCACATTCCTTAAGTTTTTTCCATTCACAAAAATTTAAACTCCAGATCTAAATCCTTCCTTTAGTTCAATTTCTCTCAACTTCAATCACAGTTGAACCCTTAAATTTATTTGATCCAATTTTAATTATGACAAAAGATTCTGGCCAAAAAACTCTAGCACAAAGTTCATTTCGAAATATTCCGACTCGACGACTTTTTTAAGATTCACTTGGTACAATTGCATGCACAACTAGGTGGCCGGCCATTTAGAAATTATTCCAATTCCATTTGGGTTTTTAAACAAAATTCCAGAATGAGAATAACTTTTATAGTTAACGATTGAGCCAAAAAAAAAAAAAAAAAGATCGTCCACGACTAAACTCAGTCAGTCCGAGAACAAATTCATGGGAGGGGTGAAAACCTGGTTAGAAACACTATCAACCAATAACTTGTGAAAATGAAAACTTCGAATGATAAGACACGCTTAAACATCTGTTATGGTAAACTTCGCCTTGTATTTGATATATATTTGTCAATTTGTATCAAAGCCAAGGTGTGCTTCTTATTACTAAGAAATTTTGGGTATGAGATATATGCAGTTCTAAATCTAAATTCCAATGAATGAAGTAGCATCCCTCACATGCTGAGGGGAAAAACAGAACCAAAAAACAAAGGGGCCATCGTGATAAAGCATTTGAAACAAATGCATATGCACGAGGAAAAAAAAACAACTAGGGATGTATTAACAAAGCAACAATGGCATGACCTTGATTTATCTGAACCAATCCACCCTCTGAATTATGTCCATTGAACTTGAAGCAAACATTATTTTACCTTCTTAAGCAGCGTGTAAGTCCTAAACTCAGCATCATCCCTTACAAAACTCCACCAGAGGTATGTAATTGGAATGGTGGTTGCATGCCAAAGTGCATGAGAATCCACAAATCCCATGTAAGGTGGGAACTCATACATCTCAAAGAGCATGGCCAGATTTCCTCCCACCACTACTAACCACAGTTTTCCCTGCCCTGGATGGTGTGAAAGACCAGCCCAAATTGCCCAAACAAGGAGGTGGGTGATAGTTATTGCCATGCAGACCTTCATGTGCAAACCTGCAAATGACAATAAAATTGTCAGCTCATTGCTCAAAGACAATACATCATGATGAACAGTTCAGCAATTCACGAATTTGAGTGAGCACAAGTTTGTAGGAGTTGTGTATACCAATTTAATTTCATCAAGTTAACATAAGCTCACCAAGATGATAGATGAAACAAGCAAACAGGATCACACAATGGATAACACCAAAAATAACTACACTTTATGAGATGAGGACTATACTAGCAGTTGAGGACATAATCGAGGCAAAGGATGAGAAAGGGGGGAGCTAAAAATGCAGAAAGAACACAAGAACATAGGATGCATCACTAAACATAACATTTCGTTAGAAAAACAAACATTACCATAATCAAGTTTGTCTAAATTCAGATACAGGATATGAGTTGATACAAAAGCAATCAAAGGAGCTGCAACCATGGTTCTCGTTGCATCATCTCTCACACTAAAAGCACGCAGTATTGCTAGAAGGAGAGAAAATCCAAGTAAGGCCACAGCAGATGAGTGATCTAGCTTCTCTGTGAATTCTACATCTCTACATATAATAAAGTTTGGAATTGCGCATCAAAACAACAGTAGTGATTATAACCTCAGAGTCCAAAACCCTCTCTGCCACTCGAGATAAAAAAGAAATAAGCACAACATGGAAAGATTCTTTGTGATAATATAACATCATATCATGCTAAGAAGCATGTGCAAAAGCAACGTAACCAAACAGAACCTGAAGATTCCAGCTACTTTTGATGAATTGCATCAGTACAAGAAGATTGTACGACACATGTAAGGAAAAACACTACTGTATGATTCATTTGTATCATTATGTATTGAGGATTCATGATCTGCTCATTTCCTACACATGTAAAGATTGAACCTAGGCAAAGTATTATCACAATTTTTTTTTTTTAAGAAGAGAGAAAAACTTAACAAGAAAAACACGAGGATATGATTTATGGCAAAAATATATTTGTATTGCATTGGAACTGTAAGTAAATAAATGTTAATTGTTAAGGCACCACAAATAAACAGCAAGTTTTCTTCACGTGCTAGGACGAACACTAAGATATGACAGGATACAGCCAACAAATCCCGCCCATAGAAGGTATAGAGAGCAACTTACCTACTATGGAAAATAGCACTCCAAAACCAAGAATTCATTGATAAGACCCCAAAGATATGCCACAAGCCAGTGTACTCATAATAAGTCTTCTTATCTGGCCTTAAAGGCAGCTTATAGTACACAAGAATGAAAAAGGATATCCAACCATGAAACTGCATAGCAAGATTGAGGGCAGAGAGTGCAACAGCCACAGGTTCCTAAAACCATAAGTAACATGTCCATGCTTCAATGAGAAATCAAACCAAGCCATATTACAGCTATCTTATATTAGTGAGACAAACAAAAAAACCTGAATCCCATAGACACGACGAAATGGCCATTTTCCATGATACTTGACAGGCTTGTCCCCGAGTTTCATTCGCTCTTCCTCTCTAGACTGCATGCATTGATACCGGCAGTCAGTCTGACAGTCCCATTGTTTCCACCTTATGTAGAGAGGTTCATTCGTATACCATGCAGCATCAACTGGTTTTCCATCAGAAGAGAATTTACAATGCTGAAAGCATATATTCCCCACACATCCAGATTTCTTGCACTGGTCCACACAATTCCTGATATTCGATATTGATCCAACATCATCACATAATACATAAAAGAGTACAACAATTATCTAAACGTCACTCCCAATGGAACAGCAGAATAACATTAAAATGATTTGTTAGCATAATCACCACCCCATCAATCAGAATCACAACATTCAACGTTCTTGCATCTGCTCTCCTCATTCACAACTGATAATATTTATAAGATGGAGTTTATAAGATACATCATATTCAATTGATGAGGGGTTTATCCTTTACTGGTTGCATTTTTATCAAAAATACACCTGTTATGTAGAAATAATCTCCAACGCTTACAATTTTATCAAAAAACAATCAAGATTTACAAAATGTTGGGTTTCCTTTCAGAGGATAAGGTATCTATTCAATTAATACATCCCATGCAATATAAATACATGAGCTAGTATTTTGGAGCACATTATTTACTCAGCACAAGATAACTATCAAATATCAAAATGTCGTGAACTGTTGATGAGAAGAAGTGCAAGTTGATTGGAAAGGATGTTGTTGACCAAGAAGGGATTCCGGATGTATCAATCATGAAAAGAAAGCAATCAACAATAGCTTCACCAAAAAGCAGAAGAAAACAACCATGGTAATAACCAGTTAACCACCGCCATTCACATCACCTTCATTGCAGTCAATTTTAGGAAAATTGAAAAAGGTACACGATGTGAGAGCAGGAGATTCGGTTTTAAAATGGCAATGTATCCAGACAAAATCACAAGAATTATTCTCATATACGGAGTAATAATTGTCAGCAGTAACTTAAAAAGAAAAAAAAAAGGCAATAGAACCTCCACAATCTCCCAAGTCAACGTCATCTCCAACGTCCAAACGAAAAAACATAATTAATGAAAATTAGAAGAATATGAAGAAATCCAAGTTCCGTCTGTCTGAAAATGGCAAGAACATTCCCCTGCCTCAAGAAAAACGCTTAACTGACAAAATCTTCAAGTAAAAGACCGAATTCCGAGGAAGAAATAAGCAAGAAAAGAGAATTAAAAGCTTACTTGTAAAGCGGATCAGTGTCACCATCATCGGCGGCGACGAAAAGAGGAAAAAAGCAAAAGAAAGAAGAAAGAAGCAAGAAGAAACGAAGGCGAGGCATGGTGATTAGGGAGTTTGGAATCAAGGAAGAGAGAGGTTAGGTTTCACGTTCAGTGAAAGGAACTGGAGTGAGGTGAGTCAAGAGCGAGTTGAAGAAGAAGAAGAAGAGGAATGAGGGAAAAAAGTGGATCAGAATCTCGTGATTAGCTCATCTTGGAGACGATCTACGAGGGGACACGTGTAGATGCTGATGCTGTCATTTTTGTTTATTTTATATCACCCCCATTGTTTTGCCTGCGTCTGTTTTTTTAAAAAGGAGAAAAATAGTACACATGTGTATATTTTTTTAAGGGAAAAAGACAAATAAATACCCTCCAATTTGTAAAATCCCATTAACAACTTCATGATAGGTATTAACAACACAACAACCTATCATGAAGTTGTTAATACCTATCATTAAGTTGTTAATGGGATTTTGCAAATTGGAGGGTATTTATTTGTCTTTTTCCCTTTTTTTAACCAAAAAAAAAAATTGAGCTGAAGGCTGAGGCCAGCTACTACTCTACCTCCTTTGTTTTTTAATATTATATGATGTGCAGGATTTATGGTATGAAAATAGTGATTAATGTTTGTCCTTTTATTACTCTATTATAGTCCAATTTGTGGTTTTAAGAAGTTTAAAATGACATCCATCCATCACTAGTTAAATAAAGGAGGAATTATTGCATACATTGGCAGTAACGCCTCATCCATACTCTGACCAATTGTAATGTTCCAAGTCGTATCATTTAAATTCTACATGACATCTACTCATCACTTCACCTTTCCCCTTTTGACTTTCTCATTCGTCCCTTCCCCTCCCAATCTCCCCCTCCTCCTCTCAACTCTTCACCGCCACACATGGGAGCCGTCAATTCTCCGGTGGTCCGAGCATCATCCTGCAATGGCACTCCGACAGTCGTCGTCGCTTTCGCCTGAGCAAATGAAAAATGAGGAAGAAAATGTTATCATTTCTAAAATACTAAATAACACATTCTATGTATAAATATACCATAATATTTTAGATTTTAATGATTTTTTTTTATAAAAATAATTCTTTAGGTAGATGGACTCTTACGAAGTTAAGTGTGCATTTGAAATGTTATAGGTAGATTTGCATAGATTTATCATGAAGCAAGACAAATGAACAAAAATGGAATATAAGACTCTATTTGCCCATTTGATTTGATTTTACAAAAGGGGATTACATGTAATATACTAGCACAAGACTAATATAACTATTTGGTTGAGCTTATGTGATGTTAGAGGATTGCATTTGGTAGTGTTGACTATATTAAACAGTCAATGGAAGAACTTCTCCTTTTCTCTTAAGATGTTTGTGGGCAACTCTGACATGGATTATTTCAAGTGGTTATCTGTAGAAATCACAAGATCTTCTTTTTGACTGATAAACCTTTGACATTTATGCAGACAAGTCTTGATATGCAAGGAGTGCTAACAAATGACATCCACAGGTTATTGCCATCCTTCAGGTTCTACCATTTGGGAAATGCTGAAGAAGATCTGGAGAAACACCTGAGTTTTAATTTTCCAATGGATAATTTTTCTGATTTATATTGTATAATTTAGTTTCCTTTTTATTGTATATGGATACTTTTTAATTTTTCAAATGGAGATTGTCTTTTATTAAAAAAAAATATATTAAAAGACAATTTCACTCTTCTACCTATCATTCTCTTTTTCTCTCATTTTAATATCAGTTCGGCCAATTTTCTTCAAGCCTTATCATAAAAAAATAATCAATCTTTATCTCCCACAATTAATAATCTTTTTTAACTTCACTCTCAACAAAAGGATCCTAAATTAATACAAATTTTCAAGTGCCCATATTAATGATGTCGTCAATGAGAGATAAAAATATACAAAACCAAATTTAAGCATTAATTACCAAATAAAATTAGTAAATAAGTATTAATAACTCTTTAAGTGACTTATATTAAAGACAAAAAAATCCATTTAAAAAGCACCCTATGATAGGGACTAGAAGGATTTTAAGTATGTTGTTGAGTTTAATGTAATTAATACAGGTTGTAGCAATATCACTTAAATCATATGACAAAATTAATGTTTTTAATTATTCCTTCACGTCTTTAAAGTTTAAATGGATTTTTGATCATGTTTACCTGCTTTAATATGGAAATATCTCAACATTTATGACATTTTTCTATTTTTACCTCTAATTAATTTTATATGCCTATCTCATCCATTTTTTCTTTACCCCTCCCCTCATCCATTTTTTCTACTCATTCTCTTACCTATTTACCCTCTCCGTATAAGAGTATTTTGAGAAAATAAGTTATATTTTTTTTTCCATATTTATCGTATTCAACTGTTTTTGACCAATGTTTTTAGTTACGTAATTTAATTATTTCATGCTTATTAATTAAGTTATTAATTGAAATTTGGGGTAGGTTGGATTGAGTAATTTGCTTCTTTATATAGCCCAAGAAATGGGGAGAGAAAGATTTCTTTTTATTTGATGCGCCGTCATTTCCATCAATTCTAGCAACCTTCCAGTGCTTCTTCAGTTCATCTTGTTTCATGAGTCATGACGGCTCCATCCAATAACGTTTCATCAATTTTCTGTTACGCGCCCTTTTTTTGTCGTTTATGGTTGATCCCTTTTTTACCCTGGCCCAATATATCGTTTCCTTCCTTCCTTCTTTTTTTTCGATGAGAAACATGAGCACTGCAGAATGCAGATAGTTTATGAAGAGCATCGAAGAAGTTATAAATAGTTGAGATTTGTATTTTATACTTTTAGTGACATTTAAAAAAACCGTTAAAAGTGTAATACAAGCTTCATTACTATACAAAAAATGATATTAAATTGATTTGATAAATTAGAAAGATAAACACTAATAACTTGAAGTTATAAATGAGCCCAAATAATCTCTGTAAAAAAACATTTCATGTCGCTTGACTATACAATCATAGGAAGTGTTACTAATTTTCCTAAATCATACCAATTGTATGAGCCCATGGACCTGTGCTCTTTATTGGGCTTCATACACCTTCAAAATTTTTCCAAGAGCTTAGAACTAATCATTGTTGGTTTAGTGATGAAGTAGGTCCCTCCACAAACTATTATTTGAATGCTCATTGAAAGAGGTTTTCACATTAATGTTGGACAAATGTCTCGAACATGATTATCTTATTAAGATAGTGCATGTGTTCAGAAAAAAAATCCAATAAACATGGTATCTCTTCCAATAAAAATTTAATCAATGATTTGACATGTTATGAGAGATTTACCCAATGGCTGAATCAACCTCTATTCATCATTCCTCTCTACATTACATATAAACAATTGAAGTATCATGAGATACGATTAAGAATGTACTCCCTCCAGTCCTAATTATAAGAGCCAGTTGACTTTTTTGGAAAAATTAAAGATGCAAAATACACCACTATGAATTGTTTATATGTGTCTTTTTTCCTCAAAACTAAGTTATTTTACTTATAAACCATCATATAATCTAATTACATTTCGCATATATTAAGATTTAGGGGTCTAATTTATTTCCTTAATCTCCCCAAAAAAAGTCAACTGGCTCTTATAATTAGGACCGGAGGTAGTAACATTTATATTGTAAAAATGAAACAAAATTTATCATATTCATTTTGCTTTGTTTGGCAAATGACTGAATGAGTGGGCCATGACTATAATCTTACCCAGCACTTGCGTGAATATGCACCCGAAAAGAACGACCAACTATTGGAGCAAAAGAATAAACTCTTAAGTCAACCAATATCTGGCTTTAAGGTATAATTTGAATATTTTATGTTCAATGAAAAAGACTTTACATAACTATTTGAAGTGATAAAAAAAATAAAACTTAAATTTATATGGAGTACTTCAATCCTAATTATAAGAGTTAGTTAACTTTTTTCTGAAGATTAAGAAAGCAAAATAGACCCTTAAATATTAATATATACGACATGTATTTAGATTATATGATAGTTTATAAGTAAAATAAATTAGTTTTGAAAAAAGGGACAAATATAAACAATTTTAAGTGGTGTATTTTGCATCCTTAAATTTTTTCAAAAAAAGTCAAATGACTCTTATAATTAAAACCGGGAGAGAGTATTAGTTAATCATACTTTTCAATATTATGCTTTTTTTTAAATATATTACTCCCTACATCTTTAATATAAAACCCAGTTGACTTTTTTATGAAATATTAAGGAAACTAAATAAGTTAGTTAATAATAACATATGTGGTATATTTTTATATTATATATTATTTTATAAGTCAAACAAAATAGTTTTGAGAAAAATTTCACGAAGATCAATTTACAAGTTATTTATTTAGCTTTTTTATGATTTTCTAAAAAAAGTCAACTATGTTTTATATCAAGGGCCGGAGGAAGTATCATATAACCATAAAGGATCTAATCTTTTTAAATACTGCATTCATTTCTTAATATAAGAGTTAGTTGAGGGTTGTACATAATCCTAAATATAAAACAAAAATTCACTTTGTCTTTCATGTTTATAATTTTCTTTAAAATGTTTTATTTTGTACAAAATCATATTTCATCATTTCCTTAATATGGGACTTGGTTTATTTTTTTGAAAAATTCTAATAAAACTAAAAAAAATTTGTCTAAACTAATATATTTGATTTATAAGTTAACATATAATCTAATCTAATTATATATAACATGTGTTAACATTAAGTGGATTATTTAGTTTCCTTATCTCTCCAAAAAATCAATTAGGTATTATATTAAATAATAGAGAAGTAATATAAAGCGAGTTTGTACTTTATACAACTATTACACATGAAGTGTATTTTCATCAATGCATATATAAAAATAACAAGAGGTTGTATTAATTATGGCGATGTTACTACAATATTAATGGATCATCATGTTCTCAAACGTGCAGCTTCATGGAAGGCACTTTAATTAATTATTTATAAAAAAAAGTCAAAGTATTCTATTTCTTGGGTGAGACAACGAGGGATATCCCCTTTCATTTTGTCCCTAATTCATTACTCTTTCTCTGTCCCTCCCATTCTTAAAAGGTTGTGTTGTGCCTAAAGTCTCCTCTCACCTTTACTTAACTTTTCCAACTTTGTGTGACAACATCATGTGTCTCTGTTTTTCCTTTCACATACCACACACTTCCATTTTGGTGCCTCCCTGTCCCTCGTGTTTGTGGTTTTGACATTAAATTTGTTTCATTCACATACAATGATAGAGAAAAAAAGATTAAATTGTGTAATGCTCTATGTTGGATGGGAGGAGAAAATAGGGAAAACATGAAATGGAAGTTGAGAAATCTAACAATAAATGACAATTAAATGGTTTATCTTCTCACATTTGAAGGAATAGGAGAAAATAATAAGGAAATGAAAGGAAAGTGATTAATTTTGTGATGACAATTTTTATTTAAAAAAAAATTCTAATCTAGCCCTCCTCAAGAGAAAAAAGCACACACATACCCATTTTTAAAGTTGGATCTTCAACTTCTTAGTTTTCTATTTAAGGGGTTGTGAATTGTCACTTGAGATAAAAATTCTTGGCTACTATGACAATAAAAAGACACAATTATCCTTTCTTTCTTTTTTTTTTGTTTAGAGTGACTTTGAAGAGGAAAATATTTGGATTTCATTTGCCCCCCTACTTTTCATTCCTAAGTAATCTTTTCTTCTTCTTGTTTTTTATTATTTTTCTTCTCTTCCATCCAAACATGATATTTTATTGATCGTGGCATTTATATACTTGATGTTCACAGAGTTAATGCATCTTCTGTTGCGATTTCTCATGACTCATATTGCTATTCTTCTTATGGACTAACGAAAAAATTTCTCGAATTCACGTTAATTCTTTTAATTTTTTATTTTCAATTTCCATAATTTGGAAATACCCATTCCGGACCCAACATATTAATGTACAAAAGGAAAAACATAATAAAACAAAAGAGGTTATGAAGTTGAGAATCTTTTGGGGGTTTGTCATAATGATAATAAAAGCCAAGTGCGATGAATATGGCACATTTATAGGATAAGTGAAGACGTTGATGCTTGACCTAGCTAATCATGACCTACCTTCCCTACTCCACCACCTTTCCCTCTGTAATTTCTCACTACAATCATAAATCTTTGTTCATTCATGTGGAATCACATCCTCTCAATCCCATTAATACTACCTCTATTCCCGAATTTATATTCATATTGAGTTTAAAACAAATCATAAATTTGGGTAACAAAATGAATTGAGATATACTATTAGAGTCAAAACAAACCATTATCTAACTCTAATATTTAAGACAGGAGTAACATTCATTTCAATAATTTTCCACTATGCATAAGATCAAATATCTCGAGCTTATTGAAAAAACGTGTTACCATAATAATCAACTATATGATACAATTTATATTACTGCACATTTGTGGGAGGCGTACCAGACAAATATTCCAGTGGTACATGTTGAATAACCAGGAGGAACTGTATAGCAATGTTTATACACCTTTGAGAGGCAAAATGGGATATATGTACAGAAGCTTGAAGAGTTGAGTTACAAAAACACCAAGTTATGATATTGGTAACTGAAGAACTATGTCTATCAAAACAACTTCCTTTACAATCATTGCAAACTCCCAATTTTCTCACACTCATGGTAACATTCCAAGGTAAAGCAGAAAAAAAGAAAAAGAAAACCAAAGTGAGAAAAACTAAAGAGCTTCTAATTGAGGTGAAAACATAACATAATCACAATCTTGCTGCCAAATCTAATCTAAAACTAACATCAAACGGAGACAGCAATCATAATTCAAGTACAACATATACATGTTAGGCAGTCAAAACTTCCACGAGTATGCCACAACTTGGGGACACTGCATCAAGCACTCTTTAAGTAATCTGTAAACAAGCCATTTGTGTTATCAACAGACAAGAGATGACCTAAGAGATGTTGGCAGTTGTGTGCATGATGACCATCGAATGACAGATTCGGTCACCACAATGTCAATTTGCTCGCGTTCGCCGAGTCCAATTGTTCGGTTTCTCTTGCTGTGGATTCCTAAAACCCTATGTCCATTGGTACTACCTGCCCTTTTAGTCTCCACTGGCTTACGATTACTTGCTTTAACATCCGGTCCACAACAAAGAGCAGAATCTGGCGATAGTAGTAGTTTTCCCAAGCTTGCTTCTGCTAGACATTGCAAAAGGAAGATAAATTGATGGTAAACCTCCAAAACTTAGAAATATATGAACAAAAAACTCAATAATGCCATCATAAGAAACCCAACACATACCTTCAGCAATTGCCTTCACGGATTCATTAGTTGAGAACTCTAATGTAAAACTCCTTTTCTCAATAACAGAATTGGCGCTAAGAAATGCAAAGCTAGGCATGGAAGAAACAGGAGAAGAGAAGTCCAAGCAGGCAGAATCACCGACACTCTTGAATGAAAATCCACCCAAAGCCGAACAAGGAGTCAATGGTTCCCCCAAAAATGAAGAAAACGACGATCTGCAAGTGAAAGTTGGTGACAGAGCATCACACGCAGGAGATTCGGCACCGAAGCTGATGTCCTGATTCCTGGGCATAAAGGACACAGAGAATGAGCTATCACCAACATCCCATTCACCACAACTTTTGATGTCACATTCAATTAGTTGTTCAGGATTTGATTGATTGCTCTCCATCCAGCAATGATCTACAAGACAAATTCTCAAATGAAGAGTCAAGACTAATTCCATTCACCATTTCAGTGAGTTATTATGAATGACAACAAGGAAGCCAGTCTGAGGCTCAAAAACAAGTAAGAGCGAAGAAAACAGACAAAAGAAAAAACTTTTGCATTAGAAAATGCATATAGTGGTGAATAATAAAAATTGCATAACAATCAAACCCTTTCACATGCTAACTTTCAAGGCCATTTAAAACAAGCATTCACCAAAGAGAATGTTGCTAATCGCAGGTAAATATGCAAACTCATACTTTTGAGTGAAATCATGAGAGAGAACTGCATGACATATTTCTCACATGACTGCTTAATCTAGAACCGGTACATACATATCATAAATGACTGCATATGATCATGAAATATTTCCTTACAAATACTAACAGTTTTAAGGATTATGACATCGATATATTGCAGGAGTTTGGAACACTTGTCATAAAGTGAACTAAAATGTATCTCAGGCCATACGGGGAACTGAGCAGAACAGGCATATTCTTAATGCTCTAAGTTGTTTAATGTTCAACAATAAACCGTGCATTTAATTTAATTATGATGTATTGATCATCTTTACATCATCTTAACAACTATTCAGGTTGCTTTGCATGCTCAAGAATACCAATGAGAAACAGCTTGAAGCTTACCTAAGACCTGCTGAGCAGTGAGCCTTCGAGTGGGTTCTGTGCAAAGCATTCCCTTGATCAAATCCTTCGCTGACTTAGAAATGTGATCCCAAGGTTCAGATGGGAACCTCAAGTCAGCAGCCTTAACGGCTTCAAAGATCCGCGACTTGGTCTTACCCCAAAACGGAGGCATCCCACTAAGTAAAATGTAAAGAATGACACCTGCACTCCAAACATCAGCAGCCTGGTTATATGAACCTGCAAGCACCTCTGGAGCTATATAGAATGGACTCCCAACTAACCCATGCAAACTTTGTCCTGCTTAAGCAAAAGTCCAATTTGAAGCAAATGAATAAGTTGCATTTTCAGGGGAAAAAAGATAAATCTTCAAAGGAATAACACTCTTCCAAGGAAGTAGTATATAAGACAAGTACCAGGCTTAATGTAAGTTGCAAGCCCAAAATCTGCCAATTTAATTGGAGATGAAGAGGCTCTTGTTGCCAAGAGAATGTTCTCAGGCTTCAAATCTCTATGAACAACCCCATTCTCATGACAATACAAAACCACCTTCATGAGGTGCCTAAAGAGAACCTGGGCTTCAGATTCCGAAAATCGCCCATTCTTCTCTAGCCGGTGAAATAGTTCACCCCCAGCACAAAGCTCCATCACCAGGTGCACAAAACCCTCCTCTTCATAAACTGCCTTGAGATCTACAACATTTGGATGGCCAGATAACCTAGCCATTATCTCAATCTCAAGTTTGACACTCCTCAGATCATCCGATGTGACCAATCTATCTTTAGCAATTGACTTACAGGCTAAAACATCTCCAGTCAACTTGTCTGTGCAAGCCCTGATAACACCAAACTGCCCCCAACCTAACTGCTCGCCAAGAATGTAACGATCTTTCAAATTTGCAGACTGCTTTGTGTCCAGAATAGTTTCACTTAGGCTTGCTACTTTGAAACAGCTGTAAGAAGTTGAAGGTTCAGAACCACTGTTGCCCTTAGAAACATCCATACCACTATTTTGGCCCACAACAAACCCAAATAGATATATCAGGAGGAATTTCCCCAAACAGTTCTCTGGAGGAAACTTCAAACCAAAAAGGCTCAACGCCTATATAACCTTGATTTCTTTTTCCACTCTGTCATCCACCAAATCCCGCCTTAGAGTCAAAACCCTTGAAAAAGCTGAACTTGGGTGGTTGTTTAAACAAGAAAAACCGCAACCCAGACGACCAACAGGAATTTGGAATGCAGGAGTGAAAACAATAGAACCTTAAAAAAAAAAAAAAAAAAATTGACCCTTTGGCTCCAAGCAGCTGATCTGCATAAAACGATAATGAGACTCGCGTAAAGGAGTGTACAAAGACTAATTAAGAGAATGAGAATTCTTCCCCCTTTTCAGAAAGATAACAATCAAACAGATCACAAGACAAAAACTTGCCCCCCACCCAGAATTACACAAACCAATAGGAAACACCCCATTAGAAATTCAACCAAGACTTAACGCAAATCATAAAAAATTCAAAACATTACTGAGAATGATCTTAAAAAGAAGTCAAAAGCCACTAACTTGAAACAAACCCAGATCGGAGAGAGGAAGAAGTAGCCCGTTGGAGCAGTGTTTGGTGGGTGGGTATGAGCTCCGGCGGGGTCCCACACACGGTTGGGAGAGTGTGTGGTGGAAAGCCAAAGCCCTACTTGGAGGGGTTGGCTTCCTCTCTTCTCTCTGTCTGTCTTTTTTAAATTGAAGCGACCCTTTTTCTCTTCCTTCTCGGACTCCACTTCCCTCTTCTAATTTAGTTTAATACTCCGGTCCTAATTATAAGATCTTTGACTTTTTTGAAAAAATTAAAAATATAAAATTAATCACTTTAAATTATCTCTAGTCATCTTTTTTCCTTAAAACTACTCTATTCTACTTATAAACCAACATATAATCTAATTACATGTGACATATATTATAATTTAGTGGTTTAATTTGCCTCTTTAACTTTCACAAAAAAAAGTTAAAGTGGTGTTATATTTAAGATCGGAGGGAGTAGTAATTAATAATAATCCCCTTTCCTTATTTCCATACTCTCACATTCATTTAAAAGCAATTATTATATGCTTCCCCTCTCATGAGTATTTTATTTAAGTTGCTTCATTATGATATGTCATATGTGGCTGTGTGCTGTTTGCACTATGGTACTCTTCACTTGGGCTTTATGGTTGATTATATATATGGTGTTCATACCTGCCTAGTGCTTACTTACGACTCTTCTTGTTTTATATTTAATCAAAATTATCACAAAAAAATCTCAGAAAAGATAAAAATGAGTAATGAATCTTTAGTGATAGTTAGATATTTTTTTTTGTTAACATCTGTTTTCTCGTTATAATTTATAGTATTACATTTATAAAAAAAAAATAAAAGGACAACTTCATTAAAAGTAAAAGGGATAAGGGTCATTTTTATCTTTGAAGTATCCACTAAAGATCACTGAGTATTCGAAAGTTTTTTTAGAAGAAGACAAACTTGTAGCAAGGAAGATGGAAGAAGATGCTGACATGGCTTTTAAATGATGACATGGCTCTGCTAGGTGTGGTATATAAGTCAAACAAACAGTCAAAATTAACTCTAAATAATGGAAGGGCAACATTGCTCTACTTTGATAACTTACAAGGTAAAATTGATCATAGAAAAACTTTCAGATACTCAATGATCCTTAATGGATACTTCCGGGGTAAAAATGACTATTATCCAAGGTAAAACAATTACTAAGGTTTAGGCTCGTTTAATGTAGTAGAATTAAAGAGTCTGATATTAGTCTACGTGCAGGAAAATAAAAAACAAACATAAACGTAAAGTAAAAGACCATATATTAAAGGAAGAGTGTTGTAAGAAAATAGGAAAAACACCTCTAGTCGACATTGGGATCTTTGCATTAGATGGTGGAAGGGTTCAATCCAAAATGAGAGAAATTGCATATACAAGATCAGCGAGGAACTCCATATTATACTCCATTTATACTCAACAGCTTATATCATGGCCAATAGTAGACGGATTAATAAATAGATAATAATGTTTTTCCAATTGTATTATATTCCAACCATTGAAAATACATTCAATCGTAGAGATATTAAATGAAAGGGAAATGGAAAGATTATGAGTGGAGAGGCCCATGGTCAGAGGAAACTTGCACTTTGATTTTAGTTTTTTGTTTTATAAAAACCAAGCTAATCAAACCCCGAACTGGTCATTGACTTGGTCGAGGCACTGGGTCAAGGGTCAGTGGGTTAGCCCATAGTCGATTCGGAGGGCTAGCCCAGTAATAAATAAAAAATAAAAAATACTTAAAATCTTCTTACACGTTCCAAAATTCTAAACAATAAATTTCATTATATTACATTGAATAACTGTAAAAAAAATTATCAAAGTATCCTACATTTTTCATAGTTGGTTTGACAAACTAACATTATATCATATTGACATTAAATAATTTATACCTTAAATATTAATTCAATATCTTGAATAACTAACAAAATAATCATATATTTATTCAAAATTCTTTATAATTTCTTTGACATATGACATTATATTAACAATCAACCATCTAATGACACCATAAGAAGTAACCATTAAATATTCTTCTTAGTAAAATATTAAAATAGATAAATGATAACAAAATATTCATGTCTACAGTTATTTAGTCATTAAACTAATAGTTATTAATACAAAAATATCATTAATTTTAATTAATATTGTTTTCTATAATTCATATCCATAAAAAAATTTAAATTGTTTTTTTTAAAAAAAGAAAAAAAAAGAAGAAAGAAAGCCGGGTCGACCTAGCAACCCGCCGCGTTACCCGGGTTGAGCTTGGGTCGCCCCTGGTTGCTAGGCACCCAAATTAGTAACCAATTTGAATCGGTTCTGCAGGTTTTGGGCTGACCCGACCGGGCCAGTCCGGGTTAGATTACCATGATAAAAACATAATCAAAATATTTTGAAAAAAACATGAACAATGTCTTTTCTTATTTTCCATTTTCTTAAAATAGAGCTCTATCATCTTTTATGGTGGCCTAAAATTTCATTTCTCGAATTCGAAATTACTCTCTAGTCTTGATCTTCTTCTTGTCTCTACTTTTTTTTTTGGCTCGACACTCGTCCAAGTTAATCTTAAGGACACTTACTTCAAATAAGTTTTCATATTTTTTCTTAAATATAAATTTTTAAACATTGATCTCGACATCTTTTTCTTATTTTTAATAATTTTTTTAAAAATAATTTTATGAAACTATTTTAGGAAATAAGTAGCTGGAAACAGAAACAAGGACCATATTTTAATGGGCATATAGGTTTTCCACCCTTGGCTCTTCAAATGATGATCCAACACAAGTTGTATGTATCCGCATAAATCATTTCAAAGTGGAGAATCTTCTTATCTTGTTTCTAATTTATGTGTTGTTAGGTATAGAAATATATGTTATTCGACTATACCCCACATTGTTCGATCAAAATCGTAACTTCACATCATTCACCTAATTTTAAAAGGGTGTATTCATGCTTTTATGCTCAAAGGGGATAGCCTTGCTTTTTTTTTTTTTTTTTAATGGTTAAAATATTGGATAGGCCAATAAAAATATATTATAAGCAATTTTGGAATACAATAACACTACAATTCAACACAAACCTAACATGCTGAATTGTATTTTCTAGAAATATTTAGAAATGTACTTTATAGTACAGCAATATTAATCAACTTATGCATGAAGTTTCAATATATTACCAAGAGTATTTAAGTCAAAAGACAACAATAACACCCTTTAAAATGTAGACTATAAAATCATACGTTCAAACACAAAGCATCTGAATTAGCAAACATTCACTTATCAACATGACTAATGATCTCATATTTTAACTATAGGTATATACTCGTGATAATTACTTATAGATAGCGAAATGTCCCTCACTGTGAGTTTATATTATTGCAAACTGGACTAATTGGTTACCATTAGTATCGAATACCACTGGATAAATCAAAAAGTTATATTATACCTTCAAATAATCTAGAGTAGATTAAAAATAAATGGCTTGAGACCCTATATATATGTATATATTTTTTTTTGTCATAAACTGATACACTAACTCTTATGGTTTTACCATGGTCAAGGTTCAAAAAACCGGACCGGGCATCGAACCGGACGAGGCAATGGTTCAAGGGTCAAAGGTCCAACCGGGGTCGGACCGGGTCAAACCGGTTATATTAAAATAATAAAATTTTATTGATATTAACATTAATAATCACTAATATCAAAATGTAAATGTAGATAGGTATGCATGATTCATCAAATATGAATATTTTAATGTTTCTATATAGGGAAAAAAAGAAAATATTAGTTGATTACACATGAAAATAAATATTATTCTCCAATCCACAAACTAAAATATAAATATTAAGAGTAACAATAATTAAATATTAAGTATATGCAAGTAAAATAGCATTTAAAGTATTATAGTTTCCTAATTTCTAAAATTGAGTGGAGTGAAAGTTAGTAATTAGGTGAATTATAATAAAATAAAAGTATTTTTTAATAAAAAAAGGTCAACCCGGTTCACCCCCCAGGTTGACCGGTTTTCCCGGGTCAACCCCCGGTTCTTGACCGGGTCAACGTCCCTCCCGTTTTAGAGGCCGCCCCGAACCGGACCAATGGCCAGTTCAAACGGCCGGTCCGGTTTTTTGTTCATTGACCAAGGTAATCAAACCCGGACTGGCAACTAGCCCTGTTGAGGTAGAGGGTCAGTCCATAACTAACCCCATGAGTCAGCCCAATGGAGAATAAAAAATTAACAAAGAAAGCATCCAACTAACAATAACTTCCAAAAATCCAAATAATAACTTCACTTATCATCTTGAATCATTAACCAAAAAATAATCCAAGTATCAGTATTGTTTGCAAATTCTTTGACAAAATGACATCATCATATCATATCATACTACCATCAAATGACACAAAATGGTTAGCAACCAATTAGTACCTAGTACTAACTATTCATCATATCAAAATAGATATATGATAACAAAATATTTTCATCTTCAACCCTATCATCACTATACTAATAATACTAAACACAAAAAATATCATTAATAAAAAAAGAATAAATGACTACGTGTAGGCTTTCTGGGGGAGGGGGAATTGGACCTGGTTGACCCACTTAGACCGCCGGATTACTCGGTTTTGCCTGGGATAGAACAAGTTTTCGGGTCATTCTGCCCTCGGGTTAGTTACCAGATAGGCCAGGTCTGGCGCCAGAGTGGTCGAGTTCTGGTCCGAGTTGGCTGGATCAGGCCGGGTTTAATTACTATGATTTTTATCAAAGACGAAAATATGTTATATATTCTGTTGAACTCTTTTTTAACCCAATCCATATACCTAACATATTTATAGAAGGTAAAATTCACAAACTTATTGTTTAAAAAAGTTGTAAGAAATATGTTCAGTGCCACTGGCTTATCTTATAAAGTGGGACGTATTGTTGAAGTGATAGTATTGGGTTAATTTGTTTATAAGAAAAAAAAAATGATAGGATAAAGGGAGAATTAAGTGGAGATCGTAAGGAATGATAGGTTGGAAATGAGAGAGTAGGTTAGGCACTTGGGATTTACGAAAAGTGTTGAAGAAATCGGATATAGCGACTGGCCAAAAACACTCAAAAATCAAAATAACTAAAACAGTGCATCGTCATTATCAAACTATGGATATGCATTTTTCTATTTGACGGTTGATCCATACAAGAAAAATTTTAAGTGCCGGTTTGGAGACCAAACAAAACCTAAGTTTTGAGTCTAAACTTAGGTTTATTAAAATAAAAGTGTTTGGCTATCATTCCAAATATAGGTTTTAAAACCTAGGTTTGGACTCAAAACCTAGGTTTGAAAAAAGGTAAGTCAAACACTTGAAAAAATGTGAAAAGCCTTTTTGGATTGGAAACCTAGGTTTTTGCCACCAAAACCTAGGTTTTGAATAAGCTACAATTTTCCCCTTTTGCACAAAATACGAGGTAAAAAAAATGTCATCATTACATATGTCATAATGATCTACCAAAAATACCCTTATCCTGTCTCTTTCCCAACATATTAAACTTATGTCCTTTTTAGTAATTTACACAGAAAAAGTCATTCTCAAAACAATCATCCAAACACTCTCATTTTATCAAAAGCCATTTTTTCAGAAAAGCTGAAAAAAACTATTTCCTAGAAGCTATTCTCTAAAAGCTAATTCAAACAGGCTGCTAACGCGAAGTACGAGGTAGAAATATACCATAATGCCCTTATCCTCTCTCTTTCCCAACACATTAAACTTATGTCCTTTTTAGTAATTTACACATAGAGAAAGCCATTCTCACAACAACCATCCAAACACTCTTATTTTATCAAAAGCCATTTTTTTCAGCTTTTTCAGAAAAGCTGAAAAAATCACATTTTCAACTTTTTTTTCAGAAACTATTCTTTAAAAGCTAATCCACAGTGTTAAATTGTAGATGGGAAGAATAAGACGACCTGAAAAAGGTGTTAATGCTTCATCAACCTGGTGCCGCCACGTGTCAAGCAGCCAAAGTTTGCTTTACATTTTTTTTTTTTGAAAATTTGCTTTACATTTAAACAGCTGTAGATGGAGATGCCAGGGATGACCATAACCTGGCAAAACCTGGTGACCATTACCCCCTTTTCAAAATAGGGTGCATGATGGTATAGGATGGAATATGTGCTCGCCGTATGTACTAAATATAAGATATATTTATTTAATTTGATTATATTATTGATATTAGTTAAGTTAGTTAAAACTCCATGATATTATCAAAATATTTTAATAATCTATTTTTATTATCATCATTCCTATCTTATCTATTTATTCTTGAGCAATATCAAATATCAATAGGGATACGATGATTTGGGAAAAAGTTGAGAAAATATTAGAGTGGCCTTATATTTACGATTAAGCTCACATCCATAAATATGTCATATATTTAAGAAAGGATGAAGTATTAAATTAACAAAAATTTCAAGAATTTTTTTGCCAACGATTTGAAGCCTTTTCTTATTAAAATTTTTCTCTATGCATCTATAAATCGTTCCTGCACCTTTCTATTATTTTTTATTTTCCAATTTCCAATAAGAATTAAATAGTGTAAAATTGAAAAACAATTATTAATAACCTCAAGTAACTTGCATCTGGATCCAAAAATTATAACATAAGTAACATGCCCATTAGAGTAAATTAATGAAAATTGGGATTCAATTTTTTTAGAAAAATCAGTTGTAGTATAATTCAGACGATAAGATTTTTTTTACTGTAAATATAAAGTTATATTTAATATTTAAATTAAATACTTATAATCTTAAATTTATAATCACATTTTTTTTGCCCGCAAAATTTATAATCATATGAATTAAAGTCTTATCGCCGTTTTCTAGTATTTAATGTGTACCTCATTTTCACAACATTACTGCGCTTATGAAATTCTCGGTCGTTTAAGATAATCATACGTAATGCTGGCGGAATCTTTACCTAGATGTTAGATACTTGAATGGGAGTGCTTCTCTCCTCTTCCCCTTCCCATCCTCTTCCCTTTTCTACTTCAAAATTATATAATGTTGGGATCAAATTTTTTTTGTTTGATTTCATCATTAGATTCTACATAAAATTAATAACATTTTGATATCTTATGGACAAAAAATGGTTTAGTTTTCAATTTTATGTGATTTTTTAAAGATTTGATGCTTTAATTTGAAAAAAAATACAGAATTTTAAACATTAAATCTTTGAAAAATTATATAAAATTGAAAACTAAACTATTTTTTGTCCATAAAATATCAAAATATCACTAATTTTATGTAGAATCTAATGATGAAATCAAACAAAAAAAATTGACTATAACACTATATAATTTTAGAGAAAAGGAGGGAAAATGATGGGAACGGCAAAGGAGGGAAGAAGCTAAGTCCATACTTGACTACTACCACTATATGACTATGGAAAAAGACATCGGGTCATTTGAAAAAAAAAACGTAAAATACTTGGCAGAATCACTATGTTGTCTCAAGAAAAAAAAATATGGTCATTAAAAATTCTCATAACAATATAATGACAATTTACAGTAATAATCAATACTCCTCTGATCCTATTTATAGGGCAGAGAGAGAAGGTTTTATTTGGTCCTATATATAAGTCACTTAATTAAATATTGAGTATGGACGTACAAGTTTACCCTTCATTTATTATGTGTTGACTTTATTTTCATGTGATATAGTGGATATTTAATATGGGTAAAGTTGTAAATTTGTTGGATTTTAGTAGAAAGTTAATGAGTTTTAAGGCTTTCTTTGGTCTATGTGAAATATGTTGAAAGTAACTTATAAATAGGATCAGATGAGTATATACATATTTTTACGTCGTACCTTATAACTTGTTTTTGCATGCTACAAACTTAATATAAACTTTAATAATAAAAAAATACTAATGGTTATATTGCATACATTAGAGCTGAATGAAGATATAATGATTAGCATTTGAACATTGGAAAGCGAGGTAATAAGGCTTTCTTATGTGATAGTCATTAAATTTTAAGAAATACGATACTAGAATGTAAATTCTAATTAATCCTTGGACTGTGATCCAGTGTGGTATAAGCCACCAAAAGAAAGGAAATTAGTATACTCTCAATTAAATTTAAAAAAAAATTAAATTTTAAAACATACAAATGTACTATTCGTCAAGCTTCAGTCCAAAACTATTAATGCAACAAACTGTTTGATCTACTTTTTTTTATTTTTTATTTTTTTTATAAATTTTCAATTAAAGGCAAACGGAGAGGTGGTATCGCTGTCAAATTCACAAGTTGGCCTTTTGGATTTAATCATTTTTGCATTTATAATTTATAATTTATAATTTATTGTTTTAAATTTTTATTTCCAGCATAAATTCGACTGAGCTCGCGAAGTTATACATCCAGTTTACTGTTTTAATGTTTATAACGTATAAAAATCATATTAACTTACTCCTAAACTTGTGCTAATTTTTTTTGGATTCGATCATGTTCAGTAACTCCACTGTGATTTTCAAAGAGATTTTGTTGTTGTTGAATTCGATAAATTATTAATGTTGATTAATTTAATTTTAATTAGTTAGATTTAAAATATATTTAAAAATTTTTGTCAACACAAACTGACACCAGTTGGCAAGATATAAGATCATTGTTGTCTAGTTAGATTTAAAAATATATCTTTGTTAATATTATTTTGTCAGAAAAAAGGGAAAAAGGAAAATAGTCATCTGATTTCTTTCTTTTTTTCTTTATCGATAATAGTCATCTGATTTCTTTTCACCAGTAGCAATGTGAGTGAAGAAATACGGGTTAGTAACAACTCAAGTTTTTTGTTTGGTGCAGAAGAAACCTCAAGTTTTAGAAGCGAAGATAGTCACAAGATTTAATAATTGGGGGCCCAAGGCCCATAAACACATAGAGAAAAGACATAACCTGTGCCAAAAGAAAAAAAGAAAAAACATAACCCAAATCAAAACCCTCCAAACAACATGCAGGTCCATGTCCTTTGTTTATCACATAGTTCTTAACTTCTAATGGTGATTACAAAGAAGTAATGGTGATTTTTAACTATTTTAAAGAAACAAGCACTTTAATGATTTTTTTTCTTCAAATGTTGTATTGGCAACGGTTGAAAAAGCCCCCAGTAAAGCATTAGATTTTCAATTTGTCTACATTTTTTAATGTTTAATTTGATTCCTTTAAATTTACCAATGATTGTTTTCATACAGAGCTTACATTGGGCAATGAATTGCTCAAATTGAATCGGCCTGTTTCAAATAGATATTTGTATATTGTAAGTTGAGAGTTTTCGTGGAGATTTGAATTATTAGTCACCATCATTATAAAAGCAAGATTTGAATGTTGCATATTCTACTTAAGAGTATAGAATAATTGTTAGGACACTCAATTTAACTTAATGCATTTAATTCTACTTTATACTGCTAGTTCACTGATATAAACCAGTAACTACTTTTGTTCATCCTAACAACTCCAAGATGGGCAGTGTGAAAAAAGGAATTATCTGCAAAAACTGCTGTCTATTTTGTGATACTCATTCCAAAAACCATTACTAGTATCCCCAAATGACCACATCCACCATATTCCCAAAGAGTAGTCCTATTTTATTTTTCTGGTAACTTTGTGAGAATTCCCTTCACGTTACAACATCATGAAAAAGTGGACAGCCCCACGGATCCTCTATCATGTGTATCCTCACACAAGTTTTTCAGCAAACTCTTTTAAGTTTGGTACTATCTCATGTTATAAATATAAGAGATAGATAAATGATTCATTTTGGTCCAAAATGTGAGACATCATTCTGTTTTAGGAAAAATAGTTGTCATTAGTTACAAATACTTTTTTTTTTAATAAGAACCAAAATGATATTAAAACAAGAATATTTGCATTAGCGTTTCAAATCTAGGACATGCATTTAAACTAGGGAGAATTTCACTGTAGGACCACTGTAGGGAATTAATTTCAGATTGGGACCAAAAAATTCTGAAATGTCATAGCACGTCTTGGGTTCTTAAATGAAATTAAATTGCTATGTAAAAATACCTAAAAGCCCTTGTGAAGGTAAAGATAAATTAATTGTACTTATGAAGGGAAAGGGGAATTAATTTCAGATAGCACCCAAGATGGAAATGACTTGCTTGAGTTGACGCAACTTATGAAGGAAAAGAGAAACATTTCACAGATCCACAACACATACTTATGAAGGAAAACTGAAACATTTATGAAGAGGAAGAAGAGGACCGAGCGGATTTGAAGAAGATCAATGGAGCTTATTAGAGCTTTGATTGGTGTTATAAGAAGTGAATATTGAAGGGTAGGTGAGGTATGTTTTGGGTATCTCTCTCCTTCTCCCCCTCCCTCTCTCGTTCTCTCTCTCTCTCTCTCTCGTTGTATCTCTCATAATGAACAACGAAATAACTACGGAAGCATGAAGGGACCCACTCAATGTCTCTCTCTCGTATCTCATTTACACCTCCTCATTTATTTCATGTTGCTGACGTGAAGGTATTTGTAGTCTTCGCCAAAGTAGTGCTGAAGTAGATTTTGTTTTTTGGACCAATCATTGAGTGTTGTTGAAATTAGCATTTTCTTTGTTCATATGGGGTTTTCCTTGTTCAAGTGCCCTTTTTCCTTATTCGTGGTCTAGACATAGCATGTTAAGGTCAATCTATTACTGTTTGTTCATATGAAGATTTCCTTGTTAATATGAAGATTTCCTTGTTCATAAGGGGGTTTTCCTTGTTCGTAGCCTGAACATAGCATGTTAAGGTCAATTTATTACTGCTTGTTCATATGACAATTTCCTTGTTCATAAGGGGGTTTTCCTTGTTTATGGCCTGGACAAAGCATGTTAAGGTCAGTTTATTACTGCCTGTTCATATGACGATTTCCTTGTTCATATGACTATTTCCTTGTTTGTGGCCTGGACATGCCATGTTAAGGTCAATTTATTACTACTTGTTCATATGACGATTTTCTTGTTCATGGTCTAGACATAGCATGTTAAGGTCACTTTATTACTGCTTGTTCATATGATGATTTCCTTGTTCATATGAAGATTTCCTTGTTCATATGACTTTTTTCCTTGTTCGTGGGGTGCTATAGTTTTCTAACTGAAACACATGATTATTTGCAGGAGCATCTGAGAAATGGCCAGCAGTTCTATGAAGAAATTATTTTGCATATTCCATGTTGGAAGTCAATGTGTGAATAATTCAGAGGGCAAAACGATGTATGAGGATGGAATTATAAGTGGAAGATTAATTGCAAAAGGGATGGCATATGAAGAGTTGAGAAGATTAGTAGTAGAAGAGGTTTAGCATGAAGATGAAGGGTTTAAAATGAAGTTCAAAGTCAATTATGCAGAGGACATATTGCTAGATCTTATTGACGACGTACGAGTTGGATAACTAATTGACTACAACAAACACTAATGGTCATGTGTACAGTTGCAAGATTGACAAAGAGGTGAATGAAGAAGCGCAACAGTGCAATCCATAAGAGTAAGTTGTGAATTTTGTTACTGACCTTAACTGCAAATGTAGATTAATGAGTTGTGGTGGATGCTAAAAATAATGTCAATGCAGGATAGATCATTTTTGAGCACGTTGCAGTCCAAGGTCCATATCTCCTCCAATATGAGACTTTGAAACTGAATTCTTGAATATACCTTCTCCCATACAAAGTGTGCCAACATCGAGTATGGGTCTAGTGGCCACAGAGCAACTACTTTAGGAACTTTAGCTGTGGAAAGTTTGCCAACACTAGTGCCGGTGATGAATGCCTCAAAGTGGAAGGACATATTCATGGGTGTGGGTCAAACATTTACAGTTACTGATAAGTTTAGACAAGCATTACACAAATACACCCTTGCACACAACTTTCCTTATAACTATAAGAAGAATCATAAGCATAAGATGATTGTGGAATGCAAAGTTGATGGCTGCCCTTGGAAAATATCAGGGTATAGTGTTGAAAAGAATAATTCATTCCTAGTTGTTAGAAGATTTTTGAGTGAACACGTGCACTATGAACAAGACAACCTAGTCATCCCCCACAAGAAGAGGTACACTCTCACTTCAGCAGTTATCGTGGATGAGTTGAGGTGTAGCGTAGATAAATCAGCAAATGAAATTAAAAAAGACTTGTAAAGAGAATATGGTTTGACCCTAGACTACCAACAAGCCTATAGGGCTAAGGGGAAAGTATTGGAACACATGCATGGCCTTCCTAAGGATAATTATGTGCTAATCCCGTGGGTATGTGAGAGATTGAAAGAAAGTGACAACACCACTGTGGCAAAATGGGTGGGATCAACAGACGATAGGTTTGAAGCATTATTTATTGCTTATGGATGTTGCATTAAAATTTTTTTGGAAGGTGAAAGACCCATAATATATGTGTTTGGATGCCATCTGAGCGGGTCATACAAAGGGACATTATTGAGGGCACAAGCATATGATGCAAACAACGAGTTATTTCCTCTTGCATATGCCATTGTGGGGTGGAGACTCTTGATGAATGGTCGTGGTTCTTGCAAAACATAAAAGAAACCATAGGTTCATTGGAATTGACAGTTGTTTCAGACAGACAGAATGCAATAATTGGTGTTGTTTAAGCCATTTTCGGGTCAGAGAGACATGCATACTGTTATCGTCACTTAAAGGAGAACTTTAGCTCTGAGTTCTTGAAAATCACAAGGGAAAAAGAAAGACTAGTGGGCAAACAAAGGAAGCTGTATTGAAATATCTTGATGCCATCACATATGCAAGACTAGACAACGAGTTCAACAATGCAATGGGAAAGATGATGAGATTCAATCCAGAATTAGTGCAGTGGTGATGACTCCCCATTTAACATTGATTTAGGGCTTATTTAGAAGATATTTAGGGAGTCATCAATGCTAATTAAAAGAATTTTGAGAGCATTTTAGAGAAAATTATACAAATTTGTCATATAAGCTTAATTTAATTATTTTTTAAATAAATATGACAATTTATTTGAAAATTTGATTGTCATGATTCCCTCACATTTATGCATAATTTTGATTGGTACAAATGGATATTCTAAGCTAGGCAGGAGAAGAAAATCAAAGGAAAAGATTAGAGAAAGCTGGAGTTTAATTGCTGAAAATTGTTGGAAATTGCCTCTGGTGCCATGCACTGCACCTGAGTGCCATGGCACTGCACGAAAATCCCTAAAAATCCTAAAAACAAATAGTTCCATTTTTCATCCTTTTTAAACACCTAGGGCATAAAAATTCACAAAGAATCAACCCCCTTTAAACCTTAGAACCCTTAGAACGATAAGACTCATCTATGCACGCAACTACGGAGCTAGGGTTTACAAAATTGGAGATTGAGAAGCAAACTTGGAAGAGTTTCTTGCCCTACGATAGTAGATTCTTCTTGTTTTCTTCAATTCTTTATTACTTTTATGAATTGAACATGGGATTTCTTTGTATTTTCTGGTTTAATCCATTCATGAGTAGCTAAATTTTTTGTTCTAGGATTGATTTAAACCTTGTATGGATTGAAACCTAATTTTTTTCCTTTTCTTTTAGTAATTCACAACTATTTGTGTTGATTTATCTTATTCTTAATGCCTCTATTTGATTAGCCATCTTTTAGAGCGATTGGTTCATTTAAATTATACTTGAGAGAGATTGTTTAGGTGTAGAATAACAGTAAATCAGACTAGACTTGAATTTTAAATCAACTAACGGATGGTCTGTTGGTAGAATAAAGATATATCTACCAACCTAGTTTTGTCAGATTAAGGTTGACTCTTAATACTTTCATTAATTTGTAATAAGAGATTGAGCAAGTTTAATGAAGTAGTATAGGTTTTATTTTGACTCGAGAGAGCGTTTCAAATATATTAGAACCTTAGACAAACACAAGTTATCATTTAAAGACTAAAGGAAGGGAAATTAATTAGGGTTCATGAAATGCAATGGTGAGAATTAATCCTAAGCTTAGTTCATTGATAAGTTAAATCTTTCGTGTGCGTTTATTTATTTTTATTTTAAAATTAGTTTTCAAAACCAGTTTTCTAAAAGAATTTGATTAGTTCAACTTAATTGAGTTCATTAGCCTGTTGTTTGATTAGGGTTTTTAAAACAAATCTCTATGGGATGATAATTTTTATACTACGTTGCGATCCGTACTCTTACGGGTGAAGAAGTGGCTTGAAAGAAATGGTGACATAGAGTGTTGGACAATGAGAAAGTTTTCGCATAGGAGGTAGGACAATATAACAACAAACCTTGCTGAGTTATTCAATGCAAAGATTTTGACTGAGCCGAAGCATAACATTGTTGTTTTGATACATGAGCACAGGGAAACATTAGCTCAAAAGATGTTGAATAGCAAGTTAGCTTTGAGGAATTGGGTTAATGATTTGGGCCCAAATATTGAGGCCAAACTACAAGAAAATGTGTCCAAATCCGCAAGATTGTTTGTGAAAGATCATGGAATGAATGGTTTTAGGGTAAGAACAAGGAAAGGTGATGTGAGGGTTAATTTGGTCCTACGTGAATGCACATGCAAATGTTGGCATATGTCTTGTTTGCCATGTCCTCACGCATGTGCTGCAATTAAGAGCATACACTACTACAAAAAACCATTTTCATGTCACCAATTAACGTCATTTAATTATAAAACTGACATGAAAAAAAAAGCTATGACATTTTTGTAATTACGTTGGAGGCGAAGGGAGAAACAACATCACATATTTTGTTTATATATGACGTTGAAAGAAACGACGTCACATTTAATTTTATGTGTGACTAATTGCACCTCATTATTTTATGTTTCTAACCACTAATTTTGGGAAATTAGCATTTGTCTTAGGCTAATACATGGCTATTTTGGCACTTTTATGCTTAAAGTTCCAATGCATTGAGTTATTTGCATTTTAGTGCTAAATTGAACATTTTAAGGTTTAAAATCATGCATTTATGATTTATGGACTTGGGATATTAAAATTTGTGCTTAAATTCTTCATTGTAGGAAGTCTTGATGAAGATGTGCCCAAATTCCAAAAATTACAATTTAGTACTCGAAAATCAGAAATTACAACTAAGTCCTATGGCACTGCATATCTCAACTGGACAAGGACAAGTTTGGTAATTTGGGAGCTCGAAAGAGGGCAACGATGAACTAAAAATTGTTGGATATATTTTCTAATTTATTAAATAGAGATTATATAAGTAAAGACCTTGTTTGGAATCTCACCTAGGAACATAGCCTAAACCTTTGGATTTTATGCTCCAATTCCCTTTGCCAAACAAGTCCTAAACCCCTTCATCCCTAAAACACCACATAGACCCGAAAATCTTCATACACCATTACAGCCACCATTGCAGAAGCTCGAGCTCTCTATCATCGCATCTCGTCACTATCGCACACCACCATTGTCGGCCTCCACTCCATCTTCATCTTCCCCACCAAGGCCGGCGGTTTCCACCTTCCTCCAGCAACTCTTTTTGAACAGATTCCTTCCCTCTCTTCATTCACAAGCTCGCCATTTTTGAACCACCATTCCTCTTGTCCATTCTTCACGCCATTTCAACCAACAATCACCACCCATTCATCCTCCATTTCCATCCATACCTTGATCTTTCCATTCCTCTCTTCACGCCATTTGCCTTCATCTCCCTTATCCATTTTCGAACTGCATACACACACTCAATATTCTTCTTCTACGTTAGTCCATCTTCACACACTCTTGCTCCCTTATTCCTTTCGGCCTTCATTCATCCATACACACACCTTTCAGCTACTCACCGTTTTCTCTATTCATTACCCCTATTTTTCATCTTCTCATTCACTTCTCATGGAGCAAGAAGGTCTAAGCATTAATTGTGGGCTTAAGAGGATGATTGGCTAGAGCAATTGGGCATTCTTGGTGAATAATGCAACCGGAACTTCAATGGTCTTCTAGGGAAGTGTTTAGTGTTTTCCTATGTCTAATTACACATTTATGTTCAAATTCCTTTGATTTGTATGTATGTGTGTTGATTGGAATATGGTACACTATGGATTTCTATTACTTGTGATAGTTTTCCATTGGGTTATGTATGTAATTTAGCGATTGCTTTTATGTGCATAAACCTCAGTGTTAATCACTTGACATAATGCAATTTGATGTGGTAGCATTGATTATCTACTTTGGATTCTTAGTTTGGATTAATGCATTTGTTTGTTACATCTAGCATTAGACACTAAATCCATTCTTGAAGGGTCAAATTATACCTTCAAGATGAGACTCATTGTGTGTTGTCAAGAGTTTTCACTATCAAGCAGTTTTCTAACAATTCCTTAGTTTACTAATTGTACAGGCGATGTGCGGAATCAATTGGTAACTAAGTCAATTGGACTTAGGCAATTGCCTTTGGTTTTTACACTTGGACTTGGATTTCGCTCCCATATATTTAAAGAGGCTAAGAGGTTGCATGATTTTCACCAAGAGGCCCTACTTTTATTTAAAGAGTTTTCAACCCATTTATTTGCTTTCTATAATCCAAAAAGCCAAAAACAAGTCTTCTTTGCATTCATACAATTGAAAAATACCAAAAATATCATTTCAATGATAAAACTCCCCAGTTTAATTGCTTTTCATTGCACTTAGGCTAGTCTAGGCATCAAAATAAGTTGACTCCTTTGAGAGATGACCCGAGGTTGAGCCACTTTGCTCAAGCCTTGGTTTCACATATTTTCTTGCATTTGACCCCGAGGCCCACCATTCCGACAAAGGTCAAATCAGTGACGTTGAAAGAAATTTAAGTGTGACGTCGTTTCCTTCTCCTGAAAAACATTTCATTCGCGCCCTCAGCTCCCCCCAAACCCCGCCCTCAGCTCCACCCACCTTCAGCTCACCCTGAAACCCCGCCCTCAGCTCCCCCTCCCCCACCCTCAGCTCTATCGTTCCTCCTCTCCCTCTCTACCCCCATCTCCTCTCTCTCGAGCCCCCGTCAGCCCTCATTCTTCACCATAATTCTTCATCTCTCAGCTCCCCCAAAAATCCCTCATCTTCCCTTAGCCCCCATTCTTCATCGTCTTCGATCTGAAGAGCGTAATGCAAGGAGAAGCATATGGATTTTAATTTAACAGCTTGGCGATTCACTCCTCACGCTTTTTCCTTCTTCGTCTCAGATTCCTCGCCATTCATCTCTTGAAACTTCCTCACCATTTCTAGGTACACCGTTTCCTTCCCCCACAAATTTACTCTTTTTTTTTCCGACTTTATTTGCAAACTAACTATCTTTTTTAGCTTATTCTTTCTCTTCATATGCTGGGTTTATTTAGTGATTTTTCTTTTGAAATGATGTAAAGTGTCTACTTTGCTTATTTGTTTGAATTCCTCATCTATTGTTTCTTGATTTTTATGTGGTGAATAGGAACATGGTCACAATCATAGGGAAGTTTCGTGATTTTTATGCTTCTTTTTCATGTATTCTAGTATAAATGGAACACCATTTAAATTCCTGTCCAAATTAAACTATATGCTTTATTGTAAATAGTTTAAATTAATATCATTTCGTTCATTTCAAAAAAAAATCCTCATCTATTATGAGTAGTTAGTTTGGGAATAATTTATGTAATCCCTCATTGTTGTCATTGAATTAGTAATGGTATGCTTTTGTATTTATTGGACTGATATTGGATTGTAAATGTAATTTTTGGATGTCACATTTATAAGTGGGAACTCTGCCAAATTTTTTAAAAAATTTGCATGAAGTGAAGTTAAGTGTATGGCATGCCCATTTCTTCATAAGGTAGTGAGATAAACTTGACTAGTTTATTGGAAATGACATAGGTTTAATAGAATGGATCGTAGTTGATGCATGCATTGAGAACCACTAAAGACTATCAGATGGGTGTGGAAGAATTTATTGAATTTTCCAAAAGAAACGTGTCGAGTAAGAATGTCATGTATCTTTGCCCTTGTGTGAAGTTTGCAAATGCTTATCGTTAGAGCATCGATGATATAAGGGATCACCTTTGTGATGGGATCAATCTCCGTTATAAGAAGTGGCTTTGGCATGGGGAATTGGGAAGTACCATACATGCGTGCCCGTCAAAAAATGTAGAAGCAGTAATGGATGATGTTTGTGATGATGGAATGGACGATATGATCAATGACATTGGGGTAGAGTCATTTTCTGTGGTACATAAGTTTGATAAATTGTGGAGTGATGCAGAGACACCGTTGTTCCCGGGGTGTACTAAGTATACTCGGTTGACCGGCGTCCTGAAATTGTTGAAAATAAAAACAGAAAATGGGTGGGTGGACGCGGGTTTTTCACAGATGCTTGAAGCTTTGAGTGATATGTTCTCGGCGGGTAATGTGCTTCCGAAGCGTATGTACGAGGCTAAAAAAGTTCTAAGCAAGTTAGGCATGGAGTATAAGAAGATACACACTTGCCTTAATGATTGCGTGTTATACAGGAAAGAGTATGAAGGCCTAAAAGAGTGTCCAAAATGTAATACTCTGAGGTACAAGCCGAGGAAGGATGCCGTTGGTGATGATGATGGATCAAAGAAAGGGATACCTTTGAAGGTAAAGTGGTACCTTCCAATTGTGCCACGATTTAAACGCTTGTTTGCAAATGAGGCAGAAGTAAAGAAACTGAGGTGGCATTATGATGAGAAAATCTCCGATGGAAGATATCTCCGACACCTTGCTGATTCTCCTCAATGGAAGAAGATAGATTTCATGTTTCCTGAATTTGGTGGTGAGCCAAGGAACCTTCGTCTCGAACTGTGTACGGATGGTTTCAACCCTTTCGGGAGACTCAGTAGCACACATAGTGCTTAGCCAGTTTTACTAGTCATTTACAACCTGCCGCCTTGGTTGTGCACGAAGCGCAAGTATGTGATGATGTCAATAATGATTTTGGGGCATAAACAACTTGGTAACGATATCAATGTTTACCTGACACCTTTGATTGAGGACTTGAAGATGTTTTGGGAGGAAGGCGTAGATGTGTTTGATGAGTACAGGCAGGAGACGTTCAAGTTGCGAGCTATGTTGTTTACTACAATAAATGACTTCCCTGCATATGGCATGTCCTATATGTGAGTCTGACACACACTGCCACCATCTCAAACTCAGAAGAAAGACCGTCTACCTCTGTTAGAGGTTTCTTGATCGGTTTCATCCTTACCATAGACTAAAAAAGTGTTTTAATGGCTCATCTGAGTACCGATCTGCTCTGACCTCCTTAACCTGGGAGAAAGTTTACCACCGTGTTGAGAATGTAAATACGGTATTCGGTAAGAAACAAAAGATGAAGACCGGTTCTGATAAGATCATTTGGAAGAAGAGGTCAATCTTCTTTGATCTACCTTATTGGCGATATCTCGATGTGAGGCACAATATTGATGTGATGCATGTGGAGAAAAATATTAGTGATAGTCTTGTTGGGACACTGTTACACATACAGGGGAAGACAAAGGACAGACTCAATGTTCGATTAGACTTGGTTGAAATATGCATAAGACCATGGTTGCATCCTATAGTCAATGAAAATGGCAAGAGAGCTTATATGGAACCTGCTTCTCATACACTTTCCAAACAGGAGAAAAAAAGTATGTGTGAGTGTTTGAGTGGGATCAAGGTGCCATAGGGTTATTCTTCCAACATTAGCATACTAGTGTCTATGAACGATTTGAAGTTGGTGGGAATGAAGTCTCATGATTACCATGTATTGATGCAATAATTCTTACCAATTGCTATTAGAGGCATTATGCAAGATGATGTCAGGATGACTATAACAGGATGACTATAACAAGACTGTGTAAGTTTTTCAATGCTATCTGCAGCAAAGTCATCGACACTAAAAAGCTCGACGAGTTGGAAAATGAGGGTTACATTATATTGTGCCAACTAGGGATGCACTTTACTCCAGCCTTTTTCGATATTATGGTGCACTTGATTGTTCATTTGGTAAGGGACATAAGGCTCTGTGACCCTGTTTATCTAAGGTGGATGTACCCTTTCGAGCAATCCATGAAAGCCTTGAAAGGGTATTCCAAGAACCCACATCGACTTGAGGCATCAATTATTGAAAGATACTTAATTGAGGAGGCAATGGATTTTTGCAAATCGTATCTAAAAGGGGTTGAGGAAAACCCCTGACATGAAGATGGGATCGGTAAGGGGGTACGGGGCGTCAAAGTAAAGACTATGTGCCGTGAAGAGGTGTTATAAGCAAACCTATACATCTTAAATAATATGGAAGAAGTACAGCCTTATTTGGACGAGCATAAGAGGATCCTGAAAGAAAAGAACCCGAAAAAGAGTTACATGCAGATTTCTAACAAGCATAATAGGACATTCATTGGGTGGTTCACAGATAATGTTGAAAAGGAGACCGGTGGGCCGGATACAATAAGATGGTTAGCCGGAGGGCCTTGTTTTGAGGTTGTTACTTATGGCTCTTTTGACATAAATGGTTATTCTTTCTACACTAAGGATCAGGACAACAACAGCACCATGCAAAACAGTGGAGTGATGGTAATAGCCGAAGCGATGCACTTCTCCAGTTCGAAAGATAAAAACCCACGATTGGCTTCCATGGCATATTATAGGGTAATTGAAGAAATTTGGGAAGTTAGTTACACCAAGTTCAAAATTCCAATCTTCAAATGCAAGTGGGTTAACAATGGCGCAGTTGGAATTGATCCTCATACTGTATGATCTTAATTGATCTTCACAAGGTTGGGTACAGAGATGAGCCTTTTATTTTAGCAAATCACACGAAACAAGTGTTCTATGTAATAGATCCCGTAAATAAGCAATTGTCCATAGTCTTGCAAAGTAAAAAGCAAAAGGATCATGCTCCCACTTTAGATCTAGATGAGATACCACCTTTGTGCGCAGGACCACATGAACCAAGTGAATTTGAATTGATAGATGATGATGACCAATTTGCCTCTATAAATGATCATTGTAAGAGGATATGAGATAACACATAAAGTGATAACCTTTTTGAATTATATGTATTAATTCTTGTTAATGTTTTTGTTTTGGTTTTATGAAAGTTGTGGCATTGTGACTCATCACATCTTTGATATGTTAACAGGCACATGGCAGACGATTCTAATAATCAGCAACGGGACGATCCCCCCGAAGAAAGGGAAGAGATCCGATAAAACTCAATGACATTGTTCTCTGTCAGGGGACAAATGTGCAGCCTATCCGTGTGGAATTTGACGATGACATGAATCATATCGAGGAGATTGGCGCGACTTTTGTGAGCTACGTTGGTTTTGTGCCGAGTAAGCATATTGGTTGACGATTGGAGGGAAGTCGAAAAAGACATTAAGGATCAATGTTGATAAGATATCTTGGTATGTTTTATCATAATCTATCTATTTGTTCATAATATGCATGTATTTTTTTTAGTTAACTCAACTGATGTGTGTTTTATTCTTATTCTTCGTAGTAAAACTTCGATGTCCCAAACACTCAATTGTTCAGGGCTTTTTGGTTGAACGAAGCGCGCAAGATGTGGACGAATTTCAAGATTACCCTGATAAGAGAATACATCCGGGGGGATAGGATGGGTCAAGATCCCTGTCAGACCTACTCTCTGTTGACCTGGAGACATGGAAGACGTTTGTTAAGAAACGACTAGACAAAAAGTTTCAGGTTTGTTCTTTTATATTCTGTCGAGAGTTCGAATTGCTCCACCTAAGTAGAACGAAAAGGAGGAAGCCGGAGGCTTCAAAGGGGGAGCCAGAAGCTTCGCTTCCGGTAGCTTGCTTACTCTCCTAGTTAGAAGAAGGCTCTTTGGCGAATTCTTTAGATCTGGGTAGAGTCTGGCTCAGTAAAGAGATCTTTTACTTTACTTCAAAACTGAACTTTTAACACATTATATTAGTTAACTAACTTAGTTTTATTTTCACAGGAGAATAGCCAAAAACAAAAGTAGCATCAAGAAAAGAATATCTACAAGCACACAATGTCTGGGGGGTTACAAGTGGGTCGAGAAAAAGTTGATCGAGAAACATATTGCAGAAATGAAGGAAGCGGCACAGTCCGATCCTACCATTATTGTAGAGCCTCCGCTGCCCTTCGTACATCATACGAAATGGGCTGAGGGAATGAAGAATAAAGAAGGAACATTTGTCAATCCGGAGGTTGAAGCAGTTGCAAAGAGGATTGTAAATATTTTACTTGGTTATTTATTTATTCATTTAACTTGTGGTTTTATAGCAAATTACAACTTATGATTTTTCTGTCATTGTAGGATGAACTTGAGCAGCAGGCCACCCAAGGGTCTTTCAAACCTTCTGGGATGATGGACATTCTAGCCACAACAATTGGGAAGTCTGATCACCCCGGTCGAGTAATCGGGGAGCCTAGGACTGTAGGGCTGACAAAGTAAATAGTCATATGAACAAGGAAATCATCTTATGAACAAGTAGTAATAAATTGACCTTAACATGGCATGTCCAGGCCACAAACAAGAAAATAGTCATATGAACAAGGAAATCGTCATATGAACAAGCAGTAATAAATTGACCTTAACATGATATGTCCAGGCCACGAACAAGGAAATAGTCATATGAACAAGCAGTAATAAATTGACCTTAACATGGCATGTCCAGGCCATGAACAAGGAAATCTTAATATGAACAAAGAAATTGTCATATGAACAAGCAATAATAAATTGACCTTAACATGCTATGTCCAGGTTACGAACAAGAAAACCCCATATGAACAAGGAAATCTTAATATGAACAAGCTTCATATGATGATTTCCTTGTTCATGGCTTGGACATGCCATGTTAAGGTCAATTTATTACTGTTTGTTCATATAATAATTTCCTTGTTCTATTAAGATTTCCTTGTTTATATGACTATTTCCTTGTTCATGGCCTGGACATGCCATGTTAAGGACAATTTTTTATTGCATATTCATATGACAATTTCCTTGTTCAAATTAAGATTTTTTTGTTCATATGACTATTTCCTTGTTCGTGGCCTGGACATGCCATGTTAAGGTCAATTTATTACTGCATGTTCATATGACGATTTCCTTGTTCATATTAAGATTTCCTTGTTCATATGATTATTTCCTTGTTCGTGGCCTATACATAGCATGTTAAGGTCAATTTATTACTGCTTGTTCATATGACGATTTCCTTGTTCATATTAAGATTTCCTTGTTCATATGACTATTTTCTTGTTCATGGCCTAGACATAGCATGTTAAGGTCAATTTATTACTCCTTGTTCATATGAAGATTTCCTTGTTCATATGACTATTTCCTTGTTTGTGGCATGGACATGCCATGTTAAGGTCAATTTATTAGTGCTTGTTCATATGACGATTTCCTTGTTCATAAGGGGGTTTTCCTTGTTTATGGCCTGGACATAGCATGTTAAGGTCAATTTATTACTGCTTGTTCATTTGACGATTTCCTTGTTCATATGACTATTTCCTTGTTCGTGGCCTGGACATGCCATGTTAAAGTCAATTTATTACTGCTTATTCATATGACAATTTCCTTGTTCATATTAAGATTTCCTTCTTCGTGGCCTGGACATACCATGTTAAGATCAATTTATTACTGCTTGTTCATATGACGATTTCCTTGTTCATTTTAAGATTTCCTTGTTCATATGACTATTTCCTTATTCGTGGCCTGGAAATAGCATTGAAATAAAAAATTCCCTCCAATGGAGGTGCTATAATTACATGATAACCACAGTCTATACATAAGTGTTAATTGAATACCAATAATATCACTGATCCAACCTAAAACCAAAACATTCATTGAATACATTTTGACCTAAGTCTTTGTGTCACCCTTGAATCGTTCCAACTCTTCTAAGATAGCGTTCTTTGCTTCATTCTTCTTATGGTTGACAAGCCACCACACTAATTCTTGCCTCATCTCTTTCATCGATTTCTAGACCATAATAAAAAGTCACATTGTTAGCTCAAGCAAACTAATGAATCTTCCATTTTATAAATGAAAACTTACATTCGTGTTTTCGAGGGAGTCCAACTGTGGCCATTTCTTTATATAGCTAATCACATGTACCCCGCAATCATCACGACAAATATTGAAATATAAAAGAAGTAAATATTTATGTTATTACAATAATGCACATGATATGTCATAAATCAATGCAATTTTATAATGTAATAGTACTTGTTCTTTTGTATGGGCACAGGCGGGTACAAGATTGCTATTTGCTTCCCCTCCTCTTCCATTGTTGCAATGCATGGGTCTACCTTCTTCGAAATTTCTATGAACATATCCTTCTAGCCAACAATATATATATACACCAACAATTAGCAAAATTTAGTATGTTGAAATAGTGGGATGTAAGAGAAAACACAATATTAAGTAACAAGTTCATTACACTTACCATGTTTTCAGCCAAACTTTTAATGTTCTCAGGAGGTTTTCTCCCACCTATTAAGGAATCCAACCAATAGAATTTCAGTGTTTTGGTTCTATTACATGACAAAACCAATATTGGTTGTCCATAATTAGTCCAAATATAAACTTACAGCTTCCCAACTTATACCTCACGTGCTCGGGCATTTTATGTACCAAATTCATCTCGTTGTCCAAGTATTTGTCATCTTTTACAAGCGCTCCCTTGACCAAAGAAATATTCTAACAAATACAGACAATTAGTTTGCATACGAGTGAATAGTTCTCCCTTTTTACATGAATGTTGTTTGTACAAAATCTTACCATGAAATCAGCATCAAATACGTGCCTTTTAGTACTTTAGAGTCCCTCTTTTGTTCCCCATTCATTGTCCGAGCTACCATAACCATTACCTACACATTAACAAACTTAGCATGTATTAACAATTTCCCACATATATGTCATTAGATTAATTAATTGATAAGTGCACACACACCACTGCTAATCCAATTGCTGGGTCCAAGTGACATGACGTTAGCTCAAGTTAAAAAGTAATCATACATGTGAACCACCGTCTTGAAAAATTATAACCAAAATCGTATCAGTATGGTCTGCTATCATTAATCAAGATTTGCAACATATAGCAAAACAAGTGACTTACTTTTCTTTGTCCTCTTTGGCATAACACTGGGTGAGCAACAAATACATTCATTGCTTGCTATTCAGTTTCCCCATTTCTACATATGTTGTCACATACGGAGATCTAAGAGCATGCATGTTTTCTCTCTTGGACCTCCTTTTAGGCATCTCAACTTCGCTTATTGATCTTTTTAGGCTTGTTTTCTCTTCCACTATCTATTTTCCTTTGTCCTTCGCATCCATATTTGTTGTGCCTACAAATCTCCTCCTCGGATTTATAGGTGCCACCATCTTCTCTCTGAGGCTTTATTCTTCCCTTGTGCTCCACACTTGCTTCACCACTAGCACTGAGATTTCTACCTGCATACCTCTTGAATCTCTTTGCCTTTGGCATCTATATTGGAGTGACACCTTCAAGTCCATCTGCATCAATCTGCTCCTTCTTATTATCCACTTTCTTTGTATTTCTTTCAAGCTCAAGATCAGCTTGTTTCTCTTTTCCACTTTCATCTTTATTGTGCTTTCCATTGTCTGCCACCTTTTCAGTTACATTTTCTTTATCCCCTCCTTTGGTTGCCCTTTTCTCTTAGAGCTAGATTAATTCTTTAGCAACAAACTCTTGCAGCTGTTCCATCATGGCTTCCATCTTGGCCTTCATCTCACCCGTAAACCTCATATATATCTTTCAAATCCTACAACAAGTTTACAAACTGTTAGGAACATATTAATCATGCCATTAGTACCCACTTAATTTATACTGCTCACCAGGTCATGTAAATAAGACAACAACGGCAGCTCATATGAAGGCTTTGCGGCATACTTGGGGGCCGAGAACAAAATGTCAAACCTGCTTCTCTTCTCAAGATCCACTCTATTCGCTATTTCTTTGTCTGTCCAATGCTTAAGAGCATTTTTTGGATATTAAACCTCGTCCTCTAGCCCAAATTGTTCAAAAAAAAGAATAGATGCAATCAAAATTGTGTGTCAATAATCAATATTTACAAATGCAATAATCACTATTACTATAATTAAATCATGCAGGTTTAACATAATTACCATAAGGAAATAAATGCATCCTCCTAGAGTTTTAGTTTCCGACGCCTTCCCTTTTTTTCCTTCCTTGACAAATTTTTCTACTTGGGAAGACAAATCTTCTAACACATAGCTTGCCCAATCATATTGCCCCCACTTTTTATCTGTGCACCCCATCACCTTCAACAATTTATCACTCATACTCCCACTTCCTGTGGGGCAAAGAAATGTGCCTAACGTTTACAACACAAAATAGAAATCAAAATCATCATCTTTCTTCTTAATCCTTTCATATATTGCTCCATACGTCAATGAGCCATACTTCTCCTTCAAATCTTCAAACACTTCTTCACTTGCCTCTACTTCAACTTTCAATCCTTTTCTTTTTAAACCCATCATTGTCTCAACATGTTGAGGGGTCATTTTCACTTTCTTTACCCTCATGACTAGTTGTTTTGAGGAGCCGTCATATCCACGAATCACCTCTGAACAAAGGTCTCTTGGAATCTTGGTGTCTCTTACATTCAACAACTTTCTAAACCCTAGTTCTTCAACCTTTCTTCTGAGGTCTGTATCCTCATTAATAAACTCACCCAACTCCTTCATTCTTTGTGGTGAGCACCTTGTGTTGAAGAGTGGGACATATTTCTTCTCCTCCATATGTCCTTTATATTATCCCAAAACCAAACAAATGAGTGCATCGTAATCTCATCACCTCTATGTCTATACTCATCCACTACTTCATAACATAAATTCTGGTTCAATTGCAAACCCAATTCTTTCTTTATACAAACCAAAATGCAGAATGAGCAAGAATTAAATTTGTTGCACCAAAACAGCTTCTACACTAATATAAGGCAGCAAGAATGTATTTGGAATCAATATAATCACAGCTATGCAATTCGATGATGATATATTTAAATTTTAGCATTCATGGCCACATTCAAATTGCACATAATCATATTTAATCATGTCAAACCATATTCACAGCAAAGCAAGTCTTTTGACAACAATTATCCTATAATAAAAAAAAAGCAACAAACTCAAGGCCCATTTGGTGGTTGGCACATGTTATGAATAAGACTAAACATAGGATACCCATCGATTAGAAGGTATCCAGGCTCTTCATGCTAAGAAAGAGGATATCCTCAATATGCTTGAAGCGGCTAAACATGCTACACAAAATCCTACCCAATGAATTTGCCCCTTACATCAATCAAATGCATGTCTAAATCAATGCCATATGTATTCTAGTCAACGTAACGTAGGCTGGACAAAAATAAAACAAGGAAAATCATCAAACATATCATCCTTTTCCGCCTTCAATCAAAACTCTCCAACACAGAATAGCATTTAGTTACCATTTCAAAAAAAGGGCCAACATAATTTAGATGAGCCAAAGAGGAAACAATGAAGAACAAAGCAAGAACAACAATAGCAGACACTATAGTGAAGAACAAAGCAATACAACAATCTAGAGGAACTACATTATTCATCAAACATCGAAAAATATAGTCCATTTGAACCTTGTCAGTTTCGAGTTCGAACTAAAATAGCCTATAATCGCCTGAGTAAAGCTTTGATTTCTAGTTCCAACCAGAGGGGAAAAGTAGCGCGCCGTGCGTTTTCGGTTGGGTGGCCAAAGGATTCAAGTTTTTGATGACTTTGGGTGGAGTTCACAGTACTTGTGGATTTCAGATTTCGCTCAAGGTTGCCATCGATTTCACTGGGCGGTGGTAGGGGTCACTTTGGGTTTTGATCGTGGGTGGAGTGGGAGCACATTTCGATTTCAAATATTGGGTGGTAGGGGTGAGTTTGCCGTCGATTTCGCTGAACAGTGGTAGGGGTGAGCTTCGGTTTTCATCGTGGGTGGCGTGGGAGAAGTTTTGGATTTCAAATGTTTGGTGGTAGGGGTGAGTTTCAATCCCGTTATTGGGTGAATTTGGGAGGAAGGTGTAACACTTAAAAATTTTCTACTTACTATAGCATTTTTAATCGAATTACAACCACTCTTCAGTATTATAAGCCCAAATATACGAAAAATTTAAAACTTTTTCTTTTCAATCATTAAACTTATCTTCTTTCTATTGTAATGGGTTTTTCGGACAAATTGAACAATTTAAAAACTTTATCTAAAGCAGAGTGGTTCATAAAACAATTAAAAGTACATTAATCCTCTTAGGGTATCTATTCTTTATTCATAATACTTAGGAATTCAAAACTCCTTTATAAATTTATACAATTCTATTTTCTATGCTTTCTGCTAGTAATTTAATAATTAAATTTTATATCACATACGGATAACACTACTAAAATATTCAACTACCATAATAAAGTATTCCCGCAGATATTCTTACTTTTCAAAACATAAATCTTAATTCCTTCGTTTAATCTTCTTCCAGCACTCATACCTTATTTCAACCATCTCACTATCTCCCAGCTCTCTGAAACAGCAATTTAACGTAGTTTATGTCATTCACTGTAAATTTCATGCATGCATTGTCATGTATACATTTTATAAACATTTGCAAATAATGATAGTATTTATCCTATTAATCTGGGTGCGATATGCACCTACCAACCACTGATAACGATATCCTCGTTAACTAGTGGAGGTTCTACCTGCAGGACTTCTCGTTATAACATTTAAATTTATAACTAAACTGATTTGGCAAAGGGGTAGCGAACAGTCTAAGCCTAGAGTACTCCAACATAAAAGGAATAAAAGACATGCCATTTAAATGCAACAGGTATTACAAAATTATACATGCAATTAAGTGTAATGAGATAAACTGCTACCTGGATCCCATAACATATCCTGAATTAGCTTCTTTCCTTATACTTTCTCGAGCTTATATCAAGAGTCAGAGCCTATATACATATATGGATTTGGTTTAGGGGTTGAACTATAAATTAACCGATGCGTCTCTCTCGATTCCTAACTTAATTAATACTACCCAAGTCTTTTTATTTAAACAAATTATAATTTATCCATACTTGTTTAGGATCTTGACCATCCGAGATTACTTTGATAATTTACCTACATTAAAGTTTCTTATTCTCAATGTTTGACCAATAGTTTCTATAAAAATTATTATTTAAAGACCTTAGTCGTTTATACACATAAGCACACACTTATATATCTATATCTATATATATGTATATTTACTTCCTATTTATTATAAAATTTCAATAATAAATCAATCAATAGTGTAAATCGAGCCCAAGTAACTCAATTTATTTAAGAATATTAAAAATCACACATCACAGTCCAACCAAACTATATCTCTAAAATAACACTTCACTTTCTTCTCACTACTGAATGATCAACAATTCAAATTACTAATTTAACTCCAAAAACAGTCACTGCAACCAACCATTTCAAACAACACCATTAATCCCTAGAATCTTCCACTCTAAACTTCTAAACAAGGTTTACCTCAGAATCAAATTGAATTAGTATCCAAATCCAATTCTTAACCCTATCTATTCAAACATTCTATAGCAACCCAATTAATTCATTTGTCATATATTAAAACCAAACCCGAACTCTTATAAACTTGTTTCTTGTCACATTAATAAAATTTCACTCCTTCCCCTAACATTAAACCATGATTTCCATTTCCTATATCTCAAATTCAATCTTTGTTTCAGAAATTCTAAAAGCCTCAAAAGAAATATCACACCATTTCAACAATAATCATTATTAAACCAGGTTCTTAATTAAACTCCCTCACCCTATAAGTATATTTTAATCAACTTCTACACCTTAACTCTTGACATCCATCATAAATCTCAAAATCATTACTATACTTACATTCTACATATCTTACATAAATAGAATAATAATAATCCTTAATCCCCAAATAGGCTTGATGCTTATTTCTCTACCCTTTAAATCTTTACACTCAAAACACCAAAGCATGGTACTGTCACTAAATTCAAACCTTTGAATAAGTTCTAATAATTTCAAAACCTTTCTTGGTAGTTCTAGCATAAACAGTAGCCTATAAAATAGAATTTTCTCACCAAAGGATGCCCAACTAAGTTCTTAACTCCATTCTTTGCTAGCTTGAACCCCACTTATAACTAAATCGAATCTTTGTATCTAAATTAACAAACTACAACCATTTATCTTCTTAAATCAAGAGTCTTGGCTTTCAAACTTAAGCCTTGTGATACTTAACCCTTTGTTAAAAACCTTAGATTTCAATTAGGTATAGCTTAATCAATTGATATACTTATTTCCTGTTGTAAAAATAATTCATAACTTCCACAAGAAAACACAAACCAGTATTCACTCACTAACTTTTTTTTAAAGACTTCAAACTGACTTGTTTCCTACTTAACCATTTATCACTAAAATCCTCAACTTCAAACTCAAACCTCCATTAACCTATGCTTACCTATTAAACAAACTCGAGGTGCTCGTCCTAATTTACACTTTCCCAAATAATTCAATACATCAACCATCTAGGTGAAGACCAGCCTAAATCCTATATGAGTCACAATTAAAACACTAAATCATTACAAAACTAAAGATCTATCCTATTACTTTAACAAATATCTCCTTTAATCCATTTTCATATTTAATACAAGTCTCATATTCAGTCAACCAAAGTGCCAAAACATAAGAAACTACTGTAATTCCCTCTAACTTTCGTGCCCTTTAATCCTTCTATAAAGATCCAAAACACAAAATTTGAATAAGAATCGGATTTCTAATCTTAATGGCAACTAGAACTAAATTTAACCTTAATAATTCGATACCCAATACTCTTAAGAAATAGATTTATTTCCAACTTCAGTACCCTTGAAGCACTAACCATTCCAAAACCTTTTATTCATGTAACACCCATGCTTAGGCCACAATAAATTTCATAATATAAAGTCTCAACCATTCAATAATCTCATAATCTCAAAAAGCGGGGTTTCCTTCATTTGTTTAATCATTAAAAGACATTATTCAACTATTAGAAACATCAAATCAGTTGGTTATATTCAACTTCACCCCTAAATAAAAGCCTCAACAACTTCCAATATCATGTAAGCATTCAACTCCTTTATGTCTCAATAGAACTTGATGCCATCATCCCCAAAATTGAAAGATCATACTCAATCCTCCTTGCTTTTCCTAAATTCCATATGCTTCCTCTGACAACTTTTCACTAATTCTTTCAAGATTATCAATTCCTTATATCACTAAATCATAGATTAACAAAACACAATAAAGATTGGAAACTTTCAAGTTTATAACCATAATAAAAACAACAATAGATTCCCAATACAAATTCTCAACCCCATTTCAGAAAATATAACTACTAACCTTAGACATTCATATTACAGGCTAATTATCATTAAAATTCTCAACCCCATTTCAGTGGGTAGGAAGACCCACTGAAGCCAGCTGCCAGAAACATTAGAGAGCAGAAGTATATAACATCTTCCTATAATTTAACTAAATTAAATACCACAATGTTTTCTCTTTCCCTGCCACAAAACCTGTCAGCCAGAGCAAAAAAAAGAAGAATTGAACAATTCCAAATTCACATTCCATTAACTAGATACAATCAACCTCATAATCTTGTACCAGAAATCAGTGGCCTAAAGAAGAGCAAAATTCGAATGAACAAGGAGGAAGAACAAGAACTCGACGGAACAAGGAAAAGGAAACAAAATGCCAAAATCAATCAGAACCCTGAAATTTCAACATATAATCATATCTCTTCACTAAATCGTACTCTTATACATGTTTAATTAATATTTTCATGGATCTTGATCACAAATCGGCAGAGAAGACATCTTGAACAGTGACCCGATTGGGAGTTCTCAAGGAAATCAACCAACAACAAAATACTACTCAAAATCCTTTCCAATACTTCAAAATCATAGTTCAAGCTTCATCTTTACAAGGCTAAGAATCCCTAAAGCCCTTACCCCAAATCGGGTCTCGCCTAAAATCGCTCAAATCAGAAGAACAAAGGGTAGGGATGAGGAGAGGAGTCACATGAGGTTAAATTAGTTCTTTACACGCGTCGTCAGAGCTCCACATCGCCGGAAATCACCTTCTTCGCCGTCGAAGACCACTGAGAATGAAGAGGAATGGAGGAAACAGAGAGAGATTAAGAGAGTGAGGCTGAAATAGAGAGCATAGTGATATCGGGTGAGGGAAAATGGAAGGGACATATGGGAGTATGTATGTTAAAGAGGAGGAGTTGATATTTTTTTAATGGGTGTTTTACTATTTTGCCGTTCCTTTTACAACTGAAGATATTTTCAACTAGGGGCAGATATTGTCATTTTCCTTTTCTTTTATTTTTCCTCTTTCCCTTTATGCCCTTCTTTAAAAAAATTTAATTACCATTTCCCTTACAATTTGATCTGAGCTTATTCCAAAAATAATTTCTCTAGATATGCTTTAATTCCCAAATTTATTTATAAGGCTTTTTAAGTACTAAACAATACCTCAAGGTTCTAAATATTCCCTTTTTTAAATTTATCTTCTAAATATTTTTCCTCAATTAATAAAGAAAATTAGCCTTAAAAATTATTAAAAATACATCTGGTCTCCTGAATTTATTTACAAGGCTTTTTGATTTATAAATGTCACCCCAATACCTTAAATAAACCCTTATTATTTCTTTTTGAAAATATGGGGTGTTATAGAAGGGAAAAATGGTCTTTTGGCCTTCTAATTTAATTTCACTTTGCCCCCATAATACTTAAGTGAAATTTCATATTCTTATGTTCCTGCTTTTTAATTAATTCCCTACAGTAGTCCTTTATTGAAATTCTCCCTATAAATAAATTAGACATAATTTCATCAGAAATTAATGGTGAAAAAGAGACATTCAATTTGATGAAATGTGCCAGCTGGTTGAAGATGTCTCGGCTCATGAAATGTGCCAACTGGTTGAAGATGTCTCGGCTCACTATATCATTTGAAACTTCCAAGATGTTCTTTGAAAAATTAGCTGCTCTTCCAATGAAAAATATATGCAAAATATCCTGACAATCTTGGAAGAACGGGCTTGTTATAATCCAATAGATGGAAGCTCTGATGCATTTAAGAATAAACAGATCATCCTGAGGAAAATTTCTTTGCAAATGTTAGATGGATGATTGATTGTTGTTGGAAACATACCCATGCCTTAATCTTTCTTCTCCTCAAGACCTATTGTTTTTGTAATACCAGCATCCAACCACTATTCAATTGAAACAAAGTTAATTGTTGCTGAATTGATGTTGTTGATACTACTGGAGATATAATTGATGGATCTTGAAAAGCCATATGATTGAAAGATATAATAGATGTAATTTCTCTGGTTGCATCAATAACAATTGTTGAACTTCCTTCATGAATGGCCAAATTCCTTTTCATCCATATTGTGTTAAGTATAATAATCATGTGGATAAGATTTTCCTCTCTATTTTCCTTTAGAGCAACTAAAGTACTTGTAAGCCACACCTTAAAATCTTGGAATGTAGGCATTGACAATCTTACATTAACACAGTGAAACCAAAGAGCTCTAGTAAAAGCATAGTCACAAAAAATATGAAAGATTGTTTCCTCACATTGACTGCAAAAGGGGAAGAGAGTCTCAACATTTAAATGATGCTTTCTTAGTATATCACTAGATGGGATTGTCTAGTGTAAAAGCTTCCAAATAAAGAGAAGGCATTTTTTTGGCAGAGATAAAGACCACAAAAACTTCCAGAAAGCATCCTTAGTTCCTGAATAAGTTTGAGACAGCAAAATTTTAGATCCCTTCTTAACTGTGAAAACACCTTTGGAGTTAAGTTTCCAAATGATTCTATTATTTTTCCCTGATATGGAAATAGGTAGTCTAGAAATGATATGTGACGTTGGTCATATAGGTTGCTGATCAGATGTTGATTCCATTGAGGACCTATCCAACCATAAGAAGAATGCAATAACAATCCTGCAACTGTTTGAGGGGACTCAATAGTTGAAGAATTATGCTGTATAGGCCACTACAATGGGTGGTTTAGAAGAATTTCTGAACCAGTTCCTACTTACCACTGAAGATGGGGCAATATCAATTCAGAGCTTTAAAGAATACCTTTCCAAAGCCATGAAGAGTTGTACAGCTTTAAGAGGAAATCTTCTTTTATCCGGTCAATATATTTTGATTAAAGTAAACAAGCTAAGAAAGAGGATGATTGAGAAGTTATAACACACCACAGTTGCTTTGAGAGTAAGGATTTGTTAACAAGTGATGAGGATCTAATTCCCCACCTTTTTTCTTCAATTGGCAGAAATAAGACATCCTTCTTGATAAGATGCATTTTCTTTGATGTCCTTGAAGAACCCCAAAAGAAATATACACGTCTAGCATCAATAGCATCACAAATTTTCTTTGGCAGTGAGATACAAGACATCACATGTATATCAACTGATGATGATACAGATTTAATGAGCTAGAGTATTGATGCTTGAGAGAGCAATTTTGATTTCCAGGACGAAGTTCTTGTCTCTATTGCTTCTAGAACATGAGTATACACTATTCTATTATTTCTTCTTGGATCTATCCAAGTTCCCAGAGTATCTGATCCCAAGAACATTAGAATGCTCTGTCTTGTCTCTGTTTGAAATATTCGGGCTTAATATAGTGGATGATTTTGCCAAATTAATATCTTGCCCTGACTATCCTAAAACTTGTCCAATGCTAATTTAACCACTAATGCATTATCCATTTTTGCTTCAAAGAAGAAGAGTGAATCATCTGCATACCATAAATGTGATACAAGTATTGCACTATTACATATTTTAACACCTTTCCACTCTCCCATAAGTTCCAAGTGACAGATGAGGCAAGACAACACATTTTCTGATAATATAAAAAATAAGGTGAGAGTGGGTCACCTTGTCTGATTCCTCTTGTAGGTAAAAAAGGTTGGGACAACTTTCCATTGAAGAGAACTTGGTATTAAACTGAAAAGGTACATTGATAAAAGATGTTGATCCATTTGTTGGGGAAATTCATACGGAGTCGTACTGCTGAGATAAATTCCTAAGATATTTTGTCAAAAGCTTTGCATAATCAATTTTTAAGGCAGCAAACTTCTTCCTCCCTTTCTCTGAAGAGTGAATCTGGTTCATTAAATCCCCAGCAAGAAGGATATTATCTAGGATGAGGCGACCTTTGAGGAAAGCACTTTGGTTTGGAGCTATGTATTTTTGCAGTATAGGCTTCAATCGATTTACCAGAGTCTTGGATATGATCTTGTAGATTACGTTGCACAAGCTTATGGGTCTTATGTCTTTCAATGTGGAGGGTCTTTCTATTTTTGGAACTAAAGTGGTTACTATTTTGTTGAAAGATTTCAACAGAAATTCTGAATTCCAAAAGCCGAAATCATGTTGAATATATCATGTTGGACCAGTTCCCAATTAATTTGGAAGAAACTTGCATGATTACCATCGCTACCTGGCGCACTGTCTTTTGGTAGTGAAAAAACTGCTTCCTTGATTTCCAAGAGGCTTAAAGGCTGAAGTAGGGATGAATGCTCTTGCTCCATAATCGAAGGAATGGGGATACTCCATAGATCTTGCAAGATTGGATTCATGAGTAGTGATTTCCTATACAACTCACTAAAATATGATTAAACCATGTTGCCAAGCTCCTCTTGATCTATAGTCCAGGTGCCATCTTCTTTCTGTAGGCATCTTATCAGATTCTAATTATACCTTTTGTTAACAATAGAATGAAAATACTTCATGTTTCTTTCACCTTGAACTCTCCATTTTATCTTAGCTCTTTGTTCCCATAAACTATTTTCACAATCATATAAAAATTCAAGCTAATTTCTTATATCACTGATTTTTCGATTGAGCTCTGGATGTGGCCTAGATTTACTAGAGATGATAGGCTCGGAAGCTATTTTTCTCCTTGACATATTCTATGAGGAATATTTCTAATACGATTTTTGCTCCAACAAGAGAGAGTTGATAAGGTAGATGAAAGCTTACATTGAACAGTGATGCCTGGTGATCCCCTTGTAGGTTGATTCCAACAATCTTCTATTATATTCTTATATTCAAGAAATTTATGCCATAATTTTACAAACTTTTTAATCCTTGATTTCCTGAAAATAGGTTCAAGGGACAGAAGTAAGGGACTATGCTGCTATTCTCAACACTTGTACATAGGAGCATGGAGATAAGGACTGCCATTGAAGATTACAAAATGCCATATCAATCTGTTCAGACACTCTTCTTCTCCTTCTCTCTTATTTGTCCATGTCATTAGTTACAAATACTTAACTTGTCTAATTTTCTCTACATATGCAAGTTAGTCATATAAACCATAAACTATAATTAATATAATTATAAGATAATGCAACAAAGGTGTCCCATAAACTTGATATAAATTCACCTTTTCGCATATTGAAAGAAAATTAATCAAAATGCCCTAAAAATGTCAGTTAGTGAGGCAAGCCAGAGTTAAAATAGGAGAAGATAGAACATATTATTTGGAAGGAGAACCAAGAGCCACAAAGAGTAATTGGTTAAAATAAGAGGGTCAGATTTATACATACGCAATACTAACCTGTTGCAGGAAAAGTCAACAAAATGATGAATGCGTGGTCCTATTTAAGGTGATGGGTGAATATGAAGACTATTACATAATAACTAATAATGCGATAATTTTAGGTGGAGTACTCCGATCATAAAACATATGCTGATGTGACCAGGAACATGTGAAGGTAGTGGTTAGGGCTGTTCAAAATTGGGATGAGACCGAAAAACCATCACCCCAATACTCGGAACTAGAAGAAGGCTATTCCGGTCCCGGTATCGATACCAAAGGTCTCCCGGTGCTGTTGGGATGAGACTTGGATTAAGATCGGGACCAGGAAGTTCCAATTTTCTTACACACAATCTCACCCTCTATGAAAAATTGAAGCATATGTGTATATTTATGTCCTGATTACCAATATACTTAATTTTTCTAATATCACATATATACTTATGTGTAAACAAAAGATTAATCATTCAACAACCATTTGGTCCAACAAATCCTTTCTAATTACTTCAAAAGTCCTCAAAATATTAATAATTCTTCTAGTAAAAAATATTAATAATTATTGAACAAGATAACAACTACAATGAAAATCAATTACAAAAGGTAATAAGGGAAGAAATGAGTATTTTGATTGGGGAAAAATTCATTAAAAAAGTTAATATGACAAATAAATATTTAGGTTTGTGAGAAAATTTTAATAAAATAATTACATTATGGTACCAATACCATTTGAACTGTATCCTCACTACTACAAAACAGGGTTTTCACGTCACAAATTTCGGGCTTTTCACGTCACTTTTCAAGGGGACATAAATTCAAGTGACGTCGAAAACTGGACTTTTAACGTCACACAAAAAAGTGACGTGAAAAGTCAGATTTTTCACATCATAAATTACAAAAATTGTGACATTGTTTCTCCAAAATTAGATGTTAATGATGTGGTCATATGAGGAAGAAACCACGTCACAATTACCAATTTGTGACGTGGTTTACAGAAACCACGTCACAAATTGGTTATGTGTGACGTGGTTTCTCAGGAAACAACATCACAAATAACAATTTGTGACATGGTTTCCTGAGAAACCACGTCACACATAACAATTTGTGACGTGGTTTCCTGCGGTCAGGACTTTTTCATGTCACACATTCTCTAATATGTGACGTGAAAAGTCCCACTACTACAGAAAAGGGTTTCCACATCACTTATTTTGGGGTTTTCACGTCACTTTTTTAGGGGACGTTAATATTTGTGAAGTGGAAAAATTGATTTTTAACGTCCCCAAAATATGTGACATGGATTCCAAAGAAACGTCACATATTATATAATAAGGGATATGGAAAGTCCAGGCCGGACTTTCCATGTCACATATTATATAATAAGTGATGTTGTTTTTGAGAAACAACGTCACATATTATTTAATATGTGACGTTGATTCTCCCACGTCTAGGAAACCATGTCACTTATTATATAATTAGTGACGTGGAAAGTCCATTTTTTTTTAAAAAAAAGTAGGGGAACCTTTTGTATTGGAATCACCTACAATCCCAAAAAAATGCCTCAAGAATTAAAAAATAGGGCAATTTTATGGATTGGAATTACCCACAATCCAAAAAAAATACCCCTACATAAACATTTAAATTAAAATAGGATAGTTATCATTCACAACTATGAAACTGTAACATAAAAAATATACTTCCATTACAACAGTTTGGGAGCAATACAAAAGCAACATCTCATATATGTCCATTACAAGTGTCATTGCACGATATAATAACATTAACAAAGCAAAACTACTACATAATTTATACAAATTAAGTTTAAATAGAGTAAAAAATCTGTCCAACTGATGCTCCCTAACAGATAAATCATTAGCCTTAAAATTTTATCGGTATGCTCCCTAATAGATGAATTGCAACAGAAGTACCTGCAACAACAAAGACACAAATTTGAGTGTTGGACAAGAAGATAACATCTCAACATCTCTTTTTCATATTAACAAAACACCAAAAATATATCAGACTAAATAATTATAGGGTCCTTATCAATAGGAAAGGTAGACGAACCATTTTTCTTGTAGGTATTGGATAGGTTGGACTTATACTTTGGCATGGAAATAGCAAGTTTGTGTTTACTAAAGCTATCAATAACATAATCAGATAATTGTTTTAGACAAGGTTAATGTCTCAAGTCACAAAATGCCAAGCCTTTCATCGTCGAATGCTTCCACGAAGAGCTCTAACTCTCAAGAGATTGATTTCTTCACCATTAGATTGACTTGTACATTCTCACTCTAGTAATGTTAGAAGCTCCCTATATCAACATCTTTCAAAGTAATACCCTATGTATATTCATATTTAAGTCACTCAATAAAATGTTTTCAAATCAAATAAAAGAATCTCTTATAACCACAGTCTTACCTTTCTTTTCTCTTCTCAAGGAATTTAGAAGCGAAGCTCTTCTTGGGTATCACATATCTGTCCAACAAAAATTTAACTCATAAATGAGCATATGAACTCCATAGATTTTTCATTTTCCTATCCAAAGCTTTCAATCACATAGGAATAGTGTGAATAATTAGTTCATAGAATGGGTTTCAGCTAGCTAAGTTTTGCAAATTAGGAAGCATCTCTCAAAAAACTCCAATTTTCGAAATGACAGGTATAGGAGATTGTTAGAATCTTAAGTTTTGATGAAGACTGAATCATATAAATCTAGCGCTAATATGAAATGATAACTTAGCAGAACAATAAGAATGAAAATCTATACCGCTAAGTATATCTGTATAAGCTAATAGATAGAAAGGAATAGCGAATGAAGACTTAGAAATATCAAAGACATTATCTATCGCTAAGTCATTCTCTATCGCTAAGAAAGAATCCATCGCTAGAAGTTCATTGATAACTCAGCTAGCAGAAAGATAACCCAAGTCCTTGATCTAATGAAATCAGCTAGCGATAACAGGTTAAGCTATCGATAGCTAAAGTGCTTCAGATAATAATCATTCAGATAGCTAGTGCCTGAGAGCAAGAGTCAAATGAGCTAACGTAGTTGCTAGCGATAATGTATTATAATAGGATACCCTGAAACTCTATTGAATAATCATCCCAGTATCTCTAAAGCTAATGAGCAAGCAAATGTCTATCGATAGAAAGTGCTCAATAAAATTCCTTAACTGAATCATATATTATCTATCTCATTTAGCTAATGAGCTTTGCTTGTAACAACTGCTGTGCATTTTTATGATTACTTGCTTAGCTAACATCTCAAGTGCAGAAATTATACTATGCAGTTAGCGATAGCAAAGCATGCTAGCGCTACTGAAAAGCTGCTATAAAAGTACAGGTGTACAGAGCTCACAGTCTAGCCTACTCTCGCATAAACAGTTAAAGCAAATCTCCGACGGCTAGTTCCTCAAGTCTCCAACGGTCAGAAACGAATCAAGCCCCATATAAAAGACTTGAAGACATATGGACAAAAGAACGAATACACACCCAACGAAAATACCAAAAACAAAGTGATGAACAGAGCATTATACAGAATTGCAAATCCCTCAATCTAAGTGTGTTAGAAGAGAAGAGCTAGAGCGATTCATTTATTCAGATCATCAAGCTTTAGTTCTATTCTATTATTTGTACTTAAGTGATTATCACAATCAGTTCATTAAGTGAACGTATTTATTGAAATCCTCTACTGTTTGAGGTTGTTCTGAAAGCTTGGAGCTTTAGAACAGGCACATAACCTTACGGGTAGTAAGGGGGAGTGTTTAGAGAAATTCTAAAACTCTTTAAAGGTTGGCTGGTGATCCCGAGTTGTAAAACCAGTGAAAAGGTTGACAGGTGAACTTGTGTTCGTAAAACCTGTGGAAGGCTTCTCTTGTGCCCTGTTTAAACAAGATAGTGAAAATCTCAGGTGAAGCCTGAGGACTGGATGTAGGTCTGGGTTGACCGAACCAGGATAAATCTTGTGTGCATTATCTCTTCCCTAAACTCTCTTAATTTCCAGTCTATCCTTTTATATCTGTCAGTCCATTTCATATTTTGAAATATTCTCGGTAAGAGTTTAAAGAATTCAAAAAGGAGTTAATTTTATCCTATCACCCAATTCACCCCCCTCTTGGGTGACAGCCAGTACTCTCAGAGATATCTAATCAGACCAACTGACCAAGAAATCAAATGCTAAATATTTTTAAAACATGAAAGCAACTCAATCATTTAAGCAAAGCTTCAACTCATTTCTTCCACGCTTTAACCACATGACCTCTAAATTTCATAAGGTTAAATGAATGACTATAAAGATCAGTCAATAAATAGGTTTAATAGAGTTGTGCAGTTAGGGTGGAAGGATTCTCATTCATATATAGCCAAAGTAGGTGAGGTTATGCCAAAATTACAGATGAATCAATTAACTTAAAAATGCTCCAGCACAACTGTGGCCGGAAAGAGAAAGTCAGAAACAGAATAGAGGCAACTATTACTGATTAACAACAGCATTTACACTATATCATGAACTGCCATATATCATCCCAATGAAACAACAAGGATATATTTAATATTCAATCCAGTTTGTAACAACCATAGGGAAAAACATATAGAAAAAGATGAGAGCCACAGAGAGTGATTTTCCAAGAATGGGTCCACTCACTTGACCCACCATATTCATTATTTCATCCATTTATCATCAGTACATTATATATCATGTCAAATAGTTTTCAATGAACAATTACATGAAAAAAAAGAATGTGATTGAAACATCAAGATGATCAAGAGGAGAAAAAAATGAAACAGAAATGAAATTGAGAGATCAAACATGCCAGGCATTTTTTAAAGATGGGAAAGATTTTCAATACTCACCACCGTAATCCTTATTCTCAGGGTCAACGTATGAATCAGGGAGGACAAACAGCACGCTAGAAAGCCCTATTGACCAAAAAGAATAACAATAAACACAAATATGAGGAGGAAAGAAAAACTAAAGACCTAAACATTCATTAAAAACACAAGTATTGATTGAAGCAAATCTACAACAGATCGACCTTGAAGTTAATTAGAAGTCTCCTCGTCAATCTCATACCTAAATCCAAAGTAACTCTCACAAGAAACATTATAAATCTTCTTCTTAGCCTCCTCTTCACTGAAAAGAAAAGCCAGAAGAATCTAAAATTTCATATATTTCTCTCAGTCAATCAACCCTGGAACTAAAATGAGCATTATTATTATACCTTCCAAGAACCTTAACAAGAATCTGAACATAACAATCAATCATCTGTTTGCTTGGTAGGATCAAGAGGAGTTCCGCTTTCACCATCTGGTCTGTAAAAATACAATACGTCATCACATATACTAATATTCAAACAAAAAAATACCACGAATAAAGCACAACTCAACTCAAAGAATTCATGCATTAAATGTTACAAAAAATAAAAATATTTGAACCATGTCATCAGAATCTCACTCCCACTAATTACTCCCTAATGCTTTCTCATTGAACTCATTATTTTATTTCTTTTTAAAAAAGATAGAGTTGGTTCTAAGGCCTATTTTCATTTGAGGTTAGAAGAGTGAGGAAAGGAATAACGTTTGGTACCAAGACATGTAGATAATACAAGTAAGCATTGCAATTTGTTGTGGAGAAATTTTTACTAAACTCATTTTTAAGGGGGAAAAACATTTATACACAAACAAAACAGCTACTTCACATGTCTCAGCATTCTCCATGATCTCATTCTCAGTACAAAAATCTAAGCTTAGCTGGTGCTAGACATTAATTAGCATATACTATTCAGAGGGTGACAGCTTCACAGTCTCGGGCTACACTCATACGAATTGTCAGGCTAAAAATCTAAGCTTATACCCAAAATCATAGTATACATTCTGTTATCCATTATCCTTCCCATCCATAAAAAGAAACGTTTGTTGACCCCAAAATTTCAACCAAATGAAAAATAATCATTACACCTTGCAAACAAATCAAATGACTTTTCAAAGAACTCAACATTTTTCTCAAAGAAGATTTTTTGTTTTTTTCCTTCTTCCTTTTGGTTCGAGTTACATACTCACATAGAACCCTATACCTCACCCTTGCGCACCTTCAAAGGAAAGATAAATTGATTCAAGGAAAAAGATTAAACCTTCCCTCAGCTCCAGTGGCAGACAATTGAAAACATAATCTAAATACTCCAGAAGAGATACCAAAAGAATTTCCAAGGTGAAGAATTTTGTATAGGAAATCAAAGCTAAAATTAGAAAAAGGAGAGAATCTGAGAGCCAAATTGAAAAATCCATATCATACTCAAATTTCAAGTAGCATAACAGAAGCAGACCTAAAAGGATTAATTGAATTTCAAAAACCCATCATCACTACAGGTAAGCCAAAAATCTGTCTACCCTAGAAAAAACATAACCCGAAGCATAATAACCATCATCTTTACCTCCATCCATTATAAAAAGAAAATTAACAATCCAAGCCTCAACAAAACTAATGACAATTACAAAACATGTTCGCACAACGATTAATTTAACACAAAGGGGAAAAACTCACAAATGATGAAAACCCAATTTGAAGTATGAGACTTGGAATCAATCAAACACACCCGAGAAGAATGAATCTCAGATCAGTGAGAAGCATGAGAAGAGGAGGGAGGGTGAGAGTGGTGTGAGGAAGGAGAATGGAGCTTATTTCAGACTTGTTCGCCGACATGGTAGATGCCGAAAGCCACGAGGGCGATTTCAAGGCCAGGGGTGGCATGTCGGAGTTGATTGGAAAGCATAGGGTACTTCCTCTACTCGTCCCTTATCCTGAAGAACTCTCCTATGTGTCCCCTCGCCATTGTTCGCTGTTTTGTTAGCTTCACTGATTCTGCTTCTTCTCGATTTTTTCGTCATCTTCGTCTTCTCCTTGGGATGGTTCTCTTCTTCTCGATCTGAAAAATCAAAACCCAGATTTGAAAATGCCCGAACCCACACCAAATCCTCGTCATTGGCGACGAAGATCCTCAGTGGCATCGTAGAGGGAGGATAACTTGATGTTGCGATTGACAGATAAGAACTTGATATTGCGATCGATCTTGTCGTGAGGCCTGGGTTGAAGGAATCAACGGAGCTGAAGGAGAAGTTAGAGAGGAAGAGATGGAATTGGAGAAAGGGTGTCTTGCAGAAAATGAGAGGGCGAGAGAGGGCGATAGGGTTTCGTGGTACTGAGGGAGGAAGAAGGGTATTTAGGAGGAAACAACGTCACTCAATTTGTATTGAGTGACGTGGTTTCTTTCCACGTCCCTAATTATTATAATAAGGGACGTAGATTCTTCCTCCCTTATAAATTAATTACAAAATTGACACTAGTGATAAGAAACCATGTCACACATACTTTAAATGTGACGTTGTTTTATGGAGAAACAACGTCACACATAAATTATGTGTGACGTTGTTTGTGTGACGTGGTTTCTTTCAACATCACATATAAACAGTATATGTGACGTTATTTCTCCCTCCGTCTCCAACTTATTTACAAAAATGCCACCGCGTTTTTTTCTATGTCAGTTTTTTATTTAACTGACGTTAATTAGTGACATGGAAGGGGTTTTTTGTAGTAGTGTCTGTTACCGTCCTGGGACTAATTTAACCCTTATCCCATTGATCCTGGTACTAGATCCCAATGATCCCAAGAAATTTTGGACCCAACAAGTCTGGGATAGGACTGAAGTGTCCAGGTTTAGACAGTTTTGACAGCCCTGATAGTGGTGATCTAATTGTAATAATATTACTGTGAGGCCAATAAAACTGCTTCGTGTATGTGGCTTCTAAAACTTGAACTATAATTACTCACATTATTCAATAGTTCCATGTTGAAATTGATGAAAAGGGTATTATATATTGCCACCTAATTAGGATCAATACGAATAACTGATCGTCAATCAAAATTAACATCATGTTAGCAAGGAACAACTGATAAGTGGAGTGATACACACTCCAATGTGATATAAGTCATTAATCAATTAGAACTTGTGGAAAAACTTTGATGTATTATTCCACATCATCTTCTTAATAAGTCATTAGTTAATTAGAATTTGTGGAAAAACTTTGATGTATTATTCCACATCATCTTCTTTACTTTCATAATTTCAGTGTTTATATAATTTTATGTAATAGCACTAATATCTTTTTTATGTTTAATGTCGTTAACGTTTCAATACATACCCTCTCTATATATCGTATGAATTTTTTATTAATTTTGTCATTTTTTCAAAGGACTCCTCTTTATACTCCCTCAACACTAGTTAAGCAAGATATGAGAGGATATAACTAAGGAAGATGGACTAACATCTCTGATTTAACCTTTTCCTAATCGCCTTGGGGGTTAAATGCAAAATTATTTGTTAACCAAGGATTGCACTATAGTGGTGCTATCCCGAATCGTCTCACTTGAGGAGTCTTTCTAAACTACATAACTTAACTAAATGCAATTAAAACTATAAGATATGGGGTTTTCGTTTGAAAAGGTCATTTGATAAAAGTAGTGAGAATTTAAAGACTTCTTTTTGGTAATTTTCGATTGATGAGTAAAAAGGATTTGGATTAAGGGAAATTGATAAAATGGGCTTTGGTAGTGTTTCGGTGGCTCTCACGCTTCATTAAAATTGATATTTGGAGTTAAAAGATGTACCAAGTATAATTGAAAAATCCCCAAGCAACCACTAGGGGTCCACTAGCCCTAATTAATGACTAATCAAGCAACCACTTTCTTAGCCATTACTTAGGGTTAGTGTTAAGCTCCACTTGGTGTGTGTTGGAACATGAGTTTTGAAAACCGATTCCTCTCAAGAATGTGCAACCACAACATTCAATTGGATAAATTAAGCTACACAATCTAGCAACCACTAAAAATCATATAGCATCACAAACCCAATAGGAAATTCAAACATAGACATCATTCAATTTACATAACTCAATATCCAACACAAATATTCCAATTTAAAGACAATGAAAGAGGAAAAACATGTCTCCAATCCAAATATACAAGAGAAATGCAACCACAAAACTCAATACATAAGGAAAAGAGTATGAGGAAACAAATAACTCCCCTATTTTGCCCATTGAAGCTCAAGCCACCTTCACACCACCAAAGAGCCCAAGTTCTAGCCTCTCATGTCTTCAATTTCGTGCAAAAGAAAGCCCACAGCCACAGCCTCCATGAATGGGGAAGAATGGAGAAGAAGTGAGGTGGAAATGGAAGGTGGAAGGATGAAGAACAAGAAAAACAGCAAGATTTGAGGTGGAAGTGAGTGGGAATGTGGGGATTTGAGTGAGGATGGAAGAGAATGATGGAAACCCTAGCAAAGGAATGTGTTTTCGAGCTTGGGGGAGGTTTGGCTAATGTTTTTCGGGCATGGGTACCCTTAAAAACCCGCCTGAAACCCTAAAAATCGTGACAGCAAAATTGCTGTCACAAAGAGTTTGCTGCAGCGAGCAAATCTTCTCGCTGCAGCGAGCTTGACAGAAAGTTAGCCCAAGCTTCTGTCCTCCTGGCTGTAGCCAGCAAACTTCCTGCCTGCAGCCAGATGCTCGAAAAGGCTATGATCAATTTCTTGCTTTGGCCAGTTTTCTTCTTCGTAACTTGCTCTTCCGTGCGGCCTACTTCTTTTATGACCTGCACTAAAATTACACAAATGTTCTTGGGAATATGTAAATCAATAAATTATGCTAATTATGACCAAATTGACCTTGATTAGTATAAACTCCAACAAAGTGTATGAAAGTCAGAATTTATCCTAATTAGGCACAATTACTCCTAGAACATGGAATAATCCAATGATTCTATCAATGAAATGTGTATAAAAATATTGTGCAATCAATCTCATATCTAATTAGATTAGATAAATATCTAAGACTAGGGAGAGTAATTCATTCATTCTCGTAGAGATAGTAAGATTTTTCTGACAACAAAAACTAGTTTAGTTTTTAGATATAAGCCGCAATCACTTCACCAAAACTTCACTAATCCAATATTAGGATATTGGATTTAACGGTAGTTATAAAGTTGAGTAAAAAGAGTTTAAATTAGTTTAGACATGAAGAAATAATAGAGTACTAATCCTAACATTAACGGCACACCTGTTCATGTCCCTTCCACGACTTCTATATATATATATATATAAATAAATATATATTATTGATCTTTGATCATCTACTTATGGATGAAGTTTCAGGTCTAACACAATGATCAATATAAGGTTTATTTTAAAGCAAAATTAATATGATATGGTGACTTATGTGAGGGGATCGAGCTATGGTCACATCCAGCTTATTAATTAATTGATAACTAGAATTGGAATCAATAGCTATAATTTTCTCATTTATTGGACATTTATCCATTGTACCTGGCATTCAATATGGGGTTGCCATCCATGTGAAAAATAACACGTCTCCTACATATATACATGATACATACTTGATTAAGAGATTATAAAGAATGATAACGCCTTCAAGTCATGAAAAGCAATAAACTTATTTTGAGTGTATTTGAAGACCTCCACTTAATAATCTCGTACCAAAACAAAAACAATAATACAAGGATCCAAACAATTTATGAATTAATCAAGCAACCAACACATTAGCTTCTGAAAGCATATACGATAGAGTCCCTATAGAGTAAAGCCTAAAAGGCAAAACCTATATTGATTTGTATGCATACATGATCTGCTTTACAAAACCATCACGCACGCTTCAATTTCGGTGCCAAAATATGTTTACACACACACACACACACCGTAAAGGACTTGGTCAAAGTGCCCCCCAAGAAGCATTAATCATTATATTTTTTTCAAATAGTGGCTCAACTGAATCACTATTAAACTTTACGCACTCTTTTGGTTTATTTGGTTGCATAGATTGGAATTGGTCATACACCCTTATCTCTCATTCACTCCAAATCGTTCTAATTTTCTTTCTCAAAGGTCAAAATTCAGAGTACACTTTCAGAGGCCAAAGTCCACCTTTTGATTTTGGCCATAAAAAAAAAAAATGCATCACTTACCCCTTTAATTTCTCTCTCTAACCCCACAAGGACATTAATAAAACTCCATTCTCTATACTTTCCCAAGGAACATTCCCAAGGAACAACTTTCAATTGGCTTTTCCTTTTGTTTGGATTCATATTCATATACTCTTAAATCCCCTCTTGATTAATTCATACGTTTAAGTCATGTTGGTTTGCTTTCAACCTTCTTGTATTTGTTGTCCCCTCCTTCTACAAGACTTAGACTTGGTCCAAAATATATTCATGATTAATCTTAGAATTTAAATCTCTTATGTTTAATTTATTGCACTTAATTTAAAGCTTGTTTAAAGTTTAAACAGGTAAGAGAGGTTTTTAGATGGACCCACCAAAACACTGAAAGGATTAGAAGATTGTCTTAATTAGATACTAACAAATATTCCAAGGGAATAAAAAAAAAAACTTCAATTCGAGTACATAAATAATGAAAAGACTAAACATGCGAATATGGATTCGAAGGAAGTAAGCCTATTTTTCCTTTCGCCGATAAAGAAAAAGATTCAAGCAATATTTTGTAAAATTCAAATTTAATGATTTTAGCAATGATTTCTTTTTTTTTTTTTTTTTTGTGTCAACTATAGAAGATAGTGCTAATTCATAGGAAAATAAATTTACAGTTATCTTATCTAACTAACACCTTTATTTCAATAAAAAAGTAACAAGTCTAACGTACTCATCCACCTCTTTAAATAATTTTATTAAAGGTGTTTCCAATATTGCCAGTACATATTCATGTCTCTAAAAGCCAATAATAGTTAATTTAATCACCATTATTAACTTGAGATATTTCAGAGGTGTCTCTGTTTTTGTAGAGCCACGTGTATCTGAAATGCTTATTATTTGTCCATGTGTCAGTCAATTACTTAATTATTTTATAATTATATATTTGCATCAACTACGCATACATAAACACAGATTTTAATCTAATGATCTCATGATTGTATCATAGTGAACTCACCAACCTAGACACCCACCACCACCGGCCACCGTGCTATGATGAATCTGGTGGTGAATGCAGATGCCACGTGTCAAATAGCCAACATACACTTCTCTACTTCCATCCTACGCGATAATTTAACCCAACCTGAAATTCAACTACTTTAGAAATTGAAAATTTTTATTTATGTAAATTGCTTTGCAGTTTATATTTAATTAACTCTTCGGTATATGAGATTTTGTTCGGCCATCATTCGCACATAGCATAAGAATCTCGTGCACCAATCATATCTACGTACATGGAGTCAATCCTATAGCATCATGCTTAAAAAAGATTTAAAAGGGGTTTTGTGTTAGTTAGGTCAGTTAACCCCGACATTTAATTTAATCAATGATGTTACTTCGAGGTTCTTAATATAAGAATTAATTGGAGGATAATATATTGTCAAAAATATAATACTTCAATCCACAATATTTCTTATATTTTTTATTTTTCTTAAATTATCTTCTATTGATTGTACACATGTTATTAAATGGTATAGTTAACACGCATAAAATATTTAATAGGGTATTTTAAGAAAACTAACACATATTTTCGGACAACTAACTAATTTAACCAACTTCCTTAATACACCCAAATTAGTTAAATATAAATTGGTGGAAGTACTATTATAGTTGAATAGAGTATATTAGACCCAAAATATGTTTTTTTAATCCACATAATTAATTTGAATAAACAATAGTATTGATTAAGTGAAATTGACAACATCCACAATACCCGCATTTAAAGAAACGAAGGGATAATAAGTTGTTCAAGTTGCTACACAAATTAATGATGAGAGAGTTTATGGGTCATGCCGTGGGGGGCTCAAATCAAGAATCAAGAGCTAAACGACAAAAGTTGATGTCGTTGAACCCAACTTTACCCACACAAAGCAAACACCAGAACTACTAATCACCCACCTCCCATATCTTCTTGTCGTTAAACCCAAGTTTCTTTAATTTCTACCCGAAACACCAACTAAAATTCCCCCACACATTTCTTAATCATGAAATTACATTTGTATAGTACTCTTTTTAATCAATATCACCATGTCGCGTATATATAATTTCTTAATTTTTTTCACATGACACGCCCTTTGTATGTGAAGTATCAATTAAATCAATCAAACTTATTTTTTTAATCTGTCATAGACGAATTTCTCAATTACGTAAACTTCAAAGTTAAAAAAAATTATCATCATCTTAATTGTTTTAAAAAATTTAAAGAAAGTCTTTGTACATGATAAAAAAAATTGACAAAAATTTACATATGTGACAGGCTTAATTTAACAGTAATGAAGAAGATGAAATTTTAATCAACCCACAACACAAGCCAGAGGAGAAATAAAGAAAATAATGAAGTGCCCCACTTTTAACCCTTACTTCAAACCAAAAGTCTTAAGTCTTAATCCCCCTCCCCTAAGCAAAACTCCCCCCCCCCCCCCTCCCTCTCCCTCTCTCTGTATCTGTCTCTATCCATATTCTATCTCTCGTATAAAGAGCCCATGTTCATCTTCTGATTTCTCGAAATTCTACAAATCCTCCTCGTACTCTAAGTTTATTTTCTAAGCATAACATGAGAACTATGAAGGGATCAACAAGCATGGGATTGATGGGAGGGGAGACATGTTCATGGTATTGTGGTGTGGTGTTATTGACTCTCATACTATTGGGTACCATCAGAGAGAGCTTCGTCGTGGACGGCGGCGAAGAGGCCCCTTCTGTCGCCGACGTGAAGGGAAACCAACTCGGAGATAGGCCGTGCGACGAGATATATGTGGTGGGAGAAGGAGAAACACTACACACCATAAGTGACAAGTGTGGTGACCCCTTTATAGTGGAGAGGAATCCCCATATCCATGACCCTGATGATGTCTTCCCTGGTCTCGTAATCAAAATCACCCCCACCAATTAAATTGTCTGATCTTCATCAAGGTAGTATACACCTTAATTTTAATTACTTTGACACACATATAATATAGAGTCATGTTGTGATTATTTATTCTGTTTTGTTCTTCTGTATTTCTATTGTATACACACCCAGAGAGTTTGAAACAGAGGAAGATTTTTATTTTCTTTCTTTCTTTTTTTTTTTTTTGGAAATGAAATTCTCAGTGGTCTGTTTGATGTTCTCACGAGACAGAAATAAAAGAAGCGCTGTACCATTTCATCAATTACTAATTCCTTCTTCCGATTCAGTTTTTCTATTTCTTCCCCTTTTTGTTTAAAATCTTCTGAGTTTGTGTAAAGCTGCAAAATTATTAATATGAAAGTTGATGTTGGAAGAATTAGTTTCTGTATCATAAAAAGAATGGGTTTGAAGAGTAAAACATATTTAGATCATCTATATCTCATATGAATAAATTAAAATTGATTTTCGATTGTATATCCATTAAGATGCTTTTGCATTATTTTTAAAAATCAAATATGGATCGTTAAGAAAAGATAATCTAGATATATTTAATCTTTCCTGGTTTTTTTTATATGTTGGAATGGGTAACAATTAATTGCTTGATATATAGGGGCTTCTTTGTGTTGGATGGTATACCGTGGTAGTTTTGTTAGTTTTTGCCCCGAAAGAAGAATGAAACACAGAATTATTTTGGATGTTTTGTTTACTTTTTTATTTCTTGAGCTAAGCGATGAATGGTTATGATGATGATTTTGAGAAGAAGGTGAACCTTAATTGAAGTGAAAACGAATTGTTTTTTGTGTTTTTGCGGAGATCGATGCTAAGGCGAGAGTGCCATTTTCGTTACGTAATTAGGTGACTGGTTACTCCATGTTTTGATTATATTCGTGGCTTTTTTAATTTGTGTCCTACAGTTCAACGTCTGAAAAGCAAAAAAGATTATGTGGCGGCTATGGAAAGTAACTTGGGTTTCAATCAACGATCATAAATACTTTGAAGATTTTCGGCTTTCTTATACAAAAAAAAAAAAAGAAGAAGAAGAAGAAGAAGAAGTTTTTCGGCTTTCCTACTTTTGAGTTTCAAAGCATCTAAAACGTTTAAATAAAATCTTATTTATGTATATAGAGTATTATTTATGGAGACATAATACACTTTTGATTATAACATGAGTGATAAATCATATTCAATAATAACCCATATTACTAGATTATCAGGCCGGCTAATTAAATCAAGCACAACACCATTGTAATCTATCTAAAAACCATATTTTTGAGTAAATAATTAATTAATAGGTCCAACCAATTCAATAATTTTATTGACTGTTGTCGTTGGTATCTACTCACTTTCAATGTATTCCATATGACCTGATTTATCATTCTCACTAGCGTACTGCGTATTCAATGACTTTTTCTGTGTACATGTTTGAATTACTTAATTGATTTCCTACTATTTTTTTTTTTTGATAAATTGATTTTCTACTATTTTCTTTTTCATAGAATTTAATATGACTCCACTTAACCAGCTAATTTTATTGAATTACTGTACTCTTGGAAAATTGGGTGGACAAAACACAAAAAATGAACCAGCTAATTTTATTGAATTACTGTACTTTTGGAACGATTTGCACACAACAACAACAAAAATCTTTCTTCGTGTTAACTAACGATATTCAATTTAATAAGGGAGCAGCGAGAGAGGTCGATTATTTAGGTAATTGGGTTTTTCTTTGATTTTTTTTTTCAACAATGGGAATTTCCGGATTTTAAATAGACAAGCTTAAGCCATGTATATATATATACACACATATCATGAAAGAGACATCCTTAGTACAAAACAAATCAATCCTTATCAATATCAACATACATAATAAAATTTATAGTCTTACTAAAACAATACGGTATATATAAATTTTCCAGGTACACTATATGATACGTAAGGAAGTGTTAGTATATATACATTAATTTGGCATGTGACAAATTAAGGTGGAGTCAATTAGTCCATGGATGCTTTTATCTGGCCCAATTGTGAATGAAAATAAAAGCTTAACGTCCAAAATCGGTAAAGACACAGAGATTGTTGAAAGATGGAAGTCTCCCTTGTGAAAAATACAACTCATTTTCTTTGATACAAGTATTAATATAAAATTAAGGACGTCCTTTTTTTAATACAACATGTTTGTTTGGGTGATAACACAGACAGTAGTGTTCTAGGCCAGTTCGTGTTGGTGAATGGGGCGACTCCTATTAATATGTTGGTTGCAGAATTATTAGTTGTAACAAAAAGAATTATATTACATAAAAAAATGTTAGAAGACAAGTGCTGGAAAGGCGATTAACTACACATTTGCGTGAAGCAATAGACACACACACACACACACACACATATATATATATATATAATTAAATTTGCTATTCACAATAAAAAAATTATGGGCCGCCTCTCATTACGCCACAACAGGTGCATTCACGGGATACTTTGGATAATCACGAATAAAATAAAGTATATAAACGTTAATCAAATACTGCCTTCTCCAATTTTTAAGGAGAGGCGATATTTTTGTCGTATTTATACCTCTTATTAAGTTATTGTTAAATTTTTCATATGATGTAAATGACCTATAAACCCTAAATAGGATTATATCGAAGTATATTTTTTTGGGGTGACATGAACCGTCTCAACTGGATTTGTATCTTTAGTAATTAAAGATATACTCCTTAGGTCTTATTTATAAGGTAGAGAGAGAATACTAAGTATAACTCAAAATGTCACATTCACACCATTAAGCTTTTTTTCATTTTATCAATCTACAATCTTACCATTCATTTATTATTATGTTCATGTTAATATTTTATTTTTATGAAGTATGTGTGTCTATATATTTTATAACAAAAAGCTTAAGTGAGTTAGGTCATGAGGGCTCATCGGTGGAGCTAGGGTAAACCCTAGTCTCAAAGAACACTTACAAAGATATTTATATAGATCGCCCACCAACAAAGTCTTCACATATGCAATATTTGAATCCACAACCTTATAGTTATGAGACAATCATTTTACCCGTTGGGCCAACTTTTATCGACAGTATATACATTAAATAAAGGTAAAACTGAAAAATTATTAAATTTGAAGGCATTGTTAAAGAGAAGTAAGACTTTTCTAAATTCTACTGAAACGTATTAGAAATGACTTATAATTAGGATAAAAGAATATTATAATAGGAAGTTCGGAATTATCAATGTTTACGCATATAAACATACAAAACCACTTGTTACGTTTTGGACTTAGTTTTTCTCATTTACCCTTACAGTCTGCTTGCATTCTATACCCTGAAATTATATAGTTAAGGGGTCAAATTTTTTATATTTGATTTTATCATTAGATTCTACATAAAATTAGTGACATTTTGATAACTTATGGACGGAAAGTGATTCAGTTTTTAATTTAATATGATTTTTCAAAAATTTAATGATTAAAATTCTGTATTTTTTTTAAGTTAAAGCATTGAAACTTTAGAAAATCATAAAAATTGAAAATTGAACTATTTTTCGTCTATAAAATAATAAAATGTTACTAATTTTATGTAAAATCTAATAATGAAATCAAACAAAAAAATTTGACCAAAATCTATGAATTTTCAGGATAGATGAAAGGTATATGAGATTGAGAGAAAGGGTAAAGGATAGAGAAGCCACTCCCTTACATTTTACACACACAACACAACATAAAATTTGTTTCTTTTTTTCTTCCATTTACTTTCTACATGTTTGCTAGAGGGACGCTCATAATAAGTAGTTATTATATTAAGAATGATAATTGAATAATTTATGACAGTTGAGCAGAAGTATATTAGGGTATTGGAAGCTTCATGCCCAAACCAAAATGAATATAGAAAGAGAAATGATTGAAAGAGCAACGTGTAGAAATGATTGTAACACATAAAATGAAAAATGCATGGACATAGTGCTGATCTAGGCCGGTGCCTAGTGATAAATGAAGAGTATTAATATTAACGACGAAAATATGAAATTAAAAAAAAAAGAAAAAAAAAAGAAGGCGAGGCCATTTGAGAAGTGATGTGTTCAATGCGCATAATAAAGCCTCTCGATAGCAATGGACAACAAATTCGATATAAACAGTGGCCGAGTAGGTCAAATGATTAACAATAATAATAATGAATATTTTTTACATTTTTATTTTTTAAAAATAATAATATATTAATGAGTATAAGATTTTTTAGGCTATGCTGCCATTATATTATAGTCAATCTTATTCAAGAAGCTGTTAAGTTATGTGGGTACCTCTTCAGAAAAATATCGAAACATTGGCCGATTATGTCATAAGAGGCTATAATAGACCCAACTCTTGTTAGTTATAAACATGAGATATTTGTATGAGGGGGAGCAATTGAAATTAAGCCTAGAGTTATTGATGAGTGATATTAGGCCTGAGCACCATCATAAGGCCCAAGAAATTGAAATTGCGGGTGTTGTTGGAGTCAACGTTTTTGGACTTTGTTGATTGTCTTGTTGCTTGTTGGATGAGGGATCAAAAACTCACGACTTCTAACCGAGTCAAACTCTTCAAGGCATACACATACTTCACGATTTCCAAAAAAAAGAGAATTTTTTTTTTAAAGTATATTTTTTATCTTTTATATTTGTTTCAAATTTTATTTTAATTTTTTAAATTTAAAAAATACACTTTTATCCTTTTTACTAACGCTGTTAGTTTCATTTAATTGAAAATTGTAACTCAACAAATCTAAAAGGTGATTTTATAATTAAATGCAAATAAAAAGGCTAATTTTTTAAAATATAAAAACAGTTACACATTAAAATTAAAATTTAAGCATATTTTATCAACTTGTAACAATAGAATTATCACTTCAACTTGTGGAGTCAACATTTTCCTTTAAGTGAAACCAATGATGTTTACAAAAATGATTTAAAGTGTATTTTTCAAATTTAAGGTGCACAAAATGATACATTATGCAAATATAAAGAATTAAAAGTATACTTCACATTTTTTTCACTTGGTTTCAAGTTTTTGGCTATTGATTAAGGTTGACGAATATAAATCTTGATGATAAAACCAGCGTCATTCAAAATTTCCCCCTCAAAGCATTTAGAAATTTTTCTCACATCTTTCTCTTCTTTATCTCTTCCAAACAAGAATTAAATAAGGTTAAAGGTAAAAAAAAATCATCAATAACATATAACATATAAGTGAACTCATATTTAAGAACAATTTTTTTTTCTAAAAATAGGCTTATAATAAAGAATAGAGTAGTACACAACAACTTATTGGCACTTGAACCTGATTGCTTACCCTTGCATCTTCTTAAGCTACGAGTTTGTATTTCGGCATAATCTCAATCTTAGCCCTACTTGAATAGACTGATATTCAAGAGAAGAAATGAATTGGGCGTATAAAAAATTAAAATTTTTGCAACACTAAAAAAACTGTTAGAACGATAAAGAGTAAGTAAACCAGCATTGAAATCAAGAGTACACAGGAGTAAGAAGTAAGGAGTAAGGAGAATCCAATAAAAACAGTTTATATTGGTTCGATTTAAACCACTTAACCTACGTCTATTAATCTAAACAATTTGTTCTCATTTGAAGAGGGGCAAGCAGCCCTAAGTGTCAAGGGGATGAAAACCATAGTCTAAGATCAATATTTAAAGGCAGTTTGCTAACTAGGCTATCAAGTTTGTTGGAATCAACTTGAAGTGAAAAAAAAAAAAAAAAAGCATATTAAACTTACGAAAATCTGAAAAGCCAACATAGAAAAGGCAGTCATATTGAAAAGAAGAGAATAAGGCATGACAGTCAGGAAGCTTCATAAAATGGAAGAAGAATCCAACTTTCACACACTTTTTCCTGGGGAAAGTTTAGTAAAGTGAAGAGACAAAAGGATATTCAAAGCATAAGCCTCAAGCATATGCGTTTCCATAAATGGTTTATTCCATAACCAATGCTCATAGCTTGAAGTATTTATAATGCCCTTGGAAGGCTGAGAAAATACAGAAGCTGCAACTAGAAGAAGATGACTAATATATAAGCAAAGCAGCCATAGGGCTTCTCTTTCTTGGCAGGAGATTACCATATCATCCATCTGAGTTTTCTCATGCCAAAGGAGAGTTGCCCTGTGACTACTTTAGCTTAACAAGTATTCTCTTCTGCAAATGGTAAGATAGTTTCGTCATCAGGACGAGCTTTCCAACTCCAACTGCTAGTTTTTAGGGTGAACTTCAATGGTGCTTTTGTTGAGATTTAACTGGAGGGACTGGCCAATAGGAGGTTGAGTGAAGCTTTGTAGATTGGAGCCGCGGGGACACTGTATCATATAATATTTCTTTTGGTCTTTGATTACTGATGCGATACTCAGAGTCAATATTTGCTGCTAACATTATCCCAAAACTTCCCCAACATCTCGTTGACTTGTGATTTGTGACTAATGTTTACAGAAATGCTAGACAAATTGACAGTTAAATGACAGTTTTGTTAGAATATTAATGGTTCTTCACATGTTCATATGTCTGTAGGTGAAGTAGTTCGTTAGCTATATAGTAACTCGCTTATGAGAGTCAAGTTCGTTGGGATTGCCTCCAGATACTGTCAGATAGATTAACTTGCCAGAAACTAGCTAGAAATCTCATTAATTGGAGTCTATAAATAAATTATCAATTGCTAACCGGGCTTTGCTGAACATGTCAATAAGCTATATGTATATAAGCGGCGGTTAGGAAAAATGACATATAAACATTGACTTTAGCAACTTTATATTAAATTAAAAGAACAGAGAGAGAATAGGGTAACCAGAATAAGAAGGCAAAATGGCGAGACGTCAACTGGGAATTTCATTTTGTTCTAATTGTTTATTTTCACTTTAAGGAACTACTTGAAACCAATTTTACCAAGTGAAATTAACAAGCATCATGTTTATTTAACAAAAAAAGTGTGTCTCACCGATAGAATACTACTCTACATGCGCAATCTTTGGCGATAAATTTCTGGATCAACGCAATTCCTCACGTCATTTTAAGGGTGTCCGAACATATATATCTAGCAGATAAAATTGTTTTTTTAGCTTGCAAAAAAAAATGGAAAATATGAGATTAAATTTTTTTAATCTGTAATTAAGCTAATTTTTTAGGGCATCATATATCAGATTAAAAGTTTCAAGTCAAACTTAAGATGTTTATTTGTGATTAGACAAATCACAAATAACGTGAAAAACCGTATTTACGGTTAACCTCACAAAATTCATGATATTTTAGCATATTTTCCTTTAATTTTTACATGTTTTGGGTGGATTCATACTTTTTTTATATACACATGATAAGAAAATGTGACAAGTTTATATATTGAATTCTTGATTTAAATGTGAATATTTTGCCATCTTTTATCAACTTTGGTTTTAATATATTTCTTTGTTTGTTAGGTTGTTGAAGTTAGTCAATTAAGCCATGTTTGAGTTGCATATGAAGCTAAAGTCAAAGGACAAGAAGTGGAAAGAAGATTTTGTATCACCAAGAAAGTAGGGGGGAAAGTCAGCAAGGAATTTGCTGCAGCCAAGGCAAAATAATTGGCAACAGCCAAAAAATCCAGAAATTTTCAGATAGCCAAAACACTGATAGAGTACGAACTTGTCCATATTGGCTTGATTTTATGGTTTTAAAATACCCCCAACTCACACAAGAACAGATCCATGCGACTTGGGGGCTTCTTAAGGGCTACTTTAGAGCATTCCGATACTAGCATTTGATGATTTTCAAGGAAATTCAAGTAGAGATTGAAGATTTGAAGAGATTCAACCTTATTTCTCTTGATTTTTCTTGTTCTTCTCTCTTTCCTCTTGAACTTGTTGCTATGGCTGTCTCTATTTTTCAGGTTTGTGGTTTTTTTCCATGAGTAACTAAACTTTTCATTCTAAATTTTTTTTGAACTTTTGTATGGATTAAGAATTTATTCTCCCTATCATTTAGTAGTAAGTGATATATATGTGTGGATTTTATCATTTTCTTCATTCTTCTAAGTGTTTGGCCACTATTTAGATTGATTTATTTATGCGGGTTTGACTTGAGAGAGCTAATCTAAGTGTAGAACTTGGTTAAAATCATATTTGGCTTGAAATTTACATGTTAAATGGAAAGTTTATTGGTAAAATAGAGATATGCTTACTAACCTTGAATTATCACATTAATGTTGGTTTTAAAAGTGGATTTTCATATTGTATATTTTAATTATAAGAGAAACTTGATTTTGACTTGAAAGAGCTTAGTCAAATACCTTTGGACTTTAGAAAAACATATATATTTATATATATATTCATGAAAAATACTATTTGAGAGAGAGTTCACCAAGTTTTATGAAATACAAACGGGATAAATAATTGTAGACCTCATTTAATCTTTGAAGTCAAAGAATCAATTGTTTTTATCATTTTCTAGTTTTTAGAAATAGATTTCAATATTTTATTACACAATCAAAAATCTTTTCTTAGTTCAATTAGATTGAATTCACTTAACCTTTTATTTGATCAAGATTTTAGTCCAAATATATGTAGAATGATATTTTATACTACTTAAGATCCGTGCGCTTGCGGTTCACACTTGAGGGCGAACATTTACCTAAAAATTTTTTATCTTTGGCCAGATTTTAGTTCAAATTAGACAAAATAAAATCAAATAACAAAAGCGAAACTTGGCTAAAGTAATGGGGCGTAATTGGAATCATGAAACAACTTTAAAGCACAAAAGTGATGTCTATAGAGTGGCATCAAATACTACAGCAAGGCGAACTGTGCAAATTGATGGGGCGTAAAGTAATAAAATACAAAACTAGATCGAGTATTTTACCATGAGAATTTGGTTTCAGAACCTACATTTTCCTAGAGTGAAAATAAACAAGTATAAAATAAAACTAAAAATAGATTATATCAGTAATTTTGAGATTGGCTAGAGAATAAACATAAAATTGTTGTTAAAATCATTTTATAGCATAGAAAGTATATTCACTCTATATACTGCAATTAATGGCATTTCTATGTTAGCTCATAATGTTTTTTTAACCTATAGGGTAAACTCGATCGGGTCTCAAATAAGTGTCTAATTTAATCAATTGCATAATCTCTCATGCAATCAACTTAATCTCCAATTTTAAGAACCCAAAAACCCTAGATTGAGCATGTGAAGTAAGTGTGTGTGTGTGTGTGTGTGTGTGTGTGTGTGTGTGTGTGTGTGTGTGTGATATTAGAAAATCATCCACGTAGCACCTCCAGTAATTCTGGCCAAATGTATTTTCTTCACTTGGCTTTATTTTCAATTTGCTATGTCTTCCATGCATAAAAATCCTACGACATAGAATATCATTTTTAATATTCAAATTAATTTTGTGTTTTATTTTAGATGTCACATAAAGCTTTTACCAACAAAGCAAGTTTCTCCCCATTTTTTCCTGTTGAATTCATTCAGAACATGACCTTAAAAAGGCTCTAAATTAAAGACAAAACAATATCTGCAAATTGATGATAGAATTTGTGTGTAAATATAACGGAAAGTAGTAGTAAGAGACTAAATTGAACCCAAATGAATTCTAGGAACGCATAAATTAAAACCTAAAGAAAATAAACATTAACCTAGTGTTTGGTTTGGATAATGTTTGGTTAGAAAGAAAATTAGGGATAGATGGAAGAATTCTTGAAGTAAAACTCCCAAAAATACTAATTTTTTTAAAGTTGTCCTTCACGGTGTTCCCTCTAGCATATTTTCCTCTTATTTTCTCTCCATTCAAATATAAGGTAAGAGATCAATCAGAACTAGATAAATCTAAGACAAACTCACAAAAGTGAACCCTAAAAGGAATAAGAGCGTATCTTATAGCCAATATTATTCGCATGCAATTAAGGGCTTAACTTCTAATACACAGGCATGACAATATTTCTTTTCATTAGAGAAAATTATAAGGGAAATATTAAAAGCAAGCAGTTCAAATGCTGAAAAAAAAAAAAATAGATCTCCGAAAAATTAGAGGGGTAGAGATTGAGCTGAATGAATTAAGTCAGATTTTAACATACTTAAAAATTAAAATCTCAGATGCGTTCCGAATTAAATTTCATTGAAATTTAAAGTAAGTTGTGTGTGTGTGTGTGTGTGTGTGTGTGTGTGTGTGTAACTTGTAAGAAATGCAGTGATAATCTCTCCATCGATTGAGCAGAGTGACTCCCAGTTCACAAATCAAACCTGAAAATTCCAAAGCCCACACAGTTACAAGAGAGCTCCAGAACAATTTAGATAAGAGTTTCAATGAGAAGAATATTACCAAAACCACAAATTTAAACTTGATTAATTAAGCCAGGCGAACTTTGTGTGTGTGGATCATTTGAAGAATTGGTCTATATTTGAAGATTTTGACAAGTGAAATTGAAACCTCCAAGTGGTATACTGTACTCCCTCCAGCCCAATATATACGATATATTTTGTTAATTTTATTATATTAAAGATGTTAGTTAAATTAGTTAATATGGCATGTTTTTTTTGAAACATCTCAACCATGCATCTTCCTTAATTAAATCCATCTCGCTCACTTGGTTATGGTTGAGGAAGTATTAATGGGAACAATTTGGGTAAACAATGACAAAAATTAGAAATATATATTATATTTAGAAACAATGTCAGCTTTATAAATATATTTTATATTAAAGATCGAATAGAGTATATGGACTTGGCACAGCATGGTTTAATAAGGAATTCATTATTGAGATATTCTTTCTAGACCCCAATTTCATGCCAATTTTTCTAAATACTTGAAAGATTGATCAGAATCAGAATCATGATCATGATCATAATCTTGCGTCCAATGCAATACCACTACAAAGAAAGGTAGCTTGGATATCCAAAAGCATAACCCTTAATTATGAGAAGATGCCACAAGTATATGACTTGTGCACTGTTAACCCTTGGTGCCTATAAAACTTGTTGGGATATCACTTGGAAAATCAAAAGCAAAGCGATTGAGAGAGAGAGAGAGAGAGAGAGAGAGAGAGAGAGAGAGAGAGAGAGAGAGAGAGAGAGAGAGAGAGAGAGAGAGAGAGAGAGAGAGAGAGAGAGAGAGAGATTGGTACTTGACATTTAGCATTTAGAGAAGGCAAGAATTAAGCATATCAGTCATAGGGTGGGTCTCTTTTGGCGAGTTATATATTGCTGCAAAATTCATCTCAGTATATATAAATAACTCGCCAAAGGAGAACTGCCCTATGAATGTACAGCTTAGACTTCACCATCCATAGAAAAGGTATATATAATTTCGGGTGTGTTTGGATTACCGTTGGAGAAGTGACTTTTTTTAGAATGACTTTTTTTAGAAGTGACTTTTGGATAAAAGTCATTTGTGTGAAGTGATTTATGTTTGGATTTGTGATGATAGAAGTGACTTTTTTTCAATCTGACTTTTAGAAACATGTTTGGATGATTATATTGAAACGCACGTTTAGATGAAAAATTACTAAAAATGGCATTATTTTCATTAAATAATACATATATAATATGCATATATTCTTATTAAAGGCTTAGTTTTTCCCTTATTTTCAGGAAAATAATTTTAAAAAATAATACTTTTTGCTCAAAGTAGTATATTGTGGGAGAAAGTAGTTAGAAATTGTTGTGGTAAATTTTTGGAGATAAAAAGAAAATTTTAGATTAAAAGAAATTATCTTATTTGAGAATTTTAGAGGTCTAACAGTCTAATTTTCCTACTCACTTTATTAAATAATACATAACAAAAGCCGTGGGACCCACCAGAAGTCAGAAGTCAGAAGCCAAAAGTAACTTTTTTTTGCTTCTGACTTTTACCGTTACAGAAGTCATTTTGGACCAAAAGTCATTCAGAAAATAAGTGCAACCAAACATTATTTTTTTATCAAAATGACTTTTGCCTTTTGGGATGTGCTTCTAGGATCCAAAAGTAGGATCCAAACACACCCTTCATCATTAGCTTCGCCAAGTTAATGAGTTGAATTATGTTGGTCATTTTGTTGTAGGCCTTTGCATACTATTAAAGTCAATGAAGGATGTGTGAGATTTTATCCTATTCTTAACATTATTGTGGTATTTTCCATTTATATAACTCATTATTTTAAGTGTTAATACTATTTTTAATCTTTGAACTTTTACTTAACTTTGGTTTTGATTTCTGAACTTTAAAATCAGTGGTTTTGGTCCTTGAACTTTCAGTCAATTTTGATTTCGTTCCCTTAATTTTTAAAACTAATGGTTTTGGTCGTTGAACTTTCACCCAATTTTGGTTTCAATCCTTCAATTTGTGACATTTATAACCAATGATCCCTGATTTTTTCAAGTTTTTTTTTTAAGTTTAGAGACCAAAATCACAAGTGAGTGAAAATTCAAGGATTAACACCATCGTTTTAAAGTTCATGGATCAAAACTAAAATTAACTGAAAGTTCAAGAATAAAAATTACCGATTTTAAAGTTCAGATGCTAAAACTAAAATCGAGATAAAGTTTAAAAACTAAAAGTAGTATTAATCCTTTTTTTAATAAAACATATTTCATTTTGATCGTTCATGCAAGCAACAAACACAAGTTGTATGCACCTTCATATGCAAATACCACCTCCGGCCTTTAATATTGAAATTATACAAATATTAATAAATATCATAGTTATCTGCAGTAAATATTCAAGTTACCTCTTGTCCTATATATAAAGATCATTTGGAGTTGACTTTTGATCATCTTTCTCCAAAACAAATTGTCTAACTTGTAAAGTGATATATAATCCGATCGTATACATAAGTATTTTATAAATATCGTATAACATATGATATAAAAAAGTAGTTTATATAATTTCTTTAATTTTCTCAAATTAATCAATCAAATCTTATATTAAAAAGCCAAAGCTAGTAATAAATTTGGATGCTTTGATTAAAAAAAAAAATCTAAATTTAGGAGATGTGATAGTGAGTTTCATATTTAAGACTAATTTCAATTCCAAGACAAGTTCTATATTAAGAACTAGGGTTTGCACTATGCATTCACATTCTTCCATGACCCAGTAGGCCTGAAGTTGGGTGGAAGATGATTTGGAATGAAAATGGTTTCCGATTTAGAGGCGGTTTTGGACACAAACTCAAACATGGTTTCAACATCATTGAAACGTGCAAGTGTCAAACATCATAAATTACTTTTAATTAAGCAGCAAAGCCACCAGCTTGATTTCACGACTACTTCAGGTATTTTGATCCAATAGAAGGCAAATTGAGAGGTTATTCATGGCCAAATATTCTTCCAGAAAATACAAAATTGTCTTCTTAAAAAATTGGATCAAGTGTAAAAAATACACAAGTGATTTTATAAAAAATTCATCCAGCACTAAACGGTTTTTTTTTATAAAAAATACACATTAACTTTTAAATTTGATCAAAAATACATATTTACAATTAAATTAAGGTAAAAAATACACATGTGATTTTGTGAAAAGGTTCGTCCAGCACTAAGTGCTTCCTTTTGGAATATAACTATAGGTGTGACTTTTGATCAAATTTGAAAGCTTATGTGTATTTTTTGTCCAAAAAAAAACATTTGGTGCTGGATGAACTTTTGACAAAATCATATGTGTATTTTTTACTCTTAACCCTAAAAATTTTCAGTTCCACACTTCCTTGAATTAGCTAATTTCTGTGTGTTTTCTCATGATCTCTTGCTAAAACAATTCTCGCCATATTCCCCATGATATTGCATGCTAAGCCCACCTTCCCAAGTCCCCTATCTCACCAAAACCAAAATACGCTCTATTAATTAATGATTCAAACTTGTACCTAATTGAACGAAACATATTAATACTACTCCCTTCTTCCCCTTACTCCCTCCGTTCTATAATATAAGGTCTTTTTAACCGAATTGCGGGTTCCTAAAAATTTAGTTAGAGTTAGTTAAAAACAATAAATATGTAGGAAATATATCATATTGCCCTTATTTATGAATGAGTAAGAGAGTAGATAATTATGAAAAGAAGATGAAAGAGAATGTGTGGGAAAATTAATGCATGGGTAAAATGGGAAAAAAATCATTTATTACTCAAATAAAGTCAAATAGAACCTTATATTGTGGGACAAGATCATTCAAAAAAATGGACCTTATATTATGGGATGGAGGGAGTACTATGTTATAAGAAGGAGTCAACATTTTTACACATACCGGTAAAACATGTTGGATTAATTTATTATGGGTATATTTAATAAAGTTTTCTATTTTTACCCTTACTCAGTTATTATACACACTTTCTCTCCCCTCCTTTCATTATTTAATATACAAGGGTAGAAATGGAAAAAATGCATTTATTACTTTGACTTTTACATGTTGCCTCTTATATTTTGGACCAAAAAATTTGCCATATTACCTCTTATATTTTGGACCGGAGGGAGTAATTATACAACCATTAATACTCCCTCCATCCCTTATTATAAGAGCCAAAGAGGTGAAATCACACATATTAAAGGAGTGGTTAAGAGAGATAAATGTGTCTGAAATAATTTTATTTTCTCAAATTTGTCCTTATTTATGATTGAGTATATAAGAGAGAGAAATGTGATAATAGTGTAATAAATGAGTATGAAAGAGAATGTAAATAGAGAGAATAATAATGGGTAAAATGGGAAAAAAACTCATTAAATTCTTTGACAAATTTGGGCAGACACTTATAAAAAGGGACAAAACCATTCAAATTTTTTACTCTTATATATAGGAATGGAGGGAGTACTATATTGGAAAACTGCATTAATGTATAATGATCACGCGTGGTCGTTAAAACATACCCCTCTGTCCCATAATATAAAGTCATTTTTTTAATGACTTTGTCCCAAAATATAAAGTCTTATTTGACTTTATTTGAGTAATAAATGCATTTTTTTCCCATTTTAACCATACATTAATTTCTCACACACATTCTCTTTCATCTTCTTTTTATAATTACCATATCTCTTACTCACTAATAAATAAGGACACTTTTGAAAAAAATGGCATATTTCTCAAACATTTATTATTTTTAACTAACTTTAACTTAATTTTCAGGAAACCACAAGTCGGTTAAAAAGACCTTATATTATAGACAAACAGAATAATTCATTATTCCTTACTAAAAAAAACAGAGAAAAGAAAAGCCATTTACACATTTTTTTAGATGATTTACACGTTGACGATATCACACTAGAGCTGAGTCAGAAGGGAAGCTGGAAGCATCTCTATTACTCTCTAGCAAAGCAGACGGCAAACTTGTGAAGTGAAGAGGGTTTGTCTTGGACCTCATCGATGAACGATGATAGCGGCAAACTAAACGCCATTTTGTGGTCCATTTGTTATTATTGCAATCAACTTGCCTCTCTTCCTTTCTGGCTAAAGGTGGCCCCCTGGAAAATCACAGTGAGATCAACAACACATAACGTACTCCTAAATTGCAAAGGAAAAAAAAAATCATTTTGTCTTGTAATATACAGTTTTCTTTTCAAAATAATAAAGGATATGATACCTGGTAACAAAATAATATAGTACATAAATGTCAATGACCCAATCAGAGGTAGCTAGAGGCTCTCTATCCGTGAGGTCCACATTACAAACATTTGAAGACCAAGTCAAAATTGTATGATCATAACTGAGCTATTGTTTGACTTTGTCAAGCTGTACATAGGCAGCCGTATCAGCCAGCTATATCCTGACACAGTAATGAACTAACAGAAACTTGTGGAACTATTTTTCCATGTTTTTTAAGTAATCAGACAATTCCAGAAGGCATCGAGATATATAAGAGCAGCAAGAAATGCTAAAATTGATACTTGAAGACCAAAGTTGTGTCACCGAGCGAAGGAAAGAGGGAAAAAATGTCATTACCTCACCCAAAAGAGGCCTCCCATATATGTCCTCAGGGTTGCTGCCCATCCCCATTTGTCAACTCTCCAGCATCTCAGAGAGAATTAAGCAGAGCCAGAAATAGTTGTGCAGAGTCTCGCCATAATTTTGCTACAACAACTGCTTCCTCCATCTTCCCAAACACCCAATTCACTAATCATGAGTCTCTTCCATCTCTGCAAGATTCATTCAGTGAATTCATCAAGGTTTATCCACAATACTCTGAGACTGAGCAAGTTGACCATATTAGAGCCAAAGAGTATCACCATCTATCTGATTCTAATCATACTTGCCTTGATTATGTTGGGATCAGCCTCTTCTCCTACTCTCAACTCTCAAAAACCCAGGATGCTGCTTCTTCAATTTCTAAAGCACCACAGGAGTATCAATCATTTTCCCCCATGTTTAGTATCTCCCCAAGAACTGGGAATATCAAGACGCTACTGCTTCATGGTGGACAAGTATCAGAATTTGAGTCTGCATTGAGGAAAAGGATCATGAGTTTCCTTAATGTTTCTGACAATGATTACTCCATGTTATTCACAGCAAGTAGAACAGCAGCTTTTAAACTTGTGGCTGAAGCCTACCCATTCCAGGCTAGTCGCAAGCTTCTGACAGTTTATGACCATGAAAGTGAGGCAGTAGAAACAATGATAAGCTCCTCGGAGAAGAGAGGAGCCAAGGCTATGTCGGCAGAGTTTAAATGGCCAAGACTTAGGATTCAGTCATCTAAGTTGAGGAAGATGATTGTGAGAAGGAGGAGGAAGAAGAAAAAGAGGGGACTTTTTGTTTTACCAATTCACTCTAGAGTAACAGGAGCCAGATACCCTTATCTCTGGATGAGCATAGCACAGGAGAATGGGTGGCACGTATTAGTTGATGCATGTGCATTGGGACCTAAAGAAATGGACAGCTTTGGCCTCTCTCTTTTTCGCCCTGATTTTATTATATGTCCCTTCTACAAGGTTTTTGGGGAAAACCCATCAGGGTTTGGATGCCTCTTTGTCAAGAAATCAGTCGCATCCATTCTGGAAAATTCCTCTAGTGCAGGAATTGTGAACCTTGTACCAGAAAGGCAGCCATTTCAAGTATCAGAAGATTCTTCAGGAACAGACATAGAACTTGAAAAAAAATCATCAAGATTACAAGAAGAGTTAGCTTCTTCAAGCTCTTTCTTCAGTCAGAAACAAAAAGTAAGAAAATCACCTGGGCTTCAGCGCATGGAGGCACCAGCAAAATCAAAAGCTCCAACGAGTTCTGCTAGTGAGGAAATACACAACACCTTTGAGAGCCTGCAAGAGAGGAAAGTTAAAGATGGAGAAAATGAGTACTTTGATATTGAATGCAAATGTTTAGATCAAGTGGACTTGTTGGGGTTTATGCTAATTACTAACAGAGCAAGGTACCTAATAAATTGGCTGGTAAGCTCATTATTGAAGCTTAAGCATCCCAACACTGAAGGGGCTCCACTCGTCAAGATTTATGGTCCAAAGGTAAAATTTGACAGAGGGCCTGCTTTGGCATTTAATGTATTTGATTGGAAAGGAGAAAAAGTTGAGCCTGTTCTTGTACAGAAACTTGCTGACAGAAGAAACATTTCTCTTAGCTGTGGATTTCTACACCATATATGGTTTGCAGATAAGTATGCTGAAGAGAAGGGAAGAGTTCAGCAAGCCAAAAAAAGTGGAGGACAGGGAGGCAAGAAAAATTATAGAGATAACATGGGAATAACTGTGGTTACAGCTGCACTGGGCTTTCTAGCTAACTTTGAAGACATGCACAAACTCTGGGCTTTTGTAGCTCGATTCCTTGATGCAGACTATGTGGAGAAGGAGAGATGGAGATATACTGCTCTCAATCAAAAAACAATTGAAATTTAGTTTCGTTCATTCTTCTGGATTACCAATCTTAGAAGACTATAATGTGAAGTCAGCTGCAGATTCATATGCATGGAGATTTAGTTCTCCTTGAAAAAGATCAGTGTAGACTTATTCATTCATTTATTTCATGAGTTCAGGTGCCATACAGGCAATTCTTTTCATCCAAACACTGCCTTTAAATTGTTCCCCACATTGTGTCCTTAAATATGTTCTCAGCATGCTCCAATGCATAATCTAATTCGAATGTGAAAAAAAAAAAGCGAGAAGAAAATAGCATGCTCTTATGTTTATGCAATGAGCATTGATGTTTATTTCTGGTCTCATTGCCAGCGCACAAGGCAACTCTCTTGAGATGACTAATTCACAAACATAAAATTTTAATAATGTTGTGCAAGATAAATAAATGCTGTCTACCTTTATGAAAAACTAAATACTTAATTCTGCATATTCAGACTTGTTTCTCTCAATCTCAATATAAAACCCACTCTCAATTTGATCAGGGGGTGATTCTGAAACTTTACTACGGATGTTTATCACTTCACATGTAATTAGTTTGAAGTTCTCAAGAGTAATTAGTCCAGGGTTCTTTCAATATAAAGCCAATAACTTAAGCTTAGGGTCAAGCATACCTGTTCGATCAAGAAAGGGTATCACTATGGCTCCCAAGGGAAATTTCATTGGTAAGGATGTTTAATAGCACGTGAATATCCTCATTTTGTGGATGGTTGCTATCTCCAACTACAAATTCATGATTCTTACCATCGATCCTTATTAGACTTGAACCTGGAGCCTTGCTTATTCCTTTCTCCTTCATGAACCTCCTCACTTTTCTCACTTCTGCCCATTTCTCATTAGTTGCATATAGATTAGATAGAAGCACATATACACCACTATCTTGGTATTCCAAATCATAAAGATATTTTAGCATGTTTTGAGAAATCCCAACATTCCCATAAGTATTACAGGCGCTCAAAAGAGCTCCCACGATCTGCACATCAGGTGCCATTGGCATTGTCTTTATCAACTCAAGAGCTTCCCCCACTAATCCAGCCCTGCAGAGTAGATCAACCAAACAACCATAGTGTTCTAACCAGGGAGAAAGATTATAGCTCTGATCTGTCATACGATGGAAGTACCTACGGCCTTCCTCTACCAAGCCAGAATGGCAACAAGCTGTCAAAACAGCAAGGAATGTCACCTCATTTGGACATGCTCCAGATTCAATCATCTGTTCAAATTGTTTCAGTGCCTCTTGGCCATGTCCATTTATTGCTAGACCACCTAAAAATGCATTACACGTTTGAACATTCCTAAAAGGCATCGCATTAAAAGTCCACCATGCCTTCTCTATACAGCCACACTTTGCATACATGTCAATCAGTGCCGTTCCTATATAAACATCCCACTTGATATGGTTACGTTCAATGTATTCATGGACCCAGATTCCATAATCAAGAAGTCCAAGGCTAGCACAAGCAGTAAGCGTACTTGTAAGTATAATCCTATCAGGCTTAACACTAGAGTTCTGCATTTCAAAGAACAAGTCCAGTGATTCCTTGGGTCGTTCACATTGCATTAACCCATGAATCATTGTAGTCCAAGAAATAATGTCTTTTTCAGAGAGCTCATCAAATATTTGCTTTGCTTCAGATGGAGACTCACACTTCATGTACATGTCCACCAAAGCATTACCTACGATCAAATCTATTCCACAAGGAAGTTTTGAAATTTTTCCATGAATCCCCTTCCCCAAGTTTAGATCAAGCAGTTTCCCAGAAGCTACAAGCAAGCTAACAAATGTTGCTATATTAGGCTCCACGTCCATTCTCAAAAACAATGCAATAGCCTCATTAGGCAAACCTGCCTTTACATATCCAGATATCAATCCAGTCCAGGAGACCACATCTCTCACTAGCATATCATCAAACACCTTATCTGCGCCAATACAATCACCACAAATGCCATGAACATGTACTAGGGTGTTCTGCACATAAAAATCACACCACAAGCCCGTCTTGATAGCTACCGAATGAAACTGCCTAACTTCCCAGATCCCCGAAAACTTAGCACATGATTTTAAAACTGCTGGCACAGTATAGACATCAGGCACAAACCCATTTCTAACAGTCCATCTATAAACTGATAAGGCAGCCCAGGGGATTTCACCGGATGCAAAGCCAGAAATGAACAAATTACAAGGGAAAGAGCTTGAGCTCCAATCATAATGTTTCAAGAAATTGCACGCATAATGGATTTCACTGACACGTTTTCCGAAAAAGTTGGCGGCTTTAGTAATCACTAGGTCGTTACTCACAAGACTGGAAGTTAATAGATGTGCATGGATTTGCTTGAAGATCTTAATGTCATTGCATCTATGCAGGAAATCTAAAAGAACCCATTTCAGAGAATGCGTGGCCTTGTTCATGTCAGTCGCCAGATGACCAACTCCAATACGCAGATAGCTCATTGTGGATTTGAGCAACAAACAATAGAAAACTCAGTCCCATATTATTACCCCTCTTTTTTTACACGACCCTATGACTCAACTTGGCACACCAGCATTAAAGGAGGAGAGGCCTTGGCTAGTAGTGATTCTTCAACCTTCGAGCAGCCACAGGGGAGTGAAGGACTGAAAATGAAATGAAGGCTCTCAACACTCAAACGACGGCGTCACGTAGTGTTACATTTTTTTCTTTGGCCAACAAGTCTCATGATGTTACATACTTTTAGTCCTGAATATAAGAGGTAATATTGTAAATTTTTTTATCCAAAATATAAAAGGCGATATACAAAGTGATAAATGCATATTTTTCATTTTTACCCTTGTATATAATTAATGCAAGGAGGGGAGAGAAAGTGTGTATTATAAATAGGTAAGGGTAAAAATGTAAAACTTTGTTTAATCTACCCATAATAAATGATTCTAACAATTTTTTATTGGTATGTGTAACAGCCCAAGCCTCGCTCAAGATATTGTCCGCTTTGGCGATATAGCTATGCCCCTCACGGTTTTGTTCCTCACGGAAGGGATAATGGCCTAAGCCTCCCACACTCACCCATGAAAACGCCCTACCGTGAGGAACAAAACCGTTTTGTTCCACACGGTAGGGATAATGGCCTAAGCCTCCCACACTCACCCATGAAAACGCCCTACCGTGAGGAACAAAACCGTGAGGGGCATAGCTATGTCGCCAAATCGAACAATATCTTGAGCGAGGTTTGAGCTCCTACACTCACCCATGAAAACGCGTCTTGAGGGGAAGGGGAGTTCAACACCTTATATCTCCCTGGAACATCCCATTCCCAACCGATGTGGGACTTCACAGTATGTGTAAAACGGTTGACAACCTCTTATAATAGGGATCAGAGGGAGTACTTACATCACATGATTTTTTTTGGGACTGATACATACTCACATGATTCCCACTCTGTTTTTTTCGAGTAAAATTACCACTCTGTTTTTTATTAAAAGGCAAACTACTTTAAATTTACTGTTCTTAAATATAAATCTAGTTTGTAATCAATTAATACTATTGTGACTATTTGACTATTTTACCCCTATGTGGGAAATAGGTACCTCTATGTTGGAAATAGGGAAGATGAAAGACAAGATTTATAATACATAAAATATTATTGAGAAAACTATTTTTTAAGTCCTTTAACTATTGACTTAGTTATAGCCCAATCATTTGAATATGACTCACTACTACTCAGTACCTGGACTTTTGATTCGCATGACTGTGAACTTTTCACTTTTTTATACTATTATTCTTATCATCTCCAACTCATCTTGGGCTATCCTATGTGGCTTGCCACCTCAACTACACGTCACCAAATGAGGGCGTATTTGAGAATAGGGGAAAAAAAAGAAGAGGATCGATGAACCCAATACAAGCCAAGAAGATGAATCTGATTCACTCATGTCCGACTGGTTTTACTCACCTCCGTTCAACAGCAGAATCCCTTCATTGAGAGAAACAGTGCAATCTTCCCCATTTAGGAGAAACTCAGCGTTTTTATACCTCTCTGCAATCCAACACCATTTTTCTTGCAATCACATCGTCTTGCTGCAGAACCTTTAAAACAACAAAAATACAAACTTGCTCCTTCATTCACCTACCTTCGCTCACGGTGATGATATAGAGAATAGGATTCAGCAGAAGCACAAAAACAAAAAATTAGACGTGATTAATGAGCTTTTAAAAATTGGAGCAAATAAAAGGTAATTCAAGAGCAAAACTATTTGGTGATTAAATGGGGACTTACCTGGCACGTCTTGTTTACAATAGCTCAAAAGCTTTATAATTTTATATTAATGATGATAATTAACTTGCTGAATGGAGAATTCCTATTTATAATTTGATTATTCAGCCAACACCTATGTACCACTTGTTTCACACACCTAAGATTCATCTTCTTGACTTGTACTGGGTTCATTGAGTCTCTTCTTTTTCTTCCCCTATTCTCAAATACTCCCTCCTTTGATAACATGTAGCTGAGGTGGCAACCCACATAGGATGGCCCAATATGAGTTGGAGATGATAAAGATAATGGTATGAAAAAGGGAAAAGTTCAGGTACGGGGTCATAGGCGAATCAAAAGTCTAGAGACTGAGTAGCAGTGAGTAATATTCGAAGGACTGAGTTATAACTGAGTCAATAGTTGAAGGACTTGAAGAATAATTTTTCCAATACTATTTTAACACCTATTCTTAAATAAGGGTAGAGTCGTAATTTTTTTTGAAACATATGACATATTTATACTATAACTTCTACTCCTTAGTATGTAAAAAGTGAGTGTGTTTGAAATAACAATTGAAAAAGTGACTTATTTTCAATCTGACTTATACATAAGTAAGATTGGTATAAGTCAGATTGTGTAATGAGATTTATGTTTGGATTAATGACAAATCCTTGGATTTGCATTGGTTTTGTATGATAAAATGAGGCAATTAACATATCTAAGATGCAATTATGGTTCAAAATGTGCTTATTTAATATCTTATATCCTTAGGTGAAATTAGCATAAAAATGGGATTAATTTGCCATAATTGGTGGTTAATTAGAAATAATTAATTTTTAGGGCATTTGATCTTTTTTCTATGGTGTTTTTACTTGTAGGATCATTGAAGAACCATGGGAGAACAAATAAAAGAAGAAAAGGGTAGAAGAAAACAGAGGAAAAGCGTCCGGGAGCTCAGAGTAGTGCCCAGGCTCTAAGAAAGCAGAGACTGTGAGCGCCCAGGCGCTAGGTGGACAGAAGCTGCTAGCACCCAGGCGCTCCTATTAGACTAGATTCGCGAATTTTTTGATTTTTTTTCGGGTTTTTAGGGTACCCACTCATACAACCCGACCCAAAATGACCTATACCCGGTTTCTTAACCTAAATTTCGACCTAATGGCTCAATCCTCTCATTCCATCCACCTCCATTTTGTAATATTTACTACATAATTATACTTTTTAATACATTTTTAGTCACCATTTAACAATTACGAAATTATTTAATGACTAACTATGTTAGAAAAAGAAGTTTACTAAAACAAACACTAACATAGTTAGAAAAAGGCTTTTCGTCATTTGAATAAAAATACCAATTAACTACCCTAACCATGATAGAAAAAAAGATTCCTAATATTAAAAGGCTATCATGGTTAGAAAAGAATTTAGCATAATATAAATACCCTAACCATGATAGAAAAAGGATTCCTAATATTAAAAGGGCTATCATGGTTAGAAAAGAATTAAACATAATATAACAGAAGATTATCCATGTTAGAAAAGAATTTCTCTAATACAACAACGGCTAACATGGATAAATAAAGCCAACCTACCACCTGACTAATCAACCCATTCACAAACACCCAATAACATATTTGTCCATTAAACACTTTCACAAAAATAACTAAAACCATTATAAATTCAAATCTCTCAACCATTCAACGTTTTCAAAGCATGCAAAATCCCAATAATCCACAATAATACTAAAATAGTCGAAACACCAATAAAGTTTAGACCGGTCTTTCAGAAACAAAATAACAAGTTACGAAAATAATTATTCTAAAAGAAATCCTCAATTTGAAAAGAAAGAAGCACAACGTGGAAATATAAGCGGAAGCAAAACAAATGAATCCCTATTTGTGGCAATATCTTCCGTCAAACCAGTCCAGAACTCACTAGCTTAGTGAGATGGTCTCGGATCCTTCCCTTGGTTTCCTACTGCGTTGCTAGGACCTATAAAAAATAGATAAAATAGGGGTAGACCCAGGTAACCACTAACTGCTCGCCTACGTGCGGCGTGTGCTAGCAAGGAGTTCAGTGGAGTAAATACACAATCATTCCTTCTTAATTTATATTGGAAATTAGTTTTAAAATCCTCCAAAAATACCTTAAACTTGTGAATTTGTTTATAAAGCTAATGTATTTTTCTAGAGACACCTGAGAAATTTAAATGACTCCTTATTACCTCTTTCCTAAATTTGGGAATTATACACATTTATTGGTAATTTAAAATTCAGGATGTTACACATTTCATCTCCTACCCATTTTCTCTCAAATCTCTCATCCCATCTTCCATTTTCCTTTCCTTCCATCCATGGCAACTTCTTCTTCCTTCCTTGTTGGTGTTCCTCCCATGAAGAGCAGCAGTTAGGCTCCACCATTCTTGGTGATGGGAGCCAAATGATGAGTTTGGAGCATTTAAAAGGGGAGTTTTGCTTCTAATCTTCTTCTTCTTGTTATGCTTATGTTTTTTTTAGGGTTCTAGGGACATTTGTGTAGCAATTGGTTGTGTTCTTCAATTCCATATGTTGTATGAAGATTTGCTACTGTTTTTATGTTGTTTCTTTCTTGTTGAATACTTGACATTGTGCTATTTTAACTTTGAGTTTAATGAAGTTTATGGGTTCATGATTTTGTTACTCTCTTTGTGAATATCTTGTGCTAATTCAAGGTGGCTTGATTAGTGGATTAAAAATGTTAAGTGGTTTGTTTGAATGAAATGGCATAGGAATTAATTAATTGTACCTAGACATTGGATAATTACTTTTTCCAACCTTAATCTTTGTTTGGATGGCCATCAATGAATTAGGTTTAATTGAGAAATTAAGTGCAATTGTGGGGTGGCACAAGTTGTGGATTTAAAGTCTTGCATGATTAATTACTCCTTGATTTTGAGCATAGTCAACTTAGGTTAAATTAATTAATATGCGGGGTTCCGGCATTAATTAAGTTAACCTAAGCCTAGCCTTGAAGGGTTCTTCTAGGGGTCTTTTGAAAATCAACAAAAAGCTCCCCAAAAATCTTTAGAAGCAATGAATGCCAAAGCTCTCATTTACCAAGAATGATTTTTATCCTATTTTAATCCAAATCCCTCTTTATCCAATCTCAATTTGTTTTTGAACATATCACTTTTTATACAAAAATCAAATACAATGCATTTTTCCTGTCTTAACAAGTTTTGCATTTAGCTATTAGGAATCATATTGCATTAGGGCTCCTCAAGAGAACGAAACCCGGGGGTTTGCTTCCACTATCCCCTTGGTTCTTATTTTTTTGAAGGGCGGACCTAAGGGCGCACTACACGCACACACACTGGAAAGTGGCGCTCTTCAATTAATAGTAAACAAAATGACCTTTTACAAATTAAAACTTTTTTAGATTAACAGTTGTAAAAGTATCTTATATATATTGTAATAATTTTAAATAAAATATTAAAATTAAAATCATTGAAAAAATATTTTATTATTAAACAATTCAAAATGTTTTTCTGGTCTTATTTATAAGTTACCTTATCATGTTAATACAAAACAAGAAAATGATTCTTCTAACATGCTTATTTTAGAGAGATATGTACTGTGAGCACCAATTTTTCAGCCAAGAAGGCGCCACGTGGCAAGCATATGGCATGGTCAAGGGGAGTCCCACAAATCAAGGAACCATAACTCCTATGATCTCTTCCATGTGCATTAATGGTCCAGATTCTTCAACGGTTACTCCATCAATTATCATCAATTACCATAAAAAGCCATTACTCCCTCCATTACTTCTCCAACCCATGAAACAAGGAAATAACCTATATGCACAACAGCCACATCTAGAGGACTTTGGCATTCTATATAAGATGATGATCAAGACTTTGTGGAGGAGGGAATCCATCCTAAAACACACAGAGAATCTCTCAAAATTACTCAAACAACATTCTAACATTCTGGGTTCTTGATAACTCCCATAAAAAGGCCTCCCACTCCTGTATCGTCTCCAGCTCCTGTCACTCAAGCATCTGATTCCGTTATCACCATAGGATACTCCTGTCACAGCCACGCCACGCTCCCAGTCCCGGCTCTCAATTCACCGCTCATGTATTTGCATTCTTCCAATAAAACTCCACCTCTCATTCTCTCTATATTTCTCTGTTGTAAATTAATTAATGTATTTCCTCTAATTTCCCTGTAATTTTAATCATTCCATGACCCTTCCTTGGTCCTTTTATTTAATTAATGGTTGTTGGTGACCTCTTGTTTAATTCTTCTAAGGTCAAAGAATCAAAACTATATAAAAATATTTTAGATTTCATCCTTACCATTTTTTGACCACCACATATACCATATATATTATAATTAAATAGTTTATTTAACATTTTAATCTCCACAAATTAGTTAATTAGCTCTTATACGAATGACCAAATGTAATATTTTTTTCTCATTCCTTTATAGCAAGAAAGCATAAGTCATAAGCCATAAGCCATAAGCTACTTTTTTTGGCTTATATTTATAACTTATAAGTTACTTATACCCCATAAGCATAATTATCCCAAACATATACCAAAAATTAAAAACCCATTTTAAATGATTTTTCACATAATAAGCACTTAATTCCTCAAAATAAGCCATCATAGGCACACCCCACAAAGAACAGAGCGGTGCATAAAAGTAAAACACAAGTCAAAGGGCTTGTTTAAATTTGCTTATCAAATTCATGCAGGTGGAGGTAAAACTTTATCTCATATATTTATACATAACAAATTATAAATCACTATTGAAAAGAAAATTGGGTTTATCACTTATTCTTAATGAGATTAGTCTGTTTGTTCATTTTTGTGGGTAAAATAACGTTGAATCCTGTTTGGATAAGGTTACTAGGACTATTAAATTTCACATGCCCTTGAAATATTCAACATGGCATTTATACAAATAAATAATGGAAAACTTTTTAAAAATATTTTCAAAAATATAAAATCTCAAATAAGTGATTTCTCGCTAAAATGGCTTGTCAATTTATGACAAACTAATTTAAGATTTTACAATTTCAAAAGTATAGATTTTAATGAAAAATAATATTCCCTCCAGTCCTAAATATATGACTTATTTAACTAATTTGATTAAATTAAGGATATTAGTTATGTTAGTTAGTATGGTGTATTTTTTTAAAACACCTAAATCATCTTCTATTATTCCTCGCACATCTCTTGATTATTGTTTGAGGAGCACCGTTAGGAGTAATTTGGGAATAAGTTGACAAAAATTAGAATTGTTTCCTATATTTAGGACTAAAATCAACGCACTAAATATGTCCTATATTTAGGTAATCAAAGATAGCAATAGGAAATTTATACTTCAACATGTTGATGCAATTGAACAAGGTTTAACGCAAGGAAATTCTATGGGTATCAACAATGCATATACCGATCTTCTATCTATATACATATAAATAAATAAACCAGTACATTGGGTTGAGTTTCTCTCATCATCATTTTTTCTTCTCATCCCTCAACCCTCATCATTACATCACCACAGTTTGATAGATATATTTAACAGTTCAGATTTAACAATAAGTAAAATTAGGATAAATAATATATAAAAATAGATAAATAAATAAAATTAAACTACTAAGATTAAATCTAGATAGTTTACTGCAGAATGATCTATTAAAATAATAAAAGTGATAATATTCAAAAAAAATTTGGACCAAATAATATTTAAAATTATTCAATGTTTAACTATTCATTACTCAATGTTATGGTGGTGATAATATGACGAGGGATGAGGAGAAAAATAATGAGGAGAGAATCCCCTTCCCTTAAGGAGCACGCATAATTTCAAATTTCACACTCGCTAATAGTAATATTGATTAGTGATATATTCTATATATTAAAACATGCCCACATTCAAAAAAATAAGTTAGAATCTTGTCATTTGAAGCTAATTAACTTGAAATTATTTGAAACCAAATGATGTCATGAAAAATAATTTTTTTAATACAAAAATAAAAATATTAAAATATTCATATTTAAAAAATTGTTGATATATTTTTCGTTGTTTGTTGAAATATTTTTAAAAGATAAAATCACCATAAAAATAAAAGATATAAATTTTTATTGAGAAATTCTTCCATATAATTTTTAATCCGACCAATTACAAACTAATAACTCAAATATATTTTAATACAGTAGAGATATTTTTATATGAAATTTGTTTGCCACGTCATTTGTAGTCTGACCAATCAATTGTAGACACCTCAAAAATATTTTCATTTGATTTGGAGAATTTTCAAATAATGTGGCACTTGTGTAAGGAAAAAATCAAGGCTCCACTTACTTTATCTTTTTCTTTTCTGTGTGATGGAAAAAATTAAGGTTCCATAATGCCAAATCATATTAAAATATTTCTATGGTGATTTATTTGTAATTTGTGAGACCACAAATGATATAGCAAAACAGATTCACCTAAAAATTTCTCATGCACGTCAACACTCTCTAATCCTACCTAGAAAATCAACACAACTTCTAAAAAAATATTAAAAATAAAAAGGGAGATTAATACCACTTTTGGTATTTGAATTTTCATTCAATTTTGGTTTTTGTCCGTAAACTTTAAAATCGATTATTTTAGTCTTTCAGCTTTCAATTTTGGTTTTGGTTTATAAAGTTTAAAATCGGTGGTTTTGATGCTTTGAAGTCCAAGACTAACATTTATATACAGCATAAAGTTTAATGGTCAACTGTCAAAAATGAGGTTAAATGACCAAAAACCAACAACTTTAAAGTTTATTGATCAAAACCAAAATTGAGTTAAAATTGAAGAAGCAAAACCAACTACTATTTTAAGGGGATTAAACCCAAAATAAAGTGAATGTTAAATTTTTTTTTTTAAACATACAAATGTCAGATGAGGTTAAAAATATCCGTAGGGTGTTTGCTTATGGTTTACCCAAAATAAAAATGAACAACTTGTAACCTAACTACAATAAGTTAGAACTGGTTTAAACCTAGGGCCCACTCCGTTTTCCCAACGTGGGGGCCCATATTCTCCAGCCGTCGATCTCATCTGCTGTGCAGATAAAATGGAGCCCTGAATCTGAGGGTCCCTCCTCTCTCTTCTTCATTCGGATAAGTGGGGCTCTCTCTTCCATTCCATCGCTAGGGTTTGTTCTCTCTCCTCTCCTCTCCTCTCCTCTCCTTTCTCTTCTTGCTTTTATACCCTCCTTTTCTTTTTTCCTTGTTTTTTTAATGCTAATAAAGTGGGAAATAAAAAAACTGGCCTTTCCACTTCTCAATTAGTCTGTCTAATCCTTCGCAGCCACAAAACTTCACACAGCACACACACTACCTTCTTCTCCTCTGGCTCAGTCCTCTGCTTCAAAAGCCAGTAATCTCTTCCCCAAAAAAAAAAAAAAAATTACAGCTTTTTTAATCTATAAATTCGTCCCCTTTTTTCACTGATTTTTCTGGGTTTCGTTCAAGTTTTGTTTTTTTTTTTTTTTGGGCGTTTGCAGATTCTTCAGTTTCTGGGATCTTCTAAACATGGAAGAAGCAAATCAAAACCAGGAAATCCAACACAACCATGGCGATTTCAACGACGACGAAGAAGAAGAACGTAGCCACAGTGACGGCATATCTCCTTCTGAAACGGAGTCACATTTCCAGGAGCCAGTTCCGCCGTCACCGTCGCCGCCGTTGAAAGAGGAGTTCACGGAGGCAGAACAAAACCTCGACCTTGTTCCGGTACCATTAACGATGTCAGCTCCGGCGAGGAACGCGGTGGTTCCGGCGAAGAGGCCATCGAAGGACCGCCACACGAAAGTCGAAGGCCGTGGCCGGAGAATCCGAATGCCGGCGACGTGTGCGGCGAGGATCTTCCAGCTCACAAGAGAGCTCGGCCACAAATCAGACGGAGAAACAATCCGGTGGCTCCTCGAACACGCCGAACAGGCCATAATTGAAGCCACCGGCACCGGCACCGTCCCCGCGATCGCCGTCTCCGTCGGTGGGACCCTCAAAATCCCAACCTCATCTCCGGCGAGACCTGACGGAGAAGACACACCGAGGAAACGGAGGCGAAGGGCATCGAATAGCGAATTCGTCGACGTGAACGATCCGATTTCAATGTCTTCGGGTCTAGCTCCGGTGTCGGCCGCCGGCGCCGCCGTTGCTCCGGGAGGGCTTGTTCCGTTGTGGCCGGTGGGTGGGGCCCACACGTCGGGGCCGTTCTTGATGTTCCCGAATGGCGGCGTTTCGGGGAATCAGGCGCAGTATTGGGCGATTCCGGCGAGTGCGACGCCGTTTTTTAATGTTCAGGGGAGGCCGATTTCGAACTTTGTTTCTGCGATGATGCAACAGCCCGGTGAGCAATTTGGTGATTCTTCGGTTTCTGGTTCTGCGATTTCTTCGTCGACGATGGCTCCTAGTTTGAGCTCAGGGACGAGTTTGAGTGTTAGTGCGCCGGGGACGGCTACCCAAATGCTTAGGGATTTCTCTCTTGAAATATGTGACAAGAAAGAATTGCAGTTTTTGGGTGCATCTGTGAACTCTGAAGCGCCCAGCTCAAAGCCTTGAAGGTTGAGGTTCTTTGATTTTTAGATGAACAAAGGGCTAGAGATTTTTGTTTTTTGAAGAACCTGTAAGAAGAAGACCCATTGCAGATGTAGATTTCTGGGTTTTGTGCCTTTGTTTTATTTGTTGTAGTTGGCAACATAATTTTGTTAGGGCTTCAATTTTCTTATGCTTAATTCGTCGCTCATTATTTATTTTGACCTGGTCTGAATGTCGATTTTCTTAGTAAAAATTATAAATTAATTGAAATGTTCTATTTTTGAAACCAGAAACAGTTTCTTTCTTGGTTTTAAACGCACGAGTATTGTATCTTTGGTGGTCAATGCTGAAGGATCTCTATTTTCCCAGGTGTTACCGGTGAAAATCTGTATCTGGTGTAATTGGAGCGGTTATGGGGTGTGAGCGATAGATACAGACAATGAATCGGGTGGGATTAGTGAGGTGTTTGTTTGATAATGGTAAAAGGTATTGGATATCAGTGCATTCATAGCAATGGAAAAAAGAGCATATTCACTTGCAATATTTTTTGTGTATTTTCAGAACTGGTTAGTAGGTGTATGGCGTTTTTTGTAAAAGAATGATTATGTTATGTGTGTATTTTTCAGACATTAAGAATGTGATTTAGTTAATATAAGAACGTGATTTTGTTAACTAATATTACCTCCCTTTCCAAATGGAGGTCATTACTCATAACACAAATTAGGTCCTACTACATGTAGTAGTACATAAGCGGTGGAGATAAACAATTAGTAATGTTTTGGACCTCAAAGAATATGAGGTTGCCGTGGGAGGTGATAATAGAACAGTAAATATGGGCTGAGAGGGGGTCCCACTTGAGGTTGAGGGAGGGAGGGGCGGGGTCCACCAAAAAAGGTGGAAGGAGGGGGCTATTGTCCGGTGAGGGCGCGTGACGGTGGAGGGTGAGTGGGTGAGGTCACGTGAGGGTGAGAGTGCACGTGCCCAGTGGGGTGGTGGGGCCCAGGAAGGTGGTGGGGTCAACTTTGGGGAAAAGCGAGGGGGTGGTCCGTGGACCATGCCGAGTGGTTGGAGTTGGGCCACGAGAGAGGCTCATGTGATTGCTGAGCTTCAGGCACGTGTCCCTAGGATTGTGTGGGACCGCTTCACTGCCTGTGGTCCCCTCCCTCCTTTTTCGTTCATAAATACGAGTTATAAGAACTAAAGAGGTGAAATCATACATATTAAGAAAGTAGTTGAGAGAGATAAATGTGTTTAAAATAATTTTATTTTCTCAAATTTGCCCTTATTTATGATTAAGTATATAAGAGAGAGAAATGTGATAGTAGTGTAATAAATGAGTATGAAAGAGAATGTAAATAGAGAGAATAATGATGGGTAAAGTATGAAAAAACTCATTAAATGTTTTGATAAATTTGGATAGGCTCTTATAAAAAGAGACAAAACCATTCAAATTTTTAGCTCTTATATATAAGGGCGGAGGGAATACTTCCTTTAATACTCTACAAGACTTCATTCAACTTCTTTTTCTCCCCCTTAGAGTTAGAGTTAATGGAGCAAAATAAATTACTATGACAAGACTTATTTGATGAGTTAATTTTGGTAATAAAATATATGACTTAATCTTAATTTTTGTCAAAAAGATCAAAGGAATTAAAATAACCCCAAGATGCCCGGCTATTACTCATAGTTTTTTTGCTAATGACTCTGTACTTTTTTTGCAAGCTGAAATTGATGGTTGTAGGGTTTTAAATCAGATATTGGAGGAATTTTGTAAAGCTTCGGGCCAAATGATTAATACTTCAAAATCTTGTTTGTTTTTCTCCAAGAATACCAATGACTTGCTGAAGGAGGAAATTGGCCAAATCTTTCAGGTACATGCTGTGGATATGCCAGGGAACTATCTGGGATTGCCAATTACTTGGGGAAGGTCGAAAGTTCAAGTCCTCAATTTTGTGATTGATCGTCTCAAGAAAAAGATGCAAGGATGGAAACAGAGTTTTTTGTCAGAAGCAGGAAGAGAGGTACTTATCAAGTCTGTTGCTAACTCTATACCAGTATATCCAATGTCTTGCTTTCTTTTCCCAAAGAGCATAATTAAGAAAATTGACAAATTAATCTCAGACTTTTGGTGGAAAAGCACAGAGGAAAATAGGAAAATACACTGGGTCTCAAGAACGAAAAATGAAAAGAAATAAAATGGAAGGGGGCCTAGGCTTTAAAGAATTTGAAGCCTTTAACTTAGCTTTGTTGGCAAAACTTGGTTGGAGAATTTTGCAGGAACCGGAGCAGCTATGGGTCAAGATTTTAAAGAACAAATACTTCCCTAAATGCGGATTCCTAGAAGCAAAGAAAGGGAACAGAGCTTCCTGGATATGGGCAAGCATCTTGGAAGGAAGAAGGGTACTGGAAGGGAACATCATAGCAAGTATAGGGAATGGGAGGAGCACAAGAGTCTGGAAGGACCCGTGGCTAGGGGACATCCCAGGTAAAAAGATTCTATCCCCTTGTCCTTTTGAATGTTTTGCTGAGATGATGGTGGGTGATATTAGAAGCTTACATGGGTGGGACACGGCCATGATTGAGGATTGGTTAGAAGATTTTGAGATTAGAGCAATTCACAAAACAATGATAGCGATAAATGCAAGGGAAGATAATTGGAAATGGACAGGTGGAAGGAGGGGGGTGTATGCAGTGAAAGAGGGATACAAAATTGCTTTAAATCTTGTTGGGGAGGGTTTAGAAGGTAGAGCTAGTACATCTCAATCCCAACAAAAATTGTGGAGGGAGATATGGAAACTTAAAACACCCCATAAAATTAAGATGTTCATATGGAGGCTGTTATCTAATGCACTTCCTAGCTTTGAAAATCTGAATAAAAGAGGTGTAAGTGTGAGTGGCTTATGCCTACTGTGTTCGAGGAAAACTGAATGCATAAATCACTTGTTTTGTTTCTGTCCATGGGCACAAAGAGTTTGGTATGGCAGCCCTTTTTGTTTTAATTTTCATCAGGAAGAGAATTTTGATATGAAATTATGGATAACAAATGTTGTAACATTACCTCCAAATTCCACTTTTAACTACTAACAACAATATATTAAAAACGTTTATAGTACTAACTATGTTAGGAAAAAGAATTAAATTACCAAAAATTCACTAACATAGTTAGAAAAAGATCTTTCCATAATATTCAGATATTACCTTTTTAATTCAAACCTCAACTCCAATCTCCGTCGTCACAACATAATTTTCTTCTCAGTACCATAACAGAAATTTACATTATCCATGATTAAACTCCACACATCATCCTTAAAATACCATACATCTCAAAGGTACCTAAAATCATTAACGGTTCTCACAAATACCGAGCAAAGTTGCCGGAGATAGACCGGTCCCAAAATAACAACTAGAAAGTATCCAACTAGTACTTATACAATAATTTACCCCAAAATAGTAACAAGTTTCAGCGGAAGCATCATACAACATATGATCCTAAATGTGGCAATACCTCCTGTCCTTCTGGTCCAGAGTATCTCACGATATCAGTGAGAAGTTCCCGGATCCTTCCCTTGACCTCCTACTTCGCTCCTAGGACCTGCAAAAGTGAGATCAACGGGGGGTAGCCCCAAAACGCAACCACTGACTACTCATCTACTTGTGGTGTGTGCTAGCAAGGTGTCCAGTGGAATACATATAAATACATATCAATTCAGAAGCATGATCAGGTATTCACATATAATGCATAACTTGGTCCCAAATATCTTTTCTCATCGTTTATAATTATAAAATAATCCATCACAATTCATCCTCAATAATAGTATATATATCATTGATAATTACAGACAACCCAAACAAATCTTACTAGAAGCGTTGGGAAAACATGTGGGACCAGTCGGGACCTTCTACCCGCCCCTGATCACCACGGTACAATTCACGAGGGACTCTCTACCCTCCCTGAATAGTACCACAGATTAGAAGGATCTCTGTCCTTTCTGAATCCGTAAGGGGCGATATCCCCTCTTTCGTCTTTCTCTCCTTTATTTCTCATAATATATCAATTAGTCCCTGTGGCGCAACAGGGTACCTCATCACGTGATGGCACAATTTCTAATTCACCGGTGTCACATACCCAAATAATTTCTCACATACAACACATAGATATGCAACACCACAATCAGGCACCAGGCCTTCCAGTATTTTCATGATATACATATATTAAATAATTTCCAAAACCACATATATCTCAGTTTCAAATATTTCACATCACAAATTTATGCCATTTCAAAATAATACTCCACGGGACATTTATTATAAAAATATTAATATTACAAGACCTCGTTTTCATATCTCATTAATCATCAATTTGTGATTCAAAATCTCATCTCCATATAACATCATAATTTTCAAATAATAATATTTCAAACTACTTACTAACACCACACACACACATAAACAAGCAGAAAGCGGTTACCTGATAGCTGGCACCAATCTCACAATAGTGCAGCTCCCCCGTGCTAATTTAGTGCAATTCAAGCACTACACAACCATATATACAACCACAATTAATTATTTATCCAACAATTTCACATGTTGGAAAATAAATTATTTACTACCCTTTCTTTGCCCTTATTTATTTTAAATTTCCAATTTAACATTTATTCTCCCTTTCTATCTCTAAAATTTATCTCTACTCCATTTATGCATATATCCAAAAATTATTTATCCTTCCAATAACGATTTATAAAAATTCAAGCCTAAATAAAATTAAACCTTACATCCCTAAATTATTTCTCAACCTCAAAAATCCATTCTTTAATCCACAATTTATTTTCCAAACCTTAATAAACATCTAGAAATTATTAATTTAACTATAGACACCTTAGATCATCAAAAGTCCTAATTTTCAATATATCTAACAATCCAATAAATTCCAATAATTAAGAAAAACCTCCCACAATGAAAAATATACTTAGAAAAACTCATAATCGAAGTCTAAGCTTCAATTTATTAATTTTAGGACTCCCAAAAATTACCAATTTAGACAAGGTCTAATTTTTCAAGTATAACAAATCGAAAAACTAATGACATAAAAAAAGTAGAGGAGACTTACAGGATTCCAAAAATGTGCTTAGTTGGCCGAAAAGCTTACTATTCCTATACTAACAGACTCTAATAAGTCTAGTAATAGGAATATTGGTGGAAAGAGAGAGCAAGAAAGAGAGAGAGATAGACGAGAGAGAGAGAATTGTGAAGGTGTGTGCATGTGTGTATATATAATGTTAATAATAATATAATATAATATAATATAATATAATAATAATATAATAAATAGTAGTTGAGTGTGATTGGTTGAGGAATAATAAAATAATAATAAAAAGTAAAAAGTAAAAGTTACGGGGGAAGAAGAACGAAATTATTGAAGTGAGGATGTGTCGGCAGGAGGAAAGAGAAAACTACACTATTAGACCCTAAAATTCTCAAATAAGATATTTCTTTTGAACAAAAAATTTTCTTTTTACTTCTAAAATTTTCCCTATAATATCTTTTATTTATTTATTCCCACAATAACCTCTTTTGAGTCTAAAAATAATTTCCCCAAAAATTATTATCTTCCAAATAAGGGAAAAACTAGGCCTTTAAAATCCTCAAAAACACCTCAAAATTCTTCAAATATTCTCATAATCCATCATTTCTCATTAATCAATTCCTATTTACCCCCATAAATCCTTAATTAATTTTTAGGATGTTACAAATGTTCTTACTGAGCTCCAGATGAATGAATGGCAGAAAGCTTTATTGGCAGTAATTTTGTGGCAGATTTGGAAAGGGAGAAACAGCTTTATTTATGAAAGGAAAGAAACTGATCCTATCTTTACCTTTACCCAGGCAGGCTGTTTGTTACAAGAGTTTTGGGAGGCAAGAGGATGGAGCATAAGCAAAGAAGATGTGCCCCAGGAAAGAAATAGTGTGGAAGATCCAAGGAAGAAATGGCGCAGATCAGAAGGTAATGCTTTAAAAATAAATACTGATTGTGCCTTCAACCAGGAAGAAAACAAGGCAGCAATAGCCTTAGTAATTAGAGATTCGAATGGCTGGATAATTGAGGGGGAAACCAAATTAATAGATTCTGACTCGGTGTATATGGGTGAATGCATGGCCATGCAGGAAGCTATTAACTTTGTTGTGGAAAATCAGTTACAGGAGGTTTGTTTTGAAACTGATAATCAAACACTAGTCAAATGTCTAAATGAAGGAATGAGCTCTCCAAATTGGAGATGTGACATTATTTTGGAAAATATCCTTGCTATAAGGAACAACAGGAGGGACCTGACTTTTGAATGGGTTCCTAGGGAAGCAAACTTGGTAAGTGACTGGGTTGCCAAGGCTGCGCTTCGGGGGTCATGCCCAGGAGACTGGACGACCAGACCACCGATGGAGTTGATGAATCTTTTGATGATGGATGCAAGATGGACGACCTTTGATCCAGGATAGGTTGTAAAGTATTGTTTTTGATGTAAATAGAAGGGTCTGTATGTAGTAAATGGACATGTATGTATAAGTTTAGTTTCAATATAATATATATGCTCGAAAAAAAAAATCTTAATTTTTGTCAACCATTCCCAATTTGTATCTATTGATACTCTTTTAACAATAATCAAGTAAGATATAGGGAAGGAAGATGACTGGGTGTTTTAAAAAAACACAACATAACTAATACAACTAATATCATTAATATAATTAAAGAGATTATATACCAAAGGTGTATTTATTCTTACTAGAATTTTCCAAATAAATAAATAAATTAATTAATCGTTATAGTACCCTCTTCAGTCCTATTTATAAGAGTTCAAAATTTGAATTGATTTAGTCCAAAATATAAGAGCTCACATTGCATTCTCTCATTATTTATTGTATTTTTTCCTATTTTATCCATAATTCTCTTTCATATTTATTAATGCTCATATATTTCTCTCTCTTAATAGACTCATCATAAATAAGGGTAATATTGGAAAAAGATGTATATTTCAAACACACTTAATTACTTTCACATGTTTTCTTAATAAGTATAAGCGTGTTTTGGTGGCCGGACTCTTATAAATACTCATCTGGTCCTATTTATAAGTCACTTCCAGCATATTTCTCATAGACCAAGGAAAGCCTTAAAACTCATTAACTTTCCACTAAAATCCAACAAATTTACAATTTTACCCATATTAAATATCCATTATACTACATGAAAATAAAGTGAACACATAATAAATGAAGGGTAAACTCGTACATTCACATTAAATATTTAATGAGGTGACTTATATATAGGATCAAATAAAACCTTCTCTCTCTGCCCTATAAATAGGACCACAGGAGTAAGACGGGAGGGAGTGTTATATTTCTGATGGGACGGAGTAATTAAATATAGTAGAGCTTGGGAAGCAAGGTAGGAAGGGCCCCACTTACACGTGTCGACAGCTGGAAGAATAGTGGGGACCGCCTCTTTCTTTGATACACACTTGGAATTGAATCATGCCTCTTCTTCCCATTCCTATTGCCTCCTCCTCACTCTCAAGTTATAGCTACACTTGTCCACCATTCTTCTCTTACTTCTTTCCTTCCTTCCTCACAGCCCTGTTTGGTTGGTCGGATGCATTTCATGGAAACTGAAACTGAAAAGTACTCAGATTGAGCGTAAAAATATGTTTGGTTGGAAAATAAGCATGTTTGAACTTTGAAGTGAAGCACATCGTTCCAAATTTATTTTCATTTCCAATGCCACTTCTTGAGAGATATGTCAGCCAGCCCTTGTGAGCAGTTTAATTTACCAATATGGCCGTATCTCTCATAATTTCCATTGCTTTGGTGCCATTGCTTTACTTAGAGACCAACTACTGATAGTTTGAACTGAAACCAAACATGTTTTTTTTATTTTAAAAAAAAAACATATTGTTTTTTAAAGTTACGATATACTCTTACTCCCTCCAGTCCTATTTATAAGAGTTCAGCCGCCAAATAATACTTCTTAAGAAAACATGTAAAAGTTAGTTGGGAGCTATGAATATGTCTGAAAAATAATTGTTTTTCCAATATTACCCTTATTTATGATGAGACTAGAGATAAAATGTAAGTAGGAGTATTAATGAATACTATGAAAGAGAGTGCTAATAAGTATGGGTAAAATAGGAAAAATTGCATTAAATGATGACAGATTTCAAGGCGAGCTCTTATATTTTGGACCAAAACAATTCAAATTTCAGACTCTTATAAATAGAACAGGAATGAGTATTAGAGATACCGACAAACTTTAAATGTGAACACACCTACCAATAGGAAATTTAAGCCTTGATTCATTTTGTTGCGAGATACCAATCGCTCCTGATATCGACCTTGTTGGTCAAAATGTTAAGGGTATTTAAACTTAAAAAAAGCCCAAACAAATAAAGTTAACGACATTTTGTGTTATTAGTAAATATTTGGTTTCGTTAGTAACAAGATCCTTCCATTGAAACTCAAATTTATTAGCAAAAACCTCGTTGGATTTGGACAGAAAGCAATTTTTGTTTTGCCCAGCAATTTTTTGAGCAACCATGCTCATAGCAGTGTTGTAAGAACCGGACCGGACCGGGCGGTCCGACCGGTTGGACCGTCGACCGCTCCATAGGTCGGTTCGGATTTTATGGTCTGGCCGTTTATTGTGTTAAGCCGGAGCGGGCCGTTTTCCAGCCGGACATTGGACCGGGAACCGGAGCGGTTTTATAAAAACCGGGCGGTCCAATCTAAAACAAAAAAAAAAAGATGAAAAAAATAAAATCAAGCCCAAAAAAAACCCAAGTTCTTAAAAAAGAAACCCAAATTCATTAGCTTCATGTCTTTCTCCCAAATTAAAAACCCCAACAACCATTTGAAAATCTTAGGGTTGTGAAATTTGATCTCCAAAACTCCAACCAATTGGTGAACATCATCTCTTTCATCACCATTCCTCTATTGTTGATGTTTAACGTCTCTTCCAAGCTTTTATTCTGTATTTAGCACTTGTTGTCTTTTTACATTTTACATTTCTTTTAAAATTTTTATCAGTTGCATATTCTATCTCTTACCTTTTGCATAACAGAAATTGCTTGTGTTCTTAACTTCCTAGTTCTTCTATCTCGACAAAAATTTCTGCAACTGTGATCCTCAAATGGTCCTATATGCCTTCTTTGTTTTGCTTACCTAAAGACAAGAATAATTGTTTTCTAAGTCTGTAATGGCTATTTATTTCTTGGTCAATGGTCTTTCATTAAAAATTAAGAGGTGAAGGAACCATAATTTGTTTATATTTAATTTACATTTAAAAATCATATATTTTTCCTTAATTATTACGTCATCGGTCCGACCTTCGGTCCGACCGATCCGACCGTGCGAACCGTGACCCGATGCCCTCTCCGGCTCACCTTCCGGTCCGGTTTTTACAACATTGGCTCATAGATACACGGTAATAATTAGTTCCAAGAATCGCGATAAAAATTTAAGAAGACATACAAGACTTATACAAGCACCACCCAACGCATCATATTGTTACTAAGCCCAAATTTGGTTTCACTCTTGCTGTGAATGTTTTTTTCTGCCTTTCTTTGTTCGGCCAAGAAAAACAAAAGAATTCTGGCAACAAAAAGAAACGAAAAGAAAAGAAAGAAAGAAAAACAAAAGAAAATTTATACCAAATGATCAAATGAGATTTTCATTTGAAATGTTTTGGGCCCATTTTAAATTTAGAAATAACTCCGCACGCTCACTCTCTATTAAGAAAAGTAGAGACCCGATAAAATATTCCTGTCACGAGCATATGGGCCCATTCAGTGAAAGCCCAAACTCTAATATGGCTGAACCACTATTTGCATTTGAAATTGACCATTCAACAACAAAACGCACGTTTAGTTGCATGGATATGAGAGGGTGCGAAGTGGAAGTGGAGTCTAATAACTATGGGCCCGTTTGGTTCATAGAAAATATTTGGACGGAATGGAAAGGAAAGGAAATGGATGGAAAGAAATGGAAATGAAATGAAGGTCGACTCGTTTGGTACGCACAGGAAAGGAAAGGAATAGAATTGAAAATTTTATGTTTGGTTGGTTGAAAATGGGGGTAAGGAAACTCAGAATTATGTGTAAATGACCATTTTGCCCTTAATGAGTATTTATAAATTAAAATCACTGATATTGAATTTTAAAATATTTTAAAATTATATTACCATAAAAATAAATGAATAAATTATTTTCACTAATTATAAATTCAATAAATATTAAATTTTAATAAAAAAATTTAATTTTCATAAATAAATAAAATATTTTGGTAAATACAAGAATGACTTAGATTTTAATTTAAATACCACCAAATTTATTGCAGATATAGAAGACACTTACCACCATATCTAACAAATTAATCAATAATTAAATGAATCGAATAATAAATTATTTAAAAAATTTAAATTTACATATATAAATAAAATATTTTTGTAAATACAAGAATAACTTATATTTTAATTTAAAAAATATTGATAACGTATGATTAAAAAATAACTACATTATATTTAAAAATACCACCATAATAACTCTAGTTTATAAACTGAAGATACTTGACCATTTCTAAATAATTAATTAATAATGAAATGAATAATATATTAAACAGTAAAAAATGCATAAAATATAATTAGATTGTGAGAATTTTGTGGCTTCAATTACTGGGTGTATCCCCAAAATTTTTCACCCATATCTTCTTGAAACTTCAACAACTTCAATTAATCCAAAAAAAATATCTCCCCTATTTTCTTGTGCATACTCTCTCATTCAAATGTTTGAACTCATGTCTCATATATCAACTACTTTTCATATATTTTAAATAATTACAAGAGATAAATATAAATATTAAATATAAACATAAAATAAAATTTGAAAACAAATCTTGTTCACATAAGTTATATTCAGTACCAAATTCGAATTGCTTTCAAAAATTCATTTTGAAGTTTCAAAATATATTTTGAAATTTATTTTCATAACCAATGAGTATGTTGAATTCGAATTTGATCATCCAAATTCGAATTTGTGTGCATCAAAATTAATCAAATTCGAGTTTGCGTGAATTGAAATTTCTGGGAAATCCCTGTAATTATCCTACCCAGATTATATACACAAATCACAGTCAGAATTTTGGTATCTACACATGAGCAGAAGCAGCGCAAGAGATGAAGGAAAAAATGAAAAAGATTCAGAGCATTTTTATATTAAAAAAAACACTTCCAGAAAATTCCAAGCATTTATATATATATAGATATATATATATAACAGACTTCAGAGCCTTCTTCCTTGTGTGAGAGTGACCAGTGTAGCCAGAAGGGAGAGAGTTGCAGACCATCGAAGTGGTACGTTCCCTCTGTCCATCGAACTCGGCGACGACATAAGGGCTTAAGCTTCCTTCTCCACTTTTCTTCCGATCCAAATCTGGTTCATCTTCTTGACCCACAAGAGGTCAATAACACGGAAGAGAAGGTGAGGATTCGACGGTCTTCAGACGAAGATGGGTTGAAGAAGGAGAAGAGGAAGACTGGGCAAGGCTAAAATGGTCTTCTGCGTTTTCCATCGCACACGGGAAAATGGGTTCCCACCATTTTTTGTGGGAACCGATTTTCCCTTATATAAAGGAAAATAGCCGCGCGCCGGAAATGAAAATATGGACGTTCTGCCAACCAAACAGCCATGAGCACCGAAAAATCGTCATTTTCCGTTTCCCTCTGCCCCTTTTCAGCGAACCAAACGGACCCTATGTGTTTGGTATGGTTGAAGACATTTCCCTAAGTTTATAAAAAAAAAGAAGAAGAAGAAAACACTTCCATAAGGAACTGACTTCCATAAAAAATTATGGAACTGACTTTCATCAGTCCCCACTCCCCCCAAAGAACTGGGTTCCACTTCCCATGAAAGTGAAACTCTGACCATTTTACCCCCTCTCTCTTCCTGAACCACATGTGAAGCATGGTAAGGGCCAGAAAGTGACGGCAACGACAACTACTGAAGGCGTAGGTGACGACAACGGTCGACTGCGTGGGCGATGGTAGACGGTGGGTTAGTGGACGATGGCTGGCGGCGAGCAAGGGCCACTTTTCATTTGAACTCTCTTCTACCTCGATATGTCGCTGTCACCTTTGTCAGACTCTTCTTCGTCGTTCGTTTGTAGGGAACCCTCCATTTGTGCCGTTGAGTTCGTTGCCATTCCTCTCTATCTCCGATTCACTGGTTCTTGTTTCATCATAAGTAAGGTTCTTCCCCTTTTCCAAATCTAGGTTTGTGTACCATTGATTTTTAGTCCTCTAAAACCAGAACTGGGTTGCAAACCTTTGATGTGCGGTTTTACTTGTTATTTTGATGAATTTATTCATGGACGATGTTTAGTTCTTGGGTGGAGGATGGTGATGAAGATAGGAAGATGGTAGTGGTTTTTTTTTCCAACAAAGGGTGTTTTGGTATTTTCATATTTTCAAAAAAATTATAAATAAAAAATAATACTCTATTTCCATAGGCATATTAAACAAACTTTTAACCTCATATCCTATTCCACCTCCACCTCCACTTCCATTTCCATCAAAAGCCCTTCTATTGCACCAAACATGGTATAAAGGAAGGGTGTAGTTTCTCATAATATAACTAACTAAAGCTAGATTATCTGCTGAGAGACATGTCCACTAGGGGTGAAAATATTAGACCCCTTTTAAGATAGGCCTGACCTGCATGAGGCCTAACTGACATGTTTAGTAAAGAGGCGGCGAAATGCCTCTTTACTAGATAGAATAAGTTCTCTCTCTCAAGGGTCTGCAAACTGCATGTATGACCTTTTTAATTTGAGTTCAATAAATATTACATATAACATGTTTATTATGTGTATCATTAATATTAAAATATAAAATATTTATACTTAAAAGCACGTTAAAAGCTTATATTTACGTAGGTTTTAGAAAACTCAAAATCTACTATTATCCTCAAAGTCTACAACATAAAATTTTTTTCAAGGCCTGTACTAATAAGGTTTTAAATAGGCTTCAATCCTGGATAAAACTTTTAAAGGCTCAAGTATGAGTCTTAAAAAAGCCTGCCTTCGGGTTCAAACTTTAACCTCACGTTACATAATCATGCCTTAACTAATGTCTACATTAGTGTATTATAATACCTCAAATATGGTTGTCTATAGTTACAGAATATTTATACTTAGAAAAAAATGCATGCCTTTTTTCGCCGTATAGCGTAACAGTAAGTGCACGGGTTGGAAGTAGTAAAAGGTTTATCGTTCTTACGAGGATTATGGTTTAATCAAATGTAGGTTAATTAATTTAATTCTGTTTCTACTTAAATTGATTAGAAAAACTGCTATAAACAAAAAGATAAGAAATAGATAAAACAAATGTTGAAAAATTGTTTTTAAGACGATGAGAATGAATCTAGGATTTCTTATCCCCTCTATATGTCGTGATTTCTATCAAATTATCATTTCTAATGACTATCTAATGCATTTAGTCTTTGTCTGAAATTCGAATGTGATCAGAAACGCTCTCTCGAGTAAAAAATCTGATCTTTATCTCTGAAAATCCACACACTCTCATGCTATTGGATTTATGAAAAATCGTGTTCAAAGACTCTCACACTCTCATGTTATTGAATCAACAAAAACACGTTTAAGAGTCAATTTCACTCTAACTATATTAGGTTGGCAGATGAATCTCTCTTCTGTCAACAATGAGTTTTCTCTTTAATATGCTTTTACGTAAGTTCTACAATAAGACACCCTCTCTCAAGCGATGAATCATTGAACTAGTAAAGTGTTGATCATGAACTGTTTGAAATATAAGTAAGGTAAAAACAAAACTGAATTACATCAAATAACCAACAAAAAGGAAACTAACAAAATCACTCCATATAGAAGTTCAAAGAAACCCTAGTCTAACGTTTAGCTACGCATAATTGAAAGGAAATCAAATCTAAAATTTCGATTCATGATTACAACTACTAAACAAGACAAAGGAATAAAAAGACTAGAGAAGAACTCTACTGAAGCCTTCCGGATTAGCGCCGTAAGACTCCTCTAAAGCTTTAATTTGATCTTTATCTATGTACAAATATTTTCTCTCTAATTTTCGTCCAAAATGTCGTCCTCCCCTATTTTGGCCTTATCATCTCTTTTAAAAAGTCCTAATTTTCGAATCCGATCTTCAAAATCTATCATTTGATTTTTCTCTGGTCGCCTCGACACCCTATTCTGGTGGCCGAGGTTTCCTGGGTCGCCTCAACACCTTGTTCTGGTGGCCGAGGCATCCTGTCCAGCATGCTTTCTATTACTCTACTTTCTGCTCCGTTTATTCCTCTTTCTTTATCCTACAAAAGTGGGAGGAAATTTGTGAATTTATCTACTCATTGCATCAAACGGAGTAGCACAATTTATCATACCAATTATATAAATAAATATATCAATTTAATTTAACACATGGATAATTGTATGATCAATGTGCTCAGAAAACAATAAATTCCTATCGGTTAAAAGCCTTTCGCTTCCACTAATGAAAGGAAAGTAAAGAACATAGAATATGAAAAGAGCGATATTTATTGGAGGAGATATATATGAATATAAAAAATTTCTAAAGAACATTTAAACCCTGGAAGTGATTAAAGCATATCAATTTTACTCTTTTTTCATTACATATGTTATCGGTCAACGCCCTTCTTCCAACTGTCAACGTTAACTTTTTAAAAAGTCAGGGAAAAACTTGTTATTTTTTTAATACTTTTAATGCAAAATTGCTCTTTAAAAAGCTTCTGGATAACCAATGCACTTTCGTGGTTACTTCGCTAACAAAAACAAACCTTAATTCTCTAAATTTTGAAAAAACTCTAGAAATAAAGTTTTGTTAAAGATACTTTAATAATTAAAATTTATATTTTGCTTTAGTAATCCTTCTAAGTAATTATAGTTTTTAATATTTTCTCCCATAAATATCGTTATATATTATATTTTTTGCTTTAATTTATCCTAACTAAAATTGGAGCACAACTTTTGTGAAGGGACCCCGATGGCCCCCTGTCCCAAGCGATTTCAAATTGCGTGGCATTGCTTCTTTGTTTTGTTCATTTACATATCAATTCACATATTTTCGTCCTTTCCCTGCAAACACATCATACTTACTACTCTAAGCACATGTTTGGATCAGTTTTTGAAGAACAGTTTTTGAAAAAAAAAAAAGACTGAAAAAGTGTTTTTAAATAATAGATTCTGAAAAATAACTTCTGAGATTATAGAAAACAATAGCTTCTGACAAAACCTAGGTTTTCTGCCCTAAACCTATATTTTCAGGCAAAAAAGTTATTTTGAAAAAGCTGTGAGTGTTTGTCTGACTTAATTGAAACCAATATTTTGACAATTAAAAGCTATTCTGAAAAAGTTAAGAGTATTTTGTCTACCTAAATTTTAAAACCTAGGTTTGACAAAAAAAAAAATCACTTTTTTTTAAATTTGCCAAGAAGGCACTAAATGACAAGCTAGCTTTTACAGTTTTTCAAACAAATGTACTTTTTCACTATTTGGTCACAAACAACGTATGGTAATATGGTACTAGTAATTTAGTCCTATGTTTTAGATTATTTTCAATAATTGTTTTTTTAATCACATGTACTTCAAAATGTTAGCTTTCAATAACCAATTTGTGTATGTTTAAGGAATGCATCAAAATTACTTGAAAGTAAAATATGTAACATATATATTCCTTTTTAATGCCATTATTTATGAAGAGATTTTTTTTGGGGGGGGGGGGAGCAGGGGATTCAAGTTTACACTGTAAGGTGCTCTCCACAAATTTATCTTATACTACTGAGAGGGACTGGCCAATTTTTTTTTTTTTTTTTTTGTGATCCAAATGAAAAGAAAGTTTCAGCATCATGAACTTTTTAATGTTATGAACATAAGGATGTTTTTATGGTACACTTAAATAATTTCAAATGACACAAAATTTTTATGAATTTTTGTCATCATCCTAGCAATCATAATCGTGACGGAAAAGAAAAAAAGATGAAAGGTGGAGATTATAATGGATTATATCCTCAGCATAATGTGAACAAGTGGACAGTATCCTGCATTATTTTATTCGCTTTACATCATAAATAAACGAGTGAAGCATATCACACTTCAGTCACTCCAAGGTGAATAAAATCAAAATGAGATGCTAAGTAAAGGCGATTCTAAGGAGGAAAAGGGAAAGGAAAAAAAATTATATTTAACGTGGTTATAGAGGGACATCAACCTCGTAAGGAGCATTTAGAAAAGTATTTAAGAGGGATTGGTTTTTCCCTTGAAAATTTTAAACTTATTCATTAACCACCTTTTTAAAGAATAAAAATTAGAATTATACTCTTTTTGTGTAGCCTCTCACTTAATTAGATTTGCTTTCAATGGTCGATGAATATTAAAATTGAAAAAATTATACAATCAACGATAATAATATTTACCAATCATAATATATTTCAACAATTTTAAAAAAATCCAATAACAAAAATATTAACTAGAGAGACTATATAAAGAAGAAGCCCATAGCACTTATAAAATAGTGAACCTATCTTTGAATGTAAGTTCAGTCCCCAAAAAAATGTTCGAAATTTAAGTGGATCAATTTTCATGGGTTATGGGTCTGTATTTTTAACTACGTATCTTGCATGTTGCAACAAAATGTAGTGTATTTTTTTATAACTTTTTTGGGAGGAGAACCACTATAAAATAATAATTTATGTAAAAACGAGACAAACAATTCATTTTATAAATAACCGTGGGAACACTCTTTTTGCCATTACCACATTTACTATATGTGTCAATGCCTTTCCATTTAAGGGTATTTTAAGGTTTAAGTACACATTTGTATTAAAAAGTAGTTAATATATCAGAAACTTTTTAATAAGCCTCAATTTAATTTACTATGTAATATTATATTGAATTTTCGAAACTAGCACAAAAAAGAATATAATCGAAAAAACAAAAATGAAATATTAACTTGATTCTTGAACAATTAAAAGGATAGGATAGAAGGAGATAAATGAAAAATTTCTTTATTAAAAACACACATATGAAATGAAGTAATGGAAGGACCATAATAATATTGCCATTGATTTGTTTAAAATATACTGTCATTAAGCTTTTACGGAAAACAGATGTATTGCTCTACACACACACACACACATTTATATATATATATATATATAAATATACATATATAAATATAATAATATATACATATAGTATATTAATCCGCGCCCAATTCAATCATTTTAAAAAAAAACTTTATTTTTTCTTAAAAAAACTTTCTTTTAGTACCCACATTAAAACAACTGGCTAAAAATAGATTAACATAATATACTAGAATTAATATATCATATAAAAATAAAAAAATTATTAACTTCAATTATTTATTGACATAATATCAGTATAAAATTAAATGCATAATAGAAGTATTAAAAAAACGTTAAATGATCTATTTCCAATTATTGAAGGGATAATTTTTCTTAAAGAGGTACGCATTTTTTTAGAAGAAATTAAATTTATGAATAAAATATGCTGATTCAAACCCTTTCAATGAGAGAGAAGTTCTTAGGTTTACTTAATTCGTCACGTTATGGTTTAACTAATTACAAATAAACACTAAATCTGACGTGTATATTTTAATATGATCAGATACTCTAAAAATTAGTTAGCAGATAATTTATTTTTTAACTTAAAAAAACTCATATTACCTTTTTTATTTGCCAGCTTATTTTTTAAGAGTTCCTGATCAGAATAAAATATGTACATAAGATATAAGGTATTTGTTTGTGATTGTTCATAGATAATAAATGGTATGGCAAACTGAATTCACCTAATAATAGCTCTTTAGTCATATGTATGTATGTACAAAATATATATAGAGATTTTTGTTCATGTAATTTAGATCTTTTTCCAATAGTGGTTGCTTGATCAGTATATGTTGATAGTCATTGTAGAAGTTAAAATTGGTGCTGGCCAAAAACAGATGTTAAAATTGTCAAATTCAGATGCACGAGATTAGCAATAGAGATGTCGGTCCAACTTTTTATTATTTTCAGATTTCAGATTTCAGATTGTGTCGCTAACAAAAATGTAAGAACAAAAGAAGAAAAAAGTAAAAAGAAAAACAGACGTTACTTATGGGTTCGTTACTGTCGTTACCCGACACTTCTTAATTTAAAAGGATGCAAAGCAAATAATTCACTTCATTTTGGGTTTCTCTGTTTGCCCTTGTTCTATCTGACTATCTTAATCCCTTATCTTTCTACCACTTCTCCTTCTTTTTCTTTATTGGGGGCATAATCTTTTAGTAGAGGATGACAAGATTAGAAGAATAAAGTAAAGAGGGTTGGCAACCAAATTTGGAAGAAGCCAAGCTTGAATCTTCTAGGGTTTTCTGCTGCAAAACTTGTGAATCCATTTCAGTATTCCATTTACATCATAATATTCCTCTCTTCTTTCTCTAACCACTTACATAGTTTTTGGATCCACTACTCGTTGACCTTCATAGTCCCACTATCTCTTTCTCTTCTATTACTAGATTTTAAAGTTCCCATCTTTCTGGGTTCTCAGGAGACTTAATCTGGTGCTTCTGGGCATCACAATTTTTTTTTTTTTTTTAAAAAAAACTTTTTTTGTTTTCCTGTTAAACTGCAAATATTCCTCTCAGATTGTGGGTCATTTGAAAGATCAACAATGGAGTTCCAGAAGCTGTTGTTCATCTGAGTTCTGGATTTGTCATTCGTTGCTTGCTTTTGTAAATAAGAACCCATGGTTAAAAAAGGATTAATTTTTAGTGTGTTGCCTTGATTTGTAGATGTTGTTGTGCCATCTAAGCTAGGGTTTCTTCAGTAGTGAGGAGTAAGTTGAGATTTTGTTTTGTTGAGAATCTGAAAGAAATGGTGAGGGGAAAGGTTGAAATGAAAAGGATAGAGAATGCAGCAAGCCGTCAAGTAACGTTTACAAAGAGAAGAAGTGGGCTTCTAAAGAAAGCCTATGAGCTATCTGTTCTTTGTGACGCCCAAGTAGCTGTCATTATCTTCTCTCAAAGAGGCAGACTCTATGAGTTCTCAAGTCCTGAGTACGTTTTCCTTTAATCCTCTTCACTTTGTTGAATCCTGTGGTTTTATATATATATATATATATATATATATTACTGGTTAATTTAGAGAGAACTTTATACTTTTAGCTATATATACTGGAAATTAATGAAAAATGCATAAATGAGTACCGATGATGCTTGAGTTGTTCTGATTTGATCCTTTATATCTGACTGCTATTGATTAATGGTATATCTCCTTCAGATGTTCACAATTTCTCATTTCAATGAGAAGAAAAATTGGAGCTTGAGTGTTTTTATTTCCTATTTTCTAGTTTATCAGGAAAATATATACTCTCTTTGTGGTTAGTGGTTAGATACGACCTATTTGGGAAGGTGAATTTGTTTCTAAATAAATATAGGACCTCTTTATAGTTTTTACCAATTTTTTTCCCAAATTATCCCAAATGATGCTCCTTAATAACAAATAAGCAAGGAAGGGAAGGTGGGGATAAAGATATATGGTTAGGGTGTTTGGTAATTAACATAATATGATTTTAACTAACCTAACTAATATCTTTAATCTAATCAAATTTGACAAATAAGTCTTTTATATCGGAGGGATTATTATGTTTGTTGCTTTCATTCTTTCATTCTGGAGAGCTACGACGACTGCGATGGTATGAACACAAGCAAAAACCCTGAAAAATTAGAATAAGATTCTTATTAATGCCCTTTGCCGATGTACTGCTTGAATTGTCAAAGCATTTAGCTAGAATGAGATTTTCTTCTCCTTATCGTAGACGTATTTCTTCAAGGTCTAAGTAATGAGTCAATAATCACAGCTTTACCTATTTTTTGGGTCAATATTGATGGATTGATTTGTTAATTAATTAGTTGCGATGAGTACGAATCTGCAGATTATAGGAGTCATTTTTCCAATAAAACATCTTAATTAGCTGTGCAATTTTGTATGTCAACTAATGAACTTTACCTCTCCCAGAACGGTTTCTGAGAAACATTTTTTAATATTGCCTACTCCACGCACCCTTGAAAGTTGATCCATATTTCTTTGTTCAATAAATGAATCCAGTTGGCACTTGCTATATGGTTTTGCAAATGATATGCCTCACTAGTATTTGGTAAATAGATCATGATCAGTGTCCTTCAGATGATAATGGAACAAACAAGAAACTGTGATTTAACATTATATTGCAGAAATTGATCAAGGTCATAAGGCTCTACTTGGGTAGCTAAATTGATGTTAATTACTACAAATTAGTGACTAGAGAAAGAATTTAGCGATGAATTTGGTGATTCAGTTGTTAAATAAATCGTGAATTCACTGTTTTTTAGGAATTTTGGATTGAATCACTTGAAAGAAACTCCATTCTTAAGTTTTTACGTTTTTATATTTACACCTTAAAAGGTGGGAAGTTTTGCAGAACAAAAGGGGTCACAAGCTCATAAGAATCAGCAATATTTTTTTTAATCTTTGCAGTAGCTCATAGAGTATATACACATTTTTTACTACACTCTACTTGAAATTTATAGAGAGATTTTCTGTTTTGCTTTCTATGTATTTGTTAGCACATGATTATGGACAGTTGTGCTCTGTCATTCCGTACAAATGTTTGGTTTTGACATCGTTTCATAAAGATTCGTCCCAATTTCCTTTGTTCATCCATTTGCCCATTATTAATTCTCCAATGTTTGCTTAGAACTTCGGATAGTTAATGATGTCGTCGATTAGGGCAAGTAATGTGTGCAGATATTAATAAAACATATTCACCAAAATTTGAGACTTAGAATGCTTGAAGACTTTAGCATTCGATAATAAATATTCATTCTCATCTCTTAGTTTTTTACCGGGCTGGATATTATGAATTTCTATTGTTTATGTTTATTTAATGTTCAATAAACAATGTGTGGCAAAAAAAGAAAAAAAAATGTGTGGCAGGACATGTTACTTTTTAAGCTAGTCGTTTTTAAAACTTTACTAGAGTATTATGACGCATAGGTTTTTAGACTTTAGAGTTAGTTGTGTAGATCTCTAAAGAAAAGAATACACTCCTACATGGCAGATTATAAAAGGTACGAGTCATTACATTTGAGCTGAAGACTAGTACAATGAAAGATTGCTTAAAGATTGACGTATATTTTACGAGATCTTCTCACTGACTTGTTCATCTCTGATCAATGAACAAATAGTGTCTCACTATTTCTCTTACGCCCTTGATATTTTTGAATGTTTGTTTGTGTATTTGTATACTATGTATGTCTGTTTATGTGTGTATGACTGTATGTACTGCTGATGTGATGACTTTAACGTGTACAGATATTTTATATTCAAAATATAGCTTATTATTAAATATATTATTTGTGCATAGTTAAGGTTCCATGAATTGCTTTGAGTAGAATCAACTGTCACAGAAAAAAAAAAAAAAAAAAAAAGAATCAACTGTCACCTTTCCGATTCTTTCTTGCTTTTATTATGTTCAATATACGTTCTCTAAGTTAGTGGATGCAGGATGTTGATAATAATGAATGAGCCATCATAATCAAGGTTAATATTAAGGATATGCAACATGATCATTTTCCTACATATAATCCAAATCAAGGTTAATTCTTAGGTATTTGTTTCATTAACTTCAATTTATTATTATCGATTAAAGTAGTTTCTGCTGGATATGTATACACACACACACACATATATATCAAATGGACCTTACATTTCTGGATGATATTTGTGGAAAAAATCAGAGCAGTCTGAATCAAGTGACACTAAATATCTCTTTTAAGTCTTGACTTAATTAATAAAGATGTTGTGAATTCAATTTACACCTTCTAACAGATTTTGACGAAAATGCTTTATGAAATATGGCAGCATTAGAAAGATTTTGGAGCGATACTGGAGATACAACAAAGGCGATCAGCTGGAAAACAACTTTGAAGATGAACAATGCAGTCAGGTTATATATAAGACTCCAACATTTTCTTTCACTTTTGAGAAATTATAAAGAAACACATGTTGCTCACTTAGCTTATACTTTTTGGCGGAAATCATGTGATTTTCTTGTAACGTATGTTTGATTCTTGATGAAGTTATTAATACGATCAAGACGAGCTTGACTTGTACTTGATTCATTGACACTTCACCTCCTCATTATTAATTGGGACTTTTGAAAGGGTTCTTCCGGAAACTCAAGCTAATAGCACATAGTTACCGTGCAATATCTTTTCCCTCTCTATGGTGACTTATTATATATGTAGATATTTTAAAGTGGATGGCAAGAAAGAGAATTTAATTTAATAAATCGTGTGCTTGGGTGGAAGTATACAAGTTTTTATATATTACTTTTTTCTTTTGGTTCCTAATATATAAGAGTTAGCTAAAAGGTTTATTTTGACCCTAAGTATAACCCCAATCTTACTTTGCCTATAATTTTTGAGCCAAAGTATTCTATTGATTGCAAGTTTCTATTGAGAGGCATGATTAAGGATGTTATTTCAGAAAACCGACACCCATTTCATACAGACAACTAAATGAACTAATTTTCTTAATAGCCATAGCTCAATTATATAGTTGTTATAACATTAAGGAGAGATGAGGTAATGCTCTTTTTTTTGGGTTGAAAATGAGTCATTTATTTGAGTTGCGACATGTTGTTAAGATGCATATGCAGCAAATGAAGGTTCAATGTGCAATCATGGCCAAGAAGGTTGAGCATCTTCGAATTTGTCAAAGGTAATTAAACTTCTTCAAAATTGAATAGCCACTTAATTTAATTTCGTGCAATAATCAATAATGCGAGTGAATGTATAAAAAAAATAAAATTAAAGTGAAATGATGATTTGGGATGTATGTTAGGAAACTAATGGGAGAAGAGTTGAGTTCATGTTCAGTTGAAGAACTCAAAGAAATAGAGAATCAGCTCACCACTAGTTTACAAAAAGTCAGGCTTCGAAAGGTAACAAAACCAGCTCCTTACTTCTTTTAAAAAAAGAACTCTGATTAATTAGTAATTACTACTAAAGCAAGATTAATGAGGCACCTTTGAATTCCATATTCTCAGAGTCAGCTATTCCGACAGCACATTCAGCAACTTCAAGACAAGGTATTATGCAACTAAATTCCCTATAACTCCTTCAATTCCTAATCATTACTCATTCTTTTCTTAGTAGTAACCCACACATTCAATGCCTCACAGTTACATTTTTTATATCTGAATTCAGGATAAAAATGTGGTCCAAGAGAACGCCGGCTTAACTAAATTGGTGAGAGTTATATGAAATTTTCTCTCCAACATAAAACATGATATCTAATTAAAAACAACATTTGCCCTTGTGTTGATTAATAAGACCTAATCCCTTTATACACAATCAATTGGACTGATATATAAATTTAATCTTTAAAGAGGAATATTACTCAACTCCAAATAAGAAGGATATACCACTCTGTTCTTTATTATAAGTTCAACTAACACAAATTTTTTGTTCCTAAATATAAGTTCACTTTGAGATCAATCAATGCTATTGTGACTATTCTACCCTTATGTTGGAAATAGGGAAGAGGAGAGGGAATGTTTATAATGTATAAAATATTATTTTAAATACCTATTCCTAAATAAGGGTAAAGTTGGAATTTTATTTAAAAAATAAGATATATTTAATGCTATAACTTCCACTCTTTAGTATGTGAGAAGAAGTTATGGCGGATTTATAATAAGGAACATAGTGGTAAGTAAACATCTGATCCTATTTATAATTCACTTTTGACATGTTTCATGCGAATTGAGAAATATTAAACTTTTTGATTCTATCTTAAAGAAGTGAGTGAAAGTTGAGAAGTCTAATAAAAATATTAAAGGTAAAATTGTACTATTATGCATTTAAGTTAAAGGGGTGATTTATTTTAAGGAAAAAAAGTTATTTCTTCCTTGTACTCCCTTAGTTCTTCATTATAAGATCTAACTGATTTTTTTTCGAAAAATCTTAATAAAGTAAAATAAATTATTTATAAACTGATTTGCCTAATTTTTTTCAATAAATTAGATTATTTAACTTATAAATTAATATATAATCTAATATTGTGTAAAATATATTATGATTAAATGGCTTAATTAGCTTTTTTAATATATAAAAAAAGCTAATTAGGCCTTATATTAAGGAAGAAGTAAAAAGGATAAGAGAAACCATACATAACCTATAATTTTGTTTTTTTCACTCTAAAGAGAGCACGGGCAATATTCAGGCCCATTACCTTGGGCTATCTCTTTTTGGAAAGACATATTATATTGGGCTTTTTATCTAAATTGCGACTTGAGTTCAACAACTGATGAAAGGCAACTTCAATAGCCCACCAAGTGATTTAAAATAGATAGCTAATGAGCCTATAAATCATGACCCACAGAAACCCAACTCAATAATAAAAAAGAAAAATAAAATCCATCAGATCATGCCAGCTACGTATGTTCAATGACAAAATAGTTTTCATTCCGGGACACAAAGCAAATTAAGTTGTTCACATCATCACATTTCGCCATTACAATTGCACCTAATCTCATACAGATGCAGAACTGTGATTTCTTGATGCAGTGTGGAAGAATACAATCACAGAAGCAATGGGCTAATAAGCACAAAGAAGAAGTAGAAACAGAGTTATGTATTGGACTCCCCTCACAAAATCGATGTTCATAGTCATATATGTCAGAGTTTGATTCTCTTTGCTTAATTTCATGCTGTAAAAATCTGTCTGCTTTCTGGTCTTCATTCTAATAAGCTCGATATTTTATTATCAATATCCGGCTTATATTTTCATTCCCAGTATTTGTCTGTCTTGTGTTTGAAATGAAATAAACGAGGAAGAAGAAAAATAAGTTTGTTGTCTATATTAACAGAAGAGACACGGAATGATGTCGTTTTTAGTGTATTGCACCAAATTTCTCTGTCTAAGTGTTATATATAGCACTCAGATACCAGTACCATCATACACACGCACACACACTCTTTGAATTTTGAAGCCAATGTATCGTTTTGTGTTTGTAAGTATTAAGATTCAGGTGTTCGTTATAATTTAAAAATTAAATTGCCTGTGCTTTAAGGTGACATGGTTCGTGCACACAATGAATCTTGACGAATTAAGTAACCTTCAGTAAATAGAAATGTCAGTCCTTGCTACCATTTCATCTAAGTATATAATTTTCCTGGCTTCTGCAACACCACGTGCTTCATATTTGGATTCTTTCGTTCCTCCTCTTCCCTCGTTTTTCTTCTCAACAAAATCAAATTCATTGCATCATTAGTATTAGCATCAGTGGTAAATATATGCGATGCATGTTTCAATATAATGGCCCTTATAGGTGTTATAATAATCTTAACGGTTAATACCATCCAATATCTTGAAGTATTTTTGCCTTAGCACCTAGTATTTCAAATTAATTCTTAGTGTATCAAGTACTACTCTAAAGTATTTTTTCAATAATATCCAGTATTTTAAAATCATTTTTTGTGCATTTAGCACTATTATCCTAAGTTTAGGGTAATCATTAGTAGCAAGAAAAATATTTCAAAAGTAAAAATTAAATTGCAACAAAAATAACTCTAAGATAATATAATTTCACTGTAAAAATATTTTAGGGTGCTGAATACACCAAAAGTTACTTTTCATAGACTGAATGCTTTTGAAAAATCACCAATGCGGATTAAATTTAATCTTACTTTATCAATTTTCCCTTAGAATTTTTTACAACCTTAATACCCACTAGGTTGGGACATCATAAAATTTGTGCTGTTAAGGTCGTGCTTGAATTTCTGATAACGAGAAAGTGGATATTATCACAGAGAGCAACACGTTAATTAAGCGCAGATTAAAATAGGGTTTAATTAGGACAATGAGAATGGGGTTAATTAGTAGGTGTCTGGGTGTATGGCCCCCGCTCTGTACTCTGAAGAAGGCTGAAGTTTTTCTAATAATAATGTTTTTATTGAAAGTGAACAATAGCAATAATTTGAAACAAAATACACATATAGAACAGGCAATAATGGGTCCACTGAGACTGTACCGATCACTTTCATAGCCATACACACACACACAACAATAATGGCTACTTTGAAGACACTGTAAAATTAAAGACATTACACATTACTTATTCAGACAATACTCTCAGTCTTCCTTATGCTCCATCAAAATCTGTGTGTAATGTTGGTGTAAATATACGATGCCATGAGGACCCTACGTACCTATTTCTTTTATTTAACTTGTATTTGAATTAATGTATTATAAATATATATATAGCCATACTTATATTACAAATGGGTATAACAGACGCTCCTCTGAAATTTCTTTGCCTGTCATGTTGTTATCTTGCAGATCTGTGAGAAAGTTTCTGGTTTATCATTTTTTTTGGCGATAAGAAGAGTTGTCAATTTTCCCCTTCTGGTGATTGCTTAAATGGCATGATACCCTTTGTCTTTTTTGGCCTCTTCCACCTTTTCATCTTTCAAATTACACAAAACAATTCTCTAAAAAGACGGGGGGAAATTTACTTTTTTACTCTCCCTTGTCTGTTGTATCCTCGTTCATCAATCATTTCTCTTGCTCTTTTATTTTTTTTTACAGTGTTATACAAATAGTTGGAAAAAATGAGCACAATACTTATTCCTTTATATATGCATGGAATTTGAATGAGGACAAGTAACCAACGTAAATTTAAATATCAGAAATTAATATAATACTCTTTTAGTCCTATTTATACTTTGGAGAGAGAAGATTTTTGTAGTCATATTTATAAATCACATGGTTAAATTTTCTTTACGTTAATATACAATTGTACCATTAATTTATTATTGTGTATATAAACTGTTATATTCTTAAAAAATAGATATTATAAATAGAGATAAAATTGTAAAGTTAATAAATTTTGATACAAAGTTAATATTGAAATTTAAGAATTTTCTTGATTTCAAATAAAATGTACTCGAAATGGATTATAAATAGGATCAGAAAAATATATAAAATTGTTAAGGGTATAAAGTTGGACAAGAAAAATATTACCCTTCATTTGATTATAGTAATTAAGAAGAGTCAAGAAACGTCACAAGTGACAACAACAGAACAAATATATTGTGATCGAGAGCTGATAATAAAACACGAAGTAAGGCAAAGTGGGCGATATATTATAAGCCCAAACACAGATGTGGGGTAAACTATAATTTACCCGGATGTTAAAATCAAAAGAAGATGACGAAAATAGTGAATTTTTTTTTTTTTGCCAGCCGACGAAAATAGTGAATTAAAAGAGTTACTGGGGTGGTAATTTTACGTAAGAGGGCCACTTTGAAATTTTGAAGGATTTCCTGTCTCTAAAGAAATGACATTGAAGGAGGAGCTAAGTGTAAGATGGGTCAGGAATAATGTAAGAGGAATCTGCCAGGTTTTTCGTAATTACTGATCCTTACTCCCAATATGACTGCCATGTGCTTCCTCTTCTTCTTCTTCTTTTTTTAAAATTATATATTTATATTTATAATTTACGTTAACATATGTCATGTTGTTGGCATAATCTTACAACGGATAAGATGTTCGTTTTCAGCTATGTATATGGGTTTGAAAAATTATTATTTATTCTCTGTTGAATAATTTTTTGTTTGGAGATGGAACGTAACTTTCCTATGTTGGACACACCATTCATTAGATATTTGACATTATATGATTCATTTCGTCCACGAAGCATCTTACAACTTTTCAAATTTTCACGGGACTAATAGATCGATGTACGCGCACAACACTGCGCTTTTAAAATTATTTAAACGTTTAAATTTTAAAGTAAAGCTCTACTCTCTTGCTATATCATTACAATAATAATATAAAATAAAATTAAAATATCTGAAGGTGGAGATTAGCAAGACAGATTAGCGTTACTTACATATAAATATAGATATAGAGAGCGAGATCATGTGATGCTATCTAAAGTCTACACTTAAGCTAACCTCAGGTGAACATTGACTTGAGCCATATGAGAGGAATTAATTATTAACTAATTCACTAAAAAATTAGTAATATGTCATTGGAAGTCTCATGCAATTTAAATATCGCCTTAAATTAGCTCTTAATTATCATCTAATACAATACGTTATATACCATCATGTTCACTGCTTATTAAGGATGTAGAATACATTATATGCAAGTTGATTCAAATGAAGTTATAATTAACAATAATGTTGATTACGAACAATTTTGGCTTAACTGTGATCATATATCTGGGTCAGATTAACCAATACATATACTAATAACAAATGATGACAAATTAAATAAAGGGAAAGAGTGAAGATAAAATGAGAAAAATGTGAAAAATTGGAGGGAGGTTGAAATTAAAATAGCTACAAAAAATTTGTAATGAGTATGAGAAGCATGCATTTTGAAATCAAAACCAGACCTCATTGGTGGAAATTAATGTGTAAGAAGCTAAAGAGTGTGTGTGTGGTTGTGTTGTGAGCCCTTCATACATGATTAATAGGAGTAAATGAATTATTAATCATAATTATTAATGAAAGTGATGATGTAGGAAGCTGCAAAACATATGGTGGTCACGCCCCTCCCATTCATAGAATTAATCTACTTATGGGGCCGAGGATCCATTAATCATTCTCACCTTATCCATGGCCTACCTTTGAGGTAAAATCACAAAATTCAAGGATACTCTATCTATCTGATACTCATGTATCCCTAATTATAAGTTTGAAATTTGTGAATGTGGTTATCCTAAAATATATCATTCTGTTTCTTATTATAAGTTCACCCTAACTACTTCTCACATACCAAGGAGTGGAAGTTATAACATTAAATATATCATATTTTTTCAACTTTGCCCTTATTTAAGAATATGTGTTAAAATAATATTTTATACATTATAACCATTCTCCCTCATCTTCCCTATTTCCAATACAGGGGTAAATTAGTCACAATAGCATTAATTGATCCCAAACTGGACTTATATTTAGAAACAAAAAATTTGTGGTAGTTGGATTTATAACAAGGAACAAAGTAGTAAGCTTCATTTTAGGTTTGTTTAGACATCTATTGCATTCCCCCCCCCCAATTTTACCCATTATTTATTTTTTTCCCATGCATTCTCTTTCATATTTATTATATCTTATTTGTCATATTCTCTCTCATTATCTCCTTTTTACACATTCTCTTTCATCTTTAATAATAAAAATATTTCTGACATAATTATTACTTTTAACTAATTTTATTAGTTTTATTGAAAAACATAAAGTAGTTATTTGAAACTTATAATAAGAGACGGATGGAGTAATATATATATATATATATAAGCATCATTCTTTCACATAAAGATTGTTTTATATATAAACAACCATTTGTATTCTTGTCTAAAAATTTGATGCACTATTTCAGTTTTAATCCCCAAATTTAATTACATGTATTTATTTTTCATATCTTTTCTTCCATTCATTTCTCTCTCACACACATCATCATCTTTAATAAATGAAGTACATTTTAAAAAATTATACTGCACATGTTCTTAAATATAGGACCTAATTAACTTTTTTAGAGAATCCTAAGACAAAATATGCATGATTAAGTAGCTCATTTTTCTTCCTTAATTTCTCCAAAAAAGTTAACTAAGTCTTATATTTAGGAACGGATGAAGTATCTTACATGTATATTGTTTTAACTAATTTTACCCAACATTTTGATTTACTTTATTTCAGTAGTGGTTACTTATTTAGAATTGTAGGAAACAATACTGTTTTTGTCGGACAAATATACTTTATATGTCTCTATTTACTTGTTCTCATAGAAAAAACACATAAGGTAAGCAAAATAGAAATAAAAATCTATCTGCTATATGTAATAATTTTTTCAGTTTTGCTTTAAATTATTGTCACTACTATTTTAAATATTAGCTACTTGATCCATTTAATACCTCCATATATATAACAGGGTATTATCGAAAACAATAAATATACCTTAAAATTTGAAATATTACATGTATTTAGGGACAAACTGAAACTTGAAATTAAGACAAGTGAGTATGGGAGGGGAAAGTAGAATTTATTTCCGCATTCATTGTGTATGCACTAAAATTTAACTCATTTGACCCACGTTTGATTTCAAGAAATTAATTTTAGCACTCCATTTTTTGTCTTTAAGAAAGTTAGTATAGAAGCTAGAAATATTTGATTCACTCACTAGAAATGTAATTAAGGCTTATTGTTCAATCTTACACATATTGTCAATGTTTAAATGTGGTTTTTTTATATTTTTTTCCCTTCAAAACCTTATTCAATATGATGTGATGGAGGGAACTCTTTCAATCAAATATATATTTATTGAGTTAACTAGCATTCCTTGACCTTTATAAATTAGCTAGTTAAATAGATATTTACATTGTGAATTGAATGGGGTAATTTAAATACGAGCGTTGTTATTGTTAATAGTTACCACTCTAGTCCTAATATATTGTAATTACATTCTAGTTCTTACATATAAAGAATGATAGTTAAATAATCAAATATGTCTTTGATTGATAAAGTTTTTTAAGTTTATCCTTTTTAAAGTTTTCCTTCTCTACATTTACAAATTATTCTCTCCTCTCTATTTTTTATTGAGAATTAAATAAGGGTAAAATTGAAGAATAATTGTCCATAACCGGCCTCTCAATGAACTTGTATTTAACATATTTTTTTTATAATAAACTTATCATAAGAATATGAAATAAACAAATTTTAGTAGAGAAAGGTAAGGAGGAATGAGTTTAAAGGAGATGGCCCTCAGGGTGAATATTTCAAATCCAAAGAGCAGTAAAAAAGAAAAAAAGAAAAAAAAAACTCTCTAACTCTAATAAGAGTTCGGCCTTATTAAAGCCATAGCAAGACATCTAACTTCACTTCAGGTAAATAAATCCTAAAGTTATGACTTCACTATAGGCTTTCTATAACTCATTCATAATCATTGGAAATGGAGGGACATTTAATGACAAGCAGTTAAGTTAGGGGTTGTATTAAGGAGATGACTTGAAGAGCATGTATAAGGGGTATTTTCTCAGACCTGACACCAATATGTGATTGCCCCCAATTACGATTCTGTCAATTTTGTCTGGCACCTCTTTCAGTAGTGTCTCTACTCACTGCAATATTCATATGCCCTTCCATTTAGTTGTAACTTCGTAGCTAGTTATTGCATTCCTATTCAACAGTTTGAATTCATATATTTAAAGGCATTTTCGTATTAAGACATTAATCTTCATAAAATTTATCAGAGTACGTGTACAATAATATTAAGGATTATCGATCCAGTAAATAATGATGGATGAGTGTCCTCCAAGCAAACAATTGGGAGCAAAAAGCAAAACTCAAGGAGTTGAAATAATGGAAGAGGTTATATTATCATCATCATGCTTGAGAGAAGAGGTGCACAATTATAACACAAAAAGTTAAATTAACTTGTGAATCTTTTCAAAAGAGTTGAAAGTGACACCCAGATCTATGTTACCTCTAAATGAACAAGGTTTCTTTCACTAAAGTTATTAGCAAAGAAAGGATTGTGTTTCTATTTTGTCTCTCATAGAAAGCACCAAACTAAGACATTGCGCCTATACCTGACATAATTATTATTATTATTAATATAATAAGTCAATAACCAATTATTTCACTCTTGGTACTTTCTGAACAAAGCACCCGAATTCGATAATAAAATTCAATAGTTCTATAGCTATCATGACTTGCATTCTTCATCACTAAAAGATAACATCTCCAAATTCTTAATAAAATTAAGTGCTAGGTAGCTGATTCGTTGGATATTAAGAAAACTGATCAAGTTACTTTTTTCGTAACAATGTATATTTATTTTCTTAAAATATCATTTTTAATCATCTACATTGTAACCACTCCTTGATGAAATCCCTTTCTATGTGTAATCAATATGTCTTCATTGGAAAACATTATAAACTCAGCAAGTAACTCAATATAATTAGGACTACATGTTGTAATTGATAAACGGTTTTATACACAAAAAACAAGGGCAATACTCAAAATAGTTTTAAGTGGATTATAAATCTCTTGCATAGAATTATTAATTATGAATAATACAAGAGTAGTGATATTGTTTTGATTTATAAGTGCGGGCATTGTTTGAAAAGATAGTAAATTTTATTTATTCATATCAGGATTAACTGATGCTGCATACTGTTGATAACAACCTGAATTATTTGGTTCCCACAAAACATTGAAAAGTATGTCTAGTGATAGTTTTTAAGAGGCAGGTCGTAGTGATTTTGAAGATCCCCAACATTACCTCTCATTAAATAACTTAAGGTGTGGGAATCACATGGAGTAGTATGAGCAAACGGAGGGAGAGTGGGTCTCTCTCTCTCTCTCTCTCTCTCTCTATATATAAATATAATTCTTGATGTGTGTGAGTAACAGAACAAGAGATAGGGATATCGTCATCTTCCTCAATTCTTAATTACTTCACCCATCTCCGTTCCCAATAACAGGGCAGGGCTTTGGTCTGGTAAAACCTTGGGAGTGAGTGCGATAAAAGATAGAAAGATGGAGAGAGAAAGAGATGACATGGTTCTCTTAATTTTTGAAAAGCGCTCAGATTGCATCACACCTCTTTATATTGTACTTTAATTCCTTACATCAAATGTGACCGTTTTATGCTTCAGAGGATCCGCCTTTTTCGCTTCTTCATCTCCAAAATATATAACCCCCTCAAAAGCTCCCATAGCTTTTCATGCTAAAGCCTCCTGCATCATCCCTGTCTCTCTCTTCAGATGATATAAGAGAGCTTCTAGTACTGTCATTTTCACCCTCATTTTTCTCATTAGTTTGGGAAAGACCACCTTTTCCAGGCCATATCTTCTTTCCCTGTTTCTAAAGTTACAGGCCATCATCATCATCATCTTAAGGCAGATCAGGGACATAACAAGAGCTTACCAATTATGGGGAAGGAATGGTATTGGACTGGAAGATCATCAAAACGAAGTGAAGGAGGAGATGCAGGTGCACACAACCCTTCAGGCTGCATGTGTGCTTTCTTTCAGTTCTTTGATTTTCATCCTATCCATTTTCCCATTCAACAGCACCAACCTTCTTCCAAGCTTCCCTATGACAAGCCAGAGGACCACACCATCCCAAAAGGTACTCTTCAATGATGTTGTTGGTCCCAGCTTACAACTCCATTTTCGTCTCTAGAGTTCTGGTTTATAGTTCTTTCTATTATTATTATTATTATCAGGAGCTGAAGCACCTAGAAATAGCTTGGAATCAGAGGATGGTACCATGTCCTTTATCTCAAAAGAGGAAGATTTAAAAATCCCGGTAAGTTTATCCATTGTTCCATCCTTTTTCTGTTTCGAGTAGCTAGTTTATGCTGTAAAGTTGTGATGATAGAAATTTTGCCAACATCACCCATTAGTTTGTTGATTTTGGAAATCCAGATCAGAATGCAAATAAAAACGAGCAGAAGAGCAAAGGGAGGAAATGAGAGCGACCTTTCATCAGAAATAAGCAACTCACCATGTACAAAAACACCAACTTTGGTTGCCAGATTGATGGGTTTAGATCTTCTTCCAGATGCTCAATCTCCTTCTTCTACCTCATCATGTGTATCTACTCCAAACATACAGGGGAATTCGCGCCTTCACCGTTATAAACAGAGGCAAAGCATCCTAACAAAACCCAGAAAGAGCACAGACAGTGATATTGCAGCTACTCGTTCCTTGCCTGAAACTCCTAGAATTTCCTCTGCAAGAAGATCTGATGCTGATCGTCACAGGCTGTCTCTCCAAATCAACAAAGAAAATCTGGGTATTGGTGAGGAGTTGGAGCTCCCTAGATTTTCATTCTCAAAAAGGAAATTCGAAGAACAAAGCTGCAGAAGTCCAAGCCACTATGCAAGGCAAATTGTTAAACAGGTTAAAGAAAGTGTGAGCAGGAAAGTCGGGCTTGACATCACCAACACTGTAAAAAACAGAGAGCAACCAAAAGAAGAACTTGTTCTCCAAATCAGACTCAAGAAATCTCCAAAGACATCACTGAAAGTAATTGATGAATCCAGTCCCGTAAAGAACCCAAGCCCACCTAGTTCTTCCCCAAGGCTGAGATTTATGGAAGCCAAGCAGAAGCCAACCACCACCAAAACTCTATCTCCACTTAACCCAAAAGATCAAAACACACAGCCAGTAAAACTACCATCACAACCATCAATCAACATTCAACCACAGAATCCAAGAGTTTTGACTAAGCCAAAGCCTCAAGCATTATTTGTTGAGCAGGAGTTGCAGAACCAGAAATCAGTCCCAAAATGCAAGAAAGATGCCAATGAAAGGTTCAATGCAAGGCTCAAAAAACCCATTCAGACATCAGATATAATCAGAAACAAGCAAGAAGAGTCTTTCATTCGTCCTCCAAGATCAACACCCCCAAGAGCCAATGACACCAAGTGTAAAAGCAAGAGATCAAGCAATCTTCTCAACCTCACCAGCATCCCAAATCTCCGTCCTGTCAAGACAACAGATCCTACTCCTCCAGAGACCAAAATTCCTCAGAAACAGGTACCGTTAATTGAATAACAACACTACTTCAATTTGACCTATCTGGCAGCTACCAGTAAGCCTCTGCCATTTGCATTTCTCAGTACGGTTTTTACTACCTATATGGTACTAACTAAACAGTAAACTACTGCTCCCTCCATCTTCCTTGGGTTTTTAAGAAAATCATAACAAAACTGAATAAATTACTTATACATCGATTTGTCTAGATATTTTCCCCAAACTAGTTTTGTTAACTTCTAAACTAACATATAGTCCAATCCAATAATGCACAAAATATGTTATCATTAATTGTCTTATTCTCTAAAAAAATCAACCCAATCTTGTATTAACTACTGAGCAACTACTTACTAGTTACCACTACACCGTTCTGATTTCTGAATTCTGACCATTCAAATTTCGCTTTTTTCTCAAATCTAATTAAAATAAACAGGCACAGGAAGCAGATGTTCAACGATCAAAGAAGAGCACACAGTTATATAGTTGTCCGAGCCAAACGTACAAACAAGAAGAGAAAAGAATACTCGCCACCCAAGAAGGCACCGACGTAGAAGACGACAAATCAAACGGTGAATCCACTACCGGAGGACCTTGTGGACCAACATTATCAGAGTTCGAGTACATCACAAACCTATTGAAGATCCGTACAAATGAGGGAAACGAAGGCGCGAGAAACCAAGCGTCCTTAAACCCTTCGATTTTTCACAATCTCGAACAGTACTACTACTGTCCCACCTCCAATTCCAATATCGCAGAAAGGAACAAGAAACTGGATCTCCGTTGCAACAGGAAATTACTGTTCGATTTGGTGGATGAAATTCTTGGGGAGATCGAGAAGCCAGGGGTAAAACAGGAAAGTAATTATAGCCAATCGATGGCGGAAACAGTGTGGAGGAGAATTGGGAGGTTTCCAGAGGCGAATTGTGAGGTGTTGGAAGACATTGATGAGTTGATTGAAAGAGAGGATTTGGGGAAGATGATGAACGAGGGACTGGAATGTAAAGAAAAAGAAGAAGAAGGGGTAGTAGGAGAAATTGAGAGAAGTATAGTGGAGATGCTTGTGGAGGAGACCGTTGTAGTGTGATACGACGTCGTTTTGTGGTGGGGTCCGCTGAAGGAAGGTTTTTGATACGTGGACTCTGACTGCCAGCACACAACTTTTTTTTTTTTTTATTGGTCAGGTCTCGTGACCATAGGATTAGTCGATAGGAGTTCAATAAAAAAAATTAAAATGTTTAATACTGGTTTAGGAATAAAAATCCCAATATTGCTCTCTCTCTCTCTACTCTTTAGTTTCAAGGTTCAAACTACTTCAGAGTTGTATATGATTTTATTTTAAAAACTAGTACTCGTGCCTCCTGAATGCTGGTTTCCGTAACCCTCAATTGATTTTACGTAATGACTTTAGCAATGCAGTAAAAGAAAAGGAAAAAGTTCAATACTTGACCTATCAGTTTTAGATTTGGAAAAACTAAAGGCATGGGACTCACTGAAAATTAAACCAAATAAGTTTAGCATTATTGTTAGACCAACCAAAATGATGGTAATTATGGGAGAAATAGAAGGGCGGGAAGTTCAAAGAGCAACTGAGATGTATAATTAAAAGGGAACAAGTGTGAATGAACTCTCTGTCTGATGATAATGGTGAAAGAGTGAGGGCCATGCATGAAAAATGAGAGAGACAAGAGACTGTGCCTAGTTTTAGACATTATTGTTATTAGTCACTTGGCAGTTTTTGGAGAAACATGGATGCTCATTGCAACTCTCTTTTGTTTCTGAGTGCCTTTCTTTTCTTTTCAAAGAGGTTTGTGAAGTAAGTTGCCATTACTTTCGGCTCCTGTATTTTCAAACTATGATACGCATTCACTGTTTTAACCCCCTAGTACCACTGTCTCGAATAGTCCTTTCCAACTTCATGGGATGTCCTTCAAGGAAATGCTTCTAAATTGTCATGATGCATGCTTGAAACTTAGTGCTCTGGCTTCGTTTCTTTGAATGATAAATACAACCTTTTCTTATCATCCATTATATATATATATAAGTAAGTTATATATATATATATACTTACTTTATCCATCTCTCTAGAACTCAATAGAGTTAAGTAGTAGTATTCAACATATGAAATAATTTTTTTTTTAAAACAAAAGAAACTATTTTTAGAATGCTGGACATTTAGCCCAACATAGTATCTAGAAAACTTCCTCTCACCCCAAATGTTAATAACCACATCATGCTGGATGCTGCTAAATAAAAGCATTAGAAGGGAATATATTTTTTTTCCTTGTCAAACAAGAAAAATGAAACATGTACATGACGAAATTTGAAATGGAATATAAAAGTCAGAATTAAGGAACATAGTTGAAAAACAGGACAACAAATGAAACAAGGCGTGGAAGGAGGGAAACAGAAATTCAAGAGATGGCTCATATATACTCATTCCATGGTTGAAGGCGCAGGTTAAGAGACAAAATTATAATGGCAGCAAACAGAGGAAAAGTGAGCTCATATTTATGAGTTACCTAACACTTCAATGCAAAACTTTGATGATTTATGTGTCAAACGCGCCTTGTCCCACCCCTCTCTCTCTCTCTCTCTCTCTGTCTCTCTCTCTCTCTCTCTCTCTGTTTGTGTGCAGAATTGCTGCTGCGCATTCTGACAATGTCGTCTTCCTTGGAATTTCAATCATCCCCTCACGTCACCAATGAAAACTTGCTTCAAATCAATCACTCTGTCCCTACCTTTCCCTCTACTCATTTAGCCATCACTGTCTCATTTTGGTTTCACTTTTGAATGCCATATTTGCTTTCCACTAACAACCTTCCTGTTTTTATGTGTGGATCGTCATAGTATAAGATCTAACTTGGTTTAACCGGTCATATTGGTGAACCAATGTATCAATCTCTTGCAGCAAAATGCAGAAGCTGCCTCTAGTTTGCTTCTACATTTTGCTCCTTATAAAGTATGCTTTGGGAAGCCATATTCTATACAGCTTTATGGATTCAAATCTTCAAATGATTTTTCTTAGAATCAATTTTATATGACCTTCTGGTTGTAAGGATAGAAATTAATTTTCACCTAAAATAGGAATGCATATTGATACAACATAAATCAGTAAAAGGTTTTAAAAAAATTATTGGTCAGACAGATGTGGATTTGAAAACTAGTGCTTTTTGAATATGTAATCCTGCAAAATAACAGTAGTTATTGCATTTAAAAAATTTCAGATCATTCTCACCAATAAAATTTTTTAATACGGACTTTTTACTAATTTTCCCTACAAAAACACTGATTCTGAAATATAAATCTCTTCAAATTGGAAGATTATTTCATAAAAAATAAATATCAAAGGTCTAAACATTATGAAATGGGCCCAAGCACATTGCCATTGATTCTACTTAGAAGTGAGTCTAGACTCTAGAAGTGTCCAAAACTGTGCTAGCAAACAGCAATCCGAAAGGTCAGCACTCAATTCTTTATCAACAGGCTGTCCAGGAAAGAATACAATTTGGGATGTTAGAGATTTCCAGGTTAATGGATTAAAAAACTAGGAAAAGAAAGATCAGATAGGAACACTTCCTACAGGAAAGTCATAACATCTAATGTTACATTGTTAGTGCAGTGGCACATAATGTGATAGGACTCTTCAAGTTCTGCCATCCACATCACCAATTCCTTTTTATTTGTTCCTTCTCCCTCGTTAAAAAGTTGCAGATTATGCCCATGTGCCACCAGAACTTTCTGATTGTTTCTTTGGTTGGAAGCATTCTCGGCAACTTCGCCACTTGGATCCCTTGTGTTGGGAACAGAGGAAGCACATGGTGTTGTACTATCCTGAGAAGCACTCGTTGATCTCCCATCCTAATTCAAGTGTGATAATATTCACATACAAAAAAAGCATGTATTATGGTAAGGGGGCGGCATATATCTAACTCCTTGTCTATACAGAAAATATAACTAACAATAAACTAAAAAGAACATCTCAAAGATTTTAGTGGAGAACATAAAAGTCAGAGAGAGCTCATCTCCCCCAGAAAACAATTATTCTCATCCTAGTAACAAGAAAAAAAATGCACTAGTGAACTTTGGGGCAATGCAAATAATTCTTCTGAACTTTCAAAATTAATTGACATGGAAAGCTCCCACATACACTTGTCTCCAGTGTTAACATGTCTACTCCAGGATGTTATAGAAAAGTATGGTAATATTGTGAAGAGAAAAACAAATGGACCTATTTCATGGAGTGCAGAACGAATTTCTGGTTTTATATTGATATGATGACCGTCTTGTTCAGCTAATTAGGAGGACGTATGGAGCTAATAAACAAGGTGTTAGTATGTGGGGAATGTGAAATTGCAGAACAAGACGGTCACCATATCAATATAAAATAAACTCACTTTAAGCATATCTATCGAGCAGTTTATGATCTACCTTATGAGTCTAATTTTAATATATTATTGTCCCCTCATTATCTAGTTTATCACCAATTTTGAGCCTATTGTGATCAGAAGGTCTTAAGTTGTACAGTATGTAGGTAATTTCACAATGAAATGCTTAGTAATCACTAATTAATACTCCCTCCTTTTGCCAAAAATAGGTCATATTTAAAGATGTGAGTTTGTTTCTAAATATAAGATTTTTTAAAATTTTTTTGACATTTTTCATAAATCATCCTATTGATACTTCTCAATAATAAACAATTAAGATAATGAAATTAGGAATAAAAGTAGGGTGTTTTTGTAATATCATATGATTTTAACTAACATTTTTAATTTCATCAAATTAGGTATATAAGTTTTATATTTAGAAACATATGAGAACCTAGGATTAGTAATGACGTGGGCTTCTCAAGTGGAAGCAAAGCATTGTTGGAAGGAAGCCATTTTTCTGATAGAGATTCAAACCTGAGCCGCCATTTTTTTTTTTTGAGTTTTTATTTTTATAAGACGTGGCTAGTTTTTGAAATAGATTTAGGCCCAATGATAATTTCTCTTGGGCTGTCCTAAAGCGTGTATCAAATTTATGGCCTCTAAATACAGTATTGGCCACAGCATAAGGCCCATTATATTTTGGGCCAATATTATTTATTTATTTTCTTGTATTTTCTATTTTTTATATGGGCATGCAGAATAGTTTGTGATATTTGAGTTTGACTAGATTTTGAAGTCAATTTCCTACAGAAATAAACAAAGTCCCTTTTCGGGATTTAACTCTATTTATCGAAGGTGTCACTCTCAACGCCAAAAAGTTCGTATATACTATTAAAAAAATGTTAAGCGTCAAAAATACATACGTAATTTTGTCAAAAGTTCATCCAGTATTAAATGTGTTTTTTGGACTAAAAGTATACATGAACTTTCAAATTGGATCAAAAATACATATTTATAGTTATATTCCAAAAGGAAGCTCTTGGTGTTGGACAAACATTTTTACAAAATTACATGTGTATTTTTGACCCTAATTTAACTGTAAATGTGTATTTTTGATCCAATTTGACAGTTCATGTGTATTTTTGGTAAAAAAAAAAACTATTTAGTGCTAAATAAACTTTTGACAAAAACATATGTGTATGTAACCGGAAAAAAAACATATATGTATTTTTTACCCTTATCCCATTAAAAAAAATCACAAATTGACTGCATATAATTTAATAGAAAACATAATAGTTATTGTTGTTAATAGAAGAAGTATGTCACATTTAGATTCATCACTTTTTTATATCATCGCTTTTTTATCTTTAACTGCATAAGCATAAAATGCAACTTACTTTATGAAACCCTGTAAAGTAAGTTCGATCTCTTCATCAGTCCAAAAAAAAAAGTTCGATCTCTTAAATAATGTTTATGAAATGATGGAAGTTTCATGCAACTTGGTACAGCAAATTAAACCCACAAGAGCAAGTGGCACCATTTGCAAATGAAATTTGTCTTCGCGTAACGAATGTTTTCCTGATTCCCATTCTTAAAGCCAATCTGAATCTATTTGTGACCAAAGAACATATTTCAAAAAGAGTTCTTCGAATAGGCTAGGAAGTGATAGGTTAGATTTCAAATATTCCTTGCAGTTCAATGTATTTCTATCTGAAAATGAAAATAAGGGGGAAAAAGATAAATAAATACCTTCCAATTTGTAAAATCCCATTAACAACTTCATAATAGGTATTAACAACACAACAACCTATCATGAAGTTGTTAATACCTATCATGAAGTTGTTAATGAGATTTTGCAAATTAAAGGGTATTTATTTGTCTTTTTCCCAAAATAAAGGGAAAACAACAAATAAAGACCCTTTAATTATCAAAAGGACAATTTGATACACCGAATTTCAGAAAGGACGGATCAGTACAATTAACTGAAGTATGTAATGCAAAATTAAGAGGAAAAGTCCAAAAATCCATAAAAAATCTTCCTCTTCGTTACCAGAATGGTATAAGCGAATACCAAATTCTTATAAAAGTAATACAATTGTTACCAGAATGGTATAAGGGAATATCAAATCCTTCCTTTTCGTGAGCAAAATGGTATAAGGGAATACTAATGTGGTTAAAGTATGTTGGTAATCCTTTAATCGAAGTTGGCATTCCCTTATACAATTATGGTAATGAAGATGATCTTTGAGGGCTTTTTGGTATTTTCCTTTTAATTTTGGATTGGACATTTCAGTCAATTGCACTGATCCGTCCTTTCTGAAATTCGGTATATCAAATTGTCCTTTTAATAATTGGAGAGTTTTTATTTGTCATTTTCCCTAAAATGAAATCATATATTACATTATTAAAGCTCAATCTTGTCCCCTTAACCGTCAAAATTGCAAGCACTGTTTCAACTATCTCTGTGAGCCTGCAAGTTGTCGTCCTTGGATATTGTTTAGTTTAGCCTCCTGCTCAAGATTTTTCTCCATAAATATTCTTTTATACCATGTCTCGGCTTGTGATAGGGTTGTTGTCATGTATGTAATGTGGAGATTACAAATTCAATTTTGGGAAAAATAACATCGCCGTTTGTGAAGTACGACTGCATATATTTATCTCCCCAAAACCCTACCTGGTAAAAATCTCTGACAACAATATAATTAAAGGGCATATTGCCCCTTCAATGGAAGTAGGTAAAAGTACACAATAAATATTTTAACTTCACATAAAATTTTATTTTGATTCATTAACTTTGTAATGGGTCTTTTTAGTCATTTAAACTTAACATTGTTAACAAAAAGATGACTACGCTTAAATTTTAAATACTAACATAATAAGTTTAATTTTAAAATTAAAATACTAATTATCATTGCAGATAATTGTCATTTGAGACTATTGATGTTTTGATTAAATAATTTCAAATATATTTTAAAAATTAAGGGATCAAAACTTAAATTTTTTGATAAAATTATAGGACCGAATGTGAAGTTTTGCATAAGTTATAAATAATGAACGATGGGAATTTCTAATATTGATCATGACAGATAGACGCAAAAATTCAAGTTATGAAATTATGAAATTTTGTCAATATTTTACATAGGGAAAACTGATTTGATATATCTTTTTATCTGTTAGACATAAAATGGTGGGTGCAATGAAGAAGGAGCAAAAAGAGAAAGAAGTACAATTCATGGTCACAGTTCACAAATAGGAAGGAAGCAAGGTGCAATGGTGATATGGTATAGGGATCTGATGATCTGGTCAGAATTCCATCAAGAGACAAGTTTCCGACCAGCTTGTGTGGGAACCATCACTAGTTATGTCATTATTCATCAGCATATATATATTTATATGTGTACAAAAAAAAAAAAACAGTGAATTAGTTATGAAATTTAGTGACGGAATTCTGTAGCTAATTTTTAGGCAATAGCCAATTTTACAACTGATTCTTTAGCTAATTCCGTGACTAATTCACTGGTTTTTTTTGTAGTGATATATGTGTGTATGTTTATACACATGTATCAGGATACTATTTGTTAACTAATTCCTCTTCCAGAAAACAAGAGAAAGAGAGGGATTATTTCACCATATTCTTCTATACAGTGCTCGATTGTGACAGAGCGGATATATACTTATCTTTGAATATGTTCAAAAATGGAACTACTTTGAATTTGTCTTCTACGGAGTTTTTTTTTTTTTTTGGACTGAGTCTTCTACGGAGTTCAATATATTTATTCCTCCTTCTCTATCTCACTCAAGTTCTTTGAATTGGCCTTCAATGCTAGAAGAAGTGGATCAAGAGTAGTGTTTTGTAAATCTTTCAGACTGGATTTCATTTTTCTTTGATAATACGATGACCTATATTATCTATATGCTTTTGGCTGAAGTGAAAACATATGTAGCATGTTCTTTTTTCAAACTATATCAACTGGTATTTGATATTTGTGTCTCCTCTAAAACTTAAATTAGTGGCACAAAGAGACCTATCAAGGTGTTATACTGTGCCACTAACTCAGTATTGGTTAAAAAATATGGCATACCCCTCTTTTTGCATATTAAGTGAAGCACAAATTAGACACCATTCATCATCCGGTGGGAATAGAAGGTCAACATTAATATTGTGGTTGAAAGAATAACAAACATCATTTTCCGTTTTTTGAAAAGAGTTCACTATTAGTTTACTTGCATACGTAACAAACAGCACTAGCTATAGCTATGATTTTGAACATCATAAATAGGTATATGGCTAGGGGAGTAGGGTTTTGTGTTTCATTTTAAGTGTTACATATATAAGGCTGAAATGCGAACTTGATCATATTGATGTTAACAAAGCATTATCTTCACCATGAATTTTGGATTATAAGCTTTTTCGTAAAAAACTTGAAAACAAAAATCAAGTTGGGATATTTGGTTTGCCTCCCAATAATAAATTCTGATAGTTACGTGTCGCACCAGACCACCAGAGCCCACCAACAACAGATAGAATAGCACAAACAAAAAAGTAATGCAAGAATCCAAAGTTAGTAAGATCATATAATGCATTTATATTGATGAGAGGAACTATAATAAATAAAGTTATTGATGCCTGGTTTCAACCACAAGAAGATTTTTCTGTTTCACGGGATTTTCTTTATTTGCACATATAATTATTGCCCATTTGCCCTACCAGTATTAAACTTTGCATGATACTGTGGCAACTACACACCATGATGTTAGTAAATTAATCACTTTTACTAGTGGACTTCATCATGTTTCCCTCTCCACACACACACACACCCCTATATCCTGTTCTCTGCCCTAAAATTTTTGTCTAAAGTGAAGAGCAATCATGTGATATGATCTGGCACTGCTGTTAGGGAAAGTTTTTCTGGGGAAAAAGTTAGAGAAACCTAGCTAGTTTCAGAATTTCACGGGGACATTTATATGATAAGATGAAGAGCAAGAGATATAGAATTACCTGGTGATTGCTATTGGCCTTGTGGCCTATAGACATGTAAGTTTTTTAGTTTCTAATAAATAGGAGGTTGTGAATTCAATCCCCACCGATAGTGCTTACACTTCTTCTTCATAATGAAACGAGAATTACTTAGTGCTTCTTTAAAACTCCACAAGGCAAAGATGCATGGGTGAGTCAAAAGACACAAAAGCAAATTATATAAACTACCTTAATACCTATTATGTGTATAGTGTATGTTACATTATCAAAACTATAGCAGTTGAAACGTCTAGGCCAGCTGGCATCAAGTATTACTTAAGTCTTTTTTTAAAATTAAAGTTGTGAGTTCGACTTTCTATAAGCATGATGGGTGCATGAGTTTATTCTTTTGGGGTGAAGGATGGCAAAAAATTGGAACTATTTCACAACACGGCATTAGGAATAAGAACATCTCATCATGTAATACACTAATACCTAGCCATCACTTTGTCCGAGCCTTGAACTCAAAAGTAACCATATCAAAGATCAAATCTTTCTATTAGCTTTTATAATTAAAGAGGCAATCACAAATGGCATGGGATTATAAGAGCGATCGAACCATGACCTTCGATTGAGCCATTGGTAGTGTTGGGTATATCAGATTTATCAAAAACCACATTATTTTTTGGGATCAAAACTATTGCTGTGGATAACTGAATAAGGCGATAATATATATATATATATATTATAGCTAGTGGAAGCATGATTAAAAATGGGGTTGACAAAATGCTGAAGATTCCAATAACTTATCGATCTTGTGGGCAGCAAACTAATAAGAAAAAGGTTGTCGTTTTCCCGCAGATGTGCAGTCTACTGTTCAAACTATGTATACTTGAACTGTGATGCCATAATTCATATTAATCAATTATTTTTTACATAAAGTAATAGAGATGAATTTTTGTTCATAAAGTTGAGAAGATATGCCAGTGAGATACCAGATAAATAGAAGGTACAAATTGCAAAAGTAAGGGAACAAAAAGCTTGACTAGGTTCACACTATAAGCTAGTGATGTTTCTATGCTTATCTGTGCTATTTTATTTTTCTTTCTTTCTTTATCTCGGATAAGAATATTAAATATGAGAGAATGTTAGCCAATTATAGTAATATTTTATGTTAACTGAAGATTACAAATATTTTATGTGCCATGATTAAATAATCTTATTAAAAAAATGGTTTTATAAATGAAGGGGGGTATTTGATTACTAATTATTCAAAATCGAATGATTTCCCGGAACTAGTTTACTTACTCATCTTTATCTTTTTGGATTATTTCTTCCCTTCTTTTCTTTAACATACACATTGCCCGACAATATCTCGTGGAAAAAGATTGTTCCCTGCTTTGGTAAAAACCTCCTTTGTACAATAACATCTACCTTTGTTCATAGATGGACATTGGTTTTTTTTTTGGGGATGATGTGGAATATTAAGTGGCATTATATTCTATGTATCATAGTCAACTCAGTAAAACTAGGTCAATTCACAGAAAAAAAATTAACCTTATTAATGGATGTGGCAAAATTGCTACATTTTATATATTTTCGGGGCAAAATTAATAAAAAAAAAACTTCCAAACATCCAGTTATCCTTAGCCAAAACTTTTGGGGCAAATATGACTATTATCCCAATGATATAAGATGAAATTGAAAAAATCATATTAATTTTATATATAATTGTAAAATGATTGACTACAATTTATACTGTGGATCAGAGGGAGTACTTATCACTATGTTCCTATCTATAAGTTCAACTTCTTAAAAAATTATGTTTCGTATTATAAGTCCACTTTACGATCAATTAATGCAAAAGTCATTATTTTACTCTATTTTTAATGTAAAAAAGAGAGGAAGAAACAATTCATGTTTGTATTGCTTTTGTGTGACTTCCAACTCATTCTTAAATGAACACAAGATTGGAAAGATTTATAAAAAACAACATATTTAATGTTATAACTCACACTCCTTAGAATATGAGAATTAATTAAAGTTGATTTATAAATAGGAATAGATTGGTATATTTAATACTCCATTTATTCCTAAATATAGGACTTATTTGGGGAGGTGATCTTATTTCTAAATATAGGACCTCAATATATTTTTTTCTCAATTTCTCCTTAAATTATCCCTATTAATGCTCTTCAATAATAAATAAGAGGGGGAATGTAGGAATAAATGTAGGTGATTATGGTGTTTTGATAATATCATGTGATTTCTAATTTAGCCAACATCCTTAATCTAATCAAATTAGATAAATAGATTTTATATTTAAGAAAATGGAGAGTATTACTTTCTCAAAGCGGTTTTTACCCCTTGAAGAATGACTTTTTTTGGGAGCCATCGATTGCCGTCCATGGTATTTTATATTAGAAAAACAAAAACTAAAGATGCACCCTTTGCTGAATTTTTTTTATAAATAAACCTAACAAAAAAGTAGTACTCCCATTGATTATAAATATAAGACTTATTTGTTTAATTTAATTAGATTAAAGATGCTAATTAGATTAATTAAGACCACAAGATATTACCAAACATTCTAACTATCTATCTTAGTCCTATATTTAGGACTTGATGGAGTACTATTTTTGAGTTGATAATAATAATTAATTTCTTTAGATATGCCAGAGCAAAATGTAAATACATTTTTTCTAAGAATTAATACTTGGGTATCAAATAACTTGTTGGAAGAATATTAATTAGTCATGTTAAATTGAATTGGTTAATCATTAATGTATCAAATAATCTTTCCTTTTGTTGTTGGATTCTCTTATCCTAAATGACACTAAACACTTCTCTCTCTTAAATGTAAAGCTGGAAGTTCGAGCTCTCTATGAAATATAACGAGGGCATGAATTATTGCAAGAAATATTTTCTTTACTCTCAATCGTACTGTGAAATATGAAATAATATAATGTTCAGTACTAATTATTTATAGCTCATGCAATGCAGGTTGACCTAATTCATATGATAGATTAATAAAATAAAAGATATATTTCAAGATACAAGAATACTTCCTCCAAATTTTTTGACATGTATGTCGGCATTGTTTAAGGTTTTATAACATAAATTAAAACTAATATATAATCATGCTAGTATTCCTTTTCCTAAAATATCCCTAATTTCTATCTATTGTCTTCATTATCTGATCCACTCTCACTAACTGAGTAATAATGATAAGGTCTACCTAAAATAATAATAACAGTCCCAAAAAGAAACCACATTAAAAAAGTTATTTATACACTAAATATTCCTAGAAACACTTAAACCTGAGGAATAAATAAACATGGCAGCTAGACGATGTTTATGAATTCAGAACCATGAGTCCATGACTTTTTGAGCTATGTGTACGACTGAAAGCTAAAAAATCATAAATTCTCTCATAATATGGAATACAATTCTTAATGAGTATTTTCAAGTCTCAAAAATTATAAAATCCAACACCAAAGTATTCAAAATTTCACAACTATATTTTCAAAACACATATAAAAAATTTTCAAGACACACATGAAAAATTTTCAAAACATTTTTACTTCTTTCACATAATTAAATGCATGTGAAGAATCAATGCCCAAGTTTTTTAATGTATAGCATTAATTAATGTTCCTATAACTGTAGGAGTAATTATGGTGTGTTATTCAAACCAAAAGGCAAAGACAAGTTTAACTATGCAGGTCAACTCACAAAACATAACACCATACAACTCTTGGCTTAGGTACTAAGACGGATTCGATAAGATTTCTTGAGTTGTCAGAACTCCCCTTTTCAAAAAATAACTTTTTTTTTTTAAAAAAAATGCTTATCTCTTACGTGACTAGTCAAGTAATATGTATATTGATCTATCTTATCATGCGTTAGATTTTTTAGATTTTTGTAAGCAAAGCATCGAGTTTGATTATGAAAATAATTAAAATTCTATGGGGGGAAAACTTATATCTAGACTCATTTGTTTATAAGAGAATTGAATACGAAGGTTCAAACCTGCGTCTCAATCCTAAAATTAAGACAATAAATTCAAGGCCCTTCCACTTAAATTATTTATCAAGTCCAATTTTTATATTGAATTAATTCCACTTACACTTAATATCCCAATATTATAAACTAAATAAAATTAAAAGCATTCCTTCTCCATAAATAAAGGATGGTTGGTATATTTCTCTCATTAAATTTTAATGAAAAACATCATAGATATCTTAAAATGTTGGCTTAATTACTTTTATACAGAGCTTATTTTATTATACTCAATATTTTGCTTTTGTCTCGTTGAGTATACGCATGTATATTTGTTTCTCTTGACTTCATTGTCTTTATAAATCCCCACACAAAATATTGTGAGAAAATTACAACTAGGTCCCAAATAAGGGAATTAATTATGATCAAATCCCAAAAAAATCAAATTACTTTGAAGTCCTTAGGGATCTAGGTGATATTAAATGGATTTTTATTAACAACTCAATGAGTTGTAAATAACAACTAAAAAGTTGTTAATATATTGCAGCTCAATATTGACAACTAAAAGAATTGTCATTGACAATTAAGGAGCAACATTGACAACTCATTGAATTGTCAATAACAAGCCATTTAATATGCATCTAGGTCCTTACGGACTTCAATATAATTTGATTATTTTTTTTGGAACCTGATTGTGATTAATTCCCTTAAATAACAACTAAAAAGTTGTTAATATATTGCAGCTCAATATTGACAACTAAAAGAATTGTCATTGACAATTAAGGAGCAACATTGACAACTCATTGAATTGTCAATAACAAGCCATTTAATATGCATCTAGGTCCTTACGGACTTCAATATAATTTGATTATTTTTTTTGGAACCTGATTGTGATTAATTCCCTTATTTGGGATCTATTATAGTTTTCTCAAACATTTTTACCTTCTTTGACCCCACTTTTTTATTTAAAATATTTTCTTAAAAAAATTTTCATTAAAAATTACAACATTGTCAGTAAAAATGTTATCTTTAATTTGCATGAATTTAATGCGTATAAAAATATGAAAATCAACTTTTTTTTATATTATTAGTATATAAAATTAACTTCTAGCTCACTGGTCATTTAATAGCACAGACTTGTTTGGTGTAGCGCCTTAGATATGCTCTCTAAGAAATTTAGACCCAAGGGGTAGAGGAAGTTATTCACAGGTGTCAATCTCAAGGAGCCCGATGTAACATTTCCTAGTAATTAGTGAAAACTTGTAAAAGCGGGTGAAAACATTAAATTGGGTTTTGGTATGAAAATTGGTTTAAAAGAGAGATTATGTTAAAAAACAATTGAGAATTGGACAAGACGGGATTTAGATTAAGTGAGATAGTTATTCTTAGTAAATAGAAATCTTGGGAATCATTACTTCAAAAGATTGATTTGAAAGTAAAATTGATCAATTTCTAATGAACCTTAGAGAAACCCTTCTAGGTTAGGCTTGGATTGTAATAATTGATGCTGGAATCCCGCACACTAACCCTTCTAATCCAAATTGATTAAGTCCTTTGACCAAGATAAACCTATTAATTGTAAGGAACTCTGATGAGCACTGAAATGGGGGTTGATCGGTGTGATGTCGCCTCGGATCTGCTCTCCAAGAAATTTAGACCTGAGGGGTAGTGGAAGCTATCCCCGGGTGTCGAGCTCAAAGAGCCAATACAAATGGTTCATAATAAACTAGAATGCAAACTAATGAAAGCGGGAGAAAGCATTGTTTGGGTTTTTAGTATAGAAATTGGTGTGAAAAAGTGTGATATGTTCAAAGCAAATTAAAGATTGGACAAAGCAGAAGATTTGGATTGAATGAGATGGATATCCTTGATGAATGGAGACTTTAACAATCATTGTTTTAAAATATTCTTGGGGAAGTTCTTTAATTTGGTTAATTAAAGTGATCCCTAAAGGAATCTCTCAAGGTTAGGTTTGGGTTGGGTGGATTAATACCGGAATCCCGCTTACTAATCCCTCAAATTCCAAGTTGACTAAGCTAACAACTGGAATCCCTAATTGTCACTTAATTAATCCTATGATTTCAATTCATTATTAGAATCCCACATAATGAACTAAGACTCTAGGATTGAAACCCAATGCCACTCATGCAATTTAATAACAAATTCAAGAGCCAATTTTCAAATGCTTACTTGACAACATGACGTGCTACATGAGAATCCTCAAATAGCACATAATTTTAACTAAAACATTCATTTAAAATAATGAATCCATACATCTAAACAAAGTTCAAGTCAATGAATAGCAATTGTCAAGCATACACAAATGAAAACAAGCTACAAATGTTTCTACCACTCTCTAACACAAAATAATCATGAATAATATATCCAATTGAATAAACAAAATTCTAGGATCCTAGAAATATGTAAATACAAGAGGAGGAGAGAGTGGGAGAACAAGCCTAATGAAGCTCCAAATTCATGTTGCCATCTTCATCACCAAGAATATGACTCTTTAGTTGCTGCTTTCCATGGAGAAATCACCAACAAAAGGAATGAGAATGGAAGTCATGGATGATTTGGAGTGAAGTATGAAAGATGATATGGTAGGGTTGAGAGGAAATGGAGTAACAAGATGAACTAGGGTTCTAAATCTGACTCCATATGATCTGAATTCGTGCCTTAATAGCCTCTGAATTGGGTAAAACGAGCGGGGTATGGATCCGGGTCAGCCCATAAACCGAACTAAAATTTTTCAGGATCATGACTTTGTTGTCGCCTTGGATATGGGTGGCCACGGCGAAGATCATTTTTTATCCCTCACTGTGACAGCGATCACACGACGCATGATTTCTTCAAAATCTTCATTTGCTGTGGGTAGCCATGGTAAAGGTCCAATTTTCCCTTTTCTTCTTTTGGCCTCTTTTCATCAAGAATCCTCTATTTTTTGTCCTTGGACGACCCTACAAGTAAAAACCACAATCAACCAAGATCAAGAAGCCCTAGAAATTAATCATTGCTAATTAATTTCCAATTATGGCAATTAATCCTACTCTTCATGCTAATCCCACCTAAGGGTCTATGATGTTTAATAAACACTAATTATAGACCAAAATTGCATCTTAAATATGTTAAAAGCTTCATTTTTAGCATATTAAAACAATACAAATTCAATGATTTGTCAAACTCTTGATCGTACAACCAAAACCCCAAATTGCAACAAGATTAATTTATTAATTCGAATTCCTTGATGGAACCCTACTCAATGAATTAGAACTAATAAATTGAAGTCCAATGTTTCTCAAGAAATTAACAAGCTTATTTGTTAATTTCGAAACACAAATACTTGACACCATAGTCCAATAAGCAAGAACCCTCACTTAGCACAAGATTTAACTAAAAACATGCATTTAATTGATAAACCCATACAAATAAAAGATATTCAAGTCAATAGGTGCAATGTCAAACATCCATACAAAGAAAATTAATAAAACAAATTGTTTCTACCACTCTCATACAAAGATATAGATTAAGATTACATCCAAATGCATAAAACAATTCCTAGAACCCTAGAAAAATGAAATATACATAAGAAAGAGAGAATGGGAAACAACATTTCCCTTTGAAGCTTTAAGCTTATCCCTTGAGATCCATCACCAAGAATAAAGGGCATTGGTTGCTGCTCTTCATAAGAAAATCACTAACAAGGAGGAAAGGAATGGAGGCCATAGAGGTTTGGAGTGGAAGATGGAATGAGAGAGTTGAGAGAGAATGGAGTAGGAGATGGATTGAGGATTCCACATTTGCCTCACTTAACCTAGAAATTCGTGTTAATAGTGCCTGAACCAGGTTACAAGAGTGGAAATCGGATATGGACTCGGGTTAAGACCAAAAATCATGTCTGAAATTTCCCAAAATCATGTGTTTGCTGTGACTTCGTCGTGCCATTGAAGCTCATTCACTGTGTAGGCGATCACACATGGTGCAAGGTAGGATTGCTATGACGGCAGGGCAACAGCAATGTGTATTGTGCTTACAGTTGTCGAATGTCCCAATTTTTCTCCTTATTTTCATCTAGGGCCCCTCTCCTTTAGTCTTTGGGTGACCCTACAAGCAAAATCATGTTGAACAAGGATCAAATAGCACTCAAAATTTATTTATACAAATCAATCTCCAATTATAACAAATTAATCTCATTTTCATACTAATTTTACCTAAGGGTCTAAGACATACATTAAACACTTATGGACCAACATTGCATCTTAAACATGTTAATTGCCTCATTTTAACATACAAAACTTATACAAATTCAAGGATTTATCACTCATTTAATTAAATTTAAGAAGGGAATAAAAAATCATCTGAAGTTGAGATCCTGAATTTTTATAAGGTTCCATTTTTATAAACTTTCATCATATTACAATTTTATAACACATGAAATATTTATTCTCTCTCTTTTTAGAGAAGGCAGACTTCAAAAAATTTATGTATTCCCAACTTCAAATAACCCATTTCCTAAAAAGAAAAACTGAAGTAATGTTAATGACTTAATTTTTGAGTAACTTATATCAATACTTGATTGAAAATAAGAGAGGTTTTATTTAAATAACATATCATAAAAATATTTTTTTTATCAATGGACGTGACATCGAGTAAAGATACAAATATGTGTGTGTTGATATATGAAGAAATCGATTTTCTTTTTGAGTAAATTAAAAAAAAGATGACATGACTATAACTTTGATCAAAAATTCAAAACGCCAATTGCCAACCCCGTGTGGATTAGACTATTAAGTTATTGCCTGTGGACCACTTAAAATATGCCCCATATGTACATTGTTATGTCTATACCACCAACGCCAACAACAAAATAATAGAAAAATCTAGATAAAGAAAATCTGAATTCCTTTTCCCATAAAAAGTCAATTTGTACTTAAAATAGTTCTGTTAAAACACAACTAAATTAGCTAACCTCTGCTTTGAACCAAATTTATATTGAGAGATGCTAGTGCTTGGGACATTATCATTCTAATCATCATATATACTCAACTATATAATTTAAAGATTTATATATTAATATCGCTTACATCTGTATAATTTATAGAAAGTTGTTGTTGTATTCATAGGTTATAATTCGTTTAGTTTACCCCACACCAAAATACATGGATCTCACTTATATTTTTCTTATTCTTATGCCAAAAGAATTATAAGACATAGATATATTAACTATATATATTTATATATAGTAGCTCCACTACAGGAATATTAATAGTAGGTCAAAGTATTCATTCGATCATTGAACTTCATATAAGGTTTTATTTTGGTTAATTAAATTTATAAAGTGTCTTTTTAATCTTTTAATTACAATATCGTTAGGAAAAAAAGTGGCGATTTTTGTATTTTGAATATTAAAAAAAAATCTTTAATTTTAAAAAACTTATTTATTAATTTTAAACTTACAAAATAACGATGTTCTTTATAAAAAAAACATTTTTGAAATTATTAAGGTTAGACTAATTAAAGGACTAAAAGCAGTCTATTTAAAATTAAAAGACTAAATTGAAACTTCATATAGTGTTTTTTTATTACAAAAAATTCATATAATGTTATATGACCAATTGTATATCTTAATAAAATTTCGCTCTTATCTTTCCAAGTAGCTATTGATTGCCAATGTTTGCAAAAGAAGCTAATGGATGTAATAAAAAGAAAAAAGACGCTAATGGACAAAATCAAAACGCACCAGAATTAGCTAAATACTAAATATTCTTAAGGACGAAGTAAATTTCCACAATTAGTATATATCGTTGAGAGAAAATATCATTAGTTTATTATTATTTTTAAATAAAAATGAAGACAAGAGTGGAAATGTTGAGTGATACTAACTGTTGCAACTGGGGAATAAACTGTTTAAAATGCTAATCACTTGCATATCAGAGTTAATTCTTCATTTATTTATTTGGTTTAAGACAGTCAATATTGTAATCCATTAGGTGCAAACCAATAATTATGTTAGTGGTAAACTCCAAAACCCAAATGACCCACCAACAAACCAATATAAACACATACGAGCGCATACACACATACGAAAATTAAATGATGGTCCATGTGGGTCAAAAAGGAAGCCATCTTTCAGTGGAAAATGATAGAACACGACGAGCTCTCTTTTGTCTTCAAAATGGCACTCACTTTTCTTCTTGTAATATCTAGTAAAACCCCCATACACAACTTCTCATCATCATCATCTCCAATAACTTCTCAATGTTGTTAATTATATATAAGCTAAGATTGCACATGGAATAATAACTCCACTATTAAAAAAAATATTCAAACTCATATGATCTTCGAAGAATTTTTGTTAATATTACTTTACTTGCTACTTCTTTAAAATTATCCGTATTTTATTGAAGAGATTGAATTATAATAACTTTCGGTGGTATGGCGGTAGCTGGCTTGTAACTTTGATAGTACAAAAAAGTTTGATATTTAAATTTGTTAATATAGTTAGTACTCCCTTTGGTCATATTTATAAGAGCCCGGCCGCTAAAACATGCTTCTTAAGAAAACATGTGAAAATAACTAAATGTGCCTGGAATATACATCATTTTTCAATATTACCGTTATTTATGGTGAGTCTATCAAGAGAGGGAAATATATGAGCATTAATAAATATGAAAGAGAATTAGGGGTAAAATAAGAAAAAATGCATTAAATGATGAGAGAATGTAAGGTGAGCTCTTATATTTTAGACTAAATTAATTCAAATTTCGAACTCTTATAATAAAAACCAGAGGGAATACTTTATAAGAGTGAGCACAAACCTTAAAAAGAAGAGTTCATTCTAAAAGATTTGTCAATTAGGAGGTAAAAGTAAAACTCTTTAAACTTATAAACCAAACTTCACTTATGAGCTTATGTGAAACTTATAACAACGAATTTATTCAGCTTCTTACTAGTTTAAATCCTCCATAAGTAGCTTTCTTTGTGAATATAAAACTCTTAATGAAAGCATCAGTACAAGTTCAAAGAGCCTATTTCAAAAGGCTAACCTTCAAATTGGAGGAGAGTGTACATTGAGGTCCCTGGATGTAGTTATTATGAGTTGTAATGAAGATATGATATTATTGGATATATGGATATGTAGTTATAGGCATATAGAGTTCCTCAATAATTGCAAAGGAACGTGTCGGTTTCACATTTCACTACCATCCTATTTGCTACACAGCTAAGGCTTTGTATCACTTAATTTATATAATATAAATTATCATGGACCTCCCACATGTGCCCTCCAATCACAGTCGATCTACACATGCACCTATCTGTGAAATCAAAATTAAAGGGAGAATCTCGGGTGTCACTTGTAATCCTATCATAATTTACTATTGATTACGTGTGATAATAATTTAAATTTCACGAGAAACTTGTGTGTGGGGGTGTATGTGTGTAATGATAAATAAATAATGGAAGATGTATATAAAAAGTGTAAATATTACAGGGTCAAGAGATCGTCGCTAACTGCTATAACAAGATTTATATATTTGAGACTTTTACTATTCCTCGAGTCATACAGCACTCCTGCAATACTAAAGAATATTTGTGTGTGGATATAAAATTCTACGCATGTTCTTATTATATATAATTTTACATTTTGGTGTTCTCAACTTTTGTGCTCTCGATTCCAATATTATTTTAAGAAACGGTAGAAAGGAAAATCTTGACTGGTATATATGAAAACTTCGGGTGCTGGAATTGAAAAAGTAGCAACTATAAATAATTTTCCGGTTATATTAAGAGACGTCATAGAATATTATATACTTCCCCCGGTCTTTATTATAAGATCAAGTTGACTTTTTTGTGGAGGTTAGGGAGATAAATTAGACAACTAAATTATAATATATACAACATGTAATTAGGTTATATGTTATTTTATAAGTAAAATAAATTAGTTTTGAGGAAAATGATAAATATAAATAATTTAAAATGATTTATTTTGTATCTTTAATTTTTTCAAGAAAGTCAACTTAATCTTATAATTAAAACCAGAGGTTGATACTTAAAGTCTAGTTCAACAGCCTCAATGAAATGGAATCTCCATCCTAATCGACATGTAATTTATTATATGATTATTTTCTAACTAAAATACAATAATTATTTTTTTATTTTCTATTATATTGATTCTGCTCATTAAAAGGGACAATTGAATTTTATATGTAACTACATTCCTCCCAAGATGTGATGAAATCCATTGTATAAAACAAGACATTGATTTCTGTTAAAATGAGCCAATGAAATTGCACACTCAACCGAACAAAGTATTCCTCACGTTTTGAATATAGAAGCTATTGAATGATTTAATTTGATTCTAAATATAATTTATAATTTTTTGTTGTTCAATTTTTTAATTTTTTTACCTTAAAACATCCATATTGATGACCCATATTAAGCGGATTCTATCAAAGAATAAATTTAATGCACACAATTAAATATAGTATTTTAAGGAAGCCATCATTTATTAGTTATGAATAAATAACTTAACTAATTTTATTAATATCTGTAAATTAATTATCCAACTATTATTTTAAAAATAAGATGAAGTAGTTTCTTCTCTCCCTTTCCAATCCTTTTATGTCCAAGTCAATCTTTGCTTCAAAAATTCTCATATTCAATGTTGCTAAAAACACGACTCGTCAACTTGGAGAATCGTCAGTTTTTGTATTCTGAAATTTATTTTGTAATTTGTATTAACTCTTGAACAAAATCAATGGTCAATTGACTCACACGAGTTGTTGGTCGATTTTACGAGTTGTATTGCAAATATTAGTCAAAATTGTGGGTGGAAACAAATAAAGCGTCTCACGAGAAGACTGCTTTTGATTATCTGACCCTCTAAAAATAATGGTTCTATCATTTTATTGAAAGATTCATAGGGAGTGTGTGCCACGTGTAACATCCCTCACACAAACTTTGTACGTATAACACTAATTGGCTTCAAATAACGCGCACGCGTGTGTATTTTTAAAATGCTACTTTTAGGAAATTACAAAAATAAGTTGACGTAAATGATGAATAAGAGCTCCCATCACTTAGTTAATGAAGTGATGAAGTTTAAATCCCAACCCTTGTGTATATAATAATTTAGTTAAAAATGATACTAGTTGCCATTTTGCCGCCCCGATTTCAATATTAAAAAGCTAGTTATTTTAATGTCATACCAAAAGACCAAATATCCCAAACACATGCTTAAATAATTGCTTTTATTTTTGTCTATCCATCCCTCTCTAAGGCTTGTCTGGTACAAGGGATTTGGAGAGGGAAAAAGGATATTTTATGAGCTAAATTTAAAAAAATTAAAGAAGTTGGGTCGTAATTATTAAACAAATATAAGATATAAGTTAAAAGAGTAATAAAATTAAATTTTTTTAACCCAATTTCATTTTCTTATGAGAATTTTAACTCAATTTCCCTTACTGTTTTAAACTCAACTCAAAGAAAATTTCCCTCCCCTCCCCTTTTGAACCTTAGATGCTTTCAAGACATTAAATAACCAATTCCTCTCTCCTACCCATTCATCTGCTGGTTTCTTTCAGCTCTATTCCTTCTCTCCGTCCTCTCTTTTGTTAGATAGTACTTTCGTTCACACACACACATATGGTGATTTTAACCGAATTGCTATTCTAAAAATATTAGTTAAAATTAGTTAAACGCAATAAATGTATTACAAATATATTCTTTTTTTAATGGGGTCCAAGCTTTTGTCTTTTTTTTTTTTTAATAAAAGACAATTATCATTAAAAAGATTATAATATTCATACATACCATAATAAATAGAAATTATATTACAAAGTATGAAGCAAAATAAAACTCCAAGCTTTTTTCTATATTATCCTCAATTTCATCATCCACCTCTCCTTCGAGCGTCATCTTAAAAGATTTATCGAACACCAAACAACAACTAGAATTCCTATATGATTGTGAGGAGAGTTTTTGGGCTCAGAGGGCTAGGCTCAAATGGTATGTTGAAGGGACAGAACACAAAATTTTTTCATGCGGTGGCTAACAGAAGGACAGCAAAAAACCTCATCACTTGTCTCCAAAATGATGAAGGGGAATGGCTTTCTGATTCTCATGTTTTATCCAATCAAGTCTCACTCTAGCCACTATAGAGACATATATGTCGGTAATAGCCTAGCATAGAGGATCTCATTTTTTTCTTTGTCTTCTGTCAGCTTTCCTTAGCTTGTCTCTCTTCTGCTGACATATCAACATTCATGAGTCCCACTCTCTAGGGGAACTAATTAAAAGATGCCATTTTTGGACTCCCAAAAAACAGTGCTGCAGGCCCAGATGGGTTCAATGCGAAATTTTATCAAGTCCATTGTCCTTAGTTCACCAAGATTTGTTCAAAGTTGTTTAGTCTTTTTGAAATTCGGAACACCTAATTAAAGAACTCAATCAAACCAATATCGTTCTGATCCCTAAAATTGACTCTCCTCAGGTGAAATGGACTTCAGGCTTATCAGCTTGTACAATGTCTCATATAAGATAATCTCCAAATTACTGAGCAACCGTTGAAAGCCTATTCTATCCCCAATTATTGCTCCTAATCAAAGTGCATTCATAAAGGGTCGCCTTATTTATGATATTATCATGCTTGCTACGGAGATTATGGATCATATTCATTCTTCTCGATTAGGTCTGAGGAAATTAGCAACTTTAAAAATTGACTTCTCTAAAGCTTTTGACTGCCTATCCTGGAACTTCATCTCGGCTGTGCTTTTTTGTATGGGTTTTCCAATAAAACGGATTAACCTCATCTCCCAGTGCATTTCCATAGTCGAATATAATCTTCTTTTCAATGGCCAAATTGCAAATGTATTCAAGCCCAACAAAGGGATTCGTCAAGGCGACCCTTTATCTCCTTACTTACCTCTACATTCTTTATGTGAATGTATATTCTTTCATGCCTGATCTCTCATCAGGAATCTATCAATAATTGGAAGGGCATCAAATTATGTAGGCCGGCTTATCCCATATCCCATCTTCTATATACTGATGATTCACTGCTTTTCACTGAGGCGTCTATTACGGGCTTCAATGTAGTAAGGGATGTTCTTCAAAAATACTGCGAGTTATCGGGATAGCTAATTAACACTAAAAAATCTAGCATTATTTTTAGTCCCAATGTTCCTCATCCTGATATGCTTCATTTATCTAGCTCAATTAACATATCCTTTGCTGGACGAATTGACAAGTATTTGGGTACATGGGTGGATCCATGGAGGAACAAATCCATCATTTATCAGCATGTTCTCAATTCAATTGATTCAAGAACATTTCATGGAAATCAAAGCTTCTATCACAAGCTAGTTGCCTCACTTTGTTAAATTCAGAACTAGCTGCAGTCAACATTCACATTCTTTCCTACATTAAGCTTTCATTGTCAGTTTGTGAGCAAATTGACAGTCATTGCCTCAATTTCTTCTGGGGTATGAACGACCCATATAATATAATGCACTCTTCTAATAGAAACAATCTTTTCCTTCCGGTCAATCAAGGTGGATTAGGAATTCGACCAATGGAATTGATGAACAAATCTCTTCTAGCAAAGCAGTTATGACGCATAATCTTAGCAGATCAATCATCTATACTTGAAGCTACAAAGGGAAAGAAATATATTGATTGGTCAAAAGAACAATGGCGGCTCAAAAAGCCTTATAACTCTTCATGGTTATAAAATGATATTCTTGAATGTAGTTCCTTCATAACCAACAATCTCAGATTGCAAATTGGTAACGGTATATTTGTCTCTGTCAACCACCCCCTGTGGTAGCTTATGCAAGGCTCAGTCGGAAACTCAGCTGAAATCCAAGCTATTTCTGATCTGCTTACGTATACCCCTTTTTCCTTAGAACCCAGTTCAATGGAACTCTTGCTTAATCATAAGACTTTATCCAGGCCCATCGGCTGATTGCATCTTATCTACCCCCTATTAATTCTTCACGGGAATGATTCTCTCACATGGACAGGAAGTACTTTAGGACTTTATTCGGCAAAATCAGGGTATCATTTACTTTTTAAAGAAAAATTCCCATCCCAACCTGGCATAGATTCCTTTCGAAAATTCCTATGGTCAATCTCTCTCCTTAGAAAACAACTGCTTTTTATATGGAAACTCCTCCATGATGCCATTCCTTCAATGGATGTCTTACAGTCTCACCACTTACTTGTGAATGGCTTATGTTACTTTGGTTGTCCCACAGAAGAATCAATTCACCATACTTTCTTTTCTTGTGACCTAGTTAAGGTAGCTTGGTTTGGAGGATTCTCATTACGACCTCCATGCCACCTCTCTCCGAATGCTGTCCTCGATTGGCTAAAACAATTCCTTCTCATGAATAGAAAAAATGAAGTTTTGATAAAAGACATAATTGCTTTTCTCAATGATGTTTGTAGAAAACGTAATCTGGCGGCCCACAGGGGGGAAATTGCCCGGCCTCAGAATTTCATCATAGATTCCCAATCTCTTGTCGACTTTTCATCAATTGCTTTGCGTTTATCTCAAAGCCTCATCAAGTAGTAGTGATAAAAGGACCTCTTCTCTGAGGCGTTTAAATCAATAGGACAATATGATCAAGAAATGGAAGCTGAATCGCTTGTATCACTGCCGAGCTCTCATACGCTTTGATGGCAACTTTCTGCAAGCTTTCACTTGGCAGTGTTCTATGATCCAAGATCCTATTTTCTCCCTTGCTTGTTTCAGATTAGCTTTGAATTTGATCCACCATTCTGGTCTCCCTGTGGAATGTCTTACAGTTTGGAATGTGGGCAAATGAAGGATTGACTTTTCGGCTTGGGCTCCATCACTGCGACATATCATAGCCAAAGACATTGCCTCACTTCTCAAGCCTTTTTCATTAATTACCATTCAGCAGTTACCTATTGATCAGTATAATGCTTTTAATTTTCCTTTTTTAGGTCTTTTAAGACTGTTGTAATCTCTTATTCCTATTAATTTCATTTTGCCTTTATTTCAAAAAAAAAGTGTGCTAATTTATGAATAAGTAATAATGAGAAAATAGATGAAAAATAGTGTATAAAAGAAATCATAGGCCTTGTAACATACTGGTATGATATCTCCTCAATAAGTAGAAAGTTTTGCAAGTTATTCGATCCCTGTTGTATAATATCACACCGATTGTGAATATCCTTTAATTAAAAAAATAATATACAAAATACATAAAATGGCTAAAGCTCATTTATTATATAGATACAGTCAAATAGGACTTTATAAATAGAGACATGTTTTTTATACACAAATAGAGATATGTAAGCACATTAAAAAAATTTAACAGCTAACAAGTAGGGATATGGGAGTATATTTCAAATTTAATCAAGAAACTAAACCGTACAATTTTAACTTGTTAAAAATCAGTTTTTGTAGATATGGTAATTCACTACAAGAAAATCGGACATTAGTCACGGTTGAAATATGCAATTTGTCACGGTTTTAACCGTGACAAAGAGGCCTTGTCACGGTTTTTAAAACCATGACAAAAACATCCGAGACAAGGAATTTTGTCACGGTTTTTTTTGAACAGTGACAAACAATATCAAAACCGTGACACGGGGAAATATTTGTCACGGTTGAAATCACAAAACCGTGACAAATCCGGTCTTAGAGCTAGCCAATGGTCACGGTTTTAAAAAAACAACCGTGACACAGTTGTCACGGTTTTTAAAAAAAACCGTGACAACTGTGTCACGGTTCTTGAAAGAACCGTGACAGAGGTGTCACGGTTCGTTAGTTGAACCGTGACATCACGGTTCCTTCATCAAGAACCGTGACAGATGTAAATGTCACGGTTCTCGTACGAACCGTGACAGATGTGTCACGGTTTTTACGGAACCGTGACAATATGTCACGGTTGGTTTTATTTTTTTTTTCTTGCAACTTTCTTTTTTATTTTTATTAAACATATTAGAACGAAAATTTTATCAAGTTTTAACACATTTTATTTTTTAACATAATTATTACTTTCCAAAAATATTTGTACAACAAATCATCTATTACTTTTCTCACCACAATTTCATTTTATCATATAACTATAAGATATTTACATTCAGAAAATCAAAAAACACCTGCAACCAAAGAATTTAAACAATTATTTGGCCAAAAAAAGAACAATTAGAAAATGGCTACAAAATATATAAATTAAATATGTATATATATAATTAAAAAAACAAATAGTTCAACAATAATGAAGAAAGAGCAGCACATAGCATTCTAGAGCGGAGAGAACAGATGCGAGAGAAGAAAGAAGCATACAAATGAGTTAGTGGGAGGGACTTTATATACTAAAATCGGACTGCATTTTGTCACGGTTTTCTAATAAAAAACCGTGACAAATGTGTACGGGGGTGTCAGAATGAACCGTGACATATTTGTCACGGTTTACTACCTAAAACCGTGACAAAACGTCAATTTGTCATGGTTCCATATGTAGAACCGTGACAAATTGCCTTTTTGTCACGGTTGAAACTTTAAAACCGTGACACAAGGCGATTTGTCACGGTTTGAAACCGTGACACGTTTGTCACGGTTCCACAAGGGAACCGTGACAAAACGTGTCACGGTTCTAGTATTGAAACCGTGACAAATATGCGTGTCCAACGTCCATATATTACCTTTATTACATATTTGTCACGGTTTATATCTAAAAAACCGTGACAAAGGTTCCAACGGACATATTATTGTAACGGTATAATGTAATATATATAATAACTGGTAATGGGGACATTGCAAAAACGAAAATTCCTTCTTTTCTCAATTGTTTTTCCCTACAACATTTTGCATCAACCCATGGATAAATCATGGATAAAGTTTCCTCGAACGAGTTCCATTTATTTGGATGGATTGAATGGTTTCTTAGATTTTGCTACAACTCATGCTTGTTGTAACGGGAAGATCCTATGTCCATGTCCTAAATGCAAGTGTAAGAAGTGGCATCTACGGCAAATTGTTAGGGAACATTTAATTGTGAAGCCTTTCCCAGTAGGATATACATTTTGGTGTCTACATGGGGAAAAACCCGACATGATATATGATCCGTTTGCTGAAAGTTCGCAAGCAGCAGTTCAATTAGGTGATGAACACAACCCGATTAATGATGCTGTTCGTGATGCTTTTGGCGTTCATCAGGACAACGTGGGCGATGAAGCAGAAGGATCTGATCCAGTGTTTTATAGGAACGACGCAGCTCGTGAGTTTTACCAATTAATGGACGACACAGATAAGTCTTTATATCCTAATTGTAAGAAGTACTCTAAATTATCCTTTCTAGTTAAATTATATCATATAAAGTGCATATGCGGTATATCTGATAAGGGCATATCTATGATACTTGAATTGTTGCATGATGCATTACCCGAAGCGGAGATCTCTCCGTCGTTTTATGAGGCAAAAAAAATTATAAATAAGCTTGGGTTGAACTACGAAAAAATTGATGCATGTCCGAATGATTGTATGTTGTATTGGGGAGACGATGCTGAAAGAGAGACATGTAAGCGGTGTAACGCTTCCAGATACAGACCAGTGCGAAAGGGGAAAAGGCAAAAGAAGAAACCGGCAAAGATTCTCAGATATTTTCCGTTGAAACCTCGATTGCAAAGGCTGTTCATGTCTTCTAAGACGGCTGAGCACATGAGGTGGCATAGCGTTGACAAGAATCCGGATGGCAAGTTAAGACATCCACGTGACGCAGAAGCATGGAAAGCATTCGACCGTGAGTTTCCCTCATTTTCTGCTGATCCAAGAAATGTGCGTCTGGCTCTCGCAACTGATGGGTTCAATCCTTTTGGGAACCTAAGCACGAGTTATAGTATTTGGCCGGTTGTCCTTGTGCCGTATAACTTGCCACCATGGATGTGCATGAAGCAGAGCTCCTTTATTTTGTCCATGATCATTCCAGGGAAAAAAGCACCCGGTAATGATATTGATATCTACCTCCAACCGCTTATGCATGAGCTAATAGCTATGTGGAATGATGGCATAGAAACATATGACGCATTCGACAAGACTCTGTTCAATTTGCGTGCAGCCTTGATGTGGACAATCAGTGACTTTCCGGGCTTAGGGACATTATCTGGATGGAATGTTCATACTGGCCTTGCCTGCCCCACTTGCAATTTTGACTTTGACTCAGTCCGCCTTCCACATAGCCGGAAGTGGTGTTTCATGGGTCATCGACGTTTTTTAGACGGAGGACACAAGTTTAGATTGCAACGGAAGCGTTTTAATGGGAAACAGGAGAAAAGAGCGGCCCCAAAAATATTATCTGGTGTAGAGATTTTAGAGCAGCTTGCAGATGTTGAATTCGAATTTGGAAAGGCTGTTGATTCTGTTAATGTGGGTAGGAAGGTTAACAGGCCGTCATCTTCGCAGCCTCAACAATGGCGCAAGATAAGCGTTTTCTTCACTCTCCCATATTGGCATACCAATTTGTTACGACACAGTCTTGATGTCATGCATATTGAAAAAAATGTGTGTGATAACGTGCTATATACATTGCTTAATGAACCGGGGAAGTCTAAAGACCATCTTCAAGTAAGGAAAGATCTATGTGTCATGGGAGTGCGTCAAGATGCTTGGCCAGATGACAATGATAAATTCCAGCCTACTAAATTCACTCTTACAAAACAAAACAAAGACATCTTCTTGGCGACCTTAAAAAATATTAAAGTTCCTGATGGATATTCAAGCAATATATCACGTTGCATTGATACGCATGCTCGCAAGGTTGCTGGTCTTAAGAGTCATGACTCTCATGTTCTAATGCAGCAACTACTTCCAATGGCAATTAAAAATACACTTCCTCCAGATGTATCCATTGTCCTGGTTGGTCTGTGCACTTTCTTTCGACAGTTGTGTTCAAAGGTTTTGGTGATAGATGAACTTGATCAACTGCAACAAAAAATTATTCTGACACTCTGTCATTTGGAGATGATATTCCCTCCATCCTTTTTCATTGTCATGGTTCACCTAACAATACACCTTGTTCATGAAACAAAGTTAGCTGGCCCACTGCAATATCGATGGATGTATCCAATGGAGAGGTACGTAATTATTTTACTTCTAATTATCATACAAATTTAAACTTCCCAATTGAACTGTTACTGAATCTTTAAACATGTATTATTATGTCTTCCACAGGTTTCTTGGCAAGTTGAAATCTTATGTAAGAAATAAAGCAAGGCCAGAAGGTTCTATAGCTGAAGGCTATTTAGGGGATGAGGTTCTATATTTTTGCTCAAGATATTTCGATGACATAGAGACATCTTTCAACCGTCCACCTCGGGTAGACGATCGTCCTGAAACAAGCATTTCACCTGATGAACCTTTAATCCCGTATGTTGGCAAGGCAGTGGAAGGAAGTGACAATTTCAAACTAACTGAGATGGACAAGCTACAAGCACACCGGCATGTCTTGATAAATTGCAGTCAAGTTGATCCATTCCTACGGTATGAATTACTTTATCCTTAAAGCAAAGCCTACCTTTTGTTTTCGGGCAATGCAATATAATATATCACTCATTTAAATAATTTCTCCAGGGAATTCAGAAGCTATGTCAAACGTCAACTGAGGATCCGGACAAACACATAAGCTGAGGTTGATAAGAGAGTCCACAGAGAATTCCCATCATGGTTCGCGCGTCGAATAATGAATGATCACACTGCACACTCTCCTGATTTGAAAGCTCTTGCAATGGGGCCTTTAGATCACGCAAGAAGATTTACAGCATACAACGTCAACGGTTTCAAATTTTGCACGGTTTTTCGTGATGAAGGCCTATTGACTCAAAACTCGGGCGTTTTTGGCACTTTCGGCACAAGAAGTTATGCGAGCAGCAAAGATGGTACCATGCAGTATGGAGGAGTACCTTATTATGGAAGACTAGTTGATATAATTGAACTTAATTATCAAGGTCGTTTCATGGTTCCACTGTTCAAGTGTTCATGGGCAAACACAACAACTTCAAGAGGATTGAATACAGATGAATTAGGAATCACATCGGTCAATTTCTTTAGGCTAGTTCACACCGACCACTCTGAAGATGATGAGTCATACATTCTAGCATCAGAGGCACAACAGGTTTACTTCGTTGCTGATGAAAAGCATAAGGATTGGCATATGGTTGTTCATCTGAAACCTCGAGATCTCTATGACATGGGCGATGGTGATAACATTACCTACGAGAATGAGCCTTTCGAACAGGCCAATTTTGAGAATTTCCTCCCTGAAGGAGACGGCGATCTTCCTTTAGTTGGGTACGTTACAGTCTTATATTTAAGCATGCGACCTTAACTTTTATTTAATCTAGTTCAATTTCATTGTTGCTAATTAATTTGTGTTCCTTTTGTCAGGGAAGCGGACAACGACTGAGGGTTAGAGTATTAGTATAATTTAATTTGATGTCATAATTTGATGTAATTTATCGGTTGTCCTTTATTTGATGTAATATATATGCACATCTTTTTATCTCTACTTTTCAAAATGTAATAATTAAGATAAAAGAAAGTGTCAAATTGATATACTGACATATTTAAAACAATAAACTTGCAATAATTAAACTACTAAGAAAAATAATTAGAACTTACATTCAAAATTAAACAAAGGTCCAAATTTAAATAAGCAAATGTCCAAATTTAAACAAACACACATACAACATTAAAAAAACTACTGATCATCGTCTTCATCTCCATCATCCGCTGCCTCATCTCGGGGCCTTGAACTAACAACATCATCATCACCTTCAGAAGGCGGAGGGGGCTGGAATCTAAATATTGGAGGAGGTTCAAGCATACTAGGTGGTTCAACTCCAGGGTGGCTCACTGCAAATGAATCTCGTACAAATGCATTCATTTTCTCACGCCATTCGTCCATGTAACCCCCGAACTCATTTACCTGCCTAGTGAAGCTGGCAACACATTCTCCAGATGGATTGACGCACGACTTCTTCTTAACAGAGGAAGTTCCAGCCTTAGACGTACTGCACTTCCCATATATCTTACTGGGACGTGCACCTAACCCCATTCCTCGGACCCGACCGGGGTGCTCTGGAGTGTCAAATGCGGCTCTTAGGGCGGCTATGGGATTCTGTGACTCTCCTGACGCCTCCTCTTGGCTCATGCGCTCCTGAGTTTGTCGGATGCGTTCCTTTACAAATAAGAAATAAATTTGTAATTTGTAATTAAATATATATACCTAATAAATACATGTTCCCATATCACGTTAAATGACTTACAATTTGCCGCTCAGTATGTTCGGAGACAGCACCGCCGTCCCTATGTCTGAGTTATTGTGTATAACTCCCCATAGTTAGTCTGTCTTCCCTCCGTTTCCGCCTCTTCTTCCTGCACAAATTTTAAATTGTAAGTCTCTAAAATCAAATATACAACAAATCAATCAATTCAACAATTTACCCACCAACTCGCTGTATCTAACTGATATGGATTTTGTTCCGAGGGTGTGATTGACGACTTTTTGGGCACGCCTTTCTGCATTCTGCAAAGACAACACCTGATATACAAATACATTTTAAATTAACTTCATTTAATTATGACATCGTGTAATAAATTTTTTAAACATAATTTCGTAAACTGTTTATTAACCCTAGATGCTGGGCTTCTCTTAAAGCGGATAAAACGTTCCCACATATCGGGAGGAACCCCATCTGGCACATTTGCTATAAGCTCATCGTCGGTTTTTGTGCCATCCCCTTTCATTCTATCATAGAGGCGATGCCTCTTACTCTTCCACCCTTCATTCATCTTCATAAAAGCATATTCCATCATTGATGCTTCTTCTTCTATTAAAAACTTTTCCTGTGAATTTCAATTTATCAGATGCTTTATATAAGATTATGATGAATTTAAAAAATTAACTTATTTTTCTAATTTAAATTATTACCTTCACAATCTCATTCCATGCCGCCTCTTTATTTTCTTTGGGGACCTGCTTCCAAGTCTTTTTGTCGAGTGGAAAACCCAGCCACTTCCCGCCTAAATTGGAACAAAATTTGTTGAATAAATTGCCTCCCTCACATTTAGGTTGTCTATATCCATCATTGAAGGGCACTAGAACTCGTAGGCCCCGTCCCAGCTGATATAATGCGGTCACATCCAGCCTCCTCCTGGTGACCCTGCCTTCTTCATCTACAAAATGTCACAAAATAAATAATAATTAAATTAACATTAATTTAATAACTTAACAAAATTTCAACAAATAACAAGATATTATTTTATTTACCTATAACATCAACCGAATATTTGTTTCCCCGTGAAGATGTTTGTGGGGGGCGGGTTGGTTGGTTGTTCATCTCAATATTCATCGTGTCCCCTTCTTCTGGTACTTCCCCTGAGACATGAAAATCGTTGAACAATTCGTCATCCAAATCGAAATCGTCTATACTAAAATTTCCTATATTTGGCGGAATATTAGGAAATTGTGTGTCACTATTCTGTCCGGTTTGACAATTTTGAGACGGTATATAAACTGGTATTCTCCCTCCTCCTCTTCCTCTGTGCCGAGCGTCTCCAGGAGAACCCCCTCTTGGTATTCGTTTATCTCTGCCGGATGACATTTGTATACATAATTCTAATTCAAAGAAAACGACAACGCAAGCGTAAGGTAGATTTTTAACCATTTCCTACCACACTTTAAGGTCACGGTTCGGATGAATTTATAGAAGGAGTAAATTGTCATGGTTTAGGAAAACCGTGACACAATTCTACAGTGTGTCACGATTAAAAACCGTGACCATATGTCACGGTTTCCTTTGGAAACCGTGACAATATGGTTTTGTCACGGTTCTCTTTTGGGAACCGTGACAATGGGTCACGGGTCTCTGGGACCCGTGACCTGATGTCACAGTTCCACATGGAACCGTGACAGTGGGTCACGGGTCCCTGGGACCCGTGACCCATAGTTACGGTTCCAATTGGTCACGGTTCCCAGATGGAATCGTGACATGATGTCACGGTTTTTCTATTGGAACAGTGACAAATTTTTTTTGTCACGGTGTACCAATAGGAAACCGTGACAAAGTGCTAAAAAATTTTAAAAAAAGTAATTTAACGTTTGTCACGGTTTATTATTTGAAAACCGTGACTAATTTGTTCCCTCCAACTTTCCCGCCTGAATTGTCACGGGTTTCTTGGACAAACCGTGACAAATTTGTCAGAATTTTTCCATCCTATTTTTGTCATCATTTTGTCACGGTTTTGTAAACCGTGACATAGGAACCGTGACTATTACACCTTTTTTTTGTAGTGTAAAATCTAAATGAAAGAAATAAGAGAAAATAGGTTAAAAAATTCTCTTACAAATTTTTGTATCTTTATTTACCACCATCGATGGAGTGTGATGGGGAATTTGGTCTCCCCTTGCTTTTATAATTTTATCATTAAAAAGTTAGTAGTGATAATTAACAAGAATTCAAGTACCATTATTTATGCATGGGATTTTATAGAATATTGGTACTTTCTGCATATAAAAACATATTAAATTATTTTTGCTAATAAAATTTTTAAATAAGAACTTTTCAATCAGTTTCCCCGTAACTAGTTTTAGACCGTTATATATAATTTAATTATGATGATATACAGCTTTATTTCTTTTTGAATAAAAAACTATAGTATTTAGCAAGGTTATCAAACCGGACAAACATCTAGACCGGTTGAGACAGTGGGCTAAGGATTAATGGGGATCAGCTCGGAGTCAAATAGGGAGTGAGACCGGTGCAAAATAAAACGATTTAAAAAATAATTTAAAATTTAAATTTAGCATCATACCATCCAAATATTAAATATCAATTCAATATCTTAAATTACCAACAAAATAATCATATATTTATCAAATATTCTTTACAAGTTCTTTGACATATTGACATAATAGTTCAATATATTATTCGTTGACATTATAGTCAGTAATCACTAAATATTCTTCTTAATAAAATTTAAAATAGATAAATGTTAACAAAATATTCCTATCAACAATTATTTAATCACTAAACTAATAGTTGTCGATATCAAAATTATCATCAAAATTAAAAAGACATAAATTATGTAATTTTCAACATCATTTTTTTAAATGCAAACTGGATCAACCCAGCAACTCATCGGGTTGTCCCGAGCCACTCTGGGTTGCCAAAAAGTCGAGTTGATTGCTTTCATGGATCTGTTTCATGGCCAAATTGCCGGGGTTCTGGTTTGGGTTTGCTTACTTGGATATTTAGAGTGTAAAAAAAGGAAAAGGGACAAAATAAATTAATAAGCTGAGGGCATTATGGTCCTTGTACATGTTGGTATGTAGGTGTCTACAATCAAGCATGGAGGTGCCAAAAATTGGAATATGTGCCGTGGTCCACAATATAAGACACTTATAAAAGAGAATAATATGATTGAAAATATTAAATCACTTGAATATTAGTAAATTACTAATCTATCAATTTTGTTTACGTAATTAATCATAAAATGTGGCATTTTGTATTTGCCTCTCTTCTTTAAAATCACACCTAATATAATAGTAAGTTGGAAAAAACTTTAATTTAAAACATATTTAAAAAGTTATTTATGATGAATTAGTTGAAATGACTTAAGCCATAATACTCCATCCATTCCTTATTACAAGAGCCCGAAAATCAAATTACGCTTCTTATAAAAACTAGTAAAAGTAATTAAATATGTCTGAAGTAAATTTTTTTTAATATTGTCCTTATTTATGATAAGACTATTAAGAGAGAGAATATATGAGTATTAATGAATATGAAAAAGAATTAGGACCATAATAAAAAAAATATATTAAATCATGAGATAATCCAATGTAAATTTTTATATTTTAGACCAAATAATTCAAAATTCGATCTCTTGTGGAAGTACTGGAGGGAGTACATTTCACATAACTAACTACCTCCCTACATATCCCCGTTTAATAACTGACAAGCAAGCGAAGTTCCACAGATGCCACAGCACAATGTTATAAATGCTACAAAACCAAAGATAAATACCATAAAAATGGGACCAATTCTTAAATACATCCTCTGCCCCTGCTCTGCAAAATGCCATATCCTTAGGCCCCTCATCTGCAAAACTCAAATATTCAAAAATGAAAGCCCCACATTGGGGTGAGAAAATGAACAATCTAACATCCCCCCTCTATATATAAGATTCCAACTTTTGCTCATCCATAAGCGGCCTTGGCTTTTCCTTCATCCCTTCCTTCAAACTTATTCCTCCCTCCCTCCCTCCCTCCCTCCCTCCCTCCCTCTCTCTCTCTCTCTCTCTCTCTCTCTCACCCACCATAGCTAGAAGCTCCACAAAGACATTAAAGCAATGGCAGTTGAGTGCATAACAAATAACATTCCTTCCATGCCTCACCCACCAAAACATGGAACCAAAGGAGATAAAGAAGAAGAACCTTTGGTTTTTGATGCCTCTCTTCTCAGGCATCAACATCATCTTCCAAAGCAGTTTATATGGCCTGATGAAGAGAAGCCAAGTCTGAATCCTCCTGAGCTGGTTGTTCCACTTGTAGACCTCAGAGGGTTTCTCTCCGGAGACCCTATTGCAGCCATGGAAGCTTCTCGACTTGTGGATGAGGCATGCAGAAAGCATGGCTTCTTCCTTGTTGTTAACCATGGGATTGATTCTACACTGATTTCTGATGCTCATCGTTTCATGGATGACTTCTTTGAGCTTCCCCTGTCTCAGAAACAGAGAGCTCAGAGGAAAACAGGGGAGCACTGTGGTTATGCTAGTAGCTTCACTGGCAGATTCTCCTCTAAACTCCCTTGGAAAGAGACTCTTTCTTTCCAATTCTCAGCAAAAAAACACTCACAAAACCTCGTCAAAGATTACTTATGCCAAAAAATGGGCGACGAGTTCGAGCAATTCGGGTAACACTCATGTTTCATCAATATATTGTTGTATGTCATGCTCTTCATGTTTATTTTTCACTGATGGGTGAATGATTTTTGTTATTATACAGGATGGTTTATCAGGAGTATTGTGAAGCCATGAGCAATCTTTCTTTGGTCATAATGGAGCTTTTGGGAATGAGCCTTGGAGTTGGGAGAAGTTGCTTTAGGGAATTCTTTGATGAGAACAATTCAATAATGAGACTCAATTATTACCCACCTTGTCAAAAACCAGACCTCACTTTAGGCACTGGTCCTCACTGTGATCCAACCTCCTTAACTATTCTTCACCAAGACAAAGTTGGTGGCCTCCAAGTTTATGTCGATAATGAGTGGCATTCCATTAAACCCAATTTCAATGCTTTTGTGGTCAATATTGGTGATACCTTCATGGTATGTTATTAGAAGAAAAACAAATTCCTTTTCTTTTTTCCTGTTCTTGCCTGTTCTTCTAGTGTTTCATACATGATGTGACTAACTTCTTAAACCTTTTTTGGTCTCTCTGATATAGGCTCTTTCAAATGGGAGATACAAGAGTTGCTTGCATAGGGCAGTGGTGAACAGCCAAACAACAAGAAAATCTCTTGCTTTCTTCTTGTGTCCAAGAGATGATAAGGTAGTGACTCCACCAAGTGAATTAGTGGACCATGTGAGCCCAAGGATATACCCGGATTTCACATGGCCTATGCTGCTCGAGTTCACTCAGAAACATTACAGAGCTGACATGAACACCCTCGAGCAATTTTCCAACTGGGTTCAAAGAAACAAGCCATGAAAATCTCAGAGGGAGACACTAATATTTGGGATTTTAACTCTCCCAACAGAAAACAGATGAGTTTTGGTGAAGCAGGGGAGGATGAGAGAAAGGAGTGTTTTTGGGAAATGAAGGCAACATGGAATGTACAAGAATGACAAGAAATGAATAAGATTATTTTGTAGCCTTTATTAGAAGATATTGAATGATTGTTGACTGCAATAATTTAGTGTCTTCATGTAATGTGCATAATAAGTGATATGGTAAATCTAAACCACTTCTTTTCAATACAAAAGTAGCCCTTCTTTCTATTTGCTTTATAGCAAGGAGGACCTACTTGGTACAACAAATTAAAGACCACCCATAAGTTATGAGATTATGTAGGATTCTTCACCCTTGGATCACTGTCCTAAACTTTACATTAATTATTAGATATATCAACCAAATAGGGCATTGGTCTTTGATAAGTGCTTTAAGAGAGGGACTTGTCTACCTTTCCCCCCTCATTCTTTTGTTTTTTTCTTCTGTGAAAGGAAAAAATTGCTCCTAATTTGAATTTTTTGATATTATACCTAATTACACATTTTTACAAGCTCTCTTTGGCTCCTAATGAAGACAACCCTATAGGCTTAATTTCTCTTCAGGGTTTGAAGAGTTTATGCTTCCAATGCTTCAAACAGTACATAGTCCTTAATTTCTTGGTTTGATTGTATGCTGAATGTGATGAAATGAAAAAGTGAGCTGAATAAAATTAGTAATTTTATAAGCATGAAAGATCAATTATACCCTTATAATGAATGGAATAGCTACGAGTATGGAGAGGGCTAACCGGCTAAGAGTAGAGGTGAAATGTTCAAACCCTTCTGATTTATTTGAAAAGGAAAAATTTAATGAGGTCTAAAGCAAGGGATTTGATATTGCAGAAGTTCCAAAGACATGTGAGGAGTATAAACCTCTTATCATCTTTGGCATTGGAACTACTTAGTTCTTATTAAAATTCAAAGTAAGACCTTTATGTGTTACTTCCTCTATTCCTAAGCATATGATCTATTTAGGGAGGTGAGCTTGTTCTTAAATATAAAACTTATTTCTATTTGATCTTAATTTGTCTCTTAATTATCTATATTGATGCTTCTCAATAATAAACAAGCAAGAGATGGAAGGTGGGAATAAAGATAAGTGGTTAGGGTTTTCTGATAATATAATGTGATTATAACCAACTTAATTAACATCCTTAATCTAATCAAATTAGGTAAATATGTCTTATATTTAGGAATGGAGGGAGTAAAATTTTCCTAAATAACCCATTTTAAGGAACCAAACATAGATCATTAGTGTGACTTAATAATGAATGATAATTAACAAAAAATGACAATTTGCTAATGAATCCTATGTTACATCTCTTAGTGCAACAATATGGGTTATTTCTTTATTGCAAATTTGCAATGCTCTTGGAGCTATTAAGGAATAAGGTCAAAAAACCAGCAAATAAGTCCAATATAACAGGTGGCCCACAGTTTGAATGATTCGGAGGTACAGTAAACAAAAATCCATATAGGAATTGCATGTTTTGGTTTTATTATTATTTAGATGTATCATGCCTGGAAATTTGGAGTCTTATGCAAATTGGATGCAAAAGAAATACTGTCTTTCAATGCTGCAACATTCCTTTGGTGATTATTTTTTAATCCTTATCCTCCACTGAAGAAATAAATAAATAAATGAAGCAATACTAAAAATGAAAGGGACAATTGCACATAAGTCCCAAGTAAGAGAATTAATTTCAGAGAGGTCCCAAAGAGTTGTTAATGATAGCTATTAACAACTACAATAGCCTTGGTTAACAAGTGAAGGAGTTGTTAATGGACCTGTTTGAAATTAATTCTCTTGCTTGGGACCTATTTGCAATTCTCCCAAAATGAAAACAATAATAGTCTATGGTGTCCTGTCTATGTAATCACTCAAACTTTACAGTTTATACAGATGTAGAATTCTGACTTCTGAGTTTTAAATCTAAATTTCAGAACATTGATTTACATAGATAACCTTGAGTTGCACTAAATGTTACGCATTAATACATATTTAATATGAAGATAGCAAGTGATAAGGGGTATTCGATATAGAAATTAAAAATGGGTATATAATTTTTTTTTTTTCATCACAAAGGAAATATATAAAAGCATATATAGCCGCCACAAGTAAGGACAATGACAGTCCCATTCCTCTACTTCCTTCCAAAAGGCCCGCATCACGTGCCCTCCATTTCTTGTTTCTTCTTGCAATCCAACTCTTCGAATTTCATTATTTTCATAATATATTATGTTACAGGATAAACATTTATTTATATACAATAAACATTTGCAGTGTTCAGGACAAATATAAAACCACTCCAAAAACGACACTTCTCAGGATTTCTGTATTGGATCCCTCCTTCTCGCTCAATATGACCTGTATACCATCATCATGTATCCGTTAATTTGCTTTACATCCATCTTCTTTCATATATATCCTTCTGTTTTCTCAATAATTAGAGGTTGGGATAAGCTTTTTTGATCACCAGATCCCTCCATGCATGTGATCTTATATATATGCTTGAAAATTAAACTCAAATTATTGTCTAAGTGTCATTTTCTTGTATTCGCAAAGCAGCTGTCACTACAAAATAAAAAAAAAACAGTAGATGGTGACAAAATTGGAGACAAAGTTCATCAGAAACTAGACTGTAACTAAATAATTAGCAACATAATTTTATTTTTACAGACTGAAATCTATCACTAATTCACTGTTTTTTTTTTTTTTTTGTAGTGTGTTAGTACTTAAAAGTTTTTCTCTTAATATTGCCTTAAAAATATGCAAAGGGGAGCAACGTCACCATTATCATAAAAACAAATGTCAACTGTGAACATGAATTTTTTAACCATTAGCATTAGTTTTTTAATATATAATTATTTATAGTGATATGACTACTTTGTAAACAACTAATTGTAATATTGAGCCAAAAAAATATAAAGTCTTGAGGATATGCGAAGACTTTCAGATAAAAAAATGACCCTTAATCAGCCTTATTGGCTTATAGAAGAATTAGTTTAATGGTGCAGGGTTTTAATGTCCCATAAGTTATATCAGTTTTTAAGATCTCTCTAAACATTTTATATACATAAATTTTACACAACTGCACAATGATCTCATCATATTAGAAGCACATAAGTACCGATTAAGTCTAATCTCAATGATAACTACTATCGGTGAGAGAAATAACGAACCATTCGCGACATTTTTTAAATTCTTACATGGCCAAGAAGAAGCGCAGGAGAAATAGAAGAGATCGAGCATCTTAATCTGGGAATTCAACAGTAGAGAAAGGACAAAACATGTGGTTGTTGTTATTGATGATTGAGTAATTATTTATTTATATAGCTATAGGAAGACGATATGGTGAGAAAAACAAAACTAACAATCAATAATTACAACAACTATATAATAGACACAAAATTTGTAGTTTTTAACTTTCATGTACGCCACGCACAAATACATTAATTATTACATTTGAATCTCAATATTATCTCTTTGAATTGAAAGTCTATCTGCTAACCTCAGTTCTAGGGTAGTGTTGCATATATTCTTCAAACATATATTTATGACCTGTATATATAATTTGCATTGCATGCAAACCACAAACAGCTATCAATTATTAAAAGACATAAATCTTGTAGGAGCATTTGGAGCAAATCTCCATGGCTAGCTACACCAAACCCACCTTGATTGCAATATATGTTTATGTGTTGTTATTTAATTTTCAAAGATCTAGCCTACCTTCACCTGCTATTTTGCTTATTTCAAAATTATTATGTTCAACTCCTTCTCTGAGTAACTTAATATCTATACACAGCTGCATGTGCGGCCTTCTATGTAAGTTTTCATGCAATTAATTAATTAATGTATGATAAACCTGTCAATGATTTTGTAATCTAATGGTATGAGGATTTCTTTGTAAATGGGTGGCTGCGAGATTGATCTCACTAACTTTAAACCGTTAATACTTGACCTTTAATTCAACAAATGATGTAGGACGATCCCTTACCGATAAACTGTCAGGGGTCTCTCCACTACATAGTCTCTCCATTTTCTCTTCACTTAATATGTTTATTATCATTGGATTCGCTTTTAATCGTCGATATCTATTACAATGTTAAAATATTATTATCTATTTATTGTTGATTGTATAATATGTTTACAATTGTATTAGATCTCAACCATTAAAAATAAATCCAATTATAGAAATACTAAGTGGAGAGGAAATGGAGAGATTATACCGTAGAAAAGCCTCTGGCTAATCAATAAGTTTAAAATATATGATAAAAGATTCTCTCAAATTTATTTTCTCAATCAATGAAAGTTTACTGATGAAGTGGTTTAATTATACTTATTATATTAAAAATAAATAATAATCCCGTTTCAAAATTAAAATTACTATTAATCACATAGAAAATGTAATTTTATTAAGTAAGAATTAATAATACTATTTATATATATATATATATATATATCAGGGAAGTTTCTAAAACATATATAAAATGCCCAAGGAATAATATGATGTTTTGAAATAGAAGAGGTATCAAGTACCCGATTAAAATAAATTAGTAGTTTCTATTCAAGAGTTGAATAAGCCAAAAATACTTGAAAGATTAGATCACATTTTATTTTCATTGGCTAAGTTGGCCATACGAGAACCATTAATAGCAGCACCAGAAAAACGACAAAAGGATGATGAGATCGAGTTGGTGATGATAAGTGATTAAAATAATTAAAAGCAGCACTCCTTTATTTTGATACTCTCACTTGAATTCTTATTCCATAATTACGTGCCAGGATGTCCAACGTACACATAACTGCTTAATCAAACGGACAAAATCTTTTTTCTTCCATGGTCTTGTCGTTTCTTTCGTTGTAATTAGTGGGGTGTAGATATATAGGTAAATGTTAATGTATTGAGAGTAGGAAACGACAAACGTTCTCTATTAATCTTTTATTAATTTTTTTGATTAGAAAACGACAAAGCGTTGATATACATGCACATCCCGGTCCTTTTCTAGACTGTTTTAATATAGGGGGTAAACAGTTGAGTTTGTTGCTGTTGTTGTTTTTTTTTTTTTTTTTTTTTTTTTGAAAAAGTTGAGTTTGTTGTTTAATATGCTTTTATTCGTAAATTTGGTAAGATCTAGGGTTTGCCACGTAACTTAAGACTAGTATTGTCCGAAAAAGATATGAATCATGTGGGTGAGCTTGCGAAAATGCCTTCGATCAATCAAGTTTTTGTTCCTTCTGTTGTTTAGATTTTAAATTTTGTTAGGAATTACAATTTGAGAACGATATGATGGAATAGATGATTTTGTCATGTAATGTCTCTCTTAATCAATATTCACAATAATAACCCGATTTGTAGTGTGTCCATTGCCTATTAAATATAATTTTTGATTAGGTAGTGATTCGATCAAACACATACACACGCCATGAAGTTTGACACATGTAGTTAATATTAGAAATAACATACTATTGGATTATTAGTGCTTATCCTGATTAATCCCATATGTCAATTCCTTTTGCCTATCACAATCATTAGCATAAATAGCTTTTACTACTGAATATACGTAATATTTTTCCGTCAATTAAAAGGAAAACGGCGTTATTTAAAAGATAGTTGAAACCTAATTAAGTTAGTCGCGTTTACATAAAACCTATCAACTCCGTCATTACATATTGACCTATGGGTTTAAGTGTACCTTTTTGTTTCGATGTTAGCCATTGTATAGATATTTAGCCTAATTAAATCCTATAAGATCATTTAAATTATCACGGGCCCAAATTACATCCCTAAAATGAAGAATTACAAAAAAAATATTAGCCCTTTTCGTGAAAATAACAAAGATACAATTGAGTGTTGTAGCACATAGAAAACTTATATTGCTATAAAGAATTGGTGTAACGGATTTAGAATTGTTGGCTTAGTTGAAAAAGAATTAATCCAAATCGAGTTGAATATAATTAATAACAGTCATATCATCATCATGAGCAGCAAAACAAGCTGCTATAACAATGATTTAGATGAGTAATACTTCCTGCAGTCTTAAATATAAGGGGGTAATGTAACAAATTTTTTGGTCCAAAATATAAGAAGTAATATGTAAAAGTCAAAGTAATAAATGCATGTTTTTCATTTGTACCTTTGTACTATATTAATAAATACAAGGAGGGGAGAGAAAGTGTGTATAATAAATGAGTAAGGGTAAAAATGGAAAATTTTATTAAACATACCCATAATAAATAATTCCAACATATTTTATTGGTATGTGTAAAAATGTTGACTACCTATTATAATAGAGATTAGATAGAGTATATGACATAAACCACAGAATTAGCACACGGTATATATATTTTTACATGCGCTGTTGGATTTAATTACTAGACTATAGAAAAAAGACAAATAACAGAAAAGCAAGCAATTAAACAAATTAGCGGAAACAAATATTATGGTCCCAAGGATTAGGTTTATCCATGTGCTACTTCTCGGTTTTTTAAGGTACAATGAGACAAGTGTTGAGGCTTGGTTCTAAATTTCATGGTGACCACCTTAACAGCTAGATTTGTGGCATTCCCTCCTTTTTTCGAACTTTGTAAACATTTTAGTCATCTGATCCTATTTATAAGTCACTTTCAGCATATTTCATACAGACCAAGGAAAGCCTTAAAACTCATTAACTTTCCACTAAAATCCAACAAATTTACAACTTTATCCATATTAAATATCCACTATACCACATGAAAATAAAGTCAACACATAATAAATAAAGGGTAAACTTGTACAGCCATACTCAATATTTAATTAGGTGACTTATATATAGGACCAAATAAAATCTTCTCTCTCTGCCCTATAAATAGGACCGGAGGAGTACAACGTAACGCAATTTTAATTTCTGTCTTCTACTAGCCACTTTTAAAAAGCCTGCAAGAAGATAATGAATCAAATCATTCTTTTATAGGGAAAGATTTAAAAATAATGTTTTAGACATGGGGTTCGTTTGTATGTTCAAATATATATCATACATTGAATCCCTTATGTGATTTGAAATTGTCCATTGATCGATGTATATTAAATTGACCCGTCTTGGTTCAAAACTGGATTCAACTGACTAATTAAGTAATTTTTCATCAAGATAAGATGTGAAATCAATGGTTGAATCAATCTGGCAATCACATCTGAATTCCCAATTATCGTAGAGCCTCTTTCTTGTCACTTCTCTACGTTGTTTCTAGTTTGTTGGTTAAGTTCAGTGCAAAGCATCAATATGACACCTTTTAAAATAAAAACTTGACGGTTGACACTGTAAATTTTATTCAAATATTCATCTATTTTTCAGTTGCATGATAATTTTCTTTAAACTAAGTACATACTACAATTGATGGCACTGATGAGGCTAATTACACATAAAATTTTCTTTAAATTGATTACTTGAAATTGTTTCCTTCAATGTTATTATTTTTGTCCACCAGCTGCAAAAGCTAAGTTCTACATTCCCGGTTTTTTTTTTTTTGCCACAAATACTGTTAATTTTAATTAATATAATTTTTTGCATATAGAATAAAATATTTCCCGTAAATATAATGGAATACATTATTGCACTCAAAACTATAGATTAATTCATGTAAAACCACCGTCAATATTGTTGGTTTGTTTGCTACACAGCCAAATACTTTGTCCGATTATATAGAAGAAGGCCATTGTCAATTTTGGTTCTCTATAAATCATTGTCCATTTTTAATAACTTGTATTTTTCCTGAATTTTTAATAACGTGTTAGGCAAGAGCAATATATGCCTGTATGGTACCCCAATGAACTATCAAAACAGATTTTGTTTTGGGCAAAAAAACGAAAAGAAAAAACAGATTTTGTTTGATACTATTTAATTTGGACTTATACATGTAAACCCATATGAGGGCCCAAATAACCCAACCTTTCAGGGGACTATACATGTAAACCCATTGAAGGCCCCATTTTGACAGCTAAAACTGACTCATTACTTTCTTTCCCCTTTCAACCTCATCACTCGACAAAATTATTTTGGATTTTCATTATGACACATTTGAGAGATAATACAGAAAAAATTGCTAAGGTCCCAAAAAATTAAATTAAATTACTCAAAACTCCAGTAATAACTGAACAGCACGGATGATGACAAGTACCAGTACAGAAAATATTAATAGGTCTTTGCTATTTAGGTGTCATTAGGATTTTTCTAGTAATTGAATTCCTTCTTCAGTAATTTTCTCAGTGATAAGAAAAGACAATTTGTATAAACACTAATGCAATATTTTGACTTACTGTAAATACGCAACCAAGCGCTTAAATACACGTCCTAATTAGGAAAGGAGAATGTCAATAGATGGAGGGGGTATAAGCAATTTTACCTGTGGTATTTCTGCCAAAATTTAAATCCTATGTAGGATTTCCATTTCCAAGTTAGCCGAGTCACTCGCATTTTGATCCCAATCACAATAACCTCCTAATCACACATATCGAAGAAGACTAAATTATGTAAACTTCCAAATTTTGATTTGTAATCTTTAAAAAATGGGTGGTATCCGGCATCCTCGAGTCAATAAGTAGAACCCAATCAACGTTTATATTGTTCTCTGCTATCACATGACCTCACATTCGCACATAGCAGAAATTCAACTATTGTTTTACACTACAGTCATGTGTAGACAGCCGAAATGTTATTATTCAATTAATCTTCAATTGCAAATCATTCACAGATATGGGATACTCCCTCCCTCACTATATATAAGAACTCAAGAGGGTAAAACCGGGCAAATCAAGAAAGCAGTTAAAAGTCATAAATATATCTGAGATAATTTTTGTTTCTCAAATTTATCTTTATTTATAATGGGTATATAAGAGAGAAAAATATGATGATAATAATAGAAATGAGTAAAGAAGAGAATGTTAACAAAGAAAACAATGACGGGTGAAACAAAAAAGACTCATTAAATTTATACTCTGATAAATCTAGATAAGCTCTTATATAAAAGGACAAACCCATTTAAATTTTGGATTAAAAAGGAACGAAACAAAATAGTAACAGTTGAAGTGGATCAACACTAAACAACACGCAGGAGTAAACGACGACGTTTCATGATGATATGAATTCCTTCACAACCTCATACAGCTCCTTAGCTTTGTGAAGATCACGATCTTGAATGCCATGATAACCTCCTTCCGTGAAATGCGCCACCACCTTCACCTTCCTCTCTCTCATCATCTTCACCAATGTCTTCTGCCTATCCACAAGTGGGTCCCCCCCTGTCCCCGTAACCAATACCCTCCATCCCAACCGTCCAATCCTCCCCACTCTCTGCGGCCCATCTCCCACCGTCGGATTACAATACTCATGATCCCGGTCAACCCCCACAGGCAACGACAACTTCCACAGCAAATCCCCCACACACAACGCCAGCCTCTTATCATCCACCATCCTCACCTCAGATCCAGTCCTCTGGACCCCACCAAAGAACGGCTGAACCAATATCAGCCCTCTAATCTTCAACGGCTCAAGATCCGCCACGTCATCAGCCGCACGTAGCCCCGCGAAGTAGGCTATATTTCCCCCAGCACTGCTCCCCATGAGATAACACATGGAATAATCCGCATGTTGTCTCAACAAGCCATCATGAGGAGAGGTTTTGATCCAATGAAGAGCCTCCACGGCATCATCGTAGGCCGCCGGGAGACGGTGCTCCGGGGCGAGGCGGTACTCGACGGAGACGATGACAGCGTGGAGGTGGTGGGCCATGTTGAAGCAGAAAGTGTGGAACATGGTGGAGGATGCACTGAGGAAGAGGAAGCCGCCGCCATGGAAGAAGAGGACTAGGGGGAGATTTTTCTTGGAGGGGAGGGCATTATGGGGAATGAAAATGCGGGCCCACGTGTGTTTGGAGGGATTTATGATGATGTCTTTGGAGAGAACGGAGATGGGGAGGGTGGGATCTGGTGCGGGAGGGGTTATAGGATTGGGATTGAGGCGTGTGAGAGAGCCGTTTGGGTTGAGGATGATGTTGAGCTTGTGGTATGCTTCTGCTTCTGAACACGGCTTTTGGTGTCTTGATTTGGAGTGATAAGCTGTGGAATGGAGAGAGTATAGTGAGATTATAATGAGTGTGGTTGAACAAAAGAGATTGAAGAAGTTGAAGTGTTGTGATGAAGGGAAGAGATTCTTCATGGCCATGGAGGGTATTCAATTATTGACTTCAAGAAGATGGCTCTTTTTGCTCCAATATATGATATACTCCTATCATGTTATCTCATTCCTGTTGCTTGTCTGTAAGATGCCAGGTTTTTTGTCCTTACATATTATTTGGAATTACAATTTTTGGCATGTCACATGCTTCACAGGATGCACAACAAATGGTATATGGGCTATTTATTTAGTGGGCTCTCCGGATTGGGCTTCACGTACTTCAAACAAACACATGCATTATTTCATGAATACCAATAAATAAACAAAAACTGCTCATCGTAAAAAAAAATCTGTGGAATCGTGCCTTCTCTCTATAAAGGGAGAGGGTTTGATCCTCTGCTGGTCGCACTGAGTTAAACCTGAACCCCTGCTTAAAATTTAAGTAAAAAGATAAAACCAAACAAAATCTAACTCATTGTTCGTTGTCGAACGAGAACAAACTTGAAGGTAAGATTAGACGAATCTCCATATACGACAATATTTAAATGTGCAAATAATTGACATCAAGTTGCATTAAAAATAAGTAGTCAAACCTTTGTAGAAGAAATCAAATGTCTGAGTCCTGTTAAAAAGGTAGTAAAACAAGCCAATCAAAGTCCAAAACTGTACACTCTTATCGATCAATTAACCAGAAAATAAGGTTTTCAATTATAATACTTCTTTCAATCCTCCTGAATATAATATCACTTTGATTTTTTTTTAAAGTTAAGGAAGTAAATTAGACCATTAAATTATAATATATGTTACATGTAATTAGATTATATGTTAGTTTATAAGTAGAATAAATTAGTTTTGAGGAAAAAATAAATATAAACAATTTAAAGTAATTAATTTTGCATAATGAATTTCTCTAAAAAAGTCAAAGTGATCTTATAATTAGGACCGGAAGGAGTACAACTAAATCTGAATGATGAAAAAAACAACTGTTGCATATAAAAGTCACATTTGTCCCAACAAATGAATGATTGTAAAAAAGAAGCTAAGCAACCGTTGCGGTGAAATACACCACATTTGTCCTAAGTTGAGGCTTTTTCTATACAAGCCCTCAATACAATTCCATTTCTATACATTAACAATGAAAAATGGAATTCAAATTTAGGGACCGAGCAGAGCTGTAAAATTTATGAAGGGAGCATATGAAAGTAGAAACTAGATGGGAAGAGCTCTAACCTCTTTCAATACTATCACAATCATCACAAGGAAGCTTTGCCAGAACTTTAGTTTGGGCTTTTGATTTCTTGAGGCTTGTTGATTAAGAGAGGTAAGAATATTGGTGTTACGAAAGACCCCAAATTAAATCCCCATTTTTGTGTCCACAAAAATTGAAATCCACGGTGAAAAAAGGATAAGAAAAACCAAAATCTTGTAATCACAGACGAAAATAAAGCAGAAAACTCTCATCACAGAGATATCACAGAATTGTTGGGTTTTATGTAGAGCCGGTAATACGGGTCAAAGCCCGTGGGCCAACCCGAAACCCGTAAAAAAAATATGGTTATGGGTTTGAAAAAATAGGGCCCATATTAAAATGGGTATTTTGGGCCCGAACCCGTCAAACCCGAGCCCGTGACAGGCTAACCCATTAAACCCGTGGGCTAACCCGAACCCGTTTTCCTTTTTCTTTCTTTTTTTTTTATTTTAAAATAAAATCAAATTAAACCCTAATAGTCTAAAGTAATACCCTTCCCTTCTTGACTTCCTCACTCAGTCACTCAGTCACTCACCTTCTTTCATCTCACTCTCATGTTGGAATAAATATCAGGTTTATCGTTTAACTATGGTAGAAAGAATTTAACTACACTTTATAAAAAGCTCTACCATGGTTAAAAGAGAACAACATCACTTTATAAAACATTAACCATGATAGAAAAATGACAAGATATAATTTTTTAAAATACTATCATAGTTAAAATGAATTAACCTCGGTTGTAACATCCTGATTTTTAATTAGTATAATTTAAACAGCTTTAAGAAATAATTATTTATGATAAATAAGATTTATTGAATGTTTATTGGAGTAAATGCTATTTACCCAAAATCTGATTTGTTTAAGGGAAGGAGAATTAAATAATATATATATATATATATATATATAAATTACAAATGTAGGAAAAAGAAAGTAAAGGAAAAGGAATATACACACACATATTACGTCCTCTCTTGTATATATGTATATATATTAAAAAAAAATAGAGAGAGAGAGGTGGAAAAGAAGAATGTAAAGACTAAAAAAAAAGAAAAATTAATAAAATACAGCGGCACTTTCTCTCTTTGCAGTCTAAAATTCTATCATATAAGTTCAAATAGGTAATTAAGTCTACTTTTTTTCAGAAATTTTTTTTCATGAAAGTTGTTATGTATAATTTTGTCTTTATAATTATGCCATTTTTGCACTGATTTGGATAAATTTTTGGGTTAGAATTTTGAGTATGTTTTGAGTTTTGATAATAGAAGATTATAGGGATATAGAGTTAAATTAGAAAATAATTTTCATCATTCAGATTTTTCATTTGATGACAGTACAAATTTGAAATCATTTTTCTTATTAAAAGCTCTATGTTTTATGCTTTAGATGTTTTTTGAACCAATGAAACTTGGGATAAATAATTAATTTGAGATATGTAATGTACTATATATTAAAGTGCTGATATTGTGTAATGTGAAACAAACTACAGATTTGTTACTTAAGATCTTTGTTATAATAGAATTAATTTATTAGGCAAATGAATTGTGTGGTTCATTGATGTGTAGGGATTTGTTGTATTTTGGAATATTTGAAATTGAACAATATATTCTATGTTTTACTATCATTATTGTTATTTGTAATGTGTTGTATATTTGTATTAAAACTTTGAACTTGAATTTATAATCTTATGTTGTATATTTGTATTATAATTATATTGTAAACCCCGGTCCTCGAGGGGCTCATTCGAAGAAAAGAAAAAAAAAAGTGATAAAAAATGGCTTAAAAACGGGCTTTTTTGGGCCCGCCCGAAACCCGAACAAGATGGTTCGGGCCAAAAAATCAAGCTCATATTCAAAACGGGTTTTGTTGGGCCCGGCCCATTTTTTCATGGGTTTTTTGGGGCCCGGCCCGAACCCGACAGGCCCGCCCATATTACCAGCTCTAGTTTTATGTTTACACAAGTGATACAACTTTTGGCAGACACCTTCAAGGCCTTATGCTTACCCCCATCACATCTGCAATTAGAATCATTCTCAATCGCCGTCCCCAGTTAGCTTACTCATATCGTCTTCATTGTTGCACCTTCGTTGTTTATCGGTATGCCTTCAGCTTCTTTCTCTCAAGGGCAATTTTGTTATTTCCTAAACATATCTATTTGACTTGAAGGACCTTAGTCCATGAAGTCCATCTGTCCAATTGATTTATTGAAGGGGGATTTTGAACCAATTTTCCCCTAGGTTATAATCATATGTGGTGGTGAGTTAATTTACATTATTTCCTTTTCTTTTCTTCAGTTTTTTTTTTAAAAGGGAACTGCCCACAACCAGCTTGGTAAAAAATGAGTGTAAATTACATGAAAATCACTAAAAGAGAACGACAGAAAAATATCTTCTGAATTTTAAAATTTCATATAGGTGATCGATTTATAGTTATTAATATCGTTATTCAACTAGTTAATACCTTTACTCAACTAATTAATATCTCCTGTTTAAGATTTTGAAATTTAAAAGTTATTTTTTTTATCATTTTCATAAAATCAAATATTAAATTTTACAAAAAATATACTTTAATACATCCATGGCACAGCGGCAACCACTTGTCATTCATCAGCCTCACTTCAGATATACCCGATCGAAGAATGGTTGAACCAATATCAGCCCTAGGTGTAACATCCTGAATTTTTAAATTACCAATAAATGTGTATAATTCCCAAATTTAGGAAAGAGGCAATAAGGAATCATTTAAAGTTCTCAGGTGTCTCTAGAAAAATACATTAGCTTTATAAACAGATTCACAAGTGTAAGGTATTTTTGGAAGATTTTAAAATTGATTTTCATTATGAATTAAGACGGAATGATTGGATATTTATTTCTAATTTAAAAAATTAGGGAAATTATTTTTAAAGCTTGAAGGAACTTTAAGGGAAATAAAATTTCCTAATCTAACATAAGAATGAATTTCAGGAAAATAATATAATCTGTTAGGCCTTAATTGTAAACTATTTCAAATTTTAGGGCACTTTAGATTATGTACTAATTGCAAAGTGATTCCTGGGCATGAGGAGACCGCTCAACATAGACTTCTAGTTCTTGATATGAGAATTAAAAGTATAAGACAAAGGCGCCGAGCAGTTTTGAAACGAAAGATCAAGTGGTGGCAGTTAAAGGGGGAGAAGCGAGATATTTTTAAGAGAAATCTATTGGATGAAGGGTATGGGAGCCACAAGGAAATGCTAACAGCATGTGAAAGAATATGGCTACAAAGATTGAAATGGTTGCTAAAGCTACTTTAGGAGAATCAAAAGGTTTTGGACCACGAGATAAGGAAACTTGGTGGTGGGACAAGGATGTCCAAGAAAAGGTGCGGAATAAAAAAAATTGTTTTAAGGCTATACACTTGTGTAATAATACTGAAAATTAGGAAAAGTACCGCTTAGCTAAAAAGGAGACTAAGAAGGCAGTGAGTGAAACTCGTGCTAAAGCATATGAGGGGTTTTATAAGGAGTTAAGGACAAAGGCTGGGGGAACAAAAGATTTACAAAATCGCAAAGAGTAGGGAGAGAAATTCCAGAGATTTGGATCAAGTAAGATGTACTCCCTCCGTCCCTATATATAAGCTTCACTTTTGTGAATAGGTGTGTCCCAAAATATAAGCTTCACTTTTCTTTTGTCTTAGCATTTATTGTCTTTTTTCCAGTTTTACCCTTTGTTGACAGTATATATTATAATTGTGCTTTTTCATTTTTTTTTTAAGTCTCAAAATCTGTGAATAGGTGGAGTAATTTTTTGACCAATCAGTATATTTCATTTAAGTGAAGCAACGGCTGAGGAATCTATTCACGATGGAGAGGGAGGGAAATTGCCTTAAATGAACCAATAAAGACTCTTCTTCACGAGGGAGGGAGTGACGCTTCATGGACAGGGAGGGAGTATTTCACGAGAGAGCATAGTGTTAGAGGCATAAATTCTGAAGGGAAAAAAATTCTGGCATATGGAGAAGGCAAACAGTGTTTCGATTTCCAAAAAAAAATTGCTCAATATTGATCTCAATAAACTACCAGATGAAGCCATTGCAATGGACATAGACGAGCTTGCGGAAGACGGTGTCGTTGATTATACAGATGCCATTGTGGAAGATTCTTATGAGAAGGATGCCCCAGCTGACATGAATGATGAAGAGATCATTTCTTTAAGGAAAGATGAGCTCACTGTAAACAAAAAGGATGAACCTAATGATCCCCTTCCAACGTCAAGTGCAGAGAAAAATAAGCTACAGATCGACCTTAATGAATACCCAGAGGAGGGGCCTGACTTTGGATTTAAAAGTGCAGAGTTGAACAAAGAATTTCTGACTTTGTTGAGGATTTATTTTGGTAGATATCCTTAAGGCATAAACTGGGCATATGTTAGAGGAATGTTTCTTTTTGGTAGATATCCGTAAGGCTCTGTTTTGATTATTATATAAACTAAGCATATCCTTAAGGCTCTGTTTTGATGTTTGATAATAATATAAACTACTGGACCTATCCTTAAGGCTCTGTTTTGATGTTTGATGATTATATAAACTGGACATATCCTTGAGGCTCTGTTTTGATGATTATATAAACTGGGCATATACTTAAGGCTGTGTTACGATGATTATATAAACTGGGCATCTACAAGGACTTGTTTGTCCCTTGCATCACCACACACATCCATTAATCACATGTACAAGGACTTGTTTGTCCCTTGCAAGTTGCAACGCAAGACACATGCTCATGTAAGATGAGAGCATGACTTCACTTTGGTGCATCATCATTTGGTTTATACACATATGAAATAAGTTTGAAAATATACTGATACAAATATATCTATATGTATTTATATACATACATATGTGTATATATATTTATAAAAATCTTTTTTTTTATTTTAATCTCCTTAAATAGATTTCAAAATTTCGTACCTCTTCAATTGTATTTTGTTTCATCAATAAAAAAAGCATGTGCATGTTCATTACTAGAATCGTAATAGTAAGAAATAAAATTCATAATATTGATAAAACAAACAAATAAAACTCTATAATCCACCACTAGAATCATTGAAGCATTTCTAAAACTTCTACAACCAGTGAAGACTCACAACTAAGTTGCATTGGAAGTGTATCTTTGTGCTCGACATCTTTCCTCAAGTGTGGCAATTTGTGATTGTTTGATCCTTTTGACTTCATTATCTCAATCATGTTTGCTTGAAGAGTTAGGAAAATTTTTTCTGAATTTTTGATTGAAAATTCTTCAAATGATTTTTCCACTGTCTCAATGAGGCTCTCCACTGAGTTTGCGGCTTCCTTTTGTTGCAAAGATTGAATGGCCCTAAAGAAACCTAAATCTAACACATTCAAATCAGGAGAATTGGGAGGTTGAAATGTTAGACGTATGTCAAATCCATCCTCATTGGCTACACGGCAAAAATCTTCATCATCTATATGAACATGACACCTCGCATTATCTTGTTGAATGAAAATTGTCTTCCCTAAATCTTCAATTGGCCATTTATCTTTTATGGCTGGTAAAACCTTCTCGATTAACCACTTCTTACACACCTCTTTTGTAACAGAAGTGATAGGTTTCTTTTCTAATGTGCCCGCAACTCTATTAGCGCTAGTCCTTCTAGCTTCTTGTTCATAAACAAGAGGAAAAACACCGATCTTTCCTGAGAATGTTTCTTTCCCCTCATCATCGAACCTGGGTCTAGCCACCGCAACTAAGAACATAATTTTCACAATAAAGTTTTTATTTTTGCATGTACGGTATGGCTCATCTTCATTTGGATGTAAGTAGCAAGTCATGGTCTTCTTTTTAAGATAGAACCACTTCTCATCAATGTGGACAACATTATGCATGGATTTAAATTTTGGGTCATGGGGGATGCTACTCTCTTCAAGCATCGAGATGCAAAATCTAAGACGGGCCATCATATTTTCCTCTTTCAAATGTGGCTTAATTGCACTTGAGCAACGTCGAATATCCCCATTCTTTACCATCCTTGACAATGCTGACTTACTGATATTCATAGCAGAAGATAGTGATCGAAGTGTTTGTCGCTTCAAGAATGGAATTTCTCGCAGTGATTCAATCACTAGGTTAATTCTTTTCCTACCACAATTTTTTGTCTTCCTATGTGCCGCATCCCCAGTCTCCTTAAGTTGCCTCCAAATTCGTTCAATGACAGTTTTATGAACGCCATATAATGAAGCTATTCTTGTTGTTGTACCTCGTTTTAATTTACCTTCATGGTTTGAGTCCAACAATAAATGAGATATTGCTTTCCTTTGATCATTTGTTAGAAAGCCACGACTTCTAGGCATTTGGCCACTCTCAGTAAAATCTACAATATAAGTATGCACTTCAATATTGCATTAATAAACCATCGATGAATTAAAAAACTGGTTGTTTAGATATAATCATATGAAATAAAATCTGTAGAATGGATTCATGACAGCAAAAAATGTAACCCACATAATTCAACTTTTGACTATTTATGACAGTTTAAATAAAAAACAAACCACTAGTATTAAAACACATTAAACAAATGAAGGCATTTTAACTAAAGGTGTCTTCATAGTGAGATGGCACAAAGCCCCAAAACTAAAACATCTAAAATGGTTGTCATCAAACTTCATTTTTCCATTTCCGTAATCGGTACTCTTGCATGAATCTTTCACCACAAAACCTTCATTCATTTATTTGTCAAAATGCAACATCTAAAACATGACCTCTCGTAAAAAGTCAAGAAGAAAAAGCAAAATCCAACGAGATATCTACCTTCACATTAAACACATTAAACCCATCAATTTCATTGTCTTTTTCATATTTAGATTTAGTGGTACATACCCACTGCATTGTTTGATTCTCCTTCCAATGAGATATCTACCTCTTCTTCAGATAGGGGGTGCTGTTCTGGTTCATCTCCTAAAGCCAAGAACAAAAAAAAATGATAGAGTATTATATTATTAAAACATAGTAACTTGATAATGAAAAACAGAGTAACTTGAGACTGAATAAGGGGACTTACGTCGTGAACTGCTTCCATCAGACTCAACATCAACGCATGGTAGTTGGTTTAAATCAATTTGATTCATGTTATTGAGGGTATCATCATTGAAACCATGAACCCCCGTTTCTTCTGTGGTGTTGTGCTCTGTACGTGGAGCTTCCATGTCCTCATATTCTAAATAATTCAAGTCAAGATTTAAGTCCACATCAATAGGCATTTTGTCTTCTAGTTGATATGAGTTCAGTGAGTATGTTTGCAGCTTTTGTCAACTGGGAAGGAAAAGTGATCTACTCTCCTCATATTCTTATAGAAAACGTAGCGCCATGGCTGCACCCCCGGCCCCGCCTAATTTTTTTCTAAAATTTTGTTTTTCCCTCCACACACATTTTACTTATTTGTTCTCTCTCTTCTTTATACGAGTACTCTCTTATTTACTACACACTCTCATCTTATTTTCCCCATGCACACACTCTCTCTCATCTTTTTTCTCATTTATCCACCATCTCATCTTATTTTTCCCATGCACACACCCTCTCTCATCTTTTTTCTCATTTATCCACCATCTCACTTATCTTCTTTATAAATAGGGGTAAAGTTGGAAAACAAAATATATTTCAAACATATTAATTGTTTTTAACTACTTTTAACAGTTTTTTCGAATACAACAAAGCGGTTATTTGAAGCTTATATATAGGGACGGAGGGAGTATAAAGGATGAAGAAGGTAAAGTTTTGATTACTGACGAAGATATTAAGAATAGATGGGAGGCCTACTTTTCTAAGTTATTCAATGATGAAGATGAAGGTCTATCTTGTGAGTTGGGAGATTTAATAGTTAGTGAAGATGGACTTAATAGGTCGTTTTATCGTAGAATTAAAGTTTGGGAGGTTAGAGAAGCTTTTAAGAAAATGGAAAATGGTAAAGAGGTTGGACCTGATGGTATACCGATTGAAGTTTGGAAATGTTTAGGGGAAGATGGTGTGTTATGGTTATCTGAATTGTTTAACGAGATTTTACGGTCCAAGAAGATGCCTGATGATTGGAGAAAAAGTATTTTAGTTCCGATTTATAAAAACAAAGGCGATATACAAAATTGTGCAAATTATAGGGGAATTAAGCTTGTGAGTCATACAATGAAACTATGGGAAAAGGTGATTGAGCATAGGTTAAGACTAGAAACTAGTATTTCTGAGAGACAGTTTGGGTTCATGCCAAGGAGATCCACAACTGAGGCGATATATCTACTAAGGGGGATAATGGGAAAGTATCGAAGTAGAAAAAGAGACTTACATATGGTTTTTATTGACTTAGAAAAGGCGTATGATCGCGTGCTGAGAGATTTACTTTGGAAAGCCTTGGAAAAGAAAGGAGTATGTGTTGCTTATATTAAAGTTATATAGGATATGTATGATGGGGTGTTGACTAAGATTAGAACGCCGGGAGGTGAGACAAAAGACTTCCCTGTAAGAATTGGTCTAACTGAGGTTTGAGCCCATATTTGTTTAACTTAGTAGTAGATGCTCTAACTGAGCCTATAGAATAAGAGGTCCCTAAGTACATGCTTTTTGCTGATGATATAGTCCTTCTGGCAGAATCAAGAGAGGAAATTAATGATAAATTAGAGATATGGAGAAACATGCTGAAGTCAAAGGGTTTCCGTTTAAGTAAAAGTAAGACAGAATATATGCATTGCAATTTTACAAATAGACAAATTAGAGGTGATTTGGAGGTTAAACTGGGAGAGCAAATAATCCCTCAATTGACAAAGTTTAGGTATTTGGGATCAATTATAAGACAAGATGGTGAGATTGATGACGATGTCAATCATAGAATTCAAGCTGGGTAGTGTAAGTGGAGGAAAGCTACTGGAGTTCTCTGCGATAGAAAAGTACCTCATAAGGTAAAAGGGAAGTTTTATCGCACTGGCATAAGACCAACAGTATTATATGGTAGTGAATGTTGGGCTTTGAAGGGTCAACATGAACATAAAATGGGGGTAGCTGAACTGAGGATGTTGAGATGGATGTGTGGTCACACAAGAAAGGATAAGATTCGGAATGATCATATACGCAAACGAGTTAGAGTGGCACCTATCAGTAAGGAAATGGTAGAAAATCGTTTGAGGTGGTTTACACATGTACAAAGAAGGCCATTAGATGCGCCAGTGAGGAGGGTAGATCAAATAGTCTGGAGTTCGATTAAGAGAGGAAGAGGGAGACCGAGGCTTATATTCAATGAAGTTATAGAGCGAGATCTTTTAATAAATAATATATCTAAAAATTTGGTTGCAGATAGAGTACAATGACGTCGTGCGATCCATATAGCCGACCCAATTAGTGGGATAAGGCTTTGTTGTTGTTGTTTAGTAATTTTCCCCACCTAACAACCCTAATATTCCCCTTCTATATATATGTCATGTTCCTTCTTCTTCCTCCATGAAAAACGCCGCACATGCACATGCACCTGCACACACCACACTTCGTTTTCTTTTTCTCTCCGTCGCTCCACACACACACATATATCATCACCACCATCACATTTTCTTCTTCCTCTCTTTCCTTCCCGTACATCTCTCTTCCCAGCACCTCCATTTCTCTCCCATATCCGAAGCCAAGCAAGCAAGAACGGGGGAAGGCTCGCTGTAAATGGTGATCGCCGCCGTCGCCACCATGGTTACCGCCTATTCCCTCCATCTTCCTTCGTCTTCCAAGCTGTGAACCTAGATTCATCAGCCCCATTTGTTCTTCTCCTTCTTCTGTCCTATGCAAGCCGAGCAAGAGAAAGAGAGAGAGAGTTGTCCGGGGGGTTGCCGCCGCCGTTTGTCTGTCGTGCGCCACTGCTCTCCGTCGTCACTCTCTCCTCCTGGCCTTGCTTGTTTAAGCTTCAAGTAATGAACCCTATTCTTGATTGCTTCGTTCTTTCCAACTTCTATTGGGTGAGCAACTACGTCATTTCTTTTCTTGTTGGAAATATCAGTTATGGATATATTAGATGTTGTTTTGGGGTCTTTATATTGGTTCTGCCCTGTGCGGTAATGTTTGGTATTATGGAAACTTTAATTGGATTCTCTTGGGCTGTGATTTAAGCCTTGCTATTGGATTAGAGTTGTTCTCGGGAGTTTGATGTTTAAATCTTGTGGTATATCATAAGGCTGATTATTAGGTTCGTTTGGTAAGGGGAAATTGAAAATCTAGGCTTGTGGGAGAGGTGAATTTGTTTCTAATAAAAAGGGGGTATTTGACGATTAGATTGTTAGGGATTGACTTGGGAGTTGGTTGATGGCTAAACAATGAATGTGAATCAAGTGCCTTCTTGAGTAAATTATATGCAAGTCAAGTCTAAAATTTCTATAAAGATGCTAGGTGTCTTTAGAATCTAATATATTGTCATAAGGAAAGAGTAGGGTGGTTTGTGAAAGCTCTCTAATATGATAATATGGAAACATCAAGTGGTTAATTTTAATCTCTAAATTGGCGATCATACTATTGGATGGCTAAGCCATGTTCTTGAGATTTTGAGGGAAAGGAAGGAAGGCGATTCAGTCAATGTCCATTAAATTGAATCAATACCTCATATTTGTAAAATGATATGTGATGGACTATTAAGGATTTAATCATTGGTTTGATGAATAACCTTCTGAAATGTAGTCCTAGTAAAGTAAGAGTGATATATGTGTTGGTTCATTGACTTGAAATGGAGGTAGGATGCATAGATTTTATTATGTAAAGGGTCAATGGCTACCTCGAGAAAGATGAGTTAGAGTTAGAAGTAAGCAAAGAAATTCAGTTTTGGTATAAAGAAAAGAGTGTTTTAGTAGGGTGTATTTTAATGAAGGTACATACTTTGAGAATGTTTAGATTTAAAGAGTAGTTTCTACCGCCTTAAAAGCTTAATGATTTCTTAGTAAAGATAGTAGAAAAGAGAAGAGTCAATGTTGATTTTGGATGTGATTTAGGGGCTAGTTGTAAAAGTTAATCTTTATGGTTTGAATAAAAATGTAAAGTATTTAGGATTTAATAAGCTTGATATGGGTTAAATTAACTTAATTTAGCTGTATAATGATCATTTTATTGCCCAAGGTAGCATGAAGTGTCTTGTTGGGATTAATTCCCTAAATTGTGAATGGTAGCACTCGATGAGTTACTAATCAGGTGCATGCGTATAATATTGTTTGTAGACTCTGGTTTTCGGTATTGAGCACCGGGGGCGCGTCTACGGTAAGTATTGGTTTAGCTTCAAGGAGGTAACTACTTCTGCCCGTTTGCGTGTATGTGTGGGTTAGTAAGTTTTTGGAACTGATAATTTTGGGATTTCCTGTGGTATTATGAACATAAATTTTGAAAGCTTACTTTAGATATAACTGTTTGGTGGAGTATGTATTTTGAACTGGCATAAAGTTGCGTGCCGTCATATTGAGAAAGATGCTAAATTTGGAAGGTTTATTGCATGATTAAACTGTCAAGGATTTTGGCTTACAATTATTGAGAATTGCTTACAGTTGTGATTTTATTGTGGTGATCGTATATGAACACCGGATAGCTAATTAAAATGCTATTGCGTGATGAGGTTCCTTGTTGGCCCACAAGGACTAAATAACATAAAACAGAAAGACGAATTGGGGAGAACGCCCCCGGTCTCAGGCGAGGGTTGTGAGTCCCTACTGGACCGTATGATATCGGTGTTATTAATTATTTGGTTTTGTTTATCTATGTGTTAGATTGTAACGAATGATGTTTGAATACTTGGTTATGCGAATGGTGTTTGAGGAATTGTTACATGATATGAATTGATGTGGAAAGGTATGATTTGACTATCAACGTGCATATACTTGGTAATTGTCACATGCTTTGGATTCAACATAAATAATTAGTAATGCTCCACTGAACACCTTGTTAGCATGCACCGCACGTAGGCGAGTGGTTAGTGGTTACATGGGTCTACCCCCCTTCTGCTCAATTTTTGCAGGTGTCAGTTCGGGTCAAGAATTGCGGGGAAAGGAGCCGATGGCTATTCACCAGTACGAGTGATGGTCTTCGGTCATCGGTGATTATATAGTGCCACATAGACATTAGGCATGTTTGTTTTCGCTTCCGCATGATTATTTTGAATTCTTGGGTACTTGTATGATTTAATGGTATTTAATGGAACCAGTTCTTTTTCAGGCAAACTGGTTTGAATCTCTCTGGTTATGTTTGAGTTGTATTGATGAAGTTAGGAGTATTCCGGTTTATGTTAGCCATGACTCGTTATTATCAATAGGATTACTTGTGTTTTAAAATGATCATAATTGTGGATGTATTATTTAGATTTTGGATGGTGAATGATTCAGTTACAGAAACTTGTATTTTATGGTATATGGTATTCTTAATTACCATGATATATGTATTCTTTTCTATCATGGTATATGTTGAAATTATTTAAAGAGGATTTCATAGACATATGTATATATATATATTTAAGTATATTTTAAATATCCATGTTAGGTATCCTTATCTAACATGGATAACTGTCTCAAGAGCATTAATGATTTTAAATATTCATGTTAGCTTTATAATTTCAAAAAATTTGTTTTTCTAACGTGAATATCTATTTTATCAAGTGAAAAATCTTTTCTAACCATGATAGGGTGTTCTTTAGTTGGAAATCTCTTTTTTCTATCATGGTTAGCTTGTTGAATTTGTATAAACAGAAATTTATCTAAAATCTTTTTCTAACTATGTTAGTACTTTATTAGTCAATTCATTTTTCTAACATAGTTAGTTCTAAATTAGTTTTGAAATGAGTCAATGGTGATTTAAAATATATTTAAAAGTGTATTTAAACGAAATTTGTATTTTATTAAAATTATGAAGAATCATTTTCTAACTATGTTAGTTATTTTTCTATAATAAATTCTTTTTCTAATATAGTTAACGGTTAAACTATTTTGAAATGGATTGTTGGTGATGTAATGTGTAATTAAAATGTTATTTAGGGAGTAATTGTTACACTAGGATTTTCAACGGATCCAGGTAATCAACCTAGCTCCTCAGCTGCATGTAGTTCCTCGCATGGTAGGCGATATTCTCCCCGAAGATGGATTACTTGACTCTCCTCTCTTGCTTTTATCCGCCTCTTTCCCTCCTTTGCACCCATTCCCACCATTTGATTGAAATTTGAACAGTCTAAATTTAACATTTTGTAAAATTACTAATGAAATAATAAAACTTTTTAAAAAATAAATAAATAAATTCAAATTGCTAAATTTTAGTTATGATAGTTTAAAACATAAAACAAATTAAAATATAACTTTTTTACAAAATTTTGAATCAAGACCATTCAAATTTCAACCAAATTGGAAATACGGGGGAAGAGGACGGCAAAAACAGAGAAAAGCCAAACCCTTTGAAGGCTGTGTGTAAGACAGACATAATAGCCATATAAGAAAAAGAAGTTGGCTTTATAGAAGAAACAAGATGGACCTGTCACTTCAAATTCAAAATTTTCTATTATTAACCTAAGACCTTGTAGTCTAGTGATATGATATATTTTTGATAAATGGGAGATTGCAAGTTTAATCCAGCTTGTGATCTTATACTAGTTAGTGTCTTCCCCTTTTATTAAAACCATGTTATTACCTATCTACAGGGTAATCATGATGGTAACGAGGTTTTTGAAATATCACGGGCTTTGACTAGTATATAACTACTTAGATCATTGGGCTTATAAATAAGCTAAAAATGTAGCCCACAATCCATATCCCATTTGGCATTGGAGAAGCAGGCTCAGCCACACAAGGTACAGTAATCATGATTAGGATCAAAGAAACAACCAATAATCACAATCATTATTACAGCGTATGACTATCATCGAGCCCAATTTTGCTTGAAAAATTGTGTATAAAAACTAGGCCTGGTGGTATATTGGATTTCAGATCCATGAAAGTTTATATTCAACAACATAATTATATTATGTCCTATTCAAGTATTGTCGAGTTTTATGGGGGGTTTCTCTTCCAATAACAATTTTTTGTATTCATGTACTTGATCTCAAGATCTTTGTATGTTGGCCTAAAAAAAAAAACCTCAAGATCTTCATGTTTAAGCGACTTAAACCCCTTCCACTATTGCCAAGGGGGTGTTGGTCATAATGCTAGAATATAAATCACCAACTAATCTTAGTTTGAACTTACATACTTTCGCCAAAGAAAAAAGTATTGTTTTTTTAGCACTGTATATATATTTATCACTTACTTCTTGCAACTGATCTTCTCATCCTAATCACTCTTTTATCATTTTATGAGATTATAGATATACAAACTTGTGTCAAGCGTATATTAGCTTTTACAAATTCGGACGAGAAGAATTATATCAATCATACAGTACACTATATATTAGGCGGTTGGTTCGTGCTATGCATAAAATTAATTGAGTCTAATTGGTGAGTTTCCGGAACTTGTCATCATGCAGCTATAGTTATGAACTTGTAATCTTTTCCTGCTACGTACTCTTCATGTTGAGATCTCTTGAGGGTTATAAAATGCAATTAAGTATGACATTGATATCTGGCATCTTTCGCACTAATCAGATATGCAAAGCAAAAGAAAAGGAGCATTGATCAAATGGCATTATAGAGCACACCCTACATAACAAAGTGATCCTCCAAATATTTTAAGCTTCCGAAGATGATAGGATGCTCATAATTCAATTAGCTTTGTCTCATAAAGACGAATCCTCGAAAGGTTCTCTAAATGAACAGTGAACGAGGACTAAAACTTTTAATTAATGTTCTTTGGCATTGTTTCTTTTTAGTGAGTGTACAACTAACCTTTTGCGCTCATCATCATTTAGCAATTTGAATAAACTATAATAAATATATAAAATCCAATTCTGCTGCAAAAGAAAATATTGAATATGCATGATTGGTGGTTTTTTTTTTTTTGACCATACGTGATTGGTAGGTTGAGACTTTAGGAAGGTACAAATAAATAAATAGGTGAAAAAGTTGATATACATGAGTAGGGTGCTTGGTGAAACATTCTTAAATGCTTACGTGTCAAGATCTCTGAGTGTCATGTGAGCTGTGATATCTTTGGGGACACTCTTCCACAGCTATTTGTCACTAATAATTTAAGATTGATACACATGAGATATATATTATTGGACCACATCAATATTTGTCGGCAGTGAGAGGTTCTCTAATTAATCCATATATTAGCCACTCACCATTCATCCATTCTACAAAAAATGTTGCATTGGAATGCTTTAATGTATAACGGAAAGGCAGCTTAATATTATCAAGAGATGGCAATCTTTAACAGTTCATGTGCTTGCTTTTCTTTAAAAAGTGTTTTGCGATTTCTATTTTGGATATACATATATTGTCATATATCAGTATGAGCAAGAGTGGGTCTTCAAGATCATCTGAACTTGATTACCTTGTTGTAATAATAATGAAGCAAGCACGTTAGATATTAAACTTCATTACAAGTTTTTAAATAATTGCTCATATATGCTGGCATTGATCGAAGAATAGGGAAACAAACAATTCGCTATTTTTTTGCTAATTATTTAGTCAAATCCTAATTCTAATGGTTGTATCTCAATCAATAACAGCATCGTTCACCAAAAAGTTAAATAAAAGGGTTAGACCAAGAGAAAGAAATGAGATAATGGACTTAAGTATGACGTTGAATTATTCACAGGTATTTAGTTTAGTGATGGACTATTTAAATTATAAAATGGGAGAATTACTGTTTAAATCCCACTTTATTAAAAATATTAAAATATGAATTAATTATATATATACATGTTAGGTTTATCTTTTTATCATATAAGGTTATATATACACATTAGGTTTATCTTTTTATCATATAAGGTTAAGCCAGCCAATATCATTAGGCTCACTTCAACATTATATATATCTAATTCATGTCTCAATCTTTCAATAGTAGGACTAGCTACTTTTTTAATCTCTTTCATTTTCATTTTTTTTTTATCTGGTCTTATACTTCTTTTTGAGTCTTAAACCTCAAGTATTAATATCATGTTAAAATATGAATTAATTGTTTATATATATCATGTTTGTCTTTCTATATCACGTAACTTAAGCTAATGTAACAATAAGACTCACCTCATCAATTTTATATACCATTACCTCTCAATCTTTCATCGTGTGAGACTCGTTATCTTAATAGAAAAAACTTATTAGGAGAGATATTCTAGTAAGAACTTCTCAGTGGCAATGCTTTGTATATTTGGGTACTTGATAAGATGATTGGAAGGGGAAAAAAACATTCAACATCAAGTGGCTCAAAGGTTATTAAGTAACCATTTCTTTGAATTATATGTCACTTATTCTCCCACACACACTCATTCATTAAGTATGAGATTGGGGGTGTCCCCGTTGATAAACAGGATACTATTTCTCTTTTACAAACTTCAATGATAAGATTTTTAACAAGGGGAAAAGAGAGAGGGAGAGATTAGTGCGTTCTTAATTGAAATGTTAGATGTACTGAGTTCAAAAAAATCATTTTGAATGAACCATATATTATGTCATTCGCCATGCAAAATGTGCAGCTTTTGTACTTAGCTTTCTTATATATTCTTTTGGAAATTATAAGTTCAAAAAGAATTACATAATAACAAATTAAAGTTGAGAGTGTTTTACCGCAACACAAGGTTTATTTCTTCTTTTTGGTACAGAGTTACATATTTTATTCTCTTGAACTCTCCTTTGCATCTTCGATAATATCTGTCTCAAATCAGTAATAGGAACGCATGTTATCCATTCAAAGATTATCTTCAAGATCTTTGTTCCATTCGTGCAACATGATTATTTTAATTATCAAAGCAAATAATTTCGATGAGAACAGCGATCAAGCCCAATCGAATAATCCTCGATATCTAATTAATAATATTTTTTTTTAAAAAAAAATGATCCATAATCTAAACTTAGTTGCAATGCATGTAACCTTTCCTGTATACAATTACACAAACAATGTATATGAAGATTATAATACAAGATATGACAACGAAGCTAATCTTGATTCAAAAGGTGTTTGTATTTGGTAGATTGGTGTCTTCTTCAATATCCTATATTCAATTATACAACTTTGTAAGTACAGAATCTTTTCTGTTGATCTCAAAGCTTTAGTTTATATGAAAATATGGTTGACCTACATCATATTTTTGGCAAATACCCCTTCCCCGTTTTCATAATCGTAAGTTTATCCAAATATCACCAACCCAAAGCTACACATGAAAAAGTTTCTTATAAATTTGAGATGCCAGACTACCTATCAAATTTGATAAAACAACTTGTAATATACTTAATTGACGCTAGTGAATAATATTTAACTCTAGTCCTTGAAATACCGACATGACTAGGCAATTAATGTATATGACTATATTATCTGAATTCAATAAACAATATGTTTCAAGCATCGATTGAATTAGTCTCATGCAGTACTGTCGGTTGTGGTAAGAATATGATACAAGATCCTAAGACCAAAACATAATCCTAAGAGCTACAGTATTTTGTGCAAATAAATGGACCCCAGTCTAGCTACTTCTATACATAAAAGAGAATCTCAATATCCACTCACTTTTTCACATCCATCCTTGAAGCTGAACTTGCACCAGCCAAAGCGATTCATATAAGATTTGGCATATAATGTGAAGTCTTTTTCTGTTTCTTTAAAAAAAAACAAGAACTTTATTATGTGATCAAGGTAATCTCTCACTAGTCACTCCTCCATAATAACACATAATAAGAAGATAGATAAAAAAACAAAACACATCATTATTATTTACATAATGCTGATATAGGTAATGGAATGGCATCGAAAATGAATGTATGATACTAACAATGATATCAAACCATTCTTGTGAGATATTTTCCATCAATTAAATTAGTTTGAAATGAATCAATTTGATTTTATTTACTGCAAGCTTTATTAACATATATTATTTACATGAATCAACTTTCCTTTATCTCAAATGTTAATTAACTAGGTGGGTTCGCTTATATATTGTAGAGTTTGAGGGACGATGAATCATGTGTATTACCATCCTTAATGTAAGAGTCTTTAATATAATTTGGATACATTAAAGAAGCTCAATAAATTATTTAGTTATGACATATGTAATATATATAATCTTTCTAAAATACTTATGTCTGACCCTATATATGAATTTACAAGTTGGGTAAATTAATTTAAGAAAAAATTGATAAATATGAACAATAAACTTGATTAGAGTATTATATTTAGGACAAAAAGCCACCTCCTAAGTAAGTTTTACATTTAGATCATAGGAGCAATATCCATGGATTATGAATGGTAAAGCTTGGTATAAATTCTTTCGTTGACATAAATAGTGACTTTGTTGAGAACTGTTTCGGGTACACACACATATACGACATCCCATCAGAATGGCTGATTCAACGATTGAAAATTAATATTACTTTGGCAACACTTTTGTATCGGATACCATTTGTTGTAGCTGGCCTTATCAGGCACAAATTGTTAGTAGAGAGAGCTAATCATCTATGAAATCTACAGGTCTAACCAGAACGATTAAAATCTGATTAATTTTACAATGATGCCTTTTTAGTAAAAAATTAGTTTTAAAAAAAATGGTAGTTAATATGAAAGCAACTTACTCCATTGATCAAATTAAATTGTCTTCAAAAGTTTTGGATTGGTTTAATATATTTATCTTTCTATAACCAAACCTAATGTTAAGGTGAGTCCCCTTACACTGATTCAACCTTTTGACCTTTTGTGATAGAAAGACAAATATAACATATATAATTATATATACAATTAGTTCACATTTTAACATACTATTAGAGACATTCGATTAGTAGGATTTAAAAGAAAAAAATATTTGTAGACCTGAGGCTTTTGAGACTAAAAAAAAAAGTACAAGCCCATGTAAACAAAAGAAAAATGAAAGATAAGTAAGGAGATAAGATAAGTCCCGCATCGAATAATTGAAGGATAAATTAAGGGTATATAATGTTAAGGTGAATCTCCTCACATTGGCTTACGCTTTTACGATGGGAAGACAAAGTTAACAAATATATATACAATTAATCAATTCACATTTCAACAAAACCAATGTGTCAGGATTAATCAAAGAACAAAACAGTTCACTCCCAAGAAAAATTAAAGTGAACATGACAAATGAAATATCTTATGTTCGAATTGCTTTTGTTGATATAAATACTTAATGCCACGGTTCATTAGTTCCTAACACACCGACTGTATCATCCTTTATGACCCGGTTCAGATTAATTAGATGTTGATGCTGATTATTAGCAAATGCTAAATATTCAAAATGTAGCTAGCTAATATAATATCTATATATTCACACATAAGCATAACACGGTTTGTAACTTCCATCCATGGAAACGACATCATCAGTGAATGAAACCATGCAAATGCATATTCTCGCTAATACACTCTACACTATCAGCAATTAAAGATTTTTATTACAGATGGATCAAATAAGTAATTCCAAAATCAGGGGCTTTCTTCGCATGCAGTACTCTCTCTGCAAAAGAACCTAGCTACAATTAGACATCAGACCAATGACATATGTAGGCTAATCTTCAAACAAAAGAAAATCAAACGAATCATAATATATCAGTCAGCCCTCTTGGCAAGCACATACGAATTCATTGGAAGAAGTATTACCTATGTTTTGTGCATAATATTGCTTCGGTAAGTTTTCTTTGAAGTTCAGAGTAGTCAGTAGTACTCTCAGAGACATCAGACTCCTTCAGGAAAGTTATAACAAATTTTTAGAACCAATTGGCTATATAACAAATAAATACAATCTTTTCTTACTTAATATATACATGACAAGCTGATATACTACCTGCTGTATCCTTAATACAAAATACAGTTTATAGTAAAATTTACACTACAATCTAGATCTTATGTTAAGGACAGGAGCTAGTGCATATATATGTTGTACCTCTAATTGAATTGTGAGAATAGACATCTCATCCCTTTTGATTGAAGTGTAGCTCAACAAGTTAAGCCCTTGTTTAATCAAAATACTCAAGAGCGTTGACTGAGCAAATGCGTACTCTCTGAAGCTAAAACTGCACATAATCTCAACTCCACCCTTGTAAGGATGAACAATAACCGAGATTCTATGTCCACTTTTCATTATCTCATCTCTCTTTGCCTTCAATTGCTTCACTTTGTTCTTTAGTTGTTTGATATATTTCACAGCCCCATCAATGTGATCTGATGCTGATCGCTTCCCCTGATCATATTGTAATAAAATCATAATCAATATTCCCTATATATGGTCCTAAATATAACGTCCCTATTTATTTGTCCCCCAGATTTATAATAATTTCTCCAAAATAGCTCTATTGATTCTACATGTTAAGGGGGGGGGGGGTTTTGTCTAAAGGTAGTCATGACTAAAAAGGATAGTTAATGAAATAAACTCATATTTCTTACAAATACTAACTGAACCGATTTCCTTAATTAATCTAGTCCAAATTAGTCTAACAGATCTTATATTAAGTACAGGGGATATTGGTACACAAAAATTCTGAAATAATTCAAGAAAATTAGAGAATCTCATGGGAAATAAATTGAAGAGATCAAAATATTACTCTGATATATTCGAGAGGCAAAGCAGATCTGAGGGAGGCACAAAGAGTCGCCATTTCTTGTCTCCTTTGTCTTTCTGTCTCTCTATGCATCCATTTCTTGTTGCCATCTTCTGCAATTTTAGCTGGAAGTTCGTTTTGCTGCTTCTGCTTGCCCCTTCCCTTTGCTATTACTACTTCACCTCCAAAATTAGGTGAAAGTCTTTCGTAATCCTTCACTTGTTCTTCGGGAGGATCATGAAAGATCTCATGTTCTGGGATTGTTTGAATTGAGAGAGGATGAGAACTACGATTGAGAAATGAAATTTGGAAGAACAAATCTTCATCATCGCCAACTACTAGTGGATGCAACGGCGGCTTCATCATTTTATGGGGTTTTTCTGCGAAGATATATGATAGAAGCAAAATCTTCAGGTGTGTCTATATATATATATATATATATATATATATATATTAATAATGTAGCATTTGTTAACTAGGGTTTGAGACCACTCTTTTGTCTGATATATTTGCTGGGATACTCATATCTCCGATCTGACCTGCCATTTTATAACAAACGATTTCATTTGTTTTCTTTTTTGTCTTTATATTCCTAAATTAATGCTCTAGTGGGGCATGGATGGTATTCTCTCTATCAACTTATTTTATAATATGTAATCCTCTCTTTATATTCAACATAATTGAACTTGGAATATATGTATACTGCTTTTCATTATTTCTTATACTACCTCCGGTCCTAATTATAAGAGCCAGTTGACTTTTTTGGGGAATATTTTTTAAACAAATTAGACCCCTAAATCTTAATATATACAAAATGTAATTAGATTATTTGATAGTTTATGAGAAAAATAACTTAGTTTTAAGGAAAAAAGACAAATATAAACAATTCATAATGGTGTATTTTGCATAATTAGGATCGGAAGGAGTATAATAGATGATGACGCACATGCATTGCACAAAAATTTAAATAAAATATACAGTATAAAGGATTTATAAATAATACAACCTTTTGTGTATATATTTCTATATAAAATAGTTCCATTTAGTTGGGTCCTCAAAGCTTATTAGGGCTAAGATAAGTCTCAAATTAAGACTCAACAAACATCAATAAATATGTGTGTATATATTTATTTATATTATCCACCATTAAAAAACTAATCATATTTTGCATACGTGGTTACTTAATTACCATTAAGAAATTATGAATTCTGATGCCAATTCAAGACGAATTTACTGAAGATTAAGAAACTGACTTTTACCTTTTTTTTTTTTAGGTTAGTATTAATCATGTGTGGATATTATATGAGATGCGTTGTTTCCCACTGTAGCAATAGCGGCAGTATGTATATATAATTTGGTCAACTACCATATGGCTGTATATATTATATATTAATTTTTAAAGCTTCTTTATGGAAAAGAACGAGGACAAAGCAATGAGGAAAATTTAAGTGAAGAGGTCATTTTCCCATCAAAGTTGGACTTTTGTAACATCTGTCTCCCAATTCGAATTCACAGTAATCTTTATGGACAGCGGTTCAAATCTATAGAATCTTGATGTTTAATTAAGGTTTTGTAATTTCTATTGCACATCGTGAATAGTGGCATAATCATTGAGCATAATCATATTTTTAATACATATTTATAGTGGTTACCATTAAACCACGTGTTCACATTTGAAAGAAGTGTGTGACCATAGTTAGTCTAACGATGAAAAGTCCCACTAAATCTCTTCAGGTCTCGAGATTGAGTTTTAAATGATACACTTGTGTTGGGAGAGGGAATTATAAATCCCAAAACTTGAGTAATTGAGTGCTCGGATATTTAGTAATATGATTCAGAAAAAACGCTGATAGTCAGTTGATGTATTAAAAACAACGAAAGAAGTGTGTGAACCAATAATAAAATATAATAACATTCACATTAGCTGATTTCTTTTGTCCTCTTCAGCACCTCTCTGTAAGTTATATGTTATATTTGCAGTAATTTATCTTCTTTTATATCATGTGAAATAGGTGATATTTTTAACTATTATGGAAGTCCTCAATTTCATCCCAACTCTTATTTGTTTCATGTGGATTTTTCTATGATCCTATTTATAAGTCACTTTCAACATATTTTATTGAAATAAAGAAAAACCTTAACTTAAACCTCATTAAATCTAGTTTAAATTTTAATAACTTTAATTTAACCCTAATTTAAAACATGCAATATTTCATAAGTACAAAATCTACACAATAATAAATTAAAAGTGAAATTGTACACCCATATAAGAAAATTTAATGAAGTGAGTTTTTTTTTTAATAAGACAAAAACACTTTTTCTGTGTTATAAATAGAACTTGAGGGATGCAAGAAAATAAAATATATTTCCTCGACTATGGGTAGGATTTAGGAAATAAAAAGGAAAAGCTTCCAAAAAATTATTACACAACTATATAATTTAATAGAAAAAATAAGAATAACTATTGCAATGCTCGCCCTGCTCGACTTCATGATCCTTTTATATAAACTAAACTAATTCTTAAAATTTTTAATTATATAAATACATGGTAATTATCAATTAAATTATATGTGTGTATGGATACAAAGTATAATTTTATCGAATTGAATATCTAATGGACAAGTGCTATATTATATGACCCCAACCGCCAATAATTGTGTGGTGAACTTAATTGGGAGTTGGAAGTTTGAATATAATGTCATTTATAGTTTATGAATATATTGTGGTAGTTATTTAATAAAGCCAGAAGTTGCATTGGCTATAATTAAGAAATATCCAATACATATGAACACTCAAACAACTAAATAACCGTCTCTTCCATTTCTTAATAAAAAATTGATACACGACGTGTTAATTTTTTATGTCTTTATCCACACACCAAAATCGGCCAATATTGAGCGGCGGTTTCTAATTATTTTTTCACTATTTACAAAGAGCTTAAGTTTCAGAATGAATTTTAATGTGAGTGTGAACCCTGATCTTAGTCTTAAATTATTTTAATAAAATTGAAATCTTCCTTCACGCCAATAAGTATATATTTAGCATATGGCATAGAACTATCATAAGTCCCATCTCGGATGAGGTTTTGTTTTTAGAAAGGTAGGCTTTATGAGTCTTGAGTTCTCCATCTGATCAAACAATTAGTATTTAGGTGTGTGGTTCTCCAAAGACTCATTCTCATTAATCATTACAATAACCTCTCCTATAAATGATATATTGTGAGTTTAACTTTAATCCCACTTATAATATTTGTTTTAATTAATACTTTCCTTTGTAATTAAAAAAATCTTCCTCACACTAAAAGAAAAAAAAATATTCCATCACAATTTTAATTGTAATATAATATAATACTCTCTCTGATCCTAAATATAAGATAAATTTACCTAATTTGATTATATTAGATGTTAATTAATTAGTTAAAATTACATGATATTACAAAAGTACCCTAATTTTCAACCTTTATCCCCGTCCTTTCTCTTGTTTATTTATTATTGAGGAGCATTAATAGGGATAATTTGGAAAAAAGTTAAGAAAAATTAGAAAGAGGTCTTATATTTAGGATCAAGCTCACCTCTCTATATACATTTTAATTATATTTAGGACAAGAGGGAGTATAATATTATATAAGATTAAGGTCCATTTTTGCCCCAAAAGTAACCGCAAAAGAGTGCTGAGTATCCAGAAGTAACGAGAGGACCAGTTTTGCCATTAAAGTAACTAAGTCGTAGCAAATTTACCCCAAACATTTAAAACGTTAAGTTTGACATTTAAATCCTCCTTTTTGACCCACTAATACTGATATGGCTCTTGAAGCGTTTTTGCCCCGAAGGTATACACATCACAATAAATTTTTCCGGAACGTTATTTAAAGTTAAATTTGTCCCGAACCTTAACCCTTTAATTATTTATATTATTTTTTAACCAACAAAAATGCCAATTCTACATAATCCATTAATTTAATTCTCATTAATTACTGTTCATTATGTCTTGGTGTGAGGTGTCCAACCAATGCTAATTTATTAAGTATCGTGTTATTTAAATAACTTATGATGATGAGCTGTGTGATGAGATTGATTATTGGGTGCAATGTGTAGTGTCACGTGTTATTAACTGATAATAAACTTAACTTTGAATAATAATCCGGATAAATTTCCTATGATTTAAATACTTTCAGGGTAAAAATGCTCCTTAACGGTTACATTCGGGACAAAAATGAACCTGTAAATGATGAAGTGTATATTATGCCAGAGTCACGTCAACATTTGTGGGTCGAAAAGGAGAACTTAGAGGTCAAATTTAACGTTTTCAATGTCGGGCATAAATTTACTATGATTTAGTCACTTTCAGGGCAAAAATGCTTCTCTGATTACTTCCGGATACTCAACACTCTTTTGTGGTTACTTTTAGGACAAAAATGGACCTTAACCCCATAATATAATTCCTTCAAATGATGTGTCACACTCATTCACCGCCGGTGTAGCTGAAAAATGTGGATGCATCTGATATGAGAAACTGAGGAAATTAGAATGGCATCATTTAAAAAAATAGTATGCAAAGCAAAAGTAAGAAACATGTAAACAAATAGTACTACTTTTGAGGGCAAAAACCAATTAACAACTTCTACTTGATGCTATAATCTCAGTTAAGAATATAAAATTGATATTTGATAAGCAAACCTGCCGCCTTAATTATTTATACATTACAAATGTCCAATACCTTATAACTCATGATTCACAAGATTCACAAGCTAGCATTCATGAATGAAGATGCAAACCTGTCTAAAACCATGCAAATACTGATATCTTCTGATCATCATAATCCTCAACAAATTAAACAAAGAAGTCAACATCAATTGGCTCCCTGGGTTGATAGGCATCAAAGGAAATCCTTCGGCATAAAGTCTCAATAATCATCATAATTAATATTTCAGCATGCAGCAGCATGATATATACTTTATCATATTTTCCAGGTAATTGCTTCTAATTAAACAATGAACAATATGACCTGTGACATGCCTATGATGAATATACATACTTTGTACACTGAGATAGCAGTAGGGCAGTAAATGCAATAGCAGTAGAGAACTTACCAAAATGGAAGAGCTGATTGAATGGTATGTTTTAATCGGTTCTAATTGTAAAACTCCAATTTGCTTTGCCTCCCAAAGTTATAGTTATAATTTTTTAAAAAAATTTCTTTATTGATTGTATATATTAAAGAAGGTTTTCATCAATTATGATAATGATTAAAAAGATTATTTTACTAAAATTAATATGCAATTGTTATAAATAACTAACTTTTTAATTTGCCTATATAAAGAACTAACTTAACTAAGTGTATTAATATTTATATATTAGTTATCAAACTTCTAATTGGGAGGAGTATTATTCTTGAATTACATTGATGTTTTAATTCTTTATAAGTCCAAACATGTCATTATGGCATTTTAATTAATTAGTTCTGAAGCACAACCAATACACTAGTTGATTCATTGAATTTTCACTCACTTCTCATGTCTCTACTCATGCCAAAATGCAAAACTATACTATGCGCTTTTAATGATGCATGCATGCATGATAGATGCTACTTGAGCAAGTTGACAATTTTTTAGGAGTCGTTAACTTAATTTAACTGTTAAAATGAGATGTCAACATACACATAAAATAAAGCAAATAAATTGCAATCAACACAGAAAAATGGAAAATACCTACTACTACAATCCATTTGCATTTTGAAAATGCTATGAGTGATAAAAACAGACAAATACTCTCCTCAGTTATAATTCATCTTCAAATGGTCCCAGCAGATTTTAAAAACCAATAATTCAATATATCATCTTTCATTTGTTTGCAGTTAAATTCATTTGCCCTTAGTTTTAAGTAAACACAGCCAATTTTCACTAAAAATTCCACTTATGACTTTGTAGACTCTTCTTGACTTGTTAGAAACAGAACCTGGAGAGAAGTTTTTAAGAAGACTAAAAATGTCACTCCTCCATTCTATTTGAGCAACGTTTTCAACCTCTATTTTATGAACCAAGTCATAAGTGGAACCTGAAGTAAAATTGCTCTGCCCAACTCATTATATATATCAAGAATGGGGCAAATGAACTTGATTGCATATACTGCTTAGGTCATATTTGTCCATTTTTATAACTTATAAGAGTATTCACAAGTTTCTCATAGTTGAAAGGAGTATAAATTTGCATTTTCCCATAAGATGTTAATACACACTGCTAACCACACTGTTGTGAATTTGTCACATCACATTATAACTCAAAATAAGCTAACAAACATCAAGTAGCAACTAGGGAATTGCCCATAGGCAAGTTGAGAATCCAGAATTATATTGCCTATATATTCAAACCGATCATATGCTTATGCATGAGCCACTCTCAAAGCAAATCCTTGATCGACCAGAATACTGCACCATTCAGTTTCTGTTCCAACCCAGCTATATCAAGGCTTTCCAAGTTATCCACCTGTTCAACAATTGATCTAGCCAAGTTAATTTATACTCAACTTTTCACTTAAATGTTTAATTAAATGTCTGGCCAAAAAAATTAGTGAAAATTAAACCCTAGTCACAAAAATTGCTTATTTGTTCATTAATTAGTACCTCAGCCTGAATAGAGTGGTATAGCCTTCCATTCACTTGGGTGGACACACAGCTCACAACATTACATCCTTCTTGCATCAATATTTCCAGCAAGAGTGAAAGTGGGAAACTGTTTTCCTCAAAGCTACTGTCTACAGAAATTTCAATGCCACCTGGAAAAGGCGAAATGCTTACACACTTAACAAAATTTGAATGGCTTGAACTTTCATTATCTATTCCAGCACCAAACAAACTTGGATTGGCCTCTTGTTTGAGCTTATCTCTCTTGATTTGGAGTTCTTGGGTTTTCTCCTCCAAAACTTTTATATAACTTGCAGCCTCCCCTAGGTGATCAGACACTGAACGCTTTCCCTAAAGTTCGGGTTGTTGTGAGTTATATTATGAAAGTGAAAAAGTTGACAGAAAAACATGAACTGAAATGTAAATAGGAAGATATTATAGAAAAACCTTGATGAGCTCAAAAGGTAGCAAAGATCTGAGTGATTCACAGAGGGAGGTCATCTGAAGCCTTCTTTTCCTTTCAGTTTCCCTACGAATGATCTTCTTCTCATCATCACAAACACTTGCCTCATCATAATTGTTGTCCGAAGAAGGAGGCATTGTAATATGCTTTCTCCCTCTGCTCATTGTGGTAGGTAAGAGTCAGGATCTCTCCAAGTGATGATGTTGGATGGCTAAGAATCAGATCTTGATTATCTGCAATATCTTGTTTCTGGAATATTATTGGGCTATATAAAAAGGAAGGATCCTTGTTTTGGTGGAAAGGAAAGCTGAGCATTGAACAAAGACTCCAACAGTATTCTTAGTCATCAAGTTTTTGCTTAGTCCCTTCCCTTTCTACATTTAATAATTTTAGTCCCTTCCCTTTCTATATTTAATAATTTTTGTTTTTTCTTTTTGGTACTTCTTATGCTGTAGTGGAAAACAGTACATCTCTGATTCTTGATACATATTCTCTGGTCGTAGATATAAGACTTATTTAAAGAGGTGGGTTTGATCCTAAATAGAAGACCTCTTTCTAATTTTTCTCAACATTTCCTCAAATTATCGTGATTAATACTCCTTAATAATAAACAAGTAAGAGAATAAGGGTGGAATAAAAGAAGATGGTTAGGGTGTTTTGGTAATATCATTATATGATTTTAATCAAATTAACTGATATCTTTAATCTAATGAAATTAGGTAAATAAGACCAAAATGAGTAAGAATTAACTGACTAATTTGTGTAAGAAAGCAGCTGTGTTAGTTATTTGTAACAAAATTGGTTTTCCTAACATATTATCTTCCATCCTGAGTACTGTTAGATAGAAACTTGTTAATGTGTACGTGTGATCAATAATGGAAAAACTTTGGAAAACAAATTATAAATTTAGAAGAAAAAGCGAATTGTGCTCTTATATTTATCACCAATTCCAATCCCAATTAATCACCTTTTAAATCAAGGATAGGAGATAGAAATAAAATACACCAAATACCTACCCATATATATATATTGGAGGAAAATAGTTTTGTGGTATGTAGGGATATACTCCCTCCGTCCCAATATATGAGGTCATTTTAACCGAATTGCGATTTCTTAAAAATTTAGTTAAAGTTAATTAAAAACAATAAATATATAGGAAATAAATGATTTTTTTTAAAAGCACCCTTATTTATGAATGAGCAAGAGAGCGAGGTAATTATGAAGAGAAGATGAAAGAGAATGTGTGGGAAAAATTAATGCATGAGTAAAATGGAGAATTATTACTCAAACAAAGCTAAATAGGACCTTATCGTTTGGGATAAGGTCATTCAAAAAAATGAACCTTATATTATAGAACGGAGGGAGGGAGTATATATTTATATTTCACAGAAAGTAAAAAGGCACATAAGAAGGCTCTAACCAGGGAAGAGGTGGACCACAGAGAAAGTTGACAAAGCATCTCTTTCACGAGAAGTCCTGGAGAGAGAAGGAAAAGGCAAGCTTCCATAGGATAATTAGGAACAAAAATTTTGTAAGAAAGGAAAATGCTCATGTTATAATTATGCCAATTTACTTTTTTGGAGGGCCAGCTCTTGTCGGCAGGGCAGGGAGAGTCTGAAATCTGAATTCAGCAAGGTTAGTTATCCAAACCGCAAATTTTGGTAAAGAAAAATCACATTTAAAGAACTTATATATAATTATCATCCAATTTTAATTTTAAAAATGTTTTTAAATTTTATAAAATTGACATTTTAAATGTATACTTTAATTTAAATTGCCTCAAAACTAAAAAATATTTTTCTTACATGTGATTTTAATTATACATTTACATGAGTATATGATTTCAGATGGAAACATGAGAAACTGGGACATAGGTGAATCCCACCCCCTTAAACCCCTCTCACTATGCTAATTAGTGTAATATACTTGAAGTTGTGTAATCTACGATCTACTCCATCCACTTTTTATTATGATTCCTAATATATAATATCTTTTATAAAAAATTTCAATTTTTTAAATGTGATTTATTCTGATATGTTTGAAATCAACTAAACAAGCTCCTCTTATAAATGAATTTCCCATGATAATTTTTGAATTTTAAAACTTAACCAAATATATTAACCTATATAGGATTTATAATGAATTCTTAGGGAATAATTAATTGAGCATAGATCATCTTGGTTTTCTCTTTATAGTATTTCTTTGGACTGATTTGATAGTACGTTTATTTAAGGTATAAATGGAATGGCCGGATGTTGAAGCTTAAAAGTTGTTTTAAAAAAATTAAATCATAGCGTTAATCAGAATAACTTAATTTAATAACAACTAATCACATAGAATTTGTCAAAATTATGCTAAATTAATTTCGTAAGCAATGATGATATAGATTGAATTTATGAAAATCTCAGCCTATTTATACAATTTGCTTCGACAATGTAATTTAAAGTACTGTACTTTTTCTTGCATGTATAGATATGAATTTTCGCGTTTATCAAAAAAAAGATATGAATTTTCGCAATATCATGTGCATTATTTCAGTTAAAAAAAAAATCATGTGCACTATGATAAAAATTGATAAAGCATACTACGGATGAGACATCAATAAAGAGCTTAGTCGTTAGTCCTATGTAGACCTTGAAGACAGATTGGTCCCCCTGTGCTTGATATATGTAAATACATATATAAAGTATAAAATACACATATCTTGATTCTTGAGAACATATAAATTATATTACTTTTGATAAAATAATATACTAAATCACGTCGTGTGAATAGTAAATTCTCGTTTCTAAAGTAAAAATGGTGGGAATTCCTTTTTTTTTTTTTACCTGAACAATGACATTAGGTGAGTTTTTTTTTTTTTTTTTACCTGAACAATGACATTAGGTGAGTTTTTTTTTTTTTTTTTTATCATAACATTAGGTGAGAGTTTAATTTAATGCTCATCTTTTTAAATGAAAAGCAAATAACCTGATTAGAGAGCAACTATCTTTTACCTTCAATAACTTGAGGGAGATTATTGTTTGTTGCCCATCAATAATACCTAAATTTACCTTCATTTATCTTGGATCTTCGTGCCGAAATTATTAGTTTTTGTATTTTGCATCAATAAATTATGCATATAATTTTATCACCCCAATTCTTATTAATTATTTGAACGAACTTATATGCAATAATATTATTACAACTGAAGAATATATACATAACAGAAGGTAGAATCCAAAAATGCTTTGAATCCCTCACATCTTTTCAGATGAGGGATTAAGGAAATTAGTTATTCTGTTAAATAGTTTTGATAAGTTAGTTTTATGTTTTGCAGTCTTGTTTAAAAACAACTATGGTAATTCATATATTGGCTATCTCTAGAATGTGCTGAATAAGCCAAGGGAGCGTGCTGAATTAGCTAAGGGAGCGTCTTTAAATTCTTAGCTTGATGTTTTGACGCCTTTCATTAAATTAATTTAAAAAAATGATAAATATAAATGCTTTAAAGTAATTGATTAATTTCTTTAAATTCTTTTAAATAAATCAATTTGATTTTATATTAATTAAGGATGGGAGAAAGCATAAATAATTAATCCTTATAATGCAGAATGTCATATTTTCAACATATGAACGTCTTTGGATGAAATCACAAAACGAGGAACACATCTATACACAAATTTTAACCTTCTTGATCTGTCTTTTAACCTTTTGCTCGCGGTCTCCGCAATTCAAATATACACATGATGAAGGAAGTTTTAACACTTAGAGAGAAGAGAGTTGCTTGAAGATGGAATTGATTCTGCTAGTTTTCTTTGTAACGCAGAGGGTTTGATCCCAATTAGATCAGGAACCTGCATAATAATTCTAGAGAGTAATAAAAAAAATATAATTGTTTTGGGAGAGAAAATTCTTCAGCGCACCAGAAAATAGCTACTATATATAAATTTTCTTTGAAGAAACATAAATAGAATAGATATGCCTTCCTTCTACATTTCTATGAACACAATGAACAACACTTAACCCCTCTTTGAGCAGAAAGTCCAATATTTATAATGATGAAGTCATGGGATTGAAATGATAGGGGAAGCGATCGGCATCAGATCACTTAAACGAGGCTGCCAAATACATAAAACATCTATAAAATAGGATTGAGGAATTAAATGTTAAGAGGAGCAAGCTGCGGATGATGTGCAATTTGAATGTTGATGATGACCCCAAGATTACAATCTTAACCAAAGCTACAACTCATCATGAGCCACCAACAAATCTTGTTGCAGCCCAAAAAAAATAGGTAACCCAATATCATAAATAATCATTACCAACTATATACATTATCCTTATAAAAATAGGTTTAATTATTTTTGAGATCGAGTATACAACAATCCTTATCTTAATTACTACATCTAGCCAGTTATATATATATAGATCGCAATGCTCTATTATTAACTAAATTTTTAGATAAATTGTAGACCAAAAGATCTTGTTCAAAGAAAATCGTTCAGTATTTTTCTTTGGTTTGGCTTATTTCTATGCAGAGGACTCAATACTTCTTGCTCTACCCTCTTTAGTCCTAACTAGCTAGTACATCAAACGGTCTTCTTTGTATGTGTTTGAATCGCCTTCTACAATTTTCTCTTTGATAGATGTTACTCTAACTCTTTTTTTTTTTTTTTTTGATGTTACTCTAACTCTTCCTCATATATATTCATTACAAATCATAGATTTTATTGTATGGCCACTTGTGGAGTATATTAAACTTAAATTCTAATGTAACAAGATATATAGTAGAGTGTAGAAGAGAATTCAGCTACAAATTAAGTTACTAAAGCGCTTCTATTTTTTTAATTTTTTTATTTGTTTTCCTTAATATATATATATATAATCCCAATTGATAAAACAACAGGTATTACGGTACTGTTTATTGGCTACAAAACATGTGAGACTTCTATAAGTAAAAAGTAAGAAAAGGAATACCTTGATGTACTCGAGAGGATGTAAGGATCTAAGAGAAGCAAAGAGATCGGCCATTTCTTGCCTTCTTTGTTTTTCCATATGCCTTCGGATTAGCTTCTTTTGGACATCTTCGTAACCTTCTTGCAGCCCAACAGGTGGGTTCTGCCGCCGACTCTTTGTCTCTTTGTTCTTGTGAAATATCTGATCCATCTTTTGGGAATTATTGGGTTCTTATGAATTGGAATTATGTAATTAATAAAACAAAAGAGATATGATGATCGGGTTGTTAAGAAGAAAAAACCAAGTTGATCTTCTTGATTCTCAGTGCAGAGGAAAGAAGATATGATCGTTAGGGTTTGACCCATAATAATGGGACAAAAGGTGGCTAACCAAGATCACCCGGATCCCCCAAATTCAGATGATTGAGAAATTATTTAGTATATGATATTTGGGCATAGCTCAAAGAAGATAGTCCTTTAAAATTATTTTTATTTCACAGAACTTAAATGCTTGCTAATATTAGAATCACCAGCTATGTATGAAAAGTTTATGTTTTGACTATTTATGTTCTTAATGACACATATTTTATTTTGATATATTATTTTATTCTTAATGCTGCTCGCACATGACTCTTTTTCTTGAACAGTTGACGATCTTTTGGTTATATGAGTAGGAAAGGGCTAACTATCCTCCTAACTTTGTTATTATATATGATGCTTACATTAATTATGTTATGGGTCCTGTAGCTACTACTTCCGTAACTATGTTGTCTTTAAGTAATTTATTGTTACTTTCATTTTTTAGTATAAAGAAGAAAAACAATCTCAAGATGGATTGTCTATTTTAGTGTTTGCCTTTTAACCAGTTAAATAAAAGAATTATGCGTACTACAGTGTCACCCACAAATTCTATTTGTTAAGAGCATCATTGACAGCTAAATAACCGCACACAATTAATGCCATTATGAATATATTTTATATTCCTTTTCTTTTGAAACAAAGAAGCTCGCAAAACAGAGATTGTATTCAATCAACAAATCGACCTTCAAGAACTCAGTAATATGTTATTTAAAATTTTGGTTTCAAAGGATGTAAAAAAACAAGTTCGTTTCACATAGCAAAGAAAGGGACACTGAAAGGTTACATAACATATTTCTTTTGTTCAACAAAGGTATATAACATATTCAACAAGAAATATAATTGCTTATTACAGATAGATCTTTGTCCTATATACACTTTGATAAGTGAACATTACTAAATACTTATTTTTTTACTAAAAGGTTGAAAATGGGAGTGTATTCATTACTCTTTGATAAGTGAACATACATTACCTTTTTTAACATTACTAAATAATTTTTTTCGTTACTAAAACGTTGAACATTGGTGTATATTCATTACTAAAATAAACTAATAGGTAATTAATTAAAGAAAAATTTTAACTCCAAATTTTTGCTGAAATTAATCACAAAACCCAATATAATATGATTATAAATAAACAAATTGTATTCAAATCCTACCTTATTCAAAAAGATCTTTGAGAGGGGCATCCAGATCCAAATAAGTTGATTTCTTTGATAATAGAAATTAGAAAAAACACCGGCCAAGTGGCCCAAAAGATTATTAAAAATATTAATCATTAAGTATTTCCTTTTATAACCAAGAGCATGTTGCATGCTCTAGTCTAGAAACTAGAAAGCATAACATAAAATTAGATTATTATAGATTATCAACTTAATTAGCTTGAGGAGCATATAAAAGCAATTAGGGAATGCACCGAACTGTGATATGTAAAGAGAAGATCACCATGGAATAATAATAGCTATAGGTAAACTTCGCCATAATAGTGGGAAGAAAATTTTAAACAAATTAAAGGATGCAAAGAACCAATACAGAAAGTTCTGGAGAAAAAGTTTACACCAGAGAGAATAAAGAAAAGTTTACAATAAAAAGAAAGCACCTAAGTCCTGAACCTATGAAGGTGCCTATGAATTTGGATGCATCCTCACAGAACTAACCCTTAGCACTTAATTAGCAGCTTATTTAATGTAGGTTGGGATCATATCGTTGTCTTAGCGAATTATAAATATTGATAAAATTTTATTTTTTCAAAAAAATAAAAGCTCACTGGGTCCCATGGTTCTCAATCTTCTAACACATTTTAATTTTAATTTAACTAATAGACATATTGAAAGCAACGCCTCTTGATAAAACTTTAGGAATTCATTTTTTTTTATTACTGGATACTTGATATATGAGCATATACTACTCTATTTGTTATAAGTTTTTTTTGTTCCTAAAATAAGTCTATTTTGAGATCAATTAATACTACTATGACTATTTTACCCCAATATTGAAAATAGGAAAGATGATAGAAAAGGTTTATAATGCATAAAATATTATTTTAACATCTATTTTTAAATAAGGGTAAAGTTAAAAAATTAAAAATAACATATTTAATGGTATAACTTTCACTCTTTTGTATATGAGAAGTAGTTAGGGTGAACTTTTAATAAAGAATAGAGTGGTAGTTGAGCATAAATTGATGCAATGAAAAGTATATAAAATTCAGCACACCTCTTCCCTTATACTTCCTCCGTCCCAATATATAAGGTCTTTTTAAATGAATTGCTGGTTCCTAAAAAAATTAGTTAAAGTTAGTTAAAAACAATAAATGTGTAGGAAATCTAACCCTTTTTTCAAATGTGCTCTTATTTATGAATGAGTAAGAGAGAGGGTAATTATGAAAAGAAGATGAAAGAGAATGTGTGAGAAAATTAATGCATGGATAAAATGGGGAAAACACATTTATTACTTAAATAAAGTCAACTAGGACCTTATATTTTGGAACAAAGTCATTCAAAAAAATGGACCTTATATTATGGGACAATGGGAGTATTATTATACTAATCTAGTCCTATTTATAAGGAATTTTCAACATGTTTCACACAGACCAAGGAAAACCTTAAAACTTATTAATTCTGCGTTAAAATCCACCAATAACTTTCTAACTTTACCCTTATTTAATATCCACTACATCACATGAGAGCAAAGTCAACACATAATAAATAGAGGGTAAAATTGTACATTTATATGAAAAATTTAATGATGTGACGTATAAATATGATTAAATAAGGCATTCTCTCTCTACCCTATAAATAGGATCGACAAGAGATTACAGAAGGATTTGCTTAGACTAAATAATTAAAAAATAGGTTTCTAATTTAATATTGATTAGAAGTGGAAATTTTTTATCTTTCTTCTATAGCAACGCACTATGCTGGTAAATTTAGGGTTTCCAGCTGTCAAAAGGGCAGAGACTACTTTGTTAACTTGTGTCCAAATCGACATCAACTTTTTTCACAAATTTAAGTGTAAGAATTGAATCATGTGACGAAAAATAAATTCAAATTTTCCTTCTTCGATCACCACCTCATCTTTGTTTATATCATTAACACAACGAGTTTAATGCTTTCACCTAATATCATAATTATTTATTTAGTAACATTTCACCAAAAAAGTTCATTAAAACATCATCCAATTCCCCTCAACTAACAACTTTGACCACTGAATTCTCTGTGATCAGCAGGAAATGTCCTTATTAAACATGTAATTAAAATTAAGTTCGCCATAGCTTTCATTAATAATAATGATGTACTGAAGAGGCCAGCATATCAAATTCCATTCGGATTTGTGTCGTTAGTTGGTGTGAAAGAAATCTTCGAAGACAACTCACTGCTTTGTTGTAAAGGGTTTTTCTTTTAAAAAAAATTAATTATCCATTCCATTATTTGCTGTATTGCTTGTGGTACCACCACCAAAGGCAAGATAAGGAAGTAATTGAGTGGATCGGATATGTTTGTTAGGGTTTGTGATAATTGGTTAAAGCTAATAATTAGAGACAGTACTGACTCCAATCTCAATAATGAGCCGTAGTACTTAGACGGAGTTCTTGTATAATATGTTAGTGGGCATGAGATACGTATGCAGATCCTCCTGGGAAAAAGGTAAGTGTATTGTAGAAAATGTAATGTTTAAATTAATTATAGACCAAGGCATTTCGAAAATAATAAAATATATAGACAAATATATTTCCCCTATCAAAATATGTTAGTTCATATTTTTTGCTATTTGACGCACCCACACACGCATATCTTGGGATTAACAATGTGACACTTTCATTATAAAAAGCTAGTAATAAAATACTAACGTGGTTTATTTGAGGAATAACTAACGTATTGAGTCTGGCATTAAAAACTAAGTCCACACCATATATTACAAACCATTGTTTGAATCTCACAATGAGAAGTTCTCACATCCAATGTCTAATCATGTATGTATGTGTACATTTTATAGTTTATATATATATATATATATATTAGAAATATAAACCGTAACAATTTAAATATCCTCCAATTAAAAAATTTATCCTTTCGAGTCTTGAAAATGCTTATTAAGATCCTTTAAATCTCGCTCAGTCACTCTTTCTCTGATCTATTATAATAATAAAATAAGATTATAAACAACTTTCTTAACAGAGTTAGTTGCAATTGTTCTCACATTAATGAATAACACAAACACACCTGCTTTTGAGATAAACATTGAAATTTTTTATTTTTATTTATATTCAAGTTAATTCATTTAAACTTGCATCCGGATAGAAATATCCTTATCTTCAATCATTACAATTGAAATTAATGTTGATTTTTGTTTAATTAATACTCCTCTGGTTTTATTTATAGGGCGGAGATAATGTTTTATTTGATCCTATATATAAGTCATTTCATTTAATATTTAGTGTGAATATACAAGTTTACCTCCATTTATTATGTGTTGAGTTTATGTGGTACAGTTGATATTAAATATGAGTAAAGTTGGAAATATATTGTATTTTAATGGAAAGTTAATGAGTTTTAAGGTTTTCCTTGATCTATGTGAAATATACTGGAAATGAATTATAAATAGAACCATATGAGTAAGCATTATGTAGCATTTGAATATTGAATTACACTGGTCAAGGTGTATGTCCTATTTCCCCAATTTGTTTTCAGTTGTCTAATACTAATATACTCCTATTTATAAGGCACTTCCAATTTGTTTCATGCAGACCATGAAGATATTAATGAGGAGCAAAGTCAACACATAATAAATGAAGGGTAGTATAGTATGTTCACATGAAAATATTAATGAGGTGCCCTATAAATAAGATCAAATTAATAAAACCTTCTATCTACCTTATAAATATGATATTTTTATTGGTCAAATGTAACTTTTAATAATGTTTTGAACCTTCAGTTCAAAAAAACATAATGTTTTGAACCACGCTCGTCACCGCGCTTTTAGCTTCTCAATCTACTTGACAAATAAAACATTCAAATTCTAGCAAGATATCGACAAAGTGTTAAACAGAACAAATTTGAATTATATAATCAGTGATAATTAGGAAAAAAAAATCTTGGCTATGGTTTAATAAAATGTTGAGTGGCTTTCCTACAGCATCAAGGGCACATTAAATTGGTGAAAGTCATATAGATGTTGACTCAAAAATGAATTAGATTAATAATCACACTATTTCCATGAGTTTTCTACATAAGCTAGCCATGTGTAACACAATATATTAAGATAAAAGGAAAGGGCACAGGAATTCCGATAATTTAAAACCTGACCATTATATTGTCCATTAGTCTCCCATATAAAACAGATTTTGAGGATTCGTTCACATCGCTCTGACTTTTCTTTTTCCACCAAACTTCACCATTTTAATAATCAATATAATTATAATGCCTTTAAGTTCACATTTTGAAAAGGCATGGATCCCAAAACCATTAAATTAGGAAAATTAAAAAAACCATATGTCTGATCACTGATGCTTCTAACGATGTATTATAACTCATAAATGGTTCAATCAGTATGGAAGTGCAATTTCCGATAATAATTAACATGAAATATGGTTGCCACTATAGTTGCATTCATATATCTGGGATTGTATGTTTCTTTTTTCTTTTAAGTAAATTGATGTACCTTTGTTGGTCACTAGCCCTTATATCTGGGATTTCAAGCATTGTATTTTCCATTATTTATTCAGGTCAATAGCTTGTGGTTAATTATAGTAATATAATACATCAATGATAGAGTGATATGATAAAAAGATACTCCCTCCGATCCTATTTATAAGAGCTATGATAGAGTGATATGATAAAAAGATACTCCCTCCTGTCTTATTTATAAGAGCATAGCTGCCAAAACGTGTTTCTTAAGAAAATATGTGAAAGTAATTAAATGTGTCAGGAATATACATATTTTTTTTCAATATTACCCTTATTTATAATGAGTCTATTAAGAGAGAGAAATATATATGACCATCAATAAATATGAAAGAGAATTAGGGGTAAAATAGGAAAAAATACATTGAATGATAAGAGAATGCGATGTGAGCTCTTTGGACCAAATCAAATCAAATTTTGAGCTCTTATAATAAGGACCGGAGGGAGTACCACTCTGTTCCTTATTATAAGTCCACCCTAACCACTTCTCACATACTAAGGAGTGAAAGTTATAGCATTAAATATCTCATATTTTAAAAAATATTTTCAACTTTGCCCTTATTTAATAATAAGTGTTAAAATAATATTTTTACATTATAAATCTTCTCTCTCATCTTCCCTATTTCCAACATAGGGGTAAAATAGTCATAGCAGCATTAATTGATTCCAAACTGGACTTATATTTAGGAACAAAAAATTTGTGGTAGTTGGACTTATAATAAGAAAAATCACTCTGTTCCTTATTATAAATCCACTCTAGCTACTTCTCACATACCAAGAAGTGGAAGTTATAGCATTAAATATGGCATATTTTCAAAAAAATTCCAACTATGCCTTTATTTAAGAATAAGTGTTAAAATAATATATTTTATACATTTTAAACCTTCTTTCTCATCTTTACTATTTCCAATATAGGATAAAATATTCATAGCAGCATTAATTGATCTCAAAGTGGATTTATATTTTAGAAAAAAAAATTTAAGATAGTTAAACTTATATAATAAGAAATATAGTAGTAGAGTGGTATAAAATATACATATTGACCACGTGACATTGATTGCTCAAGCTTTTTTTTTTTTTTTTATCAATTAGTACATTTATCCTTTCAATGATGGTGAGAACCCATGATTATCGCAGGTTAGTTTTTCCAGGATATATTTTGACTTTGAAAGGGGTGAATTGTGCAGTGGCCGGTAGTAAAATTGAAGGTAATGAGCCACAATTTTTGACCCATTCATAAGACCAAAACCCAATTAGCTTTCCTTCAATGAAAAAAGAAATATTTTTAGTTAACAACTTGAAGTATTGTACGGTGATAATCAATTAATCACATATAATTGATGCATTATCTCTGCAAGGAGAGAATATTAAGTAGCGGAAGCTGCTAAGCTGTTTTGCTAAGCATCATCATATTGTTGAATATATATAATGGAACAACAATTGTGGTTGAGGCCAGGAATATGGTTTTTATATCACAGGAAAATCTTCACCTTGATACTGTTGATGTATTCTATTTGTTTATGTTAGCTTTTTGCGACCAGGAGGAATCTGGTCCATACATGCATCTTATTTGGAAGGGGAAAAAATCCAGGTCATGTCTTAGATGATCTTCATCCTAAAAAAGAAAGAAAGAAAGAACAGTAGGTGAAGAAAACCAAAGAATTCAGAAGGAGGTGTCAGCTGGCATTATATGTCCCACGTTTGGTACGAAACCAGTAAGATTAAAATTAAAAATTCAAAAAAACAATTATACAAGTATTCTAAAGTTAGCTTTTTCAACTTTTTCTCTACTCGAGTTATTGCTGCATTCGCTGGTTCTCAAACGATCTTAACTTATACACTAACTTTTTATTTTAGCAAAAACTTATATATTAACTATGATCAAGAAAGTTTCGCCCAATTTTGCATCAATAACCAATCTGTCACTAAACTTAGGATGTCAAGCGTTAAAGTTTTAAGTCTAATATATTACCCCGTTGTCCTTAATGTATTACCTAATTGGAGAGATGATGCTGATCTTAAATATAAGACATATTTATAATTTAGGAAAATTTTAATATAGGACCGTGGTAGCCAATTAATTTCAAAATGGGACCAAAAAATTCTAAAATATCACTTGAGTCTTGTGAGGGCAAATTGAAATTAAATTGAGAGGAGAAAAGACAACATTGACCACACGTATCAGAAAGATAAAGTGTCAGAGAGGAGAGAGGGTGAGAGGAATATTTTGTTTTTTTATTGAGGCTTATGCATATAAGATTTTCCTTGTGCATATGAGTTTTTTCTTGTTCGTCTGAAAATGGGTGAGGTGTGTGTGTGAGAGAGAGAAAAGCATGTCAGAGAGAAAGAGAAGGGGTGTCAAAGGAATATTTTGTTTTTTATTGAGGCTTGTGCATATGTGATTTTCCTTATACATATGAGCTTTTCCTTGTCCATATGAGCTTTTCCTTGTTCGTGCGAAAATGAGTGGGGTGTGTGTGTGTGTGTGAGAGAGAGAGAGAGAGAGAGAGAGAGAAGCGTGTCAGAGAGAGAGAGAGAAGGTGTTAGAGGAGAGAGGGTGTCAGAGGAATATTTTGTTTTTTATTGAAGCTTATGCATATGAGATTTTCCTTGTGCATATGAGCTTTTCCTTATTCATATGAGATTTTCCTTGTTCGTATGAAAATGAGTAGGGTGTGTGTGTGAGAGAGAGAAAAGCGTGTCAGAGAGAGAGGGTGTCAGAGGAGAGAGACAGTGAGAGGAATATTTTATTTTTTATTTAGGCTTGTACATATGAGATTTTTCTTGTTCATATGAGTTTTTCCTTGTTCACGTGAACACGAGTGGGGTTTGTGTGAGAGAGAGAGAGAAGAGAAAGGGTGTCAGATATGCCATGTGGGGGTGGGCCCCCTTTTTTGTCTTTTTCTACATTAATTTAATTTCACTTAAAGACCCTGAACCTAAAGTGATATTTCAGAATCTTTTGTTCTTACTTTTTAATTAATTGTCTACAGTAGTCCTATATTGAAATTCTCCCTTGTAATTTTTACCAAGTATATTTTAAATTACCCTTATTAATACTCCCCCAATAATAATTAAGTTATAGAGGGGAAGAGAATTGAGAAAAATGATTAGGCTACTTTAATTTTAAAAAATGTCATATTAACTGACTTAATTTACATCCTTAATCTAATTAAATTATATGAATATATACTACATTTAGAAATGGGGGAGTAAAATATAAAGAAGACTCACATTAATTAATTTAAGAAGAGATTAAAGGCACATAATGTAATTAGGGAGTCATTAAATTTTAAACTAATCGAATTGAAAGACAACAATTATATATACTTATATCCAAAATAATAACATGTTATCAGCATCATTCAATCTATGACATAAAAAAATACTGTAAACTTGATGCCTCTGAAACTTAAAAAAAAAAAAAAGTACACCAGAAAAAGAAGTGACATTCAAGATTTTGATAGAGAGGAGTTTAGTTTCATGGTTTCACTCAAAGGATAACAAGATAGTATCTCCTCTATTATTCAAGTGAACCATGTATTCGCCGGCAAGATATGTACAGTGTATACGACTCTAATAAAGTGATCACAGAGGCGTAGAACTTGTTTTCAAGTTGTCGTGATGACTTAAAATATTATAGATACCTATAATTAAATTCCTTATATCCATAAGGGTAAATAAAACTTTTAGTCCCTGAACTTTCAATCAATTTTGTTTTGGTTCCTAAACTTTAAAATTTGTAGTTTTGGTCAATTTTAGCTTTGATCAGTGGAACTTTAAAATCGATAGTTTTAGTCCCTGAATTTTCGGTCAATTTTAGTCTTGGTCCCTGAGTTTTAGGGACCAAGACCAAAATTGACCGAAAGTTCAGGGATCAAGACCAAAATTGATCCAAAGTTCAAGACCAAAACCATCGATTTTAAAGTTCAGGGACCAAAACCAAAATTAACCGAAAGTTCAGGGACAAAAACTACAAATTTTAAAATTTAAGGACCAAGACCAAAATTGACTGAAAGTTTAGGGACCAAAAGTTATATTAACTCTATCCAGAAATTGTCGTACATAATTCCTATTAATAACTACAGCTTAACTATGCAATACGTCGGAAAAAAAGATATTGATTATAAGTTTGGAATCTAGAATTTCATATATTACACTTTAGGATGATTAAATCATTGTAAAATTGAGATCATAATATAACATTTAAATCCAAAAATTATATTCTGAAAGTATATGGAGCTAGATATTTTCGAGAAAATTAATTTGGAGTTCCATGGGAGACATATAATCAAAAAGAAGTCTCACAAAATGGCTAAATTAAAGTTAGGTCCCTGAAGACCTTATTTGTATTAAGTCCAAGCTTAATTTACCCTTCTTCCCCTTTTAAATTATATTTTCGATATCACAACTTTTGGCCAGTCGTCCGTAACAACGTTTTAGCCATGCATAACAACTTTTGTGTCTCAATAATAAGGTACAAAAATTTTGGATAGTAACAATTTTTGGCCTAATTGTAACAAGGTTTTAGCAGTGTGTAACAAGTAAATCGGCAACACTTACAAGTCACAAATGTTGTAAATTGTAATTATGTGGTAATTGCAAAAGGGACAAAAGGTTAAATTAGGTTTGGAACTTAGTACAAATCAAGTCCCTATAGACCTAACTTTAATTTAACCATTTTGTAGGACCTCACCTTAATTATATATCTTCCATGAGACTCCAAATTAATTTTTCCAATATTTTTCCCTCTTAGTGTTAGATAGAAAATATAAAAAATAATGGAGATGAATGTAAAAAACGTGATGAATCCATAGCTCTTATACATTACATACATGCAATGCATACATACATACATTATGCATGCAGGCATGATACTTAGTACTTGAAAATTATATGGCTTCTAGATTTTTATATACTCACTTATAATTATAAATAAACTTTTCAAAATTTTCTGATAATTCAAAGAGGTAAAAAGTTAAATTTTAACTAACGTTCTTAACTATCAAAGTCAAATCAAACAATATGTCAATTGTCAAATTTCAAATAATAATGTCGGTATTCCTTTTTTTTTCCGACCTTCAGCAAAAATAAAAACCATAAAGAAATAGGGATAAGAAATGCCTACAGCAGAGTGCTGATCCACATGAGATATACGAAAATTATTAATGGGTGGAGTGACCAAGGGTATAGTACATGAACAAAGTTTATATAATATAATCCATTTAATAATCAATACCCCCAATTAAGTCCCTTCTCATATATATAAAATCAGTATGCCTTTCATTAGGGAGGAATCTCTTTGAAGGTCTCAAAGAAAGATAGCAAACCCCAAAAAATCTGTGCTTCCTGTAGCCTCCATAGCCAAAACATTGAAAGAGCTAGCACAGTATGTTTCCTTCACATCAACGAGGCAACAATAATGAGATGGTCATCGAATTTTCTAGCCGTCCCCACCACCACCAACACCAGGAGGAAATCTCAGAAGATCTCATTCTGGATGCTCATGCTCATCATCATCATCATGCTTCTCTGGAAGACATCATCAATTTCTCTGATAAAAAATTACAACAAGCAAGTACCAACAAGCCCAAGAAGCTACTTTATGAGTCCTCTTCTGGTGATAAGATCAACCATTATCGAAATTTTGATAAGAAGAACGAGAAGCTCATTCACAGAGAGATTGAGAGGCAAAGAAGGCAAGAAATGGCTACCCTCTATGCATCCCTTAGATCTCTTCTTCCCCTAGAGTTCATCAAGGTAAACTAAGCATCTATTTTCCTCTCTTCTATCTCTATGTACACTAATTCTTCTGCAACTCTTGCAAAATTCCTCTCATATGGTTTTTGAGATCTGCGCCAAAACCCCCCCTTCTCTCTCTTGTTTAACTTTGGCTTTGACTTTGTTCTAGCCTGAGTTCTTCATGGACTTCAGAGATAATCACAATAATGAGTAGAAACTGTTTATATGTTTTATTGATATGATTTGATATCCTTGTCGACATGATTCGATTTGTATTTATTTCTTTGTTTATTATTTTTATTTCTGACAGAAGCTTACTGGTTGCGTCTCTTTTATTATAAGAGCGACATTTTACTATAAGTAATTTTAGGGTTTTTTTGTTATCTTAGGGAAAGCGGTCAATATCAGATCACATGAATGAGGCGAAGAACTACATAAAGCACCTGCAAAAGAGAATCAAAGAACTGAGTGCCAAGAGAGACGAACTGAAGAAACTAACAGAGAATTCTTCAAATCCAGAAGAATCACTACACGAGTGTGAAAAGTACACATGTAGTGGCTTTTTCAGTGTTCACAAGATTAATAACGATAATAATGGTGCTGTTGGAATAGAAGTTTCTAGTTCATTGGAAGAGGAAAGTTTGTTTCCCCTTTCAAAATTTCTTAAACTGATGCTTGAAGAAGGACTTGAAGTTGTTAACTGTGTTACCAGTCAAGTCAATGGAAGATTAATTCACAGTGTTCAGTGTGAGGTACAATTCTTTTTGCTTCTTTTATATTACTTTTTGTTCCATCATGTTTTGATGTTGCTAGCTTATAATTATATATTTTTCTTCAATTATTGTACTTGCTGATTCGCAGGTTAGTAACAGTTACGACGGCCGTGTAGACCCTCCCGCGCTGAGAAGGAAAATTGCGAATCTAGTTCCCTCTTTCAAATGTTCTGACTAATTAGGCATCTTACGTTAAAATTAATTTGGGTATTGACAAGAAACGCATGACAATTTGTCCTTTTATTCTAACCGGTTAGTTAGTTAGTAGTACTTTTGAATTTTGATGTTTGGGTGAGTTTGCTTGTTTTTGTTTCAGATCCTTCTTTTTTTCTGAACTACGAGGGAAATCAGAGGAAAACATTACATTCATGTAAGCCTTATTACCCTCTCATTATTTCTCAGACAGATGATTATGTATAAAACCGTTTTGTTAGTTTACTTAATTGATGTCTATCTTTTGTCTACCTCACGCATGGGTACAAATTTTGTGGAGGTTTTTAGATGATTAATTTGCTTCATATGCCTTTAACTAAGTTCATAACATACGCGCGCACATGTTATTAGAAAGCTTCTCTTTTATGTTATCTGCAAGTTTGACTTGGAATCTAAATGTCAGAAAATTTTGCATAAAAAAGGTTATCGACTTGGAGGGGGGGGGGGGGGGAATAAGAACACGTTTTCACTACATGGGAAAAAGTAGTGTTATACGTATCCACATCAAACTCGTGTGCTTTCCATTGTGATATACGTTTCCACGCATTCATTTTTTTATATAAATATTTGTTTAAGCTCTAGGTTCTGTACGTACGATTTCAAATATACATGTGTGAGGTGAGAATTAATTTTTTTATAGGAGGTTGTGGCTAATTAAGATTTCTAGTTCCTGCTGATCTGATCTGATTCTTTGTCCCATGTTTAGGACAACAACCTTAAAACTTTTGAGTAACCAATGTGAAAGAATAGTTTCACATGGCTTGAAGTTCCAATGATGAGATCATAGTTTTATATAAAGAATGAAGTAAATTATTAGTCAAAAAAAACTTGTCCTGTATGTGTGTGTGATTTAATGTTTCCATATACATGCATCAAAACTTGGTAATTACAATATTAATGTTAATTGAGGGAAATAGCCAGAGAAGGTAGTTCCTATAGTACAATTAGAATTATATTAGTTGAGCATGCATGCTCATCTAAACCTATAAAATATAAATATATATACACACATCACTGATCGTGCAGCTTTAGAATATGTGTGTTTGTACTCATACATACACAACTTATGATTGTGCTGGTGTAGAACGAAGATTTAGAACATCATTATAAAGAATATAATGGAAGCGTATGGTGTCCTTCACATGCATATATATGTTGAATTGTTAATTAACTTTCAAAGTATAATATTTCTTTTTAGCTGTACCAAAAGCTACCTGATTGTGTTATATATACAAGAGATTCTCCATTGTTTTCTTGCATATATGAAGTTGAAAGTAACCAAAACGTAACTTTACCTATGTTGATAATCACAACTTGCTAACTATGTTGCTCAGAGGTAAACGTACAAAACTATTTCCCATATGTACTGAGACGAAAAACCTAAAGCTTCCTTTATCTCCCATCTCTAAAATGGTGTGTGCATCTCTTTAACACATATTTATCATGATATGTATACTTTTCCTAAGTACTACTCCCTCCGGTCCTAATTATAAAACCACTTTGACTTTTTTCTCCAAGTCCAAAAAAAAGTAGTTTCAGTCCAAAAGAAAATATTTTTTCTTCAAAACTAATTTATTCTACTTATAAACTAACCTATAATCTAATTTCATGTGACATATGTTATAATTTAGTGGTCTAATTTGCTTCCTTAACTTTCCCAAAAAAAAGTTAAAGTGATCTTATATTTAGGACCAGAGGGAGTATTATCTTACCAGTACATTGAGATGGCGCCGTACGCGTAGTTACATCATCTGCTTGATTTTTTCTTCCTTAAAAGAGAGACAATCTTTTTGTGTTTATAACTATATATTTCTAAATCTGTGTATCCTTGCACAAGAAAGACAATCTTTTTGTGTATTTAACTATATATTTCTAAATCTGTGTATCCTTGCACTGGAGCCATATTAAGCTGCACTGATATATGAGTACTCCCTCCCCGTACTAGATATAAGAGCTATTTTCTTTGATTAAATTAAGGATAAGGATATTAATTAAGTTAGGTAAAATAATATGATATTACTAAAACATCATGATCATGCATCAACCTTTATTCCCACCTTCCTTCTCTTATTTATTATTATTAAGGAGTATCAATAGGGATAATTTTAAGAAAAGTTGAGAAAAATAAAAATGGATCTTATATTTAGGACTAAAACAACCTCCCTTGATAGGTCTTATATTTAGGACTAGAGGTGGTAACTTTAACCAAATTCATGTAACCGAGTTTATATAGATATAACATGTATATTATATATATATGGTGATTGAAATTTGGGAGCTGAAGGCTAGGGCTGCACATTCAACCTGGTGGTCCAGTGGCCTGTCCAAGTCCAGGTCCGGTCTTGCCTAAAGCAAACTGTCCTTAAAAAAGTTAGCCCAAAACCATCACAAAACAAGACTACCAACCCGACCACTGATGCTACCAAAATTTAAATAAAGCTCTGCAAGTGTACGGGCCGTAAAAATAGTAAAATGGCAAATCAAGGTCGATCCCACAGATACTCAAGATAATTAATAACTAGGCATTAAAACTCCTATTTTTGTTTTAAGTTGAGACAAAATTAGATTCAATTGAGTAAAAGAAAATTGACTAAGATCTAATAAGAAAAACACGAACTTTAACACAGATTAAATTCAAGCGTCAAACAAACAACCTAGAGTCACTAATCCCTTATTTGCTTCTTAGATTTTATTCCCACTAAATTAATTATGCCTTAACTTAATCAGCTAATCTAGAGTACTAGTGTCTATAAATGCCTGTCGGTCCATTTATATCCTTACCTCAGTTAATTATGTGAAATTAACTAGGAACAATTTATATTGGTAACACTCTAATGTGATTATGCGGATTTTCTAGGTATATGTCTATCCTAGACGCAAATTATATTAAATCTAATTCCTTAGATTAAAATATAATTCCATATTATTTAATCTCATGGTCTATTTAAAATTCCTTCCGTCGAGTTCAATCTCAAATTCCCTAAACATGTTCAATGGTGATCAATCACTAAACAATAATCAATAATACCAAGATTAAATAAACTGAATTAAAATTAAACATAATTAATAAGTGGGAAAAATCTCTAAGTCACAAACAAGTTCATAATACCCTAGATTGTAAAAGAAAATTAGTCACACACATGGTTCCAAATCAATCCCAACAAATATAAAAACAAATTGGACAATGGCTACCCAAACTGGCGTATGGTCTCCTTCTAGTCTCCACAGCTTGAACTAGTCGAAGAAGAAGAAAGAGATGAACAACACCGCCGTCTCTTGCTTTTCTCCTGTGTTCCGAAGCAAAGTGAATAATAGTGTGGCGTGAATGAATAGTGCTTAGGTCTTCAATTTCTCTCCACCCAAAACGCTCGCATCATTAGCTCCCTCTCTTTATTTATTTATTTATTTTTTCTTGCGTGAACATTCCAGAGAATGATGGTACTCCTCCATTGCTCTTTATTCAAACCGTGCGTTTTGTCCCATTATTTCTACATTCTTTATTTTTTTTTTAAATCAAAACCTGCACACAAAATCATAACGGGAAATAAGGAATATGATGCCAATAAATAATTAAACTAAAATACCTTCATCTCAAATCCTTTTCCTTTATTTTTTTTATTTTAATTTAAAATAAAATAATTTAAAAGAAATTCCCAAACAATGTCTCAAATCTGCATCTTATCAAATCACAACTATTTTTGAATTGATGACTCCCAAAATATAATACAATATGTATGCAAATAAACTAAAATTTGGGAGTCATCACACCCCCATACTTACATCAAATCTTGCCCTCAAGATTTCAAATTGTCGAACAAAAACAACTAATAAGACCATAGAATCAATATTTCAAAAGTGAACATCACACAATTTGAAACAATTCAAACTTTCAAAAATTAAATCTTCTTAAAAATCTCTTTCACCTTCCACAAATGTAAGTAATAAAGCAATCAATTTGGCAAAGGTAAATCACAAAAGCATGTCCCTCATTGGAGTGTTTAATCTCTACTCTCAAGATAATTAGGGCTTGTGTTTCACTCAATTCCATCTATTGCAATTCATCTACCATAAGCTTGTTTATTATCTCAATCTCCACTATTCTATCACATTACATACACAAATCAAAAGGACTTTCAAGGGTTGTAATGAACAAGGTAGGATAATGAAATGAAAGTGATGTACTGATGAATACTTCAATGACTGCTAAGCAATTTTAATTATGACTAAGAGAATGAAGGAATCACTAATGGAAGCACGTTTTATTTTGAATATGAATCTTATTCTTATGAACTCCAAAATCTTTTATTTTCTCTTTCTAACTTCTTTTCTTGTCCTTCTTTTCTTCAAACCTTTTTTTCTCATTTTTTCCTTTTCTCTTTTTTTTTCCTTTTTCTTTTTCTCTATCTTCTTTTTCTTTTTTTTTTATTCACATAGTGCTTTTTATTTTCTGACCTCTTCACTCTTCTTTATATGAGTATCACTTAGCACTTACTAAAGTAATATATGATATAGAATGAAAAATTGCATCAAATCAACAAAGGGCAAATATATATGCAATTTTTCTTTTGTACAAAACAAATAAGGCTCAAAGGGGTGAAACAATGGAATGATATGAAAGGTATGGCTATTTGGCTATTTGGCCGAACTGGTTATGAAAACAAATGCCTAAATCATTTTTGTGCATACAAAGGATTTTAAGTCTCAAAAGAGATTCAAGACAAGTTCTAGAGATGAAATTGCAATAAATGTACTCCCTCTTGAAAGAATAAATATTAAGGCTCAAATCCTCACTGGTCTTTTGACATCCTAAAGTCATTTACTTAAACCAAATTTCTTGCCTGTTTCCTTACATTCTAAGAATATGAAATCAAGCTCCAATCAAATTCAATTATTTCAATCCCAAATCAATTCAAAAATGCCAACATTCACTAGTAAAATCAAGAATTCCAAGTTTTTTCACAAAAATTTCATAAAAAGAAAGCTTGAGGACATATCATTCACATCAATGTTACTCCCACACCCCCACACTTAAATGTCACATTGTCCCCAATGTGAACATGTAACATGAAAAGTAGTAGGAAATAAGAAAGCATCAAAAAACAAGTGTAAAGATGACAAAAATTTCTCATGTTAAATATCAACCAAACAATATAAGCAAGTGCCACAACAGTCAAGTCTAACTATCAATCACATGCAACATCAACCAGAATCAGCACTCATTCCTAACAACGATAATCAAATACAGAAAATCAGAGAAAAGTAGAAAAATACTCCCCTTCCTTTCTTTATCTGCACTCTCAGCTTATCATCCAGTTGAAACATCATTCAGGGCTACAAAAATCCTACAAAACCAAAGCAAACCAAACAAAAGTCAAATCCAAAAACCTTGGGTTGCCTCCCAAAAAGCGCTAAGTTTATAGTTTTCAGCCAGACTATGTGTAACATCCTAAAAATTAATTAAGGATTTATGGGGGTAAATAGGAATTGATTAATGAGAAATGATGGATTATGAGAATATTTGAAGAATTTTGAGGTGTTTTTGAGGATTTTAAAGGCCTAGTTTTTCCCTTATTTGGAAGATAATAATTTTTGGGGAAATTATTTTTAGACTCAAAAGAGGTTATTGTGGGAGTAAATAAATAAAAGATATTATAGGGAAAATTTTGAAAGTAAAAAAGAAAATTTTTTGTTCAAAAGAAATATCTTATTTGAGAATTTTAGGATCTAGTAGTGTAGTTTTCTCTTTCCACTCTGCCGACACTCAGTTCCTCGTCAATAACTTGTCACTGTGCATCAATTATTATTCCTCAACCAATCACACTCAACTACTATTTACATATATTATTATTATATTATTATTTTATTATTATTATTATCATTATATAAACACACACATACACGTTCGCTAAGCACACACATACATGTTCACTGATCACTTCGTTTTCTTATTTCTCTATTCTCTCTCTCCCCTCTTTTCTCTTATATCACCATTATTACTCCTTTCACCGGATTTATCAGAGCCCGTTGGCATACAAATAGTGAGTTTTTGGGCCAACTAAGCACATTTTCGGAACCCCGTAAGTCTCCTCTACAATTCTATGCCATTAGTTTTTCAATTAGCTATACTTGAAAAATTAGACATTGTCTAAATTGGTAATTTTTGGGAGTCCTAAAATTAATAAATTGAAGCTTAGACTTCGATTATGAGTTTTTCTAAGTATATTTTTCATTGTGGGAGGTTTTTCTTAATTATTGGAATTTATTGGATTGTTAGATATATTGAAAATTAGGACTTTTGATGATCTGAGGTGTCTATAGTTAAATTAATAATTTCTAGATGTTTATTAAGGTTTGGAAAATAAATTGTGGATTAAAGAATGGATTTTTGAGGTTGAGAAATAATTTAGGGATGTAAGGTTTAATTTTATTTAGGCTTGAATTTTTATAAATCGTTATTGGAAGGATAAATAATTTTGGATATATGCATAAATGGAGTAGAGATAAATTTTAGAGATAGAAAGGGAGAATAAATGTTAAATTGGAAATTTAAAATAAATAAGGGCAAAGAAAGGGTAGTAAATAATTTATTTTCCAACATGTGAAATTGTTGGATAAATAATTAATTGTGGTTGTGTATATGGTTGTGTAGTGCTTGAATTGCACTAAATTAGCACGGGGGAGCTGCACTATTGTGAGATTGGTGCCAGCTATCAGGTAACCGCTTTCTGCTTGTTTATGTGTGTGTGCAGTGTTAGTAAGTAATTTGAAATATTATTATTTGACAATTATGATGCTATAAGGAGATGAGATATTGGATCACAATTGAGATATGATTATCAATTGATGATTGATGAGATATGAAAATGAGATTTTGGAATATTAATATTTTTATAATAAATGTCCTGTGGAGTATTATTTTGAAATGTCATAAATTTGTGATGTGAAATATTTGAAACTGAAATATATGTGGTTTTGGAAATTGTTTAATATATGTATATCATGGAAATACTGGAAGGCCTGGTGCCTGATAGTGGTGTTGCATATGTATGTGTTGTTTGTGAGAAATTATTTGTGTATGTGACACCGGTGAATTGGAAATTGTGCCATCACGTGATGAGGTACCCTGTTGCGCCACAGGGACTAATTGATATATTATGAGAAATAAAGGAGAGAAAGACGAAAGAGGGGATATCGCCCCTTACGGATTCAGAAAGGACAGAGATCCTTCTAATCTGTGGTACTATTCAGGGAGGGTAGAGAGTCCCTCGTGAATTGTACCGTGGTGATCAGGGGTGGGTGAAAGGTCCCGACTGGTCCCACATGTTTTCCCAACATTTCTAGTAAGATTTGTTTGGGTTGTCTGTAATTATCAATGATATACATACTATTATTGAGGATGAATTGTGATGGATTATTTTATAATTATAAACGATGAGAAAAGATATTTGGGACCAAGTTATGCATTATATGTGAATACCTGAGCATGCTTCTGAATTGATATGTATTTATATGTATTCCACTGGACACCTTGCTAGCACACACCACACGTAGATGAGTAGTCAGTGGTTGCGTTTTGGGGCTACCCCCGTTGATCTCACTTTTGCAGGTCCTAGGAGCGAAGTAAGAGGTCAAGGGAAGGATTCGGGAACTTCTCACTAATATCGTGAGATATTCTGGACCAGAAGGACAGGAGGTATTGCCACATTTAGGATCATATTTTGTATGATGCTTCCGCTGAACCTTGTTCCTATTCTGGGAGAAAATTATTGTATAATACCTATTATGGTATGGTATTTTAAGAATGATGTGTGAAGTTTAATCATGCATAATGAAATTCTCTGTTATTGTACTGGGAAGGAAATTATATTGTGATGACAGAGATTGGAATTGAGGTTGAAATATATATATAAATATTATGGAAAGATCTCTTTTCTAACTATGTTAGTTATTTTAGTAAGTTAATTCTTTTTCCTAACATGGTTAGCACTATAAACGAGTTAATGTTTAATTGTAAGTGGTTAAAAGTGAGAATTGGAGGTAAATGTTACAGTTGTTGGGGGTAAATGTTACACTATGTCAGGAAGTTATGGAGGCTGAGACAAACAATGACAATGTCCCTTAGAAAGCAATGAAGAAGTGTTCAGAACTTGCCCAGTCTGCACATAACACCTCTTCTTCTTGCTATTCTTCTCAACTACAGTGGCTTTAGGAGGTTCTTCAAGAACATAATCAAATTTAGCTCGAGTGAGCTTTTGCTTCACAGCAACCTTTGCACATTGTTTTACTTCATTTAGATTCTTCTTCACTTTGTCCATACTAAATGTAATATGCTCATCACCAAGTCGAAGAATTACCTCTCCTTTTTCAACGTCTACTAAAGCTCTCGCAGTAGCCAGAAACGGCCTCCCAACAATTAGTGGGATCTCTTTATCTTCTTCAATGTCAAGGACAATAAAATCAACCGGATAGATAAAAGACCCAACTTTCACCAGAACATCTTTAATAATTCCATAAAAATAAGAGAGACTTCTATCATCCAATTGAAGTGTAATAGTAGTAGGATCAACCTCTCCTAATTGAAGCTTCTTAAAAATCGACAAAGGCATAATGTTCACAGCAGAACCCAAATCACATAAAGCACGGCCTTCAAATTTATCACCAATCAAACAGGGAATAGTAAAAGATCCAGGATCCTTACACTTGAAAGTGACATTAGGCTTAATGACACTGGTGATCTCCCTTGTTAATGCTACAGTTGCAAACTCAGTAAAATACTTCTTCTTACTCAGCATATCTTTCAAAAACTTGGCATATTTAGGCATCTGTTCCAAAGCTTCTATAAAAGGAATGTTAATGTGTAATTGCTTGAACATCTCCAGGAATTTCTTGTACTGCTCATCAATTGCTTTCTTTTGGAATCTTTGAGGAAAAGGTAGAGGTAGCATCCATTTACTACTTTCATCAGTTGCCTTCTTCTTTGCACTCTCCTTTTTGGATTCATTATCCACTTTCTCTGCATCTATTTGTTGAGTATTTTGGGCAGTATTTTCTTCGCCATTAGAATCTGACAGCTTCTTTGCATATTGTTGACTCTCTAATGACTCTTCACCACTTTTAAGAGTAATGGCCTTACACTCAGCTTTTCCATCTCTACTAGGATTAGGCACTGTATTACTTGGCAAATCCCTTTGTTGTAATGCATTCACAACAGTGGCAAGTTATCCCATTTGCACCTCAAGATTCTTGATAGAGGAATTCACTCTTGCATTAGTAACAGCTTGATCTTGACTACTCTTCATTTGAATACTCAAAAGTTGAGACATCATTGCCTCTAAATCAAGCTTCGGCTCTTGAGTAGGAATAGCTTCCTTTTCTAACTGATAGAACCCAGGAGGTGAAACTTGCTTCGCTCCAGAAGTTGATGCTTGATTAAGAGCTGCACTTTGTTTCCAAGAAAAATTTGGATTATTGTGCCACCTAGGATTGTAAGTAGTTGAGTAAGGATTGTTCTGATTACTACCATGAAAGTTTCCTGCATAATTCACGGGCTCTATTTGTTGAGAGATGAGGCATTGCCCATTAGTATGACAATCCCCACAATACTCACAAGGAGAATATACAGCTTTAACTCCTAAGTGACCCCCATTGGCTTGATTAACCTTTGCTTCTAAATTATCAAACCTCTTGTTGAGAGCATCAAGCATAGCCACTAACTGTGAAGATGTATCATTAGCAACTTTATCAATTGACTTTACTTGTCTCCTTTCATTGTTGTTTTGGATAAAGTCAGCAGAAAGATCATCCAAACAACTCCAAACATAGTTTACCGGCTGCTTTGTGATTCCCCCATTAGTAACAGCATTTAGTTCAGATTTAGACTCAGAAGTCAATCGAGTACTAAAGATTTGCAGCAAAACCCACTTCTCAAGATTATGACCAGGACTTTGCTTAATAAGCAACTTGAACCTCTCCCAAGCTTCATACAAGTATTCGCCAAACTGTTGGCAAAAATTAGTGAGAGCGGCTCTAGCATCCACCATCTTGTTGTGTGGAAAGAATCTAGCCCGAATTTCTCTTCCAACTGATCCCAAGTAGTCACACTGCCTTCTTCTAAATTGTTCAACCACTCTTTTGCTTTCCCTTGAAGAGAATAAGGGAAAAGCCGAAGACGGATGACATCATTCGGAACACCATTCTGCTTGAAAGAATTACAAACATCGAGAAATTGGATCAAATGCCGATTAGGATCCTCAACACTATTCCCAGCATATTGACCATTCAACTCAAGCATCTTAAGCATCGTCTGCTTAATCTCAAAGTTATTTGCTTGAAATTCAGGCACTCTGATTCCTGACTAATATCCTCTGGATTGTCTTCCCAAGAAATCATTGACACCCAATCGATCGTTTTCATCCTCCGTCATTACTTCGTATTCAGGTTTAATAACCACTTGTTCCTGGACTTGAGGTGAAGTAGCTTCCAAAAGCTCCTGGATACTCCTTGTCTTTTGTGGTGTCTTTGTAGATTTCGATTTGCGGGGCATATATCAATGGTACCTGAAAAGCAAACAAACTCCAAAGAGTATCAAACTTACCCAAGAAACAAACAAGAAAATAATAATTTTTATTTATTTTTTTTAAAAAAAACTCAAGCTAAAACTACTAAAGGATTTCTAATTCTAATTACCAATTGCCTTGAGTCCCCGGCAACGGCGCCAAAAACTTGATGCTACCAAAATTTAAATAAAGCTCCGCAAGTGTACGGGCCGTAAAAATAGTAAAATGGCAAATCAAGGACGATCCCACAGAGACTTAAGATAACTAATAACTAGGCATTAAAACTCGTATTTTTGTTTAAGTTGAGCAAGACAAAATTAGATTCAATTGAGTAAAAGAAAATTGACTAAGATCTAATAAGAAAAACACGAACTTTAACACAGATTAAATTCAAGCGTCAAACAAACAACCTAGAGTCACTAATCCCTTGTTTGCTTCTTAGATTTTATTCCCACTAAATTAATTATGCCTTAACTTAATCAGCTAATCTAGAATACTAGTGTCTATAAATGCCTGTCGGTCCATTTATATCCTTACCTCAGTTAATTATGTGAAATTAACTAGGAACAATTTATATTGGTAACACTCTAATGTGATTATGCGGAGCTTCTAGGTATATGTCTATCCTAGACGCAAATTATATTAAACCTAATTCTTTAGATTAAAATATAATTCCACATTATTTAATATCATGGTCTATTTAAAATTCCCTCCGTCGAGTTCAATCTCAAATTCCCTAAACATGTTCAATGGTGATCAGTCACTAAACAATAATCAATAATACCAAGATTAAATAAACTGAATTAAAATTAAACATAATTAATAAGTGAGAAAAATCTCTAAGTCACAAACAAGTTCATAATCCCCTAGGTTGTATGCAAATAAACTAAAATTTGGGAGTCATCAACCACCATGTAGGTCGAGAAAAGGGTAGGCATCAGGATCGGACCACAAAACTGGCCCAACCAGGAAATATTTTTATTTTTTATAAAAAATAATTTCTTTTTGACACACCATATAAAAATATTGATAGTTTTTATGTTTTAACTAATTAATTAATTAATTTTTTTTCCAAATTTTTTTTTAACATAGCCTTTTTTTCTTTGTCAAAGAAAGCTCAAAGACTAGCAGGACCAATCTTGTGACTGAGAGGACATGTTCTATCCGGTCTAGATCCTGGGTCAAACAGAATCGGGCAGGACATTAGGCCAAAATGGCTAACCCGAATATTTTTAGGATAGAACTTCAGACATATGTCTGGCCGAGTCATGCAGGTTAAACGCAACAAAATATGACAAGTTAATATCGTTCTGAAAACATATTAGGGCCAAGGGACTATTATTGATATGATATATTTTGATAGATATTTACACAATGTTTGGATGGAGAGAAAATTAGGAGGAGGTGAAAATGGAGGGGGGAGAAAAGTAGAGAGATAATGTCATCCCTCCTTGTATTTGGATAGAGAGGAGAAAAGAGGTGGGGGGAGAAGATGCATGGTGTTTACAATGACAATAATACCCTTATTTGTTTTTAACCCATTTTTACTAAATAATAGCATAAAAATAAGTTCAAATAAAAAGTTAACACAATCAAATTAAAGATTGAGGTCAAATTAAAATGAAATTTTTTATATTTTATTTTAAAATCAAAATATTAAACAAAATATATAACCTCAAACACTAAAATAATTAAAAATAAAATAAAAATAAACATGTTACAGTGAATATATGATTTATTCAATATAATAGTCTAATTGAGTTAGATTTTAATACTGTCAAGTCTAAGTCTAATTGAGAATAGTTTTCTTAAAGACGCATTCTATATACACAAAGACTCGAATTCAAAATCTTATATTAAGTTACTTATAATTTATAATTATAATTCATATAAAAATATCATTAATACATGATGAAATATATATATATATATACAACTATGACGTCGATACATTTATTAGGTTTTTTAGGAAGCTAGTATTACAACTTTTTTTAAAAGATTGAAATTGCAAAATTGTGTGTGTGTGTGTCTGATATTCCAGCCAACTACTAATACAGTACCTTTTTATAACGCTGATGTGTTATATATATAAATTTGCCCGCATAATGATATATATATATATATATAAATACACATCCTGCATATTAAATAAATATATATATATATATATATATATATAAATATTATGCGAGACTGACAGAGGAATAAAGGGATGCCGGGGGAAAAAAAGAGAGGGATAAGGGTAGTGTTGGGAGAATGGCGAGTGAGCAGTTTTCTCCTCATAATCTCTCCAACATTGGAGAGAAAATTAGGAGAGATAAACTTATGGCCCAGCCTCATTTTTTCACTCCCACTTTTCTCCTCCACTATTTTCTCCTCAAAACCAAACAAGGTAAAATCAGTTTTCTCTCCAATTTTTTCCCTAACTTTTTTCCTCCCTCAAATCCTCTCTCCATCCAAATAGACTCTTAGGGATATAAGTTGAGAACAAGTGTTGGTACAAGTAATTCCCATCGTCCAATTTCCATCAGAAAAAGAGACAAAATATTGTCAAACATATTAGCTGCGATCCTCGTCATCCATATCCCGGGCGCAATATTTAGCCTTCATCATGTTCCGTCACTCACCAACATGCCTGCTAGAGAGGAGTAGATAGTTGATTAGAGGAACTTAAGTAATTACGAAGGCAATATAAGAAATAAGAATCCTTTTAAGTTGGTTAATGATACCATTACAAGCCTAATGATGGTTAATGAGCTACTACTTGAGACGACACTGGTCAATTAAATTGACATGCATCTAGCATCACAGATTCAAAGTCCTACTCTTAAAGCGAAAATTATTAAAAAATTTAGGCGCACCCCACTCATAGGTAGCCCACTAAGTAACCGGTTTCCCTATTCATAAAAAAGATAAGTAGAGATTGCTAAACATATCCAGACCATCTAGAATTCATCAAGTCAATTTATATTTAATTTTTGAAAATTAATAATTTTTTTATAAAAAATCATCTTTTGAAACTATGATAGTGAAGATATTATCTTTATTTTAGATTATATACCCATTAAAATGATTTTTAATTTAAATCATTAATTTAAAAAAATCAAATCTAGATAGTCCACATGACATCTATATGGTCTAATTATGCTTAATTTTTCTTACTCATCTTTATCATGAGTAGGAAAACCGTTTCAAACCTGCCAATGAATTAAATACATTTTTTTAAGATAAATACTGGGGTTAATTAAAATCAGTACTTCAGTAGTATGCTCAAGGTTGTCAAACTCGTGAATTTAAGTAAACTCGTGAGAAGAATGTAAAATCGGATCGTAAACTCGAATCGTAAACTCGTAAGAGTTTACCTTTATTAATAAATACGTGTTTCAAATATATAATTAAATAAGAAATATAAAAATAATAATAATTTGACTTGAATATATTTTAAACATAAATAGTTGATATTAAATATATAAACATTCATACTTTATCTAACTCAATAAACAAATTTCTATGAAATTTATATATAAATTCATTGAATATAGTTAAATAAAAATAAAAAACATGATAATTATAACAAGTTAACACAATTTTCTATAAAGTAGAAACGTAAAAACGGTAAATTCAGCAGGTAAACTCGTGAGTTTTTACCAAGTTTATAGCCAATACAAATTTAAGTGACTCGTGACACGTTTTGGTTAGATAGAGTCGTAAAAACGGTAAAATCGGAGAGTCAACTCGCGAGTTTGACAACAATGAGTATGCTAACTGAGTCCATCTCAAAGTTGGGCTGGGCTGTAAGATAGTTCAAGCAATGGAAGCAAGGCCCGGTATTCACACAAGTGATCCCTGCATTATGCTGGACCATTCTAAAAACCAAAATGAATATATAAATTTGGGACACAATTCTCGTTTGTTTTGGTTTAAGCCAACTTGTTTGATTTATTAATGACACTACAGCAATAAGCAATAAATCAAAAGAGAATCTACAGAAAAAAAATGTAAAGTTTATAATATTTCAAGAATGCAATCACTTACACCTTTATATTTTACATTGAATTGAATGTAGCAAATTTAAAAAGCTGTCAAATATAAATACGTATAGAAAAGGTAAAAACATTTGGGAAAATTTCAGTTTACCCCCACAATAGTGAATTAATATCAAACTCCCCCCCTAACTTTCTGAAATTTCACTAAGCCCCCAAGGGGGCAAAGTGAGGTTAATTCTGGAAGACTCAAAGACTATTTTACCCCTAACAAGAAAGAGCAAATGACATTGAATGAAATGGTGAAGCATACACTCATTCTCTCCCTCCCTCTGTGCAAGGCACTCCAACCCACTTCCTCCTGATTCCATGCACTTCGACCATCTCCCTCCAAGATTCAATGATTTCTAGAAATCACCTGCGTTTCCATTGTTTCCATTTAAATGTGCATTTTGAAGACTTTTGGAAGGCAAGGAGGTCAGTGTTGGGGTAAACAAGCTGGTGGAATGACTTCTTAGTAGAGGTAAATGCTTATCCCTAAGTAGAGAATTCTCATCTCTTTCATCTAAACCTTTGAAGATTTGTACTATATCTTAGAAATTCGTCAAATTTGTCTAGGAAATTTTTCTTACGTGTCTTGAAAATTTATCATACGTGTCTTGGAATTTTCTGAAAATATGAAGTAGGTATCAAGTATACCCTTTGAAGACTTGTACTATGTCTTAGAAAGTTGACAAATTTGTCTGGAAAATTTGTCATATATGTCTTGAAATTCACTGAAAATATGAAGTATGTACAAAGTATAGCCTTTGAAAACTTGTACTATGTCTTAAAAATTCGTCAAATGTATCTGGGAAATTTGTCATATATGTCTTGAAAATTTGTCATATATGTCTTGGAATTCGCTGAAAATGTGAAAAAGTATATCTTTTGAAGACTTGCACCATGTCTTATAAATTGGTCAAGTATGTGTAGACAGAGGAGAAATGTGGGAGTTTTTAATTGATTTAATTTTGCCATGTAATTGAAATGTGGGAATTAGTTTTGTGCAGGAACACACTGTGAGAATGAGGAACAATTGTGCAATACAATTATTGTGCATCTTCTATGTGGGAGAGAAGTATATTAAGAGCTTAAATGGAAAGATGATATATGAGGGTGGAATTGTAAGTGAGAGAATGATAAGTAAAGGAGATTTCATATGAAGACCTTAAAAGTTTGATAGCAACAGATATAAGGCTGAAAAATGGTGGATTCAACATGAAGTACACAATTCGTTATGCCGGGGACACATTATTGGAATATAGCTGCTCCATACATAGTGTATTGTTGAAACCCAACTTATATTTTTTGGATGGTTGGGAAAGCAGCTATTGTGTGCATACACAATCTATTTTGGCTTTTTGTAATCAAATGTAAATGCCCTTTTGAATTTTGATGATACTTTGTGACTTTTGACCTAAGTACCAAGATGAAATTTTCTCAAAACTATGTAAATGTACCTGACTTATATGAATATGATAAGTTATATTATATGAGATAACATCTTTTGTATTGTTGAAAGCTTTAGTGGTAAGATTTAAAGATGTAGATCATGACAAACTTGATGAGTATGACGTTATTTTTCTTTTTAGAGGCCCTTGAGTAGTTGTGGCAATATTATCAAAACTTGCATTGACCAAAGCTTCTTTTGATATGAATTTTGAAACCAAAATTTTTAGCTATGTATCATTGAAGGAGCTTAAATTCGTCAAATTTTTTGACTTAGAAAATGAAGGCCATCATGTTGGAAATTATTCATTTATGTCATGTAAATCTATCATATTTGTCTTAGAAATGCAAACTTGAAATGGAGCATGCATTGTTAGTTTGGACAATTCTTTTTGACTTGGAAACTTAAGGCAATCATGTTGGAAATTATTCATACATGTCTTGAAAATTCATCATATGTGTCTTAGAAATGCAACTTTAAAATGAAGCATGCATTGTGTTAGTTTGGACAATTCTTTTTGACTTGGAAACTTAAGGCAATCATGTTGGAAATTATTCATACATATCTTGAAAATTCGTCATGTGTCTTAGAAATGCAACTTTAAAATGAGGCATGCATTGTGTTAGTTTGGATAATTCCAGAGACCTGAAAAATTACAAGAGTTATGTTAGAAATTAGTCATACATGTCTTGGAAATGCGTCATATGTGTCTTAGAAATGCAAACTTCAATTGGAGCATGCATTGTGTTAGTTTGGACAATTCCAAAGACCTGAAAAATTGTGAGAGTTATGTTGGAAATTAGTCATACATGTCTTGAAAATGCGTTATATGTGTCTCAGAAATGCAAACTTGAAATGGAGCATGCATTGTATTAGTTTGGATAATTCCGGAGATATGGAAACTTAAGGTAATCATGTTGGAAATTAGTCATACATCTCTTGATATGAATTATGAAACCAAAATCTTTAGCTATGTATCATGAAGGAGTTTAAATTTGTCAAATTTTTTGACTTGGAAATCCGTCATATTTGGCTTGGAAATACATATGTGAAATGGAAACATGAATCAATTAGAATGGACGGTTCCGGAGACCTGGAAAATTACAATAGTCATGTTGGAAATACACACATAAGTCTCGGAAATTCGTCACTACAATCATTAACTATATTTTGTTACGAATATCCCTATTTCCATGCAAGTAAAAACAATTTCCCAAATGTCACTACAATCTCATCATTACAACATTCGGATGCCAAAATGGATTACATACATCTACATTGCCAAAAGACTAATCACAAAACCTAAGTGCCACAACACTTAAATGCCAAAACGGATTACAGTTTTAATAGAAGTAACTTTGAGTAACTTTGTAACTTGGATGCCAAAATGGGTTACAGTTTTAACAATGATAAGTTATCTCTTCCTTTTCCCGTTAGTTTTTCCTACTTTGAATAACTTTGTTGTAGCATCATTGATTGAATTTGTTGGATGCTTGATAAGCCATCACAAGTAGTCTTTCCTCAATCTACCAAACTATTCCTGCACAAAAAAAATATGCCAAGCTTTGTTTAGGACATTGTGAACGTTGACTACAAATACTACACAATTAAAAACATATGGCATGCTTCTTACTGCTGTATAATGTGGCATGGTCATTTCAGGCCAATTAGGGTGCTCTATGTGGGGCTACAAAGTCGTATCTTTCACAAACAAAGACATTTGTTCCATTATGACTCTAGCTTTATGTTTGAACATCATTTCCTATTGGTGCTTATGTTCAATCTCTGTTCTCAATTGATATCTATTGCTAAATGTGAAGCATCTTTTACTTTTCAACTCCACTCATCTTCTATTTTCCATATCTATATAGTTCAGATTGAAACTATGATCCAAAGTTATACTATCCAATTCACATGCCTTTACCATCACTTAAAAAAGACAATAAGCAAAAAGCAAGCCAAACACAAAGCTTGTCACCAAAGAGCCGCAAGCAAGCAAGACATACACAAAGCATGTCTCAATCATATTAGTTGGACATGAATGTTTAAATACTCATCCAAGGGTGCTTTAAAAAAACCACTATGCATTGATCCAATAAATAACAATATGGTCATTAAAAATGATTAAACTAAAATTTCAACACAAGTCATGCGGAAAGACTATAGTTGTTTCTTTCATTAGTTATATGTGTGTGGTTAGGAAAAGAATCTCAAGAGGAAAAACTTGGAATCTCTCACTCAAACAAAGCCCTATATATGGTTCTCTCAGCAATCACTTATATACCTTAGTTATATCCATAAAAAATAAAAAGTTTCCCATTTTGTTGGTGTAATAGTTATCACTTATATACCCTAGTTATATCCATAAAAAAATAAAAAATTTCCCATTTTGTTGGTGTAATAGTTCTGTGCAATCTTTCTAACAGACGTTTTTGAGTTCCCAAATCTGGGTTTGGAGTAGTAGAAAAGATTGAATGAACCTAAAGGGGTGAAGAACTGAAAACGGATTTCAAATCATGTTGCAATATTATTTTGTTCACAAACATGAGGGAAAGAAGAAACGATAGAGAAATGGGCAGGAAACAAAGATTTCTGGCTTCAATTTTTGGTTTGGCTCTTCTTTTACAGATATTATAACCAGAAGGGGTGTGTGTGTATCAGAAAATGAAACCAAAGAAGCCAAAGAGTTGGGTTTTTATATAGGTGAGCAATGATCTTTCATTCACATATAATGGTTTACTCCTCACATACTCCATTTTTTTTATGTTATTACTTACTCTCCCTTTTTATTTTCCTCAGATCAATGAAGTGAATGAAAGGAAAAAGCTTGAACTAATAACAGAAAAGGGAGAAGAAGCACTGACGTTACCGAAGAAGGAGAAGGAGAGAGCTATGTCACCACCAAGAATGAGCAGCGATGGCGACGGCGTGTCGACTACGGTGGAGACGGTGCTAGCAATGGCGACTTCTTTGACCTTATTCAAACGCGATGGATGAAGAACAAGAACTTGAGTTACTGAAGAAGGAGAATGAAAGAGCTATGGAGGGAGGGAGCGGCGACGGCGTGACGGTAGCGGTGGCGGCCGATGGGGTGAAGAATCTTAGGTTTCTTTGCACTTTCCTCTTCTCTTGTATCGTATCAGTCCCCTTCGTTTACTTCATTGCCTACAAAATTCATCAAGGGTAGTATGGTCTTTCACTTTACAGAATTAACTTCACTTTGCCTCCTTAGGGGCTAAGTGAAGTTTCAGAATGTTATGGGGGGAATCTGACATTATTTTGTTAATAGGGGCGTAAACTGAAATTTTCCCAAAACATTTTCCATGTTGAGTAATGTCTATCACGTGGGTTATGTGAGCTTTTTTTTTTTTTTAATGCAACTGTAGGAATGGAGGAGTTAAGGCATAAGATTGATATGGACGGCCTCCAACTTTTAGGCATTAATTGGGCAATATGTCTCTCAACTTCAGTTTTGGAACCAAGCGCAACGAACTTCACCACCCCTTGTGATCAGTCACATCCCCACATCAAATTAAATAAAAGTTAAAATGGTCCACATTTATAATGTAATCCAATATCATTTATTACAACAAACTATATAAAATGAAATATAAATATGATATCTTCTTTTTTGCATTGTTTATGATTTGGGGAGAAAAATTGTATTTTGTTTGCTAAAGAGATATTATGCATGCATGCAATTAGTTATGACTCCATTGGTCCTTAATGTGGGAATTTAATTGGAGAATCGTGTTAATCTTAATTAAAAGACATGGTAATATTACTCACATTAGTCAATTTTTTTAAAAAATTTACCCATATTAATATTTTCTTAATACTCCCTCCAGTCCTAATTATAAAATTACTTTGACTTTTTTTTGGAGAAATTAAGGATGCAAAATTATTCACTTTAAATTGTCTATAGTTATCTTTTTTTCCTCAAAACTAATTTATTCTACTTGTAAACTAACATATATATATAATCTAATTACATGTGACATATGTTATAATTTAGTGGTCTAATTTACTTTCTTAACTTCCACAAAAAAATGTCAAAGTGATCTTATATTTAGGACAGTAAGGAGTAAAAACCAAGTAAAAAAGAGATATGGATAGTACTAAAGATTAATTAGAGTGTTTGAAAAAAAAAAATCATATCATTTTAACTAATTTCTTTAATTCAATCAAATCATATAAATGGATATATAACATAAAAGGGCCGAGGGAGTATACTAGTTAGTAGTTACTATTACATGCACAAAATCTAAGCAAATTCACCAAATGCCTTGTAAGTTAGTGATATAAATAAGAGTCAGAGGTCAAGAATTCGATCTCAATTGTGTTGGCCAAAAAAAAAAAAAAAAAAAAAAAAGATCTCAATTGTAATATCATAGCTTGTGAATTCGACGCCAGTAATAACATTCACACCGTTAATAAAAAAATCTCAGAATATACTAGTAAATTTACAAAATCTGCAAAACCAGGAGCTTCTTAGCTCAACAATCACAAACCCTTAATCAAAGTTGTGGGTGAAAAAATTGAGTTTTTTTTTTTTTTTTTTCAGAATCATTCCGGACAAGAATTTCAGTTTTCACAGAACGTTTTTCCCAGACTTGAACGGAAACGGAGAAGGCGATGAAGAAGAATACTCCGTCGGCAATTGCGGCGGCTCCATCTCACCAGAGATCATTCTCACAACATCTTCCATTGTTGGCCGACGAGACACATTCTTCACCAAACAAAGCAAAGCCACTTTAATACATAACAGAGCCTCCTCTTTCTCTTTCTCCCCCATTTTCATACTCATTCTCTTATCAATCACTTCTTCTAGCTTCCCATTTCTCGCACAATGTCGTGCCCAATACAACAAATTCCCTTTCTGAATCTCCGACAATGGCGAACCATTCACCATCTCAATCGGCCTTCTTCCTGAAACCATCACAAGTAACAACACCCCAAAACTGTACACATCACATCCCTCTGTTATTTCTCCCCCATGGCCGTACTCTGGTGCTACATAACAAACTGTTCCTTTCAAACTTGGCGTATTATTTTGAATTTCTCCGCTGAAAGATTCATGGCTATTCCTGCTAATCCCATCGAACCACCAATCGATGCTTCTTCCTCTGTTCTTCTTCTTCTTCTTCTTCTTCTTCTTTGCCTCTCTGTTGAAATCTTCTTCATCACTGTAAAATCCCTTTTTCTTGTTTTGCTTCCTGCTCTTTTTCTTCTCATCATCGTCTTCCTTCCTCCACCAATCTTTCATTGATCTGCTCTTCAATTTCTCACCTTTCTTCCTTCCCCTCTCTCGATTCTCCGTCTCCGAAATGGGATAATTTTGCTCCTCAAAACCAGTGTTCACACTCTCTGTCTCCTCCACAACCGACCCAGAATAATCAATCCCACTGAAAATCTCAAAATCGTAATGGGTTTCCGATTTCAACCGAGCCAACCCAAAATCAGAAATCTTCGCAGAGAAAGAATCATCCAGAAGAACATTACTCGGCTTGATATCTCCATGAATCACAGGCGGATCACAGGAATGAAGATAACAAATTCCCTTAGCTATATCAACAATTATATCAAAACGTTTCTTCCAATCCATAAGCTCAGGGATTTTCCTTCGTAACAGAGCATCCTGAAGATTCCCATTAGCCATAAGATCATAAACCAGCAAGAATCTCCGGCGATTCCTCTCATAGGAGGATCCTATAGCGACGACGACGTTCTGGGAGCAAAGCTTGGAAGCGAAGAAAAGCTCGTTATGAAACTCACGTTCACCTTGAAGAGAAGCAGAGTCCATGAGTTTAACGGCGATGGGCTTTCGGGTCAGAGGGAGGGACCCGGAGAAAACGGGTCCGGACCCACCGGAGCCGATTTGGGTGGAGAAGGAAGAGGTGGCGAGGCGGAGGGAGGAGAAGGAGAATTTATGAAGAGGGGGTTTTGAATCGGAATCGGAGGAAGGGGTGGTGCGTTTGGTGTTGCGACGGCGGCGAAGAAAAGAGAGGAAGGAGAGGAAGAAGAGGGAGCAAGATGGTGGGTATGGGTCACCGGGAACCGCGGCAGAAGGCGGCGATGTGGGGTGGCGCCGCCGGGGTGGCATGGTGGTTTGGGGAGGTGTTTTTTTATGGGAGTTGGCGTTTAGAAAGGGTCATGGACTCATGGTTTGGGGATTAGATTTGTAAATGATGGGGTGGGCTTGCTTGAACATATACATACGTGTGAGAAGGAGTATGTATGGGATAGCTGCAAAACTCATCTTTTTAAAAAAATAATGTTTTTTTTCGGCCAAAAAAAAAATAATGTTTTTTTTTTTATTTACCGGTTTGATGATGTTAGCAACGCACTGAAATACTTGTATACTCTTAACAGTAACAACAGTAACTAACTGTCCTCCTTTTTTTAGCATTTATTTTTCTTTTTTCAGCAAAAATAAAAGATGTTATTATTAAAATTAAGGTAGGTATTACATTTTTATTGGTTAAAATACAAATGACATTGTATTCTAAGAGTATATAAGTATTTTCTGACACTAATGTGTGTGTTTGGTTGGGCTTTTTTGGAGCAAATAAGTTCTTATTTTAGGCCATAAGAACTAAAAATGGGAAAAGGCATTTTGGTGTGTGTTTGGTCGGACTTATAAAAAAAAAAAGTTTTTATGGCCTATAAGAACTTATAAGCACAAGTTGAAATTTTCAACTTATTTTTTGTTGAAAAGAAATTATTTTGTTTAAGTTTACATTTTATAGTTTATTTAAGTTTCCATTTTATTATGTTTGCAAATAATTTTAATTAAATTTCTATTTTATATGTTTATTTAAGTTTCCATTTTTATCCATTAAATATATTTATTTAAGTTTCCATTTTATTATGTTTGCAAATAATTTTAATTAAATTTCCATTTTATTTTGTTTGCAAATAATTGTAATAAAATTTCCATTTTTTTGCAAATAATTTTAATTTTTCAATCAAAATCATCTTAATTCAAAAATTTAATGGATAATTTTAATTTAGTTCTATTATTCTCTAAAGTTCATGTCCTTTTTTATCATTTTCATCTTAAACTTACTTTTTAAGATAATCCATCCAAACATGTTTCAAAAGTTTAATTAACTTATAAGTCATTTTTTTCACAGCTCATCCAAACATAAAGTTATTACACAATCTAACTTATATATAAGTCACTTTTCTAGAAGTTAATCCAAACACACCTAATATATATATATATAGACTCACAATGAAGTCCAAATAATTCTCGTGGTTGTGTATGTAGGGTTTCGGACACAAAGATCATTAATTGAAATGGAATAACTAACTATCCATTGATCTAAAATACTTGATGTTAAAGGTAAATGGTAAAAAATACATATGGGAATTTGTCAAAAATGTATCCAACACTAAGTACTTTTTTTTAATCAAAAGCAACCATAAGCTTCCAAATTAAGCTTAAAAGTCACTGTTTCTGATAAAAGACTCTTCAAACTTTAATTTGAAACTACACCATATGGGTGGTGCATATTCTATTTGATATTTTTTCAGATGGAGAATTCTTCAAGATTTAATTTGGGTCTTAAACTATGTCAAAATCATTTTTGTACAATTAGTTATGATTTTTCAAAGTTATTGGAAAAGTTTTCCCCATTTCAGAATTTTCCAGAAATAAAGAAAAGTTTGACAAAGTTGTAGTTTTGATGTTCTAAATCTCATAAAAGCTTGAATAAGTTTCCCGTTGCTAATATAGTTTGAATAAGAATCCTAAAAATATGGAGTTACAAATTACATGTGTGATTTTTTACTCTATTTAACAGAAACTGTGACTTTTGACCCTAATTTGGCACCTCATGGTCAATTTTGATTAAAAAAAAAACTTGGTGCTAGATGAATTTTTGACAAAATCATATATATATTTCTTACCTTAACCTTTTTTAAAATGTGTTTTGAAAAGTTTTGACATCAAATTTCCCTAAGGTTAGGGTACACCTCCAACAAAGATATTTACTAACAACTTGTCAGGTTTGCAAAGAAATTTGAATTTACGGCCTTGTGAATTTTGAATCAAGCACTTTATTACCTACTACCAGCTACATCAACCTTGGTTGTAATTTTTTCAAAAAAAATTTGAACTAGTTGAAATTGAAATGCTTATTATTTATTCCTGCATCACTTGAACAATTAAAAAAGGGATAAGGTCCATTTTTATCTCAGAAATAACCGCAAAGTAACATTGAGTATCTAGAAGTTACTTGAGGAGCATATTCTTCTCGGAAGTGTCCAAATTGTAGCAAATTTACCCCACAGTTTAAAATATTAACTTTAACCGTTATCTTTGACCCACCGATGTTGACGTGGCTTTGTCACTATTTACATGTCATCATTTTGAGGTCCATTTTTGCCCCAAAAATAATCACCAATGAGCGTTTTTACTCCGAAAGTAATCATCACTTGGAATAATGGTCCAAACAAATTTTCTACGATTTAAATACTTCCAGGGCAAAAACGCTCATTAGTGGTTACTTTTGGGGCAAAAATAGACTTTAAAATGATAACATGTACATGGTCACAGAGCCATGTCAACATCGGTGGGTTAAAAAGTAGGATTTAACTGTTAAAGTTAACGTTTTAAATGGTGGGGGTAAATTTGCTACAATTTGGACACTTCCTAGAAAAATATGCTCCTGAAGTTACTTTCAGATGTTTAATATTCTTTTACGGTTACTTCCAAAACAAAAATGGACCTTTACCCATTAAAAAAATTTAAAATGTTCAAATCGTGTATCATAAACATTATTAGGAGATTCAATTCGTTGGATATGTAATTTTTCTTTTTCTGGTACTCTATGCTCCTTTTATGATATCTCCACAAATTGCTAATGATTATTTTGGGCATTCTATTATGCATTTCCTAAAAAATGCGTAATTAATTTGAGAGCATGAATTTTACACAATTGTTTTAGTTACTTAATATCAGAGGTGTCGAAAATTTTCTGTATATTACCCATATTTATTTTTCTACTTTTGTTTCATATTCAGTGATTCCTTAAAAATATATATACATGAAGGATGACAAGAAAATGTAAATCTTTGCCTAAGTTCACTATATCTACCTAATATATACATAAAGGCCCTTTGGTATTTTTGTTTTATTGCAAATGGCCATTAAAAATTGACAGTTCTCACTTCTCACTTCTTACGTTAGCCAGACAAATTTTACACGCAACTTGTGATCACTTGTGGTTACCAGAATCAAAGATGAGATTTTTTAAAGTTTAATCTTAATGTCATATTAATCTATCCTAAACGAAATTAAAGCATTAATCAATGTTAATTTCATCATTTCTATGATCTATTAAGTATTAATAACTGAATTATATAAAAACTATTTTATATGAGTAAAAAAATTGATTATAACTCTTTAAAGATAATAAACGTGTAATTAAAATATACTTTTCCTCTTCGTTTCTTAAAATAAGATCTAGTTGACTTTTTTGAAGAGATTAAATGAATTAAATAAGGTACTTAATCATGACAAATGTAGCATATTATTAGATAATATATGGTTTATAAGTCAATCAGATTAGTTTGGAGAGAAAATTCAATTTATAAAAAAATTATTTAATTTTAATAGTATTTTTTTAAAAAAAAATCAATTACTTTTTACATTTATAAAATTGAGTGATGGATACAGGAGAATAGGTCGTTAGAATATTTAGGATTATTTATTAGGAATATTAAATAAGGATATTTATTCATTAGATTTTGAACTTATTTATTTATAATTATTATTGATTTCTTATGGTTAGGTTTAGATTTAAATTTGAATTATTGTTATTATATTTTACTATTACCCTATAAATAGAGTTAGGGTTGATTTATAATCTATAAATATTCTGATTAAACATGGCTGCTATAGTGGTTTTATAAACATGATTGATCGAAACTATGAAAAACATGGGAGTCCATTGGGAAATGAAAAGGTGTTGAAATTTGGGGATAATGATGAGGCAATGAAGAGAAAAAGAATCAAACAAGGAAAAAGAAATGAATAGGGTAGTGGAAAATTAGGTAAATAGGTTTTGGAGGCTTTTATTGACTTTTAAACAAAAGGTTCCTCCTTTTTTCCTACTTTATGACTATCACCACAATCCCTAGCCAGTGGTGGATCACCAAAATGGAACCATTAGCTCCTCTCTTTTTGCGGCCTTTTTGACATCCATAGCTTCAAATATTCGGATCCGGTTTCGGTGCTCGTCGCAAAGATAGGTAGAGGGCGCTCATCTACTCTGGACCGTTCAGATTTAAATCTTGACGGTCCAGATTTAATATTTTTAAGTATGTAATTTTTAAATGAATAATATGTTTTTTGACAAAATGATAGTTAAGATATTATCTTCATTTTAGATTTTATAACTAAAAAAATAATTGTTTTTTTAAAATTACAAACTTAAAAAAATTAAATCTGGACCGTCCAAATCCAATCTAGACGGTCCAGAGTGGATGAGCGCCCTCTACCTATCTTTACGACGAGCACTGAAACCAATTCCCAAATATTCTATTTATTTCGTATTCTCTATCACCCCGTGCAAGAGAATTTGCTCAAGATATATTGTCATCAGTCCAAAATATAAAATACTATTAACTAATCTAAACAAATAAAAAATGTTAATTAGATTATATATTTAATGTGTTTTGAATTGATAAAATTTACATACTTATTCTTATTAAATAATGTGATTTTTTAATGTATATCTATTAGTTATTACATCTCTCCCTAAAAAATGTAAAAGTTAAAAATAATCATTAATTATTCACCCAAATTCTTATATTTTGGGTCAAATTCTTTTTTTCTAGAAGACTTCGCATATTCTGGCCAGGTGGGAATATCAACTTTAAGATAAGGGCAATGCAATTCGTTATTCTTAGATGAAGTTTCAAATTTAAACTTGATATTGGAATGTTTAAGTGTGTTTGAATTGATGAAAAATATATGTTGAGATTTTTTTTTAAAAAAAATATTATATACTTTATTAAATAGAAATGTTTTTGAACCCAAAAAGATTTCAAAAATAGATAAATTATATACTGACTATGTTTGAGTTTCATTGTAATTATATAACTATTTATCTCTCTTTTTCAATGTAAGGAAAGTTTGTGCAATTTCACTACATATTAAAAATTAAAGAGAAATATGTTTTCTAACTAATATAACATAGAAAATCAAAGTGCTGCGTCAATATATTCCTTTTTTTTTTTTTTTGTTATCAAGTGCCACTTTTTTATCGATTCTTTTTTTTTTTTTTTATAAACCTTTTTAATCGATTTCTATATCAATGAGAGTCCTGCTTTCAAATTTCGAACATCCTCCCTGGATACATCTAAGCTTATTTTTCATTCCAATACACATTTTTATGAATTAAAGCTAAACATGTGTAACCTCACCAAAAAGACAGAAACAAATTTTGTGGCGTTGAGTGTTGATGGGTCATCTTTAAGTGGCTTTCTCTAATGGAAGTCAAATTACGCCCAAAATAATTAATTAATTAAGACGCAACTTGCACATGTTCGATACACGTTTACACCCAAATGAGCCTGCAACTTAATTCCCCGACAATTCGTTCGAAGACTTATCCTTTTTTATAGCAAATTAAACTAGAAATCTAGAACATAGGCCATTTTCTTAATTATAAAAAACATTACACACACTAACGATATTTCTTCCAATATCTACTTCAATTATTTTGACTTCTAACCTTTCAATTTCCGGCGGTTAGCTATATTAATAAATTGTAAGACCTCAACTAGATAATTGAAAATCTAATAACATAACCGATAGTTCATAATTATATATTTTTATCTTTGAAATTGATGCGAGTTTAATATATTTAAATTTAATACATGTTTTTAAGTTTATGCATATATGGGAACTCAAAGGTGTAATTATAATTTTGTTTTTGTATGATAATAGCAGAAGTTAGACATTTTTAAGAACAAAATAAGCATGATTAAAAATGAAAGGGATCGATATCATACAATATAATTAAACTTTTTTATAAAATTAGTGTAATTTAGGTAAAAAAATATGACCACGAATGTGCTATACGTGGTCTTCAAAAAAAGATGAACTTTTTAAATTGATGTGCACAACACGCGACAGCTAGAAAGCAAACGTAGGAATTCTCCACAATAAAAGCAATTCATGGGAATGCATGTCATCTCCATAAAGTTATAAATTATAGTAATTGAATGGATCCCACATGGAATAAAATAATTTCTAAGATATTGTAACCCAGTTGCATAAATTTGACAAAAAAGTGGTTAAACTTAATTTAATATTTTCATATGATTAAAACGAATGCACAACATTTTGAATCACAAAATAAAGAACATGGATGATCTCTAGTGAGAACAAGTTGCCGGTCCAAGAGATTCATTCTTTACTAGACAGACGATTTGAGTGCTTCCATCTCACGTTGTTTTAGGGTAGTTAATGGAAATGCAGAAACCCTCACAAAACTAGCTCTGGCGTGATGTAAAGTTTGGTTTGCTTGTCTTTGCTTATTTAGTTTAACATAGATTTAGAGAACGTTTTGATACTTATGTGTATAGTTGTTTTTCTTTATTTTTTTTATTTGAAGCCTATGTAGTAGCTTTCATATCTATATAAGAAAAACAGATCAGAGAACATGTATTTGTCATGAGAGGAGAAATATGTTGATTCATGAGCTGTAAACAATAAGCCTATATTGGACACTACAGTGTAAAGAATAAGCCTATAAAATAGTAATATTATAAATTATAAATAAGATTAAAAGGAGGAGATATAGTAGTGCAAACAGGTTTCAAAAATTCAAACAGTGGGAAGCTATTAATCATAATGCATCCCTTGTCACTGCCGGCGATTCCGTTGTGTTACTTTGATCCTAATTCTCCCAACACCCATCTTTCTATCAATCTGTATATATCTATTTATATAGATTATTAGTATTATTTCACAATGAGAGAAGTCAAACTAATGAATAGTTATAATGTGTCCCTTTAGGCCTATCCAATCGAGCTCAACATTTTGGAAAATATCATGATGTAATCCACCACAGGACTAATAAAGCATGGAACTCAGTCAAAACATGAAGCCTTGCCCCAGAAGACTATTGTCATAAACCGACACAGTTCATTCCTAAATCCACCCACCATCTTTGACTTCTGTTGACACGTACATTACCGGGGGAGTTATTGTCTTTGTAATTTTTTTCAGGTGGCATTATTGTCCCGTGAACAAAATAAAGAAATCATATATCCCTCCTACATTTTTAGAGATAGACAAAGAATTGATCAAATACGACTTATTTGAAAAAAAGTTACTAATGTTGGTAAAAAAGAGGATGGGGAAGATAGTGAAAACAAAAGAGATAGAACTAATTTTATTAATAGTAAACAACTAACATATACATATAGGCTTACAACTTGGAAATTATAAATAATTTAAAAATAAATAACCTAATAAATAATCCTAGAAAATATAACCAAGTAAATTTTTTATAAGTATTCAAATACACATAAAATAACTTCCTAACTTAATTTTAAAATTCAAACTCAAAAGTTCTAGAAAAGTAAGGAAACTGTTTTGAATTATTCTTCAACAACTACAACAAAACTTGAGAGGGACAATGCAATTAGAAAAAAAAAGGTATAATTCGGCATTCGTTCGACTAATTCGATTTTCTCATTTTGTGCGTGTCATCCTTATGTAAGGGCCATGCTAATCTTCTCTGTATCGTTCCAATTTTATCGGATGTCCCCGAAGGGACGACTAATTCGATTTTAATTTTGAAGCTATGTTGGTGTTATTGATTGGGAGGTAGGTTCTTCAATTGTCTTGTTAATTGATGAGAATGCGATATCTGCTATCCTTTTAGCGTTCATAAGGGTTAGCAAGCTTTGATCACACATTGGGACAAAGATATCCACTTTAATATGCTAATGCTCATGTAACTTCCCCGATTCTTAATATAATATCTGTTTAATGAATTTAAGTACATTAATAAAAAATTTAATAAAGTATTGGGAGGTACTAGGTTCAGACCCCCACATTCATACCCATAACACAGACACAAATATGAGTGTGCGCGCGCAAAAGAAGCTGACTTGATTAATTTACCAGTTATAAACAATAAAATGTACTTATTAAATGTTGTAATACGCAAGTACGGCATCCAAATTTAAATAATTGTTACAAATTTCAATATCTTCAATGTTGATCCATAAAAAGTTTAAAAAATAATGATCTTATCCCTCGGACAGCCCAGACCATATCAATCATCAAGGAATTACAATTGGAGAAATTCTTGTGTCAACCAGGTGCAACGTCATTAATGGTCTGACCAATCACAAGTAAACATGTCTGATGTGGAATTTTTAATCTGACTAAACACCCTAAAAAAGTCAAATAACCGATAAAAATATTTTTTTCAACTTGTAAAATAAGAAAAACATTGAAAACATGAGATTTAACTTTTTTATGTTCTTAATTAATTTTTTTAGAGTGCCATAGATTGAAAATTTCACTTCAGACCTTATTTGTTTACTTGTGATTAGCTAGACCATAAATGATATGATGCACTGGTTCACACAATAATCCCTCTTAAGCTTAGCGACCATATGACCCTTGTCCTTATGACTACGAGAAGCCCCCATGGGTTCTGATATCTTTAACAAACTAAAATGATATAAATACCAAAAAATGTAGTTGACTTTTTAATTTTTTTTTGTTTTTCCTTTTTATTTTCTGAGTTCAACAAACTTCTATTTAAAGACAATTAATAATCGTAATAAAAGTCAAAACCAAAATTAATATGATTAAGTTTCATAATCATAAGTCATATTGGTATTAATTTAATTATGATGCTGACGAAGTAAAATTTCAACAAACATGTAGAATGAGAAATCCATATATCTCAGCATTCAGCATGGAGTTGCCCGTGATGCTTTGTAACACAATTGCTGTTTCGTCTCCTTTATTATTTGAATAACACTTCTTGTGTGCAATATTAATATCTGGTTAATTTGCTTTTCCCTGCTCCAAAAAGCTATCTTGATATTTTTAGTTTGTTAGAAGAAGAAATGAGATACTACTATCTCATGTACTACTTAATATGAGACCTAACTAGTAAATTTGGGGAGATTAAAGAAACTAAATAAAAAACTTAATTATATAGCATGTTACACATAACTTATATTATAAAATGATAATACTCCCTCCGCCCCTTTTAAAAAACCTCCCTTCGCTCCTTTTAAAATCTTATTTGCGATGATGATGATATATCATTTTATAAGTAAAACAAATTGATTTGGAGAACACGATGAATATAATAGATCAAACGAAAAAATTATTTTTGACCAAAAAAAAAATATTATTATATTTAAAACTAAAATTCAATATCAAAAAATTATTATATTAGTGTTAATTTCTCAGCCCGTATCATCAGCAATGAGATTCATTGATCTTGTTCCAAAAAGCTGAGGAGAGATTGGGTTCACGGATCCATCGTTTGGGCCAGTGAGACTGGCTTTGGGCCATCCATTGTATGAACAGTTAGATGACCTACATATACCTAAAATTAACGATATGTAAATTACGGAATTTATTCAGACCAAAAAAATTATAGAATTTATTATGAAGGGATAATATAGTCTTTGATCGTCGAGGTTTGTCTTTATTTTAGTTTTGGTCCCCCAAATTTTAAACAAGAGATTTTGGTCCTTCTAGGAGCATAATGGTCCAGGTTGTTATTAACATTTAGAGACCAATGTCTTAAGCAAAATGAAATTTGAGGGATGATAACCTCTTATTTTAAGTTTAAGGGACTAAAATCAAAATGGTAACAAATTTCAACAAGCCAAGGTTGTATTCTATTAAGAAATATACACTTCACAATCTTAAACCCATGAATACCTGTGTTTAAATTATTTTTCATACAAGGTAAAAAAAATACTTTTCATACAGCAATTAACAGGTCATTTGTTTGTGTAATTACTAATCAGAGTATATTAAAAAGAAAAAGAATCCTTATAGAAAATATTCCACACTCAAATTGTAAAGATATAAACTTTTTCTTGTGACATTTAATATAAGTAATTAATGGAATTAAAAACTAAATTTTTTACTCAAAATTAATTCTAATATTTCCTTAGTACGAAAGTTTTAAAAAAAATTGGGACATTAAATTACATCCATTATAATTCATTCTCCTATTTTATTTTTTAAAAAAAATTTAACAAACATAAGTTCTTAAGAGAATTACACTTTAAGAATTAACATTTTAAATTAAAAAAAAACTCAAGATTTTATAAAGTCCTTGGTTCAATGGCAAATATATATATATATATGAAGTCCTTGGTTCAAGATAATCCCCCAAAGGTGGGATATATACAAAGAAAAAGGCGGCTTGATAGGCATATCGATGTATGTATGATTCAGATCGCAAAATGCCGCTGAGTGAAGATCGCACTGATACATAAATGCATTAAACGGACATGTCATGACCTTCAACCAACAAATTTAATGAATTGCTGGCCGGCCGATTCTGCTCTCTGACAATGCATTGCTTTACACCAAGGTGAATTGCAATATATATGACTATTATATGTACTTGTGTTGTAACTTAATTAGTGATATAACTTCATGCAAAAAGGTACAACTAGAAATGACAGCACACGAGAGGAAAGCTTTTAATGAAAATTACAGTATTTGAGAATAAAGCAAGCAACAATTTCCATTCTGTTGAACTTTTGATAGCCTTTTTTTGTTCCTCTGCCATACACATACACCGCGCGAATCTATCTGCAGATGGATTAGTTCTAATCTGATGATGAAGAAATAGGCACGCAAGGCAAGATCATATTATTGGAAATAAAAAATGACAAGCATTCCCTTCTACCGAAAAAAAAAACTGGATGAGGACTAAAAATTGCAAAAGCCCAGCAATCCAAACTTGCAAGAATTAGTCCCATCAGAGAAAACTCACATGCATGCTCATGTCACAACTATAGGACTTCTCACCCTGTGAACACCATCCTTCCAAACCAGACCTCCAAACTCAGGACCTGGTTGCTTAGATTTTCTAGTGAAGGTAACCTTGTAATTCATTTTCTGGTTCTTGCTTGTAAATTGCAACACATCAGGCTCAACTTGCACAGAAGCACCCTTGAATGGTGAAACCATGACATGGTATTTGGAGTTAGGAGGGCCAACATTGGTGACAGTTCTGTGAACACTTAGAGATGAAATGGCTGTTACTCTCTCTGGAAACACAACTGATATAGCAGGATAGTTTAAGTCCCCTGGATTTGCAAGAGAGTGTCCACAAGTTCTGTTTGAGTACTTAGCAAAAACTCTTAACTGTGTCTGAGTTAGCTTCTGTGTGCATAGGAAGTCAAAGTAGTCTTGCGGCTCAATGTCATATATCAAACCTGGGTCAATAGCTTTTGTGGGGTTGATGTGTCCAGCCCCATGGTCATATGGGGAAGAAGATTCTGTTGATGAGGCAGCATCTTTCAGAGGGTTAAGAGTATTGTCATGAACATAAGCTGTGGTCATGAGGGCTGATTTTATGGCAGCTGGACTCCATTCTGGGTGCTTTGCCTTAAGCAAAGCTGCAACCCCACTTACATGTGGGCATGACATGGAAGTTCCAGAGAGTATGTTGAACTTAACTCTCCGGCGATCAGTGGCCAAACTAGATGGCCCGATGACCCCACTCCAAGCAGCAAGAATGTTCACTCCAGGAGCTACCATATCAGGTTTCAGAATCTCAAGGGTAAGAAGATTAGGCCCTCTTGATGAGAATGCTGCCACAACAGGAGATGGCCTAATCCCCAGCCTTGTGCCAAGAAACTGAAGATTCCCAGTAGCTTTCTTGCTTGTCAAGACATAATGCTTCAGCTCCTTCCCTTCTTTCTCTCCAATTGCAACTGCAGGAAGGAGGTGACAATCTGCAACAAGTTCTTCTCCATTAGCTGCAGTATTTGTGAGAATCATCCCTACCCCTCCTGCTTTTCTCACCACCTGACCCTTCTGAACTCTAGGACTAATTCCTCTGTCACAAATCACAATTTTCCCTGAAACCTCTTTGGGATCTAAGGTCCCTTCCAAACACAAAGATCTAGGGTCAAGGCTGCTTGAGTTACTGAGTCCCATGTAAACCAATGGGTATTGCTTCTTAGTGGAAAGAACTTTCCTTCCCCTATAGAGTGAAACTCCAGTCATTCTTATCCCATTCCCAAGCTTCACTTTAGCAGGGAAATCCCTATCCATTGTGCTTGCTCCAACCGTGGCAATCCAAGGAGACACATTGGTGAGACTAACAGGATCAGGCCCTGCATTCCCAGCAGAACAAGAAACAAAAACACCCATCTCCATAGCCCCAAATGCAGCAACAGATAAACTATCACGGTAATAAGAGGAAACACCACCACCCAAAGAAATTGACAAAACACTAACCCCATCAGCCACAGCCTTATCAACAGCAGACAGAATATCTGAACTAAAACACCCACCAACCCAACACACTTTATAAGCAGCAATCCTAGCCCCAGGAGCCATCCCCCTCGCCGTGCCATAAGCATAGCCCAAGAGATTAGCCCCATGAACTGGGGACCCAGCAACGGTAGCCGCCGTGTGGGTCCCATGACCATCTTGGTCTCTAGGCGATTTGAACTCACTTTGCTCATTGATTTTACCCATTGCAGCTTCATAGCCATGGAAAAAAGCTCTAGCACCCACGATTTTTCTGTTACAGTTACGCTTTGTGAACCCTCTTCCTGTTTCGCATGTTCCTTTCCAGTGGGAAGGTATGGGTCTCATACCTGTGTCGTTGAAGCTTTGACTCTCCGGCCAAATCCCAGTGTCTAAAACCCCAACGATGACGTCATGATCCGCCGCCATCTGAGACCAAAGGTTCGTGCTTTGAGCTGGTTCAAGCCCTAAGAACTTGGGGCTTCGTGTTGTCTGAAGTTCATATTTGGTTTCTGGAAAAATGGCGACAACCCCATCTTCTAACTCCAGCCTCTCAGCTTCATCTTCGCTTAATTTAGCTGCGACGCCATGGAAAGCAGCCTGGTAGTTGTAGATTATTCTGTCCTGGTCGTTGTCATCTTCTTCAGCTCCGAGGAATTTACTGAGGACTGATTTTACTTTGGAGGAATACCATTGGAGGTGGTTGGAAAAAGCTGGTGGCATTGCGGATTTATCCATTTGAATGATGTAAGTTTTCTTGGCAGATTGGGCATGTGAAGGGGATGGCAGAGTGAGGAGAATGCAGGTGGTGATTAGGAGGAAAGCCATTTTGGGAAAGGGGGTGTCAGCCATTGTTGGAGGAAGAGAGAAATGGAAGGATGAGATGAGTAGGGGAGATGGAAGAGAGGCAGGGATATTAAAGAGGAGGGAGGAGGTGGCTTTAAGGTTGATAACAGAGTGACATGAACATAATAGTGAGTGAGTGAGTGAGGGAGGAGTGAATGAGTAAAGGAAGGTAGTTGTTTGTAGTTGTGGTGTTGTGAATGGGGAAAGTGAAATGGAGGGTCAAAAGAAGCAAAGCAGGGATTGGTGGTAGAAGTTAATATGCATATGGTTTCTCTGACACCCACCACCACCACCTATTCATTCGAATTGAGATGGGTAGCAATTGCTGTGGTATAGTTATACTACTAATTGCTCCCATTTGATTTTTTTTTTTATGCCACTCTAAATTTGAGAGAGGGAGGGAGAGTGTGTAATAAATGATATAAAGATAAAATTATAAAATCACATTAATTTTTTATATAATAAATGGATCCATTAAAATTTTTTGGTTTATGTAAAATAGATGACTACCTCTTATGATGTGGACCATTGTGAGTGTCTTTTAGGTTTTGTATTTTGTTTTTTAATTTTTGCCTAGTATCCCAGGTCAGTCCTTATTCATGAGGAACTCAGTGAACATAAATTAATCCGGATTCAAAACAGGTATGACCCTTTCAAGTGGCAACCCCTATCATACGAGGTTTGACGTTGTTGCATGCCCAAACTCAAATTTGAAATATTGGTTAAATTGGATCAACACCTTTATAAGTTGATCCCAAGTTTCGGTGGTGGCATTATACTCCCTCCGTCACACAATATAAGATCCTTTTAACCGAATTGCGGGTTCCTAAAAAAATAGTTAGAGTTAGTTAAAAACAATAAATGTGTAAAAAAAATACCATATTACCCTTATTTATGAATGAGAAAGAGAAAGGGTAATTATGAAAAGAAGATGAAAGAGAATGTGTGGGAAAATTAATGCATGGGTAAAATGGGGGAAAAAAAGTATTTATTACTTAAACAAAGTCAAATAGGACCTTATATTGTGGGACAAGATCATTTAAAAAAATGGACCTTATATTATGAGGCGGAGGGAGTATTTGTTTTTTAGCCCACAATAGAATGTTATTGCTTTTGCACGGTTGTTTAGAGGTACAGTTGAGTGAAACGTTAAGGGAGGAATATTCACAATTTAGTGACGTTAGAAAATTCATTTCTATGGTGTTGGAAAGGAAGCTGTGCTCGTCATGCTCCCGTGCTCATTGGACATGTTTTGGTGGATTACGAGTTAGTTTCTCTACACTTTAAGATTGAAAGTGAACCGACCCATTTTCTAAAATTCCATAAAAAAAAGTTTGTTTAGAGTTTAGTCTATGTGAAAATTAATATTCTTAATATTAATATCAAATAGTAACTATAAAATAGTAATGCTGTTAAATTTGACACTTTTACTATACATAATTTATTTTTTATATTAATTTCAATTTATATGGTTCAATGTAAAATGTTGAATTATTTGTGCAAGTTGATAAAAATGTATATTGTTGAATGAAATAGTAAGATGATTTTGTACATTTATTCTTATTTATTTACGTGACATATATCTCACACCTGACCTCCTCACGCGAGGAATTTTATGTATTTTAATTAATATCAAATTTTAATTTAAATAATTATATAGTTGTTTTTTTTTTTTTAACTTTCGTTACGAGGACAAACATACACACGTATCATTACGAAAAGAGGTTCAAGGAACCTATGGTAGAAGCTAGTAACTAGTGAGTCATCATGAATAATAATAGCAAAAAGGAATAAAAAAATAGATAAATCAAGATGATAAAAACATGGAAGTGTTAGTAGTGTGTGTCAACCAGGAGCCATATTGAGTTGTTGTCTTGTTGGGGTCTTGGGTAACCTAAAGTACTAAATGCAGGAATTAAAGAATTTGCAAAATATAGCCGAGAATTGAGATGATCGATGTCGTCAACAACAAAAAAACAAATACCCCATCATTGAAATCGTATTGTTATGCTCTCCCTTTCATCCAAACTAAAAAATCCTAATTAATTAACGGGAAAAAGACAAAAAAATACCCTCCAATAAGGGAAAGGACAAATCAGTCCCTCAACATTTCAAAATCCCAAATCAGACCTAGGGATGGATATGGGATTTTGAAATGTTGGTAAATAGACCTTTATGCCCCTAAAAGTAAATGTAAGGGAAATGGATGGGGTTGGGTTGCATTTGACTCTGCTTCTCATTGATGGAAGCAACTGAGGAAGGTGCCAACGTAGTTTAGCTATTATCACCGTCATCGTTAACGCCGGCTTCAAGCTTTCTCTGCGGATCCGCCGCCTTTCTCACCGGAAGGTTAATGCCGGCGGTTATTGTTCTCTCACCAAGGTACCCATTTCTCACTTTCTTCCATTTTCACCTATTTCCCACTTCCCATCTCTTCCTATTCAATCTTTCACACTTTAAAATATATGGTTTCTTTTTTTGTTACAAGACATAAATAGCTTCATCTCCATTTTTTCAATTTGATTCATGAGTTGAGAGGTGTTTCTTCTCATGGGTTTTTTTAATGGGTGTGTGGTTTTTAGATTGAGATGGAATTAAAGTTGTATCTTAAAGCTAAAGGGAGGAAGATAATGGATCTTGGGATGTTTATGGAGTTATGCTTGCTTCTGTCAGCAAAAATATGGTTTAACTGTAATTACAGAGTCACCGAGTTGTTAATCGTTATGATATAAATGTTAAAACCAAATATGCAGTTGTTAATCGAAGGGTTCAGCTATTGTTATTCAGAAACTATGTAATGACATTAAAAATGGGATGGAAAGTGATATATTGATAAATTAATCATTTTTTGCAAGGAGGAATGAAAAAATGGCACTTGATAGTGGCTCAAGAGAACTAAAAGTATTATGTTGTTATTTCCATGTTGGAAGCAAGATTGTATGTAATACTATTGTTGTTAATTTGATAACTAAAGTTGTTAATGTAGTAACTGAAGTTGTTAATGCATTGTTGACAGATGTTTGGGACTCTCACAACCAATGTCAAATTTGGTTCAAACGGTTATGAAAGGTGAAAATGAACAAAATTTGGTTTCAAGGGTTATGGAAAGTGATTATCAACATGTGTCAATTGAAGATGCTAGAGAAGGCGTGGCGCTTGAAGTTAGTAGCAGCCTTAATAGCTTGATATGTGGAGTTGACATTGCACCAACACCGAATCCAGAGCTGAACTCAATGAAATGGAGGGAGTTATTTTCAGGTCATCACAGATGTTTCCACATGCAGATGCTTTCAAGACTGCAAACATGACAATTGCTGTCAGCATTGCGGAAGTTGTTAATATGTATGATACTGTTGTTAATTCCTACGATCAAGTTGTTAATACTGACAGCAACTGTCATGATGTAAATGATGTTTTTTGGTTTAGTGACAATGGAACATTAAGTCATCATGCTGATCTTAGTGTTAACTTATCACTGAATATGTAAAAAACTCTATGTCAATGAAGAATGTGGTTTTATGTAGGTACTTTACTATGTTATGAATAAAGAAGTTTAGTTTTAGTTGGACATGGGCAACTGCAAACATGACAGTTCCTGTCAGCATTGCAAAGTTGTTAATATGTATGATACTGTTATTAATGCCTACGAATAAGTTGTTAATTCCTACGATCAAGTTATTAATATTGAAGATGAAGTTGATAACGGGTGGGGCAAAAATCTCGTTCACAATGCAAGGTCTAAGTTGTTAAACGCTATTCTGACGTTGTTAATTCCGACGATGGAGTTGTTAATGCTAAAGATGAAATTGTTAACGGCTGGAGCAAAAATCTCGTTCACAATGCAAGGTTTAAGTTGTTAAACGCTATTCTGACATTGTTAATTCTTACGATGGAGTTGTTAATGCTGACGAGAGAAATGGTTAAACTCGTTTGTTTTGTAATAAATATATGAAAATAGACCTGTGAATATGCCACCAAGAAACATAGAGAAAAGGGAACTTTGTCTCATACTACATGAAATATACATATTCAATGTTAAGTACAAGATACCAAAAGGGAACTACATGAAACATACAATTTTCTAATTAAACAAAAGTGGAACGCTTATAACTTGTCAAATTGTCATTCTATAGTACATATTTAGACTATAAATTTTTCCATTTTACATGACCCAATGAAATTTACTAACTATACATACCGTACCCAATTACTAAACTAATCAAAACTCTTGCATAACGAACATAATATACAATTCTATAGCACACGTTTAGACCAAATCTCTCTCTCTCTCATTTTCCTTTCAGGGGAAATAACAATAATGAGTGAATGACCAATCTGTTAGGTGATCCGGGGCTTGGGAATACCAAGTAGGGAATCTGCCTTTACTTCTGAGCAGTCTTGCGAATAGAGAATCAGGCATTTTACCTTCCTCATCTTCCATCATCTCTTCCTTAGATTTTGCCAACTCATCTGGTACAGGACACAGCCTCTCCCCTTCTAATTCAACAAGTTTTGCCACAGACCAGCCATTCTTCTTCATTTTGTGCATGTTTGTGATGCCATGTATGCATCCAATTAAGGACTTCACACCACCTGTCTCTATAATCAGCTTCTCTATGTCAGCTTTTGGCACTTCTTTCTATCATATGTTACAACTCCCACATCAAGTAAAGTGTGATTCATATATATAAGTTTAAGGACTCTCCCTTCTCCCCCGATAGGCTAGCTTTTGGGATTGAACACAAAAGAATAGGAGGAAGATGTATTAGAGTTTCTTTAAATTTTTGCTAAGCAAATCACCAAAACACATAACAAGCACCACCAAGAGACAAATTGAACAAGAAGAGATCAGAAGTTAAACAAAAACTAAAATTGCATAGGTAGGAAGAAGTACCCAAACTTGTGAATTGAGCAACTTATAAAAACACAAATCAAAAGCAACCACTTAAATGCCTATGTATCAAAATAAAAAAGTAGACAACAATAAAAATTGGGCGAAAAACAAAAGAAAAACCCACAAAATGGATAAGAAATTGATTTATTTTAAACAATTGAAACCTAGTGAGCAAAACCCTTGAAAAAGGCCATGAAGCACAGAACCACTTCCACAAGTGAATAGAAGAAAAAGCATTAGGAGGAAACTGTAGTAACCATACATTATAACTCTTGTACAACATAATGTAACATCCTAAAAATTAATTGAGGTTTAGTAGGGGTAATTGGGAATTGTTTAGTAAGAAATGAGGGATTATAAGAATATTTGAAGGATTTTGAGGTATTTCTGAGGATTTTAAAGGCCTAGTTTCTCCCTTATTTTAAGGACAATAATTTTGGAGAAATTATTCTTATACTCAAAAGAGGTTATTATGGGAGAAAATAAGTAAATGATTCTATAGGAAAAATTTTGAGAGTGAAAAGAAAATTTTTGGTTCAAAAGAAATATCTTATTTGAAAATTTTAGGGCCTAGTAGTGTATATTTTCCCTAATCTTTTTCTTTTTTTCCTTTACTCTCTCTTCCCTATACCTATTTATATACTTCCTCATGTCAACTCTCTCCCTCACGTCATCTCCCTTTCTCTCCTTTCACACTCAATAATCATATCACATCTTCTCTTCTTTATTTTATTATTTCTTTCTCTTCCCTTATATATTAAAAACAATTCCTTTTCCCCCCCCCCCCATGCGTCAGATGCATATACACACACACACCACCTCCCACGTGACTTCTTCTTCTTCTTTCTCTTTTCTTATTTTCCCTTCTCTTTTCTTCATCTTCACCGTCACTTTTGATCTTTCATTTTCTTCTTCAACATTAGCCACCATCACCTCCATTGTCAAGCTTCTTCTCCTTCCTTCCTCCTCCTCCATTTTCCCTCTCATTTTCCTCTCTTTTCCTTCCTATTTTGTACGAACTCGTCAACTTTGGGAGGGAGTTTTCCGGCGAGTTTCGTCGGAAAACTACCATTCACCTCCTCCTATCACCTCCCTCAACATTTCTCTTCTCATTTTCGGTCTGATTTTTGCTTAGAAAGCAGACAGAAGAAGTTTTGGCCGGAGCTTTTGGAGCTCGCCGGCGTTGGATCGAAAGTTTTTCCGACCACCTAAGACTATATTCGGACTCCCGTAAGTATCCTCTATACACCTGTGACATTAGTTTTCTTATATGTAATATCTCAAAAATAGGCCTTATCTGAGTTGTGATTTTTAGGATCTAAATCCATTATATTAAAGTCTAATATTTGAAGTAGGATTTTTCTTAAGGAGCCTATAATTTATTTGAGGTTTTTCTCAATTATTTGGAAGTTTTGGAATTTCTAATATTAGGGAAAATTTGGGGATATTATGATCTGATATATTTGAGGATAAATTAATGATTTTTTTTGGGATATTTAGGATTATATTATGATATTAATCTGGCTGATTATGGTGGAATTTGTTGGTGAAATTTTAGACTGATAAAGTCTGGATTAGACTAATGATTAAGGAGGAATTTTTGAAATATGGACATTTGAGGTTAATGGGCGATTCTTATAAATTTATGGATATTAAATTAAGGCTGTTGTTGGGATAAGTAGGACCGAATTGAGATATTATGGGAGTTGAAAATATTTGCTTGGGTATGTGAAGATTGGATTTTAGGATCTTAGGATGGATATGGATGGAGGATTTTTAATGGTTTAGTTGAGAGAAAATTAAGGAGGGGTTTGGAATAAATTTCTTGAGGATGAATGTTTTCTTTTGGTTAGGGAATTAAATTCCCTAACTTTGTATTTGAACACTTAATTTAAGTGTTAATTTTATATGACTATTATGTAGACGGTGACTTGTCTTGAGTCGAGCAAGCGGAGCGTGGTTTTACTGAGGTACCTTGAAATACTGCTTGAAGGTAACCACTGGCTACTTAGTCTATGTGTGTGTGTGTGTTGTTGTTGTTAAGGTTTTTGAAATTATATTATTATTATTATTATTATGAAATTTTGGATTCCGGTGATATACATAAAGTATGATTTATATTGTTTATTTTGTATGAAAATGTCATGTGGGATTTTTATGTTAAACTTGGCATATATATTTGTGTATTGCAGCATAAATTTGAAAAGAATAAATATATGGTTTTGAAATATTATCGCAAGAGTTTTGGAACACTGGTAAGGCCAAGTGCCTGATTTGTGGTTGCATTGCCATTATTGCTTGTGATGCATATGTTGTGGTAGTTAGCATCGATGCACCGGACACTTTTGCCATCACGTGATGAGGTCCTTGTTGGCCCACATGGACTAATTATTTTATAGGTGTACTGGGTATGGGTAGCCCCCATCGAGTACTACCTTTCGGTGTGCTGGGTATGGGTAGCCCCCATCGAGCATGACCCCGTTGTGGTGCTGGGTATGGGTTGAAATCCCTATCGAGTTCCACTTCTCCGTGGTTCTGGGTACGGGTTGAGATCCCCGTCGAGTTCCACTCTGGTCCACCTAGTGGTAGGGGACAACCTAACGTTTCGCAGAGCGAACGTTATGGATGATTGTGAAAAATGTATTTTAAATTATTTTATAAAATACTGGTATACATGAAATTGTTAAATGTTTTTCCTGGTACAGATCACTGCATGATTACCTGGTATGTGCTCATGTTTCAAATTATTTAAATATTATAATTTCCCACATTGACACATTTCTGTCACACACCGAAACATATAGACTGGTAGTTAAGTGGTTGGTGGACATAACCGTGTCTGCTTAAACTTTGCTGCTTTGTAGGTTCAGGTTCAGTAGCGGATACTCGGGGAAAGGAGCCCTCAGCTTCTCACTGAAACATAGTGAGCTTTTATTTTTTTTGGGTTTATGCGAGAAGTGTTGTATATTGCCATACTTCTTTAGGCTTTCATATTTCGCTTCCGCATTCTTACTTTTGGATAACTGTATGCATTATTCTTTTGGTTGGGACCGGTCCATCTCTGGCATGTAGGCCTGAGACCTACTGGTATTATTTTTCTAACTGCATTTTGGTTATATAGTGTTAGACGGGAACTTCTTTCTACCTGCCATAGTTGTTTGGAATTTTATTGGATGATTTATTAAACTTGAACATGGCAGAAGTTCGTTAAGTAATTGATCAAAGAATTTGATGTTTTATTTAAATGATTTACTCGGGTGATTAATTACATATTTAAAGAAAGATTTACAAAATTATTTAGATACATAAAATTTTTATATCCATGTTAGGTGAATTCTTTCTAACATGGATAAACCGGTTTAAAAGGGTAGAAAGTTTCTTTTCTAACTATGATAGTCTGTTTTGGTATTCGTAGAAATTTTATTTTCTATCATAGTTAGACACTTAAACTTTATTTCGAGAAAGTGGTACCTTGAACTCTTTTCTAACTATGTTAGTATTTTATCTCGTAAACCATTTTTTTCCTAACATGGTTAGTACAGATAAAATCTTATTAAATTCGGTTTATAGTAAATAAAATGCTCTTACAAAGCGAATGTTACAAGTTGGTATCAGATTCATGGTCTCAAGACCTGGATGATGCATTGTATGATTTCTTTGGTGCTTTTCGTTCGTACAGTGCATAATATTAGATAGTATGGTGGCAATATACTCGCTCTCGCATCCTTTCCTTTATAGGTTTTGTGATTTAATTGTGTGATTTTGATTTTTGCGGTATATCATCAATCTCTAGGTGGGTGGAGAAGATGGTGAATACGAGACGATCAGGAACTCACGGTAACCGGTCTCCTCCCAATAATGGGGATGAGGCGAGGTTTGCTCAGTTGACAAATAGGGTAATGGAAGCCGTAGAGCGAAGGCTCAAGGAGAGAGATGATGCATTAGTTCAAAAGATATCTCAGATGGCCTTGCAAGGTGGTCAGGGCTGTGATAGGGGCCCGAGTATGGATGAGCAGATTCAGCAATCTAAGATAATTGGAGATCAGGAAGGAGAAGGGGGTGGTCCTTCCCTTAGTATTCCTCATGAGATGCCGCGACGTCCTGACCCTGAGGACCGTTGCGTTGACGCAGTCTGGAAGAATATAAATAGGCATCATCCGGATCGATTTACAGGAAAGGGTAGTCCGGAATTTGCTGAGTCATGGATTGAGCGTCTAGAGACTATTTTTTCGGCGGTAACATGTAACGGCTATCAGAAGGCTAGGGTGGCTATTTTGCTCCTTGAGGGTGAGGCCTGGAGCTGGTGGAAAAGTGTTCGTGGCCAGGATGATTCATGGACGACTTGGGAGGATTTTAAGACCAAGTTTATCAAGCATTTCTTCCCTCCTTCTCTGAGGGACGAGAAGGAGATGGCCTTCTATAGGCTATACCAGGGATCAATGCCTGTTGATCAATATATTACCACTTTTATCGAGCTATCCCGTCATGTGTCTCTCTTGCATCGACAGGATAATGAGAAGTGGAGGATCTCTCAATTGATTGAGCGAGCGAGGGATGATTTGAAGGAGTCTTTAATCCTGAATAAATTCGCTGATTTTGAGGAGGCTGGTGATGCATTAAGGAGTATAGCACGAGCGAAGCGTGAGTCAGCAGTAGCTAAGGCTTCTGGAGGCTCGAGTCAGTCGGGTCCGATGCGATTTGTTCCTTCTTTGGGTCCGACAGGCGGAGTTGGGAAGAAATTCAGTGCTAATAGCAGTGGCAGTTCCAGTGGTTCCAGGAGGAAGAGCCGAGGCCGTGATTCCGGGCATGGGCAGTCTAGTGTAGGCCATCAGGGCTCTGGTCAAAGAAGACAAGGAGCAGGATCGCAGTCTGGTGGGGCCAGCCAAGTGACTCGTAGGGAGTCAGTTATGTCAGCACCCAGTGTGAATGGTTACTGTGAGCGTTGTCGTAGGGCACACCCAGGACGGTGTTGGCAGTGTAATGGATGTGGCCGTTATGGTCACACTATTAAGTATTGTACAGAGGCACCGCAGCAGCAGCGTTCGGCAGCACAGTCTAGCCGGCAGTCAGTTCCTGGTAGGGTGTATGCAACCACAGCTGAGGAGGCTGGTGCATCTCCGAGCATGATTCGAGGTACTGTATCCCTACATGGTCATAACATTGATGTTTTATTTGATTCTGGTGCATCCCATTCTTTTATTGCTCTTGATTGTGCCCGGAGATTGGGTTTTCAGTTATTTGTTTTGCCTTATGATATGCGTGTTTCTACTCCTGCTGGAGCTACTTTTGAGACTTCTTTAGCATGTAAGAATTTGGATTTATGGTTTGAAGGCCGAAATTCTAAGATTGATCTGGTTTGTCTGCCCCTTAGGGGAATTGATGTGATTATTGGTATGGATTGGTTAGAGGCTAATAATGTGATTCTTCATTGCAAAAGAAAGATTGTGACTTATGCTTTAAATACTTTGCCTGTTGAGTCTTCTGTCTGCCCTATGTTTTTGTCTGCCGCTCGTGTAGATAGGTGTGTGAGAAAAGGCTGTGAGGCCTTTATGATTTTCTTTTCGATTAAAGCCGATGGGGAGATTCCTATCGAGCAGGTTGAGGTGGTCAGGGATTATCAAGAGGTATTTGCTGATGATGTGCGAGGACTCCCTCCAGAAAGGGAGGTAGAGTTTTCTATTGAGTTGGAACCGGGTACCGGTCCTATTTCTAAGGCTCCATATCGGATGGCACCGACGGAGTTGGCAGAGCTTAAGAAGCAGCTTGAGGAGCTTTTGGAGAAAGGACTTATTAGACCTAGTGCATCACCATGGGGTTCTCCGGTCTTGTTTGTGAAGAAGAAAGATGGCAGCATGCGGCTATGTATTGATTACCGTCAGCTTAATAAAGTTACCGTCAAGAATAAGTATCCATTGCCAAGGATTGATGATCTATTGGATCAATTGGCTGGAGCTTCTGTGTTTTCTAAGATTGATTTGAGATCCGGTTATCATCAGTTGAGAGTCCGAGCAGAGGATGTCCCTAAGACTGCTTTTAGGACGAGATATGGGCATTATGAGTTTTTAGTGATGCCTTTTGGGCTTACTAATGCCCCGGCTGTGTTTATGGATTATATGAATAGGATCTTTCGGCCGTATTTGGATAAGTTCATTGTGGTTTTCATCGATGATATCTTGATTTACTCTAAGAGTGAGGAAGAGCATCGGGAGCATTTGCATATTGCGTTGAGGATCTTGAAAGATCATCAGCTTTATGCCAAATTATCCAAGTGTGAGTTTTGGCTAAAAGAAGTTAAATTTCTGGGGCATGTGGTATCTGCAAAGGGTGTAGCAGTGGATCCGAGTAAAGTTGAGGCTGTTCTACAGTGGGAGTCTCCTAAATCGGTGTCTGAGGTTCGGAGTTTTGTAGGCTTAGCTGGATATTATCGGAGGTTTATTCAAGGATTTTCTCAGATTGCGAGGCCTTTGACTAATTTGACTAAGAAGGATAAGCCGTTTGTTTGGTCAGATCGGTGTGAGTCGGCATTTCAGGAGCTTAAGACTCGATTGACTACCGCGCCAGTGTTGACCTTGCCAGATCCGAGCCAGCCATATGAGTTGTATACTGATGCTTCGTTGATGGGTTTTGGTTGTGTGTTGATGCAGAATGGTAAGGTTATTGCTTATGCTTCTAGGCAATTGAGACCGCATGAAGAAAATTATCCGACCCATGACTTGGAGTTGGGCGCAGTAGTGTTTGCATTAAAGATTTGGCGGCATTATTTGATGGGTGCTCAGTTTAAAGTATTCAGTGACCATAAGAGTTTGAAATATTTGATGGATCAGAAGGAATTGAATAATAGGCAGCGTCGTTGGATGGAGTTGATTAAGGATTATAAGTTTGAAATTAAGTACCATCCGGGAAAGGCAAATGTGGTTGCTGATGCGTTAAGTCGAAAATTAGTTCATGTGTCCGCTTTAAGCATTGAGGAGAAAGCATCTTGGGAAAATTCTCGGATAGTTTATGTTGCACCTGTGGTGCAAGTGGCTCATTTGGGTGCAGTTGTGGGTGAGTTTGGCTTCTTTGAGGACTTGAGATTAGCTCAAGATGAGGATATTCGACTGAGGAAGATTCGGGATGAGCTGGATAGTGGTAATTATCCAGAGTATGATTTGGGTGATATAGAAATTTTGAGGTATAAAAAGAGGATTTGTGTGCCAGAAAATGAGGAAATTAAGAAGATCATTCTTAAGGAGGCCCATCGGAGCAAGTATTCTATGCATCCTGGTATTTCTAAAATGTATAATGATTTGAAGAAGCAGTATTGGTGGCCTAAGATGAAGTCCGATGTGACTCAATTTGTTCTAAAGTGTCTGACGTGCCAGAAAGTGAAGATCGAGCATCAAAGGCCTGGTGGTATGTTGCAGAGTATTGAGGTCCCACAATGGAAGTGGGACAGTATTTCGATGGATTTTGTGGTTGGATTGCCTTTAACCCAGTCTGGTCACGATTCGATCTGGGTTATCGTGGACCGTTTGACCAAGTCTGCTCATTTTCTTCCGATCAAGATTAATTATCCTTTAGCTAGATTGGCTCAATTATATGTGGACGAGATCGTCAGGCTTCACGGGATTCCCGAGAGTATTATTTCAGATCGCGACCCACGGTTCACCTCTGAGTTCTGGAGGTCTTTACAGACGGCTTTAGGTACGAAGCTTAAGTTCAGTACCGCGTATCATCCTCAAACCGATGGTCAAACTGAGAGGACGATTCAGACCTTGGAGGATATGCTTAGGGCATGTGCTATTGAGTTGCCAGGCAGTTGGGATAGGCATCTTCCACTTGCGGAATTCGCCTATAACAACAGTTATCATTCTAGCATCCAGATGGCGCCTTTTGAAGCTTTGTACGGTCGGAAGTGCCGGTCACCGATATGCTGGACGGAGCTTAGCGAGAGGGCTAGTATTGGCCCGGATATTGTTGATCAGACGACAGAGAAGATTAAGATGATTCGCCAGAGGTTATTGACCGCCCATAGTAGGCAGAAGAGCTATGCAGATAAACGGCGTAGACCGTTAGAGTTCAGTGTTGGGGATCATGTTTTCCTTCGGGTGTCTCCGATGACTGGTATTGGTCGTTCCATCAGAGCTAAAAAGCTTACTCCCCGGTTTATGGGTCCGTTCGACATCATTGAGAGGGTTGGATCTGTCGCTTATAGGGTTGCATTGCCTCCGCAACTATCGAATCTTCATGATGTTTTTCATGTTTCTCAGTTGAAGAAGTATCATCCAGACCCTTCGCATGTGATTGAGCCTGAGGAGGTCGAGTTGAGAGAAAACTTGACGTATAAAGCTGAGCCAGAGAAGATTTTAGACGTTAAGGATAAGCAGTTAAGGAATAAGACGATCAGACTGGTTAAGGTGTTTTGGAGAGGTATGACTCCAGGGGATGCGACCTGGGAGACCGAGGAGCGCATGCGTCGCGAGTACCCTTACCTATTCCCTGGGTAAGTGTAGTTTATTGCGTGATTTTATTCGTTGTATGTGTTGTGTTTGCTTGTTTGGGGGTTAATTAGCAGAATTTCGGGGACAAAATTCTTAAAAAGGCAGGGAGAGTTGTAACATCCTAAAAATTAATTGAGGTTTAGTAGGGGTAATTGGGAATTGTTTAGTAAGAAATGAGGGATTATAAGAATATTTGAAGGATTTTGAGGTATTTCTGAGGATTTTAAAGGCCTAGTTTCTCCCTTATTTTAAGGACAATAATTTTGGAGAAATTATTCTTATACTCAAAAGAGGTTATTATGGGAGAAAATAAGTAAATGATTCTATAGGAAAAATTTTGAGAGTGAAAAGAAAATTTTTGGTTCAAAAGAAATATCTTATTTGAAAATTTTAGGGCCTAGTAGTGTATATTTTCCCTAATCTTTTTCTTTTTTTCCTTTACTCTCTCTTCCCTATACCTATTTATATACTTCCTCATGTCAACTCTCTCCCTCACGTCATCTCCCTTTCTCTCCTTTCACACTCAATAATCATATCACATCTTCTCTTCTTTATTTTATTATTTCTTTCTCTTCCCTTATATATTAAAAACAATTCCTTTTCCCCCCCCCATGCGTCAGATGCATATACACACACACACCACCTCCCACGTGACTTCTTCTTCTTCTTTCTCTTTTCTTATTTTCCCTTCTCTTTTCTTCATCTTCACCGTCACTTTTGATCTTTCATTTTCTTCTTCAACATTAGCCACCATCACCTCCATTGTCAAGCTTCTTCTCCTTCCTTCCTCCTCCTCCATTTTCCCTCTCATTTTCCTCTCTTTTCCTTCCTATTTTGTACGAACTCGTCAACTTTGGGAGGGAGTTTTCCGGCGAGTTTCGTCGGAAAACTACCATTCACCTCCTCCTATCACCTCCCTCAACATTTCTCTTCTCATTTTCGGTCTGATTTTTGCTTAGAAAGCAGACAGAAGAAGTTTTGGCCGGAGCTTTTGGAGCTCGCCGGCGTTGGATCGAAAGTTTTTCCGACCACCTAAGACTATATTCGGACTCCCGTAAGTATCCTCTATACACCTGTGACATTAGTTTTCTTATATGTAATATCTCAAAAATAGGCCTTATCTGAGTTGTGATTTTTAGGATCTAAATCCATTATATTAAAGTCTAATATTTGAAGTAGGATTTTTCTTAAGGAGCCTATAATTTATTTGAGGTTTTTCTCAATTATTTGGAAGTTTTGGAATTTCTAATATTAGGGAAAATTTGGGGATATTATGATCTGATATATTTGAGGATAAATTAATGATTTTTTTTGGGATATTTAGGATTATATTATGATATTAATCTGGCTGATTATGGTGGAATTTGTTGGTGAAATTTTAGACTGATAAAGTCTGGATTAGACTAATGATTAAGGAGGAATTTTTGAAATATGGACATTTGAGGTTAATGGGCGATTCTTATAAATTTATGGATATTAAATTAAGGCTGTTGTTGGGATAAGTAGGACCGAATTGAGATATTATGGGAGTTGAAAATATTTGCTTGGGTATGTGAAGATTGGATTTTAGGATCTTAGGATGGATATGGATGGAGGATTTTTAATGGTTTAGTTGAGAGAAAATTAAGGAGGGGTTTGGAATAAATTTCTTGATGATGAATGTTTTCTTTTGGTTAGGGAATTAAATTCCCTAACTTTGTATTTGAACACTTAATTTAAGTGTTAATTTTATATGACTATTATGTAGACGGTGACTTGTCTTGAGTCGAGCAAGCGGAGCGTGGTTTTACTGAGGTACCTTGAAATACTGCTTGAAGGTAACCACTGGCTACTTAGTCTATGTGTGTGTGTGTGTTGTTGTTGTTAAGGTTTTTGAAATTATATTATTATTATTATTATTATGAAATTTTGGATTCCGGTGATATACATAAAGTATGATTTATATTGTTTATTTTGTATGAAAATGTCATGTGGGATTTTTATGTTAAACTTGGCATATATATTTGTGTATTGCAGCATAAATTTGAAAAGAATAAATATATGGTTTTGAAATATTATCGCAAGAGTTTTGGAACACTGGTAAGGCCAAGTGCCTGATTTGTGGTTGCATTGCCATTATTGCTTGTGATGCATATGTTGTGGTAGTTAGCATCGATGCACCGGACACTTTTGCCATCACGTGATGAGGTCCTTGTTGGCCCACATGGACTAATTATTTTATAGGTGTACTGGGTATGGGTAGCCCCCATCGAGTACTACCTTTCGGTGTGCTGGGTATGGGTAGCCCCCATCGAGCATGACCCCGTTGTGGTGCTGGGTATGGGTTGAAATCCCTATCGAGTTCCACTTCTCCGTGGTTCTGGGTACGGGTTGAGATCCCCGTCGAGTTCCACTCTGGTCCACCTAGTGGTAGGGGACAACCTAACGTTTCGCAGAGCGAACGTTATGGATGATTGTGAAAAATGTATTTTAAATTATTTTATAAAATACTGGTATACATGAAATTGTTAAATGTTTTTCCTGGTACAGATCACTGCATGATTACCTGGTATGTGCTCATGTTTCAAATTATTTAAATATTATAATTTCCCACATTGACACATTTCTGTCACACACCGAAACATATAGACTGGTAGTTAAGTGGTTGGTGGACATAACCGTGTCTGCTTAAACTTTGCTGCTTTGTAGGTTCAGGTTCAGTAGCGGATACTCGGGGAAAGGAGCCCTCAGCTTCTCACTGAAACATAGTGAGCTTTTATTTTTTTTGGGTTTATGCGAGAAGTGTTGTATATTGCCATACTTCTTTAGGCTTTCATATTTCGCTTCCGCATTCTTACTTTTGGATAACTGTATGCATTATTCTTTTGGTTGGGACCGGTCCATCTCTGGCATGTAGGCCTGAGACCTACTGGTATTATTTTTCTAACTGCATTTTGGTTATATACTGTTAGACGGGAACTTCTTTCTACCTGCCATAGTTGTTTGGAATTTTATTGGATGATTTATTAAACTTGAACATGGCAGAAGTTCGTTAAGTAATTGATCAAAGAATTTGATGTTTTATTTAAATGATTTACTCGGGTGATTAATTACATATTTAAAGAAAGATTTACAAAATTATTTAGATACATAAAATTTTTATATCCATGTTAGGTGAATTCTTTCTAACATGGATAAACCGGTTTAAAAGGGTAGAAAGTTTCTTTTCTAACTATGATAGTCTGTTTTGGTATTCGTAGAAATTTTATTTTCTATCATAGTTAGACACTTAAACTTTATTTCGAGAAAGTGGTACCTTGAACTCTTTTCTAACTATGTTAGTATTTTATCTCGTAAACCATTTTTTTCCTAACATGGTTAGTACAGATAAAATCTTATTAAATTCGGTTTATAGTAAATAAAATGCTCTTACAAAGCGAATGTTACACATAACATCACACATGGTAAGCAAGCTGAAACAAAATAACCTCCAGTTAAACACCAAAATATCAAAAGCCAAACCCATTAAACTGAAGTTGAAATTAGGAGTGAATCAAGTTTAATCTCATAATAACTGTACTAGTTGGAATAACATAGTTTCTGAATAACAATAGCTGAACCCTTCGATTAACAACTGCATATTTCGTTTTAACATTTATATCATAGCGATTAACAACTCAGTGACTCTGTAATTACAGTTAAACCATATTTTTGCTGACAGAAACAAGCATAACTCCATAAACATCCCAAAATCCATTATCTTCCTCCCTTTAGCTTTAAGATACAACTTTAATTCCATCTCAATCTAAAAACCACACACCCATTAAAAAAACCCATGAGAAGAAACACCTCTCAACTCATGAATCAAATTGAAAAAATGGAGATGAAGCTATTTATGTCTTGTAACAAAAAAAGAAACCATATATTTTAAAGTGTGAAAGATTGAACAGGAAGAGATGGGAAGTGGGAAATAGGTGAAAATGGAAGAAAGTGAGAAATGGGTACCTTGGTGAGAGGACAATAACCGCCGGCATTTACCTTCCAGTGAGAAAGGCGGCAGATCCGCAGAGAAAGCTTGAAGCCGGCGTTAACGATGACGGTGGTAATAGCTAAACTACGTTGGCACCTTCCTCAGTTGCTTCCATCAATGAGAAGCAGAGTCAAATGCAACCCAACCCCATCCCTTTCCCTTACATTTACTTTTAGGGGCATAAAGGTCTATTTACCAACATTTCAAAATCCCATATCCATCCCTAGGTCTGATTTGGGATTTTGAAATGTTGAGGGACTGATTTGTCCTTTCCCTTATTGGAGGGTATTTTTTTGTCTTTTTCCCTTAATTAACTGTGTCTTTGAAAAATTAGAAACTTTTTCAAAAAACCTCTATCACTATGTGTGTGGAATGGATTATTTTGGAGAATTAAATACTTATTTCGTGAAAAAGTACTTAAAATGGGTTTTTAATTTTTGATGTGTGTTTGGGATAGCTTTTTTCTAATTGTGTTTATGGGGCATAAGTTACTTATAAGTATAAGCCAAAAAAAGTAGTTTATGGCTTATGGCTTATGGCTTATTCTTTTTGGCTATGAATGAAAGCGAAAAAAATATTACATTTGGTCCTTTATATAAGAATTAGTTGACTAATTTGTAGAGATTAAAAAGTTAAATAAATTATTTAATTATAGTATATAAATGTTACATATCTCTCTAAAACAATCATGTTAGAAGAATCATTTTCTTGTATTGTATTAACATGATAAAGTAAATATAAATAAGACCAGAAAAACATTTTGAATTTTTTAATAATAAAATATTTTCAATGATTTTAATTTTAATATTTTACTAAAAATCGTTACAATATATAAAAAAAAGTTACTTTTATTTACAACCCGTTAATCCAAACAAGTTTTAGTTTGTAAAAGGTTATTTCAATCATTGTCAATCCAAACATAAATCTTATTACACAATCTGATTTATATCCAATCTTACTTATGTATAAGTCAGATTAAAAATAAGTCATTTTTTCAATCGTTATTCCATACACGCCCTATAGTCATGTATTAAGGTGGTTTTCATCAACAAGGATAATTCTCAAATGAGGTATTTTGAGGAAATCATTACATATTTATAAAAATAACTAACTTAATTTTATAATTAATTAATAGAAAATAATTCCAATGTTTATTATTCAATACCATGGAAATTTAGAACCAAACAAACTAGGTAAAGGGAAAGTTCCACCAAAATCCTTCTTAAAATGGAAAATGATAAACCAATTCCTTAAATTTGAGAAATCTCAAATCAGTTCAAAAGGGGGAATCTGATATTTATTTTTCTTTGGAAAAGACAGAAATGCCCCTACAATCACCATAAGTATTTACAAGCTCAACATAAGGATTATCAACTTGATCATAACGATTGAAATGTTCATGTTAACAATTTATAACTCCAACTTTTTTATTGGGAATTAATAAAGCATAGTATAAGAGTTCAAAACTTCAACATAGGAATTTTCAACCTCATCGTAATAATATTCAAGTTCATTTCAACAATTTACGACTCCAACTTTTTTCATTATGAATTGACAAGGCATATGTTGCGAAATCCTTCACAATTTCAACATAAGAATTTTCAACTTGATTATAACAACTTTCAAGTTCATGTAAACAACTCACAATTCCAACTATTGAGGGCATTTGTGTCTTTTAGTAATATATCAAAATTTTATATTCATTCTTGAGGTCTAATTTGAGATATTTCTTACATTTAACGGATTGACTTGTCCTTTTTCACATATAAGGGGATTTTTAATGGGATTTTCCCAAACATAAATGATGTCATTGAGGATAATAACTCAAAACTAAATAGATATTGTTATATATATTATATTAATATTGATAAAAGATGATATTGATATTGTTGTTGATGGAAGACAAAGGTGAGCTGAGAGTGAAATACTCCATGGTCTTAAATATAAAATCAACTTTATAAGGAATGGAGTCAATATTATCTGTGCAATCTTTCAAAATGTATGTGATATACTATAAAGTACTATTTGGATCAATTGTGTGTGATTTGTTTCAATTTAACTGATGATCATGCAATTCGGACTTTAAATGTACAACCATGATAATTTTTTTGTGTGTTTTCCCTAATTGTGAACTTACATTCTCATGAACTTAACATGCTAGCTACTATGAGCACCGAATATCGGGATAAATCCAAAAAAAATAATATCATATGATATCATAAAGCCTAAATATATTGCGGATCACTTGGGCGATGTCATTGAAATTTGTCGCCCCAATTGCAATATCACGGAATTGCTTGCAATCTGTTATAAAGTTCTTCGCTTTCATTTTATAACATGGGAACTTCGCATGATTCAGCTTTGGACGAATCATTGACAGACATCATCATTTTATTTCTTGATAATCTCAGCAAGTCCTTTTTTAAAATTAATATATGTTTAGTTATATGTTTTTCGCAACCTCATTCATAAACAAAAAAGCAAAGGCAGTCACACTCTTTTGTATTAAAATTAAACCGACTCTACAAGGGAGATCTTGCGTGCATGGACACAGGTCACAGATTATTGCATATTCAATTCTTAAAGATAACTAAAAGTATCAGTCAATAAAACTAGTTTAAGAAAAAGAAAACTAAAAGGAAAAGGAGAAAAAAAAAAAGCTCATGCGTCAGAGATGAACTTTAAAGATTCTTTTATGAGGGAGATTGTCCATGTTTGTTAATTCATTGAAATAACACTTACCATAGTTTAGTTATGAATAAATTATTTTATACTAATAACAGAAATAATGTATGCTTTAAAGTAATAACGCATTAATAATTAATTCCATTAAAAATATTGCATGTAGTTAAAAAATGTAATAACTAGTATTTAATTTGTAGCTTGCAATTTTGTTTTTTTGACTTTTATGTCAGAATTATTTTTCTCTCTAGCTGTGTTTTCAATATCTTCAGGGATATTCAAGCCCTTACCCCTACTGATTCATCGTATTGTCGAGTTTCTTTTACTATGTTTAGAGGCAGATGTATCATTTTTCCTTGTTTTATATAATTGTCTTATAAAAAAATAGCCCAGCTTTTATAATTCGTTCTGATCTTCCCTATCTTCCGAATGTTTAACCTTTTTTTTTTTTTTTTAATTGGCGAATGATATAAATGTCTGTTTGAGTTGCTTCCAGGTGGAGTTGAGGTGCATACTTTTTTTAATTTAAAAACTGTTCAAAACGCTGAAAAAAAAAGATTCCCTTTTTTTTATTTCACAATACACTTATGCGATTTTAGTTCAAAAATTCCATAACAAAAACAAAATCCAGATTTATATTAGTCACGATTCATGTCTCATGATTTCTTAATTTGTTAAAATTATTTCGTACAAGAGATAAAGTAATCTTATTCGCGTTGATCCAAATAAATGAATATACTTTCCGCTACGAGAAAAAGGAATGCGATGTGCAGTGGTGGACCTGAAAAGGCAAGATAACTGGGACATCGTTTGGAGCACATTTATAATTTTTCTTTAAATTTTTAAATCACTTAATTAAATTAAAATAATGGCATAACTTATAAACTCCATCTGATCCTCATTATAAGGCGTAAATTAACAAGTTCATTTGATCCTTTTCATGAGGACTTTGTTAATTTTCAAGAAACATTAAATACATGTTTTTCCACTCATACCCGTATTTAATAAGGATAATGAGAAAGAGTAATGATTAATAAGATATTTGTGTTTTGTGTAGTTAGTATGGATAATATTAGAAATCACTTGAATTTTTAAACAAATTTAATGTTTTTAACTAATTTTATTGGTATATGAAATTTGTTAACTATAGTGCAGAGAATGGGCCAATTTTTTATCCACCAAAATAATGGGTAATTATTGATTAATGATTATTGATGCTTCCTGCATTGAACTGAAGAGGTTAGTTTTTTTTGTCAGCATATGCACATGTTATTAATGGCCCAAGTCACAATCATGTCAAAGGAAATGTTAAATCTTATTTGATTTTTCGTAACAATTTATTTTTATGTTTTTCTCGCCTTCAATAACATTTTATGTTTGTCATTCTCTTCCCTTAAATATATATATGCACAAAATCCGCTTAGGCCATGAGACGAATTTTCTTACCACCCCTTCGGTCACATTTAATTAAGAAAAGATAATCCTGTTTCATCATAGAGTAGCATAATTGGTACTCGTCTGGTCATATTAATAAGAGGGAGATAATGTTTTATTTGATCCTATTTATAAGTTATGTCATTAAATTTTGTATGTAGATGCACAAATTTATCCTTTATTTATTATGTGTTCATTTTGTTCTCATGTGGTATAATGAGTATTAAATAGGAGTAAAGTTAGAAAGTTTTTGAATTTTAAGGTAGAATTAATGAGGTTTAAGGTTTTATTTTGTCGGTATGAAATATGCTGAAAATGCCTTATAAATATATGTCAGCATTCAAATAGTATACATTATATTCTTATTATTAAAACTTAATAACATGTACTCCCTTCAATTGTTTGGCTCACCCACAATCTAAGGGCAGTGCTCCTAACTCATGATTCACTGTAGCATGTCCCTGTGGGGTTGGCAAGCATCACAATCCATACAGGTAGGTTTCGCCCAGCTTTACTTAGCTGTCGAGATACCCCCCAAGTGCCGCTACTGGAACCACAACAAAGTGGTCGTACTCAGGAATCGAACTCTTGCCAAAGTGGTCGAAAGTCCAACCCCCTTGCCAGCTGAATCAACGGACGATGGATTGTACTCCCTTCAATTCTAAATTTATGATATATTTGCTTAATTTGATTAGGTTAATGATGTTTTTTAAGTTTGTTTTGATATGTTTTTTTTCTAAAACACATCAACTATCTTTTTTAATTTTCTTAATATCTCTTACTTAATTATTTTTGAGGGAGTATCAATAAAGATGATTTACTAAAATATTAACAAAAATTAAAAATATGTTATATATTTAAGATTAGTATAAACTCTCCGAAGTCTAATACCCAAAAGTATATTAGCAAGTAAGAAATTAATCCCAAATGAAAGGTGATTATGAAATTTGTTTTACCGTGTGTAGTTAAAAAATGAAATGCAATTTCAACCAACAAAATTAATGAAATGAAATATTTAAAATAATATCAACAAAAAAGTTTGTGCTGGTTTATTTTCTCATTCATTGTTTGTCTCGTGCTGTCAAACACCAAGTATAGGCACATACAGTGTCCCAGTAAACATTCAACGGAGAATTTTAATATAGGACAACGGTAGTAAATTAATTTTAAAATAGGAATAAAAGTTTATGAAATATCACTTGAATTTTGTGGGGTAAACTGAAATTAAATTGAGAGGAGAAAAGACAACATTGATTCCTCGTGTCAGAGAGAGAAAATGTCAGAGGAGAGAGAGTGTTAGAGGAGAGAGGGGGTAAGAGGAATATTTTGTTTTTTATTAAGGCTTGTTCATATGAGTTTTTCCTTGATTATATGAGCTTTTCCTTATTCGTGTGAAAATGAGTGGGGTCTGTGTGAGAGAGAGAGTGTGTGTCAGAGGAAAGAGGGGTGCGAGGAATATTTGTTTTTTATTGAGGCTTCTTCATATGAGTTTTTCCTTATTCCTTATTCATATGAGTTTTTCCTTGTTCGTGTGAAAATGAGTGGGTCTGTGTGAGTGGGAGAGAGGAAAGCGTGTCAGAGAGAGAGTGTGTCAAAGGAAAGGGGGTGTTAGAGGAGAGAAGGGGTGAGAGAAATATTTGGTTTTTTATTTAGGCTTGTTTATATGAGTTTTTCCTTATTCGTGTGAAAATAAGTGGGGTCTGTGTGTAAGAGAGAGAGAGAGAGTGTGTGTCAAATAGGCCGTGTGAGGGTGGCCCTTTTTTGTCATTTCCCACATCAATTTAATTTTACTTAAGAACCCTGAACCTGAAGTGATATTTCAGAATCTTTTAGTCCTACTTTTTAATTAATTATTTACCGCGGTCCTATATTAAAATTCTTCCAAGTCCCAACATTCAAACCTTGTATCCGACAATGTGTTGAATTGACCCCTTTCACTCGGCCCAATATCTGTTGTTAACATTGTGTTGATCATGGTTCAATGACCCGGACCGGACCGGTTCAACCGTGAACCGGCCACAAGCCCGGTCCGGTTGATCATTTAGCCCGGAAGAGACGTTGGACCGGTGGAGAACCGATTAAACCTTCCCAAAACCGGGCAAACCGGCCAAAATCGGGGTTGAACCGGTTCTCTCCTTTTTAAAAATAAAATATTTTTTTTTATTTTGTTATAATTCACCTAATTACCAACTTTCACTTCACTTAATTTTAGAAACAAGGAAATTATAATATTTTAAATGCTATTATACTTGCATATGTTTAGTATTTAATTGTTATTGCTCTTAATATTTGTATTTTAGTCTGTGGATTGTAAAATAATATTTATTTTCACGTGTACTCAACTAATATTTTATATTTTTCCCTCTATAGAAACATCAAAATATTCATGTTTGACAAATCATGCATACTTATCTATGTTTACATTTTGATATTAGTGATTATTAATGTTAGTATCAATAAAATTTTATTATTTTAATATAACCGGTCTGACCCGGTCCGACCATTAACCCTTAAACCAGTGCCTCATCCGGTTCGACGTCCGGTCCGATTTTTTGAACCTTGATTTTGATTCAAGTGAGGGTTGGGTTTAAACTTGTCATAACTAAGAAGAGGTTGGGTTGCTAATGATTTTGTAATCCAATAACATAAAAATTTTCTTGGAAGTTTAAGACCGCAAGTTTAGTACCGCTTGTAACATCACGTAGTTGATGGATGTCTCTTCAATTCTTTTTTTTTTTTTAAGAATGTTGGGTTCAAAAAATATCGGGCTATGTTTGAAAATTTGGTTCAGATGGGAGGGCTATGCCCATCCCTAAGGAATACTCCATCCGGTTCTAATTATAAGATCACTTTAATTTTTTTGAAAAAAATTAAGGATATAAAATTAATCAATTTAAATTGTCTATAGTTATCTTTTTTCCTCAAAACTAATTTATTTGACTTATAAGTTAACATATAATCTAATTACATGTGACATATATTATAATTTAGTGGTCTAATTTGCTTTATTAACTTCCACAAAAAAAGTTAAAATGATCTTATATTTAAGACCGGGAGAGTATGTTGGAATGCCTTTACAATTTTGGTTACATGAAATACTATTGCACGTTACCCAAATAAGCCTTAAGGTTAAGGGACAAAAAAAGTGTTTGGATCTAAAAGAAAATGGAAACAGTTGGTGACATTTAATTGGGTAATAAAGAGGCCACAACGAATCAAGTGCTGTGTGTATCAAAACATTTATGACACGCATTCACTCCCAAAGCTACTTGCATCATCTTAATGGCTCTCCTTCTGCAACCTCTTTAATTTAAGAGTATGTCTCCTTTGCTCTCTCTGCTCCACGTTACTTACCCTCTTTAATTACTGATTTCAGCATTCAGGCCTCTTTATGACTCACTTTGATTTAACATTGCCTCCTTTTTATAATCATTATATCATACTTAATACTCCTCTGGTCCTATTTATAAGTCACTTCCAGCATATTTCACACAGACCAATGAAAGCCTTAAAACTTATTAACTTTCCACTAAAATCCAATAAATTTACAACTTTACCCATATTTAATGTCCACTATATCAAATGAAAATTAAGTCAACACATAATAAATGAAGGGTAAACTTGTACATTTACACTAAATATTTAATGAGGTGACTTATATATAGGACCAAATAAAACATTCTTTCTCTGCTTTATAAATAGGACCAGATGAGTACTCTACTTATCATTCTGTTCCTTATTATAAGTCCACCCTAACTACTTCTCACATATCAAGGAGTGGAAGTTATAGCACTAAATGTATCATATTTTTAAAACATTTTCCAACTTTAACCTTATTTAAGAATATGTGCTAAAATAATATTTTATGCATTATACATCCTCTCTCTTATCTTCCTTATTTCCAACATAAGGGTAAAATAGTCATAGTAGCATTAATTGATCCCAAAGTGGACTTATATTTAGGAACAAAAAATTTGTGATAGTTGGACTTATAATAAGTAATAGAGTGGTATATCTCACTCTCAATATCATTCATTAAAACTTTAAGAAAATAAATCGAATTAACTTTGTTTTGAATTTAATAACTTTTCGGCTTTATCCATGAGCACACTCTTTCTCGTCTCATATATAAGCAACACTTACTCAAATAGTGTAAATTAAAATATCGGTCAAAATTAGTTTAAAACCTTTTTCGTCTTATATATAAGCAACAGTTACTTAAATCGTGTAAATAAAAATATCGGTTAAAATTAGTTTTACAGCAATGTGTAATGGAGGTTAGATTATTTTTTTTTTCCCAAATGTAACCTTATTTATCAAGATGATGAGTGAGACAGAATGGATGAGAAAAGAGATAAGAGATGCACATAATTAATTAAGGGTAAAAATTAAAAAGTACATTAGATTTTTAAATTTACTAATGGTTGCTTATACTAGTATTCCCTCCAATAGTTCATGTAAAATATATTTGAGAAGTTAATCTTTATCCCAAATATAGGACTTGTTTCTGATTTTTTTTCAATGACGTTTTCCTAAATTGCTACATTGTTACTTCCTCAACAATAATAAAATAAGAGAGACAAAAAGAATTAAGGAATATAATTGTCGTAATTTAAAAAAAGCATGTAAATCAACTAATTTAACTCATTTACCGGTGTATATAAAAAAATTAACTTAATTAACATCATTAATATAACCAAATTAGACGATTATGTTCTATGTTTAGGATCAAAATAAGTACTCCTTTATATAAGTACTCCTTTATAGGATGGATCTAATGTAAGAGAATAATATTTATATATAGGTTCACGAGGAGCAGTACATTTTATTCAAATAGTACAAAGTTCACACAATAATAACTGAAATTAAATTGTATACACATATAAAAAATTAATGATATGATCTATAAATGGGATAAAAAAATAGTCTCTCTATTTTATAAGTGTGAGTAGCGGAGTACATTATATTTTTTTAAAACATAAAAAAATTATTAAAATTATTAATATTCTTATTTTTAAAATATCATTCGTTACTTATGTTTTAACTCTTAATTATATTGATAAAGGATTACATGTAACTTGTTTTTAACAGAGGAAATATATATTTCCATTACAAACTTAACTAGTTAACCTACTTTTAACTCTCTTCCTTAGTTTCTATGAAGTTAGACGAACAAGGCTGGTATCTGAATAGGAATGTAAATTATGGAAGAAGGTAGATTAATTGATTAGGGAATTTTCTGAAAAAAAAAACATTATGTTTTTGTGCAGATCAATTTAATTAAATAATCTTTAATTGATTTTCTGGTAGGTATTGGCCACTTGCATTCGAAGATCAAAAAGAGCAAATCATTAATCATTTTTCACCAATGGTGTTTAAAACTACTAATTATATTATAGGCTAAAGTATACTTTTAGTCCCTTAACTTTGGACAAGGTCCTCTTTTAGTCCCTTAACTTTGAAAAGTGTGTTTTTAGTCCTTTTAAATTAACACCGTTAACCTCTCTAACGGAAAATGCTGAGTAGACAAAAATAAAACGATTAATCACCATATAAATGCTGACATGTACAAATTTTTAACATCTTTTAATATAATCAGTAAATAACCTTTAAAAAACAAAAATCAGTGGTCTTCGTCCATTCTTCCCTGTATACGTGGCTCTTCTTCATCCATTCTTCCCTCTGCCTCTCCCGTTCTCATCCTTCTCCATTTCTGCGAAGAAGCCTGTGCCGATTTCGAAGTCCAAACACAGTACATCCCCGGCTGAATCGACTCCAAATCATCCACCGACAACGACGAAGACGACGGCGGATCAAGATCGTCGCCGTGCGAACAAAAAGCGCCGGATCCAGGTCGGGGTAAACTTAAAGCTTAATGTTCAGAATCCTCAGTCATTTCCTCCTCCTACTTTCTTAATAAAGACTCTCTATTTGAAATCTGTTTTCTGTTTAACAAGTGAGGTCGTTTCCTCCATTGTTTCTAGCTTGCAGTATCTTGACTCTTGAGAACTTGATAGTCACTGGCTGTGATCAATTGGAGTCCCTGTGCATAGTTGATGGTGAAACAAAACTTGTCTGGTTAACCGTTCCAGATTTCCTGAAGTTGAAATCCCTCCGACTTAGAACTTGCAGGCTCAAAATTTTTAGGTACAGAGGTTTGCTTCCTCGAATTTTGCCTGAAAATTTCTTCAATCTTGCCGATGCCATGCTTGATTTCAGACTAGGCCATATCTGCTACGACTTCAAGACTGAAGATTTTGACACAATGTTGTTAACCATAAAGAACTCTGAAGTTCTTACTCTCTGTGAATGGAATTATAGGGTATGCTTTTCTCCCACATTTCTGAAATTGTTATTCTTCTTGTAGTTTGCTTTTACCACTTTTAACTACATAAAAAAATTGTCCTATGTGACTTAAAACTGCTATTGTTTGCTTTAAGTATACTTAGTCTTAGGTTTTACTTGATATTAAGCTTGGCAGTTGGCATGGTGGAAGAATATGTTGAGCTGTAAATAAGTGCATGAAGATTTGTTCTTTTAATCAAATCTCCACTCATCTGGTTGATTCGTTTTTTGTTTGCATACAGTCTAATCCCAAAAGGGTATTATTGCAGGCATTAATTTGGCCATCAATTTTGTCTCAAAGATGGACAAAGCAGTGAGGCCTTAGTGTCCTTCTTGAAGCTCTGCCCTGCTTTGGAGAAACTTTATGTGACAGTAAGCATCCTTCCATTTTAAGTGACTATACAGAACTGAAGAAATGGGATTTATATATTTACCATTAAATTTTGCTTAGTTTTCTAGTTATGATGATGATATATAGATCGACATGGAAACCACCCTTATTTAACATGTGTTTTTATTCATGGCATGAGAAAGAAGAATGGAGAATAAATTTAAACATGAAAAGCAATAGTGATGAAGAAAATTAAAGTGCATATGTAAAATGAATCCAAACTAAAACTTGATCTTCTTTCGAAACATAGTAAAAAGAACAAATGCTTTAGGTTGTAGCATTTGGCTGACTTGGTGCTGGATCAATTTGCTGGCTTGGTGTTGCTACGTGGGTTTTGTTTGCCATTGTTGTTTTACTTTTCCCATTCAGACTTTGTATGAGATGGGAACTAGGAGTGCGCCATTGTGGGACATTTTTCCAAAATATTTGTGTAGAATGGTGACTTAAAGTCTCCTACAATAAGACATTTAGCCAAGTCATAATATGTTTTGAACATTATGAAATTTTGTGATGCAATTTTGCAAACATTTTACCTGTCTCATTTGCATATTCTGCCAAGTCATTGATTCATGAGTGGATAGTTCACATGATGTGACCTACATCAAAATTCATGTTACTAAAGGAACGGTAACAAATAATAAAAAACTATAACATTGAATTAATAGATTTTACCTCACTTGATTGCAAACTTGTTTGTGTGTCTGTTGGAACATTCAATACACTAGGCTGAGTGATGCTTGCATTAGTTTGAGTATCATGACTCTTGGTGTTGCCTAAATCCTTGCAGCTTCTTTTGTTGTGGCCAATTATGCCACAAATTGAACATTTTATTGCAACTCCAGATCTGCCCATCTTCGATTTTTCTTTCTTTTCTTCATTTGGATCCTTTTTTCTTGCTTTTGGTGGTCTTCCAATAGGCTTTCTATATGTAGGTGGAAGTATGTCTGGATATTCTGTAGTTGTCCATAAGTTGGTGCCATTTGTAGGAAAAATGATAGGTTCATAGCATGCTTGATAAGCCTCTTTCCTATAATAAATGGGTACATAATCTTCTAGGTTTTTTCTCCACCAATAAATGCAACTAATGCCATGAGCACAAGGGATGCCGGTTAATGACCATTTTCTACAACTACATTCATTTTTCTTTAGATCAAGTGCAAATCTCTCATGTCCATCATAGACCTCAAACTTTTCTTCGCCAGCCCACGTAGGTAACCACCTGCCACTATTGTTAGCCTCCCTTTCCAATCTCTTTTTAATATTTGGAAGAATAGTACCTTGAAAGCCATTTATCTTTGTTCTATTAGCAGCCCACTTGTTCATAAAATAGGTCCTAATGTCCTCCAACATTGACATAATTGGTTTTTCTCTTTCATCAAGAATGACACTGTTAAAAGCTTCACTCATATTATTTACCAATACATCACACTTAGGGTCAAAAGAAAATCGAGACTTGCTCCAAAATCTAGGAGGAATTTTAATGAGATACTTGTATGCATCTTCATTAACCTTTTGAATATCCTTCATTGTTCGTTCCCATGCTTGTGGGTATGTAGCTTTGGCTGCCTTCCACATCTTTTCTTTCAAATTGGTTCCTGGGAATCTCTTTCTGAAGTTGTTGTATAGGTGCCGAACGCAAAATCGATGGTCTACTCCATGTAAGAGCTCATCAAAGGTAGGTAAAAGCCCCTATAAATTCATTACAATATTAGTTTATATAATATATGTTAAATTTTCAAAGTTAAATAGGAGAACAAATAATGAAATTTACCTTCTGCTGGTCTGAAATAAAGGTGTAGGATTTGCACCTATTTGTCCCACCAAGGTCTTCAATTAAATTAGACAGAAACCAAGTCCAAGAATCTTTTGTCTCTGCCTCTACAACAGCAATAGCAATAGGGAGCATTTGCTCATTAGGATCTCTCCCAACTGCAGCCAATAATTGGCATTTATATGGACCCTTAAGAAAGCATCCATCCAACCCAATAATGGGTCTACAAGTGAAGAAGCTCTTCTTACAAGCCTCGAAGCATATATACAACCTTTCAAATTTGGGGAGCATGTTTCTTGATGGCATTTGGGTATCAAGCTCTGCATCATAGTCAGGTGGCCTATTCACTTTTAACAACACTGTAGAATTAGGATTAGACCTTTTTAGCTCATGACAATAGTCATACAACCTTCGAAATTGTTCTTGGAAAGACCCATGAAGGTAATTTAATGCATCTTTCTTTGCTTTAGATGCCACTGCCTTTGTGACATTCACATTCCACTTTCTCTTAGACTTTTCAATAATATCTTTCAATCTATACTTAGGATTTTCTTTCACATTCTTCTGAATACTCCTACTAAGCCATTTGGATTTTAACAATTTATTATTTACCTCCCTACTGCATGTATGTTCGTCATAGATTGTTCTTAACTGCCATGTCTCTTCTCCCTTTATCTTTGCACAATATGCTCTCCAATCACAATTTGACTTGCACCTTACTCTTATCCTTTCCTTATCATTTTTAATAAACCTTAGCCCTTTTCCAGCATGTACAGCATATGAAGCTATGGCTTCTTTAAAATCCTCTCCACTGTTATAAAGTGTTCCTGCCTCCCACTTGTATTCACTCATATTTTTTAATAACTTATGCAATGGAAACCTATTCTTAATGCATCCATCTTCCCCTTCATTTTCATCTCTAGCTTCTTCCTCATCATCAAGGCTTTTTGCATCTTCACTCTCATGCTCTTCATATGAACTTTTTTCATATTGTATATCGACCTCCTCAATGTCACATTCATTCACCTCCTCTTCACTATCGTCAAAGTCAATACTAAAGGCGCTGTCTTCATCAGAATTGTTCCCCATCTCTGATGCAAATGTTTGAGTCTGTACACAAGTCCAAATTGTGCAAGAAAGCAAGAATTTAGAACAGTAGACAAGAATTTAGATTATATGTAAATTTCAAGAGTAATTCATTGATTTTGTCATAATTATTATTTTGTTTTTGTTATTTGTTGATACAAGCATGTGTAATTGGCATACAAGTGAACATTTGAAATTTGAAAGTAAGGATATCTTCCTTTATAAAATGCAATGTTGTTATTGGTATGTTCTCATATATAGATTTATTAATGTAATTTTTGTACCCACTGGGTAGTTGATAAAAAATTTTAATCAGACACCTAGCAAAACATAATGCAGTTTTTCTGAACTAATGTGGTGGGAAAAGGCAAATACAAGAAGCAAAGGCATTTAATTTTGGGTAATTCCCCTTTTTTTGGGTGAAAATATATCAAGGGAACTAAAAGGAAAGCAAAGGCAAACAAGGAAATCTTAACAAGAGAAAAATTCCACTGGGATTAAATCAAAGAACAAACTGCAATCGGTGGACAAATTAGCAAAATTGGCCCACATACAGGACATGAACTGCACGTTCGATCACCCTCCTTTCAACACTGGACGGGAGGAAAATATTGTAGCAAATAGCTAGGCGCTAATGCCTAGAGTACCTATTATGTTTCTGTAGGATTTCCATATACATTCAAAAAAAAAAGAACAACGTACCAGGCTGGTGTTTGCCTTGGAGGGCTGTTGAAGTCGTACCTGTCGTAGAACAAAAAAAGTATGTGGAGTGCTATGGCTATTTTTATATTGACGGGATCATTAGGGTTTCAATTATTTTATTTGTAATATTTTTTTAACTGTATATTAATATCAGGTAAAAAAATTTGAATATTAATATGTCAACATTTTAATTTTGCACCATCAGCATTTTAAATTTACCCCGTCAGCATTTTCCGTTAGAGATATTAACGGTGTTAATTTAAAAGGACTAAAAACACACTTTTCAAAGTTAAGGGACTAAAAGAGGATCTTGTCCAAAGTTAAGGGACTAAAAGTATACTTTAGCCTATATTATATATAGCTCCCTGCAATCAATATTGGGTCAATGCATGCTAACTAATCTTATCGGGTATAAAGGGAATGAGGAAAATGGAGGTCTGAGAAAATTTTAATAAGTTCATTTTAAAAGAAATGAAAAAAAGAAGTCATAAAATTTTAATGAAAAGAAGATGTAAGATTAAAAATTAACTAAAAAACTTCAATCTTATTTCTCCAAATTTTTTAAATACAACTCAATAAAATTTCCTCCGTCTCCTCTCATCATACCAGATACGTACGGAGATACCACATACCAAACAGACACTAATAGTGCCTCATAAACTTCATCATTTATAATTTTTCATGCGAATAGTATATAAAGATTAGGGGATAAGGGTCATATGCGGATAGATAACAGCCCCTCTACCATATAAAATTATTACACATCAATAATTTTCATAAAAATGAATGAAATTAATTAGCACTTTAAATCGTGGCAAATCTCATAGAAACAATGTGACACCAAACACATCATCAGGCACAAAATTGACAATAATTGCTAGATAAGAATACAATAATTTTGCCATCAATATTCCAATATAATTTTTTTTCTGCTGATTTTTGGCCTCATACATGGATAAACAAAATACGTTCATTGTGCTTGCTACCATTATCTCTCTTTTCTGTGATTATTGTTTCCAGTTGCTTACAAATGCATCAAAGCTGCATGAGACACATTTGCAACGAGGAATACGAAATTAGGAGGGCCAATTACTTGTTGATTCAGCATCTTCGGATCATCCTCTCAAAATGACACCACATTTTTTTTTTTTGGTTTGGTAGGACTGTTTGATTAGGGATTAAATGCAATAAGAAACTGGGCCAAGAGCCTTTGTACACATGAAATTGGGTTAAATAAGTTGATCCATGTATCTTGATGGGCCACAACGCTGATTTAAGATGGTGAGGTGAGTACTATACTCACAAATTGCAAGTGAAATATTAGGAGGTACGCCTGTGTTTGTTACAACATTGTACTTAAAAATATGCTTATAAATTATTCACTAACCAAATTCTTATATTGATAACAGGGTTTGAGTTCAAAACTTTTAAATCAACTTCTTATAAATTGTTCACTAACCAAATTCTTATATTGATAACGAGATTTGAACTTACAACTTTTTAAATTATAAGTCAACATGTTATAAATTGTTAGCTTACCAAATTCTTATATTAGTAATGAGATTCAAGTTCATAACTTTTTAAGTTATAAGTCAACTTCTTACTAACTAGATAAACATATATATATGGGCAATATCTACACTATTTTTATTCCCTCGATGGTTGAAGTAAAAAGCTCTCAAACAAATAATGGCATAATATAATGGCATAAAGACATACAACAAAATAATGATGGCATAAATAATATATGTTTATATATTACTCATTTCATCTTTAAAACAACTCTTTCCCTCAGTGGTAGACTAATGTCCCCCAAATTTTTAGAGAAATTAGACAAAAGAGACTTTTTGGGAAGCGTAAAGTAGGCAAAACGGGAGATTTCATGTTAAATTATCATCCCATGTCTGTGTCAAAATTCGTTTTTGTTCCTCTTTCAATTTATAATAAGCCCACAATCACAACATAAATGTACTTTAACCTGTTTAACTCAATTTTACTAACGAATAATGAAGTCATATGCATTTAACAGGAACATATTTTGGTTATGAAGAATAAAACTAGGTGCAAATTTGGTAACGCCTTTGATTTAATCTACATTGACCGTTAAGTTTGACCACAGAAGCTGATGTGGCAGAACTGAAAAATGTAATCCTAACTAGTGGTAATTTAAAAAGAGATTTTGTGATTAATTAAGAAGTTTTGAGAGTTTTATTAATAAATTCAAGAAAATGAAAGTCTTTTTTTTTTTTTTACTTTTTAATGCCTAGTTTCTCCCTTAATTTGGAAAAATTAGAGTTAGAGGAATTATTCTTAGACTCAAAAGGGATTATAGTGGGAGAAAATTCTTAGCCAATAATGAAAAAATATTTAATAATAATTGAAGGGATAATTTTTGGCCTAAAAAATTTTCTATTAGGTCCTTAAATCTTCGCAATATGATATATTCTTTGGGCAAAAACTTATCCCTTCAATTCTTAAAAAATTTCTTCATTACCGATTAAAAATTTCCTCCCACTATAATCCCTTTTGGGTCCAAAATTAATTCCTCTAACTCTAATTTTCCCAAATTAAGAGAGAAACTAGGCCTTTAAAAGTAAAAAAAAAAAAATTCACTTTCCTGAATATATTTATAAAATTTTTAAAACTAATTAATCAATAAATCACTTCTTAAATTATCATTAGTTAGAAATACATTTTTTAATTCTGCCATATCAGCTTCTACGATCAAATTTAACGGTCAACATAAGTCAAGTTAACAACGTTACCAAATTTGCGCCTAGTTTTATTCTTTATAACCAAAAGTGTTTACAAAATTCATTTTTCTGCTGAGTATAATTGACGAAATTGTTGGTTACTAAAATTACACCATTACCCTTTAACTTAAACTCCTCAGACCCTCCCAACAGGGGGCAAAAGCTCGTGAGTGAACATTTTCAACCAAATTAAAAATCCAATTTTTACTCTCATAAAACTGTGCCCACATGATCACATTCTACATTTCACGCAAAAAAGTGAAAATCAAGCAATTCATAAGTAGGACCTCGTGAAACGGAACTCATATAGCAGAAACAAAATCAACCCGTGAATGATTACAGAATATGCAGCAAGATGACGACAAATTATATCACAAGTGAACTTGTGCGGCTCATCCCCTTCTTCGCATGCTTCCATTTTGTCTTCAAGAATCTTTCTTTTTCCCTCTGTCTTCCACTCACCCCCAAAATCCATTACCCCCATAAGATTAAAAAAAAAAAAAAAATTCACCCTTCACATACTTATAAAAGACACAACATATTATTTAACTCTAAACTCACCACCAAACACTTAATTCATGTGGCACAGGGCTGTATGAGCATAACTAGAGGTCGAGATTGAGCTCTGAGAATGCATCAGTGTCAAATGTGTGGTGTTAGAGCTTTGTCATCTTTGTAGTTTTGTCCCACTAGATCTCGATATATCATCTGAGTTTAAAAGTAGCTAGGTCCAAGATAATGGATGTTCTACGTACAAACAAATTAACTCAAAACTCTAATTCAAATGACACTATTTAGTCTTCCATTCACACAATCACTTTCAATTGATCAACTTTTTGCCCTCAAACGAACAGAGAGAAAGAAAATAACACCAACCAAAAAAGCTGAAGCATCATCATGGGTAGGCTATGGTGCTGCTACTATTTCCTTCTCACAATACTGCTTCATCTCTTTGAACTCAGAATCTGTAAGCGTGAGCAAATTATAACCCCGCCATTACCAATTCTCCCACTTCCCACATATTCACAGATAAAATGGCAACAGAGAGAGATCATAATGTTCCTCCATTTCGGTGTCAACACCTTCACTGACAGAGAATGGGGAAACGGCCATGAAAACCCACAAATCTTCAACCCTTCCAATCTGGACGCCGGCCAGTGGGCCACCGTGGCCGCCGACGCCGGAGTTTCACTGATGATACTAACTGCCAAACACCATGATGGGTTTTGCCTTTGGCCTTCAAAGTACACAGAGCATTCTGTTGTGAAGAGTCCATGGAAGGAAGGAAAAGGAGATGTTGTGAAGGAGTTTGTTAGTGCAGCTTCAGCAAAAGGCATTGATGTGGGACTATATCTTTCTCCTTGGGATCGACATGACAAAAGATATGGAAATGATTTCAATTACAATGAGTATTATTTGGCTCAGCTTCAAGAGCTTCTCAATAAGTGAGCCTCCTTCCTTTCTTTTATTCCTTTTTTTTTATATAGTACATTCTTTCTTTTATTCTATATATGCTCTGTTTCTCCTTTTTTCTATTCTATGTGCCACAGCAAGTTCTTAATTATGTAAGCCTTATTAAAATTCCTGGTCCCATAACAAAATATTTCTTTCCCATCAGAGGTGAGCTTTGAAAATCACACATTTATGATTTAGTGTATTGAGAGAGAGATAGATAGATATATGTGATACCGAAAAATGGGATTAAGTCAAAGACCTTACTGAAGTGGCACCAGGTCTAGGGTTCAATCCTGCTTATCTTGAGGTGCTACGTCTGCCTTCCATATTCAAAAAAGGGATTGATTATATATGTAAGGCTTCTAAACACAAATTAGGCATTGAATTTGTTTAAGTACTGGCTTATCAGTTATTTTTTATTGGTCTTATTGATGTAAAACCAATGGGTCAATCTACATTAGCAAGTTAATCAACGTGAAACCTCATTTTCTACGTATGTCACTTTTGAAATTGACGTTGATTAGAAGGTCAGGGAGTTAATTAAAAGATCTCCCTGACCCACCTTAAAGGTTTTTCTGCAGTAGTGGTTGTGATATGGTAATGTTGCAGGTATGGAGGGGTTAGGGAGATATGGTTTGATGGAGCGAAGGATCCGAAGGCGAAGAATGTGACATATTATTTCACAGAGTGGTTCTCAATGGTGAGAGAGTTGCAGAGCTCCATTAACATATTCTCAGATGCAGGTCCTGATGTTAGATGGGTAGGTAATGAGAATGGCTCTGCTGGAGACACTTGTTGGTCCCTCATTAACCGAAATTCTCTCTCCATTGGCAACCCTAACATCACTCAGTAAGTTCCCACTTTCATCTCTCACGTGAATTCAATACTCAATATGTTTCTGTGTCACCTTTTTTCCTTGCTTTTATAAAACATAGTGCACTTTGTTTTTGGTGTAACTTGCGGTTTTTTAATTTGGTCCCCATCAGTTATACGCACTTCCACATTTCAATTTCTGCATCAATAAGTGGTGGGCCATAAAGCATTGAATTATTAAATCAAGAAGGAGAAAGAAAAATCATGATCTTCTTTTGTCAAAAAGAGAAAAAGCTTTATTAATGGGGTTATCAGTTTTGGTTGTCATTTAGCTGGAATTTACATTATAGGGTAGCCTAGCATGTGATGATCTGATAAAGGGTTAGTGCCTTATTTTTTTTTTTTTTCAACTACTTTAATAATTAAGGTACCATACATTCTTACTATAAGTTGTGAAAACTGAAAACTCATTAGTGTGAATGTGTCATTGAGATATTCAGTTCTTGAGAACAAACAACAACAATGATGTTGTCCCCCCCCACCCCCAGATGATAAGTCTGAACTGCTTAAATTATTATATGAATTTATTATTATCCACGTGTTATTGAGATATCTCATATCTGGACCTACATATTTGAATTTTGCTTAATGTACCAATATTTTTTTATCCAGAACAAAACGTAAATTGATTGCTATTTTTTTTTCTTAAAAATAAGGAGGTAGGTGCCTCTATGTTATACTCATATGCTTGATTTGTTTGTTTTGCCTCCTTTGAGAAATGTAGGAACACTCTCTCTCTCTCTCTCTCTCTCTCTCTCTCTCTCTCTCTCTCTCTCTCTCTCTCTCTCTCTCTCTCTCTCTCTCTCTCTCTCTCTCTCTCTCTCTCTCTCTCTCTCTCTCTCTCTCTGATAACATAAATATAGGAACTCTCTTTGCATCTTGAAACAAACACAAAAAAACCCTTAATAAGAACTCATTAATTACAATATGTCAAAGGAGAGACGCATGATTAGATGAGACCAAAATCGGATATTGATATTCATATGCCGACAAGATATCCAAATTTTAAATATATTTTATTTGAAAACCCTTACAATTTTTCTACAATAGCAAGCAACTTAAATATAAGACATAATTACCTAATTTGATTAGATTAAGGTTGTTAGTTAAGTTAGTTAAAATAACATGATATTACCATTGTAACTTAATCATCTACCTTTATTCTCACATTTAATCTCTTGTTTATTTATTATTAAGGAGTATCAATAAGGCTAGTTTAGGAAAAATTGAGATAAATTAAAACGATGTCTTATATTTAGAATCAAGTTTACCTCCCAAAATAAGTACAATATTTATGACCGGAGGAGGAGGGAGTATGTTTTATTTTGAATTCCATATCATACATCATATGTAGCGGGCTAAACTTGTGAACCCGATCCTTCTCAATCCGTTTGGGCCATTGTGTATTGGGTTGGGAAGAACACATAGCATGATGTCAGTGGGCCTGGCCTACTAATAAACTCCAAATTGAATAACTATTAGGGAGAATCACTACGGGACCTTAAACAAATAATCAGCATGAACCTATTGTTATCTTCTATACATAAACTTGACATTACATACTGCTCACTTTACGACTTTTTGGTGATTTGATTATCTTTTAGATAGTTAACGTCCTCCAATTATTACTTTTCTTGCCATGCAAGTTTTTGATAGTTTGTTGACAAGTGTTGATAATAAACGCAGCTATCTGAGCATCGGAGATCCAAGAGGAACAGATTGGGTGCCAGCCGAATGCGATGTATCAATTAGAAAAGGATGGTTTTGGCACAAATCAGAGTCACCAAGAAGACTAAGTGAACTCCTTGATATATACTACAACTCAGTTGGAAGAAACTGTGTGTTACTTATCAATGTGCCTCCCAACACAAATGGCCTCATCTCTGACAATGATGCTCACAGGCTAAAAGAGTTTCGTGCTGCCATTAACACAATTTTCCAAAACAATTTGGCTCAAAACGGCGTCGTTAAAGTAAGCAGCCAAAGAGGGGGGGAAGATGGTGGTTTTGGCCCAGACAACATGCTTGATTCTGATCACTTGTGGTCTTATTGGGCTCCTAGTGATGAACAAGAGATGATGAAGGAACATTGGATTGAGATTAGTGGGAGATTGAGATTCAATGTGGTGAGGATACAAGAAGCAATAGGACTTGGTCAGAGGATCCAACGGCATGAGATCTATGTGGATGGGAAGTTGATGATCCAAGGGACAACGGTGGGTTATAAGAGGCTTCATAGGGTTGATGGAGGTGTGGTTGAAGCTAATGTTGTGAGGATCAGAATCACAAAGTCAAGAGGATTGCCTCTTGTTTCTTCTATTGGTCTACATTTTGATCCGTTTTGGCTCTCCAGATTTGGTATAGCCTGAAGATTCAACAGCTATTGTTAAGAATAAAAGCTGGGTGATTTACCCTACACTAAAGCTACAAGGTGATTGACAATTAATTTTTAATCTTAATAATTATAAAACCTCTCAATATTTAAAGCATGAATTTGTAGTTGTGGATAATAAAATTAAACAGTTTATATCTGATAAAATTTGTTCTAGATCGTTCATTCAAGTCCTTAAACTTGGACAAATTAAATTTAAATCTATATCATCTTAAGAATTATTTTATTTTGCACTGGTATTTTTAGCCTTTTTTGGGGCCATTCGCTTACCTATTAAGCAAATGTGAAAACAGTTTGGTCCTGCTTACAGGTTTATATGCATAAACATATTGGCTGAATAGAAAAGGACAAAACAGAACATTATACAAAGCAATAATAGTTCTTAATTAAATATTTTTTTAGAGTCTGTTTATAAAATGTAAATTACTATTATTGTTTTACATAAAACTCCAACCAGGTATGATAATAGATGTTATATGTACATAGCCTTACCGACAACTGAATGAATTATTTTCATGATTTGAAAATACATGTCAACAACATCTTGTGGAGTTAAAAGAAACAAATATATCATATTTTTTTTTTCATATTGCCGTCATTAAAATTACTCTTCATCCTGATGATTAAATTGAAAAAAATCATCCCCTTTTTAAATATAAGACCTATTCAAGGAGGGTAGTTTGTTTCTAAATATAAGGCTTCTTTATCTTTTTTCTTACATTTTCCCTAAATTATTCTTATCGATGTTCCTCAACAATAAACAAGTAAGAAAAGGAATGTATGAATAAAGATGAGTAATTAAGATATTTTGGTAATATCATGTGATTTTAACTAATTTAACTAACATTCTTAATATAATCTTATTATGTAAATATGTCTTATTTTTAACAACGAAGGAGGAGGGAGTATTAAGATATGTAGAAAATTTTATTAAATAATGCAGGGATAAAAAGTTGATTGTTTTTTGTGTAATAAATGATGACATGAGGAGTAGTCAAACAAATAGTATATATTTTATGAGACTATAATTGATTGAAGCAGAAGAACAGGTGTCCACTTACATTAATAAAATGAAAAGCATGATTTGGTTTCTAGTTCCATTCAAATTTGTGCCCAAGTCAGTGTCATTCTCTCGGGCCCTCCTCCTAAATGTAGTTATCTTATTATCTTATCCAACCGATGAGATTATATGTTCAGTTTCATCAATGACAAGAAAAAGAAACAAATATTGTATACAAAAAAAAGAAAAAAGAAACAAATATGTTATAAAAAAAAAGAAAAAGAAACAAATACTGATAACGACCATTAATACAATAAAAAGACGCCGACAGTTGATGCACTAAATAACTTCATAACACGTGTCAGATGACCACACGTGTCTCCAATATTTAGATGCCACATATATGCAAAGGTGGCAAAACAGAATGTAACAGCTCTTTCTATAAACCGCATGTATTCTCATCTCTCTTTCTCACATCTTTTTTCATTCATCTCTTTCTTTGTATTCCCCTGTGTTATTTAGTATTTACAGTTATGGATTCTGGAGTTGTACAAAGTCGTGTGCACGAGTCCGATCAAAATCATCCTCATCACAACATTGAATTAAAACAAGGTAGTGTAACTAAGATTGTAAGAACCTTTTTCCTTGTTCCACCTTCATTTATGTTATTATTTTCTTATTCTTAATTTTCAATGTGAAGGGGAACATTATGGGGTGGAAGAACAGCATCATGACACTGAGAAGAAGTCGGTTCTGAAGAAGGTGAAAGCCAAGGCTAAGAAAATTAAGGACACGATCAAAAAACATACACATCATGACCATGATCATGAACATCGTGACATCCCTGATGATCATGATCTCGACGAGGAAGATGATGAAGAGGAAGAAGTGGAAGGAAATCCTGAAGTTCATGGAGCCCCAAGTGAGTTTTCTCTTTCTCTGATTATTGATGAAACTAAAAGGCTAGTCTTTGTTCCTTTGAAACGAACACTAGGCTTAAGTTTAAGATTTATGGTGGAATGCTATGTATTTGGGGTGCAGTTTATGAGAGTACAGCTGCTAGGACTATGATTCCTGGGGAACAAGTTCATCACCATCATCATCAAGAACCAAAGGTTGTAGTTGTTTCCACTGGTGTAGGAACTGATCAAGCAGTGAGAAATGATTATCCAGCAACAGGAACATTTGCTGGAGAAGAAGGGAAGGCAGGGCAAGGAACAGCCAATTTGCAGAAACCTATTGTTGACTTGGATGAAAATCCTGCTGCTCCTGGGACAACACGAAAGTCTCAAAGCAAAGTCACTGATCCAACTGGGGCAGGTATGAAAAACAAGTTAATGCATCATACACTCCCATTATCAGCATTACCTTTTACAATATGTCCCAGTTTTTAAGGTATACAAAAGGTTATGTATGTTGTATCAATTTGTTTAACTTATTTTGATTGATTTGATAGAAAGGTAGTTTCAACCAAGATATACATTCCCTGCATTCTGTAGGACCTAATTGGGATGTTTAATAGAGGATGCATTTCTAAATTTTATCAATTTTTTTTTAAGTTAACTCTATTGATCCTCATTTAAGGGAGGAAGGGGCATTAGGGAAGGTGCTTAGGTTCTTTTTCATGACTAACTTAACTAAAAGTAAGGTTAATAGGACCTAGTTAGGAGGATAGGAAGTATATCTAAAATTGAACATTACCAACTATTATAGTCATATATTTAGTCCATTTTCTCTTGGTCTTATTGCTGACAGGTGGTGCAGAAATACAAGTGAGCCCAGTTCTGAAATCTTTTGGCGAAATGAACATCCATGAAGGGACAAAACCTCATCCACAACCACACGTTCGTTCCACTGAAACTCAAGATCCCTCTGGTGGTGCTCCTATTCTGTATGATCAACAGAAATACTATGGATCAATGGACAAACCATCAATTCAGAAACCTATTGTTGACTTGGAGGAAGATCCTGCTGCTCCTGGAACAGCACGACATCCTCATACTGCTTCCAATTATCAAAGCAAAGTCACTGATCCAACTGGGGCAGGTATAACACACAATTTAATGCATCATACATCACACACTCTTATTAATAGCATTACTTTTTACAATATGTCCCAGTATTTAAGATATATAAAAGGTGAAGGTGACATATGTTGTATCAATTTGCTTAACTTATTTTGATTTCGATAGAAAGCTAGTATCAACCAAGATATACATTCCCTCCACTATGTAAGACTTAACTGGGATATTGAATATACGATAATTCCCTCTCTTCTTAAATATCCCTCTCTTCTTAAATATAAGACCTATTTTCTTTTTGTTTTTTCAAAATTTTCCTAAATTAACTCAATTGACCCATCCAAGAGATGGGTCGAGTGATTATGGTATTTTGGTAATATCATGTGATTTTAATAAATTTAATGAACAACCTTAATTTAATCAAATTAGGTAAATAAATCTTATATTTAGGATCGAAGGAATAAATCTTATATTTAGGATCGAAGGAAGTATAATTTTACCATTTTTTACATAAGTTACTCCTATTGATACTCTATTGATACTCATGTAAGGGATGGAAGGTGATCAGGTTCTTTATTATGTTAACTAAGTCAACTGATTCTCAGTCTAAATTAAGGTAAATATGACTTATTTAGGAGCGGATGAAGTCTATCTAAAATTCAACATTACCAACTGTTTGGACATCTATTTAGTGCACTTTATTTTGGTCCTATCGCTAGCAGGTGGTGCGGAAATACAAGTGAGTCCAGTTATAAAATCTTTTGGCGAAATGAACATCCATGAAGGGACAAAACCTCATCCACAACCATTTGTTCATTCCACTGCAACTCAAGATCCTTCTGGTGGAGCCTCTATTCTATATGAAGAACAGAAACACTATGATTCAATGGACAAACCATCAATTCAGAGCAGCTATACAGAAACCCAATCTCCTTCAGGCACGCCTATAGTGCATGAAGAACAGAAACTTCATGAATCAAATGACAAGCCATCAATCCAAAGCAGTTACACGACAACTCAATCTCCTTCTGGTACTCCTATATTGCATGAAGAACATAAACTCTATGAATCATTGGACAAACCATCAAACCAGACCAGCTATACTGCAAATCAATATCCTTCTGGTACTTCTGATATGCATGTAGATGAAAGAAGCTATGGATCACGGGAAAAACCATCGGATCAGAGCAGCTATACAGATAAAATCTCATCTGCTACTTCTACAATTGCTGATAAAGCCGTCACTGCGAAAAACGCCGTCGCTTCCAAGCTCGGCTATGATGACAACAGAAGTAACAAAGACCATGAGAACGAACAGGGTCATGAAGAGAATCAAAGCAGCTACACAGATAAAATCTCATCTGCAACATCTGCTGTAGCTAATAAAGCTATTGCTGCTAAAAATGCCATTACGTCGAAGCTCGGCTATGGAGATCACGAAGTTGGCAGAGATAATGAGAAGGAAAAGAGCCATGGAGATAATCAAAGTAGTTACATATCATCTGCAACATCTGCAATAGCTGATAAAGCTGTTTCTGCTAAAAATGCTGTGACTTCAAATCTCAGCTACGGAGAAAACAGAGATGACAGAGAGAATGAGAAGGAAATTAGTCATGGAGAGAATCAGAATCAGAGTAGCTACACTGAGAAATTATCATCCGCAACATCTGTAATAGCTGATAAAGCGGTTTCTGCTAAAAACGCTGTGGCATCCAAGCTTGGCTATGGAAGTGGTGGTGGTGAAATTGAAAGAACAACCCATGAAGAATATCCTAAAACAGAGGATTCTAATGCTTCAACAGCAGAATATGGGAAGAGAATTACAGAGTCACTGACAGAGAAACTGGCTCCAGTTTATGGGAAGGTTTCAGGAGTAGGGAGTGCAGTGAAGTCCAAGTTGTCACCTTCTTCTACAAATGAAGCAGACAAGGGTGTTTCTGTGAGGGACTATTTTGCAGAGAAGCTAAAGCCAGGGGAAGAAGACATGGCACTTTCTGAAGTGATTTCAGAGGCTTTACACAAACGTGGAGGAGGAAAAGTGGTGAATGAGAGTGGTGGTGGGCATGAGGGAAGGAAAATGACTGATGTGGTTTCTGATGTTGTACATGAGAGAGATGAAGGTCTTGCAGAAACAGAAAATCGACCATTGGGGAAAGTGACAGAGTCAGAGGAAGTGAAGAGAAGGTTGGGAGGTGAGAGTCATGAGAGTAATAGCTCTGGAAAAGGTGTGGTTGATAGGATTAAAGATGCAGCTGGGTCTTGGTTTGGCACATTACAAGAGAAGGATCCATCCTCACAAGGTATGAAACATTATATTGCATTCTTAAATTCTACGAGATTTAGTTTATTCTTTTAGAGATTAAGGAGATTTAGTTTATTCTTTTAGAGATTAAGAAAGCTAAGTAAATTACTTAATAACAATATGTTGTGTATTACTCTCTCTCTTCTTAAAGGTAAGATATAGTTGACCTTTTTTTTTATTTCAAAAAAATTAAATAAGTTACTAATAAATTGATTTCTCTGAATAATTTGTAAGTTAAAGTATAATCTAATGATATATTAAAAATATGTTATAATTAAATGGCTTATTTAACTTCTTCAATCTTTCTGAAAAAAGTCAATTATGTCTTATATTAAGGAACGACATGAGAATTATATTATATGTTAGCTTATTTAGTAAATGTTTCTGTTGACTCAACATATACTTGTTTCATTATTTCTTATACTTGTTAGCTTTTACAATGTCATGGTTCTTAAAATACTAGGTTGTAATTTTACTAATCAAGTGTTGGAAATAGATGTGAAATGCTGAGTTTGTGTTAAAAACTCCGGTGCAGATACAGGTGAGAGGAGACTTCAGGAGTCATCAAACTGAAGAAATATTGATTCAATACGATAGACCATACAAACATATCTATAGTTTGCATATGTGTACACGTTTGAGTGATGTAATAGTTTGTTTTCCTGCTTTGTTAACCTAGGAACTTTATAAATATGCACAAGATCACATACAAACCTCTTCATTTTCATATGTTTTTTTGTGGATATATGTGTGTGTGTGTGTGTGTGTGTCCAGATGTTAAATATTAGATGTAATTTTCTTTACATACATATACATAATATAAATATGTATATATATATAATGTTTGTATAAGAATGTCTGTGTGTGTGTGTGTGTGGAAATCTAGTGTATTATTGGATTTAAATTCTGAGTGATGTGGAGATCAGTTGGTGATCATCGTGGTTGTGGACTGTTGAATGAAGCAAACTTATAATAATAGCATTGAAGATGTAAGATTAGTAGTAATAACTTTCAGAGTGTATAAATAATTGCTTGTTTAATAAGTTTAATAACATTGAGATGTTTCCTTGAACTGAATTTGCATGATTGGATGGATTTTTGTTTAACTTTATTGATGAAAATAGAAGCGACTGAACTACCATGATAAGTAGTTTTTGTTAAGTAGTTTTTGTTAGGGCTGTTCAACACTGTCCCGTCCCGAAAATTTTCGGGAAGGGACAGAGTGCAGCTTCAGGACAGGACAGGACTCGGGACGGGGTCGTCCCGATCTCATCCCGTCCCGAATATATATATGTATGTTCATATTTTTAAAAAAAAAATATATGTATCATCTGTCTCATGTGTAAGTGTATATGATTTTTTTTTAAAAAAAATATAACTCTAACTTCTAAACTAAGTTCCAACCATTCATCGATCTCAAATTTCTCGTCCACTACCACTATGCTCTATGTGTAACACATCACATTTGAAGTTTTTTTCAAACTCTATTTAAATGTGTAATTGTTGCTACTTTTTTTGCTCTAATTATTATATTTTTGGTTTATTATGTATTAATATGGAGTGCTCATGGCACTGGAAGATATTTAATTATGCTACAAAATCACTCACCAAGTGTGTTGCTCTGCAAAAAAAAAAAGATTTTTAGGTCAATTTTTTTTAATTGAGAAAAAATTTCGGGACAAGGCCAGGCCGGTCCCGGTCCCGTCCCGTCCCGATCGAGATCGGGACAAGTTCGGGACGGGACGGGAACCCCGTCCCGAACACTTTTCTTCGGGACGGGACGGGGTCGTCCCGGTCCCGGTCCCGTCCCGTCCCATGAATACCCCTAGTTTTTGTGGCAACATCATAATAGAGGGCTGTTCCACACAAAAGAAGGGGTAACCAGTTTCTGTTTTGGCTGTTCTCTCTTGTTGTTTTGTTTGCTCTCTGTTGTCACTTAATATCTCTCAAATTACTATGCACTATATTCATTTTTTCCTATAACTTTTTGAGTTATAATCCATTCATTTTTTCCTATAACTTTTTGAGTCCAAACAGGCTCTAACTCATATTGAGATTTTGAGATTAGAATGCCTTTCTAAATTCCTCGTGAGTCATTTTCTAAGTAGGTGGGATTTGAACTCGATTCCCATTTTGTAGCTTAGTTAGTTCACTAATGGATCCAGTTTCTTAAGTAATGTACTAATTGAGAGAATTTGACATCACATGCGTGTGCTAGTCTTGCAGTGCCACAACCCCTATTGAATGAATTCTCTTGAACGTGTGCCTAATTTGAATTTGGAACCAAGTTTTATTTTTGGGATGAATATCAATTTTGCCTCGAAAGTATTCGTTAGGTAGAGATTTTTTCTAGAAGTTTTTTTAAAATCAATATTACCTCGAAAGTATGAAAAGTGTAGCATATCATCTTGAACTAGCGGAGCTATTAACTGACACCACGTCATGGTTCGCATTGGAATGAAAATAAATCAATTTTCCCTAAAGGTTTTCCTCAAAAAGCGATTTTGCCCCGGATGTTTTATTGGGTGCAATGTGGACCTGAAAGATTAAAAATCTTTCCGTGTAAAATCGCTTATTGAGGAAAACTTCCAAGGCAAAAATAGTTTATTTTCATCCTTATGTGGACCATGACGTGGGATCTGTTAAGTTAATTCAGGGCGATATTGCTACACTTTTCATAGTTCTAGGGTGACATCGGTTCTAGAAAAAGGTAAAATAGTTATTCAACGAATAATTATATATTTTTTTTTATAAAAAGACATAATGATATTATAGAAATCAGCGTTTACAAATTACATATCAATAAAATACAAAATTTTGAACTTAAGAAATCATAGAATGTTAACTTTGAAATAATCCTGCTACTAGTAGTAAATAAAGAGCAATGCTAAAACATCCTACCATGTAATGTTAAGATTTGAGGTTCTGAAAAAGGCCCGAGGAAACATTTTTCCTCACAATGAGTAGTAAAAGATGGTGGCGAACCAAAATTCATAAGCCTTGAATTATGGATTCAGAAGAGTGTTTTAAGATAACATTTGGAGAAACACCTGGTGTTGTTTGATTCTAGAACAAAATTCCTTGATGGGACAACCATTATGATAGACAAGACCATGACAGTTGTGTTTCCTTGATATCTTGTATTTATGAAGAATAATGTCCCAATCTGCACTCTGCAAAAACAAACAAGGAACAACATGAAATTGCATTCTTGTGACTATTTGTTGTTCTGAATAGTTGGAATGCCAGTTCTTGGAAGGTAACAAAATTCTTGATTTCCCTCGTTATTATAATGGGACTTTCACTTCGTCAGTCATTGAGAGCTTGATTCCTTTTCTTCTACATAGTATGTAAGATTCATTATTATTTGTTGAATCATATACATGAGACCATCTTTATGCAGGCTGAGAAATGTATATCTAAGCTAATCCTTGAATTCCATAAAGAAGTTTAAATTCTAATGCCAAGGTATCCAAATCATAAACTTTTAGATAATGGACAGGCAACAAAGAGATGATTAAGAGGCTCCTCCTCATCACATCCAAACAAATTTAGGGTTCTTGACAGAAGATGACGAAGAGTCAATATATCACTAGATGGTAAAGCATTATGAAACAATTTCCAGATGAAAATGATTTGTTTTTAAGTAAATTGGAGCCTCTACAAGATCTTCTGAAAGTGGTCATAAAAAAGGTCACTAGTATGTGCATTTGCTAGATCTGAGTTAAATGTATGATGATGTAGTCCACACCAGCTTATTTGGGGGATTTAAAACGGAGACGTTAATAATTAAATCAATAAGCAAATATTCGTTGGCAAATTGCATCAAGACTTGTATAGTGCAATGGGACTTTTTCCCACTAAATGATTTCCGATTTGTTATTTTAAATTTTGCTGGAAAATCAAATTCATATTAGCTTCGAAATAGAATGATTCTACAGTTGTTGTAATCTTCAAGTTTAATGCTTGACTTGATAAAAGATAGAATTTGGAAGAGGCTTAAAAAAGTGTTATGTGTTATGTGGGAGGTTAAGGAGGGGCAATTTAGTATTTTAAACTTTATACTCTTATATTTGGTCATTATTAATGATTACTTCTATTCATTTCTAAATATAAATATAAGATTTAATTAACATTTTTGGATAATTCTAAGAAAACACCAATAAATAAGTTATGAATTGATTCATTTAAATTTTTTCTTCAAACTAATTTGTTTAACTTATGAACTATAATTTTGTTCTTTATTATAAGTCCAATTATAAAAAAAAATTGTTTCTAAATATACTTAGAGGTTCTTAACTATTATTTTCGAACTTTAACCTTATTTAATTCTTGTTGGGAAGAGAGAAGATGAAATATGTGAGAATAATTTATAAATATAGAGAGATAGAAATTTTAAATAAGGGTAGTATTGGAAGATTTTATCAATATAAGACATACTCCCTCCATCCCATAATATAAGTTCCATTTTTTTGAATGACCTTATCCCACAATATAATGTCCTATTTGACTTTATTTGAGTAATAAATGTTTTTTTTCCATTTTACCCATGCATTAATTTTCCCACACATTCTCTTTCATCTTCTTTTCATAATTACCCTCTCTCTTACTCATTCATAAATAAGGGTAATATGGTATATTTCCTACACATTTATTGTTTTTAACTAATTCTAACTAATTTTTTAGGAACCCGTAATTCGGTTAAAAAGACCTTATATTGTGGGACGGAGGGAGTACATATTTAATGATATAACTAACTATTGTTGGTATGTAAAAATTAGTTAAAATGAAGTTATACTCTCTCCGTCCCTTATTATAAAACCAAAGAGGTGAAATCACACATGTTAAGGAAGTGGTTGACAAAGATAAATGTGTCTGAAATAATTTTGTTTTCTCAAGTTTACCCTTATTTATGATTGAGTTTATCAGAGAGAGAAATGTGATAATATTATAATCAATGAGTTTGAAAGAGAATGTAAATAGAGAGAATAATGATGGGTAAAGTGGGAAAAACTCATTAAATACTTTGATAAATTTGAATATGCTCTTAAAAAAAATGGATAAAATCATCCAAATTTATTTGCTGATATATTGTTTTATATAGGGACGGAGGGAGTAATAAGGAACGGTGGTAATACATAATCTGAAAATTAGTTAATTCCTTTTAAAAAAGAAAAGTTTATGGTCCTTCCAAATAAATAATATTTTCCGTGGGTCCTTCTCTGTAATTTTTCCAACGTAATCTTCCTATCAGTCATCTTCATCGCTTTTGGTAGAGAAGCTCAGTGGATTTGAGCAACAGGGAAGGCCGCATTTCACTTGCAGACGCTGAAGTGAGTATTGGAGATGAAGCCGCCGGTAGATATGTACGGTGAAGGTCATTTTCGGTATTCTTTGTTTCGGGGGTAGATAAGGAAATCCATGACTTCGTCTTCTTCCTTCAACCTTTTAGGGTTTTGCAGTCTTCCTTCCTTTCTTCATGCCTTCAATTTGCTTCACTGCTCCTGAATACTGCATCCAAGAGATCATACTACAGTGCAATTCATTCATTCTTTTGTTTTGGGACCTCCAGAAACTGAAATTTATCATACGGTACCATCATCTGTTCCTAAAGTTCAATTTTTGGGTTCCCATGGATATTCCTCAGCTTTTTAGCTCTGTGGATTTAAAGCTTTCTGTGCAAAGAAAGTCCATTCTTTATCTGGGTAAATTGTATTTGTTGCTTATTTGTGAGTCTCAGAGATGATGGGTTTTGACCATGATATTAATAACTGTGGTAGGTCTAAGGATAGTCCAAAAGTTTTCCTTTCGTTTGAATTTTTTTCGAAAGTTATGTGACCATTCGCATCATGGTGATTGGATTAAGAATGAATTCGAATGCGTTGATGAACCTTTGAAGAAGATGTGGAAACCTTCTGATGTTGATTCTATAAAGGATGAAAATTTCAATCCATATGAGGAGGGCAACCAAATGCATTTTTCACTTAGACAAGGGTTCATTGAAAATGCACGGGTAGATGCTAGAAAGGTTCTTGAGATTCTAGGACAGGATGATTCAGAGCTTGATGCCAGATTAGTTTTGGATAAGTTGCATATAACACCGTCTGGGATTCTTCTGAGGGAAGTTCTCTTTGGAATTTTGAAAAGTCTTAATCGTAAGAATAAGTCCAAATGTGCGAAATCGGCATATAAATTTTTTGTGTGGTGTAGTCAGCATGAGGCGTACCAGCACACCACTAACTCTTATCACTTAATTTTGAAAATATTTGCGGAGTGTAACGAATTTAAAGCGATGTGGAGGCTGGTTGATGAGATGATTGAGAAAGGGATTCCTGCAACTGCTCTTACCTTCAACATTCTAATTTGTACTTGTGGTGAGGTAGGCTTGCCTAGGAGACTGGTCGAGAGGTTTATCAAATCAAAGACATTTATCTTCAGGCCTTTAAAGCACTCCTACGATGCAATTCTTCATGGTCTTCTTGTTCTGAATCATTATAAGTTGATTGAGTGGGTTTATAAACGAATGTTGCTTGAAGGGCTTTCCTCAGACACTTTTACTTATAATATCGTCATGTATGCCAAGTACAGGCTCGGAAAGTTGGATCAGTTCAATAGGCTGCTTGATGAGATGGGTAGAAATGGCCTTTCCCCAGATCTCCATACCTATAACATTCTTCTTCATATTCTTGGTAAAGGAGACAAGCCCCTTGCAGCTCTTAATCTCTTGAATCACATGAAAAAAACAGGTTTAGAGCCAACTGTTCTTCACTTCACCACATTAATAGATGGACTCAGCAGAGCGAGGAATCTGGATGCTTGCAAATATTTTTTTGATGAAATGATAAGTAAAGGGTGCATGCCAGATGTGGTGGCATACACAGTAATGATCACAGGATATGTCATGGCTGGTGAGCTTGAGAAAGCTCAGGAAATGTTTAATGAGATGATTTCTAAAGGACAAGTTCCAAATGTGTACACTTACAATGCCATGATTCGGGGGTTATGTATGGCTCGAAAATTTGACGAAGCATTGTCAATGCTCAAGGACATGGAGACTAAAGGTTGTCGCCCAAATTTTTTTGTGTACAGCACCTTAGTGAGTAATTTGCGGAATGCTGGAAAGCTTACTGAAGCCTATAGAGTAATAAGGAAGATGATGAGGAAGGGGAGATATCTCCCTCTAGTTTCCAGGCTTAGAAGGCAGGGTCGAAGATAGTGTAATAGAATATCTATCTGGAAGAGGTATTAGCCAACTGTTAACCAGGCATCGACTTCGTTGATCTCACTCAGACCATCCATTGCCGCCTGTCCTGCTGGCAACCAAGATCAATAAATAAAGTATTTGATTTCCCCCCTATCTAGTAGATTATTTCAATCCTTTCTTATTACTGACTTGTAAAATAGGCCAGTATGGCCATGTTTTTTCATGATGTGATGATATTGCTTGTTATTTGTGTCATAGAGTTTCTCTTGTTTCTAGTGTATTATAGCATGATTATTAATTGGGTTTTTACGAAGTCTATGATCCTATTGCATTAACTTTACTGGCAGACACAATGACTAAGGTAAAAAAAGATGAAGTAGGCTGTCATTAAAATAACTAGTTTCTTAGGTTGAACCAGACATGAGAGATTTTTAGAGTCAAATTGTTTGTGTTGTGAAAGCGTTATGTAATGGCTTTCAAGAAGTGGGTATGTGATTTATGGAGGTTGTTTCAATAATTACTTGATTTGCTGGGTGTTTTTATGTACTTGGACAGTGGATACTGGATAGGTAATAACTTTGAGGCTATGGCCTATGTGTACCTGTTAGTTATAAATATCTGTGCCTTGCGTGTTTGAACTGTAGCTGCTGCGGGTTGACACTGGTTAGCTGTGACAGATTTCTTTAGAGAATAGTGCTAGCACTGCTTCGAGGTTGGTTGGCCTTAAAAGTACAGTTTGTTGTACAAAGCCCCTGGAGATGTTATCTTGCTATACTGGTGTGATCGGTATAGAATTTCAAAAGGTAAATTGGTTTCTTGATTGGCTGGCCATGCCCTTATAATTTAGAATGTAGTGCAAATGCTTGTAGCTAAAGGTAAATTGGTTTCTTGATTGGTTTGCTCATGCTATTTTTAAGGTTACTTGGTTAGGCCTGGATAGTTGAACTAAAAATTATATTGACCTTGGACCGCATGTCACTTTGTAACTTAGTAAGAAGGTGGGAACTAAATTAGTATATATGGAAGGAAACCGTGACAAACTCTTTCCTCTCACTCTCATGTATAATCACTCAACTCATGTGCCTCAACCTACTTCTTTTTGCCTTCCTCTCTAGAGTGTGATACAGAGAAGATTTTTTTTTTTAAAAAAAAAATTTCTGATGAAGCTACCCTTTTCTGTTTCTGCTTGTTATATCTTTGAAGAACCAATTATGGACTTATGGTCACTACAGCTTTCAGGTGGATTTGTCTTTGACATTGGAGAGTAATAGAATATTAACTTGACAAACTTTAGAGATTTCTTGTATGAATAAATGGTATACAGTTTGTGGGTTAAAGGTTCATTGTGAATGTTTGGGGATAATGTAGTGGACAGTGGTATATGTCATATGGTGGGTTTCAGTGGGTGCTGTGAACATTATTGCATAATTCTGGTTTTTAGATCTAATGGGTTCTGGGGTAAATTTAAGAGCCAATGAGGTTTCCAAAGTTAGATATTTATAATTCAGTCTATTGTAGAATTCAGATCTTGACAGATATAAAGCTAGGACAACATAATTTGAGATTATGAAGTAGAAAGTCAACCTAGGGTCCGCTTGCATCACACAACCAAGATAATGTGAACTAGTACTTCAAGCAATGATTGCCACCGGTTCTGGTGACCAGGAGATCCTGTTTCTCAAATGACTTGGTATTAAGTCTGGTTTGATAGCATTTGCTCAAACTGGCTGCATTAGTGGTATTTTGGAGATGCAGATGAGTAGATATCGTTAACATGATCATGTGAATTTAGCTTGATGGGGATAGTCACTTCAATGGTACTGATTTTAAAAGTGGATTCTTTTGAGATTAAAGCGATGAGAATAGCATCACAATTAGTAGTAACATCAGGTGGATAGGGCAATTCTGAACTTTTATTTTTTGCTTTTTTTTTTTTTAATTACAACCAGAATTACCTCAGACTTCGTTCAAGCTACATTCCCTCTTCAAATGATTTTGTAGGCATACTCTTTCGTGTTGGATGGTGGATTTAAGATTTCATTTCCTACTTTCCAAAGAAATCTTTTCTAAGATTCTGATGTTTTGAAGTGATTGGCTAGCTCCAAGAGCCTTAGATGTGGTAAGTTTTTCATTGATGCTTTCTGCTACACTTGCTCAAGTTCTTTTTGTTTAGTGTTCCGCGGCCTGAGGTGACAGTCCCTTATCTGCTGCTCCAGGTGAAGAGTGAAAGCATATATACCCTCTCCACTGTCAACGTCAGATTGTTCTTATGGCACATTTTTCCAGCCAGATACCTTTGTGCAGAGTCCAAACATGGTTAGCGCTTAGCATCTTTCTGTCACCATTCAGAGTGATGAAGCTGCAAGCTCATTTTGAATTGATGTGCTGTTGCCAATGCTTCTTGCAACCATTGCCTTGCACGGCAGGATGCTTTTGATGTTGGGGATGCACAAGTTTGAAGTGCAACATCACATATCCTTCCATATATAGCTCATGGAATTAAGGACTCAAAGATGCCAATTTGCCATGCAGATGTTCGAATTTTTCATTCACTATAGGATGCCATCTTCTAAATCTGCCTGGTTTTATTTATTTATTTATAGTGCATGCAATAATTTGTATATTTGATTGATGTTCTTCACTTGTATGCTTTGGGCATAAAACTATAAACTATGAATGCTTGATTTTTTTCAATGATAATAATTAAAAAAGATATCAGGATCTTGTGTGCATTTATTCTTCTTGGAACCCAATATGGACCAATACAAATACAGTAAATTAGTTAAATCTTTAAATACTGGAGAACCTTTGAGTCCATCTCACGTCAAATTTACTTGTCAGCTACGTGTTGTTGCCTCCATCTGCATTGAATGCAATTTGTGGAAGTGCTGTACCCCACTATTTCCTTCTAAAGGTCTTGATCATACAATTCAAGTTTTATTTTTCTTTCTCCTCTACGTGATTGCCAGTTCAGGTGCTTTTATTTTATTTTCTGGGCCACCTGCCATTTTGGGTGTCTGACTGTTATAAGCAGTGTTGGCGGCTAAAATAGGTATGACCAACTTTTCTTGCATTACAATGAGAAATTTAAAAAGTGTTATTTTCCAATTGCATCTAACATCTTACCGTTATCTATGATGCATACAGTACCTTGATATTAGTATCCCAAATTTTTCCCCTCCAATACACGTGAAGTAGAGAAGCGTATGATCAACAAATCCAAAGCAAAAAAAACTCTATTCATAAATTTGATGGCTTACAGCCTAACCTAACTAAGTGACATTAGCAAAAGGATTAAAGAAAATGCTTGGCTCATCCAACAAATCTTGTGTGTACCTGAGTCATCTTTCCCTCTCAATAGAATGATTTGAAAACCACTTTTGTCCCATTCATTTCTTTTATAATTTGAGGGGTTGGATTTCTTGGCCCCTTTTGAACTTTGGTGCCATTCAAATTATAGAAAATGACCCACAAACTCGGAAAAAAAAGGTTTTCGTGATTATCATATTTTCTTGACCTTCCATATCCACCATCTCTTCACAAACACGCCAAAATCCATCGATATTAGCATCACCACAGGAGCCAATTGCACAATAAATTATTCCTTATTTCATCCGGCATTCATAAACTTACATTAAATGCAATCTAAAACCCACACAAAATTGTCAACTATATTGAGATTTTTCCACGGCTGGTTTTGCCGAATAAGAAGAAAACTGACCCCAGATTTTGAAGATAAACCACGGCAGTGTTTTTTCCATATATCTTCTCTGCATACGGAAATGATCAGAAAACTTGAACAATTGGAAAAAGAAAAAGGGGGGAAGAATTTGAAGAAGGCGACAATATGGAATTATTGTCCTTTATTTTATTTCTTCTCTTCCTTCTTCTCCTCTTTCTTCTCCTCCTTCTTCTCTTCCTTTTTCTCCTCTTTCTTCTCTTCCTTCTTCTCTTCTTTCTTCTCTTCCTTGGCAGGTCCAACAGATAAAATATCAATCTTTCCCACTTTCTTCAGCTTCTTCACCACTGCCACTGTGTCCATTTGGCCTATCACAGTCAGCTTCTGATCCTTCACATCCGCAGCAATCGAATCCACCCCTAATTCACAAAACAAACAAATCACAAACATATCAATCAGATGAATTCTGGGAAGGAGGAAGAAGAAGGAGAAGAAGATGGGATTTCAAACACCATAGATATCTGCAGCTGCTTCAATTGCTTTCTGCTTTGTCTTATCATCAGTCATAGTCATGACCTTCAACACCACCTTCTGCTACAGATCCAAAACACAGAGGGAGGAATAAGATTAAAAAAAGAGAAAAAAAAAAAAGAAAGAAGAAGGCCAAATTGAAAAAGTTTTGTTTTTTTTTTCCTCTTAATGATTCAGACAAATCGGATGAGAAAAGAAGAGATGGAGGATGAGCAATACCTGAGCCATTGAAGGAGGAATAAGAGTTGATGATGAATGAGAGAGCAGAAGGCAGAGGAAGAAGAGAAAGAGAGTTGAAAATTTTTGTGGGTTGAAGTGTGTGTGTGCGTGTCTAATAAGGTTTAAGAAGCAGTGGTATTTATGAGTGAGTGCGTGGAAGTGCGAGATTATATCGATGAGAGGGACCCATTTAATGCCATTGCCATATTTCTATTTCTGCAGCAATGTTTGACATTGTAATAGCTCTTGCTCTTATTGGGCCTCAATATCTCATGGGCTTTGGGATTCTGGCCGATGGCCCATTATGAAATATCACCATGGTCAAAATCCATTGAGAGAATGTCATTGTATTAAAACTCAACTGGGTTAGAGCTTGTTTGGTTTGGTTTTTTTAAGGGTCAGAAGTGCTTCTACGTTGGAGAAGCCAATTTGTGCCATTACGGGATGTTTGGTTCAGCTTTTTTACAACATCACTTATAGGCCAGAAGTCCGTTGGGGCAGCTAGAAGTCAGAAGCTGAAAATTTTGGCTTCTGGCTTCTGATGGGTCCCACGCCTTTTGTTATGTATTTTTTAATAAAATGGTAGGAAAATTAGACTATTAGACCCCTAAAATTTTTAAATAAGATATTTTTTTAATATAAAATTTCCTTTTTATCTCCAAAAAATTACCATAATAATCTCTAACTATTTTTTTTCCCACAATATCCTCCTTTGAGCTAAAAATATATATATTTTTAAATTATTTTCCTTAAAATAAGGAAGAAACTAAACCTTTAATAAGAATATATGCATATTATATATGTATTATTTAATAACAAAAATGTCATTTTTAACAATTTTTCATCTAAACTTGCTTTTCAAAATAATCATCCAAACATATTTCTAAAAGTCAGATTGAAAAAAAGTCACTTCTATCATCACAAATCTAAACATAAATCACTTCACACAATCTGACTTTTATCCAATCCTACTTCTGAAAAAATTCTTATAAAAAAAGTCAATCCAAACAAACATGTGTAAAGTCGGTCAAACTAATAGACCGGTAGACTATTCCTTAGGTAGTGTGTTTAAGAGTTTCGGATCGGTAGACCATGTTGGGTTAACACTAGTTTAAACCATTATCTCGTCTGGGTTATTGACGAGTCTGGTTTTTCGGTACCTTTGAAAATGTAGCTACGTAGAGAGTTGCAATTTCATATGATAAGGAGGTGTTTGGGACTTGGGAGCAACTCACAAAACTTTTTTATGCTTTCTAAACTGATCGACTTTCTTTATATATTTATCTCATGGTGCAAAATCCCTTGAACTAATTCAAAATGGAAGCAGACCTATTGAATCTATATACACCCCTACTAATTTATGTCCAGACAAAGGACGTATGGTCAACTTGATGATGCATATTAAAAAAAATTTTTACTTAAAATATTTGTGAAATTTATAGATTTTTTTTTTATCAATGAACAGCAGAGGATGTATATGGACCAAACATTTCCTTGTCAAGACAAAAGGAAGTGCGCTTTTGAAATCTATTTTATGAATTAAATTTGTCTTCTTCACACATATATTATATTCTTCTATTATGTTGTTTGTTATGGAAATATTTATAAAAAGGTTAATATCATTGTTAGTCCCTATAATTTGATTATATTTTAATTTTGGTTTCTATAATTTCAAACTGTTCTCAGTTTTAGTTCAATAATTTCATAAGAATTTAGTCGAAGTTCAACAAGTGGTCCTAGTAAGTTTAACGAACTTTGGTTTTTGCCCTTATATTTAAATTCAAACAAAGTCCTTATGAAGCCATAAGAACCAAAACTAAAGAGTTGAAACTACATTGACCAAACTCAAAAACTTGATCAAACTATAAAAACTTGTAATAAAATTAACTCTATTTGTAAGTATATATTTTGTCTTACTGTCCAAAAAGCATTTGAAAAACAATTTATATAATAGGGTAAATGTGTAAGTTTGTCCCGAAAGTATGTTTGGTTTCAAAATTACCCCGAAATTTTCAAAACGTGACAATATCGCCTTATACCTTAAAAAATTAATGTCAACCATTAAAAAAAATTGACGTTGATCATTAATATTTTAATGGTACAGCATATAATTGTTTTATGTTAATACTTCTAAGGCAACGTTGCTAAAAGAACTTTCAGGGCAATGTTCTTTTTGAGCGAAAACTTTCAAGATATATTTGTACTTTTTTTTTTTGACAAACATACTATTTCATTACTTTATTGCAATCACAACAAACATCTGAGTACAAACTAACCAATAATACCCGATCTATCTATCTTGGGCCCCAACAGCACCACAACTATCCATATGCAAAAACCTAGGAAGAGGAGTTGGGGGGTTCCACAGCCAGTCCCCACTAAACAACCCCTTTATAGATTGTTTGGCTAGCCAATCAATATTTCACATTAACCCTATATAATATAAAAATTGAATCAAGTACACTTGATTACTATCAAATTCATTCTATATCTCTCACAGTTTATGCCTCATCCATATGTAATTTTCCATCTTTACGAATAAATTAATACGTGACTACGATACAATACTTTTCCTTAAAAGAAAGTGTATGATGGTTCGTTTATGCTTCAAACATGTTCTGAGGGACACAAAAATGTTTTCGGTTTAGTTTTGTTATAATATTGACAAAGAAATTGCGCCAAAGAATTCAGAGATCAATACATAAAGCAAAATATATACCAAGCATAATACTTCCTCCGATCCTAATTATAAGATCACTTTGATTTTTTTCTGGAGAAATTAAGGATGCAAAATTAATCACTTTAAATTGTGTATAGTTATATTTTTTTTCTCAAAACTAATATATTCTACTTATAAATACTAAACTATAATCTAATTACATGCAGCATATATTATAATTTAGTGGTCTAATTTGCTTCTTTAACTTCCACAAAAAAAAGTCAAAGTGATCTTATATTTAGAACCGGAAGGAGTATTCTTTCAGCATTGCCTAGCTCAAAATCATTTTTAATGAACTAATATCATATTCGTATTAATCTCATCTTATTGCTAGTGAATGAAGTTTGTTTTAAACTTATTCAACTCATAAATCATTAATTTATTAATGACTTGTCTGGTAGAGAGTGTTTGTGGTGAGAATTTCATGAGGAGAGTCAACTTTCAAGTTTTAAGATACTGATGAGAAAAGTGTCCTCACGATTTATGCATGGCATCACTTTGACCACACTACAGTAACTATGTTGCATTATAATATTAGCTAATTACCCCTCCATCGTTAGTATAAGATTTACTCAACTAATTTGAATAATTCTATAAATTAATTACTTATAACTAATGTGACATGATGTTTCTTAGATACTCCGTATAACATTAAACTATGTGTAAGTTTATAAGCTAGGTGGATCAATTCATGAAATTAATTGTAATATAAGAGAAAAATGGATGTATGTCTTTAGATTCAACCATTCAACTAATTGTTACACTAAAGAAAGTATTAATTAAATTATACAACTAAATATTACTCCCTCCATTCCTAAGTATAAGACCTAATAATGACCTATTTTGATAATATTAAGGGTATTAAGTTAGTTAAAATTACATAATATTACTAAAACACCATAGTTATCTACATTTATTCCCACATTCCCCCTCTTCCTTATTTATCATTGAATGGTATTAATAGGGATAATTTTAGAAAAACTTGAGAAAAATTATAAATAAATCTTATATATATTTAAAAATAAGTCCACCTCCACAAATAGATTCTATATTTAGGAACAAAGGGAGTAACTAATAATTCGCATGTGACTGCTCTAAATACATATATAGATTACATCTACATCCTCGATCTATTATTGAAAGGATATATCAGGATCCCTATCAAATTTCCTGTAAATTCAAGATCATTTTGTTGACTCTTTACTTGGCGTGCACTAAAAATCTAGAGCAATATTTTACGTAGCACCTTGAAATAAGAAAAAAGAGGTTTGCAAAGGGATCGAATCTGTAAAGTATCCATGTTGCCTGTAAAAGGTGTAGTGACCACATAATTGAATGGAAGGAAGGATGATTTTGAATCTGAGAACTGAGATGATCCATTCATGAGCTGATAAAGTTACACAAAAGCTGCTTCTCCAAACCCCACCTGCTTCGTTATGTAATGAATTGAAACCATTCGTATATATCACGATCCACTCTTGGATTTTAAATTCAATACGACTAAGAGCCCCCGATACCATTCAATGTCAATTAGGTTACACTTATAAACAAAATTATGTTAAAAACAATAAATTAAATGTCTTAAAATTTAAATGATTTCAAATATAATCTTTATGAATATGCTATACTCTAATATCGTATGCTTCTTTAATCTTATTTATAAGTCACTTCTAATTTATTTCATCATAATCAAGAAAAACTTTCAATATAATAAATTATGCACTAGAATTTAACAACATTTCTATTTTATCCCTACTTGAGGTTATATCTAAAATAACAATGAGAAAGAAATATGGGTAACATAAACTGATCTTTCGTTTAATGAGTTAAAAAGAAATGACTTAATTACCCTCAGTGAGTTTGAAAAGCAAAACAAGTGGACATTTATAAACTTAATATTTGGCTTTACAACTTTCTATATGATCATATCGACTCTTTATTTGTGTTTACCAACTTAATATGAGCACTTATCGCTCTCTTATTGTCACACCAAATTCACAAATTACCAACTTATTACTTGACTTTACCAACTTTAAGTTTGAGTTTACCAATTTTTTATATAGGTACATCAACTCCATTTGCATGTTTTTACAAAATTGACATGGTTACTTATAAACTTCCTATTTTCACACAAAATTCATAATTCATAGGTAATTAACTTATCGTCAAACTTATTCTGTTTCACCATTTAAAAAAGAAAAAGAAAGAAAGCACAAGGAACACACATGGAATAGAGACGGAAGTGGTAGCATTAATTTATACCAAAATGTAGTGGCAAAGAAACACAATATCAAGCATAGAAAATACAATAATGGTGTCTTTACATATCATATGACTTAGAAGTGAATAGATAATAACAATAGACATAATAATAGAGAGGAATTATATATGAGATTACATCACATGAGGGAACAGGCATGGGGGTTTTCATCACTGAAGAGGGAAGCGAAGGGTTCATCAGAGGAAGCAGCAACGGAGTAAAGAGAAGGAGTGTGGAAGAAGGTGTGGACACCATTAGAAGCCTCAGACTTGGAGGAGTCATGGTAGTAATGGTTGAGGATAAAGGTTGGGTATTTGTGCAACGACGTCGTAAGTTGAGAAATAGCTCCTGAATAAGGCCATGGCTCTGCTGATTTGCCTGCTCTCTTTATGGCTCTCATCACCTTTTTCTCTAATTCCACTCCATGCCCTCTCACTGTCACCTTCTGTTCTTCTATCTCCACCTCCACCTCATCCACTCCTGCATTATTTTACACCATTATTAATTAATTAATTAATTAAACTGTTATTATAAAGACTTCATGTGAATTTATTAATTAAGAGATATATGTATGCGGTGATGAAGAGTACTTCACAATAATTTATGCAATAATAGACACTACATGTACACTTGAAGAATATATTGGAGACTATGAGGCAGCTCAATGTAATTATGAAGCAGGACATCAGAGACAGCACTTTTTGGGGTCCTTTTCACATATCCCAGTTCAATTTCACAATTTATGCTCTCAGGTGTACTACTCTTATCCAATCATTTATTTTTTATTTTACATAACGTAAAATATAAACTCAAAATAAACTATTGGTTTATATATATATATATATCTGACAAATCTGATAAAAATTTAAGACTTGACACAATAAAGAATATGGATATATATACTATAGAAGGTCAATCTAAAAAATAAGATGGCCTAGAATTTTTATTAGAAAAAGGATATACTAGTGTTGTGTTTCCAGATTTTTTCTTACTTGATCCAAATTCTTTTCTGATATTTTCATACCAGGAATCAGAAGACCGATCGAGAAGAGGTTTAATTTGGGGGTCATCACTTCCAATTCCCGTACTTCCCTTGACTCCCCTATTTCTATGGGCTAGGATTTCTTATTGGACATTTGTTGGGTACCAAAAACGAAAAAAAGAAGGAAAAAAAAAACTAATTCTGGATTTCTAAACCATGGGGTTTGATCTAACTAGAGGGGCTAATCTGTTAAAATTTGGCAAACTAAAGTTTGAATCTCTATTAGGTCTTTATTAGGTGAGGTGTTCGCCTTTAGTGCCTGACAATTCCCAAACATGATTGTCTCTAACAGAAGAATGCCTATGCCCATACAAAAATAATATAAAAACTAGTTCTATGCAACAAACACAAATAAAAATTAGATCTTGAGTTTCTTGCAAAAAACATGGAACTCAAGAAGTAAGTCACAAATAATAAAAATTAGATCTTGAGTTTCTTGCCAAAAACATTGAACTCAAGAAGCAAGCCACACCATTGACCATTAACTTCGGATATAATTTTTATTTCATGTTAATTAATTCAATTTATTGTTTGAATTATTTTATTTTATTTGTCAGCATAATTAAGCACTTTTGCCTTGGATAGTGGCTAATTTGTGAAGAGATGACATATTTATTGTCCAAGTACAAAATCAACTAATATATCCTTTAGTATCTTCTAAGATCACTAATGCTGCCTACTATTGGCCTTTTCTCTATATTCTGTATCCAAGAGAGGGAAAAAGAAAAGATCTTTTGGAAAACAAAAGTAAGGCACATAATATCGTATGGACAAGACTGGGGAAAGGTGATGACTATATTCGAAAAGGGTATTCTTTTTCTTTGACGCTTTATCTGTGTGTGTGTTCATTTCAGCATAAGAAAGCAAGAAAACAAAGTTGATGAGATGGAAGTAGTTGCAAAATAAAGTAGAAGTACCTTTAAGCTTGGAGAGAGCTTTCTTTAACTTGGAAGCACATCCCTCACAGTCCAGATTTGGAACTCTCACCTCTACCATCTGCATTACATATATCCCACACTTAATCAACACATCAATATAATCTCAATTTCTCTCTAGCTTCATCATCAATTCATCATGTTTTGCCCAACAAAACAACAATTTTTTAATACATACATGCGTTTTGCTTTGTGTGTACATGGAAAAAAAATTAGAGAGAGAGAGAGAGAGAGAGAAGTGAAGAATGAAAAACTTAATAACATACCGTCGACATACTAGCTGAGGGAGGGGGGGGGGGGGGAATGAAGAAGAATGGAATAATGAAGATGGTTAGTGAGAGGAAGAAGAAGGTGATGGGTGGAAACAGTGCTCACCCTTTGGCTTTGGCTTCGATCAAAGTGCTTAAAGAAAACCCTCTCCTGTGTCTCTTTATAAAGCCTTGGTTTTTGAACTCCCAAAGCGCACAGTACTGTCCATTCACGCGTGCAAGGGCAAAACTGTCACTTCCCCATCCATCTCTCTCCATTGTTAATTACATAATGTGTATATGGGAGAAATTTTGATTCTTATTATAAATCCACTTTATGAACAATTAATATGAGTGAATTGTAGAGAGAAAAGGAAGATATGAAATACAATGTATAAAATATTGTTTAAACACTCATTCATGAGAGTAAAATTATAAACTTATTAATTTAGATTATCTTTAATGAGTTAACTACATATCTTTGATATGTGAAAATTAAGTAATATAAACTTGTAAAAAAGGACTAGAGTGGTGTGTGTATATGAAACTGTTTGAGGTAATGGTGAGGAATGATGGGATGCTTAGTTAAATGTTAACATACTATAGTTTGCTGTCTTTCTCTTTTGTTGTGTTGTTGGATAGAAATCGAAAGCATATGCCTTTCAAGGTTGTGGCTGTGAATGTTGTTCATGTGTTGTGTAGGACCTTTGTTGCACGCTCTCTGCGGGCAAGGGTCGGTCATTAGCTAGCCAACTAATTGATAAGTGTGCTTATATTTCATTAAATCATCAAGATTTGAAATCCCTAATAATTAAAGTGTTTCATTTTAATTCACTTTTTCGATTTAGAAAACGAGCTGTTATGATTGTGTCTCATCTAGTGCAACTTAATTAATTTTGGAGCTGCATAATGTAACAGATCAAGCTAATTAATTAAGAAAATGACATGTAATTAAGGGAATTCCTATGAAATATTTTGGGACCTACTAATTAATTATGCCTAAATCTCTCTTCAAACAATCTTATTTTGGGATTAAAAAGTGCTAGAGTTTTAAATTAGGACTAACTAGTAGTATTCAATACGAGTACTTTTTTCAGTACTCCCTCTGTCCCTATATATAATGTCATCTTAACCGTATTGCGGTTTTCTGAAAAATAAGTTAAAGTTGGCTAAAAACAATTAATGTGTAAAAAAATATACCCTTTTTTTTTTCCATAAGTACACTTATTTATGAATGAGTATGATAAGTTGATAACACACCACCATAATAGTAGGAAGCAGATTTGTTGATTTTATCTTAATTATTAGTTGTTTGTTTAATTTATTTTTTGTTAAAAAAATAAATGGCTTTTACCATGTCAAGTAGGAGTAATCATGGGTTGTGTCAGTTCAATAGTGTTGAGTCAGTTGTATTACGTTCAACTGAGTCAATATTTTATTTTTCCATAAACAAAAAAATAAAATAAAAAAAAGCTATGTAATTTTCATTATTTATAGGCCATTGGCCCCATGAAAAAAAAAACATCGAATTTTACAGAGTGATAACACTTGTGGAGATTCTCCCGGTTATTTGTAGAGTGAAAGTGTGAGATACTTTTTTAATCTCTCCAAGTAAAGTATTATCTTTAATTCTTATTATTATTGTTGTTTTATTTCTAGATGCCAAACTCTAGCCATACACAACTCTAGTTGCCAAACTCCAGCCATACACAACTTGAGTTCCCAAACTCAAGGCACACACAACTTGAGTTCCGAAACTCCAGCTATTTCTATCCATCTATTGTAACTCCAGTTATACCATTTTTTCACCATAATTATTGTTTAATTTTCATTCATAGCTGGTACTTAACAAAGTAAGAGAGAGAGAGAGAGTAATTGTGGAAAAAAGATGAAAGAGAATGTGTTGAAAAAATTAATGCATGAGTAAAATGAGAAAATGTATATATTACTAAAACAAAGTCAAATATGACATTATAAATATGGACAAACCATTTAGAAATAGGACATTATATATAAGGACGGATGGAGTAGTAAATTTTTGTGCATATAGTATCTTAAAGTATTATCTAGTAAGTTGCATTTAATATCTCAAGTTTGGGGTGCTAGTCACTATTGAAAAGATGTTTAAAGGGTGAAATTCACAGAAATTACTTTACAATCCTAAGGGCTATCAAAAATTACTTTGGAATGTTAAATGGAATAAAATTAGACTATAGAGAGCTACTAAAAAATACTATAAGATGCTGAGTGCTTAATCTTAACCTTTTAAATTAATAATAGATAAGATACGTATGACTACGAAGAGATATTTTGAATGGAGTAACAAAACATAGTAATCAAAAGAAGGGTGGTGCAAAAGCTAGAGAAGAAAAGATTGCGTGTGGATGGTGTAGCTCATTTATGCTACAAAAACTGTCTCTCAATTCATGATCCCACGAAAACTTTCCGGAGCCATCATTTGAAAGCTCTAAATCTATTTCCTTAATCAACTCTTTTTACTTCATCCATTTTTACCCCTAAATTATGGTCAACAGACTTCTTTCTTTTACTTTCTTAATTTGTGCATTGCATGAAATTAATTGGACATGTGTAAAACTAACAATGCTTTTTATCTAAAGCTACTACCAAAATGCGCGACATCAAACTTGAGAGTTTTGCCACGAAAGAAGCCTTGACTGAAAAAAATTAAAAGATGCAAGCCTTTTTTTTCTTTTTTGACCTTTTATAAGTAAACATTAAGTTTATTCAATATTATGGTCTCATCTAAAAATCTGCCATTTGATATTGATAAACAAGTCATACATTAGCCATAATATCTATATATAAGCATGTAGTTTGCATGAAAGTATGAATCAAATTTTCATGTATTATTGATAATATAATTTGGAATATTTTTGGATATAAATTATTGTAAAATAAAATAAAAATAGTTCATTTGGGGTAAACAATTAGAAAAGAATAGTCTTTCTTTAAAAAAAAACTGTTTTTTGGGATGGGGAAAGAGGAAGAATATAGATAGAAAGATGTAAGGGAAGATGGAAGCATAATGATGGGAAGTGTGAGAGGGTGACGGAGATTTTGAGGGGAAAAGGATTATTCTTTTAATAATTTAGAAGCTGCCGAAGGCTGAATGTGAATCACAAAAATGTCACGTTACGTCCCTTTTCTTATAACCTAATTAGTAATTGCAACCCTTCAAAGTACTATATTTTATATATCCTTGAAACGAACCAAAATATGTATCTTTCAAAATCAACAGCTGTGTGTCATGTCCTTTTTACGGGTTCTATTCCTTTTTACGGTCCATTTCCCTCTACTCTCAATTTTGCCTGCTTGATTCTCGGATTGCGTTTCTTTTGTCCATTTCCGTTTTGTGTTCCATCACATTTTAATATCCTTCTTCATTATTCTATCTTAATCTCTGCTAATAATGTCTTTCCACCAATTACCTAGATGCATACCTTTATTTTGCTGCTAACTTTGAAATTTGAATTGTTAGTGATGTGGTCCTCTTCCTTTGCTTTTTCACTCACACTATAGCCTAATCAGCTTATTTATTCATCCAATCATACAATATCCAAGTCATTTTTACTTGTTACTAGAGTTTGAGAGGAAGTACTGACAATATAATGACGTGCTCGGTGTAATTTTTATATTCCAATTAGGTTGACTTTATTTTTATACACACACACATATAATGGTGTTTTTTTATCTAAATTTTGCCCATTTTCAAGTTACACGCACAATCGATTTGATTAAAGATAAAAACAGCTATCTAGAAGGTTTGGCACATTTGACAAATAGTTGAGATTTTCAACTATATGTATTGTTAAGACTTTTGATCCTTTAGGAAAACATATTGTTGAGTGCAACAAAACCTCACTGTTATAATTCATATATATGTTTTGAAAGAGATTAGTTCTTAATTATTGGCCGAGTATCTTAACAATTACCATAAGGTAAAAAGAAGGCAAAATAAGCTTGGAGCCTTTGTTCATGACAGAGCATTGATATCTATATAACCCCATTCTCCCACCTCCCTATGCGCATAGTAGCAGCAAACCACTTTATATATTGTATGAGTCATTCTATTTTTTTGTGGGTGCAAATATCTTTTTAATCGAGCCAATTTAATTATTTTAGGTAATGTTTGACATTAAACGTGGGCATCTCTCCCAATTAAGAATTCAAATATTGGTTCATTATCAAACTAGTCTCTTTCACCATATCCAAAGTCGTTACTAGAGCTATTTTTTCCCTCACAAGTGAGTTATTATCATCTAAAGCAAATAATAATATGGACAAAAGGGCTAATCCTGGCTATAAGGGGCACCATGAGTAGTGTATGGGTTGGGCCAATTTCCATTTGTCAAAATTTAAGCCCAATATGACAAAGGCTAAATTCACCAAGTCTTTGCAATGTACACGTCAATAACACACAACGTACGTGTATTATTCAAGGAGAATGAAAGCATTAGAGGTTGTCATTTTCTAGTCAAATTGGTGGAGGCAGGAGGTTGTCCACACTACCCGAAATACTATACTTTCTACTGTCACCGCTTATTTTAAATCCTAATTTTTTTCAAGTTTGAGGAAATTTTCAAATTCCACTGTGCTATTACCCAATTTTGAGGTTTCCTAATCCTATCTCCCTCACTTTTCACCTCTGCACATTCAATTGGTTGCTTCCTCAATAAAGCGTGTTAAAGATAACTGCTTCCAATTGAATTGGACAATGTTTGAATTATTCCAAGGCAGATAAATCATATAAGAGTGGAATGGTTATTATTGATCTTGACAAAATAACTTAATTATTCACATATAATGGCATATCTGCCTGAGAGTATCCTAGGCAATTAGTTAGCAATCAAGTTACCTTTTATCAAAATCCAAATCACACAATGATTATTGATAAATTTCATTTCTAAAAGCATGTTTTCAACAAAAATGGCACTTGTGAATACCCCATTTTTGTCTTTGTCCAATAAAAATAAATAGCAACAAATGCCAAAAACCTTACTTGAGTTTTACAATTTAGGGAAATCTCCTTTAAATTCAAATAATAATATTATTATTATGGTGATTGGCTTCTTTGCAATATATGACAATAAAGTTATAAATTTAAAATGCAAAGACAAAACGCTATTTATATTGATTAGTAAAAAATCATTCGTTTAAGATTATTGACTCGCATATTAGAAATGTAAATGTCATTTTGAACCATTATCGTGGGAAGGAATATTAAGACAAAAATTGAAATAGTAAGACAAAGATTGAAGTTGATTTGGTCCCAGTGTCACAATAGTGTCATTTTCTTGGTCATTAAGGAAAAAAATAAAATAAAAAATCCTCATTGATTAATTTGAGTACTTTTGAATTAGGAAATGTAATCAAGAAAATTTAAAATCTCACATTTGTTTTAATTGTAGCACAAGTTAGGAAATGTCATAAATAAAAAACAAAAAATATAAAAAAAAAAATGAAAATAAAAATTTATTAATGAAGTAAACCCTATCTCATGTCTATATAAAGTAGATGTATAAAGGAGAGTAAGGTTTGGGAGTTGAGACAATACACAAGAATTTTGAGGGAAGAAGGGGGCCAGGTCCCAGGTAGGACCTTCATCTTTTGTTTTTTGTTTTTTGTTTTTCATGGCAATAGAGGTCTAGGAAATGGTGTGATCTAAAAAGAGTGAAATCTATTATTCATCATTTTTGTTCGTTATTCTTTCTCAAACTTGAGGAAAGCCTATATTTGGTTATTGTCACACATATGAACGTAACACTAATGGCTAGAGGGTGTAATTCAATATTATTTAGATTGACTCATTTTGTTTTTATTTTATTTTCTTTCTTTTCTTTTTGTTTCCCTTTCTTTGCCTTTTTCTTTCTTTCATCTTTTGTTCCTTTTTCCATAAGCCTCCGATTGATTCAATTAGGGGCTTTGTATTCACTTTGTTTTATTATTATTGTTGCACTGATATCATCATGATCTAATCATTTGTTTTATTTCTCTGGTTCAACCCACTATTATTATTGTGATCTTATCCCATGGGCGCGCTGATGTACTATGATGAAATGATCGATGGCATCTGTGTTGCATAGATAAAAAGATAAGGAGGTAAACATCCTTCATTTTTTGTCTTGATATGTGATGTTAGGGCATGAATTATTATTGGTCTCTCCCTCTTGTCCCCATCATGTTTAATCATGCCGTTCATGAATTTGGTTTATCTTTGTTACTATCTTGTCCACTCGATGTTTTCATCTCCTCTCAGACATAACATTGCATTCCTTTCTCAACTTGTGCCGTGAGATTGTTTAGAATCTCCGTGGGTAAATCAACAGGCATTGTTTAACGGGCAGCGTTCAAGTTTTTTCTTCAATTATAAGTTTTGACCAACGAGTGCAATGTAGCGCCTAACCCTCTTTTAAATAAACAACATAGGACAACTGTTTTTGTGCCTAGCTAACACTTTTTCCATGTATAGTTAACTCTCAAATGCTATTTAAATTTTCTAGACCATTGTTTTTGGGTAAATGTGTAAAATTACTCATGAACATTTGGTTAAAATGCGACTAACACTATATATATTTTAGAGGTGTAAAAATATCCTTAAACATTTAAAATCAGATAAAAAATGCCATTACCATTATGTTGTTTTAACAGAGTTATTTTTTGTTGTGGGCCTATGGTGTTTTAAAAAATAAAAATGTCTGAGTTTTTTAATTTACTATACTACCCTTCTCTCCTCTGTCCCCATGCACAGTATCCCTCTCTCATTTCAAACATCTCTTCTCTGAACAAAAAGAACAGCGTGAATCTCTTCTTCATCTTCCTTCTCTGTCAATGAACGATTGGCGTTTGAGTTACGTTCAAAGCAAGTTGTTGAGTTCGGATTGGTCAGCACTTGGTAGTTACTATTAACACCATGAATTAAAAGGACACGAAGTGGGATTTCTAAATTCTGATCATTGATATCAGCCCTTTGACTATGGTAATTCCAATCAAATTAAAGCATAGTGATCGACATAACAGTCTTTTAATGGAGATATCAACCCATAAAAGGATCGCATCGGCTTTTATGATAATAATAATAATTTAAAAATTATATATATCCGCACATGCTTCGTTTGTTCTTATGCAAAATCGAATTGATTTAATTAAAACATATGTTATAACAGTGAAGTGAGAAGAGATGTTTGAACGAAGAAGAAGAAGAAGAGATGTTGGGGTGAAATGAGAGGGAGGGATGCTGTAACACCCCAAATTTTAGAAAATAGAAAATAAGAATTTATTTAAAGTTTTAGAATGGCATATAGAAATTAAACAGCTTTATAAATAAATTTATGAGGTCACATGTATTTTTAATAATTTTTAAGGTTTATTTTCTTTATTAGTTAAGAAAAAAATAATTAGGAGATAAATTTAAACAAAGGAATATTTAGAACCTTGGGGTATTGTTTAGTAGTTAAAAAGTCTTATAAATAAATTTGGAAATTAAAGCATGTCTAGAGAAATTATTTTGGGACAAATTCAGGTCTATTTCTAAATGATAATGGTACATAAAATTACCATTTAAGAGAAAAATGGAAAAAAAAAAGGAAATAAAAAAGACAATATCTGCCCCTAGTTAAAAATATCTTCAATTAAAGTAAGAAGGGCAAAATGGTAAAATACCCATTAAAAATATCAACCTTACCTCTTCAATTTAAATACTCCCACGTGTTCCTTACTCTTCCACTCTTCTCCCTCACACGACACATACACTCCTCTGCTCTCTCTCGATTTCTCTGTTCCTCTCCCTCTCGTCTTCTGTACTTCAAGTTCTAACGGCGGCCAGCGATGGCGATGGCGATGATTTCGGCTGCGAGAAACTCCAGAGCACGTGTAAGGCTCGAGTGACCGTGGGTGAGCTTCCTTTTCTCCATTCTTTTCTCCTCTTGGTCTGAATCGAGTGAGGTTTTGGGAAGGGTTCAATTCGAGTTCTTGAGTGTAGGAAGTTTCGAAATCCATAAAGATGAAGTTTAAGCTTCGATTTAGAGGCTTTTGGGAAAGGATTTGAGTAGTATTTTGTTGTTTGATCGATTCTCTATTAAACCCCTTTTTCTTGTCACTGTTCCGGCGCTAATTGGGAATGATTCTGGATTAAAACTGAGCCAAAGATTTATTAAACTTAGCTAAAAGTGAGATGAAGTTAAAATATCAAGTTGTAAGTAGAATTTCAGAAGCTTTGGGGATTTCTACCGATTTTGTTCTTTGTTTATGCCATTAGTGGCTAAAGCTGAGGGCAATGAAATAATACCATGATTAAGGGTTTAATTTACTTGTTTTGGTTGTTTGATAATGTTAGAGGATTGTTGTTCAATTTCCTTCTCTCGCTGTCTTGTTCATCCGAATTTATTCCCTCTGTTCCGTCGGACTTCTTGTTCTTCCCCTACATCTCTTCACTGACGTTCTGCTCTTATTGATCTTAAAGGGGGTAAATGTGTTTAAATGATGTTAGAAGTTGGTTGTTTATGGCTGGTGAAGTTTGATTTTCTACCTTTTGTTTGTCTTGCTCGGCGGGTTACAGAGGAAGGGAAGGAATTTGCTTATATTATGTTGGGATTAGAACTTTGTTAAGTGTTCAGCTTCCCTTCTTCCCTTTGTGGTTGCCCTGCTCTGCATTAGATTTCTTGTTCTTCTTCATGTTCATTCGAATTTTTTTCCCTTTTTGGTCACTGATTTATGGTGCTTATTGGGCTAAGCTGATTGTTGCTTAATTTAGTTAAATTTTGCTCCCTCTGTTTCCTGTTCTGTTTGGCCGACTCTTGATCCCTTTGTGCTGCTGATTTTCTTGTTCAAATGATGGTTTAAAGAGTTAAGAAGATGGTTGGGGATTTTGATCATTGGGAGTTTAGATTACAGGTTTAGGAAAAGGGAAGGGAGGAAATTTGATGGTATGTGGTATACTGTGAGTTCGGTGATTTTTGGAAATTTTGTTATCTCCCTTTGCTTGGCCGATTTTCTGGATTAGAAAGGGGAGAAATTTTGATGCTATAAGGTTATGATATTTGAAGCTTAAGCAGTAAAGGGTTGAATCTTAAGGAATGAAGGGTGGAAATTCTTGTGGTATTCTTGTTATACAGGTTAGATTAATTATGGGAATTAGTTTGCTACCACTTGTTGTTGGATGATTTAGTTAGCAATTGAGTATATTAAAGATTTGAGGTTGTAGGAGGAATTGATTTAGACACTAATACTTGGTGGTTGAGAAATTGTACAACAAAGTTGGAATTTAGAAATTTTACATGGATTTGGTATTGTTATCTTGCTGCATCTAAGGGAAATGTGAATAATCTGAAGCTTTAGAATATGATTTATTTGGTTTGGATAGCCTATAAATTTCTACATGCTTATGTTTATTTAGTTTGTGAGCATAGGAAGATAAGAAATTGATATTTGGGGCTACATATATTCTATTATGCGCTGGTTAAGATTGAGTAGGTTGTTGGACGAGGAATTTGTGTTTCTTTGTAATTTGGGATTGAGGGAAACAGAGGAATAATGTTTAAGGGATTGTTAAATATTATATATTGATCTAATGAGTGCTTTGTAAATATAGTCCAAGTAGGAAAAATTGGTATGTACGATCAAAACCATAGATCTTTATTAAATTAGAAGTGAAAGTAATAGATAAATTGATATGTTAGATAGGTGATTATGCCGATTAATGATGAATTAGTTAGGACTTGGTATGGTTTGTGAGATAGTGAAAGTATGCTCGGTTGGGTTTTGATTTAGAATGTAGTTCAAGCTGCATTCCTAAGATCTGTGGTTGATAATGAAAAAAAAGGGGTTGATTTATGAAGTTACGTTTTAAGTATGGCAATTGTTAATGACTTTTAGGTAGAAAGTTAAGATGATTGAGGGTGGTTTAATTTAATACTGAAGTTAGGAGAATGGTTTTGTTTGAGTAGGATGAACATCATTACTGCATTCTTAATGACATAGTTGTTGCGGGTAACCTGAGAGCTTAGTCATTTTTACATGTGGATTAAATTGGAAATTTGGAATAAGATAAATTATAAATAATTGCTATGGAATTAGGGGAAAGAAGTTGTTATTGAAGGTTCAATTGAAATGTCTGATATTTGAGGTTTTAGGGAGTTGATTTCCTTAAATGACGACTGGGTCTAGGGAGAATGTTTTAAGGATTTCTAGTGGTAGGAAATTAGATTATAAGGTGTGATATAAACTGGGAAAGTGTGTTTTAGGGTCTAAAGGATTTTAAGGGATTTTAGGAATTAATTGTTATTTTATTTTCTACTCTGGATAATTTGTATTGGTGATGAGTATTAGTAGCTTGGAAGGTAAATTGTTAACTCAAGACTTTGAGTTTCATTAGTGTTTGAAGGTTCAATGGTTATTAATTGAATCTAAATTGATTTAGAGGTTTTATAATAAAGGTTTAGGGATGAATCTAAAATGAAACCGATCATTTACAGTTTTGAACTTTAGTTTATAATTATAGAAGTTACAAGATACAAGAAGTTGGGAGTTTGAGGATTATGAATTTATTTGGTTTTTCACTTGATTAATTTTTGTTTCGGTTCTAATTGAAGTTTGGAATACTTAAATGATATTATAATGTAGGTGGAAGCAAAAAATTTCTAAAAGTCTGGATTTATTTATGTGCTTGGTTCCATATCCGATTGCCTTATATTTTGATAGCAAGAAGTAATGATAGAAATAGAAATTCAATCTAGTTATGGTTTGTTTTGTTGAAACCTCTGTTCTATTTCTATTCTCTTAAACAATATCTTCAGTGACAACAGTGAATCAATTATAAGCCGTGATTCTGATAAAAATTAAAGTTATACTTTACAAGAATAAGGAAATAGTATATGGTAGAAGATGATAATGTTTAATAAATTAATTGTGATTAAGTCATTGGGATTTTATATTTAATTTCGGAAAAGATGATAATGAGAATCAGAATTATTAATTGAAATAAATTATTTATAATTGACCTTTTAATTTTAAAAAGGGGTTAAGATAATTATAGTAAACTGTAATATTTCACTAATGCAAAGAAATGGGTAGTATTAATTATATTAGGATCGTGAGAGACACTGAATAATTATATATAGAAGTGTAAGTGTTAATTTACTATTTATATATTATAGGTCAATAGGTCTTGACAATAACATAAGATTAAGGAGGTCAACGGAAAGGAAAAGAACAGATAAGGACTAAGCTCTGGTATCCAGGTAACAGTTTATCTCATTACACTCAAATTGCATGTATAATTTTGTAATACCTGATGCATTTAAGTGGTATGTCTTTTATGCCTTAGTTGGAGTACTCTAGGCTTAGGTGGTTCGCTACCCCTTTGCCAAACCAGTTAGTTATAGCTTTAAATGTTATAACGAGAACTCCTGCAGGTAGAACCTCCACTAACTAACGAAGATATCGTTATTAGTGGTTGGTAGGTGCTTATGTCACCCAGGGTAATAGGATAAATGCTATCATTGTTTGCAAAGGTTTATAAAATGTATACATGGCAATGCATGCATGGAATTTACAATTAATGACATAAACTACGTTGAACTGCTGTTTTCAGAGAAGTTGAAAAATAGTAAGATGGTTGAGATAAGGCAGGAGTGCTGTAAGAAGATTAGATGAAGGAATCAAAATTATAATTTGAAAAGTAAGGCTATCTGTATATGATGTAAATTTAAATTATTAAATTAATAGCAGAAAGCCCAGAAAATATAATTGTATAAATTTATAAAAGGATTTAAATTTCCTAAGTATTATGAATTAAGAATATATACCCTAAGAGGGTTAGTGTGCTTTTAATTGTTTTATTAACCACTTTATTTTATAAAGAGTTGTAAATTATTCCCGTTTGTCTGAAAAGGCCATTCCAACCAATAGAAGGTTGGTTTAATGTTTTAAAAGAAAAAGTTTTAAATTTTCCTTATTTTTGGGCTCTGAAACTGAAAAGTGGTTATAATTAAATTAGAATGCTATATTATAATAGTAAAAAGTAAGGTGTTACAGATACTATGCATAGAGGGAGAGAGAGGTATAGTATAGGAAATTAAATAACTCAGGCATTTTTATATTTTAAAACACCATAGGGCCCACAACACAAAGTAACTCTATTAAGACAATATAACGGTGATGATATTGGGCAGGTTTGGATCTCACTTCTAGAGACCAGAAGTGGATCCCAAAATCAAAAGTCATTCTGAGAAAAAAAATTATGTTTGGCCTCACTTATTTTGAAAATGACTTTTTGTCCAAAATGACTTCTGCAACGTGAAAAGTCAGAAGCAAAAAACAGTGACTTTTGGCTTTTGACTTCTGACTTCTAGTGGGTCCCACGCCTTTTGTTATGTATTATTTAATAAAGTGGGTAGGAAAATTAGACTGTTAGACCCCTAAAATTCTCAAATAAGATAGTTTCTTTTAATTTAAAATTTTCTTTTTATCTCCAAAAATTTACCATAACAATTTCTAACTATTTTTTCCCACAATATACTCATTTGAGCTAAAAATATTATTTTTTAAAATAATTTTCCTGACAATAAGGGAGAAACTAAGCCTTTAATAAGAATATATGCATATTAGATATGTATTATTTAATGATAATGATGCCTTTTTTTAGTAATTTTTCATCTAAACGTGCTTTTCAATATAATCATCCAAACATGTTTCTAAAAATCAGATTGAAAAAAAGTCACTTCTATCAACACAAATCCAAACATAAGTCACTTAACACAAATGACTTTTATCCAAAAGTCACTTTTAAAAAAGTTATTCTAAAAAAAGTCACTTCTCCAACGGCAGTCCAAACACACCCATTTTTGCTCTGATTTTTTGTGTGCATGGGTACTTTTGCACCTTTGAAATGTAAATGGTGCTGGACGAACTTTAACCAAATGTTCGCCGGTAGTTTTGCACCTTTACCTTTTTATTTTTAAGCAAAGTTTTCAAAATTATTCCCATTTGGAATTTTAGTAACGACTCCATTGTTTTTTTTATCTTTGGAGACCGAATTTCAAGAACCACATCACCTCGTGTTTGACTTCTCTCAACATGTCTTTCAGTATCCTTGAGAAAGCATACATTTTTTTGGTCCAATCTATCTAAATGCTTAAAAAAAAAACCTCACATAACTTTTTAAAATTATATATCCAAGTAGAATAACGAGGAAATATGATATGGCATGCATTGACGAGCCTATAGGAGTATTGAACTACTTTTTACTATATATATGATGATTTATATAAATATATATATATATATTTCCTCCGGTCCTAAATATAAGATCAAGTTAATTTTCTCTGTAGAGATTAAGGAAATCAAATAGATCATTTAATTTTACCATATGTTACATTTAATTATATTATACCTTAGTTTATAGGCAAGGTGACTTAGCTTTAAGAAAAAAAAAAAAGATAAATATAAATATATTAAAGTGGTTTATTTTATATTTCTAATTTTTCTCAAAAAATCAAATTAATCTTATATTTAAGACTTGACGGAGTAATTGTTAAAATATCTAGGAACTGGGGGCATCTTGATTTAAAGACACGTTGATAGAAGAGACAAATCTGTGGGAAAATTATTGTTATTAATCACTACATCAGTATTCAGAATAAAATAAGAAATGTTGTGAGTACGGTTGGTGAAACATTTATTTAAGATCGGTTAAAGAATGAAGAATACAATTATGAAGTTAGGGTTACTATGAAAAAAGACCAATCAAAACTGTTACGAATATTGAACAAAACGGAGGGCTTGCTTGAGAATATGTTTAATTTTAGAATAGATGTTTACTAACGGAATTATGGTTTAATTAATATAGTCAAGGTTGTTGACCAAAAAGCTTAATGAAGTCGAAAAGTTGATGAAGATAAGAATAACTACATTACTAATAGTTGCTAGCTAGCATAAACTGATGAACCATTGCATCCACTTGGAACATCATAAGCTGTCGTTTCCTTTTTTTTTTTTTTTTTTTTTTATGAAAACATTTAGTTGTCGTTTTGAAGCCTACATCTCAGACGATAGCAACGGTACGACAGAACATTATTGTGATCTTCACTTTCAGACATCATGCATGTGAACTCCTAGTCCCATCCTCTCCCTAGTTGTCATTATTTACGAAATTTCTCACTAACAAAAAAAAGTAATAGTCATTATTTGAGAAAAAGACAAATAAATACCCTTCAATTTGCAAAATCCCATTAACAACTTCATGATAGGTATTAACAACTTCATGATAGGTTGTTGTGTTGTTAATACCTATCATGAAGTTGTTAATGGGATTTTACAAATTGGAGGGTATTTATTTGTCTTTTTCCCTTATTTGGGATTTCCTTTATTTTCCAATTTTTCTCTAAATACAACTTGTTACGTTTTGCCTGCTAAATCTGATACTTTCAATTCCAAATTATACAATAAAGTCATTAGTCTAGTTCAATTTGTAAAGATGTTGATCATAACCATTAAATTGTGAATTTAAATTTTACCTTTGTGAGGACCCTTTTTATGGGTTATAGGTGATCCATTGACCGCAGTGAGTTTCTGATATCCAACTCACCTAATTTTTCATAACAAATAAATCATTAATTTAAATTATTTGAATCTTGTATCCTAATATTTACAAGTTTTCATAAATAATACCTTTATAATTTACGAGCTTTAAAGTGATTTGCATTAGAATGAATAACTTTAAATCTAATAATGTTATTTTATAATTTTATCAGTTAGGGATCTTCTGAGCCGAGGAGGAACTGGTTGAAAAAATGATTTATATATATACACATATAAGGGGGGGGGTGAATTCTTGCAATTTAAAGGATTTCTTTTTTCTTTTTTTCAAAATAAAGGTGAAAATGTTGTCAAATTGTTTTTTCTTAATACATTTGCCCATTTTTATTAATGCTTGAAATTTGAATAACGAAAAATTTATTTCCATAAAATTAATATAAACATGTTTAGTCAGACATAGGTAGCCGTTTTTGAAAATTTAACAAATAATACATTGTGTTTGGTTGGTCCAATCAATTAATAGCTTGTGGAAAAAATAATTGAGGATGAATGGTTGGCAGACTTTTTTATGGTGACAGGAAAAAGGAATGAAAAGGTAAGATGGGAGACTAGAGAGTAGAAAGCTAAACAGAGATATTATATATATAAATTAGTGGTAGTATGCTTGGAATTGGAATCAGGGCATGTAACTAAATTCCCAAAACCAGACGGAGTCCGCTGAATCTGTAAGTCTCTATAATTTGTATGTTTCTTAGATATTTCTAGGCCTTTTGGTCCACTTCCACCACCACCACCAACACACAAACTTTTCTTCATATTCTTTTCATCTACGCTTTGTTTACATAATTACACAAGTTAAATCACATAAATAAGTGTGTGTCACCAAAATCATCACACTCATCGCACCATCATTTTCTGTCTCTCCCTTCCCATCCCCGTTAAAAGTTTCTTTCCCTTTCCACCTTTCCATTAACGGCCAAGACTCCGATCTGCTTTCCCATTTTCCCTTTCCTCAAAAGGTTAATACATCTTTTTTCATACAGGTACTTTACCAAATCCACCGCCACCAAGAAGAAGAAAAATCCCAGGTCACTCCACTATCTCTCTCTCTCTCTCTCTTCCACTCTCTGTTCTTCCTTGTTCTTAACAGAGCAATCATACCCACAATCAATTCTCTCCACCTTCTTCTTCGACCATCTTCACAGAGCTATATATATATATATGAGGAATCAAATCAGTAGGCGAGAAATTGAGGAACCCCAGTGAAGAAAATCTGATAAAGGTGGAATCTTTTTGTGAGATGGTTAGAGGTGGGTGTGGGGGAGGGAGACAGAGGGACGAGAATATGGGATCATGGGTTTTTCGTCATTTCCCAGATACGATGTGGAGGCCATTTTTGAAGTCACCAGGGAGACCAGCCTCTGTGATTCTGGCTTTCACAATTTTCCTCGTTGTAGGCGCGTTGGTTTGCTCGCGTTTTCTAAATCCAACGGTATGTGTTCCTCTCTGCTTACTTCTGCGTTCATATTTGATTGGCTTACTCCATTCTCTTCACATTTATTATATTCCACGTTGCTTGCTTGGTTGCCTTCTTAGACCCGTAATTTCCAACCTGAAATCTCGTAATCTTTTCAAGTTTTAGACGACTTCGTACCTTTTTTAGGCACTACCACTCTAAGTTTTTTTTTTTTTGATGAATAAAAGTAATACTCATCAACCACCTATGGGTTCAGGTCTAATACAATCCTCAGTCACAATTGAAACTAAACCAGGCGGTATTTCCTGGAAAACATGCAGTCCCTGATCCGCTGCTAAACCAGTTTTTGCAAGCCAGTCTGCTGCTTTAGTTGCCTCACGAGGTGCATACTGTAATCGCACATCCCAAATAATTCCTGAGCTTCTAGGATAGCCACACGATCTCGATGAGTCATCGTAAGAGGAGAATTTAGAACATCTAAAATCTCCATAGCATCTGTCTCAAAAATAACTCTGCGCCAGCCTATAGACCATGCTACTTTCAGCCCCACAAGACAACCTCAGAGTTCAGCTTGAAACGCATCAACAGTCCCTAAATTTTGGATAAAACCATTCATAAAAACTCCAGAGCTATTTCTACAAATTCCACCACAAGCTGCCACGTTACTATTCGGTGAGCATGACCCATCCACATTAACTTTCACCCAGCCTTCTTCAAGAGGCATCCACCTGATTGAATCTCTCGACTTCTTAGCACCATCAATTCCAGTACCAGCAAGTTTATGCGCCACATTCATCATGCTTACAGCCATAACTCGAGCACTTGAAATAAGGGATTCATCTGTTACTTGCTTATTTTCAAAAATTGCTAAATTTCAGCGACGCCAAAGCCACCAACATAAAATAGCAAACAAAGTTGCCCACTCATTTCCCTCCTTAGTAGTCATACTAATATTCCACCATAGCCACCTGTCAAGGGGTAATGCGCAAAAAGTGTTCCATCTTTTCTGGTGTACAACCTTCTTCCACATTCTTTTCGCTCCAGCACAGTCTCTTAGGACATGAAGAGTATCTTCACAAGTCTCCCTACAAGCCATGCAAGCATCATCCAAGGAGTGATGGAACACAATGTATAAAAAAATGTTTAAACACTTATTTATAAAAATAAGGGTAAAATTAAAAAAATATTTTAATGAGCTGACCACATTTATTTGTTATGTAAGAATTAAGTAATATTGATTTAGTGATACAATAATAATAATAAAATGGCCCTCAGATGGCACCTTGTCTACAATCTTCTTAGGAGATTTAATTTAAAGATGGAAACGGCTATAACCGTAAACGAATAGCTATAAATCAATCCTCCCAAAAGGTAAGTTTGGCCTCTCATAACAAAGCCTTTTCCATTTACATATCTTTGCTCGAATCATAACATTATGTTCAATTATCTATCAATTATAATGGGTTTTGTTTATTTAAAATTTTGTTTTTGAAAAAAAAAATTTAGGTGAGTTGAGTATTAGAGATAGTCAAGACAAAAATCCTCCAAACTTAAAGAATATTTATAAAAGTATTTACATATTTATTGGACATTAATTTTTTTTGCCAGTTATTATACATTAATAATTAGATCTTCACATAAGTAGAATTAAAAAATTTACAACCTTATGACTAGTACTTCACCTCCTTAACAACTGGATTTACCAACTGAACCAAAGTTGGAGCTAGAAATTTTGAACATGAACATGCGCCGCTATTGTCGGTTAACGGGGCAGGGAAATACAGGCAAGGGTGTTTGTGTGAATTGATGCCACGCGTCTATACAAGTGGCTATCAGAAGTCTTTGTGGGACCGTAGCTTCTTTCGTGCCCTACAAATTTCGTGACTTTTACAAATCCCTAAGACATTGTGACACGTGTCAAGTATACTTCAACTTGTTCGGACCACATCACTACTCTCATTGGTTTCCCGACTGACTTTTTTAATTTTTGGTCTCAATCCCCCACTGACTTTCCTACCTCAATTACGTGTAGGTTTCTTCTCTCACAAGAAAATGGTTTATTTTTTATCAAGTCATCCGTGAACTAGACATATGATGTTCATCACATAAGATTCTACTAGTGTCACATTAGCATCAGGTTCTAATAAATTTCCATATTTTTTTTTGAATTGTTTTTTTGGAACTCCTTTTATATTGTATAAGTTCAATGATCCACCTTAGTGGATTGAAAGTACTCCCCATTTATTATTATCTTAATTATAATATCAAGTTGATTTTTTATGGAGATTAAAGAAATAAATTAAATTATTAAATTATAATATATGTTACACGTAATTAGATTATAGGTTAGTTTATAAGTAAAGTAAATTAGATTTAAGGAAAAAAGATAAATATAAACAATTGAAAATGATTTATTTTGCAATATTAATTTCTCCAAAAAAATCAACTTGATCTTATAATTAGGACTTGAGGGAGTATTAATATTAAAATTAGTTATAACATTGTGCATAAAGAATTTATAAGGTTTCTCAAATGCCACATATGTCCTTGACAAAAGTCTATCCTTATGAAATTCAATTATATAGAAGAGTAAAGTAGAAAAAAAAGACAAAAATAACTGTGTGTGGGAACATAATATGTAATCATGCATCACCGAAATAAAGATAAGGTGCATTGTCTTTGTTTTATTTTATTAAGCTGCTTTGTCATTATTTATTCAAGTAATTATTGAATAAATACTCAATACTCTTATTAACTGTGCATGTGGGATCCTATCATATATTATATCATTCACTTTTGTCGATTACTACAAATCTTATAATGTAGTGCTAAACTTTTTACACTTATAAGGATCAACGACGCCCAAAAAGCAATACATTACCAAAGTTTTATTACAGGTCATTTTTCCAGGTCACAAACTGGAGATGACGTCTTACGTGACCAACTCGTCGTCCAGAAAGCAAGTAGAGATCCCACTAAATTGCAGTGAATACACCCGCACTGGAAAATGCCCAGGAAACTACCCAACCTTAGCAGATGATCATGACCGTCAAGGAGGAGACACGTGTCCAGAGTACTTCCGTTGGATCCACGAAGATCTTAGGCCATGGGCCCACACAGGAATAACGAAGGAGATGGTAGAGAGAGCTAAAAGGACAGCGAATTTCAAATTAGTAATATTAGGAGGGAAGGCTTATGTGGAGACTTATACGAAGGCATTTCAGACGAGAGACGTTTTTACGGTGTGGGGGATCGTCCAGTTGTTACGGTGGTACCCAGGGAAGATTCCTGATTTGGAGCTCATGTTTGATTGTGTGGATTGGCCTGTGATTAAGACCGTTGATTATAGTGGGCCCAATGCCACGGACCCACCTCCTCTTTTCCGTTATTGTGCTGATGATGCCACGTTGGATATTGTCTTCCCTGATTGGTCCTTTTGGGGATGGTAAGTCACCTACCATTTTTACTCTGTATTCTGCTTATTGATTTGATTACTTCCCTTTTCAAAATTCTTACCTACTGTAAGTAAATTTGTTGAACTACCCAAATTTTCTGTCAACTCTCCTTACTTCAAAATATTACTATCTTCCATGCCAAACTACGTGATTATATAATTTGATTAGATTAATAATGTTAGTTATAATAGCTAATGACATGTTTCTTTGTTAGTTAGAATATTCTATTGTTGTTTGAAGATGATTAATAATGATAATTTAGAAAAACAGTATAACAAAAATTAGATAGATGTTATACATTTAGAATCGAGGTCAACCCCTCAAATAGGTCTTAATGATAGATAAAATGCACACTTTTCACTACTAGTGTTATGAATCAATTGAAACAAACAAAAAGTTATGATAAAGAAATGGTTGGACTTGGACGTACCACCATTTGGTGAGTATTCGATCCTTATGAGTACCACTTAGCTGTGGTTACAATTACAGTGTTTAAGGAGGCATCTCCACAATTTAATGAAGTTAGGCGAAACCTATATGTGTGGATAAAATAAAGGGCTTTCTTGTCATGCTTTAGAACCCACAGTAACAAACTCAAACCCGTTTCTTAAAATTTCTTTTAAAAAAGGATATGAGTACAATTGGGGGGGGGGGGGAGGAAATTAATTTGGAAGAGTGATTTTTTAATATGAAGTTGGAGAAGGCATATATATAGTGATAATGATATAATAATTGATATGAAGGCCAGAGGTGAACATAAAGCCATGGGAGAGACTACTGGGAGAATTGAAAGAAGGAAATAAGAAGACAACATGGATGATAAGAGAGCCTCATGCTTACTGGAAAGGTAATCCTGCAGTTGCTGAAACCAGACAAGACCTCATCAAATGCAATCTCTCTCAATCCCATGATTGGAATGCTCGTTTATACGCCCAGGTACTATAATGTCCCTATCTCTGTCTATCGCCTTTATTTTCTGTTTTTTTTTTTTTTTTTTGTACTTACCTGTATTCATTAGAGACAATTTTCATCATGACAAAGTAAACTTTTAATTCTGGTTTCACCTGTAGGATTGGATATCAGAATCTAGGCAAGGTTTCAAGAAATCAGACTTGGCTAGTCAATGCACTCATAGGTAACTCAACCAGATTGATCTTGCATTATATATTCACCTGATACATGTGTGGAAGTAATTAAAAAAATTGGTGATGCATATGCATACAGATATAAGATTTACATCGAAGGGTCTGCTTGGTCCGTGAGTGAGAAATATATATTATCTTGTGATTCTGTTACTTTATTGGTAACTCCTCATTACTATGACTTCTTCACGAGAGGCTTGCTTCCTGTTCACCACTATTGGCCCATCCAGGAACGTGATAAATGCAGATCCATTAAGTTTGCTGTCGATTGGGGCAACTCCCACAAAAAGAAGGTACAACTCGATCCACCTCTTGTATTTCCTCACCATACATTTAAGATCACAACAAAAGTGATATGAAACTACCATAAGTTTCACATCGAAAATAATACCTTAGCTTGACGCAAAGACCTTTTAAAGCCCTGATAGACTCTCCAACTTTAATTGTCAGTTGTTGGGTGTGGTTTTATCAAGAATTTTAACTCTTACATTAGTGTTTAGAGTCATCTTGTCGAAGAGAGCTACTTGTGGAGGTTTTTGACCTCTGACTCCGATGGCTAGAGACCGAAGAGGACTGCCTATGGGGAGTCTTGACATGTTGTCCTTACCAATAAGATCAATGACTTTGTAAAGTCATATGTTGTCTAATTTCAACAACTAACTTTTTAGGTGCGGTTCTCTTGTGATCTTTGTCTTAGGAACTTATGAAGTTATTAATGTTTTTGGAAGTGCAGGCACAAGAGATGGGGAAAGCAGCGAGTGATTTTATACAAGAAGAACTGAAGATGGAGAATGTGTATGATTACATGTTCCATCTTTTAAGTTCGTATGCAAAGCTGCTCAGATACAAGCCCTCAGTGAGCGAGAAGGCTGTTGAATTGTGTGCAGAAGCCATGGTTTGTAAGGCAGAAGGGTTGGAGAAGAAGTTCATGATGGATTCAATGGTGAAAGGTCCTTCAAACACCAATCCATGCACTCTGCCTCCTCCGTATGATCCGCCATCTTTACATTCTCATTTAAGGAGAAAGCAGAGTTCAATTCTTCAGGTTGAGTCGTGGGAGAGAAAGTATTGGGAGAAACAAAGTGTGCAGTAAATCTTGAAATTATATCATACACATGAATCTCTTGAATCTTGATTCTTAAATTAGGACTTTCTCAGTTGTACTTGTATCCCGATTCTTTCTTTTTTTAAATTATTACAGTTACAAGTGGAACTCATACTATGTTATTTTATAGTGATCTAACTTTCTTTTTGGCCAAACTATAGTGATACAGATCAACTTTGTAATTTTGATGAGAATTCTTAACATTTTTCAAATAATTATCACAAGGATTGTTAGCCTTTTTGGCTTGTTCACGTACACCTTAGAACAAGAAGGAAATGGGTGATTTATGACTAATTTTAATGAATTTATTAAAAGAAAAGGGTCATGTACGGGTACGAAGTTGGTATGAACAATAAGGAGTTTTGTTTCTTAAACAAGTGGCAGAGATTGAAACTCAGTCTTCTGAAACAAATATAGTGAGGAGGACTTCATCCTCTTACCCTCAGAGTTTTATGTATAAAATATGAAATGTAATTCAACAAATTTAAAGTAAATCAACACAAAATCTTGTAAGCTATACAAATTTTTAATCTCATGTAATAAATATCTTGAAATGCTTGTATTCACTTTTTTTAAAAAAAATAAGGGATAAGGGTCAATTTTGCCCCGGAAGTTGTCAGTGAGGATCATTGGATGTCCGGAAGTTTTTTTGAGATTAATTTTGCACTGAAAGTTTAAAAAATGTATCAATGTTGCCCCACTGTTAACAAATACTAAATTTGACATTTAAGCCAGTCAAACTACCCACTTGTCATCCTTCATTAGAACCACCACCATCACGGTGGCGTCAGTGATGGAAGGAATTTTTTTTTTCAGGCCGATCGAAGATGAAGAAGGGGAAAGATGATGAGGTGGCATAAGTATATGAGGTGGATGATGAGGTAGCTTGACAAGTGGGTAGTTTGACTGGTTTAACAGTCAAATTTAATATTTGTTAGCAGTGGGGCAACATTGATACCTTTTTTAAACTTCCAGGGTAAAATTGATCTCAAAAAAACTTCCGGACACCCAATGATCCTCACTGAAAACTTCCGGGATAAAATTGACCCTTATCCCAAAAAATAATGTAAGCCATCCTCTGTTGCGAGAAATCTTTTAAAGCTCCCTATTTCTAAGAAAATATATTGAATTGCTTGTCCCATATATTTTTAGCATTTCAAAAATATGAAATGCATTTTTTTATTATAATATAAAGATAGTATCAATAAAACGAATCAAACATATATTAAAAGGGCAAAACTTAAAGTAACAGCTATAATTGTGGAACGTATAGAATGCACACTACGAATTTTATGGGCCTTGTGTGGAAGACAACGCTAGACTTTGTATTAACGTTTTTCCAATAATTCAACAAATATGAAATTTCTTAATTAATCTGAAGTCACGAGTAAAGAAACCCCATCATAAATGCCCCAGAGCGAAAGCCCAATTTACGGTCCACTCTTCTATTTCTTAAGAGCCCATTATTTAATACTACTCCCAATTCTATATATATATATATATGAGCTAGTTATGATTGACTTTTGACCTTAAATATAATGCCTATTTTTATTTCATCTCATATATTTATCCTTTTTAAATAAATAATTTATCCTACGTATAAACCAATAATGATATACAAAAGTTTTCATAAATACTACTTCCGGTCCTAATTATAAGAGTCAGTTGACTTTTTTTGGGGAGATTAAGGAAGCAAATTAGACCCCTAAATCTTAACATATGCGAAATGTAATTAGATTATATGATAGGTTATAAGTAAAATAACTTATTTTTGAAGAAAACTGACAAATATAAACAATTCATAGTGGTGTATTTTATATCCTTAATTTTTTCAAAAAAGTCAACTGACTCTTATAATTAGGACCGGAGGGAGTATGATGTAAACCAGAACCAGCCGGAGTATAGAATATATAAAAATATAGATTCATATAGATAAATTAATAAGAAAAAGGGATGTGATATACTGTGTGTATATATATATAATTCTCTAATTGATAGTTACAATAAGAATTTACAAAGGCGTTGAATAGGATAGAGAGCGGGAGAGAGAGTAATTGATAGTTACAATAATTGATATTTATACAGATTCGCGTTTTCTTACATATCTACTTTTGCTTTTCTTTTCGACTTTCTTGCCTTTAACTTTATTCCTTATGTCTTCTTGTCTTGTTATCTTTTCTTTTTTTGTCTTCAAGTTTGCATTTATTTTTATTCCTGTAGTTCAGCAATACTTTTAGGGATTATGAGAAGTCCAGATCAATACCATAACAGTCATCTTTGTTATCATTTTCGGGTGATACAGCAAACCCTGAACTAGACTTAGCTTTAGAGGTAGAATTAGCTTTAGACGCTACTTCCTGTAATCTTTGGGCAAATTCTTTAGGGGAAGAAAGAGCATTTAATTCTTCCAATATTTTTGCTTTCTCAGCCAAGAACCCAATAGAGGGATTGGTGGATTGTAGCGTAGGAAAATTAAAGGTAGTGGCTTCTTTTTGCCCCAAAATTACTTTATCCTTATTAGCAAAATGATCTTTATATTGAGGCCACCACTTAACTTTGTATCTTCAAGCTAAATAGCTTAATGAAGGAGCTGGTTCAATTCCTTTAACCACTATAAAGACCCAACTGAATATCAAGGAATTCTAAACCTGTAACATCATAATTTCTTGAAATCTATAATTGTATAGGTTTTCCCCAATGGTTCATTGAATTGTTTAATATTCATGGACCTGTAAACAGTATTCTGCCTAAAGTTATTCTTGAGGGATATCAGTTATTTCAAGAAATTATAGATTTCTCTGAAACAGAGAAACCCTTCAAATAATCACCGGGGTCAATCTCCTTATAGAGTTTAAAAATTAATCCTATGTTCATAATATTTTCTATCTTTTTTCATATTTTTTGGAAGGAAATTCCAGATTTCTTTTGTATGATGAAATTAAAAAACTGCTTTAATGGTTTGCTCAATTTTATTGCTATAATGACATGATTCTAATGGACAAACATAAGTCATATAATCTTTAGTAACATACTCAGTAGATGACCAGGCAATTTGGGCATACGTGGCTATAGGCTGAATCGAAGATAGCTGTATTTGTGAAGAAGATGCCCTCACTAAAGATTGTGAGGTAGATGACCCAACCTGAGTTGCTGTAATCAATTTATCTGTAGCATAAAGGGCATTTTTTCTGTAACCTTTTGAGGAGTTCTAATCACTATAGCTTTATCTATATTTTGCCATCTACGGGAGGATGAGCCTCTGCGAGTACTCATGTATTTGTAATACTGGGAGTTTGGTAAAGAATTATTTGTTCCTTTAATAAATTCTATTTCAAAATCAAAACAAGATAGTAAAGATTGTCATTTGGAGAATATTTGTTTTGAAACCAAATTCTTAACATATTTCTACAAAACATCCTTTACTACTTTACAATCAACGCATAATAAAATTTTTTTATTTATCCAATCATCTTGAAATTTTAAAATACACAAAACAACAAATAAAATTTCTTTTTTGATAGTGGAGTACTTTATTTGACTACCTACTCAGCTTCCGGAGTGGAATCTTACTATTTGTTCTACTTTATCTCTTCACTATTTTAAAATACCTCCAAAACCTAGCTCAGAGGCATTTGCTTCAACTATCTTAAACTTACCAAGGTCAAGAATTCCTAAACATGGTAATTCCTTGGCTTGTAACTTAATCTTTTTAATTATACTAGTCATACTATTATCCCAAGCAAGAGGGTTTTTTCTTAATCTTTTAAAGAGTGGTTGTACCTTGACTCTAAGATTTGGATTTAAATCGGCTATATAGTTTAAGCATCCTAAAAATCTCTGTAATTGTTTTTATCTTTAATTTCATCTGGGAATTTATTTACAAATTCTATCACTCTATTAGTTGGAGTTATCATTCATTGATAAATCTCCATTTCTAAAAAGTTTATTTTAGTTCGAAATAATTTCATCTTAGTGGGTGAAACCGCCAAACCATTACTCTTAATAATTCCATGAAACTTATTTAAAATGGCGAAAATGTTGTTCTATAGAGTTGGAAAATACCAACGCATCATCTATATATACAATGGTAAATTCACTATATACATTAAAAATATCATTCATTATATTTTGAAATTCTGAAGGAGCATTCTTTAATCCAAAAGGCATTACATTCCATTCATAATGACCAAATGATACTGTAAAAGCTATCTTATATCTATCTTGTTCGATTATTTGTATTTGATAATATCCAGACTTCATGTCAAATTTAGAAAATATAGTTTCCTTATGTAATCATGATATTAAATCTCTTATTTGGAATTGGATATCTAACCTATTTTTAAGCTGTATTTAATGGCTTATAATTTATCATTAATCTTGGGGGCCTCTTTCTTTTTCAGTGGCATTTTGAACATAAAATGCGGCGCAACTCCAAGATGATTTACTAGGTCTGATTAACCCCTTTTCTAGTAATTGTTGTATTTCTTTTTTACGTTTCTTTTTTACAACATTCCATTAATTCAGCAGTCATCTATATAGGTCTAGCTTTAATGGGTATTTATCTTTCATTAAAATCTTTTTCATACGGTAAAGTTACTATATGTTTCTTCCTATTCCGGAAAGCATTAGGATGATCTACACAAATGTTATCTTAAATTTTTTCGCTAAGATTTCTATTCTTTTTTTAATTGTTTCATTATTTATTTGTTCTTCAATTCTTTTGTATTTCATCTCTTGTTACAAATAGTTTATTTGATGTTGTTTCGCTTTTATTCTATTAATCTTAAATATTGAACTATCTTTTATAAGATTTATTTCTCTTTCTACTTTTGGGACTAACCATTCAAAGATTACCCCATTACCTTAGTTGTTATCCCTTTATGTGTTACTTTAAATGTACTAATTGGTTTATAAAAGGAATTCCTAAAATTACTGGTTTGCTTAAGTTTTTTACTAATATAAACATTGTCACACTCGGAAAATTTGAGATGTGACAGGTTTGGAATATAAGAAAGCCCACATCCCTGAAGCTTTACCAAGGTATAATTTTCTTCATTTATATTAATAAGCGTACTTCAAATCCAAAGTATAAAGTTTAAATACATTCTATATAACTAAAGTCATTAGCCATTTGCAGAAGTTTTTACCAATGACTCATATGCAAATATGACCTACTGAAAATTCTGCAACAGTACATATGTATAGTAACAATTCTATGTGAGGGGCTATGCTCCGTACTACCAAGTATACAACATTTAATTAAGGAAGGTAACGATCCTAACTACAGTTTACGTGGAGCTCCTAAAGCAAAATTCTAAAAAAAATACAACACAAAGTTGGAGTTATACATCATCATGGTGATTCACCGGCCCAATGTTTTATTTTCACATCAACAGGAGGTACTGAGTCAGCTACACTATCTGAGACCAAAAATATCTTTCTAGTGAATAACGCCCCATTAATAAAAGAAACACTAAATGAAATAATTTAAACAAATTTAACTTTGAATAATAAAGTGCAATACAAGACCTCAATTTCTAATTATACAATTATAAATATTAATGAAACTGTATAAGATCATTAACTGCACCAACGGGGGTTGGCGCAGTTGGGTAGGCAGCTGCGCCACAATCCTCCTTACCTGGGTTCAATCCCAAGTAAGGAGATTGTAATGTATTTCCGTTGGGAGCTCTCTCCCCTGGGGTCCCACCAAAGGTGGGCGTACCTTTCGGGCCTATTCGATTGGGGGCGCCAGGACTAGTCGGTTGTCGAGGGCCCATGCTGGTAAATCCGGCGTTGGCCTTCAGGTTAACGCCGGATACCTGGACGGTGGTGCAATCGAAGGCCAAAAATGGTCCAAGCATTCATAAAAAAAAAAGATCATTAACTGCATGAAACCAAATAAAGATAAAACAATTTTCTGAGTCAAATCAATTTTGAAATAATAGAAAACAATATTATCTTTCGTAGGACTTCAACAGAACGGATAGCAAGCGTGGACACACAGTCCACGAGGGTAACTAACCAAGCGCAGCCGAGGCTACAAACACAAGTGTGGACACATAATCCACGAGGGTAAATAACCAAGCAAACGCAGCACGAGGCCACGAAAAAAGCGCAGGTACAAGACCCACGAAGGACAAGCGTGAGAATGAATCTCACGAATATCAAGCGCAAGTATTGCGTCCACGAATGTCAAGCGAGCTCGAGATTAACCATGGTACACCAAGGACAAATAGTATTGCTGTTAGTAACCAGCGTTTTGTATTTATTTCTTTCAAAACTGTAAAATCCTACCAACTAATCGATAATTAATCCCTAATAACCAATCACCAAACCATAATCGCAATTAACCACACTATCTATGATAGGAAAATGATTTTTCATATAAATCAAATAACCCTATCATAGTTAGAAAAAGTTTACTCTAATATTTCAAAGTGTTATCCATGATAAAAAAACCAAACATTAACATAAAATAATCGCTATAATGGATAATAAAACACTTAACCATGTTAGAAAATGATTCCTCTAACATGGTTAATAAAAATTTACCTGATTCACAATTGGATTAACCATGTTAGCTAAGAGACCGCCTAACATGGTTAAATAAAACAACCCGTAATAACCATCTTTCACAAACAAGCATTAGATATAACCATGTTAGATAAGAACTAATCTAACATGGTTATTCAATAAAACATGCCCAATTCCAAGTATACACACATACAATGAGCCTCGGGCCTAAATACCCAAAATAACAGTTCAGTTTAACCATGTTAGTTAAAGGACCACCTAACATGGTTAAATAAAACACGTGTAATAATCGCATTCCATCAATCAAACATTCAATATAACCATGTTAGAAAGAATTGATCTAACATAGTTATTTAACCAAAAACATGTGCAATAATTTATTAATCTTAACAACTGGCCGTACAAGATAAGCAACAGAACATAATCAACATTAAATAATCAAATTCAAGCGAATATTGATACGGTCATCCAGAATTTAATATCAATCAAAGATATAAACATACGGAAGCGAATGCAAGCCTATATGTGGCAATATACAGTTCCAAAATAACTTTACCGGCCAACTCACCGGTTCCATGTGAACAGGTTGGCCCCATTCCCTCTCCCTTCGCCCTGGTCTGTACATGATCACCTGCAAAAATATAAATAACCACGGGGTGAGACAAATATGTCTCAGTAATCACTACTCAACTCAATATAAGAGTATGAGTGGGTTAGCAGAGCGCCTAAAGGGTATCACATTTTAAAATATTTAATTCACAATAAAGTGATCTATGGATATACAACTATATCATCGCAAGAATATCAATATACACCATAACCCATACTACCACAAAAGCAATAGCTTTAAGAACATATGACAAAGGTAAACATGAGTGATATTATGCTCCTGTCTATAATCAGGATGTCATCCTCCCCTCTGTCTATAATCAGAATGGGGACTCCCACTATCTATAATCAGGATGGAGATCTCCTTGTCTATAATCAAGGAGGCGGTCTCTGTCTATGATCAGAATGACCAGTACAAATAACCGCTCGGTTGGCCTACCGAGGGTTACATCGTGCGATTGTACAATGCAGTGTCATACAATAAGAACAACATTAACATCAATCATTCTCAAATGCTATAACATATATACCCTTCAACATAAAATATATTAGTCATCACCGCTACCATACCATACAGCCAGCCACAACAAGTAACCAATAAATTTCTCAATACCTGCATCATAATATGTAACACCTTAGATAACAGTCGTCCATCAATACTACCAGTCAGGCTACTAAATATTATAATAAAACTCAGGATATCTTCATATGAAAGTAGATGGGATTTTAAAGGTGCCCAATAGGCTCTTTTATATAAACATACCATTTGAAGTCCCACTAGCATGCTAATAGACATATACATATATATAAAGGGATTTTTAAGAAAAATCCCGACTAATATCACACACAACTAGATAGTGAGGTGAGAGTGATTACCTGGAATAGCCCAAAAACAAAAGAAAATACCAAAACGCAGAGTCTTTCGAGCTCAGCTCGATCCAGCAGTGTCTACAATCACTACATCCATAAGCTTTCTCCCCTATCCTTTAGTTCGCCGGATTTCTCGCCGGAATCCGCCCTTACTACCGACCCAAATCACACCACCACACTCACTCAATCTCTCACTCTCTCTCACAACGCACACATACACGGTTGTAGGAGGAGGAAGCGGAAAAGAAGGAAGGAATGAGGGAGGAAAGGAGAGGGAAGAGGGAGGAAGGGCGGCCGGCGTGCGGCTCGCCGGCGTGGCTGCGCGAGGGTGGAGGAGGGAGGCGAAGGCTGAGGGACGGAGGGAGCGAGAGGAATGAGAGAGGGAGAGAGTGACGGGAACTGGGGGAGGCAGATAGAGAAAAAAAAGAAAGAGAAAGAAAAGAAAGGAAAAAAAGGAAAAGAAAATAGAGTAGGGTAGGAAAATTAAACTATTAGGCCCCAAATCTCTCAAATAAAATATTTTTCTCTTAGATAAAATTCCATTTTCACTTCAAAAAATTTATCTTAAGTATCCACTAAGATTTTTCTCCCAATAAGATCTCTTTTGGGTCAAAAATTGATTTCTCTAATTCTAATTTTCTCAAAATAATGGAGAAACTAGGCCTTTAAAAATCCCTAAAATACTTCCATTTTCATGAATTTATTTATAAAGCTCTCCAAACCCCCTATTTAATCCCAAATCAAATCTTAAATCATCACTAATCCTTAATTAAATTATTGGGATGTTACAAAAACCATTTTCAAGCATGCATGGAATTGAATTACTATCAACCAATGAAGACCTTTCTCAGCTATTTGAAGTGTATAAAACATTTAAGAAAAATAATTATACGATCGTCTTAGCACGGGAGTTCTTACGTAATAACTTTCAAAATCTCTAGCAATTCCATGCATGAGTGTTCAATATAACCAGAAGGAGGAAAAGGAAATAATAATGAGTAAAACTCTTGTTCTATTACAATGTTTATAGTTAACGAGCGAATGAAATAATTCATTTAAACTAGCCTTATGAAATTGCACTTAAGAAATTTGGAGATTTAAATTAAATAAAAATAATATAACAAGCAGTAGCAATATGTGTTCTAAAATTCTAATGGGACGCTAGTCACTTACCTGGTGCGCTCACAATATCTTTATAATGCATTTCTCCTATAGACCTTCCAATAAACCACCATCATGCCATTTATTTACCTAGACAAGGAGAATCAACAACCTTAATGGCATCTTGTCCAGTAAATTTAATTTCTTCATTATTCATCTTGATGATATTTTTCTTAAATTTTACAATCATTAGCATACATTTTTGCTTGAAGGAACATCTACTTTTTCTTTCATAGACATTCTTCCCGAATTATTGGAGTTCTCAAATCATCACCTGACTCAATGCATAGTGATGACTCCCCATTTATCACTTTTTCTTTCATAGACATTCTTCCCGAATTATTGGAGTTCTCAAATCATCACCTGACTCAATGCATAGTGATGACTCCCCATTTATCATTGATTTAGGGCATATTTAGAATATATTTGGGGAGTCATCATTTCTAATTAATGTCATTTTAAGAGCTTTTAAGAGAAAATTGTACAAATCTATCATATGAATTTAATTTGATTATTTTTAAGAAAAATATGATAATTTATTAGGAAATTTAATTGGCATGATCCCCTTACATTTATGCATATTTGGATAGGTAAATATGGATATTCTAAGCAAGGAAGGAGAAGAAAATTAGAGAAAAAGTGTGGAGAAAGCTGGAACTCATTTAAGGAAAATTACTGAAAATTGTTTCTAGTGTCGCGACATTGCACCAGGATGTCGCAACATTGCTTAAAAATCCCTAAAAACGCACAGCTTTGTTTTTTTATCCTTTTTAAACACCTAGGGCACGAAAATTCATAGACAATTAGCCCCATTTCAACCTTAGAACCCTTAGGAATGATAAGATTCATCTGTGCACACAACTACAGAGCTAGGGTTTGCAAAATTGGAGGTTGAGAAGCAAAATTGGAGGAGTTTCTTGCCCTACGGTGATATATTCTTCTTATTTTCTTCAATTCTTACTACTCTTATGAATTGGACATGGGATTTCTTTGTATGTACTAGTTTAATTCATTCATGAGTAGCTAAATCATTTGTTCTAGGATTGATTCAAACCTTGTATGGATTGAAACCTAATTTGTTTCCTTTTCTTTTAGAATTTGATGATTATTTGTGTTGATTTAATATATTCTTAATGTCTCTATTTGACTGGCCACCTTTTAGAGCGATTTGTTCATTTAAGTTATACTCGAGAGAGATAGTTTAGGTGTAGAACTAGAGTAAATCATACTAGACTTGAAGTTTAAATCAACTAACGGATAGTTTGTTGATAGAATAGAGATATATCTATCAACCTAGTTTTGTCAGATTAAGGTTGACTCTTAATGCGTACTTTCATTAATTTGTAACAATAGATTGAGCAAGTTTAATGAAAAATATAGAATTGATTTTGACTTAAGAGAGCGTTGCAAGTACTTTAGAACCTTCGGCAAACACAAATTGTCATTTAAAGACTAAAGGAAGGGAAGTTAATTAGAGTTCATGAAATACAACGGTGAGAATTAATTATAGATTTAGTTCATTGATAAATTAAACATTTCTTGTTTGTTTCTTTATTTCTAGCTTAGAATAGTTTCCAAAACCTATTTTTTCAAAGAATTTGATTTGTTCAACTTAATTGAGTTCATTTGCCTATTGTTTGATTAGGATTTTAAAATAAATCTCCGTGGGAACGATAATTTTTATACTACGTCGTGATCCGTACTCTTGCCAGCGAACACATAGCTTAGAAAGATAAAAGAATAATCCAGTAAGCTTTGTCTATTCATTTTTCTCTCTTCAAACATCCACCTTGGATCACAATGTCTCCTAAAATTAAATTTCTTAACAACTGCAACTTAAAATGAAAATAAGCAACACCCGACTATATCTTATTCCTTCTTTTATACAGGCTTCAAAATTCCATTTAATGTCTTTAACTTCACCATTTTTTTTTCATGCGTGGGTACAGAAAAACAATAAATATATTGTTTTGGATTTCAATATGGAACTAGAAAACCTTAATCCAATCAAACTCTTGCTACACATTTTTACCAACACCTTGTGTGCGTCCATAATCAACCAAGATCATTAAACTTAACTACAATTAAAACTTATATCATACCCTCCAACAGGTTATATTATATTTACATATATATGCAGTTACATAACCTAAGCAAAAGCTCAATATACTAGTAGCACAAGTTTTAGATCTCTCCTCTAACAACATTGGTAAAGCCGGTCTCTTCCCAAATAAATTAAATACCATTCCCATTCTTTGTCTGCTTCACTAGTTTTTATCATTCTTATATCTTCTTTAAGAGTTTTAATTTCTTCTTGTAGTTCTTTCACTCCAATGTTTTATTCTGGTGTATTATTAAATCTTTGTAATATATTATTAATTGTTATTAGTGTTATGATGTCCTTAGGTTTTTCTTGTTCTTCATTATTTATCATATCTCTAATTTTTAATAAGTATTATTTTTTTAATATCTTCATCTGTGATTTTGTCTATTATTTCAATGAAGAAATTGATGTTTTCTGAAGATATCACATTAGTTCTTTTTTTATTACAATATTTGCAGTTACATAATCATATATCTAAGCATTCATTATCTGTTGATATATCATAATTAGTGTCTTCTTAGGAACTAGTTTCTTTTATTCCATAAATATTTCCTATATCTTCTTTATCATAGGATTCATAACTTTTTAAACTAGAATCACTGTAATCTTCATTAATCATAACCCTTAGCAAATTTGCTTTGTTTTCTTCACTTATATTAAGGTTTGTTATTTTCTTTTTTGTTTTACTATTTCTTGTATAATGACCAAATTCGCCGCATTTGTAGCAAACTATATCTTTCATATCCGTTTTATCAAGGTTTTTCCCTTATATTTTTTATTATATTTATTTATTTTTGGATTTCTATATTTTTTAAACCAATTAAACTTATGATATTTTGCATTTTTTATATCCCTTAAATTTATATTTTTTCTTATGAGATGGGCTCTTACATTTTCAAATCCATATTGTTCACAAAAATATCCTAATTCTTTACCTGTTTTTCTTACATTATGTGGTTTTCTTTGAAGTTTTAAATCTCTACATACCACTCTGTTCCTTATTATAAGTCCAACTACCACAAATTTTTTGTTCCTAAATATAAGTCCAGTTTGGAATCAATTAATGCTACTATGACTATTTTATCCCTATATTGGAAATAGGGAAGATGAGATAAAAGAGTTATAATACATAAAATATTATTTTAGCATCTACTATTAACTAAGGGTAAAGTTGAAAAATATGATATATTTAATGCTATAACTTCCACTCCTTGGTATGTGAGAAGTAGTTAAGGTAGACTTATAATAAGGAACAGAGTAGTATTCTTAATCCAACCTCAGTTATGAACGCGGTTAAATATGAATTAGCATATTAAATGAAGATCCCACATCAAATGTGAAATGTCGGATGTCTCCGAAGGGACCATTAAATGTGAAATGTAGTACTATATATTATGGAAGTCTGTGTTTGATGGATCACTTAATTGGACGCGTCAAACAAGTCCATAGATAGGTACATTTTGATGGGGTCTTTGTAAGTTTGTTGAAATGTCATGGGACACGTATATTGAGAGACCCTGTTGGTTAATTAGATTGACTAAGAGTCTTCGTTTAAATTTGTGAGAACGAAAGATTCTTTGCTCTTGGTTGCTATTTTGGATAAACAAGTATAAACACAAGAAATATTTGTTTAGAAATCGAAGTGTTGTCAGAAGAGCTAGCAAGCTGAAACGTTAATCTCTCTTGCCTTCGTCATCAGTTACCTACATATATAACCTATTTTACACTTTCATTTGACAAAATTCAAAGATAGAAGTGACACCTATTTCTTCATGAAATTTCACATTGTGCAATATGTTTGCATCTGAAATTTTTATTTTTATTTCATTATAAATTTACGAATACATGTGATTTTTCCATACATTATCTTTCTACTCCCTCCGTTACTAAATATAGGACCTATTTAGGGGGTGAGCTTATTCCTAAATATAAGACCTCATTCTATTTTGGGAAAATTCCAAAAAAAGATTCTCGAAATAGCTAAATGACAGTTTGCTATAACGAATTTCAGAAAGGATAGTTCAGTACAATGACTGAATTGTCCAACCCCAAATTAAAAGAAAATGTCTAAAATGACATTGGTTCAAATTATTTTTTTTTTACAGAAACACGTTGGTAATCCCCTATCCGAAGTTGGTAATCCCCCTATCCGGTTTTGGTAATCCCCTATACAATTCTGGAAACGAACAAAGGAAGTTGGTAATAACGTTGTTGGTAATCCCCTATCCCAAGTCGGTAATCCCCATATCTGGTTTTGGTAATCCCCTATACAATTCTAGGAACGAACAAATGAAATTGGTAATGATGTTGTAATTTGATAGAAACGTGTTGGTAATCCCCATATCCGGTTTTGGTAATCCCCTATACAATTCTGGGTACGAACAAAGGAAGTTAGTAATGATAATTTGAACCAATGGCATTTTAGACATTTCACTTAAATTTGGTTTGGACAATTCAGTCAATTGTACTGAACTGTCCTTTCTGAAATTCGTTGCAATAAACTGTCCTTTAACTATTTTGAGAGTCTTTTTATTTTGGAATTTTCCCTTCTATTTTTCTCTTATTTTCCCTAAATTATCCCTACTAATACTCTTCAATTAGCAATCAATCAAGAGAGGGGGTAGGAATAATGGAATGTGGTTAGGGTGTTTTAGTAATATCATGTGATTTTAACTAACTTAACTAGTATCCTTAATCTAATCAAATTAGGTAAATAGGTCTTATATATATTTAGAAATGGACGGAGTATTATTTATCAACAACTTATTTTAATATTGATCCTCTATTCTCTCTTTCTTTTCTTCCGTCAATATCCGTTTGTTTGTTTTAGAAACGATTGGGAATGGGATGAGAGAGTATATGTGAACGCAAGAAATATTTACGTAGGAATGTCAAAAAATTTGAAACAGTCATCACCTGGCTCAAATGATATGCATGTGTGAGGGTGCGTACTTATACTGTACGTTTATTTGACAGAACCATAAGTCTTAATACAGTTTTTTCAAGTTTAATTTTCAAGGGAAAATTCCAAAAAACGACTCTCAAATTATTAAAAAGACACTTTGTTACAACGAATTTCAGAAAGGACAGTTCAGTACAATTGAGTGAATGGTCCAAACCAAATTTAAGTGAAATGTCTAAAATGCCCTTGGTTCAAATTATCATTAGCAACTTCCTTTGTTCGTTCCCGGAATTGTATAGGGGATTACCAAAACCGGATATGGGGATTACCAATTTGGGACAGGGGATTACCAACACGTTTCTATCCAATTACAACATCATTACTAACTTCCTTTGTTTGTTCCCAGAATTGTATAGGGGATTATCAAAACCAGATATGGGGATTACCAACACGTTTCTATCAAAGTACAACATCATTACCAATTTCCTTTGTTCGTTCTCAGAATTGTATAGGGGATTACCAAAACCGAATATGGGGATTACCAACTTCGGATAGGGGATTACCAACAACATCATTATCAACTTCCTTTATTCGTTTCCAGAATTGTACAAGGGATTACCAAAATCGGATAAGGGGATTACCAACTTGGAATAGGGTATTACCAAAACGTTTTGGTAAAAAAAAAATTTGAACCAAGGGCATTTTCGACATTTCCTTTTAATTTGGGGTTGGACAATTCAGTCATTATACTGAACTGTCCTTTTTGAAATTCGTTGTAGCAAAGTGTCCTTTTGGTAATTTGTGGGTCTTTTTTTAGAATTTTCCCAATTTTCAATCACATTGCAAGTATTTCCACTTAGCGTTTCAATTTGCAAAATGTGTCTTTGAATGACTTAAAACATAAGAAATACACAAAATATTGTCAATTCTCCATTTTAGACGCTTTTGACACACTTATTCTTGTTTGAATGAAATATGATCAACCTTACGTACGTTAAACCCATAAGTTCTAAAGATTAGAAACTTAAGTGATAATTTTAAGAAACAATGATATATAGTAATGATCGTTGCTGTTAATCATAACATAAATGATTTAAACTTTATTATATTGTTAATATATAGTACTCTTTCAACATGTAATATAAGAATATAATTAGAAAATGGAACTTGTTAATTACATATTCAAGTAAAATATTGTTGAGTGAAGTCAGTCTCAATTCTTTATTGTATACAATATTTTACTATTTGACTAAGACAAAAAAAAGTCGAATTCAATGCATTTAAAATTAGTTAAAGGGTAGTACTTTTCGACGCATTCTAATAAGCTTTTCACTTGATGAAATGGAAATCTAACCAACGCACGGCTTGAATCCATCAATCGCCACAGCTCGAGAGAAGACTCAGTCCACTCACATGAAGGCACCCAATATTCAAGATCCACCTGCCATATAACAAAAAGAAAGCGATGGCTTTTTCATTTTGGTGAACGAAATTGATGGTTTTTAAGTGATCGGTTTCTTGTAATGAATGTGTGTTAAACGACCGTCTCCTCTGACTCATTCCACTCTTGAGATCACAAGACTTTGTTCTATATGTAATTTTTGACAAGATAGTTTTGATAAATAGGCCCAATGGTCTAGTCTATACCAATTCAATTCGAGGTGAGGTGATTTAGACCAGTTCGGTCCAAATAAATGTTGCAATTAAACAAAACCAAATCATATATACTAGATTGACTGGTTAAGCTAGATTAGGCGATCAGACCACATAGTCTAGTCTGATCCGTTTCATATGATTTTTAAAAATATTTTGTAATTTGGGTGATGTTTTTATATTTTAGTTGAATGTTGTTGGAGATTATTATGAATTCATATTTAAGTTTTAATGTTTTGGAATAAGTTTTACAAGATTGTATGCGTTTTTTATTGTCTTAATTGTATTTATCATAACATAATCTTACTTCCCATAAAGTAAAAAAATGAGGTCTTAGACTCCCTGAACCAATCCAAGTAAACCAGTGGACCATGTCAGGTCCAATTTGACCTCAGTTTGGAATTGGGCTACAGCAGACCTTGGGCTGTCGGTGCACAACCCGGTCTGGTATAGTCCATTCACCACTTTGGTTTTCACCTTGATAAATTACCCACAGGTGAAACGACATTGCAAATATATTATATATGCATGAGTGTGTATGGCAACAAGTGTTTTAAAGATCAAAGGCATATGCAGTGGCAAACCATGAATGCTTCTGTTGGTGTTCGTTTCTGTATTCTCTTGTTGTTGTCTGAAATTGTGGGATTATGCTTATGTGGAAATTCAAGCGTGGGATGCTTAGAACAAGAGAGGAAGGCTCTTCTCAAGTTCAAAGCAACCCTCAATGATCCATCACATAGGCTTTCTTCTTGGAATTCCAATATTAATGATTGCTGCCATTGGAATTCTGTAACCTGTGACACTCTCACTGGTCATGTTCTCAAGCTTGATCTCAAGAATCCATGTTACTCATCGAGTGAATGTGACTTTGGCCAGCAATCTCTTGAAGCTTCACAAGTTGATCAATCTCTTGTGCAATTGGAATACTTGAGTTACTTGGACTTGAGTGGAAACCAACTTCATGCTTCTCCAATTCCTCTCTTCTTTGCTTCTATGCATAATCTCAGAAATCTCTATCTCTCTAATGCCAATTTTAGCGGAAGAATTCCTTATAATCTTGGCAATCTCACCAACCTAGTCCATATTGATCTCAGCCTCAATGATTTCCAAGTCAATGACATGAATTGGGTTTCTGGGCTTCACTCACTGCAAAGCCTTAACTTGCTTTCTGTCGACCTTGGAAAAGCACATGATGTGTTCCAGGTATTTTACAAGCTTCCTTCTTTATCACATTTGAATTTAGCTGAGTGTGAAATTCCCTCCTTGATCCCTCCTCTGCACAACTCTCCTAATTTTACCCACATTCCAAAGATTCAAGTGCTCGATCTTACTTACAATTCACTTGAAACTCGCAGTCTTGATGTTTTCCAAAACATGACTTCTTCTGTAAGAGTCCTTTCCCTTTCTTTCAACAATCTCAGTTCATTGCCATTGTGGTTCAGTAAATTTGATAATCTTGAGGAATTAAATGTTGTTTATAATCGACTTCATGGTCCACTTCCTCCTGCTCTCCGAAATTTGTCCTCCATAAGAGTCCTTGACCTTTCTTCCAACAATCTCACAAGCTCTGTTCCATCTTGGTTAGGTGAGCTAACCACCCTTCACCAACTAAGTCTTTCTTCAAACAATTTCACTTCTTTAGAGTCCTCTTTATTTTTGATTCTAAAGAACATGTGCCATTTGAAAGAATTAGACTTCTCAACCAACAACTTCCATGGAAAAGCATTTGGAAGCTTTGAAAAATCTGGATGTGTCAAGTATGATCTTGAACAACTTAACTTGCGCTTTACTACATTTGAGGACTACCTACCGAGCTGGTTGGGGGAACTTGAAAATCTAAAGGAGCTTTACATATCAGAAAGCACATTTTTTGGTCCCATTCCTTCTTCTCTTGGAAAATTGTCACAGTTAACAAAGCTTGAACTTGTTAACAATCATTTGAATGGAACAATTCCTGAGAGCCTTGCACAGCTTGTGAATCTAACTTTCTTGCGTCTTGCCGGAAATCAATTGGAGGGGTTCATTCCAACCAGTCTTTCACAGCTGGTGAATCTGAATATACTTGACCTTTCATACAATCATCTCAGAGGCTCCATTCCACCAAGTTTTGGTCACCTTGTGAATATGCATTACCTTGGTCTTGCTAATAATGATTTACATGGTGATATTCCAGACAATTTTGGCCAACTTGTGAATCTAGTTGAGCTAGATCTTTCTTTTAATAGTTTGAGAGGGTCAATATCTACTTTCAGAGGATGGTCATTTGAGCAGCTCACAATACTGAACCTCTTTGGTAATAAGATCAGTGGATCATTGCCTGAAAATATTGATGAAACAATGCCTGTGTTGCAGTATTTGCTTCTTGGGAATAACTCCATGAATGGTTCGATACCAAACTCATTGTGTAAAATTGTCACCTTGATTCGACTTGATCTCTCAAGGAATGAATTGTCAGGAGAAATCCCAGATTGTTGGCAAGATCAAGGATGGGATGAAATAAACTTGTCATCCAACAAACTATCAGGTGTTATTCCAACCACATTTGGTAATCTTTCCTCCTTGCTATGGCTTCATTTGAACAATAATAGCCTTCATGGGGAGCTTCCACAATATTTAGTGAATTTAAAGGAGTTGGTGATTATGGATGTTGGTGAGAATCAATTTTTTGGAAGCATACCACCGTGGAATGGGGACACCTTTCCCATGTTACAAATTCTTAGACTGAGAGAGAACAAACTGAATGGTAGAATTCCTCCACAACTTTGTCAACTCGCATCACTTCAGATTTTGGACCTTGCAAGTAATAACTTAACAGGTTCAATACCACACTGCATTGGTAATTTCAGTGGGATGATTAAATCCAACAGCTCAAATGAAGCCAAAGTAAAATTTGATTCCAATTTTTTTACAACAAACTTCATTGATGAGTGGCCCACCCAGGATGTCAAGCAAGTTGTGAAGGGGACAGAACTTGATTACATCAAAATATTGAAGTTTGTGGTGAACATGGATCTTTCTGACAACAATCTGGTAGGATTTGTTCCTAAAGGTATAACTCAGCTTACTAGGCTGCATGGATTAAATCTGTCCCACAACCATTTGAAAGGAGAGATTCCTGCAAGAATAGGTGATCTCAAGTCACTTGAATCTTTTGATATCTCCAGGAATAATTTTTCTGGAAGAATTCCAGAGACCATGTCTAGTTTAACAGCATTGAGCCACTTAAACCTGTCATACAACAATCTTTCAGGACCAATTCCAACAGAAAACCAGTTTTTGACTCTAGGAGACCAGCAAATTTATGCTGGCAACCCTCATCTTTGTGGAGTTCCACTTCCAAATAAGTGTGCTGGAGGTGATTTGGATGATCATAATGTTCATGATGATGGAGATGATGATGATGATTCTGAGAAAGTGTGGTTTTATTTTGTGGTAGCTATTGGGTTTGCAGTTGGCTTTTGGTCAGCCATTGGTACTTTGCTATTAAAGAAGAATTGGAGATATGCTGTATTTCGCCGGGTGGACGACGTGGCAGACGAAATATATGTGACCATGGCCTTGAAAGTAGCAAAGCTGAAGAGGGTGATTAGGGGAAATCATGTTCATGTTTGACCACCTTCTACCTTCTCTTTATAACCGCAACCAAGTGTTGTTTTATCTATGTGTGGAGTTCAAATATTAATAGATGTTCTCTTTAGTTTTTTTTTGGCCAACAGATGTTCTCTTTAGTTACTTTACGTCATCTTAGTTATTTTTATACATATATATATATATATAAATAAATAAATAAAGAGAATGCCCTTTCTATTTCAAGTATATAATTCATTATGTCTCAGCTTTTTGTTTTTTTCTGTTTGCTCTCTGTTAGTGTTTTAGAATATGATGCGTTGCAATAATTGAACTAGCTCTGCTAGCTATTCCTTGGGTGTTCATGAATATTAAAAAACACATAACACTGCTCTTCTGGAAATGTAATTATTCTTTTTATTTTCTTATACCATATAATCAAATCAAATGCAAAAGAAAAAGTTGAGAACTAGCCTTAGTTGAGGTTGTGTATTTTTGTAATTGAGTTACTGATAAATCAAGTTTCGGAAACTCTGAAGCCTTAACGGCATCAATTTCAGGGCTTTCTCGATGGATCAATCACATTATTTGAAGATCATTATTAATCAATATAATGTCAAAACTTTTGGTTTAGAGTAATGAGGACATACTCTCAAGCTTCTTGGTAAAAAGCAGGAAGGATCCAGAGAATATGAACATCATCCAATATGTGAGAAATATAATTTTGAATTATATATAATTGGGTTTGGTGCAAATTTAGTAACAAAATATTTAGTTATATGCACCAACTATAATAATGTTTTGAAAGATATAAATGTAGATATAAATTTTTAAAATAGAGTAAAATTAATAAAGCTGTAATTTGTGGCTCAACATGCGTAAAATCAAATTTCATACATATAATTCAAAAATTAATTGTCTTTTCACCACAATTAAATCATATTATGTCTTCACCAACCAGCTATATTCCTTTTATCTCTAATCAATCATGGTTATCTCTTTCAATTACTATTTTAGAGAAAAAATTTAAAATATCTCATTTATATGCCTTCTTAGTATACTCTTTCCATACGAACTATAAAAGATAAATAGAAGATTGTTGCCAGTCTTAAATATAAAACTTTAATCTATTTTATATCTGATATTTTTCATTTTTTTTAAACCAATTTACTTAACTAAAGTAATATATAATATAATACGGTATATAATATTGTTTTATATTCCCTCCGGTCCTAAATATAAGACCAGTTTGACTTTTTTTTGTGGAAGTTAAGGAAGCAAATTAGACTACTAAATTATAACATATGTAATATAAAGTTAGATTATAGGTTAGTTTATAAGTAGAATAAATTAGTTTTGAGAAAAAAGATTTCGTTTTTTAGACTGAAATTACTTTTTTTGGACTTGAAAAAAAAGTTAAAAAAGTCATAATGATCTTATAATTAGGACCGGAGGAAGTAGTAAAGATTAGAGTCATTTCATTTGCAGCCTTGTAATACTCCTTTTTTTATGACGATAATACTTCTTTTCATTGTACTCATTTCGTCCTAATTTTGAGAAAGTTAAAAGAATAATTAAGATTGTTATATAATATTGTAACTGAAATAAGTCTTAAAAATCTTCTGTCATTTCATTTGTTATATTTAAGTAGTTTAAATAACTTTATCAATCGACCCAAACTACTTAAACAACTCTTGTATAAGAACTTACAAGCAACTTTTGAAAAAAAGAACCTTAATTGCACAACATGAAAAGTAAAATGCAAAGCATGATAGACAAACCACAAATTTATTACCAGATCCTTCTTTTCAAAAAATATTTGTTAACATGTCCTTAATTCCAATTTTCTTTATTCTTTTATCAAATTCCTTTTGCAAATTGAACAATTTTGAGTTAGAGTAATAACAATAACATTCTTCATCTCCATGTTAGAGTGCTTCCTTAATAATTTTTCGATATTAATTTTACACATGGGAAAGAAAATGGAGACAAATAATGCCCAAAACACGCTGAGATATAAACTTTCAATAGAATTTTACAACTTTGGGAACCTTCTTTGGTTTTTCATTAACGTTTTTAGATTTAGAGGGCTTCTCAACATTAGGTGCTTCATCTGCAATGAAGTCATCCTCAAGATCATCCCCGCTCACAAGTTTGGTCACTTGATTTCTGGGCCCTCCTTCGGTGGCTGTAAGAAAAGAGGGAAAATGGAAGTGATATTAGATTTAAACTTAAAGGCATAACTGCAGTATTATATAAAGCAAAATTGCAGTATTTTTACATCAAAAACGGATACATAGATTCAAATTTTCACAAAAAAAAAGGGGGGGGGGGGAATAGGGTTAAGTTGCATCTAGTATTGATGTTTTTCCTGTAGCATTCATTATCCAAAGTTTAGGATACTCGTCAATACTAAGAAAAATACTTTAAAAGCAAAATTGCAACGAGTGTTCCTAAAAAATACTTCGGGGTGCCGAATCCAAGTCAACCCTCGAAATAAGAAACTAAAACAATCAAGCTTCTTGCAGAAATCTTACCAGTATTCGTAGACCCATAAGCAGCAGCAGACTCTTTTCTCCCTTTGTCAGGGCAATCCTTTGCCAAATGCGTCACACCACCACATATCTTACAACAACCTCCCTGAAGAAAACAAATGATAATAAGTCGGTAGCCTCAGTTCACAAGGGGAAATGCTGTACAGATGTCTCAAAGGAAGAAAATCTTCTTAGTGTGTGTTTGGATTAACTTAATTTTAAATAGTTTTGTGCCGAGGGGAATTGTCGTGCAAACATAATTGCTATAATTTGAGGGGGGGGGGGGGGATGAAGAGTTATGAGTTATGGCAAAATACCTTTGGATAGATGCCATGGACATTTTTAGGGCAGTCTTTGCTCAAGTGCCCACGTCCTTTACACACAAAGCACTCAGCAAATTTTGTTCCCCCTGCATCACCAACAGAAAAATTTTATAACCATAAGAACTAAGAAAACAAATGAAACTACGAAAGAAAGAGATTAAAATACCAGTAAAACATGTTTGGGAAATTGAGATTTTATCAAAAGGCAGAAGTCAACAGCCCCGCCTTGACGGAGGTATTTTACAGCAATAACAACAAAGTCTTATCTCTCTAGGTGGGGAGACGTACTTTAACATCCTAAAAATTTTTTATAGAAGGCAGATTATGCGATGATCATAAGCAAAACGGGAGAGCCTATCCCAAAAGACAATTCTATTAGGAGTGAGAGCCCCTTAGACATATTAACCATTGTGAGATTTCTTAATGTGTTACTCAAAACAAAATTACCTATGTTCTAGGGCACTATAACTGAGAGACACATCCTATGTTGATTGATTAGGCATTTTATAGAATAAAACCCATTTGATACTTTATTTGTAGACTACATCATTCAAATATTCGTAGTAGTACTAAAGCATTAAAAGTTAGGGACAAAAGTTCAATACTCAAGTGCCAAATCAACAACCGACCGCTGAATAATAATAAATAATATGAAGAAATGGAATTGAGGTGCGTCTCTCTTCTTTAACTTCCCAATCTACCTGGGAAGTAATAATGTTATTAAAATATCCAAAACATTAGTGTCTCAATCTTTGTTTCCTAGAAGGGATTGAAAGTGTGAGTGAGATGGGCTTCTATTGCCATGTTTTTTGTCAGTATATTCCTCTAGAACCACAAACATTTGCCAAGTAAACCTTTTCTCTCATATAAACTTACTACCCGCATGGATGTGTATACAAAACTAATTGCATGTCTCCCTGAAGATAATGCGATTCTATAAAACAAGTCTTGAACTAAAGTGACAATATTGACTATAGGATAACCATATTTATCTACCGGAGAAGATGCATGCGCAGACAGATTCAAAACTCAAAGTAGATTGCTACTTCCATGTCTCATGATAAATTTAATTTGGGTACAAAGTCAGTGGCTCAGCGCCAATCAAGGCAAGCAAAATGCTAAGTATTCAACTCAGATCAACACTCCACCTATTCCCGGAATGATAGAGGATTTAAATTTTAAACAGTAAACAATTTCTGAACAACGGTAAGATCTATCATATTGAGAGATGGTGCAATCATGCAACTACATCATAAACAGCACAAATATTTTTAAATACCATCTTGAAGAGGCTGTGGACACTTGGAAAGTGAGTGTCCAGTTTCTCCACAATTATAGCATATTTTGGAATCACTGGCGCCATCTTTCACCTGAGGGCAATTCTTAGCTCTATGACCACGCTGCCTACAACGCAAACATATCTGCAAGAACCACGCTAATAATTGAGTACACATCAATGTGTTGTGTTAATTCAATCATCCTATCATTCATTTGCAAAGACAGTTGTCCTCTGAAGATACCATTCATAATTATATTAAGAAGAATAGGAGAAAGAAACGTGAAAGTGATTAAATTTCCCCACACAGATTTACCAAAAAATAGAACAAAGCTCGAACCTTATTCTTTTCCCACTCAGCTTTCTCAGGACAGGACTTAGCAATATGGTCTTTAGCTTTGCAGATGAAACAACTATCACCAGGCTTCATGCCAGGAACTCTAAGTGGGTGTTTTCTGAAACTCCTTTTAAAGGGTTCTTTGGAATCTCCCTTTTTGGGCTTTAGCAAATTCTTGGGTTTCTTCTTCTTCTTGTTGTCAGGGTCTTTTGGGGGCGTGGGTTCTGGTTTTGGGAAGAGGTCAGGGTGCTCTGCTTTGAATTTTTTCCGAGCAAGTTGCTGCCTTTGGCTCACCATCTTCGTTTCCGACACTCACTGTCACAATCAGTGTCTGTTGTTACGATAAGCTGAGAAGCTTTTTGCGGCGGAGGCGATGGCGCCACTACGGGGTCTGCGGTGAGGCAAAAGGATACTCTTACTGCCATATCCAGGGCTTTGTAATTTGCCAAAAAATTAAGGGCTTTGGGAACAACGGGTGTGTTTGGATCCACTCTTGAAAAAATGCCTTTTATATAAGTCAGATTGAAAATAAGTCAGATTATGTAATGACTTTTATGTTTGGATGGGTTGTATGAAAAGTAACTTATTTTTCATAAGTTAGATTGTGTATATTTGGATAAATTGTGATTAGATCTGAAAAATAAGTCAGAATTTGTAAACCTCACCTTATAAGTGACTTATAAGTCAGAAATAAGCTGTTTTAAACAGCTTATGCTTATTTTGACTTATAAGTAATAAGTTACTTATAAGTCATATTGACAATAAGCCGAGACAAACATGTAAAATAAGCTACCAACAAAATAAGTTACTTTTACCCCAAAATAAGCACTTATTTTTTTCAAATTAAGTCGAGCCAAACACAGAACAACAAAAAATGAGAAATTTTTTGGGCCATAAACCAAACGAAGCTTGTTTCCATTTTTTTTAGTTTTACGGGGGTGTTGCTGGATTTTTTCTTTTTTCTTTTCCCAATAGCTGGGTAAAAAGTTTATACTTTCTAGTTGCTTAAATATAAGATATAGCAAACTTTTTTGAAAAACCCTAAAAAAGTTAAATAAGTCATTGATAAATTGATTTATAAGAATTTTTTTCTCCAAACAACTTTGTTTGACTAGTAAACTTAAACTAATAATATACCATATATATTATGATTAACTAATTTATTTTGTTTCTTTGATCTTTAAAAAAAAATCAACTATGTCTTATATTCAAGACGAAGAGAATAATAAGGTAGAGTATCATAAGTTAAGAGACTATGGGTGTGTTTGGATCAACTTATGGAAAAGTGACTTATATATAAGTTATATTGAAAATAAGTCCGATTGAAAATAAGTCAAATTGTGTAATGACTTTTATATTTGCATGGGCTGTGTGAAAAGTGACTTATTTTCTATAAGTCAGATTGTGTATGTTTGGATAAGTTGTGATTAGATGTGAAAAATAAGTCAGAATTTGTGGGCACCACCTTATAAGTGACTTATAAGTCAGAAATAAGCTGTTTTAAACAGCTTATACTTATTTTGATTTATAAGCTGTAAGTCACTTATAATTCACATTGAAAATAAGCCGAGACAAACATGTAAAATAAGTTAACAACAAAATAAGTTACTTTTACCTCAAATAAACACTTATTTCTGAAACCAAACACATTGTATAAGAGGTAGTGTTTTAGATTTATGGAGTCACTCTGGGTTTTTTTTGTTTAAAAAAAAAAGGTGACTCTTTATTAAAAGTTGTAAGTAGTACTAAGTGTGTGTCTTTGTGTTTTTTTGGGACTGGGAATAGAGACGTGTGTGTAATGTATTGAAAACAAAACAGTCATTAAATCCTTTATAGAGAAACTTATAAATAGTTTCAATCAATTTTTTCTTTTCTATAAGATTTTGGTATGTTCAGTCATTTTTCCCTAAACTAGATTTTTCTCCCCGTGCGATGCACGGAAGTTAAAAATGAAAATGAAATAAATTAAAGAACATAATTCTTTTGAATAACTATTTTATGATTAAAAATGTTACTTGAAAACAACAAAAATTGATTACATATAGATATAAATAATCTGAATAATTGATTGCAATTTTTTTTTATAAAAGAGAAAATATGAATTATTTTTAAAAGGCTTACTGGAAAATTGTGAGTTATCAAAATACATATTTATATGTTCATTATATATTTGAAGACCACAAAAATTGATTTTATATGAATATAAATGATCTAAATCATTTATTACACTCAAATTGGATTCTTTCCTTAGGTAAATTGAAAGTTTGAATTTGAAATTGGAATTAATATCACTAATATAAGACAGCCATGAATGATAAAATTAGAATTTTAAATATGTTGAGACTTGACAATAGTAAATTAAAAGTTTGAATTTGAAATTGGAAGTAATGAAAGCGGGATTTGAATAGATGCAATTAATTTGGAATTTTCAATATGGTATACTTTTCCTTAAATTGAATTCTTTCCCTAGGTAATATTACATATTGTAAATAAAAAATATATGTATTGGTTCTTGCCTGAAATATAGCGATATATTTAAACATAATAATTAATTCCTAAACTTCAAAACCGAATATTGGAGATTGAAAACAAATATATATGATTTGAATTTTTCATAAACAATAATAAATTAAAAAGTATGTAAATGATCAAATATTCAAATAAGTGTAGTTTTTTTCTAGAGTTATGGCATATTATAAATGAAATATATATGTTTGGATTGTCGCCTAAACTAATGACTTATTTGAACTTAGTTATCAATTCGTAAATTTCAAAAGCCACATATTGTAGATTAAAAAACAAAACTTATATGGTGTATTTTTTTAAAGCAATAGTAAATTAAGATATATGTACATGAGAACTGATTTTCATCGGTGTAGCTTTTTAGCAACTAATTTATTTTTAACAATGAAAATGAAAATTCAAAACAAAAACTTTCCAAATAAAAAAATAATTAATACCCTGTTCTCTAATTTACTGACATATTTAAACACATTAATTATTTTGTAAATTTCATAAGAAAAATTAATAGTGTTGATTTTAAATCATATACATATATATATTATATGTTTTAATTGTTACCTAAAATAGTTACTTATTTGAAAATAATAATTAATTTGTATATCTAAAAAGTCAAATATTATATATATATATATATAAATATATGTTTTAATTGTTGCCTAAAATAGTGACTTATTTGAAGATAATAATTAATTTTTATATCTGAAAAAGTAAAATATTGCAGATTGAAAATAAATATATATTGATAGATTTTTTTATAAACAATATTACACTAAGAGGTATGTATGTGATAAAGAAGAGTATTAATATAGAATACATTCTTAAAAGTAGATATATATTTATTTAATCATTGTTCAATATTAAATAACTTCCATACATTTATGTATTTAATCTTTATTGCTTTGCTCAATTTTAAATAACTTTCAAAATTAAAAAAGTAACTTCCCATAAGTAGAAATATATGATGAGCAACGATTAATTATTGGCAATGAAATTTGAAATTAAGAATAAAACCTTCCATTATGACTTTGATTATGTGAACATGTAAACCAATAATTGAGTTAAGTGAAGATGATGTCATTGGACATGTGGATCAATAAGATTGTTGTTAGGAGCTTTCAAGAAATATATAGATATAGATAGTAACTACACAAAAATCCTTACATTAAAATTAAAAAAAATACAAGGTTGATTTTTTACTTTTGACTTCACCTTTAAGAAAGAGAATGAATTTGTTGGTTGATTTTTACGTCATATTTATTCTCTAGACACTATCAATCAATATCATGCATTACACTCTATTCATGTGTAGTAGTTAGTGTATACTGAAAGACAAATTATAGATGCATTTTTATAAGAAGAGTGGGGATATCTGTGTATACATATCACTGACTATAGTTATTTGTCTTGTTCGGCTATTTATATTTGATAATATCATAATATCCACACTTCATGTCAAGCTTAGAAAATAAAGTTGCCTTGTGTAATGGTGATATTAAATCTTTCTTATTTGGAATTGGATATCTAACCTATTTTAAAGATGTATTTAATGGTGATTATGTATAATTATTATATGATTTTAACCACCAATAATGGGAAATTAGTACTCAATTTAGGAGAATTCGATGGAATTAGGTACAATTGCATATATGGTTCATACTTAAGGAATTAATTGCATTTTGATGGTAATTTGAGCATATTACGCTTTTAACTCATGCATTTCATGATTATGGACTTAAAATACCTCACATGTACTTTAATTTCCCATTATAGGTGCAAAGAATGAGGCCTTAATTGAAGAAAAGGCGAGAAAAGCAAAGAAGAAAGAAAGTATCCTCGCCATGGACCCCCACGACAAGGCCCACGGCGAGAGTCAGAGAAAGAACCAAAATCTGAGTGCCTCACCGTGGCTAGCCATGGTGAGAGCCCAATTCCGAGTCTGATAAGGAAGCTGTCAAGTTATTTCCGAATTTTAAGTGATTGGGTCCTTTTCCATTGTTTCCTAAAGGATGAATTCGACCTCCCCAAGCAATTTAGGGGGAATTAGGAAGGTTTTTTGGTTGCCTATTTTGATCTATAAATATATACCCGAATTTCCTCTTCCATACCACCATTCTCACAACCATTCACCATTCACTCATTTTGATTCCTTCCATTCTCTTGCCCTCAGCCCTATGCACGGAATTCCCTCTTCTATCCATCCATCTACATCAATTTCACTCATTCCACATCAATTCCATGGCTTCCACATAGAATCTCAATTGATAATGTTCGAGAGCATGAGCGGCTAAATTCCTTATGGGGATCTTGATGGAGAAAGGCAACCGGAGATTCAATATTTCTAATGGGGAGTTATTTAGTTTCTCTTGTCTAAGTCTAATTATGTATTTCAATTCCTTGTACTTTGTCATATGTATTTGGTCTTGGAACAAGTATGCTTTAATGTTTAATCTTTCGTTCAATAGTCATGCATGTAATTAAGCGATGTTCTTTTATATGTTGAACCTAAGTGTTGTTTTCATGATATTATGCAATAGATACGCTTCAATTATATCTCATTTGGATTTCTAGAATATGTTGAATGCATGTGCGATTGTATGTGTGTTTAGACACTAGGTCCACGTTAGATGGTTCGATATACTTCTAACGAAAGTCTCTTTGCATGTTTATCATAATTCTTCACTACCAAGTTGGAACTTAACGATCGCCTATGCGATTAATTGAATGAACGATGCGCCACGTTAGTTAATTAAGTAGGTTAATTGGACTAAGAGCGATTGCCTTAGGTTTTGCATTAGAACTTGGTTTAAGAACTCTCATATCATCTTAGAAGTTAGGAAGGTTGCTTAATTTATCAAAAGACCCATGTTTTCCATATAGTTTTCACAACCTTATTTTACTTGCTTTCTTTATAATAAAAATCCCAAAAAGAATTTAATTTAGCTTTTTTACTGGAAAAAAATATCAAAACCCCCAATTTTATAGCTTTTTATGCATTTAATTTTTCTAGGGTAGTTCATTAGGCGAGAGACGATCCAGGAAAGCACCACTAGTGCAATCCTTTGTTAAAAATATTTTGCATTTGCACCTTAAGGCGTTTAGGAAGGTGACGAATCAAATGGCTTATAATTTATTACTAATCTTGGGGTGCCTCTTTCTATGTCAACAACATTTTGAACATAAAATGCGGCACAACTCCAAAGTGATTTACTAGGTATGATTAACCCCTTTTCTAGTAATTGTTGTATTTCTTTTTTACAATATTCCATCAATTCAGCAGTCAAACATCTATATAGGTCTAGCTTTAGTGGGTATTTGTCTTTTATTAAAATCTTTTTCATACGGTACTATATGTTTCTTCATATTTCGGAAAGCATTAGGGTGATCTGCACAAATGTTATCTCTAAATTTTTTCGCTAAAATTTCTATTCTTTTTTTAATTGTTTCATTATTTATTTGTTCGTCAATTCTTTTGTATTTAATCTCTTGTTGTAATAGTTTATTTGATGTTGTTTCGCTTTTATTCTATTACTCTTAAATATTGAACTGTCTTTTATAAGATTTATTTCTCTTTCTACCATTGGGACTAACAATTCAAAAATTACCTTTTTACCCATTACCTTAATTGTTATTGTAACAATATCCTCCTAAATACACTTTTAAAGTATACTTAATCAACTTAACTTATAATATAAATGCTAACTATGTTAGAAAAGAAATTAGCTCAATAGAATAGCTAACATAGTTAGAAAAAGAATTTCCATAAAGATTACTAGTAAACTAATTACCGCTCTAACTACGATAGAAAAGGATATTCCAAAATAATAATAAAACATATCGTAGTTAGAAAAGAATTTAGTCTTATAAACATGTAATCCATGTTAGAAAAGAATTTCAGTAAAACCAAGAGCCTAACATGGATAATAACGTCTTTCAATAACTTTTATTATCTAAATATCCTTTTAAAATCCTTTAGAGTCAAATCAAATCATTTGTTGAATACTAACTATGTTAGGAAAGGAAGATAACATATAAAAATGACTAACATAGTTAGAAAAGGGTTTTCCATGATATTTATATATATATATATATTATAGATTCAACAGACTAACCATGATAGGAAAAAGAAACACCATATCATGGTAATTAAGAGAAATCATACCCAAGATATTCAACTTCCCCGTAAAACCACCAATATTCATGGAATCATATATCAACTATAAATTCTCATCAATTTACCAATATATAATCCCTTCCATCACGCCAAGGCACTAAATCATTCATATTCTTTATAAAATAACGTTCCAAAATAAGTCAATAATGAGAGTTGCCGGGATTTGACCGGTTCCAAAAGAAATAATCAACAACCAAATAATTCCAAAATAATACATCATAAACAAATTAAATTCGAACTCAAATGACAGTCAAAATAAGTTTAATCATGCGAAAGCGTAAAATTATGCATGAAACCTAAGTGGCAATACGATTCTGTCCTGCTGGACCAGAATCACTCACTGACTCAATGAGAAGTTCCCGGATCCTTCCCTTGAATTTCTACTCCACTCCTAAGACCTGCAAAAAGTGAGATAAACGGGGGTAGCCCCAAACGCAACCACTAGCTACTCATCTACGTGCGGTGTATGCTAGCAAGGTGTCAATGTGGGAAACTATACATATATATATATTTGAACAAATTTGAAATATGAGCACATATCCAGACAATCGTGCAGAAATTCGTAACTAAAAAATCTTTTACAAACTCAAGGTACATCATTTTATAAAAGCAGTTCAAAATATATTTTACACAATCATCCATAACGTTCGTCCTGCGAAATGTTAGGTTGTCCCCCTACAATTAGGTGGACCAGAGTGGAACTCGACGGGGATCTCAACCCGTACCCAGAACCACGAAGAAGTGGAACTCGATGGGGGCTACCTATACCCAGCACCACAACAGGGGTAATGCTCGATGGGGGCTACCCATACCCAGCACACCGAAAGGTAGTACTCGATGGGGGCTACCCATACCCAGTACACCAATAATATAATTAGTCCCTGTTGGCCAACATGGTACCTCATCACGTGATGGCAAAAGTATCCGGTGCATCGATGTTAACTATCACAACATATGCATAACAACCAGAAATGCAATTTAACCAAAGCTAGGCACTTGGCCTTTTCCAATAATTCAAAAAAAACCATATAATGCAACAATTCCAAATCAATATATATCCTTTTCAAAAATGATCATCACAACACATGCCATTTTCCGAAGTACAAATCCCACATGACATTTTTATATAAAAATAACCAATGAAAATCATATCATACATATACTATCATAGTCCAGGGTTGAAAGGGAGTTTGAAATCCCTTACCAACAACACACCCACACATAGAACAAGTAGAAGCGGTTACCTGATAGCTGGCACCAATCTCACAATAGTGCAACTCCCCCGTGCAGACTCAACACAGTTCAAGTACTACACAGAATATACATATAATTATAATTCATAATCTACAAGAATAATTTCACACATAAGAATTAAATTAGTAATTACCATTTTCTAGCCCTCACTTGATAAAATTTCTATTCAACCTTTTTTTTTCCTTCCTCCTTATCCCTGATTCACCTGTAATCTACTTATACATAAATCCAAGCCTAAATGTTAATCTCTTCGATAACCAGTTATCTTAAACCTTAATATCCAATAATCTCTCAAAATTCATCACTAATTCCAACCAACAAATTCAAGCCTAAGTACAAATTTTTCAAACATCCACCAATTAGTTCTCAGCCTCAAAAAAATATATTCATCAATTCCAATTTATTTCCTCAATCTTCATATTTCAATTAAATCAAGTTCACACCTAATTAATATGCCATTTCCCAAATCAATGCTTACACTCAATCAAACCTAATTTAACCTCATTAATATTTTTGCTGGGCATAAACTAACTCCTTAAATTCATAATTCAACATCCAACATCCATAATCATAAAATTACCTACACAATATCCCACTTATTCCAAACTTTATCCACAAATATTTCCTTGGGTCCAAATTCCAGCCTAACCAATCAATTATACCTCCTATATGACCTTAATAAACATCTAAAAATTATCAATTTAACCATAAGCACCTCAAATCATCAAAAGCCCCAATTTCCAAAATATCTAAAAATCCAAAAATTCCCAATAATTAGGAAAACTTCCAACAATCAAAAATCTATTCAGAGGAACTCAAATTCAAGGTCCAAGCTTCAGTTTATTAAGCTTAGGACTCCCAGAAATACCAACTTAGACAAGGCCTAACTTTTCAAATATAGCAAATCGAAAAACTAAAGACATAGAGATGTAGAGGAGACTTACGGGGTTCCAAAAATGTACTTATTTGGCCGAAAAAACCACTATTCCGGCGTCAACGAGCTCCGATAGGTCTGACTACAAACTTTTTCTATCTCCTTCCTAAGCCACAGATCAGACCAGAAATTAGTATGGGAAGGTTGTATGATGTGAGAGAGGAATAATGGTGGTGGTGGCTTGCCATTTTCCGGCGAAAGTCGCAGGAAATTTCGCCCCCCAACCACTCCAATGGCGCCGCTGCAGAAAGAGAAGAGAAAGAAAAGGAGAAAAAATGGAGGGGAGAGAAGGACGAAGGACGAGGGAGGCAGTTTACGCCGGCGGTTTCGTCTCCGTCGTGCCACCCTTGGCCGGCAAAACAGAGGAGCACGGAGGGAGGGAGGGAGAAAGAGAGGAGGGGCGAGAGAGAGAGAGTACACACCGGGGGGGTCAGCACGCAGAGGAGAAGGAGAAATGATTAAATGGAAGGGAATATAAAAAGAAATAAAAGGAAAAGGAAAGAATTATACTATTAAACCCTAAAATTTTCAAATAAGATATTTATTTTGAGGTACAAAGTTCCTTTTACTTCCAAAAATTACCTACAAAAACCCCATAATCATTTTCTCCCACAATAATCTCTTTTGAACCAAAAATATTTTTTTCCCAAATTTATTGTCCTTAAAATAAGGGAGAAACTAAACCTTTAAAATTCCTCAAATATACTCATAATCCCCAAAATTCTCATTAATAAATTTCTAATTACCCCACTAACCCCAACTAATTTCTTGGGATGTTACAGTTATCCCTTTATATGTCACCTTAAATGGTATTAACTGGTATATAAAATGAATTCCTAAAATTACTGGTTTGCTTAAGTTTTTTTACTAATACAAACATATTCCTTCATTACATATATGTGCATTATTTAACTTATAATTTACTTGTAATTAGAATCATTTGCTGCAGATACATTTTCTAAAGTTTTTTCATAATATTTTGTAGGTATTAATCCTTCTTGTATACAATTTAAATCTGCTCCAGAATCTATTAACACCACTATTGTTCTTGAATATTCATTATTTATTACTAAGTTTACTTGACAACACCATATTTGACATATAATTCTTTTAATAATATTTACGAATTTTTCTTGATGTATAGTTGTTTTTATTTCATTATTAATATCTTCTGTTCTTTCTTTTGATTCTTTATCTATTATTTTATGATTTTGATATAAAATATCTAACTTAACTTTAATTTTCGTTATTTTTCATTCTTTGTCTGATTCATTAGTTTTTATCATTCTTATATCTTCTTTAAGGGTTTTAATATCTTTATATGTGATTTTGTCTATTATTTCAATGAGCAAATTGATCTTTTCTAAAGATAACAAATTGGTTCTTTTTTTATTACAATCTTTGCTAGGGGTGAGCAAACGATTTTCGGTTCAAAACCGAACCGAAAATCGAAAAAACTGAAAACCGAAAAATGACAAAAAAAAACAAAACTGAAACCGAAAAAACCGAATTATTTTCAGTTCGGTTTCATGATTTTTCGGTTTTTGGGCTTTTTTTTGCCTTTTTGTTGCAAAGTTGGGCCATACGAAAATTGAACAAAAAAATTAAAAAAAAAAGACAACATTACATATTCTTGAACTTTTTGCAGATTTGGGCCTTTTTTCTGGGCCTTTTTTGCAGAATTATACCAAAGCAAACTTGCAAGTAAAACCAGAATCTGGAAGTACCAAGTCTCCAGGCAGAGCATCACCGCCGACGCCGCCGACAACTTGAAGAACTTCAGCAAGTGCAACCCAGAAAACACCTGCGTTGAAAACCCCTGCCACATGTACCTACACTTCTCACTCTTCACAATATACACAAACTGTGCTATCATAATAATCCACCACGACAAGCTCAATGTCAAGGACGCCCCTAGCAATCCAAGCCCAGCCTTGCACACAAAAACCCAGCTTAACAACAAGTGAACCACCAGAGTAGCTCCTAATATATAAGCACGAGGAGCAACTATGCTCTGAGCCTGAGAATTTTTGGATGGGGAAGTTCACAACATAAGCAAAGATTTGAGGGATTAGTCCATACACGAAAGTTGCAGCAGCAGAAGCAATCCTCGGCGATTCTCCCAGTAATATCATAATCGGTTTAGAGAAGACGTACATGGAAGTCAATAAAATTCCCATTAACGATAGCAGAATCGTCGATCTCTGTAAGTAAACCCCTAACATTTTGTACTTCCCAGCGCCAAAAGCTTGTCCACAAAGCGTTTCCACAGCACTTCCCATGCCCAACTGTTCATCAAATCAAAATAAAAAGAGGAATATGAGGGAAAGTTGTGTCCTTTTTTAGGCCCCTGTTTTTTGGGTTAGTGGTAACAGAGTGATGAAGAAAAAAAGAGAGTATGTAGTACCATGAGGCCATAGGCGAAGACCTGGATACTGGTGTTGCCGAGGGAGGCAGCGGCGAGCTCGAGATTACCGAGGTGGCCGGAGAAAATACCAGAAAGAACGAGAGGGGAGCACAAGATGTTGGTGGGAGGCTGAGGCTGAGGCCGACGGTCTGATCTGAGGAAAGGAGTGAGAGGCTGGAGCACGAGATGGTGAGCAGGCGAGGGGAGAGGAATGAGGATGATTGGCCGATTGGGTGTACTGTAGCCTGTGGGTGGGATGATGAGTGATGGAGCTTGAATGAGTGATAGGCCTAGGGTTTGTGAGGAGTTAGGTGTAAAATCCTCTAAATTTTTAGATATGTACAACCATCATTTGCGTCCAGATAACACTAATATGGTACTAACTACGACAGAAAAGAGAATTGTGAAAACCGAAAGGTCTATCGTAGTTAGAAAAGAATTTTCGTTAATTTAAAAACCATAACTATGATAGAAAAGAGACTATCATAGTTATTAAAAGCTTGGCGGTATTAGTAGAGGTTAACTACGATAGAAAAAGAACAATGTGAAATATAAAAGCCTATCGTAGTTAAACAAAAGAGTTTAGTTATTTATAAAACCTAATTATGATAGAAAAATGATCTATCATCGTTATAAGGAATAAAGTACTAATTGAAAGTGAATTTTATCCATGATAAAATGGAAACGAGAGGCCAAATCAAAGTAAAGAACTATCAGCAAAATAACACAAAAATAAAGCCTTCAGGTATAAATGCCAGAAGGGACCGTCTTCAAGAAAATTAGTAACAGATACAGTAATCCAAAATAATAATTAAAATGCGGAAGCTACATGCATACATGCCTAGTCTATAGCACGTGGCAATATACATGAAATCCCAAATAATAAAACAACAACCTCAAATCAATGAGATTGGGTTGGCTCCTTTCCTTCCCGTCTACCCTCCGAGTTAGAACCTGAAACTGAAGAGTAACCAAATGAGACAAAGTCCCAGTAACACTTATTCTTCCTATACTGTCTACATGCATAAGTGTATGTTAATACAATTAAGTGGAGTATTTAACAATAATTACACATTACAAATACAAAAGAAGAACATCCAACAATAAAATTTTATTACATGTCTCATCACGTTCCTTAATACTCAAAGATTGAAAGCATATATAGACATTGATATAACTAAAATTTGCATGCATCACCAAATATTTACACGTTATGCAAATAATCCTCCGAAGAGGGTAACACACACTTTGTGCCTGACGGAAGCCACCGAAACCAGACTTCACCGTCGTCACAAGATATGATGGAACCAAAATCCTCTAACTGTGAGCCACCGAAACCAGACTCTACGGCCCAACAGAAGCCGACGAAACCAGACTTCACTGTCAGTAAGTCCATACAGGACATAAACCCAAAAGGTAACCCGATAGCCTTCGGGCACCTCATCACGTGAAGGGAGTGAAACCACACTTATACCAGGCGCCAATACCAACAAACAACAATATACATGTTACTTCAACTAGAATGATCATGTACAGGCTGGTTATTAAATACAATATGTCATCCACCACAATTAATCATACATATTCAAGTGCAACCACGCATATGCATAATAATGATCTTTATCAACATACAATTTTCACATCAAACTAGATCCACAACATACTATTTCCACATAACAGAGTGGTAGAATAAACGTTCACCGTTACCCATTTAGTATGGCATGCTAGCCCCAAGCTCCACAACTAACCAGTGTGGAGTTTACCGACTCATCATACAATAATTAGAGACAAGGAAGTGGTTACCTTATGGAATAGTTAAGTATTACCACAAAAGCTATACCGGTGCTCTACGAACCCAGATTAAAATCTACAACAACTGATCATGCAACCAAAATTTGAATTGCCAATTTAAGGTATTAGAAACATTCATTTAATTTCAATGAACTCTCTTAAATCACCAAAATCAGTTATCAAAGCTCATCTTCAAAATACACCCAAAATCCCCACATTTTTAAGACTTTGTTATGCCAAAATTCAATTAACCCATGTATATATATAGAATTTTTATGATTTAAAAATCACTAGTCAGCACTCAATAATCTTCTTGAAAATATAAAACTCTCGTTACAAATTTAGATCTTTGAAATCAAGATCAACCTTAAAACTTTTAACTTACAAAAATTATTTTAAATCCTCAGGTCACCCAATAAATAAATCCAAACCAGTAAAATTATCCTATTAATTTATCTTAACAATTTTATGGTCACTTATTGTCAATAATCAACACCCACTTTAAACTTATACCCAAAATTTTGCTCCAATCACTTCAACAATTTGTTCATTAGGAAGATCTAAATGAATAGAAAAACTTTCATGAAAAGAGTTTTGTGAACAGAAATAATTTTACTTACCAAAATATTCCCTAAAGATGTAATTCGGACTGAAAATAGCAACAGAAGGCAGACTGAACCGTCAACTCTCTCTCTCTCTTTCTCGCTGAATATGTGTGTGTGTGCGCTGTGTAGAATGAATGAGATTTTAGGGTATTAAATAAGCCCCTTTTCCGTAGGCCCCACAGCTCCTATAAGATATGATATAGGGAAAATTCCAGAAAAAGACCCTCGAATTACCAAAAAGACACTTTGATACAGCGAATTTCAGAAATGACTAGTCAGTACAAATCCGTACAGTGACTGAATTGTCCTTTGACAAATTTAAAGGAAAAGTCCAAAATGCCCTTGATTCAATTATAGGATTCCCAACTTCCTTTAAGGAATTCCCAACTTCCCTCAAGGGATTCTCAACTTCCAATAAGGCTTCCCAACTTCCCTTAAGGAATTCCCAACTTCTCTTAAGGGATTCCCAAGTTAGTTGTGCAAAGGGTATTTTGGACATTTCCTTTAAATTTGGGTTTGGACAGTTCAGTCATTGTACTAAACTGTCATTTTCAAAATTCGTTATACTGAACTATCCTTTATGTAATTCGAGGGTCTTTTCTGGAATTTTCCCTATGATATATCATATCTATTTTTTTTTTAATGAAAGAGGGAGCCACGTGCTCCCTCTTCAATCTCTTTATATATATATGGATATATATTTAAATAAAGGGGGAGCCATGTGCTCCTCCGTCCAAATTTTTTTTTATATTCATATTTTTTTAATTTATTTAATCACTAAAATTTAAATTTAAATATTAACATACAACTTCCCTAAAATTCACACAATCAGTTGGATTTGAACTTTATCCAAATATTTTTATTTTATAATATTCAAATATTTAAAATTCATAGATTCTAGGAAATCTCAAATTTAAAAATTTAAATCTCCTATTCTTTCTCTAATGATTAATTATTCATATCTTTCTCTTGAATTTAATTAATCCCTTAAGAATCACCTTAAATCATCGAATATCCATTTAAAATCTCAATTAATAATTATCTACAAATTTGGGATGTTACATTAGGCATATTGGGCTTCTGTAATATGGGCCTACTTTAAAATATAATATAATTGGGTTAATGGTTTGAGACTTTGGGCTTTTTTTCCCTCTTTTTTTATAGGTTTTCGGTTTGGAACCGAAATTTTTTTCCATAAACCATACCGAAAACCGAAAATTTCAAAAATGAAAACTGAAACCGAAACCGAGAAACCGAAATTCATTTGGTTCGGTTTGGTTTCCGGTTACGGTTCAGCTTTGCTCAGTCCTAATCTTTGCAATTACATCATCCTATACCTAAGCATTCATTATCTGTTGATATATCATAATTAGTGTCTTCTTCGAAACCAATTTCCTTTATTCCATAAATATTTCCTATATCTCCTTTATCAAAGGATTCATAACCTTCTAAACTAGAATCACAGTAATCTTCATTTAATCATAATCCTTAACAAATTTGCTTTGTTTTCTTCACTTATATTAAAGTTTCTTATTTTCTTTTCTGTTTTACAATTTCTTGTATAATGACCAAATTGGCCACACTTGTAGCAAACTATATCTTTCATATCCTTTTTATCTGTAAAGGTTTTTCCCTTATATTATTTATTATATTTATTTATTTTTGGATTTCTATATTTTTTTAAACCAATTAAACTTATGATATTTTGCATTTTTATATCCCTTAAATTTGTTTTTCTTCTTATGAGATGAGGGCTCTTACATTTTCAAATCCATATTGTTCACAAAAATATCCTAATTCTTATATAGGTTTTTCTTTCGTTATATAGTTTTCTTTAAAGTTTTAAATCTCGATATATTCCTAATCCAACCACATTTATGAAGGCCATTAAATACGGATTAGGATATTAAATGAAGATCCCACATCAAATGTGAATTATAAGTACCACTCCGTTCTTTATTATAAGTCCACTCTAACTACTTCTCACATACCAAGGAGTGGAAGTTATAGTATTAAATATATTCTATTTTTTCAACTTTACCCTCATTTAATAATAGGTATTAAAATAATATTTTATACATTATAACCCTTCTCTCTCATCTTCCCTATTTCCAATATAGGGGTAAAATAGTCACATTAGCATTAATTGATCCCAAAGTGGACTTATATTTTGGAACAAAAAATTGTGGTAGTTAGACTTATAATAAGGAACGGAGTGGTACTACATATTGTGGAAGTCTGTGTTTGATGGATCACTTAATTGGACGCGTCAAACAAGTCCATAGATAGGTACATTTTGATGGGGTCTCTGTAAGTTTGTTGAAATGTCATGGGACACATATATAGAGAGACCCTATTGGTTAATTAGATTGACTAAGAGAGTCTTCGTTTAAATTTGTGAGAACGAAGATATTCTTTCCCCTTGGCAACTTGCTATTTTGGATAAACAAGTATAAACACAAGAAATATTTGTTTAGAAATCGAAGTGATGTCAAAAGAGCTAGCTAGCTGGAACAAAGTGAAACGTTAATCCCTCCCTTGCCTTCCTCAGTTACCTACATATATAACCTATTCTACACGTTCATTTGACAAAATTCAAAGATAGAAGTGACACATGTTTCTTCAATAGCAAACAATCAAGAGGGGGCAGGAATAATGGAATGTGGTTAGGGTGTTTTAGTAATATCAAATAATTTTAACTAACTTAACTAGCATCCTTAATCTAATCAAATTAGTTAAATAGGTCTTATATATATTTAGGAATGGAGGGAGTATTATTTATCAACAACTTAGTTTAATAATGTTCTTCTATTTTCTCCTTCTTTTCTTCTGTCAATATCCGTTTATTTGTTTTAGAAACGATTGGGAATGGGATGAGAGAGTATATATGAACGCCAGAAATATTTATGTAGGAATGTCCAAAAATTTGAAACTGTCATAACCTAGCTCAAATGATATGCATGTGTGTGGGTGCGTACTTATTCAGTACGTTTATTTGACAGAGCCATAAGTCTTAATACAGTTTTTTCAAGTTTAATTTTCAATCACATTGCAAGTATTTTCACTTAGCGTTTCAATTTGCAAAATGTGTCTTTGAATGACTTAAAACAATAAAAAAAAAACAAAATATTGGCAATTCTCCATTTTAGAAGCTTTTAGCACACTTGTTCGAATGAAATATGATCGACCTACGTTAAACCCATAAGTTCTAAAGATTAGAAACTTAAGTGATAATTTTAAGAAACAATGATATATAGTAATAATCGTTGCTGTTAATCATAACATAAATGATTCAAACATTATTATATTGTTAATAAATAGTACTCTATCAACATGTAACATAAAAATATAATTAGAAAATGGAACTTGTTAACTACTGTGGTGGTCAAAAAACGGCTATAATGAAATTTATGATATTTTTAAAGTTCTTTAACGATTAAAAGATGAGAAATTAAGCGAATCACCAACAATCAAACAATGAGTATCGGGATGGTACAATGGATTACAAATAATTAAAGAAATAGGAAAGAAACAGAGAAATAATCACGAATACAAGATCAGTAACAATGAGAAAGCAATATGACGAGATCGCTGAAGTGCTCCAGAGAGTGATGAGTGTATTCTCGAATGTTCATGTGCCTTCTGCAGTGACTTCCACTTTGTTTTATTCCGTTCTAGCTTCGAAAAGCAGTTCCTGAGATCGTGGGCCTGGATCCTGAATTCCTCTCCATGATCTAAACGTTATCATCCTCTTGGAATCAAGTATCCCGAGTTTCTTGCGTCAGATGCGGGATACATTGTTGACTATCTTTGCTTGTAGCCACGTGTCCCTCCATCTTCGTGTAAAACCGTTTCTGGGTGTGGGCTGCACTTGTTGGCCAGTCAGGTTCAGTGTTGCGCGGCGCAGGTTAGATCCAGAATGAGAACCTTGTGTTTGGGCCCAGTATAAATGTGTTATTTCGTCTTGATGGTCGCTGCTTTGTGGGCTTCATTTCCCGGCACAATCCGATAGACATACCTCTTGGGACTAGGAGGACGAATTTATGGCCCCACAACTACATATTCAAGTAAAATATTGTTGAGTCAAGTCAGTCGCAATTCTTTATTATATACAATATTTTACTATTTGACTATAACAAAAAAAAGTCGAATTCATGCATTTAAAATTAGTTAAAGGGTAGTTCTTTTCGACGTCATTGTAATAAGCTTTTCACTTGATGAAATGGAAATCTAATCAACCCACGGTTTGAATCCCTCGCATAGGGCTAGACCAGACCTTGGGCTGTCCGTGCACAACCCGGTTTGACATAGCCCATGCACCACTTTGGTTTTCACCTTGATAAATTACCCACAAGTGAAACAACATTGCGAACATATTATATATGCATGAGTGTGTATGGCAACAAGTGTTTTAAAGATCAAAGGCATATGCACAGGCAAACCATGAATGCTTCTGTGGGTGTTCGTTTCTCTATTCTCTTGTTGTTGTCTGAAATCGTGGGATTATGCTTATGTGTAAATTCAAACGTGGGATGCTTAGAACAAGAGAGGAAGGCTCTTCTCAAGTTCAAAGCAACGCTCATTGATCCATCACATAGGCTTTCTTCTTGGAATTCCAATATTAATGATTGCTGCCATTGGAATTCTGTAACCTGTGACATTGTCACTGGTCATGTTCTCAAGCTTGATCTCAAGAATCCATGTTACTCATCGAGTGAATGTGACTTTGGCCAACAATCTCTTGAAGCTTCACAAGTTGATCACTCTCTTGTGCAATTGGAATACTTGAGTTACTTGGACTTGAGTGGAAACCAATTTCATGCTTCTCCAATTCCTCTCTTCTTTGCTTCTATGCATAATCTCAGAAATCTCTATCTCTCTAATGCAAATTTTAGTGGAAGGATTCCTTATAACCTTGGCAATCTCACCAACCTACTCCATATTGATCTCAGCCTCAATGATTTCCAAGTCAATGACATGAATTGGGTTTCTGGGCTTCACTCACTGCAAAGCCTTAACTTGCTTTCTGTCGGCCTTGGGAAGGCACATGATGTGTTCCAGGTATTTTACAAGCTTCCTTCTTTATCACATTTGAAATTAGCTGAGTGTGAAATTCCCTCCTTGATCCCTCCTCTTCACTACTCCCCTAATTTTACCCACATTCCAAAGATTCAAGTGCTCGATCTTACTTACAATTCACTTGAAACTCGCAGTCTTGATGTTTTCCAAAACATGACTTCTTCTGTAACAGTCCTTTCCCTTTCTTTCAACAATCTCAGTTCATTGCCATTGTGGTTCAGTAAATTTGATAAGCTTGAGGAACTAAATGTTGCTTATAATCGACTTCGTGGTCCACTTGCTCCTGCTCTCCGAAATTTGTCCTCCATAAGAGTCCTTGACCTTTCTTCCAACAATCTCACAAGCTCTGTTCCATCTTGGTTAGGTGAGCTAACCACCCTTCACCAACTAAGTCTTTCCTCAAACAATTTCACTTCTTTAGAATCCTCTCTATCTTTGATTCTAAAGAACATGTGTCATTTGAAAAGATTAGACTTCTCAACCAACAACTTCCATGGAAAAGCATTTGGAAGCTTTGAAAAATCTGGATGTGTCAAGTATGATCTAGAAGAACTTGACTTGAGCAATAATAGATTTGAGGACTACCTACCGAGCTGGTTGGGAGAACTTGAAAATCTAAAGGAGCTTCGCATATCAAACAGCACAGTTTTTGGTCCCATTCCTTCTTCTCTTGGAAAATTGTCACAGTTGACAACGCTTGATCTTGTTGACAATCATTTGAATGGAACTATTCCTGAGAGCCTTGCACAGCTTGTGAATCTAACTTTCTTTCGTCTTTCCGGAAATCAATTGGAAGGGTATATTCCAACCTGTCTTTCACAGCTGGTGAATCTGGGTCTACTTGACCTTTCAAGGAATCATCTCAGAGGCACCATTCCACCAAGTCTGGGTCACCTTGTGAATTTGCATTACCTTGGTCTTACTAATAATGATTTACATGGTGATATTCCAGACAATTTTGGCCAACTTGTGAATCTAGTTGAGCTACATCTTTCTTTCAATAGTTTGAGAGGATCAATGTCTACTTTCAGAGGATGGTCGTTTGAGCAGCTCACAATACTGAACCTCTTTGGTAATAAGATCAGTGGATCATTGCCTGAAAATATTGATGAAACAATGCCTGAGTTGCAGTATTTGCTTCTTGGGAATAACTCCATGAATGGTTCAATACCAAACTCATTGTGTAAAATTGTCACCTTGATTCGACTCGATCTCTCAAGGAATGAATTGTCAGGAGAAATCCCAGATTGTTGGCAAGATCAAGGATGGGATGAAATAAACTTGTCATACAACAAACTATCAGGTGCTATTCCAACCACATTTGGTAATCTTTCCTCCTTGCTGTGGCTGCATTTGAACAATAATAACCTTCATGGGAATCTTCCACTATATTTATTGAATTTAAAGCAGTTGGTGATTATGGATGTTGGTGAGAATCAATTGTTTGGAAGTATACCACCGTGGAATGGGGACACCTTTCCCATGTTACAAATTCTTAGACTGAGACAGAACAAACTGAATGGTAGAATTCCTCCACAACTTTGCCAACTCGCATCACTTCAGATTTTGGACCTTGCAAGTAATAACTTAGTTGGTTCACTACCTCACTGCATTGGTAATTTCAGTGGGATGATTAAATCCAACAGCTCAAATGAAGCCAAAGTAAAATTTGATTTAAATTTTTTTACATCAAACTTCATTGATGAGTGGCCCTCCCAGGATGTCAAGCAAGTTGTGAAGGGGACAGAACTTGATTACATCAAAATATTGAAGTTTGTGGTGAACATGGATCTTTCTGACAACAATCTGGTAGGATTTGTTCCTAAAGGTATAACTCAGCTCACTAGGCTGCATGGCTTAAATCTGTCCCACAACCATTTGAAAGGAGAGATTCCTGCAAGAATAGGTGATCTTAAGTCACTTGAATCTTTTGATATCTCCAGGAATAATTTTTCTGGAAGAATTCCAGAGACCATGTCTAGTTTAACAGCATTGAGCCATTTAAACCTGGCATACAACAATCTTTCAGGACCAATTCCAACAGAAAACCAGTTTTTGACTCTAGGAGACCAGCAAATTTATGCTGGCAACCCTCATCTTTGTGGAGTTCCACTTCCAAATAAGTGTACTGGAGGTGATTTGGATGATCATAATGTTCATGATGATGGAGATGATTCTGAGAAAGTGTGGTTTTATTTTGTGGTAGCTATTGGGTTTGCAGTTGGCTTTTGGTCAGCCATTGGTACTTTGCTATTAAAGAAGAATTGGAGATATGCTGTATTTCGCCGGGTGGACGACGTGGCAGACGAAATATATGTGACCATGGCCTTGAAAGTAGCAAAGCTGAAGAGGGTGATTAGGGGAAATCATGTTCATGTTTGACCTCCTTCTACCTTCTCTTTATAACTGCAACCAAGTGTTGTTTTATCTATGTGTGGAGTTCAAATATTAATAGATGTTCTCTTTAGTTACTTTACGTAATCTTCGCTATTTATATATATATATATATATAAATATAAATAAATAAATAAAGAGAATGCCCTTTCTATTTCAAGTATATAATTCATTATGTCTCAGCTTTTTGTTTTTTTCTGTTTGCTCTCTATTAGTGTTTTAGAATATGATGCGTTGCAATAATTGAACTAGCTCTGCTAGCTATTCCTTGGGTGTTCATGAATATTAAAAAACACATAACACTGCTCTTCTGGAAATGTAATTATTCTTTTTATTTTCTTATACCATATAATCAAATCAAATGCAAAAGAAAAAGTTGAGAACTAGCCTTAGTTGAGGTTGTGTATTTTTGTAATTGAGTTACTGATAAATCAAGTTTCGGAAACTCTGAAGCCTTAACGGCATCAATTTCAGGGCTTTCTCGATGGATCAATCACATTATTTGAAGATCATTATTAATCAATATAATGTCAAAACTTTTGGTTTAGAGTAATGAGGACATACTCTCAAGCTTCTTGGTAAAAAGCAGGAAGGATCCAGAGAATATGAACATCATCCAATATGTGAGAAATATAATTTTGAATTATATATAATTGGGTTTGGTGCAAATTTAGTAACAAAATATTTAGTTATATGCACCAACTATAATAATGTTTTGAAAGATATAAATGTAGATATAAATTTTTAAAATAGAGTAAAATTAATAAAGCTGTAATTTGTGGCTCAACATGCGTAAAATCAAATTTCATACATATAATTCAAAAATTAATTGTCTTTTCACCACAATTAAATCATATTATGTCTTCACCAACCAGCTATATTCCTTTTATCTCTAATCAATCATGGTTATCTCTTTCAATTACTATTTTAGAGAAAAAATTTAAAATATCTCATTTATATGCCTTCTTAGTATACTCTTTCCATACGAACTATAAAAGATAAATAGAAGATTGTTGCCAGTCTTAAATATAAAACTTTAATCTATTTTATATCTGATATTTTTCATTTTTTTAAACCAATTTACTTAACTAAAGTAATATATAATATAATACGGTATATAATATTGTTTTATATTCCCTCCGGTCCTAAATATAAAACCAGTTTGACTTTTTTTTGTGGAAGTTAAGGAAGCAAATTAGACTACTAAATTATAACATATGTAATATAAAGTTAGATTATAGGTTAGTTTATAAGTAGAATAAATTAGTTTTGAGAAAAAAGATTTCGTTTTTTAGACTGAAATTACTTTTTTTGGACTTGAAAAAAAAATTAAAAAAGTCATAATGATCTTATAATTAGGACCGGAGGAAGTAGTAAAGATTAGAGTCATTTCATTTGCAGCCTTGTAATACTCCTTTTTTATGACGATAATACTTCTTTTCATTGTACTCATTTCGTCCTAATTTTGAGAAAGTTAAAAGAATAATTAAGATTGTTATATAATATTGTAACTGAAATAAGTCTTAAAAATCTTCAGTCATTTCATTTGTTTTATTTAAGTAGTTTAAATAACTTTATCAATCGACCCAAACTACTTAAACAACTCTTGTATAAGAACTTACAAGCAACTTTTGAAAAAAAGAACCTTAATTGCACAACATGAAAAGTAAAATGCAAAGCATGATAGACAAACCACATATTTATTACCAGATCCTTCTTTTCAAAAAATATTTGTTAACATGTCCTTAATTCCAATTTTCTTTATTCTTTTATCAAATTCCTTTTGCAAATTGAACAATTTTGAGTTAGAGTAATAACAATAACATTCTTCATCTCCATGTTAGAGTGCTTCCTTAATAATTTTTCGATATTAATTTTACACATGGGAAAGAAAATGGAGACAAATAATGCCCAAAACACGCTGAGATATAAACTTTCAATAGAATTTTACAACTTTGGGAACCTTCTTTGGTTTTTCATTAACGTTTTTAGATTTAGAGGGCTTCTCAACATTAGGTGCTTCATCTGCAATGAAGTCATCCTCAAGATCATCCCCGCTCACAAGTTTGGTCACTTGATTTCTGGGCCCTCCTTCGGTGGCTGTAAGAAAAGAGGGAAAATGGAAGTGATATTAGATTTAAACTTAAAGGCATAACTGCAGTATTATATAAAGCAAAATTGCAGTATTTTTACATCAAAAACGGATACATAGATTCAAATTTTCACAAAAAAAAAGGGGGGGGGGGGAATAGGGTTAAGTTGCATCTAGTATTGATGTTTTTCCTGTAGCATTCATTATCCAAAGTTTAGGATACTCGTCAATACTAAGAAAAATACTTTAAAAGCAAAATTGCAACGAGTGTTCCTAAAAAATACTTCGGGGTGCCGAATCCAAGTCAACCCTCGAAATAAGAAACTAAAACAATCAAGCTTCTTGCAGAAATCTTACCAGTATTCGTAGACCCATAAGCAGCAGCAGACTCTTTTCTCCCTTTGTCAGGGCAATCCTTTGCCAAATGCGTCACACCACCACATATCTTACAACAACCTCCCTGAAGAAAACAAATGATAATAAGTCGGTAGCCTCAGTTCACAAGGGGAAATGCTGTACAGATGTCTCAAAGGAATAAAATCTTCTTAGTGTGTGTTTGGATTAACTTAATTTTAAGTAGTTTTGTGCCGAGGGGAATTGTCGTGCAAACATATCTGCTATAATTTGGGGGGGGGGATGAAGAGTTATGAGTTCTGGCAAAATACCTTTGGATAGATGCCATGGACATTTTGAGGGCAGTCTTTGCTCAAGTGCCCACGTCCTTTACACACAAAGCACTCAGCAAATTTTGTTCCCCCTGCATCACCAACAGAACAGTTTTATAATCATGAGAACTAAGAAAACAAATGAAACTACGAAAGAAAGAGATTAAAATACCAGTAAAACATGTTTGGGAAATTGAGATTTTATCAAAAGGCAGAAGTCAACAGCCCGGCCTTGACAGAGGTATTTTACAGCAATAACAACAAAGTCTTATCTCCCTAGGTGGGGAGACGTACTTTAACATCCTAAAAAAATTTTATAGAAGGCAGATTATACGATGATCATAAGCAAAAAGGGAGAGCCTATCTCAAAAGACCAGCCTATTAGGAGTGAGAGCCCCTTAGACATATTAACCATTGTGAGATTTCTTAATGTGTTACTCAAAACAAAATTACCTATGTTCTAGGGCACTATAACCGAGAGACACATCCTATGTTGATCGATTAGGCATTTTATAGAATAAAACCCATTTGATACTTTATTTGTAGACTAAATCATTCAAATATTAATAGTAGTACTAAAGCATAAAAGTTAGGGACGAAAGTTCAATACTTAAGTACCAAATCAACAACCGACCGCTAAATAATAATAAATAATATGAAGAAATGGAATTGAGGTGCGTCTCTCTTCTATAACTTCCCAATCGACCTGGGAAGTAATAATGTTATTAAAATATACAAAACCTTAGTGTCTCAATCTTTGTTTCCTAGAAGGGATTGAAAGTGTGAGTGAGATAAGCTTCTATTGCCATGTTTTTTGTCAGTATATTCTTCTAGAACCACAAACATTTGCCAGTAAACCTTTTTTCTCACGTAAACTTACTACCCGCATGGATGTGTATGCAAAACTAATTGCATGTCTCCCTGAAGATAATGTGATTCTATAAAACAAGTCTTGAACTAAAGAGACAATATTGACTCCTTGAGAGAAATTCTATAGGATAACCATATTTATCTACCGGAGAAGATGCATGCGCAGATAGATTCAAAACTCAAAGGAGATTGCTACTTCCATGTTTCATGATAAATTTAATTTGGGTACAAAGTCAGTGCCAATCAAGACAAGCAAAAACTAAGTATTCAACTCAGATTAAGACTCCACCTATTCCCGGAATGACTGAGGAATTAAATTAAAAAACAGCAACCAATTTCTGAACAGTAGTATAATCTATCATATTGAGAGGTGATGCAATCATGCAACCACATGATAAACAGACAAATATTTTTAAATACCATCTTGAAGAGGCTGTGGACATTTTGAAAGTGAGTGTCCAGTTTCTCCACAATTATAGCATATTTTGGAATCACTGGCGCCATCTTTCACCTGAGGGCAATTCTTAGCTCTATGACCACGCTGCCTACAACGCAAACATATCTGCAAGAACCACGCTAATCATTGAGTACACATCAATGTGTTATGTTAATTCAATCATCCTATCATTCATCTGCAAAGACAGTTGTCCTCTGAAGATACCATTCATAATTTATAATTATATTAAGAAGAATAGGAGAAAGAAACGTGAAAGTGATTAAATTTCCCCACACAGATTTACCAAAAAATAGAACAAAGCTCGAACCTTATTCTTTTCCCACTCAGCTTTCTCAGGACAGGACTTAGCAATATGGTCTTTAGCTTTGCAGATGAAACAACTATCACCAGGCTTCATGCCAGGAACTCTAAGTGGGTGTTTTCTGAAACTCCTTTTAAAGGGTTCTTTGGAATCTCCCTTTTTGGGCTTTAGCAAATTCTTGGGTTTCTTCTTCTTCTTGTTGTCAGGGTCTTTTGGGGGCGTGGGTTCTGGTTTTGGGAAGAGGTCAGGGTGCTCTACTTTGAATTTTTTCCGAGCAAGTCGCTGCCTTTGGCTCACCATCTTCGTTTCCGACACTCACAATCAGTGTCTGTTGTTACGATAAGCTGGGAAGCTTTTTGCGGCGGAGGCGATGGCGCCACTACGTGGTCTGCGGTGAGGCAAAAGGATACTCTTAGTGCCAAATCCAGGGCTTTGTAATTTCCCAAAAAATTAAGGGCTTTGGGAACAACAACAAAAAATGAGACTTTTTTTGGGCCATAAACCAAACGAAGCTTGTTTCCATTTTTTTGTTTTGTGGGTTGTTGGTGGATTTTTTTTTTTTTTTTTTCTTCCAATAGCTGGGTGAAAAGTTTATACTTTCTACTATCTTAAATATAAGATATAGCTGATTTTTTTTAAAAAACCCTAAGAAAATTAAACAAGTCATTAATAAATTGATTTATAAGAATTTTTTTCTCCAAACAACTTTGTTTGACTAATAAACTAAAACTAATAATATACCATATATATTATGATTAACTAATTTATTTTGTATCTTTAATCTTTCAAAAAATAAAGTTAACTATATCTTATATTAAGATGGAGAGAGTAATAAGGTAGACTATCATAGGGGTGAGCAATGGGCGGGCTGGGTAACCCGAAGTCTAACCCATCGCCCGCCCACTTAATATTAGATGGGTATGGGTTAGCCCATGCCCGAGCCTCAACCCATTCAAGCCCGAACTAAATGGGTTCGGGTTAAATGGGCGGGTTAAATGGGTTATGGGAAAACCCATTAATCTCTTGACCTATTTTTTTATTATTACAAATTTCTAAATTTCTTATCAAAGTTAATAATTCAAGCATCACATTCACATATTAAAAGTGACAGCAAGATTAACTCCACATCCATATTTACATCATAGTTTGTTGCACAAAAGAACTTAAATTTAGATAAATACCATAATTACATGAATGCTACTGACTCACTCTTAATACTCATGGACAAAATAAAAAAAATTGAAATATATATATATAAATGGGCAGCCCGAGGGTGCACAAAAGAATTTAAATTTAGATAAATATCACAATTACAGGAATGCTACTGACTCACTCTCAATACTCATGGACAAAATTAAAACAAATTAAAAATATATATATAAATGGGCGGGTATGGGCAGCCCGAGGGTGTGCCCATCGCCCGCCCATTTAATTTTTAAATGGGCTGGATTTGCACCCGCCCATCATGGGCTTTAATTGGGCGGGCTTTAAATGGGTAAAAATTGTGGGTAGTGGGTTAGCCCATCGGGTTTCGGGTATTTTGCTCAGCCCTAGACTATCATAAGTTAAGAAGCTATAAGAGGTAGTGTTTTAGATTTATGGAGTCACTACGGTTTTTTTTTTAAAAAAGGCGACCTTTATTAAAAGTTGTAAGTACTAAGTGTGTGTCTTTGTGTTTTTTGGGACGGGGAATGGAGACGTGTGTCGGTGTGTGCAATGTGTTGAAAACAGTCATTAATTCTTTTATAGATTATAGATAAACTTATAAATAGTTTCAATCAATTTTTCCTTTTTTATAAGATTTTGGTATGTTCAGTCATTTTTCCCTAAATAGTAACTACACAACAATCCTTACATTAAAATTAAAAAAATACAAGGTTGATTTTTACTTTTGACTTCACCTTTAAGAAAGAGAATGAATTTGTTGGTTGATTTTTACGTCATATTTATTCTCTAGACACTACCAATCAATATCATGTATCACACTCTTTTTCCTAAAATATCTTAATTGCCTACATACAAAACATTGATTATGTTTTTTTTCATAGTTTTTTAACCAAAATTTTTCAAAGTTGACTATCGCAGCCTCATTTAAAAAGATAGAAAGAGGGGAAAATTAATTACAAGTCATGTGTCAAGAATTTAATTAAGATGATATCTAACGAAATCACGTAATTAAACTTAGGTCCCATAAAGTTGTTATCGCATACTTATTAAGTTGTTATCAGTAACTCAAAAGTAATTACTGAACAATGGTTAAAAAGTTGTGATCGTCAAACTCTAAATTGTTATCGTTAGGCCAAAAATTATTATCGTCTGGTCAAAAGTTGTTAATGACTGAAAATTTAATTATGGGTCAGTAACAACATTTGACCAGACGATAACAATTGTTTGGCCCGCTAATAACAATTTAATGAGCATGCAATAACAACTTTCTGGCAAGGATCAGAGATTAATTACGTGATTTAGTGGGACCTCATCTTAATTAAATTCCTTATACGAAACCTATAATTAATTAATTTCACAAAAGCAACAAACCATATCTATCCGTCTTATAGTCCTTATAGCGCTGAAGAGAAAAAGACTAGCATTGCCTAAAATCACATTGTCACCTATCCTCCTTTCTTAAAAATACATATTAATGTTCAGGAAAAACAATTTGAATACTATATGACATGACTTGCTTGAAATGAGAAGGGAATATATGGTAACACCTAATTCAATGAGCTGAAACTGAAAAGAACAAAAGTAATTAAACAGAACCTCTTTTGCAAACCTTAGAATCCCCATCCATCTAAGGTTGCTTGGAACATCAGCTTCCTCCAATACTTTTTTTCTTGTTGCACAGCTCATAGATGCCCCATGACGATTTGAAAGTACAACCACATTCACTCACACATGTTCTAAAGTTCAAGGTAATCAGTCTCTGACAAGATCTTTGCTTGTTCATGTGTAGTAGTTAGTGTATGCTGAAAGACAAATTCATCATTCAGATATAGAAGCATTTTTATAAAAAGAGTGGGGATATAAATATACACACACATATATCACAGACTAAGCAACTCATTAGTACTCATCCATATAAGTCACAACAACCTCTCTCTCTCTCTCTCTCTCTCTCTCTCTCTCTCTCTCTCTCTCTCTCTCTCTCTCTCTCTATTTTTATAATGATTGATTTTTTGAAGCAGTTGCACATTGGATCCATTAATTAGAGAGACAACGCAAGTATTTAGCTTTGTCGTGAAGGTTTCTTTGATCTCATCACTTGATGTCTCTTTTGGATCACTCCTTTGCTTCTTCATCTTCGTCTCAAATTGAGGCCCTACTTGTGATTATGTGATTCCCCACCATCAATGTCTCTTTGGAGTAAGAGAAAAGTTTGCATAGTCAATGGACCCCTTTACTACTCTTGTACTTTGCAGGGAGCAGATGCAGACTTAATTATGTACTCAAAAAGGTTGAAGATCTATTTAGTGCAATTAATATTTTTTAAAAGTCCACTTAGAAAGCTAAGATCCAGCCAACATGTGCTAGTCAGAGACTTCGAGTTTGAATCCGTGTGAACGCAAATATATCTTTTGAAGAGTCACTCACTGGTTGGATCCAACAATATTCGAGTGAATATGATGGTCATGTTATTGACATTGCTTAAGCAAGCTACTTTGACTCTAGTATGATCCATTTAATTTGAATTGATTTTGTAGTATGAATTGAATTTGAATCTTTCTGTTTAAAATTCCTCTAACTTGTCTCGGTCTTGATTTATAATTACTGTATTAGATTAATCCAATAGTTTAGTTAGAAATTTGTAATTTAATTAAAGAAACACAATGCATCTCTTCCAATTGTAGTGGTTAAAAAAACGAAATAATAGGGTCATTCCAATGGCCATAAAAATTAGAGCTGATATACCAATCAAATGTTAGTTGAGATGGAAAATCACCTCCTTGAACACAATTTCAAATCCTGAAAAATTCACTTCTTTTGAGAGGTTGAAACCATTTGCATTATAGGCATCAAAAGGGAATATATCCTGATCAAATAAATAAATTAGAATAGAGATAAGCGAGGGGAATTTCAATGTGATAAAATCCACATTTGTCATGGTATCAAATTGGATGTACAATTGTACATGCTTAATTGAGAAATACACAGATATATATAAGGAGGGAGAATATTCAGCCAAATCATATGCAAAAGGGTAGGTGATGTCAACATGGTCCGGAACTCTATTTTTTTTTATGGTGCTTTTCTCATACTTTTCTTTAATCTTAGTTATTCATCAAATTCAATAGTTGAAAATATATAAGGAAAAAAGAGGTAAAAATATAAAGATAGTGTAAACTAGAAAATAGGGATGGAAGGAATAGTTGGAGAGATTTGTGGGCCAATATTTTATAAATTTTCAACCATCAGATTTGATGGATGGCTAAAATTAGGGAAAAGTACCATAAAAAAAAGCAGGCGTTCCGAACCGGATATCAACAAGTTTATCCATCAATCTTTTCGCTAATTGATGATATTTTAGGCAATGATTGTTCAATGGTGCATGCATGAACTGATCCAAGAGGATTTGACATTTACCATGGAATATTTACCCACCACCAAGAAAGAGTCTATGTGAGTTAGGTATATTAGTTAATCAGCTACTCCTTTAAGCATATTGATTATGTAACACCCCCCAAAATTCTAGTTCAAGCACTTAACCAAAATGCTATTATAACATTAAAATTATCCAATATCCAGCATAGATAATTATTTAGTTCAAATACGTCCCATGTCATAGTGAAAATCTTAAAACTTCACGATAATTTATACAATATAATAAAACATAAAGTCTTAAGTCCATGGCAAAATAAATACAACATAACATAAACTTAAGTAGTACAAAGAGCCTTCAAAGCTCACTTCTTAAGTGTCTTCCCTTGCTTCCTATTAGGTCATTCACCTGGAAAATGTTAATAATAGGGTGAGATCGACATCTCAGTAACTACCGAAAAATCCTAACATACACAAGCAAATCACGTATAATTCTAATTTAACCAATTATACACATGTAGTTCTTCATATAACTTATGGCTTTCAAATATATATACCCAACATAAGGAAAACTTTCATTTAAATTCTCAATGAATTGTACTCATAAATAAATATTTATATGTGCAATATGCAACTCCTTATTTCACCGTCCATCCTTATTCCGCTGACTGGAGCCATAGGCTAACACATATTGTCCGATAGAGAACTAATTCATACAACTGAATTATCTCAAGCTCACCAGTACCTAAGATGTATCCGGCCAAAGATACAGAGCTCAAGTATGGACTATGGCTCCCCTCCTTAAAGAATCATACTAAGGAGGTGTCACATGTCCCACAACTCCAATGCAATCCCGGCCAAAGGAAAACATGGAAGGAGGGGCCCTGACAAGTGCCATCCACTGTGCACCGAGTGATGGCTTACCACGTGGTAGTACGGATATCATATAACTCCTCTTCAAATCTTAACCCCTCATGGATGCAAATGCGATTATCATTACACCATAAATAATTCATAAATAATTATCAGCTCAGATATACTCAATATACTCAAGCATGCTTAAAATAAAACAAGCGTAATTTATTTTCCATAGCAAATAGGCAATAAGCAAGCATGCTTGAAAAGTGACAAACTTATTATTGTGTGATCATTAATTAAAATAAAACTACACATAATTCACAAGCATACGAAAGAAATTTCCAGAGTTACCTATTACTCCTTAGCTTCACAGGTAATCACACAAAGTCACTCCGAAATTCCTAAAGAAAATTATACCTCAAATATTAGACTTTAATATAATAAACTTAGATATCCTAAAATCCCCAATAATTCATAATTACATAATTACCTACACAATATCCCACTTTTAATTCGCCAATATTTCCTTGGGTCCAAATTCTAGTCAAATCATTCAATTAAATCTCCTCATATGACCTTAATAAATATTTAAAAATTATTAATTAAATTATTAGCATCGCAGATCATCAAAAGTCCTAATTTTCAATATATCTAAAAATCCAGAAATTTCAATAATTAAGAAAAACCTCCCACAATGAAAAATCTACTTAGAGAAACATAAAATCGAGGCCTAAGCTTTAATTTATTAATTTTAGGACTCCCAAAAATTATCAATTTAGACAAGGTCTAATTTTTCAAATATAATAAATCGAAAAACTAATGATATAGAAATGTAGAGGAGACTTACAGGGTTCCAAAAACGTGCTTATTTGGCTGAAAAACTTACTATTCCTATGCCGACGGACTCTGATAAGTCCAGTGATAGGAATAAATATATGGTGGAGAGAGAGAGAGAGCAAGAGAGAGACGTGAGAGTGGGAGAAAGAATGAGAGTGAGGGGGAGGAGAGTGAGGGGCGGAGGGTGAGAGGGGGTATATATAATAATAATAATAATATAATAATAATAATAATATAATAATAATATAATATTTAAATAATATAATATATATAAATAGTAGTTGAGTGTGATTGGTTGATGAATTAATAATTGAAACAGTGAAAAGATGTGCAGAAGGAAAGGACTGTCGGCAGGTGAGTAGGAAGAGAGGAAAAATATACTACTAGGCCTTAAAATTCTCAAATAAGATATTTCTTTTGAACAAAAAATTTTCTTTTCACTCTCAAAATTTTCCCATAGTATTCTTTATTTATTTCCTCTTATAATATCCTCTTTTGAGTCTAAAAATAATCTCTCCCAAAATTATTATCGTCCAAATAAGGGAAAAACTAGGCCTTTAAAATCCTCAAAGATACCTCAAAATCCTTCAAATATTCTCATAATCCATTATTTATCATTAATCAATTCCTATTTACCCCCACTAAATCCTCAATTAATTTTTAGGATGTTACAGATTATGTGATATTTGAATTTGAGATGGCAATTATTCTGTAATGATTTGTATCCCAGTAAATTATTTTATGATAATAGGTCATAACGTATCGAAATGTTGCACTACTAATCGAGGGACTAATGTTCATTCTTGGTATACGTATATAAATCATAAATCGTCTCTAAAATGAAATGATGTATGAAATCCATAAAAGCTGATAGAATTTAAAATTCACTAGACTAATGATAAATTGCTTCCTCCGTAAATTCCCTTCAAGAATATGGTGATGTTGTTATTCAAATTCCAATCCCACCTGGGAGCGGAACCTCTCCATTTATTTGGTGGTCAATTTTCCCCCATTTAAGGATGCACACCATTTTATGCCCTCCTATCTATTAAAAAAAATTCCAACCTAAAATCTAGCATCCCATCCTAAAAAAACGTAACAACTTCTTCTCTCCTCCATTGAATGTTCGCATCTTCGTCCACTCTTCTATTCCCATAATTGAATTTCCAGAGCTTAATCGAATATTTGATTTCAAAAAATTGCTCAATGTCTGCAAGGCTTTGAATGGTATTAGATGCTTGGCTTCCCAATCAATGCCCTATCAAATCGGAGGCGGTTACTCTTCTTTCTGACAATGTCCACAGCGTTGCTCACCGCTATGCAATCGATTTCCATGGCGGAGGACATTCCTATGTTTGGATTTCAGGAAGGTAGAGGAAGCCGCCGATGAGATTGTGAGGGAGGGCTTCGAAGCCGTCGATAAAGGCTTAGGGACTACGGAGCGTGGGCTGGAGACGGTAGAGCATGTGGCAATGGGGAGAGAGGGAGATTTCCGATACGGTGAGTTTTGATGGTTTGACACAGGGAGGAGTGGTGGCTGGTGCTGCAGTTTTTGGTGTTCTGATTGCTACAGCAATCGTTAACGCTATGCATGGAGAAGAAGAGAGCGGTTATTCAATGTAGTTGGGATTTATATATATATATATATATATAATGGTATAAAACGTTGTGCATCAACTAAATAGAGAAAAATTGAGCACCAAATAAGTGGAGCGGTTCTGCTGCCATCCCACCCTCTCAGGATAATTATATATAACCCTGCGTAGTACGCAATAAATTTAGTACTAAATGAAAAAAGAGGGGAGACGAATCTGACAACAACAAAAATTCTCGAAGTTCAGTTTCATGTTTCAAAATAAACAAGTTACACTACATATATAAATAATTAAAATGTATATTACTAGCATATTAAGAGATTGGATTTGATCGAAGGGTTGAAGGAGGAATTCCTCGACAACACCACAGATTAAAGTTCAAATTTCTCTGAAGAGACATATTTATATTTAGTGATTGATGGTGTCTCAAATAAGTACCCAGAAAAATCAAGATTTTAGGCGCAATTTACTCCAAAAATAACCACTTATAAGTAATAAGTATCTTAAAGTTTTCTTGAGGAGTAATTTAGTTTTGTAGATAACCAATACAGAACAATTATGTCCGCCGTTCAATATTAATTTTTGAAGGGTTAAAACAAATTTGCTTATTATTTTTAGTATTTTCAGGGCGGAGTCACTCTTAAAAAACCTTTTGGATACAAATACTATTGACTTCTCACTTTTTTTTCAACCACTGCTCACTTTTGAGTTTTGAGAAAAAAATATATCCTAACAAAAAATTATAAATGATTTACCCGAGCTTATAAAAAAGTCTATACATTATTACTATGTGGATATTTTGGTGGGTTTAAGGTTATCCGAGTCATTTACGAATATGGAAGATCAGTATTAATCAATCAGGTAGTAGAATAGTTTCCTGTAATATGTCTTGTTTATTTGCCAATTGCCAGGACCAACCCATGCTCTGCCATGATTCCTTTTTTTTCCATCTCGTGGTAGGGTTCTTCTTTATCCCACACCCAAAAATAAAATGGGAGAATTACATCTAAAATCTAAAGAAAAGAATTAATATCAAATAAATTCTAGTGACTTGTTAGCGACGGTTATTCACTAATTAATAATGACGCCTTCATTTGTTATTGCCTTATTGGCAAATTACAAAACTTGTTTGTTTTTATTAAGACCAGATTCTAATTCTCCCAAACAAATTCAAAAGTGTTTCCCAAAGATTTGGTTGCCACACATTAGTGCGTTTCACATGACCCAGCCCACTATCACGTGCCTCTCTCAGTCCCTTGCCCCACTTTCATATGGGCCCCCCCTCAACTATCCCCCCTTGTACAGTTGTCCTACACTTATGAACTTCGCGCGTCCATTCCACTCTCCTCCCTGCGCGCGTACTCCTTCCCCTTCCCTATCTTTCTCACTTCTCAATAAATGTCTTCGTCCAAAAAAACAAAAAACGTCTCCATACTAATCAGGCGCATCTCAATCATCGCACCCCCTCCCCATCCAACCACTCCCCACTCCCCACGTGTCCCCATCTCCCCTTTCCCAACACAACCAACGGCCAAGATCCTTCAACCAACGAACACAACCACAGGCGATAACTCTTCAAAGAGATATTCAAAAGTTTTGGCTCCTTTTTCAAAATTTAAATCCCCCCTTAACCTAACGGCGCCGTTACAATCCTCGTTAACCGCACCCTCCCCAGTTAACGCCGTCAAATAGCCGTTACCTCCCACCTATAAAAAAAACGCCCTCTCTTCTCTTACATTCTTATCAGGTCATCTTCTTCTTCCACACTCACTCTCTCTCTCTACTTTCTCTCTCTAAAACTCGTTGTTCCTTCCAAACTAGGCTTCGAAGATGCGTGAGATTCTCCACGTGCAGGGAGGGCAATGCGGGAACCAGATCGGAGCCAAGTTTTGGGAGGTGGTTTGCGCGGAGCATGGGATCGATTCAACGGGAAGGTACCAAGGAGACAACGATCTGCAACTGGAGCGAGTGAATGTGTACTACAACGAGGCGAGTTGTGGGAGGTTCGTTCCTAGGGCTGTGCTCATGGATCTGGAGCCTGGAACCATGGATAGCGTCAGATCTGGTCCGTACGGCCAGATTTTCCGACCCGATAACTTCGTTTTCGGTCAGTCTGGTGCAGGCAATAACTGGGCCAAGGGTCACTACACTGAGGGAGCCGAGTTGATTGATTCTGTGCTTGATGTTGTTAGAAAGGAGGCCGAGAACTGTGACTGCCTTCAAGGTATATTTATAATCTGTGTGGTACTTTAGTAGATTTCACTGGTGTTTACTTTTTGTTTGACTTATTGGAAGTTCTTATCTGATGTTAACTATTGATCGAACACTTTTCGTTGTTGTAGATTGTTATTATAATTGATTGTGCTATCGATCAGAGCGTTTGAGTATGTGCGCGCTCTAAATGCCAAATGTTGTGAATAATTGGATTATTTAAGTTCGTTGAGTTGCATTCTAGTAGCATATTGTTGTAATAATAATTGTTACAGGTTTGAGAATGACGATTTGTGATCTGAAAGAAATGCATAGATTTCTGTTGTTATTGAGTGTATCATATCTACTGTTTGTTTTTTGCTAATTCAGTCTGTGAGTTGTTTTTAATTCCGTAAACGATTTGGTCGATCTGGTAGGTATATGCATGTTTTAAATTGCAGTGCTCTTCTGACTATTGGGTTCTTTGATTTGGCTATTTGGGCTTCTTTTCTTGTTGGTTGGCTGGAGTGTTAGAAGTGTAGAATTGAATGAAGTAAGACTGTGAAGTTGGATGTTCTGAATTGTTCAACTTTATATTGTTTATAATTATTTAGTGATTATCATCATGGAATTGAATGATTAAATGAATGAATATTTCCAACGATTTGTAGTGTGCTCCAAGTCTCTTTGTTTCCTTCAAAATTACCCTTATTGGTCATATTTTATATTCTTATCCATTGGTATAGATATTGTCAAATGTATATCTGCAACTTAGAATATGCGTGTTTTTATATTTCAGGTTTCCAGGTTTGCCATTCGTTGGGTGGTGGAACTGGTTCAGGGATGGGAACACTTCTGATTTCCAAGATCAGGGAAGAATATCCCGATCGCATGATGCTTACATTTTCTGTGTTCCCATCTCCAAAGGTCTCTGACACTGTTGTGGAACCCTACAATGCAACCCTCTCTGTTCACCAGCTGGTTGAAAATGCAGACGAATGCATGGTTTTGGACAATGAAGCTCTCTATGATATTTGCTTCCGTACCCTTAAGCTCACCACTCCAAGCTGTGAGTTTTTTTAATTGGTTTCTATATAAAGTTGTGGCATTTTGGATAGTACAATATTTTCATTTTTTTTTTGTTTAACGTAATTGAGTTTGATCCCTTGTTCTTTTTGTCTCAGTTGGAGACTTGAACCATCTAATTTCTGCCACCATGAGTGGTGTCACATGTTGTCTTCGGTTCCCTGGTCAACTGAATTCAGATCTCCGCAAGCTCGCTGTTAATCTTATCCCTTTTCCTCGGTTACATTTCTTTATGGTTGGCTTTGCTCCACTCACATCTCGTGGGTCACAGCAGTATAGAGCTCTCACTGTACCTGAATTGACTCAACAAATGTGGGATGCCAAGAACATGATGTGTGCTGCTGATCCTCGTCATGGACGTTATCTGACTGCCTCTGCCATGTTCCGAGGTAAAATGAGCACAAAGGAAGTTGATGAGCAGATGATCAACGTTCAGAACAAGAACTCATCATACTTCGTTGAGTGGATCCCCAACAATGTCAAATCGACAGTTTGTGATATTCCCCCGACTGGTTTGAAAATGGCGTCCACCTTTATCGGAAACTCTACCTCTATCCAAGAAATGTTCAGGAGGGTTAGTGAGCAGTTCACAGCTATGTTCCGCAGAAAGGCTTTCTTGCACTGGTACACCGGAGAGGGTATGGATGAGATGGAGTTTACTGAGGCTGAGAGCAACATGAACGATCTTGTTTCTGAGTACCAGCAGTACCAAGATGCCACTGCCGATGAGGAGGGATATGACTATGAAGATGAGGAGGAGGAAGAACCCCAGGAAATTTAAGATTGTGTCTTACTTAATATGAAACATGCGTTGATGTTATGTGTATCTCCCTCTACCTGAATATCTTTTTCGGGAGGCTTGGATTGTTTTTTTGGGCTCTATGCCTTTGTTCGTCATAGCTGTAGTTTTTAATTTCTGAGCATATTTACATGACTAAATTGTTCCCTTGTGGAATTTGTGCTAGCTTGAAGTTTAGGTAATATTTTTCGTGCTAATATGGGTATACATTGCACCTATGTTTTTGTAACCTCCCTCCCTGGCTTGTTTTGGAATAGATTTACTTGAAGCATTCGTGTCCTTGTTGGTTTCTTCCTGATAAATAAGTGCTATACTGGGAATTTCATTTCAACCCAAACACAACACAAGGTCACTATACTGGGAATTTCATTTCAACTCATGCATGGACGTTTCCAACGCCTTTGATTTCCATGTTCCAAGCTTAGTGATCGCCGCCATTGGGCTATTGTGAGGCTCTGAATTTAACCCAGAAAAAGTCTCAAGCTCTGAGCAGTTTCAATTTTCAAAAAATAAAAGTAAATTAATCTACAATAATCCCATTCAGAACATTCAGAAAAAGAACATCCCATACGGGTAATTTAAATTTTATTAACGATGGTTACCTTTTTTTCTTTATAAATCCAAATCAAACATGCTTTCTTACATCCATAACATTGGTGGTTAAGGGTGTGTTTGGATTGACCTTTTTTTAGAAGGACATTTTGAGAAGTAAGATTGGATAAAAGTCAGATTGTGTGAAGTGATTTATGTTTGGATTTGTGATGATCGAAGTGACTTTTTTTCAATCTGACTTTTAAAAACATCTTTGGATGATTATTTTGAAGCAAGTTTAGATGAAAAATTACTAAAAATGACATTATTGTTATTAAATAATATATATAATATGTATATATTCTTAAAGTTTAGAAAGAAAAAGTGAAATTTGGGGGGTTTTTTAAGATTTTAAAGGCTTAGTTTCTCCCTCGTTTTAAGGAAAATAATTTGAGAAAATTATACTTTTAGCTCAAAGGGGGGGTGTGGGAGAAAATAGTTAGAAATTATTATGGTAAATTTTTGGAGATAAAAAAGAAATTTTATATTAAAAGAAAATATCTTATTTAAAAATTTTAGGGGTCTAATAGTCTAATTTTCCTACCCACTTTATTAAATAATACACAACAAATATGTGGGACACATCGAAAGAAGGACTTTTTGAGAAGCCAAAAGCCACTCCTATTAGCTTCTCAATTTTGCCGGTGTAAAAGCCCTTTTAGGTTAGAAGAACTTTTGCAAATGAATGAACCCAAACATCATTAATTATCCAAATCTCTGGCCCAAAAGTATTTCTAACCCTTAAAAACCAAACCAAACAAGCACTAAAATGATGAAGAAAGTGGAGGTAAGGCTTGTGCGTGTGTATATAGACTCCATAGACGAGGACTTCACTGAAGCTCACTTGTGAGAAACAAAGTGTTCAGCAACAAGACGGCGTAGGATCTTGCCGGTGGCTGTCTTGGGCAAAGAATCAGTGATGAAAACCTTCTTGGGGACTTTGAAAGATGCAAGATTCTTCTTGCAAAACCTTAGCACCTCATCCTCGTCAATTTCTGATCCTTCTCTTGCTATTACTGCACAATTTATCTGTCACCAACACCAATTTAACATATCAATACCTCTTTCAAGCAGCCAATATATCAAATGCTAGAATATAATTAGCAATTGTGACGAATCTTTAAAATTCTTTCACAACCTCATAATGAAAAGGTGAACCTCAGTATTGATCAATGATAGATTTTTAGAATAATTGTGTTTTGACATATCTGTATGATTTTATTCAATGTTTCCCAGTATATTTTTAAATGTATTTAAAGATGATACAAAGACAATAACAAGAATAAGTGACAAACAGCAGACAACCATGTGTTCGTGTGTGAATTATATTAATTCTTTGATATATTTTTTTATATTAAAATGCACGCAAAACATGTAATAATTGGGTGCAGAGATGCTTTTTTTTCTTTTTTCTTTTTTGTTGTATAAAGGAGGGTGCAGAGACGCTGGACCAACAACCAGAGTCAAAACACCACCATTATGGAGCTATCTTGGCATTTATGTTTTGCGGCTCCAAGCTCCTGTATCTTCTATCAACTATACATAGGACAAAATACTAAGTTTATTCTATGATTGTATCCCAGTGCAACATGTAAATTCCAGGTCCAGGAAAATCAGGATCTACTATGTTGCTTTCTGCAAATTTTAGTTGTCATTTCCCACAAGGAAAATCTGGTGAAAGGAAAGGGGCCATTGGAAGAGGCTTAGAGGTCACGGCATTAAAATTAATCATTTCAGTTCCTTAATTTGTATATTTATTGGAATTCAAATGCAATGGGCATCCAATTATTAGGTTTCGATCATTTGGAAAGACGAAAGAGCTAGAAAATGGGAAGACCGCACAATTATGGAGTTTCAAAAACAAAAGAAATTGATTGCAAAAATAAACACACAAACGAAAGATAAAATCTCAATATCAATTAGGAGGGTTTTCTTGTACGCCACAAAAGGTTTGGTTGGTGGCAAGACAAAGACATGAGTAAACCCATCATGAACTATGAGAGAGAGAGAGACAAGATTTTAATGATTCAAACTAGAACTTTTGATTAGACGCTTCCCACGTGTCAGATGGCCTATAGACCAAGTCCCTTCATTTTAGTTTTTGTTTTTCTCTCCCAAGTAGATTTTTTTTCCCCGCCAAAGATCCAAGTAGATGTTTTGGTTTTTGTTTTTTATACAACAGAATGAGGCCCAAGTATCAGAACATTCAAAATTTTGTGGTCATACCCCCCCCCCCCCCTCCCCCAAAACCAAAAAAGAAAAGAAAGAAAGAAAGAAAAAAACGCCATTTTGATGCCCAGGCAATTTGCCTCCCAGTTGTCAATTGTCATATGAAAATATTTTGCCCACTACAAAAATTATTTATATTCACCACTTGCTGTGCATTGCTTTGATCGATGTCAATATCTGTCATGAGATGAGATGTGTAGTTTTCAGTAAGTTTTGTGTAATGTATAAGAGCTACTTGTATAACAACAATATATAAAAAATGTTTAATAATCGGCCCTACATTCTAAAATTTAACAAGACGACGCGAAGTATGTTTTTCAAATATGATTGAAGTGTTTGACTTAATAATGTCAAGAATTTCTTTACTTACAAGGCAGTACTTGTATGATAAGAAACCTAATCGACAAATAACTCAGGTACAGCTTATATATGTAAGAAAAATAATGACATCTTAAGTCATAGTTTTTTTATAATAAACTATAAGCATAAATATTGTTTGATTTATCTTATGATTAAGACTTATCACATTAAAAAGTAAAAACGGAATTTTAAATAGTAAGACTTACAAAATTATAATGAATGCAAACAAGAAAATCAATAATTTGAAGGTAATTATAAAGAGAGAGGAATAAAGGATATACCTCTTCGCCATATTTGTCGTGAGGGACTCCAAAAGCAACCGCTTGAGCAATGTCTGGATGAGACAAGAGGACAGCATCCACTTCTATGGGTGATATTTTCTCCCCTGTTTCAATCATCATATTATACTCCGCTTTGTCACGTCATCCCATATTCTCCCAAACATGTCTCTTTCAATAATACTCTCTCTTTTTTTTTTTTTGCCAACCTCTTTCAATAATACTCTACTACCTATGTCTGATCATGTATATGCCCCATCCTTTCTTTTCTATTTTAAAAAAAAACATTGGCATCATAAGATCATAATTCCCTTAGAGCAAATTACAGAAGACCTTTAATTCCATTGAACTACAACAAAATTGGTCGCTCCATCCTTCCCTTACTCAACCCACAATGGTTTTTCTATAAACCCAATCAATAATGTTTTTAGTCATAAATAATCTATGGTACTCCTTCCACTATTAAATATATAACTTATTTACTTAGTATAGTAAATTTTTTTATAAACACCTATATACTTAGAATAATGAATTTTTTTTTAAAACACCTGAATCAGCTTCTATTACTTCCTCACTCTTTAATTGCTTTATCATAGTTAAGACAACATAGATAATCTTAAAAATTAACAATTAAAAAAAAAGTTCTACATTGAAGACAAGCATTTGCTCCATCATTAAGCTAAAGGGAGTATATATTGATGATACTGATAAGCATAGAAATGCTGCAAGTATCAGCAACATAGATACCATCACAACAGGCCAAAAATGGTAGGAATACTACCTAACCAGGTGCCCAATAAACTACTACTCCCTTTGGTCCCTATTATAAGTAGTCAACATTTTTACACATACCAATAAAAACATGTTGGAATCATTTATTATGAGTAGATTTTACATTTTTACCCATACTCATTTATTAATATATAAGGGCAGAAATAGAAAACATGCATTTATTACTTTGACTTTTGCATATTACTTCTTATATTTTGGACCAAAAAATTTGTAATGTTACCTCTTATATTTAGAATAAGAAGGAGTACTATGATGCCTTCATTTATCCCAAGTGACTTATCCGTCACAACCAAGGCTTCCTATTTCAAAGTTCAGCCTAACATCACAGCTCACAATTAGGTGACCCCACTCACAAGCTACACAATTCACATGCATCTTCTCTTCTTTAATACTATCCTATTAAATAAATATTAATAATCAACTCCATTCCTATTTAACTGCCACCTGGCCAACCCACATTACATCACATCCTACTCTACCGGATTCTGAGGCATTCGTCTCGTATTGGGGCACAGGTAGGTAATCCCTAATTTGGAAACAAACAAGATTCCTCGACCAAAAAAAAAAAATCATAAAAATGCAAACTTTCATGAATGAGCAAAAGCGATAATGAAAATAATTAATTACCTCCACGATTAATGAGCTCCTTAATTCGTCCAACCAGATGCAAATACCCATCCGAATCAAAAAACCCAATATCACCGGTATGAAACCATCCAAACTCAAACGCGGTTTTATTAGCATCCGGGTTATTCTTATACCCTTTCGTCACATTCGGGCCCCGAATACAAACCTCCCCATGAACCCCACCTCCCTGTACCTCCCCCTTCTCATTCAAAATCGCCATCTCCTGGCCCACGGGCCTCCCGACCGACCCGGGCTTGTGCGGCCCATCCTCCGGCAACGGGTTCGAGCACATCAAATGCGAAGCCTCCGTCATCGCATACGCCTCCAAAACCGGCGCCCCAAACGCCTCCTCCAACCGGCCCAATATAATCGGAGCCAAGGACGCGCTACAGCTCCGAATAAACCGGAGCTTCGGCCGAGGCTCCGGCTCGGCCCGGCCCGAATGCCGGTCCAGTATGATCTGGTGTATCGTAGGCACCGACGTGTACCACGTGGCGCCGCACCTCACCATGTCCGACCAGAACGTCGACGCCGAGAACCGTCCTGCCGCCGGCAACGCCACGGCGGCGCCGGCGACGAGTGAACTCAATAACCCGGCGATGAGCCCGTGGACATGAAAAAGCGGTAAAACGATCACCGTCGAGTCCGACTCGGTGAGTCTGTACACCGATTTGATGTTCTGAACCGAAGCGGCTAGGTTTTGCTGAGTGAGAGGGACTCCTTTTGGGCGGCTTGTGGTTCCTGAGGTGTGGAGGAACAAAGCGACGTCGTTAGGGTCGTTAACGAGTTCGTTGGTGGAGTCCGATTTGGAATCGGACTGAGTCAGAGAGAGGTTTAACTCGGAGGAATCGGAGTTTGAGAGAGAAGCCGTCGCGTGAGGGATTTTCAGCTTTGAAGCCGCGGATTGAGCCGATGCATTTCCTTCTTGTGACGTCAGTAACAGCTTCGATTCCGAATCGGATAGGTAAAACTCGAATTCCTCCACCGTATAGGCTGGATTTAACGGCGCCGCCGTCGCTCGCGCTCGAATCACGGCCAAGAACATTATAACGTACTGTTACAAAAAAAAAAAATTATGTCAATGAAATAGTGCGAGCGATGAATTCAATTCCGTTATCGGTGTTGAAATATGAATCAATCTTAGGTTTGTCTTTTCATTCATATTCTGTGAATCTTTTAAAAGGAAGGGAAGAGGCGTGGGATGGAGATCGAACCTCGACGGAATTGGGGAAGGTGAGGGCGACGACATCGCCGGCGGTGATACCGGCGGAGAGTAAACGGGAGGCGGCGAGTTCGACGAGGCGGAGAAGACGGTTGAAGGTGAGGTCGTAGCTGCCGGAGACGGAGATGGCACGGCGGGAGGGGAAAATGGCGGCGGTTTGGTTGAGTAATCCGGTGAGAGTAGGAGCTTCCATGGATTTTGGGATTGAGGGACAATCGATTGGGGAGTTTTTTTTTTTTTTTTGGTAGGAAAAATGGGAACGAATGAGTGAGTGAATTTTTGGGAGAGAAGGATTAGGAGAATGCCGTATTGGTGTATCGTAATTCAGAATATAAAAGAACGAGTGAGGCGGTTTCTTTGATGTAGCAAATTTTGATGCGTCTAATATGTCAATAGCACCCGTTTTTGAAAAGTACCCGCTCTTAACTAGTGATCCAGGTAAGCCTCTTCTTCCGTCTAATATAGCTTTATTTAGTTGTTCCAAAACTCTTTGATTTGGATCACAACTAAGTGATATTCTCAAAAATCCAATACTAATTGAAATGGTTGAATGTCTAATCATTTCGTTAGCTGAAACCAATTCACCCTTTAATATAAGATTTAATTGACTTTTTTAAGAGATGTTAAAGAAACTAAATAAAATACTTAATTATAACATATGTGATATATTATTATATTATATGATACTCCATTGACGTCAATATATAAGAGATCAAAAATATTTTGACACGTAACAAGAAAATTAGTTGGACATGTTAATTTATAAGTATTTTGTTTAATTTTATTAGTATTTTCTAAAAGAAAATTAACTGTACGGTGAATAAGATCAGGAGCACTGTACCACACCCTTATGGAGTTATGGCTAACTTTTTGTTCTTATTGGCCCATAGGGTCGCTCGTGATGTCCCTTCGGCTTGGGAAAGGGCTAGGTCTGAATTTTGTACTGAACCTTTATTTTATTGTAGCTAAATTCATTCACCGAAGAATTAATATTGAAATGAGTAACGCACGAAGCCATCAGTGATGGATTTTCTTTACTCATTCCCTCGTTCATGAGTTAATTACTTTTGGGGGTTCTTGAATTCCTATTTTAAACTTAAGTATAGATAGGTACATGCATATACAGTAGTCATGAAGGCTCAGATTTTACCTGCCTCAGAGACTTTGAGCAGCCAAGTTCAAACGGAGCTTTGAAAAACAAGCCTGCAGAATCAGTATGGTCCTGTTACTAGAGGATGGTTGGTTAGATATGAAATGAAGTTTTGTTTTTTTCGTAAAAAAGGTGGAGTTACAATTGTTTATATCCTTACAGTTACTTATAATCATGTGGATGTTTACAAAGTGAAAAAGGGAAAACTAATGAATCTAATGCTTGGTTTAGATGGAGGAAGAATAGAAAGAATTTTTTTTTTTTTTTGGGGGGGGGGGGTGTGTGTGTGTGTGTGTGTTGTATGGGGGACTATGAAAATTTCAAAAACAAAATTATTATTAGGACTAAGATATCTCCAACACATGGAAGTCTTTTCTCATGCGCATCAAGCAGACTAAAGAATTTCGTTATACATTAAGCACTCTAAAGTATTTTTTCCCCTCAATATTGGATGCAAAACATTTCATAGTATTGAATCCATTAAGACATACTTAAAGATACTTGACACTAGAGCTGGGATTTTGGGCCCAACCCGACCGAAAAATTCGGTCTTGGGCTAAGGGAAAAACAGCCCGAAACGAATTAGGACTAAGATATGTCCAACACATGGAAGTCTTTTCTCATGTGCATCAAGCATACTAAAGAATTTCGTTATACATTAAGCACTCTAAAGTATTTTTTCCCTCAATATTGGATGCAAAAAAAAATATTTTGAAGTGTTCGGTGTACCTAAAGCTTTAAGATACTTGACACTAGAGCTGGGATTTCGGGCCCAACCCGACCGAAAAATTCGGTCTTGGGCTAAGGGAAAAACAGCCCGAAACGAATTAGGACTAAGATATGTCCAACACATGGAAGTCTTTTCTCATGTGCATCAAGCATACTAAAGAATTTCGTTATACATTAAGCACTCTAAAGTATTTTTTCCCTCAATATTGGATGCAAAAAAAAATATTTTGAAGTGTTCGGTGTACCTAAAGCTTTAAGATACTTTAAGATACTTGACACTAGAGCTGGGATTTCGGGCCCAACCCGACCGAAAAATTCGGTCTTAGGCTAAGGAAAAAACAGTCCGAAACGAATCGGGCTTCTACAACTCGAAGCCCGATAGTTTCGGGCTAAATCGGGCTTAACCCGTCGGTATGACGGGTTAGCCCGATATAATTTTTTTTTAAAAAAAATACCTCCCCCTCAAAGCCAAACTTCAGTTCACAGTCACACACACACACATGACACATTTCCTTTCCTCTCTCAGTCTCTGCCCTCTCCACGAACCCTAGAAAAGTCGAAGACCATCATCTCACCACCATTTCTCCCTCCATTCAGAGTTCAGACCATCGCCTCTCCGGCTCCGGCTCTCCGATCTCCCTCCGTTCTTCCTTCTTCGTTCTCTGACTTCTCTCCCTCCAGCCTCGCCTCGCCTCTACTCTCAGTCTCGCCATTCGCCAATTGAAGGTAGGCTTCTCTAACTTCTCTCCCTTCGTTCGTTCCTTCTTTCTCATTGTGATTTACTTCGCCAGACGCCAATGCCCTTCGAATAGCATCCATAGGTGAGCTTCCTTTTCTGGTTTTCTCCATTCTCCTCTCTCTCTCTCTCTGTCCGAATCAAGTGAGGCTTGGTGGGGGGAATTGATTCGAGTTCTGGGAATGCTGGATATGTGCTTGAATGTGAGATTTTTCCCCCTTTTTTTCTTGCTCTGCTCACACTGATACAGTGAAGGGGGGAGGAATTTGTTGATATTAAGCTTGAATTGAGTATGAAATTAAGCTCCTTTATGTGTGTCCGATTTCTTTCTCTGTTGATATTAAGCTCCTCTATGTGTGTCCGATTTCTCTCTCTGTTTTATGTAACTTCTCTGTGCTTATGTAATATTGTTGAAGATATGAGTATGAAATTACCATGTGGATCTTGCATTTTGTATTGATTTGACGCTATGATTAAAAAAAGGAAATGGTGATAGTGGAGTTTGAATCTCTTGTCTTATTGCTTCTCTTGAGTTTCGGTATTGCAAAGAGAAGGAAGAAGAGGAATTTATAATAAGTGAAGTGAATTGAGTGAGTATAATTTGGTTATTAAATGGTATTAGGTTAAGAAACTGATTTATCTTAAAGTTTGTCGATGCTATTATGAACTTTGTTGTGGAATGGAAAATTTTAGTTCACTTTCTAGTGTTACTAATATCTATGATTTTGTATGAATGATATTTATTTATGATAGGTAGAAAAGTGTATGACTATGAACTGGCTGGCCTGGCTTGTTGATTTTGTTGCTGTAATTTTTTGTAGCTGTTTGGCTGCCTGGCTGCTTCGGGTAAATGCTATTATGCTAGGTAGAAAAGTGTTGCTGTAATTTTTTTGTGGCTGCCTGCTTTGCTGTAATTTTGACTATTTAAACCTAGTGATGTAAGTAAAAAGTTATTGTTAATATGTTATTGTTGTTGTAATAGAAAATGACTTCAACATCAAATAGGGAGAAGAGAAAAAAGGCATATTATTGGTAGTGATGATGATGATGACATTGACAACAAGAACGACAACTCAATTGAAGTTGATGATGATAGTGCTAATGCTAGTGTGGTTGAGCCAAAACAATTGGGACAACAATCTTGTGAGGGAGAAGATGGTGAAGTTAAAAAAAGGGAAGAAAAAATACTTCTGATGTTTGGAAATACTTTACAAGAATAGGCAAAGTAGATGGAAAAGAAAAAGCTAAATGTAATGCTTGTGGACAAAAATATGTTGTGGGAAGCAAGGATTGTGGGACTTCTACGCTTTGACGTCATTATTTAGGTTGCAAAGACACCCCAAAATACATGGATGTTAAGAACATGATGATAGATCATGCAGGGGCTTTGAGAGCTAGGAAAATTGATCATAGCATAATTCGAGAAAAGATTGCTTATTCTATTATTAGACACAATCTTCCTTATTATTTTGTTGAGTATGATGGCATTAGGGATTTTCACTCATATTTGAATCCTGATTATAAGAGTATTTGTAGAAAAACTGCTGTGGCTGATGTTTGGAATTTCTACCTTGATCAAAAAGCGATCCTTAAGAAAAAGTTAGCGATGAGTTCTAATAGAATATGTCTAACTTCTGATTGTTGGACTGCAATAACTGGTGAAGGATATCTTTGCTTGACCGCTCACTTTGTTGATGAGAAATGGCATCTCAATAGCAAAATACTTTCCTTCTCTAGGATGGAGCTTCCACACACTGGTGTTGAATTGGCAAAAAGTGCTCATGAGATATTGGTAGATTGGAAGATTGAAAAGAAAATCTTCTCTATTACTTTGGACAATGCATCAGCAAATTTCATCATGCAAGAAAGATTGAAAGAGAATTTAAATTTGAGGAACAGCTTGATTTGTGATGGTGATTTTTTTCATGTGAGATGTTGTGCCCATATCTTACATCTCATTGTTTGGGATGGTTTGAATGTAACAGATGATGCTGTGAAAAAGATTAGAGAAAGCATTAGATATGTAAGGCAATCAAATGCGAGGATGCTAGAATTCAAAAGAAGGGTTCTACAAGTTGGGGGTATTAATGGTTCTATGGGTTTAAGGTTGAATGTCCCGACTAGATGGAATTCAACACATGCAATGCTTGAAATTGCTATACGATATCGTCGTGCTTTTGCTAGCTTAGCTTTGAATGACTCCAACTATATTCATTGTCCATCTAATGAAGAGTGGGGTAGAGCAGAGGTGATGTGTGCATTCTTGAAACCATTTGTTGTGATTACAAACTTAATTTCCGGGTCAACATATCTCACTTCTAACAAGTATTTCTCACAGATTTCAAAGATTGAGTTACTATTGAAAAGGAATTTGAATCATCCTGATTTAGTAATTCAATCTATGGCTAAAAGTATGCTTATCAAGTTTGACAAATATTGGAGTGAGTATAGTGTCATTCTCTCACTTGCAATTATTCTTGATCCTCGCATGAAGCTTGAAGGCATCAAGTATACATTCACAAATATTGATCCCTTAAATTCTAAAGAGAAGATTAAGAACATAAGGAGCAAGCTCTATGATGTTTTCAATGAGTACAAATGTGTGGGATCATCATCATCTTCATCCCAAGTTGTTGAGAGTACATCAGCATCAAATTCTACCCACAACAATGTGTTATCTAGTGGGCCAGCGATACAAGTAGGATCAAGTTCAAATTCTTTTATAGATGAAGACATGAATGATAATGATGTTTTTGGGGTAAGTTTGAAAAACTTGTTTGTTGATTAGTTAAATGTTTATTTTTTCATTGAATGCTAGTTTGAAATTTCCGTGACAAATAGCTTACATTTCCTTTACATATATTGTAGGATTTACTAACACAGTGTTCTAAGGAGAGAGCAATTGACAAATCTAAATTGGATTACTATTTGGAAGAAGGGACACTTGATCCTAGAATTTCTACAAAATTTGATGTGTTAGACTTTTGGAAAGCTAACACGGGTCGATTCCCTTGTCTTTCCAAGATGGCTTGTGACATTTTAAGCATTCCAATTACTACTGTTGCTAGTGAATCAGCTTTTAGCATCAGCTCTCGAGTTCTCACAAAATATCGGAGTAGTATTCTTCCAGAGAATGTTGAAGCTCTGATTTGTGCTCAAAATTGGCTTCTTGGTTTTCCATGGAATGGTACCGTAATATCTACAATTTTGTTTATTTATCAAGTATGTATTGATTAATGTGATAGTTTCAAATAACTATGGTTTATGTGTTATGTTTTTGTGGCAGAGGACGTCGAAGCTGAGAAAAAGGAAACCGCTCCTGTTCCAATTTTTGCAGCTTCAGAGAATGCTTCAAATACCATTGATTGAAGAATGAAGATGATTATGAATTTATGATTTATTATATGTATTTTGGACTTTTGGTGTTGTATTAGTGACTATTGACTAGTACATTTGGACTCATGTCATGTGTGTTGTGCTTGACTGCTTGTGCTTGTGTGTGATTTACATCCCATAAAAACTCTCCCATGTTTGTTACTTGTTCGATGCTCTTTTTTATGTGTGCTTTTGTTGTGTGGGATTAATTATTATTATTTCAAGGGATGTTTGTTATTTTCCACTATATTTGTCATTTTCTCAAACTTTCAAAATCCTAATTTGAGACTTCTTACTTTCATAGGGATAAATTTAGTTAACGATCCATTTTGTTTACTATATTTATTAGAGTTTTTCCTTAATTTTACTTTATTAGTTGATATGTTTAATCCTTTTTTTCCATTAAGTTTACAAATTGATCTAAATGGTTTTCATGTTCATTTCCATTATTTGAAAATATTAGAATATTGTGATTGTGAAATAAATTATAAAGTACTGCAAAGTGCAAAATCTCTAATAGGTAACAATAATTTAGATGTATTCCTTAATAGTTAATATACACTTTTGGACTTTTGAAGCATGGGCAAAAAACCAAACTGTTTTGGCTTTTTTTTTTAATAATTATATCGGGCTAGCCCGGTAGCCCGACACATTCGGTCCAGGGTCAAGGGGACCCTGGACCGAATAATTTCGGGCCAATAACGGGTCAACCTGTTTAGCTAACGGGTCGGGCCGTTATCTCGGCTCTACTTGACACACATAAAAGATCACATCAGAACGTTAAGATGCACTAAAATATAGTTTATGACACTAAATATATATACTCCATTTATTTCTTAAATATAAGACCTATTTATCTAATTTGATTAGATTAATGATGTTGGTTAGATTAGTTAAAATCACATAATATTATCAATACACCATAAGTCTTTAACCGTTATCCCCACATTTCTTCTCTTGTTTGTTCATTATTGAGGAGCATTCATAAGAATAATTTGGGGAAAAGTTGAGAACAATTAAAAAAGATATTATATTTAAGACTAAACTCATCTCTCTAAATATGTCGTATATTTAGGACTGGAGGAGTATATTTGAAAAAGACATTCTATAAAAAGCATTTATGCAATCGCCACTATATACGACAAATCATATATTGATGTTAGGGGTGGGAACATGCCAGACCTTCACCTTAACAGGCAATGCCTTTGTTGTTAAAAAGAGGTCTGAGCCAGACCTGTGTACACGCCTGGCTTGTTAAGAAGCCTCTTAAGAGGCCTGTTTATTTATACAGGCCTAACAAACCAAACAGGCCTATGACTTCAAACAAGCCTACAACATACCCAAATTATATGTAATAAAAAAATGTTATATAATATAAAAGTAAATCAGATAAAAATATACAACCTCCGGTCTTAATTATAAGAGTCAGTTGACTTTTTTTGTGGAGATTAAAGAAGCAAAATAGACCCTAAATCTTAATATATGCGACATGTAATTAGATTATATGATAGTTTATAAGTAACATAACCAAGTTTTGAGGGGAAAAAACAAATATAAAAGATTTAAAGTGGTGTATTTTGCATTCTTAATTTTTTCAAAAAAGTCAACCGGCTCTTATAATTAAGACCAGAGGGAGTATATATATATTTATTTGTTTAACAGACCGGCCTGACAGGCCTAATAGACTTATTTTTTAATCTGAACCTGGCCTCTTAAGCATAACATGCCCAAAAAAAAAGTTTGACTCTGAGCTTGGTATGATAATAAATAGGCTAGGCCGCAGTCTCTGACAGGTCGGTTGGGCTATTCCCACCCTTGATTGATTCTCTTATTTTCTTTCCATCCAAACTACTAAAACTAAACAATAAAAGAAAACATATCGGATAAAGTAGTATGGTTGGAGTATTATTTTGAGGTTTTTTTTTTTTGAACTGAGATTATTTTGAGGTATGAGTGATATGTATCTGAATTTTTAATTGCTTCTTATGTTTTTTTATAAATATTTGTTGTTTGAATGATAAGCTTTGTTTGGTAGTGGGCGAAGGGAGGGAGCAATATCTAGGACTTGTAGAACGATAGATATGAACGCATGGGTGGAGGGCTGGCCATCAGTGTTGACCAGGTAAGAACTGGCCAGATGAACCTTAACTGAACATATACATACATATATATATAGTTCCTCTCTTGTCTGTTGTGGCCGTCACATTCACACGTGGACTTTGTTACCATGTTGCCAACTGCCACTCCCTTATTCGCCGCCCATTACCATTGCCTTGTCACTCCGCGGCTGCCGGTTGCTATTCTATACTCCTTTGTTCTTATTACATTGAGTTAACTAACAAAATTTTTGGCCCAAATATAAATATAAGGCATCAACTGCCATACCATTAATAGAAGTTTAAAGTTGAAAATGTGAAGTTATATCATTTAAGAAGAGGTGAAGTTGGAAAAAGTGACCAATTAGTCTAAATTTGATAACTCAACTACTACTCATCTGGTCCTATTTATAAGTCACTTCTAGCATATTTCATACAGATCAAGAAAAGCCTTAAAACTTATTAATTTTCTACTAAAATCCAACAAATTTACAACTTTACCCATATTAAATATCTACTATACCATATGAAAGTAAAGTCAACACATAATAAATGAAGGGTAAACTTGTACATTCACACTAAATATTTAATGAGTTGACTTATATATAGAACCAAATAAAACATTCTCTCTCTGCCCTATAAATAGGACCAGAGGAGTATTCCTTAACTTGTGAGAATTGGTACTTGATGACTTATAATAAGGATCAGAGGGAGTATCTGAAAGTAGATCTCTTCAGTATCCTTTATCTTTAGTGTCACTTGGAAGGGAATCTAAATCTAAACTAGTGGTTAGTGATTGTTATAAAAATACTTTTATCTTTTATGAAAGTAGATATCCTTATTATTTTATGTGGATATGCAGTTTTAAAATGTTATGTGAGGTATTTTTTTTTCCTAACTATTAAGATTGATTTGACCGATATGATGGATGCTTCCAAGGGATACTAAAGGAAATGCTTTTGAGAGAAGGCGAACCCTATCCTCCATTGTCAACTAGTTGTTGTAAATACTGTGTAAAGGTGTGATAAGGAAAGGGTATCTCCAATGTTTTAGAGATTTTTAAAGTAAAAAAAAAAAAAGAGTTTTGAGAACTCCTGTCCATATGAATTAAAGAATTTATGTTATCTTAGAACTGACAAATTCATGGTTTCAATAAATGGTTATTACCTTATAAATTGAAGACACATAATGCGTCAAGAAGTACCACTTCAAAATATCGATTGAATGTCTACAAATACCCTTGATTTGTGAGAGAAATTATCAAAATCATTAGTTGTCTCTGTGCTAAGTTCTATAAATCTTTCCCCAATTCAGTCACTATGTAACATTGTAGGAAGTGTTCATGTAATTTTATAGTGTGTTAAGGGGTTACAGAGTATCTCTAAAAAGATATTATCACCACGACTTTAACCGAATATTTTGTTGATTTTTGCAAATTTTACAAAGGCTATCGCATTACTAAAATTCAATTTGAGTTTGCCCGATTAGGTAATCAATTATTGTATGAGTTTGGTTAAGATCTTTCATAAGACCATCGTGTTGGAGTCCATAATTATTTTTTTTAATTAATTGGCTATGAAACAAAGCTCTCTTCGTTTATAAATATAGAACATATTTTGAGAGGTGAAATTGGTCCTAAATATAAGATTTTTTCCTCTACAGTATATTTATTGTTTTGGCAGTTCTGTTTTGTTAAATTAGGTGTAATAGTAATACATTAATATTCTGTTTACCATTCCTCTGCGTTAAACTTTCTATAGCTTTTTTTTTTAATTTTCATTTGACTATGTAATATTTTGCAAACAAAAGCCACCTTATAAATTTTTTCTTTGTTCAACCCATCATTCACTTCAACCCTTCAGGTAAGCATAGTTAACGATGTTTATGACACACACAAATTAATACTCTTAACTTTGAATTTAGGTCTTTCTTAAATCATAGGACCAATATTTTTTTAAAAAAAAAACTTGAATGACTTAAATTAGTGGTTTGAAACCACATAAACTTCTGATTAAAAAAAAAACCACATAGACTAAAATCAAAACAAAGATAATATGTAAAGATGATTCATGGTATCTATCTATATATTTTTTGAAAGCTTCTAACAACAATCTCATTGGTCCACATGTTTAATGACATCATCTTCACTTAACTCAATTATTAATCTACATGTTCATATAATCAAAGTCATAATAAAATGTTTTATTTTTAATTTCACGTTTAATTGCGAATAATTAATTATTACTCATCATATATTTCTACTTATGGGAAGATGCTTTTTTTTAATTTTGAAAGTTATTTAAAATTGAGCAAAGCAATAATGATTAAATATATAAATGTGTGGAAGTTATTTAATATTGAGTAATGATTAAATACATATATATATACTTTTAAGAATGTATTCTATATTAATACTCTTTTTTATCACATACATACTTCTTAGTGTAATATTGTTTATAGAAAAATCTATCTATATATATATATTTATTTTTAATCTGCAATATTTGACTTTTTCATATATATAAATTAATTATTATCTTCAAATAAGTCACTATTTTAGGCAACAATTAAAACATACACACACACACACATATATATATATATATAATATTTGACTTTTCAGATATACAAATTAATTATTATCTTCAAATAATTCACTATTTTAAGCAACAATTAAAACACATATATATAATATGATTTAAAATCAACACTATTAATTTTTCTTATGAAATTTACAAAATAATTAATGTGTTTAAATATGCCAGTAGATTAGACAACATGGTATTAATTATTTTTCTATTTGGAAAGTTTTTCTTTTGAATTTTCATTTCCATTGTTAAAAATAAATTGGTTGCTAAAAGGCTACATCGATGAAAATCAGTTCTCATGTACATATATATTAATTTACTATTTTTTTTAAAAAAAACATACACCATATAAGTTTTGTTTTTTAATCTACAATATTTGGCTTTTGGAATTTATGAATTGATAACTAAGTTTAAATAAGTCATTAGTTTAGGCAACAATCCAAACATATACATTTCATTTATAATATGCCATAACTCTAGAAAAAAGCTACACTTATTTGAATATTTGATCATTTACATATTTTTAATTTATTATTGTTTATGAAAAATTCAAATCATATATATTTGTTTTTAATCTCCAATATTCGGTTTTGAAGTATAGGAATTAGTTATTATGTTCAAATATATCGCTATATTTTAGACAAGAATCAATACATATATTTTTTATTTACAATATGTAATATTACCTAAGGAAAGAATCCAATTTAAGGAAAAGTATGTCATATTGAAAATTCCCAAATTAATTGCACCTATTCAAATCCCGCTTTCATTACTTCCAATTTCAAATTCAAACTTTCAATTTACCTAAGGAAAGAATCCAATTTGAGTGTAATCAATGATTTAGATCATTTATATTCATACGAAATCAACTTTTGTTGTCTTCAAATATATAATGAATATATAAATATGTATTTTGATAACTCACAGTTTTACAATAAGCCTTTTAAAAATAATTCATATTTTCTCTTTTATCAAAAATATTGAAACCAATGACTTATTTAAGGTAGGTGGTGAAAAGGAAATGTAACTAATGAATCCCACTTTGGTGGTAAAAAAAATGGATAAGAGGAAATTTAAGGTATTTTATATAGTTTTTGGCTTTTTTGATGGATTACAAGAACTAAAATAAACGGGTCAACAACAATCCGAGAACAAATCACTAAGACAGTACAATAACTAACAAGAATTGAACAAATCAGAATAAGTGCAGGGAAATATGAATTGAAACAAGGGTAAAAAAGGAACAATGAATAAGCTTGTCTTATCCCAATCTATTCACCTTATTGATTCATATATCTCCCATCACCACTTGTTTACGCCGTATATTAATGAAGGAATCTTTAATTAATGTTGCGCATATACCATTCATTATACATTGATTAAAATCCTCTTAACTATTTGCATCATTTAGTTGGGGGGGGGGGGGTGGGAGAGATATAAAAGATCAGCAGAAAAGAATAATAATTAATAAACGATAAGAAAAAAGATTCAACCAATAAATAGTGAGTGTTCTGCTAAAAATGATGAGAAGTTCATCAAGGCTTGGATTTCTAAACCAACAAAATCTTGAAATAAAATAAAAATGAATGAAAATCGACTTGCTACAAAAAAAAGTAATAAAATAGAATATAACACTTGGGATATCAGGGCCATAAGAATGGGTTAGACATATGGGCCTTTAAAATGATCTAATTCTTAACGAATACTACAATGGAAGCCCCAAAACCAAGAGTGGCCATGAATAATTGACCCATATTCCTGCCCATAAATGTTGCAACGTCAAAGAACAAATGATGACAATTTTACAGCTCTATGTGTATATATAACAAGGAGTATGTCCTTATTTCTATTGATGTAGAAATTTAGGCATACTTGTTAGTCTTTTGGTGAAATTACCAGATTGTTCACCCAAACGGAATCATAGTAGTGAGTGTACTCACTAGGAAGTTACTTGGTTTGTAATGTGTGTTTAGGCACTTAACCAATTCCCTCTCATTCTTCCCACATATATTGCAACGTGCTCGATCACATTTATGTAATTCTCTTTTCATATAATGAGATGTTTTGCACATGTTTGCCTCACAGTTTGCTTTATTTTTATTTGTACCTCATTTATAAATGAATATGTCCCCGATCCACTAAGGATGGAATGGGCATAACCTAAGAATTCTCAACATTATGCAAAACATTTTAATGTGATTTTTGTATTTAAGTAGTGTAACTTGGGTAAGATGATTGATTATAATTAACTATTGTTCAGATTTAATTATACCAGTTTGACCCCGAGTTGACCCTCAGTTGAACATCTAACCCTTGACCCAGTGCCTCGGCCGAGTTGATGCCCAGTCCTGGTTTTTGAACCTTGGTTTTTATAGAAACTATTGGTCAAACATTGAACATAAGAAAGTTTAATGTAAGTGAATTATCAATGTGATCTTGGATGGCCAAGATCCTTATAAGTATGAATAAATTATAATTTACTTAAATAAAAAGACTTGGGTAGTATTAATTTAGGATTCAAGAGAGACGCGTCGATTAGTTTATAATTTAGACTATAACCCAAACCGATATATGTACATAGGCTTTGACTTGTTAATTGAGTTGATCAAGATGATAGAAAGGAAAGGAGCTGGTATAGGAGTAAGGTCTAAAGAAGTCAGGTAGCATTTTATCTCATTACACCAAATTGTATGTATAATTTTGTAATACCTGTGGCATATAAATGGTATGTCGTTTATTCCTTTCATGTTAGGAGTACTCTAGGGCTTAGGTGGTTCACTACCTCTTTGCCAGATCAGTTACGTTGTAGCTTTAAATGTTATAACGAGAAATCCTGCAGGTAAAACCTCCACTAGTTAACAAAGATATCATTATCAGTGGTTGGTAGGTGCAGATCGCACACAGATTAGTATGATAAATGCTATCATTATTTGTAAAGGTTTATAAAATGTATACATGACAATGCATGCATGAAATTTATAGTGAATGACATAAATTGCGTTAAATTGCTGTTTCAGATAAGCTGGGAGATAGTAAGATGGTTGAGATAAGGCAGGAGTGCTGGAAGAAGATTAGACAAAAAAATTAAGATTATGTTTTGAAAAGTAAGAATATCTGCGGGAGTGCTTTACTATGGTAGTTGAATATTTTAGTAGTGTTATCTGTATATGATATAAAATTAAATTATTAAATTATTAACAGAAAGCATAGAAAATATAATTGTATAAATTTATAAAGGGATTTAAATTTCCTAAGTACTATGAATAAATAATAGGTACTCTAAGAGAACTAATGTACTTTTAATTGTTTTATGAACCACTTTGTTTAGAAAAAGTTTTAAATTGTTCAATTTGTCAGAAAAGCCCATTTCAACAAAAAAGAAGTGGATGGATATCCAGAAAGAAAAAAGTTAAAATTTTTCGTATTTTTGGGCTTTTGACATTGGAAAAGTGGTTATAATCCAATTAAAATGCTATAGTATAGTAGTAAAATTTAGGTGTTACATTTCTTCCCTATGTTACAAGGAATATAAAAGCTCCCAAAATCCTTGAGCTTTTGTGGTAGCTTCCTTTGAATAACTGCACTATATTCTTCAGTCAAAGTGACAGTTTCAAACTCATTGAATTTTCATTTCTTGGATAAAACATCCTTTAGAAACTTAGCATAGATGTTTATATGAAGCTGCTTGAACATGTCAACGACCTTCTTGAATTGAATTTTTTCCTCTTTCTTCTTGAACAGCTGAGGAAACGGAAGTGGGGGCACATAAGAAGTAAAAGATGGTGCCTTTTGTTTCTTGTCTTATACTTTTTCTTTCCCCACCTTCTCTCCCTTATCAACTACATGCTCTTATTCAACCACTTTCCCACTATCCATCCCACTTATTCCATGATCCTGCGCTGGTTGGTATGGGTTACCTACAACTGGAATAACATTCAACTGCTTGCCACTCCTCAAATTGACAGCATTGCATTCTTTGTTACCATCATTCTTGGGGTTTGGAATAGTATCACTAGGTAATCCTTGCCTTGGCCTAGCATTCAGTTGAGTAGCTATCTGACCTACTTGCACTTCAAGATCATTTATAGCAGTTTCATGTAAAGAGAGGGTGTTTTTAGTTTCAACCTTTGCAACTTCCTGGTTAGCTAAAAGTTGAGCTAACATTTTTTTCTATTCTAGACTCTCCTTCCTTAGTAGGAAATTGCTTGGATTGCACCTGAAAGCCCGGTGGTTGATTAGGCTTAACACCATAATATGAAGGTTGATTCACGGTATGCCCATTACTCCATAAGAAATTAGGATGATTTCTCCATTCTGGATTATAAGTTTGAGAGTAAGGGTTATTCTGAGAGTTTTGAAATTTATCCATGTAATTGACAGATTCAGAAGCCATGTAGAGATGGCAATGATCTGGCAGATGAACGTCATTGCATTGATCACAACAGGGGTAGTATAGATAGATTGCATACTTTGAGAGTTTCCCTGCTTCAACTCAAACGGCTTATTTATTGAAGAGAGAATAGCTGTCATTTGAGATGAAGAGTCGTCCTTAATAGTGGAAACATGTTGTGTAGTCCTCCTATCACTGCTTTGAGTATTGTTTGAAGATAGTTGATCCAAGAGTCTAATCACCTCATAAACAGGTACATTGCGATATCCACCATTAGTCATTGAATCAACCATTGCCTTAGACCGAGGATTAAGGCGATTGCAAAATATCTGAACTACTACCCATTTGTCCACCCTATGATTAAGGCATCGCTTCATCAGCATCTTATATCTCTCCTAAGCTGCATAAAGATGCTCATCCGGTTGTTATCTAACTCTAAAAAATTCATCTCAAGCTTCCACAGATTTATCATCAGAAAAGAAACGAGCTCTAAACTTGGTTTCAAGCTGATCCTAAGAATTAATGGATCATTCCGGAAGGTTGTTGAACCGGTCTCTAGCTGTGCCTTGTAGAGACAAAGGGAATAAATGTGGCCTTAGAACATCTTGAGGGATTCCGTTTTGCTTGAAAAAGTCACAAACTTCCAAGAAATACATAAGATGCTTGTTTGCATCTTCGTTATAGAGCCCACGGAACATTTTGTGCAACAGCAACATCGTGATCATGATAGGTTTGATCTTAAACGAGTGTGCTATCATCTCTGGCATCCGAATACAAGACTGCATGCCCCTCATATTGTGGCTTGCAAAGTCATTGACCGTAACTCTATCACACTCATCGTCAGCCATGGTTTCAGCCTTAGATTCAGATTCAGATTCAGTCTTAGTTTCGGCTTGTATGTTGTCAATGAATTCCACTCCTTCGAGCACCACTTCCAATGTGTATGGAGGTAAGCATTGCATATGCTGAAGGGGTACCTAGAAGAAGAAACCCAAAACATGAGTATCAAACTAGAAAAAGAATAACAAAACAAAAACAACTATGAATGAAAATTATAAACTAACTTAACAGTTCAAGCGAAATTTACTAACGCTAGCCTAGGGTTGACCAAGAGATTTTTACAAATCCCCAGCAATGGCGCCAAAAACTTGTTTGTTCGCAAGAGTACGGATGGCAAAGTAGTATAAAAATTATCGTCCCACAGAGATTTGTTTTAAAATTCCAATTAAACAACATGCTAATGAACTCAATTAAGTAGAACTAGTCAAATTCTTTTAGAAAATAAGTTTTGAAAACTATTTTAGGAAAGAAATAAAGAAACGCACAATAAACACTTAATTTATCAATGAACTATGTCTAGAATTAATTCTCACCGTTATATTTCATGAACCTTAATTAATTTCCCTTCCTTTAGTTTTTAAATGACAACTTGTGTTTGCCTAAGGTTCTAATGCATTTGAAATGCTCTCTCGAGTCAAAATCAAATCTATACTTCTTATTAAGCTTGCTCAATCTCTTGTTACAAATTAATGTAAGTACGCATTAAGAGTCAACCTTAATATGACAAAACTAGGTTGATAGATATATCTCTATTCTATCAACAAACAATCCGTTAATTGATTTAAACTTCAAATCTAGTCTGATTTACCCAAGTTCTACACCTAAACTATCTATCTTGAGTATAATTTAAATGAATAAATCACTCTAAAAGGTGGCCAGTCAAATAGAGGCATTAGGAATAAAATAAATAAACACAAATAGTCATCGATTACTAAAAGAAAAGAAAACAAATTAAGTTTCAATCCATAAAGGCTTGAATCAATTCTAGAACAAATGCTTTAACTACTAATGAATGGATTAAACCAACAAATACAAAGAAATACCATGTCTAATTCACAAAAGTAGTAAATAATTGAAGAAAACAAGAAGAATCTTCTACCGTAGGGCAAGAAACTCTTCCAATTTTGCAGGGATGAGTCTTATCGTTGCTAAGGGTTCTAGGGTTGAAAGTTGTGCATTTTAGGGATTTTCAGGGATTTTCGCGCAATGTCGCGACATCCTGGTGCAGTGTTACGACACCATAAATAATTTTCAGCAATATTCCTTAAATGAGCTCCAGCTTTCTCTACGTTTTTCCTCTGATCTTTTTCTCCTTCATTGCTTAGAATTTCCATATTTACCTATCCAAACATGCATAAATGTGAGGGAATCATGCCAATTAAATTTTCTAAAAAATTATCATATTTTTCTTAAAAATAATCAAATTAAGTTCATATGACAGATTTACACAATTTTCTCTTAAAATGCACTTAATTAGCAATGATGAATCCCCAAATATATTCTAAATATGCCCTAAATCAATGATAAATGGGGAGTCATCCCTTGTCAATTACGTCCAATAATTAATATTAATATTCGAATGAATTCCTTTTCATTGCTATATACAGCTTTCATTGTGATCTCTGGGATGGCCATGGGAAGCCTTGCTATGAGTCAATTATTTGTCACTTGTTTATTTTAAAATGGATTAAGGGTAAAAAATATACATGTGATTTTGTCAAAAGTTCATCCAGCACCGAATGTTATTTTTTGGACCAAAAATACACATGAACTTTCATGTTGGATAAAAAAATACACATTTACATTTATATTCCAAAAGGAAATACTTGGTGCTGGATGAACATTTTTATAAGATCATATGTGTATTTTTTACCCTTAATTTAACTGTAAATGTGTATTTTTGATCAAATTTAAAAGTTCATGTGTATTTTAAGTCCAAAAAATAACATTTAATGCTGGATAAACTTTAACAAAATCATATATGTATTTTCACCCTTAACCCTTTTAAAATCTGTCATTGAAAACTATACACGCGCATATTACGAAAATCAAAATGAAACCAAAAAAAGCCGAACGTTATTGCTTTCAGAAGAGGTACCATTTTAGCAGAACACGAATTGTACAACAAAATAGTATATCATGTCCCATTGGAGAGCTCCTTACGAACGAAGAAGCTGTTGGTGCTATCTAGCTATATATATATAACTATATATAACTTGTCTTATTACCTCACAAACCAACCCAACTGCGCACTAATAAGTGCTCAAACTAACACATAATATAATCACACACACACACACACTCTATATGGCTTGGGGCACAATATTTAAATTTAAAACAAGTAACATAAGTATATCTATATATATATATATAGATATGATTAATAATCGCTGGGTGGGGAAGCCACAGGTTGGTGAGCAGTGTAGAGAAGAGAGTTGAGAGGTTGGGAGTGAGGAGGTTGAGCCACGGCGGCGAACTTGACGGAGTTTACAGGTCCCGGCGCCACATTCCCTGAGCTTCTCAGTTCTGCCATCCCTCGCCTTGTGTTCGATCCTTCCACCTCACACAGCTTGGGAAGAAACACCCCTGCGTTCATTAATTCATACATCAAATCATTACCATTATTTTTTTAAATCAAAGAGCTAATTAAGGAGACCCTAACGATATGACATGAGGATATAAATATAATCACTATGTAATCCACCATATCAGGGAGTTCTCATGTCATTTGATACAAAGCCTTTGAAAAAAAAAATATTACTACTTCATCTTTTTTTTTATCTTAAATATAAATATAAGACATTTTCTTTATTTTATTTCTTTCATTTATCATTTTTCTTAAAACTAATTTAGCTTAGCTGTGATATCAAATAGCAGGTACATGTATCGTACCACTTTATTCTTTTATTACAAGTCAAGTTTACATCATGTATAAAGAAAAGAAAAGTTAATTAACTTAATCATCAATAATGCCTTAAATTAATAATTTTTTTCTAACATTACCTTCATTTATAAATGATTTATAAGTGATTGTTTAAAAAATATATTTTATACATGTGTTTCACATCCATCTTTATATTTATTGATAGAAACATACTTGTAACACTCTCATTGATTACTGAATTAAAATTGTTGCTCAACTTGGACTTGGAAAAAGTACAAGCGTGGTATATATGGCATGTGGCATAAGCATATAATTTATTCAAGTTCCAATTCACAATTAAATTACTTAACTAGCTTTATATTAAGGAGCCAAAGTAGTAGTGTTATGAATGATGGTATATAAAAAAAGAAAAAGAAAGAAAGTAAAAGTACCTTCGCCGGCGGCAAGGTTGAAGTAGAGGTCGACAACGTTGGGGCAATTGTGGTAACAGTGAGGGGAGCAGAGGTTGTGGGTGAAGCTAGAATCCAGTAGGGCGTCGGAGGATATTCCGAGGGTATTTCTGTCCAACCCGCAAGCCTTGATGCAATCATCGCTCTCCACGTGGTCCTTCACTTTGTCCGCTTCTATCTCTGATGTCCGACACGTGTATTCCTCCTTCCCGCACCTCTTCACCTGCTTCTCCATTACGCACCGTTTCCCCTTGGACGACACCGCATAGGAGCACCTCTCCTTCTCCAGCTTCTCACACTCTATCCCTCCTCCTGCATCACCACATTTATATGTTATAATTAACATTACATATTGCTATTGCATGCATTTATAAAAAGAATGTGGAAATGAGTGCGCATGTGTTTATTATATTTTATCCCATCCATCCATAAGAAACGATTCACTAAAAAAAAATAGTGCGACAGAATCGGTAAAGACAAAATTCCATCGTTAAATGAATTCAACGTTGAATTTTATAGCCAATTATATTCTATCAATTTGTTGTTGTTTTTTTTGTAGTGGTTACCAACCCATGCATGGATGCACACCATTTTTCCTGTACTATATGAAATTGTGAGTTGTCATTTGAACTGAAAGCTCTTAACAGAAATGAATATGTGTGTGTGGAAGAAAGAGATAAGGGAAGATGAAGGTACCGAGAGAGGAATGGAAGGAGAGAGAGAAAACGAGGGCGAGAAGGAGGAAAGTGGAGAAGCTAATAATGTGGGAGGCCATGGAAATGGGGATGAAGCTAAAGTAATTAAGACTTGCAAAATAAAGAAGAAAGAGGTATGTGGTTGTTGTTGGAAGTATAGCAAGCTAGGAATAGGAATGAATGTTGTCGTGAGTGATTTTGGGGAATGGAGGATATGTATTTATAATGCTATGTTTGTGGGAGCAACAACAATAAATAATGGCCTTTGACGAACTAAGGAGAGGTGGGTTATGGTGGGAGGGTTTTGGAGTGTATGTGGGGGGAGGGTCCTACGTTGACATGAGAAAATGGAATTGTCTTCTCTCAAACTTCTCTGCCGCTATCAGTGCCGAAACCTCCCTCCCTCCCTTCAACCACAATTTCTTTTAAAAAAGTGTGTGTGTGTGTGTGTCTTTTTTTAATCCAATTAAATTGGACGGCAATGCTTATTAGAGTCAAGACACTCCTTATAATAGTCGACAACAAACTGCATGCCCAGTAATAGTGCTACACATACTCGTCTTGTTTGGACAAAGTCCTGACTAGAAGTTGGAATTTCACATAATTTCTGATCAAGTATTCATACTAGGATCTCAACTCTTTTTTTTTTTTTTTTTTGGTCAAGATGTATGATCCATGTGGTAGGTTTTGAATTGGAAAATAGAATAATTTCATCTTTTCCCTACCAAATATGAAACTACGTTTTGATCAAAGACGTTAGAAGATATTTGGCTATTTTCACTTGGACTTTTTGGAGGCAGGGACGACTATAGAAAATGCAGTCTGTTCTTCGATTATTTTTTATTTATAAAAATTTGTAGAAAATACACAATTATCAAACTATAAGCTCAATGCTAGCTGACCATGCAGATAAATAAGTTCAAGAATTAATTTAGATTGATATAATGAAATCAGTTCGTGTCACTCCAAGAAGAAAGTTGCCGGCAGCCATCCCCAATCAAATTAATTAATATTCATCCTGTTTTTAACCCGATTTTTAATATATGATCAAATTGACTTTGTATAAGAATACTAAGGTTGCAAAATGAGCTATTTAATTAATCATATGATATTTGTCATTAGATTATATATCAATTTATAAGTTAAGTAAATTAGTTTTAGAGAAAAATTGTAAATACATGTATGTTAAAATAGTTTATTTTGCAATATTAATATTTACAAAAAAGTCAAGTTAATATTATATTAAGGACCAGAGCGTAGTTTAATCATTGTTGTTAAACTCACAAATTAACTCTCCAATTTTACCATTTTTGCAGTTCTCCCTAACTGAAACATATCACAAATCACTTAAATTCGTACTAGTTGTAATTTCATTTAAACTCACTACTTTACCCACCGACTTTACCGTTTTAACGTTTCTACCTTATGAAATAATCTTATCAACTTATTCTAAATCTCATATTAATTATTTTTTTTGACAATATTCAATGAAATTATACATAAATTTCTTTATTAAATTTGATAAAGTATGAATGTTAATATATTTAAAATATATTTAAGTTAAATTATTATTTTTGTATTTAATATTCAATTATATATTTTACATACGTATTTATTGAAAAAGGTAAATTTTTACGAGTTTATAATCCAATTTTACATTCTTATCACTGGTTTACTTAAACTCACAAGTCTATGCCAACCTTAAATAAATTACCAGAAAGCTTAAGCTTGTTGTTCAAAGGCAAAGACTTAATATATGACTTCTTTGTGACTTAGTTTGTTGAGTATGTTTTACGTTTTCTTACATCTTGAATACTTAAATTTTGTCTAGCTTGGTTGACACGAAGTTTTGTAATAGATAATATGGAATTCGGTGTTCTTGTGATTATGATGGAATATGGATTTGGGGGAAGAAACATTGTTAAAGATGGAACTGAACGAGATTCACGATATACGCACTCTAATCCCAAATATACTAAGAAAATTGGTCTATAGTATAAATCAATTGGTAGATAATTAAGTACTTTTTTTAAAACATTATTACGCGCGGTTATTGCAATTTATTATGAGAAGGATTGAAGTTAAATATATGGACAAAGTAAAAGAAGTTCTATTCTCATATAAAGTTAATGAATAAGTTAATCACTTCTTATTGGTTCCAATAAGACAATTAAAAGTCATTAACATATGGGAAACTACTTGCATTAAACTTCTTATATTCATTATGTTAAGTCCTCTAATTATATATGATCATATGTTCACTCTTTTTTCCGTGTGGATTTACAGTTCAATGATAATATTACAAAAACATGATACAGTTATGTGTGGTTGGAGTACTTAACATAATGCATATAATTGATATAAAGAAATTGATACAACTAACCCATTATCCTGGGTTTAACTGACGAAAACGTTAAACATTCGACTATCTTGACCAGTGTTCGACTCCTAGGGAGTACCAGTTTGTTGTGGTTCTAAGCGCGGTGTTTAAGGAGATATATCCACAGTTAAGTGAAATTGGACGAAACCACCTGTGTGTATAGAAAAAATTAGATTGCTTGTTATGCTCTAGAACCCACGAGGTAAGGCCATAGTGAACCATTAGTCAGGAGAAATGATCTTAGATTGTAAGTAAGCCCAACCCCTTTCCTAAAATTTTTTGTTATAAGAAAAAAAAGGAAATTTGATACAAATATTATCTAACTTATACAATACCGTGCAGAGATAGTGATGCAGAGGAAACAAAGTATAAAACGAAAGATAGTGGGGTGAGAACTAATTTCTGCGTGGTTAGCGGAACAAATAATAAAAATCAAGAGATAGAAAGACAAATGGGGAAGAGTGACGCCACGGATATCGGCGACCAAATTGGTTATTGCATTGACCTTTCCAATTAACTTACAGGCATTGTGTTTCATTTGTATTATTCCATAATCCCCATAGTTAGGGAGATTGACTGGATTTTCTAACTCTTTCAAGCTTTCGGCTCCTACAATTGCTACTCTCTTTTCAACTTTAACATCATCATGACCTTGATGTTTGCCTAACCTTTTTGTAACTTCATTCTTCCTTTTTTCTAAACATATTTCTTCTTAGTCTAAAATTTGAATTATTTTGTTATTTTTTTATAGGATTTTGATTGAGTTTGTCTGAGCATTTGATTTGTCCTTATCATTTTTGTCCTTAGTTAATTTTATTCTATCTCCTCATCTCCTAATCTGTTCCCCCTTATTACATATATTTAATTAAAATTAGATTTGAACCAAATTATATGAAATATGCATTGAGTTGCAAATTTTTTTTTTTGACCAATCTATTGAATTGCAATATTATATTATACTCTTCGTATCATTTTTCTAAGTCATTTCCATATGTTTCATAGCAATAAAAAAAAATCTTAAAGCTTATAAGCCTTAAGATTTAACAGCTTTTAAAATATATCCTTATTAAATATATACTATAGTTGATGAGAATTATTCAACAAAGTCTCCACAGTAATATAAATAAAAGGATAAAATTGTATGTTTATTCAAAAAATTTACTTGATGATAGAACTCATAAGAGCAAAAAATTCTTTTTCCCTGACTTGTGCATTTTAATTAAGACTAGAGAATTACACGACTTATGAAGTATGAACTTTGGGACTTTCAAATTTCAATCCATTTGATTCATCCATTGAACTCAAGTTTTGTTTCACACCAAACTTTCAATACTATTATATATTTTTTTAGACACTCTTGGGGACGGGTTGTCCGGGCAAAGTTTTTTTTAGAGGAGAAGTGGAATGAATAATTGAATAGCGCAAAAGCAGAAGAGTGCTGTAACCTGCGAGTCATTTTTAATCTCTTATTTCTCTTGAAGTAATTCTTTAAATACATTGAAAGCAAAAATCCGTGGGTCTTTATCAACCTCCAAATAAAATTAAAGTGAAAAATCTATGAATATTCCAAGCAAATTGGTTAATAATTACTAAAGTACAATTCCTTTATTCATTATATATCACATTGCACTTCGAAGGCAAAACAGAAGAAAAGGTCGTTTTTGCCTCTTCAGCATAGGGTTCAATCTACTACTCTACTTATTACTATAGGGGCATCCCTAATACACTTAGCCATAAGCTCGGAGCTGATTGCCTAGGAAATTAAAATATCATAAGAATTTAAATAATATTGCTTCTGGTCAAAAATAAGTTCCACGAAACTTCCAAGGGCTCAACTTGTCATAATTATTATACTTGTAATAATTTGTGATGCATTCAACTGTGTAGGAAGCCAGTGGGCCTGTGTTATAATGGTACGTACTAAAACACCTCTCTCATTGACTCTTAACCTAAGGGAGGTTGTGATTCAACCATTGTTGGGTGCGACAAATGCGTGAAACTTTTTTTCTCTTATTATATTTAAGAATCTGAATTTAAAGATTAACTCATTCCTATATGTAATGTTTTTTCAAGTTATTATAAATGAATATTTAAATTAAAAGTAATGATTGAAAACATTTGATATGGAATTAATAGATAGAACGAATTAAAAACATTGTGGCCTTTAAATATATATAATGTATCGATAGAAAATTGAAAAAAAATACTAATATTGAAGTCATAATTGATATTACATATATAGCTTTTATGCTTTGATTAAAAGTAAAATTGTACATCTCAAGGAAAATTAGTTTCCACTGTACTAGTATAATCTCAATCAACGAATAACATAAATTAAGGTGGAGATATACACATGAATTTTTCCTGAACTTGTGCTTGGCAGGATAAACAATCCTTGGGTGCAAAATACCTATGATTATCTCGAATGTGGGCTGAAATATGCTACAATAATCATTTAATTCATCGATGTTAAATGTCTTATTTAAACTTTTGATCAAATAAAGTAATAAGGACGCGCGCCAAGCTAGTATTTCACTCATTCTTCTTCTTCAAGAACGCTCGCCCTCATCTTGTATGTGTAAACAATCGCATTTCAGTCTCCCTCTTGTCCCAACGACATTCTCTTTGGTCCTATTTATAACCAGTCACTCTTCATCAATGAGTAGTTAGAGAAAACACGGTTGGAGTGGAGTTGAGTTGAGAGATCAACATTGTTCTTCTCTTAACAAGAGAGTCCGAGTAAGATGAAATGAAGGAATGAGTGTCGTGGAGACTAGAGAGCTTTAGCTTGTCTTGTTCTCTCATGAATAGAGGCGCAATAGTGAGGAGAGAACAATGTTGAGAATGGAGGGACACTAAAACACTGTCTTTTGTAAGAGATGAGAGAGAAGTCACACTTGAAGGAGGGAGATTTGAAACTCTAGTTCAGCATCCATATTACCTTAATCAGTCAAAAGTTTGAACTAGATATATCGTCAACGCTGATGAATTAAACTACTGTAGAATTTTAAGGTCATTTTGAAATGATTATGGGTATTTTTGTACATAAAGTTTGCTTATGGTGCTACATATTGAGAGAGAAAAATCATACATATATTAGTACCTTTACCCAATAAATGAAGTCATTTTCAAGCAAGTAGACCAAACTATATTGATTTTGGAACCAGAGGGGAAAAAAACTTATATAGCCCACAAGAGCGACTTTGAAAGAGAGATGGGCTTCATTTTTCTTCGGTCCACTTGGGGCAGAAGAGAAGGAGACAATTATGCACTTTCTATTTGGGGCTTCATTTTTCTCCGGTCCACTTGGGGCAACGTCACATTATATTGCTCACGTCGTAAAAGCTATTCGATCAGTTCTCCATATGCATTTCAAGTTATTTATCAGCTACACACACAATATGGGCTATTTGTGATTGTAGGGTTGTCTAAAACCGGGACCGGAACCGGGAACCCCTACTCCCAGTTCTCGTTCCCGGAATGGGGCCAGGACTGAATTTCAGTCCCAATCCCGGTCCCGGTCCAAGAATTGGCATCATTCACCGGGACTGGGAATAGTTCCGGGAAATCTCAGGAATTCCCGGATAACAAGTAGTTACATAAAAAAAAATTGGCATCATTTCATCAGCTACACAGGCATTTCTTGCTAATAGATAATCAGAGGAGATCGATTATAAAGTACAGATGTGAAAACATCGAACCGAGATATTATATCTATCATAAACTCAAAGGGGAACAAAAATAATAATTGAAGTACCAGAAATCATTCCAATTATTGGGAACAAAAATATGAGATTAAACTTGCTCTCCCTTTCTCTGTTATAATTCATCATGTTCAACAGCCTCATGTCTGTGAACAAATCTGGGAAAACAAGAATGCAAAACATTTCCTTAATCATTTATATATGTTGAATGAACTACTATAAAAATAGAAGACAAACACTTTATTTTCATCTTTGCAATAACTTAATTAGCATGAACCAAAGTAATTTTCACTTATCATTATTCATTAGAAGCCGATTCTTCTTTCCCAAGATCCTTGGAAGCCTCCTTTGGCTAAGAATCACTCGGATCTGCACTCTTCTCCGCCGTCTCTACTTCTTTTTCCAATTCATCAACTACATATAAATGACTCACCTGAGAAAAATGGCGGAAGTTGATCACGACACGGTGGAGGCTATGGCGGCAGAAGAGCGGTGAAGAAGATGGGAGGAGAGGGCTTTGATCGACGATGATGACTAAGGGGCTTTGATCTAAGATGTGGGAGGAGAGGCTATGATGACTAATCAGATCGATCGAACGCTGAAATTCAGACGGATTCCAGAAGAACGGTGAAGAAGATGTGGAATGATGAAGAAGAATGGAAGGATTTGTTGTGGTTCAAATGTGTTTTGCTTATGCTGCGCTTCCGTTCTACGTGAGTGCAAGTCAAGGAGCAGGGTGAGGGATTGGGAGAATGGGAAGGATTTGTTGGGTTGGGCCTTGAGCTGGGCCAATTGCCATCCATTTTTCTTTTAAATAAAAAAGAGGAAAAGCTCCTAGACACCATTATGCAATGGGTTTCAGTAATTTTTTTTTAAATAATACATACAAGGACCGGGATCGGGATCGGGATCCGGGCAAGAATTTTTTTTAAATAATACATACCGGGACCGGGATCGGGATCCAGGGGCCTTGCTCGGATCCCGGTCCCTTTTTTTCTCGGATCTCCCGGGACGGGAAATTCCCAATCCCGAAAGGGCAGGACTGGGACACCATGGACACCCTTATGTGATTGTGCATACATACAATAGAGATTTACTTGAGTCAAATAAAGAGAACTTAGATCTTCGGTATTTGGTCCCATTTTTAACATCTACTCTGGTTTTAAATACTCCCTCGGGGTCCTAAATATAAGACATATTTACCTAATTTTGTTAGATTAAGGATGTTTGTTAAGTTAGTCAAAATTACATGATATTACCAATGCACTCTAATTATCTACCTTTATCCCACCCTTCTTCTCGTGTTTGTTTATCGTTGAGAAGAATTTAATTTATAGGGATAATTTGAAGAAAAATTGAGAAAAATTAGAAAGAGATCTTATATTTAGGATCAAATTCACCCTTTTAAATATGTTCTATATTTAGGATTGGAGGGAGTATAATGTTTGTAGGAATATGTGTTTAGATTCTAAAAGTATCAAGCCTTGATCTATTTTGTCTCTTGAAGTTATATAACATCCCCCTGAACTTTTCTCATTGATTATACACATCAAATGAGTTTTCCGTCAAGAGAGTACATAATATAACAAATGGAAAGAATTGAAAGGGGCATTTTAGTTTAGGGAGAACAACACACATTTTTTTTTTACAAATAATCAGCTTAACTAATTTTCATATTGCATGTTAATTAGTTATCTAACTCTTATAATTTAGGAGTGAAGATCGAGTTTATACCATATATACACACAAACAGATATATTGTTTTATGAATACAAACGCATACATATGTATGTATCTAATACCCTATCGTGTCATTCATGCAATTTTTGTTTATCTAATTTGATTAAATTAAGGATGTTAGTCAAATTCATTAATATGACATATAATTTTTCAAAATGCTATAATTATCTTCCTCAATTCCTTTTCTCCTTCCATTATTTAATTATTATTTATGGAGCATCAATGGGGTGATTTGAGAAAATACTTGAAGAAAATTTGAAATAGCTAGATCATACAGACCAAGATTAGATCAAATTTTTTTTTTGCCAACAAAGATTAGATCATTTCATTGATGAGGGCTTACAATAGGAGAAATAAAGTTTATAAAGAAGAGAGTATTGATACCTTACGTACTTTAAAGAATCAGAACTTGATCCTCTTTGTAGGTTTTTAGGGAACATACCCGGTTGTATAACACTGATCTTGATGCCTTTCCGGAGTCAGAGTCACAATATGGACCTTGACCTTTGTATACTGCAGAAGCACTTAAAAGAGAAGAGAAGAGGGAGTTTTTTGTATTTCTCAGTGGTTCTTTTCTGTCAAGTTTCTGTATTTATAAAACACAGAACTAACAGACACAACTCTTCACATTTAAATTTAAATTTAAATAAATTTAAATTTAATGGGAATATTACATATAATATCCCAATATTTCTGAATAATTCTATTCAGACCCCAAAACACTTATTTTGGCCGAATTCACTAAGGGTGGCCTGGGCCTGGGCCTAGCCCATTTTCCTACATCTCCCACTCACACTTGGTGGATTTAACTTCTCGCCGACCTCTCTTATTTCTCTTTCTTTGATCATACTAAGTGCTCTGCAGTAACCGCATAGGCATGACGTCTCATTGGTGTCTGTACTAGTAACCCCTTTTACAGGATCAGCACAAGACTACCATTCTTGTGTAGCTTGAATTATATTGTTAACTCAGACATCCTAGATTTACCAATATATTTATACACTTCACATGGCAAAATCTAATCCCTCTCGAGTCATAGTAAAAACTCAGATTGCCTTTCTCATATGCATAGTATCCACACTTATGAAATCACAAATAATATCATAAGGGACATGTCTCAGATACTAGCATAAGTGTGTACATTCCAGGAAATCTTCCTTTCGCCCATATATCATCTCCATATACATCAATCGCTTTCCTAACACAATACCATAGATCGCATAAATCATGACCATAGGACATGCATTAAGGTAGCCGTCATTGAAGTATATTTCCATAATAATGTCAAAGTCTAAGGATATCATAGAAGTATAGAAACTTCTTAGGACTCACACAGCAATGAAGCAGGGATCCATTCATTTGCTTCCTGTTTGCGGTTCTCTAGCACATGTGGTATGAATCACATGCTACAGTGTTACTCTTATGTCATAAGAGCGTACGTCGTTTTGAGTTCGTATTAATAACACTGTACAGACTTAAGTTCAGATACTCCTAGTATCAAAACCCAAACTCTTCATTCTTTACTCATCTCATGACGTCAAAGTTGAAGAATTTGTTGTCTGGCAACTGGCATCATGGAAGTGGGTATCCATGATACGATCTATATTTTGTAATTTATGTTTATAGATCTCATCTCGACACGCTACACCTTTGTTGAGGCGACATGATTTTGTGTTACTTCTCTACCATATTAGCATTCCTGCTACTTTGCTAGTGAACACAAATGTCTCATCTTTGCACACTCCTCCTGAGTGTCAAAAGCGGTTTGCTCGTGTGAGAGAGCCAACCTCTCTTGCCTGTACGACATACTAGACATTGTATACTATCACATACACATGTAAAGCCTTAATGAAGTATCCATTACTTCATATCCTATGCTTGCTAAAGGATTTATCATGTCTCTCATGTATATCCTTGGCCACAGACTCAATTAGGGGACTTTGCATAGGAACTTGTTGTTTAGCAACAACCTTATGTGCTACAACATATCTCATATTTATCTTTGTATTTTACTCATGCTATGATACTTAGGGTCTTTTATTTAGGCAACGATCGTGGTGTTTCCTTAATGCATTAACACTAGGTTTGAATTCTAATTTCAAATCCAATATGTTCTTCTAGACACCCTCGACCATATGGCCATATGTAACACCACAGTAAGTACTTTTAAATGCGCATAATCATCATGCTCTTCAAGTATCTTTCAGCATTTTTATGGAGCCACTGAGTGTTTCTCACAATGGTTGGACTAGTACCGACTTACAAGTCCTACCACTAAAATGAATATATGATATTTTATACACCACTGTGTATATTAAACTACCAACAACGTTTACAAGGAAACCCTTTTTCCATTTTACTCTTAAGTTAATTCAGTTTAGGGATATCTATAATCAAGACTCAAACTCACTCTTGAAGTCACTAAGGTATCTATAGGATCACAATCGTTGACCTTGGACTACTCAAGAATTTCCATAATATAACTCTGTTGTGACAGAAAATGGAGTCCGCTTGAGCTATATCTTTGGATCTCAACTCCAAAAAATATACAACGATTTACCCATATTCTTAGTACCTTTCCTTAATAGGAACTATCAAAATCAAACTATTTTGATCAATAGTATATCATCCACTTAAAGGATAATATCACAAACTGCTTAGTTATGGTTTCTTCAATCGTAAAATAAAATATATGAGGTTACCACTCATATGGAACCTTAAATACCATTGTTTGGATGATTGCTTCAGTCCATGAATTGACTTATGTAAAAATATGTAATATGAGGTCATCACTTTGTAAACCTCAAACATTAATTATAGTGAAATCTAATAACTAAAGTATATAGATTTCTTCATCCAAATCAGTACTCAACATACAAGTTTCACATCCACTTGATGTAATCCTTAAAATCAAACAGTTAGCTATTTCCAAAAATGAGTATGATTTTAAGCACATAATATTTGAGAAGGTATTCTCACAATATATGCCTATGTATACCCTTTGTAACTAAAAGAGTCTTGTGTTGTTCATTGATCTAACCAACTTGTTTTTAAACTTGAGAATTCATTTGCTTACAAATGATCTCTCATCCTTGTGGTTGATCAACTAACTCTCAGACTTGATTCTTTCTCAAAGAATCTACGTCCATTAATATTGCTTTCTTCCATTCCTTCTATAAAACAGGTAAGGCCTCTTATACAGAACACCTTTAGGTCTCTTTAAAGACCTTTCACAAGCTCCCACTTACATGGGCAATTGAGGACTTTAGAACTTATTCCGTATTGCCTTGTCATTGCATCTCATAAAGAGATATAGAGAAATATTATATGATGAGCTTCACCATTGTTTGAAAAACTCATCAATAACAAATATGGTTCCTTTCAATTCTTATCAAACACAAACCCATCTACATTTTCACATGTGAAAATGTGACCATAATAAGCTCCCACTTACAACGACTATGAGATCGATTAATTGACCTTAATGGCCTATGGGAACTTGACTTAACTGCCTTTTTGCGGTCATTTCCGTAAGCGTACGGGTCGTCAAATTTAAAATGTAGTATAGGAAAAAGTGTCGTTCCGCAAGGATTGGGATTTGAGCAAGTTAATTAGTACTATTGCGTAATTAATTAGAAGTGAGTAATAAATAGTTTAAGATTAATTTTAAAACTAAAGATTAAATGCAAAGTGTCATAAAATAGTGAGATGGTTTGAAAGCACACTTGTTAAGGTCAATAAAAGCCTAGGGATACTTATCCCCATTTCACTTCATGAACTAATAAATTCCTTCCTTTTTAGCAAGCTAAATGAATCAATGTGTGTGCCCAATGTTCAATTTCATTTGAAAGAGCTTTCTCAAGTCAAAATCAAATTTCTACTTGCATTAATTGCACAATCTCTTGTCACATTTAATACAAGTCATAAATACCAACCAACCTTCTATAGACAATGCTAGGTTAGTAATTATATCTCTACATTACCAACTAACCATCCATTTAAAACCATAAACTTCAAGCCCAACATATTTTCATCCAAGTTCTAAAACAAAATACTCTTTCTCAAGAAATACCTCATTTAACAAAGCAAGTGGTGATCAAGCACTTGAAGAATAAAAGCAAGATGAAAATACACACATATACATTCATTCATTGCTTCAAAGAAAGGAAACATAAGGTTCAATCCATGAAATGGTTCAAAGTAACCCTAGAAAAGGGATTTAGCTACACATAAATGTATCTAAACCTAAAACAAAAACTGAAAGGGAATTCATAGTACAAGAGAAGAGAAGAAGGAAGAAGAATGGAAACCACGATGTACGAATCTTCAATCTCTCTAGGCTTCTCCAAGTTTCCAAGCACTTCCCAAGCTCTCTCTTGCAACTCTTAGCTCCCAAAAATCGTGCTCAAGTCCGTCCTCCTCTGTTTCTTCGAAACCCTAGCTTAAATATGACTTCCATCAATTTTCAGCTTACTCAAAACTCGCAGCAGAGACTTTCGCTCGCCGTCGCCTCGCCGCGGCGAGGCCACGACGAGCTAACAAGTGAATTGGGCAAAAAGTCTTCTCTTGGCCGTGAGCTCGCTGAGGTGAGGCGGCGGCGAGCTCCATGGTTCTCTAGCTTCTTTGTTTCTGGATCCCCATCTTTCTGGTTGCTCTTTACCTTGTCCATTGGTTTACCTCCTCCTACATAAGAAATAGAAAAGGGTTGATGAGTTCTACAAATAACTCAAGTTTATATCCATTAAGCTCACATTTCATTCACAATACATTTCCTCTTTTCTTTCCTTCTTTCCATTGACTTTTAACTTCTTTAAACCTTTTATTCACAAAATTTATTTACAACAGTGAGGAAAATTGTGATGAAATGAATGAAATATAGGAGCTTATCAGAACTCAAAAAACTTGATTTGCTCTTTACCATAATCCATGTGGTTTGAAAAAAGACCACTTAGGAGGGCACATGGTTAATTATAAAGTTTGTATCTCCGTTAAAGAGAAAACCATACTTGATCAATCAAATATGTGTACTAATCCACCAAAGGTGGACCTGGTAACACTCTCCCACTCACTTTTGGTGGGTTAGCTTCAACTATTATATACATAACCATGTTTAGTAGCATTACATTATGCCTCTTAACAACTCCATCTAATGACAGAGTTTAAGGGATCATTTAAGTAAATAAATATCCCTTTCTCTTCACGGAGCTCATTGAAATTGGTCAGAAACAACCTCTATTAGTGCGTAGAATTCTTAAATTCTTTATGCACTTTATTTTCAACTTTATTCTCTTGTCGTCTAAAGTGCTTGAGCTTCAAACTTGTGTGAAATAAAGTAATGATAATTACGTGAGTAATCATCAACAAAGTGAATCTAAACTCCGTGTCATGCCCTCACATTCATTGAACCATATATAGTTGGATGGAAGAATTGCAATATTTTCTCTATCTCAGTTCCCTTACTGAAAAAACTTTTTTTATTGCTTTACCGACTAGACACTTCCCTATTGGGTGATGAACATAGCATTCCTGAAAATGCCAATTCAAATTATGTGTCATAGTACACCATGACATGTATTCAAGTCAACACTTGAATATGGTAGTAAAGCAGTCACGCACACAAAAGATTACCAAAAATGTTGGAAAAACAAAGAAATGTCAAGGAAGACTGTATCACAAACAGCTAATTTTGTCATGAAAGTCAAGATAGTTCATTTAGAACCCATGAGCCTGGTCCATGAAACAATGAACTTGTAGGCTCTAATGCCTTTCACCTTAATCCTTGTGTCATTACCAATTTAAAGCCTTATGCTTGAATTTGATAATAGACAATATTTAACAAAGGATTTTTTATCCTTATTCTTTTATTCTATGGAGCTTGAGTCTTTTCCTGTTCACTATTGACAGAAAAGAAAATCCATCTCTAAATGGTTTATCCTTTAGTAGGAAAAGAATTTAACCTTACTTAGGTCATTCCTCTCCTTAAAGAGTTTATACTCCTGTGCTGTCAAAGTAGTCCTCACATTCCCTTTTGTAGGACCTCTTACCCTTATCTCATTTGGATTTAGGGTGTAGATAACGTGTTTCCTCTACGGTATGCTAGCCCAAAGGGTTTGCATACTTCCTGACATCCATATTCAAGCTCCAAGTGCTTTTATACATCACTGAAAAAGTAACAAAGTTTTCACTTTGGTTTAACTTGACTTTCATATGCTCCTAACAGGAAAGGAGCGCCCTTATGAACAATTTGCACTCATTGTTCATTGGACAATATACAATCAACTTCCTTCAATCTCTTTGTATTATTGGTTATCTAATGTAGATGTTGTCTCATAAAAGGCGTTAAGCCTTTAGTTATATGTGTCAAACTTAATTGACAGCATTTTTCATCTTGTGTAATGAAAGTTTTGCAAAAAAATTTCCTTTTACACAATTCACATGGCTCTTTGTTGTTGGATTTGTATCACATTGACACTCTATAGGGTAGTTTATGCTACATTGTTTCCCTTTTCGAGCCATACTGGTCTCATGTCCTCTCATAAGCTTAGTCGAGATGACTTCTCAACTTTAACTTCATCATGACTCTTAGTCAATGACATGACAACATCTTCTTTTAAGTCGTATGAGACCTTTAAATATCATATATCACAGTTGTCCCCCATTAAGTTTATAGTTATGTTGTTGTTCTTGGCATCATTTCTTGGCTTAATTACTTCAAATCATCCCACTAATTTGGCTATTCACAATCTGATTTGATCCAAGAATTTATTTGTAGCACATTGAAGTATACAATGTCATGCACTTGTATTATTCTTGATTAGAAAAATAATAATACTATTGGGTCTATGATCAGGAGAATACGTTTAAACCTCCCATCACACAGATTCCAGTAATAATATTATCATCTATCAAAAATTTTATAGAAGTACTTTCCATAATATGCTCGATTATGTCTCTCAGAAAACTTAGTTTCTGAAAACTCTCACTTAGATAGAGCAATGTCATTAGCTCCCACTCAGATAGAGTATTTGACATTGGCTCGCACTTAAATAAGGCATATGAAACTCTAAGAAGACTTATTTTCTAAGAGCTCCCACTTAGATAGAGCATATAACACTCTCAGAATACACATTTTCCAAGAGCTCCTACTCAGACGGAGCATTTGACATTTTGCTCCCACTCACAAAGTGTATTTGACATTTACTTCTTCATGTCTCTCTTTACATTATTTTCATAATGTCTTATTAACTTCTTAGTTGAGTGTCTTAAGAGTTTTCTATACTTCCACTATGTTCTTATGATTTTGTGGAGTTAATTTTCAGCCGAATAAAGCATAAAAAAAATGGAAGGGTGAAGTCTCCTTACTTCCCAAATCCAAATTTGATAGGTTCTCAATAATCATTATTCAGCAAGGCTTTAGGAATCTCATCTTCCTAAGTGACATGATAGAAGTTGTGCCATGTTGTTTTGGTAATTTCTAAGAGGTTCTCTATTTTCTCAAAGAGATATTTCAAATGTCTTATGCAATTTATATATGTTTCTTCACAGAAACATTTAGTCTTTGCTCTTAAGTCTTTTAATAGTTCAATCTTTGGTAGATGGACTGGGTTAAGGATACTCTTTTCTCCTAAGTTGGCTTTTCATATCACACTTGGAGTGTATTTTATTCCTGACTTTCACCATGATCCAGAATTAAGATGTGGAAATTTCTCCATTTGAAATTTCCTCTCACATTTTGATCTAATACTATCTCTTTAGTATTTGATCGTTGATTTCAGCCTCCTTGAGGTTTATCCAGATCCAAATCCTAAACTCTAGGATTTTGGTTATTCAGGTTCTTTCTCTAGTGCATCATAAAAAAAAAATTTTATGTTACACCTCTTATTTCATTTCAAGTTTAAATGAACCCTTACTTTGAATGATCTCTCTCTTGATCCTCTTAAGGATCTTTTTCTTTGAGGTTTTATTTTAGAGTCTCATACTCTAATACAAAAATCTCTATTTTTCTTCATCACTTAGAGGCTCACTTTTCTCTAAGTAATTTAGGTTTGGATCAACAATTAGAAGCAACAGCCAATTACTTATTCCTTTTCTAATTTACAACTATGTAGATCATACTTAGGATTAAGTTGCTCTACATGAATATCACCCAAAAGAGTAAAATTATTTTGGTGTGGTGCTATTAGAACTCTTTAGGTTCATATTTAACTCATACAAATTTTTTATGAATTATTATAAATATTTTAAGATTTTTAAACATATAAAAACCACAAAAAATAGCACAAAAACTCTCTATATAGATCCAAAATCACCTTCAAAATAGATAAATAATATGTCCAAATGTATATCTTGAATTTAGGAATTTTTTTAAGACAAACTGTAACATCCTGAAAAATTAATTCAGGGCTTAGTGATTTTTATTTAGGATTGTAGTAATAAATTTGGGAAATTATGGTTATCTAAATGGAAATTGAGTTTTATTAAGGATTTCTAGGGATTAGTATATTCCTTATTTTAAGAAAAGTAATTAAATAGTTAATTTGAATTGGAAGATGTAATTTGAAATTGAGATTTAATTTGAAATTGATAATTTAATTTGTATTTGAGGACTTGATTTGAATTTAAGGATTTAAATTGAATTTGAGAATTTTATGGAGATTAGTTGGAGAGATTTATGAAAGAAGAAATTTCTACATGAGTTTAGATTTATTGATAAGGATTAATTTCACAAAGTAGTAGGTTAAAAATAAATAAGAGTTTATGTTGATAATTTAAATGGGAAATCTGAAAAAAAAAATAGAAATATCCTTGCTCTTATAAAATAAATAAATAAATATTTGAATATGTCCAAAATTTAGAGAATTATCTAAATTTTAGGGAGAGTTACTAAATTAATGTTAAGATTTATTTATATATATATCTATATATATTACAAATTAAAAGCAAGACGTGAGGAAGAAAATGCTCACATACATATATATATATATATACATATATATATATTTATCATCTTGTTTTGCTTTTGTTTTTTTTTCTGTATTTTAATTTCCTGATGTATCAAAAATAAATAATATGGGCCCGCAGCCCTTTCACATATTCAAGTGAGTATATATATATACACACCAAAGCTCTTAGAGTCTGGTGAATGAAAAAGCCGCCGCTGGGCATTCGCGTCTCGTCTTCTTCGTGGGTGCAATGGGATTGACCTGATTTATAGTTCAGTCGTGTTAAAATAGCACGAGGGAGCTGCGCTGTTGTGAGATCGGTGCATGCTACTAGGTAACTGCTTCTGCTTGTTTGCTTGTGTGTGTGAGTTAGTGAGTATTTGAAACTTATAATTTTGTAATTGGGTATAGTCTCGATGAACATGAATTTTGAAAGCCTATTTTATAACATAACCTGTTTAGTGGAGTATGTATTTTGAACTAGCATGAAGATGTGTATTGTCATGTTTGAAACGATATTATACATTAAAGGTTATTGCATGATTAGATTTTAAAGAATTATTGGATGGGCCTTGTGCCTTATATTTGTTAGTGCTGCATACAGTTGTGATCTGATTGTGGTGATTATGTATGTAATACCGGTTAATTAAATAAAATGCCATCGCGCTATGAGGTTCCTTGTTGGCCCACAAGGACTAATAGAAAATAAAGACGATAATAGGGAGAACGCCCCCGGTCTCAGGCGAGGGTTGTGAGTCCCTACTGGACCGTAATATGATACCGGTGATTTTTGTGACACACTGTGATTTATGATTTTGATATTATTTATGTGAATAACATTTGAGAAACTGTTCCATACTGATTGATGATTTGAGAAGGCTTGGAAAGAGATGTTGGGTATTATTATGCATTTGTCTGGTATTTGTCATACGTTTTAAAGTGATATATATATATATATTAGCACTCCACTGAACACCTTGCTAGCACACACCGCACGTAGGCGAGTAGTAAGTGGTTACCTTGGGTCTACCCCACTTTTATCTCACTTTCGCAGGTCCGAGTCACGGAGTAGCCAGTCAAGGGAAGGATCCGGGAGCTTCTCACTGATATAGTGAGTTCCTCTGGGCCGTTAGGACAGGGGTTATTGCCACACTTAGGCTCATGCATTTTTATGCTTCCGCTTTGATTTAACATTATTATCTCTTAGATTTGATTTGCAATTTCCTTATATATCATTGTATAGGTGCACTTATCTGTATTAGTCCTACTGCATTGTAATTGGGTTGTTTTAAATATCCATGTTAGGCAAATCCTTATCTAACATGGATTAACTATTTTATAAGTATTTGCGATTTTAAATATCCATGTTAGCTTCATAATTTTAGAGAGTTCTTTTTCTAACATGGATATATTTGATTTATAAGTGTTGTTTTATTATCCATGTTAGCTTATCCCAATTAGTTAAATTATTTTCAAACATGAGTTACTTGTATAATGTTAAATTCTTTTCTAACTATGATAGGCTCATTTTATTATTTTGGAAGTTCCTTTTCTATCATAGTTAGACCGTGAAAATTGTTTTATTAAAAATATTTATGAAAATTCTTTTCTAACTATGATAGGCGCATTTTATTATTTTGGAAATTCCTTTTCTATCATAGTTAGACCGTAGAAATTGTTTTATTAAAAATATTTATGAAAATTCTTTTCTAACTATGTTAGTCATTTAAAATAAGAAAAATCATTTTTCTAACATAGTTAGCTGCTAAAATGGTTTTGAGGTCGGTTAATGGCGACTTAAAATGTTTTTAAGGAAGCAATTGTTACATTTGGTATCAGTTTCATGGTTTCAGACTTGGAGGTGCTTTGCATGTGTTTCTTGATATTTTTGCTCATGCATTGCACTTGCATTAGTGTATTGTGGCAATACATTCCTGATCCTTCCCTAATTTAGGCTTTGTTTTTGTATGTTAATTATTATAGGTATAACTTCCATCCGTAGGTGGGTGGAAGGGTATACCTCATACTATTTAGGTCTTATTGATTATATTTTCATTGCCATATTGTCATATGGTATATCTTTCGTCCCGTGGTGGGGAGGATAGTAAGGTCGATCAGGTTCTATTTGAAAGATGGAACAATATGATTTAATGAACAATAATTGCTATATATAATGATTAGAATTGGTGGGCCAATGTCTTAAGGATATGAAAGGTAAATTAAATAATCAATTTCTCTATCTTGTATAAATGCCAGATGGTATAAGAAATAAAAGGTAGGTAAGTTGGGTGAATTGAGTTCAGTTAGAATAAGAAAATATGTCCTAGTCTAAGTACATAAATGTTCAGGATTGCCTATTTAAGATTAGGAGAGTGGATACATTGAAAAGAATTGAGGATTTTCTAAAAATAATTAGCTTTGGTCTAACAAGATAAGGAATAATGGTGGTTAAATTCTTGCTAGTTTTAATTGTGAAAGTTGAATGGAGTAATATGGTTTGAGTATGGCTGTTTTGAATATGTTTATACCTTTAGGTATGAGGATTTGGTAAGTTTTGAATATTTAAAGCTAAGGTTTGTAAGGAGGTTTATTACTTGAGGACCTTATATAATTTGATGTCTGCATTAGTTTCAATGGTTCTTAGAAAGGGTTTTAATTAGTTGACTTATTGGTGTTGACTTAGAAGGGAGTTTAGAGAGATTCAAGGTTGTGAATTTCAGGATTTGGCATGGGTTTAGGGAATTGAAAGGAATTAGAGGTTTTTTGGTTTCTTTAGACATATTAGTGCTAATGAAAATTTTATATTGGCTAAAATCCTAGGAAAGCATGATGAAAGAAATTAGGGAATTAGGACAGGACAATTTAGATCTAATTTGACTAAAATTTTATTGAATTGGGATTTGATTGTGATTTTGAGGATATGAAAATATTACAGTAGTAATGAAGTAATGGTTGATAAGTTGAGAATCTTACCCAAGTGTGAAGTAGGGAAACTTGTGTTTTGGGTTAAATTTGATTCAGGGTGATTGGTTGATATTATATGGTGGTTTTAAATGATTTGAATATAATATGTTGACCATGAGGTAATGATTGTTGGACATGGATGGTTTGTTAGGCTCGTTAGCTGGGAATAAAGTAGTAGGTTAGATAATGATAAAGAGTTACTTAAATTGATCTAGTGTTTATCTATGAAGTTTTGGAAGTGAGGGAAATCCGTTTTTTTTATACACAAGTGGCAAATTTTAAAATTTGAAATCAGTCATTTTGTTTCAACAGATGTTTAGGAGCCATTTCGAATGATTGAGTATGTTTTAAGAGTTGGATGTACCTTCAAAAATCAATCAATTCCTTTATTCTTTAATTGATTTTGCTCCTGGAAAGAAAAATATAGAAGGCATTTTTTTTAAAAAAAAAGGATATTTTATTGTCCTTATTGTTTTTAGCCTTATTATTTTTAAAATTTGATTTGAAAGTATTCTTCTCATTTCATGGATTATTACGAAAATAGAGACAATTATTTCTATTGTTTGATGTTTTATAAATTAAATCTTTTATTTTTGAATTATAAGTTTGAAATATCTTTTGCTTGAAATTGCGATTATATCCTATTTTTATATTTAAACTGCCATCATCCTTCCTACTGTTTTTAAATTTATTGTCTCATTACTCTCAAATTATTTTGAAAATAGAATTCTTTATAATGAAAGTAGATTTTTCTTTTTGAAATATTTTTTTATGTAGATCCACATTCTTTTTTATTATTTTATTTGAAAGTAAATAGTTTGATTAGTCATTAAATATTTTTAAAACTTTCATTGAAAATTTTTATTTGATTGATGATGATTATTAGTTTGTTTAAAAATATACATTTTTGTTGACAAAAAAAATCCAGTTTTAAAACTAAGTATTTTTTTTTTAGTTACCGGTTCTCTCTTGAACGTTATTATCATATGTTTGGAAGATATTAAAGTTACAATTTTTTTTATCTTTTATTTTACAAATATCTTCTGCATTAAATTTACAAATATTTTGATTATATTCTATTTTTTTTTAAAAATGCAATAATCCTTCCTATCTTTTTAAAATCCAATATCTTTTTACTTTAAACTTGTTTTGAATATGAAATTTTTCTCCATATCAGAAAATTTATATCACTGAAGTTTCTTTTTTTTTAAAAAAAAAAAACATTTTAATGTGTTGGATGTATTTTCATGAATAAATTAACATTACCATCATTCCTTTATTTGTTGCCTCTTTCTACCTTTTAAAATATATATATATATATATATATATATATTTTAAATTTGATTTGAAAGTGAATCTTTTATAATTAAGTATTTATTATTGAAACATTTTCCAGCTTTATAAGATTCATTATTTTATTATTTTAAATTTAAATTTTTGTTGTTTTGAAAATCTATTATTTGATTGCTAACTAATATTTTAATGAATTCAATTTTCATCATCTTATTTTTATTATTCAATATTGATCACTTTTTTTTTCATTTGATCATCAATTTTAAAGCCACTCGTATTATTGTTCTAGCTACTAGTTACTTCTTGAACCTTAATTTTTTTTTCTATTGATTTTATCATTTGAGTTTGATTTGAAAAATTCTTAATGATAGTTAAGGAGTTAGAACAGGGGTATATGACTGGAAAAAAAATTGATAGATAATTGAGACTAGGTGTTAAATGTAATATTGGCTAAAATTTTTGGATGTACAATATTCGTTGTAATTATCAGACTCAAAGATACAAGGTGTGATAAGGATAATTGAGGTGCTATTGGTCTTAGGAGTGAATCATGAAAGCTTTAGTGTGCTATTTAGATATGCGAGGTATTCACAGGTTATAGATTTGGGGTTTTCAAAGGTGAATGGTTGATTTCTAAGTCAAATGTATCATACTCTAAGGAAATCAATCCAAGGATTTTGAGGCTGTTAGTAATATATGTATGTTTAGGGGATATCTAGTTCTATAGGTGGGTAAAGTGAAACTTTTCTCTATTGAAATCAAGGAAATAAGAGATCAATGATGCAACAAAATATGATGTTTTGAGGATTCTAATGACACGATTTTGGGTTATCAATCATAGTAAGGGGATGCTTACGTTTTAATAGAGGTTAAGTGACCTAAAGAGGAAGTTGTGGTAGCAAATTGGAAAATAATTTAATAAGTTTAAGTGATTTTTCATAGTGATGGTATGTTTCTATCTTAATTTATGGGTGATATGATCGGGTAACTATAGGGAATGATCCATTTGATGAAAAATAAAGATCATTGGTGGCTTGAAAATTTAAAATAGCCTAACTAAGAAATGCTAGGGAATATTGTTTTAGTTAGATTTTGGATTATCTTGATCGATAAGAGTTCTAGCGAGAAATACCGAATAGGCGAAAATTATTTTAGAGCATTGTATGTTGTAAAATTAGTTAGGCATGTGGTATGATTTAGTGAATTTTGGGGGCAAAATTCCTAAAAGGTGGGGAGAGTTGTAACATCCTGAAAAATTAATTCAGGGCTTAGTGATTTTTATTTAGGATTGTAGTAATAAATTTGGGAAATTATGGTTATCTAAATGGAAATTGAGTTTTATTAAGGATTTCTAGGGATTAGTATATTCCTTATTTTAAGAAAAGTAATTAAATAGTTAATTTGAATTGGAAGATGTAATTTGAAATTGAGATTTAATTTGAAATTGATAATTTAATTTGTATTTGAGGACTTGATTTGAATTTAAGGATTTAAATTGAATTTGAGAATTTTATGGAGATTAGTTGGAGAGATTTATGAAAGAAGAAATTTCTACATGAGTTTAGATTTATTGATAAGGATTAATTTCACAAAGTAGTAGGTTAAAAATAAATAAGAGTTTATGTTGATAATTTAAATGGGAAATCTGAAAAAAAAAATAGAAATATCCTTGCTCTTATAAAATAAATAAATAAATATTTGAATATGTCCAAAATTTAGAGAATTATCTAAATTTTAGGGAGAGTTACTAAATTAATGTTAAGATTTATTTATATATATATCTATATATATTACAAATTAAAAGCAAGACGTGAGGAAGAAAATGCTCACATACATATATATATATATATATATATATATTTATCATCTTGTTTTGCTTTTGTTTTTTTTTCTGTATTTTAATTTCCTGATGTATCAAAAATAAATAATATGGGCCCGCAGCCCTTTCACATATTCAAGTGAGTATATATATATACACACCAAAGCTCTTAGAGTCTGGTGAATGAAAAAGCCGCCGCTGGGCATTCGCGTCTCGTCTTCTTCGTGGGTGCAATGGGATTGACCTGATTTATAGTTCAGTCGTGTTAAAATAGCACGAGGGAGCTGCGCTGTTGTGAGATCGGTGCATGCTACTAGGTAACTGCTTCTGCTTGTTTGCTTGTGTGTGTGAGTTAGTGAGTATTTGAAACTTATAATTTTGTAATTGGGTATAGTCTCGATGAACATGAATTTTGAAAGCCTATTTTATAACATAACCTGTTTAGTGGAGTATGTATTTTGAACTAGCATGAAGATGTGTATTGTCATGTTTGAAACGATATTATACATTAAAGGTTATTGCATGATTAGATTTTAAAGAATTATTGGATGGGCCTTGTGCCTTATATTTGTTAGTGCTGCATACAGTTGTGATCTGATTGTGGTGATTATGTATGTAATACCGGTTAATTAAATAAAATGCCATCGCGCTATGAGGTTCCTTGTTGGCCCACAAGGACTAATAGAAAATAAAGACGATAATGGGGAGAACGCCCCCGGTCTCAGGCGAGGGTTGTGAGTCCCTACTGGACCGTAATATGATACCGGTGATTTTTGTGACACACTGTGATTTATGATTTTGATATTATTTATGTGAATAACATTTGAGAAACTGTTCCATACTGATTGATGATTTGAGAAGGCTTGGAAAGAGATGTTGGGTATTATTATGCATTTGTCTGGTATTTGTCATACGTTTTAAAGTGATATATATATATATTAGCACTCCACTGAACACCTTGCTAGCACACACCGCACGTAGGCGAGTAGTAAGTGGTTACCTTGGGTCTACCCCACTTTTATCTCACTTTCGCAGGTCCGAGTCACGGAGTAGCCAGTCAAGGGAAGGATCCGGGAGCTTCTCACTGATATAGTGAGTTCCTCTGGGCCGTTAGGACAGGGGTTATTGCCACACTTAGGCTCATGCATTTTTATGCTTCCGCTTTGATTTAACATTATTATCTCTTAGATTTGATTTGCAATTTCCTTATATATCATTGTATAGGTGCACTTATCTGTATTAGTCCTACTGCATTGTAATTGGGTTGTTTTAAATATCCATGTTAGGCAAATCCTTATCTAACATGGATTAACTATTTTATAAGTATTTGCGATTTTAAATATCCATGTTAGCTTCATAATTTTAGAGAGTTCTTTTTCTAACATGGATATATTTGATTTATAAGTGTTGTTTTATTATCCATGTTAGCTTATCCCAATTAGTTAAATTATTTTCAAACATGAGTTACTTGTATAATGTTAAATTCTTTTCTAACTATGATAGGCTCATTTTATTATTTTGGAAGTTCCTTTTCTATCATAGTTAGACCGTGAAAATTGTTTTATTAAAAATATTTATGAAAATTCTTTTCTAACTATGATAGGCGCATTTTATTATTTTGGAAATTCCTTTTCTATCATAGTTAGACCGTAGAAATTGTTTTATTAAAAATATTTATGAAAATTCTTTTCTAACTATGTTAGTCATTTAAAATAAGAAAAATCATTTTTCTAACATAGTTAGCTGCTAAAATGGTTTTGAGGTCGGTTAATGGCGACTTAAAATGTTTTTAAGGAAGCAATTGTTACACAAACCGCACCCAAAACAGAGCTACCACGCGCCGGCACGCGCCTCGAGAAGGAAACAATTCAGAAAAAAAAATTTATAAAAAACTTTCGCCCACTCTCACAGGTGGCGCGTGTACACCACGCGCCGCCTTAGAGAGCTCCGATTGTGACACGCGCCGGACGACCAGGAGCTACGCGTCGTTAGCTCTCAGATGGACCCCAGCTCACGTCATATGGGAGTGCCACGTGGATTTTCTGCCCCTTTTATTTATTTTTAAATAATCAGGTTTTTTTTTTGGGTTGGGTATCTGTTGGGCTGAACTGAATTTGGCCCAACAGTATCTTTCCTATTTTTTTTTAATTACTTTTGGGCCAGACCACGCGGCCCAATTGTTAAACCCAAATTTTTTTTTATAAAATAGACTCCATAACGACGTCGTACGAAGGTCATCCCTGACCTCCAGCCGGGTCAAGTTGACCCGGCTTCTGTTTATGGGTCGGGTCTTCGGACCCAATTGAACCAAAAACTTCTCTCTTCATTTTCTCCCTCATCCGGAGTCCCTTTTTCGCGTTCTAATAGTCCATTTTCATCGTTTTTTTCATGCTCTACACAATGGTATACTTTTTATACCCTAAAAACTTCAATTTCTACAGACCCAATAATAAAAATATTTTGGGTTTCTTTGTATTTTCTTATGGTTTTCCATTTTTCAGATTGCTTTTCCTTTCTATAGTCCTTTATCTATTTGTTATGCTATTCTAAAGCATATATGAAACAAATAACAGCCACAATATATATAGGAATCACAATTCATAACGCAAAAACAAAAAAATGGAAAACACAGTAACATAAATCATAATTAAAAAACATACTCATGAAGATTTGCTTAATATTTATCAGAGAAGCAAATCAGATTTCAGAACAATCCTAAATCACAAATCTAAAATTGCAGCGGAAACTGAGAAGCATATATTTTTCATATACTGTATAAAAATATTCTCACAGAACAAACACAGCCTTAGAATCTATATAGCTCTGATGCCAATGTAGGTTTTTAGGGAACATACCCGGTTGTAGAACACTGATCTTTATGCCTTTCCGGAGTCAGAGTCACAATCTGGACCTTGACCTTTGTATACTGCAGAAGCACTTAAGAGAGAAGAGAAGAGGGAGTTTTTTGTATTTCTCGGTGGTTCTTTTCTGTCAAGTTCCTGTATTTATAAAACACAGAACTAACAGACACAACTCTTCACATTTAAATTTAAATTTAAATAAATTTAAATTTAATGGGAATATTACATATAATATCCCAATATTTCTGAATAATTTTATTCAGACCCCAAAACACTTATTTGGGCCAAATTCACCAAGGGTGGACTGGGCCTGGGCCTAGCCCATTTTCCTACACTCTTCGTATGCATCTTCACTGTATCCCTCTCACCCCACTGGCTACGAAGATCATTTCATATTTACTTTAATTCATATTCTTATTTCTTTGGGAAAAAGACAAATAAATACCCTCCAATTTGCAAAATCCCATTAACAATTTCATGATAGGTATTAACAACTTCATGATAGGTTGTTATGTTGTTAATACCTATCATGTAGTTGTTAATGGGATTTTACAAATTGGAGGGTATTTATTTGTCTTTTTCCCTATTTCTTTTCTACTTTACACACCTAATAATGATTTCACATTTCAATAGACTGGGAGAGGACAAAGTTGGGACAGCTTTAGAAAAGGAAAATAAATAAATAAGCAAACATGAGCAGTGATACCAGTACTATAAAGAACAACGTCCACTGGAGTTGTAAGAATAAGACAGAGGCCAAATTCACTAAGGGTGGACTGGGCCTGGGCCTAGCCCATTTTCGTACACTCTTCGTATGCATCTTCACTGTATCCCTCTCACCCCACTGGCTACGAAGATCATTTCATATTTACTTTAATTCATATTCTTATTTCTTTTCTACTTTACACACCTAATAATGATTTCACATTTCAATAGACTGGGAGAGGACAAAGTTGGGGCAGCTTTAGAAAAGGAAAATAAATAAATAAGCAAACATGAGCAGTGATACCAGTACTATAAAGAACAACGTCCACTGGAGTTGTAAGAATAAGACAGAACATGCCTACAGCATATTTATTAACAACACACTGCAATATATTACATATATCCCCAGTCCTCAATTTCATTATTTTTCCTTTCTTTCTTTCTTTTCCTGGAAGTTCAATTCACAAAGCCAAACAAACATGTCACGTGTCTTTCTGCTTAGAATTTTTTGTTTTGGTGTGAATTCTGGTGACTAGTGAGTCTTAATCATCAGTATGAAAAGAAACTTTGTAACATCTCGTACAGTTTCAAGTATTTGCATTTCACACTATATAATGTGTGACTTATAACAGTGCCTCAATGGATTTAGATCTTACAATAATTCTGCGAATCAATTGCCAAAGTAAGTCAATAATAATATTATAAATCAGACAAGCCAAAAACAAGCGCTGTGCAACAATAAGCAACAGAACTTTCTCAACAAATAACCAATTACTACCTTAAGATATCCGATTCTTAATATATGGGCTAATTGAGAATTAAATTTAAGGTTAAAGTATACTTTTGGTCCTTTATCTTTGCATCAAGTCTCTTTTTAGTCCCTTAACTTTGAAAAGTATACTTTTGGTCCTTTTTCGCTAACGCCGTTAATTTTATTTAACGGAAAATGCTAACTCAGCAAATTTAAAAAGTAATTTTATAATTAAATATCAATATAAAATGGTCAAATTTTAAAATATAAGAATTATTTCCTTTAAATGAAACTAACGGCGTTAATGAAAAGGACCAAAAGTACACTTTTCAAAGTTAAGGGACCAAAAGAGGACTTGATCCAAAATAAAGGACCAAAAGTATACTTTAACCTAAATTTAATCATAAATTAATATAAGATTCCAATCCGTTTTGTCCCCTAAACACGGTATTTTAGAAAAATAATCCATATTTCTTATCATTAACTAACTTAATTTATCTAAATTGGTCATTTAACTTTTACTTCCTCTGTGCCTAAAGATAAGATCTATATAACTAATTTGAATAGATTAAGGATGTTGATTAAGTTAATTAAAATTATATGATATGATCAAAAAACTCTAACCACATATTATTCCAACTCTTTCTCTCTTGCTTTTTTTTAAGGAGTATCTATGAGAATAATTTAGGAAAATATTGAGAAAAATTAGAAAGGGCTCTTATTTTAGGAACAAGCTCTCATCCTCAAAGAGGTCCTATAATTAGGAAAGGAGGAAATATATTAATGACTGGAGGCAGTAGCTTTAGATGTGCTTCTATATATTTTGGAAGTTAAATGCTAAGAATTAAGAAATCCCTCTAGTAAAATTGTGGAAAACACAAATAAAGCATTAGAAGACAGTAGAAAGTAAAATTCAAGGGATGGATTTGACTTCACGTCCCCTTTACACTTCACAAGGCGAACAAACAAATCGAAGAATTGACACCCGAATCTTAATGGCATGCTTCACATATTAACACAAGAAAAGCAAGGGCTTGATTTCCATTTTCACTGTTTTTACAGCAGTCCTTGTAGACATGCATATATATTGAGAGAGAGATAAGGGAGTACTATTCTTTTATTGGCTTAGTAATAAGCTGACGTAGAAGGTGACATAATGTGCTAATTGCGAGTGATTGATACGTTGGTCTTTTTAAAAGCTTAACTTTTCTTCCTAAATAAATGCTGTACTAAAAGATTTTGCAACCATGATTGCGTTTTACTGTGCACACAAATTAAAGTGACTAATAATATGTAATATCGGTCACCAGTTCATATCTTTGTTGAAATCATGATAAATTTACTGTAAAACCCTTGTTTCGATGCATATGAATGGTCTTGGTCTTATCTAACTTTAACCTGATTAGATACAAATATATTAATGTAAGTTTTTGTGCGTCTTACTCTCAAATGGACAAGCCTTGATTAGTGCCGGTCTCTTCTTTCAATGTAGGCTCTTTGTAGCTAGTTAAAAAGCTAACTTCTTACGTGTGATTCTCATCAAGCAACAAGCCACATCCATAATTGATATATATATTATATTATATTAACCTTGAATATATAATTTTGTCCAAGTTAATTTTCTTTATGTATAAGACATGAATATATATAGAGTACTGTAGTAGTGTAACATTATTATTGTTGTTTGGTGACTTAATAATAATGCTGGAGGCAGCAAGTACACGTGCATAGAGAGAACGTTAACGGTGCACAAGGAGGGTGGAATCGGTGGATGAGTACGAGAGAAGAGAGTGAAGACACAGAACAAAAAGCAAGCAACAAATATAAATATTATTGCGATATGGGAGCATGAGATGGTAAAGAGTGTGTGTGAAAATTACAAGTTAACCGACATGTTTGATTGATTGTTTTGTCGGATGGGCCACTCATGTTGGCGTTTGATGTGATCAAAATCTCATGCAACTCTTTCCTCTCACCACTATAATCTTTACTTATTACTGCTAATGTTGTGTCCTCCTTTCATATCCCAACTGCTTTAGCCTTGTTATTCGGTTAAAAAAAACTACTTTAGCCTTGTTTGGCTTGATTTATCAAACTGTTGAACAATTAACCTCTTAATTAGCAAGTATATTTCTTCCTAATTTATAGTTTATTAAAAGTCATAAGTATATCTGTATATATATGCACTCTAGCTAATAACTCTATACAATAACTTTTTACAAGGTTTTTATTCGGGTTTTTAATTTTAAAACATACTTTTCTTTAGTCCTTTAACGCTAACACCATTGCGTGCACCAATATTTAGTATTAAATAGTGTATTAACTTTTATATAATAATACATGTACTTATAAAAGCAAAAACACCATTGGTATCAAAATGATGGATTTCTTTGCACTCCCTCCGCCCTCTTGTCCTAAATATAGGATATATTTGGGGAGTTAGTTAATTAATATAGGGCCTACTTTTAATTTTTGTTAACTTCTTTTCAAATTATCCATATTATTGGTGCTCTTTTAACAATATTCAAACAAGAGATAGGGGAAGGAATATGAGAAGATGATTATTGGATGTTTTAGAAAAAACACAACATACTAACTAATATAACTAACATCTTTAATTTAATCAAAGTAGTTAAAAAGGTTCTATATTTAGGAGGGTGCTCGTCGAAAAGATGAACAGAGGGCGCTCCTCCATTATGGACCGTTCAAATTCAATCTAGATGGTCCAGATTTAATTTTTTTAAGTTTGTGATTTTAATAAAACAATTATTTTTACGATTACAAAATCTAAAATAAAATAATCTTTTAACTATCATATTGTCAAAAAAACATATTGTTCATTTAAAAATCACAAATTTAAAATTATTAAATATGGACCATTGAGATTTAAATCTAAACAATCCAAATTAGAGGAGCGCCCTCTGCTCATCTTTCTGACGAGCATCGAAACTGATTCCTATTTAGGACTAGAGGAAGTAATATATAATATTATTTTGAAAATATAACGTAAATTTAACAATATTCTGTCAACATTTAAAATTTTACATCTTTATTAACCGTGGTCAATGAGACAAAGGACTAAAATACAATTTTTTTAAAACAAATGCTCTGAACTGAAACATTTATGGTATATTTAAGGACTAAAGCTGTACTTTGTCCATTTTCAAATACAAGTCTATGCCTAATTGTTTGGTTATGTGTAATTTTGTAATTAAAAAATAAATTACTAGAGAGATATATAGATAACTTTCTTCTTTTTTTATCAACGATATAATTCCTTTCAACAATAATATCACAAACACGCTTCTTAGAGTTCAAAAATATTATGATCTTCTTTAAGAAATTGAGTTCGCTTATAACCTCAACTAATATCTTGTTAACAAATAAATTAGTAGGTAAATATTGAGACATATCTTTTTAAGTGACACCTTTATTTCATAAACAAAATTTACAATTGAAGATTTATATCAATTTGAAAAAAATTCAATATCCCTTCAAGAAAACAATGCTGAAAAATCATTTTAATTTATGAAGTTTGACAGATTTCTAATTTGAATTAACGAACAACACCAATTACAAGATGATTGTAAAAAAGAAGCGTATAAACACATATTTTTAGTACTATTTTAATTTGTAAATTTATAATTATCTCTAAGGGAAGACACACTTTTGACAGACCTCACACCAAATTATATTTTAGGAATTATGAATACGAATTTTAAAAATAAATAATAATAACAACTACAAATAATATAAATTAGAGCCCTTAACTCTAAGTTATCTCTTCATCAACTATTATTAGATACTCCCTCCAGTACTAATTATAATATTAAGTTGGCTTTTTCTTTTTAAGAGATTAAGGAAGCAAAATAGATCACTACATTTTAATATATGCTACATTTGATTATATAATATGTTATTTTATAAGTAAAATAAATTATTTTTGAGAAAAAAGTTATACATAAACAATTTAAAGTAATTTATTTTGCATCATTAATTTTTATAAAAAAAAAAATTAACTTGATCTTATAAATAGGATGAGTGAGTATAATATTAATAATAATATATTGAAGCTAACTTTATTAAATTGCAGTAAAAAATATTTAAAAAAATGATAGTTAGATATTAGGGTGAAGGGTAAAAAATGACCATGTACTTATGTTCAAGGTACATCTGGCACGTTGTACTTTTTTTTGACTCAAAATTGTCCATCAACTTTTAAATTCGGGCCAATAATGACAATTCCGTTAAACTGGCCCAACGGACGTTTCAAATTTGGGCCAGTAATGATTTGTCCGTCAATTTAACCCAACGGATGTTCCAAATTCAAGTCAATAATGACTCCTCCGTCAAACTGACCCAATAAAAATTAGATTTATGTAAAATTCTATTGTGAGACCTACCCATAAAAAAGTAACGGAAATTGAGCTAGTTTGAGGGAAGAGCCATTACTGGTCCAAATTTGAAATGTCCGTTGGGCCAGTTTGACGGAGGAGTCATTAATGGCCCAAATTTGCAATATCCGTTGGGCCAGTTTGGTGGAAAAGTCATTATTAACCGAAATTTAAAAGTTGATGGACAATTTTGAGCCAAAAAAAAGTAGAAGGTGTTAGATGCACCTTGGACATAAGTAAATGGTCATTTTTTTTTACCATTTACCCTAGTTATTAAAAACATATGAAATACATAGACCTAAAATATTGGTCAACAGATGTAATAGTGACACGTCGGGGCCTTCTAGCTTTTACTCCCAAATTTTTTTGTAAAACATAAGTTAGGGACATGCATTTGCAAAACTCAAATTTCTAACTTCTATTCTCTCCATTCCCAAAATTTAAGGTCCCTCCTTGTATTTAAAATTGTAACAGGTTGCCAATTGTCATTTTCTCAGAAAAAAAATTCTATCACCACATTTATAGTACTGTTTGTTATATGTACTAATCAATTCTTTTTTTTTTTTATAATTGAACTAATCAATTCTTATTACTAAGAATGAGAAAGATACTATATATGCTAAAATCAACTGTATATTCTAGCTATCAGAAGAATATTCAATCATCAAATTTTTTTTAAAATATATAAACAACATTTATGGATAGCACTGCTAATTTGTGACAATTAAGTTAGTTCAATGTCTGGTAATACATGTATGGGTCTGACAGTTTTCAGTTATACTTTCCAATCTTCTTGATTAAGAAACTTCATTCTTTGAATATTCTACCCCTGATTGCCTATTCTAATCGATCAGCATAGGAAAATTTTTATGAAGTAAAAATATAGATGAAAAATTATCCAAGAACGGGATATGAATTTTCTCAAGTAGACTATAAAACAGAAACTCATACTTTTCTTCATCTCCCTCCAAATTGCAATTAATAAAATAAAATTCAATGACAATATACTGTTTATTTTGTGAGTGTGAATTTTATGCTTTACGTTCAACCCTTCTTCTTTCGCAACAGATTAATAATTATGACCAGAAAAATTATGCAAGATATAATTATCAAACATCACACACTCACGCACACACACACACACAAAATATTTGTTCCCTGATTATGCACAAAGTATTTTAGGGAAAAATGTGAAATATACAGGCAGTATATGAAAATGATTAATTTAAGATTATATGATAGAAGAATGGTAGATCTGGGAAAAGAGAGAATAACTGATTCTCAAGTGTGTGAGTGTGTGTAATTCAGCGGTAGAAAAGAAGAATCAGTAAAGTCAGATTTGAGGATTAAAACTGAAAGGGGTCTCGAACAAATGGATCAGAAAGCAGATGATTATCCATTATTATAAAGATGAAACAACCTCCTGTTTATTGTCATTAATTAATTAATAATTAATCTGTCAAAAAAGTTCACCTAATGCAAGCGCATATAATTATGTGTGTGTGTGTGTGTGTGTGTGTGTGTGAATCTGATTCTTGAGATAATATAATTAACAGATCTTCACCATGTAGTGAAGTTTGACCCAGAATCATGAGCTACAAATTAAAGTCACATTAAAAATAAACAGCTTTACAAAAAGAAAGAAAAGATACCATCTTTATGCAATCAAGAGGGTAAACTCAAAAAAGATAGCAAGTTTAACCTTTTTATTCTCTCTTTCAGTGAGAGAAAGAGGGAGGAAGAGATGGTATATGGATCATCTTACCTGGAAAAAGGAGATAAAGAGAGGGAGAGGTCAAAAATTGTAGAGGTGACGGAAGATTCCTAAGAGATCACATGATCTGAGTTAAGAGGAAATCCTAGAAACGAAAGGATTATTAGATCAATGCGATCCCTTTGGAAGCCTCCACCAACACTAATAATATAAGCAATTGAGAACACTGTTCATCTCCATCATCAACAAATGAAAGTCTTCACTATTAGTTACCCTGAAAGAGAGAGAAAGAGAGGGGAGAATATGGAGAAGTAGGGTTGTTGTTGTTGGGACCATAACAACAACACAAAGAAGAGAGAGCTTAATTGTGTGGTCCATAAAGTAACTGTGGGTTTGGTCTCTGATTTATACAAGAAAAGAGAGGTGGGGACTTTGTTCATGCCTTTGGTTTTGCCCTTGTCTCTCTCGTTTCAACTCCCATGCACATGCTCTTGCTGTGACTTCCATTTTTTTTTCTATATAAATTAAACTAATATAAGTGTGTCTATCATTTTCGTTTATGCATTCCTTCAACCAAAGAACAAATTTGTGTCATTATACAATACTATCTCATATGCTTAAGATCTATCTTGTAGTTCAAATGTTTTCATTGAAGTGGATCTTATATTAAAGATCAGAGGTAGTATTACAAATTTTATTTTTGCTGCAATGGTGCCCGAATTTACTCTTCTCATTTGACTTAGTCATAGAAGGATTAAATTGCGTTAACAATCCATTGAATATATGTCATGGATATCACAAAGTTTCTTTTAATAAAGAAAACATGCATAATGGCCTTAATTATATTCTTGCAACTGCTAAAATAACAATAAATCTGAACACTCTAGCTAGGACAAACCTAATTCACCATATTATGTGTATATTTTTCAAAAATGGAAAATAGCAACTAAAACAGTTCTTAACTGCCCTCCATTTTTTTTTAAAAATTATTGTTTAATAATAAATTAAAAATATAAAGGGAAAATTGTTTAAAAATCCTCAATTCTATCGCAAAAGTTATTGTTTAAATGTACCTAAATACTCAGGTTCTTACGTGGGTGCAACTTTTTTCTGTTATGTGCAAATTAAAACAGAAGACGACATTCCCATATAATTGAAGATTATTTTACCAATTGATGAAAGATTTCACTTGAACTCTTCAACAAATTTCATGACACTTTTATATAGTAATGACATATAGGTCCCACGTATGGGTAAGAAAATCACAAGATTTCCCAAAAATCACCAAATATTTGAAGTTTATAGATTAAATCATAGGGCTGCACAAAAACCCGATGGCCCGCCCGGACCTGGACCCGGCCCGAAGTCAACCTAGTCATGGGACATGTTGACCCCGAACCATAACAAATAGGATGGGACCAAACCCGAATGCCGAGCGAGACAAGACAAGGGCATAGGCATTAGGACTAGTAGCCCCGCCCGACCCAGAGATATTATTATTTTTTTTATAAAAAAATAATTTCTTTTTCCCAATTTAAAAATACACCATATAATATTTAATATTTAATACACAATGTAAAAATATTTAATTAATTCTTTTCCCAATTTCTTTTATTTTTTAATTTATTTCATAATATTTTCATTATTTTTTTTATTAGGATTAAAAGGGTTCAGGACCAACGGGACATGTCCTATAGCCCGGAGGTCATGTCCCACCCGGTCTTGGTCTCGGGCCAAATAGGACCGGGCCGGGCTTAGGGCCTAAAAAGCTAGTCCGAAAAATTTTAGGACGGGACTTCGGCCATATGCTTAACCTGGCCTGGCCCGATCTTTGTACACCTCTAATAGTTGTTAATAACAACTTTATTCTGAAAAATTGACAATAACAATTCAATAAGTGACAGCAACACCTATAATTTAATTTTACTTGTCCTGAAGGACTTCAAATAAATTTCATGAATTTCAGGAATTTGATTAACCTTTTTTGTCTTATAACTATTTTGGTAATCTTTGTCAGAAAATAACTGCATGATGGTGATGTTGTGTGTAGCTATTGAAAGCGCAGGTAGTAATTACAACACTTTGGGTATGGACATATTAGGGGCGTTGGTGCTTGAATCTGATGTAAAAACAAGAGGATAGGTGCATAAGAAAGCTTTTTGAAGTGGGAAATTAAATGAAAAGTAGTGAGAGATACGTAAAGAAGAGAAAAATGTGAAGAGATGGGTGAATTAAATGTGGTGTCATTAAAAGTAGAAACCGACAAGATGATGATGGAGGGATTATTTGGTTGATAAGGCAGCTCTATGTTGCCATCACACAACTATTCTTGCTGCCCATCACCTCGGCATTTTTTCAATCTCGATTATGACCTTTCCCTCCTTCCCTCTCACTAACATTATTCTTTTTCTCCCAAATGACTTAATCGTATTCAGACTAATTCAATTCGACGAGTTGACTAGAACAACAAAAAATGGCAAAATTCTCATACCAAGTATTATGTAACGCGGCTGCATTTATAAGATTCACCAAACGCGACAGCTCTTGTTAAGTTATTACTATTCCTTATCAATTAAACCAAGAGTTTCTGCAGCACAATTATATATGTTTCATACATTTGGTCCAACTTTATTTTTTGTTTAAAAGTTGCTTTTAATTTGTAAATTTTCAGAGTGGGGTGCAGGATTATTATTTGTTTAAAGTTCTTGCCTCGTTCCCAATTCGTTCAGGAGTCTTCTTCCCTCTTGATTTGGACCAAAATCACCGTGGTGCAGTCAATCTTGATGCAAAAGTGACACCACCCAAAAGAAGGGAGGAATTTTTATCCAATTGGCTCATATAGCTAGAGGGAGAAAACCTGCACATTATATACAGCCCGTTTGATTTGTGGAATTAGTGGGAATTTAAGATGGAAGTGTAACGTGATATAATGAATAAAAATTCCATGAGTTTGTTTGGTAATATATTTGAGAACATGAGAATCAAACATATTTTATCCATATTTTATTAAATTAACATATAAATTAAAAATTATTTTGAAAACAAACAATGGTAAATTATGAGTAGACAATGCGAGGACTATAGACAAAGGGTAAATACTGCTTTTTCATATTCCTCATGTTGTGATCCCTATTCATATTTTCAAATCATGTAATCATGACGTTTCTACCTAAGAGAATCGTCATTACAAAATATAATTCCAATTATATTACATAGGGTCAACCGATATCTAAATCAACCTTTTGCATCAAGATTAATTATACATAATTTTAATTTATATCATGCAATTGAATCAAACAGGCCATTATAGGGGTGGAATATCTAGAAGTTCAAATTATAGAGACAAAAGACAATCATATCAAAAGACCTAAACAAACTAATATGAAAAAGTCAAAGATATAAAAACGAAAAAATTGGAGAAGCCCTACATTGAAAATCTAATTAGTGAGAATGACTTGATAAATTTTTATACACAAATAGTATTGTTAATCTACAAATTTTAAACACAAAAATTATTGATATTGTGATTTTGTTTATCATTCTCACCAATATAGAATTTTATTGGGTAAAACTTTTCCCCAATTTTGTTTTTAAAATATTGTTAAGAACAACTATATGGTTGATTTATGGTAAGATCAAAATCGCTAAGATATTGATCATAATCACTTTTCCAAAATATTGTTCTTATGAGTCATAAAATATTCAACCGTGAACCGGCCAATGGTCCGGTCCGATTAAGCCATAGAATCGAGAATGCAGTTGACCTGGTGAAGGTACGGGTCAACCCGGTCAAACCCAGGGGTTGAACCGGGTTGGCCTTTAAAAAAAAATTTTTTTTTTATTTTATTATAATTTACCTAATTACTAACTTTCACTTAACTCAATTTTAGAAATTAGAAAATTATAATACTTTAAATGCTATTTTACTTGCATATACTTAATATTTAATAGTTGTTGCTCTTAATATTTGTATTTTAGTCTGTAGATTGTAGAATAATATTTATTTTCATGTGTAATCAACTAATATTTTCTCTTTTTCTCTCTATAAAAACATTAAAATATTCATATTTGATGAATCATGCATACTTATCTACATTTACATTTTGATATTAGTGATTATTAATATTAATATCAATAAAATTTTATTATTTTAATATAACCGGTTTGACCCCGGTCCGACCCCGATCCGACCATTGACCATTGAACCAGTGCCTCACCCGGTTTGATGCCCGGTCTGATTTTTTGAACCTTGCTTATGACCTCCTCCATAACCGCGTCCTGGGTCTGTTCTCTCATCATTCATATGTGCAAGAGATTAATCATTTTTCTGCTCCTTTTAGTGGAAGCATATCAAAATTAATCTGAAGACATTCTTCATCTACGCATGATTGTTTGCTTTTTACAGCCCACACACAACCTCAACTAACCAAAACAATTTTGGCATGTTGATCTCAATTATGCATTTTAATTTTACCCTCAATAGTGCAGCAACTAAGATACTCTTCTATTCTCTTTGTTGGCGTGTTATGGGTTTATTGGTATAGAGAGAGAAAGGAAAAGGAGAGATAGTAGGATGAGTGTGTGATGAGAAAGAAAAACTAAGAGTGAACATAAAAAATAAAGAGGGTCGAGTGTCTTTACAGTTTACAAATAAATAATACTCCCTCCTTTCAATATAAGACTTAGTTTACAATTTTTAAAGTGATAAGAAAGGTACTTAATTATAACATATGTGATATATTATTAAATTATATATTGGCTTATAAGTCAAATAAACTACTTTAGAAAAAAAAACCCAAATAAATCAATTTATAAATAATTTATCTAATTTTATTAGGATTTATTTTTTTAAAATAAAAGTGAACTAAGAGTAATGTCTTTGGTATACCCTAGCATTTGTAAGGAAAATCTGGCAACAAAAAAAAACCATTTGTAAGGGAAAGAAAATGAATATAAGAAAAAGAACTGTAAGGGCCCAACCGGGTTCGAACCGGTGACCTCTTGATCTGCAGTCAAATGCTCTACCACTGAGCTATGGACCCCTTGATGTCATATTTTATTTTATTTAAATTAAATATTGAAAAGCTTCATTTTGAAGGCCCCCACAAGGCCGCGCCCAAAAAAAAAAAAAAAACGGGTCAAAACACTTTAACGATCTGTCTCGCCATTTCTTCAGTCTTCACCTTTCTATCTCTGTCTCTCTCTCTCCCTCCCTTCTCGACGAACGACGAATGGTGGATTATGGCTGTAGAAGGTGGTTATTCTTCCACGATTTAGGCGGTAATGGCGGAATCGATCTTCAATTGGATGTAAGCAATGGGAACGAGTTTCCCTTGAGACGACGTCGTTTGCCAATTGAATGAAAGAAAAAGGGTGCGCATAAAAGTTGTGAGTTCACTCCATCCATCATCATAAGGAGGAGGTATAATGAGATTTTTTTTTCATATTATAAAAAATTAACATGTAAAAATTAAGTTAATAAATGCTTGATTCTTATTTTTGTGCTTGTGTATTATATAAAGAATTGAGAGTGCGTGTAATATAATAATATAAGGGTGAAATTGAAAAGTCACGTATATTTTATCCATAATTATTTTTATGTTTGTGTATTAAATGTAAAGGAGGAAGAGTGTGCATAGATAATAATATAAGGGTGAAATTAAAAATCGTATAGATTTTACTCATAATAAATGATTCCATTATATTTTTTTGGTTCGTATAAATTTGTTGACTACCTCTTACTTCCTTCATCCCAATAATATAAGGTCTTTCATCTTTTTTTTTTTAATAATTACTCTTTCTCTTATTCATAAATAAGGGCAGTTTTGGAAAAAAAATGGTATATTTCCTACACATTTATTTATTTTTAACTAACTTTAACTTAATTTTTTTTAAAAATGCAATTTTGTTAGAAGGACCTTATATTTTGGAATGGAAAAAGTATAATCTATAATGTGGATTGGAGGGAGTAATTGGTTATCTCTCCTGTATCTTTGGGTCCGCTCCATCATTTCTTCTAAACTACATTATTTGAGGTAAAAAAAAGTTTGGGAAAATTCAATTTAAATCCATCTAAAGTACCCAAATCCAGATCTAGGCCTTATTAAGGATTTCTGAATTCGTTGACTTTACCTATATACCCCTCTAATTAAAATGATTATCAAGCAGCTTAAAAAAACAGATGATAATCAAGTAGCTAACTTTCATTGAGCAAGATTAAAACTTCCATGAAACTTAGTTAAGTTGGAGGGGGTCCAAGTCCATCTCTAAATGCATCTTTGTTTGCTGCTTTTACAACCATGTCACTGGTTGCAACCCTAAACTCTCAATCACCATCGCAACTTAGATGATCTTCTCACTCAACACCATCAATAGCCTTTTTGTTGAAGTACGAAGTTCAAAATTTTACTAATTATTCATAGATTTTTATATGGTTTGTAGAGTCTAAGTTAATAATTTCCACCCTAATTTTTAAACTGGGTATCAACATCAGAAGAAAAACGAATGGAATGTTCGTGAATTCCTTTTCTAGAGCTTGCACAATAGGTATGCTCTTGTTTTCTTGCTACTTGTGCCTTTTTCCGTGACAGAGAGTTTAGGGCCCATTTGGTTTACAGAAAGTATTCAGGCGGAATGGAAAGGTAAGGAATGTAATGGAAATGAATGGAAAGGAAAGGAAGTCAACACGTTTGGTGCACACAGGAAATGAATGTAAAATTTTATGTTTGGTTGGTTGAAAATGGGGTAAAGAAACTCAAAAATATACATAAATGACCATATTGCCCTTAATGACTATTTATTGATAAAATTCATATTTAAATCCAAAAATTGAATAATTAATACAATATAATTATTTAAAAATATAATAAAATATGTTTAAAATTCTGATACAAATTAAAAATTATTATAAATTTCCAGAAAATGGTTGTGTATATGTATTACATAATTTATAAAATAAAAAAAGTAAAAAAAAAAAGATAAAAGATATAGGTGTAATCTATTTTATCTTAAACCTCACATAACAACAGTAAACATTAGTAAAATGAAATAATAATCAAAATTAAATAATAACTTTGGGATTTAGAGAAATATCATGAACACATATTTATTTAAATAACTTTTTTATTTGTGGCTAAAATTTCTCACACATCTTCTCTTATCTCATCTACTCCAATTTATTCCAAAAACTACTCACTTTGTAACTACTTCTCACATATTTTAAATAATAAAAGTAAGTAAAAAGATATTAAATAGGAATTTATAATAAAATCGAAAAATTTCACGTTTATGTGGTGAAATTGGATTTCATATTCTAATATCAGATCTTTGTTTCAAAAATATTCATTCTTAATATTTAAAATTGATTTTGAAACTTGTTTACACAATAAATGAGCATGTTAAATTCGAATTTGAGTACTCAAATTCGAATTTACCTACATAAAAATTTCTGAAAAAATCCCAATAAATTCTTTGCCCCCACTATACATACAACTCACAGCAAAAGAAGCACATATGGAAGACACCTAGGTGGTGATGCTGCCAGATGTGCCCAGTAGCTGTAGAAACCAAGTAGTCATGGAAGCAAGAGCGGTGGGTGATGAGATCCAAAGAGCAAGTAGCCTATGGGGCTGGAGTAAGGACTAAATAGTCCTTCATCATCAAGCACTGTCTTGCCTTTTGTATTCCCAAAAAAAATCAGTTCAAGAAAAAAAACAGCACGCATAACGAATTCTCCTTCTTCTCCGTGACTGAAGAAAGGAATGGGAGAGATGGGGTTTCAGACGTTTCAGACAGTGAATTAATTTAGGGACAGGTATGGGTCTATGACTGCGAGACATTTGGTGAAAGTTTCAAGCTTTCCTCCCTCAACTCGCTTCATCTTCAACATCATTGAGAGGCTGCTGTTTCTTCTTCCCTGTGATGAGAAGATGATGCGGATGAAGAAAGAGAAGAGGAGTAAACATGGGTGAGGGGCAAGATGGTCTTCTAGAGGTTCCCACGCCTAATAGAAAATGGCTTCCCACCATTTTTGGTGGGAACCCATTTTCCTCTCTTTAAAGGAAAATTGATGGCCGCTGGAAAATGAAAATATGAAAATCCGCCAACCAAATGCTTGGGATCAATAGAAAATCTGGATTTTCCCTTTCCACTGCCAGATTTTCTGAGAACCAAACGGGCCGTTAATGTTTGATGGGGGTTTCATAGTCTATTGGTCGAAGCTTTTTCAGCTCCTCAAATCTGAAGGTTTATGTGAACATTTCAATAATTTAACACATATACATGGTACAATACTAACTAGACATTAGGGTTCAAGAGAGACTTTGGTCGAGAACACTTGATTTCTTCTCTTATTTTTGTCGCTTAAAAACCTAGTTGATCTCAACTTTTCCATTTTTATCTTGGTTCATGATATGACGTTAATATTAATGATCAATTTAATTAAAGGGGTATATAGGTAAAATAATCAACGAATTCAGAAATCCCTAATAGGGTTTATAGGCCTGATTAGGGATTAGTTGAATGTATAGGTCTAAATCTGGATTTAGGTATTTCATTTTGTCTTGTTTTTATTATTAGATTTTATGTAAAATTAATGACATTTTGATACGCAAAAAATGGATTAGTTTTCATTTCTATATGTTTTTTCAAATTTTTAATCATTAAAATTAAAATTAAAATTATGTAGTTTTTTAAGTTAGAATTGAAATAAAAATGTTTTAAGCAGAAGGGTAGAAGGGTAAAAGAGTATAGAAGTTTGGTGCCATCAATGCTTATCTATCAGTGAAACTGAGTATTCCCTTCCCGCCTCTTTCTGCCGCGTCCTCCCCGCCGTCGTCACTCTTTGTTTTTCCGATCGCTCTCCGACGAAGTGCACTTCACAATAATGGTTACGCATTACGGTATCAAATTTGCCGTTCATCTTATCACCAATCACTTTGGCAACCTCGTCGCTGTAATTAATTACCCTCTCATCTCTCTCTCTCTCTCTCTCTCTCTCTCTCTCTCTCTCTCGTTTTAACCCTGTGTGTTTGTGCAGAAAGTATGTGAATGCCTTCTTAGGAGTGGGCCGCTTACTTTGGAGCAATTGGTTCGATTCACGGAGCTTACCAAGGAGCAAGTCAAGAACTCCCTTCTTGTCTTAGTCCAGCATAACTGTGTTCAAGCATTTCTTCTTGAACAAGAAGGTGCATAGCTATTTTTTTATTTATTTTGTACTTTGAACAAATTGTTGCTTCTTGTTATTCTCTGTTTGCGATTAAAATGTTTGAAAAATAGTGCACATTTGAAGTAGTTTATGGCATGTTGGAGATTCCTTTGTCACTATTGTGAAGACAGGTATCTTGTTTCTGATTATTGCGGGTTTGATTAAGGCTCAGCTATTTTCTTAGAAGCATCAAAATAACTTGAAGTTTCAAATGAGAATTTCGACATTGAGCATGTGAATGGGCATAATTGATATTAACTATAAACCCACTCTGATCTGCCCAGGGCATGGATTAGAAATTTTCCTTGTATATTAATCATTTTAGACAGTTCATGGATGTATAACAGCAAAACATGTGAAAATAATAAAAAATGTTAGAATCAAAAGTTGCACGTTTTGTCAACTCATATATATGTATGTATGTATGCATGTGTGTGTGTGTAATGGAATTACAATCTAGTGTCTTTATTTATTTGTTAATGCCATGACTAACAATAAATGTAGGTCGTGAAAGATCAAAAGTTAATACACAGTACTTGGTAGTATTTGATAACATACTCCATCGGTTGAGATTTCCCAAATTTTTGGAGATCGTTTCACAGGACCTTGATGAAGAAGTTAGTTTTACCATGACCCTTGTGTTTCTTGGATTTTCATTCCACTTTCTGCTTTGAATGCTCAGTAAATTGGTGATTGGTATTGCAGTGCGTGGAGCTTCTTGAGGGATTGCTTCGTGATGGTAGGCTAACTCTGAAACAGATGGTTGACAGAGCAAGCCAAAGAAAAGGTTACTCTTCCATGATGCATGTGCTTTATCGAATAATATATGGCTTATATTTTTATGAATATGGAGACCCTAATGTGAGAGGGATTTTTTATTTCTTTAGTTGGATTTACCTATTGACTGTTATTGTACTTTCAATTCACTTTATGATCTGGGTTTGCCACAGACATAAGGGTTCTGTTGTGCCATTTAGCTACAGTTTGTAGGGCTTAAATAGTGGGCATATCTGGTTTGTATTTCACGTAAATCCTCTACGTTAAGTATTCTCAAATCAATAGACTTCTACTATCAGAAAATGCAGTGGCCTTAGATGTTGTCCAAGAGAGCCTTCGTAAACTCTTGATGATTCGATATGTTGAACGCTGCCCTTCCCCTGAGCCGGTTGTTTCTCCTCCGGTTGAGCAGGATACTAAAAAGCGTGGTGCTAAGTCCAAGGTAATTGCTGCTTCATCTCAACATCTTTAGTTCCAGGTAATTGAGTAGAGGATTGTATGGTTTAGATATCTCCTGAGAGAGGGAAGAATAATTTGTTACTAAAAGATATAGCTATCTATCAAGATATATACACATATATATGTATCACATATATAGAGCTAGATTTTTTAGGTCCTTAATTGGTGAGGACCAAAATAAGAGTATCGTTGCTCAGGTTTAGCTCCTTCTCAGCAGTATTTTAGTGATAAAAGGTTCATCTGGATTGTGAGTGACCCAGCAAATAATCCAATGACTTGAAATCTTCTCTGGTTCCATGTTTGGTCCTGTTTAACAAGTACATGGTCTCTTTCTATGACAATGAATCTGTGATTTGACATCGCCTTTTACACTGAAGCTGACACACTGAAGTGTTCAATTCCGCATCCTAATATAAGTTCTATTGATGGTCTTTCTTTCGGTAATCCTTGCTTGTAGAAAACTGAAGAACCAGACACAATAGAATATCATGTTTTAGAAGAAGCTGTGCTTGCGAATGGAGTCAGGTTTTCTCTCACTGCAAATTCTGAATTAATAAATAATTCAGATATTTCCCCCACGATAGGAGTTGGAGAAATTGTCTGTAAGTCTACTGTTATCTTGACTGGAGAAAAACGGACTATTATTACTTATTTCATATTCATCATAGTTATAGCTGAATTATCATTATCTGAAGTGCAGCAAAAGAGGATGCAACTCTTTTTCGTGCCAATTTTGAGGAGTTTGTACGGCGTTGTAGGCACAAGGTTGGTTTTACTGTATAATGTCCCGTTGCAACTTCTTTTTAATGCCATCCCTGTTACATTTTCCTGCAAATCCTATCTTAAATGCATTCCCCCTTTTCATTAAGAAAAACTCTCTATGCTATGATGTTGCCTCTGTTGTTTTTTTACTGTCATAGAAATTTGAACGTGAGACCTCCTTCGTTACTTAGGATTTTATGTGCATATGCTCTGTAGCTTGGTTTAATGAGTGATGGAAGTTGAAATTAAGGTTTAAGTTGTTTCTTTCTCTTAAAAGGAAATCAGTGTGACTTACAATATGCCAAATGCACGCTTCTAATGGTTCAAAGTCAATGGAAAGTGACTAATCACAACATCTCATAGATTAATCAACTGATTGACATTGAGTTACCTTTCTTTTGCTTCATCAACTATATTCTCATGCTTGTTTTGGATGTGGCAACCAGGAACCTTGTTGCTGTGTTGCCTATTCTCTTTATTATCTTAATGTTATTAGCAAAACAATACAACATTTTCAGGAACTACACAGTAACATTCTGTGCTTTGAATACCACACATTTTGTCTCCAATTTGTCTTTCCTTAGAGAATCATTATCAATTATACTATTGAAAGAATGCACTTGTATGCTTTTCCTAGGTATTGACTGAAAATGTCAGAATAGCTCATGATGATGGACCAGCTACTGTCTTAGGGGCAATACTGGACGCAACTAGAAATGCAGAGAAAAAAGTGAAAATGGAGAAATCAGGTGAACTATATCCCTTTCTTCATGAATTTAGAAACCTAAATATATATTTACATAGCAATGATTGCATTTATTTGTATTAATCATGATTAATTTTGGTTTTGTGCTGTTGCCTGTTGCACCTCAATGCAATGTTATGGCCAAAAGAAAACCGTGGTCAATCTTCTGGATTTGTCTGTCGCACATTTGTTTTAATTTCTACCATTTACAAGGTGTTTTTCTTACTACCTAAAATTTAGTCACATTAGAAATCCGATTTCAGTAGCTACAGTAAAAGCAGTGGCATGGAAACACCAATTAGTTACATGTGTGTCTGTGTTGACAGCTATGTACTGCTTTATTCGTGCATTGTCCATTTTATAAATTCTTTTACTGGTTTGATCTATTACTAGCATTTTATATCTTTATGGTTTAGAATTAAGTCACACTAACTGGGTCAATAATAGTTGATGAAACGCCATTTTTTAGGTGACACCAAATATTTGAGACCTCTACTTTGATGAATTTTCTTGACCCATTTTTTACATTTTATTCCAACTGTTATGTTAGTTTACTGCCCTTTATTTCATTATCTTAAGCAACTAGATCTTGCAAGATTTTTGTTTCTTTTCTCTGTAATATTACATTCTGATAGATGGTAATGAAAAAACTGCATGCTTTCTGTGACTACCATGTGAGTTGTGACTTACACTAGTTCTCTTTCTGTTTCAGTTCCATTGACACTGGATGATATTTTCGCCGAGGTGCAGAAGACTGAACATGGCCGTACTATGACGATGGAACGTGTTAGATCTTCTCTTGTCCTTCTGGGTTGTACGCAGGGAATGTTAGATGATCCATATAGTGTTGGTGCAAATTTGATCCCTTTCCCTCATATTATGCTTTAAAACGTGTTGTGAAACACTTTCAGTTGGTTTATTTGTTCCCAATAGAGACTCCATCTTTTCCTTCTTATTTACTTTTCCAATTGTTTTGGACAATTTATTCTTTTTCCTTTTCAGATCTGAAGAAAATTATTGAGTCAGCTCGAGATGAAGAGGTCCTTATATGCTTTTTTACATAATGTCTAAAGTGGCTTATGTAGAACTGTCTCATTTCTTGGTCTATCTTGCAGGTTGAATCAATCGTATTAAAAAGGTACGGAACGGATGCCTACAGGATGTTCAGATTGTTGTCCAAGGCTGGTTGTCATCTTGAGACAGATAAGGTGGTTATTTCTTGTCGGTATTGAATATTTGATTTTGAAGTTCAAGTTGAGCCTTGAATGTCTACTAAAGGGCACTATTGAGATTTTGTAAATTAAAATGTGGCAATAAAGTTAATAGAGTCATAGACAAATTTTAACAAGTAACTCTTACTGCTTGAGCATATAGCGACCTGGTTCTGATTTTTTTTTGCTTTTTTCCCGCTTGTTTAGTTCTGGTTAAATATCAAAATAATTGCTAACACAATTTCACTGCTGAAATACCATTTTCAGCACTTAATATATTTTTTGAACAGATCCTTACTCTGATAAACTATAAAACCCATATAAAAAAAAGTAAGAACAAATGACTCTGTCTAACAGGCTTGCAACCTGAAATTTACCATGTTCAGCACTTATCATTTTTTACCAGATCCTTACTCTGATAAAATATAAAATCTTTATCGAAAATGAATACTATATGTCAAATGATGTAGATGGAATGGCTTTGATATTTAACCATTATTAGGCAATGCCCACGGACCATAGCTGTTTTTGGACAGACAAGCAAATGAAGTTGGCTTTGTTTCCTTTTTGGATGTTTAGTTTAAAAATTTTGATTGAAGTCCTATGTCAAGTCATTCTGTCTGTTAAAGTGTTCAGTCAAAAAGTTCATGAATCAATTTTTTAAATCTGTAATATCCATCACCTTGAGGGCTTTTTGCAGCTAGGATGTTGTGTTAGTTGATGCGTGGTATCCAAGAGACTTGGACAAAGGTTGGAAAAAAAGAATTATGTTCTGGAAATATGGGATAGTAGGAGTCTTCCACCTCGGTCGCATCATGAACTTTTATAGCTTGAACTTCTTGTTGCTAAATTTGACTAGTCATGAAGTTTTTCCCTTCCTGTTAATAACCTGTATGATATAAGAAGAAAAAATTCTTCTAGAAATATCAAGCATAGGTTGTATCTTGGAACCTGGAACATCATAGGGTTCCTCGGTTTCTAATATTTACAACACCCTAAGTGGCAAGTTTGTTTATATTATGTGCTGCTAACTTCTGGGTATATTGATGGAATATCCAATCTCCTTAAGCAAGATCTGCTTGTATGTGGTTTTATCATGACGTAAGGAAATGAATAAAAAGAAAGAAGCCTCCAACTTATATTTGTGACTTGTATTGGAGTTTTGCTTGAACCGATTAATTTTTTCTTGAGTTTGTCTCATTATAGATATTATAATAATCCATTCATCACTTGCATCTGCGTCTATATGCAAATGAAAGAAAAAATCTTTCAGATGGTTCAAATACTATATTAAGAAAATATTTATGACCATTTTTATACTTTACTTTTCCTCATAGATTGCAGAGTCTACTTTTGTCGAAAAAAAGGATACTCCAAAGATACTATACAAGTTATGGAAGGATGACTATCTGCATATGGAGGTGACCAATCTCCTTTTAAACCCACCTGGAATCAACTTATAGTTGTGGACTGATTTCTTATCCCTATTTAATCTTCCTTGCAGAAATTGGTTGTTACAGGAGCCAGACAATCAAAATTTTTGTTGTGGAAAGTTAATAAACCTATTTTGTGGGAACATGTGTTAGATGAGATGTACCATGCTGCCTTAAATTTGAGCCTACGTTTGGCTTATGAACAGGAAAGAGATGAAGAGGTTAGTACTTAGTAAGCCAATGGATATTAAAGTGTTTAGATTGGCTTCCCTTAAAAAAGTTTTTTTATGTATTTTTCTTTTTGCCATTCTGAAGTGATTATGGTCCCCAAAAATTGTGGGTTTTTTTTAATTATGTCTAATTATATTGGAGAACTAATTAATTATTCAGATGTACATCAGTCTTGCCTTGCTTGTCGTTGCCGTTTGAGTACTAATTTTCTTCTTTTGTGATGGAGCAAAAATTAAATCCACTGACATGCCTAAGCAAATCAATGATAACAGAGCAGTTTTTCTATATAAAATAGCAGATACATTGCTCTTGTTACTTCTATTTGTTCACAGCTTAAAGCCCTAAAGTATCACTAAAGATTTTCTTTTCGTTGGTTTGGTTTATTATCGGTGTAAATTCGTAATTCTATGCGGGTTAGAGTATCTTAATTCCCTTGTGATTTGTTCTATTACTGTTTAATCAAACCGGTAATCTTGGTCTTAACAAGATGTGTACCCACATGTTGTATGAAAATTTAAAGTGAGTCGCACTGCTTATGGCCTTCAAACAATGCAGCTTTCTACAGGTTATTTACATTGATGGTTTGCAGAAATTATCACGTAAATGTTATAATGATGAACAATTTCATTGTTAAGAAACACAGAAAATGTTCAAAATATAAATAAACGTATAGTTGTCAAAATCATCCACAACAAACTCTAAGTGAGTGAGTTCCTGAAATCATGAGGAGAGGTGAGTATTATTTACGTTTATTTTGTTTATGTTAAGAACTTGAACACTTGTAATTGTAAATATCTTGCCCTTCAAATGATATATATTCACAGTGAGTGTATGATAAGGTTTGTGGTAAGTAGCTAAGTGTGAGCAGTTGTTTATACTTTATAATGCTCTCAGTTTGTTCCTATTTATTGTCCTTGTTGCATTCAATTTCAATATCACCGTTGATTTGTTTTGAAGCTGATATTGCTGCGTCATTGCAGCTTTTGACTGTTCCCAAAGACAAGATTGTGGGGCAGCTAGAGAAGAGATACAAACGGCTGAGAAATGCCTGGTTTCTCCTGGAATCCTCTTTGATGAAACTTGATGATGCTCTGATGCTTTTCCATGATTTCTGAATATAGATTTAATTACAATAATTTATTGTGATTTCTACATGAAGGTCAGAATGTGCAGTGGAAAATGTTGTTCTTATTATGGCTTTAGATAGAATGGATTAAGCAATTAGGATGAATGGTTTAAAATTTACTGAAGATGGTTTGAGTCTCTGCTTAGTGCTTACACGTTTTATGGAAAAATGGTGCAATCTGGCTGAACTTCGCTATGAGGAAGCGGCTGGAAGCATTTTGTGTCGATATCTGCTTTCTTTGTCAAAGTTGGATACATTGATTTTGAAGCAAAAAATATTTTGGAGAGATATCAAGTTTTTTTTTTCATCTGATATGATGATTTTCTTTTTAAACAGGACTTCGTCACTTTTTTGTTATCCACTTTTATTTTTATTAAGTTATAATTATAATGAGTGAAAATGTCTTCATTTCATTGAAGAATGAGGTTGATCATTTTTCTATGGAGATAAAGTTGTGATTTAGGATTTGTCTGAAATAATTATTCAGAATATTTTTGAAGCTTTCAATTTTTAAAGGGATACATTCAACATATTATGGGCGTGTGCTTTGTACAACATGATGTGCATGGCCTATAGCCTATGCGATTTTTTATTGACTGTTTATTGAAAAAAAACTCAAGTTTTATTTTGTTGGCTTTGGGCTAGCACGTGTTGGATTGATGCCATAAAGGAGGCTGATATCTTTTGCTTAAGTGGCGCACTCTTTGCCCATTGGTGAGTTCTCCCGTAAAAGTTATAAATTAAAATAAATCATATGCAAGTTATAGGTTCAGTCATAAATTTTTTATTATAAAAAAATGGTAAAATGATTTTTGAGATACTTACAATTTTTTTTTCTATCTCTAATTTGACATCTATTTGTTATTCCTCATTTTCTGTTAGTATTGTTCCTATACATTGACTAATTGTGCTAACATAGCAAAATAAAGGATTTAACAAGAGAAAGGACACAGGTACAAAATTTTAAAAATATAGATACCTTATGAAAGGATTTCTCGAAATAAATTAGCAGTTAAATGAAACAATAAATACTGTTATTACATTATTAGGAGGTGCAAGTGGAGCTAACAGCCCAATCGGACTAAGGATCATAAACCAAATCTTGTTCAAATAGTGAAAATTTACAAATGAGATGATGATGATGATGATTATTACTCCTACTTCTTATGTTCCTAAATATTGGTTTTAGTTGATTTTTTTTAAAAATCCTAAATATAAATAAGTTACTTAAAAATTGATCTGTATGAATTTTTATTCTAAACTAGTTTATTTGATTTATAAGCTAATATGTAACCTAATATTATACAAAATACGTTATAATTAAGTGGCTTAATTAACTTCCTTAACTTCTTCTAAAAAAAGTCAACTACATCATATACTTATATACTTAGAAACTAATAAAGTGAGAATTATTAGAACCTTTTAGAAAAGTGATGTGATAACAAACACCAAGCTTTCTTTTTTGGGCTTGAAACTAAAGCCATGTCTTAAATCTTAATTGTGAAAAATATGCCAATTGGATCTATACGTGTACCGTACGTCTGTACATATATATCTCCCTCCCTCCATCCCTCCCTCCCTCTATCTTCGATCTTATTCTTTGAAGGTCAAAGGTTGACCAAAATAGTTTAGGCCTTTTGATACAAAGCTATCTAATTTTAAACCAAAACCTACTTCCACCAACATGTGTGTACGTGTAATATAGCCATGCCGTCATTTATATCATGAATATCATGACTATGACTATAGTTTTATATGAATTTTCCCGTCCATTATAGCCATGCAAAAATTAAAATAGTACTTCCAAATAGCCTAAAAAGAAAGAAAACGGGGACCTTTAAGTAGTGTGGCTTTTACAACAAATTATGAAATTGTCTTGTAAAAAAAAAAAAAAAATTATAAGGCTGTCCTCTAACACCACGTGGGAAGAAGAAGATGCACGTTCATAATGCTTGAAATTTCATTGAAGGGGTTTTCTTACCAAAAATGCTAAGTTGGACATTGAACCTTCCTTGGCATGAATCTTTGTCGGGCAGAGGGAATTGAATTTGCTTTTAGTCTTGGTTTAATGGTTGAGTGTGTGTGTGTGTGTGTGTGTGTGTGTGTGTGTGTGTGTGTGTTAAAAATAATACTTAGATGCCACTATTTAACTTTGTTACTTACCAATATTCCCAATTTGTAAGATATGTACGCCTTTCTGTGTGTAAATATGTCAATTTATAATAAATAAGCATATTCATGTAACAAATTATCACCTAGTTAACTATTTGGATTTAACATAAATCATCATTAAAAGGGTAAATTGTTGAACTTGATCTTTTTTTTAAAATGAAAAAGAAAATTATGTGAGAAAATAGAGTAGAAAACATTAAAAAAAATCTTCCTATAATTTTAATAACGAAAAAAATATTTGAAGAGAAAAAATAGTCTGGGTGCTCATTGCTATTACTAAAAATGTTTTATAGGTAGAATTGAATCTAACATTAGAATAGATGTTGAATGCTAATAAAAAAAACAATTTACCAATAAAATTGCATAAAAAATTGTTTTAAAATTATGATTGTTATTAACAAAATATTTTAGGGTAGTATAGATACTTCCTCTAATGTAGAAAGTAAAGTCACTTATAGAATATTTTTTAATTCATAATAGTCATTTGCAAAGTAACTAATACTTATTATCAATTTTACCTAGTCAATGCTTAGTTCATTATGTTTTTCTCTCTAATTCAAAACCCTCATTTAATAGGGTCGTCAGATCAAAATGAAATAATTTTCAATTCAAGAAATTTAATAAGTTAGCATTCTTTATTAATTGGGTTAAAGATCAATTTTACCAACAGACTGTTGTCCAAGTTGCAGATAGCACAATTGACAATTGAAATGGTCGGAAATACCAATGGACCTTTTAACCGGGAGTAGATTGGCCAACGCCGTTAAAAATACCAAACGTCCGTTACAAACTTTATTTTTTGTGGGGTTAAAGAGCAATTTTACCAACAGACTATTGTTTAGGTTGCAGATAGCACAATTAACAATAAAAAGGGGTCAATATCACCAATAAACCTTTTAACCAGAGGCAAATAGGCTAATACTGTTTTATTTATGCAACCCGCCATTAGTTGTGGGACAATTGGCACAATGATGTCCACCTAGAAGCTTGGTGAATTCCATATGACAGACATAATTTCATCTCACCCACCCTCACCTTAACCCTTTAAATGAACATATATTTATAACAAAAAACTCTTCTGCAAAGGACTTGTAATAAGCATTGGAGTTCTGTGTGTGTTTGTGAGAATGCAGGTATTGAATGTTTTCAATGAATCCCACGTTTGAAATGCATGCTTAAGAAATGGGGACACCTCTTCTTGAATGGTGACAAAGCAAATGTATTTTAAATAAGGGAAAATTGCAGTGAGTTTCAAAGGAAGACAAATTAATACGATAAGATTCCTTAAAATAATATTAAGATTACTAATAGGTCTTAAGGGATTTGAGGGTACTATAAGGCAATTTTGAAATTATTTCATTGTCTTTACTAACAGAAAAAAAAAAAGAACAATTACAAGTAAATGTGCCTTAATTGACAAGTGCAGCGGCTTTCTTTTTTTTCTTTTTTAATTTATCCACAAGTATCTGGACTAATTCAATTGGCAGGAATGTAAACCCACAATGGGGGAAACCTCCCCCTCTCCAAATAATTATCGCAGCTGCATACCCAATGCTTGAATTTGAGACCACTGGTTAAGTTAGAACAACTCACACCTAGTTAATTTAAGTGCTTGGTGGTACAAGTGCAACGGCTTTATTAACAAGTAATATTAGCATATTCTACACACTTGTTATTGATAATTAAGGAAGCAATACTAGATTAACAATTGTCGCCACATGTATTGACAACATAATCGAGAGGGTAACATGGTAATTTCACAATTGTATTATATTTCTCACAGGTATTTTAGAACCTATTAGTAATTTTGATATTTCAAGAGGGCTTGCAATATTAATTTATTTTTTGGGGAGATGAATATAATTTTCCCTTAACCATATATATATATATATATATATATATTTATAAGCTTGCACTTCATAAACATTTTTTTTTTTAGTGAATGCACTTCATAAACATTCAATACCCATGCTGTTCCACCCAAAAAAAGACCCTGAAATGTGCGATCCTATTATTTCAAATCTGTGCCACATATTTGATCATTTTTTAGTTTATAATTTAAGTAAAAAACATGTGGAGCTAAGTTGGAGGTTTGGAGCCACATAGGATCTATTTGGGAAAGTGAACTTATTCCTAAATTTAGAATCTGTTTGAGGAGGTGAGTGCTTGTTCCTAAACATAAGGCCTCTTTCTATTTTTCCTAAATTATCCCTATTAATATTTCTCAATAGTATATAAGCAAGCGAGGGGATGGGAATAAAGGAATGCGATTAGGGTGTTTTAGTAATATCATGTGATTTTAACTAATTTAACTACCATCCTTAATCTAATCAAATTAGTTAAACATGTTTTATATTTAGGAACGAAGGGAGTAGCTGAGTTGGTGAAAACAAGGACGGTGATATAAAAAGTGAGAAACATAAAGGACTAAGTCATAAGTGAGTCAAAAATTTAGAAATTGAGTCGCGCCGAATTATAATTGAGAGACTAAATCATAGTTAAGTGAGTTCATAGTTGAAAGACTAAAAGATTAATTTTCCTAATAAAATACATTAGATACCCTTTTGACCTAATATAGTAACCTCCGGAGCAAATTAAAGCAGATTGCCATATCGACAACGGTGGTCACCAAACGGCATACACTTAATTCGTTTCTTGCCTTCCCTCTATAACGCAAAAGAATAACAAAGGCACATAATTATAATTAAACCCTGATCCCTCATTTGTGATGGGAAAAAGGCACACATATCAGCATATAACATGGCACTTCTAAGTTAAAAAAAAAAAAAAAAGTCTTTACTAAAGATGTGATCAACTCAATAATATTCCTTCAAAATAATGGAATAAGATACTAGTTCAAAAGTACTAGTTCAAAATAAGGATTTGAGAGGGGACAAAGGTTGATATATAATTGTCAATCAAAGATTTGCCTAATAAACTATATTTTTTTACAGTTTCGGTACCCATTTGATTTCCCTCTTTTTCAAATATAATGATGATATCTTCCTCATTCAGATTGAAATTCACTAGATAGAAGATGGAGTTTTCTAAAATGTTGATTGAGGATTTGACTGTGGATACATGAGATCTTGAGATTTGATTGTTATATATAATCAGTAAAACACCTTTTGATTTAATTTTGCGTCTAAAGATTACGTGTACACTTTACAGCCAGCCGTTGCTTCCCTAGATGATAAGGAATTTGAATCATTTTGAAATCATAGAAATATAAATATTGAGAAAAAACCAAAAGTTTAATTATACAAAAAAGGGGTAAATTTATGGGAGGCCCCCCAAAATTTTGTGGTGAGAAGGATATAAATCATACTACCATTATTTCGTGTGCACAAAATTTTCGGAGTACGACGAATGCTTTCTTAGTTTCTTTATAGAAATCTATCCTTCTATCAAATCTTTTTCACCAATAAAATTTTTAAACAGGAGCTTGTTCCCCTGAATTTATAATCAATAGTCTTTTCAATATATGAACATGTACGAAAGAGAGATAGACTGTAAAAAAAAATATAACTTCAGATAGACACCATAATTATATTCTCTTAAAATTTAATATAATACAATACAATTTTTTAAATATAATTTTGAAATTAAAGTAATATAAAATAAATGTGATTTCAAGAATATTGATAAGGAGATAATAGTGGTATGCTTATGATTTATACTCAAGTGGATACACAACTATTAGAAAAAAAAAAAACTGCTGAAAGCTTTAATTGAAATATTTTAAAGAATTAAAATGCCAATTAGGTCAAATATGATTTGATTTATAAATAAATTTATATCCCATCTTTGCTTCATTAGAGTATATATGAAACCCGAAATATATATATATATATATATATATATATATATATTTGGTATCAAAAGAGCTCTTCATCCTCCCATAATATTTCTGGCTTAGTGAAATTTATCATCGCATTAATTGCAATAATATACATATGAGATTAATAAGTAATTGTTCTACATATGAGATTAATAAGTAATTGTCTTGTGATTGTATTCCATTAATACTTTTGTAAAGCGTTTTTTCAGTAACATAGAAAAGGGTGTTCGTTTTGTGAGATAGTGGATGGCGAGATTATTCAATAAAATAATTGGCAGTATAGGGCAATGCCTATATTAAGAGGAATCATGGCTATACCACTAAATCAACCAAAGTAAACATTATTCAAGTTGCCATTTGACTTGGAAACGCTTAGATTTTGCAGCAATCTTTCAAACCCTCCCTTTCGATTTCTTTTGATTTTAAAATTAAGGAATATGCATGTTTTCACATATTGGATTTACCTTTTAACTAGGGTCACCACTATCTTCGTATGTGTGAGAGAGATTCAGTTTTATGATTAATTGCGGAGTTACTCCTCTGATCTTATTTATAAGGCAGAAATGGAACGTTTTATTTGATCCTATTTATAAGGCACCTCATTAAATTTTTTTTATAAGAATTTATAGTTTTATCCTTCATATATTAGATGTTAGTTTTATTTTCATATGGTGTAGTAGATATTAAATATGGGTAAAGTTAAAAAATTGCCAAATTCTATGGTGTAATTATTGATATTTAAGGTTTTCTTTGATCTGTGTGAAACATGCTGAAAATACCCTATTTTACAGGCCAGAAGAGTAAAAGTAAGCAATCACTTCACTTATTGATTGACCTTAACAATCCATTTAAATATACGCATATCATTCCATCTCACCATAGGGTTAACAAAAATTTTTTAGGTGAATCCGGTACATCACGTCATTTATGGTTTGACCAATCACAAGTAAACACATTAAATCTGGCATGAAATTTTTAATCTGACTTGACACTCTAAAAAAAATAAAAAACTAGGAAAAATATTTTTTGACTTGTAAAATAAAAAAAAAAACATTGGAAACATGAGATTTAACTTTTTTTATGTGCTAGTTAATTTTTGTAAGGTGTCAAGTCAGATTAAAAATTTTATGTCAAACCTTATTGGAAAGGTAGAGACTTCGATGTTTTGGTACACATAAAATTTATGTCAAATTGTTTGAGTTTATGTGAATTAGTAAGTGTATTAACATATTTTAACTACTAATATCAGCGAAGTAACAAGTATCCACATTCTATAGGTGAATTTATAAATGCACATATGCATTATATTCTAACAATTAACAATAGAAAATAACAAGTTTTTAGATGAAAATTTAATAATTCTAATATACTACACCTCCGATTATAAATATAAAGTTAGTTTAAAAATAATTTTAGTTCAAGTAACTTAAAGAAATTTTTTTTTTATTTATCGTTTTTCTTCAAACTAATTTAATTGATTTATAAACATATATATTCCCCCATTCTTGATATAATATCAACTTTGTAGTACAATTTACACTAGAAAGTTGATATTATATATAGGACTTGAGTTAATATAATATATATAATTCAAAGAGACCATATAACATATGTTGAAATTGAATAATCTATGTAACTTTTTTAACCTTACTAAATTAGTCAAATATAGCTCTTATATTAAGAACTGAGAATAGTATATTGTAAGAGCTAATACAAAACTTATAAATATGCATAAGTAAATTTATAAGTGTACATTGTTTATTTTAACCAACAACGACAGATAAAATAACAGGAGATTGTAAAATTTTACCTAATGAATATAAATAATCTCACTTAAGTTCGTGGTTTTGATACAAAGTCTGTGATCTCAATTAGTTTCTTATTTTAAACTTCTTGCATTGCTATTTATTGTACTTCACATTTGTATTTAATTTTTTCTTTTGTTACAATGTCAAGCTGACGCTTGAAAAGAGGGTATTTGTATTTAAATTTTTAGTTCTTTCGCAATGAATTTAAGAATCATGCATTTATATTTTTCCTATAAACTCTTTCTTTTTAAATAAGGTAACAATCATGAAATGTTGAGAGACAGGATCAATGTGAAAAATCTAAAACAAGAGTGCCGGTCAAACTAAAACATCTGACTGGGACATTTGTTATTTATTACTCCTCTGGTCCTATTTATAGGGCAGAGAGAGAATGTTTTATTTGGTCCTATATATAAGTCACTTCATTAAATATTTAGTGTGAATGTACAAGCTTACCTTTAATTTATTATGTGTTGACTTTATTTTCATGTAGTATAGTGGATATTTAATATCAGTAAAGTTGTAAATTTATTGGATTTTAGTGGAAAGTTAATGAGTTTTAAGGCTTTCCTTGGTCTGTGTGAAATATGCTGGAAATGATTTATAAATAGGATCAGATGAGTAAATTAATAATGTACTACGGAAGGATTTAGTCAGAGAAGAATTCCTTGTTACTTGCTAAAATAATTTAATCATTTATCTAAAGCTTACGTCGTGAAAATAAATCTAAATATTTTACATTTGTTATTTTGGAGCAATATTCATGTGCATCAGATGACCCTTGAAATGTCATAATTTCAAAGCATGATGCCTAAACTCTTAATAAAGCTGCGTGAAAAGATACAATCAATTAAATAATACTCGTACAAAAGGGAAAAAAGAAATTAAAGAAGGTTTAGGCGGCTTAGCTTTTTATCAAGAATCTCAATTTTTTTCATTTTGTTATAATGATTTTGATTTTGATCTTTATTCTCGCAATCATGTTAATCATGCCGTTTTTACTTAATAAAAAAAAAAAATCCCCACTAGGTGTAATCTAAAAGTCAGAATATATATCTTGACAATTTTGTACATGTCAAATTGCCAATATTTGGAAGATTTGGTAAGAAATAAATAAAACCAAGGACATTAATTAATGCTTTATCTTCTTTAATCTCCAAGTGTCGTCTAAAATTTGAATTTGGCAAAAAATTCTAAAATTTGAAGTATTTATTTATAATAAAAACGCATTATGTTATAATTACCCTCTCTCTTACTTATTCATAAATAAGGGCACATTTAGAAAAAATGGTATATTTTCTACACATTTATTGTTTTTCACTAACTTTAACTAATTTTTTAAGAACCAACAATTCGGTTAAAAAGACTTTATATAATGGAATGGAGGGAGTATTTAAAAAAAATCCATACTATCGTCATTCATTAAAATTAAAATATTATTGCCACTATTTTTAAAAATAACTATAGACCTTACTTTAGGACAAAAGAAGTTTAGTTTAAGAGATTTTTATTACTTTCTCTTTAGATACTTATATCTAAAGTAAAATTTACGCGTTTTTGGAGGATGTTTCAAAATGGTATTTAAATTTATATTAAAGTGTATATTTTGAATAATGAAACAAATCAATCAAATAGCTTTAATAAAGTAAAGAAAATGTTTTATTTGTTAAGTTCATTGTTATGTGTGTGTCTCTATATATATATATATATATATATATATATAAACTTCTTCCCAATCCCTTTCAATTTATTGGTGAGTCAAAATACAATAAAACTTTTTTGGTCCAACCAACATGCTTTTCATTAAAAGTTAAGCCAAGATACGCACACTAAGGGGGCTGCCCAGACTTGAAGGCGTCCAGGGAAAACAAGTTTTGAGATCTCATCTCACTCATGAACTGATTCTCAAAAAAGTAACACGTCTATTGAACCTAAATTTTGAATGATTTTGTCCATTATTATAAAAGCCTTCATAGAGTTTTCAGAATACGTGATGATTTTTTCCCATTTTACCCCTCATTATTTATGAATAATTCAAACTAATTCCTATCATTATTACTCTATTTTTCTCTCTCTTATACACCCCATCATAAGTAAGGGGCAAACTTGGGAAAACAAATTTATTTTGAATATATTTATCTCTCTGAACTATATTTTTAATATGTGTGACTTTACCTTCTAAATTTTTATAGTAAGGGACGAAGGGATTATCGCTGTTAGGTTGACAGAAAAAATTATTATTTGGACTTACAGACCAAAATCAGTTTTTTTTTTTTTTTTTCTGTTATCATGGTTTAATATTTCAAAATAGTACAATGATAAAGATATTGGTAAGCAATTAAGAGTGAGTGTTTAAAAAAAAATATCAAATTCATATTGTCCGTGGTGTCATATGTTTATTAATGATGTGTTTTTTTGCTCAGAATTATTAGTGATGCATGAAAAAATATTTCAGGTGGTGAATAATCAACTTTAACCCATTAAAAATGAATTATTCACTTTTCAAAGGATTGGGCATATAATTAATTGTGTTGTGTTCTTAGATTATTGCTTAGCTCTATGTACGTAATAGATTTTAATTAAATCAGAATCTAAGATTAATTAACTGCTAAAAATACCATACTAAACATTACTCCTATGGTCATATTTATAGGGCAGAGAGAGAATGTTTTATTTGGTCTTATTTATAGGGTATGTCATTAAATTTTGTGTGTAAATGTACAACTTTACCCTCCTTTTATTATGTGTTGATTTTATTCTCATATGGTGAAGTTGAAATTAAATAGGGGTAAAGTTGGGAAGTTGTTGAATTTCAAAGTAGAATTAATGTGATTTAAGGGTTCCCTTGGTTTGTGTAAAATATATTGAAAATGTCTTATAAATAAGACCAGTGAATATTTTTGTACTCACCAAGATATGTACTGTAAGGCTGGTTAGTCTCGATCCTCTTCCACGACAATATTAGTCTTTTTTTACAAAGATGATAAATGGTCGTTCACTGTCATATATTGCCCCACCATCAAATACAGCTCACAAGTGAACCCCTTAATGGTCTTACATATCGCTGGTCAGGCCAAAAAGATCAGTCTTACGCGTCTTTATTAGGTGTCGTGCTCTTTTTTCTTTTTAAAGCAAATACTGGATATCATTGCTTCTGGTAAGAAAATTACAAACATCACAATCCAAATAATTCCCTTCATCAAGCTCTGCCCTCTTGATTAAGAGGTGGTGGTTGTTCCAGGTTACTGAAACTATATATAGTCCATACTATGTGATAGCTTAATTAGCCAAATGGTCGGTCAAGGTGGGTATTGTATATATTCTTCAAATTCATGTACAAACTTTGTATTGTTTCTTTTTCATTTTTTTTAAATCGAAAATAATTTTCCCTCATTATTGAGAAAATTTATTGATGATGACAAGAACCTAAGAGTACGATTCGAGCACTTGGTGGATATAAAACTTACCAGTGTTGGTACTTTCTTTGTACAAAGGTTTAATAGAACATTCTTACCAATAAAATTCTCTCAATAATTAGGGATTTTTTTCTTAAAAATATCGCTCATTTAAAAAATTTGTTGATGATGAGGGCCTAAGTTGAAGTAATGTGTATAAAACTTACAAAGTGTTTATCCTTCTTGTGTATAAATATTTATCAGAACCCTCACACAATTAGAATTTTCACTTAGGGAATTTTTCCTAACTTTGAAGTACAAGATTTTGAAATGTAACGGTGTAATCATCCAAGGGGTAGTATGTATCCATCCGATGACATATATTACATCGTATCCTTTTAAGTATTAGTTAATTAACTAATATATAGAGATGAACGGAGTTTAATAAATTACTTTAAAGTATTTGTATTTATAATTTTTATCTAAACTAGTTTATCAAAACTAATTTATATACATAAGCATATTAAAGACATCATGTGCTATACTTAATTGATTTATATCTAGTTTATTTCCAAATTAGTTTGATCATATATTACATTCCAGAGGTATTATAGAAAAAGAAAAGTCATAAGGTTTTGAAATTTGCATCATGTGTAGATAATTTTTCTCAAACTTCCTAACAGTTTTAAATTTATACAAAGATCTCTTGTTGTCAATTAGTTTATTACTTTACAATATAATGAGGGCATAATATGTCATTGTCCCATTTAACCATCATACATCTTACCTTTTTGCATGCAATTCCTTTAAACTTTAAATCACGTTTAAATAAATCCTCAAATTTTAAGTGATGGGCTTTAATTTGTAGCCTAATTAATATCAAATCACTTCTCCAATAATTGTGAGTTCAAATTCTCTGTAGTTGATATGATGTGTGTGTGATATATGAGGAACAAAGGAGATTATGTATCATTTATCCTAAAATATTTTACATTTGTTTTAAAAAATATCTATTTAAAAGCTTGTTTATAGCTTCTTCTGTATTTTGTTAACATTCTGCTTTTCGGAAGATTGTTTTTGGAGATATGTTATATTTAATGACTATAGCAAATAGATTTGTGTAAATAACTTTGATGATGATGACCACGACGACGAATCAGAAACAAGGCAAGTTAAATGGAATTGTGTAAATAACTTTGATAAAAAAAATTGTGATGACAAACTCGTGAAGTTTAATTAGGGTGCTCACGGTCCCGTCCTGTCCCGAAGAAAGGGGTTCAGGATGGAGTTTTTGTCCCATGTTCCGTCCCGATCTGGATCGGGACGGGGACGGGAAAATCCCAGCTGATTTTTCTTTTTTTAAGAAAACCCGCTGTTAAAAAAAATGGCTCTTTGGGCTTTTAGTAACCAAAGAAATGAGCTCAATTTTTCTCCCAAAAATTTGTCTTATACAACATAATAGATAAGCCAAAAAATAATTATTACATGTATATAAGATCCATTGAACCAGTCAATAAGTTTTCAAATTAGAAAACTTCAAATCGATGCTAAATACTTAATTACTCAGCCCAGGTGTCTATAACAGCTCAAAGTACTGGTCTAATAAAAATAACTAGGTGGGATTAATAAGTACCGTAAAAACAAACGTAAAACAATAAAGGAACCATAAATAAATTCATATATACTAATGCATTGCTCAAGAGACATATGTATTTTGCAAGGTTCAAAAAACCGGACCGGGCATCGAACCGGATGAGGCACTGGTTCAAGGGTTAATGGTCGGATCGGGGTCGGACCGGGTCAAACCGGATTATATTAAAATAATAAAATTTTATTGATATTAACATTAATAATCACTAATATCAAAATGTAAATGTAGATAGGTATGCATGATTCATCAAATATGAACATTTTAATGTTTCTATAAAGGAAAAAAGAGAAAATATTAGTTGATTACACATGAAAATAAATATTATTCTACAATCCACAGACTAAAATACAAATATTAAGAGTGACAATAATAAAATATTAAGTATATGCAAGTAAAATATGATTTAAAGTATTAAAGTTTCCTAATTTCTAAAATTGAGTGAAATGAAAGTTAGTAATTAGGTGAATTATAATAAAATAAAAACTTTTTTTTTAAAAAAAAGAAAGAGCAAAGTGAACTAATATATGGTGATGCACACTCATCACACTCACTCGTTCTCTCCCTCTATCTAAGCAAGGCAATCAGCCCACTCCCTTATGATTCCATGATTTCTGAAATCACTTGACTTCACTCCCACAAACTCCCTCCTAGATCATAATTTCTAGAAATCACTTGAGTTATCAATGTTTTCATTTGATGTGTTTTGAAGATTTTTAGAAGGCAAGGAGATCGGTGTTGTGGTAAGCAAGCTGTTGGAATCACTTCCAAGTACAGGTAAATGCTTATCCCCAAGTAGAAAATTTTCATATCTTTAATTTAAACCTTTGAAGACTTGTACAATGTCTTAGAAATTCGTCAAATGTATCTTGAAAATTTGTCATATGTGTGTTGGAATGCTTTGAAAATATGAAGTAGGTATCAAGTACATGCTTTGAAGACTTGTACTATTTCTTAGAAATTTGTCAAATGTGTCTAGAAAATTTGTCATACATGTCTTGGAATTCGCTGAAAATATGGAGTAAGAACCAAGTATTGCCTTTGAAGACTGCTTGTATGTCTTAGAAAATCGTGTAATGTGTCTAAGAAATTTGTCATATATGTCTTGGAAATCTGTCATAAGTGTCTTGGAATTTGCTGAAAATTTGAAAAAGTATAGCATATGAAGACTTGTACTATGTCTTATAAGTTGGTGTAATATGTGTAGAAAATTTGCCATATGTGTCTTAGAAATTTGTCATATGTGTGTAAGAATTCACATGTCTACTATAAATAACATGTATTGTTGAAAGAATTATTGTTCAAATGACACTAATGTACATGTATTCATAATGTCTGATGTTGTAAATATGGTTATTTGTGTAGTAAGTTGTTCTATGTGTGTTGCAAATGGAGCATATGTTTTTGTGAATGCCATTATGTGTCCTAAGCTCAAAGTAGAATGTGTTGGTTCACTATATATTACGAACCCATGTGATTGGTAGTCCAAATGAAACTTTGAGTATAATCATTGACAAGTATAATTGATATTAAGGTAATAAAGTATAAAACTTTAAATTGATATAATGCAATTGTTATATTGTTAAATTGTCTATTTTAGTTCTAAACTTGTAATTGATTTAATTTTTCCATATGATTGACATGTGGGAATTAATTATGTGCAGCAACACACAAGGAGAATGAGTAGCAGTTGTGCAAAGCAATTATTTTTGCATCTTCTATGTGGGAGGAATATATGTTAAGAGTTTGGATAGAAAGATGATATATAAGGGTGGGATTGTAAGTGGAAGAATGATAAGAAAAGGGATTTCATAGGAAGACCTTAAAAGTTTGATAGCAACAGATATGTGGCTGGGAAGTGGTGGATTCAACATGAAGTACACAATTAGTTTTGTCGGGGACACATTATTGGACCTTGTAGATAGGGGTGCTCACGAGACAGGACGGTTCGAGACGGGGTTCTTGTCCCGTGTCCCCGTCCCGTCCCGAACTTGACCAATCCCGATCGAGACTGGGACGGGACGGGAAAATCGTGAATTTTTTTAAATTAAAAAAATGTTGTTAAAAAACATGGGCCTTTGGGCTTTAAACAAACAAAGAAATTGGCCCAATTTTCCCCCCAAAAGTCTGTCTTCTCCAATCTAATAAATAAGCCAAATGGAAATAACAACTATTTGTTCTTCATCTTATAACTTGCAGATAGTCAGATATAGTCTATGTCTCTTTGATCATTGATCAGCAATAAAATGAAGATGTTGACCAACTCTAAATAACACAGTACAACAACAGATCATCAACAAACCAAAGGAAATTAAATAGAGAGAAAGCCATGAAGAGTTAAAACAAAAATCATTAAACAAAGGATCGGAGAAGCAAATACTTACCGCAAATGAATTTCCAACACTGGAAGTAGTTAAAGGAGGTTCCTTTTCCCAATTTTGCATCTGGGTATGCAAGAAATCACAATGCAAAGGCCATGCCTTGCTTCTGCTCTCAATCTCACGGGTCTCCTTCATATCTATATCTTCTTCACCAACTTCCTTCACGTCTTGCCATCATCCTTCTCAATCTTAAGCTTCTTGACAATCACGGGCCTAAGAGGCTCAACGGCCTTGGGCTTCTAGCCAGTAGATCTATGTCAAATAAGGAAGACAAGGAGGAGACAAAAAAGGTGGGAGGAGGGAGAGGGAGTTGGGAGGGAAGGTGCCGCGGAGGGAGGAGTTTGGGAGGAAGAGGCGGATCACTCTGCCATGGGAGCATTTCAAGGCTTCTGATTCGCAGAAATGGAGGGAGACGGCTTTCGATTTTCGATTTGAAAGAGAGAAGGGCGACGGCTTTGGAGGTGGTTGATGGAGAAGGTTGGTCGGAGAAGACGGTGGTGGTGAGAGTGGAGAAGAAAAGGAAGATGAATAGGGTTATGGAATGAGGCATTGGTGATAGAGGAAGGATCAAAGGAGGCTAGGGCTGAGGGAGGGGAAAGTCGGAAGGGGCTGGGAGGGTTTTTTTAAAAAAAATAAAAATAAAACACCTATATGAGAATATAGGAGGCTGACGAGAGACTGAGATAGAGAGACATGTATTTTTTTAAAATATATATATAAGTATATTCGGGATGGGACGGGATCGGGACGACCCAGTCCCGAATCCCGTCCCATCCCAAAGAGGCCTTCTGTCCCGTCCCGGTTTATCCCGTCCCAAAAATTATCCCGTCCCGAAATGTCCAGGACTAGGACGGGACGGCCGAGACAGGAAAATTGTGAACACCTCTACTTGTAGATGATGTTGGAGTCACACAATTGATTGACTACAACAATATCAATGGGCATGTGTTTGTTTGGCCGAATGTAGAAGAGTTAAAACAAGCATCACAAGTGGATAACATAGAAGTGTATGTTATGAAGCTTCTTATGAAATTTTGCTCATTGAACAAGAAGTTGTATATTCAACAAAGTCAATTGTAATTTATGAAAATTTACTTGTGTTTGCAGGATACATGATTTGGCAATACCTTCATTTGGAAGATCAATATTGCCACATTTCCACATCAAGCTGGAAAAATAATCAATAACACAAATAAATAATACACAAAACACACGCGCGCAAAAATTTCAAACAGAGTTTCCATTGACATTTCCATTTACCTTATCAATAAGAAGACCATTGACATGAACCAGCCCACTTACGCCGCTAATGTGAGAAAAGCCCTAAATGAGTGGCGTGGCGACTGGAGATGGCTCGACGACAAGGCACTGAGCACCAGAAACGGATCACTGAGCAACAGCGCAGCGTGGTGACGGAGGACTGAGCAGCGGCGACGGAGCACGGACCAGCGACGTGGTGCGGCGACTGTGTGGATGCCTTTGGTGGGTCTGAGCCTCTGAGGTTTTGCTTCACAGTTTGGTCTCTCCCTTTTCTTGAGTTTATTACATACTTGATGGTAGAATCGTCTTTTAACCTCCCAGAATCAATTTCAGGCTTATTGAAGTTTCAGAAAGTTAGGGGGAATATGATATTAATTCATTACTATGGGGGCAAACTGAAATTTTCCCAATAAAAAATTAATAATTAAACCTAGTAAATTCATATGTAGTATTGCTTTTAACCTTTTTATAGAGCTAGGAATTCGGACTTGGCCCCGTCGAGCTGAGCCCGTTTAGGCCCCGGCCTAAGGGGGACCGGGCATTGATTTTAGAGCCTCCAGAAGGAAGCTGGCCTAAACGGGCTAGCCTGTCGGGCCCATGGGAGCTCGCCTAATTTTTTTTTGTCATTTTTTGTGCACTTATATTGTTGATTAATTAATAATATTAGAAAAAACCAAAAATAGGAAAAAGACTTGATATTTTTGCTATATAAGAAGAGGAGCCTAGTCATAGAGCCATAGTGAAACGCAATCAAATATCTTTGATGTTAATGATGCGAAGAAAATGACAATGACACTAATTCTTAATATTTAATGTGTTTATGGCTTGACTTTATGTAGTAGTTTTGTGGTATGTGAACTTTATGTAATAGTTTATTTAAATGTGGTATGTGGACTTTATGTAACAATTTATTTAATTATGGTTCGTGGACAATGAGCCGCTAGACTTAGTATTTATGACTTGGTGTTTGTCTAACTATCTTTGCATATGTGTGTTAAATATAGGATTTAATTTGTTGAGTTAAAAATGCTTGGTATTTAAACTTAATTTAGATCATATTTATTCTTTTCATCAAATATTTTATTGTTTTAGTTAGTACCAATATACGCGGAAGTGGAAAAAGGTTTTGGAAAAAAAATGAGGCCATGAGGTCCGACATGTCAAGGGTCGGGCCTGAGAAAATGCTTTATTTTTTGGAAGCGGGTTTAAACTGGCTTGGCCTGTTTAGGGCAGGCCCAAATTTCTGACTTTACTTTTTGATAATCCATATTCATTTTAATATAATTATGATAAAAATGGTTTTTAAGTTATCATAGTAATCGTTTTTCATTTCTCCATATTTTAATGGATTGAAATTTTATATATTATTCTTATAATAATTTGAGAGTTTTTTTTCATAGTAACCAAAATCGGATGGGTCAGCCCAGACCCCGGTGGCCTGGCCACTAAATCGGTTTGAGTAGGTCCTTCACTCAAGGTAGAAGCAACATAGAGTGACCCGGTGCAACCCAGGTTTAACTTGGGCAACCCCGATAAGTTGTTGGGTTGACCTGATTCCCCTTTTTTAAGAACACATTTTTAATTTATATTTCATGGGGTAATGAATTGTAGAAAAAAGATTAATCAAAGTTGATGATAGTTTTGATGTTAATAATTATTAGTTTTGTGATAAATGATGGTATGTATGAATATTTTGTTATCATTATCTATTTTGATATTTTACTAGGAAGAATACTTAGTGATTACTAATTTTGGTGTCATTAGATGGCGCATAATACTATAATGTCAATATATCAAAGAATTTGTAAAGAATGTTGGATAAATATATGATTATTTTGTTAATGATTCAAGGTATAAATTGTTTTCGAATTTTTTAATCCTTCCAATCTGGCCCCCTAAGTTGACTTTGAGCTAACTCATTAACCCTTGGCTTAATTCCCTAACCGATCTAGAGGCCAGTTCATGTTTAATTACTTTGGTTTTTTAGACTATGCCCATTTTTTAAATTCAAATTTAATTTTATTGAAATTTGTAAAAAAAATTAAAGATAAAGAATTTTGTATAGCCCATACAATGCATGTGTGGAAAAAAAATTAAAAGAATAGGGAAAAGAATGTATGGGGTTTAAAAAAAAAAAGCCATGCTACTCATTAATCACAATAATGAAATAGCATCTTTAAATCATAAAATAATTAAAAATAGCATATTGAAAAGAAGAAGTGATGATGTACGAGTTATATATAATTCACCGAAAACCAATTTGAAAGAAAAAACAAGTAGACCGTCCTGCCGGGTCTAAAAACGGAAGTGTGGGTCTAAAGGTTCAACATATACACATTTGAAAAACCTAAAAAATGGGAAATCAATTAATTCAAAGGCTCACAAGTCATTCAACAAAACCCATGTTCACCATTCTCCTTCTATAAATACCATATATTTTCCTCATCTTGCTTCCCACATCCAACTTTGATAAACACATATTCACCATCTTTCATTCAGCTCTCAGCAAAATAATCTCTATACAGTTATTGATCACTTCAAAATCCATTCTTTCTCTAAGAGATGGAGTTTCTAGCTTTGTCTCTTGCCTTCTTCGCAACTTTAGCTCTTCTCATGCTCTTCAAACTAACACTCTCTTGGTGGGTTTTCCCTATTCTCACTCACCATAAGCTTAAGAGATGTGGATTCACAGGCCCAACCCCAAACTTCCCTTTTGGAAACATTCACGACATGAAGAAGAAGCCAAATACGACCACGACCACGACCACGAACAACAATAATTCCTCCAACTCTCTCTCCCATGATATTCACCGCACCGTCTTTCCTTATTTTTCTCGCTGGCAAGATTCTCACGGTAAAACCCACATAGACATACATACACCTCTATATATATGTGTGTATATATTACTATCTACTAAACTTGATATAAAATCCACTGAAGAAATTGGACAACAAAGTGGATCTTATAATAGAAGCTGAGGGAGTATATGGAATTATATAAGAGGTGATAGGTTATATGAATAATTATTATATATGGCTGTACGTGTGTGTGCAGGGAAGGTGTTTGTGTACTGGCTAGGAACGGAGCCATTTTTGTACATAGCAGAGCCAGAATTTGTGAAGAAGATGTCGAAGGAGGTGATGGCAAAAAGATGGGGAAAGCCAAGTGTGTTCCGAAACGACAGAGATCCAATGTTTGGTAATGGCCTCGTCATGGTCGAAGGCAATGACTGGGTTCGTCACCGCCACGTCGTTGCTCCTGCATTCTCTCCCCTCAACTTGAAGGTATATATATATATATATATATATATAAATTATATGTATGTTTGTATATGTGTAAGTGTGCATGTGTGTGTATTTCTCTCTATTGATATAAATATAGTACTACTACTTCCACATGACATCTGGTCAATATAAAATATACTTTATAGTTGAGGTTTTTTATCAATAAAATGAATCTTCTTATACTAAGCCATGGAGGAGGAAGTATTATATATGTATTTTGATTATTTAACCTATCAATTTCATTTTAACTATAAAATCTGGATGGCTGTGGCTTTCCTAACCACATGTTGTTAGGTTTTGAAAAGTAAAAGCTTTTTAATGTTGAAAAAGCTTCTCTCAAGGTGAAAAAGGAGAAGGTTGAAGCAATGTTGAATTTGATGGCTATGTTTATTGCCATAAAAGGATATGAAACCAGGTTGTGCTTACGCCATGGCTGAGCTCAAAATGAATGAATGAATGATAGACAAATCAAATCTTGCTGCTATAATTATAGCTAATTATAGCATTATATTAGCACATTATAAGGCCTGCTTGTAGTGGCCTGAAAAAAAAACAGAAAAGGAAGTTTTTCCTTTTTACTATGACACATTATGGGAGCTCATATATGGACAAATATATTTCCTTGTTGTTATCATCATGTCAAATATATATATAGATATATATAATATTCCTCAAAGAATGTAAGAGATTAGATTGTTGATAAAGACACAACACTTTTAAAATTCTAAGTAATTAGTTATTTGTCATTACATGATCTAATTGAATATGTGATAGGCTATGGCTAACATGATGGTGGAGTCTACAAAGCAAATGATAGAGAGATGGAGCAACCGGATAAACTCCAGCGGCAACAACATGGGAATCGACGTAGAAAGTGAGATCATAACGACGGCCGGAGAGATCATAGCCAAAACAAGCTTTGGCATGAAGGATGAAAAGGCAAGGGAAGTGTTCAAAAAACTAAGAGCCCTTCAAATGACACTTTTCAAGACCACAAGATATGTGGGAGTACCATTTGGAAAGTGCTTGAACGTGAAGAAAACCCTAGAAGCCAAGAAACTAGGGAAAGAAATAGACAAGGTATTATTATCAGTCATAAGAAACAGAAAGTCTTCCTCATCATCAAGTGATAATAGTAAAAATGAGCAAGACTTGTTGGGACTTCTACTTCAAGAAAATCGCCATACGTTAACGACAAGAGAGCTTGTAGATGAGTGTAAAACGTTCTTCTTTGGAGGACATGAGACAACGGCACTTGCAATCACGTGGACTTTGTTGCTTCTTGCGGAGCATCAAAATTGGCAAATTCAGTTGAGAGACGAAATTAGACAGGTTTTGGGTCTTCATTTTGACGAGCTTGATATGAACTTGCTTTCTCAGCTCAAAAAGGTAAGATACTCCCCTATATTTGTGTCTATATTCTGCCATTCATGTTCTGTTATTTTGTGTCAAAGTACTCTTGGCTTGGTGATATTTGGGGGGAAAAAGTATCTCGAGATAACTATATATATAGAAGATATTTTTCGGGGAAATATTAAATAAACAAGGAAATAATTTTTTTTATAACCACGAGAAAATAATTTTGCATGTATTTATATTTTTCCTCAATTTTTAATTTAGTACATGCATATTTAATTAAATTCTTTAACTTTGTTTTGTTAGCATCATTAGTTCCTATAAAAGACTAATTGTACCAAAAGAATAAAATTAAAGGTTTTACTTTAGAGAGAAAAGCACTATGGTTTCACAGAAAAAAAAAAAAAAACAAAGAAGAAAGAAAAGAACTATGGTTTTTCCTGAGGTTAGCTATATGTTCCTGAAAAGGTTAAAAGGTTTAGTACAATACATTATCACTTCTATATGAAAGCATGTTGATATAGTATGTACAGTGTATGACTGATCCTCGTATTTTTTTTAAAAAAAAAAAAATCATGCACTACGTAATCAGATCCATGAAGAATTGAAGTGCCTTTCTGAAGATTATGGGTGCATGATATAAAATATTATAATTATATATGTGCAATTGGTTATTTAATAAAAGGCTGCAGGACGTACTGAGTAGAAAAGTAGGTTAGATATATGAAGACGACTTTATAAAATGTTTTTCTCATATCATGTGTGTGTATAGGGTATGATTTAGGTATAGTTAACTAGTACCCGTCCTATTTATACTAGTTTGAAAAGAATTTGAACTTGAAGTCTTCTTCTTATATATATATATATATATATACACATGTATATATAGCTTTCCTACGTACGTAGATGTTTCCTGGAAACCACACTTTGGTGGGTGTGTGGGTGTGTATTAGGATATCGTGGTCAAAATTAATACATGAGAATTGTGCGAGGGGGAGGGTCATAGGTCTTCAGTCCACGACATACCCTTTAAAAGCAACACAAAGTATTTTTTCCCACGAAATAAATTACAAAGTTCAGTGGTCTCCACCATAGAAAGCCCAGCTATGGATCTGGTACGGCTATATAAGATGTGAAAATATAAATGACAAGTAAAACAAAACAGTACTTTATAATTGGTTGTTCACCTAGAATTAGATGTGTCCAATTGTTATTGAAATCCTAAACATAAATAATATGTTAAAAAACTATTTTGGTGCTAGTTTTTAGAAGAAAATTTCTTCACACAGAAAAGTTGACTATATATATAGTTGGAGGAGTTAGGAGTATTAGTAAATTGACTTCCAATATTTTTTATTGTTCACATTTCTTTTTGCCAAAAATTTCTAAACATTGTATACTAGCTAGCTAGATATGACCTAATCATGGAGAAAGTAAAAAACAATGTAGAAGTTAATAATTTATTTAAATATTAATCAGGCCATAGACTGTAACGTTTAATATTGTGTTGAGGAATTTGGACACGACTTTGCTAATTAAACCTATAGTTATATACATTCATATTCAAAGTTATTATTGTACCGAACGATCAAGGTTTTTCTAAATTTTGCCCAGAGACATCTTCATATACACACACATTTTTTCAGACAATTATTTTCCAGCTGTATACTGCATGATTGTCTTTTTTTTAACATTATTTTTTACAGTCTTGTATCTAAGCTTAATTAAGATTTTAAGTGCAAGTTAATTGATATATATGATTTGTGATATTAATTAATATTATATTGCAGATGAAGTGGGTGATGAATGAAGTTCTAAGACTATACCCACCAGCCCCAAACATTCAAAGGCAAGCAAGAGAAGCCATCAGAGTAGGCAAAAACCTAACGGTCCCTAACGGAACCAACATGTGGATCGACGTGGTGGCAATGCACCACGACGCCGCCCTATGGGGACCGGACGTGAACGATTTCCGGCCGGAGAGGTTTGAGGATGACGTCAACGGTGGGTGCAAGCACAGCATGGGGTACTTGCCATTTGGGTTTGGAGGAAGGATGTGTGTGGGAAGAAACTTAACGTTCATGGAATATAAGATAGTGCTAACCCTACTTTTGTCTACCTTTAGCTTTGAATTGTCACCTCATTATCATCATTCTCCTTCTATCATGCTCTCCTTGAGGCCCTCTTCTGGACTTCCTCTTGTTGTCAAGCCTCTTTAGAAATATTGATGATTTTCATTCACTTAGCTTGTACTAGTAGATTTCACATGAAGCATGTACGCACGTATGCCCACATTATATATTAATTCTTTTTTTTTTTTTATAATCTCTTTTTTATCAATGGAAGTATATGTTTTATGTAATATTTTGTTCCTTCAAGAGCATTCCCAGGTAGAGCAAATTTTAGGCATATATTATTGAGTGTGTGTGTGTATTAACATTTTACTTTTACCCAAATGACTTTTACGAACGAACTGAAATAGCCAAAAAGTTGTTACAATCCAAAATCTTGACACCTAGTAATGCCCGTAACTTGTTACACCATCACTAAAAGTTGCTATACAAGTTATTGGCCTTTAGTAACAAGTTATTGGGCACAACTGATAATGTGTAAAAGTTTTAAGTAGTAACAACTTCTGGGCTGTCTTTAACAACTTTCTGACCATGCGTAACAAGTTATTTGGCACCAGTCACAAGTCATTTAATTTCTTGAAAGTTGCATTTTAGAACAGGGATAACTGAAACTGGGTTTCCATCATCACAACTTTTGGGTATCACGTAACAACTTATTGCGTATTAATAATAAGTTATTGGGCACAACTGACAATATGTAAAAGTTTTTAGCACTAACAATTTATGGGCTGTCTTTAACAACCTTATGACCATGCGTAACAACTTATTGGGCACCAGTCACAAGTCATTTAATTTCTTGAAAGTTGCATTTTAGCACAGGAAAAACTGAAACTGAGTTTTTATCGTCACAACTTTTGGGCAACGCGTAACAACTTCTTGGCCTTTAGTAACAAGTTATTGGGCACCTATCATAAGTCATTTAATTTCTTTAATTCCGCACTTTTAGCACAAGGATAACAGAAAATGGGATTGCCTTTGTCATCTGTAACAAGATTATGACTAACACACATATACAACACGACCTTATCATTATAACAACGTTTAGCCTATCCATAACAACCTTCTAGGAATGTATAACAATCTTCATCATTTACAAGGTCCACATAAGTTGCTGTATCATCAAAGCACACTCTAAATTTCATGGTTATTCCCCTAGCTTCGTCTCCAACAAATGATGCTACAATTGTTTTCAATTCTCCATAAGTAGTGCCTTCCTTTTTTGTTCTTCATATAGTACTGCCCCCCACATATTGTATCTCACATTCTTCACCTTTTATAAATCGTCCACCCGTATGCAACAAACATATTACATGCTTCCCTGATGTCCCTGCCATTTTCTCATTCATCCTGCACAGGAACATTGTTATTCACAAGTAAATGACCAGATATAACGACTTAATGAGCATCTGTGACAACTTTATATTAAAGTAATGAAAACACCTTATTAAAATACCATCACATTGGTGTTAACCCAACAAAGCTTCAACATTTTACTTCACCCCTGTCTTAGAACAACATAACAGAGCACAAAACCCATCCCCAATAAAATTCATTCAAAATTTCAACTGTCTTCCAGAAAGTTGTTATTTACAACTGAATGACCTGCAATAACAACTATTTGAGCTCTGATGACAATAGAAATTTTAACTTATGTGGAAACCGAAACGCTACAGCCTTTTCGGATTTCCCCTGTTTTTGGACGAAAAAACAGAGCTTATACACCCCTAAACATAGCACCAACCCAAACCCTCATCAACAACAAATGAGAAACCAACTTACACAATAAATGCAACAAAAAATCACTAAGACAGGGGTATAAGCATGTTTTATGTTCAAACATTCAACCAAAATTAGATTTATATGGAAAGTTTTGACCTTTATTTAAAAACATTCATCCCAAATCAGATTCCTAACAAACATGAGAAATTGATTTTCTCAACATACCACTAGTTGAAGAGACAAATCCAAGAGTCCATGATTTTAATTGGATGAAGATGGAAGATGGAAGATGGATGATGGATGAAGGATGAAGGAGTGTTCTTGGTGAAGTGCTCTTCCTAGCCCCTTTGAGTTCGCTAACCACGTTGATGCTTGCTGGAGGGAGAGTGACAGTGAATAAGAGTGAGTGCTTCATTTAGACAATTATAATAAGGAGGGTAAATTTGTCTTTTGAGTTTGGAACATAATAAAAATGAGGTCCCTTGGGATCCTACTTTAATTTGGGCATTTAGTGAGATTTTTCTTATATTATGTGTCCTCCCAAGGACCTCTAATTAATTTTCCCTATTATATGTGTATATATATATATATTGAATTATATTGTTTTAACGCTATTTTTGTGAATTATATTGACAGCATACTTTATGAGGAGAATTACAATGATGTCCTAAGAAAGAGCTTAATTATTAAAAAGTTCTTATAACAAATGAGCAGAATAACATTGCTGTTAATTAATACTTTGGAGCTTATTATATCATATTCCTTAGTTGTTATCAGAATATTAAGTGATTAAATCATTCCCTTTTCTTTGTCACTTCATAATAATTACCCCTACTTTTGATTAAAAAAAAATAATAATTAGCCCTCCTTGTTATCCTTAACGGCTACACTTGAGTAATTGGATTTGGATAATATTAATTTATTTAATAGTGGAACAATTATATAGTATATATTTCAATGGTCATTACTCATTACCCATTATGTGCAATCAGAAGCTAAGCAAAATGAAACACTAGCTTTTTTTTTTCCCAAAAATGAAACACTAGCTAGCTATGTAGCTATGTCGGGAAAGCAAGCAAAGTGAGATTTTGTCAGACGATCATTGTAACATTTTGTCAAAACCTAAGCGAAAAAATGATATAAAGGCTACACGCCTACACCATTGAGTTCAGAGGTTTTATTAAACAATACTGGCAAAAATTTAAATAATAAGGTGGACCCCAATTTACCTTATATTTGCATCATCGATGATTCTATAATTTTTGTACAAGCCGATTGCTTTATTTGTTTTTATTTGTAGTGTTGGCAAAAAAAAAAAAAAAATTGTTTTTATTTGTATTACAATTTTTAAATTATTTCTTTTCTTTTACTAATTATAATTTCTTGCATTAATATGTCTCATGCTTTTGATATACAAGTCAACTATTTAAAATATATACTCCCTTCCTCCCTACATAATGGTTTTATTCATTTTTATAAGAGTTAGGTCAAATTTCTGAAAGTATTTAATAAGTTTTTTTTTACTGTACCCATCATTATTCTCTCAATTCATATTTTCTTTTATACTCATTTATAACACTATTGTCACAATTCTCTATCTTAAGAATAAAATTGAAATAATATATTTACATTTTCAACAATTTTCATAATTTACGTGATTTAACTTGTTGAACTCTTTTATATATAGACGGAGGAAGTACCATGTAACACATGGGTTAACGTTTTAGGTTTATTGACTTTTAAAGTTATGACTTAAAATTTTAGAGAAAATCTAAGTTAATCTCCTCTAGAACAAATTAGCAATTTAACATCAAACGGCCTCCTCAAAATTTGAAACGTCATTGCAGTCTTAAGAAGAAATGAAATAAACTTTTTGATGTCAAAAGATTATATTACACTTGTCTCTTTTTGAAAGATAAACATATATTATTTGTAAGATAAATATAACAATTTTTAAAACATGTATATATATATGTTTATTTTCAACATATATGAAGATATTTCTAAAATAATAAGCGAATCCACAACGACACTTAAGAAAAGAAAGACATTTACTAAAATGTGTGTTTGAAATAAATACATTTGTCTTAGAAATTATTATATTTATCTTGTTAATACCACATTTTCTTGTAAACACCTTTCTTTTTCTAAGTTTTGTTATGTGGATTTACCTAACATTTTGAAAATATGTTTATTTGTGTTGAAAATAAACATAATTGTCTCAAAAATTCTCGTAATTGAATTGCAAACTATACATGTGCAATAAATTAAAGTTGTCTGACCCTCAAAAATTTTATTTCATTTTCCCCTTAAATGTGTAGTGATCTTTTTTTCATTTTATGGGGTTGTTTGACATTATATTGTCACAAAGGGGTTAAGTAAGTGATATTTTCCCAGAATTTTATATTTTATATTAATTGTATTTTTAAGTTAATTGGATATATCTATGGCTATGAAAAAAAAGGTATTTTTTTATGACGACGAAAAGATAACAACTTAAAAAACGTAATTAATATATAAAATTGAGTTAACCAAAAATAAAAAGATAAATTTTACAATAGAATACTTGCATGTCATATGTTGAATAAAGTAAAAAGTTCCAAAAAAAAAAAATATATATATATATATATATATATACACACACACCTACATTGAGGTTCGTACAGGAAGATTTTTTTTTTTTTTTTGCCATCTCGTACAGGAAGATTGGAGAATAAAAAAAGTGTGAAAGAGGAGAAAAATGCACGGAATGATCTATTGTAGGAAGTAGCACTGCTGACAGTTTGTCAACAATGTCAATACAAGTTCCCATGATAAATTTAGAAAATATATCTACGAGGATTATTTGTGCAGTGGGCTTCAAGAAAAGCTTCGATTTTGACATAACCTTGAGCATATATAACTCTATTTTTTATTATAAATTTAATTATCATAAATTTTTTATTTTTAAATATAAATCCAGTTTAGGGTTAATTAATGCTACAATGATTATTTTATCCTTATATTGAAAATAAGGAAGATGAGTGAGAATGTTTATAATGCATAAATATTACTTTAATACCTATTCTTAAATAAGGGTAAAGTTAAAAAAATATGTCATATTCAATACTATAACTTCCACTCCTTAACATGTGAGAAGTAGTTAAAGTTGACTTATAATAAGTAACAAAGTGGTATTTCAAAATATTGGTTTCGAAAGTTAAACAAAATCTTCAAAGTAGAGATTACATTTCTATGTCAAGGCGTGAATTTAAATTTTGTTCGTTAATATGCATACAATAATCCCAAAACCTTTATGCCTACATTAATTCTGTTTTATTTAAAAAAAAAATTCACGGCACTGCTTATAAAACCATAAATTAACATTACAATTTGCTTTTGACGAATATAATGTACTACATCCTTGTAATTATATTATAACACACAATTAATTAATTTGAGGCGATTGATAGAGCCAAATAAATCACTTAATTATAACATATGGTATATGATATTTCTGAAAAATTATGTATCATTAGATTATATATTAGTTCATAAATATGACATATTAGTTTGAAAAAATGACAAACATTGGAGATAAAATGGGAAAAAAAAATCTTATATTTAAAACCAAAAGTGAACCTTCAACTAACCCTTACATTTAGGATTAGAATTAGTATAAGATACATAGTCTTGTTGAATCTCAATTGTTAAATTTTTAGCAAACACTTAGTGTTACAAATTTTTCTAAAGTATTCATCTGGTCATATTTATGTAGTAAAAAGAGAAGAAAGTTTTTTGCCTATTTAAAGGATTAAGAGAAAAAATTTTAGATGATGAATATACAATTTTATTTTTTATTTATTATTAAATTGATTTTATTTTCACTAAGTATGATGCATCTTAAGTATGGATAAAATTGGAAGGTTGGTTAATTTTTAAGATACACAGGATTAATGCAGTTTTAAGTTTTCCTAGTTTATCATATGAAATATGTTGAAAGTGTTTTGTAAGTAAGACCATATATGTATATTTTGTAAGTTGCACTTAGTTTTAGGCTTTTAGTTGGTTTCTGAATTATGAAGTATCCCTGTAGTTAATTCTTCTATTAGTAAATTATTTTTAACAAATTTAGTGATATAACTTTTTGTGTGTGTTTATTCACGGGATATCCGGTGTTACGACCAGCCGACTAATTAATCTGATTTGCAATAATGTAAGCCCACAAATTGGAACCTCTCTACCTCCAAATAATTATCACGGTTACATACTTAAAGTTCGAACTCAATACCACTAATTAAAGTAAAACAATTTATAATTAATTGATCTAAACATTTGATGGTATCACTTTATATGACTTTCAAAGCAGAAAAAAAGGAGCTTTTTTTCACCTCCCTAGGAGGCTAAGACCCTAACTTATTGATACAGTAAGTGGAATCACATCAGATACTTTCGGAGGAAAGTCATATATCACAATCTAATTTATTAAAAAATAAAGTCATAGAATGTCTAAGGTAAAAAAAAATAATAAATAAATAAAAAAAAAAGTTGAATGTCTACCTGGGTGTTGCAAACTTCAACTCTCTTGATAATAACTTCAAAATGTGTGATCCACTTTACCAAACACACTTATATGTTGACATTAATTGTATCATCACTTTCTTCGACAACATCATCAATGTGCCTTTAATTGCATCAATTCATTCATTATTTACAATGACATGATCATAATGTGTTAACCATAATAATTTTATAATTATTTTGGAGAATGCGGAATATTGGATACTCTCACATGATTAATATATTATTAATAATATGTGACTGTATTATTCTAGTCGTAGTGTGTGCCGAAAATTTCAAAACGGAGATATACACATCATATTAATTAATAAATAAACTGTGGTAATATTCTCTGCGTGATTAAAAATCGCGTTGAAAAACTCAGTTTCTCTAATTTTAATTCAATATAATTTCTACCTTTCATTTTCACCTCTAACCGCGCATAAAGTTACAGTTTGGCCACCTATTTACTTACTTATAATATTATTCAAGCAACTTGATTTCGTTTTTTTTTTTGTTGAAAAACAAAAATATTCCAAGCAAGTTTCTTAATTCAAGTCGTTGGATATTTGACGATCTGCTGACCCAAAACGAGAAGCTAGCGAGTGCATGACTAGAATAAAGCCAAACAATTGTAGATTTGGAGACCATAGTATCTTGTTTTTCTAATATCATTCCTCTCATTTAAAATGCAAGAATCACTAGCTGACTCATAGGATTTGTTTTCATCCAGAATTTGAAACCTACTTTCACCTCCGAATTTATATATAATTTTTTTCTAAACTATCTCAGTTGATTACACGTATTAAAAAAGGGTTTTCATTAAAAAAAAAGTAATTTTCAATACAATCAATGAGCGTTTAGATTAAACGGTAAAAGTTGCTTTAACTTAATCAAAGTTCACAAGTTAGATCCTTTGTATATGTGGCAACGTAGGTGGTAGAGTTGCCACTCACATGTCAGCAGAAAAAACAATTCAATGCAAATAATTAAAGTTTATATTTTTAAACAATTAACATATATTTATTACAAATAACTAACTTCATGTAAATTAGTATCTAGCTCCTATATATATTTAGGTAGAAAGGAATGTTACTTTGTTTTTTTTTTTAAAAAAAAAAAAAAAGTACTTCATTGCCAAGGTTCAAGGTAAAAAAAATTCCCGAGGTTAATTGGATATTTGACGATCTGCCTAACCAAAAGGAGAAGCTAGCTAGCCATGCCCTGTGTGGGGAAAAGGCCGATTAACCATTAGTAAATATGGATGTTTATTTGTGTACATATATTCACACAAACACTTATACATGTACATTGAGACACGCAAATATATACCGTCAAAAAGGTCTAAGCGAAAAAATTTCCAAGTTACGAGTTTCTTTGAAGTTTGGAGCGTTTACTTCAACTCACACTAAACAACTAGAGTATTTAAATCTTGACTTAAACAAAAAAAATTGCCAGTTCATTCAATTGGGTGAAGGATGGAAAAATAAAAGTTTCTTTAAAAGAATATGAAATAAAATGAAAATGATTCTTACCGTTATTGGTGATGCTCGGAGAGAAAGAGCACAATTTTCTTTAACGATGAATCTGATATATAATTAATAATTACAAAATAGAAAAATAAAAAGAATTTAATCTAAAATTGAACAAATACTGACCAATTTGTAACCAATACAAAGATGAATATCAATATTTATCCTAATTTATATCTAATAATTCAAGTCAATGTCAAACTTTTATTGTGGCCAAAATTTTTTCAGAAAGTTCCACTTGAATATTTTTATTTAATTTATAACAAAAACTTGGTGAGATTTTCAAGTGTTAAAAAGATAAGATTATCCTAGAGATTAGCATTCTATTCCCGTCATTCCTAAATATAGAATCCAGTTGACTTTTTGGAGAATCTTCAAAAGGATAAATAAGTTAATATATGAATTGATTTGCCTGAATTTTTTCTATAAACTAATTTATATGATTTATAAACTAACATAGTATAATACAATAATACACAAAATATGTTATGATTAAATTGTTCATTTAGTTTTCTTAATTTCTCTTAAAAAAAGTTAACTGGATCTTAAACAACATTTGCCCCATGTTCCTAAAATGACCACCATTATATTCGTGGCCTTAGCTGCAATCAAGGGGACCTAATTCCAAAAGATTTCGATATACAGGAAGAAGGTGTGAACATGACCGTGAACTGTTATGAATGTAGATGCCAATTTGTGAAAAGGTGAGTCCAGGTGGTTTTTTACTTGGTGCCTGTTTGGTAATTCTAAAAAAAGCACTTTCAGAGTCTAAAACCATGGTTTTGAAATAAGTCAGCTCAACACCTTCAACTTTTTAAGAATGATTTATTTTGTCAAAACCTAGGTTTTAGTTAAACAAAACAAACACTCACAACTTTTCCAGAACATCTATTTTTACTTGAAAACGTAGGTTTGGGGTAGAAAACCTAAGTTTTACCATATGCTATTTTTTTCTACAATTTCAGAAGATATTTCTCATAATCTATTCTCTAAAAGCACTTTTTCATCTCTTTTTTCAGAAACTATTCTCCATAAAATAATCCAAATAGGCATTAAGTCTCATTTCTTATCCAATAAAATTAACATTCTTTAATCACTTTCTCTCCCCGATATTACTAGCTTAGTAGCAGCAGAGGAAGTAATTACGTAGAGCTAGTCAAGCTCATATTTGCATGTGTCTCACTACCAACGTGTATTTACTTTAGTTAGTGTCACCGAACAAACACTAATCTTTTATCAAAAAAAAAAAAAACACTAATCGGAATTGGATAAAAAAAATTCGATCAACAATTGAAAAAGACTAAGAACGTGGAATAGTATGGAAACGACAGGTGGTCCTCCTGCCTCTTTACATTTTATGAAAGCTTGTTATAATCCGATACAGTGGAGCCCACATTTAAATTGTTGATTGTTCTCATTGCTCAGTCCTTTTTGCTACAAATAAGTTAATTAATAAATTAATGTTACCAAACAATTATTATGTTTATTTTCTTCACAAAAACATTTTTGAAAAATTAATTTACAAAAAAATTGAAAAATAAAATTGGACATGCATTCTTTTTTTTTTTTTTTTTGCCACCTGATATGCAATCTAACATGCGCTCAACTGTTATGATCATTTATATAAACTAACGAAAATAATGTTTCAAGTACATAATACATAATCAGTTTATCTAGTACCTTTGATGTGAACGAAGTGAGCTAGGGAGAATATTTAATCTTCATATAGATATACTCATAAGGAACATTTTATCCTTTGCAGGAAAATTATAGAATAAATTTAAATATAATTGAAGCAAAGGGTTTAATGGTGACATTCTTTGTTGCATGATATATTTGTCAAAATACTAAAATAATAGTATTAATTTTATTTCAGAGAAGTGTCATTTTATTTCATGTCTCACGAGAACCACTCACAACCAACCTGGGTGGCAGAAGGGGACAAGCGTAGACATCCATGCATTGAAGGATAGAAGACTTTCAAGTTTTTGCTGGACAAATGTTGAATTTCAGAACGTGAACACGAGATTAGTAATTACAGTTCCAGTGTAGTTTTTAAATATGTTCACATAGCTTAAATTTTGCTTCTTGTGTGACTAAACACGTGGGACGGCGAATGTTTCAAAAGTGAGTAGTATGATTTATTTATCACTATAATGTTCAATGAATTCGGGAAAAGAATGTCTGGTGAATTTAGCATAACTTCATGTTGAAATTGGTACTCCTTTCTAGTTTAAAAAAAAGGGTACTCCTTCCAATCCTAAATATAATACTTAATTATCTAATTTGATAATAATTTGATTAGATTAAGGAAGTTAGTTAAAATGATACGAGATTACTATAACACCCTAACAATCTACTCTTACTCCCACCCTCCCCCTCTTGATTGTTCATTATTGAGAAGCATCAATAGGGATAATTTAGAGAAAAGTTGAGAATATAAGACCAAACTCATTTCCCCAAATAGATCCTATATTTAGGAACAGAGGGGGTATAAGACATATTTACTTAATTTGATTATATTAAGGATGTTAATTAAGTTAGTTAAATTCACATGATATTACTAAAATACCATAACCACCTACCTTTGGTTCTTAAATATAAAACCTATTTATTTTAGTAACTATGATACTCCCTCTTGTTCTAAATATATAACCTATTCGGGGAGGTGCCTTTGGTTTTAAATATAAGACTTTTTTATTATTGTTCCCCACTTTTCCAAAAATTACCCCCATTAATGCTCATTAATAATAAACTAGCAAGAGATGGAGGGTGGGATATAGCTAATGGTTATGATGTATTAATAATATTATGTGATTTTAACTAACTTAAATAACATCCTTAATTTAATCAAATCAGATAACTACTCCCCCATCCTTGTATATGAGGTTTCTTATTTTAAAATGGTTTGTCCCTTAATATAAAGTTCTATTTGACTTTATTTGAGTGATAAATGCGTTTTCCTCATATTACCTATATATTAATTTCTCACACATTCTTTCATATTTTTTTTCATAATCGCTCTTTCTCTTACTCATTCATAAGTAAAGACACTTTTAGAAAGAAAAAAAAAAGAAAAAAGAGTATTTTTCTTATATGTTTACTGTTTTAAAATAACTTTAACTTATTTTTTGGTAACCACAATTCAATGAAAATGAACTTATATTTTTATTTTGGGACGGGAGAAACAAGTCATATATTTATAAAGGAAGTATTAAACTTCAAAGCATCTAGTCCATGTGTCACACCTTTGACACATAATCACCCATTTATAATAATACTCCTCTAATTAATGTAAGACCTATTATTCTAATTTGATTACATTAAACAGCTAAATAAATAAGTTATTATAACATATATAAAATGATTTATATAAATATTCTTACGTATAACATTATATCATAAATCAATTTATAAGTTTTAGTTTAAAAAAATTATACATCTAAGAAATAAAATGAAAAAAAAAAGTCTTACATTTACGATTAAAATCCACTACTAAACAAGATCTTATGTTAAGGACCTGAAGAGTAATTTAATTTGCATACCTTTAAAGGCACACTGCCCATAAACCAGAAAAACTAAGAACTACGGAAAACATGAAGCATATTGTTCATGGCGATCTCATAATAGTAAAAAAGTTGAGAATTCTAAGATCCAACTCAAGACTTGAAATTACATGAAACACGAGCAACAAGACCCGGGATGATGGAGACCAAACTGAACTCTCTTATTGTCAAACAACCAAATCTGAATACAAATAGGAAACCATTTAACTCAACACCGACCTCTAGGAGCTCAAGAGCTCTACTTTTTCACTTCCTCCGACCAAAGTTATGGCAGTACAAGTCAATCACCACGTTTCAATTTCTTTCATCCTTTTACCAAATTCAGGTAAAATGTAATTCCTTCACCGAAAGGACGCCCCCCAAATACCCAACCTGTGCTGACTTCACCGCCATGATATGTGATGGGATGCTGGCGCCTTGCTAGCTTCCAGTTTATTGATGTGACAGATTATTATTTTCACAAAATAAAGACCACTAAGTCAAAGGATTGATCTACTAACATTACATTTCATTAGATACCCGAGAAATGGGATGACCTTAAAAAAGGGGCAAGCTTGGGGGGAAACGAACATGCATCCACTGTCTCTCATATGTTACCAAGTGAGTCCATCCGATCTCATCAAGCAAAGAAAGCTTTAGTTCATAGAGTTTCTTCTTGGGTGTCTCCGAATCATCTTGAATTATGTCCATCAATGCCTGTATTGAGGGGAGAGACGGTTTAAATAAAATTGTTTAAGAACTCAACTTACATGAGCAAAGTACCTTTTTCTCCCTATCCCGAGTTATCATAAAAATTAAAAACACTTTCAGAAGCAAGTAGGCAGTAATAAAAAATTGCTTAGCTCGGATAGATTACCTAAATAAGATCTATCTTGCCGAAAGTTATATTCCACGCAGAAATCAGAAATGATGATGTACGAAGTTACAAATGAATATGAATGCCGTGGATACAACATATATATGGGGATTGTGGAACACATCATTATATGATATGAACAAGGAACTAAATGAGATGTTGTACGATTGAACCTGCTCGTCATCTCGCCCTTGTAATCAAAAAACAAAAAACAATGACCTTCAATTCCTCTAGAATTACAAAGACCTATCACTAATGTTAAATCCTACACTTTAATCGTTAACACTATTAGAAATATTAAATTAAATATTCTAAATACTTTATTTCATTATTTGCATATATTCTGTAAAGGAGTAATAGGCACTTGTAATTCAAAAAGAAAAAAGAAAAAGAAGTCCAAGGGAACTAAATGGGCGGGTGTGGATAGAAAATCCATCATATAAAGAGGAGGAAGAAGGAATCCAAGGATACTGTAAGAAAAACTAAATATCGAGTGGTCATCCACATCTGGAACTTATGCAAGATACAAGATATTTGGTGAAAGGTACCTTTAATGCTGTTCCAAGCCTTTGACAACGCCTCTCCCGTGTCACTAAGAGAATTCCATATTTAGAAGACTTCACATTAATCCACTTCTTTAGTTCATCAAAGTTCTCTTCAAACAAGTCTGGTTGAGTTTTCTCTTCTGGTGCAGATTGCTCATCAGTCTCTGGGTCCACAGATTTTTTCGCTCCTTCCATTCCAGACGAAGCCAAGGGTTCATCTACCTCCTTTGACAATATACACCAAGTCAAGTCTGCCAACTTTTTTTATGATAAAAAAACGAATAAAATTTACCACTATCAGACAGGAAAGCATGATTTATTTCAGGTTTCTAACTCCTTTGCTGTGATTCATAAAGGAGTAATGCAAAATAGAGATTGAAGAATGCAAGTGAAAGCAGTTGGTTCAGATTAATCATGTTAAATATAAGCAAATGCAGGCAAAAGTACGCAATGAATAATCGAAGTTATCAGTTCTGCCTTCAAAACCTATAATAACGGTCATCTTGGTCATAAATAAGTAGCATTTCTGCCGCACTACATGGTCAAGTTTGAGAGAAAAGATAAATTGTGTCACTAAATTCAGGGGCGTTTCACATTTCAAGAGGAGCACTTGCTTACAAGATCAAACACAGATTTAAAGTGCTGCTTGGATAAAATAAGTTGAAGAGTTCCATCTTGCAAAATCATCACAATGATTTTTTGCCAGGAGTTGCAAACAATCAGAAACAGATGAAATTTCTAACCTTCAAAGATTCAATCTCCGCCAGTGCAAGCCCCTTTTGGTACAATGCCTCCGCTAATTGGTCTCGGGTTACCTCCATTTTTTTCTTGATTTTCTACAAAAACCATTTAAACACCAGTCCTTGCCAAATATTTGCAATATAGAATGAACTTCCAGTACACATTAAACTAAAAGCAATTACTTTTGAAAAATGCAAGTAAATTGCTCAATTGTTGTTTCCAAACTTCGCACTTTAGTACACTTTAAAAAGCAACGAAAGCCTGTAAGTGGTGAAGGTAAAAACAATCCACTTTACAGACTACCAAAGTGATAAAAACAACTAGAGTGTAAATCAGGAACAATTATCAATAAGTCAATATGTAAATATTGGCTCACTGTATAAGTTCATGAACTCATACTTATTTAAGAAGTGGTTCAAAGGGGATAACTAGATTACATGAAGCACAGGGTACAACAATGCCTCTGTTCCTCATCTTCTGGGTCATTTTTAAATTATCAGAGTCAATCAGGAACCCTAATTTACAAGCACGGTTTACTGTTAAAAAAATTTAAGCGTAAATCAGAAACAATGATCGATCAGTCAATATGTAAGTATTGGCTTTCTATACTTATTTAACTTCATGAACTCTGATTTAGAAGTGGTTGAAAGGGATAACTAGATTACAAGAAGAACAGGAAACAACAATACCTCAGCTTCCTCGTCTTCTGTGTCATTTTTAAATGCAAAAAATTTTGCCAATTCTTCCCTGTCAATACTATCAATCACCTCATTTGCTGCATCAATTATCTGCAAAGTAAAAGGTAACACAGAATCGGCCCTTTTCAAAACATGAAGATAACTTGTATGAAATACTTAAGTCATACATTTAGCCACATAATCAGCGTTTTAGATGCATGTATCCTATTAAAGGATATAAAAGCGTTGCTATATGATTGCACAACCTCTACAAGTGAAATTCCAACAGCATATATATCCTAAAGCTCCAGAACCTAGCTCAACTACATTATAGCTTTTAACAAGTAAAATCACCAGAATATCATTATGAAGAGAGAAAATTGCTAGCTACCAACAAAATTTACCTCATCATTGTGGTGGATTTTGTCTCTGATATTACTCCTAGAAACCAAACCATCCAAAATCTTTGCAAGTAAAGGAGTATGCTTGGGATATTCAGACTGCATGAAAACATAACAAACTTCTGTATTATCTTATCATAACAGCCTAAAGAAACAGAAGAAGATAATTTCACTTATTTTCAGTAAGTGTAAATAGTAATATGAAGGAAAGCAATAACTCGCTACCGACTTTAAGTGAGGCAGATAGCTTCTTCCATTCCAGGCACTCTTCTTCACTTTCTAGCTTTAAGCCTCCCAGCACTTTTATTTTTACATCCCTTACCTGGCAAAGTGAAAGGCAGACTATTCTCAAGAAAACAGATAGAAATAAGAAATCACTAGAATCAACTTCGTGATAATTAAGAATGATAAGGCATAAGATTGTTGATCAATTTATACATGCACACATAAACTACTCATTACAGCCAATACTTTTTCACTGTCAATTAAATTATTGATCAAATTATAAATGTAGATCTCTTATTCGTGTTTTAAACAGATGATGTACGAAAGGTTTTGTTCACATTCCCATTTCACTTTTATATCTTTCCAAAGATCATACAACAAATATGCTTACACAAAGGAAAGGACTAACAGCATAATTACCAAAGTAAATGCAAAAATAAATAAAAAAGATTCAGCCTAAATATAATGAGATAAGAAACAAGCCAAACCAAACAAGAAGGAAGCTCATTTCCTGAAGGGTGAGGTACATACCTCTTCTTCTAAACGCTCAGAAACTGTCTTCTTTGCAGATGAGGAAGAACTTTTCCCCTTGTCTTCCTCAACCTTTCAATAGAAACTACCGTAATCAGAAAGTGTTTCAGACTTAACCGCAAAAATAATATGATAGGCCATACTTGATGCGACAAAATTACATCTTAGTCCTTCACACCTCAACATGCACGTAAAACTAAAACGCATGGAACAAGACCTCAAATTAATAAGGCAGAATGGAACCTTGTTAGGGGGGACAATATAAGAAACCCGATATGATACAGGATGCTTTTCTGGATTTTTATTCTCCCCAGTTGATAGTTTTCCATAAGATATTGCTCCTACAAGTACAGATCCTGGTGGAGAATTCTGTAAATGACATAACAAATGTGATCACAATCTATCAGTGCCTGGATCTACACACACAAAAAAAAAAAAAAAGAGCAAAACATACCTTGGGAAGCTTATCTTTAGCTGGTGAACCCAGATAAATTGCCTCTTTTATACTACCAGTAAACAAAAGTCAGCAACAAACAAAAGATGAGATGAGATTAAAGTTCAGGAACTAGCACCCATACACATACCCCGGAACTAACGTTGAGGATTTAAAGGTGCCATTTCCGATCAAAGGACCATCAGGTTGAGAGAAAAAACACAAACGAATGGCATCCTGAAAAAAAATATAATTACGTAAATTATGAAAGAGAGAGAATGAAAAGTGAAACATCTGACAAATCTTTTGAGATTAAATAATAAGAGTTAACAAAGGTATTCACGATTAAGCTAAAAAGTAAAAAAACTACAAAAGTGATTTCCCCATGTATGATCCAACTTCACCATCAGAGTTCTCCTCTATCCTATGCAGCTCAACCACAATGACTTCTAGAAAGGATTTAAAAGTAGGGTAAAGATTGGATAATTAGTAATAGGATTCAGAATAAAAAAAAACTAAAAATTAGGGGGTTCAAAGGGTTGTAACAAAAAAAAAAAAAGAAATGTTTGTAGCTCCTTGATTGTAAAATATGCTTGCATTCCCACTATCAAATATATTTCTCTTTAAAGAATTAATATAATTTTTTCATTGAGGTTATTTGATCCCATAGAGACCCCAACACTGCCAATTCAGAAATCATGAGTGGTGGTTGAAACACTCTACATACCTTGTCTTCCAAATTTCTCTCAATAAATAACACCAACTGCTTCATCTTTTCCAAAACGTGGACATTGTCATGCCTGAAACAATATATCAATACGAGGTTTAATTAAGTTTAAAACTTAAAAAAGTCAAGAAATATTCACTCGCAGTCTGAGCTACACCTTACTGATGGCAGGTTTAACTAACTAAAACAAGATGTGGCCCTCAGAACAGCACAAGGTCAATAGACTCAATACAAGTTTACAATCAATATTTAAGAATTTATAACTGTAATTAGTTTTGAACGAATAAAGGAGGAGGGTTATGTAAGGCTCAAGAGTCAACATAAAACTCAGTCAAACCTCACATGGATCATTAACATTGAAGGATACAATGGAAAAATTTCTCTTACTTAGTAAACAGCAAACTCCACAAGAAACAAAGTCATGCATCCATCAAGGGTATATGCACAGAAAGTGTCCTGTACCTCAAATATAATTGTACATTGTATTCTCCCTTGGGAAGCTTTGTTGAATCAGGGTAAGCATCACCACTTGAATATATACGCTACAGTCAGAAAACAGGAAAAACAAAATCAGGAGATAAAAACATGTGAAGCAAATATAGAGCCAAAAAAATGTCAAAATCCACAGGATAGCCAGGGACAATGAACCAGGAGAGAAAACCCTTGGTACTGCATCTCGCTCTCAATAACACGAGACCCAAGAGACTTAAGATATTTGTGGAATATCTTGTATTAATTGTAGATATTCTCCGTCATGTACTTCTTGTACTTCCTATTAGGCTTAACTAGCATTTATTAGGTTGTCTTCTCCCTCTTGTATAAATAGACATATTTAGCTCAAGATCAATATGAGAAATAATATTCAGGAACATTTTTCTCCCTATTTGTCCACATAGTATCAGAGCATCAGGCTCCAAATAGAAATTAGGGTTTGACGGCATGAATCGCACGAAGCTCCTTCTTCAAAGATCAAGGGCAGTCTTGTGCGTGATGATAGAAGCTGTACTGGCTCTCACCACCGGTCCCACTGGAAAGAGGGAGTTGCGATCAGCTGACGCCCAAAAAATAACGGCCAACGGCGGTGTGTGTGGGTCCCATGCACCGGCGACATAGCTGGCCAGCAGAATTCAACGGCGCTTCTCTGCAATGGCGACAGCAAAGAATCCTCCACAAAACCCAGGCCACCGATGCCAATTCCTAGTCTAGGTACTTCGTTTTTCCTATGTTCCAGATTTCTGTATGCACTGTTCATGGCGTGAGTACTGTTCATGCGTTGATGTGGTCCATAAGTGCATTGATATGGTATTTTTTAATGGCGATGTAAACTCTCATTCAGAAGCTGAAGCATTCATAAGTCAGCCTGTTTTAGCATTCTTGGCCCAGAAAGGGAACTTCCTTCAAGCTCTCAAAACCTCAAGGGATAAAACACTATGGATTGTTGATTCTAGGGCAGCAGATCATATGCCTGATTGCCATCAATTGTTCTCCACCTATGTTCCATGTGCTAGCCACATAAGAGTCAAAATTGCTGATTAATCACTTACTCCTATTGCTGGGAAAGGGAGTATCCAAATTTCAGAGCATATCACTCTTGAATCAGTTTTATATGTGCCAAAATTAGCATGCAATTTAATATCTGTTAGTCAATTGACGAAACAATTTGATTGTTCTGCTAATTTTCTGCCCACTCATTGTCTTTTTCAGAATTTATCATCGGGGATGGTGATTGGTCGTGCTAAATAATGTGAGGGACTCTACATCCTTGATGATGCCGGAGTGAGTCACCAACCTATTACAAGTGTATACAATCCTATATCTATCTTTAAAAATGAAGATACTATGTTATGGCACAAGAGAATGGATTATCCTAATTTTCATTATTTGTCCCGTATGTTCCCATCTCTTTGTCCAACATCTAACCTTGATATGAAATGTGAAGTCTGTGAATTAGCCGAACATCACCGATCATCATACCCTAGAGCTCCATATACACCTACCAAGCCCTTCACTACCATCCATAGTGATTTATGAGGACCTTTCCGTAACCCAAACCATACCAAATCAAGAGGGTTTATTACATTCATAGATGACCATACCCGTGTTTGTTGGCTCTGCCTCTTAAAAGACAAGTTTGAGACCCCATCTGCTTTCATAAAGTTCTTCACCGTGATTAAAAATCAACTCAAGCATCAAAGTCTTACACTCCGACAATGACACTGAGTATTTTAACCAAACCTTAAGTGAATTTCTCCAAACACATGGTATTATTCATAAAAGCTTATATGTCCACACCCCTTAACAAAATAGGATTGCCGAAAGGAAAAATAGGCACATTTTGGAAGTCACTAGGGCTCTTATGCTTACTTGCAATATTCTAAAGTTCTATTAGGGAGATGCAATTCTAACTGCAGCCCACCTCATCAACCGAATGCCAAATAGGATCATATCCTTTGAAACTCCTCTTAAAAGGTTACAAAGTGTCTTCCCTACTTCTCACCTTAAAAATAACCTTCCCTTTCATGTGTTTGGCTGTTCTTCGTTCATACATATCTAAATAACAAACTTGATCCCCATGCAGTGAAATGTATATTCCTTGGATACTCTCCTACTCAAAAGGGGTACAAATGTTTTGATCCTGTCTATAAACACCTATTTGTCAGCTTTGATGTTACCTTTCATGAAGATACTCCTTTCTATCCCAAATCTTCAATTCGAGGGGAGAGAATAAGTGAATCTCAGACTTTGGTGCCTGAACCTAGTCAAGAATATGTTCTCCTTGAACAATGGACCACAACATCTATAGAACCATCTCCTCCACCATAACCAGAGCCATCACAAACTAAACCATCTCCTTCACCACAGCCAAGGCCATTACAAATTAGAACTATCTCCACCACAGCCAGAGCCATCACAAATAGAACCACCTCCTCCCTTAAACCAACCATCTCTTGTGCCAATCACAAAAGAAAGTTTGAATACAGGGGGAGTTGTAGAAAGGCATAAAGACAAAAATATGTCGCTGTACTCACGAAGGCATAAGGCTAAGGAGAGAGGAGACCATGCATCTGAAGCACCCAAGAAGTCAGAACCAATGATAGCTCCTGAAGAACCAAAGAAAACCCTGAAGAGATTGATCCAGAAGTATTTTAGGAAATTCCTGAACAGATTAATAAACAGAATGGCCTTGATTTGCCTATTGCTTGCAGGAAACAGCCTCGAACGTGCACTTTACATCCAATCCAGAAGTATGTCTTATAAGGCTCTCTCCTCCAGCTATTAGGCATTTATCACTAGTCTAGATAAAGTGTGCATTCCCAAGAACATCCAAGAGGCACTAGAGATACCAGAATGGAGATCTGTAGTTATGAAGGAGATGAGAACTTTAAAGAAGAATGGAACGTGAGATGTTGAAAAACCAAGAGGCAAGAAACTTGTTAGTTGTAAGTGAGTATTTACCCCTAAATATATGGCTAATAGTTCTCCTGACAAGTTAAAAGCTCGACTTGTAGAAAGAGGATTTACTCAGACATATGGTCTAGACTATGAAGAGACATTTGCACCAGTGGCGAATCTGAGCACCATCCGAGTCCTATTGTCTGTAGCAGCCAACCTAAATTGGCCACTTCATCAGCTGGACATCAAAAATGTTTTTATGAATGGAGAGCTTAAAGAAGAAGTCTACATGACTCTGCCTCCTGGTTTTGAAAGGGGAAAAAGTGACACAGTATGCAAGCTGAATAAATCTCCTTATGGCTTGAAACAGTCTTATAGAGCATGGTTTGACAGGTTCTCAAAAGTCCTAAAGTATAAAGGCTACAAACAATGACTATTTGATCATACAATCTTTGTCAAAACAGGAGGAGGAAGATGTATCCTCATTGTGTATGTTGATGATATCACCTTACGGGAGACCATATTGGTGAGATGTCAAGGATAAAGATTGCACTTGGGAAAGAATTTGAAGTCAAAGATCTAGGGGATTTGAAATACTTTTTAGGAATGGAGGTTGCACGATCAAAAAGAGGTATCTATGTATCTCAAAGGAAGTATATAATTGATCTTCTGGAAGAGACAGGTATGTTAGGATGTAGTCCTGAACCAACTCCTATCGTACCTTCTAAAAAGAGGAAACAGAAGCCTACAAAGGAGGGGAAGAAAGAGTCAAAAGAGAACAATCCGGAGGATGAGATTAAAGATGAAGAAGTGGAAGTAATTGATGAGAAAAAAGAGGCGGTTGATAAAGAAAGATATCGGAGACTTGTTGAGAAACTAATTTACCTTTCTCACACGAGACCTGATATAGCTTTTGCAGTAAGTGTGGCTAGTCAGTACATGAGTGAGCCAAAGATAAAACATATGGATGCAGCCTACAGAATTCTGCGATATCTGAAGGGCACTCCTGGGAGAGGGTTATTTTTCCGAAAGCAAAAGTGGAGAACGATGGAAATATACACAGATGCAGATTGGGGAGGAACACACCCTAACCGAAGATCAACGTCTGGTTATTGCTCCTTTGTATGGGGAAATCTAATCACTTGGAAGAGTCAGAAACAAAGGGTTGTGTCTAAGAGCAGTGCTGAAGCTGAATTAAGGGCGTTGGCTCAAGGGATAATGGAAGAATTGTGGCTTAAACGAGTCTTTAGTGAGATACAAGTTAAGGTGGAGTTGCCACTCAAACTCTATTGCGACAACGAGGCTACTATAAGTATGGCCTTAAATCCTATTCAACATGAAAGATCAAAGCATGTGGAGATAGATAGACATTTCATCGGGGAAAAAGTCGAAGGGATCATACGTTTGACCTATCTACCAACAAACCTTCAACTACAAATGTGCTAACAAAGGCATTACTCAACCCTGCATTTGAGAGTTGTATAAGCAAGTTGGACATGATCAATATCTATGATCCAACTTGAGGGGAAGTGTGGACTATCTTGTATTAATTGTAAATATTCTCCGTCTTGTACTATTGTACTTCTTGTACTTCCTATTAGGCTTATTTAGCATTTATTAGGTTGTCTTCTCCCTCTTGTATAAATAGACATATATAGCTCAAGATCAATATGAGAAATAATATTCAGGAACATTTTTCTCCATATTTGTCCACAATATTTCAGTTTGATATATCAACATGTGGAAATTTTTGAATCCCCAGATTTGCAACGAAATTTTCATATAAGGGATCTTAAGTTTGCATATATTTCATACTCAAATGTCATATAGATAGGTTCTAAGGTACTTTGAATGAAGGATTTCCACAAGAATGAAGAATTTCCACAATTGAAATGCATCCATAGTTAAAAGGTACTTGGTAGAGTATAATTGGAAAAGTAAAAGGAAAATTTGAAAATATGAGCACCAATTCCTCCAAGCATATATGATTTAGAAACAGAAATCCCCAAACCCCAATCTTTTAAAAAACAAATATATGAATATTAAGTACCTTGTTTGAGTCAGAAATCATATAAAATTGAGACTCAAATTTAGTGTCGTATATCCGATTGTTTAGTAATGCTATTTGAGGTTTTACATCAGCTCCATCCTCCAATTTGATCTTGTAGCTACAAAATAAGAATACTGAGAATAAGCCATCTGAAACAGCACAAACGAATGAAGTAAATAATGGGATTTATAGCAACTAACGTTAAGATCAGAGCAAGTGTCTGCTTTCCAGAGGGAAGTCTATCACGATCTGTTGAAAGTGCAGTAATTTTTGCCTCTATAGGTCGATATGGAATCCTAATCTGCATGTTTAAACTTACAAAAGGTCAATAGGAATTACAATAAGCATAACAGAAAAACACAAAAAAGTAAGGGGAGAAAACTTGTAAAAAAGAATACCCATGAGCCAGAAAATTAGAAAACACTACAAGCTTCACCTTGTTTAGAATCGCCACAGGTGCAAGTTTCTCAGAAACCAGTAGCGCTTCAGCTTCAATTCTTACCGGTGCTTCACTTCCATCAAGTAATATTTGCTCTTGATCAACTTTTACACCATGAAACATGACCTAAATTGGATATAGATCAACAAGCAGTATCTTTAACAAAGAGCAAGGGAACATGTAAATAAATAATATCCCTGTTTTCATAAATTTTTATCAATATTGGCCATTTGTGAATAAATTAGATTCACATAAGTTGCAAATACAGTGATGTAGACCATGAAAGAAATATAATGTGCTTTTCCCATCGAACAGTGCAGCATTAACTGCAATTAGAATCGTCGTCCACAGTTCATCCAGAGACAAGACACCCCTAAGATGCAAGAATTCCAACCTAGTCATACCTTCCAAATTAATAAATAGACCACACATTGCCGCCAAGCTATTACATCCTTCATACTGTTCTTAAAATCATTTGATAGTAGGATATATAAGTTTTGTAAATTATTTATTGAAATGTTCAAAATCTTTTCTACAATAATAGTCATACGTGGGTAATAAGAACATATCAACCATCAAAGAGCAAGGAACAATGAGTACATGTCTTTGTAATTCAAAAACTAGGATACGGTCTATTTCATAAACAAATTATCCAAAATTCTGAAAGGAGAGACAAAGTCATACATATATGAAAATGTTACCTCAAAATCCACACTGGTAGTTTCATGACTTCCTATGCCACTTGACCAGAACTGAGCAATGACTAGCTCCAATGTCTGACCGCCTACTACCTTGAAGGCAAAGCTTTTGGAAGCAGGAGAAGAAAACGTTGCCAAACTCTCCCATTTCAGAGGTCTTTGCAATGGGCATATCTGGAGACAGAAAGCACGTAAATAACTGTTCGCAAAACCCAACACAGTTTCAAGCTACAGGGCACAGGCTATACCTGAACAGTGTCCACAAAAAACCTTCGAGCTGTATCAAAACCAGATGCTTTCATAGTTGCTTCAACCCACGATGCGCCATGTGGGACTTTTATATATCTCCTTTCAATATGGCCTAATGAACCAATAATTTGTGAAAAAATGATGGTTACCTAACTTTTACAATTGAAGACAGGAAACTGGAACCAAGAAAGAGAATGCAACATAATTAAGATGCTAAAATTGTGAAGAAAATATTATAAATGAGAAAAGGCTCATGAGCAACAGCTCAAAAGGTATGCTTCATAGCTAAATCATGGTAGGCCACCAGCAAAAATAATATTATTTTAACACATGCACACCTGGCTTGAATAACATTTTTGAAAATACAACTTGTGGAGGGTGGTTTGTCACAGCCTTGGGCTTGGTTATGGTTACTGGAATTCGGAAAAGTGGACCTCTCCATGGTGCTTTGCAGTCAATTCCATAGACCTCATAATAGTGCAGACCAGGACTCAGATTAGTAGGATCAACAACTGTGCTGCAAGTTGGAAGAATGTCATTAATAAATCACTCGTTATCATAAAGTCAATTAGAAATATAAATGTCAATAGCGCAGTTTAACGAAGATAGACACGATGATACAAAAGAGAATAGACCTCAAGCAGAATAGTAGATATCGAACACTGAATATCAAAATATTCTTCCCCTCAATGGAATGTAAGGGAGTTACAATGTTAGAAAACTTGCACAGAAGATACAAGACAATAAAACAGAAACAGGGAATGAAGAAATTGATCTTCTTCCACCCCCAATCTGGCATTTGAGAGGCCAGAACTCTTCTCACCACTCTCAATTTCAAAAAAACAGAGCTTCCTTCTCTCTGGAAAAAAGGGATTTAAAGAACCAAAAATTTACAACAGACACTACCACTACTCGTAGCTGCACCTAAAGCCTAATCCTATAGCACTTCTTTTCCCATGCAGCCAGAAACCGTGGGATAATATTCTAAACCAGCAGTATTACTATTACCCCCTTCTAACCTTTTTTTTCCTTTCCTCCTATAGGTCTTAGCAAACTCAGTATCTTTATCAACGTGGCAATCAGGAAGGCATGCTCAGACAACGTAGGAAGATACACAGTTTCACTTCCTCACTAAAGCATATGCAACCACCGGCACCTCTAGAAGTTCAAATGTTGTAAAAGTTGCCAGTATACTAGTTGCTTGAATTCAGCTAATGAATTGTGTGGATAAATAAACTCATGCCAAACACATTATTGACATATTTGGTTATTTGTTTACAGATAACCCAACAGCTGGTAGATTTAATTTTATGAAATATACTGCAGAGATAGGTCATTGAACATTCAATATATTATTTTAAAATGTAGAAAAAGTTAAGAAGAAACAGGGCAATATAAAGTGCCATCACAAAGTAAATCTTGCTATATAAGCAAGATTTATATAAAACGCCCACAAGTATTATTTAATCCCCGTGTCCCTATATAAGAGCTCAACTAGCAAAATCACACAAATTAAGAAAGTGGTTGAAAATGATAAATATATCTGAAATAATTTTATTTTGTCAAGTTTGCCCTTATTTATGATGGACTATATAAGAGAGAGAAATGTGATAATAGTGATAGAGATGAGTATGAAAGAGAATGCAAATAGAGAGAATAATGATGGGTAAAGTGGGAAAAATCTCATTAAATGCTTTGACAAATCTAACCAAGCTCTTAGAAAGGGGACGGGCTTTTATATATAGGGACCAGGTCATAACTAAAGTAAATCATTCATAAGAGACCCTGTCTTTTCAATGAGGGATTTTGCGGCAAACTTGTAAATCATTAGGTCCCTCTAAAGCGTCAGCACAAAAAAATTATGTCCAGTTTCAGTGACCGGAAATCCCCAAGAAAAAAACAATCATCTCCAGTTTACAACCGAAATTTGGAGTAGATATAATGAAAGATTGCTTCAGGGAACTTCCAAAAAGAAAATAGTTTATACATAACTAGGATTAGCATACACCAGGCAGGCAAAACCACGTTGACTCCTCTATATAAGCATATGTATTATACATTCATGCATCAAAACAAGTTTTTGTCAGTAAATATTGAGGGTGCAATTCGATAATCACTGGTGTTGAATTTGTTTGGTGTTGTATAAAGATGGGAAATTTTGAAGTAAATCCACATGAAGAAAAATACAATAATATCAACGGGAATATATGGGCAGTAAATGCTGAGGATAAAAGAAAGACATGAAAGAAAGTGACTAACTTGAAGTTGCGCCCATTGTGAGTGAGCAGGAGATATTCAGGAGCCTTCACAACTGTATTATCAGTAGAATGTAACTCAATGCACTCCTCAAACGGAACTAAATCCTCGAAATTGTTGGCATCTTCATGAAATTTTGGACTGACTTGCACTGCCCACTGTCAATAGAGTTTTACTATAAGTTACACAGAAAAAATTGCAAAATAAAAAATTAGTTTTGAATGAAAGATTTTTTACAATATTAATACATTTGTTTTGGAAGTAGAGACAGAAGGATCCCAGGAGGTTATAATATTCCCAACATGAGAAACAAATTTATTGGATGACTTTTGCATGCTGAACTTACAGAATAATAGAGATGGCAATCAATTGGCTGACTGGTTAAGAATATGATAAAAAGTGTTTGAGATTAAAAAAATAAACAAGAGTGGCTCAAGAATAATAGGAAAAAAAATTACAAGAAGATTGCCACGTAAAATTGATATAAATACCATGTGCAGCATTTATATATTTGTGCATGCGTGTATGCTTTGTTGTAGATATGCATGTGCTATGGCTCGAGTGGATGTTTGGATTCTGTTATAACGTGGCAAGTGCATATTATTTGTGTGATAAGAAAGCCTATTATATATAGGCTGGGAATAACATGTATTGCGCATCCAGATGACTCTCTTCATTTCTTGTTGTACAATTGCATTCTCTTGCCTTCAGCTTTATTTGTAGGAGCCAATAGGAATAAAAGAACAAAGAAAGTGTTGAAGATATAAGATAAAATGCCGCTTTTTATGCTTGTTAACAAAGAAGAATCAGTACAAAAAGAGCCCATAAGGATTCATAATATCCCTCCTTACTTCACTTTCCCGCCAAATAAAATTGTTGTATCGTGATCTGACTCAATTGTCTAATTATGAAAAGGTCGAATGCACAAATATTTTCACCCTGGCAAGAAAGGTTAACTAGTATTGTTTATCAACATTCAACTTCTTGTCATTCTAACCATCGACCACCTTGAGTTATAATGTGGCTTACCATATTTTTTTAAATTTCATCATTTTCCACCTTTTGAATTCATATCATCTTACAAATTAAATTCTTAACCTCATTCAAAAGTATACTGTTATCATTCACACACACCAAAGTTATAAAAGACCTTACCTCAGTAGGCTGCTGGCAAGCACTAGCCTCCCTAAGGTAGATGCCTCGTGATAATGGATCTGCCATCAGCAAACAAATAACGATTTAATTTTCCCAGTTTCACATAAGCAATATTTGCTTGATGTGAAAATTTTTTAAAAGCAGTTACAGACTAACAGGCATATGTATTTAATTTCACTATTTTTTGTATCCTTTATTATGCGCTTACTCAGCGACAGCATACATTATCAATAACACAGGTAATATTGAGCTCATGCACACTGTAGAATACAGAGGCCAGCAAGCCTCAGTCAGCATTATTCGATAGATAAAAATTGAGTACAAAATGTCCTAATATAATCAGCCGCCTAACCCTTTTCCTAGGATCTTAGATATCAAATCTTTTACCCATTCCTAATATCTTAGATTTATCTCTAAACAAATAATAACATATTAACATTAGATATAATATCAAAAACTAAACTAGGACATACATAATTGATAAAATAATAAATCACAATCATATTAAATATTTTCTTTTCCCTTACTTGGTGCCTCTTAACACCCACAATAGAGGAACTATATCCTATCTAGAAGTCGGCACTAGGCAAGGAGAAACATTTCTAGGCATGTTAAAGAGATTATGTAGAAGTTGTTCAGACATTGTTTTCCTGAACATTTAAATTTTGTTTCTTAATCCTACCAGTTGTCATGAGGGTTTACACTCAGATTGAAACATTGGCTCAACTTTGTTATCAACGATGAACCAACTTAGAAGCTAATTTTCAACATACAAAATTTATAATGAGTGAAGTTTTGTTCAAAAAATACACATTCACAGCTTGAAGCTGATTCAAATTGAGCTGATGTTTCAAATAGTAATGAAAGATTTCCATTGCCCAGAATTTAAGGTTGACAATAAGTATCTTGATTAAAATATCTATAACAGAAACTAGATGCCTCTTCTATCTATTTTACGACAAGTTGGGATCTTATAGAAAATTGGTTCTGTCCTGACGAATAATAAAAAAGAACATTCAATGTGCCAAATATCAACTTATTGTAGATATTCCAGTTTGCTTGATGTTTACCCAATGAAAGAATATAAACTTACTTTCTTTTCCAGATTGCTTGATGTTTATTTGATACCAAACAGGTGGAACATTTTGAGATTGCCGTAGATATTCATAAGCCCTGCCATTTAATCAATGATTCAATAACAAATTCTTATAATGCTACCATTTATCACATTTTCCCCAAAGATAAAGACTGGGAACAATAACTAACTTGTCAACTTGCATAAGCCCTTGTCCAGTAGATAATTTTTCCTCTTCTGAATCACCGATAGGAATTGCTGTGTTCTCAAGAGCCTTCCTCACAATATATGGACTTACAGGAATTCCCTCGGCCTGCACAGTTGGTACATTCCCAAACATAAACACACTAATATTCAAATCATTCAAACTCTTTACATGCATCTGTCTGATACTAATAGGGTACTATTAAGGTCTCCTGTGTAGATAAGAGTCCAAATAATCAGCTATTTCCAATCTACCCCATAGTAATAATATAGGTAATGGATTATAAATATGGAGGCAAAATATCGACAACTAAATCAGACAAGCTAGGACAAAATCACATCCTAGTACCTTCATTGCACTTATGAGTAATGCAATTCCCCCACAGGCTGATGGAGATGCCATTGACGTCCCATTCATTAGCATCCGCTGTTGAAGAGTCCACGTAGGAACAGGAGCAACAGCACCACCAGGAGCACTTACGCAGACACCAAGGTCTCCATCAGCTGTTGGTCCTCGGCTAGACCTGCAAATTGCTTCCATCAATTATCAGTGATACTAGTTAAATTCAGACTAACAAAATCAAAGAAAGTAGAGAATAGGAAGAAAATCATCCAACAATAAAGCATTCACAGAAAAAAACAAGCATACCAAGTGTATTCAAGCCCATCGGATGGAGGTTCTACTACGCAATGCGCACCAGCTGCCATAGCAGGAGAGACATACGCACCAACACCTATTATGCTTGAAGATGTCCCACCGGGAGCACCAACAGTGTTCAATGCTGGCCCACTATTTCCAGCACTGCTTACAAATATTAGCCGATGCTTGTTCACAGCCTAAATATAAAATCATCAACACATCCTTGGCCTTTTCAGAAAAAGGAAACTAACAAAGAAATATTATGAATAGCCAAGATGGTAAAGCAGGGTCTAGAACATACTTCATTCACAAGGTCAACAAAGCGTCCGTAGTCAGGAAGTAATGTTGGTTCACCATAACTCATGTTAATTAGATCACATTTATGCTGCAATAGTAGATTTAGAAAATGCTTAGAGCCCAAGATGAAATTGTCCGAATATCCAGGATAAAAATGCACTAATGTAAAGAGTAAAGCATATTGAAATACCTCCACAGCAGCTATTATTGCCCGTGTCAAACCAGTTCCAGTTTCCATTGAACCTAGGCGAGAGTCCCCGATTTTACAAGATATTAATTGTGCTCCAGGTGCAACTCCATTCAACAAGGGCTCCTAACAGTAGTATCATTTATCAAAAGGTGTATTGTTCACTGAAGATTAGTACTATATGAATGAAATTACTTTTCATTACCTTTGGGTGGAATGCAGAAGCTATACCAGAAACATGAGTACCATGGGGGGAGCAGTCTGTTACAATACTTAAGATGTTCCCATCATTATAGACATTAACAACAAATGAACAAGCATCTAATTTGCTGAAGACTCCATACTTCCTCTCTGTCCTGAATGAATAGGTTGACATTTAAATGATCAAAATTAAAATAACACTAATGAAGTCACAATTCAAATGGTGTATCTAAGGCTATTTTTTAATCATGGATGAATTGTAAATAGTGTCAATAGTGTCAGACCATATAATTCAAAGTCACAATGGGGAAAATATTCAAATATCAGGAAAATTACAGCCATAAGATATTGTCAAATAAAAAATATAAACAATGAATTCACAAAAAAAAAAAAAAAAAAAATTTGACCATATGTTTTACAAAACAAAATCAAAAGTAATGAAAACTGTCTAACTAACAACTCACCTGTCACTCCATCAGTTTAAAACAAAACATACAAGCAAACGAGTCCAAACTAATTATCCTCCTATCTATCAAAATTAGTGCCACTCATTCAGAAGAAAGTTTAGAGAGAGAGAGAGAGAGAGAGAGAGAGAGTTCCTTGCATTGTTCATCCCATGAAGATTCCACTCATAATTTATACAGCTTAAGTGGATCATTTGATCCTATAGAAAATTATGAAATTAAGACAGAAGGGATAGACATTTTGCTTTCCCAACACTGTCAACATGGAGCGTGCCTTTTTGTACACACAATTACACTGCAGTATCCAATTAGATGACTTCAAAAACAATGACTTGCAAGAGAAACAAAAAATTATTCAATGACTAGACATCCTTTTACACCCCAGTGCATGAAAGTAGGACCAAAAACAAAGTGTTCTATCTAGTGACGAAAAGAGTGGAGTTTGATGATGCCTTGCATGAACAGCACATAGAATTTCAAAAGCAGGAAATAATTATCAAATTTAAGTGCATCTGCTGATTCCATGCGTGACTATTTAAAGAACATATCAACTTATATGAGCATTTAAAATCCATATTAACACCGCAACCATGTACCTATAATTAGTTAATGGAATGAAATCAGCAAGCTTCCCACAATCTGGATCATCCTCAAGACTCTGAGTGTCAAGAGCCACCCTCCACATCTCTCCATCATGCCAAACAACAGCATCTATGACAGGCCCTTTGTCATCGTAGTTCTTAATAGCAATGCAGCATCACCGTTAGAAATTGGCCAATAGCAGTAAAAATATATATTTATCTTATAGTTGGAAAAAGGAAACATGAATTTATACCTCCATAAAGTGTTGATCTATATAGATTGACATCGCTAAGCATACTAAAGTATCAACAACCAAATTTTTCGATATATATATATATATTGATTGGTTTACTTTAATCAGTTTCTACATCAGGTCTTTTGTTTTGGTCATAGAAATAAATTATTCCGCCAACAACAGTTAGCACTATTAATGACGCTTGTTAGAGCTTCTTTTTGGAGAAGAATCCACCGAGTGCTTCGCACCCTTCCTTGGATGTGAAATAACCTCTTCACCTCCTAAATTTGCCTCACCAAAAAGAAATGGATATATACATGATAATTTGTTCATTTTATGTATAATTTAGGATATTTCATAATTCATTTTGGTTTCAGTTTTACCAAATATATATAAAATTATATATGATACCAAACCGTTCGCTACCCCCAAATTGATCACGTTATGAAACAGGGTTAATTTGCATAGGCAGAGGAATTGGTTTGGATTAATGACCTTAGTGATTTCTAAACAAGTTCTGTCTTGTCAGTTTCTCAGTAACTTTGCGAAGGATCATTACCTACTTATGCGGGAATTGGGTGATTCTAGCTGTAAACTTAAGGTTTGAAATAATATAAAATGGTTTACTTTATTCATGGACATAGTTACATATTTATACAAGAGGAGAGAAGAATCTAAACCAATTACCTAAAATAATATCTCAACTAATATCCCTAATTGATAGGGATTCTAATCTGATTCAAAATTAAATATTTCCTAATTACTCTAACAATGACCACAAAATAAATACATCAAGTTACTTCCATGGTAAAGCCTAGAATACGAGTATACCAAAAGAAATCGCAAGGGAACCATTATACATCATGAACCACCATAAATCTATTATTATTACCCATAGGTAAATCTCAAACATCAAAAATTCAAAATCATGAGGAATATATGGCAGAGCAAACACATCCAGAATACATATGGCATTAACGCACTGAATTATTTCCAAGAATAAAAAAGTGGGAAAAGCAGAAAAATGACCAAAGAGCAATGGAAGTGATGTCACCTCAGAATGCTTTCTTAGAATGTCAAGTCTACTCTGGATATCTTCACGAGCCTTTTTAAGCTTTGCATCCTCTACTTTGATGTGTTTCTAGAAAATACACCCTATAACTTGTCATAAACAGGTCTAAATTGTACAGGAAATAAAAATGCAATGCAAGGAGGCACATGAAATCACAAAGTTGAAAGGAGTATAATATCTAAATGCTAACTTGATCTTTTAAATGAAGAAAATAATAAGAAGCCAATAAATAAAAAATCATTTTTTGCAAGGGAAGCCAAAAGGAAATAATTGCGCCTTTTTGGTAATTGCTATTCAAAGGCTGCATTTTTCATTTCCTTTCTCTTTTCTTACCTTTGATTTTTAAAGGGGGGAGGAACAATATTTCTCGAGCATCTTCACTACAAATACATGATAATGGTCTTATGCCCATGTATCAAAAGCAGCATTACTAGTATCGCCCAAGAAGGGAGAAGTTTCCCTTAACTTTTGTGATGCAAGCAAGTATAAAGGAAACAGCAAGGAAGAAAAAACTAAAATATGATAAAATTATGCATCAGTAACAAATTAGTTGGATAGTGTATTTCATGGAATGTGAGAAATGTGCCGCACCATTCATGAGCCATGAATAGTGCGGTTTGCTCGGACTTTTACATTATATATAAATTTACATGCATGACACATAAAATTTGCCTTCATATTTATTTAGCTATTCCACACAAATTGTCAGATTTGTGAGTACTGATTCCATTGTATATGATTTGGAGCACTGTAATATTTAAGCGGGATGAAGAAAATTTTTCCAAAACCTTATCAAAATCGTCGAGTTCTTTCACAATCTTAGCAGTTTCCTCCTGGTTTTTCTCATCCCACTTTTTCTTTCTTTCTTTCTGCAAATGAAAATTTGAAGGGGAATAAGGAAATTGCAAACATCATCCATAGTATAATGTCCAAACAGTAATTAGCATATTAACGTATAACGTATTGCCATAAAGCTAAGACATTACCTTCAACCTAGAAGTCAATGTATCGGTGAAGAACTCATAAACCAATTTATAACCCACATGCCATTCACCAGAAGGATTTTTCCATGAAGTATTAATAATCAGAGACGACCCTGCACATCATATTTATGGGATTTAACTTTTAAGCACAAACAAGAGCTAATCAGCACGCTGCTTTGATCATTCAGATTGACATACTTAAGAATAACACAAACCAAACATAGAGGACAGATGGGGGGAGGGGGATGATTTCAAGACAAAATTATGAGTATACACGAAATGAATCAAGGTTATGTGACAAAATACACTTAGTATTAAGACTATCATAGGAGTATTAGGAAAGGTAAACTACAGATTGGCCACCGGATTCAGGTGCTTTGTTGGGCGATCATAGATTAATGTGCTTAAAATTGAACTTGTCCCTACTCAGTCCCCGTGTGGCTGCTTTATACTTGTCTTTAAACTTCCTTCATTATTCACTAATGAGATGCATGAAACTACAAATAGTTATTAGTTTGAGAATAAGCAGCTAGCAGACACAGCAAGATGAGTATGAGGAGGAGATTTGGTCGGTTCTCCCCTACACAATCATTGCAACCTCTTGCAGAAAAACCGAACCATGAAGTTATGAAATATACTTCCAGCAAATTGTTTTCCATGCAGTTAGTCAAGAGCTAATTAATATCCTCCGGCACTTGCCACCGTCCAAGAATTTGCAATTGCCACATCCACTGTAAATTACAGACAACTGAAATTCACAGGCACTAACCTGATGCCCCGCAAATACGACCATCAGCATCAGCCTTCACCACCTTTGAGGTATCAATATCTCCACTCCCAGTACTGAAGGGAAATGCATCGGATGATTGTTGGTAAACTAGAAAAGAAATCCCTTATTAATGATAAATACAACAAGCAATCTTCCCCTTACCAATCAAGGATATCGAGAATCTTTGGTTTCCCATCAGAGGTAACCTGTAATCCAGCAGCTGCCGGGTCTACACCGGAATCTGAAAACATGCAAATGTTTAGAATAAACAAAATTACAGCATCCAAACTAACAATCAAAGCATAGTTGACATAGCACAAATACACATCAGAATACCAAAAGTTTTGATTTTTCTAAAAAAAAAAAAAAAAAACAACCCAAACATCATCAGTAGAAGGAAGCATATTACATGGGGCACAACGCCAACAGAACTAGAAGTGCAGTGCCACTAAACAAACCCACTTACATGCAATGCTAGTAATCAATGAATGAGAAGCGAGGAAACACAAATCAAACAAAATCGCCAATAAAAGTCAACACAGAGAGTGATCGATTGACTGATTGAAGAGAGAAATACCGAAGATAGCGATGAGAACACCGCGGCCATCGTATTCGGGGTGATCATCGAGGAAGCGATCAGCATTAATCTCTTTCTTGGGCATGAGGGAAGCCAAGAAGGTAGACTCATTCAGCTTGAAATTGCGAAGAGCGCCATTATTATTGTTGTTGCTGCTCTTGTTGTTGTAATTATGAGTAAGATCGTCAGTGTTAGATTTGAGAGAAGGAGAGGCAGGCATTGGGTTGAGAATAACCCAGTGGGACCCACTCCACCTTGAAGCTCTAGGACTAGGAGAGTGTATTTTCTTCCTCCTGGTGATTTTGCTAGAGAAGAGTGAGGAAGAAGATGGAGAAGGAGGAGGAGAAATAGGGAAGGTAGGGAATCTGGGTGAAACGGCTGCGTTTTGGTGACGCATTGGGGGGGAAGGGTGTTTTGGTAATTTCAGCGGATGGGTGCAGCTTGTGCCTGGTGGTTGCTGGGTTTGGGTGTGGGTGGCGCGAGTGGTTTATGGACAGATGGTGAAGGTTCAGAGGACGAGTCATGGGCGGATTGGAGGATATGGTCTGTGCGGTGCCATTTCTTTTTTGTGAAATTACGTAACTGGCCCTTCCAGGATAAGCCAACATCCCTGCCCACCATTTTTGGTGCTAAAAACATACCCATTTAGTTCAATTCACGCGTCTTCGTGTCTTGTTTGTATGATATTTTCTCATAAATATGAGATTGAATTTGATTTTTTTTTTTTTGGATTAAGGAAATGGAATGGACCATTTAATTTTAACATATGTTGTTGTATATAATTAGACTATTCGTCAGTTTATAAGTAACTTAAATTAGTCTTAAAAAATTATAAATATAAATGTTTTAAAGTGATTTGTTTTTTTTATCTTTAATCTCTCTTAAAAGATAAATTTGATCTTATTATGATCCAATGCACTACATGGAAGACTTTTTATGAAAGTTGGAGGTGAATTGGAAAGGAAGGTGGGCTCCAACAGCAAGTTTGGTCCTTCTAGAGGCAGCCCTGCTCACTGCCCTCCACTTGATCTATAAAATATCACACCCCCCCCCCCCCCCAATATAAAAGAAAAAAGTGACATGTAAACAACACATTAAATATGTTTTGAATTGAAATTAGGAAATAACCCTGTCTAAATCTGTCTGCTCCATGTTCATTTGTCAATTTTCCCTTACAAAGACCACATATTAATATGGGTAGCATTGGAAAGAAATTCCAATTCAAAGAAACTTTAATGAGCTAACTCTCACTTTCTTTTTAGTTCTAATGAATTGATCAAAGTGACTTATACTAGAGTACTCATGGAATTTTCATTACTGTCTTTAGAAATTTGTTTTGGAATGTTGTGTTATTTTTTGTTATTGTACTTAGACCATAGGGTCTTGCTCGTGCAGTGTTTGGAGGATGCCCTGTCATGTCTTCACTCATACATACTATGATGTATCAAGGAAGATTAGTCTGATCTCACTTGACAAAAGCTCCAGTTCTAGAAAAAGAAGTACAATTGGAGAAACAATAGATAAACGGTATGACTTATTAGGAGATTAAGCAAAGAATAGAATGTGTCTGATTGAATAAGAATAACTTAAGCAAGGAATAGAATGTGTCTGATTGAATAAGAATAACTAAAGCTATACTTTATTTCTTTTCATTCTTCTATTCCTAGTTTCTGTGAAAGAATTTGCTATCTGTATCACTTTGTATGCTTGCATAGCTCTCTTCCTTAATTCCTTCAAGATTCCCCATCTCATAGAGCATCTCTTTGAGAAATAAAGAGGTGTGAAGTTGACTCTTCAGCATCTCTTGGAGAAACAATAGTGAAACAGTATGCAAAGAACGGAATATGTCTGATTGAATAAGAATAACTAAAGCTATGCTTTATTTCTTTTCTATCTTCTATTCCTAGTTTCTGTGAAAGAATCTGCAACCTGTATCACTTTTTATGCTTGCATAGCTCTCGTCCTTAATTTCTTCAAATTGAGATGTAATATTGGTGTTGCTGTAGCATGTAATATTGCATGTCCCCAAATTGAGATGGGAAGTTTTGTTCTCAAAAGCATTGGGCTAGCTATCAATTGGAGGCCTTTCATAAATGGTTTTGTGAAATCATTTTAAGTGTGGACATGAGTAACAGATTATTCTATAGTTATTCCAGTTGTCATGTAATAGTCATTGAAATTTTGAGATTAAAATTCACTAGCATTATCAAAAATCATCTTAATTGCATGATCTGGAAACTGTGCTCTTAACCCAATTATTTGAGCAAGTAATCTGACAAATGCTAAATTATGTGTTTATAACAAACACACATGTGACCATCTTGTAGATACAACTATTAAAATCATAAAATATCTTAATGATCAGAGTGATGGATTGTAAAATCCTCCTTACTAATCACTTTTAAACCAAGTGCAAATCCGTTTATATCATTGGAAACCAAGTTAGAATAAGCTAACTATGATAGAAAAGAAAACTGTTCAAAACAATAAGTCTATCATAGTTAGAAAAGAGTTCAACTATAATTAAAAATCTAACTATGACATCAAGAAACTATCATAGTTATTAAAACAACCTTAACCAAGTAATTAAGTCATAGTTACGATAGAAAGGAAAATTCTAAGTCACAAAGGTCTATCATAGTTAAAGAAAATATTCACCATTTTCAAAACCTAACTATGATAGAAAATGATTTATCATAGTTATTATGGATCAAGATATCATTTTAGAAATAACTTATCCATGATAGAAAAGGACAATTATATGTCATTTAAATTTCCTATCATTGATAATAAAAGAATGTGATACTTAATCATGTTAACCATGTTAGAAAAGGACAACCACTACATGGTTATTAAAATTTATTGCGAGAAATCACTAAGGTTAAAAAAAAGGGATCGGATACTGAATCAGGAAAGACACTGGTTCAAGGGTTAGTGGTCAGACTGGAGAGTCAACTTGGGTCAAACAGGACATATTAAAATAGTAAAATCTAAAAGTTTACACTTTATTTTATTGGCCATTTTATATTTTATGAAATTTGATTAGTTAAATATTGTATAGTTATGATTAAATTTTTCATCTAATATTTTTATGTACCTAACTACTGAATATTATCTTTTTTTAAGCATAATATTATAGTCTAATTAAATATTAATGATGAAAAACAATTGAACTTAAATGAATTTAGTTTATTTTATTTCCTCTTGTGCAAATATAGGTTAATTGCAATTAGTAAATTATTTGGTGGTTTTATTATTATTTTTTTATAAGAAAGTTATGAGGGCCCAAGCCCATAACTACACTCAAACAAAACCCTAAATCCCTCACATACTACTCCACGCATCTCCTATTAGATTCTCTTTTTTATTCCACAATGTTCAGCTTCAGCCACACAACATCAACTTCTTCGTTCAATGGCAAATAAAGGGTGACATTCCTCCTCATATTCAACAATCCGTCTTCTTACTCCTCGAATTTGAAGATTTCATCTCCTGCAAGCATCCGTGTTCACAATCTGTCTCCTTCCACTCTCATTTTCTTCTTCTATTTCTATCATCATTTGCCTCTTTTTCTCTCCGTGACCAAATCTTTTTTTTGTGTTCAAATTGTTTCAAAATATTGAACCACCTGACCCCTCCTGACTTGGGGTTTATTAATTTACGGCGGCCTAAACTGGTTCAACCCGAGCTGAATTTCTCTCAGTCTAATAGTGGAACCGAAACGGACTTTGTTCGGGTTCATCGTTTCCAGTCTGAACCAGCTGATCCGGTCCCTTTTCTGAACAATGGAAATCAATAGCTTAACTATATAAGAAAAGACTTTAACATAGTAAAGAATAACCTTAAAAGATAAGTCTACCATGTTAGAAAAGGGCACATTTAACATGGTAATTAAAAATGAGTCTTAAAACAAAATCATACCATTGTTATAATTTCCGCAAATCACAATTTAAAACACAATAATAGCAATTAAACACCGTCACACATATCATAATTTAACCATAAATACTATCCATGATGTGCCTTACGATTAAGCACAAAAAGCATTCCAAGGCTAACAACTTGCCGAGCAATGCCTCCCAAACATTCAGGGTCACATGAATGTGAAGCAAATTGAAACATACAATGACAATCATAATATCCACTACTAACCATATGAAATAGTTGAAGCAGATAATAACAATCCTAATATCCACAACTAACTAATTGTCGGAAAATGACTGAATCCAAAATAGGTAATCATCAACAGAAAAGCCATCGGCTCGATCAACTAGTAGCCAAAGCCCAGCATACCTACCAAGATCCCACAATATCCAAGGATCACGGCATGACACATAGCATAGTTTCAAAATATACAAATTACCACCAAGCCTCCGGCTACAGTATGCCGGAAGGGACCAGGCTCAGCATATATTACCATACATTATTCCACAACAGAATATTAAAATGGGGAAGCAACAAAATAAGCATGTCTAGTCTATAATGTTTGTCAATATACAAGTTACTTAAAACCTCACCAACAGCAAGCATTCTCCGGCTCCTTCCCTCCAGTCTACCACCAGGACTAGCACCTGAAACTAAAAAGTAACTAAATGAGACAATGTCCTAGTAACACTTATATTTCCATATTGCCTTACATACATGTGTGTGTGTGTGTGCATGTATATAGTTATGGGGGACCAACAACAGTAAACAAGTATTCACACAACAATAATATGGTACAATGTAAGTGTGGTTAAACCAGATAACATTATATATGCCCAAGCAATATTAGTTTGATATCCAGTTACTTTTCAAAGATGTGATCCAAACACCTCTAAAGGGATGGATCATAGAAATACATTATCTAAACACATCCGAAGAGACAGGTCATACATGATCCAAATGACTCTGAAGTGACAGATCATACGTGATCCACACACCTCCGAAAAGACAGATCACCAAGTATCCGATAGAATCACCAAGAACCAGTTCCAATCGTCGGCATAACCCAAGAGGTTCACCCTATGGCTTTCGAGACACCACATCACATGAAGGGGCTGAGCCATAGCTCATAAGGCTTCAGAACCAATCAATCAATCAGATGCAACAATATGCATATTCATAACTATTTCTAATGCATGTCCATTTTCCACCACAATCAAATTTAACTTATAATTCTCGCATAGCTAAATGTACCAATTGAGCATATAATAATTCATCAATTTCAAGGCACCATTACCGATTTCTAAAGATTCAACAATTTCGAAGCACAATTGCCAATTATAAGATCTAACAATTTGAAGACCCGAATGCTAATTTATAAAGGGTTTAACAATTTCAAGGTACAATTGCCAATTTATAATGGTTTAACAATTTTAGGGTATACATGCCAATTTATAAGGGTTTAGCTTTTTCAAGGCACAATTGCCAATTATAATGATTCCACACTTTTTAAGGCACCATTGCCCATATCCAACATACAACCATTTTAAAATCTTATCAACCACACACACATTTGCAGACAAGGAAGTGGTTACCTTTTTTACGCAAATTAGTGTTACCACAAGGAAACTAGCCAGGTGCTCAACGAACTCAATATCAAGACTTTGCAATAACCAATAAAGCAACAATGTCACATTGATGATTTGATCATACGCAACAAAGTTATTTAAAAATAACCCACGCCCAAGACTCACATCCCATGCTTGCTTGGACCAAAGGTTGATCATAAGGTCCAATAGCTGCAACCGATCCCATTATTCCATATGCACCCCTTACTTTCATTAGACCGTTAAGTCCACAATCACCACCAATACAATTTATAGCCATCATTCGCCCTCTAATCTAATATTCAACATTTATTTAACCACCATTCACCTCTAGGCCATCTGTACCAATTTTACCTCAACCCAAAATCACCATCCACCAATCATCCAAATACCATCCACCAACCCAAAATAACTTACTACAACCATTGAAATACCCTACACAAAAGCATTACTCTTTTCTATCATAGTTTGAGAAGAGTTCAACCATAATTGGAAATCTAACTATAATAGCAATGAACCATCATCATAGTTATTAAAACAACCTTTGTAAGGTCAAATTCCCAAAACTTTACAAAAATCAAAATTTGGATTAAATGATAAATCAAGAGTTCAAGACATAAAAACTTTTATCCCACTCCAATGACCTCATTTAACAACACCTCTCTTCAAGATGCACCAGAAAACCTCAAGATTTTTGAAACTTTGATAGACCAAAATTCAAATTAACCAAGACCCAAAGGATTTCAAAATTAGAACTCATTAAACATCATCAAGAAGCTTGTTGAAAACATCCAACACCCTTTTACACACATATTATGCAATATATTGCTTATTATTTATTTATAAGACGCATATGTGTACATGTGCGTGTGTTATATATAATATGTATTATAATGTGTTTTATGTAATATGTGTTATAGCATAGTATGTATTATTATATGCATGTGAGTGAGTGTGTATAATAGCATAGTAGTGTGTGTATTATTATGTATGTAGCACAATATGTTTTATATATAACACTAGCACTTAAATATATAAGGAGTATACCTTAATATTTCAGAGTGAATTTGTGCTGATAATGTGTTATAAAATAATGGGAAAGTAGAAAGATGGAGAGAAAGAAGAGAGAATAATAAGACAAGAAAATATAAGAAGAAGGCAAGAGAATATGAGAAGAAAATGGGGAGAAAGAAGAGATAATACTTTTACTTGCGATTCAATGATGCAAGTGCCTTGTATATGACTTCTATTTATAGACCCCAAGTCATTGAAGACTATGCATGTGGTTATGAGAGAATAATGATGAAGTCTATGGTATTTACCATTAGAAACCCCCCACAAGGCATTCATTGGGAGGTTACAAAGTTAAGAGCATTTACTTAAAAAAAGAATTCTAAGAGGAATTGTAAAAGGAAGAAGTTATGGACATCCACAAATATATTATTTCATATCAGTTTAGTGTTTATTTTTCAATTTTGTCCTTATGATTAATGTTAAGATGTGACTGAATGTATTTTTCGCTCTTTCAAAACCCAATTTAATATAGGTAGAGTTGGAAAAGAAAATTCCAATTTAAGGAAGCTTTAATGATCTAAATATCATTTCTTAAGTTCTAATGAATTAATCAAAGTGACCTATATTATGGATTGAAAAGATTACTCAAAGGAATTTTCATAGGTGTCTTTAGGAATTTTTTTTGGAATGTTGTGTTATTTTCTGGTATTGTATTTGGTCCATATTATAACCACTGCCTAAGGATCGCCGGGTCTTGCTCGTGCAGTGTTTGGAGGATGCACTGTCATGGCTTCACTCATACATACATACTAATACTATGATGTATTAAGGGAGCCTAGTCTGATCACTTGACAAAAAGCTCCAGTTCTAGAAAAAGAGGTGTAATTGGGGAAACAATAGTGAAACGGTATAATTTATTAGGAGATTGACAAAATAATAAGCAAAGAATAGAAGTGTCCGATTGAATAAGAATAACTAAAGCTACACTTTACTCTATTTGTTTTCTATATTCTATTCCTAGTCTCTGTCAAAGAATTTGCTGTCTGTATCACTTTTTATGCTTGCATAGCTCTCTTCCTTAATTCCTTCAAGATTCCCCATCTCATAGAGCCTCTGTTTTAGAAATGAAGAAGTGTAAAGCTGACTCTTCAGTACTCCTGCAACGTTTAAACTTAAATAAGATATTCTCTGTTAGTGATGTACTGAGAAGCTTGAAGCTAAATCTTCACTCCAATATCTTCATCAACCTGCAACATTTTAACTTGAATCAAAATGAATGAGGAGAAAAAAGACTAAACTAACAGTCTGGTCCTATTTCTGTAGGGCTAGTTATTGTATATTAATCATTTAACCTTTTTCTGTCAAATAAGGTTTAGATGTCAAATGGACTGAGAAACAACTTTCATTTTTAGGAAGATTCCTGTTTGAGTTAGCTTCCTATAAGCACTTTCACACAAGGTGAGACAAAATTTCTATCATACTCTGTACATCATAAATTATATTATAAGAAACTAATCCAAAAACATTAAAATTAATGTGTTCTGTCAATTTTTTTTTTTTTTGCCAACAGTGTTCTGTCAATTCAGAATGAAATTAGTATTTTTTTTAATAAAAATATGATTGGAAATCAAATGCTTTACCTGATTAGCCGACGGTATAAGGTTACGACAAGTCTTATCGCATGGATATGCACAGTCTATTTCCTTGGTTCTGTCTCTACCAAAATACCAACCTCCAACTGCTTCCGCTATAGTCTATAAAAGAGTAGTTCAATATGTTATCAAGAAGAAAAACTCTGCTTTCACCCAAAATAGAACAATTAAAACAAACTCTGCCGAGAAACTCCAATCATTATTTTACACAAAAGTTTATCAAAATCTTAAAACAGATGCAAAAAAAAAAAAAAAAACTTGGATCTTGTCCGTGATCAATAACAAATCCAATGGACTGTTTTTGGAATAGCATTATTTAGTTCAGAATCTCTATTATAAAATTACCCATTACAGGCATAACAAGAGATCAGAAGCTAGATAGTTCACTCGTTACGCAGTAATTGGAAACTAACAAGCCAGTGACTTTAAAAAATCACATAGTAGGAACAAATCTATCATCGTGTCTCTTCCTATTAAGGATTGAGATTGGTACCTTGTCGTTTATTCTCGGGGAATCATCTCCAAACCATGTATCTTGGGATTCACTTTGACAATGAGCAAAGCATGAATTAATGAACATTCCCCCTCTTCTTGAATATATAGAGAATGGTCTCAAAACTGCAAGCATGTGGATCCTAAAGCCTGAATAACGCACACGAGTTAAGAGTCAGTAAAAATCAATTTTATTTCTTAAAACCTGAGGCATGGACTTTGAACATGAATAGAACATAGTTGTTCTAAAAAAACAACCTTGTAGTACGTTAATTTGGTCTGGAGTGCATGCTGCTGGATTGATCTTGCAGTGATTCCAGTGTCCACGCAAATCAGAAGAAGGTGGGACCAATATGTGGTGAAACTGTTGGCATTTCAAGTTATTTATATTCATTCACCGTAATTCGTAGGGTATAGCAGTGATAAGATCACATATTGAGGTAAGTGTGTCAGAAATTCTTACTTGATATACGTCATAGGCAGAGTTCAAGATGAAATATGGCGTGGTTATGTATTTCAATACATACTGAGGAAAGAAGCACTGCATGAAAACATATGAAACAGGTCAAAATCTTATACTAATAGAAACTATGAATTTTCCGAGATAATTAATGATCTGAGTTCATCAAGAAAATTTACCAAGTCTGGAAAGAACAGGGACCTCGTGCAGTTTCTGTTTAGATTCCGCTCTATCCCCTGTGGAAACAAATAGTGTCAAGTAACATTTTCAATTTGAGTTTGCAAATAGAACAGAAATGAGTGGTTCCATGCTCTTCTTTATGCGATCAATGTTAAGAGGAAATTATATTCACCGTTTTGAAGCTTTCCATAACTTTTTGATCATCCTTTATGTTCAATTTTTTTTCTGAATTCTCTATTATATTACCTAAATTGTGCCTCCATTTCATCTACTCACCTTAAAAATGAGTGTCCTGCTCATTGTTTAGGTGTTTTTTAATTTAACTAATATAAGTCAATGCAAAATATAAAAACTCTAGTAGGTTAACCAATAAACCGCACACTAATTATAATCCCAAAATAATGTAGTTTATTTCTTAAATTACACGCAATCCATTAGCTCGAATATGGTTTATATAGATAGAAGATAGTTTTTGTAATTTTCAACTCCTCTCAAAATATGAAAGAAAATACAATAAAATTATTAAGAAAACAAAAGAAGGTATAAATAGTAGACTTTGAATGTGATGACAAGCATCAAAGCTCAAGTTTAGAATGTATTGGGATTCCACGAAAGTGCAATAGCCAGCTTGTATAATTATATATATATATATATATTGCTTATGGTTTATACTACTTCCTCTGGTTCTAAATATAGGAACTACTTGGTGATGTGAGTTTACTTCTAAATATAAGACATCTTTTTAATTGTTCTCAAATTTTCTCCAAATTATCCTTACGAATGCTCCTTAATAATAAACAAGTAAGAGAGGGAGGGTGGGGATAAAGATGGTCAGAGTACTTTGGTAATATCATGTGATTTCAACTAACTTAACTAACATGCTTAATCTAATCAAATTAGTTAAATATGTCATATATTTAGGACCGAAGGGTGTAGCTATATCTTCCTCTTAGCGTAAACATTTTCCCCAAATAAAATAATACAAGTCTCATAATAGTGTTTATTCTTGTCGTGGCTTGGTAGTCCTGCATGCCCCACTATCATATGTAAAGAACAAATAATGTCAGCCTTCCGTGTGTTTGATATTGGGCAGTTCTATAGAGTTCTGCCTTTCAGTTACCCTAATTTTCTATCAAAGGCATGCTTGGATTATCACATTGCCAATAAAAAAAATAATGAGAACTCAAAATACATCTAAAAGTGAAAACACTACATTTTTAGCTGCATTAAGTATATATATAGCTAATTAAAGATGTGCATATGTTTTCTATTGTTTCATTAATTTCGTTTAACTTGAGAAAACAGCAAAGAAAAACAAAAAAAAGAACAAGAGCCAGCGGGTCATCTGATATATCACTAATGAAAATAAAATAACGTAAAAGTATATCATAAAAACCATGATAAAAAATGCGGATAACCCCCAGCTTTTCACTTTATTTTTTTCCCTTTTTGGTTAATTTCATTTGAGAAAAGAAATAAAAAAAAATGATCAAGTAACACGATGCAAATGTACATCTGTAAGGTGAGTGATAATGTATAAGAGATTTACCTGCAATAAAACAAGGCTTTTGAAGAAGTACCTCATAGTGTGGTTCAAAGCAATGTCTCTCCTGCACAGGATATTGAAGCCATTTAATACAGATAAAGCTTTGATCATATTAGAACAATTCCACTTAACCAAATGCCCCTGTAACCTAGTTTGTGCAAATTCGGTATAGAGTGACTTAATTACCCGTCAAGAAAGAAGCCGGCATCACTCAAGCATTTAACACTAGCATTTCCTGGCAAATAACTAGCGAAGTTGTCACAATGATGAAATGTCGCTAAACCTCCTGCCGAACAACCTGAAAGCAAAGCCTGCAAATAAAAGCAGAACAAATTACAGTAACTTGTTCATAAATCGTAGCTACCAATTTAGGAAAACATGTATAAATTAAAGCACAGTAAAGGAAAGCTTTTGGGTATTAAAAAAATATAGCTAACAAAGAAATATGCAGAAAGTGAAGAGGAATAACAGTATACCTTGCGTGCCTTGCCCAAACCTTTAGGCAGTAGGTCATGAATTATTGCTTCCCAAATCTTTTGTCCTTTGAAATAAAGCAATGTTGTCTGGGGTTCATTTTCACATGCATATGCACCAAAAGTCAATACATATTGTCTTGGCTAGCTTTCATAATTTAAAGGAGAAACTAACTATATACTCCCTCTGTTTATTTATAAAATGTCTTTTAAAAAATTATGAAGACCAATAAACTTTTTAAAAACCAACCTTTATTTAACACGAACCCCTAATTAATTCAAGTAATAAAAGTACTTTTTGAAACAAGATAATTAATGAATTACTATTGTTTATTTAAAATATGTTATATTATGAAATCATTCCAAAAAAATAACTTATAAATCAAAATAGATATAGTAAATATATGGTGATGAAAGGAGAAAGAGACAAGGGACAATTACCCCGTTGTTGAACAATGCATCTCCCGTGAAAGAGCCTCCATCACAATATCTAATCTTAACACGGTTCCAATTGTAGAAATCTGCACATACCCAAAGTCAAGGTTCAAAAACATTCTAAATACCAAATAAAATTGTATATGATATAATGATACTAGAAGGACCACACACCTGTTATATTGTTAAAGAATCTGTGCATTTAAGAAGTTTTAATTGAATTTTTAAAACTTAATAATTCTTTAATTATTAAAAAGTAACAGTGCATATTTTTAATATTATTAGAAAGTAATATATTTAAGAAGTAGTATGACTTTATATTATTTTGCTCTAAATAGCCTAGATTAACCAAAAACCAACGAAGCGGGGAGTAGGAACAGGACAAGATAAAGAGACAAGAGTGAAAAGCTTTTTGCTGGAGAAAACACAAAGCTATATGGATCCTCCTAGAAGAGCATGGTGAAAGGAACGTGGATGGGGACACCTGTTGGCTGTTGTGGAGCTTCAACACGGACAACAACATTTTTAACCTTCAAAGTTAACGCAGATTAATATTCATACTTCAATTTGCCTTTTATTCAAAAAAAAAAAAAAGATTAATATTCATACTTATTTTTTCATCCATCGACCATCATACATATCCGTGAACCGTGATCATTATTTCTGCAATTTGTACTTTTGTAGTCATTGAAAAATTACATAAAAGATATTGTGCATGTTTGGCATGTCATGAAATTAAACTATTTAGTTGACATTACATGACTCATTCTAGTTCAATTTGTACTTCCTTCTCTTTTCTAATGTCTAGTTTCTTTTTAACACCCTAAGGCATCACTCAAACATACATTCGCTTTCCCTATTTTTTACAGTTTATAATGATTGAGATCATAAGTTTAAGCCTCCATCTTTTTTAGTCTTAAGACGTGCTCTTACTCTGATGAATTTTTCAGATTGAACTCACCCTATCCTTTTTTGTTATAAAAAAATGGGTTAAAGGTAAAAAATACACATATGTTTTTGTCAAAAGATCACCCAGCACCAAATGTTTTTTTTTTTTTTGGACCAAAAGTCACTCTAAATTTTCATATTGGGTTCAAAAGTCACATAATCTGTTAACTACAGGTAACGACTGTTAATTTAACATTTAGTAGGGCCACCTATCGCCATGTGTCATTGAATGCATTTTAATTGGGTGATGTGGCAGGTGAGCTACGAGGTTCGTGAAGAAGGCTGGTGTTTTACGGTATGCTCGGCTCAGTTAGGTCCAAAATTTCTAAACAAAAATTTTGAGAAGATTTCTGAAAATTTTCTGAATCAAATCGTTCCTACAATAGTTCTTTTATTATTTGCAAAACTTGCTAGCTTCGGCCTCTCATGCTTGCTCTTAGGCCCTTGGATCCTCCGATCCGCGTTGATTTCCCTTGAGACTCCGACCTTGAAGATTCGGATGGTGGAAGAGATGGGCGAGGATTTGAGAACAGGTTTTTGGAGCGAAAGCTTGAGAGTGAGAACAATTTTTGAAAATCATTTTATTATAAATGGTACTCTTGCTTCCTTGTTTGCCTCTCCTTTTGTTTTGCCTTTGGGTGTTCCTCTTTCCACGTTGCTTATTTGCACTATGATTTTGAGTGGGATGAGAGTATGAGATAATTGTATCATTATAGAATAACAGTTAATCTTCAAGTTTATTCTGGGAGATGTTGAATTGGATATGAATAAGCTTTACCCAAGCAATCAATCATTTGCTAATCGGTGGCGGTGTCGGAGTTTCTTCATTTTAAATGAGTACCAAAGCTTGCGACATTACTTATCGAAGGAACCACGTGCGGCCACTACGAACGCCTCCCAAGAACGTATTTCCCATATCCGGTTGTTAACGACGACGGTTTTAGATCTGTGATCGAGAACGGCAGTGACGGAGATGGATCGTGGCTGGAGAAAGAAGCCAGAGGTTATGTGAAGCCTAAAGACCGACCTCAGAATTTGACATTTCTGGATCACATTCGATTGTTTGTTACTGCTTCTGACTAAAATTTATATATCTGTGATTTTTCTATTTCTTCTTCTTCCTCACCTTCGTCGTCCTCCTTAACACCATCAGCGCCGACAAGTTTGTTTACTCACATGTGGGGGGGGGGGGGCGAGGGAAGAAGATGATAATGATGCCAGATTGATTTCAAGAACAAAAAATAAATAAGGTAACCACTTTATTTTCATTTTCATTTTAATGCTCTGTTCCTTTTTCTCTAATTGTTTTTATGTTTACTTATACTTATTTAAATATATTTTGTTGCCTTTTATTTTTCTTTTTTAATTATTCTGATGCTTAAATCTATCATTTTCCCACATCCCACTTTAACGTCCACCTCAGCTGCCATGTCATCAATATAAGTCAAACATTTAACTTCATAGTCAACTTTCACTGCTTTAAACGGATTATGTGACTTTTGAACCCAATAAGAAAACTTAGAGTGACTTTTGATCCCCAAAAAAACATTTGGTGTTGGGTGATCTTTTGACAAAAATATATGTATATTTTTGACCCTTAACCCTAAAAAAATTGACTAATGCATCATCTACTGGTGGAAAGATTTAAAAACTAAACTTTTTATTTTAAGCTTCTCCCTTGTCTCCTCTTTTTTTTTTTTTTTGAAAAAAAAAAAACAATGACACATACCATTCTCAAAAGTCTTTTTTTAGGCCAATTCTTCCTGATATAACAGAGAGAACTGCCAGATAAAAAATGAACTTTAGTTTTAAATAATAAAGCTTGTTAACATTTCTGATTAATTAAAAAATAGAAAAGTGTACCTGGGTTGAGGGAGGCATTGTTACTCAAGATGCCAGAGAAGACTTCCAACTTGGTCATGTAGCGAGTTGAACCCCTGCGAGTATTTGCTCTCTCCGCACATGATTCCACGTCATTGCACCACCCACCTCCCTAGTAGCCACCATAAATTCACGATTCATCATTATTCAATGCACAGCTTTTTGTCCAACCTCACAGAATAATGCAATAAATGTAAATTCTCACTACTAAAGTTAATTTGCCCGAATTTATTATGCATATGTGTCACTATTTTGTTTTATATGAACTTTTTTTAAATGCAAGGCCTCTGTTACTGTGCAAAATACTAAAAAGAAATAAAGGAAAATAATTATTTTCTATTTAAGTTTTAAGAGGTAGGTAAAGTATAATTTTTTTTGTAAGTTTGGAGGTGTTTTATTTATGCTTAAATTCAAATAATGATTCACCACATTATGAAAATCATCGTTTTTATTGAGATAGGGTAAACATATTTTTCCTTTATATTCTTAATAGGAAACGTGCCAGTAAACATATTTTTCCTTTATATTCTTAATTGGAAACGTGCCTAAAATATTCAGGACTGGCTCCATCCATATTTGATTTCTTCAAGTAGAATTTATGACACACCAGAACGAACTAACTATATCTGAATCTCATACTCATATAATGTCCCTTCTGTCACCACATTTCATTATTTGGTGTCTTTAATTTGCTTCAATTTAAAGCTTGGAATGGATTTTGGATAGACTTTAACCACCATCGCTCCACTAAATTGGTCTATCTATCTTCAAGTGCACGCTAAAGAAGTACACAATGAGTATGCATTATTTAAACAAACTTGAACCTATGTATGGTTTAAGGAATTCTATTCTATGACTTCGTATCATCAGGAATATCTTTTGAATTTCTTTTAAACTAGTTTTTCAAAAATAAATCAAGACATCGTCACACTTGTTCTTATCTACTATTGAATGAATCTGAAATTTATATATACTCGTATATAGTTTTCTTAACCAAATTTTAAAATATCCATATTCTGCAATTTTTTGCTTTCTCTATTAGCTTAATAAACCGCAAAAATGTAAAAGCTAAAATTAAAAAAAAAAATGAAAAGATGAAAGGTTCGCAAGATCAAAATAAAATATAATTAATATATTCTGGCTAAAAAAATAAAATGAATGTGTAGAAGAGCAAGTTTGCATAAAAATAATACACTTAAAATCTTAATTAGTTTACTTTTTAAAAAAGGCATGTAACAATTAATCAATATAAATAAAGTTATATCATTGTCAATCTATATAAACATGATCTAGAAGAAGCTATACTCTTATTAATAAGTGATAAGTAAAACAGCTCTATTCAAAGTCCGTAATAATCTAGTAGTTAGAATTAATTTGTTGTCAGGAATCTTGATTAGTTGAAGCTAAGAGAACTAGAGGAGACACGGTGGCGTCACATGTTGCCGGTTCGTACTTCTAGTTTCATGTTTGATTACCGAATCAATCATCATCAATCAAACTATAAAGTGTATTCCAGCCTTTTAAAAAATTAAATTAAAAAATATTTTATTATTTTCTAAGTGAATGTTAACGGATTATACATCTGCTACAGGCCTACAGCATTGGAAAGAATACGTTGATTACAGAGCATATAAAAAAATTACGCATAGTTAAGAATGGACCAAAATTTTGAATCTTAACATTTATAATTACTTTTCTTTTTTAAAAAAACTTAAAATTATAAAAAATATAAAATATATGAATAATACACTTGCTACATACTTTAAGACCCCAAGATTGTCAAACAACCTTTGATGATTTGACGTGGGGATCAATTGTAGACATTAGGGGCTTCTTAGAGATCAAGCTTTCAAACACTAAATATTTTTTGCTTGCTACTATTTCCTTGTTAACCAAAATAAGTGAAGTGCAATGAATTTATTCCTAATTATCGGTTGGTTAATCACATATTAGAAAATTACTACTCAACAACCATTTAAAAAAGTGAGTGTACGTCATCAGGATTTGGGATGTGCCGCGCGTAAATGAAACACCAAATTCCATTTATGAAAAGAGTGTGCGCGCTACCATCCAGAAAAACGACAAATAAGATTTTGTCGTTTAGAATTTCGAAACCAACCAATCATCATTCTTCGCCCAAAAATTAAAGACACCGCCATCACTTTTTCACACAAGAAACCCTCAAAAAGTGCTAATAATTCTATTGCCATACTTTTTTTTTTACCAACTCTATTGCCAATTTGCCATACTGTTGTTACCCTTATTTGGCCGCAATTTAGCTAGTAGGATTTCGATATGTGTGGCTAAAATTCTCAATTCTCATACAACATATAATTCATTTCCTAAGATATGCAATAGAGTAGTGTGATTTTTATGTTTTCTCGTTAGATTATACCTTGTCTCCAGTTTAACATTTTTTTTATTAAATTTAGGTATCCACCACCGATAGCAGTAACTAATCTCCTCGCTGCGGGTCCTTCACTCAAGGGTAAATGTGTACCCAGTTTGAAATTTGGTACACCATCTCCTATATTTTCTTATTGGCTACAAATAATATTCTAAGAATTTTTAAATGAATTTGGCTTGTCACATTAATGATGATCTAACTAATCACCAAAAAAAAAAACATTTAACAAATAAATTTGGGCCTTATCTTTTTCATGCAAATGCCACGTCATATTAAAATTCTCTTAAATATATTAAAATGTAGTATTTGTGAGATGATTATTTGTGATTGTTCATATACCACAAAACACGTAGCAAATCCAAATCAGGTTCACATAAAAAAATTTGTGCTAATATTCAAGATATAAAAATAATTGCATGTTAATTTATTTGATAATAATATGATATAAATTTTATTAAAAGGGAATTTTTGACATGAGGAAAAATGATAATTTAAAAAGGAGAAAAGCTCGGCGTACCTCAAACTGTAAAAGCCAGTTGTTGGCGCCGGCGCCGAATCCTCTGTGAAAATGATACGCCGGTAAACTCCCATCCAAACAAACTACACATTTCATTTCAAAATTCAAAACAAATAAATAATCAGTGTTTTATGATTTGAAATATTATGAAATAAAATTTCAGGAGCGAAATTCAAAAAAAAAAAAAAAAGTGTTCAGAATCAGAGCTTACGAGCACCAAGAGATCGAGCCCTTCGAACCAGAGTCATATTTACCAGAAGCTTCTCTTCCGAGAGTACACGCCATGGCGAAAATATAAGAAAACAAAACAATGCCAAAACGACGACGGATTCCATTTGCGGAATCTTTCGGGAATGAGGGGAAGTGAAGGAAAAGTGTGTACTCTGTTTTCTCAGATTTGGCATTCAATGATGGAGAATAAGAGATCTAATGGAAATAAAGCTTGAATTAATGTTTGGCTGGCTCATTGATAGCGAAATGGATAGAATTCAATTCCGATAAGGAATCAGTGATATCGCCATCGGAAGACAACGAAAAAGAGACTGTGATTACCTGAATGAGAGAGAGGGGAAGTTTTCCACGAAGTTTCGACGGAAACGGAATCGGAGTAGGATCTGAGTGATTCCGCCGTTGAGAGACAGAGAGAGGAATGAAGGAACGTGAAGAAAATGAAGGCGGATTGAGAAGAAGGGGTTAGAGAGAGAAGAGAGATTAAATAGAAGAAAAACTGATCAGAAAGAAATTGACGGAAGATTTTGGGTTAGTTCATCAAAATTTTTTGGTATACTTGATCCTCTAATGCCTCCGAAATTGAAATTATATTTAAAAAAAATATTCACGGGTTGTTTACGTCTCTTTTCAGTTTTCAGTGTCAAAAAGGACTAGTACCCTTTTTTGTCAGAAACCACTATTACCCTTTTAACTAACACTTATTCAGTTATTCTGGTCAATAATTTATGAATTCAGAGGTGAAAAATATTTTCACACATATTTAAAAAAAAAAAAGTGGTCAACATAATAAATATGCACAAAATAATTATTTATTTCCCAAGTTTGCCTTACTCCTGTCCATATTATAATATAAAAGGTAATCAATAATTTTACACAAACCAAGGAAATATAATAGAGTCGCTTATTTATTATGGATAAAATTAATGTGATTTTTTAATTTTATCCTTATATTATTTATCATGCAGACACTTTCTCCTCTCTTTACATTTAATATGCAAGGGCAAAAATGGAAATCAAACATTTATTATCTTAACTTTTACATGCATCATTTTATAATGTAGATCAATAAAATTTTCATTTTACCTCTTATATTATGGATTGGAGGGAGTATAACAAGGAGTGAAAAAAAAAATTATGATAATGATATTATAAAAGAGAATGATAATAGAGAGAATAATAATATTTAAGAAAAGGGAAAACTCATAAAATGCTCATACAATTGAAGACAAGTTCTTGTAAAACGGGGATAATTCATTCAAATATTGGCCTTATATGTAAAGACAAATGGAGTATATTTAAAAAGAGGAAAGGTGGAGGGGTAAGAAAGATATACGACGACGACGACAACAACAACAAAGCCTTATCCCATTAAGTGGGGTCGGTTACATGAATCGCACGACGCCATTGTGCTCTATCGGTAAGAAAGATATACGACATTAAATCAAAAAAAGAAAAGAAAAGATAAACGACAGAAAAATTACTCTTACATAGGATAGTGTTGTTTCATTTTTTATTCTTTTTTTTGCCAGGTCGATAGTGTTGTTTCTAATTTGTTTAAAAATAGAAAAAGTTGCATACAACTTGCTGTTAGGGTTAGAGATAGATTGATCTATAACTAAAAATTGGAAGCTAGCTAACACAAAGACATGTCATGTTGCTTCCTGACCAGACCAAGCCTAGCTAGCGTGAGAGTTATATTTGGTGAAGGTGTGGAATAATTAAGGTTTTTTGAATTGACTTTATTTTTCTTGTTAGAGATAAGAGATTCCCACCAGCTAATAATTGCCGATTCCGTTAACATGTACTACTTATGAGATTTATTTGATCATGCGAGTCTTAATAATGGTTTTTGAAGTTAGGTGGATACTGAACTTCCAAGGCAACTCAAAGATGCATTGATGAATTGATAAGTTACAAAGTTTATTGTTGTTTAACTAGATCTTTAAAAACAACGACAAGAAGTGGCAACAACCAAAACAAAAAGTGTTGGGTACACAATATCATTATCATTATATTTTATCTACTACCAAATATTTAATTGAATTGTTAACCAAGATGTCCCCTCGTATGATTTCATTAGGCATTTTTAACGGTATATCCAATGACATTCTTTGTGTGTGTTCAAACCATCTATCCCAAAAATGATTTTATACAATTTCTTCTTCAATAGATGTTACAACAACCTTTCCTCGAATGTGTTTATAATGATTCTCTTATTCTTTAGTATAGTCAGAGATCCGCCTCAACATCCTCATTTCAATTACCCTCGTTTTATGCTCTTGTCATCAATTTAAAATCTAATATTCATTACCATATACTTTCTCCGTTCATAAATATAAGACTCAGTTGACTTTTTTTTGAAAGATTTAAGAAGTGAAATGAGTCATTTAATCATAACGTATTTTGTGTATTATTAGATTATATGTTAGCTTATAAGTTAAATAAACTAGTTTAGAGAAAAATTAAGGTAAATCAATTTAGAAGTGACTTATTTTACTTTATTAGTATTTTCTAAAAAAATTAATTATGTCATATATTTTGGAACGGATGGAGTAAGATTTTTTTTTATCCTTTTCGAAACACAATAAAAGCTTCTTCTTCTTCTTCTAAAAGAACTTTGAAATACACCCAGAGGGATCGAAGCCCCTCCCCCCACCCCCACTAGCCTCACCGAAGAGGCTTTATGCCAACTGATCTAATGATCATTGGCCAACTTATGTGTCTTCTAATCACAAGTAACTACCATAATTTTTCTTGATTTAAGCCACCCTCCGTGAGCTAAATCACTTTGACTCCTTCTCCGTAACTATTAAACAAAACAAATAATGGTGACAACTGACAACTATATTCTCAACTTATGAAATGTGCAATGACGAGTGATTTGTACGTTGGAAGAAGAGGAAAGGAAGGAAGGTGCGTGTATGGTTGTGAATGGGGTGGGATCAGGGATGTGTTGATAAAGCACTTTGACGAGTGGTGAGAAATTAGGCTTAAGGTGGTTAACCACTGATGAAGATGAAGACTTTGTAAAGAGAATGAAGTGTGACGTGATGTTGGGCTGTTAGTGTTAGGCTCACATATATACATATAGGGGTAGAAATAGGTAAGGTCAGGTCAGGCCTTAACTTTAGCAGGCTAAGCCTGTGTTGTCAAAAGGAGACCTAAACCTGGCCTGTGGCCTATCTTAGGCCATTTTTCATGTCTGAGCCTAGCCTGTTAAGATGTTTGTTAATTTAATAGTAATTTAATATTAATTAATTATAATGTTATATATAAAAAAAAATAAATGTTATATAATATAAAAATAATATGAATGAAAATATATTTTTAAAAAATATTATTTAATTGCTTAACAGGCCGGCCTAACATGCTTTTTTTTTAGCGTGGGCCTGGCCTATTAAGTATAACACACAAGAAAAAAAAAGCCTGAGTCTGGTCTGAAAATAAACAGGCCAGGTCGTAAGCCCCTGACAGGCTAGCTAGGCTATTCCCGCCCCTACTCAGATAACCTTGAAAAAAGAAAAAAGAAAAAGCAAGAATTTTGGGGCGTGGAAAAAATGCAGCCATTGTGCATTGTAGGTCCATTTGGTTGGCCAACTTGCTCGTGACTGCTGGGTTACATTCAGCCAACTTCAAATGTTATTTTCAGTATTTGATGTACTCTATAGATTATAAGGTGTATATATATTATGATATCATCTTAAATTTTATTTGTTAGATTAAACCAACCATCTTGAAATCATTTTTCATCATTCGACTCATTTAAAATGAATTTTTAATACCTTCTGCTGGAAACTAATTTTGATGCCTAGTTACATCACTGTGGTGAAATCTGTATTCAAAAACCATTTTCAGTACATATTAAACGAAAATATTTACTTTAAAAAATAAAAGTAAATAAAATTAAACTTATACCGTTTAGATTATTAGATCTAATCAGGGCAGTGTCTATATTTAGGTGCTAGTCAAGATAATAACCATTGAAATTCAATCCCTTATGCTTAACTTACCGGTTATTCTTTTTTTTTTTTTTGTGATAATTATTTCTAAACAATGCTAAGAATGAAACCTTTTACACCCTTCAATCCTTGTTATGAGAACATCTTACTCCACTGCTATAAATTAAAAAATAGTTAAATATAAGATTTATAATAACAATTATTACTTAAAAATTATCAGTTTTATTTAAAAGTCACCTGTACTTCATACAAATAAATACAAACCTTAAACTTGATTAGGTTGATCATAAAATTTGATATTTTTAATTTTTACCCCTTATTTAATATACAATATATGGTATAAAAATAAAGTTAACATATAATAAATGAATGGTATAGTCATGCATTCATATAGAAAATTTATCTCTTGATCTAAAAATAGGGCAAAAATATAAACCCTCTCTATGCACTAGAAATCGAACTAGAGAAGTAAAATCAGTAGAAGAGAAGAGTCCATGTCTGATAAACATTATTCCGTCACAAATCCAATCAAATGAACGATACTAGCTAGCTGGATTTAGTTCACAGAAGACGTCTCGTATTTAAAAAATACAGAAGACCATGTGGTTGTGATAAGGAAAGCAATCCAAAATGCGTTACGATAGTGATTTATGAATTGGAACGTATATACTTGGGATTTACATACATAGAGAAGAAGCTGATTGGCTTGCCAATTCTAGTATGGGGGGTCACTATTATTTTCAAAGTCTTCACTCATTGATGTGCAATATAAATCATGGATTTATTCTCAACTAGTTGTATATTGCACAAATAAACTAATCATGAAAATAGACCAGTGCAAAATTCGAGCACAAACTAGTACTACATATGGCTATGAATTCGGGCACCGGGCTTTTAAAGAAATTTTTTCCATTATCATAATTTAACTCCTCAGCTGTGCTTGATAGATATATTACTTCGTTTTCATTTTTGATAAGAAAGAAAATGTTAATGTTAACAGTTTTGCATAAAATAAAGAAATAAAGTTAGAATTAGTCAATGCTTTTAAATTTCTAGAATTACTTTCAATGAAGTTCATTACGTACAGAGAATATATGTTAGCTGGAGTTTCTTAGTTGGTCGAGAAATACTGAAGCATATGAACTATTTAGAAGAAAAAAAAATGAGACGAAAAATACCCTATAATAACAATCAAAGGTAGTAAATTTATTTAACTTTTAACTTTTTCCTTTAAATAAATGAAATTTCTTCCACAGTATCGGTGACTATTATGAGTTCATTTGGAATAAAATTATACATACTGACCTTGTTACACAAACCCTGATGGCCTCCTGGCTGGGATCTAACTGGCATAAACATTTCCTATAAAAAAGTAATCTATAACAAATCAAGTTGTAATTAATGAGGTTATGATACATAAGTTTTTTGTCCCTGCTTGTATACTTATTATTAGGCGTGTATGTTTATATTATGTTTATATGGATAGAAGGGTAATACAGATCTAAATCTTCTATACAAAGTGGATGGAGATATACAGTGAATCGGTGAGAAAAAAAATGAAAAAAAAAATGGGTGAAAGATGAGGACGTGATATAAATTAATTGAATAAGGGGAAGAAAATTATGTGGGGATGAAAGCAGGGCCATAAATGCCAATGATAAGCCTGCCTTATCAAATTGCTTACTTGTAGCTGCCAATCTGAATGGTCCCGTTGGCCATTAACAAGGCATCATTTCTATTTTAGGTTATTAATGTACCACACCCCCGATTCACCATGTGGATCTATTTATAAAAAAAATGACCAATTCAGCCCTCAAGAAAAGTCTTCGTTGATTATCATAATAGTTCCGTTCAAAATAAAAAAAAAAATTATCATTATATTATAGTTAGGGAAGTCACACAAATTCTCTACCTCTCATATTTTGTTGCTTCAGTAGAAGATGCATTACATTACAATTTAGATCTTTAGTATCATAGGTAACAGTGAGAGCTAAGTTTACCATAAATGGATAGTTATTTACAACCTGTTGAACTACGTTTCGAATTCTCACTGAAATAAGTGTCCGCGTTTAGCATCCTGACGTTACCTCTAATTAAAAAAGAAATACATGTGTCTATTAAAAGCCCACAAACTCTCACAAAGCAATTGGTTTCAAGTGGGACATATGAGTTACTTATTCTGGGCTATGAAAACAGACTCATGTTTTATTCCTAGTGCTGGACCCAAACTCCATTGATCCACCCAAACCAAATGATATCAATTCGAGAAAGGCAAAAAAAAAAAAAAACAAAAAACCCAAAAAAAAAAAAAAAAACAAAACAGAGAGAGCGCCCACAAATTCTCAGTCATATATTACCCGCTCAACCTTTTGTCCTTAGCATAAGAGCAAGTGTCCACATACATATTTTGAAGATATCATATCACATATGCTATATTTAAATAATTAATTTATTTTTCTTAATATTTCTAAGTTAGTCGACTAACTTTTAAATTTAGGGTTGATAATAATATAATTTAAACCTTTCAAGAGAACAAGGAACATACAATATACTCAATTCCAAGGTTCAAAAAACTGGACCGGGCATCGAACCGGATGAGGCACTGGTTCAAAGGTTAATGGTCGAATCGGGGTCGGACCGGGTCAAACCGGATTATATTAAAATAATAAAATTTTATTGATATTAACATTAATAATCACTAATATCAAAATGTAAATGTAGATAGGTATGCATGATTCATCAAATATGAATATTTTAATGTTTCTATAAAGGAAAAAAGAGAAAATATTAGTTGATTACACATGAAAATAAATATTATTCTACAATTCACAGACTAAAATACAAATATTAAGAGTAACAATAATAAAATATTAAGTATATGCAAGTAAAATATGATTTCAAGTATTATAGTTTCTGAATTTTTAAAATTGAGTGAAATGAAAGTTTGTAATTAGGTGAATTATAATAAAATAAAAGTATTTTTTTAAAAAAAAAAGGGGGTCAAACCGGTTGAACCCCCGGGTTGACCAGTTTTTACCGGTTCAACCCGCCCCCTGACCGGTTCAATGCCCCCTCCGGTTTTTCAGCTCGCCAGGACCGGACCCATGGCCGGTTCGCGGTTGAACCGGTCCGGGTTTTATTTCATTGCTCAATTCAATCCCTTTCACAAGCTCCAATTAACTATTTTAGCTAATTAGAATTAGTCATTTCTTGTAATTTCTCAAAATTACCCTCAACAAAAATTACTAGTCAAGGGAGTTTAATTGCTTAGTTAAAAAGTTTAATAATTAATTAGGGATATTATAATAAAAACCGTTAGTGATTAGACAAATCGTATGAAACTTGTAGATGACATTTAAAAATTTTCAATAAATTTGAAATGGAATATATATTTCAAGATAGGAGAACTTCTCTGGTTTAGAACTTCTCTACTTGGTTATACCTCCACTTATTATCATTTAGTTAAAACTACGTCGTTTTATTAAAGCAAAATGTGAGATATTATTAGGCGAATGAGCGAATTTAACAACGAAATACTTGTCCATGAGCCTCTAGTACCATAAAGTCTTTTAAGTTTAAAAAAGGGAGCAAATTCAACACTGAAGTTAAGTGTATAGTAACGGCTGTTACTTTAAAATTGATGGGACCACCGAATTACGTGCCTCTCAGCTCAGCCTCTTAGCCAAAACTTCTGTGCAGTTCTTGGCTTCCCTCGCATCAGATTTGTTAATACCGTTATCAATAATAAACAAATCTAATAGGCTCATAGACATCTTCTAATGAATATAATCATGTGGGATCTAAAATTTGGAATCAAACTTGGTATGGGGAATGAGGCAATCTACATCCAAGATGATAATTTTGGGACTAAGTCGAGGGAATCTACATCCAAGATGATAATTTTGGGACTAATTCCCATAAAAACTGCTTGCTTCTACACATCATGTGCTAATTTCAACAGGAATTATAGCCAAAAGAAAAGAAAATAAATTGCTTGCTTCTGTTTATTTTGGCTATAAACGCATCACAAAGAATTTTCTGTGAGCATATTTCACTTCCACCATGCCTCACAAAAAATTAAGTGTTCAAAGTATTGGTTGATAGCTGTATAAATTGTGGGTCCCATCAATTTTAAAGTAACGACTATTATAATAGCATAACGTTAGTGTTGAATTTGCTCCTCTTTTTAAACTTCATGTGTATTTAAGGTCCTCAAAAAATTTCATGATGCCAGACGTTATTGACCAAAAACTTCATTGTTAAATTCGTTCATTCGCCCATAATTATTTACCTTTAAAACAAAAACCACTATTCTTAAAAATTTTGTTGGATCATTGTTTTTTTTAAATAAAACAACCTAAATTTTAATTAAATAGAGATTAGTAAAAAAAAAATTAAGTGGAGAGTTTCGACACCACTAGTTTAGTTTAGTAAGTCTCATTTTGACTTTTTGAATCCTGAAGTGCCTCGCATTAGTAATTTTGGGAGAAGGCTTTTGCGCCGCTTAGAGAAAAAGGAAAACGGGGCTCTATGCCAATTTGCAAGAGAACTTTACAGATCGTGGAATATTTTTTTAAAAACAATTTTTAGAAATCAAAATATTAATATTATAGTAAATTGAAAATCAAAATATCACCCATTGGAAAACAGTTTGGGGCCATACGGGAAAATCCGATTGTTCACTTTGCTTCTTACTGTTCGAGAAAAGGTCATCGTTTTTGAGCACATAGAAAGCGAAATAGGTCTCTGAAGCTCTGCCGAAAGTCCAAGGTCCGTCATTCCAAAAACACTTAATCTATGATTGTGGTTATCCTTAATTTTCTTAAATTTTGGTTCTTTTTCCTTCCGGATCACAGTTCAATTAATGGGTATTGTGGGTTTTGATCGAATTTTAGAGGCTTCCCCTCCGATTTAAAAATTTCAGGTTAGGCTGTTTTGGGTTCCCTTGCTTAGTGTTCGCTGTTTTGGTTAAAAGATACTGTCGTTAGCAAGAGAAGATAATTGACATTTTGAGTATCATGCTCCTTGGTTGCTTCGTAGACTCAGGACGAAAGAAAGATCATCAGACATCGATTTAGTTATGTAGATGGAAAATAAAACGTTCTCATAAGCTTGTTTTGTTGTTTGTTTAAGGGTCAGATGCTTGTTGATTTTGTCTATGTTGGGTCCTGAAAAATGCTAGTATTACTTTTTTTATTTTTTTTTATTTTTTTGTTTTAGAACCTGTGCTTGACGACCCTTGTAAGCTTTAAATTTGTAGGCATGATGTTGTTCTGGGATCAATTGCTTTTGGTTTATAATTCCTTGTTTACTATTGCTTGCCTGCTGGAAAAAGTTACTTGGAGAAGGTTACTCGAATTTCCCACATGTCCTTTTCAATGGGTCATATGTGCATGTTTTCTTGGGAATTTTATAGAACTGGTCATGGGCATTCTTAATTATACATATTGGCCATATATTAGTTGTTTCTAGAGTGAAGAACATGAGGAACAACTCTTTTTGATCTACCATAGTATTCATTTAAGACTCTCTGGGATAACAGTAACAACCCTATTTACAGGAGTATTGGTTGGTTGTTTTTCTGTGTTTCAGCATTGGCATTTTCATATGTTAAAATAAAAAAATGGACTCATGAGAAGCTTTCTATCACAACACCTTTAGAATCCGTTTCCATTTTCTTGTATTGATTTTAACTCCTCTGACATGCCTTTAGCCTGCACATTTTTTCTGGCAAAAAAAATGAGCAGTCTCTGTTCTAGTTTTGTAATCTAAGCTACCTTCTCCTTTTCAGTCTCCAGTTTTGCAATCAAAATGTTTACATGCACTTACAATCTTCTTTTGATGCCTGCAGGTTGCATGGTTTTCTCTGTTCCAAAGTTTGGCGGAACTATGCAACTTTGGTTGCTAATCGATAAGAATTAGAATTGTTTTTCTGTGTATGAAAGCTGATTTGAATATATTTTGTCCCTTATAAGATGGAATCCCTTTGGAAACTTTTATATTTGCTGGAGCCTGCTCCTGTCACTCTTATCATTACAGCTGTAGCTGTAACATTTGGTGCTGCATTCCGAGCTTTAAACTATGGGAAAGAAATGGAGCGTAACCGTGATTTATCAGAAGCATCCATTACCTTGGATAGGTCTCAGGCGTTAATGATCCCAGTAATGAGCTCTTTCAGCCTGCTTTTGATGTTCTACTTGTTCTCATCTGTCTCCCAGCTTCTCACAGCATTCACAGCCATTGCTTCTGCGTCATCACTTTTCTTCTGTCTGTCCCCGTATGTTGTCCAATTGAAGTCTCAGTTTGGATTAGCTGACCCATTTGTTTCACGCTGTTGCTCAAAATCATTTACTAGACTCCAAGGGATTTTGTTGTTGACATGCATTGGCACAGTGGTGGCTTGGCTTGTATCTGGTCATTGGATATTGAACAATATACTAGGCATATCTATATGTATTGCATTTGTAAGCCATGTGCGTCTTCCAAACATCAAGATTTGTGCAATGCTACTTCTTTGTCTATTTGTATATGACATTTTCTGGGTTTTCTTCTCTGAAAGATTTTTTGGGGCTAATGTTATGGTGTCAGTGGCAACACAACAAGCATCAAATCCTGTTCACACTGTTGCTAATAGTTTAAGTCTTCCTGGTTTGCAACTGATAACAAAAAAATTGGAGCTGCCTGTGAAGATTGTTTTCCCAAGAAATTTATTGGGTGGAGTTCTCCCAGGGGAGAATGCAACGGACTTCATGATGCTTGGTTTAGGAGACATGGTATTGCATCATTATTCTCTTGAGTGGTATCATTGCTAGTTCTTAACTGTTTCCATATATTTCGTTGAGTTTATAGCATGTAAAGTCATCGGTAACCATGGAAGGTCACCACTGGTGGTGAAGTTGACGCCTCTAAGCTGACAAGGCTTTGACACCCTCCGTTCCTTTTGTTTGGTTTATCAGTTGTGTTAGAACAAATAAACTCTGTTGGTCTTCTGTGGGATCATACCTTCACATTTTTTATGTGGGTAACATTACCTATTGCTCTGTATCCTTTTAAGGGGAAACCTTGGCCTTTTTATGTTGGAATCTGTACTTAAAAAAAAAAAAAACAATTGTGCCTCAGGCGGTTTTGTTTGTAAAGTTCAACTGGCGTATGTAGTCAGATTTAAATCAAGAACACACCAAGCCCTGAGGCATAGCAAGATACGTATATAATGCTTTTAGGTTAAGTGTGGGTGCCTGCAGTCAGGTAATGAGGTATGCACCTTGCTTTAAGATCTAGACTCAATAGGTACATGTTTTGTGGGGACTGCTCCAAGTTTCACTAAAAAATTTAAGTAAAGGACAATATTTCCCCTCTCACTAGGAAAGGTTGGATTGAGTAAGCTTAACTTTTTAACCAAAACGCATGAATATGCTTGAATCTTATAATTATAATTTTTTGCTATGCTCTGTAGAAATATGTCTCATTATTGAAAAATTAGACTTTGATCATGCTATATTCTATGGTTTTACCATTGAATACTTCGATAGGATCTTTCAAGATCATGCTTTGCATCATTGTGTGTGGGTGGGGTGTAGCAAATCAGACTTAAGGATCTAGAAATTTGATTCAGTTGTATTTGATTATGGTTCACTGATAACTGAGATTGCTTCTCTTAGTTTTGACCAAGGTTATAAAATTTTGAATGATATGATGCTCATGTTTTCCTACTCATCATTTCAGACTTATGTTTATTTATACACCCAGGTTAAAATAGCTTCATGATATTCATGATCATGTGATTCATGTATTTGCAGGCTATCCCATCAATGCTTCTGGCATTGGTGCTCTGCTTTGACCATCGAAAAAGCAATAACACAGTAAATCTTCTTGAGTTACATTCTTCTAAGGGACATAAATACATATGGTATGCCCTACCTGGGTATGCAATCGGCCTAGTTACTGCTTTGGCTGCAGGTGTCTTAACTCACTCGCCTCAACCTGCACTGCTCTATCTGGTACTTCTGTTTCTGCTATTTTTTCTAGTTGTATTACTATTCAGTCTTGCATTTATCTCTTCATAAATGAATTTGAAAGTTAATATTTAGTATTTCCCCCCTTACAATTGAGTTTATTAACCTAAGATGTATTTTTAACAATGGTGAACATGTGATATCCATATACACGGGAATTATGGTGACAGGCTTACCGCCTTACCGGCACTATTATTAGGATTGAAACAGATGATGAATCTAGACATGATGCATATATATGTTTGTGTGTGTGTGCGTTACTTTTTTTTTTTTTTTGTGTGGATAAACCATATATTTCTAATTTTTATTTACTTTTCTATCTCCTTCCTTAACTTCGTCTATGTTGCATAGCTGGTCCCAACACTAGATAAGGGTTGTTTTAGGCCCTCGACAGCCAACGTAAAACTCTGTTAAATTTATATGAGCTTCTGTATCACTCTTAATAAAAAGATCTGAAGGCTAAAAGTGCATTAGATTCAGTTGAAGAATTTTCAGTAAGTTTTCACTTTTCAGGTGACTGAATGGAGCTTGACCTAAGTAGGTTGATATTGTTCAATATGGTTATGGCTTAAAGCCACCAATTTCGTATATGATTGCTCATGTGATGTAATTAGTAAAGCAACATTCACCCATTTGGATCTTGTTATTGTTATATTGCTCATCTTGTGAGAATATACATCCGTCTTATCTTTCTGATGCTATTGTGCTATTGTGTTCGTAAATTTTGCATTGATAGCCTTGGGTCCAAGACTGTTAATTTTTACATTGACATGAATTTTTTCAGTAGTATGGTTAACTGGTGATGATTATTATTACCTTGAGCACTGAAAATTTTGGAAAAAAATGGATCATTTTCCTTGGATACACGGCTTGAAGAATTTGAAAATGAGGCTGTCTTATAATAAATTTTTAGTATAACTATTCAATTCCTGTGCCTTGACTCTTGTGGCATTGCCTTCTCTAAAAGATTCCAACTTTTGATATGCCTTCCATTTCCTTCTACTGCATACGTATTTCTAGGGCATGTATTCTTTTCTTTTTTTAGTGGGTGGGTGTATTTCTTTAGTGTTTGTTCTCAAGTTTTCTGATAACTAGATCACATCTGGAAGAGATTCTTTGAAGGAGTCAATATTGTGGCGCTGGTTGTTGAGTTTTATGAACTATCAATGTGTTGTTATATATTGAAGAGGCTAAGAAAGAACACTTGAAAGGATATTGATTGAATATGTTTCTCTGATTCATTTTAGAGAAAATATTTTTGGGAAGAAATAGTTTCACCTTGTTTTTAACATTGTTGTGCAATATGGCAAATGTAGGTACCTTCTACTTTGGGGCCTGTGGTTTTAGTCTCCTGGTTAAGGAAGGATTTGACGGAGTTGTGGGAAGGAAGCATGCCAACTATTAGTGATAAAGCTCGCCAAATAGAAATTTGATCTTTCCATTATTATAATTATCTTCTTGGAGGCCAAAGGCTAAGGCCTGATGACTGGTTTTTACTGCTTTTTATTTATAATCCATTTTAAAATGTTGTATATTCACTGAGATTATTCAATCGTTAAGGAAAGACTTGTGAAAGCTTATTAAATTGTTAGCCCTTTTTTTGCCTTTCCATATGGGATGTTTCTTCTACTTTTATATGCCTACCATAAAAGCTGAAGTATTTGACATGAAACTTAAAGGCATGGGTGATTAGACCCTAGGCCCGATCAACTTGTTCTGGCTCAACTTACATTGGGCTCAATTAGGGTTCCTTTTTTTGATAAAAAAATTGTTCCTCTTCTTCTTCTTGTTTTTTTTTTTTTTTCAATTAGGGCTTCTAGTTAATTGATTTGTGCATGAAGTTTATCAAGTACTACTGTACAGTCTGTCTCTATGGGCTGAGGGTAGTCTTTTTCTTCCCTTTGCATAAGAAAAGTTGACATTTTTCAGGTTTAAATTGTATCGGCATCTTTTAAGTATCTTTTTCAAAAACATTTAGGGTGTGTTTGGTTCGAAGGGAAGGGGAAATTTTAAAAAGTTGAATTTAGAAAAATTAGAGAAGGAGGGTGAAAAGTTTTCAATTATTTTTTTTACTCTTTTATCTTACATATAATATTTGTTTAATAATTATAACTCTATTTTTTTCAATTTTTTTAAAATTCATTTTAAAAATTTTTTCCCCTCCCTATCCCTCCCTCCACTCCCTTTGGGCTCAACTTTAGTATCCTATCATTAACAATTAGCATTTTGAAGCATTTTTTTAAGCAATTTTACCTTTAAAGTATTTTTGATGAGTATCCTAAATCTAGAATATTAAGTGTCAAAATGTTTTAGAATGCTTGATGTGTCAAAAGTTATGTGAGTATTATTTTAGAATATGGGGTATTGCTAAAAAAAAATTACCATAGGTTGCATTGATCAAACGTTGGTTTAAATATATTTTAAGGTGTTGGATGTAATTTAACCATCTTTTTATTAAATGTTGTCTTTGGTCCTTTTTACAAGAGCTTGATAACTGAATTATTATGAGGTTAAAGAAATCAATCAAAATTAGTTAAATGTAATGAATATGTAAGAAATGATTTTTTTTTTAATTAAGTCCTTATATATAAGAAAGCATATAAGAGAAAAAAATATGAAAGAGAATATATTACAAAAAATAAAAGACGAGGAGATAACATAGAATTTAGTTATGAGTAAAATGGTAAAGATACATTGTATAAAAAAATGGTAAAGACACTGACAACACAATCAACTTATAAAAAAAATTGAAGATGGAAGTGATAAGCTCCTATATTTCATTCATTTCATCACATTTTTCCTCACTCTTGTAAATGATTTTGTGAATAAAAGGTTGAAAGAAACTAAAAGTCAATAGAAAGAAAGAAAGAAAAGAGGAATTTTATATGTGAATGAAATGTGGAGCTTAATGGATATAAACTTGAGTTAATTGTGGAACTCATCAACCCTTTTTCTCTCTCTTGTGTAGGAAGAGGTGGACAAGCGGAAAAGCTGAGAGGAAACCAGGAAAATATAGGAACAGAGGCATAGAAACCAGAAAAGAGGGGAGCTCGCCGTGACCATTCTGCCATTTTAACTTGTTTCCTCGACGTGGCCTTGCCACGGCGAGGTGACGGCGAGCGGAACCTTTCTGCTCCATGTTTTACTTAAAAAAAAGCTAATAGAAGTGGATATAAGCGAGGGTTTCGAAGAAAAAGAGATAGACACACCTAGGCACAAGTTTTGGGAGCTAAGGAGTTGCAAAAGGGAGTTTGGAAACTTTGAGGAGCTTGGAGATTGAAGATTCATACATCTTGGTTTCCCTTCTTCTTCCTTTTTCTCTTCTTGTGTACTATGGACTCTTGTCAAATTTTGGTTTTTGGTTTAGATACATTTATGTGTAACTAAAACCTTTTCTAGGGTTACTTTGAACCATTTTATGGATTGAACTTTGTATTTCCTTTCCTTTAATGCTATGAATGAATTTATATGTATGGATTTGCATCTTACTCTTTATTTTACAAGTGCTTGTTCACCACTTGCTTTGGTTAAATGAAATATTGCTTGAGAAAGTGTATTTTGTTTAAGAACTTGGGTGAAATCATGTTGGGCTTGAAATTTATGGTTTTAAATGGATGGTTAGTTGGTAACAGAGAGATATAGTTACCGACCTAACATTGTCATTATGAGGTTGGTTGAGCTTTGTGACTTGCATTAATTATGACAAGAGATTGTGTAATTAATGCAAGTATAAATTTGATTTTGACTTGAGAAAGCTTTTTCAAATACATTTGAACCCTGAGCTCATACATTAAATCATTAGGATGCAAAGAGGGAAATGATTTAATTAGTTCATGAAGTAAAATGGGGATAAGTAACCCTAGGTCTTCATTCTCTTGAACAAGTGTGTTTAATATTACCTATATATATTTTCATAACTCCGTGCAAGCAACTTTTACGTCTAATTTAATTTCTAAACGTTTCTTACTCATTTCTAATTAATTACTCAATTAACACTCGTTAACTTGCTCAAATCATAATCCTTGTGGAACGACACTTTTTCCTATACTACTTTCTTTTATTTGACGACCCGTACGCTTATGGTAAAGACCGCAAATGGTCGTTAAGTCAGGAAGAGATTCAAATTTGAGGGTATTATAAAAAGGAAAAAACCTATATCCAGTTCCTTAAGTTAAGTTCATCAAGTTCTCCAGTTATAAAATGCCACATGGACTCATTAAATACATCACACGTCGTTATCAGACGCCATTAGCCTTTCACTCTCGTTGTGATCGTCACTTTGGATCGAAGAATTTTGCATTTCTCCACCCTTCTTTCTCTTTACCTACTCGATCTGTGTCCTTGCATTTCACCTCTACCTCCTAATTCATGGCTTCTTGTGCAGCCCCTACCGTGTCCTTACACCTTTCCTTCTCTTTTCCTCAACTTCACCCTCCCAAATCCATTATAAACCGAAACAAGCAAATAAAAAACAAAGGTAATTGAAAAAATGCAACCATGACACTAACAAGTGACACGCAAATCTATATAACATAAAATACTCTTCCACCAAAACACTATTCATTAGGAATTAACGGCTCAGATGATTAGTTATATTCAGATCAATGGGTCAATTTATCACTATTCAAGCGCACACACCTGTATTCTACAATTTTTCCCATCCCAATATTCACTTCAGAGGCAATCATCAAGTGATGGTAGCCGCAACATTTTTTCCAATAATTTAGGGTTTATAAATATTGTTTTCATATGATTGCCTCAAATAAATGAATGGCATATAAATTTCCGTCGACAATAAACGATAGACAGAAATTATTGCAGAATCAAGCAAATACGACGAGGCTATGGTGGGATCAGTCTTATCAGATTTCACTTGGATTTCAATAGAGAAGAATTCCGATGATTGGCGATGTCTCGCCTGTGGGCTGCCAAGAGTTTTTGTTAGAGTGAAAGGGCTGAGATTGCTGGTTTCGCTCTGAATAAATAGTCTGTGATTTGGTGATACTTCTTTCACTTCTGGACAAAAGGTTGAACTCATTTATGGCTCATTTTGTGTTTCTCTCTTCTCTGGAAGACAGTAAAACGCTTCGATACAGAGTGACTACCACTACGAGAGACCAATTGCTTCTGATGATGACGTGTCTAATAAATCCATGTGGAATTTTATAATTGGAGAACTGGATAAACTTAACATAAGGAACTGGATATAAGTTTTCTTCTTATAAAAAAGAGGTGGGAATGGTATATTATAAACAAACACACTAGAAGGTAATTTACAAGATATACAAAACTAGGAATGGTAAATTGTTGGAGCTTCAAAAGGGAAATGTCAATGGAGAAAGCCCCATGTGCGTGGTCCGAATCCGAAGCCTATGGTCTTTTATAAGCAACAGCAACATGCGGTATGATATTTGTTTTCTTAAGACCGAGCATATGCATATGGTATGATGTACTCCTCTAAATTCTAATCCTATTTATTTGGTATTTCCAATATATTTCACACAGACTAAGTAAAACCTTAAACCCCATTAATTCTAACTTGGAATTTGACAACTTCCAACCATAGTTCTATTTAATATCCTCTACATTACACTACATGAAAACAAAGTCAATACATAATAAATGAAGGGTTAAATAGTACATTTACACATAAAATTTAATGACATGCCTTATAAATATGACTAAATAAAACATTCTCTTTATGACCTATGAATATGAGCATAGAAGCGTTCAAAAAGTTCATATTATTGTTTGTATACTTTAAATATACTCCGAACATGCATCATCATGGCTTAGCACGAGTTCCCAAATCTCTCATTTCCCAATTCAGATTATTCTTTTTTTTAAAGAAAATACCCTATCCTAACCCTCCCCATAGAAGGGACTACACACACTCACCACACACACACACATTTTCCCAAACCTGAGAAAATTGATCCCACAACCCCCTCAATAAGGGGGTGGGATTGATGCCATCGGAGCCAAAGCTCCATGGCATTCAGATTGTTATTTTCAAATTAAATATATTTTTCAAGATAAATTATGCGAAGTTTCTAGCAAATAACATTCTTGATAACTATAAGTATATTGTATTATGCTACATGAATATACAGACACAACGACATTTGTTTGGCATAGAACAATTTTGATTAGATCTAACTCTAATTTTTAGTTAGTTCCTTGGCTTATATATAGTAAGCATAATTTAAAGAAACATATAACATAAATTTAAAGTGTAACTCCGATTATTAATAATCAAATAGTAAAATGACCATCAAGACAAATGGTTTTTTATATACTACTATATTGATTACAAATAATATGTAGTTAAAATAAAAGAGTTAAAATTTTGCGTGAAGGGGTTAAAGTGGATTTATAGATCAACTGTAGTACTTTTTATAATTTGTAAAATTACACTCCATTTTGAAATATGAGTTAAACAACTCATTTATAAATATTAAAAAAATTAGTTGACTAAACTATTAGTAATAAATGTGTTGTATTTTTAAATGTCACATTTGACCATTAACCTTATTGATAGAGCACTTTTAATATATGCAATTAATAGGTGTAACTTAAGAAAATAATTTTAAATTTGAAAAACTAAAATGGATTTAAATCTTGCATCCTGAAGTAACATAGGCCCCTCGACTAGTTCTCACTAGAAAAAATTAACGTTCTTTTTACTTAGTATATTTTATATTGATGATATAGATATGTTGATTTAAATATAACTCATTAAAAAACTAGGTAATTGCTTTATTATAATTTCTATTGAAGACTATTGTAATGGTAGTGGGCTGCTATGCTGGGTATCCATCCATTAATTTAATATAATACAATACTAATTTAAATCTACGAAAACTGTTTATAAAGATTATATCCTTGCCTATAACCAATCAATCAACTCATAAGCGCCTTTTTTCATATTAAAACAAAATCAATGGGGCAAGGGTGTGGGCAATTAATTAAGCTTCATAATTGAAACCATAACTAGATAATGACCCACTAATTGTGGATAAAGAAATCGTTATGCAGCCCAATGAAACAAAAAAAAAGTAAAAAACATATAGTGTGTTAGATGTTTGGCTAAAAGCTGTTAAAAAAAAAAAGATGTTTGGCTAAATTACATACCTTCCTTGAATTTTACCTCCTTTAATTTTAAAACCAAATAATAAACACCCTAAACTTTCAATTACTATATGCGAATAACAACAACAAAGTTCAACTTATATGCAAGTAAGCATATTAAATTTTAAGTATGAGAATTATTTGTGTCAATGGAAAATTTTAGAGAGATCCATTATAAGTTACAAAAGTAAGATATAAAATTCAGAGGAGTTATGAATAATTTATCCAAATATTTTAATAGAGGCACTCTCGCTTCATTGTGTTTCTTTTTTGTGTATGTTTAAACCTTTAACCAAGCAAAGCCCTGTTAATGCTGTCTTTGATAAGCATCGCTTTAGTCGTCATCAAACATCAACACTTGTAAGATAATTAATTGTTGCGATGAAATAGATGTTTTTGGATGCTTATGTGATCACTAGCTCATTGACCTTCATTTAATATGTTTATGGAATTTTATTACTATTTCTTCTGCGTCGGAGTTCACTTCATATCTAGCTATCAATATTTTAGAGGCTAAATAAAATTGACAAAAAACAAAGTAATTGTAGCACTACTACTTGTACATGTTGCTAGAAAAGCAGTGATATATAGTCTGACTTCAAAGTATTTATATTAACAACGTCATCATGTATTATAATAAAAGTATCAACGGTGGTTGGGTTGGATGGCTAGCACACACAATACCCCATCCATTCCATAATATTCCTATTATGCTATCTATAGAATATTAGATAGTAAGTCCCACGTCAAGACATAGAGAGATGGATTAAGTGTATGTAATGTTGAGGCGAATATTATCACATTGGTTTTGTCTTATGTGAGAGAAGGACAAACTAAACATATATACAATTAGTTCATATTTTAACATAGTATCAGAGCTATTCGATCAATGTGATGAAAAAGAGAGAAAAAGTATTTGTAGACCTAAAAGTCAACAAATCTAAGACATTAAACATCTTAACTTTCATTTCTTGACATATGAGATATGGTCAAACAGAAATTTTAATGAGGATTAGAATGGTATTAATTGTTATCAAATTTGTGAGTTGACTCTTTTATTTTTTCGTTTTTACAGTTTTACCTACCCAAAACATGTCATGAAACACTTAAATTCGTATTAGTTGTAAACCCATTTAAATTCATGAGTTTACATTTCGAGTTTAGCGTTTTCATGTAACACCCCACCCAAATTAATATTCAAATACTTGACCAAAATGCTATTATAGCATTAAACATCATCATAATTTATAAATAATCCTACCGTCATGACAATTTAATATAAAGTGGCTAAAATGTTCTCAATGAGCACTAGAGCCTCTAAGGAGGCTCTCCTCAAGTGTCTTCCCTTGCTTCCTATTAGATCATTCACCTGGAAAATTGTTAATAATAGGATGAGATCGACATCTCAGTAACTACCGAAAAATCCTAACATACACAAGCAAATCACGTATAATTCTAATTTAACCAATTATACACATGTAGTTCTTCGTACAACTCATAGCTTTCAAATACATATTAGGTACACTCAACATAGGGAAAACATTTCTTTTAATTTTTCAACGAGTCGTACCCATAAATATTTATAATATGCAATATGCAACTCCTTATATCACCGTCCATCCTTATTCCGCTGACTGGAGCCATAGGCTAACACACATTGTCCAACAGAGAACTAATTCATACAACTGAATTATCTCAAGCTCACCAGTACTTAAGATGTATCCGGCCAAAGATACAGAGCTCAAGTCCGGACTATGGCTCCCCTCCTTAAAGAATCACACTAAGGAGGTGTCACATGTCCCACAACCCCAATGCAATCCCGGCCAAAGGAAAACATGGAAGGAGGGGCCCTGACAAATGCCATCCACTGTGCACCGAGTGATGGCTTACCACGTGGTAGTACGGATATCATATATCTCCTCTTCAAATCTTAACCCCTCATGGATGCAAATGCAATCATCATTACACCATAAATAATTTATAAATAATTTTCAGCCCAAATATACTCAGCATACTCAAGCATGCTTAAAATAAAACAAGCGTAATTTATTTTTTATAGCAAATAGACAATAAGCAAGCATGCTTGAAAAGTGATAAACTTATTATTGTGTGATAATTAATTAAAATAAAACCACACATAATTTACAAGCATACGAAAGAAATTTCCAGAGTTACCTGTTGCTCCTTAGCTCACAGATAATCACACAAAGTCACTCCGTAATTCTTAATGAGACTCTACAATATCAATATAAATATCTATTAATATATTGTTCAATACTACCTAAGAGTATTCTAACACAATTTTACCTTAAACTACCCCTAAATATATACATACATTTATTTTTTTTATTCCGGATAAAAATATTACTAAATGATAAATATTATTAATTAAATATTATTTTTGTTGATTATAAACTAATCCCATAAATCCATAAACTCATATCCAACATCCGGAATTACATAATTACCTACATAAAATCCCACTAATTCCAAACTTTATCCATCAATATTTTCTTGGGTCCAAACTTCAGTCGAATCCATCAGTTAAATCTCCTCATATACCTTAATAAACATCTAAAAATTATCAATTTAACCATTAGTACCTCAGATCATCAAAAGTCCTAATTTCTAAAATATCTACAAATCCCAAAAATTCCCAATAATTAGAAAAACCTCCAATAATGAAAAATATATAAAAAGGAACTTATATTCAAGGTCCAAGCTTCAATTTATTAAGCTTAGGACTCCCAAAAATATCAATTTAGACAGAGCCTAATTTTTCAAGTATAGCAAAACGAAAAACTAAAGACATAGGGATGTAGAGGAGACTTACGTGATTCTAAAAATGTGCTTAGTTGGCCGAAAAACTTACTATTCCTAAGTCAACGAACTCTGATAAGTCCAGTGATAGGAATATTAGTGGTGGAGGGAGGGAGAGAGAGAGAGAGAGACGTGAATGAGAGAGTGAGAGAGAGAAAGAAAATGAAGGAGAGCAGGCGTGAGAGTGTGTATATATAATAATTGAAATAGTAATAATAATAATATAATATTTAAATAATATAATATTAATAATAATATAATATATAAATAGTAGTTGAATGTGATTGGTTGAGGAAATAATAATTGAAATAGTGAAGTCACGGGCAAAGATGGAAGAAATCATTGACGCGGAGTGTCGGCAGGAAGGAGGAAAGAGTAGAAAATACACTACTATGCCCTAAAAATTCTCAAATAAGATATTTCTTTTGAACCAAAAATTTTCTTTTTACTCTCAAAATTTTCCCGATAATATCTTTTATTTATTTCCTCCTATAACAACCTCTTTTGAGCCAAAAAAAATAATTTTCTTAAAATTATTATTCTCAATATAAGGGAGAAACTAGGCCTTTAAAATCTTCAAAATCCTTCAAATATTCTCATAATCCATCATTATTCAATAATCAATTCCTAATTAGCCTACTAATCCCCTATTAAAATTTTTAGGATGTTACATTTCACATTTCTACTTTATATAATAATCTTGTTAACTTGCTCTATATCTCATGCTAATTATTTTTATATGACCATTTTAATGAATTTATATATAAATTTTATAGAAATTTCATTATTGAGTTTGATAAAGTATAAATGTTAACATATTCAATATCAACTATTCATAGTTAAACTATATTTAAGATTCAAGTTTACAGTTGGAATTCACATTCATATCACGAGTTTAATTAAACTCACGAGTTTGACAATACTTCATTATTATGTGAGCCGTATAAAATGACAATTTATATTGTTGATTTTATTATAATGTTGACAATATATAATGGAAAGATGAAAATGTTTATCACTTTAAGGAACATATATTTAATGATAATGTTAATATAAGAGATAGTGTTAGAGCATAATTCTTTTTGGATTTATCCATTGCTATCCAACTCTATTAGCAACCGACTAATATGATTTGTATGTAGGAATATATGCCTATAATGGGGGGAACCTCGCTATCTCCAAGTAATTATCTCGACTACATACTCAAGACTTGAACTCGATACCACTAGTTAAGATGGAACAACTCACAGTTAATTGATATAATAAGTGTGGTGGTTGTTAACGAATAATTCTAAACCAAGTGGCATAACACCAAAATGAATCTAGCTCAAAATTATATGGAAATCATGCCTGAGGCATATATGATATATAGGTTAAAATATTAAAAGTAATGTAATGGTCGGGACCTTGTAGTTCAAATAACATTACGAAGCTTCTTTGATGTCTTTTTAAATGCAATATTGCAAGTTCGAACTTCAAACCCTATGTGTGCATAAGATGTGATAAAAATGTAATGAAGTATATAAAGGTGAGTCAGTCCATGAAGGTTGTCAAACTTGTAAGTTTAAGTAAACGGGTGAAAATGATGTAAAATCGGATCGTAAACTAGAATCATAAATTCGTAAGAGTTCATTTTTATTAATAAATACATGTTTAAGATATATAATTAAACAAGAAATACAAAAAACCAACAATAATTTGACCTCATTTAAATTTGAATATTTATATTAAATATATAAACATTCATACTTTATCAACCTCAATAAGGAAATTTCTATAAAATTTACATATGAATTTATTGAATATGATCAAATAAAAATAATTCACATAAGATTTAGAGCAAATTGACAAGCTTATTTTGTGAGATAGAAACGTAAAAACGGTAAACTCGATATGAAAACTCATGAGTTTAACCAAGTTTACACATAATAAAAATTTAAGTGATTAGTGACATGTTTTGATTAGGTAGAGCCATAAAAACAGTAAAATCAGAAAGTCAAATCACGAGTTTGACAACAATGAATCTATGCAATTAAGATCATGTAATAAATGTACAGTCCTTTGTGCCCATTTAGCTAGTCTTAGACCCCCTCTGTTCCCCTTTTACATATACTAATAAAATATGTTGGAATCATTTATTATAGGTAGATTTAGTAAGATTTTTCATATTTACCCCCACTTATTTATTATATACACTTTCTCTCATCTCTTTTCATCATTTAATATACAAGGGCATAAATTAAAAACAAGCATTTATTACTATGATTTTTGTATATTATCTTTTATACTTTGGACCAAAAAATTTGCCTTGTTACCTCGCTCTTATATTTTGGATCGGATGGAGTATTGTATAAAAGAGTGTTTATAGTAGGAAATCCTGAATATTTGTATAAAATTTTAGGGAAAACACATTGGTAGGTGCCTATACTTTTATTTAATTTTGATTTTGATATCTAAGTGTATTTTTATCTTAATCAAATGCTTTAATTTTATTTTGTAAACACCATTAACTCATATATAAAGGCTAATCATGCTAAGGGAACAAAGTTAGATGGGCTCATAGTGATAATTTATAATTTAATTATGAAATAGAAATCTATCGGCACCAAAATTAAAATTGAATAAAATTATAGGTACCAACAAGTAGGTTTTCCCAAACATTTAAAAGAGGAGCTATCAAAACGTTGCAACTTAATCATCCCATAATGAATTAATTAGTTAATCAGGAAGGAGGATCTAAGAAGGAATTATTTAATGATTTAACGAGGATTGAAAGTGGTTTCGTGATGAGGCAGACACTGATGTGTTAAAAGGGGTCGACACATGGCCAATTCACATGTCACTTTAAACTGAAGAAGCTATGCATAAACAATTGTTATAGAGAAGCATGTGGTTGAGAGGGCTTTGGGCTATAGTGTGTTTAATTACTGGTGAGTTTGGTTTCATTCATTTTGGTTTCACTCAATTAAATGATTTTGAACAGTATAAAATAAATATGTGAGAAAAATTTTGTCTAAAAAAGTACCCTTTTAAGTGCTCACATGTTGGCCATTTTAGTTGCTAATTCAATGTGATTATATGCATACAAAGGCACTCATGTTTTAATTAAATTGAATGCAAAAACAAATACAAACTTAATTCATTGGGTTAAGGTGCATTTTGGCCAAGGAGTGTCTGGCACAATTATCAATTGAAGGGTTCTTGTATGCCAACCAACTTTTAAAATGGATCAAATTGGTCAACGCCGTTAGGGCCAAGTTAATGGCTCTATTTATGCTGACGTGTCATGACATGTGTCAGCTAGCATGTTGACATGGCAAGACACATGGGTTAAGGTGCATTTTGGCCAGTAAACTATTGGCCCAAGAGCGTCTGGCACAATTATTAATTTACATTGGCCAAAATGCACCTTAACCAATTTTTAACATATATTAATTTATATAATCTCTTAAAATTAGTGAACTACGCGTTTTATTATCGCATATCTTAGCAAATATCCATACTAATTCAAAATTTAAACAATGTCCATACACCTAACTTGCAGAGCACTGATGATGACGAGTTGACAAGCGTGTTTGTGGTTGCAGATGCGAGCAAGAATGGGGGAGGTGAATGTTGAACGCGAGCGGCTAGGGCTTCAAGAATGGGGAATCAAGATTGATTGTTATTTGCTGACCCATAAAAATAAGATTATAAATATGTAATATAAATATATAATATACAATATATATCAAAATATTATAATTATAATAACATATTAACATGTAATATAAATATATAATATTATTTATTTTACGGGCAGGGACGAATACTCTACCTGATGCCCAACCCGCATGCAAACATGTCTGGCCTAAACATGCCCTTTTTATATATGGCTTCTTTTTTTAGGTTGGATCAGGCATTTTTTGTCCAGGCAGGAACTGGCGCCCTGACAGCTGGGCTATGTGAACACCCATATTACTTGCACCTTAGTATTTCTTTTTTTGTTGTTGACTGTTGCAGTTTAATTTATTGTGCATTTAACTCCTAATTAGCCCGTATATTGAGGACATCAGACGTAGTATTATACTACATCTGATCCTTAATAAAACGAGTAGTTCACTAATTTTAAGAGATTATATAAATTAATATATGTTAAAAATGGGTTAAGGTGCGTTTTGGCCAATGTAAATTAATAATTGTGCCAGACGCTCTTGGGCCAATAGTTCATGGGCTAAAATGCACCTTAACCTATTTTTAACACGTGTTTCGCCACGTTAGCATGCCAGCTGACACGTGTCTCGCTACATCAGCACAAACGGCAGCCGTTAACTGGGCCCTAATGGCGTTGGCCAATTTGATCCATTTTAAAAGTTGGTTGGCATACAAAAACCATTCAATTGATAATTGTGTCAGACTCTCCTGAGCCAATAATTCATTGGCCAAAATACACCTTAACCCTAATTCATTTATTTGTTTTGATTAAAATTTGGATGAATCAATCATGGATGCCTTCAGTTCTGCTATACATAAGAGAATTATTGGTCGTTGCCATGTGATGTAATAACGATAAAGCCATAAAGCATACTCATCACACCCATTAACTATTTACAAATTCCTTTAGTTAATTGGGCATCTCTTCCATAAAAAACAATAGGTTAATGTACGAAAATATACCATGCGAAAAACAATACAAACTCTCCAATCTACAAATGTCTGTTAAGTAGGGATTTAGGTTTCATATGTTGTGCCACATGCAAATGGGTTTGGAGTAAAAATATCTAGAAGTATATTACATTATGCTGAAATTTTGCTTATCAACACTGACTAAAATCATCAAAATACGTGTATATTATAAATCACTTATACTCGCCTCTAATAAAATAAAATAAAATAAAATAGGAAGAAACATAAGACAGTGAAGCGATACTTTTATTTAGGGTTAAATGTTATATTTGCCCTTGAAGTGGGTAAGGTGTACTATATCTGCTCCTGAAGTATTTTTGGGTCCAAATGTGCCCTCGAAGTATGAAAATGGATCAATTTTGCCCTTTAACCGTTAGAATATTAGCAGTCAACGTCCACTATTTGGACCAAAAAATACTTCAGGGGCATATAAGTACATCTTGCACACTTTATGGGCAAATATGACCTTTAATCCCTTTTATTTATTGAATGAACTCTTTAAGGGTACATTCACACAAATTGAGACAAAATTCCTTTCATATATTTATCTTGTAAATGGTAAAACCATGTTAAAATAGTCTATTTTAAAGTTTTCCAAATGAGCCTTAAGTAGGCCAAGTTACATGAAAATTAAATATTAAATAATACTATAATAAACCCACCACTTAAAACTCAACTAAATACATAAGTGTGGGTAACATTATATTCATGCAGTCAATCTTTTCCTAACATGCATCTAATGGGAAACTAATAACCATATGGGACATTGGTAACAATGACATCAACAAATTAGCAACAACCTCTTGTAACCGTCTCATTAGATACATTTGGAAACAATGTAAATAGATCGTTTCAACCAACCCTCTTAAAAGACAAATTCAACACTTATGTAAGAACGTTTTGAAATATTACATTATAAATCAATTTTTTTTTTCAGTTAATTGAAATAGGGTTAATATTCATAAAAAGTTCGTTAATAACCTATAAAAAGGTTTATATAGTGGATTACAATTTTTTTTTTCTAGAAATGGTCCTATAATTAGAATTAAGACAGAAGTAAAATTACACTATACTTAAGGATGGATGTGAACAAACTCCTCACAAAATACTTTATAAATGGATCTTTTACACCATAACCCAACAATAGTTAAGGTCATTTATATATATTCCAAGTTGTTCAATTGTGAGATTTATTCATAGAAGTCGAAGATGCAGTTGGAAATATTCAAAGATTCTTTGCCATCATGAGCTGAGATGTTCTGAGAGAGCCAAGCAGAGATGGGTGTGTTGAGGGATTTTTAATGAATTGGTTGACTCTTTATTACAATCTCTTCATGTTTTTTTTTTCTTGTGGACTGACCAATCTCTTCATATTTTAATGCACCATCCTATCGCTATCATGGTGACGACTATACCTCCATATGTTACAGCATGTTATGTTTTTGTTTTGCTATCACACCATGTTTGGGTTCGAACTTGTCTAGGTATCTAACAACTCCTTTGACACAGGACAACCCGATTTATTAAAAAATAAATAAAAAGGTCCATATGTAAAAATCACAAACTACTTGAATTCAAATATCACTATTTTTTATATGAAATCATACAGAAATAAAATCATACAGAGTATTGTTACTTTTTATATATAAAAACACAATTAGTTTTTCTGACCAATCAATTTGTAAACTAGATTTTTTTACCTTTTTTTTGAAATAAAAGATATTGGTTATTTCATATATATTTTTTTTTAAAATAAACAATTTTATCCTTCAGTTTCCTCATAGATAGAAGCAATTTTGCATTGCTCTTGCAGGGAATATCTGTTGCTAATAGTATTCTTCTCCATTTTTTTTGCGAATATATCCTCTATAATTGAGAAAGCATGTGAATTTCTTAATGTTTATTTTTTTTAAAAAAAAGAGAAAATTAATCAATTTTTTTCTTAATTTTTGATAAAGTATCTATATTTCTTTCTTTTTCTAGTTTCTTTTAGTTTTACCTAAATTTTAGTCATATCCCTATTATTGTTTTCTTTTTATCATGTTCCTATTATTTCACCTAATTTTCACTTAAAAAACAATAAAATTGTGAAGATATAAAAAGGTAAAATTTCATGCATCTCAACTTCGCAAGATTTTCTACCTTACTTTTTTCCATTCAGAGTGCTCTCTCTCTCTCTTTTTGTTTTCTTGATTATTTATACTTTTATTAATTGTTGTTAAAATACTACTCCATCTTTTCTTTAACATAATACATACTCTAAAAAAGTAGTTTTGGTCATTTTTCTAAGACATTTGTTAATTTCAAAGAAAGAAGTAAATATTTTTTATATATGCCTATATTTAATAACAGCACCTCTATATATTAGAATTAAAATGATGTTCAACATTAAGGATATTTTCATAGGCTCAATAAGTTAATACAACATTTGATCCTTCTGATTCATTGTCATTTTGTATTGTGACCCACACTGTGTCAAATTACAAATACTCCCTCCAGTCCTAAATATAAGATTACTTTGACTTTTTTTATGGAAGTTAAGGAAGCAAATTAGACCACTAAATTATAACATATGTCACATGGAATTAGATTATAGGTTAGTTTATAAGTAGAATAAATTAGTTTTGAGGAAAAAAGATTTTTTTTGGGACTGAAACTACTTTTTTTTTTACTGGAAAAAAAAGTCATAAAAGTCAAAGTGGTTTTATAATTAGGAACGGAGGGAGTATATGTTTTGGTTATTCAATATTCTTTTCATTTTAAGATGTTGATTTCTACATTTTGATAAAAATCTGGACTATTTCACCTTTTAAGAAACAAACCATGATTTTTTCATCCGAGAGAAAAAATTAAACAACCTATGATTTAAAACTTTAAGAACTAAAACTATAACTATTATGAAGAAAAGGAACTAAAACTATAACAACCAATCACTATATTAATTTTTATATTTTTTTACAAAAGTGAATTATGTAGTAGTAGCGCTCATTTGGGTTGGAAGGGAGTTTTGATTTTCCACCTTGGCATAAAAAAAAAACAATTCTTTCCATTGATGCTTATCCATTATCCACTACCAATTCTCCATCTCTCGTGTCTTTGTCTTATATGCCTCCCTCAAAATCGTTTATTCCAAGAGTTAAATTTTCTTTCTGCCTATATTTATTTTATTTTTTCCTCTTTCCTTTTTGGGTTAGTGGGGTTTCCATCCGTTCAGTTACTACGTCCTCACATGCCTCCCTCCCCAGTTACCACCTCACTTGTCTCCCTCCCCAGGTCTCTTATTAGACTAACACCATTTTTCTAATTAATAAAGATTAACGATAACAAAAAAATTGGTCATTTTACGGTTATTTTTAAATTTCGTGCTATAAAAAAGTTTTGGCGTTTATTGACAATATGCACAGACAGGAAAACGCAAAATAATATCAGTGATTATAATTTTGTGCTATTTGTAGTTTTAAAAAAAGTACGGCACTTATTTCTTTTCATGGACAATATGCATGGACTAGAAAACGCAGAATAATAATAATGATTAAGATACAATTTAGTCAATTTTAATTTTCTCAATGATAACCAAGTCACCAAGTTGTTAAATGAGAATTAATAATAAGCAACTTGAAACTCCATTTACCCACTGGCTTTTCATCATTTTCAAGTTGTTTTAACTTGTTTGTCTTATACTTTAATTTTCTTATAAAACAACTGTGGTTATAATAAGATTTTAAAGAATTGTTTAAGTTTTAAACATAAAGTATACAAAATCCTCTTTTTATAATTATCATAAATTAATCAATAAGCAATTGGAGCTCCCACTTTTTGCTTAGCTTTTTAATTTTAAAATTTTAAATTTCAATATGTTATTACTAAGTTTGTCGGATCCAGTAAAAAGTGGCAGAAAGGAGTGGTGTTAGATTCCGATTCAACCACCTCATAATTTTGGCGACCCCGACTTCATTTATTTCTAAATTATAATTGCATTTTCTTTTTAACACAAACAATTGGTGATACCGTCACTAACTCACTATGAAATGCTGCCAAAGAAGGCAACTATGAAAAGGTATTGATTAAGAAGTTTTCCTATTTTTGTTTTGAGACAATTGAATTTTTTTTCTTCTTTTTAATCGAATTGGCCAAGTTATATGTTATACACACACACACACACACAATGAAGAAGTTATCTCAATAAACATATTATACATGTTTTAAATTTGCATAAATTTCTTTTGAAAATAAAGAATATTATATAGAATTCTTTTGGGTTTTACTTAAATGACAACGACATTTTTTTTAGTAAAAGTACTTGCGTGGTATTTTAACAAAATCTGGGGAACATTTGTATGATTTTTACATGATTCTAAATAATTTACAATAATTTTGAAAATAAATTAGAGCTTTCTATAATTACAAAAAAATCTAACAAAAATTGTAGAAGTTGTTTTACATATATTGTTTTAGCTTTTACACACAAAAACTAATCATAACTAATATATACTACCCAACAAAAATTATTTAAATATAAATATTACTATAAAGTCGCAACTTGATCTCAAGATAAAATCAATTCTATTTTGATTGGTGAAATTAATAATTCTCTGGAGCTATTGTATGAAGAAAAACTAGATGGAGATTTAATAAAAATATGTTTTGTCCTTTTATATAGTAGTACTTTTCTATTTATGTTATTTAAAAAGAAAATAAAAAGGAAGAATAATTCAGTTTGGACTTTGCAAGCATTAAAGTTTGAAAGCGAAAAATTTATAAAAAAGGGTTTGAACGCGAAAAATTAATTGCAACTTAAATCATTAGGGGCGAATTAAAATATGAGATCCTGAGAGATGCTATACATTGACATAATTGATTGTTAATTGTATGTAAGAAAACGTTGTTAAATGAAATTCCTCATCAAAGAGCCTTATTTTTGTTGTGGTGACGGAAATAACAAATTCAATAATATTTCCTATTTTCAAAACATTTTTTAAAATAAAAAAATTGTATGGTAACTAGTTTTTAATCAAGTGTTTCATGGAAAAACAAAAATCTATTCTAAAAATTCTGAACATTAAAAAATAGAACAACTTTTATAAGTTTTCTTATTTATTATTCTTCAAAATTGGACAAAAAGTGGAGAACAACTCTATATCATTTGTTAGAATCCTTTAATTAATTTTTTAGAATAATGATTCAAATAGTTTTTTAAATAAGAAGATCATATTGGGAAAGAATTCTCCCTTTTATTCAATAGTCCAGGTTGTTTTATGTTTTCTTTTGAATCAAAACCAAATCAAATAATGTCGTAGACCAAGAAAAAATATAATAATAGAATAATAATAACACAAGAAATCAACAAATATCATATTTTCTTTTCTGAAATCCGAGTAGATAAGCCAGCATTGTCTGTAGTTTCCGTCCTGGGACTCCACCAGCTTTGCTTAGTGGTTTGAAAATGTTGCAATCAAAATGACAAATCATTGAGAGCCCCACAAATTTTCAATTTTTTAATCTTCCTTGTCCCAACTTGCAAAGTGGCCCTCAACTCAATTTTTAACAATGGAATCATCGTATTCTCTCTGCAATTTTGCCATTTTACCCTTCCTGTTTCCCCTTACCTTTCTCTTCCACAAAGATCCCATCTTTCGTCGGAAAATCGATACCCCACAAAATGTCAGATTCCGACGATGAAAACCCAGAACTTTCTCCTCAATCAAAGCCCGCCGCCACCGCAGAACCTGGTTCTGTAATGGATTTCGAACTCGACCTTGAGGGTTCTTGGCCTTTAGATCAGATAGCTTTCTCTTCTAGTAACCCCATGTCTCCTTTTCTGATTCCTGCCACATCTGACCAACCTTCTTCTCCTTTATGGGTTTTCTCAGATGTTGACGATGATAGGCAAGCTAAGCTTGCTGCTTCGGCCCTCTCTGATGTTCATCGATTGCTCTCCTGTATGGGTTTTTGTTCTTTTTTTCTCCCTCCTCTTTTTGGATTCGTTGTTGAATGGATTTTGCTGGTTTCATTCATCTTTTCTAGTTGGTTGCCAATTGAAAAAGCTACCACTGAACGGTGTTTAGACTTTAGTTGACCTTAAAATATGAGAGGGTCAGTGATTTTATTTTTGCAACTTGGAAGTTCCTATTTTCCTTCTGATCCCTGCTGCCTTGGAGCTGTTTTTTTGGAAACTGAGAAACTTGATTCAAAGTCAGAAATGAAATAGGAATGGAGCTCTGGCACATTGATTGTGGTTTCTTTGCATCTCTCAATTCAGTGAAGTTTGTTGCTTGCCTTTGATTTTTAGTCTCCTGTCGTATAATTCCTTTCTTCAGTGTTAGAGCAAGCTGATATTCACAGGATGAATATTGGTTATACTTTCTTGTTCATTAGGCTTTAAATTTTGCCTATATCTTTTAGATCTCATTATGCTGGATTGCAGTATTTATACATTTCGAAACGTAGAATTTATACTGTGTCTGTGATATTGAGCTCGCTGTTGCTAAAACTTCAAACTGTTATGGTCAGCTGCATTTCTTCTGACTGAAGTTACCGTTTTCAGGCAATTCGAATTCAGTAGCTGAAAAACCAGTGGAGAACGAGGAGACTAAGAAAACCCCTTCATCCTTCGTTTCCATGCCACCAATACCATTAGAAACTCCAGAATGGTATTGTCTGATTAAAGAAAGGATGACACAAGCACTAAGGTACTTCAAAGAATTGGCTGACCAGAATGTTCTGGCTCAGGTTTGGGCACCTGTAAGGATGGGGAACCAGTATGTCCTTACAACTTCAGGGCAACCCTTTGTTCTTGATCCACATAGTAATGGACTCTATCAATATAGAACAGTCTCACTGATGTACATGTTTTCAGCAAGTGGGGATAATGATGGAATCCTGGGGCTTCCCGGTCGTGTTTTCCATCAGAAGTTGCCAGAATGGTCTCCCAATGTTCAATATTATTCTAGTAAAGAATATCCCCGCCGAAATCATGCTCAACATTACAATGTTCGTGGAACCGTGGCTTTGCCTGTGTTTGAACCTTCAGGGCAGTCATGTATTGGTGTGCTGGAGTTGATAATGACTTCTCAGAAGATTAACTATGCCCCTGAGGTTGATAAAGTCTGCAAAGCTCTTGAGGTTGGGTTTCTTCCACCCTTGTTTTCCATATTAAGTTTTGTGCTTTGCTCATGTGGTTGTGTCAGTTTCATGTGCACTGCGTGATGGTCATACATTTTCAAAGTTGATTTCCAAATCAACCATGACTTTTTATACTCACGATCATAGCATATTGGAAAATATTCTATGATTATAAACATTTATGAGATTCCTCAGTCACCTGCTGTCAGTTTTCCTGCAGGCAGTTAATTTGAAGAGTTCAGAAATTCTGGAACATCAATTCACTCAGGTGATTTTTAAATATTAGTATTCATATCTGATGTATATTGAAAGGTGTATGTATATTTTGGTGTTGTATATCTTACCCCTCTATTCTCACAGATATAACTTGGCAATGCTTTTGAACCAGATTTGTAATGAAAGCCGTCAGAATGCATTAGCAGAGATCTTGGAGATATTGACAGTGGTCTGTGAAACTCATAAATTACCTCTGGCCCAAACATGGGTTCCCTGTAGGCACCGAAGTGTTTTGGCCAATGGTGGTGGCCTGAAGAAGAGCTGCTCCAGCTTTGATGGTAGTTGCATGGGGCAAGTTTGCATGTCTACTACTGATGTTGCATTCTATGTCATAGATGCTCATATGTGGGGTTTCCATGAGGCCTGTGCTGAGCATCACTTGCAACAAGGTCAAGGGGTTGCTGGGAGGGCATATTTGTCAGGCAACATGTGCTTCTCTGGGAACATTACCCAGTTCTGCAAAATTGAATACCCGTTGGTACATTATGCTCGAATGTTTGGTGTAACCAGCAGTTTTGCTGTCTGTTTGCAAAGCTCTCATACAGGACGCGATGATTATATATTGGAGTTCTTTCTACCTCCGAAGGTCACAGACTTAAACGAACAAAAGACTATGTTGGGATCTATAGTAGCAACAATGAAACAGCATTTCCATAGTCTTAAAATAGCTGCTGGTCTTGAACTCGAGGAGGAATGTTCAGTTGAAATCATTGAAGCAACGGATGAAAGGGTTTATTCAAGACTCGAATCTATTATGATTACCCAACCTACTAAATTGCCACATGGACCTGATGCCTTGCCAAATATGGGGGAGATTTTACCACTGGATGCATCAGATCAGCAAATGACATTCTTAGATGATATGAATGGTGGAGGGAGTCTTGGTGACACAGCTGGTGGAACCTGCGATCAGATATCCCCCTTGGAGACTAAAAACATAAAGAAACCCTCAGAGAGAAAACGGGGAAAAACAGAGAAATCAATTAGTCTTGAAGTCTTGCAAAACTATTTTGCTGGGAGTCTTAAAGATGCTGCAAAGAGTCTTGGCGGTATGCTCATGATCTAAATCATTGTTATTAGAAATGTTCTTGCTTCTTTATGAATCTGCTGCTAATTGAAACTTATATTTATTGAAGAATATGCATCCGGAGCATGTAAAAGCTTACTGTTTTTGATTACCAATAGTTGCTCATATTTTAATTTATAAAAGATCTTTTTCCTGAGAGTATGTTAACACAGATTTACTGGAGAAATGGTCTTTTCAGTGAAGTTTCTCTTATAGATTTACTAATGTATTTTTATATTTTAAAGCTCTTGTGAGTCAATTAGTCTGTAAACTCACCTATTGTTTTTGGGATTGGAAAGCTCTTCTCTTTGAAAAATCCCTTTTCATAAATTTTTCATTCTCACGCACATTCTTGCTGTGCAGTTTGCCCTACTACGATGAAGCGCATCTGCAGGCAGCATGGGATATCCCGTTGGCCGTCACGGAAGATTAACAAGGTTAATCGTTCCTTGTCCAAGCTCAAGCGGGTCATTGAATCAGTCCAAGGTGCTGAAGGAGCATTTGGTTTAAATTCTCTCAGTACCAGTCCACTTCCCATGGCCGTTGGTTCCCTTCCTGAACCTTCAAACAAGTTCTGCCAACAAGCCTCGCCAAGCGCACAACTAGCAGAACCACAGATGAAAGAGAGCGAATTGGATGCCTCCAAAGTATCAGAAACTAACAGGCAAACTGAGGTAGACCGTCATTTGTTCGGAGGAAGGGTACAAAGTCCTGAGACACATGAGAAAAGTGGGTCCAGTCAGGATTTTAGTAAAGGCCATAAAGGACCTAGGACAGGGAGTGCCTCAAGCGAAGATGGGGCAAACCCTGGTTCTCATGGTTCGTGTCATGGTAGCCCCCCTATCGAAAGCTCACCTCCAAAAGATATATTCGTTACAACCCATAATGATCAGTATGTTGTGGCTCGGGGATCGCCGGAGTTGCCGCCAGCAATTAAACAGAATAGTCTTCCTGGGTATGCCGTGCCCAGCCTTATGCCCACAGAAATTCAGGAGTCATTTGGAGGAATGCTGATAGAGGATGCAGGTAGTTCCAAAGACTTGAGAAATTTGTGTCCAGCAGTAGCCGATGCCAATGTGGAGGATCACTTACCAGAAGCTTCTGCAGCTAATCCTCCAGGCTCTGACTTGGGTTTTAAGCAATGCACCAACACTCTTGGTGAAACGATGGCACCTTTTGCAGCTCGGAGAGAAATGAAGACTGTGACTATAAAAGCAACATACAGAGAAGATATCATACGGTTTCGCATCTCCTTTTCCTCGGGTATTGTGGAGCTGAAAGAAGAAGTTGCCAAAAGACTGAAACTAGAGGTAGGTACCTTTGATATCAAGTACCTGGATGATGATCAAGAATGGGTTTTGATAGTCTGTGATGCAGACCTTCAAGAGTGCATGGATATCTCTAGGTCATCCGGTACTAACATAATCAGGCTTTTGGTACATGATATAACTTCCAATCTCGGAAGTTCATGTGAGAGCTCAGGGGAGTGAGGAATAGCTGTACATAGGTTTTGTTTGTACTCAGTCATTTAGATTCTTGTAGTCTTAGGAGAAGAATAATAAAATACTAGATTTTGGTTTCAGATTTATTGAAGTTGTAAGAAGTTTAACATTTTTATCACTCAACTGTTAAATTGACTCTGAGGTAAAGTATTCTTGGATGATACATCTAATGCGATCAGCTATAAAATAAGATCATAACGACTTTATCTTTAGAATTAGACACGTGTCGTCTTAAAAACACAGAGAAATGTGGACAAAATCATGGTCATAACTCATAACTCTTTACTAACTCTTCAAGTAGATTGTTAACTTTATAATGTTCTAAAGTGTAGGTTGCTACTTCAAGTCATACCATTTAAGATGCCATCGTTGACTTTCTCAGAGTCGTTGAATTTCTTTTAAAAAATTCGACAGCAATAGATTCAAATAACTATTATATTCATGATTGTGATTTGGCTTTGGGGACAACGTGGGGAATCCATCGAACACTCGCAGTTAAGTTGGAAAGAAGTTATAGTTTACGGTTACACCATAATTTTTCTTACTCTGACGAAATAAACATCGTGTGCTGTTCAAGTTGCCAGCTTGCAATTTACCTTGCGTTTGACTAAAAATCAGACATAAAAAATTAGTAAGACTAAACTAGCTTATAATTTTTTTAATGTTCAAAACAGAATATATCTTTTCCGGCTAACCTTACCAAACATCACTAAGAAATTTGTCATTGTAAAAAAACATGAAAAAAAAATCATTAGAACAAAATGTTACGCGCTTAAAAAAGGATTAGTGCATTTACGAATGAACTTGGCTTGCTTCTTTGATGAAACAAAGTTCGCGAGCCCATAACTGTTTGGAATGACACCTAAAATAAAGGGTAGCTATATGAAATTAAAAATAGTACAGTTTGATTTAGCCAATGTTTTTTCCCAATCCATAAACTGTAATTATTTCTCAACCGAAAATGTCCTTAATACTGGAACCCAATGAAGGATAAATCTTAAATCCATGCATGTTCACTTTCAGCTTCAGTTTAGTTTCCATATTGAAACCCAATGAAGGATAAATCTTAGATCACAGGCAAAGGTTGCCTGAATTTGAGCTGAACAATGAAGCTGACAGACACTATCTAACTCGGCCTATAATAGTCTAATAGATCAAGAAGCCTGTATTTAATTGGTAACTGGCTCCCAAAGCAGGGGAGACATTAAAGGCCAGCTTAATATAATGTCCCCATAGTAGTATAGTCTAACATGAACCATTTTGTAAGGGGGACCAAAACCTATAATTTTAAAATGTAAAAACTAAAAATAAAATGACAACAAACTATAAAGATTAAACACCATATCAATTATCTTGATTCTTGCACCAGAGAAAAAGTTTGCCGACATCATACTTTGTCTCCTAAACCTGCTACTGACGCTAACAAATATGCTTTAAAAAAATCAGAAGACTTAGAACTCTGAATTTGAACATGAACTCTGACTTTGGACCTTTAGCACAGATGGTGCGGTGTCTCACAATAGTTAAACCCGTTTACTATTTCTTCCTTAATTCCTTCATGAACTTTCTTCCTCAATTCCTTTATATTATTCAGTATTCCCTGTAAATAGTTAACCCATTTATTCCAATAGTTAGGGTCATCTTCATCTACATCTAAAAGGTTCTATGTCTCCACCATTGTTGTAACCACTATTAAAGGCACCCCCTCTGTTCATATCCTCCCTTCTCTTCTTCCCTAATCCCGTACTTCCTCTTTTAGTTCCCTCACTAGACTTCATTATCACTCTTAAATAGCTCGCTTTATGTCTACCCCCCGATGGACCACCATCAGAACCACCATTAGCCGACAATACCATCTCACACAAACCCTAAATTATTTAAACAAAATTTTCAATTTCAACACACACACACACACAAAAAAGAGGCAATGGGCGATTTCGTAAAACCACTGTAGACAGGAACAATTTAAACAAATACAACACACATTCCAAAATTTTTAAGATTCCATACCTCTTTCTTCCGGATGAATCTCTGCTACTTCATCTTCTCCACAATTCAAAGCGAATCAAAAGTGCATGCAACCCACTACTACTCGCTTGTTGTCTCTTGTTGTCTCTGGAACTCTTGAGTATTCCTCTCTTGCCCTAGCTTTTCAGAGTCAACCTTTCTAGAATGTTGACCATTTCATCTTGCTAATGGCGTACATTTTTTTCACTTCATTTTATCTCCACCTTGCTCTCATATGTCTGCCACCTTATAGCTGCTCTTCCACGTGCCTTCAACTTTAATTGCCACTGTGGACATGTTCACAAACAAGTGTTCAATCTAACAATCAATGTTCTTTGACCGTTAAATGGGGGCGACATTGTTACGATTTACTACTCTCGGGGTGGATTTGCTACTTAACCCAGAAAGAAAATATAAATAAGGAAACTTAATTACAGGTTTCATGTAAGGGATTTAATTAAGATGAGGTCCTACGAAATCACGTAATTAATCTGATGTCCCTGTCAGAAACTTGTGAATGGCAGGCCAAAAGTTGTTTTCGTGAGGTACGATAACAACTTTTGAAAATGTGATAACAACTTCGTGAAATCTGAGATTAATTACGTAATTTTGTAGGAGTTCATCTTAATTAAGCTATAATATATACTGTTTTGTGTATTACAGGATGGAACTTAACCAAAATAAACATGCCATAAAACAGTAAGAAATCATCAACTTTGGCAGGATTCAACTGGATGAATGAATTGTTGGCAAAAATTAAAAAAAAATATGAATTAAGGGTAAAGGTGCAAATTTACCAATGAACAATTACGCGAAGTGTATCTGGCACAATAAAGTGTTTTCGGGTGCTTAATTAACAATGAAGTTTTAAAATAGGAGCAATATTGCCAACGCCGTTAGTAGCAGTTGGACGGCCATTAATTGAGTCACACGTGGCGCCACGTGTGTGTTGTAACATCCTAAAAATTAATTAAGGATTTATGGGGGTAAATAGGAATTGATTAATGAGAAATGATGGATTATGTGAATATTTGAAGAATTTTGAGGTGTTTTTGAGGATTTTAAAGGCCTAGTTTTTCCCTTATTTGGAAGATAATAATTTTTGGGGAAATTATTTTTAGACTCAAAAGAGGTTATTGTGGGAGTAAATAAATAAAAGATATTATAGGGAAAATTTTGGAAGAAAAAAGAAAATTTTTTGTTCAAAAGAAATATCTTATTTGAGAATTTTAGGGTCTAATAGTGTAGTTTTCTCTTTCCTCCTGCCGACACATCCTCACTTCAATAATTTCGTTCTTCTTCCCCCGTAACTTTTACTTTTTACTTTTTATTATTATTTTATTATTCCTCAACCAATCACACTCAACTACTATTTATTATATTATTATTATATTATATTATATTATATTATTATTAACATTATATATACACACATGCACACACCTTCACAATTCTCTCTCTCTCGTCTCACGTTCTCTCTCTCTCTCTCGTCTATCTCTCTCTCTTTCTTGCTCTCTCTTTCCACCAATATTCCTATTACTAGACTTATTAGAGTCTGTTAGTATAGGAATAGTAAGCTTTTCGGCCAACTAAGCACATTTTTGGAATCCTGTAAGTCTCCTCTACTTTTTTATGTCATTAGTTTTTCGATTTGTTATACTTGAAAAATTAGACCTTGTCTAAATTGGTAATTTTGGGAGTCCTAAAATTAATAAATTGAAGCTTAGACTTCGATTATGAGTTTTTCTAAGTATATTTTTCATTGTGGGAGGTTTTTCTTAATTATTGGAATTTATTGGATTGTTAGATATATTGAAAATTAGGACTTTTGATGATCTGAGGTGTCTATAGTTAAATTAATAATTTCTAGATGTTTATTAAGGTTTGGAAAATAAATTGTGGATTAAAGAATGGATTTTTGAGGTTGAGAAATAATTTAGGGATGTAAGGTTTAATTTTATTTAGGCTTGAATTTTTATAAATCGTTATTGGAAGGATAAATAATTTTTGGATATATGCATAAATGGAGTAGAGATAAATTTTAGAGATAGAAAGGGAGAATAAATGTTAAATTGGAAATTTAAAATAAATAAGGGCAAAGAAAGGGTAGTAAATAATTTATTTTCCAACATGTGAAATTGTTGGATAAATAATTAATTGTGGTTGTATATATGGTTGTGTAGTGCTTGAATTGCACTAAATTAGCACGGGAGAGCTGCACTATTGTGAGATTGGTGCCAGCTATCAGGTAACCGCTTTCTGCTTGTTTATGTGTGTGTGTGGTGTTAGTAAGTAGTTTGAAATATTATTATTTGAAAATTATGATGTTATATGGAGATGAGATTTTGAATCACAAATTGATGATTAATGAGATATGGAAACGAGGTCTTGTAATATTAATATTTTTATAATAAATGTCCCGTGGAGTATTATTTTGAAATGGCATAAATTTGTGATGTGAAATATTTGAAACTGAGATATATGTGGTTTTGGAAATTATTTAATATATGTATATCATGAAAATACTGGAAGGCCTGGTGCCTGATTGTGGTGTTGCATATCTATGTGTTGTATGTGAGAAATTATTTGGGTATGTGACACCGGTGAATTGGAAATTGTGCCATCACGTGATGAGGTACCCTGTTGCGCCACAGGGACTAATTGATATATTATGAGAAATAAAGGAGAGAAAGACGAAAGAGGGGATATCGCCCCTTACGGATTCAGAAAGGACAGAGATCCTTCTAATTTGTGGTACTATTCAGGGAGGGTAGAGAGTCCCTCGTGAATTGTACCGTGGTGATCAGGGGCGGGTAGAAGGTCCCGACTGGTCCCACATGTTTTCCCAACGCTTCTAGTAAGATTTGTTTGGGTTGTCTGTAATTATCAATGATATATATACTATTATTGAGGATGAATTGTGATGGATTATTTTATAATTATAAACGATGAGAAAAGATATTTGGGACCAAGTTATGCATTATATGTGAATACCTGATCATGCTTCTGAATTGATATGTATTTATATGTATTCCACTGGACACCTTGCTAGCACACACCACACGTAGATGAGTAGTCAGTGGTTGCGTTTTGGGGCTACCCCCCGTTGATCTCACTTTTGCAGGTCCTAGGAGCGAAGTAGGAGGTCAAGGGAAGGATCCGGGAACTTCTCACTGATATCGTGAGATACTCTGGACCAGAAGGACAGGAGGTATTGCCACATTTAGGATCATATGTTGTATGATGCTTCCGCTGAAACTTGTTACTATTTTGGGGTAAATTATTGTATAAGTACTAGTTGGATACTTTCTAGTTGTTATTTTGGGACCGGTCTATCTCCGGCAACTTTGCTCGGTATTTGTGAGAACCGTTAATGATTTTAGGTACCTTTGAGATGTATGGTATTTTAAGGATGATGTGTGGAGTTTAATCATGGATAATGTAAATTTCTATTATGGTACTGAGAAGAAAATTATGTTGTGACGACGGAGATTGGAGTTGAGGTTTGAATTAAAAAGGTAATATCTGAATATTATGGAAAGATCTTTTTCTAACTATGTTAGTGAATTTTTGGTAATTTAATTCTTTTTCCTAACATAGTTAGTACTATAAACGTTTTTAATATATTGTTGTTAGTAGTTAAAAGTGGAATTTGGAGGTAATGTTACATGTGTGGTTACCGATGACGTGTAAATGATGACATAAAGCAAATGTGCAAATTTACCAATGAACAATTACCAAAAGAGCGTCTAACACAAAAAAAAAGTTGTGGTGCTTAAATACCAATGAAGTTTTAAAAATGACAATAAGTAAGGGGCATTTGTGTCTTTTTCTCTTCCCCTTACCCCTGTACTTGCCTCTACATTCTCCCTCAGCCGGTCAGCCCTAAACTCCCTTCATTCTCAATCCTCATCACCATCGCAGATTCACTTCTTCCTCCCCCAACCCAGACTCCACCTCCGCCCCTTCTTCGTCGGCATCACGCGAGGAAGCGAACGGGAGAGAGAGGACGAGAGAGAGAGTTGTCTTCTATGCCGCTCGTCGCGGTGTTCGTCATCACCGTCGTCGTTAGCTCCTCCCAGTCGGGTTCATTTCATCTTCAAAATCATCAACCCAACCACGTGATGACGAACACCGCGACAAGCGGCATAGAAGACAACTCTCTCTCTCTCTCGTCCTCTCTCTCCCGTTTGCTTCCTCGTGTGGTGCCGACGAAGAAGGGGCGGAGGTGGAGTCTAGGTTGGGGGAGGAAGAAGTGGATCTGCGATGGTGATGAGGATTGAGAATGAAGGGAGTTTAGGGCTGATCGGCTAGGGGAGAGTGTAGAGGCAAGTACAGGGGTGAGGGGAAGAGAAAAAGACACAATTGCCCCTTACTTATTGTCATTTTTAAAACTTCATTGGTATTTAAACACCACAAAACTTTTTTTTGTGTCAGACGCTCTTTTGGTAATTGTTCATTGGTAAATATGTACCTTTGCTTCATGTCATCATTTACACGTCATCGGTAATCACACATACGCCACGTGTGACTCAATTAACGGCCGTCCAACTGCTACTACGGCGTTGACAATATTGCTCCTATTTTAAAACTTCATTGGTAATTAAGCACCCGAAAACACTTTATTGTGCCATATACACTTCACGTAATTGTTCATTGGTAAATTTGCACCTTTACCCTATCAATTAATATTAATGGTTATATATACATAAAAATAAGTTGATATCTACCCTCAAGATTCTCATCACGGAGGAAACTTGAAAATGAATTGAAGAACTTTCGAGATGTCAATTAATTTGGCTGATGCAATTGAAATCCAACGCGAAATTGGATCCGTTTGGAGATAGATAGCCTAGCATAATTTTTCTGGGATTGATCTTATCTTCCCTTCCAATAATGGCGTCCCTCGTCACTGTGTTGTTGCTTTCGTTCTTTGCCTGCTACCTTGCAAACTATTTTGCGGAAAGGTGAAATGCCCGTCCATTTCTCTCCTTGCATCGATTTTGTTTGTGAAATTGAATGCAGCACCTTCCTGTAATTTGTGAAATTGGAAGCTTTTCTTGTCTTAGCTAGATCTTTGTTGATGTTTCCTGGATATGCTAATAGTCCATTTATGAAAGTGGAGTTTATATTTCGAAATAGGTTATGTAACCATTTCAACCGGAGAATTTCGTATTTTTTTCCCAAAAGATGTACTCTTTTTTAAAATAATGTCTGATCACTCTGATTTATAATGCTGGTAAGAGTGTCCTTGACACGAATGTGCTTGTTGAATTGTTCTCATCATCATATTAACGTTAACTTTGAAATCTTTGGCATGGAAATGTCACCAGCTTGATCATGAGGAACATCTCTCAGGTTCACCTTTTTGTTGATGTTCTACAGGAAGCTAGATTACTCATTGGTAGAGCATGGTCTATAAGTTTTAACTTTGTATAGGGATTATGTTAGGAAGGCTGTTAGATTAGCTTGGTTTGCCCAGGATATGTCAACTCATCGCTGCATCTTTAATTATCCTCCACTTTGGCTCATAGAGGAGGAGTAAGTTGAACGAAGCTTGCATTTTGTAGAAGATCTTTTGTTAATCTTTGTTGATTGTATGAATTATCAACTAATAAAAAATCATCTGCATGGATGTATAACTGGAGATTCCTGCATAAATGTTCTGAACGCTCTCTCATAAATTTGTTCATTATCGGTTTTGTTGTTTTCTGATTTTCTGTTTGATTAAGTTTTTATGTTATTTAGTGAAAAGAGTAAATATATTAGAGATAAAAATGACTGGCTAAGGTGTTTTGCTCATTTGTTTATGTATGTATGTACAACTGGTAATGTGTAATATGTAAATATGCCTATATGTGTTGTGGAGTTTTTGGTTTGGTAATATGTTGTCGTCCAAATAGGTGAATCGGGAACCCTTACCTTGTAGCTCTCCAAGTCAAAGAAATACTTATTCCTCTTGCCAATGGAGAATATGTTCCCTTCCATGTGGTTATCAGTCACTATTACTGATATACGATGTTATATTGCTTTGTTTGCTTTTGTAGCCGGAAGGAATTAAGGAATAAGGAATTGAGACACAAAACTTCCTTACAATTGGGCCACTCAACTTATCACAACCAAATTTACCCAACACATATTCACCAACTCTCTTGGCGACCAAGGTCAGGTACTTTTGAAAACTTTATTAATTATTCTCTGATATGTCATCTCTTTGGAATGGCAAGACTACAGGTTTAGATATACAATCTTCTATTTACTTTGTCTTATTTGTTCATTACTGTTTATTTATTTTTGCCCTTAAACTTTGCTGTTTCCCCTTGTACTATAGGGTCTTTCTCTATGAAGGTTTTTTGTCAGATAAGGAGTGTGACTATCTTATTTCTTTGGTACTATTCCCTTCTGTTACTTAGCATGTCAGTTCCTAACGCTTAGGCTAGACTTTGAATTTATTTATTTTCCCTCAGGCACAAACTGCAAAAGAAAAATCCTCAGAGAAGGATCATCATTTAGAGGGAGGTGTGGCAAACAAGAAGGTCACCTCAGAAACTATATTGAATATGGAAGTGAGTGTGAACTTTGTTTATATAGTTGGATGGACGACCTTGGAATGTGCTTGTTTTGAAATTGTTGAATTAGGTTCTATTTGTAGTTATATTTTGGGTTGTGCTTTACATGATTTCAAGCCTTTGAAGATTTTGTACACGGATGAAGAATTTTCTGGTTTTGTTATGTGCTCAAATCATTTTATTTGATGTCAAGGTGCTTTTATTTGTGTGTTCAAAGTAAGATACTATGAATCAAAACGGATGGCTTTTGTATGTTCTCAAATCATTTTATTGATGGCATGGCACTTTTATGTGTGTTCAAAGTAAGATACTGTGAATCAAAATGGATTCTCTTGTTTTAAGAACCTTGCGACTGGATTATCCCTGTGTGAACCCCTGCAGGAAGTTTTTTAAAGCATGCTGCTTTGTAGGTTTCTTGTATAATTAGTCATGTTCCTTTCACTTTGTCATCTGTGGATATTCTTCACGTTTCTTATGCTTTCAAGTTTCAATTGGTTTCTTATATATCTATTTGCAAATATGATACATCTCTAATACCAATACGCACTTCTAGTTTACAAAGTGGAGCATGTATCAAATACTCCCCCCCCCCCCCCCCCCGGTCTTCCTTTCCCATCTTCCCATTGTGATTTCTTTTATAACTGTAGATTACATATGTTAAATAATGAGACAATAGTCAATTTCTATTTAGATACGAACCTGCTTTGATTCTTGGCCTACGGAAATCATAAGAAAAAATGTGTGCGTATGGATATGTATATAAACATTTAGCTTTCAGAGATAACAATAACCAAAAAGATGTGCTATCTGTCGACTTTAATTTAAGGAGGTTACCAAGATATCAGCTAAGGGAACTTTGAATGTCAAACTGCTAGGAACCAGCTTGCAGATTCCATTTTAAGTATGCAAACTCTTTACCCAGGAGAGTTTAAATCCAAATTGGGAAGAGAAAAAGCAGGCATTGTAGAGTGCGTATATTCATGTATATTTCTTTCATGTGCTTACAGTCCTGCTGCCATTCATAGCTAATGGAAGTTCTTCACTTCTCTTAATGATATTTTATGAACTTTGATCTTTTACATCAAGTATTTCGAAGTACTAAAAAGAAAGCTTGAAAAGTTTTTTGAAACAAAAACAGAAGAAAGTATCTTTCTTTTTTGCTGCAATTGCCACAACCATAATTGCTTCTTGTTTTAAACTTATTTTCTCAAGTACCTATCGTCAGAGGCACAATTTTCCGGATATTGTCATGGTAACGTTTTAAATTGTTTTTAGGATGATATTCTTGCAAGGATGGAAGAAAGACTTTCACTCTGGACTTTCCTTCCTAAAGGTATTATTCTCAATAGTGAATAATGTCATTTCTAGCCAATGTTTATCTGCCCATGACTTGTGATGCATATTCTAATGTTAGTTTGGCTTAATATCATGATTATTTTTACCAGAGAACAGCAAGCGCATGCAGGTCATGAATCATGGACTTGAAAAGGCCGGACAAAACTACAATTTTTTTAACAAAACTGATTTGGAATTGAGTGGATCCTTGATGGCTACGGTTGTTTTATTCCTCTCAAATGTCACTCAAGGAGGCCAAATTATCTTCCCTGATTCCGAGGTGAGCTAGTCCATTCCATAGCCTCTTTTTTCTTTTTCTTTTTTTTTTCACTTGCGCTTCATCTTTCCGTTCATCTGGATCTGAACTTGTCTTTACTACTTAATCATATACCGAACGTGACGTCAGCCCAAGAGTGCAAGCTGGTATGACTGTAGTAAAAGTGATCATAATCTCAAACCAATCAAAGGGAATGCAATTCTGTTTTTCTCTCTTCACCTTTGTGCATCTCCAGACAAAAGTAGCTCACATGCTAGATGCCCTGTCCTTGAGGGTGAAATGTGGTCTGCAATCAAATCCTTCTATGCAAGACCAACTGGCGGGGAAAATATCTCATCCTCATTATATGGAGGAGATGATTGTACTGATGAGGATGATCATTGTGCCACCTGGGCTGCCATGGGAGAATGTCAAAGAAATCCTGTGTACATGATTGGCTCTCCTGATTACTTTGGTACTTGCAGGAAAAGCTGCAATGCATGTTTTAGTGGAATTTGAGTTTTCTTTCGCCTTCTGCTCATAGATTTCGTTGAGTTTCTGCTTTCACCTCCCTCTGTTTTTCCTTCTTCACCCAAGGTTTTGAGAAGCACGTGTGGAGATATTGTTATATATCATATCAAGAAATTCTTAAGCTTCATAGGAGCATATAGTAAATGAAATTCACTAAGCTTATATGTTTTTCAAATTATGGGGTTTGCTTTCAGTTTTGATAAATTTATCTGCGTCTTCCTAGGTTCAAGGCATGCAATCCTATTATTTTTTGTGTCATATGGCAATGTAAGCTCAAATTTTGGAAGCACACAATGATGTTGGAATTAGATCTTCTGCAATCGTGCATTTCCGGATATTATTAATACGTGTTAATGAGATTGTTTGTTTGTTGTGTCTTTTCAATTGTTGTTTTCATATAATTATTTTTGTAACTTTGGAGGATCCCATTGATTAGATGATTCGGAAGAGACTGATATAATTTAATTTCATAATTTGTATCCATGTGTTTACATGTATATATCATGTTTAGAAAGTGATAATAATGGAGACCAATAATGAACAGTGGTATGATACGGACCCCTCACATGACTAGTTTTTTTATTACTTTTTTAAATTTTTAATAGTAGAAGCTTAATTTATCAAAAACGTTTTATGTTGCAATAATATTCTAATCAATTTTTTTAAGGTTTTAAAGCGTTTTTTTCGAAGAAAACTAGCTGAAGGAAAGTATTGCCGGCCATGTCAGATGGAGACAAAAGGAAATGTTATAATTAGATGTTAGCCGCGTCAAAGAATTGCCAAATATGGTGGGGCTACATCCTTATTGAACTAGTTGGTTGTTAATATAGCCAGATATGGTGGGTTAAACCTAAAAGTAGTTATCTTAATCACAATTAATTGTAAAGTCTCAATTGGTTCAGGCCAAAAAATAATCTTAAGCACAAAGCTATCTTAATCACTGGCCGAATCTGCAATGAAAGAGTCATAGATAAAGGCAGCATATAAAATTGCACTAACAAATCTGTCTTAATCACAACAATTGATGTTAGAATCTCAATAAGTTCAGGAAAAAGAATCTGGATTAGTTGACACTTAACAGCTATTTGTTATAAAGAATATTTAGATTCATTCTTTTTATTGACTAATAATGTTTACCCATCTCTTTGAGGTTAATGTTTAAACAATTAAATTTGTAATGTACTATATTCTTTTTTTCCTTAAAAAAAATAAGAACTAGATTCCTGAATCTGACGTTTATATTGATTTAAAGCGAAAGAAATTTTTGATATGCTGTTTTATGAGATATAGTTATAAAATGCGAGTCATGTGTTATGAATAATTTTCATAAAACAGTTTGGGTTCCAATTTATTTTATATTGATTTTAATAATTAATTGGTTTTGGTTTTTGTTTTTTGTTCGCTTTCTAAGTAGTAGTATAAACTATAAACAACGACAAAAAGAAGGCTCCGTCTATTTGTCACACCTTTTGTTTTTTTAACTTGCCAAGACTTTGTTGTCGCTTTCGATCATTATTTTTGGGAAGATATTAAATATTTTTACATCTTATCCTATAATATTTGGCCAAAAGGCCTTCTGAAAAAAAAAAAACCCTTAATATATGAGAATAATTTGGAATATTTAGACTCTAATATAGTATAACGTTAAAACCTAAGAGTAAGTTACATACAGAATACCCACTTTGGAATATTAATCTGCCAATATATATTTATAAACCTCGACAGTCTACACCAATAATCAAGTTCATGAGAAACCAATCAACATAATTAAACATGTTCTTCCCTTGGACTTTACATACCCTCCTAGTCCTTCTCTCCACCTTCCTATTCACATCCATTATCATTGCCGCCACCTTCAATGGCAGCCACCGGAAAAATGGGTCGAAACAACCGCCCGGTCCGCCCGGCTTCCCGGTGCTAGGGCACCTCCACCTGCTAGGAGAACTCCCACATCGCTCCCTGCAAACACTAGCTACAAAATATGGACCCATCATGAGCCTAAGGCTTGGACATGTCCCAACCATAGTATTGTCCACGGCGGAAGCTGCCGAGCTCTTCCTCAAGTCAAACGACGCTGTTTTTGCCAACCGGCCTCTTCTTGAGGCCTTTGAGTACTTCTCCTATGGATTCAAAGGGTTGGTGTTCTCAGAGTATGGTCCCTATTGGCGTACAATGAGGAGGTTGTGCAGGCTGAACCTTCTTAGTGCATCAAAGGTTGAGTCTTTTGCTCCTTTGAGGATGAATGGGGTTGAGAAAATGGTGAAGGAGGTTGAGAAGGCTGCTATGGCGGGTCAAGTTATAAATCTAAGTGAAGTGGTCAATGGTGTTCTTGAAAGTATGATTTATAGGATGATATTTGGGTGTGATACTAAGAAGGAAGATGGGCATGATTTGAAGGGGATTGTTCAAGAGGTTATGCATCTTTCTGGTGCTTTTAATCTTTCTGATTATGTTCCTTGGCTTGCCGTGTTTGATATTCAGGTATGATTTAATCTTATAGTATATACCTACTGCGTTTAATTTCTTGGCTCAAAGTAATTTTCATAGTAAGAAAGCTGGAAAATGAACTTGTACCTACTCTTGCGTTTTTTTTTTAAATGATGCGTGTTACTTATTATATACAAGTCTATGGATATTATTTACAATTTTTTGAGAATGCCCATATATTTAAAGTTTGTTTAGCTTAAGATGTGTCTTAGTCATTTTGAACTTGAGATTAATCCTTATTTGAGTAGGATGGAGTGTTAAGGTTAAAGTCCTCCCAACAAACATGTTTTTTGAAATTCAAAAATATGTTTTCCTCATAATTGAAAAGCAACGGCTTACGGCCATTCAACCAACTAATAATTTATTGTTCATATTTAAAGTCTTTGGGGGCAAAATCTTGTATTTGAAGTTTAATGCATATGAGTTTTCTTTTTTCTCCTCTCATAATGTAATTCACGATTTATCAATGGCCTTTTGGTCTAATGGTATGTAAATTCTCCTATAAATAAAAGAACTATCGGTTTGATCGAGCTTTTATCATCAAGTTGTTGTGTTAGTAAGTGTATATATATGTTGTTCAACAAAGCTTTTCACTTCTAAAAAAAATTTAAGGATTAAATCACCTCTGATTGACTTATAATAAGAATATAATTAACATTGTTGGGAAATCTTAGGGAATGAGGAAACGATTCAAGAGGGCAATGAAAGCACTGGATGAAGTAGTGGAAGAGATATTAAAGGAACACGAGCAAGGTTTCAGCTCCAAAGCAAACCACGAAGACTTCATAGACATACTCCTCTCCCTCATGCACCAAAACCACGACGTCGACCGTACCAACATCAAGGCCGTCGCCGTCGACATGATCGGCGCCGCCCTAGAGACCTCCGCCACCGTCATCGTGTGGGCCCTATCCGAACTCCTCAAAAACCCAAAAGCCACAAAAACCCTCCAACACGAGCTCGACGAAATCATCGGACCAGACAACCTCGTACAAGAGCAACACATCATGAAACTTAACTACCTAGAAATGGTTATCAAAGAAACCTTCAGATTACACCCAGCAGGTTCATTACTACCTAGAGAGACACTCGAGGATATCGAGGTAGGTGGTTATTACGTAGAGAAGAAGACGAGGATTATAGTGAACATGTGGGCTTTGGGGAGAGATGTTAAGGCGTGGCCGGAGAAGACGGAGGAGTTTTGGCCGGAGAGGTTCTTGACGACGGAGGTTGATTTCTCCGGTAGAGATGATCTGAAGTTTATGCCCTTTGGGACTGGTCGGAGAGGGTGTCCGGGGATGCAAATGGGGTTGTTGACGGTGAAGATGGTGGTGGCTCAGTTGATGCATTGTTTCCAGTGGGAACTTCCGGCGGGGATGTCGCCGGAGGATTTGGATATGAATGAGAAGTTTGGTCTTTCTATGCCAAGAGCTGAGGACCTCATGGCCGTACCAAGCTGTCGTTTTTCTTTGTCACGAATCTTAGACTGATGTGTAAGACAAATTACTTTTATAATCAATCTTAAAGATGAGAATTGAGTTGACTTTAATTAGGCTGCTTTTAATTTTGGCCGCTTGAGAAGGTTTGATCCAGATTTGAGACTTTGCAGCCTGCCATGGTAAGTTGGTTGGGAAGGGTTAAACCTATATAGAACATTTAGACCTCATCTCATCTGAATGATGTAGCTATATTTAATTTTAGATTCTGCATCTAATTCATGTATATTACCCATTCGATTCTTGCCGAGCCCTTCATTTATGATGTAATTAAAAAGGTCGATTATTTTATAATCCTGGTTTAACAAAGGTTCTATCTTTTTTCCCCCGAAACAAAGCATTCTATCTATTACTGCCAGATGTGGCTATAATATACCGACTACTTACTAAGTCTGGGTAATACATTAAAGAAAAAAATAAATCCCCTTTGAGGGGATGTGATAATATGATTTATTTAAAGTAGTTCTGTGCATGTAACTTTTGACCAAAGAAAAAAAAAAAAAGTTCTGTGCATGTAACGTTATACTCCGTTTATACATATGTGTGTGGGGGTAATATGCAAATTTGGCCCATAAATTTTCATTCAAGAATGTTGGGTATTGAGAATTTTTTTCCTAATTATAGCCTTCAAGTATCTGAAACAATGCATCAGGTCCAAATTTGATTTTAGATATGCATTCATTAATACATAATAGTGAAATTAATACTTTCCAGTTACTAAATATAATAGTTAGTTGATTTTTTAAGAGATTAAGGAAGTTAAATAAGTCACTTAAGCATAATGTATTTTATATATTATTAGATTATATGTTAGCTTATAAATCAAATAAACCAGTTAATAGAAAAAATTCAAGTAAATCAATTTATAAATAAATTATTTAGATTTTTTATTTTTTTCAAAAATGAACTAATTTTTATATTTAAAAGAAACGGAAGTTATATAATATTTAATTCAATATTGTAGAGGATAACTTGGTAAGACTTGAATGGATGGGAGATTGCTCTAAGGGAGCAGCACCTACGACATTATACAATATACAACAACCCAATGCATATTCTCTTATAGATAATTGGAGTACATGATTTAAGAGAAAGTTCCAAAAAAATTATCATTTTAATTCCTAAGTCTTAAATGGGTGATTTTGAGATGTCAACCTTGTAAGTTATTTAATCAAAATTGTTGTTCGAATAGTTAAAATATACTATTTGAAATTTAAAATGTCAAAAGTCATAATTTTTTCCAGATTTTTTATAAAAGCAAGAACGACTACTGTTTTTCTTGTTACCCATAGTTATCATGGACAATATTTTTCCTTCAAATAACTAAATTCTACATTCAAAATTTAAAGATTTAAACGTTAATTGGCTTTATTCTTCAATTCTAAATTCTTATAATCAAAAGGAAGAAGAAAACTGTGCACACGGGTATATTTGTTAAGAATTATTGAGAATGTAAGTTCTCGAAACAATATAATATGCCTTGCATCAATTGGGTGGTGAATTTTTAATGCCAACAACTATGGTGGTCTATTGTTTTTAAGCATGTTTGATTTATTCATTTTATCATAAACAATTTTTTTTTGGATGAATTTATCATAAACAATTTTTAATTCCTCGGATCGGAATAGATATGTAAATAATTAGTATAATTTCACGTTGAAAGTATTTAAAAAAGGAACACTTTTTTAAGGTAAATAGGTATTATTAAAAGATTAATACTAACCATTAAAAAATTTGACATTAATTATTAACATTTTTTTATACATAGACCCAAAAAAATAGTCTAACATTTTTAATATTAGGGTAAAATTACACATTAGAACTAATTTATTTTAAACCATTTGATTTGTAAAATGCTTAATTATATAAAATAAGAGTAAAGAAAATATAAGACATTTATTAGAAGAATTTCAAAGTGTCATATTACTATTATATAAATTTTTTAATTTTTTAATGATTGCTATTTGCTTTCAAAATATATACCAACTAGGTATATACCGGGAGTGGTAGTTTGAGTTACTTGGAGAATATGTATATAATATGTGTGTGTTTAAATATATATATTCATATTATTAAACAATTTCCTTTTCATTGTTAAGGTTTGATATCAGGACAGTTTCAAATTCCACCTCGATCAAAATAGGTTTAAGAATAAATCTTTTTTAAGAGGGAGGCAATAATACAGCCGGTTATAGGAATGTGGATTAAGTTCAATCAGGAGGTCCATCCATGAACTTATTTCAACAGAAGTGGGATTCAAACACGTGCAAGCTCTGATACCCAACCTTAGAAGCAAAAGTTTCAAAATAGGTCAAAATGATTAATACAAATCAAAAGGGTTATAAAAACATGCAACGACGTCCCTAGTCTTACAAAAAAACGACGTCTAACGTCGTTTATTATATAATAAGGGACATCGTTTCTTAAAAACCATGTCGCTTTTTTACGTAATTAGAGACGTCAAATTTTTTTTTTTAACATTTTCTTCATTTCTTTTAGTTTCCCTATCTGCATGCATTGCAGATGTCACAGAAACAAAAACATATATAGAGATTAACAGATATATACATTATTCACACAATAGATGTACATCAACCTAGCTATATAACTAATTAATCAAACTATATATATACCTGTGGGAGGTCTAGCTACTACACACAAACAAAAAATTCCACATTTAAACAACTAAGTATTATGTACAATGATCACTTTTTAATTAATGAAACCCGAAAGGAAAAATTCAGCAATACGATCACGAATCAGATCAAGATCTTCTTCTTCTTTAAATGCGTTGGTTTCATTCTAAAACAACAATAATGGATGTGATTATCAATACAAATAAATTAGATAAAACATTATATATTTATGTATTAATTGTATCAATCATATAAAAATTTATAGATAATAATTTAATTTATACCTGTGAGAAGGACCCGGTATATGTGTTCACTCACAACAATGTCATACATATACTTCATGACGTAATACCCACACTCCTTATTCGTCAGTTGCTTAGGGCACTTTATAAATAACAAGAAACGGTATAAATCAATAACAAAGTAATTAATATCTCAATTGACTAACATTGAAAGAATTTAAATCAAAAGTACTTACTATAGGTCTTTGTGTCACGACGTATTCAAACGTTGGACCAGTATTTTCCATAAAATGTCATTGCTGAATGCCCCTAAAATGGAACGATAACTAGCATGTATACATAAAAATAATTTATTTAGGTCCAAAGTAAATAAAGACATTATTAACATTACTTACCTTGATAAGAGAGTTTTATGATAGGAGGTTATATTACACATCAACGAGTCAAATCAAACCAGACGATGATCCCTGGGGCAAATGACAGCTAATGCCCAGTGACGACTGAAAGACATTAAAAATGAAATAATCAAACATACTCTTCAAGAATAGGCGCAAAATATATAGCTCTTCTCTAACATATGATGGTTGACATATACCTGCATGTTGTCATCATAATTCTACTTCTCCATCAGGGTCTTGAAATCATCTCTCATCACCAAGGCCATTGGACTAAAGAATCTGAATTCTCCCCTGCCTAATTCGTTGCATAGCTTGTGGAAGTACTCATCATAGAATAATTGAAATTAGAAAAGGATTGAAGAACAAATATTGCAGAGACATAATTAAGGGTTATTTACATAATCGTTAATTCAAGCCAGCTAAGGTTAATTTTCTCCATTTTCAAAAACTCCACAATATCTCTTTAACTATCAAGCCTAAGTTCGTATGTATGATCAGGGCTGACTATTCCTGAAGGCATCATAAAGGATACATAGTCCAAAGCTGCTGCATGTCCCACAGGACTTAGAGAGAAAGATATTCATTTGAAAAGGCCTGTAGATGATGAAAAAATTCAATGTTATATTATTACAAACTGTAATATAATATATGAAACAAGCAATCTCAAAGCTTAAGTATACATACACATCAAGAGGCGCTTATCTGAAATTAAATATCTTACTTGGGATATGAATACAATTATTCCAACCAAATTCCATGCATATTGCATCGATTAGTCGGACCTTGCTTGCAGTGAGAACTCTATTGTCCAAAATACAGTTTCAGTTGTTTAAGTTTAAAGTGTTCAACTAGATGTTTTATTATTTTTTAAGAAAAAGGATAGTTAAGATGTTGTCTTTAATTAGACGTGATAACGTGTGAACTTGTCATCTTAACATGTTTAGTTAAGTAACGATTAATCTTGACTAAGATGAAGATCGGGGTGACAATGCTATGTTTTAAATTCTTGAAGGCTATATTGAATTCAAAAAGAATTTCAAAAACCCAATATTCTTAAATGAAAATTTATTGGGCAAATTTGCATCCCACACACATAAATAATATAATGTTACATGCACAAAACTACTTTAAATAAATCATATTATCATATCCCCTCAAAGGGGATCTATTTTATTTCTTTAATATGTATTACCCAGACTTAGTAAGCGGTAGGTATATTATATTAGCTACATCTGGCAGTAATAGATAGATTGCTTTGTTAAACCAGAGTTATAAAATAATCAACCTTTTTTACATCATATTAAATTCATTTGTTTGATTGACTTGGCAAGATTTGAATGGATCAGAGATTGCTTCACGGGATCAGGTCAAATCAAGAAAATCGTTCAAATTCATTTCCTACTCGGACGTCGTTCTCCATCTCCCGACATATCCCAGGCAAATGCAGATTCTCTTCATAAACAATTCTAAACATTAATTATTATGCCAAGAAATATTGTATTTTACTTTCCATAACGTACATTTGCCTTGTTCCTAAGAAACTCAAATCAAAGTGTAATTTATTGCCTTATTTTATGCGTAACCATTGCACAAGTTACGATTATAATGGCTTTTGCCTACAATACTAAATTATTAATTAGCTAGAGCGTTTATATCATCCCACTTAAAATAGAAAAACATTTAAAAATATTCACGCGCATTTTTACACAATTCATTAATTATTTATTATAAAACACACTTAAATATAATCCCTAGTCTGAAATACATAGTATAGTATAAACCTATGCACTAAGAGCATGACAAAGCAATCTAAACATGTTCTTCCCTTGGACTTTAGATGTCCTCCTTGTCCTCCTCACCTTTCTCCTCACATCCTTTATTGCAACCACCATAAAGGGCAGCCGCTGCCGCCGTAAAAATGAGCGGAAACAACCGCCGGGCCCACCCGGCTTCCCGGTGCTCGGCCACCTCCACCTGCTAGGTGAACTCCCACATCGCTCCCTCCAAAACCTAGCCACAAAATATGGACCCATCATGAGCCTAAGGTTTGGACATATCCCAACCTTAGTACTGTCCACGGCCGAAGCTGTCGAGCTCTTCCTCAAGTCAAACGACGCCGTTTTTGCCAGCCGACCTCTGTTTGAAGCCCTAGAGTACTTTTCCTATGGATTCAAAGGGTTGGTGTTCTGTGAGTACAGTGCTTACTGGCGTAGTATGAGAAGGTTGTGCTGGCTGAACCTTCTTAGCCCCTCAAAGGTTGAGTCTTTTGCACCTTTGAGGATGAAGGAGGTTGAAAAAATAGTGAAGGAGGTTGAGAAGGCTGCCATGAAGGGTCAAATCATAAACCTTAGTGAACTGGTCAATGGTGTTCTGGAGAGTATGGTTTATAAGATGATATTAGGTTGTGATACTAAGAAGAAGGAAGGTGGACGTGATCTGAAAGGGATTATTCAAGAGGTTATGCATCTAACTGGTGCTTTTAATCTTTCTGATTACGTTCCTTGGCTTGGATTGTTCGATTTTCAGGTATATGAAATTTAATCCATAATACTCTCTCTCTCTCTTCTCGAAGCATGTTTATCCTCATTTTGGAGGCTATGCGAGGGATTTTTTTTTTTTAGAAAATCACAATCAAGTCCCTGATAAGAGAATAATCACAATCAGGTCCCGTAATAATTTAAGGAGTTGGATTGATAACTCATGAGAATTGATTATGATTAATTCCTTTACGAGGGATCTGGTTGTGATTCTCCTTGGTTTTTTTTTTTTTTTTTTTTGTCAAGGCTATATGAGGGATTTAAAGGTAAGGAAGGGGTTGGAAAAATTTTTTTGAGTTAAATTTTAAAAAAATTAAAAAAATGGGGTTATAATATTTTAAGAAATATATGAAATGAATGTATAAAAAGTAAGAAATATTAATTAAAAACTTTAAATTATACCTCTCTTATCTTTATAAATTTAAATAAAAGAAATTCCATCCGCCCATTTTCCCTCCCCTCCCCTCATATCAAACAAGTCCCAAATAATATGTGAACATTCCTCTAAATAAGAATCTAAACCTTACTACTAGCTCCTTCCTTATTGTGTTTAATTTCTTGTTTTACATTATTTCTTTCCGTATTTTTTTCTTTTTTTTTGGTTGGTCTCATAATCAGGGAATGAGAAGACGATTCAAGAGAACTATGAAAGAACTTGATGGAGTGTTGGAGGAGATATTAAAGGAGCATGAGCAATCTTTCAGTTCAAAAGCACACCACGAAGACTTCATAGACATACTCCTCTCCGTCATGCACCAAAACGACGACTTAGATCGAACCAACATCAAGGCCATCACCGTCGACATGATCGGCGCCGCCTTAGAAACCTCCGCCGTTATCATCATCTGGGCCCTATCAGAACTCCTTAAAAACCCAAAAACCATGAAAACCCTCCAACACGAGCTCCATGAAATCATCGGACCAGACAACCTCGTACAAGAGAAAGACATTGGAAAATTAAACTACTTAGAAATGGTGATCAAAGAAACCTTCAGATTACACCCAGCAGGTTCATTACTACTTAGAGAGACACTTGAGGATGTGGAGGTAGGTGGTTACTATGTAGAGAAGAAGACGAGGATCATAGTGAACATGTGGGCTTTAGGTAGAGATCCTAAGGCGTGGCCGGAGAAGACGGAGGAGTTTTGGCCGGAGAGGTTTTTGACGACAGATGTTGATTTCTCCGGTAGAGATGATCTGAAGTTTATGCCCTTTGGGACTGGTCGGAGAGGATGTCCGGGGATACAGATGGGGTTGTTGACGGTGAAGATGGTGGTGGCTCAGTTGATGCATTGTTTCCGGTGGGAACTTCCGGCGGAGATGTCGCCGGAAGATTTGGACATGAAAGAGAAGTTTGGTCTTTCTATGCCAAGATCTGAGCACCTCATGGCTGTACCAAGTTGTCGATAAAATTTGGTTGGTGTAAAATTTAATATTTGAAGCTGCATGTGATGAGTGATGACATTAGGCTGCTTTTGCATTGTTTAATTTGGTTGAACAGGTTTGTGCTTGACTCTTTGCATGCATTATATGTAATCAATACGCGTGATTCGTGTGGATGGATTGAGTTCATTTTAGATATGGATGGATACCTTTTTTGTATTTATACTTTGTAAAAATTATTTAAGTGATCTTGTGGATATGGTCAATGTAGATTAAAGCAGGGTAAAATTATTATATCATATTGATATTTGGTGATGACTGGGTAAGACTTTTGAATGGATGGGAGTTGCTCTAAGGGAGCAGCTCTCACGACATTTATACACCAACCCAATGCAGATTCTCTTCATAAATAATTGGAGTAGTTCATTTAAGAGAAAAATTAAAAAAAAAACATATTAATTCCTAAATCTCAATGGGTTATTTTGAGCTTTCAATGTCATTACTTATTTAGTCAAAAATATTACTTAATAGTTAAAATCTATTATTTAGAATTTAGAAATAATTCAAGTGATGCTTTTTTTTTTTAAGATTTTCCATAAAAGGAGGAATGACTTCAAGTACCTACTGTTTTCCTTTTGTTACCCTTAGTTATCATGGACAAGATATTCCCCTTCAAATAATAACTGAAAAAAAAAAAAAAATGAGGCAACCGAGGATTTAACCCTTCTCTCTATCCAGTATTCTATCTAACTTCAGTGTGGCTTTACCCCAATATGTATGTATAAACCAGGCATAACCGACAGTCCTTCTTTTGCTAAATGTTCCGCGGCTGTCCAATTTTAAAGGTTTAAACTTTAAACCTTGGTTTTGTTCTTCATTTCTGAACTCTTATAGTCAAAAGGAAGAAGAAAACGATAGCTTGTGCACACTAGTATAATTGTTAATAACTCAATCGATAATGTAGTTCTTGAAACCATAATACGATATGTCTTAGCATCAATTGGGTGGTGCTTTTTTTAGGCCAACAACTATTAATGCTGTCTGTTGTTTTTAGCACGTTACATTTATTTATTTTGTTAGGGTCAATTTTTAATTACTTGGGAGGGACATGTACATAATTATTCTAATACTTAATATAAAGCTTAGTTGATGACTTTTTTTAAGGAAAATAAGTTAGTTAATTATAATATATGTGATACATTATTAGTTATGCATTAGTTTATAAGTCAAATTATACGTCAATTAGGCTAATATTTATGACTTGGAGGAAGTAATATTTTTTCAAGGAACAATTTCACTCTGAAAGTTTTAAAAAATGAACAATTTTTTTCATAACCATAAAAAATTAATACTAACCGTTAAAAAAGTTGACGTTAATTGATCACATTTTTAACATTGGAGAGCAAAACTAATATGTTTTGATTACTATAAGATTAAATTATTTTTTAGAAAATATTTCAGGGACTTCATGTCGTTATAATTTTTAGAGTAAAATTGCGCATTAGAACTCATTTATTTTGCACCATAAGATTTGTAAAATGCTCAGTTATATAAAATAAAAGTGAAAGAAAATATAAAACCATTTTTAATAATTATCATTTGCTTTCAAGATACCAGCATATACATGATTTTAAATGTGGAGTAATGTGAAAGAATAAATGGAACAAGGTAAGAGTGCTAATGCGAGTTACTTAATTAGCTTGAGAGAATAGGAGTATTATATATATATATATATATATATTCATATTGTTTAACAATTTTTTTTTCATTGTTTAAGGTTTGATATCAGAGCCTGTGCATGTTCAAATTCCACCCCTATCAAAATAAGTTTGAGGACGAACCTTCTTTAAAATGAGTGTAATTTGGTCATAAGGTTTATCTACAAACCTATTTTGACAGAAGTGAGATTTGAACCTGTGTAGGCTTTGATACCAAACTTTAGGAATAAAGTATCAAACATCAAGCTAAAACCTTAAGTTGGTAGCAAAGTTGCACAACAATTTCTTTTTCGAAAAATTTTATTCTTGAAATAATATATTCATAAAATAGCAGTTAAAATCAATACATTAGGAACTATGTAAAATATATGTAGCTCAAAAACAGTGACAAAAGCCAACTAACATGTTTATAATTGAAGATGTGTCTCTATAATATTCACAAACTTTGTAAGGATGCTACTGTCAAATCTATTACAAGGCGTAATGAAGGTTTTATGCAACATTCTCCCTCCATGCAGCTTGGGGTTGATTTTCACAAGAGATTTCTTCTTTCAGGTGAGTTTACCCTTATATGGTGTCATATTAGCATTATTGAAATTACAAAAAATCTTATTATTTAATCTTAGGTGGAGAGGACAACTATGTTTAGCTATGAAATATCAAGTCTGGTAAATTGCTATTTGAGGACAAGTTCTGTGAATAACTTCTCTTAACAATTTGCTTTTGAGTGAATTATCCAATATAAAACCTTTCAATGTTAAATGTTGCAATAAAATATATATATTGGCAATCTAAAATGCCTAAGTTTAGTCACAATATAGTTTAAATTGAGTAATTTACTTAAATATAATAATTGAGGGAATTATTGTGATAGGTGAAAAATGCCTAAGTTTAGTCACAATATAGTCTAAATTTAGTAATTAATGTGAAAAATTAAATTGAATATTTTATGAAACTAAAGGGCTTACAAATGTTTGAATAAATTTTTAAAATAATTTTTATGTTATAGATATATGAGACACTTTTATGCGTGTGGTTTCTCTTTTGCCATTTTTAAGCTTCATGAGTGGATTGTGTAGTGTTTAATCCAGTAGTGATGGCAAAGAAACACATGTATGACTATCCTAGCGGTGCATGGCTTGCTTCAGAAGAACTATATTTTCTCCATGAATAATACTGCATGAGAGTTACTCCCTCTGGTCTTATTTATAAGAGCTTGGCAGTCAAAACACGCTTCTTAAGAAAACATGTGAAAGTATTTAAATTTTTCTGGAATATACATCTTTTTCCAATATTACCCTTATTTATGATGAGTCTATTAAGAGAGATAAATATAAGAGCATTAATAAATATGAAAGAGAATTAGGGGTCAAATAGGAAAAAATGTATTAAATAATGAAAGAATGCAATGTGTGCTCTTATATTTTGGACCAAATCAATTCAAATTTCGAGCTCTTATAATAATAAGGACAAGAGGGAGTTTATTTTAAGTCCAAATTTAGATAATTTGTGATAGCACATGTCCTTCAGACTTTAAATGCTCTGGTAAAGTTTCGAACACCATTTTCGGACATGCTTTAGACTGAGCTTATAATATCATAGATTTGAATGGTTGATTGGAAATTTGAATTCTTAATGCAATATTATGTTCATAATAGTCCAATCGTTAATATTAACATGTTATGAGACCTTATTAAGCTGACTAAAATTATCATGTTTTCCCCTGTTATATATATACATACATATATTACGAGCAAAAGATTCAAAACAAAAGGAGGGGCAAGAAAAAATACCTATATTTATATTGGTTTAGTCTAATCCTCTGAATCTTTTCCAAGATTTAATTGGGTCCTTACTACCGTTTACAATAAGCCTTCTCAACTATGGAATTATTCCCCCTTACCCGTAGATATTCCACTTAGATTCAACAATCTTAAGCAACTCATCAATAATGATGGTAATTAATGAACAATCTCTCACAATAGTAGAATGCCACGCAGTAAAGTACAAAGGTAAATAAAAGAGGGGAGAATACATTTCCAAATTTAGTTTTTTGTGTAAGTTTTATTGAATAAAAATATCTTTTTGATTTATCTGCGAAGGGTCCGTTCAAGAAAGAATTAAATATTTTAATTAAATACTTTTTAGTCTCCTCATTCCATAATCGAATCTTTTTTTCGAGTACACCAAAAAGCAAAAAATTCTTTATCTAGATTTTTGTCCTATTTAAAAATTGATTACTTAAGTTATTTCTTTTTTGTTTATTAATAGAACTCTAATGTTTATCCAATTTATCATAGGAGAGTTTTTCTGTTATATAGCTTTCTTTGCATCATTTCAAGAAAAGTTGATAAACTAGGTGGATATGTACATTCAATTTTTAGTTTGGTATCTATGTATATTTTTATCCCAATTAAATGCTTTAATATTATTTTGTTAGCACATTTAGCTTCTATAAAAATGCTAACAATGATAATATAACAAAGTAAAATTTGCAAAGGACATTTATATCAGTGGCATGTTTTTATCGTTTTTTTAAATTCATTGCATCCAATTATCCTTTTTATATTTTTACTGTCTTTTTCTGGAATTTTCTCATTATAAAATTATAAATTCATAATTGTTGGTGATGAATGGATAAGACTTTTGAATGGATTGGAGATTGCTTTATAAGAGAGTAGCTATCACGACATCCATACGAGTTGTTACATCTTATACAGGTGATTTTGAGGTGTTAATATAAATGATTATTCAGTCAAAATCTACCATTTAGAATTTAAAAATTTAAATAGTATTTTTTTAATGAAAGAATTACATCATGTGTTTCTTTTGTCAACGTGAGTTATCATGGACAAAATATTCCCCTTCTAATAACTAAATTCCACATTTCAAATTTCAAATTTAAAGGATTAAACCTTAATTTTATTCTTCCATTCTTCGTTCTTATAATCAAATGGACGAAGAAAACGATTAGTTTGTGTACAGTCATTTGTTAAGAACTCACTTGTGAATGTGAGTAATTAACATACGTCCCAATTCCTTTAATCAAACTAGACACACCCTAGACACGGAACGTATATTGAATACACTCCATCTTATTAAATTCTTAAAAATATGAAAAAAGAGATTCCATAAAAGGACCCTAAAAAAAGATAACAAAGACTATGGCAAAAGGAAAAAAAAAAGGTTGTAGTTTGCCACTTGGACAAAATATCAATTTTGACCACACAAATGGCAAAATATCATTTAATTCTCATTTGCCAGGGAATCATGCCCTTAGAGTTGGAAAAATGGGCCAACCCAACCCTGCAAGTCTTGCACTTCACGGGTTTGTGCCTAATCAGGTCGACTCATTTAAGCCCAACTTTAATAAATTTTCATATTTTTAAAAACTCGACCCGATTGCTTGTGAGCTTGAGCTTGGCCAACATACCTCAAATATATTTATTTAAAAAGTATTATTTTTTACTTTTTAAAGAAATTAAGTTAGAACAATAAAATTCTTAATTTAAAATATTGATATTATCAAATAATTAGGTTTTTTAGATAAGGTATGCATTTTATCCTATACATTTACATCATGTTGAATTTTGGGTTCTTAAGTTTGAAAAATGCATGTTTAGTCTTTTTTCATTAATACGTTAAATTTAGTTTCCGAAATATTCTGATTCAATAATCGACATTTAATGTTCCAAAGTAAGTAGACTTTTCTCACCAAATCTGGTGGCGACGTCATGAGGGTGAAGCACTCGCTGAAGCTTCATAGTAGCGTGACTTGGTTGAATTTAATTGATGAGGAATTTTATCGGCGTTTGTACTCTGTTTGTGATAATGTACTCACAAGTTTCATATATCGAAGAATACATGCATCAGAGATGTTGAAGAAAGGCTATGGTTTTTCATGTTTGTGATGGTTGGAGTCGAGCTCATCCATCAATTCCGCTTCCTTCAAGATTTATGTTTTTCAATTCTTGTCATGTACCTTTTTCTGTTCCATGTTACGTTACATGTTTTGCTTCCTTAGTTTATTTTCTTGTTTTAGTTTCATTACCTATGGCCGGTTGTGTATTGTTTCTAATCCAATGTTTTCATCGTGCACATGGGTTAGTCCAAAAAAAACATCTGGCACATGGGCCCATTATAAAATAATGTATGTCATTTTATCTTCATATTGATTGTCGTTATATATAAAAAAAATATAATGTTTAATATAACATAAATAATAAAATGTGAATAAAAAGTGTAAGATAAAAGCAACTATATCTATCTTTTTGGACTAAAAATAGTCTTGAAAGAAAATGAAATGAGGGTTTTTATTTATTTTTTTAAGAAAACTAAAAATTTTTAACAAATTATTTTTAAATGTGCGAGAACTCCACTTATATTTATAACCCATCTCAAGCCGAGGTGAAGGAAAAGTGTTGTGTTTGGCCCTACAACCCACTTAAAATCTCCATTGACTCTTACAAATATGAATAAATAAATAAATTGTGTTAGATCGTTATTTGTAAATAGATCTAAAAAAAAACGGGTTGAGTTTGTCAAACAAACCCGTTTAAGCTCATTTAAGTTAAGAGCCGGTCATATAAATTATAGCATCCAAAAGGATTTGGGCTTAAAAGGGCCATCCTTATAGGGCCATGAGTTTAAACGAGCTAACTCTGCAAAAGTTCATCTTAAGAAAAAGTTTTGGGATAATATAAAAAGGTTGATTCAAAGCATATTAAAAAAAATGTTCATATGACGCATATATTTGCCTAGCTTAAGACAACCTAGTGAAAATGTCAATTATTGCCTTATTTTTATAGCTAATGGGTGCATTAATTATAATTATAATGTTAGACATTATAGATATCACTTAAAAAATGGCAAATATGCAATTTTACTAATAAAGTGTGATGGCTAGAGTATTTGGCACAAATATATTGTGAAAGGTATTACTATTCCAACAAACCTTTAAAACGGGGCAAAACAACTGAATCGATTTATTTTCCCCCCAAATGTTTGTCTGAGTTAACACATAGTAGATGGGTCAAACATTTAAAGGGGAAATTAATTAGAGGTCCTATGGAAGAAATATAATTAAGATGATGTCCCATAAAATTGTAATCGCCTGGTCATAAGTTGTTATAATCAGGCTAAAATGGGAGCTCATCTTAATTATGTTTCATCCTTGAAACCTGTAATTAGTTTTTCCAAATTTAAAACCTGTTTGAAGACAATAAGTAATTTTGGTTGTTTTACTTTATTTTAAAAGTTTATGATATATTAGTATCCTTCTAAACATATTTGTGCATGCCGTAACATTTTTTTAGGTAAAATTGTACTTTTAAACCTTAAAAAATAGAATATCATTTCAGAATATTCACACGCATTGCAACACAATCCATTATTAATGCTTTTATTTACATACATGACTCACATGACCCAAATTAAAGAGAGACTTGATTAGTTAGTTCTTATGCTCTCAATTGATTAGTTAGTTCTTCATTGTAACAATAGAATTTTTTTTTTGTTTGGCTAAATTATACTTTTAGTCCTTTATCTTTACATCAAGCCCTCTTTTGGTTATTTAACTTTGAAAAGTGCACTTTTGATCCTTTTTCGCTAACGCCGCTAGTTTCATTTAAAGGAAATAATTCTTATATTTTAAAATTGGGAAAATGGTCATTTTTTGCCCAGAAGTGTTAGCTTTGGAGCAATTTTGGCTCGGAAGTTGTTTTAGACCAATTTTGACCAAGAAATTTACAAAACATAGTAATATAGACCTTTTGATCTATATTGTAAAATTGGTCTATATTGCTACGTTTTGTAAACTTTCAGGTCAAAATTGGTCTAAAAAAACTTTCAGGCCAAAATTTCTCTAAAGCTAAAACTTCCGGGCCAAAAATAACAATTTTCCCTTTAAAATTTGACCATTTTTGTTAATATTTAATTATAAAATTACTTTTTAGATTCGTTGAGTTAGCATTTTCTGTTAAATGAAACTAACGGTGTTAGTGAAAAAAGACCAAAAATGTACTTTTCAAAGTTAATGGTCTAAAAAAAGATTTAATGCAGAGATAAAGGATCAAAGTATACTTTAGCCAATATTTTTTTTTTAAAAAAATATATATATTTGAGTGCTACAATATGAATAAAACGCACAGCTTCATTGGCTTTTCAAGGAAGGATTTCACAAGGAGCGTTTTTCCGTTGAGTCAGCAAAATCCGCCTTGCCAAGTAGTATAAGGTAACAATTTGAATTCCCCAACGGCTACCTCTCTTTCTTCATAAAATTATACATTTCGGGTAACGAATTAAATTTTAAAAATTCGAAAAAAAGCAAGAACAGAACAAAATCCAGTCCTCACTCAGTACAATTCCAGAGCACACGATTTCTTCCTTCTTCTGCTGTTTCATACAGAATCGATCTTTTTCTAGGGTTTGAGTTTCCTGTAAATCTTGATTGGTCGAGGAAAACATTGCCTTCATTTCGATGGATTCGAGTCATGTGAAGCAATTCGATCGATCCAACCTAGGTCGAAAGGTTCGTGTCGTGGCCAAGGTTAAGGGTTTTGCGATTCCGGAGGTTGAGGCTCAGAGTGGGTCTTTGAGATCGGTAGACTGGATTTCGGTGAACAAGCCTCCAGGAGAAAGTTCAGAGGGAGTCGCAATTTCCTTCAAGGACCATTCTTCCAGGTACTTCTTCAGTTAATAAAACCATTTCCTTCTTTTTTTTGGAGACTGAACGACGTCGAAATCCAAACACACCTGTCTACCGATCTTCACCTGATTGGATTTTGGGCCAACGTTGAAATTGGGATTTGGTGTTTAATTTGGGATTTGGTAGTTTTATATTGTGCAATTCATGAAAATTGGAAGTACAGGTTTAGGGTTGGTACTACCTTTTTGTTCTTGAATTATCCATTCAGTTGTGTAATTCCTTTTTATCTGTTTGGGGTTATTAATTTTTGTTGTGCGCTACTGTGAAAATTGGGATTTGGAATATATACGTATGAATGAAAGAAACAGACGAAACTTAGACTGCCTTATTTTTGTTGCCTCATTCTTTTGCTGTTCTGGTTATCGATTATTTTACTTTAGGATGAAAGATTTGCTTGGCACCAAATGTTGATTAGGACAGGTTCTTTTTTTTTTTTTTTGTTTAGAATAAAATGCGAATCATATTAGCAACAGCTTGCATCTGATTTCAGAGCCTTTTGTATCATCCTCCACCTCCACGCAACAAGATGGGGGTTGAAGGTTGATCAAAGGGGCAGAATATATTTCAGCTTCTTTGAGCTTTTCTAGCTAACTGATGTGCACTTTGGTTCAAGGTTCAAAAAACCGGACCGGGCATCAAACCGGGTGAGGCACTGGTTCAATGGTCAATGGTCGGATCGGGGTCGGACTGGGTCAAACCGGTTATATTAAAATAATAAAATTTTATTGATATTAACATTAATAATCACTAATATCAAAATGTAAATGTAGATAGGTATGCATGATTCATCAAATATGAATATTTTAATGTTTCTATAGAGGGAAAAAGAGAAAATATTAGTTGATTACACGTAAAAATAAATATTATTTTACAATCCACAGACTAAAATACAAATATTAAGAGCAACAACAATTAAATATTAAGTATATGCAAGTAAAATAGCATTTAAAGTATTATAGTTTCCTAATTTCTAAAATTGAGTTAGGTGAAAATTAGTAATTAGGTGAATTATAATAAAATAAATATTTTTTATTATTTTTTTAAAAAAAGGGGCCAACCCGGTTCAACCACCGGGTTGGGCGGCCCTTGCCCGGGGCAACCTCCATCCGGTTTTTCCCATTAATCGGACCAGACCAGTAGCCGGTTCACGGTTGAACCGGCCGGTCCGGTCCGGTTTTTTTATCATTGCTTTGGTTAGCTTAATGTAACAGATTTTTAATATTTACTTTATGACCTTTTTTAATTTGCTGTGGATGAATTTTAGCATAACAACAGGCTCCATGTAAATGTAATTGAAAATCACATGCCATCTAGCAGTATGTAAGCCATTTCCCTGAGGTTTTAACAAATAATAATCTCTTACTAGCAAATCTTTATGGCTGCAGTCGTAAAGAGTCTTACTGGGTGGACTTTTGCTATGGGGACAATGAAGAAAATGAAATGATCTACTCAAGAGATGTGAAGCCTCTTATATCTGCAGCTTTTAAAGGCCATAACAGCTCTATTATTGCGTATGGAGCAAGAGGCAGTGGAAAGACTCATATGATCCAGGTTTGACTCTATAGTTCATCCTAGATCTTCTCCTGAACAAACCATGATCGTTAGTTTCTGTTCAATTCTTTTCTGTATGTGTGTATTAAGTATTAACAACTAATAACTAATTCATAATCCGTTGCTTTTCAAGGGTTCTGCTAAGATACCTGGTTTGGCAGTGCTTGCTGTCTCTGAGTTTCTTTCACTGGCTGAACAAAATGGAAAATCTATTGCTATATCACTGTATGAAGTTGACCATCAGGAGCATGCTGTTGACTTGTTAAATCCAGAACAACCAGCCATTTCAGTTCTTGAGGACCGAGGCCGTATTCAGTTTAAAGGGCTTTCTCAGGTAATTATCTGGTAACTGGTACTTGCTAGTTCATCAAACACTACAGAAGGAAAACCTAAGAAGATGGCACTGTCTAATTACTTTAGGAGAGTTCGTTAACGTTTATGCTTTGCAGATTCCTGTGAAATCTATTTCAGAATTCCAGCAAGCATACTTCACTGCTTGTGCTACTCGAAAAGTAGCCATGAAAAAGGGAAATGACCATGCTCGTAGGACCCATGTGGGATTAACAGTGCACGTCTTTTCAGAAGCTGAAGGCACAGAATCTGGTTTTGTGGGGAAAATGAATTTCGTTGACTTGGCAGGTTATAATTTTTTATATATTATTTATTTTCTTGGCTAAGATTATATGTTTATGGTTTAAAGTGAACCTCCTGCCCCGCACTTTTCTTATCAGGTTATGAAGATGCCAGGAAGAAGGGTTGTGACTACTCCTGTCTAGCTGAAAATAATAAAATTAACAAGTCTATATATGCTTTATTAAATGTCTGTCACGCTTTGAGCATGAATGAAATCCGTGTCCCCTATCGTGAAAGCAAACTTACGCGCATGTTACAGGACTCTTTGAGAGGGACTAGCCAAATTTTGATGGTTGTCTGCATGGTAATTTTCATGATTATGCAGTTTTGTTTTCCTTTTTAAATTTCCGACAGCTATTTGCATTATTTTCAATTACTAAATTAGTTTTGGTGTTGGTCCTTATCTATTTCGTAAATATAGAATCGATCATTTTGCCAAGACACTATCTACATGTTAAGGTTAGTATCCCGATCATGTCAAGTGAATCATCGAGTGACTGTAGACGCCACAAAGAAAAGTGAAAGTTCTGCAAGACAGATGATGCTCACATCTCATAAGAGCAAGGTGCCCAAGAATGCGTCTTCTACGGCAAAAAAATTAACTAGTTCTAGATCAAATATACATGGAAAGAAAGCTGATGTGATAAAATCTGCAATAAAAGGAAGGTTTGTGGTTAAGTTTCATGCACATTTGGTTAAAATGTATGGTGTTTATCTTTCTTAATATGCATGTCTGGAAATTAATTTTTTTCCTTGTTGACTGAAGGAAATTATTTGGTGGAGCAAGTCATTCCGCTAAAGCTGAGAAGGTATCTCTTACTCTCCATTCCCTTTAAGGATGTGATATTCTTAAATTTCCAAATACTAGCTATAGAGATAAGCATACATGAAGCAGAACTGCCACATCACTGCAGCTGCATCGTCATCCCATTTCTATCAACATTACTACTGCTAAAGCAACTGTAGGAAATAGAACAAAAAAGGAGGGGCAAAAGGATAAAAATATATTATGTAAAAGGGCAATTGGTAAAAACGACCGTAGTCACGAGGATAAAGAAAGGTACCTTGATCTATTATTGTCTGAAATTTGGGAGCCATATTTCATATGAAGGTTACATCATCAAATATGGCTGCATTTTATAGATGAAGAAAAGGACAGTTGTCAGTTTTATCTGTGCACAACACTCATCTTTAAGGAAGGAAATATGCCTGCACATTTCACATTAAGGTTTAGGATTAAGGAAGGAAATATGCCTGCGCACTTCACATTAAAGGATTTTGTTCTTTACTTTATCTCTTTGTTGTGGTATGTGAATTAGTCTATTAGATACAACTATTAAGCAAACATGCTTAACTCAGTTTCATTAAGTCTTTATCGATTTAAATGCAAGCAAGGTTGTCAGATACCGGTTCTACTGTAGATGCTTCTATGCATGAAGAGGTAAAGGTTTGTAAAAAGAACTATTTCTGATTGATAAATAAGGACTTTTGATGCTGGCAAGAAAGAAATATGTATTTTATGACTCTTGATGATTAGCGACTTTGTAAATGGTGTTGTTCTACTGTGAAAAAATATTTTCCTTTGTGCAGGAAAAATCCATTGTACCTTTTACCAAAGCATCATTGCCGTTATCACTGGTAATATCTTTTAGTCCATATTACTTTATACTACAGATCACAGTATTTTAGTTGTTATCTGACATTATATGTCCTATAGATCAGTCTCAGCTAGATATCTAACAATTTGTTGATGAGTAAGTTTTCTTGTAGGATAATTATATATAAATGCTGGGTATCACATGAAATTCAGATCCATAGAGGAAATGTTATTGACTAATCTCCGGGAATGTAAATTTGACCCCCAAGCATTCTTCTGTGCAAAGTTTAAGAAAATTGATGAGAATATTCATTGTATGTATGCAGGATGACTCCCTTTCAGATGCTAGGCATCAAGCAGAACAGGTAGAAAATGTAATTGACCTATCTCTTAGAATCTTAATTTGTTCCTGACATTCTTTTGATCAGAACATTTACAAAGTTTATTCAAGCACCTGTTTATCCAGGAAATTGATTAGAATATTCCATGCAGGATGACTCAGTTCTAGATGCTAGGTATGAAGCAGAACTCATGGCGGAAAAGGTATTGAGCTAATACTATGGCTTATGGAAACCTTCTCTAATAATCTTATATAGCTTTATTGACGTAAGATTTTGCATTTTTATAGGCTGTCCCTGAGAAGATTGAGGATCATCGAGATGAGCATACCCCTAATTCTGGCAAGTATAAAAAACCATGGTCCACAGTTCAGGAAGGTACGGAGAGCTCAATGGACGACTAGCTTAACAAATATAGTGATCATCTTAACTGCCTTTGCTCAAGGATTTTTCATCATTACAGGTCATTGTATGGATAAGGAAAACAGCAGCATTATTGCTAATAAAGATGAATCACCCCCAATTAGTACTCAACTACGTGAACTGTCAAACAATTTGAAGCTTCTCTTATCTACAACCCCAATAAGCATGAAGATACCAGAACAGGACAGCATCTTACCACTTGACAATCAGGTGTCTTGTACAGACATTGTGGAACCAAAAACTCCTGTCAGGGAACAAACTGAGGGTGCTATTGATAGATGTAATGTCATGAATGCCAATAATCCTTGGCAAACATATAGTGCGCGCAGTTCTGGAATGAAGGTTTGATCATCTAACCGTTATACAGAATTGATCTCTTTCTCAATTTTCTTACCTTTTTTCGGCCAAAAATTTTCTTACCTTGATAGTTGAACTTTCTAACTCTTGAATTTTGATTTGTTGTAGAACTCTCTTGTTCATGAATATCTTAGGGTCTTAAATACTGCCAACAAGTAAGTTAATTAGAATTTGATTCAATGCTTGAACGTACTTTCTTTGTTTATAAGTATACAGCCTCGTTTTATGTCTCCTGTGACTAAACTAAGACATTTTCCTTTATTTTTTTGTCAAAATTAACAGGGAAGAATTAAAAAGATTAAAGGTCCAGAATGCTTCTCCTTTTTTATTGCTTAGATGAATTTTCCAAATTCCTCATAAACTGACTCTTCTTTATCCTTACAGGGAATCGGTGAGAAAAGAGCAACCTACATACTTGAGCTTCGCGAAGAATCTCCGGAACCTTTCAAGAGTGTAAGTCTGTTGAATTGGTTTATTATTGGGAGAAACTCTGCACCGCTTATTTTCCCTGCTAATGATAATTTCTTGGTGGTGAAATAGACTTAAAAGTGACAATATTTTGAGATTGTGAACTAATCTTTTCTTTTAACAGCTTGAGGATTTACAGGACATTGGACTCTCAGCAAAGCAGGTGTCTTTCTTACTCTTAAAATATTTCTTCATATGCTACTTCCGTCCTTAATATAAAGCCAATTGACTAATTCAAAGAGATTAAAGAAGGAAAATAAAATACTTAATTATATAACATATGTTGCATGATATTTATGAAAGACTTAAGTCAAACAAATTGTTTTAGAGAAAAATAATAGATACAACATACAAGATATAAAATGAAAAAAAAGTCTTTTTTTAATTAAAAGTCAATCTCAACTATTGTATTTATGATTGATAGTAGAGTCATATACTTTAACTCCTTATTTCTATAAAACAATTCCTGATAATCACATTTCCCATTTTGAGATTCTTGAGTGTCTTTGTTCTCTTGAAATATTTCTTTTATATATCTAACTGTTATATCTATTCTTACCCAGGTTAAGAGGATGATGAAAAAGGAAGTTGGAGAACTCTTCAATTAGCCCGGAAGGTGGCTGGTTATTACTTTCCGTGTAATTCATTTTATATGCGTTTATCATCATCATCATCATCTTTGTGATGTTTGTTTCTATAGATTTGTGCTGGGGCACCCTTATAAGTTGCCCTTGTGTTGTGCAAAACTTAACTTGAATGATTCCCTTTTTTTAAAAAAATTAAAAATTTAACTTGAACCATTTTCAGTCAAAAACAAAAATTCACCTTCTGTTATGTATCCTTATCACATTGCCTTGCGAGGTGGAGATGATTGATATTGACGTTAGGACAAAAATGTGAAACACAAGAAGCACAATTAAAAATTGTGATTGACTTTTTAATTATTGATCCAACTCTCTTAAACTTTTATTTTATATATAAAGAACTATCGGATCTTTAATGCCTTCCCCACAATAATGTTGCAGAATATTTAAGATTAAGAAGCTAACTAAATTCACAACTGAAAATTTGAATGTGGTGTGACCCATGCAAGTTTCTCAAACAGGCAAGGCAAGTCAAATATAAATCAAGTCATGCCCATATTTTTCTAAGGGTAAAGGATAAAAAATGACCCTCTATTTATATCCAAGGTGTACCTGACACCTCCTACTATTTTTTGGTTCAATATTATCCCTCAACTTTCAAAATCAAATCAGGTCAACAATTACTCCACTGTTAATTCAATAAACGTACCGTTACTTTACTCGTGTGGGGTCCACATGTGTTGTACAGGTATGCAATTAATCTATACAGGTGTTTGACTGTTGAACCTCACCTCTTCTTCCTCTCCCTCAATTTATTCCGCATAATCTCTTGGAACTCATCACAGACCTAACTTTCTCTTTACATGGCTTTCTTTTGGATTCATAGTTGGATTGTTAACACGAAGAGCAAGAAAACCCTGTTCCAGCATACTCCCTTTTCTTTACAGAAGTGTTCTCAAGGAAAATAGCTCTCTTTCCAAACCCAAATTGCTGAGAAGAAAGGAATTCTGCATTTAAAACACCTAAGATTTTTAAAAAAAAATAGATTAAAGCACCAAATCAAGCATATAGCATCGAACTGAGAAGAGGAAAAGCAACATACACGAAGTAACCGAAATTGCTATTGAGAAATAGGGCGATGAGTGAACACTTCGAAATCAGGAGGAGGATTCAATGATTCGCAGTAAACCGTTACCAAAACCAAAAAAAAAACTTGAAGGACAGAAGGAAAAAATGCGCCTAAAGAACATCCAAAGAAAAATCACAGTGACAGACAAACATTTCCTGCCATTAGAATAAGGTTTAAAAAAAACTGGAAGAACAGGAAAAAAAATAACCCGCCTAACGAACATAAAGAAAGAAAAGCAGAGTAAGAGTAAGAACCTTGGGTTTGTCAAGAGTGGTATGAGCCACGCGGAGAGTCAAATCAGGGATGGTTCTTCTCCGGCACTCTCGGATTCACTGGAACCGACGAGAGACTCAATAGGGGAACTGAGAATGGAGGAATGGAAATCGAACGGGAAATCAGAAGTGAAGAAGTGATCCTTGATGTGGTGCTTGATTGATCGAAAGAAAAGTATGAGATGAGAACATCAGCTTAGGTGGTGCTTGATTGATCGAAAGAAAAAATTTTCCTTGGTTGATATTCTCCCACGTGTCTATTTGCCTTAATATTTGTTGTTTTTGCTTTGTTTAAATGAAATTCAAGCTGACTTTTTTCCTCCAACGCCATGTATACCACAATTCAGCTTCCACCTCACATTTTTTTGGTCAAAAGACTTGAGAGTAAAGGTCAACGTTTGTTGAATTAACAGTAGGATCATTTTTAACCTGATTTTGAAAGTTCAGGGATAATTTTGAACCAAAAAATAGTAGGAAGTGTCAGGTGCACCTTGGATATAAGTAGAGGGTCATTTTTGACCCTTTACCTTTTTTCTAATAATATCTCCTCCACAAAGTCCGGGACCACACGGATAAATTCACCATACTGGAAATACATAGCCCCTTGCTCAAGCTAAATAAACGTCGGCCTAATATCAATGTGCAGTCTCGAAAGCACTGCACGTTTCCTCCGGTAACCTTTCTGTGCTTAATTGATTCTTCCACTGGGTGGGAATAAGCTAGTGCTAGGCTCTCAAGCTCCTATCAAGAGCCTAAGACTTAATCTACTTTAAATTTAGTATAGTTTAATTTATAGTAATTATGTTAGGCTACAGGCTAGTCTAATTAGTTTTTTTTAAAGTTTATATTATGATATATATTATAAAATAAATTATATAAATAAGGGTTAATACAACTTTTGGCCTGTGAACTTTCAGTCAATTTTGGTTTTGATCCCTGAATTTTGAAATTGATGGTTTTGATCTTCGAACTTAGGGGTGTCCATCTGGTCCTGGTCCCGGCCTTCCGGGACCGAGAATTTTCCGTCTCAGAAATTCCGGGAAAAAAATCCCGGACGGGGAACGGGAAGCAGGAAAAGCCCTGGAATCTCGGTCCCGGACACATATTAAAAAAAAAGTCTAGAGGTCATATCTCTTAACCCACAAATCATTGTTTTATAAAAAAAACACTCTAGTGAATGTTTTAAAAAAAATACTTCAATGTTGAGCCCAATGTTGAGGCCCAATTTCACTACACCTCCCCACCCCCAATTTCCCCAAACCCTTCGTTTCTAGCCTCTGAAATCAAATCTCCTTGTTATTGTTCTATGTCTTGTCCCTCTGTTTGTATTTTTGTTTCTGCTCTTGGTGGGTTCTTGGGTTTGTCCATAAAAAAAATTTGTTGCTTTTTTTGTGGTTGTTTTACCCACCAAGCCCATTAAAATGTTCCTCATTTTCACTGCTGCATTTATACTTTTGAATAGGTAGACCTCGTTACTTCACAGCGTCATCGTCCATCGTATTCATCCCATCTGCACTATTTTCTTTTAATTTCTTATGGTTTCTTTGACATCTATTTTTAGTTGATATATGAAGCACTTTGTTTTGATTCAAAGCCCATTTTTTTCTTTTTTCTTTTTTTTAAAAATGAACCGGGAATTCCCGATCCCTTTCCCGGGACCGAGAACGGGATTGAAATCCAGTCCTAGCCCCATTCCGTGAACGGGAACCACGAATATGTATTCCCGGTCCTGGTTTTGGACACCCTACTCAAACTTTTGGTCAATTTTGGTCTTAATCCTTGAACTTTAAAGTTGATAGTTTTGGTTCTTGAACTTTTAATCAATTTTGATCTTGGTTCCTGAGATTTGAAGTTTTTTCAAGTTTTTTTTTTAAAAAACTTAGGAATTAAGACCAAAATTGACTGAAAGTTCAAGAATCAAAACCAAAATTAACTAAAAGTTCTATGACTAAAAGTGGTATTAGCCCTATAAATAATAACATTACCAATATACAAAGTTCAACCATTTCATTAATTATTTGTTCACTGTTTTTCCCTTCAATCATATAAGATGCAGTGTTAGCTTACTCACTCATCTCTAATTTCATTCATTAATTGTTCACTATTTTCTTTCCTTCAATCATATAAGATGCCGTGTTAGCTTACTCACTTATCTCTAATTTGTATGATTTGTTGAAGCATTTGCAACTTGAAAGTTTATATCAATTGTGACTACATGAAGTGGTATAATCTCAATAGATTATAATAGTTTTTACAAAAAACAAGGAAGAGAAAAAAAATGTAGTTTTACACGCATAAAAACTTTTTGAGACATAAGTTTAAAGGGTCATATACTAATATGTATAATTAGTAGTATATGCTTTTAAGATTATTTAAATGTCTACATTTTAAATATGATTTTAATAAGACTTTTCAAGCCTTGTGAGGCTCAAGCACATGCTTAAAAAAACTACATACAGGTTCGGGTTCAAGTTCAAACTTTATATTTTTTTGGTTGAAGGTTAACTTGGCCTAACCTATTTTCACATTACTTCCACTTATGTAAGCACATTGTGTGTTTTGTTAAGAGTTTGTATGATTGATTGGATTTTTATTTAGTCATTGTATTTCAAATTGTAATTTTTCATCATAATATTTTTGTTTAAAACATTAGTCCTATAGTTTCATGAAAACTTGAATATAAGTTCATGACAAGAACCAAAATCAAAACTTATTAAATTTATATGAATAAAAACTAAAATTAATTTTGATCAAAATGAAAATACCTTAAAAGAATAAAAAAAATCTCCCACATTTCCCCTTTTTACGGTAAATTGGGAATTTGGCCAGAAAAAGGGTAAATCGGGAAGAATCCTCATTTGACATTTTTTTTTGTCAAAAGAACTAGTTCTACTTCTGACATATATGTACTATGTACAAATTATTTAAGGTTAATCTGTACTATACTTGAGTTTTTAGTATAGCATGTTATAAGGCCAATTTATTATTCCTTATGCATATGGTGATTTCCTTGTGCGAGGCCTGAACATACCATATGCACAGGGAAATGACCATATGCACAAGGAGTAATAAATTGGCATTATAACGTGCTATGTCCAGGCCTCGTACAAGGAAATGACCATATGCACAAGGAGTAATAAATTGGCTTTATAACGTGCTATGTCCAGGCCTCACACAAGAAAATGACCATATGTACAAGGAAATCGCCATATGCACAAGGAAGTACGTTGTCAGAATTAAAAGTACGTAGTGTCAGCTCATGAAATACGTTGTCAGTGTCAGCAAATGAAGACTTTTGCACAGTGGTCTCTATCTGAAATTAATTCCTCTTTTTCACAAGGGTTTTTAGGTCTTTTCACACAATAATTTTTTTTCAATTAAGGACCTAGGTCCTGAAGTGAAATTCAGAAAGTTTTAGTCTTTCTTTTACATTAATTGTTTAAAGTGATGCTTTAATGAAATTTTCCTTAGAAATTAAACACGTATTGTCACAATTGTCTCATATTTTTGCAACTAACCCCTACTCCATGAGTGAGAGAGAGAGAGAGAGAGAGAGAGAGAGGCTTCTTCCTCTTCTGCATTGGCCTCCCTTCCTCCTTTGTTTCTAACAACTCATATCTCTCTCTGCCTTCGTTAACCTTTTTCATATATATATATATATATGTATGCATACATACACATATACTCACACACACACTTTTCTTCTTCCCGAACCTTCTCGATCGATCACTCTTGCTCGCATTTTCTCATCCAAAATCTCATTTCCGCCGCCTTTCATTGTGATTCCCTCGTCGTCTGCGAATCTCGATCTTTTTCTCCTGGTGCGTGATCTACTATCACACTTCTTTCTTTCTCTCCTCTATTGGCCTATTCGATATCTTCGTGTTTTTCCCGATTCCTTTGTTTTCAACCATGTTTTCCTTCTTCCAGTTGAACTCTTTCCATAGGTTGAGGAGGGATTAGAAGCATGTATATCTGATTTTCGTTTTTAGTTTCTTTTTTTGGATGGGGAGGGAATTGTTAAGGATCGTGTTTATTTTATTGTGTTCGATACTTGTGTGTCATTTACTTATTATGGTCAGCTGGATTCTATTGGCAACAAAGCTATGAGATGAGAATCATTTGGATATACTATTCATTTTTTTTTTTTATTTGTAGATTCGCATCTATGCGTTTTATTGTAATTTCTATATCTAAATTTACAACTTGCCAGAACTTCACAAAGCCATGTCTTTCTGAAGGGTTTAATTCTTAAAAAATTAAAGTGGACGATCGATTCTGTTCTTGCTTGTTCTGTTCCCTTTTCCATTTTGATGCCATCTGAGTTGATGTACCGAGAGATATCTTGGAGATCCGTTCTATCTGGTGTGGGCTTTAATTTTTAGTTCTACATTCAAGGGAAGTGAAGTAGAGATGGTGACTTGCATTGTTCTGTTTCCTTGTTTATGTAAGATCATAATTATTCATTTTAGGGATATTTTTTTTATTCCGGCATTAGTCTAGGTGTTTATGGCACTGTGTCTTGATCACTAGTGTTTTGATTTATCAAATATGAAAATTTTCATAGTTGTTCATTTTTGGTTGTTGTTCTGTGTCTATTATGTCTAAAGGCAGTCTCATGTTAACATGTTCTGTTTTTATTCTATGTGCAGAGAAATCTTGTGGAGGTGCTTGGATTAGCTCTGGTGCAGGTAGATGCCAGCTGAAAGACAAAAGGTTTCTGGTACTCCAGATGTCATGAAAGCAGAGGATGGAAATGACTCCTTAGAACCCGCATTCAGAAAGGCTATTGGCAGAGATCCTTTTCTTTCTATTCCAAGGGCTACTGACAATCCAGTCCAGTGGTTAAACTTAATTCAGGCGTTAGATCCGCAACAGCAAGGTATTAGCTACTACTATCTTGCAGGTTCAAAAAATAACCATTTTTGGAGGTCACAATTTCAAAAGCGCACAAATGAGCTTGATTTGTATGCATTTATTGCTCATTGCATCAAGGAATGTATCAGCCTTGTCCTTGTAATGTCTTTTGTAGAAGAGTAGAGTGGTTTATATTGTTGAGGCTATCCCCATCTTTGCACTTGACTCTTCCGGGCTGGCATAGAGTGATATGTGAAATGCATCATAATTAGTTCTGGCCCTGTACTGTTGCATTTATTTCTAAATTTACATATTCTGGATTTACTGCTCACTTATTTGACAGAACTGCCAGGCTGGCCTTTGGTCTCTCCTCTGAAGCTTCAGTTGCAGAAGTGTGAAAAGTGTTCCCGAGAATTCTGCTCTTCAATTAATTATAGAAGACACATACGTGCTCACCATCGGTTGAAAAAGATTGATAAGGTTTCCTTCATAAGTTGTGAATATAATCAAGCATCTACCTATAATTTGTCCAATTTTGTTATTTTTTTCAGTTTTATGTATTCTTTGAAGTCAATCGGATGCAGAATGGCATATTTCTGATCCTTATTTTTGTGTTATTTGCATATTGTAGGATTCTACAAAAAATAGAGATCTGTTAGGAGCATACTGGGATAAGGTAATGTTTTTTTTATCCTTGTGTTTCCTTCAATGGTAAAGAGCTTGTTTTGATGAGCTTTTATATGCATAATTTGTGTAGCTATCTGTAGATGAGGCAAAAGAAGCTGTATCTTTCAAGAATGTTATGCTGGAGGTAATATATTTGAGCCCTTTAAGTAATATTTTATTTGTAACATGAAGTTGTTTAATGAGTCAATCTGCTCGTTAAACCGCTGATATGTCAAAAATATGGAGCAGAAAGTAATCTATTTTCTTTGTTAAAACAATACATTAATGCGCATATTTTTTTATGCACCCTATGCTTATCATATAGTTTTATGTGCTGTATTTGTTCACAGTTTTTTCTAATTGCTATATTGGATTAAAAACCTGTTCTTAATTGTTTGGAGGCCGTAGCTTTCTTTCAATTTGTGAATGTGAATTCTAAAACGCCTTTTCCACATTTTGTTCTCTTTAGATATATGATTAATCATATGTTTTTTCATTTAGAGTTTTTTTGAAGAGGTCAATATGTCCACACTAGTAATAAAAGCTCAAGTTGCAGATACACAGTATTTAAATGGCAAAAAGTAAAAGATAGAAATGTATCATGTCTCTTTTAGTTTCTGCCTTTTCATTTTCTTCAGTGTTTGCATGTTGCTTTTCCTTATTTACATTGCTTTCTAGGAGGTTCCAGGGTCTTCTATTTTAAAAGCGCTGACAAATCTTGTTCGAAAACAAGGATTTTCTTCGTTTCCACAGAATTATCTGAAGGCTGGTTCTGCCCTTTTGGTAAGTAGCATTAAACTCTAATTTATCAACTATTTTTTTTTTTGAACAAGTGTGGATCTTGTACATTTTATGCAATTTGAGAAAGGGGTAGCACTTTTCATAGTTTATGAAGTGTGTGGTTTATTAGAGTTTTTATATAATACATAACTTACAGTTTATGCTCTGAATAGTTTGCATAAGAATAAACTTGGTGGATGAGGAGGCTTGCTCAGTGGTAGAACTCACACACGCTATGGCAGCCCCTCTCCTATTATGATAACAAGACATTAGAGATTGATTCAAATTTAAACTTCTCAAATAATGATAAAGGTTAATTAGGACACCTAAATGTTTAATACATATTCACACTAGTGCTCATACATATTCATACCAAAACAAGTCTTATCCCAACTTAGGTGGGGTCGGCAAGTCACATCCAGCACACATATACATGCGTATTTTCTAATTTTAGCCTCTTTGTTCATAAATTTTTTTTTATGACTGAATTGCTGGCAGGATATTGTTCAAGCTAGATCTTCCATTCTTTCTATATCTTCCAAGGAGCTGTTTGATATCCTTGATTGTGCCAGTGAAAAAACATTTTTATGTGGGGCGCCGGTATCAATGCAAAAATATATTTTTGGTGGAGAACCGGGAAAGATCGGCCTTGAACAAAAAAACCTAGTTGCTTGTACCAGTTTCTTGCTAGAACATGAATTGGTAATTTTTTTAGCCATATGTTTACTTATAACTTTTAGTGATCGAGTTAGAGTGGTACCTATCAGTGAGAAAATGGTAGAAAATCGTTTAAGGTGGTTTGGACATGTCCAAAGAAGGCCATTAGACGCGCCAGTGAGAAAGATAGGTCAAACAGTCTGGAGTCCGATTAAGAGAGGAAGAAGGAGACCTAGGCATACACTTGGGCAAGTTGTAGAGCGAGATCTTTTAGTGAATAATATATCTAAGGATTTGGTTAATGATAGAGCACAATGGCGTCGTACGATTCATATAGCCGACCCCACCTAGTGGGATAAGGCCTGGTTGTTATTGTTGTTTATTTATAACTTTTGTCTCCCTGCTTTCACTAGAGAGAATTTCATTTTACTTAGGTTAAGGCATGGCTTGTTGACAAGGAAGCTGAAGCATTAAGATTCCAGAAGCTGCTAGTGGATGAGGAGGAAGCTGCTCAGAAAAGGTGGTTGAAACGTTTTAATTTTTTAACCAGTTCTCTACTTGATTTTCGCCTGTTATGTTGTGTGTTTTTATTACACGATATTATATGTTAATGATCAGCCATTAGTAAGGCTTGATGCTTAGTTTAATTTTTAGGTTATGGAGCAAATATTGTACGGATATCGTCCCATCATTATTCTCTATTCTTTGAAATGTAGGTGAGGTTAGGTGATAAACAACTGTCTGGATAATACAATGTTAGTCAAACCTTTTATTCTCTTCTCTTCTCTTCTGATGTTTGACTCCTTGATTGAGTTGTAGGTGCTTTATTGATTCCTCCTTTTAAAAATAGTTATTTTGGTTGGAATGAAAGGATGAAGCCACAGCAGATTTTATTCATTGACCTTTTTCCCCAAATGGTGAATTATCAAGGAAGTTATCAAGAGAAAAAAAAAAAAAACCACTATGGCTATGAATAAACTCTCAGTAGAAGATTTTTTACCAGTGGCTTTACTGATGGGCCCTTCTGGAGAGAAATAAATCCCTTTATGAGTCAGTAAAAAGTAGAGGAGTAAAAGCTAGGGATGTCACTTAGCAGCACAAAATTACCTTGCATTTTATGTTTGCAAATATGGCTAGTTTAATTTCTCAAGCTGCACTTCACAGAGCAACACATTAACTTAGATGATGATCCAATTATCTTTTGTTAAGAGATTTGCTTGTTTACCAAATGTGTTTCTTGAAAAATTGTCATTTATGTGTTATAGGACGTTTTGTTTAATTATGTTTTCTATGGTTTATAGACAAGCTGAGATTTTGGAGAGGAAACGCCGGAAAAAGCTTAGGCAAAAAGAACAAAAGGAAAGGGTGCTAAAGCTTGAGGATGATGCAGAAATGAAAAAGAATGGCATAATCACAGAAGTTGACAGTTCATTAGCAGAAGCACTTTCAGATCCATGTGGCTCTGGAGAACATAATCCAGATACACTTGCAGTCCGTGGATCTTCACTACTTGTGCCACTCCATTGCACAGACACTGATGAAGGTGTGGATGGGGGTTCGCTGTCCGGGTATGAAAGTGGCATTGATCAGAACATTGAGCAAGAGACAACCCAAGGACATGTTTGTCAACATGTTGCGGTTGCTGAACCAAAATCACAATGGGCTGTAGCTAATGGTTTTCATTCAAATCATAACTCTCAATTTTTCAAGTCCGGAGTCATTCAGAAGTATGAGAGCCACCGCAGTCAAAAAGCTGCTCCCATGCTTAATGGTAACAAAGTATGGAGCCGAAAGTCTAAGCAAAAAATTATTGGGGTGCATTCAAAAGCCAAACTAGAGAAAGAACTGGATGAGGGTAAAAACCATGAAGTTTTAATAGGGTCTATATCTGTTACTCTTGGAAATTGCAGCCAATCAGAGGATAATCTTGTGCCATATGGAGAGGACTACATAGTAGGGAATTTAACCAAGCATAGTAATACTAAGGAGAAGCCAGTCAAACCTGATTCTGTACAAATCAGTAACAATCCGTCGATAGCTAAGGCTGTTAAGCTTTGGAGGCCAGTTACTCATCATGGAACTAAATATTCATTACCACTTCTCAATGTTGGTCCCGAAGCTAATGCAATAGATGATAAAAAAGATTATCAAAATTTATCCAATCAAAATTCTTCAAGGCTGTGTGACTTGGGTAAGAGTGATAGTAATCTAGAGGGCAAAGTGGGTCCGAGAAACTTGCACTTTTCCAGTCAAGCTGCTAAAGCCTTTCTTGCAGAAAGTAAGCTTTGTTAATTGCACATTTTTCTATGTTTCTTCTGTTCTACCCACGCTGGCCAAATAAGTGGCCTGGTCTCCACATTCTTTGATTTAATTCAGTGCAATTTTCATGCAGGATGGAAACTAGCTATCTCGTCAAACCATGTGGAATTGGTCCTTTCACCTGACTCTGGATCTCCTAAGGGCCTGGAGGCACAAAATTGTGGAATAGCTGACAAATGCTGCATATTTGCAAGTGCAGAGACTGAGCTGCCTGCGACCTCATCTAAATCCAAAATCAAAATGAAACCCGAAAAGGTTGTCAAGATTAAGTACATTCCCAAACAAAGAACAGCAACCTAATTGGCAGGAAGAAGGAAGAAATTGGATTAGTTTACTATGCAGATAAAGATTTGCAGTTTGATTTCTCACCATTAATTTTCTCACAGAGGTTCCAGTTTTACTGATGGTCTTCTGTCTGAAAATCGAAGGTAAGTGTTGCCGGAAAGACTTTTTACATTCCGTCCTTTCGCTTCAGAAGGTGGCAATATGGTGGGACAGGAGATTGTGCATTGAGGCTCTTTCTCCCTGAGTTTTTACTTTTATACCATGGGAGATTGAGATGGCAAGCTCTTCTGCCTTCTGTGCGAATACCATAATTTTGTGAAATAAATCTGTCCAGTTACTTAGGGTTCTTTCTTTTTTTGATATAGGTGTTCGTTCCCCTTTGGACATAATTATCATAATTCAATTTACCCTTTTGCCTTCCTTAAAATTGTCTAAATTCATGTAACAATTCTATTTTTGAGATGATGCAGAGAGCCCCAGTTTTGTTACTTTGTCATTTTTCTCGTATAGTTTCAGTGCAGATTATTGAGTCATCATATAATGCAGTTCTTGGAGCGAGATAAAGATAATGTTTTACTTCATTTCATACATGAACTCTGATTCGAAATGCGATTTTCATAAGCATTGTTAATCACCAAGAAAAGTTTCACCTAAGAAATGAGAAGAAACTGAGAACTTGTATTTAACATTAAATTAAAACACTCGAATGTCCTTTATACAATAGTGGAGCCACACTGACAAAAAAGAAAAAAAAAAGAAAGAAAAAAAAATGGCGGAGCCACGTCTCATAATGTCTCGAAATGCCTCCTTTTAAAAATTCAAAATATAGACATCATTTTTATATTTTAAAGAATATCAAATGTTTTGTTTTCATTTTAACCAATAGGAGTAAGGTTTAGCAGAAGGAATTAGTCCTTTAGACTAGGCAAACAGTGGAATTGGTCCTTTAAAATGGAGCAAACCATGGTTTAAAATTTTGAACCATTGTTGGAAGGTATGGCCACTAATACATCATTTTCATATTTTTAAAAAATGTTAAATGCTTTGTTTCCTATTTAATCATGTTATCAGTGCACACTAATTAAATAGTATCTTTTAAAATGCATTCAAATATGGTGTTGAAAAGATCTTGGAATATGGGGTGGAAGAAGATGGTTATAGAGACTGACAGTATGGAAGTTGAGGAACTGATACAACTGGATAGGGATTGGTAAGCAGAGGTTGTATGGTGTGCACGCGAGGTCGATGGAGCAGTTAATTCCTTGGCAAAAATGGTGCTAAACTCAATGGAGGGTGCAGTATTTCTTACAGATCTCCGTGAAGTTCTTTTGGACGTTGTTCGTCCGGATTTAATATCGTTTAGCTAGTTGCAGTGCTTTGTATTTTGATCCAAAAAAAAAAAGAATTCAAATATTTTTCTAAAATAACATTATTTAAAATTACTAAAAATTTAGTTACTTTTTGGGCCTGATTTAAGAATACTTTATATGAAATTAAAAGAGCATATTTATGAAAGATTACTGTGAGGTTTTTAAAGAAGACATTTAATCACCTTCTCAAGCTTAAGATAAATGATAAAATATCGTAAATTTGGGACGTCAATGTATATTGTTTTACTTATCAGACTTATTTTAATTATTATTATTATTATTTTAGTAGAGTTAGAATAATTTGAAGTTGTTGTATAAAAAAAAAGAATAATTTGAACTTGTTAGGATTTTGTTAGATTTGAAATTTGAATTGTTTTCTTTATTTTTATTGTTTTGTTATTTCAATTATTTATTTTCTAGATTAGTCTAGGTTAGGTTGTCAATTCATTTGTTTTGATGCTTATGAATTTGAGTAATAAGACTATTGATTTCCTTGTCATCTTTCCCTCTTCTCCCCCTCATATTCTCTATTTCTTCTCTCTTTCTCTCTTTTCCTCCCTCAAATTCCCTCTTACCCTATCATTACCATTCTCTTTCTACAATAATTGGCATCAGACCCTTCTCATTCCACATCAATTGGCATCAGACCCTTCTTATTCCATATCAATTGGTATCTGTGAATCACTTCTCCCAACGGTCTGTTTTTGAAAATATTACTATTCACAAATGGTGAGCAGTTAAATTGATTGAATTATGCAATTTAAAACCTTACAATGATATGTGTTAAATGTTGCAATAAAATATAAAAATTGACAATTTAAAATGCCTAACTTTAGTTAGTCTAAATTTAGTAATTTACTTAAAGATAATAATTGAAAGGATTGTTGTGATAGGTGAAAAATGGGTTTATCCTATTACTTTTATGAAAGTAGAGGGATTACAAATGTTTGAACCAATTTTCAAAATACCTTTTATGTTATAGATGTGAGGCACTTTTATGTGTGTGGTTTCTCTTTTGCCATTTTTTAAGCTTTATGGGTGGACTGTGCAGTGTTTAATCCAGTGGTGGCAAAGAAACACACGTATGACTACCCTATCAGTGCATGGCTTGCTTTAGAAGAATTATATTACATGAAATGGTTTTCTCTATGAACAATACTGCACGATTGTTATATTTTAAGGCCATGTTCAGATAATTTATGAATAACTAAAACGAAAGAGACAATAAATAAGAAAAGTAACATACTCACGCACGCATACATGTAGGATATTGTACATGTTGAACATTAGGACCTTCCTCATCTGCATGGTAAGGGAACTTTGAGTTAGAGTCTCTTAAAAAAATCCCTCATGATCTGGAAAAACTATGGCAGACACCCCATCATGCTTGTACGCTTTTCCTTCATCATAATTCTTCACAGGAACTGGTGTTCATATTGCATCAGTATCTAGCCCTTCACAAACCCTAAGAAAACTACAATCATCAAACTTAATTAGCAATAACTAATAAATACTAAATAGTATCAATAATTAATATTTAAGGATGAGAATATCTTTGAGGTTCATAAGCATGTACATGCAAGTACATGTGTGGTATTCTTAAATTGATTATTTAAAATAATAAGGCCATAAAGTCGAACCATTTGGATAAATGGTATTATCATTAATTTCCCTGGCCTAGAGCATGTGGTATTCTTCAAAGGCTTCCTTTCTTGTAATTAGCATATTGACATTTTTTTTGTCATGAAATCCAATCTATTATAAAAGCAACCCGGTACACCTTAAAGTTCAGTCAAACAATATCGTATTAGAGGAATTAATAGAAGATTGGACAGGATCCAGAAATGTGAAGATAGATTCATAAACCTATTTCTTCAACAGCCTGAATGTGAACTTGAAGAGGAATTAAGAGGAATTATTATGGTTCCAAAAATCAAGGGGTTTATGGATTAGTCAAAGTGATAGAAATACAAAATACTATCACTATAAAACACTGATTAGAAGGAGAATGACCAAAATTAAAAGTTTGAAAAATAATGAGGGAGTGGATATGGGAAGTTGTTTAAGGTATATAAGTCGTCGACAATGGGGATGATATTAGAATGAGAAATGTCTAATACCACTTGATGTAGAACATAATGATAGAGGAAAAGGGAATTTAAGAGAGGAGAAGAGGCTTCAGGGTTTGATCCTGAATTTTTTGGTTAAAAATTAAGAAAGATGTTTGAGATATTTTAGATAAAACACATAATATTAACTAATATAATAAATCTAACTAAATTGAATAAATATACCAAATACAGAAATGAATATGTCATTTTGTTCAAATGTGGCTGCTCATGTTTTAAGGATTAACATATCTAATCAAATCCATGTTTGTGCTTTGGATAAGCTAAGGATTTTCGACAAAATATCAAATTCTTGCATGAGTTTGGTTTTTCATGTAACGTGATCAGATTAATCACAAATAAATATTTTAGAAATAATTTAATACTCCCTCCGGTCCTAAATATAATATCATTTTGACTTTTTTTTGTGGAAGTTAAGGAAGCAAATTAGACTACTAAATTATAATATATGTCACATGAAATTAGATTATAAGTTAGTTTATAAGTAGAATAAATTAGTTTTGAGGAAAAAAGATGTTTTTTGGACTGAAACTACTTTTTTTTACTGAAAAAAAAAGTCAAAATGGTCTTATAATTAAGACCGGAAGGAGTACGATATGAAGAAATTCCATCAAATATGACTTAATCTATATCTATCAAAATGTTGGTTTGTAACTGATTAGGGTGGAAACAATGAACAAAAAACCGGACTGGACCGGCAGGTTCAACCGTGAACCGGCCAATGGTCCGGTCCGTTTGAACTCAAAAAACCGGGAGGAGTTTGACCGGCCAAATCGGGGCTCGACCCGGGTTGAACCAGGTTGGCCCCCCTTTTTTTTAAAAAAAATAATTTTATTTTATTATAATTCATCTAATTACTAACTTTCACATCACTCAATTTTAGAAATTAGGAAACTATAATACTTTAAATACTATTTTACTTGCATATACTTAATATTTAATTATTGTTACTCTTAATATTTGTATTTTAGTCTGTGGATTGTAGAATAATATTTATTTTCACGTGTAATCAACTAATATTTTCTCTTTTTCCCTTTATAAAAACATTAGAATATTTATATTTGATGAATCATGCATATCTATCTACATTTACATTTTGATATTAGTGATTATTAATGTTAATATCAATAAAATTTTATTATTTTAATATAACTAGTTTGACCTGGTCTGATCATTGACCCTTGAACCAGTGCCTCATCCGGTTGCATGCCCCTGTTCCCTTTTTTGATCTTGGTTGGAAACGACAAACGGAATTGAACGCCTCGTTAATTTGATACAAAACGCCGAACACATAGCTAGCCATGTAAGAGGACACATGTCATAATAAAACCTTCCCAAGTTCCAAAACATCCAAGCTAAGCCACGTGTCACTTTTACCTAGCACCACGTACCACCTGTCCCTCTTCTTCACCACATATAACATTATCTCCTTCCTACCATACCCTAATTTCATTTTTTTCTCTTCCCTTAGTTCTTCATCGCCATCTCTCAATTTCCTCTGTACTCTTCTTGCAAGAAAAAAAATGTCAGGTGGGGTTGGTCCAGTTGGGTCTGATATCACAATCCCAAAAGAGCAAGAAGAAGCCATACACAAAGAACACCAAGACCCTAATCATCATCAACATCATCAATCCCTCAAAATCCCCAAAATCAATCCCACTTTCCTCTCTTTCCCACAACTCAATTCACTAGCAGTCATAGTAATCCTAGCCTCAAGTGGTATGGTAAGCCTTGAAGATTTCTCCTTCCTCATCTTCTCCTTCATTTACCTCTTCTTCATCTCCAAAGTAGCCTTCCCTTCAAAACCCAACTTCACTTACCCCCCAGTCTTTGACCCAAAGAACAAGCTTCTTCGTCTCTATGTCAACTTAGGAGCAATTATAGGACTTTATGCCCCAATAGCTTACATATTGGTGGGCACATATGAGGGTGATAAGGAAGGAATTAAGGCAGCTTCACCTCATTTGTTTCTTCTGGCTAGTCAGATTTTCATGGAAGGGATAGTTTTCACGGGGAAATTTTCACCTCCAAGTAGGGCTTTTGTGCCTGTGTTGTATAACTCTAGGAGGATCTTCACCATTGTGGATTGGCTCAGGACTGAGATATACAAGGTTCATGAACAGCCAAGTGGTGGGTCTGAGACTAGAGTGTTGGTGGGTAGGGTTCTTGCTGTGGCTAATATGATGTTCTGGTGTTATAATCTGTTTGGGTTTCTCTTGCCTGTTTATCTTCCTAAAGTTTTCAAGATGTATTACTCGGGCAATAAGGAAAAGGAGTGATTCAAGTGGCTTTGGCCTTTTGGGGGAATTAGAGTATGGCATTTAATTTGAGTTCTTGTGTATTAGTTAGTTCAGGTCTTTTCTGTTCAAAATGCGCTTGTTACGTTGGTCTTTCATATCTGTAGAATGTACAAAAATATATATAGTTGTATGTTCTTACTTGAAATTATATTGGCCTTTTTAAGGATTAATGAAGGAAACAGTGGCATGTACAAGTCTAGTATTTAATTTTTACACTGCATAAGTCAAGAGATATTCTTGGATTCTGTAATACCCTTTTATTGAAGGGTTCAAAAAAGAATAGAATGGAGATCTTTTTTGAGTTTTCTGTTCTCATTTTTGTGAATTATGATGGTGGGTGGATATGATAACTTGATGGTTGATACTTCTCTCTGGAAATAAGAATCAATAGCCTGAACGTTGCATTGGGGAAAAAACATGAACTTTAATTTGTTCATTTTCACTTATCTGGTCCAATCCAATGAGTAGCGGATATCTCATTAAAAGGAGAATTTTTCTTGTTCAGAGTAAAGGAAGATAATAGAAAGACGAGATGGCCAACTACTAAGTATCAAGGTGAGTTTAAGCTGCCTTTTTTCAGATTAATGAAGTTAAAAAAATTAATTTAAAGCAAGAAATCAATTTAAATTATTTATATTTTAAAACTAATTTGTGTGATTTTATAAATTCATATATGATCTAAACTAATTAATATTCATATATAAGTAAATAACTAATTTAATTTTTCTAATATCTGAAAAAGTCAAATACCCTTATTTAAGGGTGGTAATTGAATTTGAGATGGTGATGTGCTCCAAAAAGAAGTGACATCTGCCACAAGAAAAATAAACTCAAGGGGCATCTTCCCCTTAAAAAAATTATTTTCATAGTCATTTATGTCAATATGATGACATAAACCATGTTTCCTATTTATTAGGTTTTTAAAAAAATATTTTCAAAAGTGATGGATTTTATCAATTACCTTATTTAGAAGACTTGCTTTTCTCAAGGTCCAATCTCAATGGTGTAACAGTTTGAAAGATGGAGGTCTGCATTTGTTATCTTATATGGTAGTGGAGAATGATATCCAATTACTACTTCAGAACTTTGATACTACTATCTTCTTTCAAGATCAACCAAGATCAAATATAGTTGAACTTGCTTTATCTTTTCATTCTTGGCATTTTAATTTCTTTGTTATTTATTGTTGTAAGAACTTTAAATGTTATTTGTTATTAATGAAAATTTTTCTTTTATTTAAAAAGAAAAAAATGATCATATTGTGAATTCAAATCGTACCTTGTGATTAATCAGTAATTTTTCGGATAGTTGGTGGGTGAGGCTTAAGGTACACCATTTTTATTTCTTTTTATAAGTCCAACTATTAAATATAAGTCTATTTACATGTTATTAATGATAGTTTTTTAACTTTAACCGTATTTAATTATTGTTGGGAAGAGAGAAATATGAGAGGAATATGAGAATAATGTATAAATATAGAGAGATGGAAATTTTGAATAAAGGTGGTTTTAAAATTTTTTATCAATTTAAAACATATTTAATGATTGGAACGTAAAAATTAGTTAGTTAAACTGGATTTATAATAAAGAATAGTATAAAACAAGATTTAAAGTATATTTTTGCCAACGAATACATTATGCAGTAGCCGCCAGCAATTATAAACTTTAATATATAAGGAGTATAATAATTTGTTTCGGGGCAAGATGGCGTTGAATTATGGGAAAATTCCAAATAAATATCTCTTCAATATCAAAAGGACAAAAAGATACCTCCAATTCTCAAAATGACACAATGGGAATTGTTCCCAATTTGGGATAACCAAGTTTAAGGCCAAAAGATTAAACAACCCCTCACTCTCTTCCTTCACATTAAATGCCATTTGAAACCTAAAAACACGAACAGAGATGACTGGTGTGGAGAGGAAGAAGGTGGAAGCCATTGGAGCACACGTACAAGCTAAAAAAGGAGGAAAAGGTACAATCTTTGAGTAATATTTACATGAAGATAGTGTTCTCCTTCTAGTATGAGGTCGAAGATAATACTTTAGTTGATTATTTTGTTGAGTCTTCAATCTGGGTAAATGGGTTTGAAGGTTGATGATGAGTTACGCTCAGTAGTTGATTTAGGTGAATGATAGAGAAGGAAAGCTTCGATCTCGTCTTGGTATTGTTATCACCTCCTTTAGGTTTGGATTGTGAGAAGGAGTAAGATAATGATATATGTGATATGGTGTTAGATGAAGTGATATTGGGTGAAGATATAGGAGAATGATGAAGATTCAGGGTTTGATGTACGTCACTTTATGAGTTTAGTTGGAGATGAAATACTATTGCTGTTGGGCAACGTGAATGATTTAGTTAATAGCTACATTGAAATGGTTAACGCCTATACTTCAATAGTTAATGGAATATGTTATATTGAAATAGTTAACAGCTATACTTAAATAGTTAATAGCCATACTTGAGTAGTTAATGAACATGTTATACTGAAATAGTTAACGGCTATATTTGAGTGGTTAATGGAACATGTGAGTTTGTTGGGGCATATTGTAAAGTGATGAAATATTATTGTTTAGGAACTATCATTTTAATTAAATTTTGATTGTTTTAGTGCATGTTAGCATACAAGATGACAACAAATATTGGGGCAACACATTCCAAATCACTAATGAGTTATTTTCCTGTAGGGGGAACTTTGGAAAGAATGTTGAAGGTGAAGATAAATATTATGGCGGGAATACTAGGCTAGAAACAATACAGGAGGGGGTGAAAGTTGAAGAATTGAGGGCTTTGGTAGGAGAATGGTTCGGTATAGAGGGCATGAGTTGTGAGATGAAATATACAGTAAAGTTTGATCAAAGAATATTAGTAGATCTGATCGATGATGGCGAAGTGGATAATCTATTTTAGCATAATGAGAGTTATGCACATGTTTATGTAGCTTCCGAATTGAGCTAAAGTAATCAATCAGCGAAGTGGTTAACGGTTATACTAAAGTTGTTAATGGCTATAATAGAGTGGTTAATAGCTATACTCGAGTGGTTAACGACTTTCACAAACATAAGCGAAATTGAGCCTGAGTAATGAATCAATGAAGTGATTAATGGCTATACTAAAGTTGTTAATGGGCATATTAGAGTAGTTAACGGCTATACTCGAGTGGTTAACAACTTTCACAAACAAGCAAAATTGAGCTAAAGTGATGAATCAGTGAAGTGGTTAACAACTATACTAAAGTAGTTAGTGGCTATATTGAAGTGGTTAATAGCTATACTCGAGTGGTTAACAACTTTCACAAACATAAGCGAATTTAAGCCACAATAATGAATCAGCGAAGTAGTTAATGACTATACTAAAATTGTTAATGGCTATACTAGAGTGTTTAATGACTATACTCGAGTGGTTAACAACTTACACAAACATAAGCGTAATTGAGCCAAAGTAATTTATTAGCGAAGTGGTTAACGACTATACTTGAGCAATTAACGGCCATACCTGAGTGTTTAACAGTCATACTAGAATAGTTAATTGCTATACCAAGTGGTTAATGACTTTTGCAAACATAAGTGAAATTGAGCATAAGTAATTAATTAACAAAGTGGTTAACGACTATACTAGAGTGGTTAACGGTCATATTAGAATGGTTAACTACTATACTTGAGTAGTTAACGACTTTTGCAAACATAAGTGAAATCGAGCCTAAGTAATAAATCATCGAAGTAGTTGACGGTTATACTTAAGTAGTTAACGGCTATACTGAAGTGGTTAATGGCTATACTTGAGAGGTTAACGACTTTTGCAAACATAAATGAAATTGAGCATAAGTAATGAATCATCGAAGTGGTTAAGGATTATATTAGAGTGGTTAACGGCCATACTTGAGTGGTTAATGACTATACTCAAGTTGTTAACGACTTTCACAAACATAAGCAAAATTGAGCCTAAGTAATGAATTAGTGAAGTTGTTAATAGCCATACTAGAGTGGTTAACGGCCATACTAGAGTGGTTAATGGCTATACTCAAGTGGTTAACTACTTTCGCAAACATAAGTGAGATTGAGCTTAAGTAATGAATCAGAAAAGTGGTTACCAGCCATACTAACATAGTTAACAACCATATTAGAGTGGTTAATGACTATACTTGAGTGGTTAACGACTTTCGCAAACATAAGTGAAATTGAACATAAGTAATGAATTGGCAAAGTAATTAATGGTTATACTCGAGTGGTTAACGGCTATACTAGAGTGGTTAATACTTATACTCAAGTTGTTAGTATCATACTGTGCGAAGTTCAGCCTAACATACTACACAATATCTTTCACAAACATATCAACTGAAAAATAATCTTTATCTTTGGACAACTGAATGGTAATGGCACATCCCACAATATTTTGTCAACATTGGTTTACACAAGACAAAATTTCAAATGCTTAACATACAAAAGTGAAAATGTAATATCTGCATAATCTATTGAATGCTATAACGAAACAAAAAAATATATGGTAGTTTTTTTGTGGTGATATATCTACATGTACAGCAGTCTATTTGCTACCCTATGCATAGTTTGATAATTGCTACACCTTCTTGCATCATCACCACATGCAAGATTACTTGCTTTCTTGGTGACAAATGAGCATGTTCATGTTAAGGTTTGTTCATCATTTCCCAGTCTCCAAAGTTGGGGCTAAGCGTTCCACCATCATGCTTCTCAGCATAATCAATGATTACTTCTTTGACAAATCTTTCCCATGATATCAGTATCACTATGTTCTTAATCAACATGAGATATGCCAGACTTTGAAGAGAATTCTGTAGCTTCAATTTTGCTTTCGTCAACAGATCATCTGGCTCATTTCTATCCAAACCAAAACAATACCAGGTGAAGAGGGAGCTTGAGAATCAAGATACAACAATGTCCGAAATAACATTTTTTGAAGTAGTTGAGGGTGGAGACAAAGATAAGAGAATGAAGAAAGAACTAACCACAAAGAGATCCATCGCGGATTTTGGGCACCTTTCATGCCATTTTAAATATAATCAACCCCCACACAGAAACTTTTAAGATAAAAATTTAAGACAATAATTTTAGAACAGACATATCTGCCATTTTAATTCATGAACCAAAAGAGCTTCATAGAAACTCCTAACATAGATTAGTGTCTCTACTCAAAGCTAAAGAAATTCATGTGAGTTTTCATTCATACCAATCAGCAACAGTGGAAAACTAATTTTGAAAAAGGAAACCACATTTTGAGAAAAGGAAATCATTTTAAAAAGGATACACCTTAAATTAGTAGAAATTTCTAAAGCCTAAGAGCATAAACTGAATGCTCACCTATTCTCTGAATGTTATGACCACAATTTCTCCATCGAAGTGAGGGATTTTCCTAATTAAAAGACTAAAAGCAAAAAAACCAACTTACCCCACTTAATTGTGCATGAAACAGCTAAATTTAAGCAAGCACAAATTTCCACGGGAACTCAACACTATAGCATGAGTTATATGTTTTTACCATACCTCATTGCAGTGGACAGTGATAAAAAACAAAAAAGTTGAAACCCAAATATGATCATAGTCACTTATGATCAAGACAAAGCTTTTTTTCTTTACAAGACTTGCACCTAACAAATCCTTCCAACTGATTTCACTCATTTTATAAAGTAAAAATCTAAAAAATGTCTAATGCAACGGAACCAAGTAAAGATTACTTATGGATAATAAACATCAAGTTATGCACTTCACGTCCTATATTAGAGTTGAATTATCCATGTGACTTGGACAATATTACAGGTGCATCACCTAAGCATAAACGAAAGTACCATCTCAAGCTATTCTTTTATCATATATAAACATCACAGGCCCTTAAAAAGAAAATTCTTAAAAGAACTAAAAGTAATAGCAAAGAAAGGAACTGATTTCTTTTCTATTTATTACTAAATGGCAAAAGCTTATCATTTGAAATTCAGAATTATGTGAGGTTTACAATAGCAGGAAAAGCAGATTGGGAGAGGCGACGCCTCGATAAACTAACCTTGTACTTCGCAAGTAACAAACGATGGAGATGAGGGCTGAGAGGGGGTGAGGACAATGGCGCCGGGTTGCATCCACGGAAAAGTCGCCGGAAGCCTGATTGACGAAGTAACATTAAACAATGGCGGGGTGTAAAAGCCCAATGAGGAAGCCATAATTTTCAAGCTCGTTGTGAGCCAGAGAGGGAGAGTGAGAGGAAATTGAGGTTTCAGAGTCATGATTTTGGAATGAACAAGGTATGGGAAGAAGGAGGAAGGTGCATAGAAAGTGGATTTTGGGGTTCATTGGCCTCTCTGATTTTTCGATTTGGATGGGAATTGTGAAAGGATTTGATTTGTGTTTCTGGGTGAGAGAGGGAGAGATAAAAACAAAGAAAAGTGGGGCAATTTTGCTATTTTCTCCTAAATTTCCATACCTCGGAACAACCCTTCTTTTGTCTTTTTTGTATATTTGAGATACTTTATATCCTTTTAATATTAAGGTTATTTATTTGTCTTTTGATTTATCAATCCCGAACAGAGAAAATGTTTATTCACTGAACAGAATTAGAAGGAACCGAGAAGAAGAAAATCAAAAAAGAAAAGATGTGGCTTTTCAGCAAAAAGGGGCCGTCTGGGTTCACAGCTTCTTCCACAGCCGAGGAAGTCACTCGAGGAATTGATGGCACTGGCCTCACCGCCATTGTTACAGGTTCAAGTTAACATCTTTTCCTTTCTGTGGTCACTATTTTTCCTCTATTTCGCCATTTAATCATTACCAACACGGGTATGAACATGCTCTAAAGCTTTCTATTAGTGCAGTTATTCTTGAAGTGTTGATCATTTTCTAGAAGGAAACCTTCTTACGGTTCTTGAGTATGTTTGATTCGGTCTGAAAAATGTTTTGAAATGTTAGTGAATTTCTTGTAATTGGTGCAGATGGTTGTACTTTCAGCTAGAATATGAGTGGCTTGATGGGTTTTTTTTTTTTTTTCCTAGTTTCTCCATTTTGCCCCCTTAGGAGAATTTGGTGTGGATGGCTCTTTTACATGGGCGGGTTGTGTTGCTGCAGGAGCAAGTAGTGGAATTGGGGCTGAAACTGCAAGGGTACTTGCATTACGTGGTGTCCATGTAGTTATGGGGATCAGAGATGTTAAAGCTGGTGGACAGATCAAGGAGGAAATGATAAGAGATAACTCCAAAGCGAAAATAGATGTCATGGAGCTGGACCTGAGCTCAATGGAATCTGTCAGTAATTTTGCCAAGCAATTCAATTCTTGTGGTCTTCCCTTGAATTTACTTATGTAAGGCTTTGCTGATACTTCGGCAGTGGCAATTAATGCTAGTGCCTTTTTGTGGTTTCATACATTCGTTAACATCATTTTGGTTCTTGGTCTGTCATTGAGGAAATTCTGTTCCCTTCCTGTTGTTTCCTGTTCTAAGTAATAATGCAGGAATCATGGCAACACCATTCAAGCTTTCCAAAGATGATATAGAACTACAATTTGCGACAAACCACATAGGTGAGGTTTCTTGATTGTATACAAGGATTTCGGTTCACTTATATATTTAGAATTTGATATGTCATATATAACCGTCTGATGGCTTTTAAGTTATTCTTTAGAATTTTTTAATATTCAGATCATCTCTCTCTCTCTGAATCCAACTCACCATTCAAATCACTCTTTAGTTCAGGGATGGAATCCGAGCAATGGTGGCTCTAATACCATGTCAATATACTAGCGGATTTTGAATATGAGAATGTGTTCAATTAATTTAAACTATCAAATTATAATGCTGGTCAGCATATATAATTTGAAGCGTTTTAGTGTAACTCTGTGAACTGAACTTCCGCCTTAACTAGGGCTGGGGCTAGGCACACTTGTTGTTATCTATATACCCTAACAAGTTCGTCTGTATGTTAGGATTTTATTATTTGCTTTTTTTCGTAGACAATATATGGCCATTATTACTATCAGTGCAATATATGCAAAAGCATTAAGCTTACTGCTTTGAGAAAATTTGAGATGTTAGGGCCTCTCCTTGCAGGTCATTTTCTTTTGACGAACTTATTGTTGGACACAATGAAACAAACTGCCACCGAACAGAGAAAAGAGGGAAGGATTGTAAATGTCTCATCAAGACGTCATCGTTTCTCATACCCTGAAGGGATTCGATTTGATAAAATCAATGAAAAATCAGGGTAACTCTATATTAGGTGGTCCAAACTGCAGTTTAGTCCATTCTTTAGATGCTATCCTTTTCAACATAATTTAGGCAAGATGAATTATTATCTTGCTCTCCCCCTTCTTAGGCAAGTTCTTGATGAATTTGAATAATTGCTGATTTCAAGGATCTTCACTTTTTCAGGTATAACAGCTTGTCTGCGTATGGGCAGTCAAAGCTTGCTAATGTTCTTCATGCAAATGAGCTTGCAAGACGTCTAAAGGTGACTGACTTATTTGAGGATACTATTATTAGGTAATGATGCACTGCCAAAAATTTTGGGTTGAATGGTCATGGTGTGATCATTGGGGCCGGTTTAATGGAGGTTTTTTTAGGTATGTGAAAGTTTAGGGTTCAAGATGGCATTTGATTTTATGAGATATGCAGCTGTAAGAATCTCTTTTATATTTGTTATGGATATATATCCGAGTTCTGGTGGGTTGTCCTTTTATTGATGGGGTAAATTCCAATGGTATATTTAAGAGTACTATGATTTGCTCCTCCTGGTAAGTGAAACAATACCAGGGGAGTATATAAATATATGGATGTTCTTGCTTCATTATGACTGGAACTTTCAAATGGTCGTTGCGGTTATAGGGTTATCTATACCAATGCACATACCACACAGAAAATTTAAGAATCTTGCGCCACTTCTTCAGTTAGAAACAGTCATGGATTGTCAAAAGGGTCTTTGTGTCTGTGGATATAATGAATTGCAATTTTCCCCTGTATTATTAAATTTAAACTTCTTTTTTTCCCCTGATTTAGCACAGTTCAACAGCCGTCTAACTATTTGATGTTTACCTGTAACAGGAGGAAGGTGTGGAGATAACTGCAAACTCACTTCACCCTGGAGCAATTGCCACTAATCTGTTCCGTCATCACAGCTTGATTGATGGTGAGTCATTTTTTGTGGTGTCATTTGCTTTCATACTTTTCTGTGTGAAAAAATTTAAGGCTGCCCCTTTTATATCAATCTTATATCCATGTTAGATATGACATTGTTTCTTGTTTTCTCATTGTTTGTCTAAAGACGTGACCTTATTAAATTATGGTTTCGGTATTATTTTATGCAGGCCTAGTTGGTGTCCTTGGAAAATATGTGATGAAAAACATACAACAGGTAAACGGTGTCTACTGGAAACAAAAGGGAGATAGGGATATGTCTAAATAAGCTAATAAACTACCTGGATTTGGGTTGAACTGTTTTATTGAATGAATGAGTTCAGGTGAATTGCAAAGCTTTATTTGTTTTGAATAGGAAAAATATTGTAGACAAAAAGAGTATAGAAAGTGAGGTAAAAATTCATCAAATAAAGAAAGCAGGTAAAAACTCAAATAGAAACACCAAATATATGTTCTGATAAAAAGCCAGTGAGTTAAGACAAGATGAAAAGTCTCTATTCATGTTGAAAATCAATCAAGCATAGTTTTTTTTTCAACCCTAAAAGAACCATGATTTAGCTTGTATAATTAAATGAATCAACCTTAAGAATTTCAATGAACAAAATTAAAATTATTTTTTAATTTTTAATGTGTAATACACATAAATTTATCTAAACTAAATAGATGAAGTGATTTGAGTCATTTATGACTTTTTTTTATAAAACTTTTCACATTCATGCATCTTTAAAATGGGGAAAAAAAAAAAATCTAGAGTACTTTAAACTGTGTTCAACATTTTTTTTACATCATCATACTATGATATTTCTACTCATCATTTATAACCAAGTAGAGTTGAAGCACAAATATATAAGCCTTAGTTACAGCTTGGAATCGCACCATTTAGTTACAGCTTTAATGGGAACTTACTGAGTCTGTTTTTCCATATCTAATGTAGGGGGCAGCAACCACATGCTATGTAGCTTTGCATCCACAGGTTAAAAGGATGAGTGGATGTTACTATGCGGATTGTAATGTAGCTGAAACAAGTTCACAAGCATCAGATCCTGATTTGGCGAGGAAACTTTGGGAATATAGCTCTGAAGTGGTTCGAAGTCTATTTCAGGTTCCCAAATGCTAATGTGCAATTTTAGCTTTGGTGCTGTGTATGATGATTAAACATTCATTTCACTTGTAGTCTCATGTTATCTCGCTGCATGAGATATTGAGATCAGACCTTGCCATTTATTTGAAAGCCTTATTTGATGTGTTTAATAATTTTCATGTCTAATTTATAACCCTTTTTCTTTTCGGCCATTCTATGTTTTAGACAAAACCCTTTATTAATAGACGAACGACCAATCTTAGAATTGTACGTGCTTTTGTTTTTAAAATCCAGCAGACAGTTTTGATTTCATCAGCAGGGTCATTTTTAAGCAGCTTTAAAATCTATTTACTTCTGCAACACCATTGTTTTGATTGGGCTATATATAAAGGATTGAACTTTGAAGTTCTTTTTTTTTTTTTTTTTTTGATAACTATTAGAAAACTCAAACAACTATCCTATATCAGCCAAAATGAATGTGTCCAACTCAGGAGATGCACACGCCATTGCATGAAATTCCAACGCACAAGAGATCCCAGATTTAGCCAAGTAGTCAGCAGCACCGTTTGCATATCTGCTTACATGTTTTGTAATCACCCTCCAGTCTCTATGCAAGTTACGCTTGACTTCCTCAATAAACCCAAATTCTTCATGACAAACATTAGCTTCCTCTCGCAGAAGAGCCAAGACTTCCAAAGAGTCAGTTTCAAGAATAATGTCTCTAAACCCAAGATCCCATGCAAGACGTAAGCCATGAATGCATCCCCACAACTCAGCGGACAACACATCAGCATTATTCACCTTCCCAATAAACGCGTGAATGAATCTACCATTCTCGTCGCGTAATAAACCTCCACAACCTGCTGAATTTGTGAGATAAGATACAGCTCCATCAACATTCAGCTTAATCCAACCGGGATCAGGCGGCTTCCACTTTCTTTCCTGGTTCCCTTTCATAGGATTATGAATATTTCCTTTGCAAAATCTTTCCCAAGCTAATTTAGAACTATCAGCTATTGCTTTCGAGCTAGCAATAATAGAAGAATTAAGGGTGTGCTTGCCCTAAAAAACAATCTGGTTCCTACGTTTCCAAATCCACCAGCATATAATTGCAAAAGTATGGCTCCATTCCGCTGCACCAGGACCTCTATCACCAAAAAGGTTCCACCTGAGCCACTCATCAAACCCCATAGTACTGAATCGTTGCCATAAACCAGGATGAAGCAGCGACTTCCATAAGCAAAAGGTTTGAGGGCAATCACGCAGAACATGAATACTATCTTCAACCTGTCTTTTGCACACAGGACATGTATCATCATCCGATAGGCCTCGTAGCCGTCTTGAACAATTAGTCAAAAGTCGTTGGTGGCTAGCTAACCAAATAAAAGTACGACAACGTTCTGGAATCCTAAGTTTCCATACCTTGCCCCAGTAAGAATCAAGAGGAGAATTGTCTTGTTGAAGAGAATCATAAGCCGATTTCACAGAGAATTCTCCATTCTTTGACCATGTCCAACGAACATCACCATTTGGAAGTTGCTCCATTCCATCGTTAACATTTTTCCATATAGACTTAATGCCAGCATAAACATTAGACTAGAACGGCGAGCCTCAATCTTTGGAATGGTATCATTACCACATTGATACTTATCTCTTATTACTTTAGCCCAGAGTGTGTCCTTCTGTTTCATTAAACTCCATCCCAATTTCATGAAATAGGACTGATTCTGATGTCTTGCATGCCTTAGCCCCAAGCCTCCACGTTTTTTTGGCTTACAAACCTCTTCCCATGATACCAAGTGAATTTTCCTATTACCCTCAGCACTTCCCCATAAGAAATTTTTGTTTGACTGATCAAGCTTGTTGCAAGTGGCGATTGGCATGAAAGAGGTCTGCATTATGTGTCCCGGGATTGCAGAGGTCACGGAAGAGGCTAATGTTAGTCGCCCCGCCAGTGAAATGGAGTTAACTCTCCACCGGGAGATTCTAGAACGAACTATCTCAACCACATCTTTAAAAGATTCCGTTGTCACTTTTTTATGGTGCAACTTAACTCCAAGATATTTACCAAGATCCCCTGTTTGAACAAACCCAAGAACTTTACTAATTTCTGAGCATCTAGTATGACATATGTTATTAGAGAAGAATACTTTGGTTTTCGTAGCATTAACCTTCATCCCTGAACAAAGGCAAAAATAATCCAGAACCTTCTTAATAATGTGAGCTTGCTCAACAGATGCTTCTGCAAAAATGACTATGTCATCTGCAAAAAACAAGTGAGATAAAGGCGGACCATTTTTCGTTAATCGTATAGGCCTCCATGAATCATTATTCATATACATCTGGATAATGTGTGCTAGCTTCTCCATACAAATAACAAATAGATACGGAGAAATAGGGTCCCCTTGCCTTACTCCTCTAGATGACTGAAAATTATCAGCTTTGTCCCCATTCCATAGTAGTTGAAGACTAGTCGATGATACACAACTACCAATCAAGTTAGTAATATTCTGAGTGTAACACTCACTTCCTAATCCCACTATTAACCACTCACAATTAAACATTAAAACGTTTATGTAGCTAACTATGTTAGAAAAAGGATTTAACTTAATAAAATAACTAACATAGTTAGAAAAAGATCTTTCCATAATATTCAGATATTACCTTTTTAATTCAAACCTCAACTCCAATCTCCGTCATCCCAACAAAATTTTCTTCTCAGTACCATAATAGAAATTTACATTATCCATGATTAAACTCCACACATCATCCTTAAAATACCATACATCTCAAAGATACCTAAAATCATTAGGTTCTCACAAATACCGAGCAAAGTTGCCGGAGATGGACCGGTCCCAAAATAACAACAACTAGAATAGTATCCAACTGGCACTTATACAATAATTTACCCCAAAATAGTAACAAGTTTCAGCGGAAGCATCATACAAAATATGATCCTAAATGTGGTAATACCTCCTGTCCTTCTGGTCCAGAATATCTCACGATATTAGTGAGAAGTTCCCGAATCCTTCCCTTGACCTCCTACTTCGCTCCTAGGACCTGCAAAAGTGAGATCAACGGGGGTAGCCCCAAACGCAACCACTGACTACTCATCTAAGTGCGGTGTGTGCTAGCAAGGTGTCCAGTGGAATACATACATATATATATTAGTTCAAACAGCATGCTCAGGTATTCACATATAATGCATAACTTGGTCCCAAATATCTTTTCCCAGTTTATAAGTACAAAATATTCCATCCCAAATCATCTCCAAGAATTATATATATCATTGATAATCACAATCAACCCAAACGAATCTTAATAGAAGCGTTGGGAAAACATATGGGACCAGTCGGGACCTTCCACCCGCCCCTGATCACCACGGTACAATTCACGAGGGACTTTCTACCCTCCCTGAACCGTACCACGGATTAGAAGGTTCTCCGTCCTTTCTGAATCCGTGAGGGGCGATCTCCCCTCTTTCGTCTTTCTCTCCTTTATTTCCCATAATATATCAATTAGTCCATGTGGCGCAACAGGGTACCTCATCACGTGATGGCACAATTTCCAATTCACCGGTGTCACATACACAAATAATTTCTCACATACAACACATAGATATGCAACACCACAATCAGGCACCAGGCCTTTTAGTATTTTCATGATATACATATATTAAATAATTTCCAAAACCACATATATTTCAGTTTCAAATATTTCACTTCACAAATTTATGCCATTTCAAAATAATACTCCACAGGACATTTATTATAAAAATATTAATATTCCAAGATCTCATTTTCATATCCCATCAATCATCAATTGATAATCATATCTCAACTGTGATTCAAAATCTCATCTCCATATAACATCATAATAGTCAAATAATAATATTTCAAATTACTTACTAACACTACACACACACATAAACAAGCAGAAAGCGGTTACCTGATAGTTGGCACCAATCTCACAATAGTGCAGCTCCCCCGTGCTAACTTAGTGCAATTCAAGCACTACACAACCATACATACAACCAAAATTAATTATTTATCCAACAATTTCACATGTTGGAAAATAAATTACTTACTACCCTTTCTTTGCCCTTACTTATTTTAAATTTCTATTTAACATTTATTCTCCCTTTCTATCTCTAAAATTTATCTCTACTCCATTTATACATATATTAAAATTATTAATCTTTCCAATAACTATTTATAAAATTCCTTAACATCCCATAATCCCTCAATAATTCATTAGGTGCAAACCCCAATCAAATCAATTAATTAAATCGCCTCATATAACCTTAATAAACATCTAAAAATCATCAATTTACCTATAAGCACCTCGAATAATTTAAAAGCCTCAATTTCTAAAACTTCTATAAATCCAAAAATTCCTAATAATTAGGAAAACTTCCAACAATGAAAAATCTACTCAGAAAAACTCATAATCGAGGCCTAAGCTTCAATTTATTAATTTTAGGACTCCCAAAAATACCAACTTAGACAAGGTCTAATTTTTCAAGTATAACAAATCGAAAAACTAATGACATAGAAATGTAGAGGAGACTTACGTGATTCCAAAAATGTGCTTAGTTGGCCGAAAAACTTATTATTCCTATGCTGACGGACTCTGATAAGTCCAGTGATAGGAACATATATGGTGGAAAGAGAGAGCAAGAGAGAGAGACGTGAGTGAGAGAGAGAATGAAAAAGAAGAAGAAGAGTGATCAAACGCATGAGAGCCATCAGTGTGTGTATATATATAGTTAAAATAGTAAAATAATAATATAGTATAATAATAATATAATAATAATATATTATATTAATAATATAATATAATATATATAAATAGTAGTTGAATGTGATTGGTTGAGGAAATAATAATTGATGCACAGTGACAAGTTACTGACGAGGAAATGAGTGTCGGCAGAGTGGACACTATACTACTGGGCCCTAAAATTCTTAAATAAGATATTTCTTTTGAATAAAAAATTTTCTTTTCACTCTCAAAATTTTCCAATAATATTCTTTATTTATTTCCTCCTATATTAACCTCTTTTGAGCCTAAAAATAATCTCTCCCAAAATTATTATTGTCCAAATAAGGAAGAAACGAGGCCTTTAAAATACTGTAAAATACCTCAAAATCCTTCAAATATTCTCATAATCCATCATTTCTCACTAATTAATTCCTATTTACCCCCACAAATCCTCAATTAATTTTTAGGATGTTACACTGAGGAAGGCCGAGCTCTTCAAGGCATGACATCATGAATTTTCAATTAATCCGATCATAAGCTTTCTCAAGATCTATTTTGATAGCCATGAATCCTCTTTTCCCTTTCATGGTTCTCATAGAATGAATGACCTCCTGAGCAACTATGATATTATCACTACTATGTCTGCCAGGTACAAAGCTACATTGATTTGGAGATATCACATGAGACATAAAAGGTTTAAGCCTGTTCACAATCACCTTAGTAAGAATCTTGTAAATCACATTGCATAAACTAATCGGTCTCAAATCTTTAATCGATTCTGGAGGATCTTTTTTGGGGATAAGGACAATAAGAGTGCCATTTACTTCTCTAATTGCATATGGGTTCGTAAAAAGAAAAGAAATATATTTACCAATAGACATACCGACAGTCTCCCATTGATGTTGATAGAACAACGCATTGAACCCGTCTGGACCAGGAGCCTTTAATCCCCCCATGCTAAAAAGAGCCGATTTAATTTCCTCCTCGTTCACCTCCCGTCCACATCTCCTTAGATCATTTTCATCAATGCTGGGATATGTAACTGAGCATTCTAAGGCTGGTCTATGCATTGATTCCTCTGCAAATAACCGAGCGAAAAAATCAGTGGTTCTTTGCTTAATAACCTCAGCATCATACATCCATTCCCCACTTTCATCACATAGGGCTTCTATACGATTCTTCTTTCTTCTATTATTAGCACGAGAATGAAACTGCTTTGTGTTTCTATCACCAAAAGCATTCCACTCTAAACGAGCTTTTTGAGCCCATAGTAAAGACTCTTGATGTAGCACCTCTTCCAAATCACTCCATAATTGGCTCTGGAGCTCCTCCAGATAGGGAACATGCCTCCTCATGGCCATGGCTCTGGTAATACCATCCAGCCTACGAAATAGTACCCTTTTCCTTGCCTCCGTGTGTCCAAAAACATTTTTATTCCACTGAGAACAGGCACTAGAAAACTGACTTAAATTACAAGACCAAGGTAACTCCTGCTTCCACTCCTCTTTCACAAACTCAGAAAATTTCTCATGCAAAACCCAAGCCGCAATAAATCTAAATGGCCTATTAGGACGACCATTAGTACATGAAGGATCAAACCGAAGAAGTAGAGGGCGATGATCTGATTTAAAGAACGGCAAGTGGGTGACTGTAGCTTCGGGAAACATAGTTAACCACTGATCATTTGCCAATAAATGATCAAGACGAGCTTCACTATTTCCACGTTTCCATGTAAACTCCGGACCCGTATAATCTAAATCAATCATACTACTTCTCTCCATCCAGGATACAAAATCACAATCATGCAAACGAGGATGAGCTGCACAGGAGCGCCTTTCACTATCAAGAAAAGTCACATTCATGTCGCCTCCCAGAAGCCAAGGACCATGAACATTATCTTGTAATCTTAACAGATTACTCCATAGCTGTCTTCGTAACATAATCTGGGGACTAGCATATATAGCAGTGAAAGACCACTTTGACCCTAGAGGGGAATATAAATCAAAATGAATAAATTGATGGTTTCTTTCAATCACCTGAATACTGCTTATATTATCACTCAAGAGCACCCAAATACCACCTTTATATCCTTCAGCCTCAACAATAACAGAGTTAGTAAAACCCAATTTACTTACTCTATTCGTAGAAAATTTACTATCACAACGGGTTTCCATAATTACCAGTAAATCCAACTGATAATGCTGTTTTAAGTTTTTCACCAGAGTCGGGAAACTACGAGCTCCGTTACCTCGTGAATTCCGTAGCATCCAATTCATTGGGAAACAATGGTTCGATTTGAGGTGTTATCCTTAACCTCGTTACCTAACTCATCCATAATCTCATCATTAACTTCTGAACCCAAACCATTTAGTTCACTGTCCATTCTTGTACCCATGTCGAGCACTGGTTCCCCACCCTCCTTATTCGCATCCAGAACAGTAACATGCGGCAATAAGGAGGAGCAAGACGAGTTAACACGTGAACATTGACCTGGCTCCACATTATGCGAACTTGGGCCTGTTTCAAGACATCCAATTGGTGATTCACTAAGGACTGAAAAGGAATTATTCAACCCAATGGGCTTCTTTCCACGACCCACAACTTCCTTTAATTTGACTCTCTCACGTGCAGGTGGGAGAATTTCTTTGCCACGTGGACGTTTTCCAGTTTCATTTTTCCTTTTAGATCCTACTGGGACCCATTCTGTTGACATTTTATTAGAAACCTTACGAGATTCCTTATTTTGATCCACTGTTTTAAAAATTGATTTATCCAATCCTTTCAAATTAGCCGTACTCTGATTCCCTTCCCTTTTTTCATCCTTTTTCTTTATTGAACCCAAAGATGTAGCCTTATTATTCTCCAATCCATTAACTGCAGAAAACGTATGCTTCCCCCGGAAATCACGCCTAAGTAGTTGAATACTTCCATACTTAGTCTCCGGCGTCTGTTGTTCACCATTAGCAGCGTCCTTGGCTGTCGATGATCTATTTTCCGAACCCTGTTCCGGCATCTCCTTCGATTTATCCCCACTAACTTCTCTTTCTGGGCACTGATCCTTTTGATGTCCATAACGACCACATTGAAGGCATACCTGGTGTAGTCCTTCATAAATGATTAATTTCTTCTCTCCAAAAACCTCGAATGAAGGAAGAAGAGGCTTATGAAGGTCAATTTCTACAGAAATTCGGGCAAAGCATCCTTCATCATAAATAGAAGTTGATCTATCCACTTTAAGGGTTTTACCAACCAAGTCACCTATCCTTTTTAGAGAATCAATATTATAAAGCTCCATGGGAAGGTCCAGAATTCTTATCCAGGCTGCAATCTTTTGCTTCATATCAGCTCTCCAAGGATTAAAGTTTGGTCTCCACCTTTGAACAATCAAATAGTGATCCTCGATCATCCAAGGTCCATCTTGAAACGCATAATCCCTGTTTTCTCTTGATGAGAAAGACACAACAAAGTAGCCATTATTAAGAGGAATAAGTTTCAATGGATCCTTGGGTCTCCACATTCTATTGATCCTATCCCTTATCACATGAGTTGGAAAATCTGCTCCCATGACTTTTATAATTAAAGAATTCATCCAGGGCCGACACCATGCTGTATATTCCTCAGAGGTCATCCTCAATTTCACCACATCAGTATCACTATTCTCCTCCAACCTTTCTTCACCTTCTGAGCAGTCATCATCATCCCCATCTTTTTCTCTGTTGCACTGAGTAAAGAAGTTTTTCCAGCCATGAACAATATCCTCTTCCTCATGTCTGACTAGGAAACCAGCCAAACCAGGTGATAACAACTTATCCTTGAAAGTCGAAGGAATAGGTTGCCTACGAGTTTGAGGCACAGAACTCATAGTATCTGGCATTTTCTTTTTTTTCTTAGTTTCATCAGTTTTCCCAAAGACAAATCCATGTCCGCCGTCGCGTCCTCCTAAGTCACCACCAGTCGCACCTTCTCCGGGTCCACCAATCATTCTAGAGCCCAAAGATGCTGACTACCTTTCTAGAAAGTTCACTCAAGAGCAATGTTAAAATGGGAAAATATTGTCTCTTAAAGATGTTAACAGTAACGTAAGTTTTTTTAATGAAGTGAGACGACATTGATATGCATTTGAACTTGTAAGATGGAATTGCACCCAAAAAAAGTTTCAGGAAAATATTAGTCTTGAGCGAAAATTCCCAAGACAAATTTATAACTTGACGTAGAAGATAAAGGAACTGAGGGATATAAGCACAACAAAGTGAACCGAACAAGCTATGCATTCAAATATTTCTCCTCTCTCACTCTGTCGGCGTGGCTCTGTCCGACAAGGAGGCGCGAAAGGAGAAAGGAAAGTGAAATTGTATGGTTTGAGGGAAGGGAGGGAATGGTAGGGTGTTACTTGTTTGGAGGGGAGGGGAGGGGAGGGGAGGTTAAATATTTTTAAATCCATTGTTTGGTTTAAGAGGGTAAGGAAGGGGAGATATGATAGCAATTTATTATTATATCCTTACATATTAGTTTATTTATATGTTATGAAAACTAACTTACATTTTAATTATAATTTATATATCGATATACATTTATTTTAAATTGATATAATATTTTTATTTCTAATAACATTTGTTTTATTTGTAATAATATATTATATAATATTTTATTTTTATATAAAAATAAATAATTTTTATTTTTTTTGACACCTTAATTTTAAATTACGTAATGTTATTTTTTATTTATAATTAATATAAAAATATATTTTCAAAATTGAATAATATTTTCCAATTTTTGATAATATACTTTTATTTTAAAGTAATTTATAATAGTACATTGTTAATTATATTTTTATTTTATATTATTATCATAATAAATGAATAATATATCTTTATATTATATTAATATATTAATTTAAAATAAAATTTTTTTTATTTGAAATAATATTTTTTAAATATTTTGCCAGAAATATCATTTCCAAATAATAATATAATTTATTTATAGTTATAATAATGTTCTTTTAGTAAGGGTATTAATGGAATAATAGAAAAGTTATGAAGGCAATTGTGTCAGAAAATTTGGCTCCCTTCCGAAAAAAACCCCAATTTAGAGGGGAGTCAAAATAAAGTTGGGGAGGGGAGGGGAGAGACATTTTGGGGTCTACTCCCATCCAAAATTTTAAACCAAACAAGGGGAGGAGAGCATCCACCCTCCCCTCAAACCAAACTCACTCTAAATAACTTTTTATTCTCTCTTTTCCAAATTTTTTGTTATTACACGTATTAATCTTTAAAATTTAGGATGTTACTTCTGGTCTGATGCTCTTTAGCTTGCTCTCACGCTATCAAGTTTGCTATTGATCCCAAGAGGGACAAATTCCCTGCAATTGTGCTCACCGATGCTATGAGCCACGCCTTCTCCTCTTCACTTGATATTGCTTCTGCTGATGCTGCTATCCTAGCCCCAACAACAGAAATATGCATAAGAAACAAGAAATATGCATTAGAAACGGCAACATAACAATATCAATCTCATATACATATATGCATATGCAAATGATCAGGATATGAAAGGAATTTAAAGGGCAATTCACTTTATGTGATATTCGCCAAGTAAGATAAGCCCCACCGGAAAAGAGGTTCATAAAGAATTTGTAACATTCCAAGTTTTAGGTGATTAATTAATTGTAAATTAAATGAATTTTTGAGGATTTAGATATTTTAGTGGCTAAATTATGGGATGGTAATTGATTTATTGATGGTTTAGAGAGTTCTTAAGAATTCTTGGATGAAATTGATCTCATGGTTTTAAATTTATTAGTTGGAAAGTTGAGGTATAGAAATTGGCTTATGCTATGGAGTAACTGAGTATTTTGGTATGTTGTAGGATTGGGCCCAATTGGGAGGCATAACTTCCTCACGACGTTCAGATTTGGCCTATTGGCCACAGTGAACAAGCATTTTTGCCTATTCGCTATGGCAAAGCCACGATGAAACCCTTATTTGGGGAGTTCGTCGTGGGCTTGCGGACGAAGACGCGAAATATGGTCATTAAAAAAGTCTGTATCAGATTTTCATTTGGGTTTGAAGAGAGGCCGGGCATGAGAGTAGAGAGCTCCGTTAAGGCTTCATTTTTGGGCGAATTTGAGAGAGATTTGGAGTGCTAATCCTTGGACACGTGGATCTAAGTTCTTTCCTCTCATTTTCTTCTTGTTTTTCTTCAAGTCTCTTGTTGAAATTCTTAATTTATGAAATCTGGTTTGTGATGGTGTTTTCTTTAATTCCTATTTTAAACCTTCTTAAGTTATATTTATGATCCATTTTGGTTAAGAAATGTTTGAACCTTGATTTAAAGTTGTTTCAAGCTTGTTTTACTTAGGGTTTGTATAGAACCCGAAAATTTGCTTATGTTACCCAAGTTTCTTTATTTCAATGATCTTATTTCTACCCAAAAAATAGTTTTGAATATTACGGGTACTTGAGTTTTGATCTAAGATTATTTTTGGTAAGACAAAGTTTCCTAAATCTTATGGTTTTGCTATGATTTAGAAATGTGGTGTTGTAAAAAGGTGTTTGATGCTTCCAAGAAGTTCAATTATAGTTTAAAATGATTTCTAAACTTTGTGTAAACCTTTGGGTCTTGACCCAATCAAAATTTTACTTGGCAAAGTTTCAAGAATTTTGAAGTTTTAGGATGTATTTTGAAGATAAATGTTGTTGAATGATTTTGGTAGGTTGAAAGAGTATATTGAAGTCAAAATGAGTGTTTCTAATACATTGAATTTTTAAATGTTGTCTCAATTCAAATTTTGGTTTTGCAATATGACTTTGTAAAGGAGGTTTTGAACTATGATCTTGTTTTGGGTATTTCAAAGGTTGCAGTAAGTTGATTTGGGTTAGTTAATGATATTTGGATGATTAGATGTTGGAGATCTTGGGTCAATGTACAATTGGCACAAGTGGCTTAGAGATAAATTGTGGTTAAATGAATGTTTGAGGATTATATTAGAGGGATAATGGTTGTTACGGATTTAATGGTCTAATTAGAGTATATATGTGAATATGGAACATTGTGATCAATTACGGCTATTAAGTTTTGTTGTTAGCATTTGGTCTTAGAAAACTTGGGATGTGAGTCTTAGGCTTGAGTTATTCTAAATGACCTTGTTGTACATAATTAAATTATTTATGTGGAATGGTTATATTGTTTATTGTTGTAGAGTCTTGAACTTTGGCTCGTGGAGCACCAGGTTAACACTTTGTTAGTAACGCTAACTTACGCCAACAGGCAACCACTTCCTTGTTTTACGAATGTGTATGGTAATGGATGAGCAAATTAGAATTGAAACAAAAAACCGAACCGAATATAACTCAATTCCATTTTTTTTGTTTGGTTAATTTCGTTTTCGGTTAATTCAGTTCGGTTATGTTTTAATAATTTTGGTTTCGGTTCTATTATTAAAAAATAATTTGGTTAAAACCGAAATGTATATAATATACACTAAAAAAAACAGAAAATTATCGACAGAAACATAAATTCTGTCAGTAATTCAATTTTCCGACAGATTTCCAATGGATTAGCGACGGAAATGAGTTTTTCGATGGAAAATTTTCCATCGGTAATTATTCCGTTGGTAATTAATTTAGTGATAGAAAATTTCTTCTGTCCGTCTCTAAATTAGCGACGAAAATTTCGTCAATAGTTTAAGCCACAGAATTTCTGACGGAAATTTTTCCGCCTGTAATTCTTCCGTTGGTATTTAATTTAGCTGCAGAAATTTTGTTCGTCGGTAATTACTAATGGAACTCCGTCAATAATTTTAGCTATAGAATTTTCGACACTAATTTTAGCCCACGAAAATTCCGTGGCAAATTACTGACGGAATTTTTTGTCGGTAGATTTGTTTAAACTTTTTTAAAATTATATGCCACGTGTTCCTCCTTGTGGCCGCCACGTGTCACCTCTCACACGCCTTTATGTGTTGCCTCCACACGCCGCCACTTGTTGCCTCCATGAAGTGTTATTTGCAAACTATTATATATATAATATTTAAACTCCCACTATTATAATTATATTTGATATTATGTATACTCAACATTATATTTAACTTAATATATTATGAAATATTTGCTAATTATTAATATATAATTTACATATTAATAATTCTATTATTTTTATATAAATAATCTTTTATATTCATATACATTACATTATATTTAGTATTTTCATTTTATATTTATAATAACTCTTATCTTTATGAATTAATTTTATTATATGAAATTTTTTAATAATTATTTTATTATATATAATTAAATTATAATTATTTTTCATTTTTATTACTTTTATTTATTAATAAATATCATATTATTTAATAAAAAATTAAAATTTGTAATAAATTTATATCTATGTTTGTGTATATATTAATTTTTATAACATTTTACTTATTTATAAAATATTTTCAATAATAAATTAAGATAATATTTTATTTATAAAATAATTAATATATTAACGACGGAAATTCCATTGGTAAAATTTCCGACGGAATTTCCGTGGGAAATTCGTGGGTTTAGTATAGTAATTTATGCTCTAAATAAATTACTTATATGATAATTATGGGATAGTATAGTATATGCTACATTATTATATAGTTCTTATGATTAATATATACTATAATTTATTTTATAATAATATTAAACTCAAAATGCTCTTAGTATTTTATATATAATGCAATATTATGTTTGGTAAATAATATTAAAATCAAAATCCAGTTATTTCGGTTATTAACAGAACAGAACTGAAATGTTTTGGTTAATTCAGTTTCGGTTGTTTAGTAGATCAATTTCAGTTCGGTGTATAAAATTATCATTATTCAGTTTTCGGTAATTTTGGTTTTTACCGAATTATTGCTCACCCCTATGTGTGGTTGGTAAGATTTTAAACGATGGTATTTTGGAAATTGGCATATATGCCTTGAATTTGATGAAATAATTGTATGCTTATTTTGATACATTGGTTATGTGGGAATTATGTGTTGAATTTGATTATTCTGAAAATTGAACATGCATTGAAAGCTCTTATAATTGAGCCGTTATTATGGATTTTTAGAAATTATTGTTTGGAACTGGTATTGGGGTTTTGTCGGGTCATGGAGTGGGAAAGTAGTGACTCACGATAAGATGTTGAACATAACGACAGTGAAGAAGGTAATTGAGACTTCTGCAGGGAAAAATGTGTGGTGGCGGTGGTGAAGCTAGTGATTGGGGCTTCTATCGAGGACTATGTGTGGGTTGCCTCTTTGAAGGTCTTTTGTAACATTCGTTTTGTAAGAACCATTTTATTAACCATAAATCTGAATGTATACAAGATTTGATTAATATTAACTATGTTAGGAAAAATGGTTTACTAAATAAAATACTAACATAGTTAGAAAATAATTCAAAATAACAATTTCTTCAAAAATCAAGTTTAAATGTCTAACTATGATAGAAAATAATATTACTAAAATACCGAAAAGGGCTATCATAGTTAGATAAGAATTTGCCTTATTTAATTAAAAGGAAATTTCCAATAGACAAGAGTAAAAAACAATTTTTACTAAATCACAACTAACATGGATATTAATAATTAACCATTTTATAACTCGATCCATGTTAGAAAAACGATCATTCTACGTTTCAAAATACCCAATTAAAACATCAATATTTTTAACCATTTACTTAACGTAATCCCATCATGTTCAAAAATCATAAAATATTCGGAGAAATCCCAAAACATTCATGGTGGATATGGGATGTTTTCCAATGGGCAATTCACATTTAATTCGCAAATAGTAAGGTAATGACAGTATGCCTCATGCATATATGCCGGAGATGGACTGATCCCAACCAAAAGAATAATGCATACATTTATCTAAATATAAGAATGCGGAAGCGATGAAAGCCTAAAGTAGTAGGGCAATATACACACTTCTCGCATAAAAATCCAAAATAAAAGCTCATTATGGTTTAGTGAGAAGATGATGGCTCATTTTCCCGAATATCCGCTACTGGACTAGAGCCTATAAATCAGCAAATTGAGGTAGACACGATTATGTCTACTAACCACTTAACTACCAGTTTATATATTTCGGTGTGTGCCAGCAAGGTGTCAATGTGGGAAGCTATAATATATATAAATAATTTGAAATATTGGCATATACCAGATAATCATGTAGTAATCTGTACTAGAAAAACATTTAACAACTTCATGTATATCAATATTTCATAAAATAGTTTAGAATACATTTTTCACAATCATCCATAACGTTCGCCCTGCGAAAAGTTAGGTTGTCCCCTGCCACTAGGTGAACCAGAGTGGAACTTGACGGGGATCTCAACCCGTACCCAGAACCATGGAGAAGTGGAATTTGATGAGGATTTCAACCCATACCCAGCACCACAACGGGGGTAATGCTCGATGGGGGCTAGCCATACCCAGCACACCAAAAGATAGTACTCGATGGGGGCTACCCATACCCAGTACACTGATAATCTAATTAGTTCTTGTGAGCCAATAGGGTACCTCATCACGTGATGGCAAGAGTATCCAAGGCATTGATGCTAATTACCACAACATATGTATCACAAGTAGTAATGGCAATACAACCACAAATTAGGCACTTGGCCTTACCAGTGTTTCAAAAGCCATGCAATAATTTTTCAAAACCATATTTATATATATAAATATATTTTCAAAATTTATGATGCAATACACAAATATATATGACAGGTTTAACATAAAAACCCCACATGACATTTTCATATCAAAATAAACAATATAAGTCATACTATATGTATACCACCAGAACCCTGAATTTCATAATAAAAATATAATTTCAAAACTCTTACTAACAATACATGCACACATAGATTAAGTAGCACAGTGGTTACCTTCAAGCAAAATATCAAGGTATCGCGGTAAAACTATGCTCCATTTGTTCTACTCAAGACAAGTCACTGTCTGCATAATAGTCATATAAAACTAACACTTAAATTAAGTGTTCAAATACAAAGTTAGGGAATTTAATTCCGTAACTAAAAGAAAAACATTCATCCTCAAGAAATTTATTCCAAACCCCTCTTTAATTCTCTCTCAACTAAACCATTTAAAATCCTCCATCCATATCCATCTTAAGATCTCAAAATCCAACCTCATATACCCAAGTAAATCCTTTCAACTCCCATAACATCTCAATTCAATCCTATTTATCCCACCAACAACCTTAATTTAATATCCATAAATTTACTAAAATCACCAATTAACCTCAAAGGTCCATATTTCAAAAATTCCTCCTTAATCATTAGCCTACTTCAAACTTTATCAGTCTAACATTTCACCAAAAAAGCCAGATTGACATCATAATATAATCTTAAATAAACTCCAAAAATCATCAATTAGCCTCAAACAAGTTAGACTACAATATCCCCAAATTTTCCTTAACCTCATAAATTCCAAATAACTTGGAAAACCTCAAATAAATTGTATACTCCTTTAGGGAAATTTTAAGTCAAATTTTAAACTTCAATTTAATGAGTTTAGATATCCCAAAAACATCAACTCAGATAAGGCCTATTTTTGCAATGGTATAGATAGAAAAACTAATGACATAGGCGCATAGATAATACTTACAGGAGTCCGAATATGGACTTAGTTGGCCAGCAAACCCAATATTCCGGCACTGATGAGCTCCGAAAGATCTGGCCAAAAACTTTTTTGATTTACTTATAGCACAAATCGGACCAGAAATGGGTAGAGGAATGTTGCAAGAGGTGAGGGAAGGTGAAAGATGGTGGTTTTTTTGGCAAAACTTGCCCGAAAAACTCACCCCCAAACTCGGCGATGGCGGTGGAATGGGAAGGAAGAATAGAGATAGAAAGAGAGGAAAGGAGGAGGAGAAAGGAGGGGAGTCGCCGGCCTTACTCCTGCGAGCTCGCCTCCATTAAGGGGTCAGCGGACAAAGGGAGAACTGAGAGAGAAAGAGAGAAGGACGAGAGAGAGGGAGCTGTTGGGGGGGGTTGTAGCACCCTAAATTTTAGAAAAATAAGAAATAAGGAAATATTTGGAATCTTAGGGTATTACTTGATATTTAAAGAGTCTTATAAATAAATCTGGAAATTAAAATATACCTAGAGAAATTATTTTGGGACAAATTTCAGATTTATTTGTAAATGAAAATGGTAAAAGAAATTACCATTTAAAAGAAAATATAAATTGGGAAATTAAAAAGACAATATCTGCCCCTAGTTGAAAATATTCTCAATTAAACAGGGAAGGGCAGGATAGTAAAATACCCATACAACAAAATATCACCTTTCTCTTTGAATAATGGCCACACACGTGTCATCTTAAGTGTCCTATTTTCTTCTCATTTCTTCCAAAGCACTCCCTCTCTCCCCACGTGTACATACACACAATAAAATAAAAAAAGAAAAAGAAATTAAAATTATATACTCCCTCTGCCCGAAATACACACACATATACACACACCAAATCACACTTCCTCTCTCTCCCGAAAACCACTCACCCTCTCCTCTGTTCTTCTACTCCAGCGACGGCAACGGCGGCGAACGGCGGCAATCGACGGCCCACGCAGCGGGAAACGTTTAAGCAAGCTCAGGCATCCTTAGGTAAGCATATTCCTCTCATTTCGTTCTCTTTTCTCTCACGAATCTGAGCGTATATGGGGGGGATGATTCGAATTTTTCGGATGTTTTTGGAGATTTGTGAAATTATAGAAGTGAAGCTTGAAGCTTGTTATTGTTGTTTTGGTTGTTGATTTTGAAGATTAAGGTGAAATGGGTTCGAATTTGTTGAAGGAATTTCGACGGGGTACTGTTCATCCGAAATAAAAAATTGGGATTTTAAGTGATTGGTTGTTTTAAGGCTTGAATTCTTACATCTGATAGTCACTTTAAGGGTATGGAATAGGGTATTGGGATTGATTGGAGGGATTTTGGAATTCTGATTGTTATTTTACCTCCCCTGTTCTTGCGTTTCATTCGGCCAAAGAGAAGGAGGAAATTTTCCAAATAATATGTGTGTATATTAGAGTTTGAAATGGGTGTTTTGGAGGTGTGGATTGATGAATTTCTGGTTGCTTGACTTGTTGTTCAATTTCTTTGCCTTTGTTATGCTCTGACCGAGAAGGAGAAAAGGGAATTTTGAGGTTATAATTGTTAAGGTGTAATGGTGGATTGTGGGTGGTTGATTTTTGTTCTTGTTTTTCTTGTTCTGCCCTGTTCTGTTCTGTTCGGCCCAAGGGAAAAATGTGGCTATGTATATTTTATTTCTGCCTGGTAGAATGGATTAAAATTATCTATTTATGGTTGATTAATATAGGGTTGTCAAGTGTGTAATTTTAGATTTCTAGATGCCCTGACTTGATCAGTTTGATTAAGGGAAAGAAGGAAAAAAATGCTATGATGATTAAGTTGAGCAAGAAATAGGAAATCTATGCTATAGTCTGATTTAAAGTTTTAGGTGCTAAAGTTATGATACCCATTGTTCTGGTTGCTGGTTTATAGGCAGAGAAAGAGAAAGGATGATTGAGGATGATTGATAATATAGGGATTTAAATTCCAATCTTTGGTTGATGTTTGGTTACTGACTTCAATGATAAAAATGGAAGGAAGGGATGATGTAAGTTTAATAGAGAATGAAGGAAGAAATAAGGGAGGTTAAATGGGATGTTCTTTGATTTGGTTAGATGTTGATTCAAAAGGGATTAAGTTTAAGAAATGAAATAAGTTGGGGTAATTGTATTAAATCTTGATTTGGATTTTCATGTAAAGTGTGAATTGAATGGTATGGACTGGATTATTGGATTGAATTAGTGATTAGGCTGAATCTTAAACTAAGATGGGATTAGTTAGATGAGGGAAGTTGATTGGTGACTTACCGATTGAAGTTCAAGTTAATATTGTCTTTAGTATTTGTGAATGATAAGGAAGATTAGTTAATGTGAAATAATAAGAGGTATTTTTGTGCTTATGTTATGTATTGTGTATACTAATTTTATTTGTGTGTATATTATTTTGTGTTGGTGCAATATGTGTTAATAATGGTGTGATTAACCATTTATTTAGAAATTAAGAATTTATAGTATTTGAAATAGAAAAGGGTAGTACAATAGGACTGTGAGAGCCGTTTAATTATTATCCCTAAGTTAGATATTAATGTATTATTTTTATTATAAATATTTATAGGACAAGATAGTGGGATTGAATTCCCAGAGTACAAAGAGGAAGAAGGATACAGCGAAGAGTAAATCAGGTAGCAGTTTATTTCAGTAACAAATTAAAATACATGTATCATTTTGTATTATCTGTTGCATTTAGTTGATAAGTTATTATTCCTCAGTTGGAGTACTCCAGGGTTTAGGGGTTTGGCCACCTCTTTTCCCAACCAGTTAGTTATAGTTTTAAATGCTATAACGAGAAATCCTGCAGGTAGAGCCTCCACTCTTAACGAATATATCGTTACTAGTGGTTGGTAGGTGCGGATCGCACACAGATTAATAGGAATAAGCTATCATTATTTGCACTGATTTATAAAATGCATACATGTCAGTATATATATTCAAGAGAATAAAGGTTAATGAGATAAACTGCGTTGAACCATTGCTTTTCAGATAAGCTAGCAGGAGTTAGACTTTTTGGGAAGTAAGGTAAAGTAAAAGAAAGCAGGAATGCCTGCTTGTTAGTGTATTATGATAAACATTTTGGGCCTAGTTGTATATATTGTAAATATGAAAGATAAGCAAAAAGACAAGCATAAGTATATAACTGATAAGCAGTAAGCTTATAGGTAAAGTTAAAGAGGATCGTCGATCTAGATTGTTCCTCTAGCTTATTTTTAAGCCACGCTAATCGTTACTAAGTATTAGATCGATATTAAGACAATTCTAATTAATATTTTAATTATCTTATAACCACTGGACCTTATAAAAAGATCTAAGTATTTTAAATTAGTCTGAAAAGCCCATTCCTACTATATTAAGGTTGGAGCATTGTTTCCAAAGAAAAAGGTTTAAAATTTTTCATATTTAGGGCTTTCGGTATTAAAAAGTGGTTATAATTTAATTAAAATACAGTAATATAGTAATAAAAGATAAGGTGTTACAGGGGTTGTGCACGCGGGAACATAATGGAGAAGAAGAGAAGAAGAAATAAAAGAAAAAGAAAATGGGTAGGAAAATTAGACTACAAGACCCTAAAATCCTCAATTAAAATATCTCATTTCATTTTCAAAAATTTACCTATAATATCCTCTAATTACTTTCTCCCATAATAATCTCTTTTGAACCCAAAAATAATTTCCTCAAATTATTGTCCTTAAAATAAGAGAGAAACTAAATCTTTAAATACCCTTCAAAACACCCCAAATTCCTCAAATATTTCAATAATTCATAAATTACTATTAATTAATTCGTAATTACACTCACAAATCATCAATTAATTTCTAGGATGTTACATCTTTGATCATGTTTATGAAACTTATGGGTTTTCAAATTCCTACTATTTTGGCATCATTGCTTTTTAACTGGTTTTACCACATTTATGTTATATTATGTAACTGTTGTACTGGATTGTTGATAATTGTTGCTAATCCTACATAACTGTACACTTACACACATGTAAAGGAGACTGGGCGAAAAATAATCAATTTTCAGATTCTAGTTCCAGTGCTAGACGGGAGGGCAAGGAGCCGGATGACGCTCACGGATTATAAGATCTCTTTGGGTTATTTTTGGGACATGTGTATTGCCAAACAATATAGACTGTACATTCTCATCTTATTGCTTTCAAATTCTCATTGATATTATGGATCACTATATGGTTTATTTTTTGAGACTGGTACTCTTCTGGCAAATTGTGGCCGAAGACCTTGTGGTTGATTTATGTTTTTAGGACCGTGTTTATGTTGCATGCTATTTATCCTTGAACGTTATGGGATCTTGTTTAGTGATAACCTCTGGGAATTCATGTAATGTTAGCACCTTTTCCTTGAGTTTTATTCAATCATTGATAAATTTTGGATACTCAAGATAGGAAATGTTCATTTGATTTTCGGTTGCATATCATTGTATATTTATGTAGATTTTGATTATTTTTATAGTTAGTTTCTTATGTTGTTTTATATAATTTTTGTAGGAACATTGTGATGCAATAAACAAGAGACTATAGCCCCTCCACCAAGCTCCTAAGTGAACAAAAATAAGAGAAAAGCAGAGCGAAGTACTAGAATTAAGGAGACTTCGCCGCGGCTAAGTCACGGCAAACAACATTTGCCTCTGCCCATTTTGGATAGCTCGCCGCCATCTCGCCGCGGCGAAAGCCACGGCCAGAATCTCTCAGTTCTGGAGTTTTTGTGAGCTCGCCGCGGCGAAACCCACGGTGAACTACGTGTTTCACTGCGCGTTTTGACAGAATAGGTGAGCTGGAAGGAAACAAAAGCTAGGGCTTCAGGCTTATTCGACATTCTTCGACTTTTAGGGCATTTTGGGAGTGTTTTGCTTTGCTAGGGCTTGTTTTGTTTTACAAAACAAAACAAGAGAAGAAAATGAAGATGGAAGAGATAAACCAAGAGAGGAAGCCCAAATCTCTTCGAAGCTCCAAGCCCAAGCTAAATCCCCACCAAGCTCCAAGCCCTAGCAGAGCAAAATACTCCCAAAATGCCCCAAAAGTCGAAGAATGTCGAATAAGCTCGAAGTCCTAGCTTTTATTTCCTTCAAAACGCTTCTGTTCTGTCCAAAACGCAGCAACACGTGAAGTTCGCCGTGGGTCTCGCCGCGGCGAGCCCACGGCGAAGTCCAAAAATTCTTGGGCTAAGGGATGCTCGCCGCGGCGAGCTGACGGCGAGCTCCAAAAACGGGCAGAAGCTTATTCAGTTTGCCGTGACTTTTGCTGCGGCGAAAGCCACTGCGAAGTCCCTGCTTCTCTGGTCTTTTACTCCGTGTTCTTTATTCCTTGGGCTGCTCTGACTTCTTCTTATTTTTGTTCAATTGGGAGCTTGGTGGAGGGCTAAAATCTCTTGTTTATTCTATCAAATTATTCCTACAAAATTTACATAAAACAATATAAGAAACTAACTATAAAAACAATCAAAATCTACATAAATATACAATTATATGCAACCGAAAATCAAATGAACATTTTCCTATCTTGAGTATCCAAAATTTATCAATGATTTAATAAAACTCAAGGAAATATACTCAATTGACATGAATTTCTAAGAGTTATCAGGTTCGCAAATAACTAATCGGTTCTTTAACTACAATAGACCTTAGTGTTTTAGCATTGCCCTTTTCTATGGTAGTTAAGTCTTAATTAAATGTCTAAGCTCTTTAATAACTATGATAGTCCCTTGCTATCATAATTAGTTTTCCAATTGTAGTTGAACTCTTTTATAACATGATATACCTATTGTTTTGAGTGGTTCCTTTTTTCTATCATAGTTAGCCCTACAAATTGATTTCAAGTGGATTAATTGAAACCGCAAGTGGTTTTGGGTGTAATTGTGATTTAAAATGTAAATTGGTAGAGGATTATACAGAATTGATGACAATCCGATTGGTATTTCTATCATAGTCAGAACCGCCACTAATTGTCGCGGTTTGAGCCAGAACTGCGGCTTAAACCGTGACTAAATTGCCAAAGCAATTAATGCCATCTCCCATTAATTCACTCAACTAGTGGCGGCTTTACCTATAACCACCACTAATGTTTATAAATCGCCGCTAATTCAACGGCCTTTCATTTTCCCGCGGTTTGTTCTGCCTAAACCACTACTAACTTTATGCCACTAGTGTTCCCGCAAAAGGGCGCCAATTTAGTTGCGGTTTTTCCTCCCTAACCACCACTAACACCCGCCACTAACTACGTCTATGGTCAAAATATCATATTTACTTGCAGTTTCTACTCGTTACCGCTACTAATGCAACATTAGTGGCGGTTTTGGTGATCCGCTATTAATTGAACCGCCACTAAAGCCTTTTTTTTGGTAGTGTAATATCCCAATTCCAACATTATAATTAATTTATTGGTTACTTCCTAATTTTCATGTTGAATTACAATGTTTGATGATTATTCTGATAAATTGGTTGCTTAGTTTCGCTTGCATTCTTTCATGATATAAATTTTTAGAAATATGAACCATAATTTTAGAAAATTTCTATGATTGAGGGAATCGGAAAGAGGAAAATTTTAAATTTTATTTTTAATTTTGGGATAAATTTAAGGGGTGAATTAAAAATATAAAGTATCAATTTGAAACAAACCATAACATTTGGAATTCCACTATTCAGGAACAAGGGAAAAAGGGAAAATTATTATTAATATGATTAAATAGATTATGATTTAGAATATTGAAAATAAACCATGGAGTTTGATTAAAATATTACATAAAGATAAAGCAAAAATGGTTGCATATGAGTGATGTCAATTGTTAAATCTTGGCTTCATGATCAAAAGGAAGAGAACAAAAAAAAAAAAAAAAAAATTCCCCAAAGCATTGTAAGATTAAATTAAGAACTTACAAGATAAAAAATAATACCACCTCTAGTCAATAACATGAAAATGAACGAATCAGAAGTGACTTGATATTTTATAATCTTCATTATTTGATAGAACTTGAAATTTTAAAAATCGTAAACTTTGCAAGAAAACACATATAGTGATCAATCTAAGTCTATTAAGTCACGTATGTCTCAATTTTAAAACACTTAAAGGGTAAATATAACTTTTATTACTAATTACATTTTATGAGTGAAATAAATCTTACATTGCTGAAGATTGAATTCAAAAACACAAATTACATTATAATGTTTAGCATCAACTGTAGACCTCTTCATTAAATCGAGCACAGAATGGCCTTTCTCCAAACAACCCACTTTCCAAGGATGGGAGCAATCATATCATAGATATGTTGGTATGAAGCCAAGAATCAAGATTTAAGAATAAAGAATAAGGAAGAAAGAAGAAGAAAATATGTGGTGGGAGGAATGATTAGCTTTGTGTGTGGGTGTGTATATATTAGGAAGGGGAAGCATTTTGAGAGGCTGATTGTAACCTTCAGAAGAGGAAAGGAAACTGATAATCGGAAGAGGCTTAGTGCATGTTTGGTATATCTTTTTTGGGCCCAGAAGTCCTTCTGAGCCGGAGAAGTAATTTACCTTCATTTAGTTTTGTTTGGGTTAACTTTGGGTGGAGAAGTCCTTATAGATGAGAAGGATTTTTTCATCCAAAAAAGCTAAAAGCTAGAAAAATTGGCTTCTCCTCCAGAAGTTCTTCTCCAACGGTCCACAATAATAAATATTGTTTGTTATTTAATAAAGTAGGTAGGAAAATTAGACTATTAGACCCTAAAATTTTTAAATAAGATATTTTCTTGTAATATAAAATTTCTTTTTTATCTCCAAAAATTTACCATAGTAATCTTTAATTATTTTCTCCCACAATATCTTCCTTTGAGCTAAAAATATAATTTTTTTAAAACTATTTTTCTTAAAATAAGGGAGAAACTAAGCCTTTAAAATCCTTAAAAAACCCAAATTTCACTTTTTCTTTCTAAACTATAAGAATATATGCATATTATATATGTATTATTTAATAACAATAATGCATTTTTTTAGTAATTTTTCATCTAAACTTACTTTTCAATATAATCATCCAAACATGTTTTAAAAGTCATATAAAAAAAAAGTCCTTCTAACATTACTAATCCAAACATAAATCACTTCTTACAATCTAACTTTTTTCCAAAAGACCTTCTGAAAAAAAGTCAATCCAAACACACCCTTAATCACCCCCAACCAAGAAAAGGTCCCCAACAAAAAGGAAGAGGCTGAACCACCATCTATGGCTTGATTACATCATTGCCTCTTCATTACTAATATAGCGTATTTATAGAAGTTAACAATGGGCCTTTTAATTTGGAGCCATTATATTATTAGGACAATCATTGATGATTGAAGATAATTGGCCAAAAAAAAAAATGATTTCAGATAAAAATAAAAATAATTTTAAATAAAACTTTATAAAGACCACATAAATATTTCATATGGAAAATAAAAATATACAATCAATAAAATGTTTTCAATTAATATTTCATTCATGAGTGGTTAAATATATTGATTTTTATCATTGGAAACGCTAACCAATAAAATGCTTACAATTAATATTTCATTCATTAGTGGTTAATTGATTTTTATCATTGGAAACGCTAACGTTGAAATTAATTACTGTTAATTAATTGATTGATTCAATAATAAATTATTAAATCCATATAATTGAATAGGCATTAATTGTGGTGATTTATGGGATTAACAGGTTAAAAAAAAAACTAAACATAGGCATTGGTTAACAGAATATATTCCTCTAAACACCTTTTCCACGACATTTAGATGAATATATTGATTGATTGATGGAATATATTGATTGATGAATAATGATGATTAGTGTCCGCCCTCAACTAAAATGATTAATGTCACCATATCAGATATGAAAGATACTTGGTAGTGTGATACGAGCACTACAAAAAAACAGCGATTTTCCGACGGAATTTACCGACTGAATTCCGTCGGAAAATCAACTTTTCTGACGGATTTCCGGTGAAATTCCGTCGGAAAAATTTTTCCGACGGAATTTTTTCCGTCAGAAATTCCACCGTCGCAAAATCTATTTACCGACGGAATTTTTTTTCCGTCGGTAATTTTAATAATATTATTTTATTTATAAATTATTATTTTAATTTAAATTAAATATTAAAATATTATTACCGACGGAATTTCCGTCGGTAATTTTTTTAATTTTTTTAAAAATTTAAGTTGCCACGTGTCGCACTCTCGTGCTGCCACGTGTCCCTTCTCACATCCAACCACGTGTCGCACTCTCGTGCCGCCACGTGTCGCTTCCACAAATTGCCTTCAATTTTGTCTTCAGAGAGATTCGAACCCCCAACCTGTTGGGGCATATCTGATGCCTTAACCAGTTGAGCTACGAACACCTTGTGAAATTATTTGCAAACTATTATATTTATAATATTTAAACTCCCATTATTATAATTATATTTAATCTTAATATATTATGAAATATTTTATAATTATTAATATATAATTTACATATTAATAATTCTATTATTTTTTATAAATAATTTTTATATTCATATACAATCAATTATATTTAGTATTTTCATTTTATATTATTATATTATAATTATTTTTCATTTTATTTTATGACATTTTTAAATAATTATTTTATTATATATATTATTAAATTATAATTATTTTCGTTTTTATTACTAATATTTAATTATTTATGAAAAATAAAATATTATTTTATAAAAAATTAAAATTAAATTTGTAATAAATTTACATCACGTGTATATATTAATTTTTATTAAATAAGTTTTATTTATTTATAAAATATTTTTAAAAATAAATTAATATAATATTTTATTTTTTTATATTATTTATAAATTAAAATAATAATTTATTTATAAAATAATAAATAATTAATATTACCGACGGAAATTCCGTCGGTAATTACCAACGGAATATGGTAATAATATTTTAATATTTAATTATTATTAAAATAATAATTTATAAATAAAATAAAATAATTAATTAAATTACCGACGGAAATTCCGTCGGAAATTTCCGTCGGTAATAATATTTTAATATTTAATTTAAATTAAAATAATAATTTATAAATAAAATAATGTAATTAATTAAAATTATCGACGGAAATTCCGTCGGTAATCCGTCGGAAATTACTGACGGAAAAATTTCCGTCGGTAATTCCGCCGGTAAATTTTTCGATGGAATTTCAGCCGGAAATCCGCCTGAAATTACCGACGGAAATTGTTCCGTCGCTAAATTCCGTTGCTAATTACTGGTTTTTTTGTAGTGGAGATATAGACAATCTCTTTGGTAAAAAAAATCATAAATAAAAGATCTAGTTGATTTTTTTGGACAATCCTAAGAAAAGTAAATAAGTTACTTATAAATTGATTTGCTTTAATTTTTTCCTCTAAACTAGCTTATTGGACTTATAAGATAACATATAATCTAATAATGTATAAAATATATTATGATTAAATGACTCATTTATCTTCCTTAATTTTTCCAAAAAAAGTCATCTAGATCTTATATTTAGGAACGGAAAAAATATACATATAATCCCCATTCCCCAACCCTAACCCTAACCCTAATCCTCAATCCCATATTCTTAGGCCCAATATGGCGTTTGCCTCATCTCCAGCTTGTTTCTTTGCCTTTATTTTTTTTTTCGTATGCACATGTTATCTTAGACCAGTCCCTATGTTACGGGAACTCAACGGGCCCAGACTAACCCAGATTCTAGGAATGACATGACATGAATCATTAAAATTGGCACCCTAACCTCTAAAATGTTGCATTCTCAATTTTTGAACTCGACGACACCAGTAGTTAAGCTAAAACACCCGGCCAGTTGATCTCTCTTGGTTTCTCATCTCACAATTACCTACCTCCCTCGGCCCTTCGGTAATCCGTGTTCGACTGTATTAGAGTGCTGTGTGAAGAATTTTGTAAGCCTTTCTCTCTGGTATCTTCTGAGCAGTCTCTTTGTATTTCTCCATCCTCCCTCTTATTCGGATCTTCCGTTTTTAACTCCTCCCTTCTTTGGTGACCAGTCTGTTATATTTCTTCCCTGAGTATACGGTTAAATTTGGTGGAATTGTCTTTGACAATTTTCTCGTGGGAATTATTTTGTTATGGTCTCACCTTTGCTTCATCTGGTTATGTATACGAGGACACACGTATGGTGTACATATATCACTGTCTGTATGTCTAATTAGGCTGTTGCATGAATTATGAATGTGGAAAGCTTAGAGAAAATCACTTGGTCAAAAGTCCTTGTGATTTGTGGCATTGGTGTCTGTTAATGAAAGTAGACTGGAAATTTTAGTTGGGTAAATTAAACTAGTTTTCCTGAGATCTTACGCGTATAAATAAAGTGCCAGTAGTATTTTAGAATTCTATAGGTAATCAGTGCCACTTAAGTGAAGTTTGCGTATGGATGTCAATTCTTGGTTGGACACATATAAATTATTAGACTGAAATAAATAGAGGTGGAAATCTAAAAAATAATATATAATTTGTTTTTTTTATATCGAATCAGATTCTCTCCGTAATGGCAAATACCAATGAAGAAGTGACGTTTGAAGATTTGGGCCTATCCGAGCTATTAGTACAAGCTTGTAAAAGGAGGGGTTGGATAAAACCGTCGAAGATTCAGAGTGAAGCAATTCCGCTTGCATTAGAAGGTCAGTGCTCTAGTGAGTTTTCCTGAGAGTGTTGGTTTTCTATTCCTTGTTTCCTAGTATTGTTTTAGTGCAAAGCAGGAATCTCACTTTACTAATCTCAATAGCCAACTAAAGGAGAGTCGTTGAATTATATGGTATCTTCATTGCTCCAATCATATCTTTATTTCACATTTGATCAGCCTATTTATGAAGCTGGAATACATTTGATAAAGTAAAAATAATCTAAATAATCCCTAAGGTCATGAAAACTGACTCCTTAAAATTTATATTTTGGCCCAGCAAAGGTTGACTTGAGAAACTAATACCCAAATACTCCTCTGGTCCTATTTATAGGGCAGAGAGAGAAGGTTTTATTTGGTCCTATATATAAGTCACCTAATTAAATATTGAATATTGAGCATGAATGTACAAGTTTACCCTTCATTTATTATGTGTTGACTTTATTTTCATGTGGTATAGTGGATAATTAATATGGGTAAAGTTGTAAATTTATTGGATTTTAGTGGAAAGTTAATGAGTTTTAAGGCTTTCCTTGGTCTGTGTGAAATATGTTGAAAGTGACTTATAAATAGGACCAGATGAGTACAACAACAAAGCCTAATTCCACTATTTAAAATAAAATGCTTGACTCAATAAATAATCCTATCAAACTCCACCTGCTCCTAAACTTTTGCAACAATTAAACTAACCACTAAAACTACTAAAATAAATATAAACAAAATACAAACAGATTAATTAATTCAATTCCAAAAACTCACTGCACAATGACTTCATATTTGATAATCTACCATAAGCTGATCAGAGCAATGAAAATCTACCATCCCTTTGCATTTTCATGAAGGTATTCCCTAAAATAGGTAATTTTTTTTTTTTTATTAACTAATCACTGAAGAGAAGTGATGAAGATAAACCTTACTCGTAATAGATCCTAGGTGGTACAGAGTAATGCGAAAGGAAGGGAGAAAAGAGTTATAGACCAGTAAATCCTTATTCCACACTGTTCATATTACACATGTGTCCTATTTATAGGTGATATACTTTAAGAGAATTATTACAACAGAAATGGTTATTGCACTGACAGCTCAGCATTTTCCTATTACTAACACCCTAACGCGTAACAATATTATCCCTGCCACGTAGCACTAGGCCAACTTTTTGTGGGGATAAGGGATTTTGACACAAGCAAGTAGATCGGATTACAACATGGAAATTACAATGCCTGCAAGTGTTGCTGTCTTGATCCCTGGCAGAACCCCTACAGTAGTTGGAGCAAACAAGTCAAAAATCTAGGATTCACTGCAATTTTTTAATAGTCCCGATAGACCGTCATTACTCAATTAACAGTTAATTAAGACAACTTTTTTCTCATATTTTTGTTGCTTTATTTCTATATTTTTCTTCCTTCCCACATGTGCCTTCTGATTTGATTTGATCAATAATAGACAATCACATATATTGATGAACTTTAACGTGGTTAAATATGTTTATTATTTTTGTCCTTTCCTAAGTCTATTTGCGCCTATGATGTTTTTGTGTCCTTTCTCACTGTAGTTTTATGAAGTTCTTGAATTTTTGCTTTGAAAAAATTGATTTTTCGATGTCATGGTTTTGTTTATATATCAGCTATATAGTCAGTGGATATCTTAAGAGATGAAAATTAATGCCATGACCCATTTAATATGGTTTTTATTCAAATTATTTCTTCTAGGCATCATGAATTTTCCTCCTAAAGGTCTCCACAAAATGACGGAATATATACTACTGATAAATGATAATCCTTTATGGATTTTCTTTCACAGGAAAAGATGTTATTGGACTGGCACAAACTGGTTCTGGTAAGACGGGTGCTTTTGCTCTTCCCATAATGCATGCCCTTCTAGACGCCCCTCAACCGAAATATTTTTTTGCTTGTGTCCTGTCTCCCACAAGGTTGGTACCAATTATTGTATTTCTTTGTCAAATCTTTCGCTTTCAATAAATTGAAACACTTCTAGTCGGTATATATAGCTAGTTTGTTTCTTAAACTGATTTTACCATTTTCTTGATCTAGGGAGCTTGCTCTTCAAATCTCTCAGGAGTTTCAAGCTTTAGGTGCTGAAATTGGTGTCAAGTGTGCTGCGGTGAGTCTCTCTCTCCCTCTCTCTATATATATACTGGTATATAGATATATTTTTTCCCCATTATGCTTGTTTGTTTTGTATGAACTCTGTTTTCCTCCTTGCTATTCGATAAATGATATTTGTTTTGCTAGTTATAGTAAAGAGATATTAGAGTGTAATTTTGATTTATTCAATTTGATCATAACTGATTATTACACTGATTTATATATAGTTTTGGCTTATGCATCGACAACACATGGGCCCTAAACCAATTCACTAACATGTATTGTGTCCTCTGTGCATAGTTCATGCAATGTAGTTGATTTCAGACGAAACTTTTTTTTTTTTGACCAATATTTCAGACGAAACTTGACAGCTTTCATTTTGGTTTCTCCTTGATTATTCTTCTTTACTTATGTACACAGTTTTATAGGCTAAATTCTATCATGAGGTTGTTTTTTTTTTGGCTGTATTCTTTGTCCACGTCTTTTCTTAACAGTCTCTCATTTTGTAATTTACTATTAACTCACTACAAAAAAAACAGTTTTTGGCGACGACTTTCGGCGGCGACATTTGAAGTCGCCACTGAAAGTAGAAACTTTGGTGGCGACTTTTTGAGTCGCCGCTGAAAGAGGTAACTTTCAGCGGCGACTCAAAAAGTCGCCACCGAAAGTACTACTTTTGGCGGCAGAAAGTGTGACTTTCGGCGGCGACTTTAAAAGTCGCCGCTGAAAGTCTTTTTTTTTTTAATTTTATTTATGTTGCAAAAATCAAAACCCGCGCCAGAACACAATTTACATCGCGCCACAGCACTTCAGCCTCAGCTTCCACTTTTCCCAGAAACCCTCCACTCTGCTCCGCTACTCCCACAACTTCAGCCTCAGCTTTCGTTCGCCGTTGCACTTCATTCGTTGCCTCTTTCTCCGCCGATTTCTCTTCAGCCTCAGCTTCGGATTCCTCCGCCGTTTCATCTTCAGCGGCGTCGTTCTCCGTTGAAGAAGCACAAGAGGAGGCATTCCTCAAGAACAAACTCAATGTCACATGTGCTGCCGTTGCATTGTCTCGGGTAATTATCCCCCTTCCTCTCTTTTGATTTTTACTATAATATCTTCTTCACCACCAGATTCATCACTCGTATCGCCTGCATAACCCCCTCGTCGTTCAGTTCTTTGAGCTGGGATATTTGTAGCATTTCCTGTGAATTCTCTCATCCCAGGGTCCTTAATAGAAGGGGCAGCTCCTTCTGACTTAACAGAAGAAGGGTATCATTTGAAATAGAAAAGTCGCAGTCGCTGCAAAGAATTCTAAAAGCTTGAAATTGCTGTTCATTGAGCACTTCCACCCATTCCAACCCAGCAATTCATTCTGTCATTGGTACATTTTCTTGTTCCTTATCAAACCCTTTGATTTTTCATTGAAAATGAAACAAATAAGTGTTTAAACATTGTTAGGAATCGATTAGAGTATTTTTGAGGTTTCGTTTTCAGTTTTTACTATATATGTTGATTTTCGGAATTGAATCTCTGGCTTTACTTTCTGTATGATTATATCTGTGTACGAGCTGTGATTTTTAGGGGATTAGAGCTATTATACACTGAAATGAGATGATATATTAAGCTAATGATGGAATTCGAAACTTTGAAAGACAAAAGGGGATTGTTGCAATGGAGATTTGTTGGTTTCTTTCATCAGCTTTTCTCTGAATTGGGACTAACTAAATCAGAGGAAATTGTAATCTTAGAGTAAATGAAGCATATTTTCTGTGATTAGGCTGATTAAAGATGAATTGGTTAGTAATAGGTATACGGATTGAAAAGTCCTGCTCTGATTCTAGTTGTTTTATGGATGAATTTGTGATTTGTTTTCCTGTAAAAAGCTGTGAAGATATAATTGATGTGTTTCCTCTCTGATTGTATAGATATATTGAACAGGGGATTTACAATCCTTAATCATTAAGGATTGATTTGTATATCTTAAATGAAAAGAGAGTGTGTTGGAGGTCTATATGATGTTTGTTTGTGGTTATGAACTAATTTAAACTTTAAATCTGTTGTAATAGATAAATTATGTTCTATGTGGTTGATTATGAAACTTTAAGGTTTAGTAATTGTTTTAGTTAAGATATGATGAAAGAGAAGGCCAGAATGCTTACTAATATATATGAATTAAGGGGCATAGATATCAGGCTGAGAAGAAAAGAGAATAAATGGTATAGTAGTTGAAGAGTTTTCAAGGAGGCAATATGGTATAGATTGAGTGGTTAATGGATTGAAGGAATTGTTTATGCTTATAATATATATTGATGTTGATCTTATATGATATATGGTTGATGATAACTTTATGATTTAAATAGTTGAAGATTAAAAGCTAATTATGATTTTGTTGATGTTTGATGAACTAAATTGTGAATTTTAAAGTTGTATTGAGTTAAGTTTATGGTGTTGAAGTCCTAAAGTGTTAATGTATATTCAAGAATGTTAAATGATCAGTAGAGATGGGTGGACACGCTATTTTGTTAATTTAAAGGTTTTAAAGAAGCTGTGAGGGTAGATATAAATTTGTGGATAGATTTGCTTGACACATGTAAATAACAGTTTGAAGTGAAATTTGGATTTTTAAGGAGATCATGGTTCAGGTTTGATTAGGGGATGTTTTGATAAGGTTTACAAAATTTAATGTTTTGAAAAGCTGCATAATGAAGTGTTAAGATCAAATCTGATTTTTAGTTATTGTTTTAAGGTTTCAAATGCTAAACGACATATATATGATTAAAGGTTTTGAAATATTAATTTAAGTATGAAGTTAGAAGCTGAAACTGATTTGAACATGCTATTTAATGCCTTCAGGTAATGTAAAACTCTTTTAGAGGCTTTAACTATTCTTAGTTACTCTAAAATAAGGGTTTGGACATGTTTCTTGAAGGTGGAAATTTCCAGAATAAAAACATAATGATGTTGCTGTTTGAGAATCAATTCATGATTTTAGGTTTTAAAAGGGATCAAATGTTTAATAATGATTTGAATTATATAACTTTGGTGTAAAAATGAATTATAGTTATGGCTGATTGAACTTGAGAATATTGATTGATTTGCTAAGTTAATCCCGGTTCCTTTGATCACTCTGTTGACTGAAACTTTGAGAAGTATATATACACACCAACTGTGAAACCCGAATCAGAAACTAGCAATTAAAGTTATAAAAGTAGGCAAGCAATTAAAGTTATAAAAGTAGACACGATGATTTTGAAAGATGTAAATATATACGCATATGTTCACTGATTTGGAACTAAGTGAACTGAAAATGGAAGTCCTCATCAAATGTGAAGTATTGTATGATGTATAGGAACTAGGCACATCCAGTATAAAAGCAAAGAATTTGTTAGTCAAATAAGCATGGTAATGTTATTTGAACAGTAAGTATAATTTTATATATATTTTATTCCTTATGGATTTTATGCTATAATATATTGTTTTTGGTTTTTTAAATTGATTGACTAATGCTTTATTTTGTTCTCTCACAGTGACAATCATAAACTATTGCAACCTCAGGCTACTCTCATCATTCTTGCCAGTCAAGAGTTCAAGATAGTTTTAAAATTTAAGAGATTTGCTTGATTGGATAATTTTTGTACTCTTATATGAGGAAGTTGAATTAATTCCATGATTGTAAAGAATTCTGTAAATATTTTTTGTTTAATACAAATTTTGGCCATTTATTATTCATTTTGACATTTATAATCATATTAAAGTTTTTTTATTTAAATAACATTTAATTAAATAAATTAAAAAATATATTTGATATGTTGCTGTTGAAAATAGTTTTAGTGGCGACTAAAATAGTCGCCGCTAATTCATTATACTTTCAGTGGCCGTAGAAACTAGCTTCAGTGGCGACTTTAGGAGTCGCCACTGAAAGTACTTTCGGCGGCGACAAAAGTCGCCGCTGAAAGTATACTATCAGTGGCGACATTTGTCGCCGCTGAAAGTATACTTTCCGCGGCGACTTATAAAGTCGCCGCTGAAACTTTTGGCGACGGTCACATAGGCGGCGACTTGGCGGCGACTTTTTGTCGCCACGGAAAACCTTCAGTGGCGACTTTTATGCTTTCAGTGGCCACTTTTGTCGCCACCGAAAGCGAAATTTTTTGTAGTGACTACAGCTTGTTGGAGGGATTGACATGACACAGCAAGTGATCCAGATAGCAAAGCATCCTCATATTATTGTAAGTGTTCGATTTTATTAGTTCCTTGTGCTCCTATATTATCTTGTAATTGTAATTAAATAAATTTAAACTTAAAACTGCGCATGCACTTGAAATTTGTTATTATTTTATTGGGAGGCAATGTGTATGAGCAACCCCTTTCAATCTTATCGATGCACTTGTACCTCTAATCAATTGATGATCAGCATATCTGAAGAGTTGATATCAAGAAAAGAGAGCAATTATAAGTGATTGAAGTTAGCCTGATTCGAAGAATTATTGTTGTGTATTGTTGATTTCTCAATAGGGTTTTAATAGAATTTACATATGATTATTGGCCTGCCTGTCATGACGGAAAAAGGAAGACGTCATCCTTAAAATCTTTACTAGTCCGAACATAACAAGTTACTTAAATCTTAGTTTACTAACTATCATTAAACACAAATATTAGATAAAGCTACGATATATTTAGTGACGTCCAACACTTAAGTCAGGGAGTGTATTTTGACTATAGCCATCTTGCTACATATATAACTCAGCAAAAATTAATCTAGGCATTGCCTTTGTTAAAGATTGTAGAAAACCCTCTTGGAATTTGGGAATTTGATTCCATATAGTCAAAGAATTATTGGCCACTAATCGATCACTATTTAGTAGGTTTTTGTCAAAAACCTTTGACAATAGTTTATAAAATAATCAAAACAAAATATAAAGTCTAATATAATGTAATGAAATAATAAGTCACTGAAATCATTGTTTAGAAAATATGATAAATATAAATAATATGAAAATATATAAGGAAACAAATCCTGTTCATTATTTAGAAAATATGGTAACAAGTATTGGAACCAAAATAACATATCTCAGTTATATCTTTATCTAGTGCCAAATCACATGGAATGATGCCACTTTAGGATTCATGAATATGCTTCGGGATTCTCAATCAAATTAGTTAAATGAATAAATAGATGCCAGAAATAGATGTTTTATTCATAGGCAGCGGTACAATACTTATAGGCTTCATCCTAGGTCTTTTGGACGTTTATAGTATCAGCCAAAGATAAAAGAATATATATAATCACTACAAATTAGGAATAAATAAATTTTAAATTAAATATGCCGCCTAATATACTTCATAGCTAGTAGAACGACTAAACCCTAGTTTGCAGTTAATGATTAATCAACCGGGAACAAGGCACATAAGGTCTCAAACATTCTCTTTTAAGTTGGCGAATAGATATCTATCATTTCCAACTTGCTTCTGAGATATTTAAATTGAGATCTTTCTAGGGCATTTGTGAAGAGATCCCCTACTTGATGCATGGAACATGAGCTATCTCAATCATTTTAGCATCCTTCTTTTCTTTTCTTTTATGAAATGTTTGTCCACATGCACATGGTTAGTCCCTTCATGGTGTATAAAGCATTATCTCCTAAGACTTCCCTTTTACAAGGAACAGTCCCTAGCCCTAGCGGTGTCATCTTCAAGTAGTGCAAGATCCTTGAACTGTATTAGTATGCTCTATTAAAGGATCATTTGTAAAGCGGCTTACAACCTCAACTACATAGCCTATAAATGGACAAGTGTGAGAGATACAAAAGTTTGCCAACTAATCTCTGTTGTATAGTGTTATGATATTGTAATAAGGGAATTAGTTAGTGGTGAGGGGCATATTTGCACCTAATTGCCTAATGGGTCTATCGCATATAAATAGGCTAAGGCTGATTGTAATTGATACTTTTGGAATGATATACAAATAATTTGGTCTGGAGACGCAGTACCTTCCTTTCTCAATCCTCTGTTCCTTCTTCTCCTCTTCTACATTCTTTCCTTCTTCCTTATCCTTCCTTTCAATTTCTCTATTCTTCTACACTCAACTTAACATTGGTATCAGAGCTGGACCATTCTCGGACTTATGCCCGGGCCCAGACGCAGCAGATCAAGCACGAGATTCATGGAAATGGATCCCACCCAAGAACGGTTACAAAGACTCGAAAATGCCATCCAAGACTTGACCGGCCGAATCGCGACAATGGTGCAAGATCAGGAATCGAATAACAGAGATGGCACAGGTCGTGGAAATCATCGGCCACCGCATAATCATCATGGCGAACCCCAGTATCAACCTCCGACGAGGTTTTGTAAAATGGAGTTTCCCAAATTCAATCGGAGTGATATTGAGGGGTGGATTATGAAATGTGATCAGTACTTTGACCTAGATGGCACACCTGATGAGCGAAGAATTATCATGGCGAGTATCCAATTAGACGAGCGAGCCTTCTTGTGGCATTCGGCTCTTATGGAGGACGATAGAGGGCACGGGTTAACATGGGCTGAGTATAAACAGGCACTGAATATGCGATTTGGAAACCCTTATGAATCTCCGATGGGGGATCTCAAGAAGCTGCGACATACAGAATCCTTGGAAGATTATAATGATGCGTTCGATGTTCTCAGGCATAAGCTGTGTTTGTCTGAAGCCCATGCTGTTCAGGCTTATGTCGAGGGATTGAGGGAAGATTTCGCTCGGCAAGTTCGCATTATGAGGCCAAATTCGTTGAATGAAGCTCGAAGCATTGCAAAAATTGTGGATTTGAATCTGAGAGATGAAATGGAGGGTCGAACGACACGCAAGAAAGCTGGGGGTGAGGTGTCGCATGGCTGGGACAGGTGGCAGAACTCCAAGAATTCCTTTCTTGGTGGTGGGTCCCAGAATAATGGTAAAAAATCAACAAGTTTCATTCGGGGACAGCCATATGCGAACAGAACAGGGTATTCCTACTCTGTTTCGAAAAATGCAGCAGCTGAATCATCTAAATCTAATACCAGAGCGTCTCACAACATGTCACATGAGGAGGTGGAGGAGCACAGAGCCAAGAATCTCTGTTTTTACTGTCATAAAAAATATTCTAGGGACCATGATTGTCCTCAACGGCATAGAATGGCGCTGCAACTGATTGAGTTAGAGGATGATGAGGAAAATCAGGAGCAACATGATCTGGGTTCAGAGGAGGCAATTCCTGAACATGAAGAGTGTTTACAGATATCATTGCATGCCATTCAGGGGGGTGCTGGGGAATCTTCTATGCGTATTCAAGGCTATGTGGGGAAGCGGCCAGTTCAGATTTTAATTGACGAGGGAGCGAGTCATGATTATTTGGACTGCAATTTAGCTCGCAAATTGGGCTGGAAAGGGAGTACAATTCCCCTTGCTAATGTGGAAGTTGCTGGTGGGGGAAAATTGCAGGTGTATGGTATTTGGAAGGGGCTGAAATGGCGCATGCGTGGTAGAGAATTTGTGTGGGATCTAAGGATAATGGACGTTAAGACCTATGATATTGTTTTGGGTCTGCATTGGCTGAAAAATGTTGTACACCAAGCTGCTTGGAATTATGATGCCATGTCAATGACCTTTTGGTATGATGGAGATATGTGTACTCTCCAACCAGAAGCTAATGGTGAGTGTTTCTATATGAATAAGGTTGGTAAATATAATGAAGAAAATTGTCAATTTTTTTTAATACAAGCTGTAGATAATGATGCCATTCACCAATGTGTGCTGCAAAATAATTCCCTTGAGGTTGATGAAGGGATTAAGGGGTTACTTGAAGAGTTTGTTGATGTTTTTGAGGAGCCTATGGGGCTGCCTCCTCTTAGAGAGGGACACAATCACCCAATTGTGTTGCATGAGGGGTTGGATCCGGTTAATCTAAGGCCTTATCGGTATCCTAAAATTCAGAAAGATGAAATTGAACGGCAAGTTAAAGGGTTGCTGGAGTCGGGGGTGATCAAGAATAGCTCCTCTCATTTTGCTTCTCCCATTGTATTGGTGAAGAAAAAGGATGGTTCGTGGAGGATGTGTATAGATTACCGCGAACTTAATAAGAAAACGATCAAGAACAAATATCCGATTCCGCTGATTGAGGACTTGCTGGATGAGTTAAAGGCAGCAAGGTGGTTTACTAAGCTTGATTTAAGGGCGGGGTACCATCAAATTCGCATGGAACCCAAGGATACGTACAAGACAGCATTTAGGACTCATGAGGGTCATTATGAATGGTTAGTAATGCCATTCGGCCTTACTAATGCGCCTGCAACCTTCCAAGGTGTAATGAACCAGATTTTCAGGGAGTTCTTACGTAAGTTTGTTTTGGTGTTTTTTGATGATATACTAGTATATAGTCCTAGTATGCAATTACATATTGTACATTTGAGGCATGTTTTAGAAGTTTTGCGTGCTAACTCTTTCTTTGTCAAGGAGAATAAATGTACATTTGCAGCAACTCAAGTAGATTACTTGGGTCATATCATCAAAGGAGGAGAAGTGTCAACGGATCCTCGAAAAATTCAGGATGTTAGGAAGTGGCCCGAACCAAGTTCTGTGAAGCAATTGCGATCATTTTTAGGCTTGGCTGGGTATTATAGAAGATTCATTAAAGGATATGGCAATTTAGCTAGACCCTTAACTGATTTGTTGAAGAAAAACAGCTTTACGTGGGATGAGAAGGCAGCTGAAGCTTTTGAGTTGTTGAAGGGAACCTTGGTTTCTGCACGGGTATTGGGATTACCTGATTTTTCTAAAGTTTTTATTGTTGAAACTGATGCATGTGCTACTGGTATTGGTGCTGTTTTAATGCAACAGGGGCAGCCATTAGCTTTCTTTAGCAAGGCATTAGCTCCAAGGCATCATAGTCTCTCTATATATGAGAAGGAGTTGTTAGCGGTGGTGCAGGCCGTTGATCATTGGAAACAATATTTGGAGGGTAGAAGGTTCATAATTAGAACGGATCAACAGAGTTTGAAGCACTTGTTAGATCAGAATTTGAAGACCTCATTTCAGATGTTTTGGGTATCAAAATTAATGGGGTATGAATATGAGATTCAATACAAGAAAGGGAGTACCAATAGTGCAGCAGATGCTCTTTCGAGAATGCCAAAAGAAGAGGTACTACAAATTACCCTTTGTACTTGTTGTGATCAATTATTAGATGATATTAAGAAGAGTTGGAGTGATGATGCTGAATTGAAGGAGTTGCTGGACAGAATTCAGCAACAGGGTGGTGTATGGGGTAAGTATAGTTGGGATGGAGAATTTTTGAGGAAAGGGGGCAGATTGGTGATTGGTAATGTGGCTGACTTGAGAATGAAAATTTTGGACTGGTTGCATTCGAGTAGTCAAGGTGGACACTCGGGTATTCATGCGACATATCAAAGGGTTAAAACTTTGTTTTGGTGGAAGAATCTATTTGTGGATATTCGAGATTTTGTTCGAATGTGTGATGTGTGTGCTAGATGCAAATATGATACAGCGGCTTATCCCGGATTACTCCAACCTCTTCCAATTCCAAGCAAAGTTTGGGAGAGTCTTACTATGGATTTCATTGAGGGGTTACCTAGATCTAATGGTAAGGATGTCATTTGGGTGATCATTGATCGGTTAAGTAAGTATGCACACTTCTTAGCCTTATCTCATCCTTTTTCTGCTTCTGTTTTAGCACAACAATTTTTGGATAACATATATAAGTTGCATGGGGCACCAGTGGAGATAATAAGTGATAGAGATCCTACTTTTGTTAGTAATTTTTGGCAAGAATTCCTAAAAGTTCTTGGTATTCAGCAGAAACTTGTTAGAATAATAGGTTTTGATGATAACCAAACATATCTTAGGCATAAGGTAAGTGAGTGATAAATGTTTGGAATGATATGTCTTAGGTATGCATAGATAGCCCTTTTGATCAGAGATAGATTCCAAGTCAAGTCATTTTGTCTAATCGATTAGAGTTCAGTCTAAGTTGTCGCCTAATCGATTAGAGACCCCTGTAATCGATGAGAGATCTTAGCCTTTCGATTAGGAGAAATTGATGTAATCGATTAGGCTCGCCTGATCGATTAGAGGACCATTGCCTAATCGATCAGAGTCCTATAATCGATTATAGATAAATTGCCTAATCGATCAGAGTCTTATAATCGATCAGAGAAGTTGGTATGTGTAATCGATCAGAACCATGTAATCGATTAGAAGAGTTGTGAGTGATCTGAATATAATCGATCAGAGGTAAGTAATCGATTAGAGGAAGTTTAAGTGTAATCGATTAGTCTTGCTTAATCGATCAGGCGTCCCTGTAATCGATTAGGCTCATGAATTTCTAATCTATTGTTGAGTGATGCAGGTCCTAATCTATACATAATCGATATGTAATCGATCAGCCACCAAGTCCTGTAATCGATCAGAGGCTATAATCTGAGTGGCGATGGGAATAATTCAAAATCAATGGCTAAAGCTATTTTAGGCTTTCCAAGTACAGAGTGCTCAGACCTACTTAAGGAAGTTTACGTTAGACACAAAATCTGAGCAATATAGCCGTTGGAACTCACCTACTTCCTCCAGCGATAGATAAAGAAAGATGAACAAAAAGCAAAGGAAGTACAATGGAGTAAATGCAACACAGGCTACATTCTCAACACTCCTCATCCGATTAAGATCTCTCTCTCTCTCTGAACAACTCTCAACGGTCATATTTATTACACAAGCTTCAGAGTGAAGAGTATAAAAGCATTGAGAAGCAGTTGGTTGAATTAATTGATTACTTCATTAAAAGATCTTGTATCTACTGCATTCAATTCTCTCAACAATCACTGTTCTCAAATTCTTAAGTGTGTAACACAATCCGTTCAATTGAGTGAACAATTTCTCTACACTTGTATTTATTATCTGAGTAAGGATTACTCTTAAGATAGTGGGATCTTAAGAGTAGGGTGTAATCTTACAAAGTGTAAGGGGGAGTGATTAGTAAGGAGGTGAGCTCTTGCTGTCACTTGTAAAGGCTGTCAAGAGCCCGTTTAAATCTTGAAAAGCTAGTGGAACCCAACTACCAAGTTGGAGAACTGGACGTAGGCCAAAAGTTGGGCTGAACCAGTATAAACTGTATTGTTCATTAAAGTTTTTTTTTTAAAAGCACAATTCACCCCCCCCCTCTTGTGCATTTCCTGCCTGTTACATTTGGTATCAGAGCCAGGTCTTCTCAGATTCATCTGATCCCACGATCAGGAGAAGCAAAGATCTATCATGGCAGGATATGAGAATGTTCTCCCTGAAGGCAGTTCAATCAACAAACCTCCTGGATTCAATGGTGAGCATTATACCTTCTGGAAGATGAAGATGAAGGTTTTCATCAAATCATCAGGTTATGATCTCTGGAGGATAGTTGAAGAAGGAGACATCGTTCCTATGAAAACAGAAAATGGAGTTCAAGTGCCTAAACTCCATCAGGAATTAACGAGTGATGACAAGGATGATCTGGAACTCAATAGCAAGGCAGTCTTGATTCTTCAAAATGCCCTAAGTCAAAAAGAATATTTCAGGGTCTGTCATCTAGAGACAGCAAAAGAAATGTGGGATGCCCTAGCAGTTGCTCATGAAGGGACCAGTGGAGTAAAAACTAGAAGAGTGGAACAACTTATCACTGACTTTCATTTGTTCAAAATGGAAGAAGGGGAACCAATAAGGGACCTGGAAATTAGATTCACTCATCTGATCAACAATCTCACAGCTCTTGGAAGGAGGATCTCTGAGGCAGAACAAGTCTCCAAAATCTTAAAGATTCTAACTCCTGAATGGCAGATGAAGGCTACTGCAATCCAAGAAATGAGAGGAGAATCTATGAGCTCTATCACTTCTCTGTTTGGAAGCCTGGCTGAATATGAAACAACCATCAAGGTTCAAAGAGAACTCTATGGAGATAAAAAGAAAAAGAATCTGGCACTAACTGTCTCTGCAAAGGATGATGAGGATGAGGAAGAAGATGAAGAACTGGACGATGATGAAATGGCCTTTATGGTCAGAAAGTTTAGGAAATTCTTCAGAAATAAAGGAAGATTCCAGAGAGGTGGCTCAAGCAACTTCAGAAAAGATTCACTGAAAAATGTTCCTGTATGCTATGAATGTAAGAAGCCTGGACACTTCAAATCAGAATGTCCAAGCCTCCAAAGATTCAAGGAGAAGGAGAAAAAGAAAGAAAAATTTCAAGGCAAAAAGAAAGCCTATGTTTCGTCTATATGGGGGGACAGCTCTGATGAGGAAGCCAGTGAAGCAGAGGAAGCTGCCAACCTGTGTCTAGTAGCACGAGAAGATTCTTCCAATAATGAGGTATATCCTGATGATCTATCTTTCCAAGAACTTCAAGATGCATATGATGACTTACATATTGAATTTGAAAAATTGGCAAAGGAAGTTTCTGCTTTAAGAAAGAAAAACAAAGTTCTTGAAAAGAAAGCTGATAATTTTGATTGTGAAAAATGTAAACTGAATTCTGAAAAGTTTTCTCAAGAAACTTCTGATTGCAAAAACTGTGAAAACCTTGTGAAAGAAAATGAGAAGATTTCTGGAATTTTAAAGAAATTTACTAAGAGCACAGAAATTCTTGATGTCATGTTAATGAATCAAAAAGCATATAGAGACAAAACTGGTATTGGTTATGATTCATTCTCTAAGAACATGAAAGGAAATAAGTCTGTGTCTAAAGAAAAATCGTACTGGAAATTTTTCAGAAAAGCTTCAGATTATTCATCACCTTTCTCGTTTTGCAATTACTGTAATAGAAAGGGTCATTCTGAATCAACCTGTTACCCCAAGAAACATTGTATGTCTGGACACTATAAATGGGTCCCCAAAGGGACACATCAGCCTAAAGTCTATACAGACCAAAGGCAGCAAGCTAATCCCAAAGGACCCAAGAAAATGTGGGTACCTAAATCTGCTTAGTCTGTGCAGGTTTGTCTCAAAGCATCCAACAAAAATAGCAAGTGGTATATAGATAGTGGATGCTCAAGGCACATGACAGGAGATAAAGAGAAACTAGACAATCTAATCCTGAAGGATGGGGCCAAGGTTAGCTTTGGTGGAAATCAGTCTGGCAAAATTACTGGAAAAGGAGATATTGGTCCAGTTAAAGATATCTATCTTGTGGAAGGTCTCTGCCACAACTTGCTGAGTGTCAGTCAAAGTACTGACAAAGGTAATTGGGTGATTTTTGATTCAAATGAATGCTTCATTGTGGATAAGAAAGAATTGGCTATAGACAAATCAAATATGAAATATAGATTGAAAGCCAACAGGAATGGAAACTTGTATGAAGTAGATTTGAATCATCAACTCTCTGAAAAGTGTTTTATTAGCAATTCTGATAACTGCTGGCTATGGCATAAAAGATTGGCTCATGTTAACATGTCTCATCTAGAAAAGCTAATTAAAAGGGATTTGGTTATTGGGATTCCAAATATGAAAGTTAAATCTGATTTAGTGTGTGAAGCATGCCAAAAGGGGAAACAAACAAAGTCTTCTTTTAAACCTAAGAAGGAAGTCACCACAACTAGACCTTTGGAACTAATCCATATGGACCTAGTTGGACCAGCAAGAGTGAAGAGTCTAGGAGGAAGCCTGTACACCCTTGTGATTGTGGATGACTATTCTAGGTTCACTTGGACTATGTTTCTTTCCTCCAAAAATGAAACCTTTGATGCCTTTTATGTGTTTGCTAAGAAAGTGCAGAATGAAAAAGACAAGAAAATCAGCTCAATCAGGACTGATCATGGAGGAGAGTTCGAGAACCAAGATTTTCTAGAGCTTTGCAAAGAAAATGGAATCAATCATAATTTCTCAGCTCCTAGAACTCCTCAACAGAATGGAGTAGTTGAAAGAAAGAATAGGGTACTCACTGAGATGGCCAGAACAATGCTGAATGGAAAAGAAGTATCTCAGGTATTCTGGGCAGATGCAATGAATACTGCATGTTATATATCAAACAGAGCCTACATTCGGAAGGGAATGGATAAAACTCCATACGAGCTTTACAAAGGAAGAAAGCCAAATGTAAGCCATCTTAAGGTATTTGGTTCAAAATGTTTCATCCACAATAATGGGAAGGTAAATTTAGGTAAATTCGATCCCAAGTCTGACTCTGGAATTTTCATTGGTTATTCTAGTAGAAGTAAGGCTTATAGAGTTTTCAACAAAAGAACTTCTACTGTTGAAGAGTCAGTTCATGTAGTCTTTGATGAAACTGATTCTGAACAGAATATTTCTTTAGAAGATGAATCAGCCTTTCAAAAGAAAGTTAAAAATTCTACTCAGTCATTAACTCCACCAGATGAGTCTCATGAAGAGAGACAAGAAGATGATCCACATGATGCACCAGCTGGACCATCAGCATGGAAACATCACAGGGATCATCCACCTGAGCAAATCATTGGTGAGGTTAATGAAGGAGTTAGAACCAGGCATCAAACTCAAAATGCAATACATTTCTCTGCATTTATTTCTGAAATTGAACCTACTTGCATTGAAGAAGCTTTAGAAGATTGTGATTGGATAACTGCAATGCAAGAAGAACTCAATCAATTTGAAAGAAGTCAAGTTTGGGATTTAGTTCCAAGGCCCTCAAATTATCCTATTATTGGAACTAAATGGGTTTTCAAAAACAAACTTGATGAATATGGGACTGTTGTCAGAAATAAAGCAAGACTTGTGGCTAAAGGATATAACCAAGAAGAAGGTATTGATTATGAGGAGACTTTTGCTCCAGTTGCAAGATTGGAAGCAATAAGACTGTTATTAGCCTTTGCATCCCTCAAAAATTTTAAACTTTATCAAATGGATGTAAAAAGTGCCTTTCTTAATGGTTATATCATGGAAGAAGTATATGTTGAACAACCTCCTGGTTTTGAAATTGCCACTAAACCAGATCATGTTTATAAACTTAAAAAGGCCTTATATGGACTTAAACAGGCACCAAGAGCCTGGTATGAAAGGTTGAGCAATTTTCTGTTAGAAAAAGGTTTTTCAAGAGGAAAAGTTGATACCACTCTATTTATTTTACACAAAAAGAAAAGCATGCTTGTTGTACAAATTTATGTAGATGACATTATTTTTGGTGCTACTGATGGATCTCTCTGTGAGGAATTTTCAAAGATTATGCAGGGAGAATTCGAGATGTCAATGATGGGGGAACTCAACTTCTTTCTAGGTCTTCAGATTAAACAAAGAAAGGATGGAATTTTCATTTCTCAATCAAAGTATGTGAAGGAAATCTTGAAGAAATTTGGAATGGATTTATCAAAGGAAGAAGATACTCCTATGAGCTCCTCAGTGGTGATGGATGCTGATGTAGAAGGGAAGGACTTCAATAAATCAACATATAGAGGTCTAATTGGCTCCCTCTTATATCTAACTGCCAGCAGACCAGATATTCAATTCAGTGTAGGAGTATGTGCCAGATATCAAGCTAATCCTAAAGAAATGCATCACACATGTGTTAAGAGAGTCTTGAGGTATCTGGTGGGAACTCAGGAGCTGGGGCTGTGGTATCCAAAAGGAACTCAGGAATATTTAATGGCTTACTCAGACTCAGATCATGCTGGGTACAAAACTGATAGAAAGAGTACCAGTGGTCAATGTGCATATCTTGGGGGATCCTTAGTCTCTTGGGCAAGCAAGAAACAAACATGTGTTTCTCTATCCTCTACTGAAGCTGAGTATATTGCTGTTGCAACCTGTTGTACTCAAGTTCTATGGCTCAAGCATCAATTGAGGGATCTAGGTATGGAGTTCCCAGAAGCTCCAATCCTCTGTGACAATACAAGCACTATTAGTCTAGCCAAAAATCCTGTACATCACACAAGAACAAAGCACATTGATGTAAGGCATCATTTCATCAGAGATCATGTGCAAAAGAAGGATGTCAGAGTGGAATTTATCTCAACACACTTGCAGCTGGCTGACATTTTCACCAAACCTCTAGCAACTGAGCCATTTATGTTTATCAGAAGAGAATTGGGAATGGTAAATCCCAATGAATTGTAAGTTATTTTAGTTATCAAAATTATTTCAATCTAAGGATGTTTTGATGATATTACACTAACTTAGGCATCGGAGTGTCAGATCAAAATTTATGCAGGACTTAGAGGCTCAGAATAGAAAATCCATCGCCTAATCGATCAGGTAAGCCTGATCGATCACAGGACACTCCCTGTAATCGATTAAGCATCGATTAGGCTAAAATGAAGCATCGATTAGGGAAAGGCGCATAATCGATCAGAACTGTCTGATCGATCACAAGGAAGGATTAATCGATTGGGCATCGATTACTCAGCGTGGACCTATCGATCACAACAACCCCTAATCGATTGGGCGCATCTCATCAATCAGAGACAACACTCTGTAATCGATTACGCGACATCTGTAATCGATTAGGCGTCAACGGTAACATTTGTAACGTACACTTTATCTGACAGTTACTTACTTTTCTAAGCTCACCCACTCTTATATACTTGACATATGTCACTGTAGCATCATTTCGCACTTTATTGCATTTTGTTTCTTCTTCATCTCCTCATCCTTCATCAAATCTTAACGTTCGAATCATCAAATCTCTCTGTAACCATCGTAACTGTACCCACTACTCGAATCATCATCAGCCATAACTCTCCCTCACCAGTTACAACCCTTCGAATCACCAATCATAATCCTTGAGCCCTCTTCATAAACTCTTCCCATGGCACCCAAAATGCGTATTCCAAAGAACATCAGAGCCCAAGTCGTTTCTGATACAATACCATTACCTGAAGGAGATCCTGCCTTGACCTATAGACCTTCATCACCCCCTTCAAATCCACCACCCTCCACCTCTCAACCAACCTCTCAAATGGCCAAAACTCGTGGTACTTCATCCAAGTCTCCAGCCAAAAGCCCTTCCACAGTCAGAGTCAGAGAACTCATTTCTGGTGACACAATGGTTCCCATCGACTCCTCCTATGCCCAAGGTCCTATTGAAGATGCCTCAGAGGATATTCAGAAAAGGTCCATACAGCAAAGATGTGGGTTTGTGGATATTGAGTATCTTGACAAAAATGGCTATCCTGTCAAAGAATGGCTGCAACCTTATGCGATATGGCTGGGTATTAAAAATCATTATAATGAGCGAGTCATAAAGGCCTTCTACTCAAACTTGAAGATTTCTGTTACGGAAGCAGAAGGCAAAACCTCAGATATCAAGATTTCTTCTCAAGTCAGGGGTAAGAAGTTTTCTTTCACTTGGAAGGATTTGAACAAGTGGCTTCACATGGATGGGATTAATATGGCAGAGTACAACACATGGCAAACAAGGGAAAAGTTTTCTGATGAGCAACTCAGGCAGATTTATCAACCTACAAGTCCTATTGAGGGAAATCTCAAGCCTGTCCAATTACCTCCTGCCTACAGAGTTCTGCATTATGCTTACTCCAGGTGTATGGTCAACAAGGCTGGCAACTTCACACTTATCCTGGATATAGACAATCCTCTCTTGCCCATGCTGATCCACAAAATTCCCATCAACCCTGGACAAGTCATCTGTGAGGAATTCTTGAGGTTCCAGAAGACAAAGTCTGTTAAGACTCCTCTGCCTTTTGCATCTCTTATTTCATTTATTCTGTGCAACAATCAAATTTTTTGGTTGGAAGACGAGCACAACAAGCAGCCTCCCAAGTGTGATCTGACCACTCTCAAGAAGATGGGGTTGCAACCTTTTGGGCAGAGTTCCATCCCCTCTAAGCCTCTACCAGATATTGAAATTGAAGAGGAACCCCCTACAGAAGAAGGACTTGAACCAGGAGAAATCCCTGGCCATCATCCTAATCAAGAGCCTCTGATTCAGGAAGAAGCAGCACCCGCTTCTCCTGCCAACTTTATTGATCAAGTGGTGGAAAAGGTCTCTGCCAGAATAGTAGAAGAAATGGCCCTCGAGCATCAAGCCATGGAGGACAGATTATTGCACAGATTGGTGGCAGCTCTCAATGATTCAGTTGTCAAGTCTGTGAAGGAAAGCACCATGACCATCTTCAATGGGTATGATGCTGTGGTAAACATGCACAAGTTTTTACACAACAGACTTGCTGGACTGGAAGAGATTCTCAGGGAAAAGTATCAAGCCAATATTCCTGGCCCTCCTCTGTCACCCTTTGATGGTTATGCACCACATCAGGTATCACCCATTCATTACTCACCTTCACAATCTCATCCCTCTTCTCCACATCTCCACACTCAACCCTCTCCAAAAACCACTCCTCCTCCTTCCAAACCTTCCTCACCCTCACAGAAACCCTCCTCCAGTTCCTCAGATCATCCAGACTTCCCACCTTCTCCTATCCACATATTGACCCCTGCCTCTCATCCCACACCCTCTCAACCACACTCTCCTTCCCCTAAACCAGAAATAGCCAAAACTTATACCAGAAAAGGCAAAGCTCCTTCACTAGAAACCCCCCCTCCTTTTGATGATGCCAAAAAGGAGGAGAAGATATTCAGCGTGCCAACCCCTGGGGAAAGCAGCCAGGTTCAAGAAACGGCTGTGGAAGCTGCCTCCATCCTCTCAGCTATAACTTCTGAGATCCCTCAGATGTCTCAAGTTCCTGAGGATGTACCCATGAGTCAGACACTCGAGGAAATTCATGAGCTTGCAGAAGCCATTAAGCTAAGCATGGCAGAAGAAGAGGTTGTGGTAGAAGAAGCCACAGAGTCTGAAAATGAGGCCACTGTCAATATCCCTCCAGAAAATGCTGAAAATGTGATAGAAGAAAATCTGGGAATGGCCATGGTTTTGTATGAAGGGGAACCTAAACCCATTGACATTGATTTGGTGCCTCATTATCTTCATAAGGCAGATGTACTGCACCAGCAAGTGGAGGAATTAGAACAAACCTTGGCTGCAAGTCAGAAAGAAAGAGAAGTCAGAGATACAGCTAGGGATTTGAGTCAGAAAAATCAAGAGAAAGAATCCCCTCAGCCTCTATTTCCAAAATGGGGAGTCAGAAGGACCTACACATATGGGGATCCAGTCAAGCCTGCTCAGAAGGACCCCATTCAGACTACTTCAGAATTTTTGAAGTCTGACAAGGAGGAAGAAGGCCCAGAGGCTCAGTCAAAACCTAAAAAGCAAAGGATCAAAATGACTGCCTCTAAGCCTGCACCTAGGGTTGCTCCTGCAACAAGAAAGAGCACCAGAGCAACCAAAGGAATTGTTATTGAAGAACCTAAGGTTGTCTCCAAGCCTGCAGCTAAGAGAAAGGCAGCACCAAAAGGGAAGGGAAAGGCAGCAAAGCCTCCTCAGAAGAAACAAAAGAGACCATCCAGATTGGATGTGCTTCTGTCCTTAGTGCCTCCTCCTCCTCCCAAGAAGAAGAAGGCTCCTGCCAAGAAGAAGAAGGAAGAAGTCGTTTTGGAATCTGAGTCTTCCTATGACTCTGGTCGAATTAGCAGTGAATCAGGGGACTATGATCTTGACACATCAAACTGGAAGGATGACACTGACTCTGACTAATCCATACTCCCTGCAACACCAAAAACCCCTTTCACATGCATCATTCATATTTTGCTCATTTTATATTTTTTATATATTTAGTTCCATGCGTAAAGACAATGCCAGTATCCTTGTCATATCTGAATTATTGTTTCATATATATATATATCAGTTGTCTGCTTGTTGATCTCTATATGTATTCTGTTATTGCAATTATTTCTAATGTTTTGTCATCATCAAAAAGGGGGAGAATGTTAGAATAATAGGTTTTGATGATAACCAAACATATCTTAGGCATAAGGTAAGTGAGTGATAAATGTTTGGAATGATATGTCTTAGGTATGCATAGATAGCCCTTTTGATCAGAGATAGATTCCAAGTCAAGTCATTTTGTCTAATCGATTAGAGTTCAGTCTAAGTTGTCGCCTAATCGATTAGAGACCCCTGTAATCGATGAGAGATCTTAGCCTTTCGATTAGGAGAAATTGATGTAATCGATTAGGCTCGCCTGATCGATTAGAGGACCATTGCCTAATCGATCAGAGTCCTATAATCGATTATAGATAAATTGCCTAATCGATCAGAGTCTTATAATCGATCAGAGAAGTTGGTATGTGTAATCGATCAGAACCATGTAATCGATTAGAAGAGTTGTGAGTGATCTGAATATAATCGATCAGAGGTAAGTAATCGATTAGAGGAAGTTTAAGTGTAATCGATTAGTCTTGCTTAATCGATCAGGCGTCCCTGTAATCGATTAGGCTCATGAATTTCTAATCTATTGTTGAGTGATGCAGGTCCTAATCTATACATAATCGATATGTAATCGATCAGCCACCAAGTCCTGTAATCGATCAGAGGCTGTAATCTGAGTGGCGATGGGAATAATTCAAAATCAATGGCTAAAGCTATTTTAGGCTTTCCAAGTACAGAGTGCTCAGACCTACTTAAGGAAGTTTACGTTAGACACAAAATCTGAGCAATATAGCCGTTGGAACTCACCTACTTCCTCCAGCGATAGATAAAGAAAGATGAACAAAAAGCAAAGGAAGTACAATGGAGTAAATGCAACACAGGCTACATTCTCAACACTCCTCATCCGATTAAGATCTCTCTCTCTCTCTGAACAACTCTCAACGGTCATATTTATTACACAAGCTTCAGAGTGAAGAGTATAAAAGCATTGAGAAGCAGTTGGTTGAATTAATTGATTACTTCATTAAAAGATCTTGTATCTACTGCATTCAATTCTCTCAACAATCACTGTTCTCAAATTCTTAAGTGTGTAACACAATCCGTTCAATTGAGTGAACAATTTCTCTACACTTGTATTTATTATCTGAGTAAGGATTACTCTTAAGATAGTGGGATCTTAAGAGTAGGGTGTAATCTTACAAAGTGTAAGGGGGAGTGATTAGTAAGGAGGTGAGCTCTTGCTGTCACTTGTAAAGGCTGTCAAGAGCCCGTTTAAATCTTGAAAAGCTAGTGGAACCCAACTACCAAGTTGGAGAACTGGACGTAGGCCAAAAGTTGGGCTGAACCAGTATAAACTGTATTGTTCATTAAAGTTTTTTTTTTAAAAGCACAATTCACCCCCCCCCTCTTGTGCATTTCCTGCCTGTTACAAAACTATCTTCCTCTTATCATCCACAAACGGATGGTCAATCCGAAGTGTTGAATAGGTGTGTGGAGACCTATTTACGTTGCATGTGTTGGGAAAAACCCAAGGACTGGTCGAAGTGGTTACCATTGGCGGAGTGGTGGTATAACACTACCTATCATACCTCTACCAAAGCCACACCTTATGAATTGTTATATGGTCAAAAACCATCACTTTATGTGCCATATTTGCCTGGAAATGCTGCTGTAGAGGCTGTAGATAGATCATTTACAGCAAGGGAAGAAGCTATATTGGTTGCTAAACACCATTTACATAGAGCTATTAACATCATGAAGCAAAAGGCAGACAATCATCGCACGGATAGGGAGTTTCAGGTGGGGCAGTGGGTCTTTTTGAAATTACAGCCCTATCGACAGATTTCTGCAGCTGCTAGGGGCACTCAAAAACTGGCTCCAAGGTATTTTGGGCCTTATAAAATTTTGCGTAAGGTTGGTCCAGTAGCTTATACTTTGGAATTGCCTATTGAGTCTCGGATTCATCCTACATTTCACATTTCTTTGTTGAAATTGTGTCCGGATCCATCGGTTAAACAAAGGCATCCTCCTATTGATTGGCCAGAGCTGCCACCTACTTTAGAGCCTGAGAAGATATTAAATAAGAGGATGGGCAGAAAGAGAGGTAGGATTGTGACAGAAGTTTTGGTGCAATGGAAGAATTTGCCGGATGAGGAAGCTACTTGGGTATTATTGTTTCAATTTCAGAAGCAATATCCAGCTTTTATAGTTCCAGATTTTTGAACCTGATTGAGTTTGTGTTTCAGTTTTAAAGTTAGAAGTTTAATACCTTTGTCCATAGTTAGTGTTATCGAGTTGGACTTAGTGCCAATGGTAATACTAATTAAGTTTTTTTTTTTACCAAATCTGATTGTTTTGTACAGGTTGCTGGTTTCTGTCATTTTAGTTGTTTTTCTAAGATTTCTGCAGAATTATATTGTTTTCAGATTTATACCCTTGGGGACAAGGGTCTTGTAAGGGAGGGGGATTGTTATGATATTGTAATAAGGGAATTAGTTAGTGGTGAGAGGCATATTTGCACCTAATTGCCTAATGGGTCTATCGCATATAAATAGGCTAAGGCTGATTGTAATTGATACTTTTGGAATGATATACAAATAATTTGGTCTGGAGACGCAGTACCTTCCTTTCTCAATCCTCTGTTCCTTCTTCTCCTCTTCTACATTCTTTCCTTCTTCCTTATCCTTCCTTTCAATTTCTCTATTCTTCTACACTCAACTTAACATATAGCTTATAAATGGACAAGCGTGAGAGATACAAAAGTTTGCCAACTAATCTCTTATACCTTACAGCATCAACATGTATTCGTTTTTTCTTTGGTCTGGCCTTCCAATCTTGGACTATGAACAAATGATATATTGTAATTAAAAATCACACTTGAAAATGGCTGTTAATGTTGCAAGGAGACGTGTGTGGTTAACATTATTTTAGGTTTAGATTATTTTTCTTCATCTTATGTAATTAGTTGCTTCTTAGTGTTGTTGCTTATTGTGATCTTACTTTTGTAGGTTGGGACGCCTGGACGTGTTTTAGCTCACCTCGAAAACACTAAAGGTTTTAGTCTCAACAAATTGAAGTATTTGGTAAGGATTTATACTTGGATTTGGTTTGATGTCAATGTTTTTGCTTTTGTTTATTTTCTTATTTGTATTTTCTTTTGGTTGGGTATACTGTGGTGTGAACTCTTTATTGGTTGTATTTATTGTTAGAATTTCATAAAAGGCTTGTTATAAATACTCCCTCTGCTACTATATATATATATCGCTTCTAATTGGCTCACCAAATCATTGATGTTATTCGAAAAAGAAAGAAATTTCCCAATTTACCCCTACTGAATGCATCACCTTTAAAAAACAAAACCCTCACCCAATCTCTTTTCCTATTCACAGGATAATGTGAAAGGATAAAATTTAAAAGGAGTTTCATAGCCCATCTTTTTATCAAAGTGACTTATAAAGGAGACCGTTCACATTCTTCTAGAAGATGGCTATTTTATAGAACCATAGGGAGTGCACAAAACGCTTAGTCATAGTTTCTCTTCTTTTTTATGAATAAATTTTTGAATGTTTTTTTCAGTGTTTTGAATAGTATCAGTTAATTTTATTAGAATAGGTTTTTTCAGTGTTTTGATTAAGTATCAGTGCTTGTGATTTTGCACTTGGCATTTGATGAGACTTGCATGTAGACGTCTGTTAATTCTCCATCTAGGAATGCGTTTTTTGCCAGGACTAGAGCTCTTTGGTGGTGTTTAATTTGCAACCAGACCGAATGTTCCTTGATATATAGTTGACTTCATATATTTAGAGTTAATCCTTTGGCCACTCATCGGGCAGGTTTCTGTTAATAGCCCTGTATGCATTGTTTTTAACAGCAAAAATCTACCTACAGCCCACTGGCTTTTTTGCTTCAGGTTGATCTACTATAGAGCACGTCCACTTCTGCAAAGTGCTTCTGACTCATCATTTTTAGCCTTCTGCCATTCTGGTTTAGACAAGGCTTATATGTTTTTCACAATTTCCTCATTTGACGAATTATAGTAACCCAATTGCAGCAGGAAGATAACCTGCCATACGAGATAACTAAAGTGTGCAAGATTGTGGACAAGTTTGAGAGAAAAATAATGTATTTCTCATATATAAATGTGGAGGTAAAAATGCCTACTTATAGGCTAGAGAAGGAGACAATACAATAATGTCTAATAAATGCTAATCAAGGTTAATAATTCCTAATAATGACTATACAATCAACAACAACAAAGCCTTATCCCACTAAGTGGAGTCGGCATGACTATACAATCAAATAGAATTATTTACAATTAATATATGATATTCCCACACTCCCTCTCAAGTTGGATCATAGATGTTGATCATGTCCAACTTACTTATACAACTCTCAAAGGCAAGCTTGAGTAGCGCTTTTGTCAACACATCCGCAGCTTGGAGGTTTGTTGGTAGATAGGTCAGACATATGATCCCTTCTTCAACTTTTTCTCTGATGAAATGTCGATCTATCTCTACGTGTTTAGATCTTTCATGCTGAATAGGATTCAAGGCCATGCTTATAGCGGCCTTGTTGTCACAATAGAGTTTTAATGGCAACTCCACTCGGACATATATCTCATTTAGGACTCGTTTCAGCTATAACTCCTCCATTATACCTTGAGCCAATGCCCTTAATTCAGCTTCAGCACTGCTCTTAGACACAACTCTTTGTTTCTGACTCTTCTAAGTAACTAGATTACCCCATACAAAGGAGCAATAACCAGAGGTCGATCTCCGGTCAGGGTGTGTTCCTCCCCAATCTGCATCTGTGTATACTTCAATAGTTCTTCGCTCCTGTTTCCGGAAGAATAACCCTCTCCCAGGAGTGCCTTTCAGATACCTCAGAATTCTGTAGGCTGCATCCATATGCTTTTTCTTTGGCTCACTCATATATTGACTAGCCATACTTACTGCAAAAGCTATATCAGGTCTTGTATGGGAAAGGTAAATTAACTTCCCAACAAGTCTCTGATATCTTTCTTTGTCAACCGCTTCTTCTTCCTCATCAACTACTTCCACTTCTTCTTCATCCCCAATCTCATCCTCAGGACTGTTCTCTTCTCCCTCCCCCTCCTTTGTAGACTTCTTTTTTCTCTTCTTGGGAGGTATGATGGGAGTTGGTTCAGGACTACACCCCAGCATGCCTGTCTCTTCAAGGAGATCAAGTATATACTTCCTTTAGGATACATAGATGCCTCTTTTTGATCTTGCAACCTCCATTCCAAGGAAGTATTTCAAATCCCCTAAATCCTTGACTTCAAATTCTCTCCCCAGTGCGATCTTTATCCTTGACATCTCATCAATATGGTCTCCCGTAAGGACGATATCATCAACATACACAATGAGGATACATTTTTTTCCTCCTTCTGTTTTGACAAACATTGTATGATCAGATAGTCCTTGTTTGTAGCCTTCAGACTTTAGAACCTTTGAGAACCTGTCAAACCATGCTCTAGGAGATTCTTTCAAGCCATAAAGAGATTTCTTCAGCTTGCATACTCTGTCACTTCTTCCCCTTTCAAATCCAGGAGGCAGAGTCATATAAACTTCTTCTTTAAGCTCTCCATTTAGAAAAGCATTCTTGATGTCCAGCTGATGAAGTGGCCAATCTAGGTTGGCTGCCACAGACAATAGGACCCGGATGGTGTTTAGTTTCGCCACTGGTGCAAATGTTTCTTCATAGTTTAGACCATATGTCTGAGTGAATCCTCTTGCTACAAGTCGAGCTTTTAACTTGTCAAGAGAACCATCAGCCATATATTTAGGGGTGAATACCCACTTGCAGCTAACAAGCTTCTTGCCTCTTGGTTTTTCAACAACATCCCACGTTCTATTCTTCTCTAAAGCGTTCATTTCCTCCATAACTGCAGATCTCCATTCTGGTATCTCTAATGCGTCATAGATGGTATTGGGAATGCAAACTTTATCCAGACTGGTGACAAAGGCCCGGTAACTGGAGGAAAGAGCCTTATAAGACATATACTTTTGGATTGGATGCAGAGTACACGATCGAGGTTGTTTCCTGTGAGCAATAGGCAAATCAAGGTCATTATATTCATTAACCTGTTTAGGAATATGAGATACCTCTTGATCAATCCCTTTAGGAGCTACCACCGGTTCTGTCTCCTCTGGTTCTCCAGGAGCTATCACTGGTTCTGGTTGCTTGGATGCTTCAGATGTAAGGTTCCTTCCTTCCTTAACCTTGTGCCTTCGTAAGTACACCAACATATCTTTATCTGGTTGTTTTTCTACATCTCCCCCTGCATTTAAATTTTCTTTTGTGATTGGCACAAGAGACGGTTGGTTTAGGGGTGAAGATGGTTCTGTTTGTGGTGGTACTGGTGGTTCTGTTTGGGGTGGCTCTGGTTGAGGTGGTGGTACTGGTGGTTCTGTTTGGGGTGGCTCTGGTTGAGGTGGTGGTACTGGTGGTGCTGCTGTGGTCCATGGTTCAAGTAGAACATATTCTTGACTAGGTAAAGGCACTAAAGTCTGAGATTCACTCATTCTTTCCCCCTGAATTGAAGGCTTTGGATAGAAAGGAGTTGCTTCATGGAAGGTAACATCAAAGCTGACAAAGAGGTGTTTAGAGATAGGATCAAAACATTTGTACCCCTTTTGAGTATTAGAATACTCGAGGAATATACACTTCACCGCACGGGGATCAAGCTTGTTATTTGGATAGGTATGAACAAAAACAGAACACCCAAACACACGAAAGGGAAGGTTATTTTCAAGGTGAGTAATAGGGAAGACACTTTGTAACCTTTTAACAGGAATTTCAAAGGATATGACCCTATTTGGCATTCGGTTGATGAGGTGGACTGCAGTTAAAACGGCATCTCCCCAATAGAACTTTGGTACATTACAAGTAAGCATAAGGGCCCTAGTGACTTCCAAAATGTGCCTATTTTTCCTCTCAACAAAGATCTTACCCTGTTCTTTATAGTTATTATTGGACTGTCAAGGTTTTTAACTCCACAACGAGTTCTGGACTTGGAGTGGGTTTTATGCAGTAATAAGTTTTGTTAGTTCTGGCTTACTCTTCCTCCAAGTGTATGTTCGTTTAATTCCAATTCTGTATTATATTCAAAGTAGGTATAGGCATAGATTGCGAATTAGGTTCATTTGCTTCCTGCTGAGGTTCACTCACCAATTTATTCACTGGTTCACTTGGCAGCACATAAATTGTTTCCACTACTGGTGCAACAGTCCCAAATTTACATTCTCTGATCTCACACTCTCCCCATGAATGTACCATTGTGATAACAGGGAGTGGTTTGAAAAGGATACATCTTCAGTGGCATAAACACTTTGTTCATGGACAGTAGAGCGTGTGCCCCTTTTATTCCTTGTGTACCCTATAATGTTACATTTTAGAGATTGGTTTATTAGTCTAACGATTAAGAGAGATTAATGAAATAAGTGCATCCAAAAGAAAATTAGGGTAGAACATGAAGAATATTTGATGCAGCTGTAAATCAGGGATCTTTGAGGGTCTATTAAAATCTCTCCTTCACCTTCCATTGAACGGGACACCTCCCAAGTAAGGGTGAGTAATATAGTGTTTGGTCTTTTGTGTAAGGGTAGAGGGAGACCTAGAAGGATAATCGAGGGAGTTATCAATCACGATCGTTTGGTTAATAGTAAGTCAATTAAGTTTGTTGTGGATAAGAGCATTTTGACATCATACAATCCATCTTGCCGACCACACTTGGTGGAATAAGGCCTATTGTCATTGTTTCTGATGTTGCCCATTCTGATAACTAAAGCTAACAAAGACAAAAAAAAATTTTATCACCTCAAACCAAAGATATAGCATATATGGTTAATTTTGTTTTTTATTTTTCTAACCCTTTTTCCATGACCATGGTAAGTTCAACAGTTTCTTGTGTAATTTTGTTTCATGATCGTTTTTAACATGCCTGTGAGTTAGGGTAGTGAAGGATTTCTATAAATAATGTAGACTTGATGTTGGTTAATTTGTTTAAAATTATTTGATGTAAATCGATGTTGCTTGAGATGTGCAAGCTTATTTAATCATAAATTATTACTCCCTCCTATTCTTGATATAAGACCCATTTTTTACTTCAATTTCTTCAGCTTACATTGCTTTGTTGTTTCTGAGTGAAAGATCAACCTTTACTCTGTAGGCAATCCATTTATGTGTCTTGTTGGTTTTCAGCCTTTTGGTGATGTAGAACTAATGATGTTTGACTACGTGTTGTCATTAACAATTTAACATCATATTCTGCTACTTCTATAATCTATTTTGACATGCTTGATTTTTCCGCATTTCGGGCAGGTCTTAGATGAAGCAGACAGGCTGTTGAATGAGGATTTTGAGGAATCTCTCATGAAGATTTTGCAAACTATCCCGAAACAAAGAAGAACATTTCTATTTTCTGCTACAATGACCAATAAGGTGATTTTTTTACGATTTTTATGGGATTTCGTTTTTCTTTGTGAATGCAAAAAAGCAGTGAGTTGTCGGATCATTGTCGTCAGTGTTAAAATGTCTTTTATTTCGTGTTTTGAGGCGTCTTCTTCATGAAAGATATGTTTGGACAGAAGACTTCCTATTTTATTTTTCTCAATGCATTGATGATGTCATGAATTTTCCCTATGAAATCTAGACATTCTTGAGTATCTGCTGTATTAAACATTCTCATGATCGACAAGGTGCACTGTTAATGTTGCAGGTTGAGAAACTCCAAAAGCTTAGTTTAAGGAATGCTGTAAAGGTAATGTCAGCATTAGTATGAGGATGTACTTGTTTCCCATATTATGTTCTTTAAGTCCTTGAATTTAACTAAAGAATTTTTTGATCCAATTCAGATCGAAGCAGCGTCTAAATACTCTACTGTTGACACACTGAAGCAGTTTTATCACTTTTTGCCTGCTAAGCACAAGGTTTGCGCTTCTACCTTGTACCTTCTAGACTGTTTTATGAATGTTTTTGTGATGCCAGAATAACTTTATTTAATACATCTGTTCACTAATATAGGCTCAGAACCCTAGCTTAATCTAGTCAGATCTGGCTGAAAACATAGGTATATCTATAATAGAACAAATTCCGAGCTATTCTGGATACAACTTGACTATGAATTTGTGGATATGTTGTAAATTAGTTAAGTTAGTTAACCGTTATAAATGTCTATTTCCCTTAAAATGCCCTCTTTAATCGTGTGCACTAAAATCACTTCTAATGGAAACCCCCCTAATATGTCCAATCAATTGGGATACTTTGGGGAAACAATTATGAATTTGAAAGATGAAGAAGATTGGAGTCTTAGTTTTAGGACCAAGGTAGGATATTCAGGACTAGAGGTAGTACTAGAGTTCTTTAGCGATTTTCAGTTCTAAAAAACTGTCATTACTTGCTTCTTTTTATGTCCGAACGACGCTTGTATTTTCTAACAAAATTTGGTGGCATTTCTTATTTTTGTAGCAAGCAATCGAGTTCTGATTTTTTTAGTTTATTAATCTATCACTTTATCCAAAGCTATCCAGCACATATGTAAGACTTGTGTGTGCAACATGTGTCATTGACCATTTGTGTAGGGAAACATTGCAATGATTTTAATGCTTGTGTGGCGGCATTGCTCAAATGAATAGCAGAGAGTTGAGAAGAGAGGGAGATAGGGATAACAACATAGGGCTTGAAGAAGGCATCATAAGGTCGAAGAGAGAAAGATTAGAGGGATTAAGAGAGAAGAACAAAGATAGACAGCGAAGGAAAGAAGGGGAGAAGAGAAGCTAAAACACACCAATCTTATTCACATCACGAGTTTGTGTACAATAGGGCTATACATCTATGTATAGGCTTATAGCTTACACCTCCTAATGAATTCTAACAGTTGCCCCTGTCAATGATCTAACCATGGGTCTATATTGGTATTTTTAGTGACGAAAAGCCATAGCCCTGAAACCATGCCCCCATGTTCTGGCGTTCGTTATAGAAGTCGTGTCACATATTCGGATGTTCATCACGGAGCATGAATACCATGTCCTGTAAATCATCTATTTCTCCCAGCCTCTGTACCACAGCTTGCGGCCTTTCTTCCATGATCCTTGATTTCTCTTGCAAGTGGGTTTCAATCTTTTAGAGCAGTTGAGCGAGTGTTGGAGGAAAGAATGGCTCTGTTGCCACTGCTAAGTAAGGATAATTCTGGTAAAGACAGAGAAAGTTGAGGGGATAGGGAGAAGAATAGAAGAGTCCAAGAATAAAAAGGGATCAGAGGGTTGAAGAGAGAAATTAGAAGGATTAAGGGAGAAAAACAGAGAGAAATAGAGAGGGACATTAGGGGATAAAAGAAACTGAAATGCTCACTAATGTTGTTCACCTCATGACTCCCTTTACAATGGGGATACACATCTATTTATAGGCTTATAGCGTCCGCCTCCTAATGTATTCTAACATCTAATAAATTGCATCTAACTTTAATAGTCCAAAATCTATATCATCTAACTATCTAACTGACTAACTAACACTTATATTCTTGTTAAGATTGCTTGTCACTTGTATATATTGTGAAGTTGATGACCATGTTCATAATTTTGTTGTTCGTCTTTTACAGGATTGCTACTTTGTTCATATACTGCTTGAAATGGCTGGAAGCACATCAATGGTTTTCACACGCACATGTGATGCAACCCAGCTACTGGCTTTGACTTTAAGAAATTTGGGGTTGAAAGCCATCCCCCTTAATGGTCATTTGAGCCAGGTAATTATACTAATTTTGATATTTATAGTTTTTTGTTTTCGACTTTTTCTTGTTTTGGGTGCGGCATTTATGGTGTGGAAATACTGGGTTTTTGACTTTGTTCCTTTCCCAACTCAATTCAATATGTCCCATAACTCTGTTTTTACCCTACGGCATATTTTTGGCCTCACGCTCCAACCTGCAGACACTACTACTTTGAACTGCTCTGTCTGGAAACAAACCGAAAGAAAATTAGTACCGTCCCTATTTCAACAGAGGGATGTTGGGTATGCAAATATTGTTTGAAGTTTAAATTTAATTATGAGCATCTTTTGACAGTCAGAGAGAATTGGAGCCTTGAATAAGTTCAAGTCCGGAGATTGCAATATCCTCGTTTGTACTGATGTGGCTAGTAGAGGGCTGGACATTCCAACAGTAGATGTGGTTATCAACTATGATGTTCCAACAAACTCCAAGGTAAGTCTTGTTTTGAACCTATATTTTTGGTGACATTTGGAACATTAATAAATAACAGTACTTGAGCTCATTTCTGCCTAATACGATGGTGAGAATCAGATGACTTGTTCAGATCCGTTTCAGTGGTTTGTATATATGTGTCTATGTAATTGGGGAGTCTGATCTTGGAGCTGTAGGATTATAATCATCGAGTGGGAAGAACTGCCCGTGCTGGGCGATCTGGGGTTGCCATTTCCCTTGTAAATCAATATGAGCTGAATCCGTTCCTTGCTATAGAGAACCGTATAGGTGAGATATGCGTATTGTCTTCATGTTTTCGCCTTTTCATCCTCTTTTAGGAACACTGTTGAAACGCAAAAATACAAATGTCTTAGGCATGAAGTTACCAGAGTATCCTGCGCGGGAAGAGGAAGTTCTTCTTCTGAAAGAGCGTGTTTGTGAGGCCATAAGATTAGCTGTAATGGTAAAAGCTTTACATTCAGTTTGTTAATAGAGGATTTTTTATGTGAATACTTGACTCTAAATTTAGTTCTCAAAGCAAGCAAGATTGCTCTAAAAGAAGACACTTGTTTGTGCTAATGGAAATTTGCATGTATATTCTTTTTTTATTTTATTAAAAAAGTATTTAGATTTTTAGAACAAACACTTCGAACATATTTTAATCTGATGTGATGACACTGTCATATCTTTATATTTTCGGGAGAAAAAAAGAAGAAATGGGGCGTTGATTTTTTCCATAACATAGAGGCACATCATATTTTCAAATTCATTTTTTCCCGTGTATTTAAGTATCACATTAGATCAAAGTATGTTTGAAATGTTTGCTTATGATTTGTTAGATTATAAATGACGTGGTAGACCGGGTTTACATATGAATGCCTCTTTAGTTCTTTAAATATTGGGTTAATACAATTTTTGGTCCTTGAATTTTTACTCAATTTTGGTTTTGGTCCCTGAACTTTCTAATAGCTGGTTTTGGTCTTTAAATTTTCGATCAATTTTGATCTTGGTCTTTGAACTTTATATTTGTGGTTTTGGTCCCTACACTTTGTGTCATTTATAACTATTGATCCCTACTTTTTTAAGTTTTTTTTTAAATTTAAGGACCAATGACCAAAGATGTTTGAAAGTTCAGGAACCAAGACCAAAATTGATTGAAAGTTTAAGGACTAAAACCATCGATGTTAAAGTTCAAGGACCAAAGCTAGAATTGATCAGAAGTTCAAAGACAAAAAATTCAGGGAATTAAACCAAAATTGAGTTAAAGTTTAAGGACTAAAAGTTGTATTATCCCTTAAATATTCAAAATCAAGTTTTGATAACATGCTGAAAAGTTTGAGTCTTGAGGTGTTGTATGTTATGAACTTATGATTAGTATTTTTAAAAGAATTTGATTTGATAGCGAGCCTCTGGCAAACTGTACCGCTTTTTGCCATCATCTGAGATTTCTATCTCTTTGAAGAAATTAATAAGATAATTGGCCTGGTTTAATTGAGTTACGCTTGTACTTTACTCAGCTGTTGGATGTATTTTCTCATGCAGATTATGAAAGAGAATGGAGAGAAGAGGAGATACCTGGGAGAAGACCATGAAGAAGGAGATACGGAGAATTATTTAGACCTCAAGGATAAAAAACCTTCCTGGAAGTACAAGAGAATATGTTACTGAAAGCTATTGTATGCGGGGTAGTTACGATATCTATCTTTAATATTTAATACTTATTTGTTGGTAGGAATTGGATTTTCTTAAAAGTTGCATCGCTCAATATCTTCGTATTGTGCCGTTTTGAATACTAAGGTACCACTCATTATGATGGTCGAGATGGTACCCGGTGTTTCATTGTGGCTGACCCATCAGTTTCGGTTTTTGTGTATGGAAGATTATTAACTTTTATTTATTTTATTAGTTTCATGAGATAACTTGATACTTTTAAACTTTGTTGATCAGTAGCTATCATATTCTATTTTGATTATTATTCAAGAGGCGAGGTTTTACTGAGAGACAATCTAATTACCTAATTATTTAATTTTAAATTATTGTGAGAAATAAAAAAATGCAAGATAAGTGTTTTAATATTTTACCGAGTGGGAAGAACTGCGCGTACAGGGCGGTCTGGAGTTGCCATTTCCCTTGTAAATCAAAATGAGCTGTTGTGGTATGTTCATATAGAGAATCGTATAGGTGAGATATGCGTATTGTCTTCATGTTTTTGCTTTTTCATCCTCTTGAAGGAACACTGTTGAAACGCAAAAATACAAATGTTTTAGATATGAAGTTGCCAGAGTATCCTGCGCAGGAAGAGGAAGTTCTTCTTATGAAAGAGCGTGTTTGTGAGGCCAGAAGATTAGCTGTAACGGTAAAAGCTTTACATTCAGTTTGTTAATAGAGGAGTTTTTATGTGAATACTTGACTTTAGATTTAGTTCTCGAAGCAAGCAAGATTGCTCAAAAAGACACTCGTCTGTGCTAATGGAAATTTGCATGTATATTCTTTTTTTATATATAAAAAAAAATTGTTTAGTTTTTTAGAACAAACACTTCAAACATACTTTAATCTGATGTGACATTATAAAATCTTTATATTTTCTGGAAAATAAAAAATTAAATGGGGCGTTGATTTTTTTTAGTAACATAGGGGTACATCATATTTTTAAATTCATTTTTTCCTTATTTAAGTATCATATCATATCAAAGTATGTTTGAAATGTTTGCTTATAATTGGTTAGACTATAAATGATGTGGTAGACCAGGTTCACACATGAATACCTCTTAGTTCTTTAAATATTCAAAATCAAGTTTTGATAAAAAAAAATGTTAAGAATATGCTGAAAAGTTTGAGTCTTGGGTTGTTGTACGTTATGATTAGTATTTTGTAAAAGAATTTGATGGGAAACCTGTGGTAAACTGTACCGGTTTTTGCCATCATCTGAGATTACTATCTCGTTTTGAATAAATTAATTGGCCTGGTTTAATTGAGTTACGCTTGTACTTTGCTCAGCTGTTGGATGTATTTTCTGATGCAGAGTATGAAAGAGAATGGAGAGAAGAGCAGATACCGGGGAGAAGACCATGAAGAAGGAGCCACGTCCAAACATTTAGGCCACAGGGATAGAAAACCTTCCAAGAAGTACAAGATCCGAAAGCTATTGTATGCGGGTAGTTACGTTATCTATCTTTAATATTTAATATTGGGGGTAAACAATACCTTTAGTCCTTATAGTTTGAGTCAATTTGGGTTTTAATCCCTATACTCTGTTTCTTTGGGTATTAATCCTTACAGTTTCATTCTTTTATGGGGTTAGTCCTTTTCTTTGATGATATGGCAAACACTGCTAATGTGGAAACTAACACTATGAATATTTTCTGAGATGGAAACACATATGGCCAAAATAGCTTACTTGGCATTTTTGAAATAAAAAAAGGAATTTAATCAAAACACAAAGCAATATAAAATCATCTTAATAATCTGAAATAAAAAGCGTGGATCATTATATATTGAGCTCCTATGAGAAAAGAGAAAAAGACGTCCACATTCAGGAAGGGATTTATCTGAAAACGGAGGTTTCAATTGTTCGTCTGAGTTTATATTACTAGCTGGGTAGCATATTCAATCACCACGCAGTGAAAATAAGCTCCAATGTCAGTTCAAAAAAAAAAAACTCCAATGTCTAGTTTTCAAGAACAGAACATAGCTAATCTTTCTTGAACAAACTCATCTACTAAAATAAAGAAGACAAATTCCATTATATAGCTTTGAGCAAACCGAAATTAAAAAAAAAAAAAATCAAAAAGCTGAATTGGTGTTTTAGAAACTCCTTAGAAGGAAAAATTCCATTATCACGATGGCCTTTCTTCTTGACCCAGCCCAAGATGTGATTACTTCTTCAACTTTACCAGCAAGGTCAATCGCTTATCGTCTCGTCCACCAAACCCAAGTGACAATAACCTCTCCGCCTTCACCCACTACAAATCGATCTTCCTCTTCTCCGCCGTGCCCTAGCCTGTGTTTCGGTTATGCTATGTCTTTTGAGGTTGTCAAGTTGTCCCTTGCATTTTGATTCATGGGTTCTTTTTTTAAAAAAAAAAGAAAAGAAAAGAAAAGAAAAATCCCAGTCAACTATTTTATCCATGTGTGTTTCTGTCTCAGAAAATATTCACAGAATTAGTGTCCACATCAGCTTTGTTTGCCATATCATCAAACAGAAGGATTAACCCCATAAAAGAATGAAACTACAAGGATTAATACTCAAAGAAACAAAGTATAGGGACTAAAACGTAAATTAACTCAAACTATAAGGACTAAAAGTATGGTTTATCCTTTAATATTTAATATTAATTTGTTGCCATGAGTTGGATTTTCTTAGAAGTTGCATCACTCAATATCTTCTTATTGTACCGTTTTGCATACTAAGGCACCACTCATTATGATAGCCGAGATGGACCCGGTGTTTTATTGTGTATGGAAGATTATCAACTTTTATTTATTTTTTTTGTTTCATGAGATCACTTGACACTTTTAAACTTTGTTGATCAGGTGCTATCATATTCTATTTTGATTATTATTCAAGAGGTGAGGTTTTACTGAGAGGTTATCTAATTACCTAATTATTTAATTTTAAATTAGTGAGAAATAAAAAATGAAAAATAAGTTTTAATATTTTGCCCCAAAAAAATTACAGAACAAATGAGATGAAAAAGAGATTTGTGTCGGAGTTTAGTATATGTCTAAGGTTTAGATATGAATCATGATTCCTTTGGACTGGTCTTCATGTTGGCGGTTTGTCTGTTGAGACTTGAGAGTCAGAGTGCTAATAATTCATTCTCGCCATGAACAAAATAAGAAAACTAGGGATGATTAAATTTTAATCACCAAAAGAGAATTTCTAAGTTCTTGCATTTATTTGGGATCTTCCCTATATGGTTTTAACATACTTGTACAGTTGTACTTAGATTTTTATAAAAAGGAGTTTTTATAATAAAAAAACTTTAAAATATAAGAAAATATCCAGAATATATCATATGCATAAAAATTACTTTTTGTAACAAATGGTTTTAAAACATTTATATATGTAGAGGAGAGTGTTCCGATCCATACATGTAAAATAATGGTCAATAAATGCTGGTAGATGGAAATAAACTTTAGAATTTAAGGGATCAATATTTGTGAATGTATACTTGATGCCCTTCATGCGAGGATCAGGAATAATTACAAGTGAGAGAATGGCACTATACTCACTCCAATATTTGTCAAACTTGATAAGCATGCTTTTAGCTGTAGATTGAATTACCAAATCAAGATGATTCAAATTCCTTTTCAGTAGTAACTCAATATTTGAAATCTATGAGAAATACTTGTTAGAAGTGGGATATGTTGACCCGGAAATTAAGTTTGTAATCATAGCAAATGGCTTCAAGAATGCACACATCGCCTCTGCTCTACCCCACTCTTCATTAGATGGACAATGAATATAGTTGGAGTCATTCAAAGCTAAGCTAGCAAAAGCACGATGATATCGAATAGCAATTTCAAGCATTGCATGTGTTGAATTCCATCTAGTCGGGACATCCAACCTTAAACCCACAGAATCATCTAGTGTGATTGCCTTACATATCTAATGCTTTCTCTAATCTTTTTCACAGCATCATCTGTTAAATTCAAACCATCTCGAACTATGAGATGTAAGATGTGGGCACAACATCTCACATGAAAAAACTCACCATCACAAATCAAGTGTTACTTAAATTTAAGTTCTCTTTCAATCTTTCTTGCATGATGAAATTCGCTGATGCATTATCCAAAGTAATAGAGAAGACTTTCTTTTCAATCTTCCAATCTACCAATATCTCATGAGCTCTTTTTGCCAATTCAACACCAATGTGTGGAGGCTCCATCCTAGAGAAGGAAAGTACTTTGCTATTGAGATGCCATTTCTCATCAACAAAGTGAGCAATCAAGCAAAGATCCTTCACTAGTTATTACAGTCCAACAATCAGAAGTTAAACATATTCTACTAGAACTCATCTATAACTTTTTCTTAAGGATCGCTTTTTGATCAAGGTAGAAATTCCAAACATGCTCACAACAATTTTTCTACAAATGCTCTTATAATCAGGATTCAAATATGAGTGCAAATCCCTAATGCCATCATGCTCAACAAAAAAATAAGGAAGAATGTGTCTGATGATGGAATATGCAATCTTTTCTCGAACTATGCTTTGATCATTTTTTTGAAAATGACAGGAAAATACACAAGATGGGGGGTGAATTGTGTATCTTAAAAATTTTGAAAAATGAAATAGAATAAAAAACATTGAATTTATATGGTTCGGTCCAACTCTTGACCTAAGTCCAGTTCTCCAACCAAGTTGGGTTCCATTAGTGAATCAGGACTACAACATGTTCCTGAAGACTTTTACACCACAGAGAATTTTCTCAGTAAGATCTCACTATCTCACCAAATTCTCTCCCACTTATACTTTGTAATATTACAACCCTTTCCTCTAGGATCCCACTATCTCAAGAAAATCACTCAAAGAAAAATGATTAAGGATTGACAAGCTGGCTCACTCACTGAGCTGATAAAAATTGCAGTTTGAAGAACAGGCGAGAGAACTCAGAATACTTGGATTGAATGCAATATGAATTGGAAGTTGAGTAGCACTTAATTCTCTGCCAACCAAGTTTGGGCTTCAAATGCTTTTATAGTTCCTTTTAGAAATTTGCCCATTGTAGCTTCTGAGTTGATCTGGAATTGTCTTTGTCAGAGAAGGATGACTGGAGTGTTAGAGTGGATTTAGTCATTGCATTTAATGCTCCAAGATGACTATGTGTTGTATGAAACTGCTTCTCTCTTTCTTTCTTTCTGGATTTTGCCTTTGTCCAGTGTAATGGCTTCTTGAGCCACTGTGTCTGAGAGGTTTAGCTTGGCTGTGTGTCTAACGTAAACTTCCTGAAATAGACAATGCAAAACTTCCCAAATATAAAGTAAGTGAAGCATAAGAGAAGTAATTAATTTTTGAAATCTTGAGTTTAGCAATCGATGGTAAGTTGTCAATCAATTGATCTCTTTAGTCATCAATCGATTGCTTTCCGATTGCCCGCAATACTCGATGAATATGTCATTTTATCAATCAAAATATAAGTACAATAATCGATGTCACAGGTTTCCCATTGATTTCCTATCCTTCTATCAATGGCTTCCACTTTCCTTAAACTTGAGTAACAATCGATTGCTTTCAGATTGTTGCCGCCAATCGATTGCCTTTCTTTCCATCGATTGCTCTTTTGTTTGATCACTTTGAAAACTTAAGATAAACAATCGATGTCAGTGGTAAATAATTGATTGAAACTGGCCATCGATTGTTGAGTCACAACTTCAATCGATTGGCTCTGAGGGTTATCGATTGCTCCTTAACTTAGTCTTAAAAAATTGTTTCAAAATATTTTTTTAAGTTACCATAATTTTCATAACCTAAGTCATATTTAGTTATCATCAAAATCTGAGTTTCAACATTTTTCTAGATCTTAAAGCCCCTGCATGATCTATCATCATGTTCTTAACATCCATGTATTTTGGGGTTTGTTTACAATCTTTATAATAACGTCGAAGCGTAGAAGTCCCACAATTCTTGCTTCCCACAACATATTCTTGTCCACATGCATTATATTTAGCTTTTTCTTTCCCATCTACTTTGCCTATTCTTGTAAAGTATTTCCGAATCTTAGAAGTATTTTTCCTTACCTTTTTACCTTCACCATCTTCTCCCCCACAAGATTGTTGTCCCAATTTTTTTGGCTCAACCACACTAGCATCATCATCAAATTCAATTGAGTTGTCGTTGTCATCATCAACACTGCCAATAATATGCTTTTTTCTCTTCTCCCTATTTGATGCTGAAGCCATTTTCTACTGCAACAAAAATAACAATAACCTTTTACATCACTAGGACTTCCTTGTACTCTCAAATAAAATAACACAATATGCAAAACATATTCTCTATTAGTATTTTTCAACAATAGTATGCCTAAGATCATAAAACTACTAGCAAGCCTTCCATTTTCACACAGTAATCTAGCTCTTTACACACAAATATTGATCTGAAACACCATATAGCAGAACAAAGCACAAGAGTAATATTAATAATAAAATTTATATACAATAATCTAGCTCTTTACACACAAAAGGAAGCAGTATACGTCTTTCATGGTAGAAGGCAAAAAACTGCATATCTAAGCTTCCCAAAAACACTTTAAGATCACCTAAATCCCTATTACATAAAATTCAGCAGAACCTAAACTCCTAAAGAAGGCATACACTTGGAAGATTCAAAATCATCATCAAGTTGAAACAGAATATCCCTCAAAATCATCATCAAGATGTCACAAATTCTAATGATGTTGAATCTGGAAACAAGAATCAAGAACGACATATGCACAAGAACTGTGGAAGAGTAAGCAATCAGACTACTACGAAGCTTGACATAAGTACAACAAAAATTGAAGGAAACAAGAATCAAAACAAAAAACCCTAAAATTGAATCAAAAAATTGAGTAAGTCTTACCTGGAGTTGGCTCTGGATTCTGGAAGATGGTGGATGAAAGATGGCACCAGAGATCGAGAGGAAGGAGAGTCGGAGTGAGGTAGTGAGGTTAGGAGAGAATGGTTTCAGCAAAAACGGAAGTTGGATCACTTGGAATGGTTTCAGTACTACATGGTCAGGAACATGAAGAAGTTAATGCAGAAATTTGAGGTGCAAGACAGTGATGATGATGAGCTAGAGAACAGAAGAAAGGGTGTCGAAGAGGTGAGACATAGGACAGAACGTAATAAGGCACCAGTAGCTGCTGTTGATGATGATGGTGATGATTCAGATGAGGATGGGGATAGTTCTTGGGATGAGGCGGAGTGTTGATCTGTTTTGCTTTTGTTGTTTTGTTTTAGGGTGTTTATTTGTTTTATTTAGTGTTTTTGATTTTTATTTGTAGACTTGTTTTCCTGTGAGCTACTGATGGCTCAATATCACTGATTTGGGGCTATTGATGGCTCCCAATTTTTGACACCTGTTGTTTGGATTTGTGCTTACTGTGTATATATATACAGGTTGTTTTGTTATACCTCTTGCTGTGATCTATTATTGTTTCATGCTTGCTCATTTCCTTTACTTGTTCAACAGTGAGGACACTGTTTGGTCTAAGTTTGGGGGAAAGAAGTGGTATATATTTTGGAAATTTTTATTGTGAATAATGAGTGCACAGGGATATACTAATTTTGATTTGAATGATGAATGTGTGAGAGTCCATTACCGAACTAAAGTTGTTGCATTTATGTGATGACTTAACTGTGAGCTTGCTTGAAACTGGTGTGAAAGTTTAATGATTAAAACAAGTTGCTTGACTTGATGATAGGTAGAAAAATTAGACATGTATGCCTTGTATGAAATGAATTGTGATATTAAAGCTGGTCTTTTCTTGATTCTTTTGAGTAAAACTGAGCACAATTGAAGTGAGAGTTTATTTGATGGGTTGTATGAAGGAAAATTTATGGTAAACTAATTTATGTGTTTGTTTTCATTTGATTATTTCAAAAATCCTTTTTGGAAAAACTGCAATATTCTTGGCAAGTTTCATGTGATTTTCGAAAAATGATAAATGCAGTTCTTTAAATGTGTTTGGGCCTTTCAAGCTAACATTGATAATATTTCTCCCATTTGATCCTAATTTTTGAGCCTGAAAGAAAGATCAAAACTTTGTCTTTTGAAAAACCCACTTAACATCCTAAACTTTCAAGCCTAAAAAACCATGAAATTACCTTGCTTTGATATAATAAAATTGGTTTAACATGAGAGATGCAAAGTGGAAGAAGATCAAAAATTTTGTATGGACCAAGCCATATATGTATAAAAAAAAGTGAAAAATATAAAAAAGGAAGAAAAGAGTATCCAATAAGGCTTGGTGGGAAATATCAAATTAACTCAAATAAAGAAAGAAGAGGTTGAGAATCTAAAAAGCTCGTAAATTTCATTATCTTAAAGCTTTTGTATATATATCCACATTCCCTTTCATTTCATGTACCCCTTAACCATGGCCAAGTTACAAGCCTGGAAAACCTTTTGATTGTAAAGTCATGTGACTTAAGTTGTGAGTGGAGAAGGGTGAAGGAAAGGGGGGCAAAATTTGAAAAGTTAGAACTTAAACATGAGTTGGGGTATTACAAGTGACTAGAACAAAACCCGAAAAAATTCTCTCTTGGCTCCACCACACACACTATCTCAAGAAATCTTTGAAACGCTTGTTTTTAATGTCATGAAGCATTCATCTTTGCATACATTCTATATTTTCTATCAATCAAATGGAAAAGAGTAACATATGAGAACAAGCATTTCAACTAAAGTAAAGTGAGCATGCGGTCAATTTCATGGATTTCTTAAAAATTGCTTGAGGACAAGCAAGAACTTAAATTTGGGGGAGTGATAAGCTCCATAATTTCACATATTTTTCCCATACTTGTACATGATTTTGAGATAATAGTTTTGAATAGTATACAAAAACTCATAGAAAAAGATGAAAAAAAGAAAGATTTACATGTGTGTGAAATTTGGAGTTTAATGAATATACATTTGAGTGATTTTTAGAACTCGTCAACCCACCCTCTTGTATAGGAAGAGGTGGAAAAGTGCAAAGAGCTAAGAAAGACCTGGAGCAACAAAAGAGAAGCAAAGGATTTAGAGACAAGGCAAATGAAAGAACCAAAAGGAGCTAAAAAGGGGAACTCAAACACGGCGAGTGAAGTTTGTTGTTTGCCGTGGGTTCGCCATGGAGAACTCACAGCGAGTGACCAACGCTGCTATGCGTTTTGATTAAAATTGGACGGATTTCAAAGAGATATACCTAGGTTTTCAAGCTAGAACGATCATAACACACTTAGAGGCAGTTTTCTAGGGTTGGGTGCCACTTAAGAGAGCTTGGTGGTGCTTGGAAGATTGAAGATTGGATTTGGAGAATATTGACGAGATTTAAGCTTCTTCCTTCTTGGTTTTCATTCTCCTCCTTTTCTCCTCATTTTCATATAATGAACTCTTGTTTAGCTATTGCTTGTTGCTTTAGTTTCATTTATGTATAATTAAAACCCCTCTCTATGGTTACTTTGAACCATTTTATGGATTGAACTATGTATTTCCCTCTTTTAATGCTATGAATCAAAGTTATGTGTGGATTTTCATCTTGCTCTTTCTTCGACAAGAGCTTGATCACCACTTGCTTTGTTAAATGAAATATGGCTTGAGAAAGTGTATTTTGTTTTAGAAATTGGATGAAATCATGTTGGGCTTGAAATTTATGATTTTAAATGGATGGTTAGTTGGTAACGTAGAGATATAATTATTGTTGTCAAACTCGCGAGTTGACTCTCTGATTTTACCGTTTTTACGGCTCTATCTAACCAAAATGTGTTGCGAGTCACTTAAATTCGTCCTAACTGTAAACTCGGTAAAAACACGCCGAAGTTACTGTTTTTACGTTTCTACCTTATGAAAAATTGTGTTAACTTGCTATAAATCTCATGTTACTTATTTCTATTAGACCATATTCAATGAATTTAAATATAAATTTTATAGAAATTTCTTTATTGAGTTAGATAAAGTATGAATGTTGATATATTTAATATCAACTATTTATATTTAAAACATATTCAAGTCAAATTATTGTTGTTTTTTTGTATTTCTTATCTAATTATATACTGGAAAAACATATTTATTAATAAAGGTAAACTCTTACGAGTATACGATTCGAGTTTACGATCCGATTTTATGTTCTTTTCACGAGTTTACTTAAACTCATGAGTTTGACAACCTTGGATATAATTACTAACCTAGCATTGTCATTAGGAGGTTGGTAGGGAATCATAACTTGCATTAATTGTGGCAAGAGATTGTACAATTAATGCAAGTATAAATTTGAACTTGACTTGAGAAAGCTTTTTCAAATGCATAAAGAACCTTAGACTCACACATAGTTTCATTAGGATGCTAATAAAGAGGAAATTTAATTAGTTCATGAAGTTTAATAAGGATAATTAGCTCTAGACATTTCTTATAATTGACCAAGTGTGTTTACAATCATTTTTCCTTTTTATCATCATTTGCAACTTAAATTTTATTTCAACTCAATTTCTGAATTTTTCTTACACATTTTCAATTAAGAGCTTAATTAGTGCTAATTAACTTACTTAAACCACAATCCTTACAGAACGACACTTTTAAACTATACAACTCTTTGAGGATCCTTTCGCTTACAGTAAAGACCCGAAAATGGCTGTCAAGTCAGCACCCTAGAAGAATGAACAGAAAGTCTATCATTATCCAGAGGAGAGGTTTCTGCCTTGTCCAGTGCCCTGAATATACATAAAAAATGGATGCAAATTAATATAATAATAGGAAACAAAAGGACAACTTATACATTTATAAACTCCATAACCCTATTGGTCTTGCCATTTGACCCCAGTATATTAGTCTCTCATAAATCTACATGCCAAGAACACTCTCAGCCTAAGGACCGTAAAAAGGATAAATTAACAGGGATAAATATCAAATTTTCATGCAGCATCAGACAGTTCTGATTCATTTCTATTATGCACAGAAACAGGATATAGGAATAGCGTGATATAAAAGCATGACACAGTGAAAGACGAGCAGACTAGCTCCCATCCCCACTTAATCATTAGAATATGGAAATAGCATAAAGGGAAAAGGAAAATGAGTCATTATATTTTATGTGTTGGAATTAGATTATAAAAGTGCCAGAGATTTTGCTCCATGCGCAATACTAGATACCTGATCTGACGCTTCAGCACCCAGAATAGGTCTTTCCAAAGGTGCAGCACATTTTACAAAAGGGTGTTCCAATAGTTGCTGGGCCGAAGGACGATCAAGTGGGTTACGTTGTAGACATTTCCGAACAAAATCCTTTCCTTCATTTGATAGGTCATCTGGGATTGTTGGGAGTTCCTTGCTATTACCAATCTTAAACATGGCAGCAACCTGTTGAGAAGAATAATCAATTAGCATACTTGCAATACCAAAAACTTGTGTTTGTGTGCACATGGTCCCAGACTAGCCATGTTACTAAAGACTTTATGAATTTATGAATGATCCTCTATCTACGATTTGATTTCTACATATGCTAATGCCATAACTTCCCACCATTTCCTTCATAATTATGGTTTAAAAAATCAAAATATTATTTCTAGAACACACACAGAGAGAGAGAGAGAGAGAGAGAGAGAGAGAGAGAGAGAGAGAGAGAGTGCGTGCGTGAGAGCATTCACGTGAGAGGAGAAAATGTAAGGGATGCAAAAACAACTACCCCTTCATACTGACTCCAAGGAGGCTTAGTTGTGGCCATTTCCAAAACTGTGCAACCAAGACTCCATATATCCACAGCAAGGTTGCAACCACTGGAGTTCTTTATGACCTAGATAAAAAGAAAGTGAAGACACTGATGAACAATACTATAATATAAATATAATTATATGCAAGGAGAAATTGAACCTAAAAGAGGAAATATATATAACCTCAGGAGCCATCCAATAAGGACTTCCCCTGAATGATAATGGACTTGACTGCCTTATTATCTGCACGCCATACAAGGTATAAGATAGACAAACAGAATAAATCAAGAAATTTCACTTTAACTGTACCATAAGCAGGAAATGAAAAGAGAGAGATATGTTATTTCCAACTGCAATACAATTAGCAATGATAGCAGTTGTGGGTAGTTTTGTGAATTAGGAAAAAAAAAGTAAGACTCAAGAATATTAAACAAGCAAAAAATCAGCTAATTGGTAGTTCTCTACAACATGGAATGCAGAGATCATGATGAATGATACAGTTGCAAACGAATGGCGGTTCTAGGCTGTTCTTGAATTGCCCTATCGACTTTCTACCTTCTCTTTTACATAGTTCTTGTATCTACCATTCTCTATTTTAGATAGAAATAATGTTTTCCTGTTCCTTTGTTTTGCCTTTATTAGTTACCCTCAGTATACTTGCAAAACTTCAGTTGCCCACCGGCATCTTCTCATGACAATTGCAATTAACCCTTCTGAGCAGCCAGAATCATCAAGAGTATTGGATTGTGTTAGTGAGTTTGATCCTTAACTCATGATATAAGCAAGCACCAGAATGAAACTTACATATCTAACCGATTTAGCTTCAAAACAGATATCAAGGATGGTAACTATCTCATAACTTACATGTTTTGCCATGCCAAAGTCTGCCAACTTGATAACCTGTCCATTTTGATCTACAAGTATATTTTCTCCCTTGATGTCCCTTTACAAAGTAAACACAATGTTGGCGATAGATGTGTCAGTCATTTAGAAAAATGACATTATACAGCAAATCATGAGTATAACCATCAAGAGCATGAATAGACAACACAATTCACCTGTGAACAATATTTTTAGCATGTAAATAAGCAAGCCCCGACAAAATTTGTTGAGTATAGTTGCGGATAACTACTTCACCAAATTCCCCATATTCTTGAAGAAGTTTATATATGGAGCCTCCAGATACATACTCCAGGTATATGCAAAGCTTGTCGTCTACCTGTTCAAGAATATTATTTACAGCTTCTATAAGTAAAGTACAAAACATGTATTGTTAAGATTTTTACTGCTGCGTCTCAATTCAACCACCTGTAATTAATAACTTTTAACCAGACATTTTTTAACCTATTAGCTTTAAATAAATTATAAATGGAAGATCAAACTTACCGTTTCAGAACCATAATACTGCACAATGTTGGGATGCCGTAAACGACTTAATAGAGCAATTTCCTGCAGAAAGTTCATAATGAGATCTCTATAAGTAGGTAAACTTTAAAACATACTAGAAGCTGTTATACTGCTAATAAAGATAAGGGATCATTCACCCAGATGAAAATATCCTACATCTAAAAGGGGATCAAATCACCTGCATTAATTGCTCAGCACTCTCCTTGGACTTGGCATCATCTGAAAACAATGTCACCTCCTTCATTGCACACATATCACCGCTTTCACTATGAGGGACAAACAATTTCATTTCAGTATATGTAATATAATGCATACATGGAAAAAAAATAAAATATCTTTCAATTGGTTTGTAATGAATTAAGAACTTGTTGTCTAAAATACATACCTATTGAAACCAACATAGACATTTCCAGATGAGCCTAGTCCCAGCAGCTTTCCCTTTTTCCATCGAGAGCCAGGGCTGAAAGGATCATCAGCTCTTCCTGGACTTCTTGACATGGATGGAGATGTCGCTGCTGAATTCGAATGAGAGAAAGGTGAGGAAAGGAATTCGTAACTGTTAGGGGCGGAAGAGGCAGACGATGACTCTGTGATTCAGTGGGTGTTGGAGCTGTGCCCAGAACCAATAAAATTGACCTCCGAATATTGCTTTCCAACCCAAAAAGCAGAGCTCAGCACTTATTCTGTGCCAAATGTTCTCAATGGACTTCTTTCGATGGACTTGACTTGGAGCAGCCAGGAGCACTAAAGAGAGCACCATGTGGAGTAGTAGAGCTGGTAATTTGAGCGGGCACGACTAGCTTTGATTGTGGAGGTTTCAGAAGGGAATCGAGTTTTTTGGACTCGTCCTGTAGGGCTGAAGGCTTCAAAGGGCCGACCCGTCTCATATTTTTTTTAAAAGAAAAAATAAAAACCCTAAATATAAATATTATTTATATAAATATATGATTGGAATTGAATTATAACTTTCTGGCTGAACAGACTTTTTAAAGAAAGGAATATGTGTTGGGCTGAAACTATTAGATGGAAGTTTTGCTCGTATCTAATACAATTTTTTGGCCCACTATTAATGAACCTTATTTTTGTCGTGCATGTTTTTTTTCGTATCTCCTAATTCATGTTATATATAACAATTACTCACATTTTACACTTGCAACTACTCATTGTTAAGTCTTTTGTCTTCATCATGGTTAACCCAAATCGAATACTATATATTTAGTAGTTGGATTTATTCATTTTCACCTAACGTTGTTCCTTTTATTTTTCCTAAAATTTGTCCCACACAACTGCTTTTTCACTGAAGTTATTCATTAAACATTTAACCTAAACTGTTCTAAACAATACTGCTTACCATGCACAGACTATTTTGGTCTTACAATTAATATGTTATGTTAGTACATATGAATTACTGATAAATAAATTGTCAGTAGTTGCTTTTAAAATTTCATATCAATTTTGTCATGTTTTATTTTTTGTATTCCATCATTTTTATATTATCATGTTAATTACTATTACTGGTGGTGGTCCCAATGTTGCTGCTTAGTATTTAATATGGTTACTTAGTTTATTTTGTGTGACTTATTTAAAAATATGGACAATATTTATTAGTGTTTGTTGCTTGTTGGTGTTTTTATTGTAACTTAAAATTTATATTTGTATTTATAATAAAGATTTTATTACCTCTACCAAAGCCACACCTTATGAATTGTTATATGGTCAAAAACCATCACTTTATGTGCCATATTTGCCTGGAAATGCTGCTGTAGAGGCTGTAGATAGATCATTTACAGCAAGGGAAGAAGCTATATTGGTTGCTAAACACCATTTACATAGAGCTATTAACATCATGAAGCAAAAGGCAGACAATCATCGCACGGATAGGGAGTTTCAGGTGGGGCAGTGGGTCTTTTTGAAATTACAGCCCTATCGACAGATTTCTGCAGCTGCTAGGGGCACTCAAAAACTGGCTCCAAGGTATTTTGGGCCTTATAAAATTTTGCGTAAGGTTGGTCCAGTAGCTTATACTTTGGAATTGCCTATTGAGTCTCGGATTCATCCTACATTTCACATTTCTTTGTTGAAATTGTGTCCGGATCCATCGGTTAAACAAAGGCATCCTCCTATTGATTGGCCAGAGCTGCCACCTACTTTAGAGCCTGAGAAGATATTAAATAAGAGGATGGGCAGAAAGAGAGGTAGGATTGTGACAGAAGTTTTGGTGCAATGGAAGAATTTGCCGGATGAGGAAGCTACTTGGGTATTATTGTTTCAATTTCAGAAGCAATATCCAGCTTTTATAGTTCCAGATTTTTGAACCTGATTGAGTTTGTGTTTCAGTTTTAAAGTTAGAAGTTTAATACCTTTGTCCATAGTTAGTGTTATCGAGTTGGACTTAGTGCCAATGGTAATACTAATTAAGTTTTTTTTTTACCAAATCTGATTGTTTTGTACAGGTTGCTGGTTTCTGTCATTTTAGTTGTTTTTCTAAGATTTCTGCAGAATTATATTGTTTTCAGATTTATACCCTTGGGGACAAGGGTCTTGTAAGGGAGGGGGATTGTTATGATATTGTAATAAGGGAATTAGTTAGTGGTGAGAGGCATATTTGCACCTAATTGCCTAATGGGTCTATCGCATATAAATAGGCTAAGGCTGATTGTAATTGATACTTTTGGAATGATATACAAATAATTTGGTCTGGAGACGCAGTACCTTCCTTTCTCAATCCTCTGTTCCTTCTTCTCCTCTTCTACATTCTTTCCTTCTTCCTTATCCTTCCTTTCAATTTCTCTATTCTTCTACACTCAACTTAACATATAGCTTATAAATGGACAAGCGTGAGAGATACAAAAGTTTGCCAACTAATCTCTTGTACCTTACAGCATCAACATGTATTCGTTTTTTCTTTGGTCTGGCCTTCCAATCTTGGACTATGAACAAATGATATATTGTAATTAAAAATCACACTTGAAAATGGCTGTTAATGTTGCAAGGAGACGTGTGTGGTTAACATTATTTTAGGTTTAGATTATTTTTCTTCATCTTATGTAATTAGTTGCTTCTTAGTGTTGTTGCTTATTGTGATCTTACTTTTGTAGGTTGGGACGCCTGGACGTGTTTTAGCTCACCTCGAAAACACTAAAGGTTTTAGTCTCAACAAATTGAAGTATTTGGTAAGGATTTATACTTGGATTTGGTTTGATGTCAATGTTTTTGCTTTTGTTTATTTTCTTATTTGTATTTTCTTTTGGTTGGGTATACTGTGGTGTGAACTCTTTATTGGTTGTATTTATTGTTAGAATTTCATAAAAGGCTTGTTATAAATACTCCCTCTGCTACTATATATATATATCGCTTCTAATTGGCTCACCAAATCATTGATGTTATTCGAAAAAGAAAGAAATTTCCCAATTTACCCCTACTGAATGCATCACCTTTAAAAAACAAAACCCTCACCCAATCTCTTTTCCTATTCACAGGATAATGTGAAAGGATAAAATTTAAAAGGAGTTTCATAGCCCATCTTTTTATCAAAGTGACTTATAAAGGAGACCGTTCACATTCTTCTAGAAGATGGCTATTTTATAGAACCATAGGGAGTGCACAAAACGCTTAGTCATAGTTTCTCTTCTTTTTGATGAATAAATTTTTGAATGTTTTTTTCAGTGTTTTGAATAGTATCAGTTAATTTTATTAGAATAGGTTTTTTCAGTGTTTTGATTAAGTATCAGTGCTTGTGATTTTGCACTTGGCATTTGATGAGACTTGCATGTAGACGTCTGTTAATTCTCCATCTAGGAATGCGTTTTTTGCCAGGACTAGAGCTCTTTGGTGGTGTTTAATTTGCAACCAGACCGAATGTTCCTTGATATATAGTTGACTTCATATATTTAGAGTTAATCCTTTGGCCACTCATCGGGCAGGTTTCTGTTAATAGCCCTGTATGCATTGTTTTTAACAGCAAAAATCTACCTACAGCCCACTGGCTTTTTTGCTTCAGGTTGATCTACTATAGAGCACGTCCACTTCTGCAAAGTGCTTCTGACTCATCATTTTTAGCCTTCTGCCATTCTGGTTTAGACAAGGCTTATATGTTTTTCACAATTTCCTCATTTGACGAATTATAGTAACCCAATTGCAGCAGGAAGATAACCTGCCATACGAGATAACTAAAGTGTGCAAGATTGTGGACAAGTTTGAGAGAAAAATAATGTATTTCTCATATATAAATGTGGAGGTAAAAATGCCTACTTATAGGCTAGAGAAGGAGACAATACAATAATGTCTAATAAATGCTAATCAAGGTTAATAATTCCTAATAATGACTATACAATCAACAACAACAAAGCCTTATCCCACTAAGTGGAGTCGGCATGACTATACAATCAAATAGAATTATTTACAATTAATATATGATATTCCCACACTCCCTCTCAAGTTGGATCATAGATGTTGATCATGTCCAACTTACTTATACAACTCTCAAAGGCAAGCTTGAGTAGCGCTTTTGTCAACACATCCGCAGCTTGGAGGTTTGTTGGTAGATAGGTCAGACATATGATCCCTTCTTCAACTTTTTCTCTGATGAAATGTCGATCTATCTCTACGTGTTTAGATCTTTCATGCTGAATAGGATTCAAGGCCATGCTTATAGCGGCCTTGTTGTCACAATAGAGTTTTAATGGCAACTCCACTCGGACATATATCTCATTTAGGACTCGTTTCAGCTATAACTCCTCCATTATACCTTGAGCCAATGCCCTTAATTCAGCTTCAGCACTGCTCTTAGACACAACTCTTTGTTTCTGACTCTTCTAAGTAACTAGATTACCCCATACAAAGGAGCAATAACCAGAGGTCGATCTCCGGTCAGGGTGTGTTCCTCCCCAATCTGCATCTGTGTATACTTCAATAGTTCTTCGCTCCTGTTTCCGGAAGAATAACCCTCTCCCAGGAGTGCCTTTCAGATACCTCAGAATTCTGTAGGCTGCATCCATATGCTTTTTCTTTGGCTCACTCATATATTGACTAGCCATACTTACTGCAAAAGCTATATCAGGTCTTGTATGGGAAAGGTAAATTAACTTCCCAACAAGTCTCTGATATCTTTCTTTGTCAACCGCTTCTTCTTCCTCATCAACTACTTCCACTTCTTCTTCATCCCCAATCTCATCCTCAGGACTGTTCTCTTCTCCCTCCCCCTCCTTTGTAGACTTCTTTTTTCTCTTCTTGGGAGGTATGATGGGAGTTGGTTCAGGACTACACCCCAGCATGCCTGTCTCTTCAAGGAGATCAAGTATATACTTCCTTTAGGATACATAGATGCCTCTTTTTGATCTTGCAACCTCCATTCCAAGGAAGTATTTCAAATCCCCTAAATCCTTGACTTCAAATTCTCTCCCCAGTGCGATCTTTATCCTTGACATCTCATCAATATGGTCTCCCGTAAGGACGATATCATCAACATACACAATGAGGATACATTTTTTTCCTCCTTCTGTTTTGACAAACATTGTATGATCAGATAGTCCTTGTTTGTAGCCTTCAGACTTTAGAACCTTTGAGAACCTGTCAAACCATGCTCTAGGAGATTCTTTCAAGCCATAAAGAGATTTCTTCAGCTTGCATACTCTGTCACTTCTTCCCCTTTCAAATCCAGGAGGCAGAGTCATATAAACTTCTTCTTTAAGCTCTCCATTTAGAAAAGCATTCTTGATGTCCAGCTGATGAAGTGGCCAATCTAGGTTGGCTGCCACAGACAATAGGACCCGGATGGTGTTTAGTTTCGCCACTGGTGCAAATGTTTCTTCATAGTTTAGACCATATGTCTGAGTGAATCCTCTTGCTACAAGTCGAGCTTTTAACTTGTCAAGAGAACCATCAGCCATATATTTAGGGGTGAATACCCACTTGCAGCTAACAAGCTTCTTGCCTCTTGGTTTTTCAACAACATCCCACGTTCTATTCTTCTCTAAAGCGTTCATTTCCTCCATAACTGCAGATCTCCATTCTGGTATCTCTAATGCGTCATAGATGGTATTGGGAATGCAAACTTTATCCAGACTGGTGACAAAGGCCCGGTAACTGGAGGAAAGAGCCTTATAAGACATATACTTTTGGATTGGATGCAGAGTACACGATCGAGGTTGTTTCCTGTGAGCAATAGGCAAATCAAGGTCATTATATTCATTAACCTGTTTAGGAATATGAGATACCTCTTGATCAATCCCTTTAGGAGCTACCACCGGTTCTGTCTCCTCTGGTTCTCCAGGAGCTATCACTGGTTCTGGTTGCTTGGATGCTTCAGATGTAAGGTTCCTTCCTTCCTTAACCTTGTGCCTTCGTAAGTACACCAACATATCTTTATCTGGTTGTTTTTCTACATCTCCCCCTGCATTTAAATTTTCTTTTGTGATTGGCACAAGAGACGGTTGGTTTAGGGGTGAAGATGGTTCTGTTTGTGGTGGTACTGGTGGTTCTGTTTGGGGTGGCTCTGGTTGAGGTGGTGGTACTGGTGGTTCTGTTTGGGGTGGCTCTGGTTGAGGTGGTGGTACTGGTGGTGCTGCTGTGGTCCATGGTTCAAGTAGAACATATTCTTGACTAGGTAAAGGCACTAAAGTCTGAGATTCACTCATTCTTTCCCCCTGAATTGAAGGCTTTGGATAGAAAGGAGTTGCTTCATGGAAGGTAACATCAAAGCTGACAAAGAGGTGTTTAGAGATAGGATCAAAACATTTGTACCCCTTTTGAGTATTAGAATACTCGAGGAATATACACTTCACCGCACGGGGATCAAGCTTGTTATTTGGATAGGTATGAACAAAAACAGAACACCCAAACACACGAAAGGGAAGGTTATTTTCAAGGTGAGTAATAGGGAAGACACTTTGTAACCTTTTAACAGGAATTTCAAAGGATATGACCCTATTTGGCATTCGGTTGATGAGGTGGACTGCAGTTAAAACGGCATCTCCCCAATAGAACTTTGGTACATTACAAGTAAGCATAAGGGCCCTAGTGACTTCCAAAATGTGCCTATTTTTCCTCTCAACAAAGATCTTACCCTGTTCTTTATAGTTATTATTGGACTGTCAAGGTTTTTAACTCCACAACGAGTTCTGGACTTGGAGTGGGTTTTATGCAGTAATAAGTTTTGTTAGTTCTGGCTTACTCTTCCTCCAAGTGTATGTTCGTTTAATTCCAATTCTGTATTATATTCAAAGTAGGTATAGGCATAGATTGCGAATTAGGTTCATTTGCTTCCTGCTGAGGTTCACTCACCAATTTATTCACTGGTTCACTTGGCAGCACATAAATTGTTTCCACTACTGGTGCAACAGTCCCAAATTTACATTCTCTGATCTCACACTCTCCCCATGAATGTACCATTGTGATAACAGGGAGTGGTTTGAAAAGGATACATCTTCAGTGGCATAAACACTTTGTTCATGGACAGTAGAGCGTGTGCCCCTTTTATTCCTTGTGTACCCTATAATGTTACATTTTAGAGATTGGTTTATTAGTCTAACGATTAAGAGAGATTAATGAAATAAGTGCATCCAAAAGAAAATTAGGGTAGAACATGAAGAATATTTGATGCAGCTGTAAATCAGGGATCTTTGAGGGTCTATTAAAATCTCTCCTTCACCTTCCATTGAACGGGACACCTCCCAAGTAAGGGTGAGTAATATAGTGTTTGGTCTTTTGTGTAAGGGTAGAGGGAGACCTAGAAGGATAATCGAGGGAGTTATCAATCACGATCGTTTGGTTAATAGTAAGTCAATTAAGTTTGTTGTGGATAAGAGCATTTTGACATCATACAATCCATCTTGCCGACCACACTTGGTGGAATAAGGCCTATTGTCATTGTTTCTAATGTTGCCCATTCTGATAACTAAAGCTAACAAAGACAAAAAAAAATTTTATCACCTCAAACCAAAGATATAGCATATATGGTTAATTTTGTTTTTTATTTTTCTAACCCTTTTTCCATGACCATGGTAAGTTCAACAGTTTCTTGTGTAATTTTGTTTCATGATCGTTTTTAACATGCCTGTGAGTTAGGGTAGTGAAGGATTTCTATAAATAATGTAGACTTGATGTTGGTTAATTTGTTTAAAATTATTTGATGTAAATCGATGTTGCTTGAGATGTGCAAGCTTATTTAATCATAAATTATTACTCCCTCCTATTCTTGATATAAGACCCATTTTTTACTTCAATTTCTTCAGCTTACATTGCTTTGTTGTTTCTGAGTGAAAGATCAACCTTTACTCTGTAGGCAATCCATTTATGTGTCTTGTTGGTTTTCAGCCTTTTGGTGATGTAGAACTAATGATGTTTGACTACGTGTTGTCATTAACAATTTAACATCATATTCTGCTACTTCTATAATCTATTTTGACATGCTTGATTTTTCCGCATTTCGGGCAGGTCTTAGATGAAGCAGACAGGCTGTTGAATGAGGATTTTGAGGAATCTCTCATGAAGATTTTGCAAACTATCCCGAAACAAAGAAGAACATTTCTATTTTCTGCTACAATGACCAATAAGGTGATTTTTTTACGATTTTTATGGGATTTCGTTTTTCTTTGTGAATGCAAAAAAGCAGTGAGTTGTCGGATCATTGTCGTCAGTGTTAAAATGTCTTTTATTTCGTGTTTTGAGGCGTCTTCTTCATGAAAGATATGTTTGGACAGAAGACTTCCTATTTTATTTTTCTCAATGCATTGATGATGTCATGAATTTTCCCTATGAAATCTAGACATTCTTGAGTATCTGCTGTATTAAACATTCTCATGATCGACAAGGTGCACTGTTAATGTTGCAGGTTGAGAAACTCCAAAAGCTTAGTTTAAGGAATGCTGTAAAGGTAATGTCAGCATTAGTATGAGGATGTACTTGTTTCCCATATTATGTTCTTTAAGTCCTTGAATTTAACTAAAGAATTTTTTGATCCAATTCAGATCGAAGCAGCGTCTAAATACTCTACTGTTGACACACTGAAGCAGTTTTATCACTTTTTGCCTGCTAAGCACAAGGTTTGCGCTTCTACCTTGTACCTTCTAGACTGTTTTATGAATGTTTTTGTGATGCCAGAATAACTTTATTTAATACATCTGTTCACTAATATAGGCTCAGAACCCTAGCTTAATCTAGTCAGATCTGGCTGAAAACATAGGTATATCTATAATAGAACAAATTCCGAGCTATTCTGGATACAACTTGACTATGAATTTGTGGATATGTTGTAAATTAGTTAAGCTAGTTAACCGTTATAAATGTCTATTTCCCTTAAAATGCCCTCTTTAATCGTGTGCACTAAAATCACTTCTAATGGAAACCCCCCTAATATGTCCAATCAATTGGGATACTTTGGGGAAACAATTATGAATTTGAAAGATGAAGAAGATTGGAGTCTTAGTTTTAGGACCAAGGTAGGATATTCAGGACTAGAGGTAGTACTAGAGTTCTTTAGCGATTTTCAGTTCTAAAAAACTGTCATTACTTGCTTCTTTTTATGTCCGAACGACGCTTGTATTTTCTAACAAAATTTGGTGGCATTTCTTATTTTTGTAGCAAGCAATCGAGTTCTGATTTTTTTAGTTTATTAATCTATCACTTTATCCAAAGCTATCCAGCACATATGTAAGACTTGTGTGTGCAACATGTGTCATTGACCATTTGTGTAGGGAAACATTGCAATGATTTTAATGCTTGTGTGGCGGCATTGCTCAAATGAATAGCAGAGAGTTGAGAAGAGAGGGAGATAGGGATAACAACATAGGGCTTGAAGAAGGCATCATAAGGTCGAAGAGAGAAAGATTAGAGGGATTAAGAGAGAAGAACAAAGATAGACAGCGAAGGAAAGAAGGGGAGAAGAGAAGCTAAAACACACCAATCTTATTCACATCACGAGTTTGTGTACAATAGGGCTATACATCTATGTATAGGCTTATAGCTTACACCTCCTAATGAATTCTAACAGTTGCCCCTGTCAATGATCTAACCATGGGTCTATATTGGTATTTTTAGTGACGAAAAGCCATAGCCCTGAAACCATGCCCCCATGTTCTGGCGTTCGTTATAGAAGTCGTGTCACATATTCGGATGTTCATCACGGAGCATGAATACCATGTCCTGTAAATCATCTATTTCTCCCAGCCTCTGTACCACAGCTTGCGGCCTTTCTTCCATGATCCTTGATTTCTCTTGCAAGTGGGTTTCAATCTTTTAGAGCAGTTGAGCGAGTGTTGGAGGAAAGAATGGCTCTGTTGCCACTGCTAAGTAAGGATAATTCTGGTAAAGACAGAGAAAGTTGAGGGGATAGGGAGAAGAATAGAAGAGTCCAAGAATAAAAAGGGATCAGAGGGTTGAAGAGAGAAATTAGAAGGATTAAGGGAGAAAAACAGAGAGAAATAGAGAGGGACATTAGGGGATAAAAGAAACTGAAATGCTCACTAATGTTGTTCACCTCATGACTCCCTTTACAATGGGGATACACATCTATTTATAGGCTTATAGCGTCCGCCTCCTAATGTATTCTAACATCTAATAAATTGCATCTAACTTTAATAGTCCAAAATCTATATCATCTAACTATCTAACTGACTAACTAACACTTATATTCTTGTTAAGATTGCTTGTCACTTGTATATATTGTGAAGTTGATGACCATGTTCATAATTTTGTTGTTCGTCTTTTACAGGATTGCTACTTTGTTCATATACTGCTTGAAATGGCTGGAAGCACATCAATGGTTTTCACACGCACATGTGATGCAACCCAGCTACTGGCTTTGACTTTAAGAAATTTGGGGTTGAAAGCCATCCCCCTTAATGGTCATTTGAGCCAGGTAATTATACTAATTTTGATATTTATAGTTTTTTGTTTTCGACTTTTTCTTGTTTTGGGTGCGGCATTTATGGTGTGGAAATACTGGGTTTTTGACTTTGTTCCTTTCCCAACTCAATTCAATATGTCCCATAACTCTGTTTTTACCCTACGGCATATTTTTGGCCTCACGCTCCAACCTGCAGACACTACTACTTTGAACTGCTCTGTCTGGAAACAAACCGAAAGAAAATTAGTACCGTCCCTATTTCAACAGAGGGATGTTGGGTATGCAAATATTGTTTGAAGTTTAAATTTAATTATGAGCATCTTTTGACAGTCAGAGAGAATTGGAGCCTTGAATAAGTTCAAGTCCGGAGATTGCAATATCCTCGTTTGTACTGATGTGGCTAGTAGAGGGCTGGACATTCCAACAGTAGATGTGGTTATCAACTATGATGTTCCAACAAACTCCAAGGTAAGTCTTGTTTTGAACCTATATTTTTGGTGACATTTGGAACATTAATAAATAACAGTACTTGAGCTCATTTCTGCCTAATACGATGGTGAGAATCAGATGACTTGTTCAGATCCGTTTCAGTGGTTTGTATATATGTGTCTATGTAATTGGGGAGTCTGATCTTGGAGCTGTAGGATTATAATCATCGAGTGGGAAGAACTGCCCGTGCTGGGCGATCTGGGGTTGCCATTTCCCTTGTAAATCAATATGAGCTGAATCCGTTCCTTGCTATAGAGAACCGTATAGGTGAGATATGCGTATTGTCTTCATGTTTTCGCCTTTTCATCCTCTTTTAGGAACACTGTTGAAACGCAAAAATACAAATGTCTTAGGCATGAAGTTACCAGAGTATCCTGCGCGGGAAGAGGAAGTTCTTCTTCTGAAAGAGCGTGTTTGTGAGGCCATAAGATTAGCTGTAATGGTAAAAGCTTTACATTCAGTTTGTTAATAGAGGATTTTTTATGTGAATACTTGACTCTAAATTTAGTTCTCAAAGCAAGCAAGATTGCTCTAAAAGAAGACACTTGTTTGTGCTAATGGAAATTTGCATGTATATTCTTTTTTTATTTTATTAAAAAAGTATTTAGATTTTTAGAACAAACACTTCGAACATATTTTAATCTGATGTGATGACACTGTCATATCTTTATATTTTCGGGAGAAAAAAAGAAGAAATGGGGCGTTGATTTTTTCCATAACATAGAGGCACATCATATTTTCAAATTCATTTTTTCCCGTGTATTTAAGTATCACATTAGATCAAAGTATGTTTGAAATGTTTGCTTATGATTTGTTAGATTATAAATGACGTGGTAGACCGGGTTTACATATGAATGCCTCTTTAGTTCTTTAAATATTGGGTTAATACAATTTTTGGTCCTTGAATTTTTACTCAATTTTGGTTTTGGTCCCTGAACTTTCTAATAGCTGGTTTTGGTCTTTAAATTTTCGATCAATTTTGATCTTGGTCTTTGAACTTTATATTTGTGGTTTTGGTCCCTACACTTTGTGTCATTTATAACTATTGATCCCTACTTTTTTAAGTTTTTTTTTAAATTTAAGGACCAATGACCAAAGATGTTTGAAAGTTCAGGAACCAAGACCAAAATTGATTGAAAGTTTAAGGACTAAAACCATCGATGTTAAAGTTCAAGGACCAAAGCTAGAATTGATCAGAAGTTCAAAGACAAAAAATTCAGGGAATTAAACCAAAATTGAGTTAAAGTTTAAGGACTAAAAGTTGTATTATCCCTTAAATATTCAAAATCAAGTTTTGATAACATGCTGAAAAGTTTGAGTCTTGAGGTGTTGTATGTTATGAACTTATGATTAGTATTTTTAAAAGAATTTGATTTGATAGCGAGCCTCTGGCAAACTGTACCGCTTTTTGCCATCATCTGAGATTTCTATCTCTTTGAAGAAATTAATAAGATAATTGGCCTGGTTTAATTGAGTTACGCTTGTACTTTACTCAGCTGTTGGATGTATTTTCTCATGCAGATTATGAAAGAGAATGGAGAGAAGAGGAGATACCTGGGAGAAGACCATGAAGAAGGAGATACGGAGAATTATTTAGACCTCAAGGATAAAAAACCTTCCTGGAAGTACAAGAGAATATGTTACTGAAAGCTATTGTATGCGGGGTAGTTACGATATCTATCTTTAATATTTAATACTTATTTGTTGGTAGGAATTGGATTTTCTTAAAAGTTGCATCGCTCAATATCTTCGTATTGTGCCGTTTTGAATACTAAGGTACCACTCATTATGATGGTCGAGATGGTACCCGGTGTTTCATTGTGGCTGACCCATCAGTTTCGGTTTTTGTGTATGGAAGATTATTAACTTTTATTTATTTTATTAGTTTCATGAGATAACTTGATACTTTTAAACTTTGTTGATCAGTAGCTATCATATTCTATTTTGATTATTATTCAAGAGGCGAGGTTTTACTGAGAGACAATCTAATTACCTAATTATTTAATTTTAAATTATTGTGAGAAATAAAAAAATGCAAGATAAGTGTTTTAATATTTTACCGAGTGGGAAGAACTGCGCGTACAGGGCGGTCTGGAGTTGCCATTTCCCTTGTAAATCAAAATGAGCTGTTGTGGTATGTTCATATAGAGAATCGTATAGGTGAGATATGCGTATTGTCTTCATGTTTTTGCTTTTTCATCCTCTTGAAGGAACACTGTTGAAACGCAAAAATACAAATGTTTTAGATATGAAGTTGCCAGAGTATCCTGCGCAGGAAGAGGAAGTTCTTCTTATGAAAGAGCGTGTTTGTGAGGCCAGAAGATTAGCTGTAACGGTAAAAGCTTTACATTCAGTTTGTTAATAGAGGAGTTTTTATGTGAATACTTGACTTTAGATTTAGTTCTCGAAGCAAGCAAGATTGCTCAAAAAGACACTCGTCTGTGCTAATGGAAATTTGCATGTATATTCTTTTTTTATATATAAAAAAAAATTGTTTAGTTTTTTAGAACAAACACTTCAAACATACTTTAATCTGATGTGACATTATAAAATCTTTATATTTTCTGGAAAATAAAAAATTAAATGGGGCGTTGATTTTTTTTAGTAACATAGGGGTACATCATATTTTTAAATTCATTTTTTCCTTATTTAAGTATCATATCATATCAAAGTATGTTTGAAATGTTTGCTTATAATTGGTTAGACTATAAATGATGTGGTAGACCAGGTTCACACATGAATACCTCTTAGTTCTTTAAATATTCAAAATCAAGTTTTGATAAAAAAAAATGTTAAGAATATGCTGAAAAGTTTGAGTCTTGGGTTGTTGTACGTTATGATTAGTATTTTGTAAAAGAATTTGATGGGAAACCTGTGGTAAACTGTACCGGTTTTTGCCATCATCTGAGATTACTATCTCGTTTTGAATAAATTAATTGGCCTGGTTTAATTGAGTTACGCTTGTACTTTGCTCAGCTGTTGGATGTATTTTCTGATGCAGAGTATGAAAGAGAATGGAGAGAAGAGCAGATACCGGGGAGAAGACCATGAAGAAGGAGCCACGTCCAAACATTTAGGCCACAGGGATAGAAAACCTTCCAAGAAGTACAAGATCCGAAAGCTATTGTATGCGGGTAGTTACGTTATCTATCTTTAATATTTAATATTGGGGGTAAACAATACCTTTAGTCCTTATAGTTTGAGTCAATTTGGGTTTTAATCCCTATACTCTGTTTCTTTGGGTATTAATCCTTACAGTTTCATTCTTTTATGGGGTTAGTCCTTTTCTTTGATGATATGGCAAACACTGCTAATGTGGAAACTAACACTATGAATATTTTCTGAGATGGAAACACATATGGCCAAAATAGCTTACTTGGCATTTTTGAAATAAAAAAAGGAATTTAATCAAAACACAAAGCAATATAAAATCATCTTAATAATCTGAAATAAAAAGCGTGGATCATTATATATTGAGCTCCTATGAGAAAAGAGAAAAAGACGTCCACATTCAGGAAGGGATTTATCTGAAAACGGAGGTTTCAATTGTTCGTCTGAGTTTATATTACTAGCTGGGTAGCATATTCAATCACCACGCAGTGAAAATAAGCTCCAATGTCAGTTCAAAAAAAAAAAACTCCAATGTCTAGTTTTCAAGAACAGAACATAGCTAATCTTTCTTGAACAAACTCATCTACTAAAATAAAGAAGACAAATTCCATTATATAGCTTTGAGCAAACCGAAATTAAAAAAAAAAAAAATCAAAAAGCTGAATTGGTGTTTTAGAAACTCCTTAGAAGGAAAAATTCCATTATCACGATGGCCTTTCTTCTTGACCCAGCCCAAGATGTGATTACTTCTTCAACTTTACCAGCAAGGTCAATCGCTTATCGTCTCGTCCACCAAACCCAAGTGACAATAACCTCTCCGCCTTCACCCACTACAAATCGATCTTCCTCTTCTCCGCCGTGCCCTAGCCTGTGTTTCGGTTATGCTATGTCTTTTGAGGTTGTCAAGTTGTCCCTTGCATTTTGATTCATGGGTTCTTTTTTTAAAAAAAAAAGAAAAGAAAAGAAAAGAAAAATCCCAGTCAACTATTTTATCCATGTGTGTTTCTGTCTCAGAAAATATTCACAGAATTAGTGTCCACATCAGCTTTGTTTGCCATATCATCAAACAGAAGGATTAACCCCATAAAAGAATGAAACTACAAGGATTAATACTCAAAGAAACAAAGTATAGGGACTAAAACGTAAATTAACTCAAACTATAAGGACTAAAAGTATGGTTTATCCTTTAATATTTAATATTAATTTGTTGCCATGAGTTGGATTTTCTTAGAAGTTGCATCACTCAATATCTTCTTATTGTACCGTTTTGCATACTAAGGCACCACTCATTATGATAGCCGAGATGGACCCGGTGTTTTATTGTGTATGGAAGATTATCAACTTTTATTTATTTTTTTTGTTTCATGAGATCACTTGACACTTTTAAACTTTGTTGATCAGGTGCTATCATATTCTATTTTGATTATTATTCAAGAGGTGAGGTTTTACTGAGAGGTTATCTAATTACCTAATTATTTAATTTTAAATTAGTGAGAAATAAAAAATGAAAAATAAGTTTTAATATTTTGCCCCAAAAAAATTACAGAACAAATGAGATGAAAAAGAGATTTGTGTCGGAGTTTAGTATATGTCTAAGGTTTAGATATGAATCATGATTCCTTTGGACTGGTCTTCATGTTGGCGGTTTGTCTGTTGAGACTTGAGAGTCAGAGTGCTAATAATTCATTCTCGCCATGAACAAAATAAGAAAACTAGGGATGATTAAATTTTAATCACCAAAAGAGAATTTCTAAGTTCTTGCATTTATTTGGGATCTTCCCTATATGGTTTTAACATACTTGTACAGTTGTACTTAGATTTTTATAAAAAGGAGTTTTTATAATAAAAAAACTTTAAAATATAAGAAAATATCCAGAATATATCATATGCATAAAAATTACTTTTTGTAACAAATGGTTTTAAAACATTTATATATGTAGAGGAGAGTGTTCCGATCCATACATGTAAAATAATGGTCAATAAATGCTGGTAGATGGAAATAAACTTTAGAATTTAAGGGATCAATATTTGTGAATGTATACTTGATGCCCTTCATGCGAGGATCAGGAATAATTACAAGTGAGAGAATGGCACTATACTCACTCCAATATTTGTCAAACTTGATAAGCATGCTTTTAGCTGTAGATTGAATTACCAAATCAAGATGATTCAAATTCCTTTTCAGTAGTAACTCAATATTTGAAATCTATGAGAAATACTTGTTAGAAGTGGGATATGTTGACCCGGAAATTAAGTTTGTAATCATAGCAAATGGCTTCAAGAATGCACACATCGCCTCTGCTCTACCCCACTCTTCATTAGATGGACAATGAATATAGTTGGAGTCATTCAAAGCTAAGCTAGCAAAAGCACGATGATATCGAATAGCAATTTCAAGCATTGCATGTGTTGAATTCCATCTAGTCGGGACATCCAACCTTAAACCCACAGAATCATCTAGTGTGATTGCCTTACATATCTAATGCTTTCTCTAATCTTTTTCACAGCATCATCTGTTAAATTCAAACCATCTCGAACTATGAGATGTAAGATGTGGGCACAACATCTCACATGAAAAAACTCACCATCACAAATCAAGTGTTACTTAAATTTAAGTTCTCTTTCAATCTTTCTTGCATGATGAAATTCGCTGATGCATTATCCAAAGTAATAGAGAAGACTTTCTTTTCAATCTTCCAATCTACCAATATCTCATGAGCTCTTTTTGCCAATTCAACACCAATGTGTGGAGGCTCCATCCTAGAGAAGGAAAGTACTTTGCTATTGAGATGCCATTTCTCATCAACAAAGTGAGCAATCAAGCAAAGATCCTTCACTAGTTATTACAGTCCAACAATCAGAAGTTAAACATATTCTACTAGAACTCATCTATAACTTTTTCTTAAGGATCGCTTTTTGATCAAGGTAGAAATTCCAAACATGCTCACAACAATTTTTCTACAAATGCTCTTATAATCAGGATTCAAATATGAGTGCAAATCCCTAATGCCATCATGCTCAACAAAAAAATAAGGAAGAATGTGTCTGATGATGGAATATGCAATCTTTTCTCGAACTATGCTTTGATCATTTTTTTGAAAATGACAGGAAAATACACAAGATGGGGGGTGAATTGTGTATCTTAAAAATTTTGAAAACTGAAATAGAATAAAAAACATTGAATTTATATGGTTCGGTCCAACTCTTGACCTAAGTCCAGTTCTCCAACCAAGTTGGGTTCCATTAGTGAATCAGGACTACAACATGTTCCTGAAGACTTTTACACCACAGAGAATTTTCTCAGTAAGATCTCACTATCTCACCAAATTCTCTCCCACTTATACTTTGTAATATTACAACCCTTTCCTCTAGGATCCCACTATCTCAAGAAAATCACTCAAAGAAAAATGATTAAGGATTGACAAGCTGGCTCACTCACTGAGCTGATAAAAATTGCAGTTTGAAGAACAGGTGAGAGAACTCAGAATACTTGGATTGAATGCAATATGAATTGGAAGTTGAGTAGCACTTAATTCTCTGCCAACCAAGTTTGGGCTTCAAATGCTTTTATAGTTCCTTTTAGAAATTTGCCCATTGTAGCTTCTGAGTTGATCTGGAATTGTCTTTGTCAGAGAAGGATGACTGGAGTGTTAGAGTGGATTTAGTCATTGCATTTAATGCTCCAAGATGACTATGTGTTGTATGAAACTGCTTCTCTCTTTCTTTCTTTCTGGATTTTGCCTTTGTCCAGTGTAATGGCTTCTTGAGCCACTGTGTCTGAGAGGTTTAGCTTGGCTGTGTGTCTAACGTAAACTTCCTGAAATAGACAATGCAAAACTTCCCAAATATAAAGTAAGTGAAGCATAAGAGAAGTAATTAATTTTTGAAATCTTGAGTTTAGCAATCGATGGTAAGTTGTCAATCAATTGATCTCTTTAGTCATCAATCGATTGCTTTCCGATTGCCCGCAATACTCGATGAATATGTCATTTTATCAATCAAAATATAAGTACAATAATCGATGTCACAGGTTTCCCATTGATTTCCTATCCTTCTATCAATGGCTTCCACTTTCCTTAAACTTGAGTAACAATCGATTGCTTTCAGATTGTTGCCGCCAATCGATTGCCTTTCTTTCCATCGATTGCTCTTTTGTTTGATCACTTTGAAAACTTAAGATAAACAATCGATGTCAGTGGTAAATAATTGATTGAAACTGGCCATCGATTGTTGAGTCACAACTTCAATCGATTGGCTCTGAGGGTTATCGATTGCTCCTTAACTTAGTCTTAAAAAATTGTTTCAAAATATTTTTTTAAGTTACCATAATTTTCATAACCTAAGTCATATTTAGTTATCATCAAAATCTGAGTTTCAACATTTTTCTAGATCTTAAAGCCCCTGCATGATCTATCATCATGTTCTTAACATCCATGTATTTTGGGGTTTGTTTACAATCTTTATAATAACGTCGAAGCGTAGAAGTCCCACAATTCTTGCTTCCCACAACATATTCTTGTCCACATGCATTATATTTAGCTTTTTCTTTCCCATCTACTTTGCCTATTCTTGTAAAGTATTTCCGAATCTTAGAAGTATTTTTCCTTACCTTTTTACCTTCACCATCTTCTCCCCCACAAGATTGTTGTCCCAATTTTTTTGGCTCAACCACACTAGCATCATCATCAAATTCAATTGAGTTGTCGTTGTCATCATCAACACTGCCAATAATATGCTTTTTTCTCTTCTCCCTATTTGATGCTGAAGCCATTTTCTACTGCAACAAAAATAACAATAACCTTTTACATCACTAGGACTTCCTTGTACTCTCAAATAAAATAACACAATATGCAAAACATATTCTCTATTAGTATTTTTCAACAATAGTATGCCTAAGATCATAAAACTACTAGCAAGCCTTCCATTTTCACACAGTAATCTAGCTCTTTACACACAAATATTGATCTGAAACACCATATAGCAGAACAAAGCACAAGAGTAATATTAATAATAAAATTTATATACAATAATCTAGCTCTTTACACACAAAAGGAAGCAGTATACGTCTTTCATGGTAGAAGGCAAAAAACTGCATATCTAAGCTTCCCAAAAACACTTTAAGATCACCTAAATCCCTATTACATAAAATTCAGCAGAACCTAAACTCCTAAAGAAGGCATACACTTGGAAGATTCAAAATCATCATCAAGTTGAAACAGAATATCCCTCAAAATCATCATCAAGATGTCACAAATTCTAATGATGTTGAATCTGGAAACAAGAATCAAGAACGACATATGCACAAGAACTGTGGAAGAGTAAGCAATCAGACTACTACGAAGCTTGACATAATTACAACAAAAATTGAAGGAAACAAGAATCAAAACAAAAAACCCTAAAATTGAATCAAAAAATTGAGTAAGTCTTACCTGGAGTTGGCTCTGGATTCTGGAAGATGGTGGATGAAAGATGGCACCAGAGATCGAGAGGAAGGAGAGTCGGAGTGAGGTAGTGAGGTTAGGAGAGAATGGTTTCAGCAAAAACGGAAGTTGGATCACTTGGAATGGTTTCAGTACTACATGGTCAGGAACATGAAGAAGTTAATGCAGAAATTTGAGGTGCAAGACAGTGATGATGATGAGCTAGAGAACAGAAGAAAGGGTGTCGAAGAGGTGAGACATAGGACAGAACGTAATAAGGCACCAGTAGCTGCTGTTGATGATGATGGTGATGATTCAGATGAGGATGGGGATAGTTCTTGGGATGAGGCGGAGTGTTGATCTGTTTTGCTTTTGTTGTTTTGTTTTAGGGTGTTTATTTGTTTTATTTAGTGTTTTTGATTTTTATTTGTAGACTTGTTTTCCTGTGAGCTACTGATGGCTCAATATCACTGATTTGGGGCTATTGATGGCTCCCAATTTTTGACACCTGTTGTTTGGATTTGTGCTTACTGTGTATATATATACAGGTTGTTTTGTTATACCTCTTGCTGTGATCTATTATTGTTTCATGCTTGCTCATTTCCTTTACTTGTTCAACAGTGAGGACACTGTTTGGTCTAAGTTTGGGGGAAAGAAGTGGTATATATTTTGGAAATTTTTATTGTGAATAATGAGTGCACAGGGATATACTAATTTTGATTTGAATGATGAATGTGTGAGAGTCCATTACCGAACTAAAGTTGTTGCATTTATGTGATGACTTAACTGTGAGCTTGCTTGAAACTGGTGTGAAAGTTTAATGATTAAAACAAGTTGCTTGACTTGATGATAGGTAGAAAAATTAGACATGTATGCCTTGTATGAAATGAATTGTGATATTAAAGCTGGTCTTTTCTTGATTCTTTTGAGTAAAACTGAGCACAATTGAAGTGAGAGTTTATTTGATGGGTTGTATGAAGGAAAATTTATGGTAAACTAATTTATGTGTTTGTTTTCATTTGATTATTTCAAAAATCCTTTTTGGAAAAACTGCAATATTCTTGGCAAGTTTCATGTGATTTTCGAAAAATGATAAATGCAGTTCTTTAAATGTGTTTGGGCCTTTCAAGCTAACATTGATAATATTTCTCCCATTTGATCCTAATTTTTGAGCCTGAAAGAAAGATCAAAACTTTGTCTTTTGAAAAACCCACTTAACATCCTAAACTTTCAAGCCTAAAAAACCATGAAATTACCTTGCTTTGATATAATAAAATTGGTTTAACATGAGAGATGCAAAGTGGAAGAAGATCAAAAATTTTGTATGGACCAAGCCATATATGTATAAAAAAAAGTGAAAAATATAAAAAAGGAAGAAAAGAGTATCCAATAAGGCTTGGTGGGAAATATCAAATTAACTCAAATAAAGAAAGAAGAGGTTGAGAATCTAAAAAGCTCGTAAATTTCATTATCTTAAAGCTTTTGTATATATCCACATTCCCTTTCATTTCATGTACCCCTTAACCATGGCCAAGTTACAAGCCTGGAAAACCTTTTGATTGTAAAGTCATGTGACTTAAGTTGTGAGTGGAGAAGGGTGAAGGAAAGGGGGGCAAAATTTGAAAAGTTAGAACTTAAACATGAGTTGGGGTATTACAAGTGACTAGAACAAAACCCGAAAAAATTCTCTCTTGGCTCCACCACACACACTATCTCAAGAAATCTTTGAAACGCTTGTTTTTAATGTCATGAAGCATTCATCTTTGCATACATTCTATATTTTCTATCAATCAAATGGAAAAGAGTAACATATGAGAACAAGCATTTCAACTAAAGTAAAGTGAGCATGCGGTCAATTTCATGGATTTCTTAAAAATTGCTTGAGGACAAGCAAGAACTTAAATTTGGGGGAGTGATAAGCTCCATAATTTCACATATTTTTCCCATACTTGTACATGATTTTGAGATAATAGTTTTGAATAGTATACAAAAACTCATAGAAAAAGATGAAAAAAAGAAAGATTTACATGTGTGTGAAATTTGGAGTTTAATGAATATACATTTGAGTGATTTTTAGAACTCGTCAACCCACCCTCTTGTATAGGAAGAGGTGGAAAAGTGCAAAGAGCTAAGAAAGACCTGGAGCAACAAAAGAGAAGCAAAGGATTTAGAGACAAGGCAAATGAAAGAACCAAAAGGAGCTAAAAAGGGGAACTCAAACACGGCGAGTGAAGTTTGTTGTTTGCCGTGGGTTCGCCATGGAGAACTCACAGCGAGTGACCCACGCTGCTATGCGTTTTGATTAAAATTGGACGGATTTCAAAGAGATATACCTAGGTTTTCAAGCTAGAACGATCATAACACACTTAGAGGCAGTTTTCTAGGGTTGGGTGCCACTTAAGAGAGCTTGGTGGTGCTTGGAAGATTGAAGATTGGATTTGGAGAATATTGACGAGATTTAAGCTTCTTCCTTCTTGGTTTTCATTCTCCTCCTTTTCTCCTCATTTTCATATAATGAACTCTTGTTTAGCTATTGCTTGTTGCTTTAGTTTCATTTATGTATAATTAAAACCCCTCTCTATGGTTACTTTGAACCATTTTATGGATTGAACTATGTATTTCCCTCTTTTAATGCTATGAATCAAAGTTATGTGTGGATTTTCATCTTGCTCTTTCTTCGACAAGAGCTTGATCACCACTTGCTTTGTTAAATGAAATATGGCTTGAGAAAGTGTATTTTGTTTTAGAAATTGGATGAAATCATGTTGGGCTTGAAATTTATGATTTTAAATGGATGGTTAGTTGGTAACGTAGAGATATAATTATTGTTGTCAAACTCGCGAGTTGACTCTCTGATTTTACCGTTTTTACGGCTCTATCTAACCAAAATGTGTTGCGAGTCACTTAAATTCGTCCTAACTGTAAACTCGGTAAAAACACGCCGAAGTTACTGTTTTTACGTTTCTACCTTATGAAAAATTGTGTTAACTTGCTATAAATCTCATGTTACTTATTTCTATTAGACCATATTCAATGAATTTAAATATAAATTTTATAGAAATTTCTTTATTGAGTTAGATAAAGTATGAATGTTGATATATTTAATATCAACTATTTATATTTAAAACATATTCAAGTCAAATTATTGTTGTTTTTTTGTATTTCTTATCTAATTATATACTGGAAAAACATATTTATTAATAAAGGTAAACTCTTACGAGTATACGATTCGAGTTTACGATCCGATTTTATGTTCTTTTCACGAGTTTACTTAAACTCATGAGTTTGACAACCTTGGATATAATTACTAACCTAGCATTGTCATTAGGAGGTTGGTAGGGAATCATAACTTGCATTAATTGTGGCAAGAGATTGTACAATTAATGCAAGTATAAATTTGAACTTGACTTGAGAAAGCTTTTTCAAATGCATAAAGAACCTTAGACTCACACATAGTTTCATTAGGATGCTAATAAAGAGGAAATTTAATTAGTTCATGAAGTTTAATAAGGATAATTAGCTCTAGACATTTCTTATAATTGACCAAGTGTGTTTACAATCATTTTTCCTTTTTATCATCATTTGCAACTTAAATTTTATTTCAACTCAATTTCTGAATTTTTCTTACACATTTTCAATTAAGAGCTTAATTAGTGCTAATTAACTTACTTAAACCACAATCCTTACAGAACGACACTTTTAAACTATACAACTCTTTGAGGATCCTTTCGCTTACAGTAAAGACCCGAAAATGGCTGTCAAGTCAGCACCCTAGAAGAATGAACAGAAAGTCTATCATTATCCAGAGGAGAGGTTTCTGCCTTGTCCAGTGCCCTGAATATACATAAAAAATGGATGCAAATTAATATAATAATAGGAAACAAAAGGACAACTTATACATTTATAAACTCCATAACCCTATTGGTCTTGCCATTTGACCCCAGTATATTAGTCTCTCATAAATCTACATGCCAAGAACACTCTCAGCCTAAGGACCGTAAAAAGGATAAATTAACAGGGATAAATATCAAATTTTCATGCAGCATCAGACAGTTCTGATTCATTTCTATTATGCACAGAAACAGGATATAGGAATAGCGTGATATAAAAGCATGACACAGTGAAAGACGAGCAGACTAGCTCCCATCCCCACTTAATCATTAGAATATGGAAATAGCATAAAGGGAAAAGGAAAATGAGTCATTATATTTTATGTGTTGGAATTAGATTATAAAAGTGCCAGAGATTTTGCTCCATGCGCAATACTAGATACCTGATCTGACGCTTCAGCACCCAGAATAGGTCTTTCCAAAGGTGCAGCACATTTTACAAAAGGGTGTTCCAATAGTTGCTGGGCCGAAGGACGATCAAGTGGGTTACGTTGTAGACATTTCCGAACAAAATCCTTTCCTTCATTTGATAGGTCATCTGGGATTGTTGGGAGTTCCTTGCTATTACCAATCTTAAACATGGCAGCAACCTGTTGAGAAGAATAATCAATTAGCATACTTGCAATACCAAAAACTTGTGTTTGTGTGCACATGGTCCCAGACTAGCCATGTTACTAAAGACTTTATGAATTTATGAATGATCCTCTATCTACGATTTGATTTCTACATATGCTAATGCCATAACTTCCCACCATTTCCTTCATAATTATGGTTTAAAAAATCAAAATATTATTTCTAGAACACACACAGAGAGAGAGAGAGAGAGAGAGAGAGAGAGAGAGAGAGAGAGAGAGAGAGAGAGAGAGAGAGAGAGAGAGAGAGAGAGAGAGTGCGTGCGTGAGAGCATTCACGTGAGAGGAGAAAATGTAAGGGATGCAAAAACAACTACCCCTTCATACTGACTCCAAGGAGGCTTAGTTGTGGCCATTTCCAAAACTGTGCAACCAAGACTCCATATATCCACAGCAAGGTTGCAACCACTGGAGTTCTTTATGACCTAGATAAAAAGAAAGTGAAGACACTGATGAACAATACTATAATATAAATATAATTATATGCAAGGAGAAATTGAACCTAAAAGAGGAAATATATATAACCTCAGGAGCCATCCAATAAGGACTTCCCCTGAATGATAATGGACTTGACTGCCTTATTATCTGCACGCCATACAAGGTATAAGATAGACAAACAGAATAAATCAAGAAATTTCACTTTAACTGTACCATAAGCAGGAAATGAAAAGAGAGAGATATGTTATTTCCAACTGCAATACAATTAGCAATGATAGCAGTTGTGGGTAGTTTTGTGAATTAGGAAAAAAAAAGTAAGACTCAAGAATATTAAACAAGCAAAAAATCAGCTAATTGGTAGTTCTCTACAACATGGAATGCAGAGATCATGATGAATGATACAGTTGCAAACGAATGGCGGTTCTAGGCTGTTCTTGAATTGCCCTATCGACTTTCTACCTTCTCTTTTACATAGTTCTTGTATCTACCATTCTCTATTTTAGATAGAAATAATGTTTTCCTGTTCCTTTGTTTTGCCTTTATTAGTTACCCTCAGTATACTTGCAAAACTTCAGTTGCCCACCGGCATCTTCTCATGACAATTGCAATTAACCCTTCTGAGCAGCCAGAATCATCAAGAGTATTGGATTGTGTTAGTGAGTTTGATCCTTAACTCATGATATAAGCAAGCACCAGAATGAAACTTACATATCTAACCGATTTAGCTTCAAAACAGATATCAAGGATGGTAACTATCTCATAACTTACATGTTTTGCCATGCCAAAGTCTGCCAACTTGATAACCTGTCCATTTTGATCTACAAGTATATTTTCTCCCTTGATGTCCCTTTACAAAGTAAACACAATGTTGGCGATAGATGTGTCAGTCATTTAGAAAAATGACATTATACAGCAAATCATGAGTATAACCATCAAGAGCATGAATAGACAACACAATTCACCTGTGAACAATATTTTTAGCATGTAAATAAGCAAGCCCCGACAAAATTTGTTGAGTATAGTTGCGGATAACTACTTCACCAAATTCCCCATATTCTTGAAGAAGTTTATATATGGAGCCTCCAGATACATACTCCAGGTATATGCAAAGCTTGTCGTCTACCTGTTCAAGAATATTATTTACAGCTTCTATAAGTAAAGTACAAAACATGTATTGTTAAGATTTTTACTGCTGCGTCTCAATTCAACCACCTGTAATTAATAACTTTTAACCAGACATTTTTTAACCTATTAGCTTTAAATAAATTATAAATGGAAGATCAAACTTACCGTTTCAGAACCATAATACTGCACAATGTTGGGATGCCGTAAACGACTTAATAGAGCAATTTCCTGCAGAAAGTTCATAATGAGATCTCTATAAGTAGGTAAACTTTAAAACATACTAGAAGCTGTTATACTGCTAATAAAGATAAGGGATCATTCACCCAGATGAAAATATCCTACATCTAAAAGGGGATCAAATCACCTGCATTAATTGCTCAGCACTCTCCTTGGACTTGGCATCATCTGAAAACAATGTCACCTCCTTCATTGCACACATATCACCGCTTTCACTATGAGGGACAAACAATTTCATTTCAGTATATGTAATATAATGCATACATGGAAAAAAAATAAAATATCTTTCAATTGGTTTGTAATGAATTAAGAACTTGTTGTCTAAAATACATACCTATTGAAACCAACATAGACATTTCCAGATGAGCCTAGTCCCAGCAGCTTTCCCTTTTTCCATCGAGAGCCAGGGCTGAAAGGATCATCAGCTCTTCCTGGACTTCTTGACATGGATGGAGATGTCGCTGCTGAATTCGAATGAGAGAAAGGTGAGGAAAGGAATTCGTAACTGTTAGGGGCGGAAGAGGCAGACGATGACTCTGTGATTCAGTGGGTGTTGGAGCTGTGCCCAGAACCAATAAAATTGACCTCCGAATATTGCTTTCCAACCCAAAAAGCAGAGCTCAGCACTTATTCTGTGCCAAATGTTCTCAATGGACTTCTTTCGATGGACTTGACTTGGAGCAGCCAGGAGCACTAAAGAGAGCACCATGTGGAGTAGTAGAGCTGGTAATTTGAGCGGGCACGACTAGCTTTGATTGTGGAGGTTTCAGAAGGGAATCGAGTTTTTTGGACTCGTCCTGTAGGGCTGAAGGCTTCAAAGGGCCGACCCGTCTCATATTTTTTTTAAAAGAAAAAATAAAAACCCTAAATATAAATATTATTTATATAAATATATGATTGGAATTGAATTATAACTTTCTGGCTGAACAGACTTTTTAAAGAAAGGAATATGTGTTGGGCTGAAACTATTAGATGGAAGTTTTGCTCGTATCTAATACAATTTTTTGGCCCACTATTAATGAACCTTATTTTTGTCGTGCATGTTTTTTTTCGTATCTCCTAATTCATGTTATATATAACAATTACTCACATTTTACACTTGCAACTACTCATTGTTAAGTCTTTTGTCTTCATCATGGTTAACCCAAATCGAATACTATATATTTAGTAGTTGGATTTATTCATTTTCACCTAACGTTGTTCCTTTTATTTTTCCTAAAATTTGTCCCACACAACTGCTTTTTCACTGAAGTTATTCATTAAACATTTAACCTAAACTGTTCTAAACAATACTGCTTACCATGCACAGACTATTTTGGTCTTACAATTAATATGTTATGTTAGTACATATGAATTACTGATAAATAAATTGTCAGTAGTTGCTTTTAAAATTTCATATCAATTTTGTCATGTTTTATTTTTTGTATTCCATCATTTTTATATTATCATGTTAATTACTATTACTGGTGGTGGTCCCAATGTTGCTGCTTAGTATTTAATATGGTTACTTAGTTTATTTTGTGTGACTTATTTAAAAATATGGACAATATTTATTAGTGTTTGTTGCTTGTTGGTGTTTTTATTGTAACTTAAAATTTATATTTGTATTTATAATAAAGATTTTATTACTTTAATTTTTTTCTATGGAAAAATATTGAAAAATAGTGTATCGGCGCTAATTAGGCCGGGTCAGCCCTGAGCTCTGCCATTCGAGGGACAAGCTTTGAAAAACAAGGATATTTATATTAACTAGGCTTTTCGGGCCGGCCCTTTTAAGACCCTGACCTTTGAAGAGCCAGGGCCGACCTTGATTACCAGCTCTACTCACACTATGATCGCTTAAAGTTCTCCATTTGGGGGATGCGGGAGCTACATGATTACTCTGAATGTTTGCTGGCTTTTTGGTGTGTGTTTGGATAGATTCCAAACATACCATTCAATGCTAGAAGCAACTTCTGGCTTCTTCTTTTGTTTTTTCTTTTTTTTTTTACTTTTGTTTTTGTTTGGAACAAGCATTCCCACCCGCGCGTTGCGCGGAAGCATTCACTTATTACTCCTCGCTCAAAACGTATGAAAAGAAAAAAAATTAAACTTAATGTAATGGGAGCACTATTTTCTTCGCCAAAAAACTTGTGACCCGTTTTATGTGTGTATTAGATTCACAACTTGTATATCAAAAACAGAAACTTGATTTTATCCCCAAGTAAATGTCAACGAAATGCCACGTCAAGACAAGAAAAGAGAAGCAACAGGAGAGCAAGTGTCCACACATGAATTCCTACTCTTTGTGAGTAAAATATCAATATGGACAGTATTATGTGGAAACAAACGATCTAGGAAAAAGGGAGGGCCTGCATATTTACGCAGCTCAAAAAAAAGTCACAGATTAGTAAACATAAAAAAGGCCCAAAAAATAAAGGTAACGGCCCAAACAACTCCCAACTTCTATGTTAGGGACAGTTAGTAGAATAAAACCAAAATAATGTTGAAGGTGACATGTAAAAAGTCCAACATAGGCACATGTCAATTATAAATAGCTCAACATGTTTCAAAAATTGCAAGCCACCTAGCCATGCAAAGAAGATGACAGATTGCATCATGAACCCATTGGTCCAATCGTTAGCTGACAGCATTAGATTATTAAAATTGTTACATGGCACCTTACAAATAACCCATGTGTACCAAGAATAGTACTCTAATAAGAAATATGGTTATAAATAATACCCATAGATTGCATTCAGAGAACGATTTCCATTCAAAATCTCTACAACTGTATATGATCAACGTCTTTGCCAATTTTGAAGAGAGATTTTACAGGTTAGCTGCAATTTGTAAAATCTTGAAGGTAACTTATTTATAATGTCCGAAATTAGGATAACAATTTATTGCTTTAATTAATGTTCGGTTGGTGTTATATTAAACACAAAAAAGTTAAGATGTACTGACCAAGGGCTATCATATTGTGGTTTTCTGGTAAAATATTTCAGATTTATCTCATAAATGTAAAATGGGCTGTATGAAATCAAAGAGGCCCATGTGATTGAGTAATTGGAAAATTTTATGGTTACAGTACTTCTAACTTCCGACAAGTACACCAATGAATTCCTTTCCAAACAATTAGCAGAGGCGTTTTACCCATTTCAGACCATCCATTACGAAAATGGAAGACTGCACTTTAATTTTATGAACGAAATGGGTGCGGAGGAAAGGATGACATGATCTATAGAATGAGTATCCTTTCTTACATGCAGCTTGATCTCCAATCGAGGTAAACACTTTATCTTCTTGATGAATTTACGACAACTGCAATTTACTAAACCTCCCAAACATAGCAGACTTCACACCAGTAAAACCAAAGTCAAATTTAGATGCCTGTGAGTAATTTGATGAATTGGGAGCTGGATCAATTCGATATATGACAACATTTTTTGATTTACAACAGCCTTCTAAGAACGTCCGAATCCATCGCCACATACATAGACGTTCATCGAAGCAAAATTCAAGCATTTCGAAGAAACATTGAGATACCAGTTACAGATAAGTCCTCTACAACAGATATCTTATAAAAGTTTTGTACACCTAGAAATCCCTAATTACTATTAATGACTACAGACTACAACAGTCTTGCGTATAGCTGTAAAATGGCAAGCAAAAAATTATTTTCTCCACTCTAAGTTTGCAAGCCCACCGTATTTGTTACTAATCATATTTCTGGTTTGCTACTGATAGGTTCGACGGCCAAAAGTAAAAAAGATAACGTGTAAAATGGGAGATTCACGTACAGAATCAGATTGTTATCAGCAACTTCACTTTGAGTTTACACTAAAGGTATGACCATCAATTCATCTAACCAACTATATGTTCATTAATCAGCTTATTATTATGAAACTGCAAGACTGTGTTTGTTAATCCACATAATTAATAGTGCAAGCACATAATGCAGTACCCAAGTATAGCATTAGACCTTGCATATATTGACAAAAGACTCAATAAAGTTGTTAAAGCCTCCACCTAATTGAAAATAACAGTCAATATATGGCAACAACAGATACTACAAATCCATCATCATAATACATTAAAGCACAAATGATCAGAAATGCTTACTTAATAGAAAGACTGAATACAAAACATCCCTTACATAAAAGGTAACTGCTGCACTTATAACTTGGGCCACATTTCCTTACTTCAGTTCATGACCAAATAGGACTCTAGTGGCTCCAAAAAGTGAACATATAAGTGGACCACCTACATCAGTTTGTATAGCAGATAAGTAATGTGTCAACATAGATATTTGGAATTGTATCATAGAAGCAGTAACAACAAAGTATCACGCATAAACATACAATGTTCCTTGTAGAGCCCACCCATAGCATATTGAACAGTAACCAATTCCCCAACTTGGACTTGCAAAGCTTGAATCTTGGCTAGTGTAGCATCAGCACATTGATCGTAAAGCTGTATTTTGACTTCATTACATGACCTGAAACGAATAAACAGGGGCTTCGTTATGATTAACATTTAAACTGTAAATCAAAATTGATATAAATCAATAGCAAGAGATGACACGAAGCCTATACATAGTGCCATCAGCAGTAACCTCTCCAATAAGTATGGTCAGTTGCTTCATATAAACACCAACAACCTTAATAGGATGGAATTTGCAATGAAATAGGTCCTTCCTTCAACAAAATCTTTTGTGTACCGATCAAAAAGGGCTTTGTTCAGAACTGATGCCTGTATCTTGGTCCCCTGCGAAAGTAAAACGAAATCAATTGAATGGCCAAGCTTATAAATAAGAAAAATACATTGGATGAATGCAAGAAAACATTACTTACCACCTGATCAGATAACAACATGGAAATACATAAAACTTCAGATGGTGAATCCTTGTGATAGACATTCCACTTACGAATTACCCTTGCAACTATCCTCCACCTATCCTTACTCTCATTAACTTCTTCTAAAAGGGATACCTTTGATGAAGCCATCGTGGTTTAATGAACTGTTATCACTGATATTGTAATTCAGACAAGTGTGACAAACTCAACAACATGAACCAAATTTATAGACGGCCTTAGCCGTATGAGGTTATTGGTACATTGCCACACAAAAGCAATATCCCGAACTAAAAGGATCACAATCATGTCATAAGATTTCTCATATCTAACCACAATATCTACATCTTATTTAATCACATCTCAAACCATACCTCGCTGAAAAACATGACCAACTCTGCTACAGCCATGACTAACAGATAGACAATCCTGCTGTTTCAATAAGGAACACGTCAACACAGTAAAAACTCAAGATGTCATTCCCTTCCAATCACTGATTGTCTTCCACTACACGAAATACAAAAATAGCAGTGATTCACCCTCGAGCCACTAACTATATTGAATAAAAGATATTATCTGATCCATTTTTATAGATGTCAGATCTAATATATCTGACATCTCACCATTAAAGCTACATCAAATCACAAACAACTCCATCCATGCCTCAGCTGATAAAAAAATGACGGTCTTATAGCCATTCCTAAAAGGTTAAATCACTTATATTTAAATACTGCAGCTTCACGCCAATAACTATATTGAACAAAATTATATATATATATATATAAAAGCTGTTATAAACCCAAGATAAACAAATATATATACATATATAAATATAAATAATACATGATAAGTTAACATCACATCCTAAGATATATGATATCTTAACATTAAAGCTGGATCAAATCATAAAGAACTCCCTCCATACCTCAGCTTCTAAAAATGTCACCGTATTACAACTATGCCTACCAGGTAACATCACTGATAAGAAAAAGCAGTATACCTAATTCGTCTTTCTAGCTAAACTTCAGCCTCGAGCCACTAAATATAAAGAAAAACAAATATTTTTCCTATTACAAAAATACTGCCATCCATACTCAAATTGTATTCATATGATCTAAAGCCCCTAAACAGCTTAAAATGTGACAATCATCATTATTAAATTCCAATGCACACAATTTAATTGCACATTAGACAGTTTTTTTTTTCAACGTAACTGTAATTTACATATTACATTCGCATATAAGTAAGGCCAAATGGTAACGATAACACCATGATCAATACGCGGAACGCTGAATTATAATAACATGTTTCAACACTTTCGCATATAAGTAAGGCCAAATGGTAATGATAACTGATACTTCATTTTTGAACACTTATGCATTAACGGTTACATTGAACAACCAATCAAAAGCATTTAAGTAAAACAACTTTGATGCATCCACCTTAATTACATTGTAACCATCCAAACTACAACATGACCACGTATTAGCCATAGTAGTTCTTACATCAAAATAGAAATAACTAACTGCTAACATAACCCTCATAACAGATCATTCACTCTCCGCACTTTGAAGCAAGGCCCTCCTCAATGGAAGTAATTCATATTCCTTAGGGTCCCAAAAAACTGTTGTTGCAGAGCAGTAGCTAGTCAACCAAACGCGTTCTGCATTCAAAGTTAACACACTTGATGATTGACAATCAATTATAACAAACAAACTAAAGCCAAACTAACTTTGAATACATTACCTTCAACTCTCTTAACCATTGCAAACTGGACCAACACCACAAGGTTATCAACCAACTTGTATGGCTGGTATAGTTCCCAAGCAGATTTTGCGGCATCACCATACAACTTGCAACGAATTACTCTTCCCCTGCATTAGAATCTTATCATAAAGTGTAATAAAAAATTCCAATATAGCAAATTGTTTATGATGTGCACACTCACTCATAATCCTTAATATAGAATGGCAGCACTCGAGTAATCAGTCCCTTCTTTTTTGCAAAATCAAACTCTCCCATGTCTATCATCAGCCCACAAATGTCTAACAATTTGTACACATCGTTACCGATCATAAATAAAGTCATATGTCATTTAAATGATCAAGTAAAATAACAGTGCTGTGAAAAATATATATAACACTATAGAATCATATTAAAACAAACTACCTCTTATCCTTAGTTCAGGCCAACGCTCACGTTGAATGGCCTGGACAGATTTCAACATGAAATAATGCTCTTTCATTAGGACATAACTTTGCTTCACAGACGTGTTAGGCAACAACCTAATATGGTAATGCCTATTAAATCCTTCGCCTCCATGCCTAACAGAAAAATTCTCAATCCAATAGCTATTACCAGCACGCAACTTATTAGAAAAACGATTGATAGAGCCATCTCCTTCCAAACGAATGAGCATCATGGTACCCTACAAATCCAAAACAAATATACCATCATACACAATATTGTATTAAAGTGATGAATAGAAAGAATGATTCATACATACATGCTCATCAAATACAACAACATCAATAGCCACAAGAACTTTGGGCCAGCCACAGTCCCTTTCATAGACATCAAAGTCCGTCCTAGGAAACACCTTCTCAGCTTTCACAAGAACCTTACATGCTTCTTCACCGGGGTGCACATCATCCAACATATTATAGCGAAAAGCCATTGGTGCAATAACATTGAACAGAGAGAAACAAAAACAAATCGAGAGAATAGTCTGAAATTCAAAGGTGTGTATGTTTAAATACTGCATAACCTGTTACTATTTAATTTTTATAATTTTTTAATGTGAAAATACAATACAACCATCCAACCTAACACACAAGCCTACAACTTTGATTCAGAATGGCTAGAGAACAGTAGCAAAGTAGATATAGAAACAGTGCTGTGAACAGGAAACGATCAACACATTTTTAATATATATAGATGATGGGATAAAAGAAGGACTTTTGGGTTCATAGTACGATTTGTAGAGAAGCCACAATTTGATGCTTCTGCGGTGGAGAAGTGCAGTGGGAGAAGGAGAAAATACTGCATTGATTTTAATTGGGTAAGAAAATTAAATTACTAAACCCTCAAAATTTTTAAATAAGATATTTTTTTTGATATAAAATTTTATTTTGTCTTCAAAAATTTACCATAATAATCTCTAACTATTTTCTCCTGCTATATCCTTCTTTGAACCAAAAATATAATTTATTCCAAATTATTTTCCTTAAAATAAGGGAGAAATTAAGCCTTTAAAATCCTCCCAAAAAAAAGCCCAAAATTTCACTTATTCTTTCTAAACTATAAGAATATATGCATAATATATATATATATTATTTAATAACAATAATGTACTTTTTAGTAATTTTTATCTAAACTTGCTTTTTAAAATAATCATCCACACATATTTCTAAAAGTTAGATTAAAAAAAAAGTCACTTCTATCATCACAAATCCGAACATAAATCACTTCACGCAATCTAACTTTTATCCAACTTTACTTCTGAAAAAGTCATATTGAAAAAAAATTAGTTTTCCACCGCTAGTCCAAACACACCCTTGACCTCTTTTGAATTTAGTTGCAAACCAGTAGATGATTGATCCTTGAGCAGTAAACTTCAGAAATAGAGCAACATTTTTGTCAAGGGCAACTAAAAAATAAAGAAATTTAAATGCAATCCATATCACATATCCATAACCAAGACACCCATATGTAACAAAATACTATTCAATTCAGTGGCATTATGGTGATTGTTTCTTGTGACTATGAAATGATAATATAATTAGAAATAGAGTTAGTTTATTTGGTTAATGGGTAGAGTACCAACTACTTAACTAAGGGGATTAATTATCTTATTATATTTTGGGATTATTATCAGGTTTTGGGGCTACTAAGACTGAACTGGGTTTAATGAGCTTATTTTTAATTAGGCCTAAATATAATATTAATCAGGTCATTATATAAACTTGATTAGGACATATTATTTTTAAGTGTTGCATTATGAATGATAATTAAGTTTCTTTTGTTCTTGACAGCTGCCTTCTTTTTCTCACAACCCTCTATGGTTTCTTGTTCTTGAACCCTTTAAATTTCTGCTCTTCTTCTACCCTTTTCTCTTAATTTCTTTAATACAAAATATTAATCATGTATCAGTGGCATCAGAGCCATTCTTTCCTTGGCCTTCCACTGCATTTGCACAAAAAAATACAAACAGAAAAAATTGAAGCTAGTCGTTTCTTGGCCTTTACCGCATGCTCTTCTCTGTTTTAGATTCGAGAATGTGTGAGGAAAGAATTGAGGCTATTGAAGACAAGTTACAGACCCTTGATCACATTCATGACTTGGTTCTTGTGCTCACAACTCATTTGGAAAATATTGAACATCACCACGTAGGGTATCGCCATAGTGATCGAAAAATTGGCAATGGAAATCAGCAACATCAACAGCCAACTACCTTCACGAAACTGGAATTCCCAACATACGATGGTCAAGATATGCTTTTCTGGATCTTCAGAGTTGAACGCTTTTTTAATCTTAATCAAACACTAGAAGAGAATAAGGTGAAGATGGCATCGATTCACCTAGATGAGAAGACATTCATGTGGCATCGAGTTTTAGCATGGAGATTACGAGGCCGCCTTCCTCAATAAGATGAGTATGTAGTATTGTTACAAGACACATTCGACCCTTTATTTGAATCGCCGATGAGCAATCTAATTCATCTTCGCCAAACAAAGTTCATTGCAAGATTTTCATTCGACCTGGGATTTGTGCAAGGTGAAGATCGATCTCCCTGAGGATTATTTGGTGTATGCATATATATCCGCTTTGAAGCCTGAACTCAAGAAATCCGTTCGCATGTTTAAGCCACGAAATTTGCTCGATGCTCGAAGCTAGGCTCATATGCAAGAAATCATCTTGGAGAGGCAGCGAACTCATCCTTCAACCATACACACAGCTGCCAACGTGTCTTCGGTCAATGCCCTTAAACCTGTGGGCAATTACAACGCCCTTGTTTCGGCTGAGTCACATTCGAAACCTTCCACTGTTTCTTTCGAAGCATTTTCGCAATGTCAGCGTCGAACTCGCACAAGAGAGCTTTAATGGCTGCACAACCTCTATCCGATGAGAAATTCTGTTTGGGTCCTTCTAAGGACTCACCTTTCGGTACCAAGAAACAGGGGGCACAATGACGAATCTCTTAATACCTGAAGAAGCTAATCATCTTTCGAGCTCAAAGAAAATAAGTGGGTCTCAAAGTCCTTTTTCCTCTTGTGAATTATTGCAAGTCAAAATGAGTGAATTTGTTTCAGAGAAGGACAAGGAAGGAATGGCGTGCCAACTTAAGCAGTATGCTAAAAGGTGAACGTGGCTAAGTATTGTAGATTTTGAAAAGTCAAATTCTCCTTTATAAGCTTGCAATTTCTTGGAGTGGTTGTTTGGTAAAGTATGATGGAAATATGGATCTTTTATTCCAAGAAAATACCCCTACGAGACGCATGCTTTAGGTTTAGTTTAAGGGAAAGCTAATGGAAATGCTTGTAGGTTCTGTTATTGTCTAGTGTTTATTTTACTCTACTGAGGACAATATCCAATGGATAAAAGTATGGTTTCTGTGAAAAGTAACAAGACTTTCTTTTGTCCTTCTAACATGGTCTAAAGGCTACCTCATTAAAATGCTTATCCAGTGGGCAAAAGACGGGCTTATAAATCATATTTGTGATGCACATAGGTTACAGCTGGTTACCACCTACTCTAAATGTCACAAACGTTTTGAAGCAGCATTGGGTTTATCAAATCAAGACACGGGGCTTTGTTTCTCAAGGACCAAATTCGTTGCTACAGTGGGCAAATTCAACTAAGCCTGTGTATATGTTTATTAATTTGGCTTTCCATGTAAATTTCTCTCCTACAAGAGTTTTGCTGCAATTATGGCTTTCCATGCAGTGTTTGGCCTATCATGTATGCATGCAGGTCTTGGGAGTGGCAAATATGATAATGTCTTGGAAACCTTCTCCCCTCTTGACTCTGATGATATGCTAATTTTAGAATTTGTTGTTAGAATCTTAAGTTTTGATGAAGACTGATCTATGAAAAATATCGCTAATAAGAAATGATAACTTAGCAGACCAATAATGAATGAGTATCCTTATCGCTAAGTGTATTTGTATAGCTAATTGAAAGAAAGGAATAGCGAGTGAAGACTTAGCAATATCAAGGTTAATATCTATCGCTAAAGTCTCCCTCTATCGCTAAGCAAAGGTTCCATCGCTAGAAGTTCATTGAGCTTATAAGTAGATGAAACCAGCAGATAAATGAACTAAGTCCCTAAATCAGCTAGCGATAATAGGTTAAGCTATCGATAACCATAAGTGCTTCAGATAATGATCTTTCAGATAGCTAGTGCCTAAGAGCTAATGAATCAAGAGCTGATATGTTTGCTTGCGCTAAAATGTTTATCTATCGATAATGGGATACCTTGAAGTTCTGAATTCTTTGATAATTGTATCCTTAAAGCTAATAAGCAAATCGAGTATCTAGCGATAGTAGTTTAAGTAATCGATAGAAGAATATATGCTGATATGATGCTTTTTAATCCAAGAGAAAATGCTATCGATAAAAAGCTCTGATATTCTTTATATTGTCTTCATCTCATTGAGCAAATGGATTAAGCTTGCGATAGTAACCTCTGTGCATTATATGACTATTTGGTTAGCTAACAGTTTAAGTGCAGATCACTATAAGATTAGCGATAACAGATCAAGCTAGCGCTAATAGAAAGCTGCCAGAAAGTACTATTTGTACGGATGCACAGAGCGCTGAGTCTGTCTCTCTCTTAGCTCACCCTATGCAAGAAGTAGTTGAAGCTAAAGCAGAGAGTTAAGCCCGATAAAGAAGCTGCATTTAATGCCAACGGCTATAAGCTCCCAACGACTAAATTCAAACGGCTTCTTGAATGCTGAATCAAAAGGGCAAAATCTGAAGAAGATATAAATACAGAACTCAAGCATTTATTGAGTAGAGACGAACAACGAGAATATTCACAAGCTCATTCATTACTCTATATTTATTGTCTTAGAGATTTCATCTGTACTTAAGTGTTTATCAAAATCAGTTCATTAAGTGAACGTATCTATTGAAATCCTCTACTGTTTGAGGTTGTTCTGAAAGCTTGGTGCTTTAGAACAGGGATATTTCCTTACAGGTAGTAAGGGGGAGTGTTTAGAGATTCTAAAACTCTGTAAAGGTTGACAGGTAAACCTGGGCTCGTAAAACCTGTGGTTAGTGGAACCCAACAGAGTGTTGGAGAACTGGACGTAGGCAGTGTTGGCCGAACCAGTATAAATTTCGTGTTGAGTTAGTCTCTTCTAAATTTTTAAATAGCACAATTCACCCCCCCTCTTGTGCGATTGCCACTTTCATTTGTCTGTCCTATACATGAAGGATGCCTTCCAGGAAGTGGCAGTGGCTGAGCATGAGGCCTTTCAGCAAAAATTTGACACCGTGCTACTTTGGATGGCGAAGGAAACCTAGATTCAACTGGAGATTGAGCCCCCATCTCTGAAATAGAGTCATTGCATTTTCTTTGAGGTCCTTTGGACCTACTGCTTACCTTTCCTTCATATGGGATTTTAAGCTTTCTTTGTAATGCATCAATGAAATTTTCTTTACTTCCTTTCTTCTTTGTTTCTTTTGACAATGACTTTCCCCACCATGAAGGCATATTTGTTTTTAATGTATTTTTTTTATTGCCCAAGGTATCCCTCAGCCCAACAGGCCAAGGACTAAACCTCTGCAGATCTGAGCTCCATTTAAGGGTCTGCCGCTGGCCAATGGGTTGCTGCATACACAAGGAGAGATTCGAACTCCCGACACTTGCTTAAGCGGATGAGTGAGCTGACCAGTTGATAAACCACGCTTGGTTTTTGTCTTTGATATATTATGGTGTGGCAAGGAAATTTATTAAGATATTCTCATTAATGGTGTGAAGATATAATCATCACCATTAGGAGATGAAACAATCAATATTATGATCTACTCACAAGGAGTAGCTCAACAATAGAAGATTAGACCTGTAGAAAAGGAAAATGTGCATTCCCAATCAGATCATCAGTCTTCTAGCCAAAAAACCAAAGCTCACAAGTCCTTTGCCTGTGAGTTTAACATATGCATGCTTTTATATCTAATCAATAATTTTATACTTGCAAGATATCAATGTAGATAAGTTGCAAACCCATCAAGGTCGCAAAATAACATGCTACATAAACCACCCAAATTTTAACAGAGTAATCTATAGGTCAACAAATCTAGTAGAACTCCATCAGCCAGTTCTCCACCCTACAAATCAAGAGTAGATTTTAAAACCATATCTCTATCAACTATGAGCTTTGAAGTTTTGAAGGAGAACATTCTAGCTAACCAAAACAAATTAATGAAGCCCTACGTATACATCATTGCAATACACATATGTATTTTAGAATACTAAATTCTCCCCACCCTCATTCAATCACATCTCTATCATTTTATGCACACAGAAAAGCCCTATAATATTAATTTCCCACATAAAGAAGTATTTTCATGGATAAAGCAGTGCTTTTTCTGGGTTTCCCAACAAAATCTAGCAAGGTGGAAGAAGCTGTCTATATATTTGTTCTTTTCAAGAGCTTAGAAATCACAACTTATCATGTCTCCAATTGGAGCCTCTCTTATTCTTCAAGACTTTACAACACTGAGTTCTTAATTACTTCCCAACTCATCATGCTAATTTCAACATCCTAATTTATCCATCACACTTAACTTATATCTCAATAAGAGGGGGAAAAATCAGAAGGGTGATAGCGTATACATTTTTGTGTCCAAACATTACTGATATTATTGACTTTTTAGGGCTTAGTTTTTGTCTGTCACTCAAGGTTTCCCCCTTCCTGGTTTTGATGATTTTCAACAGGAAACCAATTACCTTTAAGATCTGTTGAGATCCTACACCTTTTGTTGAGGGAGGTTCACTTCATATGATACACTTCTTACTTTCAACAGCAATTGCCGTCCATAACATACATCATTTCCACAAAATATATTCTGCTCTAAAATGGCCACCTAAATATAATGCAAATTGAATAAAATGCTGAGAACAAAGCAATATTCTCCTTCCCCAACAACTTCATATTTTCTGCGTGATTTTTCATTCTCTGCCAGAGGGAGGGAAATGCATATTGGAATGAGCTAATTTTAACTGCATATTCCCTTCTGCTGCGCCTGGTGATGCCTCAGGTGACTCGAACCTTCTAATCAATCTATGAACCCTCTGATTGTTCTTCACTCACCAGAAATAGCTTCTTATCATTGCTAATCATGTCTATGTCAAGAATTTTACCCCCCATGTTCTGATAAAATACGGGAACCACTTAGAGATTTTAGATGTTTCACTACCAGCCGCACAAGTTCTTCAATGCTTTTTGGAACCCATAAGACAACTCCCTCTATTCTAACCGCTTTATGATCCCATGGATGGAAAGGAAAAATAGTGCATCTCTTTCTTGGAATTTCATCTGTTGATGGTAATAGTACTTTTGCTGCAAAGACAAAACGAAGTGTATTGTTTTTTTTATATATATATAATAAGAACGAAGTACATTATTATTTGTTTGGATACATAACATAATTAAATAAAAGAAAGGTTTTTCTTTACTTCTACACCGAAAAAGGGATACAATTCAGTTCACTAGACCTGATACATGTAGGAAAATGGGTTAGGCCCAACCCCAGTCCACCCTTGGTGAATTTGGCCCAAATAAATGTTTTTGGGGTCTGAATAGAATTATTCAGAAATATTGGGATATTATATGTAATATTCCCATTAAATTTAAATTTACATGTGAAGAGTTGTGTCTGTTAGTTTTGTATTTATAAATACAGGAACTTGACAGAAAAGAACAACCGTGAAAAACAAAAACTCCGTCTTCTTTTTCCTCTTAAGTGTTTCTGCAGTATACAAAGGTCAAAGTCCATATTGTGATTCTGACTCCGTAAAGGCATAAAGATCAGTGTTCTACAACCGGGTATGTTCCCTCAAATCCCTACATTGGTATCAGAGCAGTATGATTCTATGGCTGTGTTATTTGTTTTGTGAGTAAATTTTTGTTTACATATATGCCTATCTATTTCCGCTGCAATTTTAGATTTAGGATTGATATGAAATCTGTTTGATGATTTGCTTTATCAATTCAGCAAATCTTGATTATTAGTTTGTTTTTTTTTGTATATGATCAAATCGTATGATTAAATGAAAAATCTGGGTGAAAGTGCGTTTTTCATTAAATCTGCGATTTGCTTCTGCATATGTGTGGACATATATAAATTCAGAATGAATGTGTGTGGGCCTGATTGCACCATATTTTTATATACTTTTCATTGATAAAATCAGTAGATTATTGCATGTTCTTGGGGTAATTGCACCTAATTAGGGTAATTTTTGCCTTTTGCACACTTTGTTGGAAGTTATTCTAGTCAAGGGCAATTTGGGCATAATTAGCATAAATTATTGTTAACCTATTTTCAAGAACATTTGATGCTACCTCTGGCTTGATTTTACTTGTAGATCATAGAAGAAGCATGCCCAAATTAAGGAGCCAAATTGCAACGAAGAATTCTGGACAGAGTGGAAGAAGAAAGTAAAGAGAAGTACAGAATCATCTGCACTTCGCCGCGGCGAGGTCACGGCGAGGAAGAAAAGAAGAGACAGAATTAATGTTGGCTCGCCGTGGGTTTCGCCGCGGCGAACTCACGGCGAACTCCCCCAAGTTCCAGAGTTAATGTTGGCTCGCCGCGGCGAACCCGCGGCGAACTCTCCAGAATCTGCGAAAATTGACGCGTTTTCAGTGCTTCTAGGGCGGTATAAATGGATTCTAACACCCGAAAATCGGAGGCCAAGCTCCCTCAGGCAAGAAACACAGCCCCTCTCCTAGGGTTTCCTTCCATTCCTTCATTCCCCACTCATTTCCACCTCCATCTTCATCTTCTACCTTCTTCCACCCTCTTCTTCCATGGATTTTCAGATGGGGCTTCTTCTTGGGGTTCCTCTTGGAGTTTCTATGTTGGATTGAGGAGCTCTTCATCTCTTGAGGATGGGTTGATGGTGTCTCAAGCATGGGTTCTTCATTAGGGGAGTTTTTCTTTGTTCTAACATATGTATTTAGGATTTCTTCTATGTTTATTTGAACCTCTCTTGGAAGATGTTTGGATTTATGTATTGGATTGAGATTTTGGATATGTATGTGTATGAACTATATGTGTTTATTTTGGGCTTTGAACACTTGAGCTATGAATTCTTATCTACATTGTGGTTGCATGAAGTTAATTTCATTTTAGTGGTTGCTAATGGACTTAATTGATTGCTTCCATTCATAATTATTGTGATTGCATTTTTATGAGAGCCACAAGTGTTTTGACTCAAAGTATTTCACACATCAAGTGGACTTTAACACTAACCCTAAGTAATGGCTATGAAAGTGGTTGCTAAATTAGTCATTGATTAGGGCTGGTGGACCCCTAGTGGTTGCTTGGGGATTTCTCTAACTAGACTTGATGAATTAATCCCCCAAATGATTTGAACCTATGTTTGTCACCTCACCTAGACTCAAGAGATCCATTCCATCAATTTCACTTCACCCATCCAACCATTCCACCTCATTAAAGAAAAGATAAAAAAATATTGTAGTTAGGCTCATTTTGCATATTTCATATTAAAACCCAAAAAAACCCCTTTTTATACTTCATTTGCATGACATTTAGTTTCCTAGGTTAGTCATTAGGCTCCTTGAGAGACGATCCGGGATCACACCATTATAGTGCAATCCTTGGTTATATAAATATTTTGCATTTAACCCCCAAGGCGATTAGGAAAAGGTTAAATCAATGGCGCCGTTGCCGGGGAGTCATTTTTTACTCCCTAGGATAACTAAGTGTCACTTGAGACATTTAGAAGGGGTAGGAGCCTTTAGGTCATATTTGCATTATTTCTCCATTTAGGTTAGCTTAGATGCATTGCATTTTGCATACTTTTTCTTCTTTTTAATTCTTGTTTTAAATTGCACATAGATTAAATTGCTTGTGATTCTTTGGGACTTTGGGGATTCTCATTCTTTTGCAGGGAATACCACTAGGACGGAAAAGGCACTTTCTTCAAGCATGGAAGAGTTTCGTAAAGAAAGAGATAAAATGATGGCCAATCTAAATTCTTTCTTCCAATCCTATGACACACATTGTAGGGACCCACCTTCATCCACACCACATTTATACTTCGATGAACCTTACTCACCATATTTCCCTCCATGCCATGAGCCATACCCTTCACCATACCAATCTTCACCATATGAGCCTTCACTTCCACCATATAAGCCATATCATGAATCTCCCCTCCAATTCGAGCCATCCTCTCCATTCCTACCTTGTCCACCACTATCTCCCCATTCCTACCAAACTACATACCAACCACCACCACGTGATCCCTCACCTCCACCCAAACCCATCATACCTAAACCAACTGGGCTTGATGCTTTCTTTGATTATCCTGATATGGATGATCGTACAAAGGAACTCAAGAGGATGTATGAGGTCCATAAGGCTCGTTCCATGGAGTTGTATAGAAAGAAGACCACAATTGGTCTCTCCAAGAAATTGGAAGATGAATTGGAAGAGCTAGGGGAGTACCTCAATGCATTCTACCTACATGTGCTTTGGAAAAGAACGGGAGGAGGAGAAGAAGGAACCTTATGGCCTTATGCCAATAATGCTGAAGAGGAGCCGGGGACATTTAATGCAGCGCAACATCCCACATCTCTTGTGGAGAATACCCAACCTCCAGTGGTGACCTTTAATGACCTTACAAAAGTCGAAGAAATGAAGCAAGCTACTCCACAACCTCAAGAGGAAATGCACTTCCTACTAGGTAATACTCATATCCTTGAGGAGATTATTCCTTCTTTGGTTGATCCCTTGATTGAACAGGCTACTAATCATGAGAGTGAAGATGAGGTGGATGAGGAAATCATTTGTGAATTCCCTCATCGGTTTATTGACGAATATGCTCTACTTAGTGCTTCAAGTAGTAGTAGCTCAATTGAGAATGTTGCTTGCACTATCATGGATTCTTCTTGTGATAACCATGCTTCTCTCCTTAGTACTAGTTATGATGATGTTGTTGAATTAAATGAGGCTAAATCTTGTTCATGTGTGGAATATGAAATTTGTACGCATTGCTATGATGTAAAGAAACCCTTACTTGTTGAATTTCGAAAGCATAGTTTTGACACAATGACCACTTTTACTATTGAACATGATGCATCTACTAGTGTTAGGAGTGCTGCAATTTGTAAGCATGTGATAATTGAGAATGAGAGTTACATTGTGCTTGAGAATGTAACATTGTTCCCATTGAATTGCATGATGTTGAGAGTGCACATAGGAAGGATTCCCCAAACTTTGCATTTTGATATTTTTGACAATAAGGACTCCTTCCAACAAATACTTTCTTGTGATCTTCCACCTGACATATCCAAAAATGAAAGTGTTTGTTATGCCACTCCCAACGTCCAATTTTCTTTTCCCCCTCTCTCAACTGCCTCTTGTGTATGTGAATGCAATGTTTCCGCTACACACACACTTGAGTGTTTTCAAAATAAATTTTCTTGTTTTACTCCTACTGATGGGAGTTTGATTGACTTCCTTGGCTGTCATACCTATTTAGAAAAATCGTTTCCTTGCCTAGAATTAGATACTGCTGTGTTTGTTAAATTCTTTTTGCAGGAAACGCAACACTTCACACCAAGGAAGGAACATGTGGGAGAAGTGGCCTACATGAAGCCATGCATGTTTCTCATTCGAGATGAAAACTTCTCCTACAAGAGTTTGAAGCGTTTTAAACGCAAGGTTGTCCCTCTCCTCTCTTGTATTTTCATTGCCTTCAATTGTTGCATGCTCTTTTGAGATTATGATGAATGATAAGTGTGGGGGAGGGACTGCACCATTAGTAAAAGGTAGATTTAGTGTTAGTTGAGTCAATAAATCCCCATTGTGTTCTCTTGCTTACTGCACCTTACATTTTGATTTTGCATTGGGGACGATGCAAGATTTAAGTGTGGGGGAAGGGTCATGTTGTTTAGGTAGCCTTGCTTGATCCATTGATTTTATCATGTTATGTCACATTAGAGAAAATTTTAAATTTTTTGTCAAAATTTTTTTAAAAACCAAGGTAGATTGTGCTCCTTAGTTTTTCATTGTGATAAAGGGTCGCATTCGTTGCAATGGAGGACCTAGTTGCATTTTTCTACCCATTTTTAAAACTTGTTTGTGAAAACCTAGTGTGGCAACTATTTTTGAAAACCATGGAGCAAGAGTGGACCTTACCCTTAGATCAATGAACTTCATAAGCAATGGGAAGAATTCAAAGAATTATGCATTTTAGCCTTTCAATTTTCAAGAGCTGGTGATGAATTATTTTCAAACATATGCATTGTGTTAATTGGCCTTGCAATTGGATTTTTAATCAGCAATTAACCTTGTTGTGAGATTTTTGGGCCTATTTTCATTTCAAGAGTGTATACTTGCTTGATCGTTCAATTTCTAGAACTTGTCTTTACTCTTTGTCAAAGCTATAATTGCATTCATGCATGAAGATGATTTAGGCATTCATTTCAACACCCCATCTTTCCAAACACAAACCCACAACATTTCACTTTCCATTGTTCACCCACTTTGAGCCATTCCTTGGTTGTAATGCATTAATGTGAATTTTGTGATGAAGCATTTAGTTTGAGCCACTTTTGTTTGTTGTTAATGCCATGCTTATGTTAGGAAGGAAAAAGAAAATAGAACAGTGTGCATAAAAAAAATGAAAAAGAAAAATAGAAGAAAAAGAAGGTTTGAAGAATAAGGCATTTCTTGGTGTGGCATCATTATTATTGAAATTATGCTCTCATGTGCTATGTTCTTAAATTGTGACTTTGAATTGCATTGCAACCTTTCCTTTTCCATAACATGCAATCCATCTTGCCTTTTCCATCATTTCAACCCTGCAAGTCCTTTTGATTCATACGTGATTGTATGCATGTGTGGAGATGTTAGGGTAGTGACAAGCTTATGGCAAATTGTTGTTTGAGCAAGTTAAGTGTGAAAAGATCCCACATGAAGTGAGTAGAGGGAAACACTATTATCTTGAGAGTCCTCTTTGCCATTGCTCATCCGATTGCTTTGCCAATTCTCCCTTTGCATATTCTTGATCATGATTCATGCTAGCTTGAGATTATTGATTGGTTAAAACCATTCTTCTTTGCATTATACCCTTTGTCCAGGAGTACAAAGGTCTAAGTGTGGGGGAAATGATTGCACCATATTTTTATATACTTTTCATTGATAAAATCAGTAGATTATTGCATGTTCTTGGGGTAATTGCACCTAATTAGGGTAATTTCTGCCTTTTGCACACTTTGTTGGAAGTAATTCTAGTCAAGGGCAATTTGGGCATAATTAGCATAAATTATTGTTAACCTATTTTCAAGAAATTTGATGCTACCTCTGGCTTGATTTTACTTGTAGATCATAGAAGAAGCATGCCCAAATTAAGGAGCCAAATTGCAACGAAGAATTCTGGACAGAGTGGAAGAAGAAAGTAAAGAGAAGTACAAAATCATCTGCACTTCGCCGCGGCTTCGCCGTGGCGAGGTCACGGCGAGGAAGAAAAGAAGAGACATAATTAATGTTGGCTCGCCGTGGGTTTCGCCGCGGCGAACTCCCCCAAGTTCCAGAGTTAATGTTGGCTCGCCGCGGCGAACCCACGGCGAACTCTCCAGAATCTGCGAAAATTGACGCGTTTTCAGTGCTTCTAGGGCGGTATAAATGGATTCTAACACCCGAAAATTGGAGGCCAAGCTCCCTCAGGCACGAAACACAGCCCCTCTCCTAGGGTTTCCTTCCATTCCTTCATTCGCCACTCATTTCCACCTCCATCTTCATCTTCTACCTTCTTCCACCCTCTTCTTTCATGGATTTTCATATGGGGCTTCTTCTTGGGGTTCCTCTTGGAGTTTCTATGTTGGATTGAGGAACTCTTCATCTCTTGAGGATGGGTTGATGGTGTCTCAAGCATGGGTTCTTCATTAGGGGAGTTTTTCTTTGTTCTAACATATGTATTTAGGATTTCTTCTATGTTTATTTGAACCTCTCTTGGAAGATGTTTGGATTTATGTATTGGATTGAGATTTTGGATATGTATGTGTATGAACTATATGTGTTTATTTTGGGCTTTGAACACTTGAGCTATGAATTCTTATCTACATTGTGGTTGCATGAAGTTAATTTCATTTTAGTGGTTGCTAATGGACTTAATTGATTGCTTCCATTCATAATTATTGTGATTGCATTTTTATGAGAGCCACAAGTGTTTTGACTCAAAGTATTTCACACATCAAGTGGACTTTAACACTAACCCTAAGTAATGGCTATGAAAGTGGTTGTTAAATTAGTCATTGATTAGGGCTGGTGGACCCCTAGTGGTTGCTTGGGGATTTCTCTAACTAGACTTGATGAATTAATCCCCTAAATGATTTGAACCTATGTTTGTCACCTCACCTAGACTCAAGAGATCCATTCCATCAATTTCACTTCACCCATCCAACCATTCCACCTCATTAAAGAAAAGATAAAAAAATATTGTAGTTAGGCTCATTTTGCATATTTCATATTAAAACCCAACAAAACCCCTTTTTATACTTCATTTGCATGACATTTAGTTTCTTAGGTTAGTCATTAGGCTCCTTGAGAGACGATCCGGGATCACACCATTATAGTGCAATCCTTGGTTATATAAATATTTTGCATTTAACCCCCAAGGCGATTAAGAAATGGTTAAATCAGGGCCGAAAGTACGTTTTTATTATTTCCGTTGTGCGTGTGGTGTGCGATTGTGCATATATATGTATATTGGTTATTCATTGTTTATATTTTTTTTCTTTCGGCTTCAGTTATTCAAGGTGCATGTTTTTTGAATTCTGTCTTGTGCCTACATCTATATAATGTATATGTATTAAAGACATGAAGGATAGATGTAGAAAACCTTGAACAAAACACCATACATCATTACCGAAAACGAACAGTTTTGAAAACGGGATTGGGTCATTGAAAATAGAAAGATTTAGGCCATGAAAATTATCCCATTACGTAGAGCACAAAAAAACAATGAAAATCGACTACTAAAACGTGAAAAACGGACACCGGACGACAAAGTTATGGGGTTGGGAAAAATCGGGTCCGTCAGACCCGACCCCTCCGCCCATCCGGGTCTGGGTTGACTCGGCTGGAGGAAGAAGACGAAGTGACGTCATGATGACGTCATTTCATCATTTAAAAAAAATATATAATCAACTGCTGGGCCGCGTGTGGCTGGCCCAGCGTATATATAAAAAAAGGAGGGAAAGCACTGTTGGGCCAAATCCAGTTCGGCCCAACAGCCAACCCAACTATAAAAAAAATTTAGAAAACGAAAAGGGCTCAACTAGATGAGCCCAATACGCCAAAAAAAGATTTTGTGGGCCATTCTCTCTGGGCCCAAAGTTAAAAAAAGGGATATTTTTTCTCCTTCTAGGGTTGTCTAAAGGGGCATTTTAGCTCCGATTGAGGCGCAATTTGTTTCTAAAAATCCCTAAATTCAAGAGCTACATTTAGACATATTGTTTGTCTATTTTTGAGGCATTTTTTGGATCTTTATAGAGGTTGTTTGGTGCCATTTTTGTGATTTTTATGAGTTTAAAAATCCTAAAATATTTATAATAATTCATAAAAATTTTATTTGAGCCAAATATGAACTTAGAGAGTTCTAAGAGCACCAAACCAAAAGAATTTCACTCTTTTGGATGACACTTAAGAAGAGAAACTTAATCCTAAGTATGATTTACATAGTGGTAAATCAGAAAAGGAATAAGTTATTGGTTATTGCCTCTAAATGTTGATCCAAACCTAAATTACTTGGAGAAATGTGAGCCTCTAAGTGATGTATGAAGTAGAGATTTTTGTATTAGAGTATGAGACTCTAAAATAAAACCTCAAAGAAAAAGATCCTTAAGAGGATCAAGAGAGAGTTAATTCAAAGTAAGGTTCATTTGAACTTGAAATGAAACAAGAAGTGTAACATGAAAAAAAAATTTTTGCTGATGCACTAGAGAAGGAACCTGAATAACCAAAATTCTAAAGTTTAGGATTGGGATTTGGATAAACCTCAGGGAGGTTAAAATGACGATCAGATATTAAAGAAATAATATCAGATCAATGCAAGAGGAAATTTCAAATGGAGAAATTTCCGTATCTTAACTCCGGATCATGGTGAGATTCAGGAATAAAATACACCCCAAGTATGATATAAAAACCTAACTTAGGAGAAAAGAGTATCCTAAAACCAGTCCGTCCACCAAAGATTGAACTAATAAAAGACTTAAGAGCAAAGACTAAATGTTTCTGTAAAGAAACATATATAAATTGCATAAGACATTTGGAATATCTCTTTGAGAAAATAAAGAACCTCTTAGAAATTCTCAAAACAACATGGCACAACTTCTATCATGTTACTTAGGAATAGGAGATTCCTAAAGCCTTGTTGAATGACGTTTTTTGAAAATCTATCAAATTTGGTTTTGGGAAGTAAGGAGACTTCACCTTTCCATTTTTGATGCTATATTCGGCTGAAAATTAACTTCACAAAATCATAAGAATATAGTGGAAATATAGAAAACTCTTAAGTTACTCAACTAAGAAGTTAATAAGACATTATGAAAATAATGTAAAGAGAGACATGAAGAAGTAAATGTCAAATACACTTTGTGAGTGGGAGCAGAATGTCAAATGCTCCGTCTGAGTGGGAGCTCTTGGAAAATGTGTATTCTAAGAGTGTTATATGCTCTATCTAAGTGGGAGCTCTTAGAAAATAAGTTTTCTTAGAGTTTCATATGCTTTATCTAAGTGGGAGCCAATGTCAAATACTCTATCTTAGTGGGAGCTAATGACATTGCTCTATCTAAGTGAGAGCTTTCAGAAACTAAGTTTTTTTAAAGACATAATTGAGCATATTGTAGAAGTGCTTGTATAAAATTTTTTATAGATGATAATATTATTACTGGAGTCTATGTGATGGGAGGTTTAAACGTATTCTCCTGATCGTAGACCCAATAGCATTATTATTTTTCTAGTCAAGAATAATACAAGTGCATGACATTGTATACTTCAATGTGCTACAAATAAGTTCTTGGATCAAATCAGATTGTGAATAGCCAAGTAAGTGGGATGATTTGAAGTAATTAAGCCAAGAAGGGCTGCCAAGAACAACAACACAACTATACACTTAATGGGGACAAATGTGATATCTGATATTGAAAGGTCTCATATGATTAATAAGATATTGTCATGTCATTGACCAAGAGTCATGATGAAGTTAAAGTTGAGAAGCAATCTCGACTAAGCTTATGAGAGGACATGAGACCTACATGGTTCGAAAAGGGAAACAATGTAGCATAAACTACCCTATAGAGTGTCAATATGATAGAAATCCAACAACAAAGAGCCGTGTAAATTTTGTAAAAGGAAAATTGGTTGTCAATTAAGTTTGACACATATAACTTAAGGCTTAACGCCTTTTATGAGACAACATCTACATTAGATAACCAACAAGACAATGAAATTAAAGGAATTTGATTGTATATTTCAAAATGAACAATGAGTGCAAGTTGTTCATAAGGGCGCTCCTTTCTTGTTAGGGGCACATGAAAGTCATGTTAAATCAAAGTGAAAACTTTGTTATTTTTCAATGATGTAGTAAAGTATTTGGAGCTTGAACATGGATGTCAGGAAGTTTTTGCAAACCCTGTGGGCTAGTACACCGTAGAGGTAGCACGTTCTCTACACCCTAAACCCAAATGAGACAAGGGTAAGAGGTTCTACAAAAGGGAATGTGATGACTACCCTGACATCACAGGAGTAACAAACTCCTTAAGGAGAGGAATGACCTAAGTAAGGTTAAATTCTTTTTCCTACTAAAGAACAAACCAATTTGAGATGGATTTTTTTTCTGTCAATAGTAAGCAGGAAAAGACTCAGGCTCCATAGACTAAAAGAGTAAGGATCAAAGATCCTTTGTTAAATATCGTCGATTATCAAATTCAAGCATAAGGCTTTAAATTGGTAATGACGCGAGAATTGAGGTGGAAGGCATTAGAGCCTACAAGTTCATTGTTTCATGGACCAGACTCATAGGTTCTAAATGAACTATCTTGACTTTCATGACAAAATTAGCTGTTTGTGATACAGTCTTCCTTGACATTTCTTTATTTTTCCAACATTGTTGGTAATCTTTTGTGTGTGTGACTGCTTTACCACCCTATTCAAGTGTTGACTTGAATACATGTCATGGTGGACTATGACACATAATTTGAATTGGCATTTTCAAGAATGCTATGTTCATAACCCAATAGGGAAGTGTCTGATCGGTAAAGCAATAAGAAAAGTTTTTCAGTAAGGGAACTGAGATAGAGAAAATATTGCAATTCTTCCATCCGACTATATATGGTTCAATGAATGTGAGGGCATGACACGGAGCTTAGATTCACTTTGTTGATGATTACTCACGTAATTATCATACCTTATTTCACATAAGTTTGAAGTTCAAACACTTTAGACGACAAGTGAATAAAGTTGAAAATAAAGTGCATAAAGAATTTAAGAATTCTACGCACTAATATAGGTTGTTTCTGACCAATTTCAGTGAGCTCCGTGAAAAGAAAGGGATGTTTATTTACTTAAATGATCCCTTACACTCTATCATTAGATGAAGTTGTTAAGAGGTATAATGCAATACTACTAAACATGGTTATGTATATAATAGTTGAAGCTAACCCACCAAAAGTGAGTGGGAGAGTGTTACCAAGTCCACCTTTGGTGGATTAGTACACATATTTGATTGATCAAGTATGGTTTTTTCTCTTTAAGGGAGATACAAACTTTATAATTAACCATGTGCCCTCCTAAGTGGTCTTTTTCAAACCACATGGATTATGTTCAAAGAGCAAATCAAGTTTTTTGAGTTCCCATAGGCCATAAAAGGTCAATTACTCGATCTTATAGTCGCTGTAAGTGGGAGCTTATTATGGTCACATTTTCACATGTGAAAATGTAGATGGGTTTGTGTTTGATAAGAATTGAAAGGAACCATATTTATTATCGATGAGTTTTTCAAACAATGGTGAAGCTCGTCATATAGTATTTCTCTGTATCTCTTTATGAGATGCAATGACAAGGCAATACGGAATAAGTTCTAAAGTCCTCAATTGCCCATGTAAGTGGGAGCTTGTGAAAGGTCTTTAAAGAGACCTAAAAGTGTTCTGTATAAGAGGCCTTACCTGTTTTATAGAAGGAATGGAATAAAGCAATATCAATGGACGTAGATTCTTTGAGAAAGAATCAAGTCTGAGCGTTGGTTAATCAACCACAAGGACGAGAGATCATTTGTAAACAAATGAATTCTCAAGATTAAGAACAAATTGGTTAGATCAATTAACAACACAAGACTCTTTCGGTTACAGAAGGGTATACATAGGCATACATTGTGAGAATATCTTCTCATATATTATGTGCTTAAAATCATACTCATTTTTGGAAATAGTTAACTGTTTGGTTTTAAGGATTACATCAAGTGGATGTGAAACTTGTATGTTGAGTAGTGATTTGGATGAAGAAATCTATATACTTTGACTATTAGATTTCACTATAATTAATGTTTGAGGTTTACAAAGTGATGACCTCGTATTACATATTTTTGCATAAGTCAATTCATGGACTGAAGCAATCATCCAAACAATGGTATTTAAGGTTCCATATGTGTGGTAACCTAATACATTTTTTTTATGGTTGAAGAAGCCATAACTAAGTAGTTTGTGATATTATCCTTTAAGCGGATGATATACTATTGACCAAAATAGTTTGATTTTGATAGTGCCTATTAAGGAAATGTACTAAGAATATGGGTAAATCGTTGTATATTTTTTGGAGTTGAGATCCAAAGATATAGCTCAAGTAGACTCCATTCTCTGTCACAACAGAGTTATATTATGGAAATTCTTGAGTAGTCCAAGGTCAACGATTGTGATCCCATAGATACCTTAGTGACTTCAAGAGTGAGTTTGAGTCTTGATTATAGATATCCCTAAACTGAATTAACTTAAGAGTAAAATGAAAAAGGGTTTCCTTGTAAACGTTGTTGGTAGTTTAATATACATAGTGGTGTATAAAATATCAGATATTCATTTTAGTGGTAGGACTTGTAAGTCGGTACTAGTCCAACCATTGTGAGAGACACTCGGTGGCTCCATAAAAATGCTGAAAGATACTTGAAGGGCATGATGATTATGCGCATTTAAAAGTACTTACTGTGGTGGTACATATGGCCATATGGTCGAGGGTGTCTAGAAGAACATATTGGATTTGAAATTAGAATTCAAACCCAGTGTTAATGCATTAAGGAAACACCACGATCGTTGCCTAAATAAAAGATTCTAAGTATCATAGCATGAGTAAAATACAAAGATAAATATGAGATATGTTGTAGCACATAAGGTTGTTGCTAAACAACAAGTTCCTATGCAAAGTCCCCTAATTGAGCCTGTGGCCAAGGATATACATGAGAAACATGATAAGTCCTTTGGCAAGCATAGGATATGAAGTAATGGATACTTCATTAAGGCTTTACATGTGTATGTGATAGTATACAATGTCTAGTATGTCGTACAGGCAAGGGAGGTTGGCTCTCTCACACGAGCAAACCGCCTTTGACACTCAGGAAGAGTGTGCAAAGATAAAGTAACACAACATCATGTCGCCTCGACAAAAGTGTAGCGTGTCGAGATGAGATCTATAAACATAAATTACAAAATATAGATCGTATCATGGATACCCACTTCCATGATGCCTGTTGCCAGACAACAAAATCTTCAACTTTGACGTCATGAGATGAGTAAAGAATGAAGAGTTTGGGTTTAGATACTAGGAGTATCTGAACTTAAGTCTGTACAGTGTTATTGATAAGAACTCAAAACGACATATGCTCTTATGATATAAGAGTAACACTGTAGCATGTGATTCATACCACATGTGCTAGAAAACCGCAAACAGGAAGCAAATGAATGGATCCCTGCTTCATTGCTGTGTGAGTCCTAAGAAGTTTCTATACTTCTAAGATATCCTTAGACTTTGACATTATCATGGAAATATACTTCAATGACAGCTACCTTAATGCATGTCCTACGGTCATGACTTATGCGATCTGAGGTATTGTGTTAGGAAAGCGATTGATGTATGTGGAGATGATAGATAGGCGAAAGGAAGATTAATTACTTGGAATGTACACACTTATGCTAGTATCTGAGACATGTCCCTTATGATATTATTTGTGATTTCATAAGTGTGGATACTATGCATATGAGAAAGGCAATCTGAGTTTTTACTATGACTCGAGAGGGATTAGATTTTGCCATGTGAAGTGTATAAATATATTGGAAAATCTAGGATGTCTGAGGCAACAATATAATTCAAGCTACACAAGAATGGTAGTCTTGTGCTGATCCTGTAAAAGGGGTTACTAGTACAGACACCAATGAGACGTCATGCCTATGCGGTTACTGCAGAGCACTTAGTATGATCAAAGAAAGAGAAATAAGAGAGGTTGGCGAGAAGTTAAATCCACCAAGTGTGAGTGGGAGATGTAGGAAAATGGGCTAGGCCCAGCCCCAGTTCACCCTTGGTGAATTTGGCCCAAATAAGTGTTTTTGGGGTCTGAATAGAATTATTCAGAAATATTGGGATATTATATGTAATATTCCCATTAAATTTAAATTTATTTAAATTTAAATTTACATGTGAAGAGTTGTGTCTGTTAGTTTTGTATTTTATAAATACAGGAACTTGACAGAAAAGAACAATCGTGAAAAACAAAAACTCCGTCTTCTTTTTCCTCTTAAGTGTTTCTGCAGTATACAAAGGTCAAAGTCCATATTGTGATTCTGACTCCGTAAAGGCATAAAGATCATTGTTCTACAACCGGGTATGTTCCCTCAAATCCCTACAGTTATAATGGAGAAATTCCATTGTAATAATACCATTAGATTAGCAATAGGTGTTCCACTACCCTGTAAGTGATAGCATAACTTCTCTTTCACTTCAAGCCATACACGATGACTAAGTCAAGTTCTTCTACTTAGGTAGGTAAAATACTAATAATATCTTGAATGCCCATATATTTGACATCATAATACTAACCCTGGTTCTTAATATAAAAGTCTGTTGACTTTATTTGGGAAGATTAAGGAAGCTAAATAAGTTATTTAATCATATATAAACAATAATTAGTTTGAATTATGCACAAGTTTATAAGTTAGATAAATTAATTTGAATAAAATGACCAGTATAAATACTTTAAAGTAATTCATTTAACTTATTTACTCTCCCCTAATAAAATCAACTTACTCATATATTAAGAACTGGATGAAGTATCATATTTGAATATTAGTGTATTCTTGAGAATCCAAGGCTTTTAACATTCTAGACATTATGTTTATAATGAGTTTTTAGTAAACAAAGAAATGGGCCCAATTTTGCTCCCAATAAATGGAGGGTTGGAGGCTAGGGCTTGAGACTTGAGAGAAGGCTGAGGGAAGGGAAAATGCGAATCGTCGAGAGAGAGGGAGGGAGAGTGAGTGAGTGTGTTTTGTTTAGTGAGGGAGTGTTTTAAAAAATAAATAAATCCTTATATGTTGATGCATTGCTCAAGAGACACATATATTTTTTTAAAATATATATATATATATATGAACACATGTATATTCGGGACGAGACGAGATCAAGACGGGTATTCACTTTGTCCTGTCCCAAAAATTTTCTATACTCTCTACATTTAAGGTACCATGTTCCCAAGCAAAATGCCTGAATGTTCACCTCCCAAAAATGCTCCAAGAAAGCGTGATATGCTTGAGAAAGGTAATCACACCTCGAGGTTCTTGTAAATTATGGGATAATTCAGCCAACTGAGAAATTTTTGCAATCTCGAGCATTTAGATCATGTTCCTATTTCCACCCATATGAGCGTCTTCAATTTCCCCATCCGCAAGTAGGAAGTCGTCAAGGAAATACTATGCAATTCAATAAACAAGATAGGAATATTGTCATAGGAGCTTGATGTCCTTGCTTTTGTCGCTAAAGCACTCAATTAAACTAGGTCCAACTAATAATGCAGTTTAGTGGCAACCTAGGTCATTCTCCCAATGAGCAATCTATGGGTTTTTTTTGTGGATTAAATTTAGGTGATAAAATGCAAAAAAATGAACCTAAACTAGAAAGCAAATTTAAATCCTAAATAAGAATGAAACTAACCTATATAATGCAAATGCAATTGGGGGTTTTTTTTTTAGAAAGAGAGATTAAAATTCTAAGTAAAGAAACTAATTAATAACTGACAAGGAAAATGAACAGTTATTTGATTCGATTATAACGAATGGGGACAACTTAGGAATCACATGGAGTTGACTTTCTTAGCCTAAATGAATTAATTAGACTAAAGGGAGATCACCAAGAATTGGAATTAATGTATCTAATTACCTAAGTATTGCATGGGAAACCCTCATTACAACACCACTTAATCCACCAGAGAACTCATAATGGACTAAATGTTAGTTAATTAAATATATTAAAACCAAAACAATTTAATTCAAGTAATTGTGGAAATTATATTTTGGATTATCAAATTAAACAATTAAACAATCGACCACTCAATTAAACAATCAAGTGATAAAAACCCAAATTTGCAATAGAAACTACAATGACAATTAAATTAATAACTAAAACTCAATTATAAATTTAATTGCCAATGCAAGGGTTTGTAAACATAAAATCCAACAATCCATAAAACACAAAAAAGATCCAATTACCAATCAAACCCAAAAAACAAATGAGTATTTAATCTAGAACTAGATTAATCTCAATTAATACAACTCATAATTATTTAAAACTAAATAATCCCAAGTCTTTGATTAAAAAGATAAAGGAAAAACACTCCCTTATAGTCTTTAAGTGTAAAGCTTAGGCTCTAGTTTCCTCCATGCTCATCCCAAATTGCCTCCCAAACTAGATTAAGCTCCCCTCACCATCTCTCCTCCTCCAGATTTTGTTGAAGCAACTCCTATGGAGGAATTAATGAAGGTGGCCACGTGTATGTGTGATGAAAAAAAGGAAATGGAATGAATTGTGGGTAGACCACGTGGATAAAAGAGATGGAATGGGAGGACGATGGTGGTGTGTTGCGTGAATGGCCGCCCTAATGGTGGTGAGCGTGAGGCGTGATAATTCTGATTAGCGAGAGGCAGGTCCTTTTATAAATAAGATAAGAGAATCTAGGTATAGATTTGGGCCTAATAAAATTATATTAGTCCATCAAAATTTAGCCACTAGATCCCTCTTAATTTCTAAGACTCATTTTGCACCATAGAATCTTTTAGTCTCTTCTTCCTTGACCTACAAAAATTAAATGAGATTGTGATTTCACATATTTAAAAATAATTTATCAATCACAAAATAGGCAACTAGAATATTAACAATTTTAAACTCAATAATCTCATTATTAATTCAGATTTACATTATTTCCTAAAATTGGCTAATTATTCAAATATTTCTTAATTCGCCTAAGATAGCTTAAAATTATTTCCATAATGTAGAATAATGTGGGATAAAATATATAAAAATGTTGATTTATTATATCTCCTAAATTTAAGAATGATCTGATTTTAGTCATTTTACAATCATAAAAGGCGTGAAAAACATGCAAAGTTGTTGTCTGAGAGAGTTAATAAATATTTTACGTTTGAAACATACTTGTCCTTTGATAAAACAGTTGCTCCTGCATCTAGAAGAACCTCAGCCATTTTACACGAACCTTCAGAAGCAGCTATGTGAAGAGCTGTTCTTTGATCATAATTTTTGGCATTCGGATTAAAACCGTAATCCAAGCCCCTTCTTAGAAGGCTCAAATCCTTAAACAGTCATGCAGAGGAAATTCCCAACATGATCCATGGTAAGAGTAGCCCCCCTCCCTCCCTCCCACAAGTAAAGAAAACACTTCTTCATGTCCATTCTTTATGGCTTCAAACAAGGGGGAATTCCCAAATTTATCTAGGACAAATGGTTAATTAAAATTAAATATTATGCTAAGCTTTGCAATGGCATTTTCTATAATAAAAAGAAACTTGTCTGTAATGACTCAATTAAAATTGAAGGTAAGTTCAAAAGCTAACCATAGAAATTGATAATCACTCATTGTTCAATAAGGAAGCGAACAATTTCTACATATCCATTAGATGCCAAAACAAGCTGAAAAAAGAACACAAAAAACAAGTTAATACAATGTTATCATCTCCCTGAATATTCTATCAAGTGCCCACTTGACCGCATGATTTCTCTATTAATGTCTCTTTTTCTTCTCCATCTACCACTTTAGAATCAAGAAATGAAGGCCTGGCATTGACTTGTGAACTCATACTAGTATCTGTATGGGAGAGCAGTGCATCCCGCAGTTACCGAAGTTGACATTCCAAGGATAATCATAGAGAGAAGGGTACAAGACATTTCATATGTACAATGAAGAAAGTGACAGAAAAGGAGGTTTATATTGGAGAGAGTTCGTACCAAGGGTGATTTACCATCATAATCAATCTTATTGGAATCTGCTGCTGATTGAATCAAACGTTTCAAAAAGTAAATGTCCCCTTCATATGCAGCTCAATTCATTCTCATAACCATCTCTGTTTCATGGTTTTCAAGGGTCAAGAAGAAGTTTGATCCCGGGAGCTTCAGCTGAAGACTGGGATCTTTTCCCTGTTAGTCAAGGACAGACATGAAATATGAAAGTATCAATAAAAAATCTGAAGCCGTCAGTAAAAGTTAACACATAAATTTCTAAATCCAAGTGATTATACTTGAATCACATAACACCCCTGCTTTGCTACATGCTATTGTGCTGTTACCAACTGCAGTTATAATGGATAAAGCTCAGATATTTGAAATCAAATCATGCCCTGAACATTATGCCAATCTTTCTTGATGCAAAGACAACCGGGTGATGGTGTTTCCTAGGACTAGTGAAACCACAAATAGAAGGAAAAATCCCTAGTTCCTCAGCACAGACATTTTCTAGGTCAAATAATAGTGGATAACAGGGGAACTACAACCAATATATTTAATGGGCAATATTTTGAAGTTAAAGACATTATTTTAAACACAAATATGAAATGGGGTGGAGAAATAAAAAACAATTTACCACGGTGAACATATCTCAAGGAGATTGTTCAAGTTGACTCTGGGTCTAGAACTTCTCCACTTATTGGAACTTACCTTCATTTAGTTAAAACTACGTCGTTTAATTAAAAAAAAATAGTGATCCAACAAATTTTCCGAAAATTGTGCTTTCTATTTTAAAGGCAAAATGATGTAGTAATAATTAAATGGAGGTAAGTGGAGGGGAAATTAAGTGGAGAGATTCTAGACCTGACATCAGCATAATATACCTTCACTGTTTGGAATTCTTATCAAGCCATAAAACCTTGCAAAATGCACATGCTCCTATAGTTGAAGATTGAGGTATATCACAAAGACAAGAAACCTCGTCAAAGAAACAATAGATTTGCAAATGCTTTATGAACACTTCTTTGTCAACATCTTCTGTCCTCATCTCAACCTATAAAGAACATGGAATGCTGTCAGGCACAATTTATAACCAGGAAATGATATAAATTGGGGTAAAGGTACAGATTTAGTATCCTACAATTATGCAAATCGCACTAAACATAAATAATAATTTTTTATTGGTATATAGTCATCATGAATTTAAAAAGTGACAAATATAGTAAAACTATTATCTCTTCTCAACTTCCGTTAAATATTTGAAAGGTGGGGCCCGCAAAAATTACAACTGCACCAGCTTCACTCCTTCCTATTATTTTATTATTTTTTAGAATTTTATTTTTATTATTGTGTAAATATAATAAATCAGATTGTGTGGCTTCCCTCCTTACTGTGCTTCTTCTCCTCGCTCCTCACCCACAGCAACAACACCTCCTTTTCTCCCTCCCCCTTAATCTCCGCAACCATTAAGCTTGTGGCAGCCGAGAAGAAATGGATTAAGTCACATTCTTTCCGACGACGACCACCAACACCACCACCGCCGATGACGTCAATTCCGTCACTGTTTCCGTCGAAGAAGATTCCCATTGGTCACCTTCTCTGATAGATTCTCTTTACAACCAGGTCAAATGCAACCAGGACCGGTTTGTTGTGGAGGATATTGTGAATTTTAGGTCCCATTCCGGTTTGGTCTGGAGGCAGGATATTCCCTTTAATCCTCGCTCCCTTTTTCTTTTTAGAATTTGGAGGGAAAGTTTTGTTTGGTGTGGAGGTGTTCAATCATTGAAGTGAAGCTCGAGCTTGCGAGGAGGCAGTGTTTCTGCAACAGATGAAAACTGCCACGTGGGATTGATAGTGAGAGTTTTGAAAGGAACCTTTTTTTTTTCTTTCTTCCCTAGAAAATAATAAAATAATAGGAAGGAAATGAGGCTGGTGCCACTTGTAATTTTTGTCGACCCACCTTGCAAGTATTTAACGGAAGTGAGGCTGGTGCCACTTGTAGTTTTTGTTTTGCCACTTTTTAAATTCATTATGACCATATATTATCCAAAATAAATTTATTTATGTTTGGTGTGATTTACATAATTGTAGGTTACTAAATCTCCAACTTTACCCTACAAATTGCTATTTTGGGGTGGCACTTAACACCAATTTTTTCCTAATAAGAAGCAATGTGGTCAAAAGACAAATGATTTCACAATCAGCAATAAGAGTGTCTTTTTTGCATATCTTGATTCAACACAACTTAGTTGTTCGGATTGAATATTTCAATACATCCATGCCAAAGAAATTGGAGATAGAACGTTTATCAAAACTCTGAATTAAATTTACTCAAATGTCTCTGGTTAGTAAAATAATTCTGGTATGTTCTTCATCTTCTGTGACATTCTCTTTTAAACCAGGCGCAGTATTGCACTTTTAAGCTGCATATAAAGGGCAGTTCTATAGATACTGGAAACAACCATTGCTTTTATTAAAAAATACGCAAGATACAAAAATAAGTGAATTTAGGTTTGATGGTGTCTTCATAGCCTTAAAGCTTTTGACAAATTCACACCAAAAGTATCTTTCCTATCCAGTATCTATAATGCACAACTCAAGCAGAAACAAGCTACAATGCAAGAATCAGGAATTGAAATTTTGGACATATTACAAACTACTGGAACCAAGTGAGCATGAGAGTGACTACAAAGTGCACCTTTGCAAAAGTAAATGCCAAAAAAAATGTTCAGATAATATTGAAATGGGTAACTAGAAATTCATACCAGCTCACCATCGCATACAAGGTAAAGTTGATTGCCTACATTTCCTTGCTCCATAATCACTTCTCCTGGAAGGAAAAACTCTTCACGGACTCTGATTGCCTAACCAGAATTTTGATTAGAAATTTCTGCTAAAAACAGGACAAGCTTCTAACTGTTTCGGTTGTGAGTAACTAGTATAATATAATAATGGTAGAGCTAGACACAAACTAAGATGAAATACAAAGATGACTTTCTATTTAAATCATTGATCTGTTTTAAATGTCTTGTAAGGAACTTTTGGGTCAAAAAGCATATTTGCTTGGTCCCCCCCCCCCCCCCCCCCAAAAAAAAAAAAAGAAAAAGAAAAAATACTTACCAAAAACTCACTAGCTCAAGCTTCTTTTTGATGACTTAGTGACCAGAAACTAGTTGCATAAAATATTGAATCAGATGACTAAGAGCTTTCTTGTCATTAGAGAATTAAAGTAAGTTCCTTGAGTTTTGAGAATTGCACCTAGTGAGCCAAATGTTCAACATTGGTTCTCTAATCCTTTATGTTCAATATATTTTGATTCTGTGCCACAAACATAGATAGTGTGCATCTAATATTATGGAAGTTACAGAGCTCTTCAATGATCATCTCATCTTTCAAAATTGACAAGAAAAAACACAAGAAGTTCTGCACTCATGTGACAATACATTAGAAAAGTAAAACATCAGTCCATCTTAAGAAAAGACAAGAGACTTGCAAAATTTTGCCTTATGTGTGAAACTAATGAGTAAAATACATTCCCTTTCTTGATAGATGTCTACATAGATATAGATGGGCCTCTCCTCTATTTTAAAAATTTACATATCCCTTTCTTGAAATCAATAGATGTCTACATTGACCTCATATAGCAAAGCTCAGGTCAAATTACAACAATTTTAACCAATATAAGAAACAGCCATTTGATAATTTTTTATATTTAGAATAGGTTAAAATTAATAATTTTCAACACAAAATTAATAACAATAAATTTTTTTCTAATAAAAGATATCAACATTTTATTGAGAAAATTTCAACATATTTTATCTTCAAAGGACTTTTTACATAATTTCACAAGAATGGAGAGGGCTGCATAATTTGAGCATCTCCCAAGAGAAGCAAGAGCAATTAATAAAAAATTATGTTGATAAATACTAAACCATTTCTACGGTCAGCTTTTTGCGAATACCAGTATGAAATATAACTCCGCCTGTGTTTATAGCCGGTCCCAAGCCCGGGTAAAGGAGGAGAGTTGTGTTAGGCCCCAATAGCAAACTTAAAACCCTGTCGAATCTCATGAACATGAATCAACGACAATACCGTCGTACGATCCATGCAGCCGACTCTACCTATTGGGATGAAGCTTTATTGTTGTTGTTGTTGTACCAGTATAAAATATATGACAAATTAACAACATCAAACTAATTGCAGCAAATGCCACTGTTATAAAAACCTTTGTACGAATAGAGGTTGGAATATCCTGAAGTACACAGCCTCAGTGTAACTACGATCATACTGTAGGCGTAAATGGCCATTTATCGCTTTGGCTATCTGCTTGTCCAAATTGTTTTTATTCATGAACTTAATAATATCAGCCATTTTATCTCTGAACCTCTCTGTTTTTGATCCTTTCACAATGAATGCTGTCATATTACTAAGAAGGTAAGCACCGAGAATCATATCAAAGGAAACATAAATCATGACAAATATCATTTCCCTGACATTGATCGCATGAATGTCTCCATAGCCTGCAGAATGATAAAATAATGCATCAGCACACACGTTAAAACAACAAAATCAAGCCATCTCAGTGTTTGGTGAAGAAGGGTTAGATTCAACTCTAGGTGAGTGGACCTAAATAATGAATAAACATACAGACCGTGATCATTATTGAAAGTATAAAGAAATCATTACCAGGAAATCTAGCTATAAGAAACTAAGACAAAAAGAAATCCCTAAATTCAATATGGATTTATAATAAGTAGATAACTTGGACAAATATATGCACTAGTTTAGACTTTAGATTGAATGGTTTAGAGAGAAGGAAGCAGAAGAAAATGACCAGATTCAATTAAACCAACCAAAATTAACACAAACACCACAGCAGATGTAGTAATAAGTAATAACCATACTGTACGAAATATTGTGGTCCATGAAATGAAAGGGAATCTTCATTACAATTGAAAAAAAAAAAAAATTAAAACCACTCGTCAAAGATAAAGAAAAGAGGAATAAAACATTGCATCGGTTAATATTTTGAAGTATAAATTTCAATTACAGCAGTTATAGACATTTGATAAATTAATTTTAAGTATTTTTTAAGTCGATCTCTGAGAATTGAAGAATTTTGTAGAAAATGCCATAAAAGTTATTTCTCATCTAAGCATCGGGTGCTTTGAAGGGCAGCTATCAAGTATCGACAACATCTTAGCTACAGCTTACATATAAAAATGAGTTCAAATGTGAAGCAACTCAAACGAATGACGGAAATGCACCTGCTTGTCTTGAACAAACTCTAGTATGGTCAATAGTCATGACATGATCTTTTCTTGTTCAAAACAAGAAAATCTAAAGTCATAGGTGAAAATAACAAAAAAGAAAAACGTTCCTAAATATAATGTCACATTCAAAGAGTTAGTAACCAGCAACAGCTGAAAAAATTCATGTACTAGTAAACAATTTTTTTTAAACGAAAAGGTAAAAGGGCATAAAAAAGCCGGCATTTTTAAACCCTCAACCCGTTGGACCGGCTTGTATTACCAGCTCTACTTGTGACTGAACCTATGAGTGGTTGATGGTCACACTATTGAAGATGGAGGCTTGGTTTGAGTTCCTGTGTGTCATGACCAAGCACTACAAAAAAATATAAAATTACCGATGGAATTACCAACAGATTTTTATTCCGTAATTTTGTCGGTAATTTGTTAAAAAATAAATTATTTATTAATTAATATTTTTTACCGATGGAATTACCAATAGATTTTTATTCCGTAATTCCGTCGGTAATTTGTTAAAAAATAAATTATTTATTAATTAATATTCTTTAACAAATTACCGACAGAATTCCGCTGGAAATTTGTTAATAAATAATAAATAAATTATCGATGGAATTCCGTCGGTAATTTGTTAAAGAATAAATTATTTATTAAAAAATTACTGATGGAATTCCGTTTGTAATTTATTTATTATTTATTAGCAAATTACGGGCGGAATTCCGTCAGTAATTTGTTAAAAAATATTAAAAAAATAAAATATTTATTAAAAAATGATCTATAGAATTCTATCGATAATTTCTTTATATTTATTAACAAATTATCGACGGAATTCTGTCGGTAATTTGTTAAAATTATTAAAAAATAAATTATTTATTAACAAATTATAGATGGAATTCTGTTAGTAATTTGTTAAAAAATAATAAAAAATAAATTATTTATTAAAAAATTACCATCAGAATTTCGTCGGTAATTTGTTAAAAAATATTAAAACATAAATTGTTTATTAAAAAATTATCAACGAAATTTTCGTCGATAATTTATTTATTATTTATTAACAGATTATCGATGGAATTCCGTTGGTAATTTGTTAAAAAATAATAAAAAATAAATTATTTATTAAAAAATTACTGACGGAATTCAGTCGGTATTTTATTTAATTTTTATTAACAAATTACTAACGGAATTTCGTCGGTAATTTGTTAAAAAAATATTAAAACAATAAATTATTTATTAAAAAATTACTGACGGAATTTTGTATTTATAAACAGATTACCAACGGAATTTCATCTGTAATTTGTTAAAAAAAATAAAAGATGAATTATTTATTTAATTAAGTACATTAAATATGGTAGTTAACTTAATTAAAATCGCATATTTTTTAAAAACACCTAACCATTTTCCTCAATTCCCTACTCCCTATCTCTCTTGGTTATATTTAGAATAAAGATCAACTTTTTAAGTAGCTAGGTTTTGTTAAAAACATAAGAGAGAGTATCTCAAAACATGAAGAGGAAACCGGTTTCCCTACTCATCAAAAGAATGAGTAATAAGAGCTATACGAATCTAGACCATCTAGATTTGATTTTAGATTGGGAATCTATCAAAAGATATTTAATAGAATCAAATATAGATCATCCATATCCATATGAGATCTAGACGGCCTAGATTCGTATAACTTTCCCTACTCATTATTTTGATGAGCAGGAAACCGGTTCCCATCGAGAATAACTTTTGCAACATGAAATTAAGACTGAGGAAACGTTGACTCTCTTAAACCAATTAATTACCAATGCACACGGACATAGCAGAATGCGAATGTTGTTAATATAACATTTATTATAATTATAAAAGTGAGACTTTTAAACTTTAATTGTAAGAATATGGTTGTACGTAAAAGCTTTCATTTTATCAGAGTTCGAAATTTGTTAAATTACTTTTTTCCGTTCTGTTTTTTCATATTACCTTTTAGTCCCCAAAAGGCATGACTATAATTCCTATTGTCTTCTAGTTGTTGGACTAAACGGAAGTCCTTGTAAATTGTAATAATTTCCTAATTGTAAGTGTCACTTGACCCAAAAATATAAATATATATATTATATATATTCTTTCATTTTTTGGGTTTTTTTTGTGGCCCCCCCCCGGGGGGGGGGGGGAATCAGAGGTGGGTGGGGATTGGCGACTTTTTGCCTGAATATTTTCGTCCATGAAATTAATATAGAAGTGTTCAAAAAATTAAAAATAACTAGTAAAATTGAAGATCAGAAAAACAAAATAAGAAGCTAATAAAGTAGTAATATCAATGATATTATTTTCAAAAAATATACTTTCCATTTAATTAAAAAAAATTGTTTGGATGTGAGGTAGGTAGCTAGATTAAAGTCTCATGTTTATGACAAATTAATAGCTTTGTTTCTTACAGATTTTTTGTTGTATGTGAAAGATATGTATATATAGATTGATGAAGACATATACCGCGAATGAATTAAAAGGAATAATTTTTATTCTTGAATGGAGTACAAGTTAGAATTAAATAGTATATTTTTTTTCATAAAATAAAGACCCCGAAGCTTATTTAAGAATTTTAAATGTAATTAAACAAATGCGAAATAAAAAAGTCGACTTGTGATTAAACCACATTTAATATTTACATGGAAACAAAAGTCGCTCCATGCAAGTCAATTTGGAGTCATGTTGAAAAGAATCTAACATGTTCGCAAATGCGAAACGGAGAAAAATGCACTTCAAGTTACTCATATTAGATTCTGTTCACACGTCTTAAAAGTTGACTTGCTTGGCTTGGAGGTTGATAGAGTCTTTAATGGCTTTCAGGCTCAAGCTTCAACGTGCTAATTAGTATTTTCGAGACATAGTGATAAGTGACATTGAGACGTTTAAGTATCTGATGTTTTATACAGTAGAAAGAAAAGCCGATTAAAGACCAGTGTGATAGCTGTGGTTTCTCCTGTTGGTGCTGTGATACTTCTGAGTTTGGCCTACTCTTTAATATACTGAAGAATGAAATAAAAAAGATGCGTATGGCTTTTCTCATGCAAAAATACTGTAAGTAATCTTCATCCGATCTCTTTGCTACTCACATAGCACTACAAAAAAACAGTTTAATAGCGACGGAATACATTTCCGTCAGTAATTTCTGATAGAAAAATTTCCATGGGAAATTCTTTCGCAAAAATTTACCCACGGAATTTCCGTGGGTAAATTATTAAATATTTTTTTTTAATAATTACTTTATAATTACATTATTTTAATAAATAATATGTTATAAATATTTATAAAATTGATATATATACACACACATATATATAAACTTATTATAAGATAAAATATAATTATAATAATGGGAGTTTAAATATTATAAATATAATAGTTTGCAAATAATATCACATGGTCTTCATATTTCAACTGGTTAAGGCATCAGCACGCGTACAGGAGGTCGGGGTTCGAATCTCCACTTCATCACAATTGGAGACAATTTGTGGAGGCGCCACGTGGCGGCGTGGGGAGGGGCCACGTGGTGGTTTGTAGAGGGCCCACGTGGCGATGGCGCAGCAGGCGGGAGGAGGCGGCCGACAGGCGGCGACCAGTGGTGATAGCCAGCAGCGTCCATATTGCATTTAGTTTTAAAAAAAATTACCCACAGAATTTTCGTCAGAAATTCCGTCGGTAATTAGCGACGGAACAAAATTTCCGTCGCTAAATTGTTTACCTACCAAGGAATTACCCACGGAATGGTTTCCATCGGAAAACCCATTTCCATGGGAAATCCGTCGGAAAACATGATTTTCGATGGAATTTTTGTGAGTAAATTTCGTCGCTAATTCTGTGTTTTTTTGTAGTGCAGTTTGGCTAACTATTTGGAGGAGTTGCTATATACTTCTAACATTGTACTTTAATATTTTGGTCTATTCATCTAGTTGGAAGTGAAAGCAACACTTTAGAGCCTCTGCAATTCAGTTTGGCTACTATTGAAGCAGCAACAAATAAGTTTTCAAAGGAGACTAGTTTAGGTCAGGGTGGATTTGGACAAGTCTATAAGGTCAGACACACTATTAGTGTTCTGGCAAAAACAAGACATGTTGTCAGTGAAATGCATTATTATATTTTTTTTCCTATTTAATTTCACAAACTATGATTTCAGGGCACTCTTTCAAATGGTTAAGAAATAGCTGTAAAGAGACTCTCAAAAAGCTCTGAGCAGAAGAATTTAAGAATGAGGTTTTGTTAATAGCTTGGCTCCAGCATAGAAATTTGCTTGCCTTGCTGGGATTTTGTATAGAAGAGCAGGAGAAAATTCTCATTTATGAATATGTTCCCATCAAAAGTCTTGACCACTTTCTATTTGATTTTGAAAAGAGCAAAGTATTAAATCGGGAGGAATGATACAAAATTATAGGAGTAGTTGCTCAAGGAATTCTATACCTTCATGACTATTCCCAAGTTAAGATTATACATCGTGACCTTAAACCCAGCAATATTTTATTAGACGATGAAATGAATCCAAAAATTTCAGATTTTGGTATGGCTAGAATGGTTGGAATCAACGAAATTGAGGGAAGTACGAACAAAATTGTTGGAACTTAGAACATAGTAAGTTCTAAATTTTCTCCTTCAAACTCTTTACATCTATCATGATATGAATGGAGAAAAATAAGTTCGCTTTGGTTGACATTAAAGTTCACCTTCCATTTTCTCCCATATGTAATCCAAGTGTTGCTTGTTATATTTTGAAAAAAATATAATTGATTTCTATTTTTTCTAGTGGTTATATGTCTCCAAAATATGCTATGTTTCAGCAATATTCTGAAAAATCAGATGTATTTAACTTTGGAGTAATAGTATTAGAAATTATTATTGGGCATAAGATTACAAGTCCTCCTGATCAATCTCATGGCCTCCTAAACTATGTTAGTTAATTATGATGATGTGTTTGTCTTGCTAATATTTATTTCTTACGTTATTGTCTTAAATTTGAGATTATTTTAACAATATATAATAAGATTATAAAAGGGCGGTGATTAAAATAATAAGTTCACTAATTTGTGACAGGCTTGGAAACAATGGAAGGAAGAAAAGATTTTAGAGATTTTGGATTCAAATCTAAATGAATCTGATTCGTTTAATGAGGACAAGTGCATTCAAATTGGGTTGTTATGTGTTCAAGAAGATCCAGAAGCAAGGCCATCCATGGCCACTGTTGTTTCATATCTCAGCAATGATTCAATTCAATTGCCATTTCCAGAAGAACCTGCATTCTTTCTGGAGGGTCAAATGGAGCTTAATACTGAAAGCAAAGAATCTATTAATGAAATGTCTATAAGTGAATTCCATCCTCGATAGTGCAAAGTCTTATATTTCATCTTGTCCTTTGTAACTTAATAAAGGAGTGGAAGTATTTTTATGTTGTTGTACCAAACTGAGGGGATTCAACATATATGGTAATCTTGATATTAATTATTATTGAACACTATATTTTCTATCACCCTTTTATATAAGATGACTTTTGGCATTTGTTACAACACCTCAGTTCCCTCCAGCCACCCAACGAAGGAGATTTGCATTTTCTCACTGCAGCCAATTTAACCCTTGCTCAGTTGCTCCTTCTAACTATGTAAGGGACTCCTGCCTGATGTGCATAAGGAAGATTATTTTAATTTTTAACCATGTTGGTTACCAATTGATTTGGAAGTATGAAATCATGCTCTACTAAGGAAGTGTTGTTGAGTTGAATTTTTTAATGGCACAAGGTTTTCATTTATTTATTCTTAAACACCAATAAACTGTTGTTTTGGCCAAACACCAATGCTCTGTTCTTTTGGGTCAAACACCAATGCTCTATTTGGTATATACAAGATTGTAGTATTGCACACATACAAATATAGAGCCTCTTAATTTTGACCAAAATATATATATATAGAGCCTCTTAATGGAAGGCAGAGAAAAGGGGGCAAAACACATATCTAAATATTTAATAATCAAATTTTTAATGCACGCATATTTTATCAATGAAACCATGCTTGCTATGCGATGAGCGAGGGAAAAAAAAGTCTAAGCCCTCAAATCCAAAGTAGAGAAAAGCAAAATCTGAGGTTTCCTGCGATCTAGCGAGGAACTAATGTACTCTCTGACATCTCATTAATGGAATATTGATTATGGTTGGGAATTTGAGCCTCCATTGCCGTACTGGTTGTTGCTTGTTCCATTTGACTATGAATGAAGAATGCTGGTTCTTTAGGAATTGGCAATTGCATTGAATCATTACTTAGATATTTCACAACTTCATTTATGGAAGGCCTAATTTCTGGATTTCCTTGAACACATAACAAGCCGATATGGATGCATCTGAATATTTCACCATGTGACTTTGCTTCTGTCAGATATGGATCCAATATTGCCATCAATTTTCCTTCCCTCCATTGCTTCCAAACCTGCCATTATATGTCAAATCATTAATTTAAAAAAGGGTCCTATTGATTTGTTTATACAATATTTTTAACATAAGATTCAACTATATTGTTGATGCTTATGATGATGGCGAAAATGAAATGTTTGAGAAGATCATGTAAGAAATATTGAAGTGTACTATACTCACATCACTTACGAGCCCATCAGCATACTGAGATTCATGACATTTATAATGAGAATTCTTATTCTTCTTTCCGCTTGCGATTTCTAAAATAATGACTCCAAAGCTAAAAATGTCTGATTTCTCAGAAAATAATCCAAATTTTATATATTCTGGAGACATATAACCCCTACAATTCACATGAATATATGTTAATATATGTAGGAATCTTACCATAAAATAATTTGAGCAAAATATTACACCAATATTTAAATTCAATAGTAAAGTGCACGTGCAAGATACATGTAAAATAGTTACACACGCACACATATATGTAGAGAAAGAGAAAGATAGAGAAAAGGAGGAACTTACAGTGTTCCAACAATTCTATTTGTGTTTCTCCTCGTTTCATTGATACCAACCATTCTTGCTAAACCAAAATCAGATATTTTTGGATTCATCTCATTGTCTAACAAAATATTACTGGTTTTGAGATCTCGGTGTATTACTTTAAGCCGTGAATGTTCATGAAGATAAAGAATTCCATGAGCAACTCCTCCGATAATTTTATAACACTCTGACCAATTTAACACTCTTGACTTTTGTGAACCTATGCATAATTAAGCTACTTTGTGAGTATACAATGATGATACTTTGCATATATTTATGTCCAAAAGTAAATTATAGACTATCAAACAAAAGAATATTCACCTCACAGAGTAATAAAAGACTGGATTGTACATAAAAAAAGTTGAAACATTGTAAGATGAGTTTGGATGGAGGGAACAAACCAAATAAAAAGTAGTCGAGACTCTTGTTGGGAACATATTCATAAACAAGTATTTTCTCTTGATCTTTCAAGCAAAATCCTAATAATGTCACCAGGTTTTTGTGTTGAAGTTTAGCGATTAGGAGAACCTCGTTCTTGAATTCTAATAAGCCCTGACTAGAATTTTCTGACAATCTCTTTACAGCTATTTTGCCACCATCGGGAAGAATGCCCTGAAATCACAACTAGCTAGATATATATGAGAGGGTTGGCAATACATGCAACGATATACACAAGCAAACACATTGATTTGATGAAATAATGAAGTTACCATGTAGACTTCTCCAAATCCACCTTTGCCTATTCTATTTTCAATCGAGAACTTGTTTGTTGCATCTTCAATTGTTGTGAAATTGAACTGCAATGACTCCAATGTGGCTCCTTCACTTCCAATTATAAACATTTATATTTTAATGCAAGTAAAGTACAATATATAGTCTTTTTACATCACATAGTTGACTGAGTTGTCCCTTTTGTCTTTAATAAAAACAAAGAAAAATAATAGCATACATACAATTTTCCTTCAGAAGCGCCTTACAACTCTTGGTCTTTTTTCTCTTTCACCAATAGAAACCGAAACATAAAAGCATGATTGAGATTCCAGTAACGGACATCACCGCTATTATAATTTGTCGTGACCGGTTGCTATCTTTTGCTGCGTAAACTAATGAGTGTGTATTTACATGCCAAGAGAAACAAGTAAAAGAGAAACTTTGTATGCACAAAATTGAGAGCGCATTAGGCATATCAATCAATATGCAGTGAACTATATATGTCCTCTATTACACTACCTGTATTTGCTGAACCGTTAACTTGGGGAGTTGGGGGATACACAGGAGGCACCGAAACAGCACTACTACTGTCAGTATAAAACCGGTAAGTTTCAAACCTCAAGTTGCAGCTAGGATTCACGAATTGTCCTCCTTTCTTTCCAATACAACGTGACTTGATATTTTGCAAAGCACCCTGTAGACAATTTCCGCAATCTTGGCTAGACAGGATTGGAGTACATTGTGCAAGAGTATACAACGTTGTTAACTCTGACGAGCTGAATTCAGTTTTTGTTGCAAAGTTCTTCGCCCCTAAAGGCTCTGATGAGTTTGATGTCGCTGCAGATACTAGATCAATCAATGTGTAGGCTAATAGCCGATTGAAGCCTTCTTTTTGGTTTTCAAGCATGTCCCCACCAGGTTTTGTATATATTGGCTGTGTGTCAAGGGTGGAGAAGAAAGAGCGATTGGAATAGCGAAGCATGCACATATCATACCAAATTATAGCCTCCTTTGATGATGAACACGAGTAGTCTAGTTTTTGGATTCCCTTATTGACGCATTCATAACAAAGGTCAAGGGGGACATCCCCTCGACACATGAAGAGGCCGTAGACGGTGTTGGAGTTTTTTCCAAGGTAGGTTCTGTAGAAACCATTGTTTTTGGAGATGTTGGATGACTTGGAGAGTTCGAGAGAGAGACCTCTGAGGTTGTTTAGGTAGACATGGTTGGCTTTGGTGGACGAGCAGTTGTGGTGTAGAAGAGTAGGATGTCCTAATAATTCTGTTTAACAAAAGAAACAAATTAAATGTGTTTAGGATTAAGCCATGGTCCTGATTCTTCACTTTTATTGTAGTTTTACTTTATTGTATTTTTTGAAATGTATGTAAAGTGACGAAATTTCGAAACGTGTGTGTGTGTGTGTGTGTGTGTGGAAAGACTAATTATTCTTATAACTACGTAAAGAAAACCGTAACATATGCATATAGAACTTGGCAGGATGAAATAAGTTGGAGTTACACTGCAATGCATGGATGAAGGGAATCTCCTCCTCAATGAGTAGTGACATCTTGATATTATAAGAGCATAAAATGATACAATTTTCATAACTTTTTGAAGAAAATAATTCAGAAAATATGCGTTATTTTTTTTTGGAAAAATAGTATAAAAACAAAAAAATTATTTTATACCCATAAAATGTCAAACATAAAAAACAAGAACAAATCATCAATAAAGTTAGGAAATTTAAAGGGGCACTCGATAACATTATAGGAAGCAATTAGGGATTGGGTAGTCATATGCTCCTCGGCTATCCCTTAAATTTGGGGTCTTTTTCAAATGTTTTTGTATGCTTTTTTTTTTTAAATGTTAGCTTCTATATTGAAAGAGTGATATTTTGATATATTAGGCAAAAATGATAATATTTTAAATTCTTTATGATTTTTCAAAGATTCAACACTTTAAGCGAAAGAAGATATCACAATTTTATAGTACTGAATTTTTTAAAAATTATAGAAAATTGAAAAAAAAAATAGTCATTTTTACCTTTAAGATATCAAAATACACTCTTTTAATGTATAATATAATAGCAAAAAAATATTTTTAACTACTTCCAAATTTAAGGGGGGCAGTTGACACCCTAGCCTAGCATTTAGAAGCCCCTCCCTCATTTTTTTTTTCTTATCAAATCCTTCAAAGAGAGGTTAAAGAAAAGGAAAGGGGAAAATACGCAAAAGCTGGCAGTGACATACATTACTGTACCTTGAGAGGTAGAAGCACTGGAAGGAGGCAGGTTGCCCTTATAATAAAATCGGTCTTGTCCGAATCTCAAATTGCAGCTAGGATTCATGATTCTTCCGCTTCTTATAAGTAGTGCCTTTGGAATACGAGACATCATGTGATATAAACACTCACTACAAAATTGTGGGGACAGATCAGGCGTGCACTGCACAAGAGTATACACCAATCCCCCACTACTAGAGTTTGCTTCTTTTGTTGCAAATTTCTTGGTACCTAATGATGTCGCCGCCTCCTTCGCCACATAATTCAACGTCCTCTTTAATACTCTATAATATGCTAGATTATCTCCTGATTTGAATGGATTCTTGCATGGCGCTGATCCTATAGGAGGACAAATGATTCCGGGGCCCACGGGCGAGACCACCAATTGGCTGTGAACAGCAGGCTGTTGGTGGAGGTCGGAGAAAAAAGACCGGTCGGAATAACGGACGAGGCACTGATCATACCAAATGATAGCCTCTTTACTATTAGGACACACTGAGGATATTCTATTTGTGGCGTCCTGGACACAATTTTGACAAACCTCCATGGAGACATCGCCTCTACACATGAACGCTCCATAGGCTGATTCGATGGTGGTGTTGTAGAATTCAGGAGTAGTCTTACTGGTGCTAGAGGCTTTGGAATACAAGGACAACAAAAGAGTGGTTAGGTTGAACTGGAAGGGCTATTGGAAGCGAACTTTTTATGAATGGTGCAATAGTGGTCATAGTAAGTAGGGATGTCTACTTCAGAAGAGGCTAAATTATTGAAGGAGTTGAGAAGGAGAAAATAGGATACCACTTTTGTAAGAAATGAAATATCCATCTTTAACCAATGTTTCTTCATGGGTTACTATTAACCTAGGGAACCAAAGCTTTGGCACTCCGGCTTATAATCCCAATGATTATTATTAGACATAAACAAAGCTTAATTAATGATTTGCTCGATAACCTCAATTCCATTGACTGTCTTTTGCCGCGATCGTTTAGACTTTAGGAAGACTTCCTTTATTCCCACATAACAAACGGCCTTTTAAAAAAAAAAAAAAAAACTAAATTGAGAGCCACAATCTCCCACGCACTTACATGCTTTAAATTTAATTCACCCATTTAATTCCCTCTATTTTTGTCTCTATTTTAAGTAGAGTCATTGTTAATTGGCCAGTTCTAGGAAACAAGTCCGGTGCTAGTTAGAAAGATCAGTATGACACATTTGTCTGCTCTTAAACTGTCTTAATTTAATATCAATGATCTAGATTTAATATTTTAAACTTTATCATTTTTAAATTAAACTATTTTTCTTTACAAAATGATATAGTTAAGAGATTATCTCTACTTTAGATTCTATTCACATTAAAATAATTGTCATTAAAAAATTATAAACTTTAAAATATTAAATCTGAGTCATCAATATTATATTAGATCTTAACAGTTAAAGTGGATGATCAGATTGGCCTAACTTATCTTTGTGATGAGCAATGAAACTGGTTACTCATTTTATGTATGATCTAAATATAAAAAAAAAATATTTAGAAGTAAAGATGGGGCAACAGGCACTCTTAATTCGCAAAAATGTTGACATTGAAGAATTAGCAATAACTTTGAATCGTTATTTAGATACTGAACAACTTCGTTCATGGAAGGTTTGACTATGGATTAGGGAGAGCTGATTAGTTCTGGATCTTTTATATGTAATTTAAACGGCCTAGATTTGATTGTTTTTAAAATGATAATTTTTAATAAAAAAATTATTTTTTGTAAAAATGATAGTTAAAAGATTATCTTTATTTCATATTTTATACACATTAAATAAATTTTTGAGAAAAATATAGATTCTTAAAAAAATCAATTTTGGACCATGCAAATCTGTTTAAATTTTAATTAATTGTACATATATGTTTGGCTTGTCTTTCCATCATAAAATCTCATAGCTTTTTTTTTTTTTGTTTGCCCTCTTCTTTTTGTTAATAGACTTCACAGCTTCATGGAGAAGGGAACAAGCAACCATGAAGCTAGTTGGCGCCAAAACACTGATACTGGCTTAGCTTTTTCTGATCTCGTATATTTAAGCCTAATAATCATTTGGGCCTTCTCATGGGATTTGGCCCATATCTAGGATTATGGACCTTAATCTTGGGCTTGATCATAGAGTCCAATATAGAAGATAATTGACTTGCTACCACAAAAAATCAGACCAAAAATAAAACAATTAAGTTTATTTCAGGAATTGCATTAGATAAAATTTCTGGTAAAAAAAACTATATCTATGATTAATGCAAGTTTATTATTCACTTACCATGGTATTTTTAAACATCACTGCAGTTTTATTTTAAAAAAGAAAATCAATAGACAAATAACTTTATCAATGGAGTCAGAACGTTGGAAATTTGTTACTAAGGTAAAGGGTTAAAAATGACCATGTACTTTTACCTAATATGCATCTAGCATCTTTTACTCTTTTTAAGTTCAAAAGTGTCCATGAACTCTTTAAAATGGATCAAAAATATCAATTCCGTCAAATGGGGTAAACATCCGTTAATTTTTGTTTCAGTGGGTCCCATGCTATATGTTTATATTAATATTTTAATAAAAAAAGTCAGTTCCTCTCTCCTCTAACAGTCAAACCTCCCACCTCAACTCTCTCTCTCTCCTCATGGATCACCAACGTCAGCACCACCCTCTCCAAGCACTCTACCTCCAATCCCACCACCTCCTCCGACCAGTCTCGCTTCTACTCCGCCGCCATATTCTCCACCATGGACCCCACCCCAAACGCTCCCAACAACCACATCAATGAAGATGACGATGACGAGGATGAGGGCGATATGATTGTGGGGGAGGTGAGGTGAGAGTGATACGATAGGACGGTGAGGAGCAGAATAACTAACAAAGCGTAGGAGCTGGCCAGCTAGCAGTAGCAGAAGAAGAAGCTCTGAAACATTTTTTTACAGTAAACAAGAAGGAAGAAGGAATAATAAATTAAATAATAATGACTTTATCTTTTGGGGCTACGATACTGCGAGCTTTATCATCAGTGAGGCTCCTTAACTGTAAAAGGACGACAATGGCTGGCTCTTTAATGCCGACACGCAGCCGTTGCTAGCAGTCTCGTCACATCTTCGATTAAAATTTATTAAAAGAATCAAGAAAATGGTCCTTACTAGCTGGAGTAACAAGTTTTTTGTCCTGGTCACTTGTTTTCTGCAAGCGTTGGTCGCCGTTTCTTTACCTCTGATGCTCATGACCGTACGAATTGCGGGACTCGGCCTCTGTTACTATGCCAATAAGAAAATCGAATATATATGCCAATACACTACTATCATCATATATCCTCTAAATGTCGTAGAGACGACGTTTAGAGGAATATAGATTCCGTTAACAAATGCCAACAAATGCCTTGGATGATGTTAAGTTTTTTTAAAATATGTTAGCTGTTAATCCCCTTAAAATTAATGCTGACCAAAATTAATGCTAATATTTTGGAGAATATGTTATTAATCATATATTTGTTTCCATTCCAACCGTTACTTTTTAAAATTAAATAACGTTATTAATCCCACATTTATTTGATTCGGTGGAATAGGAGATGATTGCTAATGTTAATAATGTTATTAAATAAGGTTAATAACGGTCTTAATTTGCTTTATTGCCTTTCATTTTATTAGTTTATGGTGAGGTAGCTAACATTCATGTGAGATTGCTAATGTTAATTTTTTATGAAGAATTAAAATTAATAAATAAAATTAATAATTAGTGTATGTAATCTGTAACACCCCAAATTTTAGAAAATAGGAAATAGGGAATTTGAGGGTTTAGGCATTTTTAATAAATTTTAAGGCTTATTTTCTCTAAGAAATAAAGAGAAATAATTAGGGGATCAAACTTAATTTGGAGAAAAGAGATAATAAAAATTTATTTAAAGTCTTGGAATGGCATATAGAAATCAAACAGCCTTATAAATAAATTTATGAGGCTATGTGTATTTTTAATAAACTTTAAGGTTTATTTTCTCGGTTAATTGAGGAAAAATAGTTAGAAGATAAATTTTAAATAAGGAAACATTTAGAATCTCGGGGTATTGTTTGATATTTAAAAAGCCTTATAAATAAATTTGGAAATTAAAGCATATCTAGATAAATTATTTTTGGGACAAATTCAGACATACTTCTAAGTGAGGAGGGTAAATAAAATTACTATTTAAGAGGAAAATGAAAAAGAGAAAATGAAAATGACAATATCTGCCCCTAGTTGGAAAATATCTTCAGTAAAAAGAAGGGGCAAAATGGTAAAATACCAATTAAAAATATCAACTCCTTAAGGCTTATTTTCTCTAAGAAATAAAGAGAAATAATTAGGGGATAAAACTTAATTTGGAGAAAAGAGATAATAAAAATTTATTTAAAGTCTTGGAATGGCATATAGAAATCAAACAGCCTTATAAATAAATTTATGAGGCTAGGTTTATTTTTAATAAACTTTAAGGTTTATTTTCTCGGTTAATTGAGGAAAAATAGTTAGAAGATAAATTTTAAATAAGGGAACATTTAGAATCTCGGGGTATTGTTTGATATTTAAAAAGCCTTATAAATAAATTTAGAAATTAAAGCATATCTAGATAAATTATTTTTGGGACAAATTCAGACATACTTCTAAGTGAAGAGGGTAAATAAAATTACTATTTAAGAGGAAAATGAAAAAGAGAAAATGAAAATGACAATATCTGCCCCTAGTTGGAAAATATCTTCAGTAAAAAGAAGGGGTAAAATGGTAAAATACCAATTAAAAATATCAACTCCTTCCCATCAATTTATATACTCCCCACGTGTCCTTGACATTTATACACTCCCTCTCTCATTTCTCCTCTCTGCTCTCTCTCATTCGACTCTCTCTCTGTTCCTCTCCCGTCCTCTGTTCCTTCGTGCTTTCAACGGGCGCCGACGGTGAGAACGGCGGCCAGCGGTGGCGAACGTCGGCGATAGGTCAAGGGAGACATGCACGAGTTGGGGTGAACCTTAGGTATAAATAGTGACATAAGCTGAGGAGTTCAATGGAAAGGAAAGGAGACAGTAAAGGATTAAGTTCGGGTATTCCAGGTAGCAGTTTATTTCAGTAACAATTAAATTGCATGTATTATTTTGTAATAACTGTTGCATTTAGTTGGTAAGTTGTTATTCCTCAGTTGGAGTACTCCAGGCTTAGGTGGTTCGCTACCCCTTTGCCAAACAAGTTTAGTTATAACGGGATTGTTATAACGAGAAGTCATGCAGGTAGATGCTCCACTAGTTAACGAAAGTATCGTTATCAGTGGTTGGTAGGTGCGGATCGCACACAGATTAATAGGAGTAAGACTATCATCATTTGGACAGTATTTATGAAATATATACATGACAATGCTAGTATGATCATATATGTTAATGAAAGAAACTGCTATTGGGATTTCCATTCTCACTCTTCCCCCAAGCATTTTCAGTACGCAGGATGGGAGAAGCTAGCTGGGAAAGAAGAATAGAAGAAAGAATTAGGATTATAATTAGAAAAGTAAGAGGTGGTTAGATATTTTAATAATAATATTTGTATATGTTGTAAAATTAAATTATTAAATTGATAGCAGAAAGCATAGAAAGTAGAATTGTATAAATTGATTAAGGGATTTAAATTTCCTAAGTGATAAAAAGTATGAATAGATACCTTAAGAAGGTTAGGGTATGTTTAATTGTTTTATTAACCACTTTCTTTTACAAAAGTTTTATATTCTAAATGGTCCGAAAAGCCCATTCCAACTGCAATAAAGTTGGAACATTGTTTAAAAAGAAAAAGTTTTAAATTTATTCATATTTTTGGGCTTCTGTTATTTATAAAAGTGGTTATAATTCAATTAAAATGTTATGATATAATAGTAAAATTCCAGGTGTTACATAATCAAGCCAGCCATAATGATTATCATTTAACCTCTTCTAATTCCTCTTTCCGTTTTCCCTTTCTCTTCTGAACGTTCCAGCCAACCCTTTCAAATTCTTCTTACAGATAAATGCTTCCCCATCCTAATGGCAGAATCCATTCCCCTTCCCTTGGCTGCTTCCTTCATGGTGTTGGTTATAAATATTTGTGCACGCAAAAGCTATCAAATCCCATTCCATTGGCTTCTTCCTTGCTAATTTCTTATTCTAATTCTCAATTCTCAATCTCCATTCTTGATTCTTGATTTGAAGTCAAAATGTCTAACACTCATCATGATATGATTGGGGATTGATGTCAATTATGCCAAAGATACATGGGTGATTATTGCCTGTGTGATTAGAAAGTGGGTTGTTCGGAGAAAAGCTCCCCGCATTTGATATGGAAGGTAGGCATGATTTTGGTTGATGAAAAGGTTTGTAATTATTTTAGAGCAATCAGTATAGTTATATTTCTTTGAAAAAAATTAGTTATTTCGCAAACTAAGTTGTAGTTCACCTCTCAAATATAATTTACTAATTATAGTTTAATTTCCCTTTTTCAGTGATCTAAAATTGATGCATTTGTGATTCAAAAGAATTTGATTAATCGCTATATGTCCTTTCCAGAAGAGGGCAAAGTTTGACGTTTTGCAAACTTTGAGGTCTTATCAAATTCAGGAGAACTACTACCTTCGGGGAGGAAATGAAGTTGTAAAAGAAGGAAAGGAAGAAGACGATGTAGACGAATATGAAGATTTGTGTGGCTAAGGATTTATTCTTCTTTTTCTATAATCCTTCTTTTTTCTTTTCTATTTTTTTCACAGTAATGCAAATTAATGTCATCAATGTTTATATTTTATATAAATAAATCTCTTTTTATTCCTTCTTTTGTTTTCTTTCGTGAAATCATCTTTCGATATCCTTCTCTTAGTTTGAGTTTGTTCTTTTTGAATTATTTGGATTATGTTTTTTATTGATTTTAAAAAGAAATTCAGTAACCATACAAATATGAATAACCCTATTGTCTATTGAGCCTTAATTTATTCGGTGATATAAATTTCTCTTAGGCTAATATTTGTGAAATCAAAACTTATTGGTTCCTTTGCACAATATAAGATGTAATGATGCCTATCATTTCTTTTATTACTATTGCTAATTTCACGTTGGAATAGAATTAATGTTTGATAGATTCGTGATTAGTGATAGTGATTTTAGTAATTTTATATTTAGATTTTGAAAAGTATCGAATATTGGGAAATAATATTAAAATTTAATTATCGCTGTTTTATTCTAAGCAAAACAAAATAGTAATAACGTATTCTTAAAAGATTATAAAGATAATAACATAATATCATGAGAAAATAAAACTATTATAGTCTATTCTATTCATTCAAATCAACATATACAAAAAATTAATATTTATAAATTTAACTTCTTCTTTTTTATCTGTAAATTTCACTTCTCAATAACCCAATTCAATTTTAAATATAAATTTTAATTGATAATAGTGACCTTATTGGTATCGAATAAAATCTGGAGACCTGTATATAATTAATGGTCATATCAAGGTCAATAAAAAAATTTTTAATTATAAATGTAATTGTATCATATGGATTGATGATTAATAATATGATTGTAATTATCTAATGATTTTTATATATTTATAATTTATAAAAATTTATTCATTGCTCAAATTTTTATTGATATAAAATGGAAAAGGTCAACATCTTCAAATTGAAAAAAAAATTATTATTTATAAATTTAACTACTCAATAGCACAATTCAATTTTAAATATCATGTTATTGAATATTTATTAATAAGAAACTCCTTATTAGAAGAGGATCTTCTATCCATTCAATATATCTTTCAAAATATTGTGATTATGATGTAATTCTTTTAAAATTAATTAATTTCCATTTAAAAAATGTAATCAATCCGGCCTTTTAAATTATTGTGGTAAAGGCTACTAAAAAGACCAATCAACTCCTATAATTCTATTATATTATAATTATAATGAAAGATTAATGACATAATAAAGGTATAATATGCCCTTTCAACCTCTTCCAATTTATTTTGGCAACTTCCCCTTCGCCTTCGCCTCCAAATGCTTTATTCAACCTCTCCAAATTCCCCTTTTATGTAAATATTGAAAACTATAGTTTTCTAAATGATAATTATTTAGGCAACAAATAAGTGACTTAAATTATGTTGGAAATATTTCATGAACAATTAAAACTAATAATAATATTATTTCAATGAGATTGGTTAGGGGAAAATATTTATATGATTCTATAGGTAAATGATAAAAATTGAACAAACTCCTTAACTATTGGAATTATATATCCCTCTACCAATCAAATCAAATTAATGTTACCATAAAATTAATTTATTTTCATAATTATCTTTATTTCAGGCATTCATAAATGATTTTTATTTTCTAAATATTAGATCATGAGCAACTATCAATATCACCAATATTACATAAGTAAATGAAAAACAATTAAAACAATATCACTAATAACAAAGGGATAAATGAAAAAATATTCCTTATATTAAATATTACTACTTTGCATGACCAATTTTCCTTTCGTTGCATCAAAGTTTTTACTATTAAGATATTGTAGGATACATTTGGTTTACAAATTATAATGATCACTTAAAGATTCACTCCAACTATGCAGATATAGGGGGCATTATTATTCCAAAAAAAAAACTAAAATGACATCGTCTTGCTAGCCAAGAATAAACAACTTGATTTATGTCATCAAAAGCGTGCTAACGTATCGGAATAAGTGCACACATCCAAATATGTCACTCTAAGATAATCACCAAACACATTCCATATAGTTGTCATACATCCATTCCATTCAACAAGTTTTATTCGCAATATGTATTCACACAATTGAAGGCAGAACAATATTGCTATGTAAAAACAAGAATCCCGTGCAACGCACGGGGATATATGCCTTGTTAATTAGTATTTCATGTGGGAGAAATTATTTTCAAAAAGCATATAGGAGGTCACGTATTCACATTGTGAACGCTTCATTAAATAATTAGATGAAAATAATTCACTCTCTTTTTTGCAACATCTTATCAACAAAATTAAGAATTTCAGCCTATTTAAGTTTTTGTAAGAGTAAAGGTGCAAATTTAATATTCAATAATTGGGCAAATCGCACCAAATATAAATAACAATTTTCTTTATGCAAACAAAATATTAATCAAATAATAAGGGTACAAATATAATAATTCTATTAACTAGCTATTAGCACCGTGTTTGCACCAATTCACAATTTTTTAACGGTCCTAATAGTTGGTTAACAGATTTTTTTATATTTTCACCCTTTTTATTAATATCATGTTTGCACAAAAAAAATTATTATTTATTTTTGGTGCGATTTGTACAATTATTGAATATTAAATCTTCACCTTTACTCTTTTTTAATTTTTAAAAACAAACCATATTGGGTTAGTTGGGCTCTAAAAGGGAGTAACGGGTTTATCTCTTCACCTTTACTCTTTTTCCATCAATCATCATTTTTTCCCACTGAGTTTTCTTTTGTTTTCTTTGTAAGATTTTTAACGAGACAGCTTTGATAATTATTGTATATATACTCTTTTCCTTCACCAAGTTTTTGTCATTGGATTTTTCCTACTAAGGTTTTTAACGAGGCATAATAATATATGTTGATAGACATCCAATGGGGAGTGTTATAGATATTACAATATTGTGGATATCTATAACATTCTAAAAGCATCTTTTGAAGTTCTGCATCTAAAGCTTTATAACTTACAAATGAATGACCTATTGGGAGTTTTTTTTATAATTAATACACATAACAACTCCCTATCATACATTTCACCATTATGTGAATTTATTGTTTTATTGTAACTCTTGTAAAGGAATTTAAGGACTTCCAGCCTATAAATAGTAGGCATGACAAATGATATTAAGCTTAAAAGTTATAAGAATTCTCCCTCCTTAGTTTCTCTATAATTTTTTCATTATCGTTCTTCATTTCCCTCATCCCTGTGTTTCTAATATTTTCTTTATTTTCATAACTATAAAAAAAAATCCAGATTATATGCGTAAAAATTACTTTTTGTAACAAATGGTTTTAAAACATTTATGTAGAAGAGTGTTCCAATCCACACATGTGAAATAATGGTCAATAACTAAATGTTGGAAGATGGAAAGTTATAAGATGCAATGCTTTATTTATTTCGAGAAGGATTATATTGTTTCTAACAAAAATATAATCCATGTTACTATAACCATTATCATCAATCAATCTATATCTATAAATCTCAATCTCGTGATCTGTCGGTTTAATTTTCCTAATCCCATAAATCGTGTAACCATGCGTGACCTCTTCGTTGATTTTTCAAATTCAATAATTACTAATGTAACCATGGTATTTTTATCACCTAACTATAAATGACATCGTATCATTGTAACATTTAGTGGTTGATTTATCATTTCCCATTTTAACGTTTTTTTGTTTGTTGTCTCTAATTCTCTTCACATTCTTTGTGGTTTTTGATGCCCCTCATCTTCTAAACCAACTATTTGTGTATGAATGATATGATCTAAATGATGACTCCGTGTTTATCACATATTTAAAACATATTTGGGGAGTTATCAATATAAAATTTGGGAGTATTTTAAGATTTTTTAATTTTTAATAGAAAATTATTCAAAGATATTATATGAGCTTAATGATAACATTAAAAAATTATGAAAATCCACGAGTCGACGTGAGTTTAAAAAGGCCTATCCACTTAAACCATCAATTTGTTTTATATGTAATTTTGCTGCTTTTTAACTTGTTTTCTAATGTATCTTCATATCTAGGAAGGAATAACATGTACTTGTTCTTAAATGCATAACATATACTTTTCAAGTATATATTAACACAAGTATTCTTTATTTTATCAACTTCTTGTAAATTTCAAATATATTTACAATAAATGATAAAAAAAAAAACCACCTATACGCACATAGATTGAACAACAATAAGGGATAGTTTATATCACATGAAGCATTTTATTAAACCCAAACAACCATTTATTTTATTTTGGAAAGAATTATAAAAAAATTAATTATTTGATAATACCTATGCTTCAATTAATAGTTTTATTGTTCTAACTTAATTTCTTAAAAAAGATAAGTAACAATAATTTTTTATTAAATATATTTGAGGTTCGAGGCTAACAATCAATCGGGTTGAGTTAAAAAATATGGGAATTTTTAAAAACTGAGTTTAAACAACTGGCCCCTTTTTTCAACTCAAAGGGTATGATTCGCTCTTTCGAATTCATGAGCAAATCAAAATTTAATGAAATAGTTTTCTAATTGATACTATTGTAAGATAGAGATGTATATTTTTTTTATTGAGAAATTAATTTTAAAACATTCATTTATTTTTAATTTACCACGTTATTTTAAAAATAATGTATACTTAATACATAAAATTTAAACGAGTTCTAAGGTGGTGAACCCATTGCACCATATCATTTGTGATATGACGAATTACAAGTAACCATTTTAGGTAATCTGGATTAACACCCTAAAAAACATAACCAGCAGAAAAAAAATTAGATATTCAATGTTTTTTTATTTTTCAAGTTTAAAAAAAAACATTTTTATCTCCTAGTTAATTTTTTTAGGGTGTCAAGTCAGATTAAAAATTTCACGTCAGGCATAATGTCTTTACTTGTGATTGGTCAAACTACCGGATTCACTTGAGAATTCCTCTAAAATTTAATCTCAAAATTCTCCTTTTTTAATTTTATGTATTCTAATATATATATATGTTTATGGTATTATATTGTCTATTTAATTCTAACATACTCCCTCTTATCCTTATTATATGGCACCAACTACAAATTTCACATACTAATAAAGTTGGTAAAAGCCTTAAATTTGTCTTAAAATTCAAGTGGATTTCCAATATTATCCATACTAACTACACTAAAGTCAAAATACCATATTAATTAATTCTCTGTCATACTGCCCTTATTAAATATGGACATACATGGAAAAACATATTTATTACTCCCTCCGATCCTAAATATAAGATCACTTTGACATTTTTTTTTAAGTTAAGGAAGTAAATTAGACTACTAAATTATAACATATGTCACATAAAATTAGATTATAGGTTAGTTTATAAGTAGAATAAATTAATTTTGAGAAAAAAATATTTTTGTTGGGACTGAAATTACTTTTTTTGAACTGAAAAAAAAAAGTCAAAGTGATCTAATAATTAAAACCGGAGGGAATACTTATTAGAAGCTAACAAGTGATTTATAAAAATGTTTGAAAGCAGTTGTTACTTGGTGTGCCTTATATAATAAGGGTGAGAGGAAGTATTAGCTTAGGTTCATTTTGATTGTGATATTTGATTTGATATATTAAATATGATACATTTTAACATAAAGTGAGAGGGGTATTTTAGTCCTTTAGAATATTGCTATTTTTGGGGAGGAACCGTACTCTGCATGCATGCAGCATGCAGCAGCCAGCTAAGAAAATTGATCATTTTCAGCCCTCCTACTCCTGCTCTCCATTTTCTCATCTTGCATCCTCTTTCTTTGTTGTAAAAGGAGCTTGAATCAGCAAGTAGAGAATCATTTCCAATCGCTGCGGCTCCCGTTCTCTGAAATCCTAATCGCCGCGGCCGTCCGAGATCACCTTTCTCTGGTTTTCGAGAATGATAGATATGGAATTTCTCATGGTAAGGTTTTCCCCTTCTAATTTCATCTCTCTCTTTCTCTGCCTGCGATGAGAACAAAGACGTTCCTCTCTTCCTGATGTCTTCATTTCTTTCCTCACCCCAATGTTAATCTTTCGCATTTGCCCTGTTTTCTCTCCCTATTATAAATTAAAGGATTAGTGATATATAGGTAGGTACTGTTTTTTGTGGTGAAAGAAAGGGCCAAGCCCATTTAATTAGTTGAGTATTACATCACGTGGGACTCGAGTTAGCAGGGGAAAATTCTGGGTTGTTTAAATCCATTACCAACTCTTCAGCATCGCTCTCAACTTCAACCTTTCGGAACCCCATCTCCCAGCACATTTTTAAACCTTCCACTACTCCCCAGCTTTCTGCCGTATAACTAGAGCTTTCATTTAGTTTCACCGCGAGAATTTTCTGTATGAGCAGATGGGGAGTTACCTACGTATTTTCAAAAAGGGTTTTTAAATAGGTGGCAAGTGATTTGAGATGTTTAATGCCATAGGATAATCTTGTATGATTAAAATAGGGTATAAGAAGGATTTGAGGTCTTGAAGTAGAATTAAGTATGGTTCTTAAATTCAAAAGTTTTCTTTGGTAAGTAAATGATGCAATGATATAAAGACTGAAGTGATCATACATGGAGGAGTTACGCTAATCATTCTCTAGTTTAAGAGTTTTAACTTTTAAGAACAAGGAAGTATGCTAATTATTTCAGTTTTGAAAGGGTCTGGAAAAGGGAATGATGGTTTAAGCTGACAATTATGTAGAGAGGTGTGAGTAAGAGCACATAGCCTTGAGAATATGTAGAGCACCTGCTTCTTGTCTGCTGCCTTGGCTCTTGTTTGACGGTTCTATTAATGATTGTATAACTCGGCTTTAATATTTGTAATCTACACAAATTAAACAAATAGTTTATTGAAATTGCAAATTAAACAATAGTTCATGGCAAAAATAAATGTTAATATGCTAATTATAGGAAAGGTACCACACACAAACTTCAGGCCGGGGGATTAATGGTTATACCGATAAATCCTAATGGTTCGACTTTATGGAGGGATTTCAATCCAGACAAGCAGCAAAACCAATGGTATATTTTTTTATCAAAAAAAAAAACCAATGGTATATTTGTTAAATACCAATTTTTTTTTATCTAAATCCAAAATGCAAATTTTAAAAAATATACAGCACCCAAAATCATAAATTATGCTAGTATTTTGGTAGGTTTGGTTGACTCAGTCAAGGGGCGTCAGCACTAAATTCAGAGCATTGGAGAAGATAAACAGGGGTGTGCAGACCATAGAGGGTGACTTTTTGTTAGCAGGGGCGATACGCGTGGCCATATATGGTAACTTCTTCTTCTTCTTCTTTCACATTATCTGTTTTTTTTCTTATTTTTCTGAGAGTTTTAGATGGAATCTCTTATTTTTAAGTTTTTTTTTTTCTATATAGAAAGTATATATATATGAACTTTGGTGGAATTTTCTAATTCTGTCATGTTTCAGTTAAAGAATTTGTATTTGTCTTATGAATGCTACACTATAACAATCGTTTTTAATCCTCTCTTGATGAGAAGAGACCGTATCCGGTATCATATATTTCTGCATGACAAACAGTTGCTAGCTTAGTTTTGGGCTCCATTTAAGGCTTCTTTTGAGAAAAGTCATTATTTCTACAAAAGCTCTGCTTTTTGGGTCAAATGGGCAGCATGGAAAGTGATTAGATGTAATGTGGAATGTTTATGTTGAAGGTTAGGAAGTTAGTTGGCACAGATTAAAGCGGGATCTTAAATTGGATAGCTCATTATAACATCTAAGGAAGACTTTTTTATTTGGAAAAAAAAAATTGAAAAACATTTTAAACCCTAAGTGGTAAGTTTTTTAGTTCAGTGTTTTGGGTTTCCGTCCCGTGTCCTGTCCCGTCCCGAACTTGTTCCGGTCTCGATCGGGGCGGGACGGGACCGGGACGGGACCGGGACGGGACGGGCCTTGTCCCGAAACTTTTTTCCAATTAAAAAAATTGACCCAAAAATATTTTTTTTGCATAGTAACACATTTGGTGGGTGATTTTATAGTATAATTAAATCTCTTCCAGTGCCATGAGCACTCCATATTAATACATAATAAACCAAAAACATAATAATTAGAGCAAAAAAAGTAGCAACAACTACACATTTAAATAGAGTTTTAAAAAAACTTCAAATGTGATGTGTTATACATAGAGCACAGTGGAAGCAGATAAGAAATTTAAGATCAATGAATGGTTGTAACTTAGTTTAGAAGTTATAGTTATATATTTTTAAAAAAAATATTCATATATACTCACATATGAGACAGATGACACATGTATTTTTTTAAAAAAAATATGAACATACATATATATATAAATATTCGGGACGGGACGGGATCGGGACGACCTCTTCCCAAGTCCCGTCCCGGTTTGTCCCTTCCCGAAATGGCCGGGACGGGACGGGACGGACCGGGACGGGACAGAGTTGAACAGCCCTGATGACATACATGTAATTTGTTTATTTATTATGAACTGTGAAATTAGGATTATTTTTTCCTTCTTTTGAACTTTAATCATTTGATCTTTTATCATTTGATCATTCTTCAATTTAGTTTTTTTTTATCATGGTGATTAAATTAAAATTGATAACCTTCTTTATTTGAATGGTCATTTTAAGCTTGGTTATGCAATATGTATTTGCTTATTTTAAGAATCGATAAATGACTGTTTTTGTTGGGTAAATGATGTCTCTGTCTTTGATGATATCAAAGTTAGAACCATAGCGTGTTTTCTCTGTTGTTAATTTATTTGTTTAATTGTTATGTCATGTGTATTAATGTAGTTTGTATCCTGGCCTATTGATCTGTAATCCATTTCTTCACAGGTTATGTTATATGTTTGGTGTACATAATTTGCAGCTCCATATTCTTTAACAAGAGTATAACTGTAGCCCTTGCTTGATTTCGTAACTCATTGCTTTATCTTTCGTTCTTTGGATGTGATAGGGTTGCTGAGTATGGTTTTATAAACTCATTCTAATATTTATTAAAAATCTTTTGGTTTGATCTTTGTTGTGAGTCTAGTTAGAGAAGCTATTTGGTTCCTAACGTATTCTTAGGTCTTATTCCTTGTTGTAGGACAAATTTCTTTTGTAGGTGTGTAACATCAAGTTGCACTATGTAAAATAGTTAATTAGAGAACACAAGTTACATTATTAATATCGGAGAAGGAGGAAAAAAGTGTACTTCTTTTATTGCATACAAAATGGTAAAACTTCTTTCATTTTTTTTTTCATTTTAGTTTTTTTTTTCTTTTGGATGAACGGTGAGACTTGTCAAATTGCGAATAGCATATGAGTCTACCACTTTAGTAACTATGCTAGCTATAACTTTAGTAATAATGCTATAACACATAATATGCTCTCTTTTAATCAATAACATTTGTTTATATTATGAGACTTCATTTTTTTTCTTCGTTTTTCCTGTTATATTTGCCCAATTTTATTAGGGTTTGCAAAGGGCTAGATACTAAAGCAATATTTAAGCGACTTCCTGTGAAGAATTATGCTGAAGGAAAAGCGTACAAGCATGATGGAGTGCCTGCAGTAGTTCTTCCAAATTATGATTATACTACGAGCAGCTCTAATATAACTTCTTTAAGATTGGGTTCAAATTAAAGTTCCCTTACCATACAGATGAGGAAGGTCCTAATGTTCATCATGTATTGTATCCTACACGTATGCGTGCATGAGTGTGCTAATTTATTATATATTGTCCCTTTTGCACAATCTATTTTTTTTTGGCTCCATTTAGTTGCCCATATGCATGAGTAAGTTACTTGCTAATCCATCTCTAGTGTAACATGTTGACTGTATAGATAGGGTGCTATTGATAATTTGAAGGCCCTTAACATGACAATGTAGATTTATGCATCGTGGACATAATATAGTTGGAGAAGGTGGATTAGTTGATACTATGGACCTTACTGAACCATTAGGGTTTGATGATAGGCCCCCAATATAGCATATTATTGAGTTTAACTGTGATTGACATCAGAGTATGATTATACAAGATCTCGAGCTACAATCGGTAAGTTCTGTTGCTCTCTTTCCTTTTGCAATTTGACAGGCTCTTTATCTCACACGTGCAAAAATATGTATGAACTATGTCTCATTTGTTCAGTATTTCTTGTACTAACTAACAAGAATTGTGGCCTGCACCTGCGTAGGTGAACTCGTTTCTTTTTTTTCACTTCTACAATATATGAGTATGATATGTGGATTTGTAGATGATTTGAGAGAAATTCGTTCTCATATATTTCACTAAGAATACTAATGTACAAGGGGTATATATACATCAAAGGGAACACATTCCCATAAAACATATATTTTTGATATCTAGTTGATAAAGCGGCCATTCTAATTTGGCTGCCATAGACAATAGAAATATGATAGTATTTAGTTTCCCTTCTCGTGCGTATTTCTTTAGAATCTAGACCATATGTTTGAGTGAACATTTTGTTATTAGGCGATCTATTAACTTGTCAACAGTACTGTCAACCTTAAATTCAAGGGATAAAACACACTTGAAGCCTACAATTTCTTGCCTATGGGCGCTTCTCAACAATATTCCATATTCCATTCTTTTCTAGAGCGCTCATTTATTCCATAATTGCATTTCTCCATCCCGGTATTTCTAGTGGCTCTTGGATGCTGTTGGGAACACTCACTTTGTTCTGATTCATGACAAAAAACCGATAAATTGGAGAAAGAGCCTTGTAGGATATATGCTGTTGGGTTAGAAAGGAGTATCTTGATGAAAGGTTACATTAAGGCTCTTTCAGTTATGGTTTGAAATAGGGTCAAAGCATTTGAGTCCCCTCTAAGTAGTTTATTATCCAAGCAACAAGCATTTATGGCATGGGGATCAAGTTTGCTGCTATGGCAAACATGGACAAAATCGATGCAAACAAAGACTCGAAATGGAAGATAGGTGTTGAAGGTGGGCTATAAGAAATACACCATGTAGTTTGTTTAGGGGATTTGACGACTAGAAGGATATGTTTATTTTTTCTTTCTGTAATCCCATTTCGATGGGGAGTATGAGCACATGAACTTTTCATGGACTGTGCCATGTCTTTAGAGGAATGCACCCAACATTTGGTTGAAATGCTCAGTACCATTGTCGTCAGTATGCAAGACTTATACTAGCATTGAACCGATTATTGATCATGGCGTGGATATTGACAAACTGTTAATATGGTAGAAAGAAGCAAGAGAGAAAGGAGTAGGAAGAAGCAAGAGAGAGAGAGAAGTGTTGAGAAAGGAACTAGACTCATTGAATAATTCAAGTTCATATGTGAGAAGTAATTTGGATGACTATATTTATGAGCCATTATTCTTCCTGATTCTAATCGGGTAATCTAATTTCTATGTGCTGCACATACTTCTGTTTACTGTGATAGGGGGTTGACTGATTTGAGTGCCCTTTTCCTTTTGGGTCTGGTATTGAGATCCCATAAGGCCTCCATCATTGCGCACACAAATGCCCCGGAGTACTGTACATGATCATAATTAGCAAGATTTTGATCATGTCGCTCTAATACTGATGGATAATGAGGGAAATGTGTTCTTCTAATATATTTCACTTAGAATACTGATGTACAAAGGATATATATTCATCGAAAAGGTAATAAAGTTTCGTACGTAAGTGAGAGAATAAATCCTAATGAAGGCTAAAAATAATTGTGAATATTTACAATAAATGCATAATATTCCTAAGATTATAGAAGTATAATGGTTGGTTCAATTTATTGAATAAACTGAGGCGCTTAGAATTTTTACACCATTCTTTCAAGCATCTGATCTTATGCCAGTAAGTATTTACTGTTTAAATTTCAGCATATTAGATTTACTTGTATATGCATGGTTGCAAACAACAAATAATCTGTCTTTCTTCCTTCCTGTATGTTATGTTACACCTTCGGAGACGCTAAATTACTTTAGACAAGTTTACTCCACTAGGTTTATTGAGAGCAACTGAGATATTTTATTATGAAATGGACTTCATGAACGTACTTCTGACTTTCCACTTATTTTGAGGTCAAAAATAGATCTTTGTTCAATGTGTTGCACAAAAAGACATAGTTCTGACAAATTTGTACCGTGGGACCGGAAAATTTTAAAATTCAGCCAAAAAATCAATATTTTGCTACAAAACAAAAAAGCAGCTTAATACTGTGTCATAAATCTTAAATCATAACATTATGTGCTGGCCAAATTATCAGATTGGCTTTTTACATAATTTATATTTTATGGAGATGAAAAAAATTTGGGAATTACAATCAAGTCCTAAGGAAGAGACGTAGTTACCTATAAGTCCAAGAACAATGTAGAAGCATGCAATCACAAGTTCCAGAGAAATAAATGACAAGAAGTTTATGCTCACTTGTGATTGGGATTGCTAGGTTATTAAGCCCCATCCTTAGGACCTTAGTTATTTTCCCTAAAACTTTGGGCCATAGTTATTACTACATGAAGGTCATAATTTGTAGTGCATCTAGTCGGTTATGAATGTGATAATCGTGATGTACTCTGTGCAGCTTTGAATCTACTAGGTGATGCTTAATTTTTTAATGATGTTTTTATTTTTTCACATGTACCGACAAAGGGGCTGACTGCGTTGATTTGGAAACTAGGCAATCCTATGGGCTTTTACAAAGCAAATCTGTTATGGCTGTACAAGTTTTTGATTCAGTAAGTGATCTCTAGTGAAAATTGCGTTATTTGTTTCTATTAAGAAAATCACATTTTCTTAGTCAAATCCATCAGCACTTGCAGAAAAACTGACATGTTAGGCAAGTCTTACTGCAAATTGTATGCTGAATTGATTTATTTTAATGCATGGATCTGATATAAGGTTTCAATTGAATTGTTATTAAATTATGTAATCATCAAAAAGTCCTAATAAGAATCTAGCAACATAGTTATGTTGTTTCCTGTATCAAAATTTGTTATAGCACATGTTGTTCACTTATCATGAGACTTTTAGGTGATTACTTTCTTTACTTGGGATTTCAGTAATTTTTCCTAAAATTAATGGAGAGGAATCAATTGTAATTATGTTTATGCTTTTTTTAGAATATAAGGAGAAGGAAGGGTGGGAAATGGTGAGAAGGACGGAGATAATTTGGTACCAATGTTGTTTGTCTCAAACCATTCCATTGTTGGGGGTGTTAGGAAAAAATATAGTTAGGACTTAGGATGGCTAACGAAGGCTTTAGGGCATTTTACTTCCTTTTTTGAATTGTAGGGTATAAAAAATTATAATTGCTTAACAGCTAGTTCCTTTTATTACACTTTTAAAGTGAGGATGTGTGGGTTTGACTTTTTTGCTTTTATTCCTTTTAAGCTTTCTGTCTTTCTACAAACAAATGAAGTTTTACTGCTTATGAAATATTAATGTATTTAGCTGTTTGTCTCTTAAATTTAGTAATGTTTTTGTTGCAAGGAAATTCAATTCTGTGTGGAATGATTGATGGGACTATCATTGCGCTAGATCTCCCTGAAAGAAGACAGACCCAACACAAGATGCATTGTCCACCTCGACCTAAATTAGGGAAATCTTCTTACCGAGCTTCTATTACGGTAATTTTCTGTTTAATCTTTTTCTCAGGGATAATTGTAACTGAAAGTTCTCGACGTTCAAAGTAATTGTAATTGCTGAAACATAGAAAGGATATTTATGTGGCTTATGTGAGTAGAAATGACTATTTTTTAGATCCGCGAAGCATTCTGTTAAGCCTGATGAACAGATTTACACACACAAAAATGCAATTAAAAGCTAAAACTTCATTGCATTAATGGATAAAACAATACACAACTCTATTGATACAAACGCTGATACAAAAGAGGGGACGGTTACAAACTCACAACAACGAACCAAAGCTAAAAAACACAGACACACCCTTAATCAGAACTAAATATGACGATCGTTACTTTGTGGCAAGTTCAAAGGATCTTAGCGTAAGTGCATTTGTTAACCTATGGTTGGTTTTCCCTTTTCACTAAAAAATCAACTAACAAAATGCATGTTTTTATAATCCTTTTGATCCATTTTTTATAATTGATTTGATAGAACTTATCTTGTTTGTGAATGGAAATGACCAGGGGAAGCCATCATCAAAATCATGCTTGTGTGGTTAAGCTTCCTCCCTCACCCCTACCACCCCATGTGTGCGCGTTGGGGATGCGATTACTGAATTTTACACGATCTATTTGTTTTTATTTTAGGTGTGTCTCTATGATATTCACAAACTTGGTTTGGGTGAAGCTGTCAAATCTTATACAACTGGGGAGGCGTGTGTGAATATCTTGTATTAATTGTAAATATTCTATGATTGTGTAGATGTTTATAAGACTTTATTAGTTGTTATTAGCATTAATTAGTGATTATTAGGATCTATTATCTTGTCTCTCCTTATAGCCTATAAATAGGCACTTGTACATCAACATTCATAATATGAGTTCCCCGCCATTTGTCCAAAGGACCTGAGTTCGAATCCCCTGGGAAGTCCCACCAGGGGCGACCCCGGATTAGTCTACACCCAAAGGGTGTGGGATACCGGGGGCTTCCACGCAAAAAAAAAAATTCATAATATGAGAAGTATATTCAAAAACATATTTTCTCTCAATTGTCCATAGGTTTAAGGTGTGACATGTATTCTCGCATGCAACTTGGGGTTGATTTTCACGAGAGATTCTATTAGGTGAGTTTGAACTTATGGCTATGTACAGCTATAGAATATCAAGTCTGGTGACCTACTATTTGATGATAAGTTATGTGAAGCACTTCTCCAAACTGTCCGCTTCCGAGAGTATAACTATCCACACAATGGTGAGCAATTAAATTGAGTGAATTGTCCAATTTAAAACTTTCAATGAAATGTGTTAAATGTTGCAATGAAATATATAAATTGACAATTTAAAATGCCTAAGTTTAGTTACAATATAGTCTAAATTTAGTAATTTACTTAAAGATAATAATTAAGGGGATTATTGTGATAGAAAAATGGGTTTATCCTATTGCTTTTCTTTAAATGTCAAAAATAAAATTGTAACTGTTATGAAACTAGAGGGATTACAAATGTTTCAACCAATTTTTAAAATAATTTTTATGTTATAGATGTGAGGCACTTTTATTTGTGTGGTTTCTCTTTTGCCATTTTTCCAAGCATCTGTGCAGTGTTTAATCCAGTGGCGGTAAAGAAACACACTTATGACTACCCTATCAGTGCATGGCTTGCTTCATATGAATTATATTACGTTGATTGGTTCTCTATGAACAATACAAGGTTTATGAACAGCAAAGTGGTGGGTTTGAGATAAGCGTGATGGTGGGTAGGTTTCTTGCTGTGGCTAATATGGCTTTCCAATGTTATAATCTGTTTGGTTTTGTCTTGCCTGTTTATCTTCCTAAAGTCTTCAAGATGTATTACATTGGCAAACAGGAAAAGGAGTGAATCAAGTTGTTTTGGCCTTTGGGGCACTTAGAGTATGACATTTGTGGTCTTGTGTATTAGTTAGTTCAGACCTTTTGTGTTCAAAATGTGCTGGTTGGTCCTTCATATCTATAAAACGTACAAAAATATATGGTTGTATGTTTTTACTTGAAATTTAATGGTTATGCTATGGATTAATGGAGGGAACAGTGGAATGGAATGTCCAAGTCTAGTATTATTTTCCTTAATCCTTAGCATGACCATTACAATTTCAAGTAAAAACATACAACCATATATTTTTGTACGTTCTACAGATATGAAAGACCAACAAGCACATTTTGAACACAAAAGATCTGAACTAACTAACATGCAAGACCACAAATGTCATACTCTAATTGCACCCAAAGGCCAAAACAACTTGATTCACTCCTTTTTCTGTTTGACAATGTAATACATCTTGAAGACTTTAGGAAGATAAACAGGCAAGATAAAACCAAATAGATTATAACACCGAAAAGCCATATTAGCCGCAGCAAGAACCCTACCCATCATCATGCTCATCTCAAACCCACCACTTTGTTGTTCATGAACCTTGTATTGTTCATAGAGAAAACCAATCAACGTAATATAATTTATCTGAAGCAAGCCATGCACCGATAGTAATATAATTTATCTGAAGCAAGCCATGCACCGATAGGGTAGTCATAAGTGTGTTTCTTTACCGCCACTGGATTAAACACTGCACAGATGCTTGAAAAAATGGTAAAAGAGAAACCACACAAATAAAAGTGCCTCACATCTATAACATAAAAATTATTTTAAAAATTGGTTGAAACATTTGTAATCCCCCTAGTTTCATAACAGTTACAATTTTATTTTTGACATTTAAAGAAAAGCAATAGGATAAACCCATTTTTCTATCACAATAATCCCCTTAATTATTATCTTTAAGTAAATTACTAAATTTAGACTATATTGTACCTAAACTTAAGCATTTTAAATTGTCAATTTATATATTTCATTTCGACATTTAACACATTTCATTGAAAGGTTTTAAATTCGACAATTCACTCAATTTAATTGCTCACCATTGTGTGGATAGTTATACTTCCGGAAGCGGACAGTTTGGAGAAGTGCTACACATAACTTGTCCAATGGGTAGTTGAATTCACATTAAAAGGAGGATTTTTCTTGTTCAGAATGAAAATGATAATAGAAAGGGTCTGAGAATGGGATCATGAATGAATGATGACTCATAAGGGCTATTATGAATTAAATTGCTCAAAGCCTATTTAGCGAGGGAGTGGTGAACTAATAATTAAGTGGCAAGGTGGGTATCAAGGGTGACTTTTTTTTTTTAAGATTGATGAAGTTAAAAAAATATAGTATTTGTGTTTATTTTTAATGTTAAAACTGGCTTTTGGGATTTTATACATTTATGTATGATCTGAATCAATTGATATTGATACATAATTAACTTGTTCAATTTCTCTTAATAAAAGTCAAATGCCCTCAATATAAGTGGTAATTGAATTTGAGCGGGTAATGAAGTGATATCTGTCAAAAGAAAAATAAACTGAAGGGGCATCTTCCCCGTACGAAATATTTTCATACTCATTCATGTCAATATGCAATGTTCTCTATCTATTAAGTTTGGAAAACATATCTTCAAAAGATATTTGCTTTAGTTGTAGATATAGTATGAAAAATAAACTCAAGGCACCTTAAGAAAAAATTTTATACTCATTTATATCAGTATGTAATGTTCTATTCACCAAAAAAAAAAAAGTATGTAATGTTCTCTATTTATTAAGTTTAAAAAACACATCTTAACAAATACTTCCATACTCATATCTGGGTATGATGCAGATGGTGTTACTTTTAGACTGAATATGAGTGGCTTGATGGTTTTTTCTAGTTTTCCCATTTTGCCCCGTTCGGAGAATTCGGTATGGATGACTCTTTTCTGGGTATGTTGCTGTAGGAGCAACTAGTGGAATTGGTGCTAAAACTGCATGGATACTTGCATTACGTGTTGTCCATGTAGTCATGGGAATGAGAGATAATAAAGCTGGTAGACAGATCAAGGAGGAAGTAGTAAGAGATACTCATCTGGTCCTATTTATAAGGCATTTTCAGCATGTTTCACACAGACCAAGGAAAATCTTAAACTTCATTAATTATACCTTGAAATTTGACAACTTTCCAACTATACCCCTATTTGATATCCACTACACCACATGAAAATAAAGTCAACACATAATAAATGAAAGATAAAATAATAAATTCAAATGAAAAATTTAATGAAGTGCCCTATAAATAAGACCAAATGAAATCTTCTCTCTCTGCCTTATAAATAGGACCAGAGGAGTACTCAAGAGTGAAAAAAGATGTCATGGAGCTGGACCTGAGCTCATTGATTGGAATCTGTCAGTAATTTTGCCAAGCAATTCAATTCTTGTGGTCTTCCCTTGAATCTACTAATGTAAGGCTTTGCTGATTGTGGTTTCATACATTCGTTAATATCATTATGGTTCTTGGTCTGTCATTGAAAAAATTTTGCTTCCTTCCTGTTGTTTCTTGCTCTAAGTAATAACGCTGGAATCATGGCAACACCATTCAAGCTTTCCAAAAAAGATATAGAACTACAATTTGCGACAAACCACATAGGTGAGGTTTCTTTGATTGTATACAAGGATTTGGGTTCACTTATGTATTTAGAATTTGATATGTCATATGTAACCATCCGATGGCTTTCAAGTTATTCTTTGGAATTGTTTTGATATTCGGATCATCTCTGTCTGAATCCAACGTACCATTCAAATTACTCCTAGGTTCAGGAATGGAGGCTCCGAGCAATGGTGACTCCAATACCGTGTCAATATACAAGAGGATTTTAAATATGAGAATGTGTTAAATTAATTTAAACTATCAAAGTATAACACTGGTCAGCAAATATAATTCAGAGTGTTTTAGTGTAACTCTGCGAACTGAACTTCTGTACTACCTAGGGCTGGGGCTAGGCCTACTTGTTGTTATCTATACACCCTATCAAGTTCGTCTGTATGTTACGATCATTATTGTTTTCTTTTTCTATAGACAATATATGGCCATTATTACTATCAGTGCAATACATGCAAAAACATTAAGCTTACTGCTTTGAGAAAATTTGAGATGTAAGGGCCTCTCCTTGCAGGTCATTTTCTTCTGATGAACTCATTGTTGGACACAATGAAACAAACTGCCACTGAACATAGAAAAGAGGGAAGGATTGTAAATGTCTCATCAAGACGTCATCATTTCTCATACCCTGAAGGGATACGATTTGATAAAATCAATGAAAAACAGGGTAACTCTATATTAGGTGGTCCAAACTGCAGTTAGTCCATTTTTCAGATGCTATCTTTTTCACCATGTTTTAGGCAAGATGAATTATTATCTTGCTCTCCCCCTTCTTAGGCAAGTTCTTGATGAATTTGAACAAATGCTGATTTCAAGGATCTTCACTTGTTCAGGTATAACAGCTTGTCAGCGTATGGGTAGTCAAAGCTTGCTACTGTTCTTCATGCAAATGAGCTTGCAAGACGGCTAAAGGTGACTGACTTATTTGAGGATACTTTTATTAGGTAATGATGCACTGCCAAAAATTTTGGGTTGAATGGTCATGGTGTGATCATTCGGGTAGGTTTAATGGAGGTTTTGTTAAGATATGTGAAACTTTAGAGTCCAAGATGGCATTTGGTTTTATGAGATATGCAGCTGTAAGAATGTCTTTCCCTTTAGGCACAATTGAAGTAAGCATGAAGGACCAATAACTTCTTTGTAAGAGATGCTTGTTATCTCTTTTATATTTGTTATGGATATGTACTTGAGTTCTGGTGGATTGTCTTATTGGTGAGGTAAATTCCAATGGTATATTTAGGAGTACTATGATTTGCTCCTCCTTGTTAGTGAAACAATTCCAGGGGAGTATATAAATATACGGATGTTCTTGCTTCATTATGACTGGAACTTTCAAATGGCCACTTCTTCTGTTAGAAACAGTTAGGGATGGTCAAAAAGGTCTCTGTGTCTGTGGATATCATGAATTGCAATTTTTCCCCTGTATTATTAAATTTAAAATTCTTTTTTTCTGATTTAGCACAGTTCAACAGCCGTCTAACTATTTGATGTTTACCTGTAACAGGAGGAAGGAGTGGATATAACTGCAAACTCAAATAACCCTGGAGCAATTGCCACTAATCTGTTCCTTCATCACAGCTTGATTGATGGTGAGTCATTTTTGTGGTGTCTTTTGCGTTCATAATTTTCTGTGTGAAAAAATTTAAGACTGCCCCTTGTACATCAATCTTATATCCATGTTAGATATGACATTGTTTCATGTATTATCATTCTTTTTCTATAGACGTGACCTTATTAAATTATGGTTTTGGTCTTATTTTATGCAAGCTTAGTTGGTGTCCTTGGAAAATATGTGATGAAAAACATACAACAGGTAAATGGTGTTTATTGGAAACAAAAGAAAGGGAGATAGGGATCTGTTTAAATAAGCTAATAAACTACCTGGATTTTGGTTGAACTAGTTTATTGAATGAATAAGTTGGGTGAACTGCAAAGCTTTATTCGTTTTGAATAGAAAAAAAAAAAAATTGTAGACGAAAAGACTACAGAAAGTGAGGTAAAAAAATATCAAATAAAGCAAGTAAAACTCAAACAGAAACACCAAATATATGTTCTGATAAAAAGCCAGTGAGTTAAGACAAACTGAAAAGTCTCTATGCATGTTGAAAATCAATCAAGCATGGTTTTTTTTTTTCAACCCTAAAAAAACTATTCGCATTTAACTTGTATAATTAAATGAATCAAGCTTAAGAATTTCAATGAGCAAAATTAAAATTATTTTTAAATTTTTCATATGTAATACATATAAATTTATCTAAACTAAATAGATGAAGTGATTTGAGTCATTTATGACTTTTTTTTAATAAAATTTTTCACATTCTTACATCTTTAAAATGGGGAAAAAAAAATCTAGAGTGCTTTAAACTGTATTCAACATTTTTTCACATCATCATATTTCTACTCTTCACTGATAACCAAGTAGATTTGAAGCACAAATATATAAGCTTTAGTTACAGCTTGGATTTGTACCATTTGGTTACAGCTTTAATAGGAACTTACTGAGTCTGTTTTTCCATATCTAATGTAGGGGGCAGCGACCACATGCTATGTAGCTTTGCATCCGCAGGTTAAAGGGATGAGTGGATGTTACTATGCGGATTGTAATGTAGCTGAAACAAGTTCACAAGCATCAGATCCTGATTTGGTAAGGAAGCTTTGGGAATATAGCTCTGATGTGGTTCGAAGTCGATTTCAGGTTCCCAAATGCTAATGTGCAATTTTAGCTTTGGTGCTGTGTATGATGATTAAACATTCCTACTCACTGGCATTTCAGTTGTAGTCTCATGTTATCTCGCTGCATGAGATATTGAGATCAGACCTTGCCATATATTTGAAAGCCTTATTTGATGTGTTAAATAATTTTCATGTCTTAACCATAACCCTTTTTCTTTTTGGCCATTCTCTGTTTTAGACAAAACCCTTTATTAACAGACGAACGACCAATCATAGAATTGTGCTTGCTTTTGCGTTTACAGAATCCAGCAGACATATTGATTTCATTAGCAGGGCCATTTTTAATGTGCTTTAAAATCGTTTTACTTGTGCAACACCATTGTTTTGATTGGACTATATATAAAGGAGGGTTAAAGTCCTAATCTGCCATTAAAAGTTCACTCAAGAGCAATCCTAATCTGCTATGAAAGTTCACTCAAGAGCAATGTTAAAATATAACAATGGTCTCTCAACGTTAGTTTTTTAATGAGGTGAGGCAACATTGATCTACATTCAAACTTGTAAGATGGAATTGAACCCAAAAAAAGTTCAAGGAAATACTACTCTTGAGTGAAAACAATTTCAGGACAAATTTACAACTTGACGTACTTGACGTAAAAGATAAAGGAATAGAGGACAAGCACACAACAAAGTGAACTAAACAAGCTATGCATTCAAATATATGTATGATGTTCCCAAAGAAATTCTTGGACAAATTTGACGCTGTCATCTTAGTTGTGCATGTACCGGTGTGGTGTGAACAAAAGTAACAAGTCAGAGACCTGTCAATTAGATTCCGAAAATAATAATAGCATCCAGCGGCAAACAATTCCAATTGAATAATATGCTCAGGAAGATTCAAGTTCACCTCATAGTAGCAGTATTAAAGATCATCATGTAAACAAAAATAAATAAATAGATTTCATTACAAAAAAAAATACTAATATATTTGATTTCCACTATGATTGGTTTTAGTCTACCAAATTTTTGGTAGATCATTCTATCTAAGATCATCATGTCAAGGAAAATGCCAGCAGATTAGTCTGATATCATACATGCAAAGATTTATAACGATGACAAAAAGGTTCACCAACCAGATATGCCCTGTACAAACCAGATGAGAGGATCTCAATATCAAACTTCATCCATTTTACTTCAATTAACAATGTACAAAATAGATCCTTTAATAAAGTCTTCAATGACAGTAACCACCTGAACCCGCATTAAATACAGCATCAGATGAACGGTTCTTCAAGTCTTCGACTTCACATCAACAAATGCAAGTTCCCAATCCAGCTTCCCATCTTTATGTACCAATATCTGACCTTCCAAAATAGTCCACAAGCCAATGTTTTTACCAATTCAACTTTCTTTGCTTCTAAATCATCCCAAGTCTTCAACTTTTCATGAGTTGATGGTGCATCCTAAACATGCTACATAAAACTGCAAGCTTCTTTTCCAGAACGACTATGTGTAAGCTGATATAGACGAATCATGTCAGAATGTTTCACAACGTGGTTTAGTTTGCTCAACAAGTAAAGATCTGAAGTCAACATGCCCGAGCTTGTAGTCAAACAAAATGGACTTTGTGGTCCCAGCAAGTCTATTTCCAGATCCAAACTTATTACATAAATAGCCCTTATTGTACAATTGCTTCCTCAATAATTAGACAAATTAACAGACCTGTGCAACCAGATGATCTTCAGTCAAACTTGAAGGCTTGCTTGGACAAGTCCAGGAAAATGACTCAAGTCATAGACCATTAGCCCGGTTGAGCAAAGGAGAGTTGGGACTAAGATCTATTGGCGGATTGATCTTAACATGATCTCCCAATAGCTGTCGGGAAACACGATCAGCCAAGACTGACTGAACATCATATGGCTCGACTGGGGGCCTCGCAATATGCCTCCCCAGAACATCATTTTCACTTGAAATCAGTTCTGTTTGAGACCCCATTTGCATATTGCGAAAGATGTCAACGCCAGAGTCATGATGAGCAGGGGCATTAATGTAGATACCATTGGAGTGCTTTGGCAAGTTTGCAAGGCCCTCTTGATAGTAAGCTGACTGTTTCAGGTGATTGCCAAATGGAATGGCACCACTACCACCAGTGAGAGGCGTGGATGCACCAGAAACCGTACGGGGGCTAGATATAGGAGAGGGAGACAGTCTCCCATTCATGTGCTGTGGTGATCTTGATCTCAAAAGCGGGCTTCCAATGGGAGAGACAGGGCAAGAAATATTTCTTGAAATATGGCTTTCATTACTGGAGATTAATGAAATTATTTCAGACACCAAATATCAGCAACATTGAGTGCATTTGTGTGTGTGAGAGAGAGAGAGGGGAGGGGTAACAGACCTGGCATGCAGATTCATTTTCAACACCCTAGAAGAATGAACAGAAAGTCTGTCATTATCCAGAGAAGAGAGGTTTCTGCCTTGTCCAGTGCCCTGAATATTCATCAAAGATGGATGCAATTATTAATATAATAATAGGAAACAAAAGTACAACTTATACATTTATAAACTCCATAACCCTATTGGTCTTGCCATTTGACCCCTGTATATTAGTCTCTCATAGATCTACACGCCAAACACTCTCAGCCTAAAGACCGTAAAAGGATAAAGTGTAACAAGGGATAGATATCATATTTTCATGCGGCATATAAGACAGTTCTTATTCATTTCTATCATGCACAGAAACAGGATAGAGGGATAGCGTGATATAAAAGCATAACACAGTGAAAAACGAGCAGACTAGTCCCCCATCCCCACTTAATCATTCGAATATGGAAATAGCATAAAGGGAAAAGGAAAAATGAGTCATTATACTTTATGTGTTGGAGATAGAATATAAAAGTACCAGAGATTTTGCTCCATGCGCAATACCAGATACCTGATCTGACGCTTCAGCACCCAGAATAGGTCTTTCCAAAGGTGCAGCACATTTTACAAAAGGGTGTTCCAATAGTTGCTGGGCCGAAGGACGATCATGTGGGTTACGTTGTAGACATTTCCGAACAAAATCCTTTCCTTCATTTGATAGGTCATCTGGGATTGTTGGGAGTTCCTTGCTATTACCAATCTTAAACATGGCAGCAACCTGTTGAGAAGAATAATCAATTAGCATACTTGCAATACCAAAAACTTGTGTCTGTGCGCATATTGTCCCAGACTAGCCATATTACTAAAGACTTTATGAATTTATGAATGATCCTCCATCTACGACTTGATTTCTACACACTTGATTTCACACACACTAATGCCATAACTTCCCACCATTTCCATCGTAATTTTGGTTTAAAAAGTTAAAATATTACTTCTAGAACAAAAAAAAAAAAAAGAATGTGAGTGTGTGCGAGCATTCACGTCATCACGTGAAAGGGGGAAAATGTAAGGGATGCAAAACAACTACCCCTTCATACTGACTCCAAGGAGGCTTAGTTGTGGCCATTTCCAAAACTGTGCAACCAAGACTCCATATATCCACAGCAAGGTTGCAGCCACTAGAGTTTTTTATGACCTGGATAAACAGAAAGTGAAGACACTGATGAACAATACTAAAATACAATTATATGCAGAGAGAATTGAACCTAAAAGAAGAAATATATATAACCTCAGGAGCCATCCAATAAGGACTTCCCTTGAATGATAATGGACATGACTGCCCTGTTATCTGCACGTCATACGAGGTATAAGATAGACAAACAGAATAAATCAAGAAATTTCAAATTAACTGTACCATAAGCAGGAAATGAAAAAAGAGAGAGATATGTTATTTCCAACCGCAATACAATTAGCAATAATAGCAGTCGTGGGTAATTTTGTGAATTGTTAAAAAAGATTAAAGAATATTAAACAAGAAAAAATTAGCTAATTGGTAGTTCTTTACAACATGGAATGCGGACACCATGATTAATGATACAGTTGCAAAAGAATGGCAGTTCTAGGCTGTTCTTGAATTGCCTTTTCGACTTTCTACTTTCTCTTTTACATAATTCTGGTATCTACCATTCTCTTTTTTAGATAGAAATTATGTTTTCCCGTTCCTTTGTTTTGCCTTTTATTAGTTACCCTCAGTATACTTGCAAAACTGCAGTTGTCAACTGGCATCTTCTCAAGACAATTGCAATCAATTCTTCCGAGAAGCCAGAATCACCAAGAGCATTGGATTGTGTTAGTGAGTTTGATCCTTAACTCATGATATAAGCAAGCACCAGAATGAAACTTACATATCTAACTGATTTAGCTTCAATGCAGATATTAAGGATAGTAACTATCTCACAACTTACATGTTTTGCCATGCCAAAGTCTACCAACTTGATAACCCGTCCATTTTGATCTACAAGTATATTTGCTCCCTTGATGTCCCTTTACAAGTGAATACAATTTTGGCGATAGATGTGTCAATCTTTTAGAAAAATAACATTACACAGCAAATCACGAGTATAACCATCAAAAGCATGAATAGACAACATAATTCACCTGTGAACAGTATTTTTAGCATGTAAATAAGCAAGCCCCGACAAAATTTGTTGAGTATAGTTGCGGATAGCTACTTCGCCAAATTTCCCATAGTCTTGAAGAAGTTTGTATATGGAGCCTCCAGATACATACTCCAGGTATATGTAAAGCTTGTCATCTACCTGTTCAAGAATATTATTTACAGCTTCTATAAGTTAAGTACAAAACATGTATTGTTAAGATTTTTACTGCTGCAGTCTTAGTTCAACCACCTGTAATTAATAACTTTTAACCAGACATTTTTTAATTTATTGACTTTAAATTAATTATAAATGGAAGATCAAACTTACTGTTTCAGAACCATAATACTGCACAATGTTGGGATGCCGTAAACGACTTAATAGAGCAATTTCCTGCCAGAAAGTTCATAATGAGATCTCAATAAGCAGGTAAACTTTAAAACATACTACAAGCTGTTATACTGCTAATATAAAGATAAGGGATCATTCATCCGGATGAAAATTTCCTACATCTAAAAGGGGATCAAATCACCTGCATTAATTGCTTAGCACTTTCCTTGGACTTGGCATCATCTGAAAACAATGTCACCTCCTTCATTGCACAAAAATCACCGCTTTCACTAAAAGAGACAAACATTTTCATTTCAGTATATGTAATATAATGCATACATGGAAAAATAAAAATCTTTCAATTGGTTTGTAATAAATTAAGAACTTATCCAAAATACGTACCTATTGAAACCAAGATAGACATGTCCAAATGTGCCTCGTCCCAGAAGCTTTCCCTTTTTCCATCGAGAGCCAGGGCTCAAAGGATTATCTGCTCTTCCTGGACTTCTTGGCATAGATGGAGATGTCGCTGCTGAATTCGAATGAGAGAAAGGTGAGGAATTCGTAACTGTTAGGGGCGGAAGAGGCAGACGATGACTCTGTTGTTTCCCTTCATCAACCCATCCAGTCTGTGATTCAGTGGGTGTTGTCCCAGCTCTTGGATGAATGGGTGTGACAGCTCCACTTTGAATCCTAGAGCTTGGGCCAGGACTAGTCATTCTAGGGCTAATAACAGGAGAATACTCAGGGCTACCCTTACTTGGTTGCCAAAATATCTGTCCTGTCATGTCCCCTCCCATTGAATTATGCCCAGAGTTCTGACCAGAACCTGGACTGGAGCAGTGCCCAGAACCAATAAAATTGACCTCCGAATATTGCTTTCCAGCCCAAAAAGCAGAGCTCAGCACTTGTTCTGCGCCAAATGCTCTCAATGGACTTCTTGATGGACTTGACTTGGAGCTGTCAGGAGCACTAAAGAAAGCACCGTGAGGAGGAACCTGCAGATTCGGCACGTGATTGCTTAAAGGTCTCCGTTTTGGGGATGCAGGAGATACATGATTACTCAGAATGTTTGCTGGCTTTTTGACCTCTTTTGAATTTAGTTGCAAACCAGTAGATGATTGATCCTTGAGCATTGAACTTCAGAAATAGAGCAACATTTTTGTCAGGGATGACTAAAAAATAAAAAAAAAATTAAATGCACTCCATATCACCTATCAATAACCACGACACCCATATGTAACAAAATATTCAATTCAGTTACATTATGGTGATTGTTTGTTGAGACTACCTGGAAGGGCTGCCAGCAGCAGTTCTTGTCCCAGTCTCCGAGTCAGTTGCCAATGGACTGCGTTGACAAGAATCAGCTGGCTCATCACTATCAGCCGAGGTTTCACTACATACAGAGGCAGTGATGGGGTCTTCATCTAAATCTGCAGTGTTTGGCCTATTACGTATGCATGCAGGTCTTGGGAGTGGCAAATACGATGATGTCTTGGAAACCTTCTCCCCTCTTGACTTCAATGATATGCTAATTTCAGAATCTGTCCGTCCTATACATGAAGGATGCCTTCCAGGAAGTGGCAGTGGCTGAGCATGAGGCCTTTCAGCAAAACTTTGACATCGTGCTACTTTGGATGGTGAAGGAGACCTAGACTCAACTGGAGACTGAGCTCCCTTCTCAGAAATAGAGTCATTGCATTTTCTTCGAGGTCCTCCAGACCTACCACTCACCTTACCTTCAGATGGGATTTTAAGTTTTCTTTGTAATGCATCGATGAAACTTTCTTTACTTCCTTTCTTCTTTGTTTCTTTTGACGATGATTTTCCCCACCATGAAGGCATAGTTGTCTTTGATATACTAAGGTGTGGCAAGGAAGTTTCTTAAGATACTCCCATTAATGGTATGAAGATATAATCATCACCATCAGGAGATGAGACAATCAATATTATGATCCAGTCATAAGCTTCACCGGTAAAGGATTACTTAATAACAGAAGAAGTAGCTCAACAATGGAACACTAGACCTGCAGAAGAGGAAAATGTGCGTTTGAAATCAGATCATCAGTCTTCTAGCCAAAAACCAAAAAAAAACAAAAAAACAAAACAAAACAAAAGTTCACAAGTCTTTTGCCTATGAGTTTAACATATGCATGCTTTTATAGCGAATCGATAATTCTATAATCGCAAGATATCAAAATAGATAAGTTGCTTACTTATCAAGGTCGCAAAATAACATGCTACGTAAACCACCCATATTTTAACTAAGTAATCTACAGGTCAACAAATCCAGCAGAACTCCATCAGCCAGTTCTCCACCCAATAATTCAAGAGTTGGTTTTAAAATTAAAACCATATCTATGTCAACTATGAGCTTTGAAGTTTTGAACGAGAACATTTCAGATAACAAACATTCCTAACCAAAACAAATTAACGAAGCCCGCCATCATTGCAATACATATCTATATTTTAGAATACTAAATTCCCAAAAGTCAAGAATTCACAGCATTCACAACCTTTAATCAGCATAAATTTATTACAGTCCAACTTAAAAATACTCCACATCCTAGGTACGAAAATAGGATGAGAAACTAAACAAACTTATAGCATGGACCATCATATATCATACTAGATCGTCAAAGAAAAAGATTGCTGGCCCTCGACCCAAAAGGTTTAGAACGAAATTTCAAGCTTAAAAATCCAATCTTTCAATTCACCCAATTTCTCAGAATCCCAAGCAAGATTGCCGTCCCCAACTGCTAAAAAAGAATCCCCTCAAAGCACAGATCCATTAATCCACTAACAACATATTATGAGCAAAGAAATAGCTAAATCAACTAGACCCATTGATCAAAAACTAAAATTGGCCACCAGGGGAACTGGAAAAATGCAGAAAAGAAAAGGGACTCACTCTTCAACACTCAACGGTGTGAATCTGAACTCAACCCAGTGAGTAATTTTGAGCTCAAATCTGAGTAAGAATGTTCCTAAGTCGTTCAGAACTTCGCGAGAGCCCAAAAAATACCACACAAAATCTACAATACAAGAAATGGAGAAGGATTTTGCAGTGATGTATGGAGAAAATTTCCGAATTGCAAGGCAGTGAAAGAGATCGCGTACACAAGGAGAGAGCGAGAGAGGAGAGAGAAAGAAAGAGAGTGTCTCTCTGAGCTTAAGCCAATTTGGTCTCCATGCGTTGATTCTTAATAATTGGGAAGAAAATTACTAATAGAGGTATAAATAATGTTTACTATCATATTAAAAAATGATGACTTTCTACTATATTGAAATTATAAACAGTGACACTACAATAAAAATTTCAGTTACACTAATTATTTTATACGTTCGAAAGTCTTGTCAATTTTCAAAGTCAAATATTGTTACCAATTTATTAGATACTTGTAAGATTTAAAAAAAAAAACCAAGCTAAACTTACATAAACTGTATTTGATATTAAATTTGATAATAGCTTTTCAAAAAAAATAATTTTATTTTAAAATTTGGCATTTGAAACTATAGAGATATAATTTTGTACCATATTTATTTGGTTCAGAAACTCTTCATTTAGTTTCTCATCCATTTCCCTCTATTAAGATAAAATTACATTGATTTATTAAAAAAAAAAGGTAAAAAAATATTATCCAACAAAATTTTCTAAAATTGATGCTTTGTGTTTTGAAGATAAAATGATTATCCCATAAAGTTTTCTAAATAAAAAGATGTGATTTTATCTAAATGGAGGAAAATAGACAAGAAACTAAGTGGAGCTTTCGAGTCGCATTTTTTCTCCTCCATCGTTAGGAAGACCTTTAAGCACCTTTTTTTATTGTTGTTTTTATTATTTTATGGGTGGCTGATTTTCAATTTAATTTTTAGAGGAATCAAGTTATGTGTCACTAGGCTGCACCATCATGGAATAGGCATTTGGATTTGATTCTTGCAACCCGCACTGCTAATTTTACAGATCAATCCATTAAAAAAAAATGTGAGGGCTATGGGCTTTACCTTACAAATTATAATAGTTTTTCCATTTTAAATTGGTATTTTAACTTAAATAATAAAAATAGTTCTTTTTATGATATTATATCGTTTTCTAATATTTTTTTAATTGAAAAAACTTTATTGGCACCCACAGCGAATGAAAAATGCAATCCAAATAAAATAAAACAAGTTGTTTTGTATGTAATTAATTATGATATTTATATCTATAGTATATTAATATTAATATTTGAGGAAAGTTTTCGAATGATTTTTAATTTAATTATATCCATTAAGTCCAACTATCCAATCAAAACTTACCATTAGAATATTTTTTTAAAATAAAAAATTATATTGATAAAAAAAATTTAATAATAAAAACCGCACATAACAAAATTTGTTTTAATGGAAGACATTTTCAGCTGAGATATATTTTTTAAAATTTTAAGGAAAGTTAATTTTAGTGTAATCAAGTTAATTTTAAACATTGTCGATGTGAATCCAATATTGCTTCTTTTAAATTTCCAAAGTTTGAACTCTAAATGTTATATAAGAAAAATTGAGTCCATTTTATTTTATTTAAGAAAAACTTAATGGAGTATCTTTTCTATCTTAAGCTAGACATAAGTTAATCTCCTTAAAAATATGAAGAGTAAAAAAGATATATTCCTACCAACCATGTATTATATATGAAAAATCGTAATTCTACGTTGTGTTTATTTTGACATCTATATCTTAAGAAGATTAGTTTTAATATGGACATGTAATATGATTTTTATCATCCCATCCCAAGATTCTATATAGAAATTGAGCCAAGTCCCTTCCTTGATTACATCAATCTATTAATTCAACACCCTCTCGCTAGTCACCATCACCAGTTCACCACCATTCACCACTAAAGCAAGAATTTTGATATCCGTATGTGTGTGTATAACAAGCACATATTTGATTCTATTTTTCATGCACAGTCGTCTATCCTGCTTGCTTCTTACTTATTATAAGAGTAAAAAAGAATCACATATATTAAGGAAGTGGTTGAAAGAGATAAATGTATGTGAAATAATTTTCTTTTCTCAAGTTTACCCTTATTTATGATTAAATATATAAGAGAAAGAAATTTGATAATAGTGTTATAAACGAATATGAAAGAGACTGTAAATAGAGAGAATAATAATGGGTAAAATGAGAAAAAAAATCATTAAATGTTTTGACAAATTTGAATAGGCTCTTATAAAAAGAAACAAAATCATTTAAATTTTTTGCTCTTATATATAAGAACGGGGGAGGTATTACTTAACTAAAACTATAACTACGGATTTAAGAGTTAATATCCAATGGTATGAGACTAAAGTATATCAACAACTCCATTTTGACATCAACTCATCACTTTCCAAACCTAGTTCATTAAATTACTAAATCCCCATCACCAACCCCAAGTCCAATCACCCTCACCAAATTTGAACAAACATTATTACTAATTACTAATTTAAATAACAACTGAAAATCTAATCCACCCAATATCTAATCTGTATAAATCTAATCCTAAGATATACGTATGCAATAATATATATTAATAATTGTTAGTATATTATGAGTGAAAAATTCTAATCTAATGCCAAGAACTAAACTACACATAACCATTTTGGGGAGGGAAAAGGGAGATGCATGGAGCCGTTTGGGTAGGGCCAATGGGGCCCACACAGACCATTGCACGTGCCATGGTCCCACAATTCCTTCGTTATCATATCTGCTGGCGACTAGGCACTCGTCACACCTCTAAATCTCCCCCCAATCATGCACGTGCCATCCTCCTCTCACGTTTGCTAATTACTCATGTTTTTTAAGGAACTAAAACTTGTCTAACTAGCGAGAGATCTTGTAGTCTAATAGTATAGTATCTCCTCAATAAATAGGAAGTTATGGGTTTGATGCTGTATGTAACTTTAAATTGTTAATACTTGCCCATTTAATTTTAAAAAAAATTGTGTAACTAGGATTTAATCCTGTAATTAGAATATCATATTTAACGTCTTGGACATGAAGATTATTTCTAAAGATCTGTGGAAGATTTAAGATTATGATTAATCATGGAAGCAGACCCAATAATGGACGACGTAAAGGGCTTGTGTATTTTCAAGCCCAAGTTTCATATGGGCTCGTCTCATGCATAAAATTAATCCCGTTTACTTTTTAACCCAATAAAGCCCTGTACTATTATGATTAATGAAGAATGTATATAAAAGTTTTCTCATCTTTCCCGGTAAAGATTTTGGGAAAGGGAAAATTTCAGAACAAGACCCTTAAATTATTAAAAGGACACTTTGTTACAGCAAAATTTGAAAAGGACCAGTTAGTACATTTGACTGAACTGTTCATACCCAAATTAAATTAAAAAGACTAAAATGCCCTTGATTCAAATAATTTTTTTTAAATAAAGTGCCCCACCACCGTCCGGTGGGCCCACCACTTAAGATTTTTATTAGTATGAAGGACCACTGGTTGATAAAAGTTTTAATTGGTACTTTCCCCAAAATCACCTTTTCTAGTACTACGGGTGTGTTTGGATCAGCTTTTTTTCATAAGGACTTTTTTAGAAATAAAATTGGATAAAAGTCAGATTGTGTAAAGTGATTTATGTTTGGATTGGTGACGATAGAAGTGACTTTTTTTCAATCTGACCTTTAAAACATGTTTGGATGATTATTTTGAAAAACAAATATAGATGAAAAATTATTAAAAAGGGTATTATTGTTATTAAATAATACATATATAATATTCATATATTCTTATTAAAGGCTTAGTTTCTCCCTTATTTTAAGGAAAATAATTTAAAAAGATAATATCTTTAGCTCAAAGGAGGATATTGTGGAAGAAAATAGTTTTAGAGATTATTATGGTAATTTTTTGGAGATAAAAAGGAAATTTTATATTAAAAAAATATCTTATTTGAGAATTTTAGGCGTCTAATAATCTAATTTTCCTACCCACTTTATTAAATAATACATAACAAAAGACGTGGGATCCATCAGAAGCCAAAAGCCAAAATTTTCAGCTTCTAGCTTCTGACTGCCCCACCGGACTTCTGAGAGAAAAGTCCTTCTCTCCTTCTTTAAACCCAAACATAAACATTAAACAAAAAAAAAAAAAAGATGGATGACTTATGCGGTGCTGTTCCAGAAGCCATCCCAAACATGCCCTACACTACATTGCTCATGATTTACGATGAACATTGTTCATTGTGATTTATTTGTAATACGTTGATTCATTATTATTGATTGATATTTTCAATATCTATATAAATTTTACAGAGAAAAAGGTATTAGTGTTTTCCTTGTGTCTGTGCAGTCATACACCCACACACAGACACTTTGTATCTCTGATTTTTATTGACACATAAGAGAGACAACATTTGAATCTTATTAAACAATACAAAATCTCAGATAAAATGTGCAAAGTCGTATACACACATATATAAGATACAATGCAAGGGTATATCATCTGATAAGGGTCAAACCAATGGCAGTGACCACAAGAGTAGAAGGGAGACCAAACTTGAGGTGGTTCCAGAAGGTCAAATTGTAAGCAAGGTCTGGTGCTCTCCGAGCTTGTTCACACACTATCAAGTTTGCTGCTGACCCCAAGAGGGACAGATTCCCTGCCACTGTGCTCACCCATGCTAATATGAGCCACGCCTTCTTCTCCTCTTCACTTGATATTGCTGCTGCTGATGCTGCTATCCTCGCCCCCAGCAACAGAACTATGCATAAGAAACAACAACATAACAATATCAATCTCATATACATATATGCATGTGCACATGATCAAGACATGATAGGAATCTAAAGGGTAATTCTGTCACTTTATGTGAGACTGGCCAAGTAGGAGAAGCCTCACAGGAAAAGAGACTCAAAAAGAATTGATGAAGAGCCAATTGATATCTTATGTGGCATTCCAGCTCTTATTGAGCCTCTTTTCTGATAGGAATCTCAGGGACAATTCTGTCACTTTACATGACATTGGCCAAGTAGGAGAAATACAACCAGGAAAGAGGCACAAGAACGGTAGGTGGCAAGACCAGAGGTATCATGCGTGGTATTCAACTCTTTTCAAAGCCTCATATTTTATAGGTTTCTTCTATTTGGCAAGTGTCATGTAAAATGACAAAATTGACCGCCTAAATTTCCTATCAAAATGACTTTTACTTCTTCTTTTTTCTCTCTCACAACAATCTATACTACAGAAAATAAAGGCTATCTAGACCGGAACAAAACCAATTGAACATTACTACTTGCTTAGAAGCACTTAAATAAGTGTTTTTGCGCTTGACAATACAAAACTACCATCACATTTTCATCTCGTCCAACGAAATTATCCTTTAGAAATTATCCTTTAGAATAAGTTGATCCAAATAAGCACTACACCTTTGAGGTTTGACCTAGGTAAGTAGGTGGATTCAACTTATTCAGCATAAATATATTTCACAAAGTCTCTTTTCTTCTCAGAAACAATAAGCTAGATCTCATTATAGAGCACAATCATCCACAACATTACTACCAGGCTCTCGTTATTTGAAGTCTATGTTCTTTTCTGCATACCAAGTAACTACATAAGCAAAGGATAATCTGAACATGGTTTTTATACAGGTTCAAGTAACAGACTATCCACAGTTGCATATAAGCTGATGGGTTAAGATGCTAAACTTCCCAACCAAAATAACAGAATGACTGGATTTTAGTGTTACAAATGATCATATTATAGGAGTTTTAGTATTACAAATCGTGTTTTCATCTTTGGCAAACATAACTGCACAGCTGCTACTTGGTTTAGAGGTGGTTCAAACAACAGATCAGAACACTTTACTGGTTGCATTTCTAAGAAATTGTGCCAAGCTGAACATTTTGTGAATCCTTTCTTCAATTTGTAACAGGTTTCACTTCCACAAAAATCCCTTGTCCTGTATGAAATTACAGGTTGTCGCAGCTCAAAATTATTCAGTCAATTTGGGAATGGAAGCCATCCAACAGCAGTGTGCTTAGGCTTTTACAATGTACTTGTTGGTAAAGTCATCCAACAGTTGTGTATGCATAAAATGTCTTTAGGAGAACTATCCCAATTAGACCCAATAATATTCGAATCTAACCGAATTAAATTGCTATATCGAAAAATATTATATTGGAAGGAGACTTGTCAAACATACCTGTTGGTACATTTGAAGCCAAGTTTGAGAGGACTAGTATGACCATGGCAAGCACTACTATTCCAATGACACTGTCTACTTTAGAATATGGCTCCATCAAGTCCCACAAAGCACTTGGAATTCCAGTTTTATTGAATCCATCCACAGTGATAAACATTCCACAGAAGAATATCAAAAGTGAATATGAAACCTGTTCCAAAGGGGAGAGAAATTTAGTTCTAATAAGCCAGTTGCAGAATGATCAGTTACTGGTTACAAGCCTTTTACCTTCTCTAAGCTTGGCCTAGCATCCTTGAAATCAAGAACTATCAAAGCAAGTGCAGCAGTAATTGCAGTCCATGACATATTCATTCCCACTAATAAAGCAATTAACATTCCTAATGTGATCATGTAAACACAAGCTTTCCAGAGTATTTGTTTCCATTTCGGGTTCAAAAATTCATTTCCTCTGAAAAAATTTGTCTCACTTGGTGGTCTATCTGCTACTGAAAATACTTCGGAATGGTTATTTTCCTCCCTTGTCTGTGAAGTCATTCCATTGATCTCATCCTTTAATGCATTTGAGTTTCTTGGAGAATCCAAATGAACTTCGCTCGGGCTTCCACGGTTTCTCAGAGTCTGAACCTGACTAGGAGAGTTTTGGATGCTGGCAGAATCTAAAAAGTTGGATTCTATAGAATTGAAGGGTGACAAGTGAGACATAGTAGCTGGAGAAAACCTATGAGAATTAACTTCCTCTTCTGCTACAACTTCTCCAGAAGCACCATCTTCTTCATCCTTATGAGTAGACAATAACTTCCAATACATACACAGAAGAATCAAAGCATTCACAACAATCCCCAAAAGCATAGCAGGAAGAATCCCAATCAAGAACTCACCAAATGATATGCCACTTTGTACAGCTATTACCAGATTCTGGGGGTTACCTATTGGTGTTGCAGAAGAACCAATATTAGCACTTGAAGCAAGAGCAAGGAGAAATGGATGGGGAGGCAAATTATGCTGCCTTGCAACTTTTAACACAAATTCAGTCAAAACAACACAAGAAGTATCATTAGTGAATAGAGCACTTGATATTGCAGAAATCAGACAGATTCTACAAAGCAAGTCCTTTGCCCCTTTACTCTTCCAAGACAGTAACTTTCCCAAGTACTTGAACATATCTGCTCTCTCAAGATATACACTCACAACCATTGTCCCAAAAAGAAGACCCAGAATTGCTAGATCAATGGCGGCATAAGCTTGATTTGGAGTTATAACTTGGAAAATGACCATAAGCATGGCACCTAAAAGGGACCCTGCAGTTCTTCCTATGGGAAGGAAAGGCACAGCAGGAAAAACTGCTAATACCCAGAAGATTGCAAAAGCAAATGAACCTAGAATCACTTTTGGAAGAGGAGCTAGAGCCATTGCTGTTGAAGCCAAACAAGACCTTAAAACTGAGTTTCAAACTTCTCAAAAGATAAAAACTTAAGAAGCCATATTGAATTGGAATTCAGTATGGGAGAATGAAGTTCAATTCCCAGAACATGAAATGAAAAGCCAGTAGTACTGGCAAGTTATCACACATTTCCATTCATACAAAGAACGAATTCTCTGATGTCATCCTCCACCATTTTCAGGACTTGGAGAGAATATAATTGGAAGACTTAAGTAAAGAGGATGAAGATTAACAGTATATGATTGGGAGTGGAATATAAATATTGAAAGTTGAAAACTTTGCTGAGAGATCGGAAAGAGGTAGGAGAAATATAACTGAAAATGGGAAGGAGAGGGCCAATAATGACGCAGCACTCAGGAGGATAGGAATAGGATTGAACAGGGAAGAAATTAAATTATGATTTTTTTTTAAATACAATTTTCAATGGTTTTCTCCCTCATTCTCTTACCGTTGAATCATGAATGTTATAGAGAAGGAAAAAAGCCAAAAGCCTCAGCCCTCCCTGAGCTAATTCCGTTACCGTCAAAATAAAGAATGAAAAAAAAAAGTTGATGTCTCATGGAATAGGAAATGATTCAGTAGAATAGGAAATGGTTTAATTGTTTTAGCCTTTTGTTTTATTAGTTCATGGTGAGTCAAATAACATTCACCTGGGATATGATTCGGTGGAGTTAATTGGTGATGTATTGCAATTGATTTCCTGCGTTTCATTCACGTGAGATATGATTCAATGGAGTTATTCGGTGATGTTATAGATATATATTGATTGCAGATTGATTTTCTTATATATTTTTAGCCTTACAGTAATTACAATAATGGTCTTAAATTTTTTATGAAGAATTATAATTAATAATTAATATTAGGTATGCAATCAAGATAGTCAAAATGATTATATTTTAACCTCTTCTAATTTCTCATAACGATTTCTCTTTCCCTTCTAAACGTTTCAGCCATCATTTTCTAATTCTTCTTATAGATAAATGCTTCCTCTTCCTAACGGTGGAATCCATTCCCCTTCCATTGGCTTCTTCCTTCATGGTGTAGGTTATAAATATTTGTGCACACAAAAGCTATCCAATTCCCTTCCCTTGGCTTCTTCCTTACTAATTTCTTATTTCTATTCTCAATCCCCATTCTCGATTTGAAGCCAAAATGTCTAACACTCGTCATGATATGATTGGGGATGTCAATGATGACAAAGATATGTGGGTGATTGTTGCTCGTGTGCTTAGAAAGTGGGTTGTTCGGAGAAACCCCCCGCATTTGATATGGAAGATAGGGATGATTTTGGTTGATGAAAAGATTTGTAGTTATTTCAAAGCAATCAATATAGTTGTGTTTATTTGAAAAAAATTTAGTTATTTGGCAAACTAAGTTGTATTTCACCTCTCAAATAGAATTTACTAATTATAGTTTAATTTCCCTTTTTTAGTGTTCTAAGATTGAGGCATTTATGATTCAAAAGAATTTAATTAATCGCTATGTGTTCTTCCTAGAAGAAGGCAAAGTTTGCCATTTTGCAAACTTCAAGGCTTTATCAATTTCAAGATATTATAAAGTCACTTTTAATCTATGGAAGCTATTGTTCCATTTTTCTACCTTTTGCGAAGAGTCCAATGTGAAAGTCCCAGGAATACCTTCAACTTTGTATCCATTAAAGACATTGCTGACTACACTGCTCACAACGAGGATTTGATTGGTCTTTAAATTATATATTTCCTCACATTTGGGAATGATTCCATGTAGATTGCTATTTTAGGGTTAAAGTTGCAATAACAATTTCAAATTTTTGTGTAGATGTTGTTGGATTCTTACATGTTTTTGGGAATCTTCTTGACCAAAAGAGGAAATTAGATGTTGTGAAGAGACTAAATCTGACCGTTACAAATAGAGAGTTGTTACTCATGCTCCTCTATTACAACAACAACAACCAAGCCTTATCCCACTAAGTAGGGACTCATGCTCCTCTATTATTGTGTGAAAATTGTTTTTCTTTAATATTTTATCTAATATCTAAACATGTAATTTATTTTTTGTGTATTGTTGAGAATTTTGGAAACATTGTTTTGTTTGGTGATTGTGCGGCTTCAACATTTGCGATCAAGACAAGTGATCTAAAGCCCCCCATAATTTTGTTTCTTCAGTTCATGAGGATTAATTATGCATCTGGTATTTTATCCACAGGTTCCACTTATCAAATATTAAATAGTAAATGGATTTATTTTTTGCAGATATGAAGATTTGTGTGGTTAAGGATTTATTTTTCTTTTTCTATATTCCTCCTTTTTTTTCCTGTTCTCTTTTTTCATAGTCATGAAGACTTATGTCATCAATGTTTGGATTTTATGTTCTATTCCTATTCCTTATTTTGTTTTCTTTTGTTAAACATTCTTTCGGATTTGATCTCCCTCTCTTGGTTTGAATTTTTTGAGTTTGTTCTTTTTGAATTCTTTGATCATTCTTTTTTTTGTTGATTTCAACAAAAAAAAACTCCATGTGTCCGCCTATTCATTCTTTCTATATCTAATTCATCTCAACCATTAAGATAGTGATACCCCTATTGAGCCTTAATTTATTTGGTGATATAAATTCCCATTGAGCCAATATTTGTAAAATCAGAACTCTTTGGTGCCTTTGCACAATATATGTCTATCCTTTCTTTTTATTACTCTTGCTAATTTCGTGTTGAAATAGAATTAATGTTTGATGGATTAGTGATTTTGGTAATTTATATTTTTTTCTTTCAAAAGTATCAATGCTTATATGTTTAATTTGGAAATTTAAATTTTAATATTGGGAAAATAACATCAAATTGTAATCCTTGCTATTCTATTCGAAACAAAATAAAATAGTACTAATTATACTCTTAGACGATTATAAAGATAATAACATTGTAGTCTATTCTATTCATTCAAATTATCGTATGATAAAAAATAATATTTATATAACTTCTTGATAACACAATTCAATTTATAAATATAAAATTTAAATTGATAACAATGATCTTATTATCAAATAAAATTTGGAGACCTATATATAATTAACCGTCTTATCTAATGTCAATAAACAAGTTTTCCAATTATAAATGTAGTTGTGTACCATAATAATTGACGATTAATAATATGATTATAATTAACTAATGATTTATAATTATAATTGATAAAAATTTATGTATTGTTCTAATTTTTCATTTATCTGAAATGGAAAGTTGATATCAATAAAAATTTGATGAGGTTGTTATGAATCACCAATCCTATAATTAAAAAAAGTTAATTAACGTATCAACGTAAAATAAATACAAATGACTTTTTGAAGTTACTATTCAAAATATTAGTATCAATGTCAATTGATTATATTGTTTCGAATTTCTATAGTTCACAACATAATTTAATTTTTTTTTTACCATTAAGGCTGTATTAATTGAATTGAAGTTTAAATTCCTTATAAATATCTATATCTATATCTATATCTATATAACATAAAAAACTCTTCCACCAAAACACTATTCATAAGGAATTAACAGTCCAAATGATTAGTTATATTCATATCAACGGGTCAATTTATAACTAATTATGTAATCTACTAATTATATTTGATTGGTTATAGCCATTAACCATTTTTTTGAATTATTATATTTAAGATAAGCTCTAAAATTGTATCTACTAATAATATATGATAGAGACGGCGTTAGAGGAATATATGATGCTATGATAGCAAATACACTGCGCTCTTGTATGCCGTTAATTTTTTTGTATTGATGATGCCGTTATTTTTTTTTTGTATTTATTTGTATACTGACCGTTATTTCTCTCCAACTCCCATATTTATCAATGCCACCGAACTCCAATCTTGGGATGTCATTAATCAAGTGATGGAAAATATGTTTTTTTTCAATGAATCCCATATTTGTTTCTCTCCAACCGTTACTCTTATTAATTTCATATTTATTTCTCTCCATCCTATATGACTTTTGTAGTTTTAAAGTGATTTGTCTCAGAGTCAATAAAAAATCAATATATTTTATTGAATACGTTTCTCAAAATCCCACTTCCCAAGGTTATATTTCCTAGTTTGTTATAAAATATAACTAGAGAAATAAATGGACCTCTCATTTGATTCATCCTTCATGTACATGAAGTATAATAACTATCAATATCAATTGTATTTATAACGATTAAATCTTTGGTAGGTGGTTAATCGATAAATCAATGTGCCCTTTTAATTTACTTCACATGATAAAGGAAACTAATTCATCAATCAATATGATAAAAGGATTTATTCTTAATTAAAATATTCCTTAATTTTTTACGATAATTCAATTAGTTTAAAAGATCTGAATAATCATGATTCATGCCTATCTCAATATCAAAATAAAACTCACTTACTACCTCCAGTCCTAATTATGCAAAATTAGAACCATAAATCTTAATGTATGCAAAATGTAATTAGATTATATGATAGTTTATAAGCAAAATAACTTAGTTTGGAGAAAAAAAATATAAACAATTCATAGTGGTGTATTTTGCATCCTTAATTTTTCCAAAAAAATCAATTGACTCTTATAATTAGGACCGGAGAGAGTATTAATCATTATTATGACATTAATTATTTATATTTAAAATCCTCCTTCATTTTTGAAATAGAATTCAATGAATTTAGTATATACATAAGTTTGTTATCATATACAAACAAGTTAGTTTAAGCTGGTGCTTTTTAAATTAAAAAGCACCTAATTGAATATAAAAAAAAAGTTTCAAAAAGAAAGAAGTTTTATCAGTAGTAAATAAAGTTTTAAAATGGTCTCAATAAAAATAAGGCATATATATATAAATACTCTTCTACTAAGTTACTATTCATAAGACGTCCACAGCTTCTGATCGGTCAATTCCAATATATATATATGACTAATTATATCTACTAATTATGTTTAAGAAAAATATAACCATTGTTTTTGAATTATTATATTTAATATAAATAAAAAAATGATATAAAAAAGAATTAAACTTTAGATCCAGAAATAGCAAAACATGTTAATAATATAATATTTGTGTGGATATCCATATCTCCCACATATCTATATTATCCCTATATTTATGTTCTATCCTTATTTATTCTGAATAAATTGCACTCATTAACCTTGCTAGACTAAACTGGATTGAAAACAGTAAAATCCTTACAATTCTATCTCCTTCCCTTTGTTATGTCCTTACTTATTACAAGCAATGGCTACGTTTTTTCTTTCATACAGTGTACTTAACTTCTTGGGCATGTTGTTGATGATAGCTAACAAAGATTTATTACGAGTATATAACATATCTCGTATTCGGTTCGCACCAATTTTAACGTTAAATGTGTCAATATACAAAGCATCGGCAGATCGCATTATCATTTTCTGCTACTAGGGTTTATTTCAATCCATCCATTAAAGAATTTCAAGCCTTAATCGATAGGTACAAAGTTCCACTCAATGGTGAAATTATTTTGTCTGTACTTTGATTTCCAGCATTAATTTGAAAAAAAAAACATAAAGGAATTGACTTCAAAACTGTCTCTCTTTCATAATGTCAAAGACCATAGCACACCTATCAGTATAGAATATAGTCAATCAATGCCCACACAGAGGAGTCGTATTTTATCACGGCAGTCTTTATACAACCAAAACATTATCTCCTTGGACAAGATAAATGATCAAACATTTGTATGTCCTTTTTTATTAATTATGTTTATGCATCATGTTTTTCATTTCCACAATGCAAATATTCTTACATTTTTAACTTTGTGTAGGGGGATGCTTTTGTTGTTTGATGTGAGCTTAGAAAGCCTGAAACGAAATTGGATGGAACTACAATGGATGCGCCAAATGCTCATCAAAGATTAAACCTTTAGATAACAAGGATCCTAACAGTCAACTTTACTGTCCTAGATGCAAGAAAGCACCTCAAAAAATTGAGCCAAAGATGTTATTATAAACCTTGGTCAATGAATGCTCATTTTTGTGAACACTACTCTTCATATCACAAGTGGGAAGACAACTTACCAAGTCACATTCGTTTTTTACAGAATGAAGCTGACATATATTGTGAAGGATGGTAGTGGAATAGCTTCAGTTACCTTTTGGGACGACCTTACAAAACAGTTGGTTAACAAGACTGCTCTACAATTGATGCTCGAATTACCTGAGGTAGTAAATTTGAATGTGTGTACCCACGACTGTTATGCAAGGGTATCAATATAATGAACTTACTTTATTTTTTTACATCTATTTTTGACCATAGAAGAAGAAAAATGAAGGCTTTCTTGAGGATATAAAGAAATTGGGTGGGAAAAAGTTACTATTAAAGCTAGGACTGAGCATTCGGTTTTTCGGTTCCGAACCGAACCGAAAACCGAAAAATCGAAACCGAAAAAACCAAATTATTTCGGTTTGGTTTAATGGTTTTTTCAGTTTTTTGGGCTTTTTTTTGCCTTCTTGTTTTAGATTCAGGCCATATCAAAATTCAACAAAAAAATAAATAAAAACTCTTAATTATATATTTTGACCTTGTTGAAGATTTGGGCTGTTGTTTTTTTGGCCTTTTTTCCAGAAAGAACTTCCAAATTTCATCACTTAGTACTAAAACAAAATATATCAAAATCTAATGCCCCTGTTTCACATATCCATTAGACTTAAAGAAAAATTCAAGATGCAGGAAAGGGCTTCACTGTTCTTCACACTCTGATACAAGTAAATAATTGACAAATACTCAATGCAAGGATGAATCAGATCTGGGAAGAAACCATTGATTTCCAAGCATGATATGCTTACAAAATTGATTTCCAAACTTTGAATTTCACTATATCAGTATAACCATCAGCACCCAAACAACTTAGAGTGGAAACGAAGAGGAGAAAAGAAGCTCACCAATATTCGAACATCAGTCACAGCCTCATAGGCACAATCAGCTTCTTCCTCCGGCGGCATCGACGGCGTACGGCGGCGGATGCACGGCATCACCTTTCCCAGCGAGCTTCCAAGCTCCCTTAGGCCTCACCACTCTCTCTCTCTCGTCGCAGGCGAAGGAGAACGGAGCGGAGAAGAAGAGGATTCATGGTGGTGATGACAGTGAGAGGAAGAGAAGAAGCGGATCACTCTGCCTTCCCATTCGCAGAAATGGATGAGAGTGAAGGATTTGAAGGAGAGCAACTTGCTTGAACTACAACTTGCTTGTTGTCCAGATCCGTTTTCGATTTGAAGGAGAGCAGGGCGACGGCATCGTAGGAGAAGACGGCGGCGGCGGCGGTGACGAGAGTGAAGAAGACGAGGAAGAAGCAGAGATGGAATGAGGCATTGAGAGATGATGATGATGATCTGGGGGAAGTGAGGTATTGAGTGCGCTACTGCAAGCAGGAAGGAGAGAAGAAGCTAGGGTTTGTGATTTGGGGCTTTGGGCTATTGGGCTTGTTGTGATTTAGGCTTTCTTATTCTCCTTTGAAATAATATTATTGGGTTTGGGTTTGGGGCCTTGGGCTTTTTTTTAAAATAATCACAAGGTTTTCGGTTTTAAACAGAATTTTTTTTTCAGAAACCGAACCGAAAACCGAAAATTTTCAAAATAAAAACCGAAACCGAACCACGAAACCGAAAAACCAAAAACCATTTGGTCCGATTTGGTTTTCGGTTTTTGCTCAGTCCTAATTAAAACTGAAACTTAACGAATAGAACAAGAACAACACATGTTCAAGTATCAGTGTTTGCGAGCTTATGGTGTGTGATAACCTCCTTACTGAATTCAACGCCGCCTCATCTAGGTACTCTGCTCCATTCAATAGTAACTTTGTCAAAGCATTAGAATAACTCGCATATGTCCTAAAAGGAATGGACCAAAATTAATGTGGACTTTTAGGATCAAAGTTCTAAGTTCTAACCTCTATATTTAACAAATTTCAATAAGATCAATTTGTATAAAAGTTTGCATGTTCTTATAATTGCATTCATTACATTGAGCAGGAATGTAAAGCAGCAAGTGTAACATCCTAAATATATATATATATATATATATAATTTTGTTTAGTGATTTTTATCTATTATTTTAATAATTAATTTGGGGAAATTATGATTTATCTTGTTAAAATTGAGTGTTTTAATATCTTAAATAAATATGTGTATATGTGTATCTATATAAATAGTAGGACTTGGTGGGATACTAAATTAATTATAATTAAGTAACTTAATATTTTTTTATAAATATATGAGTATATATATAAATATAATTAAATATAAATATATATAATATACATCTAAGTGCACCACCATATTTATGGGACACACACCAACTACACTAATTGTCACTACCATTTTGTTGTGGAAGACAAGAAGGCATTAGGCCTAATTTTCATCATTTTATATAATATAAGTGTGCATTATATACTAGTGTAGGATGCATATACATTTTTTTATTCTTTGTTTTTGCACACCAACTACACTAATTGCCACTACCATTTTGTTGTGGAAGACAAGAAGGCATTAGGCCTAATTTTCATCATTTTATATAATATAAGTGTGCATTATATACTAGTGTAGGATGCATATACATTTTTTTTTATTCTTTGTTTTTGCATATAAATAGGTGTGCATGGCACACAAGAATTCACACCAATTTCTAATGTGATTGAGAGTAAGAGCATGTATTAATGTGCTTGAGAGAGAAAGAGAGAAATAGGGAGAGACTTAGGCTAGAGTTTGAGGTAGTGAAAGTCTTAAGAATTCATATTTATTTTACTGAGTTTGATTGGTGTCAAATAGCACAAGGGGAAACTGTACTATTGTGAAATCGGTGCAAGCTGCAGGTAACTACTTCTGTTTATTTGCGTGTGTGTGTGGGTTAGTAAGTTTTTGGAACTTGAATTTTGAAATTTTCTATGGAACAGGAATTTGAAGAATTATTTTATAATATAAACGTTTGGTGGAGTATGTATTTTTAAATGGCATGAAGGTGTGAACTTGTATGTTTTGGAAATTATAGTATTTATTAAAGATATCTACATGATTAAATCTGAGAATTTCTGGACTGGACTTTGTGCCATAAGTTGGATTTGGACATTTATGACGTGTTGTGTTGATTGTGTGAACACCGAATAAATAAATAAATAAAAATGCCATCGCGCGGTGAGGTTCCTTGTTGGCCCACAAGGACTAAATATTATAAAACGGAAAGACGAATTGGGGAGATCGCCCCCGGTCTCAGGCGAGGGTTGTGAGTCCCTACTGGACCGTATAATATCGGTGTTATTAATTGTTTGGTTTTATTTATCTAAGTATTGGATTATAATATATGAATGTGAATATGTGATTTTATGTGTGATTTGAGGAATTGTTACATGAAAATAATTTATGTGGGACTATATGATATTATCATGCATCTAAATGATAACTGCCTCATGTTTTCAATTCAATTATACTTAGTAATATTCCACTGAACACCTTTTTGACACACACTGCACGTAGGCGAGCAGTTAGTGGTTACCTGGGTCTACCCCACTTTATCTTATTTTTACAGGTCCTAGCAACGCAGTAGTAAACCAAGGGAAGGATCCGGAAATACCTCACTAAACTTGTGAGTCTCTGGACTGGAGAGTCAGAGATTATTGCCACATTTAGGGACATGTTGCATTTAAATTTGCTTCCGCTCACTGTTAAGTTTGTTGTTTATTTTGAACTAAAGATTTTAATATTAGCAAGTGTTGGTTTATTTGACTGTTAATTATTCCTTTTGGACCAGTCCTTGTTCAATGAGCTTTATCATTTGATAATTATCATTGAACGATTAAATTCCGAGTTTGAATATGAACATTGTGTGAGTTGTTATAAGTATTAATGTTTTTGGATGTTATTTTAATTATTATTATAAAATATTTATTATTGGAAATTTATTAATTGATTTATTTAAATGATGAGCTGAGATTTAATTATCCATGTTAGTCCGTTTACACTGTTTAGAAGAATTCTTTTCTAACATGGATAATTTGGTTAAAGTACGTTAAATCTTTTCTAACCATGATAGACATTCTTTAGTAGAAACATTATTTGCTATCATGGTTAGACAATAAATTGTAAATTATTTAAAATTATGAATAATCATTTTCTAACTATGTTAGTGGTTTTACTAAGTTGAATACTTTTCTAACATAGTTAGTCAATAAATAATTTGTAATTGTTAAATGGTAATTTAAAATGTATTAAAAAGTATAATTAGGTAGCGATTGTTACAGTTGGTATCAGAGCCAAGGTCGATGGCTTGGGGTTCAATTACTTGTTCTTGTTATTGGCTCATATGTTGCATCTGCATTAGTACAAGTGGCAATAATTTTCCGATCCTTTTCCTTTATTTTGGTACTAGGCTCTTGTGCCTAAGTTAGGTTTATTGTGTAATTAATTATTGGTTATATTGCTATATGGTATACCTTCCGTCCCTTGGTGGAGAGGATAGTAAGGTTGATAAAGATCTATTTAGAAGATAGAACAGCGAGAGCTGACGAATAGTTAATCTTTTTGAAAGTGCTTTGTCTATATTCATATGATTATGTGTACAATAAGTGGTTTGAGGTTGGAATCGGTTTGGATTCTTGTTCTGTTTCATTCTCCAAAAAAAAAATGTGTTAATGGTAAGAGAAAAAGGTGAGAACATTGGAATTTTGCTTAGATTCAAGTTTGCATGTGAAATCTCATGTGTAGAGTTGAAATTTCGGAACTTACCTTCTTTTGCTCTATTGTAGTTCTTATTGTAATTGTTACAATTTTGATTTTCTTGCTTTGTTTTAGGATAATCGAATTGGAACTCTCTAATGTAATTTCTTAAATTTCAAATTACGTAATGTTAAGATCAGAAAATTGAGATTATTGCTTATGTACAATTTAGAAATAAGGTTGTTAAGAATGAATATGTGAGAAGTTACACGTATGAGTTTTCAAACAAGACAAAGAAGTTAAGCATATTAGAGTTCAAATATGATATTTTGGGGGGTTAAGTTTAAGAGTCAATCTTGGAATAGTTGAATATAATTGTGGATGTTTAGAACAAAATGGAGGAATTAATTAAATTCAAGTGTTAGGACAAGATTTGATTGGGAATTTTAGTAGAGCGTAAAAAAAATATATATATATAAAATATATATATATAATAAATAAATAAAAATAAAAAATATATATATATAATATTAATTGGTGGTGTCACCACCACCATATGATTTCACAGAGTGGGAACGCATAATGCTTCCCCTCTATTTGTTATATATATATATATATATATATATATATAATAATATACATAGTATGCACTAAGTAATATATAATAATATATGTAGTATGCAGTATGCACTAAGTAGTTTATATACAAATTACCACCATGTTATTGCAATCTGCATGTGCGTCACAATTCATTTATTATTATTATTATATATATATGTATCCAAATAGAATTGTTTCTTTTGCGCGTGGGTGTGTATATATACATGGTTTGGTTAGAATATACTATAAAGATTATGAATTGATGGTTGGTGAGTTGAAAATCTTTCTTAAGAGTGAAATGGAGACACTTATGTTTTGGGTTGAATTTGGTTAAGAATGATTACTCGGGGTAAATTGTGGGATACTATAAGGGTTATAAAAATTGAGGGCTATGTAAAGATAACTTGTTGAAAATCAAGGTTTTATTATGGTTTTAATATGGATATGCTATGTGATCATGAATATAGGATTGGAATATGGATGGTTTGATAGGCTCGCTAGCGGAAAATAATGTGATTAGATTGGATAATAATAAAGAGATACTTAAATTGATCTAATGTTCATCCATGAAGTTTTGGAAGTAATGAAAATCTCCTTTCTTTTTATAAACAAGTGGCAAATATCTTCAACAATAAATTTACAAATATTGGGGTTGTACTCTAATTCTTTTAAAGAAAAACTGCAATAGTCCTTCTTATCATTTTAAAATTCAATATCTCTTTACTTTAAACTTGTTTTGAATATGAAATTTTTTTCTACTTATTGAAAAATTTATATCACTAAAGTTTGAAAAAAAAATTATGGTAGCTAAGGAGTTAGAACAAGGGGACATGATTGGGGAAAGAATTGATAGATAAAAGAGACTAAGAGTTAAACCTAATATTGGCTAATATATACATATATATAGATGACTCCCCATTTTTCATTATATTTGATATATATTTTTGGTATATTTGGGGAGTCATTAATGATAAATTAAAGAGATTTGGTGAACTTTTGATAAATATCAAGTTGGTCCTTTATTTTGGGGGGTTTTATTAATTTTAAATGGAAATAGAGTTAATTAAGTTTATGATATTAAAAAAAAAGAAGAAAAAAAAATATGCTTCAAAGTTCTTGTTCCCGTAGTCTTAGTTATTCTTTAAAGTAGCAATTTTATTAGTATTAGTTTGATGTTCCTTTTTGCTTTATTTAATTGTAAGTTTAATTAATTTATCCTCCCTTTTGTTGTCAGCAAGGAGAAAGTCATAGCAGCAATATGGGCTAATTGAAGAGGAAAGCTATTAGCAACGTGGGCCATTGAGAATTAAGTTGTGGGCCTTGATTAAAAGCAATGGACAAAAGGAGGAAGCAGGGAGAATAGTCAAAACACCTAAACCTATAGGGATTAAAAAGCAAGTTCACGGGTTCAAGAAGGCAAGCCGCAGCAACACACATTGGAAATTCTTCACCATCGTCTTCACTGGGAGCGAGGAGGCCAAACGCGTGAGGAGAGAGGAAGCAGTGAGCTTCACTGTACGCCCCTTCATCTTCACCGTTCAGTTTCACCCTCAACATCTTTTTCCTCTTGAGCGATCTTGAGAGAGATCAAGAAGAGAGAGAGAGGCCGAGACATATAGGGGGAGAGCAAGATTTGGGGCTTTCAAGTTTACTTGGTGGTTCTCTCTTCCCTTTTCATTTCTCTTTGATTTCTCTTGTGTAATTTCTGGATGTGGACATGAATTTGATGTTGAAGCTTGAACTTCCTTCCAATATGTGTAGCTAAATTTATCTTCTAGGTCTATTTTGAAACTTGTATGGATTGATACCTAAACTCTATTCTCTTTTGTTAGTTAATTACTGTTATGTTGTGGGTTTAATTTGTGTTTAATGTTTTCTAAATGGATGGCCAACATTTAGATTGTTTGCTTAATTAGTGGCTTGAGAGAGCATTAATTAGTAAAGAACTAGATTAAATCCAAACTTGTCTTACAATTCTAATTTAGAATTGGAAGTGTGTTAGTGAGATAGAGATATTCACTAACCAAGTTTTGTAAAATTGAAGTGGTTTGTTTAAAAAGACTAATTGATGATAGTATGTAGTAAGAGATTATGCATACTAAATTCAATTAAGATTTGAATAGGCTTGAGAGAGCTATTTGAATATAAAAGACTTCAAACAACAACATAATAGGAATTAATTAACATTAGGGAAGGAATTATGGGGTATCATGAAATACAAGTGGATAAATAGGCCTAGGCTTTTCCCATTGTTTGAATTAAATTTTAAAAGTACATTTTTCTATTTTTATTGCGATTTTTGTTAACCAAATTTGAACCAATCACTTGATTTTTGCCCAAAGCTAATTTAGATTGTAATGTATTTAATGAACTTGCCTATTACATAGTCTTTGCGGAACGACACTTTTTACCACTATACTACTAAACTTGACCCGTACACTTGCGGTGGCAAATTTTTGCGAACAAGTTTTTGGTGCCGTTGCCGGGGATTGTGTTTTAAGTCACTTAAGAGTTCATTGAGTACATTGTGAGCTTGATTATCTTTAGGCTTTCTCTTTCTTGTCTTTTGGTAACTGGAACTGTGTTATTTCTACTCACTTGCCTAGTTAGAGATAGCATTGCTTGAGTTACTTTGTTTAAGTGTTGTGATAAGTTTGATACTTGTGGGATCCTCTTGTGTTTGTAGGTACTCGCTCCAACTGCATGCAACGAGATTTGGAGGTGGCTCTTGATCTAGATCCACACCAACCACTACTGTTGGAACCACCTATTCAACCAGAGGAACCAATTCAACCACCTGTGCAAGACCCGCCCATTCAACCTGAAATGGCTGGTCAAGTTGCGGAAGATGAAGATATCTCTATGGAGGAGTTCTTGGCGAGAGAGGAAATCACTTATTCCTCTAGCATTAGACTCCCGGACATTACTGCAAGGAACTTTGAGGTTAAGCCGGTGATGATTCAGATGCTCCAACTTATGGGTACCTTCAATGGTACTAAGATTGAAGACCCGGTCGAGCACCTCACCAAGTTTGTTCAGATGTGTAGCAATTTCAAAACTCAAGGAGTTTCTGCTGATGCATTGCGTCTTCGCCTATTCCCCATGTCTCTAGGGGGTAAGGCACTTGCTTGGCTCAATTCCCTTCCGGCGAATTCCATCACCAATTGGGATACTTTGGCAACTAAGTTCAAGGCCCGGTTTCTTCCTACTGATTTGAGGGCTATTCAAAGAGGTGAACTCCTCACCTTCCAGCAAGAGCCTGGTGAGACATTTTATGAAGCATGGGAGCGTTTCAAGGATATGTGGAGGAATTGTCCTAGCCATGGTCAGCATGTCTTTGTTCTACTTGCTGCGTTTCAAAAGGGCTTGAATGAAGCCACAAAAGTGATGTTGAACACAGCGGCTAGGGGAGAAATCACAAAGTTGAGAACTTCGGAACTCCAAGAATTGTTTGAGAACTTGGCTGCTAACACAATGCAATACAGAAGCAGTTCTGGTGATAACAGTGCAATTAGTGCTCAACTAGAAGATCTGACAAAGCAATTCAAAAAGTTTCAATCGAAGATAGAAACTCATTTACCTACAGGTGTGCATGCACTTCAGAGCTCCATTCAATCCTGTGAGAATTGTGGAGAAGATCATCCTTCTCAAGATTGCCATCATACTATGGAATCGCTCAACTACATGAACAATTCTAATAGGGCCCCTCAAGGAAATCCCTACTCTAACACTTACAACCAAGGGTGGAGAAACCATCCTAACATGTCATGGAAAAGTGGTCCAAGTCTTAATCCACCCCAAGCTTCCTCTTCTTCATACCGACCACCGGTACCTCCCGGATATGTGGCACCTCAACAAAAGCCGCTAGATGAGTCAAAAATTAAGAAGTTGCTCTCTCAAATACTTGCCAACCAAGAGGTGACCAATACCAAGACTTCTCTCCATGACACGGCTATCAAGAACCTTGAAGTGCATATGGGTCAATTGGCCTCTCAAGTCAATACATTGATTAGACAAGGGTTACCAAGTGATACCGTTCCCAATCCAAAAAGAGACGGGAAGGAAGATTGTCAAGCAATCACTTTGAGGAGTGGTAACATTGTGGATAACTCCTTTGTGCCAACCAAGAAACCTCATATTGCTCAAGAACCTAAGGTAGTTGAAGTTGATGAGGATGAGCACGTTGATGAAGACATTGTGGTTGAAGGGGATGATACTAAGAAGAGGAAGATAGTTGATGAAAGTCTTGATGAAGTTGTTCAAGATCCTAAGGAGACCAAAGCCAAAGGTGAAGAAAAGAAGCAGAAGACTACATCTTTCTCCATTACACCTCCTCTACCTTATCCTCAAAGATTCAAGAAGAAAGAGGAGGATACTCAATTCAAGAAGTTTGTGGAGATGTTTAAGCAACTACATGTCAATATTCCATTTGCCGAAGCATTGGAGAATATGCCTAAATATGCCAAATTTTTGAAGGATGTGCTATCTAAGAAAAGGCGTTTTAATGAGTTTGAAACGGTTGCTCTAACTGAAGAATGTAGTGCGGTCATCCAAAGGAAGCTACCGACTAAGTTGAAAGATCCGGGGAGTTTCTACATCCCATGCAACATTGGCACAAATTTCAATGGCAAAGCTCTTTGTGATTTGGGAGCTAGCATCAATCTTATGCCACTTGCTGTTTTCAATCAGTTGGGACTAGGTGAACCACGGCCTACTACGGTCACTCTACTCTTTGCCGATCGTAGCACCGCCCGCCCGAGAGGTATTGTAGAAGATGTCTTGGTTAAAGTTGATAAATTCATATTTCCTGCGGACTTTGTTGTGTTGGATTGTGAGGTTGATTGGAAAATTCCTATCATCTTGGGGAGACCATTTTTTGCTACGGCAAGAACCCTCATAGATGTTGAAAAATGGGAGATCACTTTAAGGGTGAATGATGAGAAGGTGATTTTCAACATGTCCAAGGCTTTAAAATTTCATGATGATGAATCTAGTGAATGCTTTATGGTGGATATGCTTGATTCGGTTGTTCAAGAGGAATCTTATGAGCCTATGATCAAGGACCCTTTGGAGGCATTTCTTATTGGTGAAAAGAATCTTGAAGATTTCAATCAAGAGGAGCTTAAAGGGATATTTAGTATGGAAGCCTTTCCTACATCTAGGTTCAAGCCATTTGAGCCTTTAGATGTATCTCAAGCATTACAATCTCCATTGAAGCCATCTATTGAAGTTGCACCAATTCTTGAGATGAAGCCTCTTCCCTCACACTTAAAGTACGCCTATTTGGGTAATTCTAAGTCTTTGCCAGTAATTATCTCTTCTACTCTCTCAAGTTTGCAAGAGGAGAAATTGCTAAGAGTGTTGAAGGAGCATAAGAGAGCTATTGGGTGGACCATAGCCGACATTAAGGGTATTAGCCCTTCTCTTTGCATGCACAAGATTTTGTTGGAGGAAAATCACAAGCCTTCTATTGAGCATCAAAGGCGACTAAACCCGGTAATGAAGGAGGTTGTGAAGAAAGAAATCCTCAAATGGCTTTCCGCTGGAATTGTTTACCCCATCTCTGATAGTTCATGGGTGAGCCCAGTCCAATGTGTTCCTAAGAAAGGGGGCATGACTGTAGTGGCTAACACCCAAAACGAACTCATTCCCACTCGCACTGTGACCGGGTGGAGGATTTGCATGGATTACCGGAAGCTCAACAATGCTACACGCAAGGATCATTTCCCCTTGCCATTTATTGATCAGATGCTTGACAAGTTGGCTGGACAAGAGTACTTTTGTTTCCTTGATGGCTACTCCGGCTATAACCAAATAGCCATCGCTCCAGAGGATCAAGAGAAGACAACTTTTACTTGTCCTTATGGCACCTTCGCTTTCAAAAGGATGCCATTCGAATTATGCAATGCACCTGCCACTTTTCAACGGTGCATGATGTCTATCTTCTCCGATATGATTGAGCAAACCATTGAAGTATTCATGGATGATTTTTCAGTGTTTGGTAATTCGTTTGACTCATGCTTGGATAATTTGGATCAAGTGTTACAAAGATGTGAAGAGACCAATCTTGTGCTAAATTGGGAGAAATGCCACTTTATGGTGAAGGAAGGAATTGTGTTGGGACACAAAGTTTCTAAAGATGGCTTAGAGGTGGACAAAGCGAAGATTGCCGTGATTGAGCAACTACCTCCACCTACCAATGTCAAAGGTGTGAGGAGCTTTCTAGGCCATACGGGATTCTATCGCCGTTTTATTAAAGACTTCTCTAAGATTACCAAGCCTCTTTGTGCCTTGCTCGAAAAAGATGTGCCGTTTGTTTTCAATGAAGAGTGTATTAAGGCATTTGAGGAGCTCAAGCAAAGGTTGGTGACTGCTCCTATCATTGTTGCTCCGGATTTGGGTCTCCCATTCATTGTGATGTGTGATGCCAGTGATTATGCCGTAGGAGCTGTTTTGGGGCAAAAGAAAGAGAAGATTGTACAACCAATATACTATGCTAGCAAGACCCTTGATGGTGCTCAAGTTAATTACACTACCACCGAGAAGGAGATGCTTGCAATAGTGTTTGCTTGTGAGAAGTTTCGATCTTACATTGTGGGAACTAAGGTGATTGTTTACACCGACCACTCCGCTCTCAAGTATTTGCTTACCAAGAAAGATTCCAAGGCTAGGTTGATCCGATGGGTGCTCTTACTCCAAGAATTTAACTTGAACATCCTAGACCGTAAAGGAACCGAGAATCAAGTGGCAGATCATTTGTCTAGGTTGAGTACTGAGGCTCAACTTGATGAGAGTGAAGGGATTGATGCATCTTTCCCAGATGAGCATTTATTCTATGTGGATGAGTCTTCCACTCCATGGTATGCCGATCTTGTGAACTACCTAGTTTGTGGAGTTGTACCTCCAGATCTTAACTCTCACCAAAAGCGCAAATTTTTGCATGATGTGAAGAAGTATTTTTGGGATGAACCGTACTTGTTCAAGCGGTGTCCCGATCAACTTATTAGAAGATGTGTGCCAGAAAATGAGCAACAAGGTATTCTCCATGGTTGCCACTCCTCTGATTATGGTGGCCATTTTGGGGGTGAGAAAACTGCCGCTAAGGTGATTCAAAGCGGTTTCTTTTGGCCTACTTTATTCAAGGATGCCTACACATTTGTCTTGCAATGTGATAGATGTCAAAAAGTGGGCAATATTTCAAGACGGGATGAGATGCCTTTGACGAACATGCTTGAAGTGGAGCTTTTTGATGTTTGGGGAGTTGATTTCATGGGTCCATTCCCTAAGTCTTTCACCAATGAATACATATTGGTTGGTGTAGACTATGTCTCAAAATGGGTGGAAGCCACGGCATGTGTGACTAATGATGCCAAAATGGTCATCAAGTTCCTCAAGAAGAACATTTTCACAAGGTTTGGCACTCCAAGAGCCATTGTGAGTGATGGGGGAACCCATTTCTGCAATCACCAATTTAAAGCTTTGATGAAGAAATATGGTGTTAAGCACAAGATTACATTGCCCTACCACCCTCAAGCTAATGGCCAAGCAGAAATTTCTAATCGGGAAATCAAGAACATTCTTGAAAAGGTGGTGAATGTCACTAGGAAGGATTGGTCCACCAAGCTAGATGATGCTTTATGGGCCTACCGGACGGCCTACAAAACTCCTATCGGGATGTCCCCATTTCGCCTTGTATTTGGTAAGGCATGCCACTTGCCCATTGAGCTAGAGCATGGTGCATATTGGGCTATCAAGAAGTTAAATTTTGATCCAAAAGCTTGTGGAGAAAAGCGTCTTCTTCAGCTCAATGAATTGGAAGAGTTCCGATTGGCTGCTTATGAAAGCTCTAGACTTTACAAAGAGAAGACCAAAAGGCAGCATGACAAGATCATTGTTCCTAAGACTTTTGAACCGGGGCAGCAAGTTCTCTTGTTCGACTCTAAGTTACGGTTGTTTCCCGGCAAATTGAAGTCAAGATGGTCAGGCCCATTCACCGTTGTGAAAGTTTCTAAGTTTGGTAATGTGGAGCTTGAAACTGAAGATGGAGAAAGATTTTCCGCCAATGGGCAAAGAGTCAAACATTATTGGGGTGGACAAGTAGACCGTGTCATCTCTACCGTCTACTTGGATGATCAAGCTTGAAGCGGCAAAGTCGGGCTGAGGACTTAAAACCAAGCGCTTCTTGGGAGGCAACCCAAGCTCTTTAACTTATCTTTTTCATTTTATTTTGGTTTGTTTTAGTCTTTAGAGTTATGTTTGATCTTTTGTTTTGGTAGGAAAGAAAGTCCACACTTGCTCTGATGATGGAAGATTGCCAAGGATTAAGGGATGTCATGAATTCAAGCCAAGAAAAATTGCTTGCAAAAAAGGGAGCTCAAAAGGGGAGTACACTTGAATCTCTCTTTTATATGGATTAAATTGTTGCAAATTCAGTAGTACTGAGGCTACTGATGATATGCTCTCTAATATGGATTGTTGGACTGATAGTTAGCATGCTTGTTGTTCTTGTGTTGAAATTTTTGTGTAAAGCATGAGATCTGTTGGTTTGAAATGGATTGAATGTTTTTGGATATTTTAGGCTGAAATTGTTGTTATTGGGTGTATAAGGTCTTTGTGATCATCCCTACACTTGAAAATGGTTGAAACTACCATATTTTTAGTGGAATGATGTCTTTCTTCCACTTGTATAGATGTTGTGCCTCAATTTTGAGAGTTAGTAGTTTCATTATCCTTACTTACACTACTTAATGTTGCATGTTCACATTGAGGACAATGTGACATTTAAGTGTGGGGGTGAGGGTACCATTGATTTTATATGACTTGTCCTTGAGTTTTGGGTTTTGCTTTTGTGTTTTGCTTTTGGTGTTTCTTGAAAAAAAAAATAAAAAAAAAAACACTTTTTACTTTTTGGAAGTTTGGATTTTACTTGTAAACATTGTCAAAGTTGATTTAATTTAAACTTGAAAGGATTATGTTTGATTAAAATTCGATTCTATCTTCTTGGAATGCTAGTGTATAGGCAAAGAAGTTGGCTTAGATGATTGACTTTAGGATGTCGAAGACCTGTGAGTAATTTGAGCCTAACTTTCATTTCTTTCAAGAGGGAGTACACTTTTTGTGATTCATCTCTAGAACTTGTCTTGAATCTCTTTTTAGGCTTACAATCCTTTTTGCATGCACAAAGATGATTTAGGCATTCATTTTCATAGTTTGTTTGGCCAAATGTTCATTCTTATCATATAAAAATCCTTTGCTTTTACCCCTTTGAGCCTAAACCTTCTTAAAAGAAAAATTGCATTGATTATATAGCCCTTTGTTTAAGTTGCAATTGTTCTCTTTTCTCATTTACTCACTACTTTAATAAGTGCTAAGCTATACAATTTAGAAGAAGAGTGAACGAAATTTTTAGTTTTGGTGAAAAAAAAATCGTAAAAAAAAAAAAAAAGAAGAAGGTACATGTATGACAAAAATGCAAAAAAAAAAAAAGAAAAAAAGAAAAGAGAGATACATAAAGAAAAGCAATAAGAATGTAAAAAAAAAAAGAAAAAAAATAGAGTTTGAATCAAGAAGAAATAAGTTTGCAATTTTGCATGTAAAATGTGTGGTTATTGTTTAGCTTGATATTTCTTCACTCTTTAGGTTTGTTATTAAAATGCTTAGCACTAATTGAAGTATTCCTCCATTTTCATGTTCATTCCATTATCTTTCCTTATTCATCATAACCCTTGAAAAGTCCTTTTGATTTGTGAATGCATTGAGATGAAAAAGTAGAGATTGAGATGATAGACAAGCTTATGGTAGATGGGTTTCAATAGGTGGAATTGAGTGAAACACAAGCCCTTTATTATTGTGAGAGAAGAGTGCAAACACTTGACTTGTGAGGGGCATCTTATTGTTATTTATCTTTGTCAAGTTATTTGCCTTGTCACTTGCATTTTTGGAAGATGGAAAAGATATTTGTGAAGACTTGATTCTTGAAAGATTCAATTGATTTTGACTTCGTAATGTTTGCATTAGAATCTTATTTCCATGTTTTTCTTTGGTTGTTTTAGAATTTAAAATCTTGAGGACAAGATTTGATGCAAGTGTGGGGGTGTGATGACTCTCCATTTTTCATTATATTTGATATATATTTTTGGTATATTTGGGGAGTCATTAATGATAAATTAAAGAGATTTGGTGAACTTTTGATAAATATCAAGTTGGTCCTTTATTTTGGGGGGTTTTATTAATTTTAAATGGAAATAGAGTTAATTAAGTTTATGATATAAAAAAAAAGAAGAAGAAAAAAATATGCTTCAAAGTTCTTGTTCCCGTAGTCTTAGTTATTCTTTAAAGTAGCAATTTTATTAGTATTAGTTTGATGTTCCTTTTTGCTTTATTTAATTGTAAGTTTAATTAATTTATCCTCCCTTTTGTTGTCAGCAAGGAGAAAGTCATAGCAGCAATATGGGCTAATTGAAGAGGAAAGCTATTAGCAACGTGGGCCATTGAGAATTAAGTTGTGGGCCTTGATTAAAAGCAATGGACAAAAGGAGGAAGCAGGGAGAATAGTCAAAACACCTAAACCTATAGGGATTAAAAAGCAAGTTCACGGGTTCAAGAAGGCAAGCCGCAGCAACACACATTGGAAATTCTTCACCATCGTCTTCACTGGGAGCGAGGAGGCCAAACGCGTGAGGAGAGAGGAAGCAGTGAGCTTCACTGTACGCCCCTTCATCTTCACCGTTCAGTTTCACCCTCAACATCTTTTTCCTCTTGAGCGATCTTGAGAGAGATCAAGAAGAGAGAGAGAGGCCGAGACATATAGGGGGAGAGCAAGATTTGGGGCTTTCAAGTTTACTTGGTGGTTCTCTCTTCCCTTTTCATTTCTCTTTGATTTCTCTTGTGTAATTTCTAGATGTGGACATGAATTTGATGTTGAAGCTTGAACTTCCTTCCAATATGTGTAGCTAAATTTATCTTCTAGGTCTATTTTGAAACTTGTATGGATTGATACCTAAACTCTATTCTCTTTTGTTAGTTAATTACTGTTATGTTGTGGGTTTAATTTGTGTTTAATGTTTTCTAAATGGATGGCCAACATTTAGATTGTTTGCTTAATTAGTGGCTTGAGAGAGCATTAATTAGTAAAGAACTAGATTAAATCCAAACTTGTCTTACAATTCTAATTTAGAATTGGAAGTGTGTTAGTGAGATAGAGATATTCACTAACCAAGTTTTGTAAAATTGAAGTGGTTTGTTTAAAAAGACTAATTGATGATAGTATGTAGTAAGAGATTATGCATACTAAATTCAATTAAGATTTGAATAGGCTTGAGAGAGCTATTTGAATATAAAAGACTTCAAACAACAACATAATAGGAATTAATTAACATTAGGGAAGGAATTATGGGGTATCATGAAATACAAGTGGATAAATAGGCCTAGGCTTTTCCCATTGTTTGAATTAAATTTTAAAAGTACATTTTTCTATTTTTATTGCGATTTTTGTTAACCAAATTTGAACCAATCACTTGATTTTTGCCCAAAGCTAATTTAGATTGTAATGTATTTAATGAACTTGCCTATTACATAGTCTCTGCGGAACGACACTTTTTACCACTATACTACTAAACTTGACCCGTACACTTGCGGTGGCAAATTTTTGCGAACATATATATTTGCAGTATTCGTTGTAGTTATTAGACTCAAAAGAGTGATAGGGATGATAAAGATGCTATTGGTTTTAGGAGTGAATCATGAAAGCTTAAGTATGCTATTTAGATATACAAAATATTCACAGGTTATATATATTTGGGGCCTTCAAAGAAGAACTAAGTCGAAAGTGTTATATTCTAAGGAAATTGGTCCAAGTTTTGGGGCTGTTTAGTCATATATGTATGTTTAGGCGATATCTGGTTCTCTAGATGAATAAAGTGAGACTTTTCTCCCTTGAAATCAAGGAAATAAAATATCAATGATATAGAAAACATAATGTTTTAAGGATTTCAAATGGCATGATTTGGATTATCAATTATACTAGTGAGATATCTTTGATTAAAATAGGTGCCAAGTGGTATAAAAAGGAAGTAATGTTAGCCAAGAGGGGAAATAATTCAACAAGTTGTGGTAATTTTTCATAGTAAGAATGCGTTCCATCTTAATTTATGAGTAGTATGATAGGACGATGACCCATGTGTTGACAAATAAGGTGTAGCAAAGCTAGAAGATGGCATGGAAATTTTAGGTAGCCAAAGAAATGGCGTGTATAATTTTCGTTAGATTTTGGATTTCCCTTGACCAAATTTGAGTTCCTATAAATGTCTGAATGGGCCATGTTATGTATTGTTTCTTAGAGTTGTATGTTAAGTAAATTTTGGGGACAAAATTTCTAAAAAGGAGGGTAGAGTTGTAACATCCTAAAAATATATATATATAATTTTGTTTAGTGATTTTTATCTATTATTTTAATAATTAATTTGGGGAAATTATGATTTATCTTGTTAAAATTGAGTGTTTTAATATCTTAAATAAATATGTGTATATGTGTATCTATATAAATAGTAGGACTTGGTGGGATACTAAATTAATTATAATTAAGTAACTTAATATTTTTTTATAAATATATGAGTATATATATAAATATAATTAAATATAAATATATATAATATACATCTAAGTGCACCACCATATTTATGGGACACACACCAACTACACTAATTGCCACTACCATTTTGTTGTGGAAGACAAGAAGGCATTAGGCCTAATTTTCATCATTTTATATAATATAAGTGTGCATTATATACTAGTGTAGGATGCATATACATTTTTTTATTCTTTGTTTTTGCACACCAACTACACTAATTGCCACTACCATTTTGTTGTGGAAGACAAGAAGGCATTAGGCCTAATTTTCATCATTTTATATAATATAAGTGTGCATTATATACTAGTGTAGGATGCATATACATTTTTTTTTATTCTTTGTTTTTGCATATAAATAGGTGTGCATGGCACACAAGAATTCACACCAATTTCTAATGTGATTGAGAGTAAGAGCATGTATTAATGTGCTTGAGAGAGAAAGAGAGAAATAGGGAGAGACTTAGGCTAGAGTTTGAGGTAGTGAAAGTCTTAAGAATTCATATTTATTTTACTGAGTTTGATTGGTGTCAAATAGCACAAGGGGAAACTGTACTATTGTGAAATCGGTGCAAGCTGCAGGTAACTACTTCTGTTTATTTGCGTGTGTGTGTGGGTTAGTAAGTTTTTGGAACTTGAATTTTGAAATTTTCTATGGAACAGGAATTTGAAGAATTATTTTATAATATAAACGTTTGGTGGAGTATGTATTTTTAAATGGCATGAAGGTGTGAACTTGTATGTTTTGGAAATTATAGTATTTATTAAAGATATCTACATGATTAAATCTGAGAATTTCTGGACTGGACTTTGTGCCATAAGTTGGATTTGGACATTTATGACGTGTTGTGTTGATTGTGTGAACACCGAATAAATAAATAAATAAAAATGCCATCGCGCGGTGAGGTTCCTTGTTGGCCCACAAGGACTAAATATTATAAAACGGAAAGACGAATTGGGGAGATCGCCCCCGGTCTCAGGCGAGGGTTGTGAGTCCCTACTGGACCGTATAATATCGGTGTTATTAATTGTTTGGTTTTATTTATCTAAGTATTGGATTATAATATATGAATGTGAATATGTGATTTTATGTGTGATTTGAGGAATTGTTACATGAAAATAATTTATGTGGGACTATATGATATTATCATGCATCTAAATGATAACTGCCTCATGTTTTCAATTCAATTATACTTAGTAATATTCCACTGAACACCTTTTTGACACACACTGCACGTAGGCGAGCAGTTAGTGGTTACCTGGGTCTACCCCACTTTATCTTATTTTTACAGGTCCTAGCAACGCAGTAGTAAACCAAGGGAAGGATCCGGAAATACCTCACTAAACTTGTGAGTCTCTGGACTGGAGAGTCAGAGATTATTGCCACATTTAGGGACATGTTGCATTTAAATTTGCTTCCGCTCACTGTTAAGTTTGTTGTTTATTTTGAACTAAAGATTTTAATATTAGCAAGTGTTGGTTTATTTGACTGTTAATTATTCCTTTTGGACCAGTCCTTGTTCAATGAGCTTTATCATTTGATAATTATCATTGAACGATTAAATTCCGAGTTTGAATATGAACATTGTGTGAGTTGTTATAAGTATTAATGTTTTTGGATGTTATTTTAATTATTATTATAAAATATTTATTATTGGAAATTTATTAATTGATTTATTTAAATGATGAGCTGAGATTTAATTATCCATGTTAGTCCGTTTACACTGTTTAGAAGAATTCTTTTCTAACATGGATAATTTGGTTAAAGTACGTTAAATCTTTTCTAACCATGATAGACATTCTTTAGTAGAAACATTATTTGCTATCATGGTTAGACAATAAATTGTAAATTATTTAAAATTATGAATAATCATTTTCTAACTATGTTAGTGGTTTTACTAAGTTGAATACTTTTCTAACATAGTTAGTCAATAAATAATTTGTAATTGTTAAATGGTAATTTAAAATGTATTAAAAAGTATAATTAGGTAGCGATTGTTACAGCAAGTGTATCTGCAAACACCTCTGATGTTCACCCTACATTAGACTTGTTCTCTGAAGACATGACTACTCCCAACCTCTCTAATCATCTTACCCATAATGCACATTATAAGGGGAAAAATGAGCTCTACATATATGTGTGTTCAAAAAGATGACTCAGCAACAAACACAAAGGCATCATCCACTACCCGTGCAGATGAGCGAGCATTGAGGATTGTTAAACAAGAGAAGTAATGTTGCCTCATATTAGCGATTTTTTCTAACATGTAGACGAATGGAACGTCTACTTTGCAATTTCCATTTATATGCCTGTGAGGATGGGATAGAAGTTGACTATCTAAACTCTATAATATTTGATGAATGCACTAGGTTAGGGAGAATGCATCTTATCTTTGTTTCTTAAAGTAAACTTAGTTTTCAGAAAGTAAGTTAAATGCTATTATATTTAATGCTATTATATTGATGCCAATTTAGCTTATACACGTGGACTTTGAATTGCATGCCATTCAAAAGAAAATAAGTTTAAAGAAAAAACTTTCAAATTTAAACTAACGTAAATCATATGGCAATTTTGAGAAACTTTTATGTATTCAACGCGATGTACAATTAAAGCCCTAAATTTACGACAGTCAAGACCTTGATATATTAATAGAAAATTAATTAATTTAATTTTCAAAATCTATTTTTCAAAATCATTGTTTAAAATGAAAATCACTTATGTTCAACTTAAAATTTAATTTGTATTTTCAAATTCCAAAATACATATTTACAACCAAAAAATCAATTTTATAATTTCAGATTTCAATTTAATTAAAAAATTAATTAAAATTCCATTAAAAATTGAAAATGACGGTGAAAGTGATATAGAAATACGCAAGGAACTATTAGTCAATTACTTTAATGATCCTATTAGTGCAATCATGGAATCAACTTATGATAACATCTTATTAAGTTTATCGAACCATTCATACTTCAATGACCATGCAATCCTTGCTTCAACACTTGAAATAGTTAATCAAATTAATAAGCACATGTGTTTTCTTCTATCTGGTGAAGCTTATGAGTTTCTAAGTTGTGACAGTGTTTGTAAATTTTCAACTGATAGTGACAGCATTAATAACTTATACACCACAAAGTTCCTCAACACGATCGCATCCTCTGGCCTCGCGCCTCACAATTTAATTGTTAAAGTTGGTGCTCCAATCATGTCATTACGAAATGTAGGGCTGTTCAAAAAGTTCCTGTCCCGGTTATCCCGGTCCTGTTGGGACCGGAATTTCCCGGGACCAACAGGATTTGGTACCGAGATCAACGGTACCGGTCCAAATTGAAACCAGGACAGTACCAGGATATGGTCACATATCCGGGATTCCCCGTCCCGTCCCGGTACCATAAGTATAGTTACTTATTTAATTTTTTTCCAAATTCAACATGCATTTATTCCTTTATTTTTTTCAATTAATTAATCAATTCCCTACCCAAATATTATTTTTTCTCTTTCTTTACAAGATCATTTAATTATATTTATGATTGATTGATTCAATCATTTAAGGTTTAGGGTTTAACCTTTTAAGAGACATACCTCTTTTTTCTTTTCCATCATTCCACAATCCTTAATGAAGAGGAAGGATTAAAGAAGTAGGGAATGACTGAATTGTTGGCTATTGCTTTGAATTTCTTTTTTTTTTCTGAACAATGATTTTGCTTTGAATTTGAATGTTTAAAATTTTCATTATAGACTTATGGTTGTTGTCTTGTTTCGTTATAATATTTTGGAGACTTTATAAATAGTTAAAAAGGATTTGTTGGACTGAATGATTAATCTTTTTTTTACACATAAATATATATGTGATATTAAAAAATTAATTATATTATATTATTAGTAACTAAAGTATAAACATACATATGTGCTTCGTTTTTTTTGTTTCTTGATAAGGCAGATTGTGTTAAAGAGAATCGGGACGCCCCGATCTTGGTCCATGTCCCGGCCCCATTCCGATGGGTCCAGGACCCCTTCAGTACTGGTACCGGGACCGAGACACAAATGGCGTCCCAGCCTTCTTATGGTACCGGGACTCGAACAAAGGATGTCCCGGTTTTGTCCCAGTACTTGAACAGCCCTAACGAAACATTGATCAAGAATCAGGCCTTTGCAACGGAACAGGATTACGAGTCACTAAGATAGGAAAGATGGTCATTGAAGCAGTAACATTGAATGGTTTTAGGTCAAATGAGAAGGTATTGATACATAGAATAGACATGAATCCTTCAGAATCAAGATGGCCTTTTAAGATGAAACGGAGGCAGTTCTCAGTCACTTTGTCATTCGCAATAACAATAAACAAGAGTAAGGGGCAATCTCTAAATAAGGTTGGAATATACCTTTCAAATCCGGTTTTCACACATGGACAACTTTATGTTGCACTATCGAGAGTGAGAAGTATAGAAGGGTTAAAGATTGTTTTGAGCCCTAATGAACTTGATCACGGTAACAAGACAAAGAATGTAGTTTACAAGAAAATATTCATGAATGTAGACCGACATTAATTCCTTGATATTCAGTGCATTATATTTAAATGAGCCAATTCCTTTACTTTATTGTTTTAAATGTTAGCTTACATTTCCAACATCAATTTGCGTGAACTCGAGTTTATATAAGGTAATATACTTCTAATTGTTAATTGGTTGAATGTCATTTCCTACATTCCAACACCTCAATAACATAATATCTTTAATTGTCCAAGGCATTATAGCCTGAGATGTGTTTTTGATGAATGAATGTAATAGTTTGGTTAAATGATCTGCATAAATATTATGCCTTTATCGATATTTGTATAATGATTTAAGTTAATAATTCCCATGACCTCATGCAAACATATTTATGATTTCTTCCTTTGAATTGAAAAACCATATTTATGATTTTAAGTCAAATCACATGAAAAATACCACCCGTACAACGAATGGAAGGCCCAGCCCATTTATAAAATGCAATGGCTATCATGTATAATATTGTCTTGAGGTAAAAAAACAAAACCATTTAACGAGCGTTCATTTCATATACAACTTCATAACAAATATAATTACAAAACATTTAAATTTTCAAAATTTTTTGTATGATTTAATTATCTTCATTTGTATACATATAAGTAATTTTTTTTTAATCACGAATACAAGTAATTGTTGAATTTCTTAAAACAATAAAATAACCAAAAAAAAGTAAGAAGCAAAATTTAGAATGATCGCCATAAGCTGTGCAATGGGGAGTTGTGTCTTGTTTCTGGACAAAATTTTGGATGATAACGAATCATTGATATTGAATAGGCGGTGGAAATGGCTTGTTGCAGTCATTATGTATAAATGGTCATCAAGGGCAATGTTTACTTGGACCGGATGAGATGTGAACTGGACGTACTATCATCATTTTTAATTTTAAGTTAGATTTGAATAGTAGCATACAACATTGAATTGAATAATACAAGATAATGTTACAAATATGTACTGGTCCTAATAGAAAAAGTTTTAACCCTTTAAATACACGATCTTAAAGTCGAATTAAATATTCGCCTGCAGTAAAATTAACATAAAAGTTTTGGTTAAAGAATCAAGAGCAAAGAAATATTCCTTGTTCCAAAGATCATGCGAGTGTACTTCAGTTGCTATGTTAGATTGTTTTTAGTGTAAAATACACCCCCTTCTATTTTACCTTAATTACACAACCCTCCCCGCTTTTTTAAAAACGTATATAAACCTCCCCAAAATTAAAATTTATATTATACAAACATCTCTTCTATATTTGAGAATTTATTTCAATCCACAAAAACGTTAGTTGACCGTTAAATTTGACTTTTAAACTTTGTTTGGACCAAAATACCTCTTTTAACATAATAAGTAGTTAAACACTTATATTTGTCAAAAAAAGTTTTATAAAGTAAAAACTAATTTTGGCACACTCAATTTTGCAACGGCACACACATATATTTTCAAAATTTATAAATTTATTAATTTTATTAAAATAATAAACTTTCATAATTTAAATTTTTAAATATATTCATTAAAAATATTAATTTTAATTTATTTAAAACTTCTAAATCATATTTCAGTTATGTTTTAATCCATATTATAGTTAAAATTATGAAAAAAATTTAAATTATATAATTCATTTAAATTTATAATTCAAAATTATTTTTTAAAAAATTCAAAATTCTTAAATAGATATTTTTGTGCTAGATATAAAACATAATTTTTGTTATAAATTGTATACACATTTAACCAATGAAACATTTATTAAAGAAAAAAAATGAATTTTTAATTACTTAATTTTACATTATCTACTGGGAATGAAATTTTTGAAACCGAAAAAACTTCAACACTCCTATAATTTAGGGATTTATTAGACTGAAGATAGTAAACTATATATTAATTAAATTTGAAAATTATATTTTTAGAATCTTTTTAGAATATTCCTAACGGTATTAAAAGATTAGACTAAATTGTATATTTTACAAATAGAGGGGAGCTTTATGTAATTAATGCAAAACAAGAGGGCGCTTAGTGTATTTTACTCTTTTTGTTTTGCCATTTATTATTTATTTTCTCAAAATATTTTTTATATGAATATGTATCTATTGAATATTACTACTAGATACAATATGCATGGTGCTTTGCATGTGTGTTAGTGAGTTCATTGAGTCAGGTTTTATTTGAAACACATTAATTACTGTTCTATATATTAGGATTTGTTGTTTTCTTCATAAAGCAGTGCAGGCAGCTGTCAGGGGGCATAAGATAGGAAAGAAAAGAGCAGTGAGAAAAAAAATGGTGAAATTAATAAGAATAATAATAAGAAAGAAATATTGAACGAGAAAATTACAAAATGGATCAAGTGGTCCTACTGCCATTTAAAACCAATCATATTCATCAGTCATCACCTCAGCGCGTTTATTGATTTAATCCCTTCCGATGAGTTTTAAGGTAATGATATATAAGCACCAATCAAATCGTTGCTTCTAATAAATGAAGAACATGTTCGATTAACAACAATTGTACTTAATTACCGGTTGACTAACAGTTTGTCAGTTTCCTTTTCACATACTACTACCATCGACTTCCTTATATAAAAATAAAAATCAATAATTGTTTAATTTAAAGGGATTAATGAAGTTAAATAAATAGTAACTTTAAATTTTTTTTATGTAAATGATTTTTGTTAAAATAATTATTTGACTGAGTTATAAAATGATATATAAACTAAGTATACACATAAATGTTTCGGAGAAATCATGCAATATATGCATGGCATGATTAAGAAAATTATTTAACTTCTTTAATTTTTTAAATTAATCAATTGGATCATATCGGAAATTGTATAATTACATAGAGATTGTGACAAATAATATTATTAATATAATTATAACAATCATGGTAACATTAAGTCCAAAATACGAAATTAACATATGTGGTGTCTATTTGTCCATGTATTGCTGGACATTTATACAATAATTCAGTATATACATATATTTTTATTAAAAAAAAAGATTCCCGTAGTTTCATAAACAAACCTGATTTTGTCAACTTGTGGAAATCGTATAGCTTGATAAAATATTGTTTGAAGAGATACGGATTTAGAATAAGTGTACATTTTATGCGAAGAAAACTTGAGAAAGGAACCTTGTTTAGAGGATGTTGACTTTTTTTATCATGTGGTTATGTGCGACAAAATGTCTACATATGCAATGCGTCCAAATCTGAACACGCATTGCATCGAGTTTGTATTTGTCGTATTTACCTCCACAGAGAAACTTGGTTGTTTTTTTTCTGAACTCTAAACATGATTTGTTTTATTTGTGGTCGTATTATAGTACCCGATTAACATTGCGACAATCCAATTTAATTTATATAGTGGTCGCTATAATTTATTCCAAATGTTGATTGCTTCGTTTGATATGTAACTAAAGTTATGTTAGAGCCTTAGAGGTGGTGGGTTACAATGAACCATAATGGAGAATTGGAGATTATGTAATGTGTTGCTTTGTTGGTTCCAACCTTACTACGAGTTCTTAGGATTCTCTGAGCCTTTAGAAGTAGCATGAGATTGGGACTAAGAAATATTTACGTGGAAAGTGACTATTCTGGGGCAGTCAATACCTTATTATTTTGTGGCCACCTACGATTAAAAAATACATACTAATATACTAATCTCATCACAGTCATTAATTTATAAGCGAATTTACATCAATTTTAGTATACTCACAATTGCAAAAATTAGCTCATCTGTCTTGAAGTTGGCTGGGTCATGAGCGTGAAGGGTTGCATACAATTCCATATTCTGATAGACTTTTGTTTTATAGTATATATACATCACACCAGCCAAACATATAACTTTCACCATATGATGTGCTCAGTATAAGATTTAATTAACTGATCTGAAGAGATTAAAGCAATTAAATGAATTACTTTACGTAATTAATATTTATTGTACTGTGTTTTCCCAAAACAATTTGTGGGACTTATAAATTGACATTTAATCTTTAACACAAGATCTGGTTGATTTGTTTGGGAAAATTAATGAAGCTCGCTAAACTACTTAATTATCTAGAATATGTTGTATTATATATCTCAAATATTTATTCTTATCATAAAATTGTATGTCTATTTATAAGTTAAACAAATTAGTTTAGAATAAAACAATAAGTGTACATATTTTAAAGTAATTTAATTGGCTTCTTTAGTTTCTTCAAATTAGTCAACCGAATATTATATTGAGGGTTGGAGGTAATATAATCTAATGACACGTGTAAGTATTTCAGAGGGATTATGTAACATGTATTATAATTAAATAATTTATTTTTTCCCTTTATTTCTCCAAGTTAATCATTCAATCATTTGCTTCTTGTATCAATTAGGATCAGAGCGTTGATTATTATGTGTTCATGTTGGCCTGAACCTGATTTGACTTGCTTGTCCTGATTTAAGATATAAAAACAATGACCCGATGAGAAAATTGGAGTAGAATATACTAATCAGATTAAGATATGAGTAATTGTCAACTGTATTTTAGTCATTGGACATATCACAACAATGTAAAAGTGAAAAACCATAGGAACACTTAATTTTCATGAAAGGGTCACGACTCACGAGCATCATGATAAGGGGAAGCATTTTTTGATATTTTGTTTGACTTTTTATTAGAACATGAGGTCCCCGTTAGCTATGTGTATACATTTGCTGTAACCTGGCCTTTATATATATACATATATATATATTTATATAACATAGCTTGATATATAGCTCAAGAGATTTGTATGGATTATATTGAATATTTTACGCAAATAATTAAAGCCAATGAAGGGATCAACATCTGTGAGGGTTTAGTGAACACGTCTATGTAAGTCCAAATTTGAACACACATATATTCAAACCGGCATTTATTATATCATCCAATATTTGTGAGTGCATGTCTGGTATGTGTGTAGAGAGATAGAGATACTTATAAAAAAAAAATATACATATATATATAGATAGAGATGGCATAAAAAATATTCGAATCATAATTTGAACAGATTGGATCAATTAAAAAATGCAACCTACTGTACAACCATGCATGAATTCAATTTTTTTTTATCTGAGTTAGATCTAAATTGACATATGATTAAGATACCCATGCATCAATATCAATAATAATTTATATATATATATATATATATATATCTTGTTTTAAACATTTCACTGTAGTGTTTTATTACTATATATAATTCCAAAGGACAAGGTCGAAATGGGCTATATAACACTTTGGTTTCATATGGAAAGTCTTTACTTAAAGTCTTCGGACAACTGGGCTTTTGGGCCAAGCCCAAATCTAATGAATTTCTTGCCTTCTCCAAAGTGGCCCATGAAAGCCCATCTAAATTCATCCTTAAACTCAAGTAATCATAGGATAGGACAGTACTTCGTTTTCCATCGGAATGGGATAGGATTATTGTTCGTGATTTTGTTCCCATGTATCAACGATCATCGGAAAAATTTCTTGTCTGAAAAACCATTTTTCAAATGACAAATTCTTTGACAATGGCTTCAGCAATTTCTACTTCCACAGTGTCATATTCAATAGCTTCTACGAGCTCAAGGCCAGCAATATTTACAATTTCGTCTTCTGCTATTTCACACTCTAAAGCCATAAATTTTCAATTTCCTTCTTTGTTATCTCCTCTGGGTCGACGCCTTTTCTCGCCCTGGAACGGTCTCAAGCATCTGGGCATCTCAAGTAAACCGACACCTCTTCGTATAGGTAAAAATTTTCATGTACAGCTTTTATTTCTTGGTTTTCTGTTTCCTTTGTCTCTTGTTTTGGATTTCCCCCTTCTTTTTTTTCAATTTTTTGCTGATAATTTCTTGTTTACTTGAACGAATGAATGGTGGTATAGGCAGAAGGGCTAGGGGCAAGGGGGTTTATGCATCTCTTTTTGGGGTTGGAGCGCCTGAGGCTCTGGTAATTGGGGTCGTGGCTTTGTTGGTATTTGGTCCTAAAGGTCTTGCTGAGGTGAGTTATGTACTTAGATGAGTGTCAAACACCACTATTTTTCCCTCTCTTGGTAAATTCCTCATGTTAGTTGCATTTCAGTTGCTTTTTTTTTTTTTATATGCAATCAATATATAGCATAAAATCCTTAGCAAGCATCCATGCAATGCCTAATGCCCACTTGGAAATGATAAAATACTGATGACCACAAGAGTCTGCATGCTCTGCTTCTGCTATAAGTATTGAAAAGAAATTGTAGGGGAAGATACTAGTGTATGCAAAGTTTCCTGACATCAGTGCCCTCACCTCACATGGTAACATGCTTTGAGGTCTTTTGGCGCCGCTGACTGGCCTTTGAAAACATTGCTACAGATTTAAGTTTTGATTTTATCTAAAGGAAAGGATTCATTGATGGTTAATGATAGAGTATAATGGCGTCGTGCGATCCATGTAGCCGACCCCACCTAATGGGATAAGGTTTGGTTGTTGTTGTTGTTGAAAGGATTCATTGAGCTCTGCTTCAACACCTTTAGCGACCATTGAGTTGGCAATAAAACGATTAAAGATGATAGATTTACTTAGGTACTTCATAGTGTTTTGTGGGCAGCCTAATAAGTTGTCACTTTGTTCGGTCTATAAGTAATATTTTCTCGGATGGTTTCCAGCTTTCTGAAATATTGACGCTGTATATATATATATATCCTAAACCAAAATCTCAACATCACCAGAGCATCCCAGATCAATTAAAATTATAGTTGGATACGAGTTTAGAAATGTCACCTAATCTTGGTCATTGTTGTTGTTGTTGGTATTAATTTTGTTTCTCTTTCTTCTCTTTACCCCCCAGCTAGCATCCCCATGAAAAGGGCAGCGTGATTTGATTATTCAAATTACAATTAGATACATGTGTTTAGATCTTTTGACAATACTTTTGTTGTTGGTGGTGGTGCTGCTGCTGGTTTTCTATCTCTCTTCTCTTGGACCCTTGTTCTTGTGCTGAGAAATCCAACTGCAGGTTGCCCGGAATCTGGGAAAAACATTGCGGGCATTTCAACCCACCATACGAGAGCTTCAGGTATGTAAAACATCTTCAGAATGAAACCAATGTGCTCTGATTCCAGTTAATAGATGCTTCATTCTTGCTGCTTTCTATCCTTGCTGCCCCTTCAGGAAGTTTCAAATGAATTTAAGAGCTCACTTGAGCGGGAGATTGGTCTTGATGACGTTTCAAGTCCAACACAGAACATGTACAGATCAAATGTATCCAACAACAACACTAGCTCAAATCCATCACCAACTGTTGATACCAATAATTCCCAAGTTGCAGTTGACGCCAGTGAGTGATCTAGTAACAGTCTCTCTACTCCTAACAAATGAATGCTTACTTGGTAGCTCTTGGTTTTCTCTTGTTGGTAGTACTATACTGCGACATGCAGTAAGGGTAACATCACTTGACGTTTATATGTAAGCTATCATATTCAATATCAGCTAGCTATATACCTCGCAAAATGATCAGACACATGCTTCCAATAGGTTGCCTTCTATAATATTATACCTGTCTTTCTTTTCTATAGTTTGGAAAAGGAACCATTGGACTAATGACAGTTGTTCCTCATTAATATAAATGAATTCCGATAGGTAATCTGCTTTAAGAAAACTAATGGAAGTGGTCCCTATTTAATATTTTATTTTCTTATTAATCGTAAGGTCACTTTGGAAATATCTTATAATTTAACTGAAAATTCACTTGTCACTTTGGAAATATTTTATAATTTAACTGAAAATTCACTTGTTTCTTGGAGTTATATTTCCAAGAAGCCTCAAAAGTGGCTATTTGTGTGAGACCATGAGTCTTTCAATGTAAGCTTTTGTCTGTTCTTGCGTCCTATTGTATCAAATATCAATAAGGCTGCCTGGAACTGCACCCACTCCAACAGGTCATGAGATCGTCATTGAAACACACAGAATCAAGAAACTCAAGACTTTTATGACTTTCCTGTGAGATATCAAGAAACAGATGAATGCTACTTTGAAAAATTATAAATATAAATATTGTAATAGATGAGATAAGAGAGAAGAAAAAGGATAAGATGCTCTAGGCACTATGTTGGTCTCTGTAATTGTGTATATTTTTTTTTTCAAGTGTCTGTGTAACAACTCACTGCTTTTAAACGTTGGTTTATCAATTTAATGATTAATCAAAGATAATGCGTGCAGCATGCTTCCTGTGTTCCCCCCCTTTCTTGCCTTGCCTCAAAACGAATCCCGGAATAGTGTCTTTTTAGGTCCTTGATATTGAAAATGGTTGTGCAGATCCAAGTAGAGCATACACCACCGAGGAGTACCTTAAGATTACAGAAGAGCAGTTAAAAGCATCTTCTGCCTTACAACAGGAAAAAGCAGAGACACCCCCTCCTCCAGAACAAGGCCAGAATGAATCTCAAAGCCAGCATCCTGGTTAGTCATTTTCTGAATAGCTGTACTAATTCTCTACCTTCTCCTTTTTGAACTCCAATCTTTTCCTCTGATTTGACTCAATTTGGGATACTACAGATGCTAAGGAATCTGCCATTACTGAGCCACCACCACAGAAGCAGCCTGAAAGTGAGACATAGCCTCTCTTGTGTTTCATAAGGAGTAAAAATCTCTTCTTCCCATGTTCCATTTATTAATCCAGTACCCTGAATGTGGGTACCATTCCTGGAGTATGTAGGGGTTGGATCAGAAATGATAAGGGCAACTCAATTTTGCTTCATTTTTGTGGGCTAATTATCTTAGATTCTATAAAATCATACATTTGAAGAAAGAGTAACCCAAAGTGTGCAATTACCCTGGGATCTACTTATTGTCTTTCTAGTCATTTTGTGCGTGCGCGTGCGTGCGCTCGTTCTATTTATTTATTTCTGAATATATGTGTGCAGTCTTTCTAATGTACTAGTCTTCCGAAATGTGAAAAATAGAAGAAACCTGTGGTAAATTGTGTTGTTGAATGAACTGCAGTGAATCATTTAGTAATCTTTCATCATTTTCCTTAAGTCCAATGAAATGCATTTGGCGTGTAGATTTGATTATAAATGTGCGTGTGAATTTTGTTTTGATCAAACTTTATAGCTGATGAATTTTTTGAGGTAAAATTTAAAATTGATTTCGTGATTCGGTTTCTGGAGGGATTTCAACACCATTTGAATGAAATATGTTTTTGAAAACAATCATAAACTACACTGCTCCGTTCCTAAATATAAGATCTAGTTGAATTTTTTAGAAAATTCTTAAAAAACTAAATAAGTTTCGTATAAATTGATTTACATGAATTTTTTCTTTAAATTAGTTTATTTGACTTATAAGTTAACATATAATCTAATAATAAATAAAATATATTATGTGTTATAAATAATAGAAGAAGATAAGAGAGAATGAGAGAGAGAAGTAGAGAGAATAGAAAGATGTTCTCATTCAACGTTCAAGAGTTGTAAAATACACAATACTATCCTCCTATTTATAGAGGAGGCTTTAGGGTTACAATATAATCATAATTAATAATTACTAGAGTAATAATAGGGATGGGAGTTAAAGACATCCACATTAATGAAATATTCATAACACTCCCCCTTGGATGTCCATGACTAAACATCCTCGTTAAAAAAACTCCAACTAAGAAAAACCCAGTGGGACAAAAAACTTAGTAGAAGAAAAAGAGTACAATGTTTAGTGATACACTTCCTAATGCTGCCTCATTAAAAACTTTGCTAGGAAAACCCAGTGGGAAAAAACTATAGACAAGGGAAAAAGAGTACAGCGTGTATCATCTCCTCCTCTTGACCACATCAGTTGATATCTCTGAGTCTGCGAAGTCCAATGTCATGAGTAAGCTTCTCAAATATTGAGCAAGAAGTGACTTGGTAAACATATCTGCTAAATTTTAGTTTGATCGGATTTGTTGGACAATGATTTCACCATCTTCTATTGATGTAGTCCACCCTAATTTATTCGTGTTGGTGAATCAATGTATCATGTTGATTAGCAAATGATACACCGGCTCATGCATGGCTAGTCAGATCAAATATAATTACTCCAAATATACAAAGATATGGTACTTCCAGACCAAGTATTTTTTCATCACCTTCTTGAATTCTATAGATATGGTACTTCTGGACCAAAATTTCTCCATCAACGAATTGAGGTATAAAATGATCTCAATCCACATTTACGGATCTTACAACTATTGGAGCACATGGTGATTTATATATAAAGAAACACTTTGTTCTTTCAAAGTATTTCATTTCAAATTCTTTCTTGATTCAGCTTCTGCAGGCTCTTCAGGAGTTTAAGCAATATTCATATTTTGCAAACATTTCAGGAGTTCCAGAGATATCTAAACACACCAAGAATCTTAATAACATTGAACATATATTGAAAGATTAAATACAATATATCCTTCTTTCAATCGATATCTATGATTCGATAATACCATATTTGTCAGGTTGATTTGAAACATATAGAGATATGGATTAAATTGTTTGCTTCTGGAAACTTTAATCCTTTGGGGAATTTTAATTATTTAAATCATATACTTTTAGAAAATCCTTCAGGAACTTTCAAATGCTTGTATATAATCTATACATGCATGTGATTCAGTGACTTTATAAGTATGTTACTCCATAATACTTCTAGTATTTGAAATCATTCTAGGATTTACTTCTAAATCACACTATAATGACTCATGGGTCACGATCATATTATCTAGACGCATAACAAAGTTTTCATATATCGCCAAGGATTTACTTCTAAATCACACTATAATGACTCATTGTAACATTTCCTCCAAATTCCACTTTTAACCACTAACAATAATATATTAAAACGTTTATAGTACTAACTATGTTAGGAAAAAGAATTAAATTACCAAAAATTCGCTAACATAGTTAGAAAAAGATCTTTCCATAATATTTCTATATATTTCAACCTCAATTCCAATCTCTGTAATCACAACATAAATTTTCTTCCAGTACAATAACAGAGAATTATATTATTCATGATTATACTCCACACATCATTCTTAAAATACCATACCATAATAGGTATTATACAATAATTTTCTCCCAGAATAGGAACAAGGTTCAGCGGAAGCATCATACAAAATATGATCCTAAATGTGGCAATACCTCCTGTCCTTCTGGTCCAGAATATCTCACTATATTAGTGAGAAGTTCCCGGATCCTTCCTTTGACCGTCTAAACCGTACCGCTCCTAGGACCTGCAAAAGTGAGATCAACGGGGGGTAGCCCCAAAACGCAACCACTGACTACTCATCTACGTGTGGTGTGTGCTAGCAAGGTGTCCAGTGGAATACATATATGTATATATATTAGTTCAACCAGCATGCTCAGGTATTCACATATAATGCATATCTTGGTCCCAAATATCTTTTCTCATCGTTTATAATTATAAAATAATCCATCACAATTCATCCTCAATAATAGTATATATATCATTGATAATTACAGACAACCCAAACAAATCTTACTAGAAATGTTGGGAAAACATGTGGGACCAGTCGGGACCTTCTACCCACCCCTGATCACCACGGTACAGTTCACGAGGGACTCTCTACCCTCCATGAATAGTACCACAGATTAGAAGGATCTCTGTCCTTTCTGAATCCGTAAGGGGCGATATCCCCTCTTTCGTCTTTCTCTCCTTTATTTCTCATAATATATCAATTAGTCCCTGTGGCGCAACAGGGTACCTCATCACGTGATGGCACAATTTCCAATTCACCGGTGTCACATACCCAAATAATTTCTCACAAACAACACATAGATATGCAACACCACAATCAGGCACCAGGCCTTCCAGTATTTTCAGAATATACATATATATGAAATAGTTTCCAAAATCATATATATTTCAGTTCCAAATATTTCAAATCACAAATTTATGCCATTTCAAAATAATACTCCACAGGACATTTATTATAAAAATATTAATATTACAAGACCTCATTTCCATATCTCATCAATCATCAATTTATGATTCAAAATCTCATCTCCATATAACATCATAATTTTCAAATAATAATATTTCAAATTACTTACTAACACCACACACACACATAAACAAGCAGAAAGCGGTTACCTGATAGCTGGCACCAATCTCACAATAGTGCAGCTCCCCCGTGCTAATTTAGTGCAATTCAAGCACTACACAACCATATATACAACCACAATTAATTATTTATCCAACAATTTCACATGTTGGAAAATAAATTATTTATTACCCTTTCTTTGCCCTTATTTATTTTAAATTTCCAATTTAACATTTATTCTCCCTTTCTATCTCTAAAATTTATCTCTACTCCATTTATACATATATCCAAAATTATTTATCCTTCCAATAACGATTTATAAAAATTCAAGCCTAAATAAAATTAAACCTTACATCCCTAAATTATTTCTCAACCTCAAAAATCCATTCTTTAATCCACAATTTATTTTCCAAACCTTAATAAACATCTAGAAATTATTAATCTAATTATAGACACCTCAGATCATCAAAAGTCCTAATTTTCAATATATCTAACAACAACAACAAAGCCTTATCCCACTAAGTGGGGTCGGCTACATGGATCGCACGATGCCATTGTGCTCTATCGGTAACCAAATCTTTAGATATATTATTTATTAAAAGATCGCGCTCTACAACTTCATTAAGTGTAAGCCTCGGTCTCCCTCTTCCTCTCTTAATCGGACTCCAGACTATTTGATCTACCCTCCTCACTGGCGCATCTAATGGCCTCCTTTGTACATGTCCAAACCACCTCAAACGATTTTCTACCATTTTCTCACTGATAGGTGCCACTCCAACTCGTTCGCGTATATGATCATTCCGAATCTTATCCTTTCTTGTGTGACCACACATCCATCTCAACATCCTCATTTCAGCTACCCCCATCTTATGTTCATGCTGACCCTTCAAAGCCCAACATTCACTACCATATAATACTGCTGGTCTTATAGCAGTGCGATAAAACTTCCCTTTTACCTTATGGGGTACTTTTCTATCGCAGAGAACTCCAGTAGCTTTCCTCCATTTACACCACCCAGCTTGAATTCTATGATTGACATCGTCATCAATCTCACCATCTTGTCTTATAATTGATCCCAAATACCTAAACTTCGTTACTTGAGGGATAGTTTGCTCTCCTAGTTTAACCTCCAAATCACCTCTAAGTTGTCTATTTGCAAAATTGCAATGCATATATTCTGTCTTACTCCTACTTAAATGGAAACCCTTCGACTCCAGCGTGTTTCTCCATATTTCTAATTTATCATTAATCTCCTCTCTTGATTCGGCCAGAAGGACTATATCATCAGCAAAAAGCATGCACTTAGGGACCGCTTCTTCTATAGGCTCAGTTAGAGCATCTACTACTAAATTAAACAAATATGGGCTCAAAGCTGATCCCTGATGTAGGCCAATTTTTATAGGGAAGTCTTTTGTCTCACCTCCCGGCGTTCTAACCTTAGTCAACACCCCATCATACATATCCTGTATAACTTTAATATAAGCAACACATACTCCTTTCTTTTCTAAGGCTTTCCAAAGTAAATCTCTCGGCACGCGATCATACGCCTTTTCTAAGTCAATAAAAACCATATGTAAGTCTCTTTTTCTACTTCGATACTTTTCCATTATCCCTCTTAATAGATATATCGCCTCCGTTGTGGATCTCCCTGGCATGAACCCAAACTGTCTCTCAGAAATACTAGTTTCTAGTCTTAACCTATGCTCAATCACCTTTTCCCATAGTTTCATTGTATGACTCATAAGTTTAATTCCCCTATAATTTGCACAATTTTGTATATCGCCTTTGTTTTTATAAATCGGGACTAAAGTACTTTTTCTCCAATCATCAGGCATCTTCTTAGACCGTAAAATCTCGTTAAACAATTCAGATAACCATAACACACCCTCTTCCCCTAAACATTTCCAAACTTCAATCGGTATACCATCAGGTCCAACTGCTTTACCATTTTCCATTTTCTTAAGAGTTTCTCTAACCTCCCACACTCTAATTCTACGATAAAATGACCTATTAAGTCCATCTTCACTAATTGTCAAATCCCCCAACTCACAAGATAGACCTTCACCTCCATCATTGAATAACTTAGAAAAGTAGGCCTCCCATCTATTCTTAATATCTTCATCAGTAATCAAAACTTTACCTTCTTCATCCTTTGTACACCTTACTTGATCCAAATCTCTTGAATTCCTCTCCCTACTCTTTGCGATCTTGTAAATCTTTTGTTCCCCAGCCTTTGTCCCTAACTCCTTATAAAACCCCTCGTATGCTTTAGCACGAGCTTCACTCACTGCCTTCTTAGTCTCCTTTTTAGCTAAGCGGTACTTTCCCCAATTTTCAGTATTATTACACAAGTGTATAGCCTTAAAACAATTCTTTTTATTCCGCACCTTTTCTTGGACATCCTTGTCCCACCACCAAGTCTCCTTATCTCGTGGTCCAAAACCTTTTGATTCTCCTAAAGTAACTTTAGCAACCATTTCAATCTTCGTAGCCATATTCTTCCACATACTGTTAGCATTTCCTTGTGGCTCCCACACCCCTTCATCCAATAGGTTTCTCTTAAAAATCTCTCGCTTCTCCCCCTTTAACTGCCACCACTTGATCTTTCGGTTCAAAACTGCCCGGCGCCTTTGTCTTATACATTTAATTCTCACATCAAGAACTAGAAGTTATGTTGAGCGGTCTCCCCATGCCCAGGAATCACTTTACAATTAGTACATAACCTTCTATCAGGGTTTCTTACCAAAAAGAAATCAATTTGTGACTTGTGAGTTCCACTTTTATATGTAATTAAATGTTCTTCCCGCTTCTTAAAGCATGTGTTAACAATCTTAAGATTGTATGCTAAGGAAAAATTGATAATTGTTTGTCCTTCATTATTCAACTCCCCATAACCAAAACCACCATGCGCCCTTGCATATGATCCCGCCTCTTTCCCAACATGTCCATTAAGATCCCCTCCAATAAAAATTTTCTCGGTTGCCGGTATACCTTGAATCAACCCTTCAATATCTACCCAAAACTTCTCCTTAAGATGTGCTTCTGCGCCTACTTGGGGTGCATGTAACACCCCAAATTTTAGAAAAGAGAAAATAAGGAATTAAATAAGATTTAGGAAATATTATTAAAATATTAAAAAGCATTAAAAATGAAATTATGATGTTTTAGATATTTTTAATAATTTTAAGGATTATTTTCTTTAGAAAATAAAGAAAAATAATTAGGAGATAAATTTTGATTTGGGAACTTTAGGAGAATTTATTTTAAGGCTTAAAGAAATTTATGACTAAGAAAAATCTCTAATATGATAAAAGAATTTAATTCTAGGAATTATTTTTCAGAGTAGGGACTAAACTGAAAACATTAAAAGTTGATTCTAGGGATCAAAACGAAAAGAAGAAAGTTTTAGGGGTCAGATATTTAATTTTCCCCTAAACCTTTATATAATACTCCCTCACCCGGTTCCTTCCTCATTTCTCACCCTCTCTCCCGAAAATTCCTCTGTTCCTCTTACCCCTCTCTGCTTCCTCGAGCTTCAACAGCGGCGATGATGACGATCGACGGCGTAAACGGCGGAGAACGACGGCGAGTAGCAGCGGAAAACACGCATAGAGCTTGGGTAAGCTTTTGTCCTTCGTTTTCCTTCCTCTTTGGGTCCGATTTCAGCGATTGTGAGAGGGGATTTATTCGGAGTTTGGGGATTTTTAAAGCTCCTGAACTTACAAAAATGAAGCTTAGGATCTGATTAACAAACCCTGAAAAGGAATTTGAGTAATGGTTTGCTATTTGGTTGATTTCTTCAAAAGCCCAAATCGATTCACTGTTCACCCGATGGCAAATTTGGGGATTTCGGGTGTCTGTTGTTTTCGAGCTTAATTAATGGTAACTAGAAGTAAGTTTGGGCTCATGAAATGAATTGCATGGGTAAATTTGAAGATTTGGGAATTTCTAAGTTATTTCTTCTCCTTCCTTGTTCGTTCAAGCCAGCGGGAATTTGGGACGTTTTCTGGGCAATTAATGAATTAATATTTGATGAATCATATCTGGGAATAAGTTTAAGTATGTGGAGCGTCTGAAAATGTGAAGTTGGATTATTGTCCTTTGCTTCCCCTGTTTTCTGGAATCCGCAGGTTCAAGAAGGGAGAATTTTGTAGAACGTGTATGTAGGAATTGGAAGGTGGAATAAGTGTTTTGGATATGTGATTTGATGAAGTTCAGATTGTTGTTCTTGTTCTTCCCTGTTTTGCTCTGTTCTGGCCGACGGTTCTTGCTCTTATTTTTCCCCTGTTCTTGTTCTATTTTTGTTTCCTTGCGCTGCCAATTTTTGGGTGCATTAAAGAAGTATGCTTTCGGTGATTAGTTGTTGTGGATTGAGTTTTGTTCCCTCTGTTCCTGTTCTGTTCTTGCTGTCCGTGAGGATTAGGAGGGAAATTTTGTGATGTTTCATTAAATGAAATTATGGGAAGCTAATTGAAGTCAAGGAATTAACTTATTGGGCTATTAATAATAGGTAAAGAGACACTATAAGTATTTGGATTGAGAATAGATTAGTTTACTATAAATAAGGGGGTCTTTGCTAATATTAGAACTAAACCAGAATTTAATTATGTGGGATGGAAGTCCTTAAATGATGATGGGAAATTTATATCCTGTTCTGATTATTCTTGCTGTGTTCAAGTTTTAATGAATGTTTTTCAAATATGGAATTTTGAAGGAAGTCTTGGTGGTATTAAAATTATAGTTGGAAAAGAAGTAATTTGTGGTGCTTAGTTTAGTAAGAACAAGGTTAGGTAAATGTGAAATTGAGGGGGGTTATCTTAATTGTGATTGTTAAATTGGGTTATTGATTGGGTGTGAAAGATAGTGTTTAATTACTTGAAAAGAGGATTGATTGGGTTGTGGGAACTATTTCAATGGTTTATCATAATTTAGTTGTTTAAATTGATATTTGATAAGGTAATTGTCATTTATTGTGATCTTAGAATTAAAAGTTTGTTGTTAAGAACTAAAAGAGAATATTTTATAAGGGAATTGTCATTTAGTTTTATGTTTAAGTTTTTGAGTGTTCAATCTCATAGAGAATCGATTAACTGATTCTGTGTTGGAAATTAGAAATTTAACTTTTAGCCTGTTGTGAATAGAACCAATTAGGCAAGAAAAGAATTAAATATTAATTGAGTTTTAGCATAAAATTGAAAGAAAAGCTTAAACATTATTTACAGGAAGATACGAAATATGTTGTGATTCACGATTGAATTGATCTTTTGACGAACTGAATTGTTAAGATTTGAAATTAAATTTAGTCCCGGTTATGGAACGAAGAATAGTAACTTTAAACAATTAAAGTTCATTGTTTTGAAAAGCCACATAACGAAGTGTTAAGGTTAATTAAAATATTAGAGTTGGTGATTTTCTCTGGGTATAAATTTTATAATTGAATGTAATAATGTTTAGTTTATATAGGTGATATGTAAGTTAGTTTATAATATAAAGTCTTTAAAATCAATATAAGTATTGTGCCTGTTAAGAGTATATAGGATTAAGGTTTCTGTTTGTTCTAAATTATGCAGTAAATTGGTAACAGAAGTGGAATTGTTGTTGGATGTTTACTTGAATGATTAAATAGTAATTAAACTCTGATAAAGGATTAAAGTGAGTGACATTGTTTGATATAGTATTGTATTTGCAAATTATCAAATGCGTGATGGTTGTTTTAATGTGGAAGAAAAATATATAATTAGAAATACATTGATGTTTGTGCTTGAATATGCTTAAGTATGTTCTGAATTGTTTTAGCTTTTATGTGTATGTTTGTAGTTAATCAATTCTTGATACCTGTATGTGTCTGTATTAATTGAATCCTTGGTTTTTATTCATAACAAGAAAATTATATATAAGTTAAGTAAATGAGATATTCCTTTTATATTTAATTTATTCTATTTTTCTTGGCTAATATGAAAATATATATATATATATATAAGAGATTTAAATATAAGTTCCTTAAAAGGAAATTATTATGATGAAAGTCTGATTTAAAGTAATTAGGATATTTTTATGATTGTGTTGTAGAGGCGTGTATTGTTTGATAATTGTAAAATGCCTGTGGATGGTTGCTTGATTAATAATTAAATAAGAGATTAAGATTTAAACATATATTAGAAAGGGAAGGGTAGAAATATATATCACCATAAGATCGCGAGAGACGCTGAATAATTATATAGAAGTTTAGGTATTAATTTACTATTTATATATTAAATGTTAATAGGTCTTGATAGTGACATAAGTGGAGAGGCCAGTAGAAAGAAGATGGAACAAGTACAAAACTAAGGTCTAAAGAAGCCAGGTAGCAGTTTATTTCAGTAACAATTAAATTGCATGTATTGTTTTGTAATAACTGTTGCATTTAGTTGGTATGTTGTTATTCCTCAGATGGAGTACTCCAGGCTTAGGTGATTAGCTACACCTTTGCGTGATTAGTTACGTTTTAGCCTTATGTGCTTTAACGAGAAAACCCTGCAGGTAAAGCCTCCACTATAACGAAAATATTGTTATTAGTGGTTGGCAGGTGCTTTTAGCACACAGATTAATAGGAATAAAACTATCATCAATTGTACAGCTTTATGAAATATATACATGACAATTGCTAGCATGATAATATATGTTAATGAAAGAAACTGCTATTGGGATTTCCAATCTCACCCCCTTCCCCAAACATTTCCAGTTTAGCAGGTTAAAAGAAGCTAGCGGGGGAGAGGAGTAGACGAAGAAATTAGGAGTAGAAATTGAAAAGTCAGAGGTAGTAAATATTTTTAATAAGATTATTTGTATATGTTGTAAAAGTAAAATTATTAAATTATTAATAGAGAGCCCAGGAAATAAATTACTACAAATGTATTAAGGGAATTAAATTTCCTAAGAATTTCTAATTATGAATAGATAATTTAAAAGGGAAATGTATGTATTATCTTAATGTCGCTGCGTATTCTGGTAGAAGGGTTATCAACCGAGGTAACCCCAGCGTTTTAATATCGGAAAGGTAGAAACCCATAAATAGATACAGAGAACCCCTGAATGGGTTTTCACTCCCCACACACTATCATCAAGGGGAGGGAAATATAAGGAAACCTAGGTAGTTTAATTGTTTTATGCACCACTTGGTCTTATAAAAGTTTTAAATTCTGAGCTGTTCGAAAAGCCCATTCCAACTAACCGAAGGTTGGATAAATATTTTAAAAAGAAAAAGTTTTAAATTTTCCGTATTTTTGGGCTTCGAATATTTATAAAAGTGGTTATAATTCAATTAAATTACTATAATATAGTAGTAAAAGTCCAGGTGTTACAGTGCATATGCACTAATAACTTTTATTGTATCATTTCCCACAATTACTCTCACAGATATGATTCGGTCCTCAATCCGCTTAACTTCCACTACATTCTTCCGCCACTCTTTATCTGCAATAATACCAACACCATTCCTCCCATTTACCTTTCCTGTGTACCAGAGTTTAGAATCATTAACTCCGATTTCTTTAGATCTCTCTCCAGCCCATCTGGTTTCTTGTAAGCATAATATATTAATCTTACGATCCTTCATAACTTGTGCAACCTCAAAAAGCTTCCCATTCAGCGTCCCAATATTCCAAGAACCAAATCTGATCTTACTCTCATGAACTAGCTTCTTTAGCCGCCTCATTCCATTAGAGTGCGGTAGCCCTTGCTCATTTAACACTGCATTCGGGCGAGGATGCAGCGGCTCTTGCTCTCTTATCACTGTACTCGAGCCATACAGCGCGTTACAACCAGGCAACGACCTATCCTTTAGCCTTTGCTCTCTTAACAACCCAATAAATTCCAATAATTAAGAAAAACCTCCCACAATGAAAAATATACTTAGAAAAACTCATAATCGAAGTCTAAGCTTCAATTTATTAATTTTAGGACTCCCAAAAATTACAATTTAGACAAGGTCTAATTTTTCAAGTATAACAAATCGAAAAACTAATGACATAGAAAGGTAGAGGAGACTTACATGATTCCAAAAATGTGCTTAGTTGGCCGAAAAGCTTACTATTCCTATACTAACAGACTCTAATAAGTCTAGTGATAGGAATATATATGGTGGAAAGAGAGAGCAAGAGAGAGAAACGAAGAGAGAGAGAGAGTACGTGAATGAAGAAGGAACGGTGGGTGTATATATATAATTGATGCACAGTAACTCAATAGTAATAATAATATAATAATATATATGTGAATAGTGATGTGAATAGTGACCGGAGGGAGACACGGCAGAATTTGGGGAGTGTTTTACGGAAGAAAAAAAAAAGTAGTGAATAGGAAAAAGATTAGGAAATAATGCACTACTTGGTCCTAAAATCCTCAAATAAGATATTTCTTTTGAACCAAAAATTTTCTTTTTACTTTCAAAATTTTCCCTATAATATCTTTTATTTATTTACTCCCACAATAACCTCTTTTGAGTCTAAAAATAATTTCCCCAAAAATTATTATCTTCCAAATAAGGGGAAAACTAGGCCTTTAAAATCCTCAAAAATACCTCAAAATCCTTCAAATATTCTCATAATCCATCATTTTTCATTAATAAATTCCTGTTTACCCCCACTAATCCTTAATTAAATTTTTAGGATGTTACACTCATGGGTCACGATCATATTCTCTAGACGCATAACAAATTTTCATATATCGCCAGACTTCTAAATTAAGAAGACATGAAATTCAGTCCACCACAAGATAATATCTATAAAGAATTAACTTATGCGAAAATTATTGAGACTATATCTCTCCCCCCTTTTCCGCACAAGAATTCTTATTTATACAATACTAGCTTTGCACTTCAGGTGCTTAAGCTAAATACACACATTTATGTTATGATACTTCATGTCGCGTCTTTTTCTTTCCTGCTAGCTAGCCATCTTTATGTCTATATCTCATGACATTTTTGTATAGAAGATCCTCATTTGATCACGTGATATTATCATCAAAATCCTTGTCGACAACTTTATCTCTTTGCGGTTCCTTTTTCTTGTGACATAACTTTATTGAGATCTCTATCTCTCTTTTAGGTACCTACACCTCTTCTGGGGTATTACAAATAGTTATGTCTCAATTCTTTCCTCCTCTGTATGATCATCTTGATTATTTGCTCCATTTTCTTTTCTTTTGGAACCGATCATTTTCTCATGCTTCAGGATGGTATCATTTTTTTCTTGTACTGATTGGAGCTTAAGCAGGAATGAGATATAAGAATTCTTATGTTGGTCAGTAATTGCGTCTGGCAAATATTTTGTAATATTTTATGTATGCATCATTTGATGAACTTCTGGTTCATATCGCTATATTTGAGGATCTAGGTTGATGCATACTATGTGATATATCTTCCAGCTATTCATTTTCTCCCCCTCAAGTTGGGAAAACTTTGTCAAATGACAACCAACTAATCATGCTATATAAGTATGCTCAACCCATTTACTTTCTCTAGAAACATCATTTTGTTTCATTTAGAGATAAACAAGAGGAAGAAGGTTCTTATCCAACATTTATCCCAACTTTCAATGAATATCCATCTATGTGCATAATTGTGGTGGAACACTATAAATAAATATTGCACATATAAGATGAAAACTATCTTGCTACTGACCAAGAGCCAATGGGAGAATTCATAATACTATGTTGGCATGATGCATTTATATATGGTAGTGTGTAAAATCATTCATTCCAACTCTAAAATTGGAACTTTGTTCTCAAAAGTTTTGATCTAGCTGCTTAGGGAGGTTTCGATAGTAGTATTGCTAGATATATTTGTTAAATATGCTTTACATAGCATATAATCATTGAAAACTTGATAAACAATCACTAGTGATTTCTATGGAAATCATATGGTTGCATAGTTGAGAACCAATGTACTTATTAGAACAAATTTGCAAACTTCAAGTTGACAGTTGATCATAGACACCAATATGACCATTTTATAGATGCATCCATTATTGATAAAGTACTAATTTAGTCCATATGATGTCTACATGGGCCCATATATATTTGATACAGTACAAATGTACACGTATCCAATTCCAACCATAGCTAGTGATGTTCTCGTATTTACTTCTTTTGAGAACAAACAATACATAAAAACACTTGTTATCTATAAAGGATCTTCTGGTTCTTCAACAAGTGTTATTATGCATTCAACATTATATTTTGCATCACTATGATCCGGGATAATCTAACCGGTCATGCCAAACAATACATCCACAAACTTCATGTTTGTTATCATATAACTTCTGGTTATCGTGTCATATTATTAATTTGACCTTCATTGGGAGATTATACGAATTTTATGGAAAGTATAGGAGTGAAACTCCATCCAATATGACTCATACTTATATTCTAATAATCTCCCCCTCAAGTGAGTCATGTAAACATACTTTCCACTTACAAAAAAAAAATATTAGTTCTTCAAGAACTATGAATATATCGTTGTATACATATCGTTCTTTAGGAACTGTCATATCGTTCTTCAGGAACTGTTATATATATATTTACTATGTAATTTGTAAACTCAATAGAAATATGAATAATTAAAATTTATAAGAATTTAAATCAAACTACATAAAAATCACACTACAGCGTATGAGATATTTAAACTCATCAAAAGTTTGAATAACATTTATGCCAACAATTATTGCAAACTCATTTTCTTATGTATTTATAAAAACATATATCTTCATCCTTCTATAAATAATCTTGCTAACTTTATGCTAAAGTAAAATAAGGATCATTGAACGGGATTATTAGATCAAATATCATATAACATATCAAATTTACGCTCAAATATTACTAATGCAAGAGCACATAATTGCCATAGTAATGGTCAACTAACTAGTAAGATAAAATATATGTGGTTTTATTGGCATAAATATTTTTATTTAGTGTTAATTGAAATTTTGCTCATCTAGCTCTTTAGGAGCATTAATCAACAATGCATAACAAAACATGATTGTCTTTATTTATTTCTTATGGAATTAACTATTATTTATTATGATATAAATCTCCATAAAAGTTAGTCTTCAGGACCATTACAATAATATTTTGTGAATATATATTGTGCTAATACTTGAACGACAAGCAATTTGGTTCAAAACATTAGCCTTCATGGCTATATTTCATTTTTGATATAAATGTGGTTATTAAATTTCTCAAAAGCATATCAAATGTAGAGATATTATTTCTCTCTTCTCGCACCACAAATTTCAACAAGTATTAGTCTGATATGCAGGACTTCAATAAAAATAAATCCAATGTATATGGCTTTTGGCCAATTAATAAGAGATTCAAAATTATATATCTTCTGGCTATTAAATATTAAAATAAAAAAATGAAAAATAAATAAATTAATGGCTTCTTGCCACCTAATAATGTTAAAGATTATATGATATATAATTTCAAAATTAGAAATTAAATCTATATAGCTTCTAGCAATATATAAAGATAGAAAATCAAATCGATATTCGTTTTTAGTAATGAAACTAACTGTAAGCTTTCAAAGAGGTTGCAAATATTGATCTGAACTTCAGGTTCCATTGAAGATAGTAACGTTAGAGTGCAAAGGATTGGAACTTTGAGTCCATCAAAAAGCACTCTATATCACAAAGATTAATTATTTGACCATAAAATGGAAAAACATATATTTATGGCATCTAGCCATTAAATACCAAAAAAAAAAATTAGAGGTATATGGCTTCTGGCCATTTAAAAAAAAATTAATGTGACTTTAGTGTAAAAACACATTTGTCATTGGATAGTGTTCAAACATTTAAGTATCCTATAATCTAGGCATACCAAATATTTAAGTATGCATTGTATTTAAATATTTAAGTATCCTATAATCTAGGCATACCAAATATCTCACATATAGTATTTTCCAATAAATTAGAGGCATATGGCTTCTGGCCATTTAATATTAAAATAAAATAAAAATTGAATTTATATGGCTTCTAGCCATAATATTAAATCTAAATGGCTTCTAGCTCCAAAATATTAAATTAGAATAATTAAATTGATATGGCTTCTAGCCATAAAATTAAATCTATGTGGCTTCTAGCCACAAAATATTAAACTAGAATAATTAAATTGATATGGCTTCTAGCCATAAAATTAAATTTATATGGCTTCTAGCCACAAAATATTAAACTAGAATAATTAAATTGATATTGCTTCTGGCCATAAAATTAAATCTATATGGCTTCTGGCCATTTAATATTAAAATAGAGAAATTAAATTTATATGGCTTCTGGCCATATAGAGAAATTAAATTTATATGGCTTCTAGCCATAAAATTAAATCTATATGGCTTTCGGTCATAAAATATTAAAATTAAATTTATTTGGCTTCTCACCATAAAATTAAATCTATATGGCTTCTAGCCATATAATGTTCAAACATAAAAATTGAATTTATATGGCTTCTGGCCATAAAATTAAATCTATATGGCTTTTGGCCATACGATGTTCAAACATAAAAATTGAATTTATATGGCTTCTGGCCATAAAATTAAATCTATATGGCATCTGGCCATATGATGTTTAAACATAAAAATTGAATTTATATGGCTTCTGGCCATATTATAATTAAATAGAAAAATTAAATTTATATGGCTTCTGACCATAAGAATAAATCTACATAAAGTGGAACTTCAGGTTCCATTAAAAATGACTTCAGGATAAAAAATAATTATCGACTGTTATGTGAAATATCATGTTCCTTTAAAGTCGGTAGCGAATGTATTAAAATATAGAGTGGAGCTTCAGGCTCCATGAGAGATGACTTCATCAATGGTGTATACATTAAAATATAAAGTGGAACATCAAGTTCTATAAAAAAAATGACTTCAGGTTAATGATGATTACACTATAATGCAAAGTGGAACTTCAGGTTCAATGAAATATGACTTCAGGTCATGAGAAAATATAAAGAAAGATGAAGATGGAGAGAAATAGAAAGGTGAACTTCAGGTTCTCCATAAGAGCATAACATTAAAGGATTCTATGAATAAAAAATAGATTACCTTGGTTAGAGGCTCGTGCTGATAACGTGTTATAAATAATAGAAGAAGATAAGAGCGAATGAGAGAGAGAAGTAGAGAGAATAGAAAGATGTTCTCATTCAACGTTCAAGAGTTGTAGAATACACAATACTATCCTCCTATTTATAGAGGAAGCTTTAGGGTTACAATATAATCATAATTAATAATTACTAGAGTAATAATAGGGATGAGAGTTAAGGACATCCACATTAATGAAATATTCATAGCATTATGATTAAATAGCTCATTTTATTTCTTTAATTTCTAAAAAAAAAAAAAAAGCTAACTAAATATCATATCTAGGACGGAGCAAATATATTATTATATAGGTTCAGAATACAAGAGATTCGGATCAATTTGGCTTGTCAACTGTGGGCCTGCTCGTGGGAACAAGCGAAAAATATTAGTAACAGTGTAAAACAACACCAGCCACGTTGGTCAAGATTTATTTGACTGTGCAATTATCTGCTCTTTATTAAAAGTCAGCAGATCATTTAAGAGTGACAGATTTAGGTGCGGCGGGGAAATTGACCGGGCATTTATAACTAACTGCTACTGTACTTGAAAAAGTGGTCCATGAGATTTAAATTTTTAATTTATAAATAACATTGTTGAATTTGTTATTATCTAAATTTATATTTATAATTCAATTTTTAGCAAAAAAATTTTGAAATCAAATTGATTTCTTTTTACCACTCGTGGCAGGTTTAGTTATCACACTTAACATCGGAGTAAGTTTTTGTTATCCCCTAATAATTTTTTTGTCAATGTTAATTGATATATACTTAGTTTCAACTTGCAATTAGATTAAGCCCCTCAATCATCCAAGAGTTAATATAAATAAATTATATTATTTATAATTTGTAAAATGTTTGACTTACTATGATCTAATTAACCCCAAAAAATGTATGAGTAATATTACCTCTACATCTTAATAAAAAATATCTAATTAAAAGGCCGGATTTAATCCTAAATATATGTCATCAATTCTCCTTGTTTTCTATCATTTATGCTAAACTATCTTGACTGCACATATTAGCTAGGCTAGTTTGCATTGATAGATAATTACAATGCATTGATTTATGAGGGATAAAAATCAATACACATGTTTACAAATAATTAATTTAACTATTTTTTAATATTTTGAAATTAATTAAGTATATGTTATATTGAGAATAATGGCTACTAATGATACTATCCTCCAAGATGTGGATGACAACCAAGTGAGTAAATTAAGGTCACAAGATTTATGAGACATGGGAGGCTATCACAATGAGTCAGTAAGAAGTGGGAAAGCATTGCTAAGGACACTTCACCTATAAATACCACACGTATTTATCACCCTTCACTCTTCACCCATCACCTTCTTATATAGCTGTCATCCCATTACTTCTTCTCAAAATCACAACTACTGCTCATACGTAATTGATTTATAAATACGCAATTTTTTTTAAAAAAATGAATAATATAAAAAAAAATTATTCATCAAGTTTTTCTTTTTTTTTTCAGTAAGTAAAACTTCTTTTAGGATGATAGTGTGTAGATAAATTATAATTTAGACTTCAATTTATTGGAGAATTTCACTAATATTATTAATAAATGTTTAGGCTACTCATCTTTGATAAGGATGTAAAGCTCTCTAATGCACCTTGTCTGTCAAGTATTGGTCAACTTCCTGGCTTCTTGCATATAGGAGCTGTATATAATATATGTGTGTGTGTGAATAAAATTAGTTAAATTATTTACTTGTAAGAGATGTGTATTAATTCTTCTAAAATACTTTCTTTAATCATCATTTGAGTTGGAATTACTAATGGATGGAAACTCTCTTATTATGTGCACTCAATAGAAATTAGTTTGAGAAAATTTTGATTTGGGAGAGAGTGTGCATTGATTTTTATAACTAACTCTTATATTTACTGCCACATGAAATATTTTATTTTATTGAGTTTAATCTTTTCCGTCACTTTTCCCCTTTTATATGCGTTATGTAGTTATTCTAAGTTGATATTTTCATTTGCTTTTATGTGCAAGGTATGTGTAAGAAGTCAAAAATATAGACGGAAAACCATTCAGACGAAAAGAAAAAAGGAACCTACTGTTATGTTTAGTATAGTTGACAGTTTAATTATTCGTTCCTGAATTTATTGCAGTGTTCATCCTATGACAGTCTTGCAATTCCCTTAAATCCATTGGAATGAATTAGACAAGGTTTAGTAAAAGACTAAAGTAATAGATTTGATCATGAATATGTGGAACCAACTTACATGAAGAAAACTGAACAACATAAAACCCTCCCTATTCCTACCTAATACAAACAACAAAATAGAGTGAGGCAGAGTAATATAAGCTGTGTTTGGTTGGAGACAAAACTTGGGGGAGGAGAAAAGTGAGGGAGAAGTGGGGGAGAAAATGAATTGTTATCTATTTGGATTAGGGGAAAAAATAAGGGGAGGAGAAAAACATCATCCCCCAGTTTTCTTTCCAACCAAACACAGTCATAATCTCCAGCCCCATATACCAGACTCCATATTTTAAAGTTACAAGGCCATTAAAGAGTCCCTTAACAAAAAGAAATTCAAATTTTAATTAATTTGATATCATACTAAGGTACTAAAAATAAATAATTGGATATAGTACAAAGAAAACAGTCATTAATTAAGTATTAGAATAAATATGGTTAAAGGAAGGAAAAAGCATTATAAGGTCTTAAGAAATGATGATTGCAATTGTCAAAAATTGTACAAAAAGAGTGAGTAACATAATGACAAATTTTAACCTAGGAAATAAAAATTCCATCATATTGCTAACTTGTTATTAAGGCTTTTAGGTTATTATATTTGAGTTATATGATTTCCCTTTAAATGAATATGATTTATATATAAATGTCGTGATTTTATATATATATTTGGCATAAAAGGGAAATATTGTCTCAAAATTTATGAGGAAAAGGAAGATACATATGAAGTTGGCTGAAGTGAGAGGGAAGCACAGCAAAGGGACACTTCAACTATAAATGCATGCATTTATCATTCTCCCTTCAACATCACCTTCTTTTATACACACACACCCACCCACACACCCACACACACACACACCAGAGAGAGAGAGAGAGAGAGAGAGAGAGAGAGAGAGAGAGAGAGAGAGAGAGAGAGAGAGAGAGAGAGAGAGAGAGAGAGAGAGAGAGAGAGAGAGAGAGAGAGAGAGAGAGAGAGAGAGAGAGAGAGAGAGAGAGAGAGAGAGAGCTGTCACGAGCCAAATATATATACTATATATATATATTTGCAATGATCAAATATATATTTATTAATTATTAACAATACAAATAATATAAGATAAATGCTGCGTTGGAAAAACTAAGGAGTAAGTACCCACAAAAGTCTGAATTTAACGAGGGAGTAGTATTTCTCCCCACATTCTGCTTCCTTTCTACTAATAATTATTAGCTGAAATGATTGTAAGTGGTTGAATTTTGAATTTTATCTCCCTTTAAATCGCCAAACACAAAAATTCTCACTTTGTTAGAATACAGTAATCGTATACATATTATATATTAAAAACAAATACATTGCATAATTGCACTGATAATTATTGCAATCCATTGTTCACATCGCATAACTAAGAACTTCTTACTAACTTAGCCATTGAAAAATTCTTAGGCATAATACAGTAATAACTATCATACATTACAACAGCCCCACATTTATTGAAATCATTTTTGAGCTATTGAATGTATCATATACACTGCATTTCACCCAAGAATTTATCCATAGCAAAAGCTAATATATATGTCTAAAAGTAAAACACTTGAACTACACCAAAAATAATCAAATGAATGCCCAAGAGACTGTAAATGCACACAGTTAAAAACTCAAACCAAATCCCTTATATCACCATGCATGCAACAATATTAATCCTCTGCATTTATTCTGTAAAATTATTGTAGAATTCATAATGAGAGAGATATGAATAGGAACATATCTCAAAACTCTACAATAACTTTACAATAAAAAAAAATTCAGAGAATCCATGGAATTTTAAAAATTTTAAACCTCCATGAGAAATTCTTTGTCCTCCTCCAATTTAGCCATAGCATCACTCTCCAAAGTCAACTCCACATCAATGCTCCTCCCTCCACTCTTACCTGGATACAAATAAACCATCCCATCAAACTTGTTATTAGATCCACTCCTCACATTCTCCGGTGGGCCCCACCCAAAATCTACGTCGTAAACCTTAAACCTCGGCGAGCTCCCGACAGCCACGCAGTTCACTCCGGCGTCCTTGAACTGAAAAATCTTTGGTGCACTCTCCCATTCCTTGTTCCTCTCATCTATGGCTTTAGCATTATGTGTCTCAATGGCCTTTTGAATAAGTGACGCCCCGAACTCCGGCGGGTTCGCCGACAAAAGTCCGGCCGACGTCACGGTGAATATCGCCTGGATTAGGTTTCCGAAGTATGTCTCCGGCATCGGCGGGTCAACCCTTTTCCGGCAGTCAACGAAGACGGTGAAGACAGTGTAGTCTTCAGGTTTTAGGTTACGTGCATGGGTGACGTGGCGCCATATATGGACAGATAGGGATTGGAAAGTAGAGAATGGTTTTGAGCCGTCGGATGGAAGCTTGGCGTTGACCGTTGACTTGATCTTGTCTATGGCTGATTCGGAGAACTTGAAGATTTTCTCTCTCAGGACTGGTGGTGGTGGGGCCAACTTATGGTCACCGTTGGATTTTTCTGAGAGTGGGTCCGCTGATGGGAGCGAGATATCCAGCTTGACACGTGTGTTTCGCGCCTTGGTTCGTTCGAGGAATGGTGACGCTGAAACAAAAGACGCGTCATAGCAGATTGCAGCCCATGAGCTCATGAAGTGCCACGTGGACGTCCCATCTAGTACTGCATGGTTGAAGGCTAACCCCATTGCTAATCCGTCTCTCAGCTTTGTTAACTGTAATTGGTAATAAAACACCCCATAATTATAATAATCAAAATAAGGAATTAGATCATACTATCATTATAATTTAGATCAAATAATAGTGTCAATGTGTCATATAAGTTTGTCCCTGAATTTTCAAAACATAAGTTTTAATCCCTCAAATATCATTTTCATTTAATATAGTAGTATCTATAGTTTAATAAATATATGGACTATTTTGTCCTTGAAAGACCATAACCTATGGTTTGAAATTTAAAGGGTCAAAACCAAAATGAATGTGAATCTAAAGAACCAAAAATTCTATTAATCTCAAATAAAATTAGGAAGAATTACTATGCAGTTCCATATAAACTATCTAATGATTAAACAATCTCACAACAAATGAGCAACTTGTAACATCAGGTCCAGTGCGAAAAATCACAACAAATCATGGTATGCTGAGAGCTCAAGGACTTTTTTGTGATTAACTTGTTTGTGTGGGAATGTATGGTACCCATAAAATTATGATTAATTAAGTTCTCATACAACAGAATTATCGCTAGATTCTATGAGTAATTATTTCTTAAGGTTGTCGTGGGGAGTGGGGTTGACCGATTGAGGGAGCAGTACCAGAGAGGTCTGAGATTGCCCCCGCCAACTTGGCTAAAAGACTTCAATTCTGAAACGAGTAACTATTAATATGAGAAGCTACCGCCTGTTCGCATAATTAATAATTCTCATAACTATTCTCATTACTAGCTTCCACCCACCAACATGTCAATGTCCCATTCCTATAAAACCACATCCAGCTCTAAAATTGGAAAGACATAACGCTTATGACAAGTTTTGGTACACTTCCTATGCTATTATACATATGTACTTGTTCATGTGATATATAATACATTATGTTCTATGAACCAGTTATTTTTCTCAGGAAAAAGAAAAAAATGAAAATTAAAAGATAAGGATTAAGTCCCAGAAATGTGTTGGTCTTAGATGAGTGTGCCTTTTCTTGCACTATTATAATTCACTTAATCTGTTTTCCCCCATTTCATACTTTTCGTGTCATATCACATCATCATCCACCTTATAAAAATAGGGGATCCCAAAACAGAGCAGAGACCAAACTCTTTTTCCAGTTATGTCAATTATGTTTAATTTCGTTAGACCAAAAAAATTATGTTTAATTTCCATCTTCTTTTTGAAGTGGCGCTACAGAGTACAAAGTATCTTAAAAATAAAAAAAGGTACATAATAAAGAAATATATTGAATAATCTTAATTTAACTTGAAATTGAATTTAGGAAGTTCACATAATGAAGCTGTTTCAATCAGTAAAAAAAAAAAAAAATTCACTCATTACAGTCACTCCAACCTTTTTCCAGCATGTTTGGATCTTACTTCTCGAGTCAAAAGTGCATCGCAGAAGTAGAAATCAATTTAAAAAAAAAAACATGTTTGGATGATCAACATTTGAGAATGACTTATGGGAAGGGATATGCTTTTGGGGAGGGGAGAAGCAACAATTTATTGCTTCTGGCTTTTCAGAAGCACGATGGAAGGGAGGAAAGAAGGAGGAAAAAAAGAGGAAGAAAAATGCGTAGAAAAATTAGACTACTAAACCCCTAAAATTTTTAAATAAGATATTTTCTTTTAATCTAAAATTTCTTTTTTATCTCCAAAAATTTATCATAATAATTTCTAACTATTTTTCTGAAAAAGTAAGATGGAAAAAAAAAAAAGTACGTTCCATTACCATTACGTTATGTAATGTCCAAAAAGCCTCAAATTGAACTATACCTTTTCATCCATTTCTTCCATTTTCATCAAACATTCAAAGCACCATTTCTTCTGTTCTTATATAATCACCCACTAACAAAAAATAAACAGAGCAACCCCGAAAAGGAGCAATCCTAACAGGGGCCAACAATGGGATTGAAGACAAAAATGTAATTCTACCAAAATTCACATGAACAAATCAAACAAAGACCAAATTATTAATTATTAATTATGAAAAAAAATGTACCTGAATGGCCAACAAAGGCCTGTGCATGCCTTCCAAATTGAGAATCCCAGTATAAGGAATAAGTTCCTTCAAACTGTTTGTGCTTTCTGCAACAGTTAGATCAGCCACTGAAACATCAGCTTCAGCTTCAGCTTCAACAACCTCCACGCCGGCAGCAACACCATCGCCGTCTTCTCCGTCGTCATATTCAACTCTGAAAACCCCTTCTTCATCCTTCCCAAGCTTCCCTGCGAGCTGATGAAACTCCTCAAGAACCAAACTAAGCCCTTCTTTGAGCTTCTTCACCATCCCTTCAAAGTCATCTCCTTTGTAAAACAGAAGCTTCTGGTTGTAGTAGAAGGCCAAGTATGGGAGGTCGAATGTCACAAGCTGACAATCTCTCTTGCCAAGTTTTTTCTTGGGCTTCACATGGCTTTTCTCTAAGATCTTCAGCTTCAAGAGGTCTGATGAAGCCATTTTTTTTTTTTTTTTTGCAGAGATGGTTAGGGAAATGGGACTAATTAATGTAGGGGTCTTCCAGAAGTAGTGAGTGAGATGAGATTGAAGAGAAGGGTTCGGAATTTATAGGAGTTAAATGAGTTAAAGTCCCTCATGAACTGGTGAGAGTCATTTATTGCGGTTCTGTGAGGGCAGTTGTGGCCAATTAATAAATACTAACCCTCCCGCTCACTTAGTTATGGGGGAGTTAAGGACTTGAGTCTGTCCACTTTGCGCCTATTATCATTGCTAATCAATTTCACTCTATTATTATTATAATATATGTTTTAATTATCATCAAATCTATTAAATGATCGTTTTTATAGGTTTGAAATTTCTGTTAATATCAATAAATATGTTTGAGATTTACCATATTGGTATAATAGATACACTATTTGCTTCTCAAATATAAGATTAAGTTAACTTTTTTGTGTGTGGAGAAATTAAGAAAATTAAATAAAATATTTAATTACAATATATGTCAGATATCATTAAATCATACACCCATTTATAAGTTTGGAAAATTAGTTTGGAGGAAAAATGATAAAAAAATATATTTTAAAGTAATTTAATTTACCTCTTTAATTTCTTCAAGTACGTTGACTTAATCTTCTACTAAGTACTAGGGAGTACAAAACAATGCACGTACAGTAACAATATTCTAGGCTAACAACATTCTAGACTAAGTCAATAGAATGCAATATTGTTCCAACTTGATGAGAATTTTTTTTTTTTTTTTTTTGTATTGATGAGATAATTATAAGTGATAATATATATGCTGTAATGGAAATATGGCCTACTAATCTTGTTAGGTACTCACTACTCAAATTTTGGACCAAAATAATTCAAATTTTAGACTCTTATAAATAGGACCAGAGGGAGTACTGATCTTATTATAAGAGGTAGTCAATATTTGCACACATACCAATAAAACATGTTGGAATCATTTATTATGAGTAGACTTAATAAAGTTTTCTATTTTCACCCTTATTCATCTATTATACCACTCCACCCTAACTACTTCTCACATACTAAGGAGTGTAAGTTATAGCATTGAATATGACATATTTTTCCAACTTTACCCTTATTTAAGAATAGGTATTAAAGTAATATTTATACACTATAAGCCTTCTCTCTCATCTTCCCTATTTCCAATACAAGGGTAAAATAGTCATTGTAGCATTAATTGACCCCAAAGTGGACTTATATTTAGGAACAAAAATTTCACGGTAGTTGGACTTATAATAAGGAACGGAGTGGTACATATTTTCTCTCCCATCCTTGCATTTATTTTTCATTATTTACTATACAATGGCAAAAATGGAAAACATACATTTATTGTTTTGATTTTTATATGTTATCTCTTATATTTTAGACAAAAAAATTTGTTAAGAGGGAGTAATATGTCCCCAAATGCTGCATGAAATCCATTATATAAGTCCCAATACCCTTCCAAAATCATTTCATATTCATGCAATTAAATTCAATCCATGCCATTCAAAAACATCACTGACACTTGGGATCAGAACTGACCAGAGTGAACGCAAATATAAAGAACCTGGCATTTGTGAAGATTTTGACATTGGAAAGACCCGTTGACAAATAGTAGTTAAATACTTGTTCTAAAAAAATAATACTTATTTATTAATTTTATATATGTAATCCAAGCTTAAATGTGATTACTTGAATTATTATTTTTAATCCCCATTCTCTAATAAAAATGACATTTATAAAATTAAGTTTAAGACATTTCATAAGCAAACCTTTCTTCTTCAGTTATGGTGAAATAGTTGAAAGTCACTCACTATATTTTATTTTATATTAGTAGGTGCATACTATAATGAATAGATTGATATTGTTGTTGAATGTTTACAATTGGTGAAATAATAAGTTGTGAGACCTCTTTATTTCTAAGAACTTGTGTTTGTATCTAAGCCCAAAAAAAAATGGCTTGCATTCGTAGATTATCAGGGAAAATTACACAATTAGCCTTCTTTTTTATCTCAAACTTTTTGAAATTAAATAATGTCACTACTACAAAAATCAGTATTAACGTCCCCATTTCACGTCTCTTTTTTGAAAATGAGATGTAAAAAAAAGGCGGTGGCAAAATTGTAAATATGTGGAAAACTTTTAACGTCTCTTTTTCAAATATGAGACGTGGATTCTCTGAAAAAAGCCCGCCAAACAAAAAAATGTGCGAAAATATAGGCGGGAAATTAGTTTCAACGTCTCACAAAAAATGTGAGACGTTGAAACCTACTTTCAACGTCTAACAAAATATGTGAGACGTTGAAAGTAGGTTTCAACGTCTCACATTTTTTGTGAGACGTTGAAACTAGGGAGATTTTTTTTAAAAAAAAAAATTTGTGCATACTTTCAACGTCTCACAAAAAATGTGAGACGTTGAAACCTACTTTCAACGTCTCACATTTTTTGTGAGACGTTGAAACTAGGGAGATTTTTTTTAAAAAAAAAAATTCTGCCTACTTTCAACGTCTCACAAAAAATGTGAGACGTTGAACCTACTTTCAACGTCTCACATTTTTTGTGAGACGTTGAAACTAGGGAGATTTTTTTAAAAAAAAAAATTTCTGCCTACTTTCAACGTCGCACAAAAAATGTGAGACGTTGAACCTACTTTCAACGTCTCACATTTTTTGTGAGACGTTGAAACTAGGGAGATTTTTTTAAAAAAAAAATTTCTGCCTACTTTCAACGTCTCACAAAAAATGTGAGACGTTGAAACCTACTTTCAACGTCTCACATTTTTTGTGAGACGTTGAAAGTAGGGAGTATTTAAAAAAAAAACTGCTCAGACTCTCTCTCTGCTCACTTTAACACGGACTTCAGAGGTTCACTTCTGCAAATTGGGGGAAAGAGCTTCACTTCAGAGCTTCACTTCGGAGCTTTGCCGGCGTGGGTGTTGAGCTCCGATCATACATGCAAGCCCGGGTTCTAGCTTAGGTAAGTCTCCTCTTTCCATTTCTACCCTCTATTTCCCGGTTTAACATCGTTTCTGAGAGTGGGTCTCGAATGGGTTGGAGTTTTTGGTGAAGAATACCTCCGCTTAGCTATGCTTCTCTTCTCTCTGGGATCTGCCAAATTTATCAATTTCTGAGATTTGTTCTTGCTCTGTGAAAAACGCACAAATGATATATGAGTGGTTAACAAAGAAAAAAACGTATCTGATTTTTTATTATTTAAATTGGTACATGTCTTATAAGATAATCGTATATTATAGTTTAATTTTTTTTTCCAAATTGTTGTGTATGTACATATTGACTGATATTGATACATGGAGAGAGATTCAAATGAATTAAAAAAAATGCACATGACCCCGGAGAGAAATGACGTTGCTCATGCGTGCTTTGTGAGTTATTCAGTGTCTGTGATGTTTACATTTTATAGAGAAATGAAGTTGCTCATACGTTGAAGGAGTTGGATTGGGTTTTCTGTCAGTGTGATTGTACCGTGGGAGAGAACGAAATCTGGGGCGAATTTGCCAGGTTTCAAAATCCCTGGTTTGTTTCTCTCTGTGTGTGTTTTTTTTTTAGTCAATTTTTTGCCCAAATTTATCAGTTCGGGATTGAGAGAGAGAGAGAGAGGACCCAAATTTATCTGCCCAAGTTATTGGGTGTTTCTGCAATTTAATTTTGTCTATTGTGTTTGCTGTTGTACTATTATTAATATGAATATTACCTAAATGAGAGTAGCTAAACTCGTACATCTTATTATCTATCTTTTCCCCTAATTGTAATCAAATATGGACATACCAAAGCTCATACAAGTACAAGTTAGTGAATTAGAGTCTAGAGAATTAATAAAAAATATCTGTTATGTTTTGGATTTCTCTGGTTCTTTGTTTCTGTTCATTTCTGTTTCGGATTTCTTTGTTTCTTTGTTTCGGATTTTTTCGTTTCTGATTCTAATCCGAGTTAATTAGCATATTGACCATGTTAGGACATTTTCATGTAGATTATGTAGGTTGATGATGATTCTAGATGGAACCATGTTCTGCTCTGTTTTCATTTCATATTATTCTGTGTGTAGATTTCAAATAGCTGTGATTTAAATTTCACATGAGTTGGGATAGTTTGGTGGAGCTAGATGGTTGTTGATTCAGAGGGTGATATGGTCACTGCATGTTTGATTTCTTCTCTGAATGAGAAGTTTTCCATTTAATTCTTCCTTGTTCGGTTAGACAGTAAGCTATAATGTTTCTTAAGTAATCGAAACAGGGTTTGAACTATGGTTTGGATTCATTTAGCATTTTGGTTATTGTGGTTTCTTTGGGAGAAAACTGAACAGACTTGATTAAGCTTTTGGTAATGAGTGTACATGTATATATTAGTGGCTGTAACAGAATTTTTATGAGTAAGAAAACAAGTAGTGTTGCTGCTTAATAAATTTTATATATGTGTGTGTGTGTGTGTATATATATCTGTCATGATTGGAGACACTTAAGTGAGGGTTGAATTAATGTCTGGAAGCTGAAAATTTATATAAGGCCTACGAGTTGATATATCTTTGAAATGTAGTTGTTTTATCATTAAATCTCTGGTATATCAGTTCATAAATTTTAAAGATTTTAGTTACATTCCTGTGTTTTAATATCATAGATGTGATTGTCCGAGTGTGAGTTCTCAATGTATTAACTTGCTTCCATTGTCTTTGTAAACCCCACTTGGATTCATATTTGTCTTTGTATTAACTTGCTTCCATTGACGGAAATTTGCTAATTCTTTGTGCTGCTATTTGGCTAAAACTTTGCTCCATATTGACTGCATTTTTCAGCTATTTTGTTGCTGCTCAGTGCTTCTGTTTTGCTTGCATTATTACTACTGTGAGTTGGCTTCTTAATCTTCCTTCTTTCATTTTCTTTTGTGTATGTTGTTAAGAAATTTCAGCTTGCTTGTTTGTTTATGGAATATTATAAAAGGCTTAAACTTATTTGTTATGGTTATTTGCTTATCATCATTCCTCCTAAAAATAAATTAGTGTCACCTTTGGCATGGTTACTTTTATGGGGAAATGCTGTCAAAATTTTTGGAAAATGTGTAAGCAATTCACTCACTTTCAGTTAGTGATGATCTAAACTTGACTTTTGTGGAATGTAGTGAAGGTTTGAATATGATGGATCGTAGTTGGATGAATAAGTTGAGAACTAGTAAAGAGTATGCACTTGGAGTGGAAGAGTTTCTTGAGTTTGCTAAAAGGAACGCTCCTAATAAAAGTGGGATGTATTTTTGTCCTTGTGTGAAGTGTATAAACCAGATTCGAAAGAGCATTGATGATATAAGGGATGATCTTGTTTGTTATGGGATCAATCTCCGGTACAGAAAATGGGTCTGGCACGGTGAATTAGGAATAACAACGCCTTCTTCAATGTCACAAAGCATTGAAGTTGTGGATGATGTGGGTGTCGATAAAATGAATGACATGATTAATGATATTGGGGCGGAGTCATTTACACCACTTCCCGAACATGATAAGTTACGGAGTGATGCGGAGATACCGTTGTTCCCTGGGTGTCGTAAGTATACACGCTTGACCGCTGTGTTAACCTTATTGAACATAAAGGCACGTAATGGGTGGGCAGATTCGGGTTTCTCAGAGTTGCTTGAAGCTTTGAGTGATATGCTTCCAGAGGATAATGTCCTTCCGAATCGAATGTATGAGGCTAAAAAAGTTCTCAACAATATGGGTTTGGAGTATAAGAAGATACACGCTTGCCCTAATGACTGCGTGCTGTATAGGAATGAATACGAGGGACTAACGGAGTGTCCAAAGTGCAAGACCCCAAGGTATAAAATTAAAAGGGATGTCTGTGGTGATAGGGCAAAGAATGGGTCACCTTTGAAGGTGCTGTGGTATCTGCCAATAGTACCGCGGTTCAAACGTTTGTATGCAAATGAGCAGGAAGCAAAGAATTTGAGATGGCATTGTGATGAGAAAATCTCTGATGGAAGATATCTCCGGCACCCTGCTGATTCATCTCAATGGAAGAAGATAGATGAAATGTTTCCTGACTTCGGCTGCGAGCCAACTCAACTGGGTGAATTAGAATTGATAGATGATGACCAATATGCTTTTAGGAATGATCATTGTGAGGGTATATGGGATAACACATAAAGTAAGTAACTTAATGTTGAAGTTATTTTATGTTGATAGATGATGACCAATATGCTTTTTATTTTTTATATTTTATGTTAAAGTTATTTCAATTTTGTAACAGGTAAATGGGAGACAATTCTGACGATAGCTCACATGAGGATCACATAAACGATGAAGAACAACCACATGTCAATCCTCCCGAAAGAAAGCGGGGCAGGGGCGCCACCAAGCTTCCTGAGATCGTTTTACGGCAAGGAACCAGCAATTTTGAACCGCTTCATGTTGATTTTAATGAGGACCTGATCCCACTTGGTCCAAACAGGAGCATATTTGCTAGTTACCTTGGATTTTTAGCACGAAGCAGATTAAGCATACTTACAGATGATTGGAGATTAATACACAAAGATACTAAGGACAGAGTCTGGACGGATATTTTGGTATTTTCTAAACATTTTATTTAAATTGATTGATGATTTGAGTTATTTGTTACAATAATTGACTAAGCATTTTAATAATTTGGCAGCAAAACTTCACTGTCCCGAACACTGAGGCATTTAGAAAGCATTGGCTGAGGGAAGTACGACATAGATGGAAAGATTTCAAATCTACTCTTACCAGAAAGTATGTTTTAGGACCTAAAAGCAACGAAGATCCTTGTCTCATGTGGCCATATCTTAAACGAGAGGACTGGAACAACTTTAAGGCATCACGATTAACTGAGGAGTTCCAGGTATATCTATTCTAACTTTGTTTCAGATAAACTTTGTTTACTAAGTACTTGTTTATTACGTTATACTAACTTTGTTTTCTCTGCATAGGAAAAAAGTAAAAAACAGCAAGAGAAGCAAAAGCTAAATGTGTATCCACACACAATGTCTCGCGGGGGTTATTTGTGGTTAGAACAGAAAATGGTTAAGGAACATTTGAAGGCAATGGAGGAAGCAGCCCAATCAGACCCTACAATTGTTGTACAACCTCCCCCACGTATTCCACGTCATAAGAAATTTGTGGAAGGAAGGAAGAGTAGAGGGAAATTTGTAAACCCTGAAGTAGAAAAAATTGCTGAAAAGATTGTAAGTTATATTTTAATGTTTAATAATTTGCAATACTAACGTTTTCTTCTAAATAAGACCATATGGTTTTTTTCTTGCACCTTACAGGATGAACTTGAGGAGCAAAGTTCTCAAGGGTCTTTCTCTCAGACCGGTAGGATGGACATTCTTGCTACGGCAATTGGGAAGCCTGATCCCCCTGGGCGAGTTAGAGGGGAGTATGGGACAGTTGGTCTGAAAAAATATTTTGGCCGTTCCCGAAGCACTGCCCAGTATGAACCAAGTCAGGAATTTTTGGACAAGTTCGCAGAAAAAATCAGGGATCAGGTGATAGCACAAGTTCGGGGTGAGATGAGGAGTATGATGCTGCCTGGTGTTTCACCACAACGTGTGAGTATCTAATATTGTTTATAAATTAGTATAGATTTTATCTTTCAATGAACTTATTATCTCTGTAATTTCGTAAACACTACAGGAATCTCCTGGCTTTCGAAGCACAAAGAGCAGTTGCACTATGCCTATCGACCCCCCTGGTCCTAGTTCAGTAGATGAGGGACAACCCTGCTTCCTCCATTTGGATGTCCCAAATCTCCGACTAGTTGCCAAGGCTACTTAGTACCCAAGGGCTTCAACCATCCATAATGTAGCTATTGAGGAGGACCAAGTTAAGGTATCTGTTGGACTTCTTGTAGAGGGAGAGGGGTCTACACATATTCCGTTTCCTACTGAAGAGGTTGCCACGTTAGCCGAAGCAGTAGGGTTTTTCATTTTATGGCCTAGGCGACTTGTCTTCGATGCACCAATCACAGCCCCTCTGGATGATGATGACAACAACAAGTATACCTCGCTGGCAGTTCTATGCAGCTTTGTCTGTTCCCTACCTAACAAGATCGACTTCCACATGGATCCAGGAGTTGTGGGACCTGATAAGTCATATCCCTTTGGACTTGGGCGGAATGATGTCGTGGCATTTTTAACTATGGATGATTTGGACCTTGGATGGCTGGAACTTGCAATTCAGTAAGTTTATTTTTTCCTTTAATTTATGTACCAATATAATCATATGATCTTATTCAAGTTCTATTTTAGGTACTTTCACCAAATGTGCCGTCAGGAGGGCTTCACAGACTACGCATTCCTAAGTCCAATGTCACTGTTAAGGAACACAACCGCAAAAGAAAAGGAAGAAGTTGAGGAATACAACAATATTATGGAGGCCTATGTGGAATACCAGATTTCAAGTTGCAGAAAGCGCTGTTATTTCGCACCAATCCTTGATAGGCAAGTTCGTTCACTATGCATACCATTTAAGCTTGTTCTGCCTCTACTAAATTTCTTAGTATTTGGTTCATTAGATGCGTATATCTATCCAGTTGTTCATGTGTTAAAATCTGCTAGGAAAATTTCATTTGAAATTTGTGGTTCTGCATTTGTATGTCTACATTGACAAATTGAACATGACTTGACTGTGCTGCACTAAAGGTCGTTGTTTTGGACTTGAATTTTGCTACATCTTTGAACTTGCTGTGCATTCAAGCTGTCATATTGCTGGTTGTGACTTGATTTCAATATATATTTGCTGAGATATTGTGTGTCACAATTTGTATGGTGCGCTGATTAGTTTGCTATCAGATTTGACTAGTAGTGATTTGTTGTCACATGAATCTTTTAACCTCTAAATGCATACTCTAATTAATTGAATTTATGAGTATCTTTGGTAAATTCAATTCTGTGCTTCAGGAGACATTGGGGTTTATTTGTTATCTGCCCCGGAGAACACCGTATTTATTGGTTTGATTCTTTGAATCGTGGGCCAATCAGTTTGCATAGAAGGATTTTCACCAAGTAAGTGTTTGGACATTTTGAATTAGTAAATATGAGCATAAGAAAATTATTTGCATAGTTCTTATTTTAATTTCATTGTAGGGCCATATTGCATTGGCATATCACATTACAGACAAAACGTGGAGCTAACAAAATTGAGACTGTTAGGAATACAGTAAGTCATTTAGATTGTATTTACTTATATATCCATCAATAATACCTTGGACGTTAATAAATTATTTTCATATGTTCTAATTGTTTTTGTCTGATTTACAGTGTCCTCAGCAACCTGGCAATACAGAATGTGGGTACTATGTAGCTCGATATATGTATGACATAATTATAAGTGGACTTCATGAGGGCTTGTCATATGTATGTTTCATTCTTATCATTATTGCATTTCATAATTCAATTTGCTTCATTAATTATAATTAACTAATTGATATATGTTTTATCGCTTATATGGTGCAGATTTATGATGGGGAAGAGTCTTTTGATCAAGATGCAATTGATGAAATTCGGGATAAATTAGCTGCCAGGTTTCTTCAAAGTATGAATAATTAGAACTTACTTGTTTTGACCGTAGGACATATGAATCTATATGTGATGTGTATATATATAGACAACTCTTTTTTGGTGAATTCTGAATATTCGGCTCTGTTTGTGGCGACTTGGACATTGTATCAACGTTTTAGTTAGTGCAGATGTAAACTGGATCTGAATATTCTACGTGTGTATAAACTGGATCAGAACCTTTTTAAAAAAAAAACATTCAACGTCTCACATTTGAAAATGAGACGTAAAAAAAACTTTGGAAAATCTAACTTTCCACGTCTCATATTTGAAAATGAGACGTGGAAAGTGTTCACTGCAAACTTTCCACGTCTCATATTCAAAAATGAGACGTGGAAAGTCTTGACTTTCCACATCTCATTTTTTCATTTGAGGCGTGGAAAGTTGGCAGGGACCACTTTCCACGTCTCATTTTCAAATATGAGACGTGGATAGTGGCTTTCCACGTCTCATATTTAGAAATGAGACGTGGAAAGTCTTGGACTTTCCACGTCCCATTTTTAAAAATGAGACGTGGAAAGTCTTGGACTTTCCACGTCTCATTTTTAAAATGAGACGTGAAAAGTCCCGACTTTCAACGTCTCCCTGATCTACGTCCCAGCAAAAAGAGACGTGAAAAGTCCAAAAAAAGAGACGTGAAAAGTGTTTTCTGTAGTAGTGTGTTGGTAATTATTGATTAGTCTATGTAACTTATATTTAATATGCATCACCCCCCAAGTCTTTATTACTCCATTTGTCTTCGGTCATTTAATCCAAATTGCAGTTACCTAAAAAATAAGTTAAAGTCGATTAAAAACAATAAATGTGTAGAAAATATATATATTTTTTAAAAAAATGCTTTTATTTATGAACAAGTAAGAAAGAGAGTAATTATGAAAAAAGATAAAAGAAAATATGTGGGAGACAAGAGAGAGAGAGAGTAATTATGGAAAAAGATGAAAGAAAATGTGTGGGAGAAGTTAATGCATGGGCAAAATGGGAAAAACGTATTTATTACTTAAACAAAGTCAAATAGAATCTTATAAAAATGGATAACCGCATTTAGAAAAGAACCTTATATATAGGAACAAAGGGAGTATAAAACACCAATAACAAGTTTTTTTGAACATTTTTATAAGACACTTGTTACTTGTTAGGACTCCAAGGAGCAATAAATATCTTATTCATATTTAATATGGGTAGTTGGAGAGAGTGATATTATTTGATATGGTAACATAGTTTAATATAGTATGGGTAGTATTGGAAATTACTATATAAAAAAAAAGTATTGGAAATTACTTGTTTTATGACAAATTTAACGTTTTTGACTATTTTCATTGGTAGGCGAGAATTATTAGTCAGTGCCTTCAAGTAATAAGAACCCAAATTATCAAACCCTTGAATTTAAGTAAACTCATGATAAAAATGTAAAATCTGATCGTAAACTCGTAAGAGTTTACTTTTATTAATAAATACGTGTGTTTAAATTATATAATTATATAAGAAATACGAAAAATAACATTAATTGACTTAAATATAGTTTCAATATAAATTGTTGATATTGAATATATCAACATTCATATCAAACTCAATAAAGAAATTTATATATAAATTTTTTGAATATAGTCAAGTAAAAATAATTAACATTAGGTTTAAAGTAAGTTAATAAGATAATTTCATAAAATAGAAACGTAAAAACGGTAAACTTAACGTGTAAACCCGTGAGTTTAACTGATTTTACACTTAGTATAAATTTCAATGACTCACGACACATTTTGGGAAGGTAGAACCATAAAAAGGGTAAAATCAGATAATCAATTAGCGAGTTTGATAGCAATGATAGGAACTACTCCTTCTTGTCCTCATTATAAGGCACCAACTGTAAATTCACACGAGCCAATAAAGTTAGTTAAAAACATTAAATATGTCATAAAATCCAGGTGATTTACAATATTACCCTCATCAATTATAATAAAATACAACACCACATTAATTATTAACTTTCCTTCTATCCTTATTAAATAAGAGTATACATGAAAAAAATATAATTAATGCTCATTATACCAAGTGCCTTATAAAAAGGTCTAAGAAAGTTTGTTAATTTGTACCTTATAATAGAGACCAAAATGAGTATATAGAATATATCAGTCTACTCTATGAGAACAAAATCTACAAAATTATGAGTTAATGATAAAACTGCGTATTTATGTGAAAAATTCATTGACATGATCTGTGAAAAGGGTGAAAAGCTTATTCTCTCCCCTTCTAATACGTAAAATTAAATAAATATAGAAACGTGCAAGTATATATCAAATGTAAAAAAATGAAATTCCTGAGATAGAAAAACTTGATAAGAGATTTAAAATAACAACACACACACACACGCACAGACATTCATGCTTTATGTTTTTAATACTTTCATGCTTTACGTTAACTCTTACTATAGCTAGTCTCAAGTAGCGAAAAAAATGGGACTTGGGCACAGGAAAATAAAAGTATGTCTGCACGCCGTTTATTCTGTTGAAACTCAGATCAGGTGTGCTGCTTTTTAATATATATACCATTTTATTTTTTATTATAAGTCCAACTATCACAATTTTTTTTTTCAAAATATAAATCTACTTTGGGATCAATTAATGCTACTATGACTATTTTACCCCTATATTGGAAATAGGGAAGATGAGAGAGAATGATTATAATGCATAAAATATTATTTTAACACCTATTATTAAATGAGGGCAAAGTTGGAAAAATATGATATATTTAATGCTATAACTTCCACTCCTTGGTATGTGAGAAGTAGTTAAGGTGGACTTATAATAAGGAACAGAGTGGTATATATATACTCATTCCATTCCTAAATATATAACATATTTGGGAAGTTAGTCTTGATTTAAAATTTAGGACCAAATTCTAATTTTTTGGTCAACTTTTTTTCTGGTGTTCCTTTAACAATAATCAAATAAGAGATGGGGCAAGTGATAAGAGAAGATGCTTAGGGTGTTTTAGAAAAAACACACCATACTAACTAACTTAACTTATATTTTTAATTTAATCAAATTAGATAAATATGTCTTATATTTAGAACCAAAGACAGGGTATTTCTTTTTCTCTCGAGGTATATAGTAATATATATTCCTAAAACTCACCGTGATTTGTTTTCTGGATCTTCCAAATTCATTTTGAATGTAATATTTTTAGTTAAAAAAAATTGCATAATTAAAATTTATCCCATTGATGATATAATTGAAAAAGATTCACACAACTTATAAGTTACTTCAAATATATTTTACATAGACCAAAGAAAACTTAAAGCTCATTAACTTTCCATTAAAATCCAACAAATTTTCAACTTTACGCATATTTAATATCCACTTTACCACATAAAAATAAAATTACCACATAATAAATGGAGGGAACTGTACATTCACACTAAATATTTAATGAAATAGAACCAAATAAAATCTTCTCTTTTTACCCTATAAATAGGACCGGAGGAGCATAAAATCCACCCATTTATTTCATCTCAAAATTCAAATTTTCAACAGATGATTAGGATATATAACAAAGTTTTGATTTAGTACATGATTAAATTAAGGATATCCACCATCGATAGCAGTAATTGATCCCCTCGCTGCGGGTACTCTACTTAAGGATAAACAGATTAACACAAAATACTATCCATGCTCAAGGGTAGGTTCGAACCTCCACCACTTAGTTAAGAGACTTAGGGCCTGTTGGATGGAGGAAAAATGGAAGAGGAAAGAAAAGTATTGTGGAAAATTGGGGGAAATGAGAATATTTCCCCCTGTGCTTGGATTGAGGGAAAATGGGAGAGGAAGAAAAAGTTGGGAGAAAAATGGATGTGGGTCATACTCCCATTTTTCTCCCAACTTTTCTCTTCACAAGTGGAGAGATTTGGGAAAAAAAACCTGATTCTGTCACTGCCCCCATGTGCCTGTTCTTCTTCTCTTCCTTGTTTAACGCTGCGAGTATCTTTTCTCCGGGCATAATTATTTTAGAAAAGTTTTGTAGCCAGTTTCTTCAATAAAATAAATGTCACAGTAACCTTTTTAAAAAAAAAAAAAAAGTACCCCCTTTCCTTGGCAGTATCTAAGTGTGGGTTTTTAATTTAATGAATCTTAACTTAAATTTTTTTATATTTTATTTCCTATCACTTTTTATAATTATTTTATTAAATTCACACTTGCTCAAATTCATATATTTGTTTTAAAAGTATTTTAATAAACTTTTTTTCAACTATTTTAATAATCTCTCACAATATATAAATAAATTTTTTTTTTGAGAATTTAATGTCGATATAATGATAAGGTTATTTCAATCTTTTAGTAATTTGCCCATTTTCTTTCATCTCTATTTTCTCTCCTCTAGGTTCTATCTAAACATGGTAGGTCATAACATTTTCTCTCACCAGTTTTCTCTCCCTCCCATTTTCTCTCCTCCCATTTTCCTTCCTCCCAACTTTTCCTTCCATCCAAACAGAGCCCAAGAGAAGAAACATTAAATCACACTTGCATGATTAAGTTTTGATTTAGTACATGATTTACAATCCAAGTAACATTTTTTAAGAAAAGAAGAAGTAGAATGTATATGATCCTTTTATTTGGAGGTAATACCGTTGGAGTTATTGTTGGGTAAGCACAGCCTCATTATTATTTTTAGGAAAGCCAACTGTATTTGCATGCTTTAACTCAATCAGATCTTCCTAAGTAAGACTTTTATTTTTATTCATTTCTTTTGCAATATAAACAATCTACTTTCTACATCTACTAACTGTTGACTAGGGGTGGGAATAGCCCAGCCGGCCTGTCAGGGGCCTACGGCTTGGCCTGCTAAGGCCTGGGCTGGCCTGTTTATTATCAGGCCAGCCTCAGGCTTATGCTTTTTTTTAGGCCTGTTAAGCTTAAGAGGCCAGGCCTAGGCTGAAAAATAAGCCTGTTAGGCCTGACAGGCCGGCCTGTTAAGCAATATATATTTTTATTTTATTTACTTTTATATTATAACATTTATTTTTATTGTATATAATATTATTTTTATTGTATATAATATTTGGTTAATATTATATTTTATTGTCCAATATTATATTTTTAATATATATATTTTTTAGGCCTGTTAAACTTTATACAAGATGTATGATTACTATGTTGACATGTATAAGGAGGAGACAACTACAAGTGAGCAAGTTGATAATGCTATCACTAACTCTTAACAGGCCTCTTAATAGGCCTCTTAACAAGCCAGGCTCAGGCCTGAAAAATGGCCTGTGATAGGCCACAGGCCATGTTCAGGCCATCTTTTCACAACACAGGCCTGGCCTGTTAAGGTCAAGGCCTGGGCTGGCCTGGCCTGTTCCCACCCCTACTATTGATCCTAATTTCTGTGGGGTGATATGGAAAAGAGAGTGCGAGTTTTCCCACTTCGTCTACAATAATTTGATGAGTCGATCAGTTGATTTCTTACCTTCTTTACTAAAATGTCAACACGATTTTGACTAAAATGCGAAGGAGAATACTGCTACTTTGTGTATTCATTTTTTTTTTTTTTGAAGCTACTTTGTGTATACGAAGTTTGCACAGAAATAGTGTATTTTCTGCACAATAATTTAGTAGATCATTTCATCAATAAAGTTATTAATAGGAGATTTTCTAATTTTTCCTAAAACATTTATGAAATTTACTTCGGTACAACATCTTTCAATCATCTCACAATTATAACCAAATTATTTTTACTGTCAATTGACAATAATTCAGTAAATCAATATTAAAATATATGTAGCTAGTAGTTACTTATTACATACTATCTAACAATTTTATATAAATAAACACAACCAGTTAGTTAAATCTTAAATGTGAATAATGCATAAACTTTTGATGATAGATGTTTCAAGGAAGCATATGGTGATGGTAAGTGATTTGATGGGGCAAGAGGAGCCTACAATCACCAAACTTAACAAAAGTAATTAATTTTGGGTTAGGGTATGGACACCACCATTTATTGAAGGCTACCCTGACTAAATTATTTATCATCCCCTCCTAGGATTTGCCAGTCACTTCTTGATGGGGGTTTCTTTCCTATTCTTTCCCTTTGAAAAAATTAATTTAAAGATAAAAATCTCTCAATAAATTACTCTTATTTTCACCTACACAATTTAAATAAAAACAGATTGCATACTTTATATATATATATATATTAAATAGTATAGCTTTCTGTGAGTTTTATCATATTTATCAACACATTTCTTTATGGTTATAAATGTATGGTAATGGTTATACCTAAAAGCAGGGGTAGATCTAAAAGTATTTATGGGGAGCTGGGGACTAAATTTTTCTTCAGGCTGAGCTAACCATGGGACTTGTGGCCCTGAGGCCCTCCCTAAATCCGTCTCTCTGCCAGATGGGTAATGACTCATAGCTATTCTTTTTTAAACCATTTGAACCTAAGATATTATTTAGGGGTGTTCACGGGACGGGACCGGGACGACCCCGTCCCGTCTCGTCCAGAAGAAAAGTGTTCGGGACGGGGTTCTCGTCCCGTCCCGAACTTGTCCCGGTCTCGATCGGGACGGGACGGGACAAACCTTGTCCCAAAATTTTTTCCCAATTAAAAAAAATTGACCCAAAAATCTTTTTTTTTTTTTTTTGCAGAACAACACACTTGGTGAGTGATTTTGTAGCATAATTAAATCTCCTCCAGTGCCATGAGCACTCTATATTAATACATAATAAACCAAAAACATAATGATTAGAGCAAAAAAAGTAACAACAACTACACATTTAAATAGAGTTTGAAAAAAACTTCAAATGTGATGTGTTACACATAGAGCATAGTGGCAGCGGACGAGAAATTTGAGATCGATGAATAGTTGAAACTTAGTTTAAAAGTTAGAGTTATATTTTTTTTAAAAAAAAAGTCATATATACTCACACATGAGACAAATGACACATGTATTTTTTTTTAAAAAAATATGAACATACATATATATATTCGGGACGGGACGGGACTCAGGACGGGGTCGTCCCAAGTCCCGTCCCGTCCCGAAGCTACACTCCGTCCCGTCCCGGTTTGTCCTGTCCTGAAAATTTTCAGGACGGGACGGACCGGGACGGGACAATATTGAACAGCCCTAATTACTTGTGAAATATGAAATATCATCTTCATTCCATTCTACCTAATTGGGCTTAATGTACCACTATATTGATTTCGGTGAACAATATTTTGTGGAAGTTGTTTTAAAATTACTACAATATTTCGTAGAAGTTACTTGAAATTTTAATCCTCCTTTCAACCTTACATATGTACCTCTCATATCATAAGATTACTTCACATAAACCAAGTTAAACACACATTTAGTTTAGCTTATCTTACAAAGAAAAGAAGTGAGCGCCAAAAAGGCAAAAATACTTGGTGGAGGTAGGGGGCACATGTGCCCTTTAGTGGGCTTTTAGTATTGGATATGGGCAGCATATGAACAATGTTTTGGATTTGAATAATTAGGCCTTCATATTTACCCTAGAAGCACCTCATAGTTTCTTATTGTCTCCTCGTCCAGGCTCATATTGTGCCGCCATCATCAGTACAATATGAGGAACCCATCTAATCCTAGAAGTATAATTTGATGAAAATACAGTAACGAATTACTCAGAAATGCCTCAATTTTCTGGTGAAATATGTTCAATCATGGGCAACATTCACACAAAGTTAAATCATGTGCTTCCTTATTTGTTAGTGGTGTGTACTTGATATGAAACCGACCAATCTGAGCTTCTGCAATTTCCTCGCTCATACATACAAACAAGATAACGAATAAATACTAAAACTGAATAGTTCGAATATAAATTATTTATCAATTTGATTTTTACTACAGCCAATTAACCCATAATGGAACGTATAAATATACACAATAGCATCCTATACTGTTCGTAAATTCAAATTTCAAAATATCATGATCTTCGAATTGTGGAGCCCTCAGTGAAGAGAGCTCCTCCAAAAATAGGCGTATGCCGCTTGAAGTGGCAAGCACACGGTATTCTTTAGTAAAAGGCGAAAGAATAGTTCGCTCTGTGCTTACCACACGGCTCCGTGATTTGTAAAGTCGTGGCATCATTCATTTTATAGCTGAAGCACTTGCCTTCACTCGTGACTCTGCCCGATGTGGTACCTAAAGCCAACACCTCACTTTCCCACGCCTTCACCTTCCTTTCCTTTCCTTTTCCAGGGGCCTCAACAATCTTTCTCGTCCGCCAATATTATGAACACGAAGGCGTTATGAATTGTTGACGCTCTGGAATTCTGTATTAGACTTTAAATGTTAAAATCTGACAGACTTTAAAGCACCAAATGTGGGGGAAAAAACTCACCGATGAAGTCTGCTTTTACAGATAGTTCATGACTTGAATGGGATTATCTCAACGAAAATAATGCCTATGAACTTTTCAATTGTTAGGTTCCAACAACTTTTATTATTAGGAACGGGAAGACATGAATATATGTCGTCATTCTCATATTGTTGAGATTGCGAATGGGATGCTATAAGAAACGGAAAATAAAAGCACAAAATGGAAGAAATAACTCATTTATCAAAGTCAGCTTCTATGGAACATGCTTGACTTGCACGAGACCCTCTTCGTGAAAGTCATGCTTGAGACTTGTCTATTACTATGCCCAGACAATTCTGTTTCTGTGGACATTGAGGGGGGGGGGGGGATTAGGAGAGGGAAAGAAGAGGAGGAGGCAACATTGGAGGGACAATTGGAGACAGAGGAAACCATAACAAAGAGAAGTGATGAAGGTAAGTGAGGGAGTTGAGAGAAAGGGGTGAGATTGAGAGGAAGCATAGACATGGAGCCATTAAGAACATTGAAATGGTCTTTAATTTCATGGGGGTATTCATGGTCTAGGAGCAAAAGAGCATATCATGTTTAGTATTTTCTACTAGTGTTGGGGTTGATGCTTGTATGAAGTGCATTTGCTTATATGGTACCATTTCTTTAAGCAGCGTCTTTGGGCTTTACTATAAACACCTTGTAGCTGTATGTTTCACAATTTGGCGCTCGTTTGCTGACAATTTCATCATCAATATTGACTGGAATTGGGCGAGCATTAGAATGACATATTGGATGTGAGTAATTAATTAGGCCTTCTCAACCAGACTCGAGCACTGAAAGGAAAACAAAAATAAAGGGCCTTAAAACATGAGTATAGAAACCAGACCGTATAGCTATATACTCCATCGGGTCCTAATTATAAGACCACTTTGACTTTTTTGACTTTTTTTTCAGTAAAAAAAAAAGTAGTTTCAGTTCCAAAAATAATTTTTTTCCTCAAAACTAATTTATTCTACTTATAAACTAACCTATAATGTAATTTCATATGATATATGTTATAATTTAGTGGTCTAATTTACTTCCTTAACTTCCATAAAAAAAGTCAAAATGATCTTATATTTAAGACCAGGAGTATCAAACAAGAATGTTATCCTTCACGAGATTGAGCCATCACCCCCCATATAAACTGGCCTTCCATAATATCCCCATATTATTCTCCACCTCTGATAAGTTTCGTGTTGTAAAATTTGCCAGCATAAACAGAAAAAGGCGGGGTAAGCCATAAGGAAAATTACTTTTAACTACAGCAAACAATGTTTCATATTTCTCATCATCCAAAAAGAATGTGCAATGAACTTAGATTGGCATTGTGGAGTCCTCAGTTAAGAGAACTCCTACAAAAATAGGCGTATGCCGCTTTAAGTGGTGAGCACACGGCATTCTTTAGTAAAAGGCGAAAGAATAGTTCGCTCTGTGCCCGCCACACGGCTCCGTGATTTTTATTGTCGTAGCAATCTTCCTTTTATAGTCAGAGCACTCGCCTTCACTTGTGGTTCTTTCCGATGTGGTACTTAATCCAACACCTTACTTTCTCATGCTTTTCACCTTCCTTTCCTGTCAAAAGGGGCCTGGACAATATTACTAGTCTGCGAATACGGCAACGTTATACTTGTTCCCACACTAAATCAAAATATTGCACTTTGGTCGTTTCCAATAGAATTAAAAGCATAGTGTGACGTAAAAAACCCACTGGTGAAGTTTGCTTTTAATGAACATTCATGTCTTAGAATTTAAGGGCTGCCTTTAATGAAAATAATGCCTCCGACTTTTCCATTTTTGGCCCCTAAAAAGAAATGGGAAGACGTTAAAATAAATTATGTCGTCACTCTTGTAATTTTGAAACGGAGAATGAAGCAAGAAATGGAAGAAAACTCACTTACCAAATCCGATTTCTATATAAAATGCTTGACTTATCAAGTCTTCAATGGCAGCATTGCTTTAGTGTGGAGTGACGTTGGATGAAGGAAAAAATTGAGAGAATAGGGTAACTTTGAAAGAGAGAAAGGAAAGCAGAAAATTTGAGAGAAGAAATTGAGGTTAGAAGATATAGGGCGACCATAACAGAGAGAGACATGAAGAAAAGGGGGATGTGGAGACTGAAAGAGGTTGAGGAATGGAAAGAAGAGTAGTTGGAAGATAACGAGATACATAGAGGTGCCTAAGAAGAAGCATGCAATGCAGCTATGTATTAGAACATTGGATATTCACTTTCTTATCACTGGGTTATATACCCTTTGCATGCTCTGTGTTCTTATCTACTTTTTTGTTTAGGTTGTAGCATGTTTGAATTATGAGATAATCATTTTCTTTTTATCTGCTACTGCATATCTTGCGATCTTGCCAGGGCCTGTATCTCTAGCCATTTTATAGTGCCTGTACCATTTTACTATATTGCTCACTAAGTTAATCATGAATATTGACTATGGGTGTACAAACGAGCAGTTGGTCGAATTGGTAAGTGGACTCACCCCCGTAAGAATGATAACGCATGTTCGAATCCCGTGAAACGCTTTCTTTGAGAGAGAGGACAATCTTACCTATGTGGGTAACACTCCTACATCTTGAGTGCGGATTAGTTGGTTGCCAATAAGGGCCGGATTACCGGGCTATGTATAGCAAAAAAACTGACTATGGGTTTAATGCTAGGATAGATTTTGATAACACTGTGTTTTCTCGGTGAGATTTTTTCAATATTTTGATGGGTCCATAGGTATTTGCATGTTTTTTCTAGATGTTATTACTAATTATTACAGCAACTGACTAATTCGATGAGGCCACACATTGTAACATCCCTAAAGAATGTACATATATAGATATATATAGAAGTATTTATACTTTAGTAAAAATAATAAATAATAAAATATGATGTCATGTAGAAAATTCTAGAAGTCTTAAGGGATAACAATGATGGGAGCGTATTAATAAATTGACTTGTAGAAAAAGATTACAGATGATAACAATGCAATAAATAAACTGACTATGATTAAGAGGGATAAAGATGTGTTAATGAACTGATTTGGAGAGAAAAATTAAAAAGGGACAGCAAGTTAAATAACCTTAGTCATAGAGTGGAAGAAAATCACTATGTGGTGAAAGGGGAAAGACACCTAAATTGAGAAAGAGGAAAAATAAACTTTATTTGTAAGTTAGGTCTCTTGAATTTCTGCTGGAAAAGTAAGGAATTTTTCTAACTAAGTGATGTATGAAATTCCTATTTTTTCCTCTCAAGTTTTTCCATGTACGCACCTGATGATGTGTGTGTGTGTGTGATTTTCTATTTTCTTTGATGTACCCTCTATCTTTCTGTATTTTCTTGTTTTGGCTTGAGGGCTAAAGAGAGAGTGAGAAAGAAGGCGACTTGTTTTATATTTGAGTCTACTTCTCTTTCTTACCCCTTCTCTACTTTTCTCTTTATATAGACACTTATACTCTTGCTAAATATAATTTAATTGGAAAAGTAGAATATCAAGAGAGAGTCAAAAGGTTTTTAGTAAGAATTGAAAAATTAGAATTTCAGACACCACTCAGTGAGAAAAATCCCTTGCTTTTCTAGCAGAAATTCAAGAGATTTAACTCACAGATAGTGTTTTTTTTTTTCTCTTTCTCAATTTGGGTGTCTTTCCCCTTTTACTACTAGGATTTATTTATAGTGGTTTTCTGTCATTCTATGACCAGAATTATTCAATACACTCTTATCATTTGAATAACTCTTCTTCTCTAAGTCAAGTGATTAATACCTTGTTATCCTTTTTTAATCTTTCTCTCCAAGTCAGTTAATTAATACATATTTATCTCTCTTAGTCATAGTCAGTTTATTTATTGCATTGTTATCATTTTTATTTTTTTTCAAGTAAATTTATTAATACACTCCCATTATTGTTATCTCCTAGCTAAGACAAGAATTTTCTACATGGCATCATTATTTTATTATTTATTAATTATTAATTTTACTCTCCTGTTTCAAAGTATAAATACTTCTATATATGTATATATCTATATACACACAAATTTTTAGGGATGTTACACACATGATGGGGTCTGGTTAAAGGGTTGGGTTGTTCTAACAAAAATTGTCTATGAATCCAGTGATTAAACTTGATACAACCTAACTAAGGTTTCAAGGTACCTACGACTATGACTAATTCTCGTTGCTATTTCACAGCGTGTTCTTCTGATCTAATTTCTTGCTTAGATTGTAACATGTTTAAAACTTGAGAATCATTTTCTTTTCATCTGCTGCAATATGTTTTTTGTTCTTGCAGTTGTAAGCCTTATTCACCTTTGATGTGACTCTCTCTTTTGTTTTATCTCATACAGTATTCTTATCCTTGTGTGAGAATCTGATGATAATGTGAAGGGCAATATATTTATTTTGAGGACATATAGCTTATGCCCCCTATACTTTAGTCTGTATTAGATGTTGGGGTCTTTAAGGCTTTAGGGGTTCATCGTGGAAAAACTTGACATCATCCGTTGTTTATTGTTATAAAGGACAAACGTTGTTGGCCTAAAACTGATAGGCACGTTCTGGGAATTTGACAAGTGTGTTTACTTGATGGTTAATGGGATCCAGAGTTGTGAGAGCTTTATGCAAGGCCTGGTGAGTCATGTTTGGTGGTTAAATATAACTGTATCCAATGATATATCAACACTAATTTATACATCTTATAAGCATTCTACAATTATCCAACAAATAAATAAAGCTTGGCCATCATCTTCAAAGCAAAAGGAGCAGCTCTGTTTGGTATAATGAGAGGGGAGAGAAAATTTGAATGACTTGATTTTGAAAAAAAAAAAGGGGAGTAGGAATAAGAATTTTTAATTAATTTTTCATAATTTTTTATCTTACATATCCTCTTTATTAAAAGTTCCTCTCTCAACCCATGTATAGGTCCGGTAATAAAACCCCACAATCATGCAGTATATACCTGGTTTTGTTTTTTTATATTTTAATTTAAAGAGTGAGACACTAACAATATGAGGGATCAAACTCACAACTTCCCACTCATCATGTCTAGGTCCGGCAATATGACTATATGACTTGATTTTGAAAAAAAAAAAGGGGAAGTAGGAATAAGAATTTTTAATTAATTTTAATAATTTTTATCTTACATATCCTCTTTATCAAAAGTTCATCTCTCAACCCATGTATAGGTCCGGCAATAAAACCCCACAATCATGCTGTACATACCTGATTTTGTTTTTTATTTTTTAATTTAAAGAGTGAGACACTAACAATATGAGGGATCAAACTCACAACTTCCCACTCATCAGGGAAATGTCATGCCACTAGACTACAAAACATTATATGGATAATAATTATTAGAGTTTTAATGGAGTCAATTAATAGAGTTTTCTTAAAGGGCACTCTGGTTAATTAAAAAGATATAATGGTAATATTGTCTTTTTACCTGATTACAGGATGTATGTAATCCCCATTCATCAGTCATATCAATGTAATCCCCCATTAAATCTAAAGATGTAATCAGAATTACAATATGTAATTCTCATTACATTACGAAAGCCTAACCAAAAGTTGTAATCAGTCCATTGTATCAAGATTATATGTAATCATCTCCTATGGATCGATCCAAACATGCTATAGGTTAAATTTGAGTTAAGACTCTTACTTTATTTTAACACGCCCTTTTCAAGTTTTTAAAATAAATGAAAATAAAAATATTGGGCAATTCTCAAACCCATACATTTCATGGATGACTCGATTTCATTTAAAAAACGAATTGTTAGGTGCAACACTTGCAAACCATACAGTGGTCTTCATGATATTCTTTACTAAGACCAATTGAAATTAAAATTTTTAAAAATTATTCCCCGTGAATATGAGTATCTGGAACCACTTATCCAGTTTAACGAACACTTTATTTAACAAAAAAACCAGTTTAATGAACCAGTCAACATGACTCTCATTTTACCATGATCCTTTTGGGCTAACCAAAGCCCAAACAAGGTCCATTGGGCTTATTGGCTTTCACCGCCTTCTTCATCATAAACCCTAACCTAAACCCTAACGCTTCCTATAAAAACACTCAGACAGTTTCAGTATTCTTCGTCTTCGTTTTCAGTTTTCTTACTCTTTAGGCGTCGCCGTTCATCCCTCAGTCTCCTAGCTACACAGTAAAGATGGCTCCTCCCAGAGGTATTCGAAAATGCCCCATTCATCCCTTATAATCCATATTCTATAAGTCTATATCACTAACTGATATTGAAATTGTAGATATCTATTTTGCTTTCTCATTGTCTGGAGACTTTGCTAATTCGTCGAGTTTTCCCGCATTCTGAATGTCCATTTACGATTTTTCGGTTTGATTAGCTAAATAATCATCTGGGTGATGGAAAAAAAAAATGGAACTTGGGATTAATAGTGTGAAGGTTGAATTTTTTGTGTTGTTTCTGCTTTGACAGTCTTACGTAATCGATTGCTGGTGTGTATTGTTTATAATGTTGTGAATCTAAGCAGGTCGTGGTGGATTCGGCGGCGGAAGGGGAAGAGGTGATGGAGGACGTGGAGGAAGAGGAGGAGGGAGAGGGTTTGGGGGAAGGGGAGGGTCAGATTTTAAACCTCGTGGCGGCGGCCGAGGAGGCGGTAGGGGCGGCGGCCGAGGTGGCGGTAGAGGCGGCGGACGTGGAGGAGGTAGAGGTGGAATGAAAGGTGGGAGTAGGGTGATTGTTGAGCCTCACCGTCATGAGGGTATATTCATTGCTAAGGGTAAAGAAGATGCCCTTGTTACCAAGAATTTAGTCCCTGGTGAAGCTGTTTATAATGAGAAAAGAATCACCGTTCAGGTTAATTTCTTTTGCATTAGCTCATGTTCTTTGATTACCTGCTATTCTGTTTTTAACATATTTTCAAATTTATGATAACTTAGTTATACTAACAAGAACTGTGTACATATTTAGAATGAGGACGGCTCGAAAGTTGAGTATCGTGTGTGGAACCCTTTTAGATCCAAGTTGGCTGCTGCTATTCTTGGTGGAGTTGACAACATTTGGATTGTAAGAAACTCTCTGGCATTAGACTATACTGTTATTTCTTGGCTTGGTTTTTCCTGATACCGTTTCTTAACACATTTTCATTTGGTTTGTGGGATTAAAGAAACCTGGAGCTCGTGTTCTTTACCTGGGAGCTGCTTCTGGTACTACTGTTTCCCATGTTTCTGACATTGTTGGTCCAGTAAGTGTTATTTATAGTTTGTTTCATGTTTTCATATTATGTTGTGCAGAGCTTGTTAGAATAAAAGTTTTCTTTTTCTGTAGACTGGAGTGGTCTATGCAGTTGAGTTTTCTCACAGAAGTGGTAGAGACCTTGTCAACATGGCTAAGAAACGTACTAATGTTATACCCATTATTGAAGATGCCAGACATCCTGCTAAATACAGGATGTTGGTTGGCATGGTAGATGTCATATTTTCTGATGTTGCTCAGCCGGATCAGGTTTGGTTTTATTTTGTTGAAAGTAATTTTATGGAGAAGGAAAGATCCAACTCTATTGCTAGTTGTCAAGTCTTGTTGGTTTTATGGTAATTTGCTTAGTTAAGCATTTGTTGCATGATTTTTGTTGTCTTTGGCTTCTGCCTTGGAGTTGAGACCTGAATGTATATATTTTTTCGAATCTGTGTTACTTTGTATCTTTTTTTTCTGAAGATCTTATTTATTTCACTTTCTAGTGCTTTTCTGGTAAATTTTGTTTCGCTTTCTGTAAAATGTTTTAGACAAAATTAGACATTCATTCCTTTTTTTTTTTGCTCCCAAGTGTTTCGCATGCATTTTTCTATACTTGATGCTCCATGCATATGATGAGTATACTCGGATTCCCCTTCAAGACATCTTGAATGATGCAGACCCGAGTTTCTGATGCACATGAACTTCTATTTTGAGTGTTTTGAGCAACCAAATTTGTTAGTGATTTTTTTATTTCATTTTGTATTCTTATTTATTTATCTTTTGGATGCATGCGTTTCTAGTGTAGTGGTTTGTTTGCTTGGTTTGTGTTTCTGCATTGTCATCATCAATGTTTCCATACAACATCATGTCATTTATTTTCTTTCATTTAACCAGTTTCAATAGGTTACCTGTCATTTCTCAATTTATGGTTGCACTACCAACCAACTTGGTGAGCTGATACCCTTTGTCTGAGGATCTGGTTCTCATAATGTAACCTTTGCAGGCTAGAATTCTGGGGCTGAATGCTTCGTATTACCTGAAGGCAGGAGGCCATTTTGTTATTTCAATCAAGGTTTGTTCTGAAATCTAACATTTAATCAATGGTATAACGCAACAATGGCATTTCTTAGCCATATCTTCAGTACCCATCTAGGTTTTATTCCAATTACCAAGTCAATTTTCAGGAGACATTTTGAATGAACTTGTTAGTGAGATTTGCTTTAGATTTTGAAGACTGATTTGTGGTTTATAGACTTATTAACTTGATTTGTATGTCAGGCAAACTGCATAGACTCGACAGTGCCAGCAACCGCAGTGTTTGCAAGTGAGGTGAACAAGCTGAGGGCAGATCAATTCAAGCCCGGCGAGCAAGTGACTCTGGAGCCATATGAACGAGACCATGCTTGTGTGGTTGGTACGTATAGAGTGGCCAAGAAGAAGAAAGACGCCGAATAGATAGAATTCCATCGCTAGGGATCATCTTGTTTAATTATATCTTTTTTCTTGTGCCAGAATGTAATGGATAATATTTTTACATTCGTTTTTGTCTTGGTTTCTTTTGCTCATTTTTGACGCAAATACAACTTGATGCTTGCTTGTACTAAAATTATTTATTTATGACGCAAGAGTGGATTTTTTATTTTTTATTTTTGAATATAACTGGATAACATTACCCATATAGTCATATGAGCTTACGTACATTAGCAAACCAAAAAAAGCAGATTCTACTCTTATACTAGCAACACTATCAGTCATCAACGAAATCAGGTGGACGATCATAATAATAGAAATTTCCATCAATAATATGTGCCCTCTTTGCCATCTGTGTCAGCCCGGTGATTACCTTCCCTTGGAATGTGAATGACCTCAACACACCAGTCCCTGGTTGACAAGACTCTAGCATCTGTTATGACATCCCTAAAAGGGTGGTTTGCAGTGCAACCTCTCATAGGCAACTCCACTGCCTTGATTGAGTCTCTGGTGACCTTAATATTCCTGTAGTTCATATTCCAACAACCTTGAAGACCTTGTGCTATTCCCAATAGTTCCACAATTGTTGGTGGAACATTTGTTAACTTCGACGTATAGCCTCCGATCCATGCTCCTGATGGGTCAGAGATGATCCCTCCATAGCTACTCGCCCCCGAGGCCAAGACTGATCCATCAGTCTCTAGTCTATAGGAGTGGAAATTAGTGCGTCGAATAAAGAAATTTGATGCGTCTATTTTATATATAGCACATTTGTCACATAACTGGTGTGTACGACCAATGAACAGGTGAAACTATAATAGATCAGTCTATTGGTATAATATCAATGCAAAATAGATCAAATAGAATATCAATCAGTTTCAATGAATAATTTTAGCTAATAACGTATATAGTAATAACTTGTGCTTAAATTTTCGGTATAGTATGAAATTTTTACATGCGTCTGTCAAAATTATTGTGATCCAGTCATAGGAAAGGGAATTGTCACACTAATTTATCATTTAAATTATATAACACACTTGGCACAGACTTGTTCATTGATCACTATCCTAATAGAAAGATCACAAAAATCTGTAAATAGTTAAGATCGTAAAGCAAACAATTGCTGCATTACTTATAATTATAGCATTGTCACTAAACCAATCTGCATAAGTATCCTCTTATTTTAAAATAAGAGGTGATGGTTCTAGGAATACTTAGTTATTTTGAATAAGCTCAAGAGTTTCCATCAAGTCACTAAAGACATTAACTTAGGGCATTTATCATTCCAACAAAGGTTGCGGCCTTCACCCCGGAGTTCATCTTGTATATCTTAAATTGTTGCCAAAATATGTGGTGAATTCTTTTGAATTTTTCATGGCCATCCCGAATGGATCAGGTTATCTGCAGCTTTTATTGATATTAAAGCTTTAGGGTCTGGCTGTTATCCTATCCACTTTGCTGTCTTGCCCACCCCATTTCCTCATGCGTTCGCTTGTTTCTTCCACTTGTAAAAATTAAAATTGGATGAGTCAAAACAAAGCTATCAATAACTATCTCCAAAAATTTATACACGTATTATTGAAATTGATTATTACTATTAGACTACAGTTTATTTGCAACAGAATTAACATTAGGAGCTGTAATAATAAAAGATCGTTGAAGTCCAATGCCACAAAAAGAGGTTATAATAGGAGAATACATCTAATTCAAGTGGCGATCCAAAAGACGAACAATGAAATTTCAGAAAGAATGTGAAAGCATTGCCTACCTCCTTGTTCCCATTGGTTCTATATAGTACAAATAAGAGCAGAATAGTCTGTAGAGCAGTTCCACATATCATTCCTCCCCAAAATCCCTATACATGGAAAAAGAAACTTCAGAACATAGATAATGCCGCGTGGATATGAAGAAAGGCCGCAACTAAATGTCCTGTTAAAAGTATGCAGCCCTTTGATTTGAGATCAACATTATTTACAAAGCACTGAACTTGTTAATTGCAGTGAACACAGCTTTCTCCTCTTTATTTTCTCTTATTCTTAAGAGCAGAAAGAGTAACCATTTAAACTGAAAGTTTATATAAGATGTCAAAGTCCGCTGCAGTTCAAAAGTTTAGGTTATGAAGCATGGAGTTATATTTCCTCTTAATCTCTTCCACATGGTTTCACTCACACACAAAACTCTAAAGAGTATTGGCAAGCACAGAATCTGATATGTCATGTCTAGGGTCGATTTCTATTTATTTAGTTTTATCTTGAGTCTCTGACAAACTAATCCAAGAAAGACTGTTTGCCGAACTTGCTGTTTTATTTCTCTTCTGCAAAAGAGCAGTATTCCAATGAAATAGGTATGATTTACTTACCTTGACCCCTAACTTTGCTTTATTGCCAAGATAGAATCCCAGGGGAAGCCCAAAAATGTAATAACAACCTACGTTGATGTAAGCCACCAGTGCCTGCTATCCACCTCCAATAGCAACACCTGCATGAATGATTCCAAAATCACAAATACACACTAGAAAAAAAAAAAAAATCTTTTCATGATGTAAAAACGGAAACTTTCAATAATTCATACCTGAGATCACTGGTTGAACACTGTTCAGAAATACTGTCACGGCGAGGAGGTAAGCTAGGTGGGAGACCGCCTCATGCAAAACTTTGCTGCTCGTGAAAATTATAGGCAAGTGGTCTCTAGTTATCAAAATAACAACCGTGAAAAATATGCCCATCAAAAGAGACTGGAACACTGTCACGTAAACAGAGTATTTTGCAGCTCTTGGATGTCCCAGTCCAAGTTCATTGGATACTCTGACGCTGTAGGTATTAATTAAGAAAACAATAAGTCGCACATGACATGATGACATACTGAAAAAGGAAAAAGAGTTCCCAATTATAAATCTACATAGAGGTTTCCATTTTAGTACTGATCGTTATTGCAATAAAAAAATCCAACTTCTTGGGTGATTAATATTTGACTTGATTATAAGTTAGTACCAGATGACTTGGCTTGTAATTTGTCATAAAATGCACAAGAAAAAGCTAAGACATGAATTTCGTCTACATACCTTATTGCTGCATTTATTCCAACAAAGAGCATTGTTTCCCATCCATCAAAATTCATGCTATAAACCATTATTAAACGCATTAGAAAACTGAGGACAAGACACATAACTTCATTTTTTTTAATGAGTTGGGTCCTAGGGCCCATCAGGCCAAGGCAGGCCTCGAGGAGCAAAGAGTGCTTACAGAGGTACTTACAGATTGTCCACCAACAAAATCCTCACATCAGCGGGATTCGAACCCACAACCTTATAATTATGAGTCAAACCCCTTTACCAACTGGACCAACCTTTGTTGGCTACATAACTTCAATATTATTATTAGGGATTTATAAATTACTTAGCTTTAACTCCTAACTTTGTCATAGTATTTTTCTAGCTTCTAATTGTAGCCTTTACTCTTATTTTTTATCAACAAGAGGGAAATCTTCATCCTAAACGTCAATTTATTTCTCCTTCGTTTTATTTGTCAAAGTTCTAGCACTGGCATTGGGAATTCACTGAGATAGTTATGCTTCAGAATGGAATTATGATCTTACCAAATCGAGAGAGAATCTACAGCGATCACTGCATTGTCGAGGCGGCCAGTAAGAACAACAAGGCTCATCATATACCAGATCTCAAGGCAAAGCATTACAGCTGATTCAAGGGATAGCCTAACAAAAGCCCAAATATCCTTAAATGCTGCCCATGAGAATCCATGCCCCCCTTCCTTGCACCAAACTACAACATAAACAATTTGACCCAGTGAAATCCCCCAATTAGTGATGTCATACGCCACAGCAGCACCGGTTAATCCCCAATCGAATGCGTATATGAAGAGCCATAACAACCCAATGTGCAGAAGAAGAGCCACAAAACCAATCCAGGCAATCACATTAACCTTGCTTTGAGCTTGAAGAAACTTTTGGGTTGGAAAATGATGGCTAGTGAGAAAAACTGAGGAATTACTAATATAGTGAACTTTCCAGCTAGATCAGCTATCTCTTTCTGCTGGCTCTAGAAGTTCCAATATTGGAGCAGAGAAGATGTAAATTGGCAAGAATAAAAGGCAGGTGACCCATAGGATTATCCATGAGCGTTGCATGTAAACACCAAGCAAGTAAATTTGTCCAGCACCAAATGCTTGACCACAGAGTGTCTCCAATGCACTTCCCATGCCAAGCTACAGGTTTTGTAGAGTTAGTTCAGATTCTAAACCTAGTAAAACAACTTTCAATACATCAATTGTAAAGTTTTACATTGGTATAAAAAACTCATCTTAAAGTGCGTATAAAAGTTGGAAAATTTGAAAGTGGAATATAAATTAGGGTAAAGGTGTAATTTAACAAAAAGAATTTCCGTGAGGAACTTTTGGTACAAAAAGGTATTTGATAGTGTTTAAATGCCAAGTATTTTTTAAAAATGGTGTGAATTCAACAACTTTATGTAAGACCAAATGGTGGTTACTTTTTTATTTGGTAGGCCCCACTTGATATCCACATCACTCTTACTCTCTCATGGAAAGTGCTTTTTTCACGTCTCACTTTTAAAAGTGAGACGTGGAAAACCTATGGGATATATTTTGCACGTCTCACTTTTAAAGTGAGACGTAGATACTATAATTTTTTTTTTAAAAAAAGGTTTCCTCGTCAAAGATTGATTTTTTTGGTCGTCATTTCCAAAATTGAAACTGTGTGGATTCGATTTTACGGTTTCCAAAATTCATCGTTTTTCATTGTGATAAGAGTACGTTGATTTGTAAGGTGCTCATCTGATTGTCTTGCGTATTGAAAGTTTGAGACTTTTTGTTTAGACTGCTAAGGTGAGATGGCCTGGTCTATTTGACGGCATGGATTTAGCCACTGAGGATTGGATTATCAACTAGATGCATGCGGTTAGTATTTCTGGATGGTTTCAATTTGGTTTATGCTGTGGATTTTGGCTGCTTTACTTTGATTAAGTATGTTGTTGATTCTGTAATTTGGCTGAAAATTTATAATCATTGGAGGCATAATGGGAGGGAAAGAAGAAAATGGCTTTAATTTGCTAGAAGTTTAGATAGTGAAGTGATGCTTTATGTTTTGGAGTATTTATTTTGTCAAATATCAGTAACCCCTAATAAGGATCGAAACTTAGCTGTGTTTCAACCTTCAATACTTCGATGGATCTTTGATTCCTTCAATTCTGTTTCAACCTTTGTATGTAAACTTAGCTGTGTTTTCTTCAAATATTTGGTCAGTTCATTCATCTGCGTTGCTTGAATTTATCATATCAAAATTTCTCAAGCATTTTCTGAATTGGGGTTAGTTGAAAATTTTGGTCAATTGTATCTGAGGCCATTTTTCTTTTCTTTTCTTTTTTTTCTTTTTGGCCGGTCGGGAGGTTTTGGGGTTAGAGAATGTGTATTTGGACAATTTGCTAGACTATTGATCATCGCTTTCAATATTGGATACCTTCTCATCCTTTCTGATTCTCTCAAAAATTTTCAAGACAAGTTATGATTAAGGATTTATGTTTGTTTTCTTTTAGATATGGATTTATGTTTGTTTTCTTTTAGATATGTTTGAAATATTTTTCCTTTTTGAGATTCTGGAGGTTAAATTAACATGTTAATTCGATGATGAAGTTACTATACTTATCAATCATCTCAGGAAGGTGCAAAAAGCATTAATTTTGCGTATATGTTACATTTCAATCCTTGTAATGTACTCATTGTTTCTGTGATCGATCAGCTTTTAGAATTTGCTGGTTTTTGCAGGGAATATTGAAGACATTTCGAACATACCTGGGAAGATTACCTTTGTGGAATCAAAAACTCTTAAGGGCTGGGAGGCTCCAACCATTGTGGATACAGGTCTAACATGTTCTTTCTTTTCACATTTAATCAAAATAATACTTTTCTGTTTATGCTAATAAATTTGTCATCATTTAGATGAGAAAGGAACATTCATAGTAATGAACTGATGCTAATATTTCTGGATAGTGGGGGATGGATGGGAAAATGGAAATGAAAGTCACATTAGTTCTCTTGGTTGAAGCAGTAGATTACTCACTAGAAAGCTTTATTTCTATGGAGTGATCTTGTTTAAAAGGAGGTTGTACTATTAATTTTGGTGATTGCACTTAAGAATATGCTTGTTATAATACAACTCTACCTTTTTGTTTTTGACTGATTGATGATAGGGAAAGAGATAATGCTATACACTTGTAATGCTATTATTAGAAAACCTGACAGTAAAGCTATAAAAAATTGCACTTGAGTTTCTCCAAAATAAATAAGAAAAAGTAAGCAGCTTTCTAAATGCTTTACATGCAATCATATTTTGAACTTAACAGAGCGGATGCTTACCTTATTGCCTTATGCAATAAGAAGAAACTAGTGACAGGTAGAAGTTATATGAATTATATGCACATTTAGCATTTGTTTCTACTTTCTTTATAACCTTGAAAGGAGTCTTCCTGGTTCTTGTAGTGATATAGGTGATGTGTTATCGTATTGTTTTCAGGTCGACACTGTGGCTTATCACCTATCAGCTCTTAAGGACTTGTTCCCTAAAGGAATCAATCTCCTCTCGCTGTTTTCTGGAATTGGTGGTGCCGAAGTAGAGCTTTACCAGCTTGGCATTCCTCTTAAGAATGTTGTTTTAGTTGAGAAATCAGAGGAAAATAGGAGCATATTCAGTTGAGTCATCTCTCTTCTTTGATTACTATCATATTTTAGACTTGGTCAAAAATATAATAGCCAAAGATCATTGATTCTTGTGAAAAGATCACCTCTGTATAAGTCAGTGACTATGATCACTTTTGTTTATTATGTGTATGTAATTGGAGTATTGGACTAATATTTGTTTAGCTATAAATAATAAAATTAGTTCATTTTTTTCATTTTAAGTGTTGTATTTATATTATTTCGATAAAATATTGGGGTTTTTTTTAGATTGAGGTTAATTATCCTAATTAAAAAAATGTCAATTTTTTTTAAAAAGACTTTTCACGTCTCTTATTTGAATAAGAGACGTGGAAAGTTTGCATTGGCCACTTTCCACGTCTCATTTTTGAAAAAGAGACGTGGAAAGTTGGCACTGACCACTTTCCACATCTTATATTTAAAAGTGAGACGTGGAAACATTTAAAATGAGACGTGAAAAGTTCCGACTTTCTACGTCTCCTCCATCCACGTCCCACCAAAAAGAGACGTGAAAAGTCCAAAAAAAGAGACGTGAAAAGTGTTTTTTGTAGTAGTGTACCCAGTAATCGAACTCTCGCCAAAGTGGTCAAAAGTCCAACCCCTTCGCCAGTTGAACCAACGGATGATGGGTTCCTTTTCCTTCATTTTCTTTCTTAATAACCAGTAAATCTTTTTTCAATGGTTCAGATTTAGTGTTTATAATATCATTATTGAATATCAAGATAATGGTGCAGTTGAATTTGCACCATTTTTAAAGCATAATTAGTATTTAAACATCATCTAATACTTTTTTGTGTCATACACTCCTCACAAAAATTTTTTTGGTAAAATTATACATTTGCCTTGTAAACTACTCAGTTATCTTTTGTGTAGTCATGGTGAAGATTGCAAGCTCAACTTTGTGTCAATAATTAAAGGGGAAAATTTTAGTGAATCCCCTCTCATATAATTTAATGTCAAACAATCCCCATAAAATTTTGACATATCACTGCACCCCTGAAGGGGAAAATAAAATAAAACCTTGAGACTAAATGACTTAATTACCCTTGTATCATTTGTAAGATATATATGAGAATTTCCAATACAAATATATGATTTTCAACATAAATAAAGGTATTTCCAAAACAATAAATGAATCCAAAACAATAGTAGTTATAAGAATATATGTTATTTACAAGATAAATATAGGAATTTCCAAGACAAATAAGGAAAAAAGCATGTTGGCCAAAAAAAAAGTAAGGAAAAAAGCATATTTGTGTGCCCTGAAAATACCTTTATGTGTGTAAGAAAAAAAGCATATTTGTCTTGAAAATTCTCTTATTTGTTTTGTAAATGACACATTTTCTTGAAACTACTCTTATTTTTTTAAAAAAAAGATAAGTGTAGTAAAGTCTTTTTAACTCTCAAAATTTTATTTCATTTTAAGAGGTGTAGTGATGTTTCAGAATTTTACGAGAGTATTCGACATTAAATTGTATGAGAGACGGTTAACTGAAATTTTACCATATTTAAAGGATATGGGTCCCACATCCTGTCCATAGCAATCATGCATCACAGTAGAATTATAGCAAATAGGTTTCTGGTAATACATGCAACGCTTAAAGATTGAAAGCAAATCAATAAAGGGAAAATTTTATTGTAGAACCACTGTAGTAATTTAATGTCAGATGAGGATCAAAAAAATCTGAAATTTCACTGCAGGACCAAGGTCCTTAAATGAAAAAAAATTGTTGTGTGAAAAGACCTAAAAGCCCTTGTGAATTAATTTCAGATAGGGACCTGTGCAAAAGTCTTCTGACGCTGACTGCTGACACGCTGACGCTGACAACGTACTTCCTCGTGTATATGGCGATTTCCTTGTGCATATGGCGATTTCCTTGTGCATATGGCGATTTCCTTGTGCGTGGCCTGGACATAGCACATTATAAGGCCAATTAATTACTCCTTGTGCATATGACGATTTCCTTGTGCATATGGTCATTTCCAGGCCACGCACAAGGAAATGACCATATGCACAAGGAAATCGCCACGCACAAGGAAATGGCCATATGCACAAGGAAATGACCATATGCACAAGGAGTAATTAACTGGCCTTATAACGTGCTATGTCCAGGCCACGCTCAAGGAAATGACCATATGCACAAGGAAGACCATATGCACAAGGAAATGGCCATATGCACAAGGAAATCGCCATATGCACAAGGAGTAATTAATTGGCCTTATAACGTGCTATGTGCAGGCTACGCACAAGGAAATGCCCATATGCACAAGGAAATTGCCATATGCACAAGGAGTAATTAATTGACCTTATAACGTGCTATGCCAGACCACGCACAAGGAAATGACCATATGCACAAGGAAATCGCCATATGCACGAGGAAGTATGTTGTCAGCCAAGGAAGTACGTTGTCAGAGTCAGCGTGTCAGCGTCAGAGGTCAGGTCTTTTCACAAGGGCTTTTAGGTCTTTTCACACAACAATTTTTTTTTATTTAAGGACTTTGGTCCTGCAGTGAATTTCACATTATCTTCGTTATCATCCGAAGAACTCCACAGAGATCAAACTTTCTACCCCACATGGTATATCGCTTTTTAGCCATTGTAATCTAGAGAAATCTACAAAAAATAATGATAAAAACAATTTATTCAACTTCAGAAGAATATGGATTGATAGCCCAAGGGATTCAAATATAGATAACATTTCAGTCCAAAAAAAAAACATAGATAACATTCAATGAAATTAGGCCATGTTTGGAAGGCATTAATAAAGCTTAGCTTGAATTATCCAAAGTTAGAGTGAGAGAAAAAGGAAAGTAAAGACACAAAAGTAGATTGAGTTCCTCATACACTAAAAACCAGTCATTTGTACGTCCATACATCTTCCATATATACTCACTACCCTTCTGAATATAAAAGATCGAAGTCAAATACATTACTTAATTATAACATATGTTATTATATAATATGCTACATGTAATTAGATTACATATTAATTTAATTTATAAGTATGGTAAATTATTTTTAAGAAAAAAATGACAAATATAAAATACTTTAAAGTGATATATCTAGCATCCTTAAAGTATGTTTGGATTAGCTTTTGGAAAATAAGTTCTGAAAAAAAAGTTGAAAAAATCCTCTTAAAGAATAGATTATAGAGGTTGAAAAACCTAGGTTTTGAGACTGAAAAGCTATTCTGAAAAAAGATACGAACCAAAACCTAGGTTTTGAGGATGCTTGTCTATTCTGATTTTGAAACATTTGGATCCAAACCTAGGTTTCAGAAGTGAAACCAAACATTCCCTCAGTCTACCCAAAAAAGTTAACTTATTTTACACCAGCATATTCCTTTATTTTGGAGAGGCATGTAAAGGTAAGAACTAAGAAGACTAACCAAGAAGCCAAAAGAGAAGGTTCCAATAACAGAGAGAGACAGAGAAACAGCAGAGAGTTCAATTTCACCAAGATGGCCAGCGAAAATGCTGGTGAAAGAGTTGACAGAGAATTGACATAAAATGTTGATAATGATGGGCAACGCAATACGCCATAACTTGGCTAATTCAATCCAGAAAACCTCCCTAACCGCCTTCAATCCCTCCAATGGAGCATAGTCGCCGTCCTCTGCCAACACCGCCACCGCCGGAGACTGCGACTGAGCTCTGGAGATTTTGAGCAGAGGATCACGCGCCTCCATATATGTGAGAGAGAAGCCATGAAGAAAACAGAGAAAGAGAAGAAGGAATCAATGAAGGAATATATCATGTATAACAGAGTATACTATCATTTTTGCTATGTTGTTGCAGTCTATTATATATATATATATATATATATATGTAACAGGGCTTAATAAATGCATTAGCCTGCGGTGCTGTCTTCTTCTACGCCTACACTCAATTTTCTTTTGTTTTTGACACACAAAAGCTGCTATAAATTTTGCAGGGTATGGTAGATGGGGTAATATACATTATAGAATTGCCAACTACACTCAATTATTTTTTGTTTTTGACACATAAAAGGTGCTATGAATTTTACAGAGTATGGTAGATGGGGTAATATACATTATAGAATTGCCATATGTCATATATGTGCATGCCTCGTTCGACACGATATTTGCACTAATCATGTAACGTCAAAAAAAATCATGAGTACTTTAATATGATATGGAAAAAATCAAGACTTTACAGTGTTACATTAAATTAGAGTCTTTTTGGGGTGTTTTCTTATTACTGGACAGACTATAACGTGCTAGATAAGAGAAGATTTTGCATAAATTTAGATCGCCACGTCATTTTCTATTTGATAAATAGGTATACATCAAATCACATCATTTAACTTGAGAAAATTAAAGAGTAAGAAGAGAAATTTTAGATCGAGAAAATGGTGAGACTAATTTATTCAAAGGTTACCAACAAGCGTTGGGTACACTGGTAAAGGCAACTGACATACCCCAGACGAACGTGAGTTTGAACCTTGGAGCTACACTTGTTGGGAGGGGTTACCCGCCTTTGATGCAAAACACTTTACATGGGTATGCCTACCATATAACACCACTCCAAATTAGTTGGTTGCCCCGAATTACCTAATCCAGTTGAGAAGGTCAGAGACTCATAAATAGATGCCGGATACCGGGGGGAATCCAGGTTTGGGAGTCAAAGGCCCAACCTGTCTGTTGTTACAAAAAAAAAAGGTTATGGTGCATTTTGGCCAATTAAGTCTTGACCGAGGAGCGTCTGACACAATTAAATTTTAGAAGGTTCTTGTATGCCTATAAACTTTAAAATGGGGCTATTTTGCCAATATCATTAGAAAGCACTTGACAGCATCCATTTTCTGTTGATGTGGTGTGACATGGTGGAGTATTTATGCATACTTAGCGTGACAAGGTGGAGTATTTGTCCTGATGTGACGTGACACGTGGAATATTTGTGCTGACAGTGTCACGTCCCATCAGCATAAATGGAGGTCATTGAGTGCTTTTTAACGACATTGGACAAAAGCCCGATTTTAAAAGTTTATTTGCATACAATAATTCTTTAAAACTCAATTGTGTCAAAAGCTTCTTGGCCAACACTTTATTAGCCATAATGCACCTTAACCATTTATTAAATGTCATATAAGTTTTAATGTTATATTAAATAATGTGATTTAATGTATTTTAATTGGACAAACCATAAGTAAAAGTAAAATAGGAATTAAGACTTTACATAACAAAATTGTAACTAGCGCTCAAATGTAAGGCATCAATGCCTCATTAGTTACTTTTCTTTATTAATAATTGAATTCCAAAGTTGAATTACATTACTCCATCCGATTCTAATTACAATATTAAGTTGACTTTTTTTGTGGATATTAAAGAAGCAAAATATAACACTTAATTTTAATATATACTATAAGTAATTAGATTATACATTAGTTTATAAGTAAAGTGAATAAGTTTTGAGAAAAAAAAGATAAGTATAAAAAATTTAAAATGATTTATTTTGCATCATTAGTTTTCCCAAAAAAAATCAATTTAATCTTATAATTAGGACCGAAAGAAGTATTTCGAAAGGGTCAAATTAGACAGTTTTTTACCTGTAAAGATTAATTTATCAATCTTAGTCAAATTTACTTGCTTAACTTTCGAATCTTACTTCTTGAGAATTATTATTTGATAATAAGCACCGAATTGAGTGTATAATTTTGTTCGTTTTAATAAGTCTTTTTAACTAATTCTCATGTACGACTATAGCAAGCAGTGGTAGTTATGCCATTAAATATACACAAATTTGATCAATCTTTTCAATTTTACCCTTAACTAAAAGTGAATATCAAAATACTCCCTCTGTTCCTAAATATAAAACATATTTACCTAATATAATTAGGTTAAGGATGTTGATTAAGTTAGTTAAAATCACATGATATTACTAAAACACCCTAACCATCTATCTTTATTCCCAAACCACTTCTCTTGCTTATTTATTATTATGAAGTATCAATAAGGTTAATTTAAGAAAAAGTTAACAAAAAACAGAATGAGGTTTTATATTTAGAAACAAACACATCTTTCTAAATAGGTCTTATAATTAGGAATGGAGTGAGTAGTATTTTATATACCCTCTTTCTACGTTTATCAAATTCCCTCTCATATTCTCTATTTCCAACACATCTAATAGAAGCAAAATTGGAAAATACACATTAATTACTCCCAAAATAGACTTATGATAAGAAACAATTTTTTTTAAAAAATATATTCATAAATAGGAACGAAGTGGTATAATATATAAATTGAGATATATAGAGTACTCCCAACGGTCCTAAATATATGACCTATCTAGAGAGGTAAATTTGGTCTTAAATATAAGACATCTTTCAGATTTTTCTTATGTTTATTGTTATTCCTCAATAATAATCAAACAAAAAAGGGGAGCGTGAGAATAAAGATAGATGGTTGTGTTGCTTTGATAATATCATGTGATTTTAACTAACTTAACCAGCATCCTTAATATAAAAGTAATTAGATTTTATATTTAGCATCAAGTGAGTATAAAGGATGGGATTTGGGAACGCTTGGCTACGTAGCTGTCTATGTGTTTGAATCATGGAGTAATTTTCAAAATATTTCTCCTTAGATAAAGACGTTAAAAGAAGGTAGGTAAGATTTAAAAAATCATGACATTAAATTGAAAATAAAATTTCAAAATGGTCGTTTCATAGTACATGGGTTTGGTTTTTTCCGTAGTCTGAAATTTTTTTATTTACATGGTGGTAACATAACTTCTTTTTATATGATTAATGTTATCACTGTGACAGTGGTAACATTATGATTTCTTTTGTTTTGGAGTTTTTTGCTGTTCTTTTTATTATTCTCCTCAATGTGTGCTTGGATAATATTTTTTAACAAAATACCTGTAGGATCAAGATGTTACATTTTATAACCTTTCACTGTGAAAGTGGTAACATAACTTCTTTTTAAATATTGAAAATTGGTTATAAATGCCTGTTTAACAAATTAATTGGGAATTAGATATAACACTCACACATAACAATCATATTTAAACACATATAATTTCCTATTTCCCCATTAATTTGATAGACGAGGATTTATCCTCAATATCCCTTTTTAAATTAAACATAAGAATTTTTATTTCATGATCCTATATATCAAGGACCATTCAACCCACTTGCACATGTAATCTAATACTCCTTCCGTTCCTAAATATAGGGTCTATTTGGGGAGTTGAGCTTGTTCATAAATATAAGACCTCTTTCTATTTTTTTAACATTTTCCCTAAATTATCCCTATTGATGTTCCTAAATAATAGACAAACAAAAGAATGATGGTAGGAATAAAGGTAAGTGGATTAAGTGTTTTGATAATATCATACGATTTTAACTAACTTAACTAATAACTTTAATCTAATCGAGTTAGGTAAATAGGTATTATATTTAATAAAAGATGGAGTATTTTTTTTTTTTTTGGTCAAGCACATGTAATCTAATATTAACACCATGTATTGTATGAGAAATTTTTGAATGAACATGGAGTGTCACAGCCATTTATGGTATGTCCAATTCAAAATTTACCAAATTATATCATTTATTTAATCTCACATGAAAACTTACTCAACAATTGATAAATTAGCTCCACCGTTTTCTCTTCTTAAAAATTACTCTTCCATCTCCCAAGTTAATTTTCTCTTTGGTATTAAATGATGGAGGAAATCTTACATAAACCTAGAACATTACGTCATTTATCTGTAATAATGGTTGTATTAACAAGTTATCTTTGCATTATTTGGCTTAATTTTAGTATTTGCATTTTGTATAGATATTTTATTATATGTTTTGTTGATTGCAAACAATGCCAAAAAAGTCAACCAAACAAAAATGATTACCAATGGAGTAATAAAAATGAAGTAAATTAAGCTGACGAGAATGATCATAAATATTTGGATATGTTAATTAAATCAATTGAAGATAATTAATACAACTGTATAGTGAATTTTTTTAAAAAGAAAACACAATCATCACACTATTGGTTCGGACAAATGTGACACCATTTAAACCTTCTCTAGCAACGATGAGAGTTCATGTAGCGGTATCAACCCGATGCCTTAAATTTTACGTCTATTACTAATGGAATTTATGATCATTTTCTTTATTTTAAGAATCCACCAAAGCATGTTTTGTCCCACTATAGAATTTAGGTGATTTAGCTGTCTTTTGACCATTCTTATTATGTTCTCAAATCTTTTATTTCTTTTTTTCTTAGAAAATAGAATGCGTTATTGGTTTCTGAAAACCAAGGTTTGATGTGGAGTTAGAGGTGACTGTATAGAGATAATGCATAATGCAAGATATAAATAGTAAATTTCCACAGAAAAATATTGGGTGTGACTTATTATTGATGACTGATAATAACATTACACAATAGTAGCAATGGGGGTGAAAAATTATGGGTAATGATGCTGTCAATATAGTTTTAGTAAATGTCCGTTGGGTGGCTTAGGAGAAGATATAGTTGAATATTAAAATTGATACTCTTTTATTTTAAATTGCTATATTTCTTGTAGACTTAATGTTTTTATTTTGTTTTGTTTTAGGAAATGTAACGATTGGTGCAAGATGTCTCTTTAGTTTAATTAATTTCATATTGATGAGATATCCACCTAAAAACTTTGATGAAAATATACGGTTCAAATGATATATGGGGAAGACATGGATACCAAGGAACCAAAGAATTGCACCAAAGGGAACATGGATACCAAGGTCCTGAAGAATTGCACCAATGTATGTCTGATCTGAAAGGTTTTGCTAAAGGATAAGGACTTTTTATTATTTGAGATATATTATTTTATTACTATAATTTTATTAATATAGCTTTTATTGTTTAACAAATATTTTTATTTTTTTTTCACAGGAAGATAACATAAGCTGATGAGCCTCGTTTTATCCATTTTTGTGTGTGATGAAAAACGGATACATTTTTTGTTTGATGTTTATGTCCTCCCTTGGGTAGAAAAGAATTTGGACATCAACTGTTTGAAGGCAATAGTGGACCTTGATAGTCGTTCAATTAAAGTGGAAGTGGTGGGAATTAGTTTCTTTTAATGTACATTTTAAAAAAATTTTGTGAAGATGAGGATGATAAGGCAAAAAAGAAGGTGTTGGAAGAGGCGAGCAAGGTGAAGGTGAAGGAAGAGGAGGCAAAGCAGGAGAGTGGACAAGTAGCTGTCATTGTGATTGAAACATAAGGAATGGATTAGAGTTGAGTCAATTGCATTTTGGCATAGTTGTTGATACCACTACAATGTTCATCTGGATGAGTCTTAGAGTTAGGTAAATAATCTCTTGCACTTTTGGTGCAGTGCTTTCCAATGTTTGAAAATTCTAATTATTCTATTAATTTATGGGTATTTGGTTTCCTTTACGAATCGAATATGAATTGTATAATGGCATTTGTATACTTATCTTGGAAACAATGATTAAATATATTTGTTCTGATGATGCAAGCAAATCCGATTACAATTAAAACCTAACAGATCAATTTACCAAAAAAAACTCAGAGATCGCACGTTTTAAGGAGATATCCTAAAAAGGATATATTTTAATTCTACATATTTAGGACCAACGGTCACATTCTGTCTGATTTGAGTGTTGATTTCTAACACTTATAATATAATCGTAAACCTTGCCTTCAACACTATTTGATCTAAACATTAACGACTTGTTATTGATCTTTTGATTATCCAAAATTAGTCCTTTGAATGGTTAATTGGATTATTAGATTTATGTCAATAAGCCTCATTCACTGGGTAAGCAATTGTTACTTATAGATAATAAATTTCTTTTTAATAATTAATAACTTGCCTTAATATTTCTCTTTTTATAGAAATGGTATCAGACCTGGTGCCCTTAAATTTTACATTTATTGCTAATTGAATTTATAATTATCTTATCTTGATTTTAGGAATCCATCAATGTTGAATTAAATGAAAAATTTATTATTAGGATATTCTTTTTCTTGCTAACAAATTATTAATGGCTCTTTGCACTTTTTTGTTAGGCAAAATTTTTGTACTTCCATTTTTTTCAACCTTGATATATCAATTGAAGAAACTAAAAAAAAAAAGAAAATTCATTTAGCAAGTTTTTTGTTTGTTTATTTATAAATAGTGTTGGAAAACCAGAAAAAAGAAAAATTTTATTCCATGTTTTTTAACATTTTTGTTTCAACCTTTTTTCTTTATCACATTTCATCTTCATTGGAATTTATGCCCCATCTTAGACCAACATCAACGCTTAAAAAAGCTACTCGTGTTGCTTGGAAGTTGATTATACTCCATGTGTTTTGCATTACGTACATTCGTAACTTCCCTACCTGTTTTTGAGTTTCTTTGTTTCTTTGTTTTTTGTTAGATCCTTCTCCACTTAAAATGGCACCATTTAATATTGCATGTAAGATGGTAATATATATGCTGAGCATTTATTTTTTTCTTTACAAAAAAAAAAAAAACAAAGCTTCATGGTTAGTGTTTGTGATAATGGATATCATACAATAAAAAGGTAACATATTTTTGTGGAATAAAAGAATTGATAAATAAATCTAAATGGGAGAGAGAAGAAAACTATTGCACCCTAGGAGAGCACAAAAAATGTGCAAGTTCAAGTAAGTTGATAAATGTAACAAGATATTCTGCAAGGACACTCGCATTTGCAAGAGTCTGCAACTTGATATGAAAAAGAAGTTTCCTAGAGCCTATAATTTTCACCAAGTCCCTCAGTAAATCCCTTAGTAGTATAACTCTTTAACCAATTCAAGATCTCCCACGAGGACGAAAAGTAAAAATTGCTTGATGAAGATTTGGAGCCCGAACTTTCAACTCAAACAAAATTCTGAATCAATCTCATATAGTGCCTAATAATCTTGAAGTAAAAGCTAAGGAAGAAGATTTCCTAATCCAAGCAGTCCATCCATGCATGATTTCATTAGAGATGACATTGATTTTGTCCAAAGCATAGGGGTAGTTAGAAGGGACTTGACAACTTGAACTCATAAAATCCTGTATGAAATAATGGGGATCCAAATTAACCTTTGAGTGCACGGTTTGGTTTCTTTTCTTCCATAGATTTAGGAAAATAATGATTGTTTCACAGAATGAGTCATTGTTCTCATTAAGAGAACAAAACATATTCCTTAGCCAAGCTGCAACATCCCACTGCAGAAATAGATCAATCTGAATACCAAATGCCTCAAGAATTTCCAACAAGCAAAAAAGCTTCAAAGTAGGGGAGCTCACGGGACGGGACGGGACCGGGACGGCCGTGTCCCGTCCCGTCCCGAACTTGTCCCGGTCTCAATCGGGGACGGGACGGGAAAATCCCAAAAGATTTTTTTCTATTGAAAACAGGTGCTGAAAAAAAAATATGGCCCTTTAGGCTTTTAGCAAACGAAGAAATGGGCTTAATATTGATCCCAAAAATCTATCTTATATATATAATAAGCCTAAAAATAATGATAACACATCTAAATTGGGTTTAAAATATTAATACATAAACTTTAAATTAAAAACATGTCTTCAAATGTGAGGTGCTACACGTAGAGCATAGTGGAAGTGAACAGACAATTTGAGATCAATGCATAGTTGGAACTTAGGGTAGTATTTTTTTTAAAACAATAATGACATATATGCTCACACATGAGACATATAACACATGTATTATTTTGAAAAAAAAAATAGACACACACATATATATTCGGGACGGGACGGGATCGGGACGACCCTGTCCCGAATCCCGTCCCGAAGATCTACTTTGTCCCGTCCTGAAAGTTTTCGGGACGTGACAATCCCATCCCGAAACGACCGGGACGGGAAAATCTTGAACACCCCTACTTTCAAGACAAGAATTTCCATATGAGTATTAAATATTTGTATGGAAAGTTGGCTGCCATGAGTTGCTACATCTTTCATAATTTATGGTTAAGGATCAATTAAATCTGCTGAACTAATACCCCTCCAAAGCTATTTTTTTTGGGTATAAAAGAATTAAGAAAAATTACAAGAGAGTCCATTGCTAAATGATATTGTGTGTGTGTATACATAGATATATTAATCCTTTTGGAGTGAATGGAAATAAAAGTAGTGGGCTTTCCCAAGATTTACTACTGGGTATGGTGGGCCTTAGCCGATCACCCATGACTATATTGGGCTCAGTTCCGTATAATATGATATCCCCAATTGATTGCATGAATGACAAGAAAAAACCCAACATTTTTTTTATCAACAAAAAATCCAACATTTTGAAGTTCACTCAATAAAATAAAAGGAAAATCATTTTACACATACCTATACTTTTTCGTTTGATTTGGTGCCTATATATGTTTTTATTAATTAACTACTTTCGTTGGCCAAAAAAAAAATTAATTAACTACTTTGATTTTATTTTGTCAGTACCACTAGTCCTTTTAAATTTACTCTGTTCGCACCATCACCCAGATATAGAAGCTAATAATACTCATAAAACAAAGTCAAATGATTTAATCAAGAGAGAAAGTGCACAAATGTCAAACTAAAAATTCAAGAAAAGCGTTAGTGGCCTCGTGGTATAGTGGCAAGAGCTCTTTTAAAGTAAAATGTTGTAAGTTTAGTATCACTTGTAATCACATGTCGTTAGCACCTACTTCCCCTTCAATTTTTTTTTTTTAAAAAAATTGAATAGAGGTATACGTATATACAAAACATTTGTCCTATCATAAAAACATCACGTCAATGCTTATTATTTAGGATGGGAAAACGTGGAATAAAAGCTTTCGGATTATATCTTGAAGGGAACAATTTATTTAATGATTTTTTATTTTTAAAAATTGATATATAAACAAACAATGAATCTTTAAATCTCTTTCAGTACCGGAAACTTTAATGGTATAAGTTTTATTATTTTTTTTTGGCCTATGGGGTATAATGTTGCTTTTGAAAAAGTACTGTTGTCAGTGTCACGAAATAGACCATTCATGAGAATTAATTTTCATCATGATTTCTAATTATTCATCCGGATTCAGACAAAGTTATTTACAAGACAACAATTAACGAAATATATTTAATATGAATTAAAAAACAGTAGTTTCCGTTATTTCGTTTCTCAGTTTTTTTATGTTTATAGTATGAAATTAATAGTACTATTTTCAATTAATTTTAAGCTAAATTGCATTTCAATTTATTAATCTGGTAATCCGATAATAGACAATTATTTGAAAAGTTAAATCATAAAATCCAACCTTTTTAAAACAAATCCAAGTTACATCCTAGTAGTAACTCAAAGCATCATGTGTAACTGTAATATAGAAATTCATAATTTCTCATATAATATTTGTCTCTTTGATATGGAGAGATAACTTTTGGAAGTACAACGAGTTAGATTTGTCAATTGTTTGTATATCTGATAATATAATAAAATATCGGACTACAAATTAATTGAAATAAGTGAATTAATACTTCTTTTGAATTGAATCAGTGATAAAAGGAATGGTTCTCAATACTTATTTTCATAAGAAACAAGTAACATTCCTCTATTTTAACCGGGTTCCAACTTTTCCAACATTCTCCAAAACTTGAACCAAGTTGATTTTTTTAAGAAAAAATCAATCTCCTTTTTTCTCACTTTCTGAAACTTTATTAGTACTACCTCGCCGTTTGATTCTATCTCTCTTCTTATTGTTGTATGAGAGGAGCATTTATGAATGAATGAGAGAAGGTCCACTTGCCATCATCATCTTCATTGAGCTGCTTTTTCAAATGGCTAATGGCAGCACTCTTTTTGCTTAAAAGTCTGCTCTCACACACTTCACTCTCTGTTTTTTGTGCACATTTCTAGGGAAAAAGACACTGTACCTCACCCCATTCCAAATAAATGAATAATGCTGCACCCTCCCTTTAAATATATCTCATCATTTCCTATGAAATATAGACTAATAATTGCATTACTAAATTCTTTTTGCAATCCTAATATGAAGTTCATAGATTTAAAAATGATGAATATCTCTCTCTCTTTTTATATATAATGAAAAGAGACGAATTATTCAATAAATTAAATTTAATGCAGTCTTTTTCAAAACAAAACATTTTTAGAGTACAGAGAAGAGGTATGCATTTGTGGCAAACATTTAAAAAATGTAGCAAAATACTTGTCATTAAAAAGCTTATGGACCACCATTACATGACCCACTCATATTACATTTGATGAATAAAAAATATAAAAAATAAATCATTTAAACGGGGACAGACACAAATAATTAAGGAATAGAATGAGAAATTATCTGTTAAGGTGTAGGTTGGAATCTCCCTGAAAGTATTCAAAATCTTTTAGTGGGGATTCCTTTTAAAGTAGATCCTTTGACGCTGATGAAGGAGTAAGTTGAAAATCTAGTTAAATTATAACTAGATAAGAATGTTTATCTTCAAGATTTTTTTTTTTTGGTATGAAAATGTTTCAGAAGTTACCACTATGCTTTTATAATTAATACTCTAAACTTGTCTGCACTGATATCTTTAGCATGCCTTCCCCACTTTACCCAGGAGGACTGGTAACTCAAATTTTTAATCAAATTTATTAGCAAAAACTTCATTGTACATGTTAAAAGATTTTTGTAAGAAAATTTAAGGTAGGCACGGGCAAATACAAGGAAAAAGTACATGTTTTTTTTTTTTTTTTTTGGTGCGGAACCTCTATTACATGCTCTCTATATTTGGTCTTCATTTACATTAAACGACATAATTTTGAAATAAAACAAAGGACTGGTGTGAGAAAGACATATTACTACATACATTTGTAACAATATGCAGTTAGAGGCTAAAAGCCTCAAATATGAATTATAAAGGGTGTCAAAGTCGTTACAAAACCCATAAGCCAAAGCCTGTCAAGTGTTTGCAAGTGCTAATCTCTGAAGTTTTAGATGATGATAAAAGAGGAAGACGCTTGTGATTATGACCTTTGAGCATTTAGGAATCTCCATGGGGTATGGAGGTCAGTGATGAGGCTCGGCCTTGGCAGTTAAAAACTTTGTTGATGAACATTCTTAGAGCGGTAAAATAGACCAGACGAGTGGGTGAGGATCAAGTCTCTCATCTACAGATTACTCGAACGGCCAAGATTATAATTTAAAGTCAATGGTTGGGATTTTATTTTGTTTCAAAATCACATCATTTTATGTAAATTGGGATAGAATGGAGGGAACTACTTGTAGTGGAGATGTGCCACAATGTATATTCTTAGCAACCAAAAGTGAGGAAACACTTTTCATTGTTTTGCCATCACAAATGATAATACTCACTCCATTCCTAAATATAAAACATATTTAAAGATGTTAGCTTGTTCCTAAATATAAAACATCTTTCTAATTTTTCTCAACTTCTCCCCCCAAAGTATCCATATTGATGCACTGACTTAACGGCCATTTGTGGTCTTCACCGTAAGCGTACGGGTCGTCAAACTGTAGTGTAGTGAAAAGAGTGTCATTCCGCAAGGATTATGCTTTGAGTCAGTTAATCAGTACTAATTGTTTACTTAATTGGAAAAGAGTATGAAAATTTGTTGGAAATCAAGTTCGAGATAAATTCAAATTGCGAATGGAATTAGAAGGACAAAAAGATGTTTGCAAAAATTCTTAACCAATGGAATAAAAGCCTAGGGTCACTTATAGAGCCGGTAATACGGGTCGAAGCCCGTGGGCCAACCCGAAACCCGTAAAAAAAATATGGTTATGGGTTTGAAAAAATAGGGTCCATATTAAAATGGGTATTTTGGGCCCGAACCCGTCAAACCTGAGCCCGTGACGGGCTAACCCGTTAAACCCGTGGGCTAACCCGAACCCATTTTCCTTTTTTCTTTCTTTTTTTTTATTTTAAAACAAAATCAAATTAAACCCTAATAGTCTAAAGTAATACCATTCCCTTCCTGACTTCCTCACTCAGTCACTCACCTTCCTTCATCTCACTCTCATATTGGAATAAATATCAGGTTGATCGTTTAACTATGGTAGAAAGAATTTAACTACACTTTATAAAAAGCTCTACCATGGTTAAAAGAGAACAACATCACTTTATAAAACATTAACCATGATAGAAAAATGACAAAATATAATTTTTTAAAATACTATCATAGTTAAAATGGATTAACCTCGGTTGTAACATCCTGATTTTTAATTAGTATAATTTAAACAGCTTTAAGAAATAATTATTTATGATAAATAAGATTTATTGAATATTTACTGGAGTAAATGCTATTTACCCAAAATATGATTTGTTTAAGGGAAGGAGAATTAAATAATATATATATATATATATATTACAAATGTAGGAAAAAGAAAGTAAAGGAAAAGGAATATACACACACATATTACGTGCTCCTTTGTTGTATATATGTATATATATTAAAAAAAATAGAGAGAGAGGCGGAAAAGAAGAATGTAAAGACTAAAAAAAAGAAAAATTAATAAAATACAGCGGCACTTTCTCTCTTTGCAGTCTAAAATTCTATCTTATAAGTTCAAATAGGTAATTAAGTCTACTTTTTTTCAAAAAATTTTTTCATGAAAGTTATGTATAATTTTGTCTTTATAATTATGCCATTTTTGCACTGATTTGGATAAATTTTTTGGTTGGAATTTTGAGTATGTTTTGAGTTTTGATAATAGAAGATTATAGGGATATAGAGTTAAATTAGAAAATAATTTTCATCATTCAGATTTTTCATTTGATGACAGCACGAATTTGAAATCATTTTTCTTATTAAAAGCTCTATGTTTTATGCTCTAGATGTTTTTTGAACCAATGAAACTTGGGATAAATAATTAATTTGAGATATGTATTGTACTATATATTAAAGTGCTGATATTGTGTAATGTGGAACAAACTGCAGATTTGTTACTTAAGATTTTTGTTATAATAGAATTAATTTGATGATTAATTAATTAGGCAAATGAATTGTGTGGGTAATTGATGTGTAGGGATTTGTTGTATTTTGAAATATTTGAAGTTGAACAATATATTCTATGTTTTTCTATCATTATTGTTATTTTTAATGTGTTAAAAGTTAAAACTTTGAACTTGAATTTATAATCTTATGTTGTATATTTGTATTATAATTATATTGTAAACCCCGGTCCTTGAGGGGCTTATTCGAAGAAAAGAAAAAAAAGTGATAAAAAATGGCTTAAAAAATGGGCTTTTTTGGGCCCGCCCGAAACCCGAACAATATGGTCCGGGCCGAAAAATCAAGCCCATATTCAAAACGGGTTTTGTTGGGCCCGGCCCGTTTTTTCACTGGTTTTTTTGGGCCCGGCCCGAACCCGACGGACCCGCCCATATTACCAGCTCTAGTCACTTATCCCCATTCTCACTTCATGAACAATTTTTCTCCCCTTCTCTTTAACAACTAAATGAATGTATGTGTGTGTCCAAGATTCTATTTTATATGAAAAAACTTTCTCAAGACAAATTCAAATTTATACTAGCATTAATCATACAATCTCTTGTCACAATTAATGTAAGTTAAATTCTCAATCAATCTCAATTAAACAATGTTAGGTTAGTAACTATATTTCTACGTTACTAACTAACCATCCATTAAAAACCATAAACTTCAAGCCTAACATGATTTCATCTAAGTTCTAAAATAAAACACACTTTCTCAAGCCATATTTCATTTAACAAATCAAGTGGTGATCAAGAACTTGTATAATCAGAGAGCAAGATGAAAATCCACACATATATTTCATTCATTGCATAAAAAGAAAGGGAAATACAATGTTCAATCCATAAGAATGGTTCAAAGCAACCCTAGAAAGGGATTTTAGCTACACATAAATGAATCTAAAACAACAACTAAATGCAGAGAATAGTTCATTACAGAAGAAAAGAAAAGAAGAAGGCAGAAGAAGGATTGTAACCAAAAAGAGTGAAGCTCAAATCTCTTCAAAACTCCTTCAATTCAAAGCTTCAATCCTCTAATGTCTCCCAAGCCTCAAGAACAACTATAGAACCAAGGTAACTACCTCCAAGGGGGTCTGAATGTGTTATTGCAAGAAAACCTAGGTTAAATCCCTCAAAACTCGGCCCAAATTATGTAAAACGCAGAGTTTCGGGGTCCTCGCCGTGGGTGGCCACGGCGAGAACCAGAAACATGATTTTTTTTACTGCCTCACCGTGGCTCTCGTATTGGGAGGCCACGGCGAGAACCAGAGATGCATCTCCTGCGAAAAGGTTCGCCTTGGCTCTCGCTGTGGGAGGCCACGGCGAGAAACAGTGAGTGTGAATTAGTGTGAATTCTTCATTGTTTGTCTCCCGATCATTTTGCTCCTTCTTTGTTGCTTCGGGTCTTTCTTTGCTCTCACTACTTGTCCACTTCTTCCTACACAAGAAGGAAAGTGTTGATGAGTTCTAAAAATTCACTCATAAAAAATTATTATTAAGCTCAAAATTTCACATTAATGTAAATGTTTTCTTATTTATCTTTTTATATGAGTTTTGTATCCTTTTTTCAAAGCTATAGTCTCAAAAACCTGTACAAGTATAGGAAAATCACTACAAAAAAAGCATGTATTAGTAGCGGTTATATAGGTTGATTAGTAGCGGTTCCAACCGCAACTAACACTTTACTAGCGGTTTCTATTTCTACTACTAAATCGCCCGTAACAAACATTTAGTAGCGGATATACAAAACCACTGCTAAATCGGTTAACACCACTACTAATTTAGTAGCGGTACAAAAGACCGCTAGTAAACAACAAATGAAAATTTCGCTTTTTTGTTTTTAATTAGCGGCGGTTTAGCAAACCGCTACTAATGTCAAGAAAGACAAAAAAAGGTAATTTTATTTATTAGCGGCAGTTTATAACCGCAACTAAATACACGTACGTTTAGTGGCGGTAAAAAACCGCGACTAAGGATACGATGGATTTAGTGGCGGTTTAGAACCGCTACTGATGTGACATAAGTTTAGTAGCGGTTCTAAACCGCCGCTAAAGTCATCAATAATTAGTAGCGGTTGTGAAACCGCTACTAAGTAGGAAAAAATTAAAATAAAAATCAGCACGTCAAATTAAAATTGTCAACTATTTTTATCAACCAAACTGCTTTTAAGCAACAATTTACAATTTATAATTAAGAAGGTTTTTTAGCTCATGAACTTATAAAAGAATATATCGAATTAATAATTAGCAACGCAAAAACAATTTACTACAATAAAAAGAACAAATTTAATTATAAACAAAAGAAAATTTAATATTATAGTGTAAACCTGAACCAAAAATTAGAAGAGATATTAGTATACACAACAATTAAATATTACATAAAATAATTATATCTATAAAATAAAAAATTATAACAAAATTGTTAGGTGAAGGAGATGAAGGAAGACGAGGTCGGATGGAAAGAAAGAAAAAAGTTAGGAAGGAAATGAGCAAAGGCTAAAAGAAATAATGGGAGAGTGGTGGGTATTTATAGGTGCTGGAGGCGCTAATTAGTAGCGGTTTATGTGTCTTAGTGGCGGCTACTAAACGTAGCTTAATTTATTAGCGCTTTAAATAGCTACAAAATGTAGCATATATTTAGTAGCGATTCTAACCGCTACTAAATATTCGAAATTAAAAAAAAATTGATAAAAGAAATGTATGAATATTCTTTAAAAAAACATATATTAATGTTTGATACACACCTTTATGTAAAATGGTACAAATTAAGAAAAATTGTCTCTTCAATCATCTTCTTGCTCCCGCCTAAGAAGAAAATAAACACCTATATCAATTTCTGATAATAAAATATGTGAAAAATTGTATAATAACTTTGTAGTGAGCAAACTCACCTAACTACTGGTAAATGCCCGTCTTCTTCCGGAATGAGGTTATCGAAGTTTTCAGGTTCAAAATGCTGGCTGTCTAGTTCCACATCATCTTCCTCACCCATTTCGTAGAGGTCTTGGGGCTTCATATGAATCACCATGTGCCAATCTTTGTGTTTCTGATCTTGCACATAGTAAACTTGCTGCGCTTGTGAGGCAAGAATATACGGCTCGTCATCTGGTACTTCCCCTGTGTGAATGAGTCTTGAGAAATTGACAGATGTGATGCCCAAACTATCTACTGTAATGCCTCTAGAAGTTCTGGTGTCCACCCACATGCAGTTGAAGAGAGGCACGGTGAAATGGCCTTGATAGTTTAGCTCGATGATATCAACAAGCTTCCCATAATATGATACGCCTCCAAATTGCATGTCAGTATCACGTGAGCTGGCATAACTCCTTGTACCAAATGTGCCGAACACTCTGGAATTTTGGGTGAGGGAACCTTCATCCCATGCAACGGTGTAGAACTTAAAACCGTTGACGTTGTATGCCGTATAACTCCTGACATGGTCGAGCGGACCAGTTGCTAGATTTATCATATCAGGCCGATGGGGATTGTTGTCGTTGAGTATTCTGCGTGCAAACCAATCTGGAAACTCACGATAGACCTTTTTATCCACTTCAGCAGACGACCTTGTGCGGCTACGAAGCTGACTTTTAACATAACGCCGGAAATCCCTTAAATTCAAAACAACAAATCAGAAAATTTCGTGGTTTGTATATAAAATAATACGATGCGTGTGCATAGTGTTATGATTTTTACTGAATGTAGGTCTCTACTTAAGGGCAATTTGTCAAGACATGTTTGTGTGCTTGTAACCTCTCAGTAGGAGTGAGCTTGTAATACTGACTTCCTCCAATTGGCTTTCCGACGGGTGGGAATAATGTGTTAGAAGGTGAGCAGACATTAGTGGGGCTGTCATCGACGTGAGGAGGGCGGTTGAAAGAGGTCTCCATGTCATCAAAATACCGCGAACAATATGTTAACACCTCTTCACCAATGTAACCCTCTGCTATTGAACCCTCTCGAGATGCTTTATTCCTGACGTACGACTTCAATTTCCCTAGGTATCTGTAATTGCATTAACAATCAGATTACTGAAACAAAAATCATGAAATTACTGTACGGAGTAATTAATCAACTTACCTCTCTATGGTATACATCCAACGGTATTGAACAGGGCCACCCATCTTTGCTTCTTGAATGAGGTGGACAGTGAGATGGACCATCACAGTGAAAACAGACGGAGGAAATATCATCTTCATATGACAGAGCGTTAGAATTATTTTCTCTTGCAATTGATCCAACTCTGTTGCGTCCAAAACCTTTGCACACAATCGTCGGTAGAAAGAACTAAGTTGAACCAAAATATTTAACACCTCCGGGGGAAGTGTGCTTTTAATTGCCAGAGGTAGGAATTGCTGGAGCGAAACGTGGCAGTCATGACTTTTCAACCTGGCAATCTTCTTGGCATGCATGTCGACACATCTTGAGATGTTGCTTGAATAACCATCAGGAACCTTAATGTCCTTAAGTGTGGAGAGGAAGACTTCTTTGTTGCCTCTTGTCAGTGTGAATGAGGCTGGGGCAAACTTATCATTCTCATCTGGCCAGGCGTCATGACGTATTCCCATAGCCATGAGATCTTTCCTTGCTTGCAGATGGTCCTTGGACTTTTCGGACTCGTTCAGCAACGTGTACAAAACATTGTCACACACATTTTTCTCGATGTGCATGACATCCAGACAATGACGAAGCTTATTAGATTTCCAATAAGGGAGCTGAAAGAAAATGCTACTCTTTCTCCACTACTGTACGTTATCCCCATGGGACTGGCCGCGAGGCCTTCTGCCACCGGGCTGAACGTCAACTTGCTTCCCGAATTGTACGTCGACATCTTCAAGCTATTGAAGAACATCTACACCAGACAACAACACAGGTAGATCTCTCATTTCCTGTGATCCGTTGAATATAATTTTCTGCAACCTAAACCTGTGACCTCGAGGAAGGAACCGTCGATGACCCATAAAGCACCACTTACGACTGTGGGGGAGGCGAACAGAGTCTTGATCAAAGTTACAGTTAGGACAAGCTAACCCCGTATGCACGTTCCAACCAGACAATGTGCCAAGTCCAGGGAAATCGCTAACTGTCCACATCAAAGACGTACGTAGTGTGAATAACGTCTTACTGTAAGCGTCAAACGTCTCAACTCCGTTGCTCCATAGTTCCTTCAACTCTTGTATCAACGGTTGAAGGTAGACATCTATATCATTTCCAGGAGCTCTCTTCCCCGGAATAATCATCGAAAGAATGAATGAGCTTTGTTTCATACACATCTAAGGGGGCAAGTTGTACTGTATCAATACAACAGGCCATATACTGTACGTAGTGCTAAGATTCCCGAATGGATTGAAACCATATGATGCGAGAGCTAGGCAGACATTTCTTGGGTCTACAGCAAATTCCAGGAATTCAGCATCAAATGCTTTCCAAGACTCAGCATCCCTAGGATGTCTCAACTTCCCATCCACGTTGGCCTCTGATGAATGCCACTGCATGTGCTCAGCCGTTTTAGATGAAGTATACAACCTCTAAAGTCTTAGAGTCAATGGAAAATATCTAAGAATCTTTGCAGGTTTCTTGGTTGCCCATCGACCCCTCTTTGCCTATTTGTACCGAGACGCGTTACACCGCTTACATCTGTCTAATTCAGCATCGTCTCCCCAATACAGCATACAATCATTCGGGCATGCATGAATTTTGGTGTAGTTCAATCCCAACTTATTGATTGTCTTCTTAACTTCGTAGAATGAAGGTGGGATTTCTGCCTGAGAAAATGCATCTCCCAATAATTCTAACACCATTGACATTCCCTTATCACTAAAGCCACACAAGCACTTGATGTGATAGAGTTTGACTAGAAATGAAAGCTTAGAGTATTTATTGCACCCTGGATAAACAATATTTTAGTGTAAAAAATATGATTTAACTAACTATAAATGAAAGTTCAAAATTTTTAGTAGAACCTGGAAACAATGGCTTATCAGCTTCCGTCACAAGGTCGAAAAATTCCTAGCGGCATCGTTTCGAAAAAAATCTGGCAGTGGTCCATCAATGCCTTCTTCAGTAACTATGTTGTCACGTTGCGCACCGAAAGCATCACGCATGACATCATCGATTGGATCTACATGATCTTCGTGATCATCGATCTACATTAATCCAACCTGAGACGTTGCAGCAGCTCGTTCACCGTCATCATCATCATCGTTCTCCCCATGAATCCCCCAGAAAGTGTAATTGGATGGGAATTGTTTCACTATAAGATGCTCAGACACAACATCTCTTGGATGCCACTTCTTGAATTTACATTTCGGACAAGGACAAAGAATATTATTGTTGATACTTGAGCGATCGAAAGCAAAATCCAAAAAAATGGTTCAAACCGACCAAATAACGGGAGGACGTACGTGGCAAATTGATCCAAGATCTATCCATTATATGAGAGAAGATATCAAAGATTAGAAGGATTGAAGTTTGATGGAAATGTGAAATGAAATGAATAAGCTGGAGTTTATATAAGCTAATTGAGTGCAGTGCTTTTAGTTGCGGTTCAGAACCGCCGCTAATTGAGTCAATTGTTTTTAGTTGCGGTTTTGAACCGCAACTAAAGTTAGTAGCGGTTAGTAACCGCTACTAAAAATAGTCAATTAGTAGCGGTTGTGAACCGCTACTAAAAGTACTAACAATTAGTGGCGGATCTTAACCGCTACTACACCAATAAAGATTTGTAGCGGTTTTAAACCACTACTAAATAAGTATATTCTTTTTTTTAATAAAAATCACATTTATATCTTTTTTTTATAAAAATCGCATTTACATATAAAATAACTTCAAATATAAATAAATGATATCACAACAAAATATTTAGAAATTTCTGCAATCGTAGCCAAAATAAAACACAAGTTTCACAACTAAAAAAAGATGTAACAGTCCTGAAATTACAAACGTTCAACTAATAAAAAAACCCTATAACTACGCATCTGGTTAAGTCGTATCCGGCTGACCACCTTCTGGCTGATTGACCTCTGACTATGATCCTGAAGAAAGGTTGCGCGTTGGTCTCGATGGACGTGGTGGTAGTCCTGGTACATGTATAGGAGGTCCGCCTGGGTCCACCCTCTGAATGATCAGGTCGAGTGCACTGTTGGTACTTTCGACCCAGGACTCCAATCGATCGTACACCTGATCTGAATCTCCTGAGCCAACCGTTCCCTCATCCGAGCCTCATACTCCGGATCGTGCATCATAGAGCCGCTGGAAGACGCTTGGCCGGCTGCTGCAGACTGGGCAGTGCTTGCCGACCCAGTCCGGCCATACACCACTGACGGTAGGGCTCCGTAAACCATCCCGCGCACACGGCCAGGGTGCTCACGGGTCCTAAGGGCGGCCCTGAGTGAGGTAGTGGGGACTATATTATCCCCCTGCGACTCCTGAAACTCTCTCTCTACTTCTTCAATTCTAGCCTAAACACAAAACATATATTAGACTTTTCTACAAATATAATTGTTAAAAAAAATATGATAAATCCAAATAAAAGTAATAGAATTATTACAATATGCTCCTCAACCTCTGTGGATGTTGCACTCCCGTCATGGTGCCTGTGTTTCTGACGGTAGAAAAGGCCGTACGTAGCCTTCTTCCCTTGCTGCAAAGCTTCGTCCTCCTGAAATTATTGAATAATTTATTATATACAGTTAAATAAATATAAATTAAAAATAAATATCAATTAAACAAGAAAGGTTTATTGTTTCATACCATCTCTCCGTAGCCGACCAAAAATGGCTTTGTGCCAGCCGTATGATGAACCTTCTGCTGCGATCGGCTGTAAACGCCTTGCTGCGATCTCTTCTGGTAACATAAAATAAAATTTAATCATGATTATAAATAAAAAATATTTCTTAATAATGATGAATACCTTAATAATTAAATTATTAAATATACATTTCCTAAGTCTCCCCTCCTCCAACGGACATATCTCTCCCAGGCATCCGAAGGGACTCCACCAGGGACATCATCTATCAACTCCTGAATCGGTCTGCTCCCACCGGCATCCTTTTGGTTGAACAAATCCAACCTCTTGTTCTTCCAACCGTCACCCATCTTCCCTACTCCTCAACATTTGAACATATCTCGCACATCAAACTTCTTCTGCAAAATATGAAAAAGATCATTGAACAAATAATGTACTTACAATTACAATAATATTTCAATAATAATAAATAGAATTCATATCATTTAATAAAATCATTTTATTAAAATAATAAATAATAGATAAACTATAACTCAATTAAATTGACCTTCACGATTTCCCTCCACGCAAAATACTTCGTCTCTGCATTAACCTTCCTCTAGTCTAAAGCGTCAATCGGGAAGCGCTGGTAATTCTGGCCAACATTCCCGTAGAACCTGTCAAACAGTTAACCCCCCTTCCCTTTAGGTTGAAGGGTGAACAGGTTCCAATCAACCTTCACCCTCTAGTCGGTCGGGAGATTGTGCGCATCTTGCACACTCAGCGTCCTCCTCGTGGTACTACCAGAAGGGTCTGTACAATTTAAAAATACTGTTAAACCCAAGTAAAAATTCAAATTATCTCATAAAAACAACAAAAAATTTAATTCTCTTACCCTGCACTTGTACATTGAATCCAGTTGTCCTTCGACTGGACCGTCTGCTAGCACCCCAGCCTGCTTCCTCAGTGTCCTCACTATTCAACCATTGTTCGAATTCGTCCAAATTCAGAATCTGAGGAGAGTTCTCATTGTAGAACTCGTTGATGATATGCTCGGGAATTGCCTCTCGCTGTATACATTCCTGCTTCGCTTGTATACGCCCCTCCTCTCTCAGTTGATTTTGGCGTTGTCGCTCTTGCTCCTCCTCCTTAGCAGTCATATGAGCCTTTCCTTTACCGCGGTCGTTCTTCTCTGCCATGATTGGTGCCTAAATTGGTGTCTGAAAATCTGTATTTCCTTCTAATTTTCGAAAAAGCCGAATAATGTACATGCGTATGTCTTTTTCACCAAATTCCTCGTACATTTACGAATGGAACCGAGGAAGTTAAATAGTACTTGCATTTAGTAGCGGTTATAAGGAAAAACCGCCACTAATACGCTCCAGCAATAAATGTGACCGTTGCGTTAGTGGCGGTTAAAACCGCTACTAACATAAACAAACCGCCGCTAATGTCACACTTCAATTAATGCGTCCGTTCAGTTAGTGACGGTTTTGATATAACCGCAACTAATTTAAAAAAACCGCCACTAAATCATAACCTCCTATTTACCCGCAGTTTTGGTCTCCAAACCGCTACTAAATTAACGCCACTAATGTTCCCGCCAAAGGGCGCGACCTTTGTAGCGGTTATTTTGAATGTAACCGCTACTAATGTACGCCACTATATTCACTTTGGTCAAACTGACCATTTTAGTTGCGGATTTCTTCAGTAACAGCTACTTATGTGTATTTAGTAGCGTTTTTTTTTTCCGCTACTAAAGTAACCGCTAGTAAACCCCGCTTTTTTGTAGCGAAGTATGATTGAATATGTGAAATTGTGGAGATTATCATGCACCTCAATGATAAACGAGTAAGAGGGGAGATGCGAATAAAGGTAGATAGTTATGGTGGTTTGGTAATATCATGCTATTTTAACTGACTTGACTAACTTCTTAAATCTAACCAAATTAGGTAATTAGGTCTTATATCTAAGGATGGAGGGAGTATGTACTTATTAGGTTATAATCACATTAGCCAGATCATTAATTTACCTATGTTAAACAAATTAGTTTAGTTGTTTATAAAGTTATGTGTTGGCTTCCTTAAAGCTTTCGTGTTTTTAATTATATGTATTGAAAGATACTTTATTGGATGAAAATCCTGTACATGTGAAATTAATAAAAATAATTAATTAATACCTTTCTCGGCTTTTTGGCTAAGATCAAGTGTAGTATCTGTTTTTATAAAAAAAAATAAAAAATAAAAACAATTAAGAAAAAGTTGTAAATTAGGAAAATAAAGTGGATTGAAATTTTAGGATGAAAACACACCTCTTTATCAGATTTTACAGTTAGGAGTAATACTCGTAATACTCTTCGTTAAAAAGCATAGTATACCCATCATTAGATGACCCACTAATTATAAAACAAAAAGCTAAAAAGGCCTGAAGTTGGTGAGCATAAAATATGCATGCACTTCTAGAACATTGTAAAGTAATTCTATAACGCCAAAATATCCCAACAATCAACAATTATTATTGTCGTTGTTGTTGGTATTTTCATATTTTGTATGTATAAGTTTCAGTCTCTATCCATCTATCCATCCATTTTCTTTCCTCTTTTGTTTATTTAGAGTGAATATAGAGTACTTTTTATAATTTTTCCTCCCTTGAAATGCTGTTTAAAATATACTCCCTCCGTCCCTATATATAAGAGCAAAAAATTTGAATGGTTTTGTCCCTTTTTATAAGAGCCTGAGTCAATTTGTTAAAGCATTTAATGAGTTTTTTCCCACTTTACCCATAATTATTCTCTCTATTCACATTCTCTTTCATATTTATTTATAACACTATTATCACATTTCTCTCTCTTATATACTCAATCATAAATAAGGGCAAATTTGAGAAAACAAAATTATTTCAGACATATTTATCTCTCTCAACCACTTCCTTAATCTGTGTGATTTTATTTATTTAACTCTTATAATAAGGGAGGGAGGAAGTACTTTCAATTTTGTAACTCTCTCTTTCCCACATTCTTGTGGGACAATAATATACTTTTAATCTATAACTCTGTTGTAAGTAAGTTATTTTCCTTTTACAACAAAAAAAGTTAGTTGTCTTCCAATTTTAAGTTTGACTTTTTCAACTTAAAAAATAAAAATAAAAAAAATCAAAGTAAAATGAAAAATTACAGCGGAAATCCACTAATAACAAATTTGGTTAGCAAATAGTAGCAATATACGATTCTAACATTTCTAAATGGACATAGCTTGTGTAATACGAGTAACATATGGAATAAAAAGCAGAAAAAATCAATGAACATGACTGTTGCAAGGCTATTTTGATTATTTTCACAATGCTATCCAATGTCCGCCCACTAATTAAGTTTAGATTCTATGAAAAGCGCATATACGCCTACTTTATTGTATGTGAATATATAAATATATATAAAGAAAACATATGGAGAAAATTAATTACAAGTCCCTGTAAGGACTTAATTAAGATGAGGTCCCATGAAATCACGTAATTCATCTCAGGTTCCACGAAATTGTTATCGCATGCTGGTTAAGTTGTTACTGGCATCTTAAAAGTTAGTTATTAAACAAAATTAAAGTCAAAAAGTTGTGATTGTCAGGCCACAAGTTGTTATCACCTGACCAAAAGTTGTTATCGTCAAGGCAAAAAGTTGTTATCACCTGGTTAAAAGTTGTTAGTGAGTGAGAATTTTGTAACAACTTTTGACCAGGCGATAGCAATTGTTTGATATGTCGATAACAACTTAATGAACATGCGATAACAACTTACTTACAGGGACCTCAGATTAATTACGTAATTTCGTGGGACTTCATCTTAATTAACTTCTTTACATGTGACCTATAATTAATTACCCCAAACATCTTATCTTAGTCTCCTCCTTTTTTTCTTTCCTTTTACTTTTTATCAAAATAACATATTTACTTGTATAAAAAAATAACATATTTACACTTAAATTAAAAAAACACATGTTCAAAATATCAAAAAAATATGTTCAAATATAAATAAAAGTAAACTGTTAAAATTTAATCTTTTACAATTGAGTACAACAAAATTGAAGACATTATTTTTAAAATAATAAATTTATAAAATATTAAACACAAACCATTCATTTTTTAATCAAAAGAGATAGATAAAATAGTGATATAAAAAAGAGAAAGTGGAAAATGAGATTTTGTTGTTAAAAATAACCATCCATAAATTATTAACAATCGATATACGTTAAAAATTGGCAAAAAAACTAGATACTTAGAACAAATTTGTGACCGGTTTATTTATGATATCTACCGATTTGAAGTATTTTGTTATTCAAATGATTTGTTTATACTTCTACGGGAACCTGTTCGTTATTATATTCACTTACTATAGACACCACGCTTGCTACATTACCTAGATTAAAACATCAACTTTTTTAAGGACTAATATCCTTATTGTTAGTCTTACAGTTTGATTGAATTTTTATTTCAGCTACTTTAATTTGAAATAGTAAGTATTTTTGTATAAGGATAAGTAAAACCGAACCGAAACTAAAAACTAAACCGAACTAAATGCATTTTAATTTTTATTTTTATGGTTTTTGGTTCGGTTTTTAGAAAACGGTTTCGGTTTGCAACCAAAAAACCGAAAACTATAATGACATTAGAAAAAAGTCTAAAATATTTGTTTAAAAATAGGATAACAAATAATTCTAAACAAATATCTCAAAATCCAAATAAATAAAATATGCTTATTAAAAAAGCAAATACTTTTTAAACATATGACATTAGAAAAAAAAAAGCACAGAATGTTTTTTAATTCCAGAATGTGCTTTGAAATTTAAAGAACCAATTCAATATTGCCATGTTTTAAGCATTTTTTTGTTTAGGAATACTGAATTAATAATTTAGTTAATTTAGACAAGATATTGAATTTGTATAACTATTCATATATATATTGAAATCCATTTTTTCCTTTTTTTTTCATTGAATTTTCGTATTGGACAAAATTACAACATAAGGTTATATAGTTCAGAAATCGAAAAAACCATTAGAACAAATTGAAAACAATTCGGTTTTTCGGTTTTCGGTTCGGCTTTGGACCGAAAAACCGTTTACTCACCCCTATTTATGTATATAATTTCATAAAATCTTTGTTTGAGTTTAATATATGGATCAATTGTTAAACTCTAACCAAATCTTTGTAAAGCTTAATGATCCAAATCTAATGATTTTTCTTACCTTAAAACAATGAGACTTTAAACAAAATTTGCTTAAATTATAACAACAAACATTGATGTTAAACCTTTTTTTAATCACACGCAATGAAAACTCTTCCTCATACATGTGTGTGTGTATATATATATAGTTTTTTTTTAAAGGCTCAAACTTCGTTAGGAATTAGGATTTGTTACTCCTTTTCACGTGGGATCATTCTGACAACTTAAGCCATTCTGACCATTGAGTGATTGACACGTGTATTGGTATATCTCCAACTTGAATAGACGGCTGTGATTTACTCGATCCATCGTACTGCTTCTTCACAGGGATCATCTGGACAACTCAACCATGTCAACAAAATGAACAAATGGATGGATACCACGTGTCAATATCTTATCCATTTCTGGATTGAACGGTCCTGATTTATTTTAGTTCCATTTCCTCTTTACGGCGCCTGAGTCGGAAAAGCGAACTGAGTGCCGTCTCGCAAGTGCAGATGACGTCATCTTATGACAACTCACCTTTCACTAATCATTCCCACTCGCTATTTCTAGCATGTTGCTTCACGCCCTTGGAGCTCATTACACAATATTCTCTTTCATATTTTTTTTAATTCCATAAAAAAGTTAGCTTCTTATTTTTTTTTTGAATCAAAGACAAAATGATATTATTAAAAAAAAAAATTACATAGGTCTTAAAGAAACATGCATTGAAAACAAACTAGCCATAACAGCATATTTGCAACGTGTGGTTGTTGCAAAACATACATTAGAAAAGAGACTAAGGTAAGCTTGAACATCATGCGTAACCACATCGTATCTCGGCGAGGCGATAACAGAGAAGTTCACAAAATTTTTCTTGATATTCCACATCATTAGAGAATTCGTAGTCAAGCCTGTCAATGATATCCAATTCATTGCCGAACATAGACATGACATGATAAACAATGTTGGAGGAGAAAGTTCTCTTTTCCAAAGCTGTTGTTGTAACGGAAGTCCTTTGTGACATATGAAAATATGACAATATGAAAAAGATCCTCGTTTCCATTTTCTAATGGTGACCTCCCATTCTTGAGCTGGTGAGAAAGAGATTGAGAGTTTGCACTTGGGGATGTTAGAAGTGAAGGAGAAAGCCATCGATGTAAAATACAGATTACTAAAAATTTGGTGTATAACCTCCTGAGGTTGAGCACTCCCTCCTTTGTGCACTAAAATATTTCTTTGAAACCATAATGTATTTATCAAAACGATTACACCAAGAAGTAGATATTCATGAGATGACAATGACCGAAGAAACTGCTTAAGCCATGATAATAGATCATTTAGTGATATGTTAGAGGGAGGTCTTAAAGAAAAAGAACCAAACCATACCGCTTTGGCAAACTGACAGTCAAAGAAAATATGTTCAATTGATTCATCCGAAGAACATCCAAAAGGACAGGAGCTTGAAATATCTAGATGATGAGTCCTTAATACATCAGATGAGGGGATGGCCTCATGGAGCGGTTTTCTTTTCTTTTAGATTGAACCGCCAGTTTACACTTAATTACTTGTTCTTTAGATTTTCTTTTGGGCTAAATTTTCTTTATATTTTGTTTAATGCATGAGATAAATGTTACAATTTTTTAATATTTAAATAAGCAAAAACGTATGACATTATGATGAAATGCTTGTCCATGCATATGTGTTTATAATTTTTAAAAATGAAATTATTGTTTAAAGAACAGCTAAATGTTTGCGATAAAATCTAAACTAATCTGTTACTCCCCTTTTTTTTATTATAAGGCGCCTTCTATAGAGTTTTTTTTTATATTTTGATAAGCAATTTATTAATTTTAAGGGTATTATATTTTTTTGAATGCATATGCCCATGTTTAGTATTATAATTTAGGTAACATAAAATAAATTTGATTGAAAGCTTATGTTTTGGATTAAATCTAACCATTAACTACTTCTTGTATTAAAATACTGGAAATAGTGTGTGTGTGTGTGTGTGTAGATACTTCCACAAAACAGGTTTTGCCAAGAAATTATGAATATATGCGATATGAAAAAAATATATAAAGTGAATATTATATACTTCCAAATTGTAGATGGAGTAAATATCAAATGTTCAACAATTAACCAGAGACAAATGTTGGAAGGAATACATATGAGAAAGGGGGTTGGGGTCGATTCATTGAACCATTAATTTGCAAGTTGGGATTCCGTGTTTCCGGCAGTGTATGTTGAATTCGACTGTGTAAAGTGAATATATTATTATTGTTGTTGTTAGTTCAATAGCAAAAGAAAACAACAATACTTTAACAACTTCATTGTCATTCATATATATTTATATACATATAATGTCATGATTTATTAATTGGGGCTTGAATCTGGTGAGATGATCCATAAAGTGCCCAACGGCAACAATGAATTGGAAGTAACATATATTCACACCGGATACCATCCATATCTGCCCAACTCAGATACAGTACATAACTTTTAAACCCTCAGTGACTCAATTAGTAATCTACTCCATCTCCATGAGATGCAAAAGTAATTTTTTTAAATAAATATAGGTGTCTTTCTATCTGAGCTAATAGAGACATGATCAAATACAAATGTGTTATTTTTTGTTTAAAGAAACTGTAAGGCATAAATTTGTTTAAATGATAGATTAAACATTCATTTTCAAAATATTCAACCACGAAGAAAGGGCCAAAAAAGTTTGTTTATGTTATGGATTTATCTACTGGTGTGTGAGATGCTAGTAACAACCGACTAACTAATCTATTGTATAACACTGCATCATTCTTAATATAAGGCTCATTTTATTGCTCAAATTGAATTGCAAATTAAAGTGGCTATCATATTAAAAACTGGGGTAGTATAACATTTTGCATGATAATTTATAAATTAAGTAAATCTGTAAAAATAATAATAAATAGTATAAATAAAATGGAAATGATTTTTATATTTAAAACTAAAATCTGCTTCCCAACCGACCTTTATTTTCCGGGCATGAGGGCACAAATGTAATTTACCACAAATGATTTGCAATTTTATAATCTTATACATGTGTTAAGCTTATCTACAACATTTATCTTCTCAATTTTCTTTTCCAATTTATAATATACTTTTAACTTTATATTGTACAACTTTTAAATGTTTTGGTATGCATGGATAATTCATCTATTGTACATGATGTTTGATGTCCGCATAGCATGAACCTATATCACTAGGTCTATGGTCCCACGAGCAATGATTAATTTCAACTCAAGTTTTCGTTAATCATCATTATATTTAAGCAAATTAAAACCTAGCTAACTTCTTGTTAGAAAAAAAAAAAAAAAAAAAAACCTAACTTCTAATTTTGTTACAATGAACGATATGTTGACGCGCTTTGGGAATATTTTCCTTTAATACATGATATTTTATAAAGCAAAGAGTGAATTATTGTTATTCATTCACAATACTTAGTTTGCTCAATTCTTTTGCCATGATATTTACTCTAATTTATAAATTAGAAATATTCGTCCCAAAAATTCAAGAATTATTTAAGAGAATGGTCAGCAATTCAATTGTATCTAAAATAGTACTATATCCGGACTTATATTTATAGGAAACAAGTTAATGTGACATATTGTTTACATGAATAAGCTCGAATGCAGTAATTTAAAAATGAAAATTAATAATAAAAAGATATGTCACTGTTCGACAACAAATGGACTAGCTTTAAAATAAGGACCTCATCCATTGGGAGATCCGCTTGTAGACATATTCAATAATTGCATGCATTTCTTCCAAAACAAAAAAATAATCACATATAGAGATGAATAAGTGGTATTATATCCCTTCTTTTTTTACAAGTAACAATCTCTCTTAGGAGTAGTGTTTAATATAAGAAAAAAATTCTTATTAAATATAGACATATGCATAAAAAAATATCAAATATAGACATCTACATGAAAAATATATATTAAGTGGTTTTTTAAACTATTAATTATATACCTGAAAAAATTGGTCTATAATATAAGCCACTTATAGAGTAATTGCTAATAATTTATCAATATTTTCATGTAATTAATATTTAAAAGCGACTCATTATATTTTTTTCTCTCATTCAGAATCCCATTTAATATATGTAAAGCATAAAAAAATATACATAAATAAATTTTTAAACAAATTCCAAAACAAATATAATGAGTTAACTGTTATTCTTTAATTTTAATAAATTAGTTTTTTATTAATATTTTAATAAAGTAGTTGAAATTACTTATACATAGAAAGAGGAGGTCGAACATAATCGTCATATGTTGAACGGAATTATTGCCCAACCCTAAGTCCTTTTTCTTCTTCCAAAAATTGCCCAACCTAATAATATCATTTTTTATGAGAAATTAATAACAATCTTTAATAAGATAGGATGGGCACTATGCCCAATGCGTCTTTTGGGTAGAGGGGCCCCCACAGATTTAATCGAATATAGACAGGCATATATTATTAATTATGAGGGGCCTCTACCATAAGGATGGTATTGATTGGTTTCAAATCAATTCATTAATTTTTGTTACAGTATCAGTTGAGAAAAATTGATTATTTTTCATTAACAAAAAAGAAGAATATGTTCACTCTGAGATTGTTATTTGAGAATTGAGGTTGACTTCTGCTTTCCTGAAGCTTATTGTCCCCATTATTCTTCTGTCGCAATTATGCAATCATTGTCCTTATGCATAAAAATAAAATAAAAGATAAAATGAAAATAAATACTTGCATTGTTCTTTTTCATATAAAAATTGTAAGAAACCATATACTAACCATCCTTACTTGTATGGAATGTGAATTCAAATTGATTTTCATGAAAGGCCAGTGGCTTTTGGGAAGATTGCATAACCTCTAACCCTCCTAATAAAGAATAATTTTTTTTATGTAAAAGAATCTCCAACTGAATTTTTTTTATGATCACATAACACAATTTTAACTTCATAACTACATTTTAGTATGTTAGATCAATATAGTCTAGATGATCACCAGAGTTTCTTTATAGGACATCTGGTTGTTTTATACAAAGCAAATAAATTTTAGATTAATATATATTGCTAAAAACATTTTATCGTTTTACTTAGACGATACCCTAGATTAATATTAATCACATTACTTTTTTTTTGGTATTTAAAAATATTTGCCACCTTACCTTGCTTCTTTCTTTCTTTTATAAAATTATATAGACTTATATTATAACATTATCCAATCAAAATGGATATATACATCCCCGCAGAAGTGTTAAACACTGTTCGTTGACCCGGACCGGTTCAACCGTGAATCGGCAACAAGGTCGGTTTGGATGAGCCTTTAGCTCGGGGGGGAGCAGTTGAACCGGTGGAGAACCGGTTCAACCCTGGGCAGAACCGGGGGTTGAACCGGTTCTATCTTTTTTTAAAAAAAATTGATTTTTTTTATTATAATTCACCTAATTACCAACTTTCACTTCACTTAATTTTAGAAACAAGGAAATTATAATATTTTAAATGCTATTATACTTACATATGTTTAATATTTAATTGTTATTGCTCTTAGTATTCGTATTTTAGTCTGTAGATTGTAGAATAATATTTATTTTCACGTGTACTCAACTAATATTTTATATTTTTCCCTCTATAGAAACATCAAAATATTCATGTTTGATGAATCATGCATACTTATCTATGTTTACATTTTGATATTAGTGATTATTAATGTTAATATCAATAAAATTTTATTATTTTAATATAACCGGTCTGACCCGGTCCGACCCCGATCCGACCATTAACCCTTAAATCATCCGGTTCGATATCTGGTCCGGTTTTTTGAACCTTGATGTTAAAAGAGTTTTGTATCATGGATGATGCATCGTACTAAGTTTTAATGTTAATTAAAGTCAGAATATTCATTAATAAAATTCTCACTAATTTGAGTTAGAATATTTATAATCCGATAAGGTATAAGGCATGCCCGTACTACATGCTTTAATTTATTAGTGAACATGAGCACCGCACACAATTCCACTCCCTTACGCAAATTGCCGTGCTTTTCACATAAATAAATATGGTGGGCAAATCCGCAAGAGATAATAAATTGACACCTGTTTTTAACTATCTACAATTCTTTAAATTCATATAATCACAATATATTACATAGATTGCAATTTATCAATACTTAATGCGCAATTAGGATATTTCAAATTATTCAAGTTGTGCTTTACATAAAATTTATCTTTTTTTAATTATAATTCCTACCCATTTGACTTTTCTTTATGACAAGACAAAAATCACTTAATCAATTTAATAAGATATGAAAACGAATAAATTCCAATAAACCTTAAATAAAACCATTCATTTACAAGTTTCGGGGTGTATATGTTAGTTGATTTTAGTGGAAAATCAATTACTATGGTCTGATCTCACCCCTTTAAACAACTATACGATCCCAAGAAAATAATAAATAATATGGGGTGTTTAATTTCATTATCTATTTTATATTTTTTAGAATAATAATAAAATAAAATGATTTTCTTTTGTTTTAAAAAAACTGTTTTGAAAAGAAAATAAACCAAACATGTTTGAGTTTAAGAAAAACTTCCTGAGATTCCATGAACATATTATTAACCTACATGGAATAGACATTATACAATATATCATCTCCAATCCATGTTCAATTTTATTATCGTGTCCAACATGTTTGAGTTTAAGAAAAACTTCCTGAGATTCCATGAACTTATTGACATCTATGGAAAAGATATTATACAATATATCATATCTAATCCATGTTCAATTTTACTATCGTATCCAACATGATATAAAAAAAAATAGAGTGAAGGGTAAAAAATGACCACGTTAATTTATCAAAAGTACGTACATATCAAAATTTTGATGGAAAAATGCCTATGAAAATTTAAAAATGAGGTAAAAATACCCATGTTAATCTTGTATGTTATCCCCTTAAAAAAATACTTTTAGTCAATAAAAATTATTTCTCGATTCCTCTATCCCCCACCATTGGCACTCTTTCAGTCTCACTCCCCATAATTCTTATATCTCTTATCCAATGGCAAAATTTTCTTGGACTTGATCTAAAATGAAAATACAACTAATCCTTCCACATGCTCCATATGCACTCGATATGTAAGCCTATAACCTGTCGCTGCTGCCGTTGAGTGTGTAGTATCGTGAATATCGACGCGCCTAACATCTACCACCTTTGCCAACAAAGGCATGACTATCATGAAAACCCACGCCTATCATCCACACAAAAATTAAGGGGTAATTAATTACAGGTCCCATGTAAGAAATTTAATTAAGATGAAGTCTCACGAAATCACGTAATTAATCTCAAGTCTTTGCCAGGAAGTTGTTGTTGCATGCTCAAATCTGTAACATCCTAGAAATTAATTGATGATTAATGGGTGTCATTAGGAAATAATTAATGGAAAACGATGAATTATGAGGATATTTGAGAAATTTGAGGTACTTTTTTAGGACTTTAAAAGTCTAATTTCTCCTTTATTTTAATGACAATGATATGGGGATATTAGTTTTTTAGGTTTAAAAAATATTATTATGGGAGAAAATAATTAGAGGATATTATTGGCAAATTTTGAATGTGAAAAGGGAATTTGAAACTCAAGGGAAATATCTTATTTGAAGATTTTTAAGCCCTAATAGTCCGTTTTTCCCTCTTTATTTTTATTTTCCCTTTTTCTTTTTTTTCTTCTCTCACCTCCTTTTTATATTTTTCTTTTCTCCCACTTCCCTCATTTCCCTCCCCGTGCCCCTTTCTCCTTCTCTCCGTTTTCACTTTCTTCTGCCTGCCACAGAAGAGCAACGCCAGCGAACCAAGGTGGGGCCGTCGTTTCCCATGCCCCCAACTTTCTTCTCTTTCTCTCTCTTTTCTCCCCTCTTGCATGCCGCCGTGTGAGTCTTTAAAGGGGGCAGTTTTGCTGGAAAGCCATCATCTCTCATCTCCCCTTACCTCCTACAACCTTCATCTACCTATTTCTGGTCCTATCTATGCTTATGGAAGGAGATCAAAAAAGTTTGTGGCCAGACCTTTTGGAGCTCGCCAGCGCCGGAGAAGTTGGTTTTCCGACCAACTAAACCCATATTCGGAATCCCATAAATCTCATCTACTATATCTTTAGTTTCTCTACTTTGTTCTATTTCAAAATAGGCTCTGTCTGAGTTGGGGTATTTGGGATATCTAAACCCATTATATTGAATTTTAATATGTGATTTAGAAATCCCCGGAAGAGGTTTTCTAATTTATTTTCAATTTTTGGAATTATAGAAGCTTAGGGAAAATTTGGGATTTTGTGATTTGACTTGTCTAAAATTAATTGGTGATTCATAGAGTGTTATTAAGATTATATGATGATATCAATCTGGTTGGCTTGGTTAAAATCTCAATTGGTGGAATTTTGGGTTGATAAAGTTTAGAATTAATTAGCATAAATTCATGGATGGTAAATTAATGATGTTGGTTGGTTGAATAGGATTGAACTAAGATGTTATGGGAATTGAAAGGATTTGCTTGGATAGATGATGTTGGATGTTAAGATTTTAGGATAAATATGGATTGAGGATCTTAATGGCTTAGTTGAGAGAGAATTAAGGAGTGTTTTAGTTGAGGAGATGTTTAGGTTAAGTTTCTTGAGGATTGATGTTTTTGGTTTGGGAATTGAATTCCCAAATTTTGTATATGAACACTGAATTTAAGTGTTAATTTTATTGTATGTGATTGTTGTATAGATGGGAATTGTCCTGAGTCGAGCACAGGGGAGATGTTTTGTTGGGGTATTTCGGGTATCTGATTAAAGGTAACAACTTCTACTAGTCTCTGTGTGTGTGTGCACGCGCGCGTTGTTAGTAAAAATTTGGAAATTATTTTTTGGTTATGGATTATTAAGTATTGGTGGTATATTTATAGCATGATTTCAACTGGCTATTTTGATATAAAAAGGTCATGTGGGATTCTTATGGTAAAATTGGCATGTATACATGTGTATTGCATCATAAATTGAAAAAGGAAGATACATGATTTTACAAATTGATTGCACGAGTTTTTGAATACTGAAAGGCCAAGTGCATGATTTTGGTTAAATTGCAATTGCTGCTTGTGATGCATATGTATTGGTTGTGCTGGTTTGGCATCGATGTAGTTGTTATTTTTACCATCATGTGATGAGGTTTCCTGTTGGCCCACAGGGACCATTATATTATTAGTGTATTGGGTATGGGTTGGAATCCCATCAAGTTCTACTTCTCCGTGGTTTTGGGTATGAGTTGAGATCCCCGTCGAGTTCCACTATGGTCCACCTAGTGATAGGAGACAACCTAACGTTTCGTAGGAAGAACATTATGGATATTTGTTTGTAAAAATGTATTTTTGAAACTATTTTGAAAAAGGGTGATATACATCAAGTTGTCAAATGTATTTCCTAGTACAGGTTATTGCATGATTATCTGGTTATGTGCTCATATTTTAAACTGTATATATATTGTATAGCTTCCTACATTAACACCTTGTTAGAACACACATTCACATATGGACTAGTAGTTAGTGGTTAGTAAACATTGTCTACCTCCCCTTTACTCACTCCTTGCAGGTGCTGGTATGGCAGTAGAGTCTCCAGGAAAGGAGAGCGCAATGAGCTTTTCTTTAGCCTGTGCGGTGTCATATATTGCCATACATACATGTTTAAACATGCATTGCTTCCATTGTTTTAATCTGTATATTTAAAGATTTTATAATGGTCATAAATATTATATTTGTCATACTTTGATTGAAATGTTGATTTTGTAATTGGTTGGGACCGGTCCATTTCCGGCAATTTAGGCCTGAGGCCATTCTAGTTTTTTTGAGTCGGATATTATTAATTTGCATTATTTGTATGATTTGGATCATATGATTTGGGAAATTTTGGATGCTAATGGTGGATGATTTTGATGAGGTGCATGAATCTTTCCAAATGGTCTATTTGTTATGATTGGCAGGGCATTTGGTTTATCAATATTTTCAAGACAAGAAAGTGTTAATTGTGTGATGTATGTTGAATTTTAATTATCATGATATGTTTGCTCTTTTTCTATCATGGTTTGTTTTGAAATGGTTTATCGAGGGTTTTTATTCAACTATGTTAGTGAAATTCTTTTCTAATACAGTTAAGGGATTTTCAATTATCAGTGAGTTTTAATATCCATATTAGGTGGTTTCCTTTCTAACATTGATTTCCTTCTGTTTAACTATGATGAATCTTTTTCTAATTTTGATAGGATATTTAAATGTTTTGGCAGTTTTCTTTATATCATGGTAAGTCAAATTCAATTTGGATCTAAAAGAGTTTTACTTCAAAGCTTTTTTCTAACTATGTTAGCTCATATTATCAGATAAATTCTTTTCCTAACATAGTTAGATCTAACTAAATCTTGTTTACATTCGGGTTTGTGGTTAATCAATTAGTTTTACTGATGACTCCCCATTTAACATTGATTTAGGGTTTATTTAGAAGATATTTGGAGAGTCATCAATGCTAATTAAAAGAATTTTGAGAGCTTTTTAGAGAAAATTATGCAAATTTTTCATATAAGCTTAATTTAATTATTTTTTAAAATAAATATGACACTTTTATTAGAAAATTTGATTGGCATTATTCCCTCACATTTATGCATGATTTTGATAGGTACAAATAGATATTATAAGCTAGGAAGGAGAAGAAAAGCAAAGGAAAATAGTGGAGAAAGTTGGAGTTTAATTGCTGAAAATTGCTGGAAATTGCCTCTGGTGCCATGGCACTACGCGAAAATTCCTAAAAATCCTAAACTTGTACAGATTCATTTTTTATCCTTTTAAAACACTTAGGGCACGAAAATACACAGAGAATCAGCCCCCTTTCAACCCTAGAACCCTTAGGAACGATAAGAGTCATATGTGCATACATCTTTGGAGCTAGGGTTTGCAAAATTGGAGGTTGAGAAGCAAAATTGGAAGGATTTCTTACCCTACGGTGATAGATTCTTCTTGTTTTCTTCCATTCTTTGTTACTTTTGTGAATTAAACATGGGATCTCTTTGTATTTTCTGGTTTAATCCATTCATGAGTAGTTAAATCGTTTGTTCTATGATTGATTCAAACCTTGTATGGATTGAAACCTAATTTGTTTCCTTTTCTTTTAGTAATTAAAGACTGTTTGTGTTGATTTAAATATTCCTAATGCCTCTAATTGACTGATCACCCTTTAGAGCAATCTGTTCATTTAAATTATACTCGAAAGAGATAGTTTAGGTGTAGAAGTAGGATAAATCATACTAGACTTGAAGTTTAAATCAACTAACGGATGGTTTGTTGGTAGAATAGAGATATATATATATCGACATAGTTTTGTCAGGTTAAGGTTGACTCTTAATGCGTGCTTTCATTAATTTGTAACAAGAGATTGAGCAAGTTTAATGAGAAGTATATGTTTGATTTTGACTCGAGAGAGCGTTTCAAATATATTAGAACCTTAGAGAAACACAAGTTGTTATTTAAAGATTAAAGGAAGGGAAATTAATTAGGGTTCATGAAATACAACGGTGAGAATTAATTCTAAGCTTAGTTAATTAATAAATTAAATCTTTCTTGTTTGTTTCTTTATTTCTAGTTTAGAATAAGTTTAAAAACCTGTTTTCTAAAAGAATTTGATTTGTTCAACTTAATTGAGTCCATTAGCCTGTTGTTTGACTGAGGTTTTAAAACAAATCTCCGTGGGAACGATAATTTTATACTACGTTGCGATCCGTACTCTTGTGGGCGAACATTTACAAAGTGAATATTACACAAATAGTTGTTATTGGCAGGCAAAACAGTTATTATCGTCTGGTTAAAAGTAGTTATTGGCCCATAATTAAATTATCAGTCACTAACAACCTTTGACTAGGTGATAACAATTTTTTGACCTGATGATAACAACTTTTAGCCAGACAATAACAACTTGGGAGCCTGACGATCACAACTTTTTAACTCATGTTCAGTAGTAACTTTTGAGCTGCCGTTAACAACTTAATGAGCAGGCGATAACAACTTCATGGGACCTAAGATTAATTACGTGATTTTGTGAGACCCCATCTTAATTAAGTTCATTACACGGGACTTATAATTAATTTTCCTAAATTTAATGTGATGTTGGACACACTTTTGACAAATTAATATAGATATTTTTGCATCAAACTTTTAAAATAATGCCAGACGCACATTTAACAAATTAATCTAAGTATTTTCCCCCATTTTAAAAAAATATTGGCCCATAAAATCGACCTCCTTAATGATTCTAGGTTGAAAGTTGATTTCTGAGTACATGGTGATTTATAAATCATTCACATTCTTCATTTTTCGCAAAGAATGTGATCCGTGAGAGTAGATATTATGTGAACAAATATTAATATCCATGTGATGCAAACAACTCTGACATCTTAATTGTAAATAATTCAAACTTGGTATAAATAATAAAAATGGAACATGTTTAAAGAATTGGAAATGAAATATATATGGAAATGAAGCGGTGCGTCCAACCTAGAGCCAGCTTCAAGATTTTATGTTGCATGGTGATACGTGTACATCTGTTATGTGAATGGGCCACTCAGTGACTACCACGTAACCCTCTCTACTGGCTCTCAAGAATTTAATAACTTGCTAAATTAAACATGTTCTCTAACTACCTACTTTTTTCCCTTTTATTCTCTAACACCAACGCCAGCCATTGATTTCCACAGCTTTATAGTATCTTCATCCCTCACGTGTTGTGACTTGTGACCTCTTCATCCTCTCCTCCTTATAATTTCCTTTTGTTTATAATTTACCACTATACAAATAATTAATAGTTAAGCACTTAAGCTACTAAATACTCCATGTTTTAGATTGATAAATATTATTATATATGTCATCCATTTTAAAGTCTTCTATCTCTAGGTTCATAAATTATTCTCACTTTTCTAATCTTTTTATCTCTTTTCAACATAATTAAATGTGTAAAATTGAAAATTGGAAAATGGTTATTAATAACCATCTAAGTAACTTGTATTTGATTATTGGAGACCAAACTTTTCTCCCACTACAATGACAATAGGAGTCACAATGGTAAAATTAAAACCCAACCCAAATTGCTCGACTTGATCAATAAACAAATGAATTGGTCAATGTGGTTAAAAGTTTTATACATAACGCTGTGCTGGACTTTATTTGATATTTGTTTCGTTCTTAAATATAAGATCTAATTCACTCTTTTGAATAATCCTAATAAAACTAAATAATTATTTATAAATTGATTTTAGTGAATGTTTTCTTTTAACTAGTTTATTTGACTTATAAACTAACATATAATCTAATAATACACAAAATCTGTTATAATTTAGTGGATAATTTATCTTCCTTAATTTCTCCAAAAAAATCAACTGTATTTTATATTTAGAAACGGATGAAGTATTTCTTATCAAGCATTAAACAATATAACTTAAACAAATGGAAATGCATCGTATTTATAGGTTATGTATGTTTTATGTACCGGAATGTTCTATACACCCGTAGATTAATGCTTTTTATTCAAATATTTTCTTAAATTATGATTAATGTGATCTCAACTTGACCTAATTTGAACGAGTGACTATTGAACTATTGCTCAAACCCGGTTATTGACTAATCTAATTTTCAATATATTGATTTATATAAAGTTTTATAGCTTAAGGATAGCAATGCAAACCAACTAGAGTAATTTTACATATGCAAACCCCGTATACTTTTCAAGCCAATGTAATTTATTTCTATATCTTTTAAAAACAAATTATTTTATTCAAAAAAACATCAACATTCAATATTACTAATTAATCTAAATTAATTTCTAACTCAATATACGAATATTTTTGGATCATATTCAACCATTATTCAACCCTTCACATGGTTTTGAATGTAGTAAAAACTTATTCCTTTATTTAGTATAACCTAGTTCAATTTTTTTAAAAAATTAAGAAACTAAATTATCTACTTCTAAATTGATTTGACTAGTTTTTTACAAACTAATTTGTTTGACTTATAAGTTAACATATAATATAATAATACACAACATATGTTATCATTGTTGTCAAACTTGCAAGTTGACTCTCCGTTTTTACCGTTTTTATGGTTTTATTTAATTAAAACGTGTTACGAGTCACTTAAATTGATACCAGGTGTAAAGTTGGTCAAACTCACGATTTTACACACCGAGTTTACTGTTTTTACGTTTCTACTTTACGAAATAATCTTATTGACTTGCTTTAAATCTCATGTTAATTATTTTTATTTGACCATGTTCAATATATTTACATATAACTTTTATAAAATTTTCTTTATTGGGTTTAATAATGTATGAATGTTGATATATATTTGGTAAAAAAATGTTGATATATTTAATATCAACTATTCATATTTAAAATATGTTTAAGTCAAAATATTTTTATTTTTTCTATTTCTTATCTAATTATATACTTTAAACACGATTTGAGTTTACAGTCTACTTTTAGATTCTCATCACGAGTTTATTTTAAACTCACGAGTTTGACAACCTTGTATGTTATGATTAAATGACCTATTTAACTTTATTAATATTTTCAAAAAAAGTCAAGTAAGTCGTATATTTTTCAAGGGAAATGACTGTGTAACTGTGTATCACTTTGTTCCTTATTATAAGTCCAACTAGTACAAATTTTTTGTTCTTAAATATAAGTTCAGTTTGGGATCAATTAATGCTACTGTGACTATTTTACCCCTATATTGAAAATAGGAAAGATGAAAGGGAATGTTTATAATGCATAAAATATTATTTTAACATTTATTATTAAAAAAGGGCAAAGTTGGAACTTTCTTTTAAAATATGACATATTTAATGCTATAACTTCCACCTTAACATGTGAAAAGAAGTTATGATGAATTTATAATAAGATACAGAGTAGTAATATTTGAGTGGATCCCAAGTAAATGCATTCAAGCTGCAGATTGGTGTGCCTCTGCAGCTACGTGGGAGAAGAGCTCGAAAGATTGGGTGTTGTGACCCCTTCTCCTTTTGGAAAAATCCTAGCAGATGAATCATGGAAGGCTAGGAGTCCTTTGTTAATTTTTGGTCTTTTTGATGATTTTGTTTCTTTTGTAGCTGCTGATTTTTGGTGTAGCTCTAAGACTTTTCCGGTTTTTGTCGCTCCCGAGTGGAGTTTAGGGAGTGTTGATGCTGTTCTAATGTTTGATCTTTAGAGTAATGAAATATGATGCAAAGTTTATGCAAAAAAAAACAAAAAAGTGTTCATACCTTCAGTACAATCAACGGATATTGGCAACTAACCTATTGGCAACTTACTGGCTAAAAACCCATATTGGTAATTAAATTAGATTTAAGAGGGATGGAATTATTTTTCAGAATTACTGTAAACTTAAAACTCGTCGCTCCGTTATAAAAAACTAGTTATTCCGGTATTTGTTTCTTACCTACAAGGCTTAACCTTCACGTAAGTAGTGAGTTTTTTTTTCCTTGTTCAGATCAACCGCTGTCCATTGGTTGTATCTGATATCTCCAAATAGTCAAATATATACGAGTACATATTCTCATTTTTTTTATTTATTTGGAAAGGAACAGAATTGACCCTTGGCTCGTGGTTTCTGTGTTGGATGATACATGCCGTGTGCGCGTACATTACAGTGCCCGTGAAACGCGCGTGTGATTGTCCTCGTCTGCATCTAGTGGATTCCTACCGGCTACCGATTAATCCAGTTACCTCAACTGCGCAACCAAACGTGAATGACCACATTGCCCCTCCCGCCCGCACGGGTCAGTATTGAGCTGTTTTCTGTTATTATGACCTGTGCGGCGAAAACAGACGGCTTTACCCATATTAAAACCAGAAATGAGTCCCACGTGTAATGACTGATCTATCCTCAGCTTTTGTTGTTTTCATTATTATTTTTTAGAGATGTTAAATTTTGTGGTTAGTTAGTTATCCTTTAAGATGAGGTGGGGGGTTGGTATCATCGAGTTTTAATGCCACTACACGATTCACACGTTGCTGAGTTAACCTGATATATAATTTTGTATTTTGTTCATTTTCATAAACATAAGATGATTATACAGTAGCCAGTGATTTTGTAATGACTAATAGTTGATAAATATATGGCTAAATACAATTTTAGCAACAATGAAAATAAAGTGATACTTATGAAAATCATTTAATATACTCCTCTTGTGTGTGTTTAGAGAAATATATAAAGTCGTCTGAGTTTGATCTCATCTACCATGTGTAAGAAGTTTAGGACGAAATACAAAGGGAATGAGCTACCCTTTTTATATTTATCAAATTGACCGAATTAAATTATACTAAAATTTCTACAATTCAATAGTTCAGTCCTTTTTATGAGCTGCCTTTACAAGGTGTATAAACATTTAGTGCTTTTTTTTAATCTAAATAATCGTATATATTATATTTTTTTATATATTCTCTTTCATCAACCTTTTCTTGTATATTTTATTTCATACTTACTTTCTCTCTCACTTACCTTTTCCTTTATAAATAAGGACATATTTAATAGAAATACAGTCATTCTTATACTTTATTTTCTTTAAGCTCATTTCAATTGGTTTTTTAATTTACGTAATTTAATAATACTCCCTTCGGTCCTAAATATAAGATTATTTTGACTTTTTTTGTGGAAGTTAAGGAAGTAAATTAGATCACTAAATTATAACATATGTCACATGTAATTAGATTATATGTTAGTTTATAAGTAGAATAAATTAGTTTTGAGGAGAAAAGATAACAATACACAACTTAAAGTGATTAATTTTGCATCCTTAATTTCTCCAAAAAAGTCAAAGTGATCTTATAATTAGGACCGGAGGGGGCATATAGCTTGTTAAAAAATGGAGGAGTGTTATTTATCACTCCTATGGCCAGTTGAATGCTTTTTGTCAAATTTTGTACTCTATTAAAAAAAAATCGATACGGATAAAAATTAAATCTAACAAAAAACAAAAGTGCATAGTTATCCCATTAAAAGCGTAACTGAGTAAATTGTAGTGCAATAACATCTTAATTAAAAAAAGGTGTAGTATAATGTATCTTTTTATCTAAGGTAAAAAAAAAATGTATCTTTTTATCTGAGGGTGATAATCATTAATCCATGGCAAAAAAAGATAATCATTAATCAGTGTTAATTGTGTAAGCTACTAAGCTCCCCCTAAAAAAAGCAGCTGTTAATTGAAATTAAAAAAAAAAAATTGAATGGCGGAGGAAGTTGCGTTGGGTGAGGCGGGGTATAAGGGGCACAATACTTGTGTGGTTGCCACGTGGCAGGGTGATAGTAAAGTTGCCCAGGCATATAATTCCCTCTTCCACCCATATTAATTATATAGGATAATTTTAACTTGTTAAATTAAAAAAATATCAGGTTGGCCAATAAAAGTTGGTGTGATTGGTAAATGAGGCTTATAATCGTTAGGTTGTGAATTTGAATCTTACTAATGTAAGGACTTTATTAGTAGGTAATTTATAAGTATTTCTGTGAGCATTATTTGAGTCTAGAGGCATGCCCTGACTCTGGTGCCTCCCAAAATCCAACTCACCCAAACTTTTTTGAATAAAAAAATATGAGGTTCCCCTTAGTTTACACAATCCTTATCTCCTTTTAATTGAATTTGGCAATTTAACATAAAATTAGTTAAAATGATAAATATGTAAAAAATTGCGTTTCTTTTAAACCAAGTTTTTATTTATAAGAGGCAATTAAGAGATATAAAGAATGATGATGAAAAAGATAAAAGTGCATGTATGAAAAAGACTGAGTAAAAAAATTAGAATTTAGCGCTTTTTAAAAAACGAAATTATAATTTACTAAGAGTAAAATGAAAAAAAATATGCATTTGATGTTAGGACAATGTATTGGATCTTATAATATGGAAGAAACCAATTTAAAAATTGGAATATCCTAAAGAAGACATGAGATGAAAGTATATGATTAAAGAAATACACCCTATTCTAAAATGTACTCCCTTTTGTCTAAACCGAGGATATATTTACCTAATTTGATTATATTAATAATGTTAATTAAATTAGTTGATATGACATAATTTTTCTAAAATACCTCAATCATATTCCTTAACTCCTCATCTACTTTCTTACTTTATTATTATTGAATGATAAATATGAGGGTATGTAATTTTGGAAAAATGGACAAAAATCAAAACTAGTTCCTATATTTATGACCAACACCAACTTTTTAAATAGGTCTTATATTTAGAGCTAGAGAGAGTAATAAGTTTTTTGACATTTTGTTTATCTTAATATAGAAGTATGAGTGAGGGTTGAGAAATAATCAAGTGTATAATTGTACATTCACAGAATAAATTTATTGAGATGATCACTTGTATTAAGCAAATTGAAAAGAAAAACTCTTTATATGCCCTATAAATAAGATGAGAAAATCAATGATTTTGATCTTTTCAAATATTCATGCACTTTTCTTAATTTGTCTTAAATCAATTTTATTGAAAAAGTGAGATGATGGATGAAATATTTTTCCTCACACGCTCCAATATTATGTATAGAAACTATTTTTACCTTCATGTGTGACTTTTTAAGGGTAGGACCTTATAATCAATCGACAATGATCATATATGCTCCTTATTTCATATATTCTTCTTAAAAATAAACAAGAAATTATAAGTTAATGGTGCATGAGTTATGGAAATATTTTGTGTGATTAATATTATCCGACACGAATCTGTAAATGTGGAGTCATAACTAGGTAGCAGCATAAAACGTTTGAAAACAACTTGATTATTGCAACTTTATCTATAGTTAAATGGTCAAATATTTAATAGTATAATACGCCATGGGTCATTTCTTCTATTTTAGTGATAATTATCTGACCAATAATTGGTCTAGCAATGTCAGACTCCATTAGATCCTTCAAGATGTTTAGTTCAAGTTTTAGGTGAGACATACTTGTGTTAGGTGGAGAAATCACGAATCCTAAAATTTGAGTAGCCGGTTGCTCATATAATTGATAATAACATTTGAAAAAAGCGTTGATTGTCAATCAATATATCAAATAAAAAAAGTGATAATTATCTGGATTTTAGTACAATTTAATTATTTAAATTAATGTCTTCTTGTGTTTCCATTGATGGACAAACTGTTTCTTATCGTTGCTTTCATCCCTTTATTTATTCGCAATAAATTGTGCATTTGTTTAAGTAACCATAAAGTTTCTTCCACTCACTTTAATAACAATAATTTTTCCGCCTTCTTTGTCTCATACTATATGTTTTTACTCAACCAGAGGGAATGTTTCGCATGAATTCACAGGGTTTAAAAGAAAGAGTTTAAGACAAAAGTAATGAGCCTCTGAGTCGTGTTAGTATTGTTGATTATAGGTAGATTTTAATTTGATTGTAAAATCATGATATGAAGTTATATTTTCCCTCAATTTTAAAGCTGTCATGATAGGAGAATCACAATTATGTCCATTGGAAGGCAATTAATTACAATCAGATCCCAATAAATCAATAAATTACCTTAAAATCCCTAGGGATGTTGGTGATATTAAACCGAATATGTCACGAATTATCAATAAAAAACTAGGTTTTTAAAGAGTTATCAATAACAATTCATTGAGCTGCATCGACAGCTCCCAGCACATACAATTTAATATCATCTAAGTCTTTAGAAATTTTTATGTAATTTAATAACTTTTTGGTATCTAGTTGTAATCTCCCTAATTTAAATTCTTTTAATCTGTCCTATTATATAGTTAGCCCCATAACTTTACATCATATAAGTACCATCACTCTGTAAAAGAGCTAGCAATATTGACAAAAAATGGTTGTAGTTAAAAGAAAAAACACACTGACACGTGTAAGATGATTTTTCCTTCTTTTTTTTTTTTTAAAAAAAGGATTAATTTCCATTTTAAAAGAACTATTCAAATATATGTAGTATTAGTCATTAACGGTAAAGCAGAATATAAAGAAGAAGATTCATGCAAATGGTAAATAAACACAACACAACTAAAATTGGTAAAAAGTTCTAGGATCTTTGCAAGGTCGTTGTGGATGATGTTGGAAGTGGCACTGAGTATGCGATCTTCTAGACAAAGGGTATAATGCTTCTTTGATGACCAAATCATTAGCTTTGTAGTGTTCAAAATGAAAAATTGCGATGAAATAATCCACTAAAGAGCTGCCCGCAATAATTTTAGAAGAAATAAAACCATCACTTTGTTGAGACCGCTTCCATTTAAAGTGTTAAAGAAATTGACCTTGATAGTATCATAACCAATCCAAACATAACAGAAGGAAATAGATATTGACTTGTGTAAAACAATAACCTAGTCATCTTGAGATATCTGAAATTGATAAATAGATTGTTTTGAGGTTGTGGAACTGTTACTATTTTGAAGAGTAGAGAATGCTATTTGACAGAGAATTCGCTCTTATTTGATCTCAATAGAAACCATGTGAGGATCATGTCTTTTCCTTTAATGAGATCCGGGAAGATGATTTTTCCCTTTTACTGTCATACGAGTGTAAAATTTGAAATTTTATATCTTCTTTGAACTTGTGTGACTGTATTCCATTGAGTATGAAACTATGAATTATAATAACTTACATCTATATATTTAATTTAAAAATAAAATAAGTTTCTCTATTTATTTGTTGTAAACAATGTAATGTATGAAATATTACGCATTACTAATTAATATTAATTTATAAAGAACTCACCGGTTACTTCCCCATAATCTGTTTATGTTAAGGATTGAAAATTTTAAATTGCCACCTATACGAAGTTAATTATTTAAAGGGAGTTATTTAGTTTGTTAGAAGGCAGTTCAGCTAGTCATGAAAAATATTGAAGCTAGCAGATGATATTTAGGGAAATAATAATTCAGAAACATAATTTTATATATTATTATTGTGAGAAATGTTTAATTTTTTTAATTAGGTAGGAAGGAGTAATTAATTAACTAAGCAATATTGGTGTGATCAGTCATTTGCAATATTTGTAATGAGACATGAATCTTGAGTGAAAAACAATAATTATGAACACTGAAACACACACACACACTCTCTCTATATATACACACACACACACACACACACTAATTATACATGTACACACACAGATCATGCTCACACATAATGAGTAGATATTGTTTCAATATAATTATATATCATTGAGAAACATAATTTGAGCAATGATCCCCTAGATATCTTGCTTGATGACATATTCGTCATTAACTTTTCATGTTGAGTACCCCACACGTATATAACAAAATATCTCATCAACTCTCATTCATAATGCAGAGTTAATCTATGTGTGATACTATATATATATATATATAGATATAAATCTATGTGATACTATTACAATGTTGGCATGGCAATAGAGACACATGCACATACACTACTCATACTATCATATTTAGGGTCGGTAAAATAGGGTGGGCCCACCTAAAAATTGGTATGCTTAAACCCATCAAACGGCAGTCCGTAAGTTATGACGGATTAGCCTGTATTATTGGCTCTAGCCATAATTAAATGAGCCAGTTAGGAGTCGGAATATAAGTGTTGTTTCTAAAATATAAGACTTATGTCCATTTCCCTTAAAAATATTTATTGTCTTTTCATACTTAATTTGCTGTATAATGCTATAGTGTTATATGATATTAGTATGTTTTATGAACATCATGTTTTATTTTATAAATAAATAATATATATAACTTCTTCAAATCATCTAATTTAATTAAGTAGCTGTGTTATATATATATATATATATATATATAGGTGGATGACATTATTTAGTTCTTCACAATTTGAAAACTATATTGCATGTTTCTCATTTACGTACAATACAACAATCGTAATCTCACTCATATTATTGTCTTGCAACAATTTAATGTATATTCAATTATGGGCTTTTGTTAAATCACATAATCAATGATTCTCAATTGCCACACTATATATAAATAGGACAAGCACAATTTATTTCATGATTTTTTACAATGCAATTTACGATTTTAAATATGGGTACGTTTAGATTTTGTAATTTAAAGCCAAGTTTATAATTCAACCAACATCTCCTTTTTTACTGTGATGAAATGGTTAGATGCGTTTTATAATAACAGTAAAAAGGATTACTATATAGGAGACTCTTTTACAATTCAATCTTGAAGTTGAAAGCACACCAATTAGTTAGTAAAAAATGCAACTAATTGGAACCACAGATTTAAATAAGGCAAATGGTGTCACAAAACCTAAATATATATGCCCTTTATGCATATATTGTAGACATATCACATTATGGGGTCACTACCTCACTATTGTTGATAAACTCAACCCAACTCAGCTCACACATACATGACATACAATTTTACATTTCACACTTTAATTTAATGAAAAAATAAAAATAAAAATAAAATATCAAGGCCACATTCATAGCATCTTCCCAAAGTTATCTACCTATTTGATGCGGATTGACAAAAATGGTTTTTTAGTTTTTCTATCTTTTCCTAATTTCACTGTTAAAGCCGGTCCTGTGTTCACCCAACAAAGTCAATTCCTTCTATAATAATCTCAACTCTGGCTAATTAATTTCCTGTCAGAAATATTCGTCACTCTCATAATCATATATAATTCTTGAGATACAATGATAATTTTTTTGGCCTTTTCATTTATTGTAAAAAAACACATTTATTCCGAAATATGATTTGTTGTAATAATTCATCTGGCCTAAAGAGTCCATTGCAAGAAGGTGAATGTTTTAATTTTGCATCCAATATAATAGCTGTTTTCAAGAAATAATTACATACTCAAAGAATATTACAATATCTAACCCTATTCAATTTTTACGTTAAATCAGATTATATGATGCATATTGAGTATATAAATACCATTCATTATCTTCAGCATTTGTTGGCAAAAAAATTATTTTCAGCAGCACTTGTAGAATCTTATTTCCCTAAAAAGAGTTAAGAAAAAGGTTATATTCGGTAAAGGATATTATTATTATGTTTAATTTTAATTTATAATTTGTGCGGGTCCAAAATTCGGACCCCAAATTCATAAGTGGACAAGCCAACAAGGCAACACATTGACCAAATCCGCCAAACGAGGCAGAGGTATTTATGTCATTTCACAAAAACCGAATCGCATTTTTTTCCTCCTTCACGCAAGAGAACGAGAAAGAAAAAAAGGACTAATAACTTAATCCTGATATTATTTTTTTTAGAAAAAAAAATTACTTATACTGTTTTCGTCTCGTTGTCGGAGACTGAGTGATGAGGATCTTAATGGCAGCAATTTCATGGTCAGGGCTTGACCTACGTCGACAAAATTGAGGTATCCACCGGCTACTGTCGGTAACCGCCAAATCCCACCGGGGATAGCCGGTAATGAGTAACGAGAAACTGTGGAATGTGGGAATGAGGGGTAGGGGCAGAAGAAATATTAAAACGACAAGGCTACGAAACCGAGTTCCTCCAAACGCGGGTTCCCATTGGTCCACGTGTCGACACGTCATTATCAGTTGTGTTCTGGATTGCATTTCTGGGGTTTTTTTAAAAAAAATTTTGTGTCTGTCCTTTTGGAATTACTTAAGTAACTATCTCGTCAGTCCATCACCTTCCAGAATAAAGATCCATTCTTCTTCACCATTTCAACCACTCACAACATCCGTGTACACACGCGCCTTATTTATTTATTTATTCAGGGGAGAATTACAATAGAGGACATGTGCTTCGTTTAGATGACGAAAGGGTTTGATGATCGACAATCTAAATGAAGTTGTTATTCAATTCGCAGAGTTTGGAAAGACATTTTCATAGCTAAATGAAGTTGGATGAAACCTATCCGTATGAATAGAAAAAATAGTTTGTTTGCTTAACTTTATAGACATATCTAATTGATCATGAATTAAGATTTCTACCATTGGAATGTTGGTGTGCCTAACCTTTCTCCTAAATTCACACATCAAAGAAGAACCAAATGTAAAAGCGAAATCACTCTTCGCCCTCTTCTAGTGATGTGTACCATTTTGTAACCTGCTAACCGTTACATATTTGATAGAGAAAATATAATAGGGGTAGTTATGTACAATATAGTTTTTCCAAAAGTAATATTTCTACATTTGGTCATTCTAAATAAATATGGTTTTCCCTGTCTTTTTTATTAAATATTTTTTACTAGGGTCCTGTAACGTGATTTGCGCTTTATTTATGAACTAACAATAATTTGTTTTGTTTAACTCAATACGTTTCTAATGAATGGGGAATGAATAAAGAAGGCTCATTCGTGAATTAGAAGTTCAGTATATGGGACGTTATATTAAAAAACTACACGGGGTTTGGACGCTTTGACAGTAATACCTAATTCAGCGTACTCTTTTTTTGTGGTCTGTGGGGCTCCCTGGGAAATAAATATCTTAAATGTCCCAAAAAGTTTTTGCCAGAGCTTTGTTAAGAAAATACTCATTAGTTGGTGGTATTTAGATTAAGTGAAAAAGACCTAATATTTATTAAGATTGATTAATGTGGACAGTGATAGGAGGAGGGGAGATGAGGGCCTTGTTTGATTTCTTATTCCCGAACCAAAAAAAAATTATTTTTAATAACATGAAATTAAAAATCTGTTTGTAATTGATTTTGATCTAAGTGTTTTGTACTGGCAAAAAAAAAAAAAAAGAGTTAATTGTTTTGTAATAAACAATACATATTTTTATAAAGAGAAAAAGAACAAATTTTGTATGTTTTTGTTATTTTTTCTGTTCTATGAATTTGAGAATAAGTGGAGAGCCTTATCTTCTTTATTTCTCTCTGTTTTTTTTAATGTATTTTCTACATTTTGATGTATCTTCTTTCTCTTAAACTCGAACTTGTCACCTTGCAGTTTTAATTGACATGTTATCTATACTATCAATTTTGCTTCAAGAACAATTATTTTAAACAAATTTTGATGGCGAACAAAAGAAAAAAAAATATCAATATGGTTTTTCAAAACAGTCAACGAAACAATTTTTTTTATGATATTATACAGGCATTATAATTTGTAGCTACAAATATTGATTCGAATTTTATATTGTACATGTTTTAAATTTTAGTTTTATTGATAGAATTTTATTTGGATTTCGCTTCAATTTAATCAGACAATGACTAAATTTGGACTAACAGATTAACATGGAATATTGGGTTATGTTGAAAAGAAATGTCTTATAAAAAAAAGAAAAGAAGTCCTGCATAAACTAGATCAGATGTTCTAATTTCTTCACACGTTGTATACTTGTATAAACAAGCATCTCTCTCTCTGTTTTTTTTTTTTTTACCAAAATAAACAAGCATCTCATAGTTAGGTGGATTACATAAAATCTAAACCTTCAATTAATAACGCAAGAGTTTCCCTTTAGAGGGTTAAAAACTTCGAGATAACCAACGATTTCAACAAAATTAAGGACAGGTCAAAAGATAAATTATTTTAATATTTTCTCCGACATTAAAAAAAAAAAAATAGTACTAGTTTGACAACGAATCACACAGACTCTCAAGCAAGCAAGCAGGCGCGTGATGTTTCCTCGAAAGGGTATTGTTGTGAAGAGTTGAAGTTCGTTATTAAATAAGAATACGTTTCCTCTTTGGTACCAGTTAAGCTCAAACTAATCCCCACCCTCTATTCATGACCTTCCACAAAATCACTAATCAAATCAACGGTCCACAACTCGAGTTCAACACGCCTTCACACCTTTCATAAAAAAAAAAAAAAAGATAATTCTTCTTCATGTCCACTTTATACTCGTTCCGATCCTAATTATAAGAGTCAGTTGATTTTTTTAGAAAAATTAAGGATGTAAAATACACGACCACAAATTGTTTATATTTGTCTTTTTTCCTCAAAACTAAGTTATTTTACTTATAAACTATTATATAATCTAATTACATTTCGCATATATTAAGAGTCAGTGGTATAATTTATTTCCTTAATCTCCACAAAACAAGTCAACTAGCTCTTATAATTAGGACCGAAAGTAGTATTTATATAAGAGATAATCAAACATTTTACAACAACAACAAAGCGTTATCCCACTAAGTGGGGAATCAAACATTTTACATAAATAAAAAAAAATATAGTGCCTTTTTTTTATTATTAATGAAAGTAACATAATTTTTCAATTTTATCCATATTTCATTTATCATTCACACGCTCTCTCCCCTTTTATATTTAATTAATATGAAATATGAAATGGCAAAAATAAAAATTAATTGTAATAAAAAAAAAAAAAAAATTAACTCCTGCATATTATTTTTTTGTAATGTAGACTGAAAAATTTTCTATATTGACGGAGTATCAAATAGGAGTATATGATTAATTAAATTAAAGTGCCAATTAAAAGGCGAAGAAGACCTTTTAACTCGCCTTCTCCTCCGTTATATTCACCAGAATCATTTCATTTCCATAAGAAACCTCTCTCTCTCTCTCTCTCTCCTTTGTTCATTTCTCTTTGTCTCATGCGTTTCTCCAAAATCCCAACCTCTTCATACCTCTCATCATTGTTTTCCTAATCACAATCCTCTCAGCCGTCCTCATTTCCGGTGAAGAAAATGTCGTCGCCGGGATTCCCGAGCGGTGCACCGCCGGATTTCTTCGCCGGAGTTAACCGATCCATGCCGGCAACCGCCATGAACGACCCTAACAACAACTCTAACAACCTCCAACCTTCTCTTCATCAACATCTTCATCCTCTGTACCGAACACAGAATCATCTTCTTCATCATCATCATCATCATCATCATCATCAACAGCAACATCAGCAGCGACAACAGCAGCAGACGATTTTCCTAGATCCTTACACGCAGATCGCGAGGCAAAATCCGAGCCTCATAGGGAAACGAACCCTAGCGGAATTTCAAAATCACCAGCAACAGAATCACAATCACAGCAACAATCAGGTCCTCTCAAGCCTTCTATTACGCTCTGTGAAGCCAAGAACCTTCCAGAACAACACTTCCCCTTTGTCTCCCATGTCTCCCATGGATTTCTCCATGTCACCTGAATTACCAAACCCTACGTTCTTCTCCTCCTCACAGCGATTCAACTTGCCTTTGCTCCACCAATCTCGCCCTCAGACCATGAATCTCCCAAACGCGGCCTTATCCAGAACGGCGCTTCCATATCTGAACGGGAATTTCGTTCAGGAAAGTGAGAAGAAGGTCATGGACCATCGTCTTCAGGAATTGGAGAAACAGCTTTTGGAGGATAACGATGAGGAAGAAGGCGATGCGGTTTCTGTTATCACCGGTAGCGAGTGGTCAATTCAGAATCTGATTACTACTCCCGGAGGCGCCGTGCAGAAACCGATTTCTTCTTCTTCGTCGCCGACTTCGTCTACGACCTCGACGACGTCGTCTTCTTCGTCCGTACCTTCACCTGCTTCTACATGTTTGAAGCAGTCGTTAATGGAGGCCGCATCTGCGATTTCCGAGGGCAAATCGGAAACCGCCGTGGAGATCTTGAATCGCTTGACTCAATTCTCAAACCCTAACGGAAATACAGATCAGAGATTGATGGATTGTATGATCTACGCCTTGAAATCTCGCCTGAACCAGAATCTAACGGTGGTTGGAGACCTCTTCACAGCCGAACACGCCGAGTCGACTCAGTTGCTCTACGAACATTCCCCCTGCTTCAAGGTCGGTTTCATGGCGGCAAATCTCGCCATCCTCGAAGCCGCATTCGAAGAAATCACAGAGAACAACATCAACAAGCTCCACATCGTCGATTTCGAAATCGGAAGGGGAAAACAATACATACACCTCCTCCACGACCTCTCTGTTCGTCAGAACGGGAAATCAGTCGCGGTGGTTATCACGGCGGTTGCAGAAAACTCCGGCGACGAGAGGTTGAAGACGGTGGGAGACATGTTAAGGCAAAAAGCGGATCAACTCGGAGTCAGGTTCGAGTTCAGAGCAGTGACAATGAAACTCACTGAGTTGACTCGCGAGTCACTTGGCTTGGAACCGGACGATTTTCTTGCAGTGAATTTCGCTTTCAAATTGTACAGAATGGCGGACGAAAGCGTTTCAACGGAGAATCCACGAGACGAACTTTTACGGCGCGTGAAGGCCATGGCCCCGCGCGTGGTCACGCTCGTCGAACAGGAGATCAACACCAATACGGCGCCGTTCGCGTCCCGTGTGTCCGAGTCGTTCGCGTACTACGGCGCGTTGCTCGACTCGCTCGAGCCGACCGTCCCGAGGGATAAGTATAACTCGGAGCGAGTCAAGTTGGAGAAGGGACTGAGTCATAAGATAGTCAATTTGATCGCGTGTGAGGGGAGGGACCGAGTGGAGCGTTGCGAAGTGTTTGGAAAGTGGAAGGCGCGTACGAGTATGGCTGGGTTTCAACTTAGAGGGATGAATCAGAGAATCGCCGAGTTGATTAAAGCGCGACTCAACCAGGGGAACCGAGTCAACCCGGGGTTTACTGTTAAGGAAGAGAATGGTGGGATTTGCTTTGGTTGGATGGGTCGAACACTCACCGTCGCATCTGCTTGGCGTTAACTTCACTCACTTTTTTTTTTCTTTTTTTTTAATTTTCTTTTTTTAATATCCAATTGTTATTACTATATTTTAACGTTGTCTAGTTATAATGGAAAGGCGAAAAGCAACATATATTTGGAAATTGAGAGGGTAGCAAAACAAAACAAAAAATATCTCTACCACCAAATAAAATTAATAAAGATAGTGTTTGGATTCCAATAAACTTTATATTCCCTGATTCATTAAGCTATTCATGCAGCCCAAGGGCCATTCCCTGCGCAATAAATGAATTATTGAAGCGAGATGAAATTTATTATGCCGAAAAAACGTTCTGCTGCTATTCTTGTGCTTTGATATATTCAATTGTTGGTATATGTTTTTGGGGTGGTGGAAAGGATAGGGGAGCATATTTGGCAATTGGAAGGAGAAGGAAGGAAATATGTTTCGTCTTCTGCCAAACAAAGCAATGAATGGGAGAGAGTTTGGGTTGGGAGAAATGTTTTATTTGGGTTGCTTTTAATTTGAGATTCATTCATCATTGATGCACTAACTGGGTTGGTTGTATGTGAAAGGAGGTAGTTGCTGTTTGGTAGACAGCTGACTATTTTTGCCAACCAATTGGGGGAGGGAGGGAGGGCTTCTCTTTCACATAAATATATAGTTCTTCTTTACACTCATGTTATCATATGATCAAATGCAAATTATGTTAAACGACTATAAATGAAATTAACCAGTTTTTTAAAATTATATGTGAAAAGACCCCATTTAATGGAAATAATAAGGCTCATTGTTGTTATGTTTTAGGTGATGAATTTACAATTGTTATCAAATTAAATCTGTTTGTCAAGTTTTTGGGTCCTCATGAAATCTTTTTGTGATAGAGAAATGTAATTTTTTTATCCCACTTTTTGTACACTATACTCTTGCACAGATAAAATCAAGGCTAAAATTTGTGTGAAACGTGAAAATGAATTTGTTTTATGTTTTTTTATTTAAAATTGATTGATGTAAACTTCACATTAGCAGACATCAAGGCTACAAACTTTGCCCCTTTTTCCCTTTCTTTCTGAGGCTGATGCTGCTCTCTTCTATCATATTGTAGATGCATATTAGGAGACATCATATTCCTATTATAAGTAATCAATTTAATAATAGTTATAAGGTTTAAAGATTGTCACGTTTTAAAATTTGATACAATCTTCTTTTTTCACTTCTCATGATATAGTTCATTATCTTAAATATAGATATATATTCTCAAACAAATTTAATGATTTGATAATCAATTATTGATTATGGTTAGGCCATTTGAAAACGTTTTTATAATAAGAACGGAACAAAGCAAGGTCTTATCCATTATACACATAGCTTTAGTAAGACTTGTTTTAATTGAAAACTATCCCATTATTGGTTTGTATTTTTAAGATGGAGAAATAATATTTTTATTTGATCCTATTTATAAACCATGCTATTAAATTTTTCATGCGAGCATACAATTTCAACCTTCACTTATTATCATATGGACTATATTCTTATAAGGTATGGTACGCATTATAAGGGGTAAAGTTAGAAAGTTACTAAATCACAAGCCAACATTTTTAAGGGTTAAATTCTTCTATTCTTATAAGATATGTTGAAAGTGATTTAAAAATAAAATGAAAAAAAGAGCATTTTGAATGAGTAAAAGGAGATACAGACCCACAGTATTTATTTTCCTTGTATAAATCAACACTTGATTGACGCAACTTGAATTAAGCTCCAAATATCGTGATGACACTGTTTGATTATAATAACAGGTTCAAGAACTTGGGTTATTATTATGAATAAATAATAGGGACATCTTAGCCTTATTAATTCCTATCCCCAATATTCTTAGGATCCATTGGGCTGGATGGATTCTCATAATCCCAATTTTCACTGACCGTTATTGCATTATTATAGGCATGTTTGGTTTGCTTTTTGCCAGACTGATGATGATTCTCTGAATTGTTTTTCTTAAAAAAAAAAACATCATCAATCTTACTTCTCATATATAACCTTATTAGTGGGTGACTTGTTAAAAATGATTTGGTCCTGTTGAAGAGTTAAGACCCAACTTACCAAAAATCTTGCTTTTCATCCACTGATTTCGAGGCCCATTGATTTTGGTATCGTCAAAGATGAAATCTAGTGGTGCAAGGTGAAGGAAAGGAAGGATGTCATCTTCGATATTAAATCGACTAATTTCACATGGTCATTGGTCACATACGTTGAAATGGGGAATGATTTTGATTCTGTTTTCTTTGGGGTCGATATGGATTTCTTGTGCGTTGTGGCTCTTTCATTCCTGTTGTCATGAAATCTGATGCTGTTTTTGGTTGGAAATATGGAAGCATAGAGAGGAACAAGGGAAGAAAAATGATGGAAGACAGATTTTTTACTTACAAAAATATTGCTGGACGGCATGATGTTAGTCATTTGATTTATCTCTTACACATGAACCCATCAGTTTAATTCATGTTTAGTTTTATATGCTCGATACTTAACCTATTTGAACATTTTCGTATATTTTATGTTAGGATTAATGGTCTATTTTATTTTAAAAGTTTTCGTTCATGATTGATTTTGTCTCGGAAGCTTTTTTAGGTTTAAAATTGCTGAAAGTTTTGAAATGTAGTAATATCGCCCTATTTTGTTAAAAAAACTCACGTTGAATGTTAAAAAATTGATATTAACCGTTAATATTTTAACGGTTAAGAATAAAATTGCTTTATTTTAATACTTTCAGGGCAAATTTAAATAAAAAATTACTTCCAAGTCAAAATTGCTCATGAGCTAAAATTTTTGGGGCCAAATCAACTTTTAACCACTTATGTTATATATTATTTTTATATACTTTATAAGGTAGGATAGTCTGACTCAACATTATCCAGCGGATTGAGATTAACTTTCTTAAAGATAGGATTTTTTTTTTTTGGGGCATTCATGCAAATTTGAATTGAATACCTTATATCTACTTTTAAAGTTATTGTTTATTTGGCACTTTAAAAGTTCCAGTTTGCAATAACACATCAAATCGAACAACTACTATTTTGTATCTAACACGAAATTTGAAAAATACCACAAAGATAGGAAATTAATTATTTGAGCACAAACCAAACTGATCCAAAGTCAAAGGAAACTGAAGTAGTGATAAAATTGATCAAAAAATTGTTTTAGTAAACCGATTGACTTTTTCAATTTTAATTTTATTCTGGAATTAAATATTTATGGTACCTCACTTATAATTTTAAGCTAAACCGACCTTATGAACACCATCACTCGCATGTATAAAGTTTAAGGGTTTTGAAAATTCGATATTGTTTGAAAACACATAATTGCTAATTAAAATGAAATTTAAAGGGCAAAAACCTTTTATATGAGAGTTGAAGTACCAAAACCAAAATGTAGGCAAACTTGAGGGAGCAAATATTGTGTCAACCATTGATTTACAAATTTAAAATATTACTCCCTCTATTCCTAAACATAAGGTCTAGTTAACTTTTTTAGAAAATTCTAAAAAAGTTAAATAAGTTACTTATAAATTGATTTTCCTCTAAACTAGTTTATTTGACTCATAAGTAAACATATAATTTAATAATACACAAAATATATTATGATTAAGTGGCTTATTTAAATTTCTTAATTTTTTAAAAAAAGATAACTAAACCTTGTATTTAAGAATTGAGGAAATAATAGTAGATCACTTCATAAAACACTATTGATAATCAAACCCAAAATTTGTTACATGGATTTAGCCTTATTAGCTCCTATCTCCAAAATTCTTAGGATCCATTGGGCCTCATGGATTCTCATAACGCCAATTTTTCCTGACCGGGATTACGTTATCAACACTAGACATGTTAGAAGAAAAAAAACATAATCAATCTTACTTCTCATATATGACCTTATTAATTGGGTGTGATATATAAGGAATGATCAGGTCTTGTTGAAGTCTTTAGACCCAACTTACCTAAATTTTTGCAGAACCATAATTAGATTACCTCCATTAATGCTGGATCAGTGTTTCTTCGTCCACCGATTAAGAGGCCCATTGATTTTGATATCGTTAAAGATGAAATCTAGTGGTGCAAGATGGAGGAAAGGAAGAATGTCATCGTCGATATTAAATCTATTAACTCCACATGGTCGCATACGTTGAAATGGAGGATGATTTTGATTTTGTTTTTTGTTTTCTTTTGGGGGATGATATGGATTTCTTGTGCTTTGTGGCTCTTTCATTCCGGTTGGCTTGAAATCTGATGCTGGTTTTGGTTGGAAATTTGGAAGCATAGAGAGGAACAAGGGAAGAAAAATGATGGAAGACGGTTTTTTTACTTACAAAAATATTGCTGGAGGGCATGTTAGTCATTTGATTTTTTTCTTACATCTGAATCCATCAGTTTAATTCATGTTTAGTTTTATATGCTCGATACTTAACCCATTTGAACATTTTAGTATATTTTTTGTTATATTATTTTTAAATATTTTATAAGATATGACAATGTTGAGACTAACTTTCAGGCTAATTGAGATTAACTTTCCAAAAGATGTTTTCCGCATTCGTGTAAGTTTGAATCAATACTTTATACTTACTTTCAAAGTTGTTGTTTATTTTGCCAACCACTTTCAAAGTTCAAGTATGCAATAACAAATTAAATTGAACAACTACTATTTTGCATCTAACACGAAATATGAAAAATACCACAAAGATAGCAGAAATTGTTATTTGAGCATGAGCCAAACTGATATAAAGTCAAACGAAATTGAGCTAGTGATAAAATTGATCAAAACTTTGTTTTAGTAAACCAATTGACCCTTTCAATTTTAATTTGATTCTGAAATTAAACATTTATGGTACATCACTCATAATTTTAAGCTCCGACCTTATGAACACCCTCACTTATTTGGCCAAAAAAAAAACAAAAACAAAAACACCCTCACTTGCATGTATTTTTTTTTGGGATAATACTTGCATGTATAAATTTTTAGTGTTATGAAAATTTTGATATTTTTTAAAACATATAATTGGTCATTAATTTTTTTTACAAATTTAAAATAAGAAATGTACATCACTTCATAAAACACTATTAATAACGTAGGTGAGGAGGATAGAAGTATGGTTAAACGAAAAAAAATAGTGTTCTTAGACGTGGGTAAAGTACTAATGCTCAGGAGACAAAATTAAGAAAAATCTTTACTGCTAAAAAATATTTAGATCAACCGGCTATAATTTATTTTGACTCAATTAGTGGTTTCATGTTTGAACTTTGTGTAACATCCTGAAAAATTAATTCAAGGTTTAATGATTTTATTTAGAATTTTAATAATAAATTTGGGAAATTATGGCTTTCTTATTGAAATTGAGGTTTGTTGGGAATTCATAAGGCTTGGTATTTTTTTCATTTTAGGAAAGATTATTTAATTTGAATTGAAAGATGTAATTTAAATTTGAAGATTTAATTTGAATTTTAGGATTTACTTTGAATTTGAGAATTTAATTTGGAATTGAGGATTTAATTTGAATGGGAGGGTTTAAATTTTGAATTTGAGGATTTTATGGAGATCAATTGGAGAGATTTATGGTGCAAAGAGAAAATTTATATATGAGTTAAGATTTGTTAATAAGGATTAATTTCAGAGAATAACTGGTTGAAAATGATATAAAAACAATAATAAATAAATATTTGGATATAGTCCAGTGCTTAACTAATTATCTAAATTTCAGGAGAGTTACTAAATTAATATTGAAATTTTATATATATATATATATATGTAGATATATTATATATATATGTGTGTGTATAGATATATATAATAAATATATACCCATCATGTGATCCGTAGGTTGGGGGGAGGCGTGAAGTTTATATTTTTTTTAGATATAAATATATATATGTGTGTGTTATCCTTGTGTGTGTGTGAATATATATACACACACACAAACACGGCACAAACCAACGCACAGGAGCGTCTTTCACATTATTTCTGTCGTGGCTAAGAGAAAGAGGGAGAGATTGGGAGAGACCTTGCTAGGGTTTGAGGTTGTGGAAGTTTTAAGAGCTTATAATCGTTTCCTATTGGTAAGATCCTTTTTAAGCCATTCTTTTTCCATCTTTCCTTAGTTCCTTCTTATAATTTTCATGGGGTGATTTGAAATTCGAATTTAATCTTGTGGGAGATGATTGTTAGATGGTTTCTAATGGAATTAGAGTATATCCATAATCAATTGATCATGAATTAAGGGCTTGAGTTTGAATAATCATAGGATAAGCTTGAAATTTTTGGATGTAGGTTTGAAATCTGAAATTTGAGGATTAGATTGTGATTTTAGTGTATCGTTTGGATTATCTAAGTTATATTAACGTAATCGAATATTTAATTAAGAGGAATAGAGTGGTTTGGTTGTTGTACCGTGTTTAAAGGGAGCTTATAGGTTTGAATCTGATAGAGTAGATGTTGAGGGATGTAGACAAGCATCAGAAATAGATGATAGGGGTTAAGTAGCGATTTGTGCTTCATGTTTGGTAGATAGTAATTGCGTGTATTGATTTGTAGAGTTTAATTCGTGTCAAATAGCAATAGGGGGAAACTGCGCTGTTGTGAAATAGGTGCAAGCTGCAGGTAACTACTTCTACCCGTTTGCATGTGTGTGTGGGTTAGTGAGTATTTTAAACGATTAATTTTGGGCGATTGACTGTGGTTTTGGATGAATATAAATTTTAGAAAGACTATTTTCTATATAATTTGTTTGGTGGAGTATGTACCTTGAACTGGCATGATTATGTGTATTGTCATGATTTGGAAACTATATGAGGTTTTAGAAATTATTATATGATCTAATTCTGAAGAATTTCCGGAAAGGTCTTGTGTTTCATATTTTGTTGGTGTTACATACTGTGGTGGATGGATTGCTGTATTTGATTGTATATGAACACCGAATGACTAATTAAAATACCATCGCGCGATGAGGTTCCTTGTTGGCCCACAAGGACTAATTAATATAAAACAGAAAGACGAATTGGGGAGAACGCCCCCGGTCTCAGGCGAGGGTTGTGAGTCCCTACTGGACGGTATGAAATCGGTGTTAATGATTGTTTGGTGTTGTCTGCCTGTATATTGCATTGTGACGTATGATTTTCGAGACATGTGATTCATGAATGACTTCTGAGGAATCTGTTGTGTGACAATGGTATTATGTGGACATACTTGTTTATGATAATATGTTGCATCTAATTGGTAATTGTCACATGCTTTAATCAAATATGTATACTTAGTAATGCTCCACTGAACACCTTGCTAGCACACACCGCACGTAGGCGAGTAGTTAGTGGTTACCTGGGTCTACCCCCATTTTATCTATTTTTACATGTCATAGCAACATAAAGGGAAATCAAGGGAAGGATCCGGAAACGCCTCACTAAACTTGTGAGCCTCTGGACTGGTGGGTCAGAGATTATTGCCACATTTAGGGACATGTTACATTTGACTTTGCTTCCGCTCACTTTTAAGTTTTGTTGTTTATTTTGAACTAAAGATTTTAAGTTAGATGGGCTGAGATTTAATTATCCATGTTAGCCTTTTACCCTGTTTAGAAGAATTCTTTTCTAACATGAATAATTTGCTTAAAGTATGTTAAATTTTTTCTAACCATGATAGACGTTCTTTAGTAGTGAAATTCTTTTCTATCATGGTTAGACTATAAATTGTAATTTATTTAAAATTATGAAAAATCATTTTATAACTATGTTAGTAGTTTTACTAAGTTGAATTCTTTTCTAACATAGTTAGTCAATAAATAATTTTTGTAATCGTTTAACAGTAATTTAAGGTATATTCGAAAGTATAATTAGGTAGTAGTTGTTACACTTTGGGTATGCAGCTTCGATAATTAATCGAAAGTAACAAGGTTCACCCCATAGTAAGTTTACATTCCAGCAAAATAAATTAGTTCATTATTAGTAGAGTTGGATACCAACGAATAAATAAAAAGACATTTTGCCCCCATTTTTTGTCTAACAAGTTGAAACAGACTTACGAGCATTGCTCGGAATATTGTCACAAGTGCCCAAAACGCTGTTCTTTGATGACCAAACATTATTGTCGTGTTCTAAACGATTTGTTAGAATATTGTTAGGATGGTCAAAGCGTTGTTATTAGATGGCCAAACGTTGTAACCAGATCTTTTAAAAGCTTGCCCATAAACATTCCATATATTGTAACCGTGTGCTCATTTAATTGTAATGGGTGCTCATCTAATTTATGGGACAATTACAGTCAGGTTCTAAGTAAGAAATTTAATATCAGATAAGTCCAAAAAATTGTCAATGACAAATGAAATATCTATTCTTAACAAGTGAAAAAACTATCAATAAGACACATATGATAGTAAATTTTTTACTTGGGATCTGAGTGTAATTGTTCCTTAGTTTATTCTAAAATAGTTGGGTGCAAATTGATGTCAACTTAAAAAACATATGAACGGTATTTAGAATTTTATTCCATATACAAAAAAACGTTGTCATTCGATGGTTAAGCGCCGTTGTAGTGTGTTCTAAAATAACTATTAGGGGACAAAATAGCCTTTTTTTTATTTGGGACTTAAAATAATCAAGGTAACAAGGGACTTCAGTTTAATTATAAGATTTCATGAGACATAATCTTAATTAAACATTTTACTTAGAATTAATTTTCCACAAAAAATGGTAAATTATTTTGTAAAAAAATATATTCTCCATAGTTATTTCACCATCAACGCAAAAGCAAGGGGAGCAAAATCGGACGGCCACGATTCTCCACAATCAAACAAGGGGGCCCCACAAGGAAGGTAGACTGCCATTCACGGTTCGCCAAGTATATGAGCGAAAGGATTGACAAAGACACACATAAACTGCCACCTTACCTTGAGACATCGCTCGACACGTGTCTCCCCATTCCTTCTTTGACACGACTACCGCCCTCTCTCTCTCTCGTGTTATCGATTACTATCTGAGTATTTTCCTCCTTCCTTCTCCTTCTTCCTTCTCTCTCTCTCTCTAGAGAGCTTTGTTTCCCACTTTTGTTACTCACTTCCCTTTCCCTCCCAATTACGTTTCCCTCAGATCTACACTCTTCCCATTCATTCCATCTTTCTCCTCCTCCTCCTTAATTCTGCTATCCTGAGTTAATTTAATACTATTTTAGGTCCATCCCACTTTCCCCTCTATGCCATTCCCGCAGGTATCATTTTTCCTTTCCTTATTTTAATTCGGTTCTTTTGGGTGTTCATCTTGTGGTAATTTCGCCTTATGTGTGCCTTTTTTTTATGGATGAACCCATGTATTCAAATCTTGGATGTGTTTAGATCTGGTACTGAATTCTGTATATAACTGTGTTCGTGTTCGTTCTGTTCTGGATCGAGTGGATCTTTGTGGTTTATTTCTTTCTAGATTATGTTTTTGTAATTCGACTGTTTCATCTTTGTGCGGCTTTGGATTGGTGGATCTTGTTATAGGGGCCTTGGTTAGTTATCTGCGATAAACTAAATTGTGCTTGCGAATTGAATTGTGCGAATGGGTTTTTTCTTTATTTCTCTCTCTTGTTTCCTTGTAGGATACCCAATTCAATCTTGCTTTACGTAATTGATGGGCTTAAATTTTGGGGGGTGTTCAGAATTCAGTTGATACTATCCCTAAAGAGCTGAGGGACATATTCTCCAGCTTAGAAACAATCAGTGTGGTATATGAAAATTGCGTGTTTGGTTACAGCTGATCGTTGCTATGTGGTTGTTAGCCTTCTGCTGCTGCTTTATTCCTAGTAGTATTTCAAAGTGAGATTTATCTTAATTAGATTCATTATGATCTTTTCCTGGGTTATTATGTTTATTCTGTTTTACACAAAGAAGAGTATGAAACTGCTTTTAGGTGATTAAATCTATTTATGACCGGCAAAGACAAAAAATTACTACTTGCATATATGTAACTTTTCTCTATTAGTCTCCTTGTGAATCCTCCCACCCATTTCGTTGCCTGTTATTTACAAAGTATAAGGTTTGAAATGTGATAGCTAGTTATGCTGGTTTTTTTGACTTAGTTGTCTTGTTAAATGTCTTTATAGTTAAAAAGAGATGAACGAAAAAATTTCATTGGAAATTCCTTATCAAACTTTTATGATATGGTTGTTTTCAATTTTTCATGGTGATATTTTTTTTCCAGGCTTTTTTTTTCGGTTGAGTTATTGGCTACATCATATCTACTACCCTTCATATGCGCGTGTTTGTTGTATGAATTGTATCTTTCTGTGTGCACCGTGCATTTTATTTTCTTTGTATTCATGCATTCTCTCTGCAGTTCTGTGCTTCACTTTTCAACACATGATTTTGATTTTTGAGTTTAAATGCTGAATTGCCAGTGGAATTTCATTTTAACTGAGATATTTAAGTCCTGCATTTCAGTGTTTTATTAACTTCCCTTGCCTAGTCTCTCTTATGCTGCCTTGAGCAACTTGCTAGTGGTGCTGTTGATTCAAATCATGCAATGTTTTCATTTATTTCCAGATTTTGATGACTGACTTGTGTGTTCTGCTTCCAATGCAGTTGAGAGGGGTGGACTTGAACCAGGGCGTGTTGACAAAATCCACATTTATTTATAGTTTTGAAGTTCTCTTGTATGCAGGATGGGTAAGTGCAAGGGTTGTGGGAAGTTAGGAAGAATGGGAACTAAGGGTGGATGCATGAGTGCTTACGAGTTTTCTCTGCTGTTGTCTCCAGTTGTCTCTTTTTGGGATTGCATAGTTCGCAAAATGAGGTATTCCTGCAGACCTGAGTGGGTGTAGTTATTGTAACATTTCATTTACTGTTTTAACATTTACTAGCAGACAATAGGTTTAGCATAAGAGTATAGGGAAACAGCGGAAAAGTATTACAGAAATGCATACATTTTAAAGGAAAATTTCTTTGAAGAAAAGGAATTCAGAAAACAAGAAAGAGTCTTAGTTGTTAGGTAGTATTTTCCATGGATAACTTGGCATTAAATAAAGGACAGCATGTGAAGAAGGCAAAGAAGAAGCAAGTAAAAGATGAGTTAGATCGTTTGAAACAAGCTGAGAAGAAGAAGAGGCGGTTGGAAAAAGCACTCGCTACTTCTGCAGCCATTATTTCTGAGCTGGAGAAAAAGAAACAGAAAAAGAAAGAAGAACAACAGAGACTTGATGAAGAGGGTGCTGCAATTGCTGAGGCTGTTGCTCTGCGTGTTCTAATTGGGGAAGATGACTCTGTTGATTCATGCAAAGTTGTTAATGAAGGGAGGTGCGAGCCGTGGAATTGCAATGAGAACCTTGACCTCCTCCTGGGTGGAAAAAGAGCTTGCTTTCCTCATGTCGATGACAGCACATGGTCTCTAGAAAGAATGGGCTTGGTCTCTGGCGGATGCAGCTATGGCTGTGAGTGGGGTGGTGTGGATAATGGCAATTGGTATTTCTCATTTGGACCTTTGGAGAAGAATGTGCACATGCAGGAGGATGCAGGGTGGGGGCATGATGGGTTTTCTGCTGGTCTTATTGCAGCTCAAGCAGTTTCATCTCTTCAGATTGCGGAGAATGCAGATGCAGAAAGGGTTCTTTCTTAAGTGAATGCTTGTATGTGTGTCGAGTGGAGTTATCATTATGTTACTGGAAAACGGCATTTGTGTGTATATATATATATATTACTTTTGTTATTATTATGGGTCTTGTCCTTGTCAAACATCTTCTGTTTGAGCATATAAGGGTGTCTGCTTGTTATATGCTGATTGTCTTGAACCGCACATGAAGATGCGAATTCACTTTCTTATGTAGACTCTGGCTGATAATTTTCAGACTGATTCTGCGCAATATAACAGCATATGTGGAGTGTGGACCCTCATTGTATGTTCTAGTTATCGTTATTATGGTTATCTCTAGGATAAGGTCATTTTCTTTTACTAATTAGTTTAGTATTCGTTCAATAGAGAGTTTTCTCTCATATATGGTGGCAGCGGGCAGTATACTTCCAAACGCCCATTGTAAATTGTATAGTGTAAACATAACGAATCTCTTGCTATGGATAAGAATATCTATGATAGGAGGCTGGGAAAGTGAAAAAGGGGAGTTTAATTTGATGATACTCAACAATGACATTAGATTGCAAATTTTGTTTGATCAATTTATCAAAATATCTTTCATCTAAAACGAAATTTAATTTAGTCACTTGGTTTTAAAATGTATTTTCAAAAAATTTTGGGTCTCATTGAAAATATTCTGTTCAAAATACGCACGATTTAACTAAAGTGATGATGAAACATGATCTTGATATGTATGTCCACACACCCTTTAATATGTAATTTTATTAAGGTTTTGCACCCGACATGTTATTTTTCTTACAATCATTAGGTTAGATCGTTTATGTTAAATACTTAAATGTTCTCGAAGCAGCTAATTGCAAACATATAATTATTTAGTTAATAACAGTTTGTATGATGAAAAGTTACATTTTTTCGGTTATAGCTGATTATTTCATGGTAAGGTATGGAAAAAATAAGCTGATTGATAAAAAATGTATTAAAACGAATGTTAAACTTCGTGTTCGTGAGAGCAAAATTTTCTATGAGGATTTCTGTGCAAAAGCAAGAGCGAATATTTAAAAAATGTTACTTCCTCCTTTACTCAATATAGGGTACAGTTAATTTTTTTAATTAAATTCTAAGAAAACTAAATAGGTTACTTATAAATTGATTTGTATAGAAGTTTTTTTAAACTAGTTTATTTGACTTATAAACTAACATATAATTTAATAATATACAAAATATATTATGATTAATTGACCCTTTTCACTCCCTTAATCCTTTCAAAAAAAAAAGAAAAAAAAAAAAGAAAAGAAGTATGACATAAAAAGTTGCTGAATAATACAGAAATGATTTTGATTGAAATTGATATAAATTATTCTGTACTCCGATAGCTTTGACAGCATATGAATATACAGGAAGAGGAAGACAGCTTAGTATAGTTTGATAGTTTTACGTTTCTAATAGTTTGAAGAAGAAGAAGAACTGCTCCAAGGTGACATAATTTGCAGCTTAGTATAGTTTAATAGTTGTACGCTTCTAATAATTTGCCTTCAATATTTTTCAAAGCGATGGTGAAACTGGTATATATGTGCCGCCTGGATAGAAGGAGGGCGCACCATATTCATTCTTTTCTTTTTTGTTCATGAAAGTGAAATATGGGTTTGTTCTTGTGGTGAGGAGAGAAAAGTTAACGGCAAACACTGCAAAATAGAACAGAAATCATTTTCACATCAAGGTGGAGTATAGGAGGGAAGAACCAAATCCTCCCAGTAAATTAATATTTGTGAGAGCTTCAAGCCAAGATTGGATAAAGCTCCCTATGATGAACTCCATACATTATAGGCTCTCTGTATCTCAACCATCGTGGATCAAATTCCACATTTTTGCTTGTAGCTATCTGATTGAAACTCCAATAGCAAATTGTTGTGCTCCTGATCTCAATCAAGGAATACCATCCAGACAAGAAGATACTTTTTCATTTAACCCAAATTCAATCTCTTTCTCTGATGCCTGCCATGTGTTTGAAAAAATGTCTGACTTAACCGTTGTGTCTGCCACTTCCATTGTCAGTTTCTTTGCTAAGCAGCATCGCCATGAAGAAGCTATCCAGCTTTTCTCAAGAATGTTTGCTTCAAATATCAGACCAAATGAGTTCACATTTGGAACAGTACTTCACTCATCCACTGCTCTTGAAAACCTTCTTGTGGGCAAGCAACTTCATGCCTTAGCTATGAAAACAAGCCTGCACTCTAATGTATTCGTTGGTAGTGCTCTTTTAGATTTCTATGTCAAGTTGAGTACAATAGAAGATGCCCAGAAAGCTTTCGTAGATACGAAACATCCCAATGTTGTGTCCTATACAACTCTGATATGTGGGTACTTGAAGAGAGGAAGGTATATGGATGCTTTGCAGCTTTTCCATGACATGCCTGAGAGGAATATAGTTTCATGGAATGCCATGGTTTGTGGGTGTAGCCAAACAGGCCATAATGAAGAAGCTGTCAATTTTTTCATCACCATGCTCAGGGAAGGATTCTTACCTAATGAATCCACATTTCCATGTGCTATTTGTGCAGCTGCCAATATAGCAGCACTTTGGATTGGCAGAAGTTTTCATGCATGTGCAATAAAGATTTTGGGTAAGCTTAATGTGTTCGTAAGCACTTCTCTCATTAGCTTTTATGCGAAATGCGGAAACATGGAAGATAGCGTCATGATGTTCGATAAACTCTCTAAAAGGAGCATAGCTTCGTGGAATGCTGTCATATGTGGTTATGCACAGAATGGAAGAGGAAATGAAGCCATAAGCTTCTATAAAAGGATGCTTTCTGCTGACTGTAAACCCAATGATGTTACCCTTCTTGGTTTGCTTTGGGCTTGTAATCATGCTGGCCTTGTAGATGTGGGATATTCATACTTTAACCAAGCCCGGATTGAGAACCCAAGCTTGCTAAAACCTGAGCACTATGCTTGTATGGTTGATTTGCTCTCTCGATCCGGGCAATTTACAGAAGCCAAGAGCTTCCTTCACAACATGCCTTTTGATCCCGGGATAGGGTTTTGGAAGGCATTACTTGGAGGTTGCCAAATCCACTCAAACATGGAGTTGGGGGAGATTGCAGCGAGAAAGATCTTGGCTTTGGATCCTGATGATGCATCCTCATATGTGATGCTGTCAAATGCACATTCTGCAGCTGGTAGGTGGTCTGAAGTGTCATCACTTAGAGAAGAGATGAGGAATCATGGGATGAAGAGGATTCCAGGTTGCAGTTGGATTGAAGTCAGGAACAAGGCTCATGTCTTTCTTAATGCTGATAAAAATCATTATGAAAATGACAGAATTTATGCTGTCCTTAGTTTTCTTATCGAGCATTCAAGGGAGAACGAGACCTCCAATTTGCCATTAGACTTGTTGAATGTGTTTTCTAAAGAAAAATAGAATGTCATATGTTTTTTGGGATGACCAGGAAAAAGATTCAAAAGTTTTAGGGCTATTAGAGGCCTTGTAATCTAGTGGTATGTCATCTCCTCGATAAGTAGAAGGTTGTGGGTTCAATCCTGTTTGTAACTTCAAACCGTTAGTACTTGCCCCTTTAATTAAAAAAAAAAAAAGTTTTAGGGTTGCATATTAATTGTTCATGCGTTCATGGCCATGAACACATCATCCTCTATTAGCTTGGGCTTCCTTAAATACTGATCTCAAAAAGTTAAACCACTACTTAGTGTCAAATAATATAAAAGTAATAAACTTGTGGAGAAGTTGTTTAGGGACCCGCTTGGGAATTGGATTATTGGATTTCAATGTAACTTAGGAATTCTTTCTATAACAATAGCTGAAGTTAAAGCCATCAAGTTAGGAGTGTGATTGAAGCTATTAGTTTGCTCTCCGTAGGGATAGCTTTCATGAAGAAATTCTAGATACACAAAACAGTTCATGTTGCTTATAGCTTGGCCAAAATGGCTCATCAATTGCCACATCAGATTTCTACTATGCAGGATGTTTCATAGGGAATGTTTAAACGCGTTTTTTTTTTTTTTTTCATTTGATAAAGGCAGGGGTTATCCTTACCCAGCCTAATCTGTGACTTGTAGTTTTATTTCTTTTTCATGTTTGTACTTGCCGTTTATATAAGAAAAAATAGAGCATTATTGGCTGCTACCATTGAAGTTCAACATTGAGCTCATGCCATGCTCGCAGCCTATTTTTTAGGCATATCCTTTGGAATTTATTGCTCCCCAACGTCTTTAGGTGTAGGAATTTTTTTATATTAAAAGTTAAGGGTTCCAAACTTATAGTTTAAAACTACATGAATCAAAATCAAAATAAGGATAAGCTAATAAGGATTGAACATCATATTAACAAGGCCAAAAAAAATAAAAAATCATATTATCTAAAATAAGTATAAAGCCTTTCCATGACCGCTATTTTTCCTAATTTTGAGGTTGAGAGAAACAATACGAATTTGGTTTCTTGTAACCTTATAATTGAGAGAAAAAGATGGACTGGGTGAATTGGAAATGTGTGAAAATTCTATTGTAAGAATTAGACTTTTTTTAAGTACAAAATATAACTCAATTATTCATTAATAACGACCAATAGAGAAGAATAAAATATAGTTATACTAAATCATTAGTATCACTTTTTGTTCTTAGTGTAAGAGCTCAATAACTAATCTTCATGTATTGTGCATGTTTGGGAGAGCAGGTTCATCAATCAAATTTTCCCTAACATGTGCATCAGAGCTACTGCTGATAAAGTTTTTCTTAATATGTATAATTAATAAACATACTTTGGGGAAGCAATAATAAATTTAAAAGGTAAAGTGGATTGAAGTTTGAAATCAAAGCAAGATTCGTTGCTATCTACTGTATTTATACTAGGCAGTGGATGAAATAATTAAGGGTTAAGGGTTATATATGCCTCGGAAGTATGCACGGTGGATCACATCTGTCCCGGAAGTATTTTTTGGTCCAATTTTGCCTCAGAAGTGTGTAAAGTGGATCATATTCGCCCTTTATCGTTAAAATATTAACGGTCAACGTCAACTATTTAACGGTTAACGTGAGTTTTTTAACGGTAAAAAGCCAATATAATACATTTTACACACTTCCGGGGCAAAATTGGACAAAAAAAAAACTTCCAGGACAGATGTGATCAACCGTGCATTCTTCTGAGACAAATATGATTTTTAACCCATTAATTAATTAGGGAGCATGAAGAAAAAGCTTTGAACACATGGCATGACTATTTGACTATAGTTTAGGGACAAAATAGGAAATTCAGTAAATATAAAAACCATCCATACTGTCAAGGCATAATTTGTCTAACGGTGTAAGGTTTCGTTAGATTCCTTAGAATCTCGAGCTTAGAGAATCTAAAAAGTAAAACAGTCAATTGTTTAGGTATCTAGTAATATGATCTAAAAAATGCGTTGATTATTAATATTAAAAGAACATAGTTGGGAGGGGAAGTTACAAAACTTGGAACTAGAATAGACTATTGCATATTTGATAATAGGATCTAGAAAATGAGCTGATTATTATATTAAAAAAATCATCCATGGCTAATCATTAATCAATAAGTGTATTATTGGGCGAAAATAGGCCAACTCCTTTTGTTCTTTACTGGCTTGTATAAAGAATGCGCCATTGTTCGACAGTTAATGGTAGGTTTTTTGGCTCTTTCCTTCATAGTTCTCTCTCTTCCCTCATATTATAAATTCTGCACACACTTCTACTTACCGTTGTCAAAGAGAGAAATTTGGAGTCTTTTTCAGTACCCCAAAGCGAAATTTCACTCTTTTTCAAGTCTTATAGGCAAAAGCCCCAACGGGTACAAGAGAAAGAAGAGGACTTTGAGGTTGAGAAAAGGTTGTTGTTGTTTTTTTTTTTTTTTTTTTGTGGTTCTTCAATTTAATTTCTTGAAGAAGAATTCGAAGGAGTAGAGTTTAGAGACAGATTACAGTAAGTGGGTTGAGCCGTGCGACTTTTAGGGTTTTTTTTTTTTTTTTGTGAAGATGACGGAAGTGATCCTGCATATATATGATGTGACCAATAGTGAATCAGAGAAGACGAATAACGCGATTGTTCAGATTAATAAGATTTTCAAGGATGGGATTGGTCTTGGTGGTATATTCCATGGCGCTATTCAGGTACCTCTAGTTCTCGTTGGTTGTATTGATGTTTATGTTCAGTGAATGTCTGTGTTTTGAATCATGATTGAGAAGTTCAAATGTTCATGCTGGAGTGTGATTGTTAAATGTCTGAATTCGCTGTAATTAGGGCTAAGATTTAATCTTTAGTTAGTCTGTTAGTCTTTTTTGCTTCTTTGCATGAGTGTTTGGATGGGGATGAAAATCACTGGGATTGACTAAACGAATTGATTAGATATCCTAGTGATTTGCTATCCTCTCTTGGCATATCTTGTGAGTTGTGTCTGGGTAGCACTTCCTTCTTGTGCAATACGCCCCAGCATATATTAGTAAAAAATTATGTTAGTTAATATCGACTGATCTATTTGATACTTATATATTAGAGGAACTTCCGAGTGCTGTGTTTCCGTACTGTTGTACAATGTTGAACAGCATTAGACTAGTGGAAGAAGAGTTTGTAAGGTATCTTAAGTTTTTAACCATGAATGGTTTATGGTTATGATTTATGATGTGTTAAGATGAGAGATCATACAGTTCGATTCAATACTCTCAGACCAAGGTAAAACATTTCATTTGGCAATTTCAACAGCAATTATCAAGTTACCTCTTTTGTCCCCTTGAGGGGGTCATGCAGCCTCCTTGATAATTGAATTGTGATTTGCCTTGGAATGAAATTGCTGTGTTAAAATAATATTTGCTTGTTTGGTATTTATCTGGAGATGTCAAAGGATTTTTTTTATCTTAATTCTCTTATTCATCATGAAGCTTCCTTGATATTGTGGTGGGCCTATGGTTTTGTGACGGTGCTGATATTATATGGATTGTTTCTGCACTGTCACAGGTTTATGGAGAAGACGAATGGTCATATGGATTTTGTGAGCAAGGTACTGGGGTTTTCAGTTGCCCCTCAATGAAGAATCCGATGTATACATATCGTGAATCAATTGTTCTGGGGGTAACTGATTGTTCAATTCTCAATGTTAATCAAATAATAAGAGATCTCAGCAGAGAGTGGCCTGGAAGTTCGTATGACCTGTTATCCAAAAACTGCAACCATTTCTGTGACGAATTCTCTGAAAGGCTTGGTGTACCAAAACTTCCAGGTGAATCACCTAGTATAGGGCTTATGTTTCTAACTTTGACTCGGCCATTTTCACTAATATTATTGAGTTTTTATAATTATTAGCATTTGACTATTCAATTTCTGGCTTTTGCCCATGCCTTATTGGCTATTCGCAGTTGATGCTGGGATTTCAGTACAAGTCTGTTGTATATTGTAGAAATATATGATCCCAGTGATCAATTTTGAGTTGAATGTTTGTGCTTACACTTAAAGCTGATTAACAGAACACTGTTGATGTGGGTGGAATCTCTGCATTTTCTTTTCAATTAAGGAAGATGAAGTTGGAATTGTACAAGTTGAGTGGTGGTGATATGCTCTGGCATGATGTATCAAGTTATCATGCGGACGTTCATCTGGATCAAATGATATATTAGCATGCTTTATCTTGGGAATTATTGCCAGTACTGTTCTTATGTATTCCATGACAGGTTGGGTTAATAGTTTCGCAAACACTGGAGGCTCAGCTATGGAAGTGGCCGAAAATACAGCCATACGGGTGAGAAGTGATTTTCTCTATCCATATTTCTGCATTTTGTTCAATTTTGGTTCATGCTTATTTTACTGTAGGTTAATTGTACTGATACCGTGGTGGATGCGTTTTTCTTTTGATGCCTAACAATTTAGCTTGTTCATTAGCTCAGGGTAGTTGGGCATCACATTCAATATTCCTTAGCCTTGCAAATGTCAAATAATCCTTAAAGGTTTATAATATTGGCGTAAAAATGTCCTGCAATCTTGGAATTTAAGATCTAGATTTTGGTTTGTTTTGTGCTTTTGGATTTGATGTCGGGAAGTTTAGGGCTTGTTTGGATTGGCTTTCTAAAAAGCATGTTCAGCACAAAACTGCTCCCACATACTTACCTTGAACTCCCTCCGCCCCTTATTATAAGAGCCTAAAATTTGAATGGTTTTATCCCTTATTTTACATATGAATGTCAGAATATTTAATGACTTTTTTCCTATTTTACCCCTCATTATTTCTGAATATTTCATGCTAATTCCTGTCATTATTACTCTATATCTCTCTTATGCACCCCCATCATAAATAATGTCAAAGTTATGAAAACAAATTTATTTCAGATATATTTATATCTCTCAATTACTTTCTTAATAGGGGTAATAATTTTGCCTCTGAGCTCTTATAATAAGGTACAGAGGGAGTATACTGTAAATCACATTTGAAAAGCAATTTCTACCACCAATCCAAACATGCACTTAGTATGCAATATGCATTATAAACTATACAACCATCAGTTTACTCAAATACTGGTTATTTCAGCTTCGACAAGCCAGAACAGGGATTGTATCAGCAAGCAAAGCAGCATACCAGTTTCTTTTGGGTGTTACTAGTAATGTCACAAGTGATTCAGGCCTCTTAAGCAATTCAAACACTGAAGGGGCCCCTAGATTCCAAGCTTCTTGGTTTAAAAATCTGATAACTACTGGTGCTGAGCCATCTAGTAGTTCAGAAATCCAGAATGTGGATGAGCGTGAGCAGCTCCAACAAATGCAAGAAGATGATGGAAGGGAGCTGCATCGTCATAGTTCATCTTCACTTGATATTAGTTGAAGGAATATTCTGTGTCAAATTCTTAGATTTTGAAAGAATTGTATGAATACCTCAAATATATACAAGGTCAAACCCAATAGTTCATAAAAGAGTCATTAGATATTCTTCTGACTTTGTTCTATAGGGAAGATGTAACTAGTAACAATTGCCATACCTCTTTAATTATCCCAGTTTAGAAAGTTTTGAAATTAGTTGGAATATGTATAATTTAAAGATTGAGTTGTAGCACTAAAGATCAAATGACTTGACTAAACTAATAATTATGAGAATTTTCAGTGTTCTGATTTTATCCTATTCTTACAATGAATAAATGAAAATTGGCTTCTATTCCTATTTACTTTATCTTCTATTCACACATGTATGCTTTCTTCAAGCGAATGCATGCATATGCATGTCCATTTTATGCCTTGTATCGTGATCACTAGAATCAATGTGAATCATTTGCAAACTTCTGGATTAATTTATAATCTTAAAGGTGAAGAAAAAAGAAGAAAAAAAAAAAAAGCAGACCAAACCAAAATGAGCAGTGGTCAAAGAAAAATCATTAAAAGCTCATTTGATACTCGGAATATGAGAGAACTAATTTTATAGGTGATTCGGGGTAAAGATAGGTCCAATTTCTCATATATTACAGTTTACAAAAACGTGAATCCATACTTCGTCAAGGGAAATGAGGAACTTGTTTATAACTAATTCGTAAATATATGTGTGTGCTTGCGCATGTGTTCTGATTCGCCCAGATATGATTGAAGCATAATTTAACTAAATTTTCATCAAGTAACTCAAAATAAAATACAAATAGCCTATGTGTTAACTTGCTCCTGCATGTATACACTTTTGGGTCATGAACGAACTTCAGTATCACCCCAAGAGGATTTCATCTTTTTCCGAAATATAACAAAATTGCTAAGATAAACAAAATGATGCGAAGAAAAATATGCATAGTTGCTAATCGAATATATGCTGTTAATGCTGTAGTTATAAAAGGACAATGCAATTTTTGCCTTCCTACCGTTTAGTATCTTCTTTTTACAAATAATCCTTCAACAGAACTAATCAGCCCAGTCATTAGAGCACCTTGATGCAAATAATGATGCATGTATGTATGCCGAATGCTACTTTACTTTCTATTCAGGCACAAAAAACTTTTGCTTTGCAGGGTATAGTTAGCATCGATAAGCATGCCATTAAAGAGAGGGAACAAAACATTTATTTGGAATAACTTTAACAAATAAGGTTCAACAGGATAGAGAAATCCCATAGAGTACATAAAAAGTCACTCCACACAGAAATTAGCTTCATCAAACGCAGTTGAAGATAAGAAGAATAAAACATGGTGACCCCATAGACCAGACACAACTGAAGCAGAATGCGTTCGACAGAGACAAGACTCATTAATAAAATATACAGACGACATCCTCCAGTAAATATAATATAGCTTTCGTCCAGCCGCCAAACCCGCACGAACTGTTACTATGTTAAAAGATAACCCGTCCTTCATCTGATACTGCATCTTCTGCAATCTGGAGTGATGAAACTGCTTGTGCTGCAATAAGATCAGCAGAAAACCCATCAAACCCCCACCCTGTTTTCTCATTTATCTGTTCATAGACATTCTTTTCAAAAGGTCCAAATGAGAAAGACAATTTGGAATCTTCAGCACCATCCCAGCTGTATGCATCAGAAAACCATCCCATTCTTTCAACAGACCACACACTGCCATCTTGATGGGGAAAGCAAGCTCTTTTTCTGCCCAAAAGGAACCCAAGGTTACTATTGCAGTTCCATGGCTTGCACCCCCCTTCATCCCTAACTCTACAGGAATCATCAGAGTCTTCACCAACTAGAACATGCAGAGCGACAGCCTCAGCAATTGCAGCACCCTCTTCGTCAAGTCTCTGTTGTTCTTCTTTCTTTTTCTGTTTCTTTTTCTCCAGCTCAGAAATGATGGCTGCAGAAGTAGCAAGTGCCTTTTCCAAGCGCCTCTTCTTCTTCTCAGCCTGTTTCAGACGATCCAACTCATCTTTCACCGGCTTCTTTTTTGCCTTCCTCACTTGTTGCCCTTTATTACATGCCATGTTATCCATTATGTATGCAGCCTCTAACTACAAAGACTTTTTTTATTCTTTCTTTCTTTTTTTTTTGTGAGCTTCTCTTCAGTAAGCTTTACTAAGAACTGTATACATTTCTTTAAATTACCTCTCTTCCCCTCTTTCCCTATAACTTTTAAGCTAAAAATTATCTAATTCTGCGGAATGTCAAATTACCAATGATCGGCTCCAACCACTACACCCACTCAGGTCTGCAGGAATACCTCATTTTGCGAACTATACAGTCCCAAACAGAGATAACCGGAGATAACAACAGAGAAAATTCATAAGAACTCATAGATCCATCCCTTGACCCCATTCTGCCTAACTTCCCACAACCGTCGCACCTAACCATCCTGCAAACACCAACTGGACTTCAAAATTTTGGAAAAATCTGGATTTCACTCCACAATTGTTCAAGTACCCCCTTCCCAACTGCATTGCAAGTAGAAACACAGAATGTTTAATTTATCAAATTCTGAAAGTAAAACAAAATGAATTCAACAAAATTTCCGTTTTAAGTGAAAAACATAAAAAGGAGACCAAGTAGGCTCCAAGGCGCAAAGCTCCAAGGAAGATGCAATGTACAAAGCTAATACAAACACGGACACATGCACTGGTGAAAGATATAAAATAGTCAAAAGCTCATAACTAAGATCCCAAATTGAAAAAAGTCACCACACATAATCATATCTTAAAAGTTTAAAGAAAGATTCTGAAAGAAACTATTCATTACTTTTAGCTTAAAGAAATATTTTAATTAAATCGACAAATAAAATGGGAAAGAGAGTACACAGAAATCCTCAGACAGCGTAAAGACCAAGTAAAGGATAGAAATGTTAAGAGGGGTGAAGAAGTGATAGAAACAAGCTATGTATCTATATGGAAAGACAGACATTTAATCTTTAACAGCCTAACTAAACAATTTAAGTACCTAAAATCAACATGTTGATACTCTTCATGATAAGATTTTGGAACAAATCCACGGTAAAACGATCATAACAAGTAGGATTAAGTGTGCTCAATACTCCCTCCGGTCTACTAACATATTAAAAGAGTTGATTTTGGTCATAAATGTAATATATATTCCTAATTTTTGTAGATCCCTATCAATGCTCCCTCAATAATAATCAAGTAATGGAGAGGGGGAGGGAATTAAGGAAGATTGTTAGATTGTTTTAAAAAAAAACACATCACATTAGCTAACTCAACTAACATCCTTAATAGAAAATAAGGCGGCAGAGGTACTAATTGAGCCCACAAACATAACATCCAAATGGAAATGGAAATGCTTTAGCAAACCATGTTTTTTGCTTATTGTAAACTGATTGATGATTGATTCTAAATTCTATAAAGTGCGCCTATACGACTTCAGATTGCCCTCAAGTATCAACAGAACACCCACCAAAATTTACACTCATTGTTAATCTACAGTAAGATTCTTTGGACATATCACAAGAAAACCAGAGGGCAGAGGAAATAAACTATTTTCCTACAAATCAGCTTGCAACCACATGCAAGTTTAATCTATCTACACCCACCAATCCAAAAACTTATAAAACAAGAATATCAACTTCAACAAAGAAAATAAAATACACAAAGATCGATTCGACCTAGAATCAGAAACATCAAATTTTCCGCCTGTAAATCAGTAATTCAGGTCCGGATCCAGATGCCCATAAGGTTTCAATACCCATGATTTATAAATCAAATTGTAAAATTGCTGCAAACCCATCGTTATATAAATAACAAAGCAGGTTAATTTAAATCAGAAAGCGATAAATCATACCTTAGGTAATGGCATAGAGGGAAAAGGGGCTGGGACCTATCACAGTCCAGAATAAAAAATCGAGAGAAACTCAATAAAGAAGAGAAGAATATGGCAAAGAAATCGAAGAACGAAGATCTGAAAGCACCGTAATTTGAGCTGAAAAAAGGAAGTGAAAAAGTCGAGAACTTCAGAGAGAGAAGAAAAAAGGCGATGAGTATAGAAGGAAGGAGAAGGCGGGGAAGATAGAACAAGTAATTAACCGATAACATCACAGACGCAAGGGCAAAAAAGAATTGCCCAATTGGTGGCGGACACGTGTCATGTTATGCCCGAAGCAAGTTGAGAATCGAGCTTGAGCTTACGTTTGTCTGTGTCACTTCTCTGTGTATCCATTACGTGGCATGATGTGGACGGATCTGGATTAATAGTGGGGCCCACATGTTAAAATCGTGGGCCTCGTGGTGACCGATGGATCGTGCATCTGTTTCGAGTTTGGGAGCTTGGGTGGTGAAATGGACGGCTGAGATTGGCTTCTAAGCATTCATTTGTAGATCCAAGAAAACAATAAGGCCATTTGGTTCACAGAAAATATTCGGACGGAATGGAAAGGAAAGGAAATGGATGAAAATGAAATAAAGGTCAACTCGTTTGGTACACACAGGAAAGGAAAGAAATGGAATTAAAAATTTTATGTTTGGTTGGTTGAAAATGGGGTAAGGAAACTTATAATTCTGTGCAAATGACCATTTTACCCTTAATGACTATTTATTAATTAAAATCACTAATATTAAATTTTAAAATATTTTAAAATTATATTTTCATAAAAATAAATGAATAAATTGTTTTTACTAATTATAATTTTAATAAATATTAAATTTTAATAAAAAAATTTAATTTGCGTAAATAAATAAAAATATTCTCGGTAAATATAACAATCACATATATTTTAATTAAAAAAAATACTACATAATATTTAAAAATATCACTAATTTTTAAATACACATCTCAAGTTCCAACTACTTCTCATATACTTTTTTTGCCAGTACTTCTCATATATTTTAAATAACTATAATAAATAAATAAAGAAGAAAAGATGAAAAAAAAACTTATATTCACGTAATATTATAGGAATGTGTCAAATTCAAATTTGAGTTGTTCAAATTTGACTTTGAGCAATCACATTGGAATTTAATTAATTATTAATGAAATAAATAGTTAAACTGACTGTAATTGTGAGAATTTTGTGGCTTCAACTAATTGGGCATATCCCAAAAAATTTTCACCCATATTCTCTGAGTTTCGACTGCTTCAATTTATCAGAAAAAAAAATCTCTCACACAAACTCTCATTAACAAATTTTTAAACATATGCCTAAGTCTCAACTACTTCTCATATATTTTTTTGGCCAGTAGTTTTCATATATTTTAAATAACTACAATAAATAAATATAAATATAAAAGAAAAATATGAAAAAAACTTATATTCACATAACATATTATAGCAAATAAGAATTAAATTCGAATTTGAGCAGTTAAATTCGATTTTGAGCTACCACATTCGAATTTGAGCAGTTACATTCGAATTTGAGCTACCACATTCAAATTTAACTGCTCAAATTCGAATGTAACTGCATAAAACTCTGCAGAATTTTATTTATACTCCCTAATACCCATATTTACGATAAAAAATCACAAACGCCGGTCAATCTCACAAAGGCAGTAAACTCAAGTCAAATTTGAATAAAAAACTAGAACAAACCCAACACACGTTGTCAATCTTACACAGGTAGCCTTTTTTAAAAAACAAAAAAAGCAGTCCCTTTCTCCCTTCTTCTTCGACATCAGCAACCCCATTGTTAAACACCCAACTGTAGCGGCTACAACACCTGAGAAGATTCGGCACCGTTACCCACAGAAGATTCGATAGCATCATGGAGGAATAGATCGAAATTTCTGTCATCCATGTCCCATATGAGCGACTATTTTTTTAGAGGGTGAGAGAGACCGTGAGCGATTTGAAACAAGAGTGGGTATGTATGTCATTTATGCTTTCCAGTCTGTGATGGAAAATGAATTGACACCAATTTTGGTGGGAAGGCATTTTCCCATGTTTAAAGGAAATTTGAGCGCCGCCGGAAAGTAGCTTCCTAGGAAATTTGGCAACCAAACGTGTTCTTGCCGCCGGAATCGCTTAATTTAACCTTTCCCGCCTTTGAAATCAATGAAGCAAACGGGCCCTAATGCATCGTTCCGTTCCAACTTAAACTTGTAAACGAGCTTACTTCTCAGCTTTCAGTTTTTTTCACAGTAATAACATAATCTGGAGCGGCCCAATTATGTCACCGGTTCGAGCAGATCACAGACTTTGGTACTAGCAACTTGGGGTAAAACAGGTTCAAACCCGAGCAACACAATAGGTTGTTGGGTCGGCTATGTTTGGTTCTTTAAAGACGTTTTTTATTTGTTTTTATGGGATTTGAATTGTATAAAGCATTACTGTTCGATGTAAAAAATAATTTTACTGGTAATAACTATTATTTTAGTGGCTAAATAGCGGTATATATGAATATTCTGTTATAATTTATTTATTTTGATATTTTACTAGGAGAAATATTTAGTTATTACTGATTATGCTGTCACTGGATGATGAATTGATTCTACAATGTCGTTATGTCAAAAATTGTAAAAAATGTTGAATAAGCATATGATTATTTTGTTAATGATTCAAGATTTTGAATTAATATTCAAGGTATAAATTGTTTTTTAATTTTTTATTCCCTTTTAGTTTGGCCCCCAATTGACTCCAAACTAACCTAGTTTTGTTGACTTATCTTTTAGAGTATGTTTTTAAATTTAATTGGGGTAAGGATGGGGGAGGAGGTCAAGTTTATGTTATTGGGGGATCGGCAATAAAATATCACTACTTCATGTCGTTAATAAAATGTCTACGATTAATTAATTTAAGATTATAGAAACTAAATAAACTATTTAAAACATTTGTATAATAGTTATAAAAAAAATGAGTGGAAGCAGATTGTATATCAACTTAAATGGGAGCTGCTTCTATTTTCAGTTTTGTAGAGAGAATGAAGCAATCGGCATAGCTTCTATTTTTTCAATCGCACGGCACGCTATTGACATTTGGATGCATCTGAATTTGGTCTATCAAGTAATTCAGTTCCCATGAGGCTGAGGCTATATCTTAAGGCCGACTCAAATCCAAGACTTGATAACATACAAGTCTGGTAAAAACAGTGACACACCTCTGTTCATTGTTTTGTTTTGGGGTACAAGGTGAACAAGCAGAATACAACAAAAGAACGGAATTTCTGTTCAACGAACAGTTTAGGCGAAATAAGTGACATAATTCTCTTCAATGAACAGTCATAGCAGGCTTTCGATGGGTAGATTTGAGTTGAGCTGAAGACATATTACACTTGAGAGTCACTTTTGAATTGCTTTAAAATTGCCTTTTACTCTGTTGACATGCACAATTCACAGCCGAACTATGCCTTTCTGGACAGAGATTAGTCGCCTCGACTACTATCATGTGAAGATGAATTATGACGAAGCAGTGCCTTGCCATAATCTTCTTGCCTTACTTGAATTTGCTCATCCCCATTTTGATTCTGGACTTCTGAACTGCTTGATGGTTTAGCACCATTTGTGACCAGATTCTTTAACCAAGTACCCTGAAATCTGGGGCTCCCTCCTCCCCTGTTTGAATTGCTCGGGGAGTCTGGATCATTTCTAATATTGTTTGTGACACCTAATAGGAACCGGTATGCTACCTTACTAGCAGATACAATCTCTGTTTTGGCTTGCCGTAGCTGCAATAACCAGTCATTGTCGTCAAAAGAGGAATAAAAGTAAAACGAACGAGAGAAACCAGGCCCCAAACACAAAAACCAGCTTTAAAGCACATCGACAATGAATTCAAAGCTAATTTGCCAATGGCAAGGCTGAAAATACTAAAATTTATGTACAAGTAACATGTTATATTGATATTAACCTTCAATGAAATGGAACACAATAAGCAAAAATAATCACAAATGCAGAAAAAGAACGAGAAAGTCATTTCTCACCCGCATCGCAGTACTTTCAGCCACCTCCATAGCAGTGTCCCCAGCATTGGCAAATCGATTAACCCAACCTGTCAAGGAAGCCACAAGAACACAGAGTGTAAAGCAATGTACAGAATCAATAATCAAACCCACCATGATGATGGTTAGCATGTAGACTTTAATGACAGTGGTAAGTGACACATTATCTCATTCTTGTACCCCTAAAATCCACCAATTTCAAACTTCTTTGATAGCTCCAGACCTAGGATGCGTTACTTCTCATACAATTGCAAAACTTCATTCTAGTTGTGCCAAAGCATATGTCCTCACCCTCTCATTGTACTCAACTTGCAACTTCGTTTTCCTTAAAAGAAAGTAGGCAGCTGTAGAGTCCACGTCAACAGTACAGTGTTTAATGACTCTATGCATATAAAGTAGAATACGAGCACAATACACAGTTCTACGGCTCATGGGCAAAAAAGTCCACTATATCTCATTGTGAAAAACACACATCTTATACTTAAGTAATTAATGGGACATGCTTTTTCTATCCAAGAAACTTAAAAAGCAAAACCTCCCATAACACATATTTGCTGTCATGTGAGCACACCATAGAAACTTAGTAGGAGCCAATATTACAAGTATGGTAAGTCATAACATAATTGGTACACTAAATAATAGGACGTTTTACCTGGAAGTTTTGGCACACCAAGATTTTCACAGAATTCATCGCAAAAATGATTGCAGTTTTTGGATAACAGGTCATATGAACTTCCAGGCCACTCTCTGCTGAGTTCTCTTAAAATTTGGTTTACCTTGAAAATTGAACAGCTAGTAGTCCCCAAAACAATGGATTCACGATATGTATACATTGGATTCTTCCGTGAAGGGCAGCTGAAAACTCCAGTACCTTGCTCACAAAAACCAAACGACCATTCATCTTCTCCATAAACCTGTAACAATAGCAGAAACAGTCCATGATATATCAGCACACGACAAAATCACAGGCCTAACATAATATAAAAGATATCACATACTATAAATGAATGAGGAAATTAAAATCTAAAATATTAAAAATTCACTCACAAATAGCAAGCAGACAATATCACAATATTATGGGGGCAACAATTTCCTTCCTAGGTGCCCTACAATATAAAACAAATACTAAAGCTTTCCTCTCAAATTCCCATAAAAGTGGCATACAAATGTTTCCTGCTTCCTGGCACAGGGTGTGTTAAAGAGATAAATTGGATGTAAGAATCAACTAATTGAATTCTTTGGGTTAAAGAGATAAATTGGATGCAAGAATCAACTAATTGAGATCTTCGTGTTGAAGAGATTAATTGGATGTAAGAATCAACTAATTGAATTCTTCATTACTTGAAATTCAGTGCCAATGAGCAAGATTATACCACTGCATGTATAGTAATATATTAAAGAGATTAATTGGATGTAAGAATGAACTAATTGAATTCTTCATTACTTGAAATTTAGTACCAATGAGCAAGATTATACCACTACATGTATAGTAATATAACAGCAATAAATGAAAAAGCATTTGCAAGACAAAGCAATAACAAAAGCAGCCAATACCATTATCATCAACATATTAATCAACATCAATATAAAATATAGAATCTATGATGAGCTACATTATTCAAAAATTTTGGAAACTATGACATATTTTTGAAACTCCACGAAATGCAAAAGTGACTATCTAGTTATGACACATATATTTTGGGCTTCGTATTAAACAAGTTTCCCAATATGGGATTGTCAGGTAGCCAAAAAAAAAAAAAAAAAATTCTAAGAAGCACTTAAAAAAACTTCGGTTACATGACTACAGTGACATCACAAAGCTTAGTCGGTTTCATAACTCCCAAGGGCAGCAAACATGTCCATGTCTAGTAACCCCTCTTTGCCATAATTCCCTTTTTTACATGTGAATTTTAAACTGATACACTTTTAGACACTCACTACTAAATTTTGTCAATAGAATCCAATTTTAGTCATTTGTCAATTTCAAATTCCAATACAGAAAACAGCGCGAATATAATTTCATTCCACCAACAACAGATAATATCAGCAATCTCTCAGGGAACCATTCCAACCAAACCCCACTACTTAGTGACAGCAATTTCTTTGTGACAAGTCAACAAGGAAAATGCTTCAGTGGTCAACATGGTAAAGTCCAAAAGGAACCAAGCATCCAGTAGCATCATAGCCTGCTGTAGAAAAACGTCGTTCAGATACATTATACATTTGAACTTGAATTTATGCTTTTCTGTTCCCAATCACTCTCCAATTCAATCCTACACGAATTGTATCTCCACACCACCTACTAACTATATCCCTCATAACATCGAGCAAAGAGAGCCTGCTCATAATAGAAACCACCTGGATATCACATCGTCACGTTCTGTTAATCACAGCACTCATAAGCTCCCCTACCCCACAAGCAAAATAGTTAAAATACAGCAGGTTTCAAAGCTTTCAAACTAAGAATGCTTCAATTATTCATACAGTCACAAAACTTACAACTACACATGACTCATCCAGGGACATTCGTAATTGCTTGCATCTAAATCAAGAATCCTACAGAACAAAGAACACAAATTCACCAAAACCCTAGATCGAATTCCAGTGACAATTCACAAACAACAACAACAACAACATCAACCTAGCAAATAAGGACAGCGATTCATTAACATTAAACATATAACTGTAGAAAAGCAGAAGGGGAATGAGGGAAACCTGAACAGCACTGTGAAAAATACCACCAACACCAATGCCATCCTTGAAGATCTTGTTGATCTGAAGGATGGTGTTGTTGGTTTTGTCGGATCCACTATTGGTGACATCATAAACATGCAGAACCACTTCCGTCATCTTCACCGAAAAATCCCTAACTTGTTCTTCAGCAGCTTAAAAACTCTTCCTCCCCCTAAACCCTCTCCATTCCCCTCTTCCTTTTCCCCCCAACTAAAAAGGAATTTCAATTGAAGAGGAACCAACAACAAATCCCACCCTTCAAAGAATGAGTAAATTGTACTCCTCCTGAAAACGTCGGTTCTTGCTTTGGCTCTGAGATTTGGAGTGAGATTCGAATTAGAATTAGAACTGTGCTTGAAAATTGTTCCAAGTCGAAATCGATGAGGAAGGGAACGTATTTAATGGATCGAATTTTTGATAATTTTGAAAATGAAGGAGGGAATTGGGAGGGGAGAGATTAGAGAGAGAGAGAGAGAGAGAGAGAGAGTAGGGCCAAAACTGTGTGATAAGAGACGTGAATTGATATGGACGGAAGATGGGGGGAGTTGAAATGACGAGTTTGCCCTTGTGAGATTACGAGAATGTCCGGGGATTTACAGCTGTGTTCCATGATTGGCGAAGGATTTTTGAGGGGTGATGCGAGGGAGTCCAAGATTACAGGGTGGGGCCCACATCGTGCTTTCATTATTAAAAGGTACTCCCAAGTCCCAACCAACTGTTTGCATTAAAATAAACATGAACAGCCCATAATTAAAACGGTCAGAATTAAGATTAAAGCATTTATAAATTTGAAGGACAAAACTTGAAACTTAAGTAGGATGGGATATCAACAGCTAAACCTTTGATGAATTGTTGATCAAGAGGTCTTCCTCTAACCTTTTAAATAACTCCATATTTTTTTTACTAGCTCTTCTCACCAATATATTTAATTATATTCTTTAAACGTGTTTAAACCATTTCAAATGATTTATATCAACGTACCAATCTATTCTTTATTATAAGTTTAATCTAACTACTTCTTACATACCAATAAGTGAAAGTTATAGTATTAAAATATGCCCTTATTTTTAAGAAATTTCCCACTTTTCTCTTATTTAAGAATATGATTTAAAATAATATTTTATGCAATACAAACATTCTCTCTCATTTTCCTTATTTTCAATATAGGAGTAAAATAGTCACAATAACATTATTTGATTCCAAACTGAACTTATATTTGGAAACAAAAAATTTATGATAGTTGGACTCATAATACAAAACATAGTGGTATGTATATAAGTTTGTTACGGATATTATCTTTTTCTATATGAACTTACATTCATCCTAACATCATCATCCCGCTACCCTCATATTGATATTATCCCTTTCACATCTAATTTAATTATAAAAATATTACATAAATTTATACACACATATATAAGAAAAATTGCTAAAAAAATAGTATTTGAAGTCCATACACTTTTTGTTGGAAAAAAAGAAGAAGAAGAAGAAGTCCATATACATTTACAGTATTTATAATTAGGCCAACAAATTTAAGGCAATCCATTGGGCCAAGGCCTTTTTTCCTAGTAGAAAAAAGGTAGCATCCAGCCCCACCAAATAGATCCCAACACGAATTGTTTTTTAAAACAAATCAATCTGAAAACCTTATTTTATGTTAGTAGAACATATAAATAATGATAAGATCAAATCTTCCAACTAAAAAATAGTAATTTATCTTGAAAATTGAAATATATACATTAAAGATATAGAGCACTTGCTCATCCGTAGAATGAGCACAAGCAGTAGATCTGACACCGAACGCCGATATAAACGCAGAAAAAGTGGAGGTAGCCCACCTTCTTTACTCAATACTTGCACTTTAGGAGCCTTATCTTTGAAGAATCTCTACTTTTTCAGGTGGTCATGCTTCTGCTCTTCATGAAAGTTATGTGGTGTTAAAGAGGCTCCAACCTTTGAGTACAAATGGAATTCACTCACCAACATAGACTCAATCACTCAATAGAGAAGTAGGGGCCTAATGGTTCGCAACAAGGCAAAAGAATATTCAAATTCCTGGAAGAGGGGCTCACATTTAGTGTACCACAGTGTCTCAAACCGCCTCCATTTATATGTAAAAAGTATTCCCTCGGCAAACCCTTCTTTCTCTTTTGGCCAAAGATGGTGAAAGAAGTGAATAACATTAAAAACATGTATAGTTCAAGTTATTCCGATGAACTTGGTCCCTTTAGCTGAGCACAAGTTTTTAAGCCATAAGTTTTCCTGACAATCTTGCTTAATTAAAAAAAACATCAGCATGCAAGAATGAAGTCATTGGAGTTTCAAATAAAAATCTTTTATGTTGAATTGTATTATAAACAAAATATTAGAAGATCAAATTAATCATTAAAGCGAGTATCCTTACGATTGTTTCGGATGAAGAAATTTTTCAGACCAAGTTTACCTTCAAAGAATTCTCATTTTAGACTGCATCATGCTGCACAAAACACAAATATTGCAATAAATGACCCATATTTGGGACAGATTACAGAATTCTTTAGGCTTTTGCAGCATCAAAACCCCTTCCCAATCCCTGTTCTTCCACTCTTCTATATGATTTTAATGCATTAACCTTCAACAACTTGATCAGGATAAACTGCAAATAGAATAGTATATACAAGACTAGACACAAAACAGACAAAAACAAACGAGCAGCAACAAGTGCATAATGAATCCACACAACAGTCTGATAGATAGTTATTTATGTCAAAGCAAATATCAGGAAGCAAACATGAATACCGAACAACGACAGGAAAAAAATGTGCATTTGTATCCAAAATCTGTTTAGCATATGCCAATGAGAAGAAGCAGAGGGGGAACAGAGAATTAACCACTAGTTGTCCATACTCATTAGGCTTCTCATATGGTAATTAAGGAATACAGATGATCAGGCCAATGAATTGAAAAGGAGGGAATACGTGTTAGCAAGAGATTATCAGTCTATAACATTTAGAATTTAACTGCATGGTAGATACATTTATCATAAATAATACACTTATAAATGGATGAGTCAGAACCTTTAGCTCATCACAACTTTTACAACTTCAGCTCTACAATAGAAAATAACTGTGTAAGGTATAAACAAACAAGTGACAATTTGAAGCATCTCTTTAATGCCATACAATAAATAGGGAATTATAATAGCGTGACTATGTTAAGAAACTATTACATGATATATGCCATATCGGTAATTATAATTTTGATGAAAGGAAAAGAATCAAGCATAAAAAAAAGCCTAAGCAATGGTCTAAAAGAATACCTCTTCATCTCCATTCTAAAAGATCAAGAGGCGATTGCACGGCGAGCAAATGCGCATACTATCTCTATCTGCCTTCATTGGTCATTAACTGGGAAAAAACTTCGCTAGTACTTATGTCTGAATTACAATTATCATATCCCTGTGTTCTTGTGTTGTAAGGAGCTCCAGTAACAATAGTTGCTGTCAAGTTGGCTGTTGGTTCCCTTTGTCGACCACTTTCTTGGATCTGAAGTACATATTCCAAGTTCCATAACACATCACCCATAGTAGGCCGGTCAACACCATAGTCCGCCAAACATTTCTCAGCTGTTTCGCCGAATTTCTTCAAGGATTCGGGTTTGATCTGCCGGGCAATATGGGGATCGACGATGTGCTCCAGCATGCCCTTCTGCTGCCATTCAAGTGCCCATTCTGCTAAATTCACCTGTTCCCTGGCAAGTTGTGGATCAACAGCAGGTCTAGCACAAAGAACCTCGAAAAGCACAACCCCGAACGAATAAACATCCGATTTATCTGTAAGTTGCTGCCTCCGGAAATACTCAGGATCCAGATAACCAAAACTGCCTTTCACACCAGTACTCACATGGGTTTCATCAAGACATGGACCAGATCTTGAGAGACCAAAATCAGCAACCTTGGACACATAGTTTTCATCAAGCAATATGTTAGTCGATTTGATGTCACGGTGGATGATTCCTTGTGCAAAACCAGTGTGAAGATAGTGAAGACCTCTAGCTGCACCAATGCATACCTCGAGACGCTGCTTCCAAGACAAAGGAGGTTGTCCTGAACCATACAAATGCTTTTTAAGGGGGCCTTTTTCAACATACTCATATACAAGTATCATCTCTGAATTTTCCTCACAAAAACCAACAAGCGAAACAAGATGACGATGGCGGATTTTGGATAGAATTGCTATTTCAGTCTGGAATTCGGGAAGGCCCTGCCTGGACCCAGGCATCCCTCTCTTGACAGCGACCTTCATGTTCTCTTTGAGCGTCCCTTTGTAAACCATACCAAACCCTCCAGACCCAATAATCAGATCTTTATCAAAATTGTTTGTTGCTGCTTGTATATCAGCAAAAGGGACTTTCAAGCCTAAATATCCATGAGAACCTGGAGAAGCAAGAGCTTCAGACAATCGGCTCAGTGAGCTCCCTCCATACATTCGTAAAGGTGTCCAGCCTACACTTTCTGGTGTCTTTCGTTTAGGTTTCCTCTTCCAGCACATAAAAGCAAGAAGAAGGCCAACCACTGCCAAAAGCAGTACAACTCCTCCAACAAGAGAGCCCACCAATATCCATAATTTTTTACTTTTATGAGCAACATGTGGATCCATAACACTGACCATCTTCATGATCTCTGCCCCATTCAACAAGGCATTCATCCTCATTGCGCTGGTCAGATCAGAAGGGCCAACACTTATTTCTATAAAACCTGAATCATCAGAATCCACAACAAAATCCACATAGATTGGAGATGCAAGAACATGGACAGTAAGAGATGACAGATCAAGATCCTTGTATGCAGAGTAGCCATTAAGATACACATCAAAGTACAGCAAGTTCAATGCAGAGCTAACAATATCACAGAAATGCAACCGAACCAAGTGCCGAACACCACCACCACCACCGGCCTGAGCCACCTGAAATTTCCAAGTTATATTGAACTTGGAAGCCAGGCTTGAATTTTCCCTATTCATCTCCTGGGCAGTCATATAAACTGGATCAGGAGCTATCTCTGGGCTTGCACCTCCCTTCTGATAATTTGGTGTATGAGTGCTAGCTACACGCTTAGCTGCTTCCTTAAACACCAAATAATCATCATCAGGAATCCAAGTCCTCCAAAGGGTATCATTGAAAGGAGTTATCTTCAAGCCACCAACATTAATTCTATAAACAGTCTCTAAAACCTGAGACGAAAGATTCCTGTACTCTTCAAACCCAGAAGAACTCACTAACCTGGCTCCATAATCCAGAATGAAGTCCACAGGAGCTGTAAACAACTCCAAAGCATTCACAAACCCAAAACCCGAATCACCCACAGGCTTAAACTCTATTTCTAGAAGATTTGATTCTACCTTCAATATATACTCCTTAATCAACGTGCCATTACGCAACTGAAAATCTTTCAGAAGCGTACTCCCACCAACCAGAACACTAAACTTGGCAGATTTTAAATCAAAACCTTGAGCTGAAAAGGGCGAGAAATGAAAACGTACCAAATGAGTGGTACCGTTACTCTTCAAATGGAACCTATAGCTCCCAGTGCTCGTGAAAACTCTGGCCGTGTGATACAGAGTGGAAGAAGAATTCAGAGGCGAATTTTGATTTACAAGAGTAATAGATTTACCCGAAGCAAGAAAATCCGAACCGGGTTTTACAGAATCACCCGTGAAAATTCGGTTGAAGAGTGATGCATTGGCATGTGATCCACAGTTTAGTAGATAATTATCCAAAGGAGTGAAAGAAAACGAAAAGGGAATAAGGGAAACGAGGAGAATTAAAGGTAGAAGAAGCATTTGAGTCGCCATGGAAGGGGAAGTTTTTTGAGGAACAAGAAGAAGAGGTCACATGGGGGAGTAAGAGACAGAGAAGTTGAGTTTTAAAAAACGAGTAAGAAGAATCTGAGGGAGAAGACAAAAGGGGTGAAAGGAATTTGACTAAAGGGTAAAGATTTGAGCAGAAAGAATCAAGGGAAAGGGAAGATGATGGTACTGCATATTTTTTTGGACGCACAAGTCAAAAGGGGTTGTTCTTTTCCTTTGTTTCAATTGTTCTATGCAACCCCGGAGAGAAAGCTGTAAAATTTTGTTGTCTTTTCTAGATTTGTAGGTCCTTTTTGTGGGGATTAAAATATCGGTAGGAAAATATGGGGAAAAAGTTTTCTTTGTCAACACCAAACACCATAGTACTTTTTTATTAACGTTGGATATACATATTATTGAATCTATATATATATATATATATATATGATGTGATTTGGTGCTTATCGAGACATGAGGTTACTTAAAGCTTTGTTTCTTGATCAACCTTTTGCTTCAGTTTCTGTGCAACGTAATTGCGTGGATCTCTAATTCTCTATGCAGTTGGCCGTTTTCTTTTGTCAGACTCAAATATCAATTTCTTGATGGCATATTTTAAAAAACAGTTGTCCATACGAGACACAAATTGTGTTGGCAAAAACAAATTTTTACATGGAAAAACCCTGTTCAAATATAAGAATTAGTTAAGTGTAACATTTTTTTCATTTTCTCATATATTTATTATTTTTTTAAATTAATTTGTCTGATACATAATATAATGATATACATAAATTTTATAAAAAATTATACAATATATATTATAATTAAATAGTTTATTTAATTTTTTATTTTCCACTTTAATTATACCATATATTGAGTACAAAGGTAGGCTAGCATAATTTAATCCATGCTAAACAAAAGAAATACTAATATTGATTCATTTGTGCCACATACAATAAATGTGTGTACTATATAGACAACAATGATCCGGTCAACTACTTTTTTGAAAAAACAATCGCCATTAAGTTTTGGGAAAATTTCACTTTGCCCCATAATAAGGAATTAATCTTAGATTCCCCCCAAAACATTCTGAAATTTCACTGCACCCTTAAGAGACTAAAGTGAAATTAAATATTTCAGCTAAAAGACTAAAATGTCCTTATTGAATTTTGTACTGGATTTCCAAGACACATATGGAGAATTTTCAAGACATTTATGGGAAATTTCCAAGACAAATATAGGTTGAACTTTCAAAACATTTGTACTTATTTTCAACATCATGGAATCCAACACTAAAACGTCCAAAATTTCACAACTATATTTCCAAGACACATATGAAAAATTTCCAAGACACATATGGAGAATTTCCAAGACACATATGAGAAATTTCCAAGACGTTTGTGCTTCTTTCAATAAGGACATTTTTGTCTTTTAGCTGAAACATTTAATTTTACTTTAGTCCCTTGGGGGTGCAGTGAAATTTCAGAATGTTTTGGGGGGAATATGAAATTAATTCCTTATTATGGGGGTAAAATGAAATTTTCCCTTAAGTTTTTAGGGCTGGAACATTTGGACTTCTATTGTCTGACAATCAGAAGAAAATGTATTTGATCTCAAAATCTCTCAAAATCTCATTTGTTTTCGCTTGTCACTGTTGGGAGTTTAGGTTTAAGATAAACTAAGATTGTTAATATTTCATTGCTTGCAAAACAGCCATGGAGGATTCTTTTTGCCCCATCATCCTCCTTATTAGGTTCCACTTTGCAAGTCAAGTACATTGATATTTCTAAAAAAGAAATAATCAGACAGCCATACAATTCATCTTGTTTTCGCTTGTCACTGTTGGGAGTTTAGGTTTAAGATAAACTAAGATTGTTAATATTTCATTGCTTGCAAAACAGCTATGGAGGATTCTTTTTGCCCCATCATCCTCCTTATTAGGTTTCACTTTGCAAGTCAAGTACATTGATATTTCTAAAAAAGAAATAATCAGACAGCCATACAATTCATCTTGGATTTGGAAAGGATTAGTAAGTAGCAAAGATCTCATTCTAGGGAATCTTCAATGGAGAGTTGGTACTGGTTCATCTATTCCAATCAACCACCATCTTTGGTGGCCAATGCAATCAGGATTGCTACCTCCAGTTGAATATCAATGAATTAGTGATCTACTTCTGCATTCAAACCTTTCTTGGGTTCCTTCTCAATGGAATTCCCCTTTAATCAAGCAACTCTACTCTCCAATTGCAGCTTCAACCATTCTATCTTTGCCACTATCCTATACCAATTCCCCAGATTTCTTGATATGGAACAGGTCTTCTAATGAACAATATTCAGTCAAGGATGGTTTTTCAATATTAATTAGATCTTCCTATCAGATCACAATTGATCCTTTTTAGAAATTATTATGGTCCATTAGCTTACCTATGAAAAACCTTCTGTTTATATGGAAATTGATCCATAAAGCCCTTCCTTTGGGTGATGAGTTACTTAGGCACCATATGCAGGTTCATTACGTATGCCCTTTTGGTTGTAATAAGGATGAAACTATGAAGTATTTATTCTTTCTATGCCAACTAGCTTGGGCTGTTTGGTGGAGCTCCCTTTCCATCAGGCCAACTTGGAATGACTTTTATTCCTTTAAAGAATGGCTCTATAGAATATTTCTTCAACTTCATAAAGACGGATTGATTGCTGAAATAAAGAAGATCACTATCCTTCTCAATCATCTTTGGTGGTTGAGAAATTCAATTCTTCATAAGGGCTTTAAAGCTTGTCCTCTCACACTCTTGGATTGGATTAGGCAAGCTTTTTCTTTTAACTCTCTGGTATTCAATTCTCAACTTAAGGCCCCAAAAGTCATCTATTCTTGTCATCATCTAACTCATCATATTAATCCTTCAACCTTAATCAGTTCAAATTCTTGGTGTGTGCCTGCCCACAAATTTCGATCTAAGTCTGGCTTGACAGGTAATATGCAAATCTTCTTTGACCATGTATTGTTACAAGCTTTTCAATGGAAAAACATCAAGTATCATGCATCTTCCTTTTATATGAGATGTTTGCGAGCAGCTCTTCAATGGATCTTCTCAAGTGGTCTTCTACTTCCTCAACAATCTTTTGCTTTGGTTTCTTCGGCTTCTGCATCTGCTATACATAATCTCTCAATGAATCAGAATAATGTTATAGGTGTTGATATTCATAAACTATTACAAGTCTTTGGCAGCTTGAACATATTCTCCATGCAGAGCTAAGATCTTTCCATGTTTATGAATTCTCGCTCTTTAGCATTTGGACAATGTTTTAGTTTTATTTAACTTCTTATCTCTTTGTAATACGTTTTATCTTTTAATGAAAATTGTCCTTTATAAAAAAAATATATATATACACCACTATGAATACTCTAAATGAACAATGTTAAACTAGCAATTGTCACAAAATTCTAAACTTTGCGAAGGTTTCATCAAGATGGAAGTGGATATAGATCAACACTGGAGGATGAAAGAAGTGATTGCGGTAGAGTTTTTCACAATTGTGAAAACCAATGGATTCGGGGGTTTCGCTGCAAAATTATGCCAGTTCCTCCCACTATGGTTAAACTAGGGTGTGTTTGGATTGGCTTATAAGAAGTGACATTTTTCAGAAGTAATATTAGATAAAAGTTAGATTGTGTGAAGTGATTTATGTTTGGATTTGTGATGATAAAAGTGACTTTTTTTTAATCTGACTTTTAGATACATGCTTGGATGATTATTTTGAAAAGCAAGTTTAGATGAAAAACTACTAAAAAGGACATTATTATTATTAAATTATACATATATAATATGCATATATTCTTATTAAAAGCTTAGTTTCTCCTTTATTTTAGTGAAAATAATTTGATAAAAATAATATTTTTAGCTCAAAGAATGATATTGTGGGAGAAAATGGTTAAAAATTATTATGGTAATTTTTTAGAGATAAAAAAGAAATTTTATATTGAAAGAAAATATCTTATTTGAGAATTTTAGGGGTCTAATAGTCTAATTTTCCTACCCGCTTTATTAAATAATACATAACAAAAGGCGTGGGACCCATCAGAAGCCAGAAGTTAGAAGCCAAAAGCCACAAAAATTTGTTTCTGTCTGTTTAGAAGCCCTTTTGGGCTAAAAGTCCTTTTCAAAATAGATGAACAAAAAAAAAACACCAGATTTCACTTCTGCGGGGGTAACGGGCTTCTGGGCTCCTAGAAGCCAATCCAAACATGCACCTAATTAACAAGCTTCAATCAAAGGCCTCACTTGTGTTGCTTGAAAGGTTTTAAGAAAGTTTTTCTCATCTTTGATTGCATTAAAGCTATTAACTTGGCTGTTAAAGGATGTGTATATTTAGTGACCCTTTACTTCAACATACTCCTATGACATATCTTCAACCATCCCGAATGAACTCGTAAGTCAATCAAATAATCACTTCCTGTGTGATTTTGATCACTTAAGGAGGCAACAAGTTGTCTTTGTAAAAACTCAGCGGTAATCTCGTCAACTAGACAATAAGAGACGAGTCTCAACTCTAAACTATGATTCAACTTACAAAACTAGCACATAATGTTAGGTGGTTTATCCATCTTTGATCAATCCCCATATAGTATTCACGATGATGTATGGTGATGGGAAACTCCTCTATGATTTGATTTTGCTTTCCTGCTCTTCTTTAATAAGTAATGTTGTCTATATTCTAGTGAAAAGTTATGAAAGATCTTCAACAAAAAAAAAAGTGCCTCTTGTTAAATTTCTAAATTTCATATATAAAATTTTGACTATTCAAATAATAGTTTTGGTTAAATGATTAACTACATTGACGATGATACATAACTTATTTAAAATTTAAGAACTCAAATAGTAATTTTTTTTTTTTTGGATTTTTTTCCAAAATTAGTTTAGGAAGAAAAAGTTATAATAGCTAGGTATTGCCTGTAAATAACAAGAAAGTGGATTGCTTTTTTCAAGACGGGGAGAAAAGGTAAACGTTGACGGAAGTAAATAAAAGGCTGTTTTAGTTAACAAAACCGCGTCATGGCATCTACCAACATGACTTCATAAATTCATTATAGGATGTTTGATTATGGTAATAAAGTTTAGTAAAGTCTAATTTAAAAGGTCATGCTAACATGACTTTTTCCATTTATCATACTGAGATTATTAACCTCAATTAAAAAGAATTAAACAAATTGTTTATTGAGGTGGTATAAATAATTTCATCTCACATAAAAAGGAAAATGCGAGTTTTATTAATGTATATTTGTTTAAATAGACGAAAAACTCTTTACAATTCAAGTTTTAAGAGGGATTATGCCATTCACTAAATTAAAAACAAAGAATTAAGTTTATATATTGCATTTAATCTAATCAATATTAGAATGTTCATATATTCTCTCACATGCATGCATAATTTTACATTGTGTTTTTTATGATAAACATGTAAGAAAGGCATATATCCATATCTAAAATTTTTTTGCAGAATTTATGATTTTTTTAGGAGGAAGTGGGAATGGTACTGAAATTGGGGATAGTCTAAAAGGTAATGATAAATGAGAAAAGAGTGTTTGATTTGGTTGGCATGGACTTTGATTAAAAACACAAGTGGTATCTACACACACATATCATCAAAGTATTTACCAGCTTTCACTACTAATTGCTTCTGCCTACCTTCACACTTATTCTCAATAATATTGCCACATTCACACACACCCTTCTCCTTTTTTCTTCATTGCCCCTTTCATTTCAATCTCACTCATATTGACATATTTACTTCACCTAATTAATCAAACCGACTCTTGCCCATTAATTATTATCCTCTTGAATCCAATTACGTGTCTTATTCTTCTTTTTATAAATACTCCTATTAAACAAGTTTTAATTTCTCATCATCCCCGTATTTTTGACAAATTTTTATTTTTGTCACTATTTATGTTAAATTCAGACTTAGTCACTATAGACTAAAAGTTAGTATTTTGAAATTATAAAAAATCTTAATATAAGGATCAGCAATAATAATCCATGAATTATCTTCTTTGGTCTAAAGTTAAGAACTGCGTCCCAGTACGAGAAGTTATTCTAATATTGACACGGGTTTTTATAATATTTAAATATTATGTGAAAATTTATTATTTCATGAACAGTCTTTCTTCCATTGGTACTTCAGACAAATATATTTCAAATCATCAGCTTCTTTGGAATCACAGTTCATGTGTAAATACAAGGTTAAAGATGGTTATCACTCTCTTGTCTCACGTCCATTCTCCATCACCCAATTTCAAGATCTCTTTTGGAAAATATTATGGTCTATTTCCCTGCCTTATAAGAGCTTGTTGTTCATCTGGAAAATATTGCATAATGCCATACCCTCTTCTGATGTGCTAAAACAGCATCATTTAAATATTATTGGAGATTGTCTTTTTGGATGTGGCGGTGAGGAAACACTTGAGCATTTGTTCATCTCATATCCCTTTGCTAGAGTTCTTTGATTTGGTTGTTTCTCAATTCAATTTTAGTTATAATCTTTCCCTGATTTTAAATTGTGGCTTAAATAAGCCATTACCATGTTAAGTGACAAAAGTTAAACTTCTCTTCTGAAGGGAATCATTATTCTCATTAATACCTTATGGTATAAAAGGAACAATGCTCTACATCATGGACAAGTTGATCATCCATCACAGGTAGAGCTGGGAAATCGGGTTAGGCCTAAATGGGCCAAGCCTGTGAACAAAAAAAATCTCATTTTCCCAAGCCCGGCCCTTGAGGTGCCGGGTCTTAGGCCGGCCCACAGGCTTTGCTTTTTTCAAATATTTCCCCCACATTTGAGTTTATATTGCTAACTAAAACAATGGACCCATGATAAAAAATATAAATATGATCCAAATTACGTTTAAATATCAAGTATTAGTGCATTACCAACTTAACAACTCATAAATTAAATAGTGTATTACCATCTCAACAACTCATAAATTAAATACTAAGTCTAGAACTAAAAGTCATACTACAATTAAATAGAATATTCAATAGGGTTCACATAAATCCACACACCACAATTACAATAAATTATTACATAAAGGTTATATATTACAATTAAATAAACTACTACATAAAGTCATAAATAAAAAAAGGCTAAAGTATGCTTTTAGTTCTTTATGTTTACATCAAGTTTCATTTTAGTCCTTTATATTTGAAAAGTACACTTTTAGTCTTTTATATTTACACCAAGTTTCATTTTAATCCTTTATGTCTGAATAGTACACTTTTAGTCCTTTTCTGCTAACACCATTAGTTCCATTTAACAGAAAATACTGACTCATCAAATCTAAAAAGTGATTCTATAACTAAATGTAGATAAAAATGACTAATTTTTAAAATATAAAATTGATTACACTAAAAAATTGAAATTTAAGCATTTTTTTCTACAATTAATTATAAAATTACCTTTTAGATTTGATGAGTAAGCATTTTCTATTAAATAAAACTAATGGTGTTAGACAAAAAGGACTAAAAGTATACTTTTCAAACATAAAAGACTAAAATGAAACTTAACGCACACATAAAGAACAAAAAGTATACTTTTTAAACATAAAGGACTAAAATGAAACTTGACGCAAATATAAAGGACTAAAGGTATACTTTAGCATAAAAAAATGAAAGTTATACACTACATTAAACATTAAGAATTAGTGACATTATAATTTTCTTTGCCATCATCACTATCATCAACATCAAATAAATTTGATTGTATTTCACTATGAGTAGACTCTTCTTCTTATATATAGCAAAAATGTCAACTTTTTTTCCTATATTTTGTTTTTAATATTATTAATTAACAACAAAAATAAATAAGAAAAAAATACACGGGCTGGCTAGTTTAAACCAGGGCTCGACTGGCTAACCCGTTTAGGCCCGCCTACTTTTTAGGCTTCAAAATCAAAGCCCGGCCCTCCTCTGGCCAGGGCCTAAACCGGGCCGACCCTATGGGCTTGGGCCGAATTCCCGACTCTAATCACATGCCATTCACTGCAAAAAAAAATCCGTTATTTCTATCGGTAATATATTAATTATTTTACAAATAAAATATTATCTTAATTTATTTTAAAAAATATTTTATAAATAAATAAATAATATATTATAAATATTAATAAAAAATTAATATATACACATATATAGATATAAATTTATTACAAATTTAATTTAATTTTTTATTAAAGAATATGTTATTTATTAATAAACATTAGTAAGAAAAATGAAAACTAATTATAATTTAATAATATATATGATAAAATGATTATTAAAAATTTCATATAATAAAAGTAATTAAAAAAATAATATGCATTATAAATATAAAATGAAAATAATAAATATATGTAATGTATATGAATATAATAGATTATTTATATAAAAATAATAGAATTATTAATATGTAAATTATATACCAATAATTAAGATCAAGTATAATTATAATAGTGAGAGTTTGAATATTATAAATATTATAGTTTGTAAATAATATCACAGAGTCTTTATAGTTCAACTAGTTAAGGCATCAGCACTCGCGCAAGAGATTGAGAGTTTGAGTCTCCACTTAGCCACAATTGAAGATAATTTGTGGAAGCGGCACGTGGCGGCATTAGAGAGGTGCCACGTGGTAGGCGAGAAGAGGTGATACGTGGTATATAATTGAAAAAATTTTAAAAAATTTATTGACTGAAATTCCGTCGATAAATTCTGTGACTTAAATTCCTGATGGAAAATTGAATTACTGACGAATTTTCCGTCAGCAATTTTGCGCTTTTTTGTAGTGATTAGGGAAACTCAAGGGAAAATATATAACTTTTTCAATGCTATAGTATAAGGATCAAAAGCGGACTGAGATCAAACCTCTACATAAATCTTTGTCATTGGCTGAGAATAACTGCCTCGCACTGACGGTTGGACGATTATAATGCACAAATTCAAGGAACAAATGAAGATTAGGGGTTGTTTTGTGCAAATAAGTTTGGAGAATTCCATTCTTCATCAATTATTTTCTATTGGAGGACGCAAAATAAGAGTGACTTGTGGTTTTATTACAAATGCCTTCCGGCATCTATTCTTTAGATTACAAAACATATGGTGCATTTTCACATGGAAAATTGCAAATTATCAATTTGATGTTCAGACAAATCCTTCATCTTTGCAACTACCATTCATTCAGACACAATTAATGTGATGGCTCAAGCATCCAGTTTTTAGTCAAACCGTTTCCTAGTTTTAATATTGTTACGGTTGCTTCTAACATTTTTAGTAGACTTAATTTAGCACATTTTAATTCAATTTCTTTTAATACATTGTAGAACCTTTAATGTTATTGATGTGATTTTGTCTTTTTATCCAAAAGGAATATATTTCAAAGCCGATTTTCTTAAGAAATTAGCTGTTATTGAAAAATGACATAAGCTTGGATAGATGGTAGTACACCGACAGAAATGTTGCACGCAGTAAACTAACTCGGAGCGAGAATGTATATAAACTCTTTAAACCCTAATTGAAAAAAAGTAACAATGATTCGAACCCTAATTTTCTTTTACTAGATTAGTGGAGTATATAGGAGATTTTAAATTTTAATTTTTTAATCTATATATACACCTTTTTTTTCCTTCCGATCTCATCTGTATATTAATATCATACCCCAATCTATATAGCTTAAGCTTAGTTTTAAGTGGGATCAAGATTAACAGATGGTACGGACAAATGGTTTGCACGACACGCAGAACGCGTACGATAATTTGAATTTTGTTAAGTTGATCTCTGTTCAGTGTTCACTTTATTTTCTTCCTCGCGATCATCAATCAGATAAGAAAGTGTGCACTGTGCTTCATATAATATTATTGGGAAAATTTCATTAAAGGACCACTGTAGACAATTAATGTAAAAGAAGGACAAAAAAAATATGAAATTTCACTGCAAGACCTAGGTCCTTAAATAAAAAAAAATTGTTGTGTGAAAAGATTTAAAAACCCTTGTGAATTAATTTCAGATAGGGACCTGTGCTGACACGCTGACTCTGACGCTGACACGCTAACACAACTGACACAACGTACTTCCTTGGCTGACAACGTACTTCCTTGTGCATATGGCGATTTCCTTATGCATATGGGCATTTCCTTGTGCATATGGTCATTTCCTTATGCGTGGCCTGGACATAGCACGTTATAAGGCCAATTAATTACTCATTGTGCATATGGCTATTTCCTTGTGCATATGGTCATTTCCTTGTGCGTGGCCTGGAAATGACCATATGCACAAGGAAATGGCCATATACACAAGGAAATCGTCATATGCACAAGGAGTAATTAATTGGCCTTATAACGTGCTATGTCCAGGCCACGCACAAGAAAATGCCCATATGCACAAGGAAATCGCCATATGCACAAGGAAATGCCATATGCACAAGGAGTAATTAATTGGCCTTATAACGTGCTATGTCCAGGCCACGCATAAGGAAATGCCCATATGCACAAGGAAATGGCCATATGCACAAGGAAATCGCCATATGCACAATGAGTAATTAATTGGCCTTATAACGTGCTATGTCCAGGCCATGCACAAGGAAATGCCCATATGCACAAGGAAATGACCATATGCATAAGGAAATCGACATATGCACAAGGAGTAATTAATTGGCCTTATAACGTGCTATATCCAGGACACGCACAAGAAAATGCCCATATGCACAAGGAAGTACGTTGCGTCAGCATGTCAGCGTCAGCGTCAGTTGTGCACAGATCCACAAGGGCTTTTAGGTCTTTTCACACAACAATTTTTTTTCATTCAAGGACCTAGGTCCTGCAGTGAAATTTCAGATTTTTTTTGTCCTCATCTGACATTAAATTGCTACAGTGGTCCTACAATGAAATTTTCCCTATATTATATTCTAAGCACTACACCTTTTTTTTCTTCAATCAAGCAGACGATATATATACACACACATACATATATACATAAGTAGATAAACTAATTAAACAAGGCTTTCATGTTAATCACCAGTAACTTGACAAAGGCTATGAATAGTAAATAGTATAACCATTACTGAAAAGATTTTCAAGAACTACCATCGGATGAAGGATTTTATTGTTGGCAAAAAAAAAAAAAAAGATGAAGGATTTTATACATTGACAACGATAAGCAGAGTTATACTACTGTAGCCAGTAAAGGATTGGAATATAATTCTGTATCACACTCATAAGAAAATAAGCAATAAATATACTAAGCATCATATCTGTGTTAATATTTTGTATTTCATGGCTCTCGTGCGGGATGTAGAAGATTAATAATTAGCCATTGATGAAGAGAGCATCTTAATCTCTCTCTGCTTTAATATGGCAATCTTTATAGTCCTTTTGTTGAGTGTGTGTATGTATATATATTATACCAAAAAAATTAAGGAAGAAGAAAAAGAAACACGCATGATTCTTTTCAGGATTATATATATATATATATATATGCCGACTTGTATGTCAACATGCATACGTCAATCTCAGACAATTCTTTTCAATTCTATGCGCTGGTGGCCATTCAATAGTTAATTAGTTATTATTGACATAACCGTGTATCGTTTATTTTATAGTACTTTGTATTAATCTGATAAAATGAGATTTTAAATATGAGAATTCAAACTTTGTAAAAGGGAGATAGATATTGTTAAAATTGAGACGGAGATCAAATAATGGAAGATATTGCCAGTTTTCATCAACCACTAAGAAATGGCTCATATTTAAAATAGAGATTTGCAGCCACACAAAGTGTGCCGGCACACAAACCTCTCAATCCTTATCTTATAGAATTGATGCTCCTGTGCGGTGCTTCCATTATGTAGTGCATGCCAGCTTCATCTAAATCATATCCTTCCATTTCATGTACACTTACTTGGCAATATTAGCTGTATAATTTTATTAATAGCACTTAAATGTCATTTATTCAATATAAATTGATTTTATACAATAAATTTACTTATGCATGTCAAGAAAAAGAGTAATGTTGCCCTAAATTTTTTTTTATTGTGACAAAATATTACCTAAGAAGAGTCGAAGGTTGAGCAACATATTGTCCTAATTATTAATCATGTTAAGTTTGACCATTAATTAACCAAATATATTGAGCTGATAGGTTTTTATATGTCATCCGCATCGTTTTATTTTTTTATTAAGGTGGAAATTTATCAAATAACAGTCAAACTCAACGTGACTAATAGACGAGACAACATTACTTCATTTTTCACACTGCACGTTCATACTACATTGCATAAAAAACAAACTTTTGGATAATAGTGAGATTTTGTGATAAATTGCAAGTTAATATGTACCTTACTTAACCCAAGCAAAGGCAATTATTAAAGTTTATTTTTTAGCAAACAATTAAATTTTATCAATAAAGATATTGGATTTCGTAAGTAGAGTGTTCGCTACAAATATTCTGTATTTAAGAGAGTGTTTAAGGCAGCAATATTTGGTAAAATATAAAAATGTATAATAATCTAGGTGATTTTTTTATGATAAAAAAATCCAAAAAGACAATTTATAAAATAAGAGGGAGTAATACTTCTGTTTAGAATGTATTTATTCGTTATTAACTGATATTTATTGTGTTTAAACGAAAAAAATTATATTTATTGTTAACAAAAATTAATTTATTATATTGTGTACCTAATATCTTTGCTGGTGGTCTTTGTTTTTTAAATTTGGATTTGGACTAGTGAGTGGAATTCATAATACTGTTACAGGTGTCACATGAAGTGGGTCTCTTCACCAATAACCAGTAACCATCACCCACAGCCAATTAATTTATTTACTTGGTTTTTTTAACACAAGTTTAACATAATATTCGTATATTATAACTTTACTTTTATTTGTTACCCTTTAAATACTCCTTCCGGTCCAAAATATAATAGGTAACATGGCATATTTTTTTGTCTAAAATATAAGAAGTAATATGCAAAAGTCAAAGTAATAAATACATGTTTTCCATTGATACCCTTGTATACTAAATTAAATTTTTTTTGTGTGGATATTAAGGAAGTAAATTAGACTAATACCAAATTATAACATATAATACATGTAATTAGATGATACGATAGTTTATAAGTAAAATAAATAAATTTTGAGGAAAAAGATAAATATAAATAAACAATTTAAAGTGATTTGTTTTGAATCTTTAATTTATCCAAAAAAATCACATTGATCTTATAATTATAACCGAAAGGAGTACAAAATAAGCGTGTTCAATGTGTGTGAGCATGTTTACATAAACAATTCTTCTTTTTTTTTTAAAAAATAACACCCAATAATCTAACGCTTATTAGTAACGTCTTATCCAGACTCGAAGGGTAAGTGGGCTCGCCCTCCTAACTAAAACAATTTTAGAAATTCGAACACACTACTATTTCATTCTTATGGGAAGCGAACACACTTACTAACTGGACCACAACTTTAAACACGCACTAAATCGACAAGATCAATACACACATATATAACGGGAACATAATGAAAAAAATCAGTTAAATGATATATAAATATTTGAAAATCTCATATAAGTTATTCTACTTAAATTGTATTTTCATCTGCCCGTGAAGTATAGGAAATAGCCAGATGTAGTCAAGAATACATATTTGAGGTTTTGATATTTTTGAAGATTTTTCTTAAATTTTTCCAACATTTATTTATGCATCTAGTAGTATTAATTTATTTTTATGCTGGTTAAATTATGCTTTTATTAATTATAGTTCTTGTCAATACACAAATTAATTATTAAATTAAAGTCAGTATTTTGTAACAGCAAAAAAAAATTGAAGTCAGTATTTCTTTTATTAAAACACAGAAATACTTAAATTTATTTTAAAAGAAAGAGAGACATACATAAATTTCTTCGTGTGTGATAAAAAAAAAAAAAAAGCGCTTTAGTTTCTTCATGAAATTAAGGATAAAGCAAAATGAGAGGAGTGGAATTCATAATAGTGAGCACCATCACATGGAACAGGGGCCACCACCATCGATATATATACCACCAGATCAGATAGACAGATATATTAGATTGTTTCCTCAGAATTTATTTTTATTATTTTAAATAACTGTACAAAAGATATTCATACTATTATTATATGTGAGCAAAAGAAGCTGAAGGTGGATTTTTTTTTTTTTAAAGAGAACAGATGTGATCGCCATGTACTTCAACAAACAGTACCTTAAGATGAATAAAGGCGAAAATATTGAAACTAGACAGTTTTGTTTTCTTCCACTACATAAAGTTTAAAGTGGGAGGTTATGTATATATATTATATTATCTACAGACAAATATGACTTCATGTGCGTAAAGTATTAATTTTATATCTATTTAGGAGATTGGGCGGTTCATGTTATTTTCTTTGAAGAAGTGATCAGGAGGCTATAAGCTTAAGCCAATTGACACTGTTACTTCGAAATTTTGATTTTCTTCAGTTTACAAATTAAGACATACAACAAATATTTTACTACATCCACCAAACAAATCAGTAGATCAATAATAAGATATGAAAATGATTCGAATTTATATTGTTCATGTTATAAATATTAGATATGTGGATGACCATAACTTCTCTCGACTCTTGACCCTCCTCATCCTACATTTCATAACCTCTCTAATGAATTAGAGATTGTTATTGTCATAACTCAAATGTTACAACTTGTACACTTATGAGGATTAAACTTGCTATTTACTTTGTGTAACTCTTGGTTGAAGTTGGGTGCCTATAAATAGAGGACAATGTATTACACATTAAGTATCTAAGTGAATAAAAGTTTCTTCTCTTTCTCTCCAATTTTCTTTCTTGTCTTTCTTCATATTTCTAGTCTCATTTTTTTATATTTTCATAACAGTTCATGAGTTATGAAAAAGTGAAATTTATTCAGGTTTTATATCAATTCCGGCATCATATGTATCAGCCCTTCCAATTTCCCATACCAAATAGGAACATAAATTGCAGTAAATACACATAACATAAACTAAGATACTTTTAATTTAAGTGCTAATGTGAATGTGCAACAAGAACCTAGTAGTTAATAATAAAACAAAAGCGAAACAGACATGAATAATCAATAATGGACACACGAAAAGACTAACGGGCGTATTGGCTATAATGATCAAGATGAAAATATAGAACCTAACATGGGCAGACTGGAATGTATATATAAACTCACTCATATATAATCCAAGACATCAGATAATATAAGTTGGCTGCAATGGAGGAAAAGAAGGACGTGTGTACAAATTCTCACGTTCTTATAAAAACACACACAAAGACACACACATTCTGTACTATAAAATGAAACGATAATCTATTTACAGTAGTGATGATCTGCATCTTCTGATCATTTAAAATGCTATGATGACCAAGGGTAAATATTAAACATGTCATATCTCCAATGATGAGACTTACCCCGGGGGGGGGGGGGGGGAGGTAATTGATGATATGGTTTTGAAAATAAGGAGTTGTACATTATTTGGATGCCAATAACTTGTACTGCGGAAGCCATATATGGAGTGACACAAAGTTGAAAGTGGTAGTTATGTGGGAGCGAGCGCTGATTGAGGAAGAAATAATTAATGTAAAATTTGTAAAAAGGTGGGCAAGAAACCTTACAAATTTGAAAAGACGAACATCATCATCTCATTGAGAATTTAAGGCTATAGATTTTGTTAGGGGATTAGCCATGTGAAACTTAAATTGATCAGATTTTTTTTTAGTTCGTCAATTTATTACAAAGAATTCGATGCATGGAATAATCAACTACATTCAATGTATCTGTGTTAAATCTTATGGAAATTATTAGAGATGACATGTCACTGAGGTTGCAATAATATTTGATGACAATGAGAATTTTGATTCATGTTGCCTACAATTCTAGGAATAAAAATTTGTTTTCCCAATCTCAAATTATCATTAAGACCGACTAACTAGCTAGTCTTGACCTATATCTAAATAAATGGGATGGGAATTAAAATTGAAAATTATTATAGGCTAAAGAATATTGTGTTCCTTTAAGATTACATGAGTTTTTTTTTTTAATCCCTTGAGCTTATAAAGTGTATTCTGAGTCCTCAAAATTTACCATCATTAATATTACTAGCTGAAAAATGCTGGCTACACAAAGGTAAGTGGTAACTGTGAAGTGCTGATGGAAACAAACTTACCTAGGTATATAGTGGTGTATTTTTTATAAGCATATGTTTACACCATGGGAGACAATCCTATTTGAGATACTAATCGGCACTGAATGTAGCCACATCTTTCAGTTGGGATTCCAACATTAATTTGTCTTATTCTGATTGCAAGTGACTAACGTTTTCCACTGGATAGTTTCACATTATTGGGCTTGGTGATGGTCCAATGGGTAAACAAATAACAAAATTGTTGGATGGACAGCCCACCCTCCTTAGCAGGCCTGCTAGAGCTGGGGATAATATTAGTATTGTTGGACTGCTGCTTTCAATGCATTTAGCCCATCCACCCAATCAATTTCATTTATTTTTATAAATTCATTAACAAAAATTATTCTGTTTATATTTCGAAAGAAAAATCAACAGAATATTTCATAATTAGAAAAAAATTGATCATAAACACACATTTTTCTTTGACTGAGATAAAAAAGAAACACACACACACACACACTATAAACAATACTACATCCATCCCTTAATTAATATAAAACTCATTTATAACTTTTGTCAGTTTTTTTAAATTATTAATATAGATCCTCAACAATTATCAAGTAAACAATAAAGTGAAGAAATTAAAGAAAATATTTTTAAATATGACATATTAATCAGTTTAATTAGTACCCTAAATCGAATTAAATCAACATAAATAAGTAGGTCTTTATGAGACCTAGGGGTGCCCATGGGATGAGACGAGACCAAGGGGAGTCCGTCCCCGCCCCATCCCGAAAAAATGTGTCCGGGACTAGAATCACGTCACGTGTCTCGTCCTGTCCCGAACTTGTCTCAATTCCGATCGGGACGAGATGGGACTGGACTGTCCCCATTTTTTTTTACAAATTAAGAATTGTAGAGCTGCTACTGCAGAGAGACGAGCAAGAAGGAGAGGGAGAAGAAGGAAGAGATAAAGGGAAAAATAAAATAGAGAATAGCACAGTTTTCCAACTTCTCTCCACAGCTCCACTTACATATTCTTCTTAATTTGTGCGAAACCAGTGAACCACAATCAGAATCACATCCTCTTTTCTCACTTTATTCATTCCTTATTCACTTTCCTATTATTCCTATAAGACCATATTTCAACAATTAGATTTTTCTACATATTTTGTGGAAAAAAATATATATTATAAATATATATATATTCGGGACCGGGACGGGACGACCCTGTCCCGAGTCCCGTCTCATTCTAAAAGCTCATTTTGTCCCGTCCCGATTTGTCCTGTTCCGAAATGACTGGAACAAGACAAGTTTGAACACCCCTAATGAGACCTAACAAATCTTATTTGACTTTGTCCGAAAAATCTCTCATCTACAAAGTCAAGAAAAAAAAACCAACCTATATCGTTGGTGGGTTCAATTGGTGAAAAGTTTCTAAAATTCGATCATCTTAATTAGTTTTCAATCCTAGGGAATTATCACTTAGTTGTGTTTTCAGCAGAAATCTACACATTCAAGTGAAGATGGACGGAACTTACCTATGTAGATCGAAAAATGACTTGCTTGTCAAACTTTAGAGCCCATGAGGACATGCCTATTGAATCCTTGTGCTTATATTGTTAGTGAACCCAACTCTTTTCTTAAAAGGGAAAATTCCAAAAAAAGACCCTCGAATTACCAAAAGGACACTTCAGTACAACGAATTTCGGAAAGGACGAGTCAGTATAAATCCGTACAGTGACTGAATTGTCCTTTAATAAATTTAAAGGAAAAGTCTAAAACACTCCTGGTTCAATTAATTTTTTTTAATAATTGCCCACAGCCACCACCGGCGGTGAGGCCCACCACCGTCGACCATCACCGACCGGTGGCCTTCGGTGGGTGGTGGCCCCGCGCCACGTGGCGGCGGGCCCCACCTCCTCCACGTGGCAGCCCCACACCACGCCACGTGGCGCACTGTGGGGCTGCCACGTGGCATGTGTCCTTTGTAAAAAAGGGACACAAAATGTGGGGGTTAGGAATCGAACCCACCCCCTCCATTTGGTGGCCTGGTGGTAATATATGTTACAAAAGTAATATATATACTATATTTAATTCTTTTTTAATATTTTCTCAGAAACGTTCAAGAGATTCCCAACTTCGCATAAGGGATTCCCAATTTCTCTCAAGGGATTCCCAACATATACATTACCATTTACCAACTTCCAAAATACTTCACAAACTCTTCCTCCTTGTTACCAGAACCGTTCAAGGGATTCCCAACTTCGCATAAGGGATTCCCAACTTTTGTTAAGGGATTTCCAACTTCTGTCAAGGGATTCTCAACTTCTCATAAGGGATTACCAACATGTACATTACCATTTACTAACTTCCAAAATACTTCACCAAATCTTCCTACTTGTTACCAGAAACATTCAAGGGATTCCCAACTTCTCATAAGGGATTCCCAACTTTTATTAAGGGATTCCCAACTTTTGTAAAGGGATTCCCAACTTCTCATAAGGGATTACCAATATGTACATTACTATTTACCAATTTCCAAAATACTTCACCAAATCTTCCTACTTGTTACCAGAAACGTTCAAGGGATTCTCAACTTCTCATAAGGGATTCCCAACTTTTGTTAAGGGATTGCCAACTTCTCATAAGGGATTACCAACTTCTCATTTGGGATTACCAACATGTACACTGCCATTTAAAAAGTAGGAAGATTTGGTGAAGTATTTTGGAAGTTGGTAAATGGTAATGTACATGTTGGTAATCCTTTATGAGAAGTTGGGAATCCCTTAACAAAAGTTGGGAATCCCTTGAATGGTTCTAGTAACAAGGAGGAAGAGTTGGTGAAGTATTTTCGAAGTTGGTAAATGGTAATGTACATGTTGGTAATCCCTTATGAGAAGTGGGAATCCCTTATGCGAAGTTGGGAATCCCTTGAACGTTTCTGGGAAAATATTAAAAAAGAATGAAATATAGTATATATATATTACTTTTGTAATATATATCATGAGGGTATTTGGTGGCCTGGTGGTCACCAAGTGGAGGGGGTGGGTTCGATTCCCACCCCCCACATTTTTGTGTCACTTTTTTATAAGGGACACACGCCACATGGCAGCCCCACAGCGCGCCACGTGGCGTGGTGTGGGGCTGCCACGTGGCGGGGTGGCCCACACCGGCAGCCGGCGGTGGTCAGCCCTACAGCCGGCGGTGGCTGGTGGTGGGCCAAAATATAAAAAAAAAATAATTGAACCAGGGGCATTTTGGACTTTTCCTTTAAATTTGTTAGAGGACAATTCAGTCACTGTACGGATTTGTACTGACTCGTCCTTTCTGAAATTCGTTGTACTGAAGTGTCCTTTTGATAATTCGAGGGTCTTTTTCTGAAATTTTTCCTTCCTAAAATCTCCGTACGTTATTAAAAAAAAAAGACAAACTAAGGTTAAACCTGAGGAAAAAAGAAGAAGAGATTACTCGCCAAAATATGGAGAGTTTGTTCTGATCAAATGAATTTTTTTTTTTTATATATATAAAAAAAGGATTACCCTTATTTTATTTTAGGACATGATATTAAAAAAGACCGAGGGTTGGACATGAACCTAGAATGAGCGAGGGCTTGGAAGGCTCACTGTAGGCTTCTGGTTCTGGATACTGCACTTGTAGCCGGCGACTAGAGAATTACCGGTGAAGACGGAATAGTCGCCGACGATAACGGCGGTGCTGGAGCTGACCAAATAAATCTGTGGATAGAAAAGCTGTGTTTTTTTAGTGCTACGGAGGCTGAAATTTTCGACTTTTAAGGTTTTGATTCAATTCGCTCAAAATCCCTCTTTTCTTACAGTCTTTCAAATGGTGCGATTGTCGTCGTCTTTGGCTATTAGTACATCTTTCTGGGGTCAAGATTTTCGTTTTTGTTCGTGTGGATAATTTGCTGATGTTCGGCTTGGCAAATCTTTTATGCTTTTTCTTTGCAAACAGGTTTTCAATTCAGAAAAAAATTTAGTTTTTTCCTTATCAGTCTTGCCAAATATTTAATGTTCAATGTATTCAATCTGTTCAACTTCTGGGTAAAATCTCGCCCAACCAAACGGGCTCCTTAGTGGAAAGTAATGACAAGATGCATAGTACATACAATTGACTGTTTATGCAAACTCCATCCAAGTGTATCTATGGTTTCATTGAGCTTATTGTTTTTAATTTTGTAGTATAAGCTTGCTAAATGTTAACAGTGAATTGCTTGTATGTAGGGTGATACAAAGTTGACGTCTTGAGAGTTTTGGAAGGAACCTTGCCTGCAAACGTCTTGTCATGGTATGTTCTATGTCTAATATGTTACAATGAATTGTTTGATTTCAAATTCTTAGCTCTATAAATCTGGACCTGCTACACTTCATGTCTGGTTAAGAGCTACCTCAACGTATATTTCTACGAATAGCTGTCCCACTTTTCCAATTCTCCAAGTTAAGCGTGGTTCTTGATTTATGATTAATGCGTTTAATTATGAACTTAAGCTTAGAATAACATTTTCTTTCTCTCTCTCTTTACTTTGGGTGTGATAATAATTGGCTTCTTCAATAGTTTACACACTTAATTTCTACAGCTTTCGTTGTGATACTGGTATGATGGATTCTCTTTATATGGTATTTATTAGTTTTTCACATGTTTCACATTTCAACTTGTGGTATTTCTCAATTGCATGCCTCATCTTCTTGTTGCACAGTCCATAAAGTCTCGCGTCTGGTGCTTGCTATTTTTAAAAATTGCTTTGGATACCATCTTGAACTTTTGGAATTCTTGAATTTTCCAATTGGTTGATAGGAACTTGAGGGACTGGTGTGGTGCATTCAATTGTTTTCCGTGTCATCATTCTTATTATTGGTCACATAATTTGATGGAATGTCTGAGTGCAGGATCCTAATGGTCATGTGGATGATAAAAGTGAAAGTAGACTCTATATTGGGAACCTTGATCTTAGAATAACAGAGTAAGTACATACTAATATACTAGTGAGACACGATTTCGCCCTTGTTTTTGTGCTCATTCTTATTCCTCTCCCTTTCATCTTCCCAGAGCAACTCTGATAAAAATGTTCTCTCCTTATGGAAAGATTGTATCTGAGGATTTCTTATGGCACACTCGAGGCCGTAAGCGTGGAGAGCCACGTGGCTTTGCTTTTATCCAGTATAGCTCAAAAGAGGTAATTCAAGTGTGTGAATTTCAGTTATTATGATTTTCAAGCAATCCCTGATTTTCATTATTAAAGTGAGTATGCAGGAAGCGGAATTGGCCAAGGAGAAAATGCATGGGAAGTTAGCTTGTGGCCGGCCACTGGTTGTTCGGCTTGCCAGTGAGAAGTGCCTGTTAGAAACTGCAAATAACTCTTCAAAAGTCACAGGAGAAGGGCACAAGATACACCATACTGGTAATAGTATGGGACAGACAAGTCGTAGTGCTAAAATAGCTGCAATAAAGAACAAATTGAAGTCCATAGAGGAGGAGAGCTCTAGGCCAAAGAAACAGAAGCAAAGTGATGATGTATCTTGAAGCAATTGTTTTAGATTAAGTGTGACTTGAAAAATATCAATGGGCTGCATGCCTGAATCTGCTTCTGGCTGACTCTTGTTAAAGCCACCAATATGTGCGACTGAGTTTTTTTTTTCTTTCCTGTTTTTATGGCCATGACTGGGCTTTAATAGATCACCTAAAAGCTAGAGTACATATTTACATGATATTATATTCTTTAACGAGTAGTGGCATGATTGCATGTGAATGTCAATAGAAGGGGGCTTGTTAAATTTAAAGCCTCTCCAAATTTCAAAGACTTGTTGCTTTTCTGATATTATCTTACAACAGGCTGAGGAATTATGCCTACTGCAATGCTGAACCAAACTGTCTGAGCCAAACCAAACCAAACCGATTGAAAACTGTACCAAACCGACAAGAAGCCTTCACTTAGTTGTGCTACATATTGGGACAATCGCATTGGAGTCACAAGCTATAGAATCAATTTTCAGTTAAGTTTCAATGAGTTATTAATAATGTTTTTCTCTTGTTAATGGTGATCTTTTCACTTCTCAAAGTTGTCATTAACAACTCTGAGACTTGTCTGATATTAATTTTCTTGTTTGGAATCTCAATGCAATTAGTTGAAAAACTTGATAGAGTACTAGAGTTTCAACCCATTTGTGCCACCTGAGGCTGGGTGCTCTGGTGATTTATGCTAGTTGAGATAGTCCAGTATGCCAAAACATGGAAAAGGTTGCACTTAAACTTGCGCACTGATCGAATGATTGAACGTGGTATCATTAGCAATGTAGAAGAGGATTATCATAGAAAGTAAGACTCAGAAGGAAAGGAAAGTAAGACATACATTGAGAGAAGTCCCATCTCAACCTGTGTCCTTTTGGCCCATCACACTCTAGCCTTGCAACATTACAAAACATTCCCCATTTTGTTAACTTTGTTACTTGGCTCAGGTGATTTAAGTTACTTTGGATTGTTATGCCTGGCGGCAAAAATCAAAAGGGAAGATAAGCAAAATAAAGTTTGTGTGAATTAGTTCATAATGGAAATGACAAAAGTTAAAGATCAAATAGTTGCCGAGCCTCTTCATAATTCATTCACACCTTTACAGTATTATGGAAAGTTAGTTTTGCTAATTTTATTTTAATATCCATTAAGCAACTGTAAAAATTGTTGCCATGTAATTTTGCTGTTACATATTCAAATCCTGAAAACAATTTCTCTCTCTTAGCAAAGTAAGCCTGCATACATTTGGCATTCTCCAAAGTCCAAACCCAACTGATAGCAGTTGTGTTCGGGTGAAGTTGTGAATTGAGGTGATAGGGGTTCAATCAAGCGTCTTGGAAAGAAGAAACGACTCCATCTTTCCAGTCAATCAGTCATTACTCTTAGTTGTTACCGATGCCGATAATGATTAATAATTATATAAATCTGAAATGGATTTGGTTTGATAATTAACCAATGTTTAATTTTCTGCCAACGTATGAGATTGACGTTTCATATATCTTTAGCTGTTTGGGGACCGATTTGAGCATCGAATTGCATGACGGTCATAAATTGTTATCATGTATGGCACAGTGATACTCCTATTGGGCTCATGATCTAATCGTGCCAAAAAAAAAAAATGCAGCATGAATGGTGCTTAAAAACTCACTGTGGAGAGAGAAGCGGGGAAAACCGGAAAAATGCCAAATTGAGTTATACTTACTTATTTAGCATCTTAAAATAGTTTTTTTAGGTGTATTCAATACCTAAAATATTTTGTAGTGTATCTAGTACATTGGAATTTTTTTGAGAAACTTTAAGGTGATATACACATTTTAAAAAAATACTTCGAAATGCTAGATGTACCATAGAATACTTTAACATTTCTTTTAAAATTGTCACATTATATATCTATAATTTAAATTTAAATGTGCATTATTTTATAACATTCATGTCATTTTCAATCATTTTTCAAGTAAACTTCCATTTCAAAATAATTTTTTAAACAGGTTTAACTTTTAGAAAAGCTACTTTTGTGAACGTCAATAAAAATATAAATTACATTATATCATGATGTGTACTGAATTTTAAGTTTGCAAAAGTCAAATTAAAAAAAAAAGAGTTACTTTTGCTGCCAATAAACCAAACAGACCAATAATATAAAGGGGGTCAGGTCACAAAAACATCCTAATGCAAACAGTACAACCATTTTAATCTGTCAAGTAGTGTCGGCAAAAAGTTCATACCACCAGTGGACTTACAGGTTGTAATGAATCAAACCATCATGCATCAAAATCCCAAGTCATGAAATAAGTTAGCAAAATGCAAATTCATTTACAAAAGCCTTTGGATTCTGATTCACAAAAGCTTTTTTTAGGGAAAATTTTAATTTGCCCCCACTATAGAGAATTAATTTCAGATTCTCCCCTTAACATTCTGAAATTTCACTAAGCCCCCAAGGGGCCAAAGTGAAGTTAATTCTGTAAGAGTGAAAGACCATTCTACCCTTATTGAATTTTGAAAGCAAAAATGAACAAAAGAGGTCTGATAGAAGAGAAGGAACACATCCATATCCACAAAGAAACCTAAAATCCATCGCCCACCATCTTCGCGTTGTCGCCCACCATCGCAGCGTTGTCGTCATCGCCACGCCGTCGCAGTCTCTTCTTCTACTCTTTTCTGTATCACAAATGATGCTCACTGTTTTGTCTTCTTCTTCTTCTTCTTCAACTGTGATTTTGAGTTCTGGTTTTACTCCTTTGGTTTCGTCAAGCCGAGCAAGGTATGTTCATTTACTTCTTGATTATCTTCAGAATTGGTCAAATATACTGATTCAAATTAAATTCATTTGTTTGGTTAATTTTGTCTCCATTTTTGGTTCGTTCTGGGTTTATGAGAAACCCGAATTTCATCCCAAGCTTTTAGCTTGTTACAAAGACTGTGTTTGGTGAATTGCAGCAACATTAAGCATATCCTCTTTGATTTTCGAGTTGGTTTATTGATTTCTTTTAATTCGACCTTCTTGTGTTATAGAGTTCTCTCCTTCTCCTTCTTGGTAAGGCTTGATCATTAGTTTAATTCTTTAGTTTATCAGTATTTCTTAATTCTTCAGATTGTTGGCTTATTTGAGAATTATTAGTTTTATTGTTTTCCGTTTAGTATGGTCAATGGAGTCTGTATTTATTGGGGTAACGGGGATGTGATATGCTTTATAATATTGGAAGCCATGGTTAGTTATTTTCCTTTGGGAATATCTATGTAATTAAGTTGTATTGTTAGTGTGTCATGAATAAAGTATTTGATTTATTGTATCTCTTCCTCTTTTCTCTCTTGCTATCTATTGATGGTTTTCAGATCGTAGGCTTACAATTTCTTTTCTTATTTCTATCTCCCAATCCCTCTCCTACTCAAATCCTAATAGTGATACACTAATACTCGAGAAATGCAAGTGAGAGGACATTGATGATATACTATTTGCAATGATTCAATATATACCTGAAATGCTTATCCTCTTTGCATGGAATTGAATATACAAGTTTGCAGATGAATATATAAATGAAAATACTTTTATGTTTATGAGATTTTGGCTCCCTACCAATGCTAGGTAAAGTCAAAAGTTTATGGAAATCTCTTTTGGAATTGGAAGCATGTTTTACTATTGTTTCCTTTCTTCACAGTTAAATCAACAGTCTTTCTACATGATATACTGAACTTTTAGTTTAATCATATTTGTTAACCTTATTACAATTCACAATGTCCTAAACAAAGCTTGGCATGTATTTTTTGTGTAGGAACAGCTTGGTAAATTGAGGATAGACTACTTATGGTGGCTTATCAAGCATCCAATAAATTCAATCAATGATGTTGCAACAAAGTTACTCAAAGCAGGAAAAGCCAATAGGAAAAGGAAGAGATAAATTATCATAATACTTTTATTGAAACTATAATCCATTTTGGCATCCAAGTATTGTGGCACTTGAGCTTCGTTTTTATGTTAGTGTACTAGTCTTTTGGTAATTTAGATGGATGTAGTCTAAGTAGGGCCGTGAGTCACTTTTTTAGGCTTTGAATCATGTTATGTGCAGCCCTGTTGTAATGATGATATTGTACTGACATTTGGGAAATTGTTTTCACTTGCATGGCAAGAGGGTTATTTTATAAAAAAAATATAGTTAATGATTGTAGTGATGAATTTTGAAGACTTATGTGTGTATTTCCAACATAAGTGTGTAGATTTCCAAGTCTCCAAAATTGTCAATTTTAACTGATTCATACTTCCATTTCACAAATGCATTTCCAAGACACATATGACAGATTTTCAAGACATATATGAAGAATTTCCAACATGATTGTCGTAATTTTCTAAGTTACCGCAATTGTCCAATCTAACAATAATACATGCTTCATTTCAAGTTTACATTTCTAAGACAAATATGACACATTTCCAAGACATATTTATAAACTTTCCAACATGACTATCGTAATTTTTCAAGTCTCCGGAGTCACCCAATCTAACTGATTCGTGCTTCCATTTCACATATGGATTTCTAAGACACATATGACGGATTTCCAAGACATATATGAAGAATTTCCAACATGATTGTTGTAATTTTCTAAGTTTCCGGAATTGTCCAATCTAACAATGCATACTACATTTTAAGTTTACATTTCTAAGACAAATATAACGCATTTCCAAGACATATGTGTAGAATTTTCAACATGACAATCGTAATTTTTCAATTCTCCAGAATCACCCAATCTAACTGATTCACGCTTCTATTTCACATATGCATTTCTAAGACACATATGACGGATTTCCAAGACATATATGAAGCATTGGCAACAGATTGTTGTAATTTTCCAAGTCTGCAGAATTGTCCAATTTAACACAATGCATGCTCCATTTCAAGTTTATATTTTCAAGACACATATGACGAATTTCCAAGACATATATGATGAATTTTGAACATGATTGTTGTAATTTTCCAACTTGCCGCATTTGTCCAATCTAAATGCATGCTTCATTTCAAGTTTTCATTTCTAAGACACATATGACACATTTATAAGAATTTTGTGCATATTCACAACATGACTGTTGCAATTTTCTAAGTAAAAAAATTGGACGAATTTAGGCTCCTTGAATAATACATAGCCGAAAATTTTGGTTTCAGATTTCATATCAAGAGAAACTTTTGGCAATGCAGGTTTTGATAATGTTGCCACAACTACCTAGAGGCCTCCAAAAAGAAAAATAATGTCATACACACCAAGTTTGTCACGATATGCATTTTCAAACCTTAACACTAAAGCTTTCAACAATACAAAAGATGTTATTTCATATAATACAACTAATCATATTCATATAAGTCATGTACATTTACATAGTTATGAACAAATTTCATCTTGACACTTCTGAATGCTGTAATATATGGAAATCTTTGACCAACTGATATCAACTCATCCTTCCACTTTGAAGAACTCATAATTGGCATTGTTCTTGGCAAACTCTCCACAATTAAATTATATGTATTCAATGCTCTTTGCCCACTTTGTATAGCTATTGGAGGTGACACACATTGTATGGAAGATTGGATGCTTAGTTGTCTACCTTAACTTCCCATATACTTGGAGATATTGATCTTCCAAATGAAGGTGTTGCCAAATCATCTATCCTGCAAACACAAGTAAAGCTTCATAAATTACAATTCATTTTGTTGAATATCACAACTTCTTGTTCTGTGAACAAAATTTCATAAGAAGCTTCATAATCCACTTGTGATGCTTGTTTCAACTCTTCCACTTTCTTACAAACAAACACATGCCCATTGGTATTGTTGTAGTCAATCAATTGTGCAACTCCACTATTTCCCCGCCACACATCTATTGCTATCGAACTTTTAAGGTTTTCATACGAAATCCCTTTCCTTATCATTCTTCCACTTACAATCCCACCCTCATATGTCATCTTTCCATATAAGCTCTTAACATATTTCCCTCCCACATGGAAGATGCAAGATAATTGCTTTGCACAACTGCTACTCATTTTCTCAGTGTACTACTGCACATAATTAGCAACTTAACAACATAACAATTGCATTATATCAACTCAAAGTTTCATATTTTGTGGATAAGTTCCCTTAACATGGATTATACTTGTCAACGTTACCATTTCATTTGGACTAACAATCACATATGTTTATAATATATAATCAATCAACTAATACATTCTACTTTGAGCTTAGGACAACAATGGCATCCACTATAATATATGCTCCATTTGCAACACACATATGTTAACCTTATTTACAACATTAGAGATTATGAATATATGATCTCACACACATTCTAGGAATTTCTAGTACAATATTGAAATCACATGTATATTAGTGCCATTTGAACAGCAATTATTTCAACAATAGATGTTATTTATCATAACCATGGAAATTCTAAGACACATATGACAAATTTTCAAGAAATATATGACAAATTTTCCAGACACATTTCAAGAATTTCTAAGATATCGTATAAGTCTTCAAAGGTTATACTTTGTACCTACTTCATATTTTTAATGAATTCTAAGACACATATGACAAATTTTCAAAACACATGAAAAGTTTTTTAGACATATTTTCAACGAATTCCAAGACATATATGACAAATTTCCAAGACACGTGTGACAAATTTTCTAGACACATTTGACGAATTTCTAAGACAGTACAACTCTTCAAAGGCTTAGATGAAAGAGATGAAAATTTTATACTTGGGGATAAGCATTTACCTCTATTAGGATGTGATTCCAACAGCCTCTTCACCCCCACACTGATCTCCTTCCCTTCTAAAAGTCTTCAAAACACACATTCAAATGGAAACATTGATAACTCAAGTGATTTGTAGAAATCATGGAATCCATGAGGGACTGGGTCAGAGAGAATTCATTTGATTTCTATCAATCATGGAATCAAAAGGGGGTGGATCTTGCAGAGGCGGAGGGGAGAGAATGAGTGAGCTTCACTTTGCTATTTATGTCATTTTCTCTTTCTTTTTCAAGGGTAAAATAGTCTTTTAACCTTTCAGAGTTAACTTCACTTTGCCCCCTTGGGGGCTTAGTGAGATTTCAGAATGTTGGGAGGGTAATCTGAAATTAATTCTTTATAGTGGGGGTAAATCGACATTTTCCCTTTTTTTTATCTTTCCGTCTCTTTGTGTTCGTCTTTTAATAATCCCTTTTCTTTTTATAATCTTACTCAATTGCTATGATTTAAGATGTACTCCTTCCGGTCCTAAATATAAGATCACTTTAACTTTTTCTTGTGGAGATTAAGGAAGCTAAATAGACCACTTAATTTTAAAGTATCTTAAATATAATTGTATTATACGATAGTTTATAAGTAAGGTAAATTAATTTTAAGGAAAAGAAGATAATTATAAACATTTTAAAGTGATTAATTTTGCATCATTAATTTTTCCAAAAAAAAGTTAAAGTAATCTTATAATTAGGATAGGAGGGAGTACAAAGAGATTGGTTGATAAACTCAGTTTTAAACTAAAAAAACATGTCAGATGTCATATAATTCTCATTGTTTGACATGAGATTTTCCATTAGCACTTAATTGCAGAACAAACGACAAAGGATTTACTTTAAAAATAAAAAAAATTTAAAACATAAATTTTGAAATTTAAAATAAGTTTCAGGGAACTATATATAAGTAACTGGAAAAATTGAAAAGATAAGGTTTTTGCCTATTTTAGCCGGAATTACTTTTGGACGGTGATTGTCAAAACAACAGCACATAATTTGAAAGATATATGCACTGTTTTAATTAATTAGATTGTAACTTGTGAAACACAGGTATTTTAAAGCTACAAAAGATCATTCCATTTCCACCAATCTATAGTTCCCGCATGGAGGGAGGATCTGTCTTCTTGTTTTGTTCTTGGGTACGTAGGATTTCAATCCATACATATTGAATATACGTTTCTTCATTTGAGTAATGCAAGTGCGATATACATATAAGGCCGAATATTTCCAACTTAACTGTAGATTTCCCTTTCTAATGTGAGACATTGATGTCAATACTAGCTACCTCCAATCTAAATATGAAAGTTAGTTAATGTTGACTTTTGGTCATAAATAAGATTTTTTATTTTATTTTAACACTTGTATTTATCCTTTTTCTCTAAATAAATTTGTCTGATTTATAAACTAATATATAATCCAATTATACATATAAGTTTTTTTTTTTCAGAAACATAATGAAACATATGTTGTAATCAAATAATTTATTTAGTTTCCTTAATCTCTTTAAATTAATTGGTTGGACAATGATTGAATAGTACTGGCTCCTATCCTTTATATAAGATCATGTTGGTTTTTTTTGAGAGGTTAAAGAAGCTGAATAAACCATTTCAATTTAACATTTGTTGTATATAATTAGATTTTATGTTAGTTGAAAGTAAGGTAAATTAATTGTAAGAAAAAAATGATAAATATAAATTACTTTCACGTGATTTATTTTGTATCTTTAATCTCTTCAAAAAATTCAACTTAATCTTATAATTAACATATAGAATAACATTTCAAGAAGTGGTCCCAAACCATATGCTCACTCGGAACCGGTTTCCCTATTATTAAAAAAGACGAGTATGGAGAATTAACTGTATATAGACCGTTTATATCTCCTAAATTTGATTCTATTGAAGATATTTTTAATAAATGCACAATAAAAAATAAAATATAAATTATCTAAATGAAACATAAACAGTCTAAATATATCTAACTCTCTTTACTCATTTTTTTACAAGCAGGAAAGGAAACCACTTCAACACTCACTTGGGCTGCACGTATTGGAACTTTCGTGTGATGGATATACCATATACGTACGTAAAATGATGGGTACGTGGAAGAGTGCGCAGAAGCAGAAGAAATGTGTGCGGATAAATCAAGGATACATATCCGCCCCACAAATTCAGATCGTTTTGCAAACTACAGTGCACGACCTTCTCATACTTTGTTTTGATTGAAACAGGCAATTATTAAGTTTCATTGTCTTCTATTTGGTTACGTGTCGCTGTTTTTCTAGCAAGATGTATCGTAATGGACTCTGCTATATATCGTAAATGGAAGGACCACTTCCTTCAGTTTCTGTCAAAACCTTATCCTTGCTTTTTCAAGGTCAGTGGTCTTGGGCATATATAGATATACATATGAAAAGGCCATAATCAAAAAGCGTCTCTCGCTTAATTTTATAAAATCAATTTAATGTATGTTTGAATTAAAATCCACGTTCAGGTAAAAAAAAAAAAAATTAAAATCCTCGTCATTGATTGATTGTGCAAACAGAGACATCACTACGTGGTTATTTTTTTTAGGTTTGGTTCTCTCCTCTTCCTATTTATTATATTTTTTTGCCCACTTTTTTTTTTTGCCCACCCTTTTTATTATATTCTTCACATAATGTCATATAAACTCCTAGAGTAAAAAAATAGATAATTCAGATTAAATATTTTATAAAGTTAGTATTATGAACAAAAATAAATAAATTCAAAATAAAAATAGTTAACTAATGAAATACTATAATAATAATCATAAGAAATATTAAATTTAATTAAGCCATTCATTTTTCATCTAGGGGTGAATATGAGATACTAAAAAGAAAAGGTGAGGATTTGCTTCTGGTTTTATTTCTTTTTTTTTTTTTTAATTTATTCATCAGTATTCGGCAATACTAGCTAACAATCGACTAATCTGGTTTGCGAGAATGTAGGTCCACAATGAGGGGAATTTCGCTACTTCTAAGTACTTATCGTGGCTGCATACTTAGAGTTCATACTCGAAACCACTAGTTAAATTAGAACAATCCACAGCTAATTGATTCAAGTGATTGGTGGTCTTCTGGTTTTATTTCTTTTAACTATTTATTATAGGTGTCAATTAATTAATTAATTAATTAATTAATGGAGGTCTTAGTATAAATGACCTAAAAAGACAGAATGAGGCATTCTTATGCAAGCTCTGTTGGAAACTCTTGGCGGATACTGATGCCTCCAAATACAAATGCTACGAATTGAGCAAGCTTGAGATAAAAAAGAAGAGGAACGCTTCGCTTACATGGAAAGGAATTTGTAACATTTGGAAGATATTCAAAAGCGGAGTAGGCAAGAAAATAAGGAATGGACAGGGCACATCCTTCTGTTCGAGAACTGGTCTGAGTTGAACAAACCCTTGATTGATATTATCCCAAGGTTGGGAGGGTTAGTGAACAAGAATGATAGAGTTGTAGATTATGTGGACGGTTTTGGAAATTGGGACTTCACCAAAATCCAAGCTTGGTTTCCCCCCTCGATTGTTGAGTGCATTGTATGTGCACACCCACCTCGTGAGGAGAGAGGAGAGGACGTGTATATATGGAAACTATCTACTAACGGTTGTTTTTCTGTTAATTCTGCATATAAGTTTCTTCTTACAGGTACTCAGATAAGAGCAGAGACCATCTAGAGGAAGTTATGACGGTGGAGATGACCAGAAAAGATCAAAACCCTCATGTGGCTATTCTCATATGGCTGCATGCACATGACAAACCTCCGGAGACGAAGAGGACTGAGCGAAGAAGTAGCATGCCCCTCTGGATATGTGGGAGATGAAACTAAGATGCACCTGATTAGAGACTACAAGATTGCCACCTTAAGGTGGAAATTGGTGGTCAACCCCTCCATGTGGCCAACTTTTTCTACTCTTCATGGCAAGGAATGGATTCAGTGGAATCTAGATAATGAAGCTGGCAACCGAGGTACAAGTAAAATCCCTTGGGCATATCTTTTTGGCTATGTGTGTTGGGATATTTGAGTTTCTAGATGTAATAGAGTCTTCAATAAAGAAACAAGTTGTTGCCCAGAGAATGCTCTTGATTCCTATTATAGGGCACGCCGGGACAACGACTTGCTTAAACATTGCAAGTTCTATTTTGATTATACCTTGCAAAATGAGTCAACATGAAAGCTTCCAGGTGACCACATAAGGTTAGAAGTTGATGGTTCGGTCCTATCCAATGGACAAAGTGGATGTGGTGAAGTGATGATGAATTCAGAAGGCAAGTGGTTAGGTGGCTTTAGCTGCAAACTAACCTTTGTTCCACCGGCAATTCTGAGCTAATTGGCATCATAAGTGGGTTGCAATTGTGTTGGAATAGGGGATACAGAAATATTATGATCATGATTGACTGTATTGATGCTCTCAATTTGTTTATTAGAGGATGCGACATTGACCACCCTTTTAGGGATATTGTGTAGGATACCAGGGCCCTCTTTAACATGGAGTAGCAAGTTGTAATTACTCATTTCAGTAGGGAAGATAACTCTATATAGCTGACCATTTAGCAAAACTTTCCCATAGCTTATACGTTGATTTTTGCTGGTTTGATTCCCTTCCTAAGATGTTGAGAGGGGGAGCTCCTTCTTTGTAATGACTTGATGTTTTAATTACGTTAACCAGTATTTATTCAAAAAAAAAAAACATTGTGAAAACTTCACTCGGTATGTTACTCATTTAGCAAGTGCAATCCTTTTGTGTCAGAAGATTAGGCTTGTTCAATATGATATGCAACTATTCTTTTCTTCGCTTCTTTTATAATTCCATCATTGTGTTTATTGAAAAATAAAAACTGCTAAAGTATACATATTTGGTCCTTCATATTTGTATCAAATTTTCTTTTGTTCTCTTAAGTTTGAAAAGTACATTTTTAGTTTGTCTTGGTTTCTTACATTTGGAAAATACACTTTTAATCATTTTCTGTTAACACAGTTAATTCTATTTAATAGAAAATACTGACTCATTAAATTTAAATAGTAATTTTGTGAGAAAATAAGTTTAAATTTTAATTCATCAGTATGATCATTCTTATGTTTTAAAATGTAACCATATTTTATCAACATTTAACTATAAAACCACCCTTTAAATTTGTTAAATCAGCATTTTTTGTTAAATAAAATTAACAGTGTTAATAAAAAAAAAATTAAAAAGTGCACTTTTCAAATGTTAAGGGATTAAAAAGAAGATTTGATACAAATATAAAAGATTTAAAATATACTTTAGGCAATAAAAATACAAAGAAAGAGACAGCTACCGGAACAGGCACACGATGTATGAGTGAAGAAGTTTTATATAGTTGCAGCAAAAACTTGATAACAAAACACAATAAAATGAAAGCACGTTCACACAATTTGGGATCATTCATGCCATACGTACACACAACATTCATCCAAATCCTCCCCTAGTGGTTGAAATGTTATACTAGCTAGTAGTACTATGCAAATTCATTCACAAAAGCCTTCAGATTCTCATGAGAAGACCCTCCTTCCTTCACAGCCTCTCTAGCCAAATCCTTCCATTTCTCTGCGTTGTTTCTCATTTCCACTGCTTTCTCTCCATTCCCCAACACCACATCCAAACACCTCCTTATCTCCTCACTCTCCGCCACTCCTTCCTCGTTCCCCCACACCCTCCTCCCTGCCATTAGAATATAAACAAGTCCCACGTTAATTTTTAAAATTAAAGAAGAGACTAAAGGTATATAACCTAAAAAAGGGTCTTACACGACCCTAACGTAATATATATGCATGTGACAGAAATTGATCATATGATAATACCTACCTGTCTTCCACACATCTTCTATAAGCTTCGCGTTCGTAACTTGATCCGACCACTGTGGAAACGCCACCATGGGAACCCCGGAAACTAAGCCCTCTATCGTCGAATTCCAACCACAGTGTGTCACAAAACATCCCACTGCCCTATGTGACAAAACCTCTACTTGACTACACCAATTTACTATCATACCCTTCTCCTCCAATTCTTTCCTCCACTCCTCCTCCTCTTCTTTCCCATTATACCCTCCTCCTTTTTCTTTTGTCTGCTTATCTTCTTCCATTGCTTCATTATCTTTAATGACCCACAAGAATGGCCTTTTAGAATCCGAAAGGGCACGTGTGATTTCCCTCATCTGCCTCCTAGATAACACTGAAAGGCTTCCAAATGCAACATAAACAACCGATCTCTCTGCCTGTGAGTCAAGCCATTTCATGTAACCATTTGATGAACAACTAAATATGTCAACACCAAACGACGTGTCACTCGGGTCCCTCCCGTCTAAAAACGCAGAAGGAATCAACGGCCCGATGGGGATCATGTTCAGCTCATCAACGGCCCTGATCGCCTCAAATTCCAAAGCCTCAAAACTATTCACCAACACCATTGGCTTCACTTCCTTCTCCAGTTCTTGAAAATGCTCTTCCATGAACGGAATGGCAAAAGAGTAAACATTTGAAGGTTGTAAAAACGTGGGAAGCTCCTTTGTTTTCATCAGTGGCAATCCTGGTAATTTTATCTCCGATTCGGGGCATTTACTTTTGGTGTCAATGTAGTCACGGTAACCCCTAAGGTAGTAATAGAATATGTCCAGCACATGGGCAGGTTGAATCCACAGAAGTGCTGACGGCACGTGAAGTACACGCGCCGCCTCGGCAGCCCAAGGAACGAAGACGGTGTAAACTAGGCAAGTGAAAGTGGTTTGGCCTTGGCCGCCGGCGATGAGGTCGGCGATGGCTTGTTTTCCACGGCGTGTCATCTCGGAGATGAAGACGGAGACTTTGTCGTCGTCGGGGGTGTTGGCGAAGCTGTCGTCGTAGCCGTCGGAGAAGGTGGCGAAGGCGAGGCCGGGGACGGCGGGTTTGTGGAGGATACGGCGGTGCATGGAGAGGGTGATGAGGAGGGTCACGCGCGCTCCCATGGCGAGTAGGCGCTTGGAGAATTGGAGGGTAGGGTTCAGGTGGCTTTGGGCTGGGAATCCAACGATCAGGAAGTGTTGCTGCATTTGCACCATTATATTGGATTGGGTAGTATTGGCTCGTGGTGGAGGCTTGTGCTATTACTTATTATGGGCAGAAAAGGTGAAGCTCTTGGGATGCAAATCCATAGTGAGATCAAGGATATATATAGTAAATAGAAAACAAGAAGAAATTCGTTGGAACAAAAAATGAAATAATTATAAATAAATATGAATAAATAAGAGGTAGTGATACTAAGAAACCGTTTTTCTACTCATACACAATATGAGTATGAACTATGGAGAGTTAATCTTATATAGACCATTTAAATCTCATATCTAGACAGTTTATATAATATGTAAATGATTTAGATATACTTAACTCTTTCCATACTCATCTTTTTAATGAGTAGGGTAACATGTTCCGTAATATAATAATGATGCAAGTGTATTTCATTTTAGAAAAACCTTCCTACTTTATCTTATGGTCTTTAATTGAATTGGCTCAATTAAGTTATTTGGGTTCACATATTAGTAATCATTAATATGACAATGGCGTTTCTTATGTTGGTGGACCATTTAGATTATTAAATGAATGAAATGAAGTTTAATTCCCACCTTCATGAGATAGAACCACGTGAAAAGACATTTCGGCCACAAAGTCTTCCCATGGATTAGTCAATTACTTGATACTTGATAACATGATTTTTGGTGCATCATCTATATCATCCTAAAGCTATTTTTTCAGAGCATCTACCTAGTATTATTCTAAAGTAGTTTTGATGAATCCAACATTTTGAAACATTTTTTCAGTAACACACATTATCTTAAATTTAGAATGCTCTTTGCCACCACTTTACGGTGAAAAATGCTTTTAACGTGGGTAAAATTGCATTACAACCTAGGATGCTATGTTCCATTGAAAAAATACATTAAGGTGTTAAAAGACATTAAAAATTAGCTCAGATATTAGCACCATTGAAAAAAAAAAAGCTCCGAGTGTTTGCAACATAGCTAAAAATAACAAGTGTACATCACTTATAAGTTAGCTAAAGAAGCAAGACAACGTTAAAAGAAAAAAGGGTAAAAGTACAATTTTACTAAATAACTTTTACTCAAAGAGCGCTAGACATAAAAAAGAGTTGGAAGGTGCTTAATTAGACATAAAGTTTTAAAAGTGGTGCAAATTTACCAATGACGTCATCTGCCTCCAAACGGCCGTTAAATGGAGACATCTGATGCTTATGTGGCATCCGACGTGTGATGAAGCTGAAGAAAAATAAAGAATAAAGGTGCAATTTTGCCAAATAAGTTTTACGCGAGGAGCATCTAGTAAGCGCCAGGTGGCCGTCATCTGCCCTTTATTTTTCTTCAACTTTACCACAAGTCAGATGCTACGTAAGCGCCAGGTGTCTAAATTTAACGGCCATTTGGAGGCAGATGACGCCGTTAGTCAATTCACACACTTTTAAAACCGTGTTTAGTTAAGTACCTCCCAACTCTTTTTTGTGCCTAACACTCTTTAGGTAAAAGTCATTTGGTAAAATTGCACATTTCCCAAGAAAAAAATTGTAGTGGGATTTGAGACTGAGATAGATGAGGATGAGAAACGCACTATGTGGGAGGCCTTGTGGCCTCTCTTGTTGGAGCAAGAAATAAACTTGCACTGTGTGGGTCTCTATCATCGTCCATCACCACATATCTTCACCTGATATATAGAATCTTTCTACAAATGCCTGTATATAATGATTTAGTTAGAAAGAATCTATCCTTCTCTCACTACTATAGAAAATGTCTATAGCAGCACTTATTTTGGCCCTATAGCAGCGTTTATAAGCGCTGCAATAGCCAGTGATGCTATAGGGTATTAAGCCTAACGCAGCGCTTATTAAGCGCTGCGATAGGTGACCTAAAGCAGCGCTTAAGCGCTGCGATAGGTGATTTATTTTTTAAAAAAATAATACCTATAGCAGCGCTTAATAAGCGCTGCTATAGGTATTATTTTTTTTTAAAAAAATAATTTTTATCCGTGCATCAATTTAGAAATTACAGACATTTCCAAAACATATATACATAAAAAACCATTTATCCAGAGATCAAATACATTAAAGCAAACATTCTAATTAATTAACTCCTATATATTATAAGGTAATATACTTAGAGAAAAGTATCAAGTAAAGAAAAGTATCCCTAAAAAAACTAGGAATTGACATTTGAAATAATTAATATTTTAGTTTTCATATTACGACCACTGATTTCTCTTTTAGTGACACTTGCAATATAGGAATTACTTGAAATGCCTTGAATATTTAACAAAATACTCCCCCAGTCCTGACTATATTATAAGTCACATTCTAGAAGGTTTTCAACGCTAAGCATTGTTATAATCATCAATTTGCTGGCAAACAATTTGTGACATGGTTTCTCAGGACCGTGACTTTTCACGTCACACATTATCTAATCTGTGACGTGAAAAGTCCCGGCTTGGACTTTTCACGTCACATATTAGATAATGTGTGACGTGAAAAGTCCAATTTTTTTGGAAAAAAAAAATAGGGAGACCATGTAAAAAATTTGAAGAAGCTAAGAAGAAATGTACCAGGAAAACACATAAATCTACAATTCTAGAGGTTCAAATATACTGTCCATTCATTAAAATTGGTATTAACTACGCAAACATTACATGTCTTGGGCACAATAAATGCAAGATGCAATAGGAAGGTGCATACAAGCTCTAGCTGCAGCCTCTAATTCAAGAAAGGACGCCACTACAGCACATCTAGATACATCAATGTCTGACAAAAGTTTGGTTATCCACTCCTCCAAAGAACACCTCTGTAGTGAGCGCAATTTAATGTGTTGGTCATTTACATGATAAAACATAACAATGATAATATTACCTACATAACTCTTACATCTACAATCAATCATCAATCTCAATATGAGATTAACAGAAAAAAATACGAATATGAATGGGGTATAAGATAGAACCACCAGTGCAGTTGATTAGAGATTACCTTCTAAGTATAAACAATGCTTTATAAAATTAAATCAAAGAACCTTATTGCCATTGATATCGAACAGGAAGGTGAATTTTACATCCACCCTCAGTCACAAAAGTTCCAAAAATATCTTCATCTCCTAAAATGGGGCCAGTTACATGATACACGATAGATTGCATTCTATCAACAATCAACATTTTCAATATACATTACTACAAAAAGCCCCTTTTATGTCACCAATTAACGTCACTTATTTAAAAATGTGACATTGAAAACAAGGGAGTAACTACAAAAAAGAAACAACGTCACACTTAAAATTAAGTGTGATGTTGAAACTTTTCCACGTCACACCAAAATTTTGGTGTGATGTGGAAAACTACTTTCAACGTCACACCAAATTTTGGTGTGACGTTGAAAGTGTTTTCCACAAAATGAAAAAATGAAAAAAATGGGGGGGGGGGGGGGGCGGGAAATGAAAAAAATGGGGGGGGGGAGGTTTTCCACGTCACACCAAAATTTTGGTGTGACGTGGAAAACCTGTTTTTTTTTTCAACTCCCGCCCCCCCATTTTTCCATTTCCCGCCCCCCCCAAAAAACACAAAAACCCTCAGCTCATCCCCTACCTCGCTCCCACACCCCCAGCTTCCTCAATCCCCCCCACCAGAGCTCTCAGCTCCCCCAACCCCCCCAAGCACACACCCACCCCCCAGCGCACAGCCCCCCAGAGCCAGCCCACACCCCCACCCCACCCCACCCAACGCCACACCCCCCACCCAGCGCCCACACCCCCACCCCACCCCCACCCCCCGAGACCGCCCACCCTCCACCCCCCAACTCCTAGCTTCAGGTATGTTATTTTTTTATTATTATTTTTTGGTAATTAAATATGCAATTATATCTTTCGGGTTCTTTTTTTTTACTTGTTCAAAGTTTTTTTTCAGCTCTGTTTTCCTCCTATCGGGTTCAGCAATTTTAATTGTGCCTCCGTTCGCAGCTTTACTTCATCCAGGTTCCTTCTTTTCCTTTTTTTTTCCTGATAATTAAATCTGCTGCCTTTTTTTTTCTCAATTGTAAATTGCAAAAAATGCCATAGAATATTTAATGGTTTTGTAAGTCTTGTAAATTGGTCTGCCATAGAATGTTTAATGTTCAATTGTAAATTGGTTTGCAAATGCTGTTACGTTGTAGTTGCTGCAAATATTGCATACTTGCCAAAATGTTTTATAAGTCTTGTAAATTGGTTTGCTATTGGTTTTTGTTCTCAAATTGCTGAAGATTTATTTTGTCTAATTGATCTTGTTGCTACTAAAATCGTCGTGAATTTCGTTGCATTGTTGCTTGTTTCTTTGTTGCATTTTACTTGCTGGTTTTGCTTCTATAAATCACTTCAAATTACTGGAGTGAAATTGGATTGTAAATGTAATTTTTGGATGTCACATTTACAAGAGGAGGCTTTGCCAAATTTTTTAAAAAATTTGCATGAAGTGAAGATATGCATAGCATGCCCATTTCTTCCCAATAATGTAGTGAGATAAACTTGACTAGTTTGTTGGAAATGGCATAGGTTTAATAGAATGGATCGTAGTTGGATGCATGCATTGAGAACCACTAAAAAGTATCAGATGGGTGTGGAAGAATTTATTGAATTTACCAAAAAAAACGTGTCCAGTAAGAATGGCATGTATCTTTGCCCTTGTGTGAAGTATGCAAATGCTTATCGTAAGAGCATTGATGATATAAGGGATCACCTTCTTTGTGATGGGATTAATCTCCGTTATAAAAAGTGGCTTTGGCATGGGGAATTGGGAAGTACCGTACATGCGTGCCCGTCACAAAATGTAGAAGCAGCGGTGGATGATGTTTGTGATGATGGAATGGACGAGATGATTAATGACATTGGGGCGGAGTCATTTTCTGTGGTCCATGAGTTCGACAAGTTGAGGAGTGATGCAGAGACACCGTTGTTCCCGGGGTGTACTAAGTATACTCGGTTAACCGGCGTCCTTAAATTGTTGAAAATAAAGACAAAAAATGGGTGGGCAGACGCGGGTTTCTCACAGATGCTTGAAGCTTTGAGTGATATGTTCCCGGCAGGCAATGTGCTTCTGAAGCGTATGTACGAGGCTAAAAAAGTTCTAAGCAAGATGGGCATGGAGTATAAGAAGATACACGCTTGCCCTAATGATTGCGTGTTATACAGGAAAGAGTATGAGGGCCTGAAAGAGTGTCCAAAATGTCATACTTCGAGGTACAAACCGAGGAAGGATGCCGTTAGTGATAATGATGGATCAAAGAAAGGGGTGCCTTTGAAGGTAATGTGGTACCTTCCAATCGTTCCACGGTTTAAATGCTTGTTTGCAAATGAGGCAGAAGCAAAGAAATTGAGATGGCATTGTGATGAGAGAATCTCCGATGGAAGATATCTCCGGCATCCTGCTGATTCTCCTCAATGGAAGAAGATAGATTCCATGTTTCCTGAATTTGGTGGTGAGCCGAGAAACCTTCGTCTCGGACTGTGTACGGATGGTTTCAACCCTTTCGGGAGTCTCAGTAGCACACATAGTGCTTGGCCAGTTTTGCTGGTCATTTACAACCTGCCGCCTTGGTTGTGCACAAAAAGCGCAAGTATGTGATGATGTCAATGATGATTTCAGGGCCAAAACAGCCTGGTAATGATATCGATGTCTACCTGGCACCTTTGATTGAGGACTTGAAGATGTTGTGGGAGGAAGGCGTAGATGTGTTTGATGCTTATAGGCAGGAGACATTCAAGTTACGAGCTATGTTGTTTACCACAATAAATGACTTCCCTGCATATGGCAATCTTTCTGGTTACAGTGTGAAGGGTTATATGGCATGCCCTATATGTGAGTCTGACACACACTGCCACTATCTCAAACACGGAAGAAAAACCGTCTACCTCGGTCACAGGAGGTTTCTTGATCGGTTCCATCCTTACCGTAGACTAAAGAAGTGTTTTAATGGCTCATCTGAGTACCGATCTGCTCCGACCCCCTTAACCGGGGAGGAAGTTTACCGCTGTGTTGAGAATGTCAATATGGTATTCGGTAAGAAACAAAAGACGAAGACCGGTTCTGAGAAGATTATTTGGAAGAAGAGGTCAATCTTCTTTGATCTACCTTATTGGCGATATCTCGATGTGAGGCACAGTATAGATGTGATGCATGTGGAGAAAAATGTTGGTGATAGTCTTGTTGGGACACTGTTGCACATACAGGGGAAGACAAAGGACGGACTCAATGCTCGATTAGACTTGGTTGAAATGGGCATAAGACCACGGTTGCATCCTGTAGTCAGTGAAAATGGCAAGAGGGCTTATATGGAACCTGCTGCTCATACACTTTCCAAAGAGGAGAAAAAAAGTCTGTGTGAGTGTTTGAGTGGGATCAAGGTTCCGCAGGGTTATTCCTCCAATGTTAGCAGACTTGTGTTTATGAATGATTTGAAGTTGGTGGGAATGAAGTCGCATGATTACCACGTATTGATGCAACAATTCTTACCAATTGCTATAAGAGGCATTTTGGAAGATGACGTCAGGATGACCATAACAAGACTGTGTATGTTTTTCAATACGATCTGCAGCAAAGTCATCGACACTGAAAAGCTCGACGAGTTGGAAAATGAGGGTTATGTTATATTGTGCCAACTAGAGATGCTCTTTGCTCTAGCATTTTTCGATATTATGGTGCACTTGATTGTTCATTTGGTAAGGGAGATAAGGCTGTGTGGCCCTGTTTATCTAAGGTAGATGTACCCGTTCGAGCAATTCATGAAAGTCTTGAAAGGGTATTCTAAGAACCCACATCGACCTGAGGCATCAATTGTTGAAAGATACATAGTTGAGGAGGCAATGGATTTTTGAAAATCGAATCTAAAAGGGGTTGAGGAAAACCCACGACATGAAGATGGGATCGGTAAGGGGGTACGTGGCGTCAAAGTGAAGACTATGCGCCGTGAAGAGGTGTTACAAGCACACCTATACATCTTGAATAATATGGAAGAAGTGCAGCCTTATTTGGATGAGCATAAGAGGATCCTGAAAGAAAAGAACCCGAAAAAGAGTGACATGCAGATTTCTAACGAGCATAACAGGACATTCATTGGGTGGTTTAAAGAGAAAGTTCAAAAGGAGACCGGTGGGCCGGATACAATAAGATGGTTAGCAGGAGGGCCTCGTTTTGAGGTTGTTACTTGGGGCTCTTTTGACATAAATGGCTATTGTTTCTACACTAAGGCTCAGGACAACAACAGTACCATGCAAAACAGTGGTGTGATGGTGGTAGCCGAAGCGATGCACTTCTCCAGTTCGAAAGATAAAAACCCACGATTGGCTTCCATGGCATATTATGGGGTAATTGAAGAAATTTGGGAAGTTAGTTACACCAAGTTCAAAATTCCAATCTTTAAATGCAAGTGGGTTAACAATAGTGCAGTTGGAGTTGATCCCCACTCTGGTATGATCTCAATTGATATTCACAAGGTTGGGTACAGAGATGAGCCTTTTATTTTAGCAAGTCACGCAAAACAGGTGTTCTATGTAACAGATCCCACAAATAAGCAATTGTCCATAGTGTTGCAAAGTAAAAAGCAAAAGGAACGCGCTCCCACTTTAGATCTAGATGAGATACCACCTTTGTGCGCAGGACCACTTGAACCAAGTGAATTTGAATTGATAGATGTTGATGATGACCAATTTGCCTCTAGAAATGATCATTGTGAGGGGATATGGGATAACACATAAAGTGAGAACCTTTTTGAATTATCATGTATTAAGTACTGTTATTGTTTTTATTTTGTTTTTGTGAAAGTTATTACCTTATACTGACTCATCACATCTTTGATTTGTTAACAGGTACATCATGGAGGATGATTCTAACAATCAGGGACAAAACAATCCCCCTCGAAGAAAGAAAAGAGGTCCGACGAAGCTCACTGACATTGTTGTCCGGCATGGGACAAATGTGCAGCCTATCCATGTGGAATTTGACGAGGACATGAATCCTATAAGGGAAATTGGCGTGAATTTCGTGAGCTACGTCGGTTTTGTGGCAAGGAATCGAGTAAGCATGTTGGTTGACGATTGGAGGGAAGTCCAAAAAGACATTAAGGATCAATGTTGGTCAGATATCTTGGTATGTTTTATCATTATCTATCTGTTTGTTCCTAATATGCATGTATTTGTTTGTTTAGTTACTCAACTGATGTGTATTTTATTCTTATTCTTTGCAGCAAAATTTCGATGTCCCAAACACCGAACAGTTCAGGGATTTTTGGTTGAACGAAGCGCGCAAGATGTGGAAGAATTTCAAGACTACCCTGACCAAAGATTACATCCGGGGGGACAAGAAGGATCAAGATCCCTGTCGGACCTACTCCTCTGTTGACCCGGAGACTTGGAAGACGTTTGTTAAGAAACGATTAGATAAAAAGTTTCAGGTTTGTATAGATCTTTTACTTTGCTTCAAAACTGAATTTTAACATATTATATTAGTTAACTAACTTAGTTTAATTTTCACAGGAGAAAAGCCAAAAACAAAAGGAGCATCAAGAAAAGAATATCTACAAGCATACAATGTCTCAGGGGGGTTACAAGTGGGTCGAGAAAAAGTTGACCGAGAAATATATTGCAGAAATGGAGGAAGCGGCACGGTCCGATCCTACCATTGTTGTAGAGCCTCCGCCGCCCTTCTCACGTCATACGAAATGGTCTGAGGGAAGGAAGAATAAAGAAGGAACATTTATCAATCCGGAGGTTGAAGCAGTTGCAAATAGGATTGTAAGTATTTTACTTGGTTGTTCATTCATTTAACTTGTGGTTTTATAGCAAATTACCACTTATGATTTTCCGGTCATTGTAGGGCGAACTTGAGCAGCTGGCTACCCAAGGGTCCTTCACACCTTCTGGGAGGATGGACATCTTGGCCACGGCAATTGGGAAGCCCGATCGCCCCGGCGGAGTACTCGGGGAGCCCAGGACTGTAGGGTTTGCCAAGTATTTTGGCTGCAAATCCAAATACAACCGTAGAGAATCCACTGAGGAGATTGTGGCTAAGGCTCGGGCGGAGATGGAGGCCCAATTGGAGGAGCGGTTTGCTTTATCCCAACAGCAGATGGCAGCACAATTCGAAAGTCAGGTGGCGGCGCAGGTCCAGGAAGCTCTTTCGGGTTATATGGGGGAGCAGATCCGTGCGCAGATTGAGGCACAGGTTAGAGCGTCTACTATACAGCTTGGAATCTCATCAAATTCTTCTCAACAAAGACAGCAGGTTTGAGCATCTACTATATATTTTAATTACCGAATTCCGAGTTTGTCAATTAGAAAATTACACTCACTTTGTATAATATCATCTCCTGTAGGAGTCCCCCGCTACCGGAGGTCCAAGCGGCAAAGACAGCTGCAATCACACTGTGATGTTAGGATCAATTCGTGAGGAGCAATCAAATCCTACACCAGACAATGACCCTGAAGTTGGAGAGGAGTGTTATCTCCATCTCGATGTCCCTCGCCTGCTCGCGGTCGCAAAAGCTCTCCAGTTCCCGAACGCCTCCTTCATACATAATAAGCGTATTCTGAAGGACCAAGTGAAGGTGTCTGTTACAAATGTTCGAAAGAATGAGAGGGGTTCAGCTATACCTTTTCATGATAGCGAAGTAACCAAACTAGGCGATGCTATCGGGGCATTCATCTTGTGGCCAAGACGACTTGTACACAAGACTCAACAAAAGGCGCCGGTTGATGTGGTATGTACACTTAATTTTTGAGATTGCTTGTTTTAATATATTACAGCATGTAAGAATATATAACACTGATTTTTTCATCACCTACAGATCTTTCCAGATAAATATCCTTCTCTCCAACTCCTGCGGGAGATGCAACCAACTTTGCAATCCACATCCATTAGGATGCCTCCAGGAGTAGTCAGTCCAGATCGTACATATGAATTTGCGATTGATAGTGACAGAGATATCATGGAGTTTTTGACAATGGACTGTATTGACCTCGCCTGGCTCGAATTAGCGACTATGTAAATTACTATTACTATTTATGACTCTACAATATTTGTACTTCTATCCTTTTATAATTTCAATTATTTTACGATAGGTACTTCCACGAGCTATGCATCCAATTAGGCACAGAACAATACAGATTCCTCAGTCCATTGGCCTTGGCTAGGAGAGATGATTTCAACAACAAGGCGGACCAGCTGAGATATGAGGATGAGATGCGGGCTTATGTTGTAACACCCCAAATTTTAGAAAATAAGAAATAAGGGAATATTTGGAATCTTGGGGTATTATTTGATTTTTAAATGGTCTTATAAATAAATATGGAAATTAAAGTATGCCTAGAGAAATTATTTTGGGACAAATTTCAGATTTATTTGTAAATGAAAATGGTAAAAGAAATTACCATTTAGAAGAAAATGTAAATTGGAAAATTAAAAGGACAATATCTGCCCCTAGTTGGAAAATATCCTCAATTAAAAAGGGAAGGGCAGGATAGTAAAATACTCATACAACAAAATATCAGTCTTCTCTTTAAATTACAGCCACACACGTGTCATCTTAATTGTCCTACTTTCTTCTCATTTCTTCCAAAGTACTCCCTCTCTCCCCACGTGTACATACACACAATGAAATAAAAAAAAAAGAGAAAAGAAATTAAAATTATATACTCCCTCTGCCCGAAACACACACATATACACACACTCAAATCACACTTCCTCTCTCTCCCGAAAACCACTCACCCTCTCCTCTGTTCTTCGACTCCAGCGACGGTAACGGCGACGATCGACGGGCCACGCAGCGGGAAACGTTTAAGCAAGCTCAGGCATCCTTAGGTAAGCTCTGATCCTTCATTTTCTTCTCTTTCTGGGCTCGAATTCGAGCGTATATGGGGGGATGGATTCGAATTTTTTAATGGTTTTTGGAGATTTCTGAAATTGTAGAAATGATGCTTGAGGCTTATTATTGTTGTTTTGATTGTTGATTTTGAAGATTGAGGTGAAATAGGTTCGGATTTGGGAAGGAAATTCGTTGAGTTACTGTTCACCCGAAATCAAAAATTGGGATTTCGAGTGATTGGTTGTTTTAAGGCTTGAATTCTCACATTTGATAGTCACTTTAAGGGTATGGAATAAGGTATTGGGATTGATTGGAGGGATTTTGGAATTCTGGTTGTTATTTTGTTTTCCCCTGTTCCTGTGTTTCTGTTCGGCCAAGAAGGAGGAAAATTTCTGGACTGAGATACACATTAATTGGAAGCTAGAATGGATGTTTAAGTGTGTGGATTGAAGAATCCTTGATTTGCTTGACTTGTTGTTCAATTTCTTTGCTTTTGTTCTGCTGGCCGAAAGGGAGAAAAATGAAAGAAAAGAATTTTGGGAAACCAAAATTCTTGAGATATATTTGTTGAATTTTCCCTCTGCTTTGTGTGTAATAAGTTTGAGTTATAGTTGCTAATTCTGTTCCTTCAATTTTCTGTTCTGTTTCGGCCAAAGAGAAAGAAATGGCCATTGATGTTTGTTTGTTTTGGGAGATGGATTGGAATTTTGTTTATATATGGTTGATTAATATTAGGTTCTTAGAGGTACAATTCTTGTTTATTTGATACCTGGCTGATTTGGAACTGATTAGGGAAAGAAGAAAAAAATGCTGTGATGGTTAAGTTGAGCAAGGAAAAGGAAAGGATTATGGATGATATAAGAAGAAATTGCTATTGTTGTTGATTAAAGGTTTAGGTGCTGAAAGTTAGAAGTTTAATTGTTTTGGGTTACCAATTTAGTGACAAAGGAAAGAAAATATGGTTTGTTGTGGTAATAGGTTCTAGAATTCTAATTATTAGTTTGATCAAATCAAAGTAAAGGAAATAGTGATTTTATGATCTTGTTAATGCTAGTGGCTGTTGGTTTTATGAGCAGAGACAAAGGAGGTTATGGTGATTAATTGGAGGATACAAGAAGAAGTAGTTGTTGTTGTTTGATTGAGGGTTTTAGGTGTTAAAGCTATGATTTCTGGCTGTCTTGGCTGCTGGTTTGTTGACAAACGAAGAGGGAATGATTATTGATATTGTTGGTTGTTGATTTATGATAGGGAGAAGGATAGGATTATAAATACGATTGATTAAGTAGTAGGAAAAGAAAGTGGTGATTGAGGTTGGATTAGGAGTCTAAGGATTGAAACTCTAAATATTTAATTGGTGGGTGATCATTGATTTTAATGATGAGGAATATGAGTTCAATGGGAAGAAAAGGGAAAAGTAAGGAAAGTTATTAGTGATTTACTATATGAAGTGCTAAGATAATACCTTTAAATATTTATGATTAGTAGAGTCAAGCTAAGGATTTGCAAGGTTAGCTGGAAAATTAATTTACTGTTTGGGATTCTCAAGGAGTAGGACAAAGTTTAAAAGTATTGAATTCTAATCCTTGATTGGTAAGTTTATTAGATTATTAATTGATTGATAGTAACGGTTAGTTAATATTAAATGGTAAAGACCCTTTTGTGCTTATGTTTTGTATTGTGTATACTAATTTTATTTGTGTGTATATTATTATGTGTTTGTGTAATATGTGTTAATAATGGTGTGATTAACCATTTATTTAGAAATTAAGAATTAATAGTATTAGAAATAGAAAATGGTAGTACCCTAGGGCTGTGAGAGACGTTTAATTATTATACTTAAGTTTAGATATTAATGTAATATTTTATATTACCAATATGTATAGGACAAGATAGTGGGACTGATTTCCCAGAGTATGCAGAAGAAAAAGATTACAGTGAGGAGTAAATCAAGAATCAGGTAGCAGTTTATTTCAGTAACAAATTAAAGTACATGTATCATTTTGTATTATCTGTTGCATTTAGTTGATAAGTTATTATTCCTCAGTTGGAGTACTCCAGGGTTTAGGGGTTTGTCCACCTCTTTTCCCAACCAGTTAGTTATAGTTTTAAATGCTATAACGAGAAATCCTGCAGGTAGAGCCTCCACTCTTAACGAATATATCGTTACTAGTGGTTGGTAGGTGCGGATCGCACACAGATTAATAGGAATAAGCTATCATTACTTGCACTGATTTATAAAATGCATACATGTCAGTATATATATTCAAGAGAATAAAGGTTAATGAGATAAACTGCGTTGAACTATTGCTTTTCAGATAAGCTAGAAGGAGTTAGGCTTTTTGGGAAGTAAGGTAAAGCAGAAGAAAGCAGGAATGCCTGCTTGTTAGTGTATTATGATAAACATTTTGGGCCTAGTTGTATATATTGTAAATATGAAAGATAAGCAAAAAGACAAGCATAAGTATATAACTGATAAGCAGTAAGCTTATAGGTAAAGTTAAAGAGGATCGTCGATCGAGATTGTTCCTCTAGTTTATTTTTAAGCCACGCTAATCGTTACTAAGTATTAGATCGATATTAAGACAATTCTAATTAATATTTTAATTGTCTTATAACCACTGGACCTTATAAAAAGATTTAAGTATTTTAAATTAGTTTGAAAAGCCCATTCCAACTATATTAAGGTTGGAACATTGTTTCCAAAGAAAAAGGTTTAAAATTTTTCATATTTTAGGGCTTTCGGTATTAAAAAGTGGTTATAATTCAATTAAAATACAGTAATATAGTAATAAAGGATAAGGTGTTACATATGTCATACATCAAATGTCAGCGAATCGGGGATCTATCCATTTTGCGCCTATTCTTCAAGAGTAAGTGTGATTATTACCTTTTGCCAAATTTTTATCATTTGCACATTTACAAATGTTTTGTTTTCGTGTGGACTTAATATTTTTAATGCCTTTCAGTAAGCACTGGTCATTAGCTGTCATTTGCCCTAGACAACATCATTTGGTTTGGTTTGACTCCTTGAGGCATAATATAACCTCCTATTATAAAACTCTTTTATCGAAGTAAGTAGTTTTAGTGACTTTTTACTTTGGGTTAAATAAATTATTTTCATGTATATGTGCTAATTTTGGTTCCATTTCAGGGGCATTCAGCAATGGCATTTTATGGAAGATACCGATGAAATGAATAATCCCATCATGGTGCAAAGACCTAAAGTAAGTATTTTGATTTAAATTCCTTCAATGTTAGTCAATTGAGATATTATTTACTTTGTTATTAATTTATATTATTTCCTTTGATTTATAAAGTGCCCCAAGCAACCGACGAATAAGGAGTGTGGGTATTATGTCATGAAGTATATGTGTGACATTATTGAGAGTGACCGTAGTGGATCCTTCCCACAGGTATAAATTCTTATCTATAGCTTATTATATGATTCATACAATTAATACATATATATGATGTTTTATCTAACTTTGTATTGATCATAGTATCCATTATTGTTGCAGTTTTATGACCGAATCGATGAATTTACAGTCGAAGACATCGATGTGATTCGTGAACGTATTGCTCAATTTTTCCTTTTATTTTTGATTATGTAACAATCTGAATCAAAATTATTTGCTGGTGATCTTTCCTTTCATTCGATTTGACTTATTTTCTTTGGTCTAGCCTAAGTTGGTGATTGTATAGTAGTGATAGCATTTTACTGTTATGCTCTGTACATTGCTTGGAACTTGAATTTTGTGTATATTGTATTATCTGTTGACCTGCATTTAGACATTTGCAATGTATGTATATCAACGGGGAATAGAAAAATTAAAAATGTTTTTTTTAAAAAAAAGAAACAACGTCACACAATGTAAGATGTGACGTGGTTTCCTGGAAACCACGTCACACATAATATATGTGTGACGTGGTTTCTCCGGGAAACTTACAACGTCACACATAATATTATGTGTGACGTTGTTTCTCTGACTTTCTACGTCACTTCTTTATGTGACGTTAAAAGTCCATTTTCCATGTCACTTGATTCAATGTCCCCTGAAAAAGTGACGTGGAAACCCCCAAAATTTGTGATGTTAAAAGTATTTTTTGAGTAGTGATATCATTTACCAATAGGTAATGTTAGATAACTTCCTTGAGTATCCAACTTGGTTTTCCTCTAACATTCTAAAACTATAGTTATACAGGTGTATAGCAAAATCAAAGAACCATGGAGCTTTCATATGACCAGAGAAAGCTATAGTGCCTTGTATTGATTGCAGTAATTAATTCTAAGAAACACAAATACAAAATTAAGAAACTGGACAGGTTAAAACTTGAAAGAACAGACCCCTCAGAAACACCATATTCACACCTTTATTCCATAAATTTCAACTTCATTAGTGGCCTAAGTAAGACTAATTACAAAAGAGACGTTCTTTCTTGATTCCTATTTAAAAAGGCACACATTTAAGAAAATTCAAGATAGCTGCTTGCACATCCATGATGCCAAAAATGTAGCAAATAGTATTGTATACTAAAAAGATAACCTGAACTGTTATATTACCTCTTCCAACAATGCTTGGCTTTTCAATCGTACAAGTCCTTTGGGTGGAGCTGAAGGAATGCTTTTCCTGGGAAGCTCCTTTTTAACCTACAAAAAGAAATAATAAAAAATCAAAAGTCTACAATTCAGAATAACTTAAACAGACACCAATACATATAAAAGTCTTCATGTGTACTAATGTTTCTTTGACAACTAAATTGTCAGAATCAGGGTCAAATTAAGTACCCAATCATTAAAACCAATACACTTAGATGTAGTTGGAAAGGCAAAAACTTACATCTGCAAACAACTTTAAAAAATCATTGAACCTTCTCAGTACTCCATGCAGTTTTGTGATACCTTCCGGTGATTGTAGACCAAGTTAAACCCTGTAAAACTGTCCCTAATGATGTTAAAAATGCATACTTACAAAGATGATAATATTCTATGAATAGGCAGAATATTAAAAATCAGTAACTCTGGTCATGCATAAAAAAGAGACATTGATCAGCCTAAGTACCACGATGGGATCTGAATTTCTTGTTTTTGGCAGAAAAACCCAAGAAGGAATTGTGACACAATAACTCCAACCTGTAAGATGACTGTGTGGCCAAATTGTATCCCGTCCATTCTGCGTGTAAAGAAGCTCGCCGGAGTCGCCGGCCAAAAACCACCACAATTTCCCCTTCAATCTGCCTCGAACTCGCACGGACTTGGAAGGAGGAAGGAAAGGAAAAAACGAGGGAGCCACAGTGGCTACCCTTGCCAACGGCGACGATGCCGCCCTCCGGACTGGGCGGCACCAGCGAGGAAGAAGGAGGGAGCAAGGAAGAGGAGAGGAGGAAGGGTTTTGGCTCACCGGGAGAAGGAGGAAGAAGGCACGGGGAAGGGAGATACAAGGGAATAAAGAGAAAGAAAAATAAAATAGGAATAAAATAATTTAAATAGGAGGGAGGAAATTACTAATAGGCTTTCAATTAATTAATATAAGATACTTTTCTTTAAGATAAAACTCCCATCTTTCATTCTAAAAATTTACTTCAAGTTTTCACTAATATTTTCTCCCATTATGATCCCTTCTAAGTCTACAATTAATTTCTCTAACTCAAATTTTTCCAATTTAAGGGAGAAACTAGGCCTTTAAAAATGTTCTTAAATACCACAATTTCCTAAATTTATTTATAAAACTCTCCCAGACTCCTCAATTAATCTCAAAATCAACTCTTAAATCATTCATAATCCTTAATTAAATTTTCGGGATGTTACACCTGGGATTTAATTTTTATATGTAACCAATTTAATAAAAACAATTTAAATGCTTTTATTTCTTTTTAATTGTTTCATATTTTTAAAATTGTATCAAATTCTTTTTATCTAATTTTTAAATTCCTGGGGGCTAAATAAGTATTTTTTAATATATTTTCCCTTTCTTAATTTGCCAATGTTTTTTTTAAATTGTTTTACTTATTTTTCAAAATAAAATTAAATCTCAGGGGGCCTATAGCATCGCTTAAGCACTGCTATAGGCCCCATAGGATTTAATTTTTATTTAAAAAATATCTAAAACCAATTTTAAAAATACTAATTAATTTTAAAAAGGGAAAGAAAATTTAAAAATACCTATTTAGGCCTATCTAGGCCCCTTGTCATTTAAATTTTATTTAAAAAATATCTAAAACCAATTTTAAAAATACTAATTCATTTTAAAAAAGGAAAGAAAATTTAAAAATACATATTTAGGCCTATAGCAGCGCTTAAGCGCTGCTATAGGCCCCCTGGGATTTAATTTTTATTTAAAAAATATCTAAAACCAATTTTAAAAATACTAATTCATTTTAAAAAAAGAAAGAAAATTTAAAAATACCTATTTAGGCCTATATATGCCCCTTGTCATTTAAATTTTATTTAAAAAATATCTAAAACTAATTTTAAATATACTAATTCATTTTAAAAAAGGAAAGAAAATTTAAAAATACATATTTAGGCCTATAGCAGCGCTTAAGCGCTGCTATAGGCCCCTTGGGATTTAATTTTTATTTAAAAAATATCTAAAACCAATTTTAAAAATACTAATTCATTTTAAAAAAGGAAAGAAAATTTAAAAATACCTATTTAGGCCTATATATGCCCCAAGTTATTTAAATTTTATTTAAAAAATATCTAAAACCAATTTTAAAAATACTAATTCATTTTAAAAAAGGAAAGAAAATTTAAAAATACATATTTAGGCCTATAGCAGCGCTTAATCGCTGCTATAGGCCCCCTATCATTTAAATTTTATTTAAAAAAATATCTAAAACCAATTTTAAAAATACTAATTCATTTTAAAAAAGGAAATAAAATTTAAAAATACCTATTTAGGTCTATATATGCCCCATGTCATTTAAATTTTATTTAAAAATTTTTTAAAACCAATTTTAAAAATACTAATTCATTTTAGAAAAGGAAAAAAAATTTAAAAATACATATTTAGGCCTATAGCAGCGCTTAAGCGCTGCTATAGGCCCCTTGGGATTTAATTTTTATTTAAAAAATATCTAAAACCAATTTTAAAAATACTAATTCATTTTAAAAAAGGAAAGAAAATTTAAAAATACCTATTTAGGCCTATATATGCCCCATGTCATTTAAATTTTATTTAAAAAATTTCTAAAACCAATTTTAAAAATACTAATTCATTTTAAAAAATGGAAAAAAAATTAAAAATACATATTTAAGCCTATAGCAGCGCTTAAGCGCTGCTATAGGCCCCTGTCATTTAAATTTTATTTAGAAAATATCTAAAACCAATTTTAAAAATACTAATTCATTTTAAAAAAAGAAATAAAATTTAAAAATACCTATTTAGGCCTATCTAGGCCCCCTGTCATTTAAATTTTATTTAAAAAATATCTAAAACCAATTTTAAAAATATTAATTCATTTTAAAAAATTAAAAAAATTTAAAAATATATATTTAGGCCTATAGCAGCGCTTAAGTGCTACTATAGGCCCCTGTGATTTAAATTTTATTTAAAATTGATTTTAGATAATTTTTTAAAGAAAATTTAAATCACAGGGGCCTATAGCAGCGCTGGTATATGCTTATACCTATACCAACACTTTTTTTAAAAAGCGCTGGTATAGGTCATATTATACCTATCCCATCACTTGCGTTTTGCAAGCGCTGCTATTGTTGCGCTGCAATAGAGTATTTCTGTAGTAGTGTCTTGTATATTCTTGATGAGATAATATTTACTGTGGATAAGGTTATTTTGCTCTAGCTAGCTATCACTCACGTCGAGGGACATATTAAAATAGAGTGGATATCTGCATAGATATTAGAAATTCACTTTTTACGTTTGTTATACAATAACACTGAGGTATAGAAAGTGAAATTTCTATGTAGGTTCAATGTAAATCAAACAGGGGATCGGATCTTTTTAAAATTCTATTAAAAAATATCAATATATAAAATTATTTAAAAAAAACTAATGTTTTCTTTTCACAAGGTATGAAATTTTTTGGACATAAAAAAATGGACCTCATTTGATATTTTATACAATTAAAGAACTAAAATCTCATATTTTTGTAATTTATCAATTTAATCATTTGTAGTTTCATAATTTTCTTCATAGCAAATGAGTGTAAATACAGTTAATACACATGATGAACATAACATTTTAAACAAAAAATGCATAGATATATAATTCTATTTCCAAAAATAGATCCAGTTTGGAAGATCGGAGGATCAGTCTTTTGGCTATGTTTTTTTGGAACGTCGGATTTAAATCCATACATTTTGAATTTTCGTCTTCAGATCAGGTGTAATGCAAGTCCTATATAGTTCCATAAAACCAGGGAGAGAAATATAAAAAATGCTTTTGGAGGAGCTCCACTCAATTTTTCACAGAATATATTTATAGACCATCTAACGAAGCCTTCAAGAGTTCATCATGTGTCTTATGTTAAAAACAACTTCAATTTGTAACTATATTGTTTGTGTTTGAGGAGAAAGAGAGAAAACAAGGACTAGTAAACATCAGAATCAGACTCATCCATCATTAAAAGCTGGCTGATAAGGTTGAGGAAGGGAAGATTAAAACCCAACATGGTTGAGCTACCCACAGGAAGTAAAGAAACAATATAATGTTTTGCTCAACGGTTTGGATAATATGCATGTCTGCAATTGCTCACACAAGACAATGCCAAATCAACACGTTTGTTTTTTTTAGATTGAAAAGTGAAAACTAACATTGGCAGCCAGTGCAACCGTTTCACCATTATCACACCAAACTGTGGGGGTAGTGGAAAACAGTAAATGAACATTTATACCATAATGTCATGAACGCTCCCTGTGAAGATATTACATGTAGCCTCAAGTCGTTAGGGTGTACCCCTCAAGTTAAAAAAAGGGAAAATGACTGTAAGTTTTCAAGAAAGAAACATAATCACTAAAAACTTCACAATGACCAAGCAACGTGAAATAACAAGTTGTGGTGTGCGGAATGACCACAAGACCATGCATGCTGCTCACTCGTTTTTTAGATTTTTAATGATTAAATTCCTTCTTTTTTTTGGGAAATTCTCCGAAAGCACAAAATAAAAATGAACTTCTTACGGCCCAAAGAATTAAAGATATAAATGAAAGAAGGGAAAATTGCATTTAGCTTCTAAAGAAGACAAATTAATATTATAAGATCTCTTAAAATCTCAAAATTACTAACAGGCCCTAAGGGACCTTTGCATAACATAATGCAATTGCGACGGTTATTAATTTGGTTTTATTTACTTGTTAATAACTAGTGTGTTGAGTATATCACTACTACAAAAAGCCTATTTCTTGTCCCTAATTCACGTCAGTCAATTATAATACTGACATTGAAAAAAGCTTGGTGGCATGTTTGTAATTAAATTTCAGGCTGAGGAAGAAACCACGTCACAATAATGGGAGAAATGTGACGTGGTTTAACGTTGTGAGAAACCACGTCACATATTTTTAATATGTGACGTGGTTTGCTTCAAAAGATGGGAGGTTTTAATCAGGTTTTTATTTTTTTTTATAAGAAACCACGTCACATATAGAAAATATGTGACGTGGTTTGCTTCAAGTTTATAATAAAGTTTTTTTTAATAAGAAACCACGTCACATATAGAAAATATGTGACGTTGTTTCGAAGAAACCACGTCATATTTTCTATATGTGATGTGGTTTCTTATAAAATAAAATAAAAACCTGATTAAACCTGCCATCTTCTTCATCGATCAGCCCAAAATTTTCATTATTGCCCCGTAGAAACCTTCAGCTCTCCCAGAAAAATTTGAACTCACACTGGCCCTCACCTTTCTCCTCTCTCCCTCACCCCTCAGCTCTCTCCTCTTTCCCTCACTCCTCAGCTCTCTTGGCATTGAAGAAATAATAAAAAAAAAACCCAGCTTCAGGTTGTGAAGAAGCTCTCTCGCTCCCTCAGCTTGTCCCTCACATATGCGAGATCTAAGTCATTTTTTTGGCTCTTGCACATAATTTGCATAATAGGGCTTATTTTTGGCTCTTGCCTAGAATGCGTGGTTATTGCTCTTTTTTTGTTTGGAATTCCATTTTTTTGGCCAGCGTTTGGGATTATTGCATTCTTATTCTTTTAGTTTGAAATCATTTCATTTTTCTTGTGTTACTCCAATGGCAGTAGTTTAGATGCTCTCTGTTCAGTGGGTTATCAATTACTTTATCATATCCTTCATACTTTGTACAATTACTTATCAATTTATCTATAGTGAGTATTTAATTTACTAATTGTAGAGCAATGTTTAATTTCCATCAAATGAGGGTGAAATTATAGGTTTTGTAATTACTGATTAGTATTGAATTAGTAATGGTATGCTTTTGTATTTACTGGACTGAAGTTGGATTGTGAATGTAATTTTTGGATGTCACATTTATAAGGGAAACTCTGCCAAATTTTTTACAAAATTTGCATGAAGTGAAGTTAAGTGTATGGCATGCCCATTTGATTGGTGTTGAATTAGTAATGGTATGCTTTTGTATAAACTGGACTGAAATTGGATTGTAAATGTAATTCTTGGATGTCACATTTACAAGGGAAAACTCTGCCAATTTTTTTAAAAAATTTGCATGAAGTGAACTAAACCTGACTAATTTGTTGGACATATGGTATAGGTTAATTAGAATGAATCGTAGTTCGATGCATGCATTGAGAACCACTAAAGAGTATCAAATGGGGGTGGAAGCACTACTACAAAAAACACTTTTCAAGTCTCTTTTTGCTGGGACGTAGATCAGGGAGACGTTGAAAGTCGGGACTTTCCACGTCTAATTTTGAAAATGAGACGTGGAAAGTTTTGGACTTTCCACGTCCCATTTTCAAATATGAGAAGTGGAAAGTGCCACTTTCCACGTCTCACATTTTAAAATGGGACGTGGAAAGTTGTCAGGGAACTTTCCACGTCTCAAATTGAAAAATGAGACATTGAAAATGGGACGTGGAAAGTGCCACTTTCCACGTCTCACATTTTAAAATGGGAAGTGGAAAGTTGGCAGGAAACACTTTACACGTCTCAAATTGAAAAATGAGACGTTGAAACTTTCATTTTACGTCTCTAATTAGAAAAGAGACGTGGAATGTTTTTTTTTAAAAAAAAAGGTTTCGATCTAGTTTATAGATCACACATAGAATATATACATCTGCACTAAATAAAACGTTGATACAATGTCCAAGTCGCCACAAACAGAGCCGAATATTCAGAATTCACCAAAAAAGAGTTGTCTATACATCACATATAGATTCATATGTCCTACAGTCAAAACAAGTAAGTTCTAATTATTCATATTTTGAAGAAACCTGGTAGCTAATTTATCCCGAATTTCATCAATTGCATCTTGATCAAAAGGCTATTCCCCATTATAAATCTGCACCATATAAGCGATAAAACATCAATTACTTAATTATAATTAATGAAGCAAACAATTGAATTATGAAATGCAATATAATAATGATGATAAGAATGAAACATACATATGACAAGCCCTCATGAAGTCCACTTATAATTATGTCATACATATATCGAGCTACATAGTACCCACATTCTGTATTGCCAGGTTGCTGAGGACACTGTAAATCAGACAAAAACAATTAGAACATATGAAAATAATTTACTAACATCCAAGGTATTATTGATGGATATATAAGTAAATACAATCTAAATGACTTACTATATTCCTAACAGTCTCAATTTTGTTAGCTCCACGTTTTGTCTGTAATGTGATATGCCAATGCAATATGGACCTACAATGAAATTAAAATAAGAACTATGCAAATAATTTTCTTATGCTCATATTTACTAATTCAAAATGTTCAAACACTTACTTGGTGAAAATCCTTCTATGCAAACTGATTGGCCCACGATTCAAAGAATCAAACCAATAAATACGATGTTCTCCAGGGCAGATAACACATAAACTCCAATGTCTCTTGAAGCACAGAATTGAATTTACCAAAGATACTCATAAATTCAATTAATTAGAGTGTGCATTTAGAGGTTAAAAGATTCATGTGACAACAAATCACTACCAGTCAAATCTGATAGCAAACTAATCAGCTTACCATACAAATTGTGACACACAATATCTCAGCAAATGTAGATTGAAATCAAGTCACAACCAGCAATATGACAGCTTGAATGCATAGCAAGTTCAAAGATGCAGCAAAATTCAAGTCCAAAACAACGACCTTTAGTGCAGCACAGTCAAGTCATGTTCAATTTCTCAATGTAGACATATAAATGCAGAACCACAAATTTCAAATGAAATTTGCCTAGCAGATTTTAACACATGAACAACTGGATAGATATACACATCTAATGAACCAAATACTCAGAAATTTAGAAGAGGCAGAACAAGCTTAAATGGTATGCATAGTGAACGAACTTACCTATCAAGGATTGGTGCGAAATAACAACGCTTTCTGCAACTTGAAATCTGATACTCCACATAGGCCTCCATAATATTGTTGTGTTCCTCAATTTCTTCCTTTTCTTTCGCTGTTGTATTTCTTAACAGTGACATTGGACTTAGGAATGCGTAGTATGTGAAGCCCTCCTGACGGCACATTTGGTGAAAGTACCTAAAATAGAACTTGAATGAGAACATCATATGATTATATTGATACATAAACTAAAGGTAAAAATAAGGGGAAAAATAAACTTACTGAATTGCAAGTTCCAACCATCCAATGTCCAAATCATCCATAGTTGAAAATGCCACGACATCATTCCGCCCAAGTCCAAAGGGATATGCCTTATCAGGTCCCACAACTCCTGGATCCATGTGGAAGTCGATCTTGTTAGGTAGGGAAGAGACAAAGCTGCATAGGACTGCCAGCGAGGTATACTTGTTGTCATCACCAACATCCAGAGGGGCTGTGATTGGTGCATCGAAGACAAGTCGCCTAGGCCATAAAATGAAAAACCCTACTACTTCGGCTAACATGGCAACCTCTTCAGTAAGAAACGGAATATGTGTAGACCCCTCTTGACAAATCTCTAATTTGTATGGTTTTTATATGCCTAATTTGAGGCAATTAACATGATTGAGATGCAAGTTTGGTCCAATAATGCCTAATTGAATGTCTCAAACGCTCAAGTGAAATGAGTGTAAAATTAGGATTAATTAGCCATAATTGTAGATTAATTGCATTAATTAATTTATAGGGCTATTTGATCTTAGTTTTGTCTTATTTTTACTTACAGGGTCGAGCAAGGACCAAAGATCGGATTCCGGGCGAAGAAGAAAGGCTTTTCAAAGGGGCAGAATTAATTGTAGCTCGCCGTGGCCTCGCCATGACCTCGCCGTCACCTCGCCACAGCGAGCAAGCCCCAAATTTGGCAGAGAAGAATGTACCTCGCCACGGCCTCGCCAGGAGCTCGCCGTCACCTCGCCGCGGTGAGCGGGACATTCTGCAGCATATCAGTTCGCGAATTTTGGGCCTGATTTGGATCCAACTTGATACCCACTCACTTGACCCGACTTGGGGGACATAAAACACGAACCTTAGACCTCATTAGGGCAGATTTTGGAGTCCCAAACCCTAGCCTCTCATTTTCCTCTCACCTCCATCTTCCATCTTCTACCTTCTTCCTTCAAATCCTCCATGGTTTCTCAACTTCCACTCCTCGTTGGTGTTTTCTTCTTGGAGGACAGCAGCTAGGCTCCATCATTCTTGGTGATGGGAGCCAAGGGATGAGTTTGAAGCTTGAATATGGGAGTTTTAGTTCTAATCCTTCTTCCTCTTGTTGTATTTATGCTTTTCTAGGGTTCTAGGAGTATATTTATGACATTTGGTTGTGTGCTTTAACTTTGTATATTGTAATGGGGTTAGAAACTATGTTTATGTTATTTCCTTCTTGTTCAAATGCTTGACATTGCTATTTATTAACTTTGAGTTTAATGAAATTTATGGGTTCATAGTTTTATTATTCTCTTTGTGAAAATCATGTGCTAATGCAAGGTGGCTTGGTTAGTGGATTAAGAGTGTAAAGTTGTTTGCTTGAGGGAGATGGCATATGAATTGATTAATTGCGTTTAGACATTGGGTAATTACTCTTTTCAACCTTAATCATTGTTCGGGTGGCCATCAATGAGTTAGGGTTAATTGAGAAATCAAGTGCAATTGTGGGGTGGCCCAAGTTGTGGATTTAAAGTCTTGCATGATTAGTTAGTTCTTGAATTTTTCAAATTGCATGAGTGGCATTGGACTTCAATCCTAGAGTCTTGATTTATTATTTGGGGTTCCAGTAATCGATTAAACTCTAGGATTAATTAAGTGGCAATTCGGGGTCTCGGTTGTTGGATTAGGAGCCCCATACGATTAGCAAATTCATATTGATTTTGAACTTAATCAACTTAGGTTAAATTAAGTAATGTGCGGGGTTCCGGCATTAATTAAGTTAACCTAAGCCTAGCCTAGAGGGGTTCCTTTAAGGGTCTTTTAGAAATCAAACAAAAACTCCCTAAAAACCTTTAGAAGCAAAGAATCCCGAGGTTTCTATTCATCAAGAATGATTCCATCTTCATACCCCTCAAAATCTCACTTTTATCTTATCTTTATTTTACTTTTGAACATATCATACCTTTTGCATCTTTCCTAAATCAAAAACAAAATACAATACTTTTTACCCGCTTTTGTTAGTTTACATATTAGCTACTAGGTAATCTTTTGCGTTTAGGCTCCTCAAGTGAACGAAACCCGGGGGTTAGCTTCCACTATTCCCTTGGTTCTTATTTTCTTGAAGGGCGAACCCAAGGGCGCGCTACACGCACACACACTCGAGAGAGAGTTCGGTGCTCTTCACCTCTCCCTCTACAAGAAGTCCAACAGATACCTTAACTTGGTCCTCCTCAATGGCTACATTATGGATGGTTAAAGCCCTTGGGTACTGAGTAGCCTTGGCAACTGGTCGCAGATTTGGGTCATCCAAATGGAGGAAGCAGAGTTGTCCCTCGTCTACTGAACTAGGACCAGGGGGGTCAATAGGCATAGTGCAACTGCTCTTTGTGCTTCGAAAGCCAGGAGATTCCTGTAGTGTTTACGAAATTACAGAGATAATAAGTTCATTGAAAGATAAAATCTATACTAATTTATAAACAATATTAGATACTCACACGTTGTGGTGAAACACCAGGCGGCATCATACTCCTCATCTCACCCTGACTTGTGCTATCGCCTGATCCTGGATTTTTTCTGCGAACTTGTCCAAAAATTCCTGACTTGGTTCATACTGGGCAGTGCTTCGGGAACGGCCAAAATATTTTTTCAGACCAACTGTCCAATACTCCCCTCTAACTCGCCCAGGGGGATCAGGCTTTCCAATTGCCGTAGCAAGAATGTCCATCCTACCAATCTGAGAGAAGGACCCTTGAGAACTTTGCTCCTCAAGTTCATCCTGTAAGGTGTAGGAAAGAAATCATTTGGTCTTATTTAGAAGAAAAAGTTAGTATTGCAAATTATTAAACATTAAAATATAACTTACAATCTTTTCAGCAATTTTTTCTACTTAAGGGTTTACAAATTTCCCTCCACTCTTCCTTCCTTCCACAAATTTCTTGTGACGTGGAATAGGTGAGGGTGGTTGTACATCAATTGTAGGGTCTGATTGGGCTGCATCCTCCATTGCCTTCAAATGTTCCCTAACCATTTTCTCTTCTAACCACAAATAACCCCCTAGAGACATTGTGTGTGGATACACATTTAGCTTTTGCTTCTCTTGCTGTTTTTTACTTTTTTCCTATGCAGAGAAAACAAAGTTAGTATAACGTAATAAACAAGTACTTAGTAAACAAAGTTTATCTGAAACAAAGTTAGAATAGATATACCTGGAACTCCTCAGTTAATCGTGATGCCTTAAACTTTTTCTACTCCTCTCGTTTAAGATATGGCCACATGAGACAAGGATCTTTGTTGCTTTTAGGTCCTCGAACATACTCTTTGGTAAGAGTAGACTTGAAATCTTTCCATCGATGTCGTACTTCCCTCAGCCAATGCTTTCTAAATGCCTCGGTGTTCGGGACAGTGAAGTTTTGCTGCCAAATTATTAAAATGCTTAGTCAATTATTGTAACAAATAAATCAAATCATCAATCAATTTAAATAAAATGTTTAGAAAATACCAAAATATCCGTCCAGACTCTGTCCTTAATAACTGTGTGTATTAATCTCTAATCATCTGTAAGTATGCTTAATCTGCTTCATGCTAGAAATCCAAGGTAACTAGCAAATGTGCTCTTGTTTGGACCAAGTGGGATCATGTCCTCACTAAAATCAACACGAATGGGTTCAAAATTGCTGGTTCCTTACCGCTGAATGATCTCAGGAAGCTTGGTGGCGCCCCTGCCCCGCTTTCTTTCAGAAGGATCGGCATGTGGCTATTCTTCATCATTTATGTGATCCTCATGTGAGCTATCGTCAGAATTGTCTTCCATTTACCTGTTACAAAATTGAAATAACTTCAACATAAAATATAAAAAATAAAAAGCATATTGGTCATCATCTATCAACATAAAATAACTTTAATATTAAGGTACTTACTTTATGTGTTATCCCATATACCCTCACAATGATCATTCCTAAAAGCATATTGGTCATCATCTATCAATTCTAATTCACCCAGTTGCGGTGGGTTTGAGGAGAAAGGTGGTGTGTCATCTAGATTTGAAGATGGACCACGGTCCTTTTGTTTTTTACTTTGTAGGACTATGGACAATTGCGGATTTGCAGGATCAATCACATAGAAAACTTGCTTCGCCTGACTTGCTAAAATGAAAGGCTCATCACTGTAAGCAACCCTCTGAAGATCAACATTGGTAAACCCAAACTGACGATCGATCTCGACTGCGTTTTGTCTAACCCACTTGCATTTGAAGAGTGGAACTTTGAACTTGTTGTAACTTACATCCCATATTTCTTCAATGACTCCATAATATGTCATGGAAGCCACTATTGGGTTTTTATCCTTTGAACTAGAATAGTGGGTAGCTTCGGCTACAACCTTTACACTACTGTTTTGCATTGTACTGTTATCGTCTTTAGTTTTTGTGTAAAAAGAACACCTATTTATATCATATCCGTTCCGTGTGACAACTTCAAAACGGGGGCCATTAGCTAACCATTTAATTGTATCCGACACATCGGTCTTTTGTGCAATGTTTTCCTTGAACCACTCAATGAATGTCTTGTTATGCTCATTAGCTATTTGTCTGTCATTTTTCCTTGGGTTCTTGTCCCTTAAACTTCTTTTGTGGTCATCTAAATAAGGCTGAACTTCTGCCATATTATTTATAATATACAGGTGAGCTTATAAGACATCTTCAGGTTTCATACTCTTCACTTTGAGGCCCCTTCCCTTACCGATCCCGTCTTCATGTCTGGACATTTCATCTACATCTTTTAAGTATGGTTTGCAAAAGTCCATAGACTCTTCAATCACATATCTTTCCACAATGGATGCTTCAGGTCGATAGGGGTTCTTAGAATATCCTTTTAAGACTTTCATGAATTGCTCGAAAGGGTACATCCACCTGAGATAAACGGGGCCACAAAGTCTTATCTCTCTTACCAAGTGAACGATCAAGTACCATGATATCAAAAAACGCTGGAGGAAAGTGCATCTCTAATTTGGTCAGAATAATGTAACATTCCTTTTTCAACCCGTCCAATTTCTCAGTGTCGATAACTTTGCTGCATACAGCATTGAAAAACATACACAACCTAGTTATGGTATTCCTTACATCATCTTGCATAATGCCTCTTATAGCAACTGGTAATAATTGTTGCATCAATACATGGTAATCATGTGATTTCATTCCCACCAACTTCAAATCATCAGACATAAGTCTGCTAACGTTAGAAGAATAGCCATGTGGCACCTTGATCCCCCGCAAACACCCACACAAACTTTTTTTCTCCTGTTTGGATAATGTATAAGTAGCTGATTCCATATAAAATCTCTTGCCATTATCACTTACTTTTGGATGCAGCCATTGTCTTATTCCCATTTCCACCAAGCCCAATCTCACATTGATTCCATCCTTAGTCTTTCCTGGAATGTGTAAAAGCGTTCCGACAAGACTATCACACATGTTTTTCTCCACATGCATCACATCAATACTGTGTCTCACATCAAGAAAACGCCAATATGGTAAATCAAAGAAGATTGACCTCTTCTTCCACATGTATGACTCACTCCCAGCCCTCTGTTTCTTACCGAATATCACTTTTAAGTTCACAACATGGCTGTAAACTTCCTCCCTAGTCAATGCCTTTGGTGCCAATCCATGTTCTGGCGAAACGTTAAAATTCTTCTTTAACTTTCGGTAAGGATGATACCGATCAAGAAACCGCCGATGACCGAGATAAACGGTCTTCCTTCCATGCTTGAGTTGATGGTAGTGTGTGTTTGCTTCACATATAGGGCATGCCCTGTGCCCCTTCATGCTATATCCAGATATATTCCTATAAGTAGGAGAATCATTTATTGTAGTGAATATCATAGCGCGCACCTTAAATGTCTCTTGGCTGTATGCATCAAACACATCGACGCCGTCCTCCCACAGCTTCTTCAAATCCTTAATCAATGGCGCCAAGTAGACATCAATATCGTTCCCCAACTGTTTTGGCCGCGAAATCAACATTAAGAGCTTCACGTACTTGCGTTTCGTACAGAACCAAGGGGGTAGGTTGTAAATGACTAGGAGAACAGGCCAAGCACTATGTGTGCTACTTAGGCTTCCAAAAGGGTTGAATCCATCGGTGCATAGACCGAGGCGAAGATTCCTTGGCTCACAGCCGAAGTCAAGAAACATTTCATCTATCTTCTTCCATTGAGATGAATCAGCAGGGTGCCGAAGATATCTTCCATAAGAGATTTTCTCATCACAGTGCCATCTCAAATTCTTTGCTTCATGCGCATTTGCATACAAACGTTTGAACCGCGGTACTATTGGCAGATACCACAGCACCTTCAAAGGTGACCCATTCTTTGCCCTATCACCACAGACATCCCTTTTAATTTTATACCTTGGGGTCTTGCACTTTGGACACTCCGTTAGTCCCTCGTATTCATTCCTATACAGCAAGCAGTCATTAGGGCAAGCGTGTATCTTCTTATACTCCATACCCATATTGTTGAGAACTATTTTAGCCTCATACATTCGATTTGGAAGGACATTATCCTCTGGAATCATATCACTCAAAGCTTCAAGCACCTCTGAGAAACCCGAATCTGCCCACTCATTACATGCCTTTATGTTCAATAAGGTCAACACAGCTGTCAAGCATGTATACTTACGACACCCAGGAAACAACGGTATCTCCGCATCACTCCGTAACTTGTCATGTTCAGGAAGTGGTGTAAATGACTCCGCCCCAATATCATTAATCAAGTCATTCATTTTATCAACACCCACATCATCCACAACTTTCATGCTTTGTGACATTGAAGAAGGTGTTCACCATGCCAAACCCATTTTCTGTACCGGAGATTGATTCCGTAACAAATAAGGTCATCCCTTATATCATCAATGCTCTTTCGAATATGATTTATACACTTCACACAAGGACAAAAATACATCCCACTTTTACTAGGAGCGTTCCTTTTAGCAAACTCAATAAACTCTTCCACCCCAAGTCCATACTCTTTACTAGTTCTCAACTTATTCACCCAACTATGATCCATTATATTGAAACCTTCGCTACATTCAACAAATTAAAAGTCAAGTTTAGATCATCACTAACTCAAAGTGATTGAATTGCTTGCACATTATCCAAAAATGTTGACAGCATTTCCCCATAAAAGTAACTACACCAAAGGTTAGACTAATTTATTTTTAGGAGGAATGATGGTAGAGCAGTTAATTAAACTATACCAAAAATTTTGATAGCATCTCCCCATAAAAGCAAGTTCAACTTTATTTACAACATACACAAAAGAAAATGAAGGAAGGAAGAGTAAGAAGCTAACTCACAGTAGTAGCAAGCAAATGACAAGAAAGGATGGTTGATTCCTCTACACCAAATTGGGTATCTTAGCCCTGAAACCTAAGTGTAGTATTGGCAGCTAGACAACTTGACTGTAGAACTTAAATGCAAGCAGATCAAATGGACTTGCTAAAGAAAATGATTCTAGAATTTAATTGCTAATATTAAGTGAATTGCCAAACAAGAATTCTTGAGAATAAACATTGATCTTAAGTACAACATGATTTCACACGGTAACGTTGATCTTGACTGAACAGGGAAAATACCACAAGAAAAAAATATAATCAATGATTATGGATGTTCTTTTATTAGTTTGAATGTTGTCTGATGCAAACTATCAGAAACCCCTTTCATGGCATAGCAAAGAAAAACGATGATACAACCAAATGTATGAGAGCTTCACAAATAAATCATGAAAAAGTATAAGAATCAGATTCAGAAAACACTGGCTCATAAATCACTGTACCTTAAGATAGGAAACTGCTCCTTGATGGGCTCCAAAAGATGAACAACAATATCTAGCCTTCAGAGCAACTATATGCAAGGCCAAAAGAGCTTGAATGGTCCAGGAAATGTCTTGAATGGGTTTCCCTCAAAGCAAGCCTAAGGGATAGACAAACTAAATATAACAAACATATAACACTTGAACCATGGCATTTCATGTAACCAGGCGCACAGTTCAGTAATTACCCATCAAAAGCATAGCAGAAACAATAATCCAAAATTTAACAAGCAGAGCACTTTAATTTCAATGAATGGCCTCGTTGAACAAGCAAATAACAACAACAATACAGAACAAGATGTCCATATCGATCATTACAGCTTCCACCCACTTCAACAACAACAAATTAAAGTGCAAAGAGAGAGAGATTAATCTCTGAAGAAAGTCAAAAGCAAACGAAAAAAATTTGTGAAATTCCTAACATCACGCAAGGAAAATCAGAATCGAACCAAACAGAGCCTATATTCAGAAATTTCAGAGAATTATCAGCAAACCTTAACTTGTATGAAAAAGCAATGATTTTTTTTAAAATGGTTTCATCATATTACTTACCAAAACCTGTCAGTGAACGGTGACTGAGAGTGGGGAATTCAAGAAATCTGAACAAGAACATCGTGCATGCTCAAATTGCCTTAGGGAAACTCAAAATCTACACAAAGATTTGATTTAATCGGTGATTTTACCGTAAATCCCAACCTCTAATGAACTCTCCCTCTCTTAAACCTTAAAGACGTGGATCCCAACTTGATATGGTTCAGGACACAAGCATCTGAACAAAATCAGAAACGAATCAAAATCTTAAACCTAAAGTACAAAATGAAGAACAATAGCAATTTCGTTTACCAAACAAAAACAAAAAGAAAAATTGAACTCACATAACTGAGAGAAGGCGAAGAGATTTCAGAAATCCAAAATTAGCAAAATCAGGGAAACTTGTTCAGAAAATGCCATTATCAGAGAGATCGAGTGTGGTTAGCTCACCATGAAACTGGCATTTTCTAGGATTGAACCTTTCAGGTGATTCATCGAGATATTGAGGATGCTAAGATTTCTTCAGTCTCTACATCTTGATTCATCTCCTGTTGTAGATCTGACCCTAACCCACTCCCTTCGTACGCCCACTGAACATGCAGAAGCAATACATTCTTTCATTCCTAATGTCAAATTCATCGAAACATCAATTGCTCTCTTCATTGGAGTCGGCTCACTGAACAGCGAAAGAAGAACAAAAATCCCAGAAATTCCAAACTTCAGAAAATCAACATACAATATACTCTAGCAATGATTAATTAAGATTTCAAGCAATGTTCGCCCAAAAATCAGCGAAAATGGCGTCAAATGAACAGTGACAGGAAGAAGAAATTTGGGGAAAACTGATGTATACCATTCTGTTGCTCAAAATCGTTCACAAGGGTGGTTAATCGAACTCTAAGCTTCATTTTTATGAATTTAGAAACTCCAAATCTCTCAAAATCTTATTCGATCCCCCCCAACTCGCTCAAATCGAACAGAAAGAAGAGGAAGATTGAGGAAAGAGAGCTCACCTTCTATTACTCGAGCTCTGATCGCGTTCTCCAGCCTCTCGCCGTCGTGCTTGTCGCCTCCCGCCGTCGATGAACGCTGAGGTTAGGGCCACTTCGATTTGAGAGAGATTTCCAGGCTTCTTCTTCGAATGCCACTCCCAGCCCTGATGAAGAGTGGTTTTTAAAAAAAAATAAAAAATAATTTTGCCTCTTTCAACGTCTCACATATTTTGTGAGACGTTGAAAGAGGCCCAGCATATTTTTTTTAAAAAAAATGGGCCTCTTTTCCACGTCTCACAAATTGTGAGACGTGGAAAACCTCTTTCAACGTCTCATAAATTTTGTGGGACGTTGAAAGTGGCCCAGAATTTTACTTTTTTTTTTAAATTGCCTCTTTTCCACGTCTCACAAAATTTGTGAGACGTGAAAAGAGGCCCAGAATTTTTTTAAAAAAATTGCCTCTTTTCCACGTCTCATAATTTTTGTGAGACGTTAAAAACCTGTTTCCACGTCTCATAATTTTTGTGAGACGTGGAAACTAATTTCCCGCCTATATTTTCTCACCTTTTTCGTGCTTGCCACTCATTTTTAGAGAATCTACGTCTAATATTTAGAAAAGAGACGTTGAAAAGTTGCCACATATTTACAATTTTTCCACCGCCTCTTTTCTACATCTCATATTTGAAAAAGATCCGTGAAAAGGGGACGTAAATTCTATTTTTTGTAGTAGTGAAGAATTTATTGAATTTTCCAAAAGAAACGTGTCTAGTAAGAATGGCATGTATCGATGCCCTTGTGTGAAGTGTGTAAATGCTTATTGTAAGAGTGTTGATAATATAAGGGATCACCTTCCTTGTGATGGGATCAATCTCTGTTATAAGAAATGGCTTTGGCATGGGGAATTGGGAAGTACCGTATATGTGTGCACGTCACAAAATGTAGAAGCAGCGGTGGATGATGTTTGTGATGATAGAATGGACGAGATGATCAATGACATTGGGGCGGAGTCATTTTCTGTGGTTAGTGAGTTTGACAAGTTGGGGAGTGATACAGAGACACCGTTGTTCCTGGGATGTACTAAGTATACTCGGTTGACCGGCATCCTGAAATTGTTGAAAAAAAAGACAGAAAATGGGTGGGCGAACACGGGTTTCTCGCAGTTGCTTGAAGCTTTGAGTGATATGTTCCCTACTGGCAATGTGCTTCCGAAGCGTATGTATGAGGCTAAAACAGTTCTAAGCCAGATGGCGGTGGAGTATAAGAAGATACACGCTTGTCCTAATAATTGCGTGTTGTACAGGAATGAGTATGAAGGCTTGAAAGTGTGTCCTAAATGTGATACTCCAAGGTACAAGATGAGAAAGGATGCCGTTGGTGATAATGATTGATCAAAGAAAGGGGTACCTTTGAAGGTAATGTGGTACCTTCCAATTGTACCACGGTTTAAACGGTTGTTTGCAAATGAGGTAGAAGCAAAGAAACTGAGATGGCATTGTGATGAGAGAATCTCCGATGGAAGATATCTCCAGCACCCTGCTGATTGTCCTCAATGGAAGAAAATTGATTCAATGTTTCCTGAATTTGGTGGTGAGCCGAGGAATCTTCGTCTCGGACTGTGTCCGAATGGATTCAATCCTTTCGGGAGTCTGAGTAGCACACATAGTGCTTGGCCAGTTTTGCTGGTCATTTACAACCTACCCCTTTGATTATGTACGAAACGCAAATATGTGATGATGTCCATGATGATTTCTGGGCCGAAACAGCCTGGGAACGATATTGATGTCTATCTTGCACCTTTGATTGAGGACTTGAAGATGTTATGGGAGGAAGGGGTCGATGTGTTTGATGCTTATAGGAATGAGACATTCAAGTTGCGAGCTATACTGTTTACCACAATAAATGACTTCCCTACATATGGCAGTCGTTCTGGTTACAGTGTGAAGGGTTATATGGCATGTCCTATATGTGAGTTGGACACAAACTGCCACCAGCTTAAACATGGAAGAAAGACCGTTTACCTCGGTCACATGAGGTTTCTTGATCGGTTTCATCCTTATTGTAGACTAAAGAAGTGTTTTAATGGCTCATCTGAATATAGATCTCCTCTGACCCCCTTAACCGGGGAGGAAGTTTTCAGCTGTGTTAAGAATGTTAATGTGGTATTCGGTAAGAAACAGAAGACTAAGACCGGTTCTGAGAAGATCATTTGGAAGAAGAGATCAATCTTCTTTGATCTACCTTATTGGCAATTTCTGGATGTGAGGCACAGTATAGATGTGATGAATGTGGAGAAAAACGTCGGTGATAGTCTTGTTGGAACGCTGTTGCATATACAAGGGAAGACTAAGGATGGACTCAGTGCACAATTAGACTTGGTTGAAATGGGTATAAGACAACGGTTGCATCCTATAGTCAGTGAAAATGGAAAGAGGGCTTATATGGAACCTGCTGCTCATACACTTTCTAAACAAGAGAAAAAAAGTCTGTGAGTGTTGACGTGGGATCAAGGTGCCGCAGGGTTATTCTTCTAATGTTAGTAGCCTTGTGTCTATGAATGATTTGAAGTTGGCTGGAATGAAGTTGCATGATTACCATGTATTGATGCAACAATTCTTACCAATTTCTATAATGTGACGTGGTTTCTCTACAAACCACGTCACTTATTTAGCTATAAGTGACGTGGTTTCTTCCCAGGATAATTCATGTCATAAACATGTGACGTGAATTCTCAGCCATTTAAGCAAAAAAAAATTCAACGACTTATCTACGTCTCTTGTTTAATAACTTGTGACGTGGAAAATCTGACTTTTCACGTCACATATTTTGTGTGACGTAAAATGTCCATTTTTTCTAAGTCACTACTTTTAATGTCACATAAAAAAGTGACATTAAAACCCCCTAAATAACAGACTTTAAAACCCCCTCCTGTAGTAGTGTATTGATATTAGTATATTGTTAATAGCAAATGCAGATTTCAATTAAGATATCCTAAGTTGTTAATGAAGGTATCAATGTTCTTCTTTGTCTGTCAATGAGGGTAATGTAATAATTTCACGATTGCATTATATTATCTTTAGACCCCTTTGGATCTATTAGTAATTTTGAGATTTTAAGAATCATTGTTGTATTAATTTGCCTTAGTTGAAACATGGCTACAAATATCTCGTAAAAGAAAGAAGGCCTCACAAATCCACGTCATTGATGAATAGAAAGAGATGCGCTTTCGGCAAAGGCAAAGAAGCCACCGATCCATATATGCTCCCTCCGATTCTAATTATAAGATCAAGTTAACTTTTTTTACAGAGATTAGGAAAAGCAAAATAGGGCATGTTTGGGATCATGGTGGGAAGATAAAAAGCTGTGTTTCCACCAAAAAAGATACTTTTCCAACGGAAAAGCTAATTTTAGTCCAACAGACATGTTTGGATTAGCGGTTCATCCACAACACTTTTGGGTAAGAAGTTAGATGGGTAAGAAGCAACTATTTCTTCTTTTTCTAATCCTATTCAGAAACTCCTTGAAACTTACCCAGATTCTCCTCTCATCCATTTCCTATCTCAAAAAGGTATTTGGCTGTACTGTCTTTGTCCACAAACAAGATGGGGGCAAACTTAGGCCTAGAGCGGACAAATGTCTATTTCTTGGCTACTATATAAAGCCAAAAAGATTACAAATGCTATTGTCCAACATCAAGAAGAACTATAGTTTCAAAGGATGTCGTATTCTATGAAGATGATGTCTACTTTACTAATTTACCCATTCAAGGGGAGAACAATGGTTCATACTAGCTAATTGTGAGTACTAAAATTTCTCATGTAGTCCCAACCACAAAAATCCCAACCACCGAAACAGCAACGGGCCTAGAAATTCCTGATGAAATCTTAGCCATATAGATCAGCCCCGAAACAAATAAAGGGGAACCTAACACTCAACCTTTAATGTAAACAAATGTTGAAATCAATACAAGGGTGAATGATGAAGAACAACAAGATGAGGAGCAACAGCAATCAAGTGATGAAGACACGAATAGTAGAGTTCCTCCCTCTCTCCAAAAGATCACCATGACTCTGACTCGGGAATATATCCTGAAGTGATGGGATGGCCTATTGCACTCCTAAAGGGGTTAAGAACTTGTACTATGCATCCTATTCAATGATTTGTTTCTTATGGTAACCTATCTGCAAAGATGCAGAGTTTTGTGGTTAACACTGCTTAAGTGAAAGTTCCAAACACCTTCCAAGAATTCATGGCTGATCCTAATCGTAAGGTAGCTGTAGAAGAAGAATATAATTGAGAGCTCTCAAAGAAAATAAGACGTGGGGGATCACCATTATCCTAAAAGGGAAGAAGTTAGTTGGATGCAGGTGGATAGTCAACCCCAAGTTCAATCCTAATAAAAGCATTAACAAGTACAATGCTAAATTGGTTGCAAAAAGGTACACTCAGATATATGGAGTTGATTACTAGGAGACATTTGCTTTGATTGCCAAATTTAGCACCGTCAAGATATTACTCTCAATTGCAGCCAACCTACATGGTCCTTACATCAATTAGATGTTAAAATTGCATTCTTGAATGGAGACTTAGAAGAAAAGGTGTATATGGAGGGTCCAGATGGTGTCAAAGCTTCCAGCAATACTGTGTGTAGACTAAATAAGTCATTGTGTGGTTTGAAGCAGTCTTCAAGAGCTTGGTTTGACAGGTTCACTAAGGCATTGAAGAAGATCGGATACGTCCAGGGATAAGCAGATCACACCTTTTTCACTAAATATAATGGTGACAAAGTGACAATCTTAATTATTTATGTTGATGACATTGTTACCACAGGAAATGATGAATGCCCTGTAGCTCAACTAAAAGGCGCTCTAGCAGACAAGTTCCAAGTAAAAGACCTCGGATAAATGAGATACTTTCTTGTCATGGAGATAGCCAAACCAAGAAGGGTATCAATGTGTCCTAATGTAAGTACACTCTAGATCTGTTACATGATACATGAATGCTAGGTGCGAAACCAGAGGAGACACCTATGGAAGAATCATGTAACCTAGAAGTCAAAGAGGATGGTTCCTGTTGATGCAAAGAGATACAGAAGGCTTGTAGGAAAACTGATATACTTGACTCACATTCATCGATGGTATTAGTTATGCAGTTGGAATAGTAAGTCAATTCATGTATCAACCACAAGAGGAACATATGAATGTAGTGACCAGAATCCTAAACTACCTTAAACTAAATCCAGGTTGAGGTATCTTCTTCTAGAAAGGTACAGCTAACACTACAAAAAAAGCGTGCATTAGTAGCGGTTATAAATGACGATTAGTAGCGGTTCTAACCGCTACTAACATGTTTCCAGCGGTTCTTGTTTCCGCCACTAAATCGTCCGTGACAAACATGTACTAGCGGTTAAAGAAACCGCGTGTAACAAAGTCAAAGACGCTACTAATTAGTAGCGGTTTGTAAAACCGCTACTAAATAAAAGAGAACCGCCTCTAATGTCAAAAATTAGCATAATCGTGGAAAAATTCAATTCTCAATTTAGTGGCGGTTTGAACCGCCACTAATTAAAAAAAAAATTGGCCCATTTATTAGTGGCGGTTTGAGCAGCGGTTCGCAAACCGCTACTAATTAAAAAGAATAAAAAAATGTCCAATTATTAGTGGCGGTTCAAAACCGCTACTAATTAAAAAGAATAAAAAAGTGTCCAATTTATTAGTGGCGGTTCAAAACCGCCACTAAAGTTTAAGAATTTTAAAAAACGACCAGATTAGATATTAAATAATCAAAGTCATATGATCAAATGTAATCAAAAAACAATGATAATAAATTAGTGTATTACAAAATGTTCTTATTGTTAAAATAAAAAAAATTTCTCAACTATATTAACAACCATATATATAAAAAAACAATATATCAAACACATAAAAAAGAAATAGTTAAAAATAAAAAAGTAATTATATTTGTTATAAGAATAATATGAATAATAAATTAAAACATTTTTATCACTAAAAATGGGAAATAATTCGATATTGTTACCTGAAAAAAAAAGTAGCAAACAAATTAGCAAATTAATTCAGAATAGAAAATAAAACACATTAAATAATAAGAAATATAAGATAAATTGTTTTCAGAACAAAAAATAAAGGCATTAACGGTCAGACTGAGGATAAATTGAATGGAAAGGGAGAAGGAATTGAATGAATGTGTGAAGAAAAATGAGGGGAGGGGGTGGATATTTATAGTGATTTGTGCGCGATTTAGTAGCGGTTTGGGCAGCGGTTCTAGAACCGCCACTAATATTTGGCCGCAGATTTAGTAGCGGTTCTGAAACCGCTACTAAATGTCTTTAATTAAAAAAAACCTCAACCTACATTAAAAAAAATATGATATATGAACGTTTGATACACATTTTTATGAAAATTTTATAAAATGAAAAAATAATTATGGTTGGCTGCTTCAATCATCTTCTTCTTGCTCCTGCCTAAAAAGAACATAAACAAATATATAAATTTCTATTGCTAAAGGTGTTGAAATTTGTTTAAATTATTTGTAGTGAAAATGCTCACCTAACTACTTGTAAATGACCGTCTTCTTCAGAAATGAGGTTGTCGAAGTTTTCAGGTTCGAAATGTTGGCTGCCTAGTTCCAGATCATCTTCGTCACCCATGTCGTAGAGGTCACGCGGCTTCATATGAATCACCATGTGCCAATCTTTATGTGTCCGATCTTCCACATAGTAAACTTGCTGCGCCTGTGAGGCAAGAAAATACGGCTCATCATCTGCCATTTCCCCTGTGTGAATGAGCCTCGAGAAATTTACGAACGTGATGCCCAAGATGTCCAATGTAATGCCTCGAGAAGTTCTGGTGTCTGCCCACATGCAGTTGAAGAGAGGCACGGTGAAATGACCTTGATAGTTAAGCTCGATGATGTCCACGAGCTTTCCATAGTATGATACGCCTCCAAATCGCATGTCTGTATCCCGTGAGCTGGCATAACTCCTTGTTCCGAATGTGCCAAAGACTCCGGAATTCTGGGTGAGAGAACCTTCATCCCTTGCAATGGTGCAGAACTTGAAGCCGTTGACGTTGTATGCCGTATATCTCCTGACATGGTCGAGTGGACCGGTTGCTAGATTTATCATATCAGGCGCATGGGGGTTGTTGTCATTGAGTATCCTCTGTGCAAACCAATCCGGAAACTCTCGATGGACCTTTTTGTCCACCTCGGCAGATGACCTTGTGCGGCTTCGTAGTTGGCGTTTAACATAGCGGCGGAAATCCCTAAATTCCAATGGAACATATCAGAGGGTTATGTGGTTTGGAAATAAAAAAAATAACATGATACGTGTATATAGTGTTAAAATTCTTACTGAATGTAGGGCTCCACTTGAGGGCAATTTGTCAAGACATGTCTGTGTGCTTGCAACCTCTCAGTGGGAGTGAGCCTGTAATACTGACTTCCTCCAACTGGCTTTCCGACTGGCGGGAATAATGTGTTGGAAGGTGACTGGACATTTGATGGGCTGTCATCGACACGAGGAGGGCGGTTGAATGAAGTCTCGATGTCATCATCAAAATAGCGCAAACAATATGTTAACACCTCGTCACCAGAATAACCCTCTGCTATAGAACCCTCTGGAGATGCTTTGTTCCTCACATACGACTTCAATTTCCCCAAGTATCTCTAATTACAAGTACAATCAGGTAACTGAAACAAAATCATGAAACCACTGGAAAAATGAATCAACGGACCTCTCTATGGGATACATCCAGCGGTATTGAACCGGGCCGCCCATCTTTGCGTCTTGAACGAGGTGTACAGTGAGATGAACCATGACCGTGAAGAAAGACGGGGGAAATATCATCTCCATATGACAGAGCGTTAGAACAATTTTTTCCTGCAATTGATCCAGCTCTGCTTTGTCCAAAACTTTTGCACACAACCGTCGGTAGAAAGAACTGAGTTGAACCAAAACATTAGACACCTCCGGGGGCAATGTGCTTTTAATTGCCAGAGGTAGGAATTGCTGGAGCAAAACGTGGCAGTCATGGGTTTTCAACCCGGCAATCTTCTTAGAGTGCATGTCCACACATCTTGAGATGTTGCTTGAATAACCATCAGGGACCTTGATGTCCTTAAGTGTGGAGAGGAAGACTTCCTTGTTGGCTCTTGTCAGTGTGAATGAGGCTGGGGCAAACTTGTCATTCTCATCCGGCCATGCGTCTTCACGTATTCCCATCGCCATCAGATCTTTCCTTGCTTGGAGATGGTCCTTGGACTTTCCAGACTCGTTGAGTAAAGTGTACAAAATATTGTCACACACATTTTTTTCGATGTGCATGACATCAAGACAGTGGCGAAGTAGATTAGATTTCCAGTAGGGGAGCTCGAAGAAAATGCTCTTCTTTCGCCATTGCTGCACGTTTTCCCCCTGGGACTGGCCGCGTCCCCTTCTTCCCCCAGGCTGAACGCCGTCTGTCTTCCCGAACTCTACATGAACATCTTCAAGCTGCTGAAGAATATCTGCGCCAGACAAAAACGTAGGAGGATCCCTCATTTCCTGCGATCCGTTAAATCTAATCTTCTGCAGCCGGAACCTATGACCGCCAGGAAGGAACCGCCGATGACCCATGAAGCACCACTTGCGACTGTGAGGAAGGCGGACCGAGTCTTGGTCAAAGTTGCAGTTGGGGCAAGCTCTGCCTGTATGCACGTTCCAACCAGACAATGTGCCAAGTCCGGGAAAATCGCTCACTGTCCACATCAACGATGCACGGAGTGTGAAGAGCGTCTTACTGTAAGCGTCATACGTCTCAACTCCGTTGGTCCAAAGTTCCTTCAACTCCTGTATCAACGGTTGAAGGTAGACATCTATATCATTTCCAGGAGCTTTCTTCCCCGGAATAATCATCGAAAGAATGAATGAGCTCTGTTTCATACACATCCAAGGGGGTAAGTTGTACGGTATCAATACCACAGGCCATATACTGTACGTAGTGCTAAGATTCCCGAACGGATTGAACCCATCTGATGCGAGAGCGAGGTATACATTTCTCGGGTCACTGGCGAATTCCGGGAATCGAGCATCAAACGCTTTCCAAGCCTCAGCATCCCTAGGATGTCTCAACTTCCCATCGACGTTGGGCTCTGATGAATGCCACCGCATGTGCTCTGCCGTTTTGGATGACACATACAACCTCTGAAGTCGTGGAGTCAGGGGGAAATATCTTAGAATCTTTGCAGGCTTCTTTGTTGCTATTCGACCCCTCTTCGCCTGTTTGTATCGAGACGCATTACACCGCTTACATCTGTCCAACTCGGCGTCGTCTCCCCAGTACAACATACAATCATTCGGGCAGGCATGGATTTTAGTGTAGTTCAATCCCAACTTGTTAATAGTCTTCTTTGCTTCGTAGAATGATGGTGCGATTTCTGCCTGAGAGAATGCATCTCCCAATAATTCTAACACCATCGACATCCCCTTATCGCTGAAGCCACACAAGCACTTGATATGATAGAGCTTGACAAGAAATGATAGTTTTGAATATTTACTGCACCCTGAATAAACATTATTCTTATTCTAAAATGAACGTTTATGTGACAAAACTAGAAACGAAATGAGAGGCAGTTTTCAGTAGAACCTGGAAACAATGGCTTATCTGAATCCGTCATAAGGTCGAAAAAATTCTTTGCAGCTTCATTTCGAAAAAACTCCGGGAGTGGTCCTTCAACCCCTTCCTGACTCCCGATGCCGTCACCTTGCACCCCGAAAGCATCACGCACAACATCGTTAAATGGATCCACATGATTGTCGTCATCATCGTCATCGTCGATCTGCATTCCAACCTGAGATGTTCGAGCAACTACCTCACCACCATCATCATCGTTCTCGCCATGAATACCCCAGAATGTGTAATTTGATGGGAATTGTTTCAGTATAAGATGCTCACGCACAACATTTCTGGGATGCCACTTCTTAAATTTACATTTCGGACAAGGACACAATATCTGATTGTTAACACCGGTGCGGTTGAAAGCAAAATCTAAAAAGTGGTCAACACCAACCAAATAGCGGGGAGACGTCCGTGGCAAACTTATCCAAGATTTATCCATCATATGACTGAAGATATTATCAAAGAAGGAAAGAGCTTAATAGTTTGAATGAAATGTGAAAATGAATTGGAAAGAATCAAGGGCTTATAAAATGAAATTTAGACATTAGTAGCGGTTCTCTAACCGCTACTAAAACCGCAACTAACTCAATCAGACCGTTGGAAAGTTAACAGGTGGCAGATGTGTCTGAGTATACATTAGTAGCGGTTCTAGAACCGCTACTAATATTAAATTATTTTTATAATTAGTAACTTAGTGGCGGTTTAAAACCGCTACTAAGTTTACATTTTTTAGTACTTCTTAAGTTAGTAGCGGTTCTCAAACCGCTACTAAATGTGCTATTTTGTATTTTTAATGTTATTTATATCTTGTTTTTTTTCAAATACTATATAAGAAAATAAACAAATAACAACAGTTTATTTAGTAAGTCAGGGAGAAACTTTTTTGTTGAACTGTTAAAACAAATTATCGCCATTTGTAAAGTAAAAAATAAAATCAGATATTAACAACTAACAAAATTATGCAACATTAAAGATATGAAATGTTTAAACAACTAATATTCAAATTAGCAAACATTTAAATATAAAAATGTTCAACTTAAATCCTAAAATAAACATTCTAATAAAAAAAAGACCCTAGAGCTACGCCGCAGGAGGCTGATCGTCGTCTTGATGCTCCGGAGAACGGTTGCGAGGATGCTTCGGTGGACGAGGAGGTAGTGGTACTCGCAAAGGAGATCTATCCGGGTCGAACATCCGCTGTATCCGTTCCAACGTGCTATTGGCGTCGTGCACCCAGGAGTCCAGTCGGTCATACACCTGATCAGTCACCCGTTCCGTAATCTCATGAGTGAGTCTCTCCCTCATTTGAGCCTCAAACTCTGCGCCTCCCCTAATCGGGCCACTTGTTGATGGTTGGCTCGAAGCTGTAGACTGGGCGCTGCCTGGGTCGCCTGACCTGCCGTACACCACCGTAGGTCGGGCTCCGAATCCCATCCCGCGAACCCGGCCAGGGTGCTCTTGAGGCCCTAGGGCAGCCCTTAGCGAGGCAGTGGGGTCTACATTGTCCCCCTGCGACTCGGCGATCTCTCTCTCCGCAGCCTCAATCCTAGCCTGCACACACAAACATATTAACAATTTTATTTTGATGTCGTTGTTATTAAAAATATAATAATATAAAAATAAATAAATAAATAAAAATTTTACAATTTGCTCCTCAGCCTCCCTGGATGTTGGGCTCCCGTCGGCGTGTCTGTGCTTTATTTGGTAGAAACGACCGTAGGTAGCCTTCTGCCCTTTCTTCGCAGCCTCTTCCTCCTGAAAATTAAGATACAAACAGTTATTAATATATAAAGATAAATTATTTTTAAATCAAACAATGAAACTTCATTCCTTCATACCATCTCTTTGTACCCAACCGAAAACGGCTTCGTCCCAGCCGTATGATGAACCTTCTGATGGGCCTTCGCGGCAAGACCTTGTTGCGACCTCTTCTGTTAACATAAAATAAAATTAAATAATAATCAGTAATTCAAAAATAATTTTTCAATATGATATTTCAATATCAATTCAATAATATTATTCATTATACCTTCCCAATGTCTCCCCTCCTCCAACCCACATATCTCTCCCACGCATCCGCAGGGACGCCACCAGGGACATCATCGACCAACTCCTGAATCGGCCTACTCCCACCCCGATTTCTTTCTTTGAACATATCCAACCGCTTGTTCTTCCAACCGTCCCTCATCTTTGATTCTGTCCAAGTCTTGCGGCTGTCCCTCACATCAAACTTCCTCTGTAAAATATTAAATTTAAGTATGTTTAATTAGAAATTAATAAATAATAACAAATTCCAATAATAACATAAAACAAATAAGAAATAATAAATACATTTCCTATAATATTTATTAAAATAAAATTCAAATAATAACAGAAAAGAAATAAGAAATAATAAATATATTTCCTATAATATTTATTAAAATCAAATTCAAATAATAACAGAAAAGAAATAAAAAATAATAAATAATAAACAATACATAATAACAAGAATATTTCTTATAGTATTAATTAAAATCACATTCTAATAATAATAAATAATAAACAATAAATAAGGTCAAAGTTAATTCAACAAACCTTAACAATTTCGTCAAACGCGAACTTTTTAGAGTTCGCGTCAATCTTCCTCCAGTCCAAAGCGTCAATCGGAAATCGCTGATAATTCTGGCCTACACCCCCGACGAACCTCGAGTACAGTTGCCCCCCTTGTCCAACCGGTAATTTGGTCAAGTCGTCCCACTCAACTATAACTCTGTGCCCGCTCGGAAGGTTCATCGCATCTTGCACCGTCAACCTCTTCTCACTTATGCTACCAGAAGGGTCTGTAAAAATTAGGGAACAATTTCAATTTAATGAGCGATAAAAAATTATAATTATCTCATAAAAACAATAAAAATTGAATTTCCTTACCCTGAACTTGCACTTCGTAACCGGTGGACCTTCCGGAGGATCGTTTAGGGTGCCCCGCCTCGTCAAATTCCTCACCGTCCAACCAACGTTCCATATCCTCAAAATCCGCTCCTCCTCCAGTCTCGTCGAACGCCTCTCCCCCGCTCCAGAATGCGTTGATTACATCTTCTGGAATCGGTTCGTTCTGTACACGGATGCGCTCTTGTTCTATACGATCCCTCTCGGCCTGCTCAGCCAGTTCCTTACGTAGCCGCTCCTCAGCTTCCATTTGTTCATCGGTCATATGCCTCTTATTGCGATCGCCCTTTTTCACCATGATTTTGATCTCTTTTTTCTAGTCGAAGTCACGTCAGGTAAATTTCTTTCTCAAAAAGCTCGTGCCTTTTCTCTGAAAAGGCACGAGCCTTTTTAAACTGTTCACTTTTAGTAGCGGTTCTGCAAGAACCGCTACTATTAGTCGCGGTTTCAGCTAAAACCGCCGCTGAAACCGCGACTAAATCAACCAGTAATAAATGCAGTTGCATTTATTTCGCTGAATTAGTGGCGGTTTTGGGCGAAACCGCTACTAATATACTAAAACCGCCACTAATTCAGTGGCCATTCATTTTCTAGCGGTTTTTCCCTCCAGAACCGCGACTAAATGTACGCCACTACTTTTCCCGCCAAAACGTGCCAAATTTGTTGCGGTTATAACCCCAAAACCGCTAGTAATATCTGCTACTAACTACTTCTGTGGTCAAACCATTGGATTTACTTGCGGTTTGTGCTTATAACCGCTAGTAATGTAACATTACTAGCGGTTTTAGTGTTCCGCGACTAAAGTAACCGCTACTAAAAGCCCTTTTTTTTGTAGTGTAGGAATATGGAGATTTACACTGATGCTAGCCATGCAAGGGACCTAGAGAACAGAAGGTCAACAACAGGTTATTACACGTAATTATGGGTAAATTTAGTTACGTGGAGGAGCAAGAAACAAACGGTTGTATCAAGAAGCAATGCCGAAGCTGAATTAAGAGCTATGAACCTTGGTGTATGTGAAAGAATTTGGGTCATTAGATTATTTAGCGAGTCGAGGATCCCATTTGATGGTTCACTTCAATTGTGGTGTGATAACAAGGTTAGTATTAAGATGACCTGAAATCCAGTATATTATGATCGAACTAAACATGTTTCGATTGACAAACACTTCATCAAGGAGAAGGTGGAAGCTGGGATAATGAGATTCTCATACATTTGATCCTCTAAAGATATCTATTCTCCATCTTGAGGAGGAGTGTTAGAATCAATCAAAATAAATCAGCATGATTGAGGATAATCAATCTTTGATTATTATTTCCTATTCTATGTGATTTGACTTCTAGAGTTTTCTATGCATTTATTTCCTGATTGTATTGCACTTATTTCTAATTGTATTTTCTGTTCTTATCTACTTTATGCTCTTTATATATTGTACCCCTTGTTAGTTATTTGAATCAATAAGAAAGAAGGTTTTATTCTCTGATTTTAATTATCACATTTCAAGAAGTGGTCCAAAACTCCAAATCCATATGCTCACTCAGAACCGGTTCCACAGTACTACTCTTAAAAAAGATGATGAGTAGGGAGAATTAATCTTATACAGATCGTCAAAATCTTCTAGAGATTTTATTCTATTAAAAATAATTTTAATAAATACATTATCTTAAATCAAATCTAGACCATCTATTTGAGATATAAACGGTTTAAATATGTCTAACTTATTCATCTTTTTTTATGGGTAAGTAAACGAGTTCTATAGTCAGACGGGCTGCACGTATTGGAACTTTGATATGATGATATATGCACGTAAAATGATGGGTACGTGGAAGCGTGTGCAGAAGCAGAAAAAATGTGTGCGGATAAATTACGGATACATATCCGCTCCACAAATTCAGATCGTTTTACAAACTAAAGTGCATGTCCTTCTCATATTTTGTTTTGATTAAAACAACCAGTTATTAAGTTTCATTGTCATCTACTCCCTCCGTTTTTAAATATAAGATTTAATTAACTTTTTAGGAGAATCATAAAAAAGCTAAATATGTTATTTAAAAATTGATTTTCCTGAATCTTTTCTCTAAACTAGTTTATTTGACTTATAAACTAACATAATATAATAATATACAAAATACGTTATGAATAAGTGGTCCATTTCGATCCCTTAATTTCTCATAAAAAAGTCTACTGAATCTTATATTTAAGAAGGAAGAAAGTATTTGTTTACTTGTCGTTGGTTAAGTTAATGAAAAGGTAAAAAAGACTTTTGCCACCATATACTTTTTCTAGCACGATGTCCTGTAATGGACTCTGTTACATGAATGAAAGGACCACTTCCATTTCTGTCAAAACATTATCCTTCTTCTTCTTCTTTTCTGGTTAGTGGTCTTAGGCATATATATGAAAGGCCATGATCTTAATGAAAAAAGTGTCTCTCGCTTAATCTTTATAAAATCAATTTAATGTATGTTTGAATTAAAATCCACTTCATTGGTTAATTATGCAAACAGAGATATCACTACGTGGTTTTTTTCTGGTTTGGTTCTCACCTTTTGCTTTTTATTATATTTTTCTCTGAATGTCATATAAACTCCTAGAGCAAACAAAATAGATGATTCAGATTTAAGATTTTATAAAATTAGTATTATAAACATAAATAAATAAATTTAAAATAGAAAGATTTTACTAATGAAATATTATAATAATTATAAGAAATATTAAATTTAAGCCATTCATTTTTTTTATCTAAGGATGGATATGAGATACTAAAAAGAAAAGGTGAGGATCCGCTTTTGGTTTTATTTCTTTTAACTATTAATTATAGGTGTCAATTAACTAATTAATTAATTTCTCCTTTGACTTTCATGGAGCCAAGTGACAAATCTTTGATTTTTAATGCTTTTATATGCCTAATTTGAGGCAATTAACATGATTAAGATGCGATATTAGTCCAATAATGTTTAATGTAAAACTTAGACTCTTAGGTGAAATTAGTGTTAGATTAGGGTTAATTGGCCATAATTGTAGATTAATTTGTATGAATTGGTTTATAGGGCTATTTGATCCTTTTTCCATCCTGTTTCCACTTGTAGGGTCGTGTGCAAAGACCAAAAATCGGACTCTAGACGAAGAAGAAAGCCAAACTAAGGAGCAAAAGAAACTAGAGCCCACAGCGAAGTGGCTCCCAAGAGGCAGAAAAGAAGTCAGCTTGTCGTGGCCTCACCGCAAACCAAGCCAGAGAGAACCAGAAGCAACCATTTTGCCACGGCTAGCGGAACATTCTGCAGCTATCGGTTCGCGAATTTCGGATTTTAAACTTGGTTTTCCAAATACCCACTCACTTGACCCTATTTCTGGACCTATAAATATGAAAATCTAAACCCTAGAAGACAGATTTGGTCCACCACATACACCCCAAACCCTAGCTCTCTCATTCTCCCATCTCTATCTTCATCTTTCTCACTTCTTTCCTTCCTTCCACCATGGCTTCCATACCTTCCTTCCTTGTTGCTGGTTCTTCCATGGAGAGTAGCAGCTAGGCTCCACCATTCTTGGTGGTGGGAGCCAAGGGATGAGTATTAGAGCTTATTAGGGGAGTTTTACTAGTTCTAATCCTTCTTCCATTTATTGTATTTATGCTTTTCTAGGCTTTTATGAGTGTATCTATGGCATTTGGTTCTCTGCTTGATTTCTATATGTTGTAATAGGATTAGAAACTGTGACTATGTTATTTCTTTCTTGTTCAAATGCTTGACATTGCTTTGTATTAACTTTGAGTTTAATGAAATTTATGCGTTCATAGTTTTGTTATTCTCTTTGTGAAAATTATGTGCTAATGCAAGGTGGCTTGGTTAGTGGATTAAGAATGTTAAGTTATTTGCTTGAGGGAGATAGCATAAGAATTAATTGATTATGTTGAGACATTGGGCAAACACTCTTTAGGCCTTAATTTATTGTATGGGTGGTCATAAATGAATTAGGGTTTAGAGGGAAATCTAGAGCAATTGTGAAATTGTGGATTAAGAGTCTTTCATAATTAATTATTTCTTGATTTTAAACTTCATCAACTTAGGTTAAATTAAGTAATGTGCGGGGTTCCGACATTAATTAAGTTGACCTAAGCCTGACCTAGAGGGGTTCCTTTAGGTTTCTTTAGAAAATCTACTGAAAATCCTTAAAAATCTTTTGAGCAATGATTCCCAAAGCTCTCACTTATCAAGAATGATCTTTATCCCCTTTTAATCTAAATCTCCCTTAATCCAATTTCGATTCTTCTTTGAACATACCACACTTTTATACCAAACCTCATACTTAAAACCAAATAAAAATGCTTTTTACCCACTTTCTCAAGTTTGCATATTAGCTATTAGGAATCAAATTACACTAGGCTCCTTGAGATTGACACCCGGGGATAGCTTCCACTACCCTTTGGGTTTAATTTCTTGGAGAGCGGATCCGAGGCAGCACTACACCGATTTCTTCCCATTTTGGTGCTCTTCACCAAGTTTTATGAAACATAATTAGCCTAATCGCGACCCGATCTAGTACTTCAGTTGGTAATGCATACGACAAACCTTCCACCACATGAATCATCAAAATGAGATGAGCTACAACCAAGCGTGGTTGGCGTAGTGGCTATCTCACTTCATTGCTTAACTAGTGGTTGGGGGTTCGATCCCTTGTCCTGGGAATGCAGCCTGCCCCTTGGCCAGTATTTTGCCCTTAATTGGAGACCCAGTGCGATGGGATTAGTCACTGCTTCCGGCAGTGGATACCTATGCTTCGCGCAAAAAAAAAGAAAAAGAAAGAGACGAGCTACATCAAGTGGGTCAAAGGAAGATACTAATTTTTCGTAGTATAATATTTAAATTTTTGTTAGAAAAGATGAAAACTTTAATAATCTCTTCGTTCCTAAATATGATATCACTTTGACTTTTTTGTGGAGATTAAGGAAGCCAAATACACCACTTAATTTTAATGTATCTTATATGTAACTGTATTATACGATATTTTATAAGTAAGATAAATTAGTTTTGAAGAAAAAGGATAACTATAGACATTTTAAAATGATTAATTTTGCATCATTAATTTCTCCAAAGAAAGTCAAAATGATCTTATAATTAGGACCAAAGGGAGTACATGAAAGTGCTTTAATAGGGGGTTAATACCGTAAATAAAGAAAAAACTGTTGCTTCCAGCAATTTTCCTGTAAAGGGTTTTTAGAACCCTTAAAATTAGGGATGGAAATGGGCTAAACCTAACTAGGTTTTAATTAAATAGGCCTGACCTTGCAACAGAAATGTAAAATGTAGGCTTAGACATGGGCATGTATATATACTTTTTTTCGGCCTAAGCCTAAGCCTCCAAAAGGTCTGACAAGGCCTAAAAGCCTTTTTAAAAGTCTACTTAAAATATAACCCTTTAAATAAGTTTAAAATTATATAACTCTTATTACATATATTACCTTTTAATCTAATTAAAGGTCTATGTGTGTCTTAAAAAAGTTTTTACAACCATGAAACTAAATTTTTGCTCTTGCTTTTATCATAAAAATGACTAATGAATAAAAGAGTTATGTTTTGTTTATGAATGATAAGGTGTTAAGCTTAGAATTAAAGCGAAGTTGATAATGTTATAAATAATTTATATAATTTATTTTATATTATTTATGATAAGATAAATTTTTTTAAAAAAAAAAGCCAGGCTTATAGACTTGTAGGTTAGGCCTTCCAGAGAAAAGCCTGGTCTGTTTAATCAAATAGGCATAACAACAAATAATGAGTCATACCTATTACTAAAAAGGCCAGGCTAAACATAAAATAAGCTATACCATAGGTCCCTAATAAAAGCTTGGCATATTCTCACCCCAATTTGAAACCCATTGTGAAAAACTTCACTTGGTGTAGGGAGCTCCTTTGTTTTCATCAGTGGCAATCTTGATAATTTTATCTCCAATGCAGGGCATTTACTTTTGGTGTCACTGTAGTCACTGTGTAGTAATAGAGAGAGATTCTTACATACACTGAGAGCACCAGGTAATCCATGCTCTGACTAATAAGAATGAGCCACATGGATAAATTTCATTTCACTACAAAAAAAAGGGCATTTAGTAGCGGTTAAAACCGTTGATTAGTAGCGGTTTTAACCGCTACTAAGTGGTTACCAGCGGTTTTATAATCTGCCAGTAAATCACCCGTGACTAACATTTAGTAGCGGTTCTCCAGAACCGCTAGTAATAAGGTCAAAACCGCTACTAATCTAGTAGCGGAAACAAAAAAAAATTCTGATTAAACCCAATTTTACTATTTGCAATAATGTTTAATTGTATAAAACATTTGAAAAAAATTTATCATTAAACAATCATAAAAATTTTTATCACATTTTCTCAATTGATATATCTAAAATGATATGTCAAATAAATAATTAATAGTATAAAAAAAGGTCATTGTAACTAATCAATTTAATTTAACAATATTCAAATGAAGATACTGAGTATGAGTATGTACACATGAAAACGAAAACAAAAAACAGTTAGTATATATATATGATTGAAAATTGAATGAAATAATTAGAATAAAAAATATAAGAGATAAATTTATGAGATTGATAGAAAAATTAAGAGCATCAGAGAAGAAGAATTGAGAAGGAAGATTTTATGAGGTTGAATGAAATGAGAAGAGGAGTAGGTATTTATAGTTGTTGCAGGCGGGAATCAGTAGCGGTTTTAGTAGCGGTTAAGAGAACCGCCACTAACTGCTACTAATTACGCATTTAGTAGCGGTTCTTGAGAACCGCTGCTAATAGCGGCGGTTATTTAGTAGCGGTTCCTGAGAACCGCTACTAATAGCGGCGGTTATTTTGGGAAACCGCCGCTAATATGACGCCACTAAGTTTCTCGCCAAATGGCGCCACTTTAGCGGCGGTTTTGTGGGACTAACCGCCACTAAAATACGCCACTATCTTTGATATTGGTCAAACAGCAGATTTAGTCGCGGTTTTTTATTAAAACCGCCACTAATGTGTAATTAGTGGCGGTTTTAGTTTTCCGCTACTAAATGAACCGCTAGTAAACCCCGCTTTTTTTGTAGTGTTTGATGTGGTGGCTTATCTGTTAGTCCTTACTTTAAAATGAAATCTGAAAATTCAATTAAAATTTTTTTCTTAGATACCCGTGCCCTGCCATCTTTTTCCCTCACCTCTCTCTCACTCTCTCTCCATCGGTCATCACTCATCATCATCATCTCTCTCTTTCATCAGACTATCCCTCTCATTAACTTTTTTTTCATCTCTTCCATGGATTTATATTTCTCTATCTACCTCACTGGGTAAGGCTAAGGAAAAATGGAAGCATAAAAAGAAGTAACCCAAGACCTTCTTCGTCGAAACTAACATGCATCAGACACGTACGAGTGAAGGAGAAGAAACAAGGAGTGGGGATGAGGGCGAGACCGAAGAAATGAAAAAGAAAAGCAAGCTTTCAGACTAGAGAGCAAGGATTTTTCAGATATTCAGAACTTGCAGTAAGAAACGGGTTTGATGCATTATGAAGTTTTTAAAAAAGGAGGATGCTAACAGACTCTTCGACTATAACCCTCAAATTCATCTGCCATTGACGATTTATAAAGCTTTGAGAGTGTTGGTGGCTGGGTCCAACTGTTTACTTCTTCACGGATCATTTTCTTGTTAGACAGAAAGAAGATGAGGAAACGAAGGGGGGATATGGGAGGGATCTGTTGAAGGGTAGAGCAGGTATGGTTATTGTGGTGATGCACTTACAATTTGGTCTGTGGCTTTGCAAGAAAGGGAGGCTTGAGATTAGTCCAATGGTTGGGCGGAGAAGATGAACATGAAATGAAGAAGATGATGGGGCTTGAGGGTCTGACTTAAAAAAAAGAAGAAAAAGAACAATTAAAATGACCGATGGTCTGAGAGAAAGAGAGAAAAGTGACCAAAAAATTTGGGCACGGGTATCTAATAAAGTTTTAATTAAATTTTAAGAGTTCATTTTAAATTAAAGGCTGACAGATAAGCCACCACATCAGATGAAATTTATCCATGTGGCTCATTCTTATTGGTCAGAGCATGGATTACCTGGTGCTCTTAGTGTATGTAAGAATCTCTCAATAATAGAATATGTCAAGCATGTAGGCAGGTTGAATCCAAAGTAGTGCTGACAGCACATGAATGCACACGTCGCCTCGGTCGTTGGCAATGAAGTCGAGGATGGCTTGTGAAATAGGCAAGTGAAAGTGATTTGGCCTTGACCGCTGGCAATGAGGTCGACAATGGCTTGTTTCCCGAGGTGTGCCATCTCAGAGATGAAGACGGAGACTTTGTCGTCGTCGGGGGTGTTGGCGAAGTTGTCGTTGTAGCCGTCGGAGAAGGTGGCGAAGGCGAGGCCAGGGACGACTAGTTTGTGGAGGATACGATGGTGCATGGAGAGGGTGATGAGGAGGGTCACGCGCGCTCCCATGGTGAGTAGACACTTGGAGAATTGGAGGGGAGGGTTAGGGTTTAGGTGGCTTTGTGCCGGGAATCCAACGATCAGTAAGTGTTGTTGCATTTGAAACAATTGGATTGGGTGATCGTGGCGTGTTGGGGAGGCTTGAGCTATAATGGGTACTCCCTTCTTCCCTGTATATAAGCCAAACAAATTTGAATAGTTTTGTCCCTTTTTATAAGAGTCTGGCTAAAATTTGTCAAAGCATTTAATGAGCTTTTTCCCATCATTATTCTCTCTATTCACATTCTCTTTTATACTCATTTATAACACTATTATCACATTTATCTCTCTTATATACTCAATCATAAATAAGGGCAAACTTGAGAAAACAAAATTATTTTAGACATAGTTATCTCTCTCAACCACTTCTTTAATCTGTGTGATTTTACCTTCTTGGCTCTTATAATAAGGGACGGACGGAGTACGTACGAGGAGAGGTTTGAGGAGATGCTCTTTTGATGCAAATGCCTAGTGAGATCAAGGAGATATATATATATATATATATAGAAAACAAGAATAATTAACTCCACAATTAGATCAGTTGACAGGGATTGTTCTAATTTAACCACATGTCTCGAGTTCGAGACGTGGGAATGCAGCATCTTAAGGGCCAGGGGCACCTCCCTTAATGATTTTTGTCTTTGTCTGGGCTCGTTGAATTCCTCATGACATAAGAGTTGGCCTGAGATACCGGGTGCATAGTTTGGTTAGAACAAAAAGAAAATGAAATAATTATAAATGATGAGTATGAAAAAAATAAGAGCAAGTAATACTATAAGATAACGGTTTTCCTACTTATACTTAGCTGTCCATATTCATCTATTTAATGGGTAGGATGACATGTTCCAAATAATAATGCAAGGGTATTTCATTTTGGAAAAACCTCCCTAATTATCTTATGGTCCATTTAATTGAATTGGTGTCTATAAATATTACTATCCACATATTAGTTATCATTAATATGCCAATGGCACTTGCTATGTTGATGGAGCATTTAGATCATAAAATGAATGGAATGAAGTTTGGTTCCCACCTTGAGACAAGACATTTGGGTCACAAAGTATTCTTAATTATAGATTAGTTAATTACTTGAATGCTTGTTAACAAGATTTTGGGTGCATAATCTAATATCCTAAATTTATTTTTTGATGAGCATGTACTATAAAGTACTTTTGATGCATCCAACATCTTAAGTATTTTTGGAGTAGCTTACAATATCCTAAATTTAGAATGGTCGTTCCCACCACTCTACACAGAAATTAAAATTACTTTTAGCGAGGGTAAAATTGCACGACAACCGCGTTAGGATACTATGTTCTATTGAAAATAATACTTTAAAATATTAGACATCAAAAATTAGTTCAGGACAGCTATGCTAGGCTAGCACTATTTTGGAAAGAAAAAAACTTCTAGTGTTTGCAACATAACTAAAAACACACGTGAAAATCACTTATAAAGTCAAAAGCTGGCTAAAGAAGCAAGACCACACTAAAAGGGAAAAAGGTCATACATAGTGACATTTGAGGCTGAGATGAGGATGCGAAGCGCCCTACGTGGGAGGCCTTGAGGCCTCTCTTGTTGGAGCAACATGTAAGCTTGCACTGTGTGGGTCTCCGTCACTCCATCACCACATATCTTCACCTCATCTATATAATCGTTGTACACATGCATATAATAATTTAGTTGGAAAGAATATATATAGATATGCTTCTCTTGTATATTCTTGATGATGAGATACTATTTACGTTGGGCAAGGTTATTTTGCCCTAGCTAGCTATCACTCACGTTGAAAAACAAATTAAATGGGAGTGGATAGTAGTAGAAACTCACTCTTTACGTCTGTTACACAAGAAAACTGAGGTAGAAAGTGAAATTTCTATGCAGGTTCTATGTAAAACAAACAGGGGATCTCTTTAAAATTACATTAAAAATGTCAATATATAAAATTATAAAAAAACTGATATTTTCTTTTTAGAAGGTATGAATTTTTTAGACATAATCAAAACCTCATTTGATAATTTTATACAAATTATATTTATATAATTTATCAATTTAATCATTTGTGGTTTCATAATTTTTTCCATAGCAAATGAGTACATAAATATAATTAATACACAGCATAACCACGACATTTAAAACAAAAAACGAATAGACATATGATTCTATTTCCACCAATGGATCCAGCTCGGAAGGATCGGAGGATCTGTCTTTTTGTTTTTTTTTTTTGGAACGTAGGATTTCAATCCCTATATTTTGAATTTTCTTCTTTAGATCAGATAGTACGGCGTAGTGATGCAAGTCCTATATAGTTCCATAAAACCAGGGAGAGAAATATAAAAAATGCTTTTGGAGGAGCTTCACTCAATTGTACACAGAGTACATTTATAGAACATCTAACGAAGCCTTCAAGAGTTCATGTGTCTTATGTTTAAAAACAACTTTAGTTTAGCTATTTTACCAAGAATTTGTGTTTAGTAGGGAAATGATCACCGATTTCCTTATAAAACACAAGTTTTAGGATGGAAAGTTAATCAAATCTCGACGTTTATATCTTATTATTTATGGCGGGGGCCACCACACTGGCACAGTAAAGAAGCCAACGATGTGTGTGTGTATGAGTGAGAGGTTACATATAGTTCCGGCAAAACAAAACCGTACTCTAATATATAATTGTTTCATGGGACACAACTTTTAAGCACACTAATAAAACGTGTTATACTTTGTTTGGCCTTTTGTGGGGGCATATTCATATACCTTCTGTGGCCTTTTTTTATTCGATTCATTATTTAATTAGTTATACATTTACATGGCAACTATTGCTGTCGTCTCCACTGGTTTTAGTTATATATTGATAATATTTTTTATTGTATTTAAATTTTGATTACATTGTGGATACACACACATATGAATGCATAGTCATTATATTGTATGAAGTATTTTTTATTGGCCACATATTTTATGTGTATCCCAAAAGTTGAGGACATAATACTTTATGTGTGGCCTTATATTCAAGAGTGGGGTTGAGAGTTACAGAGATCTCAATTATTATTATCAAACAGTGAACCAAGAACACTAGCTTGCCTATATAACATATGGTGTATGTATGTTGGAGAGCTTAAGTTGTACAGGGTTTGATGATATGATGAGCTCTTGGTTCTGATTTTTCCCTAGTACTAGTTATTATATTTGTAACATCTTAATTTTTAATGGAAGAATTGTATTCTAATCCTAATAAAGATAATTAACATAAAAAAGTCTCAATAACTTATTAACTATGCTTTATCACTTGTTGATAGTGGTATTTTCACTTGTCATTATAAGTTATGAGACTTGTTTAATATTAATTCTCTTTTTCTATAATCTGAATATAATCCTCATATTTGTAAACAATATTAAGTAAAAATTATCTATTATCAATATATTTTATTATGAATTTATTGGAATCAATGATATAAATATATTGAAATGATAAGAGCTTTAGGTGAAAAAATGAGAAAAATAACGAAAAAAGAATAAAAAAGTAAAGGTGTAAGTGGCACCTTTACTAATTACGTATAATACCCCACAATTCATTTCCCCACCCTGTATACTTCACTCATTCGTACAGTGAGAATGAGAGAGGTCAAAGAGCTTCGTCTTCTTCTCTCCCGTTTCATGCTTCCATTTTTCAGTATAAGGAAAGCTTTGAGGATCAAATAATACTCAAATATACTTTATTTCACTTAACTCTCTTTACAAAAGTTGTTCTAGCTTTTTAAGGATAATATTATTGTGATTATTAGAGAAATTCTGAGGTTAAGGCTAGGTGTAGGTTTTGAGTTTTGCCAATATAATCATAGAATGTAAGTCTATGAGACGTTTTTACATGATATAATATCTCTAGTCTTCAATATAAGGGCCGTATAAGTCAAATAATTTATTTGGGGAGATTACATAAGATAAATGAGATTTATTTAACTACCTTAATCTCATCAAGTAAAGTTAATTAATCCTTATATCCAGGATCAAATATGATGTGGTAATTGAAAAGTTGATTTAGATTACTGAGAAGGAGTATATGAGATTTATATAATATATATATATATATATATATATCATATGTATATAATTATAAGTGTCCATTTGGTATGAGAGAAATGCGCGTTGGATCTCATGTCCACTGCTTTCTCTTCATTCCACATCCAAACACTTCCTTATTTCCTCACTCTCTGCTACTCCTTCCTCGTTCACCACCACCCTCTTTCAGTCTTTCCTGTAATTAGAACATACGAACAAGATCCTACTATAAATTAATTATAACTAAATAAAATATTAAAAGTACATAACGTGAAAAGAATCTTACACAATCCTATAACATATACTTGTTTCTAAAATTCTAATACCTGTCTTCCTCAAATTTTCTACTGAGGAAATGCTACCATTGGAACCCTATGCTCTCTTTCGTCGAATTTCAACCACAATGTATCACAAAACATCCCACTGCCTTATGTATGTGACAGTACAAAATCTCTGGGATGAATAGTAAAAATAATTCTGCAAGTTACTCTGCATTGTATTCCAATACGTGAAATTCAAAAAGGTACAGAGTGCCAATCACAGCATCAACAAAAGAAATTCATAACAGAAACGTATTGATGGAAAAATGCATAAAAGGAAGATGGAATAGCATAAAGTGCAGGAAAGGGAAAAAGATATTAGGGAGGAAATGAAGAATGAGAAAGAGTAGAGAGAGAATCTTCATAAAAGTCTTCTTGTTGGGGGGATAGTGTGCATAAGCAGAAAGCGGCGGAACAGTGTGTTGAGTGAATGACAGCCCCACAAATTAAATACATGAGAGAGAATTAAAGAAAGAAAGAAAGGATAGCCCCACAAATCCACGTCGTTACGTTGATGAATAGAAAGAAACGGGCTAGCTCACTACAGCCACACCAATTAAAGAAGCCGACGATCCATGTGCGTGTGTGAGAGGGTGAGGTTACATGTATTGTAGTTCCAGTAGAACAAGATCAGACACAATTTATAAGCACACTTTAAAATATGTTATACTCTATCTAATTCTTATTATAAGGCATAAACTAACAAAAATTTTGGTCCCAAATATAAGGAACTGACTGCCATATTAATTGTTTTTTTCCTACTTTACCTTGTCATGTCATTAATAGAAGTTCAAAGTTGAAGATATGAAATCATCACATTTAATGAGGGGTGAAGTTGGAAAAAGTGGTTAATTTAGCCTAAATTTAATAATCCAACTACCATTCTCTGGTTTGTGAGAATTGGTAGTTGGTGCCTTATAATAAGGATTAAATGGAGTACTTTGTTTGGCATTTTGTGTGAGTTGGAGATCGAAGGCAAAAAATCATGATTATTCAATCAGAAGAGAAATTAGTTGGTAGTCATAAATAGGTACATTTCCGATATTACTTGTCCCAATGAACAAGGTTGTTAAAACCTATGAGTTTAAGCAAACTCGAGATAATAATGTAAAATCGAATTTTAAACTCAAAAGAATTTATTTTTATTAATAAATATGTGTTTAAAGTATATACTTAAATAACCTACGAAATATAAAAAGTAACAATAATTTGACTTAAATATATTTTAAATATAAATAATTGATAGTAAATATATCAACATTTATACTTTATCAAATTCAATAAAGAAATTTTTATAATTATTGAATATGGTCAAATAAAAATAATTAATATGAGATTGAAAGCAAGTTGACAAGATTATTTTGTAAGGTAAATAAGTTAAAAAGGTAAACTCGATGTGTAAACTTCGTGAGTTTAACTAAGTTTACACTTAGTACGAATTTAAATTAGTCGTGACACATTTTGTGCAGGTAGGACCGTAAAAACTGTAAAATCAGAGAGTCAACTCGTGAATTTGACAACAATTGATATCTATAAAAAGATGAGGGGCTGATTTATAAGTGAGTCAAAAGTTTAAGGATTGAGTTGAGCTGAGTCATAGTTCATTAACTGAGTCATAGGTGAGTTAATGGTAGACCACTTCATCCTACAAGCCAACGTGACGTCAAGACGCTGGAAATATCTTCAAATTACTTAATAGTTTAAATGAGCTTTTGTCCAGGAACTTAGTTGACTACAAAGGATGTGTGTGTGCGCGCGCGCGCTGCGTAGTAATAAAAAAAATCAAAAGATGTTCAAGGTAAAATTTCGCACAATAATCAGCGCATGATGCATTAAAACTCAGTGGCTGAATTAAATAACTCATCCTTATTTCCTAAAATAATAATAATAATTCATAATCAACGTGCAAATTCATTGACAAAAGCTTTCAGATTCTGATGGGAAGACCCTCCTTCCTTGACAGCCTCTCTAGCCAAGTCTTTCCATTTTTGTGCGTTGTTTCTCATTTCCACAGCTTTCTCTCCATTCCCCAACACCACATCCAAACACCTCCTTATTTCCTCACTCTCCGCCACGCCTTCCTCGTTCACCACCACCCTCTTCCCTGTAATTAGAATATAAACATGTCCCACATTAATTATACTTAAAGAAAATTAAAGGTACATAAGGTAAAATAAAAGAGTCTTATACAATTCTATAACGTATTATTGTATTCTAATACCTGTCTTCCACAAATCTTCAATGAGCTTCGCATTTGTCACTTGATCCGTCCACTGAGGAAATGCCACCATTGGAACCCCAGACACTAAGCTCTCTATCGTCGAATTCCAACCACAATGTGTCACAAAGCATCCCACTGCCTTATTTGACAAAACCTCAACTTGACTGCACCAGTTTACTATCCTACCCTTCTCTTCCAACCCTTTCATCCATCCCCCTTCTTCTTCTCCATTCTTCTTCTCCTTATCTTTGCCTTCTTCTTTGTGGCTATCGTCTTCATTTTCTTTTTCTCCTTCTCCGTTCTTCTCCTCCTTCTTTTCTTCTTTGCCAGTATCATCTTGAACTTCTTTTTCTCCTTCTCCATTCTTCTCCTCCTTCTTTTCTTCTTTGCCAGTATCATCTTGAACTTCTTTTTCTCTACAGTTCACACCTTCTTCTTCTCCATTCTTCTTCTCCTTCTTTTCTTCTTCTTTGCCACTATCATCTTGTGTTTCATTTTCTCTGCAGTTCACACCTTCCTCTTCTTTCTTTTCTTCTCCTACATAGTCCTTCTTCTCTTCTCTTTTGACATCAAAATCTCTAATGACCCACAAGAAAGGCCTCCCAGCATCCACAAGAGCACATGCAATTTCCTTCATCTGTTTCTCAGCTAACGACGAAAGGCTTCCAAATGACACATAAACCACCGAACCCTCTTCCTGTGAATCCAGCCACTCCATATAACCACTCGAACTACTAAATATGTCAACCCCAAACGACTTGTCGTTCGGGTCCTTCCCATCCAAAAACGCAGAAGGAATCAACGGCCCAATCGGTACCATGTTCAACTTACCAACGGCCCTGATCGCCTCAAATTCCAAAGCCTCAAAACTATTCACCAGCACCATCGGCTTCACCTCCTGTTCAAGCTCACGAAAATGCTCCTCCATCAAAGGAAGGGCAAAAGAGTAAATATTCGAAGGTAACAAAAACGAAGGAAGATCCCTCATTTTCATCAGTGGCAACCCCGGTAATTCTACGTCAACTTCAGGGTCATTACTTTTACCACGAATGTAATCACCATAACCCCTAAGGTAGTAATAAAAAATGTCTAACACTGCCGCCGGTTGAACCCAAAAGAAAGCCGAGGGCACGTGAAGCTCACGTGCCACCTCGGGGACCCAAGTGAGGTACAAACTGTAAATAATTGCGGTGAAAGGTTGGCCGGAGTTGGATTTGGAGGCGACAAGGTTAGTGAGGGCTTGTTGACCGTTACGTTTGAAGTCAACGATGTAGAGTTTGACTTTGGCATGGTCGGTGGAGTCGGTGAAGCCGTCGTCGTAGCCGTCGGAGTAGGTGGCGATGGAGAGGCCGTCGATGACGGGTTTGTCGATGATACGGCGGTGGATGGAGACGGTGATGAGGAGGGTGACGTGTGATCCCATGTTGATGAGGCGTTTGGAGAATTGGAGGATTGGGTTTAGGTGGCCTTGGACTGGGAATCCTAGGATTAGGAAGTGCTTTTGTGGCTGTGTCATGGTGTATATGGCGGCGGAGGAGAGAGAGAGAAGGTGGTGGTGAAGGTGATATTAGCTTGGGAAAAATATGTGAGGAAATAGAGTTGTGGACTTGTTGTAGTGAAGGCATTTATATAAGAAATTAAAGAATTAATAAACTATTTTATGATATATACATTCTGAATTAGGAATAAATAAATCATAGGTACGATACGGCAGTGGTTTTTAATTTCATGAATGTGACATAAGACATGTTTTTGGCTGGTGGAAAGATTTTAGTTGAATTAGTTAATTTGACTGTGGTGTTAAATATAGGATTTATTTAACTGTTTTGATTAAATTAAAGATTTTAGTTATGTTAATTAGTATGTTATATATTTTTTCTAAAGCATCTCAATTATCTTTCTTTATTAATTCCCTTCCCGATTTCATACTTGATTATTATTGGAGAGGCAATAATATAAATAGTTTGTGAGGAAATTGACAAAAATTAAAACCAGATCCTATATTTAGGACGAAAACCAACTTCTTAAATAAGTCAAATATATTTAGGAGTAGAGGGAGTATTTTTTTCCTAACACACTCTAATCATCTTTATTGATTCATACCCCATGTTTTCCTTGATTATTGTTGAGGAAATATAGATAAGAGTAACTTGATATATCATAACATATTAAAAATTAGAAATATGTAATATATATTTAATATTAACAGCGACTTTTTATATATGTCTTATATTAATTATAGGATGAAGTATTTTTTTTCCTTATTTTATCTCTTAAATTTATCTTTTCTTTTTCAAACAAATATCTATAAGTTTTTCAAACATATATGCACTAATAAAGTGGTTTATTTAAATTTTTAATCTGTTGAGATTTATATAAAGGTCGAGAAATAGTGATTCCTGGTTGGGGGAAAAAAAAAAAAAAAAGAGAAATAGTGATTCCTGATTGTGGTCTATAGTAATCGTATGGGTTTTTTTTCAGTGCAAAAAAAAAAAAAATCGTATGGGTTTTTTATTTTATTTTTATCCTTTCAACGTCACGTTTGCTTCGAGGTGGTGAAAGATATAATTCTTCGCTGTCCTCGGGCAACTCGTGGGGTGTTGTTGTTGTTATTTTGAACAGGGATATCTACCTTTTTTCCTGACAAATAGATGTCAGAAAATGCAATTTATGGTAGAGAACAACAGCTAAAAGATAAAAATATTCATAATCGAAATCCCATGAAAATCCTTAATCAGCTTTGGATACTGTTGGCTCTATCTCTGCATAATCATACCATTTCTACATCCTGGCTGGGTTCCTGCTCATTCCAATAATGAAAACCCGTTTTTACCGCTGAAATGAAATTTAGAACATCTATAAAAGTGATATCACTGTTCATATTCAAAATTTTTAATTGACTACCTTTTAACGATAAATTTAGTTTTTTAAAAATGATAGTTATAAGATTAATTTTATTTTTGATTTTGTATCCATTAAAATGAAAAGGGTTAATAGACTTTTTTGTCTTTGAACTTTCACTTAATTTTGATTTTAGTTATTGAACTTTAAAATCGGTGGTTTTAATTCTTGAACTTTCACTCAATTTTTATTTTGATTCATGAACTTTAATATCGATGGTTTTTATCTTTAAACTTTCACTTAATTTTGATTTTAGTTCTGAACTTTGTGCCTATTATAACCATTTGTCCTTGAACTTTAATAGAAACTTGGAAAATCCAGGACTAATAATTATAGAAGACACAAAGTTCATGAATCAAAACCATCAATTTAAAGTTCGGAAACTAAAATCAAAATTGAGTGAGAGTTCAAAGACCAAAACCACTTATTACAAAGCTCTGGGCTCAAAACCACCATTGAGTGAGAGTTTAAGGGGGGAAAATGTTATTAATCCAAATAAAATTTTATCAATTGAATTAATTCTAGACCATTAAAATAAATCTAAATGAGAAAGCCCTACCTCATCTTTATGTTATGAGCATAGAAGGGAATGCCAATCATTTCTATATTTCATTACAGCGTAAGGCCTGACATTAGAAAAATCATCATTTTGTATCTTAAATTATTTTTTTAAGGTTTACACTTATTCCGAAAAAGCTGAGGTTATTTGAATGGCTCAACAAAAACTCACATTCACACTATCTTTCACACTATCTCACTCCTCATAAATAGTTTTCTAAGGCTCTCTCTTCTACTATCCTCTGTCCTACAATAATAAATTCTCATAGGGAAAATTTCATTAAAGGACCATTGTAACAAATTTATTTCAGATTGAGACCAAAAAAATCTGACACATCACTGCAGGACTTGGGTCCTAAAATGAAAAAAATTTGATGTGCAAAAAGACCTAAAAGCCCTTGTGAACTTATGAAGGGAAAAGAGGATTTAATTTCACTTTGCACCCATTGGAAAAGACTTGTACTAAGCTGACATAACGTACGGGCCCACCCCCACATGGTCTGACACTCTCTCTCTTCTCTCTCTCTCACAACCCCACTCATTTTAACACGCACAAGAAAAAGCTCATATGCACAAGGAAAAGCTCCTATGCACAAGGAAAAGCTCCTATGAACAAGTCTCAATAAAAAAAAATATTCTTCTCACCCTCTCTCTTTCTGATAAAACGTATTTATTACATTTTTTAATGTTATCTTATTACTGCTTGTTCATATTATGATTTCCTTGTGCATATGTCAATTTCCTTGTGCATATGGCCATTTCCTTGTGCGTGGCCTGAACTTTATTACTACTTGTTCATATTACGATTTCCTTGTGCATATTGACATTTTCTTGTGCATATGGTCATTTCCTTGTGCGTGGCCTGAACTTTATTACTACTTGTTCATATTACGATTTCCTTGTGCATATTGACATTTTCTTGTGCATATGGCCATTTCCTTGTGCGTGGCCTGAACTTTATTATTACTTGTTCATATTACAATTTCCTTGTGCATATTGACATTTTCTTGTACATATGGCCATTTCCTTGTGCGTGGCTTAGACATAGCAAGTTATAAGGGTTTTTATTACTGCTTGTGCATATGGCAATTTCCTTGTGCGTATGGCCATTTCCTTGTGCCTATAGTCATTTCCTTGTGCGTGGCTTGGACATAGCAAGTTATAAGGGTTTTTATTACTGCTTGTGCATATGACAATTTCCTTGTGCGTATGGCTAATTTCTTGTGCATATGGCCATTTCCTTGTGCTTGGCCAGGACAACGCAAGTTATAAGGGTCTTTATTACTGCTTGTGCATATGGCCATTTCCTTGTGCGTATGGTCATTTTCTTGTGCATATGGCAATTTCTTTGTGCGTGCCATGGACATAGCAAGTTATAAGGGTCTTTATTACTGCTTGTGCATATAGCAATTTTCTTGTGCGTATGGTTATTTCCTTGTGCATATGGCCATTTCCTTGTGCTTGGCCAGGACAACGCAAGTTATAAGGGTCTTTATTACTGCTTGTGCATATGGCCATTTCCTTGTGCGTATGGTCATTTTCTTGTGCATATGGCGATTTCCTTGTGCGTGCCTTGGACATAGCAAGTTATAAGGGTCTTTATTACTGCTTGTGTATATGGCAATTTTCTTGTGCGTATGGCTATTTCCTTGTGCATATGGCCATTTCCTTGTGCGTGCCTTGGACATAGCAAGTTATAAGGGTCTTTATTACTGCTTGTGCATATAGCAATTTTCTTGTGCGTATGGTTATTTCCTTGTGCATATGGCCATTTCCTTGTGCTTGGCTAGGACAACGCAAGTTATAAGACCATTTATTACTGCTTGTGCATATGGCAATTTTCTTGTGCGTATGGCTATTTCCTTGTGCATATGGCCATTTCCTTGTGCTTGGCCAGGACAACGCAAGTTATAAGACCATTTATTACTGCTTGTACATATGGCAATTTCCTTGTGCGTATGGCCATTTTCTTGTGCATATGGCGATTTCCTTGTGCTAGGCCTGGACAACGCAAATTATAAGAGGACAACAAAAACTCATTCCAATCTAAGCAACCCAAAGAAGTTGCTCGAAAGTTCCAAAATCCCATATGAAATTTAATAGGACCAGAAATCTTTTTAACCTCACAAACCATCACAAGCCCACAATAAGATAGCAATCAATTCCTCAAAAATTTGTTCCACGCTAACACACTATGAAAAGCAAAAATCAAGACAAGGACGAAAAGGCTTGCTAGCCCACAAAAAACAAAACACAATTCTTCTTCCTTCTTCATCACCGAACATCAAACCAAAATAAAAATTGCATAAGACAGAGACAAGCACCATAACTCCAAAAATCATAGTTCAACATTTTCCACCTCATTATCTTCAAAAAATCGAACCAAATAGAGCCATACAAACAGTACCCATACAACCACAACCCAACCGTGCTTGAAGATGACGTCGATTTCCGTTTGTGGGTGGCGATGACGGTGAGCTTTCCCTTGTGCTTGAAGATGTCGTGGCTTCTAATTTGAGGGAGGAGAGAAGATGAGACCAGATTTCCCTTTCCTCTATTCTTTTTGTTTTAATATTATGTACAAGGATAGTAAGGTCTTTTACCTTGGTAATTTAATTTCACTTAAGGACCTAGGTCCTGCAGTGAAATTTCAGAAATATTTGGTCCTTCTTTTACATTAATTGTCTACAGTGGTCTCTTATTGAAATTTTCCCATTCTCATATTCCTTATCTCACTTTAAATAATAAAAACATTTTTGACAAAAATGTTATACTCCATCGACCTTGAATATAATATCAATTTGATATTTTTAGTGATGATTAAGGAAATCAGATATATGACTTACTTATAATATGTTATATGTAATTAGATTATATGTTAATTTATAAATAAGATAGATTTAGTTTTAAAAAAATGACAAATATGAATGTTTTAAAGTGATTTGTTTACAGTCTTTGGTCTCTAAAAAAAAGCCAACTTACAATGATTTATTATTATAGTATAGAGGATTGTGGAAGGGAAAAAGTTAATCAAAAGGAAAAAAGAGGTTCTTTGTCAATCTACCTTAATGATAAATGCAATAACATTGATATGAGTAATTAAATGATGAGGGCAAAATAGGAAACTAACAGAGGAAATTTAGGACATTATCTAAATAATTCTTATAAATATAAACAAGGTATATGTGAATATGTGATAGACTGATAGTTGTTTCTTATAACAAGAAACGGATAAAACATTACGCATGGAGGTAGTAATGCATTATCTATAGTAAAATCATAGAATAAAATAAGGTATTGGGCTTCTCTTGGGCTTTATGTATTGGGTATTGCTGAGATACTATTTGATGTTTTAACACTTCCCCGCGCATCCAATTGGCATAGATTGACAGTGAGACCCAAACGCAATGTAGCAAAATAAATTTGATGCAAGAAAGTGGCTTAGTAGGAATAGTTGATTTCTTGAAGATACATGGAGACCATGAGGTAATTTTATTTAGCAGCGAGCCGTTTGCCATGCTTACTTTTTCCACATACGTACAAGACAATGTTTTTAAAAATAAAAAAAAAATACAAGCACTTTGTGTAAATCTTCACTAACTCCTAGTACTTTTGCTATAGGATACATATACATATATACATATATATATATATATATCCTGTTTTTTTAGAATTATATCACTTGTGTATGCTTCTTAAAATTTAGAGCATAATCTTCTACATGTCACGAAGGTGTTGATTATTCAGAGGTAATAACAAATTTAAACACGCAAATTAATACATCAAAACACAAACTTGTTTGGGTCTGTTTAAGGTCATAATGTCTGTCTTATCGAAGTCATACCTCATAAGTGGTCCTTTTTTTCTTTTTTGAACTGAAGTTACTTTTGGCTTCTGACTTCTGACTTCTGTTTAAGGTCATAATGACTTTTTTTATGGTTTGCCTTATTTTCAGAATGACTTTTGGTCCAAAATGACTTATGCAACGTGAAAAGTCAGAAGCAAAAAAAAGTTACTTCTGACTTCTGGTGGGTCCCACACCTTTTGTTATGTATTATTTAATAAAGTGGGTAGGAAAATTAGACTGTTAGACCCATAAAATTATCAAATAAGATAATTTCTTTTAATCTAAAATTTTCTTTTTATCTCCAAAAATTTACCATAACAATTTCTAACTACTTTCTCCCACAATATAACTCCATTGAGCGAAAAATATTATTTTTTAAAATTATTTTCCTGAAAATAAGGGAGAAACTAAGCCTTTAATAAAAATATATGCATATTATATATGTATTATTTAATGAAAATAATGCCCTTTTTAGTAATTTTTCATGTAAACGTGCTTTTCAATATTATCATCCAAACATGTTTCTAAAAGTCATATTGAAAAAAAGTCATTTCTATCATCACAAATCCAAACATAAATCACTTCACACAAATGACTTTTATCCAAAAGTCACTTCTGAAAAAAGTCATTCTAAAAAAAGTCACTTCTCCAACTGTAATCCAAACACACCCCAAAATGTTGAGTGAAAGAAGGGATACACTTGATGAATTTGAATGTGTGGCAGAAAAAGTGAGAAGATTGAGAATGATCAAGAATTGGACAATCACGATGAGACATGAAGCAACATTAAGTTGGGTAGTCGTGAAGCAACATTCCTCCTTTGTGCAGTCCCACCCACACACACACCTCACATCCACACACACTTGCTACCTATCATACGCAGATGCGGTGTAAATGACTAGATGAGAGGGTTTTAATTTGTACTACTCTTCCTGTTACTAAATACAAAATATTTTTCTAATTATTTTCAATATTTCCTCAAATTATCCCCATCAATATGATACTCCTCAATAATAAACAAATAAGAGAAGGAAAGTGAAAATATAATAAAGGTATGTAGTTATGGTGTTTTGGTAATATTTTATGATTTTAACTAACCTAACTAACATCTTTAATCCAATCAAATTAGTTAAATATGTCTTATATTTATGAACGAAGGGATATTTATAACTTATAAAGTAAAGTACAATATTTATATCAGTTAAAAAAAGTACAAAATTTATATAGATGGTATATGATATATTGGTAGCGTGATTATACTTCACCTACAACTAATTATAGCCAACAAGTTGTTCTCTTAAGGGGGAAAAAATTAGAATCCAACCATTTTTTTCAACAATGTCTCACCTCTGTGTACATCAGCGATTCAGAATACTAATTTATTTAAGAAATTACTCCTTCGGGTCTTGTATGTATGAGTTGATTGAAAAGTTTACTTTGATTTTATCCTAAATATAAAATTCAATTTATCTACATTATCGTTTTTTTTTTTTTTGCCAACTAATCCACATTATCTTATAAATCTATTCATATTTGGTTGAAATTATTTTTAAATGAAATATTTTTATTGATTGCACAAGTTAAAGAAGTGTTTACACATAGAAATAGCTTCCACTGCAAATAAATAAAGTAATTTAAGAAAATCAATGACACATTTCTTTTAGAAATAACCTTTTCAATTAAATTTCATGATCTCCGTATAATATTACTTATCAAACTCTTTTATATTTAAAATTAGAAGTAGCTTATTATATTGTAACAACCGTTTCGGAACTCATTCCAGCTTGCACTGACTGATTAACAAAGATGGCACCCAAAAGGAAACTAAACTATGGACTGTAAGGTGTTGGGCTTCTCTTGGGCTTTATGTATTGGGTATTGCTGAGATATTATTTGATGCTTGCGAATCGAATTGGCATAGATAGACAGTGATGCCCAAACGCAATGCAGCAAATTAAATTCGGTGGAAGAAAGTGGCTTGGTAAGAATATCATCTAATTGATTTCTTGAAGGAACATGTAGACCATGAAGTAAGTAATCTATCAGCGAGCCGTTTGCCATGCTTACTTTTTCCACGTACATACAAGACAATTTTTTTTTAAAAAAATAAAAAATAAAAATACAAGCACTTCGTGTAAATCTTCACTAACTTCTACTACTTCTGCTCAAGAATATAGAATTATATCACTTGTGTATGCTACTTAAAATTTACAGCATAATCTTCTAGATGTTAGGAAGTGTTGATTATTCAGAGGTAATAACCAATTTAAACACGCAAATTAATATACCAAAACACAAATTAAACTTATTAGTGTCTGTTTAAGGTCATAACAAGACTCTTGACCCGCGCGTTGCGCGATGAGTAATACTTAAGTGTTCCACACTAACGCTGATTTAAACTGAACGATATCTTCATAAGGCATGTGCAATCAGTAGTAGTTGTAATAAAATAAAAATTATGCATATATACAATCTGAGCACCTAAATATACCCGACAATAATTGGGATGCAATGAATGAAAAATGCAATTAGCATTGCAAAAAAATTATAACCGTAAAGCTAAAAGAAGTTTCTTTCCATTGTAAAATAAATGAGGTCAATTGGTGTACAAATTTTGGAAAACCTCTCTGTATACTACGTTACTGGTCTTGCTTATACTTCTTCTTTTGTCGTCCAAGATTAGTATTTTCAAGCCTTTAACACTCTTCACACGTGACAAAGCAACATACAACTGACCATGTGAGAATACTTTATTGAACACTTGCTAATGGAGTCATAAACCTTGAAGTGAACCTTATACCTAAGGAGCAAACAAAATATGATCATAAATTATTATATTAATGATAGATACTTTGTTGAATGAGGTTTGTCCCATTACTTTGGCACAGTCATGAGCACTTCCTTATTACATCTTAAGCACTTCAGAACATGATTCTGATCATACTCCGACTTCTTATAGCATGGGCAACCATCATATGACCAACCATAAAGTGTTTCAAGTTTTTGAATAGTGACCTTTGTCACCACATCACATTCCTGTTAGATTCAGAGGATGATATGTGTAACTTATAAAAATATATGAATTAACCGGTATGACATATGATTTTTGTTGTCAGTTGAAATGAGAAATAATGATAAGAAAATATGTATGTTGAATGTTACTTTTTTTTACTTTGTTTATGTAAGCTACTGTTACTCTTGTGCGGAAAGTCAAAAGAGATTCTTTTGAGTAGCTTCCATTATCAGGATTTGATATCTAGCTAAACAATTGACTGTCACACAAGTCTTGGCTGAGCCTGCATTTAAGAAACAAAATAATTAACACAAGAATTGAAATAATTTGAAGGACATATTAATTTAGAAAACTCTGTATGTTTACATTAGTCACTTTTGAGTTAGAATCTTTGCCTCTGGAATATCTGGGTTGAAGACAACCTTAGTTCCATTGAACGCATTGCTGAGGTGGTCGAACTCTTATTTAAATAAGCAAATGATGATTAAATCATGAATCCATTGGCATTATAATTATTCGTTTATCATTAAATCTTATTAAATTTTAGTTTAACAATAAATGCAAATGGAGAGCAAAATAATACAATTAGTACCTATATTCTTATTAATTCTAGCAAAACAAATCAGAATAATGATTGGTGGTTCCATATCCTCAGTCTTCTTATTATATGTCTCCTCTACACAAATTCCCCACAAAGATATGTTAATTGTGTTCTCGCTGTTGGCATAAGAAATTGTCAACCATAACTAGTGATGAGTTGAAAAAGATAATTTTAACAGACTCCTTTTATGAAAGAAAAAAACACATGAAAATTTTATGTTGCAACCGTTGTTCTGCAATGATAAAATTCAGTTTTTTGATTGAGTCATATTCCCTCCTTTGGTCATGCAACTTTCCAAATGACTGCAAGAATCCAATCACATCTGCAACTATTGGACAGGTAGGTGTTTGCATCTGAGTGAAAAATTGTGGCAAAGTAAAAACGCATTTGTCAAATGATACATAAATAAATTCATATACGTAAGTATAATAGTTATAATTATAATTATAACTATAACTAAAAAGGTATAAAGCACATATATATACTGACAGACATTAGTGGCCAATAAAAAAATATGGACATATTTTAAACAAATAAATGTTTTTTAACATAAAACAATAAATAGATATAATAGTTTTAGCACATATTAAACCATCTGATAGAGCATGCCCACAGACAATATCTTCAATGATAGCAAAGTTAAAAGTTGGATCAGGAATTTAAACGCAAGAATCTTTACATAATGTGTTGGGTGGAGTTCAGCCTCCAAGGATGACTAGTAACTTTATACTAATCTTCATTCTCCATAACTTCAAGGTTGTTTGAGTTATATATTCCATTTTCTTTGGGCTCCTCTCGATATCGGTCCACCAATTGCTTGTGAGTCATAGAGACTTCAACTCTAGTAAGGTCCTTGTCAACCAATATCATTCCGACCTTCCAAATAGGGTGGGGAGCAACCTACTTACGAACAACTCATTTTCATAGTACTTTGGCATGAACGGACCATGTGTCCTTGTTGTCATCAATATTTCAGAACATATCTATCTTCACTATTCTTTAGTATGTCAGTCGTGTTTTGAGGCCAAAACTTTGTAAGGTGGTATTATGTCATTCAAGAGGATTTGATATAAGGTTACAGGAATGTGAGCTCTTGGTTTGCCTAGATATTGATGTAAACGCAGAGAAATTACATACAGTTATCGAAAATTGCAATTACAAAATTAATATTAGTTTTGAGCACTAATATATGTGTTAATAAAAATGTGTTCTTAATGCACTCACCAAATGGCATACAGAATATAGATTCATTGAAACTCAATGAAGGGAAATATTTTTCCAGCGCAAATTTCGGCAAAACCTCTTCATAAATCGATGTAACTTTCTTGCTTCCTTAATTTTTGTATCTTTTGAAATAACAATAAGATATACTCTCATAAACTATTAGAATATATTAATATAAGTTATTATAATTATTTTGTTTGCCGAGATACTGATGTAAACACAGAGAAATTACAGCCAGTCATAGAAAATTACAACGACAAAATTAATATTAATTTTGAGCACTAATATATGTGTTAATAAAAATTTGTTTTTAATGTATTCACCAAATGGCATACAGAATATAGATTCATTGAAACTCAATGAAGGGAAATATTTTTCCACACGAATCTCGGAAAAACCTCTTCATAAATCGATGCAACTTTCTTGCTTCCTTAATTACAAGATATACTCTCATAAATTATTAGAATATATTAATATAATTTATTATAAATAATATAAGTTATTATAATAATTTCATTTAATAATCCTTTTTTTAATTAACCGTATTTTTAGTAATTGAAACTAGCTTAAGATTAAATTTCGGCAAAAACCTCTTTAATATGAATATTTGAATGTGTATGCGAGAATGGAAGCAGTGTGAATGCCTGGAAATGAATACTATTTGTTTTAAAAAAATTATAACATTGAAATTGGCTCAAGATTGTTGACTTGGACCAATGATATTATAACACTGAAATTGGCTTAAGATTGCTGACTTGGACTAATGATAGAGAGTTCGAAAGATTTAAAGACAGATATTGATAGATAGATAGATTTCTGTCATATCGAAGTCATAAGTAGTCCTAAAATGATGGATATATATCTGCACCAAATGTTTGAGTAGTCGTGAAACAACATTCCTCCTTTGTGCAGTTACACACACACCCACACCCACACACATCTCACACCCACACACCTGCTACCTATCATACGCTAATGTGGTAAAAATGACTAACTGAGAGAGTTTATTTTGTACTATTTAACTTATGAAGTATAATATTTATATAGATGGTGTATGATATATTGGTAGCGTGATTATACTTCACCTCTACCAACAAGTTATTCTCTTAAGGGGGAAAAAAAATCAAAATCCAACAATTTTTTCAACAATATCTATAGTCACCGCTGTGTTCATCAGTGTACTAATTTTAAGAAATTACTTCTTCGGGTCTCATATGTATGAGTTGATTGAAAAATTTACTTTGATTTTATCCTAAATATAAAACTCAATTAATCTACATTATCTTCTAATTTTATTTATATTTGGTTGAAATTATTTTTAAAATAAATACCTTTATTGATTGTACACGTTAAAGAAGTGTTCACATTTAGAAATGGCTTCCATTGCAAATGAAGTAATTCAAGAAAATCAATGACACATTTCTTTTATAAATAACTATTTCAATTGAATTTCATGATATCGGTATATTATCACTTATCAAACTCTTATATACTTCCTTCGTCTCATAATATAATATCCAATTTTTTGAATGATCTTGTCCCAAAATATAAGGTCATATTTGACTTTGTTTTAGTAATAAATGGGGTTTTCCTCATTTTACCCCATTCATTAATTTTCACACACATTCTCTTTCATCATCTTTTCATAATTACACTCTCTCTTACTCATTCATAAATAAGGGTAACATTGGGAAAAAAAGGGTATATTTCCTATACATTTATTGTTTTTAACTAACTCTAACTAATTTTTTAAGAACCTACAATTCGGTTAAAAATATCTTATATATTGGGATGGAGGGAGTATTTAAAATTAGAAGTACTCCCTTTAATTCCTATTATAAGAGGTAGTCAACCTTTTTACATATACCAATAAAAACATTTTAAAATCCTTTATTATGGTAGATTTTACATTTTTACCCTTAGTCATTTATTATACACACTTTTTCTCCCCTCTTTGCATTTATTAATATATAAGGGCAGAAATAGAAAACATTCATTTATTAGTTTAACTTTTGCATATCACTTCTTATTTGGACAAAAAAAAAATTTGTAATGTTACCTCTCATATTTATGACAAAAAGAGCTTATTATATTGTAAGTACCGTTTTGGAACTCATTCTTTGCACTGACTGATTAACAACGATGGCACCCAAACTGGGGATGGGGCAGGTTGAGCTGTTGCAGGAGATACCTTCAGAGTGGGAGGAGCAATTTTTGCTGGATCAAAAGCTTCCGAGGGAAATTAATTCCCAGAGTAGCGAGATGGCTGTGGGCTTTTAGCGGAGGAACTTTTCTTCTTCACTCAAGCCTTGGCTTGCCATTTGTATTTAAAAAAACGATGGCACCCAAAAAGAAACCAAACACTGCACTACTGCAACATTTGCTGGTTGCTACTCGCTCCACGTGATAATAATATTAATCAAATTTCTGAAAGTACAGTGACTTAATACTATTTTATCTTTATAAGTCAAGGCTTTGGAAGACACAATATCTCATTATTTGTTAATTTTATTAAATATTAATAATTAACTGTGAATGGATCCAATGATTTAACTATATTATATGAAACAGATCACAACTAATCAGACTCATGTCCTTCTCTTCCAGATAAGGAGGTCAAATCTAATCACAAACTTCAAATATCGTTGTTAATGACCCTTTTGTCATTTTCTGTGAATATATAAATTCATCAACAAGATTAAAGACCCCTGTTTACCGATAATTTCCCTCTAAACCCCATCATGTGCTTCTTAATTAATTAACTAATTATATACTCCCTCCTGTCCTTATTATTATAAGAGCCCAAAATTTGAATTGTTTTGGTCCAAAATATAAGAGCCCGTATTGGAATCTATCATCATTTAATGCCATTTTTTCTATTTTGCCTCTACTTATTAATACTCTCTTTCATAGTATTTATTAAATTTCTACTTATATTTCTCTCTAGTATCATCATAAATAGGGATAATATTGGAAAAACAATTATTTTTCAGACATATTTATAGCTCCCAACTAACTTTTATATGTTTTCTTAAGAAACGTTATTTGGCGGCTGTGCTCTTATAAATAGGACCAGAATATTACTCAAAGTTGCCAGTGTTGACCATCAAAATCATGCAACTTGGCCCCTAACTTTACAATAATGGATCCCCTTTAATTTTCTTCTTCTGTTGCATGCATATATATCATTTAAAAAGACCTCTTGGACCCTTTACCATAAAATATAAGATTCTCAGATTTGAAAGCTTTACACGAAGTTTCCTGTAATCACATGGATCAGTACTCTTCTGAAAATTTAATACGGAGATTAATGCCTTGGGCTCTCAGTGGCAAGAGTCCAAAGCTTAAAATAAAATATCAATAAAAGGAAGACTTCGTGAGAAGACTTGGACTGCATGAAAAAGACTTTTTTTTTTCAGTATACTATTATGCAGTGATGAATTATGTTTTTTCAAACAGTATTATATATATTTATATATATGTCATTTATTCATCTTTTTTAATTTCTTTTACTAATTAATTGAAACTATGATCAATTAAGAGCAAAATTATGATTTACAATGACATTGACCACTTGTACATGACTCATTACCTCCTACGGAATTTTCACATCAAGAGTTTATAAGGCCACACGCATTATGATTTTACATGTTTAAAATGCTCTTTTCGTTTTTCCCCTTTTAAGCCCAATGACACTCAACTCTTTTCAGGTCTTTTTTAAGTGCAAGTGTGTTGATAATGGTTCATTTCCTCATTCAATGGTCTTAACACACTTTCGCACTATTCCTTAGTGTGGGACCTAATTAACAAGTTGATTGTGGTCGTGATGTACAACTTATTTATCATATTTCTCAATTTTTTTTAATTTATACTTATATTGATACCCAGGCTTCTCAACAATAATTAAGTATGAACATAGAGTTAAAGAAGATAATTAAGGAGTCTTAGAAAAAAATAGGTCATATTAATTAATACATCAAATTAGATAAATAGATATTGATTATGTCCTAAAGAGAATAAATTTTTGAGTTTTGTGTCTAAAAACTTACCATATTATCCGGCCGCATGTTTAAGGATTGAAAGTCATCAAGACCAGCAAAATCAAATAAGATCACTTCATTACAACTTACAAGACATCCTAAACAGAGAAATTGAACAAGATAAAACGCCATCATCTGAACAGAAACACAAGTCACACAAAGCCATCTTCTTCGTTTATAGAATCAGCATTAAACTGATGATTTGAGATAGATGACTCTGATCTTATATATTATATATATATCCTTAATTAATTAGCATTCAGGAGATGGCACAGGCATTAGGGTCTTCTTCAACCATGCTTGTACAGTAATATGAATAAGGATTTCTCATCTGGGAGTGATAGATCTCAGACAACCTCCTGAGCTCAGCCAACCTTTGTGCTTCTAACTCAAGTTTTTTCTTCTCTTCTGCTTCCTTCTTTGCCTTTTCATCTTCTTTCTTATTATTAGTCTCTTCCTTCTTCTTCTTCTCTGGCTCCTTCGCTGGTCCCACAGATATTATCTCTGTATTACACACTTTCTTCAGCTTGTCCACTATGCTTACTGGGTCCACCTCTCCCGTTACTGTCAATTTCTTTTCTTTCATGTCCACTGACACTGATTCAACTCCTGCAAATTTTCAAAATATAATCACTACAATAACCCTTCAACATATTATACAACCTCCTGTTTTTAATATATGAGATGAAGTTGGCTAATTTACCTGACTTATGTAAAAACATATGAAATCGAATTACTTGTAACAAATAATATAATTAAGTAGTATATTTAGTTTCCTTAATCTTTTTAAATTTATAAATTTAATCTTATATTAAGGATAAGATAGGGTATTATGCAGATACTAGCTCCTGTTCTTAACTGCATGTAGTAATTCTCAATTGTTTGCGGTCCAAATATGGAGTTGTGTTGTTGATGTGTACGCACCTGGAAGTTTTGAGACTGCCTTCATGGCTTTGCTCTTCATTTTTTCACAGTGAAAGTCAACCCACAGCACTACTTTCTGTCTCATACATACAAACATACATACATACATACATACATACATACATACAGAAAAACACAGTGAACTGTGCGTTAGAACTGTCTAAGTTTATTATAAACATCGAACTATGGATGCTCAAAAGTAATTAGAAGGGATCTGATGATGAGAAGAAGAAGAAGTGTCAAAATATTTTTTTTGAAATGGCTTTGATTGATGTATCTCTTAAATCGTAAAAGAGAAAAAGATGAAACTCTTACCATCATTTTGCGTCAAAGTGCTGATGAAAAGCAAAAGGAAGTCCTGAAGCAGCTGCTAAAGATAGTGGTTTGATTTGAAAATGTGGAGCTAAAGCTAAGACGGAAGGTATTTATAGAGTAAACAATTGTATTGTAAAAAAAGGCTAAAAAATACAGTTTATCTTTTAACTCTATATCAAGTTTTACTTTAAACCCTTAAATCTATAAAAAGTATTTTTAGTCATTTAATGTTAATACCATAAGTAAGTTTTTAGTGTTATAAAATTGAATGCGGACAAAGTATTTTTCTAATCATTTTTATAAAATATAAAATTAAAATAAACATGCTGATAAGTAGGTTTATTTAAATTTTAAAATATTTAAACTTATGATATGATGGTTTATTTCAAAATATAAAAACATTATATTTTTATTTCATTCAATATATATACAAACATATAAAAATATTACATTATAGGACTAAAACTAACTTATCAAGCTGTAGATTTGTTTAATTTTGAAATATAAAAATAATTATATGGGAATGAAGGATCTAAAGATGTGAGAATCTCTTACATTTTCATGATGATCAGTTTGGCATATAGATTGCTTTTTCATGAAGTGGAAAATAAAATACCAATATAAATGAAAATGAAATCTATTATATGGTCTCTTATTACCATTTTTCAAATTAAGATAAGGTATTTATTTTTAACAAAAATGAACTAATCTTCCTTTTCTTAATAAATTTTAACGATCTATATTTCATCTCAATACAAAAAAAATCCAAGAACATTTCTTTACAGGGAGCCGTCGTCAGTCTAGGAAAGACTTCAATACTACGGGCGGATTCAGCAAATAAAAAAAGAAAACTAATAAATTAAAATCGTTATTTAAAATTCAAAAAATAATTGAATAATAAAAATAATACTGTACGTGGAGTAAAACGTTCCAAATTAATTCTATTAGATGTTAAATATTAGATTTAATTTAACTAATTTATAGAATATTATATATATTAAATCAGTTATTACATGCGCCAATTTTCTTAAAATATTTTACTTTTGATGACAGTATTATATGTAGGGTAAATGTCCATTTTTCCCCGGGAGTAACAGTAAAAGAGTATTGAGTATCCGGAAGTCACTTGATAAGCATATTTACCCTGAAAATTTCTAAATCGTAGTAAATTTACCCTCCACCATTTTAAACGTTAACTTTTACTGTTAAAACTTACTTTTTGGCCCATCGATGCTGACGTGGCTCTATCATCATGTACATGTAATCATTTTAATGTCAATTTTTTTGTGAAAGTAACCACCAAGGAGTTTTTTACCCCGAAAGTAAACATCACTTTGAATAACGGTTCGGATAAATTTGCTACAATTTGGATACTTTCAGAGCAAAATGCTCCTTCAGGGTTACTTTCAGGACAAAAATGAACATTGAAATGATGACATAAACATGGTGACAGGGCCACATTAATATCGGTGGGTCAAAAAGTAGGTTTTAACGGTCAAAGTTAACGTTTTAAACGATGGGAATAAATTTGCTATGATTTGGACACTTCCAAAAAAATATACTCCTTAAATTGCTTTCGGATGCTCAATACTCCTATACAGTTAGTTTTAAGGTAAAAATAAACCTTATCCCATTAAATATAAGAGAATAGAGAGTTTCGGCCAAAAAAAAAAAAAAAGAGAATAGAGAGTTAAAAATTATGACATTAATAAAAGTAACATGGAAAACAACTAAGAGACAGACAATGGCCAGCTAGTTTTGTATGTAGGACCGAACACGATCCATCGTCTCATGGATTAAGTACGAAGCAGTAGAAAACGATAAAACTTCTACTGACAAAGAAAAGAAAAGAATGAAAAAAAGAGAGTGGAAAAATTATGAAATGAATAAAAGTAACGTGAAAAGAAATGTTAATTAGAGAGGCAAAATGGATATGTCCCACAAAAGACAGAGATAGGACAATAGTGTCATTTTCCTTAAACAATACTGCCTCCGGTCCTATTTATAAGAACCTGACAGCCAAAACACGCTTCTTAAGAAAACATATAAAAATAATTAAATGTGTTTGGAATATACATCTTTTTCCAATATTACTCTTATTTATGATGAGTCTATTAAGAGAGAGATGTATATGAGAATCAATAAATATGAAAGAGAATTAGGGGCAAAATAGGAAAAAATGCATTAAATGATGGGAGAATGTAAGGTAGGCTCTTATATTTTGGACTAAATCAATTCAAATTTTGAGCTCTTATAAATAGGACCGGAGGGAGTAGTTGTCATCTTTTTTCATCCTTATCTCTCTCTGTTTTTTCTTAATATTAATTGTAGGTCCCATAGAAGCAAAATAATTAAGGTTAGATGCCATAAAATCTCAATTTTTTTTTTTGAAAATGAGTCAAAATGACATTAATCATAAAAAATATTACATGCAAGTACAAATACTAGGATAATAAAATAGGTCAGCCCTCATGTGTTGGGGCATAAAAGGAGAGAAAAATACAGATAAGCTTCGAAAAGCTTTAATAAGGCTAGCAATATCTCTGCTAACCACATCACCAAGTGCCTGCAATGAAGGTTGTGGAAGATGTAGCGAGTGTTTGAAGGAGGTTATATGCAGATCCTGGGTCCCATTGCAAAAGAAAGGGCAACGGACTATCCATAACATAGAAGCCCGAATACATTTGAGCTGAAAGAGAGCATCTCCATGAATCTTCCTGGTAAAGGACAAGTTGATTATTGATTGCTTCTGGAAACAGATCCCTATGTGAAGACCTCTCTGTGCGCTAATCTGATTCCTTTCCACAAGTATCATCCATCCATTCCGAAGCTTAAAACCATCCTCATGTCTTTGCATGTGAACCTGCGAAAAAACACCATCCGGAGCATCCTGGGAAGCCATATTACAAAAAGATTCGGTTGCTAGCACTTCACGAGAGACACTTTTGATTGTAGGAATGGAATTGCCATGCAAAATGGAGTTTCGCCTCATCCATATTACATTTAAGAAAACAACAATTTGATGAAGAACTTCTTGGTGATTATCCTTATGCAGGTTGATCAAGATAGTTTTAATCCAACTCAGAAAATCATCAAAGGAGGTAGCATGGATTCGAATATTGAGGCAGTGAAACCACAACCCTCGTGTAAATGGGCAGCAACAAAATAGATGGAATAAAGTTTCATTACATTGACATCCAAAGAGGCAAGATCCTTGAACTGGTAAGTGGTGATGTCGGAGCACATCATAAGATGGAATGGCTTGGTGAAATAGTTTCCACAGAAAGAGAAGATATTTTCTCGGAAGAGGGATTGACCATAGGAAAGGCCAGAAATCATCCCGAGCACCAGCAGGACGTTGAGAGCACAAAATCCGATAGCCCTGTTGAGCGGTGTACTTGCCGGAATGGTGAAGCTTCCATATAATTCGGTCGGGGTTCCCGTATGCAGAAATTGGCATTCTCAAAATCATACCCGAGGTTGTCTGATCATATAGGGAGGTAACTAGATTGGAGTTCCATTGAGAGCCATTCCAACCCGAAGAAGTATGCTCTAACAAATCTGCTACCCTCGGGTTATCAACCAAAGGAGCAGAGCTATGCTGCAAAGGCCACCACAGAGGGTGGTTGAGAGGGATAGAGGTACCATTACCTACAGACCATTGAAGATTGGGTATTATCATATCAGAAATTTGAAGAAGATTCTTCCAGAGCCAAGAAGAGTTGTAAGGCTTCCGAAGGACCTCTTCTTTTGACCAATCCACATACTTGACTTGGAGGGACTGACCCAAGAAAGATGATTGATGGGAGGATATAATTTGCCAAAGCTGTTTTGATGCCAGAGACTTGTTAGTCATAAACATCGATCGAATACCTAGACCTCCCTCTTTAATGGGCAGAAAAAGTGTATCCTTCTTTGTGAGATGCATTTTCTTCGAGTCGCCTGTTTGACCCCAGAAAAAATTAATACATCTGGAATCAATTGCATCACATATTTTTTTTGGGAGAATGACAGAGGACATGATATGAACATTAACCGATGACAGGACAGATTTGATAAGTTGAAGTCTTGATGCTTGAGAGAGTAATTTGGCTTGCCATGCAGACATTCTTCTTTCAATCATATCAAGAACATGATTATATAAATTTGATTTGCTCCTACCAGGATCAATCCATGTACCCAAATACTTCCCCAAACGTGATTCAAATTTGATCCCCAGCTTCTGTGAAAATTGCATCTTGACTCTATTAGCCACATTTGGGCTAAAAATAAGAGAAGATTTCCTGAAATTAATCTCCTGTCCAGACCATTCACAGAATCTATCTAATGCAGACTTAACCACATCAACAGTATCTTGAGTAGCCTCAAAAAAGAAGAGAGAGTCATCTGCATATAAAAGATGGGAGATCGGCGTTGCTGTTCTACAAATTTGGATCCCTTTCCACTTATTTTGCATTTCAAGGTGGGAAATGATGCATGAAAGGATATTGGCAGACAATATGAAGAGGTAAGGGGAAAGAGGATCACCCTGTCTGACTCCTCTAGAAGGAGAAAAAGAACTTGACAAGCTTCCATTAAATAGAACCTGGTACTGAACAGATGAAACGCATTGATGAATTAAGTTTATCCACTTCCTTGGAAAATTCATTCTCTCCAATACTGCATCTAAAAATTCCCAGGATATTTTATCAAAGGCTTTGGAGAAGTCAATCTTAAGAGCAGCTAATTTCTTTCTACCCTGACGAGAAGAATGTATTTGGTTCATTAAGTCACCCGCAATAAGGATATTATCAGAGATCAGCCTACCCTTGAGGAAAGCACTTTGATTTGGAGCTATGTATTTTTGCAATAGAGGCTTCATTCTGTTAGCCAAAGCTTTTGATATGATCTTGTATATGACATTACACAAACTGATTGGTCTGATGTCTTTCAGAGAAGTAGGCTTATCAACTTTTGGAACAAGGGTAATGATGGACTTGTTGAAATCTTTTAGCAAAAATTCAGAGTTCCAGAAAGCACTGACCATTGAGAAGATGTCATTTTGAACAAGAGACCAGTTCGTTTGAAAAAACCTAGCATGATATCCATCAGAGCCCGGAGCACTATCTTTTGGCAGAGAAAAAGTCGCTTCTTGAATCTCCATGATGTTTAAAGGTAGCAGAAGAGACATGTGCTCCTCTTCAGAGATTTCAGGGACAGGGATGTGCCATAACTCTTGAAAGTTCCCATGCTACATGGATGTTCGGCTATAGAGGTTTCTAAAATAGGAGAAAGCCATTTGCTGAAGTTCTTCTTGATTGTCAATCCACGAGTCATCTTCCCTTTGAAGGCATCGAATTAAGTTTGAATTATGCCTTCTGTTAACAATGAAGTGAAAATACTTGGTGTTCCTTTCACCTTGAGTTTGCCACTTAATTTTTGCTCTTTGTTCCCAAAAACTATTCTCACAGTCGTATAGGAATTCCAATTCATTCCTTGCTTCATTTATGGCTTGTCTGATGTTCTGTGGAATATGGTGAGATGATAGGGTGAAGGCAGACGATAGTTGAAGGAGCTTGTCTTCTCCCATGCGAATTCTATTAGAAATGTTGCCCACTTGCTGCTTACTCCACGACGATAATGAAGAAAGGGTAGATGAGAGCTTACATCTTAGGAGAAAACCTGGTGAGCCTTTCCTAAACTGATTCCAGGAAGTCTGAATGATCTCATGGCATTCTGGGAATTTGAACCAGAGATTCTCAAACTTTTTGATTCTAGATTTTTTAAAGATTGGGTCTGTCGAAAGAATGAGAGGGCTGTGATCAGAGGCTGCAATTCCTGAAGCCTGAACATATGTACCTGGAAATGTAGTTTGCCATAACAGATTAGAGAAGGACATGTCTATTTTTTCAAGGCATTCTTCATCTCCCCCTCTTTTATTTGTCCATGTAAAAGATGATCCTTGTTGATGGACCATAATCAAATTTGAACTGTCAATACATTCCTTGAAAACCTGTAAGCCTGAGTTTGACCCAGTTTTGCTCAATTTGTCCTCCTCCGAGAAAATTTGATTAAAATCACCGATGAGAAGCCAAGGTTTTGTTATGGTTTGAGCAGTTGTTTTGATCCAATTCCACAGGATGAAGCGATTTGCTGAAACAGGGGGACCATAAACAAAAGTAATATAGTAGGAAGACTGAGTCATCTGAGCATTGATTTCCATATGGCAGTAGTACGGAGATAGATCTCTGGCAGAAACATCAAAATCATTCTTCCAGACTACAATTGTACCCCCTCCCCTATTGGCTGCATCAGTACCAACATAATTCCCGAACCCCATAGATGAAAGAGACTTAGCAGCCTTAGAAACACTTATTTTCGTTTCAGATAGATGAATGAAATCAGGGTCATGAGACCCTACGAGTCTCCTACACCTTTGGACTGCAGTGGCCTTCTTAAAACCACGGCAATTCCAGCTAATTACCTTCATAGCTTGCGATTGTGCAACTGTCCAAAACCTTAGCAAGAGAGGGATAACCCTTAAAGGTTGAAAAACCTTTCATGCCCAACAAAAGATGGCATATTGTCTGTATATACCATAGCACATGTAAAAAGTGAACAGTGGTTTCAATGCTGGAAGCCGTAACAAGAAAGTTGGCATCCCATGATTATGTGTGATGGACACCACATGCAAAAAGTGAGAAAGTTTGCATGCAAAGAGAACTTTCGGTGCTAAAGGCTCTTTCGTCACATGGTTATCTTTCTCGTTTCGTCTTTTGTTGGTAAAAGTTCAAATGCTTTCTGAGTGCCTTTGACAAAAGAAACCTGCAGAAAGGACAAAGTGAATAGTGGCTTCACCGCTGGAAGCCAAAACAAGAAAGACCCAAAGAATGGAGAATGGCAACGGTGGCCGACCGGGGGTGGTCGACGGGTGGAAAAAAGCAACGGAGGTGGGGAAAAAACGAAGGCAAACGGCAAACAGATCCACCAATAACAAAGCTTTAAACGGCTGGTAAAACTCAAGAGGTTCGAATGTCGGACCTTCAACCTTCAACAATGTCAAACCTTTGATCTTCAGCAATGGCTAGCTCTGGCGAATGGGGTTTTAAACGAGAAAACGACGAATGGCAAGAGAACAACTTCAACTCCAACTTTGAATGCAGAACGGTGAGAGACTCCGGCATCGTTGAACGACCCACCCCCAGGTCAAATAGAAAGAACAAAGCAATCAAGAATAAGGTTCATCACTTGAAGCTTAAACAAGCAAGGCCCGGCGACGACGGAGAGCAGAGTTGCACAGCAGACGAAAGGCGGCGGCAACCCCCTGGACGGTGGACTTGTGCGTGCCTCGGACGGTGGACTTGTGCGTGCCTCAAACGATCGTTCGTTGAGGCTGGTGCAGCGGAAGAGAAACAAGCTTGCAACGTTCTAGCTCAGATCTGGAGTAAGTAGGCAGGCGGCGGCGGCGGCTGTCCGAGACGATAGCAGAGCAACACGTACAGTTTTGGTGGTGTTAGATCTGAGATGGAAACACGACTTAAAATGCAGAAATAACAGGGGGAAGAGTCAACAAAGAAACTGGCCGCAAGATGAAAGCAAGTCACGATCAGAAACAGCAGAGGGAGGGAAGAAATCTGGTTCGTGGTTGGAGGCACAAGAAAGACGACAAACTCGTCGATTTGGGTGGTGTTCATTGACGGAAGATGCGGAAGACGAAGTTGAAGGTGAGATCGATGATTAATGGTGGTGGAAAACGAATTTTTCGTTCAAGGAGATGAGGCTGAGACTGATTAGATGAGATGGAAGTTTGGTGAAGGAAGGGGGAACTTCGCCGGAGTTCTTCCACACAGTCTCCATGACTGTGTAGTGTCAACACCCCCAAGATCTCGGTAACAACCCTTGAGTGGGGGAACTTAGTGGGAGACCCTTGAGTCAAGAACCCCATAAAATCTCAATTAAAATGTGGTCTCTAGGAACTTAAGTATGATTATATTTAAAATTGAACGTACTCCTCTGATCCTATTTATAATGCAGAGAAAGAAGGTTTTATTTTGTCCTATATATAAGTCATCTCATTAGATATTTCATATGAATATATAAGTTTACATTTAATTTATCATGGCTTGATGGTGATTGGTGAGATTGCTTTCCTTTCATCTCTTGAAACGTGAGTTCGAGCAGGCGACAGCAGCAAGAAAATTAATGAAGTTTATGGTTTTCCTTGGTTTATATAAAATATAAGTGAACCATTTTCTCCTCATCAACCACCCCCTTTCTCTCACCTCCTCATCTTCTTCCCCCAGCCCAGATACCTCACTCCCTTCCCCTTCCCTCCAGCTCACCATGAAGCACATCTCGGCCTCTGCACCGCCTCACCTTCGACGTGACCACTCCTCCGATCTCTGCCTGATGCGGCGGCAGTTTCTCCACCGTCGTGAGATCGTACGGAGGGATGGTGGTGGCTTACGGGCGGCGCAGGCCATGGCCGGTGATGATGATGCAGAACGGGGAAGGGGAAAAGGGAGATGAAAGGGAATATAGAGAGAGGGGAAGGGAGGATTTAGAAGAAGAGAAGAGAGAAAGAGGTAGAGTAAGAAGAAATGAGAAAGATAGAGAGAGAGACAGGGGTAAGGAAAACTGATATTATTATTTCAAATTCATAAGACATACAAAGCAAATAGTTGAGGTGCTATTTATAGGCCTCAACCAAATCCTAGGAATTGATGACAGAACATTCTAGAGATGCAAATCATAATTAATGTTTATTGATGACAATCAAATCAAACTAAAACTAGAACTAAATGCGAATCATAATTAATACTAATTAATAACAATCAATTCAAAATGAAAACAAACTATTTCTCTAATAATGATAATTATAGATAACCTCTAGGAAATTCCAACAAATAATAATTTCCTAATTTCCATATCCCATCATTTCTCCCCTGCTGGAAAAAACTCGGCTCCCGACGAGTTGAGAGAGATGTGTCAATCTTGGGAGGGAATGACAATCAAAGCGATGTATTCATCTGGGAATCCCTTCCAACAAGTGAGATACCAGAAGAGAAAACCATTACAAGCAGCTTAATAACATTGAATCTCTGGAAAACCTTTCCAACAAATGAGATAATCAAAGATAAACCCAAGAGAAGAGTGAACTTGCGAAAACTTCAATGCGGCATTTTTATTTGGATGCCCTCTCCAACATGTAAGGTACCAAAAGAGAGAACCCTTGATAGAGTGGCTAGTTTGATCATTGAGAAAATTTGGAAAGCCTTTCCAATAAACAAGGTATTGTTGGAGTGACTTGTTCAACAAAGGAGTACTGAATTTGGCCGATCAAGAACGTTAATAAGATAAGGTTGTAGTTTAATAATCTTAAATGCTCATAGTCTCAATTAAGGAATGAGTTACTTTCATTGGTGCGGTGTAGGAGACATACTTACCAAGTATAAACTCCTCACTTTTAAAGTCAACATGATTAGTGTTATCGCTAATAACAATCTTATGATCAAGCTGATCTTTGATGGCCATAATTTGAGTAGGGGTTACTTGTACTTGTGTAGATTGAACGTCTCGATCCTTACTAGAATAATCTTGATCTTTGACTAAAATGAGGTTAGAGTCTTCACAGATCACAAGATTATCCAACGGTAACTGTTGTGGGACAGGTACTGGAGAGGTTACTTCAATTATATTAATGGGTTCCACAGCCGGGGGGAACATTTCTATTAAAGCTAAAATTGCATCTTTTGCATTTGAAGAAGGATTTTCAACCTTAGTAAATTTCCTCATTTGGGATGAGGTCTCTTTCCTTTCAGCTCTCAACTCACGCAATGAATCTTGCATCTCTTTAACCTTAGTCATTATGTCATCCAACAGTCGTTGGTTTTTAGCTTCAGCTTTATAATGTTCCATGGCGGCCTCATATTCTTCTTTATCTTGGCGTCGTTTCTGAACGGTTTTAACATACTTGTAAAAGGCTTCATAATCTTCCTCAGCTTTGCAACGTCTTTCAACCCTTATATAATCTTCTTCAACTGCACGTGGGAAGAATTTAGGGTGGTGATAACATTCTTCTTCTTCGTATTGATGGTTGTCAACGTAATGATATTGACGACGGCCGGTGTAGTCATATTGTTGTTGATAATTTGGGTACTCATATCGGTATTCATCATCTTCATATCTTCGATAGCTTTCATAATCATGTCGATGCTGAATATACCAAGGCGGAGGACCATATTTGCATCGACATTCTCGACATGGGCACCCTTTAAAGCCCATAGTTACAAAGGAATAGCATGTCTCTTGAGGTTTTAGGGTGGTTCTAAAGACTTAGAAAAGGCTCCCAAGTTGACTTCACCAAAAAGGTAAAAACCCTACTTAAAAAGCCTAACCCTTAGGGAACTCTACAGTCCGCAGGGATTATTCTAGCTAAATAAGTAACAACCTGAGCGAGATCTTCACAGTAGCCTCAGAGGGTACAACCCTGCAGGGAAACCGTTAGAAATCTCTACTAACCTAGGGTAGAATGAGACCCGGGTATAATGCCGAATTATGGTAACAAAATGCTTATAAAATTACAAGAAATAAATAAGAAAAACAAAATAATTCAAACAATAAAAGGCTTTTTTTTCCACACCTTCTTTCTTTTTTTTTTGTTCTCTCAACTTTTTTACTCCTTTTTTTCCTAACTTTTTTTTACGGCAATTTTTTTTTTGCCTTTTTTTCAACTTTTTTCTTTTTGCTTTTTTTTTTCTAGAATAACAAAATGAAATTAGGGAAAAAGACAAATAAATACCCTCTAATTTGCAAAATCCCATTAACAACTTCATGATAGGTATTAACAACTTTATGATAGGTTGTTGTGTTGTTAATACCTATCATAAAGTTGTTAATGGGATTTTGCAAATTGGAGGGTATTTATTTGTCTTTTTCCCATGAAATTAATAGAAAAAGAAAAATTACCAAATGATGCCTTGTGAGAATAAAACGTGAAACTTCCTCTGAAAGGTGATTCTTGTGTGTGAGGAGATCCAAAATTGTAGAGATCACGAGAGCTTTAGAAGGCTTTTAAAATTTTGAGAATTGATTTTGAAGGCTTATGCGAGCAGAAGGGAAGTGGAACCAGGCTCTGGTACCAATTGATGCAGAATGGGAAGGGGAAAAGGGAGATGAAAGGGAATATAGAGAGAGGGGAAGGGAGGATTTAGAAGAAGAGAAGAGAGAAAGAGGTAGAGCAAGAAGAAATGAGAAAGATAGAGAAAGAGACAGAAGCAAGGACAACTGATATTATTATTTCAAATTCATAAGACGTACAAAGCAAATAGTTAAGGTGCTATTTATAGGCCTCAACCAAACCCTAGGAATTGATGACAGAACATTCTAAAGATGCAAATCATAATTAATGTTGATTATTGATGACAATCAAATCAAACTAAAACTAAAACATTCTAGAAACTAGAACTAAATGCGAATCATAATTAATACTAATTAATAACAATCAATTCAAAATGAAAACAAACTATTTCTCTAATAATGATAATTATAGATAACCTCTTGAAAATTCCAACAAATAATAATTTCCTAATTTCCATATCCCAGATGATGATAAGGATGATGAAGGTTGTGTTGAATGTTGACAAATTAATAAACAATTACATGGTGGTGGTTTTCAAATTAATTGTTGTGTGTTTTAAATCTGATCATGGCTGTGGAAGAAAAACATGGGAGGGAGGCATTGACGCATAAGGCCAGGAGAAGAGAGAAAGGGAGTAGCTGGTGCTGAGGAGGAAAAGGGTAAAATGGTATTTATAATTTTGAACATAATCAAATTCAAGTCCTAAGGATCTCATTTTAATTTAGAGATTTTGTAGAACCTAACCTTAATTATGTTGCTTTCACGGGACTATACTTAATTTTCACCTTTTTTTTTAATTTCCACAGCATAAATTAATCATCAATCTTTTTTTTTTTACTTGCATAGCTGTCTAGCCGCCTCCAGCTGTAATTTACAAATTATTAAATAAGTTAATTAAATAATGGGCTAAAAACAATATTGAACAAAATATTTTGTTTGATGGTCTATCTTGTTTGCAGCTATCAAACAAACAAACGAAAAAAGTTTATCCATTTTAAAGGAGAGTGAAAACTTTTTATTATATATATATATATATATATCTACACACACATATAGTTAGGGTTAAGACAGTTTTTAACCTTTAAACTTTCATTTAATTTTGGTTTTGATCTCTGGAATTCAAAATTGGTAGTTTATTTTGATCCTTAAACTTTCAATCAATTTTGGATTTTGTTCCTAAACTTAACATTGTTGCTTTTGGTCCATCAATTTTTAACCATATATAATCATCAGTCCTTAATTTTTCAAGTTTTGTTTAAAATTCAGAGAGTAAAACCAAAATTAAGCAAAAGTTCAAGCACTAAGACCATATTTGACCGAAGACCAAGACCAAAATTGACCAAAAGTTTAAAGGCTAAAACCACCAATTTTAAAATTTAAGACCAAAACTAAAATTGAATAAACATTTAATAGGACAAAAAATTATATGTTATTCTAACTAATCATCATCTTAATTGAACATAAAAGGGGGCAAACCGAGACACATGAACTCAAAAAAAAAATGGGGGGAGATAATTTTTAATATTATTACGTTGTTAATTAGTTCAGAAGGAAGAATAAATCGAACTTTGAATACAAACTTCAATTCTATAACAAGAAAATTAGAAGGGTTAAGGCCTAGGGCGTTTAAGATGAAAAGAAAAGGGGATAAAGATTCGAATACGGATACTTTATCTCAATTTGTTTAATTACTGGCAAAAAAAATTGTTTAATTATTGATTCATTCAGTTTAACAGTATAAAATTGCTAATTGTGTCAAAAAGTTAAGGTAGCGATCATTGGTTTAATTACTATCATAAAATATGTTATGATTCTGTCTTCAATTCAAAAGCATTTAAATGATAACAATAAGTACATGATAATTAAATCAAGTGAAAACTTAAATGGATATATGGACGTGATGTACTAAGACTTACGAGAGTGTATGTGATCCAAATTAGTGAGCACGTTAATAATTTAAGCAAAGCATCAATTATAAATTCACATGTCATATATGTTTCAAAATGAGCTGAATACAAGAAAGGCATCATTTGATCAACTTGTTTCACTATAATCATCACACAAAAAACATGTTTTTACTGAAAATAAGAAAAACATAAAACCTCATAAGTTTTATCTTAAAATTTTTTGAATTTCTAATTTTTCCCATAATCAATACTCCTAAGCTACCCGGTTAAAATTGAAGTATACTCATTTGATTCTATTTATATGGTAGAGAGAGAAAGTTTTATTTTGTTCTATTTATAAGGTATCTCATTGATTTTTTTCATATGAATGTACAATTTTATCTTTCATTTATTAAGTGTTGATTTTATTTTTATATAGTATGGTGGATATTAAATAGAAATAAAATTAGAACACTGTCTCATTATTAATGAAGTTTAAAGTTTTCTTTGATCTATAAAATATGCTAGAAGTACATTAAAAAAAAAAGGAGCATTGGAGCATAGAAGTATTATATTATTGAGTTAATTAGATAAAGTTTCTTTCAATTTTTTTTTCTTTTCTTTTATTTATTTATTTGTTTGAATGGGGCCTATGGGAATTTAAGTTTCGAGGAAACTAAACTCTTGTTCCAGGCTGCATCAAAGTGGCTAGTAGAAAGTGAAAACATCTAAGGGTCCATTTGATTCGCTGATTTCAAAGGCCGGAAAAGGAAAATCAGACAATTCCATAAGCCAAAGCGTGTTTGGTTGTCGAACTTCCTGGGAAGCTGATTTTCGGCGGCGCTCCAAATTCCTTTAACCATGGGAAAATGCCTTCCCACCAAAATAGGCGTCAACCTGTTTTCCTTCATTCATCGGAAAGCAAAAAAGACATCTATACCCACCCTCTGTGTTCCAGATCTCTCATTACCTCTCTCTCTACCTCTCAAAAAATAGTCGATCGTATATATGGGTGACAGAAACTTTGACCCTCCATGACGATGACGAACCTTGTTTGGGTGGTGATGCCGAATCCGAATCTTGTTCGGGTGACGGTGCCGAATTGATTCTGGGTGTTGTTATGGCCGCTGTAGTTGGGTGTTCAACAATGGAAATTGCCAATGTCGGAGAAGAAGGGGGAGGGGAATTCGAACTGGGTTTCTGATACAGAGTGTGCTATAATTATAAATCAAAATCAATCTATATTTCAGTTGCTGTTCAAACTTCCTAAAGGGAGTAAAGTGGGTTTGTTAATTTTTAACAAATTTGTGAAAGCAATGGTCAAAATATGCGTCATGGAGATTGGAGAGTATGAGTGAGATTATGCAGAGTTTGATGCAGGTAAATTCGAATGTAAGTAATTAAAATCGAGTGTGAGCAATTAAATTCGAATTTGGATACTCAAATTCGAAATTGGCCACTCACTTTCGATTATGACAATGGCCAAAATCGATTTTGGCATACTAAAATGGATTTTAGAATGACCTGAACGTGAAATTGAAACAAATATTTGAAAATCATATCTTTAATTAATTGAGATAAACTTGATACCCTATTTTTATTGTAGGAACACAATCACTACTACAGAAATATTCTATTGCAGCGCAACAATAGCAGCGCTTGCAAAACGTAAGTGATGGGATAGGTATAATATGACCTATACCAGCGCTTTTAAAAAGAAGTGTTGGCATAGGTATAAGCATATACCAGCGCTTAAGCGCTGCTATAGGCCCCTGTAATTTAAATTTTCTTTAAAAAATTATCTAAAACCAATTTTAAATAAAATTTAAATCACAGGAGCCTATAGCAGCGCTTACTATAGTAAGTGATGCTATAGGCCAAAATAGGTAGTTTTAAATTTTTTTCCTTTTTTAAAATGAATTAGTATTTTTAAAATTGGTTTTAGATATTTTTTAAATTAAATTTAAATCACATGGGGCCTACATAGGCCTAAATAGGTATTTTTAAATTTTCTTTCCTTTTTTAAAATGAATTAGTATTTTTAAAATTGATTTTAAACATTTTTTAAATAAAATTTAAATGACATGGGGCCCTATAGCAGCGCTTAAACGCTGCTATAGGCCTAAATATGTATTTTTAAATTTTCTTTCCTTTTTTAAAATGAATTAGTATTTTTAAAATTGGTTTTAGACATTTTTCAAATAAAATTTAAATGTGAGGGGGCCTACATAGCCCTAAATAGGTATTTTTAAATTTTCTTTCCTTTTTCAAAATGAATTAGTATTTTTAAAATTGGTTTTAGACATTTTTTAAATAAAATTTAAATGACATGGGGCATATATAGGCCTAAATAGGTATTTTTAAATTTTCTTTCCATTTTTTAAAATGAATTAGTATTTTTAAAATTGGTTTTAGATATTTTTTAAATAACAATTAAATCCCAGGGGTCTATAGCAGCGCTTAAGCGCTGCTATAGGCCTAAATAAGTATTTTTAAATTTTCTTTCCTTTTTTAAAATGAATTAGTAATTTTAAAATTGGTTTTAGATATTTTTTAAATAAAAATTAAATCCCAGGGGGCCTATAGCAGCGCTTAAGCGCTGCTATAGGCCTAAATATGTATTTTTAAATTTTTTTCCTTTTTCAAAATGAATTATTATTTTTAAAATTGGTTTTAGAAATTTTTTAAATAAAATTTAAATGACATGGGGCCTGCTATATGCCTAAATAGGTATTTTTAATTTTTTTTTTCTTTTTTAAAATGAATTAGTATATTTCCCTCCCTCTCTAATTTCACAATCAGTGTTATATTTCTTACCCCGCCTAATTTTCTACATTATTTCCCTCCATCTTATTTTTCACTCCCCATTTCCCTCCACGCCATTTTTCACTCTCTACTTTTTTGAAACTCATTTGTGACATTGTTGCTCCTCCCTCACTAAACCCTAGATTCCTCTCTTCTCCCTCACTCAGGATTATTTCCCTTTCTCTCTTCTCTTTTCCTTGCAAACCCGACCCTTCCCCTTTCATTCTTCATCATTGTCTCCTTCCTTCCCCAAACCAGATCCCATCTTCTCCTCCATCCTTCTTCAGCTTCTTCAGCGTGAGGGCAGAGAGAGAGGGGGGTTATGCGAGAGAGAGATCAGAGGAAGAGATGGGGGAGCTCGCCTTCTTCATCACCGTTTTCGCTTTTCCTTCTGTAGTAAGCGGTCCAGTAGTGAGAGAGAGAAGGATTGCAGGACTTCGGCGCAGGCGTCGAGGCAGAAGGACGGCCGGAAATTTGCCTGCAAGATCGAGTGATTTTTGGTTCGATTTCTCCTCCCGTTTTCTCACGTATGTTTTCCTCTTTCTTTGCTTCTGGCTTTGTTTTCGTTGGGGCTGAATTCTTTCGGGTGCTTCTACAGATTAAAGCATGTTAAGAGTAGTTCAATTGATGATCTAAGCTTGAAAATCGCCGTTGAGTGATGTTTATGGGCATTTTCATGTTTATGTTCTTAAGTGGTCTCTGCCCTTTTCCTTAAATCTTTGAAATTTTTTACTGTAGCAGGGGCAATATGTATGAACTTGGATTAGGATTATATTAGAGTTCTTTGTGGTCATTATATGATTTATCTTTTTGTGCTGCAATTGGGATTGTGAATCTGAAATGTGCTTCTTTGCTTCTAGCTTTGTTTTAGTTGTAATTGAAATGGTTAGTTGAAATTTGGACCTCCTTAGCAACTGAACATATGAGATTTTTAGGATTTAAAGCCTTGAAAACAAAAATGGACGGATAAGAACTCTAATGCAGATTAAAGTTAAAAATTGGTATGATGTGTGTTTGTTGTGGGCTGTGATTCTTGAATGCGTTCTTAGTGCTCTGTTTTGTCGGGGTTAAATCAGGGGTTGTGTTCTTGCTTGTGGCTGGCTGAATGATTAATTGCAGGGATTAAGTAGGAAGCTGATCAATATGTGAATGAAGTAGCATTTAATGAATTGACTTATGTGAATCTTCAACTGAATCCTGAGAGATATACTGATTACATTGGTCAATCTGCAAGAAGGATATGAGAGATCTAAGAATTTTATATGGCTTCCATATTTTGATATTAAATATAAGTTATTATACTTTGCCTTTTGCAGGTATGTGAGTTGGACTTAATATTCAATTTCCACAAGGTTTGTGAACTTATCACCTGTTACTCTTTTACAGTTATTGGTGATTATCAACTTTAAATGTTAATGCAATATATTTATATTTTAGGTCAATGTTTTTGTCCCTTGAGTATTCTAATTTCTAACTGGTATCATATGAATTTTAAAGCTTGGGTGTTGACTGCCAAGTTAACAGTCAAATAAGAAGCTGATGGCGCTACATTGACAGAACTTACGGTTTATAATATACATGATATTAAGTACATTACAAATTAGAAGTTGAAATGCGTTTCAGTGCAAAGTTAAGTTAAAGGACCAAATGAAATGCATAAATTCAATGGGCCAAAACACTACTATTACCTGCTCTTTTGATTGATAAAGTTAGCTCCTGTCTGATTTGTTCTTTGTTTTGTTTATGATGGAAGGCCTATTATATACTTGACGAACTTCCAATTGCTGGTGAGCTTCAAGAGTCCAGCAAAAAAACAGTTGCACGGTTGATAATTGCTGGTGAGCTTCAAGAGTTCAGATCTTGCTGTTTTGAGTTTTGAATCTCTTTATTTGGTTCCCACTTCTCTTCTGTTTGGTCTTCAATTTCTTTTATGTATATGTTGATGAGATGTCTATTGCTGGTGGCCCAGTTGCCTCCGAAACACTTAGACTTTGAGTATTGGTCTTAAATGGAATTTTAGTAGTGTGGAATTTGTTTAATTTATGTTGGGACAGATTTTCCTTATTTTATTTGATGTTGCTATTAAACATAATTATAATTTGTACTATCATTAAAAGTTATGCCAACATATTATTATATTGTTCTAGTACTATCAATTTTTTAAAAGAATATGAGCGCCTAGATGAGTAGAAAGTCCAGAGCCTTTAAAATTATCATTATTCTTATGCAGATTTGATGATATTTTTTTAATTTTCATAGTTTTTCGAATCTTTTGAGATTTAAATAACAGTTTACAGTACCTTGCATGAAGTATAACACTTTGAGAGAAGCGGGGAGTGGTGTTTTTGTGTCTTGGGATATATTTTTTTTTTTATGTTAATAACTATATGACTGATTTACTTATTTCACATACATACTACTTAACCTTGCTTTAAACTCATCTCTACAATTTGTTTTTCTTCTTCGGTTCATTCTCCTCTTTCCCTTCTTTTTTTTCTTTCTCTCATGCCTTTACCCCATTTCTTCTTTCTATTAATTTGTTGCTCATTATGTTTAGTTTGGGTGTTCAAGATTGAGATTTTGTGTTAAGTTCAGTATACCTGCATTAGATGTGTGTATAAATTTATCTTAATTAAAAGGATACAAATTGCATAAAGACATGTCCTTTCCAATATGTTCTTGACAGTGATGGAACCTTAAGCATGAGTAAGTGATTTTAATTATGTAATTTCAAATATATGTTATTAGTATATAGTAAATATATTTGAGAGAGACTTTGATTTCTAGAATGTTTAGTGAATTTACATGTTTTAATTTACTTAATTTTCCATTGTTCTTTCTAATTTATTTAATTGTTTATTTTTCTCTAAGTATATTACCTTATAATATATAGGAGTTAATTAATTAGAATGTTTGCTTTAATGTATTTGATCTCTGGATAAATGGTTTTTGATGTATATATGTTTTGGAAATGTCTGTAATTTCTAAATTGATGCAGGGATAAATAATTTTTTTTTTTAAAAAATAATACCTATAGCAGCGTTTATTCATAAGCGCTGCTATAAGTATTATTTTTTAAAAAAAAAAAATCACCTATTGCAGCGCTTAAGCGCTGCTTTCACATATTGCAGCGCTTAAGCGCTGCGATAGGTCACCTATCGCAGCGCTTAACAAGCGCTGCGTTAGGCTTAATAGCCTATAGCAACACTGGCTATTGCAGCGCTTATAAGCGCTGCTATAGGGCCAAAATAAGCGCTGCTATAGACATTTTCTGTAGTAGTGAATTTAAAAGATAACCTAGATTTGATTTCATATCCCAACAAAACATAATATTCATATTATTATATATTTTATCATTTATTTACTATTTATATTTTTTTAATTTTTTAAGACCAATTTTTGGAAATTTATAATAATTTTTAATTTTTATTAATTTAAATACATTTTATTATATATTAAAAATAATTATATTGTATTCATTATTGAATTTTTTAATTTAAATATAAATTTTATTAATAAAAAATCATTAGGGGCAATATGGTCATTTCCGCATATTTCTTACTTTTCTTACCATCATTTTCAATCAATCAAATATAAAATTTTTCATTCCATTCATGTGCCTATCAAATGTGCCAAACTTCCATTCCATTCATTTCCTTTTAATTCCATTCCATTAGAATATTTTCTGTAAACCAAACGGATTAAAATTATCCTAACTTTGATGACGTGCGCGCTGACATTGGCATTCATGTACAACTTGTTTTTTTTTAATAATCTTTTTAACTGAAAAAGAAATAATAATTTATTATAGGCTTGTTTGGCAAGACTGCGAGGCCACAGACTTTCTACTTCAAAATAATTTTTCCAGAGTTGTGGATTTCGGCATTTAACCTCTCTTTGATTTTGCTCCCGAAAAAAAAAACCTCTTTTTGATATTCGAACCTTTTTAAGGCTACATGTTTGTTTATTATAAAAAAATAAGGGATGCAGTGAGCTTAAAAAATTATAGAAACATGTTACTGACCTAAATGTCCTATATAAATTTAAAAGAAATGACAAAAATACCCCTTGACATAATTGTATAACTGATTACTGAATTCGGATAATGGATTATCAATTTTGGATAACGGACTATTAATATGTCTCCATCCATTTACCAACATTATAATTTTACCATTTTCTTTTTGTTTGTTACCAAAATTGTATAACAAATTACCAAATTCAAATAACGGATTACTAACTTTAGATAACAGATTACAAACATGTCTATATCCATTTATCAAAATCATAACTTTACCAACTTCTTTTTGTTTGTTACCAGAATTTGATAATGGTTTACCTACTTCGAATAAAGGATTACCAACTTCAAGGGGCATTTTTGTTATTTCTTTTAAATTTACAAAGGACATTTATATCAATGGCATATTTCTGTCCTTTTTTAAATTCACTGTATCTAACTGTCCATTACATATTTTGATAGTCTTTTTATGGAATTTTCCCCAAAACTTATGTGAAACTAACTTTTTTAAAAACATATATTAAAACATAGTAAAACACAATATACTAACTGATTTTTACCAACTTTAGTTTATAAAAACAATTAAGATCAAAGTTATTTTTATTTAATAAAAATATATAGACGTTGCTAATGTTCAACAAAACTGAGTGTGAAACGTTGAAATTAATGGCAGTGGGGTCCAATATAATTTTTTTTTTTCAGAAATAAAGATAAGGGTCTAGTATAGTTTATAACTATATGTAGCTAAATATCTTCACTAGGGAAAAAATAAGGCTTTTACCCACCATACCATCATCAAAAGTTGAAGCTTTTGAAATGGAAACCTATATGAACAGAAATCATTTTTTTTTTTTTTTTTGCCAGTGAACAGAAATCATGATAAAGCCTAAAGGTGAAAAGTTTCGAGGAAGCCTAATGTCGGTAACTGATTGGATCCCCATGCAATCATCAAAAGTTGAAGCTTGACGTGTTCCCCGACCTACCAAGTACCAACCATTCCTCCTATTTCTTTTCTAAGGAAAAAAATTCCAATACTATAACCATAAAAAGTTTAAATTGGAAAAAAAAAAGTAAAAAATAGGTGAAAAATACGCATTTTAAAATTTAATTGGCCGGAAAGGCATATATATGAGTATCAGTTGCCCCTAGGCACTAAACTATTTAAATAAGGATTCTTCATCGATTTTGCTATTTTAATTTTAATGATAATAACAAGTTTAATGAAAATTCATTTTATATAATCAAAGAAAAAAAAAGTTCAACAACATAATATTAATGGTAATAGTAGGGTGGGGGAGCATAATAATAATTGTGGTGGTAACAATAGTAGCCATGCACGTCACAATAGGGAGATTGGACTGCCTCTGGGTCATTCTTCTCCTCTTTCATGTCTTTGTCTTCTCCGTCTCCAACTGAAACTATCTCTGTACGACACAGCTTCCTCAGCTTCTTCACTGCATCTATTTCTCCCTTTATTATCATCTGCTTATCCTCCACTTCCACTCCTATTGACTCCACCCCTACCAATTATTATTCATAATCAATTAGCTCTTTAGTTAACAAGTGGTATCAGAGTATCATTGTTGTATGTTCGTGTTCGAACTATGCAGAAAACAAGTTCAAAATTCAAATATTTCCTCCGGCTCATAATATAAGTCACGTCAACTTGTTAATTCATCATAATCAAGAAATTATAGTTAGTTCATTCTGGAAGTTGGCTAACATTGTAGATCAAAGTACGTAGCATATATGTATGTAAACAAAAATTAAAAGAGTAGCATATATGTACATACCTTGAATTCCAGAGGCTATCTTCATAGCTTTCTGCTTGATCCTGTCCCCGTAGAATTCCACCTTCAACACTATTTTCTGTTAATAAAGTCAAAATGATCAGTCACAACTCCAAACTCAGAAATATCTCAAACCACAAATATCATAAGCGACACTTTATTCAAAGTACAAATAAAGTATATAAGTTCACGAGCTACATGTAAGGAAACAGACAGACAAGATTTTTCTCTGAGATATAAATAAAAAAAAATCAAAATCATAAGTTAAAATGAATATATATTAGCAGTGGTGATGATGAGTCCAAACCTTCATATTATTTGTGGAGGAAATTAAAGTGTGAAGGTTAGGGGAAGAATATTTGGTGGTGAAAATTAAGGTGACGATATATGTGTGTATGTGTGAGCGTAATATTCCAGAGGGGAGTTCGTTTACTGGAAGAGGTGAAGCCATGAAGTTTAATTTATAGCAAAAGATCAATGCATTCAAAGGCATGACGAAGACCGAGTCTTTGAACAAGATATACTCTAAAATTACTCACTAACCGTGTTAATTAATTTCCAACGCGTAAACTTTTTCTTCCTTTTCCTGGTCTAAGAAACACACACAGAACAAAAAACCTAATAATGGAAGCTACTTTTCATTTCCTTTTACTGGTAAGAAAACATAATAAAAGAGAAAAGAAAAGAAACTTTTTTTCCTTCCATAATATTTCGCACACGATCATCATTACTTTTCCCTCTCAACTTTTTAATACACTTTCTTTAATCTTAAAGGATATTTGACTGGCCCTCCTACGTATTGAGACTCTCTCATTCACTTCTCAATCGCAACCATTCATCTTTAACAACCATATCGCATTATGTATGCTTTCTCTTAAACTACGCCGTTTTCATGATGTTAGCAACAATTGGTCATGATTCGTGAAGCTTCTGGTTTCATTCTCTCTCATTCACTTCTCAATCGCAACCATTCATCTTTCACAACCATATCGCATTATGTGTGCTTTCTCTTAAATTACGCCGTTTTCATGATGTTAGCAACAATTGGTCATGATTCATGAAGCTTCTGGTTTCATTCTCTACTCACCTTCCTCCTAGGACTGTTCAATTACCGGGACGAAATCAGGAAACCTTTGTCCGAGTCCCTGTACCATAAGAAGGCCGGGACGTCATTTATGTCCCGGTCCCGGTATCGGTGTTGAAGGGATCTTGGACCCATCGGGACTGGGCCGGAACATGGACCAAGACCGGGACATCCCAATTCTCTTTGACACAATCTACCTTATCAAGAAAAAAAAGAGCACATGTGTATGTTTATACTTTAGTTACTAATAATATAATATAATTAATTTTTTAATATCACATATATATATTTATGTGTAAAAAAAGATTAATCATTCAATAACCATTCAGTCCAACAAATCTTTTTTAACTACTTATAAAGTCTCTAAAATATTATAACGAAACAAGACAACAACCATAAGTATATAAACATTAAAATTCAAAGCAACATCATTGTTCGGAAAAAAAAAAAAGAAATTCAAAGCAATAGTCAATAATTCAGCCATTCCCTACTTCTTCGATCCTTACTCTTTGTTAAGGATTGTGGTATGATGGAAAAGAAAAAAGATGTGTGCCTCTTAAAAGGTTAAACCCTAAACCTTAAATGATTGAGTCAATCAATTATCAATATAATTAAATGATTTTGTGAAGAAAGAGAAAAAAATAATATTTTGGTAGGGAATTGATTAATTAATTGAAAACAATAAAAGAATAAATGCATGTTGTATTAGAAAAAAATTAAATAAGCAACTATATTTATGGTACCGGGACGGAATCGGGAATCCCGGATATGTAACCATATCCCGGTACTATCCCGGTACCGTTGATCCCGATACCGAATCCCATTGGTTGCAGAAAATTCCAGTCTCAACAGGTTCGAGACAGGAACTTTTTAAACAGCCCTACTTCCTCCAATACATTGTCCCATATGGTGCTGGCAGGTTTCGTCCCTTGATGAAATTAATAATACTTCATCAGTTCCTAATTATAAGATCTTGTTGATTTTTTTGGAAAAATTAAGGATGCAAAATAAACCATTTAAAATTGTTTATATTTATCTTTTTTCCACAAAAATAATTTATTTTACTTATAAACTAACTTATAATCTAATTACATATAGCATATGTTATAAGGGTTAAATGTCATATTTGCCCCGGAAGTATGCATGGTGGATCACATCTATCCCGGAAGTTTTTTTGGGTCCAATTTTGCCCTGAAAGTGTGTAAAGTGGATCATATTTGCCCTTTACCGTTAAAAAATTGGACCAGAAAAAAAGGGTAAAGGGCCAATATGATCCACTTTGCACACTTCTGGGGCAAAATTGGACAAAAAAAACTTTCGGGGCAGATGTAATCCACCGTGCATGTTTCCGGGGTAAATATGATCTTTAACCCTATGTTATAATTTAGTGGTCTAATTTGCTTCCTTAACCTTCACAAAAAAAAGTCAACTTGATCTTATAATTAGGACCAGATGGGGTATTTTATTTTCAACTTTTAGTTTAATAAAGTGGCTTCTTAACACTCCAATCTTAATATTATTAATAAAAAAAATGATGAAATTAAATTTTAAATTCTGATGAAATATTTTCTAAATAATAATGATTTATTAAGTTTAATTTTAAAAAATAAAATTACCGATGCAAAAATTGTTATTTGAGACTAATAATATTTAGATTAAAACACTAAAAACTATTTTATAAGATCAAAGAACCAAACTGAGATTTTGTATGTAGTTAAATATTGAACTAATTAAAGAATAAAAGCTTGTAATTTTAAAAAACACAACTAAGAAGCAGAGACATGAAAGATGCTAGATTTGTCGCAGTTGAATTGATGATATTCATTCAAGCTTCCATGAATCGGAAGTTAATTAGAAAACTTACACAACTGTAAACTAAAAGTAATTAACTTGATGGCAAGTGCAGTAACGATAATTTATAATATATGAAAGCGGCTGGAAGCTGGATCTATAAATCTAACCTAAACGGATAAAATTCTTAATCATACTTTCTTTTAATTTTTTTATCTTTCTATGTAAAAGTTTGTAATCTTCTTGTTTTTCAAATTAGTTTTATATGATCTCAAAGCACAACTAATATTATTTATTACATGAACTTTTGACTGTATTTTTGGGGATATATGAGTGACGATCGATAGAAGAGACAGGGAAAGAGAAAGACGCGGGAATCGTAATTGTGAACAAGGAAGTATGAACTAGTCGTTAATGACAACTTATGAACTGATGTAGTCCGAAGTTAACTAGATCATGGAATTTGAATGGAAAAATAACTGTGATGGGAAGGAATCGAACGTTATCACAAAAATTTGTCATCATACACAACTTGCTTTGTGACTTTTTTTTTTTTTTTTGTAATTATAAGATTATCAACGTGTCTAATCTTTAAAGTAAACTTCTATACTTTTTTATCAATTTCGGATCAAAGGCCGGAAGGAAAACCAACTAACACGGTTGGTATCCATGGCTCCCACCAAAATCGTCTCTTTGTATATTCAATCCTCATGTGGATCCATAGCAAAAGGTTTGGACTCATCCATTGTCTCGAAGTATATTTTTCAATGGTAATTAGTATATTAAAGTAATATTTTTTGGTATATTATTCAACATTTTAAAAAAAATTGAGTAGCAGCAATTATTATAAAATAACTTATTTAGTAATTTTCTTAAAGTATTTTTTCAATAGCAACGAGCACCATAAACTTAAGATAATAAGTATCCAATTCAGTCCATAATATAAGAGGTAACATGTAAATTATTTTTGTCCATATTATAAGAGGTAGTGTGTAAAATTCAAAAGAATAAATATTTGATTTTCATTTTTGCCCTGCATGAATGTATAGTAAACATATAAGTGTAAAATTATAAAAATCACTTTAACTTTTACATATAATAAATGACCCCACTATATTTTATTGGTTTGTCTAAAATAGTTGAATAGCTCTTATTATGTAAACTATTGTTTTTAAAAAACTTTAAAATTAATAAAGTACTGAATGGATCAAAAATGAGGAAAATACAAATAAACACATTCGAATTCCAAAAGTCCAGAAAAGTACCTCCAATATGATAAATTACATAAGAAGGATTGTTCATAGTTTAGGATTAATAAATTGGGGGCAAAATTACTTCGCTCATATTCTATTTACCCTTATTGGAGTAGTTGATACAGTTGTTAGAGTGATTAACGTTACAATTTTAAGTGAAATTGATGCTAAATTCTGTTTGTGTGAAGTGGTTAATGCCTATTAGAATTGTTGATAATGTTACTAGAGTGGTTAACGCCTCAAATTTATTTAACCCAGATTGGGAACAATCCTTTTTATGTCCTTTCTCACATTTGAGGTAATTTTTTGGGTTTTTAAAATTCGAAAGGTAGATATTTATCTTTTTTCCAAGAAAAATTACCACATGGTACTAGGTATCACAAAAATTATTTTGAAATATGATGAAAGATACCAAACACTATTTTCGGCGTATGAAGTGCTACTAAAATTTTTTTACAATACTAAATGCTACTTAACCTTACTGAAACATAATTCAAATAATTTCTTAACTATTCCTTACAATGCTTATTAAAAGACACTCATATCACCCCCAATGAAAATAATATGAATAAATTATTACTATTATTATTATTTAAAACTTGAACGAGTTTTATTTTTTTTAGTGTTTACAATTATAAATTGCATCACATAACCGATTATATCTCCTTTAAAATATTTACTAAGATTCACGGCTTCGTAGCTTCTTCGTGAATATTCCATTTCCACAGCGCCTGCAAGAAGTAAAAATCATGTAATAATTTATGAAAATATTTTTTGATAAATAACAATTAATATTCATGTAATCATTTTAAGAAAAAAAAAATCAACATAACAACCACCAAAGAATGGTTTGATAAAAAGTTTTGCGTGTTGGAAACTTCAAAGTCTTTTTTTATATATATAAAAAAAATACTGTATTGACTAATTTGTTGACCTGTCCTGTTCAGCGTCTTTGACTCTTCAGCTTCCCGCTACTACAATTCTACAAAACCTTCCTCAAATCGTAGCCTCATTTCACCACTTCATATTATCTTTATTATAATTCTAACTAAATCTTGCTCTTCTTTCTTCTTCAACGCAACACTCCATCAAGCAATGCAGGTTAGAATTGTTTTTGTCTTATTATAGTTTTTTTTCCTCTGTTCTCTTGCACTTCTGATAAGAGTCTAAACTTTCTCTTTTGTATTGGAATTGTTGGGTGACAGAAAATAGTGGTGAAAGTGGAATTACACGATGACAAAATCAAGCAGAAAGCTATGAAGGCTGTCTCTGGCATTCAAGGTATCGTGTGTGTGTATTTCAACTCATAATTCTGATACAACATAGCTTTTAATTTCCCTATTTTGTCGTCTGTTCTTAACTGATATATCAGTAACTTTTTCCTTCATTCTCTTCTGTTTTTGTGAATCATCACTTCAGCCGAAAGCTTTGCATATTTAGAGATTCATGTTAGAAAATTCATTAATACACACAAAATCGATCCTCAGATTCTTTTGTGTTGTCATAATAATGAAATATATAAACCAAGTCGAACTAAATTTTAAGAAGAAGCAGAAAATTTTGGTGCATGGTTTAAGAAGAAGCAGAATTCTGGTGCATGGTTCAAGTCCCACATCGAGGAGTCTTATGATTAGAGTCTCACAGGTAGACTTATATTCATAACAAATATGCTTTCATTGAAAGATCAATCTATCGATACTCATTGAGAGGGTTTTGACTAGCAAAATGCCGAAAAAAAACCCACCGGTAGAGGGATTTGGTTTTCCCTTTGAACTTGTGTTCATAATAGTTAACAGATGTAATTAACAACTCTAAGCTATTGTTTGATGGATCCACTCCTAGTTAGGCCCATTTACTTGTACTATGATACAAGGTATATTATATACCTTTATATCCTTTCTATTCCAAGTAATATGGGACCTCTCTCAATTTGACACACCCATTAAAACTCTTAAAATTTCAGATTAGATTCAATACATGAAATTTTGGTTATTGCCTTGCTGTATAATAAATATGGGGGTTAGAATGATATCACGAGTACGTCCTTCATTTTAAGGGTCTCCTTGATAGAGCGGTTTTATAAGACTATATTCTCACTCTAACAACTAGTATTTAGGGTGTGATTGTCCTATTACTTTATTTAATTACTTTATAATGATTATTTTATTGAGAGTTGCCCAATCGAGAAAGAATTACTTGCGGAGAGTTTTGAACGAAAAAGCTGACTGTCAATGAGGTAAAATGAAACGTTTTAGTGGAGCTTCCATTACTTGCACTTGAAATAAATTTTCGTTATTTGGAAGTGATGGGGTGACTGCACAATGATTTTTTTTTTTTTTGCTTTCTTGGCAACAAAAGGAAAAGTAATGCCTTCTTGTAACTCCATGTGAACTAGTCGAAATTGGAATTAATAGTTTTTAGATGAATTAATGAGTTTCACTTCATGAAATAGTCCCACAATCAAAACTAAAGACAATCAAAATATTAAAATAATTTGAAAATTTAAGTTTACGCGGAAGAACACTATTTCACTGACTAAAAGACTTAATATGCAAGACATGAAAATTGCGATGGTATGTTGTATGCGAAAAAAATTCAAATTTTCGGGAAGACAATGTAAAAAAAATCGAATTTTTTCCAACAATATTTTTTCGACTTTCTTTTGAAAAAAAAATTTCCAAATCTTTTTTTTTTTTTGAAATTATGAATGATGCAAAAGTAAAAGGAAAACTGACGTAAATAAGTGCAACTAACCTTGAACTAGACCTAGAATAGCTCATAGCTCAAGCTTCTTCCATCGCTTTAGGAAAACATCAATAGGAGATGGAGTGAAAGAAGTTTGTGGGAAAATAGAGTTTGTGGCCGATGAAATTTGCTTTATTTTCACCCTAAGTCTTGGTATTTATAAGCTTAGGAAGAGACCCACTCAACTAGGATATTCGGAAGTAAAATGTATCCTAAAGATCCGAAATATACACGTCAGATATCAAGGGTTTGTCGTGGGCTCCTTTTCTAGCTAATCTTATATATATTCTGCGAATAAAAATATAAGAAAACAAATATCCAATGTCTTTGCAAATTAATTGTTCCCAATTAATCACTAATTATGACACTTTTACCATTATTTTATGTTATTTTCATTAAAAGACTTGTGATATTATTTATGCTCATTTTATACCAAAATTACATTCTAAACATAGTAAACTTTTAAATAAGCAATAAGATTCCTACAAATCTCAGGACAGCAACATTTGTTGGCTGTTTCTTGCAGCTCGCTCCATGTGATAATAATATTAATCAAATTTCTGAAAGTACAGTGACTTAATGCTATTTCATCTTTATAAGTCAAGGCTTTGGCAGACACAAGATCTCATTATTTGTTAATTATATTGAATATTGATAATGAACTGTGAATTGATCCAATGATTCAACTATATTTTATGAAACATATCCCAACTAATATGACTCATGTCCCTCTCTTCCAGATAAGGAGGTCAAATTTAATCACAAACCTCAAATATTGTTACTGACACCCCCCTGTCATTTTCTATGAATATATAGATTCATCAATGAGATTAAACACCCATGTTTAACAACAATTTCTCACTAAACCCCATCACGTGCTTCTTAATTAATTAACTAATTATATAATAATACTCAAAGTTGCCAGTGTTGACCATCAAAATCATGCAACTTGGCCACTAATTTAACAATAATGCATCCACTTTAATTTTCTTATTTACTTCTTCTATTGTCTGCATCTATGTCATTAATAAAGACCTCTTGAACCCTTTCCCATAAAATATAAAATTTACAGTTTTGAAGCTTCACTTGAAGGTGATGGACCGAATTCCACGCTTTTCTCTCACTCTCACTCTCTCTCTCTCTCTCGCTCTGCTCTGGTTCTCGCTCTCAAAGATGGTAGAAGACCATGAAGATGAGCAGTGCTTGTGCGGCCTCTCTGGCTTCGAACGCCTCCATATCTCCTAGTAATTGGTCTCCAAAAACGGTGTGTTTCCAAGCTTCCATATCCTCTTAAATCCTCACCATGACTCTTCTTCTGAAAATTTAATACGGAAATTCATTGAACCATGGTCGATCAATGGCAAGAGTCCAAAGCTTAATACAATATTAATAAAAGGAGGACTTCGTGAGAAGACTTGGACTAATTGGAAAAGACTCTTAACCTTTTTCAGTATATTATTAATATGCACAAGTGATGAATTATGCTTTTATAAAAGATATAATATATATTGCATTGATTCAACTTTTTGCTTTTATTTATTGATTGCAACTGATATTACCTAAGAGCAAAATTATGATCTACGACTTTTTAATTTAAAGAGGTAGATACTAATGACATGTGGTAATAAACAAAGTAGAACTCATTAGTTGCCTCTCACTTATGAAGGAATTCTCATGCAATAAGGCTACAAAGCTTTTTGGCATTATGATCTTGCATCTTTACAAAGTTCTTTTTTTTTTTTTTTACCTTTAAAGATCAATGACACTAAACTCAGTCTTGAAAATCTTTTTTTTTTTTTAAGCGTGAGTATGTGGAATGTGGAAAATGGTTCATTTACTCATTTAATTGTCTTAATACACTTTCATACTACTTTCTTTTGTTAGGGTTTGGATTCTAGCTCTCATCATCATTCCCCCCAATCCATCCTCACCACATCACCATATTTAATAATGAGTAAAATTAGTATAAATACTATATAAAAATAAGTAAATTTAAAGTACTAAAATTTGATCTGGATAGTTTACTACATCAAGATCTAACCAAATAATAAAAATGAATCTATTGAAATGTATTCAATCTCAACCATTCATCAGTCAATCTATCGGTTGTGATAGGATGAGAAAGGAAAAAGATGAGAAGAGAATCCTCTTCTATTTTCTTAGGCGTCTGTGTTTAAAAGCTTACCATATGTCCTACATCATATTTAATTTAATTAAGATTGAAACTCATTTAGACCAGAAAAATCAAATAAAATCGCTTCATTACAAAAATTCCCAATAAACAGAAATGAAACAATAAAACTTTATGAATTGAACAGAAACACAAGTCAGACAAAGCCATCTTCTTCGTTTACAGAATCAGCATCAAATTGATCACTCTGATTTAATATATATATATATATATATATATATATTCTATTAATTAATTAGCATTTCAGGAGATGACACATGCATTAGGGTCTTCTTCAACCATATTAGTACAGCAATGTGGATGTGGATTTCTCATCTGATAGTGATAAATCTCAGACAACCTCCTGGTCTCAGCCTTCTTCTCTTCTGCTTCCTTGCTTCCTTGCCTTTTCATCTTGTTTCTTATTAGTTTGTTCCTTCTTCTTCTTCTCTGGCTCCTTCGCTGGTCCCACAGATATTATCTCTGTGTTACACACTTTCTTCACCTTCTCCACTATACTTACTGGGTCTACCTCTCCTGTTATTGTCAATTTCTTGTCTTTCACGTTCACTGACACTGATTCAACTCATGCAAATTTTCAAAATAATCACTACATACATAAACCCTTCAACATATTATACAACCTCCCGTTTTTAATATGAGATCAATGGGATGAAGTTGGCTAATTTAGCTAACTTGTAATCATATGCACAGTAGAATTACATATAACAAATGACATAATTAAGCAGTATACTTAGTTTCTTTAATCTCTCTAAATTTGTCAATTTAATCTTATGTTAAGGACAAGACATGATGTTATACAGATACTATCTCCTGTTCTAACATAATTTTTTTTTTTTCACGGTGAAAGTCCACCCACAGCACTACTCTCTTTCTCACACATACAGCAAAACACATAGTGAGCTGTACGTTAGAACTGTCGAAGTTATTATAAACATCGAACTATGAATACACAAAAGTGAAAGGGATCGGAGGAGGAGGAGAACTTTCAAGATATTTTTTTTTGAAATGCCTTTAAGTCTTTAACTGCTGATGTACTCCCTCCGGTCCTTAATGTAAGACCAAAGTGGCTTTTTTGCAGAGGTTGAGGAAACCAAATAACCACTTTAATTTAATATTTATTACATGTAATTAGATTATATGTTAGTTTATGAGTAAGGTGATCTAATTTTAGAAAAAATGATAAATATAAATAGTTTTAAGTGGTTAATTTTACATTATCCTTGATTCCCTAAAAAATTCAACTTCATCCTATAACTGATTAACATTCATCCTATAACTAATTAAGATTGGAGGGAGTATTTCTTAAGTCGTGAAGAAGAAAAAGATGAAACTCTTACCATCATTTTCCGTCAAAGTGCTGATGAAAAGCAAAAGGAAGGTCTGAAGCAGATGCTAAAGATAGTGGTTCGATTTGAAAGTGTGGAGCTAAAGCTAGATGGGAGGTATCTATAGATTAAACAAGTGTATTATAGAAAAAAGGCTAAAAAATACGGTTTATCTTTTTTTTTTTTTTTGAATAAACTGGATATCATACGTAAATCAAAATAGAATCTACAACAAAAGCATTAGCGTCTAACCGATTCCATATCCTTTAACTCTGTATCAAGTTTTAATTTAAACCCTTAAATATATAAAATAATATTTTTAATTACTCATTTAATCTAGATACCATAAGTCATATTTAATGTAAAATATTTGCTCAACAAATTTAAACAGTGACTCTATAACTGATTGAGGATAAAGTATTTTTCTAATTATTTTTATATAATATAAAATTAAAATAAACATGCTGATAAATAAGGTTATCTTAATTTAAAATAAACTTAACATATAAAGGTTTATTTCAAAATATTAGAAACATTATAGTTTTATTTCATTCAATATACACACACAGAGAGAATTATTACATGATAGGATTAAAATTAACTTATCAAGTTGCAGGTTTGTTTAATTTTGAGATATAAAAATAATTATATGGGAATGAAGGATCTAAAGATGTGAGAATCTCTTACATTTTCATGATGATCAGTTTGGCATATAGATTGCTTTTTCATGGATTGGAAAATAAAATAACAACATGAATGAAAGTGAAATCTACTATATGGTCTTTTAGCTTATTACATTTTTTAATTAATATAAGGTATTTATTTTTAACAAAAATGAATTTATCTTCCTTTTCTTAATAAATTTTATCGATCTAATTCTCATTTCAATGTAAATAAATCCAAAACCATTTATTTACAAGAAGCCGTCGTCAGTCTAGGAAAGACTTCAACACTACGGGCGTTTTCAGGAAATAAAAAAGAAAATTTAAAAATTTAAATAGTTATTTAAAATTCTAAAAAATAATACTGTATGTGGCGTAAAACGTTCCTGATTAATTCTATTTGATGTTAAATATGAGATTTAATTTAACTAATTTATAAAATATTAGATTGCGTCAATTCTCTTAAAATATTCTACTTTTGATGAGAGTATTAAATGTAAGAGAAAAGAGAGTGAAAAATTATGACATTAATAAAAGTAACATGGAAAAAGATAAGAGAAACACGGATTTAGATTCTCACATCATCCTTTTTTCTCCTTTTCTTTTATCATCTTATCCACACCTTTTGATAAAATTAATGGCTGAGATTTAATTAGCAAATGACGCAGGCATTAAGATTTTCTATTGATCACATGGTAATATCGGTAATTGTAGATAGGTACTCCACATGGGTAGGCTATATTTCGTCTTGTTTTATGTTTGTACTAATTTGAGTTATTGAATGATATCCGATTTGTATTCAAAAAAAAAAAATATCGGTAATTGTAGTACGTAACCATGCCCATCTTTTGGATCTGCTTTTCTTTCCACTCATCTTTCTTTGCTTCTTCCTTCTTCTTCACCTTTTTTTGGCTGGTCCCACTGAAACTATCTCTGTGGAGGGTGGAGGGTGGAGAGACAACCTCCTCAGCTCCCCCACTGCTTCCACAGGATATTTGTCTCCCAACAATGCCAACGTGGCAACGTTTCTTGCAACTTTTTAAAAGTCAAAACCGATATATATAAAGCCGGTTAGTAAGTTATGGTTTGAACAGTTGGTTCGGTCATTCAATCGGGGCCAATGACATAATAATTAAATAAAGATTTAATAAAAGTTATATCTTTATTTATATATTAATTGATAATTGATTGGTATGAAAAGAATTCAAAATTAAGTCTAATTTTTTATTAGGAAATAAAATCTAATTGACAACATAATAACACTAAAATTTATGAAATTTTCAATTAAATAATATTTTTAAAATATTTCAATTAAAATAAAAAATAAGATAAATAATATTAAATGAATAAAACTAAAGTATAAACACACAAAAAATACAAAAAAAGTTTCTCACTTGAACACAGGTTTTTTCAATTAGTGTTATAAGAAAAATCATAAAGGCTGGTGTGAAAATTAGAATCATTTATTGGTTCTTCTTGGTCCTGTTCCTTTTTCTTGCTTCTTCTCTTTCAGTGTACCTTGACCCTTACCATCATTGACACGTCCGATTTTTCAAAACCTGTTCCGAGTCACGGCTTGATGACGGTTTCTGGCTCAAAGACGGGTTCTTAGTGGCCTAACACGATTAAACTTGCCTAATGTTTTTGACGAGCCGTCTGAAACATCGACCTATGATTTGGTCGGTCCGGCCATCAGGTCCGGTCCGAGTTCAACATCTATTCCTTTCATACTCACTGACACTGACTCAACTCCTGCATTATTATTTTTTCACAATTAATTTCAGAGTTTGAAGTTTGGGATGATACAATGGAAGCTTAAAAGAGTTTTTTTATAATCAGATTCATAAAATAAGATGTAACATGAAAAGTTTTTAGTCCACATTATAAGAGGTAATATGTAAAAATCAAGATAATAAATGCTTGATTTCCATTTTTGTCCTTGCATATTATATGAAAATAGAGGGAGAAAGTGTGTATAATAAATTATATAAGAGTAAAATTAGAAAAACATATTAATTTTATCCATAATAAATGACTCAACAATATAATATTTTTTTATTTCTATAAAATAGTTGATTACCACTCTATTCCTTATTATAAGTCCAATTACCACAAATTTTTTGTTCCAAAATATAAGGCCCCTTTAGGATCAACTAGTACGGAACCCACACGATGCGCAAGGCATTCTATGCTTATTTACAAATTGAATATGATATTACATACATTATTTACCCAAGAACAATGTACAATTATATGAACTATGAGATAATTAAATAGACCCCATGCGATGCAGGGTTGATGAGTTAAAATAATATAGGAGTATAAAATTTAAAATTATTCACCAATATGATTTATAAATTGAATTAACAAAAAAAAAAGATCATTATCTTATCATGAGGGTAAAATATACTTTTGGTGCTTTAAGTTTGTATTAAGTGATTAGGTATCATTTTGTTCCCTTAAATTTTAATAAAGCACTTTTGGTCTTCTTTTTTTCTTTTACTAAAAGTGTTAGTTTCACTTAACATATAATACCGACTCAATAAAGTTAAATGGTGATTCTATGATTAATATCGACAAACTATGCTTAAATGTTAATTTTTATTATAATATTCTTATATTTTAAAAACTAACCATTTTTATCCAAATTTAATAATGAAATCACCTTTTATATTTGTTTCCATTAAGTCAAACTAACACCGTTAGTTAAAAAGGACCAAAATGCGCTTTCCAAACTTAAAGGATCAAAATGATATCTGATGCAAATATAAAGAACCAAAAGTATACTTTATCCCTTCTTATAAATGATTATCCCTATTTAAATGAAATCAACCCCAAAATTAGGGTGATAGAAAAATTTCCCTACCTTCCTACTAAAGCATTACAATATCTAGAGTCGGGAATTCGACCCGACTCCATTTGATGAGCCCGTTAAAGTGGAAGCCCATACTTTGATTTTAGAGCCTCAGAAGGAGTCAGGTTTAAATAGGCCAGCCCGTTGGGCTGCAGGTTCAGATGGGCTGGCCCTTTCAAGCCCACCTTCTCTTTGTTTTTTTTTTTTTGCCATTCCTTGCATTTTTTTTCATTTACTTAATAATGAACAAAGTATAGGAGTTCCATTCTTCCATCCAATGTTCATGCTCTTATTTGTAATTGGTTGCATGGATTCACATATGATGGTGTTTTAGTCATTTATATATATAAATATATATATTCTATTAAATTTAATTTATCTATACTTTTTGATTACACAAGCATAATAATAACTATGCATTGAGTTAATTGTCTTAGTATAATTGTATGTGTGTTAAATATTTAATTGTTGAGGTAATAATGCTTAGTATTTAAACTTAATTTGGAACATTTTTATGTTTTTTATCAAATTTTTCATTGCTTTAGTTAGTAACACATATTCAAAAGTTAAAAAAAAAACCATTTGGAAAAGTGACGGCTACATGGCTCGCCACCTCAAGGGTCGGGCTTGTAAAAATAGTAACACATATTCGAAAGTGGAAAAAACCATTGGGAAAAGTGAGGCCTACATGTCTTGCCACCTCAAGGGTCGGGGCTTGTAAAAATGTGTATCTTTTTAGAAAACGGACCTAAACGGTCTAGTATTGTTTAGGCCTAGCCCGTGACGGGCTAACCCGAATTTTAAACTCTATTAATATCTAATGAGAAAAATAACATATTAAATTGTAACTTCCCATAACATGAAAATTTAAAAATTATTCATTTTAAAATAAAGTTGAGAGTGGAAAATACGAGAGGTGGGTATGGGTGAAAGGCGTGATGGGTTAATTAATGGACATATGACGCGAGATGGCCACTTGACAAGCGGCAGAATATATACGCTGGCTATTCTAACTTCCCCTTAAATTGTAACTTCCCATGACATGAAATTTTTAAATTATCTATTTTATAATACTGTTGAGGGCAGAAAATACTAGAGGTGGGGATGATTGAAAGGCATGATGGATTAAATGATAGACACTTGGTGCGAGATGCTTGCTAGACATGTGGTAGAATATTCCCGCCAACTATTGTAACTTCACATTAAATTGTAACTTAACACTATATGAAAATTTTAGATTATTTATTTTATAATAGTGTTAGGGGAGGAAAATAAGGGAGATTAGGATAGGTGAAAGGCGCGATGGGTTAATTGATAGACACTTGGCGCGAGATTCCCGCTGGACATGTGATAGAATATACACGTTGGCTATTGTAACTTCCCATCAAATTGTAACTTAACACTACATTAAAATTGTAAAATTATTTCTTTTAAAATAGTGTTGAGGATGGGAAATACAGGAGGTGGGGATGGTTGAAAGGAGCGATGGGTTAATTAATAGACACTTGGCGTGAGATGCCCGTTGGACACATAGCAGAATATGCCCGCTAACTGTAACTTCCCATTAAATTGTAACCTAACAATACATAAAAATTTTAAAATCATTTGTTTTAAAATAGTGTTGAGATGGAAAGATGTGAGAGTAGAGAATGGGTGAAAGGCACCATGGGTTAATTGATGGACAATTGGCCCATGATGCCTGTTGTACATGTAACAGAAAATGCACGCTGGCTATTGTAACTTTCCATTAAATTGTAACTTAATACTACATGAATATTTTTAAAATTATTTATTTTAAAATAGTGTTGGGGGCAGAAAATATGGGAGGTGTGGATGGGTGAGAGACGCGATGGTTAATTGATAGACACTTTGCACAAGATGCCTGCTGGACACGTGGCAGAATATACCCGTTGGCTATTGCAACTTCACATTAAATTGTAACTTAGCACTGCATGACAATTTTTAAAATTATTTATTTTAAACTAGTGTCTGGGGAGGAAAATACTGGAAGTGGGAATGGGTTAAAGGCACGATGGGTTAATTGATGGACACATGACATGTTGTGCCCACTGGGCACATGGCAGAATATGCACGCTTGCTATTGTAACTCCCCGTTAAATTGTAACTTCTCACTACATGAAATTTTTAAATTATTTATTTCAAAATAGTTTTTGGGTGAAAAATGCGGGAGGTAGGGATGTGTTGGTTAATTGATGGACACTTGGCGCGAGATGCCCGCTGTACACGTGGCAGAATATGCTCGATGGTTGTTGTAACTTTTCATGAAATTGTAACTTCTCACTACATGAAAATTTTAAATTATTTATTTTAAAAGAGTGTTGATGGCGGATAATGCGGGAGGTGGGGATAGGTGAAAGGCACGATGAATTAATTAATAGACACTTGACGCGAGATGCGCGTCATCCATTGTAACTTCCTACTACATGTAATTTTTAAATTATATATTTTAAAATGGTGTTGGTAGCAGAAAATACGGGAGGTGGGATGTGTGAAAGGCGTGATAGATTAATTAATGGATATTTAGTGCGAGATGCCCGCTGGACGTGTGGCAGAATATGCCCATTGGCTGTTGTAACTTCCCACTACATGAAAATTTTAAAATTATTTATTTTAAAATAGTGTTGAGGGCGAAATATACGGAAGGTGTGGATGAAGGAAAGGCGCAATGGATTAATCGACGGAGACTTGGCTCGAGATGCCTACTGAAAACGTGGCAGAATATACCCGCTAGCTATTGTAACTTCCCGTTAAATTTTAACTTTCCTTTACATAAAAAAATTAAAATTATTTATTTTAAAATAGTGTTGAGGTTGGAAAATACGGGTGGTGGGGTTGAGTGAAAGGCATGATGGCTTAATTATAAACTGTAAACTCTGTAACACGTGGCAACAGATATGGTGTGCTAGATGGCATGCAACATGACTCCAAGTTTACTGTTTTTATATAATAGATAGATATCGGAATATTTTGACTGGATAGTTAATGTATAAATAAATTATTATTCTATTATTTTAGTATCTTAAATTGATTTTATTCTATATATTTTATACATACATATAGCTATATATATGTACATATAATACAAAAACTTCTTGGAGGCATTAAATCAAAATGCAAAGTATACAACTACAACAACCAATGTAAAATGCCCTAGTCGTCTAATAATGAACCATTAACTCATAAACTCCTTTGTCTTGCACCATTCAAGAATGAGGACAATATGGCCAGATTCATGTCAATTCATGTAATCAAGGATCTCATCTGCAAATAATTCCAATAAGGTGCATTTAAGTCCCTTTAAGATGCATAATAGAAAGAACAATAATGAGAGAATTAAATAAATCTCACTACATAAGGCTAAGCAGGATGAATCAACATGTGTGAACTAAACATGGAGTTAGACAACTTCTTCTTATCTGTGTAAAAGATAAGCTAGGAATCATGAAATAATGCACAATATCAAACTAAAACAACCAATGTGAAATGACTCAATTGTCCAATGATGAACCACTAACTCATAAACTCTTAAGCCTTGCACCATTGAAGAATGAGAATAACATGGTTAGATTCATGTTTATTTATATAGTCAAGTATCTCATCTGTAAATAATCCACATATGTTATAAAACAGAAAGATCACCCACCCACAAGAAACTTGTCATCTAACATGTTAGATTGTAGATGAGCAGAAGACTTGAACAAAAATACATACATAGAAATGCAACCACCATTTGTCCACGGCTTGATCACAGTAGAATATTGGAAGTTAACCAGATATGGATGTTCAGTAGAATGATAACCACCGATATTAGGAACAACATCAAATGACTTATCTCATAGGTTACACCCTTATGTAGACTCTTCTTATGTCGCCGAACAAATCCACTACGCACAGTCCCATGAATCCTATCACCTTGTTTTGATGACAACAACACACTACAAAAAAAGGGGGTTTTAGTAGCGGTTACATTAGTTGCGGAAGGCTACAACCACCAGTAATTATGCTTTAGTAGCGGTTATAAGCACAAACCGTAAGTAAATACGACGGTTTGACCATAAAAATAGTTAGTAGCGGACATTAGTAAAGGTTTGGGAGAAAGAACCGCAACAAATTTGGCGCCCTTTGGCGGGATGAGTAGTGACGTAAATTTAGTCGCGGTTCTGGAAAGAAAAACAGCGAGAAAATGAATGGCCGTTGAATTAGTGGCGGTTTTCAGACATTAGTAGCGGTTAGGCCAAAACCGCCACTAATTCAACGAAATAAATGCAACTGCATTAAATACAGGTGGAATTAGTAGCGGTTTTTGCTCAAACCGCTACTACTAGTCGCGGTTTGTGGAAAATCGCTACTAAGTTGAATAGTTTAAAAAGGCTTGTGTCTTTTCTCTGAAATGGCACGAGCTTTTTAGGGATAAAGTGACGTGACGTGACGTGACTTCGACGAGAAAGAAGAGGTCAAAATCATGGTGAAAAAGGGTGATCGCAATAAGAGGCCTATGACCACTGAACAAGAGGAGGCTGAAGAGCAGCTTCGTAAGGAACTGGCTGAGCAGGCCGAGAGGGATTGTATAGAACAAGAGTACATCCGTATACAGAACCAGTCGATTCCAGAAGATGTAATCAACGCATTCTAGAGTGGGGGAGAAAACTTTGATGAGACTGGAGGAGTAGCGGATTTTGAGGATATGGCACGTTGGTTGGACTCTGAGGAAGATGAAGAGGCGGGGCGCCCTAAACGATCCGCCGGAAGGTCCACCGGTTATGAAGTACAAGTTCAGGGTAAGGAAATTCAATTTTTATTGTTTTTATCAGATAATTATAATTTTTTATCGCTCATTAAATTGAAATTGTTCCCTAAATTTTACAGACCCTTCTGGTAGCATAAGCGAGAAGAGGTTGACGGTGCAAGATGCTGTAAACCTTCCGAGCGGGCACAGAGTTGAAGTTGAGTGGGACGACTTGACCAAATTACTGGTAGGACAAGGGGGCAACTGTACTCGAGGTTCGTCGGGGGTGTAGGCCAAAATTACCAGCGATTCCCGATTGACGCTTTGGATTGAAGGAAGATTGACGCGAACTTTAAAAAGTTCGCGTGGAACGAAATTGTTAAGGTTGGTTGAACTAACTTTGAGCTTATTTATTGTTTATTATTTATTATTATTAGAATGTGATTTTAATTAATACTATAAGAAATATTCTTGTTATTATTTATTGTTTATTATTTATTATTTCTTATTTCTTTTATGTTATTATTTGAATTTGATTTTAATAAATATTATAGGAAATGTATTTATTATTTCTTATTTCTTTTATGTTATTATTGGAATTTTTTATTATTTATTATTTTCTAATTAAACATAGTTAAATTTAATATTTTACAGAGGAAGTTTGATGTGAGGGACAGCCGCAAGAATTGGACAGAATCAAAGATGGGGGATAGTTGGAAGAACAAGCAGTTGGATCTTTTCAAAGAAAGAGATCGGATGGGGAGTAGGCCGTTTCAGGAGTTGGTCGATGACGTCCCTGGTGGAGTCCCTACGGATGCGTGCGAGAGATATGTGGGTTGGAGGAGGGGAGACATAGGGAAGGTATAATGAATAATATTATTGAATTGATATTGAAATATCATATTGAAGAAATATTTTTGAATTACTATTTATTATTTAATTTTATTTTACGTTAACAGAAGAGGTCGCAACAAGGTCTTGCCCCGAAGTCGCATCAGAAGGTTCATCATACGGCTGGGACGAAGCCGTTTTCGGTTGGCTACAAAGAGATGGTATAAAGGAATGAAGCTTTGTTGTTTAGTTTAAAAATAATTTATCTTTGTATATTAATAACTATTTGTATGTTAATTTTCAGGCGGAAGAAGCTGCGAAGAAAGGGCAGAAGGCTACCTACGGTCGTTTCTACCAAATAAAGCACAGACACGCTGACGGGAGCCCAACATCCAGGGAGGCTGAGGAGCAAATTGTAAAATTTTTATTTATTTATTTTTATATTATTATATTTTTAATAACAACGACATTAAAATAAAATTGTTAATATGTTTGTATGTGCAGGCTAGGATTGAAGAAGCGGAGAGAGAGATCGCCGAGTCGCAGGGAGACAATGTAAACCCCACTGCCTCGCTAAGGGTTGCCCTAGGGCCTCAAGAGCACCCTGGCCGGGTTCACTGGATGGGATTCAGAGCCCGATCTACGGTGGTGTACGGCAGGGCAAGCGACCCAGGCAGCGCCCAGTCTACAGCTTCGAGCCAACCATCAACAAGTGGCCCGATTAGGAGAGACATAGAGTATGAGGCTCAAATGAGGGAGAGGCTCACTCATGAGATTACGGAACGGGTGACTGATCAGGTGTACGACCTGGATGGATCTCCTTTACGAGTACCACTACCTTCACGTACACCGAAGTAGCCTCGCAACCGTTCTCCGGAGCATCAAGATGACGATCAGCCTCCTGCGTAGCTCTAGGGTCTTTTTTTATTAGAATGTCTTTAATTTCAGGATTTCAGTTGAACATTTTTATATTTAAATGTTTGTTAATTATAGGATTTCAGTTGAACATTTTTATATTTAAATGTTTGTTAATTTGAATATTAGTTGTTCAAACATTTCATATCTTTATTATTGCATAATTTTGTTAGTTGTTATGATTTGATTTGATTTTTACTTCACAAATGACGATAATTTTTCCTAATAGTTAAAAAAAAAGTTTCTTCGTCACTAATAAATAAACCGTTGTTATTTTTTTATTTTCTCATATAGTATTTGAAAAAAAAGGATATAAAAAACATTAAAACTACAAAAGAGCACATTTAGTGGCGGTTTCAAAACCGCCACTAAGTGAATAAATATTAAAAAATTTAACTTTAGTGGCGGTTTCAAACCGCCACTAGTTTAGTAAATATAAAAATAATTTAATGTTAGTAGCGGTTCTAGAACTGCTACTAATGTAATACTCAGACAGCTGCCACCTGTTCCTTTTCCAACGGTCTGATTGAGTTAGTTGCGGTTTTAGTAGCGGTTAAGGAACCACTACTAAAGTCTAGATTTCATTTCATAAGCCCTTGATGCTTTCCAATTCATTTTCACATTTCATTTAAACTATTAAGCTCTTTCCTTTTTTGATAATATCTTCAGTCATATGATGGATAAATCTTGGATAAATTTGCCACGGACGTCCCCCCGTTATTTGGTTGGTGTTGACCACTTCTTAGATTTTGCTTTCAACCGCACCGGTGTTAACAATCAGATATTGTATCCTTGTCCGAAATATAAATTTAAGAAGTGGCATCCCAGAAATGTTGTGCGTGAGCATCTTATACTGAAACAATTCCCATCCAATTACACATCCTGGGGTATTCATGGTGAGAACGATGATGATGGTGGTGAAGTAGTTGCTGGAACATCTCAGGTTGGAATGCAGATCGACGATGACGATGATGACGACGATCATGTGGATCCATTTAACGATGTGGTGCGTGATGCTTTCGGGGTGCAAGGTGACGGCATCGGGAGTCAGAAAGGGGTTGAAGGACCACTCCCGGAGTTTCTCCGAAATGAAGCTGCAAAGAATTTTTTCGACCTTATAACAGATTCAGATAAGCCATTGTTTCCAGGTTCTACTAAAAACTGCCTCATTTCGTTTCTAGTTTTGTCACATAAACGTTCGTTTTAAAATAAGAATAATGTTTATTCAGGGTGCAGTAAATATTCAAAACTATCATTTCTTGTCAAGCTCTATCATATCAAGTGCTTGTGTGGCTTCAGCGATAAGGGGATGTCGATGGTGTTAGAATTATTAGGAGATGTATTCTCTCAGGCAGAAATCGCACCATCATTCTATGAAGCAAAGAAGACTATTAACAAGTTGGGATTGAACTACACTAAAATCCATGCCTGCCCGAATGATTGTATGTTGTATTGGGGAGACGACGCCGAGTTGGACAGATGTAAGCGGTGTAATGCGTCTCGGTACAAACAGGCAAAGAGGGGTCGAATAGCAACCAAGAAGCCTGCAAAGATTCTCAGATATTTCCCCCTGACTCCACGACTTCAGAGGTTGTATATGTCATCCAAAACGGCTGAGCACATGCGGTGGCATTCATCAGAACCCAACGTCGATGGGAAGTTGAGACGTCCTAGGGATGCTGAGGCTTGGAAAGCGTTTGATGCTCGATTCCTGGAATTTTCCAGTGACCCGAGAAATGTCCGCCTCACTCTCGCATCAAATGGGTTCAATCTGTTCGGGAATCTTAGCACTAGTGCAGCATATGGCCTGTGGTATTGATACCGTACAACTTGCCCCCTTGGATGTGTATGAAACAGAGCTCATTCATTCTTTCGATGATTATTCCGGGGAAGAAAGCTCATGGGTCATCGGCAGTTCCTTCCTGGAGGTCATAGGTTCCGGCTGCAGAAGATTAGATTTAACGGATCGCAGGAAATGGGGGATCCTCCTACGTTTTTGTCTGGCGCAGATGTTCTTCAATAGCTTGAAGATGTTCACGTAGAGTTCGGGAAGACAGACGGCGTTCAGCCTGGGGGAAGAAGGGGACGCGGCCAGTCCCAGGGGGAAAACGTGCAGCAACGGCGAAAGAAGAGCATTTTCTCTGAGCTCCCTTACTGGAAATCTAATTTACTTCGCCACTGTCTTGATGTCATGCACATCGAAAAAAATGTGTGTGACAATATTTTGTACACTTTACTGAACGAGTCTGGAAAGTCCAAGGACCATCTCCAAGCAAGGAAAGATCTGATGGCGATGGGAATACGTGAAGACGCTTGGCAGGATGAGAATGACAAGTTTGCCCCAGCCTCATTCACACTGACAAGAGCCAACAAGGAAGTCTTCCTCTCCACACTTTAGGACATTAAGGTCCCTGATGGTTATTCAAGCAATATCTCAAGATGTGTGGACAAGCACTCTAAGAAGATTGACGAGTTAAAAAGCCATGACTGCCACGTTTTGCTCCAGCAATTCCTACCTCTGGCAATTAAAAGCACATTGCCCCCGGAGGTGTCTAATGTTTTGGTTCAACTCAGTTCATTCTACCGATGGTTGTATGCAAAAGTTTTGGACAAAGTAGAGCTGGATCAATTGCAGGAAAAAAATGTTCTAACGCTCTGTCATATGGGGATGATATTTCCCCCGTCTTTCTTCACGGTCTTGGTCCATCTCACTGTACACCTCGTTCAAGACGCAAAGATGGGCGGCCCGGTTCAATACCGCTGGATGTATCCCATAGAGAGGTCCGTTGATTCATTTTTCCAGTGGTTTCATGATTTTGTTTCAATTACCTGATTGTACTTGTAATTACAGGTACTTGGGGAAATTGAAGTCGTACGTGAGGAACAAAGCCTCTCTAGAGGGTTCTATAACAGAGGGTTATTCTGGTGACGAGGTGTTAACATATTGTTCGCGCTATTTTGATGATGACATCGACACTTCATTCAACCGCCCTCCTCTTGTCGATGACAGCCCCACCAATGTCCAGTCACCTTCCAACACATTATTCGCGCCAGTCGGAAAGCCAATTAAAGGAAGTCAGTATTACAGGCTCACTCCCACTGAGAGGTTGCAAGCACACAGACATGTCTTGACAAATTGCCCTCAAGTAGAGCCCTACATTCAGTAAGAATTCTAACACTATATACACGTATCATGTTATTTTTTTTATTTCCAAACCACATAACCCTCTGATATGTTCCATTGGAATTTAGGGATTTCTGTCGCTATGTTAAATGCCAACTACGAAGCCGTACAAGGTCCTCTGCCTAGGTGGATAAAAAGGTCCATCGAGAGTTTCCGGATTAGTTTGCACAGAGGATACTCAATGACAACAATCCCCATGCGTCTGATATGATAAATCTAGCAACCGGTCCACTCGACCATGTCAGGAGATATACAGCATACAACGTCAACGGTTTCAAGTTCTGCACCGTTGCAAGGGATGAAGGTTCTCTCACCCAGAATTCCGGAGTCTTTGGCACATTCGGGACAAGGAGTTATGCCAGCTCACGGGATACAGACATGCAATTTGGAGGCGTATCATACTATGGAAAGCTCGTGGACATCATCGAGCTTAACTATCAAGGTCATTTCACCGTGCCTCTCTTCAACTACATGTGGGCAGACACTAGAACTTCTCGAGGCATTACCGTGGACAGCTTGGGCATCACGTCCATCAATTTCTCGAGGCTCATTCACACAGGGGAAGTGTAGATGATGAACCGTATATTCTTGCCTCACAGGCGCAACAAGTATACTATGTGGAAGATCAGACACACAAAGATTGGCACATGGTGATTCATATGAAGCCGCGTGACCTCTACGACATGGGTGACGAAGATGATCTGGTACTAAGCAGCTAGCATTTTGAACCTGAAAACTTCAACAACCTCATTTCTGAAAAAGACGGTCATTTACCAGTAGTTAGGTGAGGATTTTCACTACAAATAATTTAAACAAATTTCAACACCATTAGCAATAAAAATTTAGGCCGGAGCAAGAAGAAGATGATTGAAACAGCCAACCACAATTATTTTGTATTTTATAAAATTTTCATAAAAATGTGTATCAAACGTTCATATATCATATTTTTTTAATGTAGCTTGAGCTTTTTTTTTAATTAATAACAACTAGTAGCGGTTCCCGAACCGCCACTAATTCTGCAGACAAATAATAGTGGCGGTTCCCGAACCGCCACTGAAGGCTTTTTTTGCACTTTATAACCGCTGCCAAAACCGCCACTAAATCCCGCACGGAGCACTATAAATATCCACCCCTCCCCTCATTTTCTTTCACACAATCATTCAATTCCTTCTCCCTCTCCTTCCAATTTGTCCCCAGACTGACCGCCAATGTCTTATTTTTTGTTTTGTAAACAATTTATCTTATATTTATTTTTATTTTGAGTGTTTGATTTTCTATTCTGAATTTATTTGTTTGCTAATATTTTTTTTTTTCAGGTTACAATATCGAATTATTTCTCATTTTTAGTGATAAAAAAGTTTAATTTATTATTCATAATATTGTTACAACAAACATAATTAGTTGTTTACTTTTAACTATTTCTTATTTTATTGTTTGATATATGGTTTTCTTATACATATGGTGATTGTTAATATAGTTGAGAAACTTTTTTTATTTTAACAATAAAAACCTTTTGAAATAGTCTAATTTATTATCAGTATTTTTTCAATACATTTGATCATATGACATTAATTCTTGAATATCTGATCTGGACGTTTTTTTACATCTTAAACTTTAGTAGCGGTTTTGAACCGCTACTAATAAATTGGCCCAATTCTTTTTTTTTTAAAATTTTTTTTCTTTTTCTTTTTCATTAGTGGCGGTTTGAAACCGCCACTAACAAATGGGCCCAATTTTATTTTTAAATATTTTCTTTTTTATTAGTGGCGGTTTGGAACCGCTGTTCAAACCGCCACTAAATTGACAAATCAAATTTTTCTGACATTATTCTAATTTTTACAGTAGAGGCGGTTTTGTATTATTTTGTCGCGGTTCTGAAAATCGCTACTAATTAGTGGCGTCTTTGACTTTATTACACGCGGTCTCAATAACCGCCAGTAAATGTTTGTCATGGGTGATTTAGTGGTGGAAATACAAACCGCTAGTAACTTGTTAGTGGCGGTTTGAACCGCTACTAATCGGCCTTTATAACCGCTACTAATACATGCTTTTTTTGTAGTGACAATAGCAAAAAGAACATTAGGATGATCAAAAAAATTTACTAGATGCTAAGAAACATGCAGGAAAAAACATAGACCTACATCTACATCTTGCATTACAAATTCAATAGATGAAATATCGTGGTTTTCAAAGCATCCTGGAATTGTCCATAATTGAATGATATAGAAACGGAGATGCCAATTGTAACAGCCAGGTTTCAACACACACAGAGGATCATAAAAGCTTGTCACGTTTCTGGAAGGAAAGGCAAAGCAAGTATTAACAGAAATGAGTACATAAGAATGGAATACGACATTCTAAATTTATAGGCCACATATTGCATGAGAATTTAGTGGGCATGAATTAGTTAGTAAGCATGAGAAGTTATCGGGTATGATGGAGTTAGTTGATATGATGGAGTTAGTGGGCATGAGAAGTTATCGGGTATATTGAAGTTAGTGGGTATGAGAAGTTATCGGGCATGATTGAATTTGTGTGTATGATGGAATTAGTGGGCATGAGAAGTTATCAGACATGATGGAGTTAGTGTGTATGATGCAGTTAGTGGGCATGAGAAGTTATCGGGTATGATGGAATTAGTGGGTATGGTGGATGAACACTTGACGCGATATGGCTAGTGGACACGTGTCAGAAGGGTACGCTGGCTACTTTAGTTTTTTATATATAAGATTACAGCTACTATGACTATTTTACCTATATGTTGGAAATAAAGAAGATGAGAGAGAATGTTTATAATTGATAAAATATTATTTTAACACCTACTATTAAATAAGGGCAAAGTTAAAAACTTATTTAAAAATATGACATATTTAAGCTATAACTTCCACTCTTTAGTATGTGAGAAGTAGTTAGGATGGACTTATAATAAGGAATACCTCATATAATATAGATTGGAGGAAGTACAAAAGGTAGTCAAATTAAGCATATTTGCATTATTGGGTTAAGTTCTCAACTTAGCTTCTCACGCTCTCGTTAATTTACTTTTATTTTCTGAATTGAAGAGACGAGCAGCACCTAAAGTTGAGCTTGAAAGAACATAGAGGGAGTGTCAATGATGACTTTGTGACAACATAAAGCCAACAATTTTATTTTCACCACCTCATAAATCTATGTACATTATCTTCTCCGAAGTCCTAATGCTCTAAGAAAGTCGTTATAAATACACTCATGTACAACGTCTTTTTCAACAAGCAATTCAACTACGATGAGGCATTATATTTGTAGCACCCAAAAATCAGGTCAAATGGAATCGCCACCAAAATTTTTAAATAGGATAATTTTAGAAAACCTTTTTAAATTATAAATGGTCTTTTAAAACTAAATTGGGCTCCAGGGTCGATTATGCATTGGGAATGTGTTAAGCACCCTACAACTAGAGGTGGGAATTCGGGCGGGCCGGGCTTAAATGGGCCAAGCCCGTTTAAGCCCGCGAACAAAAAACCCCCTATTTGTGAAGCCCGGCCCTTGAGTCGTCGGGCCTCGGGCCGGCCCGCTGGCTTCGCCTTTTTGAAATATTTTTTTCTTAATTTTGAATATGTATTGCTAACGAAAATAATGGACCTATAATAAAAAATATAAATATATATGATCCAAATTATATTTAAATACAAACTTATCAAGCATTAGTGCATTGCTATATACCAACTCAACAACTCATAAATTATGTACTAAGTCTAGAACTAGAAGTCACACCATAATTACATAGAATATTCTTAGTAATAAGGAATTAAAGTATAAAAGTGGGACATACGGGACTTGAATCTAACATAATAAGTATTTAAATTATTATCGTCTATATGCATATATATACAAAAATAGCATACCCATTTAACTCTTTGAGCAAATAAAAATAAAAAAAATGTTTCAAAAAAGGGAGGGGCAATAAACGGGCTTAAACGGGCCGGCCCGCGGGCTAGCCCATCTAAGCCCGAGGCCCGACGGGCCAGCCCGTTTACGCCCGGTCCCCTTTTTTGGTCTAAAATCAAAGCCCGGCCCTCCTCGGGCTAGGGCCTAAACGGGCCGTCCCGACGGGCTTGGCCCGAATTCCCGGCTCTACCTACAGCACCCAGTTCACAGGAACATTTACCCTAAGTTAACTATTTAAAATTAATATGGCCTTTAATTTTATTTTTATTACCCAAAAATAAACATATTCACACAAACAAAACAAACAAATAAATAAATATTTACATAGTTGGACTTGACCTAGGATTTAACCTAGGATCTATGTACCCTTAAGGGGCCAAGGCCCACATAGTTCGGGGTAGAAATGCGTGTCATTTGGTTTATGATTTTTAGGAAAACATTCATTAAATTTATTAAAAACAAAGATTTTCATTGGTTTGTATTTTTTATTTTTTAAAAAAAGTTTTTCTTATTATTTGGAAAAAAGATTTTTGAAAGATTTTTTGACTAGACTTCCTGAGGAGTTTCCCATAACCTCTCACGGGAGAATAATCAACTTTGCCTAAGGAGGTTCTAAAAACCTCGCACGGCATGAAAGTCATCCAAAATAGTATTTCTAGAAAAAGGAAGGGATCCCAGATTAGATTTTAATTTATGAAAGTCGGTTCACAGAGAGACAATCATATATCACCAAAGATCAAATAAAAGGTGCGATAGAATATGAATACCTTTGATGCTCATAATTTTGCTGTAAAAAAATAACAAGGTAATCGAGTAATAAAATATAAGATCATAACATGACTCGATCGCTTTACAAAACATCTAAAATCATGACTGCAAGATTAATAAGAGGCATGTTAGATTAAGTGGGAAACATTTGTAAAAAAACAATCAATAGGAGTGTTCACGGGACGGGACCGAGACGATCACATCCCATCCCGTCGTGAAGAAAGGGGCTCGGGACGGATTTTCGGTCTCGTGTCCCTTCCCATCTCGATAATGTCCCTATCCTAATCGGGATGGGACGAGACTAGGACGGGATCGGGACTGTCCCGATTTTTTTTCAAAACGCTGAAAAAATTGGTATTCACAAATTTTGAGTCCCAATTTCTGAATCTCAGAACTAGAAAACTAAATTTCAGAGCAAGCAAGAATCGAGCAATAATAATGAAAGAAGCACCCATTTTACCAGTTACAATGGAGTTTGAATGAGAAATTAGGGCAAGCCACCGCCACTGAAGCCACCATCAAAATTGAAGGGGGGACAAAGCCACAGCCGCCAAAGCCACCATCAAAATTGAAATCAACTAACAATCGATTGACAAAGACTTCCTGACACACACAAGCTTCATGAATCTGAGATGGCATGAACACAAAGCTTTGGGAGATGACTAACAAAGAGAGGTAGGGAGAGGAGAGTGACGAAGGGAAGCAAAGATTGATGTAGAGTCAACATTACAAGCTGACGTTATGGTGACCAAGAGATGACAAAAGGAAGCAGAGGAGGAGGCAACAGATCGAGATAAGAGACTGATGAGAGATTGAGAGAAGAGAGGTCATGGGTACTGGGAGGTGGTTGAGACTTCCGGCGACTTTTGATGAGATTGACGGAGGAAATAGTTTGAAGGAGGACAAAGTAAGGTCTGAAACACTGAGGCTGAGAGGAGAGAGAAGCCGTGGGTACTGGTATTGGAGATTAATGGGTTGAGGACTGGGGTTTGCTAAGAAAGAGAGATACGAGGATGACAGTTTTCACTTTCCCCACATTTTTATTTTTAAATATATATATATGTATATACATATATATATTCAGGATGGGATAACCCCGTCTCGAGTCCCGTCCCGTTCCAAAGGCCACTTCTGTCCTATCCCAGTTTGTCCTGTCCCAAAAGGACCATGACGGGACGGGACGGGACGCACCAGGATGGGAAATTGTTGAACACCCCTAATCAATAACATCATACAAGCATGAATTTGGCCGTCAAATTCCCCGTTTATCTCAGAAATATTGCTTAGGTGAGAAGACACGATGTAGTGTCCATAAAATTGTGTCACCTTTGGCTTAATGAGATGTGAGTATTTGTTGATGCCTCTGTCTCATAAGAAACATTCATCGGCACAAGAAAAGAGAAAGAAGAAGGGATTTCAAAGCAAGAACATCTCTAAACAGTCTCTTTTCCTATTTCCCGAAGAAATAAATATATTAGAATCAGTATAGGATAATTATCTACCTTTCTTACTATCTCAATAGCCCTTTCTGTCCTGAAGAAATTCCTCACTGCTTCTCTTTTTCTGTTCGCTCCAAGATGTCCCCCATTTGCTCTCTTACTCTTATTTATATAGGCACCACTAGGGTTTGCCTCATTTATTACAATTTCATTTTATTATTGTTGTCATTTTATTTTTTCTTTAATTTCTGTGTGAGCAATAAAAGAGAATCAATCTTCATCAAAGAACATTTCCTTTTTCATTTATTTCTTGTTATTTGTTCAGTTGAAATGCATGCACATTCACTCAATCATCATATTCAATTCGGGATTTTTCCTTTTTGTTGCAATTTTATTCTTTCTTCTTCTTTTTTACTTATTAGATTAAATTTCCGTGGGAAGCAACCTGAAACAATCAACCATGGCAAATTTCAATGATGCCGATTGAATGCCTACCAATCATCATCAGTACCTATTGTCAACACATTTTTTTTTATTTTTTCTAATTTATTATTTCCTTTTTAATTGAGCATTCAAAATCAGTCATCAAAATTCAAATATGGACTTTTCTTTTCTTTTCCTTTTCTTTTGTTATTTGGTCAGATTTTCCTTTTCTCTCTTCAATTATAATGATGATTGGAATTATGGATCCAATGCCATAAACGAGGAGAGCACCTACATGATTTATTCCATCAAATTTATTTCCTATTTTTTGGGGGCCAAATATCACATTTGACTTTTCTCAACAATTGAACTAGTGCTAACCCAAATTGCAAGAAAGAGTCAATAGATCTTATTTATTTATTGTTTTATTTTATTTTATATTGTTTTTAATTTGTAGAGCCCAGACAAAATAGGGTGTTTATAATATTAGTTGATCCTTATATGTCTCACTATATCCGTATCATTCAGGATGTTAAAATAACGATACAAGAAACCAGATAGATAAAATATCATGAGAGAAACATGAAAAATGACCAAAAGCCAATCAATTGATGCAAAACAAAAACAAACATGAAGAAATATTTATTGTTATTGAGTTTATTAGACTTTAGATGGTTTTCAATTTTTTTTTTTAATGGGGCCTTTGCGGATTTAAGTTTCGGAAAATTAATTATAGCTTTCAAGGAACAGATATAATTAAAATGAGGTCCCAGAGAGTTGTAACATGACGATAGCAACTTGTGATTAGGTGAATGCAACTCTATGGGCTTCATCTTAATTGTTTTTTTTTTTTTTTTTGGACTTTTGATTAATTTTCTATAAAAGCATCGAAGAAGGTAAATTCTTGTTCCAGGCTGAATCAAAGTAGGCAGTGGAAAGTGGAAATATCTAACTCTGATGACGTATGTGCGCTGACGTTGGCGTTCACGTACCACTTGTTTTTTTTTCCAGTTGTATTCAATTTTTTTATAAAAAGAAAAATTTATTACAGGCTTGTTTGCCATGATTGTTTGGCCCAAGAGGCTTTTTACTTAAGAATCACTTTAAAGGTAAAATAATTTATCCTGAGTTATGGTTTTTGGTTTTTAACCTCCTTTTTTGTATGAGAAAATTTTACTCCAACCCCACAATAGGGAATTAACCTCATATTCCCCTAAAACAATCTGAAATTTCATTGCACTCCAAGGAGGCAAAGTGGATATTAAATGCTTCAGTTAAAAGATCAAAATATCGTTATTGAATATTGTACATGATTTTCAAGACATATATGGAGAATTTTCAAGAATTTTGTGCTTAGTTTTAATATCAATGTGGGTATTTTCAAGTATAAAAAATCATGGAACCCAACACTAAAGCGTCCAAAATTTCATAACTATATTTTCAAAACATATATGGAGAATTTTCAAGACATTTATGGGTAATTTCCAAAACACATATGGGATTTTCAAGGCATTTTTGCTTATTTTCAACATCAATATAAGTATTTTCAAGTATCAAAATCATGGAATCCAGCACTAAAGCGTTCAAAATTTCACAAATATATTTCTAAGACACATAGGGAGAATTTCCAAAAAATACATATGGGAAATTTTTAAGACATTTGTACTTCTTTCAATAAAGACATTTTGTTTTTTTAGTTGAAATATTTAATATCACTTTGACCCTTGAGAGTGTAGTAAAATTTCAAATTATTTGGAGAGCTGAGGTTGCATGAAATTTTCCCTTTTATATTTGAACCTTTCTAAGGCTACATGTTACTCCCTCCGGTCCTAATTATAAGAGCTAGTTGACTTTTTTGAAAAAATTAAGGATGCAAAATACACCACTTTAAATTGTTTATATTTATCTTTTTTCCTCAAAACTAAGTTATTTTACTTATAAACTATCATATAATCTAATTACATGTCACATATATTAAGATTTAAGAGTCTAATTTGCTTCCTTAATCTCTCCAAAAAAAGTCAACTGGCTCTTATAATTAGGACCGGAGGGAGTAGTATATTACATAAGAACTTATGTCAAACTAAACCTTTTTCAAAAGATATATTAAAAGATAAATCACAATATACAAACCCATTTTTACTCTAGCTTTAGTTTATAAAAATCAATAAAGACAAAAGTTATTTTTATTTAATAAAAATGTCAACAAAGGTGAGCGCGAAACGTTGAAAATCAATGGCAATGGGGTCCAATACAATTTATAGTCATTCTAGTAGCTATTTTAAAATTACATGGTATTACCAATCCACTCTTCCATCTATCTTTATCTACACCCTATCTCTTTTACTTATTTACTCCCTCTTGTCCTAATTATAAGATCATTTAAACTTTTTTTAAAAAAAAAATTAAGGATACAAAATTAATCACTTTAAATTGTCTTTTTTTTCCTTAAAACTACTCTATTCTACTTATAAACTAACATATAATCTAATTACATGTGACATATATTATAATTTAGTGATCTAATTTGCTTTCTTAACTTCCACAAAAAAAAAGTCAAAGTAGTATTATATTTAGGAACGGAAGGAGTACTATTGAGGAGCATTTATAAGAATAATTTGAGGAAATATTAAAAATAATTAAGAAAAAATTTTATATTTAAAACCAAATTCACCTTTCAAAATATATTATATATTTAGAATCGGAGAGAGTAATTATATGTAGCTAGATATCTTCGCAAGGGAAAAAAAGTGAGGGAAAAAACCTTTTACCCACCAAAACCTTACTGTTATAAGCCTCAAATTGAAACCTACACATGAACAGAAATTAAGGTAAGGACTAAGGGTGAAAAGTTTCGAGGAAGCCAAAATGTCGGTTCCTGGTTGGATCCCCGTACAATCATCAAAGTTGTAGCTTGACGGGTTCCCCGACGCACCAACCATCATCCCTCATATTTTTTTCGGGGAGAAAATCCAATACCTTTTAATTGAAAAAAAATCAGTGAAAAATACATATTTAAAAATTTAATTGGCCATAAAGGCATATATATGGAGTATCCATACGATTAGCAGTAAAAAAACTTCCATTATTTGAATTTTGAACTTGTTTTCTGCGTAATTTCAACAATTAGGCTGTGATACCACTTGTTAATTAAAGAGCTATTATGAATAATAATTGGTAGGGGTGGAGTCAATAGGAGTGGAAGTGGAGGATAAGAAGATGACAATAAAGGGAGAAATAGATGCAGTGAAGGCAGTGAAGAAGCTGAGGAAGCTGTGTCGTACAGAGATAGTTTCAGTTGGAGACGGAGAAGACAAAGACATGAAAGAGGAGAAGAATAACCCAGAGCCAGAGACAGTCCAATCTCCCTATTGTGTCTACCAAAGCGTAAGCTTTTTTACTTCCTTTTCCTGGTCCAAGTAACACAGAACAAAAGAAACTAATCATGGAAGCTTTTCACTTCCTTTTACAGGTAAGAAAACACTAAAAAAGGAGGAGAGAAAAGAAAAGAAACTTTTTCCTTCCCTACTATATTTCGCACACGATCATCATCTACTTTTTCCTCTCAACTTTTTAATACACTTTCTTTACTCTTAAAGGATATTGGACTGGCTCTCCTATATTGATTGTCTCTCATAATTACTTCTCAATTGCAACCATTCATCTTTAACAAGCATATCGCATTATGTATATATTTTTTTCTGTCCTAAATATAAGATTATTTTAACTTTTTTTTTGGAAGTTAAGGAAGCAAATTAGACCACTAAATTATAACATATATCACATAAAATTAGATTATAGGTTAGTTTATAAGTAGAATAAATTAGTTTTGAGGGAAAAAGTTTATTTTTTGGATTGAAACTACTTTTTTTTTAATTGAAACAAAAAAGTTAAAATGATCTTATAATTAGGACCGAAGAGTATGCTTTATCTTAAAGTACGTCGTTTTCATGATGTGAGCAACAATTGATCATGATGCATCTCCTTCTTCAAGATATTGTCCCATTTGGTAAGGTTTTGGTCCCTTGACGAAATAATATTTTATTTTCATATTTTAGATTTATAAAGTGCCCTCTCAACACTCTAGTCTTAATATTATTAGTTTCATCAATAAAAAATGATGAAATTAAATTTTAAATTCTGACAAAATATTATCTAAATAATACTGATATATTAAGTTTAATTTTTAAAAAACAATAATGACTGATGCGAAAAAAATTTATTTGAGAATAATAATATTAAGATCAAAACACTAAAAAATGTTTTATGAGATCGAAGAACGAAACTGAGATTTTGTATGTATAGTTAAATAACGAATTAATTAAAGAATAAGTTTGTCATTAAAAAAAGCAACTTAAGAAGCAGAGACAGGAAAGATGTTGATCCCTGTGTTTGGTTGGGCTTTTCCCAGTAAAATAAATCCTTTTTTTAAAGGACTTATTTTGGTGAACTTAAAAAATGCATGTTTGGTTGGGTTTTTAGAAAATAAGGACTTATGACTTATAAGTCCAAATAAGTATAAGTCATTTTTTTTAACTTATAACTTATGACTTATAAGTCACTTACGGAGGTGGATCCCACAATTCTAACTTATTTTACACATCCAATCACAACTAACCCAAACATAAATCACTTTTTCAAAAGTCCGTCCAAACATATATCTCATTACACAATATGACTTATGACTTATAAGTCACTTTTTTTTACAGCTGATCCAAACATAAATCTCATTATACAATCTGACTTATTTTCAGTTTGACTTATATATAAGTCACTTTTCCAGAAGTTCATCCAAACACACCCGATGTTAATTAATGCTACGATGAATTGGAAGTTAGAAAATTCACAAAGTAATTAACTTGATGGCGAGTGCAGTAACGATAATTCATAGAACTCCCTCCGTATTTTATTATAAGAGTCAAGAAAGAAAAATCACATATTAAGAAAGTAGTTGAGAAAATAAATATGTCTGAAATATATGTTTTTCTCAAATTTACTCTTATTTATGAAGGTGTATAAGAGAGAGAAATGTAGAATAATAATGATAGCAATTAACATGAAATATTTAGGAATAATTAAGGACAAAATGGGCAAAAAAAATCATTAAATATCCCAACCATCCTATACAGGCTCTTATAATAAGGGATAAAATAATTCAAATTTTTTGCTCTTATAATAAGAGACGAAGGGAGTATAAAATTCTTAATCACACTTTCTTTCAATTTTTTTTTCTTTCTTTGTAAATTTTTTTAATCTTAACTTGCTTTTCAAATTAGCTGTATGTTCTCAAAGTACTACTATTATATATTACATGAATTGTTGACTGCATTTTTGGGGTATACGAGTGGCGATCGATATAGAAGAGACAAGGAAAGAGAGAGACGTGGGAATCGTAATTATGGACTAGGAATAGGAAGTATGAACTGTTGAATGAACCCTATCTTTAAAATCATACATGCATATATATAGAATTTTTACCATAGTAAATAGTAGAATACTTAAATTATTAATACCTCTCGTCATACTAATTTATCTATAGAAAGAATCCATAAACTATAAAGCCTTTCGAACAACAATAGAAATAATAGAGGAATCTTCTGACTGATAGATAGGCACAGTGTTGACCTGTTGGGCTGTTATCTCCAATCAGGGAACCTCATTTTTATAAACAAATATGTGAATGGATATGCCTCTTAATTTATAAGATATGCCCGTACCGCTTAAAATGTGACATTATTATTATTAATCTCCCATCAAAACTAATAATAATATTTTGACCAGATAATTATTCTAAACCAATCATAATGCATCTAACGTGCGGATCAAGGAGATGTTTTAAAAATAATTAGAATATTCACTATATTCAGAATAATCATCAATTTCAAAATATCCTAATATAACAGTATAATATATGTAATAAATAATATATAAAATATCTAACATGAACTAGCGGTTAATGATTACTTATGAACTAAAGTAGTAGTCCGAAGTTAGCTAGATCATTGAATTTCAATGGAAAAATTACTTTGGGTTTGGAAGGAATCGAACTTCATCACAAAAGTTTGTCATTATGCACTACTTATTTGAGATTTTCTTTATTTTGTAATTTTAAGATTGTGAACGTGTCTTTAACGGGTCTGTTTGGCTGGCCTTTTTTAGGCAAAAGAAGGACTTATTTTGGGTCAGAATGACTTATTTTAGAAAAGTTGTTCAGTTTTTTGTTTGGCTGGGCTGACATAAAAAAAGAGCTTATAACAACTACTACCCAATAAGCACAAGTCGAATGAAATAGCTTTTTTTTTGGTTCAATTGACTTATATCCGTTGCAACATGGGGCCCACGCTTTTTTTTTTAATCTGCCCCCACCCCAATTATTTCACTTATTACACTCTCTCTCCCCGAGTTCCTCACCATCAGACCCCTCTCTCTCTGCTCTCTCTGGATCGCTCCATTTCTTTGACAAGCAGCGGCGAGCTCCGGCGGTTTCATCGGTGAACGGCGGCGAGGCGAAGCAAAAACGCAAGGGAAGCTTGATTCGACCGTAGGTAAAGTTGTTCCTTCATTTTCTTCCTCCTTCTGGGCCGATTTCGAGTGGGATTTGGGGGGTGATTCGATTTTTTGGGATGATTTTTGAAGCTTGTAAATGTGTAAAAATGAAGCTTAAGACTCGGCTAAGCTTATTCTTGAAGTGATTTTGTGAATGAATGCTTGTTTGGTCCGATCTGGTTCAGGGAGTGGCTCTGGTACTGTTCATCCGAGCCCCTTTTCATTGATTTCTGGGTGTATGTTGCTTGAAACTTTAATTCTTCGTGTTTAAGAGTATGATTGGACCAAAAAACTAGATTGTATGTTGAGGATTTTCCATGGTTTTGAGATTTTTCAGATTTCTTGTGTTGTTGATTTCGGCTCTTCCTCTGGTTTTTTTGGGCGATATGCTGATGAGGAAGTGTTAAGGGTCTTGTATGCTTAATTTTGTAATTTTAGATTGATGATCATTCTTCTTTCCCTGCCCCTGCTCTCTGTCACCGTCGGCCTTCTTGTTCTTTTCCCTTGTTCTTTGTTGAATCCCATGCTATGAAGGGGCTGATGTGCTTCTAAGCTTGTGTTTTGGTTCTGTTCTTGTATTATTTCAATAAGTAAGAGTTTTATTTGTAAATTCCTATGAGGCACTTTTGCTCGCATATGAACACTTCTCTGAATGAACAATTGCTTGAATTTGGGTTAGTGCCTTAGTGGTGACTATAGAAAGGAGGGCACTATAGAAAGGACTTTTGGGGTATGGAAGAATAGATTTGAAATTTTACAAAGAATGCGCAAATACGGGTTCCCAATACAAGTCCGCATAGTCTGTGCAACAATGGCCATACATAATTTTATCAGGAGAAACTCCCAAACAGATGTTCATTTTAGAGAAGCTGGAGATGAAGGGGCTGATGGTCAACATAACAATCAACAACAAAATCATGAGGCGTCATCGTCGAATTCAACCACAATTATGTCTTCACCACAAATGAACCAACTTCGTGATACAATTAGAGCTCAAATTGTAGCAAGCATATGATCCAATTATTATATGTATCATTATTTACCTAAAAAAACTTATGTTTGTATGATTTCTAATTCATATGACTTTTATCCATTAAATATATTTTTTAAGTCCCCATTTTATTTTATGATTGCAAATAATTGTAATTAAATTTACATTTCAAATTTTTTTGCAAATAAATAAAATGAAATTTCCATTTTATTTTTTGAGATATTTTAAATTTTCCACTCAAAATCATCATAATTCAAAGATTTAATGGGTAATTTTAATTTATTTATATTAATCTTACTTTTCAAAAAGTCCATCCAAACATGTTTAAAAGTTCAACTGACTTATAAGTCATTTTTTTAACAGCCCATCCAAACATAAAACTCACTTTCAATTTGACTTATTTTCAGTTTGACTTATTTTCAGTTTGACTTATCTATAAATCACTTTTTCAGAAGTCCATCCAAACACACCCAACGTAAACGTCTACTTGGCTCCCACCAACCACCAAATTGTAGTCACTTTTTATTATTTTCAATCCTGATGTGGATACATAGCCCAAAAGTTGAAGTGACCCATTGTCTCGAAGTATATTTTTCAAATGGCAATAAGTATGTTAAACTATTTTTTATATATTCAACATTTAAGATATTTTTTAATAGCACCAAGTATTAATAAATAATTTTTTTTTGTGTAATTTTGTTTTTAAAGTATTTTTTTTCAATAGTAATGAGCACCATAAACTTAGGATTATAAGTATTTTTTTAAAAAAACTTTAAAATTAATAAAGTACTGCATGCATGAAAAATTATCACATGATACTGGGTATCACAAAAAAGTATTTTAAAATGATGGATATACCAAACATTATTTTCGAATATGAAGTGCTACTAAAAAATATTTTACAGTACTAGATGCTTACCCAAAAACATAATTCAAATAATTTCTTGACTATTCCCTACAATGCCTATTAAAACTTAAAAATACACTCATATCACCGCCAATGAAAATAACGATATTAATAAATTATTATTTATTTTGAAATCGAACTATTTTAATATTTTATTCATATTTACAAATACAAAATTGCATCACATAACGGACGACGTAGTGAAAATTTTGCATTAAACTTTAGATATAAAAATATTAAAAAATATAATTAATATCTCATTTTAAAAATATACTAAATAAGATTCACGAAGCAGCTAGCTTCTTCGCGAATATTCCATTTTCGCAGCGCCTGCAAGAAGTAAAAATGATGTAATAATTTATGAAACTATTTTTTGATAATAAATAGTTATTAATATTCACGTAACCATTTAAAAAAAAAAATCAACTTAACAACCACTAAAAAAAGGTTTGAAAAATAGTTTTACGTGTTGGAAACTTCAAAGTCTTTTTTTTTTTAAAAAAAAAAATACCCCTTTGATTAGGCCTTTAAAAGTCTTAGCTCTTAATATTGACTTAGGTATTGACCTGTCCTGTCCAGCGTCTGTTACTATTCAGCTTCCCTCTACCACAATTCTATAAAACCTTCCTGAGGTCTTAGCCTCATTTCACCACTTCATATTATCTTTATTATAATTCTAACTAAATCTTGCTCTTCTTTCTTTTTCAACGCAACACTCCATCAAGCAATGCAGGTTAGCATTGTTTTTGTCTTATTATAGTTTTTTTTTTCCTCTGTTCTCTTGCACTTCTGATAAGAGTCTGAACTTTCTCTTTTGTATTGGAATTGTTGGGTGACAGAAAATAGTGGTAAAGGTGGAATTACACGATGACAAAATCAAGAAGAAAGCTATGAAGGCTGTCTCTGGCATTCAAGGTATCGTGTGTGTGTATTTCAACTCATAATTCTGATACAACAATAACTTTTAATTTCCCTATTATGTCCTCTGTTCTTAACTGATATAACAGTAATTCTTTCCTTCATTCTCCTGTTTTTGTCAACAATAACTTTTAATTTCCCTATTATGTCCTCTGTTCTTAACTGATATAACAGTAATTCTTTCCTTCATTCTCCTGTTCTTGTGAATCATCACTTCAGCTGAAAGCTTTGCATATGTAGAGATTTACGTTAGAATCCATCAAACACAAAATTGACCCTCCAATTCTTTTATGTTGTCACAATAATGAAGTATATAAACCAAGTTGAACTAAAATCCATCGTTAGAGCGATTTGGTTTTCCCTTTGAACTTGTGTTCATAACAATTAACATATGTAACCAACATCTCTAAGCTATTATAGTGTTTCATAATTTTATATCTTTACTAAACAAAACATGATTTTGAAATGGTGATGTGAGCAGGGGTGGAGTCAGTAGCAGTGGACATGAAGGAAAACAAGATGACGGTGGTCGGAGGCATAGATCCGGTGATGGTGGTGGGGAAGCTAAGGAAGTTGTGTCACGCAGACATATTGTCGGTGGGACCAGCCAAAGAAGAAGAGAAGAAGAAGGAAGAACCTAAGAAAGAAGAAGATAAGAAAACAGAACCAGTATGCGTCTGCCATCCTTTTTATAATCCCCCTTACCCTTATTGCTACGTCACACCTGTGGAACAATATCCTATTGGCTGTGTCATCTTATAAACACACAAAACCTTTTCACCTTCACAACACATCCAAACAATAAATCATGTGTGCCCACAAAAAAGATAAGCCTGTTACCTTTTTTTTGTTTTGTTTTGTGATTGAGGAGAGTCATATAAAGGGTTCCTAATAATGGGGATCTGTACAGAACTTCTTAAGGTCTAGTGGATACTAGTTCATGGTACTCTTTGTAGATTAGATTAGATTTCATTTCACATATGAAATTTTGGTTAATGCCTTTATTGTATAATAAATCATGGGATTTAGAATGATGTCACAAATCCCTCGTTGTAAGTGTTTCATTGAAAAAGTTGCCTTATTAAATTATGTGTTCTCCAACTACAATAACTAGTTTTTGGGGTTTGATTGCCTCAAAACCTTGTTCACATTACAATGGTACTTCTACTGAGAGTCGTTCAGTCGATCAAGAGAATTACCTGAGGAGAGCATGACCGGCAATGAAGTTAAGTGAAATGTTATAACATAGGGCTGTCAATTACATGTATTTGGAATAAGTTTTCATTCAAGAGTGATGGAGTGATTGCATAAGGATTTCACACTGGATTTTATATATGTATTTGTACAAAGAAAGTGTGTTTCTTTTCCTTCCATGTAGTGCTTTCTTATAATTCCATGTGAACTTGTCAAAATTGGAATTGAAAGTTTTGAGATGAATAATTAGTTTCACTTCATGAAACTTTTTTTTTTTAAAAAAATAAAATTGTACAGAAGAAGAACACTGTTTCTCTTACTAAAAGACTTGAGTCAATAAGTCAATCAAGTTATGGGTGGCAGTCAATTCTCATCCCTATTTGTTCCACATTTCATTGCATGACGCGTTTATAAATAAGAATTGACCTGTTTAAAATGACAAATGACAATAATGATGATGATTGATTTAATTTTTTATTTCGAAATAAATAACATGTAGAATAGATGCAGCTTTCTATTTTTTAAAAGATAAAAGAGCTTGAACTGAGAAAAAAAAAATATAAACTAGTACAATCCATACTATTTAAACATAATTCATCTGTACATCTCATGCATGCGTCCAAGGACGTGCCAAACATATAGACTCATTATATGCTTGTAGCAATAGTTTGATTTGATTTTTTTTTATTTAAAACTAACGTTAAGACTAAAACAATTAAAACTAAAAACAAATACTCCCTTGTTCTTAAATATATATATATATATATATATTATTTTTGTCCTATTTATAAGGCAAAAAGAGAAGGTTTTATTTAGTCCTATTTATACCTCACTTCATTAAATTTTTCCTATAAATATGCTCCTTTTGGTCTAAAATATAAGAGATGATATGCAATTTTTTTTGTTCAAAATATAAGAGGTAACATTTAAAAGTCATAGTAATAAATGCTTGTTTTTCATTTATGCGCTTGTATTTTAAATGATGAAAGGAGGGGAGAGAAAGTGTATAATAAATGAGTGAGGGTAAAAATGAAAAATCTTATTAAATCTACCAATAGTAAATGATTCATATATGTTTTTATTAATATGTATAAAAAGGTTGACTACCTCTTATCATATGGACCGAAGTGAGTACATTGTTACATTTCATTTATTGTGTATTGACTTTATTTTCATGTAATGTAGTGGATATTAAATATGTGTAAAATTGAAAAGTTAGATTTTAATGGAGAGTTAATGATATTTAAGATTTTCATTAATCTGTGTGAAACACACTGAAAGTGCCTTAAAAATAGGACTTAGTTGAGGAAGTGGGCTTGTTTGTTCCTTATTATAAATTCCTTATTATAAAATCTCTTTATAATTTTTATCACTTTTTTCCCTAAATTGCCCCCGAAGGATACTTTCTCAACATAAGTTTTTATCATACTGGTATTTATTTTCCGCATTTGTTTTGGGCTTGGGGCCGTTTTTGGGTTTCTGGACCTTATTCAAGCTTGTCCCATATTTTGGTTTTCTTCATTTCACAAATTTATTTTGAGTTTATCCTATTCAAGCTTATTCCCTCGTAGTTTGATTTTCTCTTTCTACTTAGGGTTCTTTAAAGTTTAAATCCCCTCTCTTTGTAATAAAATTATTACCCTTTATGTCGTGTAAATTAGAATATATTCTAGTCACAATTCATTACTTTTTAATTACCTATTCTTGCACATACTTTTACTTCAGCAAAACATTTTCTAAGATTTAAAAAAGAAAAATTCAAAAGCGAATATGAATGGTTTGTATAATTCAAAGGAAATTAAATTAGAAGTTCTCATTTGCATATGTTGGATGGGTGCCTAACACTCGCATTGATCTTTTTCAGAAGCTTCAATCAACTAATCAACTACTGTACGTAAATCTATATATATAGTTAGTTAAAACTTTTCAATTCTTACAAAATATAAACTTACTCAAAACTATGAGGTGTTGGAATTCAGTGAATTAATAAAAAAAATTAATAATTACTTAAAATATGTGATAAAATAATTAATACTTTAAATAAAAGAGTTAAGCTTATATTTTGAAAGTATTTTCCTAGGCGTATTAACCATTTTAAAAATTTTGTGATGTATTCAGCTTAGTCAAGTATTTCAAAGGTGCACCCAACAACCTAGAGCATTTATTTTTGTGTCTTGACAATTTGGGATGCCACATACACCAAACAATATTTTAAAGTGCTCAATGCACATAAAAAATACTTTCTCATAAATATAAGACATATTTATCTAATTTGTTTAGATTAAGGATATTAGTTGAGTTAGATGAAATCACATGATATTACTAAAGCACCTTAAACATCTACATTTATTCCCACCCTCCTTCTCTTACTTGTTGACTATTGTGAAGCATCAATAGGAATAATTTAGGGAAACGTTAAGATAAATTAGAAAATTGTATTATATTTAAGATTAAACCCACCTTCTTAGATATGTCCTATATTTAAAATATGGGAGGGAGTATTCAAGATGTTGGATACCTTTCCAAAAAGTATTTAGGGTATTGTGTGCACCATAAAACATTTTACTGGAGCTGGGAATTAGGGTCGTCCCGAAAAGCCCAGGCAGTGTAAATATCCCTATTTTACAAAACCCGGTCCTCGAATGGTCAGATCCAGGGCTGGCTCGCCCTGATTAGCCCTTATACACTACTCACTCCTGTCTTAATTATAAGACCACTTTTACTTTCTTTGACTTTTTTCAGTAAAAAAAAGTAGTTTCAATCCCAAAAAAATCTTTTTTCCTCAAAACCAATTTATTCTACTTATAAACTAATCTATAATCTAATTTCATGTGACATATGTTATAATTTAGTGGTCTAATTTGCTTCCTTAACTTCCACAAAAAAAGTTAAAGTGGTCTTATATTTAGGACGGGAGGGAGTATTTTTTAAATCTTTTTCCATAAAAAAATTCAAGCAATAAAATCTTTATTATCAACACAAATATCAATTTTAAGTTACAATACAAATACTAACAAGCAACAGACACTAAGAAATTATGAAGCAATGATAAATATTGTCCATATTTTTAAATAAGTTACACAAAATATATGGTTACCTTTAATTAATTGTTTTAATAAATATTGTCAATATTTTTAAATAACTCATCCACTAATAAATTATCAAACAATGAAAAATATTGGGAATTAGGAATTATGGTTTTTTTTTACATTTAATTAATTGTTTTATTTTGTAATTGTTATGTTTTTTTAAAAAAATATGTGACGGGCTTAACAGGCCTGTCCGTTGAAGCACTCAGCTTTATATGGCCAGTCCGTTAAACACAATTCTCTCCTAAAACCTTAAAAATCAAAGTTTAGCTCTCCAAAAACCAAAACCTAAAAGAGCCGGTTCGAATTATCATATCAACATTTTAGGACATTGGATATACAATTGAAAAAAATTCAGGGTATTTGATGCAGCATAGCCCGTGTTATAGGGAGTAGTTAGGGACAAGTATCAACCTGTTTCAAAATCACAATTTGTATCTAAAAAATATCTTATCATCCACCAATATCTTACCCACAATAATATCAAGTGACGAGTCTTTCTTTCTCTGGCCCCTCTTTTATTGGGAAAATGACATATAAGTCCCAAAAAAAGAATTAATTTTAGATAGGTTCATTGATAACATCTTCACTTGTTAATCAAGGCTATTGCAGTTATTAATAATTGTCATTAACAACTCCTTGAGACCTCTCTGAAATTAATTCATTTGCTTAGGACCTATTTGCAATTGTCCCTTTTTTTTCGAAACTTAAAAAATAGAAAAATAAATCTCAGTTGGCAAAAAAAAATTGCTGGCAAAAAGAAAAAAAGAAAAGTAAATCCCTTTAAAGCACATTGAACTTATTACTATTACTCACTACGTGTCGATAATTGAGTGATCCAAGCACCCAAACATGTCAAACCACGAGAAAAAAACAACACAAGACGACAAAAAAGGGGGGACAAAATGGAAAAAGAAAAGGAAGAGAATGGGCCTCAAGTCACTATAATATAAATGGGCATGGACCCAGGCCCTGTAGAAGTAGGGCCCACTAAAATATCTTGGGGAAGATATTATGGCCATTCATTTTCGGGGGAGAAGACAACCTTACGTGGAATGGAACATGATAAGCCCATAGACTATGGGCCTATAATCACCCTTTGCTTGCCACGTGTACACCCCTTGCCTTCACCATTTACTCTACCTTCCAAGTTCCAACCTTCACTACTTCATTATCATTTTCACCCACTTCTTTTGCCTTCAATGCTACAACGGTTGCATTGGGGACCCTATGGGAAAAGACGTTATTGTCCTAAAAAATTAGGCCCGTCTTTTGATTCGTCTCTTCCTTTACTACCCTTGCTGCCCTTCCTCGGCAACATTCACCACCTTCTGCAGCGACATCATCGACCTTCACCTTGTACGGCAACATCTTTGGGCGTAATGGGTCGTGAGATTGATGGAGCTTATGATGACATCTCATTCACAATGGGTATATTGTTGTCTCTACATACACGAAGAGATGAGAAAGGGGACTTGTTTTAGTTGGGAGGGTATCTTGGTCTTTTGGATTTTTTTTTTTGCATCTCATTAAATTTTAGAACCAATAAATAAGTTTTGTTATCTTATTTTTATTATTTTTTGTAACTAACTTTTAGGAGGGGTCGGGTTCACTCACGATCTAAATGTATAGCACATAACTCATGATCAATAAGGACAGTTTAAAGGACGAAGAGTACACATAGATTCACCTCCACCCTTATAGTACTTTTGCTTCACTTAATTATAAAGATGTCTTCCTTAATGTTGTGGATTGAACATGCTTTTTTCTTATGAGTATGTCTATTGTCTAATCCTTCATTAGTTGAACTCACAGCCAAGAAATATAAATTTTCTTATCTTCAACAAATAAGCCAGTAGGCCCACAAATCTCTCCCATCCCTATTTTTTAGCTTACACTATATTTCTATTCTTACCTTTTTTTTTCTTTCTAAATTTTTAACCATCAGATTTGATGGATGACTATAATTAGAGATAAAGAGAGAAAAAAAATGATCATAAAAATTAGGAGGCGTTCCGGACCACATTGCGGTGTATTTAGCACCATAGGTATTTTTTAGGTAGTATCCAATATCTTAAAATATTGTGTTTAGTACCCAATACATTGCAGTAATTTTTTAGGAGCACAAAAAGCATTCCAGGGTAATGGATGCACTTGGATAATACCATGAAAGCTGGATCCACCGTAAAATACTTTAACTTTAACGTTTCTCTTCAAATTATCCCATTATACATATATAATAAAAATATATTTTTTTAATAAGATTTATGTCATTTTTAATCATTTTTATGTAAACATATTTTTCAAACTAATCACCCAGACAAATTTCACTTTGAAAAAAGTTACTTTTATTATCGTTAATCCAAACATAAATCACATTGTATTTTTTAACTTTTCCCAATTTTATGCTTGTAAAATTCATATTAAAAAAATCCACTTCTCCAATTGCAAATCTAAAAGCACCCAATTGCATCGATGAAAATTAAATTCACAGCCTTATAGTTATGAGTCAACCCCTTTAATAAATGGATCTAGCTCATAAAGAATATTTTGTCTAAATTAAAAGGCAAGCTCTTTACGTTTTCTGCCAACATATATCATGCTATTTATAAATAGTACCCCTATTGTTTGTTTTAACCATGTATACGTTTACCTTTACTCTTTTTTTTTTTTGCCAGAACGTTTACCTTTACGATATTAGTTAAGACCTTTTATGTTGGGAGAAAAAAAATAAAAGAGTATGCCTTCTAATTTAGATAGAGTATCCTTTACGGAGACTACTTTCTTTTATACAAGGGAAAATGATCATTTGTGGTCCGGAAGTTTTAACTTTGGAGCACTTTTGACCTGAAAGTTTTTTTGGACCAATTTTGACCCGAAAGTTTATAAAACGTAGCAATATAGGCCTCAAAATATTGGAAAATTGACCTATATTACTACATTTTATAAACTTCCGGGTCAAAATTGGTCCAAAAAAAACTTCCGAGCTAAAAGTGCTCCAAAGCTAAAACTTCAGGGCCAACAATGACCCTTTACCCTTTATATAAAGTACACAACTTACCAGTTCCAGCTTAATTAGCTCTTTACATAAGAGTTAATAAAGAGCATGTTACTTTTAAAATGAAAATAAAAGTGACATGCTCTTTATTATCTCTTTTTTTTTCTCCCAACAGATGTTACTTTTTTGATGATGATGATGATGATGATGGGATTAAATAGGAGTACCATTAATAAACAGCATGCTTTATGTGGCTGGGGGGGGGGGGGGGGGGGGAGCATGTTTTATGATTTTGACAAAATATCCTTTATAGAGACTAACCTCTTTTATGGTATGAAGGCAAAAATTTACCAATTCCAGCTTGATTAGCTTTATACGTGAGTGTTTTTGGCCAATCTCTATATATAGGAGATAACAAATCAAACTGTTATAGTGTTAAGAAAAACCAAACTTATATTTTCACAAATTTACTGTCATGTCATTTATCAAATCGGTTTGTACTATTATTTTATGTAAAGTATACAACTTACCAGTTCCAGCTTGATTAGCTCCATACATAATGTATAAGGTACAAAATTTGCCAATTCCAGCTTGATTAGCTCTTTACATAAGAGTTAATAAAGAGCATGTTACTTTTAAAATGAAAATAAAAGTGACATGCTCTTTATTATCTCTTATTTTTTTTCTCCCAACCGTGTAGATGTTACTTTTAAAATGATGATGATGATGATAATATTATGATGGGATTAAATAGGAGTACCATTAATAAACAGCATGCTTTATGTGGGTGGGGGGTGGGGGAGCATGTTTAATGATTTTGACAAAATATCCTTTACGGAGACTAACCTCTTTTATGGTATGAAGGAAAAAATTTACCAATTCCAGCTTGATTAGCTTTATATGTGAGTGTTTTTGGCCAATCTCTATAGATAGGAGATAAAAAATCAAACTATTACAGTGTTAAAAAAAACCAAACTTATATTTTCACAAATGTACTGTCATGTCATTTATCAAATCGGTTTGTACTATCCCCGGCCGTTTAGCCATGGGGTGCTCTGTTAAATATCCCATAAACTCTTTAGCAGGGATAAAAAAACAAAGCGCCTTATAAGCTGACAATGTATATATTTTTTTTGGGGTACTCCTTCCTTCATATCTATATTATATGCGGTACCATAAAAAATATTTTTGATCCATGGTATAAGGGCTACCAAGATAATGAATATTTATGTCCCATTCTCACCATTTTTTAATATAATGGGGGAGAGGAGGAAAGGAATAGAGGAAAGTATATAATAAATTACACTAGTACTATAAGGGTAAAATGGAAAGATTATATTGCTTTTACATGCATTTAATAATTTAAGTATCATTAATTAGTTTTTGTGATTTAGATAGATACATTGTAATATGGATTGGAAGAAGCGTATCATAAAGGGATTAATATCTTGATGGGATAAGAATATGAAGGAAATTATTTAGGGTCATCATAGCATTTTTTTTTTAATCAAATCACCATAGCATTAGTGATCACAACGCTTGCTGAAAATAAAGGCGAAAAGTTTCAATTTTTTTTCTTTGTTCCCGTGTTGGTCTATAGCATGCACTTGAACTGGTCTACAATAATTTTTATCGTGTCATATATTGAAATTTTTTTTCACTCTCACCCTTGTTAGAGAATGTGAATTACATATATAGAGAAGATATAATGAATGAGTAAATTGAAAATAATATTAATTAGATAATGTTCTTATCCTCCAAATGACCTATAAAATTCCATTTTCAACCCGAAAATTTCTATCAAAGAGCATTGATCGGAAGCAATTTTACCCATCAAAAGTTTATTAAACATAGTGATGTTACAAACTCACCATGACATTACTCAATGTTTTGATTAGAAAACTTTCAGTCAATATTGCTCTCAAAATAACTTTTGAACATTGAACGGTCCTCGGAAGAAACTTTCCAAACAAAATTGTACCTTATCTATGTTTTCAACACATCTTTACAGCGTCTTTTGACAAAAAAATAAAATAAAATAAAGGGTTAAATACTAATTTTACCTCGGAAGTGTGCGACGGTTTTGCACCAAAAGTTTTTTAGGGACCAATGTTGCTTTGGAAGTATGGAAAGTGTAGCAATGTCACCTTGAAGTAACGGAGTTGTTAACATACGTTACGTTATGGTCTACATTAAGATAAATATGAACCATTTTTACCCTAAAACTTTTCTTCAAAGAGCAATCCGAGACAACATTGATTCTTAAAAAACTTTTGAGACAAAATAGGTTCTCAATGAAAACTTCAGAGAAAAAAATGGTTAATCTTTTTATTCTGACATGGACCATGATATGATATCCGTTAACGCCTCCGTTAGTTATGTGTGACATTACTATACTTTTCATACTTCCGAATTAATATTAGTCAAAAAAAAAAAAAATCGGGAACAAAATACTTTTCCAGCAAAATTGGTAATTAACCGGAAAATAAAATACTCCTACCTACTTGTATACCTACCTAAGAACCTTGCCGTACACAGAAACAACCTCTGAAACAGCATCTTCTTTTTTCCTGTGTTAATAACAGCCGTATTTTCCTTTTTCCTCACTTTCATTCATCCCTCAAAAGGAAAAAAGAAGAAGCCATAAACCCCTTCAATTCATTTCCTTCCCAAATGGTCTCCAAAAACCCAAACCCCCCAGAAGGCTTCTTCTGGGATCCTCCTGGCATGGCGCTTCCTGGCCTTGGCCCCTTCGCCGCCGCCGCAACAACCACCTCTGCCTCCGCCGCCAATTCATCCGACGACTCTTCCAAGAAGGTCCGCAAACCTTACACTATTACCAAGTCCAGGGAGAGCTGGAGCGAACCTGAACATGACAAATTCCTCGAAGCCCTCCAACTGTAATTTCCGCTTTTACCCTTTTTTCTCCTTATGGATAAATGTTTTCCCACTTTTCCCGTTAATGTAATGGATGGATTTATTTTACTGTTTGATTCGGGTATAGGCTTGTGGTTTATGCAAAAATTGCATCTTGAGGTCGAAGTTTTAGGCTTTGCGGGTGAGGGATTGGAAGTGGCAAACGAGCTGTGTTTATTTTGAGTGTTTTTTTTTTGTTTTTGCTAATTTGTTTGATGAAAGCAATCGGTTTTTCTGATTTTAGCTCCTTCTTGGTGTTACAGTGGCCAGTTGTGTTGCTTGATTTTTTTTAGCTGATTGTTCATGTGTAAATGCAATCGATTATTACTCTGTTTAAATTTGTGAGCTTTATTATGCTCAATTTTTACTTGTAGAATAGTCTTGTCATGAAGGTTGAACATAAAATGCAAGAGCTATTTGGGTTAGAAGAGACGAGGTCAGAATGAAATTAGGGAGTTTCTTACTCTTCTGAAAATTCTTTTGAGAGTATGATGCAGAAACTAACATTTTATAACTTTTTCATGGTCCCTAAAGGTGTTCAAGCCACATTAAATGAGCTGATTCTGGGGGTTAAGTTGCACAAGTGAAAGATTGAGGTGGATTGTCACTTGTCATGGAAGGAGAATGTGTTAGTTTTCAGTAGAGTTTAATTGCTTCCGATTCCTCTGAATATGATTACTTACATGGAATACGGAGTTGGGGCTTATAGGTACTAGAGAGTGCTTCCCTTCTGTCTTGCGAGTTATTTGACCTATAGGAGATTACTCTGATAGGTATATTGTAGAGAAAGAGAGGAAAGAAGAAGAAGAAGAGAGGGTAAAGAAGAGAATAGAGAACCCAGAGGAGAAAAGAAGAGAGAATATCACTGCATTAAGCAAATCAATTTGAAAAGCACGAAGCACAATTACTGAGGCCCACTTATATATGTGGCCTGATTAGTTAGATTAGGCGCTAACTAACCCCTAGCTCTAACTAACTAATTATTCATAATTCCATAACTTACTCTCTCTACTTAATATAGGCATGAACTTTTCACTTTTAACTAGAGTGAAAGATACATAAAGGAATAAAGGGAGATGGGTGATTTTATGCCATAGGTCCTTGGGAACTACTAAGAGAATAATGGTAGTTCTTCGGAAGACAGCTAGGGTTAACATTTCAAAGTAGGAGTATTTTACTTGAGTAATTTCTGATGGCTTTAGTTTTATGAAGATTTCCTTGTTTTGGAAATATGTCTTTTCTTCAAAGGATTGTATCTTGGTCAAACATTTTTACCCATAATACAAAACCTTGAGTCCACTGACCATCACTAACGTACTGCAGATGGATTTTAAGTGTCATGTAATCTGAACTAGGTTTGCCTCTTATGCATTGCTCTAAATTTGAGGAATGAACGATACTGTTCACTTGCTATAGATTTTATATTTTATATTGTCATTCATGGTTGATGTTGAGTACTACTTTTTAAATGCTTCTCAACCCTGATTATAACCTAAAACTGTTAGAAACATTGCGTCCACATGGTGTCCACCTTCATTGGACCTTTAAAACTTAAATTTTCTTCTCCTTAATAGAATGTACTAGTTTAAATCGAATTCTGTTGGTTTCAGACCTGCCTTCTTGCTTCATCCTGTCATTAGTTTGTCCCTTTCATTCTATGCAGTTTTGATCGTGACTGGAAGAAGATTGAAGCATTTGTTGGATCAAAGACAGTTATTCAGGTAATTTTCTGGGCGAAATCCTTTTGTAGCTGTAATTGCATCACTATCCTATTTTACTTTACTTTATATGGATCTCTTATCTTTATGTACAATAATTTTCCCTCGAGGCTTTTGCTTTGCTGTGGGAGATGTGTTGAACGAACTATAAGCTAATGAAAAGGAAAAGTTAGGTAGTCTGTCAAGTACTTCGTTTTCCATCCAAAGGTTAAAAATTCCCTACCTGTTTGGCACTGATAATTAAAATTATTCATGTTGGAAAGTTGAAGAGGATGAGGCGAGGTGAAGAATTGTATTTGGTGTCGAATAAATGTCAGTCTTACATTGAAATATTTGGCTAAGGGATAGAATCGAGGATTGAGTTCAAGTCCATGCTGCTTTTTGTCTATCTAACTTAGCCTGTTATGTTTCATATCTAAGCCTTTTTCTTCTTGTTGGAAATTCGGTATTTAGTTTATTGGTTATGGCTATGCTAACTTTAATATTTTCCAAGGGGACCATAGTATGTTGGAAATGAATACCTGAGGAACATCTGTTTTCTCTCGCATTTCTTACTGTCTTTTTATTCTGTATTGCAGTAATTGCTTTGGTAGGCATAGTTTGTTGGATTACTGGTACATTTAAGATCTACAGTCTTCTGTTTCATGGGACAATAATGGGAAAACTTAATACCTATCTTAAACATCCATCATCTGAGGCAAAGTCTTATGGCATCGATTTTAATTCCCATTGCGCATGCGGCACAATGCAATTATTGCCTTGTAGATTCCCTGTGGTTTTTGAAGATGTCTTAACTTTTGTAGTTGTTAGAGCATAAGCCATCAGCCATCAATTTTTTTACTCTTGATTGTGATTAAACTACAAATGTATATATGGAGCTTGTTCTACTTTTAAAAATAACGCCTTATGTATTTGATAGAATATAACTTTCCTTTTTCAATTTTTGGAAAAGGTGTTAAGCCAGCTAAGTCATGTCTTTTGTTTAGTGTATACGAATGTTTTAATATCATTAAGTTAGTTTGTGTTATTTTCTCATGAGATGTAATATCAATACATACGTATGAAAGACTGAAGTGTGACTTCTGCTCATTTGACTTTTGCAGATACGTAGTCATGCACAGAAATATTTTCTAAAAGTTCAGAAGAGTGGAGCAAATGAGCATCTACCTCCACCCAGGCCCAAAAGAAAAGCTGCTCATCCATATCCCCAGAAAGCTTCCAAAAATGGTTTTTTTTCTTTTGCCACATTGTTCTGTCACGCTATATATCTGGTTTAGATGCATCTGATAATAGTCAGTAATGTTTGGCAGCTCTGGTACACTCTGAAATGCCAGGATCCTCTGCAATGATAAAAACTCCAGGTACTAATGCTGCAGTGTCTTCTTGGTCAAACAAAACTTTGCAGATGGCCAATTTTTTGCATGGTATGAAGATTTTCATTTTCTTATGCCTATAATTTAGCATATGTAATCCTGCAATCTAGCTTATGGAATTATAAAGTAGCTTTTCGCTGAAGATGCCATATACCAATAGTTTTGTGTTTCTAACGTGTTTTTCAGGGCCAAAAATGAATAATAGTTGCAGTAGCAGTGAAAGCACTCAGAGAGCACGGCCAATTGGTCTATCCACTGGTCAAGGGAATAATAGCCATCCATTGAGAGGCAAGACTTCGATTAGCTCCTACAACCATTTTCTGATCATATCCAAATATCTACCTCTTACCTACAGATATACTTATTTAACGTTGTGTATATATGCTTCAAATCCTTTTCTTTTCTTTTTGTTTACGAAGCTTCTCTGTATGGTAGTGGCAATTGTTTTGTTTAATGTTGCATCAATGTGTATATACTGACAGATTAATATTTTTCTGATGCAGTTCTGCCTGACTTTGCCCAAGTTTACAAGTTCATTGGCAGTGTTTTTGATCCAAAAGCCACTGGGCATATGCAGAAACTAAAATCGATGGATCCTATAGATGTTGAGACGGTATATTGCTTGGGTTTTTTTTTTTAATAGAATCTCTGATATTCTGTTGGGCTAGATTCTTCTGTAGTGGAAAAGTTTGTTCTGTCACTATACCCTGGGACGAAAATCGTTATTTCATCAACTTTTAGAATTTACAGTGAATTGTTTCTCCATTTTTAGTGGGATGAGGCATAAAAGGCTTTGAGCTTTTTATTTTTAACTTGTTTAAACAGCTACAGCTATATGAATGAGAACTCATGCTTCAGAAATACTGACAAAAGTTGCCCTTTCTATCCTTTTGGGTCTATTCAGGTACTACTATTGATGAGAAATCTGTCTATCAATTTAGCAAGCCCAGATTTTGAGGATCATGTAAGTATTCAGTTCCCTGTTTTGTTGAGTAGGTGCTGTGACGGGGATTTTTTTGAGACAAGTACTCTGCTTGTTGAGACAAGTTCCCTAATTAGTTACATTATTGTTTGTTTATGTAGATATGACAAGGTAGTTATTTTCAGTTTATGTGTTAAGCTAATAGGCTATAAATATTGTTTATGTATTCTGTCAAATGGACGAATGAATGAAGTTATTATTGAGATATAATTCTCTCTTCTTTTTCCATTGAACTAGATTCTGGTTCTAGTCTCTCCCTTCTTCCCTTTCCTCTTTCCCCTTCCTCTCTTATCCCTTCTTTCCTCTCTAGGATTACATAGAGTTGCTCTTCTTCTCTACTATTTCTCTTCTATCTCCTCCCCTTTTCCCTATTTCTACTTCTATTTTCCAGGTTCTAAAAATTTTCTTTGAAGATGTAGTAGTAGTTGTCTTATTTCCTGCTTGAGCTCCACTCCTTTCTCTCTCTCTAAAGTTGATGTTCCTCATTTTTTTAAAACTATGCATCTTCCATCTTTTGCTTCTATGAGCTGGAGTTTTTACCTCCATAGGTTCTTAGATCAAATGCTTTTGGTCTGTTTTTATTCCTGTATATATAGATTCAAGTGAATGACTGGATTGGACCTTAAAAATATCTTCCTCATATGGGGAAGTATTTTTTTTCTTTTTATTTTTTTAGCATCGCTGCTGTGATGTACGACAAACTGTTGTCATAGGATAGGACTTTCCTATGGCAGCCATTTGAAGATTTGGGATTTTGGGGTGATTTTTGGTTTTCCCCATTGAGTGGATTTTATGGATGTCAATTCCCCTTTAAATAAGTGCGCCCTTACACAATGATGATATAGTATTTGTGAGTACTAAAAACCTAACGGTTTATGATATTGTGGAATTAATTAATTGAATAGTCCTGGAATACATGTTTAAGGAAAGAAAGATAATAAACTGTGTATCTTGGTCATCCACTCTTATCATTGTGTTATAATTCATGCAGAGAAAGTTGCTCTCTTCGTATGAGGTGGTGCCAGAGATAGTCTAGCTATTTCAGTGTAGAAAGATCCGGATGCAACTAGTAGTTGAAGATACTTCAATGGAACTGGTGAAGTCAGGAAATGTGTTCCTTTTCTCTGCCATGATATGCAATGTCAATGGTTGTCCATGATTATTGCAGAACGATGTAAAAGTATGCTGGAGAGGGTCAACAGGTTGAGAGGTTACTACTTCAGTCACTTTATATGTAATACCGCTGCTACTCAACTCAGCTAAGCAAGGCCTTTATTCTCTGGTCATTTTCGTGCCATACTGTATATAATAAAAATATAACTTACATATAAGAACAATAATGTTGTGAGAATGTATAGCTTACATAGTTGTGTAGGTCTGTACAGTTCCAAAGCTCTACATTTTTTCCCTCTTTGGACTGGTACAGAACCAATTCTATCAGAGTTTTGACCAAACCTCAAACACCCTGTATTGGAGGTAAGTTCTGTAGTAATTTTAAATTGCTGTCCTGAGTACAAATATTTTGGGCGCTGGATGTGGCTGAGTAGTTGGAACTCTAGGTTCATAGAGGAAGTTCATATTTGTTTTCTGCAGTAGTTGAAGTGACAGTAATGGCATGTGAGCTTGTGGTCCTTCTGAAATTGGAATGTTGGATTCAATCTTACTGTGAAGCATGTAGAGCTGGGTTTACTCATGTGCCATCATGTGTAGTTAAAATGTGGGCCTATTGTGGATTATTTCAACACTCTTTCTAGAGGGAATTCTGGGGAAAAGGTAATGGCCAACCGGATGATGGGGTGGACGAAGTTTCATTTAATATGGGATGTATTTATTTTGTAATTTTGAATGGTGTGTGTGTGTGTGTGTTTAAAAAAAAATAAATATGGGTTAGATTTTGGGTGTCATTCGCACTAATTTCTTTGAGAGCTGGTTCAACTACCCTTGTTTTCTGCAAGAATTTTTCCTGTTGTAGAATATTGCAAGCTTCACAGTAGTGCCTACTACCCATAATGAGAACATTTCAACTCAAAAGGCAAATTGCTGCTACTCCCCTTGTGAATCTGATTATAGAACTTTAGTTCTTTCCATTCTTTATTTCCAAATGATGATGGTTATTGTGATTTAAAAATCCATATATTGATTAAACTAACATTGCTCTAACTAGCGCATACTGACACTACTAGTAAGGGAGTTATGTCATTTAACCATCCGTTTTGATGTTCGATCCTTGGGGGGATGGGACTGGAACAAGTGTGTTTGGAAGGGTCGCTCCAATTACTTTGAGCTCGACGGTACCTGATGAATTAGTCATCGGGCTCACTCCGATGGATACCTTGGTATCTCGCAAAAAAAAAAGAAGACCACTGTTAGTGTGACTTAAGGGTTTGGCCCATCAAATAATGGGCTTCGTTTGTATCCGACCATTTCGAGTTATGATCTGATGCGGTCCACCTCACTGAAGCCTAATGAACAACTTGTCGCCTATCTTCCTCTCGAAACCTGTTACTTTTTCCCTCGTTCAGCCACGTACTTTCTTGAGTTCCTCTCTACTCTACACTTATTTCTATTTAAACTTTAAAGCATGCATAATATGCGTGTATATTAACTTTTGAACTACGTATATATGTCATTTTACATTACACCTGGAGAAGAACTACAAGGCGATTTGCCAGTATCTTTTCAAAGGTTTCTTTCCTTCCTCGGATGTTTTCCTCTAAAACCATTACATTTTGTTTCTTCCACGGACTTGTTAACGGTATATCATCTCGTCTTTTTTTTTTTTTTTTTGCACTTATTATTAGACATTCCATTTTCTTAGCCATACAATAACCTTGGAGATTGAAGAGTGATCAATTATGTAAAAACGTTGCCTTCTATTTATGTATCAAAATGGCAAATAACAAAGGTGGACGCGCGACGAAAAGATTCACACTTAAGGGACCCAAATTACAATCCCAACCAGAATTAAAATGACACAGAAAGGACACAAACTAAACAAGGAACGATAAGCAAAATTAACTAAACATACTTGGTAATTTTTTGTGTGCACTGAAGACATACTTGGTAATTGGGATACTACTAATTCTGAACTTATCAACAATTGGACGCCAGATTCAGACCCCTTGCGGCTTCAGTCCACTTCCTCCATCTTGCTCTCCTCAGCACCATCTTCTTCAAGGGCAGGCATTTCTTCGTCCCCACCAGCCTCCGAATCATCAATGTTAAGACCCAGCTTCAACATTCTATGAATTCTTGCAGCAAACGTGTTTGGATCTTCCAAACTGAATCCAGACGTTAAGAGAGCTGTCTCAAACAGAAGCAATACAAGGTCCTTCACTGACTTGTCATTTTTATCAGCTGCTGCTCTCTTCCTCAACTCTTCCATTATTCCATTGTCTGGGTTAATCTCCATCGTCTTCTTGCTTGACATGTACGCACCCATGCTTGTGTCTCTTAAGGCTTGAGCCTTCATGATCCTCTCCATATTAGCAGTCCAGCCATATTCGCCGGTCACCAAACAACACGGTGAATCTACAATCCTATCAGACACGACAACCTTCTCTATTTTGTCTCCTAGAATGTCCTTGATGGTTCTGCACAGTTCCTCAAAAGATTTCTTCTTCTCTTCTTTCTTCTTCTTCTCTTCCTCAGTTTCGTCATCAAGTTTCAATCCTTCTTTTGTAGCTGACACCAACTTCTTGCCATCGTATTCCTTCAATTGCCCCACAGCATACTCATCGATTGCATCCACCATGAAAAGCACCTCGTAACCTTTCTTCTTGAGTCTCTCCAAGAATGGAGAGTTCTCTACAGCCTTCTTGCTCTCCCCGGTGATGTAGTAAATGTCCTTTTGGCCCTCGTTCATTCTAGTGACGTAATCCTTCAAGCTTGTCATCTCATCTCCACTCTTTGTGGAATGGTATCGAAGCAGATCAGCTAATTTGGTTCGGTTTTGGCTATCCTCGTGAATACCCAACTTCAAGTTCTTCGAGAAGGCATCATAGAATTTGTTGTAATCCTCTTTGTTCTCAGCTATCTCTGTAAACATCTCAATGCACTTCTTCACAAGATTCTTCCTGATCACCTTCAATATCTTGTTCTGTTGCAACATCTCACGAGAGATGTTCAGTGGCAAGTCGTCAGAGTCAACGACACCTTTGACGAATCCGAGGTATTCAGGGATGAGCTCCTCGCAGTTGTCCATGATGAACACCCTCCTGACATAGAGCTTGATGTTGTTCATCTTCTTCCTGGTGTCGAAGAGATCAAAAGGTGCCCTTCTTGGTACAAAGAGAATAGCCTTGAACTCAAGTTGACCCTCCACAGAAAAGTGCTTGACGGCCAGGTGGTCTTCCCAGTCATTGGTCAGGCTCTTATAGAATGCAGCATATTCTTCCTTGGTAATCTCTTCTGGCTTGCGCAGCCAGATTGGTTTTTGTTTGTTGATGAGTTGCCATTCATGGGAAACCTCCTTGATCTTCTTCTTCTTTGATTTTTTCTCCTTCTCTTCATCCACTTCCTCGACATTCCCTTCTTCCTCCTTCTTGGGCTCATCATCTTCATCATCGCTGATTTCTTTCTCAGTTGTCTTCTCAGCCCAGAGGTAGATGGGGTAGCTAATGAATTCAGAGTGTTTCTTCACAAGGTCTTTAATTCTCCTCTCCTCCAGGTATTCCAACTGTAAAGACGACATTGCAATAACGTTAGTCAAACTACTCAAAAACCAAGAGAAAAATTGCTTGTCAACTTGATAAAGTAAGTTAAATATTTATTAACCTGATCTTCTTTAAGGAACAGAGTCATTTTGGTTCCTCTTCCCAAAGGCTCACCGTTAACATCCCTTGTAACAGTGAATGAACCACCAGCTTGTGATTCCCAAACGTATTGCTCATCATCATTGTGCTTTGTGGTCACAACGACCTTATCCGCAACGAGGTAAGCTGAATAGAAACCAACTCCGAATTGACCAATCATGCTCACGTCAGCACCAGCCTGCAATGCCTCCATAAACTCCTTGGTCCCAGACTTTGCAATGGTGCCCAAATTGTTCACCAGATCTGTAACAGAGAAAATCACACACTCTCAGCAAACTATGTAACATGGAAACACCCACAATTTGTGCAGACAACAGAATGTACATTCCTCTATATCATATTTGTAGCTCCTAATGGTTTAAAGATGCATTACCTGCTTTCGTCATCCCAATACCACTGTCGATAATAGACAGAGTCTTGTTTGCCTTGTCAGGTACGATTCTAATGAAGAGCTCCGGTTGAGCATCGAGTTTACTCTTGTCTGTTAAACTCTCAAATCGAATTTTATCCAGAGCCTACACCACATAAACACATGACAATTCAGTTACCACATTCCTAAAAATGCACATCGAAAACCAGAAACAAAACTCCAAACAATTCATGATCCACAGCGAGATGTTCACAATTTCAAAACCAGCTTCTGATATACTACAACAAATTGAACACACACAACCATTCAATCTTCCAAATCAAACTACGGTTAATTATATTGTTCTGTCTCCCAAATTTATATTCAGACGCATTATGAACGGCATGAAAATTGACGCATACACAAATAAACACACGAAACTTGACAACGCGAGTGATGGACTGACTTACATCGGAGGAATTGCTGATAAGCTCACGGAGGAAAATCTCCTTGTTGCTGTAGAAAGTGTTGATGATCAAGCTGAGAAGCTGGTTGATCTCAGCCTGAAAAGCAAAGGTCTCAGAATCAGCCATTTGAACATCCGCCATTGAAACAAGGCCGCGAGAACTTGAAGGAGAAGGCTGCGAAAGAGAAGACTGCAATTGCTTTCAGAAACTTTTGATTTCTTATTGAATGGGAAGAGAAAAGAGAAGGTTATATATATAGAGAGCAGAGGCATGAAGAGAGAAGGAAGGGCGTGTATTTTTTGGGGGGTTTCTGGACTCTTCTACTTTTCTCTGGATCGTCATTTTCTAATTTTGTGCGAGGGATAAACAGTGTTGAAAGGGGAAAGGACGGTTCGGGATAATATAGCTTTGTTCTGGAATGTTCCCTCCAAAATGTTTTCAATTTTACGCGTCTCCTTCGTTAATATCACCACAACGGACTCACACACACCAATGTCCAATATGTCTGTGGCGCCTTCTCATCTCGTTCCATCCATTTTCTATTCGTTTTCCTGTTCAATCAAATTATTAAATTTTGAGAAAAATCAAATCTCACAAAACTTCATTTGGAAATAGAAAAGGATTAATAAGTTTCTTGAATTTGGGAAATCCCAACTCAAACCCCCGGATTTCAACATCCTGATAATAGACACAAATGCACTATAATTATCAAATACTCCCTTCATTCATAAATATAAGACCTAATGGCATGACCCAATTTGCTTATATTATTAGTTAAATTAGTAAAAATCACATGATATTACTAAATCACCATAACTATCTATCTTTACTCCCACACTACCTCTCTTGCTTGTTTACCATTTAGCATCATCAATAGGGATATTTTAGGAAAATATTGAGAAAAGCGTTAATACAACTTTTGGTCCCCGAACTTTCAATCAATTTTGGTTTTGGTCTCTGAACTTTGAAATCAGTGGTTTTGGTCCTCGAACTTTTGATCAATTTTGTTTTTGGTTCCTGAACTTTGAAATTTGTGGTTTTGGTCCCTGAACTTTCGATTAATTTTGGTCTTGGTCCCTGAACTTTCAGTAATTTTGGTATTGGTTCCTCAACTTTAATTTTTTTTTTTTGAAGTTTTTTTAAACTGAGGGATCAATTTTAAAATTACTGAAAGTTCATGGACCAAAACCAAAATTGACCGAAAATTCAGGGACCAAAACCACAAATTTTAAAGTTTAGGAACTAAAAGCAAAATCGATCAAAAGTTCGAGGACCAAAACCATCGATTTCAAAGTTCAAGGACTAAAACCAAAATTAACTGAAAGTTCAAGGACAAAAGATTGTATTAAACTTTGAGAAAATTTAGAAAAAGGTCTTATACTCTCACAGATTCTAATTATAGAATCAAGTTGACTTTTTTGGGCTTTTTTCTCTCAAAACTAATTTATTTTATTTATAAACTAACTTAGAATCTAATTATATGTAGAGTATTAACATTTAGTAGTATATTTTACTTCCTTAATCTCCGCAAAAAAAATTCTATAATTAGGACCGGACGGAGTATTTAGGAACAAGCCCACTTCTCAAATTGATCCTACATTTAGTAACGGACGGAGTAAATCTTAAGTATTCACAAGTTCAACATATGAATTTTCAACTTGATCATAATGATTTTTAAGTTCATGTTAACAATTAAAAATTCCATTTTTTTCTATTAGAAATTGACAAAACATATTTCTCTAAATTTTTCACCACATGGTTTTTCAACATGATGATCGTAACAATCTTTAAGTTTATGTTAAGAATTCGACTTTAAATTAAGAATTAGGAGTATATCATATAGTCGAAGTAAACTAATACATGATGCACTCTTCTTTTTCTATCAATTGTCTCGTCACTTTCATGTTGACCTAAATTCCAATTGAAATTAAATATTTTATACCATTATTATTAAAATAGTAAATCAGGAAAAGACAAATAAACTTACAGTAATATATTGACATTTTATCAGAAAATTTTTATAAGTACAATAAAGAAGGGGAAATGATTTATTTTTATGAAATACCATAACCCTACTTTAAGTACATTTAATGAAAAAGGGCATATAATGATATCCAAGCAAAGTATTTTCGACAGACATTCTCACTCCTCGAATTTTGTTGTCCAAGCTTAGAGGGTATTTAAAAATTATTTTGCATGTTCACTCAAAAAAAAATTATTTTGCATGGATAAAAATCTGTGTTGTTGTTTTCTAACAGGTGGCTGAACTTGGAGAAAAACCCCTCCTGGCTTGGCGCGGGAGGTGACGGTTTATTGTTAATTCAAGTTCATCAGTCTCGTTTCTCAAATTTTACGTTTAGAGGCAATCATATTTATATTTATTATTCAAAATATTACTGAGTTCCTAAAGAAGGAGAACATGCGACAATACATGTCTATATTACTCATTTGTTATCAATACTTTTTGACATACATTCCTTTCTTGGAACTCAAGGTGATTTTTCCTTCATAATTCTTTGTCAATTGCTGCTAACTCGCTGTCAATAGCCTTAGTTTTGTGTAAATTTCGGAGCTGAGAGTACAAGCAGCTTCATGTTGCAGAATTTGCAATAAATATAACCCTAACCTTCGCTCATTCAAGGATTTTACCATCACTAAAATGTTGGATTAAATGCTAATAACGTAAAAGCTTCATAAAGCACACTTTCTATGCAGATTGAAAATAAGATTTTACTAACTCGAACCACAACCTCTGCATATTTTGTTGTGTTCTCTTATTGCAAAGATAACCAAAAGCAAACAAAACATGGCCACTCAACTTGTCAATTATCCACCTATCCAAGGCAGAGCAGTCATCAGAAGCAACCCCCCTTGTGACCTTAATTCATCGAGCCCGGCATTTCAGCTGGCTGCTGCAAAGGAGCTGAAAGAGTTGCAATGTTTGGAATCTACCCCAAAATTTTGGTACCAGGAAAGCTGTTCAGAATTCACTAAACATGTTACTAGATTTCTAAACCATGAAGCAACAGAAATACAAGGGTCTTGGCTACATCCCTCATATATACATGTATGCTTGTGGAGTCCGTAGGCTCTTTTATTTAAATCTTTAATTTCTATTTTCTTTTCTTTCCTTTTTTTTTTTTTTTTTTTGAGCGGGGGGGCGGGGGGGATGGTGTTCTGGTCTACAAGACCAGAGTTGGTTTCACCCATTACAAGACAAAAGCTGTGCATGAGGCCACTTTTGGCATGGCTATTAAAGCTCTGAATTGTACAGACACAATATTTTTGATTTTGCTTGCAAATGCAGGAACAATCAGACCATAAATTGCAATACTTAAAAACATCAAAACCAAATGCAAGTAGATCGCAGATAACTTTTTATGTTAAATTGCGAGTAAATACAATGGCTTTCTTCCCCTAAACTAACTTGGTTTCGTCTTTTAAAGAAGTACCAAGAGATATATCGAAATGAGGGAACATGAATAGTGTGGAACGTACCTTAACAGTTCAATTCTTCGTGCTATTAATAAGTCTAGCACCAACTCGATCAAGTTGATGCACATTAGCCCGAGCCTTCAAATTTCCCTCTTTGAAGAAAGCCTCAACCATATGTTTCCCAATTTCTTTACCTCTCTCCTCATTATCTGTCACCGCCACAGCTGTAGGCCCAGCTCCACTGATGGTACATCCAAATGCCCCAGCCTCCAAGGCAGCTTTCTTGACAGCCTCCATCCCAGGTATCAAAGGAGCACGCCTGGGCTCAACAATCTTATCAGATGATAATGCCTTCCCCAAGCCCGCCAAATCCCCTTGCAATACAGATGCCACCAAAGCCCCTGCTTGGCTACAGTTCCATACATGGTGTGGCATGCCAATCTCAGTGGGCAATGCAGCTCGCATTTTCTTTGTAGGTGCTTCAAACTCAGGACTTACCAATACGAAAAACAAATCCTTCTCTCTAGGAAACTTCAATGGGATCAAATCCAAGGGCTCGTAACTGCGAATTAACACAAAACCACCCATGATAGCTGGTGCCACATTGTCAGCATGATAACCTGAAACCTTCTCTTCAGATTTTAAGGCAGCAAGAACTAGCTCCTCAACACCCAACTTATTACCAAAAATCTCATTAACGGCAACAGCAGCTGCTGCTGCGCTAGCAGCACTTGATCCTAGTCCACTCCCTAAAGGCAACCCCTTCTCGAGAGAAAGAGAAAGACCTACAGACCGAATACCAAGCATCTTCATGACTTCAATAGCAGCAATCCCAGCGCAATTCCATAGAGGGTCTTTGCTCAGCTTTTTGGTGTTGTCACCCGAGATATTGGATATGGAAATCTCACCAGGGTGGACATTAGGGTCAACGCTTATGGAGACAACATCTCCGAGGCCGTCAACAGCACAGCCTAGGAAATCGAATCCAGGACCAAGGTTAGCTACGGTGGCTGGAGCAAAGGCTTTTGCAGAGGTGAATATGGGATCAGGCTCAGCAATGGATATGGAGGTTCTAGAGGGGAAAGACAAGTTGCATCTTAGGAGAGGCTTGACTGATGATACCTGAGCTGACTGTGGGATTCTGAATGTTGCTGGAGTGTTGTAGTAGCAGCAGTATATTGCCATTGGAGAGATTGATACAAATAAGGACACTAAACACTAATCTAACTCTTTATCGCCTGCATTCGGGAATGGGGTAGAGTTAGGGATGGAAGATAGTTCCAGTAGTTACATAGTCTATGAATCCAATTTATTTCTTAGATTTTTTTTTTTTTTTTGGTATTTCCTTTTGTCATTTCAGCAACCATAGTATCCATGAAAGCTTTAACTATTGTATGAGGAATTGCTTTCCGTCTATCAAAACATGACAGTTAGGGCAAAATAAAGCACAAATCACTCTCTACATTTATTCAGTCCAGAAACAGCATTAACAAAGTAGAAAATTTGGAATTAAAAAGTGCATATCACTTCACAAAGACTTTCGAACAAGACCAAAGTAAGAAAAATGTTTTACTCATAAAAACTGAATGCCAGAGGGAGTGTTTGTAACATCAAACAACAATTGGAGATTGAGCAAAGGCAGATCAAAAGACAACTGCCTCTAATTATAAATTGCCCACTTTGAGAGGTATCAATCAACAACATCACAATCTGCAGTCAACATAACACACTCTGATTATCATTATGTACCATTCCGATTATTCAGTCATATAAATTGTAGTCGATACAATACTTTCTCACCATGTTATCACCAATTAAAAAAGTAAAAACCGGCAACAGAAACATAGGAAGAGTGAGCAGTAACAAAGGACACCGTTGTCAAAAAAGCGGCCAATAAGTGCACAACAATAATGAAATTGTGAAATTAAGAGGCAAATTCCAGAAATAGACGAGCAAACAGAAAAATGAGTTGAAGCAAAAGGGAGAAGCAGAAACACTTGCCAAATGTATTCCACATAACCAAGAACCAGTTTTCAGTAGACATACATTGCAGAGAAAGATGATTTCTTCAAAGACCATTTTAAGTCGAAAGTTTAAATAAGTAGCTTGATTGTTCGATTATAAATCACTCAAAATAAAACCACGAAGACGTGGGAAGCCAACAAAAATAGGAAAATAAGCATTAGCAGCTAAACTTACTACTAGTGAATTGATTCAAACAATAAAAAGAGACAAAAGCATCATAAACAAAACACTTGGATGATGGTAAAACAAGAACTAATTGACGAAGAATTTTTGAAAAGCATAGAAGAAAATGAAGAAAAGATGCGACCAATAAAAGACGGCGAAGACGAAGGTTGATAGAGAAAGAGAGAAAAAGAACCTCAAAAAGGACGAAAGGTAGGAAAGCCGATGAGGGAGTGGCGGCGACGAGGAGTGAGAGTCAAAGGGAGGGATCGCAGCGAGTGACCAGAGAGAGAGAGAAAAATTGTAATTAGGGGCATCTAATTACAAATTCCCCATTAATAAGAAAAATTGTTTCTTTATAAATAAAACTCAGAGAGAGAGAGAGAGAGAGAGAGAGAGAGAGAGAGAGAGAGAGAGGAATTATAAGTCTCACCAACTACTACTGATATTTTTTTAAAGCAAAAATTGGGGCAGGTTAAACCACGATAAACTAAAATTAAAAAGGAAAAAATGTATTTAATTTTATATAATATTTTTTTTAACTATATACTCTTTTCATTCCTAAATATAAGATCTATTTTGAGAGGTGAAATTGTTCCTAAATTTAAGATATCTTTTTATTTTTTCACACGTTTTCCCTAAATTTTCCCATTCAATACTCCTTAATACTAAACAAACATGAGAGGGAGGGTAGGGATAAAGGAATATGGTTAACGTGTTTTAGTTATATCATGTGATTTTAACTTACTTAACTAATATCCTTAATTTTATTAAATTAGATAAATATATCTTATATTTAGATACGGGCAAAGTATCAAATATGTTTTTCTTGTTGTCCAGTGTATATCAAATATGTTGAAGTATAAGTTTGTTACTTTGTGTATGCATTATGTTTCATTTTAACTTCTTCATATTGTTAAATGCATTAATATTTTAGCTCCCAAAATATTAACACTCTTAGTTTAATTCAACAAAAATTGCTGACCTAACACATCATTTTGCATTCTAGTTTTTTAATATGTTCATATTTTAAAACAAAAATAAACCAAATGTAAAAAGGCAAAAACACACTTATTTTAACATAAGTATATATATATATATGTATATATATTTTTACTGAACACCCTCTAATAGGTCGGCGCTTATTGACAACCGACTAATTTGGACTCCATTGGTAGGAGTGCTGCCTACATAGGTAAGGTTGTTCCACAAAGGTTTTTCGGGATTTGAACATATATGTTTTCATCGTTACTGGGGACTAGTCCACTAACGAGCTCAACCAACTGCTCCTTGGCACCGTATTCCATGAGCATACTTTGGGTGTAGGTAATCATGATCATGCTTAAATCAAATTCAATGGTTCAACAATTTCATTTAAGTGAGACTAATGATGTTAAGATTGATGGGTTAGAAATGGCTGCACTTTATAAACTCAATTTATTAAAGTGAAACTTGATACAAATTATACAAATTCAAAGGAAGAGGTATAGTTTAGTCATTTAATATTTGTTTTTTATAAATATGTATTAAAAACAATTTCTAACCAATCCAAATATTGTGTCGTGGTTCGGTTAAGTTTGATTCAAATGAGGAGCCAGGTTTCAATTCAGTATTTTACAGAAAAAGTCTGTTAGTTCCATTACGCAAGAACACTTGTCCATTTCCCTCTCCTCATGCTTTTCATTTTGCCAGGAAGCCAACACTAATAATTGCCTTTCATTATTGTTCTAAATAAGTCAACTGTTTTTTGTTTCTATTTCTAAACTAGAGCTTCATCCACACTTACGGTTTCTCAGTGATAATAAACATTCTTCCATGGATTCCTCGTGGCTCAAGACTGGCTCTTACACTATGCTTTTTCTTCTTCTTTCTTCTTCTCTAGTCTTTTCTCTCATCGATCACTTAGCTATTCCGTCGGAAAAGTTGAGCAACTTTCAATATGTTGAATCATATTCTTATGATATGGTCACTGTGATCAATAAATTTCCTCACGATCCTCAAGCTTTTACCCAGGTAAATTTTGGGTTTCATTGATCTCGTTTTGTTGGAGATTCCTGTTATTTTTTTATGCATGTTTAACTTTCTGAGAATATCTAATGTATGCTTTGTAGCTGATAATGGGTTTCATTGATCTCGTTTTGTTGGAGATTCCTGTTATTTTCTTATGCATGTTTAACTTTCATTGATCTCGTTTTCTGTCTCTCTTCAAATTAACAATAATGAATTTGATCTTCAAATTAGCTGATGTTGTTTCTGATATTTTATCAAGTGTATACCCTGCTTCAGTAATGGAAAGCCAAGGTTTTCTGCTTATTTGATTTCAGGGTCTTGTTTATGGAGGAAATGACACCTTATTCGAGTCAACTGGTGTTTATGGGAAGGTAAATTTTTTTCTTTTTTCCTTGTTTTCCCTTTTCTCTCTCATTTCTCTTTTACTTTTTGTGAGCCATTTTTCCTTCTGAGGTGAGAAGAGCAAATATTTTATGTGTAAAATGTAGAAAGGTGCGTAGATACTATCAGCAGTCATTTTTTTTTTTCCTTGCAATGTCAATATCACTTCGTTTTAGTGCTATCCATGAGCCAGGATTAAACTTCTTTGGAACTTTTAAGTAGGGAATCTTTCATTTGTATATTTATTCCTATATTTTATCTAACCCTTTAGTTATTTTTTCAGTCATCTGTTCGCAAAGTGGCTCTTCGAACTGGGAAGGTATGGCCCCCTCTTTCTTGATCCTCTCTGATATACATGTTTAAGTTCTCTCTGTTCATTGTTTTTAATTACAATAAGAATAATGATTGGTGTTATGCAACCTATGTAGTTAAAACATTACATGACACCCTTAGTACCGGGTGCGGAACCTCTCCATTTAATTTTTCCTCTACTTACCTCCATTTAGTTAAAACTACGTCGTTTTACTTTTAAAACAGAAAACACAATTTTCGAAAAATTATTGGATCATTGTTTTTGTTTTAATAAAGCGACGTAGTTTTAACTAAATGGAGGTAACAACAACAACAAAGCCTTATCCCACTAAGTGGGGTCGGCTACATGGATCGCACGACGCCATTGTGCTCTATCGTTAACTAAATGGAGGTAAGTGGAGGAAAAATTAAATGGAGAGGTTCCGCACCCAACTCCACTTGTGTAGTTTTGTTTGACTGAACTTAGTAAGTGGCAGTTATACAATAAGATGCTAGTGAATTAAATTTGTTTTTTGCTACTTTCAGGTTGAGACTCTTCAGAAGATGGATAATTCTCTATTTGGCGAAGGATTAACTCTTTTTGGTGAAAGGTGTGCATAGTGTATGTAGTAAATTATGCTGCAACTCGGTTTATTCTTGATATGAAAGTCAATAACTAAACTTAAACAAAGCTCTTTAATTTGGGAAGACAAGGGGCTTGGAATGCTGTTGTGAAAATTGGATTTTGAGTTTGAATTGAAGTCAAAACCTTTCTTAGTCCTACAGAAATAGTATAACACCTGTTCCATTCACGTATCAGAAGTCAGGACAATTGATTTCTTCAAAACTACGAGTCCGGGGAATGTAGACACCTGTGAAGTTGATATCAACACTATGGCGTATCATATTTTTGTTTTACTCTTTCTCTATACAGTTGGGTTTATTTTAACAAACAATTTATTATACTTTCTGTAGGTTGTTCCAATTAACCTGGTTGCAGAAGAATGGTTTCATATATGACTGCAATAATTTAAGCAAAGTTAGTGCATAACCTTGCCCATATTCTGTCTTTTACTTGTTTTAAGTTTCGATTTTTAACAATGAATCAAAAATCTATTCATATTGACTGTGTTCCATGTTAGAATCAGTAGTCATTGCGTTATGAGCAAGGAAGGAATTTGTATAAGATCAATATGTTAAAAAGTTTTTTGTTTGAAAGAAAAGGGGGTTTGATTTCAATAAAATATGCTGTATTTTGGTTATGACAATGAGAAAAGATGTCTTAATCAAGGTAATCAAACCCGGACTGGGGCCTAGACCGGTGGAGGTAGTAGGTCAAGGGTTAGTGGGTCAGTTCGGAGTCAACCCGTGGGCTAGACCGGTGGGGAATAAAAAATTAAAAAATAATTTAAACTCTCATTATTCCATTAAATACTAAATATTAATTCTTTTTTCTTTTTTGCCAACTAACTAATTATTAGTTTACTACCTTAAATCACTAACAAAATATCATATACTCATCCAACATTCCTTATGATTTATTTGACATATTGACATTAAAGCATCAATCCACTATCAAATAACATCAAAATTAGTAATCACAAACTATTCTTCACAAAATAATTATTAAAATAGATAAATGATTACAAAATATTCATACTCATAGTACTTTATCATTAAACTAATAGTTATTATCATTAAAATTGTCATTAATTTCAACAAATATTGCCTTCTACCATTCATGCAAAAAAATATTTTTTTTTAGAAAAAAAAAAAAACTAACCCACTGACCCACTGGGTCACACCCGGGTTGGCTGGGTTAGCCCCGGGTTGATCCGGGTCGGTGGGGTCCGGGTTAGCATCAAACCCGGCCCGGTTGAGTGGCCGGGTTGGCGGGTTACGGGTCAATCCGGCCGGGTCGGGCCGGGTTTGATTACCATGGTCTTAATAGAGTTCGTTGTTTAAACTTAATAGTGACTTGCTTACAATCTTATCTACTTCTATACACAATATCTCTTGTATTGTGCTTTTCCATCCCACATATGATACAGATTTTTCATTTGTTGTTTTGTAAATTTTCATATATCACTCCCTACACCTCTACCTGATGGGAGCCTTGCACACCGAGCCCCTTTTTTATCTTGTAAATTTTCATGAGACGTTTTTTAAGGACAGGGTTAAATGCTTAAAATGCCATTTTATACTTTAAATAGCTCTTGTTAAAAAGAAGACAAGAAAACTAGCTATTGGGTATACATTTCTTGTAGGTTGGAGAATTTATGCATCAGATGAATGATGGGTGGGGTCTGGCAACTGATGGAAAAGTTTTGTTTGGAAGTGATGGCAGTTCAGCATTGTATCAGATGGATCCTTACACATTCAAGAGTTGCTTATCTAGCACTGTTTCAACATTTTTAATTTTTTTTTTCTTGGCCTTGTATTTTTTGTTTTACTGAATTCTTCACTCTGCTTGTTTTGACGCAGTTCTATCAAAACATGTTGTCTCCTACAAGGGTCATCAAGTAAAATATCTCAATGAATTGGAGTTTGTAAATGGTGAAGTTTGGGCAAATGTTTTGGGGGTATGTTTGAACAAGATACCTTTTTATGCAAAATACTGACAAATGTGCTTGCCAAAGTTTTTTTTTGTACACAATTTTCTGAGGTCAATATGTCTTTTTTCTCTAGGTTGACTGCATCCTAAGAATCTCTCCGAAGGACGGAAGTGTTATTGGATGGATTCTCCTTCAAAATTTAAGGTCAAGCCATTTTCCCCCATCTCTCCATCACACAAACTGGTTACTTCCTTCAATCTTATAGATAAGACTTATTTACTTATAAAAAAATTTAGGACTTATTTACCTATTTTGATTAGATTAAGGATACTAGTTAACTTAATTAATATAAATAGCTTCCCCCCCCCCCCCCAAAACATCCAAATAGGTCTTATATTAAGGACCGTGGAGTATTACATAAAGCATTTATGCAGGTTTTTATTGTCAACTGTGTTGTCTAAGGCTGCATTTTGTTTATCCTGTGTAGAGAGCAAGAGGTGGCAACTGGGAATCAAGTAAGGAACCTAAACCCTTTTCATTTCTGGAAAATAATACTGTCTCAGTTCATAAATATAAAACTTATTTAACTAATTTAATTAGATTAAGGATGTTAGTTAAGTTAGTTCAAATCACATTATATTAATTACCAAAACACCCTAACTACGTACCTTTATTCCCACCATCCCTCTCTTATTTTTTTATTATTGGGGAGTATCAATAGGGCTAATATAAGGAAATGTTGAGAAAAATTAGAAAGAGGCCTTAATTTAGTAACAAATTCACCTCAAAATAGGTTCGGTAGAGGAACGGAGTAAGTATTACCTCTAGTTATTGATATAAGAGTTAGAAAACTAATTTGCGGATCTTAAAGAAATTAGTTAAGTTAGTTGTTTATAACTAATATTTGTTCCTTTTTCTAAAAACAGTCTCTTTAATTAATCATATGCATTGGAGCTATCATTTTTATGGGAATCCTTTTGATATGTGCAATCATCATAGATACCTTGGGTTCCTTAAAAAAAAAAAAAACCATAGATACATTGGGGAAAATTATGAATTTGGGAGACAAATGGATTAAGGTCATATATATATAGAACCACAGTAAACATTTTGTTTGGCTCCTATATTTAATAATGCGGGGAGACATTTTTTTCAGTACCCTATTTCTCCTTTAAGTATCAGCTATACTGCTAAAATATAATCGAAAAGCTTATTCACGGATGGAAGTTTTAACCTCAAATTAGACCAGAGATTATCCAGAAAACATGTAATGCTAACATCTGGATATTGCCACATTGTAGGAACGGAAGGTTTTGAATGGTATAGCATGGGATAGTGAAAAGAAGCGCATATTTGGTAAGCAGTTACAATTTTATTGCTCATAAAAATATAAGAAAGATGATATAAATCTAAACATAATTCTTCATACTAAGGTTCTTTGAAGAACTCTTTGAAGAACTTTTCAATCCCCTTACCGTTTACAGTATTACTAATTTGGCTAATAATATGTTTGCTTGCAGTAACAGGAAAACTGTGGTCAAAGCTATACGAAATCAGAGTTATTCCTATAAACATACCAATTGAAGATGGGATGATTGAGCAACTTTGCTTCGCCTCACAAATTTACAAACCAAAGAAGTGATTGGTCCAATAATTCTTATAGTCAGTCAAAGTGAATACTATTGCTATGATTAAATAAATAAGCTAATAGCTTTTGTAACCTTGTGTTATAAAGGCTTCCTATAATTACAAAGGGAGAGAGTTCAATCTCACTTGTAATCATCAAGTTATTAGCCCCCTTTTTCTGATTTATAAAAAAATATCTTTTGATCCTAAATGTAGGATTTATTTATCTAATTTAATTGAATTAAGGATATTTGTTAAGATACTTAATCCCTAATCATCTTACCTAGTTGCATCCCTCTATTATCTGATCACTGTTAGGGGAGCATTAATAAAGGTATTTGGCAAAAATGAAAAAAATAAAAATATTTTGCATTTATGATAATGTCAACTTCTTAAATAAGTCTAACATTAAGAATAGGATGAAATAGTGGCAAATACCTTTTTTTTTTGGGAAATATATCATATTGGCATTTAACTTTTTTTCAGTTCATTTGAAAATGGAAAAATGACAGAAAAATACTTTATGAATTTAAAAATCCTATACAAAAGATTTTAGGGTCAATATGCTGATTTAGTACTCTACTATTATATAAATTGCTGCCAGCATAAATAACAATTTAGAGTAACAAATACGGTATTCATCAATTAAATTCGTAGCTTGATTAGTAACGCCGTTAATTGGTCCAAACTTCTGTTAGAAATGGCTGACGTGGCTTTTTTTTACCTTGTGATGTGGTATGGACATGTGGCATTTTTTATTATTTTTTATCTTTTTATTATTTTATTATTATTTTATAACAATAGGCAGATAGGGCATTTGGCCCCCAAACCTGCATTCCCCCCGCTATCCGCCCCATTTTTCTGAGTCCGTGGCCTTCTCAACTGCACCAGGTAACCAGGGTTCTTTTTTTATTTTTTTATTTCTTTTTGTAACAACAAGCAGATAGGGCCTTTGACCCCCAAACCCGGATTCCCCCCAGTATTCGGCACCTTTTTCTGAGTCCCTAGTCTTCTCAACTGGACCAGATAGCTTATATAACTTTGATCCAGATTAGTCAGTTGCCCCGGGTTACTTAGTCCAAAAATAAAATAATTAACCCAGATTACCTTGTCCATTTGAGAAGGCCAGGGATTCAGAAAAAGGCACCGAATACTTGGGGGGAATATGAGTTTGGGGGTCAAAGGCCCTAATTTCCTGTTGCTACAAAAAAAATAAAAAAAATATGGGTTACTTGGTGTAATTGAGAAGGAAAAAGGGGCCTGATACTAGGGGAATCCGGGTTTGGGGGCCAAAGGCCTTATCTTTCTGTTGTTATAAAAAAATAAAAAAATAATAAAAAATGCCACCTGTCCATGTTATATCATAAGGTCAAAAAAAAAAAAAAACCACGTTAGCCATTTTTAACGGAAGTTTGGACCAATTAATGACGTCACTAATCAAGCTACGAATTTAATTGATGAATACCGTATTTGCTATTCGAAATTGTTATTTATGCTGGCTGCAATTTTACATAATAGTAGAGTAGTAAATAAACACCTTTACCCAAAATTTTAAATAGTTAAGTAATTGTATTCATTAGATGAGTAACTAAATTAATAATGCAAATCACCTATATGAAATTATGAAATTCAGAAGATATTAATCAGTCCTTTTGAAAATTTTCCTATATAGTAGTAGGTTATCTAAAAGACTAACAACATTCTTATTCAGTTCTAATTAATTATTTGTGGATGAATATGAATAATGTTTGTTTGTTTTTCAATACTCCTTCGATCATAAATATCATGAGAGGATCATAAATATCATCAGCCATCCAAGAATGTAACCGTTAGGAAGGAAAACAAAAAAACAAAAACAAAAAAATCTGGAGCATGAAACTTGTGTGTTGGAGTGTCATCTAATTTTATTTTATTTTTTTTATAAAAGACCGAAATTATTATTTATATAAAATCAAATTCCCGCTAATTTCTCAAGTTCGTTACTAGATTCGTTACAAGTTACCAGACTCGAGAGCGTGACTGAAACAATTTGAATTTACCATAAAGCCACCGCCATTTCCACCTTCTTCTTCTTCTTCTTCTTCTTCTTCCAATGTTTTCACACTCATTCTCAGTAGTAAAAGCAAGTCTCACAAAACCGACTTCCTTCTTGGGAATTCCGTTATGGATTCTGCTTGTAGCTTCAATTTCAGCCTTCATCATTCTCGTGATTTCCATCTCTCTCTGCATTTGCTGTATCTGCTTTCGTCGTCGTCAAAGAAAGTCATCATACGAGTCCCGATTTTCGTTGCCAAAACCAATTGCTTCCTATTATTACCGTCACGATTCAAGTTCTTCGTCGTCCCTGGACAAGAGGCTACTCTCAGGCAGTAGTATCGATGTCTCCGGAATTCTGATGAACTTCGACAGGTTCATACCGAACTTCGTCAATGACGGTGGTAGGGAAGATGGTGGAGATATTGAATCGATTGTTGGAGGCTCACATGGGAGTAAGAATGTTTGGCAGCAGAGTATGGAATTTGGGTTGCAGGAGATCATCGAGGCCACGAATGGATTCCACAAAGAGAATGTTATTGGAAGTGGTGATCATGGTTCTGTTTATCTCGGTTTGTTGCGGGATAATACTCGAGTAGCAGTGAAGATGCTCGTAAGCTACAGGTATTATGATGATGATGATGATGATGATGTTGTTGTGTGTTTGGTTGTGAGTATTCCACATTTTTAATCTGAAAAACTCTATTAGGAACTATTTAACACTTGCATTTTCGGACTTAAAATGATACTATTTTTAGTTATTACAACTCCTTATCAGTCAAACCAAAGCCTCGGAGGACTCTAACAATATATAAGTTAGAATAATGGGGGAATGCACAAAAGAGGTGAATTATTTTTTGAAATGTAATTTCATTCGGCTTCTTGAAATTTGCATCTTCCAAAACTGGGTAAAGAATGAGGATTGTGTTAGACCCAGATAACTAACTTAAAACCCTGTCGAATGTTATGAAGATCATAAATGTATGTACAAATATGCACATGCATGGGGAGATTCTATGCATTAAATTCTTTTTGCTTTCTTTGTATCTCCAGTTGTGAAACTGAGGAATTTGCACTGCAAATGGACGCAATTGGATGCGCAAGACACAAGAAACTGGTCAGATTGCTTGGATATTGCACTGAGGGAGTTTACAGGTAGGAGCTCTAATTGTTACAAGAGTAAAGAAGTCTATGATTTATTGAAGATTTTTTAGCTTTAATAAGTTGCCTGTCTATTAGGATGTCAGTATCTGAATACATAGATAATGGAAATCTGTATCAATGGCTCCACCAGTTTCCAGGACAAGTCAGCCCTCTGACATGGGAAACCAGATCGAATATTATCCTCGGTGTGGCAAAAGGGTCAGATTTAGAACCTCAAAACTCAAAGTTTTCTCTGTTTCCTTGACTGCAATCTTCATGCTCATATATCACTAAGAAACTGCGAACTTTTGCAGATTGGCCTACCTTCATGAGGACGTTGAACCCAAGATTCTCCACGGAAGCTTAAAATCCAGTAATATTTTGCTTGATCATCACTGGAATCCCAAGATCTCTGATTTTGGCCTTTCCAACCTTTTCACTACTAATATGATGGAAACATCGAGGTACATTACTTTGCTTCACAAATTTCTCAAAGATAAGTTATTTTCGTGCAATATCACTTTCTATGTTAACAATTTTATTTTCCACTGGAAATTTCAGCGAGAGCAATGACATTTATAGTTTTGGAGTCCTTATAATGGAGATTATATCAGGAAGGATTCCTTTAGATCATAGTCTACCCCAGGTAATCTTGGAGCAGTTTACTTCACACAAAAGCATCATTTATATGATGGATTTAACTTGACGTTAATATTGCAGGAAGATTTAATTGATTGGTTTAAGTCAGAGATTGGAAATGAGAATATTGACCACCTGGTGGACTCAAAATTGCCTGAAATGCCTCCTTCTAAGGATTTCAAACAGATGATTTTGGTTTCTCTTCGATGTGTTGATCCTGATGTGAATCCAAAACTCAAAATGGGAGATGTAATTCGCATGCTCGAGCCTCGCCACCTGCTTCTCTCTGATGTAAGAGCAGCTAATTATGATCCCAATTGGTAGAAGTTTGCCAAATTATGATTTATTTTATGATTATAATTTTCTCTTCCTTTTCTGAAGGAATATGCCATTGCTAAGGAAGTTCATGAATACAGTCACTCGCCACAAAGTGACCCTACCTCAGAATCTGGTGACAGTCCTTAAGAGAGAAATATTAAAGGCTAATAATGCTGGTCTTAAAGATCTCTAACACTCATCTGGAAGAGATTTACCTTATTGTGTACAGAAGGTTCTCAGGATGTTAACAAGCCTAAGCAGTGAGTTTCATGGGTATTAAGACGTTTCTGTACAGAGATCCTACTGAGGATCTCTTCCTTTTTGAACAAATTTAACATCATAAATAATCTCAGACGTGTTTTTGTTCATGTGGGAGAATGTTGTTGGGAAATGAAGTTCTTTTGTTTTGGGTCGCGCTGTGCTTTAGAAAGGTAAGATCCAGAGGGTGAAAATGATGAACAAGACAGAGATCTCTGAATTGGCTATGGAGTCATGGGTTTTCTACATTATTGTCTGTGAGAATATCATTTGAGCATGAAAAAAGTAAGATCACGGATCTAATGTTGGCTTGTCGTTTTACGAGTGAGAAGTGAAAGGGTGTGAACATTTTTTTCCTTCTGGTGAGAAAAGTTAGATACATATAGAAAACATCTTTTATGCATAGATGATTTATTTTTAAGAGTTAGGATTGTTTGCTATTGGTCAGTGTCAATGTTTTTCAGATTTGTCTTTATTTTACTGTTATTTTTTTTTCCCTATCTTTAGATAGGATATTTTTTTTATTTTGTTTTGCACAACTAAAAAAAATAAAGCATAATGTGAAAACAAAAGTTTGTTGACCCACATAAACTTATCAACTTATCAATTTATATTATAAAATTTTGTAATACCGGCCTAACAACCCATTCAACTTGAATATGGGTTGGTTTTTCTATCAAATTGCAATTAATTATATGTATTGCTATTTTTTTTGAATTTATCCACTAGTTCTCGGGAATGTAGGCCCACAATAGGGGAACATTGCTACCTCTAAATAATTATCGAGGTCGCATACCCAAAACTCTAATTCGAGACCACTGGTTAAGGCAGAGTAACCCATAATTCAGCATTAATTATATTTTGATAGAATTAGTTATTTTGAGAGGTTATTGATTTGAGTATTAATAAGCCAACAAATCATATTTCAAATTTTAAAATTTAAAACACAAATAGTTATCATAAAATGTTTAAATTAACATATATTTATTTCTTGTGCATAGCACGAGGAGAAAATTCTACTTACATAGCTATAAACCCTAAAACAGTGCCGTGGGGTTATGCTTTTTTAATATATTTGATGATTGGATCAAAATTAAGCATTCCCGAGCCCAATTTTCGGTAGCTGGCCTAAAAAGTTTTCATTTTAAGTATATGACAATCATAATTTATAATATCCTCTAAACGAAGCACCATAGTTTTACATTATAATACTCTATCCGGTCCTAAATATAATGTCATTTTAACTTTTTTTTTGTGAAAGTTAAAGAAACAAATTATACCATTAAATTATAATATATGTTACATGTAATTAGATTATAGGTTAGTTTATAAGTAGAATAAATAAGCTTTGAGGAAAAGAGATAATTATAAACAATTTAAAGTGATTACTTTTGCATCCTTAATTTTTTTTCAAAAAAGTCAAAGTAATATTATAATTAGGACCGGAGGGAGTATATTATAACTACTAAAAAAATGTAACAACATCCACTAACTTAAAAAGTCAAATTTCATTTAGTAATACGCCTCAGCAGCATGAATTGCAATCCATAGTCTTACATAATTCATAACAGCTTTTGGCACCTGCACTAACGGTTACACTTTATTTTCTGTAAGCTACAACATTGATGACCAAAAAGTTCTTTATAATTTAAAGCAAAATACTCTAGTAGGAAGTAATAGAACAGGCCTTCAACCTGACATTCTCAATGGGCAATTTATCTTTTGGGTAAGGGCAGTCAAATTTCGGTTCCTTCTCAGGCAGCAAATCACAAGGCTTAGGAGTTACATTGCTTGTGAATCCCTCAACATCAGTGCAATTCCATTGGAGTTTCTTTGGCTTCTCAGTCAGTTTAATGTTCACATTAGACATGCAAATTCCTGTGAAAGGATCACCAGAAATCCCATCAAGGCTAGCTGAGTATGTCACATTATCAGCTACAACATCTCTATAGTTTATTCCACTTATCTTTGGGAGTGCTTTGGGATCAAACCCTGGATCTGGATGAGACCCATAAGAACCTGTCATCCAAAACACATATTTCATTGTGCTCAAGTTCATTCCTTTCACAAATATGTCTTTCACATAAGCTCCTCTCCCAACTGCAGTTTTGATTCTAACAGCTGATTGAGTGTTGATTGCAATGTTGTTTTCAGCTCTAACATCTTGAATTCCACCGGACATCTCACTTCCTAAGGCGATCATTGCGCTATCCGGGGATATGCAGATGAGCCTTCTGACAATGAGGTGTTGAGTTGGCATCCCGAACTTTATTCCATACTGATCCCACCCACTTTTTACCGCGACACAATCATCTCCAGAGACTATGTAGCAATCTTCAATTATTACGTTTGTAGATGAATCTATAATAAACAAAAGCAGGAAGAAAAGTATTACTACACAGTGGGAGACATTTTCAGCTCGTAAAGTTTTTCTCTCATTCATTTCTTTTTTAAATTTGATCAAGGGCATCCCGAGTTATTTGGGACTTAAAAACTAGTCCCTTTTTTTGTGTCTCCTAACAAGTATACTTTATGGAATTCGAACTTGTGCTCTCCTCCTTGTAGGGATAAGACCGCTTATCACCTCAACCAACTGCTTGTTGATATTCATGTTCATTTTTCATGTAAAACAAGTGGAAACAGCAATGTGATAGAATTATTAATTACTTACCAGGGTTTATGCCATCTGTGTTTGGGGAATCTACTGGTGCAATAATGGTCAACCCTTGTATTATTATGTTGCTGCATATAAAGTTTGATCAAAATAATCAAATATGAAGATCACTAAAATAATGAACATAATGAACCTGAACAAACCAATCTATGAGACGTTAGTACATAATGAACATGAAATATTGATGATCAAACCTGCTGTAAATTGGATGGACAAACCAAGAAGGAGAGTTGAGAAAAGTTAAACCAGATATCTGGATTTGATCAGAGTACATGATCTCAATCAAGTATGGTCTTGTGACATTCAATTCACCCTTGTGGAACTTATCCCACCAATAAGATCCTTGCCCATCAATTGTCCCATTGTTACCTAGTGATTTGCAACAGGCCACATTCAATTATAGTTAACCACTTACATGACATGAACATAGTAAACAAAAAGTTAATTGTCATTGATAAATGATTAATTGCTCTACATAGTTACCAGTGATGACAACATCAGTAAGGTTAGTTCCAAAGATGAGACTGCTAAGCCTTCCATTTGGTGCATCTCTTCCTTTGCCATAAGATGGTAGCAGAGGAAGTTCAGGCCATTCTGATTCATCCTGTCAATATTTTGCCTTGCTAAGTTAGAGACTTGCATAAAAATCATTTCAGGGCCTATAGTAATAGAACCAATGATCATAAACTAGTATACCATGCGATATTTACACAGGCAAAATCTTCCAATTCTTGAAAATTGAGTACCATTGTAATCCCCTGTAGCATATTTTTATCCATTCCTTAATTTTTCATGTCCTCGAAGACTGGTGTTATGGCATTACTTTCTCTTTGATTTCAGGCCACGCAAGTTATGAATAGTCCTACTTACATCTATAAATTTTGTTTAATTTATGGTGAAACGTGTCTAAAGGGCGAGCCTCAAAGCAATTAAACCTTGGAAATAATTTCTTTACTTGTGAAAGTAAAACTGTGTCATTTATCCCTCCTCCACCCCATCTGATGGGAGCCTTATGCACTAAGGCGCCCTTCTACGGTGAAATATGTCTAATTTGACTATAAAAGATATCATATACTCCCTTCGGTTCTATTTATAAGAGTTCAAAATTTGAATTGATTTGGTCCAAAATATAAGAGTTCACCTTGCATTATCTCATCATTTAATACTTTTTTTCCTATTTTACCTCTAATTCTCTTTCATATTTATTAATGCTCATACATTTCTCTATCTTAATAGATTCATAATAAATAAGGATAATATTGGAAAAATGTGTATATTATAGACACATTTAATTACTTTTACATGTTTTCTTAAGAAACGTGTTTTGACGGCTAGACTCTTATAAATAGGACCGGAGGGAGTATATGATAAAAAATTGAAAACAAAAGAAGAAGAATGAGTATACCTGAGATCCAAGAATGACAGCATCTTTATGAAGAAAAAGGGTGAAATGGCTAGTGAGATTAAAGCTTCCAGTGAGCCATTTGCCTGGTGGCACAATAAGTTGTGCTCCTCCATCAGATGCATATTGGCTCAGATGACTAATGGCAGATTGAAAGGCCTTTGTGTTTGATGTTTTGCCATCACCAATTCCTCCAAAATCTGTTAAAACTGCACTATGCTTCCTGCAATTTATGGCTGAATACTTTATCTTCTCCGATGATCTTCTGCTCTCAACCGATCCCAATAGAACAACTATAGAGAGTATCCCAATAATCTGTAGAAGAAAAATTATATGTTGTCAGATGCAATGGGAAATGTGACTTTTAATCTTATACGTAACACGCTGTTAAGATCAGACCATGTCCTTATGAAATTATAGGGATTAAAAACCATAATTTGAAACTATACCGACCAAAATAAAAATCGGATTAAGCTGCAAGGAGTATTATTGTATTAACCCTATAATATATATATATATATAATACATTAAAAATTACACGGAGCATGAGTGAAAGCATAATCATCGTCGCTATATATATATATATATATATAAGGCATACTCTAAATAAGGGACAGGCAGATAACTTACATAGGAGTTTCTGAGTTGTAGACTCTGCGACTTCATGGTTGGGAAGTGATCAGTTACGAAGTTCTTGTTTTCTGGGGAAGACACGAAGGCATGTCCAATATATATAGAGGGGGTTTAAAGGATTGTGATTTGTGAGTACACCAGAACGGAAAATTATGTGAATCTTTAATCTTAATTAGAAAATATCGTCACACTAATATTTCCATGTCATTTTCTAAAAAAAATAAATACTTTTTGTCTAATAAGTCCAATCTAATGCAGTGTATCTCGTCCATGATATCCGATCCCAAATTTTAGTTTGTTTCTTCTCTTTTGCTTTCCTTCCCCTTCAGGAAAAAAAAGTTCATTGGGGTCTTGTGGAGAAATACCAGGTAAGATGTAACGATCAAATAATAAAAGCACATTATGACGTGCATTGAAAGCAGTGTATCTGTTTCAGGTTTGTTCATGCATGACCATTTGTCCCTTTGAATTTTGACCTTATGAGTTATGATTCTTTTGGATTCTGGAAATGGATAGATATCTGATATCAACAACTTCTTGAATCCTTGTCAATAAATTGAGAGGTGTCCAATTTGCTTTTTGAATAATTAAGGAAATACTTTGAAACATTGGTCAACTCTTTTTTTTTTTTTTACACCCCTATATATGGTATCCCCTACCAAATGAGTAAAGGTAGTAAATACCCTAATTATATTTCTTAATTTCATCTCTCCCTTTTTATTTGATTATTATCGAAGAAGTCACAAAAATAGTAATGTAGGAAAAGTTTGATACATATTAAAACAATTTTTATATTTTAGATTAAAACTAACTCTCTAAATAGATTTTCCATTAAAAACTCGAGAGTGAAGTAAAATAATCCTCGTTAAAATTTCAACTATATATGAATAATACTACCATATTTAGTAGTGCATGTAACAAATCTTACATCTTGTAATAGGAAAACTCCGATGGGTATTTAATTAAGTTGATTCCTCCACATTAATAGCTAACTTTTGAGATATGACATGAGATTAAGAAGATTAATGAAGCACCATGGGTGCACTGAATCCTACATTCTTTGATCAATACTCCCTCTGGTCCTTATTACAAGAGACTGACTGTCAAATTACGCTTTTTAAGAAAAGTGTTAAAAGTTAGTTGAAAGCTTTAAATATATCTTTAAATAAAACTTTTTTTTAATATCACCCTTATTTATTATGGGACTATTAAGAAAGAGAGAAATATGGGCATTAATGAGTATGAAAGAGAGTTGGGGTGAAATAGGAAAAAATGTATTAAATGATGGGATAAACCAACGTAAGCTCTTATATTTTGGATAGAAATAATTCAAAATTTGGGCTATTGTAATAAGGACTGGAGGGAGCATACAATTCCAGAAACGGAAAGCATGCATTTAATACTCGGACGTTTAGATGTTACTTCTTATACTATGGAATATGGACAAAAAAATTTGACATGTTACCTCTTATAGAGTATTATGGACAGAGGAAGTAATTAATTCCTCTGGTCCATATTATAGGACCCCTTATAAAAGTTTTTTTTGGTCCATATTATAAGTGTATTTACTAATTTCAATAAGCATTAATTGCTTTTTCTATATATATGCTCACATTTAATAAGGATCGTGAGAGATACTCATCTGGTCCTATTTATAGGGCAGAAAGAGAAGATTTTATTTGGTCCTATATATAAGTCATCTCATTAAATATTTAGAGTGCATGTACAAGTTTACCCTTCATTTATGATATGTTGACTTTATTTTAATGTGATAGAGTGGATATTAAATATGGGTAAAGTTGTAAATTTGTTAGATTTTAGTGGAAAGTTAACGAGTTTTAAGGCTTTCCTTGGTCTGTGTGAAGTGTGCTGGAAGTGTCTTATAAATAGGACCAGATGAGTAGCAATTAATATCATGGTGGAGTTTAACGAAGTTAATGAGGGTAATATTAAATTCCATATTAAATGTGGGCATATATAGAAAAATAATTTATGCTTATTGAACTTAGAAGAGGCAATTATAATATGAAATAAAAAGACCTTCTATAAGGGATCCTATAATATCAACCAGCAGAAGTAATTACATCCTTCTATATAATTCAATGTGTGGGAATTTTAGAATAAATTCTTGTCATTCCATTCATCAAAGTAACAAATCAGTAAAATCCATTAAACGGTTGAGGGGCATTTCCACTACACAACTCTTTCACTTACTCTCCACTTAGCATTTATATTATTGGATTTACTTTCAAATGTTGAGATCTATTACAATTAGATAATATATATTACAATTAACAATATATAGATAATAATATTTTTCAATTATAATAAATCTCAACCATTGAAAGCAAATCCAATGGTAGAGATGCTAAATGAAGAGTAAGTGGAGGGGTTAAGTGGTTGAGAGACCCTTGCCGCCATTAAAAATGGTGCATTTATTGAGTCCATTGTAAAAAATATTGTTATAATGAGTATTTATTAATTATTAAATACAACTAACTATACTCATCAAATACGAAAAAAAAAATTAACCATACAAAGTATAATTACATTCCGAGGATGCAAGTATTCACGAGCTTCACTCAAAGCGAATGAAGTGAAATAACTCAAATAAGGCATATTTAGTCTCATAAATGAGGCATAAGCTCACTTGCAACAGATATATAAACATATGATTTAGAAGACAAACTGTTAAAGGCAGTGTTTATTCATAAATTCATTTCAAAGTATTGTTTTATCCTATATTATCTTGTAGGCAGCAAGAGTGTCAAGATAATTTCAGGTAATGTTTGGTAGGACATAAGAAAGTGACAGGCCAAAGCATAGAACATGAAACTACTGTTTTATATGCAATGTGTATCATTTCCTTGTGAACCAACATTATGTGTCACCTCTCAAACAGATATTGATTATTGAGTCATTTCCCTTCACATCATCTTTCCCTAAACCACCTTTAATATCTAACATTCTGCCTACCAAAAATAGGGCTATAGCATCGCCTACTAGTAGTGTTAATAGCTGCAAGTAAGCCAATCCATAGATATATATTTTTTTTTAATAAACAGTGGATCCCAATACTAGCTAGCAGTCTAATACCTAGCTCAAACCTACATCCATGCAATATACTAGCTTGTACCAAACACCATGGGTGCACTGAATCTCACCTTCTTCTTTGATAAAAATAAATAAATAAATAAAAAAATCCCACATTAAATAATATTATTGGATATAATTACTGCCTCTTCCTTTGGTCTATATTATAGGACCCTTATAACCTCTAGCCTCTTTACTATATAGCTTCTCCACTTCTGAAATTTCTTTCAATGATCAAGATGTATTACAGTTGAAAAAAATATTATACAGTAAATAATAAATAGATAATAACATTTTCTTTGGTCCATATTATAAGAGCCCTTACTAATTTTAATAAGCACTAATTATTATTCCATATATGCTAACATTTAATAAGGAGAGCAGTAATTAATATGGTATTGGAATTCAATAAAGTTAATATTAGAAATCATTTGAATTTTCTAATAAATTAAATGTTTTTAACTATTTTTATTGGTGTGTAATAAATTAGCCATGGATGGATGAGAGGGAGTACAATGGAATGCTAGTAGTTGACAGATTCAATTATCCATCGCAATTAATATCCATCAAATAAAAATTTTCGTTAATTTATTATGTAACACCCACTAATATTTTTTTTTAATTGAGGTTTTGATTTTTAAAACCACGAAGTTTAAGGTTGGTTGTGGCCGTAAGAGTATCTTGGTCTAGAGCCATTTGATAATACCCGTAATGACCGTTGTTCTTAATTGGCATTTGACATTTTCAAATTTTAGTCCTTATAGTTTGATCTCATTTTAGTTTTAGTCTCTATAGTTTTAAATAGGAGGTTTTAGTCCTTCAAATTTTAATCAATTTATAAGGTTAACCCCTAGAACTTAAAAAGGACGTTAAATTTTGCTGATGTATAAATTAACACTATTTATTTTGCTTATTTGATGTTTAAATGGACTTATGATTTTAATATAAAAATTAAAATGCATCGTCTTCTTCCCAATAGCCTATGAAATCTCCTACCACACCCTTTCTTCTCCATCCTTCAACTTTCTCAAATTTCATTTTTGAATCTGTTTGTACTTCATCCTCCCAAGAAAAACCATCATTCTCAATCCTTGAGCAAGAAAGAATAAGAGCACAAAGAACAAGAAGCTGATGCGCCATCAAAACTAACTAGAAATTAATATTGAGATATAATTAATTAAATAATATATCTAACTGTCTTCGTACCACTCCTGTGTGAGGGTTAGTTTGGTTTACTTTTGGTAGAAATAATTTATATTTTTGTCATATCTATAAGATTTGTTATTGACTAATATCTATGAGTGTTAAATTTTTGGGTATCATATGGGATGTGAGTTTTACGCAAGTATCATATGAGAGTTTATTTATAAGCTATAGTATACTTTTGGTCCTTTATCTTTACATCAAGTCCTCTTTTAATCCCTTAACTTTGAAAAGTGCACTTTTAGTCATTTTTCGCTAACACTGTTAGTTTCATTTAAAAGAAATAATTATTCTATTTTAAAATTTGACTATTTTTATTAATATTTAATTATAAAATTTCTTTTTAGATTTGCTGAGTCAGCATTTTCCATTAAATGAAACTAACGGCGTTAGCAAAAAAGGACCAAAAGTGCATTTTTAAAAGTTAAAGGACTAAAAAGATACTTGATGTAAAGATAAATGACCAAAAGTATACTTTAATATAAAATATTGTATTTGTGTCTAAGATGGAATTAGTGGATATGTTTAGTCTTTACCCTAAAGTATAACCTGCCATGTTAATTTTGTGGATTCCCATATTGCCACGGGCCTAGATTGCAGGTTGTGACGTCTAAACTATCAAACTAGCAGTTCTATTCATTGTTAATATCCAATTAATTAAGAAAGATGAGTAAAATGTTCGCTAATTTTTAGTTAAATATATTATATAGAATGTAAGGCTTGAATTGTTGAGATGAGCCATTTTTTTTTACGCAAATATATGAATATTACATTTGAGAGATGCGAAAAAATATAAAACAAAATGAGAGAGATTCAAAGCGAACCCCCAAATAATAGATATTAGTTAGGAGGGAAAAAGAATGGAAAAAGATTGATTTGATTCGTAAATCATACAAACAAGAATGTACAACTCAATGTATCATACAAGAATTATTTGGTATATCCGAACAACAAGAATCTATAACTCAATGAATCATACAAACAAGAATATACAACTCAATGTATCATAAAAGAATCTTTTGGTATATACAACTCAACAAGAAGCCAAAGACTATTGCAATTAGGGGTGAGTATCGGTTTTTCGGTTCGGTTTTGGAACCGAAAACCAAAAATGGGAAAAAATAGAAACCGAAAACCGAAAAACCGAATTGTTTTTGGTTCGGTTTTTCGGTTATTTCGGTTTTTGAGCTTTTTTTTTTCAGATTTGGCCCATACGAAAATTTAACAAAAAAATGAAAAAAATAGATTTAATGTATCTAAATAGTTATACAAATTCTACATCTTGCCCAAGCAACTAAACTATTAATTCAACATGTCCAAAAACAAAGAAATGTTTAAAATTATACATTATATATCTTGTCCAAAGTAACTAAACTATTAATTCAACATGTCCAAAATAAAGAAAAGTTTAAAACATTTACATGTTTAAAAAGTTGTGTTTTTTTTCTTAGAAATCATATTTTATTTGTTTGGATTTTGAGATATTTTTTTATACTTACTTGTTATCCTATTTTTAAATAAAAATTTCATATTTTTTTAAATAAAATTATTTTTTTTTCGGTTTTTCGGTTTCAAACCGAAACCGAAAAAACCGATAACAGAAAATGGGAAAAAAAAATGAAACCGAAACCGAAAAACCGAAATGCATTCGGTTCGGTTCGGTTTTTCGGTTCGGTCCGGTTTTTGCTCACCCCTAATTGCAATCCATGCGTCTACGTTGGCTCGACTCTATTTGAAATGACGCCGGCGGTAGGTTAGTGAAGCCCTTCACTAACCTTATAAACTCCATTAACATTGTTACGTCCTTTTAAAACTTCAGGGACTAACCTTATAAATTGAGTAAAACTTAAAGCACCAAAACCTCCTATTTGAAACTATGAGGACTAAAACCAACATAAGATCAAACTATAAGAACCAAAGATTACATCAGTTAAAAAAGAGTGTTATTTTTACTATATAATTCTTAAATAAAATTGCTGGGGAAAAAAATTGACTTTACCAGGACGATGCTCTGAATTCTCTGTTTGGCGCGTTAACTCATTAAAACGTTGCCAACTAGATGACTGAAGATTTAGGAATAAATTCTTGTCATTTCATTCATCAATGCAAATAATCAGTAAAACTCATCAAAGTTGGTGCATTATTGACTTCATTGTAAACAAAATGCTTTTATAATGGGTATTTATTAATTATTATTATTAATTACAACTAATAATACAAAGTAACATTACATAGTGAGGATGTAAGTATTCAGGAGCTTGATTCAAAGCAAAGTCGAAGTGAAATAAGGCATGTTCTGTTTGATTTCATAAACAAGGCACAAGCTCACTTGCATTAGATAAATAAACATATGATTTATGAATAAAACTATAAAAGGAAGTACTCATTCATACATTCATTTGAGTATTCTTTTTAGTCCTATATTGTCTTTTGGGCAGCAAGAGTGTTAAAATAATTTCAGGTAATGTTTGGTAGGACATAAGAAAGTGACAAGTCAAAGCAAAGAAAATGAAACTAATGTTTCATAGGTGATGTGTATCATTTCCTTGTTATTCCGAACCAACGTTATGTGTCGCCCCTGAGAAATAGACAATGAGTCATTTCCCTTCACATCATCTTTCCCTTAACCTTTCATTTCTAACATTATGCCCACCAAAAATAGGGCTTTACTAGTGTTAATAGCTGCAAATAAGCCACCCCATAGATATATTTTTGTTATAAACAACGAAATCCTAATAGTAGCAGTCTAGTTTTTTTTTTTTTTGGGCCCTCAATACTAGCAGTCTAATACCAGTAACCAGTAACAAACTCAAACCTACATCCATGCAATATTCTAGCTTGTATTTGTATATCCTGTTTACCATCCAAATGGAAGTTCATCATCTTAACGAACATAACAAATGGGATCAGAATCCATGGAACCAGCGCGAAACTTTATACACTTCACTAACAAAATATCATGGATCATTCCTATTAATCCAACAAATGAAATTCAAGTAACTAAGGTGCTATAATGGCACTAAACACTGCAATATAGTTGAGTTGATCTCAACTCACAGCTAGAGTAAGCCTCCCACAAATTCCAGGAACTTACTAGCGAAGTGAAGAAAAGTTCAACAAATAGAACGAGCAAAGATTAGCTCAACTGATCCCACAGTTGATGGCAAACAGTTTTTTTATTTTCTCCTTTTTCTCTTCAAGTTAGAACAAGTACTTGCAGCTAAAACATTTTCACACAACCTTCAACATTAAATTGAACTTTATCATGCAGTTTCCACATGAAAAAGACAACTTTTAAAGCCTGTAATAAGATTACAAGATAAAGAGTGCCAGCTTCATTCCTCAATAGAAGGGAATTGCGCGTGCCTGCAGAAGATCAATATCACAACATGCCAAACATAGTAGAGAAAAGCTATACTAGTTTCAAAAATTCAGTAGAAATTTATCATTGAACCATCAATAACTTGTTACAATGGCAACGAAGAGAGATTCTAAACGCCCGCAACTAAGTTACAGACGCTAATCCTGACAATGGTGCTATAAATTCACCAGTAAAATGAACAAATGCTTGGTGAAGAAAACGAAGAAAGTTAAGCTTTACTAACCCAACTGTACGCAGCTTCCTCCTTCTAAACCTACATCTAATAAAAACAAATAATTGCAGCTACAAAACACTTGCTTTTTCCATAACCTGAAACACCAAAATTTCAAGACAAGCCAAACCTAATGCAAACTTGCAATCCTCAAACCAGATTCTAACTAACCCCATCCTAAGAAGGAGAAAAACCCACGCTTTGGCTCCTCCTCAACCATCACTGCCTGCATACTATCCTGCTCCACAAGCCTCCAAGCCGCCTGCTCAAATGCCAAACCAGCCAAAGTTGGTGGCTTATTCAACACTAAAGGGTACCCTCTATTTGTACTCCTAATCACCTCAGCATCCTCAGGAATCACCCCCAAAAGAGGCAATCCAAGCATTTCTTGAACATCAAGCACAGACATCATATCCTCCCCTTTAATCATATCAGTCCTAACCCTATTCACAATCATCTTTATATCCCTAATTCCATCACACTCCAACAAACCAGTGACCCTATCAGCATCCCTCAAGCTAGTAATATCAGGGGTAGTAACCAAAACAGCCTCATTAGCTGGTGTTATAGCAGTTATAAAACCAGCATCAATCCCAGCAGGACAATCAATCAAAATAAAATCTGGTGAACCTTCCTGCCTAGACTTCAACGCATCCACAAGCCAAACAAGTGCTTTCCCACCAAACCCAATTGGAAGTTTCGACCTTGGCTTCGATATACAGAGCAATTCGAAATTGGACCATCGTTTATCTCTAACAAGGGCTTGGTCAAGCCTGCAATCACCATTAAGGACTTCAATCACAGTGTAGTTGACTCGATTTTCGAGTCCGAGGAGGAGATCGAGGTTTCGAAGTCCAACGTCGGCGTCAATGGCGACAACAGAGAAATCGAGGCGGGCGAGTGAGAGGCCGATGTTGGCGGTGGTGGTGGTTTTTCCGACGCCGCCTTTGCCGGAGGTGATGACGACGACGCGGGGGGTTTCGCCGGCGAGTTGGGGCTTTCTGTTCCATTGGAGGAGGGCTTGTAGTTTTGTGGAGGAGGGTTTGGGTTTTAGGGGTTTGGCATTGATGATGGAGATTATTGGGGTGAAGAAGTTGGTGCTGAGGAATGTTGGTGAAGGATTGAGGGTTTTTGAAGGGAAGGTGGGGCTTGAAGAAGCAGAGGCCGACGGAAGGTTGAGAGGTAGCATCGATCAAGATTGAAGAGTGGGGAGGGAGAAGGAGAGAGTTACTGTAGACTGTGAGTGAATGTGTCTGCTTTTCTTTAGCTAGATTGTGAATTGTGATCGTGAAGGCAAAAAATGAGAATATCGAACTGCAAAAATAAAATACACAAAAGAGAAAAACTGCAAAAAGGAAAAAAAAAAAAGTTTTATCTCTTTTATGAGTTTATCTTCGTGGTTCAATATAGTCCGATATACTCCCTCCGATCTTAATTATAAGATCACTTTGACTTTTTTGACTTTTTTTTCTAATCTAAAACAAAAAGTAGTTTCAGTCCAAAAAAAAATCTTTTTTCCTCAAAACTAATTTATTCTACTTATAAACTAACCTATAATCTAATTTCATATGACATATGTTATAATTTAGTGGTCTAATTTGTTTCCTTAACTTCCACAAAAAAAAGTCAAAGTGGTCTTATATTTAGGACCGGAGGGAGTATTAAGGAGGATTAAGCTTATTGAGGTATTAGCCTAGCTGAACACATTTATTAAGCAATGCTAAATCTGGAGTTGGGAGCCATGTTGATGTCCAAATATTATCCTCCCATATAGGGTGTGTTTGGATGGACTTCTGAAAAAGTGACTTATAAATAAGTCAAACTGAAAATAAGTCAGATTGTGTAATGAGATTTATGTTTGAATGGACTGTTAAAAAAAGTGACTTATAAGTCATAAGTCATATTGTGTAATGAAATGTATGTTTAGATGGGCTGTTAAAAAAAGTGACTTATAAGTCATATATGATACAGAAATGTTAAGTTTGGATGGGAAAAAGAAGAAGTAATGTTATTTTGTTTTTGTTTTTTAAGTACTGTTGTTTTGATTTTATTTGAAAACTCTAACATTAGAGGGAAAAATAGAAATATAACAACAGGACAAAGAAATTAAGAGGTTCAAAGGAAATCTAAAGGGTTAATATAACTTTTGGTCCCTGAACTTTCACTCAATTTTGGTTTTGGTCCTTGAACTTTAAAATTTTTGGTTTTGGTCCCTGAACTTTTGGTCAATTTTGGTTTTTGTCCCTGAACTTTGAAATTTTTGGTTTTGGTCCCTGAACTTTGGGTCAATTTTGGTCTTGGTCCCTGAACTTTCAGTAGTTTTGATTTTGGTCCCTCAACTTTAATTTTTTTTTTGAAGTTTTTTTTTAAACTAAGGGACCAAAACCAAAATTATTGAAAGTTCAGGGACCAAGACCAAAATTGACCCAAAGTTCAGGGACCAAAACCAAAAATTTCAAAGTTCAGGGACCAAAACCAAAATTGACCGAAAGTTCAGGGACCAAAACCAAAAATTTTAAAGTTCAGGGACCAAAACCAAAATTGAGTGAAAGTTCAGGGACCAAAAGTTATATTAACCCAAATCTAAATGATATAGTATACCTCTTATATTCCTTCCATGAAGTTAGCTATGAATGCGTCTAAATTGTAATTACATTGTAATAGTTACTATTGAAGGAAACTGGTAATTGTGGCCGTCTCAATTGTTATTAATTGACCCCGTGACTTGTCAAGGCATGTCCTTTCACTTGTAGACAAATGGCGCTGAGCATACTGATAAAAAAGATCTAATATAAACCAAATCACAAGGAAGTGGCTTAATTCAAACACTGTCATATAACTATCATCGTATCATCATATTGTATCAGTTAAGATTAATTTGGTTATATAATACATTAGAGTGTTTTAGTTTATGTCAATTTAAATGGATTTGTTATTGACTCCCCATAAGTTGTTGTGGTTGCACCATGAGTTGTCAATGGATGCATTTATTAGTGCATGCTGATTAAAAACCTAATATTAAAACTATCATATGTAAGTGGCTTAACTTAACATTGTTATATAATTATCATATTCTCATCAATTATGATTAATATGATCATACAATACACATAAGGGTGTTTTACTTGTCAATGGTTGATCATGAATTGTTAATGGATGTTGTCTGACATGTTAATGCATGCTGATAAAAAAATCTTAAGATAAACTAAGTCATATGTAAGTGGCTTAACTTAAACATCGTTGAATAGTTATCGTCAGATCATATCAACTAAGATTAATATGGTTATATAATGCATAAACGTGTTTTAGTTTTTCTAATTCAAGTGGACTTGTCATTTGTTGCCTTATAAGTTTGTCAATTGATGTTGAATGATTTCTTCATGTATCTTGATAAAAGAATTTGATATAAACCAAATCAGATATGAGTGGCTTAACCTAAACACTCTGTAATATAATTATCATTATGATTATCATGTAAGATTAATATGACCATATAACTAAACACTGTAATATAATTATCATTATGATTATCATGTAAGATTAATATGACCATTGTTGGGCCGTATTTCGCTCTTTGGGCCTGGCAACAAGACAGCCGGCCCAGCAACTCCAAAACGCATCATCTCAGAGTCCACGTCTGACCACATGGGTTCAAATTCAAAACGGTTGACGCAGCACGACGCCTCAATCCGGACAACTCGGAGGAAGTTGCTAACTGACCAAGATAGTCGCCCTCCAACGTCCACCAGCCCACAATAATCGCCGACATTCTCGGGGGCGACCAAGCCTCCTGAAGTGCATATAGCAAGCTGGGGCAGCAGGGGAAGGACAGATGAGCTTGAGGAGAATACACTGATCATTCAAAGCACTCTTTTGGCTCACTGCAGACTCTATTTCCATTCAGCTTATTGTATTCAATTCAATTTCCTAAAAGAACGTTTGTATCCACCGTTGCCGGTGACCCATATTATCAATAAAATCCTTTATTTCGCTCTTAAAAACTTTATTCCAGTTTTTAGCATCAACATTTTGGCGCCGACCGTGGGGACTCCGGCAACAACCTTTTAAAGCCACCAAGTTCACCATTCTTGGAAGTCATGTCATCCTCCTCTGATTTCCCAAATCCTGCTGAGCAATTTTCCCGGATCCTGGAAGTCCTGACCGAACAATCCGAAAGGATGTCCCGTCAGGAGAACCTTGCGGAAGAGCAATCATAGTTGCTGAAAAGCTAGGAAGAGGTCGTCAAGACCCAAGCCACGACTTTGAAGCGGCTGGAATTGGAGAGCCAAGGGCTCCAATCCCAGCTCACTGAATTTTCGGTCAATCGCCCAAACCAGTCGCGGTCATTCGAGACATCGGGCATCCCAGTCATGCCATCTTTTGACGAACCTAACAGTCCGGTTCCTACTAGGAACGCAGGTAAGCAAGTCTCTGATACTGGCCCTGATGTCGTTGCCGCTAATGCAGGTACTGTTGGCGACGTCAATGAAGCACCTGTCGCTGGGCCGATGCCATTGCAGAACGGAGACCGTCCCTCTGACAAGGACGCTGAGCACCCTCGGAGCATAGAGCTGACTGAAACAGCACAATTGCGCAAAGAGTTGAAGGAACTCCAAAAGGCCATGCTCCAGGTCCCCGGGATCGCCCAGCCTATTGTCCCTACCCGCCTTGGCAGCTTCTCTGATTCCCTGTTTATCAGGTCGATCGCTGAAGTCAACATGCCAGAATGATTCACTTACCCGACGCTGCCCAAGTATGACGGGACCACCGATCCTGATGAACATATGGCGCAGTACCGACAGATCATGATGGCGGCAGTCGTCCCTTCGGACAAAAGGGAAGCATGCATGTGTCGCGGTTTTGGGATCAGCCTGGTCGGGCCAGCCCTGACCTGGTGGACCAACATAACCCCAGGTAGTATCAATTCGTTTTTTCATCTGATAGAGCTGTTCGTGCAGCAGTTTGCCAGTAGCAGGAACCTGCGTAAGACGTCAGACGACCTATACAAAATCCTGCAACGGCCCGACGAAAGTACTCGGCAGATCATGACCAGATTCACCAAGGAGATGGTAAGAATCCCTGAATGTGACCCGACCGTCGCCGTCCAAGCGTTCAGGAGATGCCTGTTACCAGATTCAGATCTGTATAAGGAACTGACGAAGCACCAGTGTCGACGTGGTCCGAAGTTCAGTCAAGAGGCTGGGCCCAGATTCGTTGGGAAGAAGACGACGGCAACTATCGGCTACAATTCCTTACCCAGCAACAGCAACAAAAGGCTGACAACAACTCTACGGACAGGTGCAGTCATAGACCAAAGGGTAAGAATTGGCGCGCTGAGCCATATCCTACAGGTAACCAAAACAGGTCCAAAGGCCAAAACTCCCAGGAAGACACCAACAAGCGACCGCCGCCCCCAAAGTTGGAGGAGCACAACTTTTCGGTCACCCCGATCGAACTTGTTAACGCTCTGCACAGGATGGGCGACACCGTCAAGTGGCCAGCCAAGATAAAGAAGCCCGCAGACAAGCGTGACCCCGACAAATGGTGCGATTTCCATGGCGATCACGGACATTTCACATCTGAATGCATTTCCCTAAGGACAGAGGTAGCAGAGCTGTTAAAGCAGGGGCACCTGAAGTCTCTCCTAAAAGGTAAGAATAACCAGAATGCAGGTGGTGAGCAACGACAAGCCACGCCAGCCCAGCCCCCTCAGAATGCCAGAACCATCAACAACATCACAGGAGGGTCCGAAATAAGTGGATCTACCTATTCTGCAGCGAAGAGGCATGCAAGATCGATCCCTAAGGATGACCCGGCAGCCAGGTCTTCGACAGAGGTAACCCAGCAAGTTGAAGGACCAATCACCTTCGACGACACCGAGATCGAACGGACATCCTGTCCACACGACGACGCCCTGGTAATATCGCTCCACCTTGGTAACTTTAACATCAAGCGTGTGTTAGTGGATGCAGGCAGCTCAGTGAACATTGTCTACATGCAGACAATTAAAGAAATGGGACTGGAGTCTCAGATAGTAAAAGCCCCGACAGTCCTGGTATTTGGCAATGGAGCGCCAGACAGGACCGTCGGTGAAATTTCTCTATTAACATATGCAGTTGGAATTAACCAATTGTTCAAGTTTCAGGTGATGGACTGTCCTTCGGCGTTCAACGCCCTCCTAGGCAGACCCTGGATCCACCAAATGCGAGGTGTCCCATCTACGTTGCATCAAACTATCAAGTTCTCAACCCCCTGGGGTGTGAGAGAGATCAAAGGCGAGCAGCGAGTGGCGCGCGAATGTTACCAGGCCACAATGAAAGGCCAGGACAAGACTCATACATCGGCATAGCAATTACAGGTGCCGTCTCCTATGGATAAGGGGGAGTGTTCGCCACACACCGCAAGTGCACGGGTCACGCCAAGTAATAAAGTGATAAGTAGAGTATCGTTCCCACGAGGATTTGTCCAAAACTTGGTCAAACAATGATTATCACACTCTCGCCCAATTTGAGTGACACAAATGTTGAGATTGAAAATTAAATAAGAAAATAAAATATAAACAAGTGATTCCCCAACTTCAAGGATAAAGAGGGTCCTAGGATTATCTATCCCCCTTTGTACTTCTCAAAACTCAATTAACCTCCCCTCAAGAAGCTCTCAACAAAACCACGTGCTAATCTAGGGTTCAAAGAGTACTTGTAATGCTCTCTCGAGTCAAGAACAAGTGTTTAGTCCTATTCTTTGCACAATCTCTTGCCACAATTTGATAGAACCCAATTATCACACTCCAACCCTAATGTGACTATGCAAGGCTAGCAAGTATATCTCTATCTTACCAACAAAACAATCCATTCGTCATGCAAACTTCAAGTTCTTGCACTACTTTACCCAAGTTCTACACTCAACCTAGCTCTCTCGAGTCATAAATCAAGTGAACCCAACAATCTAAATGGTGATCAAGCACTTAGAAGCATTAAGAACGGGGTAAAATAAGCACATAGATATCATTAATCACAAATTAAGAGGAGGAATTAAGAATCAATACATACAAGGGTTCAAAATAATCCTAGAATCAAAGTATTTAGCTACTCATGTTCTACAACTCCATGGGAGCATATATATACAACATTACAAACAGAACAAGAGAAGAGAATGAAGATGGAAGAGATAAACCAAGAGAGGAAGCTCAAATCTCTCTGAAGCTCCAAGCCCTAGCCAAATCCCACCAATCTCCAAGCCCTAGCAGAGCCAAACACGCCCAAAATATGCCCAGAAGTCGAAGAATGCCGAATAAGCTCGAAGCCCTAGCTTTTATTTCCTTCAAAACGCGTCTGAACTTGTCAAAACGCAGCAGAACACGAAGTTCGCCGTGGGTTTCGCCGCGGCGAACCCACGGCGAAGTCCAAAAAATGACAGAAACAATTGTCGCTCGCCGCGGCGAGCTGGCCAAAAAATGTGCAGAGGTTGATGTTGTTCGCCGTGACTTCGCCGCGGCGAAGCCACGGTGAAGTCACCTTTATTCTGGTGCTTTGCTCTGTTTTCTTTATTTCTTGGGCTGATCTTTGGCTTCTTCTTATTTTTGTTCAATTGGGAGCTTGGTGGAGGGCTGAACTCTCTTGCTTATTGCATCAAATTATTCCTACAAAAATTACATAAAACAACATAAGAAATTAACTACAAAAATAATCAAAATCTACATAAATATACAATGATGTGCAACCGAAAATCAAATGAACATTTCCTATCTTGAGTATCCAAAATTTATCCATAATTGAATAAAACTCAAGTAAAATGTGCTAACATTACATGAATTTCGAGAGGTTATCAGGGAGCAAGGGGAAAGCGATATAGACAAAGTTGCCTTGGACCCCGATAAACCGGGTCAGACATTATCCATAGGAGCGGACCTGGACTGTAAGGTCAGAGAAAGACTGATTTCCTTTCTATCTAACAATTTAGATTGTTTTTCTTGGTCCCATGCAGACATGACCGGGATCAGCCCTGAAATCATAATGCACAAGCTCAACGTGGACCCATCGTACAAACTGGTTAGACAAAAGAGGCGAAAATTTGCCCCCGAGCGCAACAAAATCATCAATGACGAGGTCCAAAAGCTGCTGGACATCGGATTCGTCAGAGAAGTGCAGTACCCCGACTGGCTGGCCAACGTTGTTGTGGTACCCAAAAAGAATGGGAAGCATAGGGTCTGCATAGACTTCACCGACCTGAACAAAGCTTGTCCAAAGGATTCATTCCCCCTGCCTCACATTGACACCTTAGTGGACGCGACGTCGGGACACGAGCTGCTCAGTTTCATGGACGCCTTCTCTGAATACAACCAGATTCTGATGCACCCCGACGATCAGGAAAAAACATCATTCATAACAGACAGGGGGACTTACTGCTATAAGGTAATGCCCTTTGGACTTAAAAATGCAGGTGCAACGTACCAAAGGCTGGTGAACCGGATGTTTGCTCAACACTTGGGCAAAACCATGGAAGTATATATTGATGATATGCTGGTGAAGTCCCTAAAAGCGGAGGATCACCCCGGCTATTTGCAACAAACATTTGATTTGCTCAGGAAGTTTAACATGAAACTTAACCCGGACAAATGCTCCTTTGGCGTCCAGTCTGGAAAGTTCCTCGGATACTTGGTCTCCAGTAGAGGAATTGAAGCGAATCCAGCTCAAATCAAGGCGATAGTTGACATACCGTCTCCCCACTGCGTGAAGGACGTCCAGCGCCTGACAGGGAGAGTGGCATCCCTGACAAGGTTCATCTCCCGGTCGTCTGAAAAGTGTCAACCCTTCTTCGACGTCCTTCGCAAAAATAAGGAGTTCAAGTGGGACGACCATGCAGAACAAGCCCTACAGCAGTTAAAACAGTATCTCAGCAGCTCACCATTGCTTTCTAAACCTAAACCAGGTGAAACATTATATTTGTACTTAGCTGTTGCTTCTAACGCTGTCAGTGCAGTCTTGATCAGGGAAGAGAAAGGGAAACAACACCCTGTCTACTATGTAAGCAAAGCACTGGCAAACGCTGAGACTAGGTACTCAACCATGGAGTGACTTGCATTATCCTTGGTATCGGCGCCAAAAAAGCTAAGACCATATTTCCAATGCCACCCGATCGCGGTCGTCACTACCTACCCGCTCAGGAACGTGCTTCACAAGCCCGACCTGTCGGGAAGGCTAGTCAAGTGGGCCGTGGAGTTTAGCGAGTTCGACATCACTTATCTGCCAAGAACAGCCATCAAATCACAGGCCCTGGCTGACTTCGTGGCTGACTTCAGTCCCAACCTACAGGTAAGCGCTGACAAAGAAGTCTTGTGTTTTAGTCATCAGGTTCCTCCATCTATGTGGATACTACACGTCGACGGGTCTACCCATTCGAAAGGAACGGGGCTCGGCCTCAAGTTACAAACCCCCGAGGGCGACCTGATTGAGCAGGCCATCCGCTGTGGATTCAAGGCGACCAATAACGAGGCAGAATACGAGGCACTCATAGCGGGACTGAAATTGGCCCTCGACATGGGCCTCCAAAGCATTGACGTGCGAAGTGACTCCCAGTTGGTGTCCAAGCAAACGGAGGGCATTTACCAGACCAAAGACCACGGGATGAAATTGTACCACGACAGGGTGGCTGAGTTGTCAGGGAAGTTCGAACATTTCAAAATCACACAGATAGGTAGAGAGGACAACCAGCAGGCCGACGCACTAGCAAACTTGGGATCGTCGCTTGAAGCCTCCGGACCAAGGCAGATCCCTCTATACTACCTGTCCACCCCGACGGTTGAGGTATGTCACGATACCATCCTAAGTCATTGTCTAACCTGGGACTGGCGATCCCCTATTATGACATATTTGCAGGAGGGTACCTTGCCGCCTGATAAGAACGAGGCACGACGAATCATCGTTCGATCGGCCCGATTTTGCCTCATGGGGGACGACCTATATAAGAGGTCATACGCAGGTCCGCTGTTACGTTGCCTAGGGCCGACTGAAGCAAACTACGCCCTGAGGGAGGTACACGAGGGCGACTGCGGCGACCATTGTGGCAGCAGGAACCTAATCAGAAAGGTCAGCTGGGCAGGATACTACTGGCCTACCCTTCAAAAGGACTCAATCGACCTAGTCTCAAAGTGCGACAAATGCCAAAGGTTTTCCACCACGACTCGGCAGCCGCCGGAACAATTGCACGTGATCGCCCCTGCCTGGCCGTTCATGAAATGGGGGATGGACATCGTCGGAAAGCTCCCTCAGGCCCCAGGACGCCTTATCTTCCTCCTCGTTGTCACCGATTACTTCACCAAGTGGGTGGAAGCAGGTGCGTTTGCCCAAGTGCAAGAGCCCGAGGTAATAAACTTTATCTGGAAAAACATAATATGCAGGTTCGGTCTCCCTAAGGAGATTATCAGCGACAACGGGTCGCAATTCATCGGAAGGAAGTTCCGAAGGTTTTGTGAGCAATGGGACATCAGTTTGAAATTTTCCACACCGCGGAACCCCCAGTCCAACGGGCAAGCAGAGTCCAGCAATAAAACCATAGTGAACTCCCTAAAGAAAAGGCTGGATAAAGCAAAAGGCAGATGGGCAGAAGAGCTCCCCGCAGTATTATGGGCTTACCGGACCACATCCAGGACAGCGACAGGGGAAACCCCGTTCTCGCTAGTCTATGGCTCAGAGGTTATGATCCCTGTGGAAGTCGGGATACCCTCGTTGCGCTACCAATGGACTAGGGAGGAGACAAACGATCAAGAGCTAGCCCGACAATTGGACCTACTTGATGAGCGACGGGAGCAAGCCCTCATCAGAATTGCCGCCTACCAGGGGAGGGTGACAAAATTCTGGAGCAAAAACGTCAAAGAGTGACATTTCCAAGTGGGGGACTGGGTGCTCGCAAAGTGTTTCCAAATACCCCTGAAAGCAAGGATGGAAAATTGAGCCCGACATACGAGGGTCCATACAAAGTCACCAATATCACAGGGCCAGGAGCCTATCAGCTGGTTGACATACGTGGAAAACCCCTCAAAAGAAGCTGGAATGCCATCCATTTGAAAAGGTACATAATCTAGTCCAATTTTAATTACCTTCCTCCTTTTTTGAACACATACTAACTAAGGGGGTGGCGAAGGATGAGCTTAGCCCGATACCATATTCGGTTAGTCGCCCCAATGGCACTATACTAGGTGTGGCAAACGGCTGCTGACGCCACACATCCCCATTTGATAAGGATACATGCCCTGTCCTACGAATATCTGTGGTACTTCTAACCATGAAACAGGACGCCCTAGTCATTGCGCGACCCGTGGCTACCCTAATCAGGCAACGCATCTTTGACGCGGTCCCCTGCTAAGCTACCACGCTAAGGGGACCAAAGCAAGCCCAAAAAAGGTAATCGCCACCAATACTTTAAATATAAGTGCCTTGACCAGAACAACACTCGGTTTAACGGCATGATAACTCATTGATAGGTATGATCAACGCTAGCGTCTACCACGACAAACAGCTACACCGATCGAAATCTCAAACAGTTGCAAGCGACACTCGCAAAGATACAAACGAGCATCATGGAATAAAACTAGAATTAAAAGGAAGAAAGATTGTCAATAAGGTACGCCGACCTTATGGCCGTCAGATTACATTGTAACGAAATTAAAAAGTCTAGTACAATAGGGCAAGAAATTAAAAGGTAGAGTCCCTAGAGCTGAAGGGCGACATCGCTTGGGCCGGCAGGCTGCTCCTGACCTTGGACCTCTCCTTGGTCCTGCACCAAGTCCAGCTCTTGCCCCGTCTCCTGTCCTGGCCCGGCCGCGTCCTGAGTGGCTAGCATCACTGCTCCCTCTACCATCTGGGCGATCGTATGTTGATCCTCAGCATCGCCCAAAGGCCCATTGACCTCAGAAGTCGCAGGAGCAGCGGCAACTGGGGTGGCTTTGGGGTCGACTTCGCCAAAAAGCTCCTCATACTGGGCAATGACCTCCTGAGGTTTCCACAGCACATGTTGTCCGTCTAAATATTCTTTCATCAGATCACGACGGGAATTCAGGTGCACCTCGGCAATGCCCATGTCAAGTTTATCCTGCAGCTCGACAATCCTGGCCTCTTTATCTGCCACATCAGCCTGGAGCCCCTGGATCGTCCCCGTTTTGGCATCCACCTCCTCCTGAAGAGCGGCATTTTCTTTCTCCTTCCCCTTCAACTCGGTTTGCCAAGTTTGGTACATCATCTTCCGCTCCTCATTACTCTTCTTGAGGGCCTCTTTGATCCGATCCCTCTCCCTCTCAGAGGCCTCCAGCTCAGATTGTGCCTTGTCCAGAGCGTCCTTATGCGCCTCCCTCAGCAGTGCTTGATGTCGAACAGACTCCAGCACCTGGCGATCAAAGGAATAAGATCAGGTGCGCAAAAAAATGATAATAATCGTATATTGGATAGAGAAGACTTACCCAAAAAGCGTAGCGGATAGTCTTTTCTGTTTCACCATCCGGTCCCAAAGATTCAAAATATGCCTTATCAATTGGCAGAGGCAGCTGCGACAAAACGGGGTTGGCCAATTTGAAATCTTCCGAGTTAGATGCCGAGGCACCTGCAGGAAAGGACAGCACGACTCCGTCGCCCTCAGACGGCAAGAACAACTCCGTCTTCTTCTTTTTGCTCAAGGGCTCATCAAGAGCGATGCCCTTGCCCTTACCAGGTGCCGACCTCTTGACACCCTTGGAGGCGACGGATGGACCAGATGGGCTCCTGATCACAACCCCGACAGGGGGGCCACTCTGGGGCGTCCTACTCACGGCGCCAGGGGAATTGCGGGCAGAAGCCGCCCACTGCTGAGCATCAAAAGCAGCCCGGGACAAATGCTTCTTAGCAGCGACGCGCTTAAGGGCCGCTGCCACTTAGTCGGCACTCATTTTCGAGGCACTGGTTGCATCCGATTTTCCTAAAGACAGGCTCAAGGTAAGTCCGGCGAAAAGGACATGACAAAGAAAGACCCCAAGGAAAGCTTACTTGACATGACGTTGGCAAAAACACGAGCGTCTTCCGGAAGATCAGAAATCTTCTTGAGCTTCTCTAAGGTGGAACGGTTGGTAAGTGGAGGAATCAGAAGTTCGTCCTCACCTACAAGAACCAAAGCACAAATAAGGTCAGCCATTCACAAACTTATTATTAAAAACACAGGGACAGACGTCTTACTGAGTTCTCGCTACTCCCTACGAAGGGAGACACCCGGATATTCCAGACGGGCAATAGGGACCATGATGAACCTGACATCCCACTGGCGGTCGTTGGGTAGCTTGTCTGCCAACCAAGCAGCGTTACCCGTACGGCGATGAGCCAGTGTGTAACACCCAGGCCTACTCCTCACCAATTTGTATGTTTCACAAAGGTCGAACATATCTAACGTGGTAGCAAAGTCACGATTGAATACCCTGACAGTGGCAGCTAACCTCCAAACATGAGGCATAAGTTGGGAAGGGGACAAGTCGTAGTAAAGATATATCTCTAAAATCACCCTAGGCAGAGGAAAGGGGGAAACGAAATGAAAGGCCTCTACGCTAAGTGCGATGGTACTATTGGAATAAGAATCAAGACGCTCGGACCTCTCAGGTAGCCTATACTCGACCGACGGGTCAAAACAATGAAGGTGGGGCAATGAGTCAATTTCCTTAGGCTTAAAGGAAGGAGGGTGACTTGCACCCATAATCCCCGACCTTCTGGTCAGAGAATGAATCCCTGAATCCTCGGCAGGGCTGCCAGCCTCAGTCACCGGGACGACGGCCATCTCGGGGCCTATACCGTCGCCCACAGATCTAGCCTCCTCGCCACCCTCGTCATCGGAAACAACAACTAGGGCTCTGGAGCCAGAGGGTTTAGAGGGAGGTCGACGATACAATAATCGGCTAGAAAGCCTCCTCTTGGGCGGAGGAACGATTTTTCCCCTCTTCTTTAAAGGAGGGCTAACGGAGGGGATTGTTCCCTCTTCTGCCATGGTCTCGTCAACAGAAGGACGAGACGCGTGGGAATTGGGAGAACCCTCTTCATCAGAAGGGTACCCGACATAAGAAGGGTTTAAACTCGAATCAGACATATGAAACAGCCGAGGAAAAGCAATAGCACAGGGGAAAAACCGAAAAAATGATTGAAATAAAAAATCTAAGAAGTACCTGGAAAGGCAATGAAGCCCTAACCGCGGGAAGCTAAGGAGAAGACGGAGAAACTTGCAGAAGGGGTGGAAAAGTGGAAACAGTTCAGTTTTTCCCATTTAAATTCAGCCTGACGACGCCGTTGGATGAAGCCACACCTTCAAAGAAGAATCACAGCCGTTCGACATGGAGGGAAACAAGCAGGCGAACCGTCAAGCGCAATATCAGCCGTCGGATCACTGTAACCGCTACTTCCCAATGCAAACGGACGTTGGCATCGTGAAGTGGGGGACTTAATGTTGGGCCGTATTTCGCTCTTTAGGCCTGGCAACAAGACAGCCGGCCCAGCAACTCCAAAACGCATCATCTCAGAGTCCACGTCTGACCACATGGGTTCAAATTCAAAACGGTTGACGCAGCACGACGCCTCAATCCGGACAACTCGGAGGAAGTTGCTAACTGACCAAGATAGTCGCCCTCCAACGTCCACCAGCCCACAATAATCGCCGACATTCTCGGGGGCGACCAAGCCTCCTGAAGTGCATATAGCAAGCTGGGGCAGCAGGGGAAGGACAGATGAGCTTGAGGAGAATACACTGATCATTCAAAGCACTCTTTTGGCTCACTGCAGACTCTATTTCCATTCAGCTTATTGTATTCAATTCAATTTCCTAAAAGAACGTTTGTATCCACCGTTGCCGGTGACCCATATTATCAATAAAATCCTTTATTTCGCTCTTAAAAACTTTATTCCAGTTTTTAGCATCAACAACCATATAATACATGAGAGTGTTTCAATTTTTGTTATTTTGAAGACTTATCAGTAGTGGTCCTATAAGTTGTCAATAGTTGCCTCATGAGCTGTCAATAGATGATGCATGAATGGTCAAATAAACAAGGGTCAAAATTGTCCTTTGACATTTCCATTTAATCTAATTGTGATTCTCCCTTATTATATATGGAGAATTTGTATTTTTAATTGATCACTTTTGTTGGTCAACATTTAATTGCCCAATTAGAGTGTCAATATTTTCTGTAAACATTTTTATACACCCATTTTCTTCGAAAAATTTTTGTACACAAATGTTATATCACTATCTGTGATTTTTTGCCTGTAAACATTACTCCTTCCGATCCTTAATATAGGACTTATTTAATTAATATGATTAAATTAAGAATGTCAGATATGTTAGTTACTATATTATATATTTTTTTTCCGATAGGGAGAGAATAAGAGAAAATATGATTGGGTTGTTTTAGAAAAAAAATATAATTTTTTTATGTTGGATATTTTAGTTACCAAATTATAGTTTTTTTTTTTATAGGATGGCTTACTTAATTATGGTTAAAGGAGGATTAGTAGGAATAATTTAAGAAAAAATTGACAAAAATTTGAATTAAATTGTATATTTATAACTAAGACTAACTCCTCAGTATGTCAAATATTTAGGAATGAAAGGAGTACTAATCTATGTTTGAGAATATATCAGGTTACAGTTACATCAAAGCAATTAACTCTCCAAAAGGTATCTATGGGCAACGTTCCCCTTTTTAATCAAAGTAAACGAAAGTTGATTGAGAAGAAAAGTAGCCGTTGAAGGGCCCTGCCTCTCTCAGTCACTCGCATAAACAAGTTACCGTTGAAGAACACTGCCTCTCGTGTTGGTATATAAGAAACTCGCCCGGCCAATTGGCTAAAAACTTTGAAACACCAACAACCTCTTCATCAAGAAATCTCAGAGCAAGCATTGAGAAAAGTCGAACGAACGAACGAACGAACAAGAAAGCCTAGAAATTATTTTCTCCTTCAGGTTTCAATCCTCTCTGTTAATGCTTTTCTTCTCATTCTTTCCTTTTCTTTTCCTTTCCTCTGAAATTGTTCTTATATTTTGTGGTATGATTAATAATTGGGGTTGAGGTTCAATGTTAGGGTTTTGTAGTCCCGTAGTTTCTTGAGAATAATAGACTGAAAAGCGCGACTAGATCTAATTGTTTTTGCCCCTATCGTCACGGGATTATCATTGATAGGATTTTCCTTTCCTTCTTTGTTTGTGATGGGATCTTTGTTAAAAATTTGGGGGAAATTCGCACAAGTCGAAACATGAAATCAAATCTTGTTTGTTGGCTGGAAGAAGTTCTACATATTTTCTTGAACGTTTTTGTTGTTTCTTTAATCATCTTCCAGTATTATGTGGACCTTTTTTCCTTTTGATTTCTTCCTGACAGACACCGAAAGTTAGGGTTACTATTGGTGTGATATGGATGCTTAGTGTTTCGTTCATAGTCTTATGTTTCTATTGACTAACAGTAATGTACGGGAGGGGAAAAAAAAGTTGATTGGTTTCGATCGCATTTATATGTATCAATATTCCCCAACTTTATTCCTTTTGTTTTCCATGGATGAAAACATAAACTTAGTGGTGAATATTTTTGAGAAAAATTACTGTGTGGACTTGTTAATGGTTACAGAAATGATTTCTTGGGGCGACTTTCCTTTTTTTAGTTCCTAGAGCCATTTACCAAATTTTCTTCTGATTCCAGGAACTTAATTCAGAAATTGCCAGATACGTACAAATGGCAACAAGAACTGGCGGCCGTTTGCTTCAAGATCCGAATCTTGGTATCCACATGGATGGTATTGTAATTACTAATTTTGCTTTTTGGTTTGATACATGATGAAATAGATTTTTATTTTTTAATAATTGTGAGACTGATCTTTCTAACACTTTCAGGATCAACCATTTCTGCCAAGGCAAATTTGACAGGACAGAGGAAGGTAGGGGCTGTTGGGAGAAAACCACTTGGTGATCTATCTAACTCAGAGAAGCTTTCTTCTACTCAAGGAGGTGGAAGGAAAGCACTGGATCCGTTAAACTCACTGAAAGAAGTTGTTCCTGTCAAGATAAAAAACCTTGAGAGTAAAAGAACTGCTCCCAAAGCTCCAGAGAAGTTACCCACTGGTAACAGGAAAGCGCTTTCTGACATTTCCAACATTGGGAAGGTTAAAAATAAAAGCACCCAGAAGCCAAGTGCCTTGACAGAGGAACATCTTCACCTTAGTGCAATTGCTGAAGAACAATGTCTGCACAATCATCAAGCGTGTATCAAATCACAAACTGGAGATATGAGTTTGCGCAATTTGTTTAATACTGTTGGACTTGAAAGTGGTAATTGAAGTTAAATCATCCTGAAGTTAAATAATCCGAAAGCTGTTTTATCCTTTTTAAGAGATTTTTTTCTGAAACATTTTGGTGCAGCTTGAGATTCTCGCATAATAAATTAGAGTGAGAATCTTACCATAGATCTTATGGTGTGAAAGCTTCGCCTCCTAAAAGTTTTTCTTGAAAGTCAAATTGAGTAGTGCATTTTTTATTTTTTGTTGTTTATTGTTTTTGTTTGGGACTTGTGTTACTTATTCTCCAGATATATGTATTTTGAACAGATTCAGATGATAAGTTGACTTTTTCTTCTGAAGTTCAAGCATTTACAAAACTCAAGGTTAGCATGTAACTTCTCGTGTTTCTGCAGAGTTTTGCATTTTTTTTGTTTTTCTGATTAAATATTTCTCATTTCCTTATAGCCTATGATTGATCTGAAGTTCATGCACTTGGAGTTGGAAGAGATTCCTGAGAAATTGCCTGAAGTAGAGTTATCAAGTCAGCTTGCCTCTCCAGCACACTGCAAGACTCCAATGAGTTGTTATAAGATGTGGGAGGACTTTGATGCCAATTTCAAGTTGATAGAAACACCAAAACCACACAAGTTTTGATTTTTCTTGCGATCATGTAAAAATTGCTTTCTGTCTCTTTTGTGCCACTGATGTGATGGCAGTTATTTGTAAGATGATGCACCTTAATTTTCCTTTAGCTAAAAAACTTACCATGGATGTTATTCATTTTTCTGCAGTCTTATGAGTTTACCTTTTGGGATGTCTTTCTCCCAAAGGGGTTGTTCTTATCACAATTTTCTGGTAGGCTTGAAAGAGGAATATTTCCAGCACTATAGGAACTCATTCTATGAATGCCCTTAACTTTTGACTGACTGATGAAAAATAGCACAGATGCTTGGGTTAAAATCTGGTTTTGAGAAAATAACACTTAAGTCTTTGCATTTTGAACCGAACTAGTACTCTCAAATGTCTCAACAAATTCTTTGGTTTTATGGCATCAAACATAAAAATGTTTTTTGGATTGGATTATTTAAACCTGGTTTCAATTATAGCCGGCTAGCTTTATGTTGAATATCTGGTTTAGTGATGAAGGGGAACATTTAGAAGTTCTTAAATCCAAACCCCTCCTTTATTTTGTAAAATCTGATTTCACGTTTCATAATTGGAAATTATTGGTAAAAGTTATTCTAAGGGTTCTTATGTCCATATAGTTCGACTGATTTAATCAAATTAGCTAGGACCTAGTATGATTTTTAAAAATCAATTGGATATACAGCTCAAAAGTAATACTAGATTTTAATTTTATTGATGTATATTTGAAAAACAAATTCTTGCTGTTCAAAAATACACACAGACACATACATATATGTTTTGGACAATATCAATCTATTGAAAGCGTTGACAGAATTGAAGTTCACAGAGAACCTCTGAAATGATATGTACTCAACCTCTCCTTGATGATGACCGTGACCTTTGTGAATTCTTCAAGTTAATCCTAATGCTGAAAAAGAGAAGGAAACATGGGGAAAATTAGATTGTCATTTATCATAGATTTAGCAAAAACAAAAAGGCATGAACATGGGTAGTTAAAATATGTCTAGTAGCCAGTTACTCACTTCTTTTGGATATAAATGTATTCATCAGTTTCATCCAGTATGTCTCCCTTGTAAACAGAAAAAGTAAGCCATTAACATATTAAGTTAATAGGTTCAATGTGAGGACTATAATCAAGGGATCAACTTGGGACAAGCTATAGCCTTTAGCAAAAATGCAGGAGTGTATATAGCCATTATATTTAGTCCAAAATATATATATAGCCATTATATGAATATATTCGGAACCAACAAGCATTGGTTCTATTAGAAGGGGCTTTAGTTGATTAAGCACTAGATTTTTTGAATTAGAGTTTGTATGAATGTAGAAAATGCCTTTAGGAGAGCTACCTCCAATCAGGCTCGACAATGCTTAAATTTGACTCAATTAAATAGCCACTTAAGGAAAATGAATATAACATGAACAGCTAACCTGTAATAGTTCCTCCATAACATCTTCCATGGTGATGATGCCAACTGCTTCCTCATCCAAGAAGGTTGGAAGAGACGCTATTTCTTCTTGTGAAACATATCTGCTCTCATGTTCCCACGACTGCATCAACTGCTCATGCATGTCATTGTCCAGTTGTATAACACTCTGCAGTGTTGCACTATGATATCTAGTGTCCTTAGAAGACAAAGTAGGTTCATAGATGGAAGCACCGTGATTCTCTTCAATTTTAAAGGAAGAGTTATATTCTGCATACAGAATCAAGAAAAAACAAAGTTAAAATGAGAGTCTCATTTATGAAGCTGCCTTCAGCATTATCCAAAAAGTTAACACCAGACATAATATTATGATGTTACCTTCATTTATCTGCACTTCATTTGATAGTTTATCTGTAATCATGTTAAAAAAAGCATGTGTGCTAGCATCCGGATCTGTAGTGGTCTCTGTGTTCTTGTTTTCCTTCAAAACAACGGCCATATGGCTGTGACCCTTCTTGAATTGATTCAGCATTTCATAAAGTGGCCAGTTTTCATAAACCCTATATAATATTAAGCCAAAGTTATTCCGAAGTTGGTTACTACACAGTTTGAGAAATAAGACTTGATTTCTGAAACCAGCAGAAGAAATTATCTAATGGCTTGTCATGATGTTGAAACTCAAATGGGATATTTTGTTTACAAAACTAACAGACATACAGAATTTCTCATACCTAGGAATTTTCCTGATTATCAAATTCTTGACTGGGGTCTCATCTTCTGGGCGGCAGAAGACTAGATTCTTAACCTGCACATAAATAATTGCAGAGCATGAATACATGCTAGGAGATTGATGATTCAACATTTATTGGATGTGAATATCAAAGACTAAGATTTGAGGTTTAAGAACTGCTTAAAGTCAGCAACTTGCATGGATATAATGAAGAATACTAAGCTCTCCAAATTATACATCCTCCTGGATAGTTATTTGGATAAGCTTATTTCAAGTGATTTTACGCTATAAGAGATAAATATGTGAGAGGAGTTTTGTCTCGTAAAATGGAAAATCACTGATTTCAAGTGCTCCCAAACAGAGGCGATTCAGTACAATACGTACCAATACGAGGCCAATAATATTTCTTGGACTTCCAGAGTATATAGGTATTCGACTGTGACCTTTGTTACTTATTATAGTCATTGTATGCCTAGAGATAAGGGTGAAACAGATTGGTAACGGAAGACAGGAGAGAAAAGGGGAAATACTACACACACACACACATCAGTAAAATTTAAGCTATTATGACATATTACATGTCCAGTTTGGAGTTTATGTCAAGTGAAAAAACTTCAGATAGAGGTGTCATTGCATCTTTTGCTGTCTTCTCAGTCAAATCAATTGCACCTGAGATTATAGAAGTTTCATGATGAGATAGTTCTCCTCCTTTCCCTGCCTGCATATATATTAACATTTTAGCCAATGCATGTTCAATGGCTCTAACACTTCATGGATTTTAGTTCAGAAAGAATGAGAGAAGGGGCTTGAATAAAACCTTATTTGAATGCAAGTCTACAAATGTTTTTAGCTCTGATCTTCTTAGCAGAACTGAGTGCTCTTTCCCAAGAGTCCAATCCAGAATCTGCATGACACAATGGGAAGATCTTTAGGAAATGAGTTGCATCTGCTAAAAAATTCTTATAAAGGCCATTTGCCTTTCATGTCCAGTCTCTAATTAAACTGCATCTTAAAGTATGCATGAGACATTCAGATTAGTTGAGTTTATGCTTTGGTTTGTTTACTTGTTTTTTATAAAACAATATTTTTGGGAGTCTTATGTTGGCATCTACTCCTTTTTAAGGGTACCAACAGGTGTTGGCTCTAGTAAAAGGGGTTTTGACTGCTTAATCATGAGGTCTCATATTTTAATAGCCATGTGAATGCAATAAACATTTTTAGGAGAGCTATTCTAATTTAGCTCGACAATGCTCAAATTTTACTTAGTCAGATAACCTTATAAAAAAAATATATACAACTTAAAGTTTTTGAGTTTTGTTTCTGACCTTACTAGCAGGATAGGATATGGGAAAGAAGATGAGAAGAAGGATTTGAACAAAGGGAGCCATCTTTGCTCCTATAGTTAGTCCATGACGGGCTGCCACAGCTTGAGGAACAATCTAACAATAGAAATTACGGACCAAGTTCAATATTTGAAATTAGGATGAATTCATTTGTTCTAAATTTTTTTGACCGATTTGGTTGGATTTTCACAATCAAGTTAAAAAGAATATAGACAAATATAATTACCTCCACAATAACAGTAACGAGGGGAGCTGATGCCAGAATAGCAACCCAGGGCGGAAGTATTCTGTCCAGAGCAACTGGCATTGCCTTGCATTGCAAATATCAAATTTATATCATTCATATTAGAATTAAAGAGTCTGATCACATCCACTAAATAACAGATTGAAGGCATGCAATATTAAGGAAGTTCTTATTACATTGGCTTAAGCTACTCCTCTAGTCCTTATATTTAGAAGTTGAAATTAGTCCTAAATATAATATCTATTTTCTATATATGTCAGTCTTTTCATAATTTACTATACTGATATTCCCTCAACAATAGTTAAATAAGAGAGATAGAGGGAATTATGAAAAATGATTGAAGTTTTTTTTTTTTGAAAAATCGTGTGATATTAACTAACTTCTTTAATATAATCAAATTAGATAAATATGTATTGAGTATGTATATTTATAGACAAGTTGGTTAAATAAGACCTACAAAAACATGTATCGAGTCAGGAAAACATTAAAAACCGGAGTGAGTATCTTTATGCAAAAAGCAACCCCAATATATACCTAAATCTCAAAAATCTAAGATCTCATTTCTTAGCCAATATATACCTATGTGCCCATGGATAAGTCCGACTAACAAGTATCAATACCAAATTTTGGGCCTCCAAATTACAATACAGATTAGTTAGTAGCTTTTGAAGAAGAAAAAGCAAAATGATGTGGATGATTTTATATGCATACCTCTGCAGCAAGTGATTTTCCAATGAGGAGAGTACAAAGGACGAAGTGACCATTCTTTACAATTGGCAAAATCCTTGCTGCAAATAGAAACAGAAAAACAAAGCATAATGAATGAATGATATAATAAGCAACTTAAAAACAATGCAGAGCAAGGTGATGACAATGTCGTTTTCAAAAAAAAAAAAAAAAACCTGCATTTTTTCTGTCTTTTGGACGACCAGCTTTAATAAGGACCTCAAGATCAACCTGAGTGAAGGACAATAGTCCCAGAGCCAGACCTGAAGCAATGGCTGCCAATATTGCCAGCCCCAAATAGGCCACAAGAAGAAGCCAGAATGTCGTTCCACAACATGGGTAATCTACTTTTTCCATTGTAATAACACTTTATATACCTAAACTTTGTAACAGTTAAGAAGAAGAAGAAGCTAATTTAGAAGAAGATGTTATAATTAGTAGGTATATGTTTACACATTGCATGTGGTTTTTCAAGAGAAATGGTCGTTACTGATTGTGTGTAAAAGACAGAGATAAAGGCAAGGCAATTACTTAAAATGTTGGCGAAGAAATCAAGTTTAGTGAGTAATTATAGTGTTTTATTGCATAGATGACAGTTAGCAGTATGATGTATCTTTGTGGGTAGGACGGCCTCATAAAATGAATAGAAAAAATTATATTAACGGCTAGTTTAACAAGAAACAGTCTTTGTCTCAAGTTCCATGTCCATTCTTCAATATCATGGAATCTTGCATATAATCCAAATAGACAAATCATCTGTGTCAATATGTAATACTATAACAAACGACTCGTTTTCTAATTCATTATGCAAATGGAATTTCATGTTTAAATTGAGTGGAGTGCGCGATTAGAAAACTAGAAAGAAAAAATTGTGATAAAAATTAAAATGTGAAAATAATGACATTCTTGTTAATGCAGTAAGGCCTATTTATTTAATTTAGGATTATAAAGCTAAATAAATGACTTAATTATGACATATGTGGTGTGTGATCTCTCTAAAATACTTATGTATAATATTATATCCGATTGTATAAAAAAAATATTATATACCTTATTTATTCCTTAATATAAGACATATTTAAAAGTTTTTTTTGTCATAAATATAAGATATATTTCTAATTTTTATCACTATTTTTTCAAAATTACCCTTCTATTTATCCCTTGGACAATGACTTTTCAAGTAGATGCCAAAACTTTTAGCGACAATGGTGTGTTTGGATTGACCTTCTGAAATGTGACTTTTTTCAGAATGACTTTTTTAGAAGTAAGATTGGATAAAAGTTAGATTGTGTGAAGTGATTTATGTTTGGATTTGTGATGATAGAAGTGACTTTTTTTCAATCTGACTTTTAGAAACATGTTTAGATGATTATTTTAAAAAGTAAGTTTCGATGAAAAATTACTAAAAAGGGTATTATTGTTATTAAATAATACATATATAATATACATATATTCTTATTAAAGGCTTAGTTTCTCCCTTATTTTCAGGAAAATAATTTTAAAAAATAATATTTTTAGCTCAAAGGACTATATTATGGGAGAAAGTAGTTATAAATTATTATGGTAAATTTTTGGAGATAAAAAGAAAATTTTATATTAAAAGAAAATATTTTATTTGAGAATTTTATGGGTTTAATAGTCTAATTTTCCTACCCACTTTATTAAACAATACATAACAAAAGGCGTGGGACCCACCAAAAGCCAAAAGTCAAAAGCCACTTTTTTTTGCTTCTGACTTTTAGTTGCGCAGAAGTCATTTTAGAGCAAAAGTCATTCTGAAAATTTGCCCATCCCAACATAATTTTTTTTTAAAATGACTTTTGCTTCTACAATGCACTTCTGTGGGCGAGAAGTAAGATCCAAACATGCACATCGCTCTTGCCGTGACTAAGTGAAGACAAAATGTCGCGTTGAAAGTTGATTTTTTGGTAGTGTACGGTGCGTCTCTACTCTACATTTTGCTTTCCGTTTTACTTCAGGTGTGTATGTTTGTTCTTGTGCACTAGCACTCATTACGTTTTTGTTATTAGTAGAACATATTCCCACTGAAACGAAAAGTATCTTGTAATAAGTACATATCTATGCGTGTATGTGTATATTTCCGGGAGAGGAAACTTGTTTTCTTTTGTATTCTTTTCCCTAATTTTTTTTAATAACCATTAGATCTTCTTTGAATGGTTCAGATTGTGTTTATAATATCATTATTAAAAATCAATTAAAATATATTTTGTATAAATCCAAATCTGAACCATTAAAAGAAAATATAGTGGTTATTAAGAAAGGAAATGAGGGAAAAGAATACAAAAGAAAATGAGGGGTTCTTCTCCCATATATTTCCCTCCATTTTGTCGCTTCCGATGTTTTAAAGGTGAGTACAAAAAAGGGGGGAAAAAGTTTCATTTAAATTTTGATTCAAAATTATTAAACTATTATTAATTAATAATACGGCTCAATAATGAAGGAGTCTAGAGCTTCTGTCTCTATTGTAATCTCAAGTTCCCCATAAGAAATGAGATAATTTCTCTTTTGGGTTCTACACATTAAGTTTTGGTTCAAATAGTAACTCCATTATTGACGCTCAATCTCGCAAGTCAATTGAATATCACTCAAATACTATTAAAATATATAATTATATAGCTTGGAATAATCTCTTGTTAGGTAAAGAGCTCTTCGTCTTGATATCACCCCAGTCATTGTAAGAAAGGAAAATTAATTAAATTTAGCGGCAAAGTTATGTCCCTAAACAATTAGAAAGTATTTTTTGTTATGGACTGTAGGTCATTGGAGTCAATTTGGAAGCCAACTTGTTAAGAAGTAAAAAATTAAAAATAATTTAAATTCTAATCATACCATCAAATAACTAATATGGATTCACTACTACCTTGAATCACCAATAAAATAATCATCAACTATCCAACATTTTTTATAATTTATTTCACATATTGATTTTATAACATCAATCTACCACCATCCAATTACACCAAAATCACTAATAACTAAATATTCTTCTAAAAAAAATATCGAACTAGATAAATGATTACAAAATATTTATACTCTTACTCTTTAATCACTAAAGTAATACTTATTACGGCTAAAATTATCATTAATTTCAACCAATGCTGTTTTCTACATTTATAAAAAACATTTTTAACTATGAACGTGCAAATTTAACAATAAAGTATTTTTTGAGGAGTGCCTGACACCATAAAGTAATAAAAGGATAAAAAATACACATAAACATTATAAAATTGGTCGATTTTAACATAAAACTTAACACCATTAAGTTTGAGTTACTTTTTGATTTGTGGGTCCCATAATAACTAATTTTAAATTATTATTTTAAGAAAGATATTTTTTAAATCATTATGATCATCTCCGTCTCTTACTATGAGAAACGATAAAAATGGACGTTAACCATATATTTTATTTATATTATTTTTTAAACAACAAAAATGTCAATTTTACATAATCCCATAATTTGATTATCTTCAATCATGGTTCATTATTTAAACGACTTGTGGTGAAGATGCGTGTGATGAGATGGATTATTAAGTGCAATGTGAAGTGTCAAGTGTTATTTAATGATCAAATTAAACTTTGAATAATGGTTTGAACAAATTTGCTATGATTTGGATACTTTCGGGGGCCAAATTTCGGAGGTGACAATAGACCTCGCAATGATGACATTTATATGATGGCAGAGCTATGTTAGCATCTGTGGGTCAAAAAGTAGGATTTAACATTCAAATGTAATGTTTTAAACGATTGGATAAATTGGCTATGATTTGGACACTTCGTAGAAAAAATGCCACTCAAATTACTTCCGGATACTCAGTACTCTTTTGCGGTTACTTCCTGAATAAAAATGGACCTTAACTCTAAAATAAATTGAAAATGAAATAGAAAATAATGTATTTATTATGATGAAAAACTCAAATGGAACCTTATATTTTGAATCATACCAGTTTTTTTGGGATATGGTAAATGGTCATTTTTGTTATTTCCTCACGTTTGAATTGCCAAAATATTTTAAAACTATTCAAACCACATCAGATTATAAGTACATGATCAAAGCCGGGTAAAGTTTATACTATCACCAAAATGGTGCTACATTCGGGTACTTGAAAATACCATATATATTGTCATAAGTTTTACGCGTTCTTTCATCCAATAAATTACTCCAATATTTTGGGATGCATCCCACTAGACTGTTTTTTTCCCCATTGATCTTCCCCTAAACTTGTCATCATAACAAATTGAAGGCATAGGATACGTATGCATGGGATTAGCTTAGTTAACACTAATGTTTTTAAATCCAACACGTTTTTCATTCATTGAAAATAAATTCCCCCACCAAACATGCAGACAAACAGCACCGGAATTAAGGTTGTCGATGATCATGGATATAACCAATTAAATAGTGTCATTATAATCATTTTCTTAACTGAAGGAGTTTCCATACATGATCCTGCAAAACTGCTTCACTTCTCGCCTATAAGTTCTGTCCATTGAGACCTTTCTCATCACACACAAACTTCTCAAAGTGTACTACACATTCACACTTTGAGCATTCTAGAGACTGATTGACAGCCATGGAATCAACAACTATGTTGAAGATTCTTCTTCTTAATATGCTTCTAGCTATTTCTATTCAAGCACAACACACTTCTCTTCCCCCTTCAATTTCTCCTTCCACTGATGATATTGACTCTCCTTCACCATTATCTCCTTCTGATGATGACTCTCCACCACCACTCCCCGTGCCGGGAGTTTCTCCACCGCCTCCGGTGACAATACTGCCACCACCGCCACCGCCACCGCCACCAGAAGTAGTTTATCCCATTGTGCCACCTCGTCTACCCTGCAGGAAACGATGTTTACACAAATGTTCTAGGAAACGTGGTTATGGTAGAGTATTTTGCATGGGCGGCTGCTTGATCTTTTGCAAGAAGTTCAACCCAAATGATTATTCTGGCTATCAATGTACAAGGGACTGTGTTATTAACAACCTCAACCATCAACAAGGTAACGATATATCAAATCTTGATATTCATAGTGTTTCACTTGTTATTATATTTGTGTTCTTTTGTTCAAGTTTATGTGATGAGAATTATGTGCCTTTTTTTTTTTTGCAGATATTAAGAGTGTTGACGGCTTGGTCAACACTTGTTACAATAATTGCTCTAAGCATGTCTAAAAGCGCTTCACATCACAACTGAAAGAGGATATCGCTATAGTAGATACTTAGTATTTCAAAGCTTATAATAGCATATCTATGTATTTGAGTATTACTTTCTTGTAATCCCTTTTACTATATGTATTCGAATACATAAAATAAGAGGCTTTCATTTTGCACCACATTACGTGTCTCTTCTATCTATTTTATCTTTCCGTTTCTTACTTCCAAAGTGTGTGCATTCGTTTTTAAAGATGAGGACGAAAAAGATAAAGAAATTTTCATTCAAATTTAATTATAATTATAATTGTAAAAGTATTAATTAATACAGCTAAAAAATGAAGGAATATCATGCTTTCAATTCTTTCCCTCTTGTAATTTTAAATTCCCCATAATTTCTCTTTTGCGTTTTACATTTTGTTCAAATTAAAAGAAGTGTATTATTGACGTCAATCTCTCGCAAATCCATTGAGCAACACTGAAATACTACTAAAATGTGTAAAACTTGATATCTCCGTATTGTTTGATCTGTTATTTGTGTCCTTTTATTCAAATTTATGAAGAGAATTGTGTTTTTTAGCAGATGTTAAGAGTATAGACGGCTTGGTCAACATTTGTTTCAATAATTGCTCTAAGCATGTCTAAAAGCGCTTTTACTTCATATGAAATAGCTTCCAAAATCATATATATTTTAGTTCCAAATATTTCAGATAACAAATTTATACTATTTCTAAATAATACTCCACATGACATTGTATTATGAAAATAATAATAGTTCAAGATTTCATTTCTATATCTTATCAATCATCAATTGATAATCGTCTCTCAGTTGTGATTCAAAACCTCATATCCATATAACATAATAATTATAAAATAATAATATTTCAAACTACTTACTAACACTACACACACATAGACAAGCAGAAAGCGGTTACCTGATAGCTGGCACTAATCTTATAATAGTGCGGCTCCCCCGTGCAAACTTATTCAAGTACTGTACAAAATATACATATAATTATAATTAATCGTCTACCTGAACAAATTCACATATAAGAATTAATTTACTAATTACCATTCCATTTCTATTTCTGAATTCCAATTCTAATATTAACCTTTATTTCTCCTCCGTATATCCATCTTCACCTCTAATTGCCCTCACTTAATTTAAATCATACTCTTACCCTTTAATCTTCCTCCTTATATCCAAAATTCATCTTTAACCCAACTTATACAATTTCAAGCCTAAATATCCATTCTTACAATAATCATTCCTTTAAAACCTTAACATAATCCTCCCTAAATTATTACTAATCTCAATTAACCAATTCAAGCCTAGGTATTAATATCTCCAGTAAGCATTCATCTTAAACTTTAACATTCAATAATCCCCGATAATTCATCACCAATGTCAATTTATAAAAATTCGAGCCTAAACAAAGATTTCCAAATATCCTCCAATTATTTCTCAACCTCAAAAATTCATTCCTTAATCCACAATTTATTTTTCAAACCTTAATAGCTCAATAAATTCAAGTTCAAGCCTAAGATAACTCCTTTCCCAAATCAAGGCCTACACTCAATCTAACCCAATTAGGTTATCAATATTTTTGTTGAGTATGAACTAATCCCAAAAATCCATTAATCAACTTCTAACAATCAGAATCACAGAACTACATAAATAAAGTCCCACTTATTCCAAACTTTATCCTCCAATATTTTATTGGGTCCAAATTCCAGTCAAACCAATCAACTAAATATCCTCATTAGACCTTAACAAACATCTAAAAATTATCAATTTAATTATTAGCATCTTAAATCATCAAAAGCCCTAATTTCTAAAATATCCAAAAATCCCAATAATTAGGAAAACCTCCAAAAATGAAAAATCTACTTAGATGAACTCATAATCAAGGTCCAAGTTTCAATTTATTAAACTTAGAACTCCCAGAAATACCAACTTAGACCTAATTTTTCAAATATAGCCAAACGAAAAACTAAAGACATAGGGATGTAGAGGAGATTTATGGGGGCTCCGAAAACGTACTTAGTTAACCGGAAAAACCCAATATTCCTGCACTGGTGTGCTCTACAAGATCCGGCCAAAACCTATTTGAATCTTGTTATTTAGGCATGGATCGAAACAAAAACAAGTGGAGGAAGGAAGTATGAGGTGAGAGGAGTTGAATTGTGGTGTTAGATGGTGGTTTCCAGTGAAAACTCGCCGGAAAACTCACCCCCAAAATATGCCGTCAGCTGCAAAGTGGAAAGAGAAGAGAGAGAGAGAGAGAAGAAGGAAAGAGGAAGGAGACTGAGGGGAGGGGACGACGGTGCCTCTGCTCTACCAGCGGTTTTGTCGCTGGCGTGCCTCCCTTGGCCTGCGGAATGGAGGAACACGGAGGGAGAGAGAATAGAGCTTGAGAGAGGGAAAGAGGGAGAGATGTCGTTGGGGGGTTGTTCTGCGCAAGGGGAAGAGGAAGATAATAGATTGGAAGAAAGAGAAAAAAAGAAAGAAAAAGGGAAAAGGGAAATTTATACCATTGGGCTAAAATTTTCAAATAAAATATTTATTTTGAGCCAAATTCCTTTCATTTCGAAAAATTTACCTACCAAACCCCTTAATTATTTTCTCCCATAATAACCTCTTTTGACCTTAAAATTAATTTTCTCAAATTTATTCTCCTTTAAATAAAGGAGAAACAAAACCTTTAAAATCCTAAAAAAAAATTACTTAATTATTCTCATTATTCATAATCTTCCATAAATCAATTCATAATTATCCTACTAATCATCAATTAAATTTCTAGGATGTTACAAGAGAGAGAAAGTGGGGGGGGGGGAGTGAATTGTTTAGGATAAGAAACATTTGAAATATGTGGAGATTTAGAAGATATATAGACGGTTAATTTGATAATTTAATATGTTTATTTTATTTTTTGGTCCTTCTAAATAATTATTTTTTAAAAGATCCTTAGTAATTAATTTTTTTTTCCTTGGTCCCTTTCTGACGAGCACCAATGTGGAGTTTATCATTGTAGTGTCGCCTCGAATTCACTCTCCAAGAAATTTAGACCCCAAGGGATAGTGAAAGATATCCCTGAGTGTCGATATCAAGGAGCATAAGTGTAATTGATGTCCTGGTAATTAACTAAAACTTGTAAAGTGGGTAAAAAGCATTGTATTTGATTTTGGGTATAAAAGTGGTGTGAATTAAAAGAGTGATATATCCGAAGGCAAATTAAAAATTGGATTAAAGGGAGATTTGGATTCAAATGGGATAAAATCATTCTTGACAGGTGAATACCTTGGGACTCATTGCTTCAAAATGACTTTTAGGAGTTTCTTGTTGATTTTTAAATGGACCCTAGAGGAACATCTCTAAGCTAGGCTTAGGTTAATTTAATCAATGCTGGGACGTCGCACATTAATTAATTTAACCTAAGTTGATTAAGCTAAAAATCAAGAATTAATTGATTGTACAAGACTTTAAATCCACAATTTAGACACCCCAAAATTGCTCTTAATTTCTCTCAAAGTTTTAATTCAATTATGGCCACCCAAACAATGAATTGAAGGCAAAAAGAGTGATTGTCCAATGTCTCAACACAACTAATCAATTCCCTATGCTATTTCATTCATGCGAACCACTTGACATTTTTAATCTACCAACCAAGCCACCTTGAATTAGCACAAATGTTCACCAAGAGCATTATAAAAACATGTACCCATAAATTTCATTAAATTCAAAGTTAATGTATCATAATGTCAAACATACAAAAAGAAAGAAACAACATATAGATAGTAACTAATCCTCATACAATATATAGAAATTAAGAACACAACCAAATGCCATAAATATGCTCCTAGAAACCTAGAAAATACAAAATTAAAATACAACAAGAGGAAGAAGGATAAGAACTAAAATTCCCCTAATTATACTTTAAGCTCATCCTTTGGTTCCCACTATCAAGAATGAAGAAGCCTAGGTATTGCCCTCCCTAAGAAAATTAGCAACAAGGAGGAAGGAAGCTAAGTGGGTGCCATTGATTTGGAGGAAGAAAAATGGAAGATGGAAGAGATAGAGATGAGAGAAAATATGAGAGGATGAGAGCTAGAGTTTTTAGTTATCCAAATCTCAGCAAATGAGCTTCAAAATCATGCCTAATAGCTGCTAAATTGGGTCAAGACAAGTGGGTAATTGAATTGGATCCAGGTCAACACAAAAAATTGCTGTCGCGCTATAGCCGTGGGCTCCCATGGCGAGAAATGCTCCTTTATCATGGGGCTTGTCGTGGAATCCCACAGTGATGAAAGGCAGAAAATTGCCCCTCTTTTGATTCAGTCTAGCTTCTTTTCGTCTGGGATCCTTTTCTTTTGGTCTTTGAACTACCCTACAAGCGAAAACACATTGAATAATAATCCATACAGGCCTTAATAGAAATTAATAAATTAAATTAATCTCCAATTATGACCAATTAATCTTATTTTTATGCTAATCTCACATAAGGATCTATAGGCTTAACTAATGTACAAATGGACCATAATTTCGTCTCTATCACGTTAATTGCTTCAATGTAATCATGTAAAAACATTATAAATCAGAGATTTGCTACTTTCCTTAATTTTCCCTTTTTTATTTTTTAATCTTACACTTTTAGCGGTGACATTTATTACCGTCGAATCGATGCCAAAACTTTTAGCCACAATCGCTTTTGCGGCGACTCAGTGGAGACAAAATGTCACGTTGAAAGTTGATTTTTTGGTAGTGTACGGGGTGACTTAGTGGAGACAAAATGTCGCGTTGAAAGTTGATTTTTTGGTAGTTACTCTATATTTTGCTTTCCGTTTTACTTCAGGTGTGTACGTTTGTTCCTGTGCACTTGCACTCATTACGTTTTTGTTATTAGCAGAAAATATCCCCACTGAAACGAAAAGTATCTTGTAATAAGAACATATCTATGGGTGTATGTGTATATTTCCCTCCATTTTCTCGCTTCCGATGTTTTAAAGATGAGGACGAAAAAGAAAAAAAAAGTTTCATTTAAATTTTGATTCAAAATTATTAAACTATTATTAATTAATAATACGGCTCAATAATAAAGGAGTCTAGAGCTTATGTCTCTATTGTAATTTCAAGTTCCCCATAAGAAATGAGATAATTTCTCTTTTGGGGTCTATCACTCAGTTTCTTATTATAAGTCCACCTTAACTACTTCTCACTTATCAAGGAGTAGAAGTTATAGCATTAAATATGACATACTTTTAAATATTTTCCCAACTTTACCCTTATTTAAGAATAGATATGAAATATTATTTTATACATTAGAAAACTTCTCTCTCATCTTTCCTATTTCCAACACAGGGGTAAAATAGTCATAATAGCATTAATTATAATCTCAAACTGGACTTATATTTAGGAACAAAAATTTTGTGATAGTTAAACTTATAATAAGGAACAGAATGGTACACACAAAGTTTTGGTTCAAATAGTGACGCTCAATCTCGCAAGTCAATTGAACATCACTCAAATACTATTAAAATGTATAATTATATAGCTTTGAATAATCTCTTTTTAGGTAAAGAGCTCTTTGTCTTGATATCACCCCTCAGTCATTGTAAGAAAGGAAAATTAATTAAGTTTAGCGGCAAAGTTATGTCCCTAAACAATTAAAAAGTATTTTGAGTTAAGGTGTATTTTGGCCAATAATTTATTACAAAAAGTCCGCATGGCACAATTATTTTTAAAATGGTCCATAAAATGGCGCAACTTGGCTGATAACTCCTAGAAATTCATGTCATTTGAGTATATTTTCCTTGAGTTTTATTAACTCATTGATAAATTTTGGATACTCAAGATAGAAAATGTTCATTGGATTTTTGGTTGCACATCATTGTTTATTTATGTAGATTTTGATTATTTTTGTAGTTAATTTCTTATGTTGTTTTATTTAATTTTTGTAGGAATAATTTGATGCAAGAAACAAGAGATTTTAGCCCTCCACCAAGCTCCCAATTGAACAAAAATAAGAAGTCAGAGCAGCCCAATGAATAAAGAAAGCAAAGACAAGAAAACAGAGCAAATTACTAGAATAAAGGAGACTTCGTCGTGGCGAAGTCACGGCGAACAGCATGCATCTCTGCCCATTTTGGATAGTTCGCAGTCATCTCGCCGCGGCGAGAATCTCTCAGTTCTGGAATTTTTGGAGCTCGCCGTGGGCTCGCCGCGGCGAAACCCACGGTTAACTACGTGATTCTGCGTGTTTTTGGACAGAACAGACGGACTGAACTAAATAAAAGGGAGGGTTTCGAGTTGAGCCCTCATTCTTCGACTTTTGGGGCATTTTAGGAGTGTTTTGCTCTGCTAGGGCTTGGAGCTTTGAAGAGATTTGGGCTTCCTCTCTTGGTTTATCTCTTCCATCTTCATTCTCTTCTCTTGTTTTGTTTTGTAATGTTGTATATATATGCTCCCTTGGAGTTGTAGAACATGAGTAGCTAAATACTTTGATTCTAGGATTATTTTGAACCCTTGTATGTATTGATTCTTGATTCCTCCTATTAATTTGTAATTAATGATATCTATGTGCTTATTTTACTTTGTTCCTAATGCTTCTAAGTGCTTGATCACCATTTAGATGTTGAGTTCACTTGATTTATGACTCGAGAGAGTTAGGTTGAGTGTAGAATTTGGGTAAAATAGTGCAAGAACCTGAAGTTTGCATGGATGGATGGTTTTGTTGGTAAGATAGAGATATACTTACTGACCTTGCATAGTCACATTAGGGTTGGAGCATGATAATTGGGTTTTATTAACTTGTAGCAAGAGATTGTGCAATTAATAAGACTAAACACTTGTTCTTGACTTGAGAGAGCGTTTACAAGCACTCTATGAACCCTAGATTAGCACATGGTTTTGTTGAGAGCTTCTTTGAGGGGAGGTTAATTGAGTTTCAAGAAGTACAAGGGGGATAGATAATCTTAGGACCCATTTTATCCTTGAAGTTGGAGAATCACTTGTTTATAGTTTTATTTTCATTTAGCATAGGTTTATTTTCTTAGTTAATTTTCAATCTCAACATTTGTGTCACTCAAATTGGGCGAGAGTGTGACAATCATTGTTTGACCGGGTTTTGGACCAAATTCTCGTGGGAACGATACTTTTCTCATCACTTTATTACTTGGCGCGACCCGTGCACTTGCGGCGCATGGCGAACATTGGCCAATAATTTATTACAAAAAGGAGCGCCTGACAAACAGAATTTTGTATGTTATTGGTCAAGTTGCCCTATTTTAAAAGATGGTTGGTTTATACGGACTATTTTAAAAATAATTGTGTTTAGCGCACTTTTTGTAACAAATCATTGGTCAAAATGCAGATTAACCAAAGTATTTTTTGTTATGGACTGTAAGTCAACTTGAAGTCAATTCGGAAGCCAACTTGGTAAGAAATAAAAAATTATAAATAATTTAAATTCTAATCATACCATCAAATACCTAATATTGATTAACTACCTTGAATCACTAATAATTCTACTATCCAACATTTCTTATAATTTATTTGACATATTGATTTTATAACATCAATCTACCACCATCCAATTACACCAAAATCACTAATAACTAAATATTCTTCTAAGAAAAATATCAAACTAGATAAATGATTACAAAATATCCATACTCTTACACTTTTAAGGGTAAATGTGCTGATTTAGTACTCAACTATTATGAAAATTGCTGCTAGCATAAAAACCAATTTCGAGTAGCAGATGTGGTACTCATCAATGAAAATCGTAGCTTGATTAGTAACGCCATTAATTTTGCCAAACGTCCGTTAGAAATTGCTGATGTGGCATATTTTTTTTGGCCTTGTGATGTGGCATAGACAGGTGGCATTTTTTATTATTATTCTTTTTATTTTTTATTTTTTGTAACAATAGGCAGATAGGGCCTTTGGCCCCTAAACCCAGACTCCCCTTGGTATTCGGCACCTTTTTCTAAGTCCATGGCCTTTTCAACTGGACCATATAACCCGGGTTTTTTTTTTATTTTTGGACCAGGTAACCCGAGGCAACCGACTAATCTAGAGCGGGGTTATATACGCTATCTGGTCAAGTTGAGAAGGCTAGGGACTCTGAAAAAGGTGCTGGATACCGGGGGGAATCCGGGTTTGGAGGCCAAAGGCCCTATCTGCTTGTTGTTACAAAAAAAAAACTCGGGTTACCTGATCCAGTTGAGAATGTCAGGCACTTAGAAAAAGGTGTTGGATACCGGGAGGAATCCGAGTTTGGGGGCCAAAGGCCCTATTTGCCTTTTGTTACCAAAAATAAAAAATAACAAAAAAGGCCACATGTCAATGCCACATCACAAGGGAAAAAAAAGCCACGTCAGCAATTTCTAACGGACGTTTGGCAAAATTAACAGCGTTACTAATCAAGCTACGCTTTTCATTGATGAGTACTACATTTGCTACTCGAAATTGTTTTTTATGTTGGTAGCAATTTTCATAATAGTTCAGTACCTTTACCCCTCTTTTAATCACTAAAGTAATACATATTATCACTAAAATTATCATTAATTTCAACCAATATTGTTTTATACATTTATAAAAAACATCTTTTAACGATGAAGGTGCAAATTTAACAACAAAGTTTTTTTCAAGGAGCGTTTGACACCATAAAGTAATTTAAGGATAAAAAAAATAAACATAAACATTGTAAAATTGGGCTTTAAACATAAAACTTAAAACTGTTAAGTTTGAGTTATTTTTTGGTTTGTGGGTCCCATAATAACTAATTTTAAATTGTATAAAAAAAACTAATTTTAAATTATTATTGTAAGAAAAATATTTTTTATATTATTATGATCATCTTCCTCTCTTACTACGAGAAACAATAAAAATGGGCATTAGCCATATATTTCATTTATATTATTTTTTAATCGACAAAAATGTCAATTTTACATGATCTTACAATTTGATTATCTTCACTCACAGTTCATTATTTAAACGACTTGTGGTGAAGATGTGTGTGTTAAGATGGATTATTGCGTATAATGTGAAGTATTACGTGTCATTTAATGATAAATTAAAATTTGAATAGCAGTTTGAACAAATTTCCTATGATTTAGATATTTTCGGGGGTTCAAAATGCTCCTGGAGGCGACAATAGACCTTTCAATGATGACATTTATATGATGGCAGAGCTACGTTAGCATCGGTGGGTCAAAAAATAGGATTTAACATTCAAAGTTAATGTTTTAAACGGTTGGAAAAATTGGCCATGATTTGGACACTTCGGGAGAAAATGCTACTCAAGTTACTTTCAAATATTCAATATTCTTTTGCGGTTACTTCCTGGATAAAAATGAACCTTTAACTCTAAAATAAATTGAAGATGAAATGGAAAAAATGTATTTATTAGTAAGATAAGAGCTTTATTTTGAATCATACCAGTTTTTTCGGATATGGTAAATGGTCCATTTTTGTTATTTTCTCATGTTTGAATTGCCAAAATATTTTAAAACTATTCAAACCACATCAAATTATAAGTACATGATCAAAGCCGCGTAAAGCTTGTACTATCACCAAAATGGTACCACAATCGGATACTTGAAAATACCATATATATTGTCCTAAGTCTTACGCGTTCTTTCATCCAATAAATTACTCCAATATTGAAGGAAAATGTTTTGAATTTTTCACATTTATGGGCTTATAATAATTATCAAGTAGTTCTATAATGATTAAATAGTCTTAATATAGTAGTATAAAATTAGGTATTACAATTAACAAAATAATCATCTACTTATCCAACATTATTTATAATTTATTTGACATATTCACATTATAATATCTATCCACCACCATCTAATCACACCAAAATCACTAATCAATAAATATTCTTCTAAGAAAAATATCAGAATAGATATTCATACTCATAATCCTTTAATCACTAAAGTAATAGCTATATTACCACTAAAATTATCAATAATTTCAACAAATATTGCCTTCTACAATTTATAAAAAAACATTTTTCTAAGAGCAAAGGTGTAGATTTAACATATTTTTTGTTGTTGCAAATAGGGCCTGACACTATAAAGTATTTTAAGGATAAAAAATACACATAAACATTGTAAAATTGGGCGATTTTTACCATAAAGCGTAGCACCTTGAAGTTTCTTATACTTTTTTTTGTGGGTTGCACAATAACTAATGTTAAATTATTATTTTCTTAAAAAATATTTTTTTCCATCATCCTTTCTTACTGTCAGAAATGACAAAAATAGATATTAACCATTTGTTTCATTTATATTATTTTTAAAATGATAAAAATGTGAATTTTATATAATCTCATAATTTGATTATCTTCAATCATAGTTCATTGTTTAAACGACTTCTGATGAATGTGTGTGTGATGAGTTTGGCAAAAAAAAATGTGTGTAATGATATGGATTATTGAGTGCAATGTAGAGTGTTACATGTCATTTTACGGTCAAACTAAAATTTGAACAACAGTCCAGACAAATTTGACACTTTCAGGGCAAAAACGCTCTTTGGTGGTTACTTTCGAAGGCGAAAATAGACCCTATAATGATGTCATTTTTATGATAATAGAGCTACATTAGCATCGATGGGTTGAAAAGTAGAATTTAACAGCTAAAGTTAATGTTTTAAACAGTTGAGTAAATTTGCTATGATTTGTACACTTCAGAGCAAAAATGTTACTTAAGTTATAACTTCTATATACTCAGAACTCTTTTGTGGTTGCTTCCGACAAAAATGGTCTTTAACTCTAAAATAAATTGAAAATGAAATGGAAAAAATGTATTTATTAGTAAGATAAAGTCAAATGGAACCTTATTTTGAATCATACCAGTTTTTTCGGATATGGTAAATGGTCTATTTTTATAATTTTCTCATGTTTGAATTGCCAAAATATTTTAAAACTATTCAAACCACATCAAATTATAAGTATCACCAAAATGGTGCCACATTCGGATACTTGAAAATACCATATAATTGTCATAAGTTTTACGCGTTCTTTCATCCAATAAATTACTCCAATATTTTAGGATGCATGCTCTCTCCCACTAAACTCTTTTTTTTCCTCAATGATCTTCCCCTAAACTTGTCATCATAACAAATTGAAGGTATAGGATACGTATGCATAGGATTAGCTTAGTTAACACTAATGTTTTTAAATCCAACACGTTTTTCATTCATTGAAAATAAATGCCCCACCAAACAAGCAGACAAACAGCACCAGAATTAAGGTTGTCGATGATCATGGATATAACCAATTAGATAGTATCATTATAATTGATATTCCATTTTCTTAACTGAAGGAGTTTCCATACATGATCCTGCAAAACTGCTTCATTTCTCGCTTATAAATTCTGTCCATTGAGACCTTCCTCATCACACGCAAACTTCTCAAAGTGTACCACGCATTCACACTTTGAGCATTCTAGAGACTGATTGACAGCCATGGAATCAACAACTATGTTGAAGATTCTTCTTCTTAATATGCTTCTAGCTATTTCTATTCAAGCACAACACACTTCTCTTCCCCCTTCAATTTCTCCTTCCACTGATGATATTGACTCTCCTTCACCATTATCTCCTTCTGATGATGACTCTGCACCACCACTCCCCGTGCCGGGAGTTTCTCCACCGCCTCCGGTGACAATACTGCCACCACCGCCACCGCCACCAGAAGTAGTTTATCCCATTGTGCCGCCTCGTCTACCCTGCAGGAAACGATGTTTACTCAAATGTTCTAGGAAACGTGGTTATGGTAGAGTATTTTGCATGGGCGGCTGCTTGATCTTTTGCAAGAAGTTCAACCCAAATGATTATTCTGGCTATCAATGTACTAGAGATTGTGTTACTAACAACCTCAGCCATCAGCAAGGTAACGATATATCAAAACTTGATATCTTCCTATTATTTGATTTGTTATTTGTTTTCTTTTGTTCAAGTTTATGACGAGAATTATGTGCTTTCTTTTGCAGATATTAAGAGTATTGATGGCTTGGTCAACACTTGTTACAATAATTGCTCTAAGCATGTCTAGAAGTGCTTCAATCACACCTGAAAGAGGATATCGCTGTAGTATATAAATGCTTATATTAGCATATCTATGTAATTTGAGTATCACTTTCTTGTAATCCCTTTTACTATATGTATTCGAATACATAAAATAAGAGGCTTTCATTTTGCACCACATTACGTGTCTCTTCTATCTATTTTATCTTTCCGTTTCTTACTTCCAAAGTCTGTGTATTCGTTTTTGTGCACTTGCGCTCATTACGTTTTTTCCCCACAGAAACATAAAGTATCTTGTGATCAGGATACACACACATATATCTTTCCCTCCTTTTTGTCACTTTCAAAGTTTTAAAGATGAGGACGAAAAAGGAAAAGAAAGTTTCATTCAAATTTAATTTTAATTATAATTGTAAAAGTATTAATTAATACAGCTCAATAATGAAGGAGTATCATGTTTTAAATTCTTTCCCTCTTGTAATTTTAAATTCCCCATAAGAAATGCCATAATTTCTCTTTTGCGTCTTACACGCCAAGTTTTGTTTCAAATTAAAAGAAGTGTATTCTTGATGTTCAATCTCTCGCAAATCCATTGAGCAACACTGAAATACTACTAAAATGTGTAAAACTTGATATCTCCGTATTGTTTGATCTGTTATTTGTGTCCTTTTATTCAAGTTTATGAAGAGAATTGTGTTTTTTCGCAGATGTTAAGAGTATAGACTGCTTGGTCAACACTTGTTTCAATAATTGCTCTAAGCATGTCTAAAAGCGCTTTTACATCACAACGTAACTGAAAGAGGATATCACTATAGATGTTTAGTATTTAAAGCTTATATGAGCATATCTATGTATTTGAGTATTACTTTCTTGTAATTCCTTTTACTTTATGTATTCAAAGATATAAAATAAGAGGCTTGGATTTTGCATCACATTATGTGTCTCTTCTCTTTATTTAGCTTTAATTTCCGTTTTTTCCTGTGTGTGTTAGTTCTTGTGCACCTGGGCTCATTACGTTTTCGTTACTAGAACATTTTCGCACTGAAGCGAAAAGTATCTTGTAATACGTATATATCTATGTGTGTCTATATTTCCCTCCGTTTTAATTTGTCCCTTTCCATGTTTCAAAGTTGAGGAAGTAAAAAGTTTAATTTAATTTTTGATTCAAAATTGTTAAACTATTACTCCTCTGATCCTATTTAATTATAAGTCACTTCCAACATATTTCATATAAACCAAAGAAAACCTTAAACCCCATTAATTTTCCACTAAAATCCAACAAATTTTTTACTTTAACCATATTTAATATAATATCCACTATATCACATGAAAATAAAGGCAACATATAATAAATGAAGGGTAAACTTGTATGTTCACATGAAATATTTAATGAGGTGACACATATATACGACTAAATAAAACATTTTCTTTCTACCCTATAAATAGGACCGGAGGAATATTGATTAATAATACAGCTCAGTAATGAAGGAGTCTCAACTTTCAAATTCTACCTCTCTTGTAATTTCTAGTGCTCCATAAGAAATGAGAAAATTTCTGTTTTGCGTTCTACACTTTAAGTTTTGGTTCAAATAATAAGTTGATTCTTGACGCTCAATCTCTCTCGCAAGTCAATTGAACATCACTCAAATACTATTAAAATGTATAAATATATGGCTTAATTAGAATAATCTCTTTTCAGAGAAAGGCCTCTTTGTCTTGATATCACCCCTGAGTCATTGTAAGAAGGAAAATTAATTAACTTAAGCGGCAAAGTTATGTCCCTAAACAATTAGAAAGAATTTTTTTTTTGGTCAAATCCTGTGGCTAATATTAATTATGTATATATAGATATTAATATCACACTATTGATTTAATTGTTCTATTTATCAAAAGTTTCTATAAGTTGAATTTAAAAAATTAGAGAAATAGAATAAAAAGATTTAAATTAATTTTCAATACTTTTTTACAAGGTAATCAAACCCGGACCGGATACTGAACCGGTTGAGGTAGTGGGTCAGACCGTAGTCAACCCGTAAGCCAGACCGGTGAAGAATAAAAAATCTAAAAAATATTTAAATTCTTATTACACCTTCTAAAATTTTAAACAATAAATTTTATTTCACTACTTTAAATCAATAACAAAAAATCATTTTCAAGTATCTAACATTTTTTACAATTTGTTGGACAAATTGACATCATATAATATTACCACATAATAATATCAAAATCAGTTAGTAATTAAATTAATATCTAGAACAAAATATTCATTATAAAAAAATATCAAACTATTTTTTTAGTTAGAATTTTCTCTCTTATCCTTTTTTTTTTTCATACATACCCATATTTTTTAATCTAAATTTGAATTTTCTCTCTCATTCTTTTTCTTCTCTCATTGTTGCTTCTCTATCCACGTGACCATCACTATTTGCTCTCAAAGTCTCAACACTCAACACATCTGCAACACACATCACGAGGAATTATCAACACATCTCCAAAGGCAACACACATCACGAGGAGTATGACCATCCCTTCTTCTTTCTTCTTTCTTCTTTCTTCTTTCTTCTTTCTTCTGTAGATTTTTTTCGCAGCACACATTTTCTTCTTCCTCCTCCTTCTTTCTTCTGCCTTCTTCGTTCTTCCTTCGTCCATGAACAACAGCTTCATTACCCGCGACAACCGATTTCATGTCTTGCTCGGGCGACCACCAACAACTTCTTCCCTCCTCCTCCGCCTTTCTTCTTCCTTCTTCCTCTTCCCTCACTCTTTAATTTTCTGGGGGATCACCAACTCGGCCGACTCGTGTGACACGGCGAGTCGACCGAGTCATGCCCGGGTCGGAACGATTTTCCCGAGTTGTTTCCGGGCCGTTTTGACCCCGGGTTAGATGCCAGACCGGACCGGTGTGGTACCCGGTCCGGTCCGAGTATGATAACATTGCTTTTTTATCAAACATCTATATCTATCTATTACTTATTTAATAAGAGTGACGCTTGTAGGCTTTGCTGCTTGACACATTGCAGCCTATCTGGATGCCCCATGGAAGTGTCCTATTCTAAATAAATTGAACTATATGAGAACAAATAATTTTAAAATTATCATGTAATTGGAAGTTACAATTTCATATTTGTTTTTATTTTTTTTTGACATATATGAATGTTGATTATTATTAAATAAATATCTTGACCCACGTATGTTATGTACTGGCTATTATGGCGCTACTGGTAAACTTCCTCACTGTTACTCAAGAACTTTCTGGTGATGTTGCAAGGTATTAGTAGGGTAATGAAACTCAAACTCGAGGCCGACCCGACATAGGTGCTGGGTCAAGAGTTAGTGATTCAATCCAAAGTTTACCTGGGAGTCAGGCCGGTAAGGAATAAAAAATTTAAAATAATTTAAATTCTCATCATACCATCAAATACTGAATATTAATTCACTACCTTTAATCACTTATGTAATACCTCAAAATTTGGATTAGAGATAATAAGAAATTATTTAAGGCTTAGGAGTGTGATTTAGAAATTAAAAAGCGTTATAAATAAATTTATGAACTCAGAGGTATTTTTTTTAGGATTTTAGAGGATTATTTCTTGAGAAATTGAAGAAAAATAGTTAGGAGATAAACGTTAATATGAGAATTTTAGGAAAATTATTTTGAGACAGAAATAAAATTAAAGTGGAAGAAAAATATTTTAGACAATGAAAGGACCACTTTACCCTTAAAGGAAAAAATCTCACGTTGATTGAATTTAGGGTAAAAATGTTATTTTATCACCCTGCCACCTAATTCCGTCTCCCTCTCTGTCTGCACCATCATTTTCCCTCTTCTCCTTCATTTTTCTTCGTTCATCAAAGCAGAGAGCCATGCAAACATGAACTCCAACTCCGGTGAGCCTCCTCTCTCTTCTCCTACCATTTGTTTCTTTGTTAGCGCCGTTTTTGGTTGGATTGGAACTCTAATGTCTGGGTGTTACTGTTCACCGACGAGTTTACTTGGATTTCGACCCAATCCATGGTGAAATAGTGTTTACATGCTTGTAGTAGTGAATTAGAGTTGTTATCTGTCATTGCATGTTCCATTTCTGCCATATATTGAAATTTTGAACTCCAACCCATTATGCTCTGTTTTCCTGTCTGTGGAATTCTTGGATTTGGAGTTTTGATTTTTTGGTAGTTGAGCTCTGAATGTATAAGAAAGAGATATACAGAAGTGTTACCATATAACCGAAATTTAAAAAGTGTCCATGGTCGTAGAAGGATTTAATTTCTAGGCTTGGTGTGATGGTTTTGAAATTGGGAATTTATCCAGGCTTGCTGTCATGAGGATTAATTATGGTTAAGCTTCAGCTTTGTGATTTAGGAATTTTGGATTCTGAATCTTAGCTAGGAAAGATTATTCAATTGAAGTGTTTAGGATTAATATGGTGTCTTAGTACAATGAAGATGATTTTAGTGACTGCATGAACTGATAAAGTCTGGGTGGTGATTTCTAATTTTCCCTTATTACTCTGTTCTATTTTACAGTATTTTAGTGAAAGAAAGCTTAGTGAATCTGAAATTAATTTATGCTTATGAAGGCTTTATGGGTTATCTTATAAAATGATATGTGTGTGTGTGGCTTTAAGATGGATTCCCGGCATATAGAAGAATTGGTATTGAGTGGTTTCTTTAAAAAATGATGGATTGGTACCAAAAAGAATTTTTTTTCTCGATAAAAGTTTCCAAGAAATATATTTTAAATTGGATAATTTATTTAAGCATCAGTGAGAGGTTTAGAGAGTCTCATGGATCAAGTGAATAAGTTTGTTTGCCTTTTCTCCTTTCGTAGCCTTTCCTCTTCAAGGGATTTTGATCCTAAGTACTGGCCAAGTTTTAACAGAATTTCTAGGCCTCACAGCAAAAATTTGCTGTCCAAATGAACTTGATCTTGAGGCAAACAGGAGCATTTTCGGTTAATTTCTGCCATCTCCTTTGTGGCTGGCTTAGTTGACTAATTTCTTGCTTGTATTATATATTTACACATAATATAGGTAACCAAAGAAAGATGTAGTTTATGGCTCAGTTCAACACTTTGTGCTCAAAAACATTATGTAGCACCATACAAAGGGAAGAGGAGGGGTAGAAGAGAGAACCCAAGTCCCATACAAAGGTTTTAAGACTGCAGATGTGCCTATCTAGTAATCTTCTACTATATTATTTCTATTTTTGAAATCATCTGGGTGGTTCAAATGATTGAGAAGATTACAAGGTGCTTCCTCAGTTCCTATGGCTAGACCTGGTTTATTCATGGATGTTAAGAGAAGGAAGAGAAGTTTTTGGGACATTAGGGGTCCATGAATGAGGTTGATATGGGTCTTGCCAATTTGCTGTTCGAAGATATTGTTTTTGCCCCCTCTTCAAACAGAAATTTCTCACTGGTAAATCACTTTGGAAACCAAAGACTTTTCCAAGTTCAATTTGTCTTGCTTTGGGTGAGTCATCAGTTAGTGTATTTTCAGGGATTCCTCTCAACCTTGGATCTGATCTGGGGAAAGATTATTGCAATTTCAATCTTTGGTGTTTATTCCCAGGTCGTTTGACAGATATGAAAAGCAGTTGGAGGGTCTTGTTTAGGTAGTATCAAGGAAAAGGGGTTGGGTTCGGATTTTTGAGGGAAGAGGCTAAACACATAGTATTCCCATTTGAAGCTTAATCCTTTAGGCCTTAAGATTTTTTTTTTTTTTAATTATTAACAGTTTTATTTTTAAAAGTTTGTTATATATAGTTCACTGGTTTATGATCCCAAAAGTCAAATGGAGGTTTGACTTTTTAGAGGCATGATAATACTGAATGTTATGATCCCTATATTGAGGATTGATTAGAAGTTATCAAGGTTAAGGAAGGATTACGTTGTTTCAAAACTTTTAATCTAAGATATGAGATTATGTGACTTGGGTGAGATTAGAAACCAACTACCCTACATATTTAAACTAATCAAGAGTTGCCATTTAAACTTCTTAACAGTTTTATTTAAGGAGTTTTTACACGATAAGGTTTCTACTATGAAGAAGTATGGAATTCAGTTAAGTATTAGCAAAGGGTACAAACATGTATGTAATATTATAGGTTCGTGAGAGACACTAATGCCTGTTTGGTTTGGCTTTTTTAAACCTAGGTTTGAAGAATAAACACCTAAACAGGCTACAAAACCCAAAAAAGCATTTTTTTTCCTCCAAACCATGATTTTGGGTTTAAAACCTAAATTTGAGAAAAGCTACTTTTTTCAGCTTTTACGTGAACTACGAGGTAGAAATATATCATTATTACACATGTCATATATTGATCTAATGAAAATTTCCTTATCATCTCTCTTTCCCAACACATTAAACTTATGTCTTTTTTAATAATTTATACATAGAAAAAGTCATTCCCATAACAATAATCCAAACACTCTCATTTCATCAAAAGCTATTTTTTTAGCTTTTTCCAACTTTTTTCTCAAAACCTAGGTTCTAAAAGCTGTCCCAAACAAGCCCTAAGTAATTACATAAAAATATAGTTATTAATTTATTATATTCTATATTACGTGAAAATATAGGTCTTGATAATGATATAAGTACACCAAAGCAGCAAAGTGGAAAAGAGCTAGTACAAAACAAGGATCCCATCATAGGAAGCAGTCTTATTTTATGACATTGATCTTACATGAATAATCTCATAACATCTGTTGCAGATATATGATAAGTTTTTAACCCTTCAGTTTTATCATGGGAGTACTCCATAGTTAGGTGGTTAGCTATCCATTTGCCAGACAAATTTGTTATAACCTAATTGTTTTAACAAAAAATCCTACAGGTATAGTTGCCCCCACTATTTAACAAATATATTTTATTAGTGGCTAATAGGTCCATATAGCACACAATTTATAAGGATAAATGCTATCATTATTTGTACATGTTTATGAATTGTTATGTATGGTAATGTACGAAGTAAAGTGCTACTGGGATTTCCAAAAATCTCACCCCCTCTTTCCAACCATGTTTCAACATAACAGATTGGGAGAAGCTAATTGGGGGAAGAAGGTAGTATTGAAGGGCAGGGATGCTTGCAGATAGAGTGTAACTAATTTTTTAGTTATTTAATTTACATGTGCTTGGCAGAATAATTTAATTGAAATTATTATTCATGTTGTATCATTCCTCTATAAGGAGGTCCAATCACAAGCATAGGTAAAAGGCTATTGGCTGAGATAACCAAGTTATTATCAGTAGTTATATTTATAGTGGATAGGTTTATTTATGTATAAATATATTAGGATTAAAATTACTTTTAACCTCTTAAGCACTATCAAATAGAGTTAAATATTACTGATCGAATCCGGTTACTTAATTATTTATAAACCACTTGGGTTTTCATAAAAGTTTGAAATGAAATTAATTTGTTAAAATGGCCCATTTTATGGTAAGAAAGTTTATTTAGCAAGTTGAAGTAAAATGTTTTAAATTTTTCACATTTTTGGGCTTATAATAATTATCAAGTAGTTCTAGTTAAATTGATTAAACAGTCTTAATATAGTAGTATAAAATTAGGTATTACAATTAACAAAATAATCATATACTTATCCAATATTATTTATAATTTATTTGACATATGCACATTATAATATCTATCCACCACTATCTAATCACATCAAAATCACTAATCAATAAATATTCTTCTAAGAAAAATATCAGAATAGATATTCATACTCATACTCCTTTAATCATTAAAGTAATAGCTATATTACCACTAAAACTATCAATAATTTCAACAAATACCGTCTTCAACAATTTATAAAAGAACATTTTTTAAGGGCAAAGGTATAGATTTAACATATATAAATATATATATTTGCAAATAGTGCCTGACACTATAAAGTACTTTAAGGACAAAAAATACACAAACATTGTAAAATTGGGCGATTTTTACCATAATACGTAATACCGTTAAGTTTTTGTTACTTTTTGTTTTGTGGGTCGGCCAATAACTAATGTTAAATTATTATTTTCTTAAAAAAGATTCTTTTCATCATCCATTCTTACTATCAGAAATGACAAAAATGGATATTAACCATTTGTTTCATTTATATTATTTTTAAAATGATAAAAATGTGAATTTTATAATCCCAAAATTTAATTATCTTCAATCATAGTTCAATGTTTAAACGACTTCTGATGAAGGTGTGTGTGATGAGTTTGGCAAAAAAAAAGGTGTGTGATGATATGGATTATTGAGTGCAATGTAGAGTGTTACATGTCATTTTACGGTCAAACTAAAATTTGAACAGTAGTCTGTTCGCACCGTAAGTGCACGGGTCATGCCAAGTAATAAAGTGATAAGAAAGTATCGTTCCCATGGAGATTTGGTTACAAATGTGATCAAACAGAAGGCTTAGTAAATTAAATTAAGTTGAGTTGAGGCAAATTTCGGTTGGATGAATTAACTAGTAAAAGAGAAACACTGGAGGTGTACTTCAAATTAAAAGTTTAGTTACAAAAGGTTATAAAATAGAGAGGTGATTAAAAACACACTTGCTCAAGATAATAAAGACCTAGGGCTACTCATCCCCATTTTACTTCATGAACTAGTTAAATTCCTTCCTTTTTAGCATCCTAATGAATTAATGTATGAGCCAAATGTTTAAATGCATTTGAAAAAGCTTTCTCAAGTCAAAATCAAATTTATGCTTGCATTAATTGTCTCTTGCCACAATTAATGCAAGCTATAATGCTCAACCAACCTCATTATGACTATGTTAGGTTAGTAACTATATTTCTATGTTACCAACTAACCATCCATTCAAAACCATAAATTTCAAGCCCAACATGATTTCATCCAAATTCTAAAACAAAATACATTTTCTCAAGCCATATTTTATTTAACCAAAGCAAGTGATGATCAAGCACTTGTATAATAAAGAGCAAGATATAAATCCATACATATAAATTCATTCATAACATCAAAGGAAGGAAATACAAAGTTCAATCCATAAAATGGTTCAAAGTAACCCTAGAAAAGGTTTTAGTTACACATAAATGTATCTAAACCACAAACCATAATTGGACAAGTGTTCATGGTGCACAAGAAGAGAAGAAGGAAGAAGGGAAATGATAACTCCTAGAAATTCATGTCATTTGAGTATATTTTCCTTGAGTTTTATTAACTCATTGGTAAATTTTGGATACTCAAGATGGAAAATGTTCATTTGATTTTTGGTTGCACATCATTGTTTATTTATGTAGATTTTGATTATTTTTGTAGTTAATTTCTTATGTTGTTTTATGTAAAAATTGTAGGAATATTTTGATACAATAACCAAACGATCCCGGATTAAGAAAAACACTTAAAAAAGGGGAGAAATTGGGGCTAGAAGCTGAAATTTCAAGAAAAAAAGGGAAAATATGAGTTTCTGGACGAATTGTAAAAATTACAGAAAAGGACCTCGAAATTCCCAAATTACAGATAGGTCCCCGAATTTCCAAAATTACCGAAAGGTCCCAGTTCGCCGTGAGCTTGCCGCGGCGAACTCACGGCGAGCCAAAACCCCCAAAAAGAGCCAGAAACGATTATAGTTCGCCATGGACTTCGCCACGGCGAACTCACGGCGAACTGCATGCTCTGCTGCTCGTTTTTTGACAGATTTAAGTGATATAAAAGCTAGGGTTTCGATGGGGCTCGACATTCTTCGACTTCTGGGCATTCTTGGGGGTGTTTTGCTATGCTAGGGCATGGAGTTTGGAGGGGATTAAGCTTGGGCTTGGAGCTTTGAAGAGATTTGGGCTTCCTCTCTTGGTTTATCTCTTCCATCTTCCTTCTCTTCTCTTGTTTTGTTTTGTAATGTTGTATATATATGCTCCCATGGAGTTGTAGAACATGAGTAGCTAAATACTTTGATTCTAGGATTATTTTGAACCCTTGTATGTATTGATTCTTGATTCCTCCTCTTATGTTGTGATTAATGATATCTTTGTGCTTATTTTACTCTTCTCCTAATGCTTCTAAGTGCTTGATCACCATTTAGATGTTGGGTTCACTTGATTTATGCTTGAGAGGGCTAGGTTGAGTGTAGAACTTGGGTAAAGTAGTGCAAGAACTTGAAGTTTGCATGACGAATGAATGGTTTTGTTGGTAAGATAGAGATATACTTGCTAGCCTTGCATAGTCACATTAGGGTTGGAGCTTGATAATTGGGTTTTATTAAATTGTAGCAAGAGATTGTGCAATTAATAAGACTAAACACTTGTTCTTAACTTGAGAGAGCTTTTACGAGTACTCTATGAACCCTAGATTAGCACGTGGTTTCGTTGAGAGTTTCTTTGAGGGGAGGTTAATTGAGCTTTAAGAAGTACAAGGGGGATAGATAATCTTAGGACCCATTTTATCCTTGAAGTTGGAGAATCACTTGTTTATAGTTTTATTTTTATTTTATTTTCTTAGTTAATTTTCAATCTCAACATTTGTGTCACTCAAATTGGGCGAGAGTGTAATAATCATTGTTTGACCGGGTTTTGGACAAATCCTCGTGGGAACGATACTTTTCTCATCACTTTATTACTTGGCGCGACCCATGCACTTGCGGCGCAGGGCGAACAGGAAACCAAGATGTATGAATCTTCGATCTCTCCAAGCTCCTCCAAGTTTCCTGTTCGCCGTCAAGCGTTAACCGCAAGCGTACGGATCGCAAGTAGTATAAAATATCGTTCCCATGGGGATTTGGACTAAAATCTTGACCAAACAAAAGACTAAATGATTTCAATCAAGTTGAACTAAGAAAATATTTTTGGGTTATGTAAAGAAATGTTGAAAATCTATTTCTAAAAACTAGAAAGTGATAAAATCAATGGTTCTTTTGATTTTAAGGATTAAATGGGGTCTAGGATTATTTATCCCCTTTGCATTTCATAAGACATGAAGAACTCCCTCTCAAATGGAATTTTCAATGAATATATGTGTTTGTCTAGGGTTCATGACAAATCTCTGATTTGTAATGCTTTTATATGCTTAAATTGAGGCAATTAACATGATTAAGATGCAAGTTTGGTCTAATAATGCTTAATTGAATGTCTTAAACTCTCAAGTAAAATGAGTGTAAAATTAGGATTAATTAGTCATAATTGTAGATTAATTGCATTGATTAATTTATAGGGCTATTTGATCTTGGTTTTGTTTTATTTTTACTTACAGGGTTGAGCAAGGACCAAAGATCGGATTCCGGACGAAGAAAAAGACCAAACAAAAGAGGCAGAACTGAAGGCTCCTCGCCGAGGTGAGGCAGACGGCAAACGGGCCCCCAAGTTCCAGAGAAGGAGTGAGCTTCGCCGCGGCGAGCCCACGGCGAGAAAGCCAGAAGAGTTCCAGAAGCAACAGCATCTCGCCGCGGCCTTGCTGCGGCGAGAGGACGGAGAACTGCGCGAATTCTGCATAATTTCAGTCGCGTTTTTGGGCCTGATTCGGATCCAACTTGAACCCCACTCACTTGACCCAACTTGGGGGACATAAAACATGAAAGCTAGACCCCATTAGGGCAGATTTGGTTCCCATTCACACCCTCCAAGCCCTAGCTCCATCTTCATCTTCATCTTCTTCATCTTTCTTCCTTCCACCCATGACTTCCACACCTTCCTCTCTTCTTGTTGGTTCTTCCATGGAGAGTAGCAGCTAGGCTCCACCATTCTTGGTGGTGGGAGCCAAGGGATGAGCTTGAAGCTTGAATAGGGGAGTTTTTCTAGTTCTAATCCTTCCTCCATTTGTTGTATTTATGCTTTTCTAGGGTTCTAGGGTTGCATTTATGGCATTTGGTGGAATGTATTAGTTGCATTTGGTTGATGTGCATTTATGGCACTTGGTTGAGTGCATTTATGTCATTAGGGTTAGAAACTATGTTTATGTTATTTCCTTCTTATATAATGCTTGACATTGCTACTTATTAACTTTGAGTTTAATGAAATTTATGGGTTCATAGTTTTATTATTCTCTTTGTAAAAATTATGTGCTAATGCAAGGTGGCTTGGTTAGTGGATTAAGAGTGTTAAGTTATTTGCTTGAGGGAGATGGCATAAGAATTAATTGGTTGTGTTGAGGCATTGGGCAAACACTCTTTAGGTCCTAATTTATTGTATGGGTGGGCATCAATGGATTAGGGTTTAGAGAGGAATTTAGAGCAATTATGGGTGGCCCAAATTGTGGATTTAAAAGTCTTGCATAATCAACTATTTCTTGATTTTGAACTTAATCAACTTGGGTTAAATTAATTAATGTGCGGGGTTCCGGCATTAATTAAGTTAACCTAAGCCTAGCCTAGAGGGGTTCTTCTAGGGTCCTTTAGAAATCAATTAAACTCCCTGAAAATCGTTAGAAGCAATGATTCCCGAATCTCTCATTCATCAAGAATGATCTTTATCCCATTCTCATCCAAATCTCACGTTTAATTCCCACCTTTTACTTTATCTTTTGCACATACCAAACTTCATACTAAAACCAAACAAAAATTCTTTTTACCCGCCTTTTCAAGTTTACATATTAGCTATTAGGAATCATATTACACTAGGCTCCTTGAGACCGACACCCAGGGTTAGCTTCCACTATCCCCTTGGGTTTAATTTCTTGGAGAGCGGACTCGAGGCAGCACTGCACTGACATAACCCCAACGGTTAGGTGCTCTTCAGTTCATATGCACTTGACTAAGCTCTCTCAAGTCAAAATCAAGCTTATCTTTCTATTAAAATGCACAATCTCTTGCTACAAATCATGAAAATCCCCTTTGAAAATAAAATCCTAATGTGACAATGCAAGGTTAGCAAAGATATCTCTATTTTACCAACAAATTAAACTTTCCATTTATCATGTAAACTTCAAGTCAAGCATGATTTTAACCAGGATCTACACATGGATAAGCTCTCTCAAGTCAAACCGACATGAACAAATCAAGCTAAATGGTGGCCAAACACTTAGAAGCATGAAGAGAAGGATAAAATCAACACACACACACACACACACACACACACATATATATCATTTAATACCAAAAGAGAGGAAGAATCAAGTCTTAATCCATACAAAGGTTCAAAATAATCTTAGAATGGAAGTCTACCCACTCATAAAGAAGAATATACAAATCTGGAAAATCAGAGCAGCCATAGAAGAATTTCAGAGAAGGAATAGAGAAGAACAAGAAAAACCAAGGGAAATGAGGTTGAATCTCTTCAAATCTTGGATCTCCACTTGAATCTCGTTGAAAATCTCCAAACCCTAGCTCCCAAGTAGCCCCCAAAGAAAGCCTAAGTCAAAAGGATGTGTTTGGGTGTGAGTTAGAGCTGTTTTATAACCTAATTTTCGCAGTTTTTTTGTCCACTGTGCAGTCTGTCAGCAGTCTTGGCCACGGTTAAGAATCTTGCCTGCATTGGTTGGCTGTGGCCAATAACTCTCTGCTTGGAATTTTTTCAGGATTTGGCTGTGGCCAGGAATTTTGCCTGTGCTTTTGGCTGTGGCCAATAACTTTCTGCCTGCTACTTTTTCAGCTTTCTTGTTTGCTTTGAATCTTCTTTTCCACTTCTTGCTCCTTGATTTTAGCTTCAAATACAACTCAAATGTGACTTAATTGATTGGCTTCATCCACCTAACAAGCAATCAAATCTATAAAAGCCAAAGTTGATAAAAAGAGGGTAAATATTCACATTTAAATCAAGCATTCAATGACTTTAACCCAAACATCAACTTGGTACATTTTGCTATCAAGTGTACATCGAAATGTGTATAAATTCACCCAAAAAGTGTAAGAACTATAGGAAAATGTGCTAAAATGACATGAATTTCATGAGGTTAACATTTCCAAGCACTTCCAAGCTCTCTCTTGCAGCTCTAAGACTCACAAAATTGTGCCCAAGTGTGTCTATATGTGTTTTCTCAAAACCCTAGCTTATATCATTTTTCTGTCAGCCCATTTTTACTCAAAACGCGCATCAGAAGACTCCGCTCACCATGGCCAGGCCACGGCGAGTAAACAAGAATTAAGGGCAGAATGAACATGTCCTCACAGTGGTGAGCTCTTCTCTTTTCTGGTTCTTTTGCTTCTGTTCCTTTGTTTCTCTAGTTTCCTCTCAACTTTTCCACTTGTCCACCTCTTCCTACACAAGAGAGAAAGAGGGTTGATGAGTTCTACAAATAACTCAAGTTTATATCTATTAAGCTCCACATTTCATTCACATAGAAAATCTATCTTTGCTTTCTTTCTTTCTGTTAACTTTTCTTTTTCTTTTCAACTCTTTATTCACAAAATTATTTACAAGTGTGGGAAAAATGTGATGAAATGTATGAACTTTAGGAGCTTATCATAGTCCAGACAAATTTGACACTTCTAGGGCAAAAACGCTCATTGGTGGTTACTTTTGAAGGCGAAAATGGACCTTACAATGATGTCATTTTTATGATAATAGAGTTACATCAGCATCGGTGGGTCAAAAAGTAGGATTTAATAGCTAAAGTTAATATTGTAAATGGTTGAGTAAATTTGCTATGATTTGAATGCTTCAGATAAAAAATGTTACTTAAGTTATAACTTCCAGATACTCAGTATTATTTTGTGGTTACTTCCTACAAAAATGGGCCTTAACTCTAAAATAAATTGAAGATGAAATGGAAAAAATGTATTTATTAGTAAGATAAACTCAAATGGAACCCTATGTTGAATCATACCAGTTTTTTCGGATATGGTAAATGGTCTATTTTTGTAATTTACTCATGTTTGAATTGCCAAAATATTTTAAAACTATTCAAACCACATCAAATTATAATGTCACCAAAATGGTGCCACATTCGGATACTTGAAAATACCATATATATTGTCATAAGTTTTACGCGTTCTTTCATCGAATAAATTACTCCAATATTTTAGGATGCATGCTCTCTCCCACTAGACTCTTTTTTCCCCCCCAATGATCTTCCCCTAAACCTGTCATCATAACAAATTGAAGGTATAGGATACGTATGCATGGGATTAGCTTAGTTAACACTAATGTTTTTAAATCCAACACGTTTTTCATTGATTGAAAATAAATTCCCCCACCAAACATGCAGACAAACAGCACCAGAATTAAGGTTGTCGATGATCATGGATATAACCAATTAAATAGTATCATTATAATTGATATTCCATTTTCTTAACTGATGGAGTTTCCATACATGATCCTGCAAAACTGCTTCATTTGTCGCCTATAAATTCTGTCCATTGAGACCTTCCTCATCACACACAAACTTCTCAAAGTGTACTACACATTCACACTTTGAGCATTGTAGAGGCTGATTGACAGCCATGGAATCAACAACTATGTTGAAGATTCTTCTTCTTAATATGCTTCTAGCTATTTCTATTCACGCACAAGACACTTCTCTTCCCTCTTCAATTTCTCCTTCCACTGATGATACTGATTCTTCATCACCATTATCTCCTTCTGATGATGACTCTCCACTACCACTCCCCGTGCCGGGAGTTTCTCCACCGTCTCCGGTGACAATACTGCCGCCACCGCCCCCCGTGACAATACTGCCACCACCGCCACCGCCACCAGAAGTAGTTTATCCCATTGTGCCACCTCGTCTACCCTGCAGGAAACGATGTTTACACAAATGTTCTAGGAAACGTGGTTATGGTAGAGTATTTTGCATGGGCGGCTGCTTGATCGTTTGCAAGAAGTTCAACCCAAATGATTATTCTGGCTATCAATGTACTAGAGATTGTGTTACTAACAACCTCAACCATCAGCAAGGTAACGATATATCAAAACTTGATATCTTCGTATTATTTGATTTGTTATTTGTTTTCTTTTGTTCAAGTTTATGATGAGAATTATGTGTTTTCTTTTGCAGATATTAAGAGTATTGACGGCTTGGTCAACACTTGTTACGATAATTGCTCTAAGCATGTCTAGAAATCACAACTGAAAGAGGATGTCACTGTAGATGCTTAGTATTTAAAAGCTTATATTAGCATATCTATGTAATTTGAGTATCACTTTCTTGTAATCCCTTTTAATATATGTATTCGAATATATAAAATAAGAGGCTTTCATTTTGCACCACATTATGTGTCTCTTCTCTCTATTTTATGTTTCCGTTTCTTACATTCAAATTGTGTGTGTGTGTTCGTTCTTGTGCACTTGCGCTCATTACGTTTTCTTTATCGATATCTGAGTCTTTTCCCACATAAATGAAGAGTATCTTGTAATTAGGAGTCAGGACATACACAGAGACACATACACATATCTTTCCCTCCTTTTTGTCACTTCCGATGTTATTAATGATACAGCTCAATAATGAGGATGTATCAGCCTTCAAATTCTGCCTCTCTTGTAATTTCAAGTTCCCCATAAGAAATGAGATAATTTCTCTTTTGCGTTTTCAAATAATAAGAAGTCTATTCATGACCCTCAATCACTTGCAAGTCCATTGAGCAACACTCAAATACTACTAAAATGTGTAAATATATATTAATCTCAGAATAATATTTATTAAAAGGGAAGGTTTCCTCTTTGTCTTGATATCACCTCTGTGTCATTTATAAGAAAAGAAAATTAATTAACTTCAGCAACAAAGTTGAGTTAGAATTTAAAACAAAAATAGAGAAGTAGCATCAAAAGTTTTTAATTAATTCTCTCCGCTATTTCATTTTACAATTTATTTATTACTTGTATAATAAGAGGGACGCTGGTAGACTTGCAATGTTTGAGACCTTCCTCATCACAAAAAAATAACCATGCATGTGTGTTATTACAGGCAGTGTCTCATTCCATGCTTGTATAATTAGAAAATACTCCATATCTTCTTTATATACAATGTACACGGTTTTTTTTTTTGGATGGCCAAGTGCTCAATCTTCTGAGAAACATGGTTATCGTAGAATAGTTTGCATGGCCAAGTGTTAGATCCTTCGCAGGATGTTGCACTCAAAGAATTATCAATGTACTAGAGATTGTGTTATTGACAACCTCAACCATCAACAAGGTAACGATATATTAAAACTTGATATCTTCGTTCGTATTGTTTGATTTGTTATTTGTGTTCGGGTTTATGATGAGAATTATGTGCTTTTTTTGCGGATATTAAAAGTATAGATATAGCTGGCTTGGTCAACACTTGTTACGATAATTGCTCTAAGCATGTCTAAACGCGCTTTTCATCACAACTGAAAAAGGATATGATATAGCTAGCTATATATAGATGCTTAGTATTTAAAAGCTTATATTGGCATATCTATGTATTTGAGCATTACTTCCTTGTAATTTCTTTTACCATTTGTATTCAAAGATATAAAATAAGAGCCATTGATTTTGTATCACATCATGTCACTGAAAAAAAAAACCGCTTTTAGTGATGAATTTCAGTGGCAACAAACAATGCCCACTAAAAGTAAGACAGTGCCATTTTCAGCGGCAAACTCTAAGTGTCACTGCTGAAGGGGCAACTATCAGCAGAAACAAAAAATGTCACCACTGAAACTATGATGACTTTTTGTGACGATACAAAAAGTCTCCGTTAAAAGTGACACTATCAGCGACGACATCTGAAAGTCTCCGCTGATAGTGTCACTTTCAATGGAGACATTTTGTGTCGTCACAGAAAGTCATACATTCAATGGTGACATTTTTTGTTGCCGTTGATGGTTGCCCCTTGATGACTCCCCATTTAACATTGATTTAGAGCTTATTTAGAAGATATTTGGGGAGTCATCAATGCTAATTAAAGGAATTTTGAGAGCTTTTTAGAGCAAATTATGTAAATTTGTCATATAAGCTTAATTTAATTACTTTTGAAATAAATATGACAATTTATTAGAAAATTTGATTGGCATGATTACCTCACATTTATGCATGATTTTGATAGGTACAAACGGATATTCTAAGCTAGGAAGGAGAAGAAAAGCAAAGGAAAAGATTGGAGAAAGCTGGAGTTTAATTGCTGAAAATTGCTGGAAATTGCCTCTGGTGCCATGGCACGGCGTGAAAATCCCTAAAAATTCTGATTTCGCACAGATTCATTTTTTATCCTTTTAAAACACCTAGGGCACGAAAATTAGAGGAGAATCAGCCCCCTTTGAACCCTAGAACCCTTTGGAATCATTAGACTCATCGGTGCACACATCTTTGGAGCTAGGGTTTGCAAAATTGGAGGTTGAGAAGCAAAATTGGAAGGATTTCTTGCCCACGGTGATAGATTCTTCTTGTTTTCTTCCATTCTTTGTTACTTTTGTGATTTAAACATGGGATTTCTTTGTATTTGTTGGTTAATTCATTCATGAGTAGCTAAATCGTTTGTTCTAGGATTGATTCAAACATTGTATGGATTGAAACCTAATTGTTTCCTTTTCTTTTAGAATTTAATGACTATTTATGTTGATTTATCTTGTTCTTAATGCCTCTAATTGACTGATCACCCTTTAGAGCGATTTGTTCATTTAAATTATACTCGAGAGAGATAGTTTAGATGTAGAACTAGGGTAAATCAGACTATACTTGAAGTTTAAATCAACTAACGGATGGTTTGTCGGGTAGAATAGAGATATATCTATCGACCTAGTTTTGTCAGATTAAGGTTGGCTCTTAAGGCATACTTTTATTAATTTGTAACAAGAGATTGAGCAAGTTAATGAGAAGTATAGAATTGATTTTGACTCTAGAGAGCGTTTCAAGTACTTTAGAATCTTAGGCAAACATAAATTGTCATTTGAAGACTAAAGGAAGGGAAATTAATTAGGGTTCATGAAATACAATGGTGAGAATTAATCCTAGGCCTAGTTAATTGATAAATTAAATCTTTCTTGTTTGTTTCTTTATTTTTATTTTAAAATTAGTTTTCAAAACCAGTTTCTAAAAGAATTTGATTTGTTCAACTTAATTGAGTTCATTAGCCTGTTGTTTGATTGGGGTTTTAAAACAAATCTCTGTGGGACGATAATTTATTACTACGTTATGATCCGTACTCTTGCGGGTGAACAAGTTTTTGGCACCGTTGCCGGGGATTTGTAAAAATCCCTTGGTCAACCCTAGGCTAGTGTTAGTAAATTTCGATTGAACTGTTAGGTTAGTTTATAATTTTCATTCATAGTTGTTTTTGTTTTGTTTTTATTCTTTTTCTAGTTTGATACTCGCGTTTTGGTTTTCTTCTTCTAGGTACCTTTTCGGCATATGCAGCGTATATATCCAGACGGATTGGAAGTGATACTTGAAGGAGTGGAATTCATTGACAACACACAAGCTAAAATTGAGACTGAATCTGATTCTGAATCTAAAGTTGAAACCATGGCTGACGATGAGTATGATAGAGCTACGGTCAATGACTTTGCAAGTCGGAATATGAGGGGCATGCAATCTTGTATTCGGATGCCAGCACACTCTTTTGAGATCAAACTTGTTATGATCACGATGCTGCAATTACACGGAATGTTCCATGGGCTCTACAATGAAGATGCAAACAAGCATCTTATGTATTTCTTGGAAGTCTGTGACTATTTCAAGCAAAACGGAGTTCCTCAAGATGTTCTAAGGCTTCGTTTATTCCCTTTGTCTCTACAAGGCACAGCTAGAGACTAGTTTAATAATCTTCTGGAAGGATCCATTAATTCTTGGGATCATCTTGAAAGCAAGTTTAGAGCTCGTTTCTTTTCTAATGATAAATCTGTGGAAGCTCGAGATGAATTTTTAAGCTTTAGACAACACCCGGATGAGCATCTTTATACAACTTGGGAGAGATATAAGATGTTGATGAAGCGATGCCCTAATCATGGGGTTGACAAATGGGTAGTAGTTCAGATATTTTGTAATCGCCTTAATCCTCAATCTAAGGCGATGGTTGATTCAATGACTAATGGAGGATATCATAATGTACCTGTTAATGAGGTAATCAGACTCTTGGATCAACTATCTGCAAACAATACTCAAGGCACTGATAAGAGGACTACACAACCTGTTTCCACCATTAAAGATGACTCTTCATCTCAAATGACCGCTATTCTTTCTTCAATAAATAAGCGGTTTTAGTCTTTGGAATTCCAATTGAAGCAGGGAAACTCTCAAAGTGTGCAATCTATCTATTCTACCCCTTTTGTTTGTGATCAATGCAATGATGTTCATCTGCCGGATCATTGCCCTCTTTACATGGCTTCTGAATCTGTCAACTACATGGGTAAATTTCAAAATTCTCAGAATAACCCTTAATCTCAGACTTATAATCCAGGATGGAGAAATCATCCAAATTTCTCTTGGAGTAATGGGCAAACCATGAATCAACTTCCTTCTTCTAGTGTTAAGCCTAATCAACCACCGGGATTTCAAGTGCAATCCAGGCAATTTCCCACTAAGGAAGGAGAGTGTAAAATGGAGAAAATGTTAGCTCAAATCTTAGCTAACCAAGAAAGTGAAAGGGCTGAAACTAAAGCGACTCTTTCTCTTCACGAGACAGCAATTAAGAACCTTGAATTGCAAATGGGGCAGTTGGCCTCACACATGAATGCTATGTCAACAAGAAGTCTTCCAAGTGATACCATCCCCAATCCTAAAAGTAATCATGTTAAGGAATGTAAGGCAATCAATGTAGGAAGTGGGAAGCAACGACTAGACGCGGCTACACTAAGTAGAATGTGCGATAAAGTTAATGATAAAGTCGCTCTAGACAAATATGACAATTTCACTGAAGAAATAGTCATGGAAGAGGATGGCATCAAAAAGAGGAAGCAAGAAGAGAATGAACAGGATGCTAGAGCTAAAAAGCATAGGGATGACAAAAAGAAGCAAGAAAAGGCACCATCCTTTACTTCTTATGTGCCTCCACTTCCGTTTCCTCAAAGATTCAAGAAGAAAGAGGAAGATATTCAATTCAAGAAGTTCGTTGACATGTTCAAGCAGCTTCATATAAACATCCCCTTTGCTGAAGCATTAGAGTCTATGCCTGAATATGCCAAGTTTCTAAAGGATGTTTTGTCCAAGAAATGAAAATTCAATGAGTTTGAAACTGTTGCTTTGACTGAAGAATGTAGTGAGAGTGCTGGCTGTCACCCAAGAAGGGGGGTGAATTGGGTGATAGAATAATTTCGTTTAAAAAACTTCTTTTTCTAATGTATATTGAAGGCAAGCTCTTTCAAAACTATTAAATGTACAAGAGATATATATAATGCAGATATGATGGAAACTATGAGAGATTAGGGAAGAGATAATGCACTTAGAATTTATCCTGGTTCGGTCAACCCAAACCTACATCCAGTCCTCAGGCTCCACCTGAGATTTCCTCTATCCTCTTGTTTAAACCGGGTACAAGAGAAGCCTACCACAGGTTTTACGAACACAGGTTCACCTGCCAACCTTTACAGAGTTTTAGAATTTTCTCTAAACACTCCCCCTTACTACCTGTAAGGTTACCACCCTGTTCCTAAAGCACCAAGCTTTGGAACAACCTCAAACAGTAGAGGATTTTAACAATAAGGTTCACTTTATGAACAGATTGTGATAATCACTTAAGTACAGAGTCTTATATGATAAGGAAATACAACTTCTAGAGCTTAAAGATTTGATCTATGGTTGCTCTAGCTCTTCTTTTCTAATGCGCTCATCTCGTCATTTTTGGGCTTTCTTAGTTTTTCTCTCAATCAGTGTAATCAGCAATTTTGCATAAAGCCCTGTTCCATCATTGTTTTTCGTATATGCGTTGTATGTGCATCATTCGTTCTAGATGTCTTCAAGTCTTTATAGAGTTTGATAAATTTCTGTCCGTTGGAGACTTGAAGAACTAGCCGTTGATTATCTGCTTTAACTAATCTTGTAGAGGATAGGACAAGAGAGGCAGAGACTGTGAGTAACGTTATTCTGCTGCTACCTGCTACTGTACTTGCATGTAAGCTTTTTCAGTAGCGCTAGTATGATTTGCTATCGCTAACTTCATAGTGTAAGTCCTGCACTTGAGCTGTTAGCTAAACAAGTAAACATATAATGCACAGCAGGTGTTATCGCAAGCAAAGTCCATTAGCTAAATGAGACAGATAATAAATATATCAGTTAAAGAATTTTATCAAGCTTTCTCTATCGATAGACATGAGCATTATCGCTAGCAACTATGTTAGCTCATTAGACTTGCTCTCAGGCACTAGCTGTCTGAATGATTATTATCTGAAGCACTTTTGTTATCGATAGCTTGACCTGTTATCGCTAGCTGATTTCCTTAGTTCAAGGACTTGGTTTATTTTTCTGCTAGCTGAGTTTATCAATGAGCTTCTAGCGATGGATTCTTTCATTAGCGATAGATATCAACTTTATTATTTCTAAGTCTTCACTTGCTATGGCTCTTTGTCTAGTAGCGATAGGTTCTAACTCTAGCGATAGTGTTCTGCTACCTATCAGATTTTACTCGTTTAAATCAGAGGTAACTTACACTTATGTTTTCTATGGGTCAGTCTTCATCAAAACTTAAGATTCTAATATTCTCCCCCTTTTTGATGATGACAAAACATAAGTAAATCATATGTAAGATAAAGCATGTTCAAAGTAGGAATAAGTACTATTATTGTAATAAGTATAATGAATACATCAGGGTAAACAGTTAGGATCAATATGAATGATAGTACCCTCAGAATATTCCTTATCAGAATCAGGGTCAAAATCATGCATGAATGGTATAGGAGGAATATCTAGCATGCAATCTAAAATAGGTGGGTCATCAGAAGAGGCTATGTATGATTTGTATTCAGAGGTATTTCTAAAAGAGAGGGTGTAATTATTTTCAAAATCCTTTCCAGAGGTAGTGGCAATGTATTCCTTGTCAGGATCATCAGATATCTCAGAGTCTGGGTAGAAGAATTTGTCTTGATCAATGTCCTTGGGGCCACCCTTAGCTCTTTCTTCTTCAATTTTCTGAACATGTTCTCTGATGGTAACGCCTATAGAGCCACCCTTTGATTTGTGAAATCTTCTCTGATATTCCCACACTTGTTTCCCTTGAATAATTTCATTTCTTCTCCTCTCTTCTTCCTTTTGAGCAGCTACCTGTGCATTTCTCTCTATTCTTGCCCTTCTTCTTGCTTCAAAGGCAGCTTTCTTTTCAAGAGATTCTTTGAGCTTTCTCTCAGCCTCTTCAAAGGCTTTCTTATTAGCAGCCTCTTTTTCAGCCCTTTTCTTTTCTTCTTTTGTCATTATTGGAGGGCGAGAAGTAGCTATTGATTTTTCTTTAAGAACAGGCACCTTTTCAGCCTTTTTCTGCTCCTCATATTTTTCTTTCCATGCAGCCAGCTTAGCCTTTCTTGCTTCCCAATCAGCCTTCCATTCAACCATCTTTTCATCTTCTGATTTCTTTTTGGCTTCCTTCTTGTCTTGCCTTAGGAGTGCTGCTATTGCTTCCTTATCTGCCTTAGCAGCTTCCCTCTTAGCCTTAGCTGCTTCTTTCTTATCTTGCCTTAAGATCTCAGCTATGACTTTCTTGTCTGCCTTATAAGCTTCCCTCTTGGCCTTAGCTGCTTCTTTCTTATCTTGCTTTAAGATCTCAGCTATTACTTTCTTGTCTTCTTTTGACAATTCTGGAGGGAGATACAACTTTTCAGATGCTTTGGCTTTTGGCTTTGGCTTTGGAGCTGTCATTTTGATTCTTGGAGCTCTGACTGAAGAACCTTTTGGGACCTTGGGAGTGACCTTGAAGGGCATTTCTCTCCTTGCTTTTCTCTTGGTCCTTTTCCCTTTCAGGCTTTCAGCTGAGCCTTGACTTGTTCTCTGTTCTGGAGGAGGAGGAGGAGTTCTGTGATCCTCTAATTCCATGTAGCAGCGTGCAATTTGTCTGATAATTTTCTCAGTGTCTTCTGATAACATTGGATCCTTCAGTAGTTGCTCCACATTTTTCTCTACATGTTTCTCCCCCTTTTTGTCATCATCATGGATAAGGGTAAGAGAATAGGGTTGATCAGGATTGTGAGAAGCGATGGGAGGAGAGGTAGGGTTTGTGGTAGTGATAGCAATAGAGATTGGCTGAACTGGTGGTGAAGAAGGATTGGTGCTATCGCTAGGAGAGGGAGTAGCGATAGGAGTTGCTGGTTGTGTAGGGACTTTGATTGTGGAGGGTGAGGTTTGTGTTTGTGGGCTAGCACTAGGGGAGGGATTAGCGATAGGCATGTCTGGAGGTGTGAGCTGATTGAAGTGAGGTGAAGATGGAGAGGAAAATATTTTGGCTTGCGAATAGGGGCTATCGCTAAGGTGTTTGAAGGTGGAAGGAGAGGGGTAATAAGAAAGATGAAGTGAAGGTGATTGCTGTGAAGAGGAATGCGAGGGTGAGTGAAGATGAAGAGGGGAATGTGGTGGACTGGGAGAGGAAGAGGGAGTAGAAGAGTGATTTGGTGAATGAAGAGGTGAGTGAGAAGGAGTAGGAGAGAGAGTTGGATGGTGTATGGGGGAGTGTAGAATAGGTGAGAGTGGTGGTAATGATGATGCACCTTGATGATCATTAACAGAGGCAATGCAGAGACTGTCTTCCAGATTCCTTACTTGAGCCTGAAGCCCTTGGATATGCTTTAGCAATTCCTCTTTCTGTGCATTCAGGGCGAAGGCAAACTCGGCAGAGAGCATGAAGACTATTTCCTCCACAGCTTCCTTGGAGAATCTTGTAGTTAGATTTTCAGCAGAAAGAGAAGGAGTAATTCTTCTGGATTGAGCTTCTTCCTCTGGGAAATTAGGCTGACCAGACGATGCAGAGACATGAGAAGCTTTAGACTTAGAGCCAGAAATCCCTCTGATTGGGCCGATTGAGATCCCCATCCTCTTCAGGGTGGAGATTGTGACTTGCTTGCATTTCTTATTCTCTCCATCCCCGATAGACTTGATTTTGGAATGCTCCAGAAGTAGAGAGATCAATTGGGGGTATGGGAGAGGAGCCTTGGCAGATTTTTTAGACATGAATCGCAGCAATTCCATACACACTAGTTGACCTGGATTTAAGGGAATCTTCTGAATGAGATTAGCCAACCAAGGATTGTCAATCTTGGCAAAGTTGCTGAAGTTCTTAGACTTGTGAGTCAAGAGCCTGGTATATACGTAGTGAAGGATTCGATTGAGCACAGGCATATCTGCAGGCTTCTTGGATGAGGTCTCATATATTTCAGCAAGTTCTTCATCTGTATATTGCTCAGTCATGAACCACTTGTTGTAATCTGCCCCAGAAATTCCCAACATTTTGTTGATAGCAGACCATCCAAAACTAAAACTTCTCCCTCTGATAGTGGCTTCAAAAGATACGTTCCTTAGAAGTCCTTTCTTGTAAACTGGGATAACTTTCAGGTTTAAATAGAAGGATCTCAGAACGTCTTCATTGTAGTCATTCTTCACACTTACCCAGTTCTGATATGGCAGTAACCAAGGGTCTAAGTCAATGCCCTGCCCCTTGAAATAATTCAAATCTACCCAAACTGCTGCCCTATCTAGGGTTCCTTTTTCTGCAAAGAAAGCGTTGGGAGTTTCTAGAGGTTCTGATGTGTAAGATAGACCTGGGGAGGTTCGCTTTTGACGCTTCTGGCCTGATTCAATCACCTCTTTTGAGAAGGATACACTTTTCTGGGTTCTGGGCCTCTTGCTAGCGGATTGGGAAGAAGGTTTAGCGCTAGAGGTAGTCTCAAGATCATTCACATTTGGAAATTTTGTTCTGGCCATTGCTGGTTTAGGGTTCTTAGAGATGCAAAAATATTTTTCGAAAACGCTCAGAGAGTGCTCAGATAGTGTTTGGAGTAAGAGAGAATGAATGTCGATGCAAAATGATTCACCTTTATAGGTTTTAGGGTTCAGGGTTTTACCATGAGTGAAGTACATCAACTAGCGTTTCGAATTCTGAGCCTTTTAAGTGACTTGCTATCGCTAGTAAGAGCAGCTATCACTAGCAGGCATGATCCCACGCTGAGCAAGTGACTTGGAGTTCAGTCTACTTACTCCTTCCATCTATCGATAGCTGACTTTGTTATCGATAACGTTTTTGGCTAGCGATTGCAACCTTTGCTCAACCAGCTTTTGCCCTGCACACAACTAGCGATAGTGAAACTCACTATCGATGGGTCAGGCTTGCAAAAACTTAAGATTTAACATTTGAACAAATTCTATAGAGCAAGATCGATATTAATCATATAGAGAGATGACAAAAATAGATTTAAATACTAATATCTGAAATTTTCTCCAAATAACTTAATTTATGGAAATTCTTCTCAAAATGATAATACATGCATTTTGAAGACACCTCTTGAGGACAAATTGAAGCATTTTCAATTTTATCCTTTAGTTTCCAAAGTTTATCTAGATCCAACATGTTTTTCAAAACATATGAATGCATTCTTACACATATGCTGATTTAAAAATTTAAATTGCATTTCAAGGAATCCACATCAGATTATACACAATTTCAACTAATCATATAGCAATCTGTTAATTAGTTCAAAGATTGATTGATAATGAAAAGGGACAACCATTCATAATCCATACAATAACTATTCATTCAAGATAAGATAAGATAAGAGGGATATCACCATAACTGCTCTTGACTAGGCAGAGGATTGCTATCGGTCATGAGAGTTGTTATCGATAGAGCTTTTGATGGCAATCATTTCAATCTTAGCTCTGTTCTGAGTATGCTAGCGATAGTGAAATTCACTATCGATTGAGCAGTCTCTTCCTTTGACATTTGAAGAAACGCTCATGTTTACCCAAGTGGTTCTGACATGCTTGGCTCTGGGTTGCAGAGATCTCTCATGTGAGATAGAATTCAAGAATCTTCCTCTTGATATATGAGGAATTCTATTTCTCCTACTTTCCTCAAGATAATTGAATGGCACTTTGTGGTAGCTCATTCTTGAGGAGGAACATACTCTTCTTGTGATTGAGCACTGCTTTTTATGATCTGAACTAGATGTTACAACAGTGGCTTTTTCCTGAGTTCTCCTTCTATATATAGATTCTGTGAATTTCTTTCCTGAATTATGAGGATCTCTTGAATTCTTTTTTGCCGCCTTAGTACCATGATGTCCATTTCTTTTAGAACTAGTCTGCACAGATAAAATACTAGATGGACGTTTTGGTACCCATTTGTACTTGGGTCCTTCATTGTTAGCTTTGAACTTTACATGTTCTTTTGGTACCCAAACAAATTTATTTCTCATTTTTGAATTTCTTCTTATGTTACATGTGTGAGAAATATGACCAGATTTACTACAATAATGGCAAATAATAGTATGATGTAAATCAGGAGGCTTTATGCCATTATGGTGATAATTAGAGGAGTACAACCTCTGATTGTTTCTTTTCAAAACATTTTTCGTCCCAAGGCATTTTCCAGCATGTTTTAAAACATCTTTGTTTTTCGAAACATGATCAGTGATAGACATAAGATTGGCTTTATCCAAATCAAAATTGTTTTTCTCAAGAATACAGGAATTGGAGTTGTATACCATAGTTGCCTTATAAGCTCCAGAGAATGATCGATCAGATTCGTTCAGGTAGATCTCTTAGTAGTCATCTTTCTCTTGTCCTCCTGTGTTTGTTGAAACTTGGAATGGTTCAATAATCTCTCCTTCTTCAATCTCTGCTTCCAATTTCTCATCAGTCATAGATATGCAACTTTGAAATTCAGATGAGCTGTCAGCACTTTCAATTTTAGCAAAATGATTAGTGACATATAAGGACTCAAGAGTATCCCAAATCGCTTTAGCACTAGAGCAAAACTTGATTTTCTGGAAATCATTTTTCAGTTAAACCTTTATGCAGAATTTGCATTGCTCTAATGTTTGAGGAAAACATTCTCTTGTCTTTTTCAGTCCAATCCTTTCTTGGTTTTAAAAACAGAATCATTTGTAAAAATATTCCACATATGATAATCAATTGATTTTATAAAATTCTTCATTCTAGCTTTCCAGAACCGAAAATCAATATTTTCAAGTAGCGGTGGAATAGTATGATCAAAACCTTCAGAAAACATAATGCACCCAAAATCAGCCATGATCTTTTCACTTGAGATCGTTTGATCCTTTAAACAAGTGACCTGTTCTGATACCAATTGAGAGTGCTGGCTGTCACCCAAGAGGGGGGTGAATTGGGTGATAGAATAATTTCGTTTAAAAAACTTTTTCTAATGTATATTGAAGGCAAGCTCTTTCAAAACTATTAAATGTACAAGAGATATATATAATGCAGATATGATGGAAACTATGAGAGATTAGGGAAGAGATAATGCACTCAGAATTTATCCTGGTTCGGTCAACCCAGACCTACATCCAGTCCTCAGGCTCCACCTGAGATTTCCTCTATCCTCTTGTTTAAACCGGGCACAAGAGAAGCCTACCACAGGTTTTACGAACACAGGTTCACCTGCCAACCTTTACAGAGTTTTAGAATTTTCTCTAAACACTCCCCCTTACTACCTGTAAGGTTACCACCCTGTTCCTAAAGCACCAAGCTTTGGAACAACCTCAAACAGTAGAGGATTTTAACAATAAGGTTCACTCTATGATCAGATTGTGATAATCACTTAAGTACAGAGTCTTATATGATAAGGAAATACAACTTCTAGAGCTTAAAGATTTGATCTATGGTTGCTCTAGCTCTTCTTTTCTAATGCGCTCATCTCGTCATTTTTGGGCTTTCTTAGTTTTTCTCTCAATCAGTGTAATCAGCAATTTTGCATAAAGCCCTGTTCCATCATTGTTTTTCGTATATGCGTTGTATGTGCATCATTCGTTCCAGATGTCTTCAAGTCTTTATATAGAGTTTGATAAATTTCTGTCCGTTGGAGACTTGAAGAACTAGCCGTTGATTATCTGCTTTAACTAATCTTGCAGAGGATAGGACAAGAGAGGCAGAGACTGTGAGTAACGTTATTCTGCTGCTACCTGCTACTGTAATTGCATGTAAGCTTTTTCAGTAGCGCTAGTATGATTTGCTATCGCTAACTTCATAGTGTATGTCCTGCACTTGAGCTGTTAGCTAAACAAGTAAACATATAATGCATAACAGGTGTTATCGCAAGCAAAGTCCATTAGCTAAATGAGACAGATAATAAATATATCAGTTAAAGAATTTTATCAAGCTTTCTCTATCGATAGACATGAGCATTATCGCTAGCAACTATGTTAGCTCATTAGACTTGCTCTCAGGCACTAGCTATCTGAATGATTATTATCTGAAGCACTTTTGTTATCGATAGCTTGACCTGTTATCGCTAGCTGATTTCCTTAGTTCAAGGACTTGGTTTATTTTTCTGCTAGCTGAGTTTATCAATGAGCTTCTAGCGATGGATTCTTTCATTAGCGATAGATATCAACTTTGTTATTTCTAAGTCTTCACTTGCTATGGCACTTTGTCTAGTAGGATAGGTTCTAATTGTAACATCCCAAAAATCTCAATAGCTCCAGAGTAGCTATTTGAGTATATTAGTAAGGAAGTTAGTAAAAGTAAATTTGGGCTTAAGAAAATAGAGTTATCAAAGGGAAATTATTATAAGATTAAGGGCCCAAAATAGTTATGAGCTTTTGGATTAAGTAAATTATATGTTCCAAAAGTTTATATGTAGCAAGATTCATGTGAAAGTTTATTATTGGGATCATGAAAGAGCTTAATTTATATGTATAGGGCATGTCACATAATCCCAAAATAATTAGCCATCTTGTTACAAATAAAGACAATTTTATTTAGCAAGTTTCCAACTAATTTTCATTTATAGGATAATTAGGACTCATGGCTTATTTTGCTACAAGAGATAAATTTTGGACTTCAAGAAGAAGCCACTTTCACCACATAAGCATCTTTTGGACGTGGCTTTGTATGGCTTATAATAAAGCCACCATTATTGAAGAAAGGACAAGTGCTTGGCCTTAAGATTGGTGTGTGCAGATTAGTGTGCGTGGCTTTTTGCATGGCACCATTCATCTCTTCATGACACATGTAGTGTCATGCAATGCTAGCTTTGCCTCCAAATTGTCATGCGGCTCCCACCTCAAGTTGATGTACTCTTGCCCTTCAAGATTGGTGTGGGCCGTCCAAGCATCATGTGCTTGCCTTCAATATTAGTATGTGGGTACGTGTCCTTTTCTTGCAGCCCTTATGACACACGGAATGCCATGCATTGATAGCCTTGCTCCCCAAGAACGTATAGCTTCCTTTACAAGATGATTTTTGCGTGGTCAACAAGAATTAATTGGCCTATAAAAAGGCATTGTGAGGAAGTAAAAGAGAGAGGGAGCTGAGTAGTCCGGGCATAGAAAAAAAAAAGAATAGAGAGACAGAGAAGAAAAGAGAGAAAAATAAAAAGAAGAAGGGAAAGAAAAAGAGAAAGAAAAATAGAGAGATAAGGAGGCATAGTTAGAGGAAGTGCTTTAGAAAGAGACTCTTCAAGAGGTAGCTTTAATTTGCAATTTTGTATGTTTTGTTTGGTTGCATGTATATGTTGCCATTTATGCTGCAGTTAGGCATGAGAATATGTAATATCCTTACTCAGTTGTTCTGCCATGATCATGTGTGAAATAGTTACAGTTTACAGTTTACAGTTTTGTAAGGTATTATTCTCATTGGCTTATTTTGCATGCTTAGTTTTTACCTTACATTATATACTAATTGTGATTATTGCTACTGAGATTTCCCCAAATCTCACCCCCTCTTTCTATGTCCCACCCATAGGACCGAGCACTTCTAGAGGAAAGGAGAAGCAAGCAGATTTCTAGCTAAGGCAAGGAGGACCCGAAATATTTTGGAGTTTTAATTAATTATCATATTTTGGTCTGTATGTATAAACTCCATAAGGAGCCTAATTAGTTTAAAGACCTGCAAAGTAGTCAAGAACATGAACTCTACTACAAGTAGAAAGTTATATCTACACATAGAAAAATTATGAGAGTTTGTGAAAACGTTTTATTGTGGCTAATATTTAGACAGGTTATAGTTTGAGTTAGGCTGTGATATTTTCCAGATAGTTAGTACTCATCCTAAGCTTTAAATCAAGTACTCATGCGTAATTTTTGGACGTGTAGATTAGGAGATATGAATTTTACAAGTTAGGCATAAAAGCAGAAAAATTCCTGCGAAATTTCAACATGCCTGGAATATAAAAAGGATTTTTCAGTAATAATGGGACCAGATTGAGCCAAGGTTTTATTATGATTATAAAGAATATTTAAAGAGCTAAAGTTGAGCTTTGAACCACTAATTTTGAGTTTATATTCAATTAATTATGAATTTTCAAAGTTAGAAGCCCAAGTGAGATATTTAAGAAAAGTTTTAAAGTTTTTGGTATTATTGGGTCTTCTAAATAGCTTTAGTGGTTCAAAATAAATCAAAGGGCTCTAAAGATTGTCCCTAGAGTAAGGTGTTATACTAACTCTAGCGATAGTGTTCTGCTACCTATCAGATTTTACTCGTTTAAATCAGAGGTAACTTACACTTATGTTTTCTATGGGTCAGTCTTCATCAAAACTTAAGATTCTAACATGTAGTGCAGTTATTCAGAGGAAGTTACCAACCAAGCTTAAGGATCCGGGAAGTTTCTATTTTCCATGCAATATAGGTACTAACTTCGCCGGAAAAGCTCTATGTGATTTAGGAGCTAGTGTTAATCTTATGCCACTTGCTGTCTTCAATCAATTGGGGCTTGGTGAGCCACGACCCACCATGGTCACACTACAATTTGCAGATCGTAGCATAGCTAAACCTCGTGGCATCATTGAGGATGTGTTGGTAAAAGTTGATAAGTTTATATTCCCTGCAGATTTCATTGTCATAGATTGCGAGGTGGATGGGAAAATCCCAATCATATTGGGACGACCATTCTTGGCCACAGCAAGAATGCTCATTGATGTTGAAAAGGGTGAAATTACCTTGCGAGTAAATGATGAACAAGTTGTCTTTAACATGTCTCAAGCACTAAGATTTCATGAGGATGAGCATAGTCAGTGTTACTTCACTGATAGGTTGGGAGATGTGATTCAAGAGGAGTATCATGAACCAGTTATCAAAGATCCTTTGGAAGCACTCTTGGTTGGACAAAAGGATTCTAAAGATGCCAAGCAGGGCAAATGTGAAGATATATTCAACATTGGAGCATTCCCTCATACCAAGTTCAAACCTTTTGAGCCACTTAAGGCCCCTAAGGCATTAAGCTATTCTTTGAAGCCATCTAGTGCGGCACCACCCATGTTTGAAAACAGTACTCTGCAACTCAATGAGAAAGAGAATCATCGACTCATTACACATGAGCATGCTAGATTCAACAAAGAGATAGAAAAAAGGCCACTATATAGAAAAATTGTTCCTAAACATTTTGAGCTGGGACAACAAGTACTTCTCTACAAATCCAAGCTAAAGTTGTTCCCAAGAAAGCTTAAATCAAGATGGTGTGGACCGTTTACTATGGTGCAAGCATCAGAGTTGGAGAATGTTGAACTTGAGAACAAGAAAGGTGAAAGGTTTCATGCTAACGAACAATGCTTAAAGCATTATTGGGGAGGAAATGTGGATTTTCTGTTATCCACTATCCACCTCAAGAACCCACCATGAGTCCAGAACAGTTAGGCTGGATGACTATAAACTAAGCGCTTCTTGGGAGGCAACCCAAGTTCTGAACTTTCCTTTTTCATTTGCAATTTTTCTTATTTTTGTAGGTAGGTTTATGTTTGGTCTTTTCTATTTTGTAGGTAGAAATCGAATGATGTGGAATCAATTTAAGGCAAGCAAGAGCAATTACTAAAGATGGAGGCAACTTGTAGTTTCAGGGAAGTAAAGTTGCTCTTGTATTATGCAAGTTATCATGAGTCTTATTGCTTTTCATATATGCAATATGATTCAGATGTTCTTAGATTAAATAAGAATGATTAAATAGTATATGAATTGCATTGGCTTGTGTGATCTTGTGCAATATAAGTATAGTTCATCATGATGGAGGAATTGATAGATTGGATACCATATCTAGGTGGCATTTAGGGAGTCAATTTCAATGTTTTAGGAGGGCAATGTGGAAATTGGGGTTATTTTGTTTTGATAGTTTAGGTAACATTTTGTTTTAGGTGACATGACCTTTTGGGATAATTACGTGACACAATTTTTTCAAAATTAGCAACCAAAAGTTTACTCAAGTGAACATGCTCTCTGGTACCGCGGCATTTTGCCAAAATGCCATGGCACTACTTATAAATTTCAATGACACGCTCTCTAGTGCCACGGCATTTTCCCAAAGTGCCATGGCACCAGAGAGAACACATATAAAGGTTGCTAAGCATGCTCTTTGGTGCCACGGCATTTTCCTAAAGTGCCATGGCACTAATTTTGCTATTTTAAAAAAAATAAAAAAAAAAATCAAATTCAAATTCAAAATTTTAAATTCTTAGATTATTTTAGTCATTTTTTTCACAAAAAAATATTTTTTTTTTCAAATTCAAATTCAAAATTTTAAATTCTTAGATTATTTTAGTCATTTTTTAAAAAAAAAATTCAAATTTTAAATTTTAAATTTTAAATTCTTAGATTATTTTTATTATTTGAAAAAAAATTCGAAAAAAATTCAAAAAAAAAATCCAATTTTGATTTCTTTCTTGTTAGTAATTAAATTAATTAAAAGAAAAAAAAAATCCCAATGCCCCATTCCCATTGACCCTAATTCATTCTTCATCCTCCTCACCATCCACCTCCTTTGTCTTAGAGTCAAGCATTCCCTCCTTCAAGACTTATCAAGGGGAGTATTAGCTTACTTTTCCTTATCTTTTTACCTCTCTCATATGTGTCTTATTGTTTTATTCACATTAGGGACAATGTGAATTTTAAGTGTGGGGGAGGGGTTGAAAATCATGCTTGCATTTCTTGTTCTTGTATGCAATTGAAAATGAATTTGTTAAAATTGAAATGAGTGCATTGCTTATGATTGATTTAGATTTTGAGCTTTTACCCATCTTTGAGAATGGCTATAAAATCAATTAAATATTATAATAGGAAGAATGTTTCAACTAAGCCATATGCTTTAGCCTTTTGTATAAATTTTGAGATGAACCTTGAAAAAAGGAGTAGTTTATAACAAGGCAAACAAATGGTTAATTTATGAATATTTTGATTCCTAATTCCTCTAGGAAATTTGACTATCTTGATTGATTTAGTTGTTTGTTTTAGGATATGATTCAGGTTATAAAAAAAAAAGAAAAAAAAAGTGTGAAAATTTTTTTTGGTTACATAACTCCACTGGCCTTTCTAGACTTAACTTAGTAATCGGGGGCACTTCATAACCAATGTTGGCACTCGCGTCAAACGGTTAAGTCAAAGAGGGTTAAGAGTTGGGCTAAAAGCCTCTTGAGATAATGTTGGAGTAACTGAGTAACCGGTGCTGTACCACCCATGTGCAGGGTCGTGTCAAAAGGGGACCTACAACAACTCAAGATTGAAAAAAAAAGAAGAAAAAAAAGAAGAAGAAAAAAGATAGCATGAGGATCCTTTTTGTGTTGAATGCATACTGGATTAATTAAGAGAACTTAAATTTTCTATAGGAGTTAGGAAGCATAGTATTTCTTTATTAATCATATTAGTGTACTTGTTATGCTCTGTTCCTTTGATCAAGGTGAGTTGATGGATGATTACAATTGTTTAAAGTTCTTGGCTTGGTGATTCATTCTGATAAATCATTAACTGAAATAATAACTGATAGCAATACCAAAGTGTGGGGGTGTAACACTCTTTGTTTAAAGATTTCATATGCATTGCTCTTTTTATTTGAAATGTGATTTTCTTTTGCTTGAGGACAAGCAAATGTGCAAGTGTGGGGGTGTGATGACTCCCCATTTAACATTGATTTAGGGCTTATTTAGAAGATATTTGGGGAGTCATCAATGCTAATTAAAGGAATTTTGAGAGCTTTTTAGAGCAAATTATGTAAATTTGTCATATAAGCTTAATTTAATTACTTTTGAAATAAATATGACAATTTATTAGAAAATTTGATTGGCATGATTACCTCACATTTATGCATGATTTTGATAGGTACAAATGGATATTCTAAGCTAGGAAGGAGAAGAAAAGCAAAGGAAAAGATTGGAGAAAGCTGGAGTTTAATTGCTGAAAATTGCTGGAAATTGCCTCTGGTGCCATGGCACTGCACTTGAGTGCCATGGCACGGCGCGAAAATCCCTAAAAATTCTGACTCCGCACAGATTCGTTTTTTATCCTTTTAAAACACCTAGGGCATGAAAATTAGAGGAGAATCAGCCTCCTTTGAACCCTACACTACTACAAAAAGCCCTTTTTATGTCACCAATTAACGTCACCTATTTAAAAATGTGACATTGAAAAGGAAGGGGTTCATTCAGGAGAGAAACAACGTCACACTTAAAATTAAGTGTGATGTTGAAACTTTTCAACGTCACACTTAATTTTAAGTGTGACGTTGAAAAGAACTTTCCACGTCACACCAAATTTTGGTGTGACGTGGAAAATGTTTCAACGTCACACCAAAATTTGGTGTGACGTTGAAAGTGGTTTTCCACGTCACACCAAAATTTTGGTGTGACGTGGAAAACGTCCCCTCTTTTTTTTTTCAATTCCCCTCCATTTTTTTCATTTCGCGCCCCCCTCCAAAACAAAAACCCCCAGCTCTAGCTAGCTCTCCCCCCACTCCCCGGCCCCAGCCCCGTGCCCCCAGCTCCCACCCCCCCGTGCCCCCAGCTCCCCCACCCCCCACCCCCAGCTCCCCCATTCCCTCCCCCCACAGCTCCCCCCAGAGGCCCTCAGCTCCCCCACCCCCCCGTGCCCCCAGCTCCCCCACCCCTTCTGCCGCCACCCCCACCCACAGCTCCCCCACCCCCAACCCACAGCTCCCCCTCCCCCCCGTGCCCCCAGCTCCCCCACCCCTCCTGCCGCCACCCCCACCCACAGCTCCCCCACCCCCAACCCATAGCTCCCCCCTAGCGGCCCACAGCTCCCCCATCCCCCTCCAGCTGCAGCGCACGCAGGTTCGTGTCTTCTTTTCTTTTTTCTTTTTTTTTTCTGGTAATTAAATATGCAATTTCTATCGGGTTCTTTTTTTTTACTTGTTCAAAGTTTTTTTTCAGCTCTGTTTTCCTATCGGGTTCAGCAATTTCAATCGTGCCTCCGTCCGCAGCTTCACTTCATCCAGGTTCCTTCTTTTCCTTTTTTTTTCCTGATAATTAAATCTGCTGCCTTTTTTTTCTCAATTATAAATTGCAAAAAATGCCATAGAATATTTAATGGTTTTGTAAGTCTTGTAAATTGGTCTGCCATAGAATGTTTAATGTTCAATTGTAAATTGGTTTGCAAATGCTGTTACGTTGTAGTTGTTGCAAATATTACATACTTGCCAAAATGTTTTATAAGTCTTGTAAATTGGTTTGCTATTGGTTTTTGTTCTCAAATTGCTGAAGATTTATTTTGTCTAATGGATCTTGTTGCTACTAAAATCGTCGTGAATTTCGTTGCATTGTTGCTTGTTTCTTTGTTGCATTTTACTTGCTGGTTTTGCTGCTATAAATCACTTCAAATTACTGGAGTGAAATTGGATTGTAAATGTAATTTTTGGATGTCACATTTACAAGAGGAGGCTTTGCCAAATTTTTTAAAAAATTTGCATGAAGTGAAGATATGCATAGCATGCCCATTTCTTCCCAATAATGTAGTGAGATAAACTTGACTAGTTTGTTGGAAATGGCATAGGTTTAATAGAATGGATCGTAGTTGGATGCATGCATTGAGAACCACTAAAAAGTATTAGATTGGTGTGGAAGAATTTATTGAATTTGCCAAAAGAAACGTGTCCAGTAAGAATGGTATGTATCTTTGCTTTTATGTGAAGTGTGCAAATGCTTATCATAAGAGCATTGATGATATAAGGGATCACCTTCTTTGTGATGGGATTAATCTCCATTATAAGAAGTGGCTTTGGCATGGGGAATTGGGAAGTACCGTACATGCATGCCCGTCACAAAATGTAGAAGCAACGGTGGATGATGTTTGTGATGATGGAATGGACGAGATGATTAATGACGTTGGGGCGGAGTCATTTTCTGTGGTCCATGAGTTCGACAAGTTGATGAGTGATGCAGAGACACCGATGTTCCCGGGGTGTACTAAGTATACTCGGTTGACCGGCGTCCTGAAATTGTTGAAAATAAAGACAGAAAATGGGTGGGCAGACGCGAGTTTCTCACAGATGCTTGAAGCTTTGAGTGATATGTTCCCGGCAGGCAATGTGCTTCCGAAGCGTATGTACGAGGCTAAAAAATTTCTAAGCATGATGGGCATGGAGTATAAGAAGATACACGCTTGCCTTAATGATTGCGTGTTATACAGGAAAGCGTATGAAGGCTTAAAAGAGTGTCCAAAATGTCATACTTCGAGGTACAAACCGAGGAAATATGCCGTTGGTGATGATGATGGATCAAAGAAAGGGGTACCTTTGAAGGTAATGTGGTACCTTCCAATTGTTCCACGGTTTAAACGCTTGTTTACAAATGAGGCAGAAGCAAAGAAACTGAGATGGCATTGTGATGAGAGAATCTCCGATGGAAGATATCTCCGGCATCCTGCTGATTCTCCTCAATGGAAGAAGATAGATTCCATGTTTCCTGAATTTGGTGGTGAGCCGAGGAACCTTCGTCTCGGACTGTGTACGGATGGTTTCAACCCTTTCGGGAGTCTCAGTAGCACACATAGTGCTTGGCCAGTTTTGCTGGTCATTTACAACCTGCCGCCTTGGTTGTGCACGAAGCGCAAGTATGTGATGATGTCAATGATGATTTCAGGGCCGAAACAGCCTGGTAACGATATCGATGTCTACCTGGCACCTTTGATTGAGGACTTGAAGATGTTGTGGGAGGAAGGCGTAGATGTGTTTGATGCTTACAGGCAGGAGACATTCAAGTTGCGAGCTATGTTGTTTACCACAATAAATGACTTCCCTGCATATGGCAATCTTTCTGGTTACAGTGGGAAGGGTTTTATGGCATGCCCTATATGTGAGTCTGACACACACTGCCACTATCTCAAACACGGAAGAAAAACCATCTACCTCGGTCACAGGAGGTTTCTTGATCTGTTCCATCCTTACCGTAGACTAAAGAAGTGTTTTAATGGCTCATCTGAGTACCGATCTGCTCCGACCCCCTTAACCGGGGAGGAAGTTTACCGCCGTGTTGAGAATGTCAATATGGTATTCGGTAAGAAACAGAAGACGAAGACCGGTTATGAGAAGATTATTTGGAAGAAGAGGTCCATCTTCTTTGATCTACCTTATTGGTGATATCTCGATGTGAGGCACAGTATTGATGTGATGCATGTGGAGAAAAATGTTGGTGATAGTCTTGTTGGGACACTGTTGCACATACAGGGGAAGACAAAGGACGGACTCAATGCTCGATTAGACTTGGTTGAAATGGGCATAAGACCACGGTTGCATCCTATAGTCAGTGAAAATGGCAAGAGGGCTTATATGGAACCTGCTGCTCATACACTTTCTAAAGAGGAGAAAAAAAGTCTGTGTGAGTGTTTGAGTGGGATCAAGGTTCTGCAGGGTTATTCCTCCAATGTTAACAGACTTGTGTCTATGAATGATTTGAAGTTGGTGGGAATGAAGTCGCATGATTACCATGTATTGATGCAACAATTCTTACCAATTGCTATAAGAGGCATTTTGGAAGATGATGTCAGGATGACCATAACAAGACTGTGTATGTTTTTCAATACGATCTGCAGCAAAGTCATCGACACTGAAAAGCTCGACGAGTTGGAAAATGAGGGTTATGTTATATTGTGCCAACTAGAGATGCTCTTTGCTCCAGCATTTTTTGATATTGTGGTGCACTTGATTGTTCATTTGGTAAGGGAGATAAGGCTGTGTGGCCCTGTTTATCTAAGGTGGATGTACCCGTTCGAGCAATTCATGAAAGTATTGAAAGGGTATTCCAAGAACCCACATCGACCTGAGGCATCAATTGTTGAAAGATACATAGTTGAGGAGGCAATGGAATTTTGCAAATCGTATCTAAAAGGGGTTGAGGAAAACCCCCGACATGAAGATGGGATCGGTAAGGGGGTACGTGGCGTCAAAGTGAAGACTATACGCCGTGAAGAGGTGTTACAAGCACACCTATACATATTGAATAATATGGAAGAAGTGCAGCCTTATTTGGATGAGCATAAGAGGATCCTGAAAGAAAAGAACCCGAAAAGAGTGACATGCAGCTTTTAACGAGCATAACAGGACATTCATTAGGTGGTTCAAAGAGAAAGTTGAAAAGGAGACCGGTGGGCCGGATACAATAAGATGGTTAGCAGAAGGGCTTCATTTTGAGGTTGTTACTTGGGGCTCTTTTGACATAAATGGCTATTCTTTCTACACTAAGGCTCAGGACAACAACAGCACCATGCAAAACAGTGGCGTGGTGGTGGTAGCAGAAGCGATGCACTTCTCCAGTTCGAAAGATAAAAACCCACGATTGGCTTCCATGGCATATTATGGGGTAATTGAAGAAATTTGGGAAGTTAGTTACACCAAGTTCAAAATTCCAATCTTTAAATGCAAGTGGGTTAACAATAGTGCAGTTGGAGTTGATCCCCACACTGGTATGATCTCAATTGATATTCACAAGGTTGGGTACAGAGATGAGCCTTTTATTTTAGCAAGTCACGCAAAACAGGTGTTCTATGTAACAGATCCCGCAAATAAGCAATTGTCCATAGTGTTGCAAAGTAAAAAGCAAAAGGACCGCGCTCCCACTTTAGATCTAGATGAGATACCACCTTTGTGCGCAGGACCACTTGAACCAAGTGAATTTGAATTGATAGATGATGATGATGACCAATTTGCCTCTAGAAATGATCATTGTGAGGGGATATGGGATAACACATAAAGTGAGAACCTTTTTGAATTATCATGTATTAAGTACTGTTATTGTTTTTATTTTGTTTTTGTGAAAGTTATTGCCTTATACTGACTCATCACATCTTTGATTTGTTAACAGGTACATCATGGAGGATGATTCTAACAATCAGGGACAAAACAATCCCCCTCGAAGAAAGAAAAGAGGTCCGACGAAGCTTACTGACATTGTTGTTCATCATGGGACAAATGTGCAGCCTATCCATGTGGAATTTGACGAGGACATGAATCCTATCAGGGAAATTGGCGCGACTTTCGTGAGCTACGTCAGTTTTGTGGCAAGGAATCGAGTAAGCATATTGGTTGATGATTGGAGGGAAGTCCAAAAAGACATTAAGGATCAATGTTGGTCAGATATCTTGGTATGTTTTATCATTATCTATCTGTTTGTTCCTAATATGCATGTATTTGTTTGTTTAGTTACTCAACTGATGTGTATTTTATTCTTACTCTTTGCAGCAAAATTTCGATGTCCCAAACACCGAACAGTTTAGGGATTTTCGGTTGAACGAAGCGCGCAAGATGTGGAAGAATTTCAAGACTACCCTGACTAAAGATTACATCAGGGGGGACAAGATGGATCAAGATCCCTGTCAGACCTAACCCTCTGTTGACCCGGAGACTTGGAAGACGTTTGTTAAGAAACGATTAGATAAAAAGTTTGAGGTTTGTATAGATCTTTTACTTTGCTTCAAAACTGAATTTTAACATATTATATTAGTTAACTAACTTAGTTTAATTTTCACAGGAGAAAAGCCAAAAACAAAAGGAGCATCAAGAAAAGAATATCTACAAGCACACAATGTCTCGGGGGGGGGGGGGGTTACAAGTGGGTCGAGAAAAAGTTGACCGAGAAATATATTACAGAAATGGAGGAAGCAGCACGGTTCGATCCTACCATTGTTGTAGAGCCTCCGCCGCCCTTCTCACGTCATACGAAATGGTCTGAGGGAAGGAAGAATAAAGAAGGAACATTTATCAATCCGGAGGTTGAAGCAGTTGCAAATAGGATTGTAAGTATTTTACTTGGTTGTTCATTCATTTAACTTGTGGTTTTATAGCAAATTACCACTTATGATTTTCCGGTCATTGTAGAGCGAACTTGAGCAGCAGGCTACCCAAGGGTCCTTCACACCTTTTGGGAGGATGGACATCCTGGCCACGACAATTGGGAAGCCCGATCACCCCGGCCGAGTACTTGGGGAGCCCAGGACTGTAGGGTTTGCCAAGTATTTTGGCCGCAAATCCAAATACAACCGAAGAAAATCTACTGAGGAGATTGTGACTAAGGCTCGGGCGGAGATGGAGGCCCAATTGGAGGAGCGGTTTGCTTTATCCCAACAGCAGATGGCAGCACAATTCGAAAGTCAGGTGGCGGCGCAGCTCCAGGAAGCTCTTTTGGGTTATATGGGGGAGCAGATCCGTGCGCAGATTGAGGCACAGGTTAGAGCGTCTACTATACAGCTTGGAATCTCATCAAATTCTTCTCAACAAAGACAGCAGGTTTGAGCATCTACTATATATTTTAATTACCGAATTCTGGGTTTGTCAATTAGAAAATTACACTCACTCTGTATAATATCATCTCCTGTAGGAGTCCCCCGCTACAGGAGGTCCAAGCGGCAAAGACAGCTGCAATCACACTATGCTGTTAGGATCAATTCGTGAGGACCAATCAAATCCCACACCAGACAATGACCCTGAAGTTGGAGAGGAGTGTTATCTCCATATCGATGTCCCTCGCCTGCGCTCGGTCGCAAAACCTCTCCAGTTCCCGAACGCCTCCTTCATACATAATAAGCGTATTCCGGAGGACCAAGTGAAGGTATCTGTTACAAATGTTCAAAAGAATGAGAGGGGTTCAGCTATACCTTTTAATGATAGCGAAGTAACCAGACTAGGCGATGCTATCGGGGCATTCATCTTGTGGCCAAGACGACTTGTACACAAGACTCAACAAAAGGTGCCGGTTAATGTGGTATGTACACTTAATTTTTGAGATTGCTTGTTTTAATATATTATAGCATGTAAGAATATATAACACTGATTTTTTCATCACCTACAGGTCTTTCCAGATAAATATCCTTCTCTCCAACTCCTGCAGGAGATGCAACCAACTTTGTAATCCACATCCATTAGGATGCCTCCAGGAGTAGTCAGTCCAGATCGTACATATGAATTTGCGATTGATAGTGACAGAGATATCATGGAGTTTTTGACAATGGACTGTATTGACCTCGCCTGGCTCGAATTAGCGACTATGTAAATTACTATTACTATTTATGTCTCTGCAATATTTGTACTTCTATCATTTTATAATTTCAATTATTTTACGATAGGTACTTCCACGAGCTATGCATCCAATTAGGCACAGAACAATACAGATTCCTCAGTCCATTGGCCTTGGCGAGGAGAGATGATTTCAACAACAAGGCGAACCAGCTGAGATATGAGGATGAGATGCGGGCTTATGTCATACATCAAATGTCAATGAATCGGGGATCTATCTATTTTGCGCCTATTCTTCAAGAGTAAGTGTGATTATTACCTTTTGCCAAATTTTCATCATCTGCACATTTACAAATGTTTTGTTTCCGTGTGGACTTAATATTTTTAATGTCTTTCAGTAAGCACTGGTCATTAGCTGTCATTTGCCCCAGACAACATCGTTTGGTTTGGTTTGACTCCTTGAGGCATAATATAACCTCCTATTATAAAACTCTTTTATCGAAGTAAGTAGTTTTAATGACTTTTTACTTTGGGTTAAATAAATTATTTTCATGTATACGTGCTAATTTTGGTTCCATTTCAGGGGCATTTAACAATGGCATTTTGTGGAAGATACCGATGAAATGAATAATCCCATCATGGTACAAAGACCTAAAGTAAGTATTTTGATTTAAATTCCTTCAATGTTAGTCAATTGAGATATTATTTACTTTGTTATTAATTTATATTATTTCCTTTGATTTACAAAGTGGGTATTATGTCATGAAGTATATGTGTGACATTATTGAGAGTGACCGTAGCGGATCCTTCCCAAAGGTATAAATTCTTATCTATAGCTTATTATATGATTCATACAATTAATACATATATATATATGATGTTTAATCTAACTTTGTATTGATCATAGTATCCATTATTGTTGCAGTTTTATAACCGAATCGACGAATTTACAGTCGAAGACATTGATGCGATTCGTGAACGTATTGTTCAATTTTTCCTTTTATTTTTGATTATGTAACAATCTGAATCAAAATTATGTGCTGGTGATCTTTCGTTTCATTCGATTCAACTTATTTTCTTTGGTCCGGCCTATGTTGGTGATTGTATAGTAGTGATGGCATTTTACTGTTATGCTCTGTACATTGCTTGGAACTTGAATTTTGTGTATATTGTATTATCTGTTGACCTGCATTTAGACATTTGCAATGTATGTATATCAACGGGGAATAGAAAAATTAAAAACGTTTTTTTTTAAAAAAAAAGAAACAACGTCACACAATGTAAGATGTGTGACGTGGTTTCCAGGAAACCATGTCACACATAAATATTATGTGTGACGTGGTTTCTCCGAGCAACTTACAACGTCACACATAATATTATGTGTGACGTTGTTTCTCTGACTTTCTACGTCACTTGTTTATGTGACGTTAAAAGTCCATTTTTCATGTCACTTGATTCAATGTCCCCTGAAAAAGTGACGTGGAAACCCCCAAAATTTGTGACATTAAAAGTACTTTTTGTAGTAGTGCTAGAACCCTTTGGAATCATTAGACTCATCGGTGCACACATCTTTGGAGCTAGGGTTTGCAAAATTGGAGGTTGAGAAGCAAAATTGGAAGGATTTATTGCCCACGGTGATAGATTCTTCTTGTTTTCTTCCATTCTTTGTTACTTTTGTGAATTAAACATGGGATTTCTTTGTATTTGTTGGTTTAATTCATTCATGAGTAGCTAAATCGTTTGTTCTAGGATTGATTCAAACCTTGTATGGATTGAAACCTAATTGTTTCCTTTTCTTTTAGAATTTAATGACTATTTATGTTGATTTATCTTGTTCTTAATGCCTCTAATTGACTGATCACCCTTTAGAGCGATTTGTTCATTTAAATTATACTCGAGAGAGATAGTTTAGACGTAGAACTAGGGTAAATCAGACTAGACTTGAAGTTTAAATCAACTAACGGATGGTTTGTCGGGTAGAATAGAGATATATCTATCGACCTAGTTTTGTCAGATTAAGGTTGGCTCTTAAGGCATACTTTTATTAATTTGTAACAAGAGATTGAGCAAGTTAATGAGAAGTATAGAATTGATTTTGACTCGAGAGAGCGTTTCAAGTACTTTAGAATCTTAGGCAAATATAAATTGTCATTTGAAGACTAAAGGAAGGGAAATTAATTAGGGTTCATGAAATACAATGGTGAGAATTAATCCTAGGCCTAGTTAATTGATAAATTAAATCTTTCTTGTTTGTTTCTTTATTTTTATTTTAAAATTAGTTTTCAAAACCAGTTTCTAAAAGAATTTGATTTGTTCAACTTAATTAAGTTTATTAGCCTGTTGTTTGATTGGGGTTTTAAAACAAATCTCTGTGAGACGATAATTTATTACTACGTTACGATCCGTACTCTTGAGAGTGAACACCCCTGCAGAGGCGACATTTAGAGGTTGCCGCTAATATTGCCACTTAAATCTTTGAATATCATACATTTAATTTCTCAACAATAAATAAAACTTTTTTATTTTCTCAATAAAATATTTAACATTTTATAATATTAAATGTATCTATTTATATTAATATATTAAATATGAATTTACATATTATCAAATATATGCATATAATATATATAGATATTTAATTTTGTAGTAATATGATGTGAATTCATCATAGTTCAAATGATAATAGGCTTCACAATACAAGAGCAAAGAGATTAGGGGTTCGAACCTTGGAGGACACAATTGAAGGTGCAATTTAAAGGTAATGGAGGTGTGATGTGGCATTGGGTAATGATGATGTGGTGGCATGTTGTGGCATTTGGCAAGTGGCAGGAGGGTGGATGATGTGACAAGTGGGTGAGGGGCACCACATCATCATCCATGTGGCAATGGGTGCTGATATGGCTTTATGCTTTTTATTGGGAAACTTAGGGAGAGTGACCAAGGAAAAAATTAATTATTCCTAAGTACCTTTTAAAATTTTTTAGGTAAAATGAATACATACATTTTGATTTTCAATATTCTTATAACAGATATAATGAAATAAAATAATTTTTTAGTTTATTAATTAAGTTTCATTTTATAGAGATCGGGAGAGAAGTGGAGAGAGAAAGTTGGCAGAGATAGTCAATTAGTTAGAAGAAGAAACATTTGAGATATGGGGAGATTTAGAAGATAGGTAATTTAATATATTTATTTTTTTGTCCTTCTAAATAATTAATTAAATAATTTTTTTTGCTCTTCATATCTCAACTGTTTCTTCTTTTAACCAATCAACTATAATCAAATCTGATGACATGAAATTTTTCAATCTAATTTGACAACCTAAAAAAATTAATTACCACAAAAAAAATTAAATTTCATCTTTTTAATGTTTTCGTATTTTACAAGTTGAAAAAAATATTTTTATCAATTAGTTGATAATTTTAAAATGCTAAGTTATATTAAAAATTCCACTTAAGACCTAATTTGTTTATTTGTGATTGGTCAGGTCACAAATGACGTGGTGCAAGGCCACAATGTTACATTCAAGAATTTCTCTATTTTAATATTAATGGGATAGAAAACACATAAAAATTCCTTGGTCATTTGTTTATAAGCCAAGTCATATGATTGAACAAATATGAATGGATTCATGGAATGATGAAAAACAAAATTTCATTTTATAAAAAAGTATTTAAGAAGAAAAAAGTATGCAGATGCACACATGAGTGTATAGATGTGAATGAATAATTTTAGTCAATTTTTTATTTTAATAATATTGTTGTGATCCTCTTAATTGATTGCGTTAAAATTTTTTAGGTAAAATGAATGCATACATTTTGATTTTGAATATCCCTATAATAGATTTAATGAAATAAAATAATTTTTAATTTATTAATTCATCAATTTCATTTTATAGAGATCGGGATAGAAGGGGAGAGAGAAACTGGGCAGATGTTCGCACCGCAAGTGCACGGGTCGCGCCAAGTAATAAAGTGATAAGTAAAGTATTGTTCCCACGAGAATTTGGTTCCAAAACCCGGTCAAGTAGCGATTATAACACTTTTGCCCAATTTGAGTGAGAAAAATATCACGAGTGGAAGGAAGCTAATTTTAAAATAAAATAAAATAAAAACAAATAATTCATGGACTTCAAGGATGCAATTAGGACCTAGGATTATTTATCCCCATTGTATTTCAAAAGCACTCAATTAATTCCCAACTATATTTGCTTCCTAATGATATATTATGCTAGCCAAGGATACTAAGTTACCCATAAGTGCTCTCTCATGTCTCCAAATAGGTGCTTAGTTCAATGAATTCTTTGATCTCTCAAATGAATAATTGAACCCCCAATTCTCATTTCAAATCCCATATGGCTATGTGAGGTTAATGAGTATATCTCTATCTCATTAACAAAACCATCCATTCAACATCAAATTTCAAGTTCTTACACAATTTTACCCAAGTTCTACACTCAACCTAGCCCTCTCAAGCATCAATCAAGTGAACCCAACAATCTCATTGGTGGCCAATCAACAAGAAGCATTAAGCATGGAGTAAAATCAACATAATCATACCATTAATCACAAATAGAAAGGGAAATGAGTACTTAATCCATACAAGAGTTCAAAATAACCCTCGAGCAAAGTGTTTAGCTATACATGTTCAAGAAACCCAAAGGAAAATACATAAGAATCAGCACAAATATTGAACAAGAAAAAGGAAAGGAGAATGGAGAAGAAAAACCAAGATGTGAAGCCAAAATGTATTCCAATCTTCAAATCCTAGCTCAATCTCCACCAAAATCCTTGCCCTAGCACACCACAAAACTCCCAAGAAGGCCCCCAAAATCCAGAATGTCGGCCAATGTGAAGTGGGAGGGTTTATATTGGAGAAACCCTAAAATTTCGTCACTTTTCGCAGCACAGCATTTTGCTGTCAAGATGGAGCGCCTAGGCGCTAGTTGGAGCGCCTAGGTTCTCATCCTTTCTGCCTTTGATTTCTGCGATGAGAGCCTAGGCGCTAATTCTAGAGCCTAGGCGCTTCTCCTCTCTGCCTCAATACTCTGTTTCATCATTTGGTCATGGCCTAGGCGCTGATTCTAGCGCCTAGACGCTGCTTGGTTCTGTTTGTTAAATTTCTTCATTGTAGAATGATTTTTCTATGAGTGTCTCTCCCCTAAAATGTCTTTAGAGCTTGGTAAAGTGCCTAGAATCAATCGATCATTTCAACAAAATATTCCTACAAGAATTGCATAAAACAACATAAGAAACTAACTAGAAATATGATCAAAATATACACAAATGAACAATGATGTGCAACCAAAAATCAAATAAACATTTTCCTATTTTGAGTATCCAAAATATGTATAAATATATCTATGAGTGAATGATTTGAGCCTTTCGTAATACGCCTTAGGGTTCAAATGCAAAATATTATTTTTACCAAGGATTGCACTATAGTGGTGCGATCCCGGATCGTCTCTCAAGGAGCCTAATGAACTATCCTAGGGAAACTAAATGCAATGAAAGCTATAAAAACTTGGGGAATAAGAGTAGGAATTTTTGGTGTTTTTCATAAAGGGAATTAAAGACTTGTTTTTGGTATTTTTAGGATGAATATGAATGGTTAATGGAATGCGAATGATGGGATGCTCTCTTGGTTAGGGTAGACATGTGGCAAGCATATACTTCACACTCTTGGGGAATTAAGGGATAATTGGACCAAGCTCATGCAAGTAATAAACAATTAGTCTTAATTGAAGGAATAGGTCGGTGACAACCCACTCAACCTCAATAGACCAACTGGGTTAATTATAGTCTAACATTAACTAGAAATAGGTTCCAATAGATAGAATAACTTGGGTCCCATCCAAATTACTCAATATCCTTCGAATCCAATAACTAATCAAAATTAGCTTATAATCAAATCCTCATACGTATAGAACTTTGTCCAATTATGTCATGCGATTGTATTGAATCAATAGTATTGTTTCTTAGGTGAGATTAATTGATGGAATTACTTAATCATGCAAAGAAGAAACTCAACATCAACATGCTCAAACCCTATAAATCAACCAAAGGACATAATCAAGATAAAATAAATGGACTAAATCACCACACACAATGATAGGTAATAAAATCAACAAGTACTCATGAAGATAATGTCAATTGAAAGATAGATGGAACCAACTAGATCCAATACAACACAAAGGTGAAATTCAACAATTACATAGCCTATAGTCTCAACATAATTGAAATCCAAACATAAGAAAAACAAATGCTCAAGGAAATAGATGGAAATCCATGGCTACATAATTGGAACTAATGAAAAACTCCCCTAGAGTGGAAGAATAGCTTGCTTCACATCATCCCGTCGTCCAAGAGAGCACCGAGCCGGATTAGTTCTTCATAGAGGAGGAGAAATCACCTGAGAGGATCTGTAACTCGAACTCCATGGTGAACCGATGAAGGATTGTGGAATGGAGGAAGGAATTGGTGGAAGAGATTAGAGAATTGGTGTATTGTTATGTGTATTTTCGTGCTCTCCCTCCTAGGCACACTAGGCAACATATATATAATCCAAATTGGCCTAAGATCTCCTATTTTGACTAGGATTATCAATTAGGAAAGGATTGGGGAAGACCTAATCACTCAAACTTCAAGAAACCTAGTCAAGATAGGAAATAGTGAGTAGGATAATTAATTAGGAAACTTCCTAACCCCAATCAAGCATAGGGTTGCCTATTCTTGTAGAAATAACAAATAGGAAATATTTTAAGCAAACCCAATCAATCAATCAACCAATCCTAGTTGAAATATAGGAAGTTTCTTATTCTTGTTGATTTTACCAATTAGGAAGGATTATAGGCCAATCCATTAGGCCCAATCAATCAATCCAATTTCCTAATTAGTAATTTCTTGTTGTGTAGAATTTCCTTTTTCTTGTAGAAGTTTCCTATTTTGTTTTCTTTTTACTTTGACCTTAATTCTTTGCACCTACAATGGAAATTTTAAGCACATGTGAAGTATTTCAAGTCCATAAAAAAATAAATGCATGAGTTAAATGCATAATATGCTCAAATTATAATGAAAATGCAATTAACTCTCTAATCTTGGACCCTAAGTATAAAAGTGTCTAAATCCCCATTTAATAGCTTAGAATAAATGCAAATTTCCTATAATTAGTGGATAAAAGCATGTAATAATCAAGTGCAATCAGTGAATAAAACTCAAGGAAAATATGCTGAAATTATATGAATTCTTGGAAGTTATCAGCAGAGAAAGTCAATTAGTTAGAAGAAGAAACATTTGAGATATGGGGAGATTTAGAAGATAGGTAATTTAATATTTTTTTTTGTCATTCTAAATAATTATTTTTTAAAAGGTCTTTAATTAGGAGTAATTAATTTTTTTTATTGGTCTATCTCCCTAGTTTCCCTTTTTTTATTTTTTTATTTTACACTTTCAACGGGGACATTTATTGCCGCTGAAAGTCCCTTCAGCAATGACTTTTCAAGTCGAAGCCAAAACTTTTAGCTACAATCGCTCTCTCGGTGACTTTGTGGCAACAAAATGTCACGTTGAAAGTCGATTTTTTGGTAGTGTATGGTGTCTCTAAGCTACATATTGCTTTCCGTTTTACTTCAAGTGTGTATGTTTGTTCTTGTGCACTTGCACTCATTACGTTTTCGTTATTAGTAGAACATATTCGCACTGAAACAAAAAGTATCTTGTAATAAGTACGTATCCAAGGGTGTGTGTGTATTTCCCTGCATTTTCTCGCTTCCGATGTTTTAATGATGAGGACGAAAAAGAAAAAAAAAAGCTTCATTTAAATTTTGATTCAAAATTATTAAATTATTATTAATTAATAATATGGCTAAGGAGTCTAAAGCTTAAAATTCTGTCTCTATTGTAATTTCAAGTTCCCCCATAGGAAATGAGATAATTCTCTTTTGGGTTCCACACACGAAGTTTTGGTTCAAATAGTAACTCGATTCTTGACACTCAATCTCGCAAGTCAATTGAACAGCACTCAAATACTATTAAAATGTATAAATATATAGCTCAAAATAATATCTTTTTAGGTAAAAAGCTCTTTGTCTTGATGTCACTCCTTAGTCATTGTAAGAAAGGAAAATTAATTAACTTTAGCAGCAAAGTTATGTTGCTAGACAATTAGAAAGTATTTTTTGTTACGGACTATGGGTCAGTTTTGAGTCAACTCAGGGGTCAACTTGGTTAGAAATAAAATATTAAAAATAATTTAAATTCTGATCATACCATCCATTAAATACTAAATATCAATTCACTACCTTGAATCACTAGCAAAATAATCATATATTATCCAACATTTTTAATAATTTATTTATTGATATTATATCATCAATCCACCGCCATATATAATTACACCAAAATCACTAATCACTAAATATTCTATTAAGAAAAATATCAAACTAGATAAATGATTACAAAATATTCATACTCATTGACAAATCCTTAGATTTGTATTGTTTCACTATGTTAAAAATGAGGCGTTTAACATATTTAAGATGCAATTTTGGTCCATATGAGCTTATTGAACATCATAGGCCTTTAAGTGGAATCAACATGAAAATAAGGTTAATTAGCCATAATTAAATATTAGTTTGTATTAATTAATTTTTAGGGATTTTTGGTCCTTGTTTATTGCAATTTTATTTGTAGGGTTGCCCAATGACCAAAAGAAGAAGTTTGCATGAAGAAATTGGCCAAATCAAGGAGGGCGTTGCGGAGAAGAAAGCGAGCGAAAGCACAAAATTCTGTCTAGCTCAATGCAGCAAGCAAAAGTGCTCATTGTAGCGAGAAAGGCAGAGTTGGAGCCGAGCCTTTGTGCTTCTTGCTGCAGTGAGCAAAAGTGCTAGTTGAAGTGAGAACGCGCTATCAGATGTGCTATTTTGCTGATTTTTCAGGTTTCCATGGAACCCATTGACAAATCTCTGATTTGTATGGTTTTTATATGCCTAATTTGAGGCAATTAACATGATTGAGATGCAAGTTTGGTCCAATAGTGCTTAATTGAATGTCTTAAACTCTCAAGTGAAATTATTATAAAATTAGGATTAATTAGCCATAATTGTAGATTAATTGTATTGATTAATTTATAGGGCTATTTGATCCTTGTTTAGTCTTGTTTCCACTTGTAGGGTCGCTCGGGACCAAAAGAGGAAGAAGTTTGCATGAAGAAATTGGCCAAATCGAGGATCGAGTTGTGGAGAAGGAAGCCAGCAAAGGCACAAATTCAGCCCTAAAATTCTGTCTATCTGGCTGCAGCTAGCAAACCTTCTGGCTGCAGCGAGCCAGACAAAGAGTAAGGGGTCGAGACTCTGTACTCTTGGCTGCAGCGAGCAAACCTTCTGGCTGCAGCGAGGCAGACAGAGAGTAAGGGGCTGAGCCTCTATGCTCCTGGCTGCAGCGAACAAAAGTTCTGGCTGCAGCGAGAACGCGATTTTTCTGATGCGAAATTTTGCTGATATTTCGGGTTTTTAGGGTTCCAAATGAGTAGATCCGAGCTTGAATGACCTAGACCCGACTTCCTCACATATATTTCGAACTAGCACCTCAGTTCCTTCATCTTATCCACCTCCATTTCATCTCCTACTCCATTTCTCTCAACCCTACCACCATCTCTTCAATTTCTCACTCCAAATCATCCATGGCTTCCGTCCTCTTCCTCTTGGTTGTTGTTTCTCCCATGAAGATCAGCAACTAAGCTCTTATATTCTTGGTGATGGAGCTCAAGGGAGGAGCTTGAAGCTTCAAAGGGGAGTGTTGTTCTACACTCTCTCTTCCTCTTGTGTATTACAATTTTTCTAGGGTTCTAGGAGTTGTTTTATGCATTTGGTTGTAATTTTATCTTATATCTTTGTATGAGAGTGGTAGAAACAACTTATCTTGTTTATTTTCTTTGTATGAATGCTTGACATTGCACCTATTGGCTTGAGCATATTTTATTTGTATGGGTTCATCATCTAATATATGTTTTCTTGTTAAAATCTTGTGCTAAATGAGGGTTCTTGTTTAGTGGATCATGGTGTCAAGTCTTTGTATTTAGAAATTGACAAGTAAATCTACTAATTGCTTGAGTGACATTGGGCTTCAATCTATTGGGTTCAATTTATTGGATGGGGTTCCACCAATGAGTTGGAATTAATAGGTACATTTGGTTGCAATTCGGGGTTCCGGTTATAGGATTAAGAGTCTCTTGTAATTAGTATATTTAATTGGGTCAAATGCTTAATCAACTTAGGTTAAGTTAATTAATGTGCGGGGTTCTGGTGTTAATTAAATTAATCTAAGCCTAGCCTAGAGGGGTTCCTCTAAGGTTCTTTAGAAAATTGGCTACTTTTAGCACCCGAAAATCTTAAGAAGCAATGATTCCCGAAAGCTCCATTTACCAAGAATAACTACCCCAATTAATCCAAATATCCTTATTTGCAATTTTGAATATATTACACTTTTCTTACAAAAATCAAATACAATGCCTTTTACCCGTTTGAATCAAGTTTGCATTTAGCTATTAGGAATCAAATTGCATTAGGCCTCCTCGAGATCGACACCCAGGGATAGCTTCCACTACCCCTTGGGTTTGATTTCTTGGAGAGCGGATCCGAGGCGGCACTACACCGACTTTATCCCAATTTCGGTGCTCTTCACCCATTGATACAACCCAACCCAAAATGACCAAGACCAGGCTTTCTAACATATATTTTGACCTAATTACTCATTCCCCTCAATTTGTCAATCCCAACTTCATCTCTTACCCTATTTTCTCTCAACCCTTCCATCTCTTCTATGGTAATGGAGATGGCAACATGAGATTGGAATTTCACTAGGGGAGTTCTTGTTCTCCCACTCTCTCTTCCTCTTGTATTTACATATTTCTAGGATTCTAGGATTTTTTTTATGTAATTGGATATATTGTTCATGATTATCCTTTGTTATAGAGTGGTAGAAACTTTCTGAGCTATATTTTTAGTTGTGTATGCCTAATATTGTTTTTCATGTTGATTTGAATAATCTTCAAATGTATGGATTCATCATTTTGAATAAACATTTTAGTTGAGATTTTGTGCTATTAGATGATTCTCACTTAGTGGATCAAGGTATCAAGTAATTGCATTTGGAAACTGGCTCTTGAATGTGTTAAATTGCATGAGTGGCATTGGGCTTCAATCCTAAAGTCTTAGTTCATTATATGGGATTCTAATAATAAATTAAAACCCTGGCAATTAGGGATTCCAGTTGTTGGATTAGGAGCTCCTTGCAATTGATCAATTCAACTTGGTTATTGTGCTTAATCAACTTGGAGTTGGAGGGATTAGTAAGCGGGATTCTGGTACTAATCTACTCAACCCAAGCCTAGTCTAGAGAAATTTCTCTAGGGATATTTTAATTAGCCAAAGAATTCCCTGAAATTAATTGAAGCAATAATTGTTTAAGTTTCCTATCACTAAGAATATCCGTCCCATTTAATCCAAATCTCCCACTTTTATCCAATCTATCCTCAATTGTTTTTGAACATACACCCTTTTTACACCAATTTCTATACCAAAAACCTAAATACAATGCTTTTACCCCGTTTTAGTTAGTTTACATTAGTTACTAGGAATTAATTGCATATAGACTCCTTGATACCGACACCCAGGGATAGCTTCCACTACCCTTTGGGTCTAAATTTCTTGGAGAGTAGATCCGAGGCAGCACTACACTGATCAACCCACATTTCAGTGCTCTTCACTCATACTCTTTTAATCATTAACCTAATACTTATTACCACTAAAATTATCATTAATTTCAACCAATATTTTTTTTACAATTTATACAAAAACATTTTTTGACGGCAATGGTGCAAATTTAACAATGAAGTTTTTTTGGAGGAGGGCCTGACACCGTAAAATAATTTAAGGACAAAAATACATATAAATATTGTAAAATGGGGCGATTTTAACATAAAACTTAACATCGTTAAGTTTTAGTTAATTTTTGGTTTTTGGGTCTCATAATAACTATTTTAAAATTATTATTTTAATAAAAATAAATTTTTATATCATTACGATCATCTTCCTCTCTTATTACGAGAAACGACAAAAATGGACATTAACTATATATTTCAGTTATATTATGTTTTAAACAACAAAAATGTAAATGTTATATCTCATAATTTGATTATCTTCAACCACAGTTTATTGTTTAAATGACTTGTGAAGATGTGTGTGATGAGATGAATTATTGAGTGCAATGTGGAGTGTCATGTGTCATTCTCCGATACAACTAAACTTTGAATAACGATCAGAACAAATTTGCTACGAGTTGGATATTTTCAGGGCTAAAGTGCTCTCAGGTGCGAAAATAGACCTTACAATGATGGGGTAGAGCCACGTTAGCATTGGTGGGTTAAAAAGTAGGATTTAACAGCCAAAGTTAATGTTTTAAATGGTTGGGTAAATTGGCTCTGATTTCAACACTTCAAGGCAAAAATGCTACTCAATTTACTTTAGATACTCAGTGCTTTAATTTTTTGCGGTTACTTCCGGAACAAAAATGTACCTTAACTCTAAAATAAATTGATGAAATGGAAAAAATGTATTTATTTGTAAGATAAACTCAAATGGAACCTTATTTTGAATCATACCAGTTTTTTTGGGTATGGTATATGGTCTGTTTTTGTTATTTTCTCATGTTTGAATTGCCAAAATATTTTTTTTTGGACTGAACTGCCAAAATATTTTAAATCTATCCTAACCACATCAAATTATAAGTACATAATTTTTTTCAGTTAAAAAATGATGTACTTATAATTATAAGTACATCATCAAAGCCTCGTAATGTCTGTACTATCACCAAAATGGTACCACATTCGGATACTTGAAAATACCATATATATTGTTATAAGTTTTATTTGTTCTTTCATCCAATAAATTACTCCAATATTTTTGGATGCATGCCCTCTCCCACTAGACTGTTTTTTTCCCCAATGATCTTCCCCTAAACTTGTCATTATAACAAATTGAAGGTATAGGATACGTATGCATGGGATTAGCTTAGTTAACACTAATGTTTTTAAATCCAACACGTTTTTCATTCATTGAAAATAAATTGCCCCACCAAACATGCAGACAAACAGCACCGGAATTAAGGTTGTCGATGATCATGGATATAAAGAATTAAATAGTATCATTATAATTGATATTCCATTTTCGTAACTGATGGAGTTTCCATACATGATCCTGCAAAACGGCTTCATTTCTCGCCTATAAATTCTGTCCATTGAGACCTTCCTCATCACACACAAACTTCTCCAAGTGTACTACACATCCACACTTTGAGCAATATTCTAGAGACTGATTGACAGCCATGGAATCAACAACTATTTTGAAGATTCTTCTTCTTAATATGCTTCTAGCTATTTCTATTCACGCACAAGACACTTCTCTTCCCCCTTCAATTTCTCCTTCCACTGATGATACTGATTCTCCATCACCATTATCTCCTTCTGATGATGACTCTCCACCACCACTCCCCGTGCCGGGAGTTTCTCCACCGTCTCCGGTGACAATACTGCCGCCACCGCCCCCCGTGACAATACTGCCACCACCGCCACCGCCACCAGAAGTAGTTTATCCCATTGTGCCACCTCGTCTACCCTGCAGGAAACGATGTTTACACAAATGTTCTAGGAAACGTGGTTATGGTAGAGTATTTTGCATGGGCGGCTGCTTGATCTTTTGCAAGAAGTTCAACCCAAATGATTATTCTGGCTATCAATGTACTAGAGATTGTGTTACTAACAACCTCAACCATCAGCAAGGTAACGATATATCAAAACTTGATATCTTCGTATTATTTGATTTGTTATTGTTTTCTTTTGTTCAAGTTTATGATGAGAATTATGCGCTTTCTTTTGCAGATATTAAGAGTATTGACGGCTTGGTTAACACTTGTTACAATAATTGCTCTAAGCATGTCTAGAAATCACAACTGAAAGAGGATATCACTATAAATGCTTAGTATATAAAAGCTTATATTAGCATATCTATGTAATTTGAGTGTCATTTTCTTGTAATCCCTTTTAATATATGTATTCGAATATATAAAATAAGAGGCTTTTATTGCACCGCCTTATGTGTCTCTTCTCTGTATTTTATCTTTCCGTTTCTTACTTCCAAATTGTGTGTCGTTGTTCTCGTGCACTTGCGCTCATTACTTTTTTTTCCCACAGAAACAAAAAGTATCTTGTGATCAGGATACACACACCTATATCTTTCCCTCCTTTTTGTCACTTTCAAAGTTTTAAAGATGAGGACGAAAAAGAAAAAGAAAGTTTCATTCAAATTTAATTTTAATTATAATTGTAAAAGTATTAATTAATACAGCTCAATAATGAAGGAGTATCATGCTTTACAATTCTTTCCCTCTTATAATTTTAAATTCCTCATAAGAAATGCCATAATTTCTCTTTTGCGTTTTACACACCAAGTTTTGGTTCAAATTAAAAGAAGGGACAATTGCACAAAGGTCCAAAGCAAGATAATTAATTTCAGAAAGGTCGCAAAGAGTTGTTAATGATAACTATTAACAACTGCAATAGCTTTGATTGACAAGTGAAGAAGTTGTTAATGGACCTGTCTGAAATTAATTCTCTTACTAACCTATGTGCAATTCTCTCTTAAAAGAAGTGTATTCTTGATGTTCAATCTCTCGCAAATCCATTGAGCAACACTGAAATACTACTAAAATGTGTAAAACTTGATATCTCAGTATTGTTTGATCTGTTATTTGTGTCATTTTATTCAAGTTTATGAAGAGAATTGTGTTTTTTCTCAGATGTTAAGAGTATAGACGGCTTGGTCACACTTGTTACAATGACTGCTCTAAGCATGTCTAAAAGCTCTTTTACATCATAACGTAACTGAAAGAGGATATCACTATAGATGTTTAGTATTTAAAGCTTATATGAGCATATCTATATGTATTTGAGTATTACTTTCTTGTAATTCCTTTTACTATATGTATTCAAAGATATAAAATAAGAGGCTTGGATTTTGCATCACATTATGTGTCTCTTCTCTTTATTTTGCTTTCCGTTTCTTCCTGTGTGTGTTCGTTCTTGTGCACCTGGGCTCATTACGTTTTCGTTACTAGAACATTTTCGCACTGAAGCGAATATTATCTTGTAATACGTATATATCTATGTGTGTCTATATTTCCCTCCGTTTTGTCCCTTTCCATTTTTCAAAGATGAGGAAGTAAAAAGTTTCATTCAAATTTTGATTCAAAATTGTTAAACTATTACTCCTATGATCCTATTTAATTATAAGTCACTTCCAACATATTTCATATAAACCAAAGAAAACCTTAAACCCATTAATTTTCCACTAAAATCCAACAAATTTTTTACTCTACCCATATTTAATATAATATCCACTATATCACATGAAAGTAAATGCAACATATAATAATGAAGGATAAACTTGTATATTCACATGAAACATTTAATGAGATGACTTATATATAGGACCAAATAAAACATTCTCTCTCTACCCTATAAATAGGACCAGAGGAATATTGATTAATAATGCAGCTCAGTAATGAAGGAGTCTCAACTTTCAAATTCTGTCTCTCTTGTAATTTCTAGTGCCCCATAACAAATGACAAAATTTCTGTTTTGCGTTCTACACATGAAGTTTTGGTTCAAATAATAAGTTGATTCCTGAAGCTCAATCTCTCTTGCAAGTCAATTGAACATCACTCAAATGCTATTAGAATGTATAAATATATCGCTTAATTAGAATAATCTCTTTTCAGATAAAGAGCTCTTTGTCTTGATATCACCCATGAGTCATTGTAAGAAAGGAAAATTAATTAAACTAAGCGGCAAAGTTATGTCCCTAAACAATTAGAAAGAATTTTTTTTGTTACGGAATGGTCAAATTCTGTGGCTAATATTAATTATGTATATAGATATTAATATCACACTATTGATTTAATTGTTCTATTTATCTAAAGTTTCTATAAGTTGAATTTAAAAAATTAGAGAAATAGAATAAAAAGATTTAAATTAATTTTCGATACTTTTTTATCTTACACCTCATATCTATCTATTACTTATTTAATAAGAGTGACGCTCGTAGGCTTGCTGCCTGACACATTGCAGACTAAGGGCCCGTTTGGTTCACGGAATCCCCACCGATGGAAGCGGAAAATCAGCATTTTCCCTCGGCCTGGCGTGTTTGGTTGGCGGATCTTCCATATTTTCAGTTCCGGCGGTGGGGCTATTTTCCTTTATATAAGGGAAAATCGGTTCCCACCATTTTTGGTGGGAACCGATTTTCCCATGTGCGATGGAACGTGTGGATGACCATTTTAGCCTTGCCCAGTCTTCCTCTTCTCTTCCGTGTTGTCGACCTCTTGTGTGTGAAGAAGATGAACCAAGATCTTGATCTGAAGAAGAGTGGAGAAGAAGAATAATTTTTGTCCAGGGAAGCTCAACCCATCTTCGTCGTCGACTTCGCCCATTCTTCCTCTTCTCTTCTTCAACCCATCTTCGTCACCGACTTCGATGGACAGAGGAACGAGACTCTCGAATTCATTGTCCCTTTTGCTCTGCAACTCCCTCCCTCCCTGCTGCACTAGTCACGCTAACACAAGGAAGAAGAAGAATTGATATTGTGTGTGTATTCTGGGTATTTTTTCTTTGTTTTATTTTCTTCATCTCTTGTGTTTCTGCCTGGATATAGATACCCAAAAACTCTGATGGTGATATTGTGTGTATATTCTGGGTATTGCATTGCATTATGATTGAAATTTTTCTAGAGATTTCGATGCAGTTAAACTCTAATTTGGAAGGTTAAACTCGAATTTGGCACACTAATTTAGTGTGAAAATGAGGTCAAACTCGAATTTGGCAGACTAATTTAGTGTGAAAATGAGGTCAAACTCGAATCCAACTAATTTGGCAGACTAATTTAGTGTAAATATGATTTTTTTTTTGAAATTTTATTTTATATTTATATTTTTTTATTGTAATTATTTACCTGATATGAGAAGTAACTGAGAGTTTAAACTTAAGAAGTGAGTTTAAAAATTTTAACAAGAGTTTCAGCAAGAAAATGTGAGAGATATATTTTTATTGGATAAAAAAAGATAGTTGGAGCTCCAAGAGAAGTTATTAAAGACACAAAATTCTCTTCAAGTAATTACATAGTTATTTTTTAATCATATTATATAAATATATGTATGTTAAAATTAAAATCATGTGATTTATTTAACAAAAATGTTTTTATTTATTTATTTATGTAAATTATAAACTTTTTTATTTAAATCAAATATTTATTGAAATTATAATTATGAGAAATAATTTATTCATTTATTTTTATGATTATTTAATTTTAAAATATTTTAAAATTTTATATTAGTGAGTTTAATTAAGAAATACTCATTAAGGGTAATATGGTCATTTCTATCTATTTCTGTGTTTCCTTACCACTATTTTCAACCAATCAAACATAAAATTTTCCATTCCATTCCATTCCTTTCCTATGCGTACCAAACAAATCGACTTCATTTCCATTCCTTTCCTTTCCTTTCCATTCCATTCTGTCCGAAAATTTTCTGTGAACCAAACGGGCTCTAAGTGGATGCCGCATGGAAGTGTCCTATTCTAAATAAATTGAACTATATGAGAACAAATAATTTTAAAATTATCATGTAATTGGAAGTTACAATTTCATATTTGTTTTTATGTTTTTTGACATATATGAATGTTGATTATTATTAAATAAATATCTCGACCCCCACCACATATGTATTATGGCACTACTGGTAAACTTCCTCACTGTTACTCAAGAAATTTCTGGTGATGTTGCAAGGTGATTGTATTGAATGTGATATTAGTAGGGTAATGAAACTCAAACTCGAGGTTGACCCAACATATATGCTGGGTCAAGAGTTAGTGATTCAATTCGGAGTTTACCTGGGAGTTAGGCCGGTGAGGAATAAAAAATTTAAAATAATTTAAATTCTCATCATACCATCAAATACTGAATATTAATTAGCTACCTTTAATCACTTATGTAACAACGCAAAATTTGGATTAGAGATAATAAGGAGTTATTTAAGGTTTAAGAGTGTGATTTAGAAATTAAAAAGCGTTTGTTCTCCACGCGCCGCAAGTGCACGGGTCGCGCCAAGTAATAAAATGATGAGTAGAGTATCGTTCCCACGAGGATTTGTCTAAAACCCGGTCAAACAATGATTATCACACTCTCGCCCAATTTGAGTGAAACAAATGCTGAGATTGAAAATAAACTAAGAAAATAAATGAAAATAAAATATACACAGGTGATTCTCCAACCTCAAGGATAAAATGGGTCCTAGGATTATCACACTCTCGCCCAATTTGAGTGAAACAAATGCTGAGATTGAAAATAAACTAAGAAAATAAATGAAAATAAAATATACACAGGTGATTCTCCAACCTCAAGGATAAAATGGGTCCTAGGATTATCTATCCCCCTTATACTTCTCAAAACTCAATTAACCTCCCCTCAAAGAAGCTCTCAACGACACCTTGTGCTAATCTAGGGTTCAAAGAGTACTTGTAATGCTCTCTCGAGTCAAGAACAAGTGTTTAGTCATATTCTTTGCACAATCTCTTGTCACAATTTGATAGAACCCAATTATCACACTCCAACCCTAATGTGACTATGCAAGGCTAACAAGTATATCTCTATCTTACCAACAAAACCATCCGTTCGTCATGCAAACTTCCGGTTCTTGCACTACTTTACCCAAGTTCTACACTCAACCTAGCTCTCTCGAGTCATAAATCAAGCGAACACAACATCTAAATGGTGATCAAACACTTAGAAGCATTAAGAACGGGGTAAAATAAGCACATAGATATCATTAATCACAAATCAAGAGGAGGAATCAAGAATCAATACATACAAGGGTTCAAAATAATCCTAGAATCAAAGTATTTAGCTACTCATGTTCTACAACTCCAAGGGAGCATATATATACAACATTACAAATCAGAACAAGAGAAGAGAAGGAAGATGGAAGAGATAAACCAAGAGAGGAAGCCCAAATCTCTTTGAAGCTCCGAGCCCAAGCCAAATCCCACCAATCTCCAAGCCCTAGCAGAGCCAAACACGCCCAAAATATGCCCAGAAGTCGAAGAATGAGGGCTCACAACGAAGCCCTAGCTTTTATATCAGTTTAAAACGCGCCTGTTCTGTTCCAAAAACGCGCAGATCACGCAGTTCGCCGTGGGTCTCGCCGCGGCGAGCCCACGGCGAAGTTCCAAAAAGTTACAGAATCAAGTGTCGCTCGCCGTGGCTTTTGCCGCGGCGAGCAGACGGCGAGCTCTCACAAAAAAGGGGCAGAGGCAGATTCATAGCCGCGGCGAAGTCCACGGCGAAGTCCCTGCTTCTCTGGTGCTTTACTCTGCTTTCTTATTTCTTTGGCTGCTTTGGCTTCTTCTTATTTTTGTTCAATTGAGGGCTTGGAGGAGGGCTAACATCCCTTGCTTATTGCTTCAATTTATTCCTACAAAAATTATATACAACAGCATAAGAAACTAACTATAAAAACAATCAAAATCTACATAAATATACAATGATGTGTAACCAAAAATCAAATGAGCATTTTCCCTCTTGAGTATCCAAAATGTATAAATAATAGACAAAAACTTAAGTAAAATATACTCAAATATCATGAATTTCTAGGGGTTATCAGCGTTATAAATAAATTATGAAGTCAGAGGTATTTTTTTAGAATTTTAGAGGATTATTTTCTTGAGAAATTGAAGAAAAATAGTTAGGAGATAAACTTTAATATGAGAATTTTAGAAAAATTATTTGAGACTGAAATAAAATTATAGTGGAAGAAAATCCCTAATTTAATACAAAGATTAATTTTAGAATATGAAAGGACCACTTTACCCTTAAAGGAAAAATATCTCATGTTGAAAGAATGAAGGGTAAAAATGTTATTTTATCACCCTGCCACCTAATTCCCTCTCCCTCTCTGTCTATACCATCATTTTCCCTCTTCTCCTTCATTTTTCTTCGTTCATCAAAGTAGAGAGCCATGCAAACATGAACCTCAACTCCGGTGAGCCTCCTCTCTCTTCTTCAACCATTTGTTTCTTTGTTAGTGCTGTTCTTAGTTGAACACTTCAAGGCAAAAATGTTACTTAAGTTATAATTTTCAGATACTCAGTGCTCTCTTTTGCTGTTACTTTTAAGACAAAAATGGACCTTAACTCTAAAAAAATTGAAGATGAAATGGAACAAATGTATTTATTAGGAAGAGAAACTCAAATGGAACCTTATTTTGAATCATACCAGATTTTGGGATATGGTAAATGGTCTATTTTTGTTATTTTCTCACGTTTGATGAATTGCCAAAATATTTTAAAACTATTCAAACCACATCAGATTATAATTACATGATCAAAGCCGCGTAAGGTTTGTACTATCACCAAAATGGTGCCACATTCGGATACATGAAAATACCATATATATTGTCATAAGTTTTACGCGTTCTTTCATCCAATAAATTACTCCAATATTTTAGGATGCATGCTCTGTCCCACTAGACTGTTTTTTCCCCATGATCGTCCCCTAAACTTGTCATCATAACAAATTGAAGGTATATGATACTTATGCATGGGATTAGCTTAGTTAACACTAATGTTTTTAAATCCAACACGTTTTTCATTCATTGAAAATAAATTGCCCCAGCAAACATGCAGACAAACAGCACCAGAATTAAGGTTGTCCATGAACATGGATATGACCAATTAAATAGAATCATTATAATTGATATTTCATTTTCTTAACTGATGGAGTTTCCATACATGATCCTGCAAAACTGCTTCATTTCTCCCCTATAAATTCTGTCCATTGAGACCTTCCTCATCACACACAAACTTCTCCAAGTGTACTACGTACACATCCACACTTTGAGCATTCTAGAGACTGATTGAAAGCCATGGTATCAACAACTATGTTGAAGATTCTTCTTCTTAATATGCTTCTAGCTATTTCTATTCACGCACAAGACACTTCTCTTCTTCCGTCATCTTCTCCTTCCACTAATGATATTGATTCTCCTTCACCATTATCTCCTTCTGATGATGACTCTCCGCCACCACTCCCGGTGCCAGGAGTTTCTCCACCGCCTCCGGTGACAATACTGCCACCACCGCCACCGCCACCAGAAGTAGTTTATCCCATTGTGCCGCCTCGTCTACCCTGCAGGAAACGATGTTTACACAAATGTTCTAGGAAACGTGGTTATGGTAGAGTATTTTGCATGGGCGGCTGCTTGATCTTTTGCAAGAAGTTCAACCCAAATGATTATTCTGGCTATCAATGTACTAGAGATTGTGTTACTAACAACCTCAACCATCAGCAAGGTAACGATATATCAAAACTTGATATCTTTCTATTATTTGATTTGTAATTTGTTTTCTTTTGTTCAAGTTTATGATGAGAATTATGCGCTTTCTTTTGCAGATATTAAGAGTATTGACGGCTTGGTCAACACTTGTTACAGTAATTGCTCTAAGCATGTCTAGAAATCACAACTGAAAGAGGATATCACTATGGATGCTTAGTATTTAAAAGCTTATATATATTAGCATATCTGTGTAATTTGAATATCACTTTCTTGTGATCCCTTTCATTATATGCATTCGAAAATATAAAACAAGAGGCTTTCATTTTGCACCGCCTTGTGTGTCTCTTCTCTCTACTTTATCGTTCCGTTTCTTACTTCCAAACGTCTTTTTTCTTGTGCACGTGGGCTGATTACGTTTTCCTTGTTAGAGCACTTTCACACAAACAAAAAGTATCTTGTAATCAGGATACGCACACATATATATATATATATATCTTTCCCTCCTTTTTGTCACTTTTGATGTTTTAAAGATGAGGACGAAAAAGAAAAAAAAAAGTTTCATTCAAATTTTAATTCATAATTGTAAAAATATTAATTAGTAATACCGCTCAATAATGAAGGAGTATCAGCTTTCATCAAATTCTGTCCCTCTTGTAATTTCAAGTTCCCCATAAGAAATGAGATAATTTCTCTTTTGCGCTTTACACACTAAGTTTTGGTTCAAATAATAAAAAGTTTTATTGACGCTCAATCTCTTGCAAGTCCATTAAGCAACACTTAAATACTACTAAAATGTGTAAATATAGCTTAGAATGATCTTTATTAAAAGGACAAGTTTCCTCTTTGTCTTGATATCACCCCTGAGTCATTTATAAGATAAGAAAATTAATTAACTTCAGCAACAAAGATATGAATTAGCTTTGAAAAATAAATTAGAGAAGTAGAATTACAAAAATATAACCATGTATATATATGTTACATGCAGTGTCTCATGCTATATAAATTGACATTCGTGTATAATTAGAAAATTTATATTCTTTATATGCTACACAGTTTATCAATTTTGGACATAAATATACAATACACGGTTAACATATAAAGCAATATTCTTTCACGCGTATACCAAATACTTTTTTTCCATATTGGTGAAAAGCTTTTTACTCACGGGACCACTTTCAATTATTGTCAAAAAGATGAGTAGGGTATACTCCTTCATTCTGAATCTTACAGATTTAAAATGGACGGTTTATATTTAATATTTTTAAGTCTATGATTTTTTAAAAATAATTATTTTAACGGGTACAAAATATAAAATAAAGGCAATTTCTTAACAATCATTTAGTTAAAAAGTATGGTTTTCACTCAAAAATCATAAACTTAGAAAACTTAAATATGAACCATCTATATTAGATCTGGACAGTCTAGAGTATATAAGAGTACTTCACACTTATCTTTCTAACTAGCACTGAATCACAATACTATTTGTCATATGTGCCTCATCCTTTACTCCGAATCATAGAGTTTTTATAAATGTGATAAATTTTTTTCTATAGATTGGATAATTTTGTTGTTATGTTTTCAATCAAAATATACATACATATTCTAATAATAAAAGTTTCCATATTTGAAATATCAATGTTTGTGCATCGTAGTTTTAGTATATCTATACAATAGGGAAAATCTCAAATAAAAACTTAATGTTTTTGAAATTCCAGAAAGCTACCTAAGCAAAAGGACATATAAGTGACTGGATAGAAATGTAGGATTTCAATATTTGTTGTAAAAGACCAAACTGCGTACTTTTTTAAAGTTGTGAATGTTCAATGTTGCTAATCACATTACTAATTTAGTTAAGGGTGTGTTTGGATTGGCGGTATAGAATTGTCTTTTTTTTTAAAAAAACTAACTTTTTAAGAAATAAGATTGGATAGAAGTCAGATTGTGTAATGTGATTTATGTTTGGATTTGCGATGGTAGAAGTGACATTTTTCAATATGACTTTTAGAAATATGTTTGGATAATTATTTTGAAAAGTAAGTATAGTTTAGATGAAATTACTTAAAATGACATAATTCTTATTAAATAATACACATATAAAATAAGCATATATTGTTATAGTTTAATTTGGAGATAAGAAGTGAAATTAAACTTATAAGAACTTGAAAATACTAAAAATTTAATGGATTAAAATACATATAAATTAGAAATCATAATAAATTTATATTTGCTCAACTAAATTACATAGCCAGTTGGATCACATGTCCCGTATAAATTTTTAATTAAATGGATAAAAATATCTAGGATCATCCATATCAAATAAATGCAGTAAAAGACAATAATGCTTAAATAGTGGAGAGACCTGATCAAACTAATTGAAGTCCAAGATTCTAAACGATAAATAAATCCAAGTCAAAAAAATTAACACAATCCTGGCGTTTTACTCAGCACTTTTTTTTTTCCATTAGCATTTTACTCAATACTCCGTCTGTTTCTAAATATAAGACCTAATTAACTTTTTTGGAGAATTCTGAGAGAGCTAAATAAGTTACTTATAAATTGATTTGTCTCAATTTTTCTTTAAAGTAGTTTATTTCACTTATAAGTTAACATATAATCTAACATTACACAAGATATGTCATTTATCTTTATTGAAAGCAAAATAATAAGCAATATAAAAGCACTAGAATTATGAATTGTCAGTCATTTCCCCTCTCACGTATGCGCACCAAACTGTCTGAGACACAAATAAAAAATTACATTAACAAAGTTAATATAGCTGTTGGACACACAAAGTAAAAAGCACAGCACCTTGCCACTGCACCATGCGACTGAACCGTGGAAGCAACAAAAAGTTGCTTAAAAAAAAGTTAGGTTTCATCATATGCAATGCCATTGGGCTTTTTATTTTTGATTGGGCGCTTTCCCAAACTCACACTAAAACCATTATGTGAGTAGTTACTAGCCATTTTCTTTTCCTTTTTTGTCTTGAAAAAATGTGCTCATCCTCTCTCATGAATAACTCTCTTCTGACACATTCCCTCGTCAGCTTTTTGTCTTGAAAAGACGTGCCCATTTCTCTCTCATTAAAGTAAGGTTCAAAAAATCGGACTGGGCATAGAACCGGACGAGGCACTGGTTCAAGGGTTAATAGTCGGACCGGGGTTCAATCGATTATATTAAAATAATAAAATTTTATTAATATTAACATTAATAATCACTAATATCAAAATATAAATATAGGTATGTATGCATGATTCATCAAACATGAATATTTTAATGTTTCTATAGAGGGAAAAAGAGAAAATATTAGTTGATTACACGTGAAAATAAATATTATTCTACAATTCACAGATTAAAATAAAAATATTAAGAGCAACAACAACTAAATATTAAACATATGCAAGTAAAATAGCATTTAAAGTATTATAGTTTCCTAATTTCTAAAACTAAGTGAAGTGAAAGTTAGTAATTAGGTGAATTATAATAAAATAAAAAAACCATATTTTGAAGAAAAGAAAGTCAACCCCGTTCAACCTCCCGGTTTTAGGAGGGTTGACCCGGCCCCTCCACCGGATCAATTGTCCCCCTAGTTAAAGTGGCCAATTGGACTGAGCCATCGGACGGTTCGCGGTTTAACCACCCGGTCTGGTCCCCTTTTTTTAACAGTGTGTGAATGTACCACATTGTTAATTCCATTACTATTACTATTTTAATGAAAATCATTATGCAAGTGGTGAAAACATTTATTCATTTAATGAAGCTCATTTACAACACTTAATGAATTTTATCCTAAGTTGTGAATATATTTATTAATCATGTTACTGATCTAGTTAAAACCATTAGGATAGTAGTGAAAACCTCTATTTAATTTATGATCATGGAAAAATGCCAATTATAATTTAATAGTATCAATATTATCGATATTTCATTTTCGCAACTGATGGAGTTTCCATATATGATCCTGCAAACTGCTTCATTTCTCGCCTATAAATTATGAGCGTTGAGACCTTCCTCATCACACAAAAGCTTCTCAAAGGTGCTACAAATTCAAACTTTGAGCATCCTAGAGATTAATTAACAGCCATGGTATCAAAAACTATGTTGAAGATTCTTCTTCTTAATATGCTTCTAGCCTTTTCAATTCATGCACAGGATATACTTCTCTTCCTCCTTCATCTTCTCCTTCCACTGATGATATTTATTATCCATCACCATCTCCTTTTGCTGATGATGATGATGATTCTCCTTCACCATTATCTGCCTCCGATGATGACTCTCCACCACCATTTCCGGTGCCCGAAGTTTCCCAACCGTCTCCGGTGACAGTACTGCCGCCGCCGCCGCCGCCAGAAGTAGTTGATCCCAATGAACCACCACCTATGTCCTGCTTGATAAAATGTGCACTCAAATGTTCCAGGAAACGTGGTTTTAGTAGAGCAATTTGCATGGTCAAGTGCTTGATCCTTTGCAAGATGGTGTCATCAAATGATCATTCTGGCTATCAATGTACTAGAGATTGTGTTATGAACAACCTTAATCGTCAACAAGGTAACGATATATTCAAACTTGATTTCTTCGTATTGTTTGATTTGTTATTTGTGTTCTTTTATTCAAGTTTATGATGAAAATTATGTGTTTTTCTTTGCAGATAGTAAGAGTATAGACGGCTTGGTCAACGCTTGTTACAATAATTGCTCTAAGCATGTCTAAAAGCGCTTGACATCACAACTGAAAGAGGATATCACTATAGATGCTTAGTATTTAAAGCTTATATTAGCATATCTATGTATTTGAGTATTACTTTCTTGTAATTCCTTTTACTATATGTATTCAAAGATACAAAATAAGAGGCTCTGATTTTGCATCACGTTATGCGTCTCTACTCTATTCTATCTTTCCGTTTCTTACTTCAAGTGTGTGCGTTCGTTCTTGTGCACTTGTGCTTATTATGTTTTCGTTATTAATTAGAACATTTTCCCACTCATGAAACGAAAAGTATTTTGTAATACGAACATATCTATGGGTGTGTGAGTATATATATATATATACCCCTCCGTTTTGTCGCTTTCGATGTTTTAAAGATATGGGCGAAAAAGAAAAAAAGTTTCATTTAAATTTTGATTCAAAATTGTTAATTAAACTATTATTAATTAATAATACAGCTCAGTAATGGAGTCTCAACCTTCAAATTCCGTCTCTCTTGTAATTTCAAATTTCACATAAGAAATGAGATAATTTCTCTTTTGCATTGTACACACTAAGTTTTGGTTCAAATAATAAGAAGTTGATTCTTCACACTCAATCTCTCGCAAGTCAATTGAACAGCACTACTACTAAAATGTATAAATAATAGATAAGAATAATCTTTTTTTTTTTTTTTTAAAAAAAAGTAAAGAGTTCTTTATATTGATATCACCCATGAGTCATTATAAGAAAGAAAAATAACTACAGCGGGAAAGTTATGTACCTAAACAATTAGAAAGTTTTTTTACTGTCGCTAATATCAACTATGTATAAAGATATTCATATCACACTATTGATTCAATTTTTCTATTTATATAAATTTTTTATAAGTTGAATTTAAAAAATAAAGAAGTAGAATTAAAAATTTTAAATTAATTTTTATATTTTTTATCTTCCATATTATCTATATATTACTTATGTCATAAGAAGGATGCTAATAGGCTTGCTACTTGACCCATTCACTACAAAAAGACACAGAATTCCGATGGATTAGTAATAAAAATAAATTTTATGATGGAAATCATTCTGTGGGTAATTTTACTAATGCTAATTAATTTACGAAGAAAATTTGGTTCTGTCGATAAATTTTATTAAATTATATGAGACGTGGCATATCACTGCCGGCGGCCACGTGTCCCTCTTTGTGGCTGCTATGTATCACCTCTCACATGCCGCCATGTGTAGTTGATTTGCCATCTTTCTAAGCGTCTTGGGGTGCAAATGCAAAATAATAAATTAACTAAGGATTACACAAGTGGTGCTTTCCCGGATCGTCTCTCAAGGAGCCTAATGAACTAACATATGAAAACTAAATGCATGAAAAGCTATAAAAATTCGGGGTTTTTGTGATTTTGATTTGGAAAACTAAACTAACTATTTTTGGGATTTTTGATTTATGAGAAAGCAATTAAAAATGGATTTGTGAAAATTTATGAGATAAACATGGGTCTCTTGATGAATTGGATAACCTTCCTAGCTTCTAAAAGAATATGGGAGTTCTAATAATAAAACCTAAGGCAACCGCTCTTAGTCCAGTTACCTAATTGACTAATTAATGGGGCGTATATCGCTCATTCAATTAATTAATCAAACAACCATTAATTCCCAACTTGATAGTGAAGAATCATGATAAACATGCAAAGAGACTCTTGTTAGAAGTAAATCAAACCATCTAACGTTGGACCTAGTGTCTAAACATATATATAATCGTACATGCATTCAACATATTCTAGAAATCCAAAGGAGGTATAAATGAAGCATATTTATTGCATGATATCATAAAAACAACACTAGGTTCATAGACATAAAAGAGCATTGCTTGATTATATGCATGACCAATAGAAATTCAAAGACAACTTGTTCCAAAAACACATACATATACCAAAACACATAGAATTGAAATACATAGATGAAATTGGACAAGAAAAGAAACTAATAACTCTCATTAAAGACATTGAAACTCCGGTTGCCTTCCTTCATCAAGATCCCTACAAAGGTGCCTAGCCACTCATGCTCTCGATCAACATGGACTGGATTTTGGAATTAAAAGCCATGAGAGTATAGTGGAAGTTGATTTTCATGCAAGGAGAAGAGGAGGGGAGGGGAGGACGAAAATTTGAGAGAGGATAGATAAATTTTCGTTGGTTGTCAATATATAGCACAAGAGGCAACCCAAAACCTTCCAAATTGGCATATGTGTCCTATTTTTACTAGGATTAATAAATAGGAAATCTTTGGGGAAAGAATTATGGGATGAAAGAGAGAATAGGTGGATAAATATGGAAATTCGGATTCCCCTCTATATGACACAAGAAACCACTCAAAAACTATCCAAAATGACCTCCAGTTGCCTAATTCATAACATATAGGAAAGATTTGGGGAAGACCCCAGCACTTTCTCTCAAGAAATCTAGCCAAAATAGGAAGTTGTGACTTGAATAATCAATTAGGAAACTTCTTAACCTTAATCAAGCCTAGGGTTGCCTATTTTTGTAGAAATAATTAAGAGGAAATATTTTAGGCAAACCCAATCAACCAATCCATAGGAAATTTCCTATTTTGCAAAAGTTTCCTTTTTTTTTGTAGAAGTTTCATATTTGCTTTGTTCTTGCTTCGACCTTTATTCTTTGCACCTACAATGAAAATTTTAAGCACATGTGAAGTATTTCAAGTCCAGAAAAAATAAATGCATGAGTTAAATGCCTAATATGCTCAAATTATAATGAAAATGCAATTAACTCTCTAATCTTGGACCCTAAGTATAAAAGTGCCTAAATCCCCTTTTAATAGCCTAGAACAAATGCTAATTTCCTATAATTAGTAGATAAAAACATGTAATAATCAAGTGTAATTAGTAGCCTTCACAAATTGCCTAAAATTGGGACAGAGTGGAGACTCGAACCCTCAACTTCCTGCGTGCATGCTAATATCTTGATCAGTTGAGCTATGAAGACCCTATGGCCATGTTTGGCATTTAGCAAGGGATTTTAAGGGAGTAAGAGTAGGGTTGGGAGTGGGAGAGGGAAAGAGGATTTGAAATCACGTTTAGTATATGACAATATTGGGAGGGAATAGATGCATTAATTTTATTTTAAAAAGGAAAATTCCAAAAAAAGACACTTCACTACAACGAATTTTGGAAAGGACAGTTCAGTACAATGACTGAATTGTCTAACCATAAATTAAAGGAAATATCTAAAATGCCCTTGGTTCAAATTATTTTTTTTTAAGAAAAGCGGCTACCACCACCGGCTGGCGAGGCTGACCACCGCCCACCGGCAGGGACCACCCCGCCACATGGTAGCTAGCCCACCCCACGCCACGTGGCGATGTGGGGGTGGGAATCGAATCCACCCCCTCAGCTTGGTGGCCTTACCACCAAGCCACCAAGTCTCATCATTATATTTGTTGCAACAATTATACATATACTATATTTCATTCTTTTTTTAATGTTTTCCTAGAATCGCATAAGGGATTACCAAATTCACATAAGGGATTACCGACATCTTTCAATCCAATTACCACATCATTACAAACTTCTTTTTGTTTGTTCCCAGAATCGTGTAAGGGATTACTAAATTTGGATAAGGGATTACCGAATTCACATAAGGGATTTCCAACATCGAATAAGGGATTCCCAACTTCCCTTAAGGAGATTCCCAACTTCCCTAAGGGGATTCCCAACATCAGTTGTAGAACCTGTAGGGTTTTCGGGCGTACCTGGAATCCGGTAGACTCGCTTGGTACCCACACAAAATCAGAGCACCGATTCGGAATACAACAGATGCACATAAAAGAGGAAGAGAAGAGACTTGGAAGAAACAGATCTTCTGTTTTCTACGTGAGTTGTTCTCTTCCCATAAACCCCATAATTTATAAATAATGTATAAACAGACATATCCCTTTTGGAAAGTCATCATTTGAATTTCAAATTATTAAGGGGAAAATTACTCAATTTATCCCATATCTCTCCTTAATTACATGTTATCCCCAATTCTAATTGGGCATTATATATTAGCCATAATTCTCATTGGGCTTGGGCTTTAACCCACCAAGGGTGGATTCGGTATTTCCCTACATCTCCCACTCACACTTTGAAGAGCACTGAAATGGAAGGAAATGGGTGTAGTGCCGCCTCGGATCCGCTCTTCAAGAATTTAAGACCCAAGGGGTAGTGGAAGCTATCCCCGGGTGTCGGTCTCAAAGAGCTTATGTGCAATTAATTCCTAGTAACTAATGCAAACTAATTAAGACGGGTAAAAGCATTGTATTTGGGTTTTTGGTTGATTTTGGGTATACTTGTGTAAAAAGTGTTGTATGTTCAAGAAAGAATTGAGATTGGATTTAACGGGAGATTTGGATTAAATGGGGTGGAGTAACCCATGGTGAATAGAGACATAAGACAATCATTGTTTCAATTTGTTTTTAGGGAGCTCTTTGGTTCATTAAAAAGGCCCCTAGAGGGATCCCTCTAGGCTAGGCTCGAATTGGGTGAATTAGTACCGGAATCCCGCTTACTAATCCCTCCAACACTGAGTTGATTAAGCTTAAAAACCAAGGTGAGTTTGTTAATTGTAAGGGGCTATTAATCCGACAACCGGGATCCCGAATTGCCACTTAATTAATCCTAGGGTTCAATTAATTACTGGAATCCAACATAATAAATTAAAACACAAGGATAGAAGGCCAATGCCACTCATGCAACTTAACAAACTCAATAGCCAATTCACAAATGCAAATACTTGACAAAGTGGTCTACTAAATGAGAATCCTCAAATAGCACAAATATTAACTAAAAAATTCATTCAAAATGATGAATCTATACATTCAAACAAAGTTTAAGTAAATGAAGAACAAATGTCAAGCATACACAAATGGAAACAAGCTATAAGTGTTTCAACTACTCTCTAACAAAAGATAATTCATAGGAATTACATCCAAATCAAGAAACAAGCCCTAGAATCCTAGAAACATGCTTAAACATAAGGAAGAGAGAGTGGGAGAACAAGAAATCCCCTAATGAAGCTCTAAGCTCATGCTTCTAGTCTCCATCACCAAGAATTTGTGCCCTATAGCTGCTGCCTTCCATGGAGAAGTCACCAACAAGAGAAATGAAAGTGGGTGTCATGGATATTTAGGGTGGAAAGGAGGTGGAAGATGAAGATGAGATGAGAGAATGAGAGAGCTAGGGTTTGTGTTTGTGTTTAGTGGACCAAATCTGCCTTCTAGGGTTTAGATTTTAGTATTTATAGGTCCCCAAAGTCGGGTCTAAGAGTGGGTATTAAGTTGGATCCGAAACAGAGGCCCAAAATGCGAACTGAAAATTCTGCAGAACAGCGTCTCGCCTTCCACTCGCCGTGGAGAGCTCTAGTCTTCTCTGCCAAATGTGGGGCTTGCTCGTCGTGGCCTCGCCGCTGCGAGCTAACATTGTTTTGGTCCTTTTGTGGGCTCTTCGCCGTGATCTCACCGTGGCGAGGCCATGGCGAAGTGCCTTCTTTTCTGCCCTCTTCGTTTGGTCTTCTTCCTCGTCCGGGATCTGATCACTTGGTCCTGAACGACCCTACAAGTGGAAATAAGATAGAAAAAGGATCAAATAGCCCTATAGCATAATTAATCAAATTAATCTACAATTATGGCTAATTAATCCTAATTTTACGCTCATTTTACTTGAGAGTTGGAGACATTCAATTAAACATTATTAGACCAAACTTGCATCTTAATCATGTTAATTGCCTCAATTTAAGCATATAAAAGCATTACAAATCAGAGATTTTTCAACTCCCCCACACTTAAACCTTTGTACTCCTGGACAAAGACAAATTTCAAAAATTAAGTACAACAGTAAGCAAGGCATAAATGAGAACTTCAACATATGCTAATTGAATATGAGCTAATGCAAATTGACAACCTCCCAACCAACAAGCAATGAGGAATGGAATAATGCTAAAGGGCTAACCATGAATGCAATTGATGCAATGTGGATGAGAAAAGAAGAAAGTCACTCAAGGATAAGTGTTTCACTCTTCTCACCATATTGGGTTTAATTTTCTACTCTCAAGATACACATTGGAGCACACTCTACCATATGCTTGTAAGAACTCTAAGATCGCCACTTAAACACAAGAAGTGCAATGCATCAAAAGGACTTTTTGGGTTGTAATGATGAAATAGGCTACATGGTATGATGAAATGAAAAGAAGATGATGTTATGCATGCTTGAATGCCTAATTCAACTTAAAGCACCGATTGCAACTTGCTAGTAACCACACATGCCTTATTTTGCACTTTTTGTAATTTTTCAATTTTTCACATTTTCTTTTTCACTCTTTTTCTTCTTTTTGTATTTTTGTTTTTCTCTATACATGGCATGCTTATGTACAACCAAGCAGTGGCATTTTTCAAACAACACAAGCAATCATGCAACTTTTCGTATATTGGCATGTTAAATGCAAAACATCAAGTGAAGGGCTCAAATGGGGTGACAAATGGAAAAGGTGTTTGTGGTTTGTGTTTGGGTGCAATGGTATGAAATGAATGCCTTTATCATGCTTCATTACACTAAATGCAACAAGTTTTGATCAAGAATGCAAACAAGTTCTAGAGAATGGCAACCAAGTGGATATCACACAAGAATGAACATATAGGCCCAAATAAACCTCACAACATGGCTAATTCTCCAAAACTCATAAACAAAGATCAACTACAAACAAGATTCAACCATAACGCACAATTCCAATCAACAAAATTGTCAATCAAGAAGATTAATCAAAAGCATCAACAACATATCCAAAAGCATGAAACAATTCCCATAATTGCCAAAACAATTCCAAAAACATCATGTCAATTCCAAAGAGGAACAAAAGTGGAAGTGAGGTAAAGTTCAAAATTTTTCAAATTTTTCCAGCTTTTTGAAGCTAGAAACATAACCAAGATGCAATGATTTTTAACCTACTTTACCCAATACAAAACACATCCTTCCCCCACACTTAATTTCTACATTGTCCTCAATGTAGCAAAAATGTGGACATACCATTTTAACTCAACTCTTGGGTGAAGTGGAAAGTTGTGAAGTCCAATTCAAGATTGAAGCACAACACATCATCAGTCACCAAAAGGAAAATAGGGGGAAGGCAAGAATGAGTCGAAATGATATGCCAATGAAATTTTCAAAGCATGTTGAAATCAAGTGTGGTCTTGGTGTGTGAGCAAGAAGCATTTATTACTAAACCTATGAATTTAAAAACAACTACAACTACTTTTCCTACTAGGTAAGTTCCCTCCCCACACTTAGCTCAAAAACATATGGCAATTATAAAGCAAAAAGAGCAAGTAAAGAGGAAAGGAACAACCTCATGGTCAAGGTGGTTGAGAGGGCTCATGATAGTGCTTGAGCAAATGGCCGTTGGCTTTGAAGGTGAGTCCGGTGGTCTCATCCATAAGCTCATATGCACCAAATGGGAAGGCTTTAGCAATTTTGTACGGTCCTTGCCATCTAGCTCTAAACTTCCCAGGTATGATCTTGAATCGGGCTAAGAACATCATGACTTTGTCTCCTTCTTGGAAGTGCTTCCTCAAGATATGCTTGTCATGTAGCCTCTTCAACTTGTCCTTGTAGGACACTCCATCATCATATGCTTGCAACCTTAATTCCTCAAGTTCTTGGAGTTGCATCATCCAATTGGTTAAGGAGGACTCCAAATCGGCATTACAAACCTTGATGGCCCAATATGACTTATGCTCCAACTCCATGGGCAAATGACAAGACTTCCCGTAGATGATCCTAAAGGGTGATGTCCCAATATGTGTCTTATAGGCGGTCCGATAGGCCCAAAGTGCTTCCTCCAAACGATCACTCCAATCCTTACGCAATGGCTTTACAATTTTCTCAAGTATATTCTTCACCTCCTGTTTTGAAACTTCAGCAAGTCCATTGGTTTGGGGGTGGTATGGTGTGGAAACCTTGTGAATGACTCCATACTTGGCAAGAAGAGATTGGATGATTCGGTTGCAAAAATGGGTGCCTTGGTCGCTGATGATTGCTCTAGGAATGCCGTACCTACAAAAGATATGAGAGCGTAAGAACTTAGAAACAGTAGCGGCATCATCTTTCCTAGTTGGGATTGCCTCAACCCTCTAGATACATAGTCTACTGCAAGTAATATGTAGGAAAATCCGCAAGATGGGGGAAAGGGTCCCAAAAAATCAATGCCCCACAAGTCAAAAATTTCACAAAAGTGTATGGGCTGCATAGGCATTTCATGCCTCTTACCCCAACTCCCAAATTGTTGACACTTCTCACAAGACTTACAATAAACAAATGCATCTCTAAACAAAGTAGGCCAGAAAAATCCACACTCTAAAACTCTCCTAGCAGTCTTTCTAGCACTAAAATGACCACCACAAGATAAAAAATGAGCATGAGTAAGGATAGAGTGGATCTCATCATTTGGAACACATCAGCGGATGATCTGGTCACTACACAAGTGCCACAAGATAGGCGGATCCCAGATGTAGTACTTGGCTTCCCTCTTCAATTTGCTAGCCTGGAAATGAGACATAGAAGAAGGAACCACATCAGCAGTAAGATAGTTCACAATATGAGAATACCAAGGCTCAACAGTGGCCAAGGTAAATAAAGCAGAATCAGGAAAAGAGTCAATGCAAAGATCAGAAGAATCAACTCCCCTTGTGTCGGGAGGTAAACGGCTCAAATGATATGCCACATGATTCTCAGCTTCGGCCCGATCCTTGATCCTCACATCAAATTCTTGCATCAGAAGAGCCCATCTCAGCAGTCTAGCCTTAGACTGGGGCTTTTGAAACAAGTACCTCACAGCTGCATGGTCAATGTATACTACCGCAGAAGAGTTTATCAAATATTGTCTAAACTTATAAAGTGCAAAAATCACAGCAAACAACTCATTTTCAGTAGTGGTGTAATTAACTTGTGCAGAATCAAGTGTCCTAGATGCATATGCAATGACCCTAGGGACCTTGTCTACTCTCTGACCAAGCATAGCTCTTACCGCAAAATTAGATGCATCACACGAATGCTCAAAAGGCAAATGCCAATTAGGTGCACTAATAATGGGGGGAGAAATTAAGGAAGACTTTAAAGTGTCAAAAGCATGCTTGCATTCATCATCAAAAACAAAATCAGTGTCCTTTTTAAGCAAAGATGAAAGGGGCAAGGCAATCTTTGAAAAATTAGCAATAAAACGCCTATAGAACCCCTCATGCCCAAGAAATAATCTAACTTCTTTCAAATTGGTAGGATAAGGCAAAGATGCAATAACTTTACTTTTAGCTTTGTCAACCTCAATCCTCTTTTGGGAGATCAAGTGACCTAAAACAATGCCACTATCTACCATGAAATGACACTTCTCATAGTTCAAAACCAAGTTCTTTTCCAAGCATCTTTTCAAAACAAGTTCTAAACTAGAGAGGCATTCATCAAAGCTAGAACCATAAACAGTGAAATCATCCATAAACACCTCCATGTTATGCTCCAACAAATCACTCAAAATAGACATCATACATCTTTAAAAAGTACTGAGAGCATTACAAAGACCAAATGGCATCCTACGATAAGCAAAGGTACCCAATGGGCATGTGAAGGTGGTTTTTTCTTGGTCCTCCGGTGCAATTGGTACTTGGAAGTACCCGGAGAAACCATCAAGGAAACAGTAGTGAGACTTTCCAGAAATTCTCTTAAGCATCTTATCAATAAAGGCAAAGGAAAGTGGTCCTTCCTAGTAGAGGAATTAAGCTTCCTATAATCTATGCACACTCTCCAAGAATTCTGGACTCTAGTGGGGATAAGTTCATCATTGTCACTCCGGACAACGGTGATTCCACTCTTCTTTGGTACTACTTGTACCGGTGACACCTACTCACTATCAGATATGGGATAAATAATCCCAGCACTCAAGAGCTTAGCTACCTCTTTCCTCACCACATCAAGAATAAGAGGATTCAGTCTCCTCTCTGGTTGCCGAATAGGCTTAGAACCCTCTTCCAAGAGGATCCTATGAGTACAAACAGAGGGATTAATCCCTGGAATGTCAGCAAGTGACCACCCAATCGTACCCTTATAAGACCTAAGAAGAGAAACCAGTCTACCCTCCTCAACATCAGACAAAGAACTTGAAACAATCACAGGCAATTTATCAGAATCAGCAAGAAACACATATTTCAAGTTAGGAGGTAAGGGTTTGAGATCCACAATTGGGGGTTTTACCACAGAAGGTACCAACTCTTGCAACTCAAGTGCTCCTAGTGGAAAAATGGTATCATCACAAGGTGGGGAAGAAGATATGGGTGCATCTACATATGCTGTAATTTCTCCACTTCCCAAGGGTGAGCAAGTATCCACCGTAGGTGAAGCTACCGGTGTAGCTTGTATAACAGTGCCTAGGTGGTCAGCAGAAGCTGCATCACAAGCAACAGAAACTTTCCCAAGACTACTGGATGTGGGGTGAGCAGATATATAATCATAAGAGCAAGTAGAAGCATCAAAATCATGCGAAGTGGAAAGCCAGCTCTTAATCTCAATACAAGCAAGACACGGCACATCATCAACGCAATCATAAAATGAAGAAGTATAGGAGGGGGAAATAACAGATGATGGTTCAACATGCTCAAATGAATCAACAAACAAAGCATCACACAGCTCATCGATGTCATCATCCACACACGAAATTGCACTAATGCCTAGGTAAGTGCAATCATCATTGGCATTACGCATAGTCTCAGAAAATAAAAACTTGACCTCTTGGTCCCCAGTTCCCATAGAAATGACACCTTGCTTCATGTCAATATGGTTTCAGCCGTTCTAAGAAAGGGACGGCCAAGAATCAAGGTACTATCACTAGGGTTTTCATTAGACATATCCAACACATAAAAATCAGCTGGGAATACAAGACCTTTAACTTGCACCAAGATATCTTCCAAAATGCCTTTAGGGTACCTAATCATTCGGTCCGCAAGTTAGAGAACCACACTTGTGTCCCGAATTGATTGGGTACCCAAAGACTCGAAGATAAAAGTAGGCATGACGCTTATTGCAGCACCAAGGTCAAGTAAGGCGTTTGAAATATTGGTCTTGCCTATAATACAGGGTATAGTGTAAGAACCCGGATCTTTACATTTCAAAGGTAATTTCGGTTTAAATAAAGCACTAACAATTGACCCCAGTTGGATTCTTTCACTATGCTTGTATTTTCTTTTATTGGTGCATAGATCTTTTAAAAACTTTTCCTTGGGCATTTTCTTTATTAAATCAAGGAGAGGTAAGTTCACTTCTACGTTACTAAACATGTCAAACATTTCTTTATCACATTTATCATCCACAACCTTTTTAGTAGCCAAATATGAATGAGGAAAAGGAAGGTCAGAAACTTTTACCTCTTTACCTTTTTATTGTGGCTCTTGGTTGGGTGACTCTTGTGTTTCAAAGCGAATACATCTCTTTCTCCTTATAGAAGGTGGGGTAGCTAAGAGCTTTCTCTCTTCATTGCTTTTACTTTGGACCGGAGGGGTCGGCATAGGCAAGGAGCACTCCTCATTGGGCTTGGAGTTGGAACACCCCCATACCCAAAGGTGGTCTATCACACACAATATCCTCATCAACATCGGACTCATCACCCTCAAGGCCTTGGAACTTGACCTTCTTACTACTTCTCAAGTTGATGGCATTAAGGGACTTTGGGTTGATAACGGTGTTAGAAGGAGATGCTCCACTTGACCTTGCTTGTTTGTCACTCAAACCATCCGACAATTGGGTCACAAAGGATTGAAGGTTGGTAGATCTAGTCTCCCATTATTCCATTTTAGACTCAAGAGATGCAAACCTCGCATCGTTGCGAGCATTCATTTCCTCATGCATCCTTTGCATACTCTTGAGAATTCGATCACATGAATCATCCCCTCTTGGTGAATCTTGGGGAACTAAGGCCCTTGGAGAATAAGAAGATTGGCCCTTGTAGTTTGTCATGGTGGTGGTATTGTTGTCCCTCCACCGGAAATTAGGGTGTGACCTCCACCCTTCATTGTAGGTGTTATTATGGGATCCAATTTTTGATTGGGATTGGAGCTGGACTTCCCTTGGTACATAGCATTGGCTTCTACCGGCTCACTTGGGCAAAGGCTACTAATATGCATCACCGAACCACAATGCTCACAACTTGGTGCAACTAAGGCCTTGGATGTAGAAGAAGTGGGAGCACACTGTTGCATGCTAAGGTTCCTCAATTCTGAAGTAATGAAGGCAAGTTGAGAAGTAAGTTGGGAACTCAAAGTATCCACCTTAGCCTCTAAAGAATCCATCCTCCTTGTTTGTTGTGGGTTGGAGCTCACCTCAAACACCCCTTTGGAACCTCTTCTGTTGCACTGTTGGGTGTTTTTGGCTCTTAGCTTAATCATAGCCCAAGCCTCTTCGGCGAGTAGGTCTTCCAAAGAACCGGCGGCACTAGCATCCATTATGCCTCTCTCATTAGGCAAGAGCCCCTTCTGGAAGTATTGAATCAACTGTTCATCTATGATCTGGTGGTGGGGACACTTGGCTAATAACTCTTGAAAACGGCACTAATACTCATAAAAGCTCTCAAATGGATCTTGTCTGATGGAATAAATGTCCTTCTTTAAATCCTCAGTCTTAACATTCGGGAAGTAATGCTCCAGAAATGCCCTCCTCAAATTGGCCCAAGAAGTGAGGGCATTCTCATCATGTCTTGGTAGGAGTCTAAACCACTCTTTGGCTTTTCCATCCAATGACAAGTGAAAGACTTTCAACTGCACATCGTCAATATTCGCCCCAATCGGCTTCATACTTGAACATACGAGGTGGACCCCATATAGATGGCCATATGCATCATCCCCTTCCAAACCTGCAAAATGAGGTAAAGCTGCGATTAGAGGCCCTTTAATCTCAATATCAGCGTGTAAAGCAGGATAAGCAGTTTGAAATGGATCATATGCAACACCACTCGAGGTAACTTCCCTAATACTCCTCCTTCTAGGGATTTCATTGTTTCCTACTCCCTCACCCTCACCCTCACCAGTGTTTCCATTTTGACCATTGGGTGGTACGTTATCATTAGGAATATTGGGTGGTGGTCTGTGGGCCATGGGTGGGATGATGTCTAGAGGTATTTCTATGTGGATATAGTTTTCGGTGTCCAAGTGAGAGGAAATACTAGACTCCCTAGAAGAACACTCCTCCAATATAGGGCTAAAGGGACCACCTTAATTGGCTCTCCTAAGTTGGCTAAGGTGTGGCTCAATCCCAAGATTTAAAGATGGAAGGTTCGATCATCTTCTCCTTCTACCTCTCCCTCTAGGCATGCACAATAATATACAAATAAGTAGAAGAAATCAAGAGCAAGTCAAGATTGAGTCACACAAGGCACAGACAACAAGTGGACTTTCAGAAGCAACCAAGACTTAGAATGTTCAAAACTTGAGCAAGAATGAAGGTATGTGATGTATGGAAGTGTATGTGTGTGTATGAAGTATGTATGTATGAGTATGGTGTATTGTTCGCCCTGCGCCGTAAGTGCACGGGTCGCGCCAAGTAATAAAGTAGTGAGTAAAGTATCGTTCCCACGAGGATTTGTCCAAAACCCGGTCAAACAATGATTATTACACTCTCGCCCAATTTGAGTGACACAAATGTTGAGATTAAAAATTCACTAAGAAAATAAAATGAAAATAAAACTATAAACAAGTGATTCTCTAACTTCAAGGATAAAATGGGTTCTAAGATTATCTATCCCCCTTGTACTTCTTAAAACTCAATTAACCTCCCCTTAAAGAAGTTCTCAACGAAATCACTTGCTAATCTAGGGTTCGTAGAGTACTTGTAAACGCTCTCTCAAGTCAAGAACAAGTGTTTAGTCTTATTAAGTGCACAATCTCTTGCTACAAGTTAATAAGACTCAATTCTCATGCTCTAACCCTAATGTGACTATGCAAGGCTAGCAAGTATATCTCTATCTTACCAACAAAACCATCCATCCATGCAAACTTCAGGTTCTTGCACTATTTTACCCAAGTTCTACACTCAACTTAGCTCTCTCGAGTCATAAATCAAGTGAACCCAACATCTAAATGGTGATCAAGCACTTAGAAGCATTAAGAACAGAGTAAAATAAGTACACAGATATCATTAATCACGACATAAGAGGAAGAATCAAGAATCAATACATACAAGGGTTCAAAATAATCTTAGAATCAAGTATTTAGCTACTCATGTTCTACAACTCCATGGGAGCATATATATACAACATTACAAAACAGAACAAGAGAAGAGAATGAAGATGGAAGAGATAAACCAAGAGAGGAAGCCCAAATCTCTTCGAAGCTCCAAGCCCAAGCTCAATCCCCACCAAAATCCATGCCCTAGCAGAGCCAAACACCCCAAGAATGCCCAAAAGTCGAAGAATGAAGAGTGAGATCAAAACCCTTCCTTTTATTTAAGTTCAGTCCGTCAAAACGCGCATCTGACACGAAGTTCGCCGTGGAGTTTGCCGCGACGAACTCACGGCGAGCTTCCAAAAATTCCAGAAATATGTTGCGCTCGCTGCGGCGAGATCGCGACGAACTCATCCAAAAAGAGGCAGAGGCAAATGTACTTCGCCGTGGGTTTCGCCGCGGCGAGCCCACGGCGAAGTCCCCTTTATTATGTTTTCTTGCCTTTTTCTTTATTCCTTGGTCTGCTCTGACTTCTTCTTATTTTTGTTCAATTGGGAGCTTGGTGGAGGGCTAAAATCTCTTGTTTATTGCATCAAATTATTCCTACAAAAATTACATAAAACAAAATAAGAAACTAACTATTAAAACAATCAAAATCTACATAAATATACAATAATATGCGACCGAAAATCAAATGAACATTTCCTATCTTGAGTATCCAAAATTTATCAATGATTTAATAAAACTCAAGGAAAATATGCTCAAATGACATGAATTTCTAGGAGTTATCATGTATATATGAGGTGTATGTGCAGCAAGAATAGTGAGAGGACAGCGAAAATCAACAAAAACAGAGCTGTCACAGGGTCAGCTCACTGTCTGCTCGCCGTGGCGGCGAGGAAGCAGAGATTCTGCCACTTAACAGGGGAAAAATTGCAGAATTTTCAGAAGTTTCAAAAACCAACACAAGTCGAGTGAAAAGGTGATATACCACTTCAAACAAGTGCAAATCAGTCAGAGCAAGTATGCTATGCACAAGTAAGCTTCAAGCAACAAAAATGTGACTTGGGGGATAGAATCATGCACTCAAAATCAATCAAAAACAAGCATTCACAATTAGTGCAACAAAACTACCACAAAAGCAACCAAGCACACAAGTGAGTCAATGAGCAAAGAAAATGCAAGAGAAGTATCTATACTAATTTTTAGGGATTTTCAAAATATGATATGCAAAAAATAAAAACTAAACTAAGATGTAACTAAGCTAAAATGCAACTAGAAGTTAGACCCAGCCAAAGCAAGTTTGACAACCGGCTACTAGGAAACCAATTACTTGGCTCCCCGGCAACGGCGCCACTTGAAGAGCACAGAAATGGAAGAAAATCGGTGTAGTGTCGCCTCGGATATGCTCTTCAAGAATTTAAGACCCAAGAGGTAGTGGAAGCTATCCCCAGGTGTCGGTCTCAAGGAGCCTATGTGCAATTAACTCCTAGTAACTAATGCAAACTAATTAAGACGGGTAAAAGCATTGTATTTGGGTTTTTGGTTGATTTTGGGTATAAAAGTTGTGTGAAAAGTGTTGTATGTTCAAGAAAGAATTGAGATTGGATTTAACGGGAGATTTGGATTAAATGGGGTGGAGTAACCCTTGGTGAATAGAGACTTAAGACAATCATTGCTTTAATTTGTTTTTAGGGAGCTCTGGGTTCATTAAAAAGGCCCCTAGAGGGATCCCTCTAGGCTAGGCTCGAATTGGGTGAATTAGTACCGGAATCCCGCTTACTAATCCCTCCAACACCTAGTTGATTAAGCTTAAAAACCAAGGTGAGTTTGTTAATTGTAAGGGGCTATTAATCCAACAGCCGGGATCCCGAATTGCCACTTAATTAATCCTAGGGTTCAATTAATTACTGGAATCCCACATAATAAATTAGAACACAAGGATAGAAGGCCAATGCCACTCATACAACTTAACAAACTCAATAGCCAATTCACAAATGCAAATACTTGACAAAGTGGTCTACTTAATGAGAATCCTCAAATAGCACAAATAATAACTAAAACATTCATTCAAAATGATGAATCCATACATTCAAACAAACTTTAAGTAAATGAAGAACAAATGTCAAGCATACACAAATGGAAACAAGCTATAAGTGTTTCAACCACTCTCTAACAAAAGATAATTCATAGGAATTACATCCAAATCAAGAAACAAGCCCTAGAATCCTAGAAACATGCTTAAACATAAGGAAGAGAGTGTGGGAGAACAAGAACTCCCCTAATGAAGCTCCAAGCTCATGCTTCTAGTCTCCATCACCAAGGATTTGTGCCCTCTAGCTGCTGCCTTCCATGGAGAAGTCACCAACAAGAGAAATGAAAGTGGGTGCCATGGATATTTGGGGTGGAAAGGAGGTGGAAGATGAAAATGAGATAAGAGAATGAGAGAGTTAGGGTTTGTGTTTGTGTTTAGTGGACCAAATATTCCTTCTAGGGTTTAGATTTTAGTATTTATAGGTCCCCCAAGTCGGGTCTAAGAGTAGGTTTTAAGTTGGATCCGAAACAGAGGCCCAAAACGTGAACTGAAAATTCTGTAGAACAGCGTCTCGTCGTCCGCTCGCTGCGGCGAGCTCTAGTCTTCTCTGCCAAATGTGGGGCTTGCTCACCGTGGGCTCGCCGCGGTGAGCTAACATTATTTCTGGTCCTTTTGTGGGCTCTTCACCGTGATCTCGCCGTGGCGAGGCCATGGCGAAGTGCCTTCTTTTCTGCCCTCTTAGTTTGCTCTTCTTCCCCCTCCGGGATCTGATCACTTGGTCCTGAACGACACTACAAGTGGAAATAAGATAGAAAAATGATCAAATAGCCCTATAGCCCAATTAATCAAATTAATCTACAATTATGGCTAATTAATCCTAATCTTACACTCATTTTACTTAAGAGTTTGAGACATTCAATTAAACATTATTAGACCAAACTTGCATCTTAATCATGTTAATTGCCTCAATTTAAGCATATAAAAGCATTACAAATCAGAGATTTGTCACACTTGGTGGGTTAAATGTTAAGGATCAAGTCTCTTTCTCTTCTTTCCTTCTTTCATACTAAGTGCTCTATCGTAACCACGTGGGCACGACGTCTTCTTTTAGGTGTCTTGTACTAGAAATCCCTTTTACAGAGACCAGCACAAAACAACCTTGCAGTGCAGCTTGATCATTTTGATATAGTGCCTCAGATATCCTAGATTTACACAAATACACTTCTTTCATGGCCAATCTAATCCCTTTAGAGCCAAGATAAAGCTTAGACTACCTTTCTCATATACATTGTCCACACTTATGAAATTAGCACACTAATATCATAATGGACCGGTCTCAGACACTAGCATAAGTGTGTGTGTTTCAGGTAATCTTTCTTTCACCCAAATATCACTTTAATATGAATTAATCGCTTTCCTAACGTAACACCTTTAGATCACATTTATCATGACCATAGGAATATATGCTAAGGTAGCAGACATTAAAACATATTTCCATGACATTGTTAAAGTCAAAGGACATCAAGATAGTATGGAACCTTTCTTAAAACTCACACAATAGTGAAACATGGATCCATTCACTGCTTCTAGTTTGCGGTAACTTTAGCACATGCGGTATGAGTCAAGTGCTACGGTGTTACTCTTTTTCTATAAGAGCATACGTCGATTTGATTGTATCATTAACACTGTACAGACTTCAGTATAGAAACACATAGTATCTAAACCCAAAATTCTTTAACTCTTCTCACATTGTATGACGTCAATTTTGAAGAAATTTTTTGTCTGGCTACAGGTATTACGGATGTGGGTGTCCATAATTCGATCCATATGTGTGTAATCACAGATCTCATATCGACGTGCTGCACTTTTGAGTCGAGGCGACATATAGTTTGTGTTTCTTCTCTACCATATCAGTATTTTCACTGCTTTACTGGTGAACACATTGTCTCATCTTTGCACATTACTTCTGAGTGTCAAAGGCAGTTGTCTTGTGAGAAAGCCGACCTCATCAACCTGTACGACATACTAGACATTGTATACTGTCACATATATATGTAAAGCTTTAATGAAGTATCCATTTGACAAATCCTTGGATTTGTATGGTTTTGATATGCTAAAAATGAGGTTTTAAACATAATGGAGATGCAATTTTGGTGCAAATGTGCTTAATTAAGATCTTAGGCCCTTAGGTGAAATTAGGATAAAAATAGGATTAATTTGCCATAATTAGTAATTAATTAGAGATAATTAATTTCTAGGGCATTTGATCCTTTTTCTATTATGTTTTTACTTGTAAGAACATTGAAGAACCATGGGTGGAACATTTCATTTGCAATAGGAAAAGAAAACTCAATTTTTCAAAACAGAATTGAGCCGCAGCTCAGAAATTTGGGCTGTAGCTCAATTCTTCACAGAAACAAACTGAGCGCAGCTCAAAGTTTCCAGCTGCAGCTCACTGTTATTACAGAGAAAAACTGAGCCGCGGTTCAAATTTCTGGGCCACATCTCACTGCCTTACAGAGAAAAACTGAGCCGTGGCTCAAATTTCTGGGCCGCAGCTCAGTCACGATTCTACATAATTTTTCTGGTTTTTGGGCCCAATCCAAGTCCATACCCGGTACCCACTTCTTGACCCGACTTAAGGAACATATTAGGTCAAAAATGCACTCATTTGGACAGATTAGAAGCCACCAAAAACCCTAGTTCCTCATATTCTCTCAACCCTCTCATCTTCATCTTCATCTTCCATCTCTTCCACCCCAAATCTCCATGGCACCCACTCTCATCTCTCTTGTTGGTGGTTTCTACATGGAAGGCAGTAACTAAGAGGCATTAATCCTTGGTGATGGAGGTGTTTAGCTTGAGCTTGGAGTTTCATTAGGGGAGTTCTTGTTCTCCCACTCTCTCTTCCTTTTGTATTTACATATTTCTAAGATTCTAGGATTTTGTTTATGCAATTGGTTGTATTCTTCATATTTATCTTGTGTTAGAGAGTGGTAGAAACATTTGTAGCTTGTTTTCATTTGTGTATGCTTGACAATTGCTCTTCATTGACTTGAACTTTGTTTAGATGTATGGATTCATCATTTTAAATGAGTGTTTTAGTTAATATTTTGTGCTATTTGAGGATTCTCATGTAGTGGATTATTTTGTCAAGTGTTTGCATTTGCGAATTGGCTCTTGAATTTGTCAAATTGCATGAGTGGCATTGGGCTTTAATTCTAGAGCCTTGATTTATTATTTGGGATTCCAATAATGAATTAAAACCCTAGGATTAATTAAGTGGCAATTCGGGATTCCGGTTGTTGGATTAGGAGCCCCTTGCAATTAGCAAATTCACCTTGGTTATTGAGCTTAATCAACTTGGAGTTGGAGGGATTAGTAAGCGGGATTCCGGTGCTAATCCACCCAACCCAAGCCTAGCCTAGAGGGATTCCTCTAAGGATCTTTTGATTAGCTAAAGAATTTCCCAAAAACAACTTGAAGCAATGATTGTTTAAGCCTCTAATCATCAAGGATTATCTATTCCCATTTATTCCAAATCTCCCATTTTAATCCAATCTTTTATTTGCATTTTGAACATATCATATTTCTATACCAACTTCATACTTAAAATCAACCAAAAAAATGCTTTTACCCATTTAATTGTTTGCATCTAGCTATTAGGAACCATTTGCATTTTTAGGCTCCACAAGAGAACAACACTCGGGGGTAGCTCTCACTATCCCCCTTGGTGCCTAAGTTTCTTGAAGAAAGGGCCCGAGGCGGCACTGCTCTGACATAACCCCATTCTGTGAGCTCTTCACCATTACTTCATATCCTATGCTTGCCAAAGGACTTATCATGCTACACATGTATATCCTTGGCCACAGGCTCAATTAGAGGACTTTGCATAGGGACTTGTTGTTTAGCAACAACTTTATGTGCTACAACATATCTTACATATTTATCTTTGTATTTTACTTATGCTATGATACTTAGGATCTTTTATTTAGGCAACGGTCATAGTGTTTTCACAATGCATTAACACTAGGTTTGAATTCTCATTTCAAATCCAAGATGTTCTTCCAGACATCATCGACCATATAGCCATATGTACTACCATAGTCAGTACTTTTAAATGCACATAATTATCGTGCCCTTTAAAGTATCTATAAGCATTTTTGTGGAGCCATCATATGCCTCTCGCAATGGTTGGACTAGTACCGACTTACAAAGTCCTACCACAATGGATATCTGATATTTTACACACCACTGTGTATATTAAACCACCAACAATGTTTACATGGAAACCCTTTTCCATTTTGAGTTTAAAGTTGATTAAGTTTAGGAATATCTATAATCAAGACCCAAACTCACTCTAGAAGTCACTAGGGTATCTATGGGATTACAATCGTTTACCTTGGACCGCTCAAGAATTTCCATAATATAACTCTTTTGTGACAGCGAATGGAGTCTGCTTGAGCTATATCTTTGGATCTCAACTCAAAAAATACACAATGGTTTACCCATGTTCTTAGTACCTTTCCTCAATATGCACTATCAAAATCAAACTATTATGGTCAATAATATATCATCCACTTAAGGATAATATTAGAAACTGCTTAGTTATGGTTTCTTCAACCATAAAAATAAAATTATAATAGGTTACCACTCATACGGAACCTTAAATACCATTGTTTGGATGATTGCTTCAGTCCATGAATTGACTAATGCAAAAATATGTAACATGAGGTCATTCTTTGTAAACCTCAAACATCTATTGTAGTGAAATCTAATAGCCAAAGCATATAGATTTTTTCATCCAAATCACAACTCAAAATGCAAGTTTCACATCCACTTGATGTAAACCTAAAACCAAACAGTCAGCTATTTCCAAAATGAGTATGATTTTAAGCACATAATACATGAGAAGGTATTCTCACAATGCATATCTATGTATACCCTTATGTAACTGAAAGAGTCTTATGTTGTTAATTGATCTAACCAACTTGTTTTTAACCTTGATAACTCATTTGCTTATTTACAAATGATCTCTCGTCCTTGTGGTGGATCAACTAACTCTCAGACTTGATTCTTTCTCAAAGAATCTACATCCTTTAATATTCCTTTCTTCCATTCCTTCTAATAAGTAAGTAAGGCCTCTTATACAGAACACTTTTAGGTCTCTTTAATGACCTTTCACAAGCTCCCACTTACATGGGCAATTGAGGACTGTAGAGCTTGTTCCATATTGCCTTGTCACTGTGCCTTATATATAAATACAGAGAAACACAATGTGATAAGCTTCACCATTATTTAGAAAAAGTCACCCATAATATATATGGTTCCTTTCAATTCTTTTCAGACACAAATCCATCATCATTTTCATTTATGAAAATGTCATCAATAAGCTTCCACTTACAACGACTATGACATCATGTAATTGACCTTTATGGCCTATGGGAACTAAAAAAACTTGATTTACTCTTTGACCATAATTCATGTGGTTCGGAAAATACCACTGACAAATCCTTGGATTTGTATGCTTTTGTGTGCTTAAATTGAGGTAATTAACATAATTGAGATGCAATATTTGAAACAGGCAGGAAATGCACAAGAGGGGGGGTGAATTGTGCTTTAAAAAAAACTTTAATGAACAATACAGTTTATACTGGTTCAGCCCAACTTTTGGCCTACGTCCAGTTCTCCAACTTGGCAGTTGGGTTCCACTAGCTTTTCAAGATTTAAACGGGCTCTTGACAGCCTTTACAAGTGACAGCAAGAGCTCACCTCCTTACTAATCACTCCCCCTTACACTTTGTAAGATTACACCCTACTCTTAAGATCCCACTATCTTAAGAGTAATCCTTACTCGGATAATAAATACAAGTGTAGAGAAATTGTTCACTCAATTGAACGGATTGTGTTACACACTTAAGAATTTGAGAGCAGTGATTGTTGAGAGAATTGAATGCAGTAGATACAAGATCTTTAATGAAGTAATCAATTGTGTTCAACCAACTGCTTCTCAATGCTTTTATACTCTTCACTCTGAAGCTTGTGTAATAAATATGACCGTTGAGAGTTGTTCAGAGAGAGAGAGAGATCTTAATCGGATGAGGAGTGTTGAGAATGTAGCCTGTGTTGCATTTACTCCATTGTACTTCCTTTGCTTTTTGTTCATCTTTCTTTATCTATCGCTGGAGGAAGTAGGTGAGTTCCAACGGCTATATTGCTCAGATTTTGTGTCCAACGTAAACTTCCTTAAGTAGGTCTGAGCACTCTGTACTTGGAAAGCCTAAAATAGCTTTAGCCATTGATTTTGAATAATTCCCATCGCCACTCAGATTACAGCCTCTGATCGATTACAGGACTTGGTGGCTGATCGATTACATATCGATTATGTATAGATTAGAACCTGCATCACTCAACAATAGATTAGAAATTCATGTGCCTAATCGATTACAGGGACGCCTGATCGATTAAGCAAGACTAATCGATTACACTTAAACTTCCTCTAATCGATTACTTACCTCTGATCGATTACATTCAGATCACTCACAACTCCTCTAATCGATTACATGGCTCTGATCGATTACACATACCAACTTCTCTGATCGATTATAAGACTCTGATCGATTAGGCAATTTATCTATTATCGATTATAGGACTCTGATCGATTAGGCAATGGTCCTCTAATCGATCAGGCGAGCCTAATCGATTACATCAATTTCTCCTAATCGAAAGGCTAAGATCTCTCATCGATTACAGGGGTCTCTAATCGATTAGGCGACAACTTAGACTGAACTCTAATCGATTAGACAAAATGACTTGACTTGGAATCTATCTCTGATCAAATGGGCTATCTATGCATACCTAAGACATATCATTCCAAACACTTATCACTCACTTACCTTATGCCTAAGATATGTTTGGTTATCATCAAAACCTATTATTCTAACAATATTGGTCCATAAATGTTTAAATAATCATATAAATCCTTAGGTTAAAGTAGCATGAAAATAGAATTAATATGCCATAATTGAAGATCAATTAGCATTAGTTGATTTTTAGGGCTCTTTGATTCTTGTTTGGTGCATATTTTACTTGTAGGGTTATCCGAGGACCAAATATGAAGGACTCAATATGAGAAGAAGCAAGAAAATGGGGCTAGAAGCTGAAATTTCAAGAAAAAAGGTCAAAATATGAGTTCTGGACAAATTGTGAAAATTACAGAAAAGGACCCTGAAATTTCGAAATTGCAGAAAAGGACCCTGAAATTTGGAAATTACAAAAAGGTCCCTCGCCGTGGCACCCCACAGCGAGGCCCACAGCGAGGATCCGAGAATTTTCTTCACTTCTGGCCTTCGCCGTGGCACCCCACAGCGAGGCCCCGGTTCTGCAGAACTGAAGCTGTCATTTTGGACCAAACCGGGTCCAATTCATTTACCCACTTCTTGACCCGATCTGTGGACACATAAGGCACGAAAATGAACCCTAAAACTCAGATTTGGAGCCACCATAAACCCTACCTCTCATCTTTCTCTCATTTCCTCCCATCTCCATCTTCCATCTTCCACCTTCTTCCACCCAAATCTCCATGTTTCCTCTACCTCCACTCCTTGGTGCTGGCTTTCACATGGAGGACAGTAGCTAGGCTCCCTCATTCTTGATGGTGGGAGCCAATGGACGAGCTTGAAGCTTCAAAGGGGAGTTCTTGTTCTCCCACTCTCTCTTCCTTGTGTTTAAGCATGTTTCTAGGATTCTAGGGCTTGTTTCTTCATTTGGTTGTAACTTTATTCCATATCTTTGTATGAGAGTGGTGGAAACAATTTGTCTTGTTTATTTTCTTTGCATGGATGCTTGACATTGCACATATTGACTTGAACATATCTTATTTGTATGGGTTCATCATTTAATATATGTTTTCTTGTTAAAATCTTGTGCTAAATGAGGGTTCTTGTTTAGTGGATCATGGTGTCAAGTGTTTGTGTTTAGAAATTAGCAAGTAAATCTACTAATTGCTTGAGTAACATTGGACTTCAACCTATTGGGTTCAATTTATTGGTTGGGGTTCCACCAATGACTTGGGACTAATAGGTTAATCTTGTTGCAATGCGGGGTTCCGGTTGTAGGATCAAGAGTTCCTTGCGATTAGTAGGTTTAATTGGTTTTGGATTTGTCAAATTGCATGAGTGTCATTAGACTTCAATCCTAGAGTCTTGGTTTATTATGTGGGATTCCAATAATGAATTGAAACCCTAGGATTAATTAAGTGGCAATTCGGGGTTCCGGTTGTTGGATTAGGAGCCCCTTGCGATTAGCAAATTCACTTTGATTTTGAGCTTAATCAACTTAGGTTAAATTAAATAATGTGCGGGGTTCCGGCATTAATTAAGTTAACATAAGCCTAGCCTAGAGGGGTTCCTCTAGGGTTCATTAGAAAATCAATAATAAACTCCCCAAAAATCTTTTAAAGCAATGAATCCCAAGGTTTCCATTTATCAAGAATGATTCCATTTCCATCCCCCTTCAAATCTCACTTTTATCCTATCTTTATTTTACTTTTGAACATATCATACCTTTTGCATCTTTTCTAAATCAAAAACAAAATACAATACTTTTTACCCGTGTTTAATATTTTGCATACTAGTTACTAGGTCATCTTTTGCGTTTAGGCTCCTCAAGCGAACAACACCCGGGGGTTAGCTTCCACTATCCCCTTGGTTCCAAAATTCTTGAAGGGTGGACCCAAGGGCGCACTACACTCACACACACTCGAAAGTAGTGCTCTTCAACCACTTAGGAGGACACATGGTTAAGTATAAAGTTTGTATCTCCCTTAAAGAGAAAACCATACTTGATAAATCAAATATGTGTACTAATCCACCAAAGGTAGACTAAACAATACTCTCCCACTCACTTTTGCTGGGTTAGCTTGAACCATTTTATACATGACCATGTTTAGTAACATTTCATTACGCCTCCTAACGACTCCATCTGGTGACAGAGTGCGAAGGATTATTTAACTGAATAAATATCCCTTTTATTCATGAAACTCACTGAAACTGGTCAGGAACAACCTCTATTAGTGCATAGAATTCTTAAATTCTGAATGCACTTTTTTTTCAACTTTATTCACTTATCGTCTAAAGTACTTGAGCTTCAAACTTGTGTGAAATAAAGTAATGATAATTACATGAGTAATCATCAACAAAGATAACTAATCTAAGCTCTCTGTCATGCCCTCACATTCATTGAACCATATATAGTCAGATGGAAGAAATTCGGGCGGGCCGGGCTTAAACTTGTGGGAATTCGGGCGGGCCGGGCTTAAACGGGCCAAGCCCGTTTAAGCCCGCGAACAAAAAAACCCCCTATTTGTGAAGCCCGGCCCTTGAGTCGTCGGTCCTCGGGCCGGCCCGCGGGCTTCGCCTTTTTTAAATATTTTTTTTCTTAATTTTGAATATGTATTGCTAACGAAAATAATGGACCTATGATAGAAAATATAAATATATATGATCCAAATTATATTTAAATACAAACTTATCAAGCATTAGTGCATTGCTATATACTAACTCAACAACTCATAAATTATGTACTAAGTCTAGAACTAGAAGTCACACCACAATTACATAGAATATTCTTAGTAATAAGGAATTAAAGTATAAAAGTGGGACATACGGGACTTGAATCTAACATAATAAGTATTTAAATTATTATCGTCTATATGCATATATACAAAAATAGCATACCCATTTAACTCTTTGAGCAAATAAAAATAAAAAAAATGTTTAAAAAAAGGGAGGGGCAATAAACGGGCTTAAACGAGCCGGCCTGTGGGCTAGCCCGTCTAAGCCCGCGGCCCAACGGGCCGGTCCGTTTAAGCCCGGTCCCCTTTTTTTGGTCTAAAATCAAAGCCCGGCCCTCCTCGGGCTAGGGCCTAAACGGGCCAACCCGACGGGCCCGGCCCGAATTCCCGGCTCTAGGAAGAAATGCAATATTTTCTCTATCTCAATTCCCTTACTGAAAAAACTTTCTTATTGCTTTACCTACTAGACACTTCCCTATCGGGTGATGAACATAGCATTCTTGAAAATGCCAATTCAAATTATGTGTTCTTGTCCACCATGACATGTATTCAAGTCAACACTTGAATTAGGGTGGTAAAGCAATCACGCACACAAAGATTACCAACAATATTGGAAAACACAAAGAAATGTTGATTTAACCTTTGCCTAATGCGCCTTGGGGTTAAAATCACAATAATTACCAAGGATTGTGTAAAGTGGCACAATCCCGGATCGTCTCTCAAGGAGCCTAATGACTAACCTAGGAAACTAAATGTCATGCAAATGAAGTATAAAAAGGGGTTTTGTTGGGTTTTAATATGAAATATGCAAAATGAGCCTAACTACAATATTTTTTTATCTTTTCTTTAATGAGGTGGAATGGTTGGATGGATGAAGTGAAATTGATGGAATGGATCTCTTGAGTCTAGGTGAGGTGACAAACATAGGTTCAAATCATTTGGGGGATTAATTCATCAAGTCTAGTTAGAGAAATCCCCAAGCAACCACTAGGGGTCCACTAGCCCTAATAATGACTAATTTAGCAACCACTTTCATAGCCATTACTTAGGGTTAGTGTTAAAGTCCACTTGATGTGTGAAATACTTTGGGTCAAAACACTTGTGGCTCTCATAAAAATGCTATCACAATAATTATGAATGGAAGCAATCAATTAAGTCCACTAGCAACCACTAAAATGAAATTAACTTCATACAACCACAATGTAGATAAGAATTCATAACTCAAGTGTTCAAAGCCCAAAATAAACACATATAGTTCATACACATACATATCCAAAATCTCAATCCAATACATAAATCCAAACATCTTCCAAGAGAGGTTCAAATAAACATAGAAGAAATCCTAAATACATATGTTAGAACAAAGAAAAACTCCCCTAATGAAGAACCCATGCTTGAAACACCATCAACCCATCCTCAAGAGATGAAAAGCTTCTCACTCTGACATAGAAACTCCAAGAGGAACCCCAAGAAGAAGCTCCATCCGAAAATCCATGGAAGAAGAGGGTGGAAGAAGGTGGAAGATGAAGATGGAGGTGGAAATGAGTGGGGAATGAAGGAATGGAAGGGAACCCTAGGAGAGGGAGTGTATTTCGTGCCCTGAAGCCTCTGTCTCGAAGGTGGGGGTGTTTTTGATCTATTTATATTGCCCTAGAAACACTGAAAACGCGTCAATTTTTCTGCAGATTTTCGGGGGTTCGCCGTGGGCTCGCCGCGGCGAGCTCACGTTGGTTCTGGTTGAATTTAGGTTCGTTCGCCATCAGCTCGCCGCGGCGAAGCCACGGCGAGCAGGCACCTATTCTGGAGCTTTTGGCCTGAGTTCGCCGTGATCTCGCCGCGGCGAGGCCGCGGCGAGGGACAGATGATTCTGCCTCTTCATTTTCTTCTTCTGCTCCATCCAGAATTCTTCGCTGCAACTTGCCTTAGTTTGGGCTTGCTTCTTCTATGATCTACAAGTAAAATCAAGCCAGAGGTAGCATCAAATGTTCTTGAAGATAGGTTAACAATAAATTATGCTAATTATGCCCAAATTGCCCTTGACTAGAACAAATTCCAACAAAGTGTGCAAAAGTCAGAGATTACCCTAATTAGGTGCAATTACCCCAAGAACATGCAATAATCTACTGATTTTATCAATGAAAAGTGTATAAAAATATGGTGCAATCAAATGTCAAGGATGACTGTATCACAAACAACTAATATTTGTCATGAAAGTCAAGATAGTTCATTTAGAACCCATGAGCCTGGTGCATGAAACAATGAACTTGTAGGCTCTAATGCGTTTCACCTCAATCCTCATGTCATTACCAATTTAAAGCCTTATGCTTGAATTTGATAATCAACAATATTTAATAAAGGATCTTCGATCCTTATTCTTTTAGTCTATGGAGCTTGAGTCTTTTCATGCTCACTATCGACAGAAAAGAAAATCCATCTCAAAATGGTTTATTCTTTAGTAGGAAAAGCATTTGACCTAACATAGGTCATTCACCTTCTTAAAGAGTTTATACTCCTATGATGTCAAGGTAGTCCTCACATTCCCTTTTTGTAGAACCTCTTACCCTTGTCTCATTTGGGTTTAGGATATTGAGAACGTGCTACCTCTGCGGTATGCTAGCCCAAAGGGTTTGCATGACATCCATATTAAAGCTCCAAGTACTTTGATACATCATTGAAAAAGTAACAAAGTTTTCACTTTGGTTTAACCTGACCTTTATGTGCTCCCATCAGGAAAGGAGCGCCCTTATGAACAGCTTGCACTTATTGTTCATTCGACATTATACAATCAACTTCCTTCAATCTCTTTGTATTGTTGGTTATCTAATGTAGATGTTGTCTCATAAAAGGCGTTAAGCCTAAAGTTATATGTGTCAAACTTAATTGACAACCTTATTCTTGTGTAATGAAAGTTTTGCCAAAAAAAAAATTCCTTTTACACAATTCACATGGCTTGTTGTTGTTGGATTTCTATAGTGTTTGCACTCTATAGGGTAATTTATGACTCACTATTCCCTTTTCGAGCCATGTAGGTCTCATGTTCTCTCATAAACTTAGTCGAGATAACTTCTCAACTTTAACTTCATCATGACTATTGGTCAATGACATGACAACATCTTCTATTTAATCATATGAGACCTTTCAATATCAGATATCACATTTGTCCCCATTAAGTTTATAGTTGTGTTGTTGTTCTTGGCAGCCTTTCTTGGCTTAATTACTTCAAATCATCCCACTAACTTGGTTATTCACAATCTGATTTGATCCAAGAACTTATTTGTAGCACATTGAAGTATACAATGTCATGCACTTGTATTATTCTCAACTAGAAAAAATAATATTACTATTGGTTTATGATAAAGAGAATACGTTTAAACCTCCCATTACACAGATTCCAGTAATAATATTATCATCTATAAAAAAAATTTATACAAGCACTTCTATAATATGCTCAATTATGTCTTTTAGAAAGCTTAGTTTCTGAAAGCTTCCACTTAGATAGAGCAATGTCATTAGCTCCCACTAAGATAGAGTATTTGACATTGGCCCCCACTTAGATAAAGTATATGAAACTCTAAGAAGACTTATTTTCTAAGAGCTCCCACTTAGATAGAGCATATAATACTCTTAGAATACACATTTTCCAAGAGCTCCCACTCAGACAGAGCATTTGACATTTTTCTCCCACTCACAAAGTGTATTTGACATTTACTTCTTTATGTCTCTCTTTACATTATTTTCATAATGTCTTATTAACTTCCTATTTGAGTGACTTAAGAGTTTTCTTTATTTCTACCACGTTCTTATGATTTTTGTGAAGTTAATTTCAGCCGAATATAGCATTAAAAATGGAAGGGTGAAGTCTCTTTACTTCCCAAAACCAAATTTGATAGGTTCTCAGTAACCGTTATTCAGCAAGGCTTTAGGAATCTCATATTCCTAAGACACATGATAGAAGTTGTGCTATGTTGCTTTGGTGATTTCTAAGAGGTTCTCTATTTTCTCAAAGAAATCTATGTTTCTTCACAGAAACCTATAGTCTTTACTCTTAAGTCTTTTATTGATTCAATCGTGTAGGGTGGATTGGGTTTATGATTCTCTTTTCTCCTAAGGTGGGCTTTCAATTCATACTTGAGGTGTATTTCATTCCTGAATTTCACTATGATCCAGAGTTAAGACGTGGAAATTTCTCCATTTGAAATTTCCTATCACATTAATCTGATACTATTTCTTTAATATCTGATCGTCATTTTAATCTCCCTGAGGTTTATCTAGATCCCAATCCTAGACTTTAGGATTTTGGTTATTCAGGTTCCTCCTCTAGTGCTTCATCAATATTTTTTTCCTATTACACCTCTTGTTTCATTTCAAGTTCTAATAACTTTACTATGAATTATCTCTCTCTAGATCCTCTTTTGATTTGGTGCTCTTAGGATTCTCTAGGTTCATATTTGACTCAAATAAATTTTTTTATGAATTATTATAAATATTTTGAGATTTTTAAACTAATAAAAATCACAAAAGAATAGCACCAAAAATATATATACAGATCCAAACCACCTTAAAAATAGACAAATAATATGTCTAAAAGTAGGTCTTGAATTTAGGGAATATTAGAAACAAATCGCGCCTCAATCGGAGCTAAAATGCCCCTTCATAGCCCTTAGAAGGAAAGGAAGAATCAATTTTTTTTATATACACACACTTTAGGCGTGTTGGGCTTAGCCTTTTGAGCCCATAATTTTTGTTTAATGTGTTAGTTTGACATATGTTGGGCCAATAACAGAATCAACCCAAACACCTCCTTTAATGAAACACTGTGTTTCAGCCCTTTTTTTTAAACGACGAAATGACGTCATCATGAAGTCACTTCGTCTTCTTCCTCCAGCCGGGTCAACTCTGACCCAGCTGGATGGCGGGTCAGGTCCGCCGGACCCGGCTTTTCTCTACCCCATAACTTCGCCGTCTGGTGTTCATTTTTCGCGTTCTAATAGTCCATTTTCATTGTTTTTTCGTGCTCTACTCAATGGGATAATTTTCATGGTCTAAATATCATGTTTTAAGGACACCCAACCACGAAAATAATTTCTGTTCTGTTTTGTTCCAAGTGTGTCTTCAAGGTGTTTTTGGTTCCTAGTCTCTTATATGTTCCTTCTAAATTTTTTTAAGACCATCTAGGCGTGTACTTTTCACCAAATATCCAGAACCAAAAACAAAATATATATACATGCAATCGAAAAAAAATAAACCACGTAATTTCACTGTTAGAAATTTTCAAAAAGAATAAACTAACATATATACGATTTGAAGACACCACAAAAACTAAACGATAAAGTAAAACTATCACGTACGATTTGCAGAATTTATATGGATGCAAATCATCATCAGAAAAAAAAATATACGCATACGAAAAAAAAATTGAAAGCAGAAAAGCATGTGATCAAGACATACTGCAATCAGGCAATTCCAGCGGAAAAAGAAATAAAAATTCTAGCCTTAAGATCAACCATGCTCTGATACCACTGTAGGCTTTTCGGGTGTACCTAGAATCTGGTAGACTCGCTTGGTACCCACACGAAATCAGAGCACCGATTTGGACTCCAAATACGTATACAACAGATGCACATAAGAGAGGAAGAGAAGAGACTTGGAAGAAATAGATCTTCTATTTTCTACGTGAGTTGTTCTCTTCCCACAAACCCCTTAATTTATAAATAACGTATAAACAGGCATATCCCTTCTGGAAAGTCATCATTTGAATTTCAAATTATTAAGGGGGAAATTACTCAATTTATCCCATATCTCTCCTTAATTACATGTTAGCCCCAATTCTAATTGGGTATTACATATTAGCCCTAATTCTCATTGGGCTTTGGCTCTAACCCACCAAGGGTGGATTCGGTATTTCCCTACAGAACCAATTCCCAGCTCCATAATTACGTTACCAGATCTTTCATGTCGTTACCAGAATCTTGCAAGGGGATTCCTAACTTCCCTAAGGACAATCCCAACATTAGTTGTAGAACCAATTCCCAACTTCATAATTACATTACCAGATCTTTCATGTCATTACTATAATCTTTTTAGGGGAAGTTGGGAACGCCTTTAGGGAAGTTGGGAATCCCCTTGCAAGATTCTGGTAATGACATGAAAGATCTGGAAACGTAATTATGAAGTTGGGAATTGGTTCTACAACTGATGTTGGGAATCCCCTTAAGGGAAGTTGGATATCCCTTATCCGAAGTTAAGAGAAGTTGGGAATCCCTTATTCGATGTTGGGAATCTCTTAAGGGACGTTGGAAATCCCTTATAGGAAGTTGGAAATCCGTTATGTGAATTCGGTAATCCCTTATCTGATTCTGGGAAAACATTAAAAAAAAAAGAATGAAATATAGTATATATATAATTGTTGCAAAAAATATAATGAAGAGACTTGGTGGCATTATGGTAAGGGCACCAAGCCACCAGCTGAAACCCATCCCTCACATTTTGTGTCCCTTTTTTAAGAAGGGACACCTACAACATGGCGGCCCCGCAGCACTACGTGGTGCGGTGTGGGGCTGCCGCATAGCGAGGTGGGCCAGCCGCCACATGGCGGGGGTGGTCAACACCGACAGCCGGAGCTCTGGCGGCAGACGGTGGTGGACCCCGCCAGCTGGTGGTGGCGGCCCCTTTTCTTAAAAAAAATAATTTGAACCAATGGTATTTTAAACATTTCCTTTTAATTTGGGGTTGGACAATTCAGTCATTGTACTGAACTGTTCTTTCCGAAATTTGTTGTAGTGAAGTGTCTTTTTGGTAATTTTAGAGTCTTTTTTTGGAATTTTGCCATTTTAAAACCTTATACAAATCATGACATACTATAATACCCCTTTCGAAAAAAAACGCAATCAACATTGGCTCCTCATCCTCCTCCTACTTGTGCTGTCCAAAAATGAAGTTGATGTATTAAAAATATTCTTTTATTGCAAAATAATTTTTCTAGACAAACTAATATGTTATTTTGGTGCAGTCTATATATAATGACAACAAATTGAAAAACAAGTGATACACACACAAAGAATAACAAAAATAAATGGGTTTTTTTTTCAACAAATAAATGGGTCTAATAGAGAAGAAATCAAGACACGCATAGGTGGCGAAGAAAGAAGACATAAGAAGTCAAACACGTATAGGTGGCGAAGAAAAAAAAAATAAAGAAATCAGACATGCATACAACAATTAAAAATCAATCTATTGAAAGGAGGAAAGGCAAAATCATAGCAAAAGAAAAAACAAGAAGAAGCGGTGAAAGGCAATGGATATACAGGGAGGAATCTACTGGTGTGTGGAGAGAACAATGACAAGGTATGCACAACTTTGAGGAAGGTGAACAAGAGCGTGATGAGAATATATTATCCTAACCTAATTAGGACAAAATTAAGGGGGGTAATGTGGTTTGAAAATTATTATAACCAATGATACTTTTGTCCACAAAAATTTCAATTCCAGTATTAAGAAAACATTACCTGGGGGAGGTGGGTTTGTCCAATCCCACATTTGTGGTAATGTTTAATCCTAGGGTTTCATTATTACCATATACAAAACACTATAAATGGCTCAATTCCTATCCTTTTCCCATTCCACCCGCTCATTACTTTGTACTAAACATAGCCTATGATATTATTTACAAACTATTATATTTATAACATTTAAACTTCCACTATTATAATTATATTTGATTTTATATATACTTTACTTTATATTTAACTTAATATATTATGACATATTTTTTAATTATTAATATATAATTTATATAAAAAATTATATTATGTTTATATAAATAACATTTTATATTCATATACTTTACATTATATTTAGTATTTCAATTTTATATTTATAATAATATTATTTTTAATTAATTTTATTATTTGAAAATTTTTAATTATTATTTTATTATACATTATTAATTTATAATTATTTTTCATTTTTCGTACTGATATTTATTAATAAATAACATATTATTTAACAAATAATTCAAAACTATATTTTTAATAAATTTATATCTATATATATATGTATATATTAATTTTTTTATATTTATAACATATTATTAATTAATTAATTTATAATATATATATATTTTTTAAAATAAATTAAAATAATATTTTATTCATAAAATAATTAGCAAATTAACCATGGAATTTCTATAGCTAATTAGCGACGAAAATTCCGTCAGAAAAATTTCTGACAGAATTTCTGACGGAAGCCACGGAATTCCTTTGGAAATTTTTTCGATAGAATTTTTTTCGAAAATCCGTGGGTAATTACCGACAGAAATCCATAAAAATTAGGGAAAATTTCAGTAAAGGACCAATGTAGACGATTAATGTAAAAGAATGACCAAAACTTTCTGAAATTTCACTGCAGGACCTAGTTCCTTAAATGAAAAAAAAAAATTGATGTGTAAAAAGACTTAAAAGCCCTTGTGGAAATGAGGGATTAATTTCACTGCGCACCCCTGTGGAAAAGTACACTGAGCTAACGAAAAATACACTGAGCTGACACAACGTACTTTGAGCTGACACAACGTATTGCTTGTGCATATGACGATTTCCTTGTGCATATCGACATTTCCTTGTACATATGGCCATTTCCTTGTGCGAGGCTTGGACATAGCACGTCATAAGGCCAATTTATTACTCCTTGTTCATATGACGATTTCCTAGTGCATATTAACATTTCCTTGTGCATATGGCCATTTCCTTGTGCGTGGCGTGGACATAGCACGTTATAAGGGACTTTATTACTGCTTGTGCATATCGACATTTCCTTGTGCATATTCATATTTCCTTGTGCGAGGCCTGTACATAGCATGTTATAAGGCCAATTTATTACTCCTTGTTCATATGACGACTTCCTTATGCATATTAACATTTCCTTGTGCGTGGCGTGGGCATAGCACACTATAAGGGACTTTATTACTGCTTGTGTATATGGCCATTTCCTTGTGCATATCGACATTTCCTTGTGCATATTCATATTTCCTTGTGCGAGGCCTCGATATAGCATATTATAAAGCCAATTTATTACTCCTTGTTCATATGACGATTTCCTTGTGCATATCGACATTTCTTTGTGCATATTCATATTTCCTTGTGCGAAGCCTGGATATAGCACGTTATAAGGCCAATTTATTACTCCTTGTTTATATGACGATTTCCTTGTGCATATCGACATTTCCTTGTGCATATTCATATTTCCTTTTGCGAGGCCTGGATATAGCACATTATAAGGCCAATTTATTACTCCTTGTTCATATGACGATTTCCTTGTGCATATCGACATTTCCTTGTGCGAGGCCTAGATATAGCACATTATAAGGCCAATTTATTACTCATTATTCATATGACGATTTCCTTGTACATATCAACATTTCCTTGTGCATATTCATATTTCCTTGTGCGAGACCTGGATATAGCACGTTATAAGGCCAATTTATTACTCCTTATTCATATGACGATTTCCTTGTGCATATCGACATTTCCTTGTGCATATTCATATTTCCTTGTGCAGGACTTAGATAATATGAATATGCATAAGGAAATGTCAATATGCACAAGGAAATTGTCATATGAACAAGGAGTAATAAATTGGCCTTATACGTGCTATGTTCAGGTCTCGCACAAAGAAATATGAATATGCACAAGGAAATGGCTATATGCACAAGCAGTAATAAAGTCACCTTATAACCTTATGTCCACGTCACGCACAAGGAAATGACCATATACACAAGGAAATGTTAATATGCACAAGGAAATCGTCATATGAACAATGAGTAATAAATTGGCCTTATAACGTGCTATGTCCAGGCCTCGCACAAGGAAATATGAATATGCACAAGGAAATGTTGAGATGTACAAGGAAATCATCATATGAACAAGGAGTAATAAATTGGCCTTATAACGTGCTATGTCCAGGCCTCGCACAAGGAAATGGCCATATGCACAAGGAAATGTGAATATGCACAAGGAAATCGTCATATGAACAAGCAGTACATTGTGTCAGTTCAATGTACTTTTCGTCAGCTCAGTGTACTTTTCCACATGGGTGCACAGTGAAATTAATTCCTCTTTTCCACAAGGGCTTTTAGGTCCTTTTACACAGCAATTTTTTTTCATTTAAGGACCTAGGTCCTGCAGTGAAATTTCAGAAAGTTTTGGTCCTTGTTTTACATTAATTGTCTACAGTGGTCCTTTACTGAAATTTTCACTAAAAATTATTTTTTACAGCTACACTCAGGTTACGTGCATGTACATACTTTTTTTTCTACTTTTGAGATTTCATCTGTCTTTTAATAATTTTTTATTTATGTATTCTCTATCCTATTAATGTTAAAATAATATTAAGATAGAGGGAATTTTGCAAATGTTTCTTCTTTTTTCCAATTGATTTGCAAATACATAGAACCACACAATAAGGAAGTAGGGGAATATGGTTTAAGAGAGGGTGTAGAGTCAATTGGTTAAAAGAGGAAATAAATGAGATATGGAGAGAAGATATAAGGAGGGTTAATTTGGTAATTTAAAATATTTTTTTAATTTTTTGTCCTTCTAAATAATTATCTTTTTAAAGGTCCTTAGGAGTAATTAATTTTTTTCCATGGTCTCTTTCCCTAATATTCCCTAATCTTTATCTTGTATAATTATTTTCTATACAAGTCCCATGTAAGTAACTTAATTAATAAGAGGTCTTATGAGATCACGTAATTATCTTAGGTCCCATGAAATTGTTATCGTCTTGTCAATAGTTGTTATCGTCAGGTCAAAAATTGTTTCTAACCAAGAGTTTAAAAGTTGTGATCGTCAGATTCCAAGTTGTGTTATCGTCAGGCCAAAAGTTATTATGGCCAGGCCAAACAGTTATTATGACCAAAGTTGTTAGTAAAAACTTTTGACCCGACAATGAGAACTGTTTGGCCTGGTGATAACAACTTTTGGTATAACATTCATAACTTCCTAATAGGAAACTCAGATTAATTACATGATTTCATGGGTAGCTCATAATAATTAAGTTTTATACACCGAACCTGCAATGGATTTTTGAAATATTTTATACTAAATGAAAAATATCTATTTACAGATGCGCATCTTGTGGGATTTATACTTTTCTTCATTAAAATTTTATAATCCCACTTTGTCAAATTTTCCAAAATCCAAACTCAAAATTTTCACTTTATCTCCCCTGCATGCTCTCCCTCACACCAATCAGGCCTTAAGTGATGCACTTATTTCAGACCCCTTAACTATAATTAAAATGCGTGTTTAGTCAGAAAATTTATATCTTTGTACACGGTTAATAAAGCGTTATTCTTTCACGCGTATACCGTATTTGTTCAAAGTTTTTTGATTGATGAAAGCTTTGTACTAATTACTTTATCACAATATTATCTATCATGTACGCCTGAGTGCCTCATCCTGTATTGCCAATCATATTTTTTTTGTTATTATTCTTTTAAATTTCAATGAGGTTGGGATTAATTATGACCAGCTCCTTTGAAATCATTAAATTACATTGAAGCTACTAAAAATTAGAGTGACATTAATTAAATCGAATGTTTTGGAGGTAGAAAGATAAAATTGAGAGAATTTGAAAACTGTGGCTCACACTCAAAGTTACCTACTGGTGCACATAACACTTCTATTTCTATATATGAGTAAACATCTATGCAAAACTAACCCACATGGCCATCAAGTCTGTTACAACAGAAAAGTTAAAAATTTAAAAATAGCCGATAGCAACTAATTAAAGGCTGGCTATTATACCTTTAATTTACACAAAGTGATCACGTGGGTTTGATGGGTTCCTAGTCTACAGGTGAAAGAATTGTTTGACAATTTTTTAAGGGCCTGGTTATTAAATAAGCTATATTGACAGCTCCCGACGTTTGATTAATATCACCTAAGTTCTTAGGGATATCAAACGGCCAATGTGGTGATAGGTTAGAATTCGTCACTAGCTCCTTAATTACAAAGTTACCGTCGCTATTACTCTTAGAGGCGGCACATGGATCCCAATGTACAAAATAAGCACTTGCGATGTGGTGATCGCCAGAGTCATCCACTGCCGACTACATGTTGGCCATGGACAGCGGCGGAATGGGGTGGTGCCGGTGAGGTTGCCAAAGTCTAATGCCTTTGGAGGCTTGGACATAAGTTGAAGGGGGAAGATTGGAATTTGCATAATGGATGTTTATTTTGACGGAAAACTGAAGTGGGGAGGTCACAAAAACTTGCAAAATGTATTTTTAAAATTCTAATGACGTGTCACTCTATAAGCCCTTGAATTATATTGTATGGATAAGATTTAGAAATTATGAGGGGTGTTGAGAATTTGGCCCCTGAGAATATACGATCCCTCTTAATGCTAGTACTATATTTGAACTATATTTGAATTCAAAATCTTTCCGTTGGTAGACAATAGTTATCATATCGAACATGCAGCGAAAAATTAGCAATTCGGTTAGGAGTGTCTCCACTAGCTCTCTTCTCCACTTCCTTTTCATTCAGTATATATCCCTACTATTTGATTTACTTTTAATTGTTGGGATATGATGTGAATAGTTTAATATTGTAGATTTTTATTATATTTAATTAATATCATAATAACATTTATACATTGTATTTGATCTCAACCATTATAAGTAAATACAATATAATGGTGAAAATATTAAGTGGAGAAGAAGGTTGGAAGAGACACTCATTGCCCCTTAAAAATCAAACACAAATTCTTAGATTAAGGCTTGGTGTTTACGAAAAATAAAAAATGAGGCATCAGGATCATTTATACTTCTTAATTGATGGGGTTTCCATACATGAATCTCCAAACCAACTTCACTTGTCGCCTACAAATTCTCTGTTAAGATCATCTTTGGCATCATCACAAAAGCTTCCGGGAGAATAATTAAGATTATAGATTGAGAAATTGTAAAGAAGAAGGCAAGATTGATATAAAAAACCAAGTACAAGATGGCATGATTAATTCAATCCAAATTTAAAATCATTTGATAGTCAATCGATATATTAATGTCATTCCCATAGTCTAGATGAAATGTTCACATGTGGGAGCCCAAAAAATGTTTACTCATGGGCTCATCGCTCATGGCGCTAAGAATTCCTCACAACTCTCTCTCTCACACACATATATGTATGTTACCTACAACCTATTTACCAATTTGGTTTTAAATTTATTTAATGTATTAAAATTGGAAGTTGTCTGTTTAATAATATGTAATTGAAAATATTATTATTTATAAAAGTACGAATGATCTAATAAACTTTCTTAATTACAATTTTTTAACGAGGTTCTAATTACAAATGAATTCCGATGATATTATTATTATTATTATTATTATTATTATTATTATGTCATGATTATATTACTCACACTCATTGTCACAGCCTGAAAATTCAAAAGTGACTGGCAAAGAATGTGAGAGGACTCGCGCTCCTAAAGGTTTGAAACACAACTAACTCACTTCATAATTACAACAATATTGAATATAAGCACATTATGTTAGTCCATAAATAATATATTTCTTGCAGTCCGATTAAGTATTAAGTGATTAGTAGAGATTTTGGTAGAACCACTTATGCAAGTTGGACTTTTTGAAATTCCTACTATGGTCTACAAGTATTGTATCATATACGAAGATCATCTGCTTTGTAATAGTATATAAATATAGATACATACAACTTAGACTATCAAAAGAAGGCAAGGATCCTACCTATAGACAATGTGGAGCCTTTAAACTACCAAAGCAAATAAGTAAATGTAAACTTAACTTGTCATCAGCTAGTAGTTGTTCCAAGAATATCTGCAGCTTTGCTCAACAATAAGAGTCTTCACGCTCAGCCATATGCGTAATAACAACAATGCTATCTGAGGCCAAAACAATTTACTGGTGAATAACGTCCTATTAATAAAATAGTTTAAGCAAATCTAACTTTGAATAATAACATAACAGTATAATATGCAGTTCAAATAAATAGAAATGTGTAGATCATTAATCCAATAAATCGAAATACACCAATAAATAACTTGTCAAACTGGATCAATTTAAAATGATAGTTCTCAAATATTATCTCTTCATAGGACTTCAACAGAACAAAATGACAAGCGTGGACACATAGTCCACGAGGGTAACTAACCAATCGCAGCTTGAAGCCACGAACACAAGCGTGGACACACAGTCCACGAGGGTAAGTAACCAAGCAAGCGCAGCACGAGGCCACGAAACAAGCGCAGGTACAACACCCACGAATAATAAGCGTGAGAATGAATCCCACGATTATCAAGCATGAGTACCGTGCCCACGAATATCAAGCGAGCTCGAGGTTAACCATGATGCACCAAGGACTAACAGCTCTGCTGTTAGTAACCAGTGTTCTATACTCAGTCCCTTAGAAAGAAAACAGTTTCAAGCATGCTAAGGGTCAATCTATACCTAACGAACAAATATCTTCTTTTAACTATAAACTCCACATATCAAGTGACCCTAGCATGAAGATTTAGAAAAACATCTCATATTATTCATTCATTTAAAAAAATAATAAAGAAATGCTTCGTACAAGGAAAATGAAATGTAACAAATGACAATAAATAAGTAATTACCATTACTTGCTCCATTTCAATGTAAATAAGAAATTGCGATAACAAGAATAACTATTCGTGGTGAAATCATAACTAAATCAAGTTAAATTTCAAATATAACAAATAGTAATAATATCATCTATATAATTTAGGATGGGACGTTATTCACTCACCTTTTGTACTCTCGAACAAAGAAATTACTCTTACTTATCCTTCAGAATTGTATTCACTCATCAACAAGCCCCTAATGTCCCGAAAACAAAAATATTATTACTTCACATTACAACTCAAACAAATAATTCCAAAACAACTCATGCAATAAGATACTTCATTACCATCATCTACTTCATTTCTCCACATTACAATCTAGCATTGAACAAAACCACATCAATTCATTTATCAAATTTATAAACCAAATTCTTCCACAGATGTATATAATAGTGCATCCAATATCATGATAATCCAGCCTAAACTTATATGTTCTTAAATCATTTATTAGCAATTTCCAACAATTCAATTAATCAAACACATCATAGGCATCTCAAGGATCATATGAAACAAGAAAGTTTGAACTATAAATGATAAATCAGTTACTTTTGATTTATTGGTTTTATAACCAACTTCATCACAAATAATATCCATATCACTAAAGAGTTATCTCAACAATAATGAAAACCTCTCCTTCCTTCCTTCCATATATGCCCAAAATTATGTTAATGATCCAACTTTACCAGCATGACACAAATATATAAATATAAGCATCATCTAAACTCTCTAAGCCTCAATAAAGTGATCAATCAATTTTAATTCAACTAAAGTTTTTCTTGTTGTGCATTTTCACAAACACCTTACGTGCAAGGTAAATACAAGTCATAAATAATCTCGTTATCTTGTATTTCTAAATAAGAAACTTCAAGCATCCTTGTTAAACCACAGATTTATCTAACTTAAATTCCTACAGACCTTATAAGCAAACATCATACTTCACCACTTGACATGCATATAACTCTTAAGCATCAAGTAAGTTTACATAAGCCTTAATATTCCATTCAATACCAAATTTGAGCTTTAGATTCTCCCTTCAAACATTTTATCAATCACATATTATGCTTAGGAATTTAAACTAACAGGGCAAGATTCCTTTTCTCTCACACATTTCCTCAAGCATCTTGTTGGCGTCAAAATTAACCCCAAGAACAACACCACAATTATGATAAACAGTAAATAATATACTCCCAAATTTCACTCTTATTTTATATGTCCAGCCAAAGGGAACGAAAGAATTTCAATTACTTCCTCCACCATCGCAATAACAAGAAATAGAAGGACGACTAGAATTCCCTAACACACATACAACTTCACAAATCAAAGAACTACAAAGAGACAAACATACATACATATATATATATATATGACAACGAGGTGCAGAACATAGAATAGGGAAGAGGGATATAAACATAGACAGGCTTATCATTGAAAAATAAGTTTCAAACTTGGCTACATGCACAACCGAGGCATCCTCATCCGAGCAAAGGAAGAAGGAAGATTGTAACTTTGTCACCCATACAACAGCACAGCGCCAGATCAAAGGGAAGGGAATATGTGAAATTAAGAAGGTGAAGAAGCAAAGGGAAGCTTGAACTCAGCCACTAATACCATACATACTTCTGATGGGCGGTAAAATGGAAGGCTCCAATTTGAGAAGAAAGCCTAGAACCATAAAGAAGGATCTAGATTTTTTTTCTTTTGCCCCTCACCCTCTCTCTGCTCTTTACTTTCACGGAACGGAACTAATATATTTTTAATGCTGATTATTAATATTAATATTATTATACACAAATCTATATATATATATTGCAGTATATTTTTATTTATTTATACATTTACTTGGGGCTTTGCAAGGAAGTCTTATCTGATTATTAATATTAATATTATTATACATTTACTTGGCGCCTGAGTCAACTCATAAGATCAAAGTGTGATGAGAAACGATGGAAACCTCTTCCAATCGCAAGAGGAGAGCCTTTCATATCTCATTTGTCTTTTGCTGACGACTTGATTCTCTTCTCTGAGGCTTCTATTGAACAAATGGGGCTAATTAGGGAGGTTATGGAAAGTTTTTGTGCAGTTTCGGGTCATCGTGTTAATCTAGAGAAATCTAAAATGTTTTGTTCAAGGAGCATTCATTTCAACAGGGCAGTGGAATTAAGTCAATGTCTTGGTATAAACATCACAGCTAATTTGGGGAAATATTTGGGTGTTCCCTTAATACATACCAGGGTTACACACTCAACTTATTCCCCATTGATTTAGAAAGCCAAAAAGAGGTTGTCAGCATGGAAAAATAGACATCTCAATTTTGCGGAAAGAACCCTTTTGATCAAGTCAGATCTGTTAGCTCTCCCCAGCTATTATATGCAATCTTCCCTCCTGCCAAAGGGCACTCTCAATGAAATTGAAAAAATTTGTCGGAATTTCCTATGGAGTCAGGATGCAGAGGCTAAGAAATTGCACCTAATAGCTTGGGAAAAAATTCAGCAAGAAAAAAAAGATGGCGAATTAGGGATAAAAAATCTCAGGAACCAAAATATAGCTTTTGTTATGAAGCTTTGTTGGGGGCTCCTAACAAAACCTGAGACACTTTGGGTAAGGTTCCTAAAGGCTAAATATAAGTGTGGGAGCAGTGTTCGCCCTGCCCCGCAAGTGCACGGGTCGCGCCAAGTAATAAAGTAGTAAGTAAAGTATCGTTCCCACGAGGATTTGTCCAAAACCCGGTCAAACAATGATTATCACACTCTCGCCCAATTTGAGTGATACAAATGTTGAGATTGAAAATTAAATAAGAAAATAAAATGAAAATAAAACTATAAACAAGTGATTCTCCAACTTCAAGGATAAATTGGGTCCTAAGATTATCTATCCCCCTTGTACTTCTTAAAACTCAATTAACCTCCCCTCAAAGAAGCTCGCAACGAAATCACGTGCTAATCTAGGGTTCGTAGAGTACTTGTAAATGCTCTCTCAAGTCAAGAACAAGTGTTTAGTCTTATTAAGTGCACAATCTCTTGCTACAAGTTAATAAGACCCAATTCTCATGCTCCAACCCTAATGTGACTATGCAAGGCTAGCAAGTATATCTCTATCTTACCAACAAAACCATCCATCCATGCAAACTTCAGGTTCTCACACTACTTTACCCAAGTTCTACACTCAACCTAGCTCTCTCGAGTCATAAATCAAGCAAACCCAACATCTAAATGGTGATCAAGCACTTAGAAGCATTAGGAACAAAGTAAAATAAGCACATAGATATCATTAATCACAAATTAAGAGGAGGAATCAAGAATCAATACATACAAGGGTTCAAAATAATCCTAGAATCAAAGTATTTAGCTACTCATGTTCTACAACTCCATGGGAGCATATACATACAACATTACAAAACAGAACAAGAGAAGAGAATGAAGATGGAAGAGATAAACTAAGAGAGGAAGCCCAAATCTCTTCGAAGCTCCAAGCCCAAGCTCAATCCCCACCAAACTCCAAGTCCTAGCAGAGCAAAACACTCCCAAAAAGCCCCAAAAGTCGAAGAATGCCGAATAAGCTCGAAGCCCTAGCTTTTATTTCCGTCAAAACGCGTCTGAACTTGTCAAAACGCAGTAAAACCCGTAGTTCGCCGTGGGTTTCGCCGCGGCGAGCCCACGGCGAACTCCCAAAAATGCTAGGAATGAAAGATGCTCGCGGTGGCTTTCGCCGCGGCGAGCTGATGGCGAGCTATCCAAAATGGGCAGAGGCAAATGTACTTCGCCGTGGGTCTCGCCGCGGCGAGGCCACGGCGAAGTCCTTTTTCTTCTGTTTTCTGCCTTTTCTTCTTTATTCCTTGTGCTGCTCTGGTTTCTTCTTATTTTTGTTCAATTGGGAGCTTGGTGGAGGGCTAAAATCTCTTGTTTATTGCATCAAATTATTCCTACAAAAATTATATACAACAACATAAGAAACTAACTATAAAAATAATCAAAATCTACATAAATATACAAAGATGTGCAACCAAAAATCAAATGAACATTTTCTATCTTGAGTATCCAAAATTTATCAATGAGTTAATAAACTCAAGGAAAATATACTCAAATGACATGAATTTCTAGGAGTTATCAAGCAGCGAGACACCATGCGTGGTAAAAAAGAGGGTTTCATCCTTAGCTTGGCGATCAATCTCGGAAGTATGGAATGAATTTATGGAAGGAGTGGGTAAAACTATAAGGGGTGAGAACACTAGTTTTTGGTGCGATGTATGGACACATATGAACCAGCCCCTCATATGTTATGCAACCGATGGAGCTCATGTTAATGTAAATGATAGGGTAAAAGATCATATCCTTCCTAGTGGGGCATGGGATGTGGATAAATGGCATGGCAATCTTCCGGAGAATATAATTGTTCGCCACGCGCCGCAAGTGCACGGGTCGCGCCAAGTAATAAAGTGAAGAGTAGAGTATCGTTCCCACGAGGATTTGTCCAAAACCCGGTCAAACAATGATTATCACACTCTCGCCCAGTTTGAGTGATACAAATGTTGAGATTGAAAATTAAATAAGAAAATAAAATATAAACAAGTGATTCCCCAACTTCAAGGATAAAAAGGGTCCTAGGATTATCTATCCCCCTTTGTACTTCTCAAAACTCAATTAACCTCCCCTCAAGAAGCTCTCAACGAAACCACGTGCTAATCTAGGGTTCAAAGAGTACTTGTAATGCTCTCTCGAGTCAAGAACAAGTGTTTAGTCCTATTCTTTGCACAATCTCTTGTCACAATTTGATAGAACCCAATTATCACACTCAAACCCTAATGTGACTATGCAAGGCTGCAAGTATATCTCTATCTTACCAACAAAACCATCCGTTCGTCATGCAAACTTCCGGTTCTTGCACTACTTTACCCAAGTTCTACACTCAACCTAGCTCTCTCGAGTCATAAATCAAGCGAACACAACATCTAAATGGTGATCAGGCACTTAGAAGCATTAAGAACGGGGTAAAATAAGCACATAGATATCATTAATCACAAATCAAGAGGAGGAATCAAGAATCAATACATACAAGGGTTCAAAATAATCCTAGAAGCAAAGTATTTAGCTACTCATGTTCTACAACTCCAAGGGAGCAAATATATACAACATTACAAATCAGAACAAGAGAAGAGAATGAAGAAGGAAGAGATAAACCAAGAGAGGAAGCCCAAATCTCTTTGAAGCTCCAAGCCCAAGCCAAATCCCACCAATCTCCAAGCCCTAGCAGAGCCAAACACGCCCAAAATATGCCCAGAAGTCGAAGAATGTCGAGCTAGATCGAAACCCTAGCTTTTATATCACTTAAATCTGTCAAAAAACGTGCAGCAGAGCACGCAGTGCGCCGTGGGTTCGCCGCGGCGAAGTCCACGGTGAACTATGATCGTTTCTGCCTCTTTTTGGGGGTTTTGGCTCGCCGTGAGTTCGCCGCGGCGAGCTCACGGCGAAGGGGGACCTGTCGGTAATTTTGGAAATTCGGGGACCTATCTATAATTTGGGAAATTCGAGGTCCTTTTCTGTAATTTTTACAATTCGTCCAGAAACTTGTATTTTCCCTTTTTTCTTGAAATTTCAGCTTCTAGCCCCAATTTCTCCCCTTTTCAAGTGTTCTTCTTAATCCGGGATCCCTTGGTTATTGTATCAAAATATTCCAACAATATTTACATAAAACAACATAAGAAATTAACTACCAAAATAATCAAAATCTACATAAATATACAATTATATGCGACCGAAAATCAAATGAACATTTCCTCTCTTGAGTATCCAAAATTTATCAATGAGTTAATAAAACTCAAGGAAAATATACTCAAATGACATGAATTTCTAGGAGTTATCAATAATCTATATTGTTCGCCACGCGCCGCAAGTGCACGGGTCGCGCCAAGTAATAAAGTAGTGAGTAGAGTATCATTCCCATGAGGATTTGTCCAAAACCCGGTCAAACAATGATTATCACACTCTCGCCCAATATGAGTGATACAAATGCTGAGATTGAAAATTAACTAAGAAAATAAAATGAAAATAAAATTATAAACAGGTGATTCTCCAACCTCAAGGGTAAAGGGTCCTAAGATTATCTCTCCCCCTTGTACTTCTCAAAACTCAATTAACCTCCCCTCAAAGAAGCTCTCAACAACACCACGTGCTAATCTAGGGTTCATTGGGTACTCGTAAAAGCGCTCTCGTGTCAAGAACAAGTGTTTAGTTTTATTTAAGTTGCACAATCTCTTGCTACAAGTTAATAAAACCCAATTTTAATGCCCCAACCCTAATGTGACTATGCAAGGCTAGCAAGTATATCTCTATCTTACCAGCAAAACCATCCATCCATGCAAACTTCCGGTTCTTGCACTATTTTACCCAAGTTCTACACTCAACCTAGCTCTCTCGAGTCATAAATCAAGCGAACCCAACAATCTAAATGGTGATCAAGCACTTAGAAGCATTAAGAACGGGGTAAAATAAGCACATAGATATCATTAATCACAAATTAAGAGGAGGAATCAAGAATCAATACATACAAGGGTTCAAAATAATCCTAGAATCAAAGTATTTAGCTACTCATGTTCTACAACTCCAAGGGAGCATATATATACAACATTACAACAGAACAAGAGAAGAGAATGAAGAAGGAAGAGATAAACCAAGAGAGGAAGCCCAAATCTCTCTGAAGCTCCAAGCCCAAGCCAAATCCCCCTCAAGCTCCAAGCCCTAGCAGAGCAAAACACTCCCAAAATATGCCCAGAAGTCGAAGAATGAGGGCTCACAACGAAGCCCTAGCTTTTATATATATCAGTTTAAACGCGCCTGTTCTGTCCAAAACGCGTAGAAAATACGCAGTTCGCCATGGGTCTCGCCGCGGCGAGCCCACGGCGAAGTCCCAAAAGTTACAGAAATTATTGTAGCTCGCCGCGGCGAGCAGACGGCGAGCTCACCAAAATAGGGGCAGAGGCAGATGCACTTCGCCGTGACTTCGCAGCGGCGAGGCCACGGTGAAGTCTCTTTGATTCTGTGTCTTGCCCTGTTTTTTTTATTTCTTGGGCTGATCTTTGGCTTCTTCTTATTTTTGTTCAAATGGGAGCTTGATGGAGGGCTGAAATCTCTTGTTTATTGCATCAAATTATTCCTACAAAAATTACATAAAACAATATGAGAAACTAACTATAAAAACAATCAAAATCTACATAAATATACAATAATGTGCAACCGAAAATCAAATGAGCATTTTTCCCTCTTGAGTATCCAAGATGTATAAATAATAAACAAAAACTTAAGACAAATATACTCAAATAATCATGAATTTCTAGGAGTTATCATATATTCTCCAAAGAATTAATCCACCTTCCCAGTAATCCAGTGATGTTTTTAGATGGAGGCCAGCAGCTGATGGGAATTTTTCGGTGAAATCTGCTTATAATTTTATTACCCGTAGAAGCACTAAGCAGCATAATCCCCTTTGGAATCAGATTTGGAAATGGCAAATACCGGAGAAAGTAAAAACATTCATGTGGTAGGTCACCCATGAGAGACTTACTACTAATCTTCTCAGAGCACAAAGAGGCCTATCAAACTCAAATCTATGCCCTTTTGAGTGTCATAGTGAGGAGAGTGTCTTACATATATTGAGAGATTGTAAAAAAGCGAGAGATGTGTGGCAAAGAATTATAAAACCTAACTTGCTTTCTAGTTTCTTTTCTGGTGATCTGCAGGTATGGCTACGATGGAATGCGAGAAACCACCCAGGTTATGGCAAGACCCACACATGGGAGTGGACAAGAGTCTTCAGTACTATTTGCTGGCTGCTGTGGACATCCAGGTGCAGTGCCCTTTTTGAACGGAAAATCTCTTCATCTAATGACATAATTCATAGATGCTATAATCAGCTCATGGAATGTGTTATCAACAAAACCTTCAAGCATCGGGTTTTTCATGGAGGGAGTCAACAAGAGGAAAGATGGAGGCCACCTACTGAAGGGCGAGTACGAGTAGATGTGGATGGTTCTGTTTGGACCTCTCTTGATGAAGCGGCATGTGGTGGTGTCATTCGAAATAGCAAAGGAGAGTGGATCATGGGATTCCACAAGAAAATAGGACAAGGGTCGGTGCTGGAAGCAGAATTGACAGCCAGTAAAACTGGATTGCAAGTTTGTCAACAGCTAGAGCTCAAGAAAGTAATTGTATTCACAGATTCTCTGAGTGCTTTTAATCTATTGATGCGATCTTTTGATCAGGAACAACCTCTGAAAAATCTGTTAATGGAGATCCGAAGCATCCTCTATGAAGATTGGGAAGTGGAATTGCATTATACATCCAGAGAGTCCATTCAGTGTGCTCATTTGTTGGCTCAGAAAGGACATAATGGTTCAACTGCGATTACCTTGCTACATATGATTCCTCCAGATTGCTTGGAAGTGATTGAGAAGGACATGCAATCCGTTTTGCTGAACACCCACATCTAAGGGTCCTTTTGTAATATTCAAGCTTAGCTTGCCTTTGTATATTAAAAAAAAACTTTTCCCTTTTTTAATCATTCAAAAATTTTAACTACAAATACAAAACATACAAATCCAATTATAATAAATAAGGGTTAATATAACTTTTGGTCCCTGAACTTTCATTCAATTTTGGTTTTGGTCCCTGAACTTTCGGTCAATTTTGGTTTTGGTCCCTGAACTTTGAAATTTTTGGTTTTGGTCCCTGAACTTTGGGTCAATTTGGTCTTGGTCCCTGAACTTTCAGTAATTTTGGTTTTGGTCCCTCAACTTTATTTTTTTTTTTGAAGTTTTTTTAAATTGAGGGACCAAAACCAAAATTATTGAAAGTTCAGGGACTAAGACCAAAATTGACCCAAAGTTCACCAAAACCAAAATTGAGTGAAAGTTCAGGGACCAAAAGTTATATTAACCCTAAATATAAATACACAAGTTACTTTGCCTACTTTCTTCACCTAGGACCATTGTTTCCTCTCCCCTTCATCGTCACGTAGCAAAATATTACTTTTAAATTTGTTTCCATATTAACTCATTTTTCCAATTAGTTACATCATTTGTTTAGTTTTGTACTTCTAAATATATGGGTTATTACACTCATACTAGTTTTCCTTATTGATTTATTTTATCACTATTATTCGTGACGTGCCCGTCATTTATTGTAAATCATAATATGGTGTTTTCTCCAATTCGGTAAAAGGATTTGTTTTTGTTATTTTCTCAGGTTTGAATTTTTTTTTTTGAACTGACTCACAGGTTTGAATTGCCAAAATATTTTTAAAATATTCAAACCACATCAAAGATTATCAAATTAAATTTTTATTAGATATTCATCATCTTAAAATTATCGTCCTACTAAATTGTTGATCTTATGGTTATAAAGAGATAATAGGTGGGAAAGGAAAATTAAAGGAAGGCTTCCAATAACACCTTTTTCATTCCTTGGAAATTAATTCCCATATCATACAAGGCAGACAAACAGCACCAGAATTAACGCTATATGTCGATCGATGATCATGGAAATGGCCAATTAATACACATTTTCTTGTTTCATGGAGTTTCCATACATATTCTGCAAACTGCTTCGTCTCTCGCCTATAAATTCTGCCCATTGAGACCTTCCTCATCACAAAAAAATCAAAGCCTCTCAAAAGTGTCTTCTGTATAGGCTTATTTGAGCGTCCTAGAGATTTAACATATCGCCATGGAAGCATCAACGATTATTAAGATTCTTCTTCTTAATATGCTTCTTGCTTTTGTAGTGCATGCACAAGATGATGATACACAAGCACCACCTCTTCCTAAGTTTCCTCCTCCAGGAGGAGATGATCCAGTTGAGCCACCTCCCATGACCTGCAAGGAACAATGTAAATTGAAATGCTCAGGGAAACATGGCTTTCGTCGATATTTATGCATGGGAAAGTGCTTGCCCTTTTGCAAGATAATCTCACAGTCCGATCATGCTGGCTATCAGTGTACTCGAGACTGTGTTATTAACAACCTCAACCATCAACAAGGCAAGTCTATTAATACTTGTTTTTTTTTCTATTTATTATTTGTTTTTTAATGAAATTTTATCGTTCTTGTTTAAGTTCTGATGAGAATAATTTGCGTTTTTTTTGGCAGATATTAAGAATATTGAGGGATTGGTCAACAAGTGTTACAATAATTGCTCTAAGCATGTATAAAAGCTCTTCACATTACGACTGAAAGAGGATATCACTATAGATACTTAGTATTTAAAAGCTTATATTAGCATATCTATGTATTTGAGTATTACTTTCTTGTAATTCCTTTTACTATATGCATTCACAGATATAAAATAAGAGGCTTTACTTTGCACTTATTATGTCTCTTCTCTTGATCATCTCCTTTTAACTTTCTGTTTCTTCTAGTGTGTATTCTTATGCACTCGCTCTCCATTCTAACCTTAATAAGAGAACAACAAATAAATATGTGATGAGAGATTTTATCATCCTTTTAAATTGTAACGATCTCTTTCCTGCCGTACATTTTATAATAGCTCAATGATGAAAGAATCTCAGCCTTCAAACTTCTGCCTCTCTTGAATTTTCAAGTTTCTCAAAATAGAAATAACATACTTTATATTCAAGACAATTTCATTGATATTAATATCAAATAATAAGTATTAATAGTTTTGAAGCTCAATCATTTGCTATCAAAATGAATAAAAGATTTGTTTATGAGTTTTAGTCAATTGAATAACACTCCTAAATACTATATCAATATTGAGGCAACTGCTCTGTTTACATAATTCTTTTTGAATTCTCTCCTAATCTATAGTTGCTGCAGTAACTTTTTTCTCTAGACGAAATTTTAGATGGATTAAGTCTTGGGGGCTCACCAATATTGATACCTCTAGACTATAGATTTAAAGAGTGCTTATAAAGTTTTATGCAAATCGCTTACCAATAAGGGGTTCACATCAATAGGCAATTTGAACTCATGCTTATGAATAAACTTTGGCTATGGTCAAATAGACTAACATTTGTTAACATAGTTGCTACTTGCTACAATAACTGCACTCACATGATATTTAGTTATTTTGGTGCAGATTAAAAGGGTACACTTCTTGGTTTGTCTTGCAATTAATTTTGGCATTATTATTAATAATTTTTTAGTAGTTCATATATAATTACAAGCTTATGAAAAAGGACGTAATGTGCAATGAAATTGGCTTATAAACAAGATCTATGGATAACGTATTACACAAACTATCTTATCCTCATTCACAAGCATTGGCAATGAATGACAGAAATGATATTTCATTCGTTAATAAATATAAATAAAAGATCCAGTTAACTTTTTTTAAAGAAATTAAGGAAGCTAAATGATCATTTTAATCATAATATATTTTATATATTATTAGATAATATGTAAGCATATAAGTCCAACAAACTAGTTTAGAGAAAAAATTTAGTGAAGAACACTGAAATGGGGTTAATCGGTGTAGCGTCATTTGGTCCGCCCTTCAAGAAAATTAGAATCAAAGGGATAGTAGAAGATAACCACCAGGTATTGTTCTCTCGATGAGCCTTTATGCAAATGATTCCTAATAACTAATAAAAACTTGTAAGTTGGGTGAAAGCATTGTATTTGGGGTTTTTGGTGTGAAATTGGTATAAAAAGTGTGATATGTTCAAAGGCAAATTAAAGATTAGACAAAGTGGGAGATTTAGATTAAATGTGATGGATATCTTTGGTAAATGGAAACTTTAACAATCATTGTTTCAAAACATTTTTGGGAAAGTTTTTTGGTTAATTAAAATGATCCCTAGAGGAATTCCTCTAAGTTAGGTTTGGGTTGGGTAGATTAATACCAGTGATGACTCCCCATTTTTCTTTAAATTTGATATATATTTTCGGTATATTTGGGGAGTTATTGTTGCTAAATTAAAGAGATTTGTTGAGATTTGATAAGATATCAATTAAAAGAGAACAGAGTTAGGTATCAATCCATACAAGTTTCAAAATAGACCTAGATAATGAAATTAACTACACATCATGGAGGAAATTTCAAGATTTAACATCAACCACATCTCCAAATCCAGAAATTACACAAGAAAGATTAAAGGGAAATGAGAAGGAAAGAAAGAAAACCCATCTTGCTCGCACGGCCTATTACTCTCTTCACTCCTAGAGATAATTGAAGACGATGCCGAAGACGTTCAAGTGATAAGATTTGATCATAAATATCTTAGTTTTAAAATTTAAAAAAAATGTTTTAGTTTAAAAGAGAGAAAAGAAAGAAAAATGAAATATCAATAGATATTATTATTATTATTATTATTATTATTATAATAATATGTTACATTCACTTGGTTTATTTCTCTATTCCTTTCAGATTGGCAACGTGGGCCATTGGAGAGTAAATTAATGATCTTGGTTTGATTAAACTTTAAAAGAATGGCCCAGTAAGCAGAAGTTGGTGAGGAATGATTGGAGACCTATTATTGAAAGTGAACAAGCAGCGTACAGTGAAGAGAAAAAGGCAACCGCGGCATTGAAATTCACAACCCTCACAAGTTACGAAAACCTCTCCTAGAGCGCGAGGACAAGAAGCCGCAGCACTCAACATTCAACTCCCATTTTCATCTATCTGTGGGGCGAGCAAGAAGATGCATTTGACGGTGAAAGAAGAGAGCCGCATGCCACTGCACAGAATCATCTTGAACATCTTCGGCATCGTCTTCAATTATCTCCAGGAGCGAAGAGAGTAGGCCATGCGAGCAAGATGGGTTTTCTCTCTTTCCTTCTCATTTTCCTTTAATTTTTCTTGTGTAGTTTCTGGATTTGGAGATGTGGTTGATGTTGAATCTTGAAATTTCCTCCATTATGTGTAGCTAATTTCATCCTCTAGATTTATTTTAAAACTTGTATAATGGATTGATACCTAACTCTATTCTCTTTTGCTAATTAGTTGCTATTATGTTGTGGGTTTAATTTATGCTTTATGTTTTCTAAGTATATGGTCAACACTTAGATTGTTTGCTTAATTAGTGGCTTGAGAGAGCATTAATTAGGTAAAGAACTACTTTAAATCCAAACTTGTCTTACAATTCTATCTTAGGATTGGAAGTGTATTAGTGAAATAGAGATATTTACTAACCAAATTTTGTGAGATTGAAGTGGTTTATTTAAAAAGACTAGTTGATAGTAGTATTTAGTAAGAGATTATGTGTACTATTATCAATTAAGATTTGAATAGGCTTGAGAAAACTATTTGAATATAAGAGACTTCAAACAACAATATAATAGGCACTAATTATCATTAGGGAATGAATTATTGGGTATCATGAAATACAAGTAGATAAATAGACCTAGACTTTTCCCAATGTTCGAATTAAATTTTAAAAATACCTTTTGTTATTTTTATTGCGATTTTTGTTAATCAAATTTGAACCCATAACTTGATTTTTACCTAAAACTAATTTAAATTGTACTATAATGTATTTAATGAACTTGCTTATCACATAGTCCTTGCGGAATGATTCTTTTTATCACTATACTATTAAACTTGACCTGTATGCTTGCGGTGTCAAATTTTTGCTAACAACTGCAATCCCCGCTTACTAATCCCTCCAACTCCAAGTTGACTAAGTTCTGTAACACCCCAAATTTTAGAACATAGAAAATAAGGAATTATTTAAGGTTTTGGAATATTATTAAAAATATTAAAAAGCATTAAAAATGAATTTATGATATTTAGGCATTTTTAATAAATTTTAAGGTTTATTTTCTCTAAGAAATAAAGAGAAATAATTAGGAGATAAACCTTAATTTCGAGAAAAGAGATAATAGGGATATATTTAAAGTCTAGGAATGGCATATAGAAATTAAACAGCCTTATAAATAAATTTATGAGGCCAGGTGTATTTTTAATAACTTATAAAGTTTATTTTCTCTATTAATTGAGGAAAAGTAGTTAGAAGATGAATTTAAATAAGGGAATATTTAGAACCTTGAGGTATTGTTTGTTATTTAAAAAGTCTTATTAACAAATTTGGAAATTAAAGTATATCTAAAGAAATTATGTTGGGGACAAATCCAGATTTATTTGCAAATGGAAATGGTAAATAAACTTATCATTTAATAGAAAATAGAAAAAGGAAAATGCAAATGACAATATCTGCCCCTAGTTAAAAAATATCTTCAATGAAAAGTAGGGGCAAAATGGTAAAACACGTATTTAAAAATATCATCCCCTCCTCTTTAAATAAGTGCCACCCACGTGTTACTTCATATATACTCCCTCTCTGCTTCCACGTCTCCCTCTGTACCTGAGAGTCTCTCTCCCTCTCTCCATTTATTTTCAATTTCTTCTCATCCTCTCCATTTCTCTCGACGGAACCAGAGAGCTTCAACGGCAACGGCGGCGTTTTCAGGCGACGGCGGCCTCCTCTTGCCTATGCAAGACCTAATTTCGAATTAGGTGAGCCTCTTCTCTTTTCTCCTACCCTTTGTTTTTCCGTTTAGCGCCGTTTGGGAGTGAGGATTCGAATGGGTTGGGGTATTTTGGAAGTTTGAACCGATTTGATTGAAGCATGAGGTATAACGGACGAATTCCCCAAAGAAATTTGAGCTTACATGATGTTTTACTTGGATTTTGAAATTTGTTCTGCTTGGAGCTAATGTTTATCCGTTGCTGTTCTTAGCGATTTTGGGTGATTCCGGTTCGAAATTGTGCGTTGTTGGTGTTTGGCTGATGCTCTTCAAAAGCCCCAAATTCTTGTTACTGTTCGTCCAACTCTTGTTCTTGTTTCTCCTCTGCTTCTTTGAATTCCCATCCGTTTGAGCCGTTGATTTTTAGTGTGTTAAGTGGTGTGATTTTGTGATTTATTGTTGGTCACTGATTTCTGGTGTTTATTGGGCTAAGTTGATTTATTGTTTAACTTAGTTAAATTTTGCTCCCTCTGTTTCCTGTACTGTTTTTGACCGAGAGGATTGGAGGGAAATTGCTGCTCTATTCAATTCTTTGTTGTGGCAAAGTGTTGATTAGAAGATGTGTGGGGATAATTGGAAGTTTGGCTCTTTCCCTCTGTGTGTGTGTTTCGGGTTGCAAAGAGAAAGGAAGAGGGATGTATGGTTTCGGTGAAGGGAGGAGAGGAGTTTGCTGATGTTAAGCTTGAACTGGAATTTCATTTTGTCTGATTGAAATTCTATGAATTTGGAAGATGTTGAGTCTACTGTGAAGTGGGTTTTCTTTTCTAATTGTTCTTATTGGTTTGATCTTGTTGGGCTAATGAAGCTTAAGAAGGTATATGGGAATTTTAATGGTTTGAGAATAAGAAATAGGATTGGTGTTATATTCTATTTTTAAGAATGGTGGGAGATTCTGGTTCATTGTTTTGGGTGTATTTAGTTCCTTTTGTTAGATGATTAAGTTAAAGTGGAATGTAGATTGTGATTTTAATTTGCTGTTTGTTGAGTGTGGTATTGGAAGGAGAATAGAGAGGAAGATTAGAGAGAGATGGAAGCTAATCTTGTTTTATGTTCTGCCTGTTTGAACCATGTCAATGATGAGGATTTTGGGTAACACTATATGAAAGTATGAGATACTTGGATGGTATGTTCTATTTCTTGTTTTGTTTTTGTATCTCTATTAATGGGCTGATTTCTATTCTGTGGTGATGATATGGTTGGAAAATGTTAGCAAGATTAGAGGTTTCTTGTTAGTAATTAAATTTAGAATTTCTATAAGGAAAGCGAATCAGGAAATGAGAAATAGTGAGCTAAAAGAATTGTAATCGATGGATGAAAAATTAGAGCTAAGGGATGAAAGTAATAGATTTAAGTAAGAAACTAGGAAACTAAGTTACTGATTGAGGAAAGATATTTATCAAGATTAAAGTAGAACGTAGTGAACCTAGGAGATTGGAATAAAACATTGGCTTTGGATGGTTAAACAATGGAAGAAACCCTACTGTTTAGAATATGATTGGACTTATGATAAATTGTCAAGGGATGTTGAATGGTAAGTTGGGATCATTACAGGTGGTTTGATCCAATATTGAAGGCTAGGAGATTAGTTGCTTGATTAGGAAAGGATTATGGATTAAAGTGGCTTGATTAATCTAATGTGTTATTGTTTCTTTGATATGTGATTTAATTGGTGATTTGTAAGAAAGAAGGGTTATTGTAAGGTTCACATTATTAGAGCTTAACATTATAAAGCAAGTATTTCTGTAGAATTGATTTTGAGTGTCAAGTTTTTAGAGGTTTCATAAATACTATTAAGGGGAGTATGCTTGGTGTCTGGTGATTTGATCACATGGAGTCATTGGTTTTGCTATAATTGAAATAGGAGGATATATTTTAGTCAAAGTTTGAATCTAGCTTCTATGATTAGTTTGAATGGGGATAAATTAGTAGCTTCTAACGATTCATATTGGTGATGGGAATTAATAACTTGAAAGGTGAATTGTTAACTTGAGACTGAGTTTGTTAGTGTTTATACTCTCTTGTGAGGGATGATTACTTCCCTGATTTGGTTCAATTTAGATATGGGAGTGATTTTGGAAATGACTAAAGAAGGTAGAAGATGGATAAATAATAGTATTAATTTAGTAGGAATGAAGTTTAATTGAATGCGAAGTAAGAATTAATTATTCATTGCGTGATGTGAAATAAGTGACGCATGTTTTCTTAAGCCCTATTAGAGAATTGAAAGTATGACGTTGTATAATTAATATATTGAAATTTTTATTGAATTTGAATAGGTGTGTATTGCTTAACAGTGAAATAATAATTGCTGATGATTGTACTATTAACAATTAAGACAAAGACTAGGATTTAATCATGTATTAGAGATAGAAAGGGGTAGTACAATAGGAAGGAGAGAGACGTTTGATTATTATGCCTAAGATTAGATATTAATATATTATTTTATACTATAAATAATTATAGGAACGAATAGTGGGATCGAATTCCCAAAGTACGTAGAAGAAAAGAAATACAGTGAAGAGTAAGCTCAGGAGACAGGTAGCAGTTTATTTCAGTAACAATTAAATTGCATGTATTATTTTATAATATCTGTTTCAAGTTTACATTATGCATGAAGGTTAGAAACCTTGTTAATTCCTGCATAGAGTTTATTGGAATATTCCAGGCTTAGGTGGGTCGCTCCCCCTTTGCCAGATCAGTTAGTTATAACTTTAAATGTTATAACGAGAAATCCTGGAGGTGAGGCATCCACTAGTTAACGAATATATTGTTAATAGTGGCTGGTAGAGCATTGAGCGCAGGAAGTATGTATAAATGTTTTATTTGTTCAGGTTTATGAAATAAATACATGTCAATGCTAGCATGATAATATAAATACGTATTTTTGGGCTTCTGACATTGAAAAGTGGTTATAATTCAATTAAAAATTGCTATAATATAATAGAAAATTCTAGACGTTACAAGTTCAATAACCAGTTGAATTTGTCAATTATAAGGGGCTCCTAATCCAACAGCCGGAATCTGATAACTCTTGGAATTCATGTATTTTCAACACATTTTCCTTGAGGTTTTATTCAATCATTTATAATTTTTGGATACTCAAGATAGGAAAATGCTCATTTGATTTTTGGTTGCATATCATTGTTTATTAGTGTAGATTTTGATCACATTCCTAGTTAGTTGCTTATGTTGTTTTATGTAAATATTGTAGGAATATTTTGATACAATAACCAAGGGATCCCGGATTAAGAAGAACACTTAAAGAGGGGACAATTTGGGGTTAGAAGCTGAAATTTCAAGAAAAAAGGGAAAATACAAGTTTCTGGACGAATTGTAAAAATTACAGAAAATGACCTCGAATTTCCCAAATTACAGATAGGTCCCCAAAATTCCAAAATTACAGATAGGTCCAAGTTTGCCGCGGCGAAACCCACGGAGAACTTCGTATTCTGTTGCGCGTTTTGACAGAAAAGACGGACTGAAATGAAATAAAAGCTAGGGTTTCGATCTCACTCAACATTCTTCGACTTCTGGGCATTCTTTGGGGGTGTTTTGCTCTGCTAGTGCTTGGAGCTTGGTGGGGATTTAGCTTGGGCTTGGAGTTTCGAAGAGATTTGGGCTTCCTCTCTTGGTTTATCTCTTCCATCTTCATTCATTTCTCTTGTTTTGTTTTGTAATGTTGTATATATATGCTCCCATGGAGTTGTAGAACATGAGTAGCTAAAATACTTGTATTATAGGATTATTTTGAACCCTTGTATGGATTGATTCTTGATTCCTCCTCTTATGTTGTGGTTAATGATATCTATGTGCTTATTTTACTCTGTTCCTAATGCTTCTAAGTACTTAATCACCATTTAGATGTTGGATTCACTTGATTGATGCTTGAGAGGGCTAGATTGAGTGTAGAACTTGGGTAAAATAGTGCAAGAACCTGAAGTTTGCATGGATGGATGGTTTTGTTGGTAAGATAGAGATATACTTGCTAGCCTTGCATAGTCACATTAGGGTTGGAGCGTGATAATTGGGTTTTATTAGCTTGTAGCAAGAGATTGTGCAATTAATAATACTAAACACTTGTTCTTGACTTGAGAGAGCGTTTACAAGTACTCTATGAACCCTAGATTAGCACGTGGTTTCGTTGAGAGCTTCTTTGAGGGGAGGTTAATTGAGTTTTAAGAAGTACAAGGGGGATACATAACCTTAGGACCCATTTTATCCTTGAAGTTGGAGAATCACTTGTTTATAATTTTATTTTCATTTAATATATGTTTATTTTCTCAGTTAGTTTTCAATCTCTACATTTGAATCACTCAAATTGGGCGAGAGTGTGACAATCATTGCTTGACCGGGTTTTGGACCAAATCCTCGTGGGAACGATACCTTACTTATCACTTTATTACTTGGCGCGACCCGTGCACTTGCGGCCGGTGACGAACAGAATCCCTAATTGCCACTTAATAAATCTTAGGGTTTTAATTCATTATTGGAATCCCATGTAATGAACCAAGACTCTAATATTGAAAGCTCAATGCTACCGTACAATTTAACAAATTCAAGAGTCAATTTCCAAATGCAGTTACTAGTAACCTCATGAAATTCATGTCATTTTAGCACACTTTCCTATAGTTCTTACATTTTTTGGGTGGATTTATATATATTTTGATGTACACATGATAGGAAAATGTGCCAAGTTGATATTTGGGTTAAAGTCATTGAATTCTTCATTTAAATGTGAATATTTTACCCGCTTTTTATCAACTTTGGCTTTTGTAAATTTCATTGCGTATTAGGTTGTTGAAGCCAATCAATTAAGCCACATTTGGGTCACATTTGAAACTAAAGTCAAGGGGTAAGAAGTGAAAAAGAAGATTCACCATACGCAAGAAAGCTTAAAAGAGTCTGCAGAAAAATATTGGCTGCAGCCAAAAGTGCAGGCAAAATAATTGGCTGCAGCCAAACCCAGAAATTTCCAGGTAAAGACTTATTGGCCACAGCCAACCAGTGCAGCCAAAAATTTTGGCCGCGGTCAAAATGCAGACAGAGTTCACAATGAACACATCAGCTCAAAAAATAGGTTATAAAACGCCCCAAAATCACACAGAAACATAACCTTTCGTCTTGGAACTTCTTTGGGGACTACTTGGGAGCATTTTTAAGATAGGGTTTGAAGATTTTCAAGGAGATTCAAGTGGATATATATTGAAGATTTGAAAAGATTCAACCTCATTTCCCTTAGTTTTTCTTGTTCTTCTTTCTTTCCTCTTGAAATTTCTGTCATGGCTGTATCTATTTTCCATATTTGTGTTTTTCTCTCTATGAGTGGCTAAATTTCTATTCTATGATTATTTTGAACCTTTGTATGAATTAAGACTTGATTCTTCCTCTCTTTTGGTTGTAAATGATATATATGTATGTATTTTATCATTCTCTTCATGCTTCTATGTATTTGGCCACCATTTAGATTGATTTATTCATGTGGGTTTGACTTGAGAGAGCTAATCCATGTGTAGAACTTGTTTAAAATCATGCTTGGCTTGAAATTTACATGATAAATAGAAAGTTTGTTGGTAAAATAAAGATATCTTTACTAACCTTGCATTGTCACATTAGGGTTCGTTTTCAAAAGGGATTTTCATTATTTGTAGTAAGAAACTGTGAATTTTAATGAAAAGATCAACTTGATTTTGACTTGAAAGAGCTTAGTCAAGTGCATATGAACACAAACGCATATATTCATGGAAAATACCATTTGAGAGGAAGTTCTTCATGTCTATGAAATGCAAAAGAGGATAAATAATCATAGACCCATTTAATCCCTTAAGTCAAAAGAGCAATTGTTTATCACTTTCTAGTTTTTAGAAATAGATTTCAACATTTATTTACACAACAAAAAATACTTTCTTAGTTCAACTTAATTGAATTCACTTAGCCTTTTGCTTTGTCAAATATTTTAATTCGAATCTCCGTGGGAACAATATTTTATACTACTTGCGATCCGTGCACTTGTGGTTAACGCTTGACAATGAACAATTACTCGACAACATAGTCCACTACATGAGAATCCTCAAATAACATATAATTTTAACTACAAGATTCATTTAAAATAATGAATCCATACATCTAAACAAAGTTCAAGCCAATAAAGAGAAATTGTCAAGCATGCACAAATGTAAACAGAGCTACTAATGTTTCTACCACTGATAATCATGAATAATATATCCAATTGCATTGACAAAATCCTAGAATCTAGAAATATGTAAGTACAAGATGAAGAGAGACTAAGAGAACAAGAACTATCCTAATGAAACTCCAAGCTCATGCTGCTATCTCCTCACCAAGAATATGGCTTCTTCTTAGTTGCTGCTTCTCATGGAGGAATTGCCAACAAAAGGAAAGAAAGTAGAAGTTATGAATGATTTGGAGTGAAGGATGGAAGTTGAGATGGTAGGGTTGAGAGAAAATGGAATAGGAGATGAAGTTGGGATGGATAAATTGATGGGAATGAAGCATTAGGTCTAAATATTAGTGAGGAAACCGGGTCTAAGTCATTTTGGGTCTGGTTATATCAATGGGTACCCTAAAATCCCCAAAAAATCAGCAAAATCGTGTAGCGTTACTAATGCGAGTTTGTGTGCCACGACACACCATATAAAGACGTCAATTCCTTTTTTCCTTCGTGTGTCGTGGTACACATATTTTTCATGTTATGGCACACCATACATAGGAGTTCCAGGTTTTTATCCTACCTTGGTACATCTATTTAGTCTTTTTTTGAGCATCTTTTCTTCCTGGACCTCTCCCATTTTGGTCCTTGGGCTATCCAACAAGCAAAAACACAATAAATAAGAATCAAAATTGAAGGTGGCAAAACGCACAAGAGGGGGGTGAATTGTACTTTACAACAAATTAAACTTTAAACACGTTAAAGACAATCCTTTATACTGGTTTGACCAAACACTGCCTACATCCAGTTCTCTAACTCCTTGTTGGGTTCCACTAAACCACAGGTTTTACACTACTACAAAAGCAGTTTTTAACGTCCGTTTTATTGCACTTTTCACATCTGTATTTGAAGTGACGTCTATTCAAGTGACTTTGAAAGTTTTAGTACTTTTAACGTCTGTTTTAAAACAGACATGGAAAGCTGATTTTCAACGTCCGTCATTATAGAAAACAGACTTGGAATGATGAAAGTTTCAACGTCAGTTTTTTTATAATAACGGACGTTGAAAGTTTTATTGTTTAAAAAAAATATGAGCATTTTTTAATCATGGTGATTCACCTCAAATCTTAAAAATAAACAGCAAAATCTCAACAAGTATTAGAATGCAACTATGTTTGAAAAAATAGGAGAATTAACAAAATAATAAAAACTAACCAAAAAACTAGTAAATCTTAACAGAAAATCTATCAGTGAGAATTAACAAAATAATAAAAACTAACCAAAAAAAGTAGTAAATCTTAACAAAAAATCTATCAATACTGACCAAAAAATATTCTCATAAAAAAATAAACTACAAAATCTCAGCATTATAATGCAACTATATTCCAAAAAAATAGGACAATTAACGAAATAATAAAATAACCAAGAAACTAATAAATCTCAACAGAAAATTATTTTCATAAAAACTGACCAAAAAAAAAATAAACAACAAAATCTCAGCAAACATTATAATGCATCATAGGAAAACAGAATTCAATATCACGCATGAAGTTGAATAATTGGGCGAGGATGTTCTATACTGATGACTCCTAGAAAGTCATGATTATTTGAGTATATTTACTTGAGTTTTTGTCTATTATTGATACATTTTGGATACTCAAGAGGGAAAATGCTCATTTGATCTTTGGTTGCACCTTATTGTATATTTATATAGATTTTGATTGTTTTTGTAGTTAGTTTCTTATGTTGTTGTATATAATTTTTGCAGGAATAATTTGAAGCAATACACAAGAGATTTTAGCCCTCCACCAAGCTCCCAATTGAACAAAAATAAGAAGAAGCCAAAGCAGCTCAAAGAATAAAGAAAAGAAAGGCAAAGCAGAGAATAAAGGACTTCGCCGCGACGAAATGAATCTGCCTCTGCCCATTTTTGGTAGAGCTCGCCTCGGCGAAAGCCACGGCGAGCGACATTTGTGTCTGTCATTTTTGGACTTCGCCGTGGGCTCGCCGCGGCGAGACCCACGGCGAACTTCGCGTTTTGCGCGTTTTGGACAGATAAGGCGCGTTTTCACTGATATAAAAGCTAGGGCTTCGTTGTGAGCGCTGATTCTTCGACTTCTGGGCATATTTTGGGCGTGTTTGGCTCTGCTAGGGCTTGGAGATTGGTGGGATTTGGCTTGGGCTCGGAGCTTCAAAGAGATTTGGGCTTCCTCTCTTGGTTTATCTCTTCCTTCTTCATTCTCTTCTCTTGTTCTGATTTGTAATGTTGTATATATATTTGCTCCCTTGGAGTTGTAGAACATGAGTAGCTAAATACTTTGATTCTAGGATTATTTTGAATCCTTGTATGTATTGATTCTTGATTCCTCCTCTTGATTTGTGATTAATGATATCTATGTGCTTATTTTACCCCGTTCCAAATGCTTCTAAGTGCTTGATCACCATTTAGATGTTGTGTTCGCTTGATTTATGACTCGAGAGAGCTAGGTTGAGTGTAGAACTTGGGTAAAGTAGTGCAAGAACCGGAAGTTTGCATGACGAACGGATGGTTTTGTTGGTAAGATAGAGATATACTTGCTAGCCTTGCATAGTCACATTAGGGTTGGAGTGTGATAATTGGGTTCTATCAAATTGTGGCAAGAGATTGTGCAAAGAATAGGACTAAACACTTGTTCTTGACTCGAGAGAGCATTACAAGTACTCTTTGAACCCTAGATTAGCACGTGGTTTTGTTGAGAGCTTCTTGAGGGGAGGTTAATTGAGTTTTGAGAAGTACAAAGGGGGATAGATAATCCTAGGACCATTTTTATCCTTGAAGTTGGGGAATCACCTGTTTATATTTTATTTTCTTATTTAATTTTCAATCTCAACATTTGTATCACTCAAATTGGGCGAGAGTGTGATAATCATTGTTTGACCGGGTTTTGGACAAATCCTCGTGGGAACGATACTCTACTCATCATTTTATTACTTGGCGCGACCCGTGCACTTGCGGCGTGTGGCGAACATATACTTCTATATATTACTCATCCAAATGAAAGTCATTAGCTTTAGTATGTAATTGGCTGATTTAAACCAATTTCAAAGTCCTCCATAATCTCATTAAGTGCAATAGAAGGAGAAAGGGGAAGGAGAGAAAGTGTGAACACTAGGAACAAAAATCATGGGCCAAGAAGCAACATGTTTTACCTCACAGTAATGCCGATTTGGGCGGCAAACACGGATCTGGGCGAAGATTAGTATTAATAATAATCTTTGTAACTCTCTAAGTATATGTAGATCCACTCGTTCAATGAAAACAATCAAGATCTAGAGAAAAAAATGGAATACAGTTCCTTTGTCAGATCTACATCTACAACTTCAAGATGGCCACCATTGAGATCACGATGGAAGCATCGATGGCTGCCAAAGAGGCGGAGATAGATCCGGCGCGGCATCGGCGGAGATATAGCTGAAATAAGAGAATAAAAAAATCAGAGAAGACAAGAGAGAATAAGAGAGAATGGAACTGAAAGAAGAGAGAGGCTAGAGCTTCTAAAATCAAAGTCTTAATCCTTCGTTCGACCGCGTCGCCTAACTCCAATCCTCGACTTCTTCAGATTCACAATGCTTTTGGCATCCAACAGACACACATATGCTAGATTTCGCAATGCTTTCAGCAGGATTAGCAGAAGTTAGAGAGAGAATCGAGAGAAAAATGAGAGAGGTATCAGTCAAGAGAGAAAGACCATGTGTTAAGGCAGAGATAATGACAAGGAGGCGGCATTAGGGGGTGAACCAGGTTTAGAAAAGAAGGCATTGAAATTTACAAAAATGCCACCTATGATTTTTAACATCTCTTTCAGAATAAAAGAGACGTGAATTCATTTAAATGACGTCCGTTTTGTTTTAAAAAGGGACGTAGTTTCTCTATTAACTTCAAAACAACGTCCGTTTTTATAAAAACAGACATTGTTTCCTTTATCATTTTCATTTTAATTATAAAATTGTCACCATATCTTTTTTAACGTCTGTTTTATGTAAATTAGACGTCAATTGAGGACGTGGAAGATACATTTTGTAGTAGTGTTACAAACCAGGTTCACCTGCCAACCTTTACAAGACAGAGTTTTAGATACCTCTAAACACTCCCCCTTACAAGTTGTAATACTACAACCCTGTTCTAAAGTCCCAGACTTAAGAACAACCTCAAACAGTAGAGGATTTCAATAAATAAGTTCACTTAATGAACAGATTTTGTTAATCACTAAAGTACAGAATAATCTCACTAAGAATAATAAAGCTTTGACCAGTAAGTAGATGAGAAGTAATGAATGCTTGTTCATAAGTTTGTTCTCTTCTTCATAAATGTTCAAGACTTGGTTTTTATATCTCTTCTCAGTTGCCTTTTCCTTTCAGCTTCATAAGTCCGTTTGAATATGTTCATTGGAAGCTCCTAGCCGTTGGCATTTAATGCTGGTCTTCATCTCAGTCATCTTTCTTCTCTTACTTCATTTAATTCTTGCAGAAGATGAGCTATGAGAGATAGAGACTGCGTTTACCAACTACCTGCAACGTTGTACTTGTGTAGCAGCTTTTTCAGTAATGCTAGCATCTCATGCTATCGCTAGCTTCATAGAGTGAGTCATACACTTAGCCATTAGCTAAACAAGTATTCATGTGAAACACAATAGATGTTATCGCTAGTAGGATTCATTATCTTAGTGTATACAGATAGTATATTAGCTATCAGAATGTCAAGTTATTTCAGCAAGTGATTTCATTATCAATAGCTAAACTCCTTATCGCTAGTGACTATGTTATCACTAGTTTTAATTCATTTGCTCAATGTATTTGCTCTAAGTAGTCTAAAGTGTTCTACTATCGATAGCTGATCCTATTATCGCTAGATGTCTTTGCTAGCTAATCCGACTTTCTATTGTCCAAGTTAATTATGGAGTCTTAGCGATAGAGAAGGCTTTAGCGATAGAGATATTATCTTCAGATTATTGCTAAGTTCTCTAAGACTAATATTGTTCTTATCTCTTCATCTGTTAGCGATAGGCTCTTAGTCTAGTGATAGTATATCAGTTATCTATAGAACCTATTTAACGTTTGGATAACTTATACTTTTCCTTAGTCATTTGCCTTGATTCTTTTCTGACTAAGTTATATTCTTGTCTGTTCATTTTACTTATGTTATCTATAGTGTCCAGTCCTCATCAAAACTTAAGATTTCTAACAAAAATGCCTTAGAGATCAATTAATTCAAATCAATCTCCAATTATGATTAATTAATCTCCATTCCATGCTAATTTCACTTAAGGGTCTAAGATCTTAATTGAGCACTCATAGACCAATATTGCATCTCAATTATGTTAATTGCCTCAAATTAGCATATAAAAACCATACAATCCAAGGATTTGTCATTTAAGAAAATCAATTTGTCATTAACTTAATTAGTTTTTTAGGATTTTACAAAAAACTTAACTAGGTCCTATATTTAGGGAATAGAGGGAGTTTATGAGGAAAAATGTGCCTGGGGTAAGTATATATACACACACATATATAAAAGCTAGGCTTATGAATAAGGATCTGTAGTAATAATAATAATAATAATAATAATAATAATAATAATAACTACTCGCCTAGGATGGTCGTATATGCACGAATGCAAGGAGCAACTTGTATTCTTTTGTATGAGTTCTTATTTTCATCATTTGAATAAAAACGTAAAAGTGAAATGCAACGAAAAATGACTTTAGTATGATATAAACTTAATCTCGTTTAGTTGTTTACAAGAAAAAATATCAATGAATATTGTAACACCTGGATTTTTCTACTATATTATATCAATTTTAATTGAATTACAACCACTTTTCAATGTCGAAAGCCCAAAAATACGGAAAATTTTAAAACTTTTTCTTTAAAACCTTTAACCAACTTCTTTTCAGTTGGAATGGGCTTTTCAGACAAATTGGAACCACTTAAAACTTTTTGTAAAGAAAGTGGTTAATAAAACAATTAAAAGTACACTAACCATCTTTCGGTGTCTATTAATAATTCATAACACTTAGGGAATTTAAATCCCTTAATAAATTTATGTAATTCTATTTTCTATGCTTTCTATTATTAATTTAATAATTTAAAATTACATCATATACAATTAACCTTACTTTTTATAACATAATTATAAATTCTTCATATAAACCTCCTCCAGCACTCCTGCCTTATCTTAATCATCCTACCATCTACCAGCTTATCTGAAACAGCAATTTAACGCAGTTCATTTCATTCATTACCATGCATAATAAATAAAATATGTATAATTAAAAACATGTCTGTATGGGTAGGGATGTTGCCCCTCTGTGAGCCCCCGCACTCATCCCATACAAGTAAACATTAACCTTGTTGCTCGTGCACTTAAGGCACTACTGTGAGGCTCAACCTCCTGAATATAACCTTTCGGTCATATCTAATCTGTACTAGGGGTAGCTAGCCCTCTAGTCATCGAGTACTCGGATCCCATGAATAATTCTGACAAGGTTAAAGCTGCTATAAATTTATAAAATATGCTATGCAATTATTAATACATGATAGATGAAATTGAATGAAACTGCTACCTGGCTTCTTTAGACCTTAGTCCTGTACCAGCTCCTTTCCGTTATATTATTTCGATGAACTCCAATCACTACTCATAACCTATATACATATATAAGCTTATTAAAATCCTATTAATAAATTATTCTACGCGTCTCTCTCGAATCCTAAATACTTGATGCTACCCCACTCTATGTATGTGAAGCATTATTACTTATTATAATTAGCTTGACCATTTAAGATCAAGAAGGTCGCTTTTAATTATTCTATTCTAATTAATCTTTCTTATTCTCAACATTTGTCCAATAGCTTGTACAAGAACCATTATCAAAAGACTTTAACCATTTATTATTTAATACATAAATTCCAAAATTATTAGAACGTCTCTAATAATTATATGTATTTAATCACATAAGTTTCGATGGTTGAAACCACATCAATACATGACAACAACGAAAGAAAGTGAAACAGAGTCTAACATTTTCAATGTACAATCACTAATATTTAAACAAAAAATCAAGTAAACAATCCCATATATTAACTCTATTTAACTCTTGGATGATTTCTAGTCCAGAAATTCGTTACATATAACAAAGTCATGAATTCAATTTCAAATAACACTAAAATAATCCATAATAAATTCCACCTCTAGTCCTATCATTTCTTCCTACAACTAGACTATTAAATAGCTTTTCTTCCTAATTATCTTAACTATCAAAATAGTTATTTTTAGCATTAACACCCCCTTTTATTATGAACCACTTAAATATTATACATATTTGAAGCATTCTTAATGTCATTACTACACACACCAAGCATAATCTAATTAATCTCTATTAAGCTTCGAATTCTAATTCTTATGGCAAGATTCAAACCTTCATTTTACAACATGATCAACAACCATTATAACTCCCTACTCTTACCTGTAAAAACAAGTTCCAGTTTCCAAATCAATAATTTGATTAACCTGAAGGAATATGTAAGTATGCTTTTAATGCTTAAATGTGTAATTCATCATTATGAATCTCTCTATAAAACTTAGGAACTTCAAGACATTAATATTAACACTCATTTCTTGATTTCAATCACTCTCAAGCCAATTATTTAATCACTATCCTTACAGAATCTCTAGAATTTCTCAGGTTTACATTTAGGAATCATCAATCTTAAAACTTTAAACCACCCAATAGTAAATTTCAAATCCAAAGCTTGGATAAATCGGTCAGTCTATACGAAAATTATCACGTCTAAGGAAAGCCACAGATTTTACAAAAACCATTAAACAACTAAATCTTCTTTCCCTCTTTATTTTCCATAATCGCACAACATAAATAACTAGTACCTTGCTCCTTGAATCACTTGCTTCATGCACTAGAGTAATGCCAACTCTTAAATACCCTAATAGCAATTATTAACCAATCTTTTGAAGAGTCTAAACTATAAATACTAAACTAGCAAGGCATGTTTGGTCATTCCCCCACAAATTAATAAGAACTCAACCTCAGAATTTCATGAAAGCTTTCCTAGAACTTTAAAATTCACCACCTTCGATTGAATCCAACTTCCAAGTACCCTCTAAAAACATGCTAAATTTCAGCTCCAATTTCAACCTTTAACACTTCCAAGTACAAACATTCATTTTGCTGCTCATTTGGCTCTAATGCTCTCCAAGTATCAATTCCAACATAAAAACCGAACCTCAAGGACTAAAGCAAGAATACCCCATTCCATACCACTAAAAATCTAACAGAAAATCAACATGCAGTAACCATACAGCCTTTAAAGCCACAGACTTAATCACATCTAAGCTCAATTTAATGTCTTGACCCATGTAAGGTTTAAACCCAGAAAATCAAGCCTCCGGATAGTTGACCAGCAGGAACAGAAACAGAGCATAATGGATGGGGTTCAAAAATTCCAATCCTTAGCAGAAATTGAACATGCAATTACAAACAACTCTATTTTTCTCCTACAAGCATTTAAGCATCATAAAACATCACAAAATAGGAACTGAAATTTGGGCCAAACAGAGAAATCGGACGCAGAGAAACACTAATCCAAACAATCAACATCAACTCTAAATAATTAAACATCAAATCCTGATTTCATCAGAAACCACTCTCTTTTAATGGACTTGGCCGAACAGAACAGGGGACAAACAGGAACAAGAGTTCGACGAACAGAGCAGCAAAGAAGAAAAGAATTAACAATCATCAAACAACCATAATCATCAACCATCATCATTCATTAATTTTCTTTTCCCCTTGCTGGCAGCGACGCTGAACAGGGAAGCAAGAAGAGAAAAATTCAAAGAAAAGTATCAAGCTTCAATAATCAATCTACAAAGCAATAAATATGCTTAAACTTCCCCCTATCAATGTTTAATCAAGCTTTAATCCATTGAAACACTCAGAAATCCTCAAACCCGTCTCGGATGAACAGTGAACGAATGAAGAATTTTGAAGAAATCTTGATCCAAGCTACTTATTTCTCAAAATCACTCTTGGGGTTTGTTAATCAAACTATAAGCTTCAATTTTATGAATTTAGAAGCTTCAAAATCCCCAAAATCCGAATCAACGTCACCCTCAAACTCACTCAAATCGGACGGCGAAGGAAGGAAAAACGAAGGATACAAGCTTACCCAAAGTTAGCCTAAGCTCCTTGCACATTTCCGCCGTCTCCCGCCGTCGTTCTCCGCCATTTGAGCCGTTGAACGTCGCTGGTGAAGAAGAGAGAACGGAGGGAGCAGAGAGGGTGTGGAAGAGTCTGAGAGAGTGAGGGAAAGAAGGGGTGTGTGTGTATATCGGGTCTGAGGGAGTAAAATGAATAAGAAGGGAAGGAAAGAGAGAGATACACGTGGGGGTTTGTAAATTAAAGAGGGAGAGTTGATATTTTTAATAAGTGTTTTACCATTTTGTCCCTTATTTTCTTTGAAGATATTTTCCAACTAGGGGCAGATATTGTCTTTTTCATTTCCCTATTTTTATTTTCCTTTTAAATGGTAATTTGATTTACCATTCTCATCTACAAATAGACCTGAATTTGTCCTAAAATAATTTCTCTAAGTATACTTTAATTTCCCAAATTTATTTATAAGACTTTTTAAATAACAACCAATACCTCAAGATTCTAAATATTCCCTTATTTAAATTTATCTTATAACTATTTTTTCTTAACTAATAAAGAAAATAAACCTTAAAAATTATTAAAAATACACATGATTTCATAAATTTATTTATAAGACTTTTTAATTATTATATGTCATGCCAAGATTTTAAATAAACCCTTATTACCTCTTTTCTCCAATTTAAGATTTTATCCTCTAATTATTTCTCTTTATTTCCTAAAGAAAATAAGCCTTAAAATTTATTAAAAATGCCTAAAATATCATAAATTCATTTTCAATGCTTTTTAATATTGTAGTTATATCCCAAAACCTTAAACAATTCTTTATTTTCTATTTTCTAAAATTGGGGTGTTACAAATATTCTAGTCTACCCTGAAATTTCTTCATAAGGCATCTAACTTTAGTAGAACACGTCATGAGCGTTTCCATAACAACTTTTTGGCAATGCTTAACAAGATAATGAACATTATGCACAAGTCTTGTAATTTGTTAATATGTTTAGCACATCTATAACAAAATGTAATTGTCTGAATGACAATTTTTGTCCTCTCTATAATAATGTTTTGGCCCTGAATAAAAACTTTTGAACCTCACCACAAGGTGTAAAATTTTTTGATAGTAACAACTTTTAGTCTCTCCGTAATAACATTTTGGCCTTGCATAACAAATTAATGAGCACTACTCACAAGTTGTTACGCAAGGCCAAAGTGTTGTTATGAAGAGGTCAAAAGATGTCATTCAGATAAAGGGGCAAATAATGATTTTGTTTTGGGACTTCATATACAAGTGAGGTTCCCTGGGGACCTAACTTTAATTTAGCCATTTTGTGGGACATCTCCTTAACTATTTGTCTTATATAGGACTTCAAATTAATTTTCTCTTTTAAAAAAGTAATGATTCTTTAAATAAAAACATTTTTTAAAATAATAATAATGAAAAGATTATCTTTATTTTAGATTTTATATCCATCACAATAAACTTTTTTTAAAAACAAAAATATTACTTCTTTAAAAATAAAATCTTAGTCGTTTCATATGATCTAGATGATATAAATATGTTTAAGACTCCGTCATTACTCATTGGTGAGTAGCGAAAGCGAAACCATTTCTCTACTTCACATTGTTAAGAAATGCATCATTCTTTCACTTTTTTTCCTTTTTGGTGCTTTTTATTCATTACTTGATTGATTACAGAATTATCTGATATATTATCTTTCACGCGTACCCCATTTATTGCCAATCATAAATCAGATTTTTTTTTCCCGTATTTAGATTATTGGTAATATATTTAAAATTTTCTTTTGATAGTATATACTTTGTTTGTTCCTAAATATAAAATCTTCTTAACTTATTTTGGATATATTAATGAAACTAAATAAACCACTTATTCATAACATATTGTGTGTATTATTATATTATAAGTTCTTTTATAAGTCAAATAAACTACTTTAGAGAAAAATTTCAAACAAATCAATTTATTACTTAGTTAATAAGCTTTATTTAGATTTTTTTAGGAAAGTTAACTCGATCTTATATTTAGGAACTGAGAAGCGAGTATGATAAACTTATACTTACATGCATCGTAACATATACACACACCTCACTGTACTTGAATTCAAATTCTTTCCTTCGCTGGGAAATAATATATTCCCATATAAAACATGCAGAAAAAAATCACAAGTTCTTGGATTAAGGCTTGATGTTTATATTACTCGTGATGTGCCCGTCATTTATTGTGAATCACAATATAGTGTTTTCTCCAATTAGGTAAAATGATTGAATTTATTTTTGTTAATTTCTCAAGTTTGAATTGCCAAAATATTTTTAAAATATTCAAACCACATCAACCTTGATCAAATTAAAGGTTTACCAAATATCCATCATCTTAACTCTATTGTCTCTAAATCCAACACCTTTCATATTCCTTGAAAATTAATTCCCATATCAAACATGGCAGACAAACAGCGCCAGAGTTATGGCTATATGTCGATCGATGATCATGGAAATGGCCAATAATTAATATACATTTTCTTAATTTATGGAGTTTCCATATATGATTCTGCAAACTGCTTCGTTTCTCGCCTATAAATTCCATCCATTGAGACTTCCCTCATCACACAAAAACTTCTCAAAGTGTATACTACACATTGACACTTTGAGCATCCTATAGATTTAACATATCGCCATGGAAGCATCAACGATTATTAAGATTCTTCTTCTTAATATGCTTCTTGCTTTTGCAGTGCATGCACAAGATGATGATACACAAGCACCACCTCTTCCTAAGTTTCCTCCTCCAGGAGGAGATGATCCAGTTGAACCACCTCCCATGTCCTGTAAGGAACAATGTAAATTGAAATGCTCAGGGAAACATGGCTTTCGTCGATATTTATGCATGGGAAAGTGCTTGCCCTTTTGCAAGATAATATCACAGTCCGATCATGCTGGCTATCAGTGTACTCGAGACTGTGTTATTAACAACCTCAACCATCAACCAGGCAAGTCTATTAATACTTGTTTTTTGATATTTATTATTTTCTTTTTAATGATATTTTATAGTTCTTGGTTAAGTTCTGATGAAAATAATTTGTGTTTTTTTGGCAGATATTAATAATATTGAGGGATTGGTCAACACTTGTTACAACAATTGCTCTAAGCATGTATAAAAGCTCTTCACATTACAACTGAAAGAGGATATCACTATAGATACTTAGTATTTAAAAGCTTATATTAGCAAATCTATGTATTTGAGTATTACTTTCTTGTAATTCCTTTCACTATATGCATTCACAGATATAAAATAAGAGGCTTTATTTTGCACATATTATGTCTCCTCTTGATCATCTCCTTTTAACTTTCTGTTTCTTCAAGTGTGTGTTCTTATGCACTCGCGCTCCATTCTAACCTTAATAAGAGAACAACTAATAAATATGTGATGAGAGATTTTATCATCCTTTTAAATTGTAACGATCTCTTTCCTGCCGTATTGTCGGTTTCCAAGTTTTAAATATAAGGACGAGAAAAAAAAGAGTCTCAATAAAATTTTAATAATGATGTTAAATTATTATTAATTTATAATAGCTCAATGATGAAAGAATCTAAGCCTTCAAACTTCTGCCCCTCTTGTATTTTCAAGTTTCCCAAAATAGAAATAACATACTTTATATACAAAGACCATTTCATTCATATTAAGATCAAATAATAAGTAGTCTAGTTTTGAAGCTCAATCTCTTGCTATCAAAATGAATAAAAGTTTTGTTTATGAGTTTTAGTCAATTGAACAACACTCCTAAATACTATATCAATATTGAGGCAATTGCTATATTTACATAATTCTTTTTGAATTCTCTCCTAATCTATAGTTGCTGCAGCAACTTTTTTTCTCTCTAGACGAAATTTTAGATGGATTAAGCCTTGGGGGATTACCAGTATTGATACGTGCCTCTAGACTATAGATTTAAATATTGCTTATAAAGTTTTATGCAACTCGCTTACCAATAAGGGGTTTTCGCATCAATAGGGAATTTGAACTCATATTTATGAATAAACTTTGGCTATGGCCAAATAGACTAACATTTGTTGACATAGTTGCCACAATAAATGCACTCACATGATATTTAGTTATTTTGTGCAGATTAAAAGGGTACACTTCTTCGTTCTCTTGCAATTAATTTTTGCATTATTATTAATAATTATTTAGTAGTTCATATATAATAAGAAGCTTATGAAAAAGGACGTAATGTGCAATGAAATTGGCTTATAAACGAGATCTATTGATAATGTATTACACAAACTATCTTATCCTCATTCACAAGCATTGGCAATGAATGACAGAATTAATATTTCATTCGTTCATAAATATAAATACAATACCTAGTTAACTTTTTTTTTAAGAAATTAAGGAAGCTAAATGATACACTTAATCATAACATATTTTGTGTATTATTAGATAATATGTAAGCATATAAGTCAAATAAACTAGTTTAGAGAAAAATTTAGTGCAAAGCATTGAAATGTGGTTAATCGGTGCAGTGCCCTTTGGTCCGCCCTTCAAGAAAATTAGAATTAAGGGGATAGTAGAAGCTAACCTCTAGGTATCATTCTCTCGATGAGCCTTTATGCAAATGATTTCTAATAACTAATTGAAAACTTATAAGGTGGGTGTTCAGTCCGCAAATGCACGGGTCGCATCAAGTAATAGAGTAATAAGAAAAGTATCGTTCCCTCAGGGATTTGGTTACAAATGCGGTAAAGCAGAAGGCTTAGCGTATTAGATCAAGTTGAGCTAAACAAGGTTTTGCTTCGAAGAGTTAACATATAAAATTAAATCACTAAAAGGTTACTTCTTTTTGAGATTTTTATATTAAGATTCTTAAACAAGAGAAATGATTTAGAAATACTTGGTAAATTGGATGAGAAAACCTAGGGTTACCTTTCCCCATTTAACTTCAAGACCCAATAAATTCCTTCCCTTTTCCTTACCCAATGAATTTCATGCATGAGTTCAAGGTTCTCTTTCATTTGAAAAAGCTCTCTCAAGTCAAAATCAAATTTTTACTAGCATTAATTGCACAATCTCTTGCAACAATTAATGCTAGCCATAAATGTTCCACCAACCTTATATGAACAATGTTAGGTCAATAATTATATCTCTATATTATCAACAAACCATCCATTTAAAAGCATAAATTTCAAGTCTAACATGATTTCCCCCAAGTTCTAAAACAAAATATACTCTCTCAAGTCATACTTCATTTAACACTTCAAGTGGTGATCAATCACTTGTATCATTTAAAGCAAGAATACATAAACATTCATTAAATACATCAAAGGAAGGAAATACAAGAGTCAATCCATCAAATGGTTCAAAGTAACCCTAGAATATGGGTTTAGTTACACATGAGAAACTGAGAAATAAAAACAGAAATAAAAAGCAGAGACATAGCAGAAATTAGAGAAAAAGGGAAGAAGAAAAGAAACCCAGATCACAACTTGAATCTCTCCAAGATTTTCCAAGCTTCCTAGCTCTTCCCCACTCTCTCCTTAAGCTCCAAAATGCTCCAAAACGTGCCCTTAATGCTCTGTCTGTTTTTCAGATCGCATTCAATGTCACTTATTACATTCAGACAGCGTAATTACTCAAAACGCGCATTTTTTTGGTGAGTTCGCCGTGGCTTCGCCGCGGCGAAGTCACGGCGAGCTAAGGCCTTTTTGCTTCCAGAGGATGAGTACACTCGCCGTGGGTTCGCCGCGGCGAAACCCACGGCGAGGTTACTTCGCTACTGACTTCCTTGCCTTTTTGTTATCTCCCGCTCTTTGTTCCATCTCTCCTTGCATCTCTTTGGCTTCTTCTCTTTATCACCTCCTCCTATACAAAATTGGAAGAGGGTTGATGAGCTTTTAGCATTTAGTAACATTCACACATAACTTTTCAAACAAAGAATCATTAAGCTTCAAGTTTTCATGCACAAAGACTTTCTTCTTCATTAAAGATTTTCTTTGAATTTCTATGTCTATTTTAAAACATCACTTTCAAAAATATACACAAATGAGGAGAAATTGTGATGAAATATGTGAAATTTTAGGAACTTAACACTCCCCCAAACTTGAGTTCTTGCTTGTCCTCAAGCAACTTTTGAAAATCTGTGTCCCTTGCTTATGAGCTCACCCTACTTTGGTTGAAATGCTTGTTCTCATATGTTACTATTTCCTTTTTTACTGATAGAAGATAAAGTGTGTATGCCAAGATGAATGCTTCATAACACTAAAATAAGCTTTCTAAAAATTCCTTGAGCTTGTGTGTGTGTGATGGAGTTGAAAGAAAATTTTCCGAATCTTATTCAAGTCAATTGCAATACCCCAACTCATGTATAAACTCTCATTTTTCGAATTTTATCCACCCTTTTCTTTTTCCCTGCCCACTCACAACTTACATCACCTAATTTTTGAATCAAAAGGACTTTTCAGCTTGTAACTTGGCCAGGATATAAGGTACTTAAAATGAAAGGGAATAAGGATATATACAAAAACCTTGAGATAATGGACTTGATGTACTTTTCATACATGCATTCTTTTCTCTATTCATTTGAGCAACTTTGTTGGTCCTTACCAAGCTTTATTGTGCATAAATATCCCCCCCCCCCGTTTTTTTTTTTAACCCATTATCTCAAAGCAGGATGATTCTTATGGTTTTTCAGGCTTAAGGGTTAGGATTTTAATTGGGTTTGCAAAAGATAAAATCTTGGTTTTTTTTTTCTTTTAGGCTCAAATATTAGGATCAAATGGTATATATATCATCAAGGTCAGCTTGAAAGGCCCAATCGCATTTAAGAATTGCCTTTATCATTTGTCAAAAATCATATAAAGCTTGCTATACATGTTAAGGTCTTCCAAAGAGGATTTTTAAAATTGTCAAATGAGAATACACACATAAACTGGTTTACCACAACTGCTCTTCCTAAAACCCATCAGATTAACTCTCACTCCTTTCGTGCTTAATTCTACTCACAGGAATTTAAGAAAAGGCTTGCTCTAATATCACAATTCATATCATACAATGCATACATATCCAATTTTCTACCTATCATCCAGTCAAGCAACTTATTCCAATCATTGAACTTTCACACCATTTTCAAGCATGCTCATACTCACAAATCAAACAAAATTGCAACAACTTTAGTTTGGCAAAAATTCACATACTTACATCAATGAATATCCCTATTATTTACAGCCAAAAGTTTTCAAAATGGCATACCCTCACCCCCATACTTAAAATTGACAATGTCCTCACTTGTCAACAGGGAAAAACAAGGGTCTTCCTCCATTAAAAACAATTTCATGGAAGGATCAAAAATACCTGTAAGCAGTGTAATATATACCAGGCAGAAGCAAATGCAACAATGTGAAAGTTAGCTGAATCATGTGCAAAAGGAGCTAACTAGAATGACAGTTCACACTATGCATAAATGCGCAATAAGAACCTTATCAACCGTTAAATCCACTACCACAATATGTACTGGTCCAAACAACAGGTAATCAAAAGATAGAGTTTGGTGACAGTTTACCATCAAAAGCATGTAACAGGGAAAAGTTTAAATGACTACAATCAATTTGAAAATGAAATACAAACAAAACAAAACCAGAAACAACATAAAAACAACTAAAACAAAGCGGTCAATCATCAGCCTCATTCCAGGAATCGCCCTCCTGCCAGCTCTATTCTGAACCATCTTCATCCCTATCAGAGTCCTCTTCTACATCGGCATCTGCAACCATTGGTGCTTTACCACGCTCGCTTCTCTCCCTAACTTCCTCCGATCCCTTCCAGCGATTTTCCAATTCTTCATCATCAGATGGCTCTATTTCCATCTTGAGAGACATCTTTTTAACCATTTTGCGCAAGAGGCGATTCTCAGCCCGCTGGTGCCTCCATTCAAGCATCATCTGATTGCCCCATTGGTCAATCAGCCTCCTCATCTCACCACGTGTGGCTGGGGCGCTGTCAGAGTCTGCATCCAGCATTGGCACATCTTGGTCTGGGGCTGGAACAGCAGGTACCTCAACCCCTTTGAGTGTCTCATAGTCAAAATCGGGGACCGGATAAAAGTGGACGTCATCATCAGGGTCATCCACACCCCGAACAGCAAACAGATCAGAAAGGAAGTGTGGGAACGCCAGGACTGCTCCCTCTCTAGGGGTGGTAGCACTGTGAAGGATGCTATTATATATGATGACCTCGATCTGAACGGGCAACCCCTTGATAAAGCAATAGACAAGCAGGGCTAATTCTTTGGTCAGATCACTTAAATGTGCTGTAGGGATCACGTTGAAGCAGATAAAATGGAGCCATGCTTTAGCATCGGGAGTCAAGTATTTTCTTTTCAAATACATCTGGTTCCCAGTCCTTTGGAACCATCCTGGCTCCCCCGAAATGATTAGTGTCTTAGCCATGTCACCAAAAGGGTACTTCTTTGTTTCCTCTTTGATACGCTTGTAGTGACAGTAAGGGAGAGTGGGAAGGCTGTAAAAATCCTTGATGACGGATGGGGTGATAAAACGAGATAGCACGTGACGATGACTTGGATCCAGAATGTTCTCAATCAACCCCGTTTCAGCTTGCTTATAATAGTGCCGGACCAGTGTCTCATTGCCCCGTTGTCTCGGGCCCAAAAGCTTGTCAAACTTATAATGCTCGGTTGCCTGCTTGTAAAAAGGTACTAGATCCGTCGCAGGGAAATAGCGCTCTTGAAGGAGTGGCCTGATCTTCTTCTTATCCATTGGGGCCTTGCGCTTTTTCTTGGATGGAGGGCGAGGAGCTTGTGGTTGGATGGAGGATGATTCTTGAAATCTTGTACCCCTTCCAGCTAACATCTTGCGGCAAGGCATGGTCTATTGGAGCAACCCGACAAGCCAAAAGCAGACAAAACAGAGTGAATGAGCAAAAAAAAAATCGAGACACAATGACTACCCTAACACAAGAAAAAGGCTGCTAAACTAAGTCCAACAAAATAGCCTGACCCCCAAACTTCAACTATTTTAACCCTTCAACACGTTAGTCAAAAAAAAATCCCAAGCCTAATCTTAAGCCTCACTGCCTTATCAACTGGCCCATAAAAGCCCAATAACGCCAAAAACAGAGCCCTTACACGAGAAACCAAAAATTATTCCTGTACATGAGGCCAGTGTAAATTGACTTCATATAGGCCCATATTGTCAGACAAAATTCTTGCAGGCCCCATAACACCAGACTAAGTTCAGAGGGTCCCCACCACCTAAAAATAGCATATTCAATTTGTACTGCCCTCCAAAATTTAAACATCAAACCAGAATGAGAAAACTATATCACCCATGCAAAAGTCATAAGCAAAAAAAAATCATCATCTTCCCTGTTCAGCCCTATCAAACCCAATCACCCCATATCTCCCTAGTTCTTCAATACTCTTAAGATATACATGATTCTAACAAAAAACAAGCACAAGAGTGGAGGAATCATACCACAAAGAGGGAGATAGGAAGATGAAATCAAAATCTGATTTGGAGAAGAGAATGAGGGCCGAAAATCTCCAATAGGGTCCTTGGGAACGTTGTGAATGCTTGAGAACGTGGTAGAAGAGAAGAACAAGGGCAAATAATGAGTGTGGATGCAATGGGTATCGTGGATTTGTGAAGAAAGAGGAAGAAGACGAAGAACAAGAGGGAGGGCGAGAGAGACGGGGAAGAACAAGAGTGAAAATGGTAGAGAAGAAGGGAATAGGGTTTGTGAAATGCGGGGGAGGTTGAGTGTTAAAAGTAAAATGAAACGGTGAGAATGTAATTTGAAAGGGTGTAATGAATTTGGACTGAAAATGGACTAGATTCAAAAGGGTAAAGGAAAAAAAATCAAGAAAGTAACTGCCCAGTTTTCGTGGGAGGCAGATGGGATGTGTGCTCGCCATGTACTTCGCCGCGGCGAAGTGCACGGCGAGAAAGGGTTAACATGCAGAGGCTAAGGGAGTTCGCCGTGGTGTTCGCCGCGGCGAACCCACGGCGAAAATTGCCCAAGAGGACAGAGGCATGAGTAGCTCGCCGTGGTGTTTCGCCGCGGCGAAACACACGGCGAGCTTGATTCTTCTCTGCCAACATCTAATTTTCGTGCTCCAACTTCCCAGGATTTTTCAAATTTTAACACTCAATTCATTTAAAGCACAAAATCCACCAAAAGCACCAAAATTTTCATATCCAGATTTGCACCCCATTCCCAAAAGTTAATTTCACTACCAAAAACTTTTTTTTTACAGTTCAATTCACCATTTTCACAAAACAATCCATTCCATATCAGCAATACACACCAATGCAATTCAATATTGTCAAATTAATCACCCAGGAAACAAAATTTTTCACCTCACACACCAAAAATTCATCAAGTGGATATTCAGTGAATTTTATCGGATAAACTCATGCAAAATGGTGTTATAAGAATACTCCCCTTCGTAGTTCACTTCTTGCTTTCAAAATTCCAACCGTCAATGTCTTTCCACTTCCTTCTTCCATCCACACTTTGTAAGAAACACCCTTCCTCCTACAAAAAGGAAGATCAAGGATAAATCTACTAACCTTAATAAAAATAAATGACTTGAAAAATAAAGTAAAGAGAAAAAGTTTAGAGCTTGGGTTGCCTCCCAAGAAGCGCTTGGTTTAGAGTCCTCAGCCAGACTTTCTCTCTTCTTCAAGAAGGATCAGAAAGAGGTAATTTGACCGATGCACGATCCACTTCACCACTCCAGTAATGCTTCAGTCTTTGACCGTTGGCTTTAAACTTCTCCCCATCATTGCTATCAAGCTCCACCATACCACGATCAAGTGCTTGGACCACAGTGAACGGTCCTGACCATCGGGATTTGAGTTTTCCCGGAAATAATTTCAGCTTAGAATTAAACAAGAGCACTCGTTGTCCTGGCACAAAAGTCTTGGAGATAATCTTCTTGTCATGCCACCTCATTGTCTTCTCCTTGTATAACCTTGAACTCTCATAAGCATTGAATCGAAATTCCTCAAGTTCATTAAGTTGAAGGAGCCTCTTTTCACCCACAGCCTTTGCATCAAAGTTGAGCTTTTTTATAGCCCAATAAGCATTATGTTCCAATTCCACCGGTAGATTATCAAACCATTCCCTTGCTTTGTCTTGCAACGAAAAAGGGAACAGTCTAAGTCTGAGAACATCTTCGGGAACCCCATTCTGCTTGAAAGATCCACATACTTCCAGAAAGTATATCAAATGTTTGTTGGCGTCTTCATTGTACAGCCCATGAAATAGCCCATTCAACTGCAGCATAGTAATCATCACCGGTTTAATCTCAAAGGTGTGTGCTTGCATCTCCGGCATCCGAATGCAAGATTGAGCACCTCGCATATTCTGACTAGCAAAGTCATTGACAGTAGCCCGGTCATATTCATCGTCAGCCATTCTTTCAGATTCAGTTTCTTCTTCCTCGTTAGAGAGATGGGCTCCTTCAAGTACCACTTCCAAGCTACCAAATTCCAAGCTTTGCATAAACCACAATGGTACCTACAAGAAGCACAATCAAGCGAGTATCACACTAAACAAAAGCAACTTTAAACAAGAAAAGCAATTAAAAGAAAAGTATATAATTACAGGCTCAAGCGAAATTAATAACTAAGCCCAAGGTTGACCAAAGGATTTGTTGCCAAATCCCCGGCAACGGCGCCAAAAACTTGTTCGGTCCGCAAGTGCACGGGTCGCATCAAGTAATAGAGTAATAAGAAAAGTATCGTTCCCTCAGGGATTTGGTTACAAATGCGGTAAAGCAGAAGGCTTAGCGTATTAGATCAAGTTGAGCTAAACAAGGTTTTGCTTCGAAGAGTTAACATATAAAATTAAATCACTAAAAGGTTACTTCTTTTTGAGATTTTTATATTAAGATTCTTAAACAAGAGAAATGATTTAGAAATACTTGGTAAATTGGATGAGAAAACCTAGGGTTACCTTTCCCCATTTAACTTCAAGACCCAATAAATTCCTTCCCTTTTCCTTACCCAATGAATTTCATGCATGAGTTCAAGGTTCTCTTTCATTTGAAAAAGCTCTCTCAAGTCAAAATCAAATTTTTACTAGCATTAATTGCACAATCTCTTGCAACAATTAATGCTAGCCATAAATGTTCCACCAACCTTATATGAACAATGTTAGGTCAATAATTATATCTCTATATTATCAACAAACCATCCATTTAAAAGCATAAATTTCAAGTCTAACATGATTTCCCCCAAGTTCTAAAACAAAATATACTCTCTCAAGTCATACTTCATTTAACACTTTAAGTGGTGATCAAGCACTTGTATCATTTAAAGCAAGAATACATAAACATTCATTAAATACATCAAAGGAAGGAAATACAAGAGTCAATCCATCAAATGGTTCAAAGTAACCCTAGAATATGGGTTTAGTTACACATGAGAAACTGAGAAATAAAAACAGAAATAAAAAGCAGAGACATAGCAGAAATTAGAGAAAAAGGGAAGAAGAAAAGAAACCCAGATCACAACTTGAATCTCTCCAAGATTTTCCAAGCTTCCTAGCTCTTCCCCACTCTCTCCTTAAGCTCCAAAATGCTCCAAAACGTGCCCTTAATGCTCTGTCTGTTTTTCAGATCGCATTCAATGTCACTTATTACATTCAGACAGCGTAATTACTCAAAACGCGCATTTTTTTGGTGAGTTCGCCGTGGCTTCGCCGCGGCGAAGTCACGGCGAGCTAAGGCCTTTTTGCTTCCAGAGGATGAGTACACTCGCCGTGGGTTCGCCGCGGCGAAACCCACGGCGAGGTTACTTCGCTACTGACTTCCTTGCCTTTTTGTTATCTCCCGCTCTTTGTTCCATCTCTCCTTGCATCTCTTTGGCTTCTTCTCTTTATCACCTCCTCCTATACAAAATTGGAAGAGGGTTGATGAGCTTTTAGCATTTAGTAACATTCACACATAACTTTTCAAACAAAGAATCATTAAGCTTCAAGTTTTCATGCACAAAGACTTTCTTCTTCATTAAAGATTTTCTTTGAATTTCTATGTCTATTTCAAAACATCACTTTCAAAAATATACACAAATGAGGAGAAATTGTGATGAAATATGTGAAATTTTAGGAACTTAACAGTGGGTTAAAGCATTGTATTTGGGTTTTTGGTGTGAAATTGGTATAAAATGTATGATATGTTCAGAGGCAAATTAAACATTGGACAAAGTGGTAGATTTGAATTAAATGGGATGGATATCCTTGGTAAATGGAAACTTTAACAATCATTGTTTCAAAACCTTTTTGGGAAAGTTCTTTGGTTAATTAAAATAATCCCTAGACGAATCCCTCTAGGTTAGACTTAAGTTGGTTAAATTAATACCAGAATCCCTCTTACTATTGGTCCAACTCCAAGTTGACTAAGCTCAATAACCAGTTGAATTTGTCAATTGTAAGGGGCTTCTAATCCAACAATTGGAATCCCTAATTGTCACTTAATTAATCCTAGGGTTTTAATTCATTATTGGAATCTCATGTAATGAACCAAGACTCTTGAATTGAAGCCCAATCCACTCATGCAATTTAACAAATTCAAGAACCAATTCCCAAATGTAATTACTTGACAACATGATCCACTACATAAGAATCCTCAAATAACACATAATTTTAACTAAAACATTCATTTAAAATGATGAATCCAAACATATAAACAAAGTTCAAAGTCAATAAAGAGCAATTGCATGTCAAGCATACACAAATGAAAACATAGCTATAAATGTTACTACTACTCTCTAACTGTTCGTCACCGGCCGCAAGTGCACGGGTCGCGCCAAGTAATAAAGTGATAAGTAAAGTATCGTTCCCACGAGGATTTGGTTCCAAAACCCGGTCAAATAATGATTGTCACACTCTCGCCCAATTTGAGTGATTCAAGTGTTGAAATTGAAGATTAACTATGAAAATAACATATACTAAATGAAAACAAAATTATAAACAAGTGATCCTTCAACTTCAAGGATAAAAATGGGTTCTAAGATTATGTATCCCCCTTTTACTTCCTAAAACTCAATTAACCTTCTCTCAAAGATGCTCTCAATGAAAGCATGTGCTAATCTAGGATTCACAAAGGACTTGTAAAAGCTCTCTCAAGTCAAGAACAAGTGTTTAATCTCATTAATTGCACAATCTCTTGCTACAATTAACAAAATCCAATTTTCAAGCTCCAATCCTAATGTGATTATGTAAGGTTAGCCAGTATATCTCTATCTTACCAACAAAACCATCCATTCATCATGCAAACTTCAAGTTCTTACACTATTTTACCCAAGTTCTACACTCAACCTAGCTCTCTCAAGTCATAAATCAAGTGAACACAACATCTAAATGGTGATCAAGCACTTGGAAGCATTAGGAGAAGAGTGAAATAAACACATACATCTCATTAATCACAAAATAAGAGGAGGAATCAAGAATTAATCCATACAAGGGTTCAACACAATCTTAGAATCAAAGCCTTAGCTCCACATGTTCAGAGAATCCAAAAGAATATATACATATATCAGCACATTCATGAACAAGAGAGAGGGAAAGGGAAATGGAGAAGAAAAACCAAGAGGAGAAGCCCAAATCTCTTCAAAGCTCCAAGCCCAAGCTCAATCCCCTCCAAACTCCATGCCCTAGCAGAGCAAAACACCCCCAAGAATGCCCAAGAGTCGAAGAATGTCGAGCTCCCTCGAAACCCTAGTTTTTATATCACTTAAATCTGTCAAAAACGTGCAGCAGAGCAGTCCGTTCGCCGTGGCGAAGTCCACGGTGAACTATGATCGTTTCTGCCTCTTTCTGGGGGTTTTGGCTCGCCGTGGCGAGCTGGGACCTGTCTGTAATTTTGGAAATTAGGGGACCTGTCTGTAATTTGGGAATTTCGAGGTCCTTTTCTGTAATTTTTACAATTCATCCAAAAACTTCTATTTTTCCCTTTTTTCTTGAAATTTCAGCTTCTAGCCCCAAATTCTCCCCTTTTTAAGTGTTCTTCTTAATCCCGGATTCCTTGGTTATTGTATCAAAATATTCCTACAATATTTACATAAAACAACATAAGCAACTAATTAGAAATGTGATCAAAATCTACACTAATAAACAATGATATGCAACCAAAAATCAAATGAGCATTTTCCTATCTTGAATATCCAAAAATTATAAATGATTGAATAAAACCTCAAGGAAAATGTGCTGAAAATACATGAATTCCAAGAGTTATCACTAACACAAGATAATCATGAATAATATATCCAGTTGCATAAACAAAATCTTAGAATCCTAGAAATATGTAAATACAAGAGGAAGAGAGAGTGGGAGAACAAGAACTCTCCTAATAAAGCTCCAAGCTCTGTTGCTAACGTCATCTCCTGCTCCATTTTCTCTCAACCCTACAATCTCATCTTCTATCATTCATGACTTTCACTTCCTTTCCTTTTGTTGGTGATTCAATGGGTACCCTAAAACTAGGGGTGGGAATAGCCCAGTCGGTCTGCTAGGGGCCTGCGGCCTAGCCTGCTAAAGCCTGGCCTGGCCTGTTTATTTTCAGGCCAGGCTTAGTCTTAGGCTTTTTTTTGGGCCTGCTATGCCTAATAGGCCAGGCTCAGGCTAAAAAAAAGCTTGTTAGGCCTGTCAGGCCGGCCTGTTAAGCAATTAAATAATATTTTTAAAATATGTTTTTTCATTTATTTTATTTTTTATATTATATAACTTTTATTTTTCTATATACTTTCTCCGGTCCTAATTATAAGATCACTTTGACTTTTTTTGACTTTTTTTCCAATAAAAAAAAGTAATTTCAATTCCAAAAAATTTTTTTTTCCTCAAAACTAATTTATTCTACTTATAAACTAACCTATAATCTAATTTTATATGACATATGTTATAATTTAGTGGTCTAATTTGCTTCCTTAACTTCCACAGAAAAAAAAGTCAAAGTGGTCTTATATTTAGGACCCGAGGGAGTATAACATTATAATTGGTTAATATTTAATTAGCAGGCCTCCTAACAGGCCTCTTAACAGGCTAGGCTCAGGCCTGAAAAATGGCCTGTGATAGGCCACAGGCCAGGCTCAGGCATCCTTTTGACAACACAGGCCTAGTCTGTTAAGGTTGAAGCCTGGCCTAGTCTGACCTTTTCCCACCCCTACCTAAAATCCCCAAAAAAATCAACAAAATCGCGTGGCTGTACTAATGCGCGTTTGTGTTCCATGGCGCACCATATAGAGATGCCAATTCCTATCTTTTTTCTTTGTGCATTGTGGCGCACATGTTTTGTATGTCGTGGCACACCATACAGAGTGCTTCATGTCTTATGAAATGTAAAGGGGATAAATAATCCTAGACCCCATTTAATCCTTGAAGTCAAAAGAACAATTGCTTTTATCACTTTCTAGGTTTTAGAAATAGATTTTAACATTTCATTGCACAACCAAAAAATCTTTTCTTTGTTCAACTTGATTAAAATCACTTAGTTTTTAGCTTGGTCAAAGGTTTTAATCCAAATATCCGTGGGAACAATATTTTACACTACTTGCGATCCGTGCGCTTGCGGTTAACGTTTGACAGCAAACACTAAGGACCTCATTTGTATTAAGTCATAAAATCAAATTACAATTTCGCCCATCTGAATGACAACTTTTATCCTTTCCGTAACAATATTTTGTTCTTGCGTAACAACTTTTGAGCCTCACCCACAATGTGTAAAATTTTGATTGGTAACAACTTTTGGCCTCTCCATAACAACCTTTTGGCAATGCATAATAAGATAATGAACATTATTCACAAGTCCTGTAATTTGTTAATATATTGTATTTTAGCATAGCTATAACAAAATGTAAATGTTTGAATGACAACTTTTGGCCTCTTTGTAATATTGTTTTCGCCTTGAGTAAAAACTTTTGAGCCTCACCACAAGGTGTAAAAAAATTTTTGTAGTAACAACTTTTAGTCTCTCCGTAACAACATTTTGGCCCTGCGTAACAAGTTAATGAGCACTACTCACAAGTTGTTACGCAAGGCCAAAATGCTGTTACGGAGAGGTTAAAAGTTGTCATTCAAATAAAGGGACAAAGGGTAATTTGGTTTTAGAACTTAATACAAATGACGTCCTTAGGAACCTAAATTTAATTTGGCAATTTTGTGGGACATCTCCTTAACTATTTGTCTTCCATGGGACTTCAAATTAATTTTTCCTTTTAAAAAAGTAATGATTTTAAACAAATCATTTTTGAAACAATGATAGTGAAAAGATTATCTTCATTTTATATTTTATATTTTATATCCATCACAATAAACTTTTTTTTAAGAAGAAATCATTACTTCTTTAAAATAAAATCTTAGTCGTTTCATATGATGTAGATGATATATGTTTAAGTCTCCGTCATTACTCATTGGTGAGTGTCGAAACCATTTCTCTACTTCACATTGTTAAGAAATGCATTATTCTTTCACTTTTTCCCCCTTTTTGGTGCTTTTTATTCATTACTTGATTACAGAATTATCTGATTATCTTTCACGCGTGCCCCATTTATTGCCAATCATAAATCAGATTTTTTTCCCGTATTAGGTTGGTAATATATTTAAATTTTTGTTTTGATAGTTTATACTTATACTTCGTTTGTTTCTAAATATAAAATCTTGTTAACTTATTTTGGAGATATTAATGAAGTTAAATAAACCACTTAATCATAACATATTGTGTGTATTATTATATTATAAGTTTTCTTATAAGTCAAATAAACTAGTTTAGAGAAAATTTTCAAACAAATCAATTTATTACTTAGTTAGCTTTATTTAGATATTTTAGAAAAATCAACTAGATCTTGTATTTAGAAACAGAGAGGTGAGTATCACTATCATCAACTTATACTTACATGCATCGTAACATATACACACACCTCACTGTAATTAAATTCAAAATCTTTCCTTCGCTGGGAAATAATACATTCCCATATAAAACATACAGTAAAAATCACAAGTTCTTGGATTAAGGCTTGATGTTTATATTACTCATACTAGTTTTCCTTATTGATTTACTTTATCACAATATTACTAGTGATGTGCCCATCATTTATTGTGAATCATAATATGGTGTTTTCTCCAATTCGATAAAATGATTGAATTTATTTTTGTTAATTTCTCAAGTTTGAATTGCCAAAATATTTTTAAAATATATTTTTTTTGGACTGAAAAATATTTTTAAAATATTCAAACCACATCAACCATGATCAAATTAAAGGTTTACCAAATATCCATCATCTTAACTCTATTGTCTCTAAATCCAACACCTTTCATATTCCTTGAAAATTAATTCCCATATCAAACATGGCAGATAAACAGCGCCAGAGTTATGGCTATATGTCGATCGATGATCATGGAAATGGCCAATAATTAATATACATTTTCTTAATTTATGGAGTTTCCATATATGATTCTGCAAACTGCTTCGTTTCTCGCCTATAAATTCCATCCATTGAGACTTCCCTCATCACACAAAAACTTCTCAAAGTGTATACTACACATTGACACTTTGAGCATCCTATAGATTTAACATATCGCCATGGAAGCATCAACGATTATTAAGATTCTTCTTCTTAATATGCTTCTTGCTTTTGCAGTGCATGCACAAGATGATGATACACAAGCACCACCTCTTCCTAAGTTTCCTCCTCCAGGAGGAGATGATCCAGTTGAACCACCTCCCATGTCCTGTAAGGAACAATGTAAATTGAAATGCTCAGGGAAACATGGCTTTCGTCGATATTTATGCATGGGAAAGTGCTTGCCCTTTTGCAAGATAATCTCACAGTCCGATCATGCTGGCTATCAGTGTACTCGAGACTGTGTTATTAACAACCTCAACCATCAACCAGGCAAGTCTATAATTGAAACTTGATCTTCGTTATTTTTTTCATGTCCATTATTCGTTTTTTTAATTATATTTAATTGTTCTTGTTCAAGCTCTGATGACAATGATTTGTGTTTTTTTTTTTTGGCAGATATTAAGAATATTGATGGATTGGTCAACACTTGTTACAATAATTGCTCTAAGCATGTCTAAAGCGCTTCACATTACAACTGGAAGAGGATCCCTATAGATTTTTAGTATTTATAAAGCTGATATATATATATTATCATATCCAAGTATATGGCTACTTGCTTGTAATTCCTCATACTATATGTATTCATAAATAGAAAATAAGAGGCTTTATTTTGCACCATATTATGTCTCTTCTTGATCCTTTTACTTTCCATTTCTTACTTCAAGTGTGTATGTTCTTGTGCTCTCACGCTCCATTATCTACCTATAAGTTAAAACGATAAAGATAAGAACAAAATAGTTAAAAGAACTTTCATTCAAATTTTAATAATAATGTTAAATTATTAATTTATAATAGCTCAAGGATGAATGAATCTCAGCCTTCAAACTTCTGCCTCAGGTATTTTCAAGTTTCCCAATATAGGAATAACATAATTTATATTCAAAGACCATTCATTCATATTTAGATCATCAAATAATAAGAAGTCTAGTCTTGAAGCTCAATCTCTTGCTGTTATTTGTTTATGAGTTTTAGTCAATTGAACAACACTTCTAAATACTCCGTACTGTATTAAAATTTAGTCATTATTTGTTCTGTTTACATGATTCTTTTTTAATGCTCTCCTAATCAATAGTTGCCACAGTACATTTGTTGACATAGTTGCTACAATAACTAAACTCACGATATTTAGTTATATTGGTGCAGATTAAAAGGGCACACTTCGTGGTTGGCTTGCAATTAATTTTGGCATTATTAATACTAATTATTTAGTAGTTCATATATAATAACAAGCTTATGAAACAGGACACCCACACACACACACACACACACCCACACACACACACACACACTAACACACTAACACTTTATATATTATTTGTATTGATATCTCTCTCGTTCACTTCGTTGCATTAAGCGAAAAGACGTATTACACAAACTATCATATCCTCATTCACAAGCATTGGCACTGATGAATGACAGAATTCATACGAGGAAAAATGTCTGGTTTAAGTATAAAAGCAATAGGCTTATGAATAAGGATATGAAATAATAACTACTCACCTAGGATGGTCGTATAAGCACTAATGCAAGGAGCACATTATATTCTTTTTATGAGTTGTTATTTTCATCATTCAAACTCAAAAGTAAAATTAGAATGCAACGAAAATGACTTCAATATGATAAAAAATTAATCTTATTTAGTTGTTTAAAAGGAAAAAATGGCTAAATTATAGAGAACCCCCTTGAACTTTGGGTCACCCGCAGATAACCTCCATAATATTTGAAAGTTTAAATCGAATACTGTTAACATTTCATATTTTGACTCTCAACCCCTTACCATTAAAATTTCAGTTAAAGTTAACCACTTTTATCTTATCAAATTTTTTTTATATATTTTGTATTGTATAATATGTCATTTAAAAAATCACCCTCTTCATTTATTATATGATTGTAAATATATTATAAATTCTCATTTAAAAAAAGACATGAAAAAACAAATATCTTACATGCATTTTAAGTATATTTATTTTTAAGACATTTTGTTTATAAAATGCATGGTCAGGAAATTATTTTAAATCCATTTTTAAATATTTTATATTTTAAGTATTCAAAATTACTTAAAATGATATGTCAATTGTCAATGGTTATTTTTTAAAAATGATATGGTATATAATGAAAAAATATTAAAAATTGTAAATGACAAGCAAACTCCATTAACTTTAATGGTAATTTTAATGGTAAGGGGTTGGGAGTCAAAGCATGAAACGTTAGGGGGTGCTCAATTTAAAACTTCAAAGGTTATGGGGATTATCTACATTTGATCCAAAGTTTAGGGGGATTTTCTATAATTTAACAGAAAAAAAAAACACACAAACGAATTCTAGTATAACCTGAAAATTATTCTCCATGAGGCATCTAATTTTATGAGAACACGTCATGAGCGTCGCCCTTCTTTCAAGCCTCTTAAATACAATTAATTACTGTATATTGTATGTTTGACAGTAAAAAGCATCTCTTTACCAATGTTAAAAAAACGGACCAGACCGGGCGGTTCAACAGTAAATTGTCCTGTAATCTGGTCCGATTGACCCTTTAAACCGAGGGTGATAGTGACCCGGTCAAGGGCCGGAGCCGAACCGGTAAAAACCCGGTTAAACCGTTGCAACCTGGGTGGTCGAACAGGTTTTGTATTTTAAAAATAATCATTTTTTTTATTTTGTTATAATTCACCTAATTACCAACTTTCACTTCACTCAATTTTAGAAACCAGGAAACTATAATATTTTAAATGCTATTTTACACTTGCATATATTTAATATTTCACTGTTGTTGCTCTTAGTAATTGTATTTTAGTCTGTGGATTGTAGAATAATATTTATTTTCACGTGTAATCAACTAATATTTTCTATTTTTCCCTCTATAGAAACATTAAATATTCATATTTGATGAATCATGCATACTTATTTACATTTACATTTTGATATATTAGTAATTATTAATGTTAATATCCATAAAATTTTATTATTTTATTATTTTAATATAACCGATCCGACCCCGGTCAGACCAATGACCCTTGAACCAGTGCCTCGTCCGGTTCGATATCAGGTCTGGTTTTTTGAACCTTGCTCTTTACAGAATGGTTTCCTTATAAAAAAAATAGGTACAGAGAGTTAAACATAATCGTCTATTTCTCATTTTAATGGTCTATATTTGATTTTGTAAAAATTAATATTTTTTTAAATATTATTTAAAACAATGATAGTGAAGAAATTATCTTCATTTTAAATTTTGTAGCTGTTATTTTTTTTAAGAAAATTATTTTAAAAAAGTAAAATCTAACCTTATAAATCAGATTTGGATTATATAGATATGTTTAACTCTCCTAGTCATTTCTGTCCAAAAAAAAAAAAAACTCTCCAAGTCATTTTGATGAGTAGAAAACTATTTCTCTGGACTTCACATTGTTATGAAAAGCATTATTCTTTCACTTTTTGAAAAGCTTTTTATTCATTACTTTATCACATAATGATCTTATTATTTGTTAAGTTTACCCCATTTATTGCCAATCACAGAGCATTTTCTATAAATCGGATTTTTTTTCCGTATTTGTGTTGGTAAAATATATTTCAATTTTTATTTTGTTGTTTTATATAAACTTATACATATGTACATGCAATTTGAACTATCAATGTTGGTGAATGCATCGTATCCCCATTTACACACACGCGCGCACCACTGTAATTGAATTCAAAATCTTTCCTTTGCTGAGAAATAATATATTCCCATATATAAAACTTGCACTAAAAAGCACAAGTTCTTGGATTAAGGCTTGATGTTTGCAGGGGGAAAAAACAGAGTCATCATTATCATTGATATTTCTTAATTGATGGGGTTTCCATATACATGCAAGAATCTCCAAACTACCGTCACTTAATTGTAGCCTATAAATTCTGTCTGTTAAGGCCATCTTCCTCATCATCACATAAAGCTTTATAGAGAATAACAATAACAATAACAATATTATTGAGAAACTGAAAAAGCTAGGAAGAATAGGCATGGAAGCAGCTGGTATGATGAAGATTATTATTGTTCTTAGCATGCTTATGTGAGATTATGATAGCCTTAAATATGACATATAACAATCAAATATGCTATCTTTAATCAGAATAATAAATACAGCGGAAGTCGATATACCTCTCGCCATTGCTATTGTTTGATCAGAGAAGAATCTACTTGTAACTGCAAAACAGAAACTGTCAGAAATAACCCAAAGGCTCTTCTAACTGGAGTCCGGCACAGTGATGGTATCTGTTTGTGATAGCCTTAACCAGTTAGGGAACCCGGAATTCAGAGAGAAGAAACGCTCTCTTGTTATGGTTATCTGCCGTATCAAAGATGATAGGTGTTGGTATGTTTTCCCCATCAGAAAACCCCCTTTATATAGATAACCTAGATATGAAACCCTAACCTTGACTATTGGGCCTAATGTTGACTACGGGCCACCTAAAGATATTATTATTATCCTAAATATATCTATTGTGATATTATACTGATATTAATAATATTAATAATATATCTAATATCTAATAATAATCTAACATTCTCCCACTTGGCCCGTACTCTGTATGTCAACTGTTCCCTTTAGTCAAATCAATTAAGGTCATACTGCAAGAATCATGGCGATAAGTCCTTTATCATAAAGTATTACCTTCCATGTATTACCAACAATATTCCTTACCTAATGGGTATTGCTCCATGAATAAACTTTCAAAACTTATATGTTTATTCGGTTCCAAAATAAAAACTTAAATGTTCATTAATCTCATCATCACCAAAAGTGTACACAACAACCATAGAGATAATAAACAAAATCCCAAAATACTCATTGCACACCTCAATTATCCAAAAGACTTACAATCCCCATATGAGGTACATGTATAGCGAACTCTTTTGGTCTCATCCCTTTAGTCAAAGGATCAGCTAGCATTTCCCTTGTTCCGATGAGATCAACAGTGACCTGACCATCAGCAATTCGCTCTTTCAAGCTAAGGAATTTCAACTCAATAAATTTTTTGCTTCCACTCCTTCTTTTATTTGCTATGGCCACTGCTGCCTTATTATCGCAATACATCTTAATTGGCCTGGAGATTGATTCTACAATCTTCAGTCCAGTAATGAAGTGCCTTATCCAGATAGCCTGTGAACTTGCCTCAAAACACGCGATATACTCAGCATCACAAGTAGAAGGAGCTGTGAGTGTCTGTTTGGCACTCTTCCAAGAAATAGCTCCCTCAGCTAATAGGAAGATGTAACATGTCGTAGACTTGTTGGTGTCTACACATCCTCCCAGATCAGAATCTGAGTAACCCGTCACTTCAAGATTCTCTGTCCTTTTGTAAGTCAACATAAGGTGCTTGGTGCCTTGGAGATACCTAAACACCTTCTTTGCAGCTTCCCAATGCATTTTACCAGGATTGCATTGGTATCTCCCCAGCATGCCTACTGCAAAAGCTATGTCAGGTCTTGTGCAGACCTGTGCATACATCAAGCTTCCTACAGCAGAGGCATAGGGAACCTTTTCCATCTCCTTTTTCTTTAATTCTGTGTCAGGACACTGACTTAGACTGAAGAAATTTCCCTTTTCAATGGGAGCAACGTTAGATGAACAGCTTCTCATCTTGAAACGCTCAAGAACTTTGTTGATATAGGTTTCTTGAGAAAGGCCCAAAAGACCCTTTGCTCTATCCCTATGGATCTTAATGCCAATGACATAAGATGCCTCACCCATGTCCTTCATATCAAAGTTCTTAAACAAAAACTGTTTCACCTCAGGTAACAGTCCTAAGTCATTGGTTGCAAGCAATATGTCATCGACATACAAAATCAAAAATATGGATTTGCTCCCACTATTCTTGTGGTATATACACTGATCCACGATATTCTCAACGAAACCAAATGAAGAGATTACCTCATGGAATCTTAAATACCACTTCCTGGAAGCTTGCTTTAAGCCATATATTGATTTTCCTAATTTGCATACCAAATGTTCCTTATCCTTTGCAACAAAACCCTCAGGCTGCTTCATGTAGACTTCTTCCTCAAGAACACCATTGAGGAAAGCAGTCTTAACATCCATTTGGTGTAACTCCAAGCCAAAATGCGCAACCAATGCCATGATAATACGGAAAGAATCCTTAGTTGAAACAGGAGAAAATGTCTCCTTATAATCAACTCCTTCCACCTGAGTGAAGCCCTTAGCAACCAACCTTGCCTTGTAGCGCTCAATGTTACCCTGTGAGTCCCTTTTGGTTTTGTAAACCCATTTACAGCCAATGGCCTTGGACCCACTAGGCAACTCTACAAGTTCCCATACATGGTTGTTTGCCATGGAGTTCATTTCTTCATTCATAGCATTATACCACAATTTGGAGTTCTCACTTTTCATAGCCTGAGTAAACGTTAATGGATCATTGTCAATGCCAATATCATAGTCATTTTCAGTATTATACACTACGTAGTCATCTGGAATTGCAGGTTTCCTTGCCCTTGTTGATCTCCTTAACTCAACCTCTTGGGTTGGGTCAGGTTGCTCGTTTGGAACATTCTCTGTCACAACGGGTGGTAAGTCTGTATGTGTGACAGGTGGACCTTCAGGTATATGTTCCATACGTCCCGCATGATCAACTATGGGTATTGGGACAGTCTCAATTGGCGTGACATATCTAAAGGTAGAAATGTCGCCAACAGCCGATGTCCCTTCCTCAATTGTGCTAGGGGATCCCTCAATGTGATCGTCTACAATATGATCACTCCCACTAATCACATCATTCTCAAGAAACTTGGCATTCCTAGATTCTACAAAATGCACTGAAGGTGGAGGACAATAAAACTTGTAACCCTTTGACCTGTCCGCATAGCCTACAAAGTAAGCTCTAATGGTCTTAGGATCCAATTTCTTTTCTTGTGGGTTATACACTCTTACTTCCGCAGGACAGCCCCACACCTTAAAGTGATTTAAACTGGGTTTCCAACCTTTCCAGATTTCAAAGGGTGTCTTAGACACTGCCTTTGTTGGAACCCTATTTAAAATATGTACGGCTGTCTTGAGTGCTTCCTTCCACAAGGAAATTGGCAGTTTGGAGCTACTCATCATGCTCCTAACCATGTCAAGTAAGGTCTTATTTCTTCTTTCAGTTACACCGTTCATTTGAGGTGAGCCAGGCATGGTATATTGTGCAACTATACGTTGCTCTCGAAGAAAATCCGCAAAAGGACCTGGCGCTTGTCCTTCACTAGTGTATCTACCAAAATACTCACCACCTCTATCAGATCTCACGATCTTGATTGGTTTCCCAATCTGTTTTTCTACTTCAGCCTTATATACCTTAAAGGCATCTAGTGCCTCACTTTTATTATAAAGCAGGTAGATATATGTGTATCGCAAAAAATCATCAATAAAGGTAATAAAATACTTTTGACCGTGCGCGATTAGATCAGGGCAACATATGTCAGTGTGTATAATTTCGAGCAATTCAGAACTTCTTTTAGCTCCCTTATGTGACTTACTGGTCTGCTTTCCCCTTATGCAGTCCACACAGGTACCAAGATCCGAATGGTCTAAAGATGGAAGGATTCCTTCTTTAGTTAACCTCTTGATCCTGTCAGTAGAGATATGTCCTAATCTCTTATGCCACAAGCTAATAGAGTTCTCATTCATCATATTTCTCTTAACACCATGCATAGCAGAAAAAATGTTTGAATATCCAGAAACAATTTTAAATAAACCATCAATCATAACAACCTCAGCAATTGGAGTAGAGTTCAAACTTAAATATTTCAAATCCTTTTCTAACAAAATACCATAATTAAATGGAATAAGTTTGGATAATGAAATCAAATTCCTCTTGTAAGAGGGTACATAAAATGTTTCTGGTAAGTCCAAAACAAAATTATTTGAAAAAACAATTCGAAAAGCTCCAACTGCTTTCACCGGATCTCCTTTCCCACTTCCTGATAAGACTTTAGTCTCATTGGGACGAGGAGGCCTGGTTGTTAGAAAGCCCTACATGGTAGTAGAAATATGTATTTGAGCACCGATATCAATCCACCATGTATCCTTTTGGATACTAACATTATGTGCTTCAAAAGTAACAAAGGACATTGGCATACCTTTATGCTCGAACCAAGCCTTTCTTTTATGGCAATCTTTCTTCATATGCCCTTTCTTCTTGCAGAAGAAACACCTGACATCCTTCTTTGTGTCGGCCTTAGCAGGAGGAATCTTATTCTTTTTCCTTTTATCATTCCCCTTTTCCTACTTCTTACCGCCACCCTTATTGGAGCTTTCCACCATATGAGCTTCCTTAGGTGCACCCTTTCCCTTTAATAACTGTCTAGTCTCCTCTTGCACACACATGGACATGAGCTCATCAATTGTCCATATATCCTTATGTGTGTTGTAGGAGATTTTGAAAGTTTCATACTGTTTTGGAAGGGATTTCAGAATTAATTGCACCAAGAATTGCTCAGTTGGCTCCATATATAAGGATTTCAGACGAGAGGATAAATCTCTCATCTTCATGATATGTTCCCGCACCCCGCCAAGACCTTGGAGCTCCATAGAGCACAACTCTAACATGATGGAACCACCCATCTGCTTATCAGTTGGCTTATATTGTTTCTCAATAGCTTCCAAGTATTCCTTGGCGGTCTCGCACTTCGGAATTGCTTCCTGAAGGCATTTTTGGATCCTTGTCCTTATTAGTAGCATAGCACGACGATTAATCTTTTCCCAATAGCTATGATACTCCTTAGTTTCCTCATCTGCTGAATCAGCAGGCATAGGGGGCCTTGGAGTCTCAAGGACAAAGTCCATCTCCATGCACCCCAATTGCAAAAGGACATCATCCTTCCATTCAGAAAAGTTGTTATCCAAAAACACATTCCTACCAGCTTGAGCCAATATGCTAGTGGGAAACATGTTAGTGGGTAACTGAGATGAAATATTAGCTGTGTTATTCAGAGAATCAAAACAGAAATTAGACATATAATTTGAGGCAATCACAATTCACTGTGCCATGCATGCTTTAGAAAACCAATAAAAAGCATACAAATATAAATACGTATCACTAAAATCTACCTGTGGGCAAAGAAATTAGCATAGCATGTATTTATCTCAGAATGGTGGAACTAAAACACATTTATATCTCCTAATACCTGTGGGCAACTTAGGAAATAATAAGGTCATTTTATCCCACCCTAATTAAATATACTCTTATAATTATCTACCTGTGGGCAAAGATTAATTATAATTGCATATTTAATTACAATTTAAAATTTTCTAACCATATGTGATGTATGCAACTTAAGAAAAGGATGCTGTGGCTACTCCTTTAAGGCAAAAGCATATCACAAAATATCATAATGTGCAATCATTAAAATCAATTATATGCACATACTTTATTGGGAATTATTAAATAAATTTGACCTTAATTTAATTTAATAAAACTCCCACTAATTATAGCATCCACAGAAATATTGTTTAATAATTAATCTATAGCATATTTCACTTAATAATTCCAACATGTGAAATAGCCAAGATTAATTTTCCTAAATTTAAACAATTAAAAATGATGCTAAAATAATCACGCATGCTAAAATATGACATATATAATTAAAACAATCATAAAAGTCAATATATTTAGCCATATATAATTTCTGGAATTTTAAACATAAATGCTTAACAATTTAAAATATTAGCAAAGCCTAAAATATAATTCCAGAAATAAAAATAGGACCCAAAAGGTGAATTTTTCGCAGCCCAAAATGTGCAATAAAAGGTTCTGGACAAAAATAAAATAGGCCCAAACAATTACAAGCCCAGAACACGTTAAGGGTTTTTTTTTTAATATGAGCCCAGAAACGTAAAGCCCAACATAAAAATGGCCGAAAAAATAAAATAAAGGAAAAACGGCCCGGTCCAGTAGACTTAATTTTTTTTTTTAAATATAAGCCCAAAACGGATCAAGCCCAACAATGCGCCGGCCCAGAGAGCTATTTAAGTGAAACGGTGCGTTTCACACAACTGAGAGAGCCTCTGCATGGTCAAAAACGGCGTCGTTTTGGCTTAAGTCAAAACGCACCGTTTTGACCTTTCTATCTGACCCAGCCGGAGCCCTAAAACCCGACCCGGAATCCGCTCCTGACCCGGTTCTGCAACCCCTCCAGCCGCCGTTCAAGCTCGCTATTCCAGCCATTGTTTCCGGCGACCTGGAGCTTGAATCAGACGTCCTTAATGCCGAAAAAAAACCGAGGATTCTGGACACAGCCTAATGGAGATTTTATCTCCTTGATTTTCCATGATTTCAAGGTTCATAAATTCGAAAACCAAACGGGTATTCAGGCGGAAATTTGATTATTTTGCTTTATGATTTTTCAAAAATCCTAAGCACCCATTTAACGCAAATTGTTCAACGAAAATAGTTTATGGAACTGAAACAAACTTTGGAACAAAATGGCTCGATTTTCTCAAAAATTTTTGGCTTCAACACAGATCCAAAACAATACCAGACGAGAAAAAATTAAACTGATCATTCTCATGCACAAGCATATTCACAAACGAAATTATTACATTAAAATTAATTTCATATGATCAACAACAAAAAGCAAGGTAGAGAAAATTAATGGCTCTGATGCCACATGTGAGATTATGATAGCCTTAAATATGACATATAACAATCAAATATGCTATCTTTAATCAGAATAATAAATACAGCGGAAGTCGATATACCTCTCGCCATTGCTAATGTTTGATCAGAGAAGAATCTACTTGTAACTGCAAAACAGAAACTGTTAGAAATAACCCAAAGGCTCTTTTAACTGGAGTCCGGCACAGTGATGGTATCCAAGGTTATCAAATCAGGATACGAATCGTGAATCGAAAATCCTATTTTTTGAATCATGAATCGAATCGTATCGTGTATCGTAAGATTCATGATCAATATTTTGGATGATATAACTGTAATTTTCCAATAAGAAAACATCAAAAATTTGTGAATGTCAACATTTTAATGGCAAATAATACTTTATATTTTATAAAACTAGCATTTAAAGAGTACACATTATAGCTATGAAACCAATAGAATTTAAAAAAATAAAAGTTTTCTAGCATATGGATAAAGATACATCAAAACGAATCGTGAATCGTAAGATTCATGATCGATTCTGCTTGTATCGCATTATTCAGGTGAGATACATGCATATAAAAGATATATCAATAGATTCGTATCTTTCCCTCCTATTATTGAATCGAATCGTAAGATACGAATCGAGATTCATAAGATTCTGACTACCATGATGGTATCTGTTTGTGATAGCCTTAACCAGTTAGGGAACCCGGAATTCAGAGAGAAGAAACGCTCTCTTGTTATGGTTATCTGCCGTATCAAAGATGATAGGTGTTGGTATGTTTTCCCCATCAGAAAACCCCCTTTATATAGATAACCTAGATATGAAACCCTAACCTTGACTATTGGGCTTAATGTTGACTACGGGCCACCTAAAGATATTATTATTATCCTAAATATATCTATTGTGATATTATACTGATATTAATAATATTAATAATATATCTAATATCTAATAATAATCTAACAGCTTATTGTAGTAGTTGTTCATGCAGATACTGATTCTCCTTCTACTTCCATTATTGATTCTCCACCTTTTGAACTTCTTCTTCTTCCTTACTTCTATCCCATGCTATGTTTTCATAAATGTGCGTCCCTGAAATGTTCTGCCACAAAACATGGTTTCCTTCGAAAATTGTGCACTCGCAAGTGCATGTCCCAGTGCGGGATATTATTGCCGTCGCCCTCACCATCGTCAGATCACGTTGCCGGCTATCGGTGTACTGTAGACTGTGTTATGAACAGCCTCCACCATCAAACAGGCAAGAAAAATGTTAAAATTTGTGTTCTGTTTTTTATGATGTTTTGTTTTTTGTTCAGGTTCTGATGAGAATTATTTGTGTTTTTTTGGCAGATATTATGACTATAGACGGCTTGGTCAACACTTGTTACAATAAGTGCCCTAAGCATGTCTGAAAAATGATCCCTATATATAGATACTTATTATTTAAAAGCTTAATATTAGCAAATCTAAGTATATGGCTACTTGCTTATAATTCCCTTTGCTATATGTATTAGTCATTCAAAAATAGATGATAAGAGGCTAATAATTTGCACTATATTATGTCTCTTCTCTCCATTCTTGAGTGTGTGTGTGTGTGTTAATAAGTCATGTCAAAAAATCATTCTTCATAAACTTGTTGCAAAATAATATCTGCCATTTTGTCATAAATAAGTTTTAAAGTTCAATCTCTTGCAAGTTAACTGAAGAGCATAACAATCATATGTACCATCAAAATTATAAGTGCGCGCGCGCGCGGCTTAGAATCATCTTCATTACAAGGATTAGTTTCCTTCTTTTGATATTACCCCTGAACTAATTAATATATCCAGTATAGAAGTATTCATCTATCTATATTTTCAATTGTTTTCCCAGTGAATATATAGGTGCTACAAAATTCTCATCTTCATTCACAAGTATTGGCACAACATTAACATGTGAGAAAATTATGGCTAGTTTAAGTATAAAAACAATGGACTTATCAATAAGGATATGTAATACATTAACTACCTATAATGTTAGTGTATATATGTATTGCACGAAGTCAAGGAGAAAATTTTGTCCTTGGTGAAAAGCTTTTAACTTGACCGTAGAGATTTTTTTTTCACATAAATCGGTTATTTTTCTCGTATTTGAGTTGGCAAAATATGAAGATTTATTTTAATTTGAAAATCTGATAAAGTTTGTCATTGTATTTGAACTAATTAATAATGCGCTGCATCGTGTAACATATATATAGCAGTTTACTTAAAAATATGACAACATCAAATACATACAACATCTTAGAACTTTTTTTCCCCAACACACATCTTAAAAGTTAAAACTATCACTATTTGAATTCAAAATATTTGCTTCGCTGGGAAATAAGGTAGTTAATGATCAGGGCTTGATTTTTACACATATATATCATTTATATTTCTTAATTAATTGATGCCGTTTTCATACATGATTCTCCAAACTTATTTGTCGCCTTTAAATTCCATCTGTTCAAGACCATCTTCTTCCTCATCATCACAAACAAAGCTTCTGGAAGAATAATATTTGTATAGATTGAGACACAGAGAAAGCTAGAAAGCAGAGAGCCATAGAAGCAACTAGTTTGATGAAGATTCTTGTTCTTAGTATAATTATTCTTGCAGTATCTGTTCATGCAAAAGGTACTCATCCTCCTCATCCTTTCTCCATTATTGATTCTCCATTTTCCAATCTTCATCTTCCTCCTCAAGAGGTTGATCCTGATTCTCCAACTTCACTGTTATGCAGAGAAAAATGCCTAATGTCATGTCATGTACTAATAGAAGTGGTTTACGTCGAATTATCTGCATCGATAGCTGCTTGGTCATCATTTGCAACTTGGCGCCAACAGATGGTGGTGCTGGCTGTATCTGTGCTCGATACTGTGTTATTAACACATTCTATCTTTTATCAAGTCTGATGTATCATTATCATTATTTTATTTTATTTGATTCATTTATTTTGTCATCCTTATACTTTCATAATGTTCTCAGGTTCTGATAAATTTTTTGTTTTGTTTTGTTTTGGCAGATACAGTTAATGTTGAAGCCATGGTTGACAGTTGTTTCAGTAACTGCACTATGCTTTTCTAAAAGTTGTTTCACATCAAAATGAGAAGGATAAATATTGATTAGCTCTAGTATTTAAAGGTCTGGTTACTAGCACCTAAATCCTATGACCGTTAGTCGTTCAAATAAAGAAACAAGATGTTTATAATTTGCGGCTGCGCCATGTCCCAACAGCCATTTTCATCTTTTGTTTGTTATTTCAATAACTCGTAGCAATCTCACTCGGTAAATTAAGAGAGGGGTTGTTATTGCAAGTTTAATCTAAGGACTAATATGATGTGTAATCCTAATAGTTTACCCTCCATTTAATTGTGGTCTCTATAGTTTCAAATAGCAAGTTTTAGTCCTTCAAGGGAGACAAAATGCCCAGCTTGTTAAAATAAAGGGACTAACTTGACATGAAAAAAAACTTGAGGGACAAAAACAGAGTTTGAAATGTAATGACTAAAATTAAAATAAAGGTAAACTATAAGAACCAAATATTGTACTAACCCTTCGGCCAAAAAGATTTGTATTAACCCTTAGTTTTAAAATATAAAAAATAGATATTTAGGTGACAAAGATCCATAAGGAAGCTAGTCCAAAGATGTGTAGGAGCAGAGGATTTTGTTGTAAGTAGAGATTTCATCATATATCATCCAGGAACCACTCTCGCATGAATTTTTTAAGAGATCTGGCAAAATAGGATGCTAGAATCAAGAAAATATAAAAGAATGGAACATAATATAGAAACAAGTCCACAATGGAGGCATACATACGCACTGATAAAAGGGCATTTCTTTTCATTAACATTAAATGCAATAAAAATTACAAAAATGAGAGAGCATCTGCATCATGGCTTCTTCCCCTTACTTTTTTTAACTGCTATACACAATCAGTTGGCCAAATGCGTCCAACAATCCACAAGAATTCACCAGCAAATCAAAAGGTTTTAACTTTCGTTTTGGTGTGTTTGCTTCATTTTTTGCTGCTTTTGCTGACTTCTGGGAAACAGTAAATCATTGAGGTGTCTCTCGGCACTGTACTCGGATGTTGCCTGCAAAGATGGTATTTAGTCTCTGTAAAATTGACACAGGAGAATATGAATGCGTGTGATGTTAACGTCCGAAGTAGAATTTCCCCTGTAGTGCCTAATTAGCATCACAACTATTTCTTGAACTCTCGCAATAGGTGGTACCAATCAAAACTGACATTCCATCTTATCCTAAATATAGCTAGATAAATGGTTTACTTTAATATAAAACATCAATTGACTTTGTTTCCAAAATTTATAATTTTTAGCCCAAAGTATTCTTTTCGGTTGAACACATTAAGCAATTTTATATCAAGGGATAGTTCTAACTTCTAATGCACATAATTAAAGAAGGTATTTAAGAAAAACCAACATTCATTATCTTACCAAGAACTAACCCAACATATTCCATTCATATTCATAAATTATCAGTCTATTTCTTATATTAAGCACCGGGGGTGGTAGATTTTATTTTATTTTTATTTTTATTTCTGTTGAGGACGACCCAGTACTCTGCAGTGTGGACATTTGAAACCATTATAAATTGTTCTGTTCGGTGGGCTCCAAAGATTAGTTTCAATTTACCCAAGACATCACTTTTGACTTGACTCTTTGGTTCGGAGGGATAATGCATGCAATAACTATATAAAATGGACGTAAAATGCAAAGCATAGGAAACATCTGATGTACCCTTTTCTTAAATGCAAATCTCAGTGTTTGAACTTGAGTTCCTGAGCAAACCCGTAAGTCAAATCCAAGTGAATCCACACAGATAAGTTGTGCTTCCTGCATTGCAACCAAGAGAAATCATTGACAGCAAAACGCATGATATATAAGCATATGTTAAGCAAATTGCTTAAATGGTTTGACAAATTATTGTCTAGTTGCAACTTCAAGAGTTCCCATTTAGAAAGCAATAACTGAAAATGTGTTGCCAAAATTGTGGATAGCCTGAAACTAACAATTTTAGTAGTTCAAAATATACAAGAGATTGTGTATTTCTTTCTAGTTGAAAGTATTAGTGAAAAGCATTTATGGCAGTCATGTATGTATCGCATGAGAGAAGTCAGAAGAAATCATTCAGAGTTAGGTAGCACCTCCACTTGTATGCCCTTACATCTCCAACAGATAGATTTCAAGGCTTGTGTAGTCTTTTCTCCATCGGCTTTCAGACGAGATATGATTTTCGAAGCTGAGTGAGCAATCGCATCAGGTTGAGCTTTCATGTAGTCATCTACTTCGAGGTCAGTCTACAGAGAATTGGAATAAGCAACTTTGTTTTTCAAGCAAAACTGTAGACACACCATAGGAAACAATCATCCGATTACCAATTTTAGCCCAAAGTAAATTAGTAATGTCTGATTTTACACCCAAGAGAAGCAAATAGGATCTTCATTGTTGACTTGTTAAATAACACATGGTTAAATTAATCTGCATCACATAGCAACTAAACAATAAATCTCAATAACTTATAGACGTGCAAAAAAATTTTACTCCAGAGAACGTGAGAATATATCATGGCCCCCACTTAAAATGTTTTAGAGCTTCTCCTTTAAGTATAGAATTTATAGTTAGTCTTCTGTATGGTATCTGGAGAGCAAATTTTAAAAATATCATCTCAGGTGATATTCTGCTCTAACTACTGGGAGTATTAGGAAGTTAAAAACAAATACAAAAAACAAAAAAACAAAACAAAAGAATGAAAAAGCCCACTCATGCTCAAATGCAAACAAATACATGTCCACTAACATACCGGATGTCCTTGGGCTGAAAAGAGTTGGATCTTGACCATTTCCAGTTTGAAAAATGTAGTCACATTGGCAGGAATATCGCTATTATCATTACTCTCCACCTGTGATGCATTATCTCTGGATGATGGTGGATTATGCGCTTGACCATTAATCACACCAAGATTTTTTCCACTATTATCTTTGGGCTCATTCATGTCAGTATTACTGGACAGATTCGTAGATAAATGCTTCTGTATGACAGATTGTTCGTCAATAAAGGCAGGTCTTAACAGACCTTGGATAGCTAGGCAAGCTGGAGGCTGTTCCATCCAATCAATTGGATCATCTGAAGCAATCTAAATGACGAAAATTATACATATATATTTAATTGACTACCATATGTCCATGCATAATTGCAACAGACAAGCTTTTAAAGACCACAAAAGTTACTGTCCTGTCATCTAAAAGGGAGGAAACTCTATCTTTAAAATTTACCTCCGCCAACTTTCTGGCAAAATACATTGGGTCCGAATAAGAATGCCTACTCTCCAATTTCGCCCAGCCTTCAAGTGTTTCGTCAGCATCATCTTGCTCATCTTCGTCTGAAAGAACTGCAACCCATTCCTGCAAATAAGAACAAATGATGTTTATAATTGTACTTAACATTAAAAAATGACTCAATAGGTTAGAAGCACTTTAAAAAATAAATCCAACCGAATCATAGTCATCATCCCCATCTTCATCCTCATCCTCTTCATCATTGTCCTCTACATCACTACCATCTTGATCATCAAATTCTTCAATCCCAAAATCAATTTCTGAAGGACCTGATAAGTCCATTTCACTGATCATTTCCATGGTATCCACACCAACAATCACTTGCTGCAACATGCAGAAGCATAATTAATAAACTATAATGTGGTAAAAATTTTCAGACACAAAAAAATAGATTCATGAGGTTGAGTGGAAGAAAGAAAGGAAAAGTGAGTGATTAATAGAATCTCCCACGCATTTGAACATACTCATGGTTCAATTAAGACAGGGCATGATCATTTGTGCTGAATGCTGTATAAGGACAACCAACAAGCCATAAAATGAGAATATAAAACGATTGTTAAGCTTAAAGCCCAATTAACTGTCCTACCACAAAGTTATTTTCCGAAGTTAGGGATTGGAAGATATCTTCACCACTCTTCACTTGAAAATATACATCTGCAATGCACATCATTTAATGGGTGGTTGAGCCATCCAAAGACAAGAAAATTTACAGGTACGCATGAATGAGAAACATCTTGCCTCCACTTACTTCCATGCTCATCAGTCAAATAGGGTATATCTGGCCAAATAATATTTTCATGAGCTTCTTCATTGATCAAGCTTGAGAACATTAGTGTTGCCTTACTGTTGACCTACAAATGGCCAGTCAAATCATTATCTGCTTTGCATTCTGAGTTATATCATATGGATGATAATGATAAGGCTAATGAAAAATTTCCACAATCTTAGTCTTGATTTAAATTTAATAGAAACAAATGATCAGAGTTTCACCTTTCTATCAAATTTTAGGATATGGAGCTAGAATAACCTACCAATTACTAAAAATTAAGGCATTCAATGGCATGTAATATCAAGATATGCAATCATAGATGACATAAATTCAATTGTAATGAGTTTGACCATTGTCATTTAAACGAGAAGATGATAATGTTAACGATAATAGCCATTAGCTTCAGTATATTTGTTAAGAGAAACTGTCTTTTCCTGTTTAGTTACTAATACAAGAAACATGTTCTGAAAATCTTATAATATTTCCCCAAATTATCCTTTCAAGGAATTTTAAAATTAGGTTTGCCAGCAGCCTTGTAGACTTTGGTACTAGCCAATAATCAAGTACAGGCTGCAGAAAGAAAACTTTCACAGCAGTCTTTCTAAAAGTCAAATTACACCTCCGATATTCTATAAGCAATGATAATACCATACAAAAAAAAAAAAGTAATGATGCCTTATTGATCAGGTAACTAACTACAAGCCTTAAGTAGATAACAAAGAAATGAAAATAAATAATACCTCAATAATTGTTCTACTTGTTTCCGCAGTTGTAAGTCTGGCATCTCCACTATTCTCTACCGCTGAATTGGCAATTTCCTCAAATGGATGATAAGATGGCTTTCCATTTGGATCTACAGGACCTTCAGCCGATGCTTGAATTCTATTCTTTACGATTCTGTTCCGTCTTGAGAAGAGAGTCCCCGTGTATTTTTTACTTCTACCCCTGTGCATTTGTAGTCTCTATTATAATTTCCCTCCAACAAAATTAGATTCTTCTATACAAGATAAGTAGGCAGATTTTTACCCAAAGCGTTGTGGGGTAACGATAGACAGTTCAAAATTTCACATTTAAGGAAATTATAATCTCCACCACGTTTTCAAGAAGCTTTAACAAAAACCATGAAAAGGTAGGGAATTGGCATTCTACATGGCTGAAGACATGGTCCAATTAGTTCAACAAGTCAGTCTAATCAACAAAGTTTGACCACCAAGCTCATTGGTATTTATAATGATAGGTTTCTCAAAGGAAATTTCTTTCCTGGGATTGTTTAGTGTAAGTTCTCATCTATTATATCCGATCCTTAATTAATCAAGGAACTCGAAATAAGCTGAAATAACACTACTTTTCAACCCTTATTCATCAAAGCTTCAATCTTTGAAGATTAAATCATCAATTTCATGTGGGCACATACTCAGGAGGACTAAATAAGTCACAAACAGAGAGTGAGGTCAGAGTACCATGGCGTGTCAACATTGCAGGCACGAGCAATCCGGGAAGAAGCCCCATGAATAAGCCCGTTCACATCATCTGTGCTCCACATTGAACGATTATCTACAAAAGAAAATATACATCAGAACACATTTCACCACTTCACCATTTTTGACACATAAAAGAATGCTCAATCTATCAATGCAGGATAGGCTAGACTTGTGAGTTGAGGAGTAAAACATTGCAGAAAGTAACTTTCTGATCTTGCTACTTCAACCATGGTAGCTTTCAGAGCCTAAACGGCCATAATCGAAGCAAAGAAAGCAACTTTTTCTTTTTTTTCTGAAAAACTATGAATTAGCAAAGAAAAGGGTTGTGAGAGAGAGAAAGAGAGAGTACAGGGTACGGAAGAGGCGGAGAATCTGGCGGCCATGGTAGGTTCGATAATCATCATGGTGGGGAGTTTTTCAAATTGGGAAGAGGAAGATATTATCCATACGCATTTATTTCAGTCCGAGGGAAATAGAGTAATGAAGGATGAGGCATTCTTGGCTTTGTTCGGCTATGATCTTCTACAACGCCCCCACACATTATCTGGACGCATCTCCATATTCCATTGGCCGCACCAAAGCACAAATATCCTCTTTCACTTTTCATCCAAAACGCTCTTGTTATACCTTCCAAAAGGAAAATTAATAAAATACCGCTATGTTTTCATTTATAAGTCCAATTTATGGGCAAAATTTGGTCATTACTATTTCACTGTTTCTAAATATAAGACTTATTTAAAAAGATAATTTAATTTCTAAATATAAGATATCTATATAATTTTTCTCACTGTTTTTCCCAAATTATGAATCTTTGATGCTCTCGAAAAATACACAAATAAGAGAGGGAGGGTGAGAATAAACATAAGTTATTAGGGCGTTTTGGTAATATTATGTTATTTTTACTAACTTAACTAAGATCAAATCAAATTAAATAAATATATCTTATATTTAAAAACAAAGGTAATATTAAGTCTATTATGGGAGTAATTAATTTTAGTGTTACAATTTTGCCCCTATTAAAGTTAGGGATAATGTTGATAAATGTAGAAGGAGAAAATATAAAATATTCTTTAAATACTCTACTTAGAATGAAAGTGCAGCTAGTTGTAAAAATTGATCAATTGTGAACATTTTTAATAACATAATTGCATTTCCTTAGTATATGAGAATTATGAAATATCTAGACTTGTAAATAGGAACAAAGTGGTATACACTATCACATAACACATATTTTCTTAATTTAACTAATTTTTTTAATCTCTTCAAATTAATACTAACTGTTGTGTGTGTGTGTGTGTGTGTGTGTGTTCTAGCTTGAGGAAGTTTGGTGCAGGATAGCACATGAATATTCATAGCAGCTAGAACAGATTTAATGAGAGCCAATCTACTAGCCTGAGATAAGAGTCTTGATTTCCAAAAAGAGGTTCTTGCTTTAATGGAGTTTAAAACTTGTTGATGAATTACAGACCTATTCCGACCAGGATCAACCCAGGTACCCAAGTACTTACCTAACTTAGCAGAAAAAAGGATACCCAATAAAGCTTATAAGTGGACCTTATAAGGATGAAAACAATTTGGGCTAAAAATGATATTTGATTTGTTCTTATTAACCAATTGACCAGATAAATTGCTGAATTTGGTAATGACTTCTTGAACCACCTGGAAGGCATGTGGTGAAGCCTCAATGAAAAGCAAAGAATCATCAGCATACAGTAGATGGAATACTGGATGAGCGATTGACATAGCTTAACTCCATTCCACTTTCAAGCCAACTCTGCTTGATGGATTAAGCAAGAGAGAACATTTGAAGAGATGATATAAAGATAAGGTGATAAAGGATCACCCTGCTTGATTCCCCAAAGAGGCTTGACAACACTAGTGAGCTGCCCATTAAAAAGAAAACTGTATTCCATGGTGGAGATACACTGATGAATAAGATGAACCCATTTTGAAGGAAACCCCATGCAGATTAAAACAGCATCAATAAAATTCCAAGACACTCTATCAAAAGCTTTAGTGAAATCAAGCTTGATAGCAACTAATTTCTTCCTACCAACTTTAGAAGAATGGATATGATCCATTAGTTCAGCCGCTAACATGATATTTTCCGATATTAGTCGACCTTTGAGAAAAACACTCTGATTTAGGGCAATTAAATTTGACGATGGAGGCTTCAATCTGTTACTTAAAACATTCGCAAATATCTTATAGGAGACATTGCATAAGTTGATCGGCCGAAAATCTTTAACCACCTGAGGCTTATCTATTTTTGGGATTAGAATGATATTAGTCTTGTTGAAACTTTGCAACAAGAATTCAGAATCACAAAAAGATTGTATAGCAGCGTAAATATATTGACTGGTCAAAAAGAGAATGGTTAAAGAGACCTTATAATTCTTCGTGGTTATTGATAACTCCTAGAAATTCATGATTATTTGAGTATATTTTCCTTGAGTTTTACTCAATCATTGATACATTTTGGAAACTCAATATAGGAAAATGCTCATTTGATTTTCGGTTGCATATCATTGTTTATTTATGTAGATTTTGATTGTTTTTATAGTTAGTTTCTCATATTGTTTTATGTAAATTTTGTAGGAATAATTTGATGCAATAAGCAAGAGATTTTAGCCCTCCACCAAGCTCCCAAGTGAACAAAAATAAGAAGAAGCCATAGCAGTTCAAGGAATAAAGAAAGGCAAAACACAGAATCAACGAGACTTCGCAGTGGCCTCGCCGCGGCGAAGTCACAGCGAAGTGCATCTGCCTCTGCCCATTTTTTTGGCCAGCTCGCCGTCAGCTAGCCGCGGCGAAAGCCACGGCGAGCGACAAATGTTTTTGTCATTTTTGGACTTCACCGTGGGCTCGCTGCGACGAAACCCACAGCGAACTGCGTGTTTCTGCGCGTTTTAGACAGAACAAGGGCGCGTTTTAACTGATATAAAAGCTAGGGCTTTGTTGTGAGCCCTCATTCTTCGACTTTTGGGGCATTTTGGGAGTGTTTTGCTCTGCTAGGGCTTGGAGCTTGGTGGGGATTGAGCTTGGGCTTGGAGCTTCAAAGAGATTTGGGCTTCCTCTCTTGGTTTATCTCTTCCTTCTTCATTCTCTTCCCTTGTTCTGTTTGTAATGTTGTATATATATGCTCCCATGGAGTTGTAGAACATGAGTAGCTAAGTACTTTGATTCTAGGATTATTTTGAACCCTTGTATGTATTGATTCTTGATTCCTCCTCTTAATTTGTGATTAATGATGTCTATGTGCTTATTTTACTCCGTTCCTAATGCTTCTAAGTGCTTGATCACCATTTAGATGTTGGGTTCACTTGATTTATGACTCGAGAGAGCTAGGTTGAGTGTAGAACTTGGGTAAAGTAGTGCAAGAACCGGAAGTTTGCATGACGAATGGATGGTTGTATTGGTAAGATAGAGATATACTTGCTAGCCTTGCATAGTCACATTAGGGTTGGAGCTTGGTAATTGGGTCTTATTAAATTGTAGCAAGAGATTGTGCAATTAATAAGACTAAACACTTGTTCTTGACTTGAGAGAACTTTTACGAGTACCCTAAGAACCCTGGATTAGCACATGGTTTCGTTGAGAGCTTCTTTGAGGGGAGGTTAATTGAGTTTTAAGAAGTATAAGGGGGATAGATAATCTTAGGACCCATTTTATCCCTGAAGTTGGAGAATCACTTGTTTATAGTTTATTTTCATTTTATTTTCTTAGTTAATTTTCAATCTCAACATTTGTGTCACTCAAATTGGGCGAGAGTGTGACAATCATTGTTTGACCGGGTTTTGGACAAATCCTCGTGGGAACGATACTTCACTCACTACTTTATTACTTGGCGCGACCCGTGCACTTGCGGCGCAAGGCGAACAGTTATGGAAAGATATCTTATCTTGTAGCTCTTTTATCACCAACAATCTCCAATGGCAAGTTGATGATTGTTCTTTCATTCCTATCAACCACCCATTATGGTGGCCAATGCAGTGCAGCATTAGTAACACAGAGGGTCTCCATATGTTTCTAACCTGCTTATGCATTCTCCTTCAACTTGGAATCCTGTTAAATGGAATTGTTCCTTAATCTGAAGATTATATTCCTCTCAATCAGCAAAAGATATCTTGTCTCCGCTTGTCTCTATTGCTCATGATGAGGACAATCTTGTATGGTACGGTTACCCGTGTGGCTCATATTCAGCTAAACTAGGGTTCAAACTATTTTTTGATGATAAGTTCACTCATCAGCCTCCTCAAGAATCCTTTTGGAAGGTTCTCTGGTCAATTTCCTTACCACAGAAACAATTATTTGTTTGGAAACTATTCCACAAGGCCATTCCTACCATTGATGTTTTGAATCACCATTACAAAAAAGCGGGTTTTACTGGCGGTTTCATTAGTAGCGGTTTACTTAAACCGCCAGTAATGTGACATTGTAGCGGTTATAAGCAGAAACCGCAAGTAAATATGACATTTTGACCAAAGACGTAGTTAGTGGCGGTTAGGGAGACAAAAATGCAGCTCAATTGGTGCCCTTTGGTGGGAACATTAGTGGCGTAAATTTAGTCGCGGTTGCGGTGGACAAAACCGCGTGAAAATGAAAGGCCACTGAGTTAGCGGCAGTTTATCAACGTTAGTGGTGATTATGCCTGAAATCGCCACTAATTGCGCGAATTAATGCAATTTAGTTGTAGTTTGAGCTGCGATTATGGCTTGAATCGCGACTATTAGTAGCAGTTCTAACAGAACCGTCACTAAATGTAATTCTTTAAAGGGCTTGTGCCTTTTCATTTGAAAAGACACGAGCCTTTTAGAGAAAGCGACGTGACATGAGTTCAATCGATACGAGGAAAGCAAGTGGGTTTTGTCTTATAATCAGTCAAAATCATGGCTGGAAAGGGCGATCGCAGTAGAGAGAAGAGGCCCATTACTGATGAACAACAGTAGGAAGAGGAACGGCTTAATATGGAACTAGATGAGCAAGCCGAGAGGGAACGGATAAAACAAGAGCGTATCCGTATATAGAACGAGCCGATTCCGGAAAATATAATCAACGCATTCTAGAATGGGGGAGGAAACTTGGACCGGACTGAAGGACCGGATTTCGAAAATATGCAACGTTGGTTGGACGAGGAGGAAGATGAAAACGTAGGGCGGCCTCAACGATCCACTGGAAGGTCTACCGGTTATGAAGTAAAAGTTCAGGGTAAGGAAATTAAATTTTTACTGTTTTTGTCAGATAATTATATTTTTTAATGCTCATAAAATTGTTGCCTAAATTTTACAGACCCTTCCGGTATCATAAGCGACAGGAGGTTGATGGTGCAAGATGCGATGAACCTTTCGAGCGGGCACAGGGTTAAGGTTAACTGGGATGATGAGTTGACCAAACTACCGGTAGGAAATGGGGGTCAACTGTACGGCAAGTTTTGCAGGAGTGTAGGCTAGAATTACCAGCAATTCCCTATTGACACTTTGGACTAGAGAAAGATTGATAGGGAATCTAAAAAGTTCACGCGGAACGAAATTGTGAAGGTTGGTTGAACTAACTTTAAGCTTATGTATTGTTTATTATTTATTATTATTAGAATGTAATTTTTTTCGGTAAAGAGAATGTAATTTTAATTAATACTATAGGAAATGTATTTATTATTTGTTATTTATTATTTATTATTATTGAAATTTGATTTTAATAAATATTATAGGAAATGTATTTATTATTTGTTATTTGTTATTTATTATTATTGGAATTTGATTTTAATACATATTATAGGAAATGTATTTATTATTTCGTATTTATTACAGAGGAAGTTTGGTGTGAGGGACATTCGCAAGAATTGGACAGAATCAAAGATAGGGGGACGGTTGGAAGAACAAAAGGTTGGATTTGTTCAACAAAAGAGATCAGGGTGGGAGTAGGCTACTTCAGGAGTTGATCAAAGATGTCCTTGGTGGCGTCCCTCTGGATGCGTAGGAGAGGTATGTTCGTTGGAGGAGGGAAGACACAGGGAAGGTATAATGAATAATATGATTGAATTAATATTTAAATAATGAAGAAATATTTTTGTAGTACTGATAATGATTCAATTTTATTTTACGTTAACAGAAGAGGTCGCAGCAAGGTGTCTTAAGCCGGTTGCTTCAGAAGGTTCATCATACGGCTAGAATGAAGCCATTTTCGGTTGGCTACAAAGAGATGGTATGAAGGAATGAAGCTTTGTTGTTTAATTTAGAAATAACTTCATTTTATATATTAATGTTTAGTTGTGTCATAAATTTCAGGAGGTTGAAGCTGCAAAGAAAGGGACGAAAGCCATCTACGGTCGTTTCTACCAAATAAAGCACAGACACACCGACAGGAGTCCAACATCCAAGGAGGCTGAGGAGAAAATTGTAAAATTTTAATTAATTTATTTTTTATTATTATATTTTTTAATAACAATGACATTAAATTAAAAGTGTAAATATGTTTGTGTGTGTAGGCTAGGATTGAACAAGCAGAGCGAGAGATCACCGAGTCTCAGGGGGATAATGTAGACCCCACTGCCTCACTCAGGGTCGCCCTAGGGCCTCGTGAGCACCCTGGCCGGGTGCGCGGGATGGAGTTCGGAGCCCGACCTTCGGTGGTGTACGGTAGGTCAGGTGACCCAGATAGGCCCAGTCTGCAGCTTCGAGCCAACAATCCACCAGTGGCTCGATGAGGAGCGACGTTGAGTATAAGGCTTAAATAAGGGAGAGGCTAACTTAAGAGATCACCTAGAACCTGACGGCAACGATTATGGAACGGGTGACAGATCAGGTGTTAGACAGCTTGGGGTTCTGGGTGAAAAGAGCTAACAGTACGCTCAATCGGATCCAGTAGAGGGTCGACCCAGATGAACCTCCTATGTGAGTACCGCTACCTCCACGTCCACCGAAGCAGCCTCGCAACCATTCTCAGGAGCATCAAGACGACGATCAGCCTCCTGCCTAGCTCTAGGGTCCTTTTTTTTATTAGAATGTTTCTTATTTCAGGATCATTACTTGAACAATTTTATATTTGAATATTTCTTATTTAGAATATTTGTTGTTTGAACATTTATTTATTGCAAGATTGCAGAATTTCATTAGTTGTTATGATCATATTTAATTTTTACTAAACACTTTAATTACTTAAAGCTAGGATAGGGTTATAATTTTTTTTAAAAAAAAGACGTTTCTTCGAGACTAATAAAGAAACTTTTGTTATTTGTTATAATTTCAAAAGTTATTAAAAAAAACATTAACGTAATAAAATAATAAAAAATGTGTAACTTAGTGGCGGTTTCAGAATCGCCACTAATCAACGAAAAATTAAACGCCCACTTGTTCCTATTCCAACGAGCTAACTGCATTAGTGGCGGTTTCAGTAGCGGTTATAAAACCGCTACTAATTTTTAAGCTATATTTTCCACGCCCACACGCTCCCAACGGTCAAAAAAATGTGTTCATGACATATTTAGTAGCGGTTTGTAACAGCTACTAATGTCAAAATTTCCTTTTATAAGCCTTTGATCTTTTCCATTTCATTTTCACATTTCATTCAACTAAAACTCTTCCCTTCTTTGATAATATCTTTACTCATATGATGTATAAATCTTGGATTAATTTGCCACGGACGTCCCCCGCTATATGATTAGTGTAGACCACTTCTTAGATTTTGCTTTCAACCGCTCAGGTGTTAACAATCAGATATTGTGTCCTTGTTCGAAATGTAAATTTAAGAAGTGGCATCCCATAAATGTTGTGCGTAAGCATCTTATAGTGAAACAATTCTCATCTAATTACACCTTCTGGGGGATTCATGGAGAGAACGATGATGATGGTGGTGAAGCTACTACTGTAACGCCTCAGGTTAAAATGCAGATCGACGATGACGACGATCATGTGGATCCATTTAATGATGTTGTGCGTTGTAACACCTGGATTTTTACTACTATATTATAGCTATTTAATTGGATTATAACCACTTTTCCATTGTCAGAAGCCCAAAATTACGAAAAATTTAAAATTTTTCTTTTAAAACATTAATCCAACCTTCTGTCAGTTGGAATGGGCTTTTCAAACAAATTGAAACAATTTAAAACTCTTTATAAGATAAAGTGGTTAATAAAACAATTAAAAGTACACTGACCCTCTCAGGGTGTCTATTCATAATTCATAACACTTGAGAAATTTAAATTCCTAAATAAATTTATACAATTCTATTTTCTATACTTTTTACCATTAATTTAATAATTCAATTTTACAACATATACAAATAACCCTATTAAAATATTTACTACCTCTTGCTTTTCAAATTATAATCCTAATTTCTTCGTCTACTCTTCTTCCCTAGCTAGCTTCTTTCAACCTGCTAAACTGAAAAATGTTTGGGGAACGGGGTGAGATTGGAAATCCCAATAGCAGTTTCTTTCATTAACATATATTGTCATGCTAGCATTGTCATGTATATATTTCATAAACCTGAACAAATAAAACAATTACACATACTTCCTGCGCTCAATGCTCTACCAACCACTATTAACAATATATTCGTTAACTAGTGGAGGCATTACCTGCAGGATTTCTCGTTATAACTATCCCGTTATAACATAATTGAACTGGCAAAGAGGGTGCGACCCACCTAAGCCTGGAGTACTCCATAAACTTCTATGCAGGAATTAACAAGGCTTATCACCTTCATGCATAATGTAAACTTGAAACAGATACTACAAAATAATACATGCAATTCTTTTAATGTAATGAAATAAACTGCTACATGTATTCTGAGCTTACTCTTCACTGTATTCCTTCTCTTCTACGTATTCTGGGAATTCGATCCCACTACCTTGTCCTATAAATATTTATAATACCAGAATAATATATCAATGTTTAAACTTAGACATAATAATTAAACGTCTCTCACGGTCCTATTGTACTACCCCTTTCTATTTCTAATACAATTAAATCTAAACTTCTAATATAATTTAATCTAAATTCTTAATTTGATGGTTAATTACACCATCATCAATAAGCATTGAACAAGTACAAGTTAGCATTCACACCATATGATGAACACAATAATATCTTTATTATCTTGAATTAACATACTTCTTTACAAATCAATTATCTTTTTGATTCAGTTAGCCTCCCGAATCCTTTGATACCTTATATAACTATTTACTTGATATTTAACAATCCAATTAACCCTCTGGACATTCCCATACAATACTTCAAACATATTAGAGTAATAACCATATTTCCAAAAGAATATCATCAATTAATAATTAAATAACCTTACATTCATTACAACTCCTAAATCCTTAAATTTAATTTAGCCATAATTAACTCTCAAATTGTCAACTAACTGCAATAGTATCTATTCCTAACTCAATTTAAAGCTTGTCCTAATCTTTGAAAATTCTTAAGCAATGAATTAGCTTTCAAACTAAACTTGTAACTCCTTAAATTAACTTTACCAATTTAATCCAACCAGTAAATCACCAATCAATTTTCTTTTATTTACTTAATCTTATCTTAATTCAAAATCCACCAATAAAAAAAACCACCACTTCAACTTCCTAAACCTTTAAAATTTCAACATCACTAACTCACTTAACTAAAATAATTACTCTTCACAAGGAACATTAATAGCAAGAAATAATCAGGACCAACAAGAGCAGAAAATCATTATTACCTCCAATATCATCAACCTTGTATTAGGATTAAAACAAAGTTAAGGAAATCAAGCATATAGGGAACATCTCCAACATAGTGCAGCCAAAACTAAGAATTATAACTTTAACACCTAGAACCTTCAATCAAACAACAATAACAACTTCCTATTTCCTCATTCCCTTAATCATCACAACCTCCCTCTTCTCTGCTCATAAAACCAACAACCATTTGATTCAATTCAAACAACAATTAGGATTTACAACCCAAAGGCTTGCAACATATCACTAACCGTTGCTTAATCATTGTTTAACTAATTATCAAAACATTCTTTCTTCTTTCCCCTGCATAAAGCTGCCAGCCAGAACCAAGGAAACAAAGAATTGCCCATTTTAATAACTTCATATCAATCAGCCCTAAGCAAACAACTCCAATTCATCTCCTAAAGCAAGATAAAACATCAAGAGCCATTTTATGCTCTCTGGACGAACAGAACAAAGCAACAGGAAAACAAGAATTCTATGATTAATCCAGTCACCTCTATCCCCTCATCTATTCCTCATATTTACAATGTTATTGCATCCAAAGAAGTAACAAAAATCAAGCAAATTCCAAGGGAGTTGGAACTCGGACAAAACAGAGGAAGAGGCAGGGAAAAGTAACACAACAATCAAAGATTTTACTCTTTATCCAAGCACAGATTCGAAGCACCTAGTCCAGCTCCTAATTCGTACAGGTATTGCTTCCAAAAATTTCCCCTTTTCGGCCAAACAGAATTTGCAAGAACAGAGGAAGAAATAATTTCAAGAAAAATCTCTAAGCTTCAATAATCCCTATACAAGGAGCTAAACATACTTAAAATCACTCATACACCAGAGTATTTGAGCTTCAAAGCAACAAACACCCAGAAATCCCAGATTTTTGCTTCGGTGAACAGTAATCGACGGGATTTCTTGGGGCAATCCGAGCCTATTTCCTCTTTTCTTCCAAAATTAACACTTGATCAACCAAGAACAAGGTCTAAGCATCACTCCTATAAGCTTAGAAGCTTCAAAAATCTCACAAGAACTCGGATTCTCCCCCCATTTCGCTCGAATCACGCTAGAAAAGAGAAGGAAAAGAGAAGAAATGCTCACCTAAGAGTGACCCAAGCCTTCTTGAATGTCTTCCGCCCTGGTCCGCTGTTGTCCGTCACCAATTTGAGCTATGGCCGCCGCTGAGCTTCGAAGGAATGGAGAGAGGAGAGTGAGAACACGGGAGAGGGAGTATGGACAGAGGGAACATATGTGTGTGTGTATCGGTTTGGAGAGGGAGGAAGTAAATTAATTGAAAAGTACACGTGTGTGGTATATATTAAAAGAGTGACTGATATTTGTCTTTTATAGGTATTTTACTATCTTGCCTGTTGAGTCCAGCATTGGCAGCTACTGAACCCACCATGTTGGGCACCCCAGGGGCCCATCTCTGGGTCACCCCAGTATTGGCAAGCCCAACTCAGGTATTGTAGCTCGGTTGGGGGCCGCTCTCGCAGACCCGACCCAATGCTGCATCATTTGTGGGAGGAGGCCGTGTCATTGGCGCACCCACGGGTTTGATCTCCCAACCAAGCACTTTATAGGCATTCTAGATGCCTCGCTTATCACCCTTGAGCTGCAGCTCAAGTGGTGAAGGCCATCCCCTTAGAGGGGCGATAGCACGAGGTCTCGACTTCGAATCCCACTAGGGCTGCAGCCTGGGGATGAAGCGCGAGAGCGCATTGGACCTCGTGTAATGTGGGGCCCAGTACCGTGGCAGCGGGGGCCCATTTGGGGAGCATAGTATACTGCTGTGCTCTCCTCAAAAAGCGTCTTTTTGTTGAGTCCAGCATTGGCAGCTACTGAACCCACCATGTTGGGCACCCCAGGGGCCAATCTCTGGGTCACCCTGGTATTGGCAAGCCCAACTCAGGTATTGTAGCTCGGTTGGGGGCCGCTCTCGCAGACCCGACCCAATGCTGCAGCATTTGTGGGAGGAGGCCGTGTCATTAGCGCACCCACGGGTTCGATCTCCCAACCAAGCACTTTATAGGCATTCTAGATGCCTCGCTTATCACCACTTGGTTGGGAGATCGAACCCGTGGGTGCGCCAATGACACAGCCTCCTCCCACAAATGCTGCAGCATTGGGTCGGGTCTGCGAGAGCGGCCCCCAACCGAGCTACAATACCTGAGTTGGGCTTGCCAATACCAGGGTGACCCAGAGATGGGCCCCTGGGGTGCCCAACATGGTGGGTTCAGTAGCTGCCAATGCTGGACTCAACATTGCCCTTCCCTTTATAATTGAAGATATTTTCAACTAAGGGCAGATATTGTCTTTTTCATTTCCTATTTTCTATTTTCCTCTTAATTCATAATTTTATTTATCATTATCATTTGGAAATATACCTAAATCTGTTCCCAAAATAATTTTTCTAGATATGTTTTAATTTCTAAATTTATTTATAAGACTTTTTAATTAATAACCAATACCTCAAGATTCTAAATATCCCCTTATTTAAGTTTATCTCCTAACTATTTTTCCTTAACTAATAAAGAAAATAAACCTTAAAAATTATTAAAAATATACCTGACCTCATAAATTTATTTATAAGGCTTTTTAATTTATAAGTATCTTTCTAAGTTCCCAACTACATCCTTATTATCCATTTTTCCAAATTAAGTTTTATTTTCTAATTAATTCTTCTTTGTTTCTTAAATGAAATAAGCCTTAAAATTATTAAAAATGCCTAATATCATAAATTTATTTATTTTAATGCTTTTTAATATTTTAATAATATCCCTAAAAACTTAAATAATTCCTTATACTTATTTTGTAAATTTTGGGGTGTTACGTGCGTGATGCTTTCGGGGTGCAAGGTGACGACATCGGTAGTCAGGAAGGTGTTGAAGGACCACTCCCAGAGTTTTTCCGAAATGAAGTTGCAAAGAATTTTTCGACCTTATGATGGAAGAAGGTAAACCATTGTTTTCAGGTTCTACTAAAAGCTGCGAACTTTCGTTTCTAGTTTTGTCACATAAATCGTTCATTTTAGACTAAGAATATCGTTTATTCAGGGTGCAGTAAATACTCGAAACTATCATTTCTTGTCAAACTCTATCATTTCAAGTGCTTGTGTGGCTTCAACAATAAATGGATGTCAATGGTGTTAGAATTATTGGGAGATGCATTATCTCAGGCAGAAATCTCACCTTCATTAATTCTACGAAGTAAAGAAGACTATCAATAAGTTAAGATTGAACTACACTAAAATCCATGCCTACCCTAATGATTGTATGTTGTATTGGGGAGACAAGGCCGAGTTGGAGAGATGTAAGCGGTGTAAGGCCTCTCAGTACAAACAGGCAAAGAGAGGTCGAAAGGCAACCAAGAGGCCTGCAAAGATTCTTAGATAGGTTGTATATGTCATCCAAAATGGCTGAGCACATGCGGTGGCATTCATCAAAGCCCAACATAGATGGGAAGTTGAGACATCTTAGGGGTGCTGAGGCTTGGAAAGAGTTTAATGCTCAATTCCTGGAATTCGCCAGTGACCCGAGAAATGTCTGCCTTGCTCTCGCATCAGATGGGTTCAATCCGTTTGGAAATCTTAGCACTAGGTACAGTATATGGCCTGTGGTATTGATACCGTACAACTTCCCCCTTGGATGTGTATGAAACAGAGCTCATTCATTCTTTCGATGATTATTCCAAGGAAGAGAGCTCCTGGAAAAGATATAGATGTCTACCTTTAATCGTTGATACAAAGCAGAGCTGGATTAATTGCAGGAAAGAATCGTTCTAACGCTCTGTCATATAGAGAGATGATATTTCCCACGTCTTTCTTCACAGTCATGGTCTATCTCACTGTCCACCTCGTTCAAGACGCAAAGATGGGCGGTCCAGTTCAATACCCCTGGATGTATCCCATAGAGAGGTCTGTTGATTCATTTTTCCAGTGGTTTCATGATTTTGTTTCAGTTACCTGATTTTACTTGTAATTACATATACTTGGGGAAATTGAAATCGTACGTGAGGAACAAAGCATCTCTAGAGGGTTCTATAGCAGAGGATTACTCTGGTGATGAGGTGTTAACGTATTGTTCCCACTATTTTGATGATGACATTGAGACTTCGTTCAACCGCCCTCCTTGTGTCGATGACAACCCCACCAATGTCCAGTCACCTTCTAACACATTATTCCCGCCAGTTGGAGGAAGTCAGTATTACAAACTCACTTCCACTGAGAGGTTGCAAGCACACATGCATGTCTTGACAAATTGCCCTTAAGTGGAGCCCTACATTCAGTAAGAATTCTAACACTATATACACGCATCATGATATTTTTTATTTCCAACCACAAAACCCTCTGATTTGTTGCATTGAATTTAAGGGATTTCTGTCGTTATGTTAAACGCCAACTACGAAGCTGCACAAGGTCGTCTGTTGAGGTGGATAAAGGTTCCCTTGAGAGTTTCCAGATTGGTTTGCACGGAGGATACTCAACGACAACAATCCTCATTTACCTGATATGATAAATTTAGCAACTGGTCCACTCGACCATATCAAGAGATATATGGCATACAACGTCAACAGTTTCAAGTTCTGCACAGTTGCAAGGGATGAAGGTTCTCTCACCCAGAATTCCGGAGTCTTTGACACATTCGGTACAAGGATTTATGCCAGCTCACGGGATACAGACATGCAATTTGGAGGTATATTATACTATGGGAAGCTCGTGGACATCATCGAGCTTAACTATTAAGGTCATTTTACCGTGCCTCTCTTCAATTGCATGTGAGCAGAACCAGAACTTCTCGAGGCATTATCGTGGACAACTTGGGCATCACGTATGTCAATTTCTCGAGGCTCATTCACACAGGGGAAGTGTCAGATGACGAGCCGTATATTGTTGCCTCACAGGTGCAGCAGGTTTACTATGTGCAAGATCAGAAACACAAATATTGGCACATGATTATTCATATGAAGCCTCGTGACCTCTATGAAATGGGTGATGAAGATGATCTGGAACTAGACAGCCAGTATTTTGAACCTGACAACTTCGAGAACCTCATTTCGAAAGAAGACGGTCATTTACCAGTAGTTAGGTGATGCTTTTCACTACAAATAATTTAAACAAATTTCAACACCATCATTAGCAAACAAAATTGATATATTTGTTTATTTTCTTTTTAGGCGGGAGCAAGAAGATGATTGAAGCTGTCAGCCACAATTATTTTTTATTTTGTAAAATTTTCATAACAATGTGTATCAAACATTCATATATCATGTTTTTTTAAATATAAACTGATGTATATTTTTTTAAAATGAAAAAACATTTAGTAGCAGTTCTAAAACCGCTACTAACGTTAATTGGGAGATTTGTAGCGGTCTAGAACCGCTACACAAACAGCTACTAAATCCCGCCTCCAGCAATTATAAATATCCACCCCTCCCCATATTTCACTTCACACATACACCATTCCTTCTTCTCTCCCTCCAAATTCTCCCCCTTTCCGCTGGATCCAGCAATCTTTTTACTTCTCTTCTGTTTTGTTGACAATTTAATCTATTAGATATTTTTTAATTTGTATTATATAATTTATTTTTTTATCTTATTTATTTACTAACTTGTTTCTTTTTTTTAAGATTTAAATATTGATTATTTTTTTTATTTATACTGATAAATAAATTATTATTTATTATCCATAATGGTGTTACTACTTAATTTATTGTTTTATATATGATTTTCTCATATAGTGGTTGTTAATAGTTGATAAATTTTTTTATTCAATAATAAAAGTTCTATTTAATTGATTCTATTACTATTATTTTTTAAATTTTTTCAATAATATAAAATGAATTCTCGAATATTTCAATTTAACAGTATTTTTTTGTACTTATTAACATTTAGTGGCAGTTTCTAAACCGCTACTAATTTCTCTAATTTTTTTATTATGGAAGCATATAGTAGCGGTTTTCGAACCGCTACTGACTTCAAAAATAAGTCAGTGGCTATTTACCTAGCGGTTTCAACCGCCACTAATTTGAACGAGGGAAATTTTTTTTAATGATGTTACTTTTCGCTTAGTAGCAGTTTAAAACCGCTAGTAACCTCTGAAATTTAAATTTCAAATTACTGAGGTATTACTTGCGGTTTATAACCTCCACTGAAGTAGTGGCGTCGTTGGCCGTATTACCAGTGGTTCTGATAACCGCCAATGACTTTTTGTCATGCGTGTTTTAGTGGTGGATTTTAAAACCGCTAGTAACTACTTAGTGGCGGTTCTACTACTAATCACCCCTTTTAACCACTACTAAATGCCGTATTTTTTGTAGTGCACCATCATATGCAGGTTTCTGGTCTTTGTTTGTTTGGGTGCTCGGAAGCAGAGTCTATTGTTCACACTTTCTTTAATTGTTCTTTTGTACAATTAGTATGGTTTGGCTGTTTCTCCATTAGACCTCCAATCAAACTCTCATTGGATAATGTTTTAAATTGGCTCAAAACACGCCTAATCTCTACATCTCAAGATGATACTTTGGTTGAGGGTTTCATTACTCTTTTGAATTCTGTATGGTATAGAAGGAATTTGATCCTGCATAAAGGTGCTCCGGCTGTTTCTATCAGAATGATCCAGGATATTTTCTCCTCCTTATCGTTTTCATCAATGGCCTTTTCAAAAAAAGATCCAGTTTTTCATCATCCACCTTTGGATAGATTAGAAAGAGCCATGGCTTCTACTCAATGGTGTATTGTTCTTCACAAATGGAAACATCAACGAACTACTTTCTCTCATGTCATTTTATGTTTGTATGATCTACCCTTGCAGAACTTTGTTTGGAGACAAACTACTGTCCATTGTGATTTCTTTTCGCTCTCATATCTTCGAGCTGCACTTTATTGGATCTATTCATTTGCTATGGTTGATAATTTATTTAACATGAATCTTCATATTGATCCGTTAGAAGGTGACTGATTGATATTTAAAGGCTTAAATCTCACAGGAATGTCATCGCTAATGATGTTGATCATCTTCTGCAAAGATTTGGATTAATTTTCATAGAAGTGATTGCTTTTGATGAATTTTGTCATGCACTAAGTTTCTTTCCTATTCCTCCAATAGTTACTAATATGTAAATATTTGTTTTTCTTAATATCATTTTGCCTTATATTAAAAAAAGTTATTATTCTAACTTCTCTTTATTCAAAACCGAAATGGGATATCTATGTAGAATCTCATATTGAGGCTCGCTCCTTATGTGTGTGAGTTGTATATAAGTAGGACATTAGTGGCTCTTGTTAAGACTTGCATTATGTGTTTCCATAAAGAAAGATACCTGAAAACTTTCATAAGTTACTCTATCATATAAGGTTAAAATTTTCACTTGATCAATATAAATATATAATATAGAAATTCATGTTATTCTCATAAAAAAAAAGACTATGATATGTTATATATAAGTTTTCTCTTATCCACAGTTGATAGATGTAGTAAATCATACTTGGTTCTAATTCCCAAGTCAGAGCATCCTGAATATTTGAAAGATTTCTGCCCGATTAGCTTGTGTAATGTTATATATAAAATTATTACCAAGGTTAATTCTAATCATCTTAAGCCGGTGTTGTCGAAGATTATTCCTCCAAAACAATGCAGTTTCGTGCCTAGCCGATTAAGTTATGATAATATTATAGTGGCTCAGGAAGTGATACATTCTATGAGACCGCTATCGGGGAAAAAAGGATTTATGCTAATTAAGATAGATCTTGAGAAAGCATATGACAGAGTTAGGTGGACTTTCTTGATGAATTGTTTGCAAGAATTGAGGCTTCCTAGTAATATAATTGCCTTAATCAAGGCCTGTATCTCATCCCCCTCAATGCAGATAATGTGGAATGGTGATTATTTTGATTCTTTTATCCCCTCCCGGGGTATTAGACAAGGGACCCACACTCTCCTTATTTGTTTGTTATCTATATGGAGAAGCTAGCTCATCTTATTCAAGAAAGGATGGTAAATAGAGTTTGGAGATTGGTACGGCTTAATAAAAATGGACCTCCAATATCAAATTTGTTTTTTGCGGATGATTTAATTATTTTTGTTGAAGCAAGCATGGAGCAAGCTCAAGTCATCAAAGAACGCCTTAATTGTTTTTGTGAAGCATTTGGGCAAAACGTTAGTAGTGCAAAAACCAAAGTGTTTTTCTCTAAGAATGTAAACCATAGTATTCGAAATCAAATTAGTGAAAATTTGGGTTTTGTTCGAGTGGCGGATTTGGGGAAATATCTGGGGGTTCCTCTTAACTTCATCATGAGAGGGTGACCAAAACCACTTATCAGTATGTAGTAGATAGAGTAAGACAACGCCTATCGAGTTGGAAGATTAATGCCTTATCTTTGGCAGCGCTCCTTCCAGTTAGTACTTGGAATGATTTAGATAAGAATGCGAGGAGTTTCCTGTAGGGTTCTTCTCAGGAGAAGAAGAAAGTCCACCTTGTGTTTTGGGATCGTGTTTGTATGGAGAGGAAGAAAGGTGGTCTGGGGTTGCGGCATTCGCGGTTATAGAATCAGGCTCTTATTATGAGGGTTGGGTGGGGGATCATGACGAATAGGGACGCCCTTTGGGTGAATGTAGTTCGTGGTAAGTATAAATGTAATGCCGACTTGATGCCTAAGATTGACGTCGCACGCCAAGGTTCCCGTTTGTGGAGTGGTATCAAAAACACTTGGGAGAAGGTAGAAAAGGGAGTTGAAATAGTGAAGATAAGGGGAGAAGAAGTTCCTCGAAGTTTGAGGAGAGTGGGATGTTCTCTGTTAAGTCAGCGTTTCTTTCCTTGTCTGATTCATTGGGTCAAACTAACCGTGAATGGGAAAGAGTTCGGAAGCTGTGTGTTCCCCACCAGTGTCGAATGCATATGTGGCTAGTGCTGAATAAAAGACTGATGACAAATGAAAGAAAGTTGAAGATGGGGCTTCATGTGGATGGTGTGAGATTATGATAGCCTTAGATATGATATATAACAATCAAATATGCTATCTAATCAGAATAATAAATACAGCGGAAGTCGATATACCTCTCGCCATTGCTATTGTTTGATCAGAGAAGAATCTACTTGTAACTGCAAAACAGAAACTGTCAGAAATAACCCAAAGGCTCTTCTAACTGGAGTCCGGCACAGTGATGGTATCTGTTTGTGATAGCCTTAACCAGTTAGGGAACCCGGAATTCAGAGAGAAGAAACGCTCTCTTGTTGTGGTTATCTGCCGTATCAAAGATGATAGGTGTTGGTATGTTTTCCCCATCAGAAAACCCCCTTTATATAGATAACCTAGATATGAAACCCTAACCTTGACTATTGGGCCTAATGTTGACTACGGGCCACCTAAAGATATTATTATTATCCTAAATATATCTATTGTGATATTATACTAATATTAATAATATTAATAATATATCTAATATCTAATAATAATAATCTAACATTCTCCCACTTGGCCCGTACTCTGTATGTCAACTGTTCCCTTTAGTCAAATCAATTAAGGTCATACTGCAAGAATCATGGCGATAAGTCCTTTATCATAAAGTATTACCTTCCATGTATTACCAACAGTATTCCTTACCTAATGGGTATTGCTCCATGAATAAACTTTCAAAACATATATGTTTATTCGGTTCCAAAATAGAAACTTAAATGTTCATTAATCTCATCATCACCAAAAGTGTACACAACAACCATAGAGATAATAAACAAAATCCCAAAATACTTATTGCACACCTCAATTACCCAAAAGACTTACAATCCCCATATGAGGTACATGTATAGCGAACTCATTTGGTCTCATCCCTTTAGTCAAAGGATCAGCTAGATTTCCCTTGTTCCGATGAGATCAACAGTGACCTGACCATCAGCAATTCGCTCTTTCAAGCTAAGGAATTTCAGCTCAATAAACTTTTTGCTTCCACTCCTTCTTTTATTTGCTATGGCCACTGCTGCCTTATTATCACAATACATCTTAATTGGCCTGGAGATTGATTCTACAATCTTCAGTCCAGCAATGAAGTGCCTTATCCAGATAGCCTGTGAACTTGCCTCAAAACACTCGATATACTCAGCATCACAAGTAGAAGGAGCTGTGAGTGTCTGTTTGGCACTCTTCCAAGAAATAGCTCCCTCAGCTAATAGGAAGATGTAACCTGTCGTAGAATTGTTGGTGTCTACACATCCTCCCATATCAGAATCTGAGTAACCCGTCACTTCAAGATTCTCTGTCCTTTTGTAAGTCAACATAAGGTGCTTGGTGCCTTGGAGATACCTAAACACTTTCTTTACAGCTTCCCAATGCATTTTACCAGGATTGCATTGGTATCTCCCTAGCATGCCTACTGCAAAAGCTATATCAGGTCTTGTGCAGACCTGTGCATACATCAAGCTTCCTACAGCAGAGGCATAGGGAACTTTTTCCATCTCCTTTTTCTTTAATTCTGTGTCAGGACACTGACTTAGACTGAAGAAATTCCCCTTTTCAATGGGAGCAACGTTAGATGAACAGTTTCTCATATTGAAACGCTCAAGAACTTTGTTGATATAGGTTTCTTGAGAAAGGCCCAAAAGACCCTTTGCTTTATCCCTATGGATCTTAATGCCAATGACATAAGATGCCTCACCCATGTCCTTCATATCAAAGTTCTTAAACAAAAACTGTTTCACCTCACGTAACAGTCCTAAGTCATTGGTTGTAAGCAATATGTCATCGACATACAAAATCAAAAATATGGATTTGCTCCCACTATTCTTATGGTATATACACTGATCCACGATATTCTCAACGAAACCAAATGAAGAGATTACCTCATGGAATCTTAAATACCACTGCCTGGAAGCTTGCTTTAAGCCATATATTGATTTTCCTAATTTGCATACCAAATGTTCCTTATCCTTTGCAACAAAACCCTCAGGCTGCTTCATGTAGACTTCTTCCTCAAGAACACCATTGAGAAAAGCAGTCTTAACATCCATTTGGTGTAACTCCAAGCCAAAATGCGCAACCAATGCCATGATAATACGGAAAGAATCCTTAGTTGAAACAGGAGAAAATGTCTCCTTGTAATCAACTCCTTCCACCTGAGTGAAGCCCTTAGCAACCAACCTTGCCTTGTAGCGCTCGATGTTACCCTGTGAGTCCCTTTTGGTTTTGTAAACCCATTTACAGCCAATGGCCTTAGACCTACTAGGCAACTCTACAAGTTCCCATACATGGTTGTTTGCCATGGAGTTCATTTCTTCATTCATAGCATTATACCACAATTTGGAGTTCTCACTTTTCATAGCCTGAGTAAACGTTAATGGATCATTATCAATGCCAATATCACAGTCATTTTCAGTATTATACACTACGTAGTCATCTGGAATTGCCGGTTTTCTTGCCCTTGTTGATCTCCTTAACTCAACCTCTTGGGCTGGGTCAGGTTGCTCGTGTGGAACATTCTCTGTCACAACTGGTGGTAAGTCTGTATTTGTGACAGGTGGACCTTCAGGTATATGTTCCACACGTCCCGCATGATCAACTATAGGTAGTGGGACAGTTTCAATTGGCGTGGCATATCTAGTGGTAGAAATGTCTCCAACAGCCGATGTCCCTTCCTCAATTGTGCTAGGGGATCCCTCTATGTGATCGTCTACAATCTGATCACTCCCACTAATCACATCATTCTCAAGAAACTTGGCATTCCTAGATTCTACAAAACGCACTGAAGGTGGAGGACAATAAAACTTGTAACCCTTAGACCTGTCCGCATAGCCTATAAAGTAAGCTCTAATGGTCTTAGGATCCAATTTCTTCTCTTGTGGGTTATACACTCTTACTTCCGCAGGACAGCCCCACACCTTAAAGTGATTTAAACTGGGTTTCCAACCTTTCCAGATTTCAAAGGGTGTCTTAGACACTGCCTTTGTTGGAACCCTATTCAAAATGTGTACGGCTGTCTTGAGTGCTTCCTTCCACAAGGAAATTGGCAGTTTGGAGCTACTCATCATGCTCCTAACCATGTCAAGTAAGGTCCTATTTCTTCTTTCAGCTACACCGTTCATTTGAGGTGAGCCAGGCATGGTATATTGTGCAACTATACCTTGCTCTCGAAGAAAATCCGCAAAAGGACCTGGCGCTTGTCCTTCACTAGTGTATCTACCGAAATACTCACCACCTCTATCAGATCTCACGATCTTGATTGGTTTCCCAATCTGTTTTTCTACTTCAGCCTTATATACCTTAAAGGCATCTAGTGCCTCACTTTTATTATAAAGCAGGTAGATATACGTGTATCGCGAAAAATCATCAATAAAGGTAATAAAGTACTTTTGACCGTGCGCGGTTAGGTCTGGGCAACATATGTCAGTGTGTATAATTTCGAGCAATTCAGAACTTCTTTTAGCTCCCTTATGTGACTTACTGGTCTGTTTTCCCCTTATGCAGTTGTTCGCCACGCGCCGCAAGTGCACGGGTCGCGCCAAGTAATAAAGTGATGAGAAAAGTATCGTTCCCACGAGGATTTGTCCAAAACCCGGTCAAACAATGATTGTCACACTCTCGCCCAATTTGAGTGATACAAATGTTGAGTTTGAAAATTAAATAAGAAAATAAACTATCCTAAATGAAAGCAAAATTATGAACAAATGATTCTTCAATTTCAATGGCAAATTTGGGTCCTAAGATTGTCTATCCCCCTTGTACTTCCTAAAACTCAATTAACCTCCTCTCAAAGATGCTCTCAATGAAAGCATATGCTAATCTAGGATTCTTGGAGTACTTGTAAAAGCTCTCTCAAGTCAAGAACAAGTGTTTAATCTTGTTAATTGCACAATCTCTTGCTACAACTTAACAAAACCCAATTTTAAAGCTCCAATCCTAATGTGATTATGTAAGGTTAGCAAGTATATCTCTATCTTGCCAACAAACCATCCATTTAACACTATAAACTTCAAGTCTTACATTACTCTACCCAAGTTCTACACTCAACTTAGCTCTCTCAAGTCATAAATTGAGTGAACACAACATCTAAATGGTGATCAAGCACTTAGAAGCATTAGGAGAAGAGTAAAATAACCACATACATAACATTAATCAAAAATTAAGAGGAGGAAACAAGAATTAATCCATACAAGAGTTCAAAACAACCTTAGAATCAAAACCTTAGCTCCACATGTTCAGAGAATCCAAAAGAATATATACATACATAAGCAAATTCATGAACAAGAGAGAGGGAAAGGAAAATGGAGAAGAGAAACCAAGAATCAAAGCCAAAATCTCTTCCAAACTTCAACTCCTTGCTCCAAGCTCCTCCAAGACCCAAACCCTAGCAGAGCCAAGCCCCCAAGCACGCCCAGGAAGTGAAGAATGCGGAATTAGGTCGAAAATTTCCTTATATAGGTCCAAAATTCCGCTGGCAAAATTAAAACGCGCAGCTGCATAACTCAGTACCCTCGCCGTGGCCCTCGCCGTGGAGGTGCCACGGCGAGGGGCAGAGAGGGAGTTCTTCATATTTTTTTCTCACCGTGGCCCTCGCCGTGGAGGTGCCACGGCGAGGGACAAAAAGCTGCCCAAAATGATAAGCCTCGCCGTGCCCCTTGCTGTGGAGGGGCCACGGCGAGGGCCAGAAAATTGCCCACAATTGATAAGCCTCGCCGTGCCCCTTGTTGTGGAGGGGCCACGGCGAGGGCCAAAATTTGGCATTCTCCATGCTCTTTGTCTTTGAATTTTGCTCACTTGAATGCTTGGTGATGAGGCTATAATTCTTTGGTTAATGCTCCAAAATATTCCTACAATATTTACATAAAACAACATAAGAAAATAGCTAGAAATATGAAGAAAATCTACACAAATAAACAATTATGTGCAATCTAAAAGAATGAACATTTTCCCATCTTGAGTGTCCAAAATATATTAATAATTGCATAAAACTCAAGGGAAATGTGTTGATATTACATGAATTCTTGGGAGTTATCACACCCCCAAACTTAGACTTTTACTCGTCCTCGAGTAAAACAAGTGCTGAAATTGTTAGATTGATCAATTATTTACTTACTATGCATGCGTGAAGTTTTCCTCATTAGTTGCTCAAGAAGATATATTCAATAGGAAATCAATGGAATATAGAAGGATGCAAAATTTGCAAATCAAGAACAAACTTCCCAACAATTTCCAATTGTGTGTGTGTGGAGTTAGAAAATGATTCTTCTGCAAATGTAAAGAAAAATTTTAGCATTACAAGAGGTATGAACTAGCCTCAACATCAAGGCTTCATATGCCTAACCTATTCCTCTCTCTCCACTAAAACATTATTTCACATAAATCCAAAATCAATGGGACTTTATAAGGTTGTAATGTGGCCAAGGGTTAAGCTCATAGAAAGAAAGGTAATCAGAGAATTCAAATATCTTGAGATAAATGATAACATGTAACTCATCTTTCTTCCTTTTTTTACACAAAATTTCCTTCCCAAAAATCTAACCACTCCCCCAAACTTATCTCAAATTGAGGTATTTGTACTCCAAGTATTATTAAAACTAAACTTTCTTTTCTTTTCTTTTTCTTTGTCTTTTTCTTTTTTTTTTTCTGTTTATCCATTTTTTTTTTCTTTTCTTTTTTTCAAAGGGAAATAAACTTGAAATGACTTTGGAGTACAAGCTATTGAAAATCATGTATTATTTACACTCCTCATACCCACTTACAAGAACATTCATCTCATAACCACTATACCATTTCTTACCACCAATAATACTCATCAATCATCTCAAGATCAAGGTAATTCATGGTTTTTCGGGTTACAACGGTTAAGGTCTAGTGAGGGGTTCAAAAAGGAAATTCACATGGTTTTTCCATTAAAGGCTCAAATGGGGATGCAAGTGGAAATGATTCAAAGGTAGGCTTGAAAGGCTCAAACACATTGGAAAAAATGCCCATATCATTTTTCAAAATCATGCAAAATAATTACATAGCCTCAAGAGATTCCAAGATAGGTTCTAGAGTCTATCAGTTGAGAAAGAAAATACATGCTTAAATGCCACAAAATTTCCAAACAAAAGCTTTCAAATAATTTCCAACTTTAGTGCCTAGTTTGCTTCAAAATGGTCAGAAAGCCAGACTCAATAGTGCGAATCAAGCATCCAAAAATATTAACCACAATTTCCTCTTAAGCATATAATCAAAGCAACCCTTCTATCATTGGATCTCACATTCAATTCAGGGAATAACGAATCAATCTAAATCATGCTTCAAGAAAAATAACAAGTAATCGTCCAAGTTTCCAAAATTGAATTTCATGTAAGTGTCAATTAACATTCTGTCATCAAATTATTCAATGCTAATCAAATTGGAAATGCAAGAAACTTCCCTGTAAATGTTCTTTGCTCTCCAAACTTGCTTTCCTTTGCCTCAGGTTCAATTTGATGACAAACCTTGAAGATGCACAACACAAGTCACACCTACTAAAGAAAAACAACAAGGAAAAATATTAAACTTTTAGAGCTTGGGTTGCCTCCCAAGAAGCGCTAAGTTTATAGTCTTCAGCCAGACTTTCCAGTTGTTAATCATACGTATCAAAAACAAAAATCACCTTGTCTTCATTTCTCTTTGGAAGACAAGGCTTCAGAAGAATTGGGAATTCATTCATACATGAAAAACATGATCCTTTAATCAAAAGTGATTTCAAGGAACATGATTCAATATGGTACATGGGTGGCTCCAATTTAATTGCTTCAAAATTATCCCCATTAGCCCCCAAATACTTTGAAAACCCAATGAAATCTACTTGACTCCCCTCAGTAGGAGCCAAGCTTTCAGTAGGAGGACTTTGAACATAAATTGCAGGGATTTCAATGTTATTCTCTCCCTCTTCAATTTCTAGCACACAATCACCCACAAAAGTAGTACAAGACATTGACAGCACATTATCACTTCCCACAGACAATTCCTCACTTGAAATGGCCTCTTCCACATCATAGTCATTTGAACTATCAATGAAAACACCATTTTGCTTTAAAGACTCAATGGTTGATGCCATTTCATTTGCCCTAGATGCTAAACTTTCAAGAGCTACTTCATGTTCATTCAATTTCTCTTTTGTCCAAGCTCTTATTTCATTTTGATTATCCAAAATACGTTGAAGCATCTCCTCTACAGTGGGCTTTTTCTCATGAATGGGAGTGATTTCATCCAAATGATTGGGTGAGGATTGATAACATGATGCATATGAAGGAAAAGAAACATTTGGATCCCAAGGCAATTCATGTTCATGATTCCAACTAGGGTTAAAAGAATTATCATGCCAATCAGTTTGTACCCTAGCAAAATCATCCCCTACATAATCCAATGATGAGACATGGGGGCATTGATCAATATAATGATTATCTCCACAAAAATTGCAACAAATGTACTCATATTGAGTTTCAAAAGCATTAGGCTCATAGCAAGAAGGTAGATAATCATTATCCTGTTCAAATGCATCACTTGCCCCATTAGTCCACCAAGGATTATCCATAACACAATTTAAAAGAAAATAACTAACAAACAAAAAGACAAACAAAGAAAACAAATGTACACATATGAACACAAGAAAAGAAGCTACAAGAGAGAAACAAACACACAAACAAATATATACAAACTCAAGCTTAAGCTACTAGTGCTCTAATCAAGGTTGACCAAGGACGGTTTTGGGAAACAAATCCCCGGCAACGGCGCCAAAAACTTGTTCGCCATGCGCCGCAAGTGCACGGGTCGCGCCAAGTAATAAAGTGATGAGAAAAGTATCGTTCCCACGAGGATTTGTCCAAAACCCGGTCAAACAATGATTGTCACACTCTCGCCCAATTTGAGTGATACAAATGTTGAGTTTGAAAATTAAATAAGAAAATAAACTATCCTAAATGAAAGCAAAATTATGAACAAATGATTCTTCAATTTCAATGGCAAATTTGGGTCCTAAGATTGTCTATCCCCCTTGTACTTCCTAAAACTCAATTAACCTCCTCTCAAAGATGCTCTCAATGAAAGCATATGCTAATCTAGGATTCTTGGAGTACTTGTAAAAGCTCTCTCAAGTCAAGAACAAGTGTTTAATCTTGTTAATTGCACAATCTCTTGCTACAACTTAACAAAACCCAATTTTAAAGCTCCAATCCTAATGTGATTATGTAAGGTTAGCAAGTATATCTCTATCTTGCCAACAAACCATCCATTTAACACTATAAACTTCAAGTCTTACATTACTCTACCCAAGTTCTACACTCAACTTAGCTCTCTCAAGTCATAAATTGAGTGAACACAACATCTAAATGGTGATCAAGCACTTAGAAGCATTAGGAGAAGAGTAAAATAACCACATACATAACATTAATCACAAATTAAGAGGATGAAACAAGAATTAATCCATACAAGAGTTCAAAACAACCTTAGAATCAAAACCTTAGCTCCACATGTTCAGAGAATCCAAAAGAATATATACATACATAAGCAAATTCATGAACAAGAGAGAGGGAAAGGAAAATGGAGAAGAGAAACCAAGAATCAAAGCCAAAATCTCTTCCAAACTTCAACTCCTTGCTCCAAGCTCCTCCAAGACCCAAACCCTAGTAGAGCCAAGCCCCCAAGCACGCCCAGGAAGTGAAGAATGCGGAATTAGGTCGAAAATTTCCTTATATAGGTCCAAAATTCCGCTGGCAAAATTAAAACGCGCAGCTACATAATTCAGTACCCTCGCCGTGGCCCTCACCGTGGAGGTGCCACGGCGAGGGGCAGAGAGGAAGTTCTTCATATTTTTTTCTCGCCGTGGCCCTCGCCGTGGAGGTGCCACGGCGAGGGACAGAAAGCTTCCCAAAATGATAAGCCTCGCCGTGCCCCTTGCTGTGGAGGGGCCACGGCGAGGGCCAGAAAATTGCCCACAATTGATAAGCCTTGCCGTGCCCCTTGCTGTGGAGGGGCCACGGCGAGGGCCAAAATTTGGCATTCTCCATGCTCTTTGTCTTTGAATTTTGCTCACTTGAATGCTTGGTGATGAGGCTATAATTCTTTGGTTAATGCTCCAAAATATTCCTACAATATTTACATAAAACAACATAAGAAAATAGCTAGAAATATGAAGAAAATCTACACAAATAAACAATTATGTGCAATCTAAAAGAATGAACATTTTCCCATCTTGAGTGTCCAAAATATATTAATAATTGCATAAAACTCAAGGGAAATTTGTTGATATTACATGAATTCTTGGGAGTTATCAGTAGTCCACACAGGTACCAAGATCCGAATGGTCTAAAGATGGAAGAATTCCTTCTTTAGTTAACCTCTTGATCCTGTCAGTAGAGATATGTCCTAATCTCTTATGCCACAAGCTAATAGAGTTCTCATTCATCATATTTCTCTTAACACCATGCATAGCAGAAAAAACATTTGAATATCCAGAGACAATTTTAAATAAACCATCAATCATAACAACCTCAGCAATTGGAGTAGAGTTCAAACTTAAATATTTCAAATCCTTTTCTAACAAAATACCATAATTAAATGGAATAAGTTTAGATAATGAAATCAAATTCCTCTTGTAAGAGGGTACATAAAAAGTCTCTGGTAAGTCCAAAACAAAATTATTTGAAAAAACAATTCGAAAAGTTCCAATTGCTGTCACCGAATCTCCTTTCCCACTTCCTGATAAGACTTTAGTCTCATTGGGACGAGGAGGCCTGGTTGTTAGAAAGCCCTGCATGGTAGTAGAAATATGTATTTGAGCACCGGTATCAATCCACCATGTATCCTTTTGGATACTAACATTATGTGCTTCAAAAGTAACAAAGGACATTGGCATACCTTTATGCTCGAACCAAGCCTTTCTTTTATGGCAATCTTTCTTCATATGCCCTTTCTTCTTGCAGAAGAAACACCTGACATCCTTCTTTGTGTCGGCCTTAGCAGGAGGAATCTTATTCTTTTTCTTTTTATCATTCCCCTTTTCCTGCTTCTTACCGCCACCCTTATTGGAGCTTTCCACCATATGAGCTTCCTTAGGTACACCATTTCCCTTTAATAACTGTCTAGTCTCCTCTTGCACACACATGGACATGAGCTCATCAATTGTCCATATATCCTTATGTGTGTGTTATAGGAGATTTTGAAAGTTTCATACTGTTTTGGAAGGGATTTCAGAATTAATTGCACCAAGAATTGCTCAGTTGGCTCCATATCGAAGGATTTCAGCCGAGAGGATAAATCTCTCATCTTCATGATATGTTCCCGCACCCCGCCAAGACCTTGGAGCTCCATAGAGCACAACTCTAACATGATGGAACCACCCATCTGCTTATCAGTTGGCTTATATTGTTTCTCAATAGCTTCCAAATATTCCTTGGCGGTCTCGCACTTCGGAATTGCTTCCTGAAGGCATTTTTGGATCCTTGTCCTTATGAGTAGCATAGCACGACGATTAATCTTTTCCCAATAGCTATGATACTCCTTAGTTTCCTCATCTGCTGAATCAGCAGGCATAGGGGGCCTTGGAGTCTCAAGGACAAAGTCCATCTCCATGCACCCCAATTGCAAAAGGACATCATCCTTCCATTCAGAGAAGTTGTTGTTATCCAAAAACACATTCCTACCAGCTTGAGCCAATATGCTAGTGGGAAACATGTTAGTGGGTAACTGAGATGGAATATTAGCTGCGTTATTCAGAGAATCAAAACAGAAATTAGATATATAATTTGAGGCAATCACAATTCACTGTGCCATGCATGCTTTAGAAAACCAATAAAAAGCATACAAATATAAATACGTATCACTAAAATCTACCTGTGGGCAAAGAAATTAGCATAGCATGTATTTATCTCAAAATGGTGGAACTAAAACACATTTATATCTCCTAATACCTGTGGGCAACTTAGGAAATAATAAGGTCATTTTATCCCACCCTAATTAAATATACTCTTATAATTATCTACCTGTGGGCAAAGATTAATTATAATTGCATATTTAATTACAATTGATATTTTCTAACCATATGTGATGTATGCAACTTAAGAAAAGGATGCTGTGGCTACTCCTTTAAGGCAAAAGCATATCACAAAATATCATAATGTGCAATCATTAAAATCAATTATATGCACATACTTTATTGGGAATTATTAAATTAATTTGACCTTAATTTAATTTAATAAAACTCCCACTAATTATAGCATCCACAAAAATATTGTTTAATAATTAATCTATAGCATATTTCACTTAATAATTCCAACATGTGAAATAGCCAAGATTAATTTTTCCTAAATTTAAACAATTAAAATGATGCTAAAACAATTACTCATGCTAAAATATGACTATACAATTAAAACAATTATAAAGGTCAATATATTTAGCCATATATAATTTCTGGAATTTAAAACATAAAAGCTTAATAATTTAAAATATTAGCAAAACCCAAAATATAATTCCAGAAATAAAAATAGGACCAAAAATGGAATTTTCGCAGCCCAAATATGCAATAAAAGGTTCTGGACAAAATAAAATAGGCCCAAACAATTACAAGCCCAGAACACGTTAAGGGTTTTTTTTTTTATAATATGAGCCCAGAAACGTAAAGCCCAACATAAAAATGGCCGAAAAAATAAAATAAAGAAAAAACGGCCCGGCCCAGTAGACTTAAACTTTTTTTTTTTAAAACGCCTCATGGATCCAAGCCCAAAACTGTGCCGGCCTAGCTTGCCAGCATAAGTGAAACGCAGCGTTTCACTTGGGCCTAGACGGCGCCGTTTTGGCGCAACTGAAGAGGGTGGCCCTTATAGTCAAAACGACGCCGTTTTGACTTAAGTCAAAACGGTGCGTTTTGACTTCACCCCTCCCACTCGGATTCCTGTGACCTACCCGACCAGGAAACGCCTCTGACCCGGTTCTGCAACACCCCAGCCGCCGTTCGAGTTCGAAGCTCCAGATGCCGTTTCCGGCGACCTCTAGCTCGATTCCGACGTCCTTAATGCTGGATAAAACAAGGATTTTGAACACAGCCTAATGGAGATTTTATCTCCTTGATTTTCCATGATTTCAAACGCTCATAAATTCGAAAAACCAAACGAAAATTCAAACAAAAATCTGGTTCTTTGTTCTTCATGATTTTCAAAATTTCAGATCCAAAATATTTGCTAATCATCGACAGATTTTTCTCTCAAGAAGAAAACATTAGTTTCCAAAATTTGGTTAATAACAATATCAGATCCAAATCAAAAACCAAACGAGAAAAATATAAGCCGAATCTGTAAAGGTTCTCCCCAAATTCTTTATATATGATATTAAACAAAAATATATATAAAAGCAAGATGAGAGAACAACAAAAATTATGAACAAAACCAGATGAGAAAAATTAAGACAATAATTCTCATGCATAAGCAGATCCATAAATGAAATTACGATACAAAAATTAATTTCATATGATCAAAAACAAAAAGCAAGGTAGAGAAAAAGAATGGCTCTGATGCCACATGTGAGATTATGATAGCCTTAGATATGATATATAACAATCAAATATGCTATCTAATCAGAATAATAAATACAGCGGAAGTCGATATACCTCTCGCCATTGCTATTGTTTGATCAGAGAAGAATCTACTTGTAACTGCAAAACAGAAACTGTCAGAAATAACCCAAAGGCTCTTCTAACTGGAGTCCGGCACAGTGATGATATCTGTTTGTGATAGCCTTAACCAGTTAGGGAACCCGGAATTCAGAGAGAAGAAACGCTCTCTTGTTGTGGTTATCTGCCGTATCAAAGATGATAGGTGTTGGTATGTTTTCCCCATCAGAAAACCCCCTTTATATAGATAACCTAGATATGAAACCCTAACCTTGACTATTGGGCCTAATGTTGACTACGGGCCACCTAAAGATATTATTATTATCCTAAATATATCTATTGTGATATTATACTAATATTAATAATATTAATAATATATCTAATATCTAATAATAATAATCTAACAGATGGGGCTTGTGATGCTTGACCATGAGAACTGGAAACCATACTCCATGTGTTGCGTGATTGTAGGAGAGCGAAGCAAGTATGGATCTTGAGGGGGAAGATGAGTGGTGAGACGACTTTCTGGGATAGTCCATTGCAGGGGTGGGTTGGTTTGAATTTGAAGAAGGATAATAAGGGGAGCATTGTAAGATGGAGGGATTTATTTGGTATTATTTGTTGGTTATTATGGAGGAAGAGAAATGAGTGGGTCCATCAGCAAGTTCAACCAAATGCCTATGGTCTAGTTGCAGAGGCGCACGGTATAGCACGATGTATGATACGAGCAATCAAGGTGCAGAGTCAAATTGATGTTACGAGTTTTGATGGGAATTCGGAGCAGAATGGCTCTGAAGATTCATCGTCTAGTGTTCAAATTTATGTGGACGGTGCTTATGCTCTCCCAGGTGCAACGGGAGGCGGAGGATTGTTAAAGAATGGAGAAGGTTACGTTGCATCATGGAAGGTTTCATGTGTGGGCTAGAGGCAGCAAATCCTTTGATTGCAGAGATTTGGGGGTGTATAGTGCATGGGATAAGGGGTTCAAGAAAGCCATCCTGTTTTGCGATTTGGAAGAGGCGGTAAAATTGTGTTCTGAGCAAAACGTGGAGTTGCATGAACAGTACGATATTATTCAGCTGTTGCATGATATACTGCGGTGGGATTGGGACGTGCAGGTTAGGTGTATCAATAGATGGAGAGAAGAGGCGGATGCTTTAGCAAAGAAGGCCCTCACATCAGGTTTGGGATTGCATATATGTTCCAAGGAAACTACTAGAGATATGCTGAAGGAGATGGGCATCACGTAGTCCATAGCATTATGATTTAATTTGTTTTGTTTTGTCTTGTAATGGTTTGTTTTTCTTTCCGGAGCATAAAAAAATGTTAGATTGTTAGAAAAATGGATAATATGATTATTAGTCCTTACAATTTTATCGATTTATAATTTAATCCGTATAGTTTTTAAACGTGGTTTTTAGTTTATATAGTTTTATAATGAATTGGTCAATTCATTTGGGTTTTGTGACATTAATTTTGGCTCATACTAATAAGTATGAGCGTCAATACCAAGACTTAATAAAAATATAGGGATTAGAACTAAAACTCATTAAGTCCTTATGAATTTATAAAGATTTAAAGTTATAATTTAAAACTAGTAGACCAAAATGATCCAATGGCATGACGTAGGAAACGATTTCAAATCATTCATATATCTTTGACACGTGATGCATAATCCCTTCACGACGATCCAATGTATGACACGTTTATTTTGGGCTGGATAGGGATTTCAGACAGGTTGGATACAAACACGTACGATTTGGTCAGTCTATATGTACAGCTCTAATATGTAGCATCAACACATGTTTCTCACATCATCAACTTAAAAAAACAGAACAAAATTATATACATTAGCCCCTCTGGCACAATAAATAGTTATATACAGCTATTGCTTAGCTTCCTCATCTCACAACAAAAAGAAGGCGGGACAAAATTTCATGGATAATTGCACCTAGATCTCAAATAAGTGAATTAATTTTGGAGAGATCCAAAGGAATTGTTAATGACAACTATTAACAACTGCAATAGCCTTGGTTAACAAGTGAAGAAATTGTCAATAGACCTGTCTGAAATTAATTCTCTTACTTGGGACCTATGTACTATTCTCCAAAATTTCATTAACAAAACTCAATTCACATGATAATACGTAACTCCATCTCGCACATATACATGTCGATCTATTGTTGCTTTCTTATATGAACCAAAAGAGAATCTGTATATTTGACGTAGCGATATATATTTATGTATACATATAATTGTGTTGCTTGTTTAATTTTCTCTCACCGACATCTGTATCCACAACATGAGGATGCATCTTGGCTATAAATACTTGGCCTGTTTTGTTTTATTACATTGACATATTATATTACATAACCCTATATCAGTATGTCCACACCACAAGAATAATGGCAGATATGAGATTTCTTGTGTTTATTCTTGTGGTTTTGGTACATTATTTTTGCGGGGCACTTGCAGTTGGCAACACTAGTATCAAGTGCATTGAGAAAGAAAGACTCTCACTTCTTTCTCTCAAACGTGGCTTTGTAGATCCCTATGGCTGCCTCTCTTCTTGGGGAGATGGAGACAACCATATGGAATGTTGCAAATGGGATCATGTTTCATGTGACAATCAAACGGGCCATGTGGTTGGACTCCATCTTGATGGATGCGATTTGGAAGGTACAATAATCTCTACATCATTGGCTGAATTGCATCATTTAAATCAATTGAACCTTCGTGACAATAATTTCAGTCCAACCCAATTCCCAACCTCCATTCTTTCTTTAAAGAAATTGCAATGTCTCGATCTCTCTCACACAAATTTGAAGGGAAACCTACCCAATTCCTTGCCTCTATGCAACTTAACAGAGTTGTATTTATCTGGCAACTCCTTGAGTGGCCAATTAGATGACTTTGTTGCATCATTCAGCCACTGTGCCAACATATCACTACAAGTCTTAGATTTATCTTATAATTGTTTCACAGGATCATTACCGAATTTTTCACAGTTCTCATATTTGGAAAAATTATATCTTAGCTACAATGAACTCAATGGAACTCTAAATGATGGCATTGGATTGTTGTCAAAGCTGAAGGAGTTATCCATTCATGATAATTTCTTGCACGGTGTCATATCTGAAACTCATTTCTTGAGACTTTCTCAACTACAATTCTTGTCCTTGTCTTTCAATGATTTGGAATTTAATATCAGTCCAGATTGGATTCCCCCTTTTCAGTTAATCTACATTGGTTTAGCATCATGTAAGTTAGGCCCTGGCTTTCCAACATGGCTTCGAACCCAAAAGTCATGTTCTTACTTAGATGTTTCAAATGCTGAAATTTCTGGTACAATGCCAGGCTGGTTTTGGGATTTGACATTTCAGTACATGAACATTTCACACAACCAAATTGCCGGGGGAATGCAACATTTCCAAGCCCAAAATCCTGTTCCTACTATGGATTTTAGCTCAAATTTGTTTGAAGGCTCAATTCCATCAAGTTTATCACATAAAGTGTTAGTGTTTTTGGATCTTTCTAACAATAAGTTCACAGACGCTAGTACTCTGTTATGTCCAAACAAGACTGTGAAATTAATTATGTTAAACCTCTCAAGCAATCAATTATCAGGAGTGCTTCCAGATTGTTGGAAATTTTTTGAATCAATGGTCGTTCTTGATATAGCAAACAATAGCCTCTCCGGAAAAATTCCAACATCAATGGGTTCATTGATAAATATACAATCCTTACATTTAGGATACAATAATTTTTCAGGCGAAATACCTTTCTCTATGTTTAAATGCACAAAGCTGGTGGCTTTCGATGCTGCTCACAACAATCTTTCGGGATTAATACCAAGTTGGATTGGGGATAGATTTAAGAGGTTACGTGTCCTTATTTTGAGGTCCAATATGTTTTCTGGGGGTTTGCCACCCAATATTTGTAATCTCTCTCAAGTTCAAATCCTCGATCTTTCAATGAACAATATCTCTGGAAGTTTGCCAAAATGCCTCAACCATCTTTCTGCTTTGGCGAATCAAACAAAATTTGCCGCACCAACAATAAGTTATGATTCTGACTCACCTGATCACATGTATCTATTCCTTTTATTGGTAAAGGATACTGTGTCATTGACATGGAAGGGTAAGGAGTCCAAATACCAAAGTATATTGGGATTAGTTAAAAGCATTGATTTGTCTAGCAACATGTTAATGGGAGAAATTCCAAGTGAACTGATGGACCTTGTTGGATTGGTTTCCTTAAACATTTCTAGAAATATGATTAGTGGACAAATCCCAGACACCATTGGACAACTAAAGTCACTGGACTTTCTTGATTTGTCAAGGAACCACTTGTACGGACACATTCCTTCAGGACTTTCACAAATAGATCGTCTTAGTAAGATGGACTTATCATACAACAATTTGTCTGGAGAAATTCCACATGGCACTCAACTTCAAACCTTTTATCCCTCCACTTATGAGGGAAATGCTCATCTTTGTGGTGACCCCCTTCCAAAATGTCCCATAAGGCCAACTCAAGATCATCCCAATAATGAAGATTCCGAAGATGATGATCAATTTTTCAGTCGAGGTTTCTTAATCAGCTTGTGCATGGGATATGGCACAGGATTTTGGGGAATTTGCAGCTTCATATTTTTCAACGAATCCTTCAGATATGCCCTTTTTAGGTTAGTAAGTGACATATATGACAAAGTGTACGTGGTCATAGCTATAAATGTGGCTAAATGGCGCAGGTGGAAGAGAGTTTTTACTTGAAGGTAACAAATGTCTTTTCTCATACCGTCATATGTGTTCATATCACTTTCCTTTTTATTTTTGCAATAAAATGATAATTTCTTCTTACACCCACCGAAAAAAAGATTGACAAAGTAAAATGTATTTGTCTCTTGGTTAACTAACAGCAACAATGTGTTTTCAATCTAATTATATAATATAATTTTCGTACGCATGTTATGGGTTTCTTGATAAGAAATTTAATATATTTAAAAAAAAATTGTATCTCATGTGGCTAACAAGTTGATTTCATTTGTTCTACTAATTGTGTAGTTGGAGCTTGGAGGTGCTGCTGCTGCTCAAGATTTGCCTGATATGCTTATTTCATCTTTCAGCTCAACTACAAATTAAATAAGGCATTTACTTCATCGATTTGTGTGTTGTATAAAATTGCCATATATCAAATTGTTTTGCTTGGCATGATTACTTACAGATATAGTTGTTGGGTGCTTTTCACATTTTGGAGTTTAGTTTACAAAAATAGTAGTATTTTAAAATAATGGATCAATTAAATGCAAGTTTGTTTTCTGGAGTTCAATTAATGGATATGAATTTGTGTTCAGTTGTTAGATATTGTTTTCGTCTTCAACATCGCTAATTCATTAACCACAATTATTTTGAGCCCAACCAAAAAGAAAATGTATGAGATAAAAGTCATTGTTTTCAACATTTGAATTATGATTTGGTGGAAAATGCCTTGTACAAGGATCATTTTGTAATTATGATTGGAGTCTCCACAATCTGTTGTAGTTTTGCACTAAAAGGACTAATGTTGAGGCATGTTGATCGCTGTAAGATCCACTTTGGTATTTCTAAGTCCACGTCCAATTATGTCAAAGTCTTCCACTTGAAAAGAAGCACTCAAATGACACCTTCGTATTGCGCTAAGTGCATGCCAACTTTCAAAAATGTCAGCATTAATATAATTTCTTATTCAATACAACTTTTGTTCGAATAAATCTTATATAGAATTGGAAACACAGGATTTTTACTTGAGAAATGAACGGCTTGAAGTTTTTTACCTTGCAGAAAAAGGTCATAACTTTATTTTGAGCTTCGTTAAAACCATGCTTAAAATTTTTTCCCCTTTTTTTGCCAGTATTTTTGGTTTTGAAACGTGAATTGTCTCTAATTTACCGAATCAGAGCTGGATAAATCAAAGGGTAAATGTGTAATTTTAGGCATGAAGTATTGGTGCACTCAGCAGTAGAAAAATAAATTTTTCGAACACATTTTAGTAATGAACAATAAAACTAGGGGCAAATTTAGTAACGCCATTAGTTGACTGTTAAGTTTGACTACAGAAGCTGATGTGACAGAACTGAAAATTTTAATTAAGGACTAGTGGTAATTTAAGAAATGATTTTGTGATCAATTAAGGAGTTTTGAGAGTTTTATAAATAAATTCAGGAAAATGAAAGTTTTTTTTAGACTTTTAAAGGTTTAGTTTCTCCCTTAATTTTGGAAAATTAGAGTTAAAGGAATTATTTTTGGACCAAAAAGGGATTATAGTGGGAGGAAATTCTTAGCCAGTAATGAAAAAAAATTTTAAGAATTGAAGGGATAATTTTTTGCCCAAAGAATATATTTTATTGCGAAGATTTAAGGGTTTAATAGAAAATTCTTTACCTAATCTACTGTATTTTTCTTTAGACAAAATATTATTCCCTCCAAAAAGCGCCGGTATAGGCTTTTTTCCCTCCAAAAATTTTTGGACCCCCCTATACCGGCGCTTTTTAAAAAAAGCGCCGGTATAGGCTAATAATAAATAATTTTTCGTATTTAAATAATAATTAAAATAAGAGTTTAATATTAAATATTAAAACATTAATTATTTATTTTAATGCACCTATACCGGCGCTTTTTAAAAAAAGCGCCGGTATAGGCTAATAATAAATAATTTTTCGTTTTTTTAATAATAATTAAAATAAAAGTTTAATATTAAATATTAAAACATTAATTATTTATTTTAATGCACCTATACCGGCGCTTTATTTAAAAAGCGCCGGTATAGGCTAATAATAAATAATTTTTCGTTTTTTTAATAATAATTAAAATAAAAGTTTAATATTAAATATTAAAACATTAATTATTTATTTTAATGCACCTATACCGGCGCTTTATTTAAAAAGCGCCGGTATAGGCTAATAATAAATAATTTTTCGTTTTTTAATAATAATTAAAATAAGAGTTTAATATTAAAACATTAATTATTTATTTTAATGCACCTATACCGGCGCTTTTTTTAAAAAGCGCCGGTATAGGGGGGTCCAAAAATTTTTGGAGGGAATTTCCCTCCAAAAATTTTTGGACCCCCCTATACCGGCGCTTTTTAAAAAAAGCGCCGGTATAGGCTAATAATAAATAATTTTTCGTATTTAAATAATAATTAAAATAAGAGTTTAATATTAAATATTAAAACATTAATTATTTATTTTAATGCACCTATACCGGCGCTTTTTAAAAAAAGCGCCGGTATAGGCTAATAATAAATAATTTTTCGTTTTTTTAATAATAATTAAAATAAAAGTTTAATATTAAATATTAAAACATTAATTTTTTATTTTAATGCACCTATACCGGCGCTTTATTTAAAAAGCGCCGGTATAGGCTAATAATAAATAATTTTTCGTTTTTTAATAATAATTAAAATAAGAGTTTAATATTAAAACATTAATTATTTATTTTAATGCACCTATACCGGCGCTTTTTTTAAAAAGCGCCGGTATAGGCTAATAATAAATAATTTTTTGTATTTAAATAATAATTAAAATAAGAGTTTAATATTAAATATTAAAACATTAATTATTTATTTTAATGCACCTATACCGGCGCTTTATTTAAAAAGCGCCGGTATAGGCTAATAATAAATAATTTTTCGTTTTTTAATAATAATTAAAATAAGAGTTTAATATTAAAACATTAATTATTTATTTTAATGCACCTATACCGGCGCTTTTTTTAAAAAGCGCCGGTATAGGGGGGTCCAAAAATTTTTGGAGGGAATTTCCCTCCAAAAATTTTTGGACCCCCCTATACCGGCGCTTTTTAAAAAAAGCGCCGGTATAGGCTAATAATAAATAATTTTTCGTATTTAAATAATAATTAAAATAAGAGTTTAATATTAAATATTAAAACATTAATTATTTATTTTAATGCACCTATACCGGCGCTTTTTAAAAAAAGCGCCGGTATAGGCTAATAATAAATAATTTTTCGTTTTTTTAATAATAATTAAAATAAAAGTTTAATATTAAATATTAAAACATTAATTTTTTATTTTAATGCACCTATACCGGCGCTTTATTTAAAAAGCGCCGGTATAGGCTAATAATAAATAATTTTTCGTTTTTTAATAATAATTAAAATAAGAGTTTAATATTAAAACATTAATTATTTATTTTAATGCACCTATACCGGCGCTTTTTTTAAAAAGCGCCGGTATAGGCTAATAATAAATAATTTTTTGTATTTAAATAATAATTAAAATAAGAGTTTAATATTAAATATTAAAACATTAATTATTTATTTTAATGCACCTATACCGGCGCTTTATTTAAAAAGCGCCGGTATAGGCTAATAATAAATAATTTTTCGTTTTTTAATAATAATTAAAATAAGAGTTTAATATTAAAACATTAATTATTTATTTTAATGCACCTATACCGGCGCTTTTTTTAAAAAGCGCCGGTATAGGGGGGTCCAAAAATTTTTGGAGGGAATTTCCCTCCAAAAATTTTTGGACCCCCCTATACCGGCGCTTTTTAAAAAAAGCGCCGGTATAGGCTAATAATAAATAATTTTTCGTATTTAAATAATAATTAAAATAAGAGTTTAATATTAAATATTAAAACATTAATTATTTATTTTAATGCACCTATACCGGCGCTTTTTAAAAAAAGCGCCGGTATAGGCTAATAATAAATAATTTTTCGTTTTTTTAATAATAATTAAAATAAAAGTTTAATATTAAATATTAAAACATTAATTTTTTATTTTAATGCACCTATACCGGCGCTTTATTTAAAAAGCGCCGGTATAGGCTAATAATAAATAATTTTTCGTTTTTTAATAATAATTAAAATAAGAGTTTAATATTAAAACATTAATTATTTATTTTAATGCACCTATACCGGCGCTTTTTTTAAAAAGCGCCGGTATAGGCTAATAATAAATAATTTTTTGTATTTAAATAATAATTAAAATAAGAGTTTAATATTAAATATTAAAACATTAATTATTTATTTTAATGCACCTATACCGGCGCTTTATTTAAAAAGCGCCGGTATAGGCCAAAAAATTGGAGGGAAAATTCCCTCCAAAAATTTTCGGACCCCCCTATACCGGCGCTTTTTAAAAAAAGCGCCGGTATAGGCTTCTCTTTTTCTTTTTTATTTCCTCTTATGTTTTCACTTTTCACTTTCTGTCGTCATTTCATTTCCTCTTGCCGCTGTTCACCTTAGCTTCATCTTCACCTCTCCTTCAGTCACGCCGCCGTTCTCGCCGCCGTTGCCGTCTGTTATTCAGTCACGCCGTTCAAGCATCCAAGCCTCTTCCCCAAATCTTTGCTTCCTTCGGTGAGTTTCCCCTTGTTTTTGCTTTTTTTTTAAACTTGTTTTAGTCTCTGGGATTCCTAGATTTTTGTTGTTTGAGAAACAAATGTTCTAACATCTGATTTATTGTATTTAAAGGTGCGGTTTTTGCAAACAAAGCTGGTGGGGATTTTTCGCCTCATTCTTAATCGGATAAATTAGGTGAGTTTATGTGTCTTTTGCATTTTTTTTTTCATTTTTTTGTTCTGCGTCGCTGGAAGCCGTAAACCAAAGCTGATTCATTGTTTATACTTGTACATAGCATGTACTCTCTTATCAAGTTTTAGTTTGTGCAATAAAAAGTTTTAGTTTGTACATATTCTTCTCTGTTTGAGTTACTGGTGTGTATGGACTGCCTGGAATTGTATAGAATTGCTGGAATTTTTGCAATGATGTAGGTATGTGTGAATTAAAAAACAAATTGTATATTTTAAAAAAAATATAACCTATAGCGGCGCTTTTTACAAAAAGCGCCGCTATAGAGAGGCCTATACCGGCGCTTTATTACCCAAAAGCGCCGATATAGATGAGCCTATACCGGCGTTTTTTGTAAAAAGCGCCGGTATAGGCCTTTTCAGTTTCAATAAAATTTAATTAAAACATGACCTATAGCGGCGCTTTTGGGTAATTAAGCGCCGCTATATGGTCACCTATAGCGGCGCTTTATAAGCGCCGTTATAGGTCAGATGACCTATAGCGGCGCTAGCTATAGCGGCACTTCAAAAGCGCCGCTATAGGGGTCAAAAAAGCGCCGCTATAGGTGTTTTCTGTAGTAGTGCTTATTGTTTTTTAAGAGATCATGGAGGCATGCTTACTTTAAGTTCTGGAGTGATGCATATGACAAAGTGTACGTGGTTGCTGTCATAAATACGGCTAAGGTACGCACATGGATTGGATCAGCTTCTGCCTAAAGGTAATCCATATTTGTCTTTAATTTATGTTTTTAATATTCTCCATCCATCTGGTCTTGTATATAAGTTCTTTTTTTTTAAATGGTTTATTCTTTTCTATAAGATATCATTTGACTTTTTTTTAGTAATAAATATATTTTTCTCCATTTTATCCATATATTAATTTCTCCTATATATTCTCTTTCATTTTTTCGACCTCACCTAGTGGGAAAAAGCTTTGTTATTGTTGTTGTTGTATTCTCTTTCATCTTTTATTCATAACTACTCCCTCTCTCTTTTACTTGTTCATAAATAAGGGCATTTTAATAATAAAAAAAAATGGTATATTTCTTACATATTTATTGTGTTTAACTTACTTTTTAGGAAATCACAATTCGCTTAAAAGGTTCTTATATATAGGACAGAGGGACTATAAACTAATTTCATACTCCTAAATTTAATATCTTCTATTGTGGGGTTTGGAAAGGGTCAGGTATACGCAATCTTTTCCCTACAATTAAAGAGACTGTTTCTAGAATTTGAATACATGACTTCTAGATCAGGAGCAAACCATTGCTCTTTGACTCATCCTCATACACACCAGAATCTTAAATTGTGTAAGTTTAGTCTAGAAATTTCTCCTTGCGTAATTAAGAGAATGTGTTTGTGCTCATTTGTTTCTGATCTTAAACTTTACTAATTAGCTAATAATATGTTGATTTACCTTTAATTTGTTCTTTACGTATATAGCTTCTTGCAAGGAGTGAAGAGGATCGTCTTCTGCCTACCGTTGTCCTGATATGCTTCTATGAACTTCATCTTGAAACTATATATATATATATATATATATGGCATTTCCTTTTGTCGTTTTGATGTAATTTGGTTTTGGCAAAAGAAAATTATGTGTTTAATTTATCATTAGAAAATAACTGTTAGAGGATAGGCTTTTCATTTGATCATATATATTTATTGTAACAGTTCTATTGTGACTTGTTAAGCAAGCTAGCTTCTTTGTGATGGTGATTAATTGTTCATCAGTACAGTTGAGTTGTAGATTGAAATCGCTCACTTCAGAAGCCGCTCCAAATAAGCCATCGTACGTTAACTCTTGATTATCTGGCCTTTGTTTAGGTTTCAACCATGAATTTATAGTAGAATTTTTTTACCAACTAATGGATTTATAAGCATTGATTTTTCATTTAATTAAAATGATTGGCAACTTATAAGTTAGTCAATATAACTAAATTTGTGTAGCCACGTTTTATCCAAAGTTTAATGAGTTGCAAGATTCATGACTAATTAATGGTGGAAAATTTTTTTATAGATACTTTATATTTATACTTCTTGAAATTTTCTAGCAACAATCCTATTAGTCCATATTTATAATGACATCATCATCTTCGCTTAACTTTCTTATTGATCCACATGTTCACATAATCTAAGTCATAATGGAATGTTTTATTCTTAATTTTAAATTTCATTACTAATAATTAACCATTACTTATCATATATCTCTACTTTTGGAAAGGTATTCTTTTGAATTTTGAAAGTTATTTAAAATTGAAAAATGATTAAATACATAAATGTATTAAAGTTATTTAAAACCTATAAAATAAATAATGTTTTCATATAGGTCACTAAATCAATGACAAAAATCAAATGCATTAACCATATTTTTATGGAGAAATTTTATTTTTGTGTATTACATTATGTTCCTATATCCTATCTAAATTAAATATATTAATGTATAATATTTTAATAATCACTTATTGTAATTTTGTATAAAAAAATAACTTAACCCGTCACAAAATCACCTAAAAATTCATTCTTTGGTAAAAAAAAAAAAAGTCAATTCATTCATTTTATGAATCAGATGTCCATTAACACAAGATCACCTAAATTAATTCTTTCAATTCATAAATTCAAGCAGATATTTAGTGAGTAATGACAATTTTGTAAACAGCACCATATTTTAATTTTTATTTTTAAAATCTTAAATGAAATCCAAATCGTCATATAATATATTTACCATGCATCATACATACGGGGAGAAAAATCTAGTTGTTTACCTATTTGTAGAATCCATGCTCTTATAATAATAGTTCAAAAATGGTGTTCACAAAGTGCAACATATGGACCTCTCTTTCAAAAATATGACAAGCAAGCTCGCTCTTCAACTTTCCAAGTAGTATCTAACTCTGCTCATCTTCTCCGATTGGACCCTAACCATTGCCTCCAGTCCCATCATCCCTACCTCCACCCCATCTTCGTCCTGGTGTTCACCATTTTCATTTTCAATCTCTTGATTTCTTTTTTTAATTTTATAATTTGTCTATGAATCTGCGACTTTAGGTCCTAATCTTGGATTTCAGCTTTGGCCTTTAACAATATTTTTATAAAGTTTTTTTTCTTAGCCTTACTAAATAAGTTGAAAAAAATTGAAGTGGATGCTATATAGACATACCACTTCCATCAACACAATCGGTCAACAAAAGTTGACAGTATGAATTCGTTAATAAATGGTTGACAGTGTCCCGTTTTTTAAACTTTTGAAGTGATTATATATTATACCCTTTGAAAACTTTTATATATCCAATGCTTTTCGGTGGTAATTTTCGCACATTTTTATCCTTTAACCCTAGATACATTGATACATTTTTGCCGGCCAAATTACAAAAATAAATTTTTCAAAATGGTTATAATCAGTCAAATTTTAAATCAAAGGTTTTAATCCTTTTAAGGGTAAAATGATCTGAATTTTTATTAAATTATAGACTCCACGATGTGAAAGAGAATAAAACTTCATAGGCCAAAACCTTTGATTTAAAACTTTAGGAACTAAAATAAAAATGAGAACAAATTTAAGGATTAAAAGATTATATTAACCTTTTCAGGAATATAATAATGTTAAGTACTTAGTGCAGTAAAAGTTTATTGTCCTATCCAGCTCCCGATTTAGAATAACCTGGAAAACATGAAAATAAAAGTAATGAGGGTGAAATTCTAAACAATTTATTTAAATATTATACAATTTTTATAGAATATTAGAATTCAATCTAAACGTAAAGTCTGGTTCAACCTCATGTTTCCAAAAAAAAAAAGTGGACCTTTTTTCCCATTTAAAAAGACATCAAAGATCTTCAAAATCTCTCTCACGGTTACTCTACTTTCTTATCACTAAATTGTTTTTGCCAACAAGATCTTCTTACAGCCCATGTCCATTTGAATCTCAACTATTTTTAATAACTGCATGTAAAAATTAAAGTTACTACCAAAAAAAGAAAAACCAATTTTTTAAAACAAATTATCACATAGACAAAAAAATACTTACTAAAAAATAAAATAATAAAATATATTGACCTCTCCTCCATTTAAACAAAATTAAAAAGACCTCCCATCTATTTTGAAAACATATATAAAGTTTAAAATCAAAATTTATATTTCATAGACGTTCTTTCTAGTTTTAATATTCAACTTCTATCCACCAAATCGTTAATTGACCAATTGTTTTGACCAAAATACCCCTGATTAACATAAATTATACTTAATATAATTATTTAAGCACATCTTTACCAATATTTATAATTAAATTTAATTTATACCTTCATATTTTTATATTATTAAATTTATTAGTAATTTTCATCATATATGAAAATATCAATTAATTTTATAATTATTAATTTTATTTTTCAATATATTTACATGATTAAAATCGTTTATTTTTAAAACTAATATATGATTTAATCTGTATTTTTTCTGATGAAGATCATTTGTCATTTTTTAAATGGATATATTGGTTGAAAGTGTTTTCAAATCATATATATTTTAACTTAAATAATTACGTAAAAAATATTAAATAGATTTGTAGTAATTATTAAATAAACTATCCAAAGATAAACAAGAGATGTTTTTTTATAATCTTTTTAGAATAATCTTTAATGGTATTAGTTGTTGTACTAGATAGTATGTTTTTAAAATAGAGGAAAGATCTGTATAATTAAGACAAAACAGAAACGTGACAAGAGTAATTTACTCAAAATAAAAGTATATTACCACCTATGTTGGCAAAAAAAAAAAAAAGGTTCAACGTTGTATTCTCCAAGCATGATGTTTTCGGATTTCCCGAAACCACTTCAAAGAAAATGAACAAAGAATGCGTGGAAATTTGGTTTGCAATAATTCAGAAGCGCATGATCATTAAGCCTTTCACGCGGTATGACCATTTCAATTTTCAAGGTAGTTTACCGACCAGAAAATGGCTTTCATTTCATCCTCATATTGACGTTAATCAAACATTAAATAAGTTACTACTCCCTGGATCCCTCGAAATAAGATTTTTTTTTTAATCACCTTATCCCTTAATATAAAGTTCTGTTTAAATTGGTCTAATTAATAAATGTGTTTTTTGTAATATTACCCTTAATCAATATATTACTCTATTCTTTATTATTAGTCTAACTACCATAAATTTATTGTTCCTAAATATAAGTCCAGTTTGAGATCAATTAATGCTACTGTGACTATTTTTCCTATATTGGAAATAAAAAAGATTAAAGGAAAGGTTTTTAATGTATAAAATATTATTTTAACACATATTTTTAAATAAGGATAAAGTTAAAAAAATTCTTTAAAAATATAACATATTTAATACTATAACTTCTATTCTTTGGTATGTGAGAAGTAGTTAGGGTTGATTTATAATAAGAAAGAGAGTGGTACAAGTACAACTTAAAAAATTGAGTTAAGAGTTATTTTACGACGAGAGGAAAGAGAGATGGCACTTTTATCCAAAGAAAGAAATAAATGCATAGATGCTTTTTCCTCTTCACACAGTCACACAACAATAGCTTTGGCATTTAAAAAGAAATGGAAAAACAAGCATATTTGATTCTCTCTCATCACTTTTTTTTCTCACATTATTATCATCTATACGTTTATGCTTCTTTCCAACATTAAAGCATTCAACATTTCACATCTAGATTTTCAAGACACATATGAAGAATTTCCAAGACATTTGTGCTTCTTTCTAACATCAACGTGAGTATTTTCAAGTATATAAAATCATAAAATCCAAGATTAAAGCATTCAATATTTTACAATTGAATTTCCAAGACACATATGCGAAATTTCTAAGATATTTGTACTTCTTTCCAACGTTAACGTAAGTATTTCTAAGTCTAAAAAAAATATGAAGTCCAACACTAAAGCATCTAACATTTCACAACTAGATTCCAAGACACATATGGAGAATCTTCAAGACGTTGGTGCTTCTTTTCAATATTAATGTGAGTATTCTCAAATATTAAAAATCATGGAATCCAACATTAAAGTATCAAAACATTTTAGAACTGGATTTTCAAGACACATATAGGGAATTTCCAAGATGTTTGTGCTTATTTTAATAAGGACTATTTGGTCTTTTAACTGAAACATTTAATTTCACTTTGCCTCCTTGGAGGCAAGGTGAAGTTTTAGATGGGGGAATCTGATGTTAATTTGCTAATGTATGTGGGGGTTGACTAACAATTTCCCATTTAGTTTTATCTAAAATTTAATAAGATTTTTCCTATTGTTACCTCCAATTAATTACATGTCATTATCAAGTCTTTTTCACACTCATCAACTTTATAAATAAGGTTTTTTTTTAAAAAAAAATCTATTTATTGATTTTAATTAAATTTAACGAGTAACTAATATAGGTAATTGTAAACTTAATTAAAAATATGAGCCTACGGAGTATTTTAAATTTCTGTATGTTTTCATTCATTTCTTCTTTGATTGCAGAATTTTCGAAATTATTGTTGGGCTCACCCATAATCTTAGGGTAAGACCCCTAACTTATGATCTATTGGGACATGTCTTTGTGAGTTATAGAGCATGTGAGCTAGCCCTTTGTTTATAACCACGTGTAGGTTTCGCACAGCTTCAATTCATTTATATGTGAAAATGCCCCCTAAGTGTTGTGACTACAACTACAACTAAGTGACTCCCAAGAATCGAACACTCGTCAAATGGTCAAATGTCCAAACCCTACGTTACATTCTGCATTTTTACTATAACATTGATTACATAAATTCTTTAAGTTACACGGCTTTCCTGTCAAACACATTATTCAACTAAGAGAGCTAATAAGATCTAGACGATCTAATTAATCTGATTTTCATGGTCGATAAGTAATTTTCTTAAATAAAAGATCAATTTTTTAAATAAGAACAATAGTTAAGTGTGTCTTTATTTATTTAGATTCTAATAATATTCTATGCCTATGAAAATATTTGTTTTGTCAAAAGATATAGAGTTTTAAATAATTCAAATTTGGACGATACGTATTACGTATTTGTTGGGGCCCAAAAATGCACAACATTCCGATAAATTTTCTTGTGGTTGAAGCAGAAATAACGTGGGATTTTTTCCTAATTAAGTCACTCTCAACTTTGAAAATTTGTCAATAATATGTCCTTGACATTTTATCCAAGAATCAACTGGTTTAGTGTGTAGACAAATGTACTATTTTTTTTTTTTGTACAAGAGTGGAATCGTAAATGCACCCACAGGGGATCAAACTCCCTATCCCTCCCCCAACTAACCTCATAAAGAGGCATATGCCAATTGATTTAAGTGATCACTGGCAAAATCCAAATCTTCTAGTAGGATATCTATAAATTTCCATAAATTAAGGATTATGATATATGTTGGATTGTTAGAAAAATTAAGTTAGACTCACGCGGGTGCAGAAAATGATTTTAAATCATTCATGTGTGTACAGGGAAATGGTGAAAAAAATTTGAAGTTTCCTACATATAATTTTGAAATTAATTTCCATAAATAAAAATAAGAACAACAACTAACTCAAAAGTGAAAATCTGATAATAATTGAATGAAGTCACTATTTCTTTCACTAAAGACAATTGACTACAGGTTAACCCTCATGCATGGCATCTAATTGGCCTTCTGGTGCTTGTTTTCTCACATTCATATCTCGATCCGCAACATAACGATGATGGTAGATATGAGATTCTTTGGTTGCTTGCCTTGTGCTTTTGGTGCATTTTTGTGTGGCACTTGGCCTTCTGGTGCTTGTTTTCTCACATTTAAGGAAGGTTAATTTACATTTTTTTCAAATAGATTGCACCTTTTTTTAATTTAGGAAAAATAACGAGGTGGTTTATACATTAGCTTTAACTAATCACTGTGTGGATACATGTTTTTTCATCAACTCGATATATTCTTCATCAAAAACATCAACATCCCTTAGCAAAAAATCTTGCCTTACCTCTTTGACTTTTGTGTTGTTATATTAGGGTCATTTCAAAGTAGTGTGTATATTATAATTTCTTCAGACGTCAAGTTAACATTAACTTTAGCTAAATTGCAAATTTTGGCTGCTTTTATATTATTTTGATTTTCTAAAATTTATTTTTAAAAAAACAAACTTACAAAAATCGAAACGAGCAAGAAGCGAATTGGTTTGGATAAAATCGCCATAAATACTTGGCAGTGTGTCGCTTGTTTTCTCACATTCACATCTCTATCCACAAACATAAGAATGGCAGATATGAAGTAATTTTTGGGCTATAAATACTTGGCCGTGTGGTGCTTGTATATCCACAAAAAGGTAGATATGAGGTTTGTTGTTGGTTGGCTTTTGCTTTTGGTGCATCTTTGGGGGGCACTTGCAGTTGGAAACACCACTGTCAAGTGCAAAGAGAATGAAAGACTCTCACTTCTCTCTCTCAAACGTGGCTTTGAAGATCCCAATGGCTGCCTCTCTTCTTGGGGAAGTGGAGACGAACAAGCAGATTGTTGTGAATGGGATCATGTTTCCTGTGACTTCTACACGGGCCATGTGGATTCACTCTCTCTTTATGACTGCTATTCCTTATTGGTAGGTACAATCTCTCCATCATTGGCTCAATTGCATCATTTGACTTATTTGGACCTTCATCGCAAAAATTTCACTCCAACCCAATTCCCATCCTTCATTCTTTCTTTAAAGGAATTGCAATATCTGGATCTCTCTTTCACAAATTTAAAAGGAAACATACCTCTCCAATTGGGATATTCTTTGTCCCACTTGCAAACACTGAACCTTGAAGGAAACCAGCTTGAGGGTGGCATGCCCAAATCCTTGGCTTTATGCAGTTTAACTGAATTAAATCTTAGGAACAATTCTTTGAGGGGCCAACTAGATGACTTTGTTGCATCATTCAGCCACTGTGCCAACATATCGCTGCAAGTCTTGTATTTATCTTATAATCGATTTACAGGATCAATACCAGATTTTTCACGCTTCTCACTTTTGAAAAATTTACATCTCGACAACAATCAACTCACTGGAACTTTAAATTATGGAATTGGATTGTTGTCAAACCTACAGCACTTAAACATTCGTCATAATTTTTTGCAAGGTGTCATAAATGAAACTCATTTCTTGAGACTCTGTCAACTAGAATCCTTGGACTTGTCTTTTAATGACCTTACATTTCAAACAAGTCCTCATTGGATCCCCCCTTTTCAGTTAGAATACATTGGTTTAGCATCATGTAAGGTGGGCCCAGACTTTCCAATTTGGCTTGGAACCCAGAAGTCATGTGTTTACTTGGATATTTCAAATGCTGAAATTTCCAGTACAATGCCAAGCTGGTTTTGGATGGATTTGCCATTAATTACTGTGATGAACCTTTCACACAACCAAATTACTGGGGAAATGCGCAACTTTCAGGTCCATAATCATTTTCTTAGTATGGATCTAAGCTCAAATTTGTTTGAAGGCTCAATTCCATCAAGTTTATCACCAAATGTGGATCTCTTATTGGATTTATCTAACAATAAATTCACAGATGCTAGTAGTTTCTTGTGTCCGAACAAGGATGTGGGATTAATTATGTTAGATCTCTCAAACAATCAATTATCTGGAATGCTTCCAGATTGTTGGAAATATTTTAAGCGATTGTTCTTTCTTGATGTATCAAACAACAACCTGGTTGGAACAATTCCAACATCAATGGGTTCATCGATACATCTACAATCCTTACATTTAGGATTCAATAAATTTTCCGGTAAAATACCAATGTCTCTAAATAAATGCACAGAGCTTGTGGCTTTTGATGCTGTCGGAAACAATTTTTCGGGTTCAATACCAAGTTGGATTGGAGATGGACTTAAGAAGTTAACTATCCTTATTTTGAGATCCAACATATTCTTTGGGAGTTTGCCACCCGATATTTGTAATCTCCCTCAACTTCGAATCCTTGATCTTTCTATAAATAATATCTCTGGAAGTTTGCCAAAGTGCATTAACCACCTTTCTGCTTTGGCGAATCAAACAAAGTCTGATGCAACAATAAGGTATGATTTTTATCCTGGACCAAATGATTACTATTCGGATATCATCTCAATAAGGGACATCGCTACACTAATATGGAAGGGTAAGGTGTCCAAATACCAAAATATATTGGGATTAGTTAAAAGTATTGATCTCTCTAGCAATATGTTGATGGGAGAAATTCCAAGTGAGATGATGGATCTTGTTGGATTGGTTTCCTTAAACATATCAAGAAATATGATTAATGGACAAATCCCTTCCACCATTGGACATCTAAAGTCATTGGACTCTCTTGATTTGTCATGGAACCACTTGTATGGACACATTCCTTCACAACTTTCACACATAGATCGCCTTAGTGTGATGGATTTATCGTACAACGATTTGTCAGGAGAAATTCCACATGGAACTCAACTTCAAAGCTTTGAACCCTCCTCTTATGAGGGAAATGCTCATCTATGTGGTGATCCACTTCCAAAGTGTCCCACAAGGCCAACTCAAGACCATCTCAATGATGAAGGTTCTGAAGAAGATGATCAATTTTTCAGTCGAGGTTTCATCATCAGCTTGTCAATCGGATTTGGCACAGGATTTTGGGGAATTTGCAGCTTCATATTTCTCAACAAATCCTTCAGATACGCCTATTTTAGGTTCGTGAATGACATATATGACGGAGTGCACGGGGTCGTTGCTGTACAATGGGCCAAATTGCGCAGGTGGAAGAGAGTTTCAAGTTGAAGGTACTCAATAATAAATTTCATTCTTTCCCATAAATGTCATTCTCTACGAAATGGTTTCTTTCTTTTGCAGTAAATATTACTTCTCATAATATTGATAAGGTATAATCGTTCGTAGATTACTCCCCACCCCGCAAAAAAAGTACTGCAAAAGCTAAATTTATTTTTTTGACATTCGAATAAAAAATGTAGATTATGTGGCTAGCAAGTTGATTTAAATTGTTCTACAACTTATCGTAGTTCTTGCCTGGAGGCTGGAGGTGCTGCTGCAGCACATACAAGGTTGCCTGATCAGATGCTTATTTCATCTTTCGGTGGAGCTACAAATAAAGCATTGACTTCATGGATCTTTTGTATTAAATGGCCATCAGTTTAGAGTGTTTTTCTTTGTGGGGTTATCTATAGAGATGATTATATTGTTGGATGCTTTCATATTTTAATTTGGAGATTAGTTGGAAAAAATACTGTAAAATAATTAATTAAATTAATGTATATGTTATGGAGGTCAATGAATGAGATGAGTTTGAGATTTTGTTAACCTGATGAAATTCATGATATTTTAGCACATTTTTTTTATTAGTTCTTATACTTTTTTGGGTAGATTTATACATATTTTGATGTATATATGATAGGGAAATGTGTTAAATTGATATTTTAGTTAAAGTCATTGAATTCTTAATTTAAATGTGAATATTTACCATCTTTTTATCAATTGTGGCTTTTGTATATTTCATTTCTTGTTAGGTTGTTATATGCCAATCTATTAAGCCGCTTTTGAGTTGTATTTTGAAGTTAAAATCAATAGGCAAGAAGTGAAAAAGAAGATTTAGCACAACCAAGAAAGCTGAAAAAAGGAGTCTGTAGAGAGTTATTGGATGCAGTTAAAGCGCAGGCAAAATAACTTGCCACAGCCAAATCCTGAAATTTTCAGGCAGAGAATTATTGGCTGCAGCCAAAAGTGCAGGCAAAAGTTTTGGCCGCAGCCAAAATGCTTACAGAATGCGAATATTGGACACCTCAACTCAAAAATAGAGTTTTAAAACACTCCTAACTCGCACAAAAACAAAACTCTTCGGCATGGGACTTCTTTGGGGGCTACTTGGGAGCATTTCTAAGCTAGGGTTTGAGGAGATTCAAATGGAGATTGAAGATTTGAAGAGATTCAATCTCATTTCTCTTGTCTTTTCTTGTTCTTCTCTCTTTCCTCTTTGAAATTTCTGCAATGGTTGTATTCTCCTCTTGGATTTGTGGCTTTTCCTCTATGAATGACTAAACTTCCATTCTGTGATTATTTTGAACTTTTGTATGGATTAAGACTTAATTCTTCCTCTCTTTTGATAGTAAATGATATATGTGTGTGTGTGAATTTTATCTTTCTCTTCATACTTCTATGTGTTTGGTCACCATTTAGATTCATTTGTTCATGTAGATTTGACTTGAGAGAACTAATCCATGTGTAAAACTTAGTTAAAATTATGCTTGGTTTGAAATTTACATGATAAATGGAAATTAAGTTTATTGGTAAAATAGATATATCTTTACTAATATTGCATTGTCACCTTATGGTTGGTTTTCAAAGGGAATTTTTGTTATTTGTAGCCAGAGATTGTACATTTTAATGAAAAAATAAACTTGATTTTGACTTGAGAGGGTTTAGTCAAATGCACATGAACCTTAAACAAACACATATATTCATGAAAAATACCATTTGAGAGGGACTTCTTCATGTCTTATAAAATGTAATGGGATAAATAATTCTAGAACCCATTTAATCCTTTAAGTGAAAAGAGCAATTGTTTTTATCACTTTCTAGTTTTTATAGAAATAGATTTCAACATTTTATTACATAACCAAAAATATTTTCTTAGTTCAACTTTATTGAATTCACTTAGTCTTTCACTTTGTCAAAGATTTTAATCTAAATCTTCGTGAGAACAATATTTTATACTACTAACGATCTGTACACTTGACGGTGAACAGATTTATCTAGCAAAAAGTTGAGTTTGAGATTTAGTTGTTAGATATTGTTTTTTGCTTCAATATCTCTAATTCACTAATAATAGCATTATTCTGGGTCTAACCAAACAAAATTATGAGATACAATCATGCATAAGCGTCTGCTTCACAGAATGAAGTCCCTCGCATTGAAGTCGCAAACTTGGGCCCTTTATCGACATTTACTGTTCAATAATGGAGGAAAGCAAGATAAAACATTAACCGACATCATGTGGAAATATTCTATACAACCGTCTATGGAGTCTGTTTCCAAACACAAAAAAAAAAAAAATGAAGAAAATAAAAAATGTCTCTGTTCTGTGATTAAATTCTTCCAGAAAGGCTGGCTGTCCCATAACTACATAACGTCAAGTCGTCAAAGTTTGGCCACTGGTCCCTTATTTATTTATTTTATTTTTTTTGGGTCAAAGTCTATGAAGTTTCTCACACGGTCTGAAAAGTTAGGTCTTTTACAAAGTCTTCAGAATCTTTCTTACGGCAATTATTTTCTTTTTACTAAATTGTTTTGCGGGAAATTAAATACATGAAGGAATTTAATTACGATAAGTGATAACTCTTGGAATTCATGTATTTTCAGCACATTTTCCTTGAGGTTTTATTCAATCATTTATAATTTTTGGATACTCAAGATAGGAAAATGCTCATTTGATTTTTTTTTGCACATAATTGTTTATTAGTGTAGATTTTGATCACATTTTTAGTGAGTTTCTTATGTTGTTTTATGTAAATATTGTAGGAATATTTTGATACAATAATCAAGGGATCCCGGATTAAGAAGAACACTTAAAAAGGGGAGAAATTGGGGCTAGAAGCTGAAATTTCAAGAAAAAAAGGGAAAATACAAGTTTCTGGACGAATTGTAAAAATTACAGAAAATGACCTCGAAATTCCCAAATTACAGACAGGTCCCCGAATTTCCAAAATTACAGACAAGTCCCAGTTCGCCGTGAGCTCGCCGCGGCGAACTCACGGCTAGCCAAAACCCCCAAAAAGAGGCAGAAACGATCATAGTTCGCCGTGGCACGGCGAACGGACTGCTCTGCTGCGCGTTTTTTGACAGATTTAAGTGATATAAAAGTTAGGGTTTCGAGGGAGCTCGACATTCTTCGACTTTTGGGATATTTTGGGAGTGTTTTGCTCTGCTAGGGCTTGGAGCTTAGTGGGGATTGAACTTGGGCTTGGAGTTTCGAAGAGATTTGTGCTTCCTCTCTTAGTTTATCTCTTCCATCTTCATTCTCTTCTCTTGTTCTGTTTTGTAATGTTGTATATATATGCTCCCTTGGAGTTGTAGAACATGAGTAGCTAAATAATTTGATTCTAGGATTATTTTGAGCCCTTGTATGTATTGATTCTTGACTCCTCCTCTTAATTTGTGATTAATGATATCTATGTGCTTATTTTACTCCGTTCCTAATGCTTCTAAGTTCTTGATCACCATTTAGATGTTGGGTTCACTTGATTTATGACTTGAGAGAGCTAGGTTGAGTGTAGAACTTGGGTAAAATAGTGTAAGAACCTGAAGCTTGCATGGATGGATGTTTTGTTGGTAAGATAGAGATATACTTACTAACATTGCATAGTCACATTAGGGTTGGAGCATGATAATTGGGTTTTATTAACTTGTAGCAAGAGATTGTGCAATTAATAATACTAAACACTTGTTCTTGACTTGAGAGAGCGTTTACAAGTACTCTATGAACCCTATATTAGCACATGGTTTCGTTGAGAGCTTCTTTGAGGGGAGGTTAATTGAGTTTTAAGAAGTACAAGGGGGATAGATAATCTTAGGACCCATTTTATCCTTGAAGTTGGAGAATCACTTGTTTATAGTTTTATTTTCATTTAGCATAGGTTTATTTTCTTAGTTAATTTTCAACCTCAACATTTGTGTCACTCAAATTGGGCGAGAGTGTGATAATCATTGTTTGACCGGGTATTGGACCAAATCCTCGTGGGAACGATACTTTACTTGTAACAATTTCTCTCTAAATACACTTTTAAATACAAATAATCACTTAAATCACACTACAAACGCTAACTATGTTAGGAAAATAAATTGGCTTAATAAAAGAAGCTAACATAGTTAGAAAAGATTTTCCATGACATATATATAGATATTGCAAATTTAACAGTCTAACCATGATAGGAAAAGGCTTCAACTCACAAATAAAATCTATCATGGTTAGAAAAAGAAGTTTACTTAATCAAAAGAATACCCAAGTTAGAAAAGAAAATTTTGCAAAATCATAACTAACATGGATATTTAAAGTGACGAAGTTAAACCAACTTATCCATATTAGATAAAACCCACCTAACATGGATACTAAAATACACCTAAGCATATAATATGTAAAATCCTTTAAAAATCTGTTTGTAATATACCATGATAGATAAGAAACACCCTATCATGGTAATTAAAATATCAAACATAAGGTTTTTAAACGTCCACTTTCTGACACGTGAACAAAACATCAATATTTCCTTATCCTCATAATGTCATTCCCAAATCTCATCACATCAAAGTGTGACTGAAATCATAATGGTTGTAATAGTAATCTGGATAGAATAATTTGCCGGAATGAACCGATCCAAACAGATTGACAGCCACCAGACTATCACAAATAAAATATGATAACAAATTACATTTCAAATCCAACAAACGACAAAACTAAGCCCAATCATGCGGAAGCAGTAAGAAATGCATGAGCCCTAAGTGGCAATACCATTCTGTCCTGTTGACCCAGAATTACTCACTGTATCAGTGAGAAGTTCCCGGATCCTTCCCTTGACCGTCTATTACGCTCATAGACCTGCAAAAAGTGAGATAAACGGGGGTAGCCCCAAACGCAACCACTAGCTATTCATCTACATGCGGTGTGTGCTAGCAAGGTGTCAATGTGGGAAGCTATACATATATATTTGAACAGTTTGAAATATGAGCACATATCCAAACAATCATGCAGAAATTCATAACCAAAAATCTTTTACAAACTCAAGGTATATCATTTTATAAAAGCAGTTCAAAATATATTTTACACAATCATCCATAACGTTCGCCCTGCGAAACGTTAGGTTATCCCCTACAATTAGGTGGACCAGAGTGGAACTCGACGGGGATCTCAACCCATACCAAGAACCACGGAGAAGTGGAACTCGATGGGGGCTACCCATACCCAGCACCACAACAGGGGTAATGCTCGATGGGGGCTACCCATACCCAGCACACCAAAAGGTAGTACTCGATGGGGGCTACCCATACCCAGTACACCAATAATATAATTAGTCCATGTGGGCCAACAGGGTACCTCATCACGTGATGGCAAAAGTATCCAGTGCATCGATGCTAACTACCATAACATATGCATCACAATCAGAAATGCAATTTAACCAAAGCTAGGCACTTGGCCTTTTCCAATATTTCAAAAACCATATAATGTAACAGTTCAAAATCAATATATATATAGTTTTCAAAAATGATCATCACAACCCATGCCACTTTTCGAAGTACGAATCCCACATGACATTTTTATATAAAAGTAACCAATGAAATTCATATCATACGTATACCATCATAATCCAGCTTTGAAAGGGAGTTGAAATCCCTTCCCAACAACGCACCCACACATAGAACAAGTAAAAGCGGTTACCTGATAGCTAGCACCAATCTCACAATAGTGCAGCTCCCCCGTACTAACTCAAGACAATTCAAACACTACACAAAATATACATAAATTATAATTAATCATCTACCAAAACAAGTTCACACATTGGAATTAAGCTGCTAGCTACCAATTTCTTGCCCTCACTTAATTTAAATCATACTCTTACCCTTTGATCTTCTTCTTTATATCTAAAATTCATCTTTAATTCAACTTATACAATTTCAAACCTAAATATCCATTCCTACAATAACAATTCCTTTAAAACCATAACACAGTCCTCCCTAAATTATTACTAATCACAATTAACCAATTCAAGCCTAGGTAATAATCTTCTCCAATAACCATTCATCTTAAACTTTAATATTCAATAATCCCCTATAATTCATCACAAATGTCAATTTATAAAATCCAAGCCTAAACAAAATTTTCCAAACATCTTCTAATTATTTCTCAACCTCAAAAATCCCTTCATTAATCAACAATTTATTTTCCAAACCTTACTAGCTCAATAAATTCAAGTTCAAGCCTAAAAATATCCCTTTTCCCAAATCAAAGCTTACACCTAATCTAACCCAATTAACCTCATCAATACTTTTGTTGAGTATAAACTAATCCCATAAATTCACATTTCAACCTCCAACATCCAAAATCACAAGATTACATACCAAATATCCCAATTATTCCAAACTCTATCCACCAATATTTTCTTAGGCCCAAATTCCACTCAAACCAATCAATTAAATCTTTTCATATGACCTTAATAAACATCTAAAAATTATCAATTTAACCAACAGCACCTCATATCATCAAAAGCCCCAATTTCCAAAATATCCAAAAATACAAAAATTCCCAATAATTAGGAAAACCTCCAACAATGAAAAATCTACTCAGAGGAACTTAAAATCAAGGTCCAAGCTTCAATTTATTAAGCTTAGGACTCCCAGAAATACCAACTTAGATAAGGCCTAATTTTTCAAATATAACCAATCGAAAAACTAAAGACATAGGGATGAGGAGAAGACTTACGGGGTTCCGAAAAATGTGCTTAGTTGGCCGGAAAACCTAATATTCCGATGCCGGCGAGCTTTATAAGATCCGGCCAAAAGCTATTTTAATCTCCTTATTTAGGCATGGATCGGAACAAAAACAAGTACAGGAAGGAAGTAGGAGGTGAGAGAAGGTGAATGGAGGTGGTTGAAGGTGATTTCCGGTGAGATTTCACCGGAAATCGCCGCCCCCTTAGAATGGCCGAACGGCGGCCATAGAAGGAGAGAGAGAAAACGGAGAGGGAGGAGGGAAGAGAAGAGAGGAGAGGAGAAGGGAAGTAAGCTGGATGGTCGCTCATGCGGTGGCGGCCGGCGGCCGGCACGGTGGCGGGGGAGGACGTGAGGGAGAGAAGGAGAGAGTGGGAGATGAGACGAGAGAGAACGTGGGGGGGAAGGGGGTGCTGCTCGCGTACAGGGAAGGAGGAAGTATTTAATATGAGAGAAAAAAATAAAATAAAAAGGAGAAGGGGAAATTACATTATTATGCCCTAAATTTCTCAAATAAGATATTTATTTTGAGCTACAAAACCCCTTTCATTTCCAAAAATTTACCTACCAAACCACTCAAATATTTTCTCCTGTAATAACCTCTTTTAAACCTACAAATCATTTTCCCAAATTTATCGTCCTTAAAATAAGGGAGAAACTAGGCCTTTAAAATTGTCAAAATATCTCAAAATTCCTCAAATATTCTCATAATTCCATAATCTATCATAAATCAATTCCTAATGAGCCCACTAATCCTCAATTAAATTTCTAGGATGTTACATTACTCACTACTTTATTACTTGGCGCGACCCGTGCACTTGCGACGCAGGGCAAACAATAAGGCTCTATGAAATCCCTTAATTGAGCTGAGATTCCACAAAATTTCTTAATTAAACTAAGGTCTCTAGTTTTGGCCAAAAAATAATCATCGTTTGGCCAAAAATTCTTATCATCTAGCCAAAATTTATTAGTGACGAAAAATTTATAACAGATGTAAATAATGCTATAATGTTACATTTTTTGTTACTAACATGTTTTGAACAGACAATAACAACTTTTTGAGCCTTAGTAACAACATTATGAGCATCATTTACAACTATTATAAATTATTGGTCACTCGCAACGGCTATACGATAACAACTTTTTTGGCTTTTATATAAAAATTATGAGCATCAATCACAATTTTTTTAAACTCTTAGTCATTAACAACTTTTGGCCAAACAAGTTATCTTTCTAGCTATAACTAAGGACCTCATTTTTATATGTGATTCCGTGGGACCTAAGTTTAATAAGGGGATTTTGTATGACCTTATCTTAATTAAATTCCTTCTATATGACCTATAATTAATTTTTCAAATTGTTTATGCCATTTAAAAGTCCTCTTGCCTTGTATCCATTTGGATCTCTGCAATTGATTACATGCCTGTAGAGGCTCATTAGAGAGAGAGAGAAAACACAAATTTATAACTATTATATGAAAATACAATTATAGAAAAAAGACTTGTATACTTAATATAATACTCCTCTGGTCTTCTTTATAACGCAGAGAGAGAAGTTTTATCAAGGACAAGTTTCATTAAAATATAAACATGTTATAGAGTAACAAGTAGCTAAATAAAAGATGAATACTAAAAAAATATTGGAAAATAAGAATTCATAAAAACAGAAAGTTATCGACGCATGCAAACTCTATATATGATCATGAAGCCTTTCACACGTATATATGCAAGAATTTCAATATGGAAGTGTGGTTTCCACCTCCTGTCCATATATGCAACTTCTTTCGTGCGTAAGTTAATGATTTCGATAACATACTCATGCAATTTGGAAAAATCACAATTAGGTCTCTTATAAGAGAATTAATCACAATCAAGTCCTAAACAATCATCAAATTACGTTGAAGTTCCAAGGGACTTGGGTGATATTAAATGGCTTGTCATCGACAATTCAATAATTGTAAATAACAGCTCATTGAGTTGTCAATGATAACTAAATTTTTAAAGAGCTGCATTGAGAACTTAAGGGGCTATAACTATTGAGTTGTCGATGATAAGCCATTTAATATAACCCACGTCCCTTGGGACTTCATTGTAACATAATAATTGTTTGGAACCTGGTTGTGATTAATTCCCTTATGAAGGACCTGGTTGTGATTTTCCCATGTTTCTATACCACTCTATTACTTATTATAAATTAAGTTTAACTAACTCTCACAAATCAAGAATTGTTAGTTAGATTATAAAATATACATTAAATTGATAAAATTTTCAAACACTAGCCTTATTCAAATTTTGCATCTCCCTACATCTATAAATTATTCTTACATTTCTCTTCTCTTTTTCTCTTACAAAAATAATTAAATAAAGCTAAAATTAGAAAACAATCATTAATAATGTAACCCTTTAAGTGAACTTATATTTAAAAACAATTTTTTTTTTCCAAAAGTGGACTTATAATATGGAACAAAGTAATACTCCCTTCGGTTCCTATTATAAAAAGCAGTCAATTTTTTTACACATACCAATAAAAACATGTTGGAATCATTTATTATGGGTAGGTTTAATAAGGTTTTCTATTTTTATCCTCACTCATTTATTATATACACTTTCTCTCTCCTCCTTACATTTTCTAATATACAAGGGCAGAAATGGAAAACATACATTTATCACTTTGACTTTTGCATGTTACCTCTTATATTTCAGATCAAAAAATTTGCCATGTTACCTCTTATATTTAGGACCGGAACGAGTATATATTTATTCAAAATCTTGCATTGCAGCCCCCAAAAGGCTCACCCAAATAAGAGAAATTCTTACATGAACCTAAAATGTCAAATTGTTATTTATGATCTGTCCAATTAAAATATATCAAATCACATCATTCAATGTCATATTATTTTTGACTAATTTATTAAATATCATATTAGTTTTGATGGTGCAACAAATGAGGTAATTTGTTGTATTTTAATTGTATAGCTCATAAATGATGTGGCCCTCTAAGTTCAAGAGTTCTTCCCCAAAACACACCTTATATGTAGGGGTGCTCACGGGACGAGAAGGGACCGGAACAGCCCCGTCCTGTCCTGTCCTGGAGAAAGGTGTTCGGGACAGGATTCCTGTCCCGTGTCCTGTACCGTCCTGTCCCGAACTTGTCTTAGTCCTGATCGTGACGGGACGGGATCGAGACGGGAAAATCCCGAAAGGTTTTTTTTATTGAGAACATGTGTTGGTAAAAAAATGGCCCTTTGGGCTTTTAACAAATGAAGAAATGTGCTCAATATTGCTCCAAAAAATCTATTTTATAAAGATAATAAGCCCAAAAATAACGATAATACATCTAAATTGGGTTTAAAAGAAACTTTCATATTAATATATAAACTTTAAATTAAAACAATGTCTTCAAATGTGAGGCACTACACGTAGAACATAGTGGTAGTAGACAGGAAATTTGAAATCAATGCATGGTTGGAACTTAGGGTAATATTTTTTTTTTTAAAAAAAATAATGCCATATATGCTCAAACATGAGACATATGATGCATGTATTATTTTTTTAAAAAAAATATATAGACACACATATATATTCAGGAAGGGACGGGCCGAAGATGTACTCTGTTCTGTCCCAATTTGTCCTGTCCCTCCCGTCCCGAAATGACTGGGACGGGAAATTGTTGAATACCCCTACTTATCTGTGATAATTCCACGATGAATTATGATGTGTAAATGATGTGGCCCGCCCGCTGAGTTCAAGAGTTCTTCTTCCAAAGCGAAGGTGAAGCTTGGGCCTTAGTCATTTTATTAGTCTTCCAAGTCTTACGGCAATTCTACTTTCTTTTTACCACATTGCCTTTTCGAATAAGGGAAAAAAAATCTTACACACACACACACACACTCTCATTTGGGATCTCAACTATTTTAATTTGATTCTTACATGTAAGAATGCAATGTTACTTCTAGAAAATTAAAACACACTTTTTTAAAACTAAATAACTAATTAAAAATCAGTTATAATATCTTTTTGATTTCTAACATAAAAAATTTGTAGCCAAACTATCTTTTTTATAATGTATTTTGACTTTTATATATATATATATATATATATAAATTGTAGCTATTAGCCTAGCCAATTCCTCCGAAATGAAATGTATGATAAAAGCTGATCACTGGTGTCTCCAATAACAAAATATAATTTTGGGATGAAGTGTCACTCTCACATGATACAGGCATTCGCTCTTTAAACCAATCTTCGTAGAAATTTATGGGCTTGCTACATTAGAATTGATTTTGATAGAAATAGAGATAGATGTAAAAATAGAAATGGAGATAGATATATATTTTAAAATTGTGATTGGCATCACAATGGAATCTGACATAAGTTTTATTTAAAAAGATAAAAATGCCCCCTCAACATTAAAAAGTAAAAATTCTCCCCCAGAATATCACCCTCACTCTCAGTAACCAAATTGTAATCCTATAATTGCAGCTTTCACACGGTTACTCGTAACAATTTTAAGGTTTATCCCCATAATTAAGCAGAGTACATATTTCACAATTTATATATACCGGTAATGATTTTTAATTTTAATTTTCTTGGGTCTTATGTCTGAAGTAAATTCGTGGAATCCCCCTAATTATCCACTTTTAAAAATTCCCAATAATTTGTGGCTGAAATTTTATCGAAGAATTATCTAGTTTAATTTATATACATATTTGTGCCACACAGGAGGAATTAATCAATGATCATCAGCATTTTGAATAAGGAGGGAATCACACATAAAGAATGTAATTAAAATGGAGGTACCAAGTCTTCGATCCTCAACGCCATTTACGGCGGCCGAAGTGAGGGTGAGAGCAACTTTCGTGTACTTCAATGAATTTAATTAAAGGTTTGTGTGACTAAATTTGTCTTAGATTATTATAATTTAATTATATATTAGTTTATGACAATTTTAATCTTCGTTTGCTTTAATGTTACGTTTGTTCATTCAATTGTGTCTTTAATTGTCTTGAAACAAGAAACTTCTGATTGAGATTAAATTTGGTGTTCTTGTTAACCTCATGAAATTTATGTCATTTTAGCACATTTTCCTATAGTTCTTACACTTTCTGGCTGGATTTATACATATTTTGATATACACATTATAGGAAAATGTACCAAGTTAATATTTGAGTTAAACTCATTGAATTCTTGATTTAACTGTGAATATTTTATCCTCTTTTTTATCAACTTTGATTTTCGTAGATTTATTACTTGTTAGGTTGTTGAAGCTAATCAATTAAACCACATTTGAGTTCCATTTGAAGTTAAGGTCAATGGGCAAAAAATGGAAAAGAAGATTTAGCAAACTCGAGAAAGCTAGAAAGAGTCTGTAGAAAAATACTAGCTACAACCAAAAGCGCAGGCAAAATAATTGGCTGCAGCCAAATCCAGAAATTTTCAGGCTGAGACTTATTGGCCGCAGCCAACCGGCGCAGTCACAAGTTTTGGTCGCAGCCAAAATGCTGACAAAGTGCACAGTGAACACATCAGCTTGAAAATTAGGTTATAAAACACCCCAAAATCTCACAAAAACATATTCTTTAGACTTGTGAATTCTTTTGGAGTTACTTGGGAGCATTTCTAAGCCAGGGTTTGTAGAAGATTTGAAGAGATTCAACCTTATTTCCCTTGGTTTTTCTTGTTCTTCTCTCTTCCTTATCTGAAATTTCTGCCATGGCTGTATCTATTTTCAGATTTGTGTTTTTCATTCTGAGTAGCTAAACTTCCATTCTAGTATCATTTTGAACCTTTTTATGGATTAAGACTTTATTCTTCCTCTCTTTTGATAGTAAATGATATATATGTGTAGATTTTACCCTTCTCTTCATGCTTCTAAGTGTTTGACCACCATTTAGTTTGATTTGTTCATGTGGGTTTGACTTGAGAGAGCTAATCCATATGTAGAACTTAGCTAAAATCATGCTTGACTTGAAATTTACATGATAAACGGAAAGTTTGTTGGTAAAATGGAGATATCGTTACAAACCTTGCATTGTCACATTATGGTTGGTTTTCAAAGGGGATTTTCATTATTTGTAGCAAGAAATTGTGCACTTTAATAAAAAGATAAACTTAATTTTGACTTGAGAGAGCTTAGTCAAGTGCATATGAATGTTAGACAAACACATATATTTATGGAAAATACCATTTGAGAGGGAGTTCTTCATGTCTTATGAAATGCAAAGGGAATGAATAATCCTATACCCCATTTAATCATTTAAGCTAAAAGAACAATTGCTTTTATCACTTTCTAGTTTTTAGAAATAGATTTCCATGTTTCATTGCACAATCAAAAATATTTTCTTAGTTCAACTTGATTGAATTCACTTAGTCTTTTGCTTATTCAAGATTTTAGTTCAAATCTCCGCGGGAATGATATTTTATACTACTTGCGATCTGTACGCTTGCGGTCAACGCTTGACGGCGAACAGTTCTAAAGGAATCTAGACATAAAAACTTTAGACTATACCTTCAATTGAATCATGTAGGGTTGAGTTTTTGGAGTTAATTTGCTTGTAGGATGGACATATACCTACCGGCTCTTTATAGTTATATTAGGTTTGCACTTAATTTTGTCTGATTAAGTAAGATATTATGAATTAATTTAATTAGAATGCTTTAAGGGATGAAAAGATACTCTTAGATAATTCATAGTCCTAGACTAACAAGTACAGTGTTAAGTGCAAATATAGTGTTAAGAGTCCTAGAAACATATTACTGGGAACGTGCAACATTTCCAAGACCAAAATCCTGCTTTTAATATGGATTTCTGATGCAAAACCAAAGTGAAAAGTTCATGTATTGAAATACTTTTCTGGTCTTATTTACATTTATAGGGAAGAGAGGAAATGTTATATTTGGTTCTATTTATAAGTCATGTTATTAGATTTTGTGTGTGAATGTATAAGTTTACTTTTCATCTATTATGTGTTGATTTTATTCTCATAGTGTATAGTGGATTTTAAATAGGGATAAAGTTGAAAAGTAGTTGAATTTCAAAGTAGTATTAATGAGGTATAAGATTTTCTTGGTCTGTATAAAATGTATTGAATCGTCTTATAAATATGATAAGAGTAGAATCTAAAATATTTTCAGGAGAAAAACATAGACTTTAAAGTATCGGTGGAGACGACAATTAAAATATGGACAAGACTTGGGGAAGTGACACTCTCATGGTAGACACCAACATTATTGGCTCTCTAATGATGATCTTTTTCCCACAAACACTTCAAAGAAAATAATCCGCGTGGAAATTTGCGGTGCAATATCATAGTCAAGTTATGGTCATGAAGCCCTTCACGCGGTATGACAATTTCAAGGTGGTTCAAAGAAAATGACAGTTTATTTCACATTTCACAATTTATATATAATGATGATGATTTTAAAATTTAATTCTCTTTATAAAATTAATTATAAATAAAAATAAGCAAAAACAAGTTTTTCGTAATTCTTAATGCTATCTTTCATGTTTTATATTTAGTTTTGCTTATGCGTCCGTTGACTTCCCCCATAGTTAAAGTATGGCTCATATTTTTCTCTTTTTTGATGAAAATATAAAAGCATATGCAACCAAAATTGTGAGATGCAAAATAGACACGATTAACAAGCATTCATTTTGCATCATTTCATTACTGATATTAATTCTTTTGGGCCAATTACTGATATTAATAATGAAAGTATTATAAAATAAAGAGAAAGAAGAAAGATGGAGAGATGGAAAAGAGAATAACAAGACAATATAATATAAGAAGAAGACAAGAGAATATGAGAAGAAGATGGAGAGAAAGAAGATATCACTTTCACTTATAATTCAATGGTACAAATGCCTTGTACATGACCTCTATTTATAGGCCTTAAGTCATTGAAGACTATGCATGAGGTTACAAGAGAATAATGGTGGAGTTTATGGCATTTACAAGCCATTCATTGAGAGGTTACAAAGTTAAGGGCATTTAGAGAGAAAAGAATCCTATGAGGAATTCTAAGAGGAATGGGTCATGGACATTCACTACATATAGTTTCATAACACTCCCCCTTGAATGTCCATATTATTGTGCCTCATTAAAACCTTACTAGGAAAAACCCATTGGGACAAAAACCTAGTGAAGGGAAAAGAGTACACGATATTTATTGAAGCTGCCTCGTTAAAAACCCTACCAGGAAAACCCAATGGGACAAAACCTAGGTTAAGGAAAAAAGAGTGCAGCATGACAATATCTCCCCCTGATGACAACATCACTTTATCTCTTTGAGTCTGCGCATTCCAATACTATACACTAATTTTTCAAATGTTCTTGTTGGAAGTGTCTTGGTAAACATATCTGCAAGATTGTCACATGAGCGAATTTGTTGAACATCTATATCACCACTCTTTACAAGATCATGAGTGAAAAAGAATTTTGGAGAAATATGTTTTGTTCTGTCTCCTTTGATATATCCTCCTTTCAGTTGAGCTATGCATGCTGTGTTATCTTCATATAATACTGTTGGAACCTTTTGTGCAATAATCATACCACACATCGATTCAATATGTTGAGTCATTGACCTTAACCACACACACTCTCGACTTGCCTCGTGAACTGCAATTATTTCTGCATGATTTGATGATGTAGCTGACAAAGTTTGCTTCGTTGAACGCCATGAAACAGCGGTACCTCCACAAGTAAACAAATATCCTGTTTGTGATCTACCATTGTGTGGATCTGATAAAAATCCTGCATCTGCATAACCAACCAATTGTGATCCAGATTCATTAGAATAAAATAATCCCATATCACTTGTCCCTTGAAGATATCGAAATATATGTTTGATTCCATTCCAATGCCTTCTTGTTGGACAAGAACTAAATCTTGCCAATAAATTCACAGCAAATGCTATATCGGGACGTGTTGAATTAGCAAGATACATTAGTGCACCTATAGCACTAAGATATGGTACTTCTGGACCAAGAAGATTTTCCTTTTCCCCTTGAGGACGAAAAGGATCTTTTTCCTTATCAAGTGATCTTACGACCATTGGAGTAGTCAATGGATGAGCTTTATTCATATAAAATCGCTTTAATATTTTCTCAATATAAGTTGATTGATGAAGAAGGATTCCATTTGTGAGATGCTCAATTTGTAATCCAAGACAAAACTTTGTTCTTCCAAGATCCTTCATTTCAAATTCTCTTTTTAAACAATTAACTGCTTTTAGAAGCTCTTCAGGAGTTCCAATTATATTTAAATCATCCACATATACAGCAATTATGACAAACTCTGATCCATTCCTTTTTATAAAAACACATGGGGAAATTGGATCATTTTTATAACCTTCTTTTAACAAATATTCGCTAAGACGGTTATACCACATTCTTCCAGATTGTTTCAATCCATATAAGGATTTATGCAAGCGAATCGCATAATTTTCTCGAGAATTTTTATATGCTTCTGGCAACTTAAATCCTTCAGGGATTTTCATGTAAATTTCAGTGTCTAAAGAGCCATATAAATAGGCTGTGACAACATCCATTAGACGCATGTCAAGTTTATTGCTTACTGCCAGACTAATTAAATATCTTAAAGTGATTGCATCCACAACAGGAGAATATCTCTCTTCATAATCAATGCCAGGCTTTTGTGAAAATCCTTGTGCTACAAGTCGTGCCTTGTATCTAACAATTTCATTTTTCTCATTTCGTTTTCGCACAAATACCCATCTATATCCAACTGGTTGTACACCATTTGGTATTTGGACGACAGGTCCAAAAACCTCTCGTTTTGAGAGTGAATTTAACTCCACTTGAATTGCGTCTTTCCACTTTGACCAATCACTTCTATGTCTACATTCTTCAACAGATCTAGGTTCAAGATCCTCACTTTGATTAATTATCTCAAGAGCAACATTATATGAAAATGCGTTGTCGACAACTATATTTTCTCGGTTCCATCTTTTTCCCGTTGTGACATAATTTATCGAGATGACAACTATATTTTCTCGGTTCCATCTTTTTCCCGTTGTGACATAATTTATCGAGATCTCTTCATAATTTTCAGGTACCTGAACCTCTTCTGGGGTCCTTTGATTAATTATGTCTTGGGTTTCATCTATAAGACCAACCTTTTCAACTTGACCATCTTGATTGTTTGCTCCCTTTTTCTTTCTAGGATTCTTATCTTTGGAACCGATTGGTCTACCACGCTTCAGGCGAGGTTTAGTTTCATTTGCAACTTTTGGTTGTCCTTCAGGGACATCAATTCTAATTGGAGCATTTTCAGCTGGAATGTGAGATTTAGTAATTCTCTTGAGGTCAGTAAATGCATCTGGCAATTGATTAGCAATATTTTGCAAATGAATTATTTTCTGAACTTCATGTTCACATTGCTGTGTACGAGGATCTAGATGAGATAGAGATAACGTTTTCCATGTGATCTCTTTTTCCAGCTGTTTATCATCTCCCCCTAATGTTGAAAAAATTGATTCATCAAAATGGCAATCATCAAAACGTGCTGTGAACAAATCTCCAGTTAATGGTTCTAAATACTTTATTATAGAAGGAGATTCATAACCAACATATATTCCTAACCTTCTTTGAGGTCCCATCTTTGTTCGTTGTGGTGGAGCAATAGGCACAAATACAGCACATCCAAAAATTCTAAGATGGGAAATATTTGGCTCCTGACCAAAAGCCAATTGTAGTGGGGAGAATTTATGATAACTTGTTGGCCTGATGCGTATAATTGCTGCTGCATGTAATATTGCATGTCCCCAAGCTGAGATGGGAAGTCTTGTTCTCAAAAGCATTGGTCTAGCTATCAATTGGAGGCGTTTAATAAATGATTCCGCCAGACCATTTTGAGTGTGGACATGAGCAACAGATTTTTCTATAGTTATTCCAGTTGCCATGCAATAATCATTAAACTTTTGAGATGAAAATTCACTAGCATTATCAAGACGAATTGTCTTAATTGCATGATCTGGAAACTGTGCTCTTAATCAAATTATCTGAGCAAGTAATCTAGCAAATGCTAAATTACGTGTTGTTAACAAACACACATGTGACCATCTTGTAGATGCATCTATTAAAACCATAAAATATCTGAATGGTCCACATGGTGGATGAATAGGTCCACATATGTCCCCTTGAATTCGTTCTAGAAATGTAGGGGATTCAACTCCAACTTTTGTCAAAGAAGGCCTTATTATTAATTTACCTTGAGAGCAAGCAGCACAAGAAAGGTCTTTAAATTGAAGAACCTTCTGGTTCTTCAATGGATGTCCATGTGAATTTTCAATAATTCTTCGCATCATAATTGATCCGGGATGGCCTAACCGGTCATGCCAAACAATAAATGTATTTTTATCAGCAAGCTTCTGGCTTACTATGACATTTGTCTCAACTGTTTTAATACTTGTATAGTACAAACCAGAAGACAATGTATGTAATTTTTCTAGGACACATTTTCCCCCATCTCTAACATTTGTAATATGTAGATATTCAATATTTTTCTCACTAATAGTTTCAATGTGATATCCATTTTGACGGATATCTTTAAAACTTAATAAATTTCTTTGAGACTTGGGGGAATATAGAGCATCATTGATGACAAATTTTGTTCCTCTTGGTAATATTATAATTGCTCTTCCGGAGCCTTCAATTATTCTTGTATTACCCGCTATAGTACTGATGCTTGCCTTTCCTTTACTTATACAAGAGAAATATTTTCTATCCTTAAGTATGGTGTGTGTTGTAGCACTATCTATGAGACATATATCTTCATCCTTGTGTCCAATGAAATCATGGTGAACATCCATATTCTTCATGAAAGGAAAGAGAAGAGGAAAAAAAAAATTCATTAAAGCAAATTCGATACATGATAAGCATATCAAGCAATAATGCTCTTATTATATGATGAAAATGAGGAAGTAAAGAGAGAAAATTAAAGTAAAACGTAACTGAATTAGGAAAACATAACTAAAATAGTCTTATTATTTTTCCAATAAAGCTTGTCTAATCATGATTATCAAAGAAGTCAGCCACCTCCAAATGTGCCATTGCATCAAAGCCATTAATATCATCTAGCTCATTGGCATGGTCATTTTTGTGTGCCTCAACATCATCATCATGGAAAATCATATTTGCTTCCACATTATTCGCATTCCTTTTCATGGAGGCTTGATAAAGTTTTGCTAGATGTTCAGGTGTACGACAAGTACGTGACCAATGCCCCTTCATGCCACATCGAAAACATTTATTTTCAACAACTTTTGAAGGACCACTCTTGTCCTTTTTCTGCCATTCATTGTGTTTCTTTTTCTGATGGGCATTAGGATTAAAATTGTTACTTCCACCACCATGATTATGATAAGTTCCGCGTCCCCTGCCACGACCACGTCCACGGCCACGTCCTCGACCGCGGCCTCGACCATTATCATGGTAATTATTACGCACACTCACATTCGCTTCAGGGAATGGAGCAGACCCAGTGGGACGAATCTCATGATTTTTCATCAACAGCTCATTATTTTGTTCAGCTACCAGAAGACATGAGATTAATTCTGAATATTTTTTAAAACCTCTCTCACGATATTGCTGCTGCAGGAGCACATTTGAAGCATGAAAGGTGGAGAAGGTTTTCTCTAATAAGTCCTCATCAGTTATTTTTTCACCACATAATTTCAACTGAGAACTTATTTTAAAAACTGCTGAATTATATTCACTTACAGTTTTAAAATCTTGTAGCCGTAGGTGGATCCAATCATAACGAGCTTTTGGTAAAATCACCGTTTTTTGGTGATCATATCTTTCTTTCAAATTAGTCCACAATTCTAGCGGATCTTTTACCGTTAGGTACTCAGCTTTTAGCCCTTCATGGAGATGGTGGCGAAGGAAAATCATGGCTTTAGCCTTATCTTGGTCACTCACTTCTTTGCCAGTCAAAATGGCATTTCCTAGACCATTGGCACTTAGGTGGATTTCAGCATCTAACACCCAAGACAGATAATTTTTTCCGGTAATGTCAAGAGCAGTAAACTCGAGTTTTGTAAGATTTGCCATGGTACGAACTAAAACAATAGCAACAAATAAATTAAAATTATAATAAATAAATAAAATAAAACACCATGAATAAAAATATTAGAATTCACAATATATCATATCACAAAACAAGCTTATGCAAACTGTTGTGCAATATGGGCAATATAGAAGAAGAAGAAGAAGAAGTGTCAATTTATGATATTGTAATATATAAATAAATGTTAATAAGCAAGAAATATAAACAAAAGAAAAATAGGATCAACATAATAATAATAAATCAATAATAAAATAACAATATTATAGTAACATATATATATATATATATGTATGTATATAGGAATGTGAGCATGATAATAAATAATAAAAGACAATAATATGAAATGGTATAATGATGAAGATTAAAAAAAACTGAAATATAAACTTAAATTCATAAATAAAATTGCATGATAGTAACTTAAAATTAACATTAAATGTAATAACAAAAAGGTAAATAAAATGATATAACAAACAGAAAATTAGAACAATATAAATTGCAACTTAAATAACAAAATGCATAAATAAGATAATAAAAGGTATATATATAATATGTGTGTGTATATTTATGTGTATACATGTAAATATAAAAGCATCAAAGTAAATATGTAGACGGGGTGTTCCGTAAGAACTAAAGGGCGTATGAGCTAAAGGCGGTAAAACCTGCCAATCAGTTCATTGTGACAGCCTCTCTAATTCTCCGGAAGAGGTAAGGATATGATGCAATATATTATATATATTATATTTATATATTTATATATACACAAATATAACGCATGTGTGTGTATACACAAATATAACGCATGTGTGTGTATCATAAACAAAAAAAAATATAATTGAAAGAATAAACACCATCCATTAACGCATGGTGCATGTGTGTGTATTATAAACAATAAAATACTATTGAAAGAATAAACATCATGCATAATAAACAACAAAAATAAAATACTACTAAAGGAATTGAACATGAAAATACTACTAAAGTTTTAGGGGGTATACCTAATACTTTCAGAGCAAATTCGTGCTGATAACGTATTATAAAATAAAGAGAAAGAAGAAAGATGGAGAGATGGAAAAGAGAATAACAAGACAATATAATATAAGAAGAAGACAAGAGAATATGAGAAGAAGATGGAGAGAAAGAAGATATCACTTTCACTTATAATTCAATGGTACAAATGCCTTGTACATGACCTCTATTTATAGGCCTTAAGTCATTGAAGACTATGCATGAGGTTACAAGAGAATAATGGTGGAGTTTATGGCATTTACAAGCCATTCATTGAGAGGTTACAAAGTTAAGGGCATTTAGAGAGAAAAGAATCCTATGAGGAATTCTAAGAGGAATGGGTCATGGACATTCACTACATATAGTTTCATAACAGAAAGCCAATTATGGAAATTTCTTAAGAAATTCAAACTCGACGAAAGTCTCGTACACGGCCCAATATTGGACAGTCTAATAGTAATTAAAGGGCCAAGAAAAGTCAATTCTGGTGTCGTTGTACATCAAATACTTAGTCTCTGCTCTTCGTTGCTATCACTCACTGAATTGAATATTTGATATTTGGCTATATATACTTGGCCTTGTGTTGCATTGAAATCCGTATCTACAACATAGCGATCATAATAGCTATGAGGCTTATTGTTGCTTGCATTGTGCTTTTGGCACATTTTTATGGGGCACTTTGTAATGAGTTGCAAACTGAAAGGATTAATTTGAAAAAGGGGCATTATAAGGCATTGAATTTTTCAACTCCAACTGCTAGCTTTTGGGAGGTAGTTATCGTAAATACTTCTGTGCATAACACACCCCCAGTTGGTAACCTTGATAGTGTGAAGTGCCGAGACAATGAAAGAATCTCACTTCTTTCTCTCAAACGTGGCTTTGTGGATCCTTATGGCACCCTATCCTCTTGGAAAAGCGTAGGGAATCAGACAAATTGCTGCAATTGGGATGGTGTTTCCTGTGAACCGAACGGGCCATGTGGTTAGACTCCATCTTGTTTTCCTCCATTTGGAAGGTACAATCTCTCCATCATTAGCTGAATTGCACCATTTGAAACGTTTGGAGCTTGGTCGCAATAATTTCACTCCAACACGATTCCCAACCTTTATTCTTTCTTTAAAGGAATTGCAATATCTGGATCTCTCTTTCACAAATTTGAAAGGAAACATACCTCTCCAATTGGGATATTCATTGTCCCACTTGCAAAAAGTATACCTTGAAGGAAACCAGTTTGTAGGTGGCATCCCCAAATCCTTGGCTTTATACAGTTTAAGTCTTTTAAATCTGAAAAGCAATTCCTTGAGTGGGCAATTAGATGGCTTTGTTGCATCATTCAGCCACTGTGCCAACATATCACTACAAACCTTAGATCTATCTTATAATCGATTTACGGGATCAGTACCAAAATTTTCACAATTCCCATTTTTAGAAAGTCTATATCTCAACAACAATCAACTCAATGGAACTCTGAATGATGATATTGGAATGCTGTCAAAGCTAAAGGATTTAAACATTGCTCATAATTTCTTGCAAGGATTCATTACTGAAACTCATTTCTTGAGACTCTCTCAGCTAGGAAGCTTATCCTTGTCTTTCAATAATTTGACATTTAAAATCAGTCCTAATTGGACTCCCCCTTTTCAGTTAGCTGTCATTGATTTGGCATCATGTAAGTTGGGACCTAGCTTTCCATTGTGGCTTCAAACCCAAAATTCATGTTCTTACCTGGATATTTCAAATGCAGAAATTTCTAGTACAATGCCAAACTGGTTTTGGGATTTGACATGTGATCGCATGAGCCTTTCACACAACAAAATAAGTGGGAAAATGCAAGATTTCCGAGCCCAAAATTCTATCATTACTTTGAATTTTAGTTCAAATTTGTTTGAAGGCTCAATTCCATCAAGTTTATCGCATCGAGTGCAAATGTCATTGGATCTATCTAACAATAAATTTACAGATGCTAGTGCTTTATTATGTCCAAATAAGACTGTCTATTTAAGTATTTTAGATCTCTCTGACAATAAATTATCCGGATTGCTTCCAGATTGTTGGAAATATTTTGAACGATTGGCCTTTTTTAATGTAGCACACAATAGCCTCTTTGGAAAAATTCCAACATCAATGGGTTTGTTAGTAAATTTACAATCCTTACATTTAGGATATAATAAATTTTCTGGGGAAATACCTTTGTCTCTGAATAAATGCACGAGGCTAGTGCTTCTTGATGTTGTCAGAAATGATTTTTCGGGGTTAATACCAAATTGGATTGGGGATGGACTTAGGAACTTACGTGTCCTTATTTTGAGATCCAACAAGTTTTTTGGAAGCATGCCACCCAATATCTGTAATCTCTATCAACTTCAAATCCTTGATCTTTCTATGAACAATATCTCTGGAATTTTGCCAAATTGCCTCAACAATCTTTCTGCTTTGGCGAATCAAACAAATTTTGTTAATACAATAAGTTATAATTCTCTTCCACTATATGGTACGTTTCAAATGTTTGACTCAATAGAGGACATTGCTTCACTGATATGGAAAGGCAAGGAGTCCAAATATCAAAGTATATTGGGATTAGTTAAAAGCATTGATCTGTCTAGGAACACGTTCATAGGAGAAATTCCAAGTGAACTGATGGATCTGGTTGGATTGGTTTCCTTAAACATTTCAAGAAACATGCTTGGGGGACAAATCCCTACCACCATTGGACAACTAAAGTTATTGGACTCTCTTGATATGTCATGGAACCACTTGTCAGGACACATTCCTTTAGGACTTTCACAAATTGATCGCCTTGGTAAGATGGATTTATCATACAACAATTTGTCAGGAGAAATTCCACATGGCACTCAACTTCAAAGCTTTGATCCCTCCAATTATGAAGGAAATGCTCATCTATGTGGTGCTCCCCTTCCAAATTGTCCCACAAGGACAACACAAGACCAACCTAATGATGAAGATTCTGAAGAAGATGATCAATCTTTCAGTCGAGGCTTCTTTATCAGCTTGTCAATCGGATTTGGTGCAGGATTTTGGGGAGTTTGCAGCTTAATATTTCTGAACCAATCCTTCAGATATGCCTATTTCAGGTCAGTGAGTAACATATATGACAAAGTGTACGTGGTCGTTGCTATAAATGTGGCCAAATTTCGCAGGTGGAAGAGACCAGCTTCAACTTGAGGTAATTAATAACAATAAATGTCTTTCTTCCTCATATAGTCATATCAGCTTCCTTTCTTCCTTTTCTTGCTTTCTTTTTGCAGTAAATGATAATTTCTTGTCACATAAAATCGATATGCCAAGATGATAATATATGATTTTTCGTAAAGAATTCGGCCTCATAGTTAAACATTGTATCTTATACGGCTAATAACGAGTTGTGATTTAATTATGCAGTTACGTTCTTGCCTGGAGGTGCTGCTGCTGCACAAGGTCCTGATCGATCTGCTTATTTCATCTTTCAGTTGATAAACTACAAATAAGGAGTTTACTTATCTTATTGTTGTACAACATTGCCATCAAAGTTAAGTGTTTGGCCTTGTGTGATCACTTGGAGAGATAACTGCTGGATACTTCCATATTTTGGGGTTGAGTTTGCAAAACTAGTTGTATTGTAAAATACTTAATTAAATGCTTCTGTTATGGGTTTTACCTAAAATTTGTTTGAAGGCTCAATTCCATCAAGTTTACATGAGATCACAAATTTGATGAACAAATTGTACTATATAATGTTGATTTTATATTAACAAATTTACTTTAAAATTCTATTAAACTTTGTTTGAATTTCTTGAATATTTTCCTTCTAATTATATATGTTCACAATTTTTCTTTTGGAAATATAAATACCACGCACATATATGTTGCAAGATCGATGAAAAGCTCTGTTTGCTCAGTGTAATGCCTTTGGGTCTGCTCATCAAGAAAGAATTAAGCACCAAGAGGTGGTGGTGAGTACTATTCCCAAGGTGGTTGTTCTCAAGGAGCCTTATGCAATTGGTTCTAGTAACTAGTATGTCAAATATGTAATGCAAAAATGGGTGAAAACATTTTGTATTTGGTTTTTGTCAAAAGTTGGGATTTTCACAAGTGATTGAATAATAAAATAATTGAGATTTGGACTGAAAAAGAGTTTGGAATATAAATGTAATGAAATATTCTTGGTGGGAGGAGGCCTTAAAAATAATTATTGCTTCAAAAGATATTTTTGGGAGTTTATTGGTTAATTTTCGAAAGAACCCTAGAGAAACTCCTCTAGACTAGACTTGGATTAGAATGATTAATACTGGAACATCGCATATGAATCCTTCTAATCCATGTTGCTTAAGCACTTGACCACAATAAACTAGTTAATTTCAATGAGATCTAATCCAACAGCAGAAACCCCATACTCACTTGATTAACTTAAGAGCTCTAATTCATTGGTGGCATCCCATTCAACAAATTAAGACTAGAAACTTAAGGCCCAATGCTTCTCATGTAATTAACTAGTTTATGTTTGCCATTTACTATATACAAACACTCAATTAACATAAGTTTTTAACTAAAACATGCATTCAATATAGATGAACCCATACAATCAAAAGATGTACAAGTCAAATTGGTGCAATGTTAAGCATCCATACATGAAAAATTAGCAAACACATGTTTCGTCCACTTGATTTGACCGTCGTCTTATCGCCTTGGGGTCAAATGCAAAAGAAACCAAGGATTGTATTATAGGGCACAACCTCGGGTCGTTCTCTCTCTCGAGGAGCCTTTTATTGGTTTCTAATTGATGTAAAGGCCATGAAATGCAATATGAACAAGGAAACAATTTTAGTTTCTTATATATGAGTGTGAATGTAAGAGTGAGAATAGAAATCCTAAACTACTTATTTTTTATATTTTTATAAAGATAAGATAGTAAATAAAAAATTGATGAAGTGAATCTCTTGAAAATGGATTAGGTGCAATCATTGTTTTCTTAGAATAAAGGAAGCTAAACTATGGCTAATTATCAAATTGACCCTAGAGAAACCCCTCTAGGCTAGGCTTGAATTCAAATGATTAATACTGGAACCCGGCATATTAATCCTTCCAATTCAAGTTAATTAAGCACTTTAGCCAATCAATGGACCTATTAATTGTATATAGCTCTTAGTCAAACAATCGGGCCACCCCGCATTGCTACTTGATTTTCTCTAGACTTGTAACACATTGTTGGCTATCGAAGCAATGAATTAGGATTAAAGAGATGATGTCCAATGCTTCCATACAACTAATCGGTTCATTTACAACCAATTACAACTAAGTCCCTCAATATGCCAAACATCAAGGATACCCTTGTTAATCTCTTGGAATTCATGTCTTTTGGCACAATTTTAATTGGATTTTATACATTTTTGGAGCATTTGTACATATTTTGGTTGCAATTTGTTCTATTTTGTGCTTATTTTGGGATTCCCTCTTTGTTTAATATGAGCTCATTAAATTTATTATTGTGCAAGAGGTGTTTTAGGAAAGAGAATTAGAGCCAAGGCATTTGGGAAATCAAAGATAAGGAAAATGATGGCTAATCATGGATAGACCACTTTATTGTAAGAGAAGAAATCAAATTTTCCATATGCAAACTGAGCCGCAGCTCAAAAAGTTGGCCGCAGCTCATCCGCAGCTCAATTCTGGACAGAGGAAAACTGGGCCGCAGCTCAGTTTCTCAACTGCAGCTCATCCGCAGCTCAATTCTGGACAGAAGAAAATTGAGCCGCGGCTCAAAAATCTGGGCCGCGGCTCAGTCGCGCAACAAAACGCACAGCATCATTTGAGCACGGAATTGAGGTTTTAAAAGCTAGAAAACGAAGGGAAACGCGGATTCTTGACTTTTTGGGAAAATTTGGAGTATTTTGGGGTGCTAGGGCTTGGTTTTTGAAGAGAAGGAAGCTAGGATTGAGCTTTGGAAGAGATTTGGAGCTTAATTTCTTTGGTTTTTCTTCTTCATCTTCCTTCCCTCTCTTGTTTTATGTTATGGCTGCATTTTCTCCTTGGATTTGTAGTTTTTCATTGACTATGAGTAGCTAAACTTGTTAGCTAGGATTATTTTGAACCCTTATATGGATTAACTCTTTAATACTCCTCTCCTTTTGTGATTAATGGTATATATGTGTTTATTTTACTCTTTGCTTAATGCTTCTATATGCTTGATCAATATTTAGATGTTTTGTTCATTTGATTGAAGCTTGATAGAGCTAGGTTAAATGTAGAACTTGGGTGAAATTGTGCAAGAACTTGAAATTTGCTTGATGAATGGATGGTTTTGTTGGTAAGATAGAGATATACTTATTAACCTTGCATAGCCACATTAGGGTTGGAGTTTGGAAATTGAGTTTTATTAATTGTAACAAGAGATTGAGCAATTAATGAAATGAGACACTTGTTCTTGACTTGAGAAAGCTTTTACAAGTATATTTTGAACCCTAGGCTAATACATATATATTTATTGAAAGCATTTGTGAGAGGAGGTTATTTAGAGGTTATGAAATACAAGGGGGATAAATAATCCTAGGCTCCATTTTATCCTTTAAGTCAAAGAATCATTTGTAGTTATCAACTCTTATTTTAAAAAGCATTTTTCTATTAGTTAATTCTCCAAACAAAATTTGCTTTAGCTCAACTTAATTTAACTCATTAAGCCTTCTGTTTGATCACATTTGTAAAAAAATCCTCGTGGGAACGATACTTTCTTATCACTTTATTACTTGGCGCGACCCGTGCACTTGCGGTGCGAACAACCCTTAAGTCCAATGTCTAATTAATGGCCACCATATCATTAAACATTGTTAATCACCACTTAGTAAAATTGGGTTTTCTCTAAGTTCTCTAATATACCAAACCTTACCAACTGGCAAGTCTAATGCCTAAACTCATGGACCCATTCATTTAAGCACTATTAAAACCTCTTATAGTGTGATTATGGATTAGCAATGCTTTAGGTTTAATTACAATCCCACTTCAATCATATTACCTAGCAAACATGCCTAATAGAGAGAAATCAATAAAACCATAATGAAACATATATAATATCATATATATTGAGGAGCACAAATCGTCATCACAAATCCAAACCACAAATTAGCTTCCAATATTGATTACAAACATAATAAAATGAGTCCAACTACAAATTACAAAACCTAAACCTAGGAATTGAAAAACCCATAGCTAGAATAAAGGATAAAACATAGGAAGCTCCCCTTTGAAGCTTGGAACTCATGCCACTTCACCCATCTTCAAGAGTTAGAAACCCTGGCCTCTCATGGAATCAATAACAGCCCCAAATAGAGGAGAAATTTTGACCATATAGGTTGGGTATGGAAGAAAGTGGAAGAAATAAAAGTTAGATGGAAGAAGCAAGTGGAAGAAAATAGAAGAAATGAAGGTTGCGATGGAGAAAGTGGAAGAGGAAAAGAGTGGAGATGGAAATGAAGTAAAGGAACATGTTATAAATGGCTAGGGTTCAACCCTTTTGAGTTTAGAACAAGTAGGAGTTGGGTTAGAGTTGATTTGGGTCGGATCCGGGGTCAAAAATCAGCAAAAAATCATGTTTTAGTGTTTGTGTCAGGGGCGCTCGCCTTGTGTTTAGCACGGCTTACACACAGTGAGTGACAATGTTCTCTGCCTCATGTTCATTGTGCGCTCACTGCGGTAAGCACACGGCTAACTTTGGGGTTTTTCTCTAATTTTCAGAAAGTTATGGGTCATTTTCTATAATGTTCACTGATAACTCCTAGAAATTCATGTTATTTGAGTATATTTGTCTTGAGTTTTTGTCTATTATTTATACATTTTGGATACTCAAGAGGGAAAAATGCTCATTTGATTTTCGGTTGCACATTATTGTATATTTATGTAGATTTTGATTATTTTTGTAGTTAATTTCTTATGTTGTTTTATGTAACTTTTGTAGGAATAATCTGTTGCAATAAACAAGAGATTTCATCCCTCCACCAAGCTCCCAAGTGAACAAAAATAAGAAGAAGCCATAGTAGCTCAAGGAATAAAGAAAAGCAAAACACAGAATCAAAGAGACTTCGCCGTGGCCTCGCCGCGGCGAAGTCACGGCGAAGTGCATCTGCCTCTGCCCCTATTTTGGTGAGCTCGCCGTCTGCTCGCTGCGGTAAAGCCGCGGCGAGCTACAATATTTTCTGGAACTTTTGGGACTTCGCCGTGGCTTTCGCAGCGGCGAAGTGACGGTGAACTGCGTGTTTCTGCGCGTTTTGGACAGAACAGGGGCGCGTTTTAACTGATATAAAAGCTAGGGCTTCGTTGTGAGCCCTCATGCTTCGACTTCTGGGCATATTTTGGGAGTGTTTGGCTCTGCTAGGGCTTGGAGCTTGGTGGGGATTTGGCTTGGGCTTGGAGCTTCCGAGAGATTTGGGCTTTGACAAATCCTTATATTTGTATGTTTTTATATGTTTAAATTGAGGTTTCTAACATGAATAAGATGCAAATTTGGTCCAATTGTGCTTATTTAATATCTTAGACTCTTGGATAAAATTAGTATGAGATTAGGATTAATTGGCTATAATTATAGATTAATTTATATTAATTAATTTATAGGGCTATTTGATCATTTTTCATGTCATATTCACTTGTAGGGTCGCTCAAGGACCAAAGGAATGGATTCCAGATGAAGAAGGACATTTGAAAAAGGGAGAAATTGGGGCTAGAAGCTGAAATTTCAAGAGAAAAAGGGAAAATACAAGTTTCTGGATGAATTGTGGAAATTACGAAAAGGACCTCGAAATTCCCAAATTACAGAAAAGGACCACGAAATTCTAAATTTCAGAAAAGGGCCTCAAAATTTCCAAATTACAGAAAAGTCCTGCCCACTATCATTTGTCTTATTCTCCACCCCATTATCATTTGTCTTATTCTCCACCTACCACCCACTCAACAACCCCACTATCATTTGTCTTCCATCACTCACTATAAATACCATCTTCACCACCACCAAGCAACACACCTCTTCTTCATCCTCCTCTCTCTCTCAACTCTCTCATTCCACCTCCATCTCTCTTCCATTTCTCCTTCCTCCACTCCATGTCTACTATTTTCTTCCACCTTGGTGTTGTTCTTCCGATGGAGAGTAGCAGCTAGGCTCCACCATTCTTGATGATGGGAGCCAAGGGATGAGCTTGAAGCTTCAAAGGGGAGTTTTAGTTCTAATCCTTCTTCCTCTTGTTGTATTTATGCTTTTCTAGGGTTCTAGGAGTATATTTATAACATTTGGTTGTGTTCTTCATTTCTATATGTTGTATAAGGGTTGGAAACTATTTTATGTTGTTTCTTTCTTGTTGAATACTTGACATTGTCCTATATTAACTTTGAGTTTGATGAAATTTATGGGTTCATGATTTTGTTATTCTCTTAGTGAAAATTATGTGCTAATGCAAGGTGGCTTGGTTAGTGGATCAACAGTGTTAAGTAGTTTTGCATGAATAGAATGGCATAGGAATTAATTAATTGTGTTTAGACATTGGGTAATTACTCTTTTCAACCTTGATCTTTGTTTGGGTGGCCATCAATGAGTTAAGGTTAATTGAGAAATCAAGAGCAATTATGGGGTGGCCCAAATTGTGGATTTAAAAGTCTTGCATAATAAATTATTTCTTGATTTTGAACTTAATCAACTTGGGTTAAATTAAGTAATGTGCGGGGTTCCGGCATTAATTAAGCTAACCTAAGCCTAGCCTAGAGGGGTGCCTCTAGGGTCCTTTAGAAATCAATTAAACTCCCTGAAAATCGTTAGAAGCAATGATTCCCGTATCTCTCATTCATCAAGAATGACCTTTATCCCATTTTCATCCAAATCTCACTTTAAATTCTCACCTTTTACTTTACTTTTTGCACATACCAAACTTCACACTAAAACCAAACAAAAATGCTTTTTACCTGCCTTTTCAAGTTTACATATTAGCTATTAGGAATCATATTACACTAGGCTCCTTGAGATCGACACCCAGGGTTAGCTTCCTCTATCCCCTCGGGTTTTAATTTCTTGGAGAGCGGACTCGAGGTGGCACTGCTCCGAACCTAAACCCTTAATCAATTTCTGAGCTCTTCAAGTGGCGCCGTTGCCGGGGAGCCAAGTAATTGGTTCCCTAGTAGCCGGTTGGCAAACTTGCTTTGGCCGGGTCTCGCTTTTAGTTGCATTTTAGCTTAGTTGCATCTTAGTTTATCTTTCATCTTTGTAAATTCTAAGTCTTAGTTGCTGCTGATAGTCCACTTGTTGTCTGTGCCTTGTGTGACTCAACTTTGACTTGCTTTTGATTTCTTCTACTTGTTTATATCTCACTGTGCATGCCTAGAGGGAGAGGTAGAAGGAGAAGAGGATCAAACCTTCCATCCTTAAACCTTGGGATTGAGCCACACCTTAGCCAACTTAGGAGAGCCAATCAAGGTGGTCCCTCTAGCCCTATTTTAGAAGAGTGTTCTTCTAGGGAGTCTAGCAGTTCCTCCCATTCAGACACTGAAAATTCTATTCGCATAGAAATACCTCTAGACATCCCACCTATGGCTCACAGACCACCACCCAATGGCAATAATGGAAACAATGGTGAGGGTGAGGGAGTAGGAAACAATGACATCCCTAGGAGGCGTAGTATTAGGGAAGTTACCTCAAGTGGTGTCACAGACGACCCATTCCAAACTGCATATCATGCTTTAAACGCTGATTTTGAAATTAAAGGACCACTGATTGCAGCGTTGCCTCATTTTGCAGGATTGGAAGGGGAGAATGCATATGGCCATCTATATGGGGTCTACCTTGCCTGCACAAGCATGAAACCAGCTGGGGAAAATGTTGATGATGTGCAGTTGAAAGTCTTCCACTTGTCACTGGATGGAAAGGCCAAAGAATGGTTTAGACTCCTACCAAGACATGATGAGAATGCCCTCACTTCTTGGGCTAACTTGAGGAAAGCATTTCTGGAGCATTACTTCCCAGATGTTAAGACTGAGGACCTGAAGAAGGACATCTATTCCATCAGACAAGATCCTTCTGAAAGCTTCTATGAGTATTGGTGCCGGTTTCAAGAGCTGTTAGCCAAGTGCCCCCATCACCAGATTATTGATGAACAGTTGATTCAATACTTCCACAAGGGGCTCTTGCCTAATGAGAGAGGCATCATGGATGCTAGTGTCGGTGGTTCTTTGGAAGATTTACTAGCCGCGGAAGCTTGGATTATGATTAAACTGAGAGCCAAAAACACCCAACAATACAACAGAAGAGGTTCCAAAGGGGTGTTTGAGTTGAGCTCCAACCCACAACAAACAAGGAGAATGGATTCCTTAGAGGCCAAGGTGGATACATTGAGTTCCCAACTTACTTCTCAACTTGCCTTCATTACTTCAGAGTTGAAGAACCTTAGCATGCAACAGTGTGCTCCCACTTCCTCTACCTCCAAGGCCTTAGTTGCACCAAGTTGTGAGCATTGTGGTTCAGTGATGCATATCAGTAGCCTTTGTCCTAATGAGCCGGCGGATGTCAATGCTATGTACCAGGGGAGGTCCAGCTCTAATCCCAACCAAAAATGGGATCCCCACAGCAACACTTACAATGAAGGGTGGAAGTCACACCCAAATTTCCGGTGGAGAGACAACAATAATTCCATGACCAGTTACAAGGGCCAATCTTCTTCTTCCCCAAGGCCCTTAGTTCCCCAAGATTCACTAAGAGGGGATGATTCATGTGATAAAATTCTCAAGAGCATACAAAGGATGCATGAGGATATGAATGCTCGCAACGATGCGAGGTTTGCATCTCTTGAGTCCAAGATGGAGCAATGGGAAACTAGAACTACAAACCTTCAATCCTTTGTGACCCAATTGTCAGATGGTTTGAGCGACAAGCAAGCAAGGACAAGTGGAGCTTCTCCCTCCAACACTGTGGTAAACCCAAAGTCCCTTAATGCCATCACCTTGAGAAGTGGCAAGAAAGTCAAATTCCAAGGCCTTGAGGGTGATGAGTCCGATGTTGATGAAGAAATTATTTGTGAAAGACCACCTTTGGGTATGGGAGAGTATTCCAACTCCAAGACCATTGAGGAGAGTTCCTTGCCAATGCCGACCCCTCCAGTCCAAAGTGAGAGCAATGAAGAAAAAAAGCTCCTAGCTACCCCACCTTCCACGAGAAGAAAGAGAGGAGTCCTTTGAAACACAAGATTCACCCAACCAAGAGCCACACCAAAAAGGTAAAGAGGTAAAAGTTTCTGACCTTCCTTTTCCTCATTCATACTTGGCTAGTAAAAAGGTTGTGGATGATAAATGTGATAAAGAGATGTTTGACATGTTTAGCAAAGTTGAAGTGAACTTACCTCTCCTTGATTTGATTAAGAAAATGCCCAAGTCGGCAAAGTTTTTAAAAGATTTGTGCACCAACAAGAGGAAATACAAGCATAGTGAAAGAATCCAACTGGGGTCTAATGTGAGTGCTTTGTTTAAGCCACAATTACCTTTAAAATGCAAAGACCCGGGTTCTTACACCATCCCTTGTATTATAGGCAAGACCACCATTTCAAACGCTTTACTAGATCTTGGTGCTGCGATCAATGTCATGCCTACCTCTATTTTTGAGTCATTAGGTACCCAATCCATTCGGGACACAAGTGTGGTTCTCCAACTTGCAGATCGAACGATTAGGTATCCAAAGGGCATTTTGGAAGATATTTTGGTGCAAGTAAAAGGACTTGTTTTTCCAGCCGATTTCTATGTCCTAGACATGACTAGTGACAAACCTAGTGATGGTACTTTGATTCTTGGCTGACCTTTCCTTAGGACAGCCGAAACCATCATCGATATGAAACAAGGTACAATCACTATGGGAGCTGGTGACCAAGAGGTCAAATTTCTGTTTTCTGAGACCATGCGCAATGCTAGTGATGACTGTACTTATCTAGGCATTAGTGCAATTTCTTGTGTGGATGATGAGATTGATGAGCTTTATGATTCTACATGGTTTGATTCGATTGAGTATGTTGAGCCATCCCCCGTTATTTCCCCCTCCCATACATCTTTATGTTGTGCATGTGTTGGTGATGCGAAATGTGTTGATTGCATTGAGATTGATGATTATCTTTCCACCTCACATGATTTGGATGAGTTTACATGCTTAGTTGATACTTTGTCCACTCACCCCACACCCAATGGTCTTGGGAAAGTTGCTTCTGATTGTGATGCATGTTCTGCTGACCCCATAGACACTGTTATACAAGCTACACCAGTAGCTTTATCTATGGTGGATACTTGCTCACCCTTGGGAAGTGGAGAAATTACTGCATGTGTAGATGCACCCATAACTCTTTCCCCATTTTGTGCTGACACAATTTTGCCACTTGCTGCACTTGAGCTTCAGGAGTTGGTACCGTCTGTGGTAAAACCCCCAATTGTGGATCTTAAACCCTTACCTCCTAACTTGAAATATGTATTTCTTGCTGATTCTGATAAATTGCCTGTGATTATTTCAAGTTCTTTGTCTGATGTTGAGGAGGGTAGACTTGTTTCTCTTCTTAGGTCTTATAGGGGTGCAATTGGGTGGTCTCTTGCTGACATTGCAGGGATCAATCCCTCGGTTTGTACACATAGAATCCTCTTGGAGGAGGGTTCTAAGCCTATTCGGCAACCACAGAGGAGACTGAATCCTCTCATTCTTGATGTTGTGAGGAAAGAAATAGCTAAGCTCCTGAGTGCTGGGATCATTTATCCCATTTCTGATAGTGAGTGGGTGTCACCGGTACAAGTGGTACCGAAGAAGAGTGGAATTACTGTTGTCCGGAGTGACAACGATGAGCTTATTCCCACCAGAATCCAGAATTCTTGGAGAGTGTGTATAGATTATAGGAAGCTTAATTCCTCGACTCGAAAGGACCACTTTCCCTTGCCTTTTATTGATCAAATGCTTGAGAGAATTTCTGGCAAGTCTCACTACTGCTTTCTTGATGGTTTCTCCGGGTACTTCCAAGTACCAATTGCACCGGAGGACCAAGAAAAAACCACCTTCACATGTCCTTTTGGTACATTTGCCTATCGTAGGATGCCATTTGGATTATGTAATGCTCCGGGTACTTTTCAAAGATGCATGATGTCTATTTTTAGTGATTTGTTGGAGCATAACATGGAGGTGTTTATGGATGATTTCACTGTTTATGGTTCTAGCTTTAATGAATGCCTCTCTAGTTTAGAACTTGTTTTGAAAAGATGTTTGGAAAAGAACTTGGTTTTAAACTATGAGAAGTGTCATTTCATGGTAGATAGTGGCATTGTTTTGGGTCACTTGATCTCCCAAAAGGGGATTGAGGTTGACAAAGCTAAAATTGAAGTTATGGCATCTTTGCCTTACCCTACCAACTTGAAAGAAGTTAGATCATTTCTTGGGCATGCGGGGTTTTATAGGCGTTTCATTGCTAATTTTTCCAAAATTGCCTTACCCCTTTCGTCTTTGCTTAAAAAGGATTCTGATTTTGTTGTTGACGATAAATGCAAGCATGCCTTTAACACATTGAAATCTTCCTTGATTTCTCCTCCCATTATTAGTGCACCTAATTGGCAATTGCCCTTTGAGCTTTCATGTGATGCATCTAATTCTGCGGTAGGAGCTATGCTTGGTCAGAGAGTGGACAAGGTCCCTAAGGTCATTACATATGCATCTAGGACGCTTGATTCCGCACAAGTTAATTACACCACTACTGAGAAAGAGTTATTTGCTGTGATTTTTGCGCTTGACAAGTTTAGACAATATCTGATTAACTCTTCTGTGGTAGTATACACTGACCATGCAGCTGTGCGGTATTTGTTTCAAAAGCCCCAGTCTAAGGCTAGACTGCTGAGATGGGCTCTTCTAATGCAAGAATTTGATGTTAAGATTAAGGATCGGGCCGGAGCTGAGAATCATGTGGCCGATCATTTGAGCCGCTTGCCTCCCGACACAAGGGGAGTTGATTCTTCTGATCTTTGCATTGATTCTTTTCCTGACTCTGCTTTATTTGCCTTGGCCACTGTTGAGCCTTGGTATTCTCATATTGTGAACTACCTAACTGCTGATGTGGTTCCCTCTTCCTTGTCCCATTTCCAGGTTAACAAATTGAAGAGGGAGGCCAAATATTACATCTGGGATCCACCCACTCTCTGGCGCATTTGTAGTGACCAGATCATCCGCCGTTGTGTTCCAAATGATGAGATTCACTCTATCCTTACTCATGCTCATTTTTTATCTTGTGGTGGCCATTTTAGTGCCAAAAAGACTGCTAGGAGAGTGTTGGAGTGTGGATTTTTCTGGCCTACTTTGTTTAGAGATGCATTCATTTATTGTAAGTCTTGTGAGAAATGTCAACAGTTTGGGAGTTGGGGTAAGAGGCACGAGATGCCTATGAGACCCATGCACTTTTGTGAAGTTTTTGATGTGTGGGGCATCGATTTTGTGGGACCATTTCCCCCTTCCTATGGATTTACTTACATTTTGCTTGCAGTAGATTATGTGTCTAGATGGGTTGAGGCAATCCCAACTAGGAAAGATGATGCCGCTACTGTTTCTAGATTTTTACGTTCTCATATCTTTTGCAGGTACGGCATTCCCAGGGCTATCATCAGCGATCAGGGTACACATTTCTGCAACCGAATCATCCAGTCCCTTCTTGCCAAGTATGGCGTCACTCACAAAGTTGCTACACCATACCATCCCCAGACCAATGGGCTAGCTGAAGTTTCAAACCGGGAGGTGAAGCACATTCTTGAGAAGATAGTGAAGCCATCACGCAAGGACTGGAGTGATCGATTGGAAGAAGCTCTTTGGGCATATAGGACGGCCTACAAGACACCTATTGGGACATCACCCTTTAGAGTTGTCTATGGGAAGTCTTGCCACTTACCTATGGAGTTGGAGCATAAATCATATTGGGCTATCAAAGCCTGCAATGTCGATTTGGAGTCTTCCTTGACCAATCGGATGATGCAACTCCAAGAGCTTGAGGAATTGCGGTTGCACGCCTATGAAAATGGGCTAATCTACAAGGATCGGTTGAAGATGATGCATGACAAACACATCATGAAGAAGAACTTTAAAGAAGGGGACAAGGTGATGATGTTTAAAGCAAGACTCAAGATCCTACCAGGAAAGTTCAAGTCTAGGTGGGAGGGTCCATATCAAGTTGTTCAAGCCTACCCCTATGGTGCATTTGAGCTTCTAGATGGCGCTACCGGATCAAAATTCAAAGTCAATGGCCATTTGCTCAAGCACTACCACGAACCATCTCAACCACCTTAATCATGAGGTTGTTCCTTTCCTCTTTACTTGCTCATTTGCTTTATAATCACCATATATTTTTGAGCTAAGTGTGGGGGAGGGAACTTACCAGTAGGAAAAAGTAGTTGTAGTTGCTTTTAAATTCTTAGGCTTAGTAATAAAAGCTTCTTGCTCACCACACTTGATTTCGACACGCTTTGAAAATTTCATTGGTATAACATTTTGACTCACTATTGCCTCTCCCTATTTTTCTTTTGGTGATTGATGACTTGTTGTGCTTCGATCTTGAATCAGACTTCACAACTTTCCACTTCACCCCAAGAGTTGAGTTAAATTGGTATGTCCATATTTTTGCTACATTGAGGACAATGTAGGAATTAAGTGTGGGGGAGGGATGTGCTTCATAGTGGGTAAAGTGGGTAGAAAATCATTTCATCTTGGTTATGTTTTTAGCTTCAAAAGCTTCAAAAAGTTTGAAAATTTTGCAAAATTTTGAACTTCTCCTCACTTCCATTTTTGTTTCTCCTTGGACATGATATGAAATTTTTGGACTTATTTTGGCAATTATGGGAATTCCTTCATACTTTTGGATGTGTGTTGATGCTATTGATTAATCTTCTTGATTGGCAACTTTGTTGATTGGAATTGATGCTTTATGGTTAAATCTGGGTTGTAGTTGATCTTTGTTTATGAGTCTTGGAGAATTAGCCATGTTGTGAGGTTATTTGAGCCAAGTTGTTCATTCTTGTGTGATAATCCACTTGTTGCCATTCTCTAGAACTTGTTTGCATTCTGGGTTGAAACTTGTTGCATTTAGTGTAATGAAGCATGATAAAGGCATTCATTTCATTACATATCATCCCAAACACAAACCATAAACACTTCTTCCATTTATCACCCCATTTGAGCCCTTCACTTGATGTTTCGCATTTGACATGCCAATATATGAAAAGTTGCATCATTGTTTGTGTTATTTGAAAAATGCCACTGTTTGGTTGTACATAAGCATGCCATGTATAGAAAAACAAAAATACAAAAAGAAGAAAAAAAATATATAGTGAAAAAAAATGCAAAATAAGGCATGTGTGGTTTTAGCAAGTTGCAACTAGTCTTTTGAGTTGAATTAGGCATTCAAGCATGTACAACATCATGTTTCATTTCATTTCATCATATCATGCGGCCTACTCCATCATTACAACCCTACAAGCCCTTTTGATGCATTACACTTCTTGTGTTTTAGTAGAGATCTTAGAATTCCTACAAGCCTATGGTAGAGTGTACTTCTAAGTGGATATTGAGAGTAGAAAATGAACCCAATATGGTAAGAAGAGTGAAACACTTATCCTTGAGTGACCTTCTCCTTTACTTATCCACATTGCATCGATTACACTCATGGTTAGCCCTTTAGCATCATTCCATTCCTCACTGCTTGTTGATTAGGGGGTTCTCGATTTGCATCGGCTTATGTTCATTTAGCATGTTGAAATTCTCATTTATGCCTTACATACCATTGTGCTTAAGTTTATAAACTTGTCTTTGTCCAGGAGTACAAAGGTTTAAGTGTGGGGGAGTTGACAAATCCTTATATTTGTATGTTTTTATATGTTTAAATTGAGGTTTCTAACATGAATAAGATGCAAATTTGGTCCAATTGTGCTTATTTAATATCTTAGACTCTTGGATAAAATTAGTATGAGATTAGGATTAATTGGCTATAATTATAGATTAATTTATATTAATTAATTTATAGGGCTATTTGATCATTTTTCATGTCATATTCACTTGTAGGGTCGCTCAAGGACCAAAGGAATGGATTCCAGATGAAGAAGGACATTTGAAAAAGGGAGAAATTGGGGCTAGAAGCTGAAATTTCAAGAGAAAAAGGGAAAATACAAGTTTCTGGATGAATTGTGGAAATTACGAAAAGGACCTCGAAATTCCCAAATTACAGAAAAGGACCACGAAATTCTAAATTTCAGAAAAGGGCCTCAAAATTTCCAAATTACAGAAAAGTCCTGCCCACTATCATTTGTCTTATTCTCCACCCCACTATCATTTATCTTATTCTCCACCTACCACCCACTCAACAACCCCACTATCATTTATCTTATTCTCCACCTACCACCCACTCAACAACCCCACTATCATTTATTTTATTCTCCACCTACGATCCACTCAACAACCCCACTATCATTTGTCTTCAATCACTCACTATAAATACCATCTTCACCACCACCAAGCAACACACCTCTTCTTCATCCTCCTCTCTCTCTCAACTCTCTCATTCCACCTCCATCTCTCTTCCATTTCTCCTTCCTCCACTCCATGTCTACTATTTTCTTCCACCTTGGTGTTGTTCTTCCGATGGAGAGTAGCAGCTAGGCTCCACCATTCTTGATGATGGGAGCCAAGGGATGAGCTTGAAGCTTCAAAGGGGAGTTTTAGTTCTAATCCTTCTTCCTCTTGTTGTATTTATGCTTTTCTAGGGTTCTAGGAGTATATTTATAACATTTGGTTGTGTTCTTCATTTCTATATGTTGTATAAGGGTTGGAAACTATTTTATGTTGTTTCTTTCTTGTTGAATACTTGACATTGTCCTATATTAACTTTGAGTTTGATGAAATTTATGGGTTCATGATTTTGTTATTCTCTTAGTGAAAATTATGTGCTAATGCAAGGTGGCTTGGTTAGTGGATCAACAGTGTTAAGTAGTTTTGCATGAATGGAATGGCATAGGAATTAATTAATTGTGTTTAGACATTGGGTAATTACTCTTTTCAACCTTGATCTTTGTTTGGGTGGCCATCAATGAGTTAAGGTTAATTGAGAAATCAAGAGCAATTATGGGGTGGCCCAAATTGTGGATTTAAAAGTCTTGCATAATAAATTATTTCTTGATTTTGAACTTAATCAACTTGGGTTAAATTAAGTAATGTGCGGGGTTCCGGCATTAATTAAGCTAACCTAAGCCTAGCCTAGAGGGGTGCCTCTAGGGTCCTTTAGAAATCAATTAAACTCCCTGAAAATCGTTAGAAGCAATGATTCCCGTATCTCTCATTCATCAAGAATGACCTTTATCCCATTTTCATCCAAATCTCACTTTAAATTCTCACCTTTTACTTTACTTTTTGCACATACCAAACTTCACACTAAAACCAAACAAAAATGCTTTTTACCTGCCTTTTCAAGTTTACATATTAGCTATTAGGAATCATATTACACTAGGCTCCTTGAGATCGACACCCAGGGTTAGCTTCCTCTATCCCCTCGGGTTTTAATTTCTTGGAGAGCGGACTCGAGGTGGCACTGCTCCGAACCTAAACCCTTAATCAATTTCTGAGCTCTTCAGGCTTCCTCCTTCGGTTTATCTCTTCCATCTTCATTCTCTTCTCTTGTTCTGTTTGTAATGTTGTATATTTATGCTCCCTTGGAGTTGTAGAACATGTGTAGCTAAATACTTTTATCCTAAGGTTGTTTTGAACCCTTGTATGTATTGATTCTTGATTCCTCCTCTTAATTTGTGATTAATGATATCTATGTGTTTATTTTACCCCGTTCTTAATGCTTCTAAGTGCTTGATCACCATTTAGATGTTGGGTTCGCTTGATTTATGACTCGAGAGAGCTAGGTTGAGTGTAGAACTTGGGTAGAGTAGTGCAAGAACCGGAAGTTTGCATGACGAATGGATGGTTTTGCTGGTAAGATAGAGATATACTTGCTAGCCTTGCATAGTCACATTAGGGTTGGGGCATTAAAATTGGGTCTTATTAGCTTGTAGCAAGAAATTGTGCAATTTAAATAAGACTAAACACTTATTCTTGACGCGAGAGCGCTTTTACGAGTACCCAATGAACCCTAGATTAGCACGTGGTGTCGTTGAGAGCTTCTTTGAGGGGAGGTTAATTGAGTTTTGAGAAGTGCAAGGGGGATAGATAATCTTAGGACCCATTTTAGCCTTGAGGTTGGAGAATCACCTGTTTATAATTTTACTTTCTTTTATTTTCTTATTTCATTTTAAATCTCAACATTTGTATCACTCAAATTGGGCGAGAGTGTGATAATCATTGTTTGACCGGGTTTTGGACAAATCCTCGTGGGAACGATACTCTACTCATCATTTTATTACTTGGCGCGACCCGTGCACTTGCGGCGCGTGGCGAACATTCACAAATTGCCCAGAAACTTATATTTTGACCTTTTTTTAAAACAATTCCGCTTCTAGCCCTAATTTCTCCCTTTATCAAGTGTCCTAAAATATAAAATTACATCAAGAAATATGAATAGATTCCAATAAACATTCAAATCAATAGTAATCACAAAAACATTCCAAAAATGCCCTTTTTACCACTAAGTACATGTAATTAGTCTAAAACCTAATTTCTTCACAAGATATGCAATAATGCCCAAATAACATGATTAAAGACTTCCAAAATGATATGAAATGTGTGGAAATCTTGGGATTTGTCATCACTATTATAAACTAGAGATGAAGAGTTACATTCAAATGCTTAAAATTACTCCTAGAATCGTAGAAAAGTATATCAAACGAATGGAAGAGAGAGTGGAGAACAAAACTCCCTTGCTAAAACTTCAAGCTCATCACTTAGCCTCCACCACCAAGAATGGGGAAGCATAGCTACTGCACACCATGGAGGAAGAACTAAAAAGGAAAGGAGAAGAAGAATCTATAGAAGATTTGATAGAGGATAGAAGATGAAAGTGGTTAGGGTTGGGAGAAAATGAGTAGAAGAGAGTGTTAGGGTTCCAAATCTGGGTTGTTTAACTTAGAAATTCGTGCTAAATGCCTCAGAGTTGGTTAGAAGAAATGAATTCGGATCCGAGTCACGGGTCACTCCAAAAATGCAGTGTTTTGCTTACTAATATCGGGGTTTGCCTTAGGTTTGCCTTTGCTAGCCAAGGCAAACCCACGACGTTTTTAAAAAATAGTGAATTAGCCACGGAATCCTCCTAAAATTGATTGTTGCTAAATAATTAGCCACAAAATTTCTCATTTAGCCACAGAATTTTGTCTTTACTGACGGAATTCTAAGGCTAATTTATTGTTTTTTAGTAGTGGCAATGAAGTTTGTATTTGAACTCTCTGTTTGTATGGTCACTGTGACTTTGATGTTACCTTTGTTGTTGATGGCCACGACGAACTTGCTTTGTTTAGTTCTTTAATTGGCTTCCCTTCACCTTGTTTCCTCCTCTTTGGTCCTACAAATAAAAATACATTGAAACAAGTATCAAATTGTCCTAGAACTCAATTATTTCCAATTAGTATCATATAATGGCCTTTCAAAACTAATTTTATGTTATCTTTACTCTTGGGCTTACGATATTGAATAGGCACTTAGTAGATTCTAATTGCATCATAAACATGTTAAAAGCCTCAAATAATAATAAAAAATACATACAAGTCTAACACTTTGTCAATCAACTGCATATTATCCAAGGCCTCATTACTAATGAAAGGGTCTATCATGGCGCCACATAGGCGGCATATTTTACTATAAGCGCCAGGATAGGCTTTTGTTAATTAATAGTTTTTTTAAAAAAATATTGAAATGTCTATCTCAGAACTTTTTATAAAAGGCGTCGGGATAGGCATTAGTTTATTTTTTTATTTTTTTAAAAAAAATTTGATTGCCTATCCTGGCATTTTTTATAATAAGTTGTCTAATGAGTAAGCCATATATATCTTACCGCCACTTCCTTTAGTAGGTTATAATGTTGTATTGGAAATGGATGTCCTTGTAGGGAATATTTAGATAGAGCAAAAGAGTTTATTAAATTTGTAGCTGATCAATCAAAGGATGCTAACAGAATTGTATGCCCTTGTATGTCTTATTTTTATGGAAAGTGTTTCGTCCTCTTGACTTGTTGGGTCATTTAATTTGTAATGAAATCAATCCATCTTATACATGATGGACAAAGCATGGTAAAACTTATGAGATTAATGTGGAGGCCGAGTACATGATGTTAGTAGCGCTTCAAATATGCCTGACATAGACATGGGTGATGATAACGATGACCTTGAAGAAATGTTGGATGTGAATTCTGAAATATTTCAGACACTGAAGAGTGATGTAGAGATGCCGTTGTATGTCAGATGCACCAAATACACAAGATTGCGAGTGGTGCTTAAATTGTATAACTTGAAAGTGCGATGGGGTTAGAGTGATGCAAGTTTCACCGTGTTGCTTTCTGCTCTGTGAGATATACTTCCAGAAGCAAACATACTCCCTTCTAAAACATACGAGGCAAAGCAAATTCTCCACTCCACCGGTATAGAATATGAGAAAATACATGCATGTCCCAATGACTATATTTTATTCCGAAACCAGTATGCATCATTGGAGAAGTGTCCTAAATATAACACATCTCGATGTGAAAAGAAAGGCAATAGTCCTTCGAAAGTCTTGTGGTACTTTCCGAAAATTCCAAGATTCAAGTACATGTTTAATAATACGAATATTGCAAAACTTTTGACATGGCACACAGATGAAATGATTAAAGACACCAAGCTTAGGAACCCCGGATATGATCCTCAATGGAAAAAAATTGATTATGAGTACCCTGAGATCGATGAAGAACCAAGAAACCTACTGCTTGTATTGGAAATTGATGGAATTAATCCGCATAGAGTTCAGAGTAGTACTCACAGCACATGGCCTGTTATTCTGATGATATATAACCTCCCCCTAAATTTGATCATAAAACGCAAATTTATGATGCTTCCATCCTTATTTTTTGGCCTAGACAGCCTGACAACGATATAGACATGTACTTGGATCCTTTAATTGATGATCTGAAGCATATGTGGAATACAGGTGAGATTATTTTTTATGGTTGTAGGGAAGAAAGTTTTAAATTGAGAGTAATGTTGTTTGTTACAATAAATGATTTCCCAACATATAGTAATTTGTCCGGATACAATATCAAAGAATATGGTGCGTGCCATATATGTGAAGATGATACCCATTCGATGCGACTAGATCATTGTAAGAAAAATGCCTACGTGAGACATCAGAGGTTCTTGCCGTTAAAGCATCATTAGAGAAAGTGGAAAAATGATTTTAATGGGAACTTAGAAAGTGGAAAAAAGTTTTTGAAAAGGTGAAAGGGTTGGAGAATGATTTTGGCAAGCATTTTGCTAAAAATGTGTTCACAAGTAGTTGGAAGAAGAGGTCCATATTCTTCAAACTCCCATATTAGAAGTCCTTATATGTTAGACACTTTCTTTATGTGATGTATATTAAAAAAATCTGTGATAAGCTAATTGGCACGTTGCTAAATATGCAAAGGAAACAGTAAGGATGATGTCAATTCAAGGTTAAATATACTCAAGTTGGGAATAAGATAAGAGTTAGCACCTGTCAAAAGAGGATATCGCACTTATTTACCTCCAACAACTTACACCCTGTCAAGGAAAGAGAAAAGATCATTATGTGAGTTTCTCAATGGAATCAAAGTTCCAGAAAGTTACTCCTCAAATGTAAAGAACCTTGTATCCACGAAAGAGTTAAAGTTGAAGAACCTGTTATGCTGGCCCACTTTCAAAGCCTTGTTATGCAGGCCCCTTAAAGCCCTATTACGTTGGCCCCCATTTTTCAAAGCCCTATTACACAGGTCCCTCAAAGCCCAGTTGCGTTGGTGCTTTTTCCTTTTAAAACCCTATTTCATAGGCCCCTCAAAGCCTAGTTTCGCTGGCCCCTTAAAGCCCTATTCCACAAGCCCTATTCCGCAGGCCCATCAACGCCCAATTTCATTGGCTCGTTAATGCTCTGTTCCCCATGTCCTGTTCTGTAGGTCCCTCAAAGCCTAGTTCCTCTGGCCCCTTTTCAAGCCCTGTTCCACAATACTCTCAAAGCCCAGTTCCTCTAGCCCTATTCCACTGGCCCCTCAAAGCCCAGTTTCTCTAGCCCCTTTTCAAGCCCTGTATGCAGGCTCCTCAAAGCCTAATTTCGTTAGCACTGTTCTTAAGGCTTGCTATGCAAGCCCCCCAAAAGCTAGTTCTGCTGGCCCCCTCTTAAAAACCTACTTTGCATGCATCATTCTTTGAAAGCTCGGTTCCACTGGCCCCCTTTTAAAGCCTTACTATGTAGACATCATTCTTTGAAAGTCCAGTCCTGACTGGCACTATTCTTTATAATCATGTTTTACAACCCGCCCAGCTCTTAGGCTTCCCTCTCACAATCCCTTTTATGAATTAAGTAAAGAGGGGCAGGGGCACTATATTTTTCCCATGCTCTCTTTTTGTTTGTGGGGATCCTCTGTAGTGTCTTCTTGAGTCTCATGTCAGGCCGACAAAATAAGTGTTCTTATCTTTACTTGATTAATAGATGAGAAGCCCACTCCTCTCAGCTATGAACAAGTAAAGAAGGGCAACTGTCAACACCCTATTTTGTCGAGACCCCACAAGATAATAAAAATAAAATAAGAAAAATCATCCTTCTTGAATCTCCATTTATTATGATTGAAAAATGGTATTTTAATTATTAATACAAAAAATTCAAAAATTCATTGATTTTTTATGATTAGGTGTCATTAATGTTGATTGTTGGGTCATCATTGGAAAAGTCAAATTTGAATTTGAAAACTAAAATTGATAGTGTTTGTGAGCCATTAATGATGATTGGTGGTTGGTAGATGATCAAAACATTAATGAAAAATAAAAAATGAAAATTAGAAATGTTGTTATTTAGTCATTAGAATAGGAAATGTTATTAAAATAAAAGTAGAAAAAATACAAATGGAAATTAAAAATAATTGGTACATTTATTGGTGAAAGCCCTAGTGGTGCCTATATAAAGGAGAGTAAGAGAGGACAGTTTTGGAAGAGAAGTTTGGGAGGCAGAAATCATTTGGAGGGAGGAAAAAGAGGCAAGTGAGAAACTTAGAGAGACAAATTAATTCTTATCATTCAAGTTCTTTCTAAAGAGGGACCGATAATTTCTTGTGCCAATGAAACATCTTTAACGGGATGGTGGCTCAAACATCTTCTTACTAATTACACACTTTTTTCTCTTCTTTATCATTCTTGTAAATCATGAGTGGAGCTTTCTAACCGTTTGGTTATTATCTCATATATGCTCCTCATCCATATTTGTGGAATGAAATGCGCATTTTTATTCAAAATTCTTATCTCACCATACTCCATGTTTTTATATATGTTTATATTGTTTCAAATTCAAATTCTTATTGCTTACATCTCATCCTTTTTGTCTTTGGATTCAAATTTCTTACCTCCTTCATACATGTGGCATGCGCATGCTACAAAAATTCTACATGGATCAAAAGGTAGGCAGGCTCATCATGTCTTATAACTTCGACCACGAATAAGATGTTGATCTTGCTACTAATGCTTGTCTTTCTTAACTTATGATTGCAAATGATTGTGAATCATTCTCTTCTTATAAGTTAAACTCAAAAAAATAAGAAAACATTTTGATCAAAATAAATAAATCATTTTTAAAAGTGGTTTTTATACTGTGTGAAGTTTTTAGAACCTCCTCAGGTACAAATCAATTATTCTTCCGTATTAGATTATAGGAATCAACTCAGGAAGTTTAATCCAAAATTCTTTTGAAAATTTTTTCTAAATAAAACTAAAGACACGTTTGTCCTAAATAAAAATACAAATAAAAATAAGTATTTTCTTGAAAAAATTATATAAACATTTTCTATATGCATTTTTACCTGAACTAAGTGGGCTTTGATCCCTCTAAAGGGTACGTAGGCCCTAGGTTTTATCCTATGTCAAGTCTAACATTGTAAATAATTAATTTGTTCCATTTTGTCATTTTTTTAAATAAATTATTTTTTGGGTAATTAAAATAAATTTAAAGGCCATATTTATTTTTAAATAATTAACTTAGGATAACTATTCTGATAAATGGGTGTTGTGGGATGCCTAACACCTTCCACACGCACAATCGACTCCCAAACCTTATTTGGTTTTAAAAGACCATTTATAATTTTCAAAAGGTTTTCCAAAATTATTCCATTTATTTGTATGACTTCATCTTCATTAAATTCTTTCTATGAAACCTGTAATTAATTTTTCCAATTGCTTATACCATTAAAAGTCCTATTGCGTTGTATCCATTTGGATCTTTGCAATTTAAATTTGCTGATTACATGCATGTAGAGGCTCATGAGAGAGAGAACACAATTTTTTAAAATATTAATATTTATTAAAAATACAATTATAGGAAATAGACTTGTATACTTAATATAATACTCCTCTGGTCCTATTTATAATACAGAGAGAAAATGTTTATTTGATCATATTTATATGACATGTTGTTAAATTTTATGTGTAAATGTACTACTCCCTCCGTCCCATAATATAAGATCCATTTTTTTGAATGACATTGTCCCAAAATATAAGGTCATATTTGACTTTCTTAAAGTAACAAATGCGTTTTTCCCCATTTTGCCCATGCATTAATTTTCCACACATTCTCTTTCATCTTATTTTCATAATTATACTCTCTCTTACTCATTCATAAATAAGGGCACTTTTAAAAAAATGGTATATTTCCTTCATATTTATTGGTTTTACTAACTTTAATAAAATTTTTAGGAACTCGCTATTCTGTTCAAAAGACCTTATATATTAGGAAGGAGGAAGTATTTAACCTTTCTTTTATTATTTGTTGATTTTGTTCTTATGTGGAGTATTAAATAGAGGTAAAATTAGGATGTTATCATGTTTCAAAGTAGAATTAACGTGCAAGCAGTATTATAATACCTTGAGATTTTGTTTTAAAAGGTGGTATGGACTATGGAGTTTACCTATGTGCTTCTTTAAGCTGTAGACGGACCCAGTTAGACCTCTTAACCATTTCACCGTCACACATTGACTCCAATCAAAAAAAAAAAAAAAAAAATCCAATATGATTCGAAGAATCTTCTATATCCAATGCCATCTAGCCATTTAGCATATCCCCTTACTCCAAACATGCCACGTCTCAGGCACCCCAAATATCTGGCCCCTCACGTGTCCCCTCACATACTGTTCATAGCCCACAAGAGTTTGGACTCTCTCACTCACATAACAGGGGAATGGACTTGCAATATCCTCGCATAACTATCAATAAATTAACAGGTATCACCATCTTCCTTGCATACATGCCGAAGCAATACAAACTCGCTCAGTCACCTGTTGCGAATGACGCAGTCGTAGCGCCGGTGAAGAAGGAAGTTTATCTCACAGTGAAGGATTGCCACCGTCTCTGACGCCCAAACAGTAGTCACCGGTGGTGGGGTGCCGTCTTTGAAGAGACTGAACAGTGAACAACGATTTCAATTTTTTTTTCTAGGGCACCCACGAGGAAAACGTGACCACAGGAGGGGCTGGAGTGGTGCACTGTGGAGTCTAATGCAAGTTTATTACTTTTTTTTTTGGATTTTGGGAATTTTTAAAGAATTCAAAAAATAATTTGAAATATTTTTTGACCCAGCTGGCTTTTATATATCTGATCCGGCTCCCAGCCCAATAACGAGTGACGGCTTAAAACGGTTTAAATGGATAGGTGGTCCAAAGCATGAAACTGAGCCATTCTTGTGATCAGCCGACAGTCCAATCGGTTGGACCGTCCAACTCAGTCCGGCTCGAAAAACCATGGGGTTTGGCACAGGATTTTGGGGAATTTGTAGCTTAATATATTTCTCAAAAAATCCTTTGGATATGCCTATTTTAGGTTGATGAGTGACATATATGACAAAGTGTACGTGGTCGTTGCTGAATGTGACCAATTGTGCAGGTGGAGGAGAGTTTCAACTAGAAGGTAATTATTAATAAATGTCTTTTTATTATATCTTCATCACACACCCACACACCAGCGGCAGCTTCCTCTTATGGTTAATTGACAGCGGAAAAATGTATTTCAAATATATGATTGTACAGTAAAATAATTCATTAAATGCATGGTGCATGTTGATTAATTATATTAATGGTTGTGAGTTTGACGTTCACTTACTAGATATTGTTATCAGCTTCAATATCTCTAATTCATCCATCATAATTATTTTGAGCCTAACCATAAAAAATTATGCAAAACATGCACAAACTCGGCCTTTAGGGCTTATTTGGTATAAGGGATTTGGAAGGGAAGGGAGGGAAGTGCAAATATTTGTGAGGTGCAATTTAGAAAAATTATAGAAGTGGGGTTGTAATTTTTAAGCAAATAATTAATATTAAAAGATGAAATCTCATTTTCCTCTAGTTTTTTGAAATCTCACTGAAAAAGTTTTTCTTCGGCCCATTTTCCTCTCCTTCCCCTCCCCTCACACCAATAGACCCTGAAATGTTCCATAATAAATTGGGTTGTGTCATGTGTGAGTGAAGGAATAACAAGTAGCATTTAATAACGGAGGAGAACAAGATAGAGTAAAACATTAACGACACCGTGTGGTAATTCTACCAAAATGTCTATAGTCTGCTGGCTTGAAAAAAGAAAGAAAAAAGAACATTAGAAATCTTTGATCAACAAATTCTTTCAAAAAGAACATTAAGCTTGGCCAAGTCTTTCCAAGTAAGTCCGTGATTTGGATTTTTCAATAGAGCAGCCACTTTAAACGTTCCCTTCCAACAACTATGATGAAGTCGTCAAATTAATTGACTTGTGTTAATAACAAGTCGGTGATTTGGATTTTCCCCCAACCACCCCCCCCCCCCAAAAAAAAAAAAGAGATTGGAAAAGCTAAATGTTTCGGCCTCATGGTTAAACAATGTATCTTATGCGGCTAACGACTTGTGATTCAATTATGTAGTTCTTTTCTGGAGGTGTTGCTGCTGCACAAGGTTGCCTGATCTGCTTATTTCATCTCTCGGTTGATAAACTGCAAATAAGGCATTTACTTTTAAACTGCAAATAAGGCATTTACTTATCTTTTTGTTGTACAATATAATATTGTTGTCAACGTTAATTAGTGTTTTGCTTTGCGTGATCACTTGGAGGGATAATTTAATGGCTCAAATTTCACATTTGGTAAAAATGTTATTATAATTTTATTTTATATGAAAAATAAATAAATTTAAATTGTTAAAATTTGAGCTCAACAGGTTAAACTCGTGGATTATTATTATTTTTTATTACAATTATAGGTCTGATGTCTGAAGTAGAAATATGGAATATAATTCCCCCTAAATAAGCCACTTTTTAAAATTTCCAATAATTTGTGTTTGACATTTTAACGAGGAATTTTCTCGTTTCATTATATATATATATATATATATATATATCAAGATCCATATGGTGCAGGGCCAGGGAACCCCATATGGATTCTAAATCCCTCTGTTTATTTATTTAGGATCGTATATTTAAGAGAAAAATTACAGTTTAATTATTGTGTAATTAATTTTGAAAGTAATTTCCAAAAAATATGATAATAACAAATTAAAAATTCAATAGGAAAATTACACTTAGATCCCAAAGAAGACAAATCAATACAAGGTCACTCGATATCTTTAAATTACTAATTGGTCTCAAGGGGAGATTAGGGTAATATAATTCAATTGTGAAATTATCTCCTTACCACTACTGATAGACAAAAATATATATATATATCGCATGCAGAGGTGTCTTTATATTTTATACCCATTAAAACAATCTTTTAAAAAATATAAACTTTAAAAAAATCAAATCTAAACCATACGAATCAGATTTGAAGGTTCAGATCTAATTAGTTCTTCTAGTATTGGTTCTAACGTGATCTTTTCCACAACCGCGTGAAAGGAAATGAATGCGCGTGGAAATTTAGTATGCAATAATGCAAAGTCTGATTTATATGACCATAAAGCCTTTCACAAGGTGTGTGTGTGTGACAATTTCAAGGTGGTTAGGAGAAAATGACAGTTTAATCCTCATTAGTAGAGTGGAGTACTTCACAATTCTTTTGGATTTATCCATTGGTATCCGACGTTAGTAACAATTGATTAATCTGACTAGGCCCATAATAGGAGGAACCTCACTACCTCCAAATAATTATCGCGATTGCATACACAGAATTCGAACTTGAGACCACTGGTTAAGTTGGAATAACCCATAGTCAGTTGATCCAAACGTTTGATGGTATACTTCACAATTCTTAAATATATTGATGATTATTTTAAAATTTAATTTTCTTTAGAAAATTATAAAAATAAAATATCACTATTGAAGTATTTCATCATATATTCAGTTTATATATTTAATTTTGCCTATGTTTTTTTTAATGACTTAATGTCGATCAGGCAACTGACTGGAAGTTTTTTTTTTTTTTTTTTTTACCAAGGTTTAAGTACAAATTGAAATATAGAATAAAACGCTTTTTTTCTTACATTAATTAACTTTATAACCTAATCCATGCTAAATTTGGCCCAAGGCTTCGTTAAATATGGTCCAAGTTTTTTTGTCCAGATTATTTTCAAAATTTTTATTCGATCCTAGCCCAAGCATAATTGAAAATGTTTCTATGACTTCAACTGGAATAAAGACAATTGCACTAAGATCCAAAGTAAGAGAATCAATATTACACAAATCACAATAAATTGTTACTGACAACATTGACAAGTGATATGCCATTGTTAACTAATCAAAAACACCAAAGACTACTCGTCGGAACTTGTCTAATACTCCCTCCATCCCTATACATAAGAGCCCAAATGAATAGTTTTGTCCATTTTTATAAGAGTTTGGCTAAGTTTGTCAAAGCATTTAATGAGTTTTCTCCCATTTTACCCATCATTATTCTCTCTATTCATATTCTCTTTCATACTCATTCATATCACTATTATCATATTTTTCTCTTATATACTCACTAATAAATAAGGGCAAACTTGAGAAAAATAAATTATTTCAGACATATTTATCACTTTCAACCACTTTCTTAATTTGTGTAATTTGACAAGCTGGGTTCTTATATATAGGGGCGGAGGGAGTATTAATTTTCTTACTTGAGACATCAAAGCAATTGTCCCTAATTTTTTAAAAAAATTTAAAATAACCAAGAATTTTGAATATGAGACTCAAACTCTTATATAATATTTATGTTGGATTATGGAGGATTTAAAGGTGATTCTGTTCATATGAAATTATTTAGTCATTCTTATTTTCAATTCCCTAAGGCCCATTTGGTCCAATAATGACAGCCTATTTTATGACTGCAATGAAATGTAATACTCCTTCTGATCCTAAATATAAGAGGTAATATGTCAAATTTTTTGGTTCAAAATATAAGAAGTAATATGCAAAAGTCAAAGTAATAAATGCATGTTTTCCATTTCTGCCCTTGTATAGTAGTAAATGGAAGGAGGGAAGAGAAATTGTGTATAATATGTTTTTATTAGTATATATAAAAAGGTTAACGACCTTTTATAATACGGACTAAAGAGGGAGTACAATGGTATGTATTCCAATATTAATTACCATGTGGTTGTTTGGTTAGTTTTTAGTAATGGGTTAGTTTTTATGGTTAATTAAATAGTTGCAGTTATAAAAAGTCCAAAATAGCCCCACTTAAAAAATTTCTTTCAGTAAAAAGTGAAAGGATTCCCTCTTTCCTCATCATCAATAAACTATTTGATGATTCCGATGACATTTAGACTACTTTTTTCTTCTTAAGATTTATAAGCCACTTTGCAATGGATATTGTTTTGGGTTTTCTCAAACTTTGCATGAAAAGAGGAATTTCTCTATACTTCTTTGAATGAAAACATGCAAACAAAAAACGACGTTCACACTAAAAAAAACCACATTCTTAAAGATGGAGACCACATCTTGAATGAAGATCTGACACTTCACCGACAGATATATGTCATCTAGAAATCAAGGTCACCATTGCTCTTCATGAGTGAAGTTCAAGAGGAGTGGATCTTGCCAAATGTTCTTCATGAACTACATGAAAAAGATTACCATCACAAACAATGTTTACCAAACCATGGAAGACGGTTGAAGAGCACCGAAATTGGGGTAGATCGGTGTAGTGCCGCCTCGGATCCGCTCTCCAAGAAATTTAAACCCAAGGGCTAGTAGAAGCTATCCTCGGGTGTCGATCTCAAGGAGCGAGCCCTAGTGTAATTTGATTCCTAATAGCTAATATGTAAACTTGAAAAAGCGGGTAAAAAGCATTTTGTTTGATTTTTAAGTGTAAAGTTTGGTATATAAGTGTGGTATGTTCAATAGTCAAAGTAAAAGATTGAATTTAAATGAGAGATTTGGATTCAAATGGAAATGGATATTCTTGGTAAATGGAACTTTTTGGGAATCATTGCTTCAAAAATTAATTGGGAGTAAAAAGTTGTCAATTTCTAAAGAACCCTAGAGGAACCCCTCTAGGCTAGGCTTAAATTAATTTAATTAATGTCGGAACCCCGCACATTAACTAACTTAACCTAAGTTGATTAAACACGACCAAATTAAACCTACTAATTGCAAGGAACTCTTAATCCTACAACCGGAACCTCGAATTGCAACAAGATTAATTTACTAATTCTAATTCCTTGATGGAACCCCAACCAATGAATTAAAACCAATAAATTGAAGCCCAATGTTTCTCAAGCAATCAATAGGCTTACTTTGTCAATTTCTAAACATAAACACCTGACACCATGATCCATTAAGTAAGAACCCTCACTTAGCACAAGAGTTTAACAAGAAAACATAAATTAATTGATGAATCCATACAAATAACATATGCTCAAATCAATAGGTGCAATGTCAAGCATCCATACAAAGAAAATCAACAAGATAAATTGTTTCTACCATTCTCATACAAAGATATAAATGAGAATGACATCCAAATACATATAACAATTCCTAGAACTCTAGATAAATTGAAATATATATATATATATAAGGAAGAGAGAATGGAGAACAACACTCCCCTTTAAAGCTTTAAGTTCATCCCTAGAGCTCCATCACTAAGAATGCAAGAGCTTAGTTGCTGCTCTTCATGGGAGAGACAACAACCAAGAGGAAGAGGATGGAAGCCATGGATTTGGAGGAAGGAAAATGGGAGATGGAAGATGTGGTGATAGGGTTGAGAGAAAATGGGGTGGGAGATGAAATTGGGATAGAGAAGATGAAGGGAGTGAGGCTTTATGTCATTCAAGATTGGGTCTACCTATTTGGAACCCTAGAAACCCGAAATATCAGCAAAAATTGCGCATCAGAAAATCATGTATTCGCCACAGCGGACAAGAGAGAGGGGGGAAATGCTCACTGACTAGTCCGCTGCCGCGAACAAGGCTATGAGGTATATCCCATGTTTTGTCCACCTCCGGTCTTCCGTTGCTCGAATGCTCTTTCGATTTCGGCTCATTCTTCATTCTTCATGCAAACTTCTTCCTTTCACCTTGAATCTTTCTCCTTTGGTCCTTGAGCGACCCTACAAACAAAATTGCAATAAACAAGGATCAAAAAGTCCTAGAGATTAATTAATACAAACTAATCTCCAATTATGGCTAATTAACCTCATTTTCATGCTAATTCCACTTAAAGGCCTATGATGTTCAATAAGCTTATATGGACCAAAATTATATCTTAAATATGTTAAAAGCCTCATTTTTAGCATAACAAAACAATACAAATCTAAGGGTTTGTCAACTCCCCCACACTTAAACCTTTGTACTTCCGGACAAAGACAAATTTCAAAGCTTAAGCACAAATGGTAAGTAAGGCATAAATGAGAATTTTAACATGCTAGGTGAACATGAGCTAGTGCAAATTAATAACCCCCTAACAGACAAGCAATGAGGAATGAAATGATGCTAAAAGAATGAGGATGAGTAAAGAAGAAAGTCACTCAAAGATAAGTGTTTCACTCTTCTCACCATATTGGGTTCATTTTCTACTCTCAAGATCCACCTTGGAGCACATTCTACCATATGCTTGTAGGTATTCTAGTATCTCCACTTAAACACAAGAAGTGCAATGCATCAAAAGGGCTTTTGGGGTTGTAATGATGGAGTAGGCCACATGATATGATGAAATGAATGAAACATGATGTTGTGCATGCTTGAATGCGTAATTCAACTCAAAACACTAATTGCAACTTGCCAACAACCACACATGCCTTATTTTGCACTTTTGCAACTTTTCAATTTTTCACTTTTTCTTTTTCTTTTTCACTTTTTTTCTTCTTTTTGTATTTTTGTTTTTCTCTATACATGGCATGCTTATATACAACCAAGCAGTGGCATTTTTCAAACAACACAAGCAATGATGCAACTTTTCACAAATTGGCATATTAATGCAAAACATCAAGTGAATGGCTCAAATGGGGTGGCAAATGGAAAGAGTGTTTGTGGTTTGTGTTTGGGATGTTATGGTATGACATGAATGCCTTTATCATGCTTCATTACACTAAATGCAACAAGTTTTGATCAAGAATACGAACAAATTCTAGAGACTGGCAACAAGTGGATATCACACAAGAATAAGCAATAGGCTGCAAATAAACCTCACAGCATGGCTAATTCTCCAAAACTCATAAACTAAGATCAACTACAACTAAGATTCAATCATAAAGCATCAATTTTAATAAACAAAGTTGCCAATCAAGAACATTAATCAAAAGCATCAACAACATATCCAAAAGCATGAGACAATTCCCATAATTGCCAAAAGAATTTCAAAAACATCATGTCAAGTCCAAAGAGGAACAAGAGTGGAAGTAAGGAAAAGTTCAAAAATGTTCAAAATTTTCCAACTTTTTGAAGATAAAAACATAATCAAGATGCAATGATTTTTAACCCACTTTTTCCACTACAAAACACATCCCTCCCCCACACTTAATTCCTACATTGTCCTCAATGTAGCAAAAATATGGACATACCAATTTAACTCAACTCTTGGGGTGAAGTGGAAAGTTATAAAGTCCAATTCAAGATTGAAGCACAACATGTCATCAATCACCAAAAGAAAAATAGGGAGAGGGCAAGAGTGAGTCAAAATTATATACCAAAGGAATTGTCAAAACATGTCGAAATCAAGTGTGATCTTGGTGTGAGCAAGGAGAATTTATTACTAATCCTAGGAATTTAAAAACAACTAAAGCTACTTTTCCTACTAGGTAAGTTCCCTCCCCCACACTTAGCTCAAAACATACATCAGTCAATAATCAAGTGAAGCAAGTAGAGAGGAAAGGAACAACCTCGAGTTCATGGAGGCTCATGGCTCTCCTTGAAAAATTGAAGGTGCCCTTTCTTTGCTTGGAAGTAGTTGCTTTGGGCATCCTTCAATATAACTATCTCATGGTGACAAGTGAGTTAATCTCAAAAGGTCCCCCCAGCTTTGCTCTTGTTTCACCATTTGGTGTTGTATATGTATAATAAGAGCTTAGGACCTTGTCACCAATTTGGAAATGCTCCACTTTTCTTGGATCCTCATAGGCATCATCGAAGACACGGAGGTGGGCCAAGATAGCTTGTGGTGGCTTGGTTGGTGGAGGCTTGTGCTTCTTCTTGGAACGACACTTGGGAGGGATTGGTTCCTCAAACTTCTCACCAATGTCCACTTTCTCCATGTCCATCGCAGTAACAACATTGTCTTTATAGCATTTCTTAATTGGAAGCTGAGATGGAACAAAGTTGACAATGCATGACACCTTCACCGGTCCTTCCTTAGCATATAGGGCACGCAGCTCCCTAAACAAGTGGGCAAGTTTCTTCTTAGAAGTCTTTTCAGCTCTACTATCGCCTGCAAAATTATTAACAACAAAACTCTTCTCTAGCATAATGGGGTTAGTAAGTGACTTCTCAATCATAGAATCAATGTGACTGTGTGAGGTGTGCATATCATCATCGTGCTCAATAGGAAGCAAACCATCAATACAATTCACATCACACATGGAATAATCATCATTAGGTTGCTTCATTTGTTCATACATGTTGAATTGCACACTTTTATCCCCAACAGACATAGTGATAGAACCCTTAGACATGCTAATGTCAGTGTTTACAGTTCTAAGAAAGGGTCTACCCAAAATTAAAGTTCCATCCCCTTGGGTGTTTGGCATATCAAGCACATAAAAATCAGCGGGGAAAACTAAATCATTCACCTTCACTAAAATGTCCTCTAAGATGCCATCAGGATTCCTAATGGTTTTATTAGCAAGTTGTAAGATCATGGGGGTAGGTTGCAAAGTTTTCACCCCTAGGGCCCTATACAAAGACTTAGGCATGACATTAATTGCGGCTCCTAGGTCAAGCAATGCATGTGGGACGGTGGTCCTACCTATGGTACATGGGATGGTGAAAGAACCAGGATCCTGACACTTAATAGGGAGTTGGGGCTTAAACAAAGCGGACACACTAGAGGGTAATTGAACTTTCTTGTTAGGTTGGAAACTCCTCTTACGTGTGCATAACTCCTTAAGTGATTTAGCATACTTAGGAATATTTTTAATCAGATCAAGCAAAGGCACATTCACTTCAATCTTACTAAACATGTCAAGTATTTCCTTATCTTGTTTTTGCTCAACAACTCTTTGAATAGCTAAGTAAGAATGAGGAAAAGGTAGGTAAGAGATGTTTACCTTCTTACCTTCACTTGTAGAGGCATGATTACTTGAGGCGCTCTTGGCCTCTTCTTGCTTCCTTAATTCGCCCAAAAGCTTTTTCTCTTTACCGCTGTCACTCTTTGGTGGATTGTTGCTTTTGGCTTGAAATTCATGGCTCTCATCATAGACCACCTCAATGTCATCATCCTCTTCTTTAACTCCCAACTTCTTGCCACTTCGCAAGCTTATGGCATTGAGCTCTTTGGGGTTGATCACGGTATTAGAGGGAATTTCCCCACTCGTCCTTGCTTGTTGATCATTGAGGCTATTTGAGAGCTTGGTCACAAATGATTGGAGATTGGTAGCTCTAATCTCCCATTGCTCCATTTTAGACTTAAGAGATGAAAACCTCGCATCATTGCGAGAATTCATGTCCTCATGCATCCCTTTGAATGCTCTTGAGAATTCGATCACATGAATCATCCTCTCTTGGTGAATCTTGGGGGACTAAGAACCCTGGAGAAGTAGAAGATTGGCCCTTATAATTGGTCATGGTGTTGTTGTTGTCTCTCCACCGGAAGTTAGGGTGTGACCTCCACCCTTCATTGGGTGTTGCTATGGGATCCCATTTCTGGTTGGGATTAGCATTAGACCTCCCCTGGTACATGATATTAACATCTGCCGGCTCATTATGACAAAAGTCTTGTAATGTGCATAACCAACCCACAATGCTCACAACTTGGTGCAACTAAGGCTTTGGAGGTAGAAGGAGCACACTATTGCATGCTAAGGATCCTCAACTCGGATGTGATAAAAGCTAGTTGAGAAGTCAGTTAGGAGCTTAGGGTATCCACCTTAGACTCCAATGAATCAATCCTCCTTAAGTGTTGTGGGTTGGAGCTTACTTCAAACACCCCTTTAGAACCTCTTCTGTTGTATTGTTGGGTGTTTTTGACTCTTAGCTTAATCATAGCCCAAGCTTCCTTGGTGGGTAAGTATTCCAAGGATTATTCGGCACTAGCATCCATGATGCCTCTCTCATTAGGCAAGAGCCCCTTGTGGAAGTATTGAATCAACTGTTCATCGATTATCTTATGGTGGGGACACTTGGCCAACAATTCTTGAAACCGGCACCAATACTCATAAAAGATCTCGGATGGGTCTTGCCTGATGGAATAAATATCTTTATTCAAATCCTCCTAGGAATATCATGGTTTCCTAGTCCCTCATCCTCACCATTGTTTCCATTATGAGCATTAGGTGGTGGAGGTGGTGGGTTAGCATTGGGAATGTTGTTGTTGGGTGGTCGGTGGGCCATTTGTGGGATGTCTAAAGGGATTTCTATGTGGATAGAATTTTCTATATCTGAGTGTGAGGAAATGCTAGACTCCCTAGAAGAACACTCCTTTAAAATTGGGCTAGGGGACCACCTTGATTGGCTCTCCTAAGTTGACTAAGGTTTCTCTCAAGCTCAAGGTTTATGGGTGGAAGGTTTGATCCTCTTCTCCTTCTCCCTTTACTCATGCACAATGCAACACAAATAAGTAGAAGAAATCAAGAACAAGTCAAGGTTGAGTCGCACAAGGCACAGATAACAAGTGGACTATCAGCAGCAACCAAGACTTAGAATGTACAAATCTCAAGCTAAATGAATGATATGTGGTGTATGGAAGTGTATGTGTGTGTATTAAGTGTTCAAATTGGTATGGAATGAAAAAGTATGTTTCAAGCACCAAAAATGTGACTTAGGGGGATAGTATCATGCACTCAAGAACAAGGCAAAAGCAAGCATTCACAAGTAAGTGCAATAAAACTACCACTAAAGCAACCAAGCACACAAGTATGTCAATGAAAAAAGAAAATGCAAAGAGAATTGTCTATACTAATTTTTAGGGGTTTTCAAAGTATGGTATGCAAAAATAAAAACTAAACCTAAAATGCAACATAAAAGCTAGACCCGGCCAAAGAAATTTGACAACCGACTACTAGGGAACCAATTACTTGGCCCAAACAAAGATTAAGGTTGAAAAGAGTGATTACCTAATGTCTAAACATAATTAATTAATTCCTATGCCATTTCATTCATGCAAAACCACTTAACATTTTTAATCCACTAACCAAGCCACCTTGCATTAGCACATAATTTTCAAAAAGAGAATAACAAAATCATGAACCCATAAATTTCATCAAACTCAAAGTTAATGTAGCACAATGTCAAGTATTCAACAAGAAATAAACAACATAAAATAGTTTCTAACCCTTATACAACATGTAGAAATGAAGAACACAACCAAATGTCATAAATATACTCCTAAAACTTTAGAAAAGCATGAATACAACAAGAGGAAGAAGGATTAGAACTAAAACTCCCCTATTCAAGCTTTAAGCTCATCCCTTGGCTCCATCACCAAGAATGCAAGAGCTTAGTTGCTGCTCTTCATGGGAGAGACAACAACCAAGAGAAAGAGGATGGAAGCCATGGATTTAGAGGAAGGAAAATAGGAGATGGAAGATGTGGTGGTAGGGTTGAGAGAAAATGGGATGGGAGATGAAATTGGGATGGAGAAGATGAAGGGAGTGAGGCTTTAGGTCGAAATATATGCTAAGGAACTGGGTATGGGTCATTCAAGATCGAGTATACCCATTTGGAATCCTAAAAACCTGAAATATCAGCAAAAATCGCGCATTAGAAAATTGGGTGTTCGCTGCAGCAGACAAGACAAAGAGGGGGGAAATGCTCACTGACTAGTCCGCCACGGCTAACAAGGTAGTAAGGTATATCCCCTGTTTTGTCCACCTCCAGTCTTCCGTTGCTCGAATGCTCTTTCGATTCCGGCTCATTCTTCATTCTTCATGCAAACTTCTTCCTTTCACCTTGAATCTTTCTCCTTTGGTCCTTGGGCAACCCTACAAACAAAATTGCAATAAACAATGATCAAAAAGTTCTAGAGATCAATTAATACAAACTAATATCCAATTATGGCTAATTAACCTCATTTTCATGCTCATTCCACTTAAAGGCCTATGATGTTCAATAAGCTTATATGGACCAAAATTGCATCTTAAATATGTTAAAAGCCTGATTTTTAGCATAACAAAACAATACAAATATAAGGATTTGTCAACGGTCTTGTAAAAAGAGATTTGGGTCTCTTCATGATCTATTTAAGATCAATTTGGGTCTCACAGTGAAGAAGGTCAAGGGGGTGATGGATGCAAATGATGAATGGGGCAAAAACGCAGCGGCAGGCCGGCAACAGGTGCTGGGTGTGGTGACATTTATAGTGGTCAGATCTTTGCCGATGATGGGGTGCAACTTGCAAGGAAGGAAGAAGACGACAGAAGCAGGTGAACGAAATAGGCAAATAATTTTATTGAGGTTAAAATTGGGATTTCACATGTATTGCACAGCTACAATAAGTATTCATAGCTTTCCCCTGTGAATTGATATTACCAAAAAATGATGCGCAATCTATTTTATCATATTACAATGTGTATTACCATTAATAAGTCCAACCAAACATACCATCTATAGTAATGCGAGAAAGATTACCATCGCAGGAGTGCAATGCTATCCAATTAAATGGGTCCTAAATGTAGACTTCCAGCAACTAAATGGGTCCTAAATGTAGACTTCCACGTGCAAATATTACGAAACCTATTGTTTTAAACAATCTTAGAACACTGGATTCTAATTAAGTTGATATGGGGGGTTGGCTAATGAGTAATTAAGATATTTGAATCTATGGCTACAATCATATACTTCAAGCGCATATATACTATAGGAGGCTATAAATAGAGTCTTATAAGCTGCTCCTTACTACTCCCTTTTGTCCTTAATGAAAGATCAAATTATTGACTTATCTGGGGAGATTAAAGAAGCAAAAAAAAAACAATTGCTTTATAGTATGGGCAAAAGTGCAAATTTACTGATGAACAATTATCCAAAGAGTGTTTGACACAAAAAAGTTTTTTGTGGTACTTAAATACCAAAAAAGTTTTAAATTGGTGTGAATTTAACAAAATCATTATATATAAGCAAACGGCCGTTACTTTTTGAGGAAAAAATTAGGTGGGACCCACGGGAAAAAATAACGGAAGTTTGGTTATAGATAATGGTTTTGTTGAATTCACACTATTTTTAAAACTTTTTTGGTATTTAAGCACAACAAAACACTTTTTTTATGCCAGACACTCTTTGGATGATTGTCCATTGGTAAATTTGCACATTTACCCTTATAGTATTTACATTTATTTTTTCCTATAAATTAATTTTTATAACTTATAAACTGTTATATAATATAATGATATGTAATATATATATGTTATTCTTGTATTAAAGACTTCAGAACTGTCACTATGTTCAAATAGGGAGATGGGTGTGTCTATCTTCATGTAAACTTATATTATAGTACCAGTCTTATATATGTTGAATTGTTACAAAAATTAAGTTAGAATGACATGATATAATCCTAATCATGCATAATCCCTTCAGAACGGTCCAATGGTTTATTCTGGAGCTGGATAGGGAGAATTGGATGAAGACTATATACTGCACTATAATACGGACATAAGTTGTTAAATTAAAGGAAGGTGTGAAAGGACTGTGAAATCGATCTCATCTCTCAGATCTACAAGTAATTGCTTTCTCACAGCATACAATAAAGGTCAAGGTCACACTTCTGTTCTCATTGCAGACACATTTCTTTTTTTGTTCTTACTAGGGACGATGACAATTTATTCCTAGTGCATCTTTGGCTATAAAAGTAATTGGGTTTATGTTGCTTGTTTTCTCACATTCACATGATCTGTATATCCAAAGCATAAGGATGATGGTAGATGTGAGGAGGGTTGCTGTTGCTTGCCTTTTGCTTTTGGTGCATTGTTCTTCAAAGGCGCATGCAATTGGCAACACAACTGTGAATCTGTTTACTGTGACGAACGAACGGGCCATGTGGTTGAACTCGATCTTTTAAGACCCGATGCTTTAAAAGGTAAAATCTCTCCATCATTGGCTGAGTTGCATCATTTGATTCATTTGAACCTAAATAGCCAATATTTCAATGCAGCCCAATTCCCAATCTTCATTCTTTCTTTAAAGAGATTGCAATATCTAGATCTCTCTTACACAAATATGAGAGGAAACATACCTCTCCAATTGGGAAATTTTTTGCCCAACTTGCAAACAATATATCTTTCAGGAAACCAGCTTGAAAGTGCCATCCCCGAATCCTTGGCTTTATGCGGTTTGACTGAACTTGCAAACACTATATCTTTCAGGAAACCAGCTTGAAGGTGCCATCCCCAAATCCTTGGCTTTATGCGGTTTGACTGATTTAGATCTAAGGAAAAATTCTTTAAGTGGCCAATTAGATGATTTCTTTGCATCATTCAGCCACTGTTCCAACATATCACTACAAACCTTAGATTTATCTCATAATCGACTTACAGGACCGGTACCAAATTTTTTACAGTTTCCATTTTTGGAATATTTATGTCTGTCCAACAATCAGCTCAATGGCACTCTAACTCAAAGCATTGGATTGTTGTCAAATTTAAAGTATTTAGACATTGCTCATAATCTCTTGCAAGGTGTTATATCTGAAACTCATTTCTTGAGACTCTCACAGCTTTCGTGGTTGTCTTTGTCTTTCAATAATTTGGCATTCAACATCAGCCATGACTGGGTTCCCCTTTTTCAGTTATACTACATCGGTTTAGCATCATGTAAATTGGGCCCTGATTTTCCAAGGTGGCTTCGAACCCAAAAGTCATGCTTCTACTTAGATATTTCAAATAATGAGATTTCTGGTACAATACCAACCTGGTTTTTGGATTTGCCATTAGAAGGCATGATGAACCTTTCACACAACCAAATTATTGGCGAATTACAAGATTTTCAGTTCCAGCCTACTTCTGTCATGGACTTTAGCTCAAATTTGTTTGAAGGCTCAATTCCATCAAATTTATCATATATAGTGGACAATTCATTGGATCTATCTCACAATAAATTCACAGATGCTGCTGCTTTATTATGTCCGAACGAGATTGTGACTTTAAATGTTTTAGATATCTCAAACAATCAATTATCTGGAGTGCTTCCAGATTGTTGGAAATATTTTAATTCCTTGGTCATTCTTGATGTTTCAAACAATAGCCTCTCTGGAAAAATTCCACCGTTAGTCGGTTCGTTGATACATATACAGTCCTTACATTTAGGATACATTAAATTTTATGGTGAAATACCTTTGTCTTTGAATAGATGCACAGAGCTAGAGGCTTTAGATGTTGTTCAAAATGATTTTTCAGGGTTGATACCAAATTGGATTGGGGATGGACTTAAGAAGCACTTGTCCTTATTATGAGATGCAACAAGTATTTTGGAAGTTTGCCATCCAATATCTATAATCTCCCTCAACTTCAAATCCTTGATCTTTCCATGAATAATATATCTGGAAGTTTGCCAAGATGCCTCAACCATCTTTCTGCTTTGGCGAATCAAACTAATTTCGATGCAACAATTAGTTACTCAACAAGATTTGATGCAATCAATCCACTTTCCCCAATACAGGATGTGTCACTTGTATGGAAAGGTAAGGTGTTCAAATACCAATGTACACTGAGATTAGTCAAGACTATTGATCTCTCTAGCAACATGTTGATGGGAGAAATTCCAAGTGAACTGTGGATCTTGTTGGACTGATTTCATTAAACATTTCAAGAAATATGCTTAGTGGACAAATCCCTCCCACCATTGGACAACTGAAGTTACTTGACTTTCTTGATTTGTCAAGGAACAACTTGTTAGGACACATTCCTTCACAACTTTCACAAATAGATCGTCTTGGTAAGATGGATTTATCATACAACAATTTGTTAGGAGAAATTCCACATGGCACTCAACTTCAAAGCTTTGATCCATCCACTTACGAGGAAAATGCTCATCTATGTGGTGATCCCCTTCCAAAATGTCCCACAAGGCCAACACAGGATCATCCCAATAATGAAGATTACGAAGACGATAATCAATTTTTCAGCCGAGGTTTCTTTATCAGCTTGTTCATGGGATTTGGCACAGGATTTTGGGGAATTTGCAGCTTAATATTTCTCAACAAGTCATTCAGATATGCCTATTTTAGGTTGACGAGTGACATATATGATAAAGTGTACGTGGTCGTTGCTATAAATGTGGCCAAAATGCGCAGGTGGAGGAGAGTCTCAACTTGAAGGTAATTATTAATAAATGTCTTTTTGTTATGTCTTCATCACACATATAAGCTTCTCGTATGTTCAATTTACAGTGGAAAAATGTATTTCAAATCCAGTTATAATTAGAACTTTCTATAAACATTTTATGGTTTTCTTGCCAAGGACTTTATTTTTTCTGTGTTTCCTGTGGCTAACAAATTTGATCTAATTTGTTCTATGAATTATGCAGCTCTTGTCAGGAGGTGCAACAGCTGCATGAGGTTGCCTGATCAGCTTATTTCATCTTTCAGTTGAATTACAAATAAGGCATTTACTTCATCTTTTTGTCGTATAATATTGCCATCAAATTGAGTGTTTGCGATTTGCATGATTACTTAGAAGCAAAATTGTTGAATGCTTTCATATTTTAGGGTATACTTGCAAAAATATATGATTGTACTGTAAAATAACTCATCAAATGCATGGTGTGTGTTGGTTAATTATATTACTGGTTTTGAGTTTGAGGTTCACTTACTCGATATTGTTTTCATCTTCAATATCTCTAATTCATTAATCATAATCATTTTGAGCCTAACCAAAAAAAGTTATGCAAAACATGCGCAAGCTCCGGCCCTTTATCTTTAATGTTCCATAATGAATTGGAATGTGAGTGAAAAATGAACAATTATCATTTAATAACAGAGGAAAACAAGATAGGGTAAAACATTAAAGGACACAGTGTGGTAAATTCTACCAAAATGTCTATGGAGTCGGTGATTTGGATTTTTCAATAGCGCAATTACTTTGAAGGTTCTCCTCCCGCAACTATGACGTGAAGTCGTCAAATTTTTACAACAGAGAACATGAGAATACATTATGGCCCCCATTGAAGTTGTTTTATAGCTTCTCCTTCAAGTATAGAATTTATAGTTAGTCTTATGTATGGTGACTGAAGAGCAAATTGTAAAAATATCATCTCAGGTTATATTCTGCTCTAACTATTGGGAATATTAGGAAGTTAAAAAAACAGAAGAATTAAAAAGCCCACTCATGCTCAAATGCAAACAAATACAAGTCGACAAACATACCGGATGTCCTTGGGCTGAAAAAAGCTGGATCTTGACCATTTCCAGTTTGAAAAATGAGGTCACATTGGCAGGAATATCGCTATTATCATTATTCTCCACCTGCGATGCATTATATCTGGATGATGGTGGATTATGCACTTGACCATTAATTGCACCCAAGATTTTTTTCACTATTATCTTTGGGCTCATTCATGTCAGTATTACTGGACAGATTGGTAGATAAATGCTTCTGCATGACAGATTGTTCTTCGATAAAGGCAGGTCTTAACAGACCTTGGATAGCTAGGTAAGCTGGAGGCTGTTCCATCCAATCAATAGGATCATCTGAAGTAATCTAAATGACAAAAAATATACAGATATACTTAATTGACTACTATATGTCCATTTATAATCACAACAGACAAGTTTCAAAGACCACAGAAGTTACTGTCCTGTCATCTTAAAGGTAGTAAACTCCATCATTAAAATTTACCTCTGCCAACTTCCTGGCAAAAAACATTGGATCAGAATAAGAATGCATAGTCTCCAATTTTGCCCAGCCTTCAAGTGTTTCGAAAGCATCATCTTGCTCAGCATCGTCTGAAAGAACTGCAACCCATTCCTGCAAACAAGAACTGATGATGTTTATAATTGCACTTACATTAAAAAAAAGTACAATAAAAAATGACTCAATAGGTCAGAATCACACTGAAAAATAAATCCAACCGGATCATAATCATCATCTCCATTTTCACCTTCATCCTCTTCATCGTTGTCCTCTACATCAATACCATCTTGATCATCAAATTCTTCAATCCCAAAATCAATTTCTGACGGACCTGATAAGTCCATCTCACTGATCATTTCCATGGTATCCACACCAACAATGACTTGCTGCAACATGCAGAACAATAAGCATGATCACAAAACTCTAACGTGGTAAAAATTACAGACACAAAATAAAGAGAGTCATGAGGGAGTAGAAGAAAGAAAGGAAAAGTGAGTGATTAATATAATCTCCCATGCATTTGAATATACTAATGGAATAATATAAGACAGGGCATGATCATTAGTGCTAAATGCTATATAAGGACAACAACAAGCCATAAAATGAGAATATAAAACGATTGTTAAACTTAAAGCCCAATTAATTGTCCATACCTCAAAGTTATTTTCCGAAGTTAGGGATTGGAAAATATCTTCACCACTCTTCACTTGAAAGTATACATCTGCAGTGCAAAGCACTTAATGGGTGGTTGAGCCATCTGAACACAAGAAAATTTACAAGTACGCATAAATGAGAAACACCTTGCCTCCACTTACTTCCATGCTCATCAGTCAAATAGGGTATATCTGGCCAAATAATATTTTCATGAGCTTCTTCATTGATCAAGCTCGAGAACATTAGTGTTGCCTTACTGTTGACCTAAAAATGGCCAGTCAAATCATTATCTGCTTTGCATTCCGAGTCGTATCATAAGGATGATAATGATAAGGCTAAAGAAAAATTTCCACAATCTTGGTCTTGATTTCAATTTCATACAAACAAATGATCAAAGTTTCACCTTTCTATCAAATTTTAGGATAACAAGCTAGACTAACCTACCAATTAATAAAATTTAAAGCATTCAATGGCATATAATATCGAGACAACTTTTGGTAAATGCTATCATAGATGACATAAATTCAATTGTGATGAGTTCAATCATAGTCATTTAAACAAGAAGATGGTACTGTTAATGATAATAGCCATTATCTTCAGTATATTTGTTAAGAGAAACTGTGTTTGCCTATTTAGTTACTAGTAACATGTCCTGAAAATCTTATAATATTTCTAATAGTTATCCAACAACAACAACAAAGCCTTATCCCACTAAGTGGGGAATTTCTAATAGTTATCCATTCAAGGAATTTTCAAATTAGGTTTGCCAGCAGCTGATAGAATATAAGTTTTAAAATAAGGGGAGGGAGGGAGGGGGAGAGAGAGAGAGAGAGAGAGAAGGAAACAAGTCTAGAACCAGCATCTGAAATTCTAGATAAAGGGAGATAGAGGGGAAAAGATAAGAGGAGGGAAGAGGGGAACTAGAGCTAGAGCTAGAGTCTAGTTCTAGGGGAAAACAAGATACTACATCATAATTCCAATCATCCATTCATACAAAAGCTACCGTACAATAGACTTAAATAGACTGAGAGAATAACTGACTAATAATTTCCCATAAGTAACCCCACAGTAATGGTAATAATCTGAAAGGATAACTGAAATATAACCACCTATCACTGAATAACTGAAAATAACAGATCCATAAACTACCCCTTATCCATCTCGTAACAAAGGATCCTAACAGCAGCCTTGTAGACTTTGGCACTTGCCTAACCAATGTTTATTGGAAAAAGCAACCCCAAGATTTTGGACCAAAAGCGGTTAGCGATGACTAAATAATCAAGTACAAGCAGTAGAAAAAAAACTTTCACAGCAGTCTTTCTAAAAGTCAAATCACACCTCTGGTTCTATATTCTATAACAAATGATAATACCATACAAATAAAAAAGAAAAATAATGATGCCGTATTGGTCAGGTAACTAACTACTGAGTAGAAAGCAAAGAAATTAAAAGAAATAATACCTCAATAATTGTTGTAATAGTTTCTGCAGTTGTAAGTCTGGCATCTCCACTATTCTCTACTGCTGAATTGGCAATTTCCTCAAATGGATGATACGATGGCTTTCCAGTTGGCTCTACAGGACCCTCAGTTGACGCTTGAACTCTATTCTTTACAATTTTGTTCCGTCTTGTGAAGAGAGTCCCAGTGGATTTTTAACTTCTACCCCTGTGCATTTATAGTCTCTATAACAATTTCCCTCCAATAAAATTTGATGCTTCTATACATGAAAAGTACGCAAAATTTTAACCAAAGCGTTATATAGGTAAAGATAGACAGTTCAAAATTTCACATTTAAGGAAACCATAATCTCCACCACGTTTTCAAGAAGCTTTGACAAAAACCATGAAAAGGTAGGGAAGTGGCATTCTACATGGCTGAAGGCATGGTCCAATTAGTTCAACAAGTCAGTCTAATCAACAAAGTTTGAACACCAAGCTCATTGGTCTTTTCAGTGATAGGTTTCTCAAAGGAAATTTCTTTCCTGGGATTGTTTAGTGTAAGTTCTCATCTATTATATCCGATCCTTAATTAATCAACCCTTATTCATCGAAGTTTCAATCTTTGAAGATTAAATAATCAATTTCATATGGGCACAAACTCAGGAGGATAATGGGTCACAAACAGAGAGTGAGGTCAGGGTACCATGGCGTGTCAAGAGTGCAGGCACGAGCAATCCTGGAAGAAGCCCCATGAACAAGCCCGTTCGCATCATCTGTGCTCCACATTGAACGGTTATCTACAAAAGAAGAATACTTCAGAATACATTTTATCAATACTCCATTTTTTGACACCTAACAGAATGCTCAATCTATCAATGCAGCATAGGCTAGACTTGTGAGTTGTGAATTCTAAAACATTGCAGAAAGTAACTTTCTGATCTTGCTACTTCAACCATGGTAGCTTTCAGAGCCTAAACGGCCATAATCGAAGCAAAGAAAGCAATTTTTTATTTTTTCTGAAAAACTATGAATGAGCAAAGAAAAGGGTTGTGAGAGAGAGAAAGAGAGAGTACAGGGTACGGAAGGGGCGGAGAATCTGGCGGCCATGGTAGGATCGATGATCATCATGGTGGGGAGTTTTTGAAAATGGGAAGAGGACGATATTATCCACACGCAACTGTTTCAGTCCGAGGGAAGAGAGTAATGAAGGATGAGGCACTCTTGGCTTTGTTCTGCTATGAAATGATCTTCCAAATCCCATTGGTCGCACCAAAGCACAAATATCCTCTTTTTTTTTTTTTTTATCAACACAAATATCCTCTTTCACTTTTATCCAAAACACTCGTTATACCTCCAAAAGGAAAATTAAGAAAATGGTTAAGATGTAAATCACCCGGAAGTGCGCAAAAAATCTCAATGTTATTCTTGAAGTATTATTTGGCTCAATGTCACCTTTTAGTTGTTAAAGCATAGCAATGTTGCCCCTAAATTATTAAAGGTTAAATTTAACCGTTATTTTCACACATCAGCAATTCATTTCTAACTGACCTTTTATAATCCCTTCCCCTTCTTTCATGGTGTTTTTTTCTCCCTCTCAACTTGCTGCCTCTTCATCATCCTTCCAAGAGACGGTGCCGGGAAGAATCGTCCACCATCTTACTCCATGAGATGAGTGATGACCCTTCAGCACTTGGAAGTCTGAGGAGGAAAGAAAAGCTGGAGGAGAATGATGTGGTGTATTGTGAGCTATTGGATTGATTCAACGGTTAAGATTCATGGTTTCTGAGGGATGAGGAGAGAAAGTACGCTGAGAGAAACCAGACCCAGGGAGATGCCACGTGACAAGTAAAAGAATATGTTAATGAAGGCCCTCAAATCAAGGAACAACTAGACCCCCTATCTCTCAATTACCCCATTATTTTACCAAGTCAAAACCACTACTACTTTCACTACCGTAAAATCCACAAAAGAAGCCAATGATGAGTCAAAAAGAAGCAATAAAATTATGCACAATCAACTACTCTGGACCACTCAAGCATGTCAGGACGACTCTTGTAAACAGCCTCCTGGCTCCCTTATTTTCCCTCCTCCCATCGCTCCAGCATCCTGAGTCATGTATTATCACCACAAGATGCTCTTGTCAACGTTACATCCCGCTTCTTTGCTACTGTATTTTCTTTGTTCCTGTCACCCGCTAAGATTCCCCTTCTCTCTCTATGTAATTCTCTATTTTGTATCTGCTGTAAATTCTACAATGTATTTCCACTTATTTCCCTATAATTTTCTATATTTTAGGGCTGCCCCTGGATCCTTGTATTTAATTTGTGGTTGTTGATAACCCTTTGTTTAACTCTTCTAAGGTCAAAGAATCAAAACTATACATATTAAATTTCATCTTTACTGTTTTTTGACTAACACAAAAATAAGGCATTTACTTCATCTTTTTATTGTATAATATTGCCATCAAATCAAAGTGAGTGTTTTGCAATTTGGGTGATTACTTTAGAGGAATAATTGTTGAATGCTTTCATACTTTGGGGTATAGTTTTCAAAAGTATATGATTGTACTGTAAAATAATTTATTAAATGCATGGTGTGTGTTGGTTAATTATATCAATGGTTGAATTTGAGTTTCACTTATTAGATGCTCATATCGTCGTATTTATAGGGCACTTCTAGCATATTTCACACAGATTAAAGAAAACCTTAAACATGATTAATTACAACATAGAATTTGGCAATTTTTCAACTTTAACCATACTTAATATCAACTACACCTAATAAAAATAAAGTCGACACATAATAAATGAATGGTAAAATTGTACATTTACATGAAAAATTTAATGAGGTATCCTATAAATAAGACCACAAGAGTAGGAGTATTGTTTTCAGCTTCAATCTCTAATTCATTACTCATAATTATTTTGAGCCTATTAAAAAAATTATGAGATACTCCCTCTGATCCTTATTATAAGCCACTAACTATAAATTTTTATAAACCGATAAAGTTAGTTAAAAGCATCAAATATGTTCTAAAATTCAAGTGATTTCCAATATTACCTTCATCAATTATAATAAACTAGAATATCATATTAATTATTACCTCTTGCTCTACCCTTATTAAATAATGATATACATGAAAAAATAAAATTAATACACATTATAAACTATCAAGTGTTTTATAAAAAGGATAAAGAAAACTTGTTAGTTGGTGACTTATAATAAGGACCAGAGGAGTAAAATGCAAAACGTGTACAAGCTCGGGCTCTTTATCTTTAATGTTCCATACTTCCAGAATGAATTGAGATATGTGACTATGTGAGTGAAGGAAGAACAAGTAGCATTTAATTACGGAGGAAAACAAGATAGAGTAAAACATTTAAAGGCACCGTGTGGTAAATTCTACCAAAATGTGATGTCTTTGGAGTCTGCTCTGCTGGCTTAAAGAAAGAAAGAAAAAATTAAAAGTCTTTGATTATGAAATTCTTTCAAAAATAAAATGAAGCTTGGCTATGTCTTTCCAAGTAAGTCCGTGATTTGGATTTTTCATTTTTCAGTAGGGCAATTACTTTGAAGGTTCTACTCCTACAGCTATGATGTGAAGTCGTCAAATAAGTCGGTGATCTCTAAACTGTTGGTAATAATTAACACAAGTCCATATTTTGTTTCAAAGGCGGATTCAATAATTAGCATGATTTTGGACACCATGCATGACATAATTTTGTTTTTCAAATTTTGGATAGAAAAAGGGTTAAAAGTCATATGTGCCCCGGAAGTGTGAAAGTGTGCATGGTGGATCACATTTGCCCCGGAAGTATTTTTGGTCTAATTTTGCCCCGGAAGTGTGCAAAATGTATCATATTTGCCCTTTACCGTTAAAAAACCCACGTTGATCGTTAAATATTGGATGTTGACCGTTAATATTTTAACGGTAAAGGACAAATATGATACACTTTTCACACTTTCGAGGCAAAATTGGACCAAAAAATACTTCCGGGGCAGATGTGATGCTCTGTGCACACTTCCAGGACAAATATGACATTTAACCCGATAGAAAAGTAATGAAGGGTCACTCTCATGGAAAATACAGACATGACTCTTGTAACATTTACCTCCAAATTCCACTTTTAACCACTAACAATAATATATTAAAACGTTTATAGTACTAACTATGCTAAGAAAAAGAATTAAATTAACAAAAATTCGCTAACATAGTTAGAAAAGAATTTCTGTAAAGATTTCCATTAAAAATGATTACTACCGTCTAACTACGATAGAAAAGAACTTTCCAAAATAATAATAAAACCTATCGTAGTTAGAAAAGGATTTAATCTTATATAAAAAGGTAATCCATGTTAGAAAGGAATTTCAGTAATACCAAGAGTCTAACATGGATAATAAAATATTTCATGTAATATTTACTAAATACTAACTATGTTAGAAAAAGAATTAACTTAATAAAGATAACTAACATAGTTAGAAAAAGAGCTTTCCATAATATTTATATATGTATTTCAAACCTCAACTCCAATCTCCGTCATCACAATATAATTTTCTCCCCAGTACAATCACAGAAAATTTCATTATCCATGATTAATCTCCACACATCATCCACAAAATACCATACCATAATAGGTATTATTCAATAATTTTTCTCCAGAATAATAGCAAGGTTCAGCGGAAGCATTATACAAAATATGATCCTAAATGTGGCAATACCTCCTGTCCTTCTGGTCCAGAATATCTCACGATATCAGTGAGAAGTTCCCGGATCCTTCCCTTGACCGTCTATACCGTACCGCTCCTAGGACCTGCAAAAGTGAGATCAACGGGGGGTAGCCCCAAAACGCAACCACTGACTACTCATCTACGTGTGGTGTGTGCTAGCAAAGTGTCCAGTGGAATACATATATATATATATCAATTCAGAAACATGCTCAGGTATTCACATATAATGCACGTCTTATTCCCAAAATCTCTTTTCATCGTTTATAATTGTGGAATAACCCATCACAATTCATCCTCAAGAATAGTATATATATCATTGATAATTACAGATAACCCAAACAAATCTTACTAGAAATGTTGGGAAAACATGTGGGACCAGTCGGGACCTTCCACCCGCCCCTGATCACCACGGTACAGTTCACGAGGGACTTTCTACCCTCCCTGAATAGTACACTACTACAGAAATACCCTATTGCAGCGCAACAATAGCAGCGCTTATAAAATGTAAGTGATGGGATAGGTATAATATGACCTATACCAGCGCTTATAAATAAAAGTGCTGGTATAGGTATAAGCATATAGCAGCGCTTAAGCGCTGCTATAGACCCCCTGGAATTTAAAAAATATGTAAAAGAATTTAAAAAAAATTGGCAAATTGTTTTACAATTTTTTTAAAATAAAAATTAAAACCCAGGGGCCTATACCTGGGGTTTATTTTTTATATTAAAAAATATTTAAAACAATCTAAAAAATATTGGAAAATTTTTTTACATATTTTTTTCAACAAGAAATAAACTCCGGGGGCCTATACCAGCGCTTAAGCGATGGTATAGGCCCTTAGGATTTATTTTTTGTATTAAAAAATATTTAAAACAATTTAAAAATAATTAGAAAATTGTTTTACAATATTTTTAAAATAAAAATTAAATCCCAGGGGCTTATACCAGCGCTTAAGCGCTGGTATAGGCCCCTGGGATTTAATTTTTGTATTAAAAAATATTTAAAACAATTTAAAAATAATTAAAAAATTGTTTTACAATATTTTTAAAATAAAAATTAAATCCCAGGGGCCTATACCAGCGCTTAAACGCTGGTATAGGCCCCTGGGATTTAATTTTTGTATTAAAAAATATTTAAAACAATTTAAAAATAATTGAAAAATTGTTTTACAATATTTTTAAAATAAAAATTAAATCCCAGGGCCTATACCAGCGCTTAAGCGCTGGTATAGGCCCTTGGGATTTATTTTTTATATTAAAAAATATTTAAAGCAATTTAAAAAATATTGAAAAATTTTTTTACATATTTTTTTCAACAAAAAATAAATCCCGGGGGCCTATACCAGCGCTTAAGCGATGATATAGGCCCTTGGGATTTATTTTTTATATTAAAAAATATTTAAAATAATTTTAAAATAATTAAAAAATTGTTTTACAATTTTTTAAATAAAAATTAAATCCCCGGGGCCTATACCAGCGCTTAAGCGCTGGTATAGGCCCCTGGTATTGAATTTTTGTATTAAAAAAATATTTAAAACAATTTAAAAATAATTGGAAAATTATTTTACAATATTCTTAAAATAAAAATTAAATCCCAGGGGCCTATACCAGCGCTTAAGCGCTGGTATAGGCCCCTGGGATTTAATTTTTGTATTAAAAAATATTTAAAACAATTTAAAAATAATTGAAAAATTGTTTTACATTATTTTAAAAATAAAAATTAAATCCCAGGGCCTATACCAACGCTTAAGCGCTGGTATAGGCCCTTGGTATTTATTTTTTATATTAGAAAAGATTTAAAACAATTTAAAAAAATTGAAAAAGTTTTTTACAATATTCTTAAAATAAAAATTAAATCCCAGGGGCCTATACCAGCGCTTAAACGCTGGTATAGGCCCCTGGGATTTAATTTTTATTTTAAGAATATTGTAAAAAACAATTTAAAAATAATTGAAAAATTGTTTTACAATATTTTTAAAATAAAAATTAAATCCCAGGGCCTATAGATTTATTTTTTATATTAAAAAAGATTTAAAACAATTTAAAAAAATTGAAAAAGTTTTTTACATATTTTTTTAAATAAAAATTAAAACCCAGGGGCCTATACCAGCGCTTAAGCGCTGGTATAGGCCCCTGGGGTTTATTTTTTATATTAAAAAATATTTAAAGCAATTTAAAAAATATTGGAAAATTTTTTTACATATTTTTTTCAACAAAAAATAAACCCCGGGAGCCTATACCAGCGCTTAAGCGCTGCTATAGGCCTAAATATGTATTTTTAAATTTTGTTTTCTTTTTTAAAATTAATTATTATTTTAAAAATTAGTTTTAGATATTTTTTAACTAAAATTTAAATGACAGGGGCCTATATAGGCCTATTAGGTATTTTTATATTTTCTTTTTTTTTTTAAAATAAATTAGTATTTTTAAAATTGGTTTTTGATATTATTTAAATAAAATTTAAATCACAAGGGCCTATAGCAGCGCTTAGTCGACTAAACGCTGCTATAGGCCCCTGTGATTTAATTTTATTTAAAAAATATCTAAAATCAAATTTAAAAATACCAATTTTTAAACACCCGCTCAATTTTTCCTTATTTCCCTCCCTAATTTCATCTACCCTCCCTTCTCAATGACACACACACACACAAACTCTTATTTTATTTCCTTTTCTCTATCTCTCAACACACACACACACACAAGCTCCCTCTCTCACAAACTCTTCTTTCCCTTTCTCATTCTCTCTTCTCTGTTCTTTGTCTTCCAGCGGCGGAATCGGCCCCATCGACGGCGTTTGAAGGTGGAAAACGTTCGGAGAAGCTTGAAACAAGTTTAGGTAAGCCTTCTTCTCTTGTTTCTTCTCTTTTCCGCCGTGATTTTTGAGTGGATGGGGAGAAATGATTCGAATTTCTGAGATGTTTTTGAAGTTTCTGAAATTATAGAAATTGTGCTTGAGGCTTGTTCTTGATGTTTTGAGTGTCGATTTTGGGAAAGGAAGGTGAATAGGACCAATTTTTGCACAAAATTCCTCATCTGGCACTGTTCATCCGAAGCAAAAATTGGGATTTTCGGATGTTTGTTGTTTTGAAGTTTAATTGCTTGTGATTTCTAGCAATTCTAAGACTATATAATGGATTGAATGTGTGTTCTTGAGGTTAGGGAATTTTTGGGATTTAATTCTTGTCTCCCCTGTTCCTGCGCGTTTTCTGGGTCGAGAAGGGGAAAATGTCTCCCCTGTTCTTGAGGTTGATGCAGGGATAAAAATTATTTTTTTTAAAAAAAATAATACCTATAGCAGCGCTTATTCAGATAAGCGCTGCTATAGGTATTATTTTTTTAAAAAATAAATTAACTATAGCAGCGCTTAAGCGCTGCTTTAGGTCACTTATCGCAGCGCTTAAGCGCTGCTTTAGGTCACCTATCGCAGCGCTTAACAAACGCTGCGTTAGGCTTAATAGCCTATAGCAACACTGGCTATTGCAGCGCTTATAAACGCTGCTATAGGGCCAAAATAAGTGCTGCTATAGGCATTTTCTGTAGTAGTGGTACCACAGATTATAAGGATCTCTGTCCTTTCTGAATCCGTGAGGGGCGATCTCCCCTCTTACGTCTTTCTCTCCTTTATTTCTCATAATATATCAATTAATCCCTGTGGCGCAACAGGGTACCTCATCACGTGATGGCACAATTTCCAATTCACCGGTGTCACATACCCAAATAATTTCTCACATACAACACATAGATATGCAACACCACAATCAGGCACCAGGCCTTCCAGTATTTTCATGATATACATATATTAAATAATTTCCAAAACCACATATATTTCCGTTTCAAATATTTCACATCACAAATTTATGCCATTTCAAAATAATACTCCACAGGACATTTATTATAAAAATATTAATATTCCAAGATCTCATTTCCATATCTCATCAATCATCAATTGATAATCAAATCTCAATTTGTGATTCAAAATCTCATCTGCATATAACATCATAATTTTCAAATAATAATATTTCAAATTTCTTACTAACACTACACACACACATAAACAAGCAGAAAGCGGTTACCTGATAGCTGGCACCAATCTCATAATAGTGCAGCTCCCCCGTACAGACTCAAGACAGCTCAAACACTACATAGAATATTATAATTAATCGCCTACCAAAATAAATTCATACATAGGAATTAAATTACTAATTACCCTTTCCATGCCCTCACTTAATTTAATTTCTACTCAACATTTATTCTCCCTCCTTATCCCCAAAATTCATCTCTAATCCACTTGTACATATATCCAAAATTATTTATCCTTCCAATAACTATTTATAAAAATTCAAGCCTAAATAAAATTAAACCTTACATCCCTAAATTATTTCTCAACCTCAAAAATCCATTATTTAATCCACAATTTATTTTCCAAACCTTAATAAACATTTAAAAATTATTAATTAACTATAAACACCTCAGATCATCAAAAGCCCTATTTTCAATATATCCAAAAATCCAAAAATTCCCAATAATTAAGAAAATCCTCTCACAATGAAAAATCTACTTAGAGAAACTCATAATCGAGGTCTAAGCTTCAATTTATTAATTTTAGGACTCCCAAGAATTACCAATTTAGACAAGGTCTAATTTTTTCAAGTGTAACAAATTGAAAAACTAATGACATAGAAAGGTAGAGGAGACTTACAGGATTCCAAAAATGTGTTTAATTGGCCGAAAAACTTACTATTCCTATACTAACAGACTCTAATAAGTCTAGTGATAGGAATATTGGTGTGGAAAGAGAGAGTGAGAGAGAGAGAAGAGAGAGAACGGAGAGAGAAAGAAGAGAGACGTGGGAGAGATGCTGAATGATGGTGTGTGTGTGTATGTGTATATATAATAATAATATTATTATTATAATAATAATATAATATATTTATAATATAATATCTATATATATTTGTAGTGCTATTTGTAGTGCTTGTGCAATGATGGGAGGGAAGTTTGACTAAGGGAAAAGAAGGTAGTCACGGGAGTAATAGTAAATGGACTGAGAATATTGCACTACTCGGTCCTAAAATCCTTAAATAAGATATTTCTTTTGAACCAAAAATTTTCTTTTTACTCTCAAAATTTTCCCTATAATATCTTTACTTATTTCCTCCCATAATAACCTCTTTTAAGACTAAAAATAATTTCCCAAAAATTATTATCCTCAAAATAAAGGAAAAACTAGGCCTTTAAAATCCTCAAAAACACCTAAAAATCCCTCAAATATTCTCATAATCCATCATTTCTTATTAATAAATTCCTATTTACCCCCATTAATCCTTAATTAAATTTTTAGGATGTTACAACTCTTAGAGTATCACTCAACTGACTCTTGATTGTTAATCGATCCTATATTTTTAAGGCAGAGAAAATAGATTTTAATCCTATTTACAAGTCATGTAATTAATTTTGTCATGTGAATATACTATTTCATCATTCATTTATTATATATGTTGACTTTGTTCTCATATGGTGTCATTGATATTAAATATGGGTAAAGTTGATTAGTTGTTAAATTTTAAGATAAAGTTATTAAAATTTAAGGTTTTTTTTTGAGTTGTATGAAATATATTACTCCCTCCTTCCCAAAATATAAGCTTTACATTGGTGAAAGTATGTGTCCTAAAATATAAACTTCATTTTATGTTTGTCTAAATGTTAATTGCATTTTTTTAAGTTTACCCATTGTTTATCATTCCCACATGCATTTTCTTTCACCTTTATTATATCTTATTTGTCACATTCTCTCTCATTTTCTTTTCCCCATACAATCTCTTTTATATTTATTAAGAAGAGCATAATTGAAAAACAAATTATATTTCTAACATAACTATTGTTTTTAATCAATTTAATAAGTTTTTTTAATAAATTGAAATTAGTTATTTGAAACTTATATTTTAGGATGGAGGGAGTATAAATGTTTTATAACAGAAGTAGAGGAGTATCTTCTTCCACTTTCCCTTTTTGAGTCACCGTTTTTGAATAATGAAGCTGCGTGGAAGTTTAGAATGCAATAATGCAAATCATGAAACCATTCACACGGTTTGACCATTTCAAGTTGTGAAGAGTTAAGGTATGGAACGTTTCATTCTCATAACTAAGCCAATTCTTCTCTTCCTATTTATAAGGTATTTTCATCATATTTCATACAGATAAAGGATAATCTTAAACTTCATTAATTCAGTCTTAAAATGTAACAATTTTTTGATTTTACCTATATTTAATATCTACTACATCACATGAGAACAAACTCAACATATAATAAATTAAGGGTAAAATTTTATATTCTATAAAAAATTAAATGAGATGACTTATAGATAGGACCAAATGAAACATTATCTCTTTACCCTATAAACAGGAGCAGAAGAATATTTCACATTTTACAGGCATACGCATTTGATCAAAAGTATAATTTCTTTCGTAGGCAAAAAAGTATAATTTCTTTCCAATTTCTTAGTGCAAAGGGTTCCACATTTCATATATATATATATATATATATATATAATATCTTAAATTTATATCACTTATACTATGATGAACAAAAATATGCATTTGAAACATATTTTTAGTTATTTAGAAGAAATATAGGTAAATAATTTTCAATAAATGTGATGAAAAATTCAATTTATAATTTTTATGTCTTTTTTTAACAGAAGGAAACATGAAACTCAGATATTTGACTTATTTCAGTTCTATATGGATAATCTGACAAGATCTTATAATAAAATCAAAATCAATAATTTTATGTTGTATAAAAATTATATTTTGGGTAAACATAAGTGTTTTAAATAATTCTTATGTTACATGGGCTTATTTTGCTCAAAACAAAAGTTTTAAAAATTTATCGTAATAGTCAAGTACTCTAATTAATTAACAAATTATGGAATTTCAAATACACACACAAGAGAGGCTTATATAACATTCAATATTTTTACATGCATTCAATTTAACTTCAAGGGAGGTTGATTTACATTTTTTTTAAATAGATTGGACCTTTTTGTAATAAGGGCAAAAATAGAGGGGTGGTTTCTACACTCTTATAATTATATTACTTATTAGTACTTGCAATTGGGATCCCATCAGCTTTAACTACTTCCTAGGTGAATGCATATTGTTTTTCAACTAAAAAATTCTTCATAAAAAACATCAACATCCAGCAAAAAATATTGCCTTGTCTCTTTGACTTTGACTTTTGTGTTGTTATACTTCCAATCCTTATTATAATAATAAGAGGTAACATGACAAATTTTTTTATCTAAAATATAAGAAGTAACATGTAAAAGTTAAAGTAATAAACACATGTTTTTCATTTATGATATTGTATATTAGTAAAAATGAAAAATTTTATTAAACATACCCATTATAAATAATTCCAACATGTTTTATAAGTATGTGTAAAAAAGTTAACTACCTCTTATATAATAAGAATAGGAATGAATAATAGGTTAATTTCAAAGTAGTGTGCATTTTATAATTTCTTTAGATGTCACATAACACATTAGCATTTTAACTTTTAGCTAAATTGTAAATGTTGGCTGCTTTAATATTATTTTGTTTTTTATTTAAAAAACTTAAAAAAAATAAATAGAAACGAGCAAGAAGCTAATTGGTTTAGGTGAAGTCGCTATAAATACTTGGCCTTGTGTTGCTCGTTTACTCACATTCGCATCTCTATCCATGAACATAAGAATGGCAGATATGAGGTTTCTTGTGGCTTGGCTTGTGCTTTTGGCGCATTTCTTTAAGGCACTTGCAGATGGCAAGTGCAGAGACAACGAAAGACTCTCACTCATTTCTGTCAGACGTGGTTTTGAGGATCGTAATTACTGCTTCTCTTCTTGGGGAAGTGAAGAGAACCAAACAGATTGTTGCACGTGGAGTGGTGTTTCCTGTGACACTCAAACTGGCCATGTGGTTGAACTCTCTCTTTCTGGCTGCGATATGCTATTAGGAGGTAAAATCTCTCCATCATTGGCTCAATTGCATCATTTGACTCATTTGGACCTTGCTAACAATAATTTCACTCCAACCCAATTCCCAACCTTCATTCTTTCTTTAAAGAGATTGCAACATCTGGATCTCTCTCAAACAAATTTGATAGGAAGCCTGCCTATCCAATTGGGATATTCTTTGTCCCACTTGGAAACGCTGAAACTTGAAGGAAACCAACTTGAAGGTGGCTTACCCAAATCCTTGGCTCTGTGCAATTTAACATACTTGGATCTATCTATTAACTCCTTGAGTAGCCAATTAGATGACTTTGTTGCATCATTCAGCCACTGTGCCAACATATCATTACAATCCTTATATTTAACCGGCAACCGATTCACAGGATCAATGCCGGATTTTTCAAAGTTCTCATTTTTGGAAAGTTTATATCTCATGAGCAATCAACTAAATGGAACTGTAAATGATAGCATTGGGTTGTTGTATAATTTAAAGGAGTTAGACATTCATGATAATTTATTGCAAGGTGTTATATCTGAAACTCATTTTTCGAGACTCTCTCATTTAGTCACTTTGGATTTGTCTTTTAATGACTTCACATTTAATATCAGTCCTAATTGGATTCCCCCTTTTCAGTTAGTCAATATTGGTTTAGCATCCTGTGGGTTGGGCCCTGACTTTCCATTATGGCTGCGAACCCAAAAGTCCTGTGATTCCTTAGATATTTCAAGTAATGAAATTTCAAGTACAGTTCCAAACTGGTTTTGGGATTTGTCATTAAAAGATACAGTAAATCTTTCACACAACCAAATTATTGGGGGAATGCAAAATTTTAAACTCCAGAATAATCTTGGCATCATGGATTTAAGCTCAAATTTATTTGAAGGATCAATTCCATCAAGTTTATCAGATACAGTGCTATTGTATCTTGATCTATCTAACAATAAACTCACAGATGCTAGTACTTTTTTATGTCCCAACAAGACCGTGGAATTAGGTGTTGTAGATCTCTCTAACAATCAATTATATGGAGTGCTTCCAGATTGTTGGAAATATTTCGAATCTTTGGTTTTTCTCAATGTTGAGAACAATAATCTCTTTGGAAAAATTCCAACATCAATGGGTTCACTTAAATATATAAACTCCTTACATTTAGGATTTAATAGATTTTCGGGTGAAATACCTTTGCCTCTGAATAAATGCACAGAGCTTAAGGTTTTTGATGTTGCCCAAAACAATTTTTCTGGTTTGATACCAGGTTGGATTGGGGACAGTCTTAAGCAGCTACGAGTCCTTATTTTGAGATCCAACATGTTTTCTGGGAGTTTGCCATCCAACATTTGTAATCTGTCTCAAGTTCAGATCCTTGATCTTTCTATGAATAGAATCTCTGGAAGTTTGCCAAAGTGCTTTAACCATCTTTCTGCTTTGGCGAATCCAACAAATTATGATGCAACAATAAGCTATGTTGCTGACCCACATCGTCAAATGTATACATTCTTATTTGTGGAGGATATTGCGTCACTGGTGTGGAAAGGCAAGACGTCCAAATATAAAAGTATATTGGGATTAGTCAAAAGTATTGATCTCTCTAGTAACATGTTAGAAGGAGAAATTCCAAGTGAACTAATGGATCTTGTTGGATTGGTTTCCTTAAACATTTCAAGAAATATGCTCAGTGGACAAATCCCTGTCACCATCGGACAGCTGAAGTTACTTGATTTTCTTGATTTATCAAGGAACAACTTGTCAGGACACATTCCATCTGAACTTTCACAAATAGATCGTCTTGGTGTGATGGATTTATCATACAACAACTTGTCAGGAGAAATTCCACATGGCACTCAACTTCAAAGCTTCGATCCCTCCACTTATGAGGGAAATGCTCTTCTGTGTGGTGATCCACTTCCAAAATGTCCCACAAGGCCAACACAAGGAGATGAAGATTCTGAAGAAGATGAACAACTTTTTACTCGAGGCTTCTTTATCAGCTTGTCAATTGGATTTGGCACAGGATTTTGGGGAATTTGCAGCTTAATATTTCTGAACAAATCATTCAGATCTGCCTATTTTAGATTGGTGAGTGACGTATATGACAAAGTGTACGTGTTTATCGCAAGAAACATGGCAAAATTGCGCCGGTGGAAGAGATCAGTTTCAACTTGAAGGTAATCAATTAGTGTGTATTTCGTTCTCATATGTACGTTTCCTTCCTAGAAGCAGGTTATTTATACTCCATCAATTTGTTGTATAAATTTGCCATCAAAACGTTTTGCTTTACGTAATTACTTGGAGAAATTATTGTTGGATGCTTCCATATTTTGGACTGCGTTTGAAAAAGTAACTACTGTATAACAATTAATTAAATGCATGTATAATTGTTTTCATTTTATTTTATTAAATTTAATGATTTAAAAAATAAAAATGTTATATTAAAAAATTAAAGTGAGAACATGTTTTGTAGAAATTTAATGGGAGAATGAAAAAAAAAATCCCTTTCAAATTTCAAAATCCTAAAATAGGCGATTTATAGTTGTTAATGGTTGTTAATACCAATACTGAATTTATTAATACCTATACTGAAATAGTTATAGGGATTTTGAAATTTGAAATGATTTTTTTTGTCATTTCCCCAAATTTAATTGCAAAGTCATTATTTAAATTTTGATGAGTTAATGTTAAATAAAATCAATTTTTAACTTTGGAAGTATATTAATGCATTTAATAAAATAAAGGAATTGAAATAAAAATTGATTTAAGGATAAAAAAATAACATTTTCCCAACAATAACAAGTAAACATGTAATGTCTTCCATAAAAATTTTAATATGATAGGGCGTCCTAAAAAATTAGTTAATAGATAAATTTATTTTTTTCTTCAACTTGAAAAATTAAGAAAACATATGAAAGAGGAAATACATTTTTTATCTCCGAAAATTTTTTGAGAAATTCTTGTGTGAACCAGGTGGTTCACGTCATTTGTGGTCTAACTGTAACATTAACTTCCTAATACACTTTTTAAATATACTTAATCAACTTAAATCATAATATAAACGCTAACTACGTTAGAAAAGAAATTAGCTTAGTAAAATAGCTAACATAGTTAGAAAAGACTTCTCATAATGGATTCCGTTTAACTCAAATCGTACGGCCTAACTATGATAGGAAAAGAAGCTTCCAAATATAAATACAACCTATTATAGTTAGAAAAAAAGAGTTTAACTTAATAAGAAGTTAGAGATCTATGTTAGAAAAGGATGAACACAAATTTAAATAACACTAACATGGATTTACAAAAGCAATAAATATTACATTTTATTTATCCATGTTAGGAAAGGATTTTCCTAAAATTGCAAAACTAACATGGATATTTAAAATCACCAATGTTTAAATGTAGTTATCCATGTTAGATAAGAATTCACCTAACATAGATCTTTAAAGCAACCTGGATACAACACAATAAGAACCATTCAGACAAATTCACTTTTACCATGATAAGAAGGAAATACCATATCATGGTAATTAAGAGAAACCATGCACAAAATATTCAACTTTTTTGTAAAACCAACAGTAGTTATGGATCAATGTTCCCAAAGTATACATTCTCCTCAACTTACCAATATCAAATCCATTACATCACCCCAAGGCACCAAATCGTTCATAATCATTATAAAATACTGTTCCCAAGATTAATAGACAATAAGAGTTGCCGGATTTTGACCGGTCCTGAAAGAAATAATAAACAATCAAATAGTCCCAAAACAATGCATCAAAAATAAATTAAAGTTCGAACTCAAAGAACAATCAAATAAGTTTAATCATGCTGAAGCGTAAAGATATACATGAATCCTAAGTGGCAAAAAGTTTCTGTCATGCTAATCCAGAATCACTCACTGACTCAATAAGAAGTTCCCAGATCCTTCTCTTGACTTTCTACTCCGCTCCTAAGACCTGCAAAAAGTGAGATAAACGGGGGTAGCCCCAAACGCAACCACTAACTACTCCTCTACGTGCGGTGTGTGCTAGCAAGGTGTCTAGTGGAATACATACATACATATATATTAGTTTCGCAACATGCTCAGATATTCACATAAGATACACATCAAAATTTCCAAATTAAATTTTCCCAATCTCTTATGTATAACACAGTATATTTAAAAATTTATTTCCAACAACATTTATCAATAATAATCGCAAACACCCCAAAACGAATCATGTATGAATCGCTGGGAAAATAGGTGAAACCAGTCGGGACTTTCTACCCGCCCATGGAACCACAGTACGGGTCAGGAGGGACTTATACCCTCCCTAAAGCCGTAGGACGAATCAGAAGGGACTTTCTACCATTCCTAAAACCGTGAGACGCTTTCTCCCTTGTAGTATCCAATAAGTCCCTATGCGCGTAATAGGGTACCTCATCATATGATGGTAATATATCTCAACACACCGGTGTCACACACAATCAACCAACAAAACAACAAGCAATGCAACACATCAAAATCAGGCAATTGGCCTTCCAGTATTTGTAGGATATATATACCATAGTTTCAAAATCAACATATACCTCAGTTTTAAATAGTCCAAATCATAATTTTATGCCAGTTCAAAATAATACTCCACATGACGTTGTATAGAGAAAATAAGCATTTCAACAATTATTTCCATATCTCATAATTCATGAATAATAATAGTTTTCAAATCACTTACTAACATTACACACACAGACAAGCAAAAAGCGGTTACTTGATAGCTGACATTAATCTCACAATAGTGCAGCTCCGCCGTGCAGACTCAAGACAGTTCAAACACTACACAGAACATACATATAATTATAATTAATCATCTACCAGAACAAATTCACACATAGGAATTAAATTACTAATTACCCTTTCCTTGCCCTCACTTAATTTAATTCTATTTAAACTTTATTCTCTCTCATTGTCTCCAAAATTCACCTCTAATCCACTTATACATATATCCAGGCCTGAATATTAATCTCTCCAATACCCATTTATTTTAAACCTTAACATCCAATAATCCCTCATAATTCATCACCAATGCCAATTTATAAAATTCAAGCTAAGCACAATTTTCCAAACATCCACCAATTATTTTTCAACCTCAAACATCCATTCATTAATCCATAATTTATTTTCCAAACCTTAATAGCTCAATAAATTCAAGTTCAAGCCTAAAAATATCCCCTTTCATAAATCAAGGCCTACACACAATCTAACCCAATTAACTTCATTAATATTTTTGTTGAGTATAAACTAATCCCATAGATCTATAAACACACATCCAACATCCAGAATTACAGCATTACCTACACAAAAATCCCACTTATTCTAAATTTTATCCACCAATATTTTCTTGGGTCCAAACATTTTTCATATAATGAGGGGGAGAGATGAGTGATTAAATGGGATGAGGGAAAATAATAAAAAGAAAAAAAAAGATTTAGACTACTAGGCTCTAACATTTTTCATATAGGATATTTATTTTGAGTTACAAAATTCCTTTCATTTTAAAAAATTTACCTGCCAAATCCCTTAATTATTATCTCCTATAATAACCTCTTTTGAACTTAAAAATAATTTCTCCAAATTTATTTTTCTTAAAATAAAGGAGAAGCTAAACCTCTAAAATCTTCAAAAAATACCTTGAAAAATTTCTCAATCACTCCCATAATCCATAATTTATCATATTCAATTCCTAAATTATTCCACTAATCCTCACTTAATTTTCTAGGATGTTACACTAACAATCTCAAGTAAACACATTAGGTCTTATGTGGAATTTTTAATCTGACTTGGCACCCAAAACACCAACTGATAAAATTTCTTTTCAACTTGTAAAATAAAAAAAAAAATCTGAAAACATGGGATTTAAATTTTTTTATGTACTACTCCCTCCATTCCTATATATAAGACCATTTTTCTTATTTTAACGACTTTTTTCCTAAATTGCCCCTACATCTCAATCCAACTGTTTTTTATTTCAAAAATGAACAGGAATGTTCATCTCAAACATCAAGATAAAATGCTGATCTTAACATCCAAACTAACAATCAAATATAGTGTATTGAAAACAGAGCAATTTATTTCAATTCATTAAAATGCAAGGTCCAAAAACAAAATCCGATTCCACTTCGTTTTGATTCTGAACAAGGTAGGGAATAACAGAAAATGATTCAAACGAGGAAAAAATGTTTCTGCAAAAGAGAAGAGAATAATGAATGAGAAACCATGTTTGAATCCATGAATGAGGAAACATAATTCTTGCGTTTTTGGTCAACATGCGCTTGCATGGCGAGATCGGCGACGATGCGAAAGCGGCAGTGAGGATTCTTGATGATGGAGATGGTGGATCTCCAGCAGTGAAGGGCAACGTTGGAGGGGCGCTTGGTGATATCAGCGACCATGTGAAAGTGGAAGCGAGGATTCTCGACGTGGAGATCGTGGATCTCCAGTGGCAGTGGGCGGCGCCGGAGGGGCGCTTGGGGGAGACATGGAAGATGTCTCAGAGGTATTGCTCCATAATGTTGATGAAGGGTATTTTGGAGAACACATAAAATTAACTACTTTACCTACCATCCTTAATCTCCCCAAATTAGGTAAATAGGTCATATATTTAGGAACGGAGGGAGTATTTAATTTTTTTAAGGTGCCAAGTCAAATTAAAAATTCCATATAAGACCTCATGTGTTTATTTGTGATTGGTCAGACCATAAATGATATGGAGCACCAGGTTCCAGCAAGCGGAGCAGAACCTCTGCATTTCCATAATCTGCTTTTCTCATGCTTTTCCCTCATCTCAACCCTTCATCTAATCTAATGGTAAAAAACACTAGGCCTTTCTTGCTATTGCTTACACTAGATAATTTCTCTTCCCTCTTGTGCTCCTGAAATCTATCATATCTCTACATCTTAACCGCCACAACACCACAACCACCACCACCACCGCCTTCCACCCCCGCTAGGGCGAAATCCCCAATCGAGTAACCGTCATATCTCTCCCAAGTGTCGGCCGGCCCTAATGCCTCTACCATTATCCAAATTCTCGAGTGCCTCTTCATCGAAGATCACAACACGATTATTGAACGATGAGCTGTGTAGCTGAATTGAACCTCACAATTACCGGCTAGCATCTTCGGTCGTGGAAGCCGAATTTGACCGCTTGATAAGGTGGCTCCGGCTGCGATAGCCACCATCCTACCAGGAAATGATGTCATGAGTTTGATTCTACCAGGAATGGCGGAGTATATGGTGGCAATTAGGAAGGAAAATAGGAAGGAAGGAGGTTGAGGCTTACATGGAGGATTTCAACGTCTATGTGTGTGTGTGAGAGAGAAAAAGAGTTGTTGTGAATGGGGAAGAGGAATGAATTGAATGGGAGAGATGAGGAGGAATTATCCAGTATAAGCAATAACAGGAAAGGCCTAGTGTTTTTTACCATTAGATTAGATGAAGGGTTGAGATGAGGGAAAGGCATGAGGAAAGAAAATTATGGAAATGTAGGGGTTCCATTCCGTCAAGCAAGAATTCCTCGATAATTTTTGTAGATTCCCCGGTCAGATTAAAATTTCTACGTTAGACATTACATGTTTATTTGTGATTGGTGAGAACACAAACGATGCGACGAAGGAGTACATCCAAGAATTTATCAACTAGCCCACCCATGATTCTAACCTGACCCAATTTCCCGTCTTTATTCGGGTCATAGCGTTAAAGCGAATCACAACATAGTGATCGAGTGTGAAGGAGATCGGAGTGTGAAAACTGAGAAATGTTCCTGCGGGCGATCGCACGGCCATTGATGTGGTGCCGAATGCACGAGAGGTTCTGATAGGACTCTACACCAAAACCCTAAATGAGATCCAAGCCGTCCCTGAGGACGAAGGCTATCGTAAGGACGTTGAGAACTTCACTAGGCACAGGTTCAAAGTTTTCCAGGAAGAGGAAGATTGGGAAGCAATTGAGAAGCGCCTTCGTTGTGGCTAGGTTGAAGAGCTTATTCAAGAGGCTCATGATAAGCTCACTTTCATCGGCAAAATGATCGGTATTCATTCTTCGTATATCTCTCTTTTTTCTGCTCTTGGGATCGATTATTATTGATGAATTTTGGCAAGATATTTAACTTCCGGTGAGGAAGGGGAATTGGGGGAAATTTTAATTAGCGTACAGAAGCTAGGTAATTTTGCTGCGTTGTTAGCTCTTAGTGTAATTATTGTTTGGTTGGTGAGAATTTCTTTTTGGCTAAACTGAGATCTTAATTTCATAAAGAAGGGATTGAATCCCATACATCTATTCATCAAAGACATTATAGACACAGAGTCTTTAGCTATTGCAGCTCAAAATACAACATATGATTTGACATTCAGATGTGAAGTTAGCCGATGCCTTCTCTATCTCCACCTACAACAAACTGGTCTTGGTCCTGATTTTCTTCTCTTGCTTCCCGAAGTATGATAGATGCTAGAGGAGGTGGTGATTCTTCAATCAGACATTTCGGTCCCATCTCCCTTGAAGCCATGGCAGCCAAACAGTCGGCAGCACGATTACCTTCACGTGGTATGAAAGAAAAAGTCATCAAACTTCGGTTCTGCACTTGTTGAAGAATATCAGCTATCCAGCCATGATATTTCCAGTGATACTTGTCCATTTTCCCTATTGACACTACATCATAGAGTTCCTTGCAGTCCAGTTCAATAACAGTAGATGTTTCTTGCCAAAATTCAGCCATCTGGACAGCCTTTCCCAACGCCATTAGTTCAGAATGAAAGGCTGACTCTGCATGTATACCACTTGCCCATCCACGAATAAAGGTACCTTCACTGTCTCTACACACAATTCCTAGTCCACCTTTCTTTGATGATATACAGTACGCCCCATCACAATTAATCTTTACACTGCTTGCTTGGGGCTTCTTTCATATCGCACTTGGCTTAGTGATAATTGCCAGGTTCTCCATCCTATCGCTTGTGTGGGTATCTCTGTACTCATTCACTAAGTTGTTAGTGAACTCAATCGCCTTCATGGGGGACGGTTCCACTCTTTCAAACACCCATTTACACCTTATTTTCCATAGAGACCATAGGTGGTTTGCAACATATGCCAGAGCATGTTCAGCTTCATTTGAGTTCATCATTAGGAATTTTCCTATCCACTTTTCTATACTTTGGACATTATATTCATCCACCAAAATAGCTAGTGGGCATCCCAGCTAGGCTACCCTTACCCACGGGCATACCAATAACATGTGTTCTAAGGTTTCCACCTCCTTATCACAGACAGGACAGAATGGGTTTGGGAAGCATTTTCGCTTAGATAATGCTTCTTTCGACGCCACGGCCTTGTTCATCACTCTCCAAATAAAGTTCCTCACCCTTGGAATGGCTTTGATTCTCCATATCTTTCCCCAAGCTTTTTCGTCTATCTTCTGGGAGGTAGATGGTTTATCCACATGCTACATCCATTTGTTCCCCTCTGTTAATCTGTAGACTTTCTTCACACTGTATGAGCCATCGTTATTTCTGTTCCACACTAGTTTATCTTCTTTCAAGGTGTTCGACAAGTAAATGTTGAGAATTGCCTCGGCCTCTTTCTAATCAATGGCACTAGCAATCGGATCCAATTTCCATCTTCTCCCCTTAATTAACTCTGACACCAGCATATTCTTGTTCACCTGTACATAATCTAATTTTCTCAATACACCTTTGGGGTTGTCTGGAATCCAAGGGTCTTGCCATACCTGGATATAATGCCCTGAGCCTACCTGCCATCTCAGATTATCTTTTAAGAACTCCCTTCCCTGTAGTATACTGTCCCAACCCCAAGAAGCTCTATGTCCCTTCACTGCACGCAGAAACAAAGTTGCTGGAAAGTAAAGACTTTTTAAGATACTTACCCACAGTGCCTCTAGGTTCTATATTATCCTCCATGCGGTCTTTGCAAGTAGAGCATCATTGAAGCCCATAAAGTCTTTGAACCCCATTCCCCCATCCTTCTTTGCTTTTGTCATATTTGCTTATGCTTTCCAATGAATGGTTGTTGCACTTGCAGAGTTTCCCCAAAAGGAATTAGAGACCATGCTATCCAGTTCCTTGCATATGCTTTTTAGAAACTTGAAGCATGACATTGAATATGTAGGGATAGCATTAATTACAGCTTTTATCATGACTTCCCTTCCAGTGAATGATAAACATTTTTCTGCCAGCCCATCAGTTTCCTTCCCACTTTATCTCGAATATATGCCAAAGCTCTCTATTTAGATTCCCCCCATAGGATTGGTAACCCGAGGTATTTACCCGGGTCTGCTACTTCATTCACACCCAAGCAGGCTTCTACTTTTTTGCGGGTAGATTCTGTTGTGTTCCCCGAAAAGAATTTGACTTATCGAGATTTATTTATTGTCCCGATGCTCTACAATACTCTTGCAATACATTAATAAAACTCAAACAATTGGGGACATTGGCATTCCAGAACACAATCATATCATCTGCAAACATACAATGTGTCAGCATTGGACCTCCTCTTGCTAAATGTATTCCTTTCAGACTCCCATCCTCCTCATGTACTGAGATCATTGCTAAGAGGACTTCAAATGCTATTATGAATAGGTACGGGGATAGGGGATCTCCTTGTCACATGCCCCTTTGAGGTTTGAAACTAGACATTGTTCTGCCTGAAAGTTGTACCTTGAAAGAAACACTTCTGACACACTTCATAATCCAGCCCACCCACTTTGCATCAAAGTTCATTTTTAGCATCACCTCCTTAAGAAAGTTCCATTCTAGTCTATCATACGCTTTGTTCATGTCCATCTTCAAAGCTAGCTCACATTTGTTCCCTGTCTTCTTATTCTTCAAGCAGTGAAATGCTTCATGGACTATTATGCTATTGTCCTGAATATGACGGTTGGGAATAAAGGCTCTTTGCTGTTCAGAGATACAAAAATCTTGAACCTGCCTTAACCGGTTAGCCAATATCTTAAAAATAATTTTATAAACAAAATTACATAGGCTAATGGGTTGGTAATGGCTTACAGATTCAGGATGGTCTATTTTTGGTATTAGGATCAAATGAGTTTCATTTATCATTTCTATGTTCCCATCATGGTCAAAAAAATCCCTAACCATTTCAGTTACTGAGACACGTACCTCTTCCCATGAGCTTTGGTAAAAGTGCCCGTTAAACCCATCAGGGCCAGGTGCTTTGAAGGCCCCCAGTTGATAGGCTGCCTCACGGATCTCGGTCTCTATCACAGGTAATGTCAGCCACCTCTTTTGCTTCTCTGATATCTTTGGTTTCACATAGGCTAGTACACCCTCCGTACAGTTTCCACTGCTTCTAAACAGATCCTGATAAAAGTCTTAGATGAGATTAGCCACCCCTTCTTCACTATCCACTCATTCTCCTTGCTGATCTTTAAGTTTCACTACCAGGTTCTGCTGACGTCTCATGATGGCTTTCCTATGGAAAAATCTAGTGTTAAGGTCACCTGCCTTCAGCCAATTGGTTCTTGCTCTTTGCCACCAATAGACTTCCTCCTTCTGCTAAAATTCCTCTAGTTCTTGCTTAAGGGAGTCTATCTACTTCTTTGAGTCTTCTGTATATATATCTTATTTTAAAACTTCAATTTTCCTAATCATCTTAGATATGGCCAACCTATTATTCGGAAAAGTTCTTCTGCTCCATTTCATCAGCATTCTGCGACACTGATCTAGCTATGTAACAAACTTAATAAATCCTTGACCCAAGCCTTCGTCTATCTGCCTCCAGCACTCTTGCATCAGGGTCTTGTAATCTGGGTGTGTAACCCAAATTGCCTCAAACTTGAATGAGCGAGGGGATTTCATCCCTGAGAAGTACAGTTTCACAAGCAGTAGATGATGATTTGACGCTATTGGTTCAATGTGTATTACAAGGGCCTTTGGGAATGCATCTTTAAACTCCAAGTTACCCATTACCTTATCTAATTTTTCCTTTACATGATCATGCCCAATCCTTTGGTTACACCAAGTAAAATGGGCTCCTTTAGCCTCAACTTCTAAGAGCTCACAATCAGACACGAATAGCTGAAAGTTTAGGATTCTCCTCAGTACTGTGGATTACCCCCCATTTTCCCATCTTGTGAAAGTAGGTCATTAAAGTCCCCAACACATAACCATGATCCTTTCATGTTCCTTGCTATAGTTCTTATTTGATTCCATACTGTCATTCTATCACTTTCAACAGGCGGGCCATAGATGAATGAAATATAATCAGGGAAGGTTGAGCCACTGGATTCAATCTTTGAATGAATTACATTTTTCGAACTACTAATAATATTTACTATTACCTCATCTCTCCACCATAGAGCTAGACCTCCAGCTCTCCCTATGGGAGGAACATACCACGCCTCATCATATCCAAATGATCTTCTCCTGTGCCCCAAAAATCTGCTTTGTGTCTTAGTCTCCATAATGAAGACTATTTGGGGCCTTTTCCTTCCTTACCTCTTCTCTGAGGTTTCGGACTGCCAGAGTCACCCCCATTCCTCAGGAGTTCCAAGAAATTATACTCATAGTTCCTTGGGGGTTGTTGAAGGACAGCCACCGAAACCTTTTTCATCCGAATTTTCCAAGCACTCCCCCTTCTGGCCCTCTCTGAAGTTGAGCCATTCTTCTGGGAAGTCAATCTCTGCTATTGGTAGTGATTCTGATGGTTTCTTCAAGCATCCACTACTCTTGCTTCTAATTTCCTTCTTCACCCTTCTTACGTTCTTCTTCCTGCTTATTCCTCTGTTCACCTTATTTTGCTTTTAATTATCTTCTTCTTCACTGAAAAGGCGACTTTTTTCTTTGGGCCTGGGGACTCAGGGTCCTCTGCATTTCGTTTCAATGACACCCCTCTAATTCGTTTAGCCACTTCCAAAATTGGGTATAACTGGGTCGCCAGACTTAAAGCCTTATCTCGCTCTTCCCCTTTGCTCATATTTATGGGCCTCTCATCATTTAAAACTTTCCTCCCTTCCTCACTGGGCTTTTGGGCTAGCTCTTTTATTATATTAAGACCCTTAATAATTGGGTTGACTCTGATCATTGTTCCTTGGGCCTCTTCTTTATTGCTTAGCCCATTTCCTCTCTCCACCTTTTGGCTATTTGCTTCCCCCAGGTGACCCTCTGGCTTGTCACATGTCACAGGCCACATCGCCGCCTGCAGGCTGCAGCTCCTCTCTATCTTCCACTCTGCCCATACCCGCTGCAGGGGTAACTGTCACATTCTTTAGGGAGTTTTTGTACCTAATTGTTTCCCTCTTTTCTTCACTCGCCATAGGAGAGTTTTCTTCACTCTCCGGTACCTCTTTCCTACTATCTTCCTTATTCCATGCCGGCAAGAATTTAACCATCGCCTCCACGTTATCCCTTTCTGCCCCAGTCATCAACCACGACCTATATAGCCTATTACCCTCCTCATCCTTGGTAATTTCCTTACTGCATCCTCTAAAATCATGATCTATGATCCCACATTTGTAGTAGTAGGATTGGAGTCTTTCATATTTGACTGAGATCCAAACTTCTGAGTTGTCTGGTCTCTCTACCCAAAAACTCACAACTAGAGGTTTCTTAACTCAATAAGGACCCTCGCTCTCCCAAAGTTTCTATTATAATTTCCATTCATTTTTGGCTTTTCATACCATACAAGTTCACCAACCAGGTTCCCCATGTTCTAAATATCTTCCTCCTCCTCCATTAAACCAATAGGCATATTATGAAACTGTACCCAGACTGGCGTTTTGTCAAAGTGAGCTTCATTGAGCACCATGAATTCTGACCACTCTTGTATACACATTAGAGACCCTTGTATTGTCCACGGTCTGCCGCGTAACAGGCGATGCTTGTCCTTCATTTTTTTTAAAAGTGAACACAAAGGCTTCTTCGTTCAATTCCACAATCTCAGTATCTTCCCCGAGGTTCTATGTCTTTCTTATTGTCGCAATCACCGATTTCCTATTTATTGCTTTCCTCGATAGAACTTTACCTATAAGCATTTTGCTTTCCTTTTCCACTTCTTTCTTCTGTTTCAATACTGTACTTAGACGTAGCTTGCTACTCATGGCTTTCCCTTCTTGATCTCCCATTTCTTACAGCTTCGTCGCTTATACAACTTACTCACTTGTCCCCTCACCCCGATTTGAAGGAGGGGGACAAAATTTTTCCTCGGAAGATCACAGTGGGTGACCTCCGTACACTCAAAACCACACTCACCGGTGGTACCTTGCACTCCTACGTTGAGAGAAAATACCTCAGATCGAAGGACTATGGGGTTTTCTCTACAATGTGACTTATGGTTGGTGAGAATTTAGGGGATGCGAGAAGCAGCCTTTGGATGATGTATAGTGAAATATGATAAGGAATATGTTATCTGAGTTTCTTTCTTTCTTTTTTTTTCCTATTTGTTGTTCATTGTATGGCATGGACTTGTTTCATTGTTTATTTGTGTTAGAGACCGTCTGGTTTCGTGGTTTGTAGAGGCTTTGTTTTTTGTCCTGTGAGACTATTATTGTGACGTTCAACTGTTCAAGCCAACATTGGCGTTAGAAATATGCCCAAATTATAGTTATTCCTTTTTATTTGGTCTACGAAGTACACAGTTAAAAAAACTTAATTGGTTGTAGGAGTGTTAACTTCCTCTGTGCACTCATGTTCCTGCACCGTGTACTAGTTCTCTCGAACTAGGTGTCACGTGAACTTTTTCTCAAGGGAATAGGTGTTAATTGGATAATTACTTACTCCCTCCTTCCGGTCCAATAAAACTACTTTAACTTTTTTTGTGGAAGTTAAGGAAACAAATTAAACCACTAAATTATAATATATGTCACATGAAATTAGATTATAGGTTAGTTTATAAATAGAATAAATTAGTTTTGAGGAAAAAAGATTTTTTTGGGACTGAAACTACTTTTTTTTACTGAAAAAAATAAGTCAAAAAAGTCAAAGTGATATTATAATTAGGACCAGAGGGAGTATTGATCTTTTGTAACATGCATTCAAGTCCTATTATCTTAATTTATCTTTTTTCCTCAAAACCAATTTATCTTACTTATAAACTATCGTATAATATAATTAAATATTAAGTGGTTTATTTGGTTTCTTTAATCTCCATAAAAATGTCAAAATGATCTTATATTTAGGACGTGAGAGAATATTTGATTGTAATTGATGATATCACAAATCACGTGGCGTGTTGACATTTTCTCGAGCTAATCGGACCAGAATCCTAACCCGACCCAATTTGCCGTTTTTAGTCGGGTCGGAGTACACCAGTCATCCCCTTTGATTCTGAGAAAGCAAATCACAAGACACTGATATGTTAGAATCTTAAGTTTTGATGAAGACTGACCCCATGGATAACATAAGTAAATAGAGTGTAAGTTACCTGTGAATTAAACAAGTAAAATCTGATAGGTAACAGATCTCTATCGCTAGAGCTAAAGCCTATCGCTAATAGACAAAGAGCCATAGCAAATGAAGACTTAGGAATAACAAAGTTAGCATCTATCGCTAAGTCATTCACTATCGCTAAGAAATACCCTATCGCTAGAAGCTCATTAAGAACATGGATAAATAAAAGGAAGAATAACTAGCTGAACAATGAACCAAGTCCTTGAGCTAATGGAATCAGCTAGATATAACGAGTTAAGCTATCGATAACAGAGTACTTCAGATAATAAACATTCTGATAGCTAGTGCCTGAGCAAATGAATTAACTAGCGATAACATAGTTGCTAGCGCTAACATGTTTATCTATCGAAAGTAGGATACCTGGAATTATCTTTGAATAACCAAATAACTCAGTATCCTTAAAGCTAATGAGCAATCAAGTAACTAGCGATAATGAGATTAGCTATCGATAGAAGAATGCTTATTAAGATGACATGGCTAGTAATCTGAACATTGAACTAAAAGAATATGCTAGCGATAATACTCATGACTATTGATAGAAAATGGTTTGAAATTCCTTAGATATTGTCTCTATCTCATTGAGCTAATAGACTAAGCTTGTGATAGCATCTGCTGTGCATTAAATGACTATTTGTTCAGCTAACAGCTTAAGTGCAGGACTTACACTATGAAGTTAGCGATAGCAAATCATTCTAGCGCTACTGAAAAAGCTGCTATGAAAGTACAGTTCGTACAGATGCTCAGAACGCTCAGTCTATATCTCTCTTAGCTCACCCTACGCAAGAGCAGTTGAAGCTAGAGCAGAAAGTTAACCTCGATGAAGAAACTGCATTAAATGCCAACGGCTATGAGCTCTCAACGACCATATTCAAACAGCCTCATTAATTTGAACGCAAAGGCAATCTGAGAATAAGATATAAATACAGAACTTGAGCATTTATGAAGAACTGACGAAAAACGAGAATATTCACGAACACATTCATTGCTCTCTGATCTTTGTATTTATTGTTCTTAGTGATTTTATTTGTACTTAAGTGATTATCATAATCTGTTCATTAAGTGAACTTTATTGTTGAAATCCTCTATTGTTTGAGGTTGTTCTAAAGCTTGGTGCTTTGAGAACAGGGTAGTAACCTTACAGATAGTAAAGGGGAGTGTTTAGAGGGATTCTAAAACTCTGTAAAGGTTGACAGGTGAACCTGTGTTCGTAAAACCTGTGGTTAGTGGAACCCAACGAGGTGTTGGAGAACTGGACGTAGGCAGTGTTGGCCGAACCAGTATATAAAGTCTGTGTTGTAAAAATTAGTTTGTTAATTTTCAAGAGCACAATTCACCCCCCTCTTGTGCGCTTGTCATTCTCATGTGGTATCAGAGCGGGTCTTATTTGTGTGATTCCAACGAATCTGAGAAGTAAAGATCATTATGGCATCGCTTGAAAATATTCTACCTGAGGGAAGTTCCATTAACAAACCTCCCGGCTTCAACAATTCCTAAGCATGTTCCTTACCATCGACCTCCTCCTCTCCCTAAAGAATTTTTCCAGACGCTGGAGGCTGTTTCATCTCAACCCAAAAAGGACACTCCTCCGCCCAGCTAAGTTGAAGTGAATCAACCTCTATAGCACGATGATCTTCGGCTATATGCTAAGTGCTTTGGTCCATCTATATGATATTCTGTCCCTTCTTTATTTGCCGTTAATTTTGGCATGTAGGAAGTTCCATATTGTACAATGTTTAAGGGAGGAAGTCTTGGCTCCCCGACAAGTAGATCAAAATGGAATAACAAGAAAATTTATGGTCTCTTCTACTTTATTTTATAGAGGTGCGATAAGCTTGTGGCTTTGCTATACTCACGCGCCTTGTATTGTGGGCAAAATTCTGATGTGTGGAGAACTTAATAAATTGATTTTTTTGCCTTAAAATGTATATTCATTTGATAGCAAGGGCGTCTTAAAGATTAAATTTTTCTAATGACACGTAACCTATGGAGACAAGACGAGCAATCAAGGAACTCTCCTTTTCATTCACAATCACATACGACAACAACCCACTCAACCCTCGTCAAGGTTCACTCGATAATTTTTTTTTCTTTTTTTTGTTTTGTTTTTTCCCTAATTCATAAAGTTAAAATTGGAAATTAAAATTGCTCAGGTATGTTGCATGGGTAAAGGATTGAACAGAAGATAAGTAATGGAGACAGAAAAGGAAAAGGAAAAGACTTGCCAATTAATTGCCAAAAACAGGGGTGAAAGAATCCTCACAGTTGTAGAGGAAAAGAGGCCACGAAAAGGGAGCAACAAAATGAAGAACATAGTCAATATATATATGATGATAGATTAAATGATGAAGTATCAACAGAAATCAGTTCGAAAAAAAGTATCAACAGAAAGAGTTCAACTGGAAAAGCTCTCTTTTCTTTTCTTTTATTTTTTAAATTTTTTCATGGTAATAATTACATTCATAAAACCTCAGGCATGAATTAGTGAGTAGATGTCCGGATGAAGTGTTTGTGCTAATGGAGTATATGCTAGTTTCTTTTATCCAGATGACACGAATATCCCATCTATGGATGATTTAGTATCTTATTTAATGAGATGGATTGGATGTTGGAAGGTTGATGAGGAAATCTAATTTGGGAACTGGAATCTATAAATGCTGTTAATTTGACTAGGAACGTGTATATGATGTATATGGTTTTCTTTAATTATCATTATATTATAGGCTGTTCTTTTTCTATCATAGTATAATTGTGTTTAATTATCATGTTAGCGTTGGTTACCTTATTCTAATCATTTTTTAACATGGGTTTTCTATAGATTAAGCTGAATTCTTTTTTTAACCATGATAATTTATATTTGTAATTAGAAGTCTCTTTCTATTATGGTTAGACTATTGAAATTTTAAGTTTAAGAAAATATCTTTCTAACTATGTCACTACTTTATTAGCCATTTCCTTTTTCTAACATATAGTCCTTAAGTTGTTTCGAAATTGGTTAATTGATATTTTCCCATTTATTATTGATTTAGGGTATATTTAGAATATATTTGGGGAGTCATCAATGCTAATTAAGGGCATGTTAAAGGCTTTTGAGAGAAAATTGGGTACATGAGCTTAATTTGATAATTTTTGAGAAAAATATGATAAGTTATTAAAAATTTAATTGGCATGATTTCCTCATATTTATATATGTTTGAATAAGTAAATATGGATATTCTAAGCAAGGAAGGAGAAGAAGATCAAAGGAAAAGAGTGGAGCCAGTTGAAGCTCATTCATGGAAAATAGCTGAAAATTGTTTCTAGTGTCGCGACATTGTGCGAAAAACCCTAAAATGCTTGGCATCAATTTTTATCCTTTTTTAAACACTTATGCCATGAAAATTGAAAGACTCTCGGCCCTTTTTTCACTCTAAAACCCATAGAAACGATTAAATTCATCGGTGCACACAACTACGGAGCTATAGTTCGCAAAATTTGAGCTTGAGAAGAGAAATTAGAAGAGATTCTTGCCCTATAGTAGTAGACTTTTCAAGTTTTTATCAATTCTTTATTACTTTTGTGAATTGGATATGAGATTTTTTTGCATTTGTTGTTTTAATCCATTCATGAGTAGATAAAATGTTTATTCTAAGATTGATTCAAACCTTGTATGGATCGAAATCTAATTTATTTCTTTTTTTTAGTAATTGATGACTATTTGTATTGATTTACCTTATTCCTAATGCCACTAGTTGATTGGCCACCTTTTAGAGTGATGTTTCATATAAATTATGCTCGAGAGAGATAGTTTGTGTGTAGAATTTAGGTAAATCGGACTAGACTTAGAGTTTAAATCAACTAACGGATAGTTTGTTGGTAGAATAGAGATATATCTATCGACTTAGTATTGTTAGATTAAGGTTGGATTTTAAGGAATACTTTCATTAATTTGTAACAAGAGATTAAGCAATTTTAATGAGAAGTATAACTTTGATTTAGACTCAATATAGCGCTTCAAATGCTTTAGAACCATAGGCAAACATAAGTTGTAATTTAAAAACTAAATGAAGGGAACATTAATTAGAGTTCATGAAATACAATGATGAGAAGTAATCCTAGGCTTAGTTCATTGATAAAATAAATCTTTCTTGTGTGAATTTTTATCTTAAAATAGCTTTCAAGCCTGCTTTCCATAAAAATTTGATTCGTTCAACTTGACTGAATTCATTAGCCTATTGTTTGATTGATATTTTAAAACAAATCTCCGTGGGAACGATAATTTTTATACTACCCGTGATTCGTATTCTTGCTAACGAACATTAATAGAGTTTTAATGTGTACTTAAAAGTGTATATATTTAGAAGATCAAATGTTACATTCGTAGTAGTTGACCTACTTGTTTGTGGTACTTTACCCACTTGTTCACTCAAGTTTGCCATGAAATAATGAACTATTTTCACATTTACATAAAGACCATTCAAATACAAAATTACCTTTTCAAATACAACTATAAACCTCTAAAACATTTCATTTACCTATTACCATCCAAAAAACCTAATGGATGCTATATTTACATCATCATTATAGTCTATACACATCAGTCCAATTGATTGATTATGCCACTTCCAATGATACAACAAAAAAGCAAAACATATCCCTTCAATACAAATTGATATAGCTCTTTCTGGCTCCCTTGGTCCATTCCAACTCATCTAAAATAGCCTTTTTAGCTATATTGTTTTCATGAGTCATGAGCCACCATACCAAATTCGGCCCCAGCTCCTTCATAAGTTTTTACCCCATAATAATAAGTCATTTCAAGCAAAGTAATCGTTAATCCATTTTAACAATAAAACTTACAGGTGTGATATTTGTTAACTCCAACTATGGCCATTTCATTTTATAATTGATCACATGTAACCCTCAATCATGACTACAAATCCTACATTAAGCAACTTCTCAAATCTTGTTTGTTTAACCCTTCTCTTAAGGCATCTATCATCATTAATGAACTCAGCCAACTCCTTCGTCTTGTTTGAAGAGCATCTTGTGTTGAAGAGTGGGACATATTTCTTATTCTCTATATCTATTTTATAATTTCTCCTCAAACTTTACAAATCAATGCATCATAATCATTATTGGAACAAATCATCATGAACATACAATTTACCATTATATTTGATTTCTTGACCAAATTAAACTTTCAATTTTAACATCATCGTTAATGCAGTAATTTATGCCTCATACAAAAACTGAGCAAAATATAACCTCATTCCTAATGTTGCACCACATCAAATACAAACTTTAAAAACAAAGTCAAATCATTGAAAGCCACAATTCACACATTTCATTGATTATTTTCTACATTTGATGGTAAGAGCAATTTTGTCATGTCATTAAATTCTAATTGATAATAAACATCATGATAAAGACATTACAATATTTACAAGAAAAGGAAAACATTTGCCAACATGTATAAACTGCCCACATATTACACAAGGGAGACTAAGACAATGAACTTATTCCACAACCGGATATAAAGGGTGATTTGGTGGCTATTCCTCATGTATCCGTGATACAGAACACGTCTTAACATTGACATCCAACTCTGGGTGTGTTTGGATGGACTTCTGAAAAAGTGACTTATAGATAAGTCAAACTGAAAATAAGTTAGATTGTGTAATGAGATTTATGTTTAGATGAGCTGTTAAAAAAATGACTTATAAGTCATAAGTCATATTGTGTAATGAGATGTATGTTTGGATGGACTTTTGAAAAAGTGATTTATGTTTGGGTTAGTTGTGATTTGATGTGTAAAATAAGTTAGAATTGTGGGGTCCACCAAAAAAGTGACTTATAAGTCATAAGTCATAAGTCATAAGTTGAAAAAAAGAACTTATACTTATTTTAACTTATAAGTTATAAGTTACTTATTTTTATAAGTCGAGACAAACATACTCAAAACAACTTTTTTGAAAATAAGTACTTATTTTTTAAAATAAGGACTTATTTGGCTAGAATAAGTCCAGCCAAACAAGCCCTCTGTCAAATACCTTGCATGAACTTATGAAACAATAATGAGCCTGTTTTCCCCTAACTTAAAATCCTAATGCTGCTAAACTTGACCCTTCATTTCCTTCTTCTAAATTTTTAATAGGTCCTATTCTTAACCTTTTGTGTCACTGGAAGGAATTCTACAACTTATGCAAAGATTTTAGCCTGGGTTAAACTTTGACATAATTTAGTTTTTAAATAAATGATTTCACCAATTAATGTACGCAGGCATATTTTCTGAATTTTGTATATAAGGATGCCAGTTCTCCCCCCAATAAGCCATGATCCATATAGACTCTTCAACAAGTACGATTGAAGCACAAATAAAGAAAAAAAATTTTAAATAGTGCCGCTCCTTCCTAGTTTCAACTTTCCAATTCATGCTGGACTCCAGGATGAACATGATTAAACATTGACAAAATTTAAAACAAAAACAAAAAGGCATAATGATCATAGAAGTTACCTTCTGATTTATGGGTTTTTTATTTATGGGTTGAGACAAGAAGGGTGGGTTTCGATTTGTTCCATGGGTTTCGCTCTATGCCGTGGATTTGTGGGTTGAGAAGGGTGTGTTTCGATTTGTACCATGGGTTTTGATTTTAGATGGGTTTCACTTTCCCTTCTTATCTTCCTAATAGATAAAAGATTAATATGGTTTTTTGTCTTGTCAATTTAAGTTCACTTCCCTCCTCTCTACAAGACTTATTAAGTGATATTTCAAAATTTTCTAGTCCTTCTTTTAAACTAATTAGTTACAAGAGTCCTTAACTGAAATTCTCCCTTTAAAATATGGACAAGACTTGGCTAATGAAGTGTCACTCTCATGGTAGACACCAACATTGTTGGCTCTTTAACATGATCTTTTTTCCACAACCACTTCAAAGAAAATAATCCGCGTGAAAATTTGCTGTGCAATATTAATAGAAAGTTATGATCATGAAGTCCTTCACGCGGTATGACAATTTCAAGGTGGTTCAAAGAATATGAGAGTTTCATCCTCATAAGTAGAGTATTGTACATTTCACAATTTATATACAATGATGATGATTTAAAATTTAATTTTCTTTATAAAATTAATTATAAGTAAAAATAAGCAATAACAGGTTTTTCATTATTCATAATGTTATCTTTCATGTTTTATATTTAGTTTTGCTTATGCGTTCCTGACGAAATTAACTGATAAAAGATCAGGATAGTTGGGATGACCTATTTCAAGACCAGATGATGCACCGTTGATTTCCCCCAAAGTTAAAATAAAATTAAAAAGTGTCGCTGTTCTGTGATTTCCCCTGGTCTTTCCAAGTAATTAAGGCAGTGATTTGGATTTTTTTTCTGTCAACGTAAAGGCTAGCGGTCCCATAACTATATAACGTCAAATCGTCAAAGTTTGGCCACTGGTCCTTTATTTTTTTGGGGTCAAAATCTATGAAGTTTCTCACACGATCTGAAAAGTTAAGTCCTTATATGTATTGATAACCACTAATCTAATTCAATTTAGATGGATAAGGGTTTCAATTTAATTTGATGATTTAAAGGTGATTGGCTGTAATTAATTCTCTTTTATAGCACCTAGTATTAATTCTCCCTTATATATTGGTTAGTGTTGCGTTCTTCCTTACTACTCATTTGATCCTATTTACATGGTATTTTCAACATATCTTTCACACAGAAGAAAAATCTTAAACCTCATTAACTCTGCTTTAAAATTTAATAATTTTTTAATTTTACCCTTATTTAATATCCACTACATCACATGAGAACAAAGTCAACATATAATAAATGAAGGGTAAAATTATACATTCATATGAAAAAATTAATAATATGACTTATAAATAGAACCAAATCTCTGCCCTATAAACAGTGCTAGATTAATATCTCTCATTGAGTCAATATATAATGAGGCGAGAGCAGTTCAATCCTAACGCATCTTAGGCTGTTAATAGTTGGCCTTGTGGACCTTGTTTCCTCATATTGATATCTCTATATCCACAAAACAAGGATGAAGGTATATACGACGTTTGTTGTTGGTTGCCTTGTGCTTTTAGTGCATTTTTGTGTTGGAAACACAAGTGTGAAGTGCAGAGACAATGAAAGACTCTCACTTCTGTCTTTCAAACGTGCCCTTAAAGATCCCTATCCCGATTATGGCGAATGCATCTCTGAATGGGGAAATGAAAAGAACCAGACAGACTGTTGCAGATCATGGGGAGGTATTTTCTGTGAAAACCGAACAGGCCATGTTGTTGAACTCTCTCTTGGTGGCTGCAATTTGGAAGGTACTATCTCTCCATCATTGGCTAAATTGCATCATTTGACTCGTCTGGACCTTCGTGGCACTAATTTCACTCCATACCAATTCCCAACCTTCATTCTTTCTTTCAAGAAATTGCAATTTCTCTCTCTCTGTGCTACAAATTTGAGAGGAAATATACCTCTCCAACTGGGATATCATTTGCCCCAGTTGCAAATACTAGACCTTTCAGGAAACCAGCTTGAAGGTGGCCTACCAAAATCCTTGGCTTTATGTAGTTTAACTGATTTAACTCTAAGTAACAATTTTTTGAGTGGCCAATTAGATGAATTTCTTGCCTTATTCAACCACTGCGCCAACATATCACTGCAAAACCTTGATTTATCTCATAATCGATTCACAGGATCAGTACCAAACCTTTCACGTTTCTCATTTTTGGAAACTTTAGATCTCTTCAACAATCAACTCAATGGAACTCTAAATGATGGCATTGGATTGTTGTCAAAGCTAACGAGTTTAGCCATTGATCAAAATTTCCTGCATGGTGTCATATCTGAAACTCATTTCTTGACACTTTCTCAACTAGAATACTTGGACTTGTCTTTCAATAATCTCACATTTAAAATCAGTCCCAGTTGGGTTCCCCCTTTTCAGTTAGACTACATCGGTTTAGCATCATGTAAATTGGGCCCTGACTTTCCAAATTGGCTTCGAAATCAACAGTCATGTTATAACTTTGATGTTTCAAATGCTGGAATTTCTAGCACAGTGCCAAGCTGGTTTTGGGATTTGCCAAATGTTGATGTGGTGAACCTTTCACACAACCAAATTATTGGGGAAATGCAAGATTTTCGAGTCCGAAAAGATTTTCTCATCATGGATTTCAGCTCAAATTTGTTTCAAGGCTCAATTCCATCAAGTTTATCACAAAATGTAGCAATATTATTGGATTTATCTAACAATAAATTCACAGATGCTAGTGATTTGTTATGTCCGAAGAGGAATGTGACAATACGTTTTTTAGATGTCTCAAACAATCAATTATCTGGAGTGCTTCCAGATTGTTGGGAATATTTTATAACATTTGTCTTTCTTGATGTTGCAAACAATAGCCTCTTTGGGAAAATTCCAACATCAATGGGTTCATTAATAGACATACAATCCTTACATTTAGGATTCAATAAATTTTCTGGTGAAATACCTTTTTCTCTGAATAAATGTACAGAGCTGGTGGATTTTGATGCTGCTGGAAACGATCTTTCGGGATTAATTCCAAGTTGGATTGGGGATGAACTTAAGAATCTAAGTGTCCTCATTTTGAGATCCAACAAGTTCTTTGGGAGTTTGCCATCCAATATCTGTAATCTCCCTCACCTTCAAATCCTTGATCTTTCTATGAATAATATCTATGGAAGTTTGCCAAAATGTATAAACCATCTGTCTGCTTTGGCAAATCATACGAATTCTTTTGCAACAATAAGGTTTGATTTTGATCCTGATGACACTCCATATGATCACATTTCACTCCCTGTCTCAATAGAGGATATCGCTACACTAATATGGAAAGGTAAGATGTCCAAATATCAAAGTACATTGGGATTAGTCAAAAGTATTGATCTCTCTAGTAACATGTTAATGGGAGAAATTCCAAGTGAATTGATGAATCTTGTTGGATTGGTTTCCTTAAACATTTCAAGAAATATGCTTAGCGGACAAATCCCTACCACCATTGGACAACTGAAGTTACTTGACTTTCTTGACATGTCAAGGAACAGCTTGTCAGGACACATTCCTTCACAACTTTCACAAATAGATCGTCTTGGTGTAATGGATTTATCATACAACAATTTGTCAGGAGAAATTCCACATGGCACTCAACTTCAAAGTTTTGATCCTTCCACTTACGAGGGAAATGCTTATCTATGTGGTGCTCCCCTTCCAAAATGTCCCACAATGCCAACTCAAGACCATCCCAATGATGAAGGTTCTGAAGAAGATAATCAATTTTTCAGTCGAGGTTTCTTCATCAGCTTGTCGATCGGATTTGTCACAGGATTTTGGGGAATTTGCAGCTTCATATTTCTCAACAAATCCTTCAGATACGCCTATTTTAGGTTTGTGAATGACATATATGACAAAGTGTACGTGGTCGTTGCTGTACATGTGGCCAAATTGCGGAGGTGGAAGAGAGTTTCAAGTTGAAGGTGATTAATAATAAATGTCATTCTCTACGAAATGGTCCCTTTTTCTTTTCTTTTCTTTTTATTTTTGGCAGTAAATTGATAACTATCACTTCTCACGTATGATTGGTATACCACGATGTTAAGATATATAATCTTTCGTAGAGAATCACTCCCCACCCCCCCCCCCCCCCCAAAAAAAAATAGTATTGCAAAAGCTAAATATATTTTTTTGACATTCGAATAAAAAAATGTATATTATGTCGCTAGCAAGTTGATTTAATTTGTTCTACAAATTATGTAGTTCTTGCCTGTAGGTGCTGCTGCTGTACAAGGTTGCCTGGTCAGCTGCTTATTTCATCTTTCAGTGGAGCTACAAATAAAGCATTGACTTCATGGATCTGTTGTATTAAATTGCCATCAGTTTAGAGTGTTTTTCTTTCTGGGGTTACTTAGAGAGATGATTATATTGTTGGATGCTTTCATATTTTAATTTGGAGATTAGTTGGCAAAAATAATTATACTGTAAAATAATTAATTAAATGAATGTATGTGTTATGGAGGTCAATATATGAGATGAGTTTGAGATTTATCTGGCAAAAAAATTGAGTTTGAGATTTAGTTGTTAGATATTATTTTTTGCTTCAATATCTCTAATTCAGTAATAATAGCATTATTTTGGGTCTAACCTAACAAATTTATGAGATACAATCATGCATAAGCATCTGCTTCACAAAATGGAAAAATGACAGAAAAATACTTTTGAATTTCAAAATCACAATAACTATTTTAATATAGGTATTAACAACTAAACAACTGATCATTTTAGGATTTTAAATTTAGAATGTATTTTTTTATCATTTTCTCATTAAAAAATGTCTCTTTTCTGTGATTAAATTCTTCCAAAAAGGTTAGCTGTCCCATGACTACATAAAGTCAAGTCGTCAAAGTTTGGCCACTGGTCGCTTATTTATTTATATATATATATATATATATATATATTTTTGGGTCAAAGTCTGAAGTTTCTTACACGTCTGAAAAGTTAGGTCTTTTACAAAGTCTTCATAATCTTTCTTACGGCAATTATTTTCTTTTTACTAAATTGTTTTGCGGGAAATTAATTACAGAAAGGAATTTAATTAAGATAAGGTTCTACAAAATCTCCTAATTGAGTTGAGGTCCCATAAAATACCTTAATTAAACTGAGGTCTCTGGTTTAGCCAAAAAAATTGTCACCGTCTACCCAAAAATTATTATCATCTGGTCAAAAGTTGTTCGTGATAAAAAATTTATAACAGTTGTAAATAATGCTCATAATGTTACATTTTTTGTTCCTAACATGTTCTGAACAGAAAATAACAATTTTTTGAGCATTAATAACAACATTATAAGTAGGGGTGGAAATAGGTTAGGCTTATGTAGGCTTCAACTAAATAGGCCTAGGCCTGATTACAAATGTAAAACTTAAGTCTGGGCCTGAGCCTATATGTAAGTTTATTTTTAGGCCTGAGCTTGAGCCTTCAAAAGGCCTGACTAGGCCTGAAAGCCTATTTAAAAGCCTACTTAAAATGTAGACTCTTAAATAAGCTTAAAAGTTTATACTTATAATTCCATATATTACCCTTTAAACGTATTAAAATACATATGTATATCTCAAAAAGATTTTATGATTATAAAACTAGATAAGTTGGTCATGTTATAATTAATTTATATAATTTATTTTATATTATATATCATAATAGAAAATACAAAATAGTTAAATAGGCTAGGCCTGTAGGCTTGTAGGCCAGGTGAAGAGCTCACCGAATGGGATAAATTCGGAGTAGTGCTGCCTCGGGCCCTCTCTTCAAGAAACTTAGGGACCAAGGGGATAGTGGGAGCTACCCCAAGTATCGTTCTCTTGAGGAGCCTAAAATGCAAATGATAACCTAATAGCTAGATGCAAACTTGACAAAGCGGGTAAAACATTTTACTGTTGATTTTAGGTATAAACTTTGTGTAAAAAGTGTTGTATGTTCAAGAAAGAATTGAGATTGGATTTAAGCGGGAGATTTGGATTAAAAGGGATAATTATTCTTGGTAAATGGAACTTTTGGGAATCATTGCTTCAAAAATTAATTGGGAGTAAAAAGTGGTCAATTTCTAAAGAACCCTAGAGGAACCCCTCTAGGCTAGGCTTAGGTTAATTTAACAAACGCCGGAACCCCGCACGTTAATTAACTTAACCTAAGTTGATTAAGCACTTGACCCAATTAAATCTATTAATCGCAAGGGACTATTAATCCTACAACCAGAACCCCGAATTGCAACCAAATTAGCCTATTAATTCCAATTTATTGGTGGAACCCCATCCAATAACTTGAACCCAATAGGTTGAAGTCCAATGACACTCAAGCAATTAATAGATTTACTTGCCAATTTCTAAACATAAATACTTGACACCATGATCCACTAAACAAGAACCCTCATTTAGCACAAGATTTTAACAAGAAAACATATATTGAATGATGAACCCATACAAATAAAATATGCTCAAGTCAATAAGCTCAATGTCAAGCATCCATACAAAGAAAATAAACAAGATAAATTGTTTCTACCATTCTCATACAAAGATATAAATGAGAATCACATCCAAATACATATAACAATTCCTAGAACCCTAGAAAAATTGAAATACATATAAGGAAGAGAGAATGGAGAACAACACTCCTCTTTGAAGCTTCAAGCTCATCCCTAGAGCTCCATCACCAAGAATAGAAGAGCTTAGTTGCTGCTCTTCATGGGAGAAACAACAACCAAGGTGGAAGGAAGGGTGGAAGCCATGGATGTTGGGTGGAGAAGAGGGTGGAAGATGAAGATGAGATGAGAGAGTTGAGAGGATTAGGGTTTTGGAGGATGTGTGGTGAACCAAATCTCACTTCTAGGGTTTAGATTTAAGTATTTATAGGTCCCCCAAGTCGGGTCTAATAGTGGGTATTAAGTTGGATCCGAAACAAAGGCCCAAAACGCGAACTGAAAAATTCTGCAGAACAGCGTCTCGCCGTCCCCTGGCCGCGGCGAGGTGCATTGCTCTCTGGACATCTTCTAGCTTTCTCGCCGTGGGCTCGCCACGGCGAGCTCATGTCTTCTCTGCCAAATTAGGCCTTCCTCGCCGTCTGTCTCGCCGCGGCGAGGTGCCTTCAGTTCTGCGTCTTTGTTTGACCTTTTTCTTCTTCCCGGGTCCAATCTTTTAGTCCTGAGCGACCCTGCAAGTGGAAACAAGACTAAACAAGGATCAAATAGCCCTATAAACCAATTCATACAAATTAATCTACAATTATGGCTAATTAACCCTAATCTAACACTAATTTCACCTAAGAGTCTAAGTTCTACATTAGGCATTATCGGACCAATATCGCATCTCAATCATGTTAATTGCCTCAAATTAGGCATATAAAAACCATACAAATCAGAGATTTGTCACCAGGCCTTACGAAAAAAGGCCTGGCCTGTTTATTTAAATAAGCTTAACAATAGGTCTGATTATAAGCCTGACCTATTTACTAAATAGGCTAGGCTTATTGTAGGCTAGGCCGTAGGCCCCTGATAAGGGGCCTGGCCTATTCCTACCCCTAATTATGAGCATCATTTATAACTGTTATAAAGTATTGGTCACTCACAACTTTGACTAAACTATAACAACTTTTTTGGTTTTTCTATCAACATTATGAGCATTAATCACAAGTTTTTAAACTCTTGATCACTAACAACTTTTGGTCAAACAATTAACTTTCTAGCCATAACTAAGGACCTGATTATCATATGTGATTTTGTGGGACCTCGGTATAATAAAGGGATTTTGTATGACCTCATCTTAATTAAATTCTGAGACCTGTAATTAATTTTTCCAATTTTTTATGCCATTGAAAGTCCTCTTGCCTTGTATCCATTTGGATCTCCGCAATTTAAATTTGCTGATTACATGCATGTAGAGGCTCATTATATATATATAGAGAGAGAGAACACACAATTTTTTAAAATATTAATATTTATTAAAAATACCAATTATAAGAAAAAGATTGTATACTTATATAATACTCCTCTCGTCCTATTTATATCGCAGAGAGAAAATGTTTTATTAAATTCTATTTATATAACATGTCATTAAATTTTATGTGTAACTATATTATTTAACCCTTCTATTATTATATGATGACATTATTTTTATGTGGAGTAGTGGATATTAAATATGGGTAAAATTGGAAAGGTATCAAATTATTTTAAAGTAAAATTAACGTTGAAATATGGAGTTTACCTCTATGCTTCTTTAAGCTATAGAAGGACCCAGTCAGACTTTTTTTTTTTTGGTTACTAGGGCAGTTTTTAGGGCCTTTGGCCCCCCCTCGATTCCCCCCGGTATCCAGCGCCTTTTCCTGAGTCCTATTGGCCTTACCACTGGCCTGGTAACCCGGGGCAACTGACTAATCCGGAGCGGGGACAGATTTTTAGGCACGCCCATGTAAGGTGCTTTGCACCAAAGGCGGTAAATCCCCTCCCAACAAGCGTGGCTCCAGGAATCGAACTCGCGTTCGCCTGGGGAATGCAGGTGCCAATTACCACTGCACCCAACGCTTGTTGGTGACCCAGTCAGACTTTTTTCCTTTTAAGATGCTCCTTGTCCCAACACGTCATTGGTACGGAAATGTCAGCTTGTTATTTGGCACAGGATTTTGGGGAATTTGCAGCGTAATATTTCTCAACAAACTGTGGGAACGTTCAAAGTGGTTGTTCTATTGAAAAATCCAAATCACGGACTTACTTGGAAAGTCTTGGCCAAGCTTCATGTTCTTTTTGAAAGAATTTATTGATCAAAGATTTCTTATGTTCTTTTTTCTTTCATTTTTCAAGCCAGCAGACTATAGACATTTTGGTAGAATTACCACAAGGTGTTGTTTAATGTTTTACTCTATATTGTTCTCCTCCGTTATTAAATACTACTTGTTCTTCCTTCACTCACACATGACACATCCCAATTTGTTATGGAACATTTTAGGGGTCAGTTTGGTATGAGGGAAGGGGAGGGGCCGAAGAAAAAATTTTCAGTTAGATTTAAAAAAAAAAAAAAACTAGAGAAGTGGAGTTAAAAATTTTTAATTATCTTTTCTTACTCTTTCATCTTATAATATTTACTATTTGTTTAAAAATTACAACTCATTCTTCAATTTTTCTAAATTCACCTCACAAATATTTGCACTCTCCTCCCTTCCAAATCCCGCATACCAAATAAGCCCTAAAGGGTATGGTTAGGCTCAAAATAATTATGAGTGATGAATTAGAGAGATATTGAAGCTGAAAACAATATCTGGTAATTAAGTGAACCTCAAACTCACAACCATTAATATAATTAATCAACATGCACCATGCATTTAATGAATTATTTTACTGTACAATCATATACTTTTTGCAAAATATACCCGAAAAATATGAGAGCATTCAACAATTATTCTTCTAAGTAACCAAGCAAATTGCAAACACTCACTTTAATGGCAATGTTATACAACAAAAAGATGAAGTAAATGCCTTATTTGTAATTCAACTGAAAGATGAAATCAGCTGATCATCAGGCAACTTTATGCAGCAGCTGCACCTCCAGGCAAGAAATACATAATCTATGGAGCAAATTAAATCAATTTTGTTAGCCAGAAAAAACAGATTTAAAAAAAATGAAATTCCTTAGAAAGAAAACCTTAACATGGGTATAGGAAGTTCTATTTTATAACTGGATTTGAAATACATTTTCCTGCTGTCAATTAACCATAAGAGGAAGCTGGTGTGTGGGTGTGTGATGAAGATATAACAAAAAGATATTTAGGTTTTCAGACAAAAAAGCTATACTGAAAAAGCTATGAGTGTTTGTCTGACTTAACTGAAACCTAGGTTTTGACATTTAAAAGCTATTCTGAAAAAGCTGAGAGTGTTTGTCTACCCAGATTTTGAAACCTAGGTTTGGCCCAAAAAAACACTTTTTTTAAGTTTGCCAAACATGCACTTAATGGGACCTAATCTTAATTATTTATCTTCCATGGGACTTCTGAGAGTACTGGCTGTCACCCAAGAGGGGGGTGAATTGGGTGATAGGCTATAATTAAAATCCTTTTTGATTTCTTTAAGCTCTTACTGAGAATATTTCAAAATATGAAATGGACTGACAGATATAAAAGGATAGATTGGAAATTAAGAGAGTTTAGGGAAGAGATAATGCACACAAGATTTATCCTGGTTCGGTCAACCCAGACCTACATCCAGTCCTCAGGCTCCACCTGAGATTTCCACTACCCTCTTGTTTAATCCTGGCACAAGGGAAGCCTACCACAGGTTTTATGAACACAGGTTCACCTGCCAACCTTTACAGAGTTTTAGAATCTCTCTAAACACTCCCCCTTACTACCTGTAAGGTTACCACCCAGTTCACAAAGCACCAGGCTAAGGAACTACCTTAAACAAAAGAGGATTTTAATAATAGGGTTCACTCAATGAACAGATTGTGATAAACACTTAAGTACAATGAGGTGTAAGAAGAAATACAACTAGAGCTTAAGGATCTGAGCAATGTATTTCTCTAGCTCTTCTATTCAAACATTCTCAATCTAAGAAATTTGCGATTCTGTATAAGGCTCTGTTCATCTCTTGTTTTCGTTCGTTGATCGTTCGTCACTTTTTGGAAGCAAATCTTGTTGTATTTATAACTCCATAGATTGCCTTTTTAATAGTCTTCATATGGCCGTTAGAAAATAGACGTTGGGAACTCTTAGCCGTTGGACATTCAGCTTTTGATCTAGTCTTTGACTGTTCATGCGTAGAGTAGGTTAGCCTGAGTGATCTGCACACCTGTACTTTTATAGCAGCTTTTCAGTAGCGCTAGCATGCTCTGCTATCGCTAACTTGTCAAAGTAAAACCTGCACTTAGGCTGTTAGCTGAAACAAATATTCATGCAGCAAATATTATCGATAGGATACTTCATTAGCTCAGTATATCTGCTAGAATATTTTCAAGGTATTCTCTATCGATGACTAATTCCATTATCGCTAGATGACACTGATAGGGATATTTAAAGACACTTCAGACATCCTACTATCGCTAGATAGAATTGATAGCGCTAGCAACCATGTTAGCTCTATTTGACTCATTAGCTTTCAGGCACTAGCTATCTGAATGATTATCTATCTGAAGCACTTATGGTTATCGATAGCTTAACCTGTTATCGCTAGCTGATTTCTTTTGCTCAAGGACTTGGTTTATATTTCTGCTAGCTGAGTTATCAATGAGCTTCTAGCGATAGATTCTTTCTTTAGCGATAGAGAATGACTTAGCGATAGATAATGACTTTGATATTTCTAAGTCTTCACTCGCTATTCCTTTCTATCTATTAGCTTATACAGATATACTTAGCAGTATAGATTTTCATTCTTATTGTTCTGCTAAGTTTATTATTTCTCATTAGCGATATTCTTCCATAGGTCAGTCTTCATCAAAACTTAAGATTCTAACAACTTCAAATTAATTTCCCCGTTAAATAATAAGAGTTTGGATGATTGTTATGAGAATGAATTTTATATTTGTAAATTACTAAAAAAGACATAAGGTTAATGTGTTGGGATAGAGAGGGGATAATGGAATTTTTGGTGTATCATTATAACATGTGTAATGATGGCATATTTCTAACTCGGACTTGGTGTAAAATCATAAAATTTCAGCTTTTTCAAAACCCAGGTTTTAGCCTCTAAAACCTAGGTTTGGTTTAGAAAAGTGCTTTTCTAATAATAATCACCTTCAAGTTGAAACTCTCCTCCACCTGCACAATTTGGTCACGTTTAGCAATGACCACGTACACTTTGTCATATATGTCTGTCATTAACGTAAAATAGGCTGACAAATCCCATGATTTGCACACATTTCATATCATTTTGGAGTTTTTAATCATGTTATTTGGTATTATGCATATATTGTGAAGAAATTAGGTTCTAGAGTAATTACATGCACTTAGTGGTAAAAAATGACATTTTTGGAATGTTTTCGTAATTATTCTTGATTTGAATGTTTATTAGGAGCTATTCATATTTCTTTATGTTATTTTATATTGTAGGACACTTGAGAAGGGAAGAAATTGGGGTTAGAAGCGGAAATTTCAAGAAAAAAATTCAAAATACAAGTTTCTGAGTAATTTGTGAAAATTACAGAAAATGACCCAAAAATTTCTCAAAATTACATAAAAGCCCCAAAGTTAGCAATGTGCTCGTCGTAGCAAGCGCATAGCGAACGTGAGGCAGAGAATATTGTCACTCACTGTGTGTTAGCCGCGACAAGCCCAAGAGTATCAATCTGCACCATAACCATACTCTTGCAGAAACAACAGATTTCAAGAACTTATGCCAAAAGTAATCATGATATGACACTATGCCCCTGTCTACAATCAGGATAGCAATTTCCCCTCTGTCTACAATCAGAATGGGGAGCAGTCTCTGTCTACAATCAGGACGACCGATGGTCCCTGTCTACAATCAAGATGACCAGTACAGCTAACCGCTCGGTTGGCCTACCGAGGGTTTACATCGTGCGATGGTACGATTCAATGTCATGAAGCAATAATAACAACACAATGACTCTCAATTATTTCTCAATACCCCTATCAATGCAATCCATACGTCACATATCAACTCAACTAAGAACCAGCCAGGATACCATGTATTTATATATTAAAACCATTCTCATTATTGTCGTTGTATTAAAATAGTTATAACTTCAAAGGCATCCATGTTCGGTTACCGCAAGTGCATGGGTCGCGCCAAGTAATAAAGTGATAAGAAAAGTATCGTTCCCACAGGGATTTAGTTACAAATGCGATCAAGCAGAAGGCTTAGTGTATTAAATTAAGTTGAGCCAAACAAAGTTTTGGTTTGAAGAGTAACATGTAAAGATAAGTCACTAAAAGGTTGCTTCTTTTTAAGATTTTTAGTTTAAAGGGTTTGAAACAAGAAAAATGACTTAGAAACACTTAACAAATTAGTTAAGAAAGCCTAGGGTTACCTCTCCCCATTTAACTTCATGACCTAATAAATTCCTTCCCTTTTTAGTACCCAATGAATTTAATGCGTGAGTTCAAGGTTCAATTTCATTTGAAAAAGCTCTCTCAAGTCAAAATCAAATTTTTACTTGCATTAATTGCACAATCTCTTGCCACAATTAATGCTAGTCATAAATGCTCCACCAACCTCATATGAACAATGTTAGGTTAGTAATTATATCTCTATATTACCAACTAACCATCCATTTAAACCCATAAATTTCAAGTCTAACATGATTTCACCCAAGTTCTAAAACAAAATATACTCTCTCAAGTCATACCTCATTTAACACATCAAGTGGTGATCAAGCACTTGTATATTCTAAAGCAAGATGAAAATCCACACATAAACATTAATTAAATACATCAAGGGAAGGAAATACAATGTTCAATCCATCAAATGGTTCAAAGTAACCCTAGAAAAGGGATTTAGTTACACATAAGTAAATAAGAAACAAACAATGGAAATTAAAAGAAGAGTCATGACAGAAAATAGAGAAGAAGGAAGAAGAAAAGAAACCAAGATCACAAACTTGAATCTCTCCAAGATTCTCCAAGCTTCCTAGCTCTTCCCCACTCTCCTTTCAAGCTCCAAAATGTCCCAAATGATGCCTTCAATGCGTTCTACCCGTCTCTGCTCGAAATCAATGCTTTTATCTTCTTCAGACAGCTTAATTTAAGTAAAACGCACAGCTTCAGACATTTTCACCATGACCTCGCTGCGGCGAAGTCATGGCGAAAGAGTGTGGCATCCAGAGAAAACATCCACTCGCCGCGGCGAGATCACTTTGCTCCTGGTCTCTTGTTTTTCTTCCCGCTCATTCTTCATTTCCAGAGCCACTTGTGTCTTTTTGACTTTCTCACTTTATCACCTCTTCCTATACGAGACGGAAAGAGGGTGATAAGCTCCTAAATTTCACATATTTCATCACATATTTCCCCATTTGTGTATATATTTTTGAAAGTGACGTTTTGAAATGGACATAAAAATTCAAAGAAAATCCTTAATGAAGAAGAAAGCGTTTATGCATGAAATTTAGAGCTTAATGATTCTTTGCTTAAAAATTTGTGTGTGAATGTTATTAAATTGTAAAGCTCATCAACCGTCTTTCTGTCTTGTACAGGAAGAGGTGATAAAGAGAGAAAGCCAAAGAGATACAAGTGGCGCAGGAATGAAGAATGAGTGATGACAAGAAGACAAGGGACCAGAAGCAACGTACGCTCATTTTGAAAACTTTTGGTTGTAAATAATAGGGATACATAGTGATGGAAGAAGACCCTTATTTTTCCCTATTGACAAGTGAGGACATTGTCAATTTTAAGTTTGGGGGTGAGGGTATTATCATTTTGATCATTTTGAAAACTTTTGGTTGTAAATAATAGGGATACATAGTGATGGAAGTATGCAAATGCATTGCCAAACTAAAGTTGTTGCATTTTTTTGATTTGTGACTATGAGCCTGCTTGAAAACGGTGTGAAAGTTCAATGATTGAAATAAGTTGCTTGACTGGATGATAGGTAGAAAATTGGATATGTATGCATTGTATGATATGAATTGTTGTGATATTAGAGCAGGCCTTTTCTTAAATTCCTTTTAGTAAAACTAAGCACGAATGGAGTAAAAGTTAATCTGATGGGTTTTAGGAAGGAAAGTTGTGGTAAATCGGGTTATGTGTTTGTTCTCATTTGATAATTTTAAAAATCTTATTTGGAAGACCTTAATATTCATAGCAAGCTTTATATGATTTTTGACAAATAATAGAGGCAATTCTTAAATGCGATTGGGCCTTTCAAGCTGACCTTGATGATATCTATGCCATTTGATCCCAATTTTTGAGCCTAAAAGAAAAACCAAGATTTTGTCGTTTGCAAACCCAATTAAGATCCTAACCTTTAAGCCTGAAAAACCATAAGAATTATCCTGCTTTGAGATAATGGGATAGGCGGAACACAAGAAATAACAACAAGTATGTAAAAAAAAGGGATATTTATATCCAATAAAGCTTGGTAAGGATCAGCAAAGTTGCTCAAATGAATAGAGAAGTGAATGGGTATCTAAAAAGCACATCAAGTCCATTATCTCAAGGTTTTTGTATATGCCCTTATTCCCTTTCATTTTAAGTACCTTATACCCTGGCCAAGTTACAAGCTGAAAAGTCCTTTTGATTTAAAAATCATATGATGCAAGTTGCAAGTGAAAAGGGAAAAAGAAAAGGGTGGATAAAATTCGAAAAATGAGAGCTTATACATGAGTTGGGTATTGCAAGTGACTTGAATAAGATCCGGAAAATTTTCTTTCAACTCCAACACACACACACGAGCTCAAGGAATTTTTAGAAAGCTTATCTTTAATGTTATGAAGCATTCATCTTGGCATACACACTGTATCTTCTATCAATCGAAAAGGAAAATAGTAACATCTGAGAACAAGCATTTCAGCCAAAGTAAAGTGAGCTTATAAGCAAAGTGCATAAATTTTCAAACATTGCTTGAGGACAAGCAAGAACTCAAGTTTGGGGGAGTGATAAGCTCCTAAATTTCACATATTTCATCACATATTTCCCCATTTGTGTATATATTTTTGAAAGTGACGTTTTGAAATGGACATAAAAATTCAAAGAAAATCCTTAATGAAGAAGAAAGCATTTATGCATGAAATTTAGAGCTTAATGATTCTTTGCTTAAAAATTTGTGTGTGAATGTTATTAAATTGTAAAGCTCATCAACCCTCTTTCCGTCTTGTACAGGAAGAGGTGATAAAGAGAGAAGGCCAAAGAGATACAAGTGGCGCAGGAATGAAGAATGAGTGATGACAAGAAGACAAGGGACCAGAAGCAACGTACGCTCGCCGTGACTTCGCCGCGCCGAAGTCCACGGCGAGTGTATGCATTCTCTGAGCGCCAGTTTTCGCCGTGGACTTCGCCGCGGCGAAAACACCTGATGCTGCGCGTTTCAATTAATTCACGCTGTCTGAAGGAAATAAATGAGATTGAATGCGAGCAGAGAGACACAAAGAGCATTGAGGGCACTTTTTGGAACATTTTGGAGCTGGAGAGAGAGTGGGGAAGAGCTAGGAAGTTTGGAGAATCTTGGAGAGATTCAAGTTGTGATCTTGGTTTCTTTTCTTCTTCCCTCTTCTCTATTTTTCAGTCATGAATCTTCTGTTTATTTCCATTTTAGTTTCTTATTTACTCATGTGTAACTAAACCCCTTTTCTAGGGTTACTTTGAACCATTTGATGGATTGACTCTTGTATTTCCTTCCTTTGATGTATTTAATGAATGTTTATGTATGGATTTTCATCTTGCTTTAAATTATACAAGTGCTTGATCACCACTTGAAGTGTTAAATGAGGTATGACTTGAGAAAGTATATTTTGTTTTAGAACTTCGGTGAAATCATGTTAGACTTGAAATTTATGGTTTTAAATGGATGGTTTGTTGGTAATATAGAGATATAATTACTGACCTAACATTGTTCATATAAGGTTGGTAGAGCATTTATGACTAGCATTAATTGTGGCAAGAGATTGTGCAATTAATGCTAGTAAAAATTTGATTTTGACTTGAGAGAGCTTTTTCAAAGGAAATTGAACATTGAACTCATGCATGAAATTCATTAGGTAATGAAAAGGGAAGGAATTTATTGGGTCATGAAGTTAAATGGGGAGAGGTAACTCTAGGTTTTCTTATCTAATTTGTCACGTGTTTCTCCGGCATTTTTCTTGTTCAAAACTCTCAAAACTAAAAATCTTAAAAAGAATTAACCTTTTAGTGATTTAACTTTACATGCTAACTCTTCAAAGCAAAACTTGTTTAGCTCAACTTAATTTAATACACTAAGCATTTTGCTTGATCGCATTTGTAACCAAATCCCTGTGGGAACGATACTTTTCTTATTACTCTATTACTTGATGCGACCCGTGCACTTGCGGACCGAACAGAGGGTTGATGAGCTTTACAATTTAATAACACACACAAATTATTAAGCAAAGAATCATTAAGCTCTAAATTTCATGCATGTAAGCTTTCTTCTTCGTTAAGGTTTTTTTTTCTCTGAATTTTTATGTCCATTTCAAAACTTAGCTTTCAAAAATATATACACAAATGGGGAAAAATGTGATGAAATATGTGAAATTTAGGAGCTTATCAATCCAATAGGCTATTTAATATGCAATTATCATTTAAAATCGATTTTCTCACGGTAGCAGATATATACATATATATATATATATAAAAAGAGATTTAGAAAATCCCAACTAACCTCACACACACCAATATAGTAAGGTGAGAGTGATTACCTGGAATAGCCAAAAATGAAAGGAAATACCAGAAACGCAGAGTCCTCGAGCCCAGCTCGATCCATCAATATCTACAACCACCACAAACACACACACACACACACAAGGTCAAGACACATTTCAGATGGCATTATCCTTACACTTTAGGACTTAGCCAAATAGGAGTTCCAATTATACAAAGAAATCTAATTACATTTATTTGGCTTGGTTAAAAACCTCTCTTAAACCTATTGCAAATATCCAACCTCAATAACCTCTCTTAAACCAAGAACTCCTTTTTCATTAACATAACTACTTAACCCATTTACCTCAATTCACAACTCGAATTTAGAGAAAGAATTCCCAATCATTAACTATAAATCCCTAATCCGTACTATCCCATTGAACTCTTAAAACCATCATCCCCTCATAATTATTTGCATTACAAACATAAATCATCCTTAGATTCATCATCTAACTCAATCCACATAGCTTACCCCAAGAATTTCAATACTTTGAACACCCAAAACAAAATTCAACCCATATCTCAACAATTTAACTCATTTGAAATTATAGACCGATATCAATAAGTCAATTGAAGTCATCAACCCACCAAGATTCATCACAAAATTCCATATTCCTCTCAACCCTACATTGTTAGATCTTTGAACAACAAACATCCCATAGTTTAGATTATTTCAAATTGTTTGATTAAAATGATTTAACTCCTATCAAAACACAAAATAACCAATCATCTCCACTTTTACTCAATAATCCAGAGCCCCTTTCTTTATTGCCTTACAATTTATCATAATCATCCAAATTCTCCCACAATTCCTCTAAATCAAATTTCTTCATTAACATAACTCAAACATAATCTAATTACCTAACAAAATTAATCTAAATCGTTCTTCCATACTCATCACCACTTATCTCAACCGTCTAGCTCTCTCCTAAGCACCAAATCACTCCAAATCTTCATCCAACACTAAATCTAACACAATGAATTTAACTAACATTACCGTTGAACTCTAATAACCCTATAGAAATCATAATTCAAGTTTAAAATCTCACATCCAAAGGATTTCTTGTCGTAAACTTAGCTTATTCCTATTCTAAGCAAACCACATCCCACATAGGATAAATTCAACCAAACTAACCACATTATCATCATCAAATAGTCTAAATAAACATGTAGAACCAGGCAATTACCCCAATGAAGCCAGAAATTCGAAGAATCAAACAAACCCTAGAAGTTTTCTATTGAAAAAGCAAGAACAAGAGAAATGGAAGAAAGAGGATTACCCAAATTTAAGAGCTCTCCTCCTTGCCTTCATGACCGCCGGTTACTCGCCGGAATAAGCCCCAAAATCGTCGGCCAAAACTTACCCCTACCATCCTCTCAAACCTCGCCGATCTCTCTCTCTTCTTCGGGTCTGGGCCGCCGAAATATAAGGGAGGAGGGACGAAAGAACTCCGGCGACCCCCCTGCCACTGCCGTCATGAGCGACGGCGGCTGCGACACCGCCTCGGAGCTCCATCTCTCTTGCTCCTGCACCGCGTGAAAGAGAAGAGGGAAGGGAATGTCGGGTTCAAGGGAGAGGGCAGAGAGAAAAGAGAGGAAAAAGGAAAAATAAAAATAAAAGGGGTGATGTGAATTAAAAGAGATAAGATAAGAAAAAGACTAATAAGCCCTCAAACCCCTAAAATAAGATATTTTCTTAAAGCAAAAAGTTATCTTTTCAATTCCTAAAAATTTTCTTTACAACAAGCTAAGAATTTCATCCTATTGTAATCCTTTTGGATAAAAAACAATTCCTCTGACTCTAATTTTCCCAAATGAAATGAGAAATTAGGCCTTTAAAAGTTTCCAAAAATACTTCTATTTTCATAAATTTATTTATAAAGCTCTCCAAATTCTTTAATAAATCCCAAATTAATTCTTAAATTACCACTAATCCTTAATTAAATGTTTGGGATGTTACACGAAATCTACAACATTGCAGACTCAGTTTTTAGGTTTCAAATCGGGTTATACTCGATACCCACTCATTATTCTTGACTCAGAAAATCTTAAGGTCGAAAGGGGGGCTCATTTTCATATATTCTTGAACCCTAGATCTCTCCTATCCTCTATTATCTTATTTCTTACATTTCCCTTCCATTTTCCACCGATTTCTTTCATCCTTCCACCATAGCTACACATGTATTGGAATTTGGAGATGATAGGCTCTGTTCCATAAGTAGCTAAATACTTCAATGCTCTTGGGAATGATTTGAGATGGCTTGAGCTCATGTTCTTTATAGGGGAGTCTTATTTCTTTTCCCTTATCTTTGAATTTATAAATTCCTAGATATAGGTTCTTCATCTATGCATTTGAGACTTGGATTGTATGTTTTGATTTGAGTTTGTTGTCATTTTGGCTTGTAATGAGGTATTGAACTCATCGATATATGGTTATATGTATGTTCTTTATGATTCCATTGATTTCTCTCTATTTATGCATGGTTATGGTAGGTAGTTAGGATGAGATGGATTGTACTTGAACCTAACGCATTACTAGCTATTAATCCGACAAGGAACCACTCCTTTTCTTTATTATCTTTTTCCCCTCATTTTCCCTAATCCTAACTATCCATTAAATTTGATGATTGAAAAGATATAAAATATGGTAACACAAATCTCTTATATTTTCTATCTCACCTCCTAAATTCTCGGCTACGTTATCTCTCCATGATTTTTTCCTTTTCTATTCTAATTTTTCAGTCATAAGATTTAATGGATGTTTAGGATTAACACAACAAAAAAGTGCCGGTTTGTAACAGTTTTTTTGTCACGGTTGTACACAACCGTGACAAAACAAATGTGTGCAATTTGTCACAGTTCGACAAAAAAACGGTGACAAACATAAAATTTGACACATTTGTCAAGTTGCATGTTAAAAATAGTGACAAATGTCGTCCCACCATGTGGAGGGAAACACTTTGTCACGGTTTTAACATATCAAACCGTTACAAAGCTGCATAATTTTTTTTTAAAAAGGAAGCATTTGTCACGTTTTGCACATGCAAACCGTGACAAAATATTTTTAAAAAAAATTTGTCGGGCATTTGTCACGGTTTGGGTGTGCAAACTGTAACAAAGTCACACGTAATGTTTCGAACCTTTAGTAACGGTTTAAACCAATAGTAATGTTTCATAACGGTTTAAACCGTTACAACGTTCGAACGGTTACTAACGATTTGTAACGGTTTAAATCTTTACAAATGTTGCCCATTTTTTTAATAATTTCGGCTAAGATTTGTCACGGTTTTGAAGCCCAAAACAGTGACAAATGGGCTCTTTGTCACAGTTTTGCCCCAAAACCGTGACAAATGATGCCCGATTTTTTTAATAATTTCGTGCAACATTTGTCACAGTTTTTGGGGAGCTAAACTGTGACAAATGGTATGCCAACTCCTATATAAACCCCTCCACCAATTTTACACACACTCTTCTAATCTCCTCTCCTCTCTTTTCCTCTCCTCCACCTACGTATATATGTTTATGTTGTTGCATCTTTTCTTGCTACTTTTTCTTTAAATCATATGTACTATTTATTTTATTCCCATACAATTCGAATTTATTTTAAATGATTTCTAATTTTTTTTTTATATTTTTGTTGTAGAGTATTTATCTTTTAACAATGATGATTATTCTTCTACATAAAAATATATGAAAGTAATTCTATATATAATTACTTAAAAAATATTTATAATTAATATTTTAATTAAACAAATTTTTTTTTGAAAAACTGCGACAGTTTATCACGGTTTTAACTGTGACAAACGTTCAAACCGTTACAAACCGGTTTGCCACGGATGATTTTGTCACAGTTAGTAAAACCGTGACAAACATGTTTGTAACGGTTAAAATCGTGACAAATCAACGATTTTAACCGTAATAAACAGACTTTTTTTTGTAGTGTAAGGAAAAGGAGGGGAAAATGACAATAAAGAAAAGGAAGGGTTCCTTGCCGGCCATTAATGACACTCTAAGTTACTTAATAATGCCTAATTAAATGGGTTCATGAAATTAGGTATTAGACTTGCCAATTGGTGAGATTTAGTTAGGGGTCGAAATAGGCTAGGCTTTTGTAGGCTTTAACTAAACAGGCCTGGGCTTGATTAAAAATGTAAAAATAAAGCTTGGGCCTGAGCCTGTATGTAAACTTATTTTTAGGCCTAAGTCTGAGCCTTCAAAATGCCTGACAAGGCCTGAAAGCCTATTTAAAAGCCTTATTAAAATGTAGATTCTTAAATAGGCTTAAAAGTTTATACTTATAATTCTATATATTACCCTTTAAACACATTAAAACGCATATGTATGCCTCAAAAAGATTTTATGGTTATAAAACTAGATAAATTGATAATGCTATAATTAATTTAAATAATTTATTTTATATTATATATCATAATAAAAATTACAAAACAACTAAATAGGCCGGCCTGTAGGCTTGTAGGCTAGGCCTTACCAAAAAAGGCCTGGCCTGTTTACCTAAATATGCCTGATTATAAGTCTGACCTATTGACTAAATAGGCTAGGTTAGGTTTATTGTAGGGCTTGCCTATTCTCATCCCTAGATTTAGTATTATAGGAAACTTAGAGAAAACTCAAGGTACTAAAGGGCTTAACAATGTTTAATTATATGGGATTCCATTAATTAGGCATTGGACCCACTGGTTAATGGAGTTTGGTGTTTTAGTGACTTAGTGCCTTTGACTTCCCAAATATCATAATTGAGGTAGGATAGCCACTGAAAATCAATTTCTAAGAGCATCTTTATCATTTTATAAAAACCACTTTTATTCCACTCTTTTAACCAAAAACCCCAAAAATATATATTTCAATTGCATTCGACCCTTGAAAACCAAACACAATATGTTTTTACTCATTTCCTCTTGCAATTAGGCATTTAGTTAACTAGGTAGTTTAATTAAACATTGGCTCCTTGTAAACGACTCGAATTGTACTATTATTACCACGCCCTTATATTCCAATTTATAAATATCTTTATATTTAATCTAAGGGCGACACGATGAGGACGGTAGAATCTAGAATATAGGCATATCCCAAGAATGACGGGAAGTCGTCAAATTAATTGACTTGTGTTAATTACAAGCTAAGTCGGTGGTTTGGATTTTTCAATAGGGCAATTACTTAAAAGTGTTCCAAGTCTTTATCACCAAGCTGTTGGTAATAATTAACACAAGTCAATATTTTTGTTTCAAAGACCGATTTAATAATTAGCATGATTTTTAACACCATGCTGACATATTTTTGTACTTCAAATTTAATTTTGGAGAGAAAAATAATGAAGAGTCACTCGGCGAGTACAGACATTGACTCTCGAGTGCTGCTCAATTGACTCTCCACTGTTACTCCTTTGATTCTATTTTAGGATAGAGATAAATATTTTATTAATAGGTTATGTGGTTAATTTTTTTTATGTAGATATACTATTTCACCTTTCATTTATTATGTATTGACCATGTTATCATATGATGCCAGTGATATTAAATACGGGTAAAGTTGATTAGTTGTTAAATTCTAATGCAAGATTAATAAAATTTAAGGTTTTATATTATTTATGTGAAACATGTTACAGATTTTTTGTAAGTAGGAGTAGAGAAGCATCCACTTCCACTTGTGGTTTTGACTTGTGGTGACTCAATCCTTGTAGAAGGTGCTTATTTGGCATGATTTTGTATTCGCTTTTTTTCAAAAGAACTTTTTCAGAAGGACTTTTTCAGAAGTAAGATTGGAAAAAAGTCAGATTGTAAGAAATGATTTATGTTTGGATTTGTGATGATAGAAGTGACTTTTTTTTAATCTGACTTTTAAAACATGTTTGGATTATTATTTTGAAAAGTAAGTTTAGATGAAAAATTAATAAAAATGACATTTTGTTATTAAATAATATATATATATAATATGCATATATTCTTATAGTTTAGAAAGAAAAAGTGAAATTTGTAGCTTTTAAGGATTTTAAAGGTTTAGTTTCTCCTTTATTTTAAGGAAAAATAATTTCAAAAAATTATATTTTTAGCTCAAAGGAAGATATTGTTGGAGAAAATAGTTAGAGATTATTATGGTAAATTTTTGGAGATAAAAAGGAAATTTTATATTAAAAGAAAATATATTATTTGAGAATTTTATGAGTCTAATAGTCTAATTTTCCTACCTACTTTATTAAATAACATGCAATAAAAGGCGTGGGACCCATCATTCTTCCTCTTTCTCTCTCTAAAAAATCCTTTTTCAGAAGCTAAAAGCTCCTCCATGCTTCTGGCTTTCCCCATGTAGAAGTCCTTTTAGGCCATAAGGACTTCTCAAACCAAAAGATGCCAAACATGTTTTTTTCCCCATCTATTTCTCCGATTTCACCGAGCTTCTGGGTCAGAAAAGCTATCACAAACATGTAATAAATGTGCTTCTCTCTCCTCTATCCCGTTTGACGAATTGTCCGCTTTCCTTCCTCGGCTAAATCTCCCACCCAACGCATAGTGGTCACACGGTATGACCATTTCAAGCCGTCAAGAGCCAAGATACTAGGACCGTTTCATCCTCATAACTAGAGTGCTTTCACAATTTACACGCATACACATTTGATCAAATTTACTCCCTCCGTCAAAAATATATGAACTATTTTAGGAGGTAAACTTATTCATAAATATAAAATATTTTTTGATTTCTTCTTAATTTATCCCTAAATTATCCCTAATGATGCTCCCAATAAAACAAGCAATAAAGTGAAGGTGGCAATAAAGGTTAGTGTGTTTTGGTTATATCATATGATTTTAACCAACTTAATTAACAATCTTAATCTAATTAAATTAAGTAAATATGTCTTATATTTAAAAACGGAGGGAGTATTATTTCTTTTCGTTGGCAAAAAAAAGTATAATTTCTTTTTCATATATATATACACATATAATTTGTTTACGGTTCTTATCACATTGGGATGGAAACTCAAGTAATTTAATTAACATTGATATAAAAAAACATATTAAGAATTTAATTAATTATCGTAATAAACAAATATTTAGCTAAAAATAATTTATGAATTTCTATAACAAAATATGTGCTTCACAATTTTTAATTTATCTTATTTATATAATATCTTAATTTATATCACTTCTACTATATGATGAACAAAAATATGCATTTTGAAATATATTTCTACTTATTTAGAAGAAATAAAGATAAATGATTTTCACTAAATGTGATGAAAAATTAAATTTATAAATTTTTGTGTCTTTTTATAACAGAAGGAAACATGAAACTTAGTTATTTCAGTTCCATATGGATAATCTGATAAGAACTTATAATAATATAAAATCAAAATCAATAATTTTTATGTTGTATAAAAATTAAATTTTGGGTAAACGTAAGTGTTTTAAATAATTCTTATGTTAGATGGGGGTATTTTGCTAAAAAAAAAGTTTTAAAATTAAAGGTACTAGTTAAGTACTATAGTCAATTAACAATTTAGATGGATAGTAATGGAATCTCAAATATATACCCACAAGAGAGCCTTATATAACATTCAATATTTTTAAATTCAATCAATTTAATCTCAAGGAAGGTTAATTAACATTTTTTAAAATAGATTGGACCTTTTTGTAATTTAAGCAAAAATAGAGGGGAGGTTTATATATTGCGTTCTCATAATTATAAGGGTAAAGGTGCAAAAATGCCCACCAAATTTGGTCCAGGGTGCGCCTAACACCACGTAGTTTTTTTAGGGCTAAAAGTGCCCATGCAGTTAGGAAAAAGGTTATCTCCGTGCCCATCCCGTTAAATATCACTAACCCCCATCCATTTTCACCGTTTGGGATGCTGAGATTGACAGGTGAAAGCCCCCTCCCCCAACAAAAACCCCACGTGTCCTTCCCTGACTCCCAAACCCCCCCAAATTTGCCTTCTTTTTCCTTCCCAAATCCCGTCTCCTCCTCCCTCCTCTTCTGCACGAGTCACCATTTCTTTTCACCTTCTCCTTCATGCTTCACATCACTCTTCCTCCTTCTTAGGCGTCGATCAAAGAGGCCGGCGTGAAAGAGAGCGGATGAGACTGGGCGAGGAGCTTCACCATTCTCGTCTTCTTCTTCCTTCAGATCCGAGAGAGGGCGAGTGGGATCGACCGGCTGCTTGAAGCGAGGTCGGTCGTGCAAACTCGGGTTTCAAATCCGGTGAGCCTTCTTTTCTTTCCTTTCCACCCTTTTTCTTCTTCGATGGTGGTGGCATCTTCTGAGATTGAGTATCTGAATGGGCTGGGATTTTTAGAAATCTTGAACTGATTAATTGAAGATGGAGTTTTAAATTAAAGTTTTCTTGAAGAAATCTGAGTGTGTATACCGTTTCTCAGTCGGATTCGAACTCTTGTGCTTTTGGGTGTTACTATTCTGCGACTTTTCTTTGATTGTAAAATGCTAGAATCTGACTCTAAGTAAGAAGAAAATGTCAAATTTAAATCTGCCATGTTCTATTTGGGTCTCTATTTCCTCTAATGTAAAGTTTGAAATGATGGGATAAGAACCTTAAAAGAACTAAATCAGTTGTTTAGAATTTAAGATTGGTTGAATTGTGAGGTCTGTACCTCTGATCTCTTTCATGCGAATTGTGGATTTATAGCGATTGTTTGAAATTGTTTCTATGTCGGGTGAATATACTAGATTCAAATTTTGAGGCAAGGTTTGACGGAGAAGAAGGATTTAGCTGCGAGCGGTCGAGATCGGACTTGGTGAGGGGAAAATTGCGGCGACTTTTTCCTTGGGTTTTTTTTTTGGGGGGTATGGAGATCCGGCGGCGACTTTGAAGTTTACAGGTGATGGATGAACATGGTGAGGATGGAGATGGTGATGGGCTGATGGCACCGCAGGTTTTTTTTTTCTTTTTTTTTATGTTTTATTTGATCCAAGTGCTGACATGTCCCAGCCACATGTCAATCTCCCTCTCCCCCTAACGGTGAAAAATGACGATTTTAGTCAAAATTAACGGTATGGGCACAGAGACACCCGTTTTGTTAACTGTGTGGGCACTTTTGGTCCTAAAAAAACTACAGGATGTTGGGCACACCCTGGACCAAACTTGGTAGGCATTTTTGCACCTTTACCCTAATTATAATTATATTACTTAGTATTTGAAATTGGGATCCCATCAGCTTTAATTACTCACTATGTGAATACATATTTTTTTTATAGGGTTAAGAGTCGATTTTGCCTCAAAAGTTTTTACTCAAGAACAATTTTACACTATATCATTAAAATATTAGGGTTAAGGTGCAAAAATACCTATATACTTTTGCCAGAAGTGCACTCAACACCATAAACAATTTTCGGGTGCAAAAGTACCCTTCAACTTTTTAAAAGAGAGAAAAAATACTAAAACTTGTTTATACTTCAACAAAGGGTGAAGATGCAAAATTACCCATGAACTTTTGGTCAAAGTGCACCCACTACCATATACTTTTTGGTGGTGCAAAACTACCCATAAACTCTTAAAATCAGAGCAAAAATCCATCACCATTATCTTGTTTTAACTGAGTTACTTTTTGTTGTTGGTCCCATGGTGTTTTAAAAAATTAAAAACATCTGAATTTTTTAATTTACTACACTACCCTTCTCACATCCCCCTCTTTGCACAGTCACTTTCGATCCCTCCCTCTCATTTCACCCAATTTCTTCTATGATCATCGGTGACAACTTCCACATCCCATGGCATCGGCAGCGATAGCATTCTCCTCCCACAGCATTAATCTAAACAAAGCCGTGCAACTAAGTCCCAAGTTTATCAAACTAATCCTAAGCTATTCACATATTCGCAGCAGCCGTGCAAAGTTCCAACTCAAAATTCAAATTGGCATAATCAAATAAAATAATACCCACAATCTCTTTTTCTCTAAACTGAAGAAGCGCCTTTTGTGAGAAAACTTTTGCAAGAAAATGGACTGATAGATCTGCTCCGAGAACCCTCGTTGTCGCACACCTTAGCGCTCCTAATTCCTTTGGAGGATGAGAGGTGGTGGTAGTAGTAGTTGGGTTTGGTTTAGGATATGCATTGCCAAAATGGATTGTTGCCGCTCAATAGGAAATGGTTCTTTCTACTGTTCTTGCTTGTGCAGTTGTACGGATTTTTCTGGAGTTTGACGGTGAAATGTTCATCCTCTGGTTTCATCCATGGACTATGGTGAAAAGGAAAAAGAAAAATATGGCGGGGCATTTTATTTTTAATATTTATTAAATAGAACATTTCACGTACAGGTGTGGCGCTGCCAATGTAGTGGGAGGTGGAAGCTATTGCCGTCAATGCCAGAATCATAGAAGAAATTGGGTGAAATGAGAGGGAGGGATCGAAAGTGATTGTGCAGAGAGAGGGGGAGAAGAGAAGGGTTGTATGGTAAATTAAAAAAATCAGAGATTTTTATTTTTTAAAACACTATGGGACCCACAACAAAAAGTAACTATGTTAAGGAAAGACAACGGTGATGGTATTTTTGTTCTGATTTTAGGAATTCATGGCCACTTTTGCACCCAAAAAAAAGTATATGGTGCTGGATGCACTTTAACCAAAATTTCATGGGTAGTTTTTCACCTTAACTCCTTCAACAAACTGCCTTTACTTTATGCTTTAAATGGGTCCCATAATTTTTGTTTTTAAAATAATAAATTTAACATATACTCCCTCCGTCCCATAATATAAGGTCCATTTTTTTAATGATCTTGTCCCACAATATAAGGTCATATTTGACTTTGTTTGAGTAATAAATGCTTTTTTCCCATTTTACCCATGCATTAATTTTCCCACACATTCTCTTTCATCTTCTTTTCATAATTACCTCCTCTCTTACTCATTCATAAATAAGAGCAACATGGTATATTTTCTACACATTTATTGTTTTTAACTAACTCTAACTAATTTTTTAGAAACCCGCAATTCGGTTAAAAAGACATTATATTGTGAGACGGAGGGAGTACCTCACATCCTTTCTCTCTCTTTTCCTCATCATCTTCGTTGCCAGCCTAGCTTCCCCCCTAATTTCTCAACTTCCCCCCCAAAATTTACACCCTATGACATACTTCTGCAATTCTCATTATTTTATCATTAAGGAGGACTTTTTCAAAAAGGAAGCATCCGCATCCGATTTCACCGAAGCAAGAATATTTATATTTGGATCTGTTTTGGAAATCAAACAATTGTTTGTTTTACAGCAACAACGAATCAGATTCAAGACCTTGATTTCATTGACACATGCTTAAGGTTCTCCTTGCTATGGATCCCCTGAAAATGGTTTTTCACTTCAAGAACAGAGGTCTCCTTTAGCTATCTGGTTTATTAGATCTCGAATTCAATATGCCATCTCTAACCTCACAAGCCTCGGCCAACAATATCAACTGGGACACTATTGTCATGTTTTGTCTCTTTGCAAATGCCATGGTCCATTATTATGACCACATTTTACCTTTCTTTACTTCGCTCTTAAATTACTACTCTGATCTCATTTTAATGTTACAGTGTAAGACTCCTGATGCTCGAGATTTTGACCGAGATACTACAAAAAAAATTACCCAAATGCTACAAGATGAAAATTATTTCCCAAAATACTTTATTTAAACTTCATCTAGTCCACATGAACTTTAAAAGTTCATCTACTTTAGATGAACTTCTTCATTACATATTTGGAAAAGTACAACTGAAATTCATCTAGTTGTGAACAACTTTTAAACTTCATCAGCCTTTGAACAACTTCCACATCCTGTCATCAATTCCGCCGCCTCCAACCTCGTCCTTCTCTCTCTAATATGAAATAATTTGATAATCATGAGATAATAATTGGAGAAATGTATTGATAATTATGTAATGATATGATTTATATTAATTAAAAATAATTAATGAAAAATGAAGAAGGAATAGGTTTATTTAAAAATTAATAATAATTAAGTATAAATAAATGAAACATAGAAATTGATTTACCCGACAAATAGTGACTTCCAGTACCACATCTTGTTCTTCTTCTCACACGTTGTGGTCGTTGTTGTATGTTAGCTTCTTCATCAGATTCAATTGTCTTATTTATCTGTGTGGTTGGTGTATTTAAATCAAACCATGGTGAGTCAACTAAAGAAATGGATTGTCGAGGGGGGCAAATGTTTCATTTGATGGCCCACCCTGCTCAAAATTAGGAACCCCATATTCAGCTGAAAATAGTGAAGGATCGTCAAACAACGACATGAACGACTGAAATTGAGTAGGATTTATTGAGTCAAAATGGGATGATGACAATGGGGATGATGTGTATTGAGCCTAAGACTGAGTAGGATTTAGAGAGAGAAAAGTTGATGATGATGACAAAGTTGGCTGGTAGTCAAATTGACTGAAATTGTGAGCCTCTTGATCTCTCACATTTTCATTTTGAATTGGTGGCAGAGTAGACAGGTATCCCCCACGTCGTTTACTTGGTCTATCCTGAGGAATTTGTGGGCGGGGCAACTCAACTGTAGGTGGAGCGGGTTGGGGGGTCAAGTTAAATCGTTGCTCTCTCATTGCAAGTAAGATGTTATGTTGGTCACGAGTAACCCTATCTCGATAATCAATGCAATTAGAGCATGTTGAACGAGAATTAATTGTTAGCCTGTATAAATCTTCTGCTATGTCAGCCTGAAAAAATAAAACATTCGATCATAATAAATTTTGTATATAAAAAAGACGGTATTGGTAAAAAAAAATTCATAACTCTTACCACATAACCAGTATCACCACTTATATGTTAGATCCATCTTCTAGTATGTCTCCAATACCATTGCATGTACTCAGATATTCGATCATATCCATCATGCATTAGAGGAGTATGAACAGTGGAAATATTCGTCCGTTGGCAAATATACACACCGTCTCCTTTCTACCATCCATTATACTTCATAAAGTATTCATTAAAAAATATTAATACTAAAACAAGTATCATAAAAATATAATCAACTAATATATTATTAGCCCATTTTGCTTGTGATTAATTGTATAGCATGGACTTGTTTCATTGTTTATCTGTGTTAGAGACCATCCGGTTTCGTGGTTTATAGAGGCTTCGTTTTTGGTCCTGTGAGACTACTATTGTGACTTTCAACTGTTTAGGCCAACATTGGCATTAGAAATATGCCCAAATTATAATTTTTCCTTTTTATTTGGTCTACGAAGTACACAGTTAAAAAAACTTAATTGGTAGTAGCAGTGCTAACTTCCTCTATGCACTTATGTTCCTGCACCGTGTTCTAGTTCTCTCGAACTAGGTGTTAAATATGCCAAAGAATGATCTGAACTTTTTTCCTATGGAAAAGGGGGGAGACACAACATGGTAGTTTTATTGTTCTTTTGTAACATGCATTCAAGTCCTACTATACTTGGTTTATGTGTCAAAACTTGAGCATTTTAGAGGCAGAGTCTCTTTGCTCTATGATTAAAATACTTGAATTCCAGTAATCTTATCAAGGGGGAAAACATACTTTAAGTGTCACTGTGAAGTTTGATCAAATCTTCTTTCAAAGATTTTGCTCTATTACTTACTTATACTTTAGTTTAAGAAGAATATGTGATATATATAGACGGCGGGGGGCCCTACAAGTGTAGTTTCCCCTGATAATAAGTGTAGGTTACCGTTTTAGTGTACCCTTAGCATTTCTTGATTATCTGTAGGGTGATTCCTAATAATTCAACCTCACAATTTAGAACTCAGAGATGGCAGTAAATGAAAATTGCAGAAAATGCAGAAGACTTGCCTGGAAATTGAAGAGCCAGCCACTTCCCAGCTGACGCTTCTTCAAAAATCCTCTGACTGTTACAGTATCTTCCTTAGCCTTTTCATTCCCTCCCCTATTTCACATCTCAACAGTCTTTGAGGCTTTCACCTCTCTAAATTAGGGCCCGTTTGGTTTACAGAAAATATTCAGACGGAATGGAAAGGAATACAAAGAAAGGTCGACTCGTTTGGTACACACAGGAAAGGAAAGGAATTGAATGAAATTTTTTTTTATTTGGTTGGTTGAAAATGAGGGTAAGAAAACTCAGAATTTTATAAAAATGACCATTTTGCCCTTAATGAGTATTTATTAATTAAACTCACTAATATTAAATTTTTAAAATTATAGTATCATAAAAATAAATGAATAAATTATTTTTACTAATTCTAATTTCAATAAATATTAAATTTTAATAAAAAAATATTTAATTTAAATAAATACAAGAATCACTTTTATTGGGTGCATCCCAAAATTTAGATGGTGAGAATTTTGTTGCTTCAACTACCGGGTGTATCCTTAAAATTTTTCACCCATCTCCTCTTAAAGCTTTAACAACTTCGATTTAAACAAAAATAAAAATATCTCCCTTACATTCATGTACATACTCTCTCATTCAAATGTTTACACTCACATCTGAAATCTCAACTACTTTTCATATATTTTAAATAAGTGCAATAAATAAATATAAATATTAGATATGAACATAAAAAGAAATTTGAAAAAAAAATCATATTCACGTCAGATTTATATTTACGTAGCCAAATTCGATTTTTTGCTTTCGAAAATCCATTTTGAAGTTTTAAAATTGATTTGAAACTTGTTTTCATAACCAATAAGTAAGTCAAATTCGAATTTCATTGCTTAAATACGAATTTACCTGCATCAAAATTTTTGGGAAATCCATGTGATAACCCATTACCCAAATCGTATGCACAATTTCACAACCAGATCTATACAGAATAAGGTAAGGTAAACGCATTAAAAAAAGCACAAAACATAAAGAAAAAAAAGAGGAAAAAAAACGCACATATAGAGGCGCAGCGGAGGGAGGAACTAGCAACGTAAGGGCATAGTTTTTAATTAACAATATGTATTATGACATAACAAATTCATCCACCAATTTGGAAACTAGCGATGCACACAAGTAAAAAACACACACAAGCGCGCAGGGAGAAAGGGAAAGAAAGAATGTGGTTTTAGCAATACGCAGGGCATAGTCTTTTCATCTTTATCAGCACCTTCAAAAATAGGGAAGGCAAAAAGCAAAAAAAAAAAAAAAACCTAGCCATTGTTCATCTTCTTCAACCGTGCAGAGGCAAATTTTTTTTTTTGTCTTTGATCTGTCTTCTTAGCAGCATCTTTAACATAGGCTAAAAAAGGGCGTTGAGTGAGCAGAGATGATGAAGACGTGGTTGCAGAAGGAGAAGATGAAGAGCTGAGGTAAGGGCAATAATGTACATTTCCTCCTCCACCATCTTCCATGAGACGTAGGAAAATGGGTTCCCACCATTTTTGGTGGGAACCTATTTTCCATTGTTTAAAGGAAAATGGGTGGACCCAGGAAAATGAAATTTTGTAGATTCAGTGAACTAAACTGCACTTATATGATGGAATCAGCCCATTTTCCATTTCCCTCGCCCAAAATCTGTGAAGTGAACAGGACCTTAATTCGCCTATGCAGAAACTCCTTTTAACTTTAGCCGACACCTGTAACTATAATATGCTGCATAACATAATCATATGTAAAGATGCTTTACTAAACACCTTGTTGGCCATCATTTATCCAAGAATGATATCTTTAATCATGGAAATAAAATCACTATGGCCATTAAATGTCTTGCATTGTTAAAGATCTTTTCAAGGAATAATGTAAAACATGGGATTTAATATATATGCTCAAGCTTTATGTTGAGTGCAGAGTAGGATTCATCGAAATAAAATCATTCTGGCCATGATATGTCTTGCATAGTTGAAGATTTACTTTGATGAATTGTTGCGATTTCAGATGCCTCTTTGGATTACAGTGAATGCACTATTAAGGAATAATTATGTAAAACGTGGGGTTTAATAGATATTGTCTTGCTTTATGTTGAATGCAGAGTGGGATCCATGGGGTGTCCCTGATGATCATGACTGTGAAATTGTTGAGAATGATGCACCAATTCCTAAGCATGTTCCTCACCATCGACCTCCTCCTCTCCCTAAAGAATTTTTCCAGACGCTGGAGGCTGTTTCGTCTCAACCCAAAAAGGTCACTCCTGCGCCCAGCTAAGTTTAAGTGAATCAACCTCAAAAGCATGACGATCTTCGGCTATATGCTAAGAATTTCTTTGGTCTGTCTATTTGATATTGTGCTCCCTCTTTATTTGCTGTTAATTTTTTGACATGTAAGAAGTTCCATATTGAACAATGTTTGTGGGAGGAATTCTTTGCTCCCCAATAACTAGATCAAAGCGGAATGACGAAAAATTTCTGGCCTCTTCTACTTTGTTTTATATAGGCGTGATTAGCTTGTGGCCTATAGTCTCACCTTGTCATTGTGGGCAAGATTCTGATGTATGGGGAATTTAATAAATTGATTTTTTTTTTTTTGCCTTGAAATGTATATTCATTTTATCAGAAGAGCTCCTTAAAGATTAATTTGTCTAACGACAAGTAATATATGGAGACAAGAAGAGCGATCAAGGAACACTCCCTTTCATTTATACTCCTACGACAACCCGCTCAACCCTTATCAAGGTTCTCTCGTTCTTTTTTTTTTTTTCATTTCTTCTTTTTTTTCCCCTACTACATAAAGTGAAATTCAAAATGAAAATTGCTCAGGTATGTTGCATGAGTAAAGGTTGGAACAGTACATAAGTAATGGTGACAGAAAGGGAAAAGGCAAAGACTTGCAACTAGTAGTCAAATATGGGGTGAAGTAAAGAATCCTAATAGTTTCTTATTGCTGACTCCGGGATAACCAGGAGTCCAGGACGCAAAAACTTGAGATAAGTTTCCTCCTGAAAGATTATTACTCATGATCATCAACCGAAACCAATATATTCACTACTACCACACTTCACATATCATTGCCATTGGTTATTGGAAACAAAAAAAAAAAGTAACTTTGCATCAACATTTCATAAACCCTTCACCCTTAACATGTATGTTCAATAGGGATATTTTTTTTTTAGACATAACTAGTATGAAACCCGCGCATTCTACGTTTATTTATAAATTGAGTTTGATATTATATCATTTAACTAATGACAATGTACAGTTATATAAACAGTAAGATAATTAAATAGACCATGTATGATGTAGGAGTTGATGAGTTAAAATAATGTAGGAGTATAAAATTTAAAATTATTCACCAATATGATTTATAAATTAAATTAACAAAAAAAAAGGATTGTTATCTTCTCTTGAGGGTAAAATGTACTTTTGGTGCTTTATATTTGCATTAGGTGATTAGGTATCATTTTATTCCCTTAAATTTTAATAGTGCACTTTTGGTCTTTTTTTTTTGGACTAAAAACGTTAGTTTCACTTAACAGATAATGCTGACTCAATAAATTTAAATGGTGATTCTATGATTAATGTCGACAAAATATGCTTAAATGTTAATTTTTTATTACAATATTTTTATATTTTAAAAACTAACTATTTTTATCCAAATATAATTATAGAATCACCTTTTATATTTGTATTCATTAAGTCAAACTAACACAGTTAGTTAAAAAGAATCAAAAATACACTTTTCAAACTTAAGGGATCAAAATGATATATGATACAAACATAAAGAACTAAAAGTATACTTTAGTCATTATTATGAATCAATATCCTTATTTAGACATCAACCACAAAATTATGGTCATAGAAAAATAACCCTACCTTCCTACTAAAACACTACTAATATCTAGAGCTAGGAATTCAAGTCGACTCCTCCCACCTTCTCTTTGTTTTTTTTTTCCGCTCTTTTCTTGCATTTTGTTCATTTACTTAATAATTAACAAAGTATATGAGTTTCATTCTTCCATCCAATGTTCATGTTCTTATTTGTAATTGGTTGCATGGATTCATATATGATGGTGTTTTAGTCATTTATATATATACATACATATTCTATTAGATTTAATTTATCTATGCTTGTTAATTACACAAACATAATAATAACTATGCATTGAGTTAATTGTATGTGTGTTAAATATTTAATTGTTGAGGTAATAATTCTTGGCATTTAAACATAATTTGAAAAAAAAAATTATGTTTTTTTATCAAATTTTTCATTATTTTAGTTAGTAACACATTTGAGAGTGGAAAAACCCATTCGAAAAAGTGAGGCCTGCATGACTCGCCACCTCAATGGTCGGGCTTGTAAAAATCGCCTATTTTTAGAAAACGGGCCTAAACGGTCTTATCCCGTTTAGTTCCGGCCCATGACGGGCTAGCCCGAATTTCAAGCTCTATCTAATGAGAAAAATAACACATTAAATTGTAACTTCCCATCACATGAAAATTTAAAAATTATTTATTTTAAAATAGTGTTGAGAGTGGAAAATACGAGAGGTAGGATGGGTAAAAAGCGCAATGGGTTAATTGATGGACACATGACGCGAGATGCCCGCTTGAAATGCGGCATAATATATACGCTAGCTATTCTAACATCCCATTAAATTGTAACTTCCCACAATATGAAAATTTTAAATTATTTATTTTAAAATAGTGTTGAGGGCAGAAAATATAGGGGATGGGGATGACTAAAAGGAGCGATGGATTAATTAATAGACAACTGGTGTGAGATGCTCGCTGGACAAGTGATAGAATATGCCAGCCAGCTATAGTAACTTCCCATTAAATTGTAACTTAATACTACATGAAAATTTTAAAATTAGTTATTTTAAAATACTGTTGGGGGAGAAAAATAGGGGAGGTGGGAATGGGTGAAAGGCGCGATGGGTTGATTGATGGACACATGACGCGTTATGCCCACTGGACACGTGGCAGAATATGTATGCTTGCTATTGCAACTTCCCATTAAATTGTAACTTTCCACTTTATGAAAATTTTAAATTATTTATTTTAAAATAGTTTTTGGGCGGAAAATGCGTGAGGTGGGAACATGTGGAAGGCGCGATGGGTTAATTTATGGACACTTGGCAGAATATGCTCGATGCCTGTTATAACTTGCCATGAAATTGTAACTTCTTACTACATGAATATTTTAAATTATTTATTTCAAAATAGTGTTGATGGCAAAAAATGCGAGAGGTGATGATAGGTGAAAGGCGCGGTGAGTGAATTGATGGATACTTGGCGTGAGATACTCGTCTACTATTGTAACTTCCAATTGAATTGTAAATTCCTATTACATGAAAATTTTAAATTATATATTTTAATACAGTGTTGGTGGTTGAAAAATACGGGAGGTAGGGATGGGTTAAAAGCGTGATAGGTTAATTGATGGATAATTAGCGCGAGATGCCTGTTGGACGTGTGGCAGAATACGCCGCTAGCTGTTGTAACTCCCCACTACATGAAAATTTTAAAATTATTTATTTTAAAATAGTGTTGAGGGCAGAAAATACGGGAAATAGGGATGGGTGAAAGGCGCGATGGGTTGATTGAGGGAAACTTGGCTCGAGATACCTACTGGACACCTAGCAGAATATGCCCGCTAGCTATTGTAACTTCCCATTAAATTTTAACTTCCCTTTACATAAAAATTTTAAAATTATTTATTTTAAAATAGTGTTGAGGCCGGAAAATAGGGAGGTGGGATTGAGTAAAAGGCATGATGGGTTAATTGTAAAATGTAAACTCCATAACATGTGGTAGTAGATGGGGTATGCTAGATGGCATGCAACCTGATTCCAAGGCTTCTGTTTTTATATAATAGATAGATATTGGAATATTTTGACTGGATAGTTAATATATAAATGAATTATTATTCTATTATTTTAGTATCTTAAATTAATTTTATTCTACATATTTTATACATACATATAGACATATATATATATATGTACGTATAATACAAAACTTCTTAGAAGTATTAAGGCAAAATGCAAAGTATTCAACTAAAACAATCAATGTAAAATGCCTTAGTCGTCCAATGATAAACCATTAACTCATAAATTCCTTTGTCTTGCACCATTGAAGAATGAGGACAGCGTGGCCAGATTTATGTAGTCAAGGATCTCATCTGCAAATAGTCCCCATAAGGTGCATTCAAGTCCCTCTATGCTGCATAACAAAAAGAACATTAATGATAGAATTAAATAAATGTCACTACATAAGGCTAAGCAGGATGAATCAACATGCGTGAACTAAACATGGAGTTAGACAACTTCTTCTTATCAGTGTAAAAGATAAGTTAGAAATCATGAAATAATGAAAATTTTAAACTAAAACAACCAATGTGAAATGATCTAGTTGTCCAATGATGAACCACTAACTCATAAACTCCTTGGCCTTGCACCGTTGAAGAACGAGGACATGGCCAGATTCATGTTTATTTATATAGTCAAGTATCTCATCTACAAATAATCCACATATGGTGCATAATAAGGAGTTAATTATATAGATATCACTACATATGAGGGGAAATTGTTGAGAAATTTAATGTAAACACTGTAAATAATGTACCTTGTATCCATTAATTTAGTGTCCAACATGGATCTATTTCTGCCACCAACAATATACTTCAGTCGATGTTCCACAGCAATAACCTCCCCAAAAACATCTATTATAAATTTGAAACACAATATAACAAAACACATTCAGGCTATGCAACATCAACCATAAAAAAAACGAAAGCAGAAATATCACCCACCCACAAAAAAAACTGTCATCAAACGCGTTAAGTTGTATATGAGCAAAAGACTTGAACGAAAATCCATACATAGGAATGTGACTACCATCTGTCCACGGCTTGATCACAGTAGAATATTGGAAGATAACTCGGTATGGATGATCAGTAGAACGATAACCGCCAGTATTGGGAACAACATCAAAATGAATTATCTCACAGGTTGCACTCTCATGTAGACTCGTCTTATGTCGCTGGACAAATCCACTACACACAGTCCTGTGAATCCTATCACCTTATTTTGATGACAACAACTATAGCAAAAAGAACATTAAGATGATCAAAAAAAATTTATTAGATGCTAAGAGACATGCAGAAAAAACATTGAATCACATCCACATCTTGCATTACAAATTCAATATATGAAACGTCCTGATTTTCAAAGCGTACTTGAATTGTCCATAATCGAATGATGTGGATATGAAGACGCCAATTGTAATGGCCAGGTTTCAGCATACACACAGGATCATAAAAGCTTGTCATATTTGTGAAAGGAAAGACAGAGCGAGTAATAAAAGAATTGAGTACACGAAATTGAAAACGACATCTTAAATTTATAGGCCACATATAGCATGAGAAATTAGTGGGCATGATGGAGTTAGTGGGCATGAGGAGTTGTCGGGCATGATGCAGTTAGTGGGCATAAGAAGTTATCGGGCATGATGGAGTTTGTGGGATGATGCAGTTAGCAGGCATGGGAAATTATCGGGGAATGATGGAGTTAATGGGTATAATAGGGTTAGTGGGCATGATGCAGTTGTAGGCATGAGAAGTTATAGAGAATGATGGAGTTAGTGGGTATGATGGGTGGACACTTTGCACGATATGGTTAGTGGACACGTGTCAGAAGGGCATGTTGGCTACTCTACTTTTATATATATAAGATTATAAATTTGGGGATGGAGTGGTTTAGGCAATAAAGATAGAGAAGCTCCTAAACACCTTCTTGACTAATGTGAATTAAAAATATAAGTTTAAGGATATTTATGATTAAAAAATATCATTTCAGGGAAATCAGCTTATATTTGTCACCTTTTTAAGTTAGACAACAAGGTTTCCTCTTCAATATAAACTTGATCAGCTCCGTATGTAGATTGACCCGAAACCCTACCCGATCTAATTTACCGTTTTCATTCGGGTCGGATCGTCACAAATCACACTTCTTGGGACAATACAGACACAGAGGGAAACAGAAAGCACACACTGATCGATAGAGAAGGAAATTGGAGCGTGAAAAAAAAAAAAAATGTTCCTGCGAGCGATCGCACGGCCATTGATGGCCAAAGTGAAGGAGACAACTGGAATCGTAGGGCTAGATGTGGTGCCGAACGCGCGAGAGGTTCTGATAGGCCTCTACAACAAAACCCTAAAGGAGATCCAGGCCGTCCCTGAGGACGAAGGCTATCGCAAGGCTGTTGAGAGCTTCACAAGGCACAGGCTTAAGGTTTGCCAGGAAGAGCATGATTGGGAAGCCATCGAGAATCGCCTTGGCTGTGGTCAGGTTGAGGAGCTCATCGAAGAAGCTCAGGATGAGCTCACTCTCATCGGCAAAATGATCGGTAATTCATTCTTTATATATATATATATATATATCTTTTCTTTCTGATATTGTGATTCATGATCATGATCGGTATTGATGAATGTTGGAAAATGAAAATTAATTTTCGGTGTTGGAGTTAGAGTATGGTGGTTATTTGGTTTGTGACAATTTAGAGGATACGAGCAACAGTATCTGAGTTTCTTCTTTTTGTTTATTTCAATTTGTGGTCTATTGAATATAATGGACTTGTTTGATGTTTCACTGTTTTTTCTGCGTTAGGAGCCATCCAGTTTCGTGGTTTGTAGGGTTTTCTTTTCTTTTTTTTTTTGTCCTCTGAAACTCCTAATTGTTACGTTCAACTGTTCATGCCAACAATGGTGTTAAAACTAGGCCCTAATTGTAGTTATTCCTTTTTAATTTGGTCTATGAATTACCCAGTTAAGTTGCAACATTAGATGACTTAGTATTTGGTATGAGTTTTAACTTCCTATTTGCACTCTTGTTCCTGCACCATGGTCCATGTACTAGTTCTCTCGAATTGGGTGTTACATCTGCCAAATAAAGATTTGAACTTCTTCTGAGGGAAAAGAGGGAGAGTTTGAAACATAACATGGTAGTTATAGTGTTCTTTTGTGACATGCATTCAAGTCCTATTATCCTTGGTTTATATGTGTCAAGACTTGAACATTTTAGAGGCAGAGGCTCTTTATAAATTTCTGTAGTCTTAGCTTGCTCTCTGATTAAAAGACTTGAATTCCAATATTCTAATCAAGGGGCAAACATCCTAAAGTGTCAATGTGAAGTTCGATCAAATCGTCTTTTGAAGATTGTGCTCTATTTCTTATTTATACTTTAGTTTAAGAAGGATATGGGATATATATATATAGATGACTGATAAAGAAAGGGGGGTTAAAGAATCCCCCTACAGATGTATTTTTCCCTGATAATACGTGCAGGCTAGTGTTTTAGTGTATCCCTTCCATTTCTTGATTGTCTGTTGGGTAAAATACTAATTCCTAATAACTCAATCTCAAATTAGAACTCACAGGTGGAAGTAGATGAAAATTGCTGAAAATATAGACGATTTCCCTGGCAATTGAAGAGCCAGCAACTTTCCAGCTGAAGCTTCTTCAATAATCCTCTCTGACTCTTACAGAGCTACCTTAGCCTCTTCATTCCCTGTTTCACATCTCAGCCTTCTCCAAGGCTTTCACCTCTCCCAATCAATTCGCCTGCGCATAAACACCTTTTAATCTCAGCCCACACCTGTAATTATAATATGGGGCATAACATGATCATTTGTAAAGGTGCTTTACTAGACAATTTGGTGGCCATCATTTATCCAAGAATAACATCTCTGATAATGTAAATAAACTCATTCTGACCATTATATGTCTTGCATTGTTGAAGATCTTTTCAAGGAATAATGTGAAATCACTTTTAAGGAATAATAATGTAAAACATGAGATTTAACATATCTGCTCGTGCTTTATATTGGATGCAGAGTGGGATCCATGGGGTGTCCCAGATGATCATGAATGTGAAATTATTGAGAATGATGCACCAATTCCTAAGCATGTTCCTTACCATCGACCTCCTCCTCTCCCTAAAGAATTTTCTGAGACGCTGGAGGCTGTTTCATCTCAACCCAAAAAGGACACTCCTGCCCCCAGCTAAGGTGAAGTGAATCAACCTCAAAAGCATGGTGTTATTCGGCTATGTGCTAAGAAGTTCTTTGGTCTGTCTATTTGATATTCTGTCCTTTCTTTATTTGCCATGAATTTTTGAAACATGTAGGAAGTTCCATATTGAACAGTGTTTGTGGGAGCAAGTCTTGGCTCCCCAATAAGTCAGTAACTTGATCAAGACGGAACAACAAGAAATTCTATGTCTCCTCTGATCTGTTTTATATAGGCGCCATTAGCTTGTAGCTTTATCTATGGTTTTGTCCTAAACTTATACACTCCCCCTGATCATTGTGGACAAGATTTTGATAGCTGGGGAACTCGGAAAATTGATGGTATAGACTAGAACAAAAAGATGAGTAATGAAGACAAAAAGGAAAAAAGGAAAAGACTTGCCAACTAATTGCCAAAAACTGGGTGAATTAAAGAATCCTCACAGTTGTAGTGAAAAAGAGGCAATAGAAAAGGGATCAACAAAATGAAGAACACAGTCAAGAGGCATGTGAAAATGTGATGATAGATTAATAATTTATGATAAAGTGAAAGAGCTTTGTTTTTTTAAATGAACTAGTGAGTTCATCTCCCGATGAAGTGTTTAAGCAAGTGGAGTAGATACTTTTACCCAGATGACACGTAATATCCCAACTATGCCCTTTTTTGGAATTTGGATGCTAGGAAAATGGTGAAATTTAGCCTAGATTATCAATAATCAACATTTTCCATGCGAATTTATTCAATAAACAATTTACATGTACAACTTTTCTGTTACATATAGTCATATACACTATTTTGACACAAATGGACAGCTTTAGATTTGTGGATACAGAGTCTCGATATCTTTTCGTTGCCATAAAATTCTTTTCTGTGATGTCTTCTACCTGTTCATTTTATACTCGAACCTTGTAATCAGAAGAACTCTTACTCTAAACTTTTTTTTTTTTTTTATCTGAATACTCTAAACTTATTTTCAATGATTATGACTAAACACATGAGCGCATTGGTAAGTTAGAAATCCATATAATTTTTTTTTAAAAAAAAATCAGGGGTTTTAAAAAGATGTAAAGAAGAAAGTGGTACAAATAATTTTATTCCGCTGAGTTATTGATTGCTCTGATTCTAGCAGTTGGACTAAATGAAGTAAAAGTTTCCTTGGCGATTTTCATGGTTATTTGGGATCATAAAATGGCTTCATTTGGCAAATCTTTAATGTTGTCAGAAAACTTTAGGCTCTTTTTTTCGCATTTTTCAATCAGGCACAAGAACCAGAACAGAAATATAATACATTGTTTATAGAAAAAAATATATTATACATTTCTTAAAAAAAGAAATATTATAGTACATCGTATTTGTTCGAACTTCAAATAGCCAAATCTATTGACTTCTTTGAATCACCAACCCATACAATGATTAGCTTATTTGAGCACATAAAAAAATTACTTGAAACCTCATTTAGTTTTCATTTTTCAAATTAATCAGTGATTTTTGTAGACAAAGTTAAATTCATGAAAAAACCTGACTGAACACTCCCCAGTTTGTTTGTCCTTGAAGGTTTTGAGTGTACATGTTTTCTCGAATTATACACCTATTATTGTATTATGATGATAATATATTTATTATTATTTCCTGTTCTAAATGTTTGCACCACAAACCATGTCATATACATTTAGAATCAGGAATATATTTCAATTAAGTATCAATCAATCCTTCCTATTTCCTAATTCCTATCACCGGGGCAAAAATGACATGCTATCCTTGTTACAGGGTATTTGTAACTGAGCACCAGATAACATTAGGCAAGTTGAACTTCACGCAGATAAGGAAGTTGTTGAAAATGATAAATATGTCTCAAATGATTTTGTTTTTTTTAAGTTTGTTCTTATTTCTGATTGATTGAGTATATAAGAAAGAGAAATGTGATAATATTATTATAAAAGAGTATGAAAGAGAATGTGAATAGAAGTATAATAATGGGTAAAGTAGGAAAAAAACTCATTAAATGCTTTAACAAATTTAGCCAAACTCTTATAAAACAAGACAAAACCATTCAAATTTTTTACTCTTATATATATAGACAGTGGGAGTATTTTTTAATTCTTAATAAGCAAATTTAACTTTCTCACCACTAATTTTATAGACTTCTTGATGACTCACCATTTATCATTAATTTAGGGCATATTTAGAATATATTTGGGGAGTCATCATTGCTAATTAATGTCATTTTAAGAGCTTTTAATAGAAAATTGTATAAATCTGTCATATGAACTTAATTTGATTATTTTTGAGAAAAATATGATAATATCTTAGGAAATTTAATTGGCATGATTTCCTCACATTTATGCATGTTTGGATAGGTAAATATGGATATTCTAAGCAAAGAAGAAGAAAAAGATTAAAGGAAATGCATGGAAAAAGCCGGAGTTCATTTAAGGAAAATTGCTAAAAATTGTTTCTGATGTCGTGACATTGCACCAGGATGTCGCGACATTGCGTGAAAATCCCTAAAATACACAGCTTCGATTTTTACCCTTTTAAAACACTTAGGGCACGAAAATTCATAGAAAATCAGCCCCCTTCAACCCTAGAACCCTTAGGATCGATAAGACTCATCTATGCACACAACTACGGAGCTAGGGTTTGCAAAATTGGAGATTGAGAAGTAAAATTGGAGGAGTTTATTACCTTACGGTGATATATTCTTCTTGTTTTCTTCAATTCTTACTACTCTTGTGAATTGGATATGGGGTTTCTTTGTATTTGCTGGTTTAATTCATTCATGATTAGCTAAATCATTTGTTCTATGATTGATTCAAGTCTTGTATGGATTGAAACCAAATTTGTTTCCTTTTCTTTTAGAATTTGATGACTATTTGTGTTGATTTATCATATTCTTAATGCCTCTATTTGACTGGACATCTTTTAGAACGATTTGTTTATTTAAATTATACACGAGAGAGATAGTTTATGTGTAGAATTAGGGTAAATTAGACTAGACTTGGAGTTTAAATCAACTAACGGATGGTTTATTGATAGAATAAAGATATATCTATCGACCTAGTTTTGTCATATTAAGGTTGACTCTTAATGCATACTTTCGTTAACTTGTAACAAGAGATTGAGTAGGTTTAATGAGAAGTATATAATTGATTTTGACTCGAAAGAGCTTTTCAAGCACTTTAAAACCTTATGCAAACACAAGTTGTCATTTAAAGACTAATTGAAAGGAAATTAATTAGGGTTCATGAAATACAACGATGAGAATTAATCTTAGACTTAGTTCAATGATAAATTAAATCTTTCTTATTTGTTTCTTTATTTCTAACTTAGAATACTTCTCCTGGTAGTAATTTTTTTAATATCCTAAGGAGCATTTATCATAAGTAGTCCAATGAATTTGAATAGTTAGAAATGGACAACATAACTTTTTAAAATAACATTCAAATAGTACAATGAGGAGATCAACTTTCACAAAAATAAGATACTCTTTGATCCTAATTATATAATCACTTTAATTTTTTTAAAAAAATTAAGAATACAAAATTAATCACTTAAAATGTTTATTATATTTTTTTTTTCCCTCAAAACTAATTTACCATACTTGTAAGTTATCTTGTAATATAATTACGTGTAAGATACGTTAAAATTAGGTTTTTTATTTGGATTTTTTAATCTCCACAAAAAAAGTTAAAATAATCTTATATTTAGGATCCGAGGTACATTCATAGGATCTCTTTCATTGATTTGAATTTCTGGGTTGTTTCCTAATTAGTGATTTTATTTATAGTATTTATTTTAAACAATATGCTCTCTTCCTCGAAGTTCATTTCCCTTCGCGATACTAAGTCCATACCCTATAAGCCTCTCAGGTCAATCCCATTCTTTACTCAATCATATTCATATCTATTCGCTCTCTCTCTTCTAGACTCTTCCATTCCTTCTTCCCGTTAAAAAAAGGTTAAAAAAAGATGAACCCGACCCCAGTTGGACTTGTTAAGTAAAAATGTCCTAGACTATTTTCATGGTTATTTGGGATCATAAAATGGCTTCATTTGGCAAATCCTTAACGATGTCGGAAAACTTTACTCTCCCCCACCCCCCCCCCCCCCTCCAAAAAAAAAAAAAATCAATCAAAAGCTTGTCATACGAGTGCACAAGAACCAGAAAATAAATATAATAGTACATTGTTTATCAAAAAAAAAATATATTATACATTTTTTTTAAAAAAGAAATATTATACATCCTATTTGTTCGAACTTCAAGTAGCCAAATCTATTGACTTCTTTGAATCACCAACTCATACAATGATTGATTAGCTTCCTTGAGCACGTAAAAAAATTACTTTAAACCTCAATTAATTTTCATTTTTCAAATTAGCCAGTGATTTTTGTAGACAAATTTAAATTCATGAAAAAATCTGACTAAACACTCCCCAGTTTGTTTGTCCTTGAAGGTTTTGACTGTACATGTTTTTTCGAACTATGCACCTATTATTTTATTATGACTATAATATATTTATTATCAACTGTCATATACATTTAGAATCAGGAGTATATTTCAATCAATTATCAATCAATCCTTCCTATTTCCTAATTTCTACCACGGGGTAAAAATGACATACTATCCTAGTTACAGGGTAAATTTGTAACTGAGCAACTGATAACATTAGGCAAGTTGAACTTTATATATTTCTTAATTCTAAGAAAGCAAATTTAACTTTCTCACCACTAATTTTATAGGCTTCCTCTTCTCCAGATAGTAATTGTTTTAATATCCAAAGGATCATTTATCATATTCATCCAGTGAATCTAAATAATTAGAAATAGACCACCTCATATAACTTTTTAAAATGACATATTCAAATAGAACAATGAGGAAATCAACTTCCAAAAAAGGAAAAGATACACATACACTCATATGATCTCTTTCATTCATTTTTCAAATAAGAAATACTTACATATTCTTAGAGTGTTACTTTATTTGCACTATATCAAATAAAAATGTAACATATACTCTAATTTTAATAGTAATTGTCATCCTTTATTTTTGCTAAAAAAAAAATAAATGCTGAAGAAAATGATGACAGTTGGTATTAAAATTAAATTAGTTGTTACATTTTTATTGGTTAGACTTAGAATACAAATAATGTGACACTCTAAGAGTATGTAAGTATTTCTCTTCTGAAATAGTATTTCCAAATTTTATTGAGAATACTATAAATTAAAAAAAAAAAAGAATTTCTTGGTTGTTTCCTAATTAGTGATTTTATTTATAGTATTTATTCTTAAAAATTTGCTCTCTTCCTCGAAGCTCATCTCCCTTTACTATACAAAGTCGATACCATATAAGCCTCTCAGGTCAATCCTATTCTCGACTCAATCATATTCATATCAATACTCTCTCTCTCTCTCTCTCTCTCTCTCTCTCTCTCTCTCTTCTAGACTCTTCCATTCCTTCTTCCTCTCCCATGGCTTCCGATCTCGAAGCCAAAGCCAAGGAGGCTTTCGTCGATGACCACTACGAGCTTGCCGTCGACCTTCTCACTCAGGCCATCGCCATCAGCCCTAGCGCCGACCTTTATGCCGACCGTGCTCAGGCCAACATCAAACTCTCCTACTTCCCTGGTGCGATTCTCTCTTTACCTTTTCCCTTTCTTTGCTTCGAGAAATTGCCACTGATTTTGAGAATTTTATAATGTGTGAATCTTTTGGATCCTCTTGTTTTCTTTTTTTCTTTCTGGGTTTCTGCCAAAGTAATTAACTTTTGATTAGGAATTCGAATTACGCTTGTGGGGTTTCTTGAAAGTCTGATTTTGTGAGGTAGATTCTGGTAGGAGTTCAAGAATAATCAAGATTGATTTTTTTTTTTTTTTAATTTTATGTGGGAGATCTTTCCAGGGGATACACATGTTAATACCAAATTTGGTTAAGGTATTGGGTTTTTCTTGATGATTATTTATTTTCTTGGAGAAGTTGTCATATAGTTGGTGCCAAGTGTGACTCTTTCTCTCCAGCGATCCTTTGAATTTTAGTCTCTGTTCCTTACTATATTCCACCGCGCACGTGTGTCTATGGACCTCGTTGAGATATTGTAGGCTTGTTTTGCCTGCTGGTTGCATTTGTATTTGCAAGTTCTGTTCTTTATCGTGTTCTTGAATTGGGTACGTTTTATGATTTACTATTGCAATTAATTGTAAATGATTTGAGCAGAAGCTGTTGCTGACGCAAACAAGGCGATTGACTTGAATCCTGAACTGGCAAAGGCATATTTGCGCAAAGGGTGAGTGCAATGATACTTTGTCTTATATAATCAGCTTGTATCTTAGGATCTTTATTATTGCCTGATTGCCTCAGTAATGCTTATCAATGCTTAATCTCTTTGCTGGTATGTTGCATTCCCTTTCTACGTTGTTTCTCTCAAGTGTTAGTTCAGTCTGCTAGTTGCCGGTTTGCTGCTTATTTGTTGCTGATGTGAGTTCCAACTTTTGATCACATTTGTCACCATCACTGATAATGATACATTGACCAACCATGCTGCCCATTCTTTATCTGTAATCCTTTTCCAGTAGTAGTTTCTGACATGGCATACATTTTTAACTTAAAACAGTAACATCATACTGCTATATTATGTGAAGTTTGAAAATTGTCAGCAAGGATAAGTCCGGCCATACTTTTCATATTTGCTAACAACTGTATTTGATTATAGCATGCTCAATCTATTTTCAAAGTGATAATTTTCTTCCATACAAGGTATACTAGGCCAATTATGTTGTGTACTAGACTATCTCATTTTTTTATATGCTATTTTGGTTTCAGTACCGCGTGTATGAAGCTTGAGGAATATCAGACTGCAAAGACGGCTCTGATGAAGGGTGCTTCTTTGGATCAAGGAGATTCAAGATTCATTACTTTGATCAAAGAGTGTGATGATCTTATTGCAGGTAAAGCTCTGCTTTTAAAATGGTAAAATTCTTTCCTTGCAGTAAAGCTTTCCTTTCTTCCTTGTTGGTGATTTAGATTGCATTGAAGTCAAATGAGATCTCACAATTTTATGATGACTGTTGAGATGGACAATGTGAAAAAATGTGGTATTTGGCTGGTAAACTGACATGTGAGCAACTGCCATATTATGTTGAACAGAGGAAAGCAACACCATAACTATACAGGAAAAGAGCCCTATCTCAGACGATGCTTCAAAAGATATAAAGCCAGAGAGCGACCTTGACTTAAATCCAGAGAATGATCTTTCAAAACAGGTGGCTGAACCAGCAGCTAAGCCTAAGTATAGGTTAGTGCTTTTTTGTTATTTTGTTCTCTGTTATGAGCTTTTGTTTTATGTGTGTTGTCATGTTTTCTGTTATACATCTTTTGCTATTGTTGGAGGTATTCCATACAGTATATTTGTCATTCTAGCATCCAGGAAACTTGTCTATCGCAGTCACTTGAGTTTATTGTTTCATGTTTGTGATTGCCATAGGCATCTGAAATGCGTTTAGCAATGCTGTCAAATTTGCAAGTTTAGGCTAATTAATCATATGGAAGAGGTAAACTGTTGGAAACTCACAAGAGTTTACCTATGTGAATAAACATCTTGTATAATATGTATCCCTATTATAAATAACTCATAGAAAGGCCATTATAATGAATAACATTGCTTATTCAAACGTCAAGATATCCCCCAGTCAATACACTAAAAAACAACTTTCCAAGTACTTGTTATGAACACTTTCAATTACTTAACTAAATCATAGCATAAAAATTATGCAAAAGATTACCTTTTGTCTACCAAACACCACTAATAATGAAATTCTCTATGAGCTGCAATGGTGAGCATTTGAAAGGAGATATCTATATTAGTGAAATTTTATAATGAAGGTGGTGTAAATTTATGCACCACTGTAAATAGAGTAGACAGGGAGGGGGTGCACATACGCAGATAGAGTTGTAGCTCATTTGAGAGTCTTTCACTTTTGGTCCCTGTGATTCATGTGGTGGGCTTGATCTGGGTCTTGGCATTTGACTTGCTCTCTTGCAGAAAATTCATGAAAAACTAGCAAAACGTTTTTAGAGGGATCTCTTAATTTGTGAAGGCATAAGGATCTCACTCATTTACGTAAACTTCAATTTTTGTTGGTTCGTGATTTGCATTGTTTGATTGCTTCTTTGACAATTTGTCTTGGTTTTACTTATCGCTGAGATCTTACAGGTATATATTGTACTTGTGATGTTAATTGTCCGTAGACCAAATGCTTTCTTATTTTAACAAGTTTTTAAATGTGGTGTTGAATCAGGATTTCTTATATTTTGTTACGTGCCAAAGAAGTCTGTTTTGACTTTCTAGTCTGTCTTGCTGAATTGATAAGCACTAATTTTTTATGATTCTAAAATATTTGTATTGGACCTATCAAAAGAAACTGCTAGTCACCAGAGGTAAACAATATTTGTGCAGGCATGAATTCTACCAGAAGCCTGATGAAGTTGTTGTAACCATATTTGCCAAGGGAATCCCACGGGATAGAGTTACTGTTGACTTTGGTGAACAAATAGTATGTCTGAAAATTTATTAAAATTTAGTTGATGCGCCATTCAGTTACAGCTCGGTGATCATGTTGGTTGCTGCGTTCCTAATTTACTTTATTTTTTTCTTTCAGCTAAGTGTTCGTATTGATGTTCCTGGTGAAGATGGATATACTTTTCAACTCCGCTTATTTGGAAAGGTAGCAATGGGAGCTTCTATCTCTCTATGGAAGAAAACGTTATTTAATCTGTGGTTTACATATTTCTTTTTAAAGTAAATTTCCTTTAAGATTGTCTTGTTGGCAAATAGACATCACGTCTCATGTATATAATATAACTAAGTTACATTTTAAGCCTGCAAATTATTTTAAAACTTGCTTTATGGATTCAGATAATACCTGCGAGTAGCAGATACGAGGTATTGTCTACCAAAATTGAAATTCGCCTTGCAAAAGCAGAACCTTTACATTGGACTTCTCTTGAGTTCACTGGACAAATTACAGTTCAAAGAAAGGTTACTGCTATCTCAGGTAAATCAAGATTCTTGGTAATTTGATGTAATCAAATGTATCAGAGCAGTTTACAAAAACTATCATATAGCATTTTATCTACACTTAAAATCCTTTCAAGGATTTTCTGATTTGGTATCTCTACTGGGATTTGATTATTAAGACCTGCCAATGCCTTGTGTGGTTTATGCAGGTCAAAGACCCACGTACCCATCTTCAAAGCCAACCAGGGTAGATTGGGATAAACTTGAAGCTCAAGTTAAGAAAGAGGTTTGTCTTCTTCTGTTAAAATGATTTGTCTACTTATTTATTTTTGTTGCTCTTTCAGCTCCTTAGTCCTGACATTCTTCATTCCTTGTTCACACCAGGAGAAAGAAGAGAAGCTTGATGGTGATGCGGCGCTGAACAAATTTTTCCGTGAAATATATCAAGATGCAGATGAGGACACAAGAAGGGCAATGAGGAAGTCATTTGTAAGTTTTAGTGTTTGATATGTTTTAGTCTGGTGAATTTGCAATGCCTACTTCTGTTTCTTCCTTGTACTCTTCCCACTGTTAGCCACAATCCTGGCGGGTATGTTTTTATTTAATGTCTGTATAATGTCTTGCAGGTGGAATCTAACGGAACTGTACTGTCTACGAACTGGAAGGAAGTGGGATCAAAGAAGGTAGAGGGCAGTCCTCCTGATGGCATGGAGCTGAAAAAATGGGAATATTAATATGTGGTCTCATTATGGATATTTATACATATTCTTTATGGTGTGAGATTATGCTCTGGATGCTTTGTTTTTGTTAGATAACTAGTTGAGCAAAAGGAGCTTCAACTGCTTTAATTTCGTGTTTTGTATGGGGTCATTTGGATATATTTATTGGAACCGGATCAGTCTTGCCTTTTCTCTTTTTGTTTCTTCTGTTTTGTGTATGTAATGCAGCCATAGATAATCTGAACCCATTTTTCGGTTACTTATCTTACTCCTACCTACGCCAAAGGTATCTGTTTCTTTAGGCCGCTTCTGCTTTGGGTCATAAGGGCAAATAAGTTCTTAGGCTGAGTTAATTTGGGTTTTACACTGCTAATTTGCAGAATCACTGCCTACCTCGTCTCTTTCTCTTTCGGGATAAAACGGATTTTTGCCCCTGAATTATTTTGTAAGGAGCATCGGGTGTCTTAAAACTAATTATTGGAGCAAAGGGTGGTATTGTTCCAAGTTATAGGACGTTCAATGTTACTCGTGAAATAGCTCAAGAACAAAAATGACTTTTATTTTATTGAGTTTTTCTTATTGGTGATGGGTATTTGAGACTTTCTATAGAGAATAAATCTTAGGGAAAACTTGACATACATTCGTACATAGTATTCTAGTTTTTTAAAAATAAACATAAACTTCTTCACAAGCCATCGGAGCCCCGAAATTTGGCCACTGATGATAGGAGCTACAGACTGTCTGGCGTTAATTAATGACAGAGTATTGGAGTGGGATACTTGGTTTGCCATATGGCGACCAATTGAAATGTTTGTAACACCTAATGAGAACATTGGGAATACTTTAACAAAATTTGGGAATAATGTGAGTTTTAAACTAAAAGAGTTTACTTTTATTTATATATAGTTGTATATATATAGGTATATTTTATATATTGAAACATTATTGGCACAATGTTTATCCATTCTCATGATACGATAATCAACTTGTTGAATTTTGGAGATATATTACTTGTAAATAACTTAGCCTTTAAAGACTGTGATCTTTAGTCATGTTGATTGCCGATTCTTAACAATTTTATCCCCATTCTTGAACAATTTATGAAGAATTTTGAGCTTCATAGCCTCAAATATCAATTACTAAATTTGTTTGGAGGGGAGTGAAGGAGAAGAGAGATTTAAGTGTCTTCCATTTTTTTCAAAAAATGAACAAGTGGAATATCAGATTTTATTAAAGAGAATATAGAAAATTAAAAAGAAAAAAAAAGTTAGAAATTTTTTAATTCCACTTCTCCATTATTTAAAACATTGCTGATTGAAGTCTCTCACAATGAACCATCAATATCACATCCCGAGAAGGACATGAGACCAGGATCACGCTATGATGAAGGATGGAATATGCGTGAGTAGTTTGGTAGGTAGCTATTATGTGGCCTTAGAAAAACTTTGGGAAATGAAAACACAAAAAGATGCAATGAACTGAGATTCAAATTCCAATCATACTGCTTCCTCCTCAGAATACGCTATCATCCCAACCAAACAACATCAAGCTAACTCCGGAAAATGAACTCACATGTATACTTATAATTTCCTCCATTCATGGAAATACACACACACAGACACACAGAGATAATCAATCAGCAAACAAAAATATAGCAAATGTACCATTAATTCTCGCAGCACATATTTGGTGTTTGATCCTTGTCTTTTTAAATATTGTTCCTTATGGTCAGCAGTGTCTTTTGTTTTTGTCTCAAACCAAACATTCTTATTTCATAATGATCTAAAAACGACATGGATATTATTCCATTCACATGATAAAACTATATAGCACATCAATAATAATAATGATGACGACGACAATGATAATGATAATAATAATCATAACATAACTATTCTTGATTTGTAAATTTGAAATATTTTTTAAGAAAAATTTGCAAAGTATGTACTCAAGCCACCCAATTTTTAAAGTTGGAAAGGATGTCAATGATAACAAATTGCATTCTTTGAATAAATATTTGATACTGTATATTTAAGACTTAAACTCAAAACTTTTGGTTAAGCTATCTTACTAAGTCTCCTATGAACTAAGTTATAGGCTAGTTATTTGTTGCAAAAGTATTAGTGCCTCATTTTTACATGCTTTGTCAAAAGCATTAGTTTAACTGTAAGACTTTCAAACTAATCAACGAAAACTAATAACTTTCAATGAAAGTAATTTGATACTATTCTACATAAAATAACTAAGTTTAATTAATTTCATTAATTTACTTAAAGTGATCATTAGGTTTTTGTATTATACTATTAAGGAGGAGAGTGAGTTTCATTTCATTCGAGTGAACCTCTGCCTACAAATGAAGAGTAAAGTGTTGGCTCGGTGTTTATGCACTGTTTTGTGTGGTGCATTGCACTTTCTCTCCATAAACGTTTTAAGAGAAAATTTATATACACCAAAGCACAAATTACAATTATTTCTATATACTTTTCTGTTGGTGCAAGTGAACCTTAGCCACACATGCAGCCACACACATATAACCTTCTGATCATGTACTCTTTATTACTCCAATCTATCTAAAATATAGGACACTTTTTAATTATGAGGTAATTATAGATACAGATTTTTAGTGAGATTATAAAAACAACACTATGTATTTTGCTTGAATTAGTAGTTGCAGCTAGCAAAGGGACCACATGTAGCCTTGTGAGCAATGTTGTAAAAATCGGGCCGAAAGGTGAGCCAGAGAGGCCATCGGGTCATGGTTCGCACGGTCAGATCGATCGGACTGAAAGTCGGACCGATGACGTAATAATTAAGGAAAATATATATAATTTTTAAATGTAAATTACATATAAACAAATTATGGTCCCTTTACCTCTTAATTTTTAATGAAAGACCATTGACCAAGAAATATATAGTCATTAGAGACTTAGAAAATAAATCATTCTTGTCTTTAGCTAAGCAAAACAAAGAAGGCGTATAGGACCATTTGAGCATCACAGTTGCAAAAATTTTTGTCGAGATGGAAGAACTAGGAAGTTAGGAACACAAACAAGTTCTGTTATGCAAAAGGTAAGAGATAGAATATGCAACTGATAAAAATTTCAAAATAAATGTAAAATGTAGAAAGACAACAAGTGCTAAATAAGAAAAGCTCAGAAGAGACGTTAAACATTAACAATAGAGGAATGGTGATAGAGATGATGTTCACCAATTGGTTAGAGTTTTGGAGATCAAATTTCACAGTCCTAAGATTTTCAAATGGCCGTTGGGGTTTTTAATTTGGGAGAAAGATATGAAGCTAATGAATTTGGGGATGTAATTTGGGTTTCTTTTTTAAGAACTTGGGTTTTTTTGGGCTTGATTTTATTTTATTTTCATCTTTCTTTTGTTTCAGATTGGACCGCCAGGTTTTTATAAAACCGCTCCGGTTCCCGGTCCGATATCCGGCTAAAAAGGCCCGATCCGGCTTAACACGATAAACGGCCAGACCATAAAATCTGAACCGACCTGTGGAGCGGTCGACGGTCCAACTGATCGGACCGTCCGGTTAGGTCAGGTTCTTATAACCATGCTTGTGAGTGCGGTGCCTGCATTTATCTATGTGTTACACCAAGCTAAGTCTGCACAATCAATGTGGCAAAATCATTTTGAATTATATCCAGTAATATTAATATTACGTTACCTCACCTTAGGTACTAAACATAAAAACTAGTTAGGGTTGATTTTTTATCCTAAATATGAGACATTTTTTAAATTTATCTCAAATATTTATCAATTTTCTCCAAATTACCTTGCTTATCTCATAAACAGATGTATATAATTTAATGATACACATAAATTTTGCAAGAATAGCACGCTACACGGAGTATGATTAAATTACTTATTTAGTGTCACTAATATGCCCAGCTCAATCAAATAAGCCTTGTATTGAAGACAATGGTGGTAAAGTATAATCTATGGCTATGATGTACTATTAGTATTTTGTCACAAGTTCTAAATCAAAATTGAGAAAAGCAATATGGGTTTGGAATTTCTGAGGAAGGGTGTGTAAGGTCTGAACTGAAATGGTATGATGATGAAGAAGTTGGAATATCGCTGGTATTTGCACATGTGTGTGTATATGTTTTCAATTGGAGTTTGAACTCTTTCTATTCACGGACAAATAAGTGGTCCTTTTATCTTACCTGCTCTCCACAATTTTTAAAATTCAAAAGTCTCTGAATCATCCAATCACCATCATGTATCTCTCTTTCTTGTGTTCTTATTTTAACTTTCCATTCGGTTTCCCATTTTTTCACTCCTTTTTTCCCTTTTCTAACTTTTGATTGGCCTGATAGGATATTGTATGATATCGGATAGTTGCAATGTATAAAAGCAAAACAATTCAATTCCAGTTTGATATTGATACATGGTTTCACCAATTGTTAGCCTTTTGTATATATGAGTAATTCATTACTAGAAGATGCGTGCTTTTTTTTTTTTTTTTAATTTTGTTAAGTAACAAATAAATCGGTTGCTTTAATATAATCATCAATTATGATGTAAATTGGACACTCAAGTTTCATAAACTCTAGTGACATTTCATAAACTTTACTACTATTATTTGTTTATGAATTGTAATAGTACTTTCTTTTTTATTATTAAGAAATTTTTTTAATTCTTCCACTCACAAAACTACATTTAAATTTGACTTTTTTAATGGGCAACAAACTAAATTAGATAGTGTGACTGTGGATCAAGTGATTTTTCATGTGCTATAAGAATCTTTGAAATAAATATTTTAATACTCATTTTATTTCATAGAATAGTAATACTTTAAAAATTAAAATATAAAATTCAAAAATACGTTTTAATATAATAAACGTATGAAGCATGATATATAATCCAACATCATTCCAAAGTAATATAATCCGCTAGTTAAAACTAGCTACTCAAATTGCCTAGGATAATCCGTCATACTATGAATGTGAGATCAGAATCAGATCCCTTGCTTTTAAGTTTTATCCTTTACTTATTTTTTATTTTTTTTAAGTTAATATCATTGTTGGATTTTGTAATTTAATCAAATTTTGACTTTCACTCGCATAATTTTTAATTTTTGATTAGGTTCCTATAGTTTTATAATGAATATAGATTAAAATTAACAATTATTCCCTATACTTCTAATAAAATTTGGTTCAACATTTTTTAAAAATATGAAATTGACAAGTTTTTTCTTGGGACAAAGTCTAATTTCATCATTAAATGCACCAGTAACTTCCACCACCTACTTTTCATTTAATTCCACATTCTAGATTTAACCCACATTGCGCATCTTTATATTATTTTTTTGGATGAATCGTACCTTAGCATTTTATATATTATATTTTTCAAGTAAAACTTCACATGATTTTTTTATTTGGAAAACGAACAACCTTTAAACTTAATTTTTCACATTTGACTGAGTCGTTAAAACTTATAAAAGTAGGATAAAAAAGCAGAAAACAATTTTCTTTCTTTCCTCCAAAGGATTAAATCTTGAACTAACCCTTTAGGCCTTTTTCCTCTTTCAAAGTCACATTTACCAAAAAAGCAAAAAATTCCAGGTTTTTTTTTTTTCTTCTTTTGAAACCTGGAATGGAAAGTTGAATTACTTGGAAGTTGGAAGCACTGAGAAACCTGTTTTACAGTCAAATCAAATAAATCTAGAACAAACATTGTGTAAGCTCTTGCCACAGCTATCTACTCAAATACTGAAAAAAGAAGCATATCAAAACAGAGATACACTGAACATGAAAAATCAGAGAAGCAAGTTTTGGAATTTCATTTTTATGACACATCAATCAATTTACACTGATCAAAGCAAGGAAGCCTGTGAACACTAATCATCATCCCTAAACAACACCAACATACTCTATTCTATCTCATTCCCTTTCCTTTACAAAGCCAAAAAAAAAAAAATTACATCCCCATGTTTTCTTTCTGCTTCTCCTGAACTTCCTCCAGAAAACCATACCACTAGTCACTCATCTCCTTCCTCACTGAGCATGTTGATGTCTCTTCAGACTGGGTGATGATGGTGGAAGCATATTCTGATAATAAGACAATGTAGATTCAGACAAAAGTTTGATGATACTTAATTTGAACTATATTGAAGACAGAAAATAATATCTCTCGCTCCTAAATAAATATAAGAACTAATGGTTAAATAAATTATTTATAAATTTAGATTTCTTAAAATTAATTTATTTTATTTATAAAAACCAGGATATAACCTAATAATACATCAACTATATGATTAAGTGGATTATTAAGTAAAAATAAGTGTGATATTTAGGAATAAATAAAGGTACAAACAAGTTTTGAGATTTTTCACCTCTGGAGTTGAAAGATCTCTTGCAGTGAAGAATGGCACTTTGAATCCCATCGTATTGTAGCTGCAACGTATCATCACTCTTTCTAGCCGGAGATACGATTCCGGCGATCGTCGACGCCGATTTGCTCTTCCCCAGATGCTTACAACCACCACGAAAATTCCCTTGTTTCTCTCTTCTCAAAGAAACAGAGGCAAATGAAGGAGACGAAGTAGTTGAAGCAGAGGAAGATAATAAATCCCCTGAAAGCTTCACCTTTTCGCCATTCTTCCCTGAAATCTTCACATACAGAGGCTTTATCAGCTTCAGGTACTTCTGTAACACCTCCTTTGAGAACCTCTCTGATCTGCTTCCATGGCTTCTTGAAGTGCTAGCACTTCTGGTAAGGGAAGGAGAAAATGGGGAATCCTCTGTTTCCTCTGTTTTGGGATGTGACATTTCTTTGTTCTTCTTGAACATGAGGATTCTGAAGCTGGGTGCAGATTTGAGGAGAGCAATGGGAGATTGAGGCTTAGAAATGTGTTCGACTGGGAGGACTTTTCTCTTGGAAATGGGCTCATTAGGTGGCAGAGAAGAGGTGATTTTTCTGGAAACTTGACGGTTATCAGATTCAAGATCTTTCCTTTCTCGTATGCTGTTTTGTGGGTTGAGGCTGATTTTGCTGATTCCGTTCTCGTTTGTGTAAACGGTGAACTCCAAATCGAAAAAGGAGTCATCTTCATCAGACCCATCGTCTAAACGAGGCTCAGAGTTGGAGGCAACTCGCCTCCAAAATTTGAGAAAATTGAGGGCATCCATGGAGGAAGTATATATGAGAATGAGAGAGAGAGAGAGAGAGTGGGGTTTTAGAGGGTGAAGGGTTGGTGTGGGATTTTATAGTAGGAAGATGAGGGAGAGGGTAGGGAGAAATGGGCTCTTTTTGTTTGTAGTTTAGGCGATTTTGTTTCTCTTTTGATGCAACGGATTTTCAATTTTATAGAAAATAGCTTTTGCAGAGAATTTGAAAAAGGAATGGGAGAGAGAGAGAGAGGGAGAGCATCGAGGAGAGGAATACAGACAGAGTATTGAGAACAAAAGGACTCAGGGAAGGGACTATCAACCTGCTTGGCTAATAGCCATCGAGTATTGAGTGAGATTGATTTTTATGTTTCCTGTTATGTAATCCACCTTGCGGTCCCCAATATCCATCCCTCTTTATTTCTTAATTTCATGTTTAATAGTCCTTCCTCCCTTGTCCCTTCCATTCAACTATATTTAGGAAGGGAAATGAGTTTATTTTTAAATAGAAGATTTTTTTCTATTTTTTTTTAAATTTTCCTATCAATACTCCTAAATACTAAACAAGCAAGAAAATGATACTAGGAATAAAGGAATGGAGTTAGTTAGTACTCCCTCCGATCTTAATTATAAGACCACTTTGACTTTTTTAACTTTTTTTTTTCAATAAAAAAAAGTAGTTTCAGTGCAAAAAAAATCTTTTTTTCTCAAAACTAATTTATTCTACTTATAAACTAACCTATAATCTAATTACATGTGACATATGTTATAATTTAGTGGTCTAATTTACTTTCTTAACTTAAAAAAAAAGTTAAAATGGTCTTATATATAGGATCGGAAGGAGTATTATCATATATACTTTTTAAAACATCATAATCATCTTATTTAATTTCTATTATCTCTCTTCATTATTGATGATTGAGGTAATTTAAAAAAACTTTTACAAAACTTGAAATAAGTCCTACATTCATTATTAACATCAACTTCTTAAATTACAAGAAAATCAGGAAAAAAATCTCTGTTAGGAATTTTATTGAGAAGAAGAACTTAAATTTATAGTATCTATACTTTTTAGTTTGTTAAAGTTAGCTAGAGATGATATTTTTTTAAATATAAAATCATATCAAATTGTATAAAATTCTTAAATAAGACTTTTCATCGTTTTTTTCTTTTGTTTGGCTATAATAACAAGGGTGGTTATATAAAAGTCTTGGGATGTAGGACAGGCAACATCAAATACAGAAGAACGGTAGAAGGATGGAATTTCTAAAAAAATTAATTCGTTGCAATTTCTTTGAACAAGTTAGCTGAGTTTAATTGTTCTTGTGTTTTAAATTGATGACAGTTCATTTTTCTGTTCAATTAACAAAATTTAAGATTGTAGTTCAAGAAAACATCCAACATACTCCTATATAATTATTATTACCAATTGATCTCTTAGAAAAAGTACCAGTAAATTCTTGTTAGGTAATTGTGTTGAGAAAATGAGAATTAGTTGCTATTTTTTTTTTCATTTTGTATAAAATAGAGTTGATATTAGGGAAAATGACAGAAAAAGACCCTCGAATTAGCAAAAGGACACTTCAGTACAACGAATTTCGAAAAAGACGAGTCAGTACAAATCCGTACAGTGACTGAACTGTCCTTTAGTAAATTTAAAGGAAAAGTCCAAAATGCCCCTGGTTTAATTTTTTTTTTTAATAATTTCCCACCACCACCACAACCGGCGGTGGGGCCCACCGCCGCCGGCCGCCGCCGTCCGGTGGGACTCCGGCCTCCGGCGGGGGCCCACCCCGTCACGTGGCAGCCCCTTAGCGTGCCACGTGGCGCACTGTGGGGCTGCCACGTGGCAAGTGTCCCTTTTGAAAATGGAACACAAAATATATGTGGGGGGTGGGTGGGAATCGAACCCACCCCCTCCACTTGGTGGCCTTACCACCAGGCCACCAAGTGCTATCATTATATATATTATAAAAGTAATATATATACTATATGTCATTCCTTGTTAATATTTTCCCAAAAACATTCAAGGGATTCCCAACTTCGCTTAACTTTAAGCGAAGTTGGGAATTCCTTATGCGAAGTTGGGAATCCCTTGAACGTTTCTGGGAATTTCTTAATAAAAGTTGGGAATCCCTTAAAGTTAAGCGAAGTTGGGAATTCCTTAACAAAAGTTGGGAATCCCTTGAACGTTTCTGGGAATTCCTTAAAAAAAGTTGGGAATCCCTTAAAGTTAAGTTAAGTTGGGAATTCCTTAACAAAAGTTGGGAATCCCTTGAACGTTTCTGGGAATTCCTTAAAAAAAGTTGGGAATCCCTTAAAGTTAAGCAAAGTTGGGAATTCCTTAACAAAAGTTGGGAATATCTTGAACGTTTCTGGGAATTCTTTAAAGTTAAGCGAAGTTGGGAATTCCTTATGCGAAGTTGGGAATCCCTTAAACGTTTCTGGGAATTCCTTAAAGTTAAGCGAAGTTGGGAATTCCTTACCAAAAGTCTTGAACGTTTCTGGGAATTGAACCAGGGGTATTTTGGACTTTTCCTTTAAATTTGCTAAAGGACAGTTCAGTCACTGAACGGATTTGTACTAACTCGTCTTTTTCGAAATTCGTTGTACTGAAGTATCCTTTTACTAATTCGAGAGTCTTTTTCTGTCATTTTCCCTTGATATTACTTGGATATAACAGAGAGGATGTTTGATCAAAAAAAAAAAAACAGAGAGGATGGTGATGGGAAGCTTCCAAAAAAGGGAAACGAAGAAAAAGAAGAAGGGTGAAGTAAGAGGTAAGAGGTGATATTCTGCTTTTGGCTTTATTTCATTTCTTCACTGTGATAGGGTCAGAAATTAATTAGAGTGTTCTTTTTCACAAAATAAAAGCACTGTGCCCAAAGTTTGGACCATTCTTTTTCCTCCTTTTCTTTTGGGGTCCCCCCACTCTTATTTCTCTACCAATTTTTACCTCCTTTCATTTAATAAATCATTTAACTCAACTTATTTATTTAAAGAAATCACAAAAAAATAACACACGCTTACTTTATATATGTTCTTATGTCTCTTTATAACATAAAAGTTTATTTTTCCAATACTAAGTGTTGAAAAGAAAAGGATTGGAAGTAATTAATTAATGTTAAAACTTTGAAAGTTGCTTACCTTCACATTATTGTATAATGTGATCCAAAATTACACTTCTGTCCCAACATAAAAGTGGAGTATTAGAATTTTTTTTATCTCAAAATAAAAGTATTAGATAGTGATAAATGATATCCAGTAAAAGAATTTTACTATGATTTACATTGTACATAAAAAAGGCCTCATTTTTTTTGTACTTACTCTTTTTCAAATAAACGAAAAAATTTATTGGTAATAGTGGATACTAAATAACTATTTTTAAAAAAAAAAAAAGCAAATACACGCAATGCTTCAGATTGTATATTACCAAGTATATTTATTTTCAATAAAAGGGATACTTTGATTAAGTCTATTGGGTTTTGGGATGCTTTAATTGCATTGAGTGATGAGAAAGAGTGTTGAGAGAGTCTTTTTGCTAAAAAAGCTTTGACTTGTAAATGTGGGTTTGCTGAGTCTTCCATGGCCTTTCTTTTTTAAAGTTTTTGGCCACAAAATTAAATGCTCTCTCAAAGGTCAGAAGAAAAAGGAACCAGCTGAGACGAATATTGCAACATGCAACCAAATCAAGATAGATAAAATTGTTAATGAATCATCTCCAAACATTTGGATTATCCCACAAGTGGAGGACTTTTAATTAAGTCATGAAAACTTCATGATTAATTAACCTTGTAACCTTAAATTATGCTCAAATGAAGACGTATCTCCAAAAATTTTGTCTTTAAGAAAGTAAACATCCTCCCTTGTTTCATTAATTGAGTACAAAATTATATCATTTTAATCCCTTGATTAAGGCAATTTAGTCAACCATACCCATGAACAACCACCCATTTTTTTAAGGGCTTTTTGTCATTACAAAAGAACAGGAATCTTTTTATTCGAAAAAAGTATAATCTTTATTTGCATACATGTGTTTGCTTAACCCTGCTTTGAAATATAAGCATAACTATATAATTTATTTTCAATTGTTTTAATATATATATATATATATATTTATGTAATTGAACGATGTATTTATTTATATGGAGATTTTTTGATAGATTATTTATATGGAGATTTATCAGCCTCAGAACTACATAGTTTTAAAACTGTATTTTTTTTTTATCTTAATTACTACACTCTCTAATATCAAATATAACTCACTTCTAATTAATTCATGCACATCAATAAAAATAGTTAAGATGGCATTAAATTTATTAAGTTTGTCTTAAAATTCAAGTGGTTTTCAGTATTATCTTTATTAACTACATTAAACTCTAATATTTATGTTAATTTTTACTCTCTCACAAATGTTATTATATATATCCACATATAAATAATATTCAATACTTCTTAAAATGAGCAAATACATTATAGAAAAAGACCTCAAGCACCTTCTAGAAGGTGCCATATTGATATAATAGAGATCACAGTAAATATATTATATCCTATAAATTTCTAGAATTAGTAATATATTGACAAATATGATGCGAAAGAAATATATTGACAATAATATTCAATACTCCCTCCGCTACTATTTATAAGAGTTCAGCTGCCAAATAACGCTTTTTAAGAAAACATATAAAAGTTAGTTGGGAGGTATAAATATGTCTGAAAAATAACTGCTTTTTCAATATTACACTTATTTATGATGAGACTAAAAAGAGAAATGTAAATAGGAGTATTAATGAATACTATGAAAAATAGTGTTAATAAATAGGGGTAAAATAGGAAAAATGGCATTAAATGCTGACAGATTTCAAGGCGAGCTCTTATATTTTGGATCGGAGGGAGTACTTCTTAAAATGAGCAATTACATTATAAAAAAAAGACCTCAAGAACCTTATAGAAGGTGCCCTATTGACATGATAGAGATCACCAGAGTAAATATATTCTATAAATTTCTAGAATTAGTAATATATTGACAAATATGATGGCAAAAAAAAAAATATTGACAAATTTATTTTTAAAATGCATCAGAGATCAATGTGATCGAGAGGTATATAAATCTTTAATCTAGCTAATCATATGCTCATATATACATATATATACACACACACACATATGAACTCGAACATATGCTTGCTTTCCAAAAAGCAGAAAAGGAAAAAAGAAGAAAACTTTAAAACAAGATGGATATATGATATCAAAAACAAATTATGAGATAAAAAAAGAACCAAACGATCTTTTACATCAATGGGAAATTAAAAAAAAAAAAAAGAGTATTCTCGTAGAAAATGGGAAAGTGAAAGAAGATAGAATCATGTGCACTTGTACATGGTCCTCAACTGAGTGAGCCTGCAAGTAATAATACATCAAAAGCTGCATAATGTGTGTACTTGAAAAGAGAATATGTGTGTGTGTATGGTACCTTGTGCTCTAGAGACTTATGCATGCAACTATCAAAAATCAAAAATCAAAAACTGCAATAATAAATATACACACACACATATGTTTATGCGGGTTACGTGTGGTCCTGACTTGATGAATTGTTTGTTTCTTTCGTAAGATTCTCTTCTCTGTGCTCAGTAGTGAAAAAGGAAACACATTATGGCTTATGATCAATCTCTTCATTCATAGGACGTACTAGTTAAAACCCTGAACAAGTTCAAATTTAGGTGTGGTCGATACTTAGCTTTCAAAGAGAGTTGGTTTTGTTTTGAGTCCAAGATTATTAACTAAGACAAAATAGCAGTCTTCCTGATCTCTTCATTTGGAAACTGAGTCCTGCTAGTAAAAAATATGATACCTCCCTATTCTTTGTGAGCATGACAATGAAATCACTGAAACTATCAATGAATACTTTAACCCACAATGTATTTTTTTTTTTTTAAAAAAAACATTAACTTATTTAGCTTAAATATGGGGCCTATTAGTTTCATCTGATTGTTTTCAAGATTGGGTAATTTAAAGTTCAGTTGTACAAACTTTGAGCTTCTGTAAACTCATTACTACTCAAGTTATTATTGAATTTTTTTTACAGAAGTTTATTTGACTAATATGATGAACATTTGACCATGATCTTAGAAGAATATAATGTTGAAAATACAGATATATATATATATATATATATACAGATCATCAGCATCTCTAATGATAATCTAATTGGTGACAGAAAGATTAATGATTTAGGAGCCTCTATGGTTGATCATGAGGAAATTTTTCTTCAAGGAAAATGAATTTAACTTATTTATTTTGTTTAATCCTATCTATCTACTTAAGTCTTCTCAATTCCAAATAGTTCAATAATAATATAATAAAAAAAATACAAGTATAATGTGTTGCACGACCTCTCATAGTCTTCACGAATTTGTTTTTGTTCTATAATGTCACTTGCAAATGGCAATTTCGGTATATTCTCTTACACCGTACAAGCTAACTCATATTTCCATGAATAAAAATGGTGGGTGATTTTGACTAATAAAAAAAATGGAGGGTGACAAGTTCGGTCGGGTTTTGTGTTTCCTTTTCAAATCTTGTTACTTTTATTGTTTCCTAATTATTTTACATTTCAACTTGGGTCATGAACTCATGATTGTATCGCTGTGTGCCATTGGACTTCTGTGGCAAGAAGCCCAATTTTTAATATGTATCTTTTTACGTTTGAATAAAATTGTTCCCTATGAAATATGGAAAGGAGCAGAAAAAGTGAAGAGAATACAATGTTAATTTTTTATTTATTTTAAAATCTAACATTTTTTTTTCTTTTATTCTAATATCACTTACAAATGTATTGTTATTTTTAACTAAAGGTGGCTTTATGTTACAAATAAAATTAAACCCACGATCTTATACTTATAAGCAGATTTTAAGGCCATTGCCCAAATAGATATCTTATTCACTAGAAAATAATCCAAATTCTCCATAGGAAAAGAAAAGAAGGTCAAGTAATGAAAACGAAAACATAGAAACTCCACTAATGGAATTACAGTAACTTCTAATATACTTACAATGACAAACGTTATAGACTACACACATACACATACGTGTGTGGAAATATCATCGTGGACCCGAAAGTTCTTCTGCTACTATACATGAAGTTGAATTTAAAGTAGATTCAGTATTATCGGCCTCATGACTGATATTAAAATCAACATAATCTTTCTGCAACATCTCTTTCTGCCACTGTTCCCATTCTTCATGCAAACCCTCACTTTCTAGCATTCTCACCACTTCTGACATTCTTGGCCTTCTCAAAGGGTTGCTTTGTGTGCATAGCAAACACAATTTGATTACCCCTTCGACTTCTTGTTCCTCACAAATTCCCCTTAAATCTGCATCCACTAGAGTCCCCATCCTCTTCTCCTTCACCAATTCCTTCACCTAGAAATGTGTATCTATATATTTAGCATAGGGATTCCATTTAATGATAATATAATGCTTTTTATTGGAAAGATGGTCAAAAGTCCTTGCAATTTTGGAAATTTTATTGGAAAAAAATTGATGTGTTTTTATACATAGAAAGTATTAGTACTCTGCATGTTTGATTTTTCACATACAAGTATTTGAGTTCATGTTCTTCTCGCCAATAAAATTTTTAAACAAGAACTTATAATCGATTTTTTCATAATTATAACTAATGATATGTTTGATTAAACTAATAATCATGCGTACTTACCCAGTCAAGCAACATGATATGATCATTGTCCAGTGCAAGTTGAGCCAGGTCAAAAGCTTTCTGTCCAATGATTAGTTCAAGAAGCATAACACCATATCCAAAAACATCAGTCTTCTCTGAAGACTGTCCAGTGGAGAGATATTCTGGTGCTATTACCCAATCGTCCCTCTAACTTCAGTAGTAACATGGGTGTCTTTGTAATCCATGAGTTTTGCTAAACCAAAATCTCCCACAACTGCTTCATACTCCTCATCCAACAATATGTTTGCTGCTTTAATATCTCTATGTATTATCTTTGGCTCACAGTGATCATGCAGGTATGCAAGTCCCCTTGCAGCTCCTACTGCTATACGCTTTCGAGTTAGCCAGTCTAATGCAGGTTTTGAGTCTGGACGCCCTACAATGATAGTGTTGGGTACTGACAGTGGCAGCTATCAGCCCACCATGTTGGGCACCCCAGGGATCCACTCTCGCTTCACCCCGGTATTGGCAAGCCCAACTCAGGTATTGTAGGGAGGCCCAATGCTCTCTCGAGACCTTCATCCCCAGGCTGCAGCCCTGGTGGGATTCGAAGTCGAGACCTCCCACTTTATAGGCATTCTAGATGCCTCGCTTATCACCACTTGAGCTGCACTCAAGTGGTGATAAGCGAGGCATCTAGAATGCCTATAAAGTGGGAGGTCTCGACTTCGAATCCCACCAGGGCTGCAGCCTGGGGATGAAGGTCTCGAGAGAGCATTGGGCCTCCCTACAATACCTGAGTTGGGCTTGCCAATACCGGGGTGAAGCGAGAGTGGATCCCTGGGGTGCCCAACATGGTGGGCTGATAGCTGCCACTGTCAGTACCCATCAAAAAGGCGCTTTTTGAGGGGAGCACAGCAGTATACCATACTCCCCAAATGGGCCCCCGCTGCCACGGTACTGGGCCCCAACTTACACGAGGTCCAATGCGCTCTCGCACTTCATCCCCAGGCTGCAGCCCTAGTGGGATTCGAAGTAGAGACCTCGTGCTATCACCCCCTAAGGGGATGGCCTTTACTTGGTAAAGGCCATCCCCTTAGGGGGTGATAGCACGAGGTCTCTACTTCGAATCCCACTAGGGCTGCAGCCTGGGGATGAAGTGCGAGAGCGCATTGGACCTCGTGTAAGTTGGGGCCCAGTACCGTGGCAGCGGGGGCCCATTTGGGGAGTATGGTATACTGCTGTGCTCCCCTCAAAAAGCGCCTTTTTGATGGGTACTGATAGTGGCAGCTATCAGCCCAGCATGTTGGACACCCCAGGGGCCCATATGAGCTCACCCCGGTATTGGCAAGCCCAACTCAGGTATTGTAGGGAGGCCCAAGGCCCTCTCGGTACCACGCGTCCCCACGCTGCAGCGTGCCTGGGCAGAGGCATCGAAACTAGTCAAATGCTTGCCCAGAGGGATCGAAGTCGAGACCTCCCACTTTATAGGCACCTTAAGTGCCTCGCTTATCACCACTAGACCGGTCTAGTGGTGATAAGCGAGGCACTTAAGGTGCCTATAAAGTGGGAGGTCTCGACTTCGATCCCTCTGGGCAAGCATTTGACTAGTTTCGATGCCTCTGCCCAGGCACGCTGCAGCGTGGGGACGCGTGGTACCGAGAGGGCCTTGGGCCTCCCTACAATACCTGAGTTGGGCTTGCCAATACCGGGGTGAGCTCATATGGGCCCCTGGGGTGTCCAACATGCTGGGCTGATAGCTGCCACTGTCAGTACCCATCAGATAGATCATTCAAGGATTATATCAATGAATATAAGGAAAAAAAAGTAAGTAATAATGTCCCACATAAGCAATAAAAAAAACCCTAACAAGTGATGAGCAACATGCAACTTCTTGTTATTTTTCTGTATCAAATCTCGTCACTACATGATATTACCTTGTGCTGAAACTCTTTAGGACCTCAACGGCTTATGTAGTATTACACAATAATTCTACCTAAATACTACTTCTTTCGATCCTATATATAGCAAGGGGTTTATTTTAATCTCAAATATAACATCTCAATTCATTTCTGTCAACAAAATTTATAATTTGTACCCTCTATATCACTATTAATTGCACATATATAGTAAAGGGTTTTTATAGGCAGTTTCAATGAACATGATTAAAAATGGTATTTCAGGCAAACCAACGCATATTTATTACAAATAATTAACTGAACTGATTTACTTAATACTTACAAATTATTTATCTAACTCTTATGATAAGTACAAGACTTATTACTATCAAAGTGCTTACCTCCTAAGCATGAAGTTACACTTCCATTAACCATGAGAGGATAGACAAGCAACCGTTCAGTTGGAGTAGAGCAAAACCCAATAAGGCGAAGCAAGTTTCGATGAACTGCCATACTTATCATTTCCACTTCTCTTTGAAATTGCACTTCTTTATCGCTGTTATTATGTGCTCCTTCCCCTTTCAATCTCTTTACTGCTACAGGAGAACCATCAGCTAAGCGTCCTTTATAAACCCTACCAAAACCGCCTACTCCCATAATGTTTCTGTCACTAAAGTTATCTGTTGCTACATGTAGCTCCATCAGAGAAAACCTCTTAAGCTGACCAAGGTGATTATTATCAGTTACGTCATCAGGAGAAGGATCCTCAGCTGCCAGTAAATAAACACAATAATATATATATATATATATGTAATAATGTTGGATGATCAGTAATGGAGAATAGTAGATATTATATAATAGTATATCACCATGTATGTACATTGAACTAACCAGCAACATTAAAGAAATGTACTTGTGATTTCCTTCTTCTGCAATGTACAAGGACTATAATGGCGAGAGTTACAGAAAATAGTAGTGCAGCACCAGCAGCAATACCTCCTGCAATTGCTGCAGCATTACTTTTACCTGCAAAAAGATTCAGTGGGGAGTTAAGAAGTCTCTATTTAAATAAATTCCACATTCAGTATTATTATTTTTGGGTTAAACCCACTCTGTATGTGCTTATAGTTTAATCAGTTTTGGTTTTTATCCCTACAAGAAAACTACATCAATCATAGTCAGCATTTCAAGTCATCCTACTTAATGTTGTTAATGCTATGTCAGCGAAGTTAACATCTTAAAATTCATGTTCAAATTTTTATGAAACTATAGAGACTAATGTTTTGGAAGGCATAAAATTTAGGGACAAAATTAATGAAAACAATGAAGTACGAGGACAAAAACCAGAACTTTTAAAAGTATAAAGAAATAGAGCGGGTTAATGTAATTCTTTTTTTTTTTTTTTTTTACTTGGACTTTAGCAAGAAGCTCATCAACATCCGAAAACTATGAACTTAGGTATCAGTGGTGAAAATTCATGAATGACACAAGAAAACGAAAAAAGACACATATATGTACCTGAGCGAGATGGTGGAGATCCCTTTGGTGCTGTTAGCCCAGGATTATTCAAAAAACTGTAAAAGTGGGATCCTGTGGTTAGTCAAATCGTTTTGCAGGTCTCACTACTCATCTGCAACATCATCATTGCAACAAAATGAGACAATATATTTTTCCTCTAACCTGGAAGGAGAAAATGATGAAAATGAACCTCCAACTGGTATATCTCCACTTAACTGGTTATTCGAGAGATCACTACATTCCACAATGATCATGATAATAATCGATGATATCAGATCATTACAACACTCTTGATAAAACATACGTCACTATATATAGATACATGTAACACTTACAGGACTTGCAGTAATTTAAGAGCAGTCAAAGACACAGGAATATTTCCTGATAACTTGTTATCATTGAGACGCCTATACCAAAAAACAGATAGAATCAGATAACAAAACGACGTCGATCGTTTATTAGAAATCATAAAACGATGAAATATATGTAGTATGTTTTTATGCTAATTAGCATTAATGTGACACCACTGGATACATAATACATATTGGGGTAGAAACAGGTAGGGGCCGGGCCACATATTTAAGCCAAGCCTAATAAAAAATAAGCTCGAACTCATGCCTCTTTAAAAGCTTATAGGCCAATTAAATAGCCTATTAGGTCTAACAGGTAGCTTAGTCATTTATTATTTTTTAAAAACTTAATTTTTTCATTACATATGTATCCTCATTTCAAAATATATCTTGATTGGCACAAAAAAAAAAAGTACTTTTGGACTGATTTGAGGCATATGCTAGTTTATGTTTAAACCTGTTTCGGCCTGCTTGTGGCCTCGGCCTATTTCGTGGCCTATTGGACTGGGTCAGGTCAAGCCCAAACTGAAAAAAACTTATTACAAACTATAGGCTAAACTCAAGTCAGTTCATCATAAAACATGTCAAACCTCTTAAAGATGAGGCATGTTGTGTTTCTACCATGAAACAATATGTAACTATGGAATACAATAGATTTTCATCAAGTTTAGATATTCGAGGATTAGGAAATAGGCGTCATACAGGAAACGTAAGTTCACAAGTTTGCCTAATGTGTCTGGAATCGGACCACTTAGTCTGTTGGAGTAAAGATCCAAGGTCACCAAGCTGGTCAAGTTTCCTGGTGTTTCTGGGATTCTTCCACTTATATTATTCCCATAAAGTCCCCTGTGTCATTTAAACGATATATAACAAGTCCAAATAAACCAATAAAATTTATAACTAACTCAACCTATGATTAGAGTCAGGTATGTTAGTTTTTCAACTCACAATTGCTGCAAATTTCTTAGCTCACCAAGTTCTGGAACTAGTTCTCCCGAAAGGCCAGCATTTCCAAGATCACTGAAATAAAACAAAAAATTTTCATTACACGGTACACAGGAAAAAAATTTAATTTAACAAACTAGAGGGAAATTTTAATTAAACACGGAAATATATATATATATATATAGAGAGAGAGAGATATAAAACTTACATACGAGAGACACTTCCACCATCACAATGAACACCAAACCAGGTGCAGGGATTCACAATGGAAGAATCCCAGTTTTGAAGAACATTGCTAGGATCGTTCATGTTCTTCTTCAACGCACTCAAAACCTCACCTGTCTTAAATCCAATTAATATTTTTAGGTTCAACCATCCTTCATATAAAGTAAATTATTCTCAATCCTGAGATTTAATAATAGATATGTGAAGTAACAATTAATGAAGAACTCAACAGAAAATATACATGACACCCACCCTCTGTATTCCCAGAAACCACTCGTACAAAAGCAGACATTAGAATTGCGCAGAGAAGAAACGATCCCATGGAAGAGAAAATAAGTCTCATGATATGATTTCCATTCTTCACTAACAATTGAGAGAGCTTCATAATAATGAACCATGAATGTACAGTACATGCACAGTACCTTGTAAATATTTCCCATTTTCTCGGATTCTCCCGTAAGTATTTCATCATCATGTCCACATTGAGAGACTCATCAAATGCTCATAAACTTCTCTAGGCTTTAATTTTTTCTTTGATATGATTAAAATGAAATTTTCAGTCAGATTTTGTGTTCTTCTTGGCTTTCTCTCTTCTCTGTCGCAGTCGCTAGTGTCAACCCAGAAATTGAAAGGCATTAAATGTCAAAGATGCCCAGTCCAATATGCACGCGTGAGCTTTTTGACTAAATTTAAGAGACAATAGGTATAATCAAGGTTGTCAAACTCAAGGTCAAACTCGTGAGTTTAAGTAAACTCGTGAGAAGAATGTAAAATCAGATCGTAAACTTGAATCGTAAACTCGTAAGAGTTTATCTTTATTAATAAATCTGTGTTTCCAGTATATAATTAAATAAGAAATACAAAAAATAATAATAATTTGACTTGAATATATTTTAAATATAAATATTTGATATTAAATATATCAACATTCATACTTTATATAACTCAATAAACAAATTTCTATGAAATTTATATATAAATTCATTGAATATAATCAAATAAAAATAATAAACATGATATTTATAGCAAGTTAACACGATTTTCTATATGGTAGAAACGTAAAAACGGGTAATTCGGCAGGTAAACTCGTGAGTTTTTACCGAGTTTACAGCCAGTACAAATTTAAGTGACTCGTGACACGTTTTGGTTAGGTAGAGCCGTAAAAACGGTAAAATCGGAGAGTTAACTCGCTAGTTTGACAATAATGCGTATAATATCAGTTATATTAATATCTTTTTTTTGGACTGAGTTATATTAATATCAATCAATCAATCAAGTCATATATAAATAGTACTCCGTCCGGTCCTATTTATAAGAGCCCAACCGCCAAAACACATTTCTTAAGAAAATATGTGAACCTAATTAAATGTGTCTGAAATATACACATTTTTTCAATATTACCCTTATTTATTATGAATCTATTAAGAGAAAGAAATGTATGAGTATTAATAAATGTGAAAGAGAATTAAAGGTAAAATAGGAAAAAATGCATTAAATGATGAGAGAATGCAACGTGAGTTCTTATATTTTGAACCAAATTTATTCAAATTTTGAGCTCTCATAAATAGGATAGGATTGGAATGAGTATAATATTGCGTTGGTACTCCTTTCTTATTGGCCATTGTATTGCTTTCGAACTTTGGTTATTGGTACGAGCACCAAAACATTCCCTTTTCTGATATTGAAGTTTGTTGACTTTGACTTTGACTCTCGCTCTCTAGAAACTGTTTTTTTTTCCTAACCATAATCTCTAGAAACTGTTTAACACTTTAAAAAGAGTTACTTTTATAACGAAATAATATTAAATTATTTTTCTATGTAAACAACTAAAATGTATTGTTAAATATCATCAGGCTGATAGTAATTGGAATCTCTAACTACCATATTTGAATTTTCTCTCATGCAACACACAAAAAAAAAAAAAACATTAACAAAGATTACTACCCGGCCTACAATGACAATGCATATTCGACCACAGATGAATTATTCAAAATTAAGCCTTTAAACAAGATTTCACATAGATGACTTTCAAATAATAAACCATTAATTTAATTAAATTAGGTAAAGGATAAAATTATTTTTTTTTTCAAAAATCAACTGAATATTTTGACTAGTTGCATAACAATATACAGGTAATATTAAATATTATCTTAGCTAGAGATGATACATGAGTACCATGGGACAACATATATAAAAATAAACACATGAGAACGCAACAACTATGAAATTATCTATATTATATTAAATAATATATTCAATTCAATCATTTTAATATTTTCCTGCTAATAATTTTTTTCACACTGTAAAATTCCAACTTTGTGGCCTAATTATCATTTTTTGTGGTTACCCGCCTGATTACCATGTTATTCTCGCACATTATCCGTCACACACACAGACATGTGTGTGTGGTATATGGATACACGTGTGTGTACATCATGCATGTGTATGAATGAAAAACTTATATAAAGAAAATCTTGTAAGTAATTAATTTACTCATCGTTTTTTTCCATTTTTTGCGTCTTGTTCTAAGGGAAGAGAGGAAAGCATGGCGGAGCATGAAGAGAGGCCTGAGAATAATGTTGATCGTGAAATCGATGACTCTCATTCATCTTCTTCTGATTCCGATGAATTTGAAGCCGTTGATCATCATCGCTCCTCCATAACCAAAGATAACGTTCGTAGGCTCTTTGGTCGCGAGAGGCCTCTCCACATGATCTTGGGCGGAGGAAAAGGTAACCTTATAATTAAATGATGTGATATTGTTAAGAGGAAAACAAATATAATATATGCGAGTGATGATCTTATAATAATAATTCGTATGTGTTATGTTGTAATCACATTTTTCTTGTTTCTCTTTATTAGTAATGATGTTGTCTGCCTTATAATTGTTTCTCTTTATTATTTGATCAATTTCTTAATCTCTCTACATTTCCTTCTTAATTGTGATTATCCAACATTATTGATGCCATATATATTGAGATGGGAATTTATGCGAATGGCGATCTTATAATTATTCGTACGTGTTTTTCATGGTCTATAGAATATATTATGTTTCTATCGTTAAATATGATAGCATTTCACGTAAGGTTAACCAGAAATTTTGTTTTTGCCTTTTTATTTGACGGTTTTAAAAAATTTCATATCTACAGTTTGAGATCATGGCACCACGCACCGAATTCGAACACATGATTTAATTTTGCTTTGCATAATTTCTTTCGCTTTCCTAGTGGCTTCTTCTCGGATCATGCCGAGTTACACATTATCAATTATATAATATGCGATTGTTCCTTTTGACATTTTAAGCAAGTTTACCCCCACGTTCACGTTAGAATTTGAGTGACGTGACTCTATAGAAATTACCAGGAATATAATGCTTATAATCATTTCATATGGCCTCTAATATTCTTTTCTCTAATATCCTTGACAATATTCAACCTTGCAAATGCGCTATCTTTTTCTTTTGAAAATAAAATTCAACATGTATCGAGAGGCATTTTTGTATCTTATGAATATGAAGGTGCAATTTTGATTTTTGTAAATACCATAAAATTGTGCGGTTTAGATTTATTTTTAAAAAAATATAAAAAATTCAAAATTACACCATTTATTACCCATGATATGTCAAAATATCACTATTTATGTTTAGAATCTATCGATTAAAAGGGGAAAATATTTGAGAAGTTGGGGTTATTTTAATGAGCATTATAAAGTATAGTAGAGAAAGGCACACATTTTGGAGGCCCCCAACCAGTTGGACAGACTACGCAAGTAATCTATGTGTCTGAAGTATCTATATATAATTCATATATACTGTTAAGTTTTGGTTTAGTTTGTTAACTATGATTTTCATAGTTTTGGTTTGCATTTGGTTGGTTTCTCGATGATATAGTCATGTATTGTCTTAAAATTAACTTGCAGCTGCTGAAATTGTGCTGTGGAGGAAAAAATGTGCGTCAGCAAAAGTGTTTGCTGCTGCTACTCTGTTATGGTTTCTCTTTGAAGTGCTGGGATACCATTTAGTCACTCTGGTCTGCCATGCATTGATTCTCGTAATAATCATATCTTTCTTGTGGACCAAGGCATCCATGTATATCCGCAAGTAAGCCTCATTTATCTACACACACACATATATATATATATATATGTATGGCAATAAACCATTAAAACTTGTTGTTTTTCCCCTCGTTAGGTTGTTACATATTTCTGTATTTATTTCACTAAATGTTTCTACTTGTTGTTGACATTTTAATTCTCAACGACCAGGTCTACGCCTTGCATTCCACAAGTTATCATCCCTAGAGATTGCGTTCTTGAGGTTGTTTCTTCTCTTAGAAACGAAATCAACGGATTCTTGGATGCTTTGCATAATCTTTTGAAAGATGTTGCGCATGGGAAAGATATAAAGAAGTTTGTTGTCGTAAGTTCATTATACTCTTGTGGTGAAAAATGCTTGTTGGTATTTGGTATTCTTCTCATTTCTTGGCTCATACGCTTTAATTAGTTGTAAGTGAGGATGGGGTGGTTGGACTCCAATCATCTGAATATTAACCAACTGTTCTTTCCTCTCTCTCTCTCTCTCTCTCTCTCTATATATATATATATACACCTTTGAGTTGAACTAAAACATCTCAAATTCTGTATGATGGAAATTTGAAGTGATTGCGTACTTAAGACAGCGATTTGGACTAATTAAGGTGTTTTCTGCTTGATTACCAGGTTATTGTTGCATTATGGATTATCTCCATTATTGGGAGCTCATTCAGTTTCCTTAGCTTGCTTTATCTATGTGAGCAAATCTTCTTTGTATAAATAAATACTACTCCCTCCGGTCCTAATTATAAGAGCCAGTTGACTTTTTTGGAAAAATTAAAGATGCAAAATATACTACTATATATTGTTTATATTTGTCTTTTTTCCTCAAAACTAAGTTATTTTACTTATAAACTATCATATAATCTAATTACATTTCACATATATTAAGATTTAGGGGTTTAGTTTGCTTCCTTAATCTCCCAAAAAAAAAGTCAACTGGCTCTTATAATTAGGACCAGAGGTATTACCTTTTATCTTTAATATATAAGAGCCAATTGACTTAAATTTGGAGGAATGAAGGAAGTTAAATAAATTACTTAATTCTATATAAATAATAATTTTTCCCACTAGTCCTAAATTTAATATCTAATTTAACTAGATTAAAAATGTTAAATAAGTTAATTAATATGACATATATTTCTTAAACACCCACTTATCATTTTCCCCAATTCCCTCCATAACCCTTGATTGGTTATTGTTGCTGGAGTTTCAATAGAGGTAATTTAAAAAAATAAAATTGACAAAGATTAATCAATTCCTTTATTAGGTCCTACTTATGGCCATGAGGGAGTAATTTGGATTATAAGTAAGCACTTTATTTATCTTCTGTAATCTTTTCAAATAAGTCAATTGGCTCTTATATTAAGAAATTTAGGTAGTATACTGAAGATGGTGATTCTAATGTGTATTTATATCTTATATCTAAGCTTGAAGGACCATTTTTAAGGAAATATAATTTTGGTGTGATGATGCAGGCATAGTGTTCATATTCACGGTGCCAATGCTGTATGAGAAGAATGAAGAGATGGTTGATCAGTATGGCGAGATTATTGTGGCTGAGATGAAGAAGCAATATGCAGTTTTTGATAAGAAGGTTTTGAGCCACATACCCATTCTTTCAGGATCATCCAAAAAGGATTAGGATGAGTCTAATTTGGTCATTGCTTTCTTTCTTTCTTCCCCCATTTAATTGTATGTTTTGATGAGTCTTGTCCCTCATGGAAGCTACATTCCATGTTGGTTTTTTTTTTTTTTTTTAATTCACAGTTGATAGAGTCTGTAGCCATTTCTAACAGCTGATTCCGTAAAATTTAAGAAAATTTGTTTGCTAACATTGCACGATGTTCATTTCAATTATAAGTCATGAGAATGTGCACTTGTTTATTACTACCTCTAGTCCTAAATATAAGACTGGGGAAAGAAAGGATGTAAGAGAGGGATTATGCTGAGATATGAAAGGGCATAATACAAGAAGGAGGAGGGGGAATATGGACTACATGAAGAGGAGAGAGAATAGGTAAACGGTAGCAAAATATTTCATTCATCCAAGTCTAATTATAAGAGGAAGCTATTAAGCTATCTATAGAAGGAGCATTCTTTTCTATGAAAAAAAGCTCACCAACTTGCAAACAAAAACAAAACGTAAACAACATGCAAATATATAATAAAAGTGATCTCACTAAGCTATATTCACTAGCTAAAATATAATAAAATACTGTCACTTGATATATACTTAATCATCAAGGAAAGCAAACTTGCATGGAAATTATGAACTTGAAGTTTCCTTCTAACGTAAGTATTCTATCACAGAGTTGTTAACTTGCTGGTTCCTACATGACGCTTTCTCCCTATATAACATTTAATTAGCTGGATCGATCTCCACACATTGCAAAGAGTATGAGAAACGAGCCATATGGTTAATAGTTTACAAATACGGAGACTAACTGTAAATTTAATACTATTTTATATTGATTAATATGGATATTGACATTGAACATACTGCTCATTATGCAATTCTTGGTGTCAATGATTTTTAGTTTTCTTTTCCTCAGTTATTGGATTTAAGCTAGAGTAGCCTCTTTTCCTTGTCAATTTTTTTAACACTAATTATATTGCTTTAAAGGAACTACATTAACTCAAATTGCCTTTGCAGGCTTTGCTACTCTTTTTTTCCCTTTTTAAACATTGTTTTTCTCGGAAATTAAAATGGCTGTATGCGCAAGATACTTAAAATAATTTAAAGCAAGGTCTACAATCAGTGTATCTACCAATCTAATGTACAGAATTCAGTTGTTTCAGGATGCTGTTCACATATAATTACATCACACCCAAAAGATTTGACACCAACAAAAAAAAATTCTAATTCAATGAAATAGCCAATGCATCTCTAGAACCACTTATGATAAATAAGATAAAATTTCTAAAGTTCAAGTTGACACGTACCCTAACACAATACATTATACACAAATTCCCTAATACTGGTGGCCATTGCTTTGTACATAATTCAAAAATATACATCCCTTAAACTTTATATATTCCTGGATTTAAGCCCTTCTGATATGAAGGGCTTTCTTGTCCTGTTCTTCCAATGTCTCAGGCTGATAAGTTCATAATGTTGTCAGCTTTTCTGACAATCTAGAGGAAGTACGAAAGCTGCTGTTTCTTTCTTGAACCTCCTTCTCCGTACAATTCATTCCATTGCTTCAGCTCGCTCATTACTGATCCTTCAGAAGCAAAACTTGCAGCAATCTACATAAAAGAAGTGCATTCATAAGTACTATTCCTTAAGTCATTGTGCTTGTTTAAATACAAGGCTTTTCAATCTTTCATGTCCGTTGCATTGTCAAGTGATAAAGCGAAGAATCAAATGTATCTTATTCTGCAATTAATTTCAAAGTCATTCCGGCACTCTTCATATCACAGCTTACTTACTACTAAACTAAGCTAATAAATATCATTCACCAAATATATCAATTATAGACAAATGTCAGATATCTGTTGTTCAATTCCCTGGACTCCAATTTTTGAATTTCTTCACAATATAAGGAAAGACACTATATTCTATTCAATAGGAAACAGACATTCAAAACAATCGCTCCATAGCATAACCATTTATGTGAAGAAATTTCGAATAAGCCTACCTGAGACTTGGCATATTTCATGTCTTCCATGTTTAAAGGCCTCAGGGCAATCGCTACATCTTTTTCACCTTCTTTAGTATCTGTAGCATCTTCTGAGCTCTTGGCTTCTGCCTCTATTTGCTTCTTTTCCTGAATAAAATGAAGTATTAGTCATATCTTCTACAGCTCATGTGCCAACATTCTGCACTAATTTAAAAAAGTTAATTTTACAAAAGTTGTTTAATATACTACTGCTACCTTTTCCTTCAAAATTTCTTTCTGTATGAGCTCCCTAACAGGTCGATATGCAGCCGTTGTGCATAAGTTCTGTTTTCATAGAAATTAATATCAGGAGATTATGATTGCATTCTGAAATTTGTATACAAGAATCATTAACAGGTAATGAAATAAAGAAAAACCTTGAGATCACTTCCACTAAATCCTTCTGTCATGACCGCAAGCTCTTTGAAGTCCATGTTTTCATGATTTTCTTTACATAGGAGTGTTTTTAAGATCTGTTCCCTGCTTTCAACAGATGGAAGGCCTACCATGATTCTGATCAACATTAAAAGGAAAAGTATTATCAATCACCGTACAAATAGTCCATATATATAAAAGGGAAATTGTTCAATGATACTGCTAGTGGCTTCCAAAAAAAAAGTCTCAATAAATCTGCATGCTACTTTAAAAAGTTGAATTTTGCTCTGGAGAGTTCAACCTTTCAGGTGATTGAGCTCCACCACTGTTAAATGATCTTGAGATCTCTTTATATGACTGTTTTACAGATCTCAAGAAAATCCAACATTGAGAGAGCTCAAACGCTCCATCGGATTACCCTAAATTAAAAAAAAAAGAAAAAAGAGAAAGAAAGCAACAGAAGAAACTGTCATCTGAAGGATATTTCATAGGAGCGACTTAAAATGTCCTCTACTAACAAAGACTACACATAATTAGGATATTTCATTATCAGGCATTGTTGTAGAAGCTTGGCCAATAAGTTCGTGACGTGCAGTTCTAGGAGCTTCATTGCATTAAAATTGCAATTTTTATATTAAGTACTCCCTCCGTCCCTAACATTTCTCTCTCTTACATAAATAGGGGCAAACTTGAATAAACAAAATTATTTCAGACATATTTATTTCTCCCAACTACTTCCTTAATCTATGTGATTTTACCTTTTGGCTCTTATAATAAGGGAGGGAGGGAATAACTAGGTAATGATTGGCAAATTTACAGCAAAATAATAATTCCCTATTTTTATCCTTATCTTGTGAAAACTCCTGATCACAGAATTTTTTTTAGCTTTTTGAGCACCCAACAATTCATAACCAATAACCAAAAGAAAGTAAATGGTACTTGTTTGGTCTACTGACAAAAATATTGTATTGCAACAGAAGAATCAAATGGTAATGCCAATGTTAAATTCTTCTTACCTGCGCTCAAACCGTCTAATGATTGCTTCATCAAGGTCAAATGGCCTGTTGGTTGCAGCTAGTACAAGAATCTGCTCACCTGGTTTTGTCAATAGGCCATCCCAATGGGTCATGAACTCATTTTTTATCTTCCTCATGGCCTCATGTTCACCATTTCTAGTTCTCTGTCCTAGCATACTGTCAACTTCATCAACAAAGATTATTGTAGGGGCAACCTTTGCTGCAAGGGTGAACAAAGCTCGGACATTCTTCTCATCTTCCCCAAACCACTTTGAAGTAATGGTGGACATTGAGACATTGATGAAGCTTGCTCCAGCTTCATTCGCAATTGCCTTTGCCATCATAGTTTTCCCGGTACCAGGAGGCCCAAAAAGCAATATGCCTCTACATGGCTTTAGAAGACCACCTTTGAAGAGGTCTGGTCTACGAAGAGGAAGCATGACCATCTCATGAAGTGATTCCTTAATTTCATCTAGTGCTCCAATGTCTGCAAATGTAACCCCTATCTCATTTGCAGGGATGACCTCAGGCCTTATTCGCTTCTCAAACTCATTGTCAGGAACTTCCTGCAAGAAGAAGAGGAAGAAAATGGTTCCCGTTTACGGGTCCAAAATAACAAATAAATTTGTACTGCTGTTTAATATCATCTAGTGTGTGTGTGTGTGTTACTTGTGGTTAACTATTGAGACTTTGATCTTACTGCTTTCACAGGGACAGAAGTGTTCTCCCCATCTTTTTTGGTCACAGGGATAGATTTTTCAGTTACTTCTCCAGTAGTGTCCTACAATTACAGGCCATATCAATTCATTAAATTTGTCAATTAGGTATTAGAAGCACTGTTTCATTCACTCAAGTTTTTTTGTTTTTGGTAAACAAACCTTCTCAGAGACATTATTCTCCAACTTCAGATTATCATTCCCACAAGCTTTTCCTTCCTGGAACAGGCTCAATCCATGGGACAAACTGTCCAATATTAAATGCCAGTATTAGAAATCACTTTTGTTAATCAATTGCTAAATAAAAACATTCGTCCAGAGATATTTACCTCTCAGCTGAAATGATTAGCTTCCCATTTCGGTATGCTGGATGTTTGTTATTCATCAAATGGTGAGATAATGAAGATACCACAATCTCTTCAATATATTGACTTAGGAGCATTGTGTCTGAGTGGCAAATATTGTTCAAATCATCACATTCAATGTCATTTTCAGAAAGTATTTCAGCAATGTGGTTTCTGCTATCTTGAAACTGAAGTAATTTCATATCCTCCTCCAGCTTGGCCTTCCAGCTTCCAGGGCTGTCCTCATCTTCTGGTGGTTTGATCTCGATGGTGTAAGGAAATAACTCGATGAGCTTCTCATCAACTTCACTGCAATCTTCTTCTGAATCAAATATCTTGGAACCAAGTATCAACACTGACCCTGAAATTTTCTTTAACATTCTTTGGAACAGAGTGCATAATGCGGGTGAATTGAGAAAAAGATTCTCTGCATTCCTGATATACAGGATTATTGGACTGGTTTCCGAGATAGAAACCAAGACCTGCAATCATTATTAAATCCTGCTTGTTAGAACTTTCATTTTTCCCTATTGGAGGGTGAGAAATATTTATTCTTGGACACAGTAAGGATAATATATTCCTATTTTCTTGCAGTGATTCTATTTAAAATAGAAAATTTTCTAAGATGACATCACCTTATAAAGTGAATGCAAAAACAGTTTTTCATCAAAGCAAAAACTGCTTGGGCGTTTCTGGGGACCTGAAAAAAGAATATCATGCATTAAGCATATATATTGTGAAAATTTGCTGCAATGTATACCAGAAAAAGAAAAAGCCTCTCTCCATTCCCATTTATAAATCACATTCTAGAAGCATTTTGTATTCCTATTTATTGCTAATTACTTTTTGTGAATTAGCTAAAGGTGAGATGTAAATGGAATGAAGGAAATATATATTAAAGCATAAAGTATTTAGAAATATGATATTCAATGGAGTTGACATATGAATGTAGAAAGAAAACCATTCTCATTTTTCAGTAAAGTGAATCAAATTAATTTTTGGTACTAGTTTTAAAATTCTTAGAGAAGTTCTAGATAAAGACATAGAAACAATTACTGAGAAGAAATTTGATTTGCTAACAAAACTAGGTTCCAGCATAACCTGAAGTTGTTGATCCAGAATAAGAAGAAATGCTATTCATGTCAGCTGCAGAAGAGGCATTCCTACGGAGTTTTGGAGGATTATCAGAAGCTTCGCTACCTTTGATTTGTCGGCGTGAAGTACCTGCGTGACAATTGCTAATCAAGATTCATGGAATAATGATTATGTAAAGGTCAAGAACAAGAGATCATGTTTATTGAAAGATTAAAGAAATTATAAGTGCAGCCATGACCTTTTGCCATGACATGATATTACAATCACTGACTTAAATGTCAACAAATTACAACTATTCCCACTACAAATCATAGATTGCCAAGCCCTATGCAGAAATTTAAAAGGGATGGCACAAATGCTTTCAGTACCTCTATTGTCACTGAGTGAAGGGATTGACAAGGAACCAAACAAACTGGACATTCTTTCCAAAGTCAACTCGGATAGGGACCTTTTAAAAGACTGCAGAAGAAAATGTGTTAGTAAAATCTTTCCATGAATTTTTGGCCAAAAATATTTCCATGAGTTAACAACCAAATGATGCACTGTTTTTGTCAACAAAAAAAAAACATTGTCTTTCTCAGTATTTAACAGTTATGCCAATGCCTCATCTAGTTCGTACATTAAAAAATATTCATTCAAGGTAAAAAAATATGACATTTAAATACACCCTCCACTCCTTGATATAATATCTACTTAACTAATTTTGAGTATATTAATGAAATTAATTATTGACAAAAATGTATGTTGGTATTCCCAGAATACCTTCTTAAATCATTTGCATTGAAACTATTCATTGATATAAGTTCCATTAACATATGCAATCAGTAATGATAATTATAAAAAATTATTAATAGGGGGACAAAGTGGATTGAAGTCTTGTATTTAGTACAAAATACAACCCGCAACTACTCTTATATAAAGGCTGAAGGTAGTATTAAAAATTGTGCATTCAAGGTGAAAAAGTATGAAAGAAGCATAAAAGAATCTTCAGGTCTTAAAGAAGAATGGACTATAGCCAAAAAGAAAGTAAAAAGCAGGCTAAAGCTTACTGATTCCCTTTTAGCACATCCATATTTGCTCTGCATCTGTAGAAGGTAAAACATGACCAGTATGAATATATATATATATATATATATATGTGCACATCTAAAATATTGCGTCAAACAAGCATGAAGTCCAGTAAATAATTACCATCCTACTGAAGTCAGCAACATCAAGCAAAAGCAACTTTGATTCAAAGTAATGTGCTAAAGCTTTGGCAAGCATCTGTTGGTACAATTCTGAGAAGAAGTTGGGAATTACAGTTAGTAGGAAAAGCAAGTGGACCTGTGTGGATCACCAGACAAAAACTGGAACACAATAATCATACCTGCAGGTCCAGAAAGTAATATAACTTGGCTTGCGGGTGAAAGGTTACGGGTGTGTTTTGAGAAGTGATGTTGTTTTAAATGAACGTATGCAGCACTTGTCAGCAACGCTCGAGTCCTTTCACTGCCATCACATCATCATACAGTGACAATAAGATAAAGTGATGTAGTCATCAAAATACTAGAAGTTAAGATATTGAACATAGAAAAGCCATGGAGGCTAAACCAAATTCATCTTTAGATGGACTAAAAAGCTCACGTATATGCAGATCTATGCTAAAGATAATTCATATTTCATAAAACAATAATATGAGAGGCTTGCTTTTCTTATCTATAAAACACAATTAGCAGTAACTTAGAGAACTGTGCGATCCTTGGAATTTACAAGACCATGAAACGAAATACAGAGTTCAGGTTTATTAGAGATAGTAGCCAATAAAAGGATGAACAAATTACTTAAAAAACTTTCGGGCTCACATGAGATTAAGGTTAAAACCAAAATGCCTTGCATTTACAAGTCAGCCTGAAACAGATCCTTATCTACAAAGTCTTTGACCCACCATGTTTTTATGTTCATAATTTTAATAGAATCAAATACTCAACTTTTAACATATTGAAGTCAAATTTCTTCAAAACTAAATATCCCCTCCAAATCAAATTGTACTAAAAATTGATAAAGAGAAAAGGTGCCTCCTTTTGTGTCTGCAAAATGGCAGAAACCTTTACCTTAAGTAATAAGGAAAATCATCGAAAGTGACATTGCTGCTCTTTCCATCAATCACCTGTCCCTTGAGCTCCTTCTCAATTAGCTCCCCAGTAAGCTCTCGAGACTCTCGATTCCCGCCAACCCATTTCTGTACGGTTTGACCCTGAGTCAACCCGATTCCTACCCCTAAACCAACCCCAACACCCAATGCAGAGAACAAAACGCTCTTCTGTTCCATCTCGATTAAATGTTGTTTTTTTCGTAACTCGTCGTCAATAAAAACGAAAAAGGGCGAGAGATAGACCTACCCTTTGGAGCAAGATGTAAAAAGTTTGCTCCTTTAAGATCTGGGCAAGCGATTTTAATGAAGTTTTGAAGAAATATGTGATTTTTCTATAAGGAGGTTTGCAAAGAATCAGAGAACAAAAAATGGGTGACGACGAGTTGTGAGAAATTGCGAAGAAACGTTGGTGTGAGAGGCTTTTTTTTTAGAGGTGAATGAAGCGTTCTGTATGTATGTGTGGCCATCTCCTTAGGCTCTATATATAGACATTCCTTAACCTTCCTTAACCAATGGACGTTGGATTTTGCCGGGAATCATGAATTCCCGAATGTTTTAAAAGAAAAAGATTTTCATTCATTATTATTTATTTTGTTCATTGCTTCTTTTTTTTTTTTTTTATCTTTATGAAATCTATAATTTTAAAACTATTTAAACTTTCTTATTACGATGTTAAGGGGTTTCCATGTACTCATCGCAGTGGTGAAAAAGCACCTCTTATCACTGAGATGAAATCTGGACTATCCAAAATTTGATTTGGATAGTCCATATTTAAAATTTTTAAATGACCATTTTTTCAAAAATAAAATTAGTTTTTTTAACAAATGACAGTTATAAGATTAACTTTATTTTTTATTTTGTATCTATTAAAATAAAAACTTTATGAGAAAGCCATTATTCATCTTTGTTATGAGCATGGAATGTGAATCCATGTTAAGGCTATATATATATATAATAGTTTTGAAGATTTTTTTTCCTTATTCACATACACATAACTATATATGTAAGTATGTAAACTACCAGTTAAAAAATAAAGTTAAATTAATAATGTAAATTTTTGTTCGATTTACATGAAATTTTAAAAAAAAAATTTAAAATATTTATCCCATATATAATAAAATATTTCAACAAACTTTTGTAATAATGTCATTTAGATTTTAGTTAAGATATCCTTTAGTTGATTATTACTTGATTACTATATGATAGTTTGAGAACCACGAAATATTTCGAACTCTATACATTGATTTATTCGTAAATATTAACAAACCTTGCGTATCAAGTAACCTTATGGGATTATCTATGAAGCATTTTAAATCTTTCAGCATTTTTTAACAACAAGAATTTTTAATTTAAATCTTTACAAACCCTAATAATTCCAAAACCTATTTTCCGTGGCTCACTCCTCAATCATCCTCCTTCATGGCTGCTGGACACAAAACCTCTACCAACCATTTCAAAGTGTTTCTTTTCTCACTAGAGCTCCGTTGTTCAAATCCCTTGCCTTTTGACTACTTTCTCTAGGATAGAATATTAGTTTTAAGGCTACACAATTTTAACATTAATGCACCCTACTCAATCCTTAATTAGATGTATGGTAGAATAGTACTCCTCCGGTCCTAATTATAAGAGCTCGAAATTTAAATTGATTTGGTCCAAAATATAAGAGTTCACTTTGCATTTCTCTCATCATTTAATGTATTTTTTCCAATTTTACCACTAATTCTCTTTTATATTTATTAATGCTCATATATTTCTCTCTCTTGATAGACTTATCATAAATAAGGGTAATGTTGCAAAAAGATGTATATTCCATACATATATAATGACTTTAATATGTTTTCTTAAAAAGCGTATTTTGGGGGTCGGACGCTTATAAATAGGATCAGAGGGAGTATCTAATAACTTGCAAAAGCCCCTCCACACACATATTATAAACTTGTGAATCAATTATATCAAGTTTAAGATCGATTTATTTTTTGAACAACTTTAAGAACAAGCTATCAATAATTATAACTTTAATAATTTTTAATTTGATTATTCCATTTTTATATATGTCACTTATGTATTCATGCACACATATCTATAAAATGCACATGCATGTTAATTTAAAAAGCAATGAAGCATGAGTTCCATAGGAGAAGGATGTAAAAGTGAGACCATAATGCTGAAACAATGATGTTGGAAAACAAATTGTATTGTTATAGATACATCCAATATTATAAACATTCTTTATCAACAAATGTTCGAATTCCGTGTGTAGATGTTTAAGTATATAACTGTATCTCATGATAGAACCACCTCTTATATATATATATATATATAAATGGCAGGATACTTGTGACCAATAAATAATTTCTTTATTTCACTTTCACTTACATATACTTAATTTTTCAAAGCTTTAAGTTAATGGAAATTGATGGTTTGTTCATTCATTCCCCTTTTTCTTTCTTTTTCTTTCTGCTCACAACCTTTTCTTTTATTCTTTTATAAAAGACATGGTTTGATGGGTTAGTGGGGATCTATACATAGCCTTCATTTGCCACGTTGGTATTTTTTGTTGGCATTCAAATTTTCTATTTCAAGTTGTGACTTTTCAACTTCCCCAAATAAGCTTTAGTTGCTAAAGTTGTTATTAGAGGAATGTGTGTTGTGATCAATGATGAATGATAAGAACTCATACACAGATACACTAATGTTAAGTTATCAAAGTGGAATGATAAATAATAACTATTGTATGTCTCATATTATTGTTAATTAAAGACCTGATTTTTCTTGGCCAAGATTGGTACGTATACCAATACCAACCAATATCTGTAGATTCCTTTCGGTGTGTGTATGTTTGTGAGTGCATGGCATCTCCTTTTGTCGTTTGAGAATATTTTCCACGTCAGACCACATGCTTTGGTTGGAAATATAATTTTTCACATTTAATTTTTCATAGGTGCCTTCATGCCATGCCACTATATATAAACATAACTTTAGAACAAGCCTCACATGAGAACGCACCATGCGTGATTAAATTAGTAATTAAGACCGACAAATACAAAAGTTGCTGGCAGCAATTGACAACATTATATCATAGGGAACTTTACGTGATAGCCCAGAGCTATACACTTTTCTTTTAACATATGAAAAGGGTGAGTTTCAGAAACTTAATGAATAAGTAATACATAATATATAGCAGTAGAAAAGCATGACAAGCTTTGTGGAGGCAGAGTGTACGTTTAATTAATTTCGATGAGAACAGTTTTAAATGAGAATTTAAACATTTCCTTATAAAATAAGGAGAGTAAAAGTTGATATCATAAAAGTTTTATTGGACTCTGTGTCCAAATCCACCCTCTATAAGTTAGATTATTCGAATCAACATTCATTACTAATTGAAGTCAAACATTTCCTTTTACATACGTAGTTTGGAAGATTTGAATTGGTCCCCATGACTTCTACTTTGATAGTTGAATATTTTTTTGTCCTCATTTTCTTACCGATCTCATTTAGGAGAAAATGTTTAGCGGGGTATATTCGTAAAGTGTTGAATATATAAGAATTCATATTTACCTGCTGCAAGACTTTATTCTTAGTTTATGTCCTACTTTACAAACTGTTATATAACTTTTTAAACGTCGTCGTTATTAGAAATGGGATAATGGATGTTATGTAACCGGATTATTTTGTTAGTGTTTGTATGAGAATGATAATGTGGCTATAATCATTGAAAGAATTGTTAACTAAGTAAAAAATGAGAAAATATGGGTGCTACCAGAAAATTAGTACCTGTTTTGGTGTTGTTTGGTATAAGAGGAGGGGAGAGAAAGTAAAACATGTATGAGTATAATTTAAAATAACTAAAGAAGTAAGGTTATAAAATCTTAATAAAGAGAATGTGCAAAATAAAAGAGTATGATAAATTAATTAAAAGTTTTTAACCCCACCTTTCTACTTTTTTTCAATTCAATTCATCAAAAAAAAAAAAAAAAAATTCACTCCCATCCCCCTCCAAATCACTCATACCACTGCATTGGATATCCATGATGAGGAGATCATGCTGAAACAGGAGAGTAGAAAATGGGTTGTCTTGTGGCTGAATATTGTATGGTTTGATACTTTATGGTTATGTGATCTCATGAAACTTAATGTAGTTTCTTTTTAGATTTTCCTCCTCTCGTACTATGAGGGAGAGTTTGAATGCTAAACAACTTTCTAGTGAAAAAGAAATAGGAAAGTAGTGACATAAATCATGTCACAAATTCCACTGCCACTGAATAATTAGGACAACAGAATTTGCAGTAGCCCCGTTTGTTTCATTGTTGATGGGTTTAGTTTGAGAGAGGTTTGGTGCACGTAGGTTGTATCTGTGGATTTTGAGAGTTTTTTTTTTTTTTTTTTTCCTTTGATGGTTTCGGTTATTGGTGTGTGTAGTTTTCTGTTGGTATTAATAAAATTGACTTGCTTTTGGAAGAACAAAATATATGGACAAGCATGGTTCTACTTGTAGCGAGTTCTCCGGCTTATCGGCTCGTATATATGTTTTACGCGCGTCTCTACAATTGTTCTTTTTGGGCTTCATGAAGCTCTTTCAAAGCCCATTAAATGGATATTTTGGGCTTCGACTGAAACACTACCAAGCCCACAACTTAGAGCCTAGTTATTATTCAGATGAATGGTTTCCTCGTCTCATGTTCATTTCTTTCAATCTCAACGAGGTGCCGACGGTTAATGTTTGAGTGTGCATCGATCAGAATTGTTTCCACTAAGAGCATACATGTGCTTCATAAAAATTATCTTCAAATTTTCTCTTTCTTTCATTTGTTTTTTGAACTTTAATTATTAATAACTCTTTTTCTCCTTTAAATTTGTAACTCCTGAAAAAAAAAAAAAAACACACACACACACACACACACTCACTCACTCTCTCATGAACATAAATATAAAAAAAAAAAAGATAAAATTGTCACTGAAATAATACATTGACACAACCAGCGCTAATTTTTTATAAAGTTGTGACACCCTGAAAACTCTTTAAATAAAGATATCAAGTTAAATTTTGTAGACAAAAAAGTCTTATCAAAAGAGCTTTCCTCTATATATACGTCGATCTAATTTGAATTAGTCAATAGAATGTTAAACAGTTAACTAAAAAAATATTGATGCATGCGCACTTGTGTTAGACCAAGTTTCTTAATGCATCAAATGCACTTTAATTTGGGTTAGAATCAAGACACAAAAATGCAATACTAGTTTTGTGTAAGATGATTGGTCGTTGTTTGGCATTCACAAATATGGATTTCAATGCGCATAAAAGAAAAGTGGAAGCACTGAAGCAAACAGCCATAATCACACAAAATGAAACTTTTTGTATACAAAAACGTCAAAAGATTTAGGTACATAGTGCTCTTCATTTTTGCCTCGTCATACATGAACATGCCTACTAATCCTATTTATGAAAACGCCTAATCAATCGAAAAAGTATTCCAACCTAAGGACTTAATTTTTCCCACCCACATACCTACCAACCTATTTGTGCATGCCATTTTGTACTACATGTACCCATTGACCCCATAAACATCAATATCGCATTCATTTGATAAATTAGTTGCACGTCTTCGCTTGAAAAATTTATTAACAAGAAATACCTGAATTTAATTACTATTAGTTTTTTTATATGAAATCATTTAGAATATTTTGACACTTTTTGTATATAAAAATATAGTAGGTCTCTATGGCCAAAAAAAAAATTTCAAACGTAAACTTTCTCCTAGATTTCCTTATTAATTATCACATTTCAATTCTTCAACGTGGACTATGTTAATCACAGTTACTTGCTCGTGCCTCAACTGTTATGAAACATGTAACCTAATATCTAGCTAACTTTGTCTTTTTATGTAAAGTCGTTTTAATTAGACTTTTACTTAATGTTATACTCCAACTTGTATACATCATTTCGTCTCATTTGTGTTGCTAGTGTTAATTACCTATGAATTAACTACACATTTTTTCATACGCCTGTATGTATTAATATCTGCACGTCAATTCTTAATTATCGTAGAAACCATAAACGGCTTGTGTATGTGTAGACGGCTTTCAATTCATTTTGAAAAAAATTGCCAGTTTGATTTGCTTAGTCGTCTTTTTCCTTAGAGTGATGGAGCATAATATATCAACTGTGAATCTCGTTCTCTCGATCTGTTTTTTCAATAGAAAAATGACCAGTGAATTTTGCTAACTCTTCTTTCGTTTTCGTTGAAAAACTAGGTGTTTACTTTAAATTTTGATTTAAAGTTACGTTGAAAAATTTTAATAATATTATATAAGATAAAATATTATATTTGATAATGTTACATATATCTGATTTAGTAGGCCTATTCTATTGAGTCAGGCCGGTCAAAAACGATAGTCACATCGACTTGAGCTCAGCTAATAATATCGTTGTCACTTTGTAATGGACCTACCCATTTATCATTATTTTTTCATTAAATGCATCCAAAATATCGACAAATTTGTTCTATTCATCATAGAGTGCTTGTCATCATTATATTAACTATATTTACAAACTAAATATAGCAAGGGCGGAATACTAAACATATTATTGTCCTTGAGTTACAAGAAGAAGCTAATTTAAGAGATAAAAATGAAGTATTTATATAGAGATTTAGAATTTATATCCTCATAACATAAAGTAAAATTATTTTCAGCTGAACATTTCCCATATATTCTTTTGCAGGAAAAGTCGCAATTATAATTTTTTTTAACTGAAAATTTTGTTTATTATATTTAGTGAATTAAGCATATATATTACGTGAATGTTTGTCAATAAAAATAGTTTAAGCTAACTGATATGACTAATCTTAATGCTATTTAGCTCATCTTTCAGCTAGCTGATGTGATGAGACCTAATATATTCAAATTGTTTTAGAACATGATTAAGTTAAACCTCAAATTTTAGGAGAAATGTATATGTGTAAAAGCATCAATTAATGTTTTCATAGTTAATACTGTTAACCTCATGAAATTCATGCCATTTTAGCACATTTTCCTATAGTTCATACAACTTTTTGGTTGGATTTAGATGCATTTTGATGTAGATATGATAGGAAAATGTGCCAAGTTGATATTTGGGTTAAAGTCACTGAATTCTTGATTTAAATGTATATATGTTTCCCTCTTTTTATCAACTTTGGCTTTTGTAGTTTTGATTGCTTGTTAGGTGGGTGAAGCCAATCAATTAAGCCACATTTAAGTTGTATTTGAAGCTAAAATCAAAGAGCAAGAAGTGAAAAAAAGATTCAAAGCAACCAAGAAAGCTGAAAAAGTAGCAGGAAGAAAGTTATTGACCACAGCCAAAAGTACAGGCAAAATTCCTGGCCACAGCCAAATCCTAAAAAAATTCCAGGAAGAGTTATTGGCCGCGGCCAACCAATGCAGGCAAAATTCTTGGCCGCTGCCAAAATTGCTGATAGACTGCACAGTGGACAGAAAAACTGAAAAAAAAAAAGTTATAAAACTGCTCCAACTCACACCCAAACACATCCTTTTGACTTGGGCTTTCTTTGGGGGCTACTTGGGAGCTAGAGTTTGAGGATTTTCAAGGAGATTCAAGTGGAGATTCAAGATTTGAAGAGATTCAACCTCATTTCCCTTGGTTTTTCTTTTTTTTTTTCTCTCTTTCTTCACTGAAATTTCTGTCATGGCTGTGTATATGTTCCAGATTTGTTTTCACTCCATGAATGGATAAACTTCTATTCTAGAATTATTTTGAACTTATGTATGGATAAAGACTTGATTCTTCCTCTCTTTTGGTAGTAAATGATACATGTGTTGATTTTATTTTTCTCTTCATGCTTCTAATTGTTTGGCCACCATTTAACTTGATTTGTTCATGTGGGTTTGACTTGAGAGAGCTTATCTATGTGTAGAACTTGGTTAAAATCATGCTTGACTTGAAGTTTACATGATAAATGGAAAGTTTGTTGGTAAAATAGAGATATATTTGCTAACATTGCATTGTAGGCCTGTACATAGACCAGACCGGGCCGGGTAGGCATCTAGCCCGTGGTCTGGTCCTTTTCATAGGTCGGGTTGGTCAACCTAGCCCGAAACCCGGTCTAGCCCGACAAAAAGCCCGATGGTCATCGGGTTGGGCAGACCGGATCAGACTGGACCGGGTTTATGGTCTAGGTGGCCCAATCCAGTCCTTTTTTTCACAAATAACTGGGCATAATTTTTTTCAAAAGACCTGACATCATCATTTTATCAATAGAACCTGGGCATCTTTTGTTTCAAAGAACCTGGAAATCATTTTATCAAAGAACTCATACACAAGAATGTAACCGATTGAACAGACCAAGTCCTACATCATGATATAATTTCATAAGAGAATGGTACCGATCGAACAATGATATGATTTCATAAATAAATAAGTCCCTATAAATATAAAAATCCCATTTCATTTGTGTTTAGTGTGGATTGTGGTATTAAAAACTAAAGCTTCACTATTAGATGAATTAGTCGTTGTCAAACACCTTCTCCACTCCTCTAATTTCTAGATACTTACTTTCCTGTCCACACAAAAGTTGAAGAGGATGTGAAGCTCCAATCAAGTGACTAAAGAGAACGGCGAAGAGGAAAGATTGAGATGGAGAAGAGGATGATGGACGGACGACTACAGTTGGACAACGGACGGCCGATAGACGAGAAGAGGAGGCGAGGAGAGCTTGAGAGGCGACAACATTTTGGGATTTAGGGTTAGGATTTCTTGTTTGAGCTTCCAAACCTCCAAACTGAATGGCAAATCTCTCGGATGAGTATGAAGTACGAAGGAAGAGGAGAGAATTTCGTCAAAAAAAAGGAAGTGGAGAGTTCACGTGTGTGCTCACGTGAAATGATGGGAGGAAAATATCTTTGGCTTGAATGGCTCTCATGGACCCACGTGGTGCTTTGTTCTATTAATATGTTTATTATTATATTATCACATGACATGCATAATAAAAATATATGATATATATGCACACATGTTTTAGCCGGGTAGGACCGGGTTCACTGGTCCAATTTGCTAGCCCGGAACCCGGTCTTACCCGGACTTCGGGTCAGACTTGGTCCAGTCCAAAATTGGTCGGGGTTTTTTTCCCTTCTTTTCGGGCTGGACCGGGCAAGACCGGACTGGGTCGGGTTAGCCGGGTTTTCGGGTTCTCTGAACAGGCCTATTGCATTGTCACATTAGGGTTTTTTTTCAAAGGGGATTTTCATGATTTGTAGCAAGAGATTGTACATTTTAATGGAAAGATAAACTTGATTTTGACTTGAGAGAGCTTAGTCAAGTGCATATGAATGAAGAGCACCACTTTCGAGTGTGTGTGCGTGTAGTGCGCCCTTGGGTCCGCTCTTCAAGAAAATAAGAACCAAGGGGATAGTGGAAGCTAACCCCTGGGTGTCGTTCACTTGAGGAGCCTAAAAGCAAAAGATGACCTAGTAGCTAAGATGCAAACTAACAAAAACGGGTAAAAATATTGTATTTTGTTTTTGATTTAGAAAAGATGCAAAATGTATGATATGTTCAAAAGTAAAATAATGATAGGATAAAAGTGAGATTTGGAGAGGGATGGAAATGGAATCATTCTTGATAAATGGAAACCTTGGGATTCATTGCTTCGAAATATTTTTAGGGAGCTTATTATTGATTTTCTAATGAACCCTAGAGGAATCCCTCTAGGCTAGGCTTAGGTTAACTTAATTAATACCGGAACCCCGCACATTACTTAATTTAACATAAGTTGATTAAGCTCAAAATCAAAGTAAATTTGCTAATCGCAAGGGGCTCCTAATCCAACAACCGGAACCCCGAATTGCCACTTAATTAATCCTAGGGTTTCAATTCATTATTGGAATCCCACAAAATAAATCAAGACTCTAGGATCGAAGTCCAATGCTACTCATGCAATTTGACAAATCCAAAACCAATTAAACCTACTAATCGCAAGGAACTCTTGATCCTACAACCGGAACCCCGCATTGCAACAAGATTAACCTATTAGTCCCAAATCATTGGTGGAACCCCAACCAATAAATTGAACCCAATATGTTGAAGTCCAATGTTACTCAAGCAATAAGTAGATTTACTTGCTAATTTCTAAACACAAACACTTGACACCATGATCTACTAAACAAGAACCCTCATTTAGCACAAGATTTTAACAAGAAAACATATATTAAATGATGAACCCATACAAATAAGTTATGTTCAAGTAAATAGGTGCAATGTCAAGCATCCATACAAAGAAAATAAACAAGACAAATTGTTTCCACCACTCTCATACAAAGATATGGAATAAAATTACAACCAAATGAAGAAACAAGCCCTAGAATTCTAGAAACATGCTTAAACATAAGGAAGAGAGAGTGGGAGAACAAGAACTCCTCTTTGAAGCTTCAAGCTCATCCATTGGCTCCCACCATCAAGAATGAGGGAGCCTAGCTAATGTCCTCCATGAGAAAGCCAGCACCAAGGAGTGGAGGTTGAGGAAATATAGAGATTTGGGTGGAGGAAGGTGGAAGATGGAAGATGGAGATGAGAGGATGAGAGAGCTAGGGTTTTGGTGTGTGTTTGGTGGCTCCAAATCTGACCTAATAAGCTCTAAAAATTGTATTTATATGATCCAAGGTCGGGTCATTAAGTGGGTGTTTGAGTGGGATCCAAAACAGGCCCAAAAACCAGAATTCACGTGCTGTTTCGGGGCCTCGCCTTGGGGGTTCCACGGCCAAGGCCAGAGAGCATGAAAATTTTTGGACCCTCGCTGTGGGCCTCGCTGTGGAGGTGCCACGGTGAGGGGAGACTTTTTCTGTAATTTTGGAATTTCAGGGTCTTTTTCTGTAATTTTCATAATTTACCCAGAACTTGTATTTTGACTTTTTTTCTTAAAATTTCAGCTTCTACCCCCATTTTTCTTGCTTCTTCTCATATTGGATCCTTCATATTGGTCCTCAGATGACCCTACAAGTAAAATATGCAACAAACAAGAATCAAAGAGCCCTAAAAATCAACTAATGCTAATTGATCTTCAATTATGGCAAATTTAATTCTATTTTTATGCTACTTTAACTTAAGGATCTATATTATTATTTAAACAATTATGGACCAATATTGCATCTCAATTATGTTAATTACCTCAATTTAAGCACACAAAAGCATACAAATCCAAGGATTTGTCAATGAACCCTAGACAAACACATATATTCATGAAAACTACTATTTGAGAGGGAGTCTTTCATGTCTTATGAAATGTAAAAGGGATAAATAATCTTAGACCTCATTTACTCCTTTAAGTCAAAAGAACCATTGTTTTTTATCACTTTCTAATTTTTAGAAATAGATTTTCAACATTTCTTTACACAACTCAAAAATATTTTCTTAGTTCAACTTGATTGAAATCACTTAGTCTTTTGTTTGGTCAAGATTTTAGTCCAAATCCCTGTGGGAACGATATTTTATACTACTTATGTAACATACCAAATTTTAGAAAATAGAAAATAAAGAATTATTTAGGGTTTCTAAATATTACTAAAATCTGGAAAACATTGAAAAATAAATTTATAATATTTTAGGCATTCTTAATAAATTTTAAGGTTTATTTTCTTTAATAAATAAAGAGAAATAATTAGAAGATAAAAACTTAAATTAGAGAAAAGAGATAATAAGGGCTTATTTAGAGTCTTGGAACAGTGTATAACAATTAAGCAGTCTTATAAATAAATTTATGAGGTCAGGTGTATTTTTAAAAATTTTAAAAGTTTATTTTCTATATTGGTCAAGGAAAAATAGTTAGAAGATTAATTTAAATAAGGAAATATTTAGAACCTTGAGGTATTGTGTGACATTTAAAAAGTCTTATAAATAAATTGGGAAATTAAAGCATATCTCGAAAAATTATGTTGAGAATAAATCCAGATTTGTTTGTAAATGATAATGATACATAAAATTACCATTTAAGAAGAAAATGAGAAAAGAGAAATATAAATGACAATATCTGCTCCTAGTTCAAAATATCTTCAATTAAAATAGGAGGGGTAAGATAGTAATTTACCTAATTAAAATATCTAATTTTTTCCCTTCCATTATATACTCCCCGCGTGTCCCTTCTTCTTCACCATCACTCTCTCTCGTTTTCACTCTCCTCTCTGCCTTCACCCCCTCTCCGTTCTCTCTGGTTTCTTCGAGCTTCAGTAGCGACGATCGGCGGCGAGAAGGACGGCGGGAAGCGGCGGAGATGCGTAAGGAGCTTGGGGTAACCTTTGGTAAGTCCTTTCCTTCTGTTTTCTTTTCTTCTCGTTCGATTTCAACGAGCTTGGGGGATGAGTGATTCGAATTTCTGAGGGTTTAGGAAGTTTTCAAATTCATAAAAACAATGCTTAGGTCTGACTATTGACGATTTGGGTGCTGATTTCGGGTAAAAAGTTGAGTTGATTGATGTTCTTCAAAAAGCCCCAAATTTCTTCCCTGTTCTGACGCCCTTCATGGTGTGCTTGGATGGAAATCGATTTAAACCTTAATTAACCCCAATTAAGAATATGATTAAACTAAGAAAACAAGAGTATGTTGATTGTCTGATAGGTTGTGGTGGTGTGATTTCTTGTTCTTCCCCTGTTATTCTTTGTTCTTTATTCATTCTGTCCGGCCGAGCTTGTCCATTTTTATGCTATTCGATTCTTGTTCTTCCCTCTATTCTATTAACATTTTAAGCATAAGAAAAGGATTGTTGAATTTGGGTGTGTTTCTTGGTTGTTTAATTTGTTCCTCTGTTCCACAGATCTTCTTGTTATGGAAGTTGTGCTCCTTTGGGATTTCTGTTTTGAGTGTGATAAGGAACTGAAGAATTGATATGGATTATGTAAGGTTGATTCCTATTTATATATAAAATTTTGTTTGCTTCTTTCTTTTCTTTTCTCTGTCCTGTTCGGCTCTTGGCAGTGAAAAAGGTTGATGTTAATTAATTGTGATCCTCTTCTTTGCTTGTTCTAGCGCCGGGTTATAATGTTAGGGAAGGAAATGAATTGTGTTGGAAATTGTAAACCTATAGTATGTTGCTATGTTTCAGTTAGTGATGAGAAAGGAGGTGAATGATGAATCTTGTTCTGTGTGTTACTGGTTCTGGTTTATAAGGAGTGGAGTTGATGTTAGTTGTTGTTTGATTTTGTGTTCTCTGTGATTGTAATTATGTTTGTGTTGGCCGACATGTTTCAAGGGGAAAAAGGAAAGGAAATAAGTCTATATTGAGGTTTAATTGGGATTCTATTTTATGTGACATCAGGTTGAAGTGGAATAGTTAAGGACATATATATATGTATGACTCTGGCTGTAGAGGAATGTAAGGATAGTATGATTCTTAAGATTATGATTAAATCTTTGGTGGCTGTTTAAGGTTTGATAAGAATGCAAGGAGGTGATTAGATGCTGTTTAATAGAATGATTGGAAGTCAGGACTTGATTTGAGTGGAGTAAGGGAGGAAGTGAACTTGCTAGTATTTGATCTCAGTTAGAGCTCCATTTTGTGATATTGAATGGTTTTATATGCTGAATTGTTGCTAGGTAGTTGGAAACTTATCGAGGAGTATTATGTTCAAATTGAAATTGGACACAACTAAGAAATAATGGTGTCCTGTTTGATTGATGTTGTTATACGGGGTGTAGGATTTAGGAGATTAGATCATGAGGTGTGACCTATGTGACTTTGAATAAGAATGTGTTTATGGTAAATTGAATTATTAGTTTGTGAATTGTGGGGCAATTGAAAGAAGTTTAAAAACTAATTTGGAGACTTGATTTCGGCAACATATTAAATGAATGAGGAAATTGATGGTTCTTGGACTGATTATAATTTAGCAAGGAAAAAAGGTGACTTATACGGTAGATAATGAAATAGTAGAGGATTATTTATGATTGAAGATTGTCTGATGATATTTGGAGGTTGATGCTTGATTTTAAGATAGAAAAGAGTTAAGTGGCTTTAATTAATGATTGAGTATTTGGAGTGAAAAGATGAAGGTAACAAGTCCTTCGTTAAGAAGTTGGAATTCTTAAATGCTTAGAAAATTTAGTGTATCTTGAAGTTAGTGTTTAGGTGCTTATTAGAGTCAATTGGAGTTAGACTTTAGCATATACATGTCAAATTGTTTTAGACAATGATGATGTTAGAATCTAAAGGATATTTCTCTGCTTGGTTGTTTTGATATTGTTTACTTAAGTTTCTTTAATTTGTTAATGTAGCTGATTGAAAAATGAAAGATAATTGTTTGAGAGATGTTTTGGTGATGATAGGAAGAGATGTTAGGGATAGAAGCAGGATTTATTACGGTTTTTGCAAATTAGATTTTTCATAAGAACATATGACAATCTGGACTTTGAATATGACAATGGTGAGTTTGGAGTTAAGGTTTAAGTTGTATTCTGTTTTATCTTAAAGATTGTTAATTAAGTGATTGAAGAAGTCGGAATGATGATTCATGTGGATTTACTTGGGGTTGATGATTTTTGAGTTTAGCTATTTATTATTGGAAATGTTGGCATATGTAATTAAGTTGTTTAAACAAGAAAATTTCATGTTATACTTATGATACTCAAGAAAGAGAATTTGAGGTTTTAAGTTGGAATTAAGTAGGAAATTGGATTATAAGGTATGAGATAAATTGGGAAAGTGTGTTTTAGGCTCTAAAGGATTTTAAGGGATCTTAGGAATTAATTGTTATTATATTTTCTGTTTTGAATGAATTGTATTGGTGCCGGGAATGACTATCTTGGAATGGTTAAATTTAAGAGTTTTAAAGTAGTAGGAAGTGTTGATATTTGGTTGTAAGTTTTAGGTGCTTGTTTCCATGTTCCAATGCTCTATGTTGTACATATGATAGGAATAATGATGGAAATAGAACTAAATTTATCTATGGTTTATTTGTTAGATTAAAAATAATAAGTTGAAATCTCTGTTCTATTTCTGTTCTCTTAAATAACATTTTCAGTGACAACAGTGAATCAATAGCAAACTATAATTCTGATAAGATTAGAGTTATACTGTATAAAAATAAGGAATTAATAAATGTTGAAAAACGGTAATGGTTAATAGACTAATTAAAGTTAAGTCATTGTGATTTTATATTTAATTCTGAAAAAGATAATAATGAGAACTAGAATAATTGAATTGAAATGAGTTATCTTAAGTAGTCTTTTAATTTTAAAAGGGTCAAAATATTTAAGGTAAAACCTACTTATATGAAATATAAAAATGGGGTAGTATTAAGCGTATTAGGACCCCGAGAGAGACGCTGAATAATTATATAAAAGTTTAGGTATTAATATACTATTTATATTAAATGTTAATAGGTTTTGATAATGACATAAGTGGAGAGGCCGGTAGAAAGAAAAGGGAGCAAGTACAAGACTAAGGTCTAAAGAAGCCAGGTAGCAGTTTATTTCAGTAACAATTAAATTGCATGTATTATTTTGTAATATCTGTTGCATTTAGTGGTAAGTTGTTATTCCTCAGTTGGAGTACTCCAGGCTTAGGTGGTTCGCTACCCCTTTGCCAAACCAGTTTAGTTATAACGGAATTGTTATAACGAGAAGTCCTGCAGGTAGAGCCTCCACTAGTTAACGAAAGTATCATTATCAGTGGTTGGTAGGTGCGGATCGCACACAGATTAATAGGAGTAAGACTATCATTATTTGAGCAGTTTTATGAAATATATACATGACAATACTAGTATGATCATATATGTTAATGAAAGAAACTGCTATTAGGATTTCCAATCTCACTCTTTCCCCAAACATTTTCAGTACGCAGGATGTGGGAAGCTAGCTGGGAAGGAAGAGTAGAAGAAGAAATTAGGATTATAGTTGAGTAAGAAAAAGGTAGTTAAATAATTTAGTAATCTTATTTGTATATGTTGTAAGAATTAAATTATTGAATTAATAATAGAAAGCATAGAAAAAAATAGAATTGCATAAATTTATTAAGGGATTTAAATTCCCTAAGGGTTATGAATTATTAATAGACACCAAAAAATGGTTAGCATACTTTTAATTGTTTTATTAACCATTTTATTTTACAAAAAGTTTTAAATGGTTCCAATTTGTCTGAAAAGCCCATTCCAACTGAAAGGAAATTGGTTAAACGTTTTAAAGAAAAAATTTTAAATTTTTACGTATTTTTGGGCTTTTGACATTAAAAAGTTGTTATAATTCAATTAAAATGTTATAGTATAATAGGAAAATTCCAGGCGTTACAACTTACGATCCGTACGCTTGCGGTTAACGCTTGGCGGCGAACAAATACTCATATTGTTCTAAATGTATAACCTAATTAATTTTATTGTCATCTTACATTAGGGATCATAATAACGTCCTTAGACCTAGTCATCTTCCTAAAAGCTATTCACATCTTCTGTGAGAATATATGTAGTTGAAACAAAAACATCTCAAACAGTAGTATAAGTATTTCCAATATTGATTTAACAATCCAAAGGGTGAAACCAACATTCTCAAAATGATTTAGCGACCAAATTCAATTCAGTTTTTGGTTTTTCACTTTTAAAATTTCAATCCAAAATTTCGAAAAATGTTGTCTATTCATTTTCATATGATTGTGTCTTCATATTACCTTAATTAACTATATTTACGAACTATACATAGTGTTATTCATCTTAGATGTAACTCAATATACTCCCTCCGGTCCTAATTATAAGATCACTTTAATTTTTTTTGGAGAAATTAAGGATGAAAAATTAATCAATTTAAATTATCTATAATTATCTTTTTTCCTCAAAACTAATTTATTTTACTTATAAACTAACATATAGTCTAATTATATGTGACATATGTTATAATTTAGTGGTCTAATTTGCTTCCTTAACTTCCAAAAAAGTCAAAATGATCTTATATTTAGGATTGAAGGGAGTTTTATATTTGTCATTGTCCAGCTTATATAATTAAACATAGTTTTGTAGACTTTAGTGACAGATGAATAAATTGGTTAGAATCCAATTCTTTGAAGGAACCTTTTTTTTTATATAAAAATTATCAATTTGGTTGTAGGAACTTATTAACTATTATATCCTTCTACGGTCCTAGCTTCTTTTTTTTTTTTTTTTTTGATACATCTGAAATAAAGCGCTTCTACTGTCCCTATCGATTCAATTTTATGTTTATCTGTTCCCTCTTTTTAATGAAATCTGTTGACAACTCATAATATTGTGATCTCACAAAACCATTTTGGTCGAGGTTTTACTTTTAATTGGGAAAAAATAAGGGAAAATCACAATGAGGTCCCACATAAGGCATTTAATTACAACCAGGTCCCAAACAATCATCAAATTACATTGAAGTCCCAAGGGACCTCTGTGTAATTAAATGGGAGTTGTCAATACCAGCCGTGTGAGTTGTTAGTGCACACAAAACAGCTGGTATTGACAACTATTGAATTGACAACTTATTGAGCTGCGATTGACAACTCTTTTTGTGTGCATTAACAACTTACACGGTTGGTATTGACAACATTGAATTGACAACCAATTGATAACTATTTTGGGCATAGTAACAACTCAATGGGCTGGTATTGACAACTCAATTTAATTACACCTAGGTCCCTTGAGACTTTAATGTATTTTGATGATTGTTTGGGACCTAATTGTGATTAAATGCCTTATGTAGGATTTCATTGTGATTTTTCCAAAAAATAATACTCCGTTTGGTCCCTCCCTAATATACAAGTTTGGGGTTGGTTGAATTTCATTTCAATTAAATTTAATAATATTAAATTTATTAAAATTAATTTAATTAATTTATAAATTAACATATAATATAATCTAGTTATACGCATAAATATCATATGTTACATTTGTTCAAATTAATTAATTTATTTTACTTAAATTAGTTAATAGGTGTCTTATTAAAGTTAAAGATAGGAGGTGATGACAATAATGATGATTCGTTGGCAAAAAAAGACAATTCTGAAGGTTCATGAATTCAAGAATTTGTTGGTATTTTGGCTTATGAGTTACTCCTCTGGTCCTAAATATAAGATTATTTTAATTTTTTTATGTGGAAGTTAAATAAATAAATTAGACCACTAAATCATAACATATATCACATTTAATTAGATTATAGGTTAGTTTATAAGTAGAATAAATTAGTTTTGAGGAAAAAAATAACTCTAGACAATTTAAAGTGATTAATTTTGCATCATTAATTTCTCCAAAAAAAAGTCAAAATAATCTTATAATTAGGATTGGAGGAGTATGACTTTATGGTATATATACCTAATGGGTTTAAGAAATTGGCGAACCAAAAGAAAATAGTAAAAGAAAAGAAACTAAAAATAATGTGAGATTACACGTATTGTGCTGTTCATTATATCTATCAGTTGATATATACTGACTAATAAACTTTCACAAAAAAAAAAAAAAAAAAAAACTGACTAATAAACACGAGGATGTATCAAAATTTAATTTTTTCTTCAAATATTTTAAACACATATGTGCAAGTTGATGAATTAATTATTATTCTATGTTCAATCCTTTTTTTGTGTGTTTAGAAAGATTTTCTACGTAAAATTGAAACGTTATATCAAGATATCCAATCGTTATTTTTATTGTGCCGTGCAATTATTCATAATGGCCTGCATTTTAATTTGGTCACCTTCCTAAGACCACATAGCGTGTGATTTGTCTTGTAAAGCAAGGAGTAATTATTCGCATCACCATAATTTACAAATTTTTGTCTTACGTATTCCTTTTTCTTTAAGAATATATAACAATAATTGTAAGAAAATATATATCAATAGAATGTAATTTTCTAATACTGATAATATATTATTTTACTTATCTAAGGATGTGCACAAAGTTACAAACAACTTCCATTATTATCAAGTTATAAAGCACATTTTTTAAACTTCATTTGTAAGTTTATCTTTTGGCTGAATCAAAAGCTAAATCACAAGTCCTCATTATTTATGCACAACAAAACTCAAAACATAGTAAAGTTGTACTCATCAAAACAATTGAATATACGTTTTTACTCAATCATAAGATATATATGTTTAAGAATTAATAAATCCAATTTAGCAATTTACAAATTTTCATTAGCTATTACAAACAAGACTTTTGCAGTAAAGTTGTCTTGGAGCTCCGGCGAGGTGGCTACCATTAGCCGGTAGAGATGGCCTTGACAGAAAAAATGTGGTGGCTTTAAAAAAATAAGGAACAACTTGATGAAATACCCAACATTCATTAATTCTATAAAAAAGGGATTGGTTGAATTTTCTAACTTGATTTGGGATTTTATCCTAAATTAAATGGCTTAAAATTTGCTCCCCCCCCCCCCCCCCCAAAAAAAACCAATTGCAAACGTACGTTGATTTCATTAAAATGTTGTGGATATGTGAATTTCATATGTAAATTAGGTAGTATTTAGTATTTACTAAGTGTCATAAATTATTTATGATGATTTGCATTTGAGACTCTCATATTTAATTTGCAACTCATTCATCAACAAAGATAATTTGAGATCTAATTGTTATTAATTAAATTAAACTTTTCACCCTTTAACTACAGTTACCCCATATATAATAGTTACCCAAATTTTATGTTGTCTGAAAAATAGCCTACACCCAAAAGATATGCTCTTTTCACGATTTGCAATTAACCACAAAGCCAGGGTTAACTAATGCTTGACTTAATGCAACGAAATTCAAAAGTCAAAACACCCCAAGTTAAAGTTCAAAATGAAAACAAACCCTTAGCGGCTGCCTGGCTGGTCAGCTGTACATGAATACGAAAGACAACGAGTAAAAATTTCCTTAATTATTCTACCTTCTATGATTCATTTCAACACATGCATCAATAAGCAGAAGAGGCCAGAAAGGAAAAACGAGTCCATATATCAAGTTGAATAATTAAATATGACCGTTCGAGATAGAGAGAAATAAAGTCAAATCAAATCTAGTTGGATATTTTGCTTTTTTGAGAAGAAACAAACCAATAAATCAAACGAGCAAGTGAGTTGAAAGATATCAGGAGATCGAGAGAAATGTTGTTCACATATTCTTAAGAACATTCCCAGAAACTCACTCTTGCTTAGATACATAAAATTAAATAATGAGGGGCCACACAAACAAAAATAAGATGCGTGTTTCGTCTTGCTACCGCAAATTTAGCTGTTCCTTGCTTCTATAATTTATTGCTAAATTAATTATGAATAATGAATTTGTATTGTTACGCCTACTAAATCTAGCTGTAAGTGGGGACTCTTGCTATGTCTTTGCACCATCATGTGGTCTTAATCTATCTGCATTTTTGCTCCCTATTTTTTAAATATTGTGTTTGATGAATGTTTCCATCTAGCTCAACCCTTTTTCTAATTCCCGGGCGAAATTGACGGTGCAAATTAATCTTGACTTTAATTTCATCATTATTTAATTAATTCCTTTGTTTGTATGCAGTTGATAATGATTTAAGGGCTATCCGATCCTTTCACTACGATGCTTCAGTACCAATTTAAGTGGGTCGAATTGCATTTCAATAACTCGAAACATCAAATGCGTTAATTCGTTAGTCCATACTTGATAAAAAAGAACAACGTTTTATTATTTGTTTTTAATTATCATCTTGTTTGATCAGGTTTATCACTGATGACTCCCCTTTTGAGTTAGATTATTTGGGATAAATTCTGTTATATCCAGGGTTAACTGTTTATAATTAGTTATCATAGATAAGCTCTCAGTTTGGAGCATTCTAAAAATGGAATCACGTGTGGGGGGAAATTTTGAACTTGTGAAATTGCTAGCGAAGAATGGTTAGTTAGTTAATTTCGGATAAGAAGAGAAAACATCCTTTAACTAAATACAACGTCCATAATCAAGTGTAATCATTCCGGTCCTAAATATAAGATATATTTAGAAAGTAAGTTTGGTCTTAAATATAAGACATATTTCTAAATTTTCACAACTTTTTCCCAAATAATCTCTATTAATACTCCTCAATAGCAAACAAGGATAGGGTAAATGTATATAGTTATGGTGCATTAGTAATATTATGTGATTTTAACTAAGATAAAGGTATATAATTAGGGTCTCATAGTAATATCATGTGATTAAATAACTTAATTAACATCTTTAATAAAATGAAATTAGGTAAATATGTCTTATATGTAGAATCGGAGGGAGGGAGTATAATTTTATATTTGTATATGCATGTTAGTTTCTTTGCCAGAGTATAGTATAGCTGTTTATGTTAAATATACCGGTATGTTGATTGATCTATTGAGACAAGAAAGATCGAAAACATCCTTTAACTAAATACAACTCTCAGCAACGTTGGACATATGAAAATTTTTTAAGGAGTAATTTCACCGGGAAATGTTAAAAAAGAGCAATTCACTCTAGCCATTTTTAGAAAATTTATATTGTCCGCTAATATTTTTAAATGTAGAAAAGTAAAATTGCTACAATTACTTTTAAAGAAAAATTGTTCCTAATAAAACTTCAGGATACCAAATGCTCAAAAGTGATTACATGATAAAATCACACCTTAACAAAAAGAATACTGCCAATTACTCTATATTACACTTACTCAATGGGGGCAAAATAAGGAAAAAATATGTTTAGACTCTAAATAATTTCGTAATATGTGTGCTTAACCTCATCAATTTTCAGTACTCTAGGTTAGGGGGGTTGTTACATATTTAAGCATTTGAAATGTAGACATGTAGCAATCAAGTTGATGTATAAAAACAGATAAAAAAAGGTGCAGTTTTGTTGAATGCAAATGAAAATGGGTTGGTGACGCGTAGTTCCTAAATCAAATATTAAGCTCTACTTAAAACCGAGCAGCCGCGCGGCGTCCTGGTTGTAATGATAATGACTCACTTCTTATTTCTTATTAATCCTTTGACTTTCTCAGCTTATTTTTTGTTGTTCTTTTGGCAGCTTCTTATAAATATAAATATAAATATAAATATCTTCAATTTCCCCTTTCATTTTATATTAATTTTCAAGTTTTCTTTATTAATCATGTCTTAATCCTGCTGGTTTGTTTTTCTTCTCGTTTTATTCTGCTTATTCCTTTGTCCTGGGAATACCTGCTCCGCTGTCTTCTTATTTTTGTTCTTCTTTAGTAAATTGTATTTTGTGTACACGTAAAAATTTGATCAAATCTCAGCGTAATTTGAATATTTTTAATGTATATATTTCGTCAGCTACATGAATATTATGCATGGAGAGTTCCCCCTTTCCCGTTGATTATCACTTATATCTGTAAATCGAAAGTCTCTTCAATTTTCTTTCAAATTATACTTTTCTGTAACGCCTCTATTTTCTTGGATTTTTTTTTTTTGGGTCTGAACTCTATTTTCTTGGAATAAATATGCACTTTTAGGACTTATTATAAGTACTTTATAACATCTCATCGTTTTTTTGCACATTGTCATACCAACTCTTGCTTGCTAGTCAAAATAAATATGGGTAAAGGTTCAATTTTGCCCCGGAAGTAACAAATGGAGCTTATTTACCCCGGAAATAGTAAAAACGGCGCGTATTAGTTTTCAGAGGACACTGAATGCTCCTTTTATTATTTGGCAAAAGTCCAATTTCGCTCCGTTTTTGTTACTTCCGAGGTAAATAAGCTCCATTTGTTACTTCCGGGGCAAATCAGCTCCTATTAGGTTACTTTCGGGGTAAAATTGGACTTTTACCCAAATAAATATTGCGCCAGCATTTTGAGCTGCTTTGTCGTTTTCCATTGAAGAGCCTGTCATCCTCAAAATATAAATTACTGTAATATTATTTCAAGTTTCTATATTTTTTTTTGGGTCTGATTCAAGTTTGTATGTTTCAAAAAGGGAAAATTTTAGAAAAAGACCCTCAAATTACCAAAAGGACAATTTGATACAGTAAATTTCAGAAATGACTAGTCAGTACAAATCCGTACAGTAACTGAATAGTCCTTTGACAAATTTAAAGGAAAAGTCCAAAATGCTCTTGGTTCAATTATAGGATTCCCAACTTCCCTCAAGGAATTCCCAACTTTCCTCAAGGGATTCTCAACTTCCAATAAGGCTTCCCAACTTCCCTTAAGGAATTCCCAACTTTTCTTAAGGGATTCCTAAGTTAGTTGTGCAAAGGGTATTTTGGACATTTCCTTTAAATTTGGGTTTGGACAGTTCAATCATTCTACTGAACTGTCCTTTTCAAAATTTGTTGTACAGAACTATCCTTTATGTAATTCGAAGGTTTTTTTCTGAAATTTTCCCTTTCAAAAAGTCCCTTTTTTGATGCAATCGTTTTGCAAGTACAAATGGCCTGCCTCAGAATCCTGTTATATATATACGCCGCTTCCTATAGCTCAAAGCCATGTGTTAGCCCTCCATTTTTCTCTCCCATACCTTCTTCTTCTACGTCAACCAAAATTGAATTCTTTCTTTTTTTTCTCGTAAAAAAAATTATATCCCTTGGATCATCTCTTAAAGCTTCTGCTTCTGATTCCATTCCTGAGTTCTGTCAGTTTCTCTGCAGGTGACGACGTAAGAACAAGTGAATAACTTATTAAAAGGTACGAATCCTTTTTCTGTTTTCTTATAGTAATCTGATTCTTAAAATCTGCATAGTGGCTAGTGAGGTTCTGTTTCTGAAATTCTCTTGAGTTGGGATGATGCATTCATCATGCTTGGAATTTCCAAACCAAACCAAACCAAATTGTTTCTATGTGTAAATGTGAAAGGGACTGAAACGTACCTTATTCAAATTCTCTACATTCATTACCCACCCTTGATAACTTAAGGTCCATCCGTTTCCCTTTTTCCTTGGGGTCGAAAATGACCTTGTCCTGTTTGTTATTATTACTGAAAGACACCGTTCTTGAAGAGGGATATAATTATTTTGTGTCTCCCTCCCAATCAGTTAGAAGATATCTACATATCTCTCTGATTTTGACTATCTGAATACAGGGTACTGCCGTTTTGATATGTTTTCTGAAGAATGATATATCCACTAATATGATCACACTGATACAACAAAATTGTCGATATTGTGATTCAAAGTTGTTTTTTGTGCGAGCGTTTTGATATCTAGGGAGAAAATAATGGGAAAATTTCAGTTTATCCCCCTAATAATAAGGAATTAATCTCAGATTCCCCTCTAAACATTCTGAAATTTCACTGCACCCCCAAGGGACTAAAGTGAAATTAAATGTTTTAGCTAAAAGACCAAAATGTCCTTATTGAATTTTGTACTGGATTTCCAAGACATATATGAAGAATTTCCAAGACACATATGAATAATTTCCAAGACATTTATGGGAAATTTCCAAGACGTATATGAGGGAACTTTTCAAAACATTTGTGCTTATTTTCAACATCAATGTGAGTATTTTTAAGTCTAAAAAATCATGGAATCCAAAACTAAAACATCCAAAATTTCACAACTATATTTCCAAGACACATATGAAAAATTTCCAAGACACATATGGAGAATTTCCAAGACACATGAGAAATTTTCAAAACGTTTGTACTTCTTTCAATAAGGACATTTTGGTCTTTTAGTTGAAACATTTAATTTCACTTTAGTCCCTTGGGGGTGCAGTGAAATTTCAGAATGTTTTGGGGGGAATCTGAAATTAATTCCTTATTATGGGGGTAAAATGAAATTTTCCCGAAAATAATTGACTATAAATTGCGTGGGAGAATGTGATTCAACAAATATCTACAAAAGATTGTCAAACTATGACAGAAAAGAAGGCAAAACACCGAGGATAGCTGATGCATAATTTTTATCTCAAAGAAATCATAGATTTTGCAAACATTGGATACAACTACAGGCGCTTCTTTCAACAGTCTTTTAACAATATTACATCTGAAGGAAGTGATGAAGCTGTGAGATTTAGAACATATTGAGTCCTGTTTTAGTTTCAACTCCTATAGAAATTAACAGTAAAATATTTTCAGAAACTTACAGATTCAGTTGATGCTGCTTTGGTAAATTTAGGTAAGGAAGTCTTAATAGGGAACTGAACATTTCTTCTAACTTTCAGGTGTAGCATGGAGAATAGCACAAGCAATGAAATATCTGAGCATGGATCGCCTGAAGTTCCGTCACTTATTAAGTACATATCATCAAATGAAGTAGCTGGCTTTGATAGCGTTGAGAATGCTACAGAGTTACAATTTCTCGCCACATCTGCTCAAGTAAGATATTGATATCATCTGATCATGTGGTTTCATTCTAATATGTAGCCATATTTAAGATATAAACTGATTTGCAAATATCTTCACATATACTTGTAGCAGGAAAATCAAAAAGATTTAGAAAGAGAACAAGTTGATAAATCTGCGGTTATCAATCATCAAAGAAAACGTTCTGTTTCTATCAGCATGCCACTTTCTCCTGAAGACGTTCAGGCACACAACAATGGTGAAACAACTCTAGGCTATGGTATTCCAAATCCCTCTTCTCAATCAAACACCGAAGGATCCAAACCACCACGCCAAACAAAATGCCACTCTCAACCAATGCTGAAAGGCCATGTGTACCCAGAAGAAATTGAAGGAAGAGTAAACTTTGGCCAAAATCCACAGATCCATAGGTTGAAGGACACCAGGTTTGATACCTTCAAGACTTTTTCTGGGAGACTTGAGAGGCAGATTTCAATCCTCCGTGGAAAACCTCCCAAACAAGGGGTCGTACAACAGGATGATAGCTTAAAGAACACAGATAGGCCTAAATCAGTTGATAGATACTATGATGCATTGGAAGGTCCAGAATTGGATACTTTACGGGTATGTATGGTTTTCTTCTGCTTATTTTAGTACTGCTAGATTCCTCTGGTATTAATAAACCATACCAATGTTTCTTAAGGACTGAGATTTTATTGTACATAACTAAACAAACAGTCTCACTAGGTAGTAAGCATCTAGGAACCTTGCTTTTGTTCTCATCAAAATCAGGATGCTAGTACTTACTTGACCACTTAGCTTTTGATTTCACAATTCAATCCAATAAGCTTTTTCCATTGAAGGGTGTGTTAGAGATTGTAACAAAACTTGCTGATTCTAGTGAATTTAATTTGTAACAAATTTTCTGTTTCCCTAATTAAACAGCCTTCAGAAGAGACATTACTTCCTCAAGATGAGAAGTGGCCATTTCTTCTTCGGTTTCCCGTCTCATCCTTTGGTATGTGCCTTGGAGTTAGTAGCCAAGCCATTCTATGGAAAGCGCTAGCCACATCTCCTTCCACTGAGTTCCTTCACATAAGCTTAAAAGTAAATCTGGTCTTATGGATCATCTCTATTGCACTTGTTGCATCCATTTTCACCATGTACCTCCTCAAAATCATCATCTACTTTGAAGCAGTTCGTCGCGAATACTACCATCCAATTCGAGTGAACTTCTTCTTTGCTCCATGGATAGCTCTCTTGTTCTTAGCACTTGGAGTTCCACCATCAATGTCCAAGTACCTGCATCATGCACTTTGGTACATTCTTATGGTTCCTATCTTCTGTCTTGAGGTTAAGATCTATGGACAATGGATGTCTGGAGGTCAAAGGAGGCTCTCAAAAGTGGCCAATCCTACAAATCATCTCTCAATTGTTGGAAACTTTGTAGGGGCATTGTTGGGTGCGTCCATGGGTCTAAAAGAAGGGCCTATCTTCTTCTTTGCTGTGGGATTGGCTCACTATACAGTCTTATTTGTGACTCTATATCAGAGGCTTCCTACAAATGAGACTCTACCAAAAGAGCTTCATCCTGTATTCTTTCTGTTCGTTGCAGCACCTAGCGTTGCTTCCATGGCTTGGGCTCGCATCCAAGATTCCTTTGATTATGGATCAAGGATTGCATATTTCATTGCCCTCTTCCTTTACTTCTCACTGGTAAGTGTCCCTCTTGTATTATATATATGAATCTGCAAAATTTGCTCCAATTCTATGAATCATTCATGTCACTGTGAAAGTTAACTTATCATCTTGTGATGTTTTTGCAGGTTGTTCGGGTCAACTTCTTCAGAGGATTCAAGTAAGTTCAGTCTATATTGGATTCTTACATCAGATAATTGTGTAAAGTGAAATGTTTGAGCAAATTTTCTGACAAATATTTGATATGAATGTGCAGATTCTCACTTGCATGGTGGGCCTACACATTTCCAATGACTGGTGCAGCAATTGCCACTATAAGGTACTCAGTTCAGGTCACCAACATAGTCACAAAGATTCTGTGTGTGATTCTTAGTCTCATCTCTACACTCATAGTGTTGGCACTTCTTGTAACCACCCTTATTCATGCTTTTGTGCTCAATGACCTCTTCCCCAACGACATTGCTATTGCCATTAGTGACCGAAAAAGAAAACCACATAAGAATAAGTGGTTCCCTCTCAGACATGGAAGCAGTGAGCACGCCAAAGTGATTGAAACTTTCTTGAAGTTTGCAAGCTCAGATGGTGATGGTGATGGTGACTTAGAAGCTGCTCTGAAACAACCTTCCAACCCTATTGAGCAGCTTTGATAACATACATAAGGATATACATACATACATATATATATATTGATATATGTATATATATGCGCTTGTTTGGATGCTTATGAAGCTTTACAAGAATATTGAGATGTGAAAAATCCTTCAGTGTGATCACCATTCGTCAGACATGTGAGGAACATAAGTATATCTTATGCCATTCCCATGACCATGTCAAAAGATGAAGGTTTTGTGCAGAAAAGAGGGGATTTTTATTAGAATCGGTTCCTAAGATTGTATTGTAGAATCTTTTGCATGTTAATGTATTGTAGATTGTACTCCAAATAAGTTGCAAATTGCAAAAGTTTTATGCGTCCTAAAAAACCCAATATTACAAACAGAAGAGTAATTACAAATGAATTGTAAATTAAACTTTTGAGATTTATAAAACTTCTACAATTTTTCTTCCTTGCTGTTAAAATGATATAGGTTTATCCTCTATTTTCAAAACCGTATTAAACCTATATTAAAAGAATTATCCTAAATTTTATTGATATATATTACACATCTCATTAACTTGGTGGTCAATGTGTAACCAAAAAAAAAAAAAAATTGGCTCAATACATTATACACTGTTTGGAGGGTTCCTCAAGATAGAATCAATATCAGCGAGAAAAATCATGAGATACGAGTTTGCCACAAGCCAAAGTTCATACACAGGCGCAAACACTCTCTTGTTTATTTTTCTTCGACAACATAAACAAAAGAACAAAGATATCGATGGGGGAAATCCTTATGTTTGGGCCACTAACCGGTTGATATTGGGTCAGCTAAACTCTGGGTTTGCTATATAAGGCTTGAGCCGAGGGCTTACACTTAAAGACTTCAATAATGTCCTTAACTTGTTGGACCCATGACCCATATCTTTGGGGATTTAGTTTGCGGAAATTGGAATAGTGGATGTTGAGTCAGTATTCGAGTGCTATGTTGGTGTTGAAGCAGATAATGCTCCCACATGGTCACAGGTTCGAATCGACATGAGAGAGGGGAATAGTGGATGTTGAAGGGAGCCAATTTTATATCTACATTTTATTTGCATGATTGAAATGATTATTTAATTATTTATATACGTGCGAAGATATGTTGTCTGTGGCCTACATTTTGTATAATTATTTCTTGATACAAAATAATTTGTAAGGTATAAATTCTGGGTTATTTAGACGTAAGTATTATGTATTGTGTGTGTGCTTATTTTATACTCCCTCTGTTCCTAAATATAAGATATGCTTACCTAATTTGATTAGATTAAGAATGTTAGTTAAATTAGTTAAAATCATATGATATTACCAATACACCATAACATTCTATCACCCTCCCTTTATTGTTGATTTGTTATTGAATAGTGTCAATAGAGATAATTTAGGATAATTTTGAGAAAAAAATAAAAAGAGGTCTTATATTTAGAAATAAACATCAATCCTCAGATAGGTCCTTTTTTATGAACAAAGGGAGAAATTGTTTATGTTTGCTGGTTTCTATGTGCATGTGCATGTGCATGCTAGAAGTTGTAGATTACCAAAGCATTATTATTCAATATTCACCTGATTTTTTAACATTTTATAGTTGAATGAACTCATAAGAGCCAAGGGAAGGCACCCGTGGATGAGCCCGATCACATACCCGGTTATGATTCACTATTTGTTAAGATTATCTTTTCTCTAGAGATCAAGTTACCCTCTCTTCACATGATGGGGATCAATAATATTTATTCACTGTGAGAATTGAAAAAGGAGAGCTCTTGTAACACCCCAAATTTTAGAAAATAGGAAATAAGGATTTATTTAAGGTATTGGGAAGTCATTTAGGAATTAAAAAGCCTTATAAATAAATTTATGAGGTCATATGTATTTTTAATAATTTCTAAGACTTAATTTTTTTATTTATAAAGGAAAGATAATTAGATGATAAATTTTAATTTGGAAATTTGAGGAAAAAATATTTTGAGGCCCAAATAAATTTATGGGTAAGAAAATATCTAATCTGATATGAGAATTAATTTTAGGAAATTAATTTTTTCAGATAAGGACCAAACTGAAAATAATAGAAAGATTAAGAATAGGGACTAAATTGAAAAGAACAGAAGTTAAAAGGGCAGAAACAAAATTAATTCCTAACCCTTATAAAATCAGACCCTTCCTTCCTCATTTTCCGTTTTCCCTCTCTCTCCCTCAATCTCTCTTACTCCCTCTGCTCCCTCCGTTCTGTGAATTCCTCAGCGAGCTTCGGTGGCAACGGCGGCGATCTTCGACGTCGGGGAGCTCGAATCGGCCATGCAATCATGGATTTAGAATCTTGTGAGCCTTTTCTCTTCGTTTCTACCCTTGGTTCTTTTGATTATTGCCGTTTTGGGAGGAGGGTTTGATCGGGCTTTTGAGTTTCGGGTGGTTTGTACCGATTAAATCAAAGACAAGGCTTACAAGTCATGTTTCCCCAAAGAAATTTATACATGCATGAAGGTTTTGGTTGGATTTCGAAATTATTTGATTAAAAGTTACTATTCATTCTTGAAGAAGCGTCGGATTCTGACTCTAATAGGGTGAAATCAGTAATTAAAGGTTTATAATAGCGTTTAAAGAGTACTCTAAAGTTGTTTATGGTTGTTGCATGTGCTCAATCAGATTTGTGTTGAGAAAATTGAGTCCTTTAGTTTCTGCTCTGTTTTGGATTTGGTGATTTGAGCTTAAAATGCATTTAAAATTGTATTGGATTTTTATTTTATTGAATGTCAGTGAATGATATGGTTGTTTCGATTCAGACCCAAATATGTCAAAAATAGTGACTTCAAAGTAAGAATAAATAAATTAGAGCTGATTCTTAGGCCTGTATGTTTAATTCTTTGTAAATGGTTCATGTGGCTTCTCATTTAGATACGACCCTCTCTTTGTTCTGGAATGAGACATGTCATTCATTGTACCTAATGTTTCGTGAGCCATAACTATAGATTTATCAATGTAGATTTAGGCGAACAAAACCTGCTTGACCATGTCGTATTTCTTTTAATTGGTCCAGAATTCGAATAATGTGAATTCATATAGTGTGGTAAATTTAGTGACGCTGCCACAATTTGGGAAGTATATTTAAGCACAAATATTCAACCAATTGTTTCCTATCAATAGACGTAGACATCATGATGCTTTCTATTTGACTAGTATGGATTAAATTGTTTGAAAGTACCTCATGGTAAAAGTACTTGATTAATCCTTCATCTGATTGAACTGCCCTAGCCTGCATGAAGTCAGTCACATGTTTTGGGTGTTTCTAGCTTCTAAGATGTCTCAGAATTCATATTCTCAAATATTTCATAGACCTCTAAGTTCTATTCAAAGCAAGTTGATGATTCTCAGTCATTTAGGTAACTTTGAAAATCATCTGTTTCTCAAGGGTAAGGCTGAATCTTGATTTAGCCAATGTTCTTAAGAAAGGGTTATAAAGACTGAGAAATACGTGAGTTATGTAGAGGGTTACCAAAAATCTAGAAATATTGTTAGAGGATTGATTATAATATGCTGTTATATTTTTAAAAGTTAGAAGTATGAGTAACAGTGAAATGATGTGAATCGTGAGATTGGATGTGTATTCATGGTTGAGAAGTTCAGTATGGGCTTGCCCGTAGTTTTTAAGTGAATAAAGGAAAATGGATGTTTTAAGGTTTCAAATGCTAAATGACGTAGATATGATTAAAGGTTTTGAAATATTAATTTAAATAAGAAGCTTTTTAAGGTTGTTTGAGGATGATAATTTTCAGAATCTGGATTGTTTTTATTTTGACTTGGAAGTTCATTATAACAGTATTGAATTAGTGGAAAAGTTAAAGTTAAATATGAAAATAGTTTATTGAAAAGTTTTAGAGGTACAATACGAAGTCGTAAGATATTTTCCTTGGAAGCTTTTGTAATTTCTGAAACTATGATTGAAATTAGCTGCGAGATTCTAGAATAAGTTAATTGGAAGAATTGAGTTTCCATATGTGTTCTGAATAAACTAGTACATAGATCATGTTTAGAGACATTAACTAGTGACAAAATGAAACTGACTGGAATTTTTAGAGTTAAACAAAGAGGCTTTGTAAATTATGTTTGCTGTGTAAAGTGATGGCATCTAAGAAATTAGGATTTAAGGCTGATTGTGAATTTATTATGAGTATTAAATCTAGGATGCTAGCTAGTGAAGATGCTTAAAGAAGTTTCTATAGAAACTATTGGTCAAACATTGAGAATAAGAAGTACTAATTGGAGTAAAGTAATTCAAAGTGACCTTTTAATCTTAAATAGTCAAGATAGTTATAGTAAATTATAATGATTCATAGACATAAATAGTGGGGTAGTCACAAGCATATTAGGACTCGAGAGAGACGCTTAGTGTAAATATAGAATTACATATATTAACTTACTCTTATTATAATATGATGTGTAGATAGGCTTTGATATTGGTATGAGTTCACCAAGACCGTGGAAAGTAAAGGATCTGGTTCAAGAAATAGCTCTGGTGTCCAGGTAGTAGTTTAATTCATAATATAAATTTCTATATATAATTTTGTAATATCTGTGGCATTTAAATGGGCATTATTCCTGTAATGATATTGATGATATTTATGGAGTACTCCAAGGCCTAGGTGGGTCGCTCCCCCTTTGCCAGTAAATTCCTATAACCGTGAGGGTTATTGAGTAGCTGTGAGGGCTACAATTAAATTCCTATAACCGTGAGGGTTATTGAGTAGCTGTGAGGGCTACAATTAAAATCCTGTAACCGTGAGGGTTATTGAGTAGCCGTGAGGGCTATGATTGGAAAATCCTGCAGGTATTGGTTTAAAAGGGATATATGCTTTCATTATATGCACAGGTTTATGAAATTGATGTATATGTATATATATATAAGTGCACACATGATATGGAATAAACTGCTATTGAGATTTCCAATCTCACTGTTTTTCCAAAACGTTTTCAGTATAGCAGAATGGGAGTAGCTAGCTGGGAAAGAAGTAAGGTAGTATGAAGAGGCAGGAATGCCTGCTTTGTCTTGTACCTTGTAGGTAGATACTTTGAGAGACTATTTACCTGTATATGTTGTATGTTTAAATAATTAAAACAAGTTGGAAGCTTGTCTAGTAGTTAATGTATATTTTATATATGTATATAAATCCTTAAGGAATAATAGAGCTGCATACTCATATAAGAGGGTTATCAATCAAGATAACCCGCCAATATATTATTATAGTAAGAGAGGTGTAAATAGATAAATTGAACATAATCTAGAGAATATGTAAGTATAGTGTAAGGGGTTTGACATCCCAAGCATTATAAGTCGAGTTATTTTAATTGTTTTAGTAACCACTCTATTTTATTGAAAGTTTAAAGATATTCCAATTTGTCAGAAAATCCCATTTGAAAGAAAGGAAATTTGATTTAATACTTTGGAAAGAAAAAGTTTTAAATTTTTCATATTTTTGGGATTCCGGATTTAAAAAGTGGTTATAAATCAATTAAAATGCTATAATATAGTAGTGAAATTTTAGGTGTTACAGCTCTCGTCTCTCGTCTCTCTCTCGATAACCCTAATCGCCTCCATCACCGCACCGCTGTTAACCGCCGCCGCCACCATCAATCTGATCGTTGTATATGGTCATCTCTTGCTGATCATCTCGTGGGTGCTATTATTAGATGCTTGATGAAGGGAATCGCATAAAATCATCTGAATGAAATCATCAGTTGTTAGCATAATAGGAGGTATACATCGGTCATCGAAGAACTCTATATAAGTTCCTAGCTGCATCGAAATCACTTCTTCCATCATTGTTCTTCCTCTTTTATTCAATTCGTTTGAGCAAGTAACAATATCTCTGGGTTTCACATGGAGGAGAGCCCCTGTCTCTCTTGACTGGTGGTGAATGGTTCCCTTTAATTATGTCTGTTATCTATTGTTTGGCTAAATTGATCGAGGCATAGGAGAGCTTTGTCTCTCTAATTTCAACATTGGATCTCATTTGGTGTACTATTCTCTTGGTGGTTGGATTTTTATTTCTCTGGTTTTCTGATAATTCTAATAGCATGTTGTAACACCCTCCAAAATTCTTATTCAAGTACTTGACCAAAATGCTATTATAGTATTAAAAATTATCCAATATCCAGCATAGATAATTATTTAGTTCAAATACGACCCATGTCATAGTGAAAATCTTAAAACTTCACGATAATTTATACAACATAATAAAACATAAAGTCTTAAGTCCATGGCAAAATAAATACAACATAACATAAACTTAAGTAGTACAAAGAGCCTTCAAAGCTCACTTCTCAAGTGTCTTCCCTTGCTTTCTATTAAGTCATTCACCTGGAAAATGTTAATAATAAGATGAGATCGACATCTCAGTAACTACCGAAAAATCCTATCATACACAAGCAAATCACATATAATTATAATTTAACCAATTATACACATGTAATTCTTCGTACAACTCATGGCTTTCAAATATATATTAGGTACACTCCACATAGGGAAAACTTTCATTTAAATTCTCAATGAATTGTACTCATAAATAAATATTTATATGTGCAATATGCAACTCCTTATTTCACCGTCCATCCTTATTCCGCTGACTGGAGCCATAGGCTAACACATATTGTCCAATAGAGAACTAATTCATGCAACTGAATTATCTCAAGCTCACCAATACCTGAGATGTATCCGGCCAAAGATACAGAGCTCAAGTCTGGACTATGGCTCCCCTCCTTAAAGAATCACACTAAGGAGGTGTCATATGTCCCACAACTCCAATGCAATCCCGGCCAAAGGAAAACATGGAAGGAGGGGCCCTGACAAGTGCCATCCACTATGCACCGAACAGAATTTTGGGGACAAAATTCTTAAAAAGGTGGGGAGATTTGTAACATCCTAAAACTTAATTGAGGATTTAGCAGGAGCAAATAGGAGTTGATTAAGGAGAAATAATGGGTTATGAGAATATTTGAAGGATTTTGAGGTATTTTTGAGGATTTTAAAGGCCTAGTTTCGCCCTTATATTGAGAATAATACTTTTGAGAAAATTATTTTTAGGCTCAAAAGAGGTTGTTATAGGAGGAAATAAATAAAGGATATTATGGGAAAATTTTGAGAGAGTAGAAAGAAAATTTTTGGATCAAAAGAAATATATTTGAAGAATTTTAAGGCCTAGTAGTATATTTTTCCTTTCTTCCTACTCACCTGCCGACAGTTCTTTTCTTCTGCACATCCTTTCACTGTTTCAATTATTAATTCCTCAACCAATCACACTCAACTACTATTTATATATTATATTATTATTAATATTATATTATTTAAATATTATTATATTATATATACTCCTCCCTCTCCGTCCCCCTCACTCTCACTCACTTTCACTTTCTCTCTCTCTCACTCACGTCTCTCTCTCTCTTTCTTGCTCTCACTCTTTCCACCACCAATATTCCTATTATTAGACTTATTAGAGCTCGTTGATATAGGAATTGTAAGCTTTCCGGCCAACTAAGCACATTTTTGGAATCCCGTAAGTCTCCTCTACATTACTTTGTCATTAGTTTTTCGATTTGTTATACTTGAAAAATTAGGCTTTGTCCAAATTGGTATTTTTGGGAGTCCTAAGCTTAATAAATTGAAGCTTAGACCTTAATTATGAGTTCCTCTAAATAGATTTTTCATTATTAGAGTTTTTTTTAATTATTGGGAATTTTTGAAATTTTGGATATTTTGGAAATGGGGGCTTTTGATGATTTGGGATGTTTAAGGTTAAATTGATAATTTTTAGATGTTTATTAAGGTTATATGAGGAGATTTAACTGATGGATTCGACTGAAGTTTGGACCCAAGAAAATATGGGTGGATAAAGTTTGGAATTAGTGGGATTTTATGTAGGTAATTCTGTAATTCCGGATGTTGGGTTTGGGTTTATAGATTTATGGGATTAGTTTATACTCCACAAAAATAATATTTAATTAATAATATTTATCATTTAGTGATATTTTTATACGGAATAAAAAAATAAATGTATGTATATATTTAGGGGTAGTTTAAGGTAAAATTGTGTTAGAATACTTTTAGGTAGTGTTGAGCAATATGTTAATAGACATTTATATTGATATTGTAGAGTCTCATTAAGAATTACGGAGTGACTTTGTGTGATTATCTGTGATTCTTTAGCTCACAGATAATCACACAAAGTCACTCCGTAATTCTTAATGAGACTCTACAATATCAATATAAATGTCTATTAACATATTGCTCAACACTACCTAAAAGTATTCTAACACAATTTTACCTTAAACTACCCCTAAATATATACATACATTTATTTTTTTTATTCCGGATAAAAATATCACTAAATGATAAAGTATTATTAATTAAATATTATTTTTGTGGAGTATAAACTAATCACATAACTCCATAAACCCATATCCAACATCCGGAATTACAGAATTACCTACATAAAATCCCACTAATTCCAAACTTTATCCACCAATATTTTCTTGGGTCCAACTTCAGTCGAATCCATCAGTTAAATCTCCTCATATAACCTTAATAAACATCTAAACATTATTAATTTAACCATAAACATCCCAAATCATCAAAAGTCCCCATTTCCAAAATATCCAAAATTTCAAAAATTGCCAATAATTAAAAAAAAACTCTAATAATGAAAAATCTATTTAGAGGAACTCATAATCAAGGTCTAAGCTTCAGTTTATTAAGCTTAGGACTCCCAAAAATACCAATTTGGACAAAGCCTAATTTTTCAAGTATAACAAATCGAAAAACTAATGATATAGAAATGTAGAGGAGACTTACGGGATTCCAAAAATGTGCTTAGTTGGCCGGAAAGCTTACTATTCCTACGCCGACGGACTCCGATAAGTAAATTAAAGAGAAATGAAAGAAAGAAAGAGAGAAGAGAGAGAACTGAGAGAGAGAGAGACGGAGGGTGAGAGTGTGTATATATATAATTAATAATATAATATTATAATAATATAATATTTAAATAATATAATATTAATAATAATATAATATATAAATAGTAGTTGAGTGTGATTGGTTGAGGAATTAATAATTGAAATAGTGAAAGTGCAGAAGAAGAAAAGAGGCTGTCGGCAGGAGAAATTAGTGAGTAGGAAGAGGGGAAAAATATATTAATAGGCCTTAAAATTCTCAAATATATTTCTTTTGATCCAAAAATTTTCTTTCTACTCTCTCAAAATTTTCCCCATAATATCCTTTATTTATTTCCTCCTATAACAACCTCTTTTGAGCCTAAAAATAATTTTCTCAAAAGTATTGTTCTCAATATAAGGGCGAAACTAGGCCTTTAAAATCCTCAAAAATACTTCAAAATCCTTCAAATATTCTCATAACCTCATCATTTCTCCTTAATCAACTCCTATTTGCTCCCACTAAACCCTCAATTAATTTTTTAGGATGTTACAAATCTCCCCACCTTTTTAAGAATTTTGTCCCCAAAATTCTGCTAACATAACCCTAAAACAAGCACACACAACACATACAAAATTTAAAATTACTCAATAAACCGAGCTTACCCAGGGAATAAGTAAGGGTACTCTCGTCGCATGCGCTCTTTGGTTTCCCAGGTCGCATCCCCTGGAGTCATACCTCTCCAAAATACCTTAACTAATCTAATCGTCTTATTCCTCAACTGCTTATCCTTAATGTCTAAAATCTTCTCCGGCTCAGCTTTATACGTCAAGTTTTCTCTCAACTTGACCTCTTCAGGCTCAATCACATGAGAAGGGTTTGCATGATATTTCTTCAACTGAGAAACATGGAAAACATCATGGAGATTCGATAACTGCGGAGGCAATGCAATTCGGTAAGCCACTGGTCCTACTCTCTCTAAAATTTCATAAGGACCCATGAAACGAGGGGTGAGCTTCTTTGCTTGAATCGATCTTCCAATTCCAGTCATCGGGGTGACTCTCAGGAACACATGCTCTCCTACCATGAATTCCAATGGTCGCCTTCTCCTATCAGCATAACTCTTCTGTCTGCTTTGGGCAGTAAGCAATTTCTGTTGTATCATCTTAATCTTTTGAGTAGTCTGATCCACTAAATCCGGACCTAACAAACTTCTCTCACTCAATTCTGTCCAACAAAGAGGAGATCTGCACTTCCTTCCGTACAATGCCTCATAAGGAGCCATCTCAATACTTGAGTGATAACTGTTGTTGTAGGCAAACTCTGCTAAAGGAAGGTGACTATCCCAACTTCCCTTCAATTCAATTACACAGGCTCTCAACATGTCTTCTAGAGTCTGAATAGTCCGCTCTGTTTGTCCATCTGTCTGGGGATGATAGGCAGTACTGAATTTTAACCGAGTACCCATGGCATCCTGCAATGATCTCCAAAACCTTGAAGTGAAACGTGGATCTCGATCTGATATAATACTCGCTGGCACCTCATGCAATCTTATGATCTCTTTCAAATAGATACGCGCTAGCTTCTCAAGAGAGTAATCTGCCCTAATAGCTAGGAAGTGTGCTGACTTGGTCAATCTATCAACAATTACCCAGATGGCATTGTTTCCAGATGCAGTTGTAGGTAGACCCATGATGAAATCCATTGAGATGCTATCCCATTTCCATTCTGGGATCTGTAAGTTTTGCATTAACCCTGAGGGTTTCTGGTGCTCAATTTTGACTTTCTGACAAGTCAAACAACGAGTAACAAATTCTGTCACATCCTTCTTCATACCTTGCCACCACCAATTCCGCTTTAGATCATGATACATCTTGGTTGCTCCAGGGTGAATAGTATATTTGCTCCTATGAGCTTCATCAAGTATGAGCTTCCTTAATTCTCCATCATTAGGGAGACAAACTCTTCCTTTATACCTCAGTATTCCATCTTCACCAATTTCAAATTTTGACTCCCTTCCTTCTTCAACCTCATCTCTAATGCTCAATAGATACTCATCTTCAAATTGAGCAAATTTAATTTCCTTCCAAGTCGTACTTTCAATGGTTAGTGCTTCCATAGTAGCGATCAAATCTGTCATTACATCCATAGGCATATTCTGCATATCCTCTAACAGTTTATGTTCTTTGACCATCAATTGGGCTGCGTGGATCGACTTTCTACTCAAGGCATCTGCTACAACGTTTGCCTTCCCTGGATGATACTTTAACTCATAATCATAATCTTTCAAAAACTCCATCCATCTTCGTTGCCGCATGTTAAGCTCCTTTTGGTCAAACAAATACTTCAAACTTTTATGATCACTAAAGACCTCGAATTGCGAACCATAGAGATGGTGTCTCCAAATCTTCAATGCAAATACTACGGCTGCCAACTCTAGGTCATGGGTGGGGTAATTTTCTTCATGTGGCTTCAACTGCCGTGAAGCATAAGCAACAACCTTACCATTTTGCATCAACACACAACCAAGACCTTTCTTGGAAGCATCTGTGTAAAGGGTAAAAGTCTGAGTAGGATCTGGAATCACGAGAACCGGTGCAGTAGTCAACTTAGTCTTCAAATCTTGAAAGGCTGCTTCACATTTATCGTCCCAAACATATGGTTGGTTCTTTTTAGTCAATTTGGTTAAAGGCATGGCTATCTGTGAAAACCCTTTAATAAACCTCCTGTAGTAGCCTGCCAATCCCAGAAAACTTCTAATTTCTGTGACACTTTGTGGCCTCTCCCAATTCAACACTGCATCAATCTTACTAGGGTCCACTGCCACTCCTTCAGCTGATACAACATGACCCAAGAATTTTACTTCTTTGAGCCAAAACTCACATTTAGACAATTTGGCATAAAGCTTATGTTCTTTCAGCACTTGCAGAATAATTCGAAGATGCTCCTTATGCTCTTCCTCATCCTTAGAGTAGATAAGGATATTATCGATAAAGACAACTACAAATTTATCCAAGTAAGGCCTAAAGATTCGGTTCATGTAGTCCATAAAAACAGCTGGGTCATTAGTTAGCCCAAAGGGCATAACAAGAAATTCATAGTGGCCATATCTAGTTCTAAAGGCAGTTTTTGGGATGTCTTCAGCTTTGACCCTCAATTGGTGGTAGCCGGATCTTAAGTCAATCTTGGAGAATATGGATGCTCCGGTCAACTGGTCCAGAAGGTCATCGATTCTAGGCAAAGGGTATTTGTTCTTTATCGTTGCTTTATTCAATTGACGATAGTCAATGCATAACCTCAAACTCCCGTCCTTCTTCTTTACAAAGAGTACGGGCGAACCCCAAGGGGACACACTAGGTCTAATGAAACCCTGTTCCATTAACTCCTCAATCTGCTTCTTTAATTCTGCTAATTCTGATGGGGACATCCGGTAAGGGGCCTTAGATATAGGCTCTGTCCCGGGTGCAAGGTCAATAGAAAACTCCACTTCTCTTTTTGGAGGCAAACCAATCATTTCCTTCGGGAATACCTCAGGAAATTCATTCACCACCGTGATCTCATCCACCCCTTTCTCCACCTCTGCCTGAATAGAGAAGAACACCATGTAGGCTTGACAACCTTTACGTATATACTTCTCAGCATGCACAGATAACATTGGTTGTGGCCTATTTGTACGGATAAAAGAGACCGCTAGAGCTATGGTCTTCTTTTTACAATCAAGGATTGCGTCATTTGCCGACAACCAATCCATCCCTACTATCACATCAATACCCTTCATGGGTATACATACAAGATCTATTGTGGAGGTCCTACCATCAAACTCAATTAAACAATTCAAACAATCTTTAGAAGTTTTCACCGAGTCTCCAGCCAGTGTGGAAATAATCATATCAAAAGGCAACTCATATGCACACAATTTCAAACGGGATACAGAAGCAACAGATATAAATGAGTGCGTTGCACCAGAATCAAATAAAACTTCAATTTCAAGGCCTTGGAGTTTGAGAATACCTTTAATTAAATTTGGCGCAGCACTAGCCTCCTGTTGTGATAATGCAAGCACTCTGCCTGGAATTGCAGTTCTAGCATCACTGGCTCCTCGAGAGCCATCCTCACAGTACCTGGAGATGTGGCCCGGCTTTCCACACTTGAAACAGATCAGACAGTTCCCCTGGTGTACCCTCCCACATTTGTCACACTTCTGGTTGTTAGCAGTACTTATGGTAGGTGCTGCAGAGCTCTTGAAAGAGTTTTGTCCTCTACTAAACTGACTCCGTGGTGGTCCACTGAAATGACTCCTGGAAGGCCCACCAGAATGATTCCTTAAAGGCTGGTTAAACCGCTTCTTCACACCACTAAAGCTATGGCTATTAGTCTTATTTATCCCTCCTACTGGTCTCATGAAAGATGCAGATCGAGCCTGGAATTCCTTCCTCTTCTCAACTTCTTCCTCCCTCATCCTTCTAGCTGTGGTACGCAGCTTGTTACACATCCTGTCAAAACTTGTTATTTCATCCAGAAATGGCGCTAAAGCTGTCTTCAATTCAGGCTTAGCTTTTTCCACCAGGCGGTCACACATCCATTTAAGGTCTTTATATTTCTGAGTGTACGAGAAGTATTTTGACAATTCTCTGAAACGAGCAATGAATTCATCTTCATGCAGATTCCCTTGTTGGAAAGTAAGAAACTCTGTTTCCTTCTCAACTCTAAGAGAAACAGGAAAGTAATATTGCAAGAACTTTTCTTTAAACTCTTCCCAATCACAGTACACATCATCAAGTTTGGTGCTGTCCCACCATTCCTGGGCTGCCTTCTGCATCAGCTGCTCCGCAATTAGCACCTTTTGTTGAGAGGTGCATACCACAATCTTGAAGATCTTTTCTAGTTGCCTCAACCATTCCACTGCTTCAACTGGATCGGGCTTTCCTTCAAATTTAGGAGGATTAAACTTCCTAAAATTAACCCAAACTTGGGTAATGGATACGGAGGAGCGTTGAGATTGTGAGCCACTGCTGCCTCTTGACTCAGAACCTCTATAGTGATCACCTTCAGATTGTTGATCACTAGGTTCTTTTTCATTAACAGGTCCATTTTCCACTACCACGTGCTCATCTTGACTTTTCTTTGCAGCCAAAATATCGTCATGCCTCTTTACACTTTGGTCAATCCTTAGGACCAAATCACGTAAATCCCGTAAGATTTCATCATTATTTTGGGGAGGACGCATAACTGGGGTTGACTTAGTCCTACGAGTGTTTACCATTCTTCCCTCCTATAGATAATACCAAGAGGAGTCTAGGTAAGCTAAACAACATAACCAAAGCAAATTCTATATCTAAAATAAAAGGAAAGACGCATGCTATGATATTTAGTTTTCCATGACCTTTAATATGATTAATTTTTTTTTAAAAAAACTTTTCAACAAAACAGTCAAACAAATAGCCAAGAAACGTTGTAGTTCTGATACCAAAATTGTAACACCCCCCAAAATTCTTGTTCAAGTGCTTGACCAAAATGCTATTATAGCATTAAAAATTATCCAATATCCAGCATAGATAATTATTTAGTTCAAATACGTCCCATGTCATAGTGAAAATCTTAAAACTTCACGATAATTTATACAACATAATAAAACATAAAGTCTTAAGTCCATGGCAAAATAAATACAACATAACATAAACTTAAGTAGTAGAAAGAGCCTTCAAAGCTCACTTCTTAAGTGTCTTCCCTTGCTTCCTATTAGGTCATTCACCTGCAAAATGTTAATAATAGGATGAGATCGACATCTCAGTAACTACCGAAAAATCCTATCATACACAAGCAAATCACGTATAATTCTAATTTAACCAATTATACACATGTAATTCTTCGTACAACTCATGGCTTTCGAATATATATTAGGTACACTCCACATAGGGAAAACTTTCATTTAAATTCTCAATGAATTGTACTCATAAATAAATATTTATATGTGCAATATGCAACTCCTTATTTCACCGTCCATCCTTATTCCGCTGACTGGAGCCATAGGCTAACACATATTGTCCAATAGAGAACTAATTCATGCAACTGAATTATCTCAAGCTCACCAATACCTAAGATGTATCCGGCCAAAGATACAGAGCTCAAGTCTGGACTATGGCTCCCCTCCTTAAAGAATCACACTAAGGAGGTGTCACATGTCCCACAACTCCAATGCAATCCCGGCCAAAGGAAAACATGGAAGGAGGGGCCCTGACAAGTGCCATCCACTGTGCACCGAGTGATGGCTTACCACGTGGTAGTACAACTATCATATAACTCCTCTTCAAATCTTAACCCCTCATGGATGCAAATGCGATCATCATTACACCATAAATAATTCATAAATAATTATCAGTCCAAATATACTCAACACACTCAAGCATGCTTAAAATAAAACAAGCGTAATTTATTTTCCATAGAAAATAGGCAATAAGCAAGCATGCTTGAAAAGTGACAAACTTATTATTGTGTAATAATTAATTAAAATAAAACTACACATAATTCACAAGCATACGAAAGAAATTTTCAGAGTTACCTGTTGCTCCTTAGCTCACAGATAATCACACAAAGTCACTCCGTAATTCTTAATGAGACTCTACAATATCAATATAAATGTCTATTAACATATTGCTCAACACTACCTAAAAGTATTCTAACACAATTTTACCTTAAACTACCCCTAAATATATACATACATTTATTTTTTTTATTCTGGATAAAAATATCACTAAATGATAAAGTATTATTAATTAAATATTATTTTTGTGGAGTATAAACTAATCCCATAACTCCATAAACCCATATCCAACATCCGGAATTACAGAATTACCTACATAAAATCCCACTAATTCCAAACTTTATCCACCAATATTTTCTTGGGTCCAACTTCAGTCGAATCCATCAGTTAAATCTCCTCATATAACCTTAATAAACATCTAAACATTATCAATTTAACCATAAACATCCCAAATCATCAAAAGTCCCCATTTCCAAAATATCCAAAATTTCAAAAATTCCCATGATTTAACACCTTTAGTCGCCTTGGGTTAAATTCAAAAATTCCAAATTATGCAATATAGCACAACACGGGTCGATTCTCTCGCGGAGCCTCTTTATTTGAAATCCTAGGCTAAACTAAGTATCAAAAGCATCATTAAAATGGGTTTTGAGATTAGTTATATCTATCAAACTACTTGTGAATGCAATTAAAATAAATCCTAAGCTACTATTTTTTTGGTTTTCTTTCAATAAACGGAGAATGACTTGATGAAATTGGATTTGAGAAAAATTAATAAAGATATGCTCCTTGGAGATGGAATACTAGCTATCCTTGCTTGAGAAAATGTATGGGAGTAAATTTATCACTAAGTCAAATTGCAAACCCCAAACACGGTTTGGGTCAAATGTATTTAATCAACAATTATTCCTAAACGCTAGGCTATAATCACCAATTAAACTATTTTTCATAAACCACTTAGTGTGTAATCGAAATTGGTCAAAGCAACTTGTTCCTCTAAATTCAAATGCTCACGGAGACAAATGACAAGCCCAACTAAATCATACAATCGATCAAACGATGATAGATAATATAATTTTATTGAACTCAAAAATAGGAAATAGAAATTCAAGTACCAAGTTACAAATCCCAATAACTATTACAAGTTTAATCAATCCACACAGAGAAATTGAACGACAAATCTCAGTTCCACAATCATATAACAAAACCTAACATAGGAAATTGAAATATAATTAGGCAAGTAGATGAAAAATAAATAACTCCCCTATAAGAAGCTCCATAGCTCAAGCTAGTTCATCCTCTCCAAGAAGCACAAGAAAATTAGCCACTCATGATGCAAATCACCGCTACAAAATGTTTGCTACACCAAGAGGCCATGGATGGATGGTTGGAAGGTTTGTTATGGAAGATGAGATAAAGAAAGAGTGAAGAAAGAGGAAGAAGATGGTAGAAAAGATGTGAAATTGGTGAATATTGGTGGTGGATGATGAGAAAAGGTGATTTTTGATGAAAAGTGATGATATGGGAGGGTTGGAGTTGCTGTGCGGCGCTTCTTCTGCTGTCCAAACTCGAAATTCTGATGTAAAATACCCTAAAAACGTTGATTTTCGGAATCTAGGCGTTTTTTGCAATTTCTGGAAGTCCTGGGCCAGTTTCTGTAATTTTCTCCTAACTGTTCTACAGCTTTTCAGGATTCTGGGTCTTTTTCTGTAATTTTCGCTAAATATCAGAAACAGCAATTTCAGCCCTTTTTTCTCCATTTTCTACAAGGAAAAATTAACCACAATGTAATACCTTGTATTCCAAGAATTAATCACTCAAAATAATCAATCAAATGTGATAATTATTTCCTTATTTGGCTCCTTTTTACACACAATCATCTTTAATTCAACTTAATCATAATATATGCAATTTAGCTCAATATTAATGCCAAAATCCCTAAATAAGATATAAAATACTATAATAAAATAGGGATATATCATCCCAATTATTAAAAAAAACTCTAATAATGAAAAATCTATTTAGAGGAACTCATAATCAAGGTCTAAGCTTCAGTTTATTAAGCTTAGGACTCCCAAAAATATTAATTTAGACAAAGCCTAATTTTTCAAGTATAACAAATCGAAAAACTAATGATATAGAAATGTAGAGGAGACTTACGGGATTCCAAAAATGTGCTTAGTTGGCCGGAAAGCTTACTATTCCTACGCTGACGGACTCCGATAAGTAAATTAAAGAGAAAGGAAAGAAAGAAAGAGAGAGAGAGAGAGAGAGAGAGAGAGAGAGAGAGAGACGGAGGGTGAGAGTGTGTATATATATAATTAATAATATAATATTATAATAATATAATATTTAAATAATATAATATTTAAATAATATAATATTAATAATAATATAATATATAAATAGTAGTTGAGTGTGATTGGTTGAGGAATTAATAATTGAAATAGTGAAAGTGCAGAAGAAGAAAAGAGGCTGTCGGCAGGAGAAATTTGTGAGTAGGAAGAGGGGAAAAATATACTAATAGGCCTTAAAATTCTCAAATATATTTCTTTTGATCCAAAAATTTTCTTTCTACTCTCTCAAAATTTTCCCCATAATATCCTTTATTTATTTCCTCCTATAACAACCTCTTTTGAGCCTAAAAATAATTTTCTCAAAAGTATTATTCTCAATATAAGGGCGAAACTAGGCCTTTAAAATCCTCAAAAATACTTCAAAATCCTTCAAATATTCTCATAACCTCATCATTTCTCATTAATCAACTCCTATTTGCTCCCACTAAACCCTCAATTAATTTTTTAGGATGTTACACATGTCCTCCTTACCTAGTGGTGAATGGTATCCTTTAATTAGGGGCCATTTAGTTTTTGCTAAAGTGGTTGATAGTCACAAGATACATGATTCAAAACTTCAATCCTTGATCTTTTTACATTGGAAGTTGCAGGGTCTTGTATCAATTGTTCAGCACTTAGATAATTCTTTTTTTCTTTATTTTCAATATAAGGGAGATCTAAATTATATGCTTTCTCATGATCCATGGATGCTGCAAGGTTATTTCATTATTTTTCTTCCTTGGAAACCTTGTGTGAAATTGTCTACTCTCTCTATTCAACAATGCTCAGTTTCGATTGAGATCCATGGTTTGCCTTTAGAGCTCTACAATGAAAAGACAATATCCTTTTTTGGAAATTTGTTGGGTAAATTCATTTGCTATGATAAAGATAGTAATTTAAAACATGATGGTCTTCGTATTCAATAATCCTTTCAGAATTGGATCTTCAGTCTTTGAGCAACACTACAAAAAACATGGTTTACTGGCGGTTCATTTAGTAGCGGAAAACTAAAACCGCCACTAATTACACATTAGTAGCGGTTTTAATAAGAAACCGCGACTAAATCCGTCTATTTGACCAATATCAAAGATAGTGGCGTATTTTAGTGGCGGTTAGTCCCACAAAACCGCCACTAAAGTGGCGCCAATTGGCGGGAAACTTAGTGGCGTCACATTAGTGGCGGTTGTGTTGGAAAAACCGCGAGAAATTGGAAGGTCATGTAGTTAGTGGCGGTTCTCTTAAGACCGCCACTAATTAGTAGCGGTTTTCTGTGTAGTTAGTAGCGGTTCTCTTAAAACCGCTACTAACTTAATAAATTTAATTGCAGGCGTAATTTAGTAGCGGTTTAAGCGGCGGTTTTTCAAAAAATAACCGCTACTATTAGTAGCGGTTCTCAAGAACCGCTACTAAATGTGCAAGAACCGCTACTAAATGCGCAAGTACCAGTTTTTGGTGCAGTTAGTCACTAAAACCGCTACTGATTCCCGCCTACAACAATTATAAATACCTACTCCTCTCCTCATTTCATTCAACCTCATAAAACCTTCCTTCTCAATTCTTCTCCTCTGATGCTCTTAATTTTTCCATCAATCTCATTAATTTATCTTTTATTTTTTTTATTCTAATTATTTCATTCAATTTTCAATCATATATATCTACTAACTTTTTTTGTTTTTGTTTTCATGTGTACGTACTCACTATCTTCATTATTAAATTAAATTGATTGGTTATAATCACCTTTTTCCATACTATGAATTATTTATTTGACATATCATTTTGGATATAACAATTGAGAAAATGTGATAAAATTTTTTTATGAATGTTTAATGTTAAATTTTTTAAAAATGTTTTATAAAATTAAACATTATTGCAAATAGTAAAATTGGGTCTGATCAGAATTTTTTTTTTATATTTTTGAGTATCCAGTAGCGGTTCGCAAACCGTTACTAATTTTTCCTCATTAGTAGCGGTTCTGAACCGCTGCTAGTATCTGATTAGTGGCGGTTTTTGTTTCCGCTACTGGATTAGTAGCGGTGTTGACCATAGTACCAGCGGTTTTTATAACCGCCACTAAATGTTAGTCACGGGTGATTTACTAGCGGAATGTAAAACCGATAGTAACCACTTAGTAGCGGTTAAAACCGCTACTAATCAACTGTTTTAACCGCTACTAAGTGCCGCTTTTTTGTAGTGCAAGTTCAAAGATTATGATAATGTTCTAAAGATATCTGTTGTATTAGAGCAAGTCGGAAGATTATGCGCGTGTTGTCTGGGTAGTGGTCATGTATTGAAGAATTGCCCATTATCATCTTCTCTTCATCCTCAAGTTGTTGTTTCTGTCGTGGGCTCTAAGTCCAATAATGTCAAATTTGATGATTTCTCTATATCATATGTCTCTTCAGCTTGCATGACTGGTATGAAAATTAATTTCTTATCAGAAGATTCTGATAGAAGATGGCTTCGTGAGGACATTAAGGATAGATACATGCTTAAGAGAAAAAGCTGAATTTTTTTGGGTTTGCAAACTATGCTATTTTACCCTCTAAAAGAATTAAGCATTCATCAAAGGATAATTATGATCATATCTCCCATAAGTTGAGGTTCGCAAAGAAGAGGAAATGTCAGGAAATTTTATCTCACCTGGAGGATTTTGTCAAAATTCCGTCTCTATCTTCTCATGATAAAATCAAGCATGATTCTCCTCAAGCTTTTTGTCATCCTACTTTCTCTCCTTTTAGTAAAGAGAAAAGGCTTTGTGATTAGGAAGTACACTGTATCAAGACCAAATTAAGAAGGCTCTCTCCCAACTCATACAGTTATTTTAATCACTTTGAGGATGATGACAAATGGGTTCCTTTCAAGTTCTGTGTGGGCAAAATTAAGACTTTTTTGTCAAGGAAAAGAAAATTATTTGTCAATCAATGCTCTCATCTGGTTAAACGATCTTGCAGGAATGATTTACCTTCTTCTATGGTCATATCCTATTTTGAGCAAAATATCTGGATGGTAACATCTCATCATGGTTACATTCATGCATCCTTTAAGTTATCTAAGCATATACTTTTTTATCATAATAATTATGATATTAAAAATATGAGATGTCATATTTTTACCTTCTTTGCTCAGCTTTTTGAATCACATTGCATTCAAAAGGATAGATGCTGGGATTTTGCACAAACTTTCAATGTGATGGGGAAAGGAAAGAGGGATTATCTGTGGGGGAAAGTGTCTGATTTTCTTCCTCCTTCTAAGAAGATCTGGGTTTATGCTTAAAGATTCAATGCGTTCAATCAAAGCCTAAATGGTATTACCTTATAGCGGAAAATGTGCTCTGTTATCGAGGCTAAGAATAGAGGTTGTGCATATGATAAATCTTCTGTAACCTTTTGTGTTCTTAACCCCTTACTTACTTCAAGGAGAAGGAAACAAACATTTGAGGAATGTCTTCTCAATTCTCTGGGTTTCTACGGAGTTTGTGCCAAAAAGCTCCGTACATGTGGATGATACCATCAGGGACTTTTAAGTTATATTTAGCCACGTAGAAGTCCTTCCTATAGAGCTACTTCAGTTTTTTATTTTGTGTTATTTTGGTTTATATTTATGTTTGTACTTTAATAACTATGTCATCAAACTTCCCGCCAACGGCCAACCTGCCCTTTTGTTTCTCTTCATGATTGGAAGTGCAATTTCATTAATTACATCAGAGGGCAAGAATCAAACTCTCCTTGTTATAACCTACGGGTTACAGACGTCACGAAGTTCTTTCTTCAGGGGCTTCATAGTGTGTAATCTTGGGCAAATATCAAGTTAGGGCTGTTTTAAGATATCATCAAACTCAGCTCAAATTTGACAGTTTAATGTTTCCTAGCAAAATTCAGTCATGGAAGAACATGAAAGATCATTGGATTGCACTACTATCAGACCTATGCGCCAATTTAAGATCCAATACTATGCCTATGGGTTTAGTCACATCTTTGTCTCTTTTGGGTCGACTGATGTTTATAGTTTGTGTCGGGTATTACTTTATAGGTTGTTTTATTTTATGTTTTATTTCTTGTTTTGTTTATGTTTCACCTATACCTTGTTGGGCTTTCTATTACATATAATAGAAGGTTTTTACTTGTAATATCTTTTTATCTTAATGAAATTGACTTTTTATAAAATAATAATAATAATATTTATTCACAACCAAATCATTTACTAAGCTCTATTCATACGACCCAAGTAACTAACCAACTAATTGAGATTGATATCTCCTACGGTGAAGAAGAAATGTGAGTGACATGTGAAAGATTGTTCACATCTTTTGTGAGAGAAAAACATCTCAAACAGTTTCACCTAGGTGTTTCCAATACTGATTTTAACTACGAAAGGGTGAAACCAAATTTCTCAAAATATTTAGCCAACAAATTCAATTCAGTTTTTGGTTTCTCAATTTTAACAGTATAATCCAAAAAAATATATAAATTTTGTTTATTCAATTCATTTTGATATGATGGGTGTTGTCATAGTACATTAACTATATTTACAAACCATACATAATGTAATCCATCTTGGTAAAGGAGCAGCTATTTCAAACTAATTTTGGAGTTGCAATCAGCACCCTGACTATTTATAGGTGCTCAATTTTAAGTACATCGGGGTGTTAACTGCAGCCATTAATACTTCGGCATTGCTTGGTCCATTTTAAATACATCAGGGTGCTAATTGCACCTATAAATACTATCAATTATGGATTGCAATTCCAAAATTAGTTCGGGAGTTAGTTGCGTTTTTACTCTATATTAAACGTAACTTAAGACTTTAGGGACAGGAGAATTCAACAATAGCTGAATAATGTACCTACATGTATTTTTTTTGGGGGGGGGGGTTAATTTTTAAGAAAAAATACATTCACATCTCCTCTATTTTATCTTAATTATAGAAACCTCCTATCTATTTTAAAAACGTATATAAAGCTTCATCAAAATTAAAATATATTTCACATAAACCTCCCTTCTATATTTGAGATTATATTTCCATCCACCCAAACCGTTAAGTTTGAGTTTTAAATTTTGTGTAGATAAAAAAATATCCTTTCTTAAAATAATAATTATTTAAAACACACAAGTATTTTCAAAATTTCTAATAAATTTATGAATTTTTATTTAGATAATGAACTTTCATAATTTATATTTTTAAATATGTTCATTAAAAATGTTTATTTTAATTTATTTTAAATTTCTAAAACATATTTTAGTTATGTTTTTATTCATAGTATAGTAAAATTATAAAAATTTGTGAGATCATATAATTCATTTAAATTTATAACTCAAAATTCTCTTTTGGTACATAATTCCAAAATTCTTAAATAGACATTTGTTGCCTGGTATAAAACATAAATATTGTTACAAATTGTAAAAACATTTAATCAAGGAAACATTTATTAAAAAAGAAAATTGAATTTGAAATTAAGTTTAAGTACTTTGCCAATTTAATAGAATGTTTAAAACATTTTATTGTTTCTGTTAAATCGTATTTATTTGAAACTAAAGAGGGTTTATTCTTTGAAGGACTTGGGTTTTCATTAAGATCTTTAAGTTTAAACAAATATCCACTCTTTTCAGTGTCAGGAAGTTTAGTAATGATGTCAAGAAGCAAATCTTGTTCTTTAGTAATAACATTAATAGATGAAGAAGAGAGGTTTTCATATCATCATTTTGAATGTTATTTAAATCCTCTGAAGAGTTTTCAGTATTCTCAGTTTCAGATTCAGAAGTGTTTATCAATAATTTATTGATTTGATCAAGAATTGGCTGTTCAATATTCCTAATCTTTTTAAGTTTTCTGGTCAGATGACAGTATTTTGAAATGTGACCTTGTTTTCCACATTTAAAATATGTTAGGTTTGGATCTAAATTCTAAACAATTCCGGTAAAGTTTAAGTGCACAGTGGTCGCAGACACTACATAGTATAATGCTTTATATGTGTCAAAAACTACAGTGCTTTTTACATAATTTCAATCCTCTCCTAAGTCTACTTCACAGTCTTCTTCGCCTTGTGTTTCTGATGCTGCAGAAGGGACCTGTTGACTTGTAGAAGGTTGATTTTCCTATTGTTGAAGGGTTTGTAGCAGGGATATTAATTGGTTCATAAGGGTTGCTTAATCCGTTGTTGATGAAAGGAAAGAAGTAATCTCCAACTTATTCATCTATGAACGTAGGGGAACCTTTTGAAACTTTATCTATAAACAAGGGAGAACGTTTCCAAACCATTAATGTTTTGGAAAAAAACAATTCTCTGTTGATAAACAAGCTCTTAGAGAAGAATTTTACTCTGAGATAAACACACTTCAAAGAAAAATGGTTTCTTCAAAACTTTAAAGGATCAGACAGAGAAAATATTTAAAATAAATTCTACAGAAGTAACTTCTAACCAAAATGATGACGAGCTTGATGAATCTTTTCTAGGAATCATCTATAAAATATCAGTCCCAAAATTCCACATTCTTAGTTTAATAAAAAAAATTAAGCACTTGATTTTAAATTATCTATGGGGAATAAAATTTTTGAAACCAAAGAAACTTTAATACCCATATAATTTAGGGATTTTATTAGAATGAAGGGTAAAATAGTAAATTAAATATTAATTAAAGTTAAAAATCATATTTTTAGAAGGCCAAAATATACTTTTAATCATTTAAATTTGGGCAAAGTCCTCTTTTAGTTCTTTAAGTTTGAAAAGTGTGTTATATGTCATTTTAAATTAACACCGTTGACTTATCTGACGGAAAATACTGATTTAGTACATTTGAAATACTAACAGGATAACATTAAAATGTTTACATATTATAATTGAATTGAAAATATTACAAATAAAAAAATAAATAAAATTGTAATGAATCTTCAAGATCTGTCAATATTAAAACACCCTTAGCTTTAAATTGTTATCCAAACTGTTTTTAAATTTCTTCAACAAGTACGGGTCGGCAACCATCCATTGCAAATAGTCGACAACCCTTATGAAGAAAGCTACGTATATTATTTCCTTATTTTTGTTTTTTTATAAAGTTATTTACTTTAAAATATAAAAATATTAAAAAATATTAAAATTTGTATTTTAGCATTTATTTGGTGACTAAGCATTTTAAATTTATCCAGTCAGCATTTTCCATTAGAGAGGTTAACTGTGTTAATTTAAAAGGACTAAAAATACATCATTTTTCAAAGTTAAAAGAGGACCTTACCCAAATTTAAAGGACTAAAAGTATACTTCTGTCTTTTTAGAATCTTTTCAGAATATAATATTCCTAACGGTGTTAAAGAATCAAACTAAATTATATGTTTCCAAAATAGAGGGGGTATGTGTAATTAAAGCAAAATAGAATAGAGGATAATGTATTTTACTCTAAATTTTTTAAAGTCAAATCGTTAAAGGAATTAACCTAATAACTATATATAAGGACAATATAGCATTCTTATTCTTGCACAACCTGTTAAAAGATACGATCTGTATTCTCATTAATACATTATGTAAGGCAACACGTATACATACAGCGTTTACTTGTTTTTTTTTTTTTTGCCTAAATAAATACAACGTTTACAATATATGGGATATCATAGGTATCATATCTTCAGTTGGAATATCCCACATAAATTATACCCAAATAAAATAACATGATATAAGTTCTAATCCTAACTGAACAAAGATAATAGATTATGATAATAAGAATAACAGTAGGAATATGAAAAATATTTAGGTCAAGCTTTCCACAGCCATTATGTCCATATTCCAATCACGTGGTTATATATATATATATATATATATATATATATATATATATATCCTATTTTTAGAATATTATATATATATATATATCTATAAGATCTAGTCTTGTGCGATGAAGAATTTTGTATAATAAATATAATAAATTTTTTTTTGATAAAAATAAATATAATAAACTTGATATAAATACAATGTTCATAGTATTATTCTTCATTATTAATTTAGGAAGAGAAATCATTCTAGATTGCGGTTAGCATCCAGAATATTCCTCCAACTCATTTCTTTCATTAGCAGTCTTTTTCTCGATTACAATAAACTAATAATCATATCAAAGCCACAAGGATTTGAAGCCCTCAAAGCCATACAGGTGCCACCACGTACGCTCTACTTTCCCAGCTAGTATAATAAGTAATGTTATTTCTTCCGCATTGTTTTATTTATTTATTTTCCTTCTGAATTTCAAAGTCGGAGGAGAATGAGATTTCATAAATTTATATATTCGTATTGAGTATATGGCATACCTAACATGTACTTGTGAAGAAGTTTGATGAATCATCTAAGATTATTGTGTTCATTCTAAACTTGCATTAATATAAAGTAGAATAACTCAGTTTTTTAGATTTTGTGTAACAAAAATAAATTTCTAGTTAATATTAAATCTCAATATAAATATACATATGTATATATATGTACATATAAATACATTTATTTAATCAATCAATTTAGAAGCTGGTCAGGAATATGTGGACAAACCATGCATGAAGTATAAAGGAGAAATAACACTCACCAGATTAAAAAATCAATTTAATAATAGTTAAATCTAAAAGCTAAGTATGTATTTTATTGAGAAAGAAATTGCAAACATTATTTGATTAATAAAAAATGCGAATATGTCAGTCTCAGTTGTAAATAAGACATTAATCCAAGCCTCAAAACTATTTTTATTAATTCTCTCCTAATATTTTTATTTTTGGAATTGCACCTCGTTCAACAAAAATTATTTGAGATCTAATTGTTAAATTTGATTAAATTAAATTATTTGAGATATAGTAAATATGAAAAATATGTCTTATATTTAGAATTAAAATCAACTGCATAATTTGGTTCTAAATTAAACATAAAAAGAATATTTTGGTCTGTTTTAGTGCACTCTTTCTGTATTTTAATTGTAATTAATTTTTAACCATATGCATTCAATTTGTCTCTGTCTTTTCATCTACGCGAATGCATGAAGAGTTTCATGTTGAGTCTCTACATCTTTGAATAAAAAAATTGTCTGTACTTAATAGTATTATATTATATTTGTAAATCCAGCTCTTCAATTTTATTTTAAATCACACGCTGAAGCACGCAAATTATTTTTCTATATGTCATATATATCACCTTGCTTGCTAGTCAAATAAATATATATTGGGTCTTCGTATTGTGCAACTTTGTATTCTATTCTTGAATAGATGAACTAACGTCATTATCGAGAAAAAATCTTGTTAATATTATTATTTCAATTCTCAAATCCCTTTTTTGATCATTTAATTGTTTTACAAGTACACATGACATGCCTCGAAATCATATTATATATGTGGTCGCGACTTCCTATAGCTTAAAAAATATATGTGTTGGTCTCCTCCATTCACTCCCATTCCTTATTCTTCTTCAAGCAAAATCACATTCTTTCTTTCTTTCTTTTTCATCAAAAATTTATTTTCTTTCCCCACCTGAGTTATCTCACGTATCATCCTTGAAGCATCTGGATTCCATTCCTGAGCTGTATCAGTTTTCTCTGTTGACAACGCAAGAACTAGTTAATAACTTTTAAAAGGTACAAATCCTCGATATGTTTTCTTGTAGTAATGCCATTGTGATTTGTATTCTGAAGAATGAACATATCCACTAATATGATCACATTGATACAATGGAATGGTCCATGTTGTAATTCTACGTTTAGTGTTGTGTTTGATGAGAGAGTTTGATAACTAAAATGGAATCATCAGTTGACTACAAATTACGTCGGAGAATGTGATTCATGAAATATATACAAAAGATTGTCAATTTATAACAAAAAAGAAGGCATATCACCATGATATATAGCTTATGTGTGCATAGTTCTTATCTGCCGTTGACCGATCTCAAGTTGATAATAGATTTTGCTAAATACCGAATACAGTTATATGCGGTTTTCAGTCAAATATTGTATCAATATTACTATTGTATCTAAAAGTAGTAGTAATGCTGTGAGATTCAGAACATATTGATTCCTTTTCAGTTCCTACGTAAATGAACAGTGAAATAATTTTCAGAAACTTACTGATGCAAATGATACTGCGAATAAAATATGTTAAGGAGGTCTTAAGTTACTGAACTGTTCATGTACATTTCATGCGTAGCATGGATAATAGTACAAGCCATGAGATTGCAGAGCATGGATCCACGGAAGTTCCATCACTTACTGAGTACTTTTCATCAAATGATCAAGTGGCCGGCTTTGATAGCACCAAGAATGCTACAGAGTTACAACTTTTCGCCCCATCTCCTGAAGTAAGAGTTTGATGATTTCAAAGATTCATAGATTCTAAATAACTCCCAACTTCTAGCATTTTCTTGTTTGTGATCAATATGTCGCTCTAAAGATGTGTTTTTATTGCTTTAGAATGCTGAAAGACCAATGCTAAAAGGGCATGTGTACTCAGAAGAAACCGAAGGAAGAGTAGATTTTGGACAAAATCCGCACAGCAGCAGTAGCAGGTTTGATTTATTCAAGACATTATCTGGAAGATTTGAGAGACATATTTCAATTATCCGTGGAAAACCTCCAAAAGAAGGGGTTGAACAACATGACAATAGCTTAAACAACACAGATAGACCAAGAACAGTTGATGACATTGAGAATGCTACAGAGTTACAATTTCTCACCCCATCTGCTAAAGTAAGAGTTTGCTTGTTTCAAAGTATTCATAGATAGATCCTAAATAACTCCCAACTTCTTGATATTTTTTCGTTTGTGATCAATCTGATGCTCAAAATATGTGTTTTTATTGCTTAAGGATGCCCAAAGACCAATGCCAAAAGGCCATGAGTTCCTAGAAGAAACTGAACGAAGAGTAAACTTCCCTAAAAATCCACACTTAAAAAAATTTGATTCTTTCAAGACATTTTCTGGAGGACTTGAGAGACAAATTTCAATTCTCCGTCGAAAACCTCCTAATCAAGGGGTTGTACAACGGGATAGTAACTCAAACAACACAGATATGCCTACAATAGCTGAGATTGCAGAGCATGTATCACCCAAAGTTCAATCAGTTACTAAGCACAAAACATCAAATGATGAAGTAGCTGGCTTTGATAGCTTTGATAATGCTAAAGAGTTTCAATTTCTCACCGCATCTGCTATAGTAAGAGTTTGATGTTTCAAATATTCATAGATCATAATTAACTCCCAACTTCTTAATATGTTTTGGTTTGTTACCAATTTCATGCTCTAAATTGTGTTTTCATTGCTTTAGGATGCTGAAAGGCCAATTCAGAATGGCCAAGGGCACCCAGAAAAAACTGAAGGAGTAGTAAACTCTGGACAAAATCCACACATCAACGGGCCCATGTTGAATGATAGGAGTAACAGGTTTGATTCATTCAAGACTTCTAAAAGATTTGAGGGGCATATTTCAGCTTTTCGTGGGAAAGCTCCCAAAGAAGGGGTGGTACAACAGGACAAGAGCTCAAACAAGACAGATAGGCCAAGAACAATTGATAGATACTATGATGCATTGGAAGGTCCAGAGTTGGAAACTTTAAGGGTATGTGGTTTTTCTCTGCTTATTTTGGTACTGCTACATTCCTATGATATTGATGAACCATATCAAAATTTCTTAAAGAAAGGGATTTTATTTTTCCATTGGAGGGCGTGTTAGAGATTATGACAAAACTTACTGATTTTATTGTGATTTCTCAAATCAATAGACTTCAGAAGAGACTGTGCTTCCTCAAGATGAAACATGGCCATTTCTTCTTCGGTTTCCTGTCTCATCCTTTGGTATGTGCCTTGGAATTAGTAGTCAAGCGATTCTATGGCAAACATTGGCCAAATCTCCTTCCACAGAGTTCCTTCACATAAGCCTGAAAGTAAATCTGGTCTTATGGATCATCTCTGTCACTCTTTTTACATCCAATTTCATCATGTACCTCCTCAAAATCATCGTCTACTTTGAAGCAGTTCGACGTGAATACTACCATCCAATCCGAGTGAACTTTTTCTTTGCTCCATGGATAACTCTCTTGTTGTTAGGTGTTGCACTTCCACAATCACTGTACAAGTACAGGCATCAGGCACTTTGGTACATTCTAATGGTTCCTATCTTCCTTCTTGATCTTAAGATCTTTGGACAATGGATATCTGGGAGTCAAAGGAGGCTCTCAAAAGTTGCAAATCCTTTAAATCATCTCTCAGTTGCTGGGAACTTTGTGGGAGCATTGTTGGGTGCATCCATAGGTCTGAAAGAAGGACCTCTCTTCTTCTTTTCTGTGGGACTGACTCACTACCTAGTCTTGTTTGTGACCCTCTATCAAAGGCTACCTACAGCTAAGACTCTTCCAAAAGAGCTTCATCCTGTGTTCTTTCTGTTCGTTGCAGGACCAAGTCTTGTTTCTTTGTCATGGTCTAGCATTCAAGGTTCTTTTGACTATGCAGCAAAGATTGCATTTTTCATGGCCCTATTCCTTTATCTTGCATTGGTGAGTGTCACTCTAGGACCTGTATGCATTTCACATGCTTACTAGTTCCTTAATAGTTAGCTTGATGCAAATCCTTCTACAATCTCCACAATTTGCTATATATGTATCATTCATCTCATAGTAAAAGTTAACATGCATTGTGATCTTGTGATGCTTTTGCAGGCTCTCCGGGTCAATTTTTTCAGAGGATTCAAGTAAGTTCAATCTCTCTTTGAGTCCTACATTAGTTAATTGTGTTAAATGAAAATCAACGGAGAAAATCTTCTAACAAATACTTGATATATGAATGTGCAGATTCTCACTTGCATGGTGGGCCTATACGTTTCCAATGACTGCTGCAGCAATTTCAACCATAATGTACTCAAACCAGGTCACCACTGTAGTCACAAAGTTTCTAAGTGTGACTCTTAGTTTCATCTCAACACTCATAGTAACATCACTTTTTGTAACCACCATTATTCATGCTTTTGTGCTCAAAGACCTCTTCCCCAATGACATTGCCATAGCTATTAGTGACCGACCAAGAATAACACATAAGTGGTTCCCTGGAAGCAGTGATGAGCACTCCAAATTGATTGAAACTTACTTGAAGTTTGCAAACACAGATGGTGATGGTGACGGTGATCATGGTGACCTAGAAGCTGCTATGGAACATCCTTCCAGACCTACCTAGCAGCTGTGATAATGGGTTTGGGCCTCTAATATGCCTCTCCCTAAAATTTTTATAATCCCCGACCTTCCAAATGTTTTTTTTATCATTATATTTTACTTTCAATGGATGATATTTTAATATCTTATGGGAATGCGATAGTGCCATTTAGAATGTTCACGATTTTTAAAAAAAAAAATTCGAAAATCGCTTAGTTTTTTTTTTTTTAAAAAAAAAGTATTAAAAGTTCAAAATTATACCATTTCAAATGTAAGATACCAAAATGTCATTAGTTTATAAAAAATATTCATGAAGACTTATATGTGCCCCGTATATACATAAATGATCTTGTTTGGATGCTTGAGAAGCGTTAAAAGAATAATGAGATGTGAATAAATCTTTCTGTGTAATCTTCATTTCAACAGACCTGTGAGGAACATGTATAACTTGTGATATTCCAAGGACCATGTTAGAAGATGATGAAGGCTGTGTAAAAAAAGGGAGATATATTTTTTTTTTGGTACAAAAAAGGGAGATTTTTGGTAGAATCTGTTCCTTAGATTGTATTGTAGAATCCTCTGCATGTTAATATATTGCAGATTAAATTTTGAGTTTCTTTAATAAAAATAAAGAGTACAATTTATAATTTTCTGCCGTTTTTGAGATTAGACATTTTTTTATGCTATTAACTAATAATATTTAATCTCAATAAATTGTAATTAAGCTTAATTGGCAGTGGGAATCTTATTTAAAAGGAAATGAGTTATTTTTTACATTTTAGGGAGAATGACATATAAAGACTAAAAAAGGAAATTAATTACTATAACGGACTATCATTTTTAAAAATTATAGAGCATGACCCAATTTTTTTAAAAAGTTACATATATAGATGAAAATTTCTTTATAAAGTTGACCCATGACTTAATTGTAAATTGCAAAAAAACTAAGTTGAAAATTGTAGATGCTTACGTAAGCAAATCTTGTAAATGCAATTGCAAATTATAATTTTGTAAATTGTGAAAGTCTTATAATTCCTAGACTGTAAATTGAATTTATGAATCGAAAAGGAGGTCAAATCAAGTACTAATTTTGACATTTTGACAATTCACAAGTTCAAATTTATAAAACTTCTACAATTTTCTTGACTGCTACTAAAATGATGCATGTTTCTCCTCTATTTTGAAAGATTATTAAACGTATATTGAAGGAATAAATTACATCAACATATTCTAAACTTTATTGAAATTACAAATATCTCATTTGTTTTATATTTTTATCTCTAATTGACTTGAGGGCATGGATATCATTTTGCTAAGAGATCAATATTAACATTGACAAAATTGAACATATAATATTATCATTTTGTTATAGATAAAGTACAGAAAACAGCATTCTTAAAGAGTTTTTATTATTTGTATTTATTTGTTGGTTGGTTTGTCTGTTTTTATGATCATACCAACAAAGATATTGCCCTTAAGATAAGATCAATGTCAGCCAGAAAATGAAAAATCATAAGATTTGAGTTTCCCACAAGCCCAAGTTGGTCGGCACAAACTTCATTCTTGTGCAGCAAAAACAGCAAAGAACAAAAACATTAGTGAGAAACATCCATATGCTTGAGCCTCTAACAGGCTCATAAGGCTAAGTTATGAGTCATGGGCTTACACTTAAAGGCTTCAATCAATATCCTTAACTTGTTGGACCTATGGCCCATATATTTATGGATTTAGTTTTTCGAAATTGGTTTGATTGGGATCATGTTCATTTTATATGCACGGTTAGGGCTGCGCTCTGTAGGCATAAAAGAAATGCTTATTTAATTATTTATATTAGAATACATATGTTATCAGTACGGAGTAGCATACATATTATTTAATAAATATTTCAAAACATAAAAATACCGTGGGAACAATTATAAAATATATAATTAATTGTTAAATTATTATTTTTAATAATTATTTTTCACCACCTGTCACACAGGGTCCTAGCTAGGGGTGTTCAAAAATTTCCCGTTCCAATCCCGCTTGTTTTGGGACCGGAAATCCCGTCCCAAAAATTTTTGGGACGGGACAAATTTTTTATTGCGGGACGGGATGGGGTCGTCCCATTCCCGTCCCGTTAGTATTATATATATATATATTAATGTTACTTGATGCTCTTTTTTTTTTTGGAACATATGGCAAACCACAGCTTGAAAGGTAAAAGAAAAAAAGCTACTCTAGATATATTCTAGAGGGATATAATCCCTCCCAGAGGACACTTGATGTTTGTCCTCTTGGTGCATGTTTAAAGAGCCATCTGGTACATTAGATATCATCATTAACTCAAAAATCTCTTCTTTTGTTTTCAATGATTGTTCTTCGAATGGTTATTAGGAAACATAGTATTGATAAGGAAACCAATAATATTATTGTAATGCTAGTAGCAGACAATTATCATTTGAGCTCAAATATAATAAATGCCAAAACTTTTTGTATTATTTACAATCATGCCTACATGTGAATTTAAAATTAAATTTCAAACATTTTAATATTGTATTAATATGAAAGTTTGTTGAGGACATGTTTTTAATTTAAAATTTATGTATTAATATGAAAGTTTTTTTAGACTCAATTTAGATGTGTTTTTGTTATTATATGTTGAATTTGATTATGGTTTATTATGTTGTCAAGACAAAAGAATTGTTAGAACAATAGTATTTTGTAAAAGTCCATAGTCAAATTTTTTTGTGCAAATGGCCTTTTTATTTTTATTTGCAAAAAAAAAAAAAACAAACGGGAAATTCACGTCCCGTCCCATATCCCGTCCCGAACGAGATGTGATGGGACATGGGACAGGAAATCTGTCCCGTATGCCTTTTGATGGGACGGGACGGGATGGGGTCGTCCCGTTCCCATCCCATCCCATGAACACCCCTAATCCTAACTCAACCACTTTTAAATTAGCGTGTATGTGTTCTTATATTTTCTATTTAAATTAAAACAAATAATTGACGAGTAGTCGCTCAAACGTTACAGGATTGACGATAAGTCTTATATAAGTCGAGATTTTAAATATTTTAAATTTTTCAGGGCTGTCTTCAAATAAATTTTATATTTGATAGCATTTCCTTATCTAACAAACGAAGGATATTATATCAGGGGAAAAAACTAAGTTTAATATTTATAAAATTTCTAAGACTTGACTAAACCTAGTCTTTATCTACGATCTATTCTCATTCAAATATTCTTCATCAGCAGCCTTTGCTTGACTGCCTCCTCTCTTGAATTTTTCGGAATGCATAACCTTCCTCTTGTCAGCGATGACGCAACCATGTATATATATATTGTGTGTGTTACTGTGTTTGTGTGTATAATATTTGCTTATCTTAATTATATTAATGTGTAGTTGGGAGGAGAACGTGAGGCCCATGCACTTATCCTGCCCATGTTTGGCTTCCTCTCCTTTTGTATTCTTCCATTCAGTTATTGCCCTTTTCTTTTCAATATTCTATTCAAGTTTTTGTTGAAGTCTTCTGCCCCCCACGTTTTGACATAGTGCCTTTTGAAAAAAAGTTTTCTTTATTTTGAAAGTGCATATCAATGTAGGAGAAAATATCACAAAAACATGCTAAAATATATAAAGGACATTTAGACATACTAAATTTTTTAAAGGATAGATAGGTGATATAAACTGACATGTGATTCATGAAGTTTAAAGAAAAAGACTAAAATACCCTTTTAACAAATGGAGTCATTAAGTGCCGTATGAAGTTGTTAAACTCATAAAGAGAGTTAATAAACGCAAAAATATGAAGTTGATAAAGTCAATTAAAGAGAGAGTTGTAAGTGTTTGTGTGGAGTTGATATCTCAAAGAGAACATTGACAAACACATACACATGTATGTACATGTATACCCTTTCTAAAATTTAGTATATCTAAGCATCATTTATATATTTTAAGCGTCCTTCTCTCTTATTTCCCATAAATGTATCTTCTCATTGACATTTATATGTATGTATGTATGTGCATACATGATTCGTGTCGGATGGCGGACAGTAGAACCAAGTTGTACATTTTACATTGCTTAAATCTGTTTCAGAAACTCACAATATTACTAAAGGTGCTTTCATTATATTTATTTTGATTTCAAGTAATAAATATAATTTTTAGAATGAAAGATTATTATCTATGAATTAGAAACAACTGCATTTTATTTCAATTACTTTCTTCCTTTTTTCTGCCAATATTTCAATTACTTTCAGTTCTCATATATGACTAACTTCTCACAAAATATACATATATACATATGTATTCATGTTGTAGATTTTTTTAAAAAAAAAACATCGAGACTCAAATTTTAATTATGAGAATTCATATTTTGGGTTTTCTTTAAAGTATATAGCTTTAAGAATTTTGGGAGCTTTAGATAAATCATAGAGTCACCTTATGTTAGCCTTAAGATGAATTTTTCAGTGGTTTCGAGTTACAAAGTAATGCTTATATGTGTGTGTGATATTTGTAAACTCTTACAGAGAGAGGTTTGATTACCTGGATCTGTCAATTCTTTTTCTCTATATTACCCTTACCTGTATTGCTGACTTTCACCTCCACTCTCATTATTAAGGATAAGAAAACTGTTAGAAGAATAGTTTCGGAGAATGCTATTAAAAAATATTTTATGTATAAAAAATTATTAAAAATATATTTAAAGATGCCGGGTGCTATTGAAAAAAAAAAAAATTATGGTACAGAGTACAAATTAATTTAGGAGCAGATACCGAGTGCAATTGGACAAAAAATCCGAGGCTCTCGATGTAAGTTGTAACTTAACCTAATAAGATATAATTTATTGAACCTGACTGCTATTAGAAAATTGGCTATAATTATGAAGCACGTAATTTATTTGATTGTATTAAAAAAATATTTCAAATTCTCATATTTGTAGATTTTTATCTCACCCTTAATCTCTTAAATCTTCATGTCTTCCCATCTACACCCCTCATCAAATTATTCTTGAAAGATTTCAAGCTTTTCATTTGAAAAAAAATAAATGTTAGACTTGAAGGTGAAGAATGAGGCAAATTATTCTCTGATTCCCTTTAAAGAGGAGTTGTTCTTTCCAATTTTCAAGTCATTATTCTTCCATTGAACGACTGTAAATGCAGCATTTCAGTAAATATTTGTTTACTTGAAAGAATTAGGGATTTTTCCCACTATTTGTAGCATACAGATAAAGTTTCCCTTTATTTCACTTTGGAAAGATTGCCAGTTTGATTTAGTCCTATATATTATATATGAATATGTGAACTGTAAAACATCGTTTCCTGATTTTCAACCAAAAAACGACCAATGAATTTTGTTTACTCTTCTTTCATTTTCATTAAAAAAATTAGGTGTTTACTTTAAATTTATTTTATTGAAAGTTACGCAGAAAATTTTAATAATATGATATAAGATAAAATATTATATGTGATCAAGTTGAATCTGATTTGGTCTTTCAGTTCAAAAAAAAAAAAAATCTGATTTGGTCCGATTCTCTGAGTCCGACTGGTAAAAAATATGGGCACATCGAGTTGAAGTCAGTTAATTTGTCACCTGAACTATCCTTTACACACTATTATTTGATATCTATTATTTGATATCCAACATTTACCTTGAATCATATTACTAAAAATCTATATAAAAAGTTAATCCAGTTTGGGGTCCGTGGACTATATATATCTATTCATCCCAGTATGAGAAATTGAGAATCTTCTTTATAAGTCAAACTTGAGACATGTAGAAATCTAATGGATCCTACATGTTACACCACCAAACTAACTCTCTATTGGCTTCACATACACCATTTCTTTATCATTTTTAAATAAATGAACTTAGGAAGGGAATATGACATGAAAAGACTTGGAAAACAAAATCCCAAATTAAGCATGTTGTTTACAATGGATAAAGAATTGGCTGCATTTATAAACAATTCATAACTCATTTGATGAGAAATACTCCATCCGTTCCTAGTTATAGTACCTATTTAAGGAAGTGAGTTTGTTCCAAAATATAAAATATATTTATATTTTTTTCACATTTTTCCTAAATTATCCCTATTAGTACTCATAAATAATATATAAGTAAGGAAGCGAGTGTAGGAATAAAGGTAGGTAGTTATGGTGTTTTGGTAATATCATGCAATTTTAATTAACTTAACTAATATCCTTAATATAATGAAATTAACTAAATAGGTCTTATATTTAGGAAGAGAGGGAGTACCTTATTTGAAATTTTACAATTTTCAATTTACTTTGGTGTCATTTTACAATTTATAAGTTTGAGAACATTTTTGGTATGCTATTATTCTACCTCCTATTTCTAAGTAAAGAGGCCAGGTTAGAGATTGATTTTATTTTGATCTTAAATATAACTTTAATATATTTTATTTTTTAAATTTATAATTTTTATAAAACTATTTGTATTGATTGCACATATTAATGAAGTTTCCATCAATAGATAAGTACAATGCACAATATAGATTGTATTTTACGAAAATCGAATACATTTATCGTGAATAAATAACCTAAATATTTTTTTTTTTTGGTATTTGCAAAGTAGGTATCTGGCTTTTTTCCATATTAAGGGCTGGATGAGTATAAAATTTTATATATTTTTATGAAATATGTATGTAATATATGTAAATTGTTATGTGGGAAAAAGATAGAAAAAGACTTTCGAATTATATAAAGGACAGTTGAATACAGCGAATTTCAAAAATAACGATAACATACATTTAACCTAACTGTCTTTTACAAATTTAAAAGAAATTTCACAAACTCTTGGATTAAATTTTTTATTTTTTCTTCAATAAAAGACCCACCACCACAGGCCGCCGGAGCTCCGACCGACTGCTGGGCCACCTGCCACCTATCAATGAGGGATGGGTTTGAATATAATGGGAAAAAACCCACCCCCTCGCTTTAGGCTTGCTTGATGGTAAGGCTTACCACCAAGCCATCATGTCCTTTTGTTACATATATTACAAAAATTATATATATAAATATTCTATCTTTCATTTTTTTAATATTTTATCAAAATTGTATAAAGGATTATCGAATTCGTATAAAAGATTACCGATATTTTACTAGAGTGAGGGGTGGATTCAGATCCCAACAGTACCCCTCACTTTGTCCCATTATTTTTAAACCCACCCCATTGCCACATGATGGTGGGCCCACTGCCATTGGCAGGTGGCCACGCAACGGCGGTTGGAGCTCCGGCGGCCGGTAGTGGCTGATGGTCCCATTTATTAAAAAAGATTTAATCCAAAGATATTTGTAACACACTTTTTTTTAAATTTGTAAATGATAGTTAGGTCAATTATATATGTTATTATCCTTTTTTAAATTTGTTGTATTCAATTGTATTCAATAGTCCTTTATATAATTATATAATTCGAAAGTTTTTTTTTTTTTTTTGTCTTTTTTCCGTGTGATGTATCCAACTTATGAATAGATTTAAAACAACACTTTGCCCATAACACATAAAAATTTTCACTCATCTTATGAAAATCTAACAAGTTATTAATTAAAGAAAAAAAATGTTGAGAGCTGCAGGCTGAAGATGACACTTCTATTCCTTCGGCGGATTTTCTCTCGTCCTTATCAGTCTTTCTGGATTACAAATTTACAATGAATTAATCGTATAATACTAGTCAAAGTCACAAATATGGACTTCTTTTTTGACCTGTCATACAGATTTGGAATTGAAGCCCTCAAAGATGCCGCCACGCACTACTTGCCGATCCCATGATGGTGATGTTATTATTATATATTATAATCCAAAAAAGCAAAGAACACAGAGAATTTATTCTTTTGAATACTATATGTTCCTATGCATGACTTGCATTAGTCTTTCCTCCAAACTACGGAAGAAAATTTTCGCATTGTTAATTTTTTCTTCTCCCATTGTGGCCTTCTGTACCTGAATTTCGAAGTCGGAGGGAAAAGGAAAAAAAGAAAGAAAAGGAATTTGCGATTGAGAGTGATTTCTCTTCCTTAAAGTGTGTGCTCCCAGCCCATGAGGCATGGCTCCTAGCTGGTGATTTCAATGCCACACTTTCCCCAGAAGATCGTAATGGAGGAGCTGATCGACTCAAAGCTGGATGTAGGTCATTTAAAAAATTCATGGATACCAATGGTCTAGTGGATCTTGGATTTACGGGGCCCAGGTTCACTTGGCAACGGGGGAGCTTGATGGTGAGATTAGATAGAGCAATTGGTAATAGCACATGGGTCATCAACCAGCCCAACTCGCATGTAATGCATCTACCTAGGGACCAAAGCGACCACAGACCCATCCTTATTCAGAACAATAGGACCCAAACCCCCTCCAACATCACCTTTCGTTTTCTGGCAGCATGGCTCTCACATCTTGAATTTAAGAACCTGGTTGCTAAGCATTGGGCCGCTGATAGGAGATTAATGGACACTGTTGAGTTATTTTCTAAAGAGGCCCAAGTGTGGAATACTAACACCTTTGGTCAAATCGGACAATCCAAGCGTACCCTTAGAGCTCGGATTCTCGGTGTGCAGAAGGCTCTGGAAAGATACCCATCATCTTCTCACTTGATAGACTTGGACCAGATGCTTCGTGCTGAATATGAGAAGACCCTGGTTAATGAAGAACTCTTGTGGCTTCAAAAATCCAGAAGCTCCTGGATCAATGATGGGGACAGAAATACTAGGTTTTATCACACTAAGGCCTTGGTGCGGCGTCGACAAAGCAGAGTTCTCATGCTCAAAAATGATAATGATGAATGGGAAGCTGATCCGAAAACTCTTGAAGAGATGGCAATGAGCTATTTTCGAAACCTGTATAGCCAAGATAGATCACCACCCGTGAAGTTTAAATACACAGGTTTGTTCCCTAGTATCCCTGACTCTTTGCTTGTGGCTATCAATGGCAACATCACTAAGGAAGAAACTAAACAAGCCCTTTTTGACATGTCACCCCTCAAATCCCCTGGTGTTGATGGGCTTCATGCTCTCTTCTTTCAATCCCAATGGGAGACTGTGGGAGACTCTTTATTTAGGGAAGTCAAGCATATCTTTGAAGGTGGAAACCTTGATCCCAGAATGAACAGAATGCTGATTGCACTAATTCCAAAATGCATCAACCCACAAACTCTCAAGGAATTTAGGCCAATCAGTCTTTGCTCAACCATCTACAAGATCATTACCAAAATAATCTCCAACCGATTGCAGATGGTAATGCCTCTCCTTATTCAACCTTACCAATCCAGCTTCATAAAAGGCAGGAGTATTGTAGACAACATCATAGTTGCCCAAGAAGCCATTCACTCAATGAAGAAGAAAACTGGAAAAACAGGATGGATGGCAATCAAAGTTGATCTTGAAAAAGCCTTTGACAGATTGCACTAGGATTTCATTGAAGACACGCTGCATGAGGCAAATATACCACCAAACTTGATAAGAGTTATTATGCTTTGCATTACCTCTTCTAGTATGCAGGTCTTATGGAATGGGAAGCCTTCCGCATCCTTTACCCCTCAAAGAGGCATCCGACAAGGCGACCCCCTTTCACCTTACATCTTTGTTCTATGCATGGAGAGACTTTCACAAGCAATATGCACAGAAGTGGAAAGAAAGAACTGGAAGCCACTTAAAATGGGAAAAGAAGCTCCCCTCCTGTCCCATTTATTTTTTGCAGATGACCTAATACTATTCAATACCACGGGTCAACCGCAAATCTCCACTATAAAAAATGTCCTAGACCATTTTTGCGCTTCATCAGGGCAAAGAGTCAGTGATAGCAAGACAAGAGCTTTCTTTTCAAAGAACATTAGCCAACAAGAAGCATTGGCCTGCTGCACGAGGCTGAACTTTGGTAGAACAGACAATTTGGGGCGTTACTTGGGTGTACCTTTACTGCACGCTAAGGTCACAAAAGAAACATATGGTTATATAGAAGATAAAGTCAGACAAAAACTCTCAGGATGGAAAGCCCGTTCACTTTCCCTTGCGGGGCGGATAACTCTAGCACAGTCAGCCCTTTCAACTATTCCCTACTACACCATGCAGTCAACAAGAATCCCCTCAACCATACTCAGAAAACTTGAATCCCTTGTGAAAAACTTTGTCTGGGGGTCAACAGAAACCCATAGGAGTATACATCTCATAAAATGGAAGGATGTATGCCAACCCAAAGAGAATGGTGGGTGTGGCTTGAAAAGTTTGTATGAGCAGAATTCGGCCTTTCTTATGAAGCTGATATATGGCCTTCTTACCAAACCAGACCTTCTCTGGGTACGAGTCCTGCGGAGTAAGTACAATTGGGCGAAGAAGGGCACAATTGATAGCAACATACGAGTAGCTTCGCACCTGTGGAGAAACCTTGGCGCAGTATGGGAAAGTGCTAAACTGGGGATTTTCTGGAATGTTGCAAATGGCCAGAGCATTAAATTCTGGACTGATCACTGGATTGGCGACCTAGGTCCACTTTGTCATCTAGCATTTGCGCCCCTCTCAGATGAAACCAAGTCAAAATCAGTTAAAGACTACCTACTGCCAGATGGGGACTGGAGATGGACAGACTTCCAAGACCTTCTGCCAGATGACACTCTCGTCCAAATAGCTGCAGCTAGGCCCTCTGTAAACCACAATGAACATGATACATGCAACTGGATCCTTACAGGTAATGGTGAATTCACTGTTAATTCAGCATATGAAATGCTTATGGTTGATGAATGGAATGAGGAAGATAAGTTGTGGAAACTCGCATGGAAGTGGCCAGGCGCGCAAAGGGTTCGAACCTTTCTCTGGTTAGCTCTGAAAAATCGCCTTCTTACCAATGGTGAAAGGGCTCGCCGGCACATGACCCACGATACCCACTGTGAAATCTATGGAGCAGGTATGGAAGACTTGAATCACATACTAAGGACCTGCACCATTGCCTCAACATGCTGGAAGACTATTATTCCCTTTAAATTGCACCATCAGTTCTTCCACTGCCCTTTTGAAGACTGGCTTAGAAACAACCTCAAGAAGACTGATAGCAGCAACTACTGGTGCACTACCTTTGGCATATTCTGCTGGAAATTATGGAATGTTCGAAACCGCCTACTGTTTGTGAAGGAAGATATCTCAACACATAGCATAGTGTCTGAGGTCCTAACTCTGGTTCATGCTACTCTGCAAGCCAAGGGGTTTACCTAAGGTGCATAAGAATGTAGTTAACTGTACCACCACTACCTAATTTTCTTTCTATTTCACATGTATCTTGCTCGTTGAGCCTCCTCTGTACATAGTAATTAATCAATAATACATCCTTCTCCATTCAAAAAAAAAAAAAGTGTGTGCTCCCAAATCCCATTAAGCATGAAGATGAGGTTGCCTTTATAATTTATGAGTGGTAAGGTCCGTGTGAAATAGGATAGTTGGGAACTATTACACGTGGTTCTGTGTGTCATTTTAGTCATATCTTTCAAGTCATTAAAAAAAACACTCGTTCAAATTAATGGTGTTACATGGATATGTGGTTTTAACAAATCAAAATATAAGGATCAATTTAAAAGAAATGAACTAAAAACTTGATTCTAAATCAAGTTAAACTTATAGTAACAAATAAAATCAAGGTAAACAAATGAAGATTGTTGAATCAATTTTTTTTTCTTCAAAATAATACTAATAATCAATTTTTATGATAAAATTGTTGGTATTATCAGTACTTGAGTTAAAGGAACGGATCTATTAAGGTGAAAAATCATTTAGATGGTAATTTAAAAATTAGAAGAAATTATAAGTATGTCAACAAGAGTTTTATGTTCCGCATAACATTGAAAGTTACGTCACCATATGTCCAATCCTTATTTATTGTGCCATGCAATAATTCATTAATGGCCTATAAATAGAGGTGAACATTCGGTTATTTGGTAAAAACTGAAATAACTGAATAGGAAAAATTTTCAAAACCGAACCGAAACCGATTTACCGAATAATCGAAATCGAATTAATCGAAATATTTCGGTTCGGTTAATAACCGAATTTTTTTTTAATTAAATTAGACTTTTAAAATTTTAAATAAGTAAAACTCAATATAAATTATAAACCTTACAACCTCAATAAGATCCAAAATAACATAATACAATATATAAACTAGAAACATAATATACGATTTCTAGGAAAAATGAAAAATACAAAGAAAAAAATGTATTTAACATTACTTCATCTAAAAAAAGCATAATAAAAATTTTAAAAACTAAATATTGATGAATGATATATGACATATCATTTTTTTAAATTAAAATAAGAAAAAAAACGGTACATTTTTAAGTTTTGAATTTTAAAACTTAAGTGTATATATAAAAAGAAAAATATGGGAAAAATTATTTTTTATTTTTTTTAATATTTCGGTTATTAGGTTTTAACCGAATTATATTTTAAAGCACCGAACCGAAAACCGAAAAACCGAATTAAAAAAACCGAAAAAGCACCGATTGAAAACCGAAATGACCGAACCGAAAAAACCAAACTTAATTCTATTCGGTTCGGTTTTCGGTTTCGGTTTGATTTTGCTTACCTCTACCTATAAATGTGGCTAAAGACATGGTGGGTGGGTGATTTGTCAGGAGTAAGTATGCATATCATGACATTATAATATTGAAAATCATATAATACCTCTAAAAAACGTTACTTTGATGAATAAAAGCTGGTAACACCATACAAAAAGTTATGAATTCTAAGAATACTTGAAAAATGACCTGAAACTATGTACTAATTACTTAACAAAGAAAAGTTTATGATATATACTTTAATGGAACATGAGAATATGTCTAAGAAAAAATTGTAAATAATATGAAAATAATGGACTTATTACTTGAAAAACGTTAGTTGGTAATAACTAATAATGAGATGTTAGGAATTCTTTAAGAAGACTTGGGGAATGAGCTGAATCCAAAATTAAAAAGTGTATGTATATATTAAAAAAAGCATTGGTGATCCACTAACAAACTAGGTGGTGGGGATCATATCCTACCCCATCACTTCGTCAACAAATTAATCTTGACACTGGCGGCCTGCTTGTCGACTGCTAACATAACAGAGGTCAAACGTTGGCGAAGTTCTATAGTAGCGTCTGGCGGCCTAAGGTTGCCTGCCGATTGCTAGCCGCTATGCCATGGGTTGTTCCTATTTTTTTTTTAATAAAATGAGAGTACTTGTATTTTTTTTGTTTTTGTATTGATTTCGGAAATTCTATTTTGGACACTCATAGTCACATTTCATAGGGATATCAAACTTGTGATGAGCAACTCTATGTTATCTACTCGTAAAATTATTTATGTGAAGCTAGGGTGAGAGTACGTGGTAGACAACTTTTTGTGTGGTCCTTAAGATTACTCTTTCACGATCTGCAATCAATCACAAAGCCAGGGTTAATTAAATGTTTGACTTGATGCAACGAAATTATTAAAACAACCCATATATGGGGTGGTTAAAGTTCAAAATGAAAACAAACAAACCCTATTGGGTGGTCAAAATCTCATGAATAATTATTCTCACATTTACTGCGATTAATCTCAACACATGCATGCACCAGCACTCTGAAAAGGCCAGAAAGGAGAAATGAATACATATACTACCAAGTTGCATATATATATATATATATATAATATATACATGTATGTATGTATGTATGTATGTATGTATGTATGGCGGTTCGAGATAGAGAAATAAAATAAAAACAGCCGTCAGAATCAGCAACGTGCCTAATGAAATGATTTCTTCTGTCCTACTTTTTTTTTTATGTCAAAATTATATAACAAGCAACCAGAAAAGTACACACTAATATATATATATATATATATATATATAGCCTGTAAAACATCCAATATATACCAACAAAACATGAACAAGTCATAACAAGCTTAGCCAACAAAGTTGTTATCTACACATATTCCTCCTTCGTTATCTAATATAAGCAATAACTGTGGACACTCTTTACTTGGCATAAGAAAAATTTATGCTGTATGTTGTCACACCTAAATAATATATGATCACAATTACAAACTTCAGTGAATATTTATGTTATGTTCTCAAAAAAATATATGGTCATTGCCATCTACTATATGTTACTCTTATTTAATTTTGCTGGGGGTAAAACAGGGAAGCTATTTTTTCAGATGCAAAATAATTTCTTAGTATATATTGCGTGATTAACCACTCATTCATCAATAATTAAATAAGGTGTAGTTTTGTTTTTGTTTTTGTTTTTTTTTTTCCGAACTGGCGGTGTAGTTTTGTTGAATATGCATGAAAATGGGTTTGCAGACGCGTGGTTACTAAATCAAATATTGAGTTTCAATTAAACCGAGCTGCCGTTGAAATGATAATATTAATGACTCGCTTCAATTTCTAGCCTTTGCCTTTTTTTTTTTTTTTTTTTTGCCTACAGTGAATCCTCTGACTTTGGCAGCTAATTAGTTTTCTTGTACTTTAAAACACCAATCAAACTTTATATCCTTCCCTTCTTTTCACCCCGCCCCCGAAGTTATATCCTTAATTTCCACTTCATTCTATTAATCTTCAAATCTTCTTGGTTCCCTTCTTTTCACCCCGCCCCCGAAGTTATATCCTTAATTTCCACTTCATTATATCAATCTTCAAATTTTCTTGGTTAAATTATGTTGATAATTTGCTTATGCCGTTGTTTTAAGAATGCCTTTCTCTGCCGTCTTATTATTACTCATTTGTCCTATAATTTAAGATTAATTCATTTAATTTGATTAGATCAACGAAGCTACTTAATTATGCTAAATAGGACAATTTTTTTCAAAAGAAATTAATTTATTCAATTTCTTTTTAAAAGTGCCATTAGAGAAAAAAATTTATCTTTTATCAAAGTATGTTGATTTAATGACATGTATGGCATTAAAAAATATTACTCTTTTTTCCCAAAGCATTACTCATTTTATAGAATTGATAGTTGAATTATTAAATCATTATAGTGTTTAATTATTGTTATAAATTTTTTATGCATATTCCAGTCACGTGAACGTGTGGAGAGTTTCCTTTTAAAAACTATACTTTGTATAAAAAAATAAAAAAAAAAGACTGTACTTACTTAGTATATTATTATACCCAAGGCTCTTAATTTTTTTTTTTTTAAAAATCACATGCAATTGTTATATCAACTTTCTTGCTTGGTCAAATAAATATCGCAGTCCGCATAATATATTGTGCAATTCTGTGTTCTTCCATAAACGTACGTGTGATTCTGGAAGAATAAATTCTTGTTAATATTATTATTTTAATTTTCAAATCCCTTTTTTGATAAAATGCGTGGCACAAAGTACAACTGTACAAGTGACATGCCTCAGAGTCGTATTATATACACATATATATATATATAACCGCTTTCTATAGCCATTCCTTGTTCTTCTCAAGCAAAACTTCATTCATTCTTTCTTAGTCTTTCTCACCAAAAATTTATTTTCTTTCCCCACCCGAGTTATCTCTCGGATCATCTCTTCAAGCTTACTGGTTCTGTATCAGTCTTCTCAGGTGATAACACAAGAACAAGTCAATAACTTGTAAAAGGTACGAATCGTTGATTGTTCTGTTTTTTCTCTTATAGCAATCTGATATTTGAAAATATGCACAGTGAGGTTCTGTTTCTGAGATTCTCTGAGTTGGGATGATGCATTCATGAGTTTTGAAGATTGAGCTGGCTAGCTAGAATGATGTTTAGAACTTCCAGACCAAACTGTTTCAAACTTTCTATATTCATTACAGATCCTTGATAACTTTCTGACCATACGTTTCCTTTTTTTATTTCTTGGGGTGGAAAATGACTTTTTCCTGTTTGTTGTAATGACTGAAAGGCACCATTTTTGAAAATGACCTTTTCCTTCATATCGCTCTGATTTTGACCACTTGAATACAGGGTAATGCCATTTTGATTTTTGTTTTAAGAATGATATCCACTAAGATTAAGAGAGAGATTGATAACTAGAATGAAAATAATTGTCTGCAAATTACTTGGATGAATGTGACTTAAGAAATATCTGTAAAAGATTGGCGATTTATAACAAAATAGAATGCAAAACACCATGGATAGATGTTGTATCATTCTTTTATGTTGTTCATCGATCTCAAGTTGATAATTAGATTTTGTAAAACATTGGATACAGTTATAGATTCAGAACATATTGATTTCTGCTTTAGTTTCAGTGCATATGCAAATGAACAGTTGAATAATTTTCAGAAACTTACCGATTCAATGGATACTGCTGGTAAAATTAGTTTAGTCATGAGTTACGGAAATGTTTATGCACCTTTTAGGTGTAAGCATGGAGAGAAGTACAAGCCATGGGATTGCAGAGCATCTATGGCCAGGAGTTCCATCACTTGCTAAGTACAAATCGTCAAATGATCAAGCAGCTGTCTTTGATAGCAATGAGAATGCTACTGAGTTACAATTTGTCTCCCTATCTCCTGAAGTAAGAGTCTGATATTTTCAAAGATTAATAGATCTTAAATAATTCAACTTCTTATTATATTTTTGTTTTGGTTTTTGATCAATTTGATGTGTTCTAAAAATGTGTTTTTATTGCTTTAGAATCCTGAAAGGCCAATGCTAAAAGGGTATGGGTACACAGAAGAAACTGAAACAAGAGTAAACCTCGGCCAAAATCCACACATCAGTAGTCACAGGTTCAATCCATTCAAGACATTTTCTGGGAGATTTGAGAAACAAAGTTCAGTTTCCCATGGAAAACCTCCCAGACAAGGGGTTGTAAGACAGGACAATAACTCAAACAGCATAGATAGGTCTAAAACAGTTCACAACGTTGAGAATGTTGCAGAGTTACAATTTCTTGCCTCATTTGCTAATGTAAGAGTTTGATGGTTTTAAAATATTCATATATCCTATATAACTCTCAACTTCCTCAAATTGTTTTTTTGGTTTGTGACCAATTTGATGATCTAAAGATGTGTTTTATTGCTTTAGGATGCTGAGAGGTCAACATTGAAAGGCCATGGGCACCTAGAAGATATTGAAGGAAGAGTTAACTTTGGCCATAATCCACACTTCAACGGGTCCTTGTTGAAGGATAGGAGTAATAGGTTTGATTCTTTCAAGACATTTTCTGGAAGATTTGAGAGACAGATTTCAGTTTTTGGTGGAAAACCTCCCAAAGAAGTGGATGTACTACCGGACAACAGCTCAAACAACACAGATAGACCTACAACTGTAGATAGATACTATGATGCCTTGGAAGGTCCAGAATTGGAAACTTTACGGGTATGTGCAGTTTTCTTCTTATTTTGGTACTGCTATAGATTTCTCTTATGTTGATATACCATATCAAAGTTTCTTAAAGACATGGGTTTTATTTTCGGTTGGAGGGTTTGTTAGAGATTATAACAAAACTTTCTGATTTTATTGTGTTTTCTTAATAATTCAACAGGCTTCAGAAGAGACAATACTTCCTCAAGATGAGACGTGGCCATTTCTTCTTCGGTTTCCCATCTCATCCTTTGCTATGTGCCTTGGAGTTAGTAGTCAAGCGATTCTATGGCAAACATTGGCCACATCTCATTCCACTAAATTCCTTCACATAAGCCTGAAAGTAAATCTGGTGTTATGGATCATCTCTGTTGCTCTTGTTGCATCCAATTTCTTCTTGTATCTCCTCAAAATCATCGTCTACTTTGAAGCAGTTCGTCGTGAATACTACCATCCAATCCGAGTGAACTTTTTCTTTGCTCCATGGGTATCTCTCTTGTTATTAGGTGTTGCACTTCCACCATCAATGTTCAAGCACCTGCATGATTCAGTTTGGTACATTCTGATGACTCCTGTCTTTATTCTTGGGCTTAAGATCTATGGAGAATGGATGTCTGGGGGTGAAAGGAGGCTTTCACAAGTGGCCAATCCTTTAAATCATCTCTCAGTGGCTGGAAACTTTGTTGGGGCATTGTTGGGTGCATCCATGGGCTTAAAAGAAGGGCCTCTCTTCTTCTTTTCGGTGGGATTTGCTCACTACATAGTCTTGTTTGTCACTCTCTATCAAAGGCTTCCTACAGCTAAGGTTCTCCCAAAAGAGCTCCATCCTGTGTTTTTCCTGTTCGTTGCAGGACCTAGTCTTGTTTCCTTGTCTTGGTCTCGCATTCAAGGTTCTTTTGATGAAGGGTCGAAGATTGCATTTTTCATGGCAATCTTCCTTTATCTCGCTTTGGTAAGTGTCACTCTATCACTCGTATGCATATGACATACTTACAGGTTCCTTCATAATCGGTTTGATGCAAAACCTTTTATATCCTTTTTGGTCCTAAATGTATAATATGTTTACCTAATTTGATTAGTAAACGTTTTATTTAAGTTAGTTAATAGGACTATGATCAATTCCATAATTAAGAACAGAGGGAACAATATGCAAAATCTGCTTCAAGTTCATTATATTATTTCTTGTATATATCTTTCATCTGATAATCATGAAAGCTATAATTTATGATCTTGTGATGCTTTCGCAGGCTCTTCAGGTCAATTTTTTCAGAGGATTCAAGTAAGTTCAACCTCTATTGGATTCTTACATTAGTTAATTGTGTGAAGTGAAAATTTTTTATTAATGGAGCAAATTTTCTTACAAATGTTTGATATATGAATCTTCAGATTCTCACTTGCTTGGTGGGCCTACACGTTTCCAATGACTGCTGCAGCAATTTCAGCCATAATGTACTCAAACAAGGTCACTAGCGTATACACAAAGATTTTGAGTGTGAGTCTTAGTTTCATCTCATCAATCATTGTAATAGCACTTCTCGTAACCACCATTATTCATGCTTTTGTGCTCAAAGACCTCTTCCCCAACGACATAGCAATCGCCATTAGTGACAGGAAAAAAATAACACATAAGTGGTTTCCTGGAAGCGATGAGAACTCCAAAGCGATTGAAACTTACTTGAAGTTTGCAAACACAAATGATAATGGTGATGGTAGCTTAGAAGCTGCTCGGGAACAACCTTCCAACCCAAATCAAAGGCCCTAATGTGCCTCTGTAATGTTTTTTTCTTTGTAATATTCTGAACCTCCTTATACTTTTTCCTATAAAATGAGTAATATTTTGAGACCTTGTGAATATATCATAATTCAATTTTGATTTCTTTACTAATTAAAAAAACCTCTAAAATTGTATTTGTTTTGGTTTTTTAAAAAAAAATTGTAAATTTTGTGTAACTTGTGCCATCCACAACATGACCATGTGAGGAACACGAGCATATATAACTTACGCTATCCCTATGACCATGCAAGAAGATGAAGATTTTGTGTAAAAAGAGGGGATTTTTGGTAGAAACATTTCCTTAGCTTGTACTCTATTGTATCTTCTGCATGTTATTAATGTGTAGGGGAGCAAACTTTGAGTTTTATAAAAAAAATAAAGAGTACACTACAAGAAAGATGACCTTACATAGTTGACGCATTACTCAATTTCCAATCTTGAAAGATGAGCTGCAAATTGTTGAAGAAACCGTTATGCAAATCTTACAAGATTAATTGCAAATCAGTTACAAATTGTGAAGATTATATAAATATTAACAACTCACTTATAGATAAGTTGTAAATTAAACTTTGGAGATTTATGAAACTTCAACCCATTTTTCTTGTATGCTCCTAAAATGATATATTAACAAATTGTTGAAGAACCCGTTATGCAACTCTTACAAGATTAATTGCAAATCAGTTACAAATTGTGAAGATTATATAAATATTAACAACTCACTTATAGATCAGTTGTAAATTAAACTTTGGAGATTTATGAAACTTCAACCCATTTTTCTTGTATGCTCCTAAAATGATATAGGTCTATTTTCGAAACATATTAAAAAATTACATTGATAATAATATCCCAAATTTTATTAAAATTACACACCTTATTTGTTTAATATTTTGTTTATCTCGGATTGATTTGGTGGTTATTTTTTTAAATATGAGGAAAATTAAATAAAATGATACACACCCATCCTTTTGTGGGTTCAACTATTATATAGTCCAACACTCTCACCAAAGAGAGGAGGTTCAATCTCTGAGATTATCACAGCGTTTAAGGAAACATTCATAATCAAGTGAAGTACTTTGTAAGCCTTTTGAAGGCTAGATGTGGACCATATCCAAATATTATGCCCCTTACTTGTGAGTGAGCCAAACTCCTTGTCTAAAATTTATTAAATCAATGGCACACATAAAATTGGGCTCAATTAATAATGAGCATTAGAACTAGTCTGACCAAGTGGAGCTCAATTTGCAAGCAACACAAACCTAGACCAAAAAAAAAAGCTACAAGTTCATTGGACTTGACTCAAGTAAGACCCAACAAACAAACCCAACACAGAGAGAGATTGGACCATACCAAAGCTAACGATAATTGAAGCAAAGGGAACCATAATTTTTTTTTTTTTTTTGCAAAAAAGTTTATGTGAATTAGGTTCTGGGGTTAACCAGAGTCGGAACAAGTTTCTACACTTAAAAATTCTAACAGAGATATTTACAAATTGCCCATTAATTCGGTCTTTAAATATGTGGGATTTGAACTCATAATCTTAAGTTTACGAGACAATCCCTTTACTAATTAGACAAACCTTTATTAACAACAAAACCATAACTGAAACAATCAAAGCCACTGGCCTTTGAAGAAGGATCACCCCGGCCCAAACCAAAATTGATTTTGCATACATGAAGAAGGGAGTCGTTGAGAAGAATAATTAAATGCTTCCTTTGACTTGTTTTTTTAATTTTATTTATAGATTATATCAACAAATATAGAATCAATATCGGCCACAAAAACTATGAGGTTACCAGTTTCCCACAAGGCACAAGCACGATTTCTTGTGCGTCTTTCTGTAGCAAAAAACTAAAAGAAAACTTGATAAGGAAATTGAAAATCCTTATGCTTGGGCCTCTAAAAGGCCAGTATTGGGCCAAACAAACTCTATTTTGCTACATAAGACTTGTTGGGCCCATGATCCATATCTTTGGGATGCATGTTTTGGAAATTGGATTTATTTTTTATTTGCACAATTTCTTTTATATTCATGATTACATGATATAGAGCAGTTAGGTAGGCATAAATTAAGTGATTATTTAATAACTTATATTTGAAGATATATTTTTGATATCATACATTTTATATAGCTATTTCAAAAAATAAAATAATGTGGAAACAATTTTAAAATATATAATAATATTTTTTAAAAAAATTATTAAATTGCATCATCACCCTGTGGTACTAGCTTTGCCGCGCCACTGCTTGTAACAATTATTAATTTAAAAATAAGTTATCTCTATGTATTGTCATATTATTTTTTTTTAATTGAAAGAAATATTTGACAAGCTAATTAAGTTGTATGAAAAACGAACTATTTGACAAGTTTTTCAGATGGTGACAAGATTTTAGACAGGCTTTCCACCTTAAAACTCACTTATAAAATCAATTATTATAAATTACCCAATGATAAGATAACAAGAGATCCTCATTGAATATTAAAAAAGATGACAAGATCCTCATATAAACGCATCAAATGTCAATATGCTTTTATAAATGCACTTACATTTGAAAGCATTCATATTATTATTCTACTATTATTCTTCTAGAAGTTATAATAATGATATACGCACTATACTCCCTCCATTTACACTTTCAAGATTTTTTATTTCATCTATACGTCAGTTTATAAGTCCAAGACATATATATATATACCCTTATAATAGGATCTTCAATTACCTTTCAAGCACAAACTAAATTTTTTTTCAAGCTCTTTTACCTTAAACTGCATTTAAAAAGAAAAGAAAAGAAAAAGGAGGGAGTATATTATAAACAAAGAAAGCACAAATAGGGGACGAATAGTCTAAACCTCATAAAAATAAAAATATTGACAGAAACGAACGAAGAGGACTTTCTCTCCAGCTAGGATTTTTGCGTTGCGATGGGTGTGGCAAAGGGGAAAAGAATTAAATGTCCATTTAATCTTTTGAGAAGCCATGAGAAATCAAATAAAAGAAGGAACATGGATCATGTAAGAGATTCTGGTCCCCTACAAAGAAAGCTAAGAAACCACAGAAAAAACTGAATCACGCAAACAAAAGAACTTGTCATTTTGTTGGAACACATTTTGTCTATGTCTCCATATCTTTGCTCTTTTGCATGTGATCAGTTTCTAGCTCACTTTCACTTCGCACCTTTGGACCACCTAATACAATAAGCTTCTCCTTTCCCACTTATTCTCCTATAAACTTTTACTATACGAACTACCCTTCATTTTAACATTTGAGCCCACAACTCTGTAATTAATTTTTTAATAAAGCAAAAAAAAAAAAAAAAAAAAAACCATAATGATTCTTTAACGTCAAGATAAACAAAATGTACGGGAGATGCGTGAGAATTTTCAGACACGACAAGCTTGAAGAAGAATGTTGAAGTAGTATTTCCCAAGCAGCCAGAAAGGCCTATATATATATATATATATATATATATATGTATGAGACCAACAATCATTATTGTTTCAACAGTTTATGAGTGAACATTTGTGAGAGCCTCGCTTTAAGCAGACAGATTTTTAGGTTTAGACTCTGACATATATATAAACAAACACACACTAGCCTATTGTTTAATGCATGTACGTACGTATAGCTTCCGAAATCTGCCTACCTTTTGGGATGAACCATGAATTTTACTACGTTGTTCTTGGCCTCATGATTGTGTTCATCTGTTTACATAATTATAACTACTTCTGGAAGACATTGAGGAATTGGTCACCTTAACTGAATCAACAGACAGCGACTCCAAACATCATTACTTGGATCCAGTAGGAACAGCTTCTTGTCTATGTAAGATGTGCAGACTAGACACATATTTATGGACAAAACCTAGAAAGTTATTAAAACCTAGATTGTGGGGAGAATCACTGTCAAGTAGTCCCAAGAAAGGATCAATACTAATTAAATGAACGAGTAGGCTACATTGACAAGTTTCAATGTAAGAAATGATAATAAGTGTTGCTTATTTGGTATAATGATTCTAGAGGTTACATTCCTTCCTTGGAATATAATACTCCATATCGGTTCCTAAATATGAGACATATTTGAGGATGTGAGTTTGTTCCTATATATAAGACATTTTTCCATTTTTTTCAACTTTTTTTTTCAAATTATCTCTAATGATGCTCCCCAATTATAAGTAAACAAGAGAAGGAGAGTGGGAATAAATGTTGGTGGTTAGGGTGTTTTAGTAAAATCATGTGATTTTGACCAACTTAATTAACAACCTTAATCTAATCAAATTAGATAAATAAATTATATATTTAGAAATGGATGGAGTATTATCGTAACTCTACCTAAATTATACTACTATATATAGTCTTTAATGTATGAACTAGTTGACTAATTTTGCGAGATTGAGAGATAAATAAATTATTTAGTTATAACATATGTTACATGACCTTTTTAAAATACACTATGTATCATTATATTATAGATTAGCTTATAAATTATGCTCCAAAATATGTAGAAAAACAATAAATATAAGAGAAAATGAAAAATTTCTTACATTTATTATAATAAAAATTAGTTATAAACTAACTGTTATATTTAGGATAAGAGGTAATATTATGTTAGGAACTTCTATGAATTTTGAATGAACAAGCTGTAGGTATACACCTGGATATATCAAATAATGTTAGTTCAAAATACTTTTTATATTTTGAAAAAGGAACCGATAGTTTAAACTTCAAACCATAAATTTTCCTTTCATTGTGTTTCTGTATTGTCACTATCATCATTCTATCATGTGATGGAGTTTACTGATACTGTAAAAGATTTATGAATAAGATGCTCAGATAATTTTGCCCCAGTTGCAACTGATACTGATATAGATTCCTAAAGAGTGGTCCTTTCTAAGCATCACTCTCATCCAGGCCTAATTTTTTAACTTTATAAATTCATTTAATGAATCTTGTCCTTTTAATTTTTGTTTTCTAGTTTAAAAGCATATTATGAAAGCATAAAAATATAAAATTTAGAGAATCTAATTAATGACTATTCAAACTTGGGTAAGAACAATATTGAGTATGCTTATAAGTTAATCACTGAATTTACAAACTCAAAACAGTTTTAGCTTAAATGACTTCGCTTAAGTATTTCCTTTTTCATTGATTTGGACAGCTGATTAGTCGTTTATTAAGTAAACCTATGTAAGAATATCTTTTTGAATGTGTCAAGAATATTCTTACTACTAATAAAAATACTCATCGCCAAAATCACATATGCTTATGTGATCTTCTATGGATGCTTTTTTTTTTTAAAAAAAAATCATATGCCTATAGTTTAAGGAGATAATATTTTGCAAAGCTAATCATTAAAAATAAAAAGTTGAACTTTTATCACGTGCCTTGGTAGGGAAATGTTGGCCTACTATCTTGACATACAGAGATAGGCAATTAATTAACCTAATTGAATAGATTATTGTTTAAACAAGTGTAATAAAGATATATACCATTGTATCCAATATCCTTACCATGAATTAGTTAACAAAGAATATTTCAGTTTCACAAGCATTAAAGCTTATTTCTGAAACATTAATTCATACACAATAATTTGATCATTTAAGCTAATAATTCAATTTATTAAATTCTTCTTGGTCCTTTCTCTAACATGTTGACATAGAAGTTTCTAGGGCTTTGAGGAGGCTTCTGGGTGCAAATAAAGTTTCTGGAGAAAATCTTTCACTTATAATTAAATCATGTATAATTTACATACTGATTCACATCCAATGAAGCAGATTCCGTTGGGTAGTAAGAGTATTCTCTTCCCCATATCAACAAATTGATATAAAAGAACAAAAATGAAACATATATATATATATATATATATAACACCTTTTTTCTTAATTTTCGTGCATTTGGTACTGTTTCATTATTTTAATTTGGCAGTGACAACCATTATCATTCAAGCAGAGAAGAACAAAGACCATGTGATAAATAGCTCGTCATAATCTCTTCCTAAACTGTCTTCTTCTTCATCTCCCATTTGAATCTATAGCTTCTCTTTCTTTCCCTTTTCCTTTTGTCTTCTCTCTCTTTATAACTCTCTCATTTACATTTATTTCTTCATCCCTTTCCTTCTGCACCACTCTTCAAGACCTTTCTGCAAAAAATAAACAATTGGCACAAACGTTAATGCAAGTCCCACCAATTTTAGTTGTCATTCAGTACACCATTTTCTATTAAAAGATTGAAGTGATTATGTAAAGACTGATAAAATTATATTAAGTAAAGATTAACAGGATTACAAAACCCCTGGTGTAATATTGTCATTGAATTTAAGGTATTTGTTTTTTTTTTTTTTTGAATAATTGAATTTAAGGTATTAAGTGAAAACTCATGAATGAATTTTGTGTTATTTGAATTTGCACATACCAATGGATCTTTTGCAATGAAGAACAGCCTCATAGATTGAGCTCTCAGAATCACAAGACTTTCTCCAGTCATCTGCAGAATAAGCAACACTGATTCTTGGTGATGTCTCATAAAAACCTCCTCTTTTACCAGCACCTTCATGATTTGAACCTGATTTCTGATGACGACCCCTCAATTTTCTACATAAAGGCCTTAAGAAGTTGAGATACTTCTGAAACATCCTCCTTGACAATGTCCTGCACCTCTTCAAAGAAGAACATCTAGAAGCCTGAGCTTTAGTACCCATATTGTTTATTATTGAAGAAGATGAACATGAAGCAGAAGAAGGAAGAACCAGGTTGGAGGTTGTTGAAACAGAATCACTGAAAGATTCCATCTTTAAGGATTCAGCAAAGAGAGGAGTGAGGTAGCCGTTGGAGAAGAGCTCATCAGCATGAACGAGAGCAAGAGGAGACTGAGAAACTGGGAAATCAAACTTGAATTCCTGTGAGTTCCTTTGGAAGAACCTCTTGGAAGGTGGATTTCTTGGATCCATTTCTATGAAGGAATAAGTTTCATCTGATGCATCTACACATGCTTCAAGAGATGGCTTCATGTTCACTAGCCAACTATAAGAGAAGCTTTCAATTGACATAGTCTGAGAAGAAGTTTCCATGGGGAAGAAGAAAGGATGCAAAACAACTCAGAAATTTCAAAAAGGGCTAGGAAAGAAGATACAAGGTGGGCTATGGCTAAAGCAAATGCTATATATTTATATATATATTTGGACACCTTGATATATCATATCACTTCTACAATTGGGAATGTGGTTGTCTGGCAAGAGACAATGGATTTTAATAATTGGAATTGAGGGGGGGAAAAAGGGAAGAAGAAAAACAAGAGAGAGAACAGAAAAGTGAGCCCCAACACCAGACCCATAATGTCCTGTTGCATCACTAGTTAACCTTACCCTAGCTTTTTAATCATTTGTTTCTTTAATTTTTGGGACCTTTTTTTCTTTGTTTATTTATTGAACTGAGTTTAATTTATGATAAATCATATTCAATTAAATGAAAAAGTTGCAGCTTCTTTCTCATTCAGACACATCAAGCACAACCAGTCTTGATATTTTAACATGCTGCATTTAAAATACATTTCACTAGAGAAAAATCTAGATTTTGAATTTTACTTTTATTTAGATTCAAACTGAGAAAAAATAGGTGAAAAGTTCCCATTTAAAAATTTTACAAGTCAGAAGAATCTGACTTCAAGCACCATTACTTTCTGTGCACATAATTTTTTAGAGTAGTGGTGTTTTTTGTGCATAAAAAAATATCAGACTCTTTTGGCCAATAAAATTTCCAAACATAAACATTTTTTAATTTTCCCAATAATAATTTCTCTCTCCATTCTCATGAATCTAAATGTATCTAAAATAAGTATAAGGAAATCCTCAATGCTTGTTTTAAATGTCTTTGTCAGTTATTACTACAATAATTGTACTCAATTCAATGATCAGATAAACTGTACAACTGTATTAGAATTCTAGTTCAGAGTTTTTATTTTAATCACCTGTAATTCATTCTGTTTACAAATATGAACAGTCGGTGTTGTTGATTTGGGTAGCTTGCTCTGCTTTCTGCTTGTCCTGTTGTGTTTTGTTTAATCAATTCTGGATTGATGTGACCAATTTAAAAAGATGATTCTATTATTCTGATCATCACATTCCAACTACGACAACATATATATGGCTGTACCAAGATGATAATATATTCCATTCCATTCCACGATCATATATTATTTATATATATCGTGCAACCTAAATCACATTTATATGCATTTTTACATCGGACAATTATAAACATTATCATCATCATCATAATCATAACCATAATCATTATTATTATATGCATAGTAGACAACATTATTGTTTCATGAGAGTGAAGAGACACTGGAATGCTGCGATAGGTCTTATATGCTCATGCCATGAACTTCTTTATACAATGACTTAGTCTTATTCCAGATAAAGAGCCTATATGGAATGTATTTAGGGCTGACCATTGAGCTATTCTAACGGGAAACTTTAAGCCTAGTGGGAGGTATTGTTTCCAATAAGAACACTAAGCTAAGTTCTTTGAAAGAAATATATTAAGTCAAGTCTTTGTCAAACTGACTAGTACAAGTTTAACTTCTAGTCAAGTGAATTTCTATATTTATTACAAGTCATTGATTGAATGAAGGTTTAGATATAAATGGTTTCTTCTATTGACCCACAAGGATTTCCTCAACTGATAAAATAGAACATCCAATTCAAATAATTACAGTCCAGAAGAGAATAAAACTGTATAAATATAGAGTAAGAAACAGATTGGCACAAGATTATATTGCAATGAACATGTTCAGTGTTCTCATGTTGAAGGTGGAAATGGATTAAATTACAAGTCACCAATTGGCATATGTAACTATATTTTTTGTCATGAATCAGTCAAATCTGAAAGGCAAAAGGGTAAAAAGCAGGGGGAATTGCAATGAGATCCCAGGGAAGAGACTTAATTACCAGGAAGTCTTAATGACAAGTGAGGAGCATAAACATGTTATCACTACTCGCTCTAGAACTTGTAATTGCATGCTCATCAAATGTTATTGGACTTATGGGTGATTAAATCTCTTCAATGGGAGCTCATTATAATTCTCCCAAAAAAATAACCAAGAAATATCATGAGATTCCCATGGTAAGGAAAATTGATGCTATTTCATCCACTATCAGGCAGAGTGATTCTGAACACAAAACTTCGGAGGTTTAAAATGATAAAAATATAAAAATAAAAACAATGTCATTTTCATACTGAAAATAACTGATTAGTTATGGTTATCAAATTGCAAGAACTATTAATGTAGCAGACAAGGGCCCCTGGGGTTGTCGGATAAAGAAGCAGACATGAACAATGGTTCATGAGACAAAGCAGAGTGACTTGATAACAACTGGTCCCCTCTTATGTCTCCCTTGAAGACAATAAGCATTCACAAGTAAATCCAACAATCATTAATGCAGTCTAATTCTGAAAAGAATGTTACACCAATCATGCATGTACAAAAGAAAATTAAGTATGACAGAAATTCTTGCAAAAAGGAGCAGGGAAAAAAATTTATGGGAATAATCATAATGTACCAGAATTCTGTCTAACTGTCAGTGATATTGACCATTTAATGAGAACATCCAGATTCATTTAACAGTTGATAGAAGTGCCACCTAGGTAAGATGATATCATCACATTTTGGTGTTGAACAATTTCTTATAAAAGCATAGTTGCAGATAAAGTATGGAGTATTAAACCAACCAGCTCAGCTGAAGGTAAAGTGAGCTACTAGAGTGATAGAGACCATGAATGCTTGGCTTGAGCATTATGGCAAGGATCTAGATCCCTGAATTTATTGTTGTGGGAATTATTATAGGGTCCCAAATAAAAGATTTTATCACCCAAAATTCCGATAGCAACCAGAGAGGATGCATTGACAAATATCAGTTTAGGAAATGACTACAAGTTTATATAGCTCACTTGTCCTTGAGACCTTTTATTTAGCAATTAAATCCTTTTCTTGGAACTTAGCAAGAGTAATTCTTTCATCTTTATACCAAAGATTACTGACTTTATCAAGTAAACGCAGAATAGGTAATTAATAAGAGATAGAAAAGAATACTGTAAGTGGATGGAAAGGGACTATTTTATCTTTCGTTTCACTATTTCTTTTAAATTTATGGTACGTTCTTACAAAATTTCAATCTCATTTGATGGCATTCTCGTTGTCATTGAAGAACTAAACGACGCCCCCCCATTCATGGGCCAAGGATGGAAGGATAACAGTATCGGCCTTTGTATTAAGCAGCAGCATATGCATATCGATGTAACCAAGATCTAAATTCAAGTTGTCGTCTAAATTTGATTCGAATTTTGCGCATATATCTAAGCTGTTTGGTTGCCACTCGCATTAGATAATTAAATTCTGATTTTTAATGAAAGAGTGAGGATCTAGAGGGAGAAAGAAATTCACACCTTTCACTTTAGATAGCTGTGCGTGTGCGTGTGTGGGTGTTTTTTTGTGTTTTTTTTTTTTTTTGGAGGCTTCTACCGAAAGGGAAAGCCATTCGCATATCTCTTGCAGGATCACTGTCACATGATCATTACCATCGATGAAACAAAAGGAGTAAGAGCTTACAAAACTAGCACAACCTATGGATAGCAATTCGTACTGAAGAAGGCAAAGAAGCAGTATTAAGCAAACTGTAAAACAATGTACAATCTAATCATTTCATAAGGTCAAGAAATACGAAAGCATTCCACAGACTATGCAACAACATTGATGGTAAGAGGTTCCTCGACCTAACAAAGACAACACCCATGACCATACCAAGAAATACAAGAGGCAGCATTCTCTGCAAGTTAAAATGTGCCAAAGCAAAAGCTACAGAGCTAACTACTATGGCACACCATACAGGCATATACTTTGTTAAAGACGGAAGAAGGAAACCTCGGAAGACGATCTCCTCCCATACGGGGGCGCAAACTGAAACCACCACTGCGTAGAGGGCCATTGCCACCGGGTCTCTCGCCACAATTGACTGTTCTACACTTGAAATAGTCACGGGAGTAGAAGGAAGAATGGGCAGTAGATTTAAATTCACTTGTGACAGCTGGTTGATAAGGGGGAACAAGAGGCAGCCTAGACCAACATCAAATGGCCACTTGCCTTTGAGCTTAAATTTGAACCAGTCGGATGGAAGTGGTTGAAACTTTGTGAGGCAACGCTGAAGTATCGCTATCCCGACCAAACCTTCAGCAACATCCGTCAAGAGGCTGTACAAGGCCTGTCCTCTGTATGTAAGAGACTCTTTTCTGAACCCTGCTGTGTATGCCAGAAATGGAACTATCCAGGATCCTACTAACCAAAATGACGCAATCCAAAGCAGCATAACCTAGAAATCGAATTAAGTTGATGTTCTTCTAAATGTAATAATGTAAGCAATACTATAGCAAACAAATAAAAATAATAAAAGGCTCAAAATTATATGCCAAAGAAATGATATTATGATAGATAGCTTGAGAATAAGCAACCAGAACAATTTATTCAAGTTATAATTCACTTGTTTGATAAATAAAAAGCTACATAACATGAGCTATCACATATGGTTGTCGTGTCAACACTCAACTGGTGCAAATCCACATCTTACTCTTGTTGCACACATTGCAAATTAAGACTATGACTTTTTATTTTTTTTAAAGAAATACCAATAACCATTCTTTTAGCATTTCGTAGCATTTTCAAACAATACCAATGGAATAATATATATTATAGGAATGCCTGATTTTGAAAACTTAAATTGCAATCTTGCATGTAGGAAGCCTTTCAAAATATTTTATCATCTTGTAATTACTACTTCCAACTGACAGTTCTGACTCATAACTGAGAATTTTTACATATCATCATGGTTCTCGCGTGTCATAGGGAAAATATGAATAAATGACCTTGAAATGTATAGAAGAAAATTCAATAAGTAAACAAATACAAAGCATTTCACATACGCAATAAACAAATTTCTTAAACTTGATGAGCAAGGAAACATCAAAACTAAAACCCAAGTGAAATTGATAATGTTAAAGCATCAGCACCTCTTGAAGATCAAGAGCCACGATACAAGCCTATACCATATGTGACAATTAATTCCCTAATAAGATGGACCATTCTCAGCTCGCCAATAAGATTTATCCTAGAAAAGTATGATTAGATAAATAGATTGAATTTCTACATTGACTGCATTAAATTCCAAATAGCACAAAAGTATATATTTTCTTGAAATCCTTTTCTAAACAGCGGCCATATATCGGGCAGTCACTAAATCAGCCAGATAGTGTAACATGCTACTATTAACCACTGACATCCATTCCCAATTTTCTAACTGGAGGGTTATATCAATTCAGAAACTTCAAGAAATTAAATGGATGAAACACATGACTCTGAGTTACTGGCTCATAAATCAAAGCATAGAAAATCTTTCTGCTACCTAGTTAATCATTAATGATGGCATAAAGAATATGCTTTACCTGAACAATGGTCTGCTCTGTCCAGGGGACTGTCCAAGGTTCCATACCAAGAATTGCATTTGCACCCTGAAACACCAGCAAACAATGCTCTCACTGTTCCCAAGGCTTTCAAAGATGATAAATAAAATTTGGAATAATCATAAACAAGCCTTATACCACTAAGTGAGTTAATTTACATGGATCTCCCATTGCCAAAAGACAAGCATTTTATCTCCAAACTTTGCTAAAGGATTCAAGGCTAAAATAACTATGGTAGATTACATAAACAGATTAAAATAACAAGAAGCCTTATCTCATAAAATGATATCAGTAACAAATGTTAATGGAAAAAGATAGATTATGTTAACAAGAGTAACTGATAAGAAATATGGAAAGAAATATAAAAAGAGAAGCAAGTAGATTAGCAAGTGGCAATATTTAAATATTATTTTGACTAATTGTAATTTGCAAGTGCTCTTGCAAACTATTTTATTATTTTTGGCAAGTTGCCCTTGCAACTTGATCTTGCAAGAGGCAATCTTCCTCCTTCTTAGTCTATAAATAGGACCTTTGGCTATTGTATTAAGACACTTGAATTGAATGAGAATATGATGCTTATGTTTCTCTCCTTCCCTTCCCTTATGCTGTCTCTCCCTCCCTCTTAAATTCTGTTCTCTCCCTCCTTTATTTTCCTCTGTTTTCCTCCTCCCCATAACCTTTCTTCATCAATATTAAATCTGTTTGGTGTGTGTGTGAGTGTCCCAAGTGTGTTACATCAGTTTGGTATCAGAGCTTAGGTTCCTACGCTCCTAGGATGTTTCCGTCGCCGAAAAAATCTGAAACAGAGGCCTGAAAGATTCTGCAACTCTGTTTCCTCGCTGTCAGTGTCGAAAATCCCCTTTCCTGGCGTCAAAACACCAAAATACCACCACCATCGTGTTCGGAGTGAAAAATCCGGTTAGACCCCAAAATTTCGTCGCTGTCCTCCTCCGCACGCACCGGCACACGCCGTCGCCGTCCCTGCGCGTGGGCTCCACGCGCTGCCCTGCTCTGGCCATGCGCCGTCCGTACAACCTCGCCCAGAACCTCTTTTCCTGCATTTTCTTGCTGTCTCACACTGATTTCTTCATACAAAATGTACCCAAACTCAAGAATCATCAAACAAAGCTTCTTTAGAGGTAATAAGTTTGAAATTTTTGGCTTTAAAACTTCGCTGGTAAGGCCGATGACCCTCTAATTTAAATTGTGGCTGCTTGTTTATTAATAGGAGGTTGTTCACTATAATTGCTTGGCCTTAAATCTTAATTTGCTAATTTATTCAGAATTTCCTTGATATTGCAATTTTATTCTTGCATGTGCTTAAAACTTTGAAGTTTTGAAATAGCTCTTTTCTAGGGTAATTATATTATTTGCTAGTTGCTTGGTTCCTGATATCATCACTTGTATTTTGTCCCTACCTCTTGTATGACCAATCGCAAATTATCCCAAAGGCTAGATATATTAGACCAAGAATTTTCTTCCCTTAAAGTTGCCATGACTGAAAATATCCAAAACACCCAAAATAACTTGGAAGAATTTGCTAGGACTCAAAAGGAATATGTGGACCAATGTATTGCCAAGTTAGATCATAAGTTAAATAGCAAATTTGAAGAAGCCATGGATGCCATAATAGTATTGAGTAAGCAACAATCAGGAAAGATACATGGAATGCTAGAAAATCCCCATGATAAAATAGAATCCAGTTTTAGGAATGAGCAGTCCCATGTCCCTAATCAGCCGAAAGATACCCCTCTTAGGATTGGACAACCTATAAGTGAAAGGCCTAGAAGACCACCCTATCGGAATTTTACTATCCAAAATCAACTTGAGGATATAGGCGAAACTTTAGGTTACCAATACCATGAGCATAACTATAGCCCATATAGGAATCCTCAAGAGAACTTTAGAAGAATGCCTACCGATGACATTACCAAAAAGGTTAAGGTAGAGGCCCCAGAATTTGATGGAAGCTTAAATTCTAGTAAATTCTTAGACTGGTTGGCAAGTATGGAAGATTACTTTGAATGGTATGATATGAATGATGCTCAAAGAGTTCGATTTGCAAAGATGAAGCTTGTAGGGTCCGCTAGAAAGTATTGGCAAAATGTTCAAAGAGGCGTTGAACGACAAGGTCAACACCCAATTGAGATATGGGGTGAAATGAAAGCAAAGTTGAAAGAGAAATATGTTCCAATTCATTATAGAAACCAATTGTATAACAAATTTCTCAATCTAAAGCAAACCTCAAATGCCTCTGACTATATATCCCAGTTTAACGAACTCATGATTCGGTGTGATGTGGACGAAGAGTAGCGTACACTCATCAAGTTTGTTAATGGTCTCAAACCTCACATTCAAAAAGAACTTAGGTTAAACTTTCCTGAATCTCTTGAAGAGGCTTATCATAAGAGCTTAGAAGTAGAATCCTTGTTACCAAATCCATCTTTTAGGCGCTTTGATGCACAAAGCACCCAATTTCGCCAGACCCGTAGTTTTAACCCAAGTGAGCGATCATCCGGAGTTTCCCCACTTAGGTCTAACCCTTCATTTCCAACTAGCCAAACAAATACTTTTAAGGGTAGTACCGTAAAGCCTACTGAGTCTTTAGGGTCAACTTTTCGCCCTAGTAACTCTTTTGTTGAATGTTTCCGATGTCATGCAAAAGGTCATATTGCATCAAAGTGCCCTCAACATGCTCTAGCTCTTGAATCATGGCCTGAAGATGTCAATGACGCTGATGCCGACCTAGTAATTGAACCTGTTGATAGTCCATCAGACGTTGACGAGGAAATTATCATTGATGAGCAAGGTTATGAAACTCGTCATGTGGGAGTAATGAGATGCGTCCTATCTGTTCCATTATCTGACGATACTTGGAAAAGGAAAAGTATCTTTCATACTCATGTAAAGTTGGGAGACAAATCATGTAAGTTGGTTATCGACGGAGGAAGTTCAAGTAATGTGATTTCTTATCAGGGAGTAGCTAGACTTGGTCTCAAAATGGAACCCCATCCTAATCCTTTCCGAGTTGCATGGGTTGATAAAACTTCTTTACCTGTTACCCAACAATGTCATGTTCCTCTTCAATTTGGTGACTATAAAGAGGACATTCTTTGTGATGTTATTCCTATGGATGTTGCCCACATTTTGTTAGGTCGCCCCTGGCTTTATAACCACAATGTCATAAATTTTGGTCGAGAGAATACTTATTCATTTAAGCACAATGGAAAGACCATCCTGCTACGACCAGCTAAACCTGACACTGAATGCAAACATTGGCGCAAGTCAAAGAGCGCAAAGCTTACAAGTCAAAGCTTGCATTTGTTAACAGAGAAACAGTTTGTGCAAGAAAGCAAAGATAATGCAGTTGTACTTGCTATAGTAACTAAGGTTTCGAATTGGATTGCCTCTGTTACAACTGAAGAAATGCCCAAGGAAATAAAGCAACTTCTGAAAGAATTTCAGGATATAACCCCCGAAGAGCTTCCACCTGAGCTTCCACCAATGAGGGATATTCAACACACCATTGACTTTATCCCGGGTTCACAACTCCCTAATCTACCACACTATAGAATGAATCCAAAAGATAGGGAAGAACTTAATCGACAAGTTAATGGACTGTTAGAGAAAGGTTACATCCAACACAGTCTTAGCCCGTGCGCGATACCGGCTCTCTTAACACCCAAGAAGGATGGCTCTTGGAGAATGTGTGTGGATAGTAGGGCCATCAATAAGATTACCATTAAGTATAGGTTTCCCATACCTAGACTTGAAGACATGCTTGATTTGGTTTCTAGATCTAGTTGGTTTTCCGAAATCGACCTTCGTAGCGGTTATCACCAAATCAGACTCAAACCGGGAGATGAATGGAAGACCGCATTTAAAACGCAAGATGGGTTGTATTAATGGCTTGTCATGCCATTTGGATTATCAAATGCCCCAAGCACGTTCATGAGAGTCATGACTCATTTTTCGAACATACTTAGGAAAATTTCGGGTAGTCTACTTTGATGACATCTTGATTTTTAGCAAGTCTAAGGAAGAACATTTAGATCACATTAAGCAAGTTTTTCTCACTCTGCGTCAGGAGCAGTTTTATGTGAACTTACCTAAGTGTTCATTCCTTCAAAATAAAGTCATTTTCCTTGGGTTCATTGTATCTAAAAAGGGATTGGCAGCTGATCCAGAAAAAGTTCAGGCCATGAAAGAATGGCCAGAGCCTAAGTCCATCCCTAAAGTTCGAAGTTTCCACGGTCTAGCTTCTTTCTATAGACGTTTCATTAGAAACTTCAGTACTATCATGGCTCCTATTACTAACTGTTTGAAAAGTGACAAGTTTAAATGGACTTCTGCAGCATCACTTGCCTTTCAAGATATAAAGAAGAAATTGTCAGAAGCCCCAGTTTTATCTTTGCCAGACTTCACCAAGTGCTTTGAAATTACCTGTGATGCCTTAGGAGTAGGAATTGGAGGTGTCCTTAGCCAAGAAGGTCATCCAGTGGCTTTCTTTAGTGAGAAATTGAATGATGCCAAGCAGAAATATTCTACATATGACAAAGAATTTTATGCAATTATAAGGTCCCTTGAACATTGGAAATATTACCTCCTTCCACAACAATTTGTCTTGTACTCAGATCATCAAGCACTTAGGTTTATCAATTCCCAAATCCAAGCATGCCAAATGGGTAGAATTCATTCAAGGATTCACTTTTGTTGTTAAGCATCGTTCAGGAGTAGAGAACAAAGTAGCTGATGCTTTAAGTCGTCGAGTCCATCTCTTGAATACCATAAGTGTTAGTAAAGTTGGATTTGAGAAGTTAAAGGATGAATATGCTTCTTGTCCTGATTTTGGAATCATATACCAAAAAGTTAGTAGTGGGAATCGGCAAGATCATGTTGACTTCATCTTTAACGATGGATATCTCTTTCGTGGAACTAAATTGTGCATCCCTCGTACATCTATGCGAGATTTTCTAATCTGGGAACTACATGCAGGAGGACTTGCTGGTCACTTTGGGGTAAATAAGACCATTGCCCTTGTGGAAGATAGATTTTATTGGCCATCCCTCAAACGTGATGTGACTAGAATAGTTTCCCAATGGCGTACTTGTCAAATGTCTAAAGCCAAAAGACAAAACATTGGTTGGTATACTCCTCTCCCTATCCCTGACGCATCTTGGAAAGATTTAAGCATGGATTTCATTTTGGGATTACTTCGAACAGTTCGGGGACATGATTCCGTTCTAGTTGTAGTTGATAGGTTTTCCAAAATGGCTCATTTCATTCCTTGTAGCAAGACTACTGATGCTTCTTACTTAGCAAAGCTATTCTTTAGAGAGATTGTGCGTTTGCATGGGTTACCTACCACGATAGTTTCTGATAGGGATGTTAAATTTGTTGGTTACTTTTGGAAGGAAACAGTTTGGCACGCAGTTGAAGTTTTCTTCTACTTTTCACCCTCAAACTGACGGACAAACTGAGGTCACAAATCGTAGTCTAGGGAATTTATTAAGGTGTCTAGTTGGAGATAAACCTAAAAAACGGGATTTGGTTTTACCAATTGCTGAATTTGCTTATAATAACTCAGTAAATCGGTCCACGGGTATGAGTCCTTTTCAAATTGTTCAAGGTTTTAATCCTAGACAACCTATTGACCTAATGCCAATTCCTTTGACATTTCGCACTTCAGAATCCGCAGAATCCTTTGCACAACACCTACATGAAGTACATGCTGAAATCAGGCGAAAACTAGCACTAAGCAATGAACAATATAAATTATCTGCTAATACACATTGCCGTTTTCAAAACTTTAACGTTGGTGATTACATTATGGCACGTATACGTCCAGAACGTTATCCCAAACATGCTTTTAAAAAGTTGCATGCTCGAGCTTCTGGACCTTTTCGCATTTCTAAGAAATTAGGGCCTAATGCTTATTTGTTAGAATTACCTCCTAATATGACCATAAGCCCAATTTTTAATGTGGAGGATCTTATGCCTTACCGGGGAACTTTTGAGCCTCCCCCTTTGCTCCCTGATGATTCTGCAGGTACTCAACTGATTTATGTGCCAACTCCATCACTTCCATCTGGTACACCGTCCGTTGACAAAATTGAGACCATCATGGATGATCAGATTATCTTTACTCACGATAGCCCACTTCATCGCTACTTAGTTCGTTGGAAAGGTCATTCAGACTTAGATGCCACTTGGATCCCAGAAGACAAGTTTGAACGTCTGGACCCTGCCTTGCTAGAAGCCTACAAACTCTCTACCTCTCCAAAGGAGAGTTCTTTGAAGCAGGGGGAATTGATAAGAAATATGGAAAGAAATATAAAAAGAGAAGCAAGTAGATTAGCAAGTAGCAATATTTAAATATTATTTTGACTAATTGTAATTTGCAAGTGCTCTTGCAAACTATTTTATTATTTTTGGCAAGTTGCCCTTGCAACTTGATCTTGCAAGAGGCAATCTTCCTCCTCCTTCTTAGTCTATAAATAGGACCTTTGGCTATTGTATTAAGACACTTGAATGGAATGAGAATATGATGCTTATGTTTCTCTCCTTCCCTTCCCTTATGCTGTCTCTCCCTCCCTCTTAAATTCTGTTCTCTCCCTCCTTTATTTTCCTCTGTTTTCCTCCTCCCCATAACCTTTCTTCATCAATATTAAATCTGTTTGGTGTGTGTGTGAGTGTCCTAAGTGTGTGTTACATCAGAGTAACACTTACTAAGTACTACTCTACAACCTCTGATATTTGGTTCAAAGTAAAAGTGATGGAAAGTGAAAGATAGCAAACAAACCATTTTCCTTTAAATACAACATTCTTTTTAAATGAAATTATTACCTTGCGGATACTCGAAAGCCACCCTCTATTTAAGTCTTTGAATTGGTCATAGGTAGGGCTCGCCAAATCTTCTGAACATTCATCTTCATTGGGTTCTACACTAGGATCCTCAGATGAAAAGTTTTCATCATGCCTATAACAGGAAAATCTCCATTTCTAGAATGGACAAAAAATTGAAGTTAGGTCATAGAAAGAAAGCAAAATAAACTCTAGCAAATCAATTGCATGCAGTGGCAAATCATATGCTTTCTTCAATAAGACGACTCTTAATCAAATGCACAAACTATATGCTCAAAGAAAAAGTAGAAAGGGTCTAAACACAAGAAACTGTACCTAGAAGGATGCAATGAAATTAGGTATTTTGTATAATGTCATAGACAATGAATTTTACAATTCTTAAATTCACTTCCATAATGCCATCCCTTGATATGTCTATTTTTCAGATGAGATCAACCAAACATCTTAAGATTAAATAAAGTTAAAGACAGTGTCCCTTAGCCTTGCAAATTACAATATATTATTGTCCTTGTATTTGGGGATTACAATTTCTTTGATTGTTGGCTAAATAGAGAGGATCAAAATGATCGAAACCCTAACCTTAGCTTACTTTAAATAAATAAAATGAGAAAACAAATCCTGTAATCTCAAAATAGGCAAATAATCACCATTATTTTCTTCCTTCCATGACTCTAATGCACATCATTTACCAGATTTGTTGGTTCATACTGTATGTCTATCCTGCCTTGTATTTTCTATTTTGTGATCTACTACAATTGAGGACTTCATAGTATTTCTAACCACACAAAACCAGCATTTTCCACATTCAATGACAGTAAATGCCAAGTCTTCTGTACCCTTAGAAGCCTATACTGAAGTCAGTCAGCATGAACACTACCAAGCAAATATTGACATATATACGATGTCAGGCTAGCCCACGGCTTTGTCTAGCTAAATTTCAAAGGTTAACTCAAACTTTAAGGTCAAAGGTGAACAAAGTTATGTAAAGTCAAGTTTTTAGCATGCTGATCAGTGCAGATTTAAGAAGCATCAAACAGAAGTAAACCAGTAACATGTATAAAGACTGACTTCTCGTTAAAATGACAGCCTCATCTTTCATTACTCCACCCCACCGCTCCAAAGAAGTTTTGCATTGATAATATAAGCTTAGCTTCATTGAAGAAGTTTGCGGATCCAAATCATATCCGCTCCCCTAGGATAGATACTGGCTTTGTTTCTTATGATGCACGCAGGGCAGGAAAGAAAGGTTTTAAGGGAAAGCTAATGCCGATAAAGCTAGGAAAAAGATTAAATATCGAAACTTTACACTCTACACCACTGAAAAAACAAAATTTCAGATATACTTACTGATAACCTCCATTTATTCCATCATTTAATAATAACCCAAAATTCAAAGAAACAACCAAAGAACAGATATTCAAAATTCAATCAACACATAGGCAGGCACACAAGTAAAAAGAAATCTTACGTTAATCGGAAACGTGGATTGAAATCGAGCACGAGGGGAGGTTCTATGAAGTGAAAGACGGACTAAGGGAGGATTGGGAAGGGAAACCCTAGAGTTGGCGGAGGGGAAAAGAGAGGATGAACGGCAACATAGGGCGGCGGGCATGGCGGCAAAACCGGATTAACAACAATCCGGAGATACAATTGGGTTGGACGCATGAGAGATTTGTGAACTGTTGTTAGATTATGATAACATGGGCTTTCTGTATCGCATCACCAAGAAGAAGAAAAAGAAGGACTTGTTGGTGTGATTGATTGGATATCGAATGAAAGAGAAGAGGCAAGTGGGAATGGATGATCTGTGACTGCTTGTAATTTCTTACACCGTCAATTTTCTTCGCTTATCAGATATCACTGAGTTTCGCGGTACAATTTATGTCTTCCTTATCCCAATCCTCAAAAATATCTTTGCCCGCGAATTTATCATCATCCAAACAAAAAGGAAAAAAAAAAGAGAGTAACGAAGGGTAATTAACAAAAAATTAGTAAGTACCCCCACCGTCCAAAATATACACCTAAAAAAATATTGAGTAATAGATGTATCTTTTCATTTAGAACTTTATATATTAATTAATGTAAGGAGGAAAGAAAAAATATGTATAACAAATGATATATAAGGGTAAAAACAAAAAAATTTATTAAATATACTCATAATAAATTATTCTAACATATTATATTGATATATGTGAAAATGTTGACTACCATTTATAATATGGATAAGAGGAGTAGTGAATTTATAATGAGTAGTGAATTTATAATTAGATGCTAAACAATTTTACCTTCTGGGTTAAAAAAAAAAAAAATCTTCGATGATGTAATTTTTCCCTTGCCGTGCGTGACTATTACACCTTCATACAAAACGGCCTTCTTAAAATATTGTGTTCGGATATTGTAAATAGGAAAAAGAAATTTTTATTCATAATTTTGGACTTTAAATTGAATAATAGGAATGTTTGGGGGGTAATAAAAGGAATAGGACACTGTACAAGCAATAGGCACAAAAAGAGGGATGATGCACCTAAAAATGCCTCAACCAAAGTTATAAAGATTGAACGAGCAATAATATTGAACGGAAAAAGAAAGAGCAATAATACTAATAAATAAATTAATTAGGATTTATACCGAATTACCAATAACTCTATATAAGTTCATGCATCTACATTCTCCAATTTGCTACCTAAAATGGTTGGCAAAAAAAAAAATTTGTTAACTAAAACCACATAAGAACTAACAAATTTACGAGTAAGTATTACTTTAGTATTGAACTTTGATAATTAACTTGCTACTCATAAAATTAGAAAATTAGAAAAGTGACTTCAAATTTAACATAAATTACACTGCACCAAGCTGCATTAAACAGCGCCGGCATGCATATATCTTTTCATACCTAAATTACGTATTCAATTCAGTCTTGTCTTAACTTGTTGACTTGACCTAAATCTTGTTTGCCATTTTGCTCAACAACTTGAAGAAACGGTTGAGGGCTTCCGATCTGAACTCTACAACATGCTATGTGAGATACTGATTGACCCCAGTCAATTAACCTCTCTAATTAGATCCTTCCCATAGGTAACCTTTTTTGGTGGTTGACTCTCAATAAAAACGCTAGTTTGATGATCAAAATTTTAAAAGGAGAGTTCATCCCAAAAAGGTAGCTTATTAAAAGAAAAAACATCTTAAACTTGTAACATTTATGAGTCCCACATTGAGAAGTCTCACAAGTGAAATAAGGTTTATAAGTTTAAGGTCTCCCTTTAGATTTATGAACATCACCTCACCATGAACCATACAAACCCAAGAAGCATAATCCTTTCTTCTCCCTCCTTGCCCTCTTCCCTCCTCTTCCCTTTTTGTAGCTATTAGACCGGTATTTCAATGGTTCATATTTACTTTTCTATAAAATTATTATCAAAATGTTACATTATAAAATGAAAAATGATAAATTAAATTTAAACATCTAAATTTTGATTAATAATTTAATAATGTAATAAAGAAGATGATATATTTTGTATAAAATCAAATCTAACCATTTAAATGTTAATCTTATAAATATAAAAAAGGAAGAGGATGGGAAGGGAGGGGAGGGTTCTACTCCGAGAAACAAAAGTTGGCTTCTCAAAAATGTTGCTAGGTGGTTTAATCATGGAATGCCCAAAAAGCCTGGTAAAATGCGAACTATATTCCGCATGATGAGCACAATATTTTCAACACACAAACGTTTAAATGGTAAATCAAGTTTAAAGTTCAAAGGAAGCTAAGCCTTTCCACAAAATGTGAGATGCCTAATTTCTATTATGCTCTTGCTACCATTAGTCTTTCTTTACTAGGACAGCTATGTTATTTTAGATCCATAGTTTTGTACGTTTTGTGTAAGGGGTAGATTCAGCCAGAAAGAAGAGAAGAACAAGTTAAGAGTAAATATATTCAAGAAAATTACCTGACTCCCCAAATTTGTACGGTCAATGAGATGGATCACGATGGGATAACCCGTCCCTGTGACTTCTTTCGGTTCATATATTTGAGTTCTCAATTCAGTTACGTTGTGCATGTGTATATATACATATGCTTGAAAATCCCTTATTGTTGGTACTACTTATGAGCAAACGAAGTATCATTTGGATCAATATTCTTCAACTTCCAACGTGAAATAATAAAAACTAAGACCAGCATCTTATGAACTTGCATCATATAATATGGTTGTTACGAGATATCATAAGAATAACTCAATAAAGCAAACAGGAAAAACAATACATATATGTCAGAGCTCAACAACATGCTCTAAAGTTCCATTATTTAATTTATTAGTTACTAATTACTTGATCATTGCAATCATTTTTCTTGATCTTCCAGCAGCGCAGCAAACTTAGCCCATTCACGTCCCCTGCTTGCAAAGATAAGTCCAACTTTTAAGCTTGACGATGTTCACCCTAATAAAAAGAAAGGAACAAAGAGCTAGATGTTAAAGAAAGCATAATATAATCATTACATTTTCTAACTACAGATAGAGAAACCAAAATTAAAATTAAAAGAATAGATGCATGTGATGATGATTTTTTAGGCTAATTTCTCAAAACATTTCACTTGGTACGTAGGCTATTGCAATTTATTTTCATTCTATAATATTTAGGGAAAATTAATTAAGATGAGGTACAAAATTGTAAATAACTTTTAACCTAACGATAATAACTTTTAATTAGGTAATAAAATCTTTGTGATACCTCATTTTAATTAAATTCTTTTCATGGGACTTATAATTAATTTTCCCTAATATTATGTACAACAAGACACTAAAATTTTTTCATATATTTATAATTATATCCCATAATTAAGTACTTAACTTCCGAAACGAAACATAAGTTTGTGAGCTGCTATCTGTTTTTGGGTGGGATTATATACCTGCACAATGAATTTTAAGTTGATTTAACTACTTATTGATAAATACGAAAAATATAAGCTTGGTCATATGCAGCCAAAAAAAAAAAGCTTGGTCATAATTTGTTTATAAGGTATGATACCATCTAATTATATATAAGCACAGCTAAACACTAAATGCATATAAGCTAAAAAGAACAATTATATAGAGAGTAGAGAAATTAATAGTATGTATGCCAACGCTAAATATAAGAATAAAGATACGAGAAAGTAACCCTTAAACCACCTACTGCACTTCCTCCAATTAAGCACAACTATAACATAAATATCATCGGTCAAATTGTCGAGGAATATGAAGTATGCATGCCTCCAGGGGCGATTAAAAAGAATTGGCCCGAAAATTCCCCAAAATCCAAATATGAATCCAAATGCCATACTCCAATAGAACCCCTTGGAAAGAATTGAATTGTTATTTTCTTGGGATTCAAATGATTCTTGAGGTTTTTTGTCTCCAGGACACTTTACGTCAAGTGGTTTTCCACACAGTCCGAAATTTCCTTCATAGCTTGACTTATCAAAACTCTGCAATTGTGTGCCAGTTGGAATTTTTCCAGAAAGGTTGTTATATGACAAGTCCATCACTCCAAGACGATCAATTTGAGCAAAACTAGAAGGAATTTGACCAAAGAGATGGTTTCTAGACAAATCAAGATAATCCAATGATGTTAATTGTCCAATCTCAGAAGGAATTTCTCCCTCTAATTGATTTCTTGATAAGTTCAATGATATCAATTCAACCAGCATTCCTATTTCTGATGGAATGTTTCCGGTTAACTTGTTGCTTGAAAGATCGATGCCTGTAACCAATATACGATTCTGAAACATACGCTCTTGGCCTTTCCACATCAACAATGCACTTAAATCATATGTTACCATAGTTTCTCTCTCCACAGTGCCAACTACAAGCCTATAACTCGAAGGATCACTCTCTAGGGCCATTGATGTGAAGTTTTTGAAGCATTTGGGAATTTGTCCTGATAGAATATTCAAAGAGAGATCCAGAAAATAAAGGTTTGATAAATAACAAAGATGAGTTGGCAAAATTCCAGAAATGCTATTATTTCTCAAGATCAAAATTTCCAAGTTTTGCAATTCATTCCCAATCCATGAAGGTACATGTCCAAAGAACTTGTTTTCTCCTGCATCAAGAAGTACTAAATTTGAGCAACTCCTCAAAGTAACAGGCAACTCTCCAGTAAACTCATTGTTTCTCAATATCAGTGCTTCAAGTTGTTGTAGAGAACCAACAGAAATGGGAAATTCTCCAGAGAAATTGTTATTACTCAAGTCTAAAAAAATTAATGATCCAAAAGAACTCAAACAATCAGGGAGTTGCCCATGAATTTGATTATCAGAAAGATCTAATATGTACAGTGCTTGACTTGACCAGTTTGCACATAAAAATATGTGAAGATCTGAAAAACGATTATTTGACAAAAATAGGGACTCTGCATTTTGGAGAAATTTGGGAAGTGATCCTTCAAACTGATTTGAAGCAAGAGATATAATGGGATATTCAGCAAATTCTATGGCAACATTTGGCAATGTACCAGAAATGTTGTTGCATGAAATGTTCAAGTTTTTAAGCTGTGGTGCTAACAATCCCCAAAACCACTCTGGAACATTGCCGAAAATTCCAGCACTTGAAATATCAAGTTCTGTAAAAAAATTTTGAGTTTTCAGCCATTCCGGAAAACCAGAACCCAAGTTGCAAGACCTCAGATAGATGGCTTCTAATTGAAATGGTGGGACCCAATTAGGGGTGAGTCTGAAAGTCAATGAGTTGTCAGATAGGTCTAAATATTTTAAGCTGTGCAAATTGGCAAGATGTGAGTCGGTGAGGATGCCTTTCAAGGAGTTGGAATGAATATCCAAAGACACCAAGGAAGAGGGAAATTGATAACCTTCAGGTATTGTTCCATTCAAGAGATTCGCTGAGATGTAAAAATTCTTCAAAGATGGGAATAAAGAAAGGTTAGCAAGTGTGCCAATGATTTGATTATGGGTTAAGTCCAAGTACTGCAAAGAAGGTCCGGCACAAGGAGAAAAAGTTTGAAGAATTGTTGAAAGGTCTTCACTCAGAAGATTAGCATTTAGGGATAAAGAACGTAAAGTACATATATGCCCTAACGATTTGAATCCCCCGCTGACTTTATTATGGCCAAGGTCTAGATTCTCAAGAGAATTCATCATTTTAGCAAATTCATAAGGGATGGGACCCTCTAGGTTGTTCCGAACAAGGCTCACATCAACAAGGTTGGTGCTGATATTTAAAGCCCAATGGAACACTGCAGATGACTTGAAATTATTCCCTAATAAATTCAATATTGAAAGAGAAGAGGAATTGAATTTAAAATAGGGTAAGGAGAGGATATACTCATCTGAAAGATCATTGTATTGTATAATTAGCTCTTTCAAGTTGGGGAGCTTTGCAATCATTTGCAACCACTTGTGAGAATATTTGAGATCAGTCATGTTTGCCAGATCTAGATGGGTCAAAGAAGTGAGTCTAGACAACCACTCATGTCCATCACCATTTTCTTCATTGATTTTGAGAGTTCCTGCATAGTATAGAGCAAGACTTTGCAAGTTTGAAAGGTTCCCAAATTGATATGGTATGACTCCTTCAAGAGAATTGATTGAGAGATCAAGAAACTGCAGTTGAGAGAGATTTCCAAGTTGATAAGGTATTTCTCCTGTCAGACGATTATTGAGTGAGAGATCAAGATGCCTCAGTTGTGAGAGATTTCCAAGTTGATAAGGTATCATTCCTTCAAAATGACTGATTGAGAGATCAAGATATTGCAATTGAGAGAGATCTCCAAATTGATAAGGTATTACTCCTGTGAGATATAAATTTCTCGAGAGATCAAGATACTGAAGTTGAGAAAGATTGCCAAGTTGATAAGGTATTCCTCCTATAAGATATAAATTTCTTGAGAGATCAAGATGCCTCAATTGTGAGAGATTTTCAAGTTGATGAGGTATTAATCCTTCAAGATTATTATCTAAGAGATTAAGATACTGTAATTGCGAGAGACTCCCAAGTTGATAAGGTATTTCTCCTTCAATCCAATTGCCTGAGAGGTCAAGATATTGTAAATGTGAAAGAAGCCCAAGTTGACTTGGAATGTTTCCACTTAAACGGCAACGATGGAGATCAAGGTATGTTAAGTGGGTTAGAGAGCCAAGGAACTGGGGGATGGAGCTACCTTCAAAACAATTGTAACTAAGGATCAAATACATCAAGTATTGTAACTCCATCAATGATGCATGGATCTCACCTTTCTGGGTGAAATTTGGGAAATCAGCAGGAAGGTGGAGCTTGATGACATGGCCTGTTTGGTTGTTGCACACAACTCCCTCCCATTCACAGCAATCTCTCTTGTCACCCCATGAAGACCATTTGAAATGGGAAGATTGATCCCCAATGGCAGCCTTAAAGCGAAGTAATGCTTCCCTCTCCTTCTCTATGCATTCAACTTCTGCGCCTATGGGAGCAAGGAGCACAAGCTGATACAGTACTATTATAGCTAACACAAGCAATTTGATAAAACCCATGACCATCATCCGTATTTCTTTCACTATTGAATCTCTGAGTAGATAAGGATAGAGACAATTGTAACTTGCTGCAACTAGTGAATCTGTGAGTATTTATTGAGATAGTTTCTGAGAGTATGCATTTACTGATCCCTCATAATGAATGCCCCAAGCGCCACGGTCAATATTCAATCACTATCATCTTCACTCTTATTTAATTTTTCCACACGGCAATGAAAAATATGTGTATCTACTTTCTGTTTTGGTTGAAATGAAAGTTGGAAAAAAGAAGGCTAGTTTAATTTACAAGTGATATATGTAGAAATTCTTCTAGTTTTCCCTTTTATCTGTTGTCCGAAGCAATTAAAGTTAAAAAAATGGAGGGAAATAGATTGGCTTGGTGGGGACAAAAACATGGTGCTTGTCGGACGCGGATTGTGTCCGCTGCCAGTTCCCATCCACTGCCCTCAGCTGCCTCCCTTTCCCCTCCCACACCATTGGATCAAGATCCAATGGTCCATATTTTAATATTTTAAAAATATATATAATTATAATAAACATTAAAAATCACATAATAAATTTAATATGTCAAAATCTGTTATTAACATTAAAAAACTGTAGACTATTATTGTAAATTTAAATTTTATTTTTTATTTTTTTATTATAGTTATACATTGTTCAGACCAGAACTGTAGACAATTATTGTAAATTTAAATTTTATTTTTTTAATTTTTTTATTATAGTTATAAATTGTTCAAACCAGAACTGTATACTATTATTGTAAATTTAAATTTTATTTTTTATTTTTTATTACAGTTATGAATTGTTCAGACCAAAAAATAATGATAGATTAAATTTATTTATGTGATTTTTAATTTTTATTATAATTATATATTTCTTTAGATATTAAAATATGGATCATTGGATCAAAGATCCAATATGTAGGAGGGGAAAAGGAGGCAGCGGAGGGCAGCGGATGGGAACTGGCAGCAAAGACAATCTGCGTCTATGCTTGTCATGGGAATTTGAGCCCCCCCCCCCCCCCGGGAGGGGTTTTGAATTTTCTAACAAAGAAAAATAAAATGGGAAAAAGATAATTTGAAAATAAGATTTACGTATATTAGATTATAAAGTTATCGGTCAATTGATGTCCTCCTCCTTTTTCCCTCACAATGTCTGATCCAAATCTCCCAAAACTATATTCCTTCACTAAGTTCAAACGTGTGGTGAAAAAAGGGATATTTTTCTCTTGCATCACAATATAATAAGTGAAAAGTATAATACTCTTCCATTCTTTTGTAGCAAGAGTTGATTTTCAGGTAAGGGAAGGAGGGAATGAGAGAATTAAAAAAAGTATTATGATATTTTAGGGAAAAAAAATGTCAATCAATAAAGTCCACGTACTTTGGCGCCATTTAATAAATTATAATTCTAGTATTAATGAAGGCCAGGACGAAGTATTAGAACAAGAAGAGTAGTTGCATTGATCTGACCTTCCATGTGGGCCATATATTTAGACTTAATATGAGTAGAGTAATGTTTGGGACGTAATTAAAGGCTCACATTTTCATAAAGACTAAAGTACTAAGTCTTAACCCTCTATGTAGGGCATATATTTAGGCTGTTAGTACGCGTAAAGTAATGTTTGGGATAGAAAGACTAACATTTTCGTGAATAACAATGATGAAGTCCATGGACTTAAGTGAAGAGTTGTAAACTTGTAATCAAGTTTGCGTACTTGACGTGCTAAGAGATATGATGTTGCTATCATTTTCAGCTTCATTGTAGCATAACAGCTTTGAACATTTTAACGGTGCAGTTTCATTTGGACTAATTAAATATTCGATTTATCACCCGTAATAAACACGAAGGAGACTTTACGTGCTAAGTTGTTATCAATTTACGAACTTCTCAACCATATTGTATAATTAATTAATATATGACTTAGTTGTATTTTTTAAGAGATTAATTGAGTTAAATGAGTTATTTAATCATAATATATACTGTATATTATTAGATTATATATTAACTTATAAATCAAATAAGTTAGTTTGGAGAAAAACATATTTAACTTTCTTAATTTTTTTTTTAAAAATCAATTTAAATCTTATACAAAGGAACATGTGAGTATTTATTAGTGATTGAGTTCCATTTGGACGAAGCGTTGAGAGACAAAATCTATAAACTTGAAATGTTTAAGATTATGGTGGGCGGCCTATTAAGTTCACACTAATCCATAAAATAAATGGACCAAAGTAGCCTGACCCTTCACTAAAACCCCAAAATCCCGTCTGTTAAGTTTTTTTTTAGTATAATCTGTAATTTTGAAACATGCTTGAAGTTATCTATAATTAAAATTATCTTTTAATACTAAATTTAAATAGAAAAATTTCTAATTAATAAAAATGAAAAATTTTGAACATATTAAAGAAATTTAAATATTCCAATTTTTTCAATTGATTTGTGTACTCGCTATTTGTATTATTTTCACTTCTTGCTACTTGTTTGTTGAAATCAAATATTGATGATAGACTAGATTTTAATATTTGAGATGTTTAACGGAATTTATTTTATGTCTCAAAACTTAAAGTGAAGGCACGTACTACAACTCCGACTAGTTGGACTAAATACTTTGCGGTTCCAGACATTTACATTTTATATTTGTTGTGAGTATTCAACTCAATATAATGTTGCGTTCCCCAATTAACTTGACGTAAATCTTGATGCCAAATTGCTCAACAACTTGTAGAAATGAATTTTTTTAAAAGAAAAAAAGATAAAACACTAACTTGGAAATAGAAAGCATATTCACAACACGTTCCTCTCACCTCTATTCAGAAACAGAGAATGAAACCTCTGCCACCACTCTGTGAGACACCAATACAGAGAGCCAACATGAACCATAGAAGAACATCATGAAGAGCACAATATCTTAGCAAATCAATACACACACATATACGTGTTTCCAATTCACTTGCGGAAGTGTTAATTACACATCAAAATCCCGTAGCACATATTGGGACTTGTGTGCAAACAAAGCATCATTTAAATCAAAGTTCTTAAACTTTCAACATGAAACAAAAACTAAGATCAGCATCTAATGAACTTGCATCATATAATGGTTATCATTGTTTGATATCGTAATTGTAACACAATAAAACAAAAAGTACACAACAACTCATAGTACTACTACGTCAGAGCTCAACAACGTGCTCTAACGTTCGGTTATTTAATTTCGCAATTAAAAATTACTTTATTATTTCCATCAGTTATCTTTGTCTTCCAGCAAACCTAACTTAGCCCATGTCATCTCCCCTGCTCTGCATGTAGACCAACATTTAAGCTCGAAGATGCTCACGGTAGTTTCTCCTGCAAAAAGCAAGGAGCAAAGTCGCTTGGTATTAAGGGAAAGAGGAAATAACAATTACATCTTAATGACAGATAGAGAAAACAGAAATTAAGATTAAAAGAGCAGAGAGGCATTTTATGATTCATTTGTTACGCTTCTTTCTTAAAACCTTCCACTCGTGTTAGGCCAAGAGATATCTACTTTCATTGTATAATAAATATGCAAAGCATGACATCAACAATAGATAACCCACTAACCCTTGACCCACTACCTCCACCGGTCTAGGCCCCGGTCCGGGTTTGATTACCTTGCATTCAACACAACCAAAACATAAATAGTATCTGCCACATTGTTGAGGAAGTTGAAGTAAGAGTGCCTCCAGGAGCGATTAAAAAGAACTGGCCCAAAAATTCCCCAAAATCCAAAAATGAATCCAAATGCCATGCTTCAATAAAACCCCCTTGAAAGTATTGTATCGTTATTTTCTTCCAATTTAATGGATTCCTGAGGTTGTTCTTCTCCAGGGCACTTTATCTCAAGTGGTTGTCCACATAGGCCAAGATTTCCTTCATAGCTTGAGCTATTATAACTCTGCAGTTGCGTGCTAGTTGGAATTTTTCCGGAAAGGTTGTTATATGATAAGTCTAACACTGCAAGGCGATCAATCTGAGCAAAACTAGAAGGAATTGGTCCAAAGAGATGGTTTCTAGACAAATCAAGAAAGTCTAATGATGTTAATTGTCCGATCTCCGAAGGAATTTGTCCATCTAATTGATTTCTTGATAAGTTCAACGATATCAATTCAACTAACTTTCCCAGTTCTGGTGGAATTTTTCCAGTTAACTTCTTGTTTGAAAGATCAATGCCTTTAACCAATATATTATGCTTAAAAGTGCGTTCTTGGCCTTTCCACATCAGTAATGCACTTAAATCATATGACACAGAAGTTGTTCTGTGCACATCATAAGTCAAAAGATCTGAACTACTCTCTAGAGCTATTGGTGTGAAATTTTTGAAGCATTTGGGGATTTCTCCGGATAGAACGTTCAAAGAGAGATCCAAAAAATGAAGGGTTGATAAACTACAAAGATGAGTTGACAAACTTCCGGATATGTTATTATTTCGTAAGACTAAAATTTCCAACCCTTGCAATTCATTCCCAATCCATGAAGGTATATGTCCAAAGAACTTGTTTTCCCCTACATCAATAAGTGCTAAATTTGAGCAACTCCTCAAAGTAACAGGCAACTCTCCAGTGAACCAATTGTTTCTCAATAACAGTACTTGAAGATCTTGTAGAGAACCAACTGAAACGGGAAGTTCTCCAGAGAAATTGTTATTACTCAAGTCTAAAAAAGATAATGATTTAAAAGAACCCCAACAGTCAGGAAGTTGCCCATGGAATTGATTATCCGAAAGATCTAATATATACAGTGCTTGACCTGGCCAGTTTGCACATAAAAATATCTGAAACTCTGAAAAACGGTTATTTGACAAAAATAGGGCCACCGCATTTTGGAGAAACTTGGGAAGTGAGCCTTCAAACTGATTTGAAGCTAGAGAGATAGTAGGGTACTTGCCAAATTCTATGGCAACATGTGGTATCGTACCAGAAATGTTGTTGCATGAAACATTCAAGTTTATAAGCTGCGATGTCAACAAACCCAAAAACCATTCTGGAACGGTGCCTGAAATTCCAGCATTTGAAATGTCTAGTTCTGTGAAATTATTTTGAGTTTGCAGCCATTCCGGAAAATCAGGACCCAACTTACAAGACCTCAGATAGATGGCTTCTAATTGAAATGGTGGGACCCAATTATGGCTAAATCTCAAAGTCAATGTATTGTCAGAAAGGTCTAAATATTTTAAGTCATGCATATTGGCAAGATGTGAGTCGGTGAGGTTGCCTTTCAAGGAGTTGGAATGAATATCCAAAGACACCAACGAAGAGGGAAATCGATAATTTTCAGGTATTGTTCCGTTCAAGAGATTCCCTGAAATGTCAAAATTCTTTAAAGATGGGAATTTTTTAAAGGCTAACAAGTGTGCCAGTAATTTGATTATGGCTTAAGTCCAAGTGTTGCAAAGACCATCTGGCACAAGGAGAAAAAGTTTGAAGAATTGTTGAAGAGTCTTCACTCAGAAGATTATCATTTAGGGATAAAGAACGTAAAGTACGTATATGGCCAAAGGATTTAAATCCCCCGCTGTTGATTGCATTATTGCCAAGGTCAAGATTCTCAAGAGAAGTCATCATAGTAGCAAATTCATAAGGGACGGAACTCTCTAGGCGGTTCGAAGTAAGACTAAGATCAACAAGGTTGGTGCTGATATTTAAGATCCAGTGGAATACTGCAGACGACTCGAAATTATTCCCCGATAAATTCAATTTAGAAAGAGAAGAAGAGGAATTGAATTTGAAAGAAGGTAAGGAGAGGATATACTTATCTGAAAGATCACAGAGATAAATAATTAATTCTTTCAAGTTGGGAAGCTTTGCAATCATTTGCAACCACTTGTGAGAATATTTGAGATCAGTCATGTGTCCCAACTCTAGATGGGTCAAAGAAGTGAGACTAGAGAGCCATTCATGTCCAGCACCATTTTCTTGATCGATCCTTAGTGTACCTGGAGTGTTTAGAAGAAGAGTTCGCAAGTTCGATAGGTTCCCAAGATGACAAGGTATGGCTCCTTCAAGAGCATTCCAGGAGAGATCAAGATACTGCAATTGTGAGAGATTTCCAAGTTGATAAGGTATTGATCTTGTAAGATTATTTGTTGAAAGATCAAGATGTTGTAGTTGCATGAGATTTCCAAGCTGATGAGGTATGGCTCCTCCAAGAAAATTATTTTTTGAGAGATCAAGATACCTCGAGGTATGGCTCCTCCAAGAAAATTATTTTTTGAGAGATCAAGATACCTCAATTGTGAGAGACTTTCAAGTTGATAAGGTATCACTCCTCCAAGAGAATTCCATGAGAGGTCAAGATACTGCAGCTGTGAGAGATTTCCAAGTTGAGAAGGTATTGTTCCTTCAACCCAATTACCAAAGAGGTCAAGATATTGTAAATGTGAAAGAAGCCCAAGTTGCGTTGGAATATTCCCTCCACTTAAACGGCAATCATGGAGATCAAGGTATCTTAAGTGGGTAAGAGAGCCAAGGAATTGAGGGATGGAGCTATCTTCAAAATAATTGAAACTAAGGATCAAATACATCAAATATTCTAACTCCACCAATGATTCATGGATCTCACCTTTCAAGCGGAAATCTGGGAAATCACCAGGAAGGTGAAGCTTGATGACATGGCCTGTTTGGTTGTTGCACATAACTCCCTCCCATTCACAGCAATCTCTCTTGTTTTCGTTGGTACCCCAGGAAGACCATCTCACAAGGGAAGAGTTATCCCCAAGGGTAGCCTTAAAGCGAAGTAAGGCTTCTCTCTCCTTCTCTCTGCATTCAACCTCTGAACCAATGGCTCTCCCACAATTATGATCAAAGAGCCCAAGCTCAAACACTATTATTGCCAACACGAGCATTTTGAGGAAACCCATGGACATCATCGCCATTTCTTTCGCTGTTGAATCTCCGAGAAGATAATGCTAGCTAGAGACACTACTGACTTGCTGCAACGAATCGCACTGTACCATCTGCTCTCTAATTACATGAATGCAGCTTCGTGGAAAGCTCCACCCAACAACTTTAAAGAAAAGGGAAAATTAATAATAGGACCACTTAAGGAATTTAATTAAAATAAGGTCCTATGAAATCACATAATTAATCTCAGGTTCCAATAAGTTGTTATCGTCTACTCAAAAAATTGTTATTTACTGATCAATAATTTAAAAATTGTGATGGTCAGACTACAAGTTGTTATTATCAGGTTAAAAGTTGTTATCATCATACCAAAAAGTTGTCAACACTTGATCAAAAGTTGTTAATAACAAAAAATTAAGTTATTAATTATTAATAATTTTTGACCAGACGATGAGACAAGACAATAGCAACTTTTTAGGGCGATAATAATTAGGTGTCATTGCTTAGCAAATTTTCCCGACGAGCTTTGATGATTCATCCCGAGTCCCCGACCTTGGGAGACTTTGAATTTTCCAGTAAAGAAAAATTGATTGTATCGAGGTAAAAGATGAATTGAACTAAAAGCTTTTCGATTATGATATTGTAAAAATGTCAGTCAACCAAAGTCTGCCTTTTTTTTGACCGCACAATGTTCAAATCTCCGTCAAAACAAGTACTCATTCCATCACTCATGTTCTAAGAAGCTTCAGGCAATCAGGCATATAAGCCTACAGTAATCTAATCGGACGGCCGATTGGGTCAGCCCAGAACCTTCAACCCAACCTTAAGATCGGTTCGAGTTGTTAACTAACTCGGGTGCTTAGCAACTTGAGGCAACCCAGAGTAACCCGAACTTAACCTAGGTAACCCGGTGAGTTGCTAAGTTGACCCGGTTTTGCCTTTTCTAAAACAATTTTAATTTTTTTATGAATATAAATTGTAAAAAACAATATTGATCAGAATTAATAATGATTTTGGTGTTAATAACTATTAGTTTAATGACTAAATGACTATAGACATGAACATTTTGTTATCATTTATCTATTTTGATATTTTATTCAATGATTATTTTTTATGGTATCATTGGATGATGGATTGTTACTATAATGTCAATATGTCAAAGAAATTGTAAAGAATTTTGAATAATTATATTATTATATTGTTAGAAATTCAAGGTATTGAATTAATATTTAAGGTAGAAATTATTTAATGTCAATATTATATGATATCAATTTCTCAAACCAACTGTGAGAAATGAAGGATACTATAATATTTTTTTATAGTGATTTAAGGTGATGAAATGAAATTTATTTTTTTAGAATTTTGGAATGTGTGATGAGATTTTAAATATTTTTATTTTTTATTTATTACCAGGTTGGCTCTCCAAGTCAACTATAGACTAACCCACTAACCCTTAACCTACAGCCTCGACCGAGTCAGTAGCCAGTTCAGGTTTGATTACCTTAATACGCATATCATTTCACTTTAACGTCAAATGCCGTGTGGTGTAGAAAAAGTTTAGGGATATCATTTTCTCGTGCACGAATAATATGAAATGTGTTAAATTTAATAATATAATGAAAAAATGATGGAATCTGAAAATAGAAAAGGGACAATTACAACTATATATATCCTAAATAAGGGACTTAATCACGATTAGGTAATAAAATAATCAAATTACATTGAAATTCCTAGAAACCTAGGTGATATTAAATAGCTTCTTATAGCTAAAGAGTTATCAATTGCACCTCAATATTGATAGTTTAAAGAGTTGTCATTGAAAACTCAAGGAGTGACGAATTATTGAATTGTCAACAACAAGCCATTTAATATCACACATGATCTTAGATATTTCAATGTAATTTGATAATTTTTGAGACCTAATTGTGATTAATTCCTTTATTTAGGACCGAATTATAATTCTCCCAAATAGGCACATAATTTAACTCCGGAAATTTTTCAAGAAGGAGGCTTAAATAGGAAAAATGAAATTAAAGATAAACCAAAAACTTTTCTTTGATAAGACAGTGGCAATCACGGTTCATTTACTTACCATTATAATATACTTATTATCCTCATGTCCTGTTGTTATAGGATTTAATTAACTTTTTTTAAGAGATTAAGGAAAATAAAATAAGTCAGTTAATCATAGCATATATAATACATTATTGTATTAGAAAAAATTTGGATAAATCAATTTATAAATAATTTATTTCGCTTTCATATAATTTTCTAAAAAGGTCAGATAGACCGTATATTTAGGACCAGAGAAACTATAAGTTATATTCACTAACTTGTCAAAAAAAACTAGTTTTAAATATAAGTCGCTTCATTAAATTGAAGAGAAGGGATTTTCATTAACCTTAGCTTCAATCTCCCTCTTCTCTTTTTGTCTTCTGATGAGAGACTCCAATTATGTATTTTCTGATAAAATGAAGGACTTGATTTTTGCTACTAGTGGACAATAATTTCTGTTAACTTGTTGAGTATTTGCACTAATTAAATCAACAAATTGTAAGCAACACATCATCGTCTTGATTGATTGTCAAATCTCTGTTCTGGTTGGATTGGAAATGTTGATATCTCTCAATATGATTGGTATTCTTGTTCATAATGTGGATATGGTCATTTATCTGAGAATTGTCCATTTAGATCAACCACTAATTGCATAGGAGATAATTTCACTAGGCAGCAAAATTATTTTGACAATTCTTTTAATCCTCGTTGGAATTTGGAGCAGCACGAGTCTTGGAATCCACATTTAGAATATTATTCAAATAAAATGACACAACATTTTCACTCTTATCCATATGTTGAGAGAACATCCCAAGAGTCAAGGAAAGAGTCGCACTTAGAAAGATTATTTGAGGAATTAGTGGAATCATCAAAGATTTAGGAATGAGCAACAAGAATTTATTACTAGTGTCCAAAATATTGGGTTTTATGAAGGTCGAATTGTTTTATCCCTTGAGGCTATGATGCAATATAATTCCTTAAGTATGATGACCACTTTTGGAGTTAATGATGATCTTTGTGAGGAAGTTGAAAATGTGAAATTGTATGAGACTATAGATGACATGGAGTATGCTAATGAATCAAAAATGGATTTAGGAGAGAACAATAAGTGTCTTAGGGGTGTTCGCGGGACGGGACGGGACCCGGACGACCCCGTCCCGTCCCGTCCCGAAGAAAAGTGTTCAGGACGGGGTTCCCGTCCCGTGTCCTGTCCCGTCCCGAATTTGTCCCGGTCTCGATCGGGACGGGACGGAACAGGCCTTGTCTCGAAATTTTTTCCCAATTAAAAAAAAATTGACCCAAAAATATTTTTTCTTTTTTTTGCAGATCAACACACTTGGTAGGTGATTTTGTAGCATAATTAAATCTCCTCCAGTGCCATGAGCACTCCATATTAATACATCATAAACCAAAAACATAATAATTAGAGCAAAAAAAGTAGCAACAACTACACATTTAAATAGAGTTTGAAAAAAACTTCAAATGTGATGTGTTACACATAGAGCATAGTGGCAGTGGACAAGAAATTTGAGATCAATGAATGGTTGGAATTTAGTTTAGAAGTTAGAGTTATATATTTTTTTTAAAAAAAAGTCATATATACTCAAACATGAGAGAGATGACACATGTATTTTTTTTTTAAAAAAATATGAACGTACATATATATATTCGGGACGGGACAGGATCGGGACGACCCCGTCCCGAGTCCCGTCCCGTCCCGAAGCTACACTTTGTCCCGTCCCGATTTGTCCCGTCCTGAAAATTTTCGGGACGGGACGGGACAATGTTGAACAGCCCTAAAGTGTCTAGAAGAAGTTATAGTTGGGGAACCTAATGAAGGTAATTTTGATGCTCATATTGATGTGCATGTTCCTAAAGATATTATATGTGATTCCCCTATTGATATTTTGACTTTTACTGATGAGAGTCATGTTAATTTTGTCGGATGCTCATTATTCTTGAAATATTATACATCTAATTGTTTGGATGAACATGTTATACTTCCTTTGAATTCAGTGATTGCTTGTTCTTTTCGACTGTCTATGATTGAGGAAGCACAAGTGATTAACTTGAATGATCACCTATTTTGTTTGAAAAGGAATGAAGACAAGATGATTGTGGTGTTTGATACTTATACTAGAGATTTGTTTAAAAAATCTGGCTGAAAACTTTAAATTTAGTGTTTCTTAGGTGGCAACCCAAGGTTTTTAGAATTTGTCGTTTTGCTTTTATTTTGTAGGATTTTTGTAGCCCTAAATGATGTCTCAACTTGGTAAAGCTGACAAATCATATACCCACATTAGTGTATTTCCGATCTGTGATAAAACCTATGTTTCATCTTATTTACATTACTTTTGCTTCCCAACTCTTGAGTTATAAAAAGATCACACTGCACGTCACTAGAAACAGGGAAATTAACATCTTGTATTCACATCCACTTCAAAAAGACGAATCTTGAAAGTGAAGGACAAGGGAAAAAATGCCCGCTTTTTAAAGCACGAATGTGGAATGCAAAGGCGAAAAGAAATAATGTCCATTTTTACAAAAGAAAACAGACATCATTTCTAAAAGAACAAGACCTGATTCCCCGTGCGTTGCACTGATTGTATTATTTATTGTAAATTTTTCTATCTTACTTTTGTGTTTGGTGTGTTTTATAGTTTAAATAAATCAATAATAAATTATTTTTATTTAGTCAAGATATTTTGAATTATAAAGAATATATGTTGAATTTAACAATATTTTTATCCAACCAAAAAGAATAACTATAATTACGTGTATTATTAAGTTGCATTTGAACTAAAAATAATCAAATGTTAGAGTAGTTTTCTTAAATCTCAAGATGAAGAGGTTTATTGCAACAATTATATATTCAAAATATATCTCATTTATTTGACATACTTTGAAAATTTATATCATATCTAAAAGATGAAGAAAAATATGACTGCAATTTATGAATATATAGTATTAGTATATAAATCCTTTTGAAGTTACTTTACTATATATAAAGGAAATTTTGCTGGTTTATACAACTTCTCTTATTTCAGGGCATTATACAACATCCCCTAACCACCACTTTCCTAGTGAGACCTTTAATAAAAAAGGGTCTTATACTAATGATAGTATTTATTAATGGGGATATCTTCTCATTTTTTTATATAATTCTGCGAATAACTTCACAAAGTGATTGATGATTTGTCCATATAAAAAAATCCAATAAATTAAAGTTTAACTCATTGGAATTTGAAATAGATGTTAATATTAAACGATGATGGGAAATAAAATTTGCTGAAAATAATTATTGTCCTTTGAATGGTTCCATAATGTAATTCGTGGTTTCTTCATTTTTTTAAGACAAATTTTAATGGCAATAATGATAACATTCATTATTGAGAAACCCAAAGATATTAATTTAACAAGTGAAGGAGTTGTTAATGGACCTGTCTGAAATTAATTCTCTTGCTTGGGACCTATTTACAATTCTCCCATAATTTTACCCTTTCATATTTTCTGAATATGTCATATTTATTTAGAAAACCTATTTTATTCAAAATTCCTTTCACATTCCATTGAAAAATTAATTGATAATTAAATGTTTGAGAAGCTCAAAAGTATCATCTACAACATTTCACATTCCTTTAAATAGGAGTGTATAACTTTAAAAAAATTGAACCAAGCCTATTTATATGTATAGCATTTAAACTAAATTTATTCAATTTAATTAAACAACTTACACATTCCGATAGCAATCCATTTCATAAACAATGATGAGAAATAATTTTCTAAAGATAATTATATAGCCCTTTGAATTGTTTTACAATGTAATTCATGAATTCTACATTTTTTAAGATAAATTTATATGGACAATAATGATAATATAGTTAATATTGAGAAGTTCAAAAATATTGACTTTACCCTTTCACATTCACTTGAATAGGAGAGTGTCATCTTTAAAAACCAATTTTATTCAGCAATTCCTTTCACATTACATTAAATAATTAATTAATAATTAAATGTATGAGAAGCCAAATGTATTAGTCGCAATCTTTTATATTCAATTATATAAGGGAGCATTATCCTCAAGGAAATAGAACTAACCCTTTTCATATTCTGTATAGCATTTAAACCAAATTTATTATACTTATTTAACAACCCTTTACACATTCCAATACTATTTCATATAAGTTCGTGATTATTGGTTTGAAAAGCACTAGTATTTCTACCATATCCTTTTTATTCAACAATTTCTTTCACATTCTATTGAAGGATTAATTAATAAAAGATATGAGAGGCCAAATTTATTAGTCACAACCTTTTATATTCAATTATATAAGAGAGCTTCATTGTCAAGAAAACAGAATTAAACCCTTTCATGTTCTGCATAGCATTTAAACCAAATTTATTTAACTTATTTAACAACCCTTTACATATTCCAATAACAACACATTTCATAAAAGTTCGCGATTATTAATTTAAAAAGCCCCATTATTTCTACCTTGTCCTTTTTATTCAACAATTCCTTTGACATCCCATTGAATGATTAATTAATAATTAAATATATGAGAAGCTTAAAGGTATTAGTCACAACCTTTACATTTATTTAAATAAGATAATGTCATTATAAAAAAAATTGAACTAAACCTTTTCATATTATATATAGCATTTAAACCATATTTTTATTTATTTATTTAACAATCACTTACACATTCCTATAACAATCCATTTCATAAAAAGTTTATACAAAAATTAAAAGTTTATGATTGTTGATTTGAAAATCCTCAATATTTTTACCAAGTCCTTTCTCATTCAACATAAAAAATTATTGAAAAGGATATGTTTTGTGTACATAAAAAAAAGACGATCATAACTAAACACTTCAAATTTTTGTAAGAAATTATATTAATTCAAGGCATCTGAACATATCATTGCTAAGTAGTGTTGTTTACTAAGCCAAGATTTCAGGGGTTTTCTACAAAACATATCTTCATCTAACTTCTTCTCAACACATTGCTAGCTCTTGAATTTCTAAGATAAGTAGCTAAACATTGGAGTATATATAAACAAAATTATATTAAATTAGGATTGTTGAGATACAAGGGCTTTATTTCAAAATTGTTAAGAAAAGATAATAATCATTTTAGACTGAATATCAATCAAAAAGTCATGAAAAGAAGAACACTTAAAATCAATTACATGAAGCAAGAGTCCACTGGGAGTTCAAAAACAATGTGTGTATGTGTGTATGAATGTAAATTAAAATAATTACTCACATATATATGTGATAAAAATGGAAGAGAAATACAAAAGTGAAAACTTCAATAAAAAAGTGGAGAAAGAAAACAGAAAAAATCATACTTTTTTGTGGGTATTAATCTACCTATAAACCATAAAAAGAAAAGGGAGGATGCTAATATTTATTTATCTTCATATTTTAAAAGGGAAAGAAAGCACAAAATTATTCAAGAAAAGAGAAAGAGAAATGATTAAACAAAACACAAATAAAGATAAAAACGATGTATGTTCACATCAATTCTCCTAATGTCTTGAATAAAAAGGGAAGAAAAACAATAAAGTAGCAATTCTAAACTAAAATCAGAGGAAGATAATAAAATGAATTTTACCTGTTTCAAGGCATCAAAGCACCAATCTCCATATAATCATGTCTATGAAAAATAAAAAGTAAATAGATACTAAGAAATGAGAACTTGAAGACAGAAAAAGAGTTGACATGAAGGAGAAATCATCCCATTGAGTAAGGAAATTAGCCTACAACATAAATTATATATAGAGTAAGCATTTGCTAGAATATGAAGGGTCATGATAAATGACACTTATTATCATGAGCCAAGCACAATGAAATTGGAATGTGAATGGTCACAAAACAGCTTATTAACGGCGTTAGCATCAAATTTAGATTATTGAAATGAAGTTAACGGTTTTTTTAACGGTGTTACTACGGGATTTAGAGAATATATTGATTGATGATGACCCTCCGTTTTATCAGAGCACTTGAAATGTGGAATCTAGCCACCTTCCCTCTCGGTATCTTCAAGATCCTAGCACACAAAACCACTTTGATAAGATATCTATATATGGATTTGATTAAGGGTTAACACCAACTAGTCACCTTCACATACCTAACAAATGCATTGTACTAATTAAGAAACCTTATACAGCACCCAAAACTAATAATCTAATTTTTAATAATTCTTCAAGAAACACATGACTACCGGCCAGCTATCCCAATCTTGCCCTACTTTTTTTTATTCAAAGACAAATTTCATTACAAAGTAAAAAGATTACAACATTAAAAAGTTAAAGAGTAATACGATTATAACTGGAAAAAGGAAAAGAAAAGGCAGTAGAAGTAAGGTTAAAAAGTTTCCTATCCTTTATAAAAGAAACAACAACAAAGCTAGATGTTAAAGTCTTGATATCATGCTGTAGAATATCACCACCAAATGTCATCTTCTCTGCAAGCGAATAAATCAGTCCACAATTTGATGTGATGCACAGAGAGGCATTCTCCATGTTACTGTTACAAGCCAAAATCCAGACTAAAATAACACGAAGATATCTCAGAGTAAATCCTGAGGAAAGAGAGTTATCTTTCTGCCAGATGAATGTATGGATCAACTGTGAACGACAGAAAATCTGAGACAAGCAATATGTATTCCTGTGCTTTTTTAACTTAACCAGTTTTATTAACCTGTCAGGAGATATATTGCTTGATGAAGTGCAAGTGTGAGACACTCTGGATGTCTTGGATTGAATAGAACCATAGTCAACCACTGTGTTAAAGGAAATAGCCTGCAAAGTTTGTTTGATTAAGGCTGTAGGCGAAAGAACACCACCTTGGTGAACACAATGATTCCTATACATCCAAACATTATTGAGAAGTAGAATGATATGTTCCATGAAGTAAGATTGATTGCTATTTGTCAGCAAGAAAACAGTGGACATAAACCATGAACGAAAGGAAGTTAAATTCTCCCATTCTGGTCGAATACCCAATAGACCAAACCAAATGGCCCTAACAAAAGGACATTGAAAGAAAAGATGTTCCACAGTTTCCAAACAGTTGCAACCAAAAACACAGTAAATATCAATTTGGAGATGGTGACTTTTCAAGATATCACCTGAAGGAATGCATTTGCTGAGGAGCTTCCAGATAAATAAGACATTTTTTGCTGGAAGAGTAATAGACCACAAATATTTCCAAATAACTCATCTAGGGAATGACAATTGGAAGAAGATAAAGAATTAAAACCTTCCTTTGATGAATAAACCCCGGAAGGGCTACCTTTCCAAACTAAGCAATCTGGCCAGTTTGTAAAAGAGAGAGGTACATATATAATCTTGGTAGCACTACTACAAAAAACATTTTTCACGCCTCTTTTTGGTGGGACGTTGATAGGGGAGACGTAGAAAGTGGGACTTTCCATGTCTCACATTTAAATGTGAGACGTGGAAAGTTCGACTTTCTACGTCTCTTATTTGAATGAGAGACATGGAAAGTCTTTTTCCACGTCTCTTATTCAAATAAGAGATGTGGAAGGTCTCTTTTTTAAAAAAAATTTCCCTTTCCACGTCTCTCATTTAAATATGAGACGTGGAAAGTCTTTTTTTTTTTTAAAAAAAGATTTTTAAATTAGAATGATTATCTCCAATCCAAAAAAATTCTAATGTTTTATTGGAATAATAGAAATACAACATTTAAAATAGAAAAAATGAGCTAATTTTATTATTTATAACCAAACAAACATTACAAAAATGTTAGAATACAACTTTGATCCTAAAATATGGGATAATTAGCAAAAAATAATAAATAAAACAGACCATAACAATTATAAATTTTAACATAAAAGCTTCCCATTAAGAGTGTCCACAGCTTGAAAAGATCCTCCTCCTTCACTCCTCTATGCATATCAGAATCATATCAGAACCGTATCAGTGTCCATAACTTGAAAAGATCCTCCTCCATTCCTAAATAAAAGCAGCAGCAAGTTGTGAAAACTTATCAGAAACAGGAGCAGAAAGTCCAAAATTAATTATAAGAATTATCTAACATCTAGATTGTTTAATCATATCAGGGGAGCGGGAAACAACTAGGGAGCAGGCATTTGTTTGAGTTGGATATGACAAAATGTAAGAAAGTAGCGTGCTAAAAAAGCAGCAGATACGCATACATTTTACACCAAATTCATTCATATTTAAACAAAAGAAATTACCTTATAGTATCCTTTCATCACTTTGTCCCCTGACTTCCATTATGCTCTTTGAACTAGGTGGGAGAACTTCAACAGTGCCAGAACCTATAAATTTAAACTCCACAAGATTAAAAATCCTATAACCTTCAAAATATTGTGTTTATAACATTTCAGTTCCTTATCATCAAGTATTAATTCATATTTAGAGTTTGTGTCACTGATCTCCTAAAATAAGAGAGTTTGGGATCAGAAATCACTCCCAATCTAAAAATGTTATAATGTATGTGTATATTCCTTTCTCGACAAATTCTCCACCAAGTATCACATGAACACCACTTTTTTTACCAATTCATAATTGATTATTAATAGTTCAACATACCCTTTGATTGATCATGTTATTAAACTATAAAAATTTCAAACAATTAACTCCAAAGACCTATTCAACCCTATACCCCTGAACTAGTCTCTTTTCAGTCCTCTACACCCAAACATATCAAAGATTTATGCTGAAAACCCAAATAATAAATTCCATGTCTCGATCAAACTTCATCAAATCTTGCCATAAGAACTTCAAAAAAAATTAAATTCCCAAAGATTTTGTTTCATAAAGAACAGGGGTAGTCATACAGATTTCAGTGTTAAGAATAAAATAAATATGAGAACTTAATCATAAGCAACCATTAATGCTAGAAACATTAAGCTCCTGTTTCAGTTCATCATGACCAGAGGAAGAAATTGAAATGCAACCACATAAAACAACTCTAATATACTTCTATAGCTTTTAAAAGAACAAGGTAAGCTCACTGTAGATTATGTGATTATTGTGCAGCAACATAGATTAGCAAAGATAAAAGCAATGCACGATGTCATGTTTAAAGCCCTCCTAACTCACAAAAGAATAATCCATAATAATCTAAATCCACTCATGATTTCCAAGACGTTCTAATGCAACAAGAGAACTAGATTTTATGTGAACAATTTTTAACCCAGTCAAAGTTTCAATATGAAGAAATAAAAATTCAACTAGTGGAATAGAAGCATGGGGATTCAATAAGTTCAAAATTCAGGGATAATTGTAATCCCAATATTCATGCTCTTCCATGAAGATAAAATTGATCCAACGCACTTTCCAAAACTTTCAACCCAGCAAAGTGAACAAAGTGAATTAGATTGTACATCAATCTGCAAGTTTAATTGAAAGTTCAAATGAAAGAGATTATATATTGCTGAAGTCAAGAGTCACGATACAGCAACTTAGTGAATAGAGCAAGTAACATACTCAGTAATGGGATGAATCAGTTTAAATTCTCATGTTCAAGTGGATGTCAAAAGTGCTCACAAAAATGAATGTATTTCATCGTCTGATTCAGCAAAGTATCACAGTAATATAGCATTGGAATCATATGTTCTAAAAAGCAATGTTGAATAGATGTAGGAAAACAAAAGACTAGATTCATCACAAAAAAGAATTAAAATCAGAGCTGGCCACAATCATCCAATTCAGTTATAGGATTCCAAGAAATTCACAGAGTATGATCATCTGCATAATTCAATGGAAGAAATAAACTCAAGAAACTACCTCTAAGTGGCTTAGGATGGAAAACAACATGGGGGAATGATAATGGCAGCGTGACAGGGGGTGACTAAAGGGGTTTTGTGACAGTGAATAAGGAGGATTTGAAGGTGCAGGGATCAATCTCAAAGAACTCTGAAGTAAAAGCCTTCTTCTTGCTCTCCCAGGCTTCTCATATCTGGCCTATCCCAGAATACCCCACATCTACAGAAACAATCCACGGTCAATATACAAAAACCAAATAAGAAACAACTACAACCAACACAAGAAGAAAAAAGTCAGATACCAATTCCAATTTAGTGACCAATTTGAGCTTCATCCCACTTATCAGTATTAGCTCTGTTTCCACAATACAAGTCACAAACCTTCAGGAACCAAAGAACAAGACAAGATACATACATACATGAAAGAAACCATTCTTGAAATCGTAAAAGAAAAAAGCAGAGAGAAAGAAATTGGTGGGGCAAATAATACGGTGGCATAAGGGTGAGTGAACCGTCTTCAGTGGGTTGGGCGACGATTTTGACGGGACGAGAAAGGAGTAAAGGGAGGTCTAGGGTTGCATTCGAGGGAGAAGGGAGGGTTAAAGGAACGGCAAACTCAGGTGAGGGTTTCTAGACGGCGCTAGTAGTGTTCAACGACGACGGCGAGGGGTGGAGAAGGCTGATGGGTCGAACCTGAAGAAGAGGAAGTAGGAGGTCTAGGACACCGATGGTGGAGAAGGGTTACCTCACGAACCCTCGTTCTCCCATGAAAATAAGAGGGTGTTTAAGACTTATTCATGTCTCACATATAAGTGAGACGTAGTAAATACCTTTCACGTCTCAGTCAAGGTTCAAAAAATCGGACCAGACATCGAACCGGATGAGGCACTAGTTTAAGGGTTAATGGTCGAATCGGTGTCGGACCGGGTCAGACCGTTTATATTAAAATAATAAAATTTTATTGATATTAACATTAATAATCATTAATATCAAAATGTAAACATAGATAAGTATGCATGATTCATCAAACATGAATATTTTGATGTTTCTATAGAGGGAAAAATATAAAATATTAGTTGAGTACATGTGAAAATAAATATTATTCTACAATCCACAAACTAAAATACAAATACTAAGAGCAATAACAATTAAATACTAAACATATGCAAGTATAATAGCATTTAAAATATTATAATTTTCTTGTTTCTAAAATTAAGTGAAGTGAAAGTTGGTAATTAGGTGAATTATAACAAAATAAAAAAAAAATCAAATTTTGAAAAAAAAAAAGAAAAAGAAAATGAGAGAACCGGTTCAACCCCCGGTTCTGGTCGGGTTGCCCCGGTTTTGGGCGGGTTGAACTGGTTCTCCGAACTTCCTTCCCGGGCTAAAGGGCCACCCGGACAGGGCTTGTGGTCGGTTCACGGTTGAACCGGCCCGATCGCCCGGTCTGATCCAGGTCTTTGAACAGTGGTCTCAGTTGTATATGTGAGATGTGAAAAGTATTTTTTTCCGCTTCTAATAAATATTGTGAGACGTTAATAAACACTTTCCACGTCTTATAAATTTTATGAGACATGGAAAAACAAATAAAAAAATATTTAAAGGATTTGAGTCTGTGCCTTTCAACGTCTCATAAAATTTATGAGACATTGAAAGGCACTTTCCACGTCTCATAAATTTTATGAGACGTGGAAAGTGCTTCCCTCCTTTCATTTTTTGATTTTTTGTGTTTATCGCCTTTTTCTTGTCAGAATCCATGTCTCATATTTATAAATGAGACGTTGAAACTTTTCAATATATTTACAATTTTGCCACCGCCTTTTTTCTACATCTAATATTTAAAAAAGAGACTTGAAATGGGGACATAAATAATGTTTTTTGTAGTAGTGTAGCAATAGCAAGAGAGTATAGGGATTGTACCAATTGAAAATTTCATTGATATGGACGCCAAAGACATGAAGTATGCAGGATAAGATCTTTAACTTTATCAATGTTCGATAAAGTTGGTGATCTAGATTGCATGGGCCACCATAATGGGTGGTTGAGAGAAATATCATTACCATTCCCTACCTTCCATTCAAGGTTATTAAGAATAATATCTACACTTGACATCAATCCATTTCAAATCCAGGAAGAGTTATATGGATGTTTAATGAGTTCTTTTTTGGATAAATCCACATATTTAGCCTGAAGGGTAAAGCCAATGAGCGATTGCTTATCAATTGAAATGATCCTCCAAACTTGTTTTGCCAAAAGGGATTTATTTACCTGTTCTGTTCGTTTGATTCCTAATTCACCCTCAGATTTTGACTTGAAGAGGTGGGATCGATTAAGAAGATGAATCTTCTTTTTTCCAACATTTGATTCACCCCAGAAAAAATCCAAACATTTGCTGTCAATTTGATTACAGATATACTCAGGAAGCTTAACACATGATAACACATAAATATTAGCAGCTGACAAAACTGATTTGATCAAGGTGGGCTTGAAGGCTTGAGATAAAAGTTTAGCTTTCCAGTGAGCTGTTCTCCTATTGATCACAGAGATCACCTAATCGTATATCTGATGCTTGTTTTTTCCTGGATCAATCCTGGTACCCAAGTAATTGCCAAGTTTCGCTGAATATGTCATTTGAAGATGTCCAGCTAGACAAGATTTTTCAGATGAAGGGATTTTCGGGCTGAAGATAATAGTAGACTTACTTTTATTCACTGATTGCCCTGACCAATAGCAAAATTGGTGGATGATTTGCTTGGTTGTTTCAAAAGCTTTCAACTTCCCTTCTAAAAATAACAATGAGTCATCAGCGTAGAGGAGATGGGTGATGGGATTTGCATTGGCTGAAATTTTGACTCCTCTCCATAGCTTAGCTTGCTCTACTTTTGAAATCATAGATGATAATACATTAGAAGCAATGATGTAAAGAAATGGAGAGAGAGGATCACCCTACCGAATTCCATTATTGGGAGGAATAATGAGAGCAATTTGACCATTAATATGAATATGATAATGAACGGTAGAGATACATTGATATATTAGATGCACCCATTTTGGAGGAAAATTCATCAGTTCCAGAGTAACTTGAATGAAGGACCAAGGCAGCCGATCAAAGGCCTTAGAGAAATCTAGTTTAATAGCAGCTAGTTTTTTTCCAACCTTTATAAGTAGTATGGATTTGATGAACAAGATCTGTAGTCAACATTACATTATCTGTAATTAATCGCCCTTTGAGAAAGGCACTTTAATTAGGTGCAATTAATTTAGATAATGGACCCTTTAGCCTATTGCATAAGACTTTGGAAATAATCTTATAGGAAACATTGCTTAAACTAATAGGCCGGAAATCCTTGAAACTTTGCTGGTGAGCTGACTTGGTAATTAAAATTATGTTTGTCTTGTTCATCGATTTCAAGAGATGACCAAAAGCCCATAAGGAACTAATCATATTAAAGACATCCATGTGAACAATATCCCAATACCTTTGATAAAAATCAGCATGGTACCCATCTGGACCAGGGGTACTATTTTTGGGAAGGCTGAAAACAGCCTCCTTCACTTCAGACAAGGACAATGGAGCTAATAACTCATTAGAATCTTCCATACTGAGCTGAGGCAAGTTTAAGGTCTGCATTTCCTGCTTTAATGCAACCGAATCTATTGAGACAGAACCTTTGAAGATGATGGAAAAATAATCAAAAGCTAAACCTTTAATTTCCTCAGACCCTGTAGTCTATTCTCCCTGAGAGTTTTTTTTAACTTGAGGATGTAATTCTTTATTCTTCTCCTATTAACAAAAGAGTGGAAGAATTTCGTGTTTCTTTTTCCATGAGCATGCCAATTTAGTTTGGCTCTCTGTGCCCAATAACTCATCTCACAATCATACAAGAATTCCAACTCGTTCCTATCTTGAATAATTGCTTGTTCAATCTTAGGATTTAGGGCAACAGAATGAGAGAAGGACAAGGTATAACTCTTAAGCTTTTCTTCTAGTACTTACATTCTTTTAGGAAGGTTACCCACATGACCCTTAGACCAATTATTCAGTGTAGTCAGGGTAGATTGCAATTTACATTGAAGAACCTAACTCAGAGATCCTTGAAAACAATTAGACCAGCTTTCTTCTATGATCCTGTGACATTCTGGAAATTTATACCATAAAGATTCAAATTTAATCGAATGTTTTTAGGAACTTCCAGAAGAGTAGATACGATAATCGGGCTATGATCTGAGGCAGCAATGGCTAGAGCATTCCCATGAGACAGAGGAAAGAAATTCAACCAAGATGAATTACAAAACGCCATATCCAATCTTTCCATGATCTAATCTTGACCCCTCTGATTATTATTCCAAGTGAATTTTGGTCCTTTTTGAGTGAGATTATACAGATGACAATTATCTAAACATTGCTGAAAGTTGTTCAGATGGCTAGAATTACCAATACCTGATGATTTGTCAGAATGCTGGAAAATTTGATTAAAGTCTCCAACTATTAACCATGGATCCTTGGTATTGGGGGACATCATTTCAAACCATTCCCATAATAAATGATGATTCATTGCAAAAGAAGGGCCACAGACAAAAGAAACATAAAAGAAAGGAGATATTGCACTACCAGGCACTTTACAATGACAAACAGTAGGGGACAAGTCTAACACTTCAACATTCAGATCAGAATTCCAAGCTATCAAAGTACCATCCCCAGTTCTGATTGCATCATTACCCACAAAGGACTCAAAACCTAAGTTAACTATATGCTTACAAGCAACTGTTACTGCCACTTTAGTTTCATAAAGAAAAATAAGATTTGACTTATTTTTATGTATAAGTTGCTTGCACCTTTGAATTGCCGTGGCTTTTTTGAAACCACGACAGTTCCAACTTAAGATTTTCATGGCTCCTCGGTAAGCTTTCGTTGGGCTGCTTCCCTAGCCACTTTGACAGAATTGAGAACTTGAATTGAAGTTTGATTAAGGGCAAATGAGAAGATGAAAAAATCCATGGATGATGAAACCAAGATAAAAGGTGATACACACCTCTTTTTAGAATGAGGGGGAACTCATCGAATTCCTTCCACTGACATTCATCAATGTCTTTCAGAATCTTCCACTTCCCTAAATATTTGCTATCATCCTTACTTGAAAGGTTACAGACCTTGCGCTTTCTAGAGAAAAAGTCCCACAAACATGATCGATGCTCGTTCTTGAGCTTTCTATTATTAGCAAAGCACAAACAAGGGCGTTTAAAATCTAAACCATCTTGAGCCACATTTTCCAACTTTCTTTTACAACTTCTACCACCCAGCACATCCCCATTCTGAGACACTTCTACCTCATCAGGAAAGGACGAAATGCAATCAATTCATCCGATGTTCGCAACTTTTTATGATGATGACCATTTGAGTCATCTCCAGTTTTGACTTCATCTCTCTTTCGCTTCTTTCCTTTGACAACATTTATAGCTTTGAGAATAATGAGATGCATCACCAAAGGCTTAAGATCGGGGATGCAAGAAGTCTGAGTTTCAGCTTCCTTTGAAATGCACTTAACCCTTTTATAGCTCAAAAAAGAATATGAGTGATACTCATTTTTACGTTTTCTACTCTGACAATGAAATAGACATGGCCGCTTATTATGCAAACTGGCTAAGTCAACCTGTTCCAATTTCCGTTTACAAATGTTCATATCCATCGCTGGAACTAGCTTGAGACCTGTGTCTTGAGAGGTGAAACTATAGCAACCAAAGAAGTCATTGTAATTCAACCCTTACAGATTTCTTACCACATACATCTAGTTTAATCCCTATCTTTAGAAAATTGGAGTGATAGCAGCCGAAGTGTTCATCATAATTAGCTTTAACAGACTTGTTACCAACAACAGATACCATCACCATAGGTTGGGAAGAGGAACCAACTTTACAATGGCTCGCTACATGGCCAGTAGTCAGACAAGAAGGACAAAATCTTCCTACCCATTTCAAGATAAGATATATATCCAAATTGTGACCATCAAGCACAAGACAGCTACATAGAATTTTGGAATTCAAACCCAAATGAGAAAGATAAATTTAAACTTGCCCTACTTTCAACTTATGACAAAACGCAAAATATATGGATCAAGTAAGATAACATCACAAAGAGAGGCAAAATTCTCTCACCACAGATTTAACTCAATTGCATTATTAGGACTCAAATCTCAAAACTTAAAGTTAATCTAGTACAACTCCCGCCAATTATAATATTCTCTTTCTTAATGGGACCGACCTAGCTCTTATTAAAGGAAGCTGAATGATCTCGCCACTTGTGCATCTTTTATCTTTCTCTTTTCGTAATGGTGAAATCTCAATGAACCAACCATATTATTTTCAAAAAAAATAAAAAATGAACCAACCATATTTTTATTGTGCAACATTGACTTTACGTCTACAATCTCACCAAATATCAGTTTGTCCTTTCCCCCCTTCTCAAGCTGAGTGCGAGACATCATTTAAAGTTCGAGATAAGACATCTTATCATGAATGAGAGAGCGAGAAAAGGAAAAGGCCCAATAGTTACTAAAAGCCATTATATTAAATAAAAAAATCATCCGTTGCTGTCATCATATATAAAATTACACTAATCACAAATAAAAAAAACTTATATATGCATTATTATATTTTTAATTTTATAGTTTATTAATTACATATGTATCCTCATATCAAAAATATCCTGATTGGTAAGGGTCTGCTTGGATGGGAGGAAAATGGGAGAGGAAAGAAAGTGGGAGGAAAGAAAACAGAGAGGAAAGAAAACAGGGGGGAAAATATAATCACCCATCTTGCTTGGATGGATGGGGGATTACAGGAAGGAAAGAAAATGGGTAAATGTTATAATGACTAAAATACCCTTATTATACACACTTAGAAAAAAAACCCAAATATTTTAACAAAGTTATTTTTTCAAGTAAAAAAGTGGAACATCTTTTGAAATAAAATAAAATAAAAGGAATAGATATAATGATATATTATTTAATATAAATATAATGATAATCCAACAATGATACTTTTTTTTACCATTCGGAAAATAAATTACAAAGAAAATAACACAACAAAAATGAAAACTATTCTACCACAACCTCCACAAAACTGTTTTACTGCATAATCCACATATAATTCATATATTATTTGTGATATCATGAGTACCAAACTCTGTGATACTGGAAGGAAAGAAAGTGATATCATGATAATATGTCACTAATAATGAAAAATGTTGACAACATGCCACTACATTAGAATTATCAATTGTCTCCTTCCAATTGTCTGCTTCCCTAAAATCAAAACCAAAACTAAAAACAAAAAATGGCCAATTATCTATTTCCTCAAAACCAAAAAATGGCCAACATGTTCTTACATTAGAATTACCATAACAAAAGATAGATATTTCATAAACAAAACAAAAGAGGTCAAGATACCTCCTCATCACATAAGATATTTAAACAAAATATTGTCCACCATATCCATCACATCCCAGCATCAGCCATCAACCTGAGTAGTGTCTGTAACCGCATATGAGGTGGAACCCCAAAAAAATTTAGCTTATGCCTCTCTTCATTAGACAAGAAAAAGTAACATTGAAGTTTCTTCTCTTCAGGTATTCCAATTTCATCAATTGCAGTCCACACTTCCCCTTCACTATAATGACAAGGCCTACTCTTTTCAAGAATTGAAAGACCCTTTTCAGCAATTGGACTTGTTTCTCAGCAATTTTAGCATGCATCTCAGCAACTTGAACATGCCTTTCAGCCACTTGAGTTTGCCTCTCGGCAAGTTGAGTTTGCCTCTCAACAAGTTGAGCATGCTTCTCTGCAACTTTAGTGTCTCTCTACAAATATATTACCATCTCTCATGACATTAACTAATTCCTTCATTCCTGCAGACATTTGTTCACACCTTTCTTCAAGGGACTCAATCATCGAAGCCTTACGCTTTTGTCCTCTAGCTGATGTGGTTCCTACAGATGCTCCGTTTGTTGGGCTATAGTCAAAGTTTCCTTCTGAGTTTGGTGACTCATTTTGAAAATTACATTCAGTTTCGACATTAGTTTCACTTGCAATAGACTCCAATTGTGTAGCTCTTTCTTTGTTGTTTTTGGAATATTTTCCCGTAGCTCGATCAGAACTGAATAACTCATACAACTTGTCATAATGTAGCACTGGTGTATTCTTCCACTTTCTTGCATTTGGTTTTTTCTACAAGTCATAGAAGAAGCTATGTAAATCAATATGTATATGAAATCTACAAATCATATATATATATTATTGTTAATTAGAGTTCCACAAATCACCTACCTCAAGCAAATCATTCCAAATTTGATCATCAGCTTCAAACAAATTTGGTCATCGGACTCCATGAAAACCCACTCAATCCATTAAACAGATCATAAAGCTCTGCAAATCGTATTGATAATGTCTTCTTCCTATTTTTCAAATGGTTTTTCGTAATGTGAGAGCCAAAGGTAGTGGTCAGAGTTTGCACCATATTATCATATGCGCTTGTTGTATATGTGTTCTCTGGACGATTCCCCTTTGCTATCTCTTCCAACAAGGCATCAATAAAACATTCATCCATTTCAGAAGTCCAACGCAAATTGTCCTTCATGGAGTCCTTCTTTTTTTGTGTCATTGTTCAATCTACAAGAAAATTTATAGCAAAATTATAACCATTCAACTCAAATAAATAGTTCACATAAATACATAGAGATAAACATTCTGTAAACAACACAATAGTTCAAATAATAATAGGAAACACATACTTTCAAACAATACAAGGAAATATCTATTTTATAGTAATACAACTAAAATAAATAGTTCATATCATTCCCCATGTTGCATGTGGGTAGAGTAATCAAGCCACATATGGGCTGCTATATTATCTCTTAAAATAGATCCTTGTCTATAGTCTTCTTCTTGATTGTTGGTGAATTGATCATCTACATTGGGATTGCGTGATAGTTCATGATCAACCTCTGATATTAGGGCCTCATCGGGGTCAACACCCATCAAGAAATTGTGTAATATGCAACAGGCTATGACAATGTCAACCATAGTCTCAATTGAAAAATGTGGCTCAGTGCCACTACCAATTATGGGAAATCTTTTTTTTAGAACACCGAATGTTCGTTCAATCACATTTCGCAATGAAGCGTGCCGATGATTGAAAATCTCTCTTGCATTTTGTGGGGCTCTTGTTGAATATTCCTTCAAATGATAACGAACTCCTCTGTAAGGTGTCATAAGACCACGCTTGAGTGGAAAGCCAGCATCACCAAGATAAAATTTCCCTAAATAATGTAAAGTAGTCCATAAGTTTGATTGCAAATTAAAAAAAAATACAAAAATCATTTATAGTTTCTTACTAACCTTGAGGAATCATCAATTTATATTCTCTTGACAAAGCGTTTTTAAGAATTCTTGAATCTGATGCAGTTCCCTCCCAACCAGCCAGCACATATGTGAATTTCATATCAAATGAACATGCAGCAAGAACATTTTGAGTTGGATAATCTTTACGCCCTCGAAAACGGGCTACTTCTTCTCTTGGTACTTTTGCTCGAACATGAGTTCCATCTATTGCTCCTACACAATCCTGTTACAAATTTGGATTACTCGTAATACATAAAATGTATAATTATAGAAGTATACATGAAGATAAAAACATACCTTAAAATATGGGTAGAATCTTCTATTATCAAGGATTTCTGTAGCGACCTCTAAGCCAGAAGGTTGCACAAGAAATTCGGCCTCAAGAGAAACAATAGCTTGCAATACATTATGAAAATGACGGCTAATAGTTTCCCTAGAGCGATTAAAGTAAAAGGCCATTGTTCTACTTCTTACATTATGTGCTAAAGTGTGAAGAAATTTTGCCACTTGCTCCTCAACAGTAACATTTCTAGAATCCTTAACCCTGCCAGTGGTTCGGAGTTTAGCACATAAATTCATAAATGCTTGTGGTCCCATGCGAATGATATCACGACATTTATCTGTTTCTTGTAATTGTTTCATGAATATTCTCCTCATGTTTTCTCTTTCAACATTACCATAACTTAAAGGCCTTTCAACTAGTGTTGACATCTCTTCTAACAAATATATTGTATGTACAATATAACAAATAAGTTGTACAATATACATTCGCCTACGATATTCCCAATCTTGTAACACATGATTGAAGTTGGAGTTGAGATTCAAGTTGGAGATGGAGTTGAGGTAGTGACATTGAGTTGCTACTTCAAAATTTGTGTACTCTTTAACTTCAGATTCAAAATCCAACATATCTCCCTCATGATCCTTGATCAATCCTTGTTTATTATGGATTACCATCTCTAGAACAATTCAAAACCACACAACTACATGCACAATGTTGCAACGAATGATTAACAGAATTTGAGTAAAGCATAATTAACATAGAGATCAAGCAAAACAAGAAGGCTTTTTTCTGTCGGTTTAATCTCCTACAAATACATTTCAGCTTCTGAGTTTAAAAAATGTCCAGCTAGTCCCTATACTATGTATGCATTTTTCCAAGAGAATTGTACTTGGTGCAGTAATATCTTGGCACTTCCGAGCTTTGCTTATCAAATAAATATGTTCCTATGTACTGTGCCTATTCAGGAGGAACCAAATAATCATGCTTGTAATATAGTAAGTACTTTTATGTATGATGTGTGTCGTATAAAGTTCTTCCTTTCTTGCTCTCACGGAGATGGTAGTGAATTAAATGACGAAACAGTAGAGGGAATAGGGAAGATGGAGAGGGTAGTGAAACAGTGAATACAGTTGAGGAAGATGTAGTAAATAGTGACTAGATACAACATTGACTTAAATGTTGGCTTAGTTATTTGGCATTGCTTCTGCTCAATTCCATTTCAAGTGAAGCTCAAGCCTTTTGTGGTTGATTTTTTTTCCAGATAAATCTCTAGATAAATATTGGCTTAGTTATTCAAATGCAAAACCAGTTTGGGTCAGAGTAAAAAAATATTTTTTTAAACACCATTGAGGAGATACAGGGCAATTATATTAAAGGAGTTCTATTTGGATTTTTGTGAACATGCTCCTGCGTGGTATTCCAAGCAAACACATAACTAGTATAGAAGATTCCATGACAAGACTGAAAATTAAACTTAAGATAATAAATGAATAAATAGACAAAATTCTTATGAATATGATAGCAAAATAATTGTTCGATTGCCCTGTTTAATGCCATTGTTCTCCCAGAAACACTGTGTAACAACTGTGCCGCCATTGTTCTCCCAAAAAAATGATAATGCCCCCCAACAACAAGATGAACCGAAAAAGAACAAAATATAGAAAAATAAAAATTGAAGAGGCGAGAATCAAACCCTAGAAAATAAACCCAGGAAGCAAAATTAGCTCAGCAAAAGAGTAGAAAAACAAAGCATGAAGAACACAGATAATGGGGATATGAAATTTGCTCAGCAAAAGAGGAATCCAACCACGAAAACAACACAGGCAAAGAAGAGGAAGAAGAAGGAACTACCTGAACAAGGAGGCGAAGAAGACGAAGTAGGAGATAGGGGTTCTTGTGAATGGAAGAGGAGAGACCTGTGGATGGTTGAGGAGGCGAAGAAGAGGAAGCAAGAGACGTGAGTCGTGCGAAGAAGAGGAAGCAGATTCTGGAGTTCTTTTGGCGCAGGACGAGGGCAAGCTTTGGAATGAAATTTTTTGGGCAAAATCTTCCCACTTGTGGAGGGAAAACTTGGGGGGAAAATGGGGCGTGGGACCCACCCCATTTTCCCTCCTTCCATATTTTCTTTCCTATCCAAGCAGGGGAAAACTTATTTCTCCTCCCATTTTCCTCCCTAGTTTTCTTTCCTTCCCCATTTTCCTCCCATCCAAGCAGGCCCTAAGGAAAAAAGTACTTTTAGACTATTTTGAACCTTATTCTTGTTTTAGGTCTGTTTGGTGGAGTGTTGACCTGTTTTGATAAATCAAACCTTTAAATAGGCTTCAAGGCAAGTTTTAACCTGAAAAAAGCAGGGTTATCAAACTCGGACCGGACCGGCCGGTCAGGCCTGTGACTCGCCGGACTGGAAGCAAGGGCGGTCCGGTCTACCATCTGACCCGTGTACGGAGTGACTCGTCCAAAACTCGGCCGACTCGCTTTAGCCCGGCAACGACTCGAGTGAACCGCCCGAGTTGGGGGTCATCCGAGTTGATCTTCCATTCTGTATTTTTTTTCAAAAACTATTTTTTGTTTCTTCTTATAGATCTCTCTCTCAGACAGTACGATTTTAAATCATAAGATGAAGAAGAGAGAAGAATAGATGGAGATATGAGAGATGAACAAGAAAGAGGTAAGAAGGCTAATGGAGAAAAAGACAGATATGAGATCTGTGAAGATTACTCTTCACCGGTGATGTTGGTGTGGTCAGCGACGCTTTCTTCTTGGTGATTCAGTTGTGCCCAGAAGGAGTGGAAGCATGAAAACTGAAAAGTCTTGTGGTGTGTGAAGGTGTGGCTACAGGGAAAGTGAGGAAGTAAATGAGGGTTGTGGTGTGTGAAGGTGTGCCGCGGCAGATGCAGGGAAAGTGAGGAAGTGAATGTGAGGTGTGATAATTAGGGTTAAATTGGAGGGTGTAAATGGGCTTGGGCTTATGCCTTCTAAACATTAACTTGTTCATAAGGCTGCAATTATTTTTAGAAAAGTGTAAGAGAATATGACTTATATATATTTTAAAAATTTGCAAAGTATGTGATCAATTATAATCAAATTATATTATTTTAATTACTACCGGTTTAGCTCCCGAGTCAATTCATGACTGACCCACTAACCCTTGACCCACTGACTCGTCCGGTCTAGACTCCGGTCTGGGTTTAATTACATTGGAAAAAAGTCTATTACAAGCTGTAGACCAGGCTTAGGCAAGTCCACCACGTAACAGGCCACGCTTGTCAATGGTAGGTAAGGCTAATTTCCACCTCATACACCCACATTAGATTCATTTAAGATCTGTGATAAACTTATGAATATTTCTTTTGCTTCCCAACTCTTGAGTTGAAATGATCGGACCACTGCATGTAAAGTTATAGGAAGCGAGAGGTTAATGAAATTGGACCCTGCTTATTATTAGCCTATTAGCCACTCTGTGCATATATAGGCTCACTGTATTTGAAATTGTTCATTCATATATACTCTATATATATACACCCACCTTGTCCTCTATTATATAACACAAAGTAAAACTCAAAACCAACACATACACATTAGTTGAAAGATATATAGGCATTGAAGAGGCCTCAAAAGCTCCAGCATGGGAAGTGCCTCCATGTTAGCCTCGGTTCCCATGAGAGGTATGTAAAATTAATTCGAATAACTTGATTCATCTTTGTTTGGTATGTTTATATTTATCATTTTCTCTGAACTACTTTGTATGATTTATAAACTGCTATATAATTAAATGATACATATATAACTGTTTCAGAGACATCTTGTAAGATATCAGTAGTCTATTTACTTTTGAAATGCGAGTATTATATATGTCATTCACTTTCAGGCTTGAAGGTAAGGTAGCTCTGCCCAATTGGGGCATGGTTCAAATTGCCTACTAAAGGCAAATCATCATGAAGGTAAGGTAGCTCTGATCTTTTTTTTTTTTTTTTTTTGCCTGAGGTAGCTCTGATCACAGGTGGTGCTAGTGGTATTGGTGAGTATACGGCGAGGCTTTTCTCACAACATGGAGCAAAAGCAGTAATCGCTGATATCCAAGATGACTTAGGCCACCCTGTTTTCAAATCCATCTTTGATTTTTCTTCTTCTTCTTCCTAAGGATTTCTTCTCTACACTGAGCGTGGTGTTGAAGGGTCGGAGAAAAACGTAAATTTGATGATGATTTTGGGACTTTGGTTTGTGTTATTTTTGTCGCAATATTTGTAAATAGAAAGCAGAACCGCAACACGGTGCTCTCACCTCAATTCAGAAACAGAGCATGGAACCTCGACATGAACGCCAGAATCACATCATAATGAACTCAACATTTTCAGCACATTAATATAAATGATCGATCATGTTTAATAGTCCTTCTACGAAATGCGAGATATCTATTGTCTACTCCCTTGAACGATCAAGTTGATATCATAATATATAACACAACAGTACAAAGCAATGCATGATATCTCACAGTCAGCAACACGCTCTAAAGTTCCATTACTTTATTTATTAATTACTCTTATTCCATGCTACGTCTCCTGATGCTCTGCACGCAGTCCAATTAACCTTTAAGCTTGAAGAAGCTCAGCCTAGTTTCTCCTGCAACAAGCAAGGAACAGAGTAGCCTGATGTTAAGGGAACCAGAAAATAATTACATTTTCACAACAGATTCTTAAGCCATAAATAAAAAATAAAGGTTACTATAATCTTTCGTTGTTCAAATTTGCCATTATTTTGGTTTTAGTCTCCTAAATTTTAAATAACAGGGGGAAATGGTCCATGTTGTTGTTAAATTATTATGCAATAATGTTTTCAACGAAATAAAACTTGAGAGCCTCTGATTTAAAATTTATGCTAGGAAAATCAATGTGAAAGTAAAGTTGAGGGACTACAGATTATAGGGGAAATTAATTCTAGATCCTATATAAGGAATATAATAATTAAGAGTAGGTCCATAAAATGGGGTAATTAATTTAAAGTCTCTTAAACATAATTAATATTATTTTTGAAGGGGTGGATTCCACGTTTATTAATAAAAAAAAAAACCCCCAAGCCCCCTTCTCTCCCTCTCCTTGCTCCCATGACCGATGTCTCCTCCCCTGCACGGCGTCCTCTCCCCCACTGCCCCTCCTCTGCCGCCACCCTCCGACTCGGGAACGATAAGAAATATCATTTTTTTTATTTTTTTCATTTTGGGAATTTATTTTTTGGCGTTTTTTACTGGAGTAGTTTACACATGCTTTCCCAGATAAATAAAGGAGAAAGAGGTGATGCAGCATGTGTAACCATGAGGGTGTGGGGAGGCAAGATCGTGTCATATAACATTTCTAATCTTATATAATGATCAAGTGTGTACGACTTCATGGGTTGATGATTTGGTTCTGCAGATTGGTAGGGATAATCATCAAGGGCAAATGGAAATGTGATACTTGAAGAAGACGATGAAATAGAAACAGGGGGATCATATAATGGCTTGGAAGCTTCATCATAAACTGTCTCAATGCTCGGCTCATCAACACCATTAGTGAATCTATTAATCTCTCAGAAACAGAGACCTTTTTTGGGTGTTGAGTGCAGAGAAAAGAGATGTATGATGAAGAAGATGATCATAATGAATAGAGTACGAGAGTTTGAAACTTTCTCAGGACACTGATTTAACAGAGTTGAAGAATTTTGAAAAAAAGATGGAATTTATTTAAAACAGAGCAAAAGGTATGTCCTTGGACCTAGAATTAATTTCCCCAAGATTATATCTGTTTATGCTAAAAACTGGATTAAAGTATTTTAGTGCAAAGTAAAGGATTTTATTGATAATATGGGTCACCGGCAACGGTGGATACAAGAGTTTCTGGACTAAATTGAATACAACAAGCTGAATAGAACAAGAGTTTGCAATGAGGTGAGCCAAGAGAGTGTTTTGAATGATCAATGTGTTCTCCCTGAGCTCGTGAGTCTTTTTGACGCTGCTCCAGCTCGTTATATGCACTTCAGGAGGCTTGGTCGCCCCCGAAAATGTCGGCGATTATTGTGGGTTGGTGGACGTTGGAGGGCGACTATCTAGGTCAGTTAGCAACTTCCTCTGAGTCGTCCGGGTTGTGGCGTCGTGCTGTGTCAACCATTTTGAATTTGAACCCATGTGGTCAGCCGTGGACTCTGAGATGATGCGTTTTGGAGTTACTGGGCTTGCTGTCTTGTTGGCAGGCCCAAAGAGCGAAATATGGTCCAACAATATCAACCCTTAAAATTAAAACAGCAGAAGCATTTAAAGATTAATTTATTGTATGGTGACTTCTCAAAAACCCTTATTAGTAGCGGAAGGTTATACTCCTCTGATCTTATTTATAAGTCACTTCCTACATATTTCATACATACCAAGGAAAACCCTAACACTTATTAATTTTTCATTAAAATTCAACAAATTTTCAACTTTACCCATATTTAATATCTACTATACAACATGAAAATAAAGTCAACATATAATAAATGAAGGGTAAACTTGTACATTTACACTAAATATTTAATGAGGTGACTTACATATAGGACTTCTATAGATAGGACTAGAGGGGTAGATATTTATTTTCATTCTATAATAATCATGCACAACATTACATTGACAATTTTCATATATTTATAGCTAAATCTCACAACCACTCAATTTTCAAAACGTAAGTCTGTGAGTTGCAAGTTTTTCTTGTGGTATTATACCAGCACAATGCATTATTTAAGTTGATTTAACTACTTAAATGATAATAATAAAAAAAACTCATAAGCTTGACAATTTGTTTATAAGATATAATACCACATAATTATGAGTAACATTAAGTACTAAATATGCAGAAGTTATTTAAAAGCACAAATATATAGAGTAGACTAATTAATAGTAGGTGTGCAAAATGTGAAAGCAAGAATAAAGATATAACAAAGTACTATTAATTACCAGATAATTTCTAAACCACCTACTGCACTTTGTCGCATTCAGTACAACCGCAACACAAATAGTATCGGTAATACTGTTTAGGAACTTGAAATACGCCTGCCTCCAGGAGAGATTAAAAAGAATTGGCCCGAAAATTCCCCAAAATCCAAATATGAATCCAAATGCCATACTCCAATAAAACTCCCTAGAAAGAATTGAATCCTTATTTTCTTGGAATTCAAGTGATTCTTGAGGTTGTTCATCTCCAAGACACTTTATCTCAAGTGGTTTTCCACATAGGCCAAGATTTCCTTCATAGCTGGAGTTATCAAAGCTCTGCAGTTGTGTGCTAGTTGGAATTTTTCCAGAAAGATTGTTATATGACAAATCTAACACTGCAAGGCGGTCGATTTGAGTGAAGCTAGAAGGAATTGGTCCAATGAGGTGGTTTCTAGACAAATCAAGATAATCTAATGATGTTAATCGTCCAATCTCCAAAGGGATTTCTCCATCTAATTGATTTCTTGATAAGTTCAATGATGTCAATTCAACTAACATTCCTAATTCTGGTGGAATTTTTCCAACTAACTTGTTGCTTGAAAGATCAATTCCTTTTAAAAGTAAGTTGTGCTCGAAAATTCGTTCTGTGCCTTTCCACATCAGCAATGCGCTTACGTCATATGAAAATTTCACCTCAGAATTGGTTACATACGTAACTTGCTCAAGATCCAAAGATTCAGAGCTCTTTATAGACATTTGTATAAAGTTTTTGAAGCATTGGGGTATTTCTCCAGATAGATTGTTGAGAGAGAGATCCAAGAAATGAAGGTTGGGCAAATAACATACAAGAGTTGACAAACTTCCGGAAATATTATTATCTCGCAAGATTAAAATTTTCAACTCATGTAATTGAATTACAGTCCATGAAGATAAATGTTCAGAGATCTTGTTTTCCCCTGCATCTAGTAACGCTAATTTTGAGCAATTTTTCAAAGAAATAAGCAAATCTCCACTAAACTCATTGTTTCTCAATATCAAGGCACTTAGACTTTGTAGAGAACCAATAGAAGCAGGAAATTCTCCAGAAAAATGATTATCGCTCAAGTCTATTAGGACTAGCGATTGGAAATGACTCCAACAATCAGGAAGTTGTCCAAAGAATTGATTATAAGATAAATCTAATATAACCAATTGTTGAGTTGACCCATTTGTACCTGCACATAAAAATTCTTGAAGCTCTGAAAAATTATTGTTCGACAGGACAAGGGCTTCTGCCTTTTGTAAGAATCTTGGAAGTGAGCCTTCAAACTGATTTGAAGCCAAAGATATAATTGGGTATTCAGTGAATTGTATGGCAACATCGGGTATTGAACCGGAAAAGTTATTGCATGAAATATTCAGGTTTATTAGCTTTGGTTTCAACAAAACCCAAAACCACTCTGGAATAGAACCTGAAATTCCAGTATTAGAAATATCAAGTTCTGTGAAATTATTTTGAGTTTGCAACCACTCGGGAAACTCAGGACCCAACTTGCAAGACCTCACATAGATGGCTTCTAGTTGAAATGGTGGGACCCAATTGTGGCTAAATCTCAAAGTTAATGAGTTGTCAGAGAGGTCTAAAAATTTTAAGTTGTGAAGATTAGCAAGATGGGAGGTTGTGAGAATGCCTTTTAAGGAGTTTGAATGAACATCCAAAGACACCAATGAAGAGGGAAATGAAAAATCTTTAGGTATCGTCCAATTCAAGAAATTTCCTGAGATGTCAAAGTTCTTTAAAGATGGGAACATGGAAAGGCCATCAAGTGTGCCAGTGATTTGATTAGACCCAAGGTCTAGATTCTCAAGAGAATTCATCATCCTAGCAAATTCAAAAGGGATGGGACTCTCTAGGCGGTTCCAATGAAGATTAAGATCAACTAGGTTAGTGCTAATATTTAAGATCCAACGAAATATTGTAGATGACTTGAAATTATTCCTCGACATATCCAATTTAGAAAGATAAGAGGTTCTGAAATTTAATGAGGGTAAAGAGAGAATATACTCATCTGAAAGATCATTTCTGGGGAGCATTAATTCTTTCAAGTTGGGTAGCTTTGAAATCATTTGCAACCACTTGTGAGAATATTTGAGATCAGTTATATCCCCCAACTTTAGATGGGTCAGAGTAGTAAGATTAGACAGCCACTCATGTCCCGTACCATTTTCTTGATCAATTTTGAGAGAACCTGCGTAGCTAAGCAAAAGTTTTTGCAAGTTGGAAAGCTTTCCAAGTCGATAAGGTATTGATCCTACAAACGTATTATAAGAAAGATCAAGATGTTGCAATTGTGTGATATCTCCAAACTGATAAGGTATTAATCCTATAAAATTATTTCCCGAAAGATCAATATGTTGCAATTGCACGAGACTTCCAAGTTGACAAGGAATTTCTCCTCCAAGATTATTGTTTGAGAGATCAAGATGGTGCAGCTGCAGAAGATTTTCAAGTTGATAAGGTATTACTCCTCTAAGATTTAAATTCCATGAGAGATTAAGATATTGCAATTGCGAGAGATTTCCCAATTGACGTGGTATTGGTCCTTCAGCCCAATTCTTAGAGAGGTCGAGATATTGTAAATGTGAAAGAAGCCCAAGTTGTGTTGGAATATTTCCTCCACTTAAACGGCAGTTATGGAGATCAAGGTATGTTAAGTGGGTTAGAGAGCCAAGGAATTGAGGGATGGAGCTATCTTCAAAATAATTGAAACTAAGATTCAAATATGTCAAGTATTGTAGCTCCATCAGTGATGCATGGATCTCACCTTTCAAGGGGAAATCTGGAAAATCAGAAGGAAGGTGAAGCTTAATGACATGGCCAGTTTGGTTGTTGCAGACAACACCCTCCCACTCACAGCAATTTCTCTTATTGTGGCGTTTGGTACCCCATGAAGACCATCTGACAAGGGAAGAGCCATCCCCATGAGCAGCCTTAAAGCGAAGCAAGGCTTCCCTCTCCTTCTCTATGCATTCAACCTCTGCACCTTTGGCTCTCCAACATTTAGGAGCAAAGAGCCTAATCTCAAACACTACTATCGCTAATACAAGCATTCTAAGAAAACCCATCAGCATCATCCCTATTCCTTTCACTAGTGAATCTCTGGGTTGATCGTGCTAGAGACAATACTGTTGCTTCAGGTACTGACTCTTTTAGTATTTATTGAGATGATCTCTTAGAACATGTGATTTTTAGACGGTTAAATTAACAAAAAATTAAGAATTTTGACTCGTAATAAAACATACGGAGGCATGGCCAGGATTAATCTGCACGAATTGTTGGTTGTGGATTAGAGTCCAGAAAAAAGGGTTGAATCAGTCAGTTAAGGCTCAAAAATATAAAGGCCACGTTTTACCCTTCAGATTGAAAGTTGTCCTAAAACAGCTAGCCCTAATGAACCGATGGCTTAAAAGGTCCGGCTCTTTTAAGCCCTTTTATTTTATTTTAAAAAAATATTGCTTATATGATACTTAAATTTTATATTATTAATAATTTTTCAAATAATTTAGGATTTTTATATGGTTTCTTAATTTAAAATATACACCGTACATAGTGATATTCCCCTGAAAATAGTTAAGTTTTGCTTAAATTATTGTCTTACGGTTTCACTCATCATGTGAAATAAATTCTTATATGTATATAACAATAAGGATTGTTTCTTCATCAAGGTCAAAAAAAGGGATTGTTTCTTCACAAAAATTAAATGATAAATCTACTATCATGTGGCTTTTAGAAATAATTTTTACATAAGAGCAAGTGTCTATAAGTAAAGTTTTGAAATGTTGAAATTTTCATATTATTGTTTTAATTTTTATTGGAATTTAATTTCAAAAATATTTACATCTTAAATTAGGAATTTATTGTTTTAACTTCGTTTCTTAAAAAAATATTAAAAAGCAAGTGTTTTTAGTTAAATAGGCTTATAACCTGTAGGCCCGGCCTTGGCCCGCAAGTCTAAGGGCCGGCCTTCACAATTTGTGGTGTTATTAGAAGTCAAGCCTAAACAAGCTACCCCGTTTAGACCCAAGTTCATGAAAAGCCGGGCCCGACCTCCCACGGTGGATGATGGCTTCCTGTAAATCGTAGTCAGACTTTTCTCAAATATGATTTTCGTTGTGTTCAAAAAGTTGTTTAAAAATATGGCAAAGAAAAGTATAATCTGATACTTAGAGCAAATGGCCACGGTCAATATTCAGCAACTATCATCTTCAGTCTAATTTAATTTCCATTCAATCTGAAACACGGCAAAGAAAAGTATGCATTTACGTTTCCAAGTTTTCAATATTAACTATCATCTACACTCTAATTTCAAATCAATGCAGTTTGGTGGAAAACTCCATTCAACTACATACACGAATCAAGAAGGAAACCTATTTCTTCTGTAGTTCTAATTTATAGAATAGAGAGTGAAAGCTTAAATTGGTCATATGTACAAGTCATGTTATTAACTTTTGTGTGTGAATGTACAATACTACCTTTTATTTATTATATGTAGACTTTATTACTTAAGTGATTAAGTAGCTATTAAATATGGGTAACGTCATAAAGATGTCAAATTTTAAAATAAAATTAATGAGGTTGATTTTTTTTTTTTTTTGTCTGTATAAACTATGCTAGAAATGCCTTATAAATAGAATTAAAGGAGTATAAAAAAATAATTGAAAAGGCTAAATTATACAAAACTCCCCCCAAAAACTTTGGATAAGTTGCATATAATAACTCCTATGACATTTCAATGTTTAAATCCAACCCTTTGATCTTTTCATTTTTTACCATCAATCCCTTGTCATTAGTTTACCGTTAACTTTTTAACGGAGTTTGCCACGTAATATTGATATAAGACACATCACATCCCATAAGGTATATGTAACATTCTAATTTTTAGCACTTCTAATAATTGGTTTAATTTGACATAAAGTATATACTTGACGTATAAAATGATTTGGAAGAGATATTATTTTAAAATTTGTTCCACAACAATAAATGGTATGCATATATAAGAGGAAACATTCTCTTCATAATTGGCTTCAAAACACAGTTTACGTATATGGGTTAATAAAAAGATATACATTTTAAGTTATGAATAGAAAATCTGTGATTTCAAATGATGGAGGTTGGTTGTGGTTATTTGTTAATTTCCAAATGTATTATAAAGTAAGTTGTATAAATTTTTTATTATTTCAAAATACCTTGAAGGGTGAAATTTTATATTAAGTAAACACGAATTTTTTATTAAGTGTATAAACTGTCACAAACAAGTGCTTAAATTGACATGAATAAGTGGTTAAACTGTCGTGAAAAAGTGCTTAAACTGTCACGAACAAGTTCTTAAAATAACTAAGTGCTTAAAGTTTCGCCAACAAGTGTTTAAACTATCACGAACAAGTGGTTAAATTGTCACGAACAAGTACTTAAATTAACACAAACAAGTGGTTAAACTGTCGTGAATAAGAGTTTAAACTACCAGCCACTTATCCAAATCTTGCCCAACTTTCAACTTAGATGACTTTACAAAACGCAAAATATATGGATCAAGTAAACATCACAAAGAGAGGCAAAATTCTCTTACCACAGATTTAACTCAATTGCATTATTAGGACTCAAATCTGAAAACTTAAAGTTAATCTAGTACAACTCCCACCAATTATAATCTTGCACCAAACGCTAAGCGGTTCCAAACCTCTCTCTTAATGGGACCGACCTAGCTCTTAAGGAAGCTGAATGATCCCGCCACTTGTACAGCTTTTATCCTTTTATTTTCATAACGGTGAAATGAAATCTCAACAATGACAAATCTTTAATTTGTAATGCTTTTATATACCAAAATTGAGGTAATTAATGTGATTGTGATGCATAATTAGTCCAGTTGTGCTTAATAAAAATCTTAGACTCTTAGACTCTTAGATGAAATTAGCATAAGATTAAGATTTTTTTGCCATATTAATTTGCATTAATTGATCTAGAGGGTTATTTAATCCTTGTTCTCTATTATTTCTACTTGTAGGGTCAGTTAAAGACCAAATATTGTGGAGTTCGGATGAAGAGAGGCCAAATGAAGAGGCCACAGTGAACCTAGTTGAAAAGGGGCAAAGAACATCCACAGCGAGTGCACGAATTCTGCAACTATCAGACTCGAATTCTGGGCTTCAAATCAGGTCAAACTCGATATTTACTCCCAAGACCCGGCTCAGAACACTTAAACACAGAAATTGGAAGGCATTAGGTCAGATTTGAATCAACCCTATCCCTAGCTCTCTCATTTTTTTTCTCATCTTCCACTCTTCTATTCTTCCATTTTTCTTTCCTCCAAATCATGGCAACCACTTCCTCCTTCCTTGTTGCTGACTTCCTCATGAAGAGTAGTAGTCAGGCTCCTCCATTCTTAATGGAGGAAGCTAAGGGATGAGCTTGGAGTATATTTAGGGCAATCTTAGTTCTAATCCTTCTTCCTCTTGTTGTACTTATGCTTTTCTAGGGTTCTAGGAGTATATTTATGGCATTTGGTTGTGTTCTTTATTTCTATATGATGCATAAGGGTTAAAAACTATTTTATGTTGTTTCTTTCTTGTTGAATGCTTGATATTGTGCGACATTAACTTTGAGTTTAATGAAATTTATGGGTTCATGATTTTGTTATTCTCTTGGTGAATATTTTGTGCTAATTCAAGGTGGCTTTGTTGGTGGATTAAAGATGTTAAATGATTTGCATGAATGAAATAGTATAGGAAATTAATTAATTATGTTTAGACATTGGATAGTCACTCATTTTAACCTTAGTTCTTGTTTGGGTGGCCATCAATGAATTAGGGCTAATTGAGAAATTAAGTGCAATTATAAGGTACCCCAAGTTGTGGATTTTTAAAGTCTTGCATGATTAATTAGTTATCGATTTTGAGCTTAATCAACTTAAGTTAAATTAAGTAATGTGCGAGGTTCTAGCATTAATTAAGTTAACATTAGCCTAACCTAGAGGGGTTCCTCTAGGGTTCTGTTAATCTCTTGGAATTCATGTCTTTTGGCACAATTTTAATTGGATTTTATATATTCTTGGAGCATTTGTACATATTTTGGATGCTCAAAGATAGAAAAGTTGGCATGATGTTTTTGATTGCAATTTGTGCTAAATTTTGCTTATTTTGGGATTTCCTCTTTGTTTAATATGAGCTCATTAAATTTATTATTGTGCAAGAGGTGTTTCAGGAAAGAGAATTAGAGCTAAGGCATTTGGGAAATCAAAGATGAGAAAAATGATGGCTAATCATGGATAGACCACTTTATTGTAAGAGAAGAAATCAAATTTTCCATATGCAAACTGAGCCGCAGCTCAAAATATTGGCCGCAGCTCATCCGCAGCTCAATTCTGGACAGAGGAAAACTGGGCCGCAGCTCAGTTTCTCAACCGCAGCTCATCCGCGGCTCAGTCGCGCAGCAAAACGCACAGCATTACTTTGACGCGGAAATGAAGGTTTAAAGGTTGGAAAACGAAGGAAAACGCGGATTCTTGACTTTCTGGGCAGCTTGGGAGTATTTTGGGGTGCTAGGGCTTGGTTTTTGAAGAGAAGGAAGCAAGGATTGGGCTTTTGAAGATATTTGGAGCTTAATTTCTTTGGTTTTTCTTCTTCATCTTCCTTCCCTCTCTTGTTTTATGTTATGGCTGCATTTTCTCTTTGGATTTGTAGTTTTTCATTAACTATGAGTAGCTAAACTTGTTATCTAGGATTATTTTGAACCCTTGTATGGATTAACTCTCTAATACTCCTCTCCTTTTGTGATTAATGGTATATATGTGTTTATTTTACTCTTTGCTTAATGCTTCTATATGCTTGATCACCATTTAGATGTTTTGTTCATTTGATTGAAGCTTGAGAGAGCTAGGTTAAATGTAGAACTTGGGTGAAATTGTGCAAGAACTTGAAATTTGCTTGATGAATGGATGGTTTTGTTGGTAAGATAGAGATATACTTATTAACCTTGCATAGCCACATTAGGGTTGTAATTTGGAAATTGGGTTTTATTAATTGTAACAAGAGATTGAGCAATTAATGAAATGAGACACTTGTTTTTGACTTGAGAAAGCTTTTACAAGTATATTTTGAACCCTAGGCTAATACATGTATATTTATTGAAAGCATTTGTGAGAGGAGGTTATTTAGAGGTTATGAAATACAAGGGGGATAAATAATCCTAGGCTCCATTTTATCCTTTAAGTCAAAGAATCATTTGTGGTTATCAACTCTTATTTTCAAAAGCATTTTTCTATTAGTTAATTCTCCAACCAAAACTTGCTTTAGCTCAACTTAATTGAACTCACTAAGCCTTCTGTTTGATCGCATTTGTAAACAAATCCTCGTGGGAACGATACTCTCTTATCACTTTATTACTTGGCACGACCCGTGCACTTGCGGTGCGAACAGGTTCTTTTAAAAATGAACAAGAAGCTCCCTAAAATTCTTTTGAAGCAATGAGTCTCAAAGCTTTCACTTATCAAGAATGATTTTATCCTATTTTAATCCAAATCTTCCTTTTGTCCAATTTTAAATTTCGATTTTGAACATACCACACTCTTTACACAAAATTTCATACAAAATAATTAACACCATACTTTGTACCCGTCTTAGACAAGTTTGTATTTAATCATTAGAAATCATATTATATTTAAGGCTCATCAAGAAAACGATACCCAGAGGATAGCTTTCACTATCCCTTTATTCTAATTTTTTTGAAAGACGGATCTAAAAACATGCTACATGGTACACGCAATGACGGTGCTATTCAACCAACCATATTTTTCCTATGCAACAATGACTTTACATCTACAATCTCACCAAATTTTAGTTTGTCCTTTTCCCCTTTCTCAAGGCTGGGTGCGAGAAATCATATTAAATTCTAGATAAGAGATCTCATCATGAATGAGGGAGAGAGAAAAGGAAAAAGTCCAATAGGCACTAAAAGCCATTATATTAAATAATAAATCATCGCTGCTGACATCATCATATATAAAGTTACATAACAACAGATTAAAAAAAAGAAAGAAAGAAAACTTATAGGGAAAAAGACAAAAAAATCCCTTTGAATATGTTAAAGGACAAATCAGTCACTCAGCATTTGGAAATCCCATATCAGGCTTTGGGGACGAATCTGGTATTTTGAAATGTTACTAAAAGACCTTTTTACCCCCATACAAGTCAAAGGTCTCTTCCATGTTTCTCTCTCTCTTTCTCCTGTTGCTTCTCACTCTCATCCCTTTCATCTCAAGAGCTTGTCTTCCTCACCAGCGTCAAAGAGTAGGTTCGACCAGTCGACGTTCATCATCAACACCTCTGTTTTCCTTCTTTCTTGATTCTTCATGCTTGCAAAACAAGGGGAGAGATTGGTGATTGCAACCCCATCGCTGTAGGACAACCCAGTTAGGGCTTCTTCTCTGAACGAAGCATCTCAATCAAAGCAGAGGTACCCCACTAATTCTACATGTTGGCTTCTTTATCAAAATGGTTTTTTGTTTTGTTTTGTTTTCGTTTCTAATAATAATAATCGAAGCGCCAAGTTTCAATCATCTGTTTTTCTTGGGTTGAGGTAAGGGTTGGTTTTGGTTTATTAGGTTCTGGATTTCCGATGTTCCTTTCTCATATGTTGACGTAATTAGTTAATGGATGTTTCCCTCCTAATTGTTAATGAAAATATATCAATGTTTTCCAGTTTGAGATTTAGTGTGATCTCGGCATCTGCTTCAAATTTATTCATTGCATTTTGTGGGAGTTTGAGGGTTTATTTATTTATTTTGCCTATTTGAATATCTTTAATCTCTGATTGGTGTGCAGGAGGAAGAGAAAGTAGGATCAACCTACAGAAACGTTGGTAGCAGCTAGTATAGTGGCTCCTGGAGTGCTCTAGTAACTGGGGTGGCATTTTCAGGTGCAACTTCAGTTACTGGAAATCTTTGATAAATCCGCTAGTAGCTAGTTGTGCAACCTTGCCTCAGGTATTACAGGAACCTTCAGTTCAGCTACAAGCTGCTGCAGCGGTCCAAAAACCAAATCAAGTAAGAACTTATTCTGGGTGTCATTTTATGATGTTTGCAAATATCCTTCATTTATCAAACTTCCTGCGTCTCCCATTTATTCTGTGAGAAAGGGCATGTGGTGTTTGCCGTTCAAGCTCACATTAGATTCATCCCTGAGTAACTGTTATAAGAATTTGCATTACATGATTGGACATTATTGGTTTATGTTTCTAAGTGTTAAGTAATTATTATAGATGTTCAAATCATGTCTAGGATATATTGTGGGTAAGAGATACAGTGTTGAAAGATTGGTGGGCTTTAATATTGGAATTAGAAATTTATCTAAGACTTTCTTTTTGATACTCTCAAGAATGGAAGAGGAATTTAGTTTGTTTATACTTATAAGCACTCATTTAGGACGACCAAAATGATTGGTAGTTGCTAGAGAATTTACAGATTTAAAAGTAAAACAGTTTGGAGTGGTTATGAGAATTATACAGAGCTAGAAACTTGTGATAAGTTGCTATTTTGAAGTATTAAATGATGATCTAATAACCATTACAGAAGCTGGGGAAACTTTTCAGATTTCACGAATGTAGGAATTTTCTTAGAGGTGTTGAAGTGTTGAATGACAAAAGGAATTGCTTATAGGGTTCTATAGATGCTGCATTATAGAAATGTTGAAGCATATTCATTTGCATTGAATCTTTGGCAGCTAAATTAGTTTTCATATGCTACAACCCTGTTTATTCATGTTTGCAGTGAATGAAATGTCGTTAATCTAAGGTATCTAGTAAAATCAAAACAATAATATAATTTGGTGCTTTTAATTCACAGTCTCTTGATTTTCAATGTAACCAATTGTATTTTGAACTTGTAATGCAGAGTTTGTTCATCCTGGAGATTGCATTTTGGTTGTTGGAATTCTGAGTTTGACAAAAAGGCTTCAAAAGAAGGAATTAGGCAACCTGGAGTGAAAATTGAGAATTTTCCATACGTGTGTGTATATATATTTTGAAACACAGTCAGTTTGAAGTTTTATGGATTCTCATTTATGGTCGTGTGTAGAAGAGAGAAATTATTTCTTGATAATTTTTTCATTCTAAGGGGCTGTTAGGAGCTGCCGATAGAAGAAAATTTTGGGCTCTTTATACTTTTGTAAGTGACCAGATAAGATAGATTATAGATTGGATTTGTTACTTATAATTTACAATTTCTGAATAGCGATTAACAACTTACAAGCGTTAACAATTTCTTCATAGACATTAACAACTTCTTCGTAGTCATTAACAAGGTTGACATAGAGATTAACAAAATACTTCATAATTGCTTTTCGCAATGTGAATATGAGATGGAAACACATTGCTGTCAGCGTTAACAACTTCATTATACAAATTAACAATATTGGCGTAGCGATTAACAATTTTCATATTTGCTTTTCGCAATGTGACTGAGATGGAAACACATTGCTGTTAGCGTTAACAACTTCTTCGTTGATATTAACAACCTTATCATACATATTAACAATATTTCATGTTTGCTGTTGCGAATGTCCAAGTGAAATTAAACTTCATTCTTAATAACACACTACATTTATGGAAAATCACAATCACCCCAAAAGTAGCAACATTAAACCACATGTTTCATTGACATATAGTTTTTTTACATATTCAATGATAAATAAACATTAAAATCATCATGTCACTTAATGTTTCCTTGTCACTAAACAACAAAAATGGTCATTTACAATTTTCTATCATAGTATTTTGAAAATAGTAAGCATAGTGCCACAACCACATTGCGAAAAATAAATATGAAAGTTCTTAATCGCTACACCAATCTTGTTAATTCCTATGATGAAGTTGTTAATGCTTACGAAGAAGTTTTTAACGCTTGGACCTTACATCTCATTCACAGTGCCATAAAAAAAAAGATAAGTTGTTAATCACAAATTAGACCTTGTTAATTCCTATGATAAAGTTGTTAATGCTTACGAAAAAGTTGTTAACGCTTGGACCTAACATCTCATTCACAGTGCCATCAACAAAGTCATAAGTTGTTAATCGCAAACCATACAATTTTAATTCCTATAATGAAGTTGTTAATGCTTACAAAAAAGTTGTTAACGCTTTAACCTAACATCTCATTCACAGTGCCAACAACAAAGTCATAAGTTGTTAATCACAAATCAAACCTTGTTAATTCCTATGATAAAGTTGTGAATGCTTACGAAAGAATTGTGAAAAATTGTTTGTTTTTTAATAAATATATTCAAAGAGACCTGTGATTAGACCACCAAAATTTGCCAAATGAAACATGCAAAAAAGAGAACTTTGTCCCATACTTCATTCAATACATATTGTCCAATTAAACAAAAGAGACATTTGTTCAGCCTTTCATACAACATACCAAAAGGAAACTTTGTCTCATACTCCATGAAACATACAAAAAGTGGAATGCTTACAACTTATCAAATTGTCTCAAAACATGTTAATTTCAAAATAACTACAAATTCAAGTCCTAGAGTAACATCGAGTGTAGTCCATCTGCAATAAGCCATGATCCTTATACCATTGATTTCTATACAAATTCAGCTTGGTTTGTATAGGATTTGGACTAATATCTTTATCAGAAGAAGTACTATTTTCTCCTTCAAGCTGCACTTTATGTGAACATTGCCCTTCTTCAATTGTCATACTTCAACCAATGAAAAAGGGGTAGATCCTAGAATGAAACAATCAAATCACAACAAACGATTTTAATAGGCACCCCAAAAGCCAGTATAAACAATGCTTCCAAAGAGAATCCATCTTTTACATTAAGCTATGGTATGTGCCAAAAAATATACTTTTGCCACAAGATAAACAAATCAACCAGAATTTGAAAGGAATGAACAAAATATCACCAAAAGAAACATCCAATCATCTGTGATATCTTATCAACTAATTGTCTTGTTCAAATAATGGCCAACAGTATAATATAGTACAAATTAGGAAAAATAAGGACGTACTCCCTCTAGTCTTGATTATAAGAAAAAAATTCACTAAGAATAAGAAAACTAGTCTTCCTTGTTAAACGTGTCACAAATTGGACTTTTTCACCGTAAAATAACCCAAACTTTGTACTTTGCATTTATTAATTCTTCAAACTACTCCCAATTTAAGGAGGGGTATATCTAGAATAATGCAATTAATGCACCTCTTAGTTTTTTATAATCTAAACCAAAATAATTTCAATAATTCCACAAAGTTTCTCTTATATTCATGACTGAAAGTGGTAACATCACCATGTAACAAATGCATACCTTGCTTCATTGGTCATTGGCGCACTGATTCCATCGCTCTGTTTTTTATTGTCAATGGTTTTTGACTTATTTGCTTGGCTAGAAGAATTAGAAGACTTGCCCTGTCCTTATTGACAAGACTTGATTGGTGATGAATATCACAATCTTGAAAGCTTCCATTGTCATCCACAGGTTCCTCAGAAGTGACAGCCAACTTTTCACAAGATGATAGCTTAATCTTCTTCCTAAATAAAAAACAATGAGATCAAATCAACAACCGTGTTACTGTTTAAACTTCACAAAAACTATGCTTTAGCACTGAAGTTTGCAAACAAGAAAGAAAAAGCCTTAACAACTTTATGTTCCAGCCATTAAAACAAGTTTGACAGGACTCAGAATCATAGGTGTTAGAATCTTAAGTTTTGATGAGGACTGGACCCATAGATAACATAAGTAAAGTGAACAGATAGCGTATAACTTAGTCTGGAATAAATTGCGATAAGAATCACACTAAGTAAAAGAGTGTAGGTTACCTTAACATTGAATAAGTAAAATCTTATAGGTAACAGATACTCTATCGCTAAGCTAAGAGCCTATCGCTAACAGATGGAAAGATAAGGATAACATTAGCTAATGATGACTTAGCAATAATCTGAAGAAGAGACAATACCTCTATCGCTAAGGCCTTCTCTATCGCTAATATAAAGAATTGAGCTAACCTAAGCAAAGAACAATAGATCACTATCGCTAAGCTCTATCACTATCGCTAAGACCCCATAGTTAACATGGATAACAGAGTCAGATCAGCTAGCAAAGATAACTAGTGATAATGAGATTAGCTATCGATAACAGAACACTTGAGATAACATGACATTCAGATAAGCTAACACATTGGGCTAATGAAATCAACTAGCGATAACATAGTCACTAGCGATAACGAGATTACTTATCGATAACAAAATACTTGTTGAAATAACTTGGACATTCTGATAGTTGATACATTTTAACTTGGACATTCTGATAGTTGATACATTGTCTGTAAACATTGAGCTAATGAATTTCACTAGCGATAACACCTACTGTGCTTCACATGAATACTTGTTTAACTAACGGCTAAGTGCAGGACTCACACTATTGTACTAGCGATAGCCAAAGGAGCTAGCGCTACTGATAAAGCTGCTATGCAAGTACAATGTTGCAAGTGATCGTTACTCACAGACTCTGTTTCTCTTAGCTTACTCTCTGCAAGAATTAAATGAAACAAGAGAAGAAAGTTGACTAAGATGGAGAACATCATTTATTGCCAATGGCTAAGAGCTCTCAACGAACATATTCAAACGGACTCATGAAGCTGAAAGAGAAGGCAAGCTGTGAAGAGATATAAATACCAAGACTTAAGCATTTATGAAGCAGAGAACAAACGGACGAACTTACATTCATTATTCTTATCTACTCTCTGCTCAAAGCTTTTATTACCCTTAGTGAGATTATTTGTACTTCAGTGTTTATCAAAATCTGTTCATTAAGTGAACTCATTTATTGAAATCCTCTACTGTTGAGGTTGTTCTAAAGTCCGAGACTTTAGAACAGGGTTGTATTCTTACAACTTGTAAGGGGGAGCGTTTAGAGGAAGTCTAAAGCTTTGTTTTGTAAAGGTTGGCAGGTGAACCTGTGTTGTAAAACCTGTGGTATAGTGGAACCCAACGAGGAGTTGGAAAACTGGACGTAGGCAGTGTTTAGCCGAACCAGTATAAAGGATTGTCTTTGTGTTTATGTTTATTTTGAAAAGCACAATTCACCGCCTCCTCTTGTGCGGTTTGCCATTCATATTTGGTATCAGAGCTAGGTCTTCTCTTTTTGATTCCAACGAGTCTGAGAAGCAAAGATCAAAATGGCATCATACGAGAATATCTTGCCTGAAGGAAGCTCCATTAACAAACCCCCTAGTTTTGATGGGAAGCATTATACTTTCTGGAAACTCAAAATGAAGATATACATCAAAGCAAATGGGTATAGGTTATGGAAAATTATAGAAGAAGGGGATATTGTGCCTACAAGTATCTTAGGCAATCCAAAGAGCGAAAATGAATATACTCATGAAGACATTGCTGATCTCGAGTTGAATAGCAAGGCAATTCTCATGATCCAAAGTGCTCTTAGCCAGACTAAGTTCTTCAGAATTAGCCACTTAAACACTGCTAAAGAAATGTGGGAAGCTCTGCAGATTGCTCATGAAGGAACTTCTGGAGTAAAAGACAAGAGTGGAAATGCTTGTTGAGGAATTCCACAAGTTTGAAATGATTGAAGGAGAAAAGATAAGACATCTGGAGATCAGATTCACTAATCTCATCAATAATCTTGCTGCACTAGGAAGAAAAATTCTAGAGAAGGAACAAGTCAGCAAGATTCTGAAAGTGTTAAAGAGTGATTGGCTTATGAAGGTTACCGCCATTCAAGAAATGCAAGGTGAATCAACCAAGTCCATCACTACCTTGTTTGGTAGCCTTACTGAATATGAGCCAACTCTGATAGCTCAAAGAGAAGTTCAAGGAAATCCTAGAAAGAAGTCTCTCGCCCTTGCTGTATCTGAAAGAGATCAAGTTGATAGTGATGATGAAGATGAAGATCTCGATGATGAAGATAGGACTCTCATGGTCAGAAAATTTAAGAAATTCTTCAGGAGAAGATGAAGGTTTTAAAAGGGTGGTCAGAGCTTCAGAAAAGATTCTTAGAAAAAGAAAGCTCCTATGTGTTTTGAATGCAAGAAGCCTGGTCACTTTAAAGCAGAGTGCCTAAGTCTTCAAAGATTCAAGGAAAAGGAGAAAAAGAAGTCCTTTGGAAAGAAGAAAGCATATGTATCATCCATCAGGGGTGATAGCTCAGATGAGGAAGCTAAGCGACACTGAGGTATATGATTCTGAACCTACTTACTCTGAACTTCAAAGCATGTAAAATGAGATGCATACTGAATTAACTAAGCTTGCTAAAGAAGTTGTAGGTTTGATAAAAGAGAACAAGGAACTTAAGAAAAATATTTCTTCTTCTACATCAAAAGTTCCTTCTGCACTATCGATAGAAGAAAAGCTATTGCAAGTTTCCAGAGAGGAGCTATCGATAGCTAGTCCTCAATCGATAGCTAATCCTCCAACAAATTCTGACAGTTGTTCTAACTATGAAAAGTTGTTGAAGGAGAAAGAAAAGCTTTCAAATGCCTTAAAAAAGTTTACAAAAGGCTCAGAAATGCTAAACGTAATTTTAAAAGATCAAAAAGCGTTTAGAAACAAAACTGGCATTGGTTATGAATCAAAGCAGAAAGCTTCAAAGAAATATGTAGAACCCAAGGTGAAACCTTACTTAAAATATTTTAGAAAATCTTCTGAATATTCTTCACCATATAGTTTTTGCAATTATTGTAACAAGGGCCATACTCAATCCACCTGCAATCCAAGGAAATATGGAATTGATGGCTCTTATAAGTGGGTTCCTAAAGGAACTCATGTGCCTAAGGTTTTTAGAAACCTAGAGTCCAAAACTAATCCTAAAGGACCCAAGAAAGTTTGGGTACCTAAATCTGTCTAGTTTGTGCAGGTGTGCCTTAAAGCATCCAACAAAGGAAAGTGGTACATTGATAGTAGATGCTCAAGGCATATGACTGGTGACAAGAACAAGTTTAACAATCTAGTGATAAAAGAAGGAGCCAAAGTCAGTTTTGGTGGAAATCAAAGTGGAAAGATCACTGGAGTTGGGGAAGTTGGTCCTGTCAAGGATGTATACCTGGTGGATGGTCTATGCCATAATTTGCTGAGTGTGAGCCAAAGCACTGACCATGGTAACTGGGTAATTTTTAATTCCAATGATGCCTTATTGTTGATAAAAAGGATTTAGATCTAAATAAAACTAATCTTAAGTGTAAGCTAAAAGCAAATAGAAATGGTAACTTATACACTTTAGATTTGTGCCAACAACTTGAAGAAAAATGTTTTATTTCAAATGATGAAACTTGTTGGTTATGGCATAAGAGACTAGCTCATGTGAATTTTACTCAACTTGACAAGCTAGTTAAAAAGGAGCTAGTCATAGAAATTCCTAGTTTTAGAGCTAAGCATGATTTAATTTGTGAATCCTGCCAAAGGGGTAAACAAACAAAGTCTTCATTTAAAACCAAGAAGACAGTTTCCACAAGCAGGCCATTGGAACTAATCCACATGGATTTAGTTGGGCCTGCAAGAGTGAAAAGTCTAGGCGGAAGTCTATACACTCTTGTGGTTGTGGATGACTACTCAAGGTTTACTTGGACAATGTTTCTTTCCTCAAAGCATGAAACTTTTGATGCCTTTTGTGTGCTTGCTAAGAAATTGCAGAATGAAACAGGCACCAAAATTGTTGCAATCAGGACTGATCATGGAGGAGAATTTGAGAACAAGGAGTTCATGGAGCTGTGTGATGAAAGTGGTATTGAACACAACTTCTCTGCCCCACGTACTCCTCAACAAAATGGTGTTGTGGAGAAGAAGAATAGAGTGCTCACAGAAATGGCAAGGAGCATGCTCAATGAGAAACAAGTGCCTCAAATGTTTTGGGCAGATGAAATGAGCACAGCATGCTACATCTCAAATAGAGCATATATCAGAAAGGGGATGGAGAAAACTCCATATGAGCTCTACAAAGGAAGAAAGCCTAACATCAGTCACCTGAGAATCTTTGGATCCAAGTGCTACATTCACAACAATGGGAAGGTAAACTTAGGTAAATTTGACCCTAAATCTGACATTGGCATATTTATACGATATTCAAATAGGAGTAAAGCATATAAAGTCTATAACAAGAGAACTCAAACTGTTGAAGAATCAATGCATGTAGTATTTATGAAACTCCTCGAGAAAAACAACAATGTGTTGATGAGGATGAAGATTTTTGAAAGGTTTTAAGACATCCACTATCGATAGCCCCAAAGCCATCGATAGTAAATGCTGAAGACAATCAAGTTTCTTCAAACTTTTCAAAACCGCCCCTATCGATAGCCCCAAAGCCATCGATAGTGAATTCTGAGGAAAATGCTGAAGATGACCAAGATGAAGCCAATGAGCCTCAATCTTCCATAAGACATCTTAAGCACCATCCTTTTGAACAAATAATTGGAGAAATGACAAAAGGTGTTAGAACCAGAAGGCAACTACAAAATGAAATAGAATTTTCTGCCTTTATTTCTGAAATTGAACCAACCTTTGTTGATGAAGCTCTTGTTGACTGTGACTGGATAGTTGCAATGCAGGAAGAACTTAATCAATTTAAAAGGAATCAAGTTTGGGATTTAGTACCTAGACCAAGAAATCATCCTATTATTGGTACTAAATGGGTTTTCAAAAACAAACTTGATGAATCTGGTCAAATTGTTAAAAATAAAGCCAGATTAGTTGTCAAAGGGTATAACCAAGAAGAAGGCATTAATTATGAAGAAACTTTTGCTCTAGTTGCAAGAATTGAAGCAATAAGGATTCTTCTAGCTTTTGCATCCATAAAAAATATTAAACTTTATCAAATGGATGTTAAGAGTGCCTTTCTTAATGACTATATCAAAGAAGAGATATATGTTGAACAACCTCCTGGTTTTGAAGAAAACTCTAAGCCTAACCATGTTTACAAACTTAAAAAGGCTCTTTATGGTCTCAAACAAGTACCTAAAACTTGGTATGAGAGGCTTAGCATATTTCTCATTGGAAAAGGTTTTTCTAGAGGAAAATTAGATACTACTCTATTCATCATGCATAAAGATAACACATGCTTATAATTCAAATTTATGTTGATGATATTATTTTTGGTGCTACTAATGAAAAGCTTTGTGAAGAGTTTGCTAAGATGATGCAAGGTGAATTTGAAATGTCAATGATGGGAGAATTAACATTCTTCCTAGGCCTACAAATAAAGCAAAAGAAAGATGGCATCTTCATCTCCCAAGCCAAGTATTGTAAGGAGATTCTCAATAAGTTTGGGATGGAGCAATCTAAAGATGTGGATACTCCCATGAGTACCTCTGCCAGTTTAGATACAGATGTTAAAGGCAAAGTAGTTAGTCAATCTCATTACAGAGGAATTATAGGATCTTTACTTTATCTAACTGCTAGTAGGTCTGATATTCAATTTAGTGTGGGAATGTGTGCTAGATATCAAGCAAATCCTAAAGAATCTCATTTAACCAATGTAAAAAGAATTTTGCGATATTTGCAAGGAACTCAAGAGCTTGGGCTGTGGTATCCCAAGGGAACTCAAGAGTACCTTCTTGCTTATTCTGACTCTGACCATGCAGGTTATAATACAAATAGAAAAAGTACAAGTGGTCAATGTCAATTCATTGGTGGGTTTAGTCTCTTGGACTAGCAAGAAGAAAAATTGTGTCTCTCTTTCATCTACAGAGGCTGAATATATTGCAGCAGCAAGTTGTTGTGCTCAAGTCCTGTGGCTTAAGCATCAACTAAGAGATATGGGTTTGGAATTCCCAGAAGTGCCTATTCTCTGTGACAACACCAGCACAATAAGCTTGGCCAAAAATCCAGTTCATCATTCCAGAACCAAGCATATTGATGTGAGACATCACTTTCTGAGAGATCATATTCAGAAGAAAGATGTCAAGGTGGAATTCATCTCAACAAACTTGCAACTTGCTGATATCTTTACCAAACCTCTTGGGACAGACCAATTTAACTTCATCAGAAGAGAGTTAGGAATGGTAGATCCAAATGAGTTGTAAATATTTCTAACTTATTCTTGATTTGATTTCATTTTACCCTGATAGCTTCTGGGAATTCATGTAATTTCAGATCATTTTCCTTGATTTTTATTCACTCATTGATATATTTATGCATATTTTGTATAATCAAGATAGGGAAATGTTCATTTGAATTTTTTGAATGCACATCATTGTTTACTTGTGCAAATTTTCATCATATTTCTAGTTAGTTTCTTATGGTGTTTTGGTAACTCTTGAAGGAATATTTTGATGCAATGATCAAGTAGTTATACCCTCTCTACCAAGCTTTAAAGACATTTTAGGGGAGAGACAATCATGAAAAAGTCATTATGCAATGAAGAAATAAGGAAGAAAGAGACCCAAGCAGCGCCTAGGCGCTAGAATCAGCGCCTAGGCCATAACCAAATGATGAAACAGAGTATTGAGGCAGAGAGCAGAAGCGCCTAGTGTAACGTCCCAATTTTTATTAGCTTGGAAATTACATTTTATAGACATTAATTTAAAGCATGAGGAAGTTTAAGTATTTGTTGATAATCTTCCCTAAGAATTCTCATAAAACATTAAGAAGAATTTATAATAATTAAGTAGAATTTTGCATGGTATTATTTGCTAAGAAACCCATTTAGTTTAAGATTGGGCTTAGAAAATGGACTAAGACCTTAGCCCATGAGAAATAGTAATTTCTCCTTGTGGAGCCTAGGTTGGCACCACATGTCATGAAGAAGGAAGGAATTATGTTGCAAATAATAAATAAATAAGGAATTGTAAGCATAAAATTATATTAAAGAAAAGAAAGCATGAGTGGAGCATTAGGTAAGGGAAAGAAAAGCAAGAAAAGAAAAGAAAGCATGAGTGAAGCATTAGGTAAAGAAAAGAAAAAGAAAAGAAAGCATGAGTGGAGCATTAGGTAAAGGAAAGAAAAGCAAGAAAAGAAAAGAAAGCATGAGTGGAGCATTAGGTAGGATAAAGTGCAAGAGAAGTCTCAATTCTATTGGGTAATGTGTGAAGTGGCTTGTGGTGATCTTTGTCCTCATTTCCCCTATAAATAGGACCTCTTCCATCCCATTCTACACACCAAAATTCGTAGCCCCAAAGAGAGTGAGAGAAAAAGGAGTGTTCTTAAGTGTTCTTGAGGAGCCTTGAAGGTTGGGACTCCAAGAGAAGTTGTAAAGCTTTAAGGTAGTACTTACTCTCTTACATTTCCAGCATTGTTTCAATATTGTGATGTGGTATTTGGCTGCCTTGATGAATCATGTTTGAAGTGATTATGTATTTCTTATAATGCTATGGCCATATGTTATTATTTAAGAACATAAATGCTCACATGTATAAGTTATTGGTATTGCCATATCTTGTCCAATGTTAAACTTGCTTGGTTGTTTGTTGAGTATTGTGCTGCTGAGATTTTCCCCAAAATCTCACCCCCAAATCTAAACCATTTTAGGAGCAAGTTCATCCAAGGAGAAAGAGAAGAAGATAGCTTAGTCAAGATGAAGATTATGATCTTTGTTTTTGTTGTGCATCCTTGAACTCATGATAAATATGTAATATTGTTGGGATGCCCTGGATTATGTTGCTATTGTGTTCATCTTTTGAATTTATGTATGTATATGGTCATTCTTGGCCGTTAAGAACAAGTTTCAATTCATGCAAATGAAATGCTGTTTTCTGGGTTCCATTCTGTGCAATGTTTATTGATGATATTATTCGAGATAGAAAACGATTGCCTTTAGATTTGTAATTTTTATGTAAAATACTAGACATATAGGGATTTCTGGAAACTCAAAAACGAAGTAAATCGGAGTTATGTAGCTTAAGCTAAAAATCACGCAAGAAGGCCAATATTTCTGGGCGTGAAAACGAAGGCAGGTTGGGAAAATCAAATATCTGTATCACCTGGGTTGATGCATATTATGTTTGATATTTTTCCCAGAAAGAGGACTCTTCAAGCTTTAATGTGGGACTTGAACCAAGTCAAAACCATTTTTCTACAATTAGTTATGAGTTTTCAAAGTTGCTGGAAAAGTTCCGCATTTTCAGCATTTTTCCAGAAATAAAGAAAAGTTTTAAAAGTTGTGGTTTTGATGTTCTAAGTCCCATATGAGCTTGAATATGATTCCCAAAGATTATTAGGCTTGGGAATGAGTCCTAGAAGTAGGTGTTACACCTAGGCGCTAGAATTAGCACCCAGGCGCACATTGCAGAAATCAAAGGCAGAGAAGAAGAGCGCCCAGGCGCTCCAACTAGTGCCTAGGCGCTCCGTCCTGACAGCAAAACGCTATGCTGCGAAAAGTGACGAAATTTTAGGGTTTCTCCAATATAAACCCTCCCACTTCACATTGGCCGACATTCTGGACTTTGGGGGCCTTCTTGGGAGCTTTGTTGTAACACCCCAAATTTTAGAAAATAGGAAATAAGGATTTATTTAAGATATTGGGAAGTCATTTAGAAATTAAAAAGTCTTATAAATAAATTTATTAGGTAAAGATGTATTTCTAATAATTTTAAGATTTATTTTCTTTATTAATTGGGGAAAAACTATTTTGAGGCCCAAATAAATTTATGGGTAAAAAAAATATCTAATCTGATATGAGAATTAATTTTAGGAAATTAATTTTTTTTCAGATAAGGACCAAGCTAAAAATAATGGAAAACTTAAGGATAGGGACTAAATTAAAAGGAACAGAAGTTAAAAGGGCTGAAACGTAATTTTCTCCTTCACACCTTTATAAAATAAAATTTCCCTTCCTTCTTCATTTCTCTCACTCTCTCTCGGTCTCTCTCTCTTTTCTCTCCACTCTCTCCGTCCTCTCTCTGCTTGTTCAGCGATCTCCTCCGACGATAGGAGTGTTTTCCGGCGAAAGGGTGGTCTGATCATGCATGCAATCATAGATTTAGCTTCAGGTGAGTCTGCTCTTTCTCCTTCCATCTTTGTTTTTCGGATTAGAGAGGTTTGAGAGTTGGGCTGTCCGATATAATTTTGGTTTTTGATGATAATCACCGATTAAAGGGAGGAGTCAGTAAGAATTTAAGCTTCTCTGAAACATTTCAGGGTTATACGCATGTTTCTTAGCTCCGATTTGGGTTCTCTGTGTGGAGTTACTGTTCATGGAGAATTTTTCGCAATGTCTTACCTTAATCTAACGAAAAATAGTGATTTAGAAGTACAAAGGAGTATATTAGAGTTGATTTAAGCTATTGCATGTTGCTTTATGCCATATGTTTTGAATTTCGGATTTCAAGCTACCGTGCCCTGTTTTTTGTTGTTGGAGTTTTAAAGTGATTTATGCTTTGGTTTTTATCCTTAACAGCTATGTAATTGTTGAATTGGTTGTTATTGGTAAAATTTGAAGATGACGAAATAATGTGATTATTTATGGTTTGATTCACACTGGTCTCTTAGGTAGCCGGACTTGGGGAATAGTGATATGAGGATTTAATGTGTATTATTGGCTGTATGTGAGTTTTGTGGATTGATTGTTACTGTTATAAAGCCAAATGAAGAGCAAATTTTTATTTATTATTGGGTTGTTTTAGAGAATTCCAAATATGTGGTTTGTGGTTTTAGTATGGATTGGTTCAGATGCTTTAAAGGTGGTATTTGAAGCTTAAAAACTGGTTATAAGTTTCTGTTACATTCAAGCTGCTAACAAATTGAAGTTAGTTGAGTTGGACTAATAATCATAAATGGGACTTACTAGTGACGAGAGCAAGTAATTTTGATTTAAGCATGAATTGAGGGTATGATTACTTGGATTAAATGAGAATTTGAAATAGATAATGTAGATGAAGATATGTAGTCCTGAATTAATCTCCCCATAATGAAATTCTTGAAGCGCAGTAATTTGGGCTGTTATGAAGTATGATAAAAGGTGAGAGGTGGCCTATATGGTATTAATGAGAGATAAGTATGTGTGTGTGTGTGTACGGATGATGACCGAAAGCTGAATCTTGGAGGGAAACATGAGGAACAATAGTAATAATATTTATTCATTGGATCAGGGCTTGTAGTGGCTAATTTTATAACATGCAAATTGATTTGCGATGGGTGGAGAATGGTTGTTGAATCTGAAAAAAAAAAAAAAAAAAGAGTTCCAGAATTAGGGTGATGCTTTGTGACATAGTTTAAGATGTTTAAGAGAATAAAATTTTACTTTGAGGATATTTGGACTTAAAATCAGTTTCAAAGTGCTTATATCTGTGTGTGTGTGTGTGTGTGTGTGTGAGTGCCCAATTAGTGTTGTTTCATGCCACAAAAAGAATATTAAATTAATTTGAAAAAAAAAACAATAGTCTTAATTAATATTTTGAATAGAGAAATTTGAGTATTGTTGCTAACATATCCGTGAGTGAATTGTTCAAGCTTGAAGTGAATTCTTGAATTTCTGCTATGAAGAGAATTAGGCGCTGAAGGTTTGGGATTAAGATGCTCTCTATGATACAGATTGAGATTAGAAGCCAAAGTGGGATTAGTATTTTTTTTATGTGATACTATTCAAGGTAGTTGGTATAAAATCTGATTTTTGAAGAGGAAATATATATAGTTGCTTTTAAGGATATTAGATTCAGTGTATGTGTTAAATTCACAAATGATTAACAAGTGTTTAAGGCTAAAAGCTGTAAGACATCTTATAATAAAGATTTAAAGTTTAGAACAAGGTTTTAGTTGCTATTTAAGGTTCTTAAATGCTGCATAATGGTATTAGGTCTGTAATTCATTCCTAGAGATGATGAAATTAAGATTTAAACCAAGAGGCTGAGTTAAATGTTGTTGCCACATGTTTCTTGATGTAAAGAGGACCGTGGATGTCTAAAGAGGTATATATGTTAATGAATGAAGGATTGGGATAAAAAGGGCCTATCCAAAAGTTTAAAAGAACAAGCTTTTGAATGATTGATTTTAAGGATATTTGATTAAAGGTGTACGAATGGTTAAAAGCGTATGTGGGTAGTTCAGTTGTTTTAGTTATAAATCTCTCTCATTATTGGTCTATAACAAGTATAAAGGAAGAAATTATAAGAAAGTTTAATGTAAGTAAGTTATTAAAGTAATCTTGAATGGTCAAAGTTCTAAATAAATGTGGGCAAGTTATAATTTGCCTAGAAGACAAGTTTTGGGGTAGTATTGAGTAAGTTGGGCTTCGAGAGAGAACGCAAAGTATAAGTATAGAAGCATAAGTATTAATTTACTTTATTGTTATATGATATGTACATAGGTGTTGATTATGGCATAAATTCATGAGGACAGTAGAAATGAAAAGAACCAGTTGAGAAATAATTCCTGAAGTACAGGTAGTAGTTTAATTCATAATATTAATTTCTATATATAATTTTGTAATATCTGTGGCATTTTAATGGGCATTATTCCTGTTATGATATTGATGATGTTTATGGAGTACTCCAAGGCCTAGGTGGGTCGCTCCCCCTTTGCCAGTAAATTCCTATAACCGTGAGGGTTATTGAGTAGCTGTGAGGGCTACAATTAAATTCCTATAACCGTGAGGGTTATTGAGTAGCTGTGAGGGCTACAATTAAATTCCCTATAACCGTGAGGGTTATTGAGTAGCTGTGAGGGCTACAATTAAATTCCTATAACCGTGAGGGTTATTGAGTAGCCGTGAGGGCTACAATTGGAAAATCCTGCAGGTATTGGTTTAAAAAGGATATATGCTTTCATTATATGCACAGGTTTATGAAATTGATGTATATGTATATATATGAGTGCGCACATGATATGGAATAAACTGCTATTGAGATTTTCAATCTCACTGTTTTCCAAAACGTTTTCAGTATAGCAGAATGGGAGTAGCTAGCTGGGAAAGAAGTAAGGTAGTATGAAGAGGCAGGAATGCCTGCTTTGTCTTGTACCTTATAGGTAGATACTTTAAGAGTCTATTTACCTGTGTATGTTGTATGTTTAAATAATTAAGACAAGTTGGAAGCTTGTTTAGTAGTTAATGTATATTTTATATATGTATATATATCCTTAAGGAATAATAGAGCTGCATACTCATATAAGAGGGTTATCAATCAAGATAACCCGCCAATATATTATTATAGTAAGAGAGGTGTAAATAGATAAATTGAACATAATCTAAAGAATATGTAAATATAGTGTAAGGGGTTTGACTCCCCAAGTATTATAATTCGAGTTATGTTAATTATTTTAATAACCACTCTATTTTATTGAAAGTTTAAAGATATTCCAATTTGTCAGAAAATCCCATTTGAAAGAAAGGAAATTTGATTTAATACTTTGGAAAGAAAAAGTTTTAAATTTTTCGTATTTTTGGGCTTCTAGAATTAAAAAGTGGTTATAAATCAATTAAAATGCTATAATATAGTAGTAAAAATTTAGGTGTTACATTTTTGGTATCAGAGCAAAGATTCTGGCATAGGTTAGCTAGAATACTTTGCGCATTGGTTGATTATTTGAAGATACCGTTAGAACACCTTTAGAATCTTATAGTTTTAAACTATGCAGATTAGATACATAGAAGAGGAAATTGGAATTCCCCTTGAAGTTGCTCAAAAGATAAAATTTCAGGAGAGGATTTGATAAGCTATTCTATGAGAGATAGCTCTGAGGGGCACATATATCTTAAAATTGGTTAGGTAGTTCATAGAAGGATAATGGATGATGAAAATGTGATATCTAATAGGTCCCTTTAGATAGGGGAAGATTTTGAAATTTGAGTTTAAATTCTGGTTGACTGGGATAAAGGGTTGAATAAAGGTTATTGTTATTACCCTTGGGAAGATATAAGAAGTGAGATATGGATATTGGAAGTGAATTATGTTGACATTTTATTGAATGTTGGATCAAAATTGTGACTTGATTCTGAATGCTGATAGCTCTAGGCTTGAATTTGGCAGTGGTTATACCAATCTCAGGGGATGCTTTTGTATAAGAAGCCAGATCAGAAGAAGATTTTCATTGAATTCTAACGATAATTAGGGTGATTTTGAATATTGGAAAAAGTTTTACCCTAGAAAATAAAGCTATATTTTAAAGTTGAAAGATTATTGAGCAAAAAGAAAGGTTGGAGAGTACTTATAAGTTCTCTAAATGGGAGGTATAAGAGGTTTTATTGGAGTTTATTATGAAACTTTGGGAGATATTTCTAGTTTGGAGGAAGATTGAAGCAACAATTTCTCCTCCTAGCAAAATAAAAATGTGAAACCAAGGAAGGATTTGTGAATTTTGAGGATTTGTAATGTAGAAATTTGAGTTAAACTCAATTACTTGATGGCAAAAATGATTATATCAATAGCCTATGAATGAGGTTTTCTAGAATAGACATATGAGAAACTTATGATTGATATAAAAAAAATTATATTTTAGAAGTTTGGTAAGTTCGATAAATTGAGGATGAAATAGATGCTTAAATGTTCCTAGGAATATATCAGAGTAGCAGCAAAAGCATGGTAGGTCATGGTCCTTTGATGGATTATATGATCATTAAAGAATTTAATTGAAATTTCTAGTACTGTTATTCAAGTTAAGATTAGTGATCGAACAATTTGAGATTTATTATGATAAGAATATGTTCTAAGTTTAGAAATTTGGAAGTATGGAGTTTGAATTATGGAAAAAAAAATCTTGTGAAAGATTACAGAGTATTATGATTTAACATTGATCAAGTGTGATGTAAGAGAATGTTTATAGAACAGTTATTAGGCAAAAGCCTAAAGCAGAAATGGAATTTGGTCAGAAATATCCTTAACTGCATTGGTATTTGGTTTTCCTTTTATTGAAAAAGAAGCCCTGGCCAGGCAAAAAGGGAAAACTTTATATCAATGCAGCGGGACAGATTGGCCAAGAGCAATAGAAGTAGATCTAAGAAAAGAAAGAAAAGGGGATCGCAGTAGATCCAAAAGAAAGACATATTTACATGGATGAGTGTGGGGGGGCTTCGTGCCGTCATCCCTACCATGAGAAACAAAGCCGTGAGGGGTGCGTGTGGGGCCCAGAGCCATGGGAGCATCCCTACCTAGAGCGGACAATATCGAAGATGAGCAATATATGATAATTTTTAGAATGGATTATGAAGAATTGATGAAATGAAGATTGGGAAGAAATAATGTGCTATTTTACATGTTTAATTTCTGTTGATTCTGGAAAATTTGAGGCTGGCATTTTGTGTTCTGTTTTGATTCTATGTTGCTTCGTTTTGTTCACAAGTTTTTGTCATTTTTTTTTGAACTTTGAACTTTGAATTATTTCTCTTTCCATATTCTGTTCGTAGTTATGTTTAGGAACCATAGGAAGTTTATTATGGTGATTGAATAAGATTTTTGAGAAAAATCACTGTATTTCAGTTAAAGCTTGGACTGACTTGTAGCTAGTATAATCTCTTTGACTGAGAAGGATTGAAGTTTGTTTTGTCTCTGTGGGATTTTCGTGGAATATAAATTAAAATTTTAAATGCTTAATCTACTCACAAATCCTGATATGAACGAGTGTAAGAAATTAGAAAGATTAAAGCTATGAATTTTGATGATTAAGAAACTAAATATAAGATTGGTTTGCTCTCTTGAGTTTCTTAAAGGGTTTATAAGTATGCTTGGTAGTGTTTAGGTTGCAATGGAGGTGTGGAAATTGTTGTTCCTCTGTTCCAGTTTATGTTCTTGTAATTGTTATGTTGAGCTTTGTAATCGGGGCTGAATTTCTGAAACTCTTGTTGAGCTAATATATAAATGAAGTTTAGCTTACGTGAGTAAGCCGAATAAAGTTGAAGTAGTTAGAAATTGGTAAAATGGTATTGAATTATGAGGGTAACCGATATTAAAAGTATAAATGGAGAAAATATTTATGATGTAATGGAAATTTGTAGATTTGGTTTGTCATTGTTGTTTAATTAACATGCATTCTGTGTATTATTGATAGAATGGGCAAAATGAGATGTTTCATAGGGAATGTGAAGTTGTGGTAATTTTGTTCTACTTAATTCGAATTGCTGATATGTGTTGGTGAATTTGACTTTCTTTGATTGTTGGATGGTGTTTGAGTGGTTCCAATTATGGAAATAATATCAGATTTAAACCTTATGCTTGTCAATGTTATTCTAAACTTTGTTGTGGGATTGAAAGTTTCTTTTAAATTCCCTTTCCAGTGTTGTTGATATTTGTGATTGGTGTGTTTAATTTCTGATTTGCTTGAAATTTATAAAGGATAATGAAGATAGGATAATAATGGGTTTATGGAATTGTATGTTTATTTCTGTTGAATGTGAAATACTGCTGAAGAATGTTAAGGGACAAACCTTTGGTTGTGACTGGAATTCATTTAGCTGATCTCGGCCATTCGAAATATAGTTGTTGTTCAATTTCATATATGTATAGCAACAATTAAGTCTGCTACAAGGGTATTAGAGATGGCATTTGTTCGAAATCGTAGGCATGCTTATGATTGAATATATTAAATAAAATATAAATAGTAAGAGTTTTAATAAGGAATTCCACATGTTTAGATTATACTGTGAATGTGAAATTAATTTTGGTACTCTAGCATGTAAGGGAACAGTCATTTATCCTAAGCTAAAAGAGTTAAATATACCATGATAGTTTGATTGGTCATAAATTGTGTTGACCAATCCAAAGTTTGCTAATTTGAATTTGTTTAATTTAGAAAAAAATGAACTTATATGAATGCTATTGTAATATATGTGTTTGTGTATTTTAAACTTATGTTGTAAGAAGTTCATTATGAATATATTGGCTTATTATATTTAATGCGGACATTAAGGGAACAATTAACTATGGTGATTTTCTAAAATTCGTCTTTGATTGTGACTGAAGTTCAGCATGTGAAAGAACTGTAAGTTTGAGTGATCGATATAGGTACTGTTTATTATATAGGATTTGATTATTAAAGAGTATATTAGCTACCTTATGAAATGGTTGGTGATAAACTTAAATTGTTTTCTGTTCAAGGTCCTTAAATGTTAATAGGTAATTCAAGGTATGGTATATGAAAGGGTTAAATTATATGAGTATTGTGAAGCTTGAATGGTAAAAGAAGACTAAAGTAATGGACTAATGCATTAACAATATTTGATTGTTATATTATTGTTAGTCTAAATGAGGTATGATTATGTTAAAGAATCCAAAAATCATAATTCGCTACGGTTTGAAATGTCCTAAAATATAAGAGGGTTAATAATTATGTTTAAAGTATATCAAAGGTGGTATGTTAATATCTTTGGTAATGATTGAAAGTTTTAAGTTGATTAAAGTAGTAAGGATATTTATTCTTATGTTTTTTTTTATATGTGTGTGTATTGTTTGGATGATTGTGTGAAAAGCATGAGAAATATACGTTTAGTGTTGTTGTTATTTTCCCTTTCATGAAGATATTGTAAGGTCAGGGAATAACTAACCATGGAATTTTCTAAATTTCGAGGACGAAATTTATTTAACGGGGGGAGAATTGTAACACCCCAAATTTTAGAAAATAGGAAATAAGGATTTATTTAAGATATTGGGAAGTCATTTAGAAATTAAAAAGTCTTATAAATAAATTTATTAGGTAAAGATGTATTTCTAATAATTTTAAGATTTATTTTCTTTATTAATTGGGGAAAAACTATTTTGAGGCCCAAATAAATTTATGGGTAAAAAAAATATCTAATCTGATATGAGAATTAATTTTAGGAAATTAATTTTTTTTCAGATAAGGACCAAGCTAAAAATAATGGAAAACTTAAGGATAGGGACTAAATTAAAAGGAACAGAAGTTAAAAGGGCTGAAACGTAATTTTCTCCTTCACACCTTTATAAAATAAAATTTCCCTTCCTTCTTCATTTCTCTCACTCTCTCTCGGTCTCTCTCTCTTTTCTCTCCACTCTCTCCGTCCTCTCTCTGCTTGTTCAGCGATCTCCTCCGACGATAGGAGTGTTTTCCGGCGAAAGGGTGGTCTGATCATGCATGCAATCATAGATTTAGCTTCAGGTGAGTCTGCTCTTTCTCCTTCCATCTTTGTTTTTCGGATTAGAGAGGTTTGAGAGTTGGGCTGTCCGATATAATTTTGGTTTTTGATGATAATCACCGATTAAAGGGAGGAGTCAGTAAGAATTTAAGCTTCTCTGAAACATTTCAGGGTTATACGCATGTTTCTTAGCTCCGATTTGGGTTCTCTGTGTGGAGTTACTGTTCATGGAGAATTTTTCGCAATGTCTTACCTTAATCTAACGAAAAATAGTGATTTAGAAGTACAAAGGAGTATATTAGAGTTGATTTAAGCTATTGCATGTTGCTTTATGCCATATGTTTTGAATTTCGGATTTCAAGCTACCGTGCCCTGTTTTTTGTTGTTGGAGTTTTAAAGTGATTTATGCTTTGGTTTTTATCCTTAACAGCTATGTAATTGTTGAATTGGTTGTTATTGGTAAAATTTGAAGATGACGAAATAATGTGATTATTTATGGTTTGATTCACACTGGTCTCTTAGGTAGCCGGACTTGGGGAATAGTGATATGAGGATTTAATGTGTATTATTGGCTGTATGTGAGTTTTGTGGATTGATTGTTACTGTTATAAAGCCAAATGAAGAGCAAATTTTTATTTATTATTGGGTTGTTTTAGAGAATTCCAAATATGTGGTTTGTGGTTTTAGTATGGATTGGTTCAGATGCTTTAAAGGTGGTATTTGAAGCTTAAAAACTGGTTATAAGTTTCTGTTACATTCAAGCTGCTAACAAATTGAAGTTAGTTGAGTTGGACTAATAATCATAAATGGGACTTACTAGTGACGAGAGCAAGTAATTTTGATTTAAGCATGAATTGAGGGTATGATTACTTGGATTAAATGAGAATTTGAAATAGATAATGTAGATGAAGATATGTAGTCCTGAATTAATCTCCCCATAATGAAATTCTTGAAGCGCAGTAATTTGGGCTGTTATGAAGTATGATAAAAGGTGAGAGGTGGCCTATATGGTATTAATGAGAGATAAGTATGTGTGTGTGTGTGTACGGATGATGACCGAAAGCTGAATCTTGGAGGGAAACATGAGGAACAATAGTAATAATATTTATTCATTGGATCAGGGCTTGTAGTGGCTAATTTTATAACATGCAAATTGATTTGCGATGGGTGGAGAATGGTTGTTGAATCTGAAAAAAAAAAAAAAAAAGAGTTCCAGAATTAGGGTGATGCTTTGTGACATAGTTTAAGATGTTTAAGAGAATAAAATTTTACTTTGAGGATATTTGGACTTAAAATCAGTTTCAAAGTGCTTATATCTGTGTGTGTGTGTGTGTGTGTGAGTGCCCAATTAGTGTTGTTTCATGCCACAAAAAGAATATTAAATTAATTTGAAAAAAAAAACAATAGTCTTAATTAATATTTTGAATAGAGAAATTTGAGTATTGTTGCTAACATATCCGTGAGTGAATTGTTCAAGCTTGAAGTGAATTCTTGAATTTCTGCTATGAAGAGAATTAGGCGCTGAAGGTTTGGGATTAAGATGCTCTCTATGATACAGATTGAGATTAGAAGCCAAAGTGGGATTAGTATTTTTTTTATGTGATACTATTCAAGGTAGTTGGTATAAAATCTGATTTTTGAAGAGGAAATATATATAGTTGCTTTTAAGGATATTAGATTCAGTGTATGTGTTAAATTCACAAATGATTAACAAGTGTTTAAGGCTAAAAGCTGTAAGACATCTTATAATAAAGATTTAAAGTTTAGAACAAGGTTTTAGTTGCTATTTAAGGTTCTTAAATGCTGCATAATGGTATTAGGTCTGTAATTCATTCCTAGAGATGATGAAATTAAGATTTAAACCAAGAGGTTGAGTTAAATGTTGTTGCCACATGTTTCTTGATGTAAAGAGGACCGTGGATGTCTAAAGAGGTATATATGTTAATGAATGAAGGATTGGGATAAAAAGGGCCTATCCAAAAGTTTAAAAGAACAAGCTTTTGAATGATTGATTTTAAGGATATTTGATTAAAGGTGTACGAATGGTTAAAAGCGTATGTGGGTAGTTCAGTTGTTTTAGTTATAAATCTCTCTCATTATTGGTCTATAACAAGTATAAAGGAAGAAATTATAAGAAAGTTTAATGTAAGTAAGTTATTAAAGTAATCTTGAATGGTCAAAGTTCTAAATAAATGTGGGCAAGTTATAATTTGCCTAGAAGACAAGTTTTGGGGTAGTATTGAGTAAGTTGGGCTTCGAGAGAGAACGCAAAGTATAAGTATAGAAGCATAAGTATTAATTTACTTTATTGTTATATGATATGTACATAGGTGTTGATTATGGCATAAATTCATGAGGACAGTAGAAATGAAAAGAACCAGTTGAGAAATAATTCCTGAAGTACAGGTAGTAGTTTAATTCATAATATTAATTTCTATATATAATTTTGTAATATCTGTGGCATTTTAATGGGCATTATTCCTGTTATGATATTGATGATGTTTATGGAGTACTCCAAGGCCTAGGTGGGTCGCTCCCCCTTTGCCAGTAAATTCCTATAACCGTGAGGGTTATTGAGTAGCTGTGAGGGCTACAATTAAATTCCTATAACCGTGAGGGTTATTGAGTAGCTGTGAGGGCTACAATTAAATTCCCTATAACCGTGAGGGTTATTGAGTAGCTGTGAGGGCTACAATTAAATTCCTATAACCGTGAGGGTTATTGAGTAGCCGTGAGGGCTACAATTGGAAAATCCTGCAGGTATTGGTTTAAAAAGGATATATGCTTTCATTATATGCACAGGTTTATGAAATTGATGTATATGTATATATATGAGTGCGCACATGATATGGAATAAACTGCTATTGAGATTTTCAATCTCACTGTTTTCCAAAACGTTTTCAGTATAGCAGAATGGGAGTAGCTAGCTGGGAAAGAAGTAAGGTAGTATGAAGAGGCAGGAATGCCTGCTTTGTCTTGTACCTTATAGGTAGATACTTTAAGAGTCTATTTACCTGTGTATGTTGTATGTTTAAATAATTAAGACAAGTTGGAAGCTTGTTTAGTAGTTAATGTATATTTTATATATGTATATATATCCTTAAGGAATAATAGAGCTGCATACTCATATAAGAGGGTTATCAATCAAGATAACCCGCCAATATATTATTATAGTAAGAGAGGTGTAAATAGATAAATTGAACATAATCTAAAGAATATGTAAATATAGTGTAAGGGGTTTGACTCCCCAAGTATTATAATTCGAGTTATGTTAATTATTTTAATAACCACTCTATTTTATTGAAAGTTTAAAGATATTCCAATTTGTCAGAAAATCCCATTTGAAAGAAAGGAAATTTGATTTAATACTTTGGAAAGAAAAAGTTTTAAATTTTTCGTATTTTTGGGCTTCTAGAATTAAAAAGTGGTTATAAATCAATTAAAATGCTATAATATAGTAGTAAAAATTTAGGTGTTACATTTGTGGTGTGCTAGGGCAAGGGTTTTGGTGGAGATTGAGCTAGGATTTGAAGATTAGAAGAGATTTTGGCTTCACATCTTAGTTCTTCTTCTCCATTCTCCTTCCCTTTCTCTTGTTCTATGATTGTGCTGATATATGTATATATTCTCTTGGATTTTCTTGAACATGTGTAGTTAAACACTTTGCTCTAGGGTTATTTTGAACTCTTGTATGGATTAAGTACTCATTTCCCTTTCTATTTGTGATTAATGGTATGATTATGTTGATTCTACTCTATGCTTAATGCTTCTTGTTGATTGGCCACCAATGAGATTGTTGGGTTCACTTGATTGATGCTTGAGAGGGCTAGATTGAGTGTAGAACTTGGGTTTAATCATGTGGGAACTTGAAGTTTGATGTTGAATGGATGGTTTTGTTGATGGGATAGAGATATACTCATTAACTTCACATAGCCACATGGGATTTGTAATGAGATTTGGGAGTTCAATTATTCAATTGGGAGATCAAGGAATTAATTGAACTAAACACCTATTTGGAGACTTGAGAGAGCACTTATGGGTAACTTAGTATCCTTGGCTAGCATAATATATCATTAAGAAGCAAATATAGTTGGGAATTAATTGAGTGCTTTTGAAATATAAGGGGGATAAATAATCCTAGGTCCTAATTGAATCCTTGAAGTCCATGAATCATTTGTTTATAATTTTATTTTCATTTAGCATATGTTTATTTTCTTAGTTTATATTCAATCTCAATATTTGAATCACTCAAATTGGGTAAGAGTGTGATAATCATTGTTTGACCGGGTTTTGGAATCAAATCCTCGTGGGAACAATACTTTACTTATCACTTTATTACTTGGTGCGACCCGTGCACTTGCGGTAGCAAACATACCCATATAAATCAATCACTAACTTAGGCATTAGAGTGCCAAATCTTAAGTTTTACAGGACTGACCTATCGATAGTGAGGTTCACTATCGCTAGCATATGCAGGGAAAAGCTAAGGTTGAGCAAAGATTGCCATCGCTAGTTAAAAGCATTATCGATAGCAAAGTCAGCTATCGATAGATGGAAGGAGTGAGTGATAAATCTAAGTCACTTGCTCAGTATGGGATCATGCCTGCTAGTGATAACAGCTCTTAATAGCGACAGCAAGTCACTTAATAGGTCAGAATGCGAAACGTTAGCGGATGTTCTTCATTAATGGTAAACTCTGAACCTATAAAATTAGGGCATTTGCATAAGCATTCATCATTCACGAACACCTACACATTCTCTTCTACTCCAAATCCTCTCTAAGCACTCAAGCATATTCATTCACAAAACTCATTTCTCAAAACCCTAAAATGGCCAGAACCAAAGTCCCAAATGTCGAGGCAACTTCTAGCGCTAATCCTCCTTCCAAATCCGCTAGCAAAAGGTCACGAGCCCAGAAATCTGTGTCATTTTCTAAAGAGATAGCAGAGAACGACCCCAAAAGGCAAAAACAAACCCCCCTGATCTAGCCTATTCGGAAGAACCCCTTGAGGCTCCCAGCGCATTCTTCGCTGAGAAAATAACCCTAGATAGGACCGCTGTATGGGTTGATTTGGAATATCTCAAGCATAAAGGCTTAGATTTGGATGCTTGGCTGCTTCCTTACCAGAACTGGCTGAGTATAAAGAATGACTACAATGAGGACGTGCTGAGAACTTTCTACTCCAATCTTCGTTCAGTCCCAGAGTACAAGAAAGGAAAACTTGTGGATATCTCCTTTAAGACTGGTTTGAGAGGAAGAGGCATTATCTTTGGATGGAAGGCCATCAACAAGATACTGGGGATCTTTGGCCAAGAGTACAACAAATGGTATATGCCCGAGAAGTATTATGACGAAGAGCTCGAAGAGATATATGAGACTAACTCCAACAAGCCAGCTGATATGCCCGTGGTCAACAGAATCCTACACTATATCTATACAAGGATCATGACTCATAAACTAGGGAACTTCAGCAGCCTTGCAAAAATTGACATTCCCTGGTTGGCCAACCTCATCCACAAGGTTCCTCTCAATCCAGGCCAGGTGATATGTATGGAGATTCACCGATTTCTGTCTAATAAATCTCCAAAGGATCCTCTTCCCTATCCTCAGCTCATCTCTCACATCCTTGAATTTTCAAAAATCAAATCTTTAGGGGATAGCGAGAACAAGAAATGCAAGCAGCTTACAACTACCGTTCTCAAAAGAATGGGCATTCGAGTAGGTGCAAATGGGGGTATCTCTGGTTCTCAATCTCAAGCCTCACATGCTCCTTCTTCCCAAGCTCAGCCTGATACAGTTGAAGAAGAGGCTCAATCAAGAAGAGCTCCTCCTCCTCCTGCTGCTGCGTCAAAGTCTTCCATTTTCTCAAGAAACGCCATTGAGGAGATCATTTTCAGACTCTCTACAGAATTCAACTTTGCCCTGGAAGCACAGAAAGCAGAGTTGATGAAACCTATCCAAGAGCTTCAGGCCCAAGTTAAGAACTTGGAAGAATGCCTCTGCCTTGTCCTAGAAGATATTAAGCGCAGGGCAGCTACTCCTCACTCACCAGGTACATCATCACCAAACATCTCCCCTTCTCACCACTCTCATTCTCCTATTCACCATTCTTCCTCACCTCTCCACTCCCAAAATCACTCCTCTACCCCCTCTCAACAAAGCCAACCCTCTTCACCAAAATCCACCCAAGTCCCAACACCTCCAGAAACCCCTATCGCTAACCCATCTCCTAGCGATAGCCACCACATCCAAATCCCCACCACCCATGACTTTTCTATCGCTCACCCCTCTCCCAGCGCTAGCCACCATTTACCAACCCTTCCAACTCAACCAACTCTTCTCGCTAATCCCTCTATTAGCGATAGCTCACATATCCTTGCCACAAACACCAGCGCTACTCACCCTCCTACATCTTCACCAACCCTTAGCCAAACCCCTCTAGCCTTTGATGATGCCAAAAAGGGGGAGAATAATCCAGCTTTTAAGGATCCAGCTCTTAAGGATGTTGCTCTTGAGGATGCGGATGTCGAAGAAATTGAGGAAGTGGTCAGAGACATAGCTCGCAGGTACATGGAATCTGAAGCTCCTCAGGCTTCAAAAGAAGACCTTTTTGCTAAGATTGCACAGAAGCATGGCATTCCTCCCAACATCAATCCAACAGAGCCAGTTCCAGTGTCAGTCATCCCTCCAGAAGCAGATGTTGAAATCACAACTGGAGTCAAGCCTAGCACTGGAAATAAGGTTCAAGATGATATTCAGAAATTGCTAAGGCTTGAGGCTGAGAAGAACAAGAGCAAAATTTCAGCAGAAGGCTTGAAAAGGGAAAGGACCAAAAGGAAAGCCAGAAGAGAGTTCACCTTCAAAGTCTCTCCTAAGGCTTCTCCTGAGAATCTTAAGGGAAAAGCACTAAGGAATAAGCGTGTGGCTCCTAGAAGGACAAGAGTTAAAGCAGCTGAAAAGTTAGCTCCTCCTCCTAAGTTAACAGAGGAAGAGAAGAAGGCTATTGAAGAAGCCTTAAGGAAAAAGAAGGAGGATGAAAGAAAGGCTAAGAAGGAGGCTGTTAAGGCAAAAAGGAAAGCAGAAAAAGAGGTGCAAAGAAAATAAAGAAGGAAATTGCTCAAGGGAAGAAGGAATGGGTATATAAGAGGAGGTTTCACACATCTGAAGCTGAAAAGAAGAAGACTGCCTCCAAAGATATCTCCCTTCCTGAATCCACTAAGACCCCTGAGCAAGTCAAAGCTGAGCAAGAGAAAATCAAGCAAGAAAAACTCTTCTACTCTGATTCCTCTGTTTCTGACTATCCTGATGAAGAATACATGACCACACCTTCTGGAGCCAAATTCAACCAAGAGAGAGCTTTAGTTTTCAAAAACCATTCTGCATATACTGCATATTTAGCTAAAAAGATGTGAATATTTTGCACAAGTTAATACAATTTGTTAATTTGTACTCTGTATATGTTTTTATCTTATGTATACTGTTTACTTATGCTCAGAACATACTTTATCTTATATATGTCTTTACTTATGCTCAGAACATACTTTATCTTATATATGTCTTTACTTATGTTTTGTCATCATCAAAAAGGGGGAGAATGTTAGAATCTTAAGTTTTGATGAGGACTGGACCCATAGATAACATAAGTAAAGTGAATAGATAGCGTATAACTTAGTCTGGAATAAATTGATATAAGAATCACACTAAGTAAAATAGTATAGGTTACCTTAACATTGAATAAGTAAAATCTTATAGGTAATAGATACTCTATTGCTAAGCTAAGAGCCTATCGCTAACAGATGGAAAGATAAGGATAACATTAGCTAATGAGGACTTAGCAATAATCTGAAGAAGAGACAATACCTCTATCGCTAAGGCCTTTTCTATCGCTAATATAAAGAATTGAGCTAGCCTAAGTAAAGAATAATAGATCACTATCGCTAAGCTCTATCGCTATCGCTAAGACCCCATAGTTAACATGGATAACAGAGTCAGATCAGCTAACAAAGATAACCAGCGATAATGAGATTAGCTATTGATAACAGAACACTTGAGATAACTTGACATTCAGATAAGCTAACACATTGAGCTAATGAAATCAACTAGCGATAACATAGTCACTAGCGATAACGAGATTAGCTATCGATAACAAAATACTTGTTGAAATAACTTGGACAAATTGATAGCTGATACATTGTCTGTAAACATTGAGCTAATGAATTTCACTAGCGATAACACCTACTGTGCTTCACATGAATACTTGTTTAACTAACGGCTAAGTGCAGGACTCACACTATTGTACTAGCGATAGCCAAAGGAGCTAGCGCTACTGATAAAGCTGCTATGCAAGTACAATGTTGCAGGTGATTGTTACTCACAGACTCTGTTTCTCTTAGCTTACTCTCTGCAAGAATTAAATGAAGCAAGAGAAGAAAGTTGACTAAGATAGAGAACATCATTTATTGCCAATGGCTAAGAGCTCTCAACGAACATATTCAAACGGACTCATGAAGCTGAAAGAGAAGGCAAGCTGTGAAGAGATATAAATACCAAGACTTGAGCATTTATGAAGCAGAGAACAAACAGACGAACTTACATTCATTATTCTTATCTACTCTCTGCTCAAAGCTTTTATTACCCTTAGTGAGATTATTTGTACTTCAGTGTTTATCAAAATCTATTCATTAAGTGAACTCATTTATTGAAATCCTCTACTGTTGAGGTTGTTCTAAAGTCCGAGACTTTAGAACAGGGTTGTATTCTTACAACTTGTAAGGGGGAGCGTTTAGAGGAAGTCTAAAGCTTTGTTTTGTAAAGGTTGGCAGGTGAACATGTGTTGTAAAACCTGTGGTATAGTGGAACCCAACGAGGAGTTGGAGAACTGGACGTAGGCAGTGTTTAGCCGAACCAGTATAAAGGATTGTCTTTGTGTTTACATTTTAATTTTGAAAAGCATAATTCACCCCCTCTTATGCGGTTTGCCATTCACAATAGGAAACAAAATCATTAAACTAAAAACAAATATCCAAAAACAGCTCTCTAACATGCCGCTTTACATATACTAGAAACAAAATTGTGCCCAATGGAGTAAATGAAACACCTGATTAGTTTGAGCATGTTCATGACATTCTTGCGATTCCCAATTATATATGCAGCCTGCAGAAAAAATTCAGGTAGAAAGTGAAAACAAAAGCAGTTAAAATTTCCCATATATTAAATTGGAACAGACAACAGGTTTTAAGAATGCAAGCCTACATAAATTTCCTTGCTTTTTCCCCCTTTAGTAGAGAGCTATGAGCTTGGGATCAAATGACTTCGAGCATAGAGGAGGAAGGAGAGAGCTGTAAGGAATGGCCAAATAGGGTTTAAGGCAAATAGGGTTGATGCCAGTTATGACGATTTCGAGCCTCGAGGACGAAGGGGAGAGCTGTGAGGAAGAACGACTTCGTGCGCAGAAGAGTATGGACTGTGAGGAAGGGCCAAATATGACTGACAGAAGCAGAGAGTTGTGAGCCTGTGTTTGACGCCCTTACCTTTTCCCTTACCTTTCATTAGGGGCATATTCATCTTTCACCCACAATTGGTAATCCCAAATTGATCCCTAGGCTCTGACATGGGATTTTGAAATCTTTAGGGACTGATTTTTCCTTTCTCTTATTGGAGGGGATTTTTTCGTCATTTTCCCAAACTTATATATCATATATTGGTGGTGGAAACAGGGTAACGGCTTATCATGGGTCTTAGGCATGACCTATTTTTAGTCTATCCAAACCAGGCCTTAAAAAAAAGAAATTGGCTTAGGCCTTTTAAAAAGCTTAATTTGCTATATAGAAAAAAGTACTTTTAGACTATTTTGAGTCGTATGCTTGTTTTAGGCTTGTTTGGTGATCTATTTTGATAAATCAAGCCTTTAAACAAGCTTCAGATTAGGCTACAACTTGAAAAAAGGTCTATTACAGACTATAGACTAGGTTTAGGACAGTCCAATAAGAAATTTATCAATGGTAGGTAAGGCCTGTTTTTCACCTCATACACCCACATTAGATTCATTTAAGATTTGTGATAAACTTATGAACATTTCTTTTGTTTCCAAATTCTTGAGTTAAAATTAACGGATCACTGCATGTAATGTAATAGGAAGTCGAGGGGTTAATGAAATTGGACCCTGCCTATTAGTTTATTAGCCACTCTGAGCATATATAGGCTCACTGTATTTGAAATCAACCATTCATATATACTCTATATATATACACCTACATCGTCCTCTACTATATAACACAAAGTAAAACTCAAAACCAACATATACACATTAGTTGAAAGATATATAGACATTGAAGAGGGCTTAAAAGCTCCAGCATGGGAAGTGCCTCCACATAAGCCTTGGTTGCCATGAGAAGGTATATAAAAATAATTAGCATAACTTGATTCATCTCTGTTTGGTATGTTTATAGCTATCATTTTTTCCAAACTACTTTATATGACTTATAAACTGATATATAATCAAATGATACACATAATTGCTTCAGAGACATCCTATAAGATATCATGTAATTAAGTAGTTTATTTAGATTTGAAATACAAGTATATTATATATGTCATTCACTTTTAGGCTTGAAGGTAAGGTAGCTCTAATCACAGGTGGTGCAAGTGTTATTGGTGAGTGTACAGCAAGGCTTTTCTCAGAACATGGAGCAAAAGTGGTGATTGCCAATATCCAAGATGACTTAGGCGACTCTGTTTCCAAATCCATTTCTGATTCTTCTTCTTCTTCTTCTTCTTCTTCCTACGTCCACTGCCACGTGACAAATGAAATCGACATTGAAAACGTAGCGGACACTGCTATTTCAAAGTACAGCAAGCTTGACATCATGTTCAACAAGGCTGGCATCGTCAATGCGAACAAAACAAACATCCTCAACAACCAAAAATCTGATTTTGAGAAAGTCATTAATGTGAATCTAATAGGTGCATTTCTTGGTACCAAGCATGCAGCGAGGGTTATGGTCCCTACAAGACGTGGAAGTATTATATCAAAAGCTAGTGTTTGTGGCTGCATTGGTGGATTGTCTACACATGCATACACGAGCTCAAAGCATGTGGTGGTCGGACTAACGAAGAACTCCGCCGTGGAACTCGGTCGGTTCGAGATTCGGGTGAACTGTGTGTCACCATACATGGTACCGACACCTTTGTCTATGGGTTTCTTCAAGGTTGATGGTGAAGGAGTGGAGGACTTTCATTCACTTTCAAACCTTCAAGGTGTGAAGCTTGAAGCTCAAGATGTGGTTGAGGCTGCATTGTACTTGGCAAGTGATCAGTCTAAGTATGTGAGTGGTGACAATCTTGTGCTTGATGGAGGATTTAGCATTACAAATCCTGCTTTAACTTCATTGTTTTTGGATGATAGCGAATGAGTTTACTGTTAGAAATATGGGAACTGTTTTGGGAAATTTGTGTTGTGTGTGCTTGGAGTTTGAATAATGATCATGAACGTATATGATGTGCGATTTAATTAGTTTCAGTATGTGCATTTGGATTTGATTAATGTTTTTGTGGTGGTCAAAAAATGGTTAAGATGATATTAAAGGTATTTTATAAAGTTTTTAGATGGTTACAAGATGGAATGTTAAACGGGTCATCAACAATCAAATAACGAGTGTCGGGACAGTACAATGGATTACAAATAATGAAAACAACAGGATGAATACAGGGAAATAATTATGAATACGAGATCAATGACAATAAGAAAACAGTACGACGAGATCGATTTTGTGTTCCAGAGAATATTGAGTATGCTCAAGAATGTTCAGGCGTCTTCTGCAGTGGCTTCTTCCTTGTTTTATTCTGTTCTAGCTTCGAAAAACGGTTCCTCAGATCGTGGGCTTGTCGATCCCGAATTCCTCTCCATGATCTAACCATTATCAGCTTCCTAGAACCAAGTCTCCCGAGTTTCCAGCGTTGGATGCGGGATATGGGCTTGATTGTCACTGCTTGCAGCCACGTGTCCTTTCATCTTCGTGTAAAACCGTTTCTGGGTTTGGGTCGCACTTGTTGGCTTGCCAAGTTTTGTGTTCCGCGGCACGGGTTGGATCCAGAATGAGAGCCTTGCGTTTGGGCCCAGTACATGCGTGTTGTTTCATCTTGTAGGTTACTCCTTCGTGGGCCTTCCTTTTCAGCCCAAGCAAACCGGTGTGCCTCTTGGGACCGAGAGTGCAATTTTCTGGGTATACAGCTTTATTTGCTACAATTGTGCGGAAATGAAAATCTGACTTTAATTATAAAAATACAAAGGTTGTATGGTGTTGGAATATTTTTAATGGCTAAAGAGTAAAATTGTCCTGAAAATTTCCATGAATGGAAGATTTTGAGTAAGCAATTGTTCCTCATAAATTTAAAAAATAGGGCAATGCCGCCTAAACCATTAAAAAATATTAATTTTGACCTTTGAGATTGACTTGTTTATCCACATAACACTCCATATGTGCCACCTCATTATTCTATCCCCATCAAAACTCAAGTCATCGCCCCCTCTTTTTTTCTCTTTTTTGGTTTTAGTCACTTGCTCTCTCTCCCTCAACGCCTTCTCTTCTTCCTTGAAGCAAATCATAAGGATTTCTTCTCTACACTGAGCATGGTGTTGAAGGGTCGGAGAAAAACGTAAATTCGAAACAGAGCATGAAATGCGAGATATTTTTGTCGCAATTTTTGTAAATAGAAAGCAGAACCACAACACGGTGCTCTCACCTCAATTCAGAAACAGAGCATGGAACCTCAACATGAACGCTAGAATTACATCATAATGAACTCAACATTTTCAGCACATAAATATAAATGATCGATCATGCTTAATAGTCTTTCCACGAAATGTGGGATACCTATTGTCTACTCCCTTGAACGATCAAGTTTTTATCATAATATATAACACAACAGTACAAAACAATGCATGGTATCTCACAGTCAGCAACATGCTCTAAAGTTCCATTACTTTATTTATTAATTACTCTTAGCCCATGCTAGGTCTCCTGATGCTCTGCACGCCGTCCAATTAACCTTTAAGCTTGAAGAAGTTCAGCCTAGTTTCTCCTGCAACAAGCAAGGAACAGAGTACCCTGATATTAAGGGAACCAGAAAATAATTACATTTTCACGACAGATTTTTAAACCATAAATCAAAATAAAGGTTATTATGACAGCAGAGAAGACTCGAACTCTGGCCACCGGAAAGTCTCCTCGCACCACCACCACCTCGAGCACATGTCGCCGGATCAATTAAGCAGAGCTGTTTGCTACATTTTTTTCCCATTTTGGGAATTTATTTTTGGCGTTTTTTACTGGAGTAGTTTACATATGCTTTCCCAGATAAATAAAGGAGAAAGAGGTGATGCAGCATGTGTAGCCGTGAGGGTTTGGGGAGGTAAGATCGTGTCAGATAAGAATTCTAACCTTATGTAATGATCAAGTGTGTACGACTTCATGGGTTGATGATTTGGTTCTGCAGATTGGTAGGGAGAATCATCAAGGGCAAATGGAAATGTGATACTTGAAGAAGACGAGGAAATAGAAACAGAGGGATCATATAATGGCTTAGAAGCTTCATCATAAACTGTCTCAAACCTCGGGTCATCAACACCATTAGTGAATCTATTAATCTCTCAGAAACTGAGACCTTTTTTGGGTGTTGTGTGCAGACAAAGGAGATGTATGATGAAGAAGATGATCAAAAGGAATAGAGTACAAGAGTTTGAAACTTTCTCAGGACACTGATTTAACAGAGTTAAAGAATTTTGAATAAAAGATGGAATTTTTTAAGTCTGGGTTTTAGAACTTTTCTGACTTAGAGAGAGCAAAAGGAGAAGAATGGAGGGATTTCTCATTTCTTGTTGATGTGTCATGAAGAAGTTGAGTGTGGTGAGTGGGGGGCGGAGTAGGGGCCAGGGGGAAGGGAAACGGTGCCCCTATGCTCTTATTTATGTCTTTGGGACCTAGAATCTAACAAATTTTTAACTTTACCCATATTTAATATCTACTACTATACAACATGAAAATAAAGTTAACATATAATAAATGATAGGTGAACTTGTACGTTTACATTAAATATTTAATGAGATGACTTATATATAGGACTTCTATAAATAAGACCAGAGGGGTTGATATTTGTTTTCATTCTATAATAATCATGCACAACATTACATTCACAATTTTCATATATTTATAGATAAATCTCACAACCACTCAATTTTCAAAACGTAAGTCTGTGAGTTGCAAGTTTTTCTTGTGGTATTATACCCGCACAATGCATTATTTAAGTTGATTTAACTACTTAAATGATAATAAAAAGAACTCCCTAGAAAGAATTGAATCGTTATTTTCTTGGAGTTCAAGTTTTTCTTGAGGTTGTTCATATCCAAGACAATTTGTCCCAAGTGGTTTTTCACATAGGCTAAGATTTCCTTCATAGCTGGAGTTATCAAAGCTCTGCAGTTGTGTGCTAGTTAAAATTTTTCCAGAAAGATTGTTATATGACAAATATAGAAGGAATTGGCCCAATGAGGCGGTTTTTAGACAAATCAAGATAATCTAATGATGTTAATCATCCAATCTCCGAACGGATTTCTTCATTAATTCATTTCTTGATAAAGTTCAATGATGTCAATTCAACTAACATTCCTAATTCTGGTGGAATTTTTTGTTACTTGAAATATCAATGCCTTTTTAAAGTAAGTTATGATCAAAAGTTCGTTCTGTGCCTTTCCACATCAGCAAATATAATGCGCTTACGTCATATGAAAATTCCACCTCAGAATTGGTTACATAGGTAACTTGCTTAAGATCCAAAGATTCAGAGCTCTTTATAGACATTTGTGTAAAGTTTTTGAAGCATTGGTGGTATTTGTCCAGATAGATTGTTGAGAGAGAGATCCAAGAAATGAAGTTTGGGCAAATAACATACAAGAGTTGACAGACTTCCGGAAATATTATTATCTCGCAAGATTAAAATTTTCAACTCATGTAATTGAATCCCACTCCATGAAGATAAATGTTTAGAGATCTTGTTTTCCCCTGCATCTAGTAACGCTAATTTTTTGCAATTTTTCAAAGAAATAAACAAATCTCCACTAAACTCATTGTTTCTCAATATCAAGGCCCTAAGACTTTTTAGAGAACCAATAGAAGCAGGAAATTCTCCAAAAAAATGATTATCGCTCAAGTCACTAGGAATAGCGATTGGAAATGACTCCAACAATCAGAAAGTTGTCCAAAGAATTGATTATAAGATAAATCTAATATAACCAATTGTTGAGTTGACTCATTTCTGAAAAATTATTATTCGACAGGACAAGGGCTTTTGCCTTTTTTAAGAATCTTGGAAGTGAGCCTTCAAACTTATTTGAAGCCAAAGATATAATTGGGTAATTCAGTAAATTGTATGGCGATCGGGTATTGTGCCAGAAATGTTATTGCTTGAAATATTCAGGTTTATTAGCTTTGGTTTCAACAAAACCCAAAACCACTCAGGAATAAAACCTGAAATTCCAGTATTAGAAATATCAAGTTCTGTGAAATTATTTTGAGTTTGCAACCATTCCGGGAACCCAGGATCCAACTTGCAAGACCTCACATAGATGGCTTCTAGTTGAAATGGTGGGACCCAATTGTGGCTAAATCTCAGAGTTATTGAGTTGTTAGAGAGGTCTAAAAATTTTAAGTTGTGCAGATTAGCAAGATGGGAGGTTGTGAGAATGCCATCCAAAGACACCAATGAAGAGGGAAATGGAAAATCTTTAGGTATCGTCCAATTCAAGGAATTTTCTGAAATGTCAAAGTTCTTTAAAGATGGGAATATGGAAAGGCCAACAAGTGTGCCAGTGATTTGATTAGACCTAAGGTCTAGATTCCCAAGAGAATTCGTCATACTAGCAAATTCAAAAGGGATGGGACTCTCTAGGTTGTTCCAATGAAGATTAGAATCAACAAGGTTGGTGCTGATACTAAAGATCCAACGAAATATTGTAGATGACTTGAAATTATTCCTCGACAAATCCAATTTAGAAAGAGAAGAGGTATTGAACTTTAAAGAGGGCAAGGAGAGAACATACTCATCTGAAAGATCATTTCTGGGGAGCATTAATTCTTTCAAATTGGGTAGCTTTGAAATCATTTGCAACCACTTGTGAGAATATTTGAGATCAGTTATACTCCCCAACTTTAGATGGGTCAAAGAAGTAAGATTAGACAGCCACTCATGTCCCCTACCATTTTCTTGATCAATTTTGAGAGAACCTGCATAGCTAAGCAAAAGCTTTTGCAAGTTTGAAAGCCTTCCAAATTGATTAGGTATTGATCCTACAAACTTATTATCCGAAAGATCAAGATGCTGCAATTGTGTGAGATTTCCAAATTGATAAGGTTTTAATCCTATAAGATTATTTCTCAAAAGATCAATATGTTGCAATTGCATGAGACTTCCAAGGTAAGGTATTTCTCCTCCAAAATTATTGTTTGAGAGATCAAGATGCTGCAGTTGCACAAGATTTTCAAGCTGATAAGGTATTACAACTCTAAGATTTAAATTCCATGAGAGATTAAGATATTGCAATTGCGAGAGATTTCCCAATTGATGAGGTAGTGGTCCTTCAGCCCAATCCTTGGAGAGTTTGAGATATTGTAAATGTGAAAGAAGCCCAAGTTGAGTTGGAATATTTCCTCTGTTTAAACGGCAATTATGGAGATCAAAGTATGTTAAGTGGGTTAGAGAGACAAGGAGTGGGTTAGAGAGCCAAGGAATCGAGGGATGGAGCTATCTTCAAAATAATTGAAACTAAGTTTCAAATATGTCAAGTATTGTAGCTCCACTAGTGATGCATGGATCTCATCTTTCAAAGGAAATCTGGAAAATCAGAAGGAAGGTGAAGCTTAATGACATGGCTAGTTTGATTGTTGCAGACAACACCGTCCCATTCACAGCAATTTCTCTTATTGTGGCGTTTGGTACCCCATGAAGACTATCTGCAAGGGGAGAGCCATCCCCATGAGCATCCTTAATGATGTAGACCCAATAGGAACATGTTTTAAAAAACATTCGTTCCAGAAATTACAAATTGGTGAACAAAGGCTGAAGCAAATTAAGAAAAACAATAGAACTAAGGACAATGATCTAGAAACTAGGAATCCAATAAACATTCGTTCCAGAAAAATTTAAGTATGTGAAACCCAACATCCAATGGAAACATGGCTCAAGAACTCTGAATATAACAACACAAAAGTTCAACATCTTATGTCAGGTAGTATCCTTACAAGAATACAAGGTACCAAGTATGCTAAATAGTTCTTCATTCAAGTCTGAAAATTCAAGTACAAAAATGCAGCCTATGTATAGGCAACCATAGTCCGCGTACTACTCTAGAGAAAACCTAAGGCATAAATGCTATTAATGATGCCTTAATGATAATTGATTGACTTGATTGGCAACATATTCCATCTTAACAAAATTAGAAAATTACTTAAACTTGAAATAAAAATAATCTATCTAAGAAAATAGAAAACTAAAACAAACAATTTCATAATAAGAAATTAAAACAGTCTTCTAAAACAAGCATTGACCAAAAGGCCTTATTCAATGAAAATAAAACAAGAAACTTTCTAAAAACAAAAATCAATCAAAATGAATACATAATGATGCCTTCTTGATGCTTCAGGGTCTTGGACGTCACCTATGCTCCTACTTCAAAGCACATACTTGTCATATGGTATTTTAAGTAAATTATTTAATCTGGACTGCACATGGGCATTGTACATCATGTTATTGGGCTTCTAGCAATGTAACCACCTTTCTTGGGCTCTCTTTGAACAAATGAAAGGACGACTCTTCTAAGTAAATAGTCTCAATCTTTTAAGCTCTCTTGTCAAACAATTCAAAGCCTCTTTCATAACTTTAGTCCTTACTCTTATCATTGAGCCTCCAATACCTTGTAATTGATCTCTTAGACTGTTAGACTTCTACTCTCAAGTTTGGGCTCCCTACTCCATGCCTTTCTCTTCTTTTAAAGCCCTTTCATCTTAATCTCCATCACTTAAAGGGAAGTAAGGCTTCCCTCTCCTTCTCTGTGCATTCAACCTCTGCACATTTGGCTCTCCAACATTTAGGAGCAAAGAGCCCAAGCTCAAACACTAGTATCGCTAACACAAGCATTCTAAGTAAACCAATAAGCATCATCCTTATTTCTTTCATTAGTGAATCTCTGGGTTGATCATGCTAGAGACAGTACCGTTACTTCAGGTACTGACTCTATTAGTATTTATTAAAATCATTATTATATTTGATATATATTTTGGTATATTTAGGGAGTCATTAATTTAAAAATTATTAAAGAATTTTGTTGGGATTTAATAGGATACCAATTTGGTGCATGATTTACGGATTTTAAATTTAAATATCAGATTTTAATTTAAAAATTATAATGGTTAAATCTAACCAAAAAAAAAAAAAAGAATACACACACATATATGAATAAGTTGTAGCTTTTTATTATAATTATCATTATTATTTTTATTCCCTTTTCATTTTTATTTTAGTTTTATTTTCTTTTGTAGCTGCTCATCACATGAAGCAAGACCTTGGGATTAGATTGATCTAAGTCTAACCGTAAGGAGAAGTGAAAAACGCTTGAAGAGAGAGTACGAGACAGCGTTTTGTGGGCAAAGGATTTGAAGATCTAAAAGGAAATATTGAAGGAGAGGCGTACAGAGGAGAGGCAGAGCGGCTTCACGGTGAAAGAAAAATCAGATTCATTGTCTTCACTTCGCCCACTAGAACCGAAAGCTGCGGTAATCATTTCGACTAAGGGAGAAGAGCGACCGTGAGGGAGAGGAGATCCAGAGAAAGAGAGAGCTAGAGAGAGATTGAGAGCAAGATTTGAGGTTGGAGAAGAAAAATGTTTAGAGATTTTAGGATTGGTGGTTTTCTCTCTTTCCTTCTCATTCTTCTTTAATTTCTCTTGTATAATTTCTGGATTTTGGTGGTGTTGTTGAGATGAATGAGTAGCTAGTTAATTTTTTTTAGATTTATTCTAAAACTTTGTCTGAATTGATGTATGAAACTCTTTCTCTTTTAATGATTAGTAGTTATTATATTGTGGATTTAACTTGACCTTTATTTTTTCTAAGTGGTGGTCAGCATTTAGCTTGCTTGTGTAATTAGTGGCTTGAGAGAGCATGATTAAGTAAGGAACTAAGTTAAATTCAAGGTTGTTTTGAAATTCCAAGTTGGAATTGAAAGTTTGTTAGTGAGATAAAGATATTCATTAATCAAGCTTTGTGAATTTAAAGTTGGTTGTTTATAAAGACTATTTAACGTAATATATGTAGTAAGAGATTATGCATATTAGTGTTAATTAAAGTTTAGATAGGCTTGAGAGAGCTATTCAAATGAGTAAGACTTCAAGTAACAACTTAATGTTCATTAATTATAATTAGAGATGTATTAATTAAGCACTTTGAAATACAAAGTGGATAAATAATCCTAAACTTCTCTTATCTTGAATTGAAGTTTCAGTTTAGTTTTTGTCAAATTATTTTCCTTTTAGGTACTTTTGATTTTCAATATATAAAAATTTTCACTCAACTTAATTGAAAACATAATTGTGATGAGTAATCGACTTTTACTTTAGTCCCTATTGGAACAACAACATTTTCTATACTACTTTTGATTATCCTTACGCTTGCAGATATGCTAAACGACTGACAAATTAATAATCTCTTATAATATGCTATTTTTAGACTTTAAATTAACAAAAAATTAAGAATTTTGACTCATAATAAAACATATGGGGGCATTGCCAAGATTAATCTACAAGAGTTATTGGTTGTGGATTAGAGTCAGGAAAACAAGCCGGGTCGAGTCAGTCGGGGCTAATGCCCAAAATTACAAGGGTCGAGTTTTATGAATTACCCTTCAAATTGAAAGTTGCCCTAAAAGGGCAAGCCCTAATGGGTCGAGGGCCTAATAATTTTTCAAATAATATTAATCTTGAAGTAAAAAATGTTTTCTTAAGTAGCTTATATTATTTAGTTATAAAATATATTCTTTCATTATTTAGGATTTTTATATGGTTTCTTATTTTAAAATATACACGATACATATTGATTCCCCCCAAAAAAAATAGTTAAGTTTTGCTCAGATTATTGTTTTACAGTTTCACTCATCATGTGAGATAAATTCTTATATGTATATAACAATGAGGATTGTTTTTTTCATAACAATTAAATGATAAATCTACTATCATGTGGTTTTTAGAAATAATTTTTACATAAGAGCAAGTGTGTATGTGTAAAGTTTTGAAATGTTGAAATTATATATTATTGTTTTAATTTTTATTGAAATTTAATTTTGATAATATTTACATGTTGAATTAGGAATTCATTATTTTAACTTCATTTCTTAAACAATATTAAAAAGCAAGTGTTTTTAGTTAAACGGGCTTATAATATGCAGGCCTAGGCCTAGCCCACAAATTTAAGGGCCGGCCTTCATTATTTGAGGTGTTTTTAAAAGTCAGGTCTAAACGAGCTAACCTGTTTAGGAGAGATTCTTAGGTACTCCCAGAGTACCAGCAAATTCGTGCGCTGACCAATAAAAAGCAGCCAAATCACACAGTGGGACCCATTTTGAAACAGCTTTTGTCTCCCTCATACCTTTCCTCCACCGCACGCTCTTCAGTTGCTCTCTCTCTCTCTCTCTCTCTCTCTCTCTCTCTCTCTCTCTCTCTCTCTCTCTCTCTCTCTCTCTCTCTCTCTCTCTCTCTCTCTCTCTCTCTCTCTCTCTCTCTCTCTCACACACACACACACACACACACACTAGCCTCCTCTTCTTTCTTCCGCCATAAAGCCAACACCCATGGGCCATAACCCATCTATTTTCATTTCTTCTTTTTTGCCAACCATATATTTTTTACTTCTTAAGTTTACTATTAATATTGATTATTGTATAATCTGGGAAGGACATATTATCGAAAATTTTCCCTTTTAGATTTATTTATTTTGTAACATTAGATTATGTAGTTGCACTAAAATGCTCCATTCTTTCCTTAATATATACTAAATTATAAGAGCTCAAAAACTAAATGATCAAGATGAAATTAAAATAGTAAAAAGCATTAAATACTTAGACAACTTTTAATGAGTTCTTATAAAAATGTTCAAGGAAATGTAAATTTCAGGCTATTAAATAAAGGGTTAAGGATCACCGTTGCCCCGGAAGTATGCACGATGGATCACATCTGCCCCGGAAGTTTTTTTTGGTCCAATTTTGCCCCGGAAGTGTGTAAAGTGGATCATATTCGCCCTTTACCTTTTTGTTTTGGTCCAATTTTGCCCCAGAAGTGTGTAAAGTGGATCATATTCGCCCTTTACCGGTAAAAATTTTTTAATGGTAAAGGGCGAATATGATCCACTTTACACACTTCCGGGGCAACGGTGAACCCAAAAAAACTTCAGGGGCATATATGATCTACCTTGCATACTTCCGGGGCAACGGTGACCTTTAACCCTTAAATAAATGCCATGGGTAAATTTTTTGATGCGAAGCTTGTTCCTAAATATAAAACATTTCTAATTTTTCTCAATTTTTTTCAATTATCACCAACATCAATCTCTTGCTATAAAAAAAACATCAATCTCTAGTCTCAAAGCCTTTGATCTTCTTCCTGCTTATGCTTTAGCTCATCAGAATTTGCTTTGGGCGATGGGCATTTACCATCCAATTGATCCCGCCAAAGTTAAATAAGCTATTATAAGTTAATTTGTCTGAATTTTTTTCTTAAAACTAGTTTATATGACTTATAATCTAATACTCCTTTCAGTCCTAATTATAAGATCATTTTGACTTTTTTGGAGGAAATTAAGAATGCAAAATTAATCACTTGAAATTGTCTAAAATTATCTTTTTTCCTCAAAATTAATTTATTCTACTTATAAACTAACATGTAATATAATTACATGTAACATATGTTATAATTTAGTGGTCTAATTTGCTTCCTTAACTTCCAAAAAAAAAAGTCAAAGTGATATTATATTTAGGATCGAAGGGAGTATTACATAAAATATGTTACGATTAAATGATTTATTTAGTTTCATTTATCTCTCCAAAAAAGTCAATTAGGTCTTATATTAAGGAACATATGAAATATTATTTTTATATTTGTTCTAATGTTTGTTATAAAAATTTTACATCATATAAACTAGATAAATTTTTAGGTAAGCCTGATTTACCATGTCATTTGTAGTTTGACTAATCATAACTAAACATCTCACAGATTTTTTAGTTTAATATCACACTATGGAGTCTGATTTTCCCATCATAGGGGAAAAAAGAAAATGTTAATAAAGTCTTTTATTTTCCTAACACAAGTGCTGCATCATATTAAAATTCTCTTAATTAAATTAAAAAATTTGTAAGGTGTTTGATTGTAATTAATCATAGTACAAACGACGTGGCAAACTGATGAACTTTTAGAAACAAGCTCCCCTAGTCTATGGGTTGTGTGTGTGTATGAAAGAATGGAGTATCTCAATGCAACTACATAATCTAATGTTATAAAATAAATAAATCTAAAAGGGAAAATTTTCGATAATATTTCCTTCCCAGATTATACAATAATCAATATTAATAGTAAACTTAAGAAGTAGAAAATATATGGTTGGCGAAAAAAGAAGAAATGAAAATAGATGGGTTATGGCCCATGGGTGTTGGCTTTCTGGCGGAAGAAAGAGGAGGAAGTTATTGTATGTGTGAGAGGGAGGGAGGGAGGGAGGGACTTAAGAGCGCGTGGTGGAGGAAGGTATGAGGGAGACAAAAGCTGTTTTAAAATGGGTCCCACCGTGTGATTTGACTTCTTTTTATTGATCAGAACACGAATTCGCTGGTACTCTGAGAGTACCTAAGAATCTCTCCCCGTTCAGGAGAAATTCTTACATACTCCCAATGTACCAGCAAATTCATGCACTGACCAATGAAATCCTGCCAATTCAAAGGGATTTTGTCCCCTGTGTCAGCCCACATGGCAGTCTTCACTCTCCCCATTATTTTAATGGTTGTTATAGAAGTATGTGCTATTTTTTAAATTTCCCACATCCCTCATGCGTCACTACTGACCTCCTCACCCAAGTACATCTTTCTCTCATCCACCTGCCCACCACCCTCTCTCTTTCCATTGTTTCTCTCCTCCATCTCACTCTCATATTATTATGAACAAAAGTAATATAATTATATAAACATATTGTGAAAAAAATTAATAATATGTGTGCGATGAATAAAATGTATAAATGAAATATTTATATATATAAAATCAAAAGTAGGGAGAATATAATAACACTGGGGGACCTGTAGAAAAAAAATAATAAATAAGAATACCATAAAATTGTATTTATTTATAAGGATCAAATTTTAAAATATTAATTTGAAAAGACTTAATTGTATATAACTTCCCCTTACATATATACCCTCTATCAATATTTGATATTTAGAAGAGGGAATATATGAATGGTAATTATGAACAATTTTGTCATTTCAAGATACATATCATGCTCATTTGCAAACAAGTGAAATTTCCTTAGCAAATTATAACTAGAAAATTAATTAAAATATGAAAAAATAAGGTGAAATTCTATATTAGAATTTTTGTTTGGAGAAAAGGACTTGTTAACTTTTCATACACACGTTAGTAGTATTTCTGCTCTAAAATTTTTTTTATACACAGTACTAATTTTCAGATTTACATTATTCTTACCGATTAATTTTTTAATAAATAATTTTACATCGTATTAAAAATTTTATTAGTAAGGGAGTTTATTTGTATCTTATTTATAAGGTATAAAAAGAAATTTTTTATATGAATAAAAAATTATACATTCATTTTTTATTAGAGCAAGATATTGTGGTTTTACCCTTTAAATTGTTCATACACAATATCTCCTCTAAAAATTTTTTTATACACAGTACTAATTTTCTGATTTACATTATTCTTACTGATTAAGTTTTTAATAAATAATTTTACATCATATTAAAAATTTTATTAGTAAGGGAGTTTATATGTATCTTATTTATAAGGTATAAAGAGAAATTTTTTATATGAATAAAAAATTATACATTCATTTTTTATTAGAGCAAGATATTGTGGTTTTACCCTTTAAATTGTTCATACACAATATCTCCTCTATTTTTAATTGCTAATGGTATTAACATGTTTGATTAAAGTGTTTTGTTGATTTCCTTCATAATATATATATATATATATACACACACACACATGTATTTGATATACAAGAGACTACCCACTACTGACCATGTCCCTCAGAACTAGTCGATCCAGACCACTGTCAACCTCACAAAGCATATGAACACCTGGCATTTCTTCAAGTCCCCTCTTGGCCAAGTAACCCTTCATAATATATATTGTAATGGGAGAATTACGTTAGAAGATATGTAGGAAAAGATATTTGGTAAGAAAGACCATAAAAATTGTATTACCTTCGATTCTATGACCTATTTGGCGATTTGGTCTTAGTTCTAAATATAAGACCTAATTTAATTTTTGTTAACTTTTTTTAAATTATCCCTAGCTATTGGTACTACTCCAACAATGATCAAGTAAGAGATGAGGGAGAGAATAAGGGAAGATGGTTGGGGTATTTTAGAAAACCACATCATACTAACTAATATAACTAACATCTTTAATTTAATCAAATTAATAGAATAAGTCTTATATTTAGGACCGAATGGAGTATTTATTTAAAAGTACCAAACACTAAATTATTATGTTTGAAATGACAAAATTGCCCATAACTACCATCCATAAATTCCCTCTTCTAAATATTACTCCCTGCAGTCCTAAGTATAAGATTAAGTTGACTTTTTTGTGAGAAAGCCAATTAAACTATTTAAATTTAACATTTTTTATATGAAATTAGATTATATATTATTTTATAAGTAAGGTAAATTAATTTTTTTAAAAAAAATAAATAAGTACTTTCAAGTTGTTAATTTTGCATCTTTAATATTTTTTTTTTAAAAAAAGTCAAATTAATCTTATAATTAAGACCTGAGGGAGTAGATATTGATAGAGGGTATATGTGAGGGGTAGTTATATACAATATAGTCTTTTTAAAATTAATATTTTAACATTTTATCCTTATAAATAAATGCAACTTTGTGGCATTCTCATTAAATATATTTTTTTTCTACATGTCCTCTAGCGTTATTATATTATCCCTACTTTTAATTATATATATAAATACATTTCATTTATAAATTTTAAGGACAATTGCATTGTTGTCCCAATAAAAGAATTAATATCAGACAAGTCCCAATGAATCGTTAATGACAATATTGACTAGTGAAAATACAATTGTTAACAAGTGAAAAACACAGTTGACAACTTATTGGGACTTATCTGATATCAATTTTTTTGCTTGGGATCTCAATACAATTGTCCCTAAATTTTATTCATCACACATGTTATTAATATTTTTCACAATATGTTTATATAATTATATTATCCTTGTTCATAATAATATGAGAGTGAGATGGAGGGGAGAACCAGTGGAGAGAGGGAGGGTGGCGGCCTGGCACGCAGGAGGGTGAGTGAGAGATGTACTTGGGTGAGGGGGTCAAGAGTGACGCATGAGAGATGTGGGAGATTAAAAAAATAGCACATACTTTTATAACAACCATTAAAATAATGGGGAAAGTGAAGAGTGCCATGTGGGCTGACACATGGGACAGAACCCATTTGAATTGGCAGGATTTCATTGGTCAGTGCATGGATTTGCTGGTACGCTGGGAGTATGCAAGAATTTCTCCCCGTTCAGATCCAAATCCGTGAAAAGCTGCCCCAAATCCCAACGTGGATGATGGCTTCCTGTCAATCATAGTCAGACTTTTCTCAAATATGATTTTCGTTGTATTCAAAAAGTTGTTTGAAAATATGGCAAAGAAAAGTATAATCTGATCCTCATAGCAAATGGCAACGCTCAATATTCAGCAACTATCATCTTCAGTCTAATTTAATTTTCATTCAATCTAAAACACGGCAAATCAATGCTCTAATTTCCAAGTTTTCGACATTAACTATCTTCTACGCTCTAATTTCAAATCAATGCAGTTTGGTGGAAAACTCCTTTCAACTACATACACGAATCAAGAAATGTGGTTGTAATTTATAGAACAGAGAGAGAAAGTTTAAATTGGTCATGCAAGTCTAACTTTTTGTGTGTGAATGTACTTTTGGTCATATAATTATCCTTCATTTATTATATGTTGACTTTATTCTTAAGTGGTGAAGTAGATATTAAATATGGATAAAATAATAAAGATATCAAATTTTAAAATAAAATTAATGAGGTCTAAGATTTTTCTTGGTTTGTACAAACTATATTAGAAATGCCTTATAAATAGGATTAGAGGAGTATAAAAAAATAATTGAAAAAAGCTAAATTATACGAAACTCCCCACGAAAACTTCAGGTCAATTGCATATAATAACTTCCATGGTATTTGGAAGTTTAAATCCAACCCCCTTAATCTTTTCATTATTTACCATTGATCCCTTGTCATTAATTCACCGTTAACTTTTTCACAGAGTTTGTCACGTAATATTGATATAAGACACATGACATCCCACAAGGCATATGTAACATCCTAATTTTTAACACTTCTAATAATTGGTTTAATTTGACATAAAGTATATACTTGAAGTATAAAATGATTTGGAAGAAATATTATTTTAAAACTTATTCCACAAAAATAAATGGTATATATGCATATATAAGAGGAAAAATTCTCTGTATAATTTGCTTCAAAACACAGTATACGTATAATATATATACATATTATGGGTTAGTAAAAAGATATTCATTTTAAGTTATGAATAGAAAATTTGTGATTTCAAATGATGGAGGTTGGTGTTGGTTATTTTGTTAATATCCAAATGCATTATAAATTAAGTTGTTTAAATTTTTTATTATTTCAAAATATCTTGAAGAGTATCCTAGATTCAAAGTTTATATTAAGTAAACACAAACCAGTTGTTAAAGTGTCATGAACAAGTCGTTAAACTGTCGCTAACAAGTGCTTAAATTGTAACGAACAAGTGGTTAAACAGTTACGAACAAATAGTTAAACTGTCACAAACAAATGCTTAAACTGAAACAAACAAGTAGTTAACTATCGTGAACAAGAGCTTAAACTGTCATGAACAAATGGTTAAATTATTGCAAACAAGTGGTTAACTGTTATTAACAAGTTGTTAAACTATTGTGAACAAGTGGTGAAACTATTGCGAACAAGTAGTTAAACTGAACAAGTGGTTAATCTGTGATGACTCCCTAATTTTAGTAGTTTTTAGATATATTTTATTATATTTAGAGAATCATCAATTCAAAATTAAAAGATTGGTTACAATTTAAAAAGATATGGATTTGAGAAATTAAATAGGGATTTCATAAGAAAAAGGAAAAATACGTCGTAGAATTATTATTATTAGTATTTTGATTGGATTGAGATTGCTTCTTTACTTGGCAGCTCGTACAAATCACACACATTAGGAAAGAAAGACTAATGATAGAAGCAAATTGAAGAATAAAAAAAAAAAAAAAGGATGCCTGACATCTAATGATAGAAGGCACGCTGCAGAAATAAAAGTGAAGGAGGAGACCGCGCTGAAAAAAAAAAAAATTACAATCATCCTCATTGGCTTTTTTAACAGGGGGAGAGAGCAATTAGCCTTAGCCTTCGATCTTTCATTTTTTACCATTGACGGTGGTTGGAATAAAGACGAAAGGAATTTTGGTGTGCTTCGATGGATTTACTTAAATGCTTATGTTATTAAACTTTTGTCTTTGATTATTATAGTTTGATAATGGATAGTGGATGATAATTTTAATCTTTATTTGTATTAATGTTATATATACTGATTTAATTGTGTGCTAAATTGTCATGAAACAAGAGACATCTAATTGGGATTACTTGATATGGCCTGTGTATTTGTGGAGTTTTAGGCTATAAAATTTGTGTCTATCAAATTTTTAGCACCTTTGCCGAGGACTTGTGTGCCAATACTATTTAATTGGAATTAATTAAGTATTAGTAGTTAAAGTTTGAGTTTGTTGATTTTTTTTTTTTTTTTGCTTTCTTTCTCTGTCCCTTTTCTTAAAAAAAGTAAAAAAAATATTATGCACAGCATTGTCTTTGTGGATTGTTAAATCTCTATTCTAGTTGGACTGGAAATGTTGATATCTCTCAATATGATTGGTAATGTTGTTCTTATTGTAGAGATGGTCATTTATCTGAGAATTGTCCATTTAGATTAACTACTAATTGCATAGGAGATAATTCTACTAGACAGCAAAATTATTTTGATAATTATTTTAATCCTAGTTGGAATTTGGAGCAATATGAGTCTTGGAATCCCCATTTAGAATATTATTCAAATGAAATGACACCACATTTTCCCTCTTATCCATATGTTGAGAGAACTTCCCAAGAATCAAGGAAATAGTCTCTCTTAAAAAGATTATTTGAGGAATTAGTAGAATCATCATAGAAATTTAGGAATAAGCAACAAGAATTTATTACTAGCGTCCAAAATATTGGAGTTTATGCAAGTCAAATTGTTTCATCCTTTGAAGATATTGATGACTCTCCATTTAACATTGATTTAAGGCATATTTCAAATATATTTGGGGAGTCATCACGCTAATTAAAGGCATTTTAAGAGTTTTTGAAAGAAAATTATGCAAATAAATCATATAAGCTTATTTTAATTATTTTTTAGATAAATATGATATTTTATTAGAAAATTTGATTGGCACGATTCCCTGACATTTATGCATGATTTTGATAGGAATATATGGATATTATAAGTTAGGAAGGAGAAGAAGATCAAAGGAAAAGAGTGGAAAAAGCTGGAACTCAATTGCAGAAAATAGTTGGAAATTGTTTCTGGTACCATGGCACTACACCTGAGTGCCATGGCACACGTAAAAATCCCAAAAACGCACAACATCATTTTTTTTTACTCTTTTTAAACATTTAGGGCACGAAAATTAACACACAATTAGCCCCCTTTTCAGTTTTCACCCTGGAATCCTTAGGAAAGATTAGAGTCATCGGTGTATGCAACTAGGGTTTGCAAAATTGGAGATTGAGAAGTAAGATTGGAAGAGTTTCTTGCCCTATGGTAGTAGATTCTTCTTGTTTTCTTCAATTATTTGCTACTTTTTTGAATTAGACATGGGATTTTTTTGTATTTGGTGGTTTAATCTTTTCATGAGTAGCTAAAGCGTTTGTTCTAGGATTGATTCAAGTCTTGTATATATTGAAAACTAATTTATTTCCTTTTCTTTTAGTAATTGATGACTATTTATGTTGAATTGTCTTATTCCTAATGCCTCTATTTGACTGATCACATTTTAAATCGATTTGTTATTTAAATTATACTCAAGAGAGATAGTTTATGTGTAGAACTTAGATAAATCGGACTAGACTTGAAGTTTAAATCAACTAACGGATGGTTTTTGTTGGTATTATAGGGATATATCTATCGACCTAGTTTTGTCATATTAAAGTTGGATCTTAAGGAGTACTTTCATTAATTTGTAACAAGAGATTGAACAATTTTAATGAGAAGTATATAAATTTGATTTAGACTCGAGAGAGTGTTTCAAATGCTGTAGAACCTTAGGCAAACACAAGTTGTCATTTAAAGACTAAATGAATGGGAGATTAATTAGGGTTCATGAAATACAATGGTGAGAATTAATTATAGGCTAAGTTCATTAATAAGTTAAATCTTTCTTATGAGTTTCTTTACTTCTATCGTAAAATAGTTTTTAAAACATGTTTTCTAAAAGAATTTGATTAGTTCAACTTAGTTGAATTCATTAGCCTATTGTTTGATTGAGATTTTTAAACATATCTCCATGGGAATGATAATTTTATACTACATCGTGATCTCTTATAGGTGAACAATTTTTTGGCGTCGTTACCGGGGATTTTTAGAGATCTCTTGGTTAACCCTAGGTTAGTGTTAGTAAATTTTGCTTGAATTGTTAGGTTAGTTTACAATTTCCATTCATAGTTGTAGTTGTTTGTTTTTATTCTTTTTCTAGGTTGATACTTGCGTTTTGGTTTTCTTCTTCTAAGTACCCTTTCGACATATGCAATGCATACATCCAGACGGATTGGAAGTGGTGCTTGAAGGAGTGGAATTCATTGACGAAGAAACACAAGCCAGAACCGAGACTGAATCCGAATCTGAATCTAAAGCTGAAACCATGGCTGACAATGAGTATAATAGAGCTATAGTTAACGACTTTGCAAGCCAGAATATATGAGGGGCATGTAATCTTGTATTCGGATGCAAGAGATGATAGCACACTTGTTTGAGAACAAACCTTTCATGATCACAATGCTGCAATTGCACGAAATGTTCCATAGGCACTACAATGAAGATGCAAACAAGCATCTAATGTATTTCTTAGAAGTCTGTAACTCTTTCAAGCAAAACGAAGTTTTTCAAGATGTTCTAAGGCTTCGTTTATTCCCTCTATCTCTACAAGGCACAACTAGAGACTGGTTCAACAACTTTCCGGAAGGATCCATTAATTCTTAGGATCAGCTTGAAAGCAAGTTTAGAGCTCGTTTTTTTTCTAAGGATAAATTTGTGGAAGCTCGGGATGAATTTTTGAGCTTCAGACAACACCCAAATGAGCACATTTACGCAGCTTAGGAAAGATATAAGATGCTGATGAAGCAATGCCCTAATCATGGTGTAGATAAATGGGTAATAGATCAAATATTCTGCAATCATCTTAATTCCCAATCTAAGGCGATAGTTGATTTAATGACTAATGGAGGATACAGGAATGTTCCTGTTAATGAGGTGATCATACTCCTCGATCAACTATCTGCAAACAACACTCAAGGCACTGATAGGAAGACTACACAATCTTTTTCCACTATTAAAGATGACTATTCATCTCAAATGACTGCTATTCTCTCTTCAATAAACAAGCGGTTTGAGTCATTGGAGTCTCAAATAAAGCAGGAAAACTCTCAAAGTATGCAATCTATCTATGATACCCCTATCAAAGGAATAAGATCCATATTCAAAATAAGTGTTCTTTCATTTAAATATATGATTTTTTTCATTCTTCATGTTTATCAATAAATCGTTAGCACTAATTTAAGTATTCCTTCATGCACTACTTCCATTTCATTATCCTACTTTATGCATTATATATAACTCTTGAAAGTCCTTTTGATTTGTGTGTGCCATGGGATAGTATAGTAAAGATTGAGACAAACTTATGGTAGATGAGTTACAATAAATGGAATCGAGTGAAACGCAATCAATTATCTTGAGAGTAGAGAGCAAACACTTGACCAGTGAGGGACATCCTATTGTGTTTTAGCTTTTCCAAATTAATTGCCTTGTTATATGCATTTTTGGAAGATGAATAAGATTTCTAAGAAATTTAATTTTTAAGAGTTTCAATTGCTTTCAATGTTGTGATGTTCACTTTAAAATAAAATATTGATTCCATAGTTTTCATTATTTGTTTTACAATTAAAAATTTTGAGAATAAGAAATGATGCAAGTGTGGGGTGTGATGACTCTCTCTGATTTTAATAGTTTTTAGCAAGGTTCAAACAACCGGACCGGGCATCGAATCAGGCAAGGCACTGGTTCAAGGGTCAATGGTCGAACCGGGTCAAACCGGTTATATTAAAATAATAAAATTTTATTGATATTAACATAAATAATCACTGATATCAAAATGTAAATGTAAATAGGTATGCATGATTCATCAAATATGAATATTTTAATGTTTCTATAGAGGGAAAAAGAGAAAATATTAGTTGATTACACGTAAAAATAAATATTATTCTACAATCCACAGACTAAAATACAAATATTAAGAGCAACAACAATTAAATATTAAGTATATGCAAGTAAAATAGCATTTAAAATATTATAGTTTCCTAATTTCTAAAATTGAGTTAAGTGAAAATTAGTAATTAGGTGAATTATAATAAAATAAAATTTTTTTACTCTTTTTTTTAAAAGGGACAACCCGGTTCAACCCCCCGGGTTTGACCGGATTGGTCGGGTCAACTTCAATCCCGGGTTTTCAACCCACCCGGACCGGACCAGTGGCCGGTTCAAGGTTGAACCGGCTGGTCCAATTCGGATTTTTGTTCCTTGGTTTTTAGATATATTTTATTATATTTGGGGAGTATCAATTCAAAAAATAATAGATTGGTTGCAATTTGGAAAGATATAGATTTGAGAAATTATATGGGGATTTCCTTAAAAGATATCATATCTTTTATTGAATAGAAAAGTTAAATCTAGATAAGAAAAATAAAAAATAAGAATATTTGAAAAAGGAAGAAAAAAAGTCTTATAATTATTATTAGTATTTTGATTGGATGGAGGTTGCTTCTTTACTTGGCAACCCCTACAAGCTACACACATTAGGAAAGAAAGACTCAATGTCATCATCATGATCATCATCAACCATCACGCACGGGAGCAAATTGAAGAATAAAAAAAACGAGGGCTAACATCTGATGATTAGAAGGCACGCTGCAGAAATAAAAGAGAGGGAGGAGATCACGTTGAAAAACAAATATTACAATCATCCTCATTAGCTTCTTTTACAGGGGACAGAGCATCAAGCCTCCAATCTTTAATTTTTCACCATTGACTGTGGCTAGAGTAAGAACGATAGGAATTTTGGTATGCTTTGATGGATTTACTTAAATGCTTGTATAGTTAAACTTTTGTCTTGGATTATTGTAGTTTGATTATGGATGGTGGATGATAATTTTAATTTTTATTTATTTTAATGTAATATTTGCTGATTTAATTATATACTAAATTGTCCTGAAACAAGAGACATCTAAAGGAGCATAGATATAGGGAATTTAGACTAGACTTTTAATTGAATAATTGTGTAGAATTGAGTTTTTGGACTTAATTTGCTTGTAGGATAGACATATACCTACCCACCCTTCATAGTCACATTAGGCTTGCACTTAATTTAGTCTAATTAAGTAATCACCTAAAACATTATGGATTGATTTAATTAGAATGCCTTTTAGTAATCGATTAACACTCTTGGGTAATTAAGAGTACCAAACTAGTAAATATAATGTTAATTGCAATTAAAGGGAGAAATTAGACACTAAAAAGAAATCAAAGCTATGATAATCCAAATCATCACATTTGTTCATTAACCGTAGTTTATGGGTAAATGTCCAATTTTGCTTCGGAAATAACCCAGTAGAAGCTGATTTGTCCTAGAAACAACAAATGGAGCTTATTTACCTCGGAAGTAACAAAAGCGGCACGAAATTGGACTTTTTCCCTATAATAAAGGGAGCATTCAGTGTCCTCTGGGGGCTAATACGGGCCGTTTTTACTACTTCCGAGGTAAATAAGCTCCATTTGTTACTTTCGGGGCAAATCAGCTCCTAATGGGGTACTTCCGGGGCAAAATTGGACCTTTACCCCGTAGTTTATATTTGTTTTTTTATTCTAGTTAGGATTTAAGTTTCATTTGATAATTGCTTCCTTTGTGTCTTGTATAAATTAAACGAAAGTGTAAAATTAATTATCAATATAGTTGTTGGTATTGAGTCTTCTAGGGAACGATTCTTTACTCACTCTTTATTACTTGATACGGCTTATGCACTTTTAGTATTTTAGGCTAAGAAATTTGTGCCTATCAATTTGTAGTGAATAAGTGGTTCAATTGTCACAAACAAGTGGTTAAACTGTCATGAATAAGTGGTTAAACTATTACGAACAAGTGGTTCGTGATTGTTTAACTACTTCTTCACGAAAGTTTAACCACTTATTCATGATAGTTTAAACATTTATTCGCGATAATTTAAGCATTTGTTTAGGAATTTACAGAGAACCAAAACATGAGAAACCAATTGCTTTGGTTTCTCTTGCTTTTTGCACTTTGATATTGTCTTTTGCATTTCATGAGAGAGAGAATGAGAGAGAGAGAGAGAGAGAGAAAGATGATTGAAGGGGAGTGTGCCCCTCCTTTTCTTTTACATTATTTTTCCTCATTTTATCCCTTAATAACCATTAGATCCACTTTAAATGGTCCAGATTTGGTGTAATTTTTCTTTATATAACATAAAATTTCAATAATGATATTATAAATATCGAATCTGGACCATTTAAAGTGGATCTAATGGCTATTAAGAAAGAAAAGAATGTAAGGGAAATGGAGGCGTTCCTCTCCCGTCAATAACCGTGTGGGGTGGCTTCTTTTTTCTTAAATTAAATGGGGGTTAATATGGTTTTTTGCCTTCCCCATTTAATTTCATTTTACCTTCAAAAGACTTAAATGAAATCTCATAATCTTTTGGTATTTCTTTTAAATTAGATTGCTACTGAGGTTAATGAAATTCTCCCATAAAAAAAATGACATATCATATACCCACATTAGATTTATTTCCGATTTGTGATAAAAACTAGGGTTAATATAACTTTTGGTCCCTGAACTTTCACTCAATTTTGGTTTTGGTCCCTGAACTTTAAATTTTTTGGTTTTGGTCCCTGAACTTTAAAATCTTTGGTTTTGGTCCCTGAACTTTTGAAATTTTTGGTCTTGTCCCTGAACTTTCGGTCAATTTTGGTCTTGGTCCCTGAACTTTCTATAATTTTGGTATTGGTCCCTCAACTTTAATTTTTTTTTGAAGTTTTTTTAAACTGAGGGACTAATACCAAAATTACTGAAAGTTCAGGGACCAAGACCAAAATTAATTGAAAGTTCAGGGACCAAAACCAAGAATTTTAAAGTTCAGGGACCAAAACCAAAATTGACCGAAAGTTCAGGGACCAAAACCAAAAATTTTAAAGTTTAAGGCCCAAAACCAAAATTGAGTAAAAGTTCAGGGACCAAAAGTTATATTAACCCTAAAAACCATGTTTCATCTTATTTACATTTCTTTTGCTTCCCAACTCTTGAGTTGGAAATAGATCACACTGCATGTCACTAGAAACAGGGAAATTAACATCTTGTATTCACATCCACTTCAAAAAGACGAATGTTGAAAGTGAAGGACAAGGGAAACAATGCCCGCTTTTTAAAGAACGAATGTGGAATGCGAAGGCGAAAAGAAATAATGTCCATTTAAAAAAAAGACGTCGTTTCTAAAAGAATGACCCTCCGTTTGGGAGAATTGCACGTAGGTCCCAAGTAAGAGAATTAATTTCAGACAGGTCCATTGACAACTTCTTCACTTGTTAACCAAGGCTATTGCAGTTGTTAATAGTTGTCATTAACAACTCTTTGGGACCTCTCTGAAATTAATTCTCTTACTTTGGACCTATATGCAATTGTCCCCCCTCCTTTTTTTCAGAGCACTTGAAATGTGGACCTAGCTACCTTCCCTCTCGGTATCTTCAAGATCCTATCACGCCAAACCACTTTGTTAAGATATCTATATATGGATTTATTTAAGGGTTAACACCAACTAATCACCTTAACATACCTAACAAATGCATTGTACTAATTAAGAAACCTTATACAGTATCCAAAACTAGTAATCTAATTTTTAATAATTCTTCAAGAAACACATGACTAACGGCCAGCTATCCCAATCTTGCCCTACTTAAGACAAAACGCAAAATATATGGATCAAGTAAGATAACATCACAGTGAGGCAAAATTCTCTCACCACATTTAACTCAATTGCATTATTAGGACTCGAATCTCAAAACTTAAAGTTAATCTAGTACAACTCCCGCCAATTATAATATTCCCTTTCTTAATGGGACCGACCTAGCTCTTATTAAAGGAAGCTAAATCATCTCTCCACTTGTGCAGCTTTTATCTTTTTCTCTTCGTAATGGTGAAATCTCAATGGACCAGCCATATTTTTCTTGTGCAACAATGTCTTTACATCTCCAATCTCACCAAATATTAGTTTGTCCTTTTCCCCGCTGACATCATTTTAAATTCGAGATAAGACATCTTATCATGAATGAGAGAGAGAGAAAAGGAAAAGGTCCAATAGGTTCTAAAAGCCATTATATTAAATAAAAAATCATCCGTTGCTGTGTCATCATATATAAAATTACACTAATCACAAAAAAAAAACTTATATATCATACATGGGGGTTGAAACAAGGCAGCCGACCTATCATAATTCCTAGACCTATTTTTAGCCAATCCTTATGCCTTTTCAAAAGCCTTTTTTATTAAATAGAACAGGCACATGCCTTTTTTTTGCCCGCACATGCACATGCCTATTAAATAGCCTATTTATCCGCTTATATATGTATTATTATTTGTTTTTAATTTTATAGTTTATTAATTACATATGTATCCTCATATTAAAAATATCCTGATTGTTAATGAAAAAAGTGCTTTTAGACTATTTTGAGACATGTGCTTGTTGTAGGCCTATTAGCTTGTTTTGATAAATCAGCACTGTTCAAACACCCGGACCGGTTCAACCGTGAACCTGCCACAAGTCCGGGAAGGAAGTTGAACCGGCGCAGAACCGGTTCAACCCGCCCAAAACCGGGGGTTGAACCGGTTCTATCATTTTCTTTTCTTTCTTTTTTTTCAAAATTTGATTTTTTTATTTTGTTATAATTCACCTAATTATCAACTTTCACTTCACTTAATTTTAGAAACAAGGAAATTATAATATTTTAAATGCTATTATACTTGCATATGTTTAGTATTTAATTGTTATTGCTCTTAGTATTTGTATTTTAGTCTGTGGATTGTAGAATAATATTTATTTTCATATGTACTCAACTAATATTTTATATTTTTCCCTCTATAGAAACATCAAAATATTCATATTTGATGAATCATGCATACTTATTATCTATGTTTACATTTTGATATTAATGATTATTAATTTTAATATCAATAAAATTTTATTATTTTAATATAAACGGTCTGACCCGGTCCGACCATTAACCCTTAAACCAGTGCCTCATCCGGTTCGATGTCCGGTCCGGTTTTTTGAACATTTAAACAGGTTTCAGGTCAAGTTCCAACCTAAAAAAATGCCTATTACATGCTGTAGACTAGGTTTAGACCAGTCCACCACAGAATAGGCCATGCTTGTCAATGGTGGGTAAGGCCCGTTTCCACCTCAGACACCCACATACATTAAATTCATTTAAGATTTGTGATAAACTTATGAATATTTCTTTTGCTTCCAAATTCTTGAGTTGAAATTAACGGATAACTGCATGTAATGTAATAGGAAGTCGAGGGGTTAATGAAATTGGACCCTGCCTATTAGTCTGTTAGCCACTCTGAGTATATATAGGCTCACTGTATTTGAAATCGACCATTCATATATACTCTATATATACACACACCCACCTCGTCCTCTACTATATAACACTAAGTAAAACTCAAAACCAACACATACACATTAGTTGAAAAATATATAGGCATTGAAGAGGCCTCAAAAGCTCCAGCATGAGAAGTGCCTCCATGTTAGCCTCGGTTGCCATGAGAAGGTATATAAAATATAAAATTAATTAAAATAACTTGATTCATCTCTGTTGGTATGTTTATACTTATCATTTTCTCCAAACTACTTTGTATGATTTATAAACTGCCATATAATTAAATGATACACATAAGTGTTTCAAAGACATCTTGTAAGATATCATGTAATTAAGTAGTCTTGTAAGATATCATCTAATTAAGTAGTCTATTTAGTTTTGAAATGCAAGTATTATATATGTCATTCACTTTCAGGCTTGAAGGCAAGGTAGCTCTGATCACAGGTGGTGCAAGTGGTATTGGTGAGTGTACAGCAAGGCTTTTCTCACAACATGGAGCAAAAGTGGTGATTGCCGATATCCAAGATGACTTAGGCCACTCTGTTTCCAAATCCATCTCTGATTCTTCTTCTTCCTATGTCCACTGCGACGTGACAAATGAAAACGACATCGAAAACGCAGTGGATACTGCCGTTTCAAAGTACGGCAAGCTTGACATCATGTTCAACAACGCTGGTACCGTCGATGCCGCCAACAAAACAAACATCCTCGACAACCAAAAATCTGAATTCGAGAAAGTCATAAATGTGAATCTAATAGGTGCATTTCTTGGAACCAAGCATGCTGCAAGGGTTATGGTCCCTACAAGACGTGGAAGCATTATATCAACAGCTAGTGTTTGTGGCTCCATGGGAGGCTTGTCTACACACGCATACACGAGCTCAAAGCATGCGGTGGTCGGACTGACGAAGAACGCCGCTGTGGAGCTTGGTCGATTCGGGATTCGGGTGAACTGTGTGTCACCACACATGGTGGCCACACCTTTGTCTATGGGTTTCTACAAGGTTGATGATGAGGGAGTGGATGATTTTTATTCGCTTTCAAACCTTAAAGGTGCAAAGCTTGAAGCTCAAGATGTGGCTGAAGCTGCATTGTACTTGGCAAGTGATCAGTCTAAGTATGTTAGTGGTCACAATCTTGTGCTTGATGGAGGATTTAGCATTACAAATCCTACTTTAACTTCACTGTTTTTGGAGGATGGTGAGTGAGTTCACTGTTAGAAATATGGGTACTGTTTTGGGAAATTTGTGTTGTGTGTACTTGGAGTTAGAATAATGATCATGAACGCATATGATGTGAGATTTGATCTGTTTCAGTGTGTGCTCTTGAATTTAATGAGTGTTCATTTGCTACTTGCTCTTAGATCCGGTTTCAGTCAGCGCTAAGCCTAATATGAGTAGGGTGGCACTAATCAATAAAACGCACGGTTTTCCTTTGTTTCGAAGCTCACTTGCTATTTGTTTAGTTGCTTGGGTATCAAACGTTTCAATGCTAATCAGAAATGAGTAGGGTGGCTCTAATCAATTAACCGCGCAGTTTCTTTTGGCTTTAACTGTTTGCGTCACAACACTCTTCCATGACTCCTGTTCCAATTTAACATTTATTGGACACTTCAATTTCTTTCACATATTCTTATCTGTCGTATTTTTCAATATCATTTGCACTGACTACGTTTTCAAAATTATCTTTCATGTACAACTTGTAAAAATAACTAAAATAAAATAATAAGTCCCGTACTAAAAAAAAAAATTTGTGAGGAGTTTTTTTCCAGAAAATTTCATCGGTGATGAAAACGTAATAAAAAATCATTATATTTTTTGTACCCTCATTGTTCATAATACAAGAGTGACTTAACTAATTTCAAAAGATTAAAATATTAAATGAATTAGTTATATATATAACAAGTGTGAATTTATTTCCCTCACTTTTAGAATTATATATAATATAATGTTACATAGTAGTATTTTTATGGTCCTTAATATAATATTTACTTGACTAATTTAAAAAGTTTAAAATGCCAAATTAATTGATTAATTATAACAAGTGTGTCATTATCAGCGTAACTTATAAACTTGTATACTCTGACCCTCAATATATTTGCTAGTTGGAGATTAGATTTGGTTCTAAATATAAGTTCTTAATATACTTTGTCTTTTTCTATCAAAAAAAAAAAAAATATACTTTGTCTTCTAAATTTATAATTTATTTTAGTAAGTGTCTCTATAGTTGATTACGCATGTGTTAACAAGTTTCTCACTTTCTATTTAATGATAGTCATGATTAAAAAATGATATTCCAGGGACTTCAACCTATATTTGATACAAATAACTAATATAATTAATTTTCTTAATTCATCCAAATGATTCGACTAATTCTTATATTTTTAAATTTATTTTTAAAATGAATTCAGTAGCTCTTGTATTAATAACTGGAGTATGAGAAAAACAATGTGATGATTTATAAATATATTTTCAACTCCTAATAACTTTTTACCGTGTGATCTATTATTTTATTTTAGTTTTCATAAGTTGTATATGAAAAAGGAAACTTAAAAATATTATTAAGTATATAGGCGTATATTAAGAAAAATCAATACAAATGATATTGAAGAAAATGTAAAATGATCAAAATGATAAGAAAATAAAAATGGCAAGTGAGATTGTAATTGGAAAAATTAAAGCCACGGATAGATGTATTAATTGGCACAGAGGCCGCGAAGTAACCAATTTCCCTCCTAAGCACTTATGCTTATTAGGAAGAACTATTCAGATCTAAACCCTTTCGATTTAATTTGGATAGTTTATATTTGATTATTTCTTCAAAGGTGTGTTTTAGTAAGAAATTACTTTTTGAAAAAATGACAAAGATTGTCTTTATTTTATATTCTATACCCTTTAAAATGATTTTTTTTATGAAATGTAATCTTTTAAAATATCTAATTTGAATCATACAAATCAAATCTGAAGGTCCAGAGATCTGATTAACTCTTCCTACAAAGTTTTATGATTAATAGGGAAACAGATTCATATTGCATGCATGTAGGCTCAAAAAATTTCTCCCGTCACTATTTTAGATTGGAGGGAGAAAACCATATCCCAACTAAATTGCACCATGAGACGATTAATGTGTCGCGTATCTATCACTTTAACACTACTATTTATTAGAAATTGATTTTCGGAGGGCTTGGTACAATAAAGTTGATAATATAAGCCGTAAGGGTTAAAAAAGTTTCAATCATTCTTAGATTTTATCAAGTTGGTATAGACTTTATTTTACATTCAATGTTCATTAAAATATTTTTACATTATTAAAAAATCAAATGTAAACCGTTTAGATATAGATGTAAATGATTTAGACATGTTTAACCATCCATACAAGTCTTTTTAAGAGTATAAAAACAAGTTTAGTATTGAGTCATACGAGAGGCTATCTTCTTCAAATTTTAATTTTTTTTTCTCTTCTAATAAAAATTCTTAAAATAATATTGATATAGTAAAAAAAAAAATTAGTTATGATCCAATCCATCAAATATCATTTTAAGTCTAATTTAATTCCCAATCAATTTAAAACATAACAAAAAAAAGTATGAATTTCTCGTAAATGGGACTTGTTAAAAGTATGTACTCATACTTTAGTAACAGAGTCAATGGAAATATCTAATGTGTAACTAAAAGGGTAAAATTGCTCTAAATAAATTACTTTAGGTGCTAATTGTACCTATAAATAATTTAAATGATTTAGGGTACTAATTAGTGCATGTTTGGATCTACCTTCTTCAGCCCAGAAGCTCGTTAGAGAAGGAGAAGTGAAATTTTCGTAAAAAAATATGTTTGGATGTGCTTCATCCAGTAAGTACTTCAGGTCCAAAACGTACATTTTTTCATAAGCTCAAAATTTTCACTTCTCACTTTTGCCTTTTGACTTCTAGTGGGTCCCATGCCTTTTGTTATGTATTATTTAATAAAGTGGGTAGGAAAATTAGACTATTAAACCCCTAAAATTCTCAAATAAGATATTTTCTTTTAATATAAAATTTTCTTTTTATCTCCAAAAATTTATTATAATAATTTATAACTACTTTTTCCCATAATATACTCCTTTGAGCTAAAAATATTATTTTTTAAAATTATTTTCCTGAAAATAAGGGAGAAACTAAGCCTTTAATAAGAATATATGCATATTATATATGTATTATTTAATGACAATAATGCCCTTTTTAGTAACTTTTCATCTAAACGTGCTTTTCAATATAATCATCCAAACATGTTTCTAAAAGTCAGATTTAAAAAAAGTTACTTCTATCATCACAAATCCAAACATAAATCACTTCACACAAATGACTTTTATCCAAAAGTCACTTCTAAAGAAGTCATTCTTAAAAAAAGTCACTTCTCCAACGACAATCCAATCCCACCCTTAGACCTCCAAAATTATTTCAAGATGTCGGTTGCAACTTATGGCACTCATCACAAATCACTCTACACAGCATAAATGGGATGGAACACCTAACACGTGTATAACGTATGCAATTTCACTACTACCTCTGCCTTTATAATTGTTTGTTTTTTCTATAATACCTTCTTTAAACGTTTGTATTAAAATTACCCTGAAAAGCGTGTTTCTCGTGGTGTACACCTTGGAGTCATATATTCTTCAAAATTTAGGCCTGAGGTAGTGGTTGAGAACTACCCAATTAATTGTCGTTCTCAAAGAAGCCTTAATAGAATGTTTTTTCTTTTTTTTCGAAAGGGATTTTTACAAGTATATTTTATAAAAGAGATATTTAAGTGTTATATAGAAAAAATAGTTGAAGGTATTTTCTTATATCCAAGGCAAAAATTAATATCTCTAAGTCTGTTCTGTTGGTAAGTAATTTAAAACTATCTACAACTTTTATTAAGAGTAACTTTTTTCCAAATTTAAATCTTTGAGTGTAATTTCGTATTGTTAAGTTTAAAAACCAAATATTTTTCGTTTCTTTTAAAAAATTAGAGGGAAAGTGATGGATGTTGGTTTCAATGAAAATGACTTTAACGTTTCAAATTCAAGTTAAAATCCAAAAACAATGAACGTTATTAGTAAACATCAACAACATATTCCTTTAATTTAATATATTCATCTTAATTACGTATCACCTCGATCCTATTTGGTGAAGCCGTGTTTGGATTAACGATAGGAAAAGTGACTTATATACAAGTCAAATTAAAAATAAGTCAGATTGTGTAATGAGATTTATGTTTGGATTAGCTGTAAAAAAATGACTTATAAGTGACTTATTTTCTATAAGTTAGATTGTGTAATGAGATTTACATTTGGGTTAGATGTGATTAGCTGTGAAAAATAAATCAGAATTTGTGGCTCCACCTCCATAAGCACTTATACTTCCTACATAAGCTCTTTTTTTGTCTGCTTTTACTTATTTTGACTTATAAACTACAAGTCCAATTAACAATAAGCCAAAACAAATGCATACAAAAAATGATCTTTCCATTTTAAGTGTTTATATCAAAATAAGAACTTATTTTCCCATAATAAGTCAATCCAAATACACCCAATTGGTGTACTCATCCATCTTTTACTTGTTTTATTTTCTTTTTCTTTTTGAATGATTTTACATTATTTATTTTCATGGTCATTTGAAAAATTATTAACTTTGAGAACTCATGGATTCATTTAAAATTCTCATCGTTATCGCTTCAAAATAAAAAAAAATTGATATATCATATATGCATATTATATTCATTTAAATATATAATTTATTTGAGGATGTGAGCTTATTTCTAAATAGGGTAAATATCCAATTTTGCTCCGTAAGTAACCCAGTAGGAGCTGATTTGTCCCGGAAGTAACAAATGGAGTTTATTTACCCCGGAAGTAACAAAAACGGCGCGAAATTGGACTTTTGCCCAATAATAAAGGAAGCATTCAGTGTCCTCTGGGGGCTAATACACGTCGTTTTTACTACTTCTAGGGTAAATAAGCTCAATTTGTTACTTCCGGAGCAAATCAGCTCCTACTGTGTTATTTCAGGGGCAACATTGGACATTTACCCTTTCTAAATATGAAACTTTTTTCCTACTTTTTTTCACTTTTTCCTAAATTATCCCTATTGATGTTCCTTAATAATAAACAAGTAAGAAATCGAAAGTAGGAAAAAAGGTATGTAGTTAGGTTGTTTTAGTAATATCATATAATTTTAACTAATTTAACTAGCATTCTTAATCTAATTAAATTAGATAAATATATCTTATAGTTAGGAATATACAGGTATTCAATAACCAACTCGAGTTGGAAACAGACTAGATATAGAATACATGAAAGCGAGAGATTAATAAAATTAAACCATGCCTATTACCCACTCTGATCACGACTTCAACGTATTTGAAATCGACCATTCATAGATGCCTCTATTTATAAACCAACGTGGTCTTCTATGATATAACACAAAGAAAAATTCAAAACAAACACATTAGTTGAAAGATTGCCTTTGAAGAAGCTAGGTTCAAAAGGTCCATTATGGGAAGTGCCTCCACCATAGCCTCGGTTGCCATGAGAAGGTAAGAAAAAGTTTGATCGTTTCACATACTACCGATCATATCGTTAATACAAGATACATTTGACTAATCTGAAAAGATTAACCAAACTATATATATTACTTTATTATAATATGTGACATTATATCTATCTAAAAAGTATTTATGTGTATCATGAAATTATTTCTCATTTAATATATCACTCAAATTAGTTTGAAGAAAAACAATAGGTTTGTTTGGAGCCGCGTTTGACATCCCAAATATGGGTAAATAAGCTCAAAAACTAATTGAATTTTTCGTATGTTTGGCAAAGTTTTTAGCTTATATTGACTCAAGCCAATAGTAGCTTAAAACTTTCAGCTTGGGTGGGGTTGTTGGAAAAATTGTGTGGGGGTGTGTCAAAGAAATTGTCTCTTCAATATTACTGAAATGTTTTTAAATGGAGAGATTCAGTGGATATAAGTCATGTCCTTATAAATTAAGTAATTTATGTTTATTTATAAATTAAATTTGAGGTTTATGAATAAGGCATTTAGTTGTGACTATTTGATTGAAGAGATATAGTGGTTCAAAGGCACAACTTCAAGATATCTTTTCAATGTCTGTAAATATCTCTAACAATAACACCGTTAAATATAACTTGTGAAAAACAAACTTTTGAGAGAAAAGAGAACATGAATCCTTGGTTGTCTTTTACTGAGTTACTAATGTTCCGCCAGTTTAGGAACCCTGTATCTTTACAGATGGGTTTGTTTAATCCTGAGTAATGCTGCAATCTATTCAATTGAGAGGATTATGTAATATCTCTTAAGGACAGTGTCGATTATTGGGCACGACTCAAACCAGATTATGTATCTTGATTTTTGCAGGTTTCACCTACAGGGGTTGCTTATGAGATGTGGTGAAAATTTTATTACCGTTAGACTATTAAATGAGGCATTAAATTATTTTACCTACCTGATTTGCCTTTTGTCCTGTTTATCATTGTAGTATATTATACTATCTCCCTTCCATATTCATGTCCTTTTAAGTCACTTTCTATCTAAACTTGTTTATCAAATCAATTATCCAAACATGATTTCATAAATTAGATTAAAAATATGTTAATTTAGTCGCCACCAATCTAAACATAAATGTGAATGAAAAAGCTACTTTTACTCAAACTTGCATTTTCTTAAGTCATGAAGAAAATAAGCACTTTGAATCGCCAATGAAAAACACGCAGAATAAGTATGAATACTTTAAAGTAATTTATTTAGCTTCAATAATTTTCTTAAATCAATCATCTTAGTGCTATAGTAAGATTGGAGATATCGTGTCGATTATGAAACTCAATAACTAAATAAGTACGTTGATCTAATTGATAAAATGGCTTGATAAAAGAGCAAACTTATAGCCATAAGATTAAAATTCAAATCCCACCAACATAAAAGACATTAGCTTGTTGATACATGACATGTGATCTGTAAGTACATCTATATGCGTTACTTTATCTCGGTTGCTCTGTCTTGCAGAGCCCATAGGAACAACTCATCTAAATTTTTATTCTACCAAAAAGCCATTATAAAACTAAAAAAAAAACTGTTCAACTTCCCATGATGTCTTAATGTGATACCATCTGTTTGAAGCTTTCATATGTACTTGCAAGTGATTTAAATCATTCACTTTCAGGCTTGAAGGGAAGGTGGCTCTGATCACAGGTGGTGCAAGTGGTATTGGTGAGTGCACAGCAAAGCTCTTCTCGCAGCATGGAGCTAAAGTGATCATAGCTGATATCCAAGATGACTTGGGCCACTCTGTTTCCAAAACCATCTCTGATTCTTCTTCTTCTTCCTCCTTATACATCCACTGTGACGTGACAAAGGAAAACGACATCCAAAACGCAGTGGACACCGCCGTTTCAAAGTACGGCAAGCTTGACATAATGTTCAACAACGCTGGCATTGTCGGTGTCAACAAAACAAGCATCCTTGAGAATCACAAATCTGAATTTGAGGAAGTCATAAATGTGAATCTAATAGGTGCATTTCTTGGGACCAAGCATGCTGCGAGGGTCATGGTCCCTGCAAGACGTGGCAGCATTATATCAACAGCTAGTGTGTGTGGTTGCCTTGGTGGTGTGGCCTCACATGCCTACACGAGTTCGAAGCATGCAGTTGTCGGCATGACGAAGAACACGGCCGTGGAGCTCGGTCGGTTCGGGATTCGGGTGAACTGTGTATCGCCATATTTGGTGGCTACACCTTTGGCTAAGGATTTCTTTAGGCTTGATGATGACGGAGTTCATGGGGTTTATTCCAATCTTAAAGGTGTGAGGCTTGAGCCTCAAGATGTGGCTGAGGCAGCACTTTACTTGGCAAGTGATGAGTCCAAGTATGTGAGTGGTCACAATCTTGTGGTTGATGGAGGGTTCACTATCACAAATCCTGGTTTCACTATTTTTGGAGCACAGATCACTAAAAAATAGCGGTAGAATTTATGGGGAAAGACAAAATTCAGAAGCCAAATTTTTTAGCAAATTAAAGTCCTCTTTTAAAGTGAATTTTATGGCTAATTCAGTCGCTAATTCACTGTTATCTAATGAATAATGAATTCACAGTTACAAAATATGGTTCTATTTTTGAACAGTTGTGTTTGTGTTTGGAGTTTGATTGATCATGTACGCATTTGTTTATGATTTATGTTTTGATCACTTTGAGTGTGTGCATTTGGATTTGATGTATGTTGTGTTTGTAATAAAATAATCTGTTATATATATATTATCTTAAATGTAGAACATATTTATCTAATTTAATTAAATTAAGGGTAATACTTAAGTAAGTTAATACGACATGTTTTATCAAAGCTCCTAAAAATAAGTCATCGGGATTAACTATCTAAATAAATTCCACATAAGGGACAAGAGGAAAACGATATACTCTCTCTGTCCCTTATTATAAAAGCTAAAGAGGTAAAATCACACATATTAAGGAAGTGGTTGAGAGAGATAAATGTGTCTGAAATAATTTTGTTTTCTCAAGTTTGCCCTTATTTATGATTGAGTATAAGAGAGAGAGAGAGAGAGAAATGTAATAATAGTGTAATAAATGGGTATAAAAGAGAATGTAATTAAATATAAAGAATAATGATGGGTAAAGTGGGGAAAAACTCATTAAATGCTTTGACAAATTTGGATAGGCTCTTATAAAAAGGGACAAAACTATTCAAATTTTTTGCTCTTATATATAGAGATGGAGGGAGTATATCACTACGTTAGAGTAATGGATCTAATTAGCTTCTTTAATATTCAAATTAATCAACTAAGTCTTATATTGCTGACCGGAGAAAGTGAAAATGGTGAAAAGAACTACCCAAAAATCCCGAAAATCCAGTAACACATCCAAATTTCATACTCCAATAAAATTCTCTTTTGAGAGAATTGAATTATTATTCTATCGAAATCAATTAATTCATGAGGTTGATTCTCTCACGGATACTTTATATCAAGTGGTTTTCCGCATAGGCCAATATTTTCTTCAGCTTGAGTTACAAAACTCTGCAGTTGTGGGCTAGTTGAAATTTTTCCGCAAAGGTTGGAGTATATGACAAGTCTAACTGCAAGAGATCGATTTGAGCAAAACTAGAAGGAAGTTTATCAAAGAGATGGTTTCTAGACAGATCAAGGGAGTCTAATGATCTTAAGCATACAATTTCTAAAGGAAATTCTCCTCTTTGATTTCTTGATAACTTCAGTGATATCAATTCAATAAAAATTCCTAGTTCTGGTGGAAATTTTCCAAGTAAATTATTGCTTGAAACATCAATGCCTTTAACCAATATATGATGTTAATACGTTCTTGACCTTTCCACATCAGCAATGCATTTAAATAGCCCAGTATTCCCACCTTTATTCCAAGATTATGCACCATCTAGAGCCAAAAGAGAGAAGTTTTTGAAGCACTTGGGAAATTCTCCAGAGAAATTTTTATTACTCAAGTCTAGAAAGATTAATAAATTGAAAGGTCACCACCAATCCGAAAGTTGACTTGACCAGTTTTGCAAATAGAAAGGGTAAATATATAATTTTACTAATGAAGTGTTGCGACAGGAGTATTTAACCAAAATACATTTTGAAGGGTGTTAAAATACCAATAAATTTTTTGAAATGTGCAAAAATACCAATAAACCTTTAAAACAGAGGAAAACAACTAACTCCATTTATTTTCCCCAAACATTATTCAAAGTAAACATGAAGTATATGTGTCAAAAGATAAATGGACGTTTGGGTAAATGTTTTGCTCTGTTTTAAAAATTTATTGGTATATTAGCATTATTCAAAACATATTTGACTATTTGTGCCATATGCTGGCACCGCAACACTTTATTAGTAAATTTGTATATTTACCCAAATTAAATTATGTGAATCTAAGAAAAAACTATTGTTTGACAACAACAAAAAGGCCCTGCATTTTGTAAACATTTGGAGGTTAGCCTTTAAGCTGATTTGAAGCTAGCAATTTCATTAAATTGTAGAAAAGAGATTTCATCACCTTTGATCTCCCTCCCTAAGCTCTCTCTCTCTCTCTATATATATATATGATTCAAAAATCAAATTATGTATTTTCAAGAAGTGAAGGACTTTATATATTTGCCACTAGTGGTGGTGAAGAGCACCTAACCGTTGGGGTTATGTCGGAGCAGTGCTGCCTCGGGCCCTCTCTTCAAAAATTTTAGGGACCAAGGGGATAGTGAGAGCCACCCCCGAGTGTCGTTCTCTTGAGGAGCCTAAAATGCAAATGATGACCTAATAGCTAGATGTAAAACTTGACAAAGAGGGTAAAACATTTTTTTTGGTTGATTTTAATTATGAAGTTGGTATAAAAGTGTGATATGTTCAAGATGCAAACCAAAGATTGGATCAAAATGGGAGATTTGGATGAATGAAAATAGATAATCCTTGATAATTAGAGGCTTAAACAATAATTGCTTCAAGTTGTTTTTAGGGAGCTCTTTGGTTCATTAAAAATGCCCCTAGAGAGATCCCTCTAGGTTAGGCTTGAATTGGGTGGATTAGTACCGGAATCCCGCTTACTAATCCCTTCAACACTGAGTTGATTAAGCTTAAAAACCAAAGTGAATTTGTTAATTGTAAGGGGCTATTAATCCGACAACCGGGATCCCGAATTGCCACTTAATTAATCATAGGGTTTCAATTCATTATTGGAATCCCACATAATAAACCAAGACTCTAGGATTGAAGCCCAATGATACTCATGCAATTTGACAAATTCAATAGCCAATTCACAAATACAAATACTTGACAAAGTGGTCTACTAAATGAGAATCCTCAAATAGCACAAATATTAACTAAAAACATTCATTCAAAATGATGAATCCATACATTCAAACAAAGTTTAAGTAAATGAAGAACAAATGTCAAGCATACACAAATGGAAACAAGCTACAAGTGTTTCAACCACTTTCTAATAAAAGATAATTCGTAGAAATCACATCCAAATGAAGAAACAAGCCCTAGAATCCTAGAAACATGCTTAAACATAAGGAAGAGAGAGTGGGAGAACAAGAACTCCTCTAATGAAGCTCCAAGCTCATGCTTCTATCCTCCATCACCAATGATTAATGCCCTCTAGCTGCTGTCTTCCATGGGGAAGCTACCAACAAGAGAGGAAGAAGAAGTTGCCATGGGTGGAAGGAAAGGAAAATGGAAGATGGGATGAGAGATTTGAGAGAAAATGGGGTAGGAGATGAAATGGAGGTGGATAGAATGAGAGGATTGATGCCTTAGGTCGAAATTTAGGTTAGGAAACCGGGTATAGGTCATTTTGGGTCGGGTTGTATGAGTGGGTACCCTAAAAACCCGAAAAAATCTGTCTGCCCCATCGCCTAGGCGCTATTCTGAGCGCCCGGGCGCTGGCAGCCTCTGTCCACCTAGCATCTGGGCGCTTTTCCTTTGTTTTCTTCTATCCTTTTCTTCTTTTGTTTGTTCTCCTTTGGTTCTTCAATGATCCTACAAGTAAAAACACCATAGGAAAAGGATCAAATGCCCTAGAAATTAATTATTTCTAATTAACTACCAATAATGACAAATTAATCCCATTTTCATGCTAATTTCACCTAAGGATATAAGATACTAAATGAACACATTTTGAACCATAATTACATCTTAGATATGTTAATTGCCTCATTTTATCATACAAAACCAATACAAATCCAAGGATTTGTCAAGTGGACAAAACTGCATTATGCTAAGAAATCTTATACCTATATTACTGGCTAGGAATGTTATTTTTAATAATTCCTTAAGAAAAATGTGATTTCTCCTCCACTGTAAAACTCTCCTTCTAATATAATACATCTGTCTTTTTTCTAGTTTCCTTCTCACCCTTCTCAAGCTGATTGCATGCAAATAATATTAAATTCTGAGACAAAAGATTGGATCAATCGATAAATAAGAGAGAAAGAACAAAAATTCAAACAATCAATAAAAGTTGTTAAATACTAAATCATCGTTACTGTCATCAAATATAAAATTACAATCATCACAAATCACCCTACAACAAATTTAAAGTACGAACCTAGTTGGATGGACCACCTAAAACGTGTATAAGGTGTACTTGTTTTTACCTCTACCTCCCCCCTTACTATGCGGATTATATATAACTAATTTAAGTACTTCCTCTGGTCTTAATTATAAGATCACTTTGACTGTTTTGACTTTTTCTTTCAGTCCAAAAAAAAGGTAGTTTCAGTCCAAAAAAAAATCTTTTTTCCTCAAAACTAATTTATTCTACTTATAAACTAACATATAATCTCATTTCATGTGACATATATTATAATTTAATGGTCTAATTTGTTTCCTTAACTTCCACAAAAAAAAGTCAAAGTGATCTTATATTTAGGACCGGAGGAGTAATTAAGAAAACCAGTTACATAAGTTTATTTATCACATATATGTGTTATTTTTCCAACAATATCTTCTTAACTCATTTCTACTAAAATTATCTTTTTTTTTTAATACAATCTACTAAAATTAACCATTGATGCAAGCTCCCTTAACATATACAATCAATATAATAAGAATAGTTTTGTCATTAAAATATCATCAATATGAAGGTTTTTTATATTAAAATATGAGGGATAAACTAGCTAGCAATTATATTAAGGGAAAAAGACAAATAAATACCCTCCAATTTGCAAAATCCCATTAACAACTTCATGATAGGTATTAACAACACAACAACCTATCATGAAGTTGTTAATACCTATCATGAAGTTGTTAATGGGATTTTGCAAATTGGAGGGTATTTATTTGTCTTTTTCCCTTATATTAAGGAACGGTGTAGTTTATTTTTTTATTATTTCCTAACATCGAAATATAGTTTAAAAATTAAACTTATGACATGGAAAGTTAAAGTTTTTTTTTTTCTTTTGAAAAAGTGATGTTATCCGATAATCTCATAATTTCTCAAACGGAAAATGGAAGATACACGTTATTAAAACTTGTTATTGAAAATCTTAGAAGTCCTAAAACATATAGGAGACCTGGTAATTTGAATCCATACAGTCCCCCATAAGACCATATTTGAATCCATACAGGACCCCGTAAGACCATAACATTATAGTGCGGAGAATTGAAATAATCATTTAAGTTATTTGTGATTTAGTTTCAATAAGCTTAGATCGTAACTACTGGCCCAAAAAAAGACTGTAATTTTTATAGAGAAAAAATCGTTACTGTAACTACTGACCCAAAAAAGGACTGTAAGTTTTATATAGAAAAAAGTAGTTGAAGGTGTTATCGTACAGGGAAAATTCCCAAAAAAGACTCTCGAATTACCAAAAAGATACTTTGCTACAGTGAAATTTAAAAAGGATCAGTCAATACATTTGACTAAACTGTCCATACTCAAATTAAATGGAAAAGACTGAAACGCCCTTGGTTCAAATATTTTTTTTTAAAATAAAGGGCCCCACCACGGTCCAATGAGGACCACCACAGCCGGCGGGGGCCACCCTCGCCACGTGGCGCACTGTGGAGTTGCCACGTGGCGGGTGTCCCTTATAGAAAAGGGATACAAAATGTTGAGGGTGGGAATCGAACCCACCCCTTCAGCTACCACCAAGCCACCAAGTCTCATCATAATATATGTTACAATAAAAATATATATACCATATTTCATTCATCTTTTAATATTTTCCCAAAATTGTATAAGGGATTATCGAATTAGGATAAGGGATTACAAAATTCAGAGAAGGGATTACCAACATATTTCTATCCAATTACCAACATCATTACCAACTTCTTTCTGCTTGTTACCAGAATCGCTGAAGGGATTATTAAATTCTCATAAGGTATTACCAACTATTGTCAAGGGATTACCAACACGAATATAACAAATTACCAACTTCCAAAATACAAATACCAAATATATGTGCCTGCTACCAGAGAATCACTCAAGTGAATCCCAAATTCTCATAAGGTATTACCAACTTTTGTGAAAGGATTACCAACACGAATATAACCAATTATCAACTCATCATAAGTGATTCCCAACTTCTCATAATTACGTTTACCAGATCTTTCATGTCATTACCAGAATCTTTCAAGGGGAATCTCAACTTCCCTAAGGACATTACCAACAAAAGTTTTTGTAGCCAAGTTATGAGAAGTTGGGAATCACTTATGATGAGTTGATAATTGGTTATATTCGTGTTGGTAATCCCTTGACAAAAATTGTAAATATCTTATGAGAATTTGGGATTCGCTTGAGCGATTCTGGCAGCAGGCACATATATTTGGTATTTGTATTTTGGAAGTTGGTAATAAGTTATATTCGTGTTGGTAATCCCTTGACAACAGTTGGTAATACCTTATGAGAATTTAGTAATCTCTTATCCGAATTCGATAATCCCTTATACAATTATGGGAAAATATTAAAAGAAAAATGAAATATGGTATATATATTTTTGTTGTAACATATATTATGATGAGACTTGGTGGCTTTGTGGTAAGGCCACCAAGCTGAGGGGGTGGGTTCGATTCTTACCCCCCAACATTTTGTGTCCCTTTTTTATAAGGGACAACCACCACGTGGTAGCCCCACAGTGCGCCACGTGGTATGGTGTGGGGTTGCCACATGGCGGGGGTGGTGGGGCCCTTTATTTAAAAAAATATTTAAACCAATGGCATTTCATTCTTTTCCATTTTGGGTATGGATGGTTTACTCAAATGTACTGACTGGTCCTTTTTGAATTTCATTGTAGCAAAGTGTCCTTTTGGTAATTCGTGAGTGTTTTTCTGGAATTTTCCCTATCGTATATCCAAGAAGAAAAAATATCTTTATACAAGTTTGTTCTGTCGGTAAAATATTTAAAATATTATTAACGTCTTCTTAATAAGTGTAGTTCCTTGTTTTCCAATTTAAATCCTTCTAATATAGTTTCATATTGTTAATCCTAAAATACAAGTAAAGGTTTTTCCTTTCTTCATAAAAGGAGAGGAAATCCAATGGATATTGGTTATAATGAAAGAAATTTTGACTGTTTAAAGGCCTGTTTGGATTAGCTTTTACAGAAAAGCTTTTGGGAAAAAAAGCTGAAAAATAGATTTTTAAGAATAGTTTTTGAGCAAAATAGCTTTTTCGGAAAAAAAATGGCTTTTGATAAAAGGGTAAAGGGTAAAAAATGACCTTATACTTATGTTCAAGGTGCATCTGGCACCTTGTACTTTTTTTGGTTCAAAATTGTCCATCAACTTTCAAATTCAGGCCAATAATGACTCTTCCGTCAAATTGGCCCAACGGACGTTTCAATTTTGAGCAAATAATGACTCCTCCGTCAAACTGGCCTACCGAATGTTTCAAATTCAGACCAATAATGACTCCTCCATCAAATTGGTCCAACTAAAATTAAATTCCTGTGAAATTCTAGTATGGCGCCTACCCATAAAAAAAACTGAAATTGGGTCAGTTTGACTGATGAGCCATTATTGGCTCGAATTTGAAACGTCTGTTGGGCCAATTTGACGAAGGAATCATTACTAGCCTGAATTTGAAACGTTCGTTTGACCAGTTTGGTGGAAAAGTCATTATTGACCTAAATTTGAAAGTTGATGGACAATTTTGAGCAAAAACAAAGTACAAGATGCCAAATGCACCTTGGATATAAGTACAAAATCATTTTTGACCCTTTATCCTTGATAAAATGAGAGTGTTTGGATAGTTATTACCAGAATAGCTTTTTTTTTATATAAAGTCTTAAAAATGACATTAGCTAATGTGGTATTTACATTTAAAGGAAAAAATTTATTTCAAACATTTAAAACATCAAATCATATAATTAATAACATAATTTAAAAAATTACAGTAACAAAATAAAATGATAACATTAATTATTTTATAATATGATTAAAAAACTAATAATATATGTATTAAAAATTACTGTAGAGACATAATTCATTGTTAGATATCAATTATGTTTAAAAAATTTATATATTTTAAAATATGTAACTCAAACAATAGTTAAATATATAATGGGTAAAAATGGAACCTAAAATTATAAAAGTGGTGTTTTGTAATGTGGTATTTACATTTAAAGGAAAAAAATTATTTCAATGATTTAAATGATCATATTATATGATAAATAACAAATTGTTTTTAAAAAAATACTGTAGAGACATAATTCATTTTTATAATATGACTAAAAAACTAATAATATATGTATTTAAAATTACTATAGAGACATAATTCATTTTTAGATAGTAATTATGTTTAAAAAAATTATATATTTTAAAATATGTAACTCAAACAATAGTTAAATAAATAATGGGTAAAAAGGAAACCTGAAAAAAAAATAAAAGTGGTGTTTTGTAATGTGGTATTTACATTTAAAGGAAAAAAAATTATTTCAATGTTTTAAATGATCATATTTTATAATAAATAATAAAAAATTTTAAAAAAATTACTGCACATTAAATGTAATTTTTAGAATATTAAGGATTCATGGGCCAAAGCACAACTGCTATTCCTTTCGATTGAGAGCAGAGTGAAGAAAGAGAGGAGAAAACATAGGGGTAATTTTGTGTGAGAAATTTATCATCCAATTCATTACTCAACCAACCCTACAAAAAGCCAAAAAAATAGCTTTTTCATATTCATGGTTTTGTTTTGAATATAGCTTTTCCAATTTTTTGATATGTTTGGGTGTTTTTTTTCTAAAACCATGGTTTGTGTAGGAAAATTGTTTTTCTTTATCACCCAAACGGGCACTAAACCCGAGTTCTCAAGTTAAAGTGTGTGCCAGCGTAAAAAATCCATTTAGAAAGCTACTTTTGGTTCATTAATTTGAATAATCATAGAGTCAATGAATTATTGAAGAATAAAAAATAACGAGCTTATTAGAACTTATCAAAAATCCAAACACAATAGACGTGAATTGAAACATCATCAAGAGATTACTCTAATTCAATACTATTCAATTGCGTAACAAATTGATCATTATTGGTGAAGCCATATTAATTGGTACGCTCGTCCTTTACTTTTTTTTTTCCCAAAATTATTTAATAAATTAACAACTTTGAGAACTCATGAATTCATTTAAAATTCTCGTCGTTATCACTTCAAGAAAAATATCATATACCATCATAGATTCATTTAACATTGTGATATAGATTCATTTAACTTTGTGATAAAACTTGTGCTTCATCTTATAATCCTCTTACCCACTCGAGTTGAATACGGACCACATTTAAAATAAATGAAAGAGAGAGGCCGACAAAATTGGACCATGCCAATTACCCACTCTGATCACGAGTTCAATGTACAGTTTTTTTTTTTTTTTTGAACTGAAGTTCAATGGACATATTTGAAATCGACCCTTCATATATGTCTCTACATGTCAATCCAAAAAAAAAGGGGGAATTACTATCAGATCCCTCATAAGGGATTAATCACAACCAGGTCCCAAATAATCATCAAATTACATTGAAGTCCCAAAGGACGGGTACCATTAAATAACTTGTCGTTGACAACTCAATAGTTGTCAATATTGGCGCCTTGAATTGTTAATACACAACTTAATAGTTGTCAATAACAATAGTCGTCAATAACAGTTCCTTAGGTTGTTAATATACCTCTTTCTCATTTATAACTCAAGGGGTTGTCAATGACAAGCCATTTAATATCACCCAGATCCCTTGGGATTTCAATGTAATTTGATGATTGTTTGGGACCTGGTTGTGATTAAATCCCTTATGAGGGACTTGGTAGTGATTTTCCAAAAAAAAAAAGTCTCTACATGACTACATATAAACCAACCTCTGTTGTATAACACTAAGAAAAATTAACTAACACGCATTAGTTGGAAGATTACGTTGGCATTGAAGAAGGCTCAAAACCTCCATCATGGGAAGTGCCTCCAAGTTAACCTCGTTTTCCATGAAAAGGTAAGCAAAAGTTAGAGCTTTTTATTTACTACAACCTACCTCATGTTAAATGATCTCTTATATAAATACATGTATATGGTAAGTCAAACAAATTAGTTTGAAGAAAAAAAGGATGAGTATTAATATTTTGAAATAATTTATATAACTTTTTTATTATTTTCAAATTAGTCAATTACATCTTTTAAATGAAGGATTGGAGAGGCATTATCAATTATGGAACTTAAGAGTCAATTAAGGTTGGTGTTATCGATAAAGGAGTTGGCTTAATATTAATAGTTGTATGCTTTGCAAACGTTGTACGCCCCTCAGGGTTAGTCTTCAAAAATTTAATCAAGAAAAGTAAATAAAAACAATCTTGGAGTCTTCTCTAAGGAGGCAGTTTGTAACTTATTTCTTAGTAGCCTATGTACAAAAATATAAAAAATTGTATTTGATTTTCATTGTATGTCAAAAATATGTTTAAAAGATGTAAAAACGCTCATGACTTGTTTTTGGGTTTTTCAAATGAAAAATGAGATGATTGGTGAAAAAATTCTGATTTAATGGAAGAGTCCCCTAGACCAATGGACTTATGCTATTATTGCTTCACATAGTTGTGAGAATTTGGCTGATTCTATTGAATAATTACTCAAGCGACCTCTCAAACTAAGTTAGGTTTAATACCCCTTAATTACCAGCCTGGTATTAGTCCATCTAATCAAAACTCAATCAACCACTAAGTGAAATTAACTCAAATTAAATTAGTTGACCCAAGTAATTAAGACCTTTAATTTGCTCAACAAATAATTTTCATAACGTAATAGAAATAAATGTCAACGGGTCCAAATACACAAATAATGCTCAACTTCCTATTATATATTAATGTTATACCTAGAGTTAAGAAACCAAAAGAAAAAGTCGACTCCACACTTCATGAGTTTGGATTTTTACGAACCAGCCCAAAACCTGACTCACATAAAATTATCTAATTTTTATGCTTAGCTAGTGAACTTAAGAGCTTAGGCCGGCGCTAGGCCTACAAAGGTTTATCTATATATATAGACACACACATATATCAAGTTAAAATAATAGAACTCCTAGTTTAGGACATTTATAAATAAACAACACTTATATTGATATATGCTTAAAAATTGTAAGCTAAGTTACAAGATATGAATGAAAAATCACTAGAAAACGAGCCAAATAATAGCAAAAGAATACTTACAAAATAAGAAATATATTTTATAGAGTTAAAGATTTTGTGACTCTATTAATATAAAATGTTCATAAAAAGTTAAATTCTTTAATAATGATAATAATAATTAAAATATTTGTAACATAACTTTGATTAAAAAAAGCAATAATTAGCATTAACATCATACGAGTATTTAAAAAAAATATTAAACATAAACATGCCTAAATTGAACAACCTTAGCTTCACCGTTCTGGGCTATGTTTGTTTGGTTGCCATCAAGAGGAAGCTCTTGAGCATTTATTCTACCTATACTCATTTTTCAAAGCAATTTGGTTTGAATGCTTCCTCATAAAATTTGACAATGTTAGCACTCATCAATTTCATCAATGATTGAAGGATACCCTTGCTTCCCTATATCAAGATAATATTTTGTCTCTTTTGAAAGGCATTATAATTCTCATCAATTTTATTTGGAGGAAGAAAAACATTACATGATGGAAAGACATCTTCTCCTCTCACTGTTGTGCAAGAGATCAAAGGTATCCTATCATTCTCTGAGCTAACCAACTCTCAAAATCAGGATAAAAATCCTATGGTTCCAAAGAATTTTATATGGCCTCTGAATCAACCTATGAACAATAAAGATTGGACCATTGGTTTTCATAAAGTCAAGAGTAGCCATGTTACTTTGTGCCATTCTTGGATATGCCTCCAAGGTCAATCACTATAACATTTTAAGTGGATATGAAGACATCGAGAGGATCACTTGTTCAATTATAAATGTCTTCGTTCATCTCTTTCTTGGATTGTAAAATCCTCCTTATTCTCACTTGGGGTCTCTTCTTCAGTCCTTGACTACAATCAAGCAAATTGCCAAAGCGAATAGCAGGAGAAAAGGAGATAGAAATATAGTTTTGGAGGATATTGTAGCATTTTTATTCCTTTTTACTAGTTTAGATACAGTAGTAGTTAATCCTTCTTATGTCTTTTCTTTTCTGTCTTTCTTGTTGACTTTCACTTTACTTTTAAGATATACTTTAACTTTTATTATTAATATCATTTTGCCTTTTTTCGAATTAAAAAAAAGAAGAAGAAGAAGAAGAACAACCTTCACCGTTTGAAAATTCCATTAGGGTTGGCTTCTTTTAGGCACGTTTATCGTTTAAAGGCAAAAACCTCAAGCCTGGCCCATATCATCTTTTTGGGCCAAAACGATCCGGCAGGTTTGACGGCGTAGTCGTACCATTTGTTTGAACATTTCATGCGTACTTGCAAATGATTAATGGGTGATTAATATCATTCACTTTTTAGGCTTGAAGGTAAGGTGGCTCTGATCACAGGTGGTGCAAGTGGTATTGGTGCGTGTACCGCAAGGCTGTTCTCACAACATGGAGCAAAAGTGGTGATCGCTGATATCCAAGATGACTTAGGCCACTCTGTTTCCAAAACCATCTCTGATTCTTCTTCAGCTTCTTCTTCCATATACCTCCATTGCGACGTGACAAATGAAAACGACATGGAAAACGCAGTGGATGCTGCCGTTTCAAAGTATGGCAAGCTTGACATCATGTTCAACAACGCTGGTATTGTCAATGCCAACCAAACAAACATCCTAGAAAACCAAAAATCTGAATTCGAGAAAGTTATAAATGTGAATCTAATAGGTGCATTTCTTGGGACAAAGCATGCTGCAAGGGTGATGATACCTGCAAGACATGGAAGCATTATATCAACTGCTAGTGTTTGTGGCTGCATGGGTGGTGTGGCCTCACATGCTTACACATGTTCGAAGCATGCAATCGTAGGCTTGACGAAGAACACGGCCGTGGAGCTCGGTCGGTTCGGGATTCGGGTGAATTGTGTGTCTCCTTATGTGGTGGCTACACCTTTGGCTAAGGATTTCTTGAAGCTTGATGATGAGGGAGTTCATGGGGTTTACTCTAACCTTAAAGGTGTGAAGCTTAAAGCTCAAGATGTGGCTGAGGCTGCACTTTACTTGGCAAGTGATGAGTCTAAGTATGTCAGTGGTCACAATCTTGTGGTAGATGGAGGATTCACTATCACAAATCCTGGTTTCACTATCTTTGGGGATACAGAATGAATTCAGTGTTACTAATTTGAGTTCTGTTTTAGGAATTTGTGTTGTTATGTTTGGAGTCTGATTGATCATGTACGCATATGATGATGTATGATTTGATCACTTTCAGTGAGTGCTTTTGGATTTGATGGATGTTGTATGCTTGCAATTGTTAGCGAAATAATTTGTTAAAATTATATATGTATATATATATATATATATATCCACGTTTGTTAAAATGTTGTATGCATCTTTTCACATTATCACACTAATGAGTGAAGGCAGAGTGAGGAAGAGATATTGTTGATAAACGTACCGATGGTTGAGGGAGCTAGGATATCTTTTTTTTTCGTATGCATTTAACATCCAAATTTTTTAGGCTTAACAAGACTTTTTTTCCCATATGGCAGTTCGTTTTTGTTTTTTACCAAGGACCGTATGGCGGTTGTTGACATAACACAATGGTGCCATGTGATCTACGTGGCAGGTCCGACCTAAAGAAATAAAGCTTTTGATTGTTGTTGTTGTGCAGAGGGAGCACCACTGATTATATGGTTTAAGTCAAATTGAAGAAAATGAAAGATTCATTATATGCCTTATTTAGTTTTCAGTGTTTGCTTTTACGAAGATCTGTTTGCTTGAGCATAAATGAGAAAGTTGGCGAAGATTATTTTTAAAGATTATCTTCTTTGTAATATTTTTGTGTTACTATGAAATTTAATTACTTTACAAACTTCATAAATGATCTGTCAATATATTATATAAAAAAATTGTTTGCCTTTGGCATTCATTGAGAAATATTATTCAAACTGTCTCTTATGTGACTGTAATAACACAAAACAGGGCAAAGGCTAATCATACACTTCCAAAGAGTTTCAGGTACTGTAATAACCAATTAAATTTCTAATTAACAGAAAGGCGAAATTATTCCCATTTTTCACGCACCAAACACTTGTCCCTTGGCAGATCTCCACCCTTGGGTGCCTTCAGGGAAATTTTCTCCTGCAGAAAGTTTTAAAAATAATCAGAACAAGGCTACCTAATATTGAAAGAAATAGATCAAATCAAAGAATGTGGAATCAACAATAAGTATATTACCAATTATTAACTTCCAAGTCACCTCTTGGATTTTGCTGCACTGAGAGCTACCTTGATATAAATCCTGTCTGTCACATCGCTTAAAAACTTGAAATAGGCAGTCTCCAAGAACGGTTGAAAAGTATTGAGCCAAAGATACCCCAGAATCCAATTATAAACCCAAGTGCCAAACTCCAATAAAATCCTTTAGATAAGAATGAATCATCATCTTCTGGTACCCCAATTGTTTCTTGAGGTTTCTCCTCCTCATAACATGATTTATCAAGCGGTTTCCCACAAAGATCAAGATTTCCTCCATAGCTTGAGCCATTAAAACTCTGCAACTGTGTGCTAGTTGGGATTTTCCCAGATAGGTGGTTAGATGATAAATCCAACATGGTGAGACGATCAATATTTGCAAGGCTAGAAGGGATTGATCCAGATAAATTGTTTCTTGACAAGTCAAGAAATTCCAAAGACATTAATTTACCAATTCCAAAGGGAATTCTTCCAGATAAGCTGTTTCTTGATAGGTTCAGAGAAATCAGCTCAACCAAATCTTCTATCTCCTCTGGAATCCCTCCATTCATTTGGTTGCTGGAAAGATCAATGCTTTTCAACAGCTTACTATGCTTAAACATTTGTGGTGCACCTTTCCACATCAGCAATGCATTTATATCATATTGATAAAAGGGTGTCGATCCATTACTGGATTTAGAAGGACTCACTAAAGTTGTTGAAGATGAACTCTCTTGAATCATTGCTGTAAAGTTCTTCAAGCACCTGAATATTTTCCCGGATAAATTGTTCAGAGATAGATCCAATAGTTGAAGACTAGTCAAATAACAAAGATGCAATGGTAAGCTTCCCAAAAAGCGATTATTTCGTAGGCTTAACATCTGTAACTGTTGTAACTCATCTCCTATCCATAAAGGTACAGGTCCTGACAATTCATTTTCCCCCACATCTAGCATTTTAAGGCTTGTGCAAGTCTTCAAAGAAGAAGGCAGTTCGCCATAGATCCGATTGTTTCTCATGATCAATACTTGAAGTGCAAGAAGTGATCCAATGGAAGGAGGGATTTTTCCTGATAAGTTGTTATTACTAAGATCAAGATAGATCAATGATGTGAAACCATTCCAACAATCAGGAAGTTTACCAGATAATTGATTGCTCGAAATGTCTAACGAGGCCAACAAATCGGCTGAACTATTATCACATAAAAAGGTGGCAGATTCTGAGAACTTGTTTGTGGACAAGTCGACAACTGAAGCACTACGTAGAAAGGATGGAATTGAGCCTTCAAATTGATTTGAAGCTAGAGATATATCAGGGGATCCAAAAAATCTCACTGGGGAGTTTGGAATTTTACCCCATAAGTTGTTATATGAAACATTGAGCCACAACAAATCTGGTGTTAGTAACCCCCAAAACCATTGTGGAACAATATCAGAAATTCCAGCATCAGAAATATCAAGAACAGAGAAGTTATTTTGATTGCTCAACCAATTAGGAAATTCAGGGCCTAACTTGCAAGATCTAAGAAACATCTGATCCAACTGAAAAGATGGGATCCAATTCTTGCTAAACTTTAATGCTAGTGAGTTGTAAGAAAGGTCTAGTCTCTTCAAGTTAGACACATTTGCAAAATGTGACTCAGTGATGACACCTTTCAAAGAGTTTGAATAAATGGACAGATACACCAACTGAGATGAGAATCTAATATCTTCGGGAACTGACCCATTCAAACGGTTTTGTGTAAGGTCTAAAATCTGTAAAGACGTGAATATGGAAAGATCAGGAAGAGTTCCAATGATTTGGTTCCAACTTAGATCCAAATTTTGCAAAGAGTATCTAGCACACCCTGACAAATTCTCAATAACTGTAGGAAGTTCTTCATTCAAAAGGTTATATTTCAAAGTCAATGACATTAAGTTACATAAATCCCTAAACGATTCAGGTATCCCACCATGTAGTGTATTTCCAGAGAGGTCTAGATTCTCTAGAGAAGTCATTTTACCTAATTCGTTTGGGATAAGACCTTGTAAGTGGTTATTTCTAAGATCAAGCTCAACTAGATTTGAACTCACATTGGACAACCACTGGAATATAATGGAAGATTTGAATCCATTGTCAGAAAGATCAAAACTTGCAAGAGAATCTGAGAATTTCCATTTTGAAGGTGTCAATGGAATGATACTATCATCAGAAAGACTACAACTTGTAAGGGTCACTTCCGTTATGTTTGGAAGCTTCCCAATCATTTGTAACCAGTTATGAGAATGGTTCAGATTAATCACCTTGCTCAAATCAAGTTGAGTTAAAGAAGTGAGACTAGATATCCACTGACCTCCACCTCGTTCTTCGTTGTCTTCGAGTTTGAGGGCAGTATTGAATCCAAGATCAAGCTTCTGCAACTTTGAAAGATTCCCAAGTTGATAAGGTATTGTACCTTCTAAAACATTCTCTGCCAGATCAAAATACAGCAAGTTTGATAGATTTCCAAGCTGATATGGAATTTCACCTCCTAGACCAATCTTTCCAAGGTCAAGATACTGCAAGTTGGAGAGATTTCCAAGTTGGTTTGGAATCTGTCCCCCAAAACTAAAATAGCAACTTCTGAGATCAAGGAATCTCAAATTCTTGAGAGAGCCAAAGAATTCTGGAACAGGGTTGTCTCCGAAATCATTGTAACTAAGGTTCAAATATTTCAGTTGCTGCAACTCCAGCAATGATGAACTGATATTTCCTTGTAAAATGAACTGTTGTTCTCCTGAATCATCGAATTCTCCATGAAGGTCAAGACTTTCTACGTGACCGGTTCGATTGCTACACTGAATTCCCTCCCATTGGCAACAATCTCGGTTTCCCTGCCGGCTTCCCCAAGAAGACAAACGGCCATTATTGTCCACAAGGCCATCTTTGAACTGAAGCAAGGCTTGCCTCTCATTTTCTGGACACCTAACTGCAGCATCTGCAGCTCTAAGAGAATCATTGAGAGGAAGAAGATGAAGCACGAAGACTAGTGTGAGTTGATGGAGTTTGAGAGACACTGGGTTCAAGATCTTCATTCTTTTGAAAAATAGTAAGAACACAGTGTTTGGTTTTGATAATAATGCTCAAGCTATATCACCGGTTCCTATATATATAAATATATATACTATATAGTAATACTACCTTTGGCAAAAAATAAATAATATAGTGATACTATGGCCCTTGACTGGTCAAAATTAATGAACATGTACACATTGCTTAAATTTGGAAGTTGTCATGGAAGTTGAGGCATTGCTATATTTTCTTCGAAAAGGACTCGTCACTTAGTTGCAGAAGAGGAAGATTCGTCGTTGACACCTCTAGCTCTCGTCTGATTGGTGTCACTATCGCCGCCTCACATTTATAAAATACCATAATGTTATTAACTGATTGATTAAAACGTAACTCAGTTTAATCGACATCTGCTGTCTTAGTCAAGTCAAGACAAGAGTTCGAAAAGAAAGTCAAGACAAACCATCTAGTATCATTACCAGTTTGTTAAGAATTGAAATTTTAAAACACTTATGCTCTAATCCTTTTTTTTTATACCATGCTCTTATCATATTTATAAGGTAGAGAGGGAAAAAAATTTATCCTATTTACAACTTACATTAAATTTTTTATGTAAACATATAATTTTACCTTTCTTTTAATTATGTGTAGACGTTTTTTTTATGGGTATATGATAGCATTAAATAGAAAGAAAGTTCTACATATGAAGTTGTTAAATTTTAAAATAAAATTAATGAGATATAATGTTTTTTTTATGGTGAAACATAGTATTTGCACTTATATATTCACCAAAGAAGTGGATTACAAAGAGTATAACAACTTGGTAGTAAGAAAATGCGGACACAAATGAACTATCGCTACCCAATTTTAGATGAAGATTCGTGTTTATAATATCAGTCAAATAGCTAGTGGCTAGTGGCTACTTGTCGGGATACAGTACATATCTAGTCTAGTCGTGTAGAAGAAATGAAGTAGTAATTTTGCTTTTCCCTAGGCCTCCAAGTTGAGTTTATTGGTCAGAGAATCAATTTATGCTGTGGTGAGATCTCTCATGACCAATTATAATTTCATTAGTCCATATTTAAAATTTTTAACTAAATGCTTTAAATTGAAGTAATTTTTTCAGATAATGATGATCACTTAAACTAAATCGTTAGTCATTGTATGTAGCTTTTTTCTTTGTACTATTTTGTCTCTGAAATTAATTTTTTTGCTTGAGACCTATATATAATTGTCCCTTTTTTTTTTTTCCCCTAAATTTCCTATAAGAATTACGCACAGAGAAGTATACCAAGCTTTATGTCTTAATGGACATTGTCCTCCCCTTGATCAACGTATTCAGGTTTCAGATCAGTATTGAATCCAAGATCAGGCTGACGCAACTTTTCTCAAGTTCATAATGTATTTGTGCCTTTTGGTTTAGATGTATTAAAAGTATGAAAACAAATGAATTAATTTCAAGAAAATTAATTTTTTATAAAAATATAAAACAAATTATAATGCACGACATAAAAACACCTTTTCCCTCCACGCGTACCAACCCACCAATACGTCAATGGATTCTTTCCAAAGGGAGTAGCCGCCCTAACGGATTTGTCCAATACTCCACAATCAAGTGGGCAAAGTTTACTTATATGTTATTATATCTAGTTTTAAAGAAAATTATTTAACTAAATTAACCTCTCAAAATAAAGCAAACTGACTCTCATATTAAACATTGGATTCAGTAACTACTGTATGTTGAAGAGGATCGATCTCGAACTCTTTTCTTGTTTAAGCGGTATCACTATCTTGACCTCTTGTTAAAATTCATTTGTCCCCCTTTTATTCAAGTACTTTGATTCTAGTTTTTGTTATAAATTAATTAATCAAAATGTAACTCAATTTTACCACATTTATAATATAAAAGTCAAGTCAAAGAAACTGTTGGTAATTTGGTATATACTAATAGTACATGTCAAAATGTGTGTAAAAGGAGGAAAGAAGCAACTTTGCTTTTTAAGTTTTAACATATATAGGCCTCCGGGTCGAGCTTATTTATGAATCACAATATCAAGTTGTCCCTGTACCTTTTCAAAAGAAAATAAAAGATTCATAGTTCCAGTTAATAAATTTAGGGAAAGTTATACCAAAAGTCTTGATTGAGAAATTAATAAGGTTCTCATGGCCCTTGAATTCCACGCTATATGTTTTTTTATTGGGAAATTTTTTATTAACCCTCATAATAGCAAATTAACCTCAGATTCCCTAAAAAAATTTTGAAACTTCACTTTGCTTTCAAGGGGTTGAAAGGGAAATTAAATATTTCAACTAAAAGATCAAAATGTCCTTATTAAATTTTATAACCACAATCCAAGAAACATGACGTGGAAAATTTTCAATATGTTTGAGCTTTTTTTTTTTCAACATCATCGTGATGAGTATTTTGAAGTATCAAAAATCAAGGAATCCAACATTAAAACATCTAAGATTTTACAACTGGATTTCTAAGACACATATGAAGAATTTTCTAGACGTTTGTGCTGCTTTCCAACATAAACGTGAGTCTTTCCAAATCTAAAAAATTATGGAATCCAACACTAAAACATCCAACATTTCACAACTGGATTTCCAATACACATGTTGAGAATTTTCAAGACGTTTGTGCTTCTTTTCAACATCAATGTAAGTATTTTCAAGTCTAAAAAATCATAGAATATAACATTAAAGCATCCAAAATTTTACAACTGGATTTTCAAGACACATATATAGAGAATTTTCAAGACACATATGGGGGAATTATCAAGACATTTGTACTTCTTTTAATAAGGATGTTTTGGTCTTTTAGTTGAAAAATTTAATTTCACTTTATCTTCTTGGGGGTAAAGTGAAGTTTCAGAATTTTTTGGGGAGAATCTGAGGTTAATTAATTTGCTATTGTGGGAGTTATTTAAAATTTTCCCTTTTTATAAATATAAGCAAGCAATATTTTAAAGGAATTTATACTTTTCCACATATATGTTTTTTTAATATATTTAAGCGAGCAATATGTTAAAGAATGTATACTTTTCCACGTATATGTTTTTTTATATATATTTAAGCGAGCAATATATTAAAAGGGTTTTTCAGCTTTTTTTTCAGAAGTTATTCTCCATAAACTAATCTAAATAGGCCTTTAGATACATTCAAAATATGAAAACACATTAATTAGTTACAAGAAAATGATATTCCTTCCATTCTTAAATATAGGACATAATTAACTTTTTTTTAGAGATTTTTAGAGATTAAGAATGCTAAATAGATTCTTTCCTAATAACCAATCCCCGGCGGTCTTTATAATAATCAAGTGGACAAAGTTTACTTATGAATATATGTGCACGCGCGGGCTTCAATATCTAGTTTTAGCTCAATTTCATTAGCCAAGCTATAATAATCGAAAATGCTGTTAAAATGTCATGCATGGTTTCTAATAGTACGTAAATATAGTGGTATATAAATTATTTATGAATTGGAATCATTTTAATATTTCATTATAATATTTTTCATAGAAGTCGAAGATGCAAGAGGAAAAGTAAGATTATAAATTTTCACCCTTTGGTAAAATCTTCCGTTATTTTATATAAGAGTTGATGAATTTTCTTTATAAAAAGAAAAATAGAGTTGATGAATTTTCATATATTATATAAAAATCAGCTAAGTTAAGTGTTGTTAGTTTTCTTAAAATATACTTCCTAATTATGTATATTAAAGCTACTCTTTGATGGTAAACTACCTTATTATATACAAGTAATGGGTTTTTTTCAGAACAATCATAAATTTGAGACACAAAATATATCAAATTGTTATATTTAAAAAAAAGTGAAGTTCTATGTTTAGGTCCAGAGGCAATGGTTTTTTCTAAAAGATAGTTGCAATATTAGAATATAGGACGCAGCCAGTGGCAATAAGATGATTGAGTGGGGAGTGTAGTACGTAGTCAAATTGGTCATTGATGGATGGCTTTGTAGTTTGTACACATTGCAAATTGCCAAATAGTGCTGTGGTGGTGGGCTCCCCCCACTGATTATTATATTTGACCCCCTTCAATTCTTCAATATTGCTCTCGTGATTGCGCAGTGAGTAGAGTTTAGGTATACAAGCTTAAAATTTCATGTGTTGTTTCCCAATTAAATGATCAAGAAAAAGTACGTGATTTTTTAAGTTGCAATAAAAAAAGTTTAAAAAGTTAACCAAAGGGATTATATAGTTGTAGAGCAAGTAATAGCTAAGCTAACAAGTACGTTTATCATATAAACAACATCACACGCTCGAAGAACTTGAGAACCGGCTGGGCTGAGTTTAGAGTAAGGGGCTAGGCACTCATGATTAGTGAAACAAATTTCGAATTTATGTGGGGAGAAATATCAATATTTAGTTTCTGATAGTGTTTTAAATATGATTGCCACCAATAGAAGGATGCCTATTCTTGGCCAAAAAGAAAAAAAAAAAATTAACAAGAAACAGCAACTTACACAAGTCTAAAACAGCTCATGAATTTATCACTATTTTGCAAGAGACTGCCGACAAATAGAAAACATGGTTAGTATAATGTTTAATCTTTATAACTTGTCTTTATTTCGGATTTATTATTGTAGTTTTAAATCATATAAGTTTCGATCCATCAATTTTCTTTCATTAAAAAGATGTTAGCTAGTGCTTCTAGTTAAATAAAGACCCAAACTTTGTCCAAAAAAAATAAAAATAAAGACCCAAACTATTTTTTCCATTTGAGGGACCATAATTAAGGTTTGAAAATATAATAAGGGTCAAAACTAAAATGTAGACAAATTAATTAACAAACATTGCATTAACCCTAGAAAATATGAGAAACATGTTCCTTTCATGTAACAAAGTTTAGGTGCGTTGGGCGCGGAGGCTCACTAGGACCAATGCATATCTTCATGCTCAAGAACATTTACGAAGATACTCCTTCTGATCCTAAATATATAATATATTTGGGGAGTTAATCTTGGTCATAAATATATGATTTATTTGGGGAGTTAATCTTTATAAAAAGCACACTATACTAACTAACATAAATATATGTAAGACTGGTGGGAGTACTTACATTTTGACAACTGACATAGTCCTCATGATATTTGAATTCACTACCTTATGTTACGTTATGTTTATGAGCCAAACTTTTATCATCTAATCAACCTTTGTTGGCTAGGAACATGTTCATCGGCTGAGCAAATGGTCACTGTTGAACAGATGGGCCGATGTTACATTGGGCCATGTCATTTCCGACAATTTGGTTTCACTTCTTGTTGGTTTTTTTTTTTTAATTTTCATCCTTTTGTCTGCTTGGGCTATTTAAAGCTTTACGCATATTCTAACTCTGCTTCTGGTTTGTAGTCTGTAGGCCCATGTTTACTGCGGCATGCTTGCATCGCTTTACATTGTTTAATAATATCTGACCTTTCGTAAAAAATAGTATATATTTAATTCTTTATTGAAAATGTATGAATTACTATGTTTAGCGATTGAATTCATCACATATGACACTATTGAAAATACAATTTCTAATGCTTAAGATGTGAATTAGATAACCAGTTTTGATATTAAAAAAGTTAGTTTATGTCAGTTAATTGTAATAAATATAAGTTATTTTCTTAAAAATATAATCTTTTACCATAATTACTTTTGATGAAAACCCTTAATGTGTGCAATCAATATGAATATTAGAGTTGGCAAACAAAACATTATGGATATTACAAAAAAAAAATTAAATTTTGAGAAATCAGATTTTTTTTTTTTTTTTGCCAACATTGAGAAATCAGATTTATTGAAGTCATATATTAAGGACTAAATCCAATTCCTAACTAGCTCTCATATCAAACATGACAAACGTGTAAAATAAAGCCAAGTAGTTGATCTACTAAATATATGTGGTTGTCCTATTGTAGTTTGGCAAGCTTCTTAACCATAATTTAAAAGTCTTTTCATGGGTAAAAAAAATGAGAATACCTGTTTTATATCATATTCTCTTTTTCAACGCTATTTATTGTTATTAACAACGATAGGTTTATAACGGCAAGCCTCCAGAGGAAGTTTGGATATATACAATTTTTAAGTCAATTTTTCAATTAAAAGCACTACTTTAATTTACAATCCCTCTTGATTTCTTTGGGACAATCGAAGTAATTTTTTCTTCTTCCACTGAATATAACCGAAACAAATGTGCCGGTAATTATACCTCAGAGTAATGCTATTTAGTGGGCAACTTAAATAAAGATACATTTTTTGTTATAAAAGACATATTAATTATATTGATAAATGTTAGTTAATATGGTATAAATGTGTTCATAAAAATTATCATAACAATAAAACTCCAGAAAAAATGTTCACACATACAAATGCACATATAAATTTTGCATTTTCCTTTTGTCTCCTATAAAAAGATTTCTTTTATATACATTTATCGGTAAATATTTTTGGACGAATGATATTCAGGTCTCAAAATATTAATTCAATGATAGGGTTAATGTTATTGCTATTTTTTTTTACCCATATAGTTTTAAATGATTGGTTTTGGCCCCTATAATTTTATAATGACTTGATTTGAGTTTAAGTAGAGAGATCAAAACTTAACCCAAACGTTGTATGAAATTGTAGACACCAAAAACAACAATTTAAGATTCATAGACCAAAATTAAAGTTTAATCAAACTATAACAACTAACAAATACATTAACTCTTAATAATATATAAATTATAAAAGAGTTAATACAATGTTTGGCCCTTATATAGTGTATTCGTTATAGTTTTGATCAATATAACTTTAAACCATATGTTTTGGTTCCTGATAAAATAATTTAGTTTTTTTAATTGAAATATACCAACTAGCATTTCATACTCAAAGTTGATGAATTTAAAAATATGATTTCAAGCTTTACAAGAAAAATCACAATCATAAGAAATTATGGTGAAACATGGTATTGATCCATGTAAAAGAATGTTAAAATAAGTTACACATATAAATCCAAACAAATTGCAAACATGTATATGTGTTGTTTTGTAAATTTATTTCAAATATATTTATCATTTTAACTATTTTTTAATCCATTTGATTTTATTTTTGAGATCTTATATGTAGAGATAAATAGAGTAATATAAATTATTCCCACTGGTCCTAATATAAGATATAATTATCGAATTTGATCAGATTCATGTTGTTAGTTAAGTTAATTAAAATCACATTATATTATCAGAATAACCTAACTATCTACCTTTATTATCACCCTCCCTCTCTTATTTATTTATTATTGAGGAGTATTAATAAAGATAATTATAAAAAATTAAAAAAAATTAAAAATAGATTTTATATTTATGATCAAACTCACATTTTTAAATTTACCTTATATTTAGCGCGGAAGTATTTATCTGACTCATGTGAAAGGGGGAAAAACTTAAAACCCTATTTGAAACGCCGCCGTTAAATTCCACAGGCAGTGAGGCAACGTCCGGACAATTATTGACAGCGTGTCCCACGACTAAGGGTGTGTTTGGATTACCGTTGGATAAGTGACTTTTTTTAGAATGACTTTTTTTAGAAGTGACTTTTGGATAAAAGTCATTTGTGTGAAGTGATTTATGTTTGGATTTGTGATCATAGAAGTGACTTTTTTTCAATATGACTTTTAGAAACATGTTTGGATGATAATATTGAAAAGCACGTTTAGATGAAAAATTACTAAAAAGGGCATTATTTTCATTAAATAATACATATATAATATGCATATATTCTTATTAAATGCTTAGTTTCTCCCTTATCTTCAGGAAAATAATTTTAAAAAATAATATTTTTCGCTCAATGGAGTATATTGTGGGAGAAAGTAGTTAGAAATTGTTATGGTAAATTTTTGGAGATAAAAGGAAAATTTTATATTAAAAGAAATTATCTTATTTGAGAATTTTAGGGGTCTAACAGTCTAATTTTCCTACCCACTTTATTAAATAATACATAACAAAAGGTGTGGGACCCACCAGAAGTCAGAAGTAACTTTTTTTTACTTCTGACTTTTCACGTTGCAGAAGTCATTTTGGACCAAAAGTCATTCTGAAAATAAGGCAAACCAAACATGTTTAATTCTTGAAATTTTGCTTTTACTTCTAGGATCCACTTCTGGGTGCCAGAAGTGGCATCCAAACATGCCCTAAAATGAAAAAAACCAAAAGAAAAGAAGGGCTTCAAAAACAAAGGTAAGAGAAACACTGTTCATTTTCATCTACAATCGATACAAACGAGGCCTTCCTTCCTTCCTTTCTCTTCTTTAATTCCTCCGCCCAACTTTGCGGCTTCTTCTCCACCTTCCTCTATATCTCCTCCTTCCTTCTCTCTCTCTCTCTCTCTCTCTCTCACACACAAACACTTCACAATTTGAATCCTTCTTCTTCTTCTTCTTCTTCTTCTTCTTCTTCTTCTTCCAGCTTCAGCAATGTCTCAGGTGGTGGCCACGCGCTCCATTCACACCACCTCCTTCATTTCCTCCAATCCTCGATCTACACAACCCAAAGTTCAAAACTTTTTAACCCCTTCTTCTTTTACTCTCAACCCCTTCTCACCCAACAACACTTCCCAACCTTCTTCTCGCACTAAATCTTCCCAGATCGTTGCTACAAAAGCTGCTCTTACCCCTACTGAAGTAGTTCCTGTTTCACCCGAGGATGATTTAAAGGTCCCTACATTTCACCCCTTCTTTTACTAATGACCCTGCTTTGCTTTTTTTTTTTTTTTTTTTTCTGGTTATGACTTTGATTCTTTTGATGTTCTTTAGATTGAGGAGCAGTTGCAGAATTTGCGTGTAATCCCACAATTTGGTGACACGTCAGCTGGTATGTGGTCGAAGCCTACTGTTAGAAGGAAGACTAAGATTGTTTGTACGATTGGTCCTTCTACTAATACGAGGGAGATGATCTGGAAGTTGGCTGAGGCTGGTATGAATGTTGCTCGCCTTAATATGTCTCACGGGGATCATGCTTCCCATCAGAAAGTTATTGACTTGGTTAAGGAGTATAATGCACAATCTAAGGATAATGTCATCTCCATTATGCTTGACACCAAGGCAAGTTTTCATCTTTCACTATTTTCTTGGTTTCTGAGATTGCTATGTTGCTTACATTATATTTTAGTCATTTCATTTAGTAGTAGTTTGCTGACAAAAGTATATATCGGCCTTTATACTGTGCAATTATGCACAATGAGACTGTCATGTAGTATGAACTGAAAGGATGTTTTATTGTTTGGGTAACTGGGTTATTTTGGGCAAATATAATATATATGCAGGATAGGACTGGCTTATGGTTGTTGCCTTTGTCTAGTGACTAATCTGTATGAGATTACATTTGATATGCCTCTGGTAGACTATCTTTTGTGTGGCTCTTTAGCATGATATTCTGTAACTTGGCAGTTGGCATTTCAATTGATGATGTTAAATCATTAGTCAATGTGAAGTCCTTCAGTTAATGTTGTATTATCTTATCTCATTGGTTAGAACAACGTTTTCCTTCTGTGTTGTACAACTTCATCCGTTGCACGTGTGAACTAAAGCATTAGTGTCTAGATTTCCATGATTTAAGTGCAATGGACTTGGTTAATGGAAATATAATGTTTGGTGTTGTAATTTTGAGTTTTGCCCCATCTTTGGGTAGATGAGAATTTAACTGCTATGTACTTTGTTTTGCTTGACTTAAGTTTTAATTTTGTTTATGACGATAGTTCTTTTTCTTTTCTCTTTTTCCTTCCCTTTAGGGCCCTGAGGTTAGGAGTGGGGATTTGCCACAACCAATCACATTGACTACTGGTCAGGAATTCACTTTTACAATTCAAAGAGGTGTTGGAACTGCAGATTGTGTCAGTGTGAACTACGATGATTTTGTCAATGATGTGGAAGTTGGGGACATGCTTCTTGTTGATGGTATGATAATTGTTGGTCATTCAATTTTGTTCACATCACTCACAACTCTGTTTTAAGCTTATTAATGCTCACCCCCCAAACTGTGCAGTGAAACACATTAAGTAAACCAAATTACTGAGAAAAGGTTTGATTGAACGATTACTTTTGATTTGTAATGTAGGTGGAATGATGTCATTGATGGTCAAATCAAAGACGGCTGATTCAGTGAAATGTGAAGTTGTTGATGGAGGAGAGCTCAAATCAAGGCGACATTTGAATGTTCGGGGGAAAAGTGCAACATTGCCTTCCATTACTGGTTGGTCTTTTACCCACTAATCCTGTTTTCTTCCTTTTCTGATAAATGATTTTCTATTTTCCTCTTTATGTCCAAATTTGTTATTTGATGTTATGCTGGTTTCTCATGAACAAAACTCCCACATTGTTTTGATGCAGAGAAGGACTGGGATGACATCAAATTTGGAGTAGATAACCAAGTTGACTTTTATGCTGTTTCCTTTGTTAAGGATGCTCAAGTGGTTCACGAATTGAAGAATTATTTAAATAGTAAGAAATTAAACAAAAAAAAGTTCAAAATAATCAGTTATCTGAGGGGTTACAATTGTACATAATAAATTTCCTGTTCTGCTTCAGGCTGTGGTGCTGATATACATGTGATCGTGAAGATTGAAAGTGCAGACTCTATACCTAACTTGCACTCGATTATTACAGCTTCCGATGGGGTTTTGATCTAATCCTTTATTTCTTTATATTGCTGCATTATGTGGGGGTTGCCTTATGTTTTTATTGTGAATACAGTGAATGTGAATAGTTCTGTTGATGTTGATCCTTCTATTTTTAAAATCCTGCTTTAGGCAATGGTTGCTAGAGGAGATCTTGGTGCAGAGCTTCCTATTGAGGAGGTTCCACTTTTGCAGGTAATGTCATTTCTGATAGTTAGCAACTATGAAACTATTGTCCTGTTGATATGAATTTGAGCTTATCATAACACCCATTATGACTGATAATGTCAAACTATAGGAAGAGATTATTAATATCTGTCGTAGCATGGGGAAGGCTGTTATTGTAGCTACTAATATGCTGGAAAGCATGATTGTACACCCTACACCAACCAGAGCAGAAGTATCAGATATTGCAATTGCTGTTCGTGAAGGTTCTGATGGAATTATGCTTTCTGGAGAAACTGCTCATGGAAAGTAAGTAACTAGCTTTTTTGTACTGCATATCTCAAAGTAGGAAAATGGATGGTCAATTTTTGAGAGATAGAAAGAGAGATAGTTTGTGGGGTCCATTTTTTAAGTAGGTCCTTCAAGTGATACCAACCACTCAAGTGCCCCCCATGCATCACATGTCTCTTCAAAATGTTATTTTGGAGAGAAAGTTGGAGTATTTGAAATTCTCAAGTTACATTGACTCGCTAATGTAAGAAATAGTCGGTAGACTTCTCTTGAGGATCCTTTTCCTCTAGGTTCAAACTATTTTGAATCTGAGTACTAACTTCAGCAATAAGTCATCTAAAAGGAATGAGAGTTGTAAATGACTTTGATATCTCTCCTATATGGCTGTGTTAGATTAAAGTAGTCATTTCAGCAAGCCAGAACCAATGAACCATGATAAAATTAACCGGGGGTTTTTTTTTTTAATCAGTTTTGTTCTAACTGAGCCTATAGAAGAAGAGGTCCCTAAGTGCATGCTTTTTGCGGATGATATAGTCCTTCTGGCCGAATCAAGAGAGGAGATTAATGATAAATTAGAGATATGGAGAAACACGCTGGAGTCGAAGGGTTTCTGTTTAAGTAGGAGTAAGACAGAATATATGCATTGTAATTTTGCAAATAGACAACTTAGAGGTGATTTAGAGGTTAAATTGGGAGAGCAAACAATCCCTCAAGTGACAAAGTTTAAGTATTTGGGATCAATTATAAGACAAGATGGTGAGATTGATGACGATGTCAATCATAGAATTCAAGTTGGGTGGTATAAGTGGAGGAAAGCTACTGGAGTTCTCTGCGATAGAAAAGTACCCCATAAGGTAAAAGGGAAGTTTTATCGCACTGCTATAAGACCAGCAGTATTATATGGTAGTGAATGTTGGGCTTTGAAGGGTCAACATAAACATAAGATGGGGTTAGCTGAAATGAGGATGCTGAGATGGATGTGTGGTCACACAAGAAATGATAAGATTCGGAATGATCATATACGCGAGCAAGTTGGAGTGGCACCTATCAGTGAGAAAATGGTAGAAAATCGTCTGAGGTGGTTTGGACATGTACAAAGAAGGCCATTAGATGCGCCAGTAAGGAGGGTAGATCAAACAGTCTGGAGTCCGATTAAGAGAGGAAGAGGGAGACCGAGGCTTACACTCAGTGAAGTTGTAGAGCGAGATCTTTTAGTAAATAATATATCTAAAGATTTGGTTACCGATAGAGCACAATGGCGTCGTGCGATTCATGTAGTCGACCCCACTTAGTGGGATAAGGCTTGGTTGTTGTTGTTGTTGTTGTCTTGCTGTGATTTAAGACAAATGGTATTTATGTGCATTGTTAAGGGTAGACGTTACTATCTAGTCCTTGAGCATCTGTAGATAGTGAATTGCAATGTTAGTATTTGGGTCCCTTGTAGAAAAATTATGATTTTAACTGATAATATCTTTGGTAATATACAGAAGCAGGAACGGGCTCAAACTTAGTAAATGTTTTCAATCAGTGTGCTTATTATCATCACTCTTTAAAAGAGGGAATAATTGTATTTATTATCATGCAGGTTCCCACTGAAAGCTGTGAAGGTTATGCACACAGTAGCTTTACGGACAGAAGCAACCATTCCAGGGGGTCAAGTGCCACCTAATCTTGGACAAGTATTCAAGGTTTGAAGTTATAATGCTCTGTGGCCATGCTAATTTTTTTCCCATCCTCTATAAAACTCTTGCTGTGTCTGACTATTAGAGCTGATTTATTGATTCTTTGTTTTGGACCTTTGCAGAAGCACATGAGTGAGATGTTTGCATACCATGCGACAATGATGTCTAATACCCTTGGAACCTCTACCGTAGTCTTCACTAGATCTGGTTTTATGGCTATCCTACTGAGCCATTATCGACCTTCTGGCACTATATTTGCTTTTACTGATAAGTAAGTAATTTATCATCTTTCTCATTTATTATCAAGAAAATTAGGCCTCAACAAATTTTCAACGCCTCCACCTCCTCTCTTCCTGAAAGACTTATTGGACGTGTTTAATCATTTTTTGCTGATACCTTTTTTTGGCTTGAGTTATCTCATCTTGATTGATTGTCTGTGCATAGTAACTCATACAGGTGAATATTTACATTTACAAAGTTAAAAATTTCCTAATCCTATAGGATTTAACTTAAACATCTGATGGATAGATACTTTAGAATTCATTCCATTCTTTCCTTGAAGGTGTGGGCATTATGTCTTTAAAATATAAACTGATATATCTTACTGTTTTTATTAACATTGTGTATTCGTGAAAACTTTATTATCTGAAAACGAAAAATTTTTCTGCCCACACAGTAAGAGGACCCAACAAAGGCTGGCTCTGTATCAAGGGGTGTGTCCCATATATATGGAATTTTCTGATGATGCGGAGGGGACTTTCACTAAAGCGCTAGGTTTACTCCAGGTATTGTTTTGAAGCATTTGTATTCCCCCCAGGTAACTAAGTTATCATTGAGATGTTAGAGTTCATCCCAAAAAGAAATGGTAAACCAAAAATTTTGAAGGCATGTTAGGCAAGACCCACCTCTAACATGTGCATATATATATATATATAAATCTACTCATGATTGACTTGGTCTATCACTTATTGGTAAACCTAGTCGACCTAACAATTTCACGTTATTGGTTGTGGCTTTGAACTGAAAAATCAACAATGAAAGTGTGGCCATGGCTGAAAGTTCTCTGCAAAAGACTGCTTATACAATGCTTGTTTTACTCTTCTCTTGTTTGGTCTTTTGATAATTATATTTATATTCATGGTTTCTTCCTTCAGAAGCAAGGAATGGTAAAGGAAGGAGAAGAAGTGGCCATTGTACAAAGTGGCAGACAACCAATATGGAGGTCCCAGTCCACTCACAACATTCAGGTCCGGCAAGTATGAACAGTAAAAAAGTAAAAAGATGGGTACAACAGCCGGCTAAGTTTTGAACCCATGCGACAGGATTATCTAGTCTAGAATAGCGTGATGTTACCTCTTTGCCTCTTGGTGGTTTGATGTCAGAATTGCTTGCTTGTTTGGTTTACATTGTTTCTCTTTTAATTGTTTTATTACATGATGTTGTATTTATTCTGTTATGATCTGAAAGTACCATCTAGGTTGTAGTATCTGGGGTGGAATTTTGCTAGAAATAGGAAAGAACATCAGTTTCTTCCTTCTTGGACAGACTGGGGATCAAATTGTTATATGTTGTATTTTTCCAGAACTTGATTATTGTAAGAAAGCTATCAATAATATTTGAATGGATGTGCTATAGAGAGCAGAAAAGGACTTTGCTTTTGGCATTTACATAAGCATTGCTGGATTTTATTTTGATTTTATCCTGTTCTCACAATAAAACGGATTTTATTTTGATTTTATCCTGTTCTCACAATAAAACTATGCATGCATTTATTTTAAAAATGTGAATACAATGTCTTTTATGAAATGGAAGAGGTCCCACTCGAGTGCTTCGAGTCTTTTTTTTTTTTTTGAATATAAACTGGATAACTGCTCACAAGAGCTTACATTAAGACACTAAACTACAAAAAAGTTTAAACTAAAACAACATTAGTAACCAGAAAATCAGGAGGATCCTCGAAGAAATTAAAATTCATTCCCATATCATGGGCCATTTTAGTCATACTGTCTGCTTGGGAGTTGTCTTCTTGTGGCACATGTCTTAGAACTGTGAGCCAATCTCTAGCTAGTAGAAGTCTTGCGTCTTCAATGACATCTCTATAAGGGTGGTTTGGCGCACATCCTCTCATAAGTAAGTTAACCATCTCAATTGAGTCTATGGAGACCTCCACTTTCCTGTAGTTTCTATTCCAACAAATGTTTAGACCATGGATAATTGCAATAAGTTCCGCTACAGTGGGAGGTACATTGGTTAGTTTGCAATTAAATCCTCCAATCCACCTCCCCATGTAGTTCTTGATGATTCCCCCCACAGGCGCTGCTTCCCGTCCTGAGAACCGACCCATCAGTCTCAAGCCTCACATACTCAGGGTCAGTGTGGTGAGGCTCTGCCGGGAATTGAGTGCTATGGACGTAGAATCGGCATCTAGAGATCAAGTCCTGGTCACACGCTGCTCTTAGGTAGCTATCTTTAGTCCTCAAGTTAACTGCTTCTTGCTCCCCCTCAAACAGGTTCTTGCATCTAGTCACCCAGATGTCCCAGCATGTGTATCCCTTTTCTTCATGTTGAGTGTCGACGGTCCCCTCGACGTCTTAATAGTTTTAAATATTTGCTCTCTATTTACTTTTACTCACTTTTTCCAAATCTTTTTTGTCGATAAAAAAAATAAAAAATGAAAGGTCAATTTTATTTCATTTAAAAGGAAAAAAGGGACGTCGACTCTCGCTGGATGTATATTACCTTAGCTAAGTCCAGCTAAGTGCCTGTTTGGTTACCCAAATCTAAATTTCAAAAAAAGCATACCAAACACTCAAAATTTGTAAAAGTACTTTTTTTCTCATAAAACCTAGGTTTTAAGGTTTGAAACTATGGTTTGGAAAAAGCTACTCCCCCCTCCTTTCAGCTGCTTTTCCCCTCTCATCCCCTCATATTTAATATAGTAATATATATTTTATAAAAAAAAATAGAGCTATGATAATATATTTTATAAAAATAATTGCCATTTAAGAAAAGTGTGGGTTTCCATTACTGACTAACTCATATATTTTTGAGTTTTTTTATCATACTAAAATTGATTAATGTTATAATTTTAATTTTTTACAAATCTAATTTAAAATTTGTTATTAATTATAAAATTGGATGTTCAAAATATTTGAAACAAAATTTTATCATTTATATGTAAATACCACATTAGCTAATGTCTTTTTTGATAATTTGCAAATAAAAAAATCATTCTGATAATATTTATCCAAACACTCTCGTTTTATCAAAAACTATTTTTTTAGAAAAACTATTTTTTAGTTTTTTTTCTCCAAAACTATTCTTGAAAAGCTAATCAAAACAGGCCCTAAGTTGTCTTATTCGGTTATTCCTCCTTCTATTCTTCTATTAAGGCTGAAGCTACTCGACTCCAATGTTTTGAGTGGACGGGGTCTTTGACTCTTTGTTGAGTTTTTATCCTAGTTATGTATTGGAGATGTCTGAATATTTTTTGTACTTTTTATTTTTATCTTAAATTAAATACATGTTCATTTCATCTCTCTTTCTCATTCATTCTTTTGCATCTTTTGTCACAACTCTCTTCTCTCCCACTGACTTTTTCTACAAATAAGGGTTTTTTTTAACAATAAAATTGTATTTTTATATATATTTATTGTTTTTAGCCAACTATGACCAACTTTTTAGTTGGCATAATTTAGTGATTTGAAACTTGTATAAAGAGACTGGGGGAGCAATTTTAATTCCCACGTACGGAATTCATGTCTCCTAAAATATTCTGTGACAGTACTATAGTTGATGTAGATAAACAACTCTTCACATTGAACAAATTGCCTTGTAGACTAAGATATACGACTTTCAAAAGTATGTCGTTATAATAAAAGCAGGGAAGATTTATCTCTTTATTTAGTAAATATACTTCAACTCTGCAACAATTCTCATATTAAAAGTTGATTTGCTTTATTATATGGTAGACAGAAATTACGCACAAACAATCTTATAACAAAAAGACTTGAAGGGAAAACAATTATATCTTCCTATGGCTCTTCACACACTACCAATGATGGAATCAGTGTATCCACTCTGCTTATCATAAAACCTTGACCAAAACATCACTCCTCCATACTTAGGCGACTTCTTGATCACCGGCAGGATTTGCGACGTTAACACATCGGCCGGAACATACCCACTTCCGGCAGCAGCCGGAGCAGCCGGCAACCCCAAAAATATCTGCCCCGCCGGCACCAAACGCGTCCACGTGTCCCACGAATTCACAAGGTTAGTGATGTTCCCATTAGCATATTGACATGGAGGATTATTATAAAATTGCACCCAAACAAAGTCAAAGAGTCCTGTGTTTAGGGCAGTGCCTAAAAATCGATCAGGGTAAGGACATTGTGGAGCCCCACTTATGTACACCCTCCTTCCACCTACCCTACCATAGTCCTTTAAAAAACGAGCAAGATAATCATAGTATTGCGTGGTGCCAAGTTCAATGTCAAAGTCAACTCCATCCAAAACGGCGTCACCTAAAGGCCTTGACGATGACTTGCCTCCCAAGAAAGTGTCCCATAAGTATGTTGAAACATTCCTTGCATCTTGAACGGAGGAAAGAGAGTAGCTACCAACACCACCACCAATAGAGAGCAAAACTTTGATCCCTTTGGCCTGACATTTTTTGATCTCCGAGCTAAACTTAGCGCACGAGCCGGCGATCGCCGGGTTACAGTGACCGGCAAGGTTCATTTGTGGGGTTTGGTTGTTTCCGAATTGGATGAGAAAAGCTACGTTGACGTAGGCGTATTTTCCGGTGGCACAAGCCTCCAATAAAGTCCCCTCATTTCCGTTTTGGCCCCAGTAGATGGCAATGCCGCCTTGGGAGGCGTCGGAGAATCTAAGGAGAACAAGGAAGAGGAGGAGGAATGAGAAAGCTTGAGAGGAATTAGCCATGGTTGTATAAGTTGTGTGATTTCTTGTATGCTGGTGAAGCTATATATATATATATATGGTAGTTGAATATTTATTTCTGGGGTCAAGTTGGTTGTCACAAGCCTTAAAGTTTGACGTTTGAATATATATTATTGGACGGTGTAAGGTGGGATTCATAGAATATCAAGTCATTAAGAATAAATGGATCGGGCCATTTCCCACTAACTAAAGGTCATTCCGAGCTATTTAAGTCAATGTGATTCCCCCACTTGCATCCAATTAATCAATAACTCTTATATATGTCAATTAATTTTTGCTGCATAATTTGGTTATATTTAATTGAAAAATTTATTTTCAGTTCGCCCTAGAGGCGTATGTATACATATATATGAGGATAACTGTCTCTTCGGGATAGAAGAGTTAATATCTGATGAACATTTTATTGAAATATTTGTTTAGTTTAGTTTAATTTAATTTATATAAATGTATTCCTTCTATTGTGGAATCAGTTTTCTGAAAAAATGAATAGATTTAGCTCTTATCAAATAAAATCATGTCCAAATTAATCCCAGACCGTCTTTCTTCAATGCGGATAATTAGTGATGAGCCTTGGATACCGACCATGTACGATGAAAAGGTTTTTATAGTATAAATAATATTTTTCATGATCCAATAACCAAAATTGGACCCAATGAGTAATACTTAAAAACATCGCCTTCAGAGTGATGGTGCCACAACAGAGTAGCTTTGAAAGCAACTGGAAAATTCAGTGCACTTGGTGCATTATTTAGTGTCACTGCATTTAGTGGAGATAAGCATCGATAGAAGTTTTTTCTTCGTAGAATAGTTTATGTTTCAGATATGGAAATCGACAGAAGGAAGGCAACGAAAAACAAAAACATTTGTTAATTGTTTGAATTTCATAGCCTAATAATTTGATGGTAAACCCAATCATATCCGTTCCACGAGGAAGCATTATGAGCAAATTTAGTGAAGAACTTGATCTCCAGATAATTATTTTAAGTTATTATATAATTTAATTTATTTTATTATTAAAAACGTAATATAGGGCTCTACAAGAATATGGCGATGTATAGGGAGGAGGCTTTCATTATTTAATATCCAAGCGTTGACAATGACGACTAAGTAGGGGTTTTGATAATGATAGTACTGTAAGATGTGGTAGATATCAAAAGTCTAAATTAAAGCCTAGTCGAATTTGTAGACTCATTAGTTATAATTAAAGATGGAGAAGATAACATAATGATGATATAGAAGTCAATAATATGGGAATCATATTTTGTCCTAAGAAAATGTCAAACTACAGCTTCTTGCTTCAGATGATTAGTAGATGCTTCGTGTCTCTAGAAAAAAGAAAAGTCAACGGTTGGGCTGGTCAACCTGTATATGTATAGTATATATGGAAGCTATGATGATTTAACTTAAGATCTACCCTATAAAACAAATAGATCAAATATCAAGAAAATAAACCAGATCAAAGTAGGTACAGGAACGTCGGCTCGCTGATTTGAAAACATTTCGAGGCAAAAAGTTACTCATTTGCAATTTTTCCGTTGGTAGAATTGATGAATAATATGTCAATGTAAATGCATATAAGCTTAGGTTTATGTCGTTAGTGGACAATTTTATTCATAACCATTTCCATATTCTCAAATCAAAATTTTTCCTTGCTTGGTTAATCATTAATCTAGTATTTTACTTATTTTTTCGGTGTTCAACATCGTGGCACTTATTTTAAATTTTATTAGAATGATGATTTATATGACCCAACTTAGATACAAACCCAATTGTCAAATATTTTGCCACGTTCACTACAAAAAAACAGGTAATTTCCGACGGAATTTACAGACGGAATCAATTCCGTCGGTAAATTTACCAACCGAATTCCGTCGGTAGTTTTTTTAAAATATTTAAAAATTAATTATTTAATAAAAAATTACCTAATAAATTACCGACGGAATTCCGTCAGAAATTTATAAAAAAATATTAAAAAATTAATTATTTAATAAAAAATTACCGACAGAATTCCGTCAGTAATTTATTTATTATTTTTTAATAAATTACCGACGGAATTCCGTCGGTAATTTTTTTAAAAAAATAAAAAATTAATTATTTAATAACCAATTACCGACGGAATTCCGTCGGTAATTAGTTTATTATTTTTTAATAAATTACTAACAGAATTCCGTTGGTAATTTATAAAAAAATATTGAAAAATTAATTATTTAATAAAAAATTACAGACGGAATTACGTCGGTAATTTATTTATTATTTTTTAATAATATTTTATATTAATTATTTTAAAAATAAGATTATTTATTTTAATTTATTATCTATTTTATATATATAATAGTTAATAAATATATTTTATAAATATTAATTCGTACATATATATTTATTACAATTTAATTTTGAATTTTTTATTAAGTAATATGTTATTTATTACAAATTTAATTTAATTTTTTTAATACTATATATAATAAAACATTTGGAGGCAAAAAGTTACTCATTTGCAATTTTTCCGTTGGTAGAATTGATGAATAATATGTCAATGTAAATGCATATAAGCTTAGGTTTATGTCGTTAGTCGACAATTTTATTCATAACCATTTCCATATTCTCAAATCAAAATTTTTCCTTGCTTGGTTAATCATTAATCTGGTATTTTTCTTATTTTTTCGGTGTTCAACATCGTGGCACTTATTTTAAATTTTATTAGAATGATGATTTATATGACCCAACTTAGATACAAACCCAATTGTCAAATATTTTGCCACGTTCCAGGAGCTCTTATGGGTCATATGGTTAATAAAAAGGATGATGATGGAATGTGATATATATTTATATATATATATATATATTTATATAAATGTTGATCATTGTGAATTTTCTGGTTATAATATTTAAAAAACAATAAGCAAAATTAATTTTTATATTTAATTAAATAAAAATGAAATTGAAAATATTGAAAAGGCCTGCTTTGACCATTATATTCTTCACTATCACCTTCCTTCTTCCCTATAGCTTCCTTTCTACTCCACTTTTATGATATTATTGTGCGTAATAAATTTTTATATCAATAGATAACATTTTGGGCCCAGAAATTTCAAATAGCTCAATTCAAATCATAATAACTAATATTAAATATCATCATTCTATAGCAAAATGTCATATGTGTTTATTGATCGACATAATTAATAATAAAAAGGGAGGTAATTTTTCTTAAACTCACTTAAAATAATATGTACATAAATCTATCAATTTGAATATCCATAGTAATTTTGAAAATTACCAGCATGTTATTACATAAAAATTATTTAAATTATGATTTATGTTTATAGCTTATAAAATAACTGTTACATAGATAATCAATAAAAAATATTCCACTTCTACATTTAAGCTAACCCCCCCCCCCCTCCCCCCGAAAAAAAAAAAAAAATCCTTATTGCAAGCTTCATCTCTGTCCCACTTCTACATCTTGAGTTGCGTCACTTCCTTGAACAATACATGTATCTATAGTGGCTTCATTAACTTGGTACTTCAAATTTTTCCAATTTACAAAATTTTCATTAAAAGTTCCTTTTTAAAGGCGTTTTATGTAATTTCAGCAAAACTTTAGATTTCAGAGAAATTACAATTATAGGGGGGAAGGGAACAAAAACTATTAAACTAAAGACAGATAGTTATTGATAGCAAATTGAGTAGGACAATCAAGTTGTCACGAACGATCCAAGGCGCTATTTTATGATAGTAATAGTTCAATAGCATAACTCCACCAAACGTAATATCTTCTTGGCTTGTTTATAGCATAAGCAAGAGAAATAGCCAATTTATAATAATGGGATAGGGTTAGGGCCCATTATTAACGTCAAATACATACTATTTAATGTAAAATTAGGCAAGGAAATAAATTATATTCAAGTTTTTGTAGTTATGTTCAGCTGTATGCATGATTTAAAAATACCATTTAGTATTATTACCACTGGATTTGCTTTCAATGGTCACGATCTATTACAATTATAAAAATATTATACTTCTCTTGATTAGGAGAAGGGAAATGAAGCTTTTACAAGGAAAAAGGCAATTCGAGGGGCCTAGCTCGTACTAATAAGGAAGGGAGCCCGTTTGCTTGGGCCTCAAATCCGTTCGACGTGTTAGTCCACTTGGATGAGGACAAGGCTAACGACATCCTTGAGGCTAATAAGACAATGGATTTAAACAGTGGGCTAGGTGGTGAAGCTGTAATGGTAGAAGCCGAGATGCTTGGAGGAAAAATTGTTGACGATGAAGTGGATCTTGAAGCCCAAACTGATTGCTCTTTGGTATCCCAATGATCTGTCTTTTTTGGAATTGTAGGGGAGTTGGAGCACGTTCCTTCCCAGGATTAATTCGGGAACTGAAAGTAAAATATGCATTTGATCTTTTATTTCTTTTTGAAACTCGCTCAAGTGGCATGAAAGCGAAAAAGATTATTAGCAAGATGGGATTTCAAAATAATGTTATAGTGGATTCAGTTGGCTTTAGTGGTGGTCTATGGGCTTTGTGGAATGAAGTTAACTGGAATGTAAAAGTTGTTGATGCTTCGGATTAGTGCATACATGTGGAGGTTATTTCAAATGGTCGTTCAAAATTTTTTACAGGTGTGTATGTCAGTCCAAATATGGTGAAGCATCGTTCTTTGAGGCATAAGCTTGAAGAAATAAGCAGTACAGTGGTTGGTCCTTGGAGTATAGGGGGCGACTTTAATAGTATCTTGTTTGAAAATGAAAGAAGGTCCAGAGTTAAAGAACATGCAATTGTTGATCGAGAGTTTCGTTCTTGGTTTGACAACTCAGGGCTCTCTCATATTCACACGGTTGGTCCTTTCTTTAGTTGGCACAGGGATGGTTGTGAAAGTAAGTTAGACCGTATTCTTATCAATAATGAGTTTCTTGATGAATGTCCCAATGCAGCGGCAAAGGTTTTGTACAATTTCAAGTCTGATCATAAGCCCTTGTTATTGTACTTAGACACGCCGTCACCTCGGATTAGACGAGAAGTGCCATTCCGATTTGTTGCCTCTTGGATACTGCATGAAAATTTTGACAAATTTATGAAAGAGGTGTGGTCTGGGAACTCGAGCTGGTTTGAGAATGTCACCTTTTTTACAGAGAAGGTTAAACAGTGGCGTGTGGAAGTATATGGCCATTTGGGGAGGAAAAAGGGTCGTATTCTTAGTAGATTTGAGGGTATAAGTAGGTCTTTACAGTCTTCTACATCTTCTTTAGCGCTTCTGTCATTACAAAAACAATTATGGATAGAGCTCGAGGAGATTATCCTTCATGAAGATTTAATGTGGGCTCAGAAAGCGCGATGTGATTGGTTTGTGCTAGGGGCCAATAATACTCGCTATTTTCATAGGCGAGCCAATGCGCGTAGAAGGGTAAACTCAATTGAGGCAATAAAAAATGAAAGCGGGGATTGGATCTATGATGTTGAAGAAATAAAGCACCATGCAGTAGATTTTTATAAAAATCTTTTTACTGATGATATTGATGATCAGATTAGTCTTCAAACAGGTGTTTCTTATCCTCTCATTGCTAATGGCTCCTTGGCAGGTTTGGGGGGAAAAGTAACGACTGAAGAAATAACTCAAGCTTTTAAAAGTATGGGAGCATTGAAAGCTCCAGGACCAGATGGACTGAATGCTCTCTTTTTCCACTCTCAATGGGAAAAGGTGGGGAAAGTGGTTATTAATTTTATTAACCATATTTTTATTTACCTGCGGGTAGTGAGAGAAATTAATCAAACTTTTCTTGTATTGATTCTGAAAGTCCCCCAGCCAGAATCTATGAAGGATTTTAGAACCATCAGCTTATGTAATGTGATATATAAAGCAGTGACAAAGATTGTTGCTAATCGTATTAAACCTTTACTAGATCGTATTATCTCTCCTAACCAATGTAGTTTTGTTCCGGGAAGGCTAAGTTCATATAACATTATTGTAGCGCAGAAGGTCATCCATTCTATGCGAACTATGAGAGGCAAAAAGGGGTTTATGGCTATTAAAATTGATCAGGAGAATGCGTATGATTGGCTCAGCTGGTCCTTTATATTGGAGTGCTTGAAGGAACTACGGTTTCCGGAGAATATAGTCCGACTTGTTGATGAATGTTTATCTTCCCCATCCATGCAGCTCTTATGGAATGGAAGTAAGTCTGATTAATTTTTTCCATCTCGGGGAATTTGACAAGGTAACCCTCTTTCTCCCTATTTGTTTGTTATATGTATGGAGAAACTAGCGCACCTTATTCAAGAACAAGTAAATCTAGGTGTTTGGAGACCTATTAGGTTGAATAAGGATGGACCTCCTTTGTCTCACCTATTTTTTGCTGATGATTTGATAATTTTTGCGGAAGCAAGATTGGATCAGGCGGAGGTAATTAATAATTGTTTGCGAACTTTTTGTGACATTTCTGGTCAGAAAGTTAGTACGAGTAAATCCATGATTTTTTTATCCCATAATATTAATCATAATGTTAAGATGCAACTTAGTGAGAATTTGGGCTTTACAATGGCAGCTAATTTGGGGAAATATTTGGGTGTCCCATTGCACCATGAAAGAGTCAAGAAGGAAACATATCAATTTGTTGTTGATAAGGTCAAACAAAGATTAGCGGGCTGGAAGGGGTACTCTCTTTCTCTAGCAGGAAGGAATGTTTTGATTAAATCGGTAGCTATGGCAGTCCCGAATTACGTGATGCAAACATCTCTTCTGCCTGAAAGTTGCTATAAAGAGATTGATCGTAGTGTACGCGGAATTTCCTTTGGGGTACTACTTCTAAAAAGAAGCGTGTTCATCTTATCTCTTGGGACAATGTTTGTACTCCAAAGGCGATAGGTGGATTGGGGTTGAGACACTCATTCACACAAAATAGAGCGTTTATGATGAAGGTCGGATGGGGCCTTATTTCCAATGCTCAATGGGTGAAAGTCATTTGTAGTAAATATAAATGTGGGAATGATCTTATTCCAAGCATAAATGTGAGAAAACCATGCTCTAGAGTTTGGAGTGGGATTAAGAGTATATGGAAGGAGGTGAATGACGGTGTGGAGATTGTTCAGAAACAACGAGAGATTAGGGCAAAGTGGATCCATGAAAGGAGTGGAATCTTCACTGTTTAGTCTGCCTACCATCTGCTTATGGGTAACTTACATAATGGCGTAACTGAATGGAGTAAATCATGGAAGTTACAACTTCCCTCCCGGTGTAAAACACATATGTGGTTGTTATTGCATGATAAGCTCTTAACCAACCTTTCTCTTTTTAAGAAGCATATTCATGTGGATGGGAGGTGCCCTGTTTGTCAGAACTCAGAGGAGTCAGTGCTTCATATGTCCAGAGACTGTAATAGGGCAATGGAAATTTGGTGGAGTTTAGGGGCGCCTAAGGATGACCACAGGTTCTGGGGAGCCAACTTACATTCTTGGCTGAAACTGAACATTGCAAACTCAAGTGTGAGGGATTTTAGTCCTTGGAATGTTATTTTTTCTGTAACGTGTTGGATATTATGGAGGCGCAGGAATGAATGTGTTCATCAGAATGTGTCCCCATCCATACATGAGGCGTTAGCGGAGATTCAAGGAATCATCCATTGTATGACATGTACGGAAACTTTCCGAGAGAATATAGTCTTTAATCGAGAAAGGACTCAGGGTCATGAAATGGAAGGTGCAGCTATGATTCTTGTAGATAGAGCTTTCTCTTATAACTCTGGGCTTGCGGGTTGTGGTGGAGTGATTCATGATGGAGGTGGTCAACTTATTAAAGCCTTCTCTTGTAAGTTACGTGAAAACGTCGCTATCAGTTCAGAATTATGAGGCTGCATCTGGGGCCTTCAAAGAGCTTGGGATTTGGGTCTTAAGCGTGTAAACCTCCGCTGCGATTCAATTGAAGTAATTTCCCTAGTTGAAAGGGAAGATACGGACCTGCATGTGGATAGGGAGTTGATATGCATTTTGAGGAAACTACTAGCACAGGAATGGGAGGCATCTCTCAGATGGGTGAACAGGGAAGAGAATCAAGTTGCAGATTTCTTCGCACGCCATGCATTGGAGCTTGGACCAGGTCTTCAGATCTTTTCAAAGGAAGCTGTGGCGCTACTCTTGGCCAACACGGGGATCACATAATGTTTATTCATATTTACAGTTTTTGCTTTTAATGTTTTTTTTTATGATTCCCTGTTTATCAAAAAAAAAGATAATGATACTTCAATATTGTAATAGATCTGGACCATTAAAAGCAAATCCAATGGTAGAGATACTGAGTGGAGAGGAAGTAGAGAGACTATGCAATGAAGATGTCCCTAGCTACATTGATCTTGGTATGGAATAAAATCTTGTGAGGTGAAAGATTTTTGCGACTCAAAGTGTCATAATTAAAGGTTAAATTTTGGCACCATTGTTTATAGGTAGAATTAGTTTCTCTACTAAGCGCATAGCTTAGTAAGGAGAGCTAATTAATCAGATTTGAACCTTCATATCTGATTTGAAATTGTTTAGATTTGAATTTTTTATAGGTCTATATTTTTCTAAATAAATTGCTTTAATTGGTAAAAAATTTAAAATAAAGATAATATTTCAACTATCATTTTTACAAAAAAACAAATTACTAAAAATATCATCATTTCAGAAACAGTCAATATCATACATATCATATCTAAAAAGTCTAGATCTAGTTAACTCTCTTTTCTAGACATTTGTGTTTAGTAGGCAATCGGTTGCGTTTATAGTCTGCTAGGGATCAACCATCATGGATCTTATTAGATCTTTGAATTACATATGATCTGGCGATGACAGGATGAGGAGGCCTTTCTTTTATCTTTTATTTTTCTTTTAATGTTTCTAATCAACCGAACCAATCTCCTCTAAGCAACGAAACTAATTCCTCTAATCTACACTCTACTTGTAAAGTGATATCCATTTTGGGCTCGTACATGTGTGTGTAATATGAATGTATTATCTCAATGTATAATTTATTCTTACCTATCTATGAGAAGCAATGATTAAAAAACTGGACAGGCCGGTTCAACCGTGAATCGGCTACTGGTCCGGTCCGGTCAAGGGGAAAACCCAGAAGGGAGGTTGACCCGGCCCTTGACCTGGTCAAACCGGTCAACTCGACGGTTGAACCGCCCAACCCGGGGGGTTCAACCGTCCAACCCGGTGGCTGAACCGGGTTGGCCCCCTTTTTAAAAAAAAATAAAAAATATTTATTTTATTATAATTCACCTAATTACTAATTTTCATTTAACTCAATTTTAGAAATTAGGAAACTATAATACTTTAAATGCTATTTTACTTGCATATACTTAATATTTAATTGTTGTTGCTCTTAATATTTGTATTTTAGTCTGTGGATTGTAGAATAATATTTATTTTTACGTGTAATCAACTAATATTTTCTCTTTTCCCCTCTATAGAAACATTAAAATATTCATATTTGATGAATCATGCATATCTATCTACATTTACATTTTGATATTAGTGATTATTAATGTTAATATCAATAAAACTTTATTATTTTAATATAACCAGTTTGACCCGTTCCGACCCCGATCCGACCATTGACCCTTGAACCAGTGCCTCACCCGGTTTGATGCCCGGTCCGATTTTTTGAACCTTGATGAGAAGATACAAAAGTGACACCACATTTTATTAATTTAAACGTGTTTTGTATAGATAGCGTGTGTGTTTGTTTTACCTTTTTCTGGCCCAGAAGTCCTTCTGGGCCGGAGAAGAAATTTTGAAGCATTAAATTTTGTTTGGGTTTACTTTGGGTGGAGAAGTGCTTCTAGATAAAAAGATCTTTTTCATCCAAAAAGCAAAAAGCAAAATGAAGTTGCTTTTTCATTTGAAAAAGGACTTCTTGGAGAGATAAAGAGGAAGAATAATAGGTCCCACACCTTTTATTGTGTGTTATTTAATAAAAGTGGGTAGAAAAATTATATTATTAGACCCCTAAAATTTCTTTTTTATCTCCAAAACTTTACCATAATAATCTCTAATTATTTTCTCCCACAATATCTTTCTTTGAGCTAAAATTATAATTTTTAAAAAATTATTTTCCTTAAAATAAGGGAGAAACTAAGCCTTTAAAATCCTTCAAAAACCCAAATTTCACTTTTTCTTTATAAACTATAAGAATATATGCATATTATATATGTATTATTTAATAACAATAATGCCATTTTTAGTAATTTTTCATCTAAACTTACTTTTCAAAATAATCATCCAAACATGTTCTAAAAGTCAGATTGAAAAAAGTCACTTCTAACATTACTAATCCAAACATAAATCACTTCTACAATCTAACTTTTTTCCAAAAGACCTTCTGAAAAAGACCTTTTAAAAAAGGCCTTATGAAAAAAAGCCAATCCAAACACACCCAGCGTCGGCGAGCCTACGAAAAAAAAAAAAGATACAAAAGTGACACGATTGGCTTGCCGAGGCTATCTACAAACACGTTTAGATTAATGAAATGTGGGGTCACATTACTTGCTCATCATTAAGGATGAGCAAAGAGTCGATGCTATCTATATATAACACGTTTAAATTAATAAAATGTGGGGTTAGTAAGGTTGAGCAATGAATTTATCATCTTACTCTGAACCATTTAAATTTATTTTAATGATTAAGATTTATTTAATTTATTTTAATATTGCTAACAATTTTTCATTTTATCATAATTATGACAATCAAATTCCCTCTAATTCAAAATATATGCCACTTTAAAATTTCAACCATCTCACCAAAATAAAGGGAAATGGTTAACTTAAATTTATGTTAAATGAAAAAAAAAATCAACTTTACTTCTATTAAAGATTGTGGAATTGTAATAAAAAAAGATTTGTGGAATAAAGATAATCAATGTAAAGAGTATCACTTTTAAACATTAATTAATTGTAGGAGCAAAATTGATAAATAAACAATTATTAGTCTAAAAAATCACTTACTCTGTGACTAGAAATTTATTCTAGAAGACAGCTTATATATATATATATATTTTGATACGATAAGAGGAATCAACTAGCTACTTAACTAGCATCAGGACCCAAAATACACTCTTTCTGAACCAAAGCCAGCAAATCAGCGGGAGGATGAATGATTGGTTGGAATCCCGGCATAGCTCCGATGGCTTGTTTAGCCAAATAATCTGCAACCCCATTACCCGTTCTTGGAATATGACAGAGCTGAAGATCCCAAGGACGATCTGCCCAAAACCTTGCTTCCTGAATCAGAGAAGCTTCATGATGGAGCATGATATCTGTTTTCTTCACTAGATATGAAGAACCTCTGCAGCATCCGTTTCAACAATGAGACTCCGGAAACCTCTTTCCCATGCAAACTTCAACCCAAAAGCTAAGGCCCATAGTTCCGCTGCAAGGCTATCCCTCCCATCTGGTTTAAGCAGGAAGCCTTCAATAAACGAACCTCGGCTGTCACGAAGAATCCCACCACATCCTGCCCTATTGATACTTGAGTAGGCACCGTCAATATTTAATTTAATCCAGCCAAAAGGAGGGGGCACCACTTAAAACCGACTTCGCTAACAGGACGCCCAAACAGAGTCACCCCACAGAGTTTCAAGCTTGCTAACAAGGACTGAGCACGCCATAACAGGCTCTCATTGGAATCATCTTTGCCATCGAACACCCTCTTATTCCGTCTCTGCCAAACAAGCCAGCAAATAGTAGAAAATAAAGAACTCCATTCTTCACCATAAAAGTAACAAAGTTTCAAGATATTCATCCTAAGCCACTCGTTCAGATTAGAAGAGAAAAACTTCCACCTGGATCCCGGTTTAATAATGCTCAACCATAAACCTTGAGATTCCTTACAATCTCGCAAGACATGCAATAAAGACTCCATCGAATCCCCACACCATGAACAAGAGACATCCGAGCAGAGATTACGCTTTCCCTAATTTCATTCAACAGCTTATATTTTATACAAGAGGGAAATAAAAGTGTTAGAAATGATGATTCGATAGTGGTCACATTTTTTTTCATTTTTAGTGTTGTGGTAAGTGATGAGACAAGCGTTAGACGACTTAGATCCAATTTACTTTTGTTTAGAATTAAACTATGTTAGGTAAAAAGAGTCTTATCTGTGTTACCGAGAGAGAGTTATTTGAGCTTGTTATCTACTTTATATATCTTCAGTCTATTATTGCTGATGATACTCATTTTTTTGACTTGCGGGTAAATTAATTAATCAGTCAACCACCTGTAGATTTACTCTACCACCTTCGTGAAGGTTCATATAGACATGCTTGGCTTCACTTGTATTTTATTAATTATTTTGATCTTTATTATAAGGTATCAACTACCAATTCTCACAAACCAATAATGAATGGTAGTTGAATTATCAAATTTTTAGACTGAATTGCTACTTTTTCTAACTTTACCTTTTATTAAATTATATGACTTCACATTTTCAACGTTGAACCTCCATTAATAATAAGGGTAAAGTGAGAAAAACAATCAATATAATATAATGTGGTAGTTAGTGTTTTATATTTTTATTTTGAAAGCATCAGTGTAGTCATGATTGTGAGTACAACCTAGTATTAAAACCAAAAGGTTAGAAACAGCTGGGGCCTAAACAAATAATAATATAACTTCGTGGAGGTAATTATCTCGATCGCACATGACATCCAAAATCCAAATGAAAATGAAAAAAAAATGGGAAAATCTCACGGTATACTCTTGAAAATGAAAAAAGATAAATCAATATCCCTCAAATTTGAGAAACCATAAATCATACCTTATGGGAGGAATATGAGATTTTTTATATTTTATGAAAATACAGAAAGACCCTCTTATAATTTTCAAATACATCATAAGTATTCACGAATTCAACATAGGGAATTAGGGCTTTTCTGGATTATACTGATTTTCAAGTTTATGTTAGCAATTCATAACTCTAAGTCCTTCGCAAGTTTAATATACTCCATCCATTTCTAAATATAAAACATATTTACCTAATTTTATTAGATTAATGATGTCAATTAAGTTAGTTAAATCATATGATATTATCAAAACAACCTAACCAACCTACCTTTATTCTCACCCTCCCTCTCTTACTTATTTATTATTGAAGATTATCCATGGAGATAATCTAGAAACACTTGAGAAAAAATAGAAAGATGTCTTATATTTAAGAACAAGCCCCCCTCCTCAAATAGGTCATATAGAAACGAAGGGAGTAGGACTTTTCAACCTGATCACACTACAAAAAAACTTGAAATTACCGACGGAATTTTTTCCGTCGGAAATTCCTCCGTTTTTAATTTTTTTTTAAAATTATATATATGTCACATGTCCCATTTTTTTGCCGTCACGTGTCACCTCCACATGCTACCACGTGTCACCTCCTCACGTCCACAAATTGTCTTCAATTGTGGCAAACCTGGGGATCGAACCCACAACCTCTTGCACGCGATGTGTTAACCAATTGAGCTATGAAGACCATGTGATATTATTTGTAAACTATTATATTTATAATATTCAAACTCCCACAATTATAATTATATTTTATCTAAATTATTAATATATAATTTACAATTAAATTATAATGATAATTTTAATCATAATTATTAAATTATTTTAATAATAATAATTCAATTATAATTATTGTTCATATTTCTTACTAATATTTATTAATAAATAACATATTATTTAATAAAAAAATTACAAATAAATTTATTAAAAATTTATATCATATACGTGTGTACGTTAATTTTTATTAATATTTACTAAATATTATTTATTTATAAAATATTTTTAAAAATAAATAAAAATCATATTTTAATTATAAAATAATATTTTAATATATTATTTAAAAATCAAAATAATAATATAATACATAAAATTACTGAGGAAAATATTCTGTGGGTAATAATAATATTTTAATGTATTATTAATAAATTAAAATAATAATTTATAAAAAAATTACCAACAGAATTTCCGTCGGTAATTAAATATTTTAATATAAAATTTATAAAATAAAATAATAATTTATTTATAAAATAATAATTAATAAAAAATTACGGACGGAATTAATTATTTTCAATATAAAATTTATCAATTAAAATAATAATTTATTTAGAAAATAATAATTAATAAAATTACCGACGGAATTCCATCAGAAAATCCGTCAGAAGTTATCGACAAAATTAAATAATTTCCGTCGGTAAATTTTCTATCAGTAATTTGAGGTTTTTTTTTTGTAGTGTCATGATGATTGGTAAGTTCATGTTAACAATTCATAACCCTAACTGTTGAAGGCATTTGTATCTTTTGGTAATATACGAAAATCCCATATCCCTCCTCATCTAATTTATGATCTCTCAATTTAAGGGACTGATTTGTCATTTTCTTTTCATTTTTTAAGGGTATTCTGGTGGGATTTCCTGAAAAAGTAGAACCATAGAAGAAAAAATAAGCATCACGTGAATACTGAATTAAATTTTTTTTTTTATGTATTTATTTAAAGATGGAAGGCACTAGCCTTCTACGCCTTATTCGATAGCAGTGACGAGAGAGTCTAGAACTGCGACAAGAGGCGGTACAGAACATCGGATGCAGATTTCATCATGTCAGCCAATGGCTACGTTGAAACTTGCACGGACGCTACATTTGATCTGGCCGCTGTTACCAGATAAATCATGTAACCTTGACCATAACATAATCCCGCCAAACTTGGGATCCTTTTGCACCTTTGGAATAATGTCATTGTTGAGGTCATTGATTAGGACATAACCACCAGCACTGCCATTTGCTTTAGGTGATGCCGGGAGGCCGACAAAGAACTTGGTGGACTTGTATTTTTTGGTCCAATCACTCCAAGAATCTAAGAGTTTCTTACTATGATCTGCTTCTTTGTAGTCGTATTGGCAGCCAGGGTTGTTGTAGAACTGGATCCAGGTGTGGTTGAAGAGGCCAGTTTGGATGGCCTTGTCTAAGTAGTGCTCTGGGATTGGACATTGTGGTGCTGCTGACAAGTAAAAGTTCCTTTTTTGTCTGTATGAATGAAGCTCTTCCACAACATGATGCCAGAACGCGTTCCCACGGGCTTCGATATCGAAATCGACGCCGTCTAAGACGACGTTTCCGATTAGACTTGTGTACGAAGGCTGGCCACTGAGGTAGTAGTTCCAGAGGTATTTTGCAAGATCTTTGGCCTCAGCCTCTGAAGATAAGGTATAGGTTGATGCATCTCCTCCCAGAGAAACGAAGATTTTGATGCCTTTGCTTTGACAGTGGGCTACTTGGGAGGCATATTGGGTGCAATCTCTAAGCGGGTCTTTTGTTGGAGACCATTTACCATGTCCTGCCAGGTCTAGATTTGGAGTTTGTCCATTGCCGAATTTGTTGATGAAGGCTATGTTGATGATGTCGTAGTTTCCTGTGTCGCATGCTACATCCAACTCTCCTTCATCTGCACTCTGTCCCCACACTACTACAAAATACCATTTTCATGTCACCAATTAACGTCACTTAATTGTAAACCTGACATGAAAAAAAAAACGTGGTGGCATTTTTGTAATTAAGTTGAAGGCGGAGGGAGAAACAACGTCAAGTGTGACGTTGTTTCTAGAAACCACGTCACACTTAATAAAGTGTGACATGGTTTCTCAAGAAACAATGTCACACTTGTTTCTTGAGAAACCATGTCACACTTACTTAAGTGTGACGTGGTTTCTTTTTAAATTTCTGGCCCCGGGATATTTTTCAATCTGGGCGCCAAAAACACTTGAAACCACGTCACACTTAAGTGAGTGTGACATGGTCTCTCAAGAAACAATGTCACTTTAATAAAGTGTGACATTGTTTCTTGAGAGACCATGTCACACTCACTTAAGTGTGACGTGGTTTCTTTTCAAATTTCTGGCCCCGCGATATTTTTCATTCCAAAAGCCAAAAACAACAATTTTAAAAAAAACCACGTCACACTTAAGTATGTGTGACATGGTTTCTCAAGAAACAATGTCACACTTTAATAAAGTGTGACATTGTTTCTTGAGAAACCATGTCACACTTACTTAAGTGTGACGTGGTTTCTTTTCAAGTGTGACATTGTTTCTTGAGAAACCATGTCACACTTACTTAAGTGTGACGTGGTTTCTTTTCAAATTTCTGGCCCCGGGATATTTTTCATTCTGAGCGCCAAAAACAGCAATTTGAAAAGAAACCATGTCACACTTTAATAAAGTGTGACATTGTTTCTCTAAAGTGTGACATTGTTTATTGAGAAACCATGTCACACTTACTTAAGTGTGACATGGTTTATTTTCAAATTTCTGGCCCCGAGAGCCAAAAACACCAATTTAAAAAGAAACCGCGTCACACTTAAGTATGTGTGACATGGTTTCTCAAGAAACAATGTCACTTTATTAAAGTGTGACATTGTTTCTTGAGAAACCATGTCACACATACTTAAGTGTCACGTGGTTTCTTTTCAAATTTCTGGCCTGCAATATTTTTCATTCTGAGCGCCAAAAACACCCTTCAGCTCCCCCTATTAAACCCAGCTCCCTCCTTCCTCACAGCTCCCTCCTCCTCCCCTAGCATTCATAACACCCACAATCGCACACCCCCTAAAGTTCCCCCCGGCGAAGAACCCCGCCCCAAAATCCCCTACCCCCCGAGAACCCCACCCGTCCCTCTCATACAAATACAAAGTCCTTACCTTTCAACCCTTCTTAGGGTTCCTATGTTCTTCTTATTCTTCTTGCCAAAACCTCAGGGCTTACAATTCATACATTTCCAATCTTATGGCGAAAACTAGACCAAGCATAAAGGACTTGGAATCTCATACCATCAAGTGTACAACCAAAGTCATCAGAGGTATAAATCACTATCCATTTCTTCTCATGAAAAAAAATACTCAGTTTTGTTTCTCTGTTAAAAATCATTCATTTATGTGATTTTCTGAGTTTTGATTTCCAAAGATGTGATTTTTATGCTTTTGTTGTTGGTGGAATTATGGCGTTTTGGAGAATTGGATTCCAATAACAAATGGGTTTCTGTTTATTTGGTTTTACATATTGAAGGTATTGCAAATGCGAGATGCCTTATAACCTGGACGACCTCCTAGTGCAATGTGAAGTGAAGGGTGCAAAGATTGGTAAAATCATTGTATTCTGCTTCACTTTGCTCACTATGAAATTCTTATTTAATGTATATATATATCTGTTGATCTGCATTTGTAGAGTTTCTGTTTCTGTGTATAATGTATATAGAGAAAAGCAAAAGCAAAAATATGGGATTTTTTTTTGAAAAAAAAGAAACCATGTCACACATTGATAATGTGTGACGTGGTTTCTTAGCCGAGAGAAACAATGTCACACATTACATAATTTGTGACGTTGTTTCTCTGAAAAATTTAAAAAAATTATTCTTCTTCATACTTATCCACGTCACACACTGGTTAAATTGTGACGTTGAAACTCTGACTTTCCACGTCACATATTTTTGTGACGTGAAAAGTCCAGTTTTCCACGTCACTTGATTCAATGTCCCCTGGAAAAATGACGTGGAAACCCCAAAATTTGTGACGTGAAAACCTTGTTTTGCAGTAGTGCCAGTAGGTGACAATTGGGCAATCTTTGCTTGCTTGGGATGAGCTCAAGTGAGAGAGGAAGATCACCAAGGGCAAAAGGAGGAGCATCAAAGTTTGTGTTTTGGAAGCCATCAATGTTTGGTTTAATCAGAGAATGAAGCTCAGCAAAAGGCAATGTGCTTTCTTGCTCTTGATTGGAAGAGCAACATAGACAACCAATTTATAATGGTCTATAGCTAGGGTTAGGGTCATTAGCGTCCAATTCTATTATTTTATTAAACCGTAATGTTGACGAGGAAATGTATACTTCCCACTCCCCAACACATAGTTGGTCTAGCGGTGCAAGGCTCTGTAAGTTATTATCTTTTGAGTCTCGTATTCTCTTTTTAGAGGAGTCACTTTTATTGGGAGGGGTAGTCATGAATCCTAAAGTTAGAGTAATCGATTGCTCATAATACCTAATAACAAGATTCCAAAAAAGCCCTGGTTACTTGTGATAATATAATAAAAAAAAAAGTTCATCCTGCTTATCTAGTCCTATTTATAATACAAATATAAGTGATATATTTTGATTCATTTGTTATTATACTTACTTTGTTTTCATAGGGATATTGTAGTTTTTTGTTTATTTGTGAGGGTATATTGTATAATATTAATTAGAGATAAAGTTCAAAAGTTGCATTGTTAACGTAGAGATTAACAAAGTTCAAAGTTTTCTTTAATATATATGAAATATAATGAAGTAACTTATAAATAGAATCATATAAGTATTTCATATGCCGCATAATACTTTTATGTACCACGTGTTAAATATTAATGTTAAATTTATTGTAGCACTGTTTCTAGGACCACTCAAGCTAGCTAACTACTAGGTAACCACGATCGTGCATCTTTGATCTTACTGTCCTTAATTAATTATTCAGCCTTTAAATGTTTTACTACGTTTCATCCTAAATATAAAATTTAATTATTTACCTAATTTTATTGTGTTAAAAATATTAGTTAAATTAATTAAAATGAAATGTTTTTTTAAATATCTTAATTATCTTCATTAATTCCTTTGCTATTTTTCTTATTTAATTATTGTTGAGGGAGTATCAGGAAACGTAATTTGGAAAACAATTGTCAAAAAACATAAGTAGGTCATACATTCAAGGTCAAGATCAATTCTCCAAATAGTTTATATATTAAATTCAAGAGGGAGTAACTTTTTAATAATTTTTTGAAATTTATGATATATTTTGAATATTGTTTTAAAAAACATTCATCTTCGATTAGGAAAGTAACAGTATCGAAAAGAACCCAAAAAAGTTCAGACACAGTCGGCTAAACAAATTCATGCACAAAAAATTTACTTGGCCTGTACAATGTTGACGATTATATATTATATGTAGGGAGAGAGGAAGTATTAGACATGATTCCAAGAGTGACACTACTACAGAAATGGGCTATTGCAGCGCTCCAATAGCGGCGCTTTCAGCGGTGAGCGCCGGTATAGGGTGGGGGTGGACCTATAGCGGCGCTTATTGCAATAAGCGCCGCTATAGGTCTGGCCTATAGCGGCGCTTTCTAGTACAAGCGCCGCTATAGGGTAGTTTTTTTCCTCTTTTATTCTTTTTTTTATTTATGAAACCTATAGCGGCGCTTAGTCTTAAAGCGCCGGTATATGCTGATATAATAATTAATATTGTTTTCTAATAAAAAATTACATTTTTTGAATTTTAAATAGAAAATAATAATTAATAATTGATATAAGAATTTAAGACTAAATATTAAATATTAAAAAGAAAGAAATGAATAAAATATTAGTATTTTTTTAAATTAAATCATTATAATAATAAAAAATAAATTAATATTAAAAAGAAGCAATAATACCTATACCGGCGCTTTTTAAAAAAGCGCCGGTATAGGCTTTATTTAATATTATATATTCTGTTTCGTTTTTTTTATAATAATTAAAATAATAATTTAAAATTAAAATGTAAATACTAATAGCTATACCGACGCTTTTTTCAAAAAGCGCCGGTATAGGGGGGTCCGAAATTGGAGGGAAATTTCCCTCCAAAAATTTCGGACCCCCCTATACCGGCGCTTTTTAAAGAAAGCGCCGGTATAGGCTGATATATTAATTAATATTATTTTCTAATAAAAAATTACATTTTTTGAATTTTAAATAGAAAATAATAATTAATAATTGATATAAGAATTTAAGACTAAATATTAAATATTAAAAAGAAAGAAATGAATAAAATATTCATATTTTTTTTAAATTAAATCATTATAATAATAAAAAAATAAATTAATATTAAAAAGAAGCAATTATACCTATACCGGCGCTTTTTTAAAAAAGCGCCGGTATAGGCTTTATTTAATATTATATATTCTGTTTCGTTTTTTTATAATAATTAAAATAATAATTTAAAATTAAAATGTAAATACTAATAGCTATACCGGCGCTTTTTTCAAAAAGGCCGGTATAGGGGGCCAAAAATTGGAGGGAAATTTCCCTCCAAAAATTTCGGACCCCCCTATACCGGCGCTTTTTAAAGAAAGCGCCGGTATAGGCTGATATATTAATTAATATTATTTTCTAATAAAAAATTACATTTTTTGAATTTTAAATAGAAAATAATAATTAATAATTGATATAAGAATTTAAGACTAAATATTAAATATTAAAAAGAAAGAAATGAATAAAATATTCGTATTTTTTTTAAATTAAATCATTATAATAATAAAAAAATAAATTAATATTAAAAAGAAGCAATTATACCTATACCGGCGCTTTTTTAAAAAAGCGCCGGTATAGGCTTTATTTAATATTATATATTCTGTTTCTTTTTTTATAATAATTAAAATAATAATTTAAAATTAAAATATAAATACTAATAGCTATACCGGCACTTTTGTCAAAAAGCGCCGGTATAGGGGGCCAAAAATTGGAGGGAAATTTCCCTCCAAAAATTTCGGACTCCCCTATACCGGCGCTTTTTAAAGAAAGCGCCGGTATAGTCTTTAATTTTTTTAATTTCCCTCCAAAATAACACTTGAACTTTCATCTTCGAATTTTTTATTCTTCATCTTTATAGATGGTGATTGTTTTTGCATATAGTCTCTGCACCGTTCTCTTATTCTCCCTTATTCCCATATTCCTCACTTGTCGTCTGTATCCCCCCTAAGGTCCTCTTCGCTGCCACCCATAATCTTCCTTTTCTGCATCGTCATCTAGAGAGGAGAGGTAACTGTCCTACTCACCTTTTAAACTTGTTATTGTATTTCTTCACGAGGCAAGCCACGCAATAGGCTATACACTTGCATGCAGCCATATGTTATGTTTCTTTTTCTTTTTCTATTTCCCTCTCTCTGTCTTTCCACTGCTTCAATGATATCATTGCTATTTTTATTTTCATACTTATTGAATGTATGTATATATGAATGCCTTGTTGTCATATAATTATTGTGAATGTCCATTTCCTCATCTTGTTGTATATTGTACGGTGAAGGACTCCAAATTGATCACACAAAAGGTTATTATCACCATAAGCAAGACTGAGTTCTAAATGTACTTTTTAAAAAAAAAAACTTGTACCATTTTTGTTTTCCCGAGTTTGCAAGCTAATGTTTTTTTTGTTTTGGCTGTATAATGTTACAGATGTTTGATATTGCCATTCCCTCTCCTAAAGAAGCTACTGGTTATTTTTGTGAGGATTGTGCTGAATTCTTTTTGAGTTTTTACAAGAAGAATGGGTTTGATTCTTGGGTAGTTAATTCACATTATATTATTTTATTTTATTTCATTTCATTTGTATGTATTTTGTTTGGCTCATGTTAAAACCTTTGTATAATGACTAAGTTGTTTCGATTAGATATGGGAATACTATGTATTATTTATTGAATGGTAGAAGTGTTATTCATAACTCATTGAGTTGTTGAAAAATGAGGATGTTGATGAAGCTATATATTGAATTCTTAAATATTTCAGCTTTGTATTTCTTTTTTTCTTTTTGTGAAGTCTTTAGCTTTGTATTTCTATTGCAGAACGGTGGGTTATATTTAAAAAATGGGGGAAAAACCTTTTAAAAGGGTACTTTTTGGACCTAGTATAAAATTTTTAGACCTTATTTTAGATATATGGGGTCTTGAATAGAATTGTATATGGCAAGCTATAGCCTGGAATTGTATGGAATTGTTGGAATTTTTGCAATGATGCAGGTAGGTGTGAATTAAAATACAAATTGTAAATTTTAAAAAAAATACAACCTATAGCGGCGCTTTTTACGAAAAGCGCCGCTATAGAGAGGCCTATACCGGCGCTTTATTACCCAAAAGCGCCGCTATAGAGAGTCCTATACCGGCGCTTTTTACAAAAAGCGCCGGTATAGGCCTTTTCAGTTTTAATAAAATTTAATTAAAACATGACCTATACCGGCGCTTTTGGGTAATTAAGCGCCGCTATATGGTCACCTATAGCGGCGCTTTATAAGCGCCGCTATAGGTCACCTGACCTATTGCGGCGCTAGCTATAGCGGCACTTCAAAAGCGCCGCTATAGGGGTCAAAAAAGCGCCGCTATAGGTGTTTTCTGTGGTAGTGTGATAAATTCTTTTTTAAATAAATAAAAAAAAAACTTTGCCGGACTTGTTAAGTGATCATGCATGATAAGACGAGCATGAGAGCCAGTTAAACCTTAATCATCGATGTCTGGTGCACATTAGTTAATAATGGGTGAAGGTGTAAAAATACTACTCGTAAATTGTTTTATGTACAGTTGGCACTATAATAAAACATTGGATGCAAAAATATCACTCGTAATTTAAAAATGGTACAAAATTGTTTTTCCATTAAAATGTGTTAATTGCCGTTAACTCATTATGTGAAAAAATTTTGTGGGATCCACAACTCAATTTAACCTCTGTTAACCCATTTTGACGGAAAAAAACAATTTTGCACAATTTTTAAATTACGAATGGTATTTTTACACACAATTTTTTATTATGGTGCAAACTCCACATGTGACAATTTACGAGTGATATTTTTACACATTCGTCCAAGAGTATAACTTAATTCGGAGTTTCAAAGTTGCCATTGCAATTTTTTATATCTCTATAAGAAAGAAAATAAGCAAAATGACAGATTGCCGTTGTTGATGATTGATCATGGAATACTGATGTGTTTGGATTGGCTTCTGAGAAGTGACTTTTTTTAATATGACTTTTTCAGAAGTAAGATTGAATAAAAGTCAGATTGTGTGAAGTGATTTATGTTTGGATTTGTGATGATAGAATTAACTTTTTTTCAATTTGACTTTTAGAAACATGTTTGGATAATTATTTTGAAAAGCAAGTTTAGATGAAAAATTACTAAAAAAGACATTATTGTTATTAAATAACACATATATAATATGCATATATTCTTATTAAAGACTTAGTTTCTCCCTTATTTTAAGGAAAATAATTTAAAACATAATATTTTTAGCTCAAATGAAGATATTGTGGGAGAAAATAGTTAGAGATTATTATTGTAAATTTTTGGAGATAAAAAGAAAATTTTAGATTAAAAGAAAATATCTTATTTGAGAAAATTTGGGGTCTAATAGTCCAATTTTCCTACCCACTTTATTAAATAATACATAACAAAAGGTGTGGGATCTATCAGAAGCCAGGAGTCAGAAGCCACAAGCCACAAAAATTTGCTTATGCTTTTGGCTGTGTAGAAGCCCGGGCCAAAAGCCCTTTTTTTAATTGCTACCCCAAACATGAGAAAAGTAAAAAATGGCTTCTAGCTGTGGGTTGGACTTCTGGATGGCAAAAAGCCATTCCACACATGCCCTAAAAAAGTGCATACGTGATAATTGCATGCTTCTGTGATTAATTTGATTTATTTTGATTAATTAATTTATCCTTAGTATCCCTCTATGTCGCATAGGTGGCAATTAATATGATGGTAATTAAACCCGTACAAGATATTGAACCGGTCGGAGTAGTGGGTCAATGGTCGATGGGTCAGACAGTAATTGACTCGGGAGCTAGACTAATAAGGATAAAAAATAAAAAATATTAAAATTCTCATTACATCTTCCTTATAACATGTAACATATGTTAAAATTTAATGATCCATTTTATTTTCTTAATTTTTTAAAAAAAAATCAATTTGATCCTATACTTAGGAAAGAGGTACTCATACATACCCAATTTTTTAATCTTTAATTTTCAATTTTCTCTCATATTCCTATATCTCATTGTTTCCTCTCTTCCCACATGACCAAAATCAGGCATCAGCACATCACCAAATGAACACGCATCACGAAGCTTGATGAGACATGAGACACGAATCACGGAGTTCTTTTTTTGGGCTGACCTGAATCACGGAGTTAGAAGCAAGTAAGCAACAATCAGATGAAGAAAGAGGAATCATAAAGTTCTTTGTTTCATTTGTGTTCTTTTTTCCTTCTTCTTTGCTCTTTCTTCTTGCTTAAGAAGCCTCTTACAGTCTTCCTTCATCCTTCATCCTTCTTCCTTCTTTCACGAACAAAGAAGCAACATTAAAGCAACCATGAAAGGCCATTCACCACCTTGCTCTCTTCATCATCTTCTTCCTCAAGCGACCACTTGCGTTTTGCATGGATGAAGAACGGCGAGAATATTACCAACGACCACTTTTGCAAAAGAACGACGCCAGCGAGCTGGATGAGCGACGAAGGCAGAAAAATGAAGAAGAAGGAAAGGAGAGATAAGAGAAGAAGGGAGTTATTCGGTTGGCTCGCCCAACTTGGCGGGTCAGCCGGGTTGTACTTGGGTTGCGCCGAGTTGACCGAGTCAACTCCGGTTCACTGACCCCCCAGGTTGGCACCCCACTCGGCCTGCTCCTATACCCGGTTGGGCGGGTTCCGGTCTGGACTGGCCGGTCCGGTCCAGTACGGGTTTGATAACATTGTTTAATACTTGCTTCTCACATCATGAATTGACATTTTTAATAAAAGAATATACTAACAATTAAAAAACCTTAATGACAAATGAGTAATATAATCATGGTGTCTAGTACACAATTAAAAAAGCCAGTTTGAAAAAACATGTTTGAATGATTAATGAAAAAAAGTTTAGATGAAAAATAATTGAAACTGACAAGATTTTTATTATCTAGTATACAATTATATTATATGCATATAATGTGATAATTTTAAGAAAGTAACTTAAGTTAGAGTATTGTCATCCTTTGTGTATAAAAATTTTCTGATAAATTTTTAATAGGAGATTTCCCCCAATTTTTCTTAAAATTTACCGCATCTAATTCAAAATATAAGAGCTAGTTTATAAATAATTTTAGTCATAAATATAATACCCCTTTCATATTCCTTTTTATATTGATCTTTTTCTCCAAATTAATTTGTCTGATTTATAAACTGATATATATCTATATAATTTCATGATACACATAATATTTTAGAGGCATCATGTAATACACTATAATTAAAAAAAAAATTTAAGTTTCATTAATCTTTATAAATTAGTCAACTAGTAGCTTTTATATCAAGGACCAGATGTAATATTTCTTTTCTCTCTTATATGGTGGGCCTAACAATTTAAAAAAAAATAAGTTCAATTGAAAAAGTCAAAAGATATAAATTTTAGTTTATGCTTAAAAGTAGCTTTTAGACTATAAGTAGTGCTCCCTCCGGTCTTTATTATAAGAACCCAAAAAATTTGAATTGTTTTGATCCAAAATATAAGAGCCCACCTTGGATTCTGTTATCATTTAATGCCATTTTTCCTATTTTCTCCCTATTTATTAACAATCTCTTTCATATTACTCATTAATACTCCTATTTATATTTCTCTCTCTAATCTCATCATAAATGTATGTAATATTGAAAAAAAAAAGTTATTTTTCAAACATATTTATAACTTTTACATGTTTCCTTAAGAAGCACAATTCAATAAGCCCACCCAAACATGACTCAAAATTTAAAAATGGGTTTAAACACTTTTTTTCAACCCAATCCCCCCCCAAGCTATGTCAAACACTCATCCCTTAATCTTCTCAAACTGCTTACCCTTATAGTCCTTATACTCCCCCCTATAAGTTTCAAATAGCTAATTTGTGTTTATCAATAAAACTATTTAAGTTAGTTTAAAAAAATAATTATGTGAGGAATCTAATTTTTTTTTCAACTTTGTCTTTATTATTAAGGATGAAAGAGAGTGACAAATAAGAAATAATAAAGATGAAAGAGAATGTATGGGGAAAATATTAATAATGAGTAAAATTGGAAAAAATGCAACAAATACTTAGACAATAATAAAGTAAAACTTATATTTTGGAACAAGTTTATTCACAAATATAAAACTTATAATTAGGCATGGAGGTAGTATTAAGCATAAGGATATTTTTTTCGAGTAAAGGGACTTTTCATTAATGCATTAAAAAACTGTACAGATAAGATAAGAGGACATATGGAGCGACCAAGTGGTGCACAACTTAAGCTAAACGTTAGACACGTGTTAGGTAAGCAAAGGGAAACTATTAATTACATTAACATGTGAAAAGTGTTAGAATTTCTGATCGTCTGCTTCACCGAAGAGCGAATCTGGTTGAGGACGTCATCAGCACTGAGCTGCTCTCCTGTAAAAATCCTTTTGTTTCTTGCGCTCCATAATTTCCAGCATGTAACAAAAAACCCAATTCTCCAAGACAGAGATAATGTGGAGTTTCGCAGTACCGAATTTAACCAGGATAGGATATCTGTTCTGAAGAATTCATTGCAGAGGTCTCTTGGAAGGATTTTCTTCCACACCATGGCGGATAGCGGGCATTCTTTAAAGACATGATTAAGATCCTCCATGTTTCCACTACACAAGGAGCATTGATGTTGTTGTGTCATGCCCCTTCTTGTTCTTTCCTGATTAGTTAGGAGCTTCCCCTTGAGCATGATCCAAGAGAAAGTTCGCACTCGTTGAGCCATGGGCAACTTCCATAACTTGGACCACTTGTCTTCTTTTTCATTCCAGTTTAGTTGTTCTTGGACCATGTATGCTGATTTTGTTGTGAATGTTCCACCTGCGTTCATATTCCAAAAGCATTTACTTTTGGTATACCTGGGTTCTATCTCTGCTTTTGCTATCTCTGCTACTATTTGTTGGGGAAGTAAATCTTTGAAAAGGTGCCACTTCCACTGACCATCAGCTCCCATGTAATCACTAATGGGTCTGTCCTTATCTTGATTATTTATTTCTGCATATGCCAGGTTTTTCAATGGCCCTTGGTCACCTACCCAGAAGTCAGACCAAAACTTGATTGATCTTCCATTTCCCGGCATCCATTTTATGTGGAAGGAGGTTTCCTGCCAAACTTTCATCATGTTTCTCCACAGCTGGGATGAGTTCCTTGGGATCTTGATTTCCTCTTTAACTGGGAATTTATATTTGCCTTTGAGAACGCGTACCCAGAGGGCTTCCGGTTGAGATTGGGTGGCAAAAATCAGCTTTGACATGAAGGCTCTATTTTGTGATCCAATGCGTAGAAGACCTCCTCCTCCATTCTTAGTTGGCTGACACAATTCTTGCCACTTAATAAGACTTACTCCTCGCTAGGTGTCTGATGTGCCCCAAATAAATTTTCTTATTACTTTTTCTATTTCCTTGCAACATGTAATGGGGAGAAGGGTGCTTTGCATGGTGTAAAACGGAATGGAGGTGAGGACGAACTTAGCTAAAGTCATTCGGCCAGCTAATGAGAGCGAATTGCGTTTCCAGCCAGCTAGTTTTTTTTGAATTCTCTCCAGGATGTATTTGTAGGTATTGGTGGTTACCTTTCCCGAGATTAAAGGCACTCCTAGGTGAGTTCCAAAAGCTTCAGTTGACCGGTATCCCAATTCATGACAGATGAGTCTTTTGGTAGCCTGTGAGACATTTCTTGAGAAGTAGACTGAAGTCTTGGAGCAGCTAACTTTGTGACCGGACGATGCACAAAATTCCTGGAGGATGCTTTTAATGATTTTAACTTGATCAGAAGTGGTGTGCCCAAAAATAATGAGGTCATCTGCGAAGAATAAGTGAGAGAGAGGGACACCCCTGGTTCCTAGTTTGATTGCTTTCCATAAGCCATTTCTAACTGCAGCAGTGATTAGTTGGGAAAGGCGTTCCATACACAGGATAAAAATGTAAGGTGAGAGAGGGTCGCCTTGTCTTAAGCCTCGTTGAGGGGTGAAAGTGGCCGATGCTTTCCCATTCCATAATACTTGCATAGTAGATGTAGAGATACATGACATGATCATGTTTGTCATTTCACCCGGTAATCCTACATCTTGAAGAGTATCTTCAATAAAATCCCACCGGAGTCTATCGAAAGCCTTCTCAAGGTCGACTTTGATGGCCATCCATCCCCCTTTCCCTTGCTTTTTTCTCATTGAATGAATGACTTCCTGGGAGATTATGATGTTGTCTATGATGCTTCTGCCTTGTATAAAACTTGATTGACAAGGGCCAATTAACTTTGGCAATACTTCACTTAGCCGATTTGCCATCAGCTTAGTGATTATCTTGTATGCAACTGGGCACAAACTTATTGGTCTGAACTCGTTAATCCTGCTAGGGGTCGGGCATTTGGGGATTAAAGCAATCAAAGTTTTGTTGAGAGAGGAGTCTACAGGAGCCCCCCTCCATAGATCCTGTGCTAGGGAGAGTAGAGAAGGCCCAACAATATTCCATTGGGATTGGAAAAACAAAGCATGGAGACCATCCACCCCAGGAGATTTTAGTGGTTTCATTTGAAAGAGGGCTATTTTGATTTCTTCAATCGTAATTCCCCTCTGTAATTTCAGGAAGTCAGATGCCTCAATGTCAGGGAATACACCTCGAGTATGCAAGGGGGTGAAATTCTGATCATCCAGAGGTATAGTTTTTTGAAGAAGGAGGTTGCCATGCTTGAGAGTTTTGTTTCATCGTTCACCCATTCATCTTCATCATTTTTTAATTTGGAAACCTGGTTACGGCGTAGCGCCTTTGTGTGGTAGTACGATGTATTCCTATCTCCAAGACACATCCATTCTGCCGAAGCTTTTTGAAACCATAACAATTCTTCCTGTATACAGATTTCTTCATATTCATCTCTTAGGGATTGCTCCAGGTTTGTCAGGAATACGGAGAAGGGATTTTCCTCGAGTGATTTTTGTGTTCCGTGTAATCGAGCTAGGATGCATTTTTTCCTTCTCCCAATTAATCCAAAGGTTTCGTGGTTCCATTTTTTCGCCTCTGAGCAGAAGGTACGAATGTTTTCGGGGACGGATTTGACCGGGTCCCAATTTTTTTCTACCAATTTCGAAAAGCCTGGGTGTGATAACCATGTAGCAATGAATTTGAATGGCTTTTGGCGTGTCTGGTTTGCTTGGTTAAGGTCCAAGGAAATTTGAATTGGGCAGTAGTCTGACAACATCCTGGGAATATGGGTCACCTTGTTTGTGTTAAATGAGTTGAACCATGATTGGTTAGAGATGGCCCGGTCCAATCGGGCCAAAGTGAGACCCCTTCTCCATGTAAAACTCGGCCCAGAAAAACCTAAATCAATCAGCCCATGTTTATTGATGAATGATTTGAAATTAGGACACCCAAAACTTGCACGAGCAGAACATCCTCTTCTTTCCTCTAAGCTTATTGTGGCATTGAAATCACCTGCTAGCAACTAAGGTTGATTTGGGTTAGGAGCTATGTTGGAGAGATCTTGCCATAGGAGCCTTCGGGATGCTGCTTGGGGACTCCCATAAATCCCAGTGAAGATGAAACGAACATCTTTGTCTAAGAAACAGATCTCAGCGTGTACAAATTGAAAATGGTTGGCCAAAATTGTGACCTTGATTTTCTCTGTCCATAGCATCCAGATTCCTCCAGAAAAGCCAGAAGCCTCCACTCGGTGTGAATTGGTGAAGCCAAGCTTCCTGATTACTGCATCAGCTTTATTTCCTGAAATTCGAGGTTCAACTAAAACAAAAATTTCTGGCTTATAATTAGCTACATAAGATTTAAATATAGAAGGGAACCTTCTGTCTAAAGCCCCTTGGCAATTCCATGTGATAATAGACATAAATATATTTTATAGAGAAGGATCAGAGGAGAAATCAACTCCCTCTATAAGCATGTTAATGTCATCTCTGGTCATTTCTGTTCGTAGTTCCCTGGCCAATTTCTTTATTGCCGTGATGGTTTTGCTCGTTGGGCCTTCAGGTGTCTTCGGACCAAGATTTTGAATTTTAATCCCCGAGGATAGTTTAATCCCATTATTTGATGATCCTGGGTCAGGGGGTTTTAGAAGGGGAAAATTGTGGGGCTCCAATGTGAATTGGGCCGAAGTTGAAGTTTGGCCCATGGGTGGGTTTCTGGCTGCTATTGATTTTCTTTGGGGGACACGTGGGTCCTCAATCAGTATGGCGGAATTGTGATTACCATCCAAGGCTAAGGTCCTTTGATGAGCCTTTGTAGTATGGTGATTGGAAAATGTTTTCAGAGGTGGCAGAGATTTTTTCCTTTTGCTGGCCCACTTGTTCCCATTTCTTGGTTTGCTTTTGATCTTTGGCTCTCCTTCTTGTCACGCTCGCATCATACGGGTGGTAGCTCTTGGGTTGTTCGTACACTGCATAATTTGTTTCCTCGCCATTGTCGGCCTCATTGAGGATGTCGAACCTCGTTGCCGTTGGGATTGTGGTGTGACCTCCATCTATGCGTCCTGGTTTGTCAGGAAATCTTCTGCGCCTTTGTACCTGCATCCATGACCCGAATTGAACTGACTCACGCGTATCTGTGAGCGTGTGAGTTGGACGCGCCAGTTGAGTAACTTCTGATGGTGCTGATGGTGACTTTGAGGCACCTTGCTAATTTCTGGGCAGGATTCTTGAAGGTGACCGTATCGACCACAGTGGAAGAAAATTGTAGGTAGGCCTTCGTATTCGACGTAGATAGTTTGTCCATCCACCTGAATTTTGGAGGTAAGGGGCTTTGTTAAATCAAGGAAGACAGCCAATCGAGCAAACTTCCCTCTGTCTCCTGAGTCTGTGTTATAATCTACCTTGATGACCTCCCCAAAAACACTACCAATTGAGCGAATGACATTCTTATGGTAGTACCTGGCTGGTAGTTTTGGGAGTCGAATCCATGCCATGACTTGGTTTACTTGGTGTTCTTCAGGTTTGAATGACGGGTTCCAAGGCTGAATGGTGAGATAATGGCCAAAAATTACCCAGGGCCCATTGATAAGAGTGTTTTGGTAGTCCAGATCGTTTTTAAACCTCACTAGGAAGCAATCATCCTCCAAATCTGTTAGTTGAAATCTCCCAGAAGGTTTCCAAATATTCTGAAGCTGAGTGCGGAGTTGCCGATAGCCTATTGTTCGGCCAAGTAGTTTCACCACCACTGCAAAGCCCATTCTCTTGTTTAGTAAATCTTGGATGTGGGTAGCAAATTCTACTGTGGGAATGCTGCAATTCATTCCAATGATGACATCCCCTTGTCTTAGGATCAAATCATCCTCTTCTTCTTCAGCGTCGTAGGCTTCCGCGTTCGACTGTCCTGCAAGTAGTTTATCCTTGAAGGTTGGTATTGATTCAGCATTGTCAATGTTCATTTTGAAATTTTCACCCATTTCGGCGTGTTCTTGGGTCTCTGGCACGAAATCTGGGGAGACTACCGGAATTTGAATCTCCTGGGCAGTTGGAAATAGCGAGCTTTCGGCTTCCATACATTCGTCATTTTCGTCTGAGTTTTGCAGCTTTGCTTTCTTGATGGATCATGTTTTGGTAGCACGTGTTATGAATGTTAAAATTTTTATATTCACCCATTCTAGGACCACGCATCTCGCCAGCAAGGGGGACCAATATCAAATGGCTATAATTGATCTTTGTGATACTTTCTACTTTCTTTAATATAATATAAGAGCAAGAAAAACAATTTATTTGGTGTTAGATATAAGACAATGGTCTCTAGCAAAAAAAAAAAAAAAAAAAAAAAGAAGAAGATATACTTTATCTTCTAAATTTGTAATTTTTATCTGAAAAAATCCACATTGATCGCACTTATTAAGTTTTTTTTTTTTTAGCAAAAGATAGTTTGCATGCAAATGATTAAATAGAATATTCTAATGAAATCAACACTCATCTATTTCAAATAATAAGTTAACCACTTCTTTAAATTAACTGTCTAGTTTTAATATTAAGAAAAAAAAAAGACAGTATTAGATATATGATATGGAAACACACATGTTTCATTCCCCCCCCCCCCCCCCCTATTATTCGTTAAGAGATGCATGCATTAGCTATTTTCAATTTAACAAACAGCTCGGTAATCGGTATATATTATCTATATACACCTATATATGGTTTTTATGAATGTATTAGTTCTTTGGCAAAAAATATGAATGTACTCCTCTGATCGACTTTTTGGAGAAATTAATTATGCAAAATAAATCACTTTAAATTGTTCATATTTATTTTATTTATAAACTAACCTATAATATAATTACATATAGTATATGTTATAATTTAGTGGTCTAATTTGCTTTTTTAACTTTCACAAAAAAAAAGTCAACTTAATTTTATAATTAGGATGAGAGATAGGGAGGGAGGGAGGGAGGGAGTATTATTTCAAGTTTTGATTGCCTTTAATTGATTCTTACTTCGATATAGCACAAGCATTTGAACTCTTGACACAAAAGGGCCAACTCATATATGTATTATTGCGGGGACAAACTTTTCAAGTTAATTGATTTTGCCTATATTCTCTAAGAAGAACACAACCTTGACACGATTGGCTGATGATGTCATAAGCTAGTAAAAAATATAATTAAATTCTTGCATGAAATTCTTTTCATTTTATTTTTCCATTTCAATTTTTATCATTTAAAAATAGGAAAAATGACATAAAATATCTTCTCAAATTTTAAAATTTCAGAAAAATAATTTACAGTTATTAATATGGTCACTCGACTAATTGAAATCTCTCATTAAATTTCAAAATTCAAAAAAATATTTTTCTATCATTTTGAGAATAGATATGGCATATAATTATTCTCATAAACATATCAAAATTCCAATTACTTACAAGAGCAGCATCAATATTATCTTTTTTCTGTTTTCTAACACCAACATTATCTTCTTGCGCTTTGGATTTTTAAATTTTTTATATTTATACATTTAACTATTCGGAGAAAAATAATATATCTTGCATTCTCTCACACGCACATGATTGTGTGTAATATTAACATCTCATTACACTAATCATCCCTGTTCCAAAATACATTTGCAATAGCTTTTGGCTTTGCATTATTATTCTTTAAGGCCCTAAACAGATCTTTCTGATCTGATCTTATTCAACCACCAATTTTAATCCCCTTTTTTATATTTATAACATGTGAGTTATAAAGGTGATCGATGATGTTTAGTCACTTTTTCTAATGGAACAGTGGTCTACTCCACTAAACTTCCCATCCACTTCACAGTTCAGCTCTATATATATGTAAATACACAAACACGCACGTACAATCAATAGCAAATAATTCAAATCTAACTAGTTTTGTTTTATTAAAATCAACAATATCTTTATAAAAAAACTAAAACCAGACTCGCTATTGGATGAAGCAACATATAGCTAGAAAGATAAAGGGAACGTGACATTTGGATTATTCATCTTTACCGTGATGTTTTGGTAGTATCTAATAATTGCCTTTAATTTGTTTCTCTCCCACGTGCTTGTACTTTTGCCTTGGTGTTAAGATTATCTTATTGTATTTGACGTGGCAAATAGACAATGCATATCGTTTGAGGTTCGAAATAGCATTGCAAGTTAATTCATTTGATGAACTAAAAAAAATCATATGATTACACTAATTAGCCCCCTCTGTAGTTGGGTTGTGTGATAAGAATTTTATGTATATTTTCTACGTGCTAGATTATTTTCATTACTTATTTCGATAATATATAAGAGAATTTTTCGTTTTTGTCCTGATTAATTAGTATTGGTTAATCAGTCTCACTATGTTAATTAACTATTTGTTCATTCTCTCTTACTCACTCTCCATAACTAAAGGTGCTTTTTAAAGAATAATTACATTATTTTGCATATGTATTACCCTTAACTCATTTTTTTAATATGTATGATCCAATTATCTGTATCTCATAAAAAGGATTGAAGAGTAATTAGATTAAGAAGCAGCATAAGTTACGGGAAAAACGAAAAGTTCAGAGAGAAACTGAGCGAGTGCCTTCATAATAAACAGTAATATAAAGCAGCTCAAAGGGAAGGTGCAAATGATTAACTTGAATATGATTCGGTGATCACTGACCACATAATCACATCGCAATGCATTTTTCATCACCATTGTGGAGTTTCAAGCTTTTTTGTGATACGATTCGGTGACCACGGACCACATGCTATTTTTTTTCTAGGTTAAATGGTAAAAAATGACAATATACTTTTATCCCATGTATTTAGTATTTTTTACTTTTTTGTGATGTAAAAGTGACCATGAACTTTATAAAATGGGTCAAAAATTATATGGAGAAAAATATTAAAACTCCAATATTCTTAAAATAGATTTATAATGAAGGTAAATAGTGAAAAATGTCCATATACTTTTCTAAAAAATGCGTCAAGTATCATGAACTCTTTTCGGGTGCAAAAATACCCATAAAATTTTTAAAATGAGGCAAAAATGTCACTTCCATTGAAATGGATAAACTATCGTTACTTATAAATTTAGTGGGTGCCACATTATATTTTTAAATAATTTTGTTAATAGTTAAGGGTAAAAAATGCACACAAACTTTTATCAAAAGTGCATGTCACCGTATACTTTTTTTAGATATAAAAATACCCATGAGCATATTTAAATTGACAAAAATGCCACCCCATTAACATACTTAAATTTCCTTTAATTTTTATGTTGTAGACCCATATCACTGTTTTAAATTATTTTATTTTTAAACAATCTCAACTCTCTTTCTCTTCCCCTCCCCGGCTCCTCCTACCTTTTCCATCTTCCTCTTCCCCTCCCCAGAAGTATAAAAGTATAAACAAATTTACAAGAAAAAAACCCAAAGTTTTTTCTAGTTTTATTGATTCGCTCAGAAACTGCTACTTGTGATGCCATTAGTGACATTGGGATTGCCATCGCCACCATTGATGTTGCTGCTAGAGGGCACACCGTCGTCATTAAGGATGGAGGAGATGGCCTCTATGAGCACCCTGAACTTGGATTGATTGTATCTGAGCCAATTGATGATGCTGACCTGACCTGGATGGTTGAAGAATATGGTGGAAGAGGAAGACGGAAGAAGGTAGGGGAGGGAGGAAGAGGAAGAAGAAATTTGATATATTTTTGAAATAAAATAATTTTAAAACAGTGATTTGAGGCACATAAGATGAAAAATTAATGGCAGTTTATCTAAATTAAGTTAACGGAGATAGCATTAGTACCTCATTTAAATAAGTTTATAGGTATTTTTACATCAAAAAATTATATGGCGCCACGTGCACTTTTGAAAAAAGCTCATGGACATTTTTTACACTTAATTTTTAATATAATCATATAAAAATATAGTATGGGCCCAATAAATTTAAAAGTAACGACAGTTTATCTTTTTTAATGGAGGTGGTATTTTTGTCCCATTTTAAAAAGTTCATGAAAATACTTGAAAAAATTAAAGTTTATAGTGTGGGACGTACTTTTGATCATATCAATCCACCAATTTCAATCCTTTTTTTTATATTTATAGTACGTGTGTAATTATAAAGCTGATCGATGAGGCTTAGTCACTTCTTTAGTTGGAAGAGTGGTCTCCACTAAACTTTCCACAGTATAAAAGAAAAAACTAAACTTTCCATCCACTTCACATGCCCCACAAATCAACTATCGACTATATATTCAGCTCTATATACATGTAAACATACATATATGCACGTACAATCAATAGCAAATAATTCAAATCTAGACTAGTTTAGTTGCATAAAAATCAACATCAACAATAGATAGCAACAAATAGATAGCAAGATTAGGGGAACGTGACATTTGGATTATTGACCTTTAATGTGATGTTTTAGGAATATATAATAATTGCCTTTAATTTTGCTTCGCTCCCACATGCTTGTATAATGCCCTGACGTTAGATTGTCTGATCGTACGTATTTGACGTGGCAAATAGACAATGCACATCGTTTAAGGTTCGAAAATGCATTGCAAGTTGATTCATTTGAGGAACTAGTCTACGTGCTAGATTATTTTCATTACTTATTTTGATAATATATAAGAGAATTTTTCATTTTTGTTCTGATTAATTAATATTGATTAATTATTTTCACTAAATTCACTATTTGTTCATTCTCTCTTCCTTTTTTTATAAGATAATTTCATTCTCTCGCTCACTCTCCATAACTAAAGGTGTTTTTAAAGAGCAAATTATATTATTTTGCATATTTATTACTTTTAACTCATTTTTTTAATGTATATGCATGCTTCAATTAATTATCTGTATCTCATAAAAAGGATTGAAGAGAGTATTTAGATTAAGCAGCAGCATAAGTTACGGAAAAAACGAAAAGTTCGGAGAGAAACAGAGCGAGAGCCCTCTTAATCTAATTAATGATATAATCAGCCCAAAGGGAAGGCGCAAATGATTAAATTGAATATGATTCGGTGACCACTAACCCCAACATCACATTGCAATGCCTTTTTCACCATTTTGGATTATCAAGCTTTTGTGATATCATTCGGTGACCACGGACCACATGCTATTTTTTCCCTGATGACCACATGTACTGATGAAGGAGTGACCACATGTAACGATAATTATATACTATATCCTGTCTTTATTATAAGAAATCAAAACTAAATTACTTGGTTTAAGGGAAAAATTAAAGTTAGTTAAAAATAATAATTTTATAAGAAATAAACTTTTTTCTAACCATACCCTTATTAATAAGGGGTAAATAAGAGAGAGAAACAGAGTAATAAGAAGAGGAAGCATGAAAAAGAATGTAGTAATAATTGGAAAAAGATGAAAAGAGATATAATAGAATTAATTAAGCAAAAATGATAAAAATATATTAAATGTTTAGACAACTTTAATGAACTCTTATAAAAACAACCATAACAAATTCAAATTCGAGGTTATTATGGTAAGGACCAAAGGTTGTTCATATCTTTGTGGGTTCTCTTTTCCAAGTCTCGAACTAATTATTAATTAGTACGTGAAAAAGGCAAAACTGTTGGTTTCCAAATAAATGAACACGTGGTTTGAGCTATATGTGAAAACAAAGTCATACTCCCTCCGGTCCTAATTATAATATCATTTTGATTTTTTTTTGTAGAAATTAAGAAGGCAAAATAAATCACTTTAAATTATTTATATTTTTTTTCTTCAAAACTAATTTATTTTACTTATAAACTAACATATAATCTAATTACATGTAGCATAGTTACAATTTAATGGTCTAATTTACTTTCTTAATCTCCACAAAAAAAATCAATTTGATCTTATAATTAGAATCGGAGGGAGTATATATGAAGAAAAATATTAAAACTTCACTATTCTTATAAAAACTAGATTTTTCTTCCCCGTGCGATGCACGGAAGTTAAAAATAAAAATGAAATAAACTAAAGATCATAATTGTTTTGAGTAACTATTTTATGATTAAAAATGTGATTTAAAAACAACAAAAGTTGATTACATATGGATATAAATAATCAAAATCATTGATTACAATTTTTTTTTGATAAAAGAGAAAATATGAATTATTTTTAAAAGGCTTATTGCAAAATTGTGAGTTATCAAAATACATATTTATATGTTCATTATATATTTGAAGACAACAAAAGTTGATTTCATATGAATATAAATGATCTAAATCATTGATTGCACTCATTTGAATTTGAAATTCAAAGTAATGAATGCGGGATTTGAATAGGTGCAATTAATTTGGTAAATAAAAAATATATGTATTGATTCTTGCCTGAAATATGACGATATATTTGAACACAATAATTAATTCATAAACTTCAAAATCGAATATTAGAGATTTAAAATATATATATATATATATATGATTTGAATTTTCATAACAATAATGAATTAATAAGTATGTAAATGATCAAATATTCAAATAAGTGTACTTTTTTTTAGAGTTATGACATATTATAAATGTAATATATATGTTTGGATTGTTGTCTAAACTAATGACTTATTTGAACATAGTTATAAACTTGTAAATTTCAAAAGCCAAATATTGTAGATTAAAAAAAAATCTATATGGTGTATTTTTTTTAAACAATAGTAAATTAAGATACATGTACATGAGAACTGATTTTCATCGATGTAGCTTTTTAGCAACCGATTTATTTTTAACAACATAAATGAAAATTCAAAAGAAAAACTTTCCAAATAGAAAAATAATTAATACCATGTTGTCTAATTTACTGACATATTTAAACACATTAATTATTTTGTAAATTTCATAATTAAAATTAATAGTGTTGATTTTAAATCATATGTGTGTGTGTGTGTTTTTTTTAATTGTTGCCTAAAATAGTGATTTATTTGAAGAAAATAACTAATTTGTATATCTAAAAAGTCAAATATTACATATTAAAAATAAATACATATAGATAGATTTTTCTATAAACAATACTACACTAAAAGGTATGTATGTGATAAAAAAGAGAATTAATATAGAATACCTTCTTAAAAGTAGATATATATATATATTTAATCATTGCTCAATATTAAATAACTTCCATACATTTATATATTTAATCATTATTGCTTTGCTCAATTTTAAATAACTTTCAAAATTAAAAAAGTACATTCCCATAAGTAGAAATATATGATGAGTAATGATTAATTATTGGCAATGAAATTTGAATTTAAGAATAAAACATTCCATTATGACTTTGATTATGTGAACATGTAGACCAATAATTGTGTTAAGTGAAGATGATGTCATCACAACTACAGAAAGGGGTTTCTAAATCTGTTATTTCAGAGTTTTCATGTCACTTTTTTATGTGACATTAAAACTAGTGACTTAGAAAAAATGACCTTTTAACGTCATTAAAAATAACAGACGTGGTAAGTCATATTTTCCACGTCATAACTTATGAAAAAAGTGACGTAGCTAAGTCCCTGGTTTGATTATTTTTTGCCTATTGTGGCTGAGAATTCACGTCACATGTTATATAACTAGGGACACGGAAAGTCTGGCCGGGACTTTTCTTGTCACTAATTAGCTAAATAAGGGACAAGAAAAGTCCCGGCCAGACTTTTCACGTCCCTTAATTTAAGGGACGTGAAAAGTCTGGCCGGGACTTTTCTTGTCCCTTATTTAGCTAATAAGGGACAAGAAAAGTCCCGACCAAACTTTCCACGTCTCTTGTTATATAATATGGGACGTGGAAAGTTCCAAATTTTTTTTTTTAAAAAATAGGGGCATTTTTTACTTTCCACGTCCCTTATTTAGCTAATAAGAGACAAGAAAAGTCGTGGCCAAACTTTCCACGTCCCTTGTTATATAATATGGGACGTGGAAAGTCCCAAATTTTTTTTTTAAAAAAAAAGAGGGGCATTTTTTTTTTCCAAAAAATGTTCCTACATAAAAATTTGATCATAAAAATGGGGGCAATTTTTTGGATTTGAATCACCCACAATAAAAAAAATACAGGTATGAACATTTGAAGTAAAATTTGATAGTTATCAATTACAACTATGAAACTGCAACATATAAAATATATGTCCATTACAATAGTGTGAAGGCAATACAAAAGCAACATCTCATACAATTCCTAAAGTGTAAGAACAATCCTAATAATGCCCAATATTATTGGCAAATTCCAGATATTATTAGCAAATCTAAAAGATAATACTAAATTAAAACAATAAAACTAACAATCCTAATAATCCCCAATATTATTAGCAAATCTAAAAGGTAGTACTAAATTTAAACTCCAGCACTCCATACATCTACTTCAAGCCCATAATTTCGTTTTAGTACCTAGGAGCAATGTAATAAGGACTTCCCACAATCTCATTAAATCTTTCACCTGCAGAAATGGCAAGCATCTGTAAACAACTCTTGGATAGAGCTCTTATTGATAAGAGAGTATAAATTAAAGGTTCAGGATCATAAGGTAGTATCTTACTCTTTTCAACAGCAAGCCCGTTGTTTTTCAAGATTTCAGCAACAGTAACCACTATGGCAATAGCTGAAAATGAAAATAAAAGTAAATTAGAAAACATCTTAAAACATAGGAAAGCGGTGGGAGAAGATAAATTTATGAACCTATTAAAAAGTTGATTCTAAACCAAAACAATATTTATTTCAAATTAAATATGTCCAGCATTACTAGCCATTACCAATTCTTCACGTCCAATGCCCCTATATAAACATTTAAAAAATTAGGGGCTTTTTTTTGGATTGGAATCACCCACAATCCAAAAAATGCCCCTATATAAACATTTAAATTAAGATAAGATAAACTAAATAACTATGATATGATATCTTATTCAAATATTTGATTCAATGAAAGTTGGATTTTATATGTCTACATCTTATACCACCACTGACTTGTATCAAAATTAAGAGGATCAACATCTTACAGAATTAGACTTTTTGCGAGGAACCACACCTTTTGCAAAAATCTGGATTTTTTCTGCTCTTTCAAGACCCAACAAGTTTGATACTATTGTGGAGACCTAGATTTAACAAATAGATTAGGTCTCAAAAAAGTAGTAATCAATATACAATTTGGAAAGGTGTAGACCCAATCATGAACTACATGAACCCTGTTTCCCACACAATCAATAAACAATTTGAAAAGATGCCGTAAACATGACTACATGAAAAAAATTTGACGTAGGCCCATTAATTTTATGCTAATAAAAAATATATGAACATACTTGAACTATTAAATGTCCATCAAGTAGTATTCCACAAAATTGTCCTATTAAGAAAAAAGTTAGATGATTATGAAATTGAAACATGTAATAAAATTCAATAAATTAAGAAGGCAACAAACTTCACCTCATTATCAGCAAGACCATACTGAGCGAAGGCTGCATTAAGTTGGACAAGTCCATTCTCAAAGCAAAGAAGGTTCAGTAGAGGCTTTATACCTCTATTATATTATAAGCAATATCAGCTTGATTGATCTGGCAAAAAAAAACTATATTAGCTTGATTGTGTGTGCTCTAAAGTAAGCATCATAGGATAAAGATAAGTCTTGTTAATTTTATTATAGTGCACATTGGATTATATCATCATTAGAACTAGCATGTGCTCCCCCGCGCATTGCGCGGGTAGCACAAACTTCTCCCAACACATTTCTATTTCCGATTCCTCTAATTTCCAACTCTTAAACAAATCTTGCGCTTACCATTTATTAGATCACTCACCTTGCCCACTAAATGGAGCGAGAAGTGTCTCATCCATGCACGAGGTGTGGGGAATGACCCTCAATAATTAAGGCATCACACCAGGATGGGCTTTATGCTAATTGGCCCACTCTGATCAAGACCTCGTTCTGCCATCTTGTTCCCGAGGGAAAAAAAGGAATTCCCTTCTACATGGATCCATCACATGAACACAACACATTCAGTCCCATAAATAAATATACTCAATATTGTGTCATTCAGTGCACATATATATTAAAGTCCCTATAACTGTCACGTTCTACATAATTGCAAACAATTAATTCAAAGTTCAAAATGATTACACTTTTCCATTGAGTCGGTAATCTGAACAAAAAAACTGGCATGGCCAATCAAATGCTATGCTGAATATCATCAAGTAAAATACAGCGCCTTCATTGATTGCATGTTCAAATCCACTGGGACAGAGAAAATAAACATGAAACACGCATAAAGAAAATAAACGTTAGTTGTTGGTATAAATTCTACCAAAAAGGCACATATGAATGGGCGAATAAGGCATACCTCTTAACCATTATGTGAGTAAATGTTCCTGAAAACCTCTTTGAACACAACATTCGTAGTTGAACTGTCATTGTCTTTGGTTGATCCAGGAATGTAGATTTTCAATCCATCAACACTCCTCACCCTAGACATTGCAACGTATAATTGACCATGGGTGAAAACAGGTTTTGATAAGTGCAATCCTACATAACGTAGTGATTGTCCCTGACTTTTGTTGATGGTCATTGCAAATGAAAGGATAACTGGGAATTGTCGTCTTGTCATGCGGAAAGGCCATCGAGTTTCCGACGGATTCATGTCCATCCTATGTATTAGAACCTTCTCATTAGGATGGGATCCATTTAAAGTGATAGCTTCAATCACTGACTGGCCAAGTTTAGTCACACGGAGGCGTGTACCATTACATAGACCTGCTGATTGATCGATATTCCTAATAAGCATTATTGGTGATCCAACCTTGAATGATAATTTGTGAGGTGGCAATCCTGAACTATTTATAGTGTTTAGGAACTCTGGTGTGTAAAGATTCTCAAAGCCATCGACGTCTTCAGTGGCCTTGCATATTGAGTCATAACTCAAGTAGGTTGATTCAACACTAGGTAATAATGATAAAACATATTCATTCAATTGGTTCACAACATCAATGGTTGGGGCTAGGATGGCTCTGTCATTGAAGTATTCATTCGATTCTAAGTTATTGGTCAGATCATGATATGTAACAGGGACCAATGAAGAAATTGGTTTGTCCAAGCAAGGGACAAGAAGTGAGCTTGGAACATTTACCGCACAGGGACCATCTGATGAACTCCCAACATTTCCATCTCCTATATCTAAGAGCCATTGTGAAAACCACCGCAACCTATCTTGTTCCTCAATGGATGAAGATGAAGTAAGGCGCATGTTTTGTGTGAGGTGAAATATAGTACAATGATACCAAAGATAGGATGAACTGATACAAGAGTTGATAATGGATGCCCTTGTGCCTTTAGGTATAACTGGAAGAATCTGTCGAAAGTCACCTCCCATTAAAATGCATTTACCACCAAAAGGTACGTCACAGTGCATAATATCTCTGAGCGACCGATCAAAAGCTTCAATGCAATATCGTTGTACCATGGGTGCTTCGTCCCAAATGATTAGTTTGGTTTGTCGTAATAGATCTGCCAGATGTGATGTTTGCCCAATAGAGCATGATGAGAACTCATTCACGTCTATTGGAATTGCAAACCTTGAATGAGCCGTCCGACCAGCAGGCAATAATGTTGCGGCAATGCCGCTTGAAGCAACAGTTAAAACAATTTCCCCATTTGATCTTAATGTGGACGCCAAAGCATTCCATAAGAAAGTCTTGCCCGTACCACCATAACCATGAACGAAGAAAAAGCCACCTGTGTTTTGTGAGATGGCACTAATAACCTGATCATATATGTGGCTTGGTCTACATTAAGATTGTTGAATAATTTGCTTGAGGATATCTTCAAAGCCGCCCTATCATATGACAACTCTTGCAAGACAAGATTATTTGTAATATCAAACATTCGTGATTCATCAGGTTGTGGTAAAGAGGGGTAATCAAGAAGGCTCTTCCCATTTTCTTGCAAAAGATTGTTTATGATGTGAAGTGCAGCTTGTTCCTTGTCATGTGAGGTTATTGCACTGCCTGAAATCAATAGTATGTGTAAGAAAATGTAATCATGTTTAATAGATTAAATATTACTTATATGCATCAATTCAAACATACCTGATATTGATCTATCATTCCTTGGAATATATAGCAAATCTTCAGATAGATATGAAGCGCATCTTTCCCATACATGATCTGGCCGTTGCAGACAAAAACATAGAAGCATGCTAACAAACAGTCGGTGAAGAGAATGACCAGTCGACCAAGTTGCTCCCTCCTTGATTGCAGACACAAACTCATTATCGTCATCTAGTAATCCTCTTGCATAACATGCTTCCCTAAATGTGCCATATATTGTACCATCATATGTTCTAATCTCCTCATACGATCGAGGCCCCTTAACCTTGGTTAATAGAATGCGCAAGTAATAAAGCTCACCTGAGCTAGGAGTTGCATGGCTTATCCTACCAATAGCACGACCTTTCTCTCTCAGCTTCCAAGTTCTAGAAGCCTTTTTGTAGACAAAGTGTGTCGGGAATTCTTGATATGTTAGTGTTCGAGCAAAATCATTCTCAACATTAAAAGCCATCCATGATAAGAATTGAGACTCACACACTCGAGGTTGATCAAGTAAGTCATTGACATTTACATTGGTCGAGTAGAATACAACCTGTTGATTAGGGAGATGAAAACTTAGCCTCTCAACTGCAGGATATTTGTGATGAATTTCGAAGCCAAACAACCGCCATGCACCTTCACATGCAGATATATACCTACAATTGTAGTATTGTTGGACCTCATCAATCAGCTCATTTCGATCTCTCGTTCCATTACTATCAAATAAACCGGCAACAACGCGGTCATTACCCTTGCTGATGTACTTGAATAAGTACTTGATAGCAGTGGATTGGTTGCACTTTTCAATGTTAATGTGAGCTTCAAATTTCTGTAGCAAAATAGCATTGTACGGGACAACAAATCTATTATCAAGATGTGTTCCCTTGGATTCTATGAATCGCCCATCATCCCTTCTCCTATAGGAAGGGTACCCTTCATCGTCCATAGATGTCTCATCAGCAAAATCCTTCGGAAAGTACTTGCTACATTTGTCATCCTTCATACATGGAGATTTAGGGTTGCTGCGACCGCAAGGCCCGTGTGTCATGTACTTTTTGACTAAACTGTATAGTCTAGGTGAAGATGCAGTGTCAGGTATCTCAGCATAAATTAACTCATCAATCCGTTCGGTCGTTGTAATCTTGTCATATGGCTCCAAGAATAGGAGTATATGTGCATGTGGAAGCCCTCTCTTTTGAAATTCAATTGTGTATACCTCTGAAAATACGATGACCATATAAAATTCGTGTTAGGTTAAGTGAAAAGATGCAACTTAAAGCGGCAAACTGGTTATAATGTTAAAAAATGAAATTAAGAGTCTGTATCGTTACCTGCTCGAACAGTGCCGAATATCTTTTCATCTTTGATTGTCTTCAATAAAGTATGCAACTTCAACCTGAATACTCTAGACAATATCTCAGGCTTAAATGATGGCTTCATCTTCATTAGATCTGCATACCTTGTGATCTCTGGCCAAGCTGGGTTGCAAGTGAACGTCAAGAAAATATCGGGATAACCTGCCCATCGGCAAATGGCCATTGCATCTTGATAGTTTTGTAGCATATAACGTGCCCCTCCTGTGAACGATGAAGGCAAGATGACTCGTTTTCCAGTTGATGACGCATCACTTTCACCTCGTAGAACAGCATCAGATAACCCTTGGTACAGATCAACTCGAAGCTCCTTCTGATGAGTCCTAACCCAATGCAACCTTTGAGATTCAAGCATTGTGTAGGCATCAACAATAAATTGTAATAGCAGTCTTGAAGCATGTAAGATAACTGATTCTTCATTACGCCTCAGCATCAGTCTATATGCAAAAAACTCTCGCATGCTAACCCTTTTTCTCCGCATCTTTGCAAATTTCCCTCCTTGATTATGAGGAATGTCATCTCTATACCCATCCTCGCCAAATGGGAATAACAATGGATATTGCAGAGGCAAGTAGGAAGCATGTAACTCATTGATCCTTTGGGGCCTACCTGTCTGGTGCTCAACTATAATATCTCGGACATCATATGTCATGTCTATATCACCAACGACAAGAGCAGCTACCTCTGAAGCCGTTGGCAAATTGTACATCCTGCCATCATGTTGTCTATTGCTAATAAGACGCAACTTCAGTGAACGTGATCCCATGGAACGCATCACTGATGAAGCATATCGATATTGCTTGACGAACGGATTACATCGATCCAACGTATCTTTAATCAAATGAACAATGTTATGGTCTAGCTTAGAACTATCATTGTGCTTGCTGCATGAGAGTATATCAAACATATAAGTGTAAAGGCAATTATTATCAGGACAAGACGACAATATTTTGCATGAACAACAATTAAACGCAGTAGATCTCTGACCTGACTGCAGAAATCCGATTTGTGACCTCATTTTCTGTATCAAAGATATATAGTTGGGAAAACACAGGTCGAGCACCTTCAATTGGGAGTAAGCTACCGATGTTATGATAATTCATCCCCGACAATACAAAGCTGTATGGACCACCTCCACCTCGATTCACATTGTTGATTTCCCCCCCATAGAAGTGAATGCAAACATGTTATTATATTGCCTAATGTTTGCATAGAAATCCTTTGACGTTTGAGAAGATTTGTCAAAGAATAAGTTCCTTAATGCAGGAGGTGGTGACTTCATATAAGGCAACAACACCTTCCCATGCTGACAACACATAGAGAATGAATTTGGATTACGTTTTTTTTATCCTTCTTTGGCCTCTCACCATACCAAAACAAAGCTCCACAATGCTTGCACATAAAGGTAGGATCACCTTCGTCAATATAATCTGTATGTACATAAGGAAGTTATTGTGTGCAAATAACGTGAAACAGATCTTCTAAACCATAATGCAACAGTAACTAACATACCAACAGAAAAATGAGAAGATGTAGTATTTTTCTTTCTCGATCGACTCTTTGGTTTGTCATCCAACACAGAATTCTCTGTTTTAATTTTGAAAGCATGTACCATTAGTAAAATGTAACCAACTTGAACTATGAATGTGCTAAATAATAACCAATAATGAATTTCTCTAAAATTAAGAAACATGTACCCTCATTATCTTCACATCCATATGATAAATTGCAATCATCATTGTGCGCATCAAAATCAAAATACTTGTCAGTGTAATCCACATCCATGCCTAAGACAAAGCAGTTTAAAAATTGTCAGAATATTTCCCCCCGGTGAAGCATTCTGAACTTATTGTAACAAACTACTATAATGGTTTGATGGAATTCCTATTGAATGGACTACACAGATATTTACCGGTAATGTCATCAGTTTGAGTATCAGTCATCCGACCTAAATGGCTATCAAATTGTTCATGCATTTGGCCAAGCAGTGGTGGGGTAATAGTTGATGTATGCAGAGATTGGGGTGGGTTATTTCTTGCCTTTCTTATACTAATTGGGGAAAAAAAGCAGTTATCACTTTAATAATATGAAAACATTAACAAAGGTCTTAACTGCACAATTCAAACAGCTTATTGCAATAACAAAAAAGTTGATTTCTAACCAGTTACATTCAATTCCTAACTAAGGGTGTATACAGAAAGCTACCAGATATGGCTTGAGTCGGAGGATCATGCATTGGATGAAAATGGTTAGCCAATTGTTCTGACGTCTTGCCAATGGATTGTTGGTTAACACTTATCTGCTGATCTGTGGGTGGAATATTTTTTGCCTTTCTTCTTCGACCTTATCAAAACAATCAAATCCAATCATATCATCAACAAAACACGATTAAAGACAGAAATTGTATTATTGAAAGATTCTAATCCATCAACAAAAAAGTATACTCCTCACCGGATGAAGCATTTTCTTCTGAACATGATGTATTGTTGAAAAGTCCTCGATATCTTGCACTCTTTCGTTTATAAACATGATCAAGACAATGAACACCATCTGTGGTCTGACTTGAAGAATTTTTTGTATCTATTACAACAGTAAATTCGACATAAAAGTTGAAATGAACACTCCATAATCAGTTATACAATTTCCAGTTCCATGAGAGGAACTAATGTGATAGATCTGCCTGATAAAAACTAATACTGATTAACCATACCTCTGTTTATGTGCTTAGTATCAGTGTTCACAACAGCATTCAGTGTGGCATTTGTTATGTCGGTCAAAACTGTGGGTTTCTGCTTTGGCCGTCGTCTCCTATTTAAGCATGGCCTGCTAGAAATGGCTTCAGGATGAGTACAGTCCATTGCACTATTAGATAGACTACCATTTACTCCATCATTTATCATTGTAAAACCTATTGCCACAACACAATTAGTGCAAACTATTATACATAACTAATATTTACATTTGAGGTTGAAGCATTTGCAACAACAATGTATTGTATTTACCTGTTCAGTTCACGAACAGCCAGCTAACGCCTTGCAATGCTCAGCCTGATATCACAGAAGGCCCAGACTGGAAAAGATGTTCAGTAACGCAGATGATGAGAAGGTAATAAACTTAAGGAAATTTGGGAATGACCAATGTACTGCTGTTGCTGTCGCATGTTATGACTTGAGGTAATAGCATTCCAACCCTTCTTACACTTCTAAGTGTAAACTATCCGTTTGAGAATATGTGGGGGGGTTAGTACACTCATTGTAAGACTACTCGTTCTGTATAAGCGGAAAAGAAAACTAAGCTAAGGGACTATTGTACTTTGTGTACAGTCATTGTCCTATCTTAACCATATTGTAGTAACTATAGTTTGTATATCATGAGTAGTTTGAGTACCTTTATCACATATATATCAGCCATACTCCTATACATGTTACACACCAGTGCTGGACATAGTTTAAAAATAAATTCACCTGAATGTATAAAATAATGAGACAGGAAAGTGAACGTGAACAGCACATTAAAAACCAACCTGCTGCGAAAAGTAACCGACTGTCAAAATTAAGACATTTGGCAACAGAAATGGAAGCATGAATGATGTTGGTTCTTGAAGTTTAGTGGACTTGCGGTCATTAAAAAAATTCTGGTGTTTTCACCTTTGAACACCTATATGCTATGCTGTTAAAAGAAACAGAGCAGAGCACATGACTTAATAGCCATTTATGACTTATTGATCCTCTACATCTGTTTATGAATATGTATAAATTTGGTACACCGTAAATTTGCTTAATTTTCAGAATTTGTAGTAATTTGTATTAATATGTTTTTCGAGACATTTTTCATATGTATATATACTCATTTTTATAATCCGTAGCTGTTCAGTTCGTTTTTGAGGTTAACCATAAACACAATGTGTATGAAGATGAACATAGTAAGGACAAATGATAATTGATAGCATTCAACTTCAAACAGGGGAAACTCAACAAAGTCATATAATGACAGTACTTGGACGACTAAGGACACTAGAACAAAAGAGCCGTTAACATAACTGGGAAAGTTGCTACTCATGCCTACAGAGTAGGGACATCTTTCCACTTGACATAATGAAAGGAATCAAAAAGCTACCGGATAGTGACGACAATAGCCTAAACACAACTGACATAGACCTGTAACATAATTGGACAACATTAAACTTCATTGTCAGTCCTTCTCTTCTTTAATGACCTTGAGCATCTTCTTATCGTTGGCTGGCTTTCCTGGTGAATAAAGCCTCTTGGCATATTTTCCTTGTCCGGATTGACTACTACTTTGAAACTTCTTCTTGCCCTTCATTTTCATGGTTGTACGACTACGAGAGAGCTTGGCTATTGGAATATCTTCATCATCTTGGTCTTCATCATTTGATAGACTAATAGTATGATGGTCAGTGGAAGATGGAGATTTAGTATTATTAGTTGAGCTATTCTCGTTCGAGCTGGTTACATTATTCTGTCATGGAAAAAACACGTGTTAACTAAATGTGCTGTACAAGAAATCATTAAACATGCAGTAACATGGGAGCAGCGTTCATATTGTTTAACCTTTTTTCCTTTTGTGGCCCCACCACCTCCCCCACCGTGTCCATCATCTGTAGCAGCATTATCAAATTGGTCCAACAAATCCTCACACATGACATAATGGCTAACGCTAATGCTTGAGGTTGGGTATTTGATGTTGTAGTCATTCTTCTTAAGTTTGATAAGAACCCTCTTGCCAACAACAGAGTCTAATTCTTTGGGTATATCGTACTCCATCTTCCGCTGTGATAAATACATCGTGTCAGCAATGTTGTCAATTTATCTTGTGCAGTGCATATTGATGAGCAGTAATTAAAATTTAACCTGAGCAAGTAAGAATTTAAGCTGAGAAGCAGTTTTGTTGACCAGTTGGACAGCAAGCCTGTCCCAAAAAGCGACAGAAGCATTTCCACTACCATCACTAATTGTGTAATGCAGCTTAAGCCTGCATATGTAGCCAAATAAGTTATCATGGTTTATTTACTTATGAACAAAGCACTACCACAATTAATATAACTTTTAAGGATGCTAATACTTGGGCTCAATAGAATTTGGCTTCTTCTTGCATTGAGGACACTTAATCATGCCATCCTCATCCTTCACCTTAGATGAGCATTTGCCACACCCGTCATAGAACCATCCATGTATTGTCTCAAGTTTTTGAATTTCACAGTTGATAACGAAGTACTCTCCCTGCATAGAATGACTGGAAAATAAAACAAATGCTGTGTATACTGATGCATTTTTAAAAATCGAACTTTGGTAACCAACCATTTTCTGATTGGGTATATCAGCGATAGGAATTCTGATATCCTTATTAAGCATAGAAGCAGACAGTTGATGGCTATGTTGACTGGGTAGTTGTTGGCTTAACTGACTGACAACTGGAGAAACACCATCAGAGTGTCTGTAGTCCAACATACACGTATATTAGTCTTTGAAAAAAATAGTAACAGATTACACCATAAAATTGAGAAGATTTGTAACTGATTTTGAAAAAAAGCCAAGAAGTTTCGGACCTTTTAACATATTCCTTCACCTCCTTTATATCCTCATTGAACGATACCCTGGTGGCATTGAATGAATTGTGGACTTGTGCCATTCCTGTCAACAAACCAAAAATATATCATGGTTGCTACAACAAACAAATAAATCACTTACTTAAATTAAGTAAACCTAACAGAACTAACCGTCCTCTGAGAAGCCAATTCTGGCCATACTTAAAATAATTACAACAGGTGTGTCTTCATTCATGATATAATCAGAAAATGCATCAGAGGAGCACTCATCCCACAGCACACATTCCACATCGTTGTCCCTGAAAAATTGGTTGTTTTAAAGCCATACATCAATGAAAATGTACTGCGTAGTTTAGTTTTCTGTGCAGTACTTACTGATTGTCTGTTAAGACCATTCGTAATTTATTCTTGTCCACTTCATCTCTTCGGTAGTCCTCTAGGTTGCCAATGGCCTTCACGAATGCAATGACATCTGCATTCATATTCTTCGTGTCAAAATATTACATTAAACATAACATAATACATTAAGCGTGACCACGAATGCCAAATGTACGGGGGGTTAAAACTGTCTATGTAATAATAACAAAATACCAATAAGGTGGTCAGCATCTTTCTTCTCTTTAATCTTCAGTATGTCAGGCAGGTCCATAAATGAGTATGAATATAGAGGTAGTTGACCAACTTCTTCCTGGATGTGTGTGGAAGGTGTGAATGTTAGCTTGAATTCATGAGTAGTTGGCCTGTATTGAGAAACATTCCGTGAAACCACAAAGTTTGCAATGAAGTAAACTTTTCCCTCTGTCGCTGTGTCACTAAACTTCTTATGAATGGCCTTGTTCAAAACACTAGCATGTATTTTCTGTCCCTGGCAGGTAAATGAAACAAATGGTTAGAAGACGAGAATGTATAAGTTAACAACAAAGTATAAGGGAAGAATCGACAAGTTCAGGCATGCAACCTCCTCGTCAATGAGCACCATGGAAATAGCGAACAACTCATTCGGAGCTGATTTTGTATACACATTCCATCTCCTAAACACACGAACCAGTATCTTCCACCTGTCTGTCCCTTCTCGAATATCCTTGATGAGTGAACGTTCATCCATGGATGAATAATGGAGATTGACAAGTTACCAAGGTATTAAGATATGAAAGTTTACTTAGATAGACAGTTGAGAAAACTTGATGGAGGAAGATGCCAATTTATAGAGCAATCTCACCTCAAAAAATGGCGGGAATTTTCAGAACCAACTAATATTTGAATTTTGCGATGTAACTGACAATTTTGTACCAAACATCAACCTTCAAGGGAAAACTAATATACGTTAGAAATTATAGATGGAATATGTTCACAGATCACATATATTAGGTGTCAGAATAATGACAAGACGTGTAACCAAGAAATGGACAAGGATTCACGAATGCAGAAACCTAAAATATATAGACACAAGGGTGCAGAATGCAACAGAATGACAAATGTGGAAATTAGCTGTGGCATAGTAACTGAAAATATGTTTATAATTAGACCTGGAAAATATGTCATTGGATTACTTGTACAACTTAAGAAATAGCCCATACTTAAATGAGGCTACAAATAATTCCTTCAAATATGTTTATAAGTATAACATGTTATTAGCATTACTGATTGACAGATATAACTATTTACGTTAATGACAACTAATCAAATGACTATTTGTATGAAGGAATAGTTAACTATGCTTACATTGAAGGAACTTTTGAGATGTAATAATAAGGAAACAAACTACATGGAAATTGGTGTTTCAATATTGTTTGGTGTTAAGGCAATATCAAGCAAGCAGATTAAAAAGCTACAGAATGTATGTCCAACGTAAACCAAGAAGAATGAATCACAATTTTGATGCAAAGATTGTTCTTGCACCAGTCCTAAAGCAAAAGGTATATGTAGAGTCATGGCCAGAATTGCACGCAGGCCCTTGCTCAAGTGACAGCCATGCAATTGTTGTGTCACACTAAATGTAAACCTTGATCACTGATGTCTTGTTATGTCTCTCTATAGTTGGTGTAGCTCCTATGATGTGACTTGTCAAGCTGATAATGATCCAACAAATAAAATTAGGAAAGTCGTCCATTTATATTACTATGACAGAATATAAAGGATGAAGTTGACACTTACATGAAACAGGATGCATGGGGTAAAGCGTAAATGTTTTCATCGACAGGTTATATCAAAATTAAGGCACAAACATCGTATGGCGTAGACTGTTGAATTGGATATAGAATGATAAATAAAACATTTGACATGCCAGCCATGATATATCCTGTGTGTGGCCGTAATTAGTGCAGCTAGAAGTTGACACTTACATGAAAAAGACTGCCTAGGATAAATCGAAAAGTCTGTCATGCACATGTTATTCCAGAAATTAGCTGCTAACATCGTATAAAGAACACAATTGACTTTTGTATAGAGTGAAAATTATTTATCTCAGCATGCCTGCCCTGACATTTTCTGCGTACAGCCGTAATCATAGTATTAGGGAGCCAGGAAATAGACTAAGGCCCGTCTAAATAGGATAGATAGCAGCTATAGCATGGGAACAATGAAAAGCGTGAAGGTTTTGTGTGAGGTTACGAACACAACGATATAATCTAATGAGCAAGATATCTGTGCTTGTTTTGCTAGCTACAAACATCCAAATGCCAGGAACATGCGGCCAATAAGAAAAGAGTTATGTGCAGAAAGCAAGTTGGATGAAATACAGTTCACAACAGATCATGAATCCCTCGTTATGGTTCAAACGTTTTTGTATTTGTATTCTAAGATTACCTAGGTTGATGTGGCTACTATGTGGTTATCCTATAACTAAATCAGATGAAACCAATTGGCTCGATTGTGTAGTTGATAAAACAGAGGTAGCAAGAGGTAATTTGTCCAAGTAAATTAATAGATATCAGTAAAAGATACGACGATATGGGTGTGGAACAGCGCCTGGAATGGTGTGAAAGGCATATCTGATGTATTGTCATGCACATGTAACATCATAATTAATCTAGTAACCTCGTAGGAAGAACACTATTGACTCAAATATAAAGTGATAAGTGTAACACTCAGCACGCCAGCCCTGACATCTTCTGTGTATGGACGTAATTTTGGCATTAGTGGGCCAGTAAATTGACTGAAGGCCGACTAAATGGTATACATAGAGGCTATAGCATTGGAATGGTGACTAAACGTCTTGGTCTTGAGTGCACAGATGCCAATAGAACGATATGACCCAGACATGAACACATAACAAATTCCTCGTGCTGGTTGTAATGGAATTCTATTGTAAAGAGATAAGAAGGATGAAAAAATATGAAGTGACCATTTAGTTCAGACGATGAGGAACGTCGTGGTTGTATACACAACATCCAATGTTTGACCTGGGGAAAAGGAGAAATTTTCCCAAGGCTCATCGTATGATCTTTGGGAAAAGTAAAAGCAAATTGTAGCCTATTACCTTTTTCATGAAAGAGCTTGAGTGTCAGATTATAGTGAGACGAACCCGTGAACATTTGGGGCCATTTGAAGAAAATGCTAAGAACGATGAAAATCAAAACACACTGCTTCCCTATGACTCTATTACGGTGATTCGACAACTTGGCCGTCTGGCAGCATTAAATGAGCAAAACGAATAGGAATTGATGTCCAATTCAATTTCTCAATGATTATAAAATAGCTATTGACTTGCAAGAATTACCCCGTGACCAGCTGAGAATAATAGCGACATATCCACCCTAACCAAAATATGGCCCAGTATGAATCATTCTCAGAGCGAGAATTCACTAACCTCATTCGACTTTGGAGGGATTGTGGGATCTATTCGGTGAAGATCTCGGTGGGTACCCTCAATGTGAGGTGGGAATTCGACTTGTTGAACTCCGCTGTCCATTTCATTACTTCAGAGGCTGACGAGGTTCAAGCTGGCTCGATACGATGGTATGATTCCCGTTACATATTATTCCGGTGCTTGTATGGGCTTCTGCGGATGAACGGGGTTTCGAACTGGGAATGGGAATTGGCAAATGATCATGAGGATATGGACCTGAGATTGTATCAAGAGACGATTAATCTATACCGATCTCATGTTCGAGTAAAGTTTCCAATCCAACTCTGTGACCCCTTCGTTGTTGAAAATATGTGGTGCAACACGTACATGCGTATTATACCAGTAATACTGCCTATAAGACCAGATGCCTTGTATCCTTCTGGTGATACTGCAGCATGGGTTGACAGCATCTTGCAAGTCCACGTGTAGCACACATGTTATAGAGTTCCTTGACGCCTGTTAGTCGATATGGAGGTGCAAGACACGTGTTCATTGAAATGGAGGTTTAGGACAAGTGTAGCTTTTTATTGATTAGACTCGTATGTGGAAATTAATTACCAGCTGTTTAGCTTGATGATCTTATGTCAGCCTTATATCCCTCTGTAATGTCTAGTGTAATGTTTGTAATCAAACTATAATGGTTATTAATGTAGTGTTTATTACTTATAATCCATACTACATGAGCCCAAGTGGTTCAAAACGTTAGGGCGAAACAGCGTAAAATTTTCTTACATCCCTGAATACTATGAAGGCCCATGAACGATCAAGTTTGTAACCTAATTCCACCAACATAAAATAACTCAGCCCAAACAAACAATTGCAGGCCACACGCAATATATGTACAACAACTGGGTGCAAAAAAGCATGCATGAGTCCGTCAAATATAGTTATGGTTGACAAGAAAGTTGGCTTTAATAGTAGTACATAAATTGGTCATAATATTTGGTTCCTGGGTTTTTTTTTTGACCAATATTTGGTTCCTGGGTTGAAGCAAAGCTAATAAGTAATTCGAATACAAATAGGACAATAGTAACATGTCAAAAGCATCTTGATATAGCAGAGGTATGCCACATTAGACAGCAACTATGGATGCACGCAACTCAATGACATCTTGCTGATCGGGGTGAAACACAATCCTCGTCGCTTCGTCAAGGGAGTTGAGAACAGGAACACCTGTTTTAATATAGAAACCACTGATTCAGTTGGAATGAACTACCTCAAAGAAAAATACTAAGAAGGATCCACATACGACAAAAACCTTTGGATGTTGGCCTGTCGAGTATTAGATGCTTGATGAGAACAAAAGGACGATTACCCCCCTTTTGAAGAAGCTTCTTAAGCTTCTTCCGCTTTGCTTCAACCCATGAACCTCTTAAGTTTACAATAACCTCATCCCTCTGTGCCCTGTATGATTGAAACTTCTGCATATTAAAGAACGAAACGCACAGGGAGTACAATGGGAAATGAACATTTGGGGTAAAGAATCATACCCATACGCCTCTTTCAGCCGGGAGTCCATCTTCAAAATGACCTCGCGCTCAACGTAACCCCTATATCTTTTCACATCCAACTTTGATACGTCATTGACGAAGCCACCTAAATCTATGAACATAACAAAAATATTACAGAACGCAAAAAAAGGTACTCCCAGACAAAGAGTTCAAATGGAAAAGTACAGTTACCGAAAATGGTCCCCATGCATTTTAAACCACATAGGATCTCGGATGGACAGTGGAGGTTGAAGACACGGTTTACATACGGTATATTTATCTCCTGAATGCTAGTGAACTCATCGAACTCCAGGTGGAATCTATCATGCACTGCCAAACCGGGTTCAGCAACCAAGTAGCGTGATATAATGTAAGATCGTAAATCCGAAAAAAAACGGACCGTGCGTATCAATGGCCCTAGACGACTTCAGTGAACCAATTATGCGAGTTCCCTGGAAAAAACGTGGACACTTCAAAAATATTGTCTTACCTTACACATGGAAAGAAAGATGACAGATCAACACTAAAACACACATACCTTTTCATCCCAACAAAGAATATCGACGGAATCAACACCCTTCAGTAGACGCGTGTGACCAGGCATGGCATATAGGGTCTCCCTGATTATAACTCGTTCCACAGTTACAGTAACGTTAGCCACGGTAAAACCAGGGTGAAGGCAAGAAAGGGGTGTATGCATTGAAGGATCCATTTGCAAGAAAGTGGGGAGGAAATATGAACGTCTGAATGTGAAGAAAAATGTACAATGACAGCAGGTTATATATACTCTGGAACATTTGAAATCTGTTTTGGCGGGATAGTTGCTTCTTAACGAAATACTCTGATGTGTCGAAGGAATTGGAACCAAAGGTGGTGACTATCTGTGTTATGAGGACCTGAGCATACGAGCAGTGGGGTATTTCTTCGAGGCGAGCCGTTTTACTGTAGTGAACAGTAAAATGAGTGTAGAGCCGAGGAGAAGTTGGAAGCGGCTTGTCGGCTAGGTGGATACACTTCTGGAGTTTTAGTACACATGGAAAGAAAGATGACAGATCAACACTAAAACACACATACCTTTTCATCCCAACAAAGAATATCGACGGAATCAACACCCTTCAGTAGACGCGTGTGACCAGGCATGGCATATAGGGTCTCCCTGATTATAACTCGTTCCACAGTTACAGTAACGTTAGCCACGGTAAAACCAGGGTGAAGGCAAGAAAGGGGTGTATGCATTGAAGGATCCATTTGCAAGAAAGTAGGGAGGAAATATGAACGTCTGAATGTGAAGAAAAATGTACAATGACAGCAGGTTATATATACTCTGGAACATTTGAAATCTATTTTGGCGGGATAGTTGCTTCTTAACGAAATACTCTGATGTGTCGAAGGAATTGGAACCAAAGGTGGTGATTATCTGTGTTATGAGGACCTGAGCATACGAGCAGTGGGGCCCCATCCTTTTTTTATTTCTTCGAGGCGAGCCGTTTTACTGTAGTGAACAGTAAAATGAGTGTAGAGCCGAGGAGAAGTTGGAAGCGGCTTGTCGGCTAGGTGGATACACTTTTGGAGTTTTAGTTGATTAAAGCTTGAAGTTACATAAATACACACACACATATATATAAGAGGTAAATACACACTTAATACATACTTATACAGCAAATTTTAAACAAGCTTTTGTAAAAAGAAATGTGCCTCCTGCAGATCATCAGTCATGGTAGTCTCTGAAGGTGCAACTTGAAGCTTCTATAGATGAGACTTATGGAAAGGCCTACATATCACAAAATTTAATTTATCATGCATGTAAAAGATGCTTTTAAAATAAGATGAGATTCTTGTAGTAGTGCTTGTAGATTCAACAGTTGATCTATAGCCACTATAAACTGGGTCATTGGCAACCTGATAAGTCAGAATCTTTGAAGGAACCCTCTCATACTCAATACAATTAAGATAGTGCTTCACAACTCCTGAAAATAAGTTCCGCATAAAAGTTATTCAAAGCAAGGCAATGATATTGAGATGTAGCAAATCCATATGATATCAATGTGTTCATTAAGAAAATGTCGTAGACAACCTTCCAGAGATGTTAGAACACCAAAAAAATTTTTGGCCACCACATTATGCAGATCCTCACTGGCCTAGATTGGATATATGCACATATTTACCCCCTGCTGACACAGTCCCCAACTTTCTATTAACCCTTTACTAAGAGTTGCCCCTGTACAATTTCACTGTGATTAACGACATGAACCAACAAAGCAAGAGGTTGATACATACGCCTAGTTGGCCAAAAGAAAAGCATGAAAAAAATTAAAGTCACAGAAGGTGTTTCAAAACATTGATTCTATGATAAAACATTGATTCGTATGAGGCAAACAGAGAAAACTAGAACCAATAAATTTAAGAGGGTCTGAAAAAGAACTATAAACAAATCAAACAAAAGTTCCAATTTGAGTAAGTTAAAATTAGAAAAACCAGCGTACCTAGACTGAACTCAAAGACAACCATGAAAGTAAGTATGGCCCAGACATAATAGCGACTCATACCCTTGAATGGCTCCTTCGTAACTCCAAATATTCAGATTCCTCAATTGCCAACATTTATATCTTCAGCCCCTTTTTCTTTTGAATCTGACAATATGCATTGTAATTCAGGACTTATAGATTCAATTCACTATATCAACATCTACACACTCAGAATATATAAACCCCAAATTCTGAAATCACAAAAGCAACGTACAGGAAAAGGCAAAACTTAAATTATATTAAAAAAATAATCCCTCTAAACCCACGTTTTTCTAGAAGTTTGGTTTTCAAGAATCATCTCTCATTTTAAGCAATATCACAATGAAATAAAGCCCAATCAGGCACAACTCAGCTAGCAGCTTCAGAGAGGACAGCGGACGAAGACTAGAAACAGAGCAAGAGGGTTTCAGATTCGATAGCAATCATATACAACAAGAATCGAACATACAATGGCAAAGTTAAACTGTGATCGACTCCTTACTTCATTTAGACACTGATTAATTTCGATTTAGGTGAAAAATCAAAGGAAACGTCAGTGGACAATAAATAAAGCAGAGTTCGAAATCCATCAAAAAAACTTCATGCAAGCTAAAATTGCTTGAGAGAAAATCGTTTCTATGTATAAGATTTGATTTAATCGGTAAGAACATAAACATCCTCACCTACCCAAACCCTATTCCTCTCAAAATGGCTTATATCAAAGAAATGAGGAAGAACATAGGGAGTAGTACCAGAGCTTCTTATCTGGGTCGTCTTCTTCCTCACATCAGTAAATGGTTTATCAAAGGAGAAGTGAAAATTACGTATTTCAGTTGATGGAGTGATGAAGAAGAAGTGACAACCGCCGAGGTTAACGATGGTACCGTCGTTGCCGGAGGTCACGATGCCGATAGGGTTTGGTGAATGGTGAGAAGGGAGTGGAGGAGAGAATCGGGAAGAGGCGACAGAGAAGGAGAAAGAAAGCAAGGGTTAGGGCACTTGAAAATAATAATAAAAATGTAATATTTTCGAAGTCTGTTTTTTAATAACAAGTGACGTTGAAAATCTCATTAAAATTACAAAATATGCCACCGCCTATTTTTAATGTCTCTTTCTTTAGGAACTGACGTTGAAAGTGCAGCAAATAATTACAAAAGTGCCATCACTTCAATACAACGTCAGTTTTTCCTAAAACTGACGTAAATAAGGGACATAAATACCCTTTTTGGTAGTAGTGCATTGGACATGTGGACCAATGAGATTGTTGCTAGAAGCTTTCAAGAAATATATAGATAATTTATCATAAAGGACTGGTCCCTCACAACATGACAAATCTGTGCATTTTTATCACTTAACACAGGTTTGAGCTACAATATGGTATTACTTAAATTCTTATAAATATTATTCATAATTAGTCAGGAGAGATTCTATCCTCTACAGGTCTCCTTGTGAATATGGAGGCTTTGATTTTAAGAGGCAACAATTTTATTGGAGAACTTCCTTCCTCTTTGATGAACTGCTCCAAATTATCGTTGTTGGATCTATCAGAGAATAAGTTAGCAGGGTTATTTGACCGTCGTCTTATCTCTTTGGAGTCAAATGCAAAATAAACTAATGATTGTACTATGGGGCACAACCGCGAGTCATTATCTCTCCCTCGATGAGCCTTTTATTGGTTCTTAAGTAATCTAAATGTCATAACATGCAATATGAACAAGGGGAGTAATTATGGTTTTCTTTTAAACGAATGTGTATGCAAGAATGAGAATGAAAATCCTAAACTACTTATTTTTTGTATTTTTATAAAGATAAGATAATGAATGGAAAAATGTTGAAGTGAATCTCTTGAAATGGATTAGGTATAATCATTGTTTTCTAGGATAAAGGGAGTTAAGCTATGACTACTTATCAAATTGACTATGGAGAAACACCTCTAGGCTATGCTTGAATTTGAATTATTAATATCGGAACCCCGTACATTAATCCTTCCAGTTCAAGTTGACTAAGTACTTTAGCCAATAAATAAACTTGTCATTTGCAAGAAGCTTTGATCTCGCAACTGGTACCCCGATACTTGGTTAACTTTAGAGTCCTAATTCATTGGTGGCACCTCATTCAATGAATTAAGACTAGAAAGTGGATGTCGAATGCCTCTCATGCAACCAAAAAGTTCATTAACAAACACTTTCTACTAAGTCCTTTGATATACCAAACCTCAAAGCCTTCTTTGAGTCTAATATCTAACTAATGGCCATCCATCCATTAGATACTATTAATCACCACTTAGTAGCTAATTTCACCAAGTTTCCTTAAATACCAAACATCACCGACCGATAAGTCTAGCATCAAAAGAGTGGGACCCCTACTCTTAAGGCACTATAAAGCCCTCTTGGTGTGTGAGTATAATTAATTAATGCAATTAGTTTAATGCACCCTAAATCAACCAAATTACATACAAGCAAGCATGAATGGAAGATATGTAATGGAATCACAAAGAAATATATGTGTGACTACATATATTGATGAGCAAAATGTTCAACATCAATCAATCCATCAGAAATTAGCATCTAACATTGATTACAAACATAATCAAAAGAGTCTAACTACAAATTACAAAACCTAAATCTAGGAATTGAAAAATCTATAGCTAAAACAAAGGATGAAACAAAGAAACTCCCCTTTGAAGCTTGGAACTTATGCCTCCTCACCTATATTCAAGAGCCACCACCAGTTCTGCCTCCTCTGGTTCTCCAGGAGCTATCACTGGTTCTGGTTACTTGGATGCTTCAGATGTAAGGTTCCCTCCTTCCTTAACCTTATGCCTTCGTAAGTACACCAACATATCTTTATCTGGTTGTTTTTCTACATCTCCCCCTGCATTTAAATTTTCTTTTGTGATTGGCACAAGAGACGGTTGGTTTTGGGGTGAAGATGATTCTGTCTGTGGTGACTCTGGCTGTGGTGGAAGAGGTGGTTCTGTTTGGGGTGGCTCTGGTTGAGGTGGTGGTACTGGTGGCGCTGGTGTGGTCCATGGTTCAAATAGAATATATTCCTGACTAGGTAAAGGCACCAAAGTCTGATATTCACTCATTCTCTCCCCCTGAATTAAAGGCTTTGGATAGAAAGGAGTTGCTTCATGGAAGGTAACATCAAAGCTAACAAAGAGGTGTTTAGAGACAGGATCAAAACATTTGTACCCCTTTTGAGTATTAGAGTACCCGAGGAATATACACTTCACTGCACGATGATCAAGCTTATTATTTGGATAGGTATGAACAAACACAGTACATCCAAACACACGTAAAGGAAGGTTATTTTCAAGATGAGTAAAAGGGAAGACACTTTGTAACCTTTTAACAGGAGTTTCAAAGGATATGACCCTATTTGGCATTCGGTTGATGAGGTGGACTGCAGTTAAAACGGCATCTCCCCAATAGAACTTTGGTACATTACAAGTAAGCATAAGGGCCCTAGTGACTTCCAAAATGTGCCTATTTTTCCTTTCGGCAATCCCATTTTGTTGAGGGGTGTGGACACACGAGCTTCTATGGATAATACCATGTGTTTGGAGGAATTCACTCAAGGTGCGGTTAAAATACTCAGTACCATTATCAGAGTGTAACACTTTGATACTTGTATTGTATTGATTTTTAATCATGGTGAAGAACTGTATGAAAGCAGATGGTGCCTCAGACTTGTCTTTTAAGAGGTAAACCCAACAAAGACGGGTATAGTCATCTATGAATGTAATAAACCCTCTTGATTTGGTACGGTTTGGGTTACGTGAAGGTCCCCATAAGTCACTGTGAATGGTAGTGAAAGGCTCGATGGGTATATATGGAGCTCTAGGATATGATGATCGGTGGTGTTTGGCTAATTCACAGACTTCACACTTCGTATTCAGGTTAGGGTTGGAACAAAGATCTGGAAACATACGGGATAGATATTGGAAATTGGGATGACCCATTCTCTTATGCCATAACATAGTATCTTCATTTTTAGAGATAGATGTAGAAGTGCATACCCTTATAATGGGTTGATGACTTACGCTGGCATTGTCAAGAAAGTAGAGTCCCTCACATTCTTTAACACGACCAATCAACATCCCCGAACACACAGTGAGTAGACAAAAAATTAGCAGAACAATTAGACTGCTTCGTCAATTGACTAACAGATAATAAGTTGCACGCTAATTTTGGCACATGAAAGACAGATTCCAGAGTGATATGCTCTGAAATCCGAATACTTCCTTTCCCAGCAGCAGGAGCAAGCGAACCATCTGCAATTTTCACTTTCATGTTGCCCGCACACGGAGTGTAAGTGGTGAACAATTGGTGACTATCAGTCATGTGGTCAGAGGCTCCAGAATCCACAATCCACACATCCCGTCAGGTCTTTAGGGCTTGAAGAAAGTTACCCCGTTTTGCTAGGAATATTGAGGACACAGTCTCCACAGCAACGTGAGTTTAAGTTGATGAGTGAGTTACCTTCCTTACTACCAATCTTAGGACATATGTGGCAGCAATGAGTAAAAGGCCTGAGAGTATCATCTTCATCATTTCTGAAACACCAACTGGGAAAACACCTCCAGCATATACAGAGATGAGAAAACACAACACCTGACTAGTAACATTAGACCTCGGAAACTGTGCACCCAGACCGAGTACACTGGAGATCATTGTGAACAGCAGCGGTACGAGAAGGCGATTTTTCCCGAATCCGTACGGACAACGTGAACAGTAAAACTATACGGACGACATGAACAGCGACGCGTGCGAACTTTACGAACGGTGAGGAATGCCGTACGAACACGGTGAACAGTGCACGCGGTACGTATGAACAGTGTACGGACGATGAACAGTACCGCCAGAAAAAAAACCCTCGCACAGGAAAAATAAGCACAAACCCTAAAGACTCTAATGCCATGTGGACAAAGAGAGAAAAAACAATGTATTTCTCATTCCATATCAATTGATATACAAAGAGAGCCTATTTATAGGCTAGAGGGAGAGACAAGCTAATAAATATTAATTAAGGCTAATAACTACCAATAAAGTCTAATAATGCCGAGAATATTTACAATAAATACATAATATTCCCATAATCCAAATGCCCAAGTATAGGCCAAACATAAACAAATATCATTCGCTCACCTCAATAACACTAAAGCACAACTCCATTTCATTTCAAACTTTAATCCATCACCAAATAACATTCTTCACAACAGCTTAGAAATTTTTACAATCCCATGTCACACCTAAAATCTGAAAGATTATTCCCAACTTCTAAGTCTTTACTAAGATCACTACTTTAAAACATGTAACGATATATTAAGTCACCGCTTAATGCAATAAAGTCTTAAACATCTCTTTTACATCCAATTCTCAAGCTTTGAATAACTAATTCAAGAAGGATTCTTCTTTAACACTTTGAACCATGTATGTAACTCTTATAAATCATAAACAATAGATATAATCAGATTCAATATTGGAGTTATTTAGTTTTCTTTCAAAACTGCGAATAGGTAGTATATTATTGAATTCTCCTATTATGCCTAGTAGCAATTAAATATCTTAACTTAATTTCTCAGATTAATATAATCATCCCTTAATTTATAGCAATACAAATAATCACAGCCTTCATAGTTCTTCATGAATCATTCCCTTTAAATCTTTACATTCAAATACACCAAAACATCATATTTTCACTACATTCAAGCCTATAAAATTTTAAACATCACTTCAAACATCCAGAAAATTCCAGCATTAAAGCATTTAATAAATTCTCATTTAATATGTTAAAACATATCTTGATAACAATGATTAAGGTCAGGTTCTCAACCCTAATGACTTAGAATTCAAAATAGGACTTATAATCAGTTATCAGCCTTAAAAAAAAGTATCTAATAATTCAGGAAAATATTTCTAGTTTCAAAAACTGTCACCCTCAAATTAAACCCATTAAGCTTCTATTTCTAATATCCCACTAACTATCTTACCCCTTTGTCAACCCATAATTATTTGAACAACATCATCACTCAAACTAAAGAAATTCAGTTTCATGAACATTGCTCCATGCATCATGTGGAAATCTCAAACACACCCAGTTCCTTGCACTACAACAACATAGCATCTTACACACTGATCCAGCCAAAAACTCCCAAACATTCAAATCATTTTGCATCCATGGATTAGAGTTAATTCCATCCTTTGAATTATCATACAACTTCCTGGCATAACTTTTACTAAAATAAAACATCCAATTCATAATTTCCAAAATTTATGAACTCAATATAAACACAACATGCACAGCCATATACTAATTCTAGGCTAACCATATCAATACCATCACAAAGAAACGGAACAACAATCAACAAAACAAATCAACCCAGACAGAAAAATCGAGCATGAAACTAAACACAACAGTATATCCATAATTTCTGAAAATCACTGAGCTACACATGCAAGGTGATGATTCCAATTAAATTTTACTACCCTTATTTCCTCCACATCACCGAGACATCAGCCAACCAGAGCAAGAGAAAATCAAATCAAACTCCACAATCAACCAGAGGCGAACAGAGCATCAGACTTCCAGTTTACTCAATGCTTATTCTCAGAGAAGTCAAAACTAAAACAGAATAAAGGTAAAATCAGAAAACAGAGCATATAGGGTTATGGTTCGGAACCTCCCATATATTGAAGAAATTAAGCATATAACTCACAAAGACAGCTTTAATCAACTCCTAATTCCATTTAAACACTAATTCATTTCGTTTTGGGTGAAGAATTGAAGAAAAGCGTCGGTGAACAGTTACCTCGCACAGAGATCACCAAATCGGAACCATAGCTAACATGCAATCTCGATTTCTTTGAGGTAGACTTCGCTCTAAGCTTAATCTTTGCTTCAATCGGTCAAAAACTCTCCAAATACCCAAACCCCCAAATCGAGCTTCATTCAAATCCTCCCAAATCAAAGAAACGAAGAATGGAAACGAGAAGAGGGAGCTCACCTGAATTCAAATCAGGTGTTGCGTGGCGGTTACGAGCTCATGTTGCGGGAGAACGGCCTCCGTCGACGCCGGAGACACTGATGGCAGAGGGAGAGAGCGGAGAGAATGAGAGAGGAAATGAGAAATGGAGAGAGGGAGAATGGTGAGAAATGACGGGGAATGAGTAAGGAAGAAGGAAAATATAAATTTATATGTTAAATTACCATTTTACCCTTCTAGTTATAACTATTTAAAATTTTCAACTTAAAGGCAATTCTGTCTTTTTTCTATCACCATTTTTTTCCCATCTGCCATGTTTTATGGCCTTCCATAAAAATTATAATTACATTCAAATTTGACTATGATCTGAAATGAATTCTTAAAATAAATCCTCAACATATACTTATAAAGCTTTTTATTAGTAAATAACACCCTGTCACAGAAACAGAGTAATAACTAGATTTTTCTTCTCCGTGTGATACACAGAAGTTAAAAATAAAAAAGAAAATAAACTAAAGAATTTAATTTTTTTGAGTAACTATTTTATGATTTTAAATTTTTTTTTAAACAACAAAAGTTGGTTTTATGTTTGTGTTGTTGCCTAAAACAGTGACATATTTGAACACAATAATTAATTAATTCATTTTATATGATGCCTCAGGTATGTTGGGATTAAGTATGACAGTAGTAGCCTCAAACATATTAGTAATGTAGGTGTTGCCTGGCAAAAAATTAAATTCTAAAATGATAGGTGTAGGTATATTTGAGAAAAAATAACTAAAGTTTAAAACACACGGAACTCGTATATGATCATTACCTCTGAACTTAGTAATCCTCACACGACAGACCAGTGTAATGATTGGAACCTCCATATCATCTAAATTGTGTTTTGATGTGTTTTTTACATACTTACCAAATAGAGTGACATTAACTGACCGACCACTATAAAGTAAAAAATAGCAACAGTATCAAATGAGCGTGATTGATCATACAAAACAATGTGTTTATGTTTGTAAATAAATAGTTTTATGTAAACAATACTTTAGATCAAATATACTGAAGACTAATTTTTTGGTTACTGTTCGCACCGGCCACAAGTGCACAGGTCGCGTCAAGTAATAAAGTGATAAGTAAAGTATTGTTCCCATGAGGATTTGGTCCAAAACCTGGTCAAACAATGATTGTCACACTCTCGCCCAATTTGAGTGATTCAAATATTGAGATTGAAAATTAACTATGAAAATAAACATATACTAAATGAAAACAAAATTATAAACAGGTGATTCTTCAACTTCAAATATAAAATGGGTCCTAAGATTATATATCCCCCTTGTACTTCTTAAAGCTCAATTAACATCCTCTCAAAGGTGTTCTCAACAAAACAATGTGCTAATCTAGGATTCCCAGAGTACTTGTAAAAGCTCTATCAAGTCAAGAACAAGTGTTTGATCTCATTAATCGCACAATCTCTTGCTACAATTAATAAAACCCAATTTTCAAACTCCAATCCTAATGTGACTATGTAAGGTTAGCAAGTATATCTCTATCTTACCAACAAAACCATCCGTTCATCATGAAAACTTCAATTTCCTACACTATTTTACCCAAGTTCTACACTTAATCTAGCCATTTCAAGCATCAATCAAGTGAACCCAACAACTAAATGGTGATCAATCACTTAGAAGCATTAAGAGAAGAGTAAAATAAACACATACATCTCATTAATCACAAAGTAAGAAGAGGAATAAAGAGTTAATCCATACAAGCGTTCAACATAATCTTAGAATCAAAGTATTTAGCCACTCATGTCCAACAACTCCATAAGAGCATATATATACATCATTACAAAAGAGACAAGAATAGAGAATGAAAATGGAGAAGATAAACCAAGAGGAGAAGCCCAAATCTCTTCAAAGCTCCAAGCCCAAGCTTAATCCCCACCAAAATCCATGCCCTAGCAGAGCCAAACACCCCCAAGAATGCCCAAGAAGTGAAGAATGTCGAATGAGATCGAAACCCTAGCTTTTATTTGCTTTAAGTTCGTATTTTCTGTCAAAACGCACAGTAGAATACGCAGTTCGCTGTGGGTTTCGCTGCGGTCGAACCCACGGCGAACTCAAAAACTTCCAGAAATGAATTGTGCTCGCCATGACTTCGCTGTCACTTTCGTCACGGCGAAAGTCACGACTAAGTCAAGGCGAGGTTTTTCTTTTTACTCTAGTTTCGTCTTAGCTTTGTTCATTGGTGAGCTTGATGAAGGGGCTATTATCACTTGGTTATTGCATCAAAATATTCCTACAAGATTTACATAAAACAATATAAGAAATTAACTAGAAAAAGGATCAAAATCTACAAAAATAAACAATGATGTGCAACCAAAAATCAAATGAGTATTTTCCTATCTTGAGTATCCAAAATTTACCAATGATAGAACAAAACATCAGGGAAAATATGCTAAAATTACATGAATTCCTGGGAGTTTTCAGTTACTCTGGCATCACGTTCTATGGTCATCAAGAGTACCAAATGCTTGAAGGAAACCTATGACATCATCTTATTCACAAAAAATTGGAGTCAGTGTTTTGGATCTAAGGAATAGATTAAAAACAATTTATCATTTTTTGAGTGTAATTTTATGCACCAATTAATCCTGCATTAGTTGCTGAGTCGTCTACAATCTCGTTGAGAGGAACCAAGTTGAAAGCATAAGTAAGAGTGAGTACAGGAGTTTCATAAAAAAAAGTCGTGGAATGAAAGTAAAGCCTCCATGGATGGTTAGTAATATTGTACTGGCCATTGTTTGGTAAAACTTCAAAATTCCTTATATGATAAACTCTTCCTTCCGTTGGTTCTAATTGGTAAATGCAGAGCGACGACTTCTGAGTGACATACCCCCCAATCCCAGTTCCCTGAAAGTGTTTAAAAAATTATATTTTTATCATGAATAGATGGTATATATTTAAGTATCTAAGTGATATGAAGAGATATCTGCTCATCAACCAACAACATCACAACCTTCCAAACAGAAAATATTTTTTCTTACAATTCACTTCTGCAATACGAGTGCTACAATTTGCTATATGTCCTTACTTTCGTCGAGCATCCTTATTGGAACTCTCTCATCATCCATCTTACACTATGTATATTCATGATGGGACCTTAGAAGAAGAACACGATAAGGAAGAAATCTTGAGAGATTGCCGTATAAGTCAAAGGACGCATCAAACGATGGGTTAAAATTCATAATGGTGTCTAAATCGATGAATTCATTTTATAATTTGGGAGAAAGAAAAAAATAAACCCCCAAATCTACTAATCTAAATTTATGAATCAGAGTGATCCAAGCATTGTGAAACTCCTGAAAATTAGCATGAGATTACCCATATACTATTATTTAAAAAAAATGAAATGATCATAGTTTAAGAATAGATAATTTTATTTTAGGGAAAATAATGGAATGAGATCAAGGAAAAAAATTAATTACTTCTAAGAACCATTTAAAAAATAATTACTTATAAAGACCAACAATTAAAATAAATATATTAATTACCAAATTACCCTCATTATATCTTCTCCCCTTATCTCAAAGTTTTTCCTTCTAACCAATTGACTACTCTCCCTACTTTCTCTCTTCCCCCCTTCTCTCTCACTCTCTACAAATTGAAATTTATTTTCATTTCATTATAATTGTTATAGGGATATTCAATATCAAAATGGAAGTATTTATTATACCTAAAAAATTTTAAAGGAATCAATTAGGAGGATCACAACAATATTATTAATATCTTTAATTAAAATTATAAAATTGATTAAATTATTTATTTACAGCTACGCACTCATGTGCGCATGTAAGTAAGCTATTTTCTCTTTAAATATTTGTTTATATAATGAAATTTTGTTTTTCATCGTTGCATTTATATTTGTTCAATCATATAATTGGGCTCATAAACAAATGATGGGCCTGTTTGGATTAGCTTCTGAGAAAAAAAACTGAAAAATTGATTTTTTCAGCTTTTTTGAAAAAGCTGAAAAAAATAGCTTTTGATGAAATGAGAGTGTTTGGATGATTGTTGTGAGAATAGCTTTTTCTATGTGTAAATTACTAAAAAGGATATAAGTTTAATATGTTAGGAAAGAGAGAGGATAAGGGCATTATGGTATATTTCTACCTCGTAATTCGCGAAAAAGCTGAAAAAAGTAGCAACCTATTTGGATTAGATTTTAGAGAATAGCTTCTGGGGAATAGCTTTTTTCAGCTTTTCTGAAAAAATGGCTTTTGATAAAATGAGAGTGTTTGGATGATTGTTTTGAGAATGACTTTTTCTGTGTAAATTACTAAAAAGGACATAAGTTTAATGTATTAGGAAAGATAGAGGATAAGGGTATTTTTGGTAGATCATTATGACATGTGTAATGATGGCATTTTTTTACATCGTATTTCGTGCAAAAGGGGAAAATTGTAGCTTATTCAAAACCTAGGTTTTGGTGGCCAAAACCTAGGTTTCCAATTCAAATGGGTTTTTCACATTTTTTCAAGTGTTTGGCTTACCTTTTTTAAAACCTAGGTTTTGAGTCTAAACCTAGGTTTATCAGAAAAAAGTGTTTGGCTACCATTCCAAACCTAGGTTTTAAAACCTAGGTTTGGTAACAAAACCTAGGTTTTGAGGGAGATCCAAACAGGCACGATGAAGGCTCGGTATAAACTTTAAATCATACTGAATGGCTCTAATTTGTCATGCAAACAAATTCTCTTTTAAGATTTTATCCATCTTTTAATCCTTTTAATTTTATGCATTTTCTATCCCACTAATACTAAAATAATATTAAGATACAGTTGATTGGTTAAAAGATAAAAAAGTTGAGATATGGAGAGAAAATATATGAGGTTAATTTGGTAATTTAATATATTTATTTTATTTTTTGGTCATTCTAAATAATTATTTTTTAAAAGGTTCTTTGGAGTAATTAATTTTTTTCCTTGGTTAATATCCCTAATTTTCCCTTTATTTTATCAATTGAGGACAACTGAAATTTCAGTGAAAGGAGCTTACGTTTTTCCAAATACAAAATCAATTTTGTATTACTCATTAATACTTTATAAGAATTTAGACGTATTGAAATACTATTTTTCCCAATAATTCACTATGGTTTTGATTAAAATATAACTCATTTTTCTTACAAGTCTATTGATTTGGTAAGTTATTTGCAGAAAAGGTATACGGTGTGGGTTGAAAAAATTATCTGTTTGAGTTTATGAATTACTTTTTTAGGTGATTTTTCATTTTGTGATGGGTAAACTAAGGTGATTTTAAACGTTTTAAGTAACTTCCATACATTTATATATTCAATTAATGTTCAATATTTTAACGATTGATTCCACAATTATAGCAACAATATAACTCATGATTGATACCTAAATTGGTAATTATTTGCCGAAAGAGGTTACTATTACGTGTTTGTAAAAATTGTCATTAATCACAAAATTTCTTTTTGAATTTATGAATTGAAAGAAACAATTTAGGTGATTTTGTGTAAATAAACATCTTATAAATAAAATAAAATGAAGGAATTGAATTTGTTTACCAAAGAATGGATTGACTCGATCATAAGGAAAATGAAGAATTGGGCAAGATTTGAAAAAAGGTGCCAGACTACATGTAAGGTTTGAAATTTAAATTTTTATGAAAATTAATATTTATGAAGATTTTGTCTGTAGATAATAAAATTGTGATTATATAATAATTAATAGATTTAATTAATTTTTTTCTGAAAATCTTGTTTAATTTATGTGATATCAACTTATAATATAAAATTTTGTAATAATCGCCTAACAAACGATTAACCATAACATGGGTCGGATTTTTTTATAAACAATTAATAATTTGAATTGTCACCTTTAATTTTGTTAATTGTATTTTAATATAATTAGATAATATAAGATGTCATTAATTGAAGTATTAACCAAATTTCACATTTCAAATTAAAAATACAATTAGTTATTAATTTTTGACACATAAATGAAATCAATTATTATTAAATGTTATACATAATGAAATTTAATTTAGATAAGATATAGGAACATAATAGATGCACGTAAATATTTTATTTTAATATGACCTATATGAAAGCGTTATTTATTTTATACTTTGTAAGTAACTTCCATACACTTATTTATATAATCATTGCTCAATTTTAAATAACTTTCTAAGTTCAAAAGAATACCTTCGCAAAAGTAGAGATATATGGTAAGTAATGTTTAATTATTGTCATTGAAATTTAAAATTAAGAATAAAATCTTCCATTATAACTTGGATTATGCGAATGTGTGGACCAATAACAGAGTTTAGCGAAGATGACGTTATTGGACATGTAGACCAATAGGATTGTTGCTAAGAATTTTAAAGAAGTATATAGACATAGATAGATAGAGGAAGTATGAGAGAGAATGTAATATTGGAAAAAGATGAAGTGAAATATAATAGAATTAATTGAGGAAAAAATTATAAAAATGCATTAACTATTTAGACAACTTTAATGAACTCTTATAAAAAGAACCAAGACATATGTTACTATAAGGGTAAAGGTCCAACGAACACATGAAGTAATTTTCAAGGTGCCATCAACACCTCAAACCATTTAATAGTGTAATTAACACCCTCATGTAATAAAATGAGGGCAATCTACACCCTACTGTTAATTCACCTTCTCTCGGTGTGTTTGGTATGGCTTTTTTAAGCCCAAAAGCTCAGCAGGCCCGCAAAAGTGGGTATTTGCTTTTCAATCTTGTTTGGAAGACCATTTTTGCAATCTAACTTCTCAGTCAAACGAACGGATGGTCATCCAAAGAAAGAGAAAAAGAAAAGGGAGGAAAAAAGAAAAAGAAAAGAAATAAAAGTGGGTAGGAAAATTGGACTACTAAAGCCCTAAAATTCTCAAATAAGATATTTACTTTTAATCTAAAATTTCCTTTTTTATCTCTAAAATTTTACCATAATAATCTCTAACTATTTTCTCCCACAATATCCTCATTTGAGCTAAAAATATAATTTTTTTCAAATTATTTTCCTTAAAATAAGGGAGAAATTAAGCCTTTTAAAACCTAGAAAAGAACCCAAATTTCACTTTTTCTTTTTAAACTATAACAATATATGCATATTATATATGTATTATTTAATAACAATAATGTCTTTTTTGGTAATTTTTCATCTAACCCTGCTTTTCAAAATTATCATCCAAACATGTTTCTAAAAGTCAGATTTAAAAAAATCACTTCTATCATCACAAATCCAAATATAAATTACTTCACACAATCTAACTTTTATCCAATCTTATTTATGAAAAAGTAATATTAAAAAAAAAGTTACTTCTCATTGCCAATCCAAACGCACCTCTATCCTCCTCACACCATTAATTTCCCCCTCTCTCCTTGCTTTCTTCCTCTATTGAACCCAACTGGCCGCCCCCTCCCTTCTCTCTTTCCTCCTCCAATGGAAATCTCATTCATCTAGGACTTTTTATTGGATTTTTCCTTGCTTAATCTTCCCGGCAACAATCTATAAACATATAACTAGGCAGAGAAAACATGGTAATAAGCATAAACTTGAGATTTCCAGACAATCAAATTGGCACATTTTCCAGGCAAGCCTACCCCTTACCCTCACTCAAGAAATTTTTCAGGCCTCAAACAAAACCCAAATCTAGAAAACATTCGAAATCAAATCTTAAGAGCATAACTCCAAATTTCAAAAAAAAAAGCCAACATCTAAATACTTGACAATTGCCTAACCTTCAATGCCACGAAACAACGGAAAAGCCAGGAATAAAAAAAAAAAGCAAAATCCAAAAAAAAAGCTCGTGGAACCCCAAAAGAAAAAAAATCCTCCAAGTTTCAACAGTAAGCTGAAACTCAGAACAAGAAATCAGCATAAAAGGAAAGACAGTTCACTCAAAATCTCAGCATCCGCACTCTCTCTTTACGGGAAAGAGAGAAGAGAGTGGCAGGCGGCATCCGACGGGGCTTCGATGGAGGAAGGGAAAGAGGAAGAGAGCAAGGAAAGGGGAATTTACGGAGTAGGCAGGAGAGAAAAGGGGGATTAACGTTTACATCGAAGTGTTAATTGCACCATTAAATAGTTTGGGTTCATTCACCTCAAAAATTACTTCAGTGTGTTCGTTATACAATTACCCTTGAGTAATAAAGGTTGTTCGTATCTTTGTGGTTCTCTTTTCCAAGTCTCGAACTAATTATTAATTATTAGCACGCGAAAAAAGAAAATGTGTTGGTTTCCAAATACATGAACACGTTGCTTTTTGAGCTGCATGAGGGGAAAAAAGTCATATATAAGAAGAAAAATATTAAAACTTCAATATTCTTATAAATATAATTTATCAAAGGGACTAGCCCCTTACAATATAGCAATCTGTGCATTGTAACACCCTAAATTTTAGAAAATAGGAAATAAAGACTTATTTAAAGTTTTGGGGAATGTTACCAAAATACTAAAAAGCATTGAAAATAAATTTGTGATGTATAGGCATTTTTAATAATTTTTAAGGCCTATTTTCTTTAGGAAACAAAGAGAAACAAATAGAAGATAAAATTTAATTTTTAAAAGAAGAAATAAGGAGATATTTAAAGTCTTGAGGTATTATTTGGAAATTAAAAAGCCTTATAAATAAATTTATGAGGCCATATGTATTTTTAATAATTTTTAAAACTTATTTTATTTATTAATTGAGGAAAAATAGTTAGAAGATTAATTTAAATAAGGGAATATTTATAACTTTAGGGTATTGTTTGTTATTTAAAAAGTCTTATAAATAAATTTAGAGATTAAAGTATATCTAGAAAATTATTTATAGAATAAATTCAGATTAATTTGTAAATGAAATTGTAGCTAAAATTTTTAAAGAAGGGAATAATAGAAAAAGGAAATAAAAATAACAATATCTACCCTAGTCAAAAAATATCTTCACTAATAACAGAAGGGGAAAAATGGTATCTTACCTAATTAAAATATCTAATCCTTCATTATCTTCATATACTCCCACGTGGTCCTTGCCTTTCCACTCACGCTCTCCCATTGAAACCTGATATCCCTCTGCTTCCCCATTTCTCTGCTTTCTCTCCCGAGCTCTAGCGATCACTGGCGACGATGACGGCTTTTCACGGCGGTGAACAGTTCAGGAGTGCGTGCATCAATGAATCAGACCTTAGGTGAGCCTCTTTCCTCCGTTCTTTTCTCTTCTTGGTTCAAATCGGGTGAGGCTTGAGGGCGGTTCGATTCAAGTTCTGGGTTTTAGGAGTTGTTAGGCCCATAAAAATGAAGCTTAGGCTTCGATTTTGATGATTGAGGAGTGATTTTGAGTAACGAGTTGAGTTTGGATGATTTCCTTTAAAAGCCCCAAATCTTGTTACTATGCCGGCGCGATTTCTGGGGGTTATTGGGTTGAAATTGATGGAAAGTCCGATTGAACGTGGTTAGAAACAAAATAGATTTGATATTTGGAGTTGTATGTTAAATTTTGATGAATTTAATTCTAGCTTCTGTGGTCCAATTTCTTCCCCTGTTCTTCGTTTCTGTTGATAGTGGCCAAAGCTAAGGGCGATGAAATTATACCATGATTAAGGATTTAATTTACTTGTTCTGGTTGTTTGATAATGTTAGATGATTATTGTTCAATTTCCTTCTCTCTCGCTGTCTTGTTCATCCGAATTTATTTCCTCTATTCTTGAGAGTTCTTGTTCTGCGATTTTTGTTTTGGATGTAGGATGAAGGAAAGAATGATGAATTAGAATTGTTTGATATGTGGCTCTGTTTTGTCACGGGTTTTGTAAAATTTAAGGTTTTTTTGGATTTTAAAGCTATGAGGATTAAAATCTGGTTGTTGTACTGCTCTTAATTGGTTAATGTATACTAAGGGTGCAGTGTAGAATCTAATCAAATTGTAGTATATTTCTGAAGCTAAGAATTTGAAGGGAATTATAATCAACTAATGAGGTGTAATAATGATAATTTAGGTATAATAAAATTGATATAAGGTTTTTCATGTTTAATTTATATTTTGAAAATGAAATTTGATAAAATTCTTTTGAGCTGTGTTTGATCAGCGTTTTAGAAAGGAAGAATTAATGGTATTAAGATTAAATTGGAATCCGATGTTCTGTTGTTTATTGCTGAATGTGAAGTATAAATTGATTATTCCTTGTTTTGGTTGGTATTTGGTAAGGAAGAAGAATTTATAATAAAGAGATTTGATTGGGATAATCAATTTGGAGACTGAATGTTTTTGTTTATGTGGGATTAGATTATTTTGGGATAGTTAAGGCTATGGAAGTTGCTTGCTGCCATATGTAGGTTGGAAGATTTAATTAGTATTTAAGTGTATTATTATATGTGTTGTTTGGAAGCCAAGAAGTTGTTGAAGATGGTTATTGTCGTCTCCTAAATGGGGGTGGCAGTTGACGAAAGGGGTATAGTAGAACTTTAAATCAGGAATATTAAGGTGCTTGAGCAATTAAGAAGGTTAACTTATTTGTTCTTATTTATGCCTGAACCTATTTTAATGAGTAGAAGTAAGGATTTAAGAATTCAAATGGTGACTTTTATAGGTGAAAAATAATTTCAGTTAAGGAAGGTGATGTGCAGCATATGATTTAGAATTTATGAGCAATCATATGTCAAGGGAATTGTAGGATATAAGTTTCATTTAAGGTTTTATGTTGTTTTGTATTTGATTGTGAATTTTGAGTTGAGGAGAAACTGGATATGATAGAAATTGAGAGGTATATTATATATGTTGTAACTTCTTCCTATTATGAAAAATTAAGGTATTACAAGAAGCCTTGAAGTTGCTAAAACAAGTATTAATGTCACTAGTTTAAACTTCAAGGGTTGAGTAATATTTTAGATGAAGGTTCATCATGAAAGTTAGGTGTAATATGGAATGATATCTTAATAGTTGGAATTTAAGAATGAAAGCGGATGAATTATGGTTTTGGATGTAACATCCTGAATTTTAAATTACCAATAAATGTGTATAATTCCCAAATTTAGAAAAAAAAGGCAATAAGGAGTCATTTAAAATTATCAGGTGTCTCTAGAAAAATACATTAGCTTTATAAAAAAATTCACAAGTTTAAGGTATTTTCAGAGGATTTTAAAACTGATTTCTAATATAAATTAAGAAGGAATGATTGGGTATTTATATCTAATTTATGAAATTAGGGAAATTATTTTTAAAGCTTAAAGAAACTTTAGGGGGGATAAAATTCACATGTTAGATTATTATTGTTCAATTTCCCAATCAAATTTAAGGGCACTTTAGTAATTTTTCCCTACCCAACAACCCTAATATTCCCCTTCTATATATATATATTTCACGTTCTTCATGCAAAGAAAGCGCCGTGCAGAACTCACCACACTTCGTCTTCTTCTTCCTTCTTCTTCGTTGCCGCACTTATACACACACCACATCTCTTCCGTCTCTTCTCTCTTGCAGCACACACACTCACCTTCCAGCTCCTCAACCCGTTGTCCTTCCCCCTTAAACTCCATTACCGTTTTCTTCCTCTCTTATATAAGCATCACCATCATGCTCTGTTCTTCATTATCACCACTCTCCTTCGTTCTTCAATCTTCTTCTTCAGCGTTCAGCAGTGATTCGGTGGTGAGAGAGAGAGAGAGAGAGAGAGAAAGGGGAGTGAAGCCGCAGGACATTTTGTCGTCATTTGCCGTCGCTCACCGCCTTTGCAAGAGAAGGAGCAGGGGGTGCCTATGAGTGAATTCTGAGGTTCCTGTTCAGTTTGATTCATGTGAGACATTCCGAAGTGAAGATCATACATGGGTTGAAACAAAGTAGCAAGGTATAATAAGGATTATTGTGGTGGTATAGGTGCTTGAATTTCTGATTGGTTCAAGGTCATGTATTATGTCTCCCAATGCTAAGTAATTTATCGAAGGACTATTGCATAGTTGGAAAAATTAGAATGATGCTTAATTTGGTGTCTTTTAAATCTAAAAGTGATATTTGGTGAAAGATGTGTAGAGCTGGCAGTTGTAGCTGAAAGAATGAATGATGCCGTATCCATTTAATGGTAGATATATATATATAAAACAAATGGTAGAGAGGGATATTAAGCGTTCTAGCGGGTTTAATGATTAAAGGAAAATTGTTTAGAATTATAATGAAGAATTGTAGTGGTTGGCAATTTTGAAATCATAATTCCAAGCTTTCATTCAAATGTAAATATATTTAGATATAAGATCGTCATGACTTGTAGCATGGTGGATGCTTATGGGGAATAGGATAAATATGGGTTAAAATAAAATTAAAATTTAGCCGTGTAATTATAATTTGTTACACCAAGTAGCATTAGGAGTATTGTAGGATTAATTCCCTAAGTGATGAATGGTAGCACTTGACTGGCTACTAATTAGGTTCGTGTATATGACATTATTTGTAGACTTTGATCTTGCTTGATTTGAGCACGAGGGCGCGTCTACGGTAACTAGTGGTTTAACTTCACGGAGGTAACTACTTCTGTTTGTTTGCGTGTGTGTGTGGGTTAGTGAGTATTTGAAACTTATAATTTTGTGATTAGCTATAGTCTTGATGGACATGAATTTTGGAAGCTTATTTTATAATATAACCTGTTTAGTGGAGTATGTATTTTTAAATGGCATGAAGGTGTGAACTTGGATGTTTTTGGAAATTTATAGTATTTATTAAATATATCCGCATGATTGAATCTGAGCATTTCTGGACTGGACCTTGTGCCATATGTTGGATGTGTACATTTATGACGTGCTGTGCTGATTGTGTGAACACCGAATAAACAAATAAACAAATAAAAATGCCATCGCGCGATGAGGTTCCTTGTAGGCCCACAAGGACTAAATAACACAAAATAGAAAGACGAATTGGGGAGAACACCCCCGGTCTCAGGCGAGGGTTGTGAGTCCCTACTAGACTGTATAATAACGGTGTTATTGTTTGTTTGGTTTTATTTATCCATGTATTGGATTGCAATAGATGAATGTGAATACATGATTTTATGTGTGATTTTTGAGGAATTGTCACCTGACGATAATTTATGTGGAAATATAGGTTATGATATTGTCAAGCATCTAAATGGTAACTGCCTCATGTTTCCAATTCAGTTATACTTAGTAATACTCCACTGAGCACCTTGCTAGCACACACAGCACGTAGGCGAGAAGTTAGTGGTTACCTGGATCTACCCCCATTTTCTCTATTTTTACAGGTCCTAGCAACCAGTAGGAACCCAAGGGAAGGATCCGGGACCGTCTCACTAAGCTAGTGAGTTCTGGACTGGTTTGACGAAAGATATTGCCACAAATAGGGATTCATATTGTTTGTTTTGCTTCCGTTTATATTTCCACATTGTGCTTCTTTATTTTCAAATTGAGGATTTCTTTTAGAATAATTATTTTGGTAACTTATTATTTTATTTCTGAAGAACCGGCCTAACTTTATTAGTGTTTTGACTATTTTAGTATTATTATGGACTATTGGGATTTTGCATGCTTTGAAAACGTTGAACGGCTAACAAATTTGAAGTTATAATGGTTTTAGATATTTTTCGTAAAAGTGTTTAATGGTCAAATATGTTATTGGATATTTGTGAATGGGTTGATTAGTCAGGTGGTAGGTTGGCTTTATTTATTCATGTTAGCCGTTGTTGTATTAGAGAAATTATTTTCTAACATGGATAATCTTCTGTTATATTATGTTTAATTCTTTTCTAACCATGATAGCCCTTTTAATATTAGGAATCCTTTTTCTATCATGGTTAGGGTAGTTAATTGGTATTTATATTCAAATGACGAAAAGCCTTTTTCTAACTATGTTAGTGTTTGTTTTAGTAAACTTCTTTTTCTAACATAGTTAGTCATTAAATAATTTTGTAATTGTTAAATGGTAACTAAAAAAATGTATTTAAAAGTATAATTAGGTAGTAATTATTACATTGGACTCTTCCCTTAATCCGTTTTAGGCTGCAACATTTTGATTCTTATTGAGCTTTGGAAATGTATTCTTGAGTCCGCAAATATATGAGAATGTTTGGGTAAGGAATTGTGGAAATGATTGAAGAAAGTTTAGACTTTGTGGGTTGGATTGAGAAAGAGAAGAGTTTGTTCTTATATTGTTCATGAATATAGATAAGTTTAGTGGAGTAAGGGACTCTGTTTTGAATGTAATACCATTAGAAACGAAAGTTTCAAATGTTACAAGGTTAATTGATTAAAAAGGAATAGATTTAAGTTGCATTAGTTGAAGCTATAATGTTTATTAGGATGGACTTCTATTTGATTACTTTCATTGGAGAATTCTAATGGATGATGGTTTTAGAATTTCTGAAGTATTAAGGAAGAAAGTTCATATTTATGTTAAAGAATGATTTGAATAATAAATCTGAAATTTTCTGGAATGTTGTGGTGAAGGAAATGATCCAAATAGTTGATAACATATATTATGTAATGGTCGTTAGTCAAGTGTTAGAAACTGAACGTGCAAAAGAAGTTGTAGTGATGATTGGAGGAATTGGAGATAAGAAATTAGTTTTGGAACTTGGCTCTGGAATCCCTGGATGTTGAGGAGCATAATTGTTATTAGGTATGCTAAGAAGAGTTCAGATTTGGTTTTAAGTTATTGGTTGTTAAATCATGAAGTTTCATTTAGAGTTTCTGATGTTCCAAGCTGATTTTAGAATAATATTAAGGGCTGAAACTGTGAAGGGCCGTGGAGGCATCCTAATATAAGGTATTGTTTAAGGATTAGGGGAAATTAGGGACGAAATTATGAATTAATATTTCAAGAACCCATTCTGGTTACTGCTTTGGAAGTTGTACTGTTAGTTAGGGATTAAAAATTTAATTTATGGTAGCTGTTATAAGGACTTTTGGATGATATTAATAGTTAATATGAAATTCTTTATGGAAACCAAATCAAGAAATGAGAAGTAATTGTTAAAAGATAAATTAAAGTAAGTGGTTATTGATTTGATTGTGGTTGGTGATTTTTAATATTCTTTAATAAATTAAATTACTTGGGCTTAATTTACACTATTGATTGATTTATTATTGAAATTTTGTAATAAATAGGAAGTAAGTATATATATGTGTGTGTATGTGTGTGTACTTATATGTGTGTGAATGACTAAGGCCTTTAAAGAATAATTTTTATAGAAACTATTGGTCAAACATTGAGAATAATAAACTTTAATGTAAGTAAATTATCAAAGTGATCTTAGATGGTCAAGATCCTAATTAAGTATGGATAAATTATAATTTGCTTAAATAAAAAGACTTGAGTAGTATTAATTAAGTAAGGAATCGTGAGAGACGTTTAATTATAATACCTAAGTTTAGAAATTAATATATTATTTTTATATTATAATTATTTATAGGACAAGTTAGTGGGGTCGAATCACCAGAATATGAGGAAAAGCAGGAATAAAGTGAAGAGTGGGCTCAGGATACATGTAACAGTTTATTTCATTACATTAAAAGAATTGCATGTATTATTTTATAATATCTGTTTCAAGTTTACATTATGCATGAAGGTGATAAGCCTTATTAATTCATGCATAGAAGTTTATGGAATATTCCAGGCTTAGGTGGTTCGCTACCCCTTTGCTAAACCAGTTAGTTATAACTTTAAATGTTATAACGATAAGTCCTGCAGGTAGAACCTCTACTAGTTAACAAACATATTGTTAATAATGGCTGGTAGAGCATGTAGCGTAGGAAGTATGTGTAATTGTGATATTGTTCAGGTTTATGAAATATATACATGGCAATGCTAGCATGAAAATAACAGTTAATGAAAGAAACCGCTATTGGGATTTCCAATCTCACCCTCTTCCCCAAACATTTGTCAGTTTAGCAGGTTGAAATGAGCTAGTTGGGGAAGAAGATTAGACGAAGAAATTAGGATTATAATTTGAAAAGCAAGATGTAGTAAATATTTTAATAATGTTATTTGTATATGTTGTAAAATTGAATTATTAAATTAATAGTATAAAGCATAGAAAATAGAATTGTATAAATTTATTAAGATATTTAAATTTCCTAAGTATTATAAATTATGAATAGACTCCCTTAAGAGGGTTAGTGTACTTTAAATTGTTTTATTAACCACTTTATTTTATAAGAGTTTTAAATTGTTCCAATTTGTCCGAAATGCCCATTCCAACTGTCAGAAGGTTGGTATAATGTTTAAAAGAAAAAGTTTTAAATTTTTCGTATTTTTGGCCTTCCGACATTAAAAAGTGGTTGTAATTCAATTAAAATTGCTATAATAAAGTAGAAAATTTTAGGTATTATATGCATCTTTATCACTTAACACATGTTTGAGCTACAATATTTTATTATTGAAATTCTTATAAATATTATTAATTATTCGTCAGGAGAGATTCCACCTACAAGTCTCCCGGTAAATATGGAGGCTTTGACTTTAAGAGGCAGCAATGTTATTGGAGAACCTCATTCCTCTTTAATGAATTGCTCCAAATCATCGTTGTTGGATTTATCAGAGAATAAGTTGGCAGGGTCAAATACCTCCATGGAAAACCATGAATTTTCAAGTATATGATTAATTCTATAGACATAACATTTCTATCATAAAAACATTTGATTATTTATGAATTATTTAAATTATTCAAATTAAGATGTTGGTGGAATAATGTGGGATAAGAAATAAAATCATTATTACTATTGTCGTTGTTGTTATTAGCTCTAGCAATGTCTTTAACGATAGACTTGAGACTTCGGTAATAGAAATTTCAGACTACAGATATCACCTCTGTTACCCTCTAAGATTTTACATCTTTTTGCCGCATTTACCTTGAGCTTTATACACTTTTTAATGCAATTATACATATTTTGGATGCTCAAAGATAGAAAAAATGTGCATGTTAGTTTTGGTTGCGCATTATTACTTAATTGTGCCTATTTTTGGTGTTTATCCTTTTTAATTATGAGCTTATAAGTTTATATTTTGTAAGGGATATTTTGGTGAAAGAATTAAATGTTTCTAGCCACTTGAAATCGTTTTGGAAGCATTTGAGAATTATAGTTGATTAAGAAATTGTTCAGCGTTTAGGTCAACCGTAAATTTAAAGTAGTAAAAATATCGTTTCCACAGTAATTATGGCTAAAGTAAGTTAATTAATGATGTGATTATGTTGATTTTACTTTATTCTTAAAGCTTCTTATTGATTGGTCACCGATGAAATTGTTAGGTTTACTTGATTAATTCTTGAGAGTGTTAGGTTTAGTGTATAAACTGGATTAATTAGTGTGAGAACTTGAAGTTTGAGTTAATGAATGAATAATTTTGTTAATGAGATAGTGATATACTCATTATTCTCACATAGCCATATGGCATTTGCAATAAGAAATGGGATTTAATTAATTAATTGAGAGATCAAGAAATTAATTGAATTAAACACCTATTTGAAGACTTGAGAGAGCACTCATTGGCTAGCCTATTATATCATTAAGAAGCAAATATAGTGCGAAATAGTTGACTACTCTTGAAATACAAAAGGGATAAATAATCCTAGGGCTCATTTAATCATTCAAGTGCATGAATCATTTGCTTTTTATTTTTTTATTCTAAAAAGTTTTCTTTCAATCTTAATTATTGTATAGCTTAAATTAGGCAAAAGTGTGATAATCTATACATGACAAGATTTTGGAATCAAATCTCTGTGGAATGATACTTTACCCATCACTTATATTACTTGGCACAACCCATATGTTTGTGTTACAAACAATATCCTCTCCTGTCTCTCTTCCCTTTCCTACTGCTTCCTCTCTCATTTTCTATTTTATTTCTTCCCCTTTCCTCTCTCTGTTTTACATGAGATTATATCACTAATAAGCGTTAATGCATACCCTAGGATTAAGATAAGAATATAGTAAGTTAATGAGCTTCGTTTTTTGTAAGAAGATCTGTTACTAATTAACAAGTATGATGTATTGATAGATCCTTGGATTTGTATATATTTCTTATGATTATTTGAGGCAAATAACATGTTTATGGTGCCTATTCAATATCATAAGTCTAAGGGTAAAGATAGCATGAAATTAATGTTGAAAGGTCAAAATTGGATACCAATTTAAAACAATTGAGTTCTAGGACAATTTGATTCTTGTTTCAATGTATTTGTATTTATAGGACCATTGGTTGAACACTTCATTTGCAATAAAAAAACTCAATTTTCTAAAAGAGAATTGAGCCGCAACCTACTATATTTCCGGCCGCAACTCATTCTGCCTCATATTCAAAGTAAAGTTACAAAAGCAAACACAGCCGCAACTCAAATTTTAAGGAACACAACTTAGTTGCGATAATAGCAAAACGGACATCAGCATTTAAACAGGAAATTTAAGGGTTTTAAGCAAAAAACTCAAGGAGGCTAAGTCATTGGACTTTAAGGGCTTCTTTGGAGCAATTAAGTGCTAGGATTTGGTTCTTAAAGAGCTTGAAACAAAGGATTGGGCCTAAGGAAGAGATTCAAAGCTTAACACTTTCTTCCACTTTTAAACACACAACCTTCCACACCTATCTTCCACTTCTCACTCAATTCCTTTCCTCCATTTCCATCCCCACTCTCTTCCTCTTCCATTTTTTCCATCCAAACTTCCATTTTCTTCCATCTCTTCCATCTATCTTTCATTTCCACCACTTCCTTTTCCATTTTCTCCAACCCAAGCTTCATGGTTGAAATTTTCCCTCAATTTGGGACTATTATTGATGCTATAAAAGGATAGGGTTTCAAACTCTTGAATATGGGTGAAGAGGCATGAGTTACAAGCTTCAAATGGGAGTTTTCTATGTTTCATTCTTTGTTCTAGCTATAAGTTTTTCAATTCCTAGGTATGAGTTTTGTAATTTGTAGTTGGACTCATTTGATTATATTTGTAATCAATGTTGGATGCTAATTTGTGGTTTGGATGTGTGATGAGGATTTGTGCCCCTCAATATATATGATATTATGTATGTTTCATTATGATTTCATTGATTTCTCTATATTAACCAAGTTTGCTAGGTAGTTTGATTGAAGTGGGATTGTAATTGAACATAAAGCATTGCTAATCCATAATCATACTCTAAGAGGTTTTAATAATGATTAAATGAATGGGTCAATGATTTAGGCATTAGACTTGCCGATTGGTGTGGTTTGGTATATTAGATAATGTAGAGAAAGTGAGCGTTAACAATATCTAATGATATGAGTGGCAATTAATTAGACATTGGATTTAAGGGGTATCTTTGAGGTTTGGCATATTGAAGGACTTAGTTGTGATTGGTTGCAAATAAACCGATTAGTTGTATAAAAGTATTGGACATCATCTCTTTAGTCCTAATTCATTATTTGGGTAACCAACAATGTGTTAGAACTCTAGAGGAAATCAATTAGCAATGTGGGCAAGCCCAGTTGTGAGACTAAGAGCTTTATACAATTAATAGGTCCATTGATTAGCTAAAGTGCTTGATCAACTTGAATAAGAATGATTAATATGAGGGGTTCTGATATTAATCATTCGAATTTAAGTCTAGCCTAGAGGGATTGCACTAGGGTCAATTTGATAATTAGCCATATTTTAATTCTATTTATCCTAAGAGAACGAACAATGATTCCACCTAATTCATTTTCAAGATATTCACTTCATCCATTTTCCATTCACTATTCTATCTTTATGAAAATACTAAAAATAAGTAGTTTAGGATTTCATTCACATTCTTGCATTCACATTCATTTATAAGAAAATCAAAATTCTTTCCCTTTGTTCATATTGCATTTCAAGACAAATAAAAAGCTCCTAGAGAGAGAGAGACTCAATGTATAGAGAGACCCAATGTTTTGCTCCTTAATGCAATCATTGGTTTATTTTATATTTGACACATAATACCATATAACCACGGTCAAATCATACATATTCAACAAATACGCAGAATTGATGGCACCTATTCACCTGCTTATGGACTTATTCTTCCAAGCCTATATAGTGGTCAGCCACCACTGTTTAGGCGGTGAAATTTAGTGTATTTTCGTTCCAAAGAGTCTAAATAGATGCCCTACATGCATAGAAGGTCAGATCATTCACCGTGTCTCTTTAAATATTTTTTCCTTCTGGGCTAGACCCAATTTAAATATGGCTACAACGTTTTCCTGCTAGGAGAGAGTATACGATTATCTATTTAATAATAATCCTTTTATTATTAACATGTTGTATAAACTTAACAAAAAATAATAAATAATCATTAATAATGTAACCCATTTCCTAAACCCTAGGCATAGGGATAAGCCACGAACCCAAAACTTGAGTAGTCGGTTGCTCGAATACCTAGTAAAAATTCAGAAAAGCCGCCAATTACCTGTGGATGTATAAAAAAAAGCCTTTATATAGTTATGTTACTATTATTATTTAAAATATTTTATAAACAACCAAATTATGTGATTTAAATTATAACTGAGTGATTTAAATTTAAAATATTTTTCTCAAACTACTCATATAGTATAATAATGTTCATGTCCTTAACTCTGAACGCGGCTAAATCTTTCTCAAGTCCAAGCAAAATAATAGTCTATCTTACAAGAGCATACTATCCAACACAAACAAAATTTTTAATAATATGAACCCCGACAGCATTGTCCACTAATTTTAAATTTTTATTTTGAAAACAAAAATTGTTGAAATTTGTTCTCTCCGCATATATTTCACTGACTTTTCTTCATCAGAAAAGTCTACAAATGAATCATCAAGCATAGCCCCACAATGAACTCTATAAATTCTACCATCTATTTTTCATATATACCTCACATCTCATAAGCTGAAAAAACAAACAAAAAAGAAACCACAGTTATCAAATAATTGTGTACTATAATCCTCTTTAGTTGGTTCACTTTTGAACTTGTATCAAAGATATATCGTCACTATGATGGGCTTTTTGTTGAAATTTCTCTATGCTTCATTGATACTGCTGCTTTTGTTGCATACAAGACTCAATTTGGGCACCAATGGTGAAGCAATGAAGAGGTGCATGAAGAGGGAGAGGAAAGCTCTTTTGTCATTCAAACAAGGCATCAATGCAGATTCTGAAATTTTGTCCACATGGAGGGACGGAGATGATGAAGATTGTTGCAAATGGAATGGAGTTAATTGCAGCAAGCAAACAGCTCATGATCAAATCCTTGATCTTCACGGTTCGCCTTCAGTTCAAATGGAAGGAAGAATCAACATTACTTTGTTGAGTGAGTTGCATGATCTGAAATATTTGGACCTCAGTTACAATGATTTCTATATATCAAAGTTGCATTCCTGAATCTATAAGGTTATTCACCAATTTAAGGTATCTCAACCTCTCTTATTCTCTTATTGTAGGGAGTATTCCACATCAATTAGGAAAGCTTTCCAATTTACAATATATTGATCTGAGTATCAATTCCTTGGAAGGAGGTATCCCTTGACAAATAGGAAATATTTCCAAGTTGCATTACCTTAATCTTGGAGGAAATGATCTTGTTGGAGTGATTCCTCATCAACTTGGGAATCTCTCTATGTTGCACACTTTGCAACTTGGTGGTTATCATTCTAACCTCACAGTAGCCGACAAAAACAATGGTGATGTAGAGGGGATATTTAAACTCCCTTTATTAAAAAAAATCTTAACTTGAGTTATGTGAGTGATGTTGGATATTCTCAGATATGGTTTCACATGATGACTAGTAAACTTTTGCCAAAACTAAGAGAATTGAGACTAAACATGTGGATGTGGCATAGATCTAAACGTTCAAATTCAATATGAATTGTATATATCTTAATAACTCTCCCTACTAAACACAAAGGCTTAGTAGGATAATTGATTCCCATATGCTTATGTATTTGAGATGTGGAACATTTTGATCCAAACCAAAATAAACAATTGTGTGCTTTCTTTCTTTTCTTATTCGTTGTATTTATTATTTGTTAAATTACAATTGAGAATAAATGGATATAAAATGTCATGGTGCATTAGAATATCATAGCCATTAAAAGTAAATGATATCCTTTTGTATAAAAAAAAATTAAATGATGTTTTTTGAGAAATAATTAATTTCTATCATTAGAGTATTGCTTATAAGTTAACATATCTCAAGAGATGATGTTGTGATGCAAGTTCTTTAAAAAAAATTTCTAGAAATAAATAACCATCACTATGTCTATGAATATACATAACTTCATGGAGCAATTATAAGTCTTAAAAATTAGGTGGATTTTCCTAAACATGATTTGTAGTTTATAGCTCAAACATTAGTTAAAATTAACTTTAAAACGAAGAAGTTTGACACGGCTCCCTACCATTATATTGTGGAGAAATTCCCCACTAGTAGCATAAGCCGTCATTAGTTTGATTCCCAGAGAATAACACTCCAAGATTTTGAAAAGAGGTAATAAAAAAATATTTAAAATTTGGGTATTATTTTAATATAGAAAACTTTATAAATAAATTTAAGAATTAAAATATATTTTAAAAATTTATTTTAGAGATTAAATTCAGGTGAGGATTTATTGCGAAAGTAATTACAATTTTTGAATAAAGGCATAATAGTTTAATAGGAAAGAAGAAAAATTGGAGGAAATGAAAGAGGAGGATAATATCTGTCTTTAATTAAAAATATCTAGTAACTTATAAAGTGGAGGGTAATATAGTCATTTAATCCACCTCAGAATTACTATTTCCTCTTCTTCTCTGCCCGACTTCATCTTCATCATCTTCTCTCTTTTATTCCTTCTCACCCGTGATCTCCTCTCTCTCTCTCTCTCTCTCTCTCTCTCTGCGATCAGCGGTTCCGGCGACTTCGAGGGCGTGTTCCGACGACGGCGAGCTCCTCTCTCACAGTCGACACCTGATCCTTGGTCGGGTGAGTTTTCTCTTCTCGTTTCCACTCTTAGTTCCTCCGATTTGAGAGGATTTTGGGTGAGGTCCGATTTGGGGTAAGGGTTCTAGGGATTCCTAAACCAGTAAAAAATGAAGCTCAAGCTTCGATTCAAAGCTTTTCTGAAGTGATTTTGTAAATAGAGGTGGATTTGGTCTGATTTCTTCCCAAAATCATTTTCGTGTACTGTTCACCCGAGCTTTTAGGTCCCATTTTTCGCTCTAAAACTACTCATAAGCTTGATTTATGAATTTAGTTAGAAAGAAAATGTGAACTAATAAATTCCTTTGTGTGTTAATTTTCGGGGATTCTGAAGAATTTGTAATTTTCATCTCTGGTGCTTTGGCTTTATGATGATTTTTATTGGAATGAGTTTAGCATTATGATTTGAGAACTGTGTAGTTCATTTCTGAATTTGTATGCTTAATTCTGATCGAGTATGAAGATTTGGAAATTTCTGTTCTTCCTCCTTACTCTGTTCTGGTCCGGGTTCGGTGATGAGGAAGAGGAGTTAATGATAATTTTGAATTAGTTGATGTGTTGTTTTGAATTCTGGTTAGGAATAAATTTTTATTAGTGGAGTTTGATTTTGTGTTCTATTTGTTCTGTTGGTTCGCATCTCTGTGTCTCCCTCTGTGTTCTGACTTCCTGAGCATGATGAAAGTAGGATGGAATTGGTATTGATTCTTATGTGCATATGAAATGTTGCTTGTTCTTTTATTTTCTTTCTCCCTGTCCTGTTCGGCCTGCTTCAGTGAGGGGAGAGTTTTTCATGGTATTAGGCATGAAGTGGGATTACGCTATGTAATTAAGTACTATGATGATGATTGAAAATTTCCGGCTCCTTATGACTTCGTAAATCATGATGTAGGTAATTGTTCAAGAGACAAGTTTAGAAAAGGAAATGGATAGTTCAAGATATATACATTGACTTTGAAGAAATTGTATAGTGCTTGATTAAAATTGACAAATTGAAGTCCAGAACTAGTTATAAATTTCTGCTTAGGATTGCTAGAGGCTAAACAAAGTGTATAGTTCTTAGTAATAATGTATGTTTTGAGGTTTCAACGTGAGGTATGGATTAAATGTTTAAGCTAGAACTTTGTTTAGAATAGAATGTGCTGTTGTTTAGAACATCTTTGAGGTATAAGAACTGATCAATATTAATATTTTGGAATTACTAAATAATGAACTATTAGTTAAATGGTTAAATTATGCATAGGAATGTTTAGGTAATGATTGGGATTTCTAGGTATCTACGGTGTAAAAAATAAGTGAGAATGCAGTAAGATTGTAAAATCTGGATGCGGGAGGTTATGTGGTCTGAACAGTGTGAAGAGGAATCTAATTGATGGAATGTAATATGGAAGTAAAGAAGTGTCTGCTGTTTTAAATGGATTTAACAGTTTTAAAGGTATTATATGTGTTGGGAATGATCAGATATCTAAGATGTGAGCTAATTGATCAAGGTTTGAGAAGTTATTCTGGTTCAATGAACATTTTCTTAAACTCCTATATTGAGGATTTTAAGTTATTGATTCCATTTAAATAGTTAAGTTATGTATAGGGGCTTTTGTTAAGAAGGGAAGGTTGCACTTTATCAGGAAAGTTGGAATTTTCAGAATTTCATTGGAAGTATAGGTATTGTAGTTTCAAACCTGTTATAGCAGCTGAAATGCTTATGACTATTTCTAATTATGAAATCATGCTTTGAAGTGTCTGGTCCAATAAAAAAGAAAGAAAGAAAGGATGTTCAAATAATCGCATAAAAGGATATATAGATGCTGTAATTTTCTAGTTAATAGTAGGTTTGGTTTTAGGAACTGAAAGATTACTTAGTTAGTGGTTGTAAGCTGCTAAATGCGGAAGTCTGAATTTAAGGAAGTATTTTTAGACCTGAAAGTTTTATTAGAAAGGATGATATTGTTTCTTCTTCTTATTTAAAGTTAGATAAAACTCTGAAATGCTAGATAAAGAAAGAGGTATTGTGTGATATTGGTGTGCTGATGTAAGATAATTAATATTGGGCTATTGATGTTGGGGTTTAATTGTCTTGTGTTAAGATAACTGATTTACAGTCATACATGGGATTATATTTAGTATGAAAACCATAAGCAAACATAGATTTAGCTTGAAGAAGAGATGTTTTTATGTGGCTTTAGTATTTAAATACTTAAGAATTAAGAATAATGGTGTGTACAAGTAAAATGAAGATGATTTTAGTGACTGCATGAACTGATCAAGTCCTAGAGATGATTTCGAATTTTTCCTTTATTACTCTGTTTCATTTTACTGAGAAAGCTTAATAACTCTGATATTAAGTTATGATTATAAAGGCTTTATGGGTAATCTTATAAAAGGGTATAGGTGGTGTTTGGGATTGTATCAATGATTGAGAAATGGCATGTGAACTGGGTAAATGATATTTAGTTTTCTTTTTAATAGTTAAGAGGATGGTTCATGCTGACAATTTTCAGAGCTTAAGTGGGTGCAAGTGGAAAGTTCTTAGACGGTCAAAACATATGTGAAAATATTACAAGAAAGATGAGAAGTATTTGGAAATATATGAGAAAGATACTATTCAGATGTAAATGAAGTTGACAATGAGGATAAAGCACTAACTTGGTGTTAGCAATTGGTTCAAAGTTTTGTATGAGGTTTTAAGGTGCTAAGTAAATTGTTGTAAATGAGTCTTTAGAGGTTTAAACTGAATTTGATTGTAAATGTGGTAGATGATTCTTAAAGCTGAAATTTGTGTTACAGATTTCTAAGGGTTGTTATGTGAAGATTGTAATGTTGAAGGTGAATATTTTCAGGTTATCAAATAGGTAACTTTAAATCATTAAAGGTTTAAGATAGTTTTGGTAAATCATAACCTAGACAAAGAATGTGGTAGTATTAAACATTTAGGATTTGAGAGAGACGTATAGATTAATCTATAGATTAGATTTTAACCCAAGCCTATACATGTATATAAGTTCTGATTTGTGATTTAAGTTCATCAAGATAATAGAGAGGAAATGAGCCTGTTCAGGATTATGTTCTGGTATTCAGGTAGCAGTTTATTTCATAAGAAATTTTATAAAGAGTACTATTACATGCATAAATTTCATAATATCTGTAGCATGTATATATGGTAAGTTTTAAATCCTTAGAGTTCTATTAATGAGTTCTATGTATGATGAGAGTACTCCGAGGCTTAGGTGGCTAGTTGTCCTTTGCCAAAGATCTAATTTGTTATAACCTAATTGTTATAACAAAAAATCTTGCAGGTAGAGGTGCCCTTACTATTTAACGAATATATTGTTATTAGTGGTGGGAAGAGTTTTATGATACACAGTTGTAAGGATAAACTTTATCATTAATGTTTAGGCTTATGATATATTATGCATGATTAATTATGAAATAAAATGCGTTTGAATTGCTGTTTTATAGAGGTGCTGGAAGAAGGTGAGACAGAGGAAATAAGGTAGTATTTTGAAGAGAGCTGGTATGCCTGCAATGTGATGTACTGCTGTAAATAAATATTTTGTTAGAATTACCTAGATATCAGATAACGTTATATATGTGTAGGAATATATATAAGTATAACAAGCAATGAGTTTATGTAGATTTGTATGTATATATTTATATGTATATCGGTTAGAAGCAGAACACTAGCCTATGTAGTATAAAAGGGTCATATATGTATAGGAATATGTATATATATACGTATAACAAGCAACGGGTTTATATAGATCTGTATGTATATGTTTATATGTATATCGGTTAGAAGCAAAATAGTAGCCTATATAGGTAGAAGGGTTATGAGTCAGGATGACCGCAATAGTTTGGTTGTTGATACATTAGAGAGACATGTGTATTTAAGTAATAGAAAAACAGGTATAAAGGGGTTTTCACTCCCCAAACACTATCAATAGGGTTAGGCATGATAAGAAGATTTGAGTTGTTTTAATTTTTTTATAAATCATTTGATTGTAATATAAAGTTTTAAATTGTACAAATTTGTCAGAAAAGCCCATTTAGAGAGAAAGAAAGTTAGTGTTTGAAAAAGTTTTAAATTAGTTGTATTTTTGGGCTTCTGATATTTGAAAAAGTGGTTATGAATTAATTAAAATGTTATAAAATAGTAATATAAAGTTAGGTGTTACAGTTTTGCCAATAAGTTCTTCGATAGGACTTTAGATTTTCCAGTAGCAGTAAGGATTGCCGTTAACTCTGATTTCATCCGGATGATCGACGTGCTTTTTTAGAAAATTTTAATTTAGTTCCATCTTATATTATTATATTTTTTAATTATTAACTTGCTTGTGCCTAGGAAAAATATCCTTGTCTTCACCACATGTCATTTGAAGTTAGAATGTGAGTCAAACATATATAAATCGCCTAAATCTCATCTGAATGGAATAAATTTGATTTTATGAAAAATATTTTAATATATACAAAATTTAAAATCAAATTTAGATATAATGAATGTACTTAGTATCATTAATATGGACTTTGATCATTCTAAAAAGAGTAATGGGCCAGCTCCTTATTTGAATCGGCCTAAAAGAAAATAGGAGAATATAAATAAAGGTGGAAAAAGGGTGTGGAAGTTGTGTATAATTTTGGCTGATGTCTCTCCTCTCTCGAGTCCCTCCACTCTTTAGCCATCGCCATCACTTCTGAGACAGTGGAGTTTCTTCTCTCTTACTCTATGCTTTTTGTTCCGATTTCCTTTCTTGGTGGCATTCTCTTTTCTTTAATTCCGTTGTGGTTGTTTATGTAGCTCCTTAATTTCACCATATGTATAGCATTATTGTTTTATCATCCAAGTACATTTTCAGAGATCATCATACCATATGAGATCTATATGATTTAGACACGTTTAAGTCACTCTATTCATCTTTTTGGTGAGTAGTAAAATCGGTTCCATTCAACTCTTAATTACAATAACCATGTGATTATATTTTATAACTAACTAGGGTAAGTTTGATGCATCTTGTACGTTCTAAATAAAAGAAATAATAGCAATTCTCTGTTACTCTGTCTTTTTTGCTTGGGATGTTAAAAAATATTTTAAGTATACGTTAAATACTTTAATAAAAATATATGGAAATATATTTATTCAATAATTTAATGAAACAATTTATTATATTATAAATTTATAATTAATTATAATAAGAATATAAAAAGAGGGAGGGGAGGGGAAATCAGAAATTTTGGGGGGGGGGGGGGCGTGGAAGGAGGGGGTGTATAGGAGGTTGGAGTTCACAGACATGCCCCCATTGATGCATAAAATATTTGGAAAAAAAAAAAATAACTTCACAAAAGTCGTTCTTACAAAGGATGGTTTGTGTGTATTTTTAAAGACATTCCTGTCAAGAACGATTTTATATGTAGTACTATATGGGTAAATTCTTTTAAATGTGTAGGATATTGATGATTATTTTTTTTTTGTTTATTGCATATATATATATATATATATTTATATCTACCAAGACCTTGTCTCTCGTGCATGTAAACTTATTAAAAGCATAAATAAATAAATTTAAAATGTTAAAGATCTAACGTATATAATTCATAGAATCAATAAAATTTAATACAAAATTAAAAATTAATTTATAAAATATTTATTCTCAACCATTCATTTTTATTAAAGGGTAGGTATGAGAGAAAAGGAGAGATAGTGCACTACTTCCGTCCAAATGAAACAGGACCATTAACATGTTCAGTGCTGTTATCCTACAATGCAGGTAAAATTGATAGCAACGCAACACCACAACTTTGCAAGTCTATAGTCAAGTCAATAAACTTAGCAATTTAAGTACTCAAAAATAATAGCAACGCAGCACCACAACTTTGCAAATCTATAGTCAAGTCAATAAACTTGGCAATTTTAGTACGCAAAAATGATAGCAACTCTTCATTTTTTTAAGTCAATGGACTTGGACATTAATAATGTCACTTCATGAAAATGTGTGTCTTTTCATCACTAACATTACCCAACTTCTACTAAGTCCAAATATATACCCTCCAATGGGAACTTTGTGAGTCTTTTTAGTCTAATATCCTCCCTATCCTATGTATAAGTAACAATTAATCAAATCAAGTAGAAATGTTAGTTAAAATTATTAACAACAATAAATATGTAAGAGATGTATTTTTTTAAAAAATATATTTATAAAGATGAAAAGACAAGGGAGAATGAATAATAAAAAAAAGAGATGAGATGATCATAATTAATTACAGGGCGCCAAAACACATGGACTTTAGTAATTTATATATGGATTAATGTGAAAATTTGTCCTCAAGGTTTTGTCGGGAGTTATTTTATCCTTGAAGTTTTTAAGATTCAAAACTGCCTCAAAAGTTTTAAATGGAGCAATTTTACTCCTTACTTTTAAAATATTAATTGTCAGTGTCAATTTATTAACAATCAATATTGGTATTTTAATGGTAAAGAACAAAATTGTTACATACTGAAACTTCTAATGTAATTTTGAAACAAAAAAGAAAACTTTCAAAAAAAAAAAAAACCCGTTAACGAAAAATTTCTGGAGCAAATTTTCACCTTAATTTTTTATATCCTTTTTTCTTTCAGGATCCGACGCAGTTTAAATCAAAACGGGTAATGGGGCTATGAATTTACTTTTTTAATTTAATTTCTTGAATTTTTTTACGGAGCAGATTAAAGGGCCATGAAATAAAGTATGGTCTTAAGAAAATCAAGATCCAACTTTAAAGTTTGATTGTATGACATTTATAAAATATATTCACGGAAAAATGAGATGCTGTTAAAAGTTTATATGTTTTTAAATAGCGTAACATGAAATAAGATATGGTTCATTTTTAAAATTCTTTTTTTCAAAGTCTGTAAAAAATTGATCCTTTGAGCGATTATGTTTTTTTAAATGCCTAGAATGTGTGTGTGTGTGTGCAGAGACAGTATTCTCTTCTCTTGATAAAGAGTTTATTTACTTGTACAATTTTTTGTCATTCATTTGTATTCATTTGTGTGTGTGTGTGTGAGGCTTATATAAAATCAAAACATATTTTGGATAACTCAAGTTAGCATGAGCGGTATAGACTCTTGTATCTCAAATTAATAGTTGGAATTTGGGGATTTGATTCTAAACTCTTGTACATATAACAATTGTTGTTTGAAAAGTTCTACTTTTAACTCTCAATACTCTTAAGGGAGATTAATCTTGAAAAATTCACACTAAAGTCCCCCCGAATAAAATAATACATAAAAAATCTCATAACTTTTTCAACCAATTATATAAAACTATGAGACCTCAATCTGCGACAAAAAAATAGATAATCACCATAAGTTCCTATTAGTATACTCACTTGTAAATCTCCTCACTGTGTTAGAATTGTCAAACAATCATCTCTGTGGAAAAATTTCAATTAACAAAAATTGAAAAATTTGTCAAACAATCCCCTCAGTTGCAGAGTTTTAATGCAACATCTTATTGAAAAAATCCCCTAATCTTTGTGGATTGCCACTTAACAAAAATTGTCCAGATGACAAGACATCTTGGAACATGCGTGATGGAATATATATTTGGCCTTGTTTTGAGGCAAAAGGAGGAAGATTTTAGTTGACTCATTATTTTATATTATAATAGCCATAAAGCTTACGTCGAAATTTCCCCATTCAGATTCTCTTCACTATAAAATTCAAAGTCACTCTGAAAAAGGATCAAAGCTCATGTGGAAAATTTGCTAAATAACGACAACCATAGTGATGGAAGTGGTTTTGATAATTGAAAATAAGTGAACTTATTATATAAACGTGTCAAGAAACTGCTAGGAAATTAAATAGTTCGTGTGTTGTTATCAATCCATTTTGTTTTTCTTGGAGATGTATTTTCTTTGATTGAATGTTGTTCAGTACACACTTGCAAGCCTAAATAATGAAACCAATTGACCAAGGCATTTCTTCATGACAGGTACCATAATTATACTACAAATTGTAAGGACCGGCCCTTAAGTTTTGTGTTTGTTTTTAACAATGCCCCAAGCTTGCAATATAATGAAAGCTTGCAAATTAGAATGTGCACAAACAATCTAACTTAATCAGTTAATCACTTAATTGTGTAAAAATTAACATACTCTCTCATGCTGTAACTAACCTTGTTTTTTAACTTTTATTTCTAGTTTTATTTACTCGATCATTCTGTGACTCTTATATTCATCCATTTGGATAATTCATCGTTATTTCTAACCTATTAAACTATTTTCATGGGTGATTAAATCATTTTTAAAAGGAGTGAATAAATTTATTTTATGTGAATTTTCCTCTTCTCTTCAATTTTTATCTATCTTTACGTTAACATTGCCGCTAGATGATTATAACGATCTGTCATATTCGCACGTGTGCTTAATTAGAAACGCGTTTCCCGCTAACTAGAAAAAACTGGAGCCTTTATCACGCAAAATTGCTTTTTAGAGACTTTGAGTGAAAACACGAAAGGTTGAGTGCATAATATTGAAGTGTAGCCCCCACAATAAACTCTATAAATATGACTATCCATTTCCCATGCCTCATATCTCCGCAGCATAAGTAGATAAAGAGAAAGAAATCACAGTTATCAACAATTCTCTCTATAGTTTTACTTTTGAGCTTGTAACTGAAGATATTTCGTCACAGTGATGGGCTTTTTGTTGAAATATTTCTATGCATTGTTGTTGACATTGCTGTTTCTGTTGCATACAAGACTTGGTGTGGCCAGTAATGGGGAAGCAAGGAAGATGTGCATAGAGAGGGAGAAGAAAGCTCTTCTCTCATTCAAACAAGGCATCGATGCAGACTATGAAATGTTGTCCACATGGAGGGAGGGAGATGATGAAGATTGTTGCACCTGGAACGGAGTTTATTGCAGCAAGCAAACAGGTCATGTTCAAATCCTTGATCTTCACGGTTCACCTTCACTTCGAATGGAAGGTAAAATCAATATTACTTTGTTGAGTGAGTTGCATGATCTGGAACATTTGAACCTCAGTTGCAATGATTTCTATTCAAGCGAAATCCCTGAGTCCATAAATTTATTCACCAAATTAAGGTATCTCAACCTCCATTATTCTTTTTTTGTTGGGAGTATTCCCAATCAATTAGGAGAGCTTTCAAATTTACTATACATAGATATGGGTAGCAATGAATTGGAAGGAGGCATCCCTTGGCAAATAGGAAATCTTTCCAAGTTGCTTTACCTTAATCTTGGTTCTAATAATCTTGTTGGAGTGATTCCTTATCAACTTGGGAATCTCTCCATGTTACACACTTTGCAACTTGGTTATAATTTTAACCTCACACTTACCGACAGAAACAATCGTGATGTAGAATGGATTTCTAAGCTCTCTTTATTAATAAATCTTGACTTGAGTTATGTGAGTGATGTTGGCTACTCTCAAATATGGATGCCGATTATGAGTGGTAAACTTTTCCCAAAACTAAAAGAATTGAGTCTATGTGGATGTGGCATTTCTTATGCCCATAACCTTCCTCTCTCTGCTTCTCCTTCCAACTATTCTACTTCTCTTGTCACCCTTGATCTCTCTGGTAATAACTTGAATAACCCATCGTTATTTCAATGGCTCTTCAATTTCAGCTCCACCAGCCTTAAAGAACTTTTTCTGGAATATTCCAATCTTTCCACCGATAACCTTTACCATCTATTTTCTCATCCTCATTTTCCTTCCCTCACCGCTCTTTCTCTCACTGATAATATCTTGACGTCAGCAACGACCTTGGACTTTGGCTCCAATAGTCTTCAAGAGCTTTATTTACGCGACTGTGGCCTTTCATCAAATAGCCTCATCTTTACTTCTCTCAATCCCAACCTTACTTCTCTTGTCCATCTTGATCTGTCTAATAATCAGTTGACATCATCATCCATATTCGATTGGATTTCCAACTTCACCTTCAATCTTCATGAACTATACCTCTCGGGTAACTTGCTCAGCGGTTCCATTCCAGATGGTTTTGGAAACTTAATGAACTCTCTAGAAGTTCTCGCTCTTGACTCGAATAATCTCCAAGGTGAAGTCCCGACATCACTAGGGAATATCTGCACATTGAAGAGCTTAACCCTTGGCTACAATAACTTGAGTGGGGACCTTCGAAGTTTCATTTCTAATGCATCAAGCTGCAATATACATCCATTACAGAGTTTGGATTTGGGAAGTAATCGATTGACGGGCATCTCACCTCATCTTTCGGTTTTTCCCTTTCTGCAACTTTTGAATCTCTATGATAACCAACTAGAAGGAAAAATACCTGAAAGCATCGGATTGATGTCTCGATTGGAATATTTGTTTTTGGATGGGAATAATCTGAGAGGTGTAATCACCGAATCTCATTTTAAAAATCTTTCTAATTTGTTGTATTTATCACTTCATGGCAATCCATTGACCTTGGAAATTAGCACCAGTTGGAATCCTCCTTTTCAATTACGATCTATGGATATGGCTTCTTGCAAGATAGGTCCTAATTTTCCAACGTGGCTTCGTAATCAACATCACTTGTATTCTTTGGATATTTCTGATGGGAAGCTTTCAGGTTTTATACCAGAATGGTTTTGGTCACTATCAGAAGATAGTGAACGTGTGAACATCTCATTCAATAATTTTGTCGGTAGAATTCCAAATTTACCACTCAAGCTTAATCAAATGCCAATAATAGATTTGACTTCAAACAATTTTGAAGGCACAGTTCCGTCATTTTTTGGGCAAGCATCAGAACTTCATCTTTCCAAAAATAACTTCTCAAATTTGATTCCACTTGTATGTGGCCAAACTAAAGATGGAGACGTTGTCATTTTAGACCTATCGAACAATCAATTAAAGGGGCACCTACCAAATTGTTGGAGTCAATTAAGCTCGTTAGAGTTTGTTGATTTGAGCAACAATAATTTGTCAGGAGAGATCCCATCCTCTATAGGACATCTTGTGAATATGCAGGCATTGGTTTTCAAAAGCAATAGCTTGACCGGAGAACTTCCTTCCTCTTTAGTGAACTGCTCCAACTTATTATTGTTGGACATGTCAGAGAATAAGTTGTCAGGTTCAATACCATCATGGATTGGAGAAAGCCTTTGGCAACTAGAAGTTCTAAGCCTACGGATGAACCATTTTAATGGCAGTCTACCTGTGCATCTTTGTCACTTAACACAGATTCGCCTCTTGGATCTCTCTCATAACAAGTTATCCAATGAAATCCCATCCTGTCTTCAAAATTTTACTGATATGGCACAAAAGCAAATCAACTTAACTGGTGCTAGTTACCATTGGTATACGCTAAACAGGAGCTCAAGTTCCGAAACTCAACTTTTTGAATTCTTTATTACTTTGATGTGGAAAGGTGAGGATCACATGTTTAAGAGGCCTGAATTCTTTCTTAAAAGCATTGATCTCTCTAACAATGTTTTAATAGGAGAAATACCAAAAGGACTTGTCTCTTTGTTGGGATTAGTTTCCCTAAATTTATCAAGAAACCAGCTAAGTGGAGAGATACCTATGAACATTGGGAATTTGGAATCACTCGAATTTCTCGACTTGTCAAAAAACAAATTATTAGGCCCAATTCCTCCAAGTCTTGTTCAAATTGATCGTCTCAGTGTATTGGACTTGTCAAACAATAATCTCTCAGGGAAAATCCCCACAGGAACCCAGTTGCAAAGCTTTAATGCCTCATCATTTGAAGGAAACCTTGATCTTTGTGGATTGCCACTTGACAAAATGTGCCCAGAAAATAACATGCCTCCACCTCAAGAAGCTCATCATGATGGAGAAGAAGAGGCCTCATTTTTGTGTCAAGGATTTTACTTGAGCATGGGATTGGGATTCTTTGTTGGATTCTGGGCCTTTGTTGGGCCGTTGCTATTCAATCAAAATTCAAGACAGGCCTACTATAGGTTCGTGAGCATAGTAACAGACAAAGTCTCTGTCATGTTTGCAATTTATGTGGTCAAATACCTTACCATCAGAGACTAGCCACCACAAGGTAATTATTTATTTTCCCTTGCAGTTTTTACTCCCATCCATCTGTTATTTATAATAACCATGTGATAGTAAGTTACTAGAATCTATGCTAATATGAACAGACATTTCAACTTAGTAATGATGTTCAAATGAAAAAAAAAAACGCACTATAAGATAACAACAATGATCAATCCTATTTATGGAATTACTTGGTAATATGCTTTACATGCTACTCTTTTTCCTACAGGATCTGTATACTCCTTCAGTACATTGGCATCGGATGAGCTTATGATCCAAGTAATGATGGTTTGTTAGAAGAATTTATGTTATGCTTTGAAATATACTGTATTTAAAATAATCTTCTAGCATTTAATTGAACTAGTTATGTTTTGCTTATTGCCTTTTAAATTAGTAATCTTTTCTGATGTATACCTATAGGGAATAGCTTGATGCTTGTGTGATTGCCCTGTTCAATGATTGTATCTGTTCTCAACCAAAAAATGTCTGGGGGCACTATCGCCGTTCATATTAACTTTATTTACTTAGTTGATGACCACACACACATGTTGGCATAATTCAAAATACAACTCTAACTAACGCTTGAAGTTTTGAATTTTGAAAATGATTTTTTTTTTTGAATTTTTTGTACAAATATATTATTGGCTTTGTATTAATGGATATGATTATCTGTAGCTATTGATCAAATAATTCTGCTTGAGAACAGAATCTGAAGTCCATGATTCCAAAGAGTATAATTTATATATTGATTTGATCGCGTTAATTCAAAATGCAGAGCATTGGAGATATTTTTTGATAGATGACAAATCTGTGCATCCAAAGGAAGTTCGAGTCCAACAGTTATGGGTTGAAATTGAAGCTATATATTCATATCATTTCAAGGAACGGATATATAGAACATGGAAAAGGTCAAAGCCATCATGTTTTAATGTGTAGATTGTTTTGAGTGTGTTCTCTCTTTGACTTGAGATATCTCTTCCTCTGCTTAAACCGCATATGTTCTTCTATCATAATTTTAAGGGTCTTATGACGGGAAAAACTTCCGCGAGAAAAGTTGTAAAAACTGGAGGATTGTATTTATAGTTTTAGGAAGCTTAAAAAAACAAAAAACGGAACCGGTGAAGATTAAACTTGCTAACAGATTGTACTTAGTAAACAAGAGTCTATGTTTGGGTTGCTTGGTATATTTTGTCAATTGCCAACTATAATGAAAGCCCTTGCTTTGTGCTTGGGGATTAGACTGGAAAACACTTTGTTCTAAACCAGAATAAATGATCGTGTAGTTTTTCTATCTTCTTTCACTTTTTTCTTTGATTTTTTACATATTGTCTCAAAATAAAATGATGTTTTATATCATCTCATGCAATAATAATAAAAACAGAAAAATAATTGTGATATAATTAAATTCTTATTTAAGACAACTCAAGGATTGATAATGCACTGATGTAGGTTCTTTAAGGATATTTTTCGAAAATACACGACCATCACTCTTAAGCATAAATACCTCTATAGACTAATTATCATTACTGAGAAAAATATGATACTTAGCTTTGTGATACATGCAAGACAAAATGGGAAATGAGCTGCCTTTTGAAGGGTGCAAGGACGGATCGGATAAATGGAGTTCAGTGGAATTAATATTTTCACATGCGGACCACAAGAAAGGAAATGGAATTTTTTGAAGGGTTAGTGGTCTATTTTACGCTGAAAGTTTTTATTCAGGAACTACTTTACTTCAAAAAAAATTTTTAGGTTTAAAATTGCTTTGAAAGTTTCAAAACGTAGTATTATTGCTTTTATACTCTATGCCGTTAAAAAAATCACTTTAATTGTTATTTTCATGGTAAAGGACAAAATTGGATAAAAAATACTTCCGGAACAAAATAGATCCTTAACCTTTTTTTATCAAAATAAAAAAGGAAATGAAGTTGGAGGCAACTAGAGTGCTCCACCACTTTGAGGGACTTAATCACTTGACATGTGTACTATGGAACATGAAGAAAAGGGCGCTTTAGATTCATTCACGGGCAAGTTTTCATTCGGCCACACTCACTTCACTTCTGCTCCTTCAATCCTGTCCCTCCACTTTTTTGATGCAATGTGGAGAGCATATTTCTAACTCGTTGAAGCTATTTCAAGAACCATGAGCAGCCACATTCTTCTCCAAGATATTAGCCAACGCCTGAGTCATTGAACTTCAAGAGAGTTTGTTCGATTGTTTCTTTCTAAATTTGGATTCATCTTGACTCTGTTATGAACTTGTGGGTGTGAGTTTAAGATTTCTCTTTTTTGCAATTCTTAATGATTGTTGGATAAGGATTTTGGTTTGCTATGTGTTTGTGTCTAATGCTATCTGATTTGGAGTGGATCTGGTGATGTTGTTTGATTTAATTAAGTCAAACATCGTGACCAAATTGATTGATTTGTAATGAGTATTGTTCAATACTCATCTAGGAGTTCTAAACATATATCATTCCTCCAATCTCTGAAAGCAAGATAAGTATCTTCTCTTCGTATTAACTCTATTAAATAGTTATGACAATTAAGGTTGGGCTAAACTCTAGAAGTTCATCTCATTTATAAATTCTTTACCAAAACCAAATATGATTCTTTTTTAAATCTAAAAAGAAATCCATAAAAAGTAGTTAATATGATAGATGATAATCAAGAAATCTGATTTCAACAAATTTTCCGTTTTCTTTAATTTGTAAAAGCACTCTCTAAACTGAAATCCAAGGTCTCTTGGCTCCTCAAGAGATTGACTTAGGCAAGTCCTTAAGAAAACCACACTTAAAAGGTTAGTCGATGCGGTTAGAAAGCTTAAGACCTCATAAGGCCTTGTACAGTTGGTCAACTCTCAATGAAAGCAAAATTGAAACGAATAAAGACCTTGGACAACTATACCACAAAAGCGAGTGGTCAGACTTAGAGAGATTGAGACCTTATAAGCCCCATCTTTAAGGTTACCTTCCCAATGAGGAACTCATGCATGAATCCCACATTGAGAAGCATAGCTAGGGAAGTGCAATTTCTAAGTTTAAGGAGCTCCCTTCCTAATATGTCACATCTTTTGGGATTGGACTTTTCCTTTTAACTTGTGCATATAACATTGGTCCTTTTGTTGAGAAATCAGTGTCATAAAAAAGGATATAACCAAGCAGGGTTCTAGCTGGCAAGAGGCTTAACTGACGAGAGGTGGAGTGATGATCTACAGTGAGTAGAGCCACTGAGGACATCAACTCTCAAACATTTGTAGAAATTAGCATTGTTGTCAGCATTTCGTATAGTCACAGCATGGGTTAAACCTACACAAGTAACCATTTGTCAAAGAAATGTTTTGAATACTAAACATGCAGAACAAATATCTTCACAAGCAGACCAAAATCTAGCATGTTCATGCATTTTTCAACCATAACTGGCTATCAATAAAATTTGACAACCAGTTCAACAAAATCACAGGACAAAATTGATGTATAAATCAAAACAAATATTAAAGAATTCCAATTAGCATTAATGTTAGGATTGGATATAATGAGTAAGTTGGGAGAACAATGTTATTAGCCTATATATAGATGAGTATTCAATTGTGTAAGTAGACTATTAAGATGGATTAGTGCGATAGTACAATACTTCTTCTCTTCTTCCTTCCCCTATTCCCTCTCGTTTTCCCTTCTATATCAACAAAAATCTTCAAACATTAAACCAGACCTTTACAAGACACAACCTTCCCCTATTCCCTCTCGTTTTCACTTCTATATCAAACAAAAATCTTCAAACATTAAACCAGACCTTTACAAGACACATCGGATGAAGGAAAATTAATTCAGGTACCTTCATAAGACAAATTAAGCGGAGCAAATACAAGCTGCCACGTGTCACGCCACGTCTGCACAAAAGAAGACCGTTAGTGCTACAGCGTTGGCCAATATGCTCAATTTAAAAATTTTATTGGCATACAAGAACTTTCAAAAACATAATTGTGCCAAATGCTCCAAGACCAATACTTTATTAACCAAAATGCACCTTAACCCTTTTAAAAAACACTTTGACAAACACATAAAATAATTAGGTTATATGCAAGAGGAAATCTCTGGAATAGTAGTTTCTAGTAAAGAATCCTCTTTCAGCAAAGCTAACACCTATGCACCTCCATCAGCAGAGATAAGTGGCACAACATTCACCCAAAAGTATAGCTAACATGGTACTTTCAACTCTATTATTAGAAAATCTAGTCCAGTGTTGGCTTTTATAGTTATTTCATTTACAACTCACCCAAAATCAAGATGCTCATGGAGAGCTTGCAAAATTGGATCAACATTATATATTTCCAAAAGGTGGAGGAATTGTCTTGCGTTTAATTTCATCTCTTTAGAAACCCATCAAAATTATATTCATCCAGGCACCACCTTGCATTGAGATCAGAAATCTCACAACCAAAATTAATGTTTAATTTAAATAACTTGCTATTGACTAAAATATAGAAGAAAACCTTGGGAGCAAATATTGGCAAAACCATATCAACAAATTCTGCAAAGATGGAGTTTACCTTCCAATATTCATAGTACATCGAATGATAACCCCATGACCCCGAATGGAAGTATTGACTTTAAGTCCCATCAAACATGTTCAGTCTATCCAATGTATTATTTGATGCAAGGCTACATTCATCTGAAGGTAAAAATAAAATCTCAGCGAAAAACAACAGTCAAGATATATTGGCAAAGAACTGTGAAGGTTACAGTGGAGAGAAATTGACTCTTATATTATTCATAGAATAAGATCCTAGATATATACAGATTAACCTAGGGTCTGGCCGATTAATGAGGCCAGGTAATCAGGAGAAACAAATCAGGTAAAATAGGAAAATACAATCAGCAATTAATTACAAAAGAATCAACTAATCCCTATAATCTGGGATCTAATTAATTAATATAATTTCGGATCTGATTCCACAAACTGAAAGAACAAAAATAACATTACAAGAAGACCTCACTTATATATGTACAATACCCATCAAAACAAGCAGACCTAGTTCATGGGCTATATCAAATAAAGACTAAAGTTTGTCAGGGGTTCAAAACCGGCTGCTAGGTACAAAGAAATTTGTAATACAGTACCTGCACAATACAGAATGATGGATAATTTCAGGAAACAAATTATCAGCACCCCATGAAACAAAATATACAGGAAAACACCCCAAAACTGGCTTTATTTTGACGGCCCAGTCTAAACTAATTTAGTGGTGGGAAAACAAACCGTTGCTGCAGACCAAAATTTCCTCAAATGTTAGTGGTCGGAAAACAAACCATTCCAATGAATGCACTCTCATAAACAAGTCAGATTGTAATGAGATTTATGTTTGGATTAGTTGTGAAAAAAATGGCTTATAAGTGACTTATTTTCCACAAGTCAGATTGTGTATGTTTAGGTTAGTTGTGATTAGATGTGAAAAATAAGTCAGAGTTTGTGGGCCCCGCCTTATAAGTGATTTATAAATAAAAAATAAGTTGTTTTAAACAGCTTATAGCTTATTTTGACTTATAAGCTATAAGTTACTTATAAGTCAAATTAACAATAAGTCAAAACAAACATACAAAATAAGCTACTAACAAAATAAGTTACTTTTGCCCCAAAATAAGTACGTATTTCTTGGAAATAAGTCAATCCAAACATGCTCGATGGTCACTTGGTGCCTCAGTTTAAACTATATGGGATTAATGGACACAAAACACAGTAGCCCAAAATTTAGCAAGCATTGTTATTTTTTCCCATATTATTTTGTTAAAAATAATAAAATTAGGCATGTAAACAATTTTATCTTCAAACACCAAAAGAATAACTAAACTAGTGTGTAATAAATATACATATATTTAAAAAAATATCATTATAGCTCGCATTTTGTTGGCTATATTCCATGCCATACAAGCCAGCTTACAGGATGGGCTATTTAGTCCTTTTTACCCATTTATAAGATCGAATCATGGAGGTCAGAAAAGTTAAACAGGACCTATATTTACTGGCCCAACCTGTATTTTATGTCATATAGATTTTATAGGCTATACAGATCAGCTCACAGGGTCAAGCATGTTCTATACTGTTACTACTCAATCCCCCAAAATGTGCCGAGGGGCTTGAAATGATTTTTCTAAATGGCAACGGTGGAAGTAAAATTATTAAAAAAAAGTAATCACTACCAGTTTGACATGTTATAGATAAATACTTTTCCTTTATGCCAACAAAGAAAGTACATGAATAATTTCCTATCAGAGCCACCATTGGAATGGGGACGTCTGCATGCTTTCAAATTAGAAGCTACACTTGCCTTAGTTCAATTTTTCCCCTCAAGCAATCAATATGGTAAAAGAATTGAAAAATTTCTTTTTTTCTTATGGAAAAAAAACATTTTTATAAAAAGAGACTTAAAACAATTTATTCTTGGACGTTCTAGCATTCATGGTAAAAACACAGTTTAGTATGATCTGGGTGCTGGGTCAATGACTCAGACCAAGACCAAGAAAGGAACCATTAAATGACCACATATCACAATAAAGAAAAGGAAAGGATGCTCACCGGACTCAATACACATGTAACTCATATTCTAAGTGAATTAGGTCTCGTCAGCCGTGGATGATTGAAGACATACCTTTCCTGAAATGAGAAGAACAAGAATCTAAAGTTTACCGGAGTCACAAACAGTTCTGCATCATGCTATGAGATCTGAGACTTTACAAAGGTTTGCATGATAGGCTACCTGAATTCATTATGTTTCTCATTTCCTCCTTTTCTATTAACTTGCAAGGATGGAGAAATTATTACTATACCTCTTCTGACTGATCATAGTGTAGACCATTAGAAGGAATTTCACCCTCAGCCTGCACAGAGTACTCAATCCAAGTAGGAATTGAATCCTTAAAGCCAGAGTGAGCATCCGTGTGGATCTAGACGTAAACAATTCGGATATAAAATATTCAGTCAAAAATATGTCATGAACATAGGTGGCAAACATTCAAGTAGACATTACTTGCATTCTATCGGGAAGAAAAATTACCTTCACCCGAGAATTGTTAGGACTTGATGGTGAACCACACACCATACTAATTCTGATTGGACCAAAACAGCACACAACAAATTTTGATAAGATTTAAATTCGACTATTGTGTCCTTATCATGCTTTCAGAAGCTTAGGGTTTGCAATAAACACATTAATCAAATAGAACGATCACCACTTTAAAAAGGAAACCCAGCTCTTCATCCAATATATTTTTTGGGCACACAAAAATATGAAGCACTTTCCAATTTCAAGTGCCCACTAACACGAATTTCCAATGCCTACTGGCACCAACAGGTAAGCAATAGCAGCAACCTTGAATAATGGGCGCAAACACATTAGTGAGAATGGAGTCAACATAATATAACAAAGGTCAAATCTGTAATTAGAATGAAATTGTTTTGTAAAAAGTCAAATATAATTAAGAGGACAATTGCAGTCAATCACATAGCTGGTCTAAGGGAGTAAATAGTGGTGATTCTAGAGAATCAGACTAGCTTCAGTGTTGCTTGTGCCTAAAGTCTAAGTCACTTTTGGTGCACTGTGTGTGTTGCAATCATCTTAGAGTTGGAGAATATACATTGTTTTTGTTCTCATTAACTAGGAACTCTCAAAACGAGGGGGTTTTACCTTAGATAAAACTACCATGACCAGATGCCCCAATTTCTGATAATTTTGATAGTGTTCTCCTAGTTTCAAACTCCCAACCACCAATATGCATCCCCCACCCCCCACAATAACCGATGAGAAATACAAATCAATTTTGACTCAACAAAGTTGAAGCTTCATAGAGAGAACTGTTGCAAGTACAAGGAACATACAAAACCGGAAAATAGTCTAGCCATTCTGCCACTAATCTATAATTTTAATATATTATTTTTAATTAGTTTTTTAGTTGGGGAAAAACTTCATTCAACAAGCATGAACTTTAAACAAGTCTACGATGACATACATACATGCGTCATCACATCTCAATTAGGATTCCAGTTAATAAAGTCTCCAATCAGCGAGGCTGACTGAAAAAATACCAATAATATTCAAAATAAAGAGACTGATACAGTGTTATTCTCATAATTTACAGAGACAAATGCATGACAACTAAAACCATATTTCTTATTCAGAATTCAGACATAATTTGAAGGAAAAGAGAATGAGGGAAAATGAAGAAACCATCATCATGAAAAGTAAACCCACACATCTCCAGGAAGATCTTGTATTTTGCCTTCCATTTGAGTGCTTAATTTTGTTTATCTCTTGATATAAGCATTGGCTCGCTCCTTCAGAAGAGAGCACGGTGCAACCATGCAACTAAGAAAACAACATGAATTTTCAAACATTTTCTAAAAGGTAAGTTTGAAGTTAGGAGAATGAAGAAGAAGAAAAGAGAAATAAAATTTCCCTTTTGACAATACCTTTAATTTATTTTCTGTCCACTGCCAGGTGGAGGAATAGTCTGGGGTTCAACTTCAACTCTTCAAACTTTATTTCCGAAGTTGCAGAAATTGAGACCATTATTTTCAGCTATGCATTGAAGAATTGGCATCAACATTTTCAATTAACGACTGAACAAAACCTCACAGGCGGTCAACACCTTGACATGTAACCAGTAGCTGCTGCTTCATCATACCTAAGATCCATCAAAATCTGGATGGCCTAATATAAGCATTAATGAACACTTACAAGAAAGAAACATAATACTTATGCCAATGATCTAGCAGGCTATGGAAATACAGGAAAAATACACAACCCGTCTTTCCCACATCTACTTACATGAACCATAGAATTTAAATTTTGTTAAATTGAAAAGATGTTAAGTATGGATGATGAGCTCATGTTTATGTAACAAGCACAACTCTTTAGAAAAGCATACCTTAATTGTTAGCCTATGGAGTTGGAAAGTCTAAGACATTAATGCCCCTACTTCAATGTAGCATACGTAAATGCTTGTGCCAATGATCTAGCAGGCATGCAAAAGGAAACATAGGAAAGGTACACAACCGATCATTCCCTCATGCACTTGAATAAAGCACAGAATTTTAATTATGAATGTTGTGATAATGTAAATGTAGCAAACTCAAGTCTTTGGGAAAACCACACCTCAAAAGTTAGCCAGTGGATTTACAGAGCTTAAGACCTTATAAGGCACCTACTTTTATGTAAACTTCCCAACGTGACACTCATGAAAATACACCTCGCTAGAGATCCTATGAATAGGAGGCTCCACACTCCGGCACTTCATTTGGCCTCATGTCGTCATCCCCTACAATCAAAATGCTCTATAGGTAGCCCCTTCAATTGGCCAACTCTCATTTGTTTTTCAATCAAAAAGGCCTATCATAAATGTTGACAACCAGTTTCGAAAGATCAAAAGGCAAAATCTTCAAATATATCAAACTAATGGATGAAGGAAAACTAACCAATGAACTTTATAAGGCATACAGGGCAGAGCAACGGAAATGGATTATTTGTGCAGATACAACTTGGAGAAACAAAACTCAAGTGGCAGAAAAATAGAGCCAGGATAAAGTCTTTACTTTATAATAAGTCCTGGGATAAGATAAATGAGACAGTAATATAAAATATCAAGGGAATGTCGCTAGTACCTTACACTTAACTAAGTTACACTTCACAAACAGAGGTCAGATCTTAATTGAACCAATTTTGTGTGTTGCTGCAAATATAGAAAAGGGTGAAGGTGCAAAAATACCACTCATAAATTGTCACATGTGCAGCTGGCACCATAATAAAACACGTGTACAAAAATACTACTCGTAATTTTGAAAATGGTGCAAAATTTTTTTCTGTCAAAAAGTGTTAACGGAGGTTAAGTTGAGTTGTGGGTCCCACAAAATTTTTCTACATAACGATTTAACAGCAGTTAAGCATTTTAACGGAAAAACAATTGTGCATTATTTTTAAATTACGTGCGGTATTTTTGCACCCGATGTTCTATTATGGCGCCAGCTACACATGTAACAATTTACGAGTAGTATTTTTGCACCTTTACCCTAAAGAAAACCACAAAACACACAAAAGAAGGCACCAATTTTTGAAAAGATATTGAGAAACGCTAAAGGATATCTCTGCAAGAGTATATTTTGATAGAGAATCTCATTTCAAAGAACTGCTAACACCTATGGACCTCAATTAGCAATGATGAGTGTAAAAAATCACATTCATCTTTCTTTGTTTATGCCCCAAACAATAGTGTAAACAAGTTTGAAAGTATAACATACTTGATAGTTAAAACTCTGTTATTAGAACTTGTAGTCCAATGGTGGCCTTGATAAATATTTCATTTATGATTTAAAAACCAAAGGTATAAAGTTAGCCCACCCGAAATCAAGATGCTCATGGTGAGCTTGCAAAATTGGATAAGTATCATACATTATCTGTCTAGTGCTAGGTGGAGAATAGTATGGGATTCAAATTCAACTCTTTTAAGTTTTATTTCTGTACATGCAAAAACTGAGACCATTATTACAACTATGCATTGGATCAACATCTACAGATAACGAGTGAACAGAACTGTTAGGAAATTAATACATTTGAATCAGATCAAATCTCTATCAATCAGGGATTATGATTAGGAGCATCTCATTAATTGTCATTAAATATTGAGGCTTCTCTCCTCTTGTATATATACTCTATTGTACATATCAATAGACAAATGATTCAGATCATTTTTTGGATTCTCTAGTTTATATGGTATCAGAGCGGGAAATTTTTTTTAGGGTTTTTGGCGCAACTTTTTGTCTGGCCATTATTGTTCATCGAAGTGAACATTACCGTCGACCTTTGGGTGACTTTGAGGAGTGTTACGGGGGATCTTTTTGTATCACTGCCCAGACAGTACTTTTCCCCTCTTTCCGATAGGTCGTTCCCCGTCATCGGCGTCGAGGTACGGCAGCGCGCGGGCGGCGTATGGTTTTCACAGGCTTCGGAGCTTCTTCACAACGGTGGTGCATGACGGCATTTGAAGCAACCTTTTCGGCGGCGCTTTAGTTTTCCGTCTTCATTTCTTTGAGGTAATATATCTACTAAGAGGGATAATGGAAAAGTATCGAAGTAGAAAAAGAGACTTACATATGGTTTTTATTGACTTAGAAAAGGCGTATGATCGCGTGCCAAGAGATTTACTTTGGAAAGCTTTGGAAAAGAAAGGAGTATGTGTTGCTTATATTAAAGTTATACAGGATATGTATGATGGGGTGTTGACTAAGGTTAGAACGCCGGGAGGTGAGACAAAAGACTTCCCTATAAGAATTGGCTTACATCAGGGATCAGCTTTGAGCCCATATTTGTTTAACTTAGTGGTAGATGCTCTAACTGAGCCTATAGAAGAAGAGGTCCCTAAGTGCATGCTTTTTGCTGATGATATAGTCCTTTTGGCCGAATCAAGAGAGGAGATTAATGATAAATTAGAGATATGGAGAAACACGTTGGAGTCGAAGGGTTTCCGTTTAAGTAGGAGTAAGACAGAATATATGCATTGCAATTTTGCAAATAAACAAGTTAGAGGTGATTTGGAGGTTAAACTGGGAGAGCAAACAATCCCTCAAGTGACAAAGTTTAGGTATTTGGGATCAATTATAAGACAAGATGGTGAGATTGATGACGATGTCAATCATAGAATTCAAGCTGGGTGGTGTAAGTGGAGGAAAGCTACTGGAGTTCTCTGCGATAGAAAAGTACCCAATCAGGTAAAAGGGAAGTTTTATCGCACTGCTATAAGACCAGCAGTATTATATGGTAGTGAATGTTGGGCTTTGAAGGGTCAACATGAACATAAAATGGGGGTAGCTGAAATGAGGATGTTGAGATGGATGTGTGGTCACACAAGAAAGGATAAGATTCGGAATGATCATATACGCGAACGAGTTGGAGTGGCACCTATCAGTGGGAAAATGGTAGAAAATCGTTTGAGGTGGTTTGGACATGTACAAAGAAGGCCATTAGATGCGCCAGTGAGGAGGGTAGATCAAACAGTCTGGAGTCCGATTAAGAGAGGAAGGGGGAGACCGAGGCTTACACTTAATGACGTTGTAGAGCGAGATCTTTTAATAAATAATATATCTAAAGATTTGGTTTCCGATAGAGCACAATGGCGTCGTGCGATCCATGTAGCCGACCCCACTTAGTGGGATAAGGCTTTGTTGTTGTTGTTGTTGTTGTTGTCCTCTTTCTGGTGTTGTTTTCTGCTGGGTTTGCGTTTTCCAGATTGAGGTTGCCATTGTGGTGTTACTAGCGTTTCTGAATTTCAGATCTTGTTGCTTCTTTTTTATTTGGTAGTGACTTTGTGGCATAAGCGGGTTATTGTGCCTCTTGGCATTCTGATTGTTTCAGATATGTTCCTTGCACTTTGGTGGCCATTTGTGCAATTTGTGATTGTTATTTGCTTCATTTTTCCGTTGCTGTTCAATTTGGTATGGAGTTGCATTTTTTGGGCTGTTCCTCTCAGCTGATTTGTCTGTGTAAATGTCCTTTGAGTGACATTTGTTCTAATTTTGTTGTATTAGGTATTGCACGTGGCATTCTAATGCTTCTCTTGAGCTACTTTATTGGTGTTCGTTATGGTGATTTTACATGGACCAACATGGTTATGGTTTCTAGTGCAAAGTATGCACAATTTATTCGGTATTGTGAGTTGTAGAAGAATGACACCTCATCTGTGTGTGGGCTTGTTTTGCATCAGGCACTTCAGAGACATGCCTTGTCTCTACTTCCTCCAAATGGGTTCTAGATTCTGGTGCTACTAATCACATGACAGGAGATCGTCATCTCTTCTTTAACTATGATTTATCTGCCACCTCATCAAGTATTATCATTGCTAATGGTTCCTGTTCACGGATACTTGGATTTGGTTTTGTCGACCTTACTCCATCAGCTCAATTATCCTCTGTATTGCATGTCCCTGACCTTGTTTTTAATCTTCTTTCTATCAGCCAACTCACTCGGAAGATTAATTGTTTCATTTTTTACCCTAATTATTGTTTAATTCGGGACTTCGTGACGAAGAAAGTTATTGGTAAAGGCAGAGTCTGGCGGCCACTACTTTCTTAATGATGAGATATCTCAAGTCCCCGGCCGATTGATTGCCCTAATGTTTTGGACCCTTTTGAAATGCATTTTCAGCTTGGTCATTTGTCCCTATCATCTTTGAAGAAATTGTACATTCGGTTTCATCATGTGTCATCTTTAGACTGTGATTCATGTTAGTTTGTCATGCACTATCCCCTTCTACTCATGCCTAAAGCTGACAAGCGAGTTGTATCACCATTCAAGTTAGTTCATTTTTATGTGTGGGGGCCCTGTCTTGTTGAGTTGAAGTCTGGTTTCAAGTATTTTGTCACCTTTGTTGACGACTATTCTTGGCTCACTTGGCTATATCTGATGAAAAAGTCATTCTGAGCTATCCTCCTACTTTTGTGCCTTTTATGAGGAGATTAAAACCCAATTTGGTGTCTCTATCCGAATTTTGTGAAGTGGTAATGTTAAAGAATATTTTTCTGGGACCTGTCAATCCTACATGCTTCAACATGGCATTCTCCATCAATCCTCATGTGTAGATACACCGGCTTAAAATGTTATTGCTGAACGAAAAAACCATTACTTACTTGAGGTTGGCCGAGCACTTATGTTTCAAATGAAGGTTCATAAGCCATTTTGGGCTGATGCGATATCTACTGTTTGTTTCCTCATCAATGACATGCCTTCTTCTGTTTTTTGTGGTAAAATCCCTTATACAACTTTTTTCCATCAAATGTTGTATTTCATGTTGATCCTCGAATCTTCGGGTATGTTTGTTTTGTTCGGGATGTTCGACCTCATGTTACCAAACTATATCCAAAGTCTCTTAAATGTGTTTTCCTTGGATATTCTCGTCTTCAGAAGGGATATCGGTGTTTTTCCCCTGATCTTAACTACTATATGGTGTCTGCAGATGTTACTTTTCATGAATCTATTTCTTTTTTCTCTCATTCGCCTGCATCATCTGTAAAGTCCTCCTCGGATGAGTAAGACAACCTTTTGGTTTATCAAGTCATCCATTCGACGCTAGTTCAGGCACCTGTTCGTCCATCTCGACCCCCTATCACACAAGTCTATACTAAACGCCATCAAGGGTGTATTGCTGCTCGCCCAGAGTCAGGTCCTCCATTGTATACTTCGTCATTGGATCCTTCATTGAGCACACCTGTTCTCGAGACTCATTCAGATTTAGCCATTCCACCTGAGACCACTCTAGTCACTACACCTGATCATTCTACCATAGACTTACCTATTGCTCTTCGGAAAAGTAAACGGTCTTGTGGCTATCCTATTTTCAACTTTATCTATTATGGTCACTTGTCTCCTGCTTCGAGTGTATTTGTCACTACCATAGATTTTATCATTGTGCCTAAAACCTTGTATGAAGCCTTGGCTCACTCGGGTTGGTGTGTGATGGTACACTAAATTGGAAATTGTATTAATAAACTGATAATATCTCCACAGAGTATGATCTAATGGAGGAATAAAAAAGAAAGGACAGAAACTGTGATGAACAAAAGAAAAGAACACAGACAGGAGGAATGCGTTCGAGAGGCACTCCCAACCCTCCCAATTCTCACAATATTTTCCATGCCTTACACTAACTCATTCCCTCTATTATATACTCGTGCACCCTCTGTAACTGCCATATTATAGAAATACCCAAAATACCCCCTTCACATGTTATGTACTCTTCTAAACCGAAGCCCAATCCCTTCATTCTCTAGACAGAAGCCCAATTCCAACATTATCCCCGCCTTGAGTTTGACCTTGTCCTCAAGGTCAAGAACAAGATGCTAAAACAAGTTCAATCGAGGGTTCTTGAGAGGGTGGCAGCGGCGCTTTCAGTTCGTACTGGTCGTAGTTCACCTCCAGTGGTGAATCTTCTGAGAGGATTAGAACCTATAATTGCTTGTGCTTGCAGCGATGACCTGGTTTAAACTTCTCATCACACTTGAAGCAAAGCCCTAGCACATGACGGCAGTCAATCTCGGCATCGGTGTACCTCCTGGAGTCCGCCTTACTGGTATAGGTGATTAGAACCTCGACTTTCGCTGCACTCTCTGAACTCTTGTTTGCTATCACGATAGTTGAAGATGACGATGCGGAAGATCGGGTATGAACTATCAGGTCACTAATAGAGGTAACCCGACCGGCCCAATCTCATCCAACCCAACCTTAGGAGGCCCAAGCCCGTTCGAATCTGTAAGGTGATCCGGTACCCAACTCCTTTCTTCAATACGCAGCGTCATGTCCATGTATTCAGCTAGGGAATGGAGACGTAAAAGACGCAACTCAGCTTTGATTTCGAAGTGTAGTCCGTTCATGAAAGAGCCAATGAGTAGTTCTTCATCGTAGGTTCCTAGGTTGACGTGAGCAACTCAAATCGCTCAATGTAGTCCGCAACAATTTGATCTTGTGGCAAAGCCATTAGCATCTCATAGGTGTTGCCAAATTGCGACGGATGAAAGTGAAGAATTAGGTCACGTTTGAGCTCCTTCCAGTTGACGATCGGAGAACAAATTTCCTTCCACTGGAACCAATTGAGGGCACGGCCTTAAAACAGAGCACCACTGTATCCAACTTCTCATAGTCACTGATCTTATGAATCTTGAAGTATGTTCAATTTTGAACAACCATCCTAGAGGTTCGTCGCCAGAAAACAGAGGTAATTCAAGTTTCCTATAACTTAAAATCTCCGAATCCTTGCTCTTCGTCTTTGAATTAATTGGAATATCTTCCGCAAAAACTTCTATGCTCTTGGACGTCTTCCTTGGCTCGATATTGTGGCTGCCTTAACTTGAACCTTCTTCAAAGGTGTTCTTGCCACCTTCTAGAGTAACGACAAGTGATGGCATTTGCATCTCTTTTCCCTTTGTGAGATTTGCTTCACAATACTCAGTCACAAATTCTGCAATTAAGGTCTTGACAGTGGCTAAATCAACTTTGACCGATGACACATCTACAGATAAGCCTTTGATCTTCTGCTCTATCTACAACAAGCGAGATTCAATGGCCTCAACTCTGTTCTCCATTATCCCGGAACGATGCTCTGATACCTCTAATGGAACACTGAACTAGAAATTGTATTAATAAACTGATAATATCTCCACAGAGTATGATCTAATGGAGGAATAAAAAAGAAAGGACAGAAACTGTGATGAACAAAAAAAGAACACAGACAAGAGGAATGCGTTCGAGAGGCACTCCTAACTCTCCCAATTCTCACAATACTTTTCATGCCTTACACTAACCCATTCCCTCTATTATATACTCGTGCACCCTCTGTAACTGCCATATTATAGAAATACCCAAAATACCCCCTTCACATGTTATGTACTCTTCTAGATCAAAGCCTAATCCCTTCATTCTCTGGACAAAAGCCCAATTCCAACAACGTGCTGCAATGGAAGACGAGATGATGGCCCTTGATCGAGCCGGTACCTAGACTTTAGTGGACTTGCCTGTGGGTAAGAAAGCTATTGGGTGTAAGTGGGTGTTCACGGTTAAAACAAAGGTCGTTGACACCCTCGATCGTCTGAAAGCTCATCTAGTGGCTAAGGGGTATGCTAGACTTATGGTATTAATTACTCGGAAACTTTCTCTCCTGTGGCGAAATTGTCTTTTGTTCGCCTCTTCATTTTAATGGCAGCTACTTATGGTTGGGATCTTCACCAGTTGGATGTCAAGAATACATTCTTGAATGGTGATCTTCTTGAGGAGGTCTATATGGAGCAACCACCTGGTTTTGATGCTCAGGGGGAAGGTAGGAAGCTCTATTACCTTCAGAAGTCCCTGTATGGTTTTAAACAAAGTCCTCGTGCTTGGTTTAACAGATTCAATTCTGTGCTTAAGAAATTTGGTACAAATAAGAGTAAATGTGATCGCTACGTGTTCTATCAGTGAACAGATGTAGGCATAATTCTTTTGGTGGTTTATATTGATGACATTGTGATTACAAACAGTAATACATTTGGTATTTTATCCCTTAAGGCCTTTCTTAATTCTCACTTCCAGACAAAGGATTTAGGTGAAATGAAGTACTTTCTTGGGATTAAAGTTATGAGAAGAAGGGCATCCTGTTAACTCAGCGGAAGTATGTTCTTGATCTGTGAGAAGAAACTGGGAAACTGGGCGCAACATCGCGTAGCGTTCCCATGGCTCCTAATCCTTTCGAGGAACTTGATGATACAATACCATATGAAGAGCTACCTGAGGAGGTGAGGAAGAGGGTTAATCCTAAGATAAATCCGTCTGAGTTCCTTAAGAGATATTGCAAGTTGATTGGGAAATTGAACTATCTCACAGTGACCAGTCCTGATGTAACCTTTCCAGTCAGTGTACTTAGCCAATTCATGATAGCCCCAACTGTAGGCCAGTGGGAAGCGTTGGAGCATGTGTTACATTACTTGAAGGGGTCGCCTGGTCGTGGTATACTCTATGCAAACCATGGGCATACCGAGATCGAATGTTTTGTGATGCAGATCATGCAGGGTCAAGATCTATGAGGAGATCCACCACAAGTTATTGTGAGTTTGTAGGTGGGAACTTGATCTCTTGGGAGATCAAGAAACAGGGTGTGATATCCTGGTCTAGTGCAGAAGCTTAATATAGAGCCATGACTCAGTCAGTACAGGAGATTGTGTGGATTCACCAATTAATGAAGGAAGTTGGTTTTGCCACGTCTACACCTGCCAAGGTGTGGTGTGATAATGAAGTTGCTCTACCCATAGCGTCTACTTCAGTGTTTCATAAGCGTACGAAATACATTGAAATTGACTGCCATTTTGTGCATGATAAGCTCAAGGAAAACTTCATCTCTACAGAACATGTGAAGTCTAGTGACCAGTTGGGGGATCTGTCGACGAAGGCTTTGAATGGAGCTCGAGTCGATTATCTTTGCAACAAGTTGGGCATGATTAACATCTATGCTCTAACTTGAGGGGGAGTGTTGGGAAATAAACACATTTGAATCAGATCAAATCCCTATCAATCAGGGATTATGATTAGAAGCATATTCTCATTAATTGTCATTAATTATTGAGGCTTCTCTCCTCTTGTATATATACCCTATTGTACATATCAATAAACAAATGATTCAGATCATTTTTTGGGTTCTCTAGTTTACAAGTACCTTTCACATCCTCAACACCTCGATAATCAATATCTGCTTCTTCATCATAGCTAAGATCCTATAAAATCTGAAGAGCCTAAAACAAGCATTAATAAACACTTAAAAGGAAGAAAAATAAATACTTTATGCCAATAACCTAGCAGGCATGCTTGAGGAAAACAAGAAAAGTACACGACCGATCATTACCCCATGTACTTACATGAACGACGGAATTTTAATTTTGAAGAGATAGTAAGTATGTATGTTGTGCTAATGTAAACGTAGCAAACACAAGTCTTTGGGAAAACCACACCATAAAAGTTAGTCAGTGGAGCTAGAGAGCTTAAGACCTTATAAGGCACCTACTTTAATGTAAACGTTCCAAAGTGACACTCATGAAAATACACCCCGCTAGAGATCCTATGTCTTGAAGGCTCCACACAACGACACTTCATTTGGCCTCATGTTAGTCAACCCCTACAATCAAAAAGCTTTATAAGTAGCCCCCTTCAATTGGCCAACTCTCAATGAAAGCCAAACTGTAACGAATACAAGTCTTCTGGAAAACCACACCCAAAGCAAGCCCTTGGATTTGGAGAGCCCAAGGCCTTATAAGCCCGCTCATCAAGGTTCCTTTCCCTCATACACGAATCCCACATTGTGAAGCATCAATGACATGTGGGTTTTACAAGGTCAAGGGTCTCTCCTTCCCAATAAGGCTAAACTTTTAGGATTGGACTCTTCCTTTGGACTTATAACATTGGTGCTTTTTATGCGGCCGATGTGATGGAAAAGGCATATCCAAGAAGGTTTCTTCCTATTAAGACAATGAGTGGCAAGAGGCAAAGTGTTGAAGTAATGTGGGTGGAGCTGCCGAGGACATTGACTCTAAGACGTGGGTATACTTCTTAAGTAACACAGTTGGGAGCTCACAAGAGATGTGGAGTTTATAAGATCAAGGGGCTTTCCCACCCAATGAGCAAGTATTTTGGGATCAAGTAATAATAGATTATAAATGTATGATTTTCCAAAAACTACATTAAATAAGTAATAATAGATTATAACTTTCGTAAAGTGAGCTCAAGATCCAAAATGAATTTTAAGCTTCACCAGAAAATTAGTTATAATTTACAATATAATAAAACCCTTCACAAGAGTTCAAAATGATATAGATTAAAACTGTCTAGAAGCTCAAGGCTATCAACATTTGGTATAGGCAAAGCACGGTTAAAACATACACAAGTCATCAGAAATATTTTCAATACAAAATATATACAAAGTAACTAGTTCCACATGCAGACCAGAATCTAGCATTTTCGTGCGTTTTTCAATCAAAAAGGCTTATCATTAAATGTTGACAAGCAGTTTCAAAAGATCAAAAGACAAAATCTTCAAATATATCAAACTAATGGATGAAGGAAACTAACCAATGACAAATTATAAGGCATACAGGAAAGAGCAACGAAAATGGATTATTTGTGCAGATACAACTTGGAGAAACAAAACTCAAGTGGCAGAAAAATAGAGCCAGGTTAGAGTCCTTGGTTTATAATATGTCCTGGGATGAGATGAATGAAACTATAAAATATCAAGGGGATGTCGCTAGTACCTTACACTTCACTAAGTTACACTTCACAAGTGGACACAAGACCTTTATTGGATCAATTTTGTGTGTTTCTGCAAATAAAGAAAACCACAGAACACACAAAAGGAGGTACCAAAAGAATCCAAAATGAATTTTAAACAAATCTAACATAACATAAATAGAATTCCAGTTGAAGTTTCCAGTCAACGAGGCTGACTGGAAAAAAACACCAAAAGTATTCATAATTTAAAGTAAGAGACTGATACAGTAATATTCTCATAGTTTAGAGAGACAAAAACATGAAAACTAAAACCATATTTTCATATTGAGAGTTCAAACATAATTTGTAGGGAAAAGAATGAGGGAAAAGGAAGAAACCATCGTAATGAAAAGTAAACCTACACATTTCCAGGAAGATCTTGTATTTTGCCTTCTATTTGAGGGCTTAGTTTTGTTTATCACTTGATAGAAGCATTTGGTCCTTCAGAAGAGAAACCATGCAACTCAAAAAACTACATGAACTTTAAAACATTTCCTAAAAGGTAAGTTTGAAGTGAGGAGAATGAAGAAGAAAAGAGAAATAAAATTTCACTTTTAACAATTTCTTTTAATTACATTAGCTTTAAATCTAAAATCTTTTCCTTACAATATCCTAAGGTTGAGGAACATGGACCAAGAGGAAGAAAATAGGAGAACAAGTAACTATTCAAAAATAGAACTCATATATATTAAAGTAAAGTTAAACTTCAGTAGTAAATGTATGAGACAAAAAAAAGACAAATATATTTATGGAACAATACCTTCTGTTGAAACCAAATCTTTCATAACCACAAAAAAAAATCCTCCAAACCGCCTTCACTTGGCAATATCCTCACCCAATCTTTTCTATTGTCCATAGCTGTAATTTGAGAAATATGTAGTTCAAAAGAAAATATAAAGGTTAAACATATTAAGGTAAATATTAACAGTGACAAAAAAGCGCAGCAGGTAAAAGTTTGGAGAGCACAAAATGAAACGAATTAATAAATCAGCAGTAAGAAGGAATTCTTATAGGCAGTAAGGTGCCTTTTTATAACATGTGATACCTCGATTGAACCTAATCTCTGTGTTGCTGGAAATAAAGAAAACTATGGAACAAACAAAAGGAGGCAACAATATTTAAAAAGTATTTTAGAAACATGGAAAATGATTAGATTATATGCAAACGGATATTTCTGAAGAGTACATTCTGATAAAGAACCTTATTTCAAAGCCCTGTTAACACCTCTGTTCCTCGGTCATGAGCAATGAAATGCAAAAAAATCGAGTTCTTCCTTCTTTATTTTCCCCCACGCAAATACACAATAGTGTAAAACCATTTGAAAATATCGCAAACAGGGGTAGTTACAACTTTGTTAGTAGAACCTGTAGTCTACTGGTGGCTTTGATAGTTATTCCATTTATGATTTGAGAACCAAAGGTAGAAAGTTAACTTACCCGAAATCAAGATGCTCATGGTGAGCTTGCAAAAGTGGACCAGTATAATACATTTCTTGTCCAGTGCCAGGTGAAGGAATAATTTGGGGTTCAATGATAGAACCTGAAAAACAGAAACAGAAATAGGGGAAAGAAGAGAGAAGAGAAGAAGAGGGAAAGGGGGAAGAAAGGAGAGATAGACTCTAGAATCCAGAATCTGACAAATCCTAGAAGTAAGAGGAGGGAAGGGGACTAGAACCAGCATCTGGTTCTAGGGGAAGAGAGGGAGAAGATAAGGAAGAGATAAGACACATTTAATATTTCAATTCATTCCTGTCCGAAAGATGGATTACAATCAGGTTTTATAGACCAAACAACTGAAGGAAATAACTGACAATAACTCCTAAGCATAACTGACACGTATAGACTCATGGGCTACTATAGCCACGTACACACTCCTACAATTACAAAGAAATGAACTGAAATAATCAACTGACAGTTACAAAGAAATAAACTGACTGAATAAATAAACTAACAATTAAATAGGCTCCTAATGACCCCATGACCCCACTAACAAATACCATGATGACCACTAACTAAACAATAACTGGAACAACAAATTACTGCACTGATAAATAAATAAAAGAAAATACAAATGTTGACTAAGTCAGCCATTAGGCAGCCTTCTTATGCCTGAAATAAACCAGCAGTGGTGTTGGTTTCCTAACATTCAACTTCATTTCTTTTGAATTTTATTTTAGTACCTGCAGAAATGCAAAAACTGAGACTACTATCATAGCTATGCATTGGGCATTGGCATCAACATCTACAAATAACAAGTGAACAAAACCTTTCACACCCTCAACACCTCGGAAACAAGTAGCTGCTTCTTCATCATAGCTAAGATCCTTTAAAATCTGAAGAGCCTAAAATAGGCATTAATGAACACTTAAAAGGAAGAAAACTAAGCACTCATGACAATAATCCAGTAGGCATGCTTGAGGAAAAACAGGAAATGTACATAACTGATCATTCCCCTATACACTTACGTGAACCATAGAATTTTAATTTTGAAAAGATATTAATTAAGCATGATGTACTCATGTTTATGTAACAAGCACAAGTCCTAAGGAAAACCTTACCTCAAAAGCTAGTCATTGCAATTAGAGAGCTTAAGACCTTATAAGGCACCTACTTCAATGTAATCTTCCCGACGTGACACTAAAGAAAACACACTCCCCTAGAGATCCTATGTCTTGGAGCCTCCACGACCACACTACCGCACTTCATTTGGCCTCATATTTGGCCTCATGTCGGTCAGCCCTTACAATCAAAACGCTCTATAGGTAGCCCCCTTCAGTTGGCCGACTCTCATTGAAAGCCAAATTGCAACGAATACAAATCTTCTGGAGAACCACACCCCAATACAAGCCGTTTGATTTGGAGATCCTAAGGCCTTATAAGCCCACTCTTCATGGTTCCATTTCCCTCACACATGAATCCCACGTGGGGAAGCATCAATGAGATTTGGGGTTTACAAGGTTTAGGGTCTCTCCTTCCCAATAAGGCTTAACTTTTGGGATTGGACTCTTCCTTTGGCCTTATACTCATTACATTGGTGCTTTCTATTGAGTGGCCCATGTGATGGAAAAGGCATACCCAAGAAGGGGTCTGACTAGTAAGTCACTGAGAAACAAGAGGCAAAGTGTTGAAGTAATGTGGGTGGAGCTGCAAAGGACATTGACTCTAAGGCGTGGGTACACTTCTATAAGTAACACAGTTGGGGGGCTCACAAGAGAAGTGGAGTTTATAAGATTGAGGGGCTTTCCCACACAATGAGCTAGTCTTTTGGGACCAAGTTCTTCCTTTAGACATGAGCTCGTAACTGTTCAATAAAATATTAGCTTACATGTCACAAAAAAATGTTTGATTAAAAATGTATAATTTTCCAAAAACTACATTAAATAAGGAATAAAATATTATAACTTCCGTAAAAGAAGCTTAGGATCCAAAATGAATTTTAAGCTTCATCAGAAAATAGTTATAATTTATAATATAATAAAAATATTCCATGGAGTTTGAAATGCTATAGATTAAAATTGTTAAGAAGCGCAGGATAATGAACAACTCTAAAGTTTCATAACATTAGGTAAATTCACCACAAGGGAATGTAGAGTGAAAACCAAGTTTAGCTTCAAAGACTAATTTTTGCTTATAAAATTAGAATAAAATGGACACATGTCAGCATTTGTCAAAGAAATGTTTCAAACTATATATATAGAATAATCAGATTCACAACCAAACCAAAATCTAGTAGGAAGATGCGTTTTTCAATCAAAACGGCAACCAGTTTCACAAAATCAGCACACAAAATATTCAAATATATCAAACCAACGTACGAAGGAAAATCAAATGAAGGATTTTTACAAGACATGTAAAGCGGAGCAACGGAAAGATCAATATTAGCACAAATAAAACTATGAGAAACACAATCCAAGTGGCAGAAAACAGAGTAAAGTCAGAGTCGTTACTTTGTAATATGCCCTGAAAATAAATCAAGCATCAAGTGCAGGTAGCTAGTATCATAACCTTACCTTTCACAAAAGTAAGGTTTAAAATACAAAACCTGACAACAGCACCAATGGGTCTATCAAACAACGTGATGCTTCTATGGCCGTAAAATTTGGACTGCAACGGCTTGAACAAAGAGGAAACCAAGGGGGAGAAGTAATCCTGACATAAGTAAAAACCATATTTAGAAGTTAGGGTTTGAAAAGAGGAAGACGATGTGGGGTGAGAATTAGAAACTCAAAAAAGAAGAAGAAAAGTCACAAAGAATAATAAGAATAATTTTGGCAGGAGAGGGAAGGAGAGATACACCAGAGAGAGATATTTTGGAGTAGAAGCTGAAAAAAGAGGAGAAAAAAGTCACCGAATATATCAAACCAACGTAAAGATCATTATTTGCACAATACAACTACGAGAAACGAGCAGAAAACAGAGCTAACTCAAAATCGTTGTTCTTTAATATGCCCTGAAAAGAAATCAAGTATCAACTATCAACTGGATTCAGCTAGTATAAGAGCCTTACCCTTCACAAAACAACATTTTAAACACAAAACCTGACAACAGCACCAATTGGGTTTATCCAACAAGGCAATGCGGGGGAGAAATACAGATTGAGGGATTAGGGTTTTGAAAAGAGGAAGACTTTGTGGGGTGAGAATTGGAATGGAAGAGAAACTGGAAGAAGAGAGAGAAAAGTCAGAGAGTTAATTTTGGCGGGGGAGGAAGGAGACATGAATGAGAGAGAGAGAGAGAGAGAGATAAGAAGGCGGTGCAACGGTCAGAATTGTGCGTGCGAATGAAGCAAGGAAGGAAATAAGAAGGTAATAAACACACCAGAAAATAAAATTCCATGTGGTAGCACTGCTTTCTGTCACGAATATTTGTCAATTTATCATCTGCATTATTAACTTTTGTCTTCATTTTTATTTTATCTTTTTATCAATTTTTTTACCTCCCATTAAGTTTTCGAAGGACATGTAAAAATTCTAAATGAAATATTTAGTGTGTTAAGCAAATACGAAAACAAAATTTTAAATAAATATATGATAAACAGAATCGAAAATATCTAAAACTTTAGTCATTATCCTGTTAGATCACCATGCTTTTTCAGTTAGAGGAAACTTAAAAAGTAAGATAAAGGGAGTGTGGAGGTACAAACCTAGTCATATAATAGTGTTAAGTAAATTGATGTTGGTGTTTATTTGGTCCTTGTATCGTTTACTTTTAAGTTGATCTATATTTTGGTCACAAAAAGGGTCATCTGTACATTTTAATATGGATCAGTACAATATTTGGAGTTCTTTCATTATCAACTGTTATGTGTTTAAACTTTAAAGTATATATTGCCTTCATTCAATAAACATAAATGTCCATAAAATTAGAGGCAAAAGAAACTGAAGAAATAGAATAGGACATAAGCCAAAATCTTGCAATTTTTTTGAATGGTGCAATAGCGTGTAACGAGCCATATGTTAAGAGGGTTTCTCGTTTAAAGAGTTACCTTAATTATAACCATAGTGTAATATGCCCCATACCTTATATATCTTCTAAATGTCCACACCTAACATGCATGTTTTGATGTCTGTCAATGCATTCTCTAGCAGTATAAAATTGGAGCATAATATTAGTTGCTTCCTCTCAATATAATCATGAATTTCCTTATGAGTGAAAGATCCCCACAAGCTTAAGTAACACAAACCAAAGTGATTGCCTGACAGTCAGGCATTGAATTTTTTTTATTGTAAACCAAAATTCATTTTCTTAAAAAGAGAACAAAATACATCAAGAAAAAACCAAATAAAAGATTGTACATTTTATCAACCTCCACATCTTGAATACAAGGAGAAGTATTAATGACAATGCAAATTTTCATACATCTTATGCGAATATTTTGCTGACTAGTCTTTTATTATTGTTTCTTTCCAATTGACATGATTAATTATCACTTGTTGATGACTCCCTATATTTATGAAACTTGCAGATATATTTTATTATATTTGGGGAGTTATCAATTCAAAAATCAAGAAAGTTTGATGTGATTTAAAAAGATACCGATTTAAGACATTATTTGGAGATTTTTTTAAATTATCTTATTCTAATCAAAATAGGAAAGCCAAATCTAGATTAAAAAAAGTAAAAAAAAAAGGAAGAATATTTGAAAAGGGTTAATACAACTTTTAATCCTTGAATTTTCACTTAATTTTGGTGTTGATCCCTGAACTTCAAAATCGATGGTTTTGGTCCCTAAACTTTCGATCAATTTTGGTCTTAGTCCCTGAACTTTAAATTACTGATTTTGGTTTTCAAGGATTAAGATCAAAATTAACTAAAAGTTCAAGGACCAAAACCAAATTTAACTAAAAATTCAAGGACTAAAAGTTATATTAACTCATTAAAAAAAAAGTGTAAACCAAAGTGATTACTTGACAGCTTCATCAGGCATAAATTTTTTAATGGAAATCAAAATTCATTATGTTAAAAAAGAGAACAAAATACATCAGAAAAGAAAACAAACAAAAGAATGTACGTTTTATTAACCCCCCACATCTTGAATATAAGGAGAAGTATTACTGACAAAAATTTTCATACATCCTAATATTTTTGCTAACTAGTCTTTAATTATTGTTTCTTTCCTATTGACATGATTAACTATCACTTGTTGATGTCCCCCATGTTTATTCATGAGATTTGCAGATATATTTTATTATATTTGAGAATAATCAATTCAAAAATCAAGAGATTTTTGTGTCATATAAAAAGATACTGACTTGAGACATTACTTGCGAATTTCTTTTAAATTATCTTATCCTAATCAAAATAGGAAAGTTAAATCTAGTTTATAAAAAAGGTAAAAGAAAAAAAGAAGAATATTTGAAAATAAAAAAGTGCGAGTTTTATTATTGTTGTTATTCTATTTGTTGGTAGTATTTGAGTCTTTTACGGTATTATCTCTGTAGTATTTGAGTCTTATTTTTAATTTTTGTTAGGAGCAACAAAAGGACAAAAACGCACGGTTTTTGGACAGCAATTGGAGACCTAATTAGCACAAAGGCTTGATTCATTACACACACAGAGGGAGCTGCTCGAGAGGGCCCTGCGGCGCACAGGAGAAGAGGGAGTGAGACGCTGACGGATGCCACTCTCACCGGAGGAGCAAGTCGTCTGGTTGTATCTCCCCGGAGCTTCTTTGTTGCTGGATCCAAGGCTTATTGAGCATTTTGTGGGTTCTTATTTCCATCTTCTTTATGATGATTGTGGACATTGAATCTAATTTTGTTGAGAGATGATTTGATGGATATCATATATGACTAATTTTCTTTTACAATATGAACTTGTTTATAAGAGTTAGAGATTTTTCCCACTTATTTATTAGTTATACTTAATTTTAATTCACTTTATTTAATCTTATTTTTAATTATTCTTATTTAATGATTGGCTCTCATTAAACATGTTTTGGGAATTTAGAATTAAATTTGATGTAGGGAACTTTAAATAGACCATGAGATTAAATAATACGGAATTAGATTTTAATCTAATTTGCGTTTAGGATAAACATATACTTAGAAGCTTCACATAGTCATCAAATTAGAGTGTTACACATATAAATTGTATCTAGTTAATATGTGTAAGACATTACATAATTAATCTAGGTAAGGATATAAGTGTACTGACAAATATTTATAACACTAAAACTCTAGTTATCTGATTAAGTTAAGGCATAATTAATTTAGTGGGAATAAAAACAAATAAGGGAATAGTGACTCTAGGTTATTCATTTTTACTTGAACTTACTTTGCGCAATAGTTCGTGGTTTTCATTAGATCTTAGTTAATTTTTATTCACTCATTCAAAATCACTTTTGTCTTGTTCAACTTAAATGAGAAGAGGAGATTCAGTGCCTAATAATCAATTGTTTCAATCTACCTTGATTCGTTAAATTGCTATTTCTACGGTCTGTTCACTTGCGAGCTTATTTAAATTTTATTAGTATCAATCATCAGTCCCTATAAAGTATAAATCTAACATCATCCACTACATTTTTAATATGAACTAGATTTTTCTCCCCCGTGCGATGCACGGAAGTTAAAAATAAAAATGAAATAAACTAAAGAACATAATTGTTTTGAGTAACTATTTTATGATTAAAAATGTGACTTGAAAACAACAAAAGTTGATTACATATGGATATAAATAATCTAAATCACTGATTGCAATTTTTTTGATAAAAGAGAAAATATGAATTATTTTTAAAAAGATTATTGCAAAATGGTGAGTTATCAAAATACATATTTATATGTTCATTATATATTTGAAGACAACAAAAGTTGATTTCATATAAAATATAAATGATCTAAATCATTGATTGTACTCATTTGAATTTGAAATTGGAAGTAATAAAAGCCGGATTTGAATAAGTGCAATTAGCTTCGTAAATAAAAAATATATGTATTGATTATTGCCTAAAATATAATCACATATTTGAACACAATAATTAATTCCTAAACTTCAAAACCGAACATTAGAGATTAAAAACAAATATATATGATTTGAATTTTTATAACCAATAATAAATTAATAAGTATGTAAATGATCAAATATTTAAATAATTGTAGCTTTTTTTTTTAAAGTTATGACATATTATAAATGTAATATATATGTTTGGATTGTTGCCTAAACTAATGACTTATTTAAACATAGCTATCAATTCGTAAATTTCAAAAGCCAAATATTGTACATTAAAAAACAAAATCTATATGGTGTACTTTTTTTTAAACAATAGTAAATTAAGATATATGTACATGAGAACTGATTTTCATCAGTGTAGCTTTTTAGCAACCAATTTATTTTTAACAACGGAAATGAAAATTCAAAAGAAAAACTTTCTAAATAGAAAAATAATTAATATCATGTTGTCTAATTTACTGACATATTTAAACACATTAATTATTTTGTAAATTTCATAAGAAAAATTAATGGTGTTGATTTTAAATCGTGTGTATGTGTGTTTTAATTGTTGCCTAAAATAGTGACTTATTTGAAGAAAATAACTAATTTGTATATTTGAAAAGTCAAATATTGCAGATTAAAAATAAATACATATAGACAGATTTTTCTATAAACAAATTACACTAAGAGGTATGTATGTGATAAAATAGAGAATTAATATAAAATATCTTCTAAAAAAGTATATATATATATATATATATATATGTATTTAATCATTGCTTAATATTAAATAACTTCCATACATTTATGTATTTAATCATTATTGTTTTACTCAATTTTAAATAACTTTCAAAATTAAAAAAGTACCTTCCCATAAGTAAAAATATATGATGAGTAATGATTAATTATTGGCAATAAAATTTGAAATTAAAAATAAAACCTTCCATTATGACTTTGATTATGTGAATATATGGACCAATAATTGAGTTAAGTGAAGATGATGTCATTGGACATGTGGACCAATGGGATTGTTGCTAGGAGCTTTCAAGAAATATATAGATATAGATTACTGAATACGTTAAGCAAATGCGAAAACAAAATTTTAAATAAATATATTATAAACAGAATTGAAAATAAAAAATTTGTAAAACTTTAATCCTTAACGTATTAGATCGGCGTGCATTTTTAGTTTTAGGAAGCTTACAATTTAAGATAAAAGTGGTGTAGAGATACGAATCTAGTCATAACATTGTTTTGAAAATTGTTGTTGGTACTTTTGGTCCTTATGTTGTTTAGTTTCAAGTTGATCATACAATATAGCATGGATTAATACAATATTTTGTCCTTATATAATTAACAATCATTTTGATTTTTGATCAAATAATTTCAAAACACATAAGTTTGATCATTTGAAGTTCCCTTATTATCCACTGTTATGTGTTTAAAGTATATATTATTTTGCCTTCATTCAATAAACATAAATGGCTATAAAATTAGAGAGATAAACTAAAGAAATTGAATAGGACATTAGTTAAAATCTTGCAATTTTTTTTTAAAAGGGAAAATTCCAAATAAATACCCCTTGAATATCAAAAGGACAAAAAGGTACCTCCAATATACAAAATGACATAAAAGGGATCGTTCCCAATTTGGGATAAACAATTTTAAGGCAAGAAGACCAAAATGCCCCTGTCTCCATTCACTTTCAAAGTGAAGTGGTTAATGACTATACTAGAGTGGTTAATCGCTATACTGAAGTGGTTAATTGCTATACTAGAGTAGTTAACGACTTTCACAAATATAAGAGTATTTGAGCCCAACTAATGAATCAGTGAAGTAGTTAATGGCTATACTGGAGTGGTTAATCGCTATACTGAAGTGGTTAATTGCTATACTAGAGTAGTTAGCAATTCTCACAAAAACAAGCATAACTAATGAATCGGAGAAGTAGTTAATGGCTATACTAGAGTGGTTAATCGCTATACTGAAGTGGTTAATTGCTATACTAGAGTAGTTAACAACTCTCACAAAAACAAGCCTAACTAATGAATCGGAGAAGTAGTTAATGGCTATACTAGAGTGGTTAATCGCTATACTGGAGTGGTTAATGGCCATACCTGAGTGGTTAATGGAGACAGGGGCATTTTGGTCTTTTTGCCTTAAAATTGTTTATCCCAAATTGGGAACAATCCCTTTTATGTCATTTTGTATATTGGAGGTACCTTTTTGTCCTTTTGATATTCGAGGGGTATTTATTTGGAATTTTCCCTTTTTAAAATGGTGCAATAGCATATAATGAATCATATATTGAGAGGGTTTGATTGAAAGAGACACCTTAGTTACAGCCATACTATAATATTTCCCAGACCTTACTTTTTTTCTAGATGTCCATGTCTGTCAATGCATCTCTAGTAGTATAAAATTATAGCATTGTATTAGTTCTCTTAACATAATCATGGATTTCCTTCCGAGTGAAAGATCCTCACAAGCGAAAGTAACACAAACCAAAGTGATCGCTTGACGACATCGGGCATTGGATTTTTTTTTTTATGTAAAATAAAATTCATTATATTAACAAAGAAAAAAATACATTAAGAAAAAACCAAAATAGTAGACTTTAATTCATCAAAATGACAAAACCACACTTATACATCATATGAAAGAACCTTGCTAGCTAGTCTCTTATTATTATTTTCTTTCTTATCAACATGAATAGCTATCACTTGTCAATCCCTATGAAGTATAGATATCTAACATCATCAGTTGCATCTTTTAGCGGATGATCCCTATCACATCCATTAAATGTGAAATTAAGCGTCTCTATACAATTAGACAATAGAATAATTTCCCTATGGCATTTGATCCAAAAAATATTGATCCCATGTATGAAACCGGTTTAGCAATAGTGAAATCATTAGTGAGCTTGCAGTAGAAGCCTCCTACCCACCTTTCACCTGTATCCGAATAATTCCACCATAACTACTTCATCCACTATCAATTGTCAACCCATCCACCACCAACCACACATAGCCCACACCTCCGGACTCTCTGTTTACTTGCTACAAGTGCCATCGGAGAGAAAAAAGTTACTCTTTCAAAGATCTTGATCAAAGCCAACCTTAAGGAAGCTAGAGCTTTGTCATAAGGCGCAGATTAGTAGAGTCACCACCAAATAAATTATTTCAACACGAGACCTAGATGTCCCAATATATATATAGTTAAATAAGGTTGCCCAAGAGATATTCTTGGTAAAAAAATTTCCTATAAAATGAGTGAGGTTCATCTCATCCACTCCACTCCCAAATAATGTGAAGAAACAAGCCCAACAGTCAGTCTTAATCACAACTTTGCAATGTTCTATTCATTATTTGAGCTATCTCATCTTAAATGCATTGAGTCTTCCTCAATTTCGCGACCAAAATAAATACAACAAAAGAGTCACATTCTTGGTCAGCTCACTCGTCCGTTTAAGTAAATGTCGGGGGTTTGAATCTCGCCTTGTATATGCAGCAACCCATCAGCCAGCGGCAAACCCTTAAATGGAGTTTAAATTCGCTGAGGATTAGTCTTTGGTCTGTCGGGCTGGGGAATACCTTGGGCAACCATAAAAAAAGAAAAGAAAGAGACATTATAGTTGGCATGAGGCCAGCCTAAACAAAAATAGACAAGAAAAAGAAGCCTAATTTTTGTGACAATGATTCTACTTGAACATGGGATTGGGATTCGTTGTTGAATTCTAGGCCTTTGTATGGCCACTGCTCTTCAACTGAGCTTGGAGACAAGCCTACTGTAAGTTTGTTAACATGGTTAGCAAACAAAGTCCATGTCTTTTTTTTCCAAACAAAGTCAATGTCACGTTGCAATTTATGAGCTTAAATACTTCACCATCACATGGAAGCCGCCCCAAATATGATTATTATTATTAGGGTTAATAGTACTTTTGGTCATTAAACTTTCACACAATTTTGGTTTTAGCACCTGAAATTTGGAATTAGTGATTTTGGTCATTGAACTTTCACTTAATTTTTGTTTTGGTCTATTAACTTTGTGTCATTTATAATCATTAGTCCTTGAGTAAAAGTTCAAGGACCAAAACCAAAATTGAGTAAAAGTTCAAGGACCAAAACTAAAATTGAGTAAAAATTCAAGGGCTAAAACCAATAATTCTAAAGTTCAGGGGTCAAAACCAAAATTGATCGAAAGTTGAGGACCAAAAGTAGTATCAACTATCAACCCTCACTATTATTATTTTATAAAATTTATGTAGCTGAGTTCATCTAATAATAATAGAATGAGACGTTGTTGTTGCTACCTTGTTTTCCTGTCATTCAACTCTTATTTACAGAATGTACCCAAAAACACTCTTAATGTAACTCTTGTTTGCAATAATAACCGTGTGACATTTTAGTACTCCTTCCTCTTGTCACTTCTGTAAGATTCTAATTTTTAGATTAGTTAGGTCCTTTTATAATATTCACTTTGGTTATAGTGCAAATATTACCAAAAGTTTTAGTTAGCATTGTTTTGAAAGTTTTTTAAGGAACAATGTTGCCCTAAAAGTATGAAAATTAAGCAATTTTGCCTTTTGTATTAAAATATTAATAGTCAACATTAATTTTTTAACATTCAACATTAATTTTTTAATTGACTATGGTAATACAATCATGTTTTGAAACTTTCAATTTAATATTGAATAAAAAAACTTCCACAACAATATAGCTCACAAGCCAAAACTTCTAGATAAATTTACGCTCAACACTATTCAGTTTGATGTTGTCTAAACATTAACTGTATTATTACCACTTTTACACTTTTATTATTCTCCTCATCTTTTTTCTATGCATCACTCTTTCGTCTTTTTTAACATTATTTCTTATCCCACCTACACCTTATAAATATATGTATACATAGGAAAAAAACTTAATTTTACCTATTTTTTAACAAATTTCTTAAATCGATTAAAGATAGATCTTACAAAAATGACTGAGTGGGTAGTACCTTCTTTCTTTTTTTATCATGAGGGAGTAGTTTTATCCAAAAAAAAAGTAGTACATCATAAAGCCTTTGTTAATACAAACATTTTAACATGGTAACGATGACGTTGTATAAATATCTTCAAGATGTCACGGATGGACCCAGTGGACCCAATATTATTAATATGGACTTAGATCATTATGAAGAGTGATGCTACCAAAATTTAAATAAAGTTCCGTAAGTGAGCGGGCCGTAGGAATAGTAAACTGGCGAATCAAGGTTGATCCCATAGAGACTCAAAACAATTGATTATTAGACATTAAATCTTCTACTTTTGTTCAAGTTGAGCAAAACAGGAATGCGTTCAAATGAGTAAAAGAAAATTGATTAAGATCTAAAAAAACATGAACTTTAACACAGATTAAATTTAAGCGTCAAACGAACAACCTAGAGTCACTAATCCCTTACTTGCTTCTTAGATTTTATTCCCAATAATATAATTATGCATTAACTTAATCAGCTAATCTAGAGTCTAAGTGTCTATAAATGCCTGTCGGTCTATTTATATTCTTACCTAAATTAATTATGCAATGTCTCACACAAATTAAATAGGTACAATTTATATCGGTAACACTCTAATTTGACTATGCGGAACTTCTAGGTATATGTCATCCTAGACTCAAATTAGATTAAAATCTTAATAAGATTATAAATCTAATTCCACATTATTTAATTTCATAGTCTATTTAAAATTCCCTCCGTTGAGTTCAATTCTAAATTCCTTAAACATGTTCAATGGTGGTCAATCACTAAATAATAATCAGTAAAAACAAGATTAAATAAACCGAATTAAAATTAAGCATAACTAATAAAGTGGGAAAATTTTCTAAGTCACAAAAAAGTTCATAGTACTCTAGGTTGTAAAGGAAATCTTGCCACACATGGGCTCCAAATCAATCTCAGTAACAATCAAATTTGGATATGAAATCATAGTGACAAAGAAGAAGAAAAACAAAAATTCAACAATGGCTACCCAAATAGAATTGTCCACAGCCTCTTCCTCTGAGTTGATTCAAACTCGACGGAGCTCTACAAAACAAATTCCCCAGCGGCGGCTCGTGCTCCTCCCCGTTCAGCGTGCTTTCTTCTAATCAAGAATGAAAAGTGAATAGTGTGGCGTGTGTCAATCCACTTGGGTCCTATGTATGTCAATCAATTAGGTCTCTTCTAATGGCCCCCAAAACTGTGCCGTATCAATAGCTTACTCCCAAATCAATTGCTACCTATTTTTGTTTATTATTTTTTTTTAAAAGTCTGTGAAGTCCAAATTGAAATGGTAAGTGAAGTATAGAAATCTGATTCTACGATGCCTATAATAATAATAATAATAATAATAATAATGAAAAAAATCAAAATGAAACTGTTTTTTTTAAATTTTCAACTATTCATATTTATTTTTATTTAACTTTCCTAATCTAATTAAAGACAATCTATTTTAAAAGAAATTCCCCGAGTAAGTGTCAAATTGATATCTCATTAAATCCCAATAAAATCTCCAAGTTCTTGAATTGATGACTCCCCAAATACAACAAAATATTTCTTAAAATCTCTTAACTATGGGGAGTCATCATACCCCCAACTTGCATCAAATCCTGTCCTCAAGATTTCAAATTGTAGAAGAATAACCAATAAAACCATAGAATCAAAATTTCAAAAGTGAACATCACAAAATTGGAAGCAATTCAAACTTTCAAAAGCTAAATTTTCTTAGAAATCTTTTTCACCTTCCACAAATGCAAGTAACATGCAATCAATTTGGCAAAGATAAATCACAAAAGGATGTCCCTCACTTGTCAAGTGTTTACTCTCTGCTCTCAAGATAATTAAGGCTTGTGTTTCACTCAATTCCATCTATTGCAACTCACCTCCCATAAGCTTGTTTATCGTCCCAATCTCCACTATATTATCTCATTGTACACATAAATCAAAAGGACTTTTAAGGATTATAATCACTACCACAAAAATTGCCTATAGCAGCGCTTTTTTTGACTCTAGTAGCGCTTGCCGCTATAGCCAGTGCCACAATAGATCAAATGACCTATCGCGGAGCTTATTAAGCGTCGTTATAGGACACCTATAGCAGCGTTTTTTAATTATAAGTGTCGCTATATGCTAACCTAAAGCGGCGCTTATACATCAAAATTGCCGCTTTAGGCCTTCCCTTAATTTTTTTTTTAAAAAAATTAAATGATCTATAGCGGCGCTTATTATTAAAAAGCGTCGCTATAGGCCATGTAATTAAAAAAAAAATTAAAAGCAAAGCCTAAAGAGACGCTTATATAAGAAAAGCGCCGGGATAGGCAATTTAATTTTAATAAAAAAAATTAAAAGATAGCCTATAGCGGCGCTTATGCATTAAAAGTGCCGCTATAGACCATCTAATTTAAAAACAAGGATATTTTTGGTTTTTAATAATATCCCGTGTCTACATCAGCTCTAAAATTACATACATTTCTGGTACATATATACACCAAAAAGCCATATATCCAGAGATCAAATACATTTAATTTAAAGCAAGCATTCTAATAAATTAACTACTATGTACTAATTCAAACATGCACTAATTCAAATTAAAGTCATAACAAACTGGGAAGACAATAATTGAATAAGATATCGAAGGATTCCACTAAATAGAATGACAACAATTAGGACTTCATTGCTTTTAAATTATGTCTTATCTAATAAAGAAATTGTCAAAGTTGAATACAATTCACAAAAATAGATGTATCTGGAGTTCCTCCCACTGACCTTTCCTGCTCATTATTTTAATCTTTGTTAGCCGAGCAATATTCCTGTGGCAATATCAACTACTTTTAGTGTTTCAGATAAATTACCCAAATAATCAGAAGAAAATAATCTTAACAAAAACTATACTTGTTAACTTCACTAATCTACTGAGACATTACAAGAATAGCATCAACAAGAACCCAAGACATTCTAATAAATCAACAAAATGTGTCGCAATCTACAAGATCAAAGAACCAGAGTAACATGTTACTCGGTTGTAGCATATGTATTGAAGTACATGATCACATGTCTGCATCACTTTCTCAGGCTTTCTATCAAACACCATGAAGGCAAAAGATGAAAATTAAAACCACAACTGAGCAAAAGATTGAGTTAAAAAATTCCTAAAGAAACTCACAGTGAATATCAAATTTAGGCCTTCTGAGTATAATATATTCCAGCTTGTGTTTATTGGCAATTTATAAAAAGAAACTCGCAAACCCAAATTGAACCAAAAATAGGAAATTCACAAAGAAGGTTTGTTGCTATGAATCAGAACTTGTGGCTGTTTATTTTTGTTTATCTATATAAGAAAATCATTAAAAAAAATTTCTACAAACAGGTTCCTTTTCTGGATGCCAGAGCAAGCATCGTTGAAGACCAAAAGTGTACACAAGCTTCTATATACTACTACCACAACAAAAATAAAGTAATTTTCCATGTCAAAGTGCAATTGTACAAGCATGATAAGTTTCAAATTATATTAGGTAACCCCAAGAAACAGCACAGCACATTACTTGGGAGCTGTCATTGTTTGTATTTTTTTAAATAAAGAAGAAAACGGACGAAAGAAAGAAAGAAAAAGGTACCCACGGAACATACTTATGAGAGGGCTGCAGAGCATTTGTTTTAGCCGCATACTTAAGCTCCAGCTACATAAAAATGGCAAATTCTTCTTGAGAAAATTTTGGCCAAATGATGATTCATAGATCAAAAAGTCATCTGTCACATTTTTTTTGACTATCTGGAAATAAAATACACATTTTGCAAATTCTGCAGAAATTGAAAAGAAGAATACCACAATGATGGTTGTAGTCTTGCATCAAAGGAACACGGAGTCTTCTATCACTAGAAAGGGATTCAAAGATTACCACAAGTTAAAATGCGTTTCATCAATAGAAAGGGATTCAAAGATTATCACAAGTTAAAATGTCTTTCATCACTAGAAAGGGATTCAAAGACCACAAAGTTAAAAAGCCAGAGTTGTGTACATTAATAAAACAAGGACCATGCTAAAGTAGTAGTAGTAGGTCTTGTTGTTTTGTGGTGAAAAGCTAAACTGATTCTTAAGATCAGTTAAAATAAATCTTTAGTTATTCCATATATAGACTTGAAGAAAGAAACAAGCAGTTCATGAGCACATCACACTGCTAAACAAAACCACTATCAGATTCATTCAGTAGTTTAAGCATCAAATCTATTCTACCAATTTAAGACCAAGGTTTCAAACACTATTGACATTGAGCTTCTCTTCCGTTTCCATTTTAAACTAGGAACCAAATATGCTACAAAATTTTTTCACTTCCATGAAAAGATTACGCAGGCAGCATAAGCCACATTCTTGACAGGTAATCCTTTATCAGGATTTGTAAAACTTCAAAGTTTAAAATATTTAGACCATAAATTTTATTAGAGAGAATCAGATAACGTAAAAGGCTTATGCCTCGATCACACTGACAAATTAGTTTGACCAAAAGAAAGTATTATTTTAGTTGGGATAACTCCTCTTAGGAGAGGAATTTCATAGAACTGAAATATGCAAATTATCATGAACTACAAACTACTCATACTTAACACAAATCTGAAAGCTCAGACACACTGCAAGGATATGTGGCAAAAATAAACACTTATCAAGGATAGAACAATACATTTTAACAACAGCCACATAAATTTATTAGAAAGGCAATGAACAAATTCCAAAATGCTAAGACTAACTATCAAACATTGGCAACCAAAAGGTATATATCTGTTAATTTTTATACAGACTCCACATAATTTGTAGAAGATACCATTCCTATTAATGGCAGAGTAATCAGCAACCTAATTCATTTAGAATAGACATGAAACAAATAGGAATAAGCAACATTAAGATTATTAGCGTGATCAAATCAGAAATAGACAAATTTGGGCAAGTGCATAATTATAGGCAAATAGACTTCCTATCACAGGGATCAAGGCCCAATTTAGATGAATTTTGAAAAATGGACCAACTTCTACGACAAAACCAACACTTAGCATTTTTTATGAATCAAGCATGCAAAACAAGCCACAAAGATCAATAGCCTCACTACTGGATGGACTAAATCATATGAATAATGCACAAGGCTGTGGCAATAACTTGGGCAAGGAACCAAGGCTGAAATGAAAAGAAGAGACTCTCAGATAAACACTTGAAATGAAAAAAAAAAAAAAAAACTCAAGTGCCATGTGACATAAACCAACAACAATTATAAAAAAGGGATAAAGAGAAACATCATTGCTGCAGTGTGTGATCTGGAAACAAACAGTTCCTATGATGTTTCAGATGAATAGGTGCCTTTGCGATACATGTTCAAACATAGAGGAATAGGGTACTCACCAATATTTTGATTTTTCTCTTCTTTTATTTCATCCAAGTAAACCTGCAAAAGGACAATACTTGAGTAAACAAGTATACAAAAAATGCCTCCAGCCAAAAATTAAAGAGCGTGAATCTGTTTTCTGTTAACTTCACAATTATTTTGCAGAACAAAATAATTCTTCAACATAATTGCCTTTTTGCCAAACAAATCCATAAATTCTTTAACATCCCATGATAAGTAAATTTATATATATTCAACCAAGTTTACCTACCATGAAATGAAGTATATGGTCTGTGAGAGTAAATTTAAGATTATTAGCTACTACCAAAGTATATAGAACAATGCACTTACAATTGCCTCACATCCGATGCTTTTCTTCTCTTTGATTCTGAAGACGACATTCTGATTTGAGTAAAATCAATTCTTCAATCTGATAAAGAACATTAAAGTTTCTTCTTAGCAAACTCATAATTCTTCTCGTGTTTATCTTCACCACAGGTAAATTTTGGGAAACAGCAATCCAATGAAATCACAAGTTGCATCAGGGAAACAGATTTTTCTGAGTTAAATCATGGATTTCATTAGCCTAGCATCCTCAAAAATCCAAACGTCACCAGCAACTCATCTCTCCAAACGCTCTCAATAGGAAATCATAGGGTAGAAGGGAAAGAAGCTGCATTGGAGGAATACCTATTCTCACAGCATGTCATTAACAACTAACAATCACAATCCCCTTCAAGAACCAGCAATAAACCACATCACAGACTCACATCATTAAGCAGAAAAAAAAAAAGAAAAAAGAAAAAGTCCACCAAACATACAAAACAAACACTCACCATGTCAATCAAGAAAGTTCCCAAAAAAGAGCGAACTTTATTTCTAGGTATTGAAAAAGAAGCCACATTGGAGGAGCAATACCTGTTCTCAGAAGCCTCCATACCAGCAGGGTCAGGGAAATCAACGGGGACAAGAGTATGGTCAGAGCTATAAAGATCATCAAGGGTTTCATCAGTCATACACTTAACCCTAAGATGCAACCCCGTCGTTGGGTTAGAGATCATGACGCGATGGAGGGCGTTGGCGATGCTAAGTCCGGTGTCTTTGAGATCGAACTCCGTCGCTGTGCAAGACCCAACGGCCGCCTTCTCCGACGTTGATGGCGTCGACCACACCCTGCTCCCTCTCTCTCCCCCTCCCTCCCTCCCTCCCTCGTTCGCCGGAACCTTCCTTTCTCTCGCTCTCACAACTGACGAAGGGGAATCGAGAAGAGTGGGTCCGATGGTGATGATGGGCTGCAGGCAGAGAAGGGGAAAAGAATGGGTGGAGCCTAGGATTTGGGCGAAGGTGTGAAGGAAGACTAAGGGCCCGTTTGGTTCACAGAAAATTTTAGGATGGAATGGAATGGAACGAAATGCAGTGGAATGGAAAGGAAAATTAAAAAGGGTTGATGTGTTTGGTTACCATTGAAATAGAAATGATTTTGAAGGGAAAATTTTTGTTTGGTTGGATGAAAATAAAGTGTTATGAGGGAAAATATTTGGCAAATGACGAAAATGACCTCATTATGATAAAAGAAAAAGAAGATGCACAATGGTGAAAAAGGTGCCAGTTCCTGCGATTTGTGGGAGCCAGATCCAGCGGAGAAGTGGGAGACGATGGACGACGATGGCTGGTCAGCTTGGATTCCGGCGGAAATGATGGGTAATAGAGGTAAGCGTTGTGTTTTTTGAACTTTCGTGATAAAAGGAATTTTATAAATTTGGCAAATATGAATTAGGACAGAAATATCGATGTGGTTGATTGTGGAAGTTGAATATGCATTGCTATTCTAGAATTGCTCGTTATTTTTGAAGTATGGTGTAAGTTGCTATGGGTAAGGAGAGGACTCACAGCAACGTTGTGGTCATTGGCCATGTGGATTCTGGGAAATCCACCACCACCGGCCATCTCATCTACAAGCTTGGAGGTATTGGCAAGCGTGTTATTGAGAGGTTCGAGAAGGAAGCTGCTGAGATGAACAAGAGGTCCTTCAAGTACGCCTGGGTGTTGGACAAGCTGAAGGCTGAGCGTGAAAGAGGAATCACAATTGATATTACTCTCTGGAAATTCGAGACCACCAAGTACTACTGCACAGTCATTGATGCCCCCGGACACAGGGATTTCATCAAGAACATGATTACCGGAACTTCCCAGGCTGACTGTGCTATCCTCATCATTGACTCCACCACTGGTGGTTTTGAGGCTGCTATTTCCAAAGACGGACAGACCCGTGAGCACACCCTCCTTTCTTTCACCCTTGGTGTGAAGCAGATGATTTACTGTTACAACAAGGTATCTAATTATGGTCGCTTGGTGAATTTGAATATATATTGAATTGATTATCGCATTCATTGTCATGTCCTAATGTGGTTTTCCTTATTTTCCTCTGCTACAGATGGATGCCACCACTCCCAAGTACTCCAAGGGCAGGTATGATGAAATCATGAAGGAAGTGTCATCGTATTTGAAGAAGGTTGGATACAACCCTGATAAGATGTTCTTCGTTCCCATCTCTGGTTTTGAGGGAGACAACATGATTGAGAGGTCCACCAACCCTGTCTGGTACAAGTGACCAACCCTCCTTGATGCCCTTGACCAGATCAACTAGCCCAAGAGGCTCCCAGACAAGCTGCTCAGGTTGCCCCTTCAGGATGTGTACAAGATTGGAGGAATCGGAACTGTTCCAATGGGACGTGTTAAGACTGGTGTGGTGAATCCTGGTATGGTTGTTACATTCGACCCCAGTGGACTGACAACTGAAGTTAAGTCTGTGGAGATGCACCACGAGGCTCTCCAAGAAGCTCTTCCAGGTGACAATGTGGGATTCAATGTGAAGAACGTTGCAGTGAAGGATCTGAAGCGTGGTTATGTTGCATCTAACTCCAATGATGATCCCGCGAAGGAAGTAGCCAACTTTACATCTGAGGTCATCATCATGAACCATCCTGGCCAGATCGGTAACGGTTATGCTCCAGTGCTTGACTCCTACACGTCCCACATTGCCGTGAAGTTTGCTGAGCTTTTGACCAAGATTGACAGGCGATCTGGTAAGGAGCTTGCTCTCCTTGGTTTCACTCTTTGTGTCAAGAGTGAAATTGTCCATGACAAATGGATGCTAGTACTCCCAAGTACTCCAAGGCCAGATATGATGAAATTGTGAAGGAAGTGTGTTCATACTTGAAGAAGGTTGGTTACAACCCAGAGAAAATATCATTTGTTCCCATATCAAGTTTTGAGGGAGACAATATGATTGAGAGGTCACTTTGCTGTGAGGGACATGCATCAAACTGTGGCTGTGGGAGCGTGGAGAAGAAAGATCATACATCAGCCAAGGTCACCAAGGGGAACAGAAGAAGGGCAATTTATTGTAATGAAAAATGTAAATATTTTGGTTGGATGAATGGTTTAACAATGGGTGGTGTGAGATTTGAAATAGGTGGTTTGGTGTAAAATACATTGTATGTTGCATGAAGAAATGAAGTGTGTATTTTTTTTGTTTTACATTGTATTTTGGTGTAAATATAGCAGGACAAAATGGTGGAAATTATGTCTACATTGTGTTAACCATTGACAATGGAACAAGCAAATTTTTTGAACCTATGATAAATGGTCAGTGTAAGCAACAAGTACGGAAAGGTAATGTTTACAATTCAAAATCTAATTTAAGTACAGGAAATTCGAATTTATATCTGACATTCTTATGTTTGTGAAAATTTGGTGAAGCAATGTAGTGGACAAGCTAATGTTTAGAATTCAAAATCAAATTTAGGAACATGAAAAGTTATTCTGTGGGTTAAGTTGAACATGTCAAGAATCGAATGTAAAGGGAGGGATAAAGTTATCATTTTGCGTAAACTCAAATTTACAGCATCAAAATCGATTTTAAAAAAGAAGAGAAAGACAAATTTGATTGTGAACGGATCAGATTAGTGAAATGAACCTGAACATTAGGAAGAAAGTGAAATACAAGAGTAAATTAACAAAAGGTTCACTGTCTACAAACAGAAAATGCATCCAACTCACTTAACTTCAGCAAATAACAGTGAGAGGAACCAAAAAGACATACAAAATGACATAGAAAAAGTGCATGAAACATTTCCAAGAAGAGTAAAAACAAAAAGTGCTGCAATTCAGTTCTTCTTCTTCTTGCTAGGTGAGATTTTTTTTGCGCTAGTCTTTTTCTGCCTTGCCCTTGGATTAGTAGGCTGTGGTAAGTTAACATTGGTGAAGGAACCAGAAGGATAATCAGTTGGCAGTGAATGAGGGAGATTTGTTTGGTCCCCAATGACACTGTGAAGTAAGTTGTGAGCTGAAAAGGATGATGAAAAATATGTGCTTGGGATATATGACAGGGGAGTTGGCTCACCAATCCTCTAGAAGGTGCGTGGGGAGGGTTGGATGGATGTGTAACTGGCACAATGGAGAGGGGAGTGACAGTCTCTAAAGGTTATTCCACATAATAAGGAGATTGGGGCTGTTCAGTGGGGCCGTGGGGCTGTGCAGGGGGGATTGGGGCTGTGCAGGGGGGGATTGGGGCTGTGCAGGGTTGGATTGGGGCTGTGCAGTCGCTGCATCAATGTGGGGGTCTTCTTGAACAAAACCATCATTGCCTGGTGGTTGGGAAAATGGTGGAATGTGCTGTGTTGAGGCATGTGGAGGGGAGAAGGAAATGTTTCCAAGTGGGTCATTAGTGTGCAGAGTGGGGTCGCTTGAGGGAGGAGTAGTGAAATGATCAGTATTTTCCCTCTTGGATGCAACATACTGATAAATGTCTTACAAATCAATCCGAACCTTGCTCATGTCACTTTCCAAGAGCCCCAGTCTGGTGGAGATGGTTTAAAGTTGTTGCATAATATTTGAACCCAATTCATCCATCTTTTGCTGGACAGTCTGACCCAACAGTGTTGACAATTCTTCTGCAGCTAAGGAATAGACCAAACCAGTAGGGTAGGCCTGAGTGTTGGATTTTGCAGGGATACTTTGTTCAATATTGGGAGGGGGGGTTATTGCTTGCCAAGGGAGAAGCCTGATCATTTGTCACATTTCGGCCTCCAACTGGTATCTGCATGTGGTTTAATACTTTGTAATCAAACTCATCAGTCCAGATTGGGGTCTCACCATTTTCCAAATACCACACCTTGTTTTCTTTTAGGATCAAAGAAACAACTGAGGGGAATGGCAGATAGGTATTCCTTTTGACAGCAGTTGTAGCCTTGATCATATTTTCATATATAAGGTTGCCTACTGCAATTGACTTCCCCTTAACCAACCGGGTAAGGTTTTCTTTGTCCTCAGGGGTGAATGATGTGTAGTGTCCCCCCTTGTTCACAAAATTCCTGGAGTATATATACCAAAGCACTCTATGGGCATCGGGCATTAAAGCAGGCTTCAGCACAGGGTTACTTGGGCAGGCATCAGTGTTCATCAAGGTCTTGTACACTTCACTTTCAGTGAACTCAGAGTCATCATCTTGTGGGGATTTAAGTCCCAACAAGTTGGTTATTTTCTTAGGGGTGATCACAATTTTCTTTCCCCTCACAACTGTTCTAAGGATTTCATTGACAACTCTGAAGTTAGAATAAAAAACCCTCACAACAGAATCACTATAAGGCATTGACAGTTCAACCAGATTTTTGTAAGGAGCAAGCAAATGTGACAGGGCAAACTTGAATTCAAAATCGAATGTATCAAGTTTAACTCTACTCATTTTGGAAATGGTACGATTAGCATGCAAATCTTGGTACCTTTTAAGCTTGGATGAATTGAAGTCAGATTTATCATCAGGAATGCAAATGCGGTGTAGCCTCTTCTTCAACAGTTTCCTAAGATTAATCTTTTCCTTTTCGTCCATAGCAGCATCATTTTCATCATCACCAGACCCATCTTCTTCACCAGAGTTGGAAGTAGCAGTTTTTTTGGATTTGGACGACTGGCTCTTTGCTGATTCAGATGAAGCTGAAGCCTCTTCTTCCTGTGAACCACTCGCAGAGGCCTCCTTCTCTGAATGGGAATCACCTGCATTGTCATATTCATCACTAGACTTGGCGTTAGATTCACCAGTGTCTTCTTGCGTCCCATCAGAGCCATCTTCACTAACTTGCACTGTTTCATCGTCCACTTTGTCATCTTTCGTCTTTCTCTTCTTAGCATTGGAATTCTGAGAACCTTTGGCCATTTGCTTTCTTTTGGCCGCTCTTTTTTGGTTCAAATTAGTTCGCCTCACCTGCTCCTCCTTCCATTTTGCACAAGCCATAAACTCATCAATGTCTTCATCCCGTTTATCACCAATGCTTGCCTTCCCTTTGCGATTTGACACACGAATCTTGCTCATGTGTTCCCGGTACCGTTGGAGGTCTTCCTTGGTGATGTTGTGTTCCTTAAACCTATCAGAGGCCGTTTTTGTCCTCGGCATTGTTGTTGGTGATTGCACTTGATTATTACATATTTTTATCCACTAATTATAGGAAATTAGCATTTATTCTAAGCTATTAAATGGGGATTTAGGCACTTTTATACTTAGGGTCCAAGATTAGAGAGTTAATTGCATTTTCATTATAATTTGAGCATATTAGGCATTTAACTCATGCATTTATTTTTTATGGACTTGAAATACTTCACATGTGCTTAAAATTTCCATTGTAGGTGCAAAGAATTAAGGTCAAAGCAAGAAGAAAACAAAATAGGAAACTTCTACAAGAAAAAGGAAATTCTACACAACAAGAAATTACTAATTAGGAAATTGGATTGATTGATTGAGCCTAATGGATTGGCCTATAATCCTTCCTAATTGGTAAAATCAACAAGAATAGGAAACTTCCTATTTCAACTAGGATTGGTTAATTGATTGACTGGGTTTGCTTAAAATATTTCCTATTTGTTATTTCTACAAGAATAGGCAACCCTATGCTTGATTGAGGTTAGGAAGTTTCCTAATTAATTATCCTACTTACTATTTCCTATCTTGACTAGGTTTCTTGAAGTTTGAGTGATTGGGTCTTCCCCAATCCTTTCCTAATTGATAATCCTAGTCAGAATAGAAGATCTTAGGCCAATTTGGATTATATATATGTTGCCTAGTGTGCCTAGGAGGGGGGAGCACGAAAATACACATAACAAGACACAAATTCTTTCATCTCTTCCACCAATTCCTTCCTCCATTCCACAATCCTTCACCGGTTCACCATGGAGTTCGAGTTGCAGATCCTCTCAGGTGATTTCTCCTCCTCTATGAAGAACTAATCCGGCTCAGTGCTCTCTTGGACGACGGGATGACGTGAAGCAAGCTATTCTTCCACTCTAGGGGAGTTTTTCATTAGTTCCAATTATGTAGCCATGTATTTCCATCTATTTCCTTGAGCATTTGTTTTCTTATGTTTGGATTTCAATTATGTTGAGACTATTGGCTATGTAATTGTTGAATTTCACCTTTGTGTTGCATTGGATCTAGTTTGATTCCATCTATCTTTCAATTGACATTATCTTCATGAGTACTTGTTGATTTTATTACCTATCATTGTGTGTGGTGATTTAGTCCATTTATTTTATCTTGATTATGTCCTTTGGTTGATTTATTGGGTTTGAGCATGTTGATGTTGAGTTTCTTCTTTGCATGATTAAGTAATTCCATCAATTAATCTCACCTAAGAAACAATACTATTGATTCAATACAATCGCATGAAATAATTGGATAAAGTTATACACGTATGAGGATTTGATTATAAGCTAATTTTGATTAGTTATTGGATTTGAAGGATATTGAGTAATTTGGAGGGACCCAAGTTATTCTATCTATTGGAACCTATTTCTAGTTAATGTTAGACTATAATTAACCTAGTTGGTCTATTGAGGTTGAGTGAGTTGTCACCGACCTATTCCTTCACCTACAGTGGATACTTGCTCACCCTTAGGAAGTGGAGAAGTTACAACATATGTAGATGCACCCATATCTCCTTCCCCACCTTGTGATGACACCATTTTTCCACTAGAAGCACTTGAGTTGCAAGAGTTAGTACTTTCTGTGGTAAAACCCCCAATGGTGGATCTCAAACCCTTACCTCCTAACTTGAAATATGTGTTTCTTGCTGATTCTGATAAATTGCCTGTGATTATTTCAAGTTCTTTGTCTGATGTTGAGGAGAGTAGACTAGTTTCTCTTCTTAGGTCTTATAGGGGTGCGATTAGGTGGTCACTTGCTGACATTCCAAGGATCAACCCCTCGGTTTGTACTCATAGGATCCTCTTGGAGGAGGGTTCTAAGCCTATTCGGCAGCCACAGAGGAGACTGAATCCTCTTATTCTTGATGTGGTGAGGAAAAAGGTAGCTAAGCTCTTGAGTGTTGGGATCATTTATCCCATCTCTGATAGTGAGTGGGTGTCACCGGTAAAAGTCGTACCAAAGAAGAGTGGAATCACCGTTGTCTGGAATGACAATGATGATCTTATTCCTACTAGAGTCCAGAATTCTTGGAGAGTGTGCATAAATTATAGGAAGCTTAATTCCTCTACTAGGAAGGACCACATTCCTTTGCCCTTCATTGATCAAATGCTTGAGAGAATTTCTGGCAAGTCTCACTACTGTTTTCTTGATGGTTTCTCTGGGTACTTCCAAGTACCAATTGCACCAGAGGACCAAGAGAAAACCACCTTCACATGTCATTTTGGTACCTTTGCTTATCGTAGGATGCCTTTTGGACTTTGTAATACTCCCGGTACTTTTCAACGTTGCACGATGTCTATTTTTATTGATTTATTGGAGCATAACATGGAGGTGTTTATGGATGATTTCACTGTTTATGGTTCTAGCTTTGATGAATGCCTCTCTAGTTTAGAACTTGTGTTGAAAAGATGTTTGGAAAAGAACTTGGTTTTGAACTATGAGAAGTGTCATTTTATGGTGGATAGTGGTATTGTTTTGGGTCACTTGATCTCTTAAAAGGGGATTGAGGTTGACAAGGCTAAAATTGAAGTCATTGCATCTTTGCCCTATCCGACCAATTTGAAAGAAGTGAGATCATTTCTAGGGCATGCGAGGTTCTATAGGCGTTTCATTGCTAATTTTTCAAAGATTGCCTTGCCCCTTTCATCTTTGCTTAAAAAAGATTCTGATTTTGTTTTTGATGATAAATGCAAGCATGCCTTTGACACTTTGAAGTCTTCTTTGATTTCTCCTCCCATTATTAGTGCACCTAATTGGCATTTACCTTTTGAGCTTTCATGTGATGCATCTAATTTTGCGGTAGGAGCCATGCTTGGTCAGAGAGTTGACAAGGTGTCTAGGGTCATTGCATATGCATCTAGGACTCTTGATTCTGCACAAGTTCATTACACCACTACTAAAAAAGAGTTGTTTGCTGTGATTTTTGTGCTTGACAAGTTTAGACAATATTTGATTAACTCTTATGTGGTAGTATATACTGACCATGCAGTTGTGCATTACTTATTTCAAAAGCCCCAGTCTAAGGCTAGACTGCTGAGATGGGCTCTTCTGATGCAAGAATTTGATGTGAGGATCAAGGATCGGGTCGGAGCTGAAAATCATGTAGCCGATCATTTGAGTCGTTTGCCCCCCGACACAAGGGAAGTTTATTCTTCTAATCTTTGCATTAATTCTTTTCCTGACTCTGCTTTGTTTGCCTTGCCACTATTGATCCTTGGTATTCACATATTGTGAACTATCTCACTGTTGATGTGGTCCCCTCTTCTTTGTCTCATTTCAAGGTCAACGAATTGAAGAGGGAGGCCAAGTACTACATCTGGGATCCACCCACTCTGTGTCACATTTGTAGCGACCAGATCATCCGCCGTTGTATTCTAAACAATGAGATCCACTCTATCCTTACTCATGCTCATTTTTTGTCTTGTGGTGGTTATTTTAGTGCTAAAAAGACTACTAGGAGAGTGTTAGAGTGTGGATTTTTTTGGCCTACTTTGTTTAGAGATGCATTTAATTATTGTAAGTCTTGTGAGAAATGTCAACAGTTTGGGAGTTGGGGTAAGAGGCACGAGATGCCTATAAGGCCAATGCACTTCTGTGAGGTTTTTTATGTGTGGGGCATTGATTTTATGGGACCCTTTCCCCCTTCCTGTGGATTTACTTACATTTTGCTTGCAGTAGATTATGTGTCTAGATGGGTTGAGGCAATCCCAACTAAGAAAGATGATGCCGCTACTGTTTCTAAATTCTTAAGCTCTCATATCTTTTGTAGGCACGGCATTCCTAGAGCTATCATCAGCGATTAGGGCACACATTTCTGCAACCGGATCATCCAGTCCCTTCTTGCCAAGTATGGTGTCACTCACAAAGTTGCTACATCCTATCACCCCCAGACCAATGGGTTAACTGAGGTTTCAAACCAGGAGGTGAAGCACATTCTTGAGAAGATAGTGAAGCCATCGCATAAAGATTGGAATGATCGATTAGAAGAAGCTCTTTGGGCATATAGGACGGCCTACAAGACACCTATTGGGACATCACCTATGGAGTTGGAGCACAAATCATATTGGGCTATCAAAGCTTGCAATGCCGATTTGGAGTCTTCCTTGACCAATCGGATGATGCAACTCCAAGAGGTTGAGGAATTACGGTTGCACGCCTATGAGAATGGGCTCATCTACAAGGATCGGTTGAAGATGATGCATGATAAACATATCATGAAGAAGGACTTTAAAGAAGGGGACAAGGTGATGATGTTCAAGGCTAGACTCAAGATCCTACCGGGAAAATTCAAGTCTAGGTGGAAGGGTCCATATCGAGTTGTCCAAGCCTACCCCTATGGTGCATTTGAGCTTCTAGATGGCGCTACCGGATCAAAATTCAAAGTCAATGGCCATCTGCTCAAGCACTACCATGAGCCATCTCAACCACCTTAATCATGAGGTTGTTCTTTTCCTCCTTACTTGCTCCTTTTGCTTTATGATTAACACATGCTTTTGAGCTAAGTGTGGGGGAGGGAACTTACCAGTAGGAAAAGGTAGTTGTAGTTATAGTTGTTTTTCAATTCCTAGGATTAGCACTAAAAGCTTCTTGCTCACTCTTGCTCACACTTGATTTCAACATACTTTGAAAATTTCATTGGTATACCATTTTAACTCACTTTTGCCTCTCCCTATTTTTCTTTTGGTGTTGATGACGTGTTATGCTTCAATCTTGAATTGGACTTTACAACTTTCCACTTCACCCTGAGAGTTGAGTTGAATTGTTATTTCCATGTTTGCTACATTGAGAACAATGTAGGAATTAAGTGTGGGGGAGGGATGTAGGGGTGTGTTTTGTAATGGGTGAAGTGGGTAGAAAACCATTGCATCTTGGTTATGTTTTTAGCTTCAAAAATTTGGAAAATTTTGAACCTTTCCTCACTTCCACTTTTGTTCCTCTTTAGGCTTGACACGATGTTTTTGGAATTGTTTTGGCAATATGGGAATTGTTTCATGCTTTTGGATATGTTGTTGATGCTTTTGATTAATCTTCTAGATTGACAACTTTGTTGATTGGAATTGATGCTTTATGGTTGAATCTTGTTTGTAGTTGATCCATGTTTATGAGTTTTGGAGAATTAGCCATGCTGTGAGGTTTATTTGAGCCTATATGTTCATTCTTGTGTGATATCCACTTGTTGCCATTCTCTAGAACTTGTTTGTATTCTTGATCAAGACTTGTTGCATTTAGTGTAATGAAGCATGATAAAGGCATTCATTTCATCCCCTCACATCCCAAACACAAACCACAAACACTCTTTCCATTTGTCACCCCATTTGAGCCATTCGCTTGATGTTGTGCAATAAGTGCCAATATGTGTAAAATTGCATCATTGCTTGGTTGTACATAAGCATGCCATGTATAGAGAAAAACAAAAATACAAAAAGAAGAAAAAGAAAATGTGAAAAATTGAAAAGTTGCAAAAAGTACAAAATAAGGCATGTGTAATTTTTGACAAGTGCAATTAGTGTTTTGGACTGAATTGGGCATTCAAGCATGCATAACATCATATTCCTTTCATTTCATCATACCATGTTACCTATTCCATCATTACAACCCCAAAAGACCTTTTGATGCATTACACTTCTCGTTTTTAAGTGAAGATCTTAGAATCCTTACAAGCCTATGGTAGAATGTGTTTCAAGGTGGATTTTGAGAGTAGAAAATGAACCCAATATGGTAAGAAGAGTGAAACACTTATCCTTGAGTGACTTTCTCTGTTGCTCATCCTCATTGCATTCACTACACTCATGGTTAGCTCTTTAGCATCATTGCATTCCTCACTGCTTGTTGGTTGAAGGGTTGTCAATTTGCATTAGCTCATATTCATCTAGCATGTTGAAGTTCTCATTTGTGCCTCACTTACCATTTGTGCTTAAGCTTTGAAATTTGTCTTTGTCCGGGAGTACAAAGGTTTAAGTGTGGGGGAGTTGACAAATCTCTGATTTGTATGGTTTTTATATGCCTAAATTGAGGCAATTAACATGATTGAGATGCGATATTGGTCCAATAATGCTTAACATAGAACTTAGACTCTTAGGTGAAATTAGTGTTAGATAAAGGTTAATTGGCCATAATTGTAGATTAATTTCTATGAATTGGTTTATAGGGCTATTTGATCCTTGTTTAGTCTTGTTTTCACTTGTAGGGTCGCTCAGGACCAAAAGATCAGACCCGGGATGAAGAAGAAGGCCAAACAAAGGAGCAGAAAAGAAGTGAGTTTGCCGTGGCGAGCGAGAAAGGCCCACTTTTGGCAGAGAGCAATGCAGAAGCCGCGGCGAGCCCACGGCGAGATTCGTGAATTCTGTAGATTGACAGCTCGTGATTTTGGGCCTGATTCAGATCCAACTTAATGCCCACTCTTAGACCCGACTTGGGGGACCTATAAACATGAACATCTAAACCCTAGAAGGCAGATTTGGTCCTCATTTCACACCTCCAAGCCCTAGCTCTCTCTTCCCCATCTTCATCTTCTTCATCCTCCTTCCTTCCACTCATGGCTTCCACTCCTTCCTCTCTTGTTTCTTGGTTCTTCCATGGAGAGTAGCAGCTAGGCTCCACCATTCTTGGTGGTGAGAGCCAAGGGATGAGTTTGAAGCTTGAATAGGGGAGTTTTTCTAGTTCTAATCCTTCTTTTATTTATTGTATTTATGCTTTTCTAGGGTCCTAGGAGTGTATTTATGATATTTGGTGAATGTATTAATTGCATTTAATTGAAGTGCATTTATGGCACTTGGTTGGGTGCATTTATGTCATTAGGGTTAGAAACTATGTTTATATTATCTCCTTCTTGTATAAATGCTTGACATTGCTACTTATTAACCTTGAGTTTAATGAAATTTATGGGTTCATGGTTTTGTTATTCTCTTGGTGAAAATTATGTGCTAATGCAAGGTGGCTTGGTTAGTGGATTGAGAGTATTAAGTTATTTGTTTGAGGGAGATGGCATAAGAATTAATTGATTGTATTGGGACATTGGGCAAACACTCTTTAGATCCTAATTTGTTGTATGGGTGGCCATCAATAGATTAGGGTTTAGAGAGGAATTAAGTGCAATTGTGGGGTGGCCCAAATTGTGGATTTAATAGTCTTGCATAATTAATTAATTCTTGATTTTGAACTTAATCAACTTGGGTTTAATTAAGTAATGTTCGGGGTTCCGGCATTAATTAAGTTAACCCAAGCCTAGCCTAGAGGGGTTCCTCTAGGGTTCTTTGGAAAATCAATTAAACTCCTCGAAAATCTTTAGGAGCAATGATTCCTAAAGCTTTCATTCATCAAGAATGACCTTTATCCCATTTTCATCCAAATCTCACTTTAAAAATCTAATCTTTTACTTTACCTTTTGCACATACCAAACTTCATACTAAAACCAAACAAAAATGCTTTTTACCCGCCTTTTCAAGTTTGCATATTAGCTATTAGGAACCATATTACACTAGGCTCCTTGAGATCGACACTCAGGGTTAGCTTCCACTATCCCCTCTGGTTTTAATTTCTTGGAGAGCGGACTCGAGGCGGCACTGCTCCGATATAAACCCCAATCGGTGAGCTCTTCAGGGCTCAAAACGTGAGGACCAGTTCAAAGCAATTTAAAGGTGTTTCTCTTTAAAGGCAACAGCCAGAACTTTATTCTTAGCTCCAATTAATATAGGGTAAGTCTATATGTATTATAGCTTGCATTGTATTTTTAGCTAAGCATCATAGATATATATACTGACATAACGTTATAAAACATTTTAGACTACATTGGATTTTGCTTGTCTTCAATCTGATGGCACAAAAGGATCCCATAATTTACTATTTTGGATCCTGTGGAATCTGCTCTCCCAGATAATTGCCCAGATTTGATGCGTCTCTTCAATGAGTAAGTGAATGTCAACATTATTTGAATGTGTTGTATTATTTGTCATTTTATGACCATTCCTAGCTAATAAAATTAATTTAATTTGTTTCCTTTTCAGAGCATTGACTAGTTTTTGGTCCTTTGTCAGTTTGAAGTATTCCAGAGCCCCTGACCCGAAAGATGCTTATAAGTGGCAAACAGTCCAGGATTTGTAAGTTATTCAATTTTTAAAACAATATATCTAGTTAAATCATAACATAAATGTTTCTTATGATATTTGGTGTTTTTTGTTACAATGCCCCTACCAACCTAATAACAACGACTGTGGGTACTATGTGATGCAGTACATGCAGGATATCGTCACACATGATCGACTCGGCATCCCACTGACAGTAAGTTTTATATTTTTCCAACTCTAATTGTGTTTGTATTTGTTAGAGTTCAAGTAAATTTACTTGTAATTTAAATGTGTTTGTGCAATATTACCTAGACACTTGTTGCTTCATGTTGTCAAGGGAAAAAATTAATGCACTAATTGAAGAATTGTGCACTTATGTATACCCTCTTTTCTCCCAAATTAGATGATCCATTCATTAGCATGCTTTGTTTTCAACTTAGAATGGTTGGTTTAATTGTACATTATTCTCTTGATGAGTTACTGGTGTATATATATATGGATTGGCTGGAATGGTATAGAACTATTGGTTTTATTGCACTGATATAGGAGGGTGTGAAACAAAAATAAATGAATTATGTTTTTTAAAAAATATATCCTATAGCGGCACTTATTATGCATAAGCGCCGCTATTAGGTGCCTATAGTGGCGCTTAGGATTAAAAAGTACCATTATAGGCATTTTCTAAAAAAATAAGGCCTATAGCGGTGCTTAGACATGCAAAGCGCCACAATAGGCATGACCTAAAGTTGCGCTTTTGATATATAAGTGCTGGTTTTGATTAACCTATAGTGGCATTTATCAATTAAAAAGTGCCGCTATATAAGCGCCATGATAGGTCAAATGACCTATTGCAGCACTGGCTATAATGACACTTAAAACCGCCGCTATAGGGTCAAAAAAACCGCTGCTATAGGATATTTCTGTAGTAGTGCTATTGAGTGGCCATCAACGTTCAATTTCTAAGGCCTATAAATGGTGCATGAATCAGTAAAAGGTCCAGTATGTGGCTCTTAAGTTCTAGATTAATATTGCCCCTCATCCTCTTGAGTATTCTGCCTAATTGAGTTTAATATCTTTCGAAGTTATGTTCTTGAAGAGTTCGTTTAAGCATGGGGAGTGCCGCAACTTCTTTTTCCAGTAGTTGCAGAATAGGTCTTAAGGACAGTACCCCTGAAGGCGCGACTCGAACTATATATTGGGATATTTGAAGATGTTGCTGTCAACCAGATTTACATAGCAATAGAGAGAAGCTGGATGATGAACTAAATTACAACAATTTGCGTGGTCACTCCAACAAACATCACCCCACCAAACTTGGAAGAGGATTACACTATTGGAAGAATCTCATTGTTGAGCTTAATGATCATGACATAACCACCATATGCATTGGGGGCCGCGCCATGAATTCAACATAGATCTCGGTGATGATTTAAACTTTGAATTAATTAGGCATACATAGTATATTATAATCGATTTCTCTTCCTATCAAAATAGCTGAAATCAATTTGATAAGACTTACTTCCACATTACATACCTTTAATTCATCCTTTAGCTTATGATTTAATCATTTTAATAGTTCATTAACTTTGAATTAATTAGGCATACATATTATATTATATTCGATTTCTCTTCCTCCTTATTCTTCTTTTAGTAATCATTTTAATAGTTCATTAAACTTTGAATTAATTAGGCATACAAATTTTCTTATATTCGATTTCTCTTCCTATCAAAGTAGCTGAAATCAATTTAATAAGACTTACTTCCACATTACATACCTTTAATTCATATTTTAGCTTATGATTTAATCATTTTAATAGTTCACTAGCTTAATCATTAGCTAGGTTGGATCCTTCTTATATATCTTCAGTCTATTATTGTAGTGATATTCCTCTTCTAAACTCAGCTTGCGGGTACATTAATTAATCAACCAACCTCCTGTAGATTTATATACTCTACCATCTTCACTAAGGTTCAAATGGACATGCTTGGTTTGTATTTTATTATTTGTTTTTATGATTGTAAGTACAACCTAATATTTATATCATAATGTTATGTTAAATGCCAGGTATATATGTAGGTTAAGGTTGCCTTTCCATTAAAATGACTTAATCCAATTGATGGGACTCCTTTCCTACATTATATACCCTTAAACTCTTGTTCATTTAATCAATGTGGGACTTCTTCTTCTATATTCTAATATCCTTCATACTATTTTTTTTCCTCTTACATTCATATTTTTTCTTTTCCGCCTAGGGTTGTACTTCTTTTTGAATCTCAAAGGCATCAGGTCGTATTTTCATTTTTTTCTTTGCATGGGCTTGTACTTCTTTTAGTCTCAGAGGCCTTAGATCCACAACATATCCCCCCTTTTTCTTTCTTTCTTTTTTTTACAATATTCATTTTTCCTTTCGTTTTTTCTTCATTTCATACCTTGATCGAATGGCTCTGATAGCATGTTAAAGGTCAAGTAATAGTAGGTTAAGGTTGTCTTTCCATTAAAATGACTTAAGTTAATTGATGAGACTTCCTTCCTACATTATATATATATACCTTTAACCTTGTTCATTTAATCAATGCGGGACTTCTTCCTATATATGGTAATATGTTAGACTTAGTTGGGCCTAAACAAATACTCCATCCAGTACTTAATATAAGATTTAATTGATTTTTTAGAGATTAAGGGAATTTAATAAGCCATTTAATCATAACATATGTCATATATTACTCCCTCCGTCCCTATAAGTAACATTCTAGAAATTTAATCGACGATTAGTGGGCTAATTAGAAATTAACTTATGAGAGATTATGGAATTATCAGAATATTGAGGAACTTTTGAGGTATTTTGATGATTTTTAAAGGCTTAGTTTCTCCCTTATTTTAAGGACGATAAATTTGGGAAAATGATTTATAGGCTCAAAAGAGTTTATTATGGGAGAAAAGAATTAAGTGGTTTGGTAGGTAAATTTTTGGAAATGAAAGGGGTTTTGTAACTCAAAATAAATATCTTATTTGAAAATTTATGGTTTAATAGTGTAATTGTCCCCTTCTCCTTTTATTTTCTTTTTCCTCTCATTTAGTTACTCCCTCCTTCCCCCTTGTAACTCACGTTCTCTCTCTCACACGACACACTCTCTCCCTCTCTTGTCATTCTCTTCCTCGTCTTCCTCCGGCGAACCGCCGCCCATCACCGTCGTACTCCCTCCTCTCTCTTCTCTCCCTTCCTTCCCCCAGCTCGTTGTCCCCCTCTCTCTTTCTCTCCTCTCGTTGGCTGCCAACGGCCTTGTTAAGAGTAGGAGTTTTAGCTCCCTTCCACTCCCATTTACCTTCCCTAACTTCCTAGACCCTTCCCCTCCCATTTTCTAGTTCGATCCGAGCTCGTAGAGTAGATCGCAAAAATCCTTTGGCCGGATCTATCGGAGCTCGTCGGCGCCGGAATAGTGAGTTTTCCGAAAAACTAAGTACATTTTCGGAATCTTGTAAGTCTCCTCTACATCCCTATGTCTTTAGTTTTTCGATTGCCTATATTTGAAAAATTAGGCCTTGTCTAAGTTAGTATTTTTGGGAGTCCTAACCTTAATAAACTGAAGCTTAGACCTTGAATGTGAGTTTCTCTAAATAGATTTTTGACTATTGGAAGTTTTCCTAATTATTGGGAATTTTTGGATTTTTGGAGATTTTGGAAATTGGGGCTTTTGATGATTTGAGGTGCTTATGGATAAATTGGTGATTTTTAGATGCTTATTAAGGTCATATGAGGAGATATAATTGATTCGTTTGACTAGAATTTGGACCTAAGAAAATATTGGTGGATAAAGTTTGGAATAAGTGGGATTTTATGTAGGTAATGCTGTAATTCTATATGTTAGATGTGGGTTTATGGGTTTATGGGATTAATTTATACGCAACAAAAACATTAATGAGGTTAATTGGGTTAGATTTGGTGTAGGCCTTGATTTGGGAAATGGGATATTTTTAGGCTTGAACTTGAATTTATTGAGCTATTAAGGTATGGAAATAAATTGTGGATTAATGAATGGATTTTCGAGGTTGAGAAATAACTGGAGGATATTGGGAAATTTTTGTTTAGGCTTAAATTTTATAAATTGACATTAGTGATGAATTATGGGGGATTATTGAATGTTAAAGTTTAAGATGAATGGTTATTGGAGAGATTTATACCTAGGCTTGAATTGATTAATTGGGATTAGTAATAATTTAGGGAGGATAATGGGTATTTAGACTTAAAATTGTATAAGTTGGATTAAAGGTGAATTTTGGATATAAGGAGGAAGATTAAAGGGTAATTAGTAATTCAATTATGTGTGAATTTGTTCTGGTAGACGATTGATTATAGTTATATGTATATTTTGTATAGTGTTTGAATTGTCTTGAGTCTGTACGGGGGAGCTGCACTATTGTGAGATTGGTGCCAACTATCAGGTAACCGCTTTCTGCTTGTTTGTGTGTATGTAGTGTTAGTAAGTAGTTTGAAATACTATTATTTGATAATTATGATGTTATATAGAAATGATGTTTTGAATCACAGCTGAGATACAATTATCAATTGATAATTGATGAGATATGGAAATGAGATCTTGCACTATAATTATTTTCATAATACAATGTCCTGTGGAGTATTATTTTGAAATGGCATAAATTTTTGATCTGAAATATTTGGAACTGAAATATATGTGATGTTGGAAACTATTTCATATATACATATCCTGGAAATACTGGAAGGTCTGGTGCCTGATTGTGGGTGTTGCATATCTATGTATTGTTTGTGAGAAATTGTTTGTGTATGTGACACTGGTGAACTGGAAATTGTGCCATCACGTGATGAGGTACCCTGTTGCGCCACAAAAACTAATGGAAATATTATAGGAAATAAAGGAGAGAAAGACATAAGATGGGAGATTGCCCCTCACGGATCTAGAAAGGACGGAGATCCTTCTAATCAGTGGTGCAGTTCAGGGAGGGTAGACAGTCCCTCATGAGCTGTACCATGTGATTAGAGGCGAGTAGAAGGTCCTGACTGGTCCCACATGTTTTCCAACACTTCTAGTAAGATTCATTTGGGTTGTTTGTAATTACTAATGATATATATATATTATTCTTGGAGATGAATTTGGATGGGTTAGTCTACACTTGTAAACCGTGAAAAGAGATTTTGGGATTTAGATGTACATCATATGTGAATACCTGAGCATGCTTTCTGAACTGATATATATATATATATATGTATTCCACTGGACACCTCGCTAGCACACACCACACGTACATGAGTAGTCAGTGCTTGCGTTTGGGGCTACCTTATCTCACTTTTTGCAGGTTCTAGTAGAGGAGTAGATGGTCAAAGGAAGGATCCGGGAACTTCTCACTGAGTTAGTGAGTGATTCTAGACCAGCAGGATAAAATCGTATTGCTACTTAGGATTTAGGCATATCTTTACGCTTCCGCATAATTAAACTTATTTTGGAAGTTCTTTGAATTCGAACTTTAATTTACTTATGATGCATTATTTTGGGAACTATTTGGCTGTTTATTATTTCTTCTGGGATCGGTCACATTCCAGCAATCTTATTATTGACTGATTTTGGAACTTTTATTATTTTACATTCTTTGGGACGATATAATTATCTTGGGAATGTTTATTTTACAATGATTATGAATGGTGGTGCCTGGGTGTGATGGAATTGATTGATATTGACAAAGTTGATGAGAAATTATAATTTGGGAATATGGAGCCATGAATATTGTTGGTTTTACAGGGAAGTTAAATATCTTGTGTATGGTTTCTCTTAATTACCATGATAGGGTGTTTTTTTTTCTATCATGGTATAAGTGAATTTGTATGGATTGCTTTTATTGTGTTGTCTCTAGGTTGCTTTAAATATCCATGTTAAGTGAATTTTTATCTAACATGGATAACTGCATTTGAACATTGGTGATTTTAAATATCCATGTCAACTTCATAATTTTAGGAAATTTCTTTTATAACATGGATAAATAAAATGTGATACTTATTGCTTTTGAAATCTATGTTAGCGTTATTTAAATTTATTTTCATCCTTTTCAAACATGGATCTCTAATTTATGAAGTTGAATTCCTTTTTCTAACTAAGATAGATTGTATTTATAGTTGGAAGCTTCTTTTCCTATCATAGTTTGCTTATACGATTTGATTTAAACGGAATCCATTGTGGGAAGTCTTTTCTAACTATGTTAGTTATTTTACTAAGCTAATTTCTTTTTTAACAAAGTTAACAATTATATTATGATTTAAGTTGACTAAGTGTATTTAAGAAGTAAATGTTACACTATATATAAGGTCCTTTATTTTTTTTAAATGGTTTCTCCTTTTTATAAGGTCCTATATATTTAAATGTTTGAGTAATAAATGCGTTTTTCCTATATTACGCATACATTAATTTCTCCCGCATATTCTCTTTCTTTCCTTTTTTCATAATTGCTTTCTCTTACTCATTCATAAACATTGGCATTTTTGAAGGAAAAAAAGTATATTTCCTATACATTTGTTGTCTTTTACTAACTTTAACTTATTTTTTAAGAAACCGCAATTTGGTTAAACATATATAGGGACACATAGAGTATTAGATTATATGTTAACTTATAAGTCAAATAGATAAATTTAAAAAAAAATAAGACAAGTCAATTTGTAAGCAGCGTATTAACTTTCAGAAGGAATGAGTGATTTAAAGTCATCGTGGATCTAATAACACGATCGCAGATAACATCCAAAATTCAAATGAACAATGACCAAAAGAGAAATTAAAAGTTATTTATTTATTTATTTAATAGTGGAAGGAACTATAGCCTCCTACACCTTCTTATCCCATACATGATAGCAAGTTGGCTAGAGATCGAGGTTGGAGTCACAGTTTAGAACTGCGATTCCAGAACCTCAGAGGCAGATTTCATCATGTCATCAACCAATGTCTCACGTACAACATTAATAAAAGCTCCATGTGGAGGAGTACATTTGATCTGACCACTGTAACCAGATGATACATCATGGAACCTGTCCCATAACATAACCCCACCGAACTTGAGATTTTTCCACTTTTGGAAGAATATCATTGTTGAGCTTATCAATTGGAACATAACCACCAGATGCACCAGTTGCAGCAGTTGACGCCGGGAGGCCGACATAGAACTTGGTGGCCTCAAATTTGGTGGTCCACTGGTTCCATGAATCTATAAGGGGCTGGATACCTTTACCTTCGGTGTATTCGCAGTCACGGTTGTTGTAGAACTGGATCCATATGTAGTCAAAGAGGCCAGTTTGTATGGCCTTGTCTAAGTAGTGATCAGGAATTGGACATTGTGGTGCTGCTGATAAGTAGAAGTCCTTTTAATTATTTTTGCGGTATGAATCAAGCTCTTTCACAACATCATCCCAGTACAAGTTTCCACCGGCTTCGATGTCGAAATCGACGCCGTTTAAGACGACGTTTCCGATTGGACTTGTGTAAGATGGTTGGCCACTGAGGTAGTAGTTCCAGAGGTATTTTGCAAGTTCTTAGGCATCAGCCTCTGAAGATAATGTATAGGTTGAAGCATCTCCTCCCAGAGAAACGAAGATTTTGATGCCTTTGCTCTGACAGTGGGCTACTTGGGAGGCATATTGGGTGCAATCTCTTAGCGGGTCTTTTGTTGGAGACCATTTACCATGTCCTGCCAGGTCTAGGATTGGAGTTTTTCCATTGCCGAATTTGTTGATGAAGGCTATGTTGATGATGTCGTACTTTCCAGTGTTGCATGCCACATCTAACTCTCCTTCATTCGCATTTTGTCCCCAGTAGGTGACAATTGGGCAGTCTTTGCTTGCTTGGGATGAGCTCAAGTGAGAGAGGAAGATCACCAAGGGAAAAGGAGGAGCATCGAAGCTTGTGTTTTGGAAGCCATCAATGTTTAGTTTAATCAGGGAGTGACACTAAGCAAAGGCAATGTGCTTTCTTGTTCTTGGAGGAGCAACATAAACGACCAATTTATAATGGGCTATAGCTAGGGTTAGGGTCATTATAGCGTCAAATTCTATTATTTTTATTAAACCATAATGTTGATGATAGGAAATGTATTTCTATTAAATTAACACCATCCTCCTTACCAACACATACTTGGTCTAACGGTATAAGACAACGTATGTTATATCCCTTTATTCTTGGATTCTTTTCTTAGAGAAGACACTTGTGTTGGAAGAGTAGTCATGAATCCTAAGACTAGCTAGAGTAATCGATTGCTCATAATGCCTAATAATAGGATTCAGAAAAAGCCTTGGTTACCAGTGATAATGTAAAAAAAAAAAGTTCACCGTACTCATCTAATCCCATTTATAGGACAGATATAGGTGATTTATTTTGATTCATTCGTTATTATATTTACTTTGTTTTCATAGGGCATATTGTATTTTTTTTTGGTGAGGGTATATTGGATAATGTTAAATAGAGATAGAGTTCAAAAGTCGCGTTGTTAATATCTATAGAGATTAATAAAGTTTAAAGTTTTTCTTAATATACATGAAATATAAGGAAGTAACTTATAAATAGAACTATATAAGTATTTCCTATGTAAATAATACTTTCATGTACCACGTTAAATATTTATGTTAAATTTGTTTTAGCACTCTTTCTAGGACCACCCAAGCCAGCTAGCTAGGGAACCACGATCGTGCATCTTTGATCTTCCTTAATTGATTATTCAGCCTTTGTATTATTACGTTCGATCCTAAATATGAAATTTACTTACCTAATTTTACTATATTAAATATATTAGTTTAATTAATTAACATGGAATTTTTTTAAAAATATGTCTTAATTATCTTCATTAATTCCTTTGCTTTTTTTCTTATTTAATTACTATTGAAAGAGTATCAATAAGTGTAATTTAAAAAACAATTGTCAAAAAACATAAGTAGGCCATACATTCAAGGTCAATATCACCTCTTCAAATAGTTCATACATTAAATTTAAGAGGGAGTAACATTTTTATAATATATGATATTTTGAATATTGTTTTAAAAAACATCCATATTATATTCGATTAGGAACAGTATCGAAAAGAACCCAAAAAAATTCATGCACAAACAATTTACTTTGTCTGTACGTAAAATGTTGACATTATATATTATAGGGAGAATTGCACATAGGTCCGAAGTAAGATAATTAATTTTAGACATGTCCATTAACAACTTCTTCACTTGTTAACCAAGGCTATTATTGCAGTTGATAATAGTTATCATTAATAACTCCTTGGGACCTCTCTGAAATTAATTCTCTTACTTAGGACCTATATACAATTGTCCTATTATTATATATGTAGGGAGAGAAGAAGTATTAGACATGATTCCGAAAGCGATAACATCTTTTGTTAAATAAAAAAAAAAAAAGAAAAAAAAAAAGAAAAGAAAGAGGCTTTGCCGGACTTGTTAAGTGATCATGCGTGATAAGACAAACTAACTCATTGATGTCTGGTGCACATTAGTTCGTAAAGAGTATATAATTTAATTCGAAGTTTCAAAGTTGCCATTGCAATTTTTTATATCTCTATAATAAGAAAGAAAATAAGCAAAACGAGAGACTGCCGGCTGTTGATGATTGATCATGAAATACTAAAAAAGTGCAAACGTGAGAATTGCATGCTTCTGTGATTAATTTAATTTATTTTGATTAATTAATTTATCCTTGTTATACCTCTCTATCGCGTGGGCGGCAATTAATGCTGGATTCTCACATCATGAATTGACATTTTTAATTAAAGAATATACACAATTAAAAAATCTTAATGACAAATGAGATTTCATACTATTGTTAGGAAGCTTTTTGTTGATATTTATTCATTAAAATCCTGTAATAATTCCTATATGGTCTCTACAGCAGCGAGCATTAAGGAAGAGATATTACACTGGTTTTTTCCTTAACTTTGAGGGATAATATTTGATTTTAATATTATGTTCTCTTCACCAAGTTCAAGTATCTATTTTTTATGTTGAAATGTTCATATAAATATTATTTTAATTTTATTATTTTTCATCTTTAAAAAAACATGTCATATTTATATTTATTTATTCCGATAAAAAATAAAATTTCAATCATGGAGGTCGTAGAAAGTAGTAAACATAAAGGAGGGGACACCTGTGTAACATCAGAAGTAATGGAGCATCGTACGTCCTTATCTTTTTGTTAAATTAATTTTTTTATATCCATACCTTCGTTAGGATAATATATATATATACTCCCGTGTATGTATATATATTTATAAAAATAAAAAATTTGAATGATTTTATCGTTTTTAAAAGGGTTTGGCTAAATTTATTAAAATATTTAATGAGTTTTGCTCACTTTACCCATCATTATTTTCTCCGTTCATATTCTCTTTCATACTCATTTATAACACTATTATCATATTTATCTCTATTATATACTCAATCATAAATAAGAATAAATTTGAATAAACAAATTATTTTAGACTTATGTGATTTTACATCTTTGACTCTTATAAAAAGGTGCGGAGGGAGTATGTATATACAATAGCATAACTATTAGCATAACTATGTAACGTCGAAATTATTGCGATGCCATTTGGCAGTGCAATCATCAAGGCCATTAACAACTTGAGAGAAATTCTTGGTGCACCACTTAATTTGTATAATGTTCAAAACTGTAGCCAAGGAGAAGTAGACAAATCACACGGTGCGACCCACACTTAAAACAGTTTTTAACTTTCTCATTTTTTCCTCCACGCGCTGTCATTACCTAACACTAGGGGTGAGTATTAGTTTTTTGTTTGGTTTTGGGTTTAAAACCAAAAATGAGGGAAAGGGAAACCAAAACCGAAAAACCGAATTATTTTTTGTTTTGATTTAACAGTTTTTGAGCTTTTTTTTTTTTTTTTTAAGATTTGAGCCATACAAAAATTGAGAACTTTCAGTAATAATTTATGCTTCAACAATGCAAGAGAGGGAGGGGAAAAAAAGTATAACAATAACACAAATCCGTATTTTATCTTCAAATAAGATTAAGTGGCTTTGTTTCTTTCTGTGAGTAAATTGAGAATAAAAATTTTTCATTTTAATTATTAATGGAGGAGGAAATGGAGAATTACTTGGGGGAAGCACCGATAAACCACCAACAGTGATGAAGTCTTCCCAAAAGCTCCAGATTGCAGCATCCAGCAAAGCAAAGTAATTCAGTAAATTCAGAAGAAGACAAGATCCTACAACAACTAAGGTGGCCACAAAGTGAGGCAGAGGCATGGCTTCTGCTACCGCCAGCTGAACAAGGACCACATATGTCGTAACCGCACCCAGTCTCTACACTAGCATTGCTTCCTTTTCTCTCTTCTTGGCAAAGTATGATTGTAGTGACAAATTTCCAAGCAAAGAAGTAAGCATTCCTTGCATTCCCTCCTCCCATGGAAGATGGGCCGCCTTTCATCTTGTTCAGGGGGGCCCAGGGGTCGTCGAGGTCGTCGTCGTCGAATTCGTCGTCATTCAAGCAGCAATCGTTGTCATCCTCAGGGTTAAGGCGTTAAGCACTGGAGCAGAGCTGATGAGAGACGAGGGACCGAGAGACCGAGGGAAATGGCGGGGCAGAGGACTGAGGCGCTGGCCGCTGAGCAGAGCTAAAGAGGGTTAGTTTTGGGGAAGGAAATGGGGGAGACGGAGCAGAAGGCTGAACAGATCTAATTGTTTTTGGATTAAAGGGCTTTGGGTTTGGGTTTGGGCTAGGAATTTGGTCATCTGGGCCTTGGGTCTAGACTTTATTTTTTAATGTCTTACTCTTTTCGGTTTTTGGTTTCAAACCGAAAATTATTACCTAAAACCGAATCATAAACCGAATATGCTGAAAATAGAAACCGAAACCAAACCATAAAAACGTAAAACTGAAACCGAAAAAATGAAAATAATTTGGTCCGGTTTGGTTCGGTTTTTGCTCACCCTTACCTAACACACACACACTCTCTCTCTCTCTCTATTTTTTTAAATTTAATTCTCCTTCTCTCCCATCAAACTTCCTCCGTCTCAAGCTCCCCCACTCATGTAAATGTCTTTTTTTCCCCCAACATATAAGTTTCTACTTCTTTTTAAGTTTACTAATAATATTAATTATTGTATAATGTGGGACAAAATAGTATGGTTCACCTTTTAGATTTATTTATTTTAGTAACATTAATTAGAGTATTTGGTTGCACTAAAATACTCCATTCTTTCTTATATATAGAACATATTTGGCATCTAAAACCACTTTTCTTGGGAGGCCTTCTGAATTAGTACCCCCTCCTATCCTAATTATAAGAGTTCAACCCATTGACTTTTGTTTTTATGGAGATAAAGAAAGCAAAATAGAACACTAAATTTTAATATATACTATATATAATTAGATTATATGTTAGTTTATAAGTAAAATAAATTAGTTTTGAGGGAAAAAACAAATACAAACAATTTAAAGTGATGTACTCTCTTCGTTCCTAAATATAGAACCTACTTGAATCTTTTTTTAGAATCTTAAGAAAGCTAAATTGATTACTTAAAAATTGATTTTCCTGAATTTTTTCTTTAAAGTAATTTATTTGACTTATAAACTAACCTATGATATAATAATATACAATATACATTATGATTAAGTGATTCATTTCGCTTCCTTGATTTCTCGAAGAAAAAAAACAGTCAATTGGGTCTTATATTTAGAAATGAAGGAAGTATTTTGCATCCATAATTTTTCTAAGGCATTCAACTGTCTCTCATAATTAGGACCGAAAGGAGAATTATTCTAGCCACTGAGGAAGTTGGTCTACAGTTATAGTGTCTTGACATGAAGAAAGTGAATAAGTATGAGTCTCCTCTCACAGAGAGGGGGGCATTTTGGACAATGACCAGCCATTCTTATATCTAGAGTTTGTCCATTGTCGAAGGTACTAAGGAATTATATGGTTATTATGTTGTAATTTTTGGTGACGCACTTTAATTTGATCGTTATGATCAGATTGAAAATTCCCATACTAGAGTTGTGAACCCTTATACTTATGTCTTATTAGTTTCTAATGAAAAATGTTGGAGTTGTAAATTACTAAATCAACTTAAAAATCATTATAATAAAATTGAAAATTACTATGCTGATGAACTTATGAATACTTATGATATATTTAAAAATTATAGTGGTATTTGTATTTTTTTTATAAGATATAAACATTTCAGATTTCTCCCTAAGATCTAATTTAATATTTCTCAAATCTAACGGAGTAATTTGTCCTTTTTCATTTTTAAAAGGACTCCTGTGAGATTTTCCCATCTTTTTTTAAGAATAATTATCTTCAAAAATCATTATTTATTAATTTTAAATTTGGATCATTAAAATTTTATTTGCGTTGTGCAAATCATACTACCGTATCAGCACAAAAGCGGTTCCACTATTTTAGTATTTTGGAAGTTTCCAAATAATTGCCTTTTGGTTTATTGCCAGCTGCTTCATAGAGTGAAATGATCTGTTGGACAATGCTTCCTTCAATATAATCTCAATAAGGTTTGTACTTTTGCTGGCCGCGTATGTGGCAAATAGACAATGCAGACGGGGAATTAATTAGTGTTACAAGGTTCAGAAACGGGATTATTTGATGTACTCGAAAAAGAATATAATCCTATGATTGCTAATTAAATTTTGTTTTCATTATCATGAGACAATCTCATTAACTAGTACAAGCTAGATAATAGGCCTGCCATGTTCACAAGTGACAAGAAAAACCCATTATATGATATCATGAGACAATCTCATTAACTAGTACAACCTAGATAATAGGCCTGCCATGTTCACAAGTGACAAGAAAAACCCATTATATGATAGAGGTCTGATATTAGTATACAAAAAAATAAAAGTATAGGCTTAAAGACAATAGAATGGGAAAAGAGTCGGCCCTTCCTGTAACATCCTGAAAATTTAATTAAGGATTATGAATGATTTAAGAGTTGATTTTGAGATTAATTGAGGAGTCTGAGAGAGTTTTATAAATAAATTTGGGAAATTGTGGTATTTAAGGACATTTTTAAAGGCCTAATTTCTCCCTTAATTTGAGGAAGTTAGAATTAGAGAAATTTTCTTTGGACTCAAAATACAATAAAGAAGGAGAAAAATCTTAGAAGATAATTAAAATAAATTTTTGGAACTAAAAAGGGAATTATATCTCAAAAGAAAATATCTTATTGGTGAGTTATGGGGCCTAGTAGATTAATTTTCTTATCCCACTCTATTTTCTTTTCTTTTTCCTTTTTCCTTTCCTTCTTTCTTTTCTTTTTTTTTTCTTTCCTTCTTTTCTTCTTCTCCTTCCCTTCCCGTCAGTCTCTCTCTCACGCGTCCCTCTCCCTCATCCCTCTCTCCGTCGGCCAGCCATGGGGGAGCAACGTCGTCGCCGTCAACGGCCACAGCGGTGGCGAGGGAAGCCGCCACCTTCTTCATTATTCTCGTCTCCCTGTTCCTCCCATTCTTGCGCGAATCCGAGAGAGAGTTTGGGGTGGATTTGTGGTGGTTTTGGCTGGCGTTTTGGGAGGTGGATGGGGCGTTTTCCGGCGACTCCGACGAGCTTCCGACGACCGTGAACAATGGGTAAGCTTCCCAGCATCTCTTCCTTCCTATTGCTCATGGATTCTTGATTTTCCCAAATAGGAATTTCTAGGGTTTGTTTGATTTTCGAATTTCTGGCTTGATTAGGGCAATTGCCTTGTGCTACATGTTTATTTAGACTACTTGATGATAGTAATGTGGTTAATTTGGTTTAATTTGGCCCTATGTGAGATTTTACTTGCTTAAAGTTGAATTAAGCTAAGTTTACGACAAGAAATCGTTTGAATTTGGGCTTTTAAACTTGATTTATGAATTCTAGAGAGTTATCGGAGTTCAACGATAATATTGGTTGGGGTTACTGAGTTGATTTAGAATTATGTTGAAAATTGGGATTTTTAGGTGTTTTAAAAAAGGTATAGTGTTACAATTGGGAATATTGAACATGAAAGATGAGTTAGATGAATTAAATGAGGATGCTTGATTATGTTTGAGTAGGGTTAATGAAGAATTTTGTTGTAGAAAAAAAGTATGGAAGGTTTTGAGTAATTATAGGGGGTTATGAGGCAAGAAAGAAACATTAGAGTTTCTTGGGATTTTTGCTGGTTAAAATGAATGTTGGTTCTCATGTGTTAATTGAGGTTAAGAGGGGGTTATGAACGAATGAAATTGAGAAAAATTGTAGTGTTTTGAATTCTTGAGAAATTCTATAGATTAATTGGGAATAGGCTAGAGCCATTTATTTGGCTTTGGGCAATGATAATTTGATGATGGATTCTTGTATTAATGGTTATGTAGGAGTTGAGTTAAATTTTATAGGTTTGTATATATATATATATTGATGAATTTGTGGCCTATGATGGATTTTTGGGGGTTTGTGTAGGACGACGAATTGATAATGGTTTGGTGGTTTTAATAGGCTTATTGATATCGGTTTATAATTTCAAATGAGTCAAATTGTTGATATATGCGTTAATGTGTGTAATGCAAATTATTATAAGGGGATGATTGTTTTTAAGAGTTCTATGGTATGGTACGGATTGTGGATTTCTAGTTAATGATTGAAACTGCTTTCTTTAGGCTTGGTTTGTAAATTGAGGTGAATGAATTAATTAGTTATGTTAAAGAAAATGGGTTCTTGGTTTAAGAGAAGTTATGGAGGTAGGATAGTTACAATAGGGTTGGTATGAGTTTAATTTAACTTAACCAAGCCAAGTAAATGTAATTTGATTTCTTAGTGTAATTAGGACTTCTTTTTGGCTAAGTCCTAAAGCGTAGGGTTAATGCCACTTGAAATTTGTCTTGACCGTATGTATGCTCTTTATGGTAATTGTAGACGCAAGCGAGTTGAGCCGAGCTTAAGGATCTTCGTATTCTGGTATTTTTCTTTTGGTTTGACAAGCTCAGGTAACCACTCTCACCTCACTATATGGTTGTGTGTGATGTTAGTTGGGATTTTTCTTAAAAATCCCTTTATATATATGTATACGTCTATTAGCATACTCGTTGGATTTCAAATGGTATGTTTATATAAAAGAGCCTATTGGGTACCTTTAAAATCCCACCTACTTTCATATATGAAGATATACCCAGTTTTATTATAATATTTAGTAATCGCTTCTACTTGTTCTATGTGTGTGTGTGTGTGTGTTGTTGGTAAGGGATTTCAAAATCTCTTCCAACTTTGAAATTCCTGGATTGTTTGGCAGGTGTATTATGCTGTTCCAACTGCTTATTTTAGTATAAAAATGTCATGTGGGATTCGTATGGTGAACTTGGCATATATGATTGTGTATTGCATCACAATTTGGAAAAATGATTATATATTGTTTTGGAAATTTGCATTTCATGGATTTTTGGAGCTCTGGAAAGGCCAAATACCTGTTTTTGGTTAAATTACAGTTGTGGATTGTGATGCATAAATTGTGTGGTAGTTTGACATCGATGCACTGGATACTATTGCCATCACGTGATGAGGTACCCTGTTGGCCCACAGGGACTAATTATATTATTGGTGTACTGGGTATGGGTAGCCCCCATCGAGTACTACTTTTCGGTGTGCTGGGTATGGGTAGCCCCCATCGAGCATTACCCCGTTGTGGTGCTGGGTATGGGTAGCCCGCATCGAGTTCCACTTCTCCATGGTTCTGGGTACGGGTTGAGATCCCCGTCGAGTTCCACTTTGGTCCACCTAATTGTAGGGGACAACCTAACGTTTCGCAGGGCGAACGTTATGGATGATTGTGTAAAATATATTTTGAACTGCTTTTATAAAATGATATACCTTGAGTTTGTAAAAGATTTTTAGTTACGAAGTTCTGTATGATTGTCTGGATATACTTCTGATGATATGGTGGTATATATATTACTTGTAGTTTAAATATTTTTATGTGGTACCCTTTAGGTGCTCTGCTAACCCACTCACACTCTTGTATTGAGTTGAGTTGTGGTTACTGAGACATGTTTGTCTCACCCCGTGGTTATTTACATTTTTGCAGGTGATCATGTACAGACCAGGGCAAAGGAAAAGGGAATGGGGCCCACCGGTTCACCTGAAACCGATGAGTTGGTCGGTAAAGTTATTTGGAAATTGTATATTGCCACATATAGGCTTGCATTCGCTTCCGCATGTTTATGTATTGGATTGATATTAAAATCTGGATAACTGTATTAATAATTGCTCGGATGCAATTTAGTGTGCGGGTTGTGTTCCATAACCATGTTAGAGGAATCTTTTCTAACATGGTTATGGCAAAGGTTTGATTGTCGTGGGGTTAATGTTTTTAACTGTGGATTTTTATTAACCATGTTAGGAGGCTCCTTATCTAACATGGTTAAATCAATTGGTATTAGTTAATTAGGTGAATTTTTACTAACTATGTTAGGGGAATCCTTTTCTAACATAGTTAGGGAAAAATATCCACGATAGTATGATTGTTGGAATATGTGTTCGCTTTTTCTATCATGGATGATCATTTGAACTCCTAGATAAACCTTTTTCTAACTATGATAGGGGTATTGTCGTAATCGTAAGAAAACCCTTTTTCCTATCATAGTTAGCGGTGTAATATGATTAATTTTTAATTGTTGGTGGTTTAATTATAAGTAATAAGTAGGATTTTATATACAGATAACACTCTGAATGATTAGTACGATCTTTTCTAACTATGATAGGGTTGAATTGTATAAAAAATCTTTTTCTATCATAGTTAGTATTGTTAATTATGATTATGATTGATTGTGATCGGTTATTAGAGATTAATTATGGATTAGTAGAAAGGATTTTACACTTCCGAGGTCCGGTTTAAAATGGTTGACCCTTTTAGATTTGAGTTTAAGAATATAGTCACTTTTAATATTAGATCCATGAGCTATTACTATAAAAAACATTATTTACGTCCCCATTTCACATCTCTTTTTTAAATATTAGATGTAGAAAAAAGGCAGTGACAAAATTGTAAATATTTTGACAAATTTCAACGTCTCTTTTTTAATTATTAGACTTGAATTCTCTCAAAAAAAAAAGTGGGACACAACAAAAGGTGAGAAATATAGGTGAAAAATCACTTTCAACATCTCACAATTTGTGACTATGAGACGTAGATAATCACTTTCACTTGAAAGCTCTTCAAAGAGAAAAAAAAACTTCCCCCTTTTCTTAAAGCCTAAATATTTGCATCTCAAACCACTTCTCTTACACCTATCCTCCTTCACATATATCCTCCAGATCGACGGCAGGGCCATTGATCCCCTTATACCCTTTCGTTCTTCCCTTCCCCATTTCACTTCCTTTCATCTTCTTCTTCAAATCAGACACGAGAGAGAGAGGGGGGGTGAGGGTTGCCGGAGGTGTCAAGAATCTTCAGCGCTCGTTCACAATCAGAAGCAATGATGGTGAGGGCAAAGGTGATTTCGGCAATAGAGAGCCTTTTTGACATCAGGTGATCTCCCCTCTTTCCATTCCTAACCTCCGATTTTTGTATTAGCAACATTCTTGAGAGAGGGTTTGATTTGGGTCTAGGGTTTTCAAGAGACTTAAATCGATTAAAATGGAATTAGAGTTTCTATTTGGAGATTTCTGGAAGTGATTTATATTTATATGAAAGATTATGGTCATAACCTAGATATTTCCGTCTCTGTTACTGTTTATCAACGGTGTTCTTCGATTTTCTGCCTAAGTCAACGCTAAATAGTGTTTAAACATAGTAATGAGTCGATTAAAGTATATTTCTAGGCTGTATGTTCGAATCTTGATGTATATGTTGATATTTGAAATTAAATTCCCTGCTCTGTTGTTTGGGTAATCCTTCTTCTTCTTATCTTGGTGCTACTTCCATTTTCACCATTTGGTTCTGTGAATGCTTCTGTGTCTTACGACCAATGGCTTCAACAGAACAATCATCTTGTTGATGCTAAAATGAGGGATAATGAATTCAGGATTAAAAGGAAAGATTTTTATTGATAATCAGGGTTACCAGCAACGGTGGTTACAAGATGGTTCCAAATATAACCAAAGTATGCTTGAGAAGCTGAAAATTATAGCTAATTGAGCTCAGAGAGTGTTCCACGTAATTTCAGTGTTCTCCCCGAGCTTATATATGTTTTTCCTCCGGCCGTAGATCATAGTTATTGACTCCCTAGTAAAATTGGTCTCCCCGAGAATATCGGCGACAATCGTGGGATTGTGGACGTTGACGACGATGATCCAGGTCTGTTGTTAACCTCTCCGTGTCATGTGGGTTGTGGTATCTTGCCAAGTCAATCAATTTGACTTTGAATCTTTGTGGTTGGAATTGCAAATCTTGGAATGGCGCGTTGTGGGCTTATTAGGCTAGGTCTCGTTTGCATAGGCCCAAAGGTGGAAATGGGGTCCAACACATCGCTTTGAGTTTTCGTTTCGCTTTCTCACCAATAGCTTCAACAGAATAAAAATATGAGGTCTCTGTTTTGTTTCACTTTCTTGTTCTATGAATGGTTTGGTTTGTTTGCTTTCTCGATGGAGTCATTTTTTCTCAGGTTTGGCTTCAAGCCCATTTGTATCTTTTGATGTTGGTGTTTGCTTACTGGGTTTAGTCAATAGCGGTGCGTTTTGTTGTTTACTGGCAAGATGTCAAGGAAAAAGGAAATCTTTATCCTGAGGGAAAGTTTTAGTCTCTTTATTTCAATGCATTCGTGATTCATACAAGTTTTCTTGCTCAGTTTCCTGCTAGACGTTTGACTGATGATGCTGGTTTTAACAGTTACCGATGAAACTGAAATTTTCATTTCTCTAATGAGTGTCTGTTCTCTTTGCATAGAGGCTGGTTTATTTGATTATTGGCTAGTTTTGTTAAGAACTGGGCTGGATGCTAGAGACTAGAATATTGAAATAGTAGAGTTTCTTCTAGGGACATCTTATTTACCTCACGTCTTCATCCTTTTTCCCCTGCTCTGGATTAGCTCTCTCTTATTAGCCTTCCATTGATGTTTGATGAGATATATGCAGTTTGATATGATATTAACGTAGAATTTATAGAATTTCTTACTTTCCTTTTTCTTTGTCTCAAGCAGTATGTAAAAGCATTAGTTCTATTAATTTATTTGCTAACACTTTAAGATGATTAGCGAAATGGTCTGCTCTATCTTGATGCTCAAAAGGTGTTTCGTGGATGCATCAAGGGTTGGAGAGCGTTCTCCAAATGGAATTCATCAAATGGAGGCCTTGACTACCTGCAGGTTCATCTTTTACTGTACTATTCTATGTAGTTCATGGTAAAGATTTTTTCCCCTCACAGTCTTGCCCATTATGAGTTCCATCCCCTCTTTTTCAAATCTAATAGTCGATTTTAAAGCAACCAACATACAACTAAAATGTCAGTATGCTTCAGTCTGCTTGAAGTGCTTGGTTTGGTGGCTGCATAGGTAATTCTAATTTAAATTAAGAGATTTCCCTTTTAAATTTGAGTTGTCATGATAAGTAAAGTTGTGTTAGGTTTAAGTGTATGATTAGCTTGGTTTGCATTGCAAATTTGGATGCATGAGTATTTGACAATCTTGTCCAATATTTATTTATTCATTATTAGTAGTTATATTTTTGTTCTACCTCCAATTTAGGAACGGGTAGGGTCCTTCATGGTGGAGGCTATGCTTTCTCAATCTGCACCTATTTTCTATGGTGGTCGCCATGAAAGGGTAATTACTTGTATTCTCCAATTTTGACCAGGAAACTTTTGTACTTCTATCATGGTTTAAATGAATTAATTACACTACTTCCCATCATTAACTGGTTCCTTTACTATTTTCTACCTTCATTGAATTTTACAAGAGACACTTGCAAAATAAAGGTGGAAGCCTTGATGCTTCTTTTGGAAAATGAATGCATTGTGTGGCCTTTAGGGGCAGTGTTTTAGCCGCACTTGTTTCTTTTATATGTGGCTGTGTATGATTTGGGTTTTGTCAGGTCAGTGAAGCACCAACCACGACCATATTGTTTGATTTTTTTACTTATTTTGGAATGGACATGAACCTCAGCTTGGAAAAGTAATGAGTACTTAAATTACTTCCCACTTAACTTTGGCGGCATTGTTGATTTAATAGCAAGAAATAATCAATTTTTATTTTTCTGTAGTATTATTTTGAGGTAACTATGATCTAATGAAGTTCATTAAGCTGATGCAGCAAGCAGGCCTTTATGTTCATCTTAGAATTGGCAACATATTAAGGAGTTATTGTTGTCCAATTAGCATTAGGCAATAGCTACAAAGGGTTTACCCCTGGATTTATTTTATGATGAAAGTTGTATTATAACATTTTTATAATATTAGTTTGGATATTAATAATAAAATTAGTTTATTTTTTTTTCATTTTAAGTGTTGTATTTCTATTATTCTGATAAAATATTGGGTTTTTTTATTGGGATTAATCATCCCAATTAAAAAATATCATTTTTTTTAAAAACAAGACTTTCCACGTCTCATTTTCGAAAAAGAGACGTGGAAAGTTGGCAATGGTCACTTTCCACGTCTCACATTTAAAATGAGACATGGAAAGTTCCAACTTTCCACATCTCCTCTATCCACATCTCACCAATAAGAGACGTGAAAAGTGTTTTTTGTAGTAGAAACCCGGGCTCATACCTAAAAGGTAAGACCATTTTAACAAAAAAAATTTCTTCTTTAAAAAAATAAAGTTAAATAATAAAATTGTTTAATTTAATACATAAATATCATAAAAATTAAGTTACAGATAGGGGTGAAAATAGGCCAGGCCCTTAACAGGGGCCTTAGGCTTAGCCTATTCCAGGCCTGTCTGGGCCCAGTCTTAACAGGCCACAGGCTTTTTTTTAAATCCTATTTAACTAAACAGGCCAGACTCAGGTCTTTTAAAAAAGCCTATTAGGACTAACAGGCTGGCTTATACATGTTATATTTTAAAAAAATATTTTAGTAACATTACATTTGTACCCTTAATTTAAAATAAAATTACGCATGTATGTATCCAGGTTTTTTTTCCACTCGTTCTCAGTGGCACCTCCATTCTCATCCAAATGTTCTCACTTTTCACTGACTCTCAATGTTTCCCTTTCTCTTGTTGGTTGTATCAGACTATTAGTTTTATTGCTTTGTATTTCCTTTGTCTTTTAAAATCTTATTGCTTTTGCATCGGATGCGTGTTCTTATATTGTTGCTGTGTATCATACCATTGTTTATCATAACGGACATTTTAACAGGCTTCAGGCCAAGCCTTATCTGTAAACAGGCCAAGTTCATACCTAAAAAATAGGCCTTTTAACAGGCTTTAAACCAAACCTGCGTTGTGCAAATCATACTACCGTATCAGCGCAAAAGCGGTTCCACTATTTTAGTATATTGGAAGTTTCCAAATAATTGCCTTTTGGTTTATTGCCAGCTGCTTTATGGAGTGAGATGATCCGTTGGACAATGCTTCGTTCAATATAATCCCAATAAGGTTTGTACCGTAATTTTGCTGGGCCGCGTATGTGGCAAATAGACAATGCATACGGGGAATTAATAATTAGTTGTACAAGCTAAGGTTCAGAAACGGGATAATTTGATGAACTCGAAAAAGAATGCTATGATGCTAATTAAATTTTGTTTTCTTATCATGAGACAATCTCATTAACTAGTACAAGTTAGATAATAGTCCTGCACAAGTGACATATGATTGAGGCAATATTACATTCACAATAAATATAAGATCTATTTATCTAATTTAATGAGATTAAGAATATTAATTAAGTTAGTTAAAATCACATGACATTACGAAAACACCATAACCAACCCACCTTTATTTCCACACTCTCTCTTTTGCTTATTTATTATTGAAGAGCGTGAATAAGAATAATTTAGGGAAAATTTAAGAAAAAATAGAAATATGTTTTATATTTAGAAACAAACTCTCCTCCTCAAATAGGTCCTATATTTAGGAAGGGAGGAAGTAGTATACAAGAAAATAAAAGTATGGTTTAAAGACAATAGAATGGGAAAAGGGTCGGCCCTTCACGGCCTCGTGTTTAAAATAGTTGACCCTTTTAGGCCTGAGTTTAAGAATCTGGTCATTTTTCAAGATCCGACCCTTGAATGCTCGGGCTAATACCTTAAAGGGTAGACCTTTTTAACAAAAAAAAAATTATTTTCTTCTTTGAAAAATAAAGTTAAATAATAAAATTATTTAATTTAATGCATAAATTTTATCAAAATTAAGTTACAAACACTACATAAAGCATTAAGTCCACAATTAAATAATAATCATAAGATTATCTTGTTAAATAAATTTATAAGGTTTAGAAATATTGGCACACATAACATAAATCAAAGTATCATCTAAAATTCAAATAAACTAAATATTGTTTAAAACCACATAAATCAAATTATTTTATGAATTTGAATCTTATAAAAAGGTAAAATTAAAAAAAATACTTTTAATATAATTAATCATTACAATAAAAAAATCAATAATATTAACATTATATGAACAATTTTAATTAAAAAATAAAAAAATAAAAGGGCCTACAGGGCCATCTTTTTTAGCCTTCAGTCCTATAGAACTAGTCTGACTCTTTTTTAGGGGCTCCAAAATCAAAATCTATTTCTTCACTTAAATTGGTTTAAATGGGTTGGCCATGCAAAACTTAATTAATCACAGTATATTATAACTTTTGCCCCACTAAAGAGTGTACGTTTCTCTCATCTATTCCATCTTTGTGCATTTTCAAATGTGTCTTGCATCTCCCATTTTCTTCTGGTAAAATGATAAAAAAATATCTTTCAAATTATAAAATTTTAAATAGACGATTTTGAGTTGTTAATGGTTGTTAATACATATGCTGAAGTTCTTAGTACCTATATTAAAATAGTTATTGAGATTTTTAAATTTGATCGAAATGTACTTTTTTTGTCATTTTGCATTTTCTTCTCCATATTCAATATGCATTACAATTAATTAAAATAAGGGCAATTTGTTTTAAAAGAAATGATAACTAATAATTCTCTGGTGACTTATATTATGATCAATAATTAATCCAAAAGGCCTCCTATATTCATTTATCATTTTTATGTGCTCAGGGGCTTGTACTCGCTCAAAACATTTACTGCTTATCCTACGATGGAAAAAGAGGCATGCGTTTCTTCAATTAAAATAAAATGAAAGAGTAATATTCACTCACGTACTATATCAGGCGTACTGTATATATGTACGGTGGCCATAGTATAGCAGTATAAATTTATAACCGCCCGTCTAGTATAAATTTATAACCATATTATTATTAAAAAAAAAAAAAAAAGCGAAGACCTCTAGTTTGTAATCTAGGATTCGTTCAATTAATTCTTTTGCCAACAGTTTAATTAACTAATTTGCGGTACGACCCGTATCTATAAAGTTAAATAAATTAATTTAAATTATTTATATATATGATATTTCTCCAAACTAATCTCTCTGATCTAGTTATAAATTAAAGCATAATCTAAGATAGCTTATAATTATTTTAGAGATATTATGTATCATTGCTATAATTAAGGAGTTGCCATTTAAATTTTCTTTGTCTACTCAAATTAATCAATGGGGTCTTATATTAAACACCATTTATATACTATATTATGACATGCACTGATGAAATATATACTTCTATTTATTGATGACAACTTGACTAGAATCAAGTTGTCACATAAGGATCAAAGGCATAGCCTTCCACAACTTATTCCATACACGATACATAGTAAAGAGTTTGCGGTGTCGACAGTCTAGCTAGCTAGTAGCTAGCGCGATAAAAGGCGATACACAACCTCAGAGGCAGATTTCATCATGCCAGCCAACGACTCACCTAAAAACTTGAAAACTTCAGAAGCAGTACATATGATCTGACTACTATACCCGGAATTTTTATCATGGTACCTACTCCATAACATAACCCCACCAAACTTTGAAGAAGTTTCCACCTGCGGAATAATCTCACTGTTAAGCACATCAATGGGCACATAACCACCGGCGCTACCATTCGCGGCGGTTGACGCCGGGAGACCGACGAAGAACTTGGTGGCGGTGTAGGTGGTGGTCCACGAGGTCCAAGAATTAACAAGCTTCTGAGTATCTCCATCATCTGTGTATTCACATGGAGGGTTGTTATAGAACTGAACCCAAATGTAATCAAATAGGCCAGTTTTAATGGCCTTGTCTAAGTAGTAATCAGGGATTGGACATTGTGGTGCAGCTGATAAGTAAAACTTCTTTTGTTGTGTGTAAGTGTAAAGCTCTTTAACAAGAACATCCCAATACAAGTTTCCACCGGCTTCTATGTCAAAATCTACGCCGTCTAAAACTACGTTACCGATGGGACTTGTGTAGGCAGTTTGGCCACTGAGGTAGTAATTCCAGAGGTATTGTGCAAATTCTTTGGCTTCAGCCTCTGAAGATAAGGTATAGCCTGAAGAATCTCCTCCAAGAGAAACGAAGATTTTGATGCCTTTGCTTTGGCAATGAGCTACTTGGGAGGCATATCCGGTGCAATCAGGCTTACCAGTTGGAGTGTTCCAATTACAATGTCCGGTGAGGTCTATTTCTGGAGTTATTCCGTTGCCGAACTTGTTGATGAAGGCTATGTTGATGATGTCGTAGTTTCCTGTGTCGCATGCTTCGTCCAATTCTCCTTCATTCCCATTTTGTCCCCAGTAGGTGACAATCGGACAGCCTTTGGATGAGCTCAAGTGAGAGAGGAGAAGCAAGGGAAAAAGGAGGATCAAAGCTTGTGTTTTGGAAGCCATGAAAGTAGTGGTTCAGAGAGAAGCTAAGCAAATGCAATGTGCTTTCTTGCTTTAGGATGAGCAACAGATACGACCAATTTATAATGGGTTAGGGTTAGGGTCAATATCGTCAAACTCTTTTATTACTTTATGTACACAATAAGAGTTAGATAAATAATATGTGGTATTAATGATACTAGTGATGTGTAACAATAATAACTTCTTTAAAATACCATATTTAATCATGTGAATTATTGGAATTACTATTGATGGAAATTCTTTTAATATATGTAATTAATATAGACATTTTGGAGAAACAATTATAAATTTGAAAAAAAGATATGTTGATGGCTTATATCTATGATTAGAGTAAAAACACTATTTGTTTAACTCTTATAATCATATTAATTATGATTGAAGGTAGTAGTTCTTACTCATGCAATGAAATGGGTCTATAACTAAGCTATGCCTATGTGATCAAAGTGATTAATTATGAAGTGATCTTCAAGTGTCATTCTTCCCATTTTTTTCTTTTCATTTTGTCATTTATGAACGGGTTTTACCAAGAATGTAACCAATCGATTAGTCACGCGTTTGATTGATCCTACTACGTAATTTTAGTATCCTATTGATTATACATGTTAAGGATTTTCATCTAAAAGTGGCATTATCATATTTTAAAAAAAGTAATTTAGGGAAATCAATTTCTACTTTTTACAAATTAAATAACTAATTTATTTAATCTACACTTAAGTAGCCCTTATATAGTAGTCCTTATATTAAACATAGAGATACTATTTCCTATAGAATAACACTTTTTGGTACCACGTGTTATGCATGTTAACATTTTATATTCACCCATTCTAGGACCACGCATCTGGCTAGCTAGCAAGGGGACCAAGATCTTATATATGTCCAAGGGGACCAATATCATATGTCCATATAATTTATCTTAGTGATACTTTCTCCTATCTGGAGAATAAGAGTAAGAAAAACAATTTATTTTGGTTTTCGATATAAGACACTAATATATTTTGTCTTTTAAACTTGTTATTATTACCCAAACGAATCCATATATATTGATCACACTTATTAAGTTTTTTTTTTTTTTTTTGCCGCAAGAGTTAGTTCTCATGCAAATAATTATGAAAGGGTTAAAGTGCAATTATACCAATAGACAATTATTGAATGTGCGTCCAACACAAATAACAATTGGGGGGCTGCAATTATACAAATGAATTTTTAAAATGGGCTCGCTTGGCAAACATTGTCAACTTTATGAATGTTGACCGTTAACAAGGTAACCAAAATTTTAACAATTAACATCGTAAAGTTGACAGTTTTAGCTAATTCTCACCCGTTTTAAATGTTTATTATTATAATTATACCTTTCAATAATCATTTGTGATAAATGCACCATCGATAATTGTCAATTAGCAGAATTGTACTTTAGCTCATTATTTAATAGAAGATATATATTTTTAATGAAATCAACACTCATCCATTTCAATTTAACAAACACCTAATTATGTTTTTAATGAATGTATTATTTCAAAATTTTAATTTCCTTTAATGGATTATTAGTTGATATAGCACAAGCATTTGAACTCTTGACGCCAAAAGGTCCACTAATATATGTATTATTGAAGAGACAAACTTTTCATGTTTATGGATTTTACTCATGATCTTTAAGAAGAAAAATTGAAATTGACACGATTGGCTGATAATATAATAAAGTAGCAAAAGTATCAAACTACATTCATGCATAAATTCTTATCATTTTATTTTTAAATTTCAATCTTTATCTTTAAAATATATATATGTCATATATATTTATTCTCATAAACATAACAAAATTTAAATCATTAGCATTGGTCCGGCAAAACACGTAACTGGACCACCAACGTGCAAGAGCAGCATTAACATTATTTTCTTTTTTTCTGTTTTGTAACACCAACATTAATATTATATAACTTCTTGTCACTTTAAATATAATTTTTTTTTATATTTACACATTCAAGTATTCGGAGAAAAATAACCTCTCGCTCTCTCACACATACATGAAAAAAAAAATATAAATCTTTCTGATCTTATCCATCCACCCATTTATCTAGCCAAAATATATTTGCAATAGCATTTGGCGCGGCTGTGAATTATTCTTCAAGGCGCTAAACAAATCTTTCTGATCTTATCCATCCACCAACTTCAATCCTCTTTTTTATATTTATAGGACGTGCGATATAAAGCTGATCGATGAGGCTTAGTCACTTCTTCTAATGGAAGAGTGGACTCCCCTAAACTCAATGATCTAGATCTAAAATGAAAATAGGTGGGAAGTACATAGTAGCTAGAGAGAGGAATTACTTACTGTGATGACTGACTATGAAGCAACAGATAGATAGCAGTATTAAGGGAACGTGACATTTGGATTATTCACCTTTAACGTACGTGGAGTTTTGGTAGTATCTAATAATTGCCTTTAATTTGTTTCGCTCCCACGTGCTTGTACTTTTGCCCTGGCGTTAGATTATCTTATCGTACTTGACGTGGCAAATAGACAATGCATATCGTTTGAGGTTCGAAAAGGCGTTGCAAGTTGATTCATTCGATGAACTCAAAAAATCATATGATTACATTAATTAGCTAGCCCCCTCTCTAGTTGCTTGTGTGCTACGAATTTTATGTATATTTTCTACGTGCTAGGTTATTTTCATTACTTATTTTGATAATATATAAGAGAATTTTTCAGTTTTGTCCTGATTAATTAGTATTGGTTTATTAGTCTCACTATCTTAATTAACAATTTGTTAATTCTCTCTTACTCTCTCTCCATAACGAAAGGTGTTTTTTTTTAAAAGAATAGCTACATTATTTTACATATTTATTACTCTTAACTCATTTTTTTAATATACTTGATTCAATTATCTGCATCTCATGAAAAGGATTGATGAGAGTATTTAGATTAAGAAGCAGCATAATTTATGGAAAAACGAATAGTTCAGAGAGAAACTGAGCCAGTGCCCTCTTGATTATACTTAATAATATAAAGCAGCTCAAAGGGAAGGTGCTAATGATTAACTTGAATATGATTCGGTGACCACTGACTACATAACCACATCGCAATGCATTTTTCACCATTCTGGATCACCAAGCTTTTGTGATATGATTCGGTGACCACGGACCACATGCTATTTTTCTTTTCCTGTAATGAAGGAGTGACCACATGTAATGGCAATTATATACATATCGTTCTTTCCACTCCAAAAAAAAAAAAATTTATATACATATCGTTGTCGGTTCTCTTTTCCAAATCTCGAACCAATTATTAGTACGAAACCAAGGCAAATTGTTGGTTTCCAAATAAATGAAGCCGTGATTCTTTGAGCTGTATGTGAAAAACGAAGTCAAATATACGAAGAAACATATTAAAACTTCAGTATTCTTAAAATAGATTTATAATCAAGATAAAGGGCAAAAAATATTTACATATTTTTCTCAAAAGTGTGCCCAGTATTATAAACATTTTTTTGGAGTGACAAAATACCCATAAACTTTTTAAAATGGGGCGAAAATGTCACTTCCGTTAAAATGGACAAACTGCCGTTACTTTTGAACATACTAGAGCCCACATTATAGTTTTATATGATTTTTTAAGAGTTAAGGGTCAAAAATCCCGACAAACTTTTATCAAAAGAGCGTCTGTCACTATATACTTTTTTAAAATGCAAAAACACCCATGACATGAGCTTATTTAAATGGACAAAAATGCCACTTCCGTTAATATATATAAATTGCCGTTAATTTTTCATCTTATAGACCTATATCAATCACTGTTTTAAAATTATTTTATTTATAAAAAAATCTCAACTCTCTTTCTCTCCCCCTCCTCAACTCCTCCTACCTTCTTCTGTCTTCCTCTTCCCCTCCCCAAAAGTATAAGAATAGAAACAAATTTATGAAAAACAAAAAAACCATAGTCTTTTCTAATTTTATTGATTTGCTGAGAAACTGCTACTTGTGGTGCCATTAGTGACATTGGGGTTGCCACCACCACCATTAATGTTGCTGTTAGAGGGCATACCGTCACCATTAATGATGAAAGAGATGGCCATGGTGAACACCATGAACTTGGATTGATTGTAAAGTGCTTGTGAAAATGTCTAAACTAATTGATGATGTTGACCCGACCCGTTGGTTGAAGAATACGGTGCAAGAGGAAGACGGAGGAAGGTAGGGGGAGGGGGAGGGAGAAAGTTGATATTCTTTTTAAATAAAATAATTTTAAAACAGTGATATGAGGCCTAAACAAAGGTAGCATTGTTACCTCATTTAAATAAGATTATGGATATTTTTACACATAAAAAGCAGATGGTGCCACATACACTTTTGAGGAAAGCTCATAGGCATTTTTTACTTTTAACCCTTAAAATAATCATATAAAATTATAGTGTGGGCCTACTAAATTCAAAAGTAACGACAACTTGTACTTCTCAACGGAGGTGGTATTTTTACCCCATTTCATAAAATTCATGGGCATTTTTATACATGAAAAAAAAAGTTTATAGTGTAAGCCGCATTTCTAGTCTTATCCATCCACCAATTTCAATCATATTTTTTTACATTATAGCACGTGTGTAATTATAAAGCTGATCGATGAGGCTTAGTCACTTCTTTTAATGGAAGAGTGGTCTCCACTAAAATTTTTGGGGAAAAAAAATAAAAAACTTTCCATCCACTTCACATGCGCCCCCACAAATCAACTATCGACTATTCAGCTCTATATATGCAAACATGCATACATATGCAGGTACAATCAATAGCAAATAATTCAAATGTACTAGTTTTGTTGTATAAAAATCAACAATAGATAGCAATATCAAGGGAACGTGACATTTCGATTATTCACCTTTAACGTACGTGGTGTTTTGGTAGTATCTAATAATTGCCTTTAATTTGTTTCGCTCCCACGTGCTTGTACTTTTGCCTGGCGTTAGATTATCTTATCGTACTTGACGTGGCAAATAAACAATCCATATCGTTTGAGGTTCGAAAAGGCATTGCAAGTTGATTCATTTGAGGAACTATAAAAAAATTACATGATCACATTTTGTAGCGCTCTCTTTAGTTTCTTGTGTGCTAAGAATTTTATGAATATTTTCTACTTCTAGATTATTTTCATTACTTATTTTGATAATATATAAGAGAATTTTTCATTTTTGTTCTGATTAATTAATATTGGTTAAATAATTTCACTATATTAATTTACTATTTGTTCATTCTCTCTTACTTTTTTTATCAGATAATTTCATTCTCTCTCACTCACTCTCCATAATTAAAGGTGTCTTTTAAAGAGCAAATAATATTATTTTGCATATTTATTACTCTTAACTCATTGTTTTTAATATGCATGATTCAATTAATTATCTGTATCTCATAAAATGGATTGAAGAGAGTATTTAGATTAAGAAGCAGCATATGTCACGGAAAAAACAAAAAGTTCAGAGAGAAACTGAGCGAGAGCCCTCTTAATATAATTAATAATATAATCAGCTCAAAGGGAAGGTGCAAATGATCAACTTGAATATGATTCGGTGACCACTAACCCCGACATCACATTGCAATGCCTTCCACCATTTTTGGATTATCAAGCTTTTGTGATATCGTTCGTTGACCACGGACCACATGCTATTTTTTCCCTGATGGAATGTCCACATGTAATGATAATTATGTACAACGTCCGGTTTTTATTATAAGAAATCAAAAACTAAATCACTTGTTTAAAAAAAACAACTAGAATTAGTTAAAAGTAATAATTATGTAAAAAATAATTTTTTTCTATATATACCCTTATTAATAAGGGGCAAATAAGAGATAGAAACTGTAACACCTAATTTTATGTTACTATACTATGGCATTTTAATTAATTTATAACATTTTTTCTAAATATCAGAAGCTAAAAATACGAATAATTTAAAACTTTTTCGTTTAAAGCATTTAACTAATACTTTCTTTCTTTAAAATGTGCTTTTCTGACAAAATGACTTGATTCAAAATGTTTATATAAAATCAGGTGATTTATAAAACAACTAAATAGCTAGAATCATCTCATGGTATCTAAGCCTATTTGATAATGCTTGGAGAGCCAAAACCTACATTATATTTATATCTTTTATATAAAACATGTAACTATTACCTATTATACCTCTACAAACTATGGGGGTTATCTTATCTCGGTCGATAACCCCTTACCTGTATATATCGTTGCATTGTTCCTTAATATACATACATACATACATGTTTACCTATTTAATCTTTTGGTATATATAGGTAAAGTATTAAAAATTCTTATCTATACTATAATATAAAATATCGCAGGCATTCCTGCTCTTCATAATACCACCTTATCCCTCAAATAGTCCCAACTCCTTCCTACTTCTATGAAAATAAAATATCAAGTGGAGTGAGATTCAAAGAATCTCATATATGTCATTCATTACCATATATAACAATTAATAAACCTATACAAATATAATAATACCAATTTGTCCTTTAAACATGTGCATTATATGCACTTACCAGCCACTATTAACAATATGTTTGGTAATTGTGGGGGCATTGTGCCTACAGGGTTTTCGGTTATAACAATTAGGTTATAACAAATCAATGATATGGAATAATACTGCTACCTGATTCCAGAACTTAGTCTTGATCTAACTTCTATCCTTTCAACCCTTTTGATGAATTCAAATCAAAAGTCAAAACCTAAATACATGTATAGGTTTTAGTTACAATCTAACTTAGAATTAATACGTGCATCTCTCTCGAATCATAGAGTATTTGACACTACCCAGACCTCTTCACCCAATCAAATTATGATTTGTCAACATTGTATTGAACCCTTGAGATAAAAGGTCACTTCTAACTGTTCTTTTCACCTATATAATTATCAAGATACTTATTTAGCCTGTAAGAACTTTTAAAAATAAATTACAATTAAGTTTGTCCTTTAAATATTTGGTATACTTATTAACTACTTAGAAATATCAACAAGCATAGTCCAATCTAAATGCTCAAGTATAGGTCAAACATAAACAAATATCATTCATTCATCTCAATAACACTAAAGCACAACTCCATTTCATTTCGTACTTTAATCCATCACCAAATAACATTCTTCACAACAGCTTAGATATTTTTACAATCCCATGTCACACCTAAAATCTGAAAGATCATTCCCAACTTCTAAGTCACTACTAAGATCACTACTTTAAACATGTAAAGATATATTAAGTCACTGCTTAATGCAATAAAGTCTTAAACATCTCTTTTACATCCAATGCTCAAGCTCTAAATAACTAATTCAAGAAGGATTCTTCTTTAAGACTTTCAACCATGTATGTAACTCTTATAAATCTCAAACAATAGTTATAATCAGATTCAATATTGGAGTTATTTAGTTTTCTTTCAAAACTGTGAATAGGTAGTATCTTATTGGATTATCCTCTTATGCCTAGTAGCAATTAAATAACTTAACTCAATTTCTCATATTAATATAATCATCCCTTAATTTATAGCAATACAAATAATCACAACTGATAATCTCTAGAAATTCATGTAATGTTAGCACATTTTACTTGAGTTTTATTCAATTATGGATAAATTTTGGATACTCAAGATAGGAAATGTTCATTTGATTTTCGGTTGCACATCATTGTATATTTATGTAGATTTTGATTATTTTTGTATTTAATTTCTTATGTTATTTTATGTAATTTTTGTAGGAATAATTAGATGCAATAAACAAGAGATTATAGCCCTCCACCAAGCTCCCAAGTGAAGAAAAATAAGAAGAAACCAGAGCAGCACAAGGAATAAAGGAAAAAAGGCAGAAAACAGAATAAAGGAGACTTCGCCGTGGCCTCGCTGCGGCGAAGTCACGGCGGACAGCATCTGCCTCTGCCCCTATTTTGGTGGCGAGCTAAAATAATTTCTGGAACTTTTGGGACTTCGCCGCGGCGAAGTCACGGCGAACTTTGTGTCTGATGCGCGTTTTGGACAGAACATAGGGCGTTTTTAGTGATATAAAAGCTAGGGTTTCGTTCTGAGCCCTCATTCTTCTACTTTTGGGGCATTTTGGGAGTGTTTTGCTCTGCTAGGGCTTGGAGCTTGGTGGGGATTGAGCATGGGATTGGAGCTTCGAAGAGATTTGGGCTTCCTCTCTTGGTTTATCTCTGCCTTCTTCATTCTCTTCTTTTGTTCTGTTTTGTAATGTTGTATATATATGCTCCCTTGGAGTTGTAGAACATGAGTAGCTAAATACTTTGATTCTAGGATTATTTTGAACCCTTATATGTATTGATTCTTGATTCCTCCTCTTAATTTGTGATTAATGATATCTATGTGCTTATTTTACTCCGTTTCTAATGCTTCTAAGTGCTTGATCACCATTTAGATGTTGGGTTCACTTGATTTATGACTCGAGAGAGCTAGGTTGAGTGTAGAACTTGGGTAGAGTAGTGCAAGAACCGGAAGTTTGCATGACGAATAGATGGTTTTGTTGGTAAGATAGAGATATACTTGCTAGCCTTGCATAGTCACATTAGGGTTGGAGCTTAATAATTGGGTTTTATTAAATTATGGCAAGAGATTGTGCAATTAATAAGACTAAACACTTGTTCTTGACTTGAGAGAGCATTACAAGTACTCTATGAACCCTAGATTAGCACATGGTTTCGTTGAGAGCTTCTTTGAGAGGAGGTTAATTGAGTTTTAAGAAGTACAAGGGGGATAGATAATCTTAGGACCCATTTTATCCTTGAAGTTGGAGAATCACTTGTTTATAGTTTTATTTTAATTTTATTTTCTTAGTTAATTTTCAATCTCAACATTTGTGTCACTCAAATTGGGCGAGAGTGTGATAATCATTGTTTGACCGGGTTTTGGACAAATCCTCGTGGGAACGATACTTTACTCACTACTTTATTACTTGGCGTGACCCGTGCACTTGCGGCGCAGGGCGAACAACAACCGTCATAGTTCTTCATGAATCATTCCCTTTAAATCTTTACATTAAAAAACACCAAAACATCATATTATCACTACATTCAAGCCTATAAAATTTTAAACATCACTTCAAACATTTAGAAAATTCCAGCATTAAAGCATTTACTGAATTCTCATTTAATATCACTACTACAGAAATACTCTATTGCAGCGCAACAATAGCAGCGCTTGCAAAACGCAAGTGATGGGATAGGTATAATATGACCTATACCAGCGCTTTTAAAAAAAAGTGTTGGTATAGGTATAAGCATATACCAGCGCTTAAGCGCTGCTATAGGCCCCTGTGATTTAAATTTTCTTTAAAAAATTATCTAAAATCAATTTTAAATAAAATTTAAATCACAGGGGCATATAGCATCGCTTATTACGTAGTAAGCGATGCTATAGGCCTAAATAGGTATTTTTAAATTTTTTTCATTTTTTAAAATGAATTAGTATTTTTAAAATTGGTTTTAGATATATTTTAAATAAAATTTAAATCACATGGGGTCTACATAGGCCTAAATAGGTATTTTTAAATTTTCTTTCCTTTTTTAAAATAAATTAGTATTTTTAAAATTGATTTAAGACATTTTTTAAATAAAATTTAAATGACATGGGGCCCTATAGCAGCACTTAAGCGCTGCTATAGGCCTAAATATGTATTTTTAAATTTTCTTTCCTTTTTTAAAATGAATTAGTATTTTTAAAATTGGTTTTAGACATTTTTAAATAAAATTTAAATGACAGGGGGCCTATATAGGCCTAAATAGGTATTTTTAAATTTTCTTTCCTTTTTTAAAATGAATTAGTATTTTTAAAATTGGTTTTAAATATTTTTTTAAAAAAATTTAAATGACAGGGGGCCTATAGCAGCGCTTAAGCGCTGCTATAGGCCTAAATATGTATTTTTAAATTTTCTTTCCTTTTTTAAAATGAATTAGTATTTTTAAAATTGGTTTTAGATATTTTTTAAATAAAATTTAAATGGCATGGGGCATATATAGGCCTAAATAGGTATTTTTAAATTTTTTTCCTATTTTAAAATGAATTAGTATTTTTAAAATTGGTTTTAGATATTTTTTAAATAAAAAGTTAATCCCAGGGGGCCTATAGCAGCGCTTAAGCGCTGCTATAGGCCTAAATATGTATTTTTAAATTTTCTTTCCGTTTACAAAATGAATTAGTATTTTTAAAATTGTTTTTAGATATTTTTTAAATAAAATTTAAATGACAAGAGGCCTAGATAGGCCTAAATAGGTATTTTTAAATTTTCTTTCCATTTATAAAATGAATTAGTATTTTGAAAATTGGTTTTAGATATTGTTTTAAAAAAATTAAATCCCAGGGGGCCTATAGCAGCACTTAAGCGCCGCTATAGGCCTAAATATGTATTCTTAAATTTTCTTTCCTTTTTAAAAATGAATTAGTATTTTTAAAATTGGTTTTAGACATTTTTTAAATAAAATTTAAATGACAGGGGGCCTAGATAGGCCTAAATAGGTATTTTTAAATTTTTCTTCCTTTTTGAAAATGAATTAGTATTTTTAAAATTGGTTTTAGATATTTTTTAAATAAAAATAAAATCCCAAGGGGCCTATAGCATCGCTTAAGCGCTGCTATAGGCCCCCTGGGATTTTATTTTATTTTTAAAAATAAAGAAAACAATTTAAAAAAAACATTGGAAAATTAAGAAAGGGAAAATATATTAAAAAATACTTATTTAGCCCCCAGGAATTTAAAAATTAGATAAAAACAATTTGATACAATTTTAAAAATCTGAAACAATTAAAAAGAAACAAAAGCATTTAAATTGTTTTTATTAAATTAGGTTACATATAAAAATTAAATCCCAGGTGTAACATCCCGAAAATTTAATTAAGGATTATGAATGATTTAAGAGTTGATTTTGAGATTAATTGAGGAGTCTGGGAGAGTTTTATAAATAAATTTAGAAAATTGTGGTATTTAAGGACATTTTTAAAGGCCTAGTTTCTCCTTTAAATTGGAAAAATTAGAGTTAGAGAAATTAATTATAGACATAGAAGGGATCATAATGGGAGAAAATATTAGTGAAAACTTGAAGTAAATTTTTAGAATGAAAGATGGGAGTTTTATCTTAAAGAAAAGTATCTTATGTTAATTAATTGAAAGCCTATTAGTAATTTCCTCCCTCCTATTTAAGTTATTTTATTCCTATTTTATTTTTCTTTCTCTTTATTCCCTTGTATCTCCCTTCCCCGTGCCTTCTTCCTCCCTCTCCCGGTGAGCCAAAACCCTTCCTCCTCTCCTCTTCCTTGCTCTCTCCTTCGTCCTCGCTCGTGCCGCCCAGTCCGGAGGGCGGCATCGTCGCCGTTGGCGAGGGTAGCCACTGTGAAGATTGCGGGGTTGAGAATGCAGAGCGTTTAGACCCTCTTCAGGCGAAGATTGCGGAGTTGAGAGAGGCTATTATAGCTGAGCAGAGGTATTTGAAAGCACGTGAGGTTAGGCATCGACACTGTAAGTTGCCTTTGTTCTCCCACAATATTACTACTGCTCTTCAAATCATTGCACATCCATCCATGAATCTGATTATTGCGTTGAGCGAATTCTGAACATTGATCTTCATTGTGATTTCTTTTTTTGACCCATTAATTTGGGAGTGCAGCAATTGAAAGCACTGGAGGGCGAAGACCCACGGTGTTCTACTGATAACTCCTAGAAATTCATGTCATTTGAGTATATTTTCCTTGAGTTTTATTAACTCATTGATGAATTTTGGATACTCAAGCTAGAAAATGTTCATTGGATTTTTGGTTACACATCATTGTATATTTATGTAGATTTTGATTATTTTTGTAGTTAATTTCTTATGTTGTTTTATGTAATTTTTGTAGGAATAATTTGATGCAATAACCAAGGGATCTGGATTAAGAAGAACACTTAAAAAGGGGAGAAATTGGGGCTAGAAGCTAAAATTTCAAGAAAAAAGGGAAAATATGAGTTTCTGGACGAATTGTAAAAATTACAGAAAACGACCTCGAAATTCTCAAATTACAGATAGGTCCCCGAATTTCCAAAATTACCGACAGGTCCCAGTTCGCCGTGAGCTCGCCGCGGCGAACTCACGGCGAGCCAAAACCCCCAAAAAGATCCAGAAACGATCATAGTTCGCCGTGGACTTCGCCGCGGCGAACTGACGACTGTGCTGCGCGTTTTTTTGACAGATTTAAGTGATATAAAAGCTAGGGTTTCGAGGGAGCTCGACATTCTTCGACTTCTGGGCATTCTTGGGGGGGTTTTGCTCTGCTAGGGCATGGAGTTTGGAGGGGATTGAGCTTGGGCTTGGAGCTTTGAAGAGATTTGGGCTTCCTCTCTTGGTTTATCTCTTCCATCTTCATTCTCTTCTCTTGTTTTGTTTTGTAATGTTGTATATACATGCTCCCTTGGAGTTTTAGAACATGAGTAGCTAAATACTTTGATTCTAGGATTATTTTGAACCCTTGTATGGATTGATTCTTGATTCCTTCTCTTAATTTGTGATTAATGATATCTATGTGCTTATTTTACTCCGTTCCTAATGCTTCTAAGTGCTTGATCACCATTTAGATGTTGGGTTCACTTGATTTATGCTTGAGAGGGCTAGGTTGAGTGTAGAACTTGGGTAAAGTAGTGCAAGAACTTGAAGTTTGCATGACGAATGGATGGTTTTGTTGGTAAGATAGAGATATACTTGCTAGCCTTGCATAGTCACATTAGGGTTGGAGTTTGATAATTGGGTTTTATTAAATTGTAGCAAGAGATTGTGCAATTAATAAGACTAAACACTTGTTCTTGACTTGAGAGAGCTTTTACGAGTACTTTATGAACCCTAGATTAGCACGTGGTTTCGTTGAGAGCTTCTTTGAGAGGAGATTAATTGAGCTTTAAGAAGTACAAGGAGGATAGATAATCTTAGGACCCATTTTATCCTTGAAGTTGGAGAATCACTTGTTTATAGTTTTATTTTCATTTTATTTTCTTAGTTAATTTTCAATCTCAACATTTGTGTGACTCAAATTGGGCGAGAGTGTAATAATCATTGTTTGACCGGGTTTTGGACAAATCATCGTGGGAACGATACTTTTCTCATCACTTTAGTACTTGGCGCTACCCGTGCACTTGCGGCGCAGGGCGAACATCTACACAGCATCTCTTCCTTCCTATTGCTCATGGATTCTTGATTTTCCCAAATAGGAATTTCTAGGGTTTGTTTGATTTTCAAATTTTTGGCTTGATTGGGGCAATTTCCTTGTGCTACATGTTTATTTAGGCTACTTGATGATAGTAATGTGGTTAATTTGGTTTAATTTGGCTCTATGTGAGATTTTACTTGCTTAAAGATGAATTAAGCTAAGTTTACGACAAGAAATCCTTTGAATTTGGGCTTTTGAACTTGATTTATAAATTCTAGAGGGTTATTAGAGTTTAACGATAAGTTGGCTGGGGTTATTGAGTTGATTTAGAATTATGTTGAAAATTGGGATTTTTAGGTGTTTTAAAAAGGTAGAGTGTTGCAATTGGGAATACTGAACATGAAAGATGAGTTAGATAAATTAAATGAGGATGTTTGATTATGTTGAGTAGGGTTGATGAAGAATTTTGTGTAGAAAAATTATGGAAGAAATTGAGTAATTATAGGAAATTGTAAGCTAAGAGAGAAAGGAAATTATATTTCTTGGAAGTTTATGTGGATTATGAATGAATTGGAGATTCTAATATGTTTATTTTTGTTAGTAAAAGATTATAGGCTGATGAAATTGGAATATATCATTCTCAAATGTTTGATGATCTGCCCTTCATTCTTGTGTAATTCATTCTTGTGATTTTTCTTTTTTAAATGCATATTCTGAATGCTTCTGGAGGCCATCTTGGTATGGTTAAAGAGGAAGATTTAAAATCCAAGAATTTCCCATTTTGTACATTTAGTAGCCAGAACATGGAAGGTGCTATGGATTTCAGGTATTTATTTGTGATCATAACAAAATTCTTGGATTTTATGTGCTTGGGAAAGCTGATATATGAGAAGCTTAATATGTTCTAGTTTGTTAGCTTACAGAGGTACATTTACCATATAGCAATTAGTTATGCCATAATTTAATTTTTTTATTTGCCAGCAATTTGATGATTATAACAATGCTTAGCGTAGAAAACCTTCTAGAATGTGACTTATAATATAGTCAGGACTGGGGGAGTATTTTGTTAAATATTCAAGGCCTTTCAAGTAATTCCTATATTGCAAGTGTCACTGAAAGAGAAATCAGTGGTCGTAATATGATACTTTTCTTTAAGTATATTACCTTATAATATATAGGAGTTAATTAATTAGAATGTTTGCTTTAATGTATTTGATCTCTGGATAAATGGTTTTTGATGTATATATGTTTTGGAAATGTCTGTAATTTCTAAATTGATGCAGGGATAAAAATTAATTTTTTTAAAAAAATAATACCTATAGTAGCGCTTATTAAGTGCTGCTATATGTATTATTTTTTTAAAAAATAAATTCGCAGCGCTTAAGGTCACCTATCGCAGCGCTTAAGAGCTGCTTTAGGTCACTTATCACAGCGCTTAACAAGCGCTGCGTTAGGCTTAATACCCTATAGCATCACTGGCTATAAGCGCTGCTATAGGACCAAAATAAGTGCTGCTATAGACATTTTCTGTAGTAGTGTATGTTAAAACATATCTTGATAACAATAATTAAGGTCAGGTTCTCAACCCTAATGACTTAGAATTCAAAATAGGACTTATAATCAGTTATTAACCTTATAAAAAAAAAGTATCCAATAATTCTGGAAAATATTTCTAGTTTCAAAAACTGTCACCCTCATTAAGCTAAGCTTCTATTTCTAAAATCCCACCAACTATCTTACCCCTTTGTCAACCCATAATTATTTGAACAACATCATCACTCAACCTAAAGAAATTCTGTTTCATGAACATTGCTCCATGCATCATGTGGAAATCTCAAACACACCCAGTTTCTAGCATTACAACGTAACATAGTATCATACACACTGATCCAGCCAAAAACTCTGAAACATTCAAATCATTTTGCATGTATGGATTAGAGTTAATCCCATCCTTTGAATTATCACACAACTTCCTGGCATAACTTTTACTAAAATAAAACATCCAATTCATAATTTCCAAAATCTATGAACTCAACATAAACCCAACATGAACAGCCATCACAAAGAAATGGAACAGCTATCAACAAAACAAATCAACCCAGACAGAAAAATCAAGCCTGAAACTAAACACGACAGTATATCCATAATTTATGAAAAATCACTGAGCTACACATGCAAGGTGATGATTCCAATTAAATTTTACTACCCTTATTTCCTCTACATCACCGAGACATCAGCCAACTAGAGCAAGAGAAAATCAAATTAAGGTCCACAATCAACCAGAGACGAACAGAGCATCAGATTTCCAGTTTATTCAATGCTTATTCTCAGAGAAATCAAAACTAAAACAGAATAAAGGTACAATCGGAAAACAGAGCATGGAGGGTTATAGTACGGAACCTCCCATATATGGAAGAAACTAAGCATGTAACCCACAAACACAGCTTTAATCAACTCCTAAGACCATTTAAACACTACTTAATTTCGTTTTGGGTGAAGAATTGAAGAAGAGGGTCGGTGAAGAGTTACCTCGCACAGAGATCACCAAATTAGAACCATAACTAACATGCAATCTCGATTTCTTTGAGGTAGACTTCGCTCTAAGCTTAATCTTTGCTTAAATCGGTCAAAAACTCTCCAAATACCCAAATCCCCAAATCGGACTTCATTTAAATCCTCCCAAATCAAAGAAACGAAGAATGGAAACGAGAAGAGGGAGCTCACCTGACTTCAAATAAGGTGTTGCATGGCGGTTATGAGCTCCGGTTGCCGGAGAAAAGGCCTCCGTCGACCCCGGAGACACTGATCGCAGAGGGGGAGAGCGGAGAGAATGAGAGAGAAATGATGGGAAAAGAGGAAGGAAGAAGGAAAATAGAATTTTAAATGTTAAATTACCATTTTACACTTCTAGTTATAACTAATTAGAATTTTCAACTTAAAGGCAATTCTGTCTTTTTCCGATCACCATTGTTTTCCTTCTTTCATATTCTGCCGTTCCTTAAAAATTCTAATTACCTTTAAATTGGACTCTATATGAAATGAATTCTTAAAATAAATCCTCAAGATATATATTTTAATCCCCTAATTTATTTATAAAGATTTTTATTATTAAAATAACACACTAAAATTCCAATTATTTCCTTATTAACTTTTTTCAAAATTTTAGGGTGTTATAAAAACAAGTAATAATGAGAGGAAGTATGAAAGAGAATGTAGCATTAGAAAAAGATGAAGTGAAATGTAATAGAATTAATTAAAGAAAAATGATAAAAATGCATTAAATATTTAGACAACTTTAATGAGCTCTTACAAAAAGAACCATGACACATGTTATTATAATAAAGGTTGTTCATATCTTTGTGGTTCTCTTTTATAAGTCTTGAACTAATTATTACTCCCTTCGGTCCTATTTATAAGAGCTCAGCCGCCAAAACACACTTCTTAAGAAAATATATGAAAGTAGTTAAATGTGTCTGGAATATACATCTTTTTCCAATATTACCCTTATTTATGATGAGTTTATCAAGAAAGAAAAATATATGAGCATTAATAAATATGAAAGAGAATTTGAGGTAAAATAGGAAAAAATGCATTAAATGATGAGAGAATGCAAGGTGGGCTGTTATTTTTTTAAACCAAATCAATTCAGATTTCAAATTCTTATAATAAGGACAGGAGGAAGTAATTATTAGTATGTGAAAAAGGAAAAAGTGTTGGTAATCCAAATACATGAAGACGTAGCTTTTTGAGCAGTATGTGAAAAACAAAGTCATATATACAAAGAAAAATATTAAAACTTCAATATTCTTATAAATATAATTTATCATAAGGACTAGTCCCTCACAACACACCAAATCTGTGCATCTTTATCACTTAACACAGGTTTGAGCTACAATTTTCTTATAAATATTATTAATAATTCGTCAGGAGAGATTCTACCTATAAGAGGCAACAATTTTATTGGAGAACCTCACTCCTCTTTGATGAGCTGCTCCAAATTATCGTTGTTGGGTTTATCAGATAATAAGTTGGCAGGGTCAAATACCTCCATGGAAAACCACAAATTTTCAAGTATATGATCAATTCTATAAACATAGCATTTCTATCATAAAAACGTTTGATCATTTTTGAATTATTCAAATTAAGACGCTGGTGGAATAATGTGGGATAAGAAATAAAATTATTACTACAATTATTATTGTTTTTGTTATTGTTGTTGTCGTTATTATTATTGTTATTATTATTAGCTCTAGGAATCACTTTAACGATAGACTTGAGACTTCGGTAATTGAAATTTCAGACCACAGATACCACCTCTGTTACCCTATAAGATTTCACGTCTTGTTGCCGCATTTACCTTGAGATTTATACATTTTTTAATGCAATTATACATATTTTGAATGCTCAAAGAAAGATAGAAAAAAATGTGCGTATTTTTTGTTACACATTATTACATAATTATTGTACCTATTTTTGGAAGCATTTGAGAAATATAGTTGATTGAGAAATTGTTCGCCGTTTAGGTTAACTGCAAAGCAATAAAACTATTGTTTCCACAGGGATTATGGCTAAAGTGAGTTAATTAATGATGTGGTTATATTGATTTCACTCTATTCTTAAAGCTTCTTATTGATTGGCTACCGATGAGATTGTTGGATTCACTTGATTAATGCTCGAGAGTATTAGGTTGAGTGTAGAAACTAGATTAAATTGTGTGAGAACTTGAAGTTTGTCGGTTGATGAATGAATGATTTTATTAATGAGATAAAAATATACTCATTATTCTCACATAGCCATATGGCATTTGCAATAAGAAATGGGGTTTAATTAATTAATTGAGATCAACAAATTAATTGAATTAAACACCTACTTAAAAGCTTAAAAGAGCACTTATGGGTAACTTAGTATAATTGGCTAGCCCATTATATCATTAAGAAGCAAATATAGTGCCAATTAGTTGACTGCTCTTGAAATACAAGAGGGATAAATAATCCAAGGTCAGCGTACTTCTATAAATATTTACAGTTTTGTCACTGCCATTTTTCTAAGTCTATTATTTGAAAAAAAAAATAGACTTGAAATATGGACCTATGTAGTATTTTTGTAGTAGTGATAGATCTATTGATTGGCTTAAGTGCTAAATCAATTAGAATTGAAATGATTAATATGTGGGGTTCTGGTATTAATCATTTTAATTCAAGTCTAACCTAGAGAGATTGCTCTATGGTCAATTTAATAATTAGCAATAGTTTAACTCCCTTTATCCTAAGACAATAATGATTGCATATAATCAATTTTCAAGATATTCACTTAATTTATTTTCCATTCACTATCCCATCTTTGTGAAAATACAAAAAATAAGTAGTTTAAGATTTCATTCATATTCTAGCATTCACATTCATTTATAAGAAAACCAAAATTGTTTCCCCTTATTCATATTGCATTTCATGACAAATAGAGATAGACGATATTTTGCCCTATAATACATTCCTTAATTTATTTTACATTTGACTCTAAAGACGATATAACCACAGACAGATAATACATATTCAACAAATACGCAGAATTGATGGCAACTATTCACCTGCTGATAACTCCTAGAAATTCATGATTACTTGAGTATATTTCTCTTGAGTTTTTGTCTATTATTTATACATTTTGGATACTCAAGAGGGAAAAATGCTCATTTGATTTTCGGTTTCACATTATTGTATATTTATATAGATTTTGATTGTTTTTATAGTTAGTTTCTTATGTTGTTGTATATAAATTTTGTAGGAATAATCTGTTGCAATAAACAAAAGATTTCAGCCCTCCACCAAGCTCCCAAGTGAACAAAAATAAGAAGAAGCCAAAGCAGCTCAAAGAATAAAGAAAAGAAAGGCAAAACACAGAATAAACGAGCCTTCGCCGTGGCCTCGCCGCGGCGAAGTCACGGCGAAGTGCATCTGACTCTGCCCATTTTGGATAACTCGCCGTCATCTCGCAGCGGCGAAAGCCACGGCGAGCTCCCCTCATTTCTGGAATTTTGGACTTCGCCGTGGGCTCGCAGCGGCGAAACCCACGGCAAACTGCGTATCAGACGCGCGTTTTGGACAGAACAGGGGGCGTTTTAACTGATATAAAAGCTAGGGCTTCGTTGTGAGCCCTCATTCTTCGACTTCTGGGCATATTTTGGGCGTGGTTGGCTCTGCAAGGGCTTGGAGCTTGGTGAGGATTTGGCTTGGGCTTGGAGCTTCAGAGATATTTGGGCTTCCTCTCTCGGTTTATCTCTTCCATCTTCATTCTCTTCTCTTGTTCTCTGTTTGTAATGTTGTATATATATGCTCCTATGGAGTTGTAGAACATGTGTAGCTAAATACTTTGATCCTAAGATTATTTTGAACCCTTGTATGTATTGATTCTTGAGTCCTCCTCTTAATTTGTGATTAATGATATCTATGTGCTTATTTTACCCCGCTCCTAATGCTTTTAAGTGCTTGATCACCATTTAGATTGTTGGGTTCACTTGATTTATGACTCGAGAGAGCTAGGTTGAGTGTAGAACTTGGGTAAAGTAGTGCAAGAACCTGAAGTTTGCATGACGAATGGATGGTTTTGCTGGTAAGATAGAGATATACTTGCTAGCCTTGCATAGTCACATTAGGGTTGGAGTATTAAAATTGGGTCTTATTAGCTTGTAGCAAGATATTGTGCAACTTAAATAAGACTAAACACTTGTTCTTGATGTGAGAGCGCTTTTACGAGTACCCAATGAACCCTAGATTAGCACATGGTGTTATTGAGAGCTTCTTTGAGGGGAGGTTAATTGAGTTTTGAGAAGTACAAGGGGGATAGATAATCTTAGGACCCATTTTATCATTGAGGTTGGAGAATCACTTGTGTATAATTTTACTTTCATTTAACATAGGTTTATTTTCTTAGTTTATTTTCAAACTCAACATTTATGCCACTCAAATTAGGCGAGAGTGTGACAATCATTGCTTGACCGGGTTTTGGACAAATCCTCGTGAGAACGATACTCTACTCACTACTTTATTACTTGGCGCGACCCGTGCACTTGCGACGCTTGGCGAACACCTGCCTGTGGACTTATTCCTCCAGGCCTAAATAGTAGTCAGCCACCACTATTTAGGCGGTGAAATCAATTGTATTTTCGTCCCAAAAGTCTAAATAGATGCCCTACATATATAGAAGGTCAGATCATGCACCGTGTCTCTTTTGAGTCCAATATAATTTTATTGCATGGCTCCCAAAACACACGGAGACTTAGTGATTTATATTTATATATATATATATATATTTCTTTTTTCTTCTGGGTTAGACGCAATTTAAATGTGGCTACAGCGTTTTCCTGCTAGGAGAGAATATACGATTATCTATTTAATATATAACAATAACCATTTTATTATTAACATGTTGTATAAAATTAACGAAAAATAACAATAAATCATTAATAATGTAACTCATTTGCTAAACTCTATGCATAAAGAGGAAGCCATGAACCCCGAAAATTGTGTAATCGACAGCTCGGATACCTAATAATAGGATTTAGAAAAGGCGTTGATTGCCAGTTGATGTATAAAAAAAACCTTTATATAGTTATGTTACTATTACTATTTAAAATATTTTATAAACAACCAAATTATGTGATGTAAACTATAGTAATATTTTTTAATGATTTAAGTGACTGAGTGATTTAACACAGACAAAATTTTCAATATTATGAACTCCGACAGCATTGTCCACTAATTTTGAATTTTTATTTTGAAAACAAAAGTTGTTGAAATTTGTTCTCTCCGCATCTATTTCACTGACTTTTCTTCATCGGAAAAGTCTACAAATGAACCATCAAGCATAGCCCCATAATGAACTCTATAAATTCTACTATCTATTTTTCATACCTCACATCTCATGAGCTGAAAAAACAAACAAAAAAGAAACCACAGTTATCGGATAATTGTGTATTATTATCCTCTTTAGTTGGTTCAATTTTGAACTTGTATTAAAGATATATCGTCACTATGATGGGCTTTTTGTTGAAATTTCTCTATGCTTCACTGATACCGCTGCTTTTGTTGCATACAAGACTCAATTTGGGCACCAATGGTGAAGCAATGAAGAGGTGCATGAAGAGGGAGAGGAAAGCTCTTCCGTCATTCAAACAAGGCATCAATGCTGACTCTGAAATTTTGTCCACATGGAGGGAGGGAGATGATGAAGATTGTTGCAAATGGAATGGAGTTCATTGCAGCAAGCAAACAGGTCATATTCAAATCCTTGATCTTCACGGTTCACCTTCACTTCAAATGGAAGGTAAAATCAATATTACTTTGTTGAGTGAGTTGCATGATTTGAAACATTTGGACCTCAGTTACAATGAATTCTACCAAAGTCACATCCCTGAGTCCATACAGTTATTCACCAACTTAAGGTATCTCAACCTCTCTTATTCTCGTTTTGTTGGGAGTATTCCTCATCAATTAGGAAAGCTTTCAAATTTACTCTATATTGATTTGAGTATCAATTACTTGGAAGGAGGCATCCCTTGGCATATTGGAAATCTTTCCGAGTTGCAGTACCTTAATCTTGGAGGAAATGATCTTGTTGGATTGATTCCTTATCAACTTGGGAATCTCTCTATTGCACACTTTGCAACTTGGTGGTTATCATTCTAACCTCACAGTAGCCGACAAAAACAATGTTGATGTAGAGTGGATATCTAAACTCTCTTTACTAACAAATCTTGACTTGAGTTATGTGAGCGATGTTGGATATTCTCAGATGTGGCTTCACATGATGACTGGTAAACTTGTGCCAGAACTAAGAGAATTGAGGCTAAGTGGATGTGGCATTTCTTATGCTCATAACCTTCCTCTCTCTGCTTCTCCTTCCAACTATTCTTCTTCTCTTGTCACCCTTGACCTCTCTTATAATAACTTGAACTCATTATTATATCAGTGGCCCTTCAACTTAAGCTCCAGCCTTCAAAAGCTTTTTTTTACAAAATTGCAGCCTTTCAGCTAAAAATCATTATTTTCTATTTTCTCATCCCCATATTCCTTCCCTCAATGTTCTTGACCTCTCTTATAATAACTTGGAGCCATCATCATTTCAAATGCCCTTCAATTTCAGCTCAAGTCTTCAAAAGCTTGATCTATCCAATTGCCATCTTTTGACTGATAATATCTACTTCTATTTTCTCATTATCATTTTCCTTCCCTCATTTTTCTTGATGTCTCTTATAATAACTTGAAGTCATCATTATTCAAGTGGCCCTTCAACTTCGGATCCAGCCTTCAAGATCTTTATTTACAAAATTGCAGTCTTTCAGCTAATAATCTTAACTTTCTGTCTTCTCATTCGCATTTTCCTTCCCTCCTTCTTGTTGATCTCTCATTCAACAACTTGACGTCAGTAATTTGAAATTTGGCTCAAACCTTCAAGAGCTTTGTTTAAGAAATTGCAGCCTCTTATCAAATAATCTTATCTTTACATCTCTCAATCCCAACCTTACTTTTCTTGTCCATCTTGATCTGTCTTTTAATTATTTGACATCATCAGCCATATTCTATTGGATTTCCAACTTCACCTTTAATCTTCATGAAGTGTACCTCCAGAGTAACTTGCTTAGCGGTTCCAATCCAGATGGTTTTGGAAACATAGTGAACTCTCTTGAAGTTCTTGATCTTTAATGATATTCAAGGTGAAGTCCCAACATCACTAGGGGATATGTGCACATTAAACAGCTTAACACTTGGCTACAATAACTTGCGTGGGGACCTTCTGAGATTCATTTCTAATACATCATGGTGTGAAAGACATCCATTACAAGGTTTGTTTTTAGGAGGGAATCGATTGACGGGCATGTTACCTGATCTTTCAGTTTTTGCCTTCTTGCAAGATTTGGATCTCTCTTATAACCAGCTTAAGGGAAATATACCTGAAAGCATCGGATTGATGTCTCAATTGAAATATTTGTATTTGAATGGGAACAATTTGGGAGGTGTGATCACCGAATCGCATTTCAAAAATCTTTCAAATTTGTTGGTGGTATCCTTGTCCGGCTTTTTATTGATCTTGGAAATTAGTACCAGTTGGATTCCTCCTTTTCAGTTACAATCTATGGATATGACTTCTTGCATGATAGGTCCTAATCTTCCAAATTGGCTTCATAACCAACATCAATTATCCTCTTTGGATATTTCTGATGGGAGTCTTTCCGGTTTTATACCAGAGTGGTTTTGGCCACTTTTGAAAAATATAGCATATATGAACATCTCATACAACAATTATTTTGGTGAAATTCCAAACTTATGACTCAAGTTCAATCAAGTGCCAAAAATAATTTTGACTTCAAAAGACTTTGAAGGTGCGGTTCCATCATTTTTTTTTTTTTGGAAAGCATCAGAACTTCATCTTTCTAAAAATTAATTCTCAAATTTGAGTCTGCTTGTTTGTGGCCAAACTGAAGATATTATCACTATCATTTTAGACCTATCAAATAATCAGTTAAAAGGGCATCTACCTAATTGTTGGGGCCAACAAAACTCATTGGAGTTTGTTGATTTGAGCAACAATAATTTGTCAGGAGAAATCTCACCCTTTATAGGACGCCTGTGAATATAAAAGCTTTGATTTTGAGAAGCAATAACTTGATTGGAGAACTTCCTTCCTCTTTAGTGAACTCCTCGAAGTTATTATTGTTGGATGTGTCAGAGAATAAGTTGTCAGGTTCAATACCATCATGGATTGGAGAAAGCCTTTGGCAACTAGAAGTTCTAAGCTTACAGATAAACCATTTTAATGGTAGTTTACCTGTGCATCTTTGTCACTTGACACAAATTCGCCTCTTGGATCTCTCTCATAATAAGTTCTCCAATGAAATTCCATCATGTATTCAAAATTTTACTGTAATGGCACAAAAGCAAATCAACTTAACTGATGCTAGTTACCATACATATACGATCAACAGGACAAGCTTTTCAAGTTCTTCTAGTTTCACTCAATATTTTGAATTCTTTATAACTTTGACATGGAAAGGTGAGAATCACTTGTTTAAGAGGCTTGAATTATTTCTTAAAAGCATTGATCTCTCTAACAATGGTTTAACAAGAGAAATACCAAAAGAACTTGTCTCTTTGTTGGGATTGATTTCCTTAAATTTATCAAGCAACCATTTGAGTGGAGAGATACCTATGAAGATTGGGAATCTAAAACATTAGAATTTCTCAACTTGTCAAAAAATAAATTAGAAGGCCCAATTCCCTTAACTAGAACACAATTGCAAAGCTTCAATGCCTCAACTTATGACCTTGATCTTTGTCGACTGCCACTTGACAAAATGTGCCCAGAAAACAACATGCCTCCATCTCAAGAAGCTCATCATGATGAAGAAGAAGAAGCCTCATTTTTGTGTCAAGGATTTTACTTGAGCATGGGATTGGGATTCTTTGTTGGATTCTGGGCCTTTGTTGGGCCGTTGCTATTGAACCGAACTTGGAGACAAGCTTACTATAGGTTTGTTAACATAGTAACAGACAAAATCCATGTCATGGTTGCAATTTATATGGTTAAATACCTTACCATCAGAGACTAGCCGCCACAAGGTAATATTTATTTTCTCTTTCTGTTTCTACTCCCATTCAACTCTTATTTATAATAACCATGTGATAGTAAATTTCAAGAGTCTATGTTAATATAAGCAAACATTTTAACTCAGTAATGGTGTTCAAATATAAATCACGGTTGGATGTTGTATAAATATTTTGAAGCTATAATGTTTTAGGCTTTTGAGTTCCTGAACATGCTACTCTGTTTCTTACAGGATCTGTTACTCCTACAGTTTGGTATGGGACGAACTTATGATCCAATTCTTTATTTTTTTTGGTACAGGGGCAAGCTCAGTGCTTGATTACATGTTAGAAAACACTAGAAGAGGGGATAGGAACACCCCTCATGTCTTGCTGTATCATTCTCTCCCATTCCACACCTGGTTCTTGGAGTAAACACACGTCTTCCCTATTCTGATGGGTTGTTCTTGCTAGCATATCCGCACAGCGAAGTATGTTCCTTGGCGCATACCTGAGCACCACATTCAAATCAGAGTACATGATGTTCCCGATTTCACATATCTCTTCCCTTAACGGATGGGACAAAACCCCATCTCGCATAATTAGTTGAAGTCATTCCAAAGAGTCAGTATACACCAAGATGTTAATATATTATAGCCGAGCTGTATGCTAATCTTGAGACCGGTCCATATAGCAAGGATTTCAGCCATGGTTGAGGGGGCAAAACCCAGCGTTTTTTGAAAGCCCACCAGCCATTCACCTCTTGAGTTCTTGAAAATTCCTCCACATGCAGCTTGTTGTTGGTCTTGTACTGAACCATCCGCATCAAGTCGAGCTTATGATCCAATTAATGATGGCTTGTAATGATGGCTTGTTGGTCTTGTGTGATTGCCCTGTTCAATTGTCTCTGTCCTCCCAAAAATCTGGGCGCACTATTGGCTTCCATATTAACTTATATTAACCTTGGTAACTAACGTGATGACTATGTATGTGATGACTGTACATGTCGGCATAATTCAGAATATAACTTTAGCACAACATTATAAGTTTTGAAATGCTTTTTTTTTAAATTATTTTTATTAAACTATTATCGATCGCTTTGTATTGATATGATTATGTGGAGCTATTGATGAAATAATTCCTCTCAATAACAAAATCTGAAATCCACAATTTCCAGAAGAGAGACGTACAAGCCTAGTTATTAGTGTTTAGCAGACTGATGACACCGATTTCCGAACTAAGAGTAAAGTTTAATAGGGAACGGTAATCAAATTTGGACATTTAGATTTGATTTATATGATCCAGATTTGTTTTTTCAAAAGTCTATATTTTTTTAAATAAATTATGTTAATGGGTATAAATATAAAATCTGATATAAAGATAATATATCAACTATCATTTTTCAAAAAAATATTTCTTTTACTATACAAATCATTCATTTAAAAACAATCAAATCTAGACCGTTCAGAATATTAAGTGTTTAGATCTTATTAACTTTCCCTATAAACACAAGTGCTTAGTAGGGAAATTAGTTCCCAGACATGCTTATTTATTTAAAGATGATTGATGCTTATTTATTTAAAGATGTAGGACATTTTGATCCAAACCAAAATAAATGATTGTGTGCTTTTTCTGTTTTCTTATTCGTTGTATTTTTTATTTGTTAAATGGCAATTGAGAATAAATGGATATAAAATCTCACGGTGCATTAGAATATCATAGCCATTAAAACTAAATGATATTTTTGGTGAAATAATTAATTTCTTTCGTAGAGTATTACTTCTAAGTTAACATATCTCAAGAGATGATGTTGTAATGCAAGTTCTTAAAGAATATTTTCTAGAAATAAATAACCATCACCATGTCTATAAATATACATAACTTCATGGAGCAATTCTAAGTCTTAAGGTGGATTTTCCGAAACATGATTCGTAGTTTATAGCTCAAATATTAGTTAAAATAAAAATAATTAAACAAAAGTTTGACAAGGCTCCCTACCATTATATTGTGGAGAAATTCCCCACTAGCAGCATAACGCTATCATTAGTTCGATTTTCAGAGAAGGGTTTAACGCTTTGCCAATGAGTTCTTCAATAAGACTTAAAATTTTCCAGTAACAGTAAGGATTGCTGGTACTATGCTTTCATCCCGATGTTTGACATACCTTTTTTTTAGAAAATTCTAATTTACTTCAATCTTGTATTATTGTATTTTTCAATTTCAATTATTATCTTGCTTGTGCCAAGGAGAAATATCATTTTTCCCCCCACACGTCATTTGAAAGTCAATCATACATGCATTTGATAAAATGAACTCTAATGTACTCCTAATTAAATTTAAATACCATTATATTGTGGAGAAATTCCCCACTAGCAGCATAAAGCTATCATTAGTTCGATTTTCAGAGAAGGGTTTAACGCTTTGCCAATGAGTTCTTCAATAAGACTTAAAATTTTCCAGTAACAGTAAGGATTGCTGGTACTATGCTTTCATCCCGATGATTGACATACCCTTTTTTAGAAAATTCTGATTTACTTCAATTATTATCTTGCTTGTGCCAGGGAGAAATATCATTTTCCCCCCACACGTCATTTGAAAGTCAATCATACATGCATTTGATAAAATGAACTCTAATGTACTCCTAATTAAATTTAAACGCCATTTATCTTTGTTGCCAGAGATTCGAAGTGTTCTTAAATCCACAGTGACCTTATTGGAAGAAGAAAATGCAACATTTCTGGAAATTTCCAAACTCAACGAGATTCCCACATACAAAACCATATGTTAGTTTTATCCTACTCCTAACTAGGGTTGAGCAAAAACCGAACCAAACTGAAAACCAAACCGGACCAAATGGTTTTCAGTTTTTCGGTTTCGTGGTTCGGTTTCGGTTTCCATATTTAACATTTTCGGTTTTGGTTAAAAGTTTTCGGTTTGAAACTGAAAACCAAAAAAGTTTATCATTAAAAAAAAAAGCCTAGACCCAATGTCAATAGCACACAAAAGCCCAAATAATTAAGTCGTAGCCCAAAGCTTTCAGTCCAAAAAAATCAGCCCAAGCCCCAAAGCCCCAAAATAAAAACCCTAACCCTCATCTCACCACTCATCATCACTCCTTATTGAAAACCCCACCGTGAACAATGGCTTCACGGCACGCAGATTACTCTCCTCTTTTCTTCGATACTCATTCCACCTATCTCCACTGAAATCCACCATTTCCACCTCAAGAGGCACAGGAAGGTGCTTCACGTTAACATCCAAGGTATCACGAAGCCTGCGATTCGTCTTTTGGCTAGAAGAGGTGGCATTAGGAGGATTAGCGGTCTCATCTATGAGGAAACTCGTGGTGTTTTGAAGATCTTCCTCGAGAATGTCATTCGTGATGCTGTTACCTACACTGACCATGCTCGCCGTAGGACTGTCACCGCCATGGATGTCGTCTATGCGCTCAAGAGGCAGGGAAGGACTCTCTATGGTTTCGGTGGTTGATTCCCCCCTTTCCTTTAGGGTTTCTAGTGTATTACTTGCTAGCTTTGTAAATCTTGTCTTAATTGGGTATTGTTTGCTGTTTCCGTTTCTGCTATGGGTTTGTTGAAATCTGCTTATTCAACAATTTCTACTCCGAATTTACCTTGTATCCATTAGTGTTTGACTGCGCTTGCTTTCTTGAACTTCGCCCAGAACATATGGTTATCTCTGCTCCTAACGATCTCTGCTTAGATCTTTTCTGGGTGAAAAAAAAAATGAGAACACACCATTTATGCCTGGGCAGTCTTGCTGTGAATTTCGATTTTGTTTCTGTTGCCAATCACTGGGAATTTTAATTTTGTTTCTGTGGCCAATTGCTGGGAATTTTGATTTTGTTGTTTTTGACTTTGTTTTTGCTGTGAACATATGGCTATCAATAGCTCCACGCCCTTCCTCTTCTTCCTCATTTTTTTCTGTCAACTGGTGGTGATATACTGATATTGGTCTATTGTTTTTGCTAGAAACCGAAAAAACGGAAAAACCAAACCGAAAATAATTTGGTTTTTCGGTTTTCGGTCCAGTTTTGAACCAAAAAACCATTTGCACACCCTTACTCCTAACAACCTTCATATATCAACCAAAACCACCCAAGGCCGAGAAATCGAACAGAACATAGAGACGGAGAGGAAACAAAAATTTCAAAATCTCCCAAAACTCAGGAAAAGTCAACATGCAAGATCATATATTAGTTCTATCTAACTCTTAATTAAGCTTAATTAAACCTTCAGTTCAATTTTTACCCGGAATCATCACCAATCGGTGACAGTGAACAGTGGAAACTCGTTTAACACTACACCATTACTCAAAATCCTTTACAAAAGTTGTAAATCGAAGCCTAAGCTTCACTTTTAATGGTTTAGGATTTATAAAACCCGCAAACTCAAATCGGGCTTCTCTCAGAATCGCTCAAATCGAATGAACAAAGGTAAAACTGAGAAGAAGAGACTCACCTAAGGTTAAATTGAGCTTTGCATGCGTCGATGGAGCTTCACACCGCCGGAAATCACCTTCGTTGCCGTCAAGAGCCGCTGAAAAACGCAGAGAACGGAGGGAGAACGAGAGCGAGAACAAACGATTTTTTTTTTTTTGGAGGTTTATAGAATGTTTGACCATTTTGCCCGTAGATATGTAACTAAAATAAAATTTATTCCAAGGGCATTCTTGTCCTTTTAAATCTTTCTCAATTTCCTTATTTACGATTTTGCCCTTCTTTTAAAATTTAATTACTAATCCATTAAATCTTATCTAATTTTACTCCCTAAAATAAATTTGTAAGATTTGCTTTAATCTCCAAATTTATTTACAATGCTTTTTAATATTAAAATAACACCCCGAGATTTTAAATATTCTCTTATTAACTCTTTTCAAAATTTTAGAGTGTTACATTATTGTTATATTGTACGAGTACCCTGGAGATCATCACACCATATATTAAATCCACTATATTTATGTTTTCGGTGAGTAGAAAAACCGGATCCATTCAACTCTTATTTTCAAGAACCATGTAATTAAAATTTATAACTAAGGTAGGTTTGATACATCTTGTGCGTTGTAAATAAAAGAAATGATAGCAACCCTCTATTATGCCCCATTTGGTTCAGTGGAACTGTATTCAGAGAAGTGGAAGTGGAAGCAAGGTTTTTGTGTGTTTGGTAGGTTGGAACACACTTTCATGTGGAAGCCACTTCCATAAAAAATGATGGAAGTGATTTCCTTGGCCCCCCAGAGGAACTAACTTCCACTTCCCATGGAAGTGGTTTCTGATCATTTTGTCCTCTTCCCTCTTTTGTCCCAAATCAACTGTGGACCACAATGATGAGGACAGCGACACGCGGTGGACTCTGGAAGGTGGAAGCAGTCGAGGACCGCGGTCCTCTTCGAAGTGCTAGATGACCCCTCCTTCTCTATCTCTTCGATATGCATGACGGCCTCTTCTCCTTCCAACAACGGTGCTCATCCTTGACCTACCATCTATACTAGTTTTTGACAGTGAAGTCAATTGAAGGCGATAGAGGACACGATCTACCGTCTTTGATCTGCAATATTGGTTCTAGGCTTGATTTTGGTGTGAGAAAACAAGGTGCTTCAACGAAGATGAAACTTTGAAGGAAGACGCTGATGGGATTTTTTAGGAAGGGTGACTTGTCCGGCATTTAGCATATCCGCAAGCGCACGGGTTGTCAAAAATGATATAGAAATGGTTGTCAACTATGGCAAAAGTGGATTAATCATCACAATTATGTTATCAAGTAGGTTGAGTGAAAATTTTTGTGTTTTAGAATTTCAAAAGTACCTAAAATAAAATAGCTTAACAAAAACTAAATTGTAACTTTAAGTCAAAATAAAAGGAATCTAGGATTATTTATCCACTTTGTATTTCATGATGCTTAATTGTTCTTTCCCTAATGATAATTAACAATCATTATGTTCTTATTTGAAGTCTTATCCATTTGTATAGCTTTCTCAAGCCTACCCAAACCTTAATTAACACTAATATGCATAATCTCTTACTACATATTATGTTAAATGGTCTTTATAAACAACCCACTTCAATTCCACAAAACTTGGTTAATGAATATCTCTATCCCACTAACTACCTCTCAATTCCAACTTGGAATTTCAAAACAAGCTTTGATTTAATCTAGTTCTTTGCCTAATTAATGCTCTCTCAAGCTACTAATGAAACAAACAATCTAAATGTTGGCCACTCACTTAGAAAACATTAAGCATAAGTTAAATGTACAACATAATAGTCATTAATCATTAAAAGACAAAGAATTTTAAGTATCAATCCGTACAAAGCTTCAAAATAAACTTAGAACAAATTAACTAACTACTCATAACTACCGATAAAATCACAAAATCATCTCAGCATGAACAACCAAAATTTAAGAGTTTAAAGCAAAGAGAAAAGAGATAAAAACATTAAATTTCATTCTTCCCTTCTTCTATGCTTCAGTGCCGTTTCAGATCAAGGGGAAGATGAAAATCATTGAAGCTCTGCAACATCTCAAGTCCTCGTTCCAGTAGCCTTCACGATCCTCTCGTCATCCTGTGAAGGTGATGGGCTGAAATATAAGACTGCTCTCTCCCCCCTTCTGCTCTGGATCTTGGCCTCACACAGGGTGAAGAAGATGATGGGAGTGAATAGTGACATTGCAGGCCCCCTCACACTGAAGTGCTGAACCACACCTTTTTCAATTTTTCACTTCTTTTTTATTTAGGTCTTCAAAGTTCCCATTCATCCAAAACGCTGCATTGCTTCTTCCTTATTGGACCCTTGCCTTTTGATCAAATCAAGGCCTATAGCTTTACTCTCTTAATGGCCCATGTTGCCAATCTAAAGGGAAAGAGAAATAACTTAAAAATGTAACATAGAGTAGTAGCAGTGGCAGTAATAGTAGCAGCAATAGCAGCAGGCAGTAGTAGCAGTAGCAATAACAGTGGTGGTGGTGGTGGTGGTAGAGGTGACGGTGGATAGCTGGGAAAACGGGCTAGCTCGCGGGTTGCGGGCTGGCCCGTGACGGGCTGCGGGTTAACTGGTGCGGGCCGGGAAAACCCCAGCCCTAACCCTTTATGCCGCCAACCTGTCGGTTTTTTTTTAATTTTTGCTTTAAAAATACTATAATAAAAAATAAAAATTCTAAATAAAAAAATATATCATAATTAGCTCAAGTAAAATATAATACCCCAAGTTGTATACAAATATGGACTCCACAATTATATATATATTTTTGTATAAACATCTTCCTAATTTTATTGTATTAACAATATTATTAAAAAATTTTATATTATACTATACAAACACCACAATTTGTTATGTGAACCACAATTTATATTAGTGAAGTGTCTAAAATATGCCTTAATGAATTAAATAGATTTTTTCTTTTTTTTTAATAAAAAAACATATTTGGCGGGCCAACCCGCCAACTCGTGGGCTAAATGGTGCGGGCCTGTGCGGCTTGCACTTTGATGGGTTGGGATTTTCCCAACCCTAACCTTGCTCAACCCGCGGGCTAGCGGGTTGAGCCCATTTTCCCAGCTCTAGCGGTGGTATCTGTTGGTATTTTCTTTTAGATTTTAAACTATTGTTTATTTATTTAGTATTTTACCTTAGCTAAGATATTTTTCTTTTTAATTTTAAAATTAAGATATTTATTATTAAATCCCTAAATCATGCACCAAATTGATATCTTATCAAATATCAACAAATCTCTTTAATTTAATATCAATGACTCCCCAAATATACCAAAAATATATATAAAATATAATAAAAATTGGGGAGTCATCAAACGGGTATTTTAGTATTTTCATTTTGAAAACAAATTTTTAAATTAAAAATAATTCTCCACTTCCACAGCCATAGCAAACAGACTTTTAACCCCACTTCCACCTCCATATCCACTTCCATTTCCATCGAAACCTCTTCCATTGTACCAAACCTGGCATTACTTTTTGCAGAGAAGGAATGATAGCAACTCTATCACTTTTTTTAGGTTTCAAACTGTCTTTTCTTTTTCTTTAAGGAATGATAGCAACTCTATCACTTTTTCTAGGTTTCAAACTGTCTTTTCTTTTTCTTTTTTTCACCTGAAGACTTTGTCTCTCGTGCATGGGAATTGAGTAGTCATTGCTTTGCCCAAATGAAACTCTTTCTTTCCTAGAATAAAAAATGAAACTCTTTCTTGCTTGGCCCAAATGAAACTCTTTCTTTTTTTTTTTTTATACTCTTTTCGTCATATTTATAGGGCAGAGAAAGAAGGCTTCCTTTGGTCATATTTAAAGAGCAATTCATTAAATTTTTCATGTGAATTTATAATTTTATCCTTAATTTATTATGTGTTGACTTTGTTTTTATGTAGTGTAAGTGGATATTAAATACGGGTATAGTTAGAAAGTTGTCAGTTTTCAAGGTATAATTAATGAGTTTTAAGGTTTTCTTTGATCCGTATGAAACATGCTGAAAATGCCTTATAGATAGGATAAGAAGAGTATAACGCCCAAATGAAACTCTCCTCATTTCTCATGTCTCGATTTGAATCCGTGACCACGTGGGAATAACATTTATTTCAATACCAATATGACATTCAAATACTGCCGGCCCAAATGAAACTCTATCACTGATGAAGTCTACCTTTTGTCTTTGTAAAGTGTGATTAATGCTTAATTTGTTTAAAAAGGTCACAACCATTTTGTTGAATCAATGCAGCTTTTCTCTTTTTGCTTTATATTCACCCTTATATTAAAAAATTGGATAGTTCATACTTAATATTTTGTACAATTATTATAATCATAAATAAATAAATATAAAATGCTAAAATCTAATTTATATAATTCATAACCTCAATAAAAACAAAATTGAAAATTAATTTATAAAATATTAATTCTCAACCATTCATTTTTATTAAAGGGTAGGTATGAGAGAAGGAGAGATATAGTGCACTGCTTCCGTCCAAATGAAGCAAGACCATTAATATGTTCAGTGCTGTCATCCTACAATATAATGTGGGTAAAATTGATAGCAACGCGACACCACAACTTTACAAGTCTACAGTCAAGTCAATAAACTTAGCAAGTTAAGTACGCAAAATTGATAGCAACGAACACCACAACTTCACAAGTCTGTAATCAAGTCAATAAACTTATCAATTGAAGTACGTAAAAGTGATAGCAACTCTTCATCTTTTGAAAATGTGAGTCTTTCTATCACAGATATTACCCTACTTGTACGAAGTCCAAATATATACGCTATATACGAGGTAAGATCATGGACACTTTGTGACTTGTTTTAGTCTAATATCCTTCTGATCCAATATATAAGCAACAATTATCAAATATAATCAAGTAGATAAAAATGTTAGTTAAAATTAGTTAACAATAAACATGTAATAGATGTTTTTTTTTTCAAATATACCTTATTTGTAAAGATGAAGAGATGAGGGAGAATGAATAAAAAAAGAGATGAGATAGTCATAATTTATTGGCGCCAAAACACACTATGAGGCGATAGATTTACTCTTTTAGGTTCTTGATGTTTTTTCCAAAACAGATTAAAGGGCCGTGAAATAAATTATGGTTTTGAGAAAATCACGATTTAACTTTAAAGTTTGATTGTGTGAACTGACATTCATAATATTAATTTATTGAAGCGAAAAGCGAGATACAGTTAAGAATTGAATAATTGATATGTTTTTGAATAGCATAACATAAAATTACATATGTTTTATTTTTGAAAATTATTTTTTTTTCAAAGTCTGGGTAAGAAAATTAATCCTTTGGGCGACATTGTTATTTTCAATGCCTAGAATATATATATATATATATATATATATAAAGACAGTATTCTCTTCTCTTGATAAAGAGTTTATTCACTCATACATTTTTTTTCATGCCTTTTAATTCATTATTTTGTGTGTGTGAGGCTTATGTAAAATGAAAATATATTTTGGATAACTCAAATTAGCATGAGCGGTAAAGACTCTTGTATATATCTTAATAAGTTGTTGGGATTTGGGGATTTGATTCTCAACTCTTATACATAAAGGAATTGTTGTTTGAAAAGTTCTGCTATTAACTATCAATACTCTTAAGGGAGATTAATCTTGACAAAATCATCCTTAAGTAAAATAACACATAAAAAGCCGATAACATTTTCAAACAATTATAAAATGGAAAAATGACAGATAAATTTCTCATGAATTTCAAAATCTCATATATAAGAGATTTTAATATAGACAAACATTTTAACTCAGAAATGATGTTCAAATATTTTGAAGTTATAATGTTTTAGGCTTTTGCTTACAGAACATGGTACTTTGTTTCTTATATGGGATGAATTTATGATACAATTAAATGATGGCTTGTTGGACAAATTTATGTCATGCTTTGAAATGTATTGCATTTACAATAATGCTCTCTCATAGCATTTAATTGAACTGATTATGTTTTTCTTATTTCCTTTTAAAAATGTTCCGTTGAAGTGTACTGATTGAGGATAGCTTGATGGTTTGCGTGATTATATTGCCCTGTTCAATTGCTTCTGTTTTCCCAAAAATATGGTCGCACTATTGGCTTCCATATTAACTTTTGTAACTAACTTGATGACTATATATGCAGACATTATTCAGAATATAACTTTAGCATAACAATGTAAGTTTTGAAATGATTTTTTTTAATAATTTTTATGAAACTATTATCAATCGGCCGGCTTTGTATTGATATGATTATGTTGAGCTATTGATAAAATAATTCCTATTAAGAACAAAATCTGAAATCCATCATGATTTAAGGAACCAGAAGTTATACATTGATTTGATCTAGTTAGTGCTACACATAAAGGTGCATCCCAGGGTGTTCAATCATAGGTTGAAATCGGAGACGCACAAAACCAAGCTAATAGTGTTTAGCAGATTGATGCTTATATATTTAAGATGTAGGACATTTTGGTCCAAACCAAAATAAATGATTATTATGTGCTTTCTTTCTTTTCTTATTCTTTTTATTTATTATTTGTTAAATTACAATTTAGAATAAATGGATAAAATCTCATGGTGCATTAGAATATCATTGCCATTAAAACAAAATGATATTTTCGGTAAAATAATTAAGTTCTTTCATTAGAGTATTGCTAAGTTAACATATCTCAAGAGATGATGTTGTGATGCAAGTTTAAAAATATTTTCTAGAAATAAATAACTATCACTATGTCTTTTTTTTTTTTTTTTGTCAAAACTGTCTATGAATATACAAAACTTCCCACTAGCGGCATAAGCTATCATTAGTTTGATTCCTAGAGAAGGGTTTAATGCTTTGACAATAAGCTCATCATTCTTCAAGAAGGCTCTACATTTTCCAGTAACAGAAGGGATTGCTGGTGTGCTCTGCTTTCATCCGGATAATTAACGTTGTATTATCATATTGTTCAATTATTATCTTACTTGTGCCCGGGAGAAAGATCCTTCTTCTCACCACACATCATTTGAAGTTAGAAAGAAAAATGTTAGATGAAGAATGAGCGTGAAGCTTCTTGATACATGCGTGATGGAATGCATTTTGCCTTGTTCTGAGGGCTAAAGGAGGAAGACTTTAGTTAACTCCTTATTTTATATCATAATAACCTTAAAGCTTACGTCGAAATTTGCCCATTCAGATTCTCTTCACTGTAAAATTCAAAGTCTCTGAAAAAAGATCAAATCTCCTGAAAATTTTGCTAAATAACGAGATACTAATTTTCTTTGCCCTTAAAATTAGATTAGAATGAAAATAATAGTCATAAATATTGACCGTGGAGCCTGGGCACTCATGAGGGATCAGATTATACGTTTCTTTGCCATTTTTCAAACAACTTTTGGAATTGAATCAAAACTATGGTTGAAAACGGTTCGGGCTCTGATTGATAGAAAACGAAGGTAAATTCGCAACAAAAAATGCCTCAAGCTTGCAATATAATCAAAGTTTGCAAGTTAGAATGTGCACAAACAATTTAACTTAATGAGTTGAACACTTAAGCGTCTAAAAATTACATATTCTCTCATGATGTGACTAACCTTGTTCTTTTACTTTTATTTTTAGCTTGGGTTAATACAACTTTTAGTCCTTGAACTTTTAGTCAATTTTGATACCTTAACTTTAAAATTGGTGGTTTTGATCATTAAACTTTCAGTCAATTTTAGCTTTATTCCCTAAAATTTAAAATCGATGAATTTGGTTCTTGAACTTTTAGTTGATTTTGATTTTGATCTCTAAAATTTAAGATCGATGGTTTTGTTTTAGGGTTTATAAATAAAGGACCAATGGTTATAAATGACATAAAGTTGAGGGATCAAAACCACCAATTTAAAGTTCAGGGACCAAGACCAAAATTGATTGAAAGTTCAAGGACCAAAACCATCAATTTTAAAGTACAGGGATCAAAACCAAACTTGAGTGAAAGTTCAAAGATCAAAAGTTGTATTCATCCGTTTTATATACTCGATCACTTTGTGCCTCATATATTCAACGATTTGGATATTTTATCGTCATTTCTAACCTATTAAACTCTTGGTTGATCTAACCACTCCTAAGAGACTGATAATATATATCCTTATTTTATCATGGTATTTTATATCTTATTTAGGGATTTTATCATTAATATTGAGCTAAAATATATTTATTATGATTAAATTGAATTAAAGGTGATTGTGTGTAAATAGACCCAAATAAGGGTATGATTGTAACATTTGATTTATTATTTTGAGTGGTTAATTATTGGGATGAAATATATTACATTGTGTTTAATTTTTCCTTGTAGAAAGTTAAAAAAATGGCTGAAATTGCTGTTTCTGAAATTTGAAAAAAAATTACAAAAAATGGCCCAGAAATTCTGAAAAGCTGCAGAGCTGAGAGGGAAAAATTATAGAAACATGCCCAAACTTTCAGAAATAGCACAAATGGCCCAAAGTTTGAAAATCAGCGTCCAAAGTCTTTGGGAATCTGATTTTTCGAGTTTCAAACAGTGAGCAGAGGCGCCCTTGAGTCCCTAACATCACCCCATCATCATCTTCCATCAAGAATTGCCTTTTATCAGCATCCACCACCAATTTTCACCAATTTCACCATTTTTCTACCATCATCCACCATCTTCTTCCTCATTCTTCATTGCTTCTTCATCTCATCTTCTACAACCAACCTTTCAATCAATCATCCATCCATGTCTTCTTGGTGTAGCAGACAATTTGTAACGGTGATTTGCACAATGAGTGGCTAACTTTCTTGTGCTTTTTGGAGGGGATGATCTAGCTTGAATTATGAGCTTCTTATAGGGGAGTTGTTTATTTTTCATCCATTTTCCTAATTATATTTCAATTTTCTATGTTAAGTTTTGTTATATAATTGTGGAACTAAGACTTGTCGTTCAATTTTTCTATATAGATTGATTAAACTTGTAATAGTGATTGGGATTTGTAACTTGATGCTTTGATTTCTATTTCTTATTTTTGAGTTCAAAAAAATTACATTATCTATCATCCTTTGATTGATTGTATGATTTAGTTGAGCTTAGCATTTGTCTCCCTAAGCATTTGCATTTAGAGGACCAAGTTGCTTTGACCAATTTCGATTACACGGTAAGTGGTTTAGAAAAAATGATTTAATTGATTATTATAGCCTAGCATTTAGGAATAATTATTGATTAAATTCATTTGACCCAAACCGTGTTTGGGGTTTACAATTTGACTTAGTGGTAAATTTAATGATAGCTAATATTCCATCTCTAAGGAGCATTCCTTCATTAATTTTTCTAAAATCCAATTTCATCAAAACATTCTTCATTTATTGGAAAGACAAAACAGAATATTTTAAGATTTATTTTCATTGCATTCACAAGTAATTTGATAGATAAAACCAATTTTGAAGCCCTTTTTAATGCTGCTTTTGATACTTAGTTTAGCCTATGATTTCAAATAAAGAGGCTCTGCAAGAGAATTGACCCGAGTTGTGCTATACTGTTGTTCACCTAAAATTGCTACTGTAAGCACATGGGTCAAATTTAGTAGTATAATGGTAAAAAGTGTCGTTTCGTTAGGACTATGTGATAAGCAAGATCATTGAATGCATAGCAATCTAAATTACCATTGGGCAAAAATCAAGTGATTGGAACAAATTTTGTTAACACAAATTACAATAAAAATAACAAAGGGTGGTTTTTAAATCAAATTCTCACAATGGGAAAAGCCTAAGTTTATTTATCCACTTTATACTTCATTATGCTTAACCCTCCTCTAATGATAATTAATTAATACAGTTGATTGTTGAAGTTTTACTCATTTGAATAGCTTTCTCAAGCCTACCAAACCTTAATTAACACTAATATGCATAATCTTTTACTATATATTATGTTTACTAGTCTTTATAAACACCAAACTTCAATTTTACAAAACTTAGTTAATAAATATTTTTATCTCATTAACAAACTCTCAATTCTAACTTGGAATTTGAAGACAAGCTTGAATTTAACTTAGTTCTTTGCTTAATTAATGCTATCTTAAGCTACTAAATATGCAAACAAGCTAAATATTAGCCACCACTTAGAAGAAATAAATCTCAAGTTAAATTCACAACATCATACTCATTAATCATTAAAAGAGAAAGAGGTCCAAGCATCAATCCATACAAAGTTTAAAAATAAGCATAGAAGAAGGAATTTAGCTACACATGGTTACAGAAAACTCAAGACAAACAAATCCAAACATGTTTAGTTTCAGCAATTACACAAGGAAAGGAAAGAAAATGAGAAGGAAGAAGGGAAATCATAGAAAAATCCTTGAGAACCTTCAAGAAAATCCTCTTCTCCAAGCTCCAAATCTTGCCCTAAGTTCACTCTCCAAGCGTTTTCAGCTCCCAAACTCGATCCAAGGTGTGTTATGTGTGATTTTTGGCCAACTCTAGAATATATGCCTTCAATTTTCATGTTTCAGCACTTAAAATGCGCAGCTATACTAATGTGTTTTTGCCGCAACGGACCATACAGAGAGCACATTCTCTATTTTTTCATTCGTTCATTGCGGTGGACAGCCGAACAGCATGCAGAGGGACTCCTCTATTTTGATCTGCCTTAGTGCTTTATTATCTTTCCTTCTCTTGAATTCCTCTTCTTCCTGGATTTCTCTCTTACAAAATAGAGAGGAATTCCATTAGTTTTCTTCAATAATATGCTATAAGAAATTTACACAATTTTGACTAGTTATCATCTTAATTAAAGACATTATCAAGCAAATATGAGCATTAACTTGTAAAAATTGTATGGAATATGCTAAACTTCTAATGATTAATAACTGTATAATTTGAAATTTTTGAATTTAACCAAAGCCGATTAAATGTGTTAAATCAACTGAATAAATCTTTTTTATGTGATTTTTCCTCATCTCTTCAACTTTTATCTATTTTTACATTAACATTGCATCTATATGATTATAAAGATCTATTGTATGCTTAATTAGAAACATGTTTCCCGCTAAGTAGAAAAAACCGAAGCCTTTATCACGCAAAATTGCTATTTAGAGACTTTGAGTGAAAACACAAAAGGTTAAGCATAATATTGACGTGTAGCCCCCACAATGAACTCTATAAATACGACTATCCATTTCCCATGCCTCATATCTCCTAAGCAAAAATAGATAAAGACAAAGAAATCACAGTTATTAGTAATTCTCTCCATAGGTATTTCACTTTTGAGCTTGTAACTGGAGATATTTCTTCACCGTGATGGGCTTTTTGTTGAAATGTTTCTATGCATTGTCATTGATATTGTTGTTTCTATTGCATGCAAGACTCGGTGTGGCCACTAATGGGGAAGCAAGGAAGAACTGCATAGAGAGGGAGAGGAAAGCTCTTCTCTCATTCAAACAAGGCATTGATGCAGACTCTGACATGTTGTCCACATGGAGGGAGGGAGATGATGAAGATTGTTGCAACTGGAAAGGAATTTATTGCAGCAATGAAATAGGTCATGTTCAAATCCTTGATCTTCGTGGTTCACCTTCACTTCAAATGGAAGGTAGAATCAATATTTCTTTGTTGAGTGAGTTGCATTATCTGAAACATTTGGATCTCAGTAACAATTATTTCTATCAAAGTGACATCCCTGGGTCCATAGATCAATTCACCAACTTAAGGTATCTAAACCTCTCTTATTCTCATTTCGTTGGGAGTATTCCCCATCAATTAGGGGAGCTTTCAAATTTACTATACATCGATCTGAGTAGGAATTACTTGGAAGGAGGTATCCCTCGGAAAATAGGAAATCTTTCCAAGTTGCTTTACCTTAATCTTGGAGGAAATTATCTTTTTGGAGTGATTCCTTATCAACTTGGGAATCTCTCTATGTTGCACACTTTGATACTTGGTAATTATTATTCTAACCTCAAACTTACCAACAGAAACAAACATGATGCAGAATGGATATCTAAGCTCTCTTTATTAACAAATGTTGACTTGAGTTATGTGAGTGATGTTGGCTACTCTCAAATATGGATACCAATTCTGAGTGGTAAACTTTTCCCAAAAATAAGAGAATTGAGACTAAGCGGATGTGGCATTTCTTATGCCTATAACCTTCCTCTATCTGCTTCTCCTTCCAAGCGTTTTACTTCTCTTGTCACCCTTGATCTCTCTTTTAATAACTTGAATAACCCATCATTATTTCAATGGCTCTTCAATTTCAACTCCACCAACCTTCAAGAGCTTTATCTGGAACATTCCAATCTTTCCACCGATAACCTTTACCATCTATTTTCTCATTCTCATTTTCCTTCCCTCGCTGTTCTTTCTCTCTCTGCTAGTAACTTGACGTCATCAATGACCTTGAACTTTGGCTCCAATAATCTTCAAGAGCTTTATTTAAGCGACTGTGGCCTTTCATCAAATAGCCTCATCTTTACTTCTCTCAATCCCAACCTTACTTCTCTTGTCCATCTTGATCTGTCTCTTAATCATTTGACATCATCAGCCATATTCTATTGGATTTCCAACCTCACCTTCAATCTTCATGAACTGGACCTCCATGATAACTTGCTTAGCGGTTCCATTCCAGATGGTTTTGGAAACTTAATGAACTCCCTTCAAGTTCTCGATCTCGACTCAAATAATCTCCAAGGTGAAGTTCCAACATCACTGGGGAATATATGCACATTGAAGAGCTTAAAACTTGGCGACAATAACTTGAGTGGGGACCTTCCAAGTTTCACTTCTAATGCATCAAGGTGCAATTTACATCCATTACAAATTCTAGAGTTGCAAAGAAATCGATTGACGGGCATCTCACCTCATCTTTCGGTTTTTCCCTTTTTGCAAGGTTTGGATTTCTCTGATAACCAACTAGAAGGAAAAATACCTGAAAGCATTGGATTGATGTCGCAATTGAAAACTTTGTATTTGGATGGGAATAATCTAGGAGGAGTAATGACCGAATCTCATTTAAAAAATCTTTCTAATTTGTTGTCTTTATCACTGCATGGCAATCCATTGACCTTGGAACTTAGCGCCAGTTGGACTCCTCCTTTTCAGTTACAATATATGGATATGGCTTCTTGCATGATAGGTCCTAATTTTCCAACTTGGCTTCGTAGTCAACATCACTTGTCTTCTTTGGATATTTCTGATGGCAGGCTTTCGGGTTTTATACCAGAATGGTTTTGGTCTCTACTAGAAAATAATGAACACCTGAACATCTCATTCAACAATTTTGTCGGAAAAATTCCAAATTTACCACTCAAGCTTAATCAAAATCCACAAATAGATTTGACTTCAAACAATTTTGAAGGCGCACTTCCGTCATTTTTTGGGCAAGCATCAGAACTTCATCTTTCCAAAAATGAATTCTCAAATTTGACTCCACTTGTATGCGGCCAAACTGAAGATGGAGCCACTGCCATTTTAGACCTATCGAACAATCAATTAAAGGGGCACCTACCAAATTGTTGGAGTCAATTAAGCTCGTTAGTATTTATTGATTTGAGCAACAATAATTTGTCAGGAGAGATCCCATCCTCTATAGGACATCTTGTGAATATGCAGGCTTTGATTTTTAAAAACAATAGCTTGACAGGAGAACTTCCTTCCTCTTTAATAAACTGCTCCAAGTTATTATTGTTGGATGTGTCAGAAAATAAGTTGTTGGGGCCAATACCTTCATGGATTGGGATAAACCTTGGACAGTTGCAAATTTTAAGCTTACGAATGAATCATTTATATGGAAGTCTGCCAGGGCATCTTTGTCACTTAACACAGATCCACCTCTTGGATCTCTCTCATAATAACTTGTCCAATGAAATTCCATCCTGCCTTCAAAATTTTTCTAGTATGGCCCAGAAGAACATCAACTTAAGTACTAGCAATCGTTACCATCAGATCTATTCATCATCAAGTAGTTATGATAACATTGGAGTGGAATTCTATATAACATTGATGTGGAAAGGAAGGGAATACAAGTTTATGAGCCCAGAATTCTTTCTTAAAAGCATTGATCTCTCTAGTAATACTCTATCTGGAGATATACCTGAAGAACTTGTCTCTTTATTGGGATTGGTTTCCCTGAATTTATCAAGAAACCAGCTAAGTGGGAAGATACCTTTGAAGATTGGGAATCTAGAATCACTAGAATTTCTCGATTTGTCAAAGAATAAATTATCAGGCCCAATTCCTCAAAGTCTTGTTCATATCGATCGTCTCAGTGTATTGGACTTGTCAAACAATAGTCTCTCAGGAAAAATCCCTGTAGGAACGCAGTTGCAGAGCTTTAATGCCTCATCTTATGAAGGAAACCTTGATCTTTGTGGATTGCCACTTGACAAAAAGTGCCCAGAAGATAAGATGCCTCCACCTCAAGAAGCTGATCGTGATGAAGAAGAAGCCTCATTTTTGTCTCAAGGATTTTACTTGAGCATGGGGTTGGGATTTTTTGTTGGATTCTGGGCCTTTGTTGGGCCGTTGCTATTCAACCGAACATGGAGGCAAGCCTACTATAGGTTTGTTAACATGGTAACAGACAAAGTATATGTCATGTTTGCAATTTATATGGTCAAATACCTCAATATCAGAGACTAGCCGCCACAAGGTAATGATTTATTTTCTCTTGCTGTTTTTACTCCCATCTATCTCTTATTTATAGTAACCATGTGATAGTAAATTACTAGAGTCTATACTAATATAGACAGACACTTTAACTTAGTAATGATGTTTAAATTGAAAAAACGCACTATAAGATAACCACAATGATTAATCGTATTTATGAAATTACTTTAGGAATATGCTTAACATGCTAATCTGTTTCTTACAGGATCTGTTATTCCTTCAGTAAATTGGCATCGGATAAATTTATGGTCCAAGTAATGATGGTTTGTAAGAAGAATTTATGTTATGCTTTGAAATATAATGTACTTAAAATAATCTTCTTTTTAGCATTTAATTGAACAAGTTACGTTTTGCTTATTGCCTTTTAAATTTTTCTTTTCTGTTGTATACTAAATGGGGATAGCTTGATGCTTGTGTGATTGCCCTGTTCAATTGTATCCGTTCTCAACCACAAAAAGTCTGGGGGCACTATCACCATTCATATTAATTTTATCTACTAAATTGATGGCTATACAGACACACATGTTGGCATAATTCAAAATATAACTCTAACATAACACTGTAAGTTCTGTAAATAATTTTGTTTTTGAATTATTTGTACAGAGATATTATTGGCTTTGTATTAATGGGTATGTTTATCTGGAGCTATTGATCAAATAATTCTGCTTAAGAACAGAATATGAAGTCCATGATTCCAAGGAGTATACCTTTTATATTGATTTGATTGAGCTAATTCAAAACGCGGAGCATTGAAGACATATTTTTTGATAGATGAACAAATCGGTGCATCCAAAGGAAGGTCTAGTCATTTGAAACTGAAGCTATCTATTTATATCATTTCAAGGAACGAATATATAGAACAAAGAAGCTATTTAAATTTGTCAAATCCATTACGTTTTAATGTGTAGAATGTTCTGAGATTTGAGATATCTCTTCCTTTGCTTAATCCGCATATGTTCTTATATTATAAAATTTAAAGGGTCTCATGAGGGGAAAAAACTTCCGCGAGAAAAGTTGTAAAACTTGAGGCTTGTATTTTTATTTTAGGAAGCTTAAAGAAAACAAAAACAGAAGTGAGGATCAAACTTCCCATCTGATTGTGTTTAGTGAACAAGAATCTCTGTTTGTGTTGCTTTGTACGTATTGTTAATTGCCCACTATAATAAAAAGCCCTTGCTTTGTGCTTGGGGATTAGACGTAAAACACTGTTCTAAACCAGAATAAATGATCGTGCAGTTTTTCTATCTTTTTTGCACTTTTTCTTATTTGATTTTTTATATTGTCTCAAAATAAAATGATGTTCTGTATCATCTCATTCAATAATAATAAAACAGATAAATAATTGTGATTTAATTAAATTCTTCGTTAAGACATCTCAAGGATTGATAATGCACTGATGTAGATTCTCTAAGGCTATTTTCTTGGAAATACATGACCATCACTCTGAAGCATAAATACCTTTACAGACTAATTGTCATTATTGAGATAAACACGTAATAATGCGTGGTAATGGTCTTGTGATACATGCAGAACAAAATGGGAAATGAGATGACTTTTGAATTATGCAAGAAGGAAGGATCGGATAATAGGAGTTAAGTGGAATTAATATTTTCACATACGGACCACAAGAAAGGAAATGAAATTTTTTTTTAATACAAAAGGAAATGAAGTTGGAGCCTGGAGGCAACTGGAGTGCACTACCACTTTGAGGGACTTAATCACTTGACATGCGTAATATGGAATATGAAGAAAAGGGAGCTTTAGATTCATTCACGGGAAGATTTCATTCGGCCACACTCACTTCAGTTCTGCTCCTGAAACCTGTTCCTCCACTTGGTTGATGCGATGGAGAGAGCATATTCTAGCTCGTTGAAGCTATTTCAAGAACCATGAGCAGCTAGATTCTTCTCCTTCTCTAAGATATTAGCCAACGCCCGAGTCATTGAACTTCCAGAGAATTTGTTCGATTACTTCTTTTCAAATTTAGATTCATCTTTACTCTGTCATCAACTTGTCGATGTAAGTTTAAGATTTCTCTTATTTGCAATTCTTGATGATTGTTGGATAAGGATTTCGGTTTGCTATTTGTTTGTGTATAATGCTCTCTGATTTAGAGTATATCTGGTGAATTTGTTTGATTTGTTTGAGTCAAACTTTGTGACCAAATTGATTGATTTGTAATGAGTATTGCTTATTATTCATCTAGGAGTTCTAAACATTTGTCATTCCTCTAATCTCTGAAAGCAAGATAAGTTTCTTCTCTTCGTATTAACTCTACTAAATAGTTATGACAGTTAAGGTTAGGCTAAACTGTAGGAGAAGTTCATCTCATTTATAAATTCCTTACCAAAACCGATTCTGATTCTGTTTTAAATCTGAAAATAAATTTATAAAAAGTAGCTAATAGGATAGATAATAATCAAGAAATATGATTTCAACAAATTTTCTGTTTTCTTTAATTTGTAAAAGTGCTCTCTAAACTGAAATACAAGGTCTCTTAACTCCTCAAGAGATTAACCTAGGCAAGTCTTTGAGAAAACCACAACTCAAAAGGTTAGTAATTGCAGCAATAAAGCTTAAGACCTCATAAGGCCTTGTACCACCTTCAGTTGGTCAACTCAATGAAAGCAAAATTGAAACGAATAAAGTCTTTGGGACAACTATACCACAAAGACAAGTGGATCTTTAAGGTTACCATTCCAATGAGGAGCAGCATGGCATGGGAAGATCAATTTCTAAGTTCAAGGAGCTCCCTTCCTAATAGGTCACATCTTTTGGGATGGACTTTCCCTTTAAACTTATGCATATAATATTCATGCTTTTGTTGAGAAGTCGATGTCATGGAAAAGAATATAACCAAGCAGAGTTCTAGCTGGCAAGAGGCTCAACTGAAGAGAGGTGGAGTGATGAAGTACAGTGGAGTAAAGCCACTGGGGACATCAACTCTCAAAAATTCGTAGAAATCAGCATTGTTGTCAGTATTTGGCACAGTCACAGCAAGGGTTAAACCTACGTAAGTAACCATTTGTCAAAGAAATATTTTGAACACTAAATATGCTGAACGATTATCTTCACAAGCAGACCAAAATCTAGCATGTTCTATCGTTTTTCAACCAAAACTGGCTATCACTAAATTTTGACAATCAGTTCCACAAAATCGGAAGACAAAATTGATGTGTCATATTAAAGAGTGCTGATTAGTTATAGATAGCTGTTAGTGTTAGGATTGGTTATAATGAGTAAGTTGTGAGAACAATGTTATTAGCCTATAAATAGATGAGTACTCAATTGTGTAAGTAGACTATTATGATGGATTAGTGTGATAGTACAGTAAGTACAGTATCTCTTCTCTTCTTCCTTCCCTTGTTCCCTCTTCTTTTCCCTTCTACACTTTCTCAACAAAAATCTTCAAACATGAAACCAGACCTTTACAAGACACATCGGATGAAGGAAAATTAATCCAGGGACCTTTGTAAGACATTAAGCGGAGCAACAGGAATATGATTATTTGCGGAAATACAACTCGGATAAACACAATCCTAGTGGCATAAAACAGAGCTAAATTAGAGTTCTTAGTTTTTATAATATGCCCTGGAATAAAATGAATAAAATATATCAAGTATCAAGGAGAGGTTGCTCGTATCAGAACTTTGCACTTCACAAAGTTACACTTAACATGGAGAGGCCAAAGCTTCATTGAACCTATTCTATGTGTAGCTAGAAATAAAGAAAACTTCATAACACATAAAATGAGACAATAATTTTAAAAAAGACATTGTCAAACACAAAAAATACTTAGGGTATATGCAAGAGAATATCTCTAGAAGAGAAGATGCTAGTAGAGAATCTTCTTCCAAAGCACTTCTAACACCTATGTACAGCAGGGATGAGCGGCAAAACATTCACCCAAAAGTATAGCTAACATAGTAATTACAACTCTATTATTAGAAAATGTAGTCAGATGGTGGCTTTGATAGTTATTTCATTTATGGTTTAATAAGAACCTATGGTAGAAAGTTAACTCATTCAAAATCAAGATGCTCATGCTGAGCTTGCAAAAGTGGATCAACATTATATATTTGCAAAAGGTGTAGGAATAGTCTTGCGTTCAATTTCATCTCCTTTCGAAACCCATCAAAATTATATCCATCCAGCCACCATCTTGCACTGAGATCAGAAATCTCACAACCAAAATTAATATTTAATTTAAATCACTTGCTATTGACAAGAATATAGAAGAAAACCTTGGGAGCAAATATTGGTAGAACTATATCAACAAATTCTGCAAAGATAGAGATTACCTTACAATATTAATAGTTAAAAAGGCGAGAATCCCACATCCAATGATAACCCCGTGACCCCGAATGGAAGTATTGACTTTCAGTTCCATCAAACATGTTCAGTCCATCCAATGTATTATTTGATGCAAGTCTACATTCATCTGAAGGTAAAAATAAGATCTCAGCAAAGAGCAACAGTCCAGATATATTGGCAAAAAACAGCAAAAACAAAAAGACCACTACAAGAAGACCTCACCTATATACAATATCCATCAAAACAAGCAGACCTAGTTCATGGGCTCTATCAAATAAAGACTTCAGTTCGGCAGTTGTTCAAAACAGGCTGCTAGGTGCAAAGAAATTTGTAACACAGTACCTGCACAATGCAGAATGAAGGCTAACTTCAGGAAAGAAATCATCAACACCCCATGAAACATAAAATATACAGAAAAACTGCCCAAAATTGGCAAGTGTAACTTTGACGACCCAGTCTAAACTAATTTAGTGGTGGGAAAACAAACCATTTCTGCAGACCGAAATTTCCTAAAATGTTAGTGGTAGGAAAACAAACCATTCCAATGAATGCACTCACATACACATGGTCACTTGGCGGCTCAGTTTAAACTATATGGGATTAACGAACCCAAAACACAGTAGCGCCAAATATGGCATGTATTGTTATTTTTTCCCATACTTGTTACAAATAATAAAATTAGGCATGTGAACAAATTTATTTTCAAACATGTGGACAAGTTTGAGAGAAAAATAATATATTTCTCATTCCATATGAATTGATATACAAAGAGAGCCTATTTATAGGCTAGAGGGAGAGACAAACTAATAAATATTAATTAAAGCTAATAACTACCAATAAAGTCTAATAATGCCTAATCAATCACAGAAAGAATATTTACAATAAATACATAATATTCCCATACTCCCCCTCAAGTTGGTTCATAGATATTAATCATGTCCAACTTGCTCATACAACTCTCAAAAGAAGGCTTGAGCAATGCTTTTGTTAACACATCTGCAGCTTGAAGGTTTGTTGGTAGATAAGTCAGACAGATGATCCCTTCTTCAACTTTTTCCCTAATGAAGTGTCGATCTATCTCCACGTGCTTCGATCTTTCATGCTGAACAGGATTCAAGGCCATGCTTATAGCAGCCTTGTTGTCGCAATAGAGTTTTAATGGCAACTCCACTCTTACATGTATCTCATTAAGGACTCGTTTCAACCACAACTCCTCCATTATCCCTTGAGCCAATGCCCTTAATTCAGCTTCAGCACTGCTCTTAGATACAACCCTTTGTTTCTGACTCTTCCAAGTAACCAGATTTCCCCACACAAAGGAGCAATAACCAGAGGTTGATCTCCGGTCAGGGTGTGTTCCTCCCCAATCTGCATCTGTATATACTTCAATCGTCCTACGTTCTTGTTTCTGGAAGAATAATCCTCTCTCAGGAGTGCCTTTTAGGTACCTCAGAATTCTGTAGGCCGCGTCCATATGCTTTTTCTTTGGCTCACTCATGTATTGACTAGCCACACTCACTGCAAAAGCTATATCAGGTCTTGTATGGGAAAGGTAAATTAGTTTCTCAACAAGTCTTTGATATCTTTCTGTCAGCCGCCTCTTCTTTCTCATCTACTACTTCAACTTCTTCATCTTCAATCTCATTCTCAGGACTGTTCTCTTCTCCCTCCCCTTCCTTTGTAGGCTTCTTTTTCCTCTTCTTAGGAGGTACGATAGGAGTTGGTTCCGGACTACACCCTAACATGCCTGTCTCATCTAGAAGATCAAGTATATACTTCCTTTGAGATACATAGATGCCTCTTTTTGATCTTGCAACCTCCATTCCAAGGAAGTATTTCAAATCCCCTAGATCCTTAACTTCAAATTCTCTCCCCAGTGCGATCTTTATCCTTGTCATCTCATCAATGTGGTCTCCTGTAAGGATGATATCATCAACATACACAATAAGGATACATCTTCTTCCTCCCTCTGTTTTGACAAACATTGTATGATCAGACAGTCCTTGTTTGTAGCCTTCAGACTTAAGAACTTTTGAGAACCTGTCAAACCATGCCCTAGGAGACTGCTTCAAGCCATAAAGAGATTTCTTCAATTTGCATACTTTGTCACTTCTTCCCCTCTCAAAGCCAGGAGGCAGAGTCATGTAGACTTCTTCTTTAAGTTCTCCATTCAAGAAAGCATTCTTGATGTCCAGTTGATGAAGTGGCCAATCTAGGTTGCTGCCACAGACAATAGGACTCGGATAGTGTTCAGTTTCGCCACTGGTGCAAATGTCTCTTCATAGTCTAGACCATATGTCTGAGTGAACCCTCTTGCTACAAGTCGAGCTTTTAACTTGTCAAGAGAGCCATCAGCCATATATTTAGGGGTAAATACCCACTTGCAGCTGACAAGTTTCTTGCCTCTTGGTTTTTCAACAACATCCCACGTTCCATTCTTCTCTAAAGCTTTCATCTCCTCCATAACTGCAAATCTCCATTCTGGTATCTTTAGTGCCTCTTGGATGTTATTGGGAATGCACACTTTATCGAGACTGGTGACAAAGGCCCGATAGCTGGAGGAAAGAGCCTTATAAGACACATACTTCTGGATTGGATGCAAAGTACACGATCGAGGTTGTTTTCTGTGAGCAATAGGCAAATCAAGATCGTTATGTTCATTAACCTGTTCAGGAACATGAGATACCTTTGGATCAATCCCTTCAGGAGCCACCACCGGTTCTGCCTCCTCTGGTTCTCCAGGAGCTATCACTGGTTCTGGCTGCTTGGATGCTTCAGATGTAAGGTTCCCTCCTTCCTTAACCTTATGCCTTCGTAAGTACACCAACATATCTTTATCTGGTTGTTTTTCTACTCCCCCTGCATTTAAATTTTCTTTTGTGATTGGCACAAGAGATTGTTGGTTTAGGGATGTAGATGGTCCTGTCTGTGGTGACTCTGGCTGTGGTGGAAGAGGTGGTTCTGTTTGGGGTGGCTCTGGGTGAGGTGGTGCTGGTGGTGCTGGTGTGGTCCATGGTTCAAATAGAATATATTCCTGACTAGGTAAAGGCACCAAAGTCTGAGATTCACTCATTCTCTCCCCCTGAATTGAAGGCTTTGAATAGAAAGGAGTTGCTTCATGGAAGGTAACATCAAAGCTGACAAAGAGGTGTTTAGAGACAGGATCAAAACATTTGTACCCCTTTTGAGTATTAGAGTACCCGAGGAATATACACTTCACTGCACGGGGATCAAGCTTGTTATTTGGATAGGTATGAATAAAAACAGTACATCCAAACACACGAAAGGGAAGGTTATTTTCAAGATGAGTAATAGGGAAGACACTTTGTAACCTTTTAACAGGAGTTTCAAAGGATATGACCCTATTTGGCATTCGGTTGATGAGGTGGACTGCAGTTAAAACGGCATCTCCCCAATAGAACTTTGGTACATTACAAGTAAGCATAAGGGCCCTAGTGACTTCCAAAATGTGCATATTTTTCCTTTCGGCAATCCCATTTTGTTGAGGGGTGTGAACACACGAACTTCTATGGATAATACCATGGGTTTGGAGGAATTCACTCAAGGTGCGGTTAAAATACTCAGTACCATTATCAGTGTGTAAAACTTTGATGCTTGTATTGTATTGATTTTTAATCATTGTGAAGAACTGTATGAAAGCAGATGGTGCCTCAGATTTGTCTTTTAAGAGGTAAACCCAACAAAGACGGGTATGGTCATCTATGAATGTAATGAACCCTCTTGATTTGGTACGGTTTGGGTTACGTGAAGGTCCCCATAAGTCACTGTGAATGGTAGTGAAAGGCTCGGTGGGTATATATGGAGCTCTAGGATATGATGACCGGTGGTGTTTGGCTAATTCACAGACTTCACACTTCGTATTCAGGTTAGGGTTGGAACAAAGATCTGGAAACATACGGGATAGATATTGGAAATTGGGATGACCCATTCTCTTATGCCATAACATAGTATCTTCATTTTTAGAGATAGATGTAGAAGTGCATACTCTTGTAATGGGTTGATGACTTACGCTGGCATCGTCAAGAAAGTAGAGTCCCTCACATTCTTTAGCACGACCAATCAACATCCCCGATGATAGATCCTGAAACACACAGTGAGTAGACAAAAAATTAGCAGAACAATTAGACTTCTTTGTCAATTGACTAACAGATAACAAGCTGCACGCTAATTTTGGCACATGAAAGACAGATTCCAGAGTGATATGCTCTGAAACCCGAATACTTCCTTTCCCAGCAACAGGAGTAAGTGAACCATCTGCAATTTTCACTTTTATGTTGCCCGCACACGGAGTGTAAGTGGTGAACAATTGGTGATTACCAGTCATGTGGTCAGAGGCTCCAGAATCCACAATCCACACATCCCGTGAGGTCTTTAGGGCTTGAAGAAAGTTACCCCGTTTTGCTAGGAATATTGAGGATACAGTCTCCACAGCAACGTGAGTTTCAGTTGATGAGTGAGTTACCTTCTTTGCTACCAATCTTAGGACATATGTGGCAGCAATGAGCAGAAGGCCTGAGAGTATCATCTTCATCATTTCTGAAACACCAACTGGGAAAATACCTCCAACATATACAGAGATCAGGTAATACAACACTTGACAAGTCACATTAGACCTCAGGAACTGTGCACCCAAACCGAGAACACTGGAGATCATTGTGAACATCAGCGGCATGAGAAGAAGGCGATTTTTCGCAATCCGTACGGACAGCATGAACAGTGGATACCGTACGGGATGTACGGACAGTGTGAACAGTGCGACGGGAACGACGACCATCGCGCGAGCAGGCGTTTCCGTACGGAACTGTACGGACGTCGTGAACAGTGTCCGTACGGACCTGTACGGACACTGTGAACAGTGCCGGCGGATAAACAGTGTCGCCGGACTGAAACCCTAAAATCTTTCTAGCTCTGGTACCATGTGGACAAATTTGAGAAAAAAATAATATATTTCTCATTCCATATGAATTGATATACAAAGAGAGCCTATTTATAGGCTAGAGGGAGAGACAAGCTAATAAATATTAATTAAAGCTAATAACTACCAATAAAGTATAATAATGCCTAATCAATCACAGAAAGAATATTTACAATAAATACATAATATTCCCATAAAACATCAAAACAATAACTAAACTAGTGTGTAATAATACAGATCTATTTTAAAAAAATATCATTATAACTTACATTTTGTTGGCTATATAACATGCTATACAAGCCAAGCTTACAGGATAGGCTATTTAGCCCTTTTTACCCATTTATAACGCCGAATCATGCAGGTCAAGAAAGTTAAACTTAAACAGGACCTATATTTACTGGCCCAACCTGTATTTTATGTCATATAGATTTTATAGGTTATATATATCAGCCCACAGGGTCAAGCATGTTTTATACTGTTACTACTCAATCCCCCACAATTTGCCGAGGGGCTTGAAATGATTTTTCTAAATGGCAAAGATGGAGGTAAAATTATTTTTTTAAAAAAAATAATCACCACCAGTTTGACATGTTATAAATAAATATTTTTCCTCTATGCCGAGAAAGAAAGTACATGAATAATTTCCTCTCAAAGCCACCATTGGAATGGGGACGTCTGAATGATTTCAAATCAGAAGCCACACTTGCCTTAGTTTCAATTTTTTCCCCTCTCAAGCAACCACTACGACAAAAGAATTGAAACATTTCGTTTTTCTTATGGGAAAAAACTTTTTGTATACAAGACTTGAAACAATTTGTTCTTAGACGTTTTAGCATTCATGATAAAAACACAGTTTAGTATGTTCTGGATCAATGACTCAGTACTCAGTAGGTCAACCAAGGCCAAGAAAGGAACCGTTAAATGACAACATATCACAAAAAAATAAAGGAAAGGATGCTCACCGGACTACTCATTCCACAAGTAACTCATATTCTAAGAGAATTAGGTCTCGTCAGCCGTGGAGATTGAAGCCATACCATTCCTGTAATGAGAAGAACAAGAATCTAAAGTTTACTAAAGCCACACATAAACAGTTCCACACCATGCTAAGAAATCTGAGACTTTACAAAGGTTTGCATGATAGGCTACCTGAATTCATTATGTTTCTCATTTCCTCCTTTTCTATTAACTTGTATGGATGGAAGAAACACATTACTATACCTCTTCTGGCTGATCATAATATAGACCATTATAAGGAATTTCACCCTCAGCCTGCACAGAGTACTCAATCCAAGTAGGAATTGAGTCCTTGATGCCAGAGTGAGCATCCATGTGGATCTAGACGTAAACAATTTGGATATAAAATATTCAGTTAAAAATATGTCATGAACATAGGTGGCAAACATTCAAACCCCAGCAGACATTACTTGCATTCTATCCAGAAGAAAAATTACCTTTACTCGAGAACCATTAGGACTTGATGGTGAACCACACACCAAACTCATTCTGCTTGGACCAAAACAGCACACAACAAATTTTGTTAAGATTTAAAGTCAACTGTTGTCTCCTTATCAAGCTTCCAGAAGCCTAGGATTTGCTCTAAATACATTAATCAAATAGAACGATCACCACTTTAAAAAGGAAACCCAGCTCTTCATCCAAGATATTTTTTGGGCCCACAAACATAGGAAGCACTTTCCAATTTCAAGTGCCCACTAACACAAATTTCCAATGCCTACTGGCACCAACAGGTCAGAAATAGCAACAACCTTGAATAATGGGCACAAACACATTAGTGAGAACAGTATCAACATTATATAACAAAGGTGATAGAATATTGAAATATAATATTTTGGGAGAAGACTTATCCTAGAAGAAAAAAGCTTAACTTTTAAGTCTTATAAACATATATATTAGGTTTCCTTCTTATTTAAGTTTGCATTTGTTTTTTTAGTCAACTTTTGCTGCTGCTTTAGTTTATTTTATTAGGTTGCTTAATAGGGAAGATATTAGCTTTCTTAATGAAGAGGAATACTCCCTCTATAAATAGCTTAGTTCTCTTTTGTAATAGATAGACTTTGATGAATGAAATGTGATATGGTTTAGATAATTCCCCCCCCCTATTCTGTCCTCCCTCTTCTATTTCTTCTTCCCCCTCAATTTCTGCTCAGATTCCCCCTCCCTTCCTCTCTGTTTTGTCCTTTATTTTCAATCACTATACTAATCTTCATTCTAAAACCAAATCTGTCCAGCATCTGCCCTAGAGTGTGTGAGTGTTTTCCTACTGGTTTTACATCAAAAGATCAAATATGTAATTGGAATGAAACTGTTATGTAAAAAGCTCAAATATAATTAAGAGGACAATTGCAGTCGATTACAAAGCTGGTCTAAGTGAGTAAATAGTGGTGATTCTAGTGAATCAGCCTAGCTTCAGTGTTGCTTGTGCCTAAAATTTAAGTCACTCCTGGTGCACCGTGTGTGATGCAATCATCTTAGAGTTGGTGAATATACAATTTTTATGTTCTCATTAACTAGGAACTCTCAAAACGAGGGGGTTTTACATTAGATAAAACTACCATGACCAGATGCCCCAATTTCGGATAAATTTGACATTGTTCTCTTAGTTTCAAACTCCCAACCCGTGGCCTCTTCCGCCAATATGCATTCCCCACCCCCACAATAACCGACGAGAAATACAAATCAATTTTGAGTCAACAAAGTTGAAGCCAAACTGAGAGACCTGTTGCAGGTACAAGGAACATACAAAACCGAAAAATAATCTAGCCATTCTCCAATTGATCAATAATTTTAATATATTATTTTTAATTAGAAGGGCTAGCTTGGCTCAGCGGTAAGCTCGCTTGCCGTGGGATCTGAGGTCGCAGGTTCGAATCAGCCTCTCTCCATGAAAGGAAGGGTAAGGCTGCCTAGTATATTCCCGTCCCCAGCACCCCCACCAGTTGGGGACTTGAACTGGGTTGGCGCTTTATTATTTTTAATTAGTTTTAATGGGGAAAAAACTTCATTCAACAAGCATGAACTTTAAACAAGTCTACGATGACATAAATACATGTGTCATCACATCTGAATTAGGATTCCAGTTGATAAAGTCTCCAATCAACGAGGCTGACTGAAAAAAATACCAACAATATTCATAATAAAGAGACTGATACAGTGTTATTCTCATAATTTACAGAGACAAATGCATGACAACTAAAACCATATTTTCTACTTTGAAGGAAAAGAGAATGAGGGAAAATGAAGAAACCATCATCATGAAAAGTAAACCTATGCATCTCCAGGAAGATCTTGTATTTTGCCTTCCATTTGGGTGCATAATTTTGTTTATCTCTTGATAGAAGCATTGGCTCATTCAGAAGAGAGCACGGTGCTACCATGCAACTAAGAAAACGATATGAACTTTAAAACATTTTCTAAATGGTAAGTTTGAAGTTAAGAGAATGAAGAAGAAGAAAAGAGAAATAAAATTTCACTTTTGACAATTCCTTTTATTTAGAATGGCTTTAAATCTAAAAACTTTTCCTTGCAATATGTTGAGATAGAGGAACATAGACCAAGTGGAAGAAGATAGGAGAAAACGTAACTAAGCAAAAGTAGTGCTCATATATATTTAAGTTAACCTTCAGTAGCAAATGTACAAGACAAAAAAGACAAATATATTTATGGAACAATACCTCCTGTCGAAACCAAATCTTTCATAACCACAAAAAAGCCTCCAAACCACGTTCACTTGGCAACATCCTCAGCCAATCTTTTCTTTTGTCCATAGCTGTAATTCGAAAAATATGTAGTTCAAAAGAAAATATCAAGGCTTAACATATAAAGGTATATATTAATAATGACAAAAAGCGCAGCAGGTAAGAGTTTGGATAGCACAAAATGAAACGAGTTAATAAATCAGCAGGAAGGAGGGATTCTTATAGCCAGTAAGGTGCCTTTTTATAAATTGCCATACCTCAACTGAACCTATTCTCTGTTGCAGGAAACAAAGGAAACTACAGAACAAACAAAAGGAGGCAACAATTTTTAAAAAGTATTTTAGAAACAAAGAAAACAATTTGATTATATGAAAACAGATATATCTCTGCAAGAGTACATTCTGATAGTTAAACTTACTTCAAAGCATAGTTAACACCTTTGTACCTCCATCAGCAGCGATGAAAGGCAAAAAAGCCGAGTTCTTGCTTCTTTATTTTCCACCACCCAAATACATAATAGTGTTAAACTATTTGAAAGTATAGCTAATATGGTAGTTACATCTCTGTTATTAGAACTTGTAGACTAATGGTGGCTTTGATGGTCATAACATTTATGATTTAAGAACCAAATGTAGAAAGTTACTCACCAGAAATCAAGTTGGTCATGGTGAGCTTGCAAAAGTGGATCAGCATGATATATTTTCTGTCCAGTGCCAGGTGGAGGAATAGTCTGGGGTTCAACTTCATCTCTTTCAAATTTTATTTCCATATCTACAGAAAATGAGACCATTATTTTCAGCTATGCATTGAAGAATTGGCATCAAAATTTTCAATTAACGACCGAACAAAACCTTGCATGCACTCAACACCTTAATATGTAACCAGTAGCCGCTGCTTCATCATAGCTAAGATCCATTAAAATCTGAATAGCCTAAAATAAGCATTAATGAACACTTACAAGGAAGAAACATAAAAACTTACGACAATGATCTAGCAGGCATGCCTGTGGAAATACAGGAAAAATACACAACCCATTTTTCCCACATCTACTTACATGAACCATAGAATTTAAATTTTGTTAAGTTGAAAAGATGTTAAGTATGGATGATGTGCTCATGTTTAAGCAACCAGCCAAGTCTTTGGGGAAACCACACCTCAAAAGTTAGCCTTTGGAGTTAAGAGAGTAAGACATAATGCCCCCTACTTCAATGAAGAATACATAAATGCTTGTGCCAATAATCTAGCAGGCATGCATCAGGAAATATAGGAAAGGTACACAACCGATCATTCCCCCATGTACTTTCATGAACAGCAGAATTTTAATTTTGAAGAGATAGTAATTATGTATGTTGTGCTAATGTAAATGCAGCAAACACAAGTCTTTGGGAAAACCACACCTCAAAAATAGTGGAGTTAGAGAGTTTAAGACCTTATAAGGCACCTACTTCAATGTAAACTTCACGACGTGACACTCACGAAAATACACCCCACTAGAGATCTTATGTCTTGAGGGCTCCACACTATGACACTTCATTTGGCCTCATGACGGTGAGCCCCTACAATCAAAACGCTCTATAGGTAGCCCCCTTCACTTGGCCAACTCTCATTGAAAGCCAAAGTGTAACGAATACAAGTCTTATGGAGAACCACACCCCAAAGCAAGCCATTGGGATTTGGAGAGCCCAAGGCCTTATAAGCCCGCTCTTCAAGGTTTGCTTTCCCTCAGACATGAATTCCACCTTGTGAAGCATCAATGAGATGTGGGGTTTACAAGGTCAAGGGTCTATCGTTCCTAGTAAGGCTTAACTTTTGGTGTAGGACTCCTCCATTGGACTTATAGTCATTACATTGGTGCTTTTTGTTGAGTGGCCGATGTGATGGAATAGGCATACCCAAGAAAGGTTCTGACTTGTAAGGCACTGAGTGGTAAGAGGCGAAGTGTTGCAGTAATATGGGTGGAGTCACCAAGGAAATTGACTCTGAGAAGTGGGTACACTTCCTTAAGTAACACAAATGGGTGCTCACAAGAGAAGTGGAATTTATAAGGTCGAGGTGCTTTCCCACCCAATGAGCTAGTCTTTTGGGATAAAGTTCTTCCTTTAGACTTGAGCACACAACTGTTCAATAAAATATTTGCTTACATGTCACAAGTATGATTTTCCAAAAATCACATTAAATAAGGAATGATATATTATAACTTCAGTAAAGTGAGCTTAAGATCCAAAATGAATTTTAAGCTTCACCAGAAAATTAGTTATAATTTACCATATAATAAAAACCTTAGATTAAAATATTCAAGAAGCTCAAAACAATATCCATCTTCAAAATTTCAGAAATCTTTCAGAGAATATTTGTAGAAGTTAGAAATGCTGTCAACACTTGGTATGGGCAAAGCACAGTTAAAACATACACAAGTCACCATTTGTCAAAGAAATATTTTCAATACTGAATATATAAAATAATTAATTTCATATGCAGACCAGAATCTAGCAATTTCATGCGTTTTTAAATCAAAAAGGCCTATCCTTAAATGTTGACAGGCAGTTTCAAAAAATCATAAGACAAAATCTTCAAATGTATCAAACTAACGGATGAAGGAAAACTAACCAATGACCTTTATAAGGCATACTGGGCAGAGCAAAGGAAATGGATATTTTGTGCAGATAGAACTTGGAGAAACATAACTCAAGTGAAAGAAAAATAGAGCCGAGTTAGAGTCCTTAGTTTATAATGTGTCCTGAAATGAGATGAGTAAAACAGTACTATAAAATATCAAGGGCATGTCACAAGTACATTACACTTCACAAGTGGAGGCCAGACCATTATTGGACCCATTCTGTGTGTTGCTGCAATTAAAGAAAACCATGGAACACACAAAAGGAGGCACTAATTTTTGAAAAGATATTGAGAAACGCTAAAGGATTTCTCTACAAGAGTATATTCTGATAGAAGATCTCATTTCAAAGAATTGCTAAAACCTCTGTAACTCCATCAACCGTGATGGCTGTAAAAAAATCACGTTCTTCTCTCTTTCTTGCTGCCTCATCATAGCTAAGATCCTTTAAAATCTAATGACCCTAAAATCAGCATTAATGAACACTTAAAAGGCCAAAAAAAAAATTAATACTTTATGCCAATAATGTAGCAGGCATGCCAGGGGAAAAACAAGAAAAGTGCACAACCGATCACTCCCCCATGTACTTGCATGAACCACAAAATTTTAATTTTGAAGAGAGAGTAATTATGTATGTTCTGCTAATATTAATGTACCAAACACAAGTCTATGGAGAAACCACATTCCAAAAGTTAGCTGATGGAGTTAGAGAGCTTAAGACCTTATACGGCACCTACTTCAATGTAGCCTTCTCGAGGTGACACTCATGAAAACACACCCCGCTAGAGATCATATGTCTTGGAGGCTCCACACTACGGCACTTCATTCGGCCTCATGTCGATCAGCCCCTACAATCAAAATGCTCTATAGGTAGCCCCCTTCAATTGGCCAACTCTCATTGAAAGCCAAACTATAACGAATACATGTCTTCTAGAGAACCACACCCCAAAAGAAGCCGTTTGATTTGGAGAGCCTAAGGCCTTATAAGCCCACTCTTCAAGGTTCCCTTTCCCTCATACATGAATCCCACATGGGGAAGCATCAATGAGATGTGGGGTTTACAAGGTCAAGGGTCTCTCTTTCCCAATAAGGCTTAACTTTTGGGGTTGGACTCTTCCTTTGGACTTATACTCATTACATTGGTGCTTTTTGTTGAGTGGCCGATGTGATGGAAAAGGCATACACAAGAAGGTTCTGACTTGTAGGCACTGAGTGGCAAGAGGCAAAGCGTTGAAGTAATGTAGGTCAAGTCGCCAAGGACATTAACTCTAAGATGTGGGTATACTTCTATAAGTAACACGATTGGGGGCTCACAAGAGAAGTGAAGTTTATAAGATCAAGGGGCTTTCCCACCCTATGAGCTAGTCTTTTGGGATCAAGTTCTTCCTTTAGGCTTGAACCCACAACTATTCAATAAAATATTTGCCTGCATGTCACAAAAAAATGTTTGATTAAAAATGTATGATTTTCCAACAAAAAAAACTACATTAAATAAGGAATAATATATTATAACTTCCGTAAAAAGAGCTTAGGATCCAAATGAATATTAAGCTTCATCAAAAAAAGAGTTATAATTTACAATATAATAAATACGTTCCTTGAAATTTGAAATGCTCTAGATTAAAATTGTCAAGAAGGTCGGGATAATGAACATCTCAAGTTTCAGAACATTAGGTATATTCACCGCAAGGGCATGTAGAATGAAAACCAAGTTTAGCTTCAAAGACTAATTTTTGCTTATAAAATTAGAATAAAATGGACACATGTCAGCACTTGTCAAAAAATGTTTCAAACTATCTGAATAGAGTAATTAGATTCACAAGCAGACCAAAATCTAGTAGGAAGATGCGTTTTTCAATAAAAAAGCACACAAAATATTCAAATATATCAAACCAACCTACGAAGGAAAATTAAATGAAGGATCTTTACAAGACATGTAAAGCGGAGCAACGGAAAGATCAATATTTGCACAAAGAAGACTATGAGAAACACAATCCAAGTGGCAGAAAATAGAGGAAAGTCAGAATAGTTACTTTTTAATATGCCCTGAAAATAAATCAAGCATCAAGTGGAGGTGGCTAGTATCACAGCCTTACCTTTGACAAAAGCAAGGTTTAAATTACAAAACCTGACAACAGCACCAATGGGTTTATCAAACAACGTAATGCCTCTATGGCCGTGAAATTCGGACTGCAACGACTTGAACAAAGAGGAAACCAAGGGGGAGAAGTAATCCTGACTATTTAGGGGTTAGGGTTAGAAAAGAGGACGACAATGTGGAGTGAGAATTAGAATGGAGGAGAAACTGAAAAAAGAAGAAGAAAAGTCACAAAGAATAATAACAGTAATTTTGGCGGGAGAGGGAAGGAGATATATATAAGAGAGAGCTATTTTGGAGGAAAAACTGAAAAAGAGAAAACAAAAGTCACAGAATATATCAAACCAAGGTAAAGATTATTATTTGCACAATACAACTATGAGAAACAAGCATAAAACAGAGCTCACTCAAAATCGTTATTTTTTAATATGCCCTAAAAAGAAATCAAGCATCAATTGGAGGTAGCTAGTATAAGAACCTTACCCTTTACAAAGCAACATTTAAAACACAAAACCTGACAACAGCACCAATTGGGTTTATCAAACAAGGTAATGCTTTGATCGCCCTGAAATACAGATTAAGGGGTTAGGGATTTGAAAAGAGGAAGACTTTGTGGGTGAGAATTGGAATGGAAGAGAAACTAGGAAAAGAGAAAGAAAAGCCAGAGAGTTAATCTTGGCGGGAGAGGGAAGGAGGGATATGAGAGAGAGAGAGAGAGAGAGAGAGAGAGAGGTTGGACGGTGGAGGGAGAAGAAGGAGGTGCAACGGTCTGAATTGTGCGTGTGAGTGAAGCAAGGAAGGAGAGTGACTGTCAAATTGTTTATAACAAACGGTCACATAAAAAAACTATCGTTATTGTTTTTTTTTTTTCCCTGCCATTGTACTTTATTCAAAAATAAGTTCTGCTTCGCCAAAATCTCTCATTTAAAAATTAGGAAATTGAAGTAGTGTTTTTTGACATATTTCTATTACGTTTGATCTTTTTAGTAAAAAAAAAAACACTATGTTCTTTTTTTTTATTATTACAAGGGAACAAAAAGGAAAAAAGTACATCAAAACAGTCAACTAAAAATGAGCCCATCTAAATTGAGAGCATCCCTCAGAAATTCTGGAGGCCGAACAAAGCTGGTGAGTTCCATCATCTGGCACAGTGACTTCTTTGCAAGGCAGTCTGCTACACCATTCCACAGTTGCTTCCCATTCTCTACTCAAGAAACTGATTTATCTCACAAAGCAAACTAGCTTCTTGGTGATCAGCATCATGTATGTCCTCCTCGGATTAATTCCACCAATTCCAAACAGTCGGATACTGTTTTTGAACCTTTCTATTTCTACTCCCGGTTTCCCATGCAACTAAAAAAAAAAAAAGAACAATATGTTCTAATTATTATCAAACCATCGTCCATCCAAACGGAAACATATCAATCATTAATCAATTAGCATATGAAATAAAAGTTATTGCATTATGCAATTCACACGCAAAAAAACCGTCAGGTTTAATTTAAATTATCCCAATTATTGCTGAAATAATTCAACTAAAAAAGAAGGAAATAATTTGGAAAAAAGAAAAAGAAAAGGAAGGAAATAATAAGGTAATAAACACACCAGAAAATAAAATTCCATGTGGCCGCTGCACTCTGTCACGAATATTTGTTAATTTATCATCTGCATTATTAATTTTTGTCTTCATTTTTATTTTATCTTTGTATCAATTTTTTACTTCCCACTAAGATTTCGAAGGACATATAAAAATCCTGAATGATATATTTAGTGTGTTACCTTAATTATTATAGCCATACTGTAATATGCCCCATACCTTACATATCTTCTAGATGTCCACACCCAGCTTACATGTCTTGATGTCTGTCAATGCATTCTAGCGGTATAAAATTGGAGCATAGTATTAGTTGCTTCCTCTCAACATAATCATGGATTCCATTGGTGGTTTAGCTCCCTCAATTTTATGCTATTTATAACTATTTGTTGGAATTTTAAAACAAAATCAAAATTCTTAAACATGTATATATTATAAAATTTATGAAGATATAGAGATCAAAGATCCGAACCGTCGTTTGGAGGCTCCACCAGTCTTTAATTCTTTCTTCCGTGTGAGGGGAATCCATGATTATGTTGAGAGGAAGCAACTAATACTGGATTTATAATCATGGATTCCATTGGTGGTTTAGCTCCCTCAAAATTCTTTATAGTATCAAAGACTGGTGGAGCTCTCTGGATTTTGTTTTTGTACGTTGAATGAATGGGACCTGGCCTTCTATTTATAGTAGTTGGCCAGGGCTGATTTAGTAGATTCCTTAATCCATACCACATAAATTCAACCAATCAGGTAATTACTTATAATTACTTAATTTATTAATTACTCCTAAATCCATGCCACATAGATTTAACCAATCAGATGATTATTTGATTTAGTTAATTAGAAAATAAACACATATTTTCTCCTAAATCTATGCCACATAGATTTAACCAATCAAATAATTAATTGATTTAGTTAATTAGAAAATAAACCCATATTTTCTCCTAAATCTATGCCACATAGATTTAACCAATCAAATAATTACTTGCTTTAATTAATTAGAAAATAAACCCATATTTTTCTCCTAATTAATTATTTTAGCCCAATAAGGGCGGATCAAGGTCCAATTATCCAACACTATTGGTCCCTAATTTTTCAATTTTTTTAGAGTTCAGAGAGTAAAATCAAAATTGACTGAAAGTTCAGGACCAAGAATAAAGTTAACTAAAAGTTTAATGACAAAAAATTATATTAACTCATTTGAAAATTAAAAAAAAAAAAGTGTAAACCAAAGTGATTGCTTGGCAGCTTCATCGGGCATTGAATTTTTTTAATGTAAACCGAAATTCATTATCTTAAAAAAAGAGAACAAAATACATAAAAAAAAAAAACCAAACAAAAGAATGCACATTTTATCAACTCCCCACATATTAAATATAAGGAGAAGTATTAATAACAAAAAATTTCATACATCCTCTGCGAATATTTTGCTAACTAGTCTTTTATTATTGTTTCTTTCTTATTGACATGATTAACTATCACTTGTTGATGTCCCCCATATTTATTTATGAGATTTGCAAATATATTTTATTATATTTGGGGAGTTATCAATTCAAAAATCAAGAAATTTTGGTGTTATATAAAAAGATACCGATTTGAGACATTACTTGAGGATTCTTTTAAATTATCTTATTCTAATCAAATACGAAAGTTAAATCTAGATTATAAAAAAAAATAAAAGAAAAAAAAGAGAAGAATATTTGAAAATAAAAAAGTGCCAGTTTTATTATTGTTGTTGTTGTTGTTGGTAGTATTTGAGTCTTTTTGGGTATTATCTCTGTAGTATTTGAGTCTTATTTTTAATTTTTGCTAGGAGCAACAAAAGGACAAAAACGCACAGTTTTTGCGTTTTTGGACAGCAATTGGAGGAGACCTAATTAGCACAAAGGCTTGAATCATCACACACACAGAGGGAGCTGCACGAGAGGGCCCTGCGGCGCACAGGAGAAGAAGGAGTGAGACGCTGACGAATTCCACTCTCACCGGAGGAGGAAGCCATCTGGTTGTATCTCCCCGGAGCTTCTCTGTTGCTGGATCTAAGGTTTATTGAGCATTTTGTGGGTTCTTATTTCCATCTTCTTTATGATTGTGGACATTAAATCTAATTTTGTTGAGATGATTTTAATGGATATCATGTATGACTAATTTTCTTTTACAACCTAGAGTATTATGAAGTATGAATTTATTTGTAAATTAGAGATTTTTCCCACTTATTAGTTATGCTTAATTTTAATTCATTTTATTTAATTTTACTTTTGATTATTCTTATTTAATGATTGGCCATATTGAACATGTTTTGGGAATTTAAAATTAAACTTGACGAAAGAAATTTTAAATAGATCATGAGATTGAATAATGTGGAATTAGATTTTAATCTAATTTGTGTCTAAGATTGACATATACCTAGAAAACTCCGCATAGTTAAATTAAAGTGTTACGAATAGAAATTGTATCTAGTTAACTTGTGTAAGATATTACATAATTAATCTATGTAAAGATATAAGTGGACCGATCAAGTATTTATAAGCACTAAAACTCTAGATTAACTTACTAAGTTAAGGCATAATTAATTTAGTAGGAATAAAATCTAAGAAGTAAACAACGGAATAGTGACTCTAGATTATTCGTGTATACTTGAATTTACTCTGCGCAATAGTTCATGGTTTTCATTAGATCTTAGTTAATTTTTATTCGCTCATTCAAAATCACTTTTGTCTTGCTCAACTTAAACGAAAAGAGGAGATTTACATTTTAAACAATGAAAAACATTGAGAGAGGTCGCGATGGTACCAACGGTGATGGTAGAGGAGGGACTGATGATGACAGTGGGGGAGAACGTGGGCTAGCGATTGAGACCGGGAACCCTTATTTTGTCTTTGGTGGTGGCGCAGGAGAGAGTAGTAAGAAGAGTTTTCGTGATGAGGCTGATCAGGTGAAGGTGAATCGAACTCCAGTTCAGATGTCATACAAGGAGAAGCTTCTCTCACCGAGTTGGGCAGGTTTTCTGATGAAACATGATGAAGAAGAGGATATAGTGAATGGTTGGAAAGCTTTCTTTGCAAAGAAAAAGGCAGAAGCAGAAGGAGAGGATAGTGAGGTACGAAGTAAGGTTACATCTAGGGAGGAAGAGGACTAAGGGAAATACCCGACATTATCGGTGACGGCATAGCAATACACAGCATGGTGCAAACCATGGTTAAATTCCCTTATCATTAAACTGTTAGGGGCATCAGTATCAAAACACGTGCTTTTTGATAGGATCCGAAGAATGTGGAAGCCACAACAGCCAATGAAAAGTGTACCTTTGAGCAATGATTGCTTTATTGCATCCTTTTCTAGTAGAGAGGATAGGGATTATGCTTTTCAAGAAGGCCCATGGATGATAGATGATCTCTACTTGCTAGTGCAGAAATGGAGACAACTTTGATCCTTGGAGGGTGAATAATCAGAGAAAGATAGCTGCATAGGTTCGTATACATATTTTACCTGTGGAACTTTATACCGTGGTGTCATTGGGGATCATTGGGAATATGATAGGACGAATTATCAAAATTAATAAATTCATATCAATTTATGATAAAGGAGGTTTTGCTCGTATTTGTGTTGAAATTGACTTGGGTAAACCCCTTTTACCGGCAATCACGGCGTTTGGTGAGGACCGTCAACTTGTTTATGAGGGGTTACACCTTGTGTGTTTTAACTGTGGAATGTATGGACATAAGCAACATGCTTGTCCTCAAAAATAGGAAGGGGAGTGTCAGAAATGGATAAATGAAGGTGATTAAGAAGGAAATAATGAAGAAAAAGAACAGAGGCAGGCTCAAATGGATGACCAACCGAAGAAGAAAGTTTCTGGTAGGAAAAACCAGAGTCCGGCAGCCAGGATTCCGCCTCCAGTGGTGGAGACGAAGCTAGGTCCTCATAGCTGGTATTAACCTCATAATTTCTGTGATCATATTAAAAGCTCGGATAGAATGAGGGATCTTTCTAATCAGAAGCTAAATAATTAGCATAAGGAGAAAAAAGTGGAGGATTTTTCAGGATCACGAGCTTTGGTTGGGAAGAAAGATTCTTTGGCGAAAAATACTGGAATGGGAAATTCAATCAGAGTTTCCGGAGCTGAGGTTAACAATAAACAAGAGTAGGTAATTGTAGGCTCAAAAAGAATAACGAATGAAGAGCCCAAGTTTTTTGGGAAATAAGATAATGAGCCAGCTAAGCCCAAATTAAAAAAGAACGTTTCTTTGACCAAAGTGGGCCATCACATGAAGACAGAGAATGCATTCACGATCCTTCAACCTCACAAGGCGGCCAAACCTAATTTGAGCGCTGCAACTCGGGAGGTGGAACCAATTACAGTAAAAGATGATATGGAAGCTACTCTGGTAGAAATTCAAATTAGATTTTCGGAAGATGGTTTAAACCTGGAAAGTCCCAGTAGTAACTGCGAAGAGAACCATGTTTAGGATATGGTGGTTATGTGCGAAGATGAAGTTCTTCCTCAAGAGGATAATAATCAATCTGTGGGCGGTGGTCATGCCTTTCAAGGACCATTGGTTTCCCAATGAATTACATGATATGGAATTCAAGGGGCATAGGCTCAAGGTCGTTTTCCAGCCAAGTGTGTGAGATGAAAAATTATCATAAATTGGATTTCCTTGCTATTGTGGAGACTCATGCTGATATGAAGAAGTCAAAGTGGCTAATTAAAACTCTGGGTTTTCCTGATTTTTCTTTTACTACTGCGGAGGGGTAGAGTTGAGGGATTTGGTGCCTTTGGGATGTTGGCATTGCTAAGGTTGAAATTACTGAATATCATCAACAATTCATCCATCTAAAAATTATGAACTGTAGAAAAGAAAGTTGGTTTTTAACTGTAATTTATGCTAGCCCATCTCAAATTAAAAGAAGAACGTTATGGTCAAAATTGTATTCTTTGAAGTCTACTACTGTGGGTCCATGGATTTTGGGTGGAGACTTTAATGCAACGTTTTACTTGATCTTGAAAGAAAATCTTCTGCAATGACAAAGCTTGGGGCAGATAGTAGGGTGTTTTGTCGGTGGTTTGAGGAGATGAACCTTGTGGATTTGGGGTTTGAAGGGTCCATCTTTACATGGAAAAGAAGCTCATCAGAAGCATGGTTAGATCACTTTGTTGCAAATATTAATTGGATTAATAAATTTCCAAAGGCAAAAGTATTTCATATGGCGCAACTTTATTCGGATCACCATCCTATTCTTCTTAGACTTAATGGAAGTTTGGATATGATGACTCCACAACGTCCCTTTCGATTTATTGCTTCATGAATTCTTCATGAAGACTTTCAAGAGTTTGTTGAAATGAAATGGGATGACAAAGCTGTAATATCTCAAAAATCTAAGAAGCTTTAAAGTAGCTAGCTAATGAATATTAAAGAAGATAATTAGGGCCTAAGAAAATAGAGTTTTCTAAGACTTTTAGAAGGGGAATTATTATAAGACTAAGGGCCCAAAATAGTTATTTAAGCTTGTGAAATAAGCTTAGGAAGAAAAGATTAATGTATAATCTTGAGAAGCAAGATTATGTATTATGTGAGGCGCACAGAAATGAATTGAATAGCTAATGAAGTATTATGATTGGCATCATATTTTTATGGATTGTAATAGGTGTCAACATAATATACTTCACCTAGCAATTAAACAAGCATCAAGTGGCGTTATTTTGTATGGCATTGGTAAGCATGAGGTGTCAAACACTAAGTAAGACTTCCTCCCCAAGAATTATTGTTGGCTTCTTCCCTTGCATGCTGTAGCCACAACGTGGCCCTCCAAATAAGTAAGTCAAATGGTCTACAAATGCCTAAAATTCTCAAGCAAGTCTTCTTCCATAAGGTTCCAAATTAACTTGATGACCAAGTCTTAGTTCTTGGCTTATTTGGAAAGCCTTTTTCCCTTCATGCAGCCACTAAAACGTGGCCTTCTCTCCCAAGAAAAGTAGCCACCCATCCTTCCTCCTTTACACATGTCAAGCAAGACGCAAGAGCTTCCTCTCCAAGTTGTCAAGGCAACTTGCTCTCCAAGTACAACAAAGGTCTATATAAGGAGTTGGAATCAAAGAAATAATGCAAGGGAGGTGAGAGGACGGTGAGGCAGAGAGGAAAAGAAGAAAGGAAGAGAAAAATAAAAAGAAAAGGAGAAAGAAAAAGAGGAAGAAAAATAGAGAAACAAGGAGGCCTAGTTAGAGGAAGTGCTTTAGAAAGAGACTCTTCAAGAGGTAGCTTTAATTTGCAATTTTGTATATTTTGTTTTGGTTGCATGTATATTATTGACATTTATGCTGCAGTTAGGCATGAGAATATGTAATATCCTTACTCAGTTTGTTTTGCCATGATCATGTGTGAAATAGTTTCAATTACAGTTTACAATTTACAGTTTTTTAAGGTATTATTCTCATTGGCTTGTTTTACATGCACAGTTTTTACCATGCATTATATACTAATTTTGATTATTGCTACTGAGATTTCCCCAAATCTCATCCCCACTTTTCATGTCCCACCCATATGACCAAGCACTTCTAGAGGAAAGGAAAAGCAAGGAGATCTTTAGTTAAGGCAAGGAGGACCTGAAATATTTTGTAGTTTATAGTTAATTAATGTATTTCAATCTGTATGTATAAACTCCATAAGGAGTTTAGTTAGCTTAAAGACCTGCAAAAGAAACCAAGAACATGAACTCTTCTGCAAGAAGAAATTAGTATCTACTCATAGAAAAATTATGAAAGCATGTGAACATGTTTTATTGTGGCAGCAATTTCGTCAGGTTATAGTTTGATCTAGGCCGCAATATTTTCCAGATTTATAGTATACATCCTAAGCTTTAAATCAAGTACTCATGCATAATTTTTGGACGTGTAGATTAGGAGATATGAATTTTACAAGTTAGACGTAAATAAAGAAATTTCCTGCGAAATTCCACTATGTCTGGAATATAAAAAGGATTTTCAGTGATAGTGAGACCAAATTGAGCTGAGATCATATCAAGATTATAAAGAATGTTTAAAGAGCTAAAGTTTGAGCTTTGAACCACTATTTTTGAGTTTAGAAGTAAATAAATATAAATTTTCAAAGTTAGAAGCCCAAGTAAGATATTTAAGAAAAGCTTTTAGTTTTTGGCATTCTTGGGTTTTCTAAATAGCTTTAGTGGCTCAAACTCAATAAAAGGGCTCTAAAGAATGTCCATAGAGTAAGGTGTTACAAAAGCTGAGTGGGTTTCGAATGTTGAATCATTCGCTGCAGCGTGCAAAGAATGGAATAAGCACACTTTTGATAATATTAATGGTAGAAAGAAAAAGTTGTTAAGAAGGCTTGATGGGGTGAGTTATGCCTTAGCTCGTGGTAGTGACTTGTCCTTTTATGAAGAATTACAGGCTCAATTATGGCATGAACTAGAGCTAACTGTTACTCAAGAGGCACTTTTATGGGCTCAAAAAGCTAGGATCAATTGGAATATTCATGGTGACCGCAATACTCGACTTTTTCATTCTTATGCAAATGGAAGAAGGAAAGCCAACAAAATTGATACTATTCAATTAGATGGTGAGAACTGGTGTATTGATGTGGAGTTGATAAAAATTAAGGCGACAGAATACTTCTCTGATCTTTTCAAGGTGGACATTGTTTCTAAAGAGGTTTTTCATTACGCGATTTCTTATCTCTAGCTTGATGACATCCATGTTTGTGTCTGTAGTAAAGAGGTAACTGAAGATGAGATCAAAGATGCATTGTTTAGCATGCGGGCTTTTAAAGCTCCGGGACTTGATGGTTTCAAAGCTTTATTTTATCAAATTCAATGGCAAATTGTTAGTGGATCAGAGGTAAGAACTGTCAAGGAATTATTTTAGAATCCTTCTAAGATTAAGGACATTAATGGTACCCTTATTGTTTTAATCCCTAAGAAGGATTACCCTAAAATTTTCGAGGATTTGAGACCCATAATCCTATGTAACGTTATTTATAAAATTTTTGAAGATTGTGGCGAACCGTATAAAGTCTTTTATGCCCCATATTATATCTACAAATCGATGTAGCTTTGATCTAGAACAACATAGCTTTGATAATATTATTGTTGCCCAGGAAGTGGTCATGATGACTCTCCACTTTTAATTAGATTTAATACATATTTGGGTATATTTAGGGATTCATTGATGCTAAAGTGAAGGGATTTGTTAATGATTCTGATAGGATATTAATTGGTGCATGATTTGGGGATTTGATGATAAATATCTTAATTTTGATATTAAATGAGTGATATTTCAATTTAGGTAAGATAATGAATAAACAGTAGTTATAAGTATTTTTATTATTATTAAAAAAAAGAAAATTAAAAAAAAAGATTATTATTATTATTTAATTCCTTCCTTTTAACTTTGTCAGATCATCCATCACGTGAGGTGTAGAGGAATGCAATTTGAACTTGAAAACAATGGAAAAGGAAAACAATGCATTTTGGTGGCTAAGAAATTGAGACCTAAAGCCACATCTTTTGAGGAGGCATTCACGGGTTCAGCGAGGGAGGAAGCGGCAACTCACCTTCACCATCTGCACATCCTCTTCAAGAGACCTTCGGCAGTGTGAGCGAGAATTAGAGGGAAAGCCAGAGAGGAACCTTCAGTTTCGATTCATATCTTTACAGGAGGACGAGAGGACCATGGAGGCTACTAGATCGAGGACCTGAGGTGCATCGAACTTCAACGATTTTTCATCTTCCCTTAAAGCTGAAACGTGACTGTAAGAGGGAAGAAAGGGAGAATGAAATTCAGTGTTTTGTCTTTTTTTCTCTTTGCTTTAAACTCTGAACTTATGGTTGCTAATGCTGAGATGATTTTGTGATTTTATTGGTAGTTATGAGTAACTAGTTAATTTATTCTAGCTTTATTTTAAAGCTTTGTATAGATTGATACTTGAAATTCTTTCTCTTTTGATGATGAATGGCTGTTATGTTGTGGGCTTAATTTGTACTTAATGTTTTTTAAGTGTATGACCAACATTTATATTGTTTGCTTAATTAGTGGCTTGAGAGAGCATTAATTAGGTAAAGAACTAGATTAAATCCAAGCTTGTCTTACAATTCTAATTTAGGATTGGAAACCTGTTAGTGAGATAGAGATATTCATTAATCAAACTTTGTGAATTAAAAGTAGGTTGTTTATAAAGACTAGGTAATATAACAGGTAGTAAGAGATTATGCATATTAGTGTTAATTAAGGTTTGGATAGGCTTGAGAAGGCTATTCAAATGAGTAAGACTTCAAGCAACAACATAATGTTCATTAATTATCATTAGAGGTGGGTTAACTAAGCATCATGAAGTACAAAGTGGATAAATAATCCTAAACTTCTTTTATCTTGAATTAAAGTTTCAGTTTAATTTGTGTCAAGTTATTTTCGTTTTAGGTTCATTTAAATTTCAAAATACAAAACTTTTCACTCAACCTAATTGATAGCATGATTGTGATGGTTAATCCACTTTTGCCTTAGCTCCTGTTGGAATAACATTTTTTCTATACTACTTTTGACGAGCCGTGTGCTTGCAGATATACTAAATGCCGAACAGGTCCACTCAATGAGATCAATGAAGGTTAAAAAAGGCTGCATGTCAATCAAAATTGATTTGGAAAAGGCTTATGATAGAGTTAATTGGAAATTTCTCATAGAATGTTTGAAGGAGTTGAATTCACCATCTCACCTCATCAAAATAATTGAGAACTATTTAGCCTCTGCTAATCTATAGCTCTTATGGAATGGGAGTAAGGTAGAATGCTTTAAAGCAACTTATGATGTAAGACAAGGAGATCCGGTTTCTCCTTACCTGTTTGTTATCTGCATGGAAAAATTAGCTCATTTAATCCAGGAGAAGATGAAAGTGAGGGAGTAGAAGCCTATTCCCTAACAAGAAAGGGCCCTCCTATTTCTCACCTATTTTTTTGCTGATGATATCATGCTTTTTTTCAAAAGCTTCTATGCAGCAAGCGGAACTGAAGAGTTTAAAGGTTAATGTGGCAAAAACTCGTAGACTATTCTACTCTAATATTAACCATAACATGTGTGAAGAGATTAGTTCAGTGTTAGGTTTCACCACCACAGGTGATTTGGGGAAATATTTGGGAGTTAACCTTCATCACAAAAAAGCTGGGAAAGAGGCCTTTCAGAATGTGATTGATAAAGTGAAGGATTAACTTTTGAAATGAAAGCCTCATTGCTTATCTCTTGGAGGACGAACTACTTTAGTTGCTTCGGTTACCTCGGCAATTCCAAGATATACTATTCAAACGGCACATGTACTAAGCAAAGTTTGTGATGAGTTGGACAAATTAAATCGAAGGTTTCTATGGGGCAATACAGAGGATCAAAGAAAGATTTCTTTGGCGGCTTGGGATGAGGTTTTTAGATCAAAGAAAAGATGAGGCTTAGGTCTAAGACATGCAAAATTTCATAACCAATCTCTTCTCATGAAACTTGGATGGCAATTGGCAACTAAGAAAGATTCCTTTTGGGCTTCAGTTATTAGGGATAAGTATGAATGTGGTTCGGACCTTATCCTAAGATTGATGCTGAGAGACATGGATCTAATGTGTGGTTAGGGATTAAGAAGACATGGGATAAGGCGCGTGAAGGATTGGAGATTAAAGCGGGCTCAAATGAGTATTTCTCAGTAAAGTCAGCCTATAAGATCTTAACTGGAGAAAGGGATATGGTAGGATAGAGATGAGAGAGAATATGTAAAATTAAAGCACCTCAGAGGTGTCAAACTCTTACTTGGCTAGCTTCACATGGAGCTCTTCTCACGAATAACAACAGATATAAGTGAGGTATGTCGATAGATACAAGTTGTCTAGTGTGTGGGCATGATATGGAAGACATGAACCATGTATTTAGGGAATGTCCTCCTTTTAAAAGTCTATGGCAGCAGTTAGTTCACTCATCAAGACAATATAAGTTTAATTCTTTAAACTTTCAGGAATGGTTGTGGTGGAATGTGAAAGACTAGGGGTAAGCAAAACCGAACCGAAACAAAAAACCAAACCGAATCAAATGCATTTCAGTTTTTCGGTTTTCGGTTTAGTTTTTAGAAAACTGTTTTGGTTTGAAACCGAAAAACGGAAAACCATAATGACATTAGAAAAAAGCATAGAATTTTTATTTAAAAATAGGATAACAAGTAAGCCTAAACAAATATTTCAAAATCCAAACAAATAAAATATGCTTTCTAAAAAAACACTTTTTAAACATGTGACATTAGAAAAAAAAGCACAAAATGTTTATTAATTACAGAATGTGCTTTGAAAGTTAAAGAACCAATTTAATATTGTAATATTTCAAGCATTATTTTTTTTATTTTGGATATACTGAATTAATAATTAGTTGATTTAGATAAGATATTGAATCATATAACTATTCATATAAATTGAATCCTTTTTTTTTACCTTTTTTCATTGAATTTTCTTATTGGACAAAATTGCAACAAAAGAATATTACAAAATAGTCCAAAAACCGAAAAAACGTAAAACCAAACCGAAAAAAGTTCAGTTTTTTGGTTTTTCGTTTCGGTTTCAGTTTTTATTTTGGTCAGTTTTCAGATTTCGGTTTTTTCAGTTTAAAACCAAATCGAAAAACTATTTGCTCACCCCTACGAAAGACAATCATAGTAGTAATGAAAACTGGGCATCCATATTTGTCATAGCATGTTGGTGGATATGGCTGCGTCGAAATTTATTCATCTTCGAGCAGAAGAAGGTTCATGTAGATACAATGAAAGCAAGCATAATGGCGATGGTGGAGTCTTTTTCAATCTCATGTGAGAGACTATCTGGAACGAATTTTCCAGGGGTGGGCAGGACTACCATATCAGGAAGTTGGGAGTCGCCTGACCAGGGGTGGTTTAAACTTAATGTTAATGGTGCGTTTTCTCAGGATAGCAAAACTACTGCATGTGGTGGCCTTGTTCGTGACACTTCTCAGAAATTCATCAAAGGATTCATTCAGAGACTTTATGATGGTGATGCCTTACTTGCGGAAATCTGGACTACTGTTATTGGTTTGAAGGTAGCATGGGACTTTGGTTGTCGTAAAGTGATTATGGAATCAGATTCTCAAGAGACCATAGACCTTATTTTGAAGAACCCAGATGGAGCACATCGTGATGCTGAAGTAATTCACCAAGCCCACCTATTACTTAGAAGATAATGGGAAGTCCGGATTATGCATGTGAGCAAGAACATGAACAAAGCTGCGGATATTATGGCAAAGATTGGTATTGGGGTGTTGCAAGGATTTCATATGATTAATCATATGTTTCCTGAACTGGAGGAGCAGCTCAGAAAGTATTGTAATGGGAATTATCCCATAGGGATGTAGTGATGTTTCTCTTTTGTATTAAAAAAAAGAGGAGATTTAGTGCCTAATAATCAATTGTTTTGATCAACCTTGATTCGTCAAATTACTATTTCTATGGTCTGTTCACTTGCTGAGCTTATTTAAATTTTATTAGTATCACTCGTCGATCCTTATAAAGTATAAATCTAACAGCATCCACTACATCTTTAATATGAAATACTGAATACGTTAAGCAAATGCGAATAAATTTTAAGTAAATATATAATAAACAGAATCGAAAATCGAAAGTTAGTAAGACTTTAGTCCTTAACATATTAGATCGCCATGCATTTTTTGTTTTAGGAAGCTTAAAAAGTAACATAAAAGTGGTGTAGAGATACGAATCCAGTCATAATATTGTTTAGTAAATTGTTGCTGGTATTTTTGGACCTTATGTTGTTTAGTTTCAAGTTGATCAATGCAATATAATATGGATTAATACAATATTTTGTCCTTATATAATTAACAATCATTTTGATTTTTGATCAAATAATTTTTTTTGGACTGAAATTTTTCATCAAATAATTTCAAAACACATAAGTTTGATCATTTGGAGTTCCCTTATTATCCACTGTCATGTGTTCAAAGTATATATTATATTGCCTTCATTCAATAAACATAAATGGCTATAAAATTAGAGAGAGATAAATTGAAGAAATAGATTAGGACATTAGTCAAAATCTTGCAATTTTTTTAAATGGCGCAATAGCATATAATGAGTCATATATTAAGAGGGTTTGGTTGAAAGAGACACCTTAATTACAGCCATACTGTAATATGTCCCAAACCTTGCATTTCTTCTAGATGTCCACACCTAGCATACATGTCTTGATGTCTATCAATGCATCTCTCGTAGTATAAAATTAAAGCATAGTATTAGTTCCTTCCTCTTAACACAACCATGGATTTCCTTCCGAGTGAAAGATCCCCACAAGCTAAAGGAACACAAACCAAAGTGATCGCTTGACAAATTCATCAGTCATTGAATTCTTTTTTCATGTAAAATAAAATTCATTATATTAACAAATAACAAAATACATCAAGAAAAAACCAAATAGTAGACTTGACTTTAATTCATCAAAATGACAAAACGACACAAATGTTTATACATCATATGCAAGTACCTTGCTAGCTAGTCTCTTATTATTATTTTCTTTCCTATCAACATGACTAACTATCACTTGTCAATCACTACCAAGTATAGATATCTAACATCATCCACTGCATCTTTGAGCGGATGATCCCTATCACATCCATTAGATGTGAAATTAAGCGTCTCTATACAATTAGACAATCAAAAAATTTTGTTACAGCATTTGATCCAACAAAATATTGATCCCATGTATGAAACCGGTCTAGCGATAGCGAACTCATTAGTGAGCTTGCAGCAGAAGCCTCCTAGCCACCTTTCACCGGTATGTGAATAATCCCACCACAACCACTTCATCTACTATCAATTGTCAACCCATCCACCACCAACCGCACATAGCCCACCTCTCTAGACTCTATTTACTTGCTGCATGTGCCATCAGAGAGAAAAAAGTTACTCTTTCATAGATCTTGATCAAAGCCAACCTTAAAAAAACTAGCTAAAGCTTTGTCATAAGGCGCAGATTAGTAGAGTCACCATCAAATAAATTATTTCAATATGAGACCTAGATGTCCCAATATATATAGTTAAATAAGGTTGCCTAAGAGATATTCTTGGTAAAATTCTTTCCTATAACATAAGTGAGGTTTCATCTCATCCACTCCACTCCCTAATAATGTGAAGAAACAATCCCAACAGTTAGTCTTAATCACAACTTTACAACGTTCTATTCATTATTTGAGCTATCTCATCTTAATTGCATTAAGTCTTCCTCAATTTCGCAAGCAAAAAGAAATATAACAGAAGAATCACATTCTTGGTTGTGTTGTGTGTAGTCTGCCATGTTCAAACAACTACATGAAAGACATTTTTTTTTTACTACAAACACACACCCATCTTCACATTCCACTCACAAGACCAAAGTCTTCTTGTCCACATCCATGAACATATACTTAACATAAACAAAAATAGCCAAGAAGAAGAGGCCTAATTTTTGTGACAATAATTCTACTTGAATAATCTTCTTGTCCCCTCTCGCACTCCGTCACGTGTCGCTCTAACGGGCCGTCATGTGTTGCACTCTCAAATTCTCTGAAATGTGGCGAGTTGCTACTCGAACTCGTGACCTCCTGCGCGCGTGCTGATACCTTAACTAGTTGAGCTATGAAGACCTTGTGATATTATTTGCAAATAATTATATTTATTATATTATATATTTAATCTTATATATACTTTACATTATATTTAAATTAATACATTATGAAATATATTTAATTATTAATATATAATTTACATATTAATAATTATTATTTTATTATATATATTATTAAAAAAAATTAAATTAAATTTGTAATACATAACATATTACTTAATAAATTAAATAATTTTTTAATTAAATAATTAATTTTTTAATTTTTTTTTTAAATTACCGACGGAATTCCTTCGATAATTTCTTAAAAAATAATAAATAAATTACAGACGAAATTTCGTCGATAATTTTTTAATATTTTTAAAAAAATTACTGACGGAATTCCATCAGTGATTTATTAAAAAATATTAAATAAATTACCAACGGAATTCGGTCAGTAATTTTTAATTAAATAATTAATTTTTTAATTTTTTTTATAATTTACCGACGGAATCCCGTTGATAATTTGTTAAAAAGTAATAAATAAATTATCGATGAAATTCCGTCGATAATTTTTTATTAAATAATTAATTTTTTAATATTTTCTTATAAATTACCGACGGAATTCCATAGGTAATTTATTAAAAAATAATAAATAAATTACCGAAGGAATTTGGTCGATAATTTTAAAAAATATTATTTTTTTTTTGAAAAAATTACCGACAGAATTGATTCCGTCAGAAATTACCTGTTTTTTTGTAGTGCGAAGTTAACACATTTCAAGGGATTGGTGATGCTCTGATGTAAATTCTTTAGATATTTTCAGAAATACATGACCATCACTATAAATATAAACAGCTTGATAAAGTAATTATAAGTTTTATAATTATTTTGAGTTTTCTAAACATATTTTGTAGTTTATGTTAACTAAAAAAAGCAGATAAAAGGGGCTTTTTAAGGAAAAACAAATAAAAGAAGTTTAACAATGATATATACTACAATCAAAGGGATTCAATGGAATTACTCAAACCCCCAATAACATTATTAATATTTTGGTTGAGTGCAAGAAGAGACTCCCATAGATCTGCTCTATGGTCTAAACACCCTATTTTAATACAATAATAACTGAGATTGTAATATGCAGTGCTTTTGTTTAGGAAAAAAGAAGATCATGGGGCTCACAAACATCGAAAGGATTGTGATTGTGGGATTTTCCAAAAAAAATTTGGCTTCTTCTCCGCCAAGCAAGCCTTTGGAGTTTTAGAATTGGAACACCCCCACTTATATAAATATATAAAATAATTTTATATAAAAAATAATATACACACACACACATAGATATATAAAATAGTGGTGTATTGTACTACTAGCATTCTAAACTTTTCTCTTTCTCTTGTATCGAGAGAATGTTACTTCCTTTTTGGCCACCCACTCGTCAAATATCGTACCAAATCTTCCAAGTCGGCTTTCAACCTTATAATTTCCCGATTATTATCATTTCCTTCATTATTATTTACTCATGAAATATATAGCTCAAACAAGAAGCAAAAAAGGCATGTATAGTATTTTTAAATATAAATCTGTGGCTTTTTGTTTCCATACTTATATTTAATAAAAAGGAACTTTTCATATATTTCAATTCAGAAGTCTAATTATTAAGAATAATAAATAAATAAATGAATAAGAAATCACACTTAAATTAGTGTTTAAAATCTGTTTTTTGTTTTTGAAAAAACAAATCTACTATCATATTTGCAGTACTCATCTTCCTATGATTAAATTTATCTCCTCATTTCAATAATAATGATAGCATTGGAAATAAAGCATAGCTAACTATTTTGCACCGAAAAGATATGAATGGTTGGATAAGCTTGAAAGGGACAAGATGTTTTATTTAATTTAGCAAATTTAGAGTGAGAAAAAGCTATTGGTTGGGAGAAAGCATTATATATGGTTTGATGTATATATCAAACTTATAAATATTATTCCTATCGTTGTTCCCTTTCTGGTGGATGATGATAAATAGATAAAAATAAATCAAAATCCATAATTTTCTTCAGGTTATGTGTTGCTGTATCATAAATGATTGTCGTTTTAAACATTTAACATTATCCAAAAACCACGTATATATTTGGCCTTAAAATGAATATTCTATATTCAACATCTATGTCGGCATTTTATTATTGATGGATGACCAGTCCCATATCTTATAATCACAATAAGGAAAAAACCACAATTTAAGATTGTAAATTAAAATTTTTTGTTATAAATACTTTTTGCTGTAAGACTACCTTTAAAGACAAAGTAGATGATCATAGATTAAAAATAAAAAATAGTTTCGTAAAACAAAATTTTCAATCAAGTAAATAGTGTTATAGTGATTCAATTTCTTTTAAATATAATTAAGTGTTTGAATGATCTTGGGGATAGAAATAAACTTATGAGAGCTATCTTAATTTGAGTCTGACAATTCTTAGATAGCTATATGATATAAGATAATTAAATTAAAAAATGAGTATAAGAACAAAACTTAGACCATTCAAATAATCAAAATGACAATTTAGACCTCAAGCATTTCCTAAAAAAAATAAAAAATTGAAGCCGTAATAGAGTAGATGAAATGTTAGTTTGATATTCGGTAATTAAATTCAAATGATAGCAACAAATTCGAATAAAATAAAAATTCTAGTGCAAATAATACATAATTTAATATGATGGATGAAAAAAATTATGATGGATCTGGATTCTCTTAATTAAATATCAGCTGTTAAATTATGATGTAATGATATTGAAATCAATGTCGCTGTTTGATTTTTTAAAACAGTAAATTCGTTCCCTCGACACCATTAGATCACAATCTAATGGTAGATATCTATTAATGGACTGGGTTGAAAAAAATCCAAGTTCTAATATAATATATAGTATGAAATGTTATATCCCAACTTTGTTTCTTATAAGTATAATTGTTTTTATCTATCAGTTGATTCGTGAAAATGTAAATCCACTATGGCATAAACTTAGTGACCTTCAATTAATTATTATGTCTGCAAACTCAGGGATAGAACAGAAGACCACTAGTTATGTTTGAGTAGTGAATATCTAATTTATTCAAGCCTTTGGTAATTCTCATACACTTTTTTTGGCAAAACTCCTTATAAATGAATATATTTAAATATTTTATACTCATAAAATGAATAGATGGTTGAAGACTTAAAGCCGTGAAGAAGTGTTGAAAGAGGAAATGGTGAAGTAAAGGAAATGCGTGTTTTAAGAATTTAAAATGTAATTAAACACTAAAATTATTATTTGAGAAAATCAAAATGGCATTGGGTGTGTTTGGATGGACTTCTGAAAAAATGGCTTATATATAAGTCAAACTGAAAATAAGTCAGATTGCGTAATGAGATTTATGTTTGGATGGGTTGTTAAAAATATGACTTATAAGTCATAAGTCATATTGTATAATGAGATGTATGTTTGGATGGACTTTTGAAAAAGTAATTTATGTTTGGGTTAGTTGTGATTGGAAGTGCAAAATAAGTTAGAATTGTGGGGTCCACCTCCATAAGTGACTTATAAGTCATAAGTCATAAGTTGAAAAAAAGAACTTATACTTATTTTAACTTATAAGTCATAAGTCCTTATTATCTACAAGCCCAACCAAACATAGCAGATTTCTTTTTTCTCACTTTAAGTCATTTTTCAACAAAATAAGGACTTATTTCTTCATAAGTAGTCCAGCCAAACAAGTTGATTAATTTCTTTTTAACAAAACAAAGTGACATTATTGTTAAAGAACAGATTGGGGCGATGGGATGGGCTAAGACTTTTAGCTTGGAACAAACAATTGGTTGTGTAATAAATGAAGGCTACGAATATTAGAAAGTGATGACATTAATTTTTATGCTTCAACAAAAGCAAATATACCCTTGTTCTTGCCTTTCAAGCTGTTGATATCAAGTCATTTGCGAAAGCTGTGAGGTTCAAGGGCACCACCAATATAAATACTCTTCCCGTCTTTATTTAGAAGATACTGTAGATGGCATATTTTTTTTTTAATCCATGATATAAGAGGTAACATCTAAAAGTTAATAATGAATGTATGTTTTTTATTTCTACCTTTATATATTAAATGTAAGGAGGTGAGAGAAAATATATATAATAAATTATATAAGAGTAAAAATAAAAAAATTTATTAAATCTACCCATATTGAATGATTCTGACTTGTTTTATTGGTATATATATAAAGGTTGATTACTTTTTATAATATGGACAAAAAGGAGTAATTTAAAAAGATTACGGAAAACCTTAAACACATAATATGAAGGGTTAAATAAAACATTCATAAATAAAATTTAATGACATGTCCTATAAATGGGGTCAAATAAAACCTTATCTCCTCACCCTATAAATAGGATCAAAGAAGTGTATATTTATTTAATTATTTGGTCCAATCACTCCAAGGATTTATGTATCCATCCTTTGTGGTAAAAATAGTTTCCTTACAAAGAAAATGTATAAAGGATCATTGTTTGAGTTTATAAAGAGAAGAGAGGTGCTGATCTAATATAAACAAGATTTGAAGCAAATTAGACAAATAAAGGGTGTCCTAAATCATCATTCTCTGAACAAAGATTGCAGATATTCTCTTTGATAGCATATCAATCAATAAGACATCCTCCCATATTTGTATTTTGATAAGATAAAAGGCCAACCATATTCAGCGATAAGTGACAAAGCAGAAATACTTGCAGGAGGTATCCTTTGGACTTATTAAAAGAATAATGAGGTATCAAAATATATGTATTGAGGATTAACAAAAAAAAATGAAGTTTCTATAAATTATTTTTGAAATATTTTTTGTTAAAAAAATGATCTTACCTTCCTTGATTTGAAATATGAAAAATGAATTAACGAAATGAGTAATGACAAGAAGTAATAACTTTTATTAGTCAAATGACAATAATAATTAGTACAGTGGACAACACATTTTACAAAATTATTCCTTGATGAATATCAATGACATTATCAACTTTAAGTAGAAGAATATTACATTATGTGCCTTAGGTATAATAAACAGATGCATGTGTAACCTGCTCCCCTCAAAATTAATATTATTAAAAATGTCTCTTTGTGTCATCTACAATTAACTCCGTGCACCCGTCCCCAACATTTATTCATTTCTAAAATAATCTACAAAATTCTACGGTTGGACCTCGGAAATCTTTTCTCATTTTCCGGGAAATCCAAACTAGAAGGATCAAATTTAAAAGTAAGTAGAAGTCTCAGGACCAAATTTATATTTTTTTCCCCCTTTTCTCATTAGGCTCTCAGAGTCAGACTCAGGTTAGTTTCTGCTTTTCCCTATTTATTTATTTATTTTAATATTTTCCTCTTTCTTCGTCTTTGACTAGTTGTACTTTACACTCTCATTCTCTCTCTGCTGTCTCCTCTCTGCTCCCTTCGCCGTCGTCGAGACCTGCATTGCTCGCCGGGAAAAACTCCTGCAACCTCCATTCAGCTATAAACCACCGAAACATGTTCTAGAAGCTTCTTCTTTCCTTTCAAAGAACCGGGTTTTTTTTTTCTTCTTTCGGGTCCATGAGTTGAAGAAGTTCATGCTCTGAGCTGAAATTGTCAATGGGGTTTCTGGGTATGTGGTTTCCATCAGGAAGAATAGATCTACGGAGCTTCGTGCATTATTGAGAGTGGAGAAGAAGCTGGTTTTTGTTTATTGTTTAAGAGAAAAAAGGTGAGGTTTTTTTTTTTTTTTTTTGGTTGATGGTAGCGTAGGAAAGATGTTGGAATTGTTGCATATGATTACCGGACCTCCGTCCAACGATCAGAGATGGTGGTGGCGTTTCGGTGAATCTTTCACGTTGAATGGCAGATCTTGCTAGCCTCGGAAATGCCGGCTGTGACACAGAGCAGGTATCTTTCTATCTGTCTCTTTGGGTCATGAACTTAGTGTGAAACTTTATAATTTTTTGCTTTTGTTCTTGTAAATATTGCATCTTGCTTAGAGATTTTGTTGTTTGGGTTTGTCTCAAGACAATATAGTTATTGGGTTTCTTGTTGAAGGTACATTTCCTGGGCCAAAAGTATTGTGATCAGTGTGTATTCCGTTGTTTGGATACTGAGGGAAGTAGGAATTGCTGATGATTCTAGTTGGGAGACTGGAAGGGCAACGGCTGGAATGAAAATATGGAGGATCACTTTTTATTTTGAATGGAAATTGTAAACTTTCAAGCTGTTCTGTTTATAATGAAAGCCTGAATCATCTTGAATAAGAAGGCTTGATTGAATGATCTAATGCTTTGTCACTGCTTTTGAACATGGGGAGTCTCAAAAGATATGATTGGATTGACTATTTGTGTTTCAATGGGATGCTTCTGTGTGTATTGTGAGCAACATCGATTCTTAATTATTAATGGTTTATTCTTCAAGAGAATAGATGCCATTGGATGCCATTTTCTAATGATATAATTTCTCTGATTAATCTTTTTCCAATAAAAAGCTTGTGTATTCATTGCAATGTCAATTGGATGGTTCTTTTTGTTGATTACTCGTCTCACCTTTTTGATGAACATGCAACAATTGCATCTTTCAATATCTTGTGAATTATTTTCCTGTCATTCTGATCTTTCCTCTTGGTTTTCCATGTTACTTCTGCATTCTGCAGGCATTAATTCCTTTTGGAAAGGGGTGCCCAACTGCATAAATATGGTCAGAAAGGAAAGCCCAAGTCCTATCCCTTCAGGCTTTCCAATGTAAGCTGGCTCATAGCTGAAAGCTCTTGTTGGGATGGTGTTATTGAATGCTTAAATGTTCTACTTTATCAAGTGCCTTCTTGGACTATAATCAAGATAGCTACTCTTTTGTGCTTTCTGATATTGATGAGTGATGTGGTATGAGATGACTTTGTGTGTGTACTGTATTGCGGCCTCTGATAGGATTTTCTTAGATTTTGGGTGGGGGATACGTGTATGAATGTCCGAGTCATTACTGTGGGTGATATTTAGCGGATAACTTCATTGACAAGTTTCAGCGTCATTACCTTGATATAAGCAGCATTGGAAATTATGTCCCTATTTTACCATCAAGCGTTTGGTGTCACTGGAAGGGGTTTGTACTGTCTCTAGAATTTTATCTTATGTTATTCAAATGCCCCATCTTGTGTTGTTATTACTAGGTGATATTCATAAAATGTTCCATAGACTCATTCTTCATTATATTTATTTTCCCTCAATCTTCTGGCTGGCTGTTTTTCAATGGTATCTGAGTCCTGAGAAGGACTATCTGTCCTTTCCCCTTATTTATAACAGCAGAAAGCAGTCTATTGATTTGGTTGGTGATGGATTCTGAAGTTTTTTGTATCATTGCATAATTATCTAGTTTCTATTTTTGCTGCTTTCTATCATTACTAGAATTTTTCAGTTCTTTACAGATTAGCAAGGATAAAATTGATGCAGAAGTGTGGATTGCTGGCCTCAAAGCTCTGATATCTTCTGGCCAAGGTGGGCGGTCCAAAATTGATGGGTGTCTTTTTTTTTTCGATTGAGAGATGGTTGTCTTTATCTTGATGTAAATACAGTTGTGTGCAGTTCAATATCATTTGACTTGCGTCATGTTTCTTTTCCCAAGATTTATAAGCTAGGATCTTTTTCTCAGATATAATGGAGTGTTCCACCTTTTTCCTTAGGATTACACTCTCAGATGGTCAGGACAGAGAACTTACTACTTCTGTGATGATTGGAATAATGTATTGTTTCCATTAAGGAAAGATATTGCCTTTTATTTTCTGAATTAATTGCTGTTCTCTGAAAGGATGTATAGGACGGTTTGTCTGAAATCAAATGTTGGGCACTTGTGCAATTCTTTTGTCATGATTTTTGAGTAATTGATTGTTCTGATTAAGCTCTTTTAACTGTTATACAGTGATGTGAATTTTTGTGATTATAGATTGACTAGTTATTTAAAAGCTTGCCAAAGTACATGTATTTCTACTAGTGGCATTAGTCCGCTTATTGCTTCCATGTTGTAATAGATGGTGACCTAGATATAATTCTTTCTGGCTGAATTAATTTCAGGATAACAGGGACTTGACATCAAGTAGTCCGAGTGAAAGTTCAGTTAGTACACTAGATATTAAATCTCCTGATACTTCTGTGAATTCTAAATTCTAATCCTAATACTGCTTCAAAGTCCTTTTGACCAGTGAAGTCTGCGAATTATTCACCGTTAGGCCCTTCAAATATGCAAGCAAAAGGATCTAGTTCAGATGTTTTCAGAGTCAGTGTTTCAAGTGCCCCCAGTACATCAAGTCATGGATCTGCACCAGATGACTGTGATGCTCTGGGTGATGTATACATATGGGGGGAGGTTATCACTGAGAATGTTATGGGAGTTGGTGAAGATAAAGTTTTCAATCACTTCAGTCCAAGGGTAGATGTGCTTTTGCCCAGGCCACTGGAATCCAATGTAGTTTTAGACGTACATCATATAGCATGTGGTGTTAAACATGCTGCACTAGTCACAAGGCAAGGTGAGGTATTTACTTGGGGTGAAGAATCTGGAGGACGTCTAGGCCATGGTGTTGAGAAGAATGTAGTTCAACCTCGTCTAGTTGAAGCTCTGGCTTCTACAACTGTTGATTTTGTTGCTTGTGGGGAGTTTCACACCTGCGCTGTTACAATGGCTGGGGAACTATATTCTTGGGGTGATGGAACTCATAACGCTGGACTTCTTGGTCATGGAACTGATATAAGTCATTGGATACCCAAACGAATTTCAGGTCTACTAGATGGACTTCAAGTTGCATTTGTCACCTGTGGTCCATGGCACACAGCCTTGATAACTTCAATTGGGCAACTCTTCACATTTGGTGATGGAACATTTGGAGTCCTGGGTCATGGAGATAGGGAGAATGTTTCATATCCTAGAGAAGTACAATCATTGTCAGGGTTAAGAACAATAACTGTTGCTTGTGGAGTGTGGCATACTGCAGCTGTGGTTGAGGTTATTGTGACACAATCCAGTGCAAGTGTATCATCTGGTAAATTGTTTACTTGGGGTGATGGAGACAAAAATCGCCTTGGACATGGAGATAAGGAGGCCCGGCTTGAACCAACTTGTGTGCCTTTGCTCATTGATCACAATTTCTATAAGATTGCTTGTGGTCACAGTTTGACAGTTGGCCTCACAACTTCAGGGCGTGTTTTTACAATGGGAAGCACTGTTTATGGTCAGCTTGGCAATCCACAGTCTGATGGAAAGCTTCCCTGCTTGGTCGAAGACAATCTTTCCGAAGAATTCGTTGAAGAAATTGCTTGTGGTGCATATCATGTTGCCGTTTTGACATCAAAAAATGAAGTTTTTACGTGGGGGAAGGGTGCTAATGGAAGGTTGGGTCATGGGGATGTTGAAGATCGAAAAGCCCCAACTTTGGTTGAAGCTTTGAAAGATAGACATGTTAAAAATATTGCGTGTGGTTCAAACTACTCTGCTGCCATATGCCTTCATAAATGGGTATCGGGTGCTGAGCAGTCTCAGTGCTCTACTTGTAGGCAGCCATTTGGTTTCACTAGAAAGAGGCACAACTGTTATAATTGTGGGCTTGTGCATTGCCACTCATGCAGTTCAAGAAAGGCATTGAGAGCAGCTCTGGCTCCTAACCCTGGAAAGCCATATCGTGTTTGTGATTCTTGTTTTGTAAAATTGACCAAGGTGGCAGAAGCTGGCATTAATAATAGAAGGAATGCCATGCCTCGTTTGTCTGGCGAAAACAAGGACAGGTTAGACAAATCTGAGATCAGGTTGGCCAAGTCACCAGTTCCTTCTAATGTGGATTTGATAAAGCTGCTAGATAGCAAGGCAGCTAGACAAGGGAAGAAGACTGATACATTCTCTTTGGCTCCTACCTCACAAGCCCCTTTGCTGCAACTGAAAGATGTTGTGTTGTCTACTGCTGTTGAAATGAGACGTACAACTCCAAGGCCAGTTCTGACATCATCAGCGGTAAGCTCCAGGTCTGTGTCCCCTTTTTCTAGAAAACCTAGTCCGCCTCGTTCAGCTACACCTGTTCCAACGACATCAGGACTTTCTTTCTCGAAAAGTATAAATGATAGTCTGAAGAAAACCAACGAACTTCTAAATCATGAAGTGCTGAAGTTACGCACTCAGGTATGTAATGCCTCCCCTGTGTGGAATTAAATATCTGCTCCCATTCCAAAAGTTTTTGCCCTCCTTTGATTTGATCCTGCTAAATGCTGGACTGAAGAAGCACTATTTTATCCAGTGTCCAGAAAAATTGATTCCCACTGTGCAAGATTATATTCCATCTCTGCTTCTATATCTATAGTATCAAAATGAAGCTAACGTAAATCTGGTTAGGTTGAGAGCCTCAGAAAAAGGTGTGATTTACAAGAATTAGAGCTTCAAAGGGCAGAAAAGAGAACTCAGGAAGCTATGGCAGTGGCTGCTGAGGAATCTGCTAAATCTAAAGCTGCAAAAGAAGTTATAAAGTCACTTACAGTACAGGTTAGGTTCTGCTTAATATATTTATGCTGGAATCGAGCCAGCCATCTAGCTTGGAAGGGGTTGAATTTTTTGCGTGATGCTTTACTTTTATAGCTTAATGCATGCCTTGTTATGAATTTGTCGTGGATTTCTTCTTAGAAAATGAATGTGCAGATTAGATTTCTATGAAATTGGGCTCCATGATATACAAATTACTCATGGTCACAAGATTTTAGAAATTTTCTTCATATTATTGCATGGTATTTTATTTTTTCATTTTTATTTATTTTCACCTCCTTTTTCTCATTTAGTACATTATAAGCTAAAGTGCACTAAATTTTCTTGAATTTTGAATCAACAAGTTTTATCCCACTAGGTGAAGTCAATTACATGGATCACACAACACCATTTTCTTGAATTTTGAACTATGCACGTGTAATCCTTTGAACTTATAAAGCTTGATCATGTGTCCTTGTACTTTTAAAGTTCTGAAAGTAATTGTTGTCATTAGTAAATTTGTCATACCTGCCTTTTTACTGTTATGAAATTATTGGTGTTTTACTGATTTCTCTTTTAAATTATCCCAGCTTAAAAATCTGGCTGAGAGGCTACCACCAGGAGCTTATGAAACTGACAGCATCCGGCCAGCTTACGTGCCAAATGGTTCGGAGCCAAATGGCATTCACTATCCTGGCACAAATGGGGAGGGACATACCAGAGCAGAGTCAATCAGTGGATCTAGCCTTGCCTCCTTTGCTTTCGAATCTTCTCTATTCAATAAAACTGAGGTCACAGGAACTTATGCAACCAATCCTTACCAGCAAAGCCGGGTGCCTGGACCTTCCAATGGGACAAATGAATACCCAAATGTTGTCCTTGCCAATGGTGGTTTGTTTCAGGCAACTAGCAGTAGCATATTAGATATGGCTGATGGCAGGAATTCTGGGCTTCTCCAAGATGGCGAGAGTGGTTCAAGATCAAGGAGCGCTGTACTGGCTGCCAATAGTAATCAAGTTGAGGCAGAATGGATTGAACAGTATGAACCTGGGGTGTATATAACACTGACGGCCTTAAGTGATGGATCAAGAGATCTAAAACGAGTGCGCTTCAGGTATTATATAAAGTATCATTCACACCTCCAGCTTTTGTATACTTGTTATACGGCTGCCAACTATGGAAAACCACTGATAATTGACCTGTGATAAAATCAGTGGGGCCATAAAGATTGGAATTAATACGTGGGATTAGACATATGTAATATAAACTGCATGTAACACTATCACTGAATATTTCATTGACTCATAAAACAATCTTTCTTTACATGCCATTGTTCATATCAAGAATCTATTGGCAATTACCTGAAAAGCCAAAGTTCATACGGACATGTCTGTGTGCACACGTGAGCCTCATATATGATCAGCTTACCTTGGAACTGAAAGCCTTGAAAGTTTCTCAATATTGTCACTTTATTGTATAGCTAACCTGCGGTGGTAATTAATATGCAGTCGACGAAGATTTGGAGAGCACCAAGCAGAGACTTGGTGGTCCGAGAATCGTGAGAAGGTATATGACAGGTACAATGTCCGTAGCAGCACTGAGAAGTCTTCGAGCCAAGCAGCTCGTGGCACAGAAGGTGCCATTTCAGCTGTTTCATAATCCTAAGAAAAGTTGTAGACACAGGGTTGTTCTCCGTCAACACATTTTGTTAAAGTAAAGCGTACATCCCTTTTCAGGTTTTTTTTACTCTATCTTTTCCCCCTTTCTTTGTCCTTTTGCCTTTGGTCCTTTTCTCTTAAATTAGCTATCTTCCATTTCATTTGGGTGCATTCCCTTCACATATCTGTTGTAATCTAGTGTATATATAGAAAAATATATATAAATAGAGATAATCTTTGGCAAAGAATCTTCTATCCCCGTGTCTTTCAGAGAACTTTTCTACATGCTTTTTTTTCTCTTTGAAAAAAAGTCTTCAACACCATGTCCCCCCCACCAATTGTATACTAATGCATTAAATTGCCCCTTTAGTGAGATGAAATTTAAAATCCTTCTCAAACTCCTCTAAGACATGTGAGCTCGTCATTGATTCTTGCTCTCATTTTATTTTATTTGCCTGTTAGCTATATATCATGTACATGAACAAGGATCTCATTTATGAAAAGTGCGGCCAATAAACTGATATAGTAGCTCGCATGGGACCAGTTTTGTGCTTAATTTGAGGGTCTCAGTCTCTATTCAGTCCTTTTTCAGCTTTATTTACTCTGCTTCTCAGATTTTGAGGTTTTCTTCATTTAAGAAAGAGTGGGGCCATCTAATGAGAGAGGGGGGCCGATAAATAAATGGTCAAGGTTGGCGTCAAAAGCTCTCAAATACATTAATGAGTTTCTCAAAGAGAAGACATGAAGCAACACAACAAAATGTCTTCGGCAGTTCAATTTATTTAATATAAACTCAGTTTCTTTCTCATGTCTTTGCTAAACATGGGGATACTGAAAACTAATCCAAAAGATAAGAAAAGTCCTCAATGAGTCCTGATTGTCATATTAGTTTTTGACTTGCATAGTTGGACGGCAATAAAAAGAGAAAGTGTGGGTGAAAAATAGGTAGCAAATTATAACTACGTCAAATTGTGTTTGGTGATACACTGATATCTCCATTTAGAAATATACTAAAAGGTAAGTTTAAGAAAGAGAATAATAACAAAGGCCAAAAAAGAAGAAGAAGAAGGAGAATAATATACAGTTTATGATTACTAATGAAGTATATCGCATTTGTTTTCGCCAATTTTTTTTCTAAATATGTCATACATTTATTTTGTAACGCGGATAAATTGAACCTCTGCATGTAATTATTTCAGGATTAGTTTTTAGTTGGTTGTGTTTTATTTATTTGTGTCATTGGCCAGTTATATCCTAATGCATATGATAAAATCTAAGTAAGATATCGCAATGCAGCAATCGTGATAGTTTATGAATTTATGGATATGCAATTGATAAATGTAACAGAGGCGTAAATATCTAAAATAAAGAAAATTAAAGAATTGGCAAACAAAAAAAAACATAAATAAATCAAGAAAAGTAAGCAAGGGGGAAAAATCAAACATCTTGAAATTTTATTTGATGTTTTACTTGTGTTATCACTAGCTTACCACTATGTAAATTATACATGAAAAATCATTACTCTTATGCAAGTCTTGTACTCCTCCTGGACCTATCACCTGATTTGACAATTGATTTTAGTCTTGAGTATAAAGACCTATTTTTCATAGTTATCAATATTTTCCTAATTTTTTTTATTAATACTCCTTTAACAATAATTAAATAAAAAATTAAGAAAGATTATTAGCATATTTTTAAAAAAATCATATTAACTAATATTATTAATATAATCAAGTTATGAAAATATGTCTTACATAAGAGGATATCTTATATAGGTCTCTCAACATTGCATGCAACTTTAACTATAACACTTACAATATGCATGGTGTTTAAGGAACCACGAAATTCTTGCATTGTCACTCACATGTTCCCCAAATTGAAGAGCAAAATGAGATGAGCCTCAAATTTCAAAGTAAAATTCTCATGCCTGTTGAAACTAGGAGAGGACCTTGTTTGTTTAACCAAACCCACTTGAATTTCCCTCCTTTTAATTAAACCCAAAACTTCAGTTCACCCACCTTTTGACTTGACGAAATGCCCTTGAAAATGACCTGTCAAATGGGTCTCACATGGCCTCAAATTAAGCTTAATTTACTCGAATTCAATGCATGACACAAGAAACACTACAAATATGTCATTTTGACGTGATAACTAAATTTTATTATCAATCTGCAATATATATGTGTGTGTTTCCACAAAAGAATGTGCAAATAATTTTATAACTTGATTTAATACATAATTGTTATCGGTTGTTGCGAGTATGATGTGAATGTAAGAAGCGGGTTTCAAAAAAATTTTATTCATCTTTTTATATTACTGAAAAATTAAAGGTAAAATTAATTACATGTCTAATGGAAGGAACTTAATTAATATGGGGTCCTGCGAAATCATATAATTAATTTAAGATCCCACAAAGTTGTAATAAACTGGTCAAAAGTTGTTATTGACCAAGAGTTTAAAAAATGTGATCTCCAGGTCAAAAATTATTATTGTCAATACCAAAAGTTGTTATTGTGCTAATTTGGTTATTAAAAACTTTTGATAGAAGAATAACAACTTTTGGCCTCATAATCACTAACAACTTTTGACCAAACGATGACAACTTTTAATCTTGACGATAACAATTTTTGGCATGATGTTCACAACTTTATGGCAGATATCTCAGATTAATTACGCAATTTTATGGGACATCATCTTAATTAAATTCTTTGACCTATAATTAATCTTCCCCAAAATCAATCTTTCGAGATGCAAATGCACTTGATTAATTTCATTCAAACCAATATAATAAAAAGTACAGGAGAGTCGCATTTAATAATTTTGAACTGATGAAGACAAGGAAAAGGACAAATTGGAACTTAGAGAAGAAGTTGAAGCAATATAGCTGTAAAAATAATAGTGTAGGGTATTAGGATTTAGAATATATTTATATGTATATATATAATAAAACATCAATGGTCGTACGCATCTTTTTGATACATATATAATCAAATCAAATCAAAATGCAACTTTCAGACGATTCACACGTCACTCCCCAAAATTTCATGACCAAGTATGGTCATTCATAGCAACAGTTATAATCCCTTTATTTAAGATTTAGTGCGCATTCAATTGAGTTTCAAGAATACTTCAAAAAACACTCACCACAATTCCAGTAATACATGTATATGTGTGTGTAACTCGCCCTCATAATCATAGATCAAGTCAAATTGACTAATAATTAAACCAAAGTTTCATGATCGATCAGTTCATGTCAAAGTTAGTATATTGTTTGTATCTACCAACCGAAACCGAAAACTTACAATTGCAAGAAGCCAAGAACTAAAGAAGCTTCAACAGAGTATATATACGTATATATATGGCTGGACATTTTTGCAGGGTTGTTCTATTATATATTTATATATATATATATATCACATTAATAATTAATCATGATCTCTTTGCTTTCAAGTACACGAGCTTTAATCTCTAAGTAAAGCCAAAAAAATTACACATTTGATTTTGAAATTTCATAACCCTGAACAAAAGGCTTCTATTACAAGTATACTAAAGGGACCTAGTTGCATATAATCCTTTCAAGACTTGAACAGCTTCTTCTTCTAAAACTGTCTAACTTAGCAAGGACCTAAAAAAAGTCCCAACAAAAGGATAAAACCAAAGAGATATATAACTAATTAAAAAAGGAGAAAAATAAATAAAGGAACATATACATTACCCATATCTGCAGCTATCTTCTTGATAAGCTACGATATATATATATATATCTTTATGGAGTTCTCTTTGAACTTTGTATTCCAATGCTGTTGTGTTCCCTTGACGGAGCTGAAGGAGGAATAGGCACTCCTTTAGGCAAGAAGCCAAAGAAGTTGTGAGATTCATGAGACTTTGGCTGTACTTTGAAAACCTGTGTGTGTCTTGATGACTCACAACTATTCCCAGCCAACCATACCAGAAAAAATGAAAGCATGAGAAAGACACAGAGATGCTTTCTTCTTCCCATTGATTTTTACCAAACTAATTAAGAAAGCTTCTCTTTTATTTATGGAAAGAGAGAAGAACCCCAGAATAATATTATGGAGAGAGAGAGAGAGAAGGAAAGAAGAGAGAGAGAGAGAGAGAGAGAGAGAGAGAGAGAGAGAGTTTTTTGTTATATGAGAGAAGTTGATGGAGAGAGACCGGTATGTAGGTTTGTGAATTGTGATACGTATGTGTGTGTGTGTGTGTGTGTATGGTGCAAACTAGAATATATATATATATATATATAGATAAGGAGATTTAATTTCTGATATGCTTAATAAATGAAACAAAGGAATTTGTAGTGTTGGTAAGGATCTGCTCTAAAGAATGGCTTGTAAATGAAGAATTCCATGAAAGAATGAACGCAGTACAGCATTGATGAGTGGAACGTGGGAAGGAGAGGAGAATTTTAAGATATTAGACTGAGTCCATTAGAAATAAATATATTTTATTCTTTGATTGATTATATGACTTTTTAAAATTGCATATGTAGAAAATTATCAAATGGACTTTGTCAGCCAAATGACGTGGGTCAAACCATCAATTAAATATAAGCAGCGATATAGAGTTTTTGTGAAATTTTTGCATATTTTTGTCTGTTGACTAATTTTAGATATCTTAAGATAAATTATGGGTAGGAATAATGTAAAGTAAATGCAATATGAGCTTACCTTGCATGTTCACTTGAAATCGTATTTACTTAAAAGTTAACACAAGATATGCTTGGTTGATAATATAATTTATACCCTAAATTAAATCTAGATTACCTTACTTTATAATAAAAGCCCCTGAAATAAATTATTTTTTGTAAAATAAGAAAAAGTTATACCTAATTAACATGATGACAATGATTTATTTTTTAAAATTAATGACATTGAAATTATGCTAATTAAGTTTGAGTTCACGTTAAATTCTAACATGATATTATAGTTTCATTTCTAAAAGTAACAAGTTTAGCTTTTTTATAGTGTTCATATATAATTGAAGAAGATTTAAATAATTTTTCTGAAGAAGAAACAATGAGTGAAATCCTACCAAATCTGAATATATCATTGTAAGTTCTATGATAAATATTGGTTTATTCATAAATTATAAACATTATGATTTGTTTGCAGTGACATAAAAAGGTGTCTAATTAGGCAAAAAATGACTCATGCTTATTAATTTGTCCTGCTTCGTTTTTTTTTTTTTTTTTTATGAAAAGTCCTGCTTCGTATTAGTTAAAAGCTAATATAGTTTATTTTTTTGTAAGACCAAGAGTTTCTTTCACCAACACACAAAGACTCCTCTCTTCTGAAATAAAGATGATACAGGGTTAAATTTTGGTCCGAAAGTTTTCACTTAAAACTGATTTTGCCCCGAAAGTTTTTTTAATTTAAAATTTCCATAGAAGTTTCAAAATGTAATAATATCACCCTATTTCATTAATAAACTCATATTGAATATTAAAAAGTTGATGTTAACAGTCAATATTTTAAATGTTATGTCAAAATTGCTCTATTTTAATACTTTTAAAGAAAAATTAGATCAAAAATTGCTTTCGCAGTAAAATTGGTCCTGAGTTAAAACTTCCAAGGTAAAATAAACCCATAACCCAAGATAATAAAAGACTAAACTAATACAAAATTAATGTAAATTGTTTTTCCTAAGACTGGGAGTTTCTTTCACCAATAAAGTATTAATGTTTCTCAAAATACTTAGGTAAAAGATAAATCCATTAGGGAATCGCATTCCATACTCATTACAAAGATGAACAATTGGTTTCTCATTTCAATCTGTACAGTTTAGATTTATTTTAACGGTATATATTCATTTTAATTTATTTTAACGTTTTTAATAAATGTTTATTTTAATAGATACAAAATCAAAAATAAAGTTAATCTTATAACTGTTATTTGTTAAAATAAACTAAATTTGTCTTTGAAAAAATAGTCATTTAAAAACTTTAAATCTGAGCCATCCATATCAAATTTTGGATGGTCCTTATTTCATTCTAACGATGAGAAATGCTTTTTATCTCTGCGATAAACATTGAAAAAGAGGATATAAGTTCAAATCATGAAAAACGTTCTTGTCAAAAAAAATACTAGAAATTCTTTACACTTTAAGTCTCGAAAGATCATATATTTGATCAAATTAAGAAAACACACAAATCCCTACTAATTAAGTTTACTCCATACATAAATCTAATCGATTAATTTGAAAAGGAGGTTAGCAACATTATCTCAAAATATATGTGTGAAATGGATATTTGAAGCAGGATGTGAAGGTACGAATGTAGGGAAAATGAATGAAAGATCATGTGGTTAAAGATATGGATGTTGGCAGAGGGAGGGAGGGCGTAGAGGGAGGGAGGGCGTATTAAATGAAACAACGTGAAGAAATATTTATTTTGTCCATTTCATTATTTGTTCGTTAGAGACTAACATCATCCCTTTTCACAGGAAACCCCTTTAACAACTCAACGGGTCTTCAGGAGACTTGTTTTTTACTTTCTGCCCAAAAGGGTATGGCCATTTTTAATTAAAAAATTGAAAAAACATAATATGGTCATTGAGTTTTACAATTATTTTAAAGAAATTTTAAGATCAACTACCTTAACGTTCTTAAACTGTATTTTTTGTCGTGTAGTTTGAGTTTTATTAAAGCTACATAAACATTTTTAGTTTTTTGAAATATAAAAATATCCCCTCTAGAAAGATAAAATTGCCACACACTTTAGTTTACTTTTAAGTTTAATTTACAGTTAAAGTACCCACCTTAATATAATTAAATAGTCTTAAAAAATAATTATAGACCATTTTGATAAAAATAAGAATAAGATTATATTGAGCCATATGTGTACTAATACCATTCTTTTAAGGAGGAGGCTAATATATATTTATATATATATATATATATATTACTTTGAAAGAGTATTAGATGGTATGCTTATGTAATTTCTAATAAAATTCTAGTGAAATCTATAAGAATTATTTTTAATATTTTTGTTAATATAATCTTGAACAAATGGGAATATGATATTGGATTTTGAAGATGGCAAGAAATACACAAGAGGAGGGTGAATTGTGTATCTCAAATTTTTGCACTAAAAGAATAATGACATAGAATTTATACTGGTTCAGTCTAACTCTACATATGTCCAGTTCTCCAACTTTGTAGAAATCCACTAGTGACTCAGGATTAAAACAGATTCCTAAACACCTTTACAACTTAGAGAATTTCCTCAGTAAGATCTCACTATCTCACCAAATTCTTTCCCCTTACACTTTGTAAGATTACAACCCATTCCTTAGAATCTCACTATTCTAAGGAAATCACACAGTAAAAATAGAAATACAAGTTCACAGCTTGCTAACGCAGTTGAGCTGATAAGTTACAGTTGGAAGAACGAATGAGAGAACTCAGAAAAACTTGGATTGAATGCTGTTTGAGTAGGTTGTTAGATAGCACTTAATTCTCTACCTTCCAAGTTTTAAACGTTAAAGCTTTTATAGTGTGTTAGAGAAATTTGCTCGTTTGAAGCTTCTGAGTTACCTGTTGTGAGAGTGAGATGATCTGGAGTGTTAAAGTGGATTTAGCCATTGTAATTAATGCTCCAGAGTTTGTTTATGTATTGTGTTGCCTCTCTCTTGCAGAATTAAGTCTTTATCCACTGTAACGGCCTTCTGTGTTTTCTCTGTTTCTGAGTTTTGCTTGGCTTCTGTGTCCAACGGAACTTTCCTGAAATAGGCCATGTAAAAACTCCAGAAATGTAAAGTTAGCTAAGCATGAGAAGAATATTGATTTTGAAATTCTTGTCCAACAATCGATGGCTTTATAGCCAATCGATTGTTTTCCAAGCCTACCAATCGGTTGCATTTAGATTGCTTCAAATTGTTCCTATAACACTTCGATGGAAATGTTAGATATCGAATAAAAACAAGGTGCAGCAATCGATTAGTGCTTTGGTTGCCAAATTTCTTTTAGGTCAAATAACAATTGATTAGGAATAGTGTTTATCAATTGATGATGATCAATCGATTGTCCATAGAAGCAACCGATTGTACTCTGCCTGAATCACTTTGAAAAATTAGGATGACACTTGATTAAAAATATTGTTAATCGATTATAGCAAGTAACATTCGATTGAAACTTCGTCAATTGATATCCAATCAATTGTGCATATAGAAGTTCAATCTATTGATAAACGTCTATCGATTGTTCTTAACTTAGTTCTTAAAAGTTGTTCTAAAACATTTTCTAAGTTAAGATATTTTTAATTTTCATAGTCTAAGTTATGTTTAGTTATCATCAAAATCATAAGATTCATCAGGTTTTAGTTCCAACCATTTCATATGTTGCACATAATCTTAATAAAAAACGAATCATATTATATTTTAAAAGTGTTTATATATTTCTAAAGCTCATCTGCATAGTGTTCATCCCCTGGTTCAACTAATTTAGTTTAATGGATTATGCATTGGTACTTCTGTATTAGATATCATGCAAAATCTATGGTTTTGTGTTGTTTTTGCTAGGGAATGGTGCATAGGTTCTGGCAATTATTATGTATTATGTATGATGTGTGTCATTTGTTTTTATATGTACTTATTGCACTTATCTCTTGTGTTTTAATGTAAAGTTGATCTTTTATAAAATAAAAGTGTTTATATATTAATTAGGTTGCCCTTGTAAAAATTGCATGTTGGATTCAAAATGGTCATGACATATATATGCAACTTAAGAATATACAATGGCATTGCAAATTGTTCTCTGGATATTATATCAAGCTCTGTACGAAGAAACATACCATATTATATTCACACTTGTCATAAATATAAAATATATTATAGATGAATTTAAAATATAACTATATAAATATAATATGTGGGGAGCAGATGAAAGTGGGGAGCGTTGTGTGGTTAGGTGAGGTTGTGGGGCAATACAGAAATTAATGGCCGACTTAATTAATAGGAACTCCGACTCTCTAACTCATAGATATGCTAAGTCTCATGGTAACATGGAAATGTCCCTCCTTTGCTTTATCTTCTGAGTTAATTTCATACCACTTTGTTACTTATTATAAGTCCACCCTAACTACTTCTCACATACCAAATAATGGAAGTTATAGCATTAAATATGAATTATTTTTTAAAAAAAAATATTTAACTTTACCCTTATTTAAGAATGGGTGTTAAAATAATATTTTATGTATTATAAACATTCTCTCATATTTCCTATTTCCAACATAGAGGTAAAATGGTCACAGTAGCATTAATTGATCCCAAACTGGACTTATATTTTGGAACAAAAAATTTGTAGTAGTTGAACTTATAATAGGAACAGAATGGTACCCGCCTTTCAATCGTCTAATATAATAATACAAATGTCTCTCATTTCTTGCCTCTATCTAACGTGTAAACTATTTTCCCAAAACTTGCTTATTACCATGTATCAATTCGGGTTGGGTTTCCTTAATCATCATTTTCTCTCATCATCCCTCATCATCACATCACCATCATTTTATGGACATAATTAGCGGTTCAGATATAATAATAAGTAAATTAGGATAAATACTATATAAAAATAAATAAATTTAAACTACTAAGATTTATCAGAATGGTTTACTACAGAATGATCTTATAAAATAATAAAAATGATAGTGTTCAAAATTATTAAATCTTAACCATTCATTAGTTAATCTGATGGTGGTGATGTGATGATGAGGGATGATAAGAGAAAATGAAGATGAGGGAAACTCAACCCGTATCAATTCTGGCCAAAAATATAATCAGCCAACTTCTTGATTTCAATTTCTCTTCTTATCAATGCCCGTCTAATATGCCTAAAATATAGTGAGTACTTCGGGTTGAGTTGTATTATTAAACTGAAATATCTTTCTAGCAGGACTTAACATTCTAAACTATTTTTTTATGTATTCAACTTTATAAAATATTTTTTTTAAAAATAGAATCCAATAGGCTAAAATAATTTTGTATGTGATTTTTTCCTTAGTATTTTTCTCAACAATTATGGGCGCTTTACTTGCGATATTAAATGTATTGAAAAAAAAGACTTTGGAGAGTTGAATATACACTAAAAATTACTTTATGATATAATGAGCTACTAGAAAAATATTTTAGAATGTTTGACATTCATTAAAAATCAGTTTATGATGTTGAAAGCTACTAAAAATATACTTTAAGATGTTGGATGATCTTTAACCTACCCAATATTTTATCTAGCCAAAATTTTTTCATCTAATGTAAATAAAAGAATTTTAACTTGATAAATAATTGAATCAATTCCAATACCATTTACAAACTAGTGTTGGGTCATTTGTAACTTGGTAAAATATAAACAAGGTTCTCCCTTTTATGAGCTTACATTCTCACAATTTGAAAAAATACGTTGTTAGTAAAGTTGGATATCAGTAAATTTGAATAAAAAAACAGAATAATTTGCAAGTAGAGAGTTCCAATGTGGGACTTAACTATATTTTTCATGAAGCTATTATTATTATTATTCCCTGATGTCATTAATGTAGAGCTTATATGATATTGGTTTTAAATATATTACATATTTCCAATTTTTGTCATTTTTTCAAGATTACCCATGTCCCTATCAAAAATAGTCATGTAAACAAGTGAGGGAGGGAATTAATGAAGATAAATATAGCACTTTAGAAAAAACATATCATAGTACTAGTAACTAACTACCCCTCTATTCCTTATTATAATATAAGTCCAATTACCAAAAAAACTTTGTTCCTAAATATAAGTTAACTTAGAAATTATTAATGATAGTTTTCTAACTTTAACTTTATTTAATTCTTGTTTAGAAGAGAGAAAGATGTGAAAATAATTTATAAATGCAGTGAGGAAAGTTTTGAATAAGGATGGTCTTGGAAAATTTCATCAATCTAAGACATATTTAATGATCTAACTAACAATTATTGGTAGGTATATGAAAATTAGTTAAAGTAGACTTATAATAACCAACAGAGTGGTACAGTCTAACATTTTTAAGCTAATCATACAGGGTGAATCTATCATACGCTTTGCACTGGAAGGAGTATTATCTTTCTAATATTTCCCCTTTTGGTAAGAATATAAGTAAACACAAAAGATATACTCACAGCAGTTTCATTATGGATAACTAATAACTGTCATGTGACGAAGCAAAGACGACCTTCGATAAGCGCATGTGTGAGGAGTGAGAAACGAAAGGATTTGGAATGGGGTGGGCGAAGGGCAGTGAATACTGAAAGGGTTTGAATAAGGGCCCTCTTGCAGTTAAGAAGAGAGAGAGGGAGAGAGACAAAGAGACAGAGATTGGGGACAGATTGAAGAAGAGTGAGAGGATTGGATTGTGTTGTATTAAATGCCTTTCTAGGTTTTGTTGTTGCATGCAATAGCTTCTTCCCCTTTAGGGCCCTGCATCACTGTCTATACAAAAATCACAATCAAACTACTGTATGTTTATCAAACATTTCTTGACAATGAAATTAACTATGCTTAGTCTAATAATTAGTCTTGCAAAATACTATCTGGCAAAAAAAAAAAAAAGAAAAAAAGAAAAAAAAAAGAAAAGAAAAGAAGAAAAAAAGTGTTTAAAAATCCATGCTATTGATTTGCATGTAATTCAGTAAATTCGGTATAATGTTAAAAATATTAAGGAAAAAAGTTGGGGAGGGAGTATATTTTGTCTTGATGGATTTGTTTCACATATAACAAATCAATCAATTAACTCAATACAATTTAGTTTCCTATAATTTTGGTTTAGTTATAACTTATAACCCAATCTTTAAATTTAGGATCTTCTTTATGAAAGAGCGGAGAAATTTTTAAATGAACCTGATTCGTCACGTCATTTGTAGTTCCATCAATCACAATCAAACATGTAGAATATGACGTAAAATATTATGATATGTATAGGTACCAAAAACAATTAACTGTTAGATAAATTCATCTTTTTAACTTGTAAAATTAAGAAAACACAGAATAAATTTTTTATTTGATAAGTAATTTTTTATGGTGCTTACTCAAATTATAATATCCACATCATATCCTACGTGTTTACTTGTGATTAGAGGAGACCACAAATGACGTGGCGAACCAGGCTCACCTAAAAATTTCTCGAAAGGGAAAGGGAGAGGGTAGAAGCCTCCAGTTGCACAGAATTGGAGTTGAAGTTGTGAGTTACAACAAAATCAAACAATAAAGACTAAATAAATAGATTTTCCCCCCAAAAGAATCGCATTCTTATATTTAGGCTCACTGAAAATAAGATAATGTAGTGAACAAATGATAATTTTCTTATAATGCATTTTTGCTAGTGCATCTATACTAGGCCCAATTAACAAATACTCTCTCTAACTTTAGGTATGATTTATTTGAAAAGTTTATCTTAGTATTTAGCGTATGATTTATTTTTAATTTTTATCAGTATTTTTTAAAATTACCTCTATTGACACTTTCTCAATAATAATTAAGCAAGGGGGGGAGAGGAGGGGATTGGTTAAGAAAGATGATTATGTTGTTTTAAAAAATGAAACATATTAGGGGGAGTATGTTATCAATATCTGGCAAAATCATAGATATATATATATATATATAAATAGATATAATTTGTAAGTATCTTGACAAATATTTTTCAGTTGTAACGTTTACCCCAACTTTCATCAGCCCAGCAATTCACTGCATGAAGATGAGATTGTGAGCACGAAACAGAACTGGGTCAGTAGTTGAGGCTAATGGGCTAGCAGCCCAATATACAACAGGGTCAATAGTACAACCTTGCCCCAACTATTTTTTCCCCCATTTCTTTTGTAAAAAAAGTTCAAATTCTAATGCCACCACCTATTGTGAATGGATGTTCAAATTTCTATTATTAGGAGAAGAGGTGATCATATTTAGTACATAACAATACGTCCAACGTAATTATTTTCAATAGAATGATATTTGTGCATTAATTAGGAATAAAATTCCTAAGGCTGAGAAGGTTATCCCTTTTTAATTTTTGAAAATATTATCATCCATGACTTGCATTACTGATAAGGATCCACATTTAACATTTCCCCAATAATATATATCAATTAAGTTAAAAAAACCATATGAAGATCACATATACATTATTAATATTTTTTTATTACTTAAAATTTGGTTGACAAAATGATCTTAAACAAGCAAGATGAGTTCTATAGCCATAATGTCCCATTATATCACAGTTTCGTATGATTTTATTTTCCTCTATTTGGAATATTTTGCAGTGTTTTTTTGGCCAGATACTTGTAGGATCATGAAGGCATGAAAGAGTTGTTAAATATGTGTATATATATAGAAGTTATAAAGCATGTTACTAAGTTAACCACACAAGTTATGTATTGCCATTCACTCGAAACACTTGGATGGATGATATATAAAGTTTTACAATTATACAATTGAACAATTTTATAGTTTAGTAAAAAAAAATTTATAAATATATTACATATAAAAAAGATAATTAACAGTACAATAAGTGTAAAAGACCACAAAAGTCTAGGAGACCACAAACCTAAAATGCCTATGTATAATACTAAAACAATCCTAAAAAAATTATATGAGCAGACGCAAACAAAGAGATTTGCTTTTGCAACGCCCTTTGAATCTAGGATCCTAGACTTTGGAGGCATAATTAGGAATGCTTCTAACGAATGGGTATGTGGATATAGTTGCAAGCTTACGAATGTGCCATCTACCATTGCCGAGTTGTTAGGAATTATACAGGGTCTTGACATCTGCCACAGCAAACACATTGATAAAATCCAAGTGCTCACGGATTCGGTGGAAGCTATAAACTTAATACAACGAGGGTGTAACTTGGAGCATCCTTACAAGGACGTTGTGGACGATGCAAGGAATTGGATTCACAAAAGCTGGGTTGTGAAACTGACACATACAGACAGGGAGCATTTGAAGGAGGCAGACTACCTAGCCAAATTGTCACACCGCCTGACAAGCCCATGTACTATTTTTGAACACCCCCCCACTCATATGAGAGGGGAGTCAAATGTTGCTGTATCAACTTAGAAACCTTGACAGCATTCCAGGCTGTCATTTGTTATAGTTAGATTTCCAGTTTTACAATCAAAAAAAAAAAAAAAATCTAGGATCCTCCACTTTAATAGTAAAATGACTTGTTGATTACATGTGAACAACAATATTTTTCTTAACTAGTCTAACACAACAGTCCATTTATCCTGAAGTTGTTTCCTTGCAACAGAAAAATCAGATATCCATTCCTTCTGAAAATAAAGTGTTGCAAACATTAACCCATCACCAAATTGAGCATGCCATTTAAACTTAGGAACCACTATGACCCAATCATGAACCAAATCATGAACCAAGTGAGATTCCAAATAATAATCATTGACTACTTGAGAAAATTAATTAGGTAATACCAAAGAAGAAGTCATTACTAAATGATGAAAATTGATTTGAGAAAGAATTGCCCTCACAACTTGATGAGGTGGAATAACTTCATTTTCAACTGCTTCCTATTTCTTTAAGATCAAATTGGATCAACAGCTTATAACCCTCAGCTACAATGTATTTACCAGTACAACTCCCTGTCCAACGAAGAGAATCCTTTGAATTTCCAATGGAGAAAGGAGTAGCTAATATATTTGGGGGTAGCTAATATATTTGCTGCTACTTGGGGAGAAAATTGTAGTAATTGACAGTGGACGATTACATTACAAAGGCCACCATATAGTTTAGTAAAATTAAGTTTAATGAATCATAAATATATATTATTTATAAAAAATATTTTGTTAATTTTAGATCAACTTGTCATATAACTATATAAAGTAAACTTTACTTTTTATATATTTGGCAAAAAAAACTTTTTTTTTTACCATGCAAAAAAACTTTAATATATATATATATATAGAGGAAAGTTTTGGTGCGTGAGGCTCACCAAAGGCAGGTCTCTGTGTTCAAAGAAGTGTATTTAATTATACTGAATTAGTTGGCAAGTTAATCTAATTATACTTAATTACAATAATTATATATTTATCTGTTGAGATAATTTATAGATTCAGATTCGGGCAAAAAGAAAAAATACATGGAATTTTTATATGTACATCACGAGCTAATGAAGAAATTTGGCCCAAAAAAAAAAAAAAAATACAAAAGTGGATCAAGAAACTTAAAAGGAACGAGGAACTGAGGAAGCGCGAGGTGGCAGAGACTAACCCAGTAAAGGAAGAAACTTTTTAGGGTTTTTGGCAATCTTTCAAATCGAAGTCCAAATCAGTCTTCTTCCCCAATTTGGGATTCTTGATTTCTCTAAACATGGCGGATGGCTACTGGAATCGGCAGCAAGCGATGCAGCAGGCGATGCAGCCGGCTATGCTCCCCTCATCTGCCGTTCTTAAACGGCCTCGTACTGAATATGGTTTTTCTTCTTCCACACTTGCTTTACCAATTCTACTCTTAAATCTTTGCTTGTGGGTAGCATGCTTTTCTCATGTATTAATGCTCGCTTTGGGTCGTTGATGAAAGTTCCTGGATTTGTCAGATGCTCTTTCTATTTTTTTTTTTTTAATTTTCATTTTTGGAAGGTACCCTACCTTGGGTTTTGTTTTGCTACTAGGTTATCTGTTGATAATATTAGGTTAGCATAAGGTTTTTGTGCTCACTGACAATTACTGTGAGGTTGATCTGGTGTCCCGTTTGATGTTGAAGGCCAACGTCGGCACTTTTGGTTAGGAATTATAGTTATGTGCAATCTCTTCAGGCGGGGATACAATGATATCTTGTTACGCATGTGAGGAAAAGGCTCTTTTCACTATTCTTCAATGGTTTTGTTTAAAATAAGACCATGAAGTGCTTGGTCTTTAAAAGTTTGTAGTGTACTGTGAGTTTAATTTGAATATTCTGTGACAGTGGCAGAATGGTGAACTGAACTGGTCGAACAGACAGAGAAGATATCCTTTTTGTGGGCATGTGAGATCTTCTCGATGAGATTGACAGTGGGGTTTATTGACTTATGATAGATATATTTTTTTAGAGGTTATGGTCAGAGGGCCGTTGATTTTGCTATTTTATCTATGGGTTTTACTGGTTGATGATGAGGTGACAGACTATGGGAGTTTTTCTTGGGTGCTACTTCATAGAAATATTTTGGTCTTGTTGCAATACTTATTTAAGTAGAACTCCTAATGGATGTGGATTTCATCTCTACTACGGTTTAAGTTTATTATTGTCTTGTCTGAAAGAGTTTGCTATTAGTTAGAAGTCTTAGTTATTCTTTATCAGTTTTTAGGGGTTCATATTGTACTTAGTCTTTATGTTGACCTTAGTATAAATAAAGGGAAGAAGGGACATGACAATATGTATGAGACTTTTGCCTCTGCGCAAGCCTCCTCATACACCGTATTTCAATTCTCATCTAAGTTCTATAGGTCTTTCAACGATTGGCTTGAAATTGGAAGCTAGTATGAAGAATGTAGGTTTAAGTTTGTTTAGGTTGTAGCAAGTATAGTTGGACAAACTTGGAATATGGCTTTTGGCTTTTGTGAAGGAAATAGTTTTGATTCTTTTTTTTTTTTTTTTTTTTATTGCCGGCAAGTATGGTTGGATAAACTTGGAATATGGCTTTTGGCTTTTGTGGTGTGCCTAAGGAAATAGTTTTAATTCCTTTTTGGATCAGTTATTAACTTTTGTTGTGCTCACTTGTTTTTTTCTGATTTTTTGATTTTGGTTTTGCTTTAAGCATAGTTCTTTCTTCTTGATGGACTGGGCTAGCGGCAGAAAGTGTTGCCCATTTTTGTGGTGTACCGCATGTGAAATTGTTATGTAATAATAATAAAAGAGTTCATTAGTGAGTTGATTGGTTGGTTAGGCTAAATAGCTGTTAGAGTGTTAGAAGTATTTGAGAATATATGCTATAAATAGGTAGCTTATCAATTGTACATTCAGACTTGAGTTGTTTAGACATAATGTGATTGCTTAGTGTGTTCCCTCTTCTCTCTCATCTTTCCTCTCTTCTATCTCTCTGTTTTTCTGTTCTTGAACCCTCCATACTTCTCTGTTCTATCTTCTTCCTATTCTTCTTCTTCTAAATTCTTTAATACAGATTTGTGTAAATCTGTATCAGAAATGCTGTTCATTTGTGTCTTTGAACCATGTGGAGTGCCCTGTAATGTTCTTGGGAAATGTTCTTTGACAAGTGGACCTTTAAGAGGATGGATTTTTCTCTATTTGTTTTTGGTGTAGTAGATGGTTGAAGGTAAAGATCATGATAAGGCATGTTCTTGGGCTTACTCATTTCCCATTGACCTGCAGATTGTGAAAGTGGGAAGAAACTTGTGGATATGACACTTTAGATCTGTGTTGACATATTCATTCACCATGGAACATGGTACAAGTATGGGATATTTGAATTGATATAATTTGTGCCTGTGGCACAGGAGTAGGTCTAGTTACTGATATTTTAGTACATGTCGTGCTGCTAAATGAGGAAACTACATACTTTTCATTATAATAAAGCATTAACCAATGTTGTGAATGCCTTTAAACAAAATACTTTAATAAGGAAAAGTAAGCTTTTATTAAATGATAGAATTAGAGGAGAAACATTCAATATAATGTGTTTGTTAGAATCAAAATAGCACTACATATATTTAATTAGCTATATGCTGACAAATTTTATTTTCATACTTATTCTTACAAATTTTCCATTTACCTATTTATTCTTTTGTCCCTATCATGGATATGAAGGCTAAAAGTTGAACTTAAAGATCTCTTCCACTCCGCATGTTTTCTCAGTCTTGCAATTGCTCACCTTTTACTAGTCTCATTCAATGTCTTCTGCCTCTGCACTCTTCTATTTTGCACCTTTTTTACATTCACTCACATGTAACGACCGGTATGTTCTCTGCATTTTCCTTCTTCAATTCTTGCCCTCTTCATCATATTGGACATGCCGGCACTCTTCCTCTCTTGAGTGTTTGTTCATCCATTGCATTGACAGTTTTTGTATATACGCTGTTTTTGGCCTGGAAGAGCAATTGAATTGGGATTCATATGAAAGAAGGGAGAATTAGGCAGCCCTGCTTTACACTACGTATGGTCTCTTAAGATCTTGTTTGGTCAGGGTGTCTGTACCAGTGCGGTGTAATTGTCCTTTGTCTTAAGAGTCTTCCTGAATTATGAGAGTACACAAAGTTCTGGATCATATGAAATAGCTTTGTAAATTCTAATAGAACTGTAGGTATATATATATAGGAGTAAGACATAGTATATGCATTGTAGTTTTGATAAGAGATGTGTTCGCGATAACATAGAGGTTAAATTGGGAGATCATATTATCCCTCAAGTGGAAAAATTTAGATTTTTGAAATCAATTATACAAAGAGATTGTGAAATCAATGATGTTAATCATCGGATTTAAGTTGGTTAGTTTAAATGGAGAAAAACTACCAGTGTTATTTCTGATTGAAAATTATCAGATAAAATGAGAGGGAAATTTTATCGCACAGCTATAAGACCCGCAATTTTATATGGTAGTGGATGTTATGCTTTAAAGAGACAACATGAGCATATGATGGGGTAGCAGAGATGAGGATGTTGAGATGGACGTGTGGTCATACAAGAAAAGATAAGATTCACAATGATCTTATATGAAAGAGAGTTTGTGTAGCATTTATTGTGGAGAAAATGGTAGAAAATCGTTTGAGGTGGTTTGGACATGTTCAAAGGAGGTTATTAGATGCACTTGTGAGGAGGGTTGATTAAGTTTTATGGAGTCTGTTAAAAAGAGGAGAGGGAAATCAAAGAGAACACTTAGAGAAGTTATTGGGCTGGACCTTTTGATTAATAATTTATCAAAAATATGGTTTTTGATAAAGCACAATGGTATCATGTGATCTATGTAGCCAACCTCAACTAGTAAGATAAGGTTCTGAAGTTGTTGTAGGTATATGTATAGGATAACTGCTTGGTGTTCTTTGTCAATGAACCATTAATCTTGATTTGCGTAGTATGACTTCCATTGTGATTTCGCTTCGGTCTCGGTTCCCTTTTCTTTTGTTCAGTTCTGGTCTGATTTTACTGATTTGTGTGGTGATTTAAATTTTTTTGTTGGAATTGAATTGATGATGAACTTGATCCCCATTACTCAGAATTTAGGTCTAAGTCTTTGACATTAAGAAATATCTGGGTGTATATTTTGTTTTGGATTTGGAGATAAAGCTGAAGGTAGCATATTTTGACATTCAAATTAGAAGAGAAAATGTGTTGTATTTCACAGGTGATTACTCATTACTGCATTCACTTTTAGGGTTGTATGTGAATTATGTGTTCTAGTCTTGGTTCACTGCTACTCTTTTGCAAAGAAATGAGTTGGAAGACTAAGATGTACTTTTCCCCTTTCAGAGATGTCAACCTCTGGCATGGCTACTGGTAATGAGATGCAAGGTTATGTTGCTCGAGATGATGATCGAACTGGTTCTATTGGTATAAAAGACACAAAAACAATCTTGTCTGCTTATGATCGCTACCTTCAGAGTGCAGTAACGTCTTGAGCTCTTACGTGTTTGCACAATATGTACTCACTTATGATTTTACTTTTAGTTTGCTGAAAAGATTTGTCCTGTTTGATTTTGAAGCAAATGCCTTCATACAATTCTGGAGAAGCTAGTACAATGGGCAGTGTTGGTATGGCAAGGCCTGTTGTCAGTACAATGCCAGGTCATTCACTAGCTGATCCTTCTGTCATGAGACGCCCTGGGAATGGTGGCCATGATCTTGCACCGAATGGACGAAATGTTAATTATGGTGGTCAGCTCCCACTGGATACTGTTCCAAGGCCTGGACCGGAGACAGTACCTCTACCACCAGATGCTTCAAGTACTTTATACGTTGAGGGCCTCCCTCCTGATAGCACTAGAAGAGAGGTTGCCCGTATCCCTTTTTGTTCAGAGACACTGCTATGGAACAGTATTATTTTGTTTTCATCTTTTTCTCTTGGACCTAGTTTGTTTCATTTAAGTTTTTCACTTTCCTTAATATAACCTTAGATATCTTCCGCCCTTTTGTTGGATATAGAGAAGTAAGGCTTGTCACTAAAGAGTCAAAAACTGTAAGTGGACTCTACTTCGTCCTCTTTGGCCATTGCGTGTAACTCTGTAGTGCTAATTTGTTGCCAGTTCTAAAATTGTCTTCATGTTAAAATGCTTGTTCATTGCAGCGTAGCGGGGAACCTCTTATCCTCTGCTTTGTGGATTTTGCAAATCCAGCTTGTGCAGCAACTGCTTTGAGTGCCTTACAAGGTATATAAAATGGGCAATTCTTACTCTGATTATTGAACATTGATTACCTCGGCATGTGATGGTTTATGTTTTAGTTTTGAATTACCCCTTATTAGTAGACTCCAGACAGACATGTTCATGATGCTGTAGTGTTCCAAAGAATGCGATATACATGGGGACTTTTCATGTTATGGAGATTTTTAGATTAAACTCTGTGCTTAATGATTTTCTTCATATATAAACTTACTAATAGTGAATTTGCTGACATTTTTGTCGTGTGGTGCAGGTTATAAGGTTGATGAACTCAACTCCGAGTCGAGTCACTTGCGCCTTCAGTTTTCTCGGTTTCCTGGACCAAGAACTGGACCGGGGTCTCGAGGTAAGAGGTAAGCAAGATTGCCTAGGGAATCTGAATGAATGCACATCATAGTGATAATCTATATATATGTTTTTTGGGTGAGCATTTTCATGGATCAAAGATACTTCTCACGCAATTTTAATCACCCCTCCGGCGTACACTTGTAACAAGGATTCCCTGAGGTGCACATAAAGTAGCAGGATAGCTTGAGATCAAGTACGATTTAATTTGAACGAATCTAACGAGCGGATACTTCTGGGATGTCATTTGAATTTACCTCGTGTTAGTCTATTATTGCTGAATATTTAACTTGTTAGCTTATTTATATAGGATTTGCATTGTATCGGCTGAATAAGTGTTTCTTAAATCATGTTAGAGTTTAAATGTTGTTCATGGTAGAATGAAACTGTTTGAAAATTTTTATCTTGTATATTATAGTATATTTTAATGATATCTGCAAATTGTATTTTAAATATTATTTTACACAGTTTTTCCTAATATCGTCGTATTTTAAAATAAGATAGAAGAAATTACTTTCACCACATCCTCCATGTTTACTCCAAGTTTTTCCTAACAAATTCCTCATAAATGAAAAAAATATTATTTTTCCCCCATCTTTAACAAGTGATTACGAAACCTCACCGTGCACTCATTTATATGACCTTCAAACAAGAAATTGCTCAATGATTCAGTCACAGTTAATAATCGGGTGGTTTTTCAGAAATAGGGCGATGAATGATTTCAAATCAATAGCTAGGGATTTATTAACGCAAGAAACTAGAGAAACTTAAAATGCCTGCACGCATCTCTCAAATTTTAACAGAAAGGAAACTGTAATAAATTTGGGAAAAATTAATTATAAGTCATGAGGTCCTACAAAATCGCGTAATTAATCTTAAATCCCACTTGAAATCTCATAATTATTCTCAGGTTCTACAAAGTTGTTATCGCCTGCTCATTCAGTTGTTATCGGTAGCTCAAAAGTTGTTATTGAATAAGAGTTGTTACACATGCTCATATAGTTATGGTTAGTTACAAGTTATACATGCTTATTAAGTTGTTATCGTAGGCCAAAAAGTTGTTATCGCCTGCTCATTCAGTTGTTAGTGATTGAAAATTCAGTGACAACTTTTGACCAAAAGATAACAACTATTTGACCTATGATAACAACTTAATGAGCATGCGATAACAACTTTGTGTCGGGGACCTAAAATTAATTATACGATTTTGTGGGATCTCATCTTAATTAAGTTCCTTTCACGGGACTTCCCCATAAATTTAGTCTCCAAAAATATTGATACATTTGAGAGAAAGAATAAACATGTCGGCGTTACAAATCGTTGTCGTTTGTGTACATAATAGTGATTGATTGATTGGTAGTGTTCGTAATTTGGGATCAGATCTTGCACGTCAAATTTGAAATCCAAGTTGCAGAATGGTTTGCTTGTAATGCCCTTTTCAGTAAGAAGCAATTACTGATCGTTTGCAGAAAATCTCACCATTCTTTGTTTCAGTATTCATAGAACTTCCTGAAGGATGGTTTGCTTGTAATGCCCTTTCAGTAAGAAGCAAGTACTGATCATTTGTAGAACATCTCACCATTCTTTGTTTCAATATTCATTGAACCTCTTGAAGGGACCAGAGCAATTAGTAATCAATTGTAGAAGTGATGTGCCTCAAGGTCACAATTACCCCCAACTTAAAAATTATGGGTTACTGCAATGTTTGGTCTTATAATTTGTCCTTATGATTTTGATCCTTATTGCTTCAAACTATAGGTTTTTATCTTTCGTGCTTTTTCCGTCTTTAAAGTTAATCCTTATATTTTGATAAAAAGCTCAACCATTTTCCTCTTGAGGGGACCAGAACATATGGTTTGAAGTATAGAGACAGATCAAAATGACAATAAGGAGTACCACTTTTATCCTTATTACAAGTCTATTTTAACTACTTCTCACATACGAAGGAGTGGAAGTTATAGCATTAAATATGTTTTATTTTTAATTTTTTTTTTCCAAATTTGCCCTCATCTAAGAATAAGTGTTAAAATAATATTTTATGCATTTTAAACATTCTCTCTCATCTTCCCTATTTCCAATATAGAGGTAAAATAGTCATAATAGCATTAATTAATCCCAAAGTGGACTTATATTTAGGAACAAAAAATTTGTGGTAGTTGGTCTTATAATAAGAAGCAGAGTAGTAAGATCCAAACATTTTATTAAATCAATAAATAAATTTGAAATTTAAATTTAAATTATTTGAAAATGAATATAAATAATGCAACACATATAGAAGTCAAAATCTATTGGGAAGCTAGTGGAGATGCATAGTTGAGATAGGATAAGGTGCTATTCATTTGGTCAAAGCTTATGTAGGTATTCATATCGGAGGCCGCCTTGCTGCTATTTTTCTTTTTTTTTTTAAAAGACCGTGAATTTAAATTTTAAATTGATAGAACTTAAACATAGAATAGTTTAGTAGTAATTCAATGTAGATGATGGGAGGTGACTAATAATGGAAGTAAGCAGTGAAATTTGGGTAGGAGAGAAAAGGGCAGCAAAACCATGGGCATTACCGGTCTCTGTTTTCTGGAATTTTGAGACTTTTGTTTGAGTAATTAATGTTTATGTCAATTCTTATGGATGGCTTCTTAATTGAAATTTGTCACGTAATCCCTTTTGACTAGCATAAATGATTCAGAGGAAGCACCAACCAAGTTTTGCCTAGTGCTCAGAATAATGATGCGTGTTATATTAGGCTAAGTTTATTACCCGCTTCACACCTTTCTGTATTGGTGAGTTATAACACGAAGTTTAAGAAATGTGTTAAAATTATTTAAAAATAATAAATCTATAATAAATAATCTTACTATATACTCCTCTGGTCCTATTTATAGGGTAGAGAGAAAATGTTTTATTTGGTCCTATATATAAGTCACCTCATTAAATATTTAGTGTGAATATACAAGTTTACCCTTCATTTATTATGTGTTGACTTTATTTTCATGTGGTATAGTGGATATTTAATATGGGTAAAGTTGTAAATTTGTTGGATTTTAGTGGAAAGTTAATGAGTTTTAAGGCTTTTCTTGATCTGTATGAAATATGCTGGAAGTGACTTATAAATAGGACCAGATGAGTATTTTTTCTTCTAATTTAGGGTTTATATGGAGTATAAAATTAAAATGCATTTATTACAACTTAACTGATTTCTATTATATATACAATTAATTATGTAATTGCTATAGTTAGGGTAGGAGAAATCCGTTGGCAAAAAAAAGTTAGGGTAGGAGAAAATGAAACCAGACTATATTGGAGTCTTATATATTAATATTGTATTATACATAATGTCAGAAATGAACTGCATTTTCTTACAACTGTTAGATATTGTTTAACTTGCTGAAAAGTTTATATTTTATGTCATATAAACACTAAATTAGAAGAAAAAATTATAAAAATGTTCAGGTCGATCAAAATATACTTCCCTCAATACTTTTTACAATAGCCTATTTAACTACTTTATATAAGTTAAGATATTCAATTAAAAATAATTAGTATTTTTAAAATTTTGAAATTACTCTTGATAAGCACCATTAAGAAGGGGGTTATTTATTTAATTAAGAGTGAGGAATATAAAAAAATAATATTTACAAAAAATTCTTTCTATAAGAGACTTTAAAAACTGCGACAATGTTCTAAGTGAGAAAGAGTGAATGCGATATATTGATAAACATGTCAATAGAATTTTTATGATAAACTATTTTCAACATTTTTTATTAAAATGAAGAAAAATTTTAAAACAAATTTTAAATTTTTTTTTAATGAGGGGTAAAAGGAAAAATTACTGATTAAACTAATGATGTGTCTTTTCATTAGAAAAGAATTTATTCCCTCTCTTATAAATATAAGATCAGAATGATATATATATATACACACACTAAAAGTAACTTTGCACCATTGTGAAAAAAGAAAAAACAAAGTGTGTAGCGCATATTTAGGTTTCTTAATTATTTATGTAGAAAATTGTTGAATATTGTTTTTAATCATTCACTGGCAATTTTGGGGTCCAGAGATGAAAGAAAAAAATTGAAAAGGACAACATGAATTATAAATGAAGGTGTCCCCACATGCAAAAGCATTTATTTTCTTTCTTTTGCATGGCATCTTCAAAAGTTTATGCCTAACATGCTTGATTTTCCACACCCGTTCACATTAGAAATTTGGGTTAACGCACATTTTTCTTCTTTAAGATATTAAAGTTCTGCTAATTTAGTGTTCTTTCATCACGAATCATTTTACAAAAAAGAAAAAAGAAAAAAAAATCAATCAATATCGATTAGCAATCGAGTTTCCGAATCTCAAGAAATAATTTGTTGTCAAACTTTTATAAAGGTAATGCATTAATTTTATAAACAAAAACTGTTCAAATTATGCAAAACGAACTGTACAACGAACTATAAATAGATTAAAATTCGTTAAAAACAACAAATATACGGGGACATGATTTTTTCTCTAGACATATCTTTATTCGTGAAGATTATTATGATCAGTGATTGAGAATGAGTAAAACAAATATGAGAGAGAATGAGTATAAAAATATATAAAAACGTTTCACTAATTGGAGGGAGTATTAATTAAAAAAGAGGGGGCTGATAAGAATTGTGAAAGTGAATTCATCCTTAACTGTAGAATAAAGTACATTTTTATGCATATCAATCATACATTTAAGATCTTAAATGATGAACTCTTTACCCTTTAATTTACCTTTTTTTTCCTTCAACAAAAGTGACCTCAAAAGATTCAGTCCTAAAAAATAGAGAGACCTCAGAAGCATATCATGAAAGACAGCAAATAATAAAAAGAACTAGCCGATCACAAAACTTAGCGGTGAGAGCTAATCAAATCTGAACCCTCAGATTTGATTTTATAAAAATCTATATTTTTCAAAAAAGAGAATATTAATGGTTATAAAATATAAAATAAAGATAATCTCTTAACTATCACTTTTTTAAAAACTATTTTTTTTACTCAAAACAACGTCTTTTTAAAAATAATCAAATGTACACCATACAATTCAAGTCTGAGGATCAGATCTGGTTATCTCTTCCTACTAAACTTTGTCTTTAGTAGGATGCTATTAAAGTATAGAATATCCTTTGCAGCGAGCTTGAATTCTAGACCAGGTACATCTTTAAAATATAATTAATTAACCGGTATATTGTTTATCTTTGTCTAAAAGATGCCTAAACTATACAACTTATATTTTTATTACAATTCCTCAAGTTCGAATATATAAAGATTTTTTTATGCAACTTCATATACAGTTGTATAATTCATGACTTCTATATAAATTTTAGTCCTTTGCATTTATCTAAAAGGCTTTAAATGAGTAATGTCGTTGATGTAATGATATCTTAAGAAGCGCATGTGTGTCTATATATATATATATTGATATTAAGGTTTGGCATTGATTTTATTTTTAATCAAATTTGAATTGGATAAAAGTTATTCACAGAATTTTGTTCTTTACTACATTTTTTTTTTGGCCAACGTTCTTTACTACATTTAGTATCATATCAATCATCCTTTTGAAATAATAACACACAGATTCTTTTCTCAATCACAGGGAGCTGCTCCATAATATAATAACTAAATGACTAATTTAGAGATTATGAAAACTAAATTAATTAATTATTGTTAAATGTTATTCTAAAATACTTATATGCATTGTTAGATTACATATCATTTTATGAGTTTCACTGCTACAAAACAGGGTTTTCATGTCATAAATTTTGGGCTTTTCACGTCACTTTTTAGGGGGACATAAATTCAAGTGACGTGGAAAACTGGACTTTTAACGTCGCACCAAAAAGTGACGTGAAAAGTCATATTTTTCACGTCACAAATTTATAAAAATTATGACGTTGTTTGTCCAAAATTAGATTATATTGATAAAGATATAACAGAGAAACCATGTCACATTTTACAAATGTGTGACGTGATTTCTGGAGAAACCACGTCCACATTACTCAATATGTGACGTGGTTTCTCCAGAAACCACGTCACACATTTGTAAAATGTGATGTGGTTAGTTTTGTTTTTAAAAAAACGATGCTTTAATTAACTTCTTTTGGTTTCCCAATCTGTATTCATTGCAAATGTCACAGAAATAGATATAATGCAGATTAATAGTATATATTATTCACACAACATGTATACATAGCTATATTATAATTAAATCAAACTAAACATATATATACACACAAAAAATTCCATGTTTACACAACTAAGTATTTTGTGCAATCATCACTTTTTAACCAACCACAAATGAAAGAAAAAATTGACCAATACGTTCACGAAGTGAATCAAGGTCTTTGTCTTCAAATGAGTTGTTTCCATCATAAAACTGCAACAATAATGGATGCTATAATTACTACAAAGTTAGATAAATAAATCATATATTTATGTAATGATTGTATCAAGCTATAGATAAGAATTTAATTTATACCTGTGTAAAGAATCCGGTACGATCACTCTCAATAATGTCACACATATACTTCATGACGTAATACCCACACTCCTTATTCGTCGTTTGCTGGGGGCACTTTATAAATCACAAGAAATAGTATAAATTACTAACAAAGTAAATAATATCTCAATTGACTAACATTGAAGGAATTTAAATTTAAAGTACTTACTTTAGGTCTTTGTGTCACGATGGCATTATCCATTTCATCGGTTTCTGCTGCAAAATGTCATTGTTGAATGCCCCTAAAATGGAACTAAAATTAGCACATATACATGAAAATAATTTATGTAGCCCAAAGTAAAAAGTCATTAAAAGTACTTACTTATATAAGAGGGTTTTATAATAGGAGGTTATATTATATCTCAAGGGGTCAAACCAAACCAGATGATGTTCTCTGGGGCAAACGATAGCTAATGACCAGTGTCCACTGAAAGACATTAAAAATATTATGTCCATACAGAAACATAACATTTGTAAATGTGCAAATAATGAAAAGTTGGCAAAAGGTAATAATCACACTTACTCTTGAAGAATAGGCGTAAAATAGACAGATCTCCGATGCTCTGACATTTGATGTATGACATAAGCCCGCATCTCGTCCTCATACTCCAGCTTGTCCTCGTCGGTCTTAAAATCATCTCTCCTTGCCAAGGTCATTGGACTGAGGAATATGTATTGTCGCATGCCTAATTGGTTGCACAGCTGGTAGAAGTACCTATCGTAAAATAATTGAAATTATAAATACTTAATGTGTGACGTTGAAAATTAGCATATTATATAATTTATTACGAATAATTTTTTTTTCTTTTATATGGAGTTTCAACGTCACACATAAATTATGTGTGACGTTGAAACTCAGATTATATAATTTATTTAGGAATACTTTTTTTTTATGGATTTTCAACGTCACACATACTTAATCTGTGACGTTGAAAATTAGAAGAATATATAATTTATTACGGATAATTTTTTTCTCTTTTTTATGGAGTTTCAACTTCACACATAAATTATGTGTGACGTTGAAACTCAGATTATATAATTTATTTAAGAATAATTGTTTTATGGAGTTTCAACGTCACACATACTTAATGTGTGACGTTGAAAATTAGCAGAATATATAATTTATTACGGATAATTTTTTTCTTTTTTATGGAGTTTCAAAGTCACAGATAAATTATGTATGGCGTTGAAACGTAGATTATATAATTTATTTATGAATAAATTTTTTTATGGAGTTTCAACGTCACACATAAATTATGTGTGATGTTGAAACTTTCAATGTCACATATTAATTAATATGTGACGTTGTTTCCCTTCAGTTTCTAACTTATTTATAAAAATGCCACCGCGTTTTTTTAACGTCACTTTTTTAATTATCAGACATAAATTGGTGACATGAAAAGGGTATCTTGTAGTAGTGTTTGAAAAATTAGTTTAAAAAAAATAATAAATATAAGAGATAAATGGAAAAAAATCTTTCATTTTAAACTAAATTTACTTCTAATAAATTCACTATTTTTTATGTTTGCTAATATATGTATGTGTGCGCGTGTATAAAAATATAACACAGTGATCAAGAAAGAAAAGGAGAAAGTCTAAAATGTAACTGCATGTTGAAGAGTCAAGTGTCGATCAAGAACAAAAAAAGGATTTTTATGCACCACTGTCGACTCTGTCATTGAAGAAAGTGAGGTACAGTGTCAATTAATAATTGTGGAATATATAAATTAAAAGCTCGTATATTTTAGTGCAAAATTTTGAAACACCGTCAGGACCATATTCCACACATTATATAAATATTCTCCCTCCTCCACGTATACAAGAGTAAAAAATTTGAATCATTTTATCCCTTTTATAAGAGTCTATCTAAATTTGTCAAAACATTTAATGAGTTTTTTCTCACTTTAACCACCATTATTCTCTATATCTACATTCTCTTTCATACTCATTTATTACACTATTATCACATTTCTCTCTCTTATATACTCAATCATAAATAAGGGCAAACTTGAGAAAACGAAATTATTTCAGACACATTTATCTATTTCAACCACTTCCTTAATATGTGTGATTTCACTTCTTTAACTCTTATAATAAGGGACGGAGGGAGTATATATAGAGTACTATGTATATATATATTAGGGTTAAAGGTCATATTTACCCCGTAAGTGTGCACGGTGGATCACATTTGCCCCGGAAGTATTTTTTGGTCCCATTTTGCCACGAAAGTGTGAAAAGTGTATTATATTCTCCCTTTACCGTTAAAATATTAACGGTTAACGTCAACTATTTAATAGTCAACATGATCTTTTTAACGGTAAATGGCAAATATGATACACTTTACACACTTTCGGGGGGAAATTGGACCAAAAAATACTTCGGGGGCAGATGTGATCCACCGTGCATACTTCCGGGGTAAATATGACATTTAACCCATATATATTATTGAATACTTGTTCGAATCCCAAGAAATGCTCTCGTCGGGAGATGTGTCAATCCTGTTATGTAGATAGCATCCTTACCCTCAGATTAGTTGGTTACCAATATGCATCAAGTGTTTAAAAAAATATATATCATTGAATATCGTGTTTTCTTACAAAAAAGAATACCGTATTTAGAATTTTAGATTAAAAGAAAAAAGAAAAGAATTCATGTGTCGGCTATGAGAACGTAGTGGAGACACCCTGTAATCACGGAATTGGTAAGTTGGAAGCAACCAATATTGATTTGCCAAATGTTTGTGTCTTGAAAAATGTCTCAATAATTCAGTCCAAAAAAAAGTCTCAATACCCAATCACCTTGAAATATTTTTATTTGCCTTTAAAACTGTAAATTTTACCAACACATGTGAGCATTTAGAAAACTTTAGGTGTTGTAAAAAAAAAAAACTTAAGGACTTCAATTTTATCAATCAAAACAAAGAAAATTGATATTATATATATATATATATAATTTTTAAGTTTTAATGAGTGAATACTCTTATTTAAATGGCTTTATTATAACCAGACTAGATACAAGGATAAGTTAATTAAATTAAAATTTTCGAAGGTTTTGTAATGAAGCTGCATATTTATTGGCTAAACAAGGCTTGAAGGCGTGGCTAGGGTACTCATCAACTCCCTCGTCCCTATATATAAGAGTAAAAAATTTGAATGATTTTATCTTTTTTTATAGGAGTCTGGTCAAATTTGTCAAAATATTTAATGAGTATTTTCCTACTTTACCCATCATTATTCTCTCTTTTCACATTCTCTTTCATACTCATTTATAATATTATTATCACATTTCTCTCTCTTATATACTCAATCATAAATAAATGCACAATTGAGAAAACAAAATTATTTCAGACATATTTATTTCTCTCAACCACTTCCTTAATATGTGTAATTTTACCTTTTTAACTCTTATAATAAGTGAGGGAGCGAGTATTCTACAAGCACCTAGGGAAAAAAAAGGTGCAAGTTGTAAATAAAGAAAGGTGCAAGTTGTTATCAAAAGAAGAAGAAGATCATGGGAAAAAAAAAAAACAAAAGAAAAGAAAAGAAGAAGACAGAAGATGGAAATATATCTCAAAAAAGTTGATAAACCAAAAATTGTTTGGTAAAAAATATCAGTTTACCTTATAAAAAAAATCAGAAGCTGGTTAACTTATTTGGGAAAAATCATTAAAAAGTGACTAGATAGACTAGATTTGATTCTCACTAAAATATCATGTCCTCCCTAAATTAAAATATTTTCAGATGTCCCCACCCTGAAAACATCGAAATGAAATTACAAAGTCAAATTCGGACTCTTACGACCCAATCCAACCTAATGAATATTACAATAGTATTTAATCTTTTTTTAATACAAATTGAATATAGTCCAGAAACAAGATGAAGATCAATAAGTTTTTATATCTTTAAAAATAGTACACCGTATGTGTGTGTGTGTTGTGTGTGTGTGTGTGTGTGTGTGTGTGGATATAAATATCTAATGATCGCTTCCGATTCATTGCCTGAGGATTGAAGAGTATCAGATTATTAATATAACCAATATAATTTTAATAATAACTTAATACAATATATTTAGTTAATATAATTCATCTAGAATATTGAATTTATATGGATCTATGTTGTAAATTATATGACTCATTTCTCAAATTTCTTTTAACACAATATATAATGACAGGACCTAATATTTTCTATAAGAAAATCGGTAATTAAACGCTTATTTTTCATATTTAAGTAAGCAAAAACACCCAATTAAAAAGACATTGAGAATTGATAGTGCTGAAGTAGAGAGAGAGAGAGAGAGAGAGAGAGAGAGAGAGAGAGAGAGAGAGAGAGAGAGAGAGAGAGAGAGAGAGAGAGAGAGAGAGAGAGAGTGTGTAAAACAGTAAACATTCATGTTGTTTCAAAACAAAGAAAGGACCAAATCACTGTTTTCTGTGATAGGACCTAAATACATAAATATATCTGTGGTTTTAATTATATAAATCTATAAATAAGAGTCAAAATAAATTATAAAATATTTGAATAATGACAAAAATATAAACATCCAAATTTTCAATTTATATTCTTTTTAGGAAATTTCATGTTTCGTGTTTAATCAATGGTAGATTAGATGCTCTCAGAAAACGTATGTATTTTCAGCAGATTATAAGAGCTTCTGTTCACCAAAAAGAACAAAGAATATTAGTACTATACCCGATGAGATTATAGCCGTCGATCTGGTTAGGTTTTCGTCAACTCTGGAATCTTCAGTGGGCCCCACCCTATCTATTTCAGTGTCGGCACTCATATCATACCAGGGTTAAAAAAAATATATATCTAGCATTATCTTCTCATTTGGTTTTTTCCCATAAAAAATGGTTTCACTTCAAGTCTCAGATCTAAGATTTAGATCACTAGTTAAATTAGTACTTCTCTGTTTTTTATAAAAGTTAAAAAGTAAAATCACACGTATTAATAAGAAAGTGGGTGGTTGAGAGAAATAAATATATTTAAAATAATTTTGTATTTGGCTCTTATAAAAAGGGACAAACCATTCAAATTTTTGGTTCTTATAAATAGGGAAGGGGGGAGTATAACTTTTCTTTGTTTTTTTTTTTTTGCCAACGGCATAACCTTCTATTAGTTAAGCTACACAGGCATTCATTAAAATGAGTAGTTCTCTCTAGGGCTGTTCAACATTGTCCCGTCCCGGCCATTTCGGGACGGGTAAATCGGGACGGGACAGAATGCAGCTTCGGGACGGGACGGGACTAGGGACGGGGTCGTCCCGATCCCGTCCCGTCCCGAATATATATATATGTATGTTCATATTTTTTTTTTTAAAAATCATGTGTTATATGTCTCATGTGTGAATATATATGATTTTTTTAAAATATATATATATATATAACTCTAACTTCTAAACTAAATTCCAACCATTCATTGATCTCAAATTTCTTGTCCGCTACCACTATGCTCTATGTGTAACACATCACATTTGAAGTTTTTTTCAAACTCTATTTAAATGTGTAGTTGTTACTACTTTTTTTTGCTCTAATTATTATGTTTTTGGTTTATTATGTATTAATATGGAGTGCTCATGGCACTGAAGGAGATTTAATTATGCTATAAAATTACCCACCAAGTGTGTTGCTCTGCAAAAAAAATATTTTTGGGTCAATTTTTTTAAATAGGAAAAAATTTCGGGACAAGGCCTGTCCCGTCCCTATCCCGTCTCGTCCCGATCGAGACCGGCACAAGTTCGGGACGGGACGGGACATGGGACGGGAACCCTATCCCGAACACTTTTCTTCGGGACGGGACGGGGTCGTCCCGGTCCTGTCCCGTCCCGTGAACACCCCTAGTTCTCTCCGGACGTTATTTCTCTGTCTGTAAAACTTAAACTTTCAATCTTATCAAAGATAATTCAATCTTTTTTAGGAGAATTTTAATATAGGATTGTGTACCAATTAATTAAAAAGTATGACTAAAAAATTTTGAAATATCACTTCAGATTCAAAGTCCTTAAGTGAAATTAAATTGATGTGAAAAAGATAAAAAAAGGCCCACCCCACATAGCCTCTCTGACACTCTCTTTCTTGTCTCTCTCTCACACAGACCCCATTCATTTTGACTCGAACAAGGAAAAGCTCATATGACTAAGGAAAATATTATATGGAGAAGCCTTAATAAAAAAAAAACCAAATATTCCTCTCACGCATCTCTCCTCTGACACACACACTCTCTCTCTCTGTGACACACCTCTCTCTCTCTCTCTTTCTCTCTCTCTCTCTCTCTCTCTCTCAGATCCCACTCATTTTCACACGAACAAAGAAAATCTTATATGAATAAGGAAAAACTCATATGAATAAGGAAAATCTCATATGAACAAGCCTCAATAAAAAACTAAATATTCCTCTGACCCCCTCTCTCCTCTGACACCTTCCCTCCTTTGACACTTTCTCTCTCTGACAGTCTCCTCTCTCTCTCTCTCTCTATGACCTCACTCATTTTCAGACGAATAAGGAAAATCTCATATGAAAAAGGAAAAGCTCATATGAACAAGCCTTAATAAAAAAAACCAAATATTCCTCTCACCTCCTCTCCTCTGACACTCTCTCTCCTCTGAAACTCTCTCTCTCTCTCTCTCTCTCTCTCTCTCTCTCTCACACACAGCGCTCATTTTTCACACGACCAAGGAAAATCTCATATGAATAAGAAAAAGCTCATATGAACAAGTTTCAATAAAAAGCAAAATTTTCTTTTCACCCCCCCTCTCCTCTGACACTCTCTTTCCTTTGCCATTTTCTCTTTCTGACATGTGGGACCAATGTTATCTTTTCTCCTCTCAATTTAATTTCAGTTTACCCTCACAAGACTCAAGTGATATTTCAGGATCTTTTGGTTATATTTTGAAATTAATTGGCTACCGCAATCCTATATTAAAATTCTCCCATCTTTTTTTCCCATTAGCAATAAGAAGATGTTTTTAAGAGTTGAATTCAGTTCCCTCATTTTTTTCCTTTACATCCGCTCTCTTTCTTTTTCCTAAAATTATGTCATTTTAAAATAATTTTTTTATTTGTTTTTATCATTAAATTTTACATAAAATAAGTGATATTTTAATAAGTTATACTTAAAAAATGGTTAAGTTTTCTCTTTTAAATGATTTTTCAAAGATTTAATGATTTAATATAAAAAATCTCAAAATTTAAAGTATTGAATATTTGAAAAATTATATACAATTGAAAATCTAACCATTTTTAACTATTAAAATGTTACTTATTTTATGTAAAATTTAATAATAAAAATGAATATAAAAAATTTTACTATACAGTAACATGATTTTGGGGCAACATATGGGAGCAGATAGAAAGGGAAAAAGAGAGAAGCCTCCGTGTTTTTTTCTTGATGTACAGCTTTCACAGAATATTATCTATACATAATTGTTTGCTAATTATTCTTTTCGATGATTAAATAAAGAATTGAAGGGTTAGTTAACTACCATAATAAATAATGATATTCAGAGCAAAAAGAAATAAAGACATTGGCAAATGGGTGATATTGGACATTGGCCAAATTACACCGATATGAGAGACAAAAGCACGTCATTTAACAATGCCCTTAAGTATTTTATTATCCACCATAATCCCATATGTGATTTTACAAAAGTGACACTAGTATTCAATATTACAGTTTCGTTATTTTATTAAAATACTAGAATATTGTAACTAGATATGGTTAAAAAAGGATGCGAACTCTTATCTTTTGTGAGATCAGTAAAATGGCATTAGCGATTCAAAGTAGATCATACTCTAAGAAACCGACATTTTGAATTCTAGATCAGTGCTGTTATCATATGGTCAAAGTTAATTTGTCTGTATGATTATAGTCGAATATAAATCTAAATAAAAATATTTATCATTAATTACTAGGAAAATGACATGATGTGAAGCATCATTTGAACGTACATATAATGAATTACAGGTTGGCAAATAGTAAAAAGGAGTTGGTGAAATTGAGTCCTATGTTGCCTTTTGTAGTCTATATAATAGTCAAGGAACCATAGATATCATAGATAGGGTAATTTAATTTAATTTGTTCATATTCATCGATGGATAATTAATTAGTTCGATAAATATTTCGATCAATTAGTTCTGTATTGGATACAAAACCTATTTTGGTGTATAGTATGAACACCAATCCTATAACAAAAAAGTAAAATTAAAAATTAAAAAATCTAGATAGTTTAATGCATATTTTGATGCTCATCAAGATGATGATCGAACACTGTAACTCAATCCATATACAACGTCCCTGGTCTTTATCATTAGTTTTTTGTAGAAGAACTTTTTGGCCGAAATATAAGTTCATAAAGAAGAACTTTTTGGTCATAAATATAAGTTCATTGAGATGGCTATCAATGATTTTTTTTTAATTTAATCTTATTTAAATTTTGTTGGAAAAAAGAGAGAAGATTGAATGTGTGAGTTATTTGTAAATGTACAGATGAAGAAAATTTCTTAATAAGAGTAAAATTAAAAAAAAAACATTTAAAATGTATTTAACAACTGAACTTTTTTAACCACGTAAGTGTGCCTTAGTGATTCCTCACTTGATCCCTTAATTAAGCAGTTGGTGGTTTGAATCCTACCCTTAGATATGGAAAATACTTTATGATCAGTTATTTATTCTTAAGTAAATGAATCATGATAAGGGGATTAATCACTGATATCATCGATACATACCCTAAGTTTACTGACAAAACAACTGAACTTTTTTTTTAATATGTGAAAATTAGTTGAAAGGAATGTATACATAAGGCTAGAGTGGAATGCAAATTGGATCTGGTCATCTGGATGTGTAGAAGACAATTCAAACCTTTTTTTTTTTTTTATTCTACAGTCTACTTTTTCGATTTGATTGATGCCATACCGTATTTCCCAAATAAATGCGCATGCTAACTACTACGACCCTACCAGATTTCAAATCACATCAATAATATTATGTGTAATTGAAAACTAAGCCAATTTTATTAATAGTTTTTTCCCCCCAAAAAGTTGCACCCTAATTTTAGTATGATCACAAAAACATATCAAATGAAATGTAGTTTTCGTAATGGCTTCAAAAAACTAATAATAAATCCCATAAAATGATAGTGGATTCAAATTAAACCACCGATCAATAAACCACCGGTCAATGAACATTAGTATTCAGTGACGGGAAAGATTATTGTTAAAATTACACGCAGGAGTCAGTGGCAAAATCAATATATATGTACGCAGTACAACCTTTTTTCTTCAATATAAAATTTAGTTTGTAGTGCAGGTAGTATTTGATTAAACCACTGATTAATGAACATGCATTACCAAACATAGCTATTTAATGTACAAATAATAACTTCAATTTTTTTTTTCTTAAAAAAATCATGACTAGCAAGCCAGCTTGTGTTGAGTTATGCCCCTCATCACAAATTAGCTTTTTCGGCCTGAAACAACAAACTTGTCATTGAAAGTTTGGCTTTTAATTACAATTTACAACCAAAAAAGTTTTTACCAAAAGCTGATTTGACGTGGCAACTGGATCGTAAGCCTTCACCAAAATATTTTGATGACATTAAATAGCAAATCAATTTTTTCTTGATTGTGATTCGTGAAGGCTAATTATGATCTTGATTACTATTAACTTATCAGCTATTATATGTGAGAATTCTATTAAATGAAAGGTAAATCCTAGTTAGCAATTTCAATTGCTTAGCTATTCAGCAAATCAATTCTAATGGAAGTACCAAACTGATTGAAAACTAGATTATGGCGCCTATCTTGCACGAAATTTATAATACATCTTAGTATCATAATGTTTATATTTTGTAAATTTTTTTTTACAAAATTTATAAAAGATTATTGATATATTATGTTATGTTTATATTTGTAGAGTAGAGTATTAAGAGAAATTCTTGGTGAACCCAGTGCATCACGTCATTTGTGATCTGTCCAATCACAAGCAAATACATAAGTTCTGACGTAAAATTTTCAATCTAACTTTACACCTTAAAAAAATCAACTAACTGATACAAATATTTTTTTTCAACTTGTAATGTAAAAAAGTTTTAAAACATGAGATTTAAATTTTTTTAATGTTAATTGATTTTTTTTATGGTGCCAAGCACGTCAACCCTGATATGTTTATTTATAATTAGACAGACCACAAATAACGTGGTGTGCCGGACTTAAACAAGAATTTCTCCCAGTACCAAATTAATAAGTCTAGTTTATTGTGTGTTTTTTTTTTTGACCAGTAATTTTTGTGTGTAAAACAATAGGTTTTTCGTGAACAGATGGATATGTATCCAAAGCATCATCATTATGTAACTACAGTTACGAGGAAAATCGTTTTCCAAATCTTCTGCCGAGAATTACGTTATATATAAAATATGAAAACCCAACATGTATTTATTTGTTAGGACAACATAGCTTTTTTTTTTTTTTTGAACTGACTTGGACAACGTGGTTACCCCACATGTTTTAAATAATACATTTAATATATAGAGCATCATGATTCATGAATGCTCTGTGTGCTGTATGTGTATGTGTGTGTATATATTTTCAGCCAAATATATATATATATATATATATATATTTATATATAATTTTTTTTGGCCAACAATTACTCCTTCACTTTTTAAATAAAAGATTTGGTTATTTTTTTTAAAAAAATCTTAATAAAATTAAATAAGTTACTTCAAAATTGATTTGTGTCAATCTTTTCTCTAAATTAGTTTAGTTGACTTATAAACTAACATATAACATAATAATACAAAAAATACGTTATGATTAAGTGACTCATTTAGCTTCTTTAATTTCTAAAAAAAAATTAACTAAATCTTATATTTAGGAATAGAGGAATAATATATGGTTATATCATCATTTTTTTGGGAATTATATATCATCATCATATTTTAAATCTATAAGATCTCCCCAGAGCGTAGCTTATTAGTTATTACATTAATTATGTTTAGTTCGATTCCGATCACCTTGTTTATACATTCCCATAAAGTTCTTTGGTTAATTATTATTATTTTATTTTTTTTGAAATCACCGACAGTTACATGGCCATATATGTTACTTTTCCTCATCCTCTTTTAGGTGACCTATAATAATAACAACAAAAAAGCAATAATTTTAACTCAATAATCATGCAGGCATTTGTGCATGTGCGTTTGCGTGCGCAAGCTGAGAGATATCTATTGAAGAAACGACAAATAATTAAAAAAATTAACCATTTAATGTAATAAAGAAGGTTTTGTGTTTGAATATTTTAATCAAAAGCTATAATTGTTCCGAAATCATCAATACTTAAAATTTTTTTCTCCCAGCAAAGTTAACAGAGATATTATTTCATATTCTCAGCTTTGCTTGCACCTTCTTTTCCAGATCAAAATCCGCGTTGCCAACCCCACCACTTTGGATCCCAATATCCCAACAAATCAATCAATAACTCTTTTATATTTTAAAAACATTAATGTCCATTACTCAATAATTAAAGGACTTTAAACAAGGTAATAACTTTAATTTTCCTGGTGAATTATTGAGGGGTGAAAAGGGTAAACAAATAAGCTATAAGAAGGGAAGCTCTTTCTCCAAAGATCACAACCAAACCAAAACAACTCAACACAATGGGGTCCCTAATGGCCTCTCTCACTCTTGTATTGGCTCTACTCTCTCTCACCTTCCCTTCTCAAATTAGTGCTGATCATTACATCTACTCTTCTCCTCCACCGCCAGTAAAATACCCTCCAGTGTCACCTCCCTACCACTCTCCATCCCCGCCAACTCCTGTCTACCCTTCTCCATCACCTCCAGTCTACACTCCACCCAAGCCATCTCCTCCGGTATACACTCCACCCAAGCAACCATACCCTTCTCCATCACCTCCGGTCTACACTCCTCCCAAGCCATCACCTCCCGTGTACCCTCCTCCCAAGCATTATCCTTCTCCATCTCCTCCAGTATACACTCCACCCAAGCAACCTTACCCTTCTCCATCCCCTCCAGTCTACTCTCCACCAAAGCATCCTTATCCTTCTCCATCCCCTCCAGTCTACACTCCACCCAAGCCATCTCCTCCAGTCTACTCTCCACCAAAGCATCCTTATCCTTCTCCATCCCCTCCAGTCTACACTCCTCCAAAGCATCATTACCCCAAGCCATCACCTCCAGTTTACTATCCCCCCAAGCATCATTACCCCAAGCCCCCCAAGCATCATTACCCCAAGCCATCACCTTACTCCCCCCCCAAGCATCATTATCCCAAGCCGTCTCCCCCCGTCTACTCTCCTCCCAAGCATCATTATCCCAAGCCGTCTCCCCCGGTCTACTCTCCTCCCAAGCATCATTACCCTAAGCCATCTCCCCCTGTCTACTCTCCTCCAAAGCATTATCCCTCGCCATCACCTCCGGTCTACTCTCCTCCAAAGCATCATTACCCTAAGCCGTCTCCCCCTGTCTACTCTCCTCCAAAGCATTATCCCTCGCCATCACCTCCGGTCTACTCTCCTCCAAAGCATCATTACCCTAAGCCGTCTCCCCCTGTCTACTCTCCTCCAAAGCATTATCCCTCGCCATCACCTCCGGTCTACTCTCCTCCAAAGCATCATTACCCTAAGCCGTCTCCCCCTGTCTACTCTCCTCCAAAGCATTATCCCTCACCATCACCTCCGGTCTACTCTCCTCCCAAGCATCCTTATCCTTCACCATCCCCTCCAGTCTACACTCCTCCCAAACCATCTCCTCCAGTCTACTCTCCTCCTAAGCATCCTTATCCTTCTCCATCCCCTCCAGTCTACACTCCTCCCAAGCCATCTCCTCCTGTGTACTCTCCTCCAAAGCATTATCCTTCTCCATCTCCTCCAGTCTACACTCCTCCCAAGCCATCTCCTCCTGTGTACTCTCCTCCAAAGCATTATCCTTCTCCATCTCCTCCAGTCTACTCTCCTCCCAAGCATCCTTACCCGTCTCCATCACCTCCGGTCTACACTCCTCCCAAGCCATCTCCTCCCGTGTACTCTCCCCCAAAGCATTACCCCTCTCCTTCACCTCCAGTCTACACTCGCCCTAAGCCATCTCCTCCTGTCTACTCTCCTCCTAAGCATCCTTACCCTTCTCCATCACCTCCAGTCTACACTCCCCCCAAGCCATCTCCTCCTGTTTACTCTCCCCCCAAGCATTACCCATCTCCTTCACCTCCAGTCTACACTCCCCCCAAGCATCCTTACCCGTCTCCATCACCTCCGGTCTACACTCCTCCCAAACCATCTCCTCCAGTTTACTCTCCTCCCAAGTATTACCCACCCAAGACACCCTCCCACCACCACCACCACCACCACCACCCTGCACCGCCAAAGGCTCCTTATCCTCACCCATCTCCTCCTTCTCCTCCCACGCCAGTCTATCCCCCACCTCACACTCCCTATGTGTATGCTTCACCTCCCCCTCCTTACCACATTTAGAGAATGACTTCGCATAGCCAGCGTCTCTGTGTAAGTTTCTTTTCATTTTCTTAACAAAATAAAGTAGCTTTTTTCTTTGAAGTTTTCTTAACAAAATAATGAGAGAGATCGCATGCAAGTTTACTGTAATGAAGTACATACTGAAACTCCCCGTGGCTAATTATGTTAAAACTAAGCTGTTCAAAATTTTATTTATTTTGCTTATAATTTCCTTCATTTACTAGTTTAAAATTTCATTAGACGCCATTATGAAGCTAGAGAGCAAAAATAGATTAACAATGGGCCTTTTCCTGAAATGTTAGAAATGGAGAAAAAGAACTAATTTTAAATTTTATTTGTTTTCATTTCATATTAAACCATTCTTGTTATTAATTATCCTTCCTTTTGGTATTTTTGTTAGTTATATTAATAGCTAGTGATATGATTGAGGGATTTCGACGACATGGACTAACAGAGAAATCATTTTCATGTATATAACTTTGCAGGGTTTGAAGAGTATGTATTGAGAGAAATAAAGAAAGCGACGGAATGAAGGAAGCATATATCCACGAAGGAAGGGTCAATGGAAGCAAAGTTTCCGCGTTTTGCCTTTTTAAGAAAATAATGCTTTATATTCAGAAAAACTAAATGTTAATTTAGCTATTTGATTTGTCTGTTTCTGCTTGGAGTGGGTAGTGTATTTAGAAATTGTAAGCTGTAAGGCACATTGTGCTTTTATATCTATGGTCCCCATGTCCTATCGCTTCTGCTAGTTCATTATCAATAGTACTACACTGCATGCATGCACTGTTGACTGAAAAGTTGGTGGCTCTCTTTGAAATCACCAAACCCCACAAACCCTACCGTCAATTTGTCCATATTTATAACCTTTATTTCAAATAATAGTATGTACTTAATTAATGTGATTGGATTTCGAGTTTTAATATATTATCATAAAATCGTGGGGCCGTCTAGTAATTATTGCTCTGAATCAAATTACATTGAGATCAAAACCCTCTAATAGTTTAAATGTTTAATTAATAACTGCAGCTTTATCATCAATCTCTATCTTTCCCTCTCTTTCCTTCTATATATAAACCAATATTTCAGGATTTTTTTATCATATTATTAAGTATACGAACAATCCATTACTATAATTTCAGTTTTCATAGTTTTTTTTGTAATATAAATATATTTTCTAGCTAAAACTCGAGATCTTAAGACAAGTCATATACTACTATACCAATTATAAATCAATCTACATCGTGTCCTTGGTGTTATTTCAATAGGGAAAATAATCAGCATATCTTCTAATTCTATACAAGTAATTCCGTTCATCTTCGAGATATAAATCAATCTGAATTTCAAATCCTTCCTAAATGAACAGAAATGAAATACATACATTAACTATTTTTTTTTTATAATTTTAGTTTTAGATTTCTCTTAAAACTATAAAACTATATAAGACGTTTATTGTTTTAATATAATTCATGTTATTTTCCATCATTTAACATCTAAACTTGTTTTTTAATTAATCATTCAAATAAATTTCAATTTATCAAACTAAACTTTTTTACAAATACTAATCCAAACATAAATTACATATATAATATTGCATAATCTAACTTTTACTCTATTTTAAGTTTGTAAAATTCAAATTAAAAAATGGTCATTTCTAACCAGCTGTTAATCCAAACTCACCTAATATAAGCATTTGGCACCACGTTACGTAATTATTTAATAAATGCAGTGTGTCTGTATGGGATAATGTTCTGTTAATCTTCTGATTCGTAGAAGGAATTACGCGGGACCCTTCTGACACACTGTGACTTTGATATTTTCATAGAGTGAATGGTCCAATTTAACTTGAAATTACGATCGTTTTCTTGCTACGAAACAAGATAATCCTTGTGTCTGCGCCCAACATGGTAGGACATATTACTGTAGTAACTGAGGAGTGCAATTATATTTGGTAGGAAAGAAAGGGACAAAAACGTAATGTGGGCATTGCCAGTCTTTTTCTTTCTTTCTTTTTTGTTTTTGGCTTTTTTTGGGGTTTGAGATTCATTGGACTTTTGTTCATGGCAGTATCCTTATTGTTGATGGTAACTTAATATTTTGCACTGTCCCGTAACTCATGGAACTATAAAGGAATATAACAAGATAATTTTATACATTATTGTGGTCCTAACTCCTGCGGTATGCATGCCTGCTGTGATGTTTAATTTCTAAAAAAAAAATGGTGCTTAATTATAAAAGCCAGCGATAGTTTTGAGATAAAATAGAAATTATCTTGCTCCTTTCTCTTGGTAAAAATCGCGCTCCATGTGTACATCAGTGTACATCTCGGTCTAAAAACGATACTATCTTTAAGCTCAAATATAAGAGCTAGATGGAGTGATGAATTTAGTCTGAAATCTAATACTCCCTCCGTTTAGAATCTATTTTCCTAATTTGTTTAGATTAATGATACTAATTAAGTTAGTTAAAATAATATATTATCAAAATACTCTAATCATTCACATTTATTCCTACGTACCTTCCTTCTCTTGATGAGCATCAATAGGGATAATTTAGGGAAAATGTGAGAAAAATGAAAAGAAATATTATATTTAGGAACAAGTCAACCATAGGAACGGATAGAGTTTATCTCGATCCATTTTATTCCATATATATATATATCATTTTCATCAAACTAATTAATTTACCTAATATATTTAATGCTGCAATGATATTTTAAAGGGTTAATGCTACTTTTGATCTTGAATTTTTACTCGATTTTAACTTTTTGTCCACGAACTTTATATCAGTAGTTTTGGTCCCTAAACTTTTATTCAATTTTGGTTTTTGTATCTAAACTATAAATTGTTGGTTTTGGTCTCTCAAATTTTTGTGTTATTTATAAACAGTGGTCCATTGAACTTTAAGCAAACTTGGAAAATCAGTTTCCAATTGTTATAGGCGGCACAAAGTTGACGGACCAAAAACACTAATTTAAAGTTCAATGACCAAAATCAAAATTAATTAAATGTTCAAGGCTAAAACCATCGATTCTAAAGTTCATGGATTAAAACCAAAATCGAGCAAAAATTTAAGGACGAAAAATTATATTAACTTTATTTCAAAGGGATCGTATCACATTTGTTCAAATTATTTTATTTTTTAACCTACCCAAATTGGTTAAAACATTCTTATATTTGAAACACTAATCAATTTCTATGTTCCTTGGAAATGACCCAACGATCGATAGCCATGCTCATGGTTAAATGGGCCGCTCCATTGTCTCTTGAATTCATCATCCCATGGCCGCATTACAATATTGATAGGCCTGTGGCAACATGTACAAGATATTTACGTGGCTAACCGACTGCTTAGATTTCTCAGCATGCATGGACGGTCAAGGTTGGCGCAAACTAAGCAAAATTTTAATTAGGAGCATGCGTGGCCGCCAGAAGGACCATTTTCTTTTTTTTTTTTTAATTACAAGTGGCAAGCCAAGGCTTGAGAAGGAAATAAAAGCTCAAAAGAAGCGGTCACAGTTGTCTAATTTGACTGGGAACTATTTTCCCTCAAAAGGTTCTGTTCTAACAAAAATTGGTCTTCCCATTCAGAAGGAACTTCCTGGAGCAGCTGAATCTGTCCCCTCCCTACTTGCGCTTCCTTTGCCAATCTGTCTGCACAGGCGATGGTCTCCCGTCTGGCATATCCAACTTCCACGTTCCAATCATCATAGATAAGATTCCTAGTCTCTTCAATGATCTCCCTAAATGGATGATTTTCTCCACTATCTCTCAATAAAATATTGATTGCTTCCTGAGAATCCGAAAACAGTTGTATATCTTTTAACTGTAAATTTTGGCAAATTTGTAGACCTATTTTAATGGCTAAAATCTCTGCAACCACTACAGGATAATACCCAATCATTTTCTTGAACCCCATGATCCATTTCCCTTGAGAGTCTCTAATCGTTCCACCACAAGCAGCGTGATTTAGAGGCCCAACTGACGCATCAACATCTACCCTTAACGTGTTCTCTGGTGGTGGTTTCCAGCTTACGTCAAGAACTTCCCTTCCCATGAAAATTTTATGTTGATATCGCCCTGTTGAAGCATCTTCCATCAGATGAAATAAGCACTGATGTGTTATGCCGCTGACCGAGCTTGTAGTCCCTTCAAAGACTTGTGAACATCTGGACTTCCAGATCAGCCAGCAAACATGACTGAATATTTTAGTCCACGGCCACTGATTAAATCTCCTTCGTCCCGGATTGTTGTTAGTATTCCATCTTAACCATTCCTGCAAATCAAGAGAGAAAAATACAGAGTATTTGTTAACAGAAATAAAATTTTTCCAGACCTCTTTTGCCCTCACACAATCTCTCAGGGTATGTATGACACTCTCTTCTTCCTCACAGCCCAGTGGACACACTCCTGTAGGTGATAAGCCAATTTTAGCTCTTAGTGCATTAGTATTTAGTCTCTCATGGCTAACTTGCCAGAAAAAATATTTGATCTTTTCAGGCACTTGCCAACGCCACAATTTCTGCCAAATCAAGTTACTTTCTGATTCATGATCTTTATGGATGAAATGATATGCTGCTTTGACTATGAACCTACCATCCTGTCCATTCCTCCAGCATAACATGTCTTCCCTATCATTTAGGGAAGGATAAGTTTTAACAGCCATTCTAATTATCCATTCTGGTAGGAATCTCCTCCATTTATTAATGTTCCATCCTCCTCCTGGCATAACAAAATCCCTTACCGTTTCATTGGGATCCAACTCTGAATGGTTCTGGACAACATAATACATCAATGGGTGAGGAAGGGAGAACCAGTGGTCACTCCAAAACAAAGTAGAAAGCCCATTATTCACCTTCTTCCCTAACCCACGTATAAAATCCTCCCAGACACATATAATAGTTTTCCAAGTCTGCGACATTTTTCTTGCTTTACTCACCATCGGTAACTGATTCGATCCACAACCATATCTAGCTCTCAAACATTTAACCCATAAGGCTTCGGGTTTTGTTACTAGACCCCAACAAAGTTTCATAATGAAAGCCTTATTTTGATCTTCTAAATTTTTTATATTCAACCCACCTACCTTCTTTTGCCCCGTGACAGTCTTCCATGCTATCGGATGTACCTTCTTCCTTGACACATCTTGAGACCACAGGAAATTCCTACTTAATCTCTCAATTTCTTGGAGAATCCCTTTTGGGATAAGGGTTGTTTGCATCTGATATGACGGCAGGGCTGCAATGACCGCCTTTATAAGCGTTGTTCTACCAGCTATTGTCAAAATTTTTCCTTTCCAGGTTGACAATCTTGTCTTCACTCGCCTTGTGATGTATCCGAACATCTCCTTGGTTACCTTAGCGTGAAAAAGAGGTACCCCCAGATATTTTCCCAAATCAGGAGTCATACCTATACCCAGATACTGGCTTAACTGAACAGCATGTTGATAATTTACCTTCTTTAAGAAAAAAGCTTTCGATTTTTCCAGATTAATTCTGTGTCCTGACACCCCACAAAATTTCCTCATAATCTGCTTAATATTATTCATTTGATCCAATGAGGCTTCCACAAAAAGAAGTAAGTCATCCGCAAAAAATAAATGTGATATGGCCGGCCCAGCATTAGGTATTCTTAATGGCTTCCACTTATTGCATCTACATTCCCTTTTTATCAGGTGACTCAGTCTTTCCATGCATAACACAAACAAATATGGACTAAGTGGATCTCTTTGTCGAACTCCTCTAGAAGGATGAAATTCCATACTTTCTTCTCCATTCCATACAACTCTCATAGTAGCTGTCTCCACACACTTCATAATAACATTAATCAGGTCATTTCTAAACCCAATTGCATGGAGAGTTGATTCAATAAAATTCCAATCAAGTCTATCATAAGCCTTTTCCATATCCACTTTCACTGCTACATACTTCATTCTCCCCATCCCCGACGTCATAAGGTGAATAGCTTCTTGCGTAATAATGATATTGTCACTACTTGATCTACTGGTTATGAAGCTACTCTGTTCTGGCCCTACCAATAAATTCATAACTCTCTGAAATCTTGTGGCTATAATTTTGGTGATCACCTTAAAGCTCACATTACAAAGCGAAATCGGTCTCATATCCTTCATTGAGCTGGGGAAATCAATTTTTGGGATGAGAACAATATTGGTTTGGTTGATTTCCTGAATGATGGTTGGATTCCTAAAAGCTTGTTGAACCAACTTACATATCGATTTGCCCACCACTTCCCATTGGGACTGAAAGAAATGGGGTTGAAGTCCATCCGGCCCCGGCGCTTTAAATGCTCCCATAGAGAAGGCTGCATTTTTAATTTCAGTTTCTCCAACTTCTCTGTGAATCCATTCCATGTCCTCTTGTGGTATAGTTGGAAAGTCATTTGACCAGTCACAATCATACACCACTTGCTGATCCTTAGTATACAGATTTTCAAAAAAATCTCTTGCCATATGACCCAACTCTTCTTGGTTGCTAATCCACTCCCCATTCTCATTTTGCAACGCTAATATTCTCTTTCTCTTCCTCTTGATTACTGTCGAGGCATGAAAGTAACGAGTGTTTCTATCCCCCCATTGAAGCCACTTACATCTAGATTTTTGAAACCATATTGCTTCTTCTTGCAACACTAATTTATTGTACTCATCCCACAGCTTTCTCTCCAACCGGCCTAGACCATTTTGTTGCTGTTGTTGTCTTTTCTTTTCAATCCCCTGTAATCTTCTCATTAATTCTCTTTTCTTCTTAGGTATACTACCAATTTTCTCCTTATTCCACTTCTCAGCTATTCTTTGAAACTTATTTACCCCTTTTGTCCATTCACTATTTTCCCAAGCTGATTTCACTATTTCCCCAAAATCATCCTCAAGGCTCCACGCTGATTGATATTGAAATCTTCTAGGCACCGGCCTTGTATTACCTGTCCCATTAACATTCACCACCATAACATTATGATCTGATTTATATCTGAGATCATAAAACATTTTTGAATTTGGAAATTGGATTTCCCAATTTAAGTTGCAAAACACCCAATCCAGCTTCTCTTGGACCCCATGGCCTTCCCATGAAAATTGAGAATTAGGATCACATAATTCGAGCAACTCCGCTTCTTCAATACATTTATTAAAACTCTCCATGGAAGCAACATTAGGATCTGCACCCCCAACTTTATTGGATGGTCTCCTATAAGCATTAAAATCACCCATAAGAACCCATGCCTCTTCTGTACATTCAGCAATCACACTTATTGCTTCCCAAAGATGTCTCCTCTTTTGGTAAGTTGTTTCACCATAAATAAACGTGGAGGAGAACCATTCTTCAGAATTACATTTACGAATTCGGCAATGCAATAACTGTTCCGTAGAGGTAATAAACTCAACTTCATGGTTCCATTCATCCCACATCACCCAAATACCCCCCAGTTATTAAACCCCAAATTCCTAACAATTCTATCTGCCTTTGTCCCACTAACTCGAGGCTCTAAAATACACATAATATCAATCTTATTTTTTTCTACAATATCTCTTACAATTTTGGGGAAAGACCGGCTTCCAGCTCCCCTACAATTCCAGCTAGCAATAATCATGGTATATATAAGATGAATAAAAGAAAAGTTTTAAACACTTACTGCAGTTTCTGGGACAAATTCCAAGTCCTCTGACTGTTCATCGCCCAACTCTGTCGCTGCATCCTCCATGTGTTCCACATCGCTCTCACCAAGGAGTGGTAGCAGATCAGGAGGTTTGGGTTCACTGTAACCCCCTTCACAAATTTTGCCCAACTCACCTGAAGTAGCTTGAAAGTGTGGGTTCTTCATTCGAGCTTCTTTTGTTTTTTTCCCTTGCTTTTTGCTTACTTCATTTTTATTACACCCACCATCACCAACTTGGCCTAATTGGCCCATATTCCCCATAACTACAATATTTGTGCGTTGTCTTAACGGTTTGGGTTTGTCTTGATTCACTTGACCCACTGGGGCCCATTCCACTAAAGGCATATTACTTTTGAGCTTAGGTTCCATTTCTATCTCCCTTCCCAGCACACATTCGGGCTTGGCATTTTCATCATCCACATTTTTAGGCCCACTTTTAATTTTAGTCAAAGCTTTATTTTTTTTTTGGATACAAAGGCAAGCCTAAGCTTGGACACAAAATTCCTAATCTAATCTCCTAGAGATGAATGCACAGCAGCTTGTCCGTATAAGCAGTAAGGAAACTGGTGATCTCGGTGCAAGAAACTCACACATTCAGATGGGGCTTCCTTTATAAGAATTCTCTCCAAACAACTTTGGTAACCTGTACGAGCCAGGAAATCAGCACACTTGATGAACTCCCTGCTGGTGTGACGAAGTTCCATCTCTCCATTCCTAAGAAGAAGATCCTGAATGTCAGATACTAAATTCCACAATGGATGGTCACTCTTGCACATTCTCATTACCAGATTGATTGCCTCTAGAGAATCCGAATAGATAACTAATCTCCTGATGTTCAGCTCACGTGCTAGATCTAGTCCATTCTTAATCGCATGTAGCTCTGCCTCCCTTGTTGAACAGCTCCCTAATGATCTCTGGAAACCCATTAGCCAAGCTCCTTTATCGTCTCTAAACACTCCGCCGCAGGCCGCATGCTGATAGTCTCTGACTGAGCCATCTACATCAAGACGAATTGTGCCTTGTGGTGGTGGTGTCCATGATTCTTCTTGAACTCCAGCAATATTGAAAATTTGATGCTTATATTCATTATTAACAGTGCATTCTTTGATGTGATAAGAGCATTTATGGAGTAGCTCTCTTGCTGTCATGTTTGTTCCTTCAAAGATGAATTTGCATCTGGTTGTCCATAAAGTCCAGCAGACCATGCTGAATATTGTACTCCATTTATCATTCTTGAACAATTCTCTTCTAGGATTAGCACTTGTATTCCTCCTAAGCCATACCTGCAAATTGCCACAAAAAAATCTAGAGTATTGGTTAGTCCTTAAAATCATTTTCCATAGATTTCTTGCTCTCTCACAATCTCTCAGAATATGTATAACACTCTCCTCACTTTGACACTGGAATGGACATTGACTCATAAGGGATAAACCACGTTTAGCTCTTAGTGAGTTTGTAATCAATCTCTCATGGGCCGTTTGCCAAAGGAAAATCTTGATTTTTTCAGGGACTTGCCATTTCCACAACCGTCTCCAAATGTTTTCTTCCTTTCTACCTTCTTCATTTTCTATATATTTATATGCTGATTTCACCGAAAAGGTTCCATCTTTTGTATGTCTCCAAATAAAATTATCTGGGGCATCCCCTGTCTTATTACCCAATTAGGCAAAGCTTTATTACCAACTCCCACTTTAATACCTGCCATCCCTCCTCTTGAAGCTGAGAGGATTTTCTTTTCCTCACTAGCCACTAAGGCCGTACTCTGCTTCTCAGTTTCCATACCTTCTTCATTTCTACTCCCCATCACATCACTCATTTCTTCCCTCTCTTCCTCGAGCCCATCCAAGGCTGCAAATCTTGACTTGTACGCAGTGATACCACCCCCTCTGACTTCCTTTGCATCATGAACTGGCACCCGATTTCCTTCTTTAAAAAATCTCCCCTTCGAGAAGCGTGCTTTCATTGCTTTTGAGGCAAACATCCAGGGTCCGAATTGTTCTCTTTCCACCGGTATACTTTTTTCCTTTCGGATCTCCGACAACCCAGCTTGAGCCATGTCTTCTTTGGTACTTTGAGGATCTCCAGCTACACTTTTTTTCCAGGGACAAGCCTCCCGTCGATGTCCATACCGTCCACACTCAAAACAAATTCTATTCAAACCTTCATACTCAATATCAAAAACCTGATTTGCTGCCACAATTCTCGGGACTAATTGCTTCTGAAGATCGAGCTCCACACAAATACGTGCATATCGCCCCCTTTCCACCTTTGCATCTGAGGACATACGATCTGATAATGTATGTAGGTCTACCTTCAGAGGCCTTCCAATCCTCTCCCCCAGTCTAGCAATACAATGACTATTATAATACGTCATGGGAATATTGGGAATACGTACCCAGGTTATAACTTTTCCAAGCTGATTTTTGAAGGGATCAAAGTATGGAGTCCACCGTTGAACTAATAAACAGTGTTGTGCAATAATCCAAGGCCCCTCATACAAAACTTTCTTGTACTGGCTTCTCCACCCCTCCTGGTTAGTAAACTTCACCAAAAAGTAATTATTTGGTAAATCAATAAGATCAAAGTCATTAAATCCCCATATCCGATTCAATTGACTTTTCAACATATATAGATTATATCTCCTGCCTAACACTGTAATGATAAGTGAGAAATTCCATGGCTTGCACCACTCGTTATATTCCTCTTCCGAGATAGGGACCACTGGGTATATCTTCATTAATCTCTGGATTTCCTCTGTAGGTTCTGGCATCTTCCAAAAAATCTCTGAATCATCAAAGAGTAAATCTTCATCATCCATATATGAGCCCGAGTTAGCCACCCCGTTATATCCCATCAGGGACTACTTATAGGACATCGCTTGAGTGTTCTTCCTGCTCACAGCATTATCTTCTTCCTGCTGATTCTCATAAGCCACTTTCTTGTTTCCAGATTTCTGACTCCCCATCTTTCTCCACCATAACATCATCCATAATCGAAATAATCGGGTCTTCCAGTTTCGATTTCTTCTTTCGATCATCATTCATGCCATCCGTTAGCCGATCTGGCGGAGATTTGCGTTGACCTGTGTCTTCCATTCACTCAAGATTTGTTGGCACGAGAACCAAGAGAGAGAAACTTACGCACTAAGAGCTTTTTTTTCCTTAAACTGCTACTACAGAAGGACCATTTTCGGATTGCTTCAACTGATATGTTTGCTTGAGGAGAAGAGCAGAGGTTTTAGAGTGATGAGACAAATAATTTCTTTTTTCTATTATGTTTATCCAACTTGATAAGATTCAAACATAATCATATTTAAATTGAGGTAACTCACCCGGAGATATTTTTGGTATCCATAACCAGAGATCTTGTGCTTATATAGAGGGGAGATTAAGGGAAATTTTAATGAGTTCAATTTAAAAAAAAAAGGATAAGTGAGGTTATAAAATTTTAATAATGAAAATATGTAGATAAAAAAAATAAGAAGAATTAATTCAAAGTTTATAAATGGGTTAAAGAGCAAAAATGCCTCTGAACTTATGCTAAAAGAGCACTTGGCACCTTAAACAAATATTGGGGGCAAAAATGCCCTTAAACACTTGAAAAATGGAAAAAAAAATACCTTACCCGTTAAAACCCTCAAACCGCCGTTAAGTGCTGAAGGGAATTTTTGCCCTTACCCGTTAAATAACTTAACGGTAGTTTGGGGTTTTTAACTGGTAAGGTATTTTTTTTCCCCATTTTTCAAGTGTTTGAAGGCATTTTTACCCCCAAGATTTGTTTAAGGTGTCAGGTGCTCTTTTGACATAAGTTCAGGGGTATTTTGACTCTTTAACCCTTTATAAATTCGCTTCTTCAATTTTTTTTTAAAATCAAACTCATTAAAATCCGGGAAAATTTCAAATAAATACCCATCGAATATCAAAAGGACAAAAAGGTACCACCAATATATAAAAGGATACAAAAGGGATCGTTCTCAATTTGGGATAAACAATTTTAAGGCAAAAAGACAAAAATGCCCTTGTCTCCATTAACCACTCAGGTATGGCCATTAAACACTCCCCGTATAGCAATTAACCACTCTAGTATAACCATTAACTACTTCGCCGATTCATTAGTTAGACCTGCTTTTATGAAAGTTGTTAACTACTTTAGTATAGCAATTAACCACTTCAGTATAGAGATTAACCACTTCATTGATTAATTAGTTGGGCTCAAATACTCTTATATTTGTGAAAGTCATTAACCACTTTAGTATAGCAATTAACCACTTTAGTATAGCGATTAACCACTCTAGTATAGCCATTAACTACTTCACTTTGAAAGTGAAAGGAGACAATGGCATTTTGGTCTTTTTGCCTTAAAATTATTTATCCCAAATTGGGAACGATCCCTTTATGTCATTTTGTATATTGGAGGTGCCTTTTTATCCTTTTGATATTTGTGGGGTATTTATTTAGAATTTTCTCTTAAAATCCCCCTCCCTACAAAACAGATCCTTGGCGTTCATAATATTTCTTCCAGACCAACACTATTTAGTACAAATAACAAAATTTTAATGATTAAAGTTTGAAAAATGATATACAGGGTAAACTAAATTTGTGACTGACAGGCAATCAAATTGAATTTCTTTTCCTCTCTCTCTAAATATATATACATATGGGATTTTTATAAGGAAAAAATCATTTCTTCTAAGGCGAGTCAAACTGTCCTTTGGAGTTGGTAATTTGGCGAAAAGAACATACAAATTGGGTTGAGTAGACCATTGACCTTCCTTTAACCTTAAAAAGGGCATATAGGTTAGGGTAAAGTACGTACGCAGTAGGAGTTTAGGTAGTTTTGTTTTCCTTTGCTATCACACTTGAAAGTTGAAATCTCTCAACTACCCCCTCATCTGTGCGATCATTTGGACTTTTTTTTTATAAAATATCAAAGATGTAAAATTAATCACTTTAAAATATTTATAGTTATATTTTTTTTACTTATAAACTATCATATAATACAATTACAAGTAATATGCATTAAAATTAACTGATCTATTTAGCTTCCTTAATCTCCACAAAAAAAGTCAAAAGTGATCTTATATTTATGATTAGTAATAAATTTGAATCACACTCAAATTCTTCTCAAGCTCATCAACAATCATAAAACTAAACCGTGTCCTCACCTACCAATATAAATGGCATTTTGTTTCCATCTGTCTCCATACTTAACTGGTTCAATTTGAAAGAATATAACTCCCTTACTAATCTTAATTTTTGATTGTCGTTGATAGCCTAGAATGCTTTTATGCTATCGTCTTTTTGTCATGGATCATACATTTTTATTTTCTTTTTCAGTAAATAATTGAATATGTATGTAAATCGATGATTTTTTCCTCTTTAATTAATGCAGAAAGAGAAGAACAAAGTTACATTTAACTTCCAAGAAAAAATTATACTCTTCCGCTCCTAAATACAAAATCTATTTCGGGCGATGAGTTTGATTCTAAATATAAGATATCTTTTGTATTGTTCTTAACTTTTCCCAACCTATCCTTATTAATGCTCCTCAATAATAAATAAGTACGGGATGGAGGGTGGGGATATAGGTAGATTCAGATTAGGGTGTATTAGTAATATAATGTGATTTTAACTAACTAAGCTAATATCCTTAATTTAATCAAAATAAAAATAAGTCTTATATTTAAAACAGTTAATTAAATGAATTTCGGGTAAGAAATCTCATATTTACTTAAACTGAAGCCCAACGAAAGTTCAAAAAAGAAACTTATACCACATATATGCCCAAAAAATCCATATCAAAGGTCCAAAATTATGGGTTGAAAAAAAAAACTCAAACTTAATTTGTTTATCCTCTAATCATTCAACATCAATATATTTAATTTGGGATCGTACATAAACTATAATTCTTGGTTAATTTTTTTATACAAGTAATAAATGCATATTCCAATTCAGGTTAACAATAGTATAATAAAGTTGTTGGGATCGATTATCGCAAATTGCTTTAGAGCTGTATATACTAATCAAAGGGACTATTTTCTCCTTTTTCTTGCTTCATAAATTCAGTGGACACAAACAAATACAGGGTATTCGTACAACAAAGTCATCGATGACTTAATTAGCACAGACACTTTCTTAAAATTTATTTGATAAAAGCAAATTCAAGCCACAAGATGCGTGGCCTTTTGTGGAGCATATTCCCTTTATTTTTCATTGATGCATATTCAAAATGCTCATGCCAACTACCCTACAAATTTCAAATCATGATTTTCTTACACATATCTTTTCTTCTTCACTAATTTTAATAAATTATATTTCAATTATAATCATGACTCGATGGTCTTTATTATAATTTTTTTATTGTACAAATACAAATGAGAACTATTATTCTGCCTGCCTGTTGATGACATAGACTAAAAAATTATTGACAAAAGATAAAGACATGTTTAAATTAAATAATTGAGCCAACCATGGCTTTCATTAATGATTTCACACATGATGCAATTGATATATATAAATATGTATATATATAGCATGAAGCTAGCAGCCAAGCTAATTAGTAGATCCAATACCTATTAACCTCATCAGTTTTAGACTAAGATGGTAAAATGGCTACGAAAAAGGTTTGATTTATATATGACCCATTTCTTGTTGTGATATAGCATGCATCACATGTTCTTATTGGATACAACTCTTTCAAAACTCATAATTTTATTGCATTTAAATTATATATGCATTTAGAAGAGTTAAATTAATTATGTCCCGAATTACTCTAGTCTCTCTCTCTTTCTCTCAGTTTACAGAAACGAAGACAGAAGATGAGATTGCGTTGGATTGGTCATCACCTACTCCTTCTATAAGCTGAGAGAAGAATAATGAGAGGCACGTGGGAGGATTCTCTGATCAATGTGTCCCACAAGGAAGAGAGACGACAGAGTTGTCAATGAATTTAGTTATGAGAGGGTCAAACACGACAGCAAGAATAAACCAAATTGCTACAGTGGACGCAATGATCGTTGCTGACGGCTATATATTATGTATTAAATTTGTAAATATTTATAATATCATTTTCACCAAAACCTTATGATTTATAAATTCCTTTTCTCTTAAAATGTATTCCTTTTGGATATATAATAGCTAGGAGGGTTCGGTGCATCTTTTTCTTGATTATAATTAAACTCTCCCGGGCATTGCACATGATTTTTTTTTTTAATGAAGTACGTATTTTAAAAACAAATCAAACTTCCTGCATTTTTTAAATGTAACATTACAAGTAATTGAACATTATATTAAGTAAACAGAAATAATAAAATTTTGTTTATATATGCTAGCATCGTGGAACTCAATTGTCAAATTTGTTGGGGAGTTTTTTTTATGACTATCTAATATGCTCATATTCAAGAATTGTCAAACTCATTTAAAGGCAATTCTTCCAAATTAAAGGCCTCTTCGATATAATAAGGACCTGAACTTAAAACCTCTTTCTTAAACATCTAAAACTTCTTTCATTAGGACCAACTCTTTAGTTGGTCATTTTTTTAAAGACTATTTAGTTTTAAAATGAGTTAAATTAATTAAAAATGTTCCATTTAAAATGAATATGTGATTAACTATAAGAGAAGTATGATTATTGTTATTGTATTTATTTAATTAGACTAATAATTGACATTTTATTAGCGTATTTATATCTGATTAAATTTTATCCTTGGACTTCAATAATATTTAAAAATGTGGACATAACAAATATAAGCCTTGGTCAAATTAAGCAACTTATTATTTGATTACCAAAACGTCGTTATCAGATAACTAATAGCTAGCTTGCTAGGTTATGTTGAATCTTACTTAGTAACAAATTAATATTAACTTGCTTGGCAAGTAGGACTTTCCTGGATAGAATGTTTTAATAAATAACAATTTCCAATCTTATATACTAACTACAGCTGGAAGATATTGTTCATAAAATTAAAGTCTTCAACTGAAAAGTGATTCTCATTAAAATAAAGCGTCCGGCCAGACGTAAAAGTATTATTTGATGGTTGTTTAAATCAAAAAATGTTTGAATATTTACAATATTTATATGAATAAAGATCACCAAGCCGGCCGGTGCATGGTTACTGCATCTATAATTAGTTTTCTTGCTTGTTTATAAATTTCCTCACACATCTCTTGTAATGGGTGTGATATCTATTACTCTCTTCGTTCCTAAATATAGGACCTATTTGAGGAGGTAAACTTGTTCCTAAATATAAGACTTCATTTTATTTTTTCCTCACATTTTCCCTAAATTATCCCTATTAATACTCCTAAATAATAAACAAGTAAAAGAGAGAGGATAGGAATAAAAGAGTATGGTTAGGGTATTTTGGTAATATCATGTGATTTTAACTAATTTAGCTCACATCTTTAGTCTAATCAAACATTACTACAGATAAGACTATAGCTGCGCTTTTTTTTGGCTCAATAACGGCGCTTCAGAAGCACCGCAATAGCCAGCGTCGCGATAGACTATTGACCATATTGCTGCTATAGGTATGCCTATAGTGGCGCTTACTACTCAGAAGTGCCGGTATAGGCACAATTAAAAAAATAAAAAAGAAGGCCTATACCTGCGCTAGTTAAAAAAAAGCGCTGGCATAGACATGTTATTTAAGAAAGAAATAAAAGAAAAATCCTATAGCAACGCTTACGAAAAAAAAGCGCTGCTATAGGCCATTCATTTTAATTAAAAAAAATTAAAAGTATACCCTGTAACGGCGATTAGGAATTTACCTATCGAGGCGCTTCCGTAGAAAAACCGTCGCGATAGGTCTCTTTTTGTATAAAAAAAAAAAGAATTTTAATTTATAATTTGACCTTGTTTTCGTAATTCAGGTCTTGGAGCCTCTCCTAATCTGCCATCAGGATCTGATCCAATCAAATTTTATACTATGAGAATCCAATATTCAGTCCTTATATATGACAGAAGAAAGAAAATATCATTTCAACTTAATAACTTAGGCCCACCACCTCATCCACTTTCTAGTTGCAAACAACACTTTCTTTAATATCTACATATTAAATAAAATTATAAAAAGCCATACCATTCATTAGTAAACAGTTTAAATTACTAATTGGTTTCTATTTTAAACTGGCATATCAAAATTCCTTGGTTAATTAGTCACAAATCCATGTTGATGCAGTCATATTAGAAGCAGACCCTACCAAAATCCCACTATTAAAGAACCATAGAAAACATAACAATTCCTCAATAAGAACAAGAAGAAAGCTATCTATTATATTGTTTCTCAAATACAACAAAAAAAGAATTAAAAATATTATCTACTTCCATGTATGTACATCGTGTGTGCTCCACTGGTAGTGATCAACATATTCGAACTCAGTATACTGGGTGAGGGGAACAAAGAGAGGAGGAAAAAACAAGTATTGCCAAAGCACAACAAAAGAAAATGAGCATTAATCACAATAATTAAGCACGAATAATAAAAACAAATGTGACCCAACTCTCGCCAGATCCCAAATATTGAAAATATGTCAAAAATAAAGATTAAGAAATAACTTCAGCAGCAATGAGAACCTAAATGAATTCAGTTCAAAAAATGGAGGGAAATTTTTGCAACCTAAGTATCATTGCGGCCATGTCTGATGTTTAAGAAAAATCAAGGATAATATCTTCTGCCATCTCCTGGCTTTTCCATAAGGATTTATTGGGATCTGAAACAATACACATCAATGTTAAAAGCAGTTCCATTTCGCTAAAACCAATATGAGAACCAAATGCAAACATATTTATTATAAAATACTCAAGCCACAATTAGTTTTCCAGCCTCGGGTGTTTCTTTTGTAATGGGCACCTTCTCAGGTTCCCCGTCTGTTGCACATGTGCTGGAATATATCCCATTTCGTCATTTGCCTAAATATAGTAACACATCCCATTTATCAAACTTCTGGTTTCAAACATAATGGTTACTTGCAAAGTTTGTGAAAACATTTAAATCATATGCCTCCCTTCATTTCTAACAAACCCAACAGTAAGTGACAGGGACATGAAATGACATGAACCGGAAACATTGAGACCAGCCCATTTGCAATTTGCAGAGCCTGGTGGACCCCTTCCTCCACTCTCTTATTGACAACAAAACAACACCAGTACTGAAGGTGGCAGCATGGCCTTAAAGGCTTTTTTTAGGTACACAAAATGATGATTCAAGATGTTAAAAGGACATAACACAGCAAAACAGTTTAACATTTGCAAGCATAAGCAACATAACAAAACAATGAGCCAATCATTATTACGCAGGCTTATGAAACATCATCCTGAACATAAATTGAACAAGAAAACCAAATGAGAGTCAATAAAAACTTGGAAATAACAATCCATCCCAATCAGTCCATCCACAATTTCTTTCTTTCTTTTTTTTTTTCTAATAGATATACAAATTAAAAGTATGCGTGATAGCAAATGTAATATACCAGAAGTCCAAAATTATTCTAAATATTTTAGTGACAGCAAATGTAAATTGCTCTCCACCCGTTTATTAGTGACATGATAAAAGAATCAAGACCAAGATTGAATTAAAGATTTGAAAACATCACATAAACAAAATTTGTCTCAATTTGGAAGTTACCAATAAAGAAGCCAGTTTCTGCAGAAAAAAAACATACACACCAACGAAGAGGGTAAGTTTCAAAGTAACCCATACAAAAAATTCCAATACCAGATCACTCCTGCTCGAAGTCAAATCAGCATTCAACGTTTTGTAAGAACATGAAAACTTAGGCTCCGTTTGGTTTACAGAAAATATTCTGACGGAATGGAATGGAATGGAAAATGATGGAATGGAAAAGAATGGAAAGAAAGATTGACACGTTTGGAACGCACAGGAATGGAAAGGAATGTAATGGAAAATTTTATGTTTGGTTGGTTGAAAATGGTGGTATAGAAAGTAAGAAATACGTGCAAATGACTATATTGCCCTTAATGAGTACTTATTAATAAAATTGACATTTAAATTCAAAAATTCAATAATTAATACAATATAATAATTTAAAAATTCAATATAAATATATATATAAATAAGTAACACAAATTAAAATTTTTAAAAAATATAATATAAATATTTAATTTTAATAAAAAATTTCTAATTTAAATAAATAAAAATATTTTTGTTAAATATAAAAATCAAATAGATTTTAATTTTAATATATATTATAATATATATTTATATAATATATTTTAAAAGTATATTACCATTAAAATAAGTGAATAAATTACTTTTACTAATTATAATTTCAATAAATATTAAATTTTGGTAAATACAATAATCACTTAGATTTTAATTTAAAAAAATATTGATATTATGTGATTAAAAAATAACTATATTATATTTAAAAATACCACCAAAATAACTCTAGTTTAGATATAGAAGATACCTTCTACCATATCTAATAAATTAAATGAAACGAATAATAAATTAAATAGTAAAAAATGCCCAAAATATAATAAGATTGTGACTTCATTTTTAAATGGAACCTATTAAGAATTCATCAGCAAACTTCACAGCTACCAAAATCGATTTTAATCCCTCACATTCGATTTTAACCCCCCCATTTTCGATTTTAACCCCTTACATTCGATTGTAAACCCTCACTTTCGATTTTAACCCCCCCACTTTCGATTTTAACCCCTCACATTCGATTGTAAACCCTCACATTCGATTTTAACCCCCCACTTTCGATTTTAACCCCCCACATTCGATTGTAAACCCTCATTTTCTTAAATATTGTTTGCTTAAATGGTTTTTTACCTTAATATACATTTTCAATGAATGATGTAAGAACAGAAACAATCACAAAATATCAAATTGTTTGACAAAAAAAATAGAGTAGCAAACTGGAAACAGACGAAATAGTGTCTAAATAAAACATAGAAAAAAGCAAACAACAAAAAATAAACAAAGAATGCATCTAGGTCTTCAGCCAACTCCTTCACAGTCAAATGCGGTGGTGAATGATAAAAAACGGAGAAGATGAACTGAAGAGAAGACAGGAAAATAGCAGATGTTGGCCAGAAATAATGGGACCTGATTTAAACATGAACCCAACAACAAATTCCCCTTGGCAGATACGTAGAACACCACCATATCTAGAGCCCAATCTTATAAAGAAAGCCCTGTCGACATTCAGCCACATTTAGAGCTTTAAGCTTCCCATCCACATCCAGAGCCCAGTGGAGATGGAGATGTAAGAGTAGATGAAGAACATGGGTAAGGGCAAAGTGGTCTTAAGAAGCTTCCGCGCACGATGGAAAATAGGTTCCCACCAAAATTGGTGGGAAGCTACTTTCTCGTCTTTAATGGAAATCGGTCCAGTGACGGAAATGGAAAGCAAGACGATTCCGGCAACCAAACGAATGAGAGTGATGGAAATTGTTGATTTTCCGTTTCCTGCGGCCGATTTTCGCTGAACCAAACGGGCTCTTAGCGTTTTATCCTGTAAAAGCCACAAAGCATATCATAAATCAAATAGCAAATCACTATAAAAAACTGATAAAATTAATCCAGAATTTTAAAAACATACTATCCCCTTGATTCATTCAAAGTGGAGGAAGCCCTGATACATAGAAAAGCAGTCATGTATACGATAATCTACCAAAAACTGACAGTTCGATGAGTTCATCAAAGAGCAAATATTAGAGAGGTACTGCACCTTATATGTAGTAAAAATAATAATCCATCAGTAATGTTCCCTAAGAATAAATGTAGGCAGCTGGATCAATGCCGCACAATGGTACTCCAAACAACCTAAACTCGATGATGGAAGGTTATATCAATATTTGGTTTTTCTGCTATTAAAGGCCAGACGAACCACAAAAATTCAAATTCTCTACTAAGCAGTAAACCGCAAAATAATATCAACAATAAATTCAACATCAACTTCCAAATAAATCGCCTCTTCATCTGTAATCTCGTCGAAAAATTCTACCAAAACCCCGGGAAATAAATGACAACAATAATTTTCCTCAATCTAATTCAATCCACTAAACCTCCTGAAATTTAACTCACAAAATTATAGAAAGGAACAATATAGCCAGAAATTTTACTTTAAAAATTCAAAGAGAGCAAGAGAGGGAACGAAACGGAGATAAAGAAGAGGATTTGATAGTGAGGAGTGAGACCTCATCGACCTTGCGATCCCCCATTCGACGGCTGTGGCTATTGTATCTGTGCCGCCGTTGAGAAATTCAGAGCACAAGGAGACTAATTCTTCATTGTTAGGGTTTGATTTCCATCCTTTGATTTTGAGAAGAAAGGGCTTAGGATTGGTAGGAAAATCCCCACCAAGGCAATAGCTCGAGAGAAGAAAACTCACTATCTTTCGAATCAAAGCTTGTAGGTCTCATCAGCTTCGTCCTCCGGCAACGAGATCGCCGGCGGCGTGCTCTAACTCTCGGCTCGAATTGACGGGGAAGGAGGAGAAGAGAATGGCAAAGCTCTCACTCGTCTGCTCTCTCACTCGTCGGCCTCCCAGATCGGCATTGAAGAAGAAGAGGAAAATGGCGATGGTGGCTGGTGATCGATGGTGGCGAGGATCTGATGGTGGCTTAGGAAGAGGGGTATGTTGGGAGAAATGAGGAGCTAGGGTTTTCATTGAAGCAGGTAAGAGGAGAAGGAGGGAAATTAGTTATAAAAATATATATGCTATCCCAGCGCTTATAAATCATAAGCGCTGGAATAGGCTTCCCAGATTTAAAAAATTTTAAAAAAATTGAAAAACCTATCTGGCGCTTGTGGCTTATAAGTGTCGGTATAAGTATTTAAAAAAATATAAAAAAAATTTGGACCTATCCTAATGCTTAAGAAGTATAAGCACCTGTATAGGTTTCCCAAATTAAAAAAAAATTAAAAAATTGAAAAACATATCTCGACACTTGAGTTTATAAGCGCCGGTATAGGTATTTAAAAAAATATAAAAAAATATATGGGACCTATCTCGGTGCTTAAGAAGAATAAGCACGGGTATAGGTCTGTACCTATCCTGGTGCTTATGTTCATAAACGCCGCTATAGTTCATCAGCATATCAGCAACGACACTTAAAATTGTAAGCGCTGCTATTGGTACGCCGTAATAGATTATTTCTGTAGTAGTGAAATTAGGTAAATAGATCTTATATTAGAGAGGGAATAAAAAAAACTATTCATCTCTATCCAAAATATAAGTAATTTTCAACCAATTCACGGAAACCAAGAAAAAATGGTTAACTTATTACATATATTTTAAATTGAAAAAAACAATTCTAACTCTATCCCTATTCAAATTTATCTCATCCGTATAATTTTTCCATACCTAATGTATATCACTAATAAATATAAGTAAAATAGGAAACTAGTAGTAATTATTAACTCTCTATAGTAACTTATGATACGGACTGTACTAAGGATTCTTTCTATAATTTGCTTGCCAGAGTAGAAAGTTAAGAGGTAAAATGAGGGGAAAATTCCAAATAAATACCCCTCGAATATCAAAAGGACAAAAAGGTACCCCCAATATACAAAATGACATAAAAGGGATCGTTCCCAATTTGGGATAAACAATTTTAAGGCAAGAAGACCAAAATGCCCCTGTCTCCATTCACTTTCAAAGTGAAGTGGTTAATGACTATACTAGAGTGGTTAATCGCTATACTGAAGTGGTTAATTGCTATACTAGAGTAGTTAACGACTTTCACAAATATAAGAGTATTTGAACCCAACTAATGAATCAGTGAAGTAGTTAATGGCTATACTGGAGTGGTTAATTGCTATACTGAAGTGGTTAATTGCTATACTAGAGTAGTTAACAACTCTCACAAAAACAAGCCTAACTAATGAATCGGAGAAGTAGTTAATGGCTATACTGGAGTGGTTAATCGCTATACTGAAGTGGTTAATTGCTATACTAGAGTAGTTAACGACGTTCACAAATATAAGAGTATTTGAGCCCAACTAATGAATCAGTGAAGTAGTTAATGGCTATACTGAAGTGGTTAATTGCTATACTAGAGTAGTTAATGACCATACCTGAGTGGTTAATGGAGACAGGGGCATTTTGGTCTTTTTGCTTTAAAATTGTTTATCCCAAATTGGGAACGATCACTTTTATGTCATTTTGTATATTGGAGGTACCTTTTTGTCCTTTTGATATTCGAGGGGTATTTATTTGGAATTTTCCCTAAAATGAGTCTACGCCACTGCAGGCTCGTCCTCATCTTATTCTGAAAGGCTTAAATATGCTAACAATAAAATATTACTTGACAGTGTCGGTGGATGCATATATATATATATGCAAGGTTGTCAAACACGTGAGTTTAAATAAACTCGGGAGGAGAATGTAAAATCGGATCGTAAACTCGAATCGTAGACTCGTAAGAGTTTACCTTTATTAATAAATACGTGTTTTCAGTATATAATTAAATAAGAAATACAAAAATAATAATAATTTGACTTGACGATATTTTAAATATAAATAGTTGATATTAAATATATCAACATTCATACTTTATCTCACTCAATAAACAAATTTCTATGAAATTTATATATAAATTCATTGAATATGGTTAAATAAAAATAATAAACATGATATTTATAGCAAGTTAACACAATTTTCTATAAGGTAGAAACGTAAAAACGGTGAATTCGGCATGTAAACTCGTGAGTTTTTACCGAGTTTACACCCAGTACAAATTTAAGTGACTCGTGACACGTTTTAGTTAGGTAAATCCATAAAAACGGTAAAATCGGAGTGTCAACTCGTGAGTTTGACAACAATGTATATATGTGTGTGTGTGTGTATATATAGATTAGCCTGCACAAGAAAAGCCTTCCAAGTGTCTAGTATCATACCCAAAAAATATACCAAGTTATGGCAAACAACCTCGGAGAAGAAGAAAGCACAATTTGAACACAAATCAGGTTACATAGGAAAGAAGACGACTTCGTGTGCGAATATTTGAATTATTATTAACTATAATGCCACCAAAAGCAAAGGGACTTAAAAAATTGAAACTTTTGTCCTTTACTTTGGATATGTAAGGTAATATTAGTAGGGTCAACATTGACAATAACTACTTCATGTCCTGCTTAGCTTGCACCCACTACCCGCGTTTGCCAAAGAAAAGAAACACCAACTTGGGATCGCAATGGTCCAACCAACTCTCTTCATTAAAAATTGTCCATTCAATTATTTCGTAGGATCTGAAGTGTATATTCTTCAAAACTAGTAAAACGTGTTTACTTGTTCAATGTGAACATATAGCTCAGCAAATAAGATGATTAATTAATTAATTACTGAGTTAATTATTGTGGTTGGAGAGGTAAAACATAGAAGCTATATAAACCTATGCTCTTGCTCTCCTAAAAGCACCAAACCAAGAAGCCATTTTGAAAAACCAAAATGGGTTTCCCAATGGCTTCTCTCAAACTTGTTCTTGTTTTATTGTCTCTAAGCTTGCCTTCTCAAATATGTGCTGACTATGTTTACTCATCTCCACCACCTCCTAAGAAATACCCTCCACTTTCTCCTCCATACCACTACCCATCTCCGCCACCTCCAGTCTACCATTACTCGTCTCCACCACCACCAGTGCACTCTCCACCACCTCCTTATCACTATTCTTCTCCACCACCACCACCTAAGAAACCCTACCATTACTCATCCCCACCACCTCCAAAGAAGCCATATCATTATGCTTCTCCTCCACCACCATACCATTATTCTTCACCACCTCCTCCTCCTAAGAAGCCATACCACTATGCTTCTCCTCCACCTCCCACTTACTCTCCTCCAAAACATCCTTATCATTACACTTCACCACCTCCTCCTTATCACTATCCTTCTCCTCCTCCACCAGTTTACTCTCCTCCCAAGCATCCTTACCATTACTCATCCCCACCACCTCCAGTCCACTCTCCACCTCCCCCTTACCATTACTCATCTCCTCCACCACCACCCAAGAAGCCATACAAGTATTCTTCTCCTCCTCCACCAGTTTACTCTCCTCCCAAGCATCCTTACCATTACTCATCCCCACCTCCTCCAGTCCACTCTCCACCTCCTCCTTACCATTACTCATCTCCTCCACCACCACCCAAGAAGTCATACAAGTATTCTTCTCCTCCTCCACCAGTTTACTCTCCTCCCAAGCATCCTTACCATTACTCATCCCCACCCCCTCCAGTCCACTCTCCACCACCTCCTTACCATTACTCATCTCCTCCACCACCACCTAAGAAGCCATACAAGTACTCTTCTCCACCACCACCCTACCACTATTCTTCTCCACCGCCTCCGGTCCACTCTCCACCGCCTCCTTACCATTACTCTTCTCCTCCACCACCACCTAAGAAGCCATACAAGTACTCTTCTCCACCTCCTCCTCACAAGCCCTATGTCTATGCTTCACCACCACCTCCTTACCACTACTAAATAGTGGTTTTGCATGCCTAATTAAACAACATATCTCACTGTAAGTTTCCTTCACATTTACTTCATCTTATGAATTATTACCCAAATGATAATCTTATAAGGCTTCAATTTTGTGTGGAAGAACCCAATTTATGTATTTAGTAATTAGATAGCGTGATAGCTACGCACTCCATATACTTAGAAAAATGTTTTAAATTAAATTTCTAAGTTTGTCAGTTTTTTTAATCAAGCTATATAGCATGTTGACTAGCTTGTTAATTTTCCGTCATGTATTTTACTCATTATAATACGAATTTTTTAGATGCCTTTATTATATTATAGAGAAATTACAGATAAATTGTATACACTTTTTATCTCTACAGTTGAGCAGAATAAAGAAAGCAATGGAAAGAAGGAAGCAGTTTACAATTAAAGAGAGAAGAATGGAAGCAAAGTTTCCTCGTCGTCTTGATTCAGAAAAATGATGTTTTTTTATATATATTGAGAACAAAATAAAGTTTTAAATTTATATTCTGTCTATTTCTTCTTTGGTGTGGGTATTGTATTTATTACAAGTTGTAAGGAACTGCACTGAGATGGTCCACATGTACTCAATTCTGAAAAATCAACAGCACATGCATGCATATACTCTGTGCAATTTTCAACCTTTTGCCTTTGGCAAAGGTTTCTGAAAATAACTATTATATATAATGAATATTCATGATATTTGTCAATATCTTTGCCTATGTGACTTTGCTTTCATGTGAAGGTTTCAGTTGAACAGTTGTCATTTAATTATCCTAACCCGAGGTTCTTCTTTATTGCTTTTGAACGCGTTCTCCTCCCATAAATTTTTGTGCTTTTACAACTTTTCTTACGATGATTCCTAATTATGATTTTGTAGTACCCTGAATGAATGAAGAAAAATACTATAATAAAATAATATAAAAAGGTTTTTTGTTTTTTGAATATGTCATAATTAGTTCCTTTTAAAAAATAGAATATAAAATGGAAAATTAAATAATCGTACGAGTGTGAGTTTGTGTGAAAAATTAAACTTTTATTAGTACCCATTTTTTTGGACCAATAGTACCCATTTATTTTTTTTGATAAAAATACAAGGTGAAGATCAAATGCAAATGCTAATCCCCGACACATACGTCCAAAAGAAGCCGTACTAACCAAATCATGGTTCTTAAACTCTGTAATTCGTAGATATTTTAATTATTAGCATCGAATTACAGTACTTTGACTTTTGGATGTTCTTGCGAGGAACCTAAAAGTGGCCACCAAATCTTCTTGGTGTCAACCTTTGAATCATTGTTAAGTTTTGATTACTAATATTCCAATGGTTAAAAGCTTCATTCCCGACTTGATAAACAGGCGACCTTCTTTTTGTGACAATTAACTGGTTACTTTTAATTAGGAATATTTTCATGAAAACTCATTTCCGATAATTTTTGAAATTTAATGAAACATATTGGAATAGTGTTCGCGAATTTATCCAGTGTACGTATATTACTAAATTGTAACAATCGTTTGGTTATATCCGATCCCTCGCTTTAAGTGATCATGTTGAATTCATAATATAACGGCGATCATAATGATTTTCATGTACATGATACCTATGCTTTAAAGAAAATAAGTCTTGTTCTTCGTTTCTTTCTTTTTTGGTTTTTTACTTCTACATATAGTCTTTGCTGATGTGAAATTAAAAATAAATGTAAATTAAAAATAGGTCCAAAAAATTTATGGATGGGATTCAAATTAAAGAAAGAACACAAACAATTGATAGAAAGTCATGGGAATGGAATGCACCAAGGAACAATTGGTCAAGTTAATAAGTAATTCCATGAAACGCCATTGTTGAGAGAAAAGACAACCCTACTTATGTGAGCAGCACTCCTAACCTTTAAATCTGGATTAATCGGTTACCAATAGATACCAGATTATCGGATATTGTATAAAAAATAAAGTCATAGAATGCCAAAGAATGTCACCATCCTCGTCGTCCTAATAATTTTGGACATACGTAATTTTTTTTTTAAAAAAAAATTGCCAGTAAATCCATGAGATTAATGTTAAGCATAGCCAACAGTATACTAAAGGTCTTCCTCTATCTTATCCCCTTCAAATGGGCCCACATGTCAGTCCAAAAAATGGGCCCCATGACCCCGTTCGGCTTGGAAGTTGGTTTTTGCGTGATTCCCCTTTTGTTTATTGTTTCTTTCATTTTCCCGGCTTTATTTAATTTCTGTTCTTTCTCAAATAAATCGTCTCAATGACATAAGATTGGTAACGAACTATTGACAAAATGGATGATTTTTACATAATATTTTTTTTTTTCATAAACTGTTACATAAGATCGTCCAAGGTAAATCCACTCTCCACCACCTCGTTACCCTTACTCTCCTCCACCACCACCACCACCTAAGAAGCCATAAAAGCACTCTTCTCCACCTCCTCGTCACAAGCCCTATGTCTGTGCTTTACCACCCCCTCCTTTCCACTACTAGATAGTGGTTTTGCATGCCTAATTAAATAACATATCTTACTGTAAGTTTCTTTTACCTTTATTTTATTAATTATTACCAGTATGATAATCTTATAAGACTTCAATTTTATGTGGAAGAACTCAATTTATGTATTTAGTTAAAAATTTTTTGCACTTCATATACTTAAAAAATGTTTCAAATTGAATTTCAAAGTCTTTGTCAGTTTTTTCTTTTAAATCAAGCCATATAACATGTTGACTTGCTTGTTAATTTTCCGTCATGTATTTTACTCTCACTGGGATACTCCACATGTATTCGATTCTGAAAAATCAACAGCACATGCATGCATATACGTTGTGCAGTTTTCAACCTTTTGCCTTTCGCAAAGTTTTCTGAAAAAACCATTTATATATTGTGAATCTTCATGATATTCTCTATCAATATCTTTGGCTATGTGACCTTGCTTTCATATAAAGATTTCACTCAAGCAGTTGTATTTTTCTCCCCATGTCCTAATTATAAGATTAAATTGACGTTTTAAAAAAAATTAAAGATGCAATATAAACCATTTTAGATTGTTTATATTTATTTCTTTTCCTAAAAACTAATTTTTTTTAATTATAAACTAACGTATAATCTAATTACATATAGCATGTATTAAAATTTAGTGGTCTAACTTGCTTTCTCAATCTCCATAAAAAAGTTAACTTGATTTTATAATTAAAACCGGAAGGAGTATTATCCTAACCAGTGATTTTTCTTTATTGATTTCGAACACGTTCTCCTCCCATATTTTCGTGCCTTTACAACTTTTCTTATGATGATTCCTAATTATGATTTTTCTTTATTGATGTCAATCTGATGGGGATAGGAAGGAAGAGGAAGGATTTGTTTCTAAGAGATTAAAAATTGAAATGTCAATAGAGGAAAATTTCGCATACACTACGTTTGTTTTTCATGAGAGTTGCACACTACAAAAAAGGGGTTTTACCAGCGGTTACTTTAGTAGCGGAAGGCCAAAACAGCCACTAAAGTGACATTAGTGGCGGTTTGACCCATAAACAGCCACTAAATCTGACCGTTTGACCAAGATCATAGTTAGTGGCAGATATTAGTGGCGGTTGGAACCCTTAAACTGCCACTAATATTGGTGCCTTTTGGCGGGAAATTTAGTCGCGGTTTAAGTTTGGACAATGACAAATATCTGATTCGTAGTGTTTTTACATGCTTTAATTGAGGCAATTAACATGATTGAGATGCAAATTTGGTCTATTAATGCTTAATGTATATCTTAGACTCTTAAGGTGAAATTACTGTGAAATTAGGATTGATTGGCCATAATTGTAGATTAATTTGTATTAATTAATTTATAGGGCTATTTGATCATTGTTCTGTCTTATTTCCACCTGTAGGATTGCTCGGGACCAAAAGATTGGATCTTGGGTGAAGAAGAAAGGTTTATCAAAGGGTAGGGGTGGAAACAGGCTAGGCCCTTAACAGGGGCCTTAGGCTTGGCCTATTCTAGGCCCAGGCTTAACAGGCCACAGGCCTAGGCTTTTTTTAAAGCCTATTTAACTAAACAGGCCAGGCCCAGGTCTTTTAAAAAAGCCTATTAGGACTAATAGGCCGGCCTATGCATATTATATTTTAAAAAAATATTTTAGTAATATTACATTTGTACCCTTAATTTGAAATAAAATTACTTATGTATGTATTTAGGTTTTTTTCCACCATTCTCAGTGGCACCTCCATTCTCATCCAAGTGTTCTCACTTTTCACTGACTCTCAATGTTTTCCTTTCTCTTGTTGGTTATATCAGACTATTAGTGTTCGCCACGCGCCGCAAGTGCACGGGTCGCGCCAAGTAATAAAATAGTGAGTAGAGTATCGTTCCCACGAGGATTTGTCCAAAACCCGGTCAAACAATGATTATCACACTCTCGCCCAATTTGAGTGAAACAAATGCTGAGATTGAAAATAAACTAAGAAAATAAATGAAAATAAAATATACACAGGTGATTCTCCAACCTCAAGGATAAAATGGGTCCTAGGATTATCTATCCCCCTTACACTTCTCAAAACTCAATTAACCTCCCCTCAATAAGCTCTCAACGAAATTACGTGCTAATCTAGGGTTCAAAGAGTACTTGTAATGCTCTCTCGAGTCAAGAACAAGTGTTTAGTCCTATTCTTTGCACAATCTCTTGCTACAATTTGATAGAACCCAATTATCACACTCCAACCCTAATGTGACTATATATCTCTATCTTACCAACAAAACCATCCGTTCGTCATGCAAACTTCCGGTTCTTGCACTACTTTACCCAAGTTCTACACTCAACCTAGCTCTCTCGAGTCATAAATCAAGCGAACACAACATATAAATGGTGATCAAGCACTTAGAAGCATTAAGAACGGGGTAAAATAAGCACATAGATATCATTAATCACAAATCAAGAGGAGGAATCAAGAATCAATACATACAAGGGTTCAAAATAATCCTAGAATCAAAGTATTTAGCTACTCATGTTCTACAACTCCAAGGGAGCATATATATACAACATTACGACAGAACAAGAGAAGAGAATGAAGAAGGAAGAGATAAACCAAGAGAGGAAGCCCAAATCTCTCTGAAGCTCCAAGCCCAAGCCAAATCCCCACCAATCTCCAAGCCCTAGCAGAGCCAAACACGCCCAAAATATGCCCAGAAGTCGAAGAATGAGGGCTCACAATGAAGCCCTAACTTTTATATCAGTTAAAACGCGCCTGTTCTGTCCAAAACGCGCAGAAACGCGAAGTTCGCCGTGGGTCTCGCCGCGGTGAGCCCACGGCGAAGTCCCAAAAATTATAGAATCAAGTGTTGCTCGCCGTGGCTTTCGCCGCGGCGAGCTGACGGCGAGCTATCAAAAAGGGGCAGAGGCAAATGCACTCGCCGCGGCGAAGTCCTTTCTTCTCTGGTGCTTTGCTCTGTTTTCCTTATTCCTTGGGCTGATCTTTGGCTTCTTCTTATTTTTGTTCAATTGGGAGCTTGGAGGAGGGCTAAAATCTCTTGCTTATTGCTTCAAATTATTCCTACAAAAATTATATACAATAACATAAGAAACTAACTACAAAAACAATCAAAATCTACATAATTAACAAAATGTGAAACCGAAAATCAAATGAGCATTTTCCCTCTTGAGTATCCAAAATGTATAAATAATAGACAAAAACTCAAGTAAAATATACTTAAATATCATGAATTTCTAGGAGTTATCAATTAGTTTTATTGCTTTATATTTCCTTTGTCTTTTAAAATCTTGTTGCTTTTGCATCGGATTTGTGTTCTTGCATTGTTGCTGTGTATCATACAATTATTTATCATAACAGGCCTTCTAACAGGCTTCAGGCCAGGCCTTGTCTGCAAACCAATAGTAAATCACGAGTTAAAAGGCTGTGCCTTTCCATTTATAAAGGCATGACGCTTTTTAGTGAAAAGACGTGATTCTTTGTAAGGATTCTACAAAAGCACATGGATCTTTATTTTATTATTGTTTTTGTCATTGAAGTATCTATCTGGGAGTATAAATCATAGCCAGACAGGGAAATCGCAGTCAAGAGAAGAAGCCAATACTAGTGAACAAGAGGAGCAAGACGAACAACTCCATAGGCAACAGATTGAGGAGGTTGAGAGGGAACTGATAGAAGAGGAGCAGCGCCATATAGAGGACATGCCTATTCCAGAGAACGTTATCAAGGAATCTTCAACCAAAACAAGTGCAGCTCCAACATACCAGATTGGGAAATGATGCAGTGATTTTCGGACGATGAGGAAGATGATGAAGCGGGGCGCCGTAAACAGTCCGTTGAAAGAGCCACTGGATACTACGTACAAGTGCAGGGTAAGGGAATTAAATTTTTTATTGCTTTTATCATATAATTCAAATTTTTCCCCTTGTAACAATATTGTGTAAATTGTATAGACCCTTCTGGTAGTATAACGAAGAAGAAGTTGATGGTGCAAGATGTTCAAATCCTCCCAAGCGGGCACAGGGTCAAGGTTGACTAGAACTTTCTCACCCTATAACCTAAAGGAAATGGGGGTCAACTGTTTGATAGGCTCTACAAGAATGTTGGTGGGAATACCAGGACTTCCTAATTGACGCTTTGGACTGGAGAAAGATTGATTCCGTGGCTAAGAAATTTGCATGAATGAAATCGTGAAGGTCGGTTGAATTAACTTAAATTTATCTATTATTTATTATTATAGGAATATGATTTAAATTAATGATACATGAATTCTATGTATTATTTATTACTCTTGGAACATGATTTTAATTAATGATATAGGAATTCTATTTATTATTTATTATTATTGGAATATGATTCTAATTATTTTTATAGGAATATTATTTAATCATTGTTAAATTTCATATTTTGCAGAGAAAGTTTGATGTGAGGGACATGTTCAAAGGTTAGGCACAATCAAAGATGGGTGACACTTTGACAAATTCTTGGATTTGTATGTTTTTATATGTCTAATTTGAGGCAATTAACATGATTAAGATGCGTTATTGGTCTAAATGTACTTATTAAAGATCTTAGACTCTTAGGTGAAATTAGTGTTAGATTAGGGTTAATTGGCCATAATTGTAGATTAATTTGTATGAATTGGTTTATAGCGCCATTTGATCATTTCTCTCTCTTATTTCTACTTGTAGGGTCGTTAGGACCAAAGGAATCGGGTCCAGGGCGAAGAAGAAGGCCAAACTAAGGAGCAGAAGAAGCTGAAGCTCACCGTGGGAGCCCATGGCGAGCCAAGCCAAAGGCTTTTCAAAGGGGCACAGTGAGCCCACGACGAGCCAAGCCAAAAAGAACCAGAAAGCCACGGCGAGCAGACGGTGAGTGGCACGCACTAACACTCAGTTTCAGGCCTAAATTCGATTTCAACTTGATACCCACTCACTTGACCCGACTTCTGGACCTATAAAACGTGAAATTAAACCCTAGAACACAGATTTGGTTCACCATACACCCTTCTAAACCCTAGCTTTCTCATTCTCTCATCTCCATCTTCATCTTTCTCACTTCCTTTCTTCCATCCATGGCTTCCACACTTTCCTTCCTTGTTGCCGGTTCTTCCATGGAGAGTAGTAGCTAGGCTCCACCATTCTTGGTGGTGGGATCCAAAGGATGAGCTTGAAGCTTGAATAGGGGAATTTTATTAGTTCTAATCCTTCTTCTATTTGTTATATTTATGCTTTTCTAGGGTTCTAGGAGTGATTTATGGCATTTGGTTGTGTGTTTGATTTCTGTATATTGTAATGGATTAAAAACTATGTTTATGTCATTTCCTTCTTGTTCAAATACTTGACATTTCTATGTATTAACTTTGAGTTTAGTGAAATTTATGGGTTCATAGTTTTATTATTCTCTTTGTAAAAATTATGTGCTAATGCAAGGTGGATTGGTTAGTGAATTAAGAATGTTAAGTTATTTACTTGAGGGAGATAGCATAAGAAGTAAGTTCATTGTGTTGAGACATTGGGAAAAACACTCTTTAGGCCTTAATTTATTGTATGGGTGGCCATCAATGAATTAGGGCTTGTAGAGAGATTTAGAGCAATTATGGGGTGGCCCAGATTGTGGATTAAAGTCTTGCATAATTAATTATTTCTTCATTTTGAACTTAATCAACTTAGGTTAAATTAAGTAATGTGCAGGGTTCCTCCATTAATTAAGTTAACCTAAGCCTAGCCTAGAGGGATTCCTCTAGGGTTCTTTAGAAAATCAACTAAACTCCTTAAAAACCTTTTGAAGCAATGATTCCCAAAGCTCTCATTCATCAAGAATGATTTCTATCCCCCTTCAATCCAACTCTCCCTTAATCCAATTTCAGTTCTTCTTTAAACATACAAAACTTTTGACACAAACTTTTACATCTTAAAATCAAATAGAAAATGTTTTCCCGTCCAATTAGTTTCGCATCTAGCTATTAGGTAATCATTTACACTAGGGCTCCTTGAGACCGACACCCGGGGATAGCTCCCACTACCCATTAGGTTCAAATTCTTGGAGAGTAGGCCCGAGGCGGCACTACACCGATTTTCTTCCCATTTTGGTGCTCTTCACACTTGAAATTACTGAAGGTTGAAAATGTACAACACACAGAATGAGGGTGGGAGTAGGCCGCTTCAGGAGTTAATCGAAGATGTCCCTGGTGGAGTCCCTCCGGATGAGTGGGAGAGATATGTGCTTTGGAGGAGGGGAGACATAGGAAATGTATAGTTAATAATATTAATGTATTGATATTTAAATAACGAAGAAATATTTTTTAATAATAATGATGATTAAATTTTATTTTACATTAACATAAGAGGTCGCAGCAAGGTGTTTATAGCTGGTCACATCAGAAGGTTCATATACGGTTGGGACGAAGCCATTTCGGTTGGGTATGGAGAGATAGTATGAAGCAATAAACCTTTTGTCAAATCCCAATATTTGCACACATTTCATATCATTTTGGAGGTTTTTAATCAAGTTATTTGGGCTTTATTGCATATCTTGTGAAGAAATTAGATTCTAGAGTAATTACATTCAATTAGTGGTAAAAAGGGCATTTTTGGAATGTTTTTGTGATTACTCTTGATTTGAATGTTTATTGGTAGCTATTGATATTTCTTGATGTTATTTTATATTTTAGGACAATTGAAAAGGGGTAAAATTGGGTGTCAAAGCTGAAAATTCAAGAAAAAAGTTAAAATACAAGTTTCTAGATGAATTGTTAAAATTACAAAAAAGGACCTAGAACATTCTGAAAATTACAGAAAAGCCCCAAAGTTAGCCGTGTGCTCGCTGTGGTGAGCACACAGCGAGAGTAAGCTAGAGAACATTGTCACTCGTCGTGAGTTAGTCGCTGCGAGTGGTGCTGACAGAAATGCTGAAACACGATTTTTTGATATTTTTTACCCGGATCAGACCCAAATCAACTCTAACCCGACTTCCACTTGTTCTTGACTTAAAAGGGTTGAACCTTAACCATTTCTAACATCTACCTTCACTCCATTTCCATCTCGATTCTTGAACCCTAGCTCCATCTCTCTTCTCTTCCCTCATTTCTTCCATTTCTCTTCTATTTTCCTTTTCCCATCCACCATAGCTACACATGTATTGGAGCTTATAGATGATGTGCTCTCTTCCATGAGTAGCTAGAAACTTCATAGCTCTTGGGAATGATTGGAGATATCTTGACCTCATGGTCTTCATAAGGGAGTCTTATTTCTTTTCTCTTCTCTTTGTATTTATGAATTCCTAGGTCTAGGTTTATCATTTATGCATTTGAGACTTGGATTATATGTTTTGATTTGAGTTTTTTGTGATTTTGGTTTGTAATGAGGATTCAAACTCATCAATATATATGGTTATATATATGTTCTTTATATGATTCCATTGATTTCTGTCTATTTATGCGTGGTCATGGTAGATAGTTTGATTAAAGTGGATTGTAATTGAATCTAATGCATTGCTAACCACTGATCCACTCTAAGGTACTTAATAATGGCTAATTGAATAGGTTCATGAGATTAGGTGTTAGACTTGCTGGTTGGTGAGGTTTGGTATTCTAGGAAACTTAGAGAGAACTATTAGAATAATGAGTTTTGATGATAACTAAACATAACTTAGGCATAAAGGAAGGTTGGGTAAGGATCAGGAATAACTTAAAAATAATGAGTTTTGATGATAACTAAAAATAATGTGTTGGAAGAACGCTCTTTTATTTACCTGTTTTTTCAGGGTACACATCCTACCGGAAAGAAAGTACAAATGGCTAATATTTGGCATGTCAAATATGAGTGAACTTGTTTCTAGGGATCAGCTCATGGAGGTGCTTGATGAAGGATGACTCAGTGCTACGGTTATCAATTTATGGATAAGGTATAAATGCATTTCCATTGGGGTTTCGTTTAATGTCATAAGTTTTACACTAATTGGGAGTTGGTATGGTTTCTATAAAGGCACCTATACGAAGATGTCATGATCGCCGCGGAGCATGTCTAGTTCGAATTCATAAACCCCTATGCCATGGCACATATTGCAGGCGCGAGATATGACGAGCAGTCCGCGACGCTTAAAAGGCGCTTTTCTTTAAAAGCAACAGGCAAGACTTTATTTTTAGCTTCAATTAATACAGGGTAAGTCGATACGCATTATAGGTTTCATCGTATTCTTAGCTCCAAGCATCATTTATATATACTGACATAACGTTCTAAAAATTTGAGGAACCATTGGCTTTTGCTTGTCATCTATCCGCAAGCACAACCGGAACCCTTGATTTTTCTATTTGGATCCTGTGCTAGGTGCTGAACTAGACAATCGCCCAGCTTTGATGTGCATCGTTAATAGGTACATGAATGTCAACATTATTTGAATAATGCATTATATTATTTGACATTTTGTGACCATAGCTAATAAAATTAATTTAATTTGTTTCGTTTCCAGTGCATTGACCAGTTTTCGGTCCTCCATTAACTTGAGTTATTCCAGAGCCCCTGACCAGAAAGATGCTTATCCGTGGAGAATAGTCCAGGTTTTTCAAGTTATTCAATTTTTTAAACAATCTAGTCAAACATAACATAAATGTTTCTCATATGATATTTGGTGTTCTTTGTTACAGTGCCCATTCCAACCCAATAACAACGACTATGGATACTATGTGATGCAGTTTATGAGGGATGTCGTTACACATGATCGATGTAGCATTCCATTGACAGTAAGTTTTATATTTTGCCAACTCTAATTGTATTTGAACTTGTTATTAGATTTCAAGTAGATTTGATTACCATTCAAATATATTTGTTTGTGCAGTATTACCCAGACGCACTTTGCCCGATGTTGTCGAGGGAAAAAATGAATGCGCTAATTGAAGAATGGTGCGCTTATGTACTACCTCTTTTTCAATAAGTACAAGAGTAGATAGTAGTATAGCTAGTAGCGTGCTTTTTGTATGCCAATTACAATAGTTGGTTTAATTGTACATTGCTCTCTGGATGAGTTATTGCAGCACTTATAAGTGCTGCTATAGGGCCAAAATAAGTGTTGCTATAGGCAATTTCTATAGTAGTGCTAGTGATGCAGAGGAAGTAGCCAATCTCTGCCTGGTAGCTCAAGAAGAATCTGACAGTGAGGTATATAACTCTGATTCATCTTTTCATGAACTACAAGATGCATATAATGAATTACATATAGAATTCATAAAACTTGCAAAAGAAGTAGGTGCATTAAAAAGGAAAAACAAGGAATTAGAAAAGAAAGCTGAGGTATCTTCACAAGAAAATGAAAAGACTGAATGCAAAAACTGTGCAATTCTTCTGAAAGAAAAGGAAAAGATTTTTGATATTTTGAAAAAGTTCACAAAAAGCACTGAAGCACTAGACATTATGCTAATGAGTCAAAGAGCCTTTAGAGAAAAACTGGGCTTGGTTATGATTCACTAGACAAGTCTGTGAAAGAAAGAAAGATAGTGTCTAAAGAAAAACCATACTTAAAATTCTTCAGAAAAGCTTCAGCATATTCATCACCATTTAGCTTTTGTAATTTCTGTAACAAAAAGGGACATACTGAATCTACATGCTATCCTAAGGAAAATGGTATATCAGGACTATATAAGTGGGTCCCCAAAGGGAAGCATCAACCTAAAATCTACTTGGGTCAAAGGCATCAAACTAATCCTAAAGGACCCAAGAAAGTTTAGGTACCTAAATCTGTTTAGTTTGTGCAGATCTGTCTCAAAGCATCCAACAACAATAAGTGGTACATAGATAGTGGATGCTCAAGACACACGACTGGAGATAAGGAGAAATTTGACAATCTAATTATAAAAGATGGAGCAAAAGTTAGCTTTGGTGGAAACCAGTCAGGAAGAATTGCTGGAATGGGAGAAATTGGTTCTGTCAAAGATGTCTATCTAGTGGAAGGCCTCTGTCACAATCTGCTAAGTGTTAGTCAGAGTACTGACAAAGGTAACTGGGTGATCTTTGACTCAAATGAATGTCTTATAGTTGATAAGAAAGAATTAACTATAGAAAAATCCAATTTTAAGTGTCGACTGAAAGCTAATAGGAATGGAAACTTTTATACAACTGATTTAAGTCAACAATTCTCTAAAAAAATCTTCATAAGTAATTCTGATAATTGCTGGCTGTGGCATAGAAGATTAGCTCATGTAAACATGACACAATTAGATAAGATAGTCAAAAAGGATATTGTCCTTGGTATACCTAACATAAAAGTTAAAACTGATTTAATGTGTGAAGCATGCCAAAAGAGGAAACAAACAAAGTCCTCTTTTAAACCAAAGAAGGAAATCTCCACCACTAGACCTCTGGAACTGATTCATATGGACTTGGTGTTAGAATCTTAAGTTTTGATGAGGACTGGACCCATAGATAACATAAGTAAAATGAACTAATAGCATATAACTCAGTCTGGAATAAATTGAGATAAGAATCATGTTATATGACTAAGTAAAAGAGTGTAGGTTACCATAATATTGAACAAGTAAAACCCTATAGGTAACAGATACACTATCGCTAAGCTAGAACCTCTCGCTAACAAATGGAAGGTTTAGGATAACAATAGCTAATGAAGACTTAGCAAAAATCTGAAGAAAAGTAAATATCTCTATAGCTAAGACCTTCACTATAGCTAATATAATGAGTTGAGCTAGCCTAAGCAAGCAAAGGACAATAGATCACTATCGCTAAGCTCTGTCTCTATAGCTAAGGCCTCATAGATAACATAGATAACACAGAGGGAGACTATCAGAACAGCTAGCAGTAATGAACTATAGTTACTAGCGATAACATGGTTAGCTATCGATAACAGAACACTTGAATGAAATAACTGACATTGAGATAGCTAATACATGGAGCTAATGAAATGAACTAGCGATAACATAATCACTAGCGATAACATGATTAGCTATCGATAGGAAAATACTTGTTGAAATAACTTAGGACATTCTGATAGCTAATACATTATCTGTAAGCATTAAGCTAATGAATTTCACTAGCGATAACACCTACTGTGCTTCACATGAATACTTGTTCAGCTAACAGCTAAGTGCAGGATACACACTATTAAGCTAGCGATAGCCAAAGGAGCTAGCGCTACTGATAAAGCTGCTATGCAAGTACTTAAGTGTTTATCAAAATCTGTTCATTGAGTGAACTTATAAATTGAAATCCTCTACTGTTTGAGGTTGTTCTAAAAGCTTAGGGCTTTAGAATAGGGTTGTGTCCTTGCAAGTTGTAAGGGGAAGCGTTTAGAAGAAAAGTCTAAAGCTCTGTTGTAAATGTTGGCAGGTGAACCCGTGTTGTAAAACCTGTGGTATAGTGGAACCCAACAAGGAGTTGGAGAACTGGACGTAGGCATTGTGTTGGCCAAACCAGTATAAAGATTGTCTCGTGTTTCCAAGCTTTAATTTTTAAAAGCACAATTCACCCCACTCTTGTGCGTTTTGCCATTCTCACTTGTTGGTCCAGCAAGAGTAAAAAGACTAGGATGAAGCCTATACACTCTTGTAATTGTGGATGACTATTCTAGGTTTACTTGGACTATGTTTCTTTCTTATAAGCATGATACCTTTGACGCCTTTTATCTGTTTGCTAAGAAAGTGCAGAATGAAAGGGGACAAAAGATCATCTCAATAAGAACAGATCATGAAGGAGAATTTGAGAACCAAGACTTCTTGGAGCTGTGTGAAGAAAATGGGATAAATCACAATTTCTCAGCTCCCAGAACACCTCAACAAAATGGAGTGGTTGAAAGGAAGAACAGAGTACTCACTGAAATGGCCATAACAATGCTCAATAAAAGAGAGGTATCTCAAGTGTTCTGGGCAGATGCAATGAGTACAACCTGCTACATATCTAACAAGGCTTACATACGAAAAGGAATGGATAAAACTCCATATGAGCTTTACAAATGAAGAAAGCCAAATGTAAGACATCTCAAAGTCTTTGGTTCCAAATGTTTCATCCACAACAATGGAAAGGTAAACTTAGGTAAATTCGACCCTAAAGCTGATCCTGTAATTTTCATTAGTTATTCTAACAGAAGTAAGGCTTATAGAGTGTTTAATAAACGAACTTCAACTGTTGAAGAGTCAGTCCATGTAGTATTTGATGAAACTGACTCTGAACATAATCTTCTTTCTGAGGAAGAAGAATCTAAATTTTCAAATAAAATTAAGTTCTCAACACAACCAATATCATCACCAGATGAAGAAGGCCAAGAGAACATTCTCATGATTAACCAGCTGGTCCCTCAGCCTGGAGACATCATAGGGATCATCCTCCTGAGCAAATAATTGGTGATGCTAGTGGAGGTGTCAAGATTAGAAGCCAGATTCAAAATTAAATGCATTTCTCTGCCTTTATTTCCGAAGTTGAACCCACTTGCATTGAAGAAGCACTAAAAGATTGTGACTGGATAGTTGCTATGCAAGAGGAGCTCAATCAATTTGAAAGAAATCAAGTTTGGGATTTGGTCCCTAGACCCTCAAATTATCCCATTATAGGAACCAAATGGGTTTTCAAAAACAAACTTGATGAATCTGGAACTGTTGTCAGAAATAAGGCAAGACTTGTAGCCAAAGGGTATAACTAAGAAGAAGGCATAGATTATGAGGAGACTTTTGCCCCAGTTGCAAGACTGGAAGCAATAAGACTTCTATTAGCCTTTGCATCTCTAAAAAATTTTAAACTTTATCAAATGGATGTGAAGAGTACTTTTCATAATGGTTATATTATGGAAGAAGTATATGTTGAACAACTATCTGGTTTCGAAGATTCTTCTAAACTTGATCATGTTTTCAAACTCAAAAAGGCCTTATATGGACTTAAACAAGCACCAAGAGCCTGGTATGAAAGACTTAGTAATTTTCTGTTAGAAAAAGGCTTTACAAGAGGAAAAGTGGACACCACTCTATTTATTCTACATAAAAACAAAAGCATGCTTATAGTACATATTTATGTTGATGATATCATTTTTGGTGCTACTGATGAATCTCTGTGAAGAATTTTCTAAGACAATGCAGGGAGAATCTGAGATATCTATGATGGGAGAATTGAATTTCTTCTCAGGTCTTCAGATCAAACAAAAGAAAGATGGAATATTTATCTCTCAGCCCAAATATGTAAAAGAGATCTTGAAGAAGTTTGGGATGGATTTGTCCAAGGAAGAAGACACTCCCATGAGCTCTACAGCATTACTGGATGTTGATGCAAAAGGGAAATATTTCAATTAATCCACATACAAATGCTTAATTGGATCTCTTTTATACTTGACTGTTAGCAAACCAGACATTCAATTCAGTGTGGGAATGTGTGCTAGATATCAAGCTAAACCAAAGGAATCTCACCACAGCTGTGTCAAAAGAATACTAAGATATTTGGTTGGAACTCAAGAGCTAGGCTTATGGTATCCAAAGGAAACTCAAGAATATCTCATGGCTTACTCAGATTCAGATCATGTTGGGTACAAGACTGATAGAAAAAGTACTAGTGGTCAGTGTGAGTTTCTTGGAGGATCCTTGGTTTCATGGGCTAGCAAGAAGCAGAACTGTGTATCTCTATCATCAAGAAAGGCTAAATATATTGCTGCTGTAAGTTGTTATGCTCAAGTTCTATGGCTCAAACATCAATTGATGGATTTAAGGTTGGAATTTCCAGAAGTTCCAATTCTCTGTGACAACACAAGCACAATCAGCTTGGCCAAGAATCAAGTGCATCACTCAAGAACAATGCACATTGATGTCAGACATCACTTCATCAGAGATCATGTGCAAAAGAACGATATCAAAGTGGAATTTATTCCCACTCATCTATAGTTACCAGATATCTTCACAAAGCCCCAGGCAGTTGAACAATTTATGTTCATCAGAAGAGAATTGGGAATGGTAAACCCCAATGAATTGTAAATCAGTATCAGAACCTCAACTCTTCTCGATTTATTTAAATTATGCTATGTTTTGATGATAAGATACTAACTTAGGAATGGAGTGTCAAATGAATGTTTTGCAGGTTCTGTGCTCAAAGTAAAGAACCTCATCGTCTAATCGATCAGAAATCCTTGATCGATCACAGAACACTTTCTGTGATCGATTAGTCTTCTATCAGAGAAGAATTAGGGAATATAATAGGGAAAGGCTGGCATTGATCAGAGATGTCTAATCGATCACAAGGAAGGGGTAATTGATCAGGCATCGATTACTCAGTATGGACCAATCGATCACAACAATCCCTAATCGATCAGATGCATCCAATCGATCAGATACTGGACTCAGTGATCGATCACAGGGCATACATGATCGATCAGGCGCTAACAGTAACATTTGCAACGTACATTTTTTTTGACAGATGCATACCTTTTTGTACTTACTCTCTCATATATATTTGACCCATGTAACTGTTGCATCATTTCGCACTCACTTGCTGACAAATCCTTAGGTTTGTATGTTTTTATGTGTTTAAATTGAGGCTTCTAACATGAATAAGATGAAAATTTGGTCCAATTGTGATTATTTAATATCTTAGACTCTTGGGTGGAATTAGTATTATTTGGCCATAATCATAGATTAATTTGTATTAATTAATTTATAGGGCTATTTGATCATTTTCCATCTTATATTTACTTATAGGGTCGCTCGAGGACCAAAGGAATGGATCCCGGATGAAGAAGGATACTTGAAAAGGGGAGAAATTGGGGCTAAAAGCTGAAATTTCAAGAAAAAAAAGGGAAAATACAAGTTTCTGGGTGAATTGTGAAAATTGCAGAAAAGGACCTCGAAATTCCTAAATTATGGAAAAGGACCTGAAATTCTAAAATTACAGAGAAGTCACAGGCAGAGAACATGTTAGTTCGCCGTGGGTTAGCCATGGCGAACCCACGGCGAACTTACCCTAAAAGAACCAGAAGCAATGTTTGCTCGCCATGGCCTCGCTACGGCGAGTCGACGGAGAACTCACGCGTATAAGCAACACATCAGACGCGATTTTTGGGCCCAATCCGGATCTAACCCAATACCCACTCACTTGACCCGACTTGGGGGGACATAAAGCTCAAAAATTAGACCCCATTAGGGTAGATTTGGTTCACATACACCCCCCAAAACCCTAGCACTCTTTTCTCCATTTTCATCTTCATCTTTCACACTTTCCTTCCTTCCATCCATGGCTTCCACACCTTCCTTCCTTGTTGTTGGTTCTTCCATGGAGAGTAGCGGCTAGGCTCCACCATTCTTGGTGGTGGGAGCCAAGGGATGAGCATTGGAGCTTATTAGGGGAGTTTTTCTAGTTCTATTCCTTCTCCCACTTGTTATATTTTTGCTTTTCTAGGGTTCTAGGAGTGTATTTATGGAATTTGGTTCTGTGCTTGATTTCTATATGTTGTAATGGGATTAGAAACTATATTTATGTTATTTCCTTCTTGTTCAAATGCTTGACATTGCTATTTATTAACTTTGAGTTTAATGAAATTTATGGGTTCATAGTTTTATTATTCTCTTTGTGAAAACTATGTGCTAATGCAAGGTGGCTCGGTTAGTGGATTAAGAGTGTTAAGTTATTTGCTTGAGGGAGATGACATAAGAATTAATTGATTGTGTTGAGGCATTGGGCAAGCACTCTTTAGGCCTTAATTTATTATATGGGTGGCCATCAATGGATTAGGGTTTAGAGATAAATTTAGAGCAATTGTGGGGTGGCCCAAATTGTGGATTAAGAGTCCTTCATAATTAATTATTTCTTGATTTTGAACTTCATCAACTTAGGTTAAATTAAGTAATGTGCGGGGTTCCGGCATTAATTAAGTTAACTTAAGCTTAGCCTAGATGGGTTCCTCTAGGATTCTTTAGAAAATAAACTAAACTCCTTAAAAACCTTTAGAAGTAATGATTCCCGAAGCTTTCATCTATCAAGAATGATCTTTATCCCATTTTCATCCAAACCTCACTTTTTAAATCCAATCTTTTACTTTGACTTTTGAACACACCACACTTTTATACCAAACTTCATAAGAAAACGAAACAAAAAATGCTTTTTACCCTCTTTCTCAAGTTTGCATATTAGCTATTAGGAATCAAATTACATTAGGCTCCTTGAGATCGACACCCGGGGTTAGCTTCCACTACCCCTTGGGTTTTAAATTTTTTGGAGAGCGGACTCAAGGCGGCACTACACCGATATAAACCCCATTCGGTGTGCTCTTCACTTGCATTCACTCTTAATCATTTCCCTCATTTCCTTATCAAACCCTAACAAACTGCTTCATTAAACTCACTTCAAATCCTCTTTTAACAGTCTTAACTGAAGACTTTATTTGAATCATCACCCATCATAACCCTTCTTCATCAGTTACAACTCTTCGAATCACCAGACATATGCTATAGCTCTCTATATAAACCTCTCAAATGGCACCCAAAATGCATATCCCAAAGAATTACAGAGCCAAAGTCCTTGAAGATACAATTTCCCTTCCTCAAGATGACCCTGCATTTACATATAAAATCTCCTCTCCACCCTCAAATCCTCAACCCTAAACTTCTAATCCATCATCACCAATGGCTAAGACTCGTGCCAGTGTCTCTGAGTCCAAAAGCAAAAGCCCTGCAATAGTGAGGGTCAGTGAACTCATTTCAGGAGACACAGAAGTTCCCATTGATTCATCCTATGCCCAGGGTCTCATTGAAGAACCATCAGAGGACATTGGAAGGAGATCCATTCAACAACGATGTGGCTATGTAGATATTGATTATCTGGAGAAAAATGGTTATCCTGTGACGGAATGGTTGGAGCCATACAAGCAATGGATAGGGATCAAGAATTACTATAATGAGAGAGTCATCAAGGCATTCTCCTCTAACCTGAAAATTGTTGGAACTCTACATTTTGATGATAACCAAACATGACCTAGGCAATAGGATCATGAGATCTTAACTTAGAAAAATACTTCAAAAAAACTGGTTCTTAAAATCTAAGTTAATCAATCGATTGAAAAATCAGTCAATCGATTGGAGAATGCATCCCGCAATCGATGGCATATCAAGTGCAGCCTATCAATCGATGGAAAACCAAGCAATCGATTGATGCACAGAATTACACTAAGTAATCAGAATTGAATCAATCGATTGATCGGAATGACAATCGACTCAGATAGCAATCGATAAGCAATCTGTTGGCAATCGATTGGAGCTTACTTTAAAACAATGAAATATGCAATCGATTGGAGCTTGATCAATCGATTGACAAGAGGTAATCGATTGAGAAATCATGCAATCGATTGACAGCCTCAGTTTTTATTCGATAGCTAACACTTCAATCGAGTGATGCAAGTGAAAATCTGAAGCAATCTGAAGGCAATCGATTGACAGCCAGAGACATCAATCGATTGACACCATTTGTAATCGATTGAAAACTGAAGATTTTCAAATTTGTTTCTTTTCTCATGTCTAACTATCTTTATATTGCAAAATGTACTTGTTGCTATTTTGGACAGTTAAACCAGCAGAATGTTAGAGGAATTAACTTTGGAACATCAAGCCATGGAAGATAGGCTTCTACAGAGACTGGTGGCAGCTCTTAATGATTCTGTGGTAAAATCGGTCAAGGAGGGCACCTTGACCATCTTCAAGGCGTATGATGCAGTGATGGACATGCATAAGTTCCTTCACAATCGTATGGCTGGTCTTGAAGATATTCTGAGGGAGCAATTTCAAGTTGGGCTTCTTGGTTCACTATTGGAACCATTTTCTGGGCATGAAGCCCATCAGGTGTCCCCTATTCATTATTCTCCTGATCCATCTCCCTCACAATCCCATATACCTCTCCACTCACCAAAACATAAGCCTCTCCAAAACACACTCCTCCCTCATCCAAACCCTCTTCTCCCACCAAACAATCTTCCTCAGACTCCTCATATAACCAAGATCCTCCTCCTTCCCCTATGAACATCACCACTACTTCACTTGCTCACCCGAAATCACCCCAAACATATGCCCCCTCTCCATCATCCCACATCACTCCATCATCATCTCAACCTTCTCAAATCCATCCCTCAGCCCTCCACTATACCCTTTGGTTAGACCCTTCCCTCGCCTATGACAGAAAAGGGAAAGCCATCGTCATTGACACCTCTCCTACCCTTCCTTTTGATGATGCCAAAAAGGGGAGAAGAGATTCAGTGTTACAACTGAGGGTGAAACTTTTTTTAGGAGAAAGCTGCTGAGGCTGCTGCAATTCTTTCAACCATTGCTTCTGAGATGCCCCAAGTCCCTGAAATAAGTCAAACACTTGAAGAGATTGATGACTTGGCAGAAGGGATTAGACTAAGCCTTGAAAAAGAAGGCATGGTGGAAGAAGCATCTGATGAAGAAATCAAGGCCACCAATGTTCCCCCAGAAGATGATGATGTGGTACTGGAGGAAGACATGAGTATGGCCATGGTTTTATATGAAGGGGAGCCTCAAACATACTCAGTTGATAATTGGCCATTCATTCATCGCAAAGTGCAAGAGATAATTGTAGAAGGAACTGCAAGAGCCAAAGCAGAACAAGAGTCAAAAGTCAAGGTTGAATCTGATGCCAAGGCTAAGGCAGAAGAGGAAGCAAGAGCTAAGGCAGAAGAAGAAGATAAGGCTAAGAAGGAGGCTGAGGCTAAAGGAAAGGATGAACACACTTCTCTGGCTAAGTCTGTGTTTCCAAGCTGGGTGTCCAGAGGAAGGTAAGATTCAAGAAGACTGCTCAGAGGAATATAGAGGATCCCATTCAGACTACCTCAGAATTCCTTAAGTCTGATGAAGAAGAAGAAGGACTAGAGGCTCAATCTTAGGCTAAGAAAAAGAGGTTTAAGATGACTGCTCCCAAGCCTCCACCTAAAACAAAAGCAACAAGGAAAAACACCAGGGCAACTAAGGGCATTATGATTGAAGAGCCTAAGCTTGCCACTAGGACTTCAAATTATTCATCACCATTTAGCTTCTGCAATTTCTGCAACAGAAAGGGCCACACTGATTCAACGTGTTATCCCAAGAAATATGGTGTGTTTGGACACTATAAGTGGGTCCCCAAAGGAACACATCAGCCTAAAGTCCATCTGGATCAAAGGCAACAAACTAATCCCAAAGGACCCAAGAAAATTTGGGTACCTAAATCTGCTTAGTTTGTGCAGGTCTGTCTTAAAGCATCCAACAATAACAAGAGGTATATAGATAGTGGATGCTCAAGGCACATGACTGGGGACAAAGAAAAAATTGATAATCTAATCATGAAGAATGGAGCTAAAGTCAGCTTTGGTGGAAACCAGTCAGGAAAAATCACTGGAGTAGGAGAAATTGGTGCAGTAAAAGATATATATCTTGTGGAAGGTCTTTGCCACAATTTGCTAAGTGTCAATCAGAGCACTAACAGAGGTAACTGGGTAATTTTTGATTCAAATGAATGTCTTATAGTAAATAAGGAAGACCTAACCATAGACAAATCCAATCTTAAATGTCGATTAAAGGCTAATAGAAATGGAAATTTATACACTGTTGATTTGAGCCAACAACTTTCTGAAAAATGTCTCATAAGTAATTATGAAAACTGCAGGCTATGGCATAAAAGATTAGCTCATGTGAACATGACCCAATTGGATAAGTTAGTCAAAAAGGATCTGGTCATTGGTATTCCCAATATGAAAATAAAAACTGACTTAATATGTGAAGCATGCCAAAAAGGGAAACAAACGAAGTCTTCTTTTAAACCTAAGAAGGAAGTCTCCACTACTAGACCTCTAGAACTAATCCATTTGGATTTAGTTGGTCCAGCAAGAGTGAAAAGTCTTGAAGGAAGTCTACACACTCTTGTAATTGTGGTTGACTATTCTAGGTTCACTTGGACTATATTTCTTTCTTCCAATCATGATACTTTTGATGCTTTCTACCTATTTGCTAAGAAAGTGCAGAATGAAAAAGGACAGAAGATCAGTTCAATCACAACAGATCGTGGAGGAGAATTTGAAAATCAAGACTTCTTGGAGCTATGTGGAGAGAATGGAATAAGTGGAATAAGTCAAAACTTCTCAGCTCCTAGAACTCCTCAACAAAACGGAGTAGTTGAAAGGAAGAATAGAGTGCTCACTGAAATGGTTAGAACCAAGCTTAATGAAAGGGGAATATCTCAAGTTTTCTGGGTAGATGCAATGAGCACAGCCTGCTACATATCCAACAGAGCCTACATACGAAAATGAATGGATAAAAGTCCATATGAGCTTTACAAAGGAAGAAAGCCAAATGTAAGTCACCTCAAGGTCTTTGGCTCCAAATGCTTCATCCACAACAATGGAATGGTAAACCTAGGTAAATTTGACCCTAAAGCTGATTGTGGGATCTTTATTGGCTATTCTAACAGAAGTAAAGCTTATAGAGTTTTCAATAAAAGAACCTCTACTGTCGAAGAGTCAGTACATGTAGTATTTGATGAAACAGACTCTGAACAAAAATCGCTGGCAGAAGAAGAACCAGAATTTTTAAATAAAACTGAAGTATCCACACATCAAATCTCATCACCAGATGAAGAAGGCCAAGAGAATGATTCTCATGATGAGCCAGCAGGTCCCTCATGCTGGAGACATCATAGGGATCATCCTCCTGAGAAAATAATTGGCGATGTTAGTGGAGGTGTCAAAACCAGAAACCAGATTCAAAATGAAATGCAATTCACTACTTTTATTTCTGAAATTGAGCCTTCTTGCATTGAAGAAGCACTAACAGATTGTGACTGGATAGTTGCTATGCAAGAAGAGCTCAATCAATTTGAAAGAAATCAAGTTTGGGACTTGGTTCTAAGACCTTTAAACTATCCCATCATTGGAACCAAGTGAGTTTTCAAAAACAAACTTGATGAATCTGGTGCTGTAGTCAGAAACAAGGCAAGACTTGTTGCCAAAGGGTATAACCAAGAATAAGGCATAGATTATAAAGAGACTTTTGCTCCAGTAGCAAGGTTGGAAGCAATAAGGCTCTTATTAGCTTTTGCATCCCTAAAAAATTTCAAACTTTATCAAATGGATATAAAAAGTGCCTTTCTTAATGGTTATATTATGGAGGAAGTATATGTTAAATAGCCATTTGGTTTTGAAGACTCTTCTAAACCTGATCATGTTTTCAAACTTAAAAGGCCTTATATGGACTCAAACAGGCTCCCAGAGCATGGTATGAAATATTAAGCAACTTCCTGTTAGATAAAGGATTTACAAGAGGAAAGGTTGACACCACTTTATTCATACTACATAAAAATAAAAGCATGCTTATAATTTAAATCTATGTAGATGATATTATTTTTGGTGCCACTGATGAAACTCTCTATGAAGAATTTTCTAAGACTATGTAGGGAGAATTCGAGATGTCTATGATAGGAGAATTGAACTTCTTCCTAGGTCTTCAAATCAAGCAGAGAAAGGACGGAATATTTATCTCACAAACTAAGTATGTGAAGGAGATCTTGAAGAAGTTTGGTATGGATCTATCCAAGGAAAAAGAGACTCCCATGAGTTCCATAGCTTTGCTAGATGCTGATGTAGAAGGGAAGGATTTCAATCAGTCCACATACAAAGGTCTGATTAGTTCCCTCCTGTACTTAATTTCCAGCAGACCGGATATTCAGTTTAGTGTGGGAATATGTACCAGATATCAGGCCAATCCTAAGGAATCTCATCACAAATATGTCAAAAGAATTTTAAGGTATCTGGTTGGAACTCAGGAATTGGGATTGTGGTATCCTAAGGGAGCTCAGGAGTATCTTATGGCTTATTCAGACTCAGATCACGCTAGCTACAAAACTGACAGGAAAAGTACTAGTGGTCAATGTGAGTTCCTTGGAGGATCCTTAGTCTCTTGGGCAAGCAAGAAACAGACCTGTGTTTTCCTTTCATCTACAGAAGTTGAATATATCATTGTTGCAAGCTGTTGTGTTCAAGTGCTGTGGCTCAAGCATCAATTGAAAGATTTGGGGATGGAGTTTCTAGAATTTCCAATCCTTTGTTACAACACAAGCACAATTAGCTTGGCCAAGAATCCAGTGCATCACACAAGAACAAAGCACATTGATGTCAGACACCACTTCATTAGAGATCACGTGCAGAAGAAGGATGTCAAAGTGGAATTCATTCCCACACACTTGCAACTAGCAGATATCCTCACCAAACCTCTAGCAATATAACAGTTCATGTTTATCAGAAGAGAATTGGGAATGGTAAATCCCAATGAACTGTAAGAGATGCATCACTTCCTTAAGTCTTGTGATTTTATTTGCTTTCAGTTGGATTTTGATGATAGAATACTGACTTAGGCATCGGAGTGGCCTAAAATCTTGTTGCAGGTCTTGTCGCAGAAAATGGCAGTGCAATTGATTGCAACTTCGTCTCTTAATCGATGGGACTTCGATTGCGTATCAATTGATAATTGCGAGATAAAAAGCTACAAGTGAAAGGTGAAAAGGCCCAATCGATTGACAACAACCCAATCGAGTGGACAGGCCCAATCGATTGCAATATGGGTCGATCTATTGCAAACATCAACAATTGGAAGCATGGGAAGGGGCAATCGATAGTCAATCGATTACTCAGCGTGGGATTCATTCAAACACAACATATTCCAATCAAATGCTAGGTCATCAATCGATTGCAAAGCCTTACCATCGATAGAAGAACAATTCTCACAATCGATTGCAATGATTCTCAATCGATTGCAACCACAACGGTAATATTACAACGATAACTTTTCTCTCACCATCCTCCTATATAACTGTAAATTTCTAACCGTTGCGTCATTTTGCATTTACTATTCATCATCATTCTCACCTCTTCGAACCAGAAAACATAACCTTAGGCAAAGATTTCGCTCTCTCTCTCTCTCTCTCACTCAAATCTCTCAAATTTTTGCCCTAATCCACTTGATATGAGTTCGAAATTGCATACTTCCTTTCTGTAAAACCAAAATGCCTCCCAAGATAATTCTACCTGGCTCAAAATCACCCAAATCATCCTCTGCAAGCAAGAAAAAGAGGACCCAGAGTAATCTCTCAGGCAAGCTCTCTTCGTTCAATCCAAGAGTTCAGAAAGACAAGTTTCCTCCTCCTTCTTGTTGGATATGCTTAGTTTTGATGATGTCAAATATAGATCTAAATATAGTAAGCAAAAAGCTTGTATGAAGTGTTTATCTCTACCTTGACTATCTATTACTTCATATGAATATCTTGCATAGATCAGTTAAAAGAATGGAACTATTATGCCTGTTATGAGGAATGATATGATCAAGACTGAATGAGTAAAAGAGTGTAGGTTACCTCAAAGTTGAATATGTAAAATCTTATAGGTAACAGATTCTCTATCGCTAAGCTAGAACCTATCGCTAACAAATGGAAGGCTTAGGATAACAATAGCTAATGAAGACTTAGCAATAATCTGAATAGTCAATATCTCTATCGAACTTCACTATCGCTAATACAAAGAGTTAAGCTAGCCTAAGCAAGCAAAGAACAAATAGATCACTATCGCTAAAGCTATGTACTATCACTAAGGCCCCATAGATAACATGAATATCACAAAGGAGAGAATGTTAAAATAGCTAGCAGCAATGAACTAAATTAGCTATCGATAACAGAATACATGAAATATCAAATAGCTAGCCTTTGAACAAATGAGCTAATAAGTTGACTAGCGATAACATGTTTGACTATTGATAGAAAGATACTTGAAATAACAAATACAGATAATACAGTGACTTACTAGCGATAACATGTTTGGCTATCGATAGGAGCATACTTGCTGAATAACAATAAGATATAATTCATTGAGATAATGAAAGTCACTAGCGATAAGGAGATCAACTATCGATAGGAAATCACTTGTTGAAATAACTTAGACATTCTGATAGCTAATACATTGTCTGTATACACTGAGCTAATGAATTTCACTATCGATAACACCAATTGTGCTTCACATGAATACTTGTTTAGCTAACGGCTAAGTGCAGGACTTACACTGTTAAGTTAGTGATAGCCAAGGGAGCTAGCATTACTGAAAAAGCTGTTGTACAAGTACAATGTTGCAGGTTATCGTTACTCACAGTCTCCATCTCTTTTAGCTTATTCTCGGCAATATTAATTGAAGAAAGAAAAGAAAGTTGATTGTCAACGGCTAGTTCCACAAGTCTCCAACGGACAGAAATTCATCAAGGCCTATATAAAGACTTGAAGACATCAGAATAAAAGATGATGGAACGTTGATGAAAAATAGAGGGTTCTACGCAGATTACAGAGTAACAGCAAAACTCAAGTGAGCCCAGAAATGGAGAAATAACGATGAGTCGAGGGAATTAGAAAAGTAGAGCTAGTGCACACATTGTTCAAATTGTTAAGCTCCAGAATTGTTATTTCATCATACATCTTCCTGTACTTCAGTGAGTAACAAAATCTACTTCTTAAAGAGAAGTAATCTTTCATTGTAATCATTCTATATTTGTGAGTGATACTCAAGATTGGGAGATCTTGAGTGGGAAATAGATTGTAACCTTACAAGTTGTAAGGGGGAGCGTTAGAGGGAGTCTAAAGCTCTGTTGAAAAGGTTGGCAGGTGAACCCGTGTTGTAAAACCTGTGGTAAAGGCTTCACAAGTGCCCGGCTAAACTTGTGGTTTGTAAAGGCTTCTCTTGTGCCCGGTTTAAACAAGAGGGTAGTGGATTGAAAATCTCAGATGGAGCCTGAGGACTGGACGTAGGTCAGGGGAATAGACAGAACCAGGATAAATCTCTGTTTGCATCCCTTCTGACCTTAACTCTCATACTTTCCAGCATATCTCACCTGTATGCATTTCACAGTTTGAAATACCTTCAGTAATAAATAGAAAAGGTTTTTTAAGTATCGATTATAGTGTTCATTGTGACTCTGCAAAGAGATTAACAAGTTTTATTCTATCACCCAATTCACCCCCTTCTTGGGTGACAACCAGTATTTACACTTCTGATAATCCGACTATTCAGAGACTAGATTCAAGTAGAATTGAGAATCAGAATATGGCAGAGTTAGCCAAATCTTCCTCCCAGGCCAAGTCTTCCTCCAAGAAGCATGTGACGTTCGTAGACTCAGTAAATACCTCCAAGAAACAATCTGAAAAGGGGGAGGTCCAGTCTAAATCTTCTCCTTTCCTTTCTGGCAAAACCAAAGGCAAATCCAAGGTCAGAAACGTTGAAGAAGCAGTGGTTCCCCTAGTATATTTTGTAACAGAAGGGGACTTACCAGTCAGTGATGCATACAGACACAGGGGCATCAATCAGAGGACATGCTGCTTTGATATTGATCACCTCTACCAGTTGGGAGTGGATTTGTCTCCCTGGCTTAAGGAGTACAAAGATTTCCTAAAGATTCAACTTCCTTATAGTCAACAGGTGGTGAGGAGTTTCTACTCAGCTATGGAAGTCAACAGCACTCACACCGCCACCAATGAGATTGTGGATATTGAAGTAACCTCAACTGTCCGAGGCAAGACCTTCTCCTTCAACTGGAGGACTCTCAATGAATGGTTAGGTATCTCCAATCCTTTGTGCAACCAATGGCAGAAGAAAGAAAAGTATTTGGATCCTGAGGTGCTAAAGATATATCAACCTTTTGGTGAGGCCAAGGATCCCCACAGTGTGTAGCCAGCAGACATGACCATCTACAACTATCTGATTCACTATGCTTATTCACGGTGTAAGGTCAACAAGGCTGGGAATCTAAGTCAGCTAAACAAAATTGACAACCCTATCCTGCCTACCTTAATCAAGGGAGAGCCACTCAACCTTGGGTAGATACTGACAGAGGAATTCATGGCATTCAGAGGCTCCTCAAGTGGCAAGACTCCTCTGCCATTTCCTCAACTGATATCATTCATTCTTCAAAAGAATGGTATCTGGTACCTAGAGGAGAATGATGTGCATGAGGTCCCTCTCTTCACCAGCACCCACCTGAAGAAGATGAAGCTTGAAATTCCTAGTGTTGCTCAAGACAGATTTGCTCCACTTGGCACTATATCCGTCCCTCAAGCTCCCTCAGCCTCTACCAGGCCATCCAAGGGCAAAACTATTCAAACAGACGCTTCCAAAGAAGGACAGGATGAAGCTTATTCCTCAGCCCCATCTCTATTTGGGTCTGCTATGAGGAAAATGATCTTTGATGAGGTCATCGATCAAATGGCTGCCAAGGTGACTGCAAATCTACAAGGCATGATTCCTCAACTAGTTGAGCAGAGAAACACCAATTTGATAGAGGAAGTCTTCCTTCAGATTTAAGGAGTGGAGGATATATTATTGAAAAGACTGGTTGCAGGCTTGAACTCATCCTTGATTCCCTCAGTTGACAGTTGTGGCAAATTTGTATATGAGGTTATCATGTTGTGGTAGACATGGTTGCTCATATGGAGGCAAGAGTGAGCAACATTGAGAAAATGCTTGGGTATATCCATCCAAGTGAAAGAGAAGCAGCAGGCACTCAGTTCATGGCCTCAGATGGTGCTGGACCATCTACCCAGCCTGGTGCAACTTCTTCACCAGAGATTTCCCCTCATCATTCACCGATTCATTTTACTCCCTCCCCTACCCACCAGACCACCTCACCACCCCTTCCTCCTTCCAAACATGTCACCACACCTCATACTTCCCCTGTCCAACAGACCACTCCACCTTATCCTACTAAATCTCCCTCTCCCTATAAATCCCCTCAACAGAAATCTTCACCTCCCTCACTTCCACCCACCACAGAACCCTCTCCACCTCCTTCTCAGCCACTCTCCTCCCTTCCTTTCACCATCCTTCACACTCCCAGATACACCAAAAACCCCTCCTATACTTATGCCAGGAAGAAAGACACCGCTCCCATTACCTCTCCAAATGTCCCATCCCCTCCTTCCTCTGCCAATACAACCTTCTCTCCTCTCTCCACTCCTACCTCAGAACCCTCTCCTATGGCCCAACACACCCTATTTGATGATGACAAAAAGGGGGAGAAAGAAGACAACGATCAGAGGCTCCGACAATTCAACCTGAGGATGAGACAATTCAAACTGAGCCTGAGCAATCTGAGTCCACTCTGAACCATATTCTGCCAGAAATTCACAAGTTGGCTGAAGACATCATGGAAGAACAGATCGAGATTGAGGACCTAACTCATGGGGAACCTGGTCCTACCAATGTACCTCCCTCAAATGCTAGCCTGGTTTTGGAAAGAGAAGGAACTGATGAAGAGGAAGATTTAAGCTTGGCTATGGTACTCTATCGGGAGCCTAAGCCAGTATCAGTTGACATAATCCCTCATCTTCACTAACAGGCAGATGAACTCCAACAACAACTGGAAGAGCTGAGTAAGAGGCTAATCAAAAGCCAACAAGAAAGGGAAGCCAAGGATGTTGAGGCAAAGGCAAAAACAGTGGTTGACAAATCTGAGCTACCTCCTCAAGTTGCAATACCCAGTTGGGGTGGCAAGAAACAAGCTTCATACAGAGGCAAGCCTACTTTGAAAGATCAAATCCAGACCACTTCTCAGTTCACAGAGTCTGGAGAAGAAGAAGAGGGTCAGGAGGTTTAGTCTGTACCTAAAGCCAAAAGAATCAAGAAGACTACTGTCAAACCACCTCCAAAGGTCTCAACCAGAAAATGATCAAGATCAAAGGGCATATTGATTGAAGAGCCCAAACCTGCTCCTAAGAGGAAGGCTGTGCCAAAAGGAAAAGGGAAATAAGTCAAGCCTCCTCCTAAGAAGAAGCAGAAACAATTGAGTTATGGGGAAAGGATTCTAGCTCAATTAGCACTAAAATCTCCATCTCCTCCTAAGAAGAAAGCTTCTCCAAAGAAAAGAAAAGCTCCTGCTAAGAAGAAGGCTAAACAAGAAGTGTTGATTCATTATGAAGATCCTTAAACTGATTCAGGGAAGATTAGTAGTGAGGAAGGAGACTATGACCTAATCCCTCGTTGGAAGAACAAGAACTCAGATTTAGATGACTCAGATTAAACCCAAAATCCCTCTTCCATGAGCATTCTGCATACTCATGTTATAATTTTGTCCGTATCTTAAATTATTTTTGTTAAACTTGTCTATGTACTAACCTTATCTGGATAATAATACTCTGAATATGTTTTTGATTTATAATTTCCTTCTGAATTAACTCTGAGTGTTTACTGATAAATCTTCACCTCATGATTAGTTCAATTTTTCAAATTCTTTTTAAAGCTAAGTATGTTTTGTCATCATCAAAAAGGGGGAGAATGTTGGAACTCTACATTTTGATGATAACCATACATGACTTATGCAATAGGATCATGAGATCTTAACTTAGTAAAATACTTCAAAAAAACTGGTTCTTAAATTCTAAGTTAAGCAATCGATTGAAAAATCAGTCAATCGAATGGAGAATGCATCGCGCAATCGATGGCATATTGAGTGCAGCCTATCAATCGATGGAAAACCAAGCAATCGATTGATGCGCAAAATTACACTAAGTAATCAGAATTGAATCAATCGATTGATCAGAATGACAATTGACTCAGATAGTAATCGATAAGCAATCTGTTGGCAATCGATTGGAGCTTACTTTAAAATAATGAAATATGCAATCGATTGGAGCTTGATCAATCGATTGACAAGAGGCAATCGATTGATAGCCTCAATTTCTATTCGATAGCTAACACTTCAATCGAGTGATGCAAGTGAAAATCTGAAGCAATCTGAAGGCAATCGATTGACAGCCAGAGACATCAATCGATTGACACTATTTGCAATCGATTGAAAACTGAAGATTTTCAAATTTGTTTCTTTTCTCATGTCTAACTATCTTTATATTGCAAAATGTACTTGTTGCTATTTTGGGCAGTTAACGTTAGACACAGAAAACTCAAACCAAATAGTTGTTACACTCAGCAACACAAAAACTGGTACAATGCGCTCAGGAAAAAGAAAGAGGAAACGTATATTGGCACTCTGGAGCATTAATTGCATCTCAGAATCATCATCAATCTCCAAAATCATCTCTCTCTTGGCTTCACAACTGCTGCACAGAAGGCTCAGACTTTACTCAACAGGCAGAAAATTTCCTAAGGACTATAAAAGCGTTGAAGTAGAAATTGGTTGGTAGAGAGCATTAAGTGATATCCAACTAACATCTCCCACTGCAATCAATATTATCTGAGTTCTCTCATCTGTTCTCCAGTTTGTAATACTATCAACTCAAGTGTGTGATCAATCTTTGTATTTTTCTGATAACCATCGTATTGACTATTTTTCCTAAGGATAGTGGGATCCTAGTGGAAGGGTTGTAGACTTACAAGTTGTAAGGGGGAGTGATCAGTAAGGGGGAGTTCCTACTGTGAAATCCCTTGTAAAGGCACTCAAGAGCCTGTTTGAATCTTGAGAATTAGTGGAATCCAACTGAAAGTTGGAGAACTGGATGTAGTCCAAGAGTTTGGGCTGAACCAGTATAAATTTTGTTTTATTCATCTAAGTTTTAGAAATCACAATTCACCCCCTCTTGTGCATTCCTGCCATTTACAAAAATTTCTACCACTGAGACTGAAGGGAAGACTTTAGGGATAATTGCGTTATCACAAGTCAGAGGGAAGAAATTTTCCTTTGATTGGACAAACCTGAATAAGTGGCTTAACATGGACAGGCTAGGAATAGAGGCATACAACACTTGGCAGGATAAGGAGAAGTACTCTGACAGTGACCTTTTGGATGCCTATAAACCGGACAGTCCAGTTTTGGGAACTTCAAACCTACTGCCTAGGATTGATAGGTGTAAGTGCTGGCTGTCACCCAAGAGGGGGGTGAATTGGGTGATAGAATAAAAACTTTAAATTCTTTGAAATAAAACACAAGTGATGACAATCTTTAAGATTCTTTTAGGTTTATCACTGTGAATATTTCAAACCATGAAGTGCATTAAAGAAAACGTAAGTAAAATATGTTGGAAGCTAGGAAAGTTAAGGGAAGAGATAATGCACACAGAGTTTATCCTGGTTCGGTCAATCCAGACCTACATCTAGTCCTCAGGCTCCACCTGAGATTTCCACTACCCTCTTGTTTAAACCGGGCACAAGAGAAGCCTGCCACAGGTTTTACTAATACAGGTTTACCTGCCAACCTTTACAGAGTTTTAGAATCCCTCTAAACACTCCCCCTTACTACTTGTAAGGTTACAACCCTGTTCTTAAAGCACCATGCTTTAGAACAACCTCAAACAATAGATGATTTCAACAATAGAGTTCACTTAATGAACAGATTATAATAATCACTGAGGTACAGAGTAATGTAGGATGAAATACAAATTTGAGCCTAATAATCTGAACAATGAATGTGCTCTAATTCTTCTTTTCTAATGCGCTCGACTCATCATTTCTGGGCTCACTTGAATATGACTGATTCTCTGTGCAAAGCCTCTGATTTTCATCTCATATCATCTTGTCATGTAAATCCGTCGTATGTTCGCTCGCTACTTGATTCTGATGTCTTCAAGTCTTTATATATGGTGGTATACTTTTCTATCCGTTGGAGACTTGGAGAACTCGCCGTTAGTGCTTTTCTTTCTTTTCATGCTTCAACTGATTTTGCAGAGGATAAGATAAGAGAGACAAAGACTGTGAGTAACGTTATCCTGCTGCTACCTGCCACTGTACTTGCATGTCAGCTTTTTCATTAGCGCTAGCTCCCTTGGCTATCGCTATCTTGACAGTGTGAGTCCTGCACTTAAGCTGTTAGTTGAAACAAATACTCATGCAGTGGATGTTATCGATAGAACATTTCATTAGCTCAAAGAGATAGAGACAATATATCAGCTAAGGTATTTTCAAAGCATTCTCTATCAATAGCTAATTCCATTATCGCTAGTTGATTGCTCATTATCTTAAGGATGCAGTTATATGAATATTCAAAGGTATTTCAAATATCCTATTATCGATAGCTAAACGTGTTAGCTCTAGCAACTATGTTATTGCTAGTTAACTCATTTGCTCAGGCACTAGTTATCAGAACGTTTATCTTTTGAAGTACTCTGTTATCGATAGCTTAACCTGTTATCGCTAGTTGATTCCATTAGCTCAAGGACTTGGTTCATTGTTCAGCTAGTTATTCTTCCTTTTATTTATCCATGTTCTTAATGAACTTCTAGCGATAGGATATTCCTTTAGCGATAGTGAATGACTTAGCGATAGATATTTAACCTTGTTATTTCTAAGTATTCACTTGCTATTCCTTTCTATCTATTAGCGATAGGTTCTAGCTCTAGCGATAGTGATTTGTTACCTAACAGATTTTACTTGTTTAATTCAAAGGTAACTTTACATTCTATTTACTTATGCTATCTATGGGGTCAGTCTTCATCAAAACTTAAGATTCTAACAATAGGGACTTTGTTGATGAGCATGGTTAAAATAGGGTTGTCAATATCCAAAATCTGAGTGAAGTTCCCTGCCTTGTTCACCATACATCTAGAGTATGCATAGTGAATCACTCTGTTAGCTGATGGCAATTGATCTGTGAGGAGTTCCTGAGATTTCATAAGACCAAGACTGTCAAGACTCTTATTCCCTTCACACAACTGATACCTTTCATCCTATGCAACAACAAGAGCTTCTGGCTAGATAGTGAGAAGAATATGGAGCCCCCAAGATGTAATCTGACAACCCTGAAGAAGATGGGTCTGAATCCTTTTGGCCAGGGGCATGCTCTACCACCAGCACAAGTAGGAGACCCTGAGCAAGGTGATCATCCTTAGGAGACTCATGAAGAAGAAGTTCATTCCCCTGTCATCCTTTTATCCGAACCAGAAATACCTAAGCCTGAAAGAAGGGCTCTTACAGCACCTCAACCTCTCCCAGACAACATGCATGATCAACTTGCTGACAAAGTAACTAGCAGAGTGTGACAAATCCTTGGATTTGTATGTTTTTATATGCTTAATTTGAGGCAATTAACATGATTGAGATGCAAAGTTGGGTCCAATAGTGCTTAATTGAATGTCTCAAACTCTCAAGTGAAATTAATATAAAATCAGGATTAATTAGTCATAATTGTAGATTAATTGTATTGATTAGTTTATAGGGCTATTTGATCCTTGGTTAGTCTTGTTTGCACTTGCAGGGTCGTTGAGGACCAAAAGATCAGACCTGAAATGAAGAAGGCCAAATGAAGAAGTAGAAAAGAAATGAGTTCGCCGTGGCTTTCGCCGCGGCGAATACACGGCGAAAATGCCCACAAGAGGCAGAGGAGAAGTGAGTTCGCCGTGGCTTTCGCCGCGGTGAACCCACGGCGAAAAGGGCAGAAGAACCAGAGACTACATGAGTTCGCCGCGGCGAAGTAGACGGAGAAAATCGTTTCTGTAGAATTTTCAGTCGCAAATTTTGGGCCTGAATTGGATCCAACTTGATACCCACTCACTTGACCCGACTTGGGGGACTTAAAACACGAAAGATACATCCCATTAGGGTAGATTTGGTTCACATTTTCACACCCCAAGCCCTAGCTCTCTCGTCTCTATCTTCATCTTCATCTTCTTCACCTTCTCCTTCCTTCCATCCATGGCTTCCACACCTTCCTCTCTTCTTGCTGGTTCTTCCATAGAGAGTAGCAGCTAGGCTCCACTATTCTTGGTGGTGGGATCCAAGGGATGAGCTTGAAGCTTGAATAAAGGAGTTTTTCTAGTTCTAATCCTCCCTTCATTTGTTGTATTTATGCTTTTCTAGGGTTATAGGGTTGCATTTATGGCATTTGGTGGAATGTATTAATTGCATTTGGTTGATGTGCATTTATGGCACTTGGTTGAGTGCATTTATGTCATTAGGGTTAGAAACTATGTTTATGTTATTTCTTTCTTGTATAATGATTGACATTTATACTTATTAACTTTGAGTTTAATGAAATTTATGGGTTCATAGTTTTGTTATTCTCTTTGTGAAAATTATGTGCTAATGCAAGGTGGCTTGGTTAGTGGATTAAGAGTGTTAAGCTATTTGCTTGAGGGAGATGGCATAAGAATTAAATGGTTGTGTGGAGACATTGGGCAAACACTCTTTAGGTCCTAATTTATTGTATGGGTGGCCATCAATGGATTAGGGTTTAGAGAGAAATTTAGAGCAATTATGGGGTGGCCCAAATTGTGGATTTAAAGTCTTGCATAATCAATTATTTCTTGATTTGGAACTTAATCAACTTGGGTTAAATTAAGTAATGTGCGGGGTTCCGGCATTAATTAAGTTAACCTAAGCCTAGCCTAGAGGGGTTCCTCTAGGGCTCTTTAGAAATCAATTAAACTCCCTAAAAATCTTTAGAAGCAATGATTCCTGAATCTCTCATTCATCAAGAATGATCTTTATCCCATTTTCAACCAAATCTCACTTTTAATTTCCATCTTTTACTTTACCTTTTGCACATACCAAACTTCACACTAAAACCAAACAAAAATGCTTTTTACCCGCCTTTTCAAGTTTACATATTAGCTATTAGGAATCATATTACACTAGGCTCCTTGAGATCGACACCCAGGGTTAGCTTCTACTATCCCCTCGGGTTTAATTTCTTGGAGAGCAGACTCGAGGCGGCACTGCTCTGACATAACCCCAAAGGTTAGGCGCTCTTCAGAGTGTTAGAGGAATTAACTTTGGATCATCAAGCCATGGAAGATAGGCTTCTACAGAGACTGGTGGCAGCTCTTAATGATTCTGTGGTAAAATCGGTCAAGGAGGGCACCTTGACCATCTTCAAGGCGTATGATGCAGTGATGGACATGCATAAGTTCCTTCACAATCGTATGGCTGGTCTTGAAGATATTTTGAGGGAGCAGTTTCAAGTTGGGCTTCTTGGTTCACCATTGGATCCATTTTCTGGGCATGAAGCCCATCAGGTGTCCCCTATTCACTATTCTCCTGATCCATCTCCCTCACAATCCCATCTACCTCTCCACTCACCAAAACATAAGCCTCTCCAAAACACACTCCTCCCTCATCCAAACCCTCTTCTCCCACCAAACAATCTTCCTCAGATAACCAAGATCCTCCTCCTTCCCCTATGAACATCACCACCACTCCACTTGCTCACCCCAAATCACCCCAAACACATGCCCCCTCTCCATCATCCCACATCACTCCACCATCATCTCAACTTCCTCAAATCCATCCCTCAGCCCTCCACTATACCCCTTGGCCAGACCCTTCCCTGACCTATGACAGAAAAGGGAAAGCCATCATCATTGACACCTATCCTACCCCTCCTTTTGATGATGCCAAAAAGGGGAGAAGAGATTCAGTGTTACAACTGAGGGTGAAAGCAGCTTTTTTTAGGAGAAAGCTACTGAGGCTGCTGCATTTCTTTCAACCATTGCTTCTGAGATGCCCCAAGTCCCTGAAATAAGTCAAACACTTGAAGAGATTGATGACTTGGCAGAAGGGATTAGACTAAGCCTTGAAAAAGAAGGCATGGTGGAAGAAGCATCTGATGAAGAAATCAAGGCCACCAATGTTCCCCCAGAAGATGATGATGTGGTACTGGAGGAAGACATGAGTATGGCCATGGTTTCATATGAAGGGGAGCTTCAACCATACTTAGTTGATACTTGGCCATTCATTCATCGCAGAGTGCAAGAGATAATTACAGAAGGAGAAGCCAAGGCTAAGGCAAAAGAGGAAGGAAGAGCTAAGGCAGAAGAATAAGCCAAGGCTAAGAAGGAGGCTGAGGCTAAAGGAAAGGATGAACAGACTTCTCTGGCTAAGTCTGTGTTTCCAAGCTGGGTGTCCAGAGGAAGGTAAGATTCAAGAAGACTGCTCAGAGGTATATAGAGGATCCCATTCAGACTACCTCAGAATTCCTTAAGTCTGATGAAGAAGAAGAAGGACTTGAGGCTCAATCTTAGGCTAAGAAAAAGAGGATTAAGATGACTGCTCCCAAGCCTTCACCTAAAACAAAAGCAACAAGGAAAAGCACCAGGGCAACTAAGGGCATTATGATTGAAGAGCCTAAGCCTGCCACTAGGACTGCAACAAAATGGAAGGCTGCCTCTTAAGGAAAATCTACCAAGCCTCCTCCAAAGAAGCAGAAGCAACAGTCTCGCCTGGAGAAAATGCTTTCCTACTTCCCTCCTCCATCTCCTCCAAGAAGAAGCAAGCTCCTCCCAAGAAGAAGAAAACACATGCTAAGAAGAAGGAGGTTGAGATTGATACTGAGTTCTTGGAGGAACCCTCAACTTACTCTAGGAGAATTAGCAGTAAGTCTGGTGATTATGATTTGGACACCAAGAATTGGTCGAGTGGTTCAGATTCAGATTAAAACTAGCCCAAGCCTCACCTTCACTTGCATCCATCATCTCATATCTGTAACATTCATATTTTTTTACATGTCAGTTATAATTTACACATGTTTTGTTTCAAGTTGTATTACATTATTGAATATTTTAATGACTAATGTTTATCAGTACACACTTGTTGATTCAACCTATGTTCTCTGATTATCCTTATTTATATCTTATGTTTTGTCATCATAAAAATGGTGGAGAATGTTAAAATAATGAGTTTTGATGATAACTAAACATAACTTTGGCATAAAGAAAGGTTGGGTAAGGATGAGGAATAACTTAGAAAAAATCTGATAGAAAATCCTAAGTATTGCCTAATCGATCAGGGATAGATCAGAGACAGATTAGAAGTTATGGTCATAAGCGCCCAATCAATCAGGGACCCCCTGTGATCGATCAGAGAAAGTGAAAAATGAACTAAGTGCTAGTATGATCGATTAGAGGAATCAGAAAAACTTAGTGTAATTGATTGAATTAACCTAATTGATCAGACCTCCCCTGTGATTGATCAGAAGGACTAAAGAATAACTCAAGTGTAATCTATTTCTAATTGATCAGACAGGCTTAATCGATCAGAGGACAATGTATAATCGATCAGATGAAGGCTATAATCTGAATCTAATTTGAGTGCAATCGATTGGATAAGTCTAATCGATCAGACAAGATATTTTCTAACTATATATTCAGTGATGCAGGTCATGATCGATGAGTGATCCATGTGTGATCGATCAGGAACCAGAACTTGTGATCGATCAGAGCCTATAATCGATGTGGCGATAGATTTAATTCAAACTGAATGGACAAGCCTACTTTTAGCTTTCAAGTACAGAAGTTGTTTAGACTTATTTTAGGAAGTTATCGTTAGACACATAAGTATGCCATTAGAGCCGTTTGATTAAACAACTAAGTTCTGTGATTAATGAAGAGAGAGGAACTGAAGCAAACAAGTACAAAGGAGATAATGCTACCCAGAACACACTCTTCTCCATACTCTATCTTCAATCATCTCTCACCTAAAACCAAGCAACAACTATAACTTCATCAATGGGCAGAATTTCATATATGAGTATAAAAGCCTTACTAAGTTACACTTACTGCATTCAATACTTACCAACTCTTAGAGAGATCATTTAGTGACTTTGTACTTCAGTGTGTATCACAATCTGTTTAGTGAGTGAACAAGTTTTCTGTAATCACATTTCAAGTGAGGATTACTTTTAAGATAGTGGGATCTTAAGAGTAGGGTGTATCCTTACATGTTGTAAGGGGGAGAGATTAGTAAGAAAGAGTTCTTGCTGTGTAATCACTTGTAAAGGCACTCAAGAGCCTGTTTGAATCTTGAGGGTTTAGTGGAACCCAGCTGAAGGTTGGAGAACTAGACGTAGGTCAAAAGTTTAGGTTGAACCAGTACAAGCTTTATATCTCAAGTGATTGAATTTTAGTTTGCACAATTCACCCCCCTCTTATGCTTTCCTACCAATTACAAGAACTCAAGGTGCTAAAAGGCTTAACAATGTCTACTTATAGGGGGTTCCATTAAAGGGTGAGCAAAACCCAAACTGAAAAACCGTACCGAATGCATTTCAGTTTTTCGGTTTCGGTTTTCATTTTTATAATTTTTGGTTTTCGGTTCGGTTTTTAGAAAAAGGTTTCGGTTTGAAACCGAAAAAAAAAATAATTCCATTTGAAAAAGTCTAGAATTTTTATTTAAAAAAGGATAAGAAGTAAGTCTAAAAAAATATCTCAAAACCCAAACAAATAAAATAAGCTTTCTAAGAAAAACAAAAACTTTTTAAATATGTGAAATTAGAAAAAAATGCACAGATTGTTTATTAATTATAGAATGTGCCTTGAAAGTTAAAGAACCAATTCAATATTGTTATTTTTTATGCATAATTTTTTTTTGTTTTCGACATACTGAATTAATAGCTTAGTTGATTTAGACAAGATATTGAATTTGTATAACTATTCATATATATTGAATCAATTAAGAGCTTTAATTTCTTTCAGCTAAATATGGCTTTTGTCACCATAATTTCTTGGTAATTTCGGAATTTATCGAAATTTTATTTGTTGATCAACTTTAGAATCCTTTGTCCTCTACAGTTTCCTTTTTCTATCATGTCTAGATTATAGGAAAGGAATGTGAATGTTTTAAGCTTTTCTTTATTTTGGACATGTTGAATTAATAGTTTAGTTGCTTTGGACTAGATGTATAATTTGTATATTTGTAAGCATTTCTTTGTTTTTGGACATGTTGAATTAATAGTTTAGTTGTTTGGGCAAGATGTAGAATTTGTATAACTATTTAGATACATTAAATCTGTTTTTTTGTCATTTTTTGTTGAATATTCGTATGAGCCAAATCTGCAACAAAAAAGCCCAGAAAACCGAATAGAAAACAATTCAGTTTTTTGGTTTTCGGTTTCCATTGATTAGACATTGATTAGACATTGGACCCATTGGTTAATAAGGTTTGGCATTTAAGTGACTTGGTGCCGTTGACTTCCCAAATATCTTAATTGAGCTACAATAGTGACAAATTCCAAGATTTGCACACCTTTCATAACATTTTGGAGGTCTTTAATCATGTTATTTGGACATTACTGCAAATCTTGTGAAGAAATTAAGTTCTAGAGTAATTACATGTACTTAGTTGTAAAAATGGCATTTTTGGAATGTTTTTGTGATTACTCTTGATTTGAATGATTATTTGGAGCTATTCATCTTTATTGAGATTATTTTATATTGTAGGAACCTTGAAGAGGATAGAAATTGGGGCAAGAAGCTGAAAATCCAAGAAAAAGAAGGAAAAACACAAGTTTCTGGACAAATTATTAAAATTACAGAAAAGCCCCAGAAATTTCTAAAACTTTGCAGATGGGACACCACAGTGAGGGTCCTAGAAATTTCATCATCTCTGGACCTTGCCATGGCACCCCACGGTGAGGCCCCAAAACTTGTAGAAAATCAGCATCTGATTTGGGCCGAACCGGGTCCAAACTAAAACACCCACTCTTGACCCGACTTGAGGGGGTATTAGGCACGAAAGGTCAACCCAAAAAACAGAGATTTGGAGTCCTCCAAACCCTAGCTCTCATCTTTCTCTCTTCTCCTCTCTCATTTCCTTCCATTTCCCTTCCATTTTCCACAAATTTCCTTCTTCCATCCACCATGGCGACACATATATTGGAGCTTAGAGATGATAGGCTCTCTTCCATGAGTAGCTAGATACTTCCTAGCTCTTGGAAATGATTGGAGATGGCGTGAGCTCATAGGGGAGTCTTGTTTCTTTTCTATTCTCTTTGTATTGATGAATTCCTAGGTCTAGGTTTATCATTTATACATTTGAGATGTGGATTATATGTTTTGATTTGAGTTGTTGTGATTTTGGTTTGTAATGAGGATTTGAACTCATCAATATATATGGTTATATATATGTTCTTTATGATTCCATTGATTTCTTTCTATTTATGCATGGTAATGGTAGATAGTTTGATTGAAATGGGTTGTAATTGAACCTAGTGCTTTACTAACCACTAATCACTCTCTAAGGTACTTAATAATGCCTAATTGAATGGGTTCATGAAATTGGGTGTTAGACTTGCCAGTTGATGAGGTTTGGTATTCTAGGAAACTTAGAGAAAACTCAATGTGCTATAGGGCTTAACAATGTCTAATTACATAGGGTTCCATTAATTAGGCATTGGACCCATTGGTTAATGGGGTTTGGTATTTTAGTGACTTGGTGCCTTTGACTTCCCAAATATCGTAATTAAGCTAGGATAGCCTTTGAAAATTAATTTCCAAGAGTATCTTCATCACTTTATAAAAACCACTCTCATTCCACTATTTTAGCTTAAAACACCAAAAATATTTATTTTCATTGCATCAATCACTTTCATTATTGAAAACCAATTACAACATGTTTTCACCTAATTCATCTTGCATTGAGTTCATTAGGTAGTTTAATTAAACATTGTCTCCTTGAGAACGAATAGGATTGCACTAGTATTGCTGCACCCTTACATTCCGATTTATAAATATCTTTGCATTTGACCCAAGGGCGACACGACGAGAATCAATTTCAAAGATCATCTTCATTTTTTTATCAAGAAAACACTTTCACCCCATTTTTTTAATTGAAACCCCAAAAATATTTATTTCAATTGCATTGAACCTTTGAAAAGCAAGCACAATATGTTTTTACCCATTTCCTCTTGCATTTAGGCATTTAGTTCACTAGGTAGTTTAATTAAACATTGGCTCCTTGTGAACGACTCGGATTGCACCACTATTGCTACACCCTTGCATTCCAATTTATAAATATATTTGCATTTGACCCAAGGGCGATACGACAACGGTCGAATCACCTTTATTGTTTAACTTAAATTGATTTTATTTTATATATTAATACTAAGTGGTATTATAATTTTCAGGAGGAAGAAGCTGTGAAGAAAGGGAAGAAGGCTACATACGATCTTTTCTACCGAAAATATCTCAGGCACACCGATGGGAGTGTAACATCAAGGGAGGCTGAGGAGCAAATTGTAAAAATTTAGTTATTTTTATTTAGGATTATTTTGTTTGTAGAAAAGTTTAATATATGTTCTATGTGCACGCGACAATTGAAGAAGCAGAAAGAGAGAGAGAGATCAACGAGTTGCAAGGGGATAATGTAGACCCCACTGCCTTACTCAGGGCCGCCCTAGGACCCCATGAGCACCCTGGCCGGGTGCGTGGGATGGGATTTGAAGCCTGGCCTACGGTGATCTACGGCAGGACATGTGAGCCAGGCAGCCCTCAGTCTACAGCTTTAGGTCATCCGTCTACCAGCGACCTTATGAGTAGAGCTAGGAATCAGAGCCAGCCCTTCAAGGGTTAGGGCCTTAAAAGGGCCGACCCGAAAAGCTTGAGTAGTGCAAATATCCCTGATTTTCAAAGTCTGGCCCTTGGATAGTCGGGCTCAAGGCCGGCCCGGCCCAATCAGAGCTTATACACTATTTTTTTAATCTTTTTTCCTAGAAAAAATAAAGCAATAAAACCCTTATCATCAACACAAATATCAATTTTAAGTTATAATACAAACACCAACAAGCAATAAACATTAAGAAATTATTGAGCAATAATAAATATTGTCCATATTTTTAAATAAGTCATACTAAACATATGTTTACCTTTAATTAATTGTTTTAATAAATATACCATATTTTTAAATAAGTCACTTACTAAGAAATTATCAAGCAATGATAAATATTGTGAATTAGGTATTGTGGTTTTTTTACCTTTGATTAATTGTTTTATTTTGTAGTTGATATGTTTTTTTAAAAAATATATGTGACTGGCTTAAAGGGCCGGCCCTTTGAAGACCTCAGCCCTATAGGGCCAGCCTGTTAAACTCGATTCCCTTCTTAAGCCTCCAAAATCAAAGCCCAGCCCTCAAAGGCCCAGGGCTTTACCAGCTCTACCTATGAGGAGCGATCCAAAGTATTAGTCTTGTCTGAGGGAGCATTTGACTCAGGAGATTACCTAGAACCTGTCGGAGAGGATTATAAAAGTGGGATGGGTTAGGTGTACGAAAGATTGGAATCCTAGGTGGAAATGGCCAACAATACACTCGACCGAATACAGTAGAGGGTCGACCCAGCTGGACCTCATATGCACATACAACTACCTCAATGTCTACAGAAGCAGCCTTGCAACTGTTCTCTAGAGTCACAGCCTGATGACGGACAGCCTCCTTCGTAGTTGTAGGGTTCTTTCTTTATTTGAACATTTGCAATTAAAAATTATGTTAATTTCTAGATTGTTGCACAATTTCACAATTTGTTGTTGTGATCTAAATTTGTTGTTATGATCTTATTTTTATTTGAAATGTTAATTAAAGTTATAAAAGAGTTGAAATTTTTTTTAAAAAAGAATTCGATTTTCAGTTAGTAGTGGTAGTGGTTTAAAATCGCCACTAATATTTACATATAAAAATATGGCTAAATATGACTTTACTAGCTGTTTTAAACCGCTACTAAAGTTATATTTTTGAAAAATAATAAGCTCATGTGCAATTTTATTCTAACGGTCATATGCGGTTAGTGGTTGTTTGCGTAATGGTTCAAACTGCTACTGATTAATAAACTATATTTTCAAAGTTCCCATGCTCCTAATGGCTAAGAAATTTGTCATTAGTGGAGGTTTATGACCGCTACTAATGTTTTCGACCGTTGAGATTTCCATTGTAAAGCCTTTCCACCTTTTCATTTCATTCAACTTGAATCCTTCCATTCTTTGATAATATATTCACTCCTACAATGGATAGATCTTAGATTAATTTACCACATACATCCGCCCACTATATGGTTGGTTTGAACCATTTTTTAGATTTTGCTTTCAACCGCTCAAGTGTTAACAATAAGATTCTTTGTCCTTATCCGAAATGTAAATTTAAGAAGTGGCATCCAAGAAATGTTGTGATTGAACATCTTATAGTGAAACAATTCCCACCCAATCACACCCTCTTGAGGATTCATGGCGAGAACGATGATGATGGTGGTGAAGACATTGCTGCAACATCTCAGGTTGGAATGCAAATCGACGATCACAATGATCATGTAGATCCATACAACGATATTGTGCGTGATGCTTTCGAGGTGTAAGGAGATAACATCGGTACTGAAGAAGGCATTGACAGACCACTTCCATCATTTTTCTGAAATGAAGCCGCTAAGAATTTTTTCGACCTTATGACAGAAGCATATAAGCCATTGTTTTCAGGTTCTACTAAAAATTGCAAACTTTCATTTATAGTTTGTCACATAAATCTTTTGTTTTAGATTGAAATATTGTTTATTCATGGTGCGGTAAATACTTTAAGATATCATTTCTTGTCAAACTCTATCATATGAAGTTCTTGTGTGCTTCAGCAATAAGGGGATGTTAATGGTGTTAGAATTATTTGGGGATGCATTGTCTCAGGTAGAAATCTCACCTTCATTCTACGAAACGAAGAAGACTATCAAAAAGTTGGGATTCCACTACACTAAAATTCATGCCTGCCCGAATAATTGTATGTTGTATTGGGGAGACAATACTGAGTTGGAGAGATATAAGTGGTGTAAGCGTTTCAGTACTGTTAATCGATAGGAATTTATTGTTTTATGATCACATCCATGTGTTAAATGAAATTGATATATTATTTATATAATTGGTATGATAAATTGTGCTGCTTCGTTTGATATAATGAGTAGATAAATTTACAAAATTTCTCCCTCTTTTGTAGGACAAAGAAGGAAGAACAAACGAAGCGAAAACCAGAGTAAAAGAAAGCATGCTGGACAAGACGCCTCAACCACTAGGAGAGGGTGCTGAGATGACCCAGGACACCTCGGCCACCAAAACAGGGTGCTGAGGCGACCAAAGACCGCCCAGGACGCCTCGGCCACTAGAATAGGGTGACAAAAATTAGGGCTTTTTAAAGAAGAGGAGACGAAAAAATTAGGGGAAACTGCATTTTTGGAAGAAAATTAGAGAGATAAAAGACTTGTACAAAGAGAAAGCTCAAATTAGAGCTTTAGAGGAGTCTTATGGCGCTAATCCTGGAGGTTTCTGTAGGGTTTTTCTTTATTCTTCCTATTCATTTGTCTTGTTTAGTAGTTGCAATCATTAATCGACTTCATAGATTTGATTTCCTTTCAATTATGCATAGCTAAACGTTAGACTAGGGTTTCTTTAAACCTCCATATGGACTGATTTTGTTAGTTTCCTTTCTATTGGTTATTTGATGCAATTCAATTTTGTTTTTACCTTGCTTATATTTCAAAAAGTGCCTGATCAACAATTTACTTGTTCAATGATTCATTGCTTGAGAGAGGGTGTCTTGTTGTAGAAATTAGGTAAAAGCATATTAGAGAGAAACTATTTGTTGACAGAGAAGAGATTCATTTGTCAACCTAATATTGTTAGAGTGAAATTGAGGCTTAAACGTGTTTTTGTTAATTCAATAGTATGAGAGTGAGAGAGTCTTTGAACACAATTTTTCATAAATCCAATAGCCTGAGAGTGTGAGAGTTTTGAAAGATAAAGATTAAATTTTTGACTTGAGAGAGCGTTTCTGATCAAATTAGAATTTCAGACGAAGACTGAATGCATTAGATAATTATTAGAAAGGGCAGTTCGGTAGAAATCATAATATATAGAGGGGAAAAGAAGTCCTAGGTTTCATTCTCATCGTCTGAAAAGCAGTCTTTCAAAGTTTGTTTGTTTATTTCTTATCTTTTTTTTTGTTCAAAACACAATTTTTAATCAACTTAAGTAGAAAACAAATTAAATTAGTCAACCTGCATTAGATTAAATCATAGTTCTCATGGGAATGATATTTTTATACTACGTGTGACCCCGTACTCTTGCGGGCGAACAGGTACAAACAGGCAAAGAGGGGTCAAAGGGCAACGAAGAAGCCTGCGAAAATTCTTAGATATTTCCCATTGACTCCAAGACTTCAGAGGTTGTATATGTTGTCTAATATGGCTAAGCACATGCGGTGGCATTCATCACAGCCCAACGTAGATGGGAAGTTGAAGCATCCTAGGGATGCTAAGGCTTGTAAAGCATTTGATGCTGAATTCCTAGAATTCACCAGTGACCCTAGAAATGTTTGCCTAACTCTCGCATCAAATGGGTTCAATCGGTTAGGGAATCTTAGCACTACGTACAATATATGGCATGTTGTATTGATACCGTATAACTTGCCCCTTAGATGTGTATGAAACAAAGCTCCTTCATTCTTTCGATGCTTATTCTGGGGAAGAGAGCTCCTAGAAATGATACGGATGTCTACCTTCAACTGTTGATACAAGAGTTGAAGGAACTCGGGAGCAATGGAGTTGAGACGTATGACACTTACGGTAAGACGCTCTTCACACTCCATGAGTCGTTGATGTGGATAGTGACAAATCCTTGGATTTGTATGCTTCTGTGTGCTTAAATTGAGGTAATTAACAAAATTGAGATGCAATATTGGTCCATAAGTGTTTAAATAATAATATAGATCCTTAAGTTAAAGTAGTATGAAAATATGATGAAATTGCCATAATTGAATATCAATTAGCATTAGTTGATTTTTAGGGCTCTTTGATTCTTGTTTGTTGCATATTTTACCTGTAGGGCTATCTGAGGACCAAATATGAAGGATTTAATATGAGAAGAAGCAAGAAAAGTGGGGCTAGAAGCTGAAATTTCAAGAGAAAAAGTCAGAATACAAGCTTCTGGATAAATTGTGAAAATTACAGAAAATGACCCTGAAATTGCGAAATTACAGAAAAGGACCCTGAAATTTAAAAATTACAAAAGGTCCCTTGCCGTGGGACCCCACAACGAGGATCCGAGAGTTTTCTTTGCTTCTGGCCTTCCCCGTGGCACCCCACAGCGAGGCCCACAGTGAGGCCCCGATTCTGCAGCATATCAGACTTTATTTTTGGACCAACCCGGGTCCAATTCATTTACCCACTTCTTGACCCGACTTGGGGAACATATTAGGTCAAAAATGCACTCATTTGAACAGATTGGGAGCCGCCACACACCTCTCTAACCCTAGCTCTCTTACTCTCTCATCTAATCCTTCATCTTCTTCATTTTCTCCACCCCAAATCCGTGGCCACCATTCCTTCCACCTTGGTTGATGCTTCTCCTATGAAGAACAACAACTAATCTCGTTTATTCTTGGTGATGGAGCCCAAGGGAGGAGCTTGAAGCTTCAAAGGGGAGTGTTGTTCTCCACTCTCTCTTCCTCTTGTGCATTACAATTTTTCTAGTGTTCTATGAGTTGTTTTATGCATTTGGTTGTAATTTTATCTTATCTCTTTGTATGAGAGTGGTAGAAACAACTTATCTTGTTTATTTTCTTTGTGTGGATGCTTGACATTGCACCTATTGACTTGAGCATATTTTATTTGTATGGTTTCATCATCTAATATATGTTTTCTTGTTAAAATCTCTTGCTAAATGAGGGTTCTTGTTTAGTGGATCATGGTGTCAAGTCTTTGTAGTTAGAAATTGACAAGTACATCTACAAATTTCTTGAGTGACATTGGGCTTCAATTTATTGGGTTCAATTTATTGGATGGGGTTCCACTAATGAGTTGGAATTAATAGGTAAATTTGGTTGCAATTCAGGGTTCCGATTGTAGGATTAAGAGTCCCTTGTAATTAGTATATTTGATTGGGTCAAATGCTTAATCAAATTAGGTTAAGTTAATTAATGTGCGGGGTTTTGGCATTAATTAAATTAATTTAAGCCTAATATAGAGGAGTTCCTCTAGGGTTCTTTAGAAAATTGGCCACTTTTAACACCCAAAAGTCTTAAGAAGCAATGATTCCTGAAAGCTCCATTTACCAAGGATAACCACCCCAATTAATCCAAATCTCCCTTATATATAATCTCCTTATTTGCAATTTTTAACATATTACACTTGTCTTACAAAAATAAAATATAATGCCTTTTACCCGTTTGAATCAAGTTTGCATTTAGCTATTAGGAATTAAATTGCATTAAGGCTCCTTGAGTCTGACATCCAAGGATAGCTTCTACTACCCCTTGGGTTTAATTTCTTGGAGAGCGGATACGCGGCGGCACTACACAGACTTTATCCCAATTTCTGTGCTCTTCAGATAGTTAGTGATTTCCCCAGACTTGGCACATTGTCTGGTTGGAACATGCATACTGGGAGAGCTTGTCCTAATTTCAACTTTGACCAAGACTCTGTTCACCTTCCTCACAGTCGCAAGTGGTGCTTCAAAAGTCATCGACGGTTCCTTCCAGAGGTCATAGGTTCAGGTTGCAGAAGATTAGATTTAATGGATCACAGGAAATGAGAAATCCTCCTGTGTTTTTGTCTGGCACAAATGTTCTTCAACAGCTTGAAGATGTTAACAGAATTCGGGAAAAAAGATGACGTTCAGCCTGGTGGCAGAAGGCCTCGCGACTAGTCTCATAGGAATAATGTGAAGTAATGGAGGAAGAAGAGCATTTTTAGCTCCCTTACTGGAAATCTAATCTGCTTCGCCATTGTCTGGATGTCATGTACATCAAAAAAATGTGTGTGACAATGTTTTGTACACATTGCTGAATGAGTTCAGAAAGTCCAAGAACCATCTGCAAGCAAGAAAAGATCTGATGGCGATGGGAATACGTGAAGACGCCTGCCAGATGAGAATGACAAGTTTTCCCCAGCCTCATTCTTACTAACAAGAGCCAATAAGGAAGTCTTCCTTTCCACACTTAAGGACATTAAGGTTGCTGATGGTTATTCAAGCAACATCTCAAGATATGTTGACATGCATGCTAAGAAGATTGCAGGGTTGAAAAGTCATGACTGCCATGTTTTGCTCCAGCAATTCCTACCTTTGGCAATATGGAGATGATATTTCCTCCATATTGTGATGATATTTCTGCCATCTTTCTTTACTATCGTGGTCCATCTCATTGTCCACCTTGTTCAAGATGCAAAGATTGGTGGCCTGGTTCAATACTGTTGGATGTATTCCAGTGGTTTCATGATTTTGTTTCATTAATCTAATAATCTAATTGTAATTGTAATTTCAGATACTTGGAGAAATCGAAGTCATAAGTGAGGAACAAAGCATCTCTAGAGGGTTTTATAATATAGGGTTACTTTGGTGATGAGGTGTTAACAAATTGTTTCCGCTATTTTGATGACATCAAAACTTCATTCAACCACTATCCTCGTGTTGATGATAGCCCTACCAATGTCTAGTCACATTCTAGTACATTATTGTCGCTCGTCAAAAAGCCAGTTGGAGGAAGTTAGTATTACAAGCTCATTCCTATTGAGAGGTTGCAAGCGCATGTCATGTCTTGACAAATTGCCCTCAAGTATAACCCTACATTCAGTAAGAAGTCTAACACTATACATGTATCATATTATTTTATTTTCAATCCAGAAAATCATCTAATTTTTTCTTATGAATCCAAGGGATTTTTGTCGTTATGTTAAACACAAACTATGAAGCCGCATATAATGTCTAGATTGGTTTGCATGCAGGATACTCTATGAGTTTGATCCCCATCCGCCTGATATGATAAATTTAGCAACTGGTCCATTCGACCATGTCAGGAGATATACGGCATAGAACGTCAACAGTTTCAAGTTCTGCACCATTGCACGGGATGAAGGTTCTCTCACCTTAAATTTCAGAGTGTTTGGCACATTTGGTACAAGGGTTATGCCAGCTCACTTGATACTGACATGCAATTTGGAGGTGTATCATATTATGGGAAGCTCGTTGACATTATCGAGCTAAAGTATCAAGGTTATCTCATCGTGCCTCTGTTGGATTGCATATGGACAAACACCAGAACTTCTCGAGGCATTACCGTAGACAGCTTGGGCATCACATTTGTCAATTTCTCAAGGCTCATTCACACAAGGGAAATACCAGATGACGAGCCATATATTCTTGCCTCACAGTAGGTTTACATGTGCAAATTTGAACACTATTATTATTATTATTATTATTATTAAAAATTGATATATTTGTTTATTTTCTTTTTAGGCGGGAGCAAGAAGATGATTGAAGCTACAATTCTTTTTAATTCTGTAACATTTACCATAACGGTGTGTATCAAACATTCATATATCTTATTTTTTTATGAAAATTCATACATTTCCTTGTATAATTAAAATTTTTAATGTAAAAAGCAATAAACCGCCACTAAGCTCACGTGAGGAGCATTAGTAGCGGTTCTATACTTGCTACCAATATCCGCCTCCAACCACTATAAATACCCATAATCTCCCCTCATTTCATTCAACCTCACAACCCATTCATTCCTTTCCTCCTCCAAATTCTTCTCTATCTTCTGTTCTAGTCTGATCAATTTTTTCTTCTCTTCTCTTAAATGTTTCTAATTTATATTTCTTTATTCTAATTATTTAATTCAATTTTCTATCTTATTTATTTACTAACTTTTTTTACTTTTCTTTTTCAGGTCTAAATATTGATTATTATCATTTTAATATTGTTAAATTAAATGATTAGTTATAATCGATATTAGAAATACTATTTAATTAATCATCTTATATTTCATTTCAGATATATTCATTGATAAAGTATGATACAAATTTTATATGGTTTTTAATTACAAATATTTTTCAGATATGTTTAATGAAATAAAAATGTTTCGGAATATTTAAATTGTATCTGAAAAGTATTTTTTATAACTTTTAAACCATTAGTGGCTATTTGACTGGCGGTTAAAACCGTTACTTATTCAAACTCGTGGTAAACCTTTCACTGAATTTAAATTTCGCATTACTAGCCGTTTTAAATCGCTATTGATTTTTCCAAATTCAAATTTCATATTCCTTGGCTGTTACTAGCAATTCTAGAACTGCCACTAATGGGCAGTCAAATGTGCAATTTGTTAGTCTTTGCTTAGTGGCGGTTTATTTTTACTGCCACTGAATTAATAGCGTCGTTGACCGGATTACTAGCAGTTCTTATAACCGTTAGTAAATGTTAGTCATAGGTGTTTTAGTGATGGATGTTATAACTGCTAGTAACTTCTTAGTGGTAGTTAAAACCGCCATTACGCATCTTTTTTAACCGTTAGTAAATACCACTTTTTGTGTAGTGGCAATGGGAAGAATATGTGAGAATGATATTGATGCCTTAACGCTAATCAGGGGAAGATAGAATGAGAATGAATTTTATGTTTTAGAACAAGCTATTGGGTACCTAATGGTTAATACTTTACATGTGAGATTGTTATCTTTATGGTCTGATAATGCAAAGGAAGAAAGGGATGGATTTCAATTCTCTTTTATGAGTTTCAATTCTTCAAAATAGGAAGTTTTCCTTTTCATTTCTTTGCTTGGTGCCTTTAGGTGTTGGGATTGTTTGGCAATTTCAAGAAACCTAATGTGGGATTTGTTGCTAGCTTGAATCCCTTGCTTTTATTATTTGAGGATTTAGTGTCATGTAGGGTATTGGCTGCAAAAAATACTACTTCTGTTGTTCTATGTTCTTAGTGCTGGATATTACATATGTTTTCTTTTTAAGTGAGAAAGGAGAAGCAAATGGATATAGCAGGAGGCTTTCTATGGTGCTCTTATCCTATTCAGTATGGCTCATTTGTAGTCATAATAAGGTTCAATCAAGTCAATCAAACTATTTTCAAAAAATGGTAGATGCTGGTTTCTGTCCTCTTTCGAGGTGACAGCTATAGCATATCCCCTGTTTGGTTTGGCTCTCAATATCAATTTATGGCACCGGAAGCTATGACTTGGAGGGCTAAATGTTGTATCCTTTTCTTCCTCATGTTCTCACAGCCATTATTATATGAGCTTGTAAGCGGTGTGGTACTTTTATATTAGATTTTAGACATACCTTATGGTTTTTTGTTGTTTTCTATGGAATGGTACGGTGGCATATAGGCCATGGGAATTATCATGTATCTTGTATGATAGGGGTCACTTTTCCTCATATACACTTGCTGTACTTATCTACTGTGTTTTAGTATAAAGTTGCTCTTTTATAAAAATAAAATAAAATAAAATGATTTGTTCTGAATTTCAAATTCAAGTTTTGATCTTTAATCTTCTAAAATAATTACAAAATATTTAATTCCCCTCAACGCAAAAATTATTCCCTTTGTCTTTCAGCATAATTATTCTTACACATTGCTGCTAGTGTTGTACAAGCACAGCCTATTTGTATCATTTTGTTTCTGTTTCTGTTTTTAATCACTGTTTTTTCTGAATTGAAATTTACATCATTATTCAGATTTGATGAGAATGACTCATAAGTTAATTATACTCTCTGTATCAATACAGTAATGTATTGCTAAGAAACTTTTAAGAACCTTGAATAAAAATTTGCTAGGCTCTAATTTTTTTTTATAAAAACTTCTTCACAAAACAATTTGCCATGGATTTATCCTAAACGAATTGTCTATCATTACTTCTTTTTTCTTTTTTGGTTTCACACTTACTTCGTTGTAAAAAAGTATGAGAGTTTTATGGTTTTATTAATTAGAACTAGGTATTTAGGCATTGATCATAAAAGGGACAATACTTAGGTTGCTTTGTTCATGTTATTTTTATTATTTATAATGGTCCAACAAAACTTTAAAAATTTTATGAATGTACATTTTCATTATAAATAAAGTCACATAAGAGTATATAATTTGAAAATTTGACCTACTAAATAGAAGCGAATGGATCAAATTTTTGTCCATTATAAAAAAAAAAATCCATCTGGAAAATACTAGTCACTTTTATATAATTAAACAATACTATCTTTTGTCATAAATATAAGACCTAATTTATAAGTAAATTTTTTTATTAATTAATTCATTATTTTTTTTAATTTTCCAAATTAGATAAAGAGGTATTATATTTAGAATAGGAGGGAGTATAATGAATGTTAATGAAAACCATTAATATAACAATTAAGGAAGTCGTATAAATGTGTGTGTCTCTCTCGCTCGTAAGTGTTTGTCTCTGTAAATGTCTGTGTCAAAATGCATAATATGTGTGTGTGTGTGTGTGTATATAATACTAACTGAATGTCTGCATCATGGCGGTCATTTTCTTTTGAACAGTCGACGCCGGTTATAGTCATGGTTGAAACTTGAAGTTAAGAGATTTCTAATGTCAATTAATGATAGGATTTAAACCTAAATGAATAACACTCGATCCTAACTGAGACTAAATTGCTTCCAACAATCTCTTACTTTTCTAATTGTTGGATCAAATCAGCCTCCAATTATGGAGATGTCCGTGGAAATTTCCGCATCTATATGTATATCTATAATAATATTTAACAGTTGTTCCAAACATCACAAATTGCACGACATTGATACAAGTATTCTTTTTACAGAACGAATGAAAATACACACAGGAAATGTAACTCACAAATATACACATGCAACCAACATAGGTCCAATATTTAATTGGCTGGTACTACCGTACAAATGTCTGTATGGTACCAGTTTACATACTCATTAAATTGAGTAGAAAGGGTTCAACATATATACACCATCTAAATCTTTGTTGGATGGTCTAAATTTAATTTTAAATTATGTATCTATTAAAATCAAATCTAGATCTTTTATATGATATCTAAATAATTTAGATATGCTTAGTCCCCCTACTCATATTTTTTATTAGTAGAAAAACCGATTCCGTGAAAGAATATATGTAACCAAATATGATTTAATACTTCTTTCTATATTAATGGTGCATTATATATTTATTTAATTTGATTATATTACAAATATTAGTTAAGATAGTTAATAAGGCATTTTTTACATACTCTAATAATCTTTAATTAATTCATTTCTTCGGTTTTACTTGATGATTGTTGTGGAAGCTACAATAAGAGTAACTTAGGGGAAAATGGACAACATTTTAAAAAATATCCCACGTGACGGAGATTAACTCCCCAATTAGATCATATAATGAGTGGGAGGGAGGAAAACACTTGTGGACTAATCTTTATAGTCTGAAAACTTATCTCGATCAAATACTTCTTCCATCTTTTTAATATATATACGATCTAGTTTATTGTTGAATTTTTCATTAAAATAGATGTTACTCCCTCCGATCCATAATATAAAGGTAACATGAGAATTTTTTTGTTTTAAGAGGTAACATGTTAAAATAATGATAATAAATGTTTAATTTCTATTTTTACCCTTTCATAGTAAATATAAAGAGGGGAGAGAAAGTTGATGTAAAATTGGAAAATCACCTTAATTTTATCCATAATAAAGGACTCTACTATGTTTCCTTAATTTATGTAAAATAGTTGACTACCTCTTATAATATAAGTCGGAGGGAGTATATTGTTATATTAAGGGTTGGAGTGAGCACATGTACAAGTTATAAACCCTCTTCCTCAAAATCGAGGGATGTTATTAATTATTCAATACGATTCCAAAGGGCATGTTGAAGGGGCTCTAGTGCTGCTAAGTGAGCAGTGAATTTAAAAGCTAAGGTATTAATAATTGGGTCCACAAGAAGTGAACATTAGACCCAAGTAATTGCTTCTTTTCAATGAGTTGGGTTGTCCTTGATCATTGACCATCAAACAAATAAACACGTCTATTCTTATGTGTTCCCAGCCATATGTTGTTCAACCGGGAAATCCAAATCAACCCTCACTATAATTAGTGGCTAATTAACCAAAAGTCTTGGAGCACTGAGCACGTATAGAGAGATTAGAGGGAGACACTACAATAAGAGTGGCAATTATCGACAGTATTCTATCGGTAAATTCAATTTTCCGACGGAAACAAATTTTCCGATTGAAATCATTCCATTGCTAATTTTACCTTTCCTAATTAATTTAGTGACAGAAATTTGGTTCTGTCAGAAATCCATCGTAATTTCCAACAGAATTGTCTGAAATTGTGGCAGATTGGAGATTAGAACCCTTGACCTCGTGCGCGCGTGCTGATGTCTTAACCAGTTGTGTTATGAAGATATTGTGATATCATTTGCAAACTATTATATTTATAATATTTAAACTCCCACTATTATAATTATATTTGATCCTATATATACTTTACATTATATTTAACTTAATATATTATGAAATAATTATTAATTATTAATATATAATTTATATATTAAAAATTATATAATTTATATATTAAAAGTTACTCCCTCTGGTCCTAAATATAAGATCACTTTGACTTTTTTTTTGTGGAAGTTAATGAAGCAAATTAGACAACTAAATTATAATATATGTCACATGCAATTAGATTATAAGTTAGTTTAGAAGTAGAATAAATTAGTTTTGAGGAGAAAAGATAGCTATAGATAATTTCATGTAATTAATTTTGCATCATTAATTTTTTCAGAAAAAGTCAAAGTGATCTTATAATTACAACTAGAGGGAGTATATTATTATATAAACAATCTTTTTTATTCATATACTTTACATTATATTTAGTATTTCAATTTTATATTTATTACAATATTATTTTTGTGTATTATTTCTATTATATAAATTTTTTAGTTATTATTTTATTATATATATTACTAAATTATAATTATTTTTATTTTATGGACTAAAATTTATTAATAAATAACATATACATGTGTATATATGTATATATTAATTTTTATTAATATTTATAATATATTATTTATTAATTGGTTCATTTAAAAAATATTTTTAAAAATAAAATAAAATAATATTTTATTTATAAAATAATTACTAAATTAGCGACAGTAATTCTGTCGGAAAACTTTCTGGTTGGAAAATCTGTCGCTAATTAGCCACGGAATTTTCTGTCACTAATTAGCCACTAATTTCTGTCAAAAAGTTTTCGACGGAATTTCCGTCGGAAATCCGTCGCTAATTAGCCACGGAATTTTTCTGTCACTAATTAGCGACGGATTTCTGGTGGAAATCCATGACTAATTCTGTCAGAAATTACCGATGGTTTGGTAATTTATTGTGTTGGTAATTTCATATTTTTTTTGTTGTGAGAAGAGATGGAGAAGAGCAAAACTAAAAATTGTAGCCTAAATGTTTATAATAAAAATTGTACTTTCCTTAATCGTTCTTAGTTAAAATTATTAGCTTCTATTTTTTTAATAAAGTCAAACATCCCATCCAAATGAATCATTAGATATGTAAATATTATAGGAAATAAGCATAAATGCTAACTGAATTTTACAAAAAAAAAAAAAAATCAAACAAAACGACCAACTGACCTTATCTTGATGAAAAAGGTTTTGGGAGCACAAGACCATTTCTAATCCACATGAATGCATAAAAAGTTTTCATAAAAGTTATCCCAATTGAGCATAATAATAGTTCTCATATATGAACCAATTAAATTAATTTTTAAAAATATTAAAGGACAAGATTTAAATTAAGGAAAGATCAAGAAAACATCTGAAGTGAGTCATGAGTCATGACACTGCTAAAGTTGACATTTTTGTTAAAGGGATGTTGTCAACGATGCCAAATAAGCAGCTCTTAGCACTATTTAAGATGAGTTATGATGGAATAAGGAGTTTTACAAAAATTAGAAAAGTATAATGACTCAATCACGATGAGCCAAATTATACTAACTGAATTGCAAACTTGATAAAATTATAATGATTAAATAATTAATTTTCTTAGAAAACTAAAAAAAATTGAATACATGTGAGATGTACGTGATTAGTATTCTTATGAAAATTAGTAAATAAGTTCAAGAATATGATTCAAATTAAAAAGAACAAAAGTACCCGGTTGAAAATGGTGTTCAATATTTAAAATTTTAATATCAACATTTTGTTAGCTAATACTAATAGCAATAGGATCAAATGAGTAAAAAAATGCTTTATAAAATTACATCAAATATGGCGTATGATGAGTCAAGACAATGTCAAAATAACTTCCTCCGTCTTCGAGAATTTTTGGATCTTAGCTCTTCGTCACTAATCAAAGACATACCTAATTTTCAAGTCTTCTATCTTATCATCTGCAAATGTTTCACATGATAACCGTTTGGGATGGAAGTTTGCTATGTGATGAGAATTGATCCCCTTTTATTTTCTCCCATCTTCACATCATATGTATTCAAATTGTTTTCATGGGCAAATAAACGATATAATTGTGAGTTGTATTCAATCATAAGTCACGTATCCTTAAACTATATCATGAGTGTGATGGTTTTTTTTTTCTAACAGTGAACAACAAAAACACACATTATTGTTGAAACTTGAACCCGATCGATGCCCATAATTAGTTTCTTTGGATTTGATACCTCAGTGAATACTCAATACTACTCATCATTAATTTGAACTTAATTTCTCAGCTCGATCTCTTTCCATATATTGAAAATTTTCTTAAATTTTAGGTTCGAATCCATTAACCTCCAATCATGGAGAAATCAAATGACCTTACACGGCACTCATTTCCTACTAGTTTCAAAGTGAATTTTCCAAGATATAATGAATTACTTCTATGGTATGTATAAAATGGGTACACAAAGAGGCTATAAAAAGGGAACCTCTCACTCTTGAAGAATCACATCCAAAACACATTGGACAATCCAAAAATGAGATCCCTAATGGCCTCCCTCACACTTGTATTGGCTTTGGTTTCTCTCATGAGCTTGCCTTCTCAAATATGTGCTGAAACCTACTTCTACTCATCACCTCCTCCCCCCAAGAAACAACATTATCCTCCGTCATCTCCTCCACCACCGGTTTCCTCACCTCCTCCGCTGGCATCTCCTCCTCTTTCCCCATCGCCAAGCCCTTCATATCCTTCTCCTCCACCACCGGTTACCTTGCCACCTTCGCCGTCCTCTCCGCCTCCTTCTCTTCCTTCACCTACATCTCCTTCATACCCGCCAACGCCTAACTCTCCCCCGCCTTTTGTGTCTCCGTCACCACCACCTTCATCCAATACTCCTCCACCACCATCTCACTCTCCATCACCAAGCCCTTCATATCCAACACTTCCTCCTCCTTCGCCAACCCCACACCCTACCTATCCGCCACCACACAAGCCCTATGTCTATGCCTCACCACCTCCTCCTCACTACTATTAGATACAGAAGCATGGCTACCATCTTTCAATTTACTTCATGCGTTTTAAATTATTTCATTTTGTGTTTGGTGTGGTACCATTATATTGAGACGGGCCATATATGTACTCGTTTATGATAAATCAGTGACACGCATGCGTGTGTATGCTTTGTTTTGGTTTTTAATAAAAACAATAATAATATCTGCTTCTGTTTAATTTAGTATTTCCTGTCTGTTTCTGTTTTTATTTGGCGTGGGTCATTATTTTGACCATATACGTATATAAGGCTTCATTCTTTCATCCTGCTCCTTTTTGCACACAATTCAGAAAACCAATCCATAGTATTTCCTCCTGTCCTAATTATAAGATTAAGTTGACTTTTTTGTGTGGAAGTTAAGGAAGTAAATTTGACCAATAAACTATAGCTATACTACATGTAATTAGATGAAGGGGCTGTTATTAGTAACTCAGTACGATTCCAAAGCGCATGTTGAAGGGGCTCTAGCTCTGCTAAGTGAGCAGTAAATTTAAAAGCTAAAGGATTAATAATTGGGTCCACAAGAAGTGAACATTGGACCCAATTAATTGCTTTTTCTCAATGGGTTAGGTTTTCCATGATCATTGAGCATCAAACAAATACACATGTCTATTCTTATGGTCCCATATGTAGTTCAACTGGGAAATCCAAATCACCCCTCAATATAATTGGTGGCTAGTTAACCAAAAGTCATGAAGCAACGAGCACGTATAGAGAGCTATACACATTAAAACCATCATAAGAACAATATATATAGTAATGAAGAGAACATAAAGTAGTCAATAAAGATACAACTTAAACTAGGAAAATGAATTATAGCCCCACGTCGTCTGATAACATTAAATTACAACAGCATACGATCAATGAAGGAGAAGAGATGGAGAAGAGAAAAACTAAAAATTGTAGCCCAAATCTATATGAATCTTTAGCCCATTCAACAAAATCCCTTCACTCTTCCTACTTGAGGGTTTTTATCTTTTGATAGCGCGCATAAAGTACACATGTGAGACCAATGGCCTATTAACTTAATGATAGTATAAGGTACCTCTTTACAATGGGATGGCGTTATAAGCTACAATTCTGCTATTAATACTGCATCCTATTCAATCATATTCCACCCAGACAATTAAGGAATTTTAAATTTTGAACTAAATGTTGGGGGTTGATTTAACATAATTAAGGACTTTTAACTTTAAAGCTCAATTCCACCCACGTTGGCTACTAAAACATGCCCATTTTCTCAGAACATATATTTCTTGCAAAAGTTTGTGTAACATCTCTAGCTTCAAATTTTGTTGTGAACATGCCCATTCACAACAAAATTTGAAGTTTCATATACAGCTTTCCCTTCCACGCGCACACACGGCACTATTAACATGCATTAACTGTACACTCGAAGCAGAAATATTATCATCAACATTACATATAACCCTCTCAAGTTCTATAAGATATTAGCCGAATCACATGACTTAATTACTAAGTATAATTAAAATTAGCTAAGAGTTGTCAAAGGCTTTGTAACCTAACAACATGAAAGCTTTTCAATAAATGTATGGGCGTAGGTTGTGTCGCACTTATAACCTGAAATGGTTAGTGGCTAGCCCCTATAATCCGAAAATTAGCGAAGAGTTTTGATTTCTGAAAAAAAATTATTTCTACATTCCTTAATAGTGCTTAGTTAAAACCATTAGCTTCTATTTTTTAATAAAGTCAAACATCCCATCCAAATGAATCATTAGATATGTAAATACTATAGGAAATGATCATAAATGGTAACTAAATTTTATATATAAAAAAAAAATCAAACAAAACTACCAACTGATCTTAGCTTGATGAAAAAGGTTTTTGGCGTACAAGACCATTTTTAGTCCACATGAGTGCATAAAATGTTTTTATAAAAGTTATCCCAATTGAGCATAATAATAGTGCTAAAATATGAACCAATTAAATTTTTAACTTTAAAAATATTAAAGGACAAGATTCAAATTAAACAAATGACTAAATCACGATGAATCAAATTACTGAGAAACTCGATAAACTTATAATGATTAAATAATTAATTTTGTTAAAAAAACTAAAAAAAATTGAATACATGTGAGATGTATGTGATAAGTGTTCTTATGAAAATTAGTAAATAAGCTGAAGAATATGATTCAAATTAAGTAGAACAAAAGTACCCGGTTGAAAATGATGTTCAATATTTAAATTTAAAAACATTTTGTTAGCTAATTAATACTAATAGCAATAGGATCAAAAGAGTAAAAAATACTTTATAAAATTAAGAGACTGAAATGAAATTTTTTTGAAATTGACTGACTGAATTATACAAACAACAAATATGGCATATGGTGAGTCAAGACAATGTCAAAATAACTTCATCCGTTGTCGAGAATTTTTGGATCTCAGCTCTTCGTCACTAATCAAAGACACCTAATTTTAAAGTTTCCTATCTTATCATTTGCAAATGTTCTACATAATACCCGTTTGGGATGGAAGTTTGCTATGTGATGAGAATTGATTGGCCTATCATTTTCTCTCATCTTCACATATGAATAACATAATTGTGAGTTGTAATCAATCGTGAGTCACATATCCTTAATTAAACTATATCATGAGTGTGATGATTTTCTTTTCTAACAGTCAAGAACAAAAACAAACGTTATTATTGAAACTTGAACCCGATGCCCATAATTAGTTACTTTGGATTTGATACCACAATGAATGCTCAATACTCATCATCATTAACTTGAACTCAATTTCTCAGCTCGATATCTTTCCATATGTTGAAAATTTCTTAAATTTTAGGTTTGAATTTATTAACCTTCAATCACGGAGAAATCCAATGACCTTACACGACACTCATTTCCTACTAGTTTCAAAGGAAATTTTCCAAGATATGATGACTTACTTGTGTTGTGTGGTACGTATAGAATGGGTACATAAAGAGGCTATATAAAGGGAACCTCTTACTCTTGAAAAATCACAACCAAAACACATTGGAAAATCCAAAAATGAGATCCCTAATGGCCTCCCTCACACTTGTATTGGCTTTGGTTTCTTTCATGAGCTTGCCTTCTCAAATATGTGCTGAACCCTACTTCTACTCATCACCTCCTCCCCACAAGAAACAACGTACATTATCCTCCATCGTCTCCTCCACCACCGGTTTCCTTACCTCCTCCGCCGGCATCTCCTCCTCTTCCTCCATCACCATCCCCTTCATACAATAATACTCCTCCACCTTCTCTTTCTCCACCTTCACCGGCCTCTCCCCCTCCCCCTCTTCCTCCAACTCCATCTCCATCTCCTTCACACAATACTCCTCCACCACCATCTCACTCTCCATCACCAAGCCCTTCATATCCAACACTTCCTCCTCCTACCCCAACCCCAAACCCTACCTATCCGCCGCCACACTAGCCCTATGTCTATTCCTCACCTCCTCCTCCTCACTACTATTAGATACAAAAGCTTTGCATGGCTACCATCTTTTAATTTACTTCATGCGTTTTAAATTATTTCATTTTGTGTTTGGTGTGGTACCATTATATTGAAACGGGCCATATATGTACTCGCTTATGATAAATCAGTGGCAAGCATGCGTGTGTATGCTTTGTTTTGGTTTTCAATAAAAACAATAATACTATATGCTTCTGTTTAATTTAGTATTTCCTGTCTGTTTCTGCTTTTATTTGGCGTGGGTCATTATTTTGACCATATATGCATATGAGGCTTCATTCTTTCATCTTGCTCCTTTTTGCACACTCTTTAGAAAACCAATCCATACTAATAATTAAGGTAATATAACCCGGAAAATGAACCTGTTGTGGTATTGGGTCAAGTGTCAATGGATCAGACTGTAAATTGACCCAGGAGCCGAACAAGTAAAAAGATAAAAAAATTTTAAAAAAAATTAAAGCTATTAAAATATATTAATAAAGTAATGTAGCCAACCCATAAATGCGTCAACGGTCAGTTGAAGACTCCTTTTACCAGCCTTTTTACTAACTTAAACTCATATTTTAGTATTACTAGGGTGTTTCCATCTTTAATTATGAGAGATTATGTCTTTTGACATACTAACTAATAGAATTTCCAACAAAACATATACAAAAGTCACCAATAATGGAATGATAAATGGAAAACATAAACACATTAAATCCATCATAAGCACGGCGTCCCCTCACGTTGCACGGGATGATTTAGCTTACATGCAATCAATACTTTGTTTTCGTCACTGCAATGATCACAAATAAACCCATCACAATTATTGGTGCATCCAGTTTAAAAATTTGTGTAAATATTCAACTACCAATAATACCAAAGATCAAATAGACCAGGTATTTAACATATAAAGCTATTTTTCATATATTTCACTATTATGTTAAAAGAAATGAAAATAGTTGCCTCTTTTCATAATTATAACCTTACATCCATCAAGTACCGTACACTCAACTGTTTTCCTAGGAGGGAAATACTCTCATTTTGTATTTTCTTATTTTCTTCTGTTAATCTCATCTCAACCCTTTAATCAAGAAATTGATTGCTCAGATTTAATATTTTATAAAATCAGTATTATAACATTTAATGAATTAAAACTTATTTATTTTTCTTTAGGCTAAAGTATACTTTTAGTCTTTTATATTTACATCAAATTTTATTTTACTCCTTTATGTTGGAAAGTACATTTTTAGTCCTTTTTTGTTAACACCATTAGTTTCACTTAATGGAGAACGATAGCTGATCAAATTTAAAATGTTATTTTATAATTAAATGCGGGTAAGAATGACTAATTTTTAAATATAAGAATAATTACACTAAAAATTCTTAATTTGACCATATTTTATCAACATTTAATCATAGATTATATTCACCATTTAAATTTGTTGAGTCATCATTTTCCGAAAAATGAAACTATTAGCAGAAAAAGGACTAAAAGTGTACTTTCTAAACATAAATGACTAAAATGAAACTTAATGGAAACATAAGGGATTAAAAGTATACTATAGTATTTTCTTATTATAAATATGAACCATATAAATATGTTTTTAAGAGTTTAAATTTATTTATTTATGTTTATAGTAATAATTTTTACAAAATAGCAAATCTAAACCAATCATTATTTAATCTATATGTGGATAAGAAACTCTAAGAGAAAGTGAGTAGAGAGAATGAGAAATGAGAGAAGCCTAACCTATTTTCCTAACACTTGTCGAATTTGGTAACACCTCCATTCTTCCCCTTACCTGATTTTGTATTATACCACTCTAAATTAATCCATATAGAGGTTCAAAGAAACCCTAGTCTAATGTTTAGCTACACATAACTAAAAGGAAATCAAATCTATGAAGTCAATTCATAATTACAACTACTAAACAAGACAAATGAATAAGAAGAATAAAGAAGAACCCTACAGAAGCCTCCCAGATTAGTGCTGTAAGGCTCCTCTAAAGCTCTAATTTGATCTTTCTATTAGCACAGGTATGTTCTCTCTCTAAATTTCGTCCCAAATGCAGTCTTTTTTTATTTGGTCATCTTCTCTCCTTTAAAAAGCCCTAATTTTCGAATATGATCCCCAAAATATATCATTTGATTTTTCTCTGGTGGCTGAGGCGTCTTAGGTCGCCTCAGCACCCTGTTCTGGTGGCCGAGGTGTCCTGGGTCATCCTGGGTCACCTTATCACCCTGTTTTAGTGGCCGAGGCGTCCTGTCCAGCATGTTTTTTTTTTTACTCTGATTTCTGCTCCGTTTGTTCCCCCACTACCACAGAAATTGCCTATAGCGGTGCTTATAAAGTGCCGTTATAGCCAACGCTGCGATAGGTCAAATGACCTAAGCGCCACTTTAGGACTTCGGTTTAATTTTCTTAAAATTTAAATGGCCTAAAATGGCGCTTTTGACGTATAAGCACCGGGATAGGCCGTTTAATTTTAATTAAAAAATAAATGAGGAGCCTATAGCGGCGTTTATACATGAAAAGCACCAAGATAAGTACCTATAGCGGCCTTTATTTTTAAAAAAGCACCGCAATAGGTTGTTTTTCTTTTTTAAAAAATTTAGCTATCGCTGCGTTTTTGAAAAACGCCGCGATTTTTTTTAAAATAAAGATTTTTATTTGTTAATACTATCCCATGACTACAGTTCAAAAATTACATACATTTCAGATACATATATACAACAAAAAGTCATATATCTAGAGATTAAATAATTTAAAGTAAGCATTCTAATTAACTACTATATACTAAACAAAAAATAAACAACTAAGTAAATTATAAGACAACATAAGGCTAGATAAGAATAATAGCAAGATAAAGTGAAAAGTAACAATAATGAAAGTGAGAGATAAAGAAATATTCAGCAGTGGAACTTGTTTAAGTCACTTTAATGTTGTGATTGCAGTAACATTACCCCGAATTGAGGCCTACAGTCAGCAGGAGCTCCACCCTTGATAGGGCAACTCAAGGCTTTGAGAAGAAAGAAATACATACAATTACACTAATGTAACGCAATATAAACAAGAAAGTTAATATGCTCTTAGTGCCGCCATGCTGAACAAAAGATGTCAATACAACAAGCTTCATTAGGCTTTTTTCAGAATCTCTAATGTAACTTCTAAGATGTCATTCAAAAGCCTTTGTGCCTGTCCAGAGTATCAATAACTAATAATCATGCTTCACATGGTAAGAAAAAATTTCACATACCACATCCAGAACATAATCATCACTTTATCAGACCACAAAATTTAACACATAACTGTTGCTTCTTTTTTGTTAACAAATTTCTTCATGAAGTTATTTTAAAAGTCATGAATCTCAATACAGAAGGAAAACACATACCAAACAAGAGCTATTTCCTTATAGAACATACAATTTAACAGTAATGCCTTAAAATTTAAAAAGCAAAACAGCAGCTAATAGCTTTCAGACCTAGCAGCAATTTGTATGACTATATTTGATAGCTTGTGAATACTTCTTATAAGCTTAACTAGGCCAGTATTGCCTTACTTTTGAGTAATTCTTCTCCACTCCATAGCCATTTATATACAAATACCCCATACCATTATAAGCAGAATATAATTGCTGCTTTGATGCAAGTGTAAACGATTCCATAGCTTTTAGTGTAATTTCTTTCAACAAATGCTCCCCTAGCATAAATATCTCCAAGAAATTGCTTATTTTAAATATCGTCTAAACTATTTCAACTTGTTTCAAAATCCACTACTCCATTGGTAGTCTATCACACAAAAACTAAGAAAATTCCTCCCCAAATTGCCATACTCAAACTTCCAAAATCCCTCTCATCACAGAAGAAAACTCAAAGCAACTTGCATTGTTTTCAGATATAAATAACTGCCTTATCACATCTGAAAATTAAGATAAGAATAGCAAAAAAGTTACGGAGAAATAAAAGAAATTATCTTCTGAAGACATGAGTATCAATCTTAAACCATAGCATCGTCAGATATCACATCATTCCCCATTAAAGCTTCATCAATAAATTACCTCTGTATCACCATCAGTGGCAGCTACGTAGTGAATGAGAATCTTCCATTTCTCTGTCATTCTCAAGAACTGCTGCACGTTATATAACATAAAAGTAAGAGAATGTTAAGTAACCATAAAATTACCTTATCAACTATCTGTGCCTACATAAATGGCAGCGTGAGGGGAAAACAAAGTAAGTGTAGGGGCGTGTCTAACCTGTAATGAGTCCATGTTTGCAGTAGCTTTAAAGAACCTATCAAAGAATGATCCCTCAGCTGAAATAAGCAACACCAGTAAAAAATAACAATTGGTGAGAAGCAACAGTTGGTGTACTAACTACTTAAAACAGAGGTAGACTAGTAATTGCAAACTTACTAAGTTTGATCTCAGATGTTATGTTCCCAAGAGCATGAAGAAGTCCTATAGTACCACAAGCATTTCCCACAGTTTGCTTCATAAAATATACCCTAGTGCTGTGTTCCTACATGAATTAAATAAAAAAAATTATAGTTATAGCATACAGTTCAAATGAAATCAAAGCCACCCAAAAGTTCAGCTTTTTGAGCTCTCCTTTAATAGGTAATGGAAAATGTAAACTGGTGTACATGCATAGCAAGAAACAATATACGTGACTTTCAATTCTTAGTTTCTGTATATTCTTGTTAGGACCCGGAAAAATCAACCACTATATATCATAATGTTGATCATTTCCAAATCTGAACCAGTGCAGAGCAAAACTGACACTCAGAATCAAAAAGTTATGGCCTTCAATATATCAGCACAGTGTCTATTTTAAATCTTGAAATTTCTTCCCTGCAACATATATTCGATCTCTACAGCTAATTCAATATTCCACAAAATAAGAAGAAAAACTATCGCATCAAGATATTCTCTCAATCAACTCACATTTGAAAGGAGATAAGGAATACATAAGAAAAGTATTAAAAATAACAGATTCATCAATTTATGAATTTCAGATGCTTAGTTGTTGAAATCCAAATCAAATCATATGTTACATATGAAACAAAGCTGTCATATCCTTGCCAACAGAAGAAAATGGACAATTGGATGATAGAAGAAGCAGCATCCACAGCAAGCAAAGAAAACATAAATAGCAAGAAAGAACTAGTTATTCCTCTGGTTTTTGATAGATCAGAGACTCTCCACTAAGCCAAATTGATTGAAGACTTGATCGACCAATCTTATTGACATCTCTGAGATGGTATCATTAATTGGGAGGTGACCTTTCATGGAGTATATTGATACTTATCTTTCAATGTGATGATTCATAGCGCTAATCGAACATAGCAGTAACACCTTATTTTATACTACTATATTATAGTATTTTAATTGAATTATAACCATTTTTCAGTATCAAAAGCCCTAAAATATGAAACATTTTAAAACTTTTCCTTTGTAAATATTATTCTAACTTTATTTTAGTTGGAGTGGGCTTTTCGGGCTAATTGGAATACTTTAAAACTATTTGTAATTTAAGTGGTTTTAAAGCAACTAAAATAATCAAAATCATCTTAATATTGAGCTAATATTTAATCCTACCTAGCGTGACTTAAAGATAAAAAAGAGGGGTAATCTTGATCGAAGATTCCCTTACTTGTACATATCTTCTCACTGCTTCTCAGTTATATATATATATATATTGACATGCTCCTAATTATTCATATATTTAATACATGTCTGCTTGCTTACTTTCTAACTTTATAATATATACAATTTATACTCAAAATGTCTATCAGAGTACAGTATAAAACAGGCATTCCTGCTTTTTCCTACATTACCTCACTCCCCAAAAAGCTTAACTCCTGCCAGTTCCTCTGAAAAGCAATAGTTCAACGCACTTTATCTCATGAATGTATTGACATGCATATATTTCATAAATCTTCACAAATAATAATAATCTTATTCCTATTAATCTGTGTGCGATATGCACTTACCAACCATTGATAACGATATATTCGTTAACTAGTGAAGGTTTTACCTGTAAGACTTCTCGTTATGACATTTAAAGCTATAACGTACTGCTCTGATAAAGGGGCGGCCAACCACCTAAGCCCTGGAGTACTTCAACATGAGAGGAATAAAAACTTACTAACTAAATGCAACAGATATTATAAAATTATACATGCAATTTAATTGTCACTGAAATAAATTGCTACTTCATTCTTGATGTTACTTGTCACTGTATTCTTCCCTTCACCGTACTCTGGAGATTCGACCCCACTATCCCATCCTATAAATATTTATAATATAAAATAATACGTCAATATATAAACTTTTGCATATTAATTAAACGTCTCTCCCATTCCTATTGTACTACCCTTCTTATTTCTAATACAAGTAAATCTTAGTTCCTAACTTAATGGTTAATCACACCATTACCACTAAACATTACACAAATATAGATTAGTATACACACAACCCAAACATAAGAATTCCCTTGTTACTTTAAATTAAACTTGCATTTCCTATCTATCAATTATCCTTTTAGCTCAATTTACTTTCCAAATTTTGTTAGTAAACCATACAATCGCTTGCACATATGACATCTCTAATTAATATCTAATTATTCACTAATCTCCCATCATATACTATTTTCTTCATCACTAATTGAAACAAGACGGCAACAAAGGAGAAAACAATTTCATTTTTCATGATTAGTGTTCGAGAGCACTTGTCATACTAGGGAAAACAAACATACAGCCACATATAACATATATGATTCATCAAATTCTTTTTCATCTACTCTTAAATCATAACACTAATTCAATCCAATAAATACCACCACCAAACCAACAATTTAAGCATTTGAATTCAAAGTATATTTCAAACCAAAACCCAAGAATAACTAATTCACTTCACATTCCATTAAATTTCATCTCTATTGAATTAATATCACAATTTCTCTTTTCCTATCATTGAGCCAGCGGCCAACAACAACAAAAAGTTACATTGGGATTAAAACAAAGCTAAGGAAATCAAACATAGAGGGAACATTTAAATTACTCCAACACAGAGCAGCCATTTGGCTTGAACCAAACAAGAATTAGAATTTTAGAACCTAAAACTTGCAACCAACATTCAATAATAACTTCCTACCCCTTTATTCAATTAATTATCACACATTCTTCCCTGAGCAAACCTGTCGGCCAGAGCATCAAGGAAACAAAGATTTGAACATTTAACAACCTAATATCAATCAACCATAAATAGGCAACTTCAATCCATCTCCCACAGCAAGACAAAATATCAATAACAATTTTCTACTCCCTGGCCGGCAGAATAGAGAAGCAAGAAGGAAAACAAGAATTCCACATTCAGTCAAATTTACCTATTCCATCATCTTTTCTTACGCTTAAGATGTTAATATACCAAAGGAAAGAACAAAAATCAAGCAATATAGAAGAAATGAAACTCGGACAGACAGGGAAGAACGAAGAACAACAATCCAACAATTCCCAACTTCTTCTAATCAACCAAATAATATCCTTTCTTTAACTTATGCTACTCCTAATCATATTTATTGAAAAATTTCGTTCGATTCTTGCCCAAATTCATAAGAACCCAATCGGATGGACAGTACCCGAAGGAATTTCTTGGAGCAATCAGTCCTATTTCAACTTTCCTCCCAAAATAGACACTCAAACCATCAAGAGCAAGGTTCAAGCATCTTTTTTATAAATCCAGAAGCTTCAAAAACTTCCCAAAATCTCGAATCATTTCCCCCCATTTCGCTCAGAATCGGCTCGAAAGAGAGGGAAAACAAGAAAGAAAAGCTTACCTAAGGTTTACCCAAGCTTCTTGAGTGTCTTCCACCTTGTCTCGCCGTCGATCGCTGTCGCCGCTGCGAATTCGAAGAACAGAGGGAGGAGAGTGAGAGAGGGTGTGTCAGGTTGAGGGAGGCAGAGGAAATGGAAGAAATTAGAAGGAACACATGGAGTATATATGTGAAAAAGGTGAAACTGATATTTTTAATAGGTGTTTTACTATCTTATCCTTCCTTTTATAACTGGAGATATTTTCAACTAGGGGCAGATATTGTCTTTTTCATTTCCTTTTTTCTATTTTGTCCTTAAATGGTAATTTTATTTACCATTACCATTTACAAATAAACCTGAATTTGTTCCAAATTAATTTCTCTAGATATGCTTTAATTTCTAGATTTCATAAGACTTTCTAAATATCAAATAATACTCCAAGATTCCAAATATTTCCTTATTTCCTCTTTTCTAAAATTTGGGGTGTTACATTTTCCAATGAATAAATTAAAACTGAAACCCACATAATATTTCTACATCTATTCATGCGACATGGGTTAGCTGGTCCCTAATATGTCCCCATGGTCCTCTATTTTACTACAAATTTACATCTCATTCCTTTCCCTTTCTTTTGAACCATTTCACTCTTTATTGACCTATCTCTCAACACCATAGAGCAAAAGTCAAAATAAAAAATCACAGAGAATAGACAGCCAGAGAACAACCAAACACAATAGGGAGAATGGATAGCCAAACATGTACAAGATATTTATCACCAAGGAACGAAGAGAAGATTACAGAGAAAACCGGTTCTGCAGATTTGATGACATGGGTGAAGAAAATGGACACCTTGAAAAACGAAACACAAGCTGAGATGTGGCCTAAAGTGTGAAATTGAAGGAGAGCAACAATGAAGGATTTTGATATTTTCGCACATCCTAATGGAGAGCAAAATCGAAGGAGGTCCAAGTAGAGAGCAAAAGAAAAAACGGACACTTTTGATATTTTCGGGCATCCAAACACAAGCAGGTCCAAGCCTGAATGTCGTAAGAAGAATGAAAGGGCTTGGGTCAAACCTGATTATCAGAGGGACCTTCTTCTTCATCTTCATTGTCTTCTCGGGGCGATTGTGAGGCTCCATGGTTGAGTTGGGAGCGAAATCGAAGGAGAAGAGGAAACATCATTGCCAAAGCCTTGCTCATCTTCTTCAGATCTATAACACAAGACCCATAACCAGATCTCAAAAAATTCTCCAGATCTGTTTACTCTTGCACGTCGTTCTTCATTCGTTCGTTCAGAGAATGGTAGAGGGAGTTGAACGGCGAAGCGAAAGAGAAGAGAGAATGGAGAACGGCAGCAGTGAGGGCAACCTTGGGAGGGTTTAAAAAAATGAGAGGGAAATGGCAAAGATTGGGTGAGAAAGGAAAATGGTGCTTATAATTTTATTTTTTAAAAAATAAAATAAGCCTAACCCGGTGCTTATAATTTTATAAGTGTCGGGATAGGTGTGTCTAATTTTTTTTCATTTTCTTAAATATATCCCAGCGCTTATATAATAATAAGCGCCGGGATAGGCACAAAAGTCTCAAAAAATAATTTTAAAAAAATAAAATAAGCCTATCCCGGCGCTTATAATTTATAAGCGCCAGGGTAGATGTATCTATTTTTTTTTCATTTTCTTAAGCATATCCCAGCGCTTATAGTTGGGATAGGCACAAAAGTCTCAAAAAATAATTTTTTAAAAAATAAAATAAGCCAAACCCGGCGCTTATAATTATAAGAGTTGGGATAGGTGTTTCTAATGTTTTTCCAATTTCTTAACATGCAACACATATCCTGGCGCTTATATTTATAAGCGCCAGAATAGGTTTTGCATATTAAAGAAAAAGAAAAAAAAATAAAAAACTATTAGACTTATAAGTGTTGGGATAGGCCTAAACCTATCCCGACGCTTATGTTTATAAGCGCTACCATAGGTAACATGTACATCTGTAGCAGCGCTTACAGTTGTAAGTGCCGGTATTCTGGCGCCGCAATAAAGTATTTCTGTAGTAGTGCCCCTTCTTTATCCTACAAAGGAGGGAGAAAATTTATGAATTTATCTACTCATTGCATCAAACGGATTAACACAATTTATCATATCAATTATATAAATAAATATATTAATTTCAATCAAAACATGGATAATTGTATAATAAATGTGCATAGAAAATAATAAATTCTTATCGGTTAACAATCATTAAGTACGTTTTAAATTAATAAAATTTTTTAACATTGCCCTTATTCAAATTTAATTTTTCCCCTGTCCACGTTTATAAATCGATCATTTTCACTTCTCTCTTCCCAACAAGAATTAAATAAGGTTAAAATTGAAAAACAATCATTACTAACCTTTAAGACATTTTATATTTAAGAACAAATTTTTTCCTGAAAGTAGACAATGCTTAAGCAAGGCATTCCCACATGATGCGTGGTGTTGTTTTTTTTTTTTTTTTTTTTTTACAATTAAACTCAAATACAAGCTGCTAATATCAGTTCAATAACCTTCTTCTCAAAACCCAAAATGCCAAATTCACCTCAGTCTCATTCATATCAACTATGTACACCTGAACTACTTCTGACGTGCATTTAATTTGTTCATCAAACTTTAACAAATTTCTGGATTTGATTGGCCAAGATGTATACTCAGTGCTAATCACTATTTAGAGTGAGTTTCTTAGCTCGATCTTTTTCTTTATGTTGAAGAAATTTTCAAGGTTTAGGTTCAATTTAATTAACCCCAATCGCGGAGAAATCAAAGAAAAGCATATTTCTTACTAAATATAAATTACTTGCGTCAAACCAAAAAGAAAAGAGAGGTACAATTAAAATTGGAATAATAAGATGAAGTCCTCATCTCAACTTCATATGAATTGTTTCTGGTCCTCAACTTTCTAATAGCTAATTCCTTACTGTTGAAATTAAACATGAACCAGATGCCCAACTGTAATAGTTTGTTTGGACTTGATACCTCGATGAATACTCAATACTCATCATGAACTTGAACTCAATTTCTCAGCTTGAACTCATTCCATATGTTGAAAAATTCTTAAATATTAGGTTCAAATTCATTAACCTCCAATCACGGAGAAATCCAATGACCTTACACAGCAATCATTTCCTACTAGTTTCAAAGTAAATTTTCCAAGATATAATGAATTACTTCTGTGGTACGTATAAAATGGGTACACAAAGAGGCTATAAAAAGGGAACCTCTCACTCTTGAAGAATCACATCCAAAACACATTGGAAAATCCAAAAATGAGATCTCTAATGGCCTCCCTTACACTTGTAATGGCTTTGGCTTCTCTCATGAGCTTGCCTTCTCAAATATGTGCTGAACGCTACTTCTACTCATCACCTCCTCCCCCCAAGAAACAACATTATCCTTCGTCATCTCCTCCACCACCAGTTTCCTCGCCTCCTCCGCCGGCATCTCCTCCTCTTCCTCCATCACCATCCCCTTTAGACAATATCCCTCCACCTTCTCTTTCCCCATCGCCAAGCCCTTCATATCCTTCTCCTCCACCACCATCTCACTCTCCATCACCAAGCCCTTCATATCCAACACTTCCTCCTCCTCCTTCCCCAACCCCAAACCCTACCTATCCGCCACCACACAAGCCCTATGTCTATGCCTCACCACCTCCTCCTCACTACTATTAGACACAGAAGCTTTGCACGGCTAATGCCATATTCCAATTTACTTCATGCGTTTTAAATTATTTCATTTTGTGTTTGGTGTGGTACCATTATATTGAGATGGGCCATATGTGTACTCGGTTATAATGAATCAGTGGCATGCATGCCTGTGTATGCTTTGTTTTGGATTTCAATAAAAACAATAATAATATCTGCTTCTGTTTAATTTAGTACTTCCTCTCTGTTTCTATTTTTATTGGCGTGGGCCATTATTTTCACCATATATGTATATATGGCTTCATTCTTTCATCCTGCTCGTTTCTGCACAAACTTCATACAAACAATCCATACTAATAATCAAGGGAATATAAGCCAGACTGGCAACTCAACCCATCGAGGTAGTGGGTTAAATGTTAGTGGGTATGACAGCAATTGACCCGGGGAGCCAGACCGTTAAGGAATATAAAATTAACAAATATTTAAATTCTCATTCCATCTTCGTTATAACATTTAACATATATTAAAATTTAATGGTTAATTTCGGTTCTTTAATTTCGAACGATCGCTTATCCTTTGATAACCCCACTTAATTTGTGAGATTCATTTTTGAATAATTAACAAGGTTCTCAACAAGGCTAATAGTTACTCCCAGAACCCTACTCTTTAGTATGTACACATACACACCAAGCACCTGTTAATGTGCTGAAATATCAAAAAGAAATAATAATGTCATCTCTAGAAAACAAACCTCGGGAGCCGTCCATCTATATGTTCCAGTTTCTGCTGTCATCACTCTTCCCTGATTTAGGAACCGAGCTACTCCAAAATCTGCTGCTTTAAAAACCTTGCAGGGAAATAAAAGAATATTTTAAATGAACATTTATAACAGTGCATTCACAAGGGAAAAACCGTACATTTATATTTGTTAAAAAATAATATTCTGACCAGAAATGATAGTTACAATTACAATTAATAATATTCAGACCAGAAATGATAGTTACAATGACAATTTCTAAAACATTCAATAATTCTAGTTCTTAAGCAACTATTAAGTTACTATCTTTAATTATATAAAAGAGTTAATTTATGAAACAACACACCTTTTTCTGAACTAGAAATGCACCTAAAAATTACAGTGCTCTTTAATCAAACTAGAAATGCACCTAATAATCACAACCAAAAGAAAAGGTAAAGAAAACAGGAAACGCTGCATGTTGACTGTAATAATTCAATGAATGTATTGCGCTATTACGTCAATTACATCCTTTTCCTTTTTGTCAGACCAACAAAACAGATTAAATTCATTAGTTTTTAACAGAAGGTACGAACATTTATAGAGGAAACATACTACAAATCAGTCACTCACGCTTATAGCTGGAATTCGGGCCGGCCTGGCCTAGTTCAAAAAAACACAGTCTTTTTTATGGCCTAACCCTTGGTGTGGTGGGCTTCGGGCGTCAATTTTCCCAAAAAAACTTTTTCACTTTCAAACCTACCGTTGCTAATTAAAACAATGAAACATAATCCAACTTATGTTTAAATACCAAGCATTTTCAACTCAACAATTCAATATTTAACACACATACAAAAACAATTAGATAAACACCAAGTCATAAATAGTTAAATAAAATGTTACGTAAAATCCACACGCCACAATTAATAAACTGTTACATGAAGTGCACTACCACAATTAAATAAGCTACCACAAAAAGTCATAAACAAGAAAAGGAAGGGGAAAAAAAGAAATAGACGGGTTCAGATAGGCCCAACATGATGACCCATTTAAGCCCGACTCCTTTTGGAGGCTCAAAAATCAAAGCCCCGCCCTTTACTTGGCTTAAATGGGTTGGTCCGATGGGCTCTTCCCAAATTCTCGACTCTACTCAAGTTCCATGATTCATGTGAATTAAATGGTAATAGATTATAGTGAAGCAGATAAGATGAAATCAGTACCAGACAAGGAAAGTCCTTGCTGGTTAAAACAAGGAAAGATACTATTGTAAATTTAGATTTCTATGGTAAATTTAGTTTCAATTATGTATCATCAAGTGGCTGAAAAATGAGAATAAAAACGGAAAAAATCATGGAAAAATAATGTAGCCGAGAATCTAGTAGGTGTGAGAGAGAATACAAGAGATTTGTATTACTATGTTTTATATTTTTTTTAACCATCAGATTTAATTGATGGTTAAGATTATGGGAAAAGGACCATAAGGAAATGGAGGGGTTCCTTTCTTGCTCCACCTTCTTTCCCTTATCAACTCCTTCGTCTACAATTGCAAGATCTTCTTCAACCACTTTATCACTATCCATCCCACTTATTTCATTATCCTGCATTGGTTGGTGTGAGTTACCTGCAACTGGAATAACATTCAACTGCTTGCCACTCCTCAAATTGAAGCGTTGCATTCTTTATTACCATCATTCCTGGGGTTTGGAATGGTATCACTAGGTAATCCTTGCCTTGGCCTAGCATTTAGTTGAGTGTCTATTTGACTCATTTGTACTTCAAGATTCTTTATAGCAGTTTCATGTAAAGAGAGGGTGTTTTTAGTTTCAACCCTTGCAGCTTCCTGGTTAGCTAAAAGTTGAGCTAACATCTTTTCTATTCTAGACTCTCCTTCCTTAGTAGGAAATTGCTTGGATTGCACCTGAAAGCCCGGTGGTTGATTAGGCTTAACATCAGAAGATTAAGGTTGATTCACAGTCTGCCCATTACTCCATGAGAAATTAGAATGATTTCTCCATCCTGGATTATAGGTCTGAGAGTAAGGGTTATTTTAGGAGTTTTAAAATTTACCCATGTAGTTGACAGATTTATAAGCCATGTAAAGAGGGCAATATTCTGGTAGATGAACATCACTGCACTGATCAGAAACGATAGAGATAGCATAGATAGACTGCACACTTTGAGAGTTTCCCTGCTTACTTTGAAATTCTAATGACTTAAACCGCTTATTTATTAAAGAAAGAAAAATGGTCATTTGGGATGAAGAGTCATCTTTAATAATGGAAACAGGTTGTGTAGTTCTCCTATCAGTTCCTTGAGTGTTGTTTGCAGATAGTTGATCCAAGGGTCAGATCATCTCATTAACAGGAACATTGCAATATCCTTCATTAGTTATTGAATCAACCATCGCCTTAGATTGAAGATTAAGGCGATTGCAAAATATTTGAACTACCACCCATTTATCCACCCCATGATTAGGGCATCGCTTTATCAACATCTTATATCTCTCCCAATCTGCATAAAGATACTCATTTGGGTGTTGTCTAAAGCTCAAAAATTTATCTTAGGCTTCCATAGATTTATCATAAAAAAAGAAACGAGCTCTAAACTTGGCTTCAAGCTAATCAAGAATTAATGGATCCTTCTATAAGGTTGTTAAACCAGACTCTAGCTGTGCCTTGTAGAGACAAAGTGAAAAAACAAAGCCTTGGAACATCTTGAGGAACTCCGTTTTACTTGAAAGAGTCACAGACTTCGAAGAAATACAATAGATGCTTGTTTGCATCTTCATTATAAAGTCCATGGAACATTTCGTGCAACTGCAGCATCCTGATCAATACAGGTTTGATCTCAAATGAGTGTGCTGTCATCTCTGGCATCCGAATACAAGATTGCATACCCCTCATATTCTAGCTTGCAAAGTCATTCACCGTAGCTCTATCGTATTCATCGTCATCCATGGTTTTAGCTTTAGGTTCATATTCGGTTTCGGCTTGCGTTTCCTCTTCAATGAATTCCACTCCTTCAAGTACCACTTCCAATCCGTCTGGATGTAAGTGTTGCATATGCTGAAAGGGTACTTAGAAGAAGAAAACCAAAACACGAGTATCAAACTAAAAAAAGAATAACAAAACAAAAACAACTATGAATGAATATTATAAACTAACCTAACAGTTCAAGTGAAATTTACTAACACTAGCCTAGGGTTGACCAAGAGACTTTTACAAATCCCCAGCAACAGTGCTAAAAACTTGTTCGCCCGCAAGAGTACGGATCGCAACGTAGTATAAAATTATCGTTCCCATAGAGATTTGTTTTAGAATCTCAATCAAACAACATGATAATGAACTCAATTAAGTTGAACTAATCAAATTCTTTTCGAAAACAGGTTTTGAAAGCTATTTTAAGATAAAAATAAAGAAACGCACACGAAAGATTTAACTTATGGATGAACTAAGTTTATGATTAATTATCACCATTGTATTTCATGAACCCTTATTAATTTCCCTTCATTTAGTCTTTAAATGATAACTTGTGTTTGCCTAAGGTTCTAAAGCACTTGAAACGTTCTCTCGAGTCAAAATCAAATCTATACTTATCATTAACTTTCTCAATCTCTTGTTACAAATTAATGAAAGTACGCCTTAAGGGTCAACTTTAATCTGACAAAATTAGGTTGATAGATATATCTCTATTCTACCAACAAACCATCTGTTAGTTGATTAAACTTCAAGTTTAGTCTGATTTACCCTAATTCTACACCTAAACTATCTCTCTCAGGTATAATTTAAATGAACAAATCGCTCGAAAGGGTGATCAGTCAATTAGAGGCATTAGAAATAAGATAAATCAAAACAAATAGTCTTCAATTACTAAAAGAAAAGGAAATAAATTAGGTTTCAATCCATACATGGCTTGAATCAATCCTAGAACAAATGCTTTAACTACTCATGAATGGATTAAACCAACAAATAAAAAGAAATACCATGTTCAATTCACAAAAGTAGTAAAGAATTGAAGAAAATAAAAAGAATCTACTACCGTAGGGCAAGAAACTCATCCAATTTTGCTTCTCAACCTCCAATTTTGCAAACTCTAGCTTCGTAGTTGTGTGCACAGATGAGTCTAATCGTTCTAAGAGTTCTAGGGTTGAAAGGGGGCTAATTCTCTGTGAATTTTCGTGCCCTAGGTGTTTAAAAAGGGTACAAAACGAAGCTGTGCGTTTTTGGGATTTTCACACAATGTCATGGCATTCAGGTGTGCAGCGCCATGGCACTAGAGACAATTTCCAGCTATTTTCTGCAATTTAGCTCCAGTTTTTTCCACTCTTTTTCTTCGCTCTTCTTCTCCTTCCTAGATTAGAATATCCATATATGCCTGTCAAAATCATGCATAAATGTGAGAGAATCATGCCAATCAAATTTTCTAATAAATTGTCATATTTATCTCAAAAATTATTAAATTAAACTTATATGACAAATTTGCATAATTTTCTCTCAAAAGCTCTTAAAATGCTTTTAATTAGCATTGATGACTCCCCAAATATATTCTAATTATGCCCTAAATCAATGTTAAATGGGGAGTCATCAATAAGGCTTGTTCTTCGTTTCTTTCATTTTCATTTTTTTACATCTAGATATAATCTTGGGTTAATACAACTTTTAGTCCTCGAACTTTCAGTCAATTTTGGTTTTAGTCCCTGAACTTTGAAATCGGTGGTTTTGGTCCCCGAACTTTTGATCAATTTTGGTTTTGGTCCCTGAACTTTGAAATTTGTGGTTTTGGTCTCTCAACTTTAAGTTTTTTAAGTTTTTTTTAAACTGAGGGACCAATACCAAAATTACTAAAAGTTCAGGGACCAATACCAAAATTGACCGAAAGTTCAGAGATTAAGATCACAAATTTCAAAGTTCGGGGACAAAAACCACCGATTTCAAAGTTCAGGGATTAAAACCAAAATTGACTGAAAGTTCGAGAACCAAAAGTTATATTAACCATATAATCTTTGATGATGTGAAATTAAAAATATATGTACATTATAAATATGTCCATAAAGTTTATATGGATGGGATTCAAATAAAAGAGAGAACACAAACAATGCATAGAAATTCATGAGAATGCCAAAGAATGTCACCATCCTCGTCGTCCTAACAATTTTGGACATAGCTTATATTTTTTCTTAAAAAAAAAAAATTAGTTTGTGACCCATAAGACTAATGTTAAGCGGAGTGATTTCCACCCCCCCCCCCCTCCCAAAAAAAAAAGAAAAAAAAAAATGGTGTACTAAAGGTCTTCCTCTATCTTATCCCCTTCCAATGGACCCACATGTCAGTCCAAAAAATGGGCTCCCATGACCCGGTGGAAGCTGGTTTTAATGACAATTGATTGATTCCCCTTTTGTTTTTTGTTTATTTCATTTTCCCGGCTTTATTCAATTTCTGTTCTTTCTCAAATAAATCGGCTCAATGACATAAGATTGGTAACGAACTATTGACAAAATGAATGACTTTTACATACTTTTTATATACTGTTTCATAAGATCGTTTGAGATAAATAATAATAGTCATGCCTTATGAATAAAGTGATTTGTTCTTAAATGTTAAATTCAAGTTTTGATCTTTAATATTCTAAAATGATTACAAAATATTTAATGCCCCTCAACACATACATTATTAAATACCCTTTGTCCTCCAGCACAATTTTTCTTACATATTGCTATTAGTGTTGTACCAGCACAGCCTATTTGAATCATTTTGTTTGTTTGTTTTTTTTTCCGGTGGTCAAAAAATGGATTAAATGAAATTAAGGATAGATTTGTAAAGTTTTCTGCTCTTTTAGGGTTTACAAAAAATTAACAAATAGGTCACCGGTAACCCCGAACTACAGAGACATTATAATGGATTACAAGAACTGAATAATTAATGACAAATACAAGGAAATGGGATTAAAAACAAGAACAATTTGAACGGAAATCAAAAGAAACTGGAAGCACTTTATCACTTTTTTGAGTACCTGTCTTCTCAGAGCGTATTCAGGTGCCTTTGTTCCACTGGAACCTCCTCTTTTATCCTCCCACGTCCTTGAAAAACCGTTCCCTCAAACGTGACGTGGGATGGTAGTTCCTATTTTCACTCTCCTCTATCTTCCCACTGTAGTTCTGGCAGAATGGGTTCATTGGTCTGGGGATCCTCTGTTCCAGGCATGCCTCTTCGATGAACAGGCCCTTTGTCGATGAGTACCTCTTGGCTACGGACAGTTACCTTCTCGTATTGGCTTAAGGGTGCATGAGCGTGACATTCCACTGGGGTGGGCTCATCTCCTACATTTGCATGAGTAGGCATGGCCCTCTAGGAATAAAGGAGAAATTTTGGGGGCTTAAGTTTTGGTTTTTAATCATTGTTTTTTTTAATTGAAATTTACATTATTCATATTTGATGATAATGAATCGTAAGTTAATACTCTGTATCAATACCGTAATTCATTGCTAAAAAGCTTTTTAAAAACCGTGAATTTAAATTTTGCGCGGCTCTAATTTTTTATTACAAAATTCTTCACAAAACAATTTGTGATGTATTTCTCCTAAACAACTTGTCCATCACTAAATTTTTTTGGGGGAATCCTACTTCGTTCTAATAAAGTATGGGAGGTTTATGGGTTTACAAATTAGAACTAGCTAGATATTTAGGCGTTGATTACAAAAGGGACAATACTTAAGGTTGATTTGTTTTATCTATTGGGACTAATTCTCTAATTAAATAATGTTATACGTTATTTTTATTATTAATAATGGTCCAACAAACTTTTAAAAATTTTACGAATGCAAATTTTTAATTATTAAGAAAAGGAAAAATTAATTATAGGTCTCATATAAGGAACTTTATTAAATTGAGGTCTTACGAAATTACGTAATTAATCTCAGGTCCCACGAAATTGTTATCGCCTGATCAAAATTTGTTACTAATTAAGAATTTAAAAGTTGTGATCTTCAGACTCTAAGTTTTTATCGTTGGGTCAAAAATTATTATCGTCAGGCTAAAAAGTTGTTATCATCTGGTCGATAACAACTTTCTAGTAGGGACTTGAAATTACTTACATGATTTTGTGGAACTTTATCTTAATTAAGTTACTTACATAGAACCTGTAATTTATTTTCCCTTAAGAAAAGTTACATAAGAATGATTTAATTGGAGAATTTGACCTACTTAACAGAAACAAATAAATTCAAGTTTTTTCCAATATAAATGATCCACCTAGAAAATACTAGTCATTGATAAAATGATACTCTCTCTTGTCATAAATATAAGATCTTGTTTATAAGTGATTTTGATCATAGATATGAGAATTTTTTTATTTTATATGTTATATTTATAATTTTTCTTCAAAAAATTTACATGATTTATAAAATAATATATAATCAAAAGATACATATACCTAATTTAGAAAGAGATCATGTAAGCTGTAACATATACTAAAACAAAGTAATTCATTTAGTTTCCTATATCTCCGTAAATTAGATGAAGAGGTAGTATAGTTTGGATTGGAATATAATGAATATTAATTAAAACCATTAATATAACAATTAAGGAAGTCATATAAATGTTTGTATGTCTCTCATAAGTGTTTGTCTCTCTCTATATGACTATATATATAGTACGTATAAATGTTTGAGTGTATGGCTAATTGAATGTCTGCATCATTGTGGTCATTTTCTTTTGAGCGTAGACGCCGGTAATAATCATAGTTGAAACTTGAAGTTAAGATATTCTTAATGTCAATTAATGATAGGATTTAAACCTAAATGAATAGTACTCGATCCTAATTTGAGAGTTGAGACTAAATTGCATACAACAATCTCTTACTTTTCTAATTGTCAGATCAAATCAGCCTCCAACTATGGAGACGTCCGTGGAAATTTTCCCCAGCTATAATAATATTTAACAGTTGTTCCAAACATTACAAAATGGCACGTCATTGATACAACTGTTTTTTTTTTTTTCTTAACAAGGATCAAATGAAAACACACAGAAGAAATGTAACTCACAAATTAAACATACACACGCAACGAACATAGGTCCAATATGTGATTGGCTGATTTGACAAAAAAAGAAAAATATTTGATTGGCTGGTACAACCGTTGAAGTGTTTGAATGTTACCGGTTTATTTACTCAAAAAACGAGTAGAAAGAATTAAATATATATATATATAGAACATCAATATCTCATTTAAGAAGGTATAAAACAATGTTTTAATGATCGGACCAAACCGGACGGTCCAACAGGTTCGGCCGGTGATCGAAGCTTGTTACGGCTCATTTTCCCATGATCTGGCTGTTTGCTTGTTAGGCCGTTTTGGGCCGTTTGGAGCCGGCTGTTGGGCCGGAAGCCGACATTGACCCGGGAAGGGGAACGGTCTTATAAAAACAGAACGGCCCAAACCTGTGAAGAAAAGATTTCTTATAAAACCCATCACTCATTGGCTGGAAAAAAAACTCTGAAAAAAATCCAAAAAACTCCCAAAACCCTCATTCTCCTCAAATGACCTATTATATGCGGAATTGCAGCTCAATTAATCCTCTCTTCCTCTCAAATATGGATAGTCTCTGCTGTATGCCCTTGCTTGCATAAAAAACTACAAGCAACTGAAGCATGATTATCAGGTATTCTACTTTTCTTTTTATTTTTCACACCTTCAATTTTTACCTGTTCGTTTCGGACTTTCGGTATCAAACTTTCTTCCCCTCTTTCGTAAGTGAAAAATGGCCGATTGCTCTGTTTCTTTTATTATTTGTCCTTGTAATCTTGTATGTCTGTATCAAACTTTCTTCCTTTTTCATTAAGCGCCGTTCAACTGTTCAAGAGTCAAGAATGGTTGTACAAGGGACCACCTATCATTGTCCTTGTCCTCTTTAAGTCTAAAATTTATTTTAAATTAAGAGTGTGCAAGGACCCCCCATCTGTTTGTTATTTTATAATTTTATAGTGAGTGTGAGGGACCACCAACTATTTTATTGTTTCTATGATATATGGAGAAACAGAAGGATTATTGAACAGGGAAGAGTTCTTGGATTTTCGCATGGAAACTATGGGATGCGAGAAATAAGAGTATTTTTCTTAATGCAAACTGTACACCTGAGAGTATTATTTTTACTTTAAGCACACTCGTCTCCCACACCACTAAGGCTGGAGAATTTTGTTCCAACTTCCAATACTAGCTTATGAAATAGTGTCATAACATAGACTAAAATTATGAAATGCCACTAAAAAAAAAGCGTGTATTAGTTGCGGTTATTTAGGTTAATTAGTAGCGGTTTCAACCGCAACTAACACTTTACTAGTGGTTTCTATTTCCGCTACTAAATCTCCCGTGACAAACATTTAGTAGCGGTTATACATAACCGTTGCTAAGTCGGTCAACTCCGCTACTAATTCAGTAGCGGTTAAAGAAACCGCTAGAGAACAACAAATGAAAATTTCGTTTTCTGTATTTAATTAGCGGCGGTTTCAAACCTTAACTAAATACACGTACATTTAGTGGCGCTAAAAAACCGCGACTAAGGATATGATGGATTTAGCGGCGGTTCAGAACCGCTACTGATGTGACATAAGTTTAGTAGCGGTTCTAAACCGCCGCTAAAGTTATCAATTATGAGTAGCGGTTTCAGAACCGCTACTAAGTGGGAAAAAATTAAAAAAAAATCAGCACGTCAAATTAAAATTATCTACTAATTTTATCAACTAAACTGCTTTTAAGCAACAACATAAAATTTATAATTAAGAAGGTTTTTTAGCTCATAACTTATAAAAGAATATATCGAATTAATAATTAACAACGTAAAAACATTTTATTAGAATAAAAGAACCAAGTTAACTATAAACAAAATCAAATTTAATATTAAAGTGCAAATCTGAATCAAAAATTAGAAGACATATTTGTATTCAGAACAGTTAAATATTACATAAAATACTTATATCTATAAAAAAACAATTATAACAACATTGTAAGCTGAAGGAATACAAGGAAAGAAAGAAAAAGAGCAAAGAAGGAAATGAGCAGAGGGTAGAGAAATAATGGGAGAGTGGTGGGTATTTATAAGTGTTGGAGGTGCTAATTAGTAGCGGTTTATGTGTCTTAGTAGCGGTTAGAAACCGCTACTAAAAGTAGCGTAATTTAGTGCCGCTTTTAATTGCTACAAATTGTAGCGTATATTTATTAGCGGTTGTAACAGCTACTAAATGTTCGAAATTGAAAAAAAAAATTGTTAAAAGAAATGTATGAATATTTTTTTTAAAAAAAAAACATATATTAATGTTTGATACACACCGTTATGTAAAATGGTACAAATTAAAAAAAATTGTCTCTTCAATCATCTTCTTGCTCCCGCCTAAGAAGAAAATAATAAACACCTATATCAATTTTTGATAATAAAATATGTGAAAAATTGTATAATAACTTTGTAGTGAGCAAACTCACCTAACTACTGGTAAATGCCTGTCTTCTTCCGGAATGAGGTTATCGAAGTTTTCAGGTTCAAAATGCTGGCTGTCTAGTTCCACATCATCTTCCTCACCCATTTCGTAGAGGTCTCGGGGCTTCATATGAATCACCATGTGCCAATCTTTGTGTTTCTGATCTTGCACATTTGCTGCGCTTGTGAGGCAAGAATATACAGCTCGTCATCTGGTACTTCCCCTGTGTGAATGAGTCTTGAGAAATTGACAGATGTGATGCCTAAGCTATCGACCTTAATGCCTCGAGAAGTTCTGGTGTCCACCCACATGCAGTTGAAGAGAGGCACGGTGAAATGGCCTTGATAGTTTAGCTCGATGATATCAACGAGCTTCCCATAATATGATACGCCTCCAAATTGCATGTCAGTATCACGTGAGCTGGCATAACTCCTTGTACCAAATGTGCCGAACACTCCAGAATTTTGGGTGAGGGAACCTTCATCCCGTGCAACGGTGCAGAACTTAAAACCGTTGACGTTGTATGCCGTATATCTCCTGACATGGTCGAGGGGACCAGTTGCTAGATTTATCATATACGGCGGATGGGGATTGTCGTCGTTGAGTATTCTGCGTGCAAACCAATCTGGAAACTCACGATGGACCTTTTTATCCACTTCAGCAGACGACCTTGTGCGGCTACGAAGCTGGCGTTTAACATAACGCCGGAAATCCCTTAAATTCAAAACAACAAATCAGAAGATTTCGTGGTTTGTATATAAAATAATACGATGTGCATAGTGTTATGATTCTTACTGAATGTAGGTCTCTACTTGAGGGCAATTTGTCAAGACATGTCTGTGTGCTTGCAACCTCTCAGTAGGAGTGAGTTTGTAATACTGACTTCCTCCAATTGGCTTTCCGACGGGTGGGAATAATGTGTTAGAAGGTGAGTGGACATTGGTGGGGCAATCATCGATGCGATGAGGGCGGTTGAACGAAGTCTCCATGTCATCAAAATACCGCGAACAATATGTTAACACTTCTTCACCAACGTAACCCTTTGCTATTGAACCCTCTGGAGATGCTTTATTCCTGACGTACGATTTCAATTTCCCTAGGTATCTGTAATTGCATTTACAATCAGATTACTGAAACAAAAATCATGAAATTACTGTACGGAGTAATTAATCAAATTACCTCTCTATGGGATACATCCAACGGTATTGAACAGGGCCACCCATCTTTGCGTCTTGAACGAGGTGGACAGTTAGATGGACCATCACAGTGAAAAAAGACGGAGGAAATATCATCTCCATATGACAGAGCGTTAGAATTATTTTCTCTTGCAATTGATCTAACTCTGTTGCGTCCAAAACCTTTGTACACAATCGTCGGTAGAAAGAACTGAGTTGAACCAAAACATTTGACACCTCCGGGGGCAGTGTTCTTTTACTTGCTAGAGGTAGGAATTGCTGAAGCAAAACGTGGCAGTCATGACTTTTCAACCCAGCAATCTTCTTGGCATGCATGTCGACACATCTTGAGGTGTTGCTTGAATAACCATCAGGAACCTTAATGTACTTAAGTGTGGAGAGGAAGACTTCTTTGTTTCCTCTTGTGAGTGTGAATGAGGTTGGGGCAAACTTATCATTCTCATCTGGCCAGGCGTCATGACGTAGTCCCACAGCCATGAGATCTTTCCTTGCTTGCAGATGGTCCTTGGACTTTCCGGACTCGTTCAGCAACGTGTACAAAACATTGTCACACACATTTTTCTCGATGTGCATGACATCCAGACAATGACGAAGCTTATTAGATTTCCAATAAGGGAGCTGAAAGAAAATGCTCCTCTTTATCCACTGCTGCACGTTATCCCCGGCCGCATGGGACTGGCCGCGAGGCCTTCTGCCACCGGGCTGAACGTCAACTTGCTTCCCGAATTGTACGTCGACATCTTCAAGCTGTTGAAGAACATCTATGCCAGACAACAACACAGGTGGATCTCTCATTTCCTGTGATCCGTTGAATCTAATTTTCTGCAACCTGAACCTGTGACCTCGAGGAAGGAACCGTCGGTGACCCATAAAGCACCACTTGCGACTATGGGGGAGGCGAACAGAGTCTTGATCAAAGTTACAGTTAGGACAAGCTAACCCTGTATGCACATTCCAACCAGACAATGTGCCAAGTCCAGGGAAATCGCTAACTATCCACATCAAAGACGCACGGAGTGTGAATAGCGTCTTACTGTAAGCGTCAAACGTCTCAACTCCGTTGCTCCACAGTTCCTTCAACTCTTGTATCAACGGTTGAAGGTAGACATCTATATCATTTCCAGGAGCTCTCTTCCCCGGAATAATCATCGAAAGAATGAAAGAGCTTTGTTTCATACACATCCAAGGGGGCAAATTGTACGGTATCAACACAACAGGTCATATACTGTACGTAGTGCTAAGATTCCCAAACGGATTGAAACCATCTGATGCGAGAGCTAGGCGGACATTTCTTGGGTCAGCAGAAAATTCCGGAATTTCAGCATCAAATGCTTTCCAAGCCTCAGCATCCCTAGGATGTCTCAACTTCCCATCCACGTTGGCCTCTGATGAATGCCACTGCATGTGCTCACCCGTTTTAGACAAAGTATACAACCTTTGAAGTCTTGGAGTCAATGGAAAATATCTAAGAATCTTCGCAGGCTTTTTGGTTGCCCATCGACCCCTCTTTGCCTGTTTGTATCGAGACGTGTTACACCGCTTACATCTGTCTAACTCAACGCCGTCTCCCCAATACAGCATACAATCATTCGGGCATGCATGAATTTTGGTGTAGTTCAATCCCAACTTATTGATTGTCTTCTTCGCTTCGTAGAATGAAGGTTGGATTTCTGCCTGAGAAAATGCATCTCCCAATAATTCTAACACCATTGACATTCCCTTATCACTAAAGCCACACAAGCACTTGATGTGATAGAGTTTGACTAGAAATAAAAGTTTAGAGTATTTATTGCACCCTGGATAAACAATAATTTAGTGTAAAAAAGATGATTTAACTAACTATAAATGAAAGTTCGAAATTTTTAGTAGAACCTGGAAACAATGGCTTATCAGCTTCCGTCATAAGGTCGAAAAAATTCCTAGCGGCATCGTTTCGGAAAAAATCTGGCAGTGGTCCATCAACGCCTTCTTCAGTAACGATGTTGTCACGTTGCGCACCGAAAGCATCATGCACGACATCGTCGATTGGATCTACATGATCGTCGTGATCATTGATCTGCATTAATCCAACCTGAGACGTTGCAGCAGCTCGTTCACCGTCGTCATCATCATCGTTCTCCCCATGAATCCCCCAGAAAGTGTAATTGGATGGGAATTGTTTCACTATAAGATGCTCAGACACAACATCTCTTGGATGCCACTTCTTGAATTTACATTTCGGACAGGGACAAATGATATTATTGTTGACACTTGAGCGATCGAAAGCAAAATCTAAAAAATGGTTCAAACCGACCAAATAGCGGGAGGACGTACGTGGCAAATTGATCCAAGATCTATCCATTATATGAGAGAAGATATCAAAGATTGGAAGGATTGAAGTTTGATGGAAATGTGAAATGAAATGAATAAGCTGGAGTTTATATAAGTTAATTGAGTGCAGTGCTTTTAGTAGCGGATCAGAACCGCTGCAAATTAAGTCCATTGATTTTAGTGGCGGTTTTAAACCGCCGGTAATGTTACTAGCGGTTGTGAACCACTACTAAAAACATTTATTTAGTAGCGGTTTTGAACCGCTACTAAAAGTACTGACAATTAGTGGCGGATTTAAACCGCTACTAAAACCAATAAGGATTTGTAGCGGTTTTAAACCGCTACTAAATAAGTATATTCTTTTTTTAAGAATCGCATTTAAATATAAAATAAATGATATCATAACGAAAAATTTAGAAATTCTGCAATCGTAGCCAAAATAAAGCACAAGTTTCACAACTAAAAAAAGATGTAACAGTCCTGAAATTACAAACGTTCAACTAATAAAAAAACCCTATCACTACGCATCTAGTTGAGTGGTGTCCAGCTGACCACCTTCTGGCTGATTGACCTCTGGCTGTGATCTTGAAGAACGGTTGCGGGTTTGCCTCGGTGGACATGGTGGTAGTCTTGGTACACGTATAGGAGGTCCGCCTGGGTCCACCCTCTGAATGATCCAGTCGAGTGCACTGTTGGTACTTTCGACCCAGGATTCCAATCGATCGTACACCTAATATGTAATCTCCTGAGTCAACCGTTCCCTCATCCGAGCCTCATACTCCAGATCGTGCATCATAGAGCCGCTGGAAGACGCTTGGCCTGCTGCTGCAGACTGGGCAGTGCTTGCCGACCCAGTCCGGCCATACACCACTGACGGTAGGGCTCCGTAACCCATCCCGCGCACACGGCCAGGGTGCTCACGGGTCCCAAGGGCGGCCCTGAGTGAGGCAGTGGGGTCTATATTATCCCCCTGCAACTCCTGAAGCTCTCTCTACTTCTTCAATTCTAGCCTGAACACAGAACATATATTAGACTTTTCTACAAATATAATTGTTAAAAAAATATGATAAATCCAAATAAAAGTAATAGAATTCTTACAATATGCTCCTCAGCCTATGTGGATGTTGCACTCCCGTCATGGTGCCTGTGTTTCTGACGGTAGAAAAGGCCGTACGTAGCCTTCTTCCCTTGCTGCAAAGCTTCGTCCTCCTGAAATTATTGAATAATTTATTATTATATACAGTTAAATAAATATAAATTAAAAATAAATATCAATTAAACAAGAAAGATTTATTGTTTCATACCATCTCTCAGTAGCCGACCTAAAATGGCTTCGTGCCAGCCGTATGATGAACCTTCTGCTGCCTTCGGCTGTGAACGCCTTACTGCGATCTCTTCTGTTAACATAAAATAAAATTTAATCATGATTATAAATAAAAAATATTTCTTAATAATGATGAATACCTTAATAATTAAATTATTAAATATACATTTCCTAAGTCTCCCCTCCTCCAACGGACATATCTCTCCCAGGCATCCGGAGGGACTCCACCAGGGACATCATCTATCAACTCCTGCATCGGCCTGCTCCTACCGGCATCCTTTTGGTTGAACAAATCCAACCTCTTGTTCTTCCAACCGTCACCCATCTTCCCTACTGCCCAACGTTTGAACATATCTCGCACATCAAACTTCTTCTGCAAAATATGAAAAAGATCATTGAATAAATAATGTACTTACAATTGCAATAATATTTCAATAATAATAAATAATAAATAGAATTCATATCATTTAAGAAAATCATATTCCTAAAATAATAAATAATAGATAAACTATAACTCAATTAAATTGACCTTCACGATTTCCCTCCACGCAAAATCCTTCGTCTCTGCATTAACCTTCCTCCAATCTAAAGCGTCAATCGAGAAGCGCTGGTAATTCTGGCCAACATTCCCGTAGAACCTGCGAAACAGTTGACCCCCCTTCCCTTTAGGTTGAAGGGTGAACAGGTTCCAGTCAACCTTCACCCTATGGCCGGTCGGGAGGTTGTGCCCATCTTGCACACTCAGCGTCCTCCTCGTGGTACTACCAAAAGGATCTGCACAATTTAAAAATACTGTTAAACCCAAGTAAAAATTTAAATTATCTCATAAAAACGACAAAAAAATTTATTCCCTTACCCTGCACTTGTACATTGAATCCAGTTGTCTTTCGACTGGACCGTCTGCTAGCACCCCCGCCGGCTTCCTCAGTGTCCTCACTATTCAACCATTGTTCGAAGGCGTCCAAATCCGGAATATGATGAGAGTTCTCATTGTAGAACTCGTTGATGATATCCTCGGGAATTGCCTCTCGTTGTATACGTTCCCACTCCGCTTGTATACGCCCCTCCTCTCTCAGTTGATTTTGGCGTTGTCGCTCTTGCTCCTCCTCCTCAGCAGTCATATGAGCCTTTCCTTTACCGTGGTTGTTCTTCTCTGCCATAATTGGTGCCTAAACTGGTGTCTGAAAATCTGTATGTCCTTATAATATTCGAAAAAGCCAAATAATGTACGTGCGTATGTCTTTTTCACCAGATTCCTTGTACATTTACGAATGGAACCGATGAAGTTAAATAGTACTTGAATTTAGTAGCGGTTCATAATAACCGCTACTAATAGTAGCGGTTATCAACAAAAACCGCCATTAATACGCTCCAGCAATAAATGCGACCGTTGCGTTAGTGGCGGTTATAACCGCTACTAAAATAACAAAACCGCCGCTAATGTCACACTTCAATTAATGCGTCCTTTTAGTCAGTGGCGGTTTTGAAATAACCGCAACTAATTTAAAAAGAACCGCTACTAATTCATAACCCCCTATTTACCAGCGGTTTCTGTCTCCAAACCGCTGCTAAATTAATGCCACTAATGTTCCTGCCAAAGGGCGCGGCCTTTGTAGTGGTTGTTTTGAATGTAACCGCTACTAATGTACGCCACTATATTCATTTTGGTCAAAATGACCATTTTAGTCGCGGTTTTTCTCATTAACCGCTACTAATGTGTATTTAGTAGCGGTTTATTTTTTACGCTACTATAGTAACCGCTAGTAAACCCCACTTTTTTTGTAGTGTACGGCTATATGAAAGTAAAGATACTCATGTATTTACTTGATTTACTATGGTGTTTAATTATTCTTAATTTATTTACTTCCAAGTTTAAACAAATATCATACTGATTGTGTTTTTATGTTGTAGAAAATGTCATCTCAACAAATTGATACTACTGCATCACAATCTGTAATATTAAAGTCAGATCCGATTTGGGAGCATTGTGTTGAAGTGCCAAAAAAGACCATTGGTTCAAAGAAACATCTGAGATGTTTATATTGTGCCAAAAAATTTGCTGGTGGAGGAATTCATTGAATGAAGCAACACCTTGCTGGAAAGAAAGGGGATGTAATAAGCTGTAAAAATGTGCCTTCTGACGTTCCTTATTGTTTGGAACAAAATTTGAAGAAGATTGAAGAGAAGAAATGTAAGAAACAAGATAACTATGAAGAGAACAACCCTTATGGCCCTAATGTCCAACCATTTGAAGGTGATGTTCAAGATACACAAGAAGCTGCCACTTCTCTAGTACAAAATTTAAGGGAGATCCAAGCGAATAATGTTCATGCTCTAAATACGAGTCAACTTGGAAAAAGAAAGGAAATTGGAGATAGAAACAATTATTTTGCCCCAAGAACAACCTCAAGACCACAAGCAGGGATACGGAGTGCACTTGCAGGTAAGGAACCTGTTTGTAAAGCAGACTTAGCTGTTGCAAGATTGCTATATGATTGTTGTATTCCCATGAATGCTTTAAATTCGGCTTACTTTCAACCTATGATAGATGCAATTTCAGCCATTGGCCCTGGTTATAAAGGGCCAACTTACCATGCTGTTAGAACCAAAATATTGCAAGATATCAAAAGGGAAGTTCAGTTGTTAGTTGGTAGTTTTAGAAAATTTTGGGAAGAAACAGGTTGTATAATCATGACTGATGGTTAGCAAGATCAATCGAATAGACAACTAATTAACTTTCTTGCATACTTTCATAGGGGAATCATTTTCATTAAGTCTGTCGATGCATCAAACATAATTAAGGATTCTCAAAACCTTTGCAACTTGTTTGTGGAAATGGTTGACTTTGTTGGTGTGAATAATGTTGTTCACTTAGTAACAGATAATACGGCTAATTATAAAGTAGCCGGTGGTTTAATGCTATAAAACCTATTAAAACAGATTAATCAAGTAATGTAACCGACACATAAATGTGTCAATGGTCATGTCAAATGGTTAGTTGAAGACTCCTTTTACCAACCATTTTACTAATTCAAACCTACATTTTATTATGCACTAGGGTGTTTCTATCGTTAGTTATATTAGACTTTTTCATTTGACATACTAATCAACAGAATTTCCAACAAAACATATACAAAAGTCACCAATAATGGAAAACATAAACACATTAAATCCATCATTCAATCATATAAGTACGGCGTCCCTAAAACCAGAGAAAGGTTTTTGGGAGAGGGCTAGAGAAAAGAGGAAAAGGCGAAGAAACTAAATTGAATGCTATTAACTTGGTCTTCTCTCTTTACACGTACAGTATGTATATAAGAGACACATCATCAAGGTTCAAAAACCCAACCCGGACATTGAACTGGCCGACCTACTGGTTCAAGGGTCACTAGTCCAATAGTGGGTTAACTCGGGTTAACCTGGACTTAATAAAATAATAATATTTAATTACCACTAATATTAAAATATAAGAAAATATATAAATGTAACCAACAAAATAATGAAAATATATCAAGATAAATACTAAGTAGTGAAAATAGTCAAAATCCAAAAATACATCAAGAGTCAATATTAGTCCTTAGCTCCTTACAATACTTTCAAAATATAAAAATACTACATCAAGAGTCAATATTAGTCCTTAGCTCATTACAATACCTCAATCAATACCAATAATACTCATTTATATTTCATCAACATCATCATTTATATTGATATCTTCATCAGCACCAACATTAGAATTTTGACTGATAAAAGCATCAGCATTAGGAGCATCATCCAAAAGAGGCTATTCAACAATATCCAAATCTTCATCACCTATATATATAACAATATGCAAAGAAAATTATATTTTTGTATAATCAATTAACAAGACTATAAATAAAACAAAAACTTTTATTATCCCTACCATGACTTGTCAAATTCACATTAGAATCACTCAAGGCAGCTTCAAGATTTGTGATATCTTCATCATTAAACTCTGGAACAAGATCTTCTTCATCTATCCAAAAGTCCAAATCATCAATGCTCTGATAGTCAACTGGATAAGGATTCATGTTCGTCTTCTTCATTACAACCCTTTATGACAAATAAAACTTCAATTAAATGAAATCCATACAAAATAAAAGTAAAAAAGCAATCATATTTTATAAGGATACCTATTCTTTAGTCGCAAGTTATAGTTTGTGTAAACCAAATCATTCAACTTGTCATACTTTAATCTATTTCTTCTTTTTGAATGGATGTGCTCAAATAAGCTCCAACTGCTCTCACAACCAGAAGAAGAATAAGTTTGACTGAGAATACGTGTTGCAATACTTGCAATTGTGGAACTGAATTGCCATAGTAAGCCCACCATCGATCTAAAAAATTAGAATATATTAATTATCTAATATTAAACGGAATGATAAATTGATAATAAATATGCTAATAAAATTTGAATACTTACAAGGGTCTAGTTTTTTAGATGCTTCTTTACATGTGGCTTTACTGAAAGAATCATTTCCTTCACGATATGCACTCAACTGGTCAACTATCGTGAAGAATTGAGATCTTGATTCACAAATTGACTCCATCACATCAACCAAAGCATCGGTTAGCTTTTCCTTGACAAAAGAGTTTGGATCATACATATATGCAGGGTTCAATAAAAAAGCAACTGCATGAAGATTGGTCTTCAAATGCCTATCCCACCTTTCTTGAATGATCTTTGTGTAACACTTTATTCCTCTTGAATGTCTCCTGAACCGCTTGTTTTATCCTATACATGCCTTCATAAACATATGGCAATGAAGGCTTTTCATCTGAGTCAACAATTCTCAACAATTTCACAAGAGGAGTGGCAATCTTTGTGAATGGCAAAACACACAAGAAGGGGGTGAATTGTGCGTTTCAAAATTAAACTGTAAACTCAAAGATAATCCTTTATACTGGTTCGGCCAAACACTGCCTACGTCCAGTTCTCCAACTCCTCGTTGGGTTCCACTATATCACAGGTTTTACAACACGGGTTCACCTGCTAACCTTTACAAAACAGAGCTTTAGACTTCCTCTAAATGCTCCCCCTTACAAGTTGTAAGAATACAACTCTATTCTAAAGTCCCAGACTCTAGAACAACCTCAAACAGTAGAGGATTTCAATAAATGAGTTCACTTAATGAACAGATTTTGATAAACACTGAAGTACAAATAATCTCACTAAGATTAATAAAAACTTTAAGCTTTAGAGAGCAAAAAGTAGGTGAAAGTAATGACTGTTCGTAATTTTTGTTCTCTACTTCATAAATGCTCAAGTATTAGGATTTATATCTATTCACCGCTTCGCCTTTTACTTCAGCTCTAAGAGGCCGTTTGAATGTGTTCGTTGAGAGCTCTTAGCCATTAGCAATAAATTCTATTCTTCATCTAGGTCAACTTTCTTCTCTTGCTTCATTTAATTCTTGCAGAGAGTGAGCTAAGAGAAATAGAGTCTGTGAGTAACGATCACCTGCAACATTGTACTTGCATTGTAGCTTTATCAGTAGCGCTAGCTCCTTTGCTATCGCTAGCTTACTAGTGTGAGTCATGCACTTAGCCATTAGCTAAACAAGTATTCATGTGAAGCACAGTAGGTGTTATCGCTAGTGAAATTCATTAGCTCAGTGTATACAGACAATATATTAGCTATCAGAATGTCTACGTTGTTTCAACAAGTGATTTCCTATCGATAGCTGATCTCCTTATCGCTAGTGACTATGTTATCGCTAGTTCAATTCATTAGCTCAATGTATTTTCCATCTGTAAGTTATCTCAAGTATTCTACTATCGATAGCTGATCCTGTTATCGCTAGTTATCTTTGCTAGTTGTTCTAACATTTTCCCTTGTGATATCCATGTTGTTTATGGGACCTTAGCGATAGAGACATATCTTAGCGATAGTGATATATTGTTCTTTGCTTAGGCTAGCTCAATTCCTCATTAGCTAATGTTATCCTTATCTTTCCATCTGTTAGCGATAGACTCTTAGCTTAGCGATAGAGTATCTGTTACCTATAAGATTTTACTTATTCAATGTTAAGGTAACCTACACTCTTTTACTTAGCATGATTCTTATCTCAATTTATTCCAGACTAAGTTATACGAATCATTTTACTTATGTTATCTATGGGGTCCAGTCCTAATCAAAACTTAAGATTCTAACAATCTTCACAATTTTGTAGCACTCATTCCAAAAGTGGTTGTCTAATATGATTAGACTAAACATTTTTCTTGCATTTGTCTTTGATAATTTATGATCCACAAAATGCTTATCAACCACAAGGGCTTGCAAGTCATGCTTGTGCTTATATATGCTATGCAATGTTATGAAAGTAGTTGCGAACCTTGTTGCACTAGGATGCACAATTTCAACCCAACTTGGCCTTTTCCTTAGACATGATAAGAATACAATGTGATTGTATACAAATACTGTTATCTTTGAAGCCTTTTTTTGCAAGTTCAGACACATGAGACAAGTTTGAAATGTCTTTTAAAACATGATTTAGACAATGAGCAGCACAAGGTGACCAATAAATACTTTTGTACTTTTCCCTTATCAACCTTCCACAAGCTACATAGTTAGCAGCATTATCAGTGACTACATGAACAATATTTTCAGGACTAACCCACTCAATGACTTCACAAAACAAGCTAAACAAATTTTTGGCATCTTTCACTAAATCTGATGCATCGACAAACTTAACAAACACAAGACCATGCGTAAAGTACACTAAGAAGTTTACCAAAGTTCGCTGTCTCACATCAGTTCATCCATCAACCATGAGTGTACAACCATTAACTTTCCATTTAGCTCAATGATCATTAACAAGCAATTCGCATTCCTTTTTCCAATCTTACAACAAATTGGTTTTCAAATCATGAAGAGTAGGGTCTTTAAATCCATGCCCAATAGAGTAGGTTCCATCCACATATCTTTGAAATAAAAGGTAGCCTAATGCATTAAATGGAATACAATTGACAATAGCCCATTCAACTCCCATCGTCCTCACTTTGTGTTGTGCTTCTTTGGATGCTAATACACTCTTAAGGCTTGGTTGGGAACCAGGAGTTGTCCTAGGAGCAATATCATTATCCATAGTACTAGCTTTCCTTTTCATGGCACTGGACACAGAAACTTGAGAATTAGTATTAGCTTGTCCAACTTCCCCCTCTCCTATGTCTTCCATAGAAACTTTCTTTGAACCTTCTTTCAAAGAAACTAACATTCTATAACGAACATCATGAGGAACCTTCTTACAAGAAGCAATGTTACCAACGACTCCGGCAAGATGTTGCTTCATTCTATTTATCCCACCTCCTTTGTAGACATTTGTACAAAAAAGGCATGTATAAACATTTTGTGTCCCCTTCTTCTTGTAGGTGACATGTGTTAGAATCTTAAGTTTTGATGAGGACTGGATCCTATAGATAACATAAGTAAAACGAATAGATAGCATATAACTTAGTCTGAAAACAATTGAGATAAGAATGTAAGAGTACTAGCTGTCACCCAAGAGGGGGGTGAATTAGGTGACAGGATAAAAACTTAAATTCTATGAAATCTTTTTCTTTACAAAGTTACAATGAAGACAATCAAAACGGTTGAGTGCACTAAGAATGATATAATGTTGATATGCAGTAAATTAAAAGAGTTAAGGGAAGAGATAACGCAAACAGAGTTTATCCTGGTTCGGTCAACCCAGACCTACATCCAGTCCTCAGGCTCCACCTGAGATTCCACTTCCCTCTTGTTTAATTCTGGCACAAGAGAAGCCTACTACAGGTTTTACGAACACAGGTTCACCTGTCAACCTTTACAGAGTTTTAGAATCACTCTAAACACTCCTCCTTACTACCCGTAAGGTTACCACCCAGTTCTCAAAGCACCAAGCTAGGGAACTACCTCAAACAGTAGAGGATTTTAACAATAAAGTTCACTCAATGAACAGATCGTGATAAACACTTAAGTACAGAGTGATGTATGATGAATACAACTAGAGCTTAATAATTTAAACAGTGAATTGCTCTAGCTCTTCTTTTCTAACACTCTCAATCTGAGGAATTTGCAATTCTGTATAATGCTCTGTTCATCGCTTGTTGATAATTCGTTCGTAAATTTTCTCGCATTTTAAAAGCAAATCTTGTTCTATTTATATCTTCACAGATTGCCTTTTGATTAGTCTTCATATGGCCGTTAGAATATAGTCGTTGGAGGTTCATAGCCGTTGGAGATAGATACTATTCTTCACCTAATTCAAACTTCTGATCTAGCTTCAACTGTTCATGTGTAGAGTAGGCTAGACTGCGCGTTCTGAACATCTTTAACACCTGTACTTTCATAGTCGCTTTTTCAGTAGCGCTAGCTTGATTTGCTATCGTTAACTGCATAGTATAATTTCTGCACTTTAACTGTTAGCTAACCAAATAAGCATATATTGTACAGCAGATGTTATCGCAAGCATAGTCCATTAGCTCAATGTGATAGATAATATTTATATCAGCTAAGGATTTTCATAAAGCATTCTCTATCGATAGACATAAACATTATCGCTAGCATATTCTTCTAGATCAACGTTTAGCATACTAGCTGTCATCCTTATAAACAATCTTTTATCGATAGCTAATCTTATTATCGCTAGTTGCTTGCTCATTAGCCTTTTTTTTAAGGATACATTTTAGTTTTTCAAAGGTATTTCAAGGTATCCTATTATCGATAGCTAATCGTGTTAGCGCTAGCATCTATGTTATGACTAGACTATTTGAATCTCAGGTACTAGCTATCTGAATGTTTATTAACTGAAGCACTTTGTTATCAATAGCTTAACATGTTATCGCTTGCTGATTTCCCTGGTTCATCTTTCTGCTAGTTATTTACTCATGTTCTTCAATGAACTTCTAGTGATAGGCTATTTCTTAGCGATAGTGAATGACTTAGCGATATATATTAACTTTGATATTTCTAAGTCTTCACTTGCTATGGTTCTGTCTATTAGCTATAGAGATACACTTAGCGATAGAGATATTTATTCTTAGATTTCTGCTAAGTTTCCATCTGTTATAGTTTATCCTTTTAATCTGTTACCTATCAGATTTTACTCGCTTAATTCAGAGGTAACTTACACTTATGTTTTCTATGGGTCAGTCTTCATCAAAACTTAAGATTCTAACAGAATGAAGGTATATGACTAAAGAAAAGTATAAGGTATCTGAACGTTGAACAAAGTCCTATAGATAACAGATACACTATCGCTAGACTGAGAACCTATCTCTAAGAACTTCGCTATCGCAAATAAAATGGGTTGAGAAAGTCTAAGCAAAGAATAATAGTTTACTATCTCTAAGACTTGCCTCTATCGCTAAAGACTGATTAGAACAACTGTTTTAAAACACAGTCACCAGCGATACCATGAATAGCTAGCGATAGCAGAACTCTTACATATACAGATAAGTGGCTAAGTAGAGCTAATGAAATGAACTAGCGATAATGTAGGCTCTAGCGATAACAAGTTTAGCTATCGATAATGAAATCACTTGCTGAGATAACTTATCATTCTGATAGCTGATATATTATGTGTACACTGAGCTGATGAATCCTACTAGCGATAACAAGTTTAGCTATCGATAATGAAATCACTTGCTGAGATAACTTGTCATTCTGATAGCTGATATATTATCTGTGTACACTGAGCTAATGAATCCTTCTAGCGATAACACCAACTGTGCTTCACCTGAACACTTGTTTAGCTAACAGCCTAAGTGCAGGACTAACACTATGACACTAGCGATAGCTTGAAATGCTAACGCTACTGAAAAAGCTGCTACACAAGTACAATGTTGCAGGAAGTTGGTAGACACAGTCTCTATCTCTCATAGCTCATCTTCTGCAAGAATTAAATGAAGTAAGAGATGAAAGATGATTGAAATGAAGACCAGCATTAAAAGCCAACGGCTAGGAGCTTCCAACGAACATATTCAAACGGACTCATGAAGCTGAAAGAAAAAGGCAAATCTATGAAGAGATATAAAAACCAAGACTTCAGCATTTATGAAGTAGCGAACAAACTGACAAACATTCATTCATTATTCTTTTATACTTTCTACTCAAGTTTTTATTACTCTTAGTGAGTTACTCTGTACTTGAGTGATTATCAAAATCTGTTCATTAAGTGAACTCATTTATTGAAATCCTCTACTGTTTGAGGTTGTTGTGAAATCTGGGATTTTGGAACAGGGTTGTAGTCTTACAACTTGTAAGGGGGAGTGTTTAGAGGAAGTCTAAAAGTCTGTCTTGTAAAGGTTGGCAGGTGAACCTGGTTTGTAAAACCTGTGGTGTAGTGGAACCCAACGAGGAGTTGGAGAACTGGACGTAGGCAGTGTTTGGCCGAACCAGTATAAAGGATTGTCTTTGTGTTTAACGTTTAATTTGTAAAAAGTACAATTCACCCCCCTCTTGTGCGTTTTGCCACTTTCATTTGGTATCAGAGCAGGTCTTCTCCCTTTTGATTCCAACGAATCTGAGAAGTAAAGATAAAAAATGGCATCGTACGAGAATATCTTGCCTGAAGGAAGTTCCATCAACAAACCTCCTGGCTTTGATGGAAAGCATTATACCTTTTGGAAACTCAAAATGAAGATATACCTTCAGGAGTAAAAGACAGGAGAGTGGAAATGCTTATTGAAGAATTCCACAAGTTTGAGATGATCGATGGAGAAAAGATAAGAGATTTGGAGATCAGATTCACTCATCTCATCAATAATCTGGCTGCACTAGGAAGAAAAATTCCAGAGAAAGAACAAGTCAGCAAGATTCTGAAAGTGTTAAAGGGAGATTGGCTTATGAAGGTCACTGTCATCCAAGAGATGCAAGGTGAATCAACCAAATCAATCACTGCTCTGTTTGGAAGTCTTGCTGAATATGATCCAACTCTGATAGCACAAAGGGAAGCTCAAGGAAATCCTAAGAAGAAGTCTCTTGCTCTTACTGTATCTGAAAGAGATGAATAGGATAGTGATGATGAAGACCTTGATGATGAAGATATGGCTCTCATGGTCAGAAAATTTAAGAAATTCTTCAAAAGAAGAGGAGGTTTTCAGAGAGGTGGTCCTAGCTTCAGAAAGGATTCTCAGAAAGAGAAAGCTCCTGTATGCTTTGAATGCAAGAAGCCTGGCTACTTCAAAGCAGAGTGTCCAAGTCTCCAAAGATTCAAAGAAAAGGAGAAAAAGAAGGAGAAGTCCTTTGGAAGGAAGGAAGCATATGTATCATCCATCTGGGGTGATAGCTCAGATGAGGAAGCTAGCGATCATGAAGAGAGTGCAAATCTCTGTCTTGTTGCTCAAGAGGAACTAAGTGATACTGAGGTATATGATTCTGAACCTACTTACTCTGAACTTCAAACTATGTATAATGAGATGCATACTGAACTAACTAAGCTTGCTAAGGAAGTGGTAGGTTTGAGAAAAGAGAACAAAGAACTCAAGAAAAATACTTCCCCCTCTCTATCAAAAGTCTCTTCTGCACTATCGATAGAAGAGCAGCTAGCGCAAGCTCCCAGAATTGAGCTATCGATAGCCACTTCTCCATCGATAGCAAATCATCCTTCAACAAAATTTGACAGCTGTTCTCGTTGTGAAAATTTGTTGAAGGAGAAAGAGAAGCTTTCAAATGCTTTAGAAAAATTTACAAAAGGCTCAGAAATGCTAAACATAATTTTGAAGGATCAAAAGGCATTTAGAAACAAAACAGGAATAGGCTATGAGCCAAAGAAAGCTTCAAGGAAATGGAAAGAACCCACAGTAAAACCACATTTAAAATATTTCAGAATATTCCTCACCTTACAGTTTTTGCAATTATTGTAATAAGAAGGGACACACTCAATCTACCTACAATCCTAGGAAGTATGGAATTAGTGGGTCATATAAGTGGGTTCCTAAAGGAACTTATGTGCCTAAAGTTTTCACAAACTCAGAGGCAACGACTAATCATAAAGGACCCAAGAAAGTTTGGGTACCTAAATTTGTCTGAATTTGTGTAGGTGTGCCTTAAAGCATCCAACAAAGGAAAATGGTATATTGATAGTGGATGCTCAAGGCATATGACTGGTGACAAGGATAAGTTCAACAATCTAGTGATAAAAGAAGGAGCCAAAGTCAGTTTTGGTGGAAACCAAAGTGGAAAAATCACTGGAGTTGGGGAAGTTGGCCCTGTCAAGGATGTATACATGGTGGATGGTCTGTGTCATAATTTGCTGAGCGTGAGCCAAAGCACTGATCATGGTAACTAGGTAATTTTTGATTCCAATGAATGCCTTATTGTAGATAAAAAGGATTTAGAGTTAAATAAAACTAATCTTAAGTGTAAATTAAAAGCAAATAGAAATGGTAATTTATACACTTTAGATTTATGCCAACAACTTGAAGAAAAATGTTTTATTTCAAATGATGAAACCTGTTGGCTATGGCATAAGAGACTAGCTCATGTAAATTTTATTCAACTTGATAAGCTTGTTAAAAAGGAACTAGTCATAGGTATCCCTAGTTTTAAAACTAAACATGATTTAATTTGTGAATCTTGTCAAAGGGGTAAACAAACAAAGTCTTCTTTTAAAATCAAGAAGACAGTCTCCACAAGTAGGCCATTGGAACTAATCCATATGGATCTAGTTGGGCCTGCAAGAGTGAAAAGCCTAGGTGGAAGTCTATACACTCTTGTAGTTGTGGATGACTATTCAAGATTTACTTGGACTATGTTTCTTTCCTCAAAACATGAAACTTTTGATGCCTTTTGTGTGCTTGCTAAGAAATTGCAGAATGAAAAAGGGATCAAGATTGTAGCAATCAGAACTGATCATGGAGGAGAATTTGAGAACAAAGAATTCATGGAGTTGTGTGATGAAAATGGTATTGAACACAACTTCTCTGCCCCTCATACTCCTCAACAAAATGGTGTTGTGGAGAGAAAGAATAGAGTGCTCACAGAAATTTCCAGAAGCATGCTGAATGAGAAACAAGTACCCCAAACATTTTGGGCAGATGCAATGAGTACAGCATGTTACATCTCAAATAGAGCATAAATCAGAAAGGGGATGGAGAAGACTCCATATGAGATTTACAAAGAAAGAAAGCCCAACATTAGCCATCTCTGGATCTTTGGGTCGAAGTGCTACATCCACAACAATGGAAAGGTGAATATGGGTAAGTTTGATCCTAAGTCTGATATTGGCATATCTATAGGATATTCAAATAGGAGTAAAGCATATAGAGTATATAACAAGAGAACTCAAATTGTTGAAGAATCAATGCATGTAGTGTTTGATGAAACTCCTCAAGAAAAACAACACTGTGTTAATGAGGATGAAGATTTTTCTCAAGTTATAAAACGTTCATTATCGATAGCCCCAGAGCCATCGATAGCAAACGCTGAAAATCAAAATTCAAACTTTTCAAAACCTCCCCTATTGATAGCACCAAAGCCATCGATAGTGAGTTCTGAAGATGATGCTGAAGATGATCAAATTGAAGATAATGAGCCTCAATCTTCCATAAGACATCTCAGGCACCATCCTCTTGAACAAGTAATTGGAGAAATGTCAAAAGGAGTTAGAACCAGAAGGCAACTACAAAATGAAATAGAACTTTCTGCCTTTATTTCTAAAATTGAACCAACATGTGTTGATGAAGCTCTAGTTGATTGTGACTGGATAGTTGCAATGCAGGAAGAACTTAATCAGTTTAAAAGGAATCAAGTTTGGGATTTAGTACCTAGACCAAGAAATTATCCTATTATTGGTACTAAATGGGTTTTCAAAAACAAACTTGATGAATCTGGTCAAATTATCAAAAATAAAGTCAGATTAGTTACCAAAGGATATAACCAAGAAGAAGGCATTGATTATGAAGGGGTGAGCAAAAGCAAACCGAAACCGAAAACCGAACCGAACCGAATTAAGTTCGGTTTTTTCGGTTTTCGGTATAAATTCGGTTTTTCGGTGTTCGGTTTTCGGTTCGGTGCCTAAAAAAATAATTCGGTTATAACCGAATAACCGAAATGTTAAAAAAAAATTAAAAAATATTTTTTTTCATATTTTTCTTTTTATACAACTAAGTTTTAAAATTCAAAACTTCGAGCTATATTTTTTGTTTTTCTTATTTTAATTCAAAAAGTGAGATGTCATATATCATTCATCAATATTTAGTTTTTAAAATTTTTATTATGCTTTTTTATAGGATGAAATAATGTTGAATACATTTATTTTGTTTGTATTTTGCATTTTTCTTATAAATCTTATATTATGTTTCTCGTTTATATATTTTATTATGTTATTTAGGAACTTATTGAGGTTATTAGGTTTATAATTTGTATGGAGTTTTATTTATTGAAAATTAAAAAATTCTAATTTAATTAAAAAGAAAAAAATTTCGGTCATTTCGGTTATTAACCGAACCGAACCGAAATATTTCGGTTAATTCGGTTTCGGTTATTCGGTAGTTCGGTTTCGGTTCGGTTTTGAAAATTTTCCCTATTCGGTTATTCGGTTATTTCGGTTTTTACCGAAAACTGAACCGAATAACCGAATGCTCACCCCTAGCTCCAGTTGCAAGAATTGAAGTAATAAGGATACTACTAGCTTTTGCATCTATCAAAAATATGAAACTTTATCAAATGGATGTTAAAAGTGCCTTTCTTAATGGGTATATGAAAGAAGAGGTGTATGTTGAGCAACCTCCTGGTTTTGAAGAAAACTCTAAGCTTGACCACGTTTACAAACTTAAAAAGGCTCTTTAATGCTCAAACAAGTACCTAGGGCTTGGTATGAGAGGCTTAGCACATTTCTCATTGAAAAAGGTTTTTCTAGAGGAAAATTAGATACTACCTTATTCATCATGCATAAAGATAAACACATGCTTATAGTACAAATATATGTTGATGATATTATTTTTGGTGCTACTAATGAAAAGCTCTGTGAAGAGTTTGCTAAGATGATGCAGGGTGAATTTGAAATATCAATGATGGGAGAATTAACATTTTTCATAGACCTCCAAATAAAGCAAAAGAAAAATGGCATCTTCATCTCTCAAACCAAGTATTGTAAGGAGATTCTGAATAAGTTTGGGATGGAGCAATCTAAAGATGAGGACACTCCCATGAGTACCTCTGCTAGCTTAGATGCAGATGTTAAAGGCAAAGTAGTTAGTCAATCTCATTATAGAGGGATTATAGGTTCCTTACTTTATCTAACTGCTAGTAGGCCTGATATTCAATTTAGTGTGGGAATGTGTGCTAGATATCAAGCAAACCTAAAGAATCCCATTTAACCAATGTGAAAAGAATTTTGAGATACTTGCAAGGAACTCAAGAGCTTGGGCTATGGTATCCCAAGGGAACTCAAGAGTACCTTCTTGCCTATTCTGACTCTGACCATGCAGGTTATAAGACAGATAGAAAAAGCACAAGTGGTCAATGCCAATTCATAGGTGGGTGCTTAGTCTCATGGGCCAGCAAGGAGCAAAATTGTGTCTCCCTTTCATCTACAGAGGCTGAATATATTGCAGCAGTAAGTTGTTATGCACAAGTTCTGTGGCTTAAACATCATCTTAGAGATCTGGGCTTGGAATTCCCAGAAGTGCCTATTCTCTGTGACAACACCAGCACAATAAGCTTGGCCAAAAATCCAGTTCATCATTCCAGAACCAAGCATATTGATGTAAGACATCACTTTCTGAGAGATCATGTTCAAAAGAAGGATGTCAAGGTGGAATTCATCTCAACAAACTTGCAACTTGCTGATATCTTTACCAAACCTCTTGAGCCAGCTCAATTTATTTTCATCAGAAGGGAATTAGGAATGATAAATCCAAACGAATTATAAATGTTTCTGACTTACTCTTAATTTTATTACACTTTATTCACACAGATTAACCATTAACTTAGGCATCGGAGTGCCAAAATCTTAAGTTTTGCAGGACTGACCTATCGATAGTGAAGTTCACTATCGCTAGCATATGCAAGGCAAAGCTAAGATTGAGCAAAGATTGCCATCGCTAGTCAAGAGAATTATCGATAGTAAAGTCAACTATCGATAGCTGGAAAGAGTGAGTGATGAGTCAGTCACTTGCTCAGCGTGGGATCATGCCTACTAGCGATAGCAGCTCATATTAGCGATAGTAAGTCACTTAAGTCAGAATGCAAAACGTTAGCTGATGTACTTCACTGATGGTAAACCCTAAACCCTAAACTTATAAAGCTAGGTCATTTGCATTTGCATTCATTCACGAAAAATCATTTTCTCCTCTACTCTAAACACTCTCTGAGCATTCAAGCATTCATCCTCAAATCTCTCTGTTCTCAAAACCCTTAAAAATGGCCAAAACCAAAGTTCCCCAAGTTTCAAAGAGTCCTAGCGCTAACCCATCCTCAAAATCTGCAAGCAAAAAGTCCCAGAAGACTGTCTCTTTTTCTAAGGAAGTTGAAGAAAGAAACCCCAAGCGTTAAAGAGTAACCCAAGCTGACGTTCTCTATCTGACAAATCCTCTATCAGCTCCAAGCGCCTTCTTCATAGAGAAAGGAACCTTAGATAGGGCTGCTGTATGGGTAGATTTGGAGTATTTCAAGCAACAGGGTTTTGACTTAGATGCCTGGCTACTTCCTTACCAGAACTGGCTCAGAGTGAACAATGATTACAACGAGGATGTTCTAAGGTCCTTTTACTCGAGCTTGCAGACTATTCCAGAGTATAAAAAGGGGCAGTTGGTGAATGTCACCTTTGAAGCTGATGTGAGAGGAAGGGGTATTATCTTTGGGTGGAAAGCAATCAACAAAGTTCTAGGGATCTCAGGGGAAGACTACAATAAATGGTACATGCCTGTAAAGTACCCTGAAGAAGAGCTAACAGAAATCTATGAGACTCAATCCAACAAGCCAACAGACATGCCTGTGATCAACCGGATTCTTCACTATGTGTATACCAGGATTATGACTCACAAGTCAGGGAATTTCAGCAGTTTTGCAAAGATTGACAACCCATGGTTGGGCAACCTTATTCAGAAAGTCCCACTCAATCCAGGGCAGCTGGTAACTATGGAGATGTTGAGATTTCTGTCAGACAAATCTGTCAAAGCTCCTCTACCTTATCCTCAGTTGGTATCATGCATGCTGGAGTATACCAAGATCAAATCTTTAGGGGAAGGAGAGAACAAGAAGTGCAAACAAGTCACCACCTCCACCCTGAAAAAGATGGGAATCCCAGTTGGGGCAGTCAGAGGGATTTCTGGCTCTCATTCTTAGGCGTCTCATGCCTCTGCCTCTTCTGCTCAACCTGAATCCACTGAAGAAGAAGCGCAATCTAGAAGAGCTCAACCTCCTCCTCCTACTGCGCCCAAATCTTCCGTTTTCTCTAAAGAAGCAGTCGAGGAAATAGTCTTCAGACTCTACAAAATTCAGCTTTGCTCTGAAGGCACAGAAAGCAGAGTTACTGAAGCCTATCCAGGAGCTTCAGGCTCAAGTGAAGAATTTGGAAGAATGCTTGAGTCTTTCAAGGCCAATGATTCCTTAAGGTACATCATCATCACCACCTCACTCTCCTCTTCATCATCCTCACTCACCCATTCATTCCCCAACCCACTCGTCTACTCCCTCTTCTCACAGTCCACCAAACTCCCCTCCAAGAACTCACCTCTCTCCAATCACCTAGCACAAAGTCCCAACCCCTCCAGTAACCCCTATCGCTAGCCCATCTCCTAGCGATAGCCACCACATTCCACTTGCATCTATTCCTGAACTCCATACCACCCCTACCGCTACCATTCCTCCTAGCGATAGCCCTCACTCTCCCAAACCATCTCCAAAAACCACCCAAGTTACAACCCCTCCTGAAACACAAACATCTCCTATCGCTAACCCATCCCCTAGCGCTAGTCCCCACACCCAAATTCCCACATCTCCTATCGCTCATACCTCCCCCAGCGCTACCCATCGTTCACCAATCATCTCAACCAACCCAGACACTATCGCTAATACCTTTATTAGCGATAGCATTCCCACAACTGCCACTGCCACAACTCTCACCTCTCCCAACCCTGACCAACCTCTTGTCCCTCACCGTGATGATGACAAAAAGGGGGAGAAAGATATTGATGCCTCCATGATAGCTGAAGAAGTTGAAAACGTTGTCAGAGGAATAGCTCGCATCTACATGGCATCTGAGGACCACATATCTCCTTTCACAACTTCCAAAAAGTCTCAAGCTCAAGCTGCTACAGCCCCAGAAGTGGACATGTTTGCTGAAGCTCTTGTGATAGGAGACAAGTATGGGTTTCCTCCAAGTGTCTTGATTGCCAAACCAATTCCAGTATCTGTTCTTCCTCCTAGAACTGATGGGGAAATAACCATTCAGGACAACCCCAGCACAGGAAATAAGTTTCAAGATAACCTTCAGCAATTGCTAGTGGCTGAGGCTAAGAAAAACAAGAGCAGAGGAAGGAGCAAGAGAAAAGCCAAAGAAGAAGTCCCTTTCAGGGTGATTCCAAAGGCTACCCTTGGGGCTCCTAAAGCTCAGAAGATAAAGAAAGTAGCTCCATCTCGCCCCCACAGAATGACAAGAGAAGAAAAGAAAAGGGCTAAAAAGGAGGCTGCTAACAAGAAAGCTCTTGAAGAGGCTTTGAGGAAACACAAAGAGGCTATTGAGAAAAAGGCTGCTTTTGAGGCAAGGAGGAAGGCAAGAATAGAGAGGGAAGCAGGGGAAGCTGCAGAAAAGGAAGTAGAGAAGAAGAAAAAGGAAATTGCTCGAGGAAAAAGAGCATAGGCTTACAAAAGAAGGTTTCATTCTCACAAGGCTAAAGAAGCTACGGGCATCTCAATTACTGAACCTTCTGAAAATCCTGAGCAAGCCAAGTCTGAGCTAATAAGAGTTAAGAAAGAAAAAGCTAAGCAAGCTAAACAAGAAAAACTCCAACAAGACAGATTCTTCTACTCAGACTCTTCTCTCTCTGACTACCTTGATGAAGAATTCATGACTACTCCCTCCGCAGACAAATTTGACAATGAGAGTGCATTAGTTTTTGAAAATCATTCTGTATATGCATCTTATATGGCCAAAACTGATGTACTTCCATTTGCAAATAAATTATGATAAATACTCTTGTGTTATACTGTTTTATATGACTCTGAACATATTCTGTCTGATACATGTTTGTACTTATGTTTTGTCATCATCAAAAAGGGGGAAAATGTTAGAATCTTAAGTTTTGATGAGGACTGGATCCTATAGATAACATAAGTAAAACGAACAGATAGCATATAACTTAGTCTGAAAACAATTGAGATAAGAATGAAGGTATATGAATAAAGAAAAGTATAAGGTATCTGAACGTTGAACAAAGTCCTATAGATAACAGATACACTATCGCTAGACTGAGAACCTATCGCTAAGAACTTCGCTATTGCAAATAAAATGGGTTGAGAAAGTCTAAGCAAAGAATAATAGTTTACTATCTCTAAGACTTGCCTCTATCGCTAAAGACTGATTAGAACAACTGTTTTAAAACACAGTCACCAGCGATACCATGAATAGCTAGCGATAGCAGAACTCTTAGACATACAGATAAGTGGCTAAGTAGAGCTAATGAAATGAACTAGCGATAATGTAGGCTCTAGCGATAACAAGTTTAGCTATCGATAATGAAATCACTTGCTGAGATAACTTATCATTCTGATAGCTGATATATTATGTGTACACTGAGCTGATGAATCCTACTAGCGATAACAAGTTTAGCTATCGATAATGAAATCACTTGCTGAGATAACTTGTCATTCTGATAGCTGATATATTATCTGTGTACACTGAGCTAATGAATCCTTCTAGCGATAACACCAACTGTGCTTCACCTGAATACTTGTTTAGCTAACAGCCTAAGTGCAGGACTAACACTATGACACTAGCGATAGCTTGAAATGCTAGCCCTACTGAAAAAGCTGCTACACAAGTACAATGTTGCAGGAAGTTGGTAGACACAGTCTCTATCTCTCATAGCTCATCTTCTGCAAGAATTAAATGAAGTAAGAGATGAAAGATGATTGAAATGAAGACCAGCATTAAATGCCAACGGCTAGGAGCTTCCAACGAACATATTCAAACGGACTCATGAAGCTGAAAGAAAAAGGCAAATCTGTGAAGAGATATAAAAACCAAGACTTCAGCATTTATGAAGTAGCGAACAAACTGACAAACATTCATTCATTATTCTTGTCTACTTTCTGCTCAAGTTTTTATTACTCTTAGTGAGTTACTCTGTACTTGAGTGATTATCAAAATCTGTTCATTAAGTGAACTCATTTATTGAAATCCTCTACTGTTTGAGGCTGTTATGAAATCTGGGATTTTGGAACAGGGTTGTAGTCTTACAACTTGTAAGGGGTAGTGTTTAGAGGAAGTCTAAAAGTCTGTCTTGTAAAGGTTGGCAGGTGAACCTGGTTTGTAAAACCTGTGGTGTAGTGGAACCCAACGAGGAGTTGGAGAACTGGACGTAGGCAGTGTTTGGCCGAACCAGTATAAAGGATTGTCTTTGTGTTTAAAGTTTAATTTGTAAAAAGCACAATTCACCCCCCTCTTGTGCATTTTGCCACTTTCATACATGTGCCCATGTAGGATCACTTTTTAAATGAACTGAGGGATTAGAACTAGTGTTTGCATCCGAATTGGATGTGGGAGCTTCAACATTGATATTAGGAGTGGCACTTTCATTTCTTGAACTTCCAATATCCATTAATGTTTCTAAAAAACGTTTAAACCACTCAAATTCAATGAATCAATTTCATAAAATATAAGAATAAGAATTACAAGGAACAAAAGCTATCAATCTCAGTGGCACAAACACACACAGCATCATAAGCTATCAATCTCAATGGCAATTAATTTACAAAATACAGTCTTCCTCACGCTCTCATGCAAGACTTCACATCAAACTCATGGCTTACAGAGCTTTACAGAGCTTTCAAATAAAAGCAATATTTGATTAGCATTATAGGGCTTTCAAAGAAAAGCAAGCGTTGAAGTTAAAAATATCGACAAAGTAAAAATCTTTACCAAAATCAAGTATCCAATAGACAGCATTTTCAAACATAGCAACAATTAGACAGCATTTTCAAACATGGCAACAACAAATAAAAAATTCATAATCATTAGCCATGCTCAATCAAGTAGACAGCATTTTCAAACATAGCAACAACAAATAAAAAATTTGAATCCGAAAAACTTTCACTACCAAAACAGTCACTGCAATCTCAAGAATCCTAAGATTACCAAGAATCGATCAAGAAATTAAATTATCCCAAATGAAGGACAAAGCTATTTACCAGCACGTCTTCTCTTTCACAAGCTCAAATTAAGAGGAGTCATAGAAGTTTATTTACCAGCACACGTCGGCGGAACACGAAGCTCGACTGGACGAAGGTGATTGGAACGCCGTTTGTCGCTAGAGATCGCGTCCACCGTCGGAGATTACAGGAAAGGAATGGAGGACAAAGGGCGAGCCTAGGGTTTTTGGTAAGGGAGGTGAAGGACAAAAGGCTTTGACCGAGGGGGAGGGGGTTTCTGGCTTTCTGGCCTTCTTCAGTTTCAGATTTTTTTTAAACAATGTTGTAAAACGGTGCCGTTTTCGGACAGAATTTCCAAAAAAAAAACCGGCCGACTCGCCCATTCGGCTGAGTCAGTCGGGTGGGGGTGAGTTGACCCAGCCTCTGCCTGGGTTAATCGTTCTCCCAGTTTGAAGGCTAGATTGGACCGGACCAAGCGGTTGTTCATACACTACCACAGAAAACACCTATAGCGGCGCTTTTTTGACCCCTATAGCGGCGCTTTTGAAGTGCCGCTATAGCTAGCGCCGCAATAGGTCAGATGACCTATAGCGGCGCTTATAAAGCGCCGCTATAGGTGACCATATAGCGGCGCTTAATTACCCAAAAGCGCCGGTATAGGTTATGTTTTAATTAAATTTTATTAAAACTGAAAAGGCCTATACCGGCGCTTTTTGTAAGAAGCGCCGGTATAGGCCTCTCTATAGCGGCGCTTTTCGTAAAAAGCGCCGCTATAGGTTGTATTTTTTTAAAAATATAGAATTTGTATTTTAATTCACACCCACCTGCATCATTGCAAAAATTCCAGCAATTCTATACAATTCCAGGCAATCCATATACACCAATAACTCAAACAGAGAAGAATATGTACAATAAGACCAAAAGCTATATTGTTCAATTAAGAAAAAAAGCATGCATTTATATAAATAGTATCAACTTAATATATTTTCACAGCCCATCACAACAGAATTCACAGAGCATTTATATACATAAAGTATTAATATTTTCACAAAGCAAAAATTTCATATAATTAAAATAAAACACCACACAATAGGATTTATCGGAAAATACCAAAACTCAATCATCTTATATGTCCTAGCCTTCTGAATTAAAGAAAAGAAAGATAAGGCTTACTTCAAGGTCCTTTAGCTCAAAGTAAGCCTGCTAGCAACAATAGGATTCTTCGCCCTCAAGTGTCGAGCAATAATCTGTAAATATTATAAGGAAAACAAAAAGCGAATAGATTTTATTTAAGTTAATGTTCTTGCCTCCCTTGTAATTTGAACTTATGTGAGGCAGAGAAGAAGTAACGAAGAAAATAAAAAAAAGTAGCAAAGCAGGTGAAGAAACTCACATGTATCGGTGGAGGAGGGAGAACCAGCGACGGAGGAGAGAGCAACGGCGGCGGAGGAGTGAGAACCAGTGGCGGAGGAAAGAGCAACGGCGGCGGACGACTGAGAGGAGAGCAACATCGGCAGAGGACGGAGAAGAGAGCAACATCGGCGGAGGACGGAGAACGGCACGTTGGATCTTGGGGTTACAAGGAGGGAGTTAACGACGGCGGCTTAAGGATCGACGGTGGCTGCAAAAGCACGGTGAACACGGGAAAGAACAAAAGAGCAAGGAGGAGGAAGAAAGAACAAAAAAGAAGACAGACACGGGAGGGAGAGGGGGGTCATATTAAAAGACTATACCGGCGCTTTCTTTAAAAAGCGCCGGTATAGGGGGGTCCAAAATTTTTGGAGGGAAATTTCCCTCCAATTTTTGGCCCCCTATACCGGCGCTTTTTGAAAAAAGGGCCGGTATAGCTATTTACATTTTAATTTTAAATTATTATTTTAATTATTATAAAAAAAACGAAACAGAATATATAATATTAAATAAAGCCTATACCGGCGCTTTTTTAAAAAAGCGCCGGTATAGGTATTATTGCTTCTTTTTAATATTAATTTATTTTTTTTATTATTATAATGATTTAATTTAAAAAAAATACGAATATTTTATTCATTTCTTTCTTTTTAATATTTAATATTTAGTTTTAAATTCTTATATCAATTATTAATTATTATTTTCTATTTAAAATTCAAAAAATGTAATTTTTTGTTAGAAAATAATATTAATTAGTATATCAGCCTATACCGGCGCTTTCTTTAAAAAGCGCCGGTATAGGTGGTCCGAAATTTTTGAAGGGAAATTTCCCTCCAATTTTTGGCCCCCTATACCGGCGCTTTTTGAAAAAAGCGCCGGTATAGGTGAATTAAAATAAATAGTTAATGTTTTAATATTTAATATTAAACTCTTATTTTAATTATTATTAAAAAAAATTATTTATTACTAGCCTATACCGGCGCTTATACAGAAAGCGCCGGTATAGGTATTTTAATAAATAAATAAATAAATAAATGATAAACTGAAACCCTATACCGGCGCTTTTTGTACCAAGTGCCGGTATAGGCTTACCTCTATTCCGGCGCTTTTCTTGGTAAGCGCCGGTATAGGCTCATTCTTTACCAATACCGGCGCTTTTTTCCATAAGCGCCGCTATTGTTGCGTCGCAACAGGATAATTCTGTAGTAGTGATAGTTAAACTGGTTGGACCGCTCAGTTCGGTCCGGTTTTTTTACCTTGCACATCATCACCTTTTGGTTACACATTTACATATAAACTAATTTAAAAAATTAGAGAAACTTTTCTACTTCTTTTAACCTTCTATCATCCTCAGGTTGCGCTGGATGATTTAACTTACATGCAATCAATACTTTCTTTTCATCACAACAATGATCACAAATCAACCCATCACAGTTAGTGCATCCAGTTTGAAAATTTTTGTAAATGTAGAACTAACAATAATACCAAAGATCAAATAGGCCAATTATTTAACATATAAAGCTATTTTTCATATATGTTAAAAGAAATGAAAATAGTTGCTCTTTTTTCATAATTATAACCTTACATCTATCAAGTTCTGTATACTCAACTGATTTCCTAGCATGTTTTCTTTTTTCTTATTTTCTTCTCATAATCTCATCCCAACACTTAGATCAAGAAAAGGATGGCTCAGCTTTAATATTTTATAAAATTATTAGTATAATATTTAATGAATTAAAACTTATTTATTTTTCCTTGATTATATAATTATGGAATATATAAATTTAAACCATCCATTATTTAATCGCAAGGTGGATAAGAGATTCTGAGAGAAAATGAGAGAAAGAGAAATGAGAGAAACCCAACCCATTTTCCTAACACTTGTTGAATTTGGTAATACCTCCATTCCTCCCCTTACCTGATTTTGTATTATACCATTCTATTCTTTATTATAAATTCATTTTAACTAATTTTCACAAAAGAAGAATTGTTAGTTAGATCATTAAATACATTTTGATTGATGAAAATTTTCAACACTACCCTTATTCAAATTTTCCCTCTGTCCACATTTATATATCATTCTCACATCTCTCTCCCCTTTCTCTCGTCCCAACAAGAATTAAATAAGGTTAAAATTGAAAAACAATCATTACCAACCTTTAAGTCGATTTATATTTAAGAACACATTTTTCCTAAAAGTAGACATATAACTAGGCATTCCCACATGATGCGTGGCCTCATTTCACTTGCATACAATCAGAAGAACCTTCATATAACAATTTGTTTTACAATTAAACTCAAATATAGGATGGTAATATCAGTTCAATAACCTTCATCGCAAAACCCAAAATGCCAAATTCACCTCAGTTTCATTCATATTAATTATGTACACCTGAACTACTTCTGACATGCATCTGTTCATCAAGCTTTAATAAATCTGTGGATTTGAATGGCCAAGATGTATACTCAGTGCTAATCACTATTTAGAGTGAGTTTTTTAGCTCGATCTCTTTCTTTATGTCGAAGAATTTTTCAAGGTTTAGGTTCAATTTAATTAACCCCAATCACAGAGAAATCAAAGAAAATCATATTTATTAGTAAATATAAATTACTTGCATCTATCAAACCAAAAAGAAAAGAAAGGTACAAATTAAAACTGGAATAATAAGATGAAGTCCTCATCTCAACTTTTTATGAATTGTTTTCTCGTCCTCAACTTTCTAATAGTTAATCCCTTACTGTTGAAATCAAAGTTGAACCCGATGCCCAGAATTATTTTCTTTGGATTTAATACCTCAGTGAATACTCAATACTTACCATTAACTTAAACTCAATTTCTCAGCTCGATCTCTTTCCATATGTTGAAAATTTCTTAAATTTTAGGTTCGAATTCATTAACCTCCAATCACAGAGAAATACAATGACCTCACACGGTACTCATTTCCTACTAGTTTCAAAGTAAATTTTCCAAGATATGATAAATTACTTGTGTGGTACGTATTAAATGGGTATACAAAGAGGCTATATAAAGGGAACCCCTTGCTCTTGAAGAAGCACCACCGAAACACATTGGAAAATCCAAAAATGAGATCTCTAATGGCCTCCCTTACACTTGTATTGGCTTTGGTTTCACTCATGAGCTTGCCTTCTCAAATATGTGCTAAACCCTACTTCTACTCATCACCTCCTCCCCCCAAGAAACAACATTATCCTCCATACCGAGGTAGGCCAGTGCACCCTCCCCCTCCACCACCGGTTTCCTTGCCTCCTCCTCCGGCATCTCCTCCTTTTCTTCCATCACCATCCCCTTCAAACAATATCTCTCCACCTTCTCTTTCCCCATCGCCAAGCCCTTCATATCCTTCTCCTCCACCACTAGTTACCTTGCCACCTTCACCGTAGCAATTGAAACTTAACACTTTTCATCCCATTATATTGATACAATCCATTAAAGCCATGTTTAAGCATGAAATTGAAAGAAATTGGTAAAGGGATTTACAGCGCTTACGGAAGTCGAGTACCTCTTGAAGTAGAAAAAGGGAATTATGGATGGCCAGACACTAAGAACAAAAAAATGCAGAAACTACAACAACACTCACCAGTAACCAACTACCCAAGGAGGTGGGAGAAATGAGCATAGCGGCGGCAGACGGCGACCACGGCGGCGGACGAAACCACTCTCATGATCTTTCCTTCCTCCTTGCCAGCACCTTTGTCTCTGTTATGTTGCTTGCTGGAATCGAAGAAGACAGAGGCGAAATCGAAGAAGACGAAGGGAGAAGCTCTGTTGTGATGGAGACTCAAAATCGAAGAATGAAGCTCGATCTGTACGTTTTGATTTGGGAAAGGCGAAGGGAGAGAGTGACGATGGATTGGGGGTCGTTAGGGTTTTGAAGGGAAATGGAGAGGGAAGAAATGAAAGAGAAGCAGGAGGAAGGGAAGCGCATGACATTGTAGACGGAGGTGATGAAGACGGCGACGACGGTCGAAGGAGAAGAAGGAAATGGAAGGTGGAAGAAATGGGGAAGCTCTCAGCTCAGATCACTCAGCCCTCAGCTCCATCTCTTAACCCTCAGCCCTCAGCTCAGACGAGGAAAAATGAAGGGGAAGCCTATATTTTTTTTTTGAAAAGACTTTCAATGTCTCACATTTGTGAGACGTTGAAAGTCTCTGCCACGTCTCACAATTTTGTGAGATGTGGAAAATTGGGGAAATTTTTTTTAATTTTTCAAGAGACTTTCAACTTCTCACAAAATTGTGAGATGTGGAAAAATGTGGATTTTTTTTTAAATTTTTGAAGGGACTTTCCACGTCTCACAATTTTTGTGAGGCGTGGAAAGTGCATTCCCGCCTCCTATTTTGCCTGTCGTTAAATTCCGCGCCCAAATTTTACAATAATCCACGTCTCATAAATAAAAATGAGACGTGGAAAGTTTTAAACTTCTCCAGTTATTTACGATTTTTCCATCGCCTTCTTTCTCTTTCCACGTCTCACAATTTTTGTGAGACGTGAAAAGTGCATTCCCGCCTCCTATTTTGCCTGTCGTCAAATTCCGCGCCCAAATTTTACAATAATCCACATCTCATAAACGTGAAAAGTGCATTCCCGCATCCTATTTTGCCTGTCGTCAAATTCCGCGCCCAAATTTTACAATAATCCACATCTCATAAATAAAAATGAGACGTGGAAAGTTTTAAACTTCTCCAGTTATTTACGATTCTGCCATCGCCTTCTTTTCTACATCTCATATTTAAAAAAGAGATGTGAAATGGAGACGTAAATACTATTTTTTGTAGTAGTGTTGGGTACCAACCGTCCTAATTGATTTTCTCTTCAGTCTTTGGTCCGAAATTGATCCAAAAAAAATTGAGTGTGATGTTGAAAATTACTAGAATTTTTTTGACCAATTTAATGTTTTACACTACTTTTATTGGTATGTGTAAATTAGTTGGAAGACTCCTATTATATGGACCATTGGAGTATATAACTATAATTTTTTTATTTCATAGTAAAATTGGAAATAAATTTGTAAGTACAACGTTATTACCTCATGTCTACACTTAAGAAAAAAATATTAATCAATTATTTTATTATATATTATAATTTTTTAACCAAATCAAACATTGAAGTTTTGGGTGAGGGAGGACTTGACAAAAAAAGAAGAAATGATGAGGGAGGGGAAGAGAGAGGGAGCGAATGTCAGGGGAGAGGTGCTGAGTGAGGGGGATGGGGTCCATGGCCATATGGATATGTGATTTGGGGATGAAAATAATAATAATTACAGGGACATGTTTCTAGGCAAGCTATTAGAACATCAGGGAAAGAGAGAGTTCGACATCTCATGAGCCACATAGGAAAATGCCACCTTAACCATTTCATCGGTTAGTGTACAAATTTGGTACCTAAGAATTTCTCCATATAAAAGAGGACTAGCGGCACTATTCTTTGGGGGGTCCTCATTAACACACACTACTGAACGCGCAAGAAAAAGGGGGAGGCATTGTTTTGTATCACCCATCGTCCTCACTACACCCAAGCTTCATACACATAAACACGCCGCAAAGGAGACGCACGCTGAACGGGAAAAAGAAAAAGGAGTCTAGCCGTATTACTGTGGAGAAATCATCATCATCCCGGAGAAAAAAGAAAAGGGGAGCTGTCATTATTCAATCATCTTCTTAGAGAATTAACTATTTTTTTTTTCTATTTTCCTTGTGATTTGGAAATCTGAATTCTTATTTGTTGGGATGATTTTGATAGAACACATGTGTGGTTAGTTTTCTTTTACAACTTAAACTTGTTTGGGACTTAGAGATTTTTCCCACTTATTAGTTATGCTTAATTTTAATTCAGCTTATTTAATATTTAATCTTACTTTTAATTATTATTGTTTAGTAATTGGCCACCATTTAACATGTTTTGGGAATTTAGAATTGAATTCGACGGAGGGAATTTTAAATAGACCATGAAATTAAATAATGTGGAATTAGATTTTAATCTAAGGAATTAGATCTAATCTAATTTGTGTCTTGGGTAGACATATAACTAGAAGCTCCGCATAATCAAATTAGAGTGTTACCAATATAAACTATATTTAGTTAATTTGTGTAAGACATTACATGGTTAATCTAGTTAACGATATAAGTAAATCAAATTAGAGTGTTAACAATATAAACTGTATCTAGATAATTTGTGTAAGACATTACATGGTTAATCTAGGTAACAATATAAGTAAATCAAATTAGAGTGCTAACAATATAAACTGTATCTAGTTAATTTGTGTAAGACATTACATGGTTAATCTAGGTAAGGATATAAGTGGACCGACATGCATTTATAGACATTAAGACTCTAGATTAGCTGATTTAGTTAAGGCATAATTAATTTAGTCGGAATAAAATCTAAGAAGCAAACAAACAAGGGAATAATGACTTTAGGTTGTTCATTTACCTCTTGAATTTAATATGCGTGAAAGTTTTTCTTTTAGATCTTAGTTAATTTTTCTCATTCATTAGTAATCAATTTTGTTTTGCTCAACTTTAAACAAAAATAGGAGATTTAATGCCTAATTATTAATTATCTTAAGTCTCAGTGGGATCGATCTTGATTTATCAATTTACTATTTTTACGGCCCGTACAATTGCGGAGCTTTATTTAAATTTTGGTAGCATCTCTCTCTTATATGTATTTTTCTCTATAAATGTCTATCGAAATGCATAATGTGTGTGTGTATAATACTAACTGAATGTCTGCATCATGGCGGTCATTGTCTTTTGAACAATCGACGCCGCTTATGTCGATTAATGATTGGATTTAAACCTAAATGAATAGCACTGAGACTAAATTGCTTACAACATTCTCTTACTTTTCTAATTATTAGATCAAATCAGCCTCCAATTATGGAGAGGTCCGTGGAAATTTTCCCCATCTAGATCTATAATAATATTTAACAGTTGTTCCAAACATCACAAATTGCAAATATTGATACAAGTATTCTTTTTACAAGGATCAAATGAAAGTACACACAGGAAATGTAACTCACCAGCATACGCAACCAACATAGATTCAATATGTGATTGGCTGGTATTGCCGTACAAATGTCTATATGGTACCAGTTTACATACTCATAAAATTAAGTAGAAAGAGTTCAATATATATAAACCATCTAAATCTTATTTGGATTGTCTAAATTTAATTTTAAATTATGAATCTATTAAAAAAAATTAGATCTTTTATATGATATCTAAATGATTTAGATATGTTTAGTCCCCCTACTCATTTTTTTTAATGAGTAGGAAATCCGATTCCGTGTAAGAATATATGTATCCAAATATGATTTAATACTTCTTCCCATATTAATGGTGTAGTATATATTTATTAAATTTGATTAGATTACAAATATTAGTTAAGATATATAGTTAACAAGACATTTTTTTTGCATACCCTAATCATCTCTAATTAATTCATTTTTTCTATTTTATTTTATTATTGTTGAAAAAGTTTCAATAAGAGCAACTACTTCTGGACCAACCTTTATATAGTCTGAAAACTTATCTTGATCAAATACTTCTTCCAACTTTTTAATATACGATCTAGTTTATTGTTGAATTTTTCATTAGAATAGATGTTAATCCTTTCTATCCATAATATAAAGGTAACATGATAATATGGTTCAAATTAAAGAAAACAAAAGTACCCGTTGAAAATGATGTTCACTATTTAAAATTTTAATATCAACATTTTGTTGGCTAAACTAATAGCAATAGGATCAAATGAGTGAAAAAATACTTTATAAAATTAAGAAACTAAAATGAAAGTTTTTTGAAAATGAATGACTGAATTATACAAACAACAAATATGGCGTATGGTGAGTCAAGACAATGTCAAAATAACTTCCTCTGTTTCCGAGAATTTTTGGATCTTAGCTCTTCGTCACTAATCAAAGACATACCTAATTTTAAAGTCTTCTACCTTATCATCTGCAAATGTTCCACGTGATAACCGCTTGGGATGGAAGTTTGCTATGTGATGAGAATTGATTCCCTTTTATTTTCTCGCATCTTCACATATGTATTCAAATTGTTTTCATGGGGAAATAACCGATATAATTGTAAGTTGTATTCAATCGTAAGTTCACGTATCTTTAAACTATATCTAGTGTGTTTAGATTGGCTTCTAGGCAATCAAAAGTGCGTGCGGCCCAGCTGTAGAAGCAAAATGTGACTCATTAATGATGTTTTGGTGGACTTTTATTTTAAAGTACTTATTATTATGATCCATATGGGCCTCTAGGGTAGAAGCAAGAATTTGTCACTTTTAACTTTTGGCTTATGGCTTCTTGCAATAAATAATGGTTAAAATGCATCAATATTCTCACCCACCCTTCCTTCTTCTCACCCACACAGCACTGCTTGATTCTTTTGGTGCTTCTGCGGTGGGAAGAAAAGAAAGAGAAAAAAGAAAAGAAATAAAGTGGGTAAGAAAATTAAACTATTAGATCCTTAAAATTTTCAAATAAGATAATTTCTTTTAATCTAAAATTTCCTTTTTATCCCTGAATATTTACCATAATAATCTGTAAACATTTTTTTCTCACAATATCCTCTTTTGTGCTAAAACTATAATTTTCTCAAATTATTTTCCTTAAAATAAGGGAGATATTACGCCTTTAAAATCCTCAAAATCAAACAAAATTTCACTTTTTCTTTCTAAATTGTAAGAATATATGGATATTATATATGTATTATTTAATAACAATCATATTCTTTTTAGTAATTTTTCATTTAAACTTGTTTTTCAAAATAATCATCCAAACACAATTCTAAAAGTCATATTGAAAAAAGTCACTTCTATCATCATAAATCCATACATTGATCACATCATACAATCTGAATTTTATCCAATCTCACTTCTCAAAAAATTAGATTGAAAAAATATGACTTCTCCAACGCCAATCCAAACACACCCATAAATGTGATGGTTTTCTTTTCTAATAGTGAACAACAAAAACAAACATTAGTGTTGAAACTTGAACCCGATGCCCAGAATTAGTTTCATTGGATCTGATACCTCAGTGAATACTCAATACTTACCATTAACTTGAACTCAATTTCTCAGCTCGATCTCTTTCCATATGTTGAAAATTTCTTAAATTTTAGGTTCGAATTCATTAACCTCCAATCAAGGAGAAATACAATGACCTCACATGGTACTCATTTCCTACTAGTTTCAAAGTAAATTTTCCAAGATATGATAAATTACTTGTGTGGTACATATTAAATGGGTACACAAAGAGGCTATATAAAGGGAACCCCTTGCTCTTGAAGAAGCACCACCGAAACACATTGGAAAATCCAAAAATGAGATCTCTAATGGCCTCCCTTACACTTGTATTGGCTTTGGTTTCACTCATAAGCTTGCCTTCTCAAATATGTGCTAAACCCTACTTCTACTCATCACCTCCTCCCCCCAAGAAACAACATTATCCTCCATACCCAGGTAGGCCGGTGCACCCTCCCCCTCCACCACCGGTTTCCTCGCCTCCTCCTCCGGCATATCCTCCTTTTCCTCCATCACCATCCCCTTCAGACAATATCCCTCCACCTTCTCTTTCCCCATCGCCAAGCCCTTCATATCCTTCTCCTCCACCACCGGTTACCTTGCCACCTTCGCCGTCCTCTCCGCCTCCTTCTCTTCCTTCACCTCCATCTCCTTCATACCCGCCAACGCCTAACTCTCCCCCTCCTTTTGTGTCTCCGTCGCCAACACCTTCACCCAATAATCCTCCACCACCATCTCACTCTCCATCACCAAGCCCTTCAGATGGTACTTCTCCAACACTTCCTCCTCCTTCCTTAACCCCAAACCCTACCTATCCGCCACCACACAAGCCCTATGTCTATGCCTCACCACCTCCTCCTCACTACTATTAGACACATAAGCTTTGCACGGCTAATGCCATCTTCCAATTTACTTCATGCGTTTTAAATTATTTCATTTTGTGTTTGGTGTGATACCATTATATTGAGATGGGCCATATGTGTACTCGGTTATGATGAATCAGTGGCATGCATGCCTGTGTATGCTTTGTTTTGGCTTTCAATAAAAACAATAATAATATCTGCTTCTGTTTAATTTAGTACTTCCTCTTTGTTTCTGTTTTTATTGGCCTGGGTCATTATTTTGACCATATATGTATATAAGGCTTCATTCTTTCATCCTGCTCCTTTCTGCACACACTTCATGCAAACAATCCATACTAATAATCAAGGGAATATAAGCCGGACCGGCAACTGAACCCATCGAGGTAGTGGGTTAAGGGTTAGTGGGTATGACAGCAATTGATCCGGGGAGCCGGATCGTTAAGGAACAAAAAATTAAAAAATATTTAAATTCTCATTACATCTTTGTTATAACATTTAACATATATTAAAATTTAATGGTCCATTTCGGTTCTTTAATTTCGAACCATCCCTTATCCTTTAATAACCCCAATTAATTTGTGAGATTCATTTTTGAATAATTAACAAGTTTCTCAACAACGCTAATAGTTACTCCCAGAACCCTACGCTTTAGTATGCACACATACACATCAAGCACCTGTTAATGTGCTGAAAAATCAAAAAGAAATAATAATGTCATCTCTAGAAAACAAACCTCTGGAGCCATCCATCTATATGCTCCAGTTTCTGCTGTCATCACTCTTCCCTATTTAGGAACCGAGCTACTCCAAAATCTGCTACTTTAACAACCTTGCAGGGAAGTAAAAGAATATTTTAAATGGACATTTATAACAGTGCATTCACAAGGGAAAAACCGTACATTTCTATTTGTTAAAAAATAATATTCAGACCAGAAATGATAGTTACAATGACAATTTCTCAAACATTCAATAATTCCAGTTCTTAAGCAACTATTAAGTTACTATCTTTAAATATCTAAAAGAGTTAATATATGAAACAACACACCTTTTTTTGAACTAGAAATGCACCTAAAAATTACAATGCTCTTTAATCAAACTAGAAATGCACCTAATAATCACAACCAAAGGTAAAGAAAACAGGAAACGCTGCATGTTGACTGTAATAATTCAATGAATGTATTGGGCTATTACGTCAATTACATCCTTTTCCTTTTTGTCAGACCAACAAAACGGATTAAATTCATTAGTTTTTAACAGAAGGTACGAATATTTATAGAGGAAACATACTACAAATCAGGCACTCAAGTTTAGAGCTGGAATTCGAGCTGGCCTGGCCTAGTTCAGAAAAACAGTCTTTTTTTCAGGCCTAGCCCTTGGTGTGGCGGGCTTTGGGCGTCAATTTTCCCAAAAAAACTTTTCCACTTTCAAACCTACCGTTGCTAATTAAAAAAATGAAACATCTAATAAAAAAACATAAATATAATCCAACTAATGTTTAAATACCAAGTATTTTCAACTCAACAATTCAATATTTAACACACATACAAAAAAAATTAGATAAACACCAAGTCATAAATAGTTGAATACTAAGTCTGGTAGTCCATTTACTACATACCATGATTAAATAAAATGTTACATAAAATACACACACCACAATTAATAAACTGTTACATGAAGTGCACTACCACAATTAAATAAGCTACCACATAAAGTCATAAACAAGAAAAGGAAGGAAAAAAGAATTAGACGGGCTCAAACGGGCCCAACTAGATGACCCATTTAAGCCTGACTCCTTCTGAAGGCTCAAAAATCAAAACCCCGCCCTTTACTTGGCTTAAACGGGCTGGTCCGACGTGCTCTGCCCGAATTCTCGGCTCTACTCAAGTTCCATGATTCATGTGAATTAAAGGGTAATAGATTATAGTGAAGCAGATCAGATGAAATCAATACCAGATAAGGAAAATCATTGCTGGATAAAACAAGGAAAGATACTGCTGTAAATTTAGATTTATGTGGTAAATTTAGTTTCAATTGTATATGTATCATCAAGTGGTTAGAGGGGAAAAAATTGAATCCACAAGTAGGGACATAACTGCATACATATACGTTTCATCAATGTGCTTTTAGAAAGTAAAACCCAATTTAGTAAGGGTAACGTATTATAGAATTAAAATTAAAATCTGTCATTAGGTCTTACATTGTCGATTTCCATCAACAGATTGGCTGTCTTCAGATCCCTATGAGTTATATCATTTCTATGCAAATACTCCATACCCTTGCAGACATCGATCGCAAACTTCAGTAGTTGAGAGAGATCCAGCGTATTATGATTTTTATGCAAGTAATCATACAGACTTCCTCCGGGCACATACTCTGCAAGCAAGGGGAAAAACCATAAAAAGAATTCTTTATGATCAAATTTAGCAGAATGATTAAAAAAAACATATTTAACAAAAAATAGATCAGGAGACCATATGTAACTATATATTTCAAGGTAATGGATATTCCTGAGGGAATTAATCAGCTTTAATCAATGAAATTGCAAAACAAAATTCATTTGAGTACATGTGTTACAAATTTGGTACAAGTGTATTCCTCTAGATAAGTCAACATGTTCCAACAGAAGCAACGTATTTGCTAAAGATATGAACAAAGTCGAATAACATTAGTACTAAAATATTTGTACAAGAGAATATGAATGAAGCTACCATAGCCGAGAGAATATTTAGTTACTAAAAGTATAACACAGTAAACGGGGAAAAGCAAGATTTACTGTAATCCAAAATGCAATAAGTCATAGAGGATTCATGTAAAACACAGGATAATGACACTTATGAAGGAAACTAACTTCGAATCAAGGCATGTGGACATTTGACTTGCACAAACTCCCTAACACTAAGCAAAAAGGTATAAATTCTTCAGGAAAGTATTAATGCCTACTGATCATTAAAGGGCGCAAAAGGATCATTTCCAAGTTGATTTTCAAGCAACCGCCTTCTTAACATAAAAAAGCTAGACTGATTTTTACATATCCATCTCTCAATTCCACCCAAAAAAATATAGAAATAAATGATTAAAGAAGATTCATTATATTATGGGACCCAAAATCCTCCGTTACATAGTAAATCACTTTTGCTTGATGTTTAGAGCCTTCCCTATTTCGGTAACATTGATTTGCGTTATAAACTAGGCCACTTTAAAAATAAAGCAAACAACAAACGTTTTAATATTAAATCCCCTGAAAAGGTATTTAATGAAGAATAGATTAACATAATTTTTAGCAAACACAAGTAAAAATATACTACTAAACTGCACAGAATAAAAATTCTCAATGACATCAGAAACAGACAAAAATATGCAGGAAGATTCTAATTTCAAAACCGGGAAGTATTAACAAACATCAGTAACGTGCAAATGCTATCTTCATGATTACAACTCAAGCTGAAGGCAAATAATTCACAATGTCACAGAAGTCACTACACTTACTAACGATTAGTCCACCAGTTAAGTTTCTCAATAATAAATATAAAGATCTCCAAATAATTCATAATAGTTGAAAGGTCACATCAACTGCAAGGTCTTCTGCATTAATGATAATTATTAATTCAAAAATTGCAAAAGGTAAATATCTTGAAACATAAAAAAAAAAAATCATAGTAAGCCGGAGCCTGAAGGGAGGGAAACATCATCAGCTCAAAGCCTGATATTATGGAGCTATACGATACTTGTTAAATATAAGTTTAATTTTTTATATTTATACTTCAGATTGAAATCAACTCAGGTTTTCCCAGTTCAAAGAAAATCAGCATCGTTTGGTGTTACTCTTCGGTCAATTATATATTGTCTGTCCTGTTAATTAATCAATTTTATGCATTGATGTTCAAATAATATGGAAAGAATTTCTTCTATAGTTACTTCAAACATTTCTCAGCAAAGGCGGTCCATCAATTACATGATAAATTCAATAATATATAACTACATATGATCTGCACCAGTGGCTCCGTCGGAAACACCTTCATACAGTACTCCTCCACCACCATATCACTCTCCACCACCAAGCCCTTCATACGCTACTCCTCCAACACTTCCTCCTCCTTCCCCAATCCCAAACCCCAGCTATCAGCCACCACACAAGCCCTATGTCTATGCCTCACCGCCTCCTCCTTACAAATATTAGATACAGAAGCTTTGCATGGCTACCATCTTTCAATTTACTTCATGTGTTTTAAATTATTTCAGTTTGTGTCTGGTGTGGTACCATTATATTGAGATGGGCCATATATGTACTCGCTTATGATAAATCAGTGGCATGCATGCCTGTGTATGCTTTGTTTTGGTTTTCAATAGAAACAATAATAATATCTGCTTTTGTTTAATTTAGTACTTCCTCTCTGTTTCTGTTTTTATTGGCCTGGTCATTATTTTGACCATATATGTATGTAAGGCTTCATTCCTTCAACCTGCTAGCTCCTTCTTGCACACACTTCAGAAAACCAATCCATACTAATAATCAAGGTAATATAACCCGGCAACTGAAGCCATCGAGGAGGTAGTGGGTCAAAGGTCAATAGATCAGGCCGTAATCGATCTGGGAGTCAGACCGATAAGAAATAAAAAATTAAAAAATATTAAAGCTATTAAAACAGATTTATAAAATAATGTAACCAATATATAAACGTGTCAATGGTCATGTCAAACGGTCAGTTGAAGACTCCTCTCACCAGCCTTTTCACTAACTCACCTCACATTTTAGTATGTACTAGGGTGTTCCCATCTTTAGTTATAGGAGACTTTGTCTTTTGGGATACTAACCAACGTAATTTCCAACAAAGCATATACAAAAGTCACCAAAGATGGAATGATAAATGGAAAACATAAACACATTAAATCCATAATACAGTCATATAAGCATGGCGTCCCCTCACGTTGCGCAGGATGATTTAACACTACAGAAAAATCATGAAGTTACGGACGGAACGGATTTCTGGCGGAAATTCCTTCGGTAAATTTACCAACGGATTTTTATTCCTTCGGTAATTACCGAATTCTGGCGATAATTTGTTAAAAAATATTAAAACATAAAATATTTATTAAAAAATTAGACTTATTAAAAATTATCAACGGAATTTCGTTGGTAATTTATTTATTATTTTTTAACAAATTACCAACGGTATTTTTTAACAAATTATCGACTGAATTCCGTCTGTAATTTGTTAAAAAATAATAAAAATAAATTATTTATTAAAAAATTACCGACGAAATTCCGTCGGTAATTTGTTAATAAATATTAAAAAATAAATTATTTATTTTAATTTATATTAAAAATATTTTTTATATAAATTAGTTAATAAATATGTTTTATAAATATTAATAAAATTTGATATATACATCTATATATTTATTACAAATTTTTATTTTGAATTTTTTATTAAGTAATATGTTATTTATTCCAAATTTAATTTTAAATTTTTAATAATATATATAATAAAATAATAATTAAGAAATTTCATATAATAAAGCAACTCACAAAAATAATATTTATTATAAAGATAAAATGTAAATACTAAATATAATATTATCAGGTAAAAAAATACTAAATATAGTCTAATGTATATGAATATAAAATATTATTTATATAAAAATAATATAATTATGAATATGTAAATTATATAATAATAATGAAAAAATATTTCAAAATATATTAATTTGAATATAATGTAAAGTATATATAAGATCAAATATAATTATAATAGTAGGAGTTTAAATATTATAAATATAACTGTTTGCAAATAATATCATGGTCTTCATAGTTCAACTGATTAAAGCATCAGCACTCATGCAGGAGATCAGGGGTTCAAGTCTCAGCTTCACCACATTTCAGACAATTTGTGAGAACGACAAGTGGCGGCACGAGGGAGTGACACGTGGCGAAGTGTGAAAATAGTTGCCTTTTTCATAATTATAGCGTTACATCTATCAAGTTCCATATACTCAGCTGTTTTTCTAGAAGGGAGATACTCTCATTTTCTCATTTCTCATTTTCTTCCGATAATCTCATCTCAACCATTTGATCAAGAAATGTATGGCTCAGATTTAATATTTTATAAAATTATTATAAGATGTAATGAATTAAAACTTATTTATTTTTTTCTTTATTATAAATATGGACCTTATAAATATTTTTCTAAGAGCTTAAATTTATTTATTTATATTTATAGTAATAATTTTTACAAAAGAGAAAATCTAAATAATTCATTATTTAATCTAAAGGTAGATAAGAATTCTGAGAGAAAGACAACCCGCTTTCATAGCACTTGTCGAATTTGGTAATACCTCCATTCCTTCTCTGACCTGATTTTGTATGATACCCCTCTATTCTTTATTATAAATTCATATTGACTAATTATCACAAACCAAGAATTGCTAATTAGACCATTAAATACGTTTTAAATTAATAAAAATTTTCAACACTGCTCTTATTCAAATTTTCCCTCTGTCCAAGTTTATAATTCATTCTCACATCTCTATCCCCTTTCTCTCTTCCAAAGAGAATTAAATAAGGTTTAAATTAGAAAACTATCATTACTAACCTTTAAGTTGATTTATATTTAAGAACAATTTTTCCCCCTCTAAAAATAGACTTATAACAAGGATTAGAATGGTAATGCTTAAGCAAGGCATTTCCACATGATGCGTGGCCTTATTTCACTTGCATGCAATCTCAAGATCCTTCATATAACAATTTTTTTACAATTAAACTCAAATACAAGCTACTAATGGTCAAGCTGAGATTTCAAATAACAATTAATCCCCGGAAATTTTTTTGCCTTATTATCCACAATCTAATGGTCAAGCTGAGATTTCAAGTAGAGAGATTAAAAGCATTCTTGTAAAGGTGGTGAGAATAACAAGGAAAGACTGGTCTACGAAACTAGATGATGCTTTATGGGCATATAGAATTGCCTACAAGGCTCTCAGTGGTATGTCTCCTTACTGTCTAGTTTATGGAAATGCTTCTCACCTACCGAACGAACTCAAGCACGGAGCTTATTTGGCTATCAAAAAGCTCAACTTTGATCCTCAAGCAGTTAGTGAAATGAGACTCCTTTAGCTTAATGAATTGGAAGAGTTTCATCATATTGCTTCTGAGAGCACTAAACTCTACAAGGAAAAGACTTCATGATAAGAAAATCCTCCTGAAGACTTTTGAGCCAGGGCAGTTGATAACTCCTAGAAATTCATGATTATTTGAGTATATTTGCCTTGAGTTTTTGTCTATTATTGATACATTTTGGATACTCAAGATAGAAAATGCTCATTTGATTTTCGGTTGCACATTATTGTACATTTATATAGATTTTGATTGTTTTTATAGTTAGTTTCTTATATTGTTGTATATAATTTTTGTAGGAATAATTTGATGCAATAAACAAGAGATTTTAGCCCATCCATCAAGCTCCCAAATGAATAAAAATAAGAAGAAACCAGAGCAGCCCAAGGAATAAAGAAAAAGGCAAGAAAGCAGAGAATAAAGGACTTCGCCTCGCCGCGGCGAAGTGCATTTCACTCTGGCCATTTTGGAGAGCTCGCCGTCAGCTCGCCGCGGCGAAAGCTACGGCGAGCGACATTTGTGTCTGTCATTTTTGGACTTCGCTGTGGGCTCGCCGCGGCGAGACCCACGGCGAACTGCGTGTTTCGGACAGAACAGGCGCGTTTTAACTGATATAAAAGCTAGGGCTTCGTTGTGAGCCCTCATTCTTCTACTTCTGGCATATTTTGGAGGTGTTTGGCTCTGCTAGGGCTTGGAGCTTGGTGGGGATTGAGCTTGGGCTTGGAGATTCGAAGAGATTTGGGCTTCCTCTCTTGGTTTATCTCTTCCATCTTCATTCTCTTCTCTTGTTCTGTTTTGTAATGTTGTATATATATGCTCCCATGGAGTTGTAGAACATGAGTAGCTAAATACTTTGATCCTAAGGTTGTTTTGAACCCTTGTATGTATTGATTCTTGATTCCTCCTCTTAATTTGTGATTAATGATATCTATGTGCTTATTTTACCCCGTTCCTAATGCTTCTAAGTGCTTGATCACCATTTAGATGTTGGGTTCGCTTGATTTATGACTCGAGAGAACTAGGTTGAGTGTAGAACTTGGGTAAAGTAGTGCGAGAACCTGAAGTTTGCATGACGAATGGATGGTTTTGTTGGTAAGATAGAGATATACTTGCTAGCCTTGCATAGTCACATTAGGATTGGGGCATTAAAATTGGGTCTTATTAGCTTGTAGCAAGAGATTGTGCAATTTAAACAAGACTAAACACTTGTTCTTGACTCGAGAGAGCATTACGAGTACCCAATGAACCCTAGATTAGCACGTAGTATCTTTGAGAGCTTCTTTGAGGGGAGGTTAATTGAGTTTTGAGAAGTGCAAGGGGGATAGATAATCTTAGGACCCATTTTAGCCTTGAGGTTGGAGAATCACCTGTTTATAATTTTACCTTCTTTTATTTTCTTATTTCATTTTAAATCTCAACATTTGTGTCACTCAAATTGGGCAAGAGTGTAATAATCATTGTTTGACCGGGTTTTGGACAAATCCTCGTGGGAACGATACTCTACTTATCACTTTATTACTTGGCGCGACCCGTGCACTTGCGGCGCGTGGCGAACAGCAGTAAGTTCTATTACATAATTCTAGATTGAGGCTCTTTCTTGGGAAGCTCAAATCTAGGTGATCGGGACCTTTCAAAGTTGCAGAAGTATTTGACCATGGTGTGGTGGAGCTTGAATGTGATGATGGACAAAGATTCAAAGTCAATGGCCAGAGGTTGAAGCACTACCGGGGTGGCCAGGTGGATTGTCATATTGCCACTTAAAGAGTGAAGAGTCAGGCTAGAGGACTATAAACTAGGTGCTTCTTAGGAGGCAACCCAAGTTCTAAACTTTTCTTTTTATTTTCATTTTTCTTGTTCATTTAGGTAGGTTTATGTTTGGTTTTTCTATTTTGTAGCTAGAAATTGAATGTTGTGGAATCAATTTGAGGCAAGCAAGAGCAACTACTAAAGAAGGAGGCAACTTGTAGTTTCAGGGAAGTAACGTTGCTCATATGTTATGCAAGTTATTATGAGTATTACTACTTGTCATACATGTGATGAGGTTTAGATGTTCTTGGATCAAATATGAATGATTAAATGGTATGTGAATTGCATTGTCCAGTGTGATCTTGTGCAATATAAGTGTAGTTCAATGAGATTGAGAGTATGATAGAATGAATACTATATTTAGGTGGCATTTAGGGAGTTAAATTCTTCTACTTTTTTTTTATTTCTTTATCTGAATCTTTTTTTGTTGGGAATGAGTGCTGATTCTGGTTAATATTTGCATGTGTGATTGACAGTTAAAATTAACTATTGTGACACTTGCTTGTATTGATGGATTGATGTTGAACTTGAGAAATTTTTGTCATCTCTACACTTAGTTATGGATGCGCTCTTAATTTCCACTACTTAATGTCACATTGAGGATAATGTGATATTTAAGTGTGCGGGTGAGGGATTAATTGATTTTACATTATTTGTCCTCAAGATTTCTTTTTGGGAAAATTTTGATGAAAAATCTTGGATTTTGATTTACTTGTGAACATTGGCAATTTTAGATGGATTTGGACTTGAAATAACTGACTTTGATTGGAATTTGATTTCATCTTCTTAGAATGTTAGTTAATATGCAAGAAATTTGATTTAGGAAAATGACTTTAGGATGTCAAAAGACCAGTGAGGAATTTGAGACTTAATATTATTTTTTTAAGAGGGAGTACATCTATTGCAATTTCATCTCTAGAACTTGTCTTGAATCTCTTTTGAGACATAGATTACTTTTGCATGCACAAAAGTGATTTAGCCATTCGTTTTCATAGCTTGTTTAGCCAAATTGCTATACTTTTCACATCATTCCATTGTTTCACCCCCTTTGAGCCTTAATTTTTTTAAAAAGAAAAATTGCGTACATCATAGCCCTTTATTTGATTTGATACAATTTTTCCTTCCTTATCAGTTATTTCTTTAGTAAGTGCTAAGTGATACTCATGTAAATAAGAGTGAATGAATTAGGGGGAAAAAATAAGCACTACGTTATGTGTGAAAGAAAGGGAAAAAAATAAAAGAAAGGGTTTGAAAAAAAAGAAGGAGAAGGAGAGAAGGTTGGAAAGGCAGGGGGCGAGAGGGAGGGAGGGAGGGAGGGAGGGAGAGAGAGATCCATATTTCAAATAAGTGTGCTTTCATTTAATTAGGTTCACTACTACAAAAAGTACTTTTAACGTCACAAATTTTGGGGGTTTCCACGTCACTTTTTCAAAGGACATTGAATCAAGTGACATAGAAAATGGACTTTTAATGTCACATAAACAAGTGACGTAGAAAGTTAGAGAAACAACGTCACACATAATATTATGTGTGACGTTGTAAGTTGCTCGGAGAAACCACGTCACACATAATATTATGTGTGACATGGTTTCTTTTTTTTCTTTTTTAAAAAAAATGTTTTTAATTTTTCTATTCCCCGTTGATATTCAGCAATTTGAGAACAAAAACCAATAGCAAACCAATTTACAAGACTTATAAAACATTTTGGCAAGTATGCAATATTTGCAGCAACTACAACGTAACAGCATTTGCAAACCAATTTACAATTGAACATTAAACATTCTATGGCAGACCAATTTACAAGACTTACAAAACCATTAAATATTCTATGAAATTTTTTGCAATTTACAATTGAGAAAAAAAAGGCAGCAGATTTAATTATCAGGAAAAAAAAGGAAAAGAAGGAACCTGGATGAAGTGAAGCTACGAACGGAGGCACGATTGAAATTGCTGAACCCGATAGGAGGAAAACAGGGCTGAAAAAAACCTTGAACAAGTAAAAAAAAAAGAACCCGATAGAAATTGCATAATTAATTACCAGAAAAAAAAAATAAAAAATAAAAGAAGAAACGAACCTGCAGCTGGAGGGTGAGGGGGATGGGGGAGCTGTGGGCTGCTGGGGGGAGCTGTGAGGGGGAGGGAAGGGGGAGCTGTGGGTTAGGGGGTAGGGGAGCTGTGGGCTGGGGGGTGGGGGAGCTGAGGGCATGGGGGGTGGGGATGGGGTAGAGCTGGAGCTGATGGTTTTTGTTTTAGGGGTGGGGATGAGGGAGAGCTGGAGTTGATGGTTTTTGTTTTGGGGAGGCGCGAAATGAAAAAATTAAAGTGGGGGGGCGGGAAATGAAAAAAAAAGGAGGGGACGGGTTTTCCACGTCACACCAAAATTTTGATGTGACGTGGAAAACAACTTTCAAAGTCACACCAAATTTTGGTGTGACGTTGAAAGTAAAGTGGGGGGGCGGGAAATGAAAAAAAAAGAGGGGACGGGTTTTCCACGTCACACCAAAATTTTGGTGTGACGTGGAAAACAACTTTCAACGTCACACCAAATTTTGGTGTGACGTTGAAACATTTTCCACGTCACACCAAAATTTGGTGTGACGTGGAAAGTGCTTTTCAACGTCAGACTTAATTTAAGTGTGACGTTGAAAAGTTTCAACATCACACTTAATTTTAAGTGTGACGTTGTTTCTTTCCTGTATGTTTTCAATGTCACATTTTTAAATAAGTGACGTTAATTGGTGACATAAAAAGTGCTTTTTGTAGTAGTGGTTATTCCTTCATTCTTCATGTTTATCATTAAATTACTTAGCACTAATTAAAGTATTCCTCCATACACTACTTTCATTTCATTATTCTACCTTATTCATTACAACTCTTGAAAGTCCTTTTGATTTGTGTGTGCAATGTGATAGAATAGTGGAGATTGAGATGATAATTAAGCTTATGGTAGCACTACTACAGAAAATGTCTATAGCAGCACTTATTTTGGCCCTATAGCAGCGCTTATAAGCGCTGCAATAGCCAGTGATGCTATAGGCTATTAAGCCTAACGCAACGCTTGTTAAGCGCTGCGATAGGTGACCTAAAGCAGCGCTTAAGCGCTGCAATAGGTCATTTATTTTTAAAAAAAATAATACCTATAGCAGCGCTTAATAAGCGCTGCTATAGGTATTATTTTTTAAAAAAAATTAATTTTTATCCCTGCATCAATTTAGAAATTACAGACATTTCCAAAACATATATACATCAAAAACCATTTATCCAGAGATCAAATACATTAAAGCAAACATTCTAATTAATTAAATCCTATATATTAATTAACTCGTATATTTAAAAATGTGGTCTAAAAAGTATATCTTTGTAAACCACATGTTTAAAAATGCGGTCTAAAAAGTATACAGTCTAAAAAATGATTTTTTTAAAAAAAAATAAATAGACTCTTTTTTGTATTAGACGAAATTAAAATTTACTAATAACAACCAATCTAAAAAAATACTGCATAAATTCAAATAAATCTTATAATAAATTGAAGTCAACTCACACAATTACAATAATATCATCATGTTTATTGTCTATGAATATTAAGTATTGTGCAACAAAGGTTTTGAATAAATTACAGCTACAATAAACAATTAAACAAATAATAGTATTAGGCTCTCTACCCTGTCATTTATTGAATAATAAAGGCCAACTGCTCTACCAAAATTGTAGGCTCTAAGGAGCACTAAGGAAACATCATTCCGCAGCAAGAACAAAGAAAAATGCCTTCAGCATAGTTCAGCAACTACATGAGAAACCATACACTCAGAGGGAGTTTCATTAATACCTTGAAATAATCAAAACTGGAATGCCTTTAGCATCATAATCCATCACCTAACATAATCACATCACCAATGACAATGTATGGAGAGCAAATCTCAGATCAACCACTAGTAGAAGGGAATGTATATATAACCATTATATATAAGAGGTTTCACACCTGCAGAATGTATATATAACCATTATATATATAACCATTCTTCATGCCTTTGCAAATATCTCACTGTGAAATCTTAGGATTGCCTTCAAGTTTCCTTTGCCAAGATTGAATAAGGAAATAAAGAGAATCAGAACATATATAGTCATATAATCTAAAACTTCAAAAAATTATTTCACATTCTCCATCCAAGCAGAAAAGAACTTAGAAGCCCAACACACTTTCAGCAATTGAATAGTGTTGTGACATTGTTGACTTCTAAGTTTCAAGAATACAATGTCTCATATTTTGATCAAAGACAATAACTCCTCTTTCAGCAATTGAATAGTGTTGTGACATTGTTGACTTTCTCTCCCTCTCTCCCTATATTTTGATCAAATGACTAATGACTAATGTTGTTTTTGCAATGTTGACATTGGATTGGCTGTACCAAGCAAAATGCTGATGGAAGTTATTAATCCCTATACATGCAATCTAATTAAATGGCTCTTATTTCAATCTCAAGGAACTATTTTATGAATCTCAAGACAACATTTGTCAATCAACTTATTAATCCCTATACATCATTAATATTCTAGTTTATTTTAACAAAACCAAAACAGGGCACAGAGATGTACAAGTAGAAATTCAACATACAACAACTACAACCATCTCTAATATCTTCTTTAGTTCTTCTATAATCTATTAACATTTTCATTCAGGGTAAGCATGCTATGGTTAATTCAGCTTTACACAAAAAGAAACAGCTTAAATGCTAATTTAACTATTAAGGGAACAAAACAAGTAGAACACAAAAGCAAACCCCATTAATCAAAATTCAAAATACATCAACCCCTCTTCCTTACCACTGGCCGAAGCAGGACAAGCAAAAGAGAGAACAAATTTCACAATCAATTAAAACAACCCTACACAACCATCAACAGAAATTCAAAACACTCTGCAACATATTAATTCTATTTTAATCCTTCCAACATTTAACCATCAATTTCCTCTCTTGTTGGCCGAACAGAACAGGGAAGCAGAGAAATAAAGTGAACCAAAATTTAACCATAACAATTCATTTTTTTTCCTTCCTCACATCAGCAACATAATCACAAATCATGCTTCTTTGATGCACTAGAATCATTAGCACGAGGAGAACAGAATTCAAAGGAACAGGGGAGACAAGAACAACAATCAAAATTCCAAAATCCTTCCAATCAATCCTAATAACGTCCTTTCTTTCACTTAGGCTACTCCTAAACATGATTAATCAAGCTTTAATTCAGTGGAACACCCAGAAATCATCAGAACTCGTCGGGTGAACAGTACCCAGATTTGGATCCTTCGAGCAAACTGGCCAAACACACTTCCCCACTCAAAATCGCTTCTCAAATCGCATAACTGGAAGTCTAAATTTCATTTTTATGAATTTAGAATCTTTCAAAACCCCAGAAACCAAATTGATCCCCTCACTAATCTCGCACGAATCAGAGGAAAGAAGGGCAGAAATCACGAGAAGAGAGTCACCTGAACTTAGGTCCGGCCTTGCTTGCTCCGTCGTGCCCGGAGTCGCCGTGAATCGCCGCTGAACGCCGTTGCTGGAGGCCGGATTCACTGCCAGATTTTGAAGCACAGAGAGAGGAGAATGGGAGAAGGAAGGCGACGGGTTTGAGGGAGTATATTTTTTTTCCAAGTGTATATGTATGTGTGAGGCAGAGAAATAAAATGGAAATGAAGAAAGAATTAGAAGGAAATGGAACACATTGGAAGGGACACTAGGGTTTAGTGAGGAGGAGCAATCATGTCACAAATGGGTTTCAAAGAAGCAGAGAGTCAAAAATGGTGTGGAGGGAAATGGGGAGTGAAAAATAAGAGGGAGGGAAATAATGTAGAAAATTACGCGAGGTAAGAAATATAATACTGATTGTGAAATTAGAGAGGGAGGGAAATACTAATTCATTTTAAAAAAGAAAAGAAAATTTAAAAATACTTAGTTAGGCCTATAGCAGCGCTTAAGCGCTGCTATAGGCCCCATGTGATTTAAATTTTATTTAAAAAATGTCTAAAACCAATTTTAAAATACTAATTCATTTTAAAAAAGGAAATAAAATTTAAAAATACCTATTTAGGGATATATAGGCCCCCTGTCATTTAAATTTTATTTAAAAAATGTCTAAAACCAATTTTAAAAATACTAATTCATTTTAAAAAAGGAAAGAAAATTTAAAAATACATATTTTAGGCCTATAGCAGCACTTAAGCGCTGCTATAGGGCCCATTTCATTTAAATTTTATTTAAAAAATGTCTAAAACCAATTTTAAAAATACTAGTTCATTTTAAAAAAGGAAATAAAATTTAAAAATACCTATTTAGGCCTATGTAGGCCCCCTGTCATTTAAATTTTATTTAAAAAATGTCTAAAACCAATTTTAAAAATACTAATTCATTTTAAAAAAGGAAAAAAATTTAAAAATACATATTTTAGGCCTATAGCAGCGCTTAAGCGTTTTTATAGGGCCCATTTCATTTAAATTTTATTTAAAAAATGTCTAAAACCAATTTTAAAATACTAATTCATTTTAAAAAAGGAAAAAAATTTAAAAATACCTATTTAGGGATATATAGGCCCCCTGTCATTGAAATTTTATTTAAAAAATGTCTAAAACCAATTTTAAAAATACTAATTCATTTTAAAAAATGAAAGAAAATTTAAAAATACATATTTTAGGCCTATAGCAGCGCTTAAGCGCTGCTATAGGGCCCATTTCATTTAAATTTTATTTAAAAATGTCTAAAACCAATTTTAAAAAAGGAAAGAAAATTTAAAAATACCTATTTAGGCCTATGTAGGCCCCCTGTGATTTAAATTTTATTTAAAAAATGTCTAAAACCAATTTTAAAAATACTAATTCATTTTAAAAAAGGAAAGAAAATTTAAAATTAAAATACATATTTTAGGCCTATAGCAGCGCTTAAGCGCTGGTATATGCGTATACCTATACCATCACTTTTTTTTAAAAGCACTGGTATAGGTCATATTATACCTATCCCATCACTTGCGTTTTGCAAGCGCTACTATTGTTACGCTGCAATAGAGTATTTCTGTAGTAGTGTAGGTGGGTTGCAATAGGTGTAATTGAGTGAAACACAAGCCCTAATTATCTTGAGAGTAGAGAGTAAACACTTGACCAGTGAGGGACATCCTATTGTGATTTATTCTTGCCAAATTGATTGCCTTATTACTTGCATTTGTTGGAGGTGAAAGAGATTTCTAAGAAGATTTAAATTTTGAAAGTTTGAATTGATTCCGATGTTCACTTGTGAATCTTGGATCCATTGTTTTCATTTTAATAACTTAAAATTTTTAGGACAAGATTTGGTGCAAGTATAGGGGTGTAATAACTCCCCATATTAAGTAGATTTTTAGATATATTTATTATAATTGGGGAGTCATCAATTCAAAAAGTAGGAGATTTTATTGTGAGTTGAAAAGATATCAATTTGAGATTACTTGGGGCTTTTATTTTTAAATATCATATATCTAATTAAACTAGGAAAGTTAAATCTTATTAAAAAAAAGGGGAAAAAATAACTTTGAAAAGATACAAAAAATAAGTTCAGCTTTTATTTTTAGTAGATTTCATTTTATTTAGTATTGTTAAGTTTTCTTTTCTTTTCATTTCAGGGAACTACTGCAATGCATAATTTTGGGAATTGAAGGAAATTGATGCCAATCAATCATCATCCATTAATCATGACACGCACGCTGAAGGCACATATAAAAGAGGACTAGCGTCACTATGCTTGCGGGGTCCTCATTAACACACACTACTGAACACGCAAGAAAAGGGGGGAGGCATTGTTTTGTATCACTCATCATCCTCACTACACCCGAGCTTCATACACATACACACGTCACAAAGGAGACGCACGCTAAACTGGAAAAAGAAAAAGGAGTCTAGACGCATTACTGTAAAGAATTAACTGTGGTCTTTCTTTCTATTTTTCTTGTAATTTAGAAATCTAAATTCTTACTTGTTAGGATAATTTTGATGGAACCTATGTGTGGCTAGTTTTCTTTTACAACTTAGAGCATTATGAACTTGTTTGAGATTTAGAGATGTTTCCTACTTATTAGTCATCCTTAATTTTAATTCAGTTTACTTAATCTTGCTTTTAATTATTATTTTTAGTGATTGGCCATCATTAAACATGTTTTAGTAATTTAAAATTGAACTCGACGGAGGGAATTTTAAATAGACCATGAGATTAAATAATGTAGAATTAGATTTTAATCTAAGGAAATATATTTAATCTAATTTGAGTTTAGGGTAGACATATACCCCCGCATAGTCAAATTAGAGTGTTACGAATATAAACTGTATCTAGTTAATTTGTGTAAGATATTACATGATTAATCTAGGTAAGGATATAAGTGGACCAACAGACATTTATAGACACTAAGACTCTAAATTAGCTGATTTAGTTAAGGCATAATTAATTTAGTGAGAATAAAATCTAAGAAGCAAACAAGGGAATAATCACTCTATGTTGTTCATTTACCTCTTGAATTTAATATGCGTGAAAGTTTTTTTTTAGATCTTCGTTAATTTTTCTCATTCATTAGTAATCAATTTTGTTTTGCTCAAACTTAAACAAAAATAAGAGATTTAATACCTAATTATTAATATATTTAGTCTCTGTAGGATCAATCTTGATTTGCCAATTTACTATTTTTATGGCCGGTACATTTGCGGAGCTTTATTTAAATTTTGGTAGCATCTCTCTCTTATATATATTTGCCTCTATAAATGTCTGTCGAAATGCATAATGTGTGCGTGTAATACTAACTGAATGTCTGCATCATGGCGGTCATTTTCGTTTGGACAATCGACGCCGCTTATGTCAATTAATGATAGGATTTAAACCTAAATGAATAGCACTGAGACTAAATTGCTTACAGCAGTCTCTTATTTTGCTAATTGTTAGATCAAATCAGCCTCCAATTATGGAGAGGTCCGCGGAAATTTTCCCCATCTATATCTATATCTATAATATATTTAACAGTTGTTCCAAACATCACTAATTGCACGTATTGATACAAGTATTCTTTTTACAAGGATCAAATGAAAGTACACACAGGAAATGTAACTCACCAACATACGCAACCAACATAGGTCCAATATGTGATTGGCTGGTACTACCGTACAAATGTCTACATGGTACCAGTTTACATACTCATAAAATTAATAGAAAGAGTTCAACATATATAAACCATCTAAATCTTTTATTTTACTTGATTATTGTTGAAGAAGCTTCAATAAGAGTAACTACTTATAAAAAAAAGAGTAACTTAGGGGAAATGGATAAAATTTTAAAAAATATCCCACATGACAGAGATTAACTCCCCAATTAGATCATATAACGAGTGGGAGGGAGGAAAACACTTGTGAACTAACCTTTATAGTCTAAAAACTTATCTCAACCAAATACTTCTTCCAAATTTTTAATATACAATCTAGTTTATTGTTGAATTTTTCATTAAAACAGATGTTACTCTCTTCGATCAATAGTATAAAGGCAAAATGACAATTTTTTTGTTATAAGAGGTAGCATTTTAAAATAGTGATAATAAATGTTTAATTTCTATTTTACCCTTTCATATTAAATATAAAGAGGGAAGAGAGAGTTGATGTAAAATTGGAAAATCACATTAACTTTACTCATAATAAATGACTCTACTATGTTTCCTTCGTTTGTGTAAAATAGTTGACCACCTCTTATAATATGAATCGGAGTAGTATATTGTTATATTAAGGGTTGGAGTGAGCGCATGTATAAGTTATAAACCCCCTTCCTCAAAATCAAGGGATGTTATTAATTACGATTCCAAAGGGCATGTTGAAGGGGCTCTAGTGCTGCTAAGTGAGCAGTGAATTTAAAAGCTAAGGTATTAATAATTGGGTCCACAAGAAGTGAACATTTGACCAATTAATTGCTTCTTCTCAATGGGTTGGGTTGTCCATGATCATTGACCATCAAACAAATACACACGTCTAGTCTTATGTTCCCCTATGTAGTTCAACTGGGAAATCCAAATCAACCCTCAATATAATTAGTGGTTAATTAACCAAAAGTCATGGAGCACCGAGCACTATAGAGAGATGAGATGGAGAAGAGCAAAACTAAAAATTGTAGTCTAAATCTTTATGAATCTCTAACCCATTCAACAAAATTCGCTCACTCTTCCTACTTGAGGGTTTTTACACATGTGACACAAATGGCCTATTAACATGATAGTAAGGTACTTCTTTACAATGGGATGGCACTACAAGTCACGCTTCTGCTATTAATACCGCATCCTATTCAATCATATTCCACCCAGATAATTAAGGAATTTTAAATTTTCAACTCAATGATGAGGGTTGCTTTAACACAGATAATTAAGGACTTTTAACTTAAAGCTCAACTCCACCGACGTTGTCTACTAAGACATACCCATTTTCTCAGAACATACATTTCTTGCAAAAGTTTCTGTAACATCTCTAGCTACAAGCTACTTTGAGCTTAAACCAACCATACACAACAATATTTGAAGTTTCATATACAGCTTTCCCTTCCACACGCATACACATACGGCACTATTAACACGCATTAACTGTACATTCGAAGCAGCAATATTATCATCAACATTACATCTTAACCTCTCGAGTTCTATAAGATATTAACCGAATCACACGACTTAATTAAGAAGTACGGTTAAAATTAGCTAAGATTTGTCAAAGGTTCTGTAACCTAACAACAGAACCTAACAACATGAAAGCTTTTCAATAAATGTATGGGCGTGGGTTCTGTCGCATTTATAACCTGAATGGTTAGTGGCTAGCGCCTATAATCCGAAATTCAGCGAAGAGTTTTGATTTCTCAAAAAATTATTTCTACATTCCTTAATTGTGCTTCGTTAAAATTATAAGCTTTGATTTTTTTTAATAAAGTCAAACATTCCATCCAAATGAATCATTAGATATGTAAATATTATAGGAAATGATCATAAATGCTAACTAAATTTTATATATAAAAAAAAATATAACAAAACTACCAACTGATCTTAGCTTGATGAAAAAGGTTTTTGGCGTACAAGACCATTTCTAGTCCACATGAGTGCATAAAATGTTTTTATAAAAGTTATCCCAATTGAGCATAATAATAGTGCTCAAATATGAACCAATTAAATTAACTTTTAAAAATATTAAATGACAAGATTCAAATTAAAGAAAGATCAAGAAAAATTCTATAGCGAGTGAGTCATGAGGCTGCTAAAGTTGACATTTTTGTCAAAGGGACGTTGTCAAAGATGCCAAATAAGCAACTCTTACTAGCACTATTTAAGATGAGTTATGAGGGAATAAGGAGTTTTACAAAAATTAGAAAAGTATAATGACTGAATCATGATGAGTCAAATTATAATAACTGAGTTGCAAACCCTGATAAACTTATAATGATTAAATAATTAATTTTATTAAATAACTAAAAACATTGAATACATGTGAGATGTACATGACGAGCGTTCTTATGAAAATTAGTAAATAAGTTCAAGAATATGGTTCAAATTAAAGAGAACAAAAGTACCCGGTTGAAAATGATGTTCAATATTTAAAATTTTAATATCACATTATGTGGGCTAATACTAATAGCAATAGGATCAAATGAGTAAAAAAAATACTTTATAAAATTAAGAAATTGAAATGAAATTTTTTTGAAAATGAATGACTAAATTATACAAATAACAAATATGGCGTATGGTGAGTCAAGATAATGTCAAAATAACTTCCTATCAGCTCTTCGTCACTAATCACAGACATACCTAATATTAAAGTCTTCTACCTTATCATCTGCAAATGTTCAGCGTGATAACCGTTTGGGATGGAAGTTTGCTATGTGATGAGAATTGATTCCCTTTTATTTTCTCTCAACTTCACATATGTATTCAAATTGTTTTCATGGGTAAATAACCGATATAATTGAATGTTGTATTCAATCGTAAGTTCACGTATCTATAAACTATATCTAGTGTGTTTAGATTGGCTTATGGCTTCTTGCAATAGATAATGGTTAAAATGCATCAATATTCTCACCCACCCTTCCTTCTTCTCATCCACATAGCACCTCTTCATTCTTCTGGTGCTTCTGAGGTGGGAAGAAAATAAAGAGAAAAAAGTATAGAAATAAAGTGGGTAAGAAAATTAAACTATTCGATCTTTAAAATTTTTAAATAAGATAATTTTTTTTAATCTAAAATTTCTTTTTTATCCAAGAAAATTTACCATAACAATCTGTAAACATTTTGTCCCACAATATCCTCCTTTGTGCTAAAAATATAATTTTTCTGAATTATTTTACTTAAAATAAGGGAGAAATTAAACCTTTAAAATCCTCAAAATCAAACAAAATTTCACTTTTTCTTTCTAAATTATAAGAATATTTGCATATTATATATGTATTATTTAATAACAATCATATCCTTTTTAGTAATTTTTCATTTAAACTTGTTTTCCAAAATAATCATTCAAACACGTTTCTAAAAGTCATATTGAAAAAAAGTCACTTCTATCATCATAAATCCAAACATATATCACATCACACAATCTGACTTTTATCTAATCTTACTTCTCAAAAAGTTAGATTGAAAAAAAAATGACTTCTCCACCGCCAGAATTATTGTTGAAACTTGAATTCAATGCCCAGAATTAGTTTCATTGGATCTGATACCTCAGTGAACACTCAATACTTACCATTAACTTGAAATCAATTTCTCAGCTCGATCTCTTTCCATATGTTGAAAATTTCTTAAATTTTAGGTTCGAATTCATTAACCTCCAATCAAGGAGAAATACAATGACCTCACATGGTACTCATTTCCTACTAGTTTCAAAGCAAATTTTCCAAGATATGGTAAATTACTTGTGTGGTACGTATTAAATGGGTACACAAAGAGGCTATATAAAGGGAACCCCTTGCTCTTGAAGAAGCACCACCGAAACACATTGGAAAATCCAAAAATGAGATCTCTAATGGCCTCCCTTACACTTGTATTGGCTTTGGTTTCACTCATGAGCTTGCCTTCTCAAATATGTGCTAAACCCTACTTCTACTCATCACCTCCTCCCCCCAAGAAACAACATTATCCTCCAAACCCAGGTAGTCCGGTGCACCCTCCCCCTCCACCACCGGTTTCCTCGCCTCCTCCTCCGGCATCTCCTCCTTTTCCTCCATCACCATCCCCTTCAGACAATATCCCTCCACCTTCTCTTTCCCCATCGCCAAGCCCTTCATATCCTTCTCCTCCACCACCGGTTACCTTGCCACCTTCGCCGTCCTCTCCGCCTCCTTCTCTTCCTTCACCTCCATCTCCTTCATACCCGCCAACGCCTAACTCTCCCCCTCCTTTTGTGTCTCCGTCGCCAACACCTTCACCCAATAATCCTCCACCACCATCTCACTCTCCATCACCAAGCCCTTCACATGGTACTCCTCCCACACCTCCTCCTCCTTCCCCAACCCCAAACCCTACCTATCCGCCACCACACAAGCCCTATGTCTATGCCTCACCACCTCCTCCTCACTACTATTAGACACAGAAGCTTTGCACGGCTAATGCCATCTTCCAATTTACTTCATGCGTTTTAAATTATTTCACTTTGTGTTTGGTGTGGTACCATTATATTGAGATGGGCCATATGTGTACTCGGTTATGATGAATCAGTGGCATGCATGCCTGTGTATGCTTTGTTTTGGCTTTCACTAACCTATGGCTGTCGCACAGGCTTTTGAAAACCAACCTTATAATAAAAACAATAATAATATATGCTTCTATTTAATTTAGTACTTCCTGTCTTTATGTTTCCATTGGCGTGGTTCATAATTTTGACCATATATGTATATAAGGCTTCATTCTTTCATTCTGCTCCTTTTTGTACACATTTCAGAAAACCAATCCATATTAATAATACTCTATTAGGGAAAGTTTCGTAGGAGGGGGGAGGGGATATAAAAACTTTTTATAAGTTGAATTTAAAAGAATTTGTATAATTATTTTATATAAAATTTTAGTGAAAAGAATATGTAAAATTAATTAAAAACTTTTTAACCCCTCAAATCCGGACTAGATGGTTGTCAAAAAGCGCCAATGATGTTTAAAACAAAATTCGCGGGAGTGCCAAAGAATGTCACCATCCTCGTGGTCCTAACAATTTCGGACATACGTGATTTTTTTTAAAAAAAAAAATTGCCAGTAATAAACCCATGAAATTAATGTTAAGTATAGTCAATGGTGTACTAAAGGTCTTCCTCTATTTTATGATCTTATTCCCTTCAAATGGGCCCACAAGTCAGTCCAAAAAATGGGCCCCAGGACCCGCTCGGGTTGGAAGTTTGGTTTTGTGATTCCCTTTTGTTTATTGTTTCTTTCATTTTCCCGGCTTTATTTAATTTCTGTTCTTTCTCAAATAAATCGGCTCATTGACATAAGATTGGTAACAAACTATTGACGAAATGAATGACTTCTACATAATTTTTTTTCCCATAAACTGTTACATAAATTCGTCTAAGATAATCATACTAGTCATGCCTTATAAATAAAATGATTTGTTCTACATTTTAAATTCATGTTTTGGTCTTTATTCTTCTAAAATAATTATAGAATATTTAATGACCCTTACCGGATACATTATTCCCTGTCTTTCAGCATAATTTTTCTTACACGTTGTTTGGTTCAATAAAGGAGAGTGTCAAGTTTTGGACCCTTGACTTGATTGGCAAAGCTAAGTTGCTCTCACCATCAAACCAAGATGTCAAATGGCTTCTTACACATTGTTATTATTGTTGTATCATCAGCACAGACTATTTGAATCATTTTGTTTTTTCTGAATTGAAATTTATATCATTCAAACTTGATGAGAATTCACTAAAAAATACACTAGAGTACCAACAGAAATTCCGTTGGTAATTCAAATTTACCGACGGATTTCCGTCGGTAATTCTTTCATTGGTAATTAATTTATCGACGGAAAAATTTTTTCATTGATAATTTCAGACGGAATTCCATCAGAAATTACCTACGAAAATTCTGTAGATAAATTTACTGATGAAATTTCTGTCAGTAAATTATTTTTAAATTTTTTTAAATTATATGCCACGTGTTGCCTCCTCCTCACACCGCCACGTGTCGTCTCCACAAAGTGTCTTCAATTGTGGTAGAGTAGAGACTCGAACTAACCCCCAACATCTTTTGCGCATGCTGATGCCTTAACCAGTTGAGATATGAAGACCTTATGATATTATTTGTAAACTATTATATTTATAATATTCAAACTCCTACTATTATAATTATCTTTGATCTTAATTATTAATATGCAATTTACATATTAATAATTCTATTATTTTTATATAAATAATCTTTTATATTCATATAGATTACATTCTATTTAGTATTTTTCATTTTATATTTATAATAAATATTATTGTTTTCAATTACTTTTATTATATGAAATTTTTTAATAATTATTTTAATATATATTATTACATTATAATTATTTCTCATTTTTCATACTAATATTTATTAATAAATAACATATTATTTAATAAATAATTAAAATTATATTTATATTTAAATTCATATCTATATATCTGTATACGTTAATTTTTATTAATATTTATACAATATTATTTATTAATTATTTATAAAATATTTTTTAAAATAAATGAAGATAATATTTTATTTATAAAATAATTAATATATTAGAGACCAAAATTTCGTTGGTAAAATTACCAATCGAAATTTTTCCATCACTAGTTCTGAAGGTAAATTTTTCGTCGAAAATTCATTGATAATTACCGACGGAAATTTTCGTCGGTGATTTCATATTTTTTTTTTGTAGTGATTACTCATAAGGTAATACTCTCTATCAATAATAATTGTTCAAAAAACAATTTGTGATGGATTTCTCCTAAATAATTTGTCTATCATTATTTTTGTTGGGGGGGGGGGGGGGACCTACTTCGTTTTAACAAAAGTATGAGAGTTTCACGGTTTTCTTAATTAGAACTACATACTTAGGCATAGATTATAAAAGGGAAAATACTTATTAGGTTGATTTGTTTGATCCATTGGTTCTAATTCTCTAATTAATTCATAATATACATTATTTATATAATTAATAATGGTCCAACAAACTTTTAAAATTTTATGGATGTAGTTTTTTATTATTAAGAAATGTCATATTAAAGAGGATTTAATTGGAGAATTTGACCTACTAAATAGAAGCAAATGGATTAAAGTTTTGTCCATTATGAAAGATCCACCTAAAAAATAATAGCCACTAATAAAATAATATTCTCTATCTTTAAAAAAAATAATATTCTCTCATTTCATAAATATAAGATCTTGTTTATAGGTGATTTTGATAATGAATATAAGAATTTTTTGTATTATCTATTATATTTATCATTTTTAATTAAATTAAGTTACATGATTTATAAACTACTATATAATTTAAAGATACATATACCTATTTTGGAGAGATCATGTAACATATATTAAAATAGAGTAGTTTATTTAGTTCCTGTATCTCCCTGAATTAGATTAAGAGGCCATATATTTTAGATTAAGATGGAGTATAATGAATATTAATTAAAACCATTAATATAACAATTAAGGAAGTCAAATAAATGCTTGTGTGTCTCTCTCGATCGCAAGTGTTGGTCTCTCTCTTTAGATATATATATGTGTGTGTATTTGTTTGTGTCGAAAAGCATAATGTGTGTGTGTGTGTGTGTGTGTGTGTGTGTATTATGATGGTGTGAGTGTATGGCTACTGAATGTCTGCATCAAGGCGATCATTTTCTTTTGAACAGTCAACGCTGGTAATAACCAGTGTTGAAACTTTAAGTTAAGAGATTCCTAATGTCAATTAATGATAGGATTCATACCTAAATGAATAGTACTCGATCCTAACTGAAACTAAATTGCATACAATAATCTCTTACCTTTCTAATTATTAGCTCAAATCAGCCTCCAATTATGGAGAAATCCATGGAAATTTTCTCCGGCAACAATAATTTTTAACAGTTGTTCCAAACATTACAAATTTCATGTCATTAGTACAAGTATTTTTTTTAACAAGGATAAAATGAAGGCGCACACACGAAATATAACTCACACAACATACACATGGCAACCAACGTATATATAGGTTCAACATGGTAACGATTATGTCCTTTATTTTCATCATGAATTGGATCGTGTTTTCATCTTTCACCGTGGTTCATAGCTATTTCAAAGATTACTTTGTGCTTTCTCTCCTTGGGCTCCTAATCTTCCCATCACTAAGGTTTTTATACAGAGTATCTCAACATGGATTTCGGTCTATGGCCTCCCATACAGTTGCAAAGAAAATTGATTCCTGCTTTGGTAAATTTCTTTCATATGACCGATTGAGTTATTTCGAAAAGAGAGATTTCAGGATTAAGGTTCAGATTTTGGCCCAAAAAAGGATTAAGGTTCAGATTCCTTTGTGTCATCGATTTATTCTGCCTTGCCCTTTTCCACACGTGTCTTTCGTCCAAGCTCGGCTCATGTTATTTTTTCTAATGGATGGTATCTACTTCGGAAAACTTGTGTTCTTTTGGTCTGGGCATCACAATCTTACCAACCCTCCTTCCATCCCTCTTGGAATGGTTCCAATCAGCAAATGCATCTCCATATGCGGAAAAGGCCTGATCACTTGGACTCTTATTGTGTTCAACAGCATAAGACTTTCATCTCATTTGATATCCAAGTTCATTCATTGATGAGGTCGTCCATTAAATCTTGCTCCACGTACTCTGTTTAACAAGCACTAAAACAAGGGCCACTAGTAATAGAAGGAAGTCACAAGGTGGTTAGCTTTTCATGCAACATAAAAAAGAGGAAAGCTACATCTAGTTTGAATGCTCTCATGCATGATTGTCCCAAGATGTTGCGGGGTCCAGCTGCCATAAAGAAGACAAGATTAACTACTACACAGGATGAGCCTGTGTTTCGGGAGAAGAAAAGAAAAACATTGCATTGGATTTTCTTAAGTGGGTTTCTTGGTTATATGAATATAAGGATGAGAATACGTGTATATGGTATTTTGGTCTTTTCACGGTAAAACGAGATGGAGATTATTTCTGGGATTCATTCTTTAAAAGCACCGATAGGAATCCACAATTGCAGGTTTTTGCAAATCTTTTGCCAAAAAGAAAAAGATTCGCCATTCGATCTTATGAGATCATGGAAGATATGCAGACATAAAATGTGCGGTGCTATGTCTGCATATACTTGCTTGGGGCTGCTCTCTAATATAATGAATATATTACTTATGTTTGATTGGTGTGTTTTTATTATATATACATGTGTTTTACTTTCAGTTTTGGTTGCACCCAAATCAAGCCTTGATTCTCAAAACAAGGCTAGTTTAATTGCCAACCGTGTTGACATCGTGAAGCTTTCAATGATATTGGGGCTTCGTAGTGGCGACCTTATAGATCTCAACATATAAACATCCTAATTGGCACAAGTACTTTGTCAGTGAAAATATTTCTCCATTCTGCATATCTCTACAAGTATCACAGATGCTATTGAAGATAGGCTATGGTCTATGTGATGGTTTTACATTCTCTTGGGCCCATCGTTTATTGCAGGGTATTGTAAACTATGACATGGTTTTTAAGTAATATGGGCCCAAATAATATAGGTTTTAAACTCATTTTATCCTATAATATATTAGCTTTATATAAAAAAAAAATTGAATAGTTATTCGATTTTAGATTTTATATCCATTAAAATCAAGTCTACGTTGTCCAAATGAGATTTAGATGGTATATATATATTTAACTGCCACTACCAATTTTTTTTTGTTTTTTTGTATATATGCATCCATTTATAATTAATACTTCTTCCTAAAGTATATACCATCCTAATTTATTGTTAAATTTTTTCATGAAACTATATGTTATATTAAGGGGATGGAGTGTGTACATGTGTAAGTTACCCTCTTCCTCAAAATAGAAGGATAATAATTCAATACAAATTCCTCAATCACATTCCATGCTTATCATAAATATGAGTAATGTGTTTCTCATCTTAATCTGTATATTCAGATTTATTTCAGCTGACCAGATTTATTTTAATTTATTAACTATTTTTAATATATATGGATACAAAATAAAAATAAAGTTAATATTATAACTATCATTTGTTAAAAAACTAAATTTATCCTTAAAAAATGGTCATTTAGAAAATTTTAAATTTAGACTATTCATATTAAATTTTGGATAGTTCAGATTTTATTTCAACGATAAGAAGTGGTTCCTCGTTGGATGTGGACTAAATGGAATCCATTCCAAAGAGCATGTTGAAGGGAATCTTGTGCTGCGAAGTGAGCAGTAAATTTATAAGGTATTAATAATTGGGTCCACAAGAAGTGAACATTGGACCCAATTAATTGCTTCCACTCCAATATTCTCAATGGTTTCCAGGTGTCATAAGCAATCCCTACGTTTCCTTTTCCTCATCTTCTCTCGTATTCCCTCTTAATAATCACTAGATTAACAATTAAATGATTCAGATTTGACTTATTATTAATTTGTGATCAAAATGATAAATTATAAAAAGAAAAATAATTAATCATCTGTAAGTTCATAAACTTTGATATAAATAACTTAATACCATGATAAAGAACATACAATTAAGTATTTAATAGAAAGCTAAATCTGAACCTTCCAATTATTGATCTAGTGATTATTAAGAGGGAAAGGAAAAGGAGGGGTTCCTCTCTCCCAGTTGTCCATGATCATTGATCATCAAACAAATACACACATACTTTCTAATGTTCCCACATATGTATTTCAACTGGGAAATCCAAATCAACCTCCCAATATAATTAATGGCTAATTAACCAAAAGGTATGGAGAGCACCGAGTACGTAGAAAGAGATTAAACATTAAAACCATTATAAGAACAATATGGTAATGAAGAGAACATATATTAGCCAATAAAGATACAACTTCAACTAGGAAAATGAATTGTAGCCACACATTGTCTGATAACTGAAGAGCACGATGTGGGATGTATCGGTGCAATGCCGCCTCAGGCCCGCCCTTCAAGAAAATTAGGGATCAAGGGGATATTGGAAGTTATTCCCCGGGTGTCATTCACTTGAGGAACCTAATTCAATATAAAATCCTAACAACTAGTTGAAACTTGTAAAGTGGGTAAAAAAGCATTGTTTGATATTATTGCTATAAATTTGTATGAAAAGTGTGGAATGTTTGATAGTAACTTAAAGATTGTATTAAAGGAAGATTTGGATTCAAATGGAATGAAATCATTCTTTATAGGTGAAACCTTTGGACTCATTGCTTCAAAATGATTTTTAGGGAGTTTATTGTTGATTTTCAAGTGGACCATAGAGGAACACCTCTAGGCTAGGCGTAGGTTAATTTAATCAATGACGGAATCCCGCACATTAACTAACTTAACCTAAGTTGATTAAGCTCAAAATCAAGAACTAATTAATTGTGCAAGACTTTAAATCCACAATTTGGGTCATCCCACGATTGCTCTTAATTTCTCTCAAAGCTCTAATTCGTTGATGGCCACCCAAATAGTAAATTTAAGCTAAAAAGAGTGATTGTCCAATGTCTCAACATAACTAATTAATTCACCATGTTATTTCATTCATGCAAATTACTTGACACTTTTAATCCACGAACCAAGCCACCTTGAATTGGCACAAAATATTAACCAAGAGCACAATAAAATCATGAACCCATAAATTTCATTAAACTTAAAGCTAATGTAGCACAATATGTTAAGCATTCAACAAAAAAGAAACAACATAAATATAGTAACTAATCCTCATACATCATGTAGAATTTAAAAACAAAACCAAATGCCATAAATATGTTCCTAGAAACCTAGAAAATAATAAATACAACAAAAGAAGAATGATTAGAACTTAAGTTCCCATAGTATATGCTTTAAGCTCATCCCTTGACTTCCACCACCAAGAATGGGGAAGCCTAGCTGCTGCTCTCTGTAAGGAAGTCACCAACAAGAAGGAAGGAAGTGGATGCCATGGATTTAGAGGAAACAAAATGGAAGATGGAAAAGATGGAGATGAGAGAATATGAGAGAATGGTAGGTTGGGGTTCCAAATCAATGTCAAATGGCTCATAAATTCGACCTTAAACACCTCCAAATCGGGTTAGACGAGTGGGTATCAGGTATAACTCGATTTGGGTCCAAAAAATCAAACTGAAATTTTGTTGATTTGCGCGCTCACTATGGGGCTCGCTGTGGGCGAGAATTCTTGCGTCGTCGTGGAGGGCCACAGCCAAAAGGGGTTTTTTGCAATTTTCTTAAATTTCTGGATCATTTATGTAATTTTAATAATTTGTCTAGAAACTTGTATTTTGACTTTTTCTTGAATTTTCATCTTCTTACCCCAATTTTCTTGCTTCTTCTCATCCGGACTCCTCCATTTTTTATCCTCAGGCCACTCTACAAGTAAAACATGCAACAAACAAAAATAAAAAAGCCCTAAAAATCAACTAAAGCTGATTGATCTTCGATTTTGGCAATTTAATTCTATTTTCATACTAATTTCACTTAAGGGTCTAGATCATTATTTAAACATTTATGGACCAATATTGCACTCAATTGTGTTAATTACCTCAAATTAGCATATGAAAACAATACAAATCTTAGGATTTGTTAATAACATTAAATAACTAGTTAACAATAGCATACAAGCAATGAAGGAGAAGAGATGGAGAAGAGCAAAACTCAAAATTGAAGCCTAAATCTTTATGAACATGTAACCCCTTCAACAAAATTCTTTCACTATTCCTACTTGAGGGTTTTTTCTTTAAAGGTGTAATAATTGAGTCATGAGTCATTGCAATGCTAAAGTTGACATTTTTGCTGAAGGGGTGTGTTGGCAAAGATGTCAAATAGCAATTGCCTGCATTACATAGGATGGGTTATGGGGGAATGATAGGTTTTATTAAAATTAGGAAACTATAAAGACTAAGTCACGCTGAGTCAAATTATAAGTACTAAGTTGTAAACTCAATAAAACTATTGGGGTTATATAATTAACTTTTTAAAAAAAACTAAAAAAAAATTCAACACATGTGAGTTGTGAATGTTATGATAAAAGTTATTCCCTCCATTCCTATATATAGAACCTATTTGGGGAGGTAAGCTTGTACATAAATATAAGACATATTTATAATTTTTCTCAACATATTCCCATATTCTCTATTGATACTCATCAACAATAGACAAGCAAGAGGGAGAGTGGGAATAAAAGTAAGTGGTTAGGGTGTTTTGTTAATATCATGTTATTTTAACTAACTTAACTAACATCCTTAATCTAATCAAATTAGGTAAATAGATCTTTTATTTAGAAAAATTCAAGAATAGTATTCAAATTAATGGGACAAAAGTACACATTTATTCTTTTAACTTTAAATAAAATTTTGCCATTGTCCCTTATTTTAAAAACAATGTTTTCAATATATTAGTTCTAACATCTTAGTGTCAAACGTTGACTTTCTACTAGAATCATTGTTATTTTAAAAAATTAACTTAATATGATATCATTTCAAAATTATTTTCAACACTTAAAATTTTAAGAACATCATTAATTGGTAGCTACTACTAATAGCGAGGGGTTTAAATGAGTAAAAAAACTTTATAAAATTAAGAGTCTAAAATATAACATTTCTTGAAATCAAAGAACTGAAAGTATGCCACGGTCAAATATAAGCGTATGGTGAGTCAAGACAAAGTCAAAATAACATCCTCCATTTTCAAGCACTTTTGGATCTCAGCTCCTCTTAAAACATTATCACTAATCAGAGACATGCCTAATTATAAAGTCTTCTATCTTATCATCTGTAAATGTTCCACATGATAACCGTTTGGGTTGGAAGTTTGCTAGGTGATGAGAATTGATTCCTCTTTATTTTCTTTCATCTTTACATATGTATTCAAATTGTGTTCATCAGCAAATAAACGATATAATTGTGAGTCACGTATCTTTAAACTATATCATGAGTGTCATGGTTTTCTTTTCTTTTCTAAACAGTGAACGTAAATAATAAAGTGTGTTTGGTTGGACTTTTTGGGAGCAAATAAATTCTTATTTTGGCCCAAAAGAACTTAAAATGGGAAAAGGCATTTTTGGTATGTCTGGTTGGATTTGTGAAAATAAGTTCTTATCGCTTATAAGTAGAAATAAGCACAAGTTGTTTATAGTGACTTATTTTTAAAAAATAAGAACTTATTGAGGTAGGGTCCACAAATTTTGACTTATTTTTCACAGCCAATCACAACTAACCTAAACATGCATCTCATTACACAATCTAACTTATGGAAAATAAATCACTTATAAGTCATTTTTTTACAGCTAATCCAAACATAAATCTTATTACACAATCTGACTTATTTCAATCTGACTTATATGTAAGTCACTCTTCCAGATTCAATCAAAATACACCCAAACATTATTGTTGAAATTAAACTTGAACCAGATACACAACTGTAATAGTTTCTTTGGACTTGATACCACAATGAATAATCAATCTCATTCCATATGTTGAAATTTTCTTAACTTTTATGTTCGAATTCATTAACCTCACGGAGAAATCCAATGACCGTGCACGGCACTCATTTCCTACTAGTTTCAAAGTGAATTTTCCAAGATATGATGAATTACTTGTGGGGTACGTATAAAATGGGTACACAAAGAGGCTATATAAAGGGAACCTCTTGCTCTTGAAGAATCACATCCAAAACACATTGGAAAATCCCAAAATGAGATCTCTAATGGCCTCCCTTACACTTGTATTGGCTTTGGTTTCTCTCATGAGCTTGCCTTCTCAAATATGTGCTGAACCCTACTTCTACTCCTCACCTCCCCCCCCCCCCCAAGAAACAACATTATCCTCCATCGTCTCCTCCACCACCAGTTTCCTCGCCTCCTCTGCCAGCATCTCCTCCTCTTCCTCCATCACCATCCCCTTCATACAATAATACTCCTCCACCTTCTCTTTCTCCATCCCCAAGCCCTTCATATAGTTCTCCTCCACCACCAGTTTCCTTGCCACCTTCGCCGGCCTCTCCCCCTCCTCTTCCTCCATCTCCATCTCCATCTCCTTCACACAATACTCCTCCACCACCATCTCACTCTCCATCCACTACAAAAAAACAGCGATTTTCCGACGGAATTGAGCGATGGAATTCCGTCGGAAAATCGACTTTTCCGACGGATTTCCTGCGGAATTCCGTCGGAAAAAATTTTCCGGCGGAATTTCCGACGGAAATTCCACCGTCGCAAATCTATTTACCGACGGAATTTTTTTTCCGTCGGTAATTTTAATAATATTATTTTATTTATAAATTATTATTTAAATTTAAATTAAATATTAAAATATTATTACCGACGGAAATTTGCGACGGAATTTCCTTCGGTAATTTTTTTAAAAATTTAAGTTGCCACGTGTCGCACTCTCGTGCTGCCACGTGTCCCTTCTCACACCCAACCACGTGTCGCTCTCTCGTACCGCCATGTGTCGCTTCCACAAATTGCCTTCAATTTTGTCTTCAGAGAGATTCGAACCCCCAACCTGTTGGGGCATATCTGATGCCTTAATCAGTTGAGCTACACACCTTGTGAAATTATTTGCAAACTATTATATTTATAATATTTAAACTCCCATTATTATAATTATATTTAATCTTAATATATTATGAAATATTTTATAATTATTAATATATAATTTACATATTAATAATTCTATTATTTTTTATAAATAATTTTTATATTCATATACAATCCATTATATTTAATATTTTCATTTTATATTATTATATTATAATTATTTTTTATTTTATTTTATGACATTTTTAAATAATTATTTTATTATATATATTATTAAATTATAATTATTTTCGTTTTTATTACTAATATTTAATTATTTATTAAAAATAAAAAATTATTTAATAAAAAATTAAAATTAAATTTGTAATAAATTTACATCACATGTATATATTAATTTTTATTAAATAAGTTTTATTTATTTATAAAATATTTTTTAAAATAAATTAATATAATATTTTATTTTTATATATTATTTATAAATTAAAATAATAATTTATTTATAAAATAAGAAATAATTAATATTACCGACGGAAAATATTCCTTCGATAATAATATTTTAATATTTAATTATTATTAAAATAATAATTTATAAATAAAATAAAATAATTAATTAAATTACCGACGGAAATTCCGTCGCAAATTTCTGTCGGTAATAATATTTTAATATTTAATTATTATTAAAATAATAATTTATAAATAAAATAATATAATTAATTAAATTACCGACGGAATTTCCGTCGGTAATTCTGTCGGTAAATTTTTCGACGGAATTTCCGTCGCAAATCCGTCGGTAATTACCGACGGAATTTTTTCCGTCGGTAAATTCCGTGGGAAATTTATTGTTTTTTTGTAGTGATCACCAAGCCCTTCATATCCAACACTTCCTCGTCCTTCCCCAACCCCAAACCCTACCTATCCGCCCCCACACATGCCCTATATCTATGCCTCACCACCTCCTCCTCACTACTATTAGATACAGAAGCTTTTCATGGCTACCACCTTTCAATTTACTTCATGCATTTTAAATTATTTCATTTTGTGTTTGGTGTGGTACCATTATATTGAGATGGGCCATATATCTACTTGGTTATGATAAATCAGTGGCATGCATGCATGTGTATGCTTTGTTTAGGTTTTCACCAACCTGTTGCTGTCGCACAGGCTTTTGAAAACCAGCCTTAGGCGTGGGTCATTATTTTGACCATATATGTAAATAAGGCTTCATTCTTTCATCCTGGTCCTTTTTGCACACACTTCAGAAAGCCAATCCATAGTAATAATACTCTATTAGGCATGTTTCGTAAGAGGGGGAGGGGATAGAAAACTTTGAGTTGAGTTTAAAGGAATTTGTATAATGGGTTTATAAAATTTTAATGAAGAGAATATGTAAAATTAATTAAAAAAATTTTAACCCCACTTCTCTAATTTTAATTCTACGTCACCATTTAGTGCAAATACAAAAATGACCACTAAATACAAATATACCATCTATCACTCAAATACTTTCTGTCCTCTAATAAAGAATTTTGCTGGAAACAAAAAGCCTATTTGTGCAAACGAAAAACAAAACCATACGACAGGAAAAAAAATAAAAATATAATCAAATAAGGCAGGCAAAAAAGAGGAAACAACGAAAAGTTGAAGCAAAATAATGGTCTTGAGTTAGTTCCCCACTTGATCATCATACAAAAATTGACTGCATGACACTAATGATAACAGGATCAAACAATGGATAATAACTCAAGTTATTAAAACAGAGAATAAAAAGGAACCTTATCTCAGTGCCGATTGCCGAATACCTATTGTTTATGCACAATAAATTTCATCGAGCCTCAAATAAATTAAGCTTTAATTTCCTTCATTGATGTTGTTTGTTACAATTGGGGTATAGTCTGTTCATTGATAACCGCAGGTAACATATTCCTCTATGCCAAAAACAACATATTTTACAGTAATGGATTTGACATTACCTAGCGTGGGATTTATATATTTCTAAGTATTATAAACTATATAATTAGTCTGTCTCTATACAGTCTCTGTCATTTCTGTATCGGTCAGCTTCTGTGAACTCCTTTCTCCCTCGAGCAAAAAAGGGGCAATGAAAAACCCTTATCTATTTGAACACTCAAAGAAAGTGGAAAATGAAAAAAAAAAAAATAATCCAGATTCTCGTGTAACTGCCTGAAGATATAAGTGCAATGTCATATGTTATGCTTATCTCAAGCACCGTTAGTTTTTGATTCATTCTGCAATTTGGACAGAAGGAACTAAGATTAAGCCAGATGAATGAGTGAAACTTAACCATATGAAAAAGAAAGATGGAATGAATTGTTATATATATATTTCCTAATTATAATATCACTTTGACTTTTTTGGAGAAATTAAGGTTGCAAAATTAATCACTTTAAATTGTCTATAGTTATCTTTTTTCCTCAAAACTAATTTATTCTACTTATAAATTAACCTATAACCTAATTATATGTGACATTTAGTGGTCTGATTTGCTTCCTTAATTTTCACAAAAAAAAAGTCAAAGTGATCTTATATTTGGGACTGAAGGGAGTATATACATATAAAATGCAGCCATTAAATGTTTCTTACCTCAACTTCTTTAAGGAGATTTTCCAGTTCAACTGTGATCTCTGAAAAGGATGGTCGGTTGGCTGGAATTGCTTCCCAACATCTTTTCATTAAATTTCCTAGTTTAGGGTGCCCTTGCTTTGGAAGTTCTGGGCGTAACCCCTGAAAGGATGTAAATCACTGTTGGGTCAGATACAATGAGACACTCCTCGTTGACAACCAACTGAATATTGTAGAATCCCAGTGCACTCCTGATCGATAATATATATTAGATTTAATCATTTTTCATTTCAAAAGTTCACAAAGGCATTGCCCAAGAAAACATGCGCTTCAATGAGGGCATAAAAAATGTTAATTGTTGCTTTTTAGAGTTGATATAGTGAAGTTATGAAGATGCACATCAATAGGAGGATTCATTTGTATTACTTAACTTTATGATCGAACGTTAAGGTTTTATGTTTGGACAGAGAGAGCAAACCTGTCTCACACCTAGGGCAGCTTGTAGAGGAGTCATGGCATCATACGGTACCTGGAATACCATACCCAAACATGTTGTGTTTAGTTAGTCCTAGGAGTGAAAGAGTAATCCAAGAGAATAAAAATTATATGACTAATTTATGATGTACCTTTGCAGTTACTAGTTCCCACAGTACTATGGAAAAACTGAATACATCAGCTTTCTGATCATAGGGTTGATGGTTTATAACCTTTGAGAGAAAATTTGACATCAGTGAGATGGAGAAAGCAAGGCCAGAAAGAGAGAAAAACATAACATGGCGGATCCGTTTTTTAATTACTTGGGCCGCTTATTTTTGGCTTAGGGGACAATAAATGTAAGTAAATACCAATGATATGTGGACCCCATAATGCTCTTTCTCAAATGTCCGTAATAACTAACAAGTATTTTGGCCTCAGAAGTTTACCCCATTCATTTCTCCACCGTCCAGTAGTGTGTTACCTTAAGAATGACCTTTCAAAAAATTTTGGCAAAAATTGGGAATAATTAACTTCAAGTTAAAATGAGGTGATTTGCTCGAACGATCCCTTATCCTTTAATAATCCCACTTAATTTGTGAGATTCATTTTTGAATAATTAAAAAGTTTCTCAACAAGGCCAACCCCACGCTTTAGTATGCACAAATACACATCAAGCATCTGTTGACGTGCTGAAATATCAAAAAGAAATAATAATGTCATCTCTAGAAAACAAACCTCTGGAGCCATCCATCTATATGTTCCAGTTTCTGCTGTCATCACTCCCCCCTGATTCAGGAACCGAGCTACTCCAAAATCTGCTACTTTAACAACCTTGCAAGGAAGTAAAAGAATATTTCAAATGAACATTTATAACAGTACATTCACAAGGGGAAAACAGTACATTTATATTTGTTAAAAAGTTATATTCAAACCAGAAATGATAGTTACAATAACAATTTCTCTAACACTCACTAATTCTGGTTCTAACACAACTATTAAGTTACTACCTATAAATCTATAAACGAGTTAATCTATGAAACAGCACACCTTTTTCTGAACTAGAAATGCACCTAAAAATTACAATGCTCTTTAATCAAACTAGAAATGCACCTAATAATCACAACCAAAAGAAAAGGTAAAGAAAACAGGAAACGCTGCATGTTGACTGTAATAATTAAATGAATGTCTTGGGCTACTACGTCAATTACATCTTTTTCTTTTTGTCAGACCAACAAAACAGATTAAATTCGTTAGTTTTAACAGAAGGTATGAACATTTATAGAGGAGACATACTTCAAATCAGGCACTCAAGTTAAGAGCCGGAAATCGGGCAGGCCTGGCCCAGTTCAAAAAAACCAGTCTTTTTACAGGCCCAGCCTTGGTGTGGCGGGCCTAGGGCCTCAATTTTCCCAAAAAACTTTTCCACTTTCAAACCTACCGTTGCTAGCTAAAACAATGAAATATCTAATAAAAAACATAAATATGATCCAATTTGTGTTTAAACACCAAGCATTTTCAACTCAACAATTTAGTATTTAACACAAATACAAAAACAATTAGACAAACACCAAGTCATAAATAGTTAAATACTAAGTCTAATAGTCCAATTTCTACACAACACAATTACACAAAATGTTAGGTGAAGTCCACACACCACAATTAATAAACTATTACATGAAGTGCACTGCCACAATTAAATAAGCTACCACATAAAGTCATAAAGAAGAAAAGGGAAAGAAAAAGTAGAGAGGCTTAGACAGGCAGCCCGTCTAAACTCGCGGCCCGACGAGTGACCCGTTTAAGCCCGACTCCTTTTATAGGCTCTAAAATCAAAGTCCCGCCCTCCACTTTAACGGGCCTCAACGGGTTGGTCTGACTGGCTCTGCCTGAATTCCTGGCTCTACTCAAGTTCCATTATTCATGTGAATTAAAGGGTAATAGATTATTGTGAAGCAGATCAGATGAAATCAGTACCAAACAAGGAAAATCATTGCTGGATAAAACAAAGAAAGATACTGCTGTAAATTTAGATTTCTGTGGTAAATTTAGTTTCAATTATGTATCATCAAGTGGTTAGAGGGGAAAAAATTGAATCCACAAGTAGAGACATAACTGCATACATACATTTCATCAATGTGCTTTTAGAAAGTAAAACCCAATTTAGTAAGGGAAACATATTATAGCATTAAAGTTAAAATTTGTCATTAGGTCTTACATTGTCGATATCCATCAACAGATTGGCTGTCTTCAGATCCCTATGAATTATATCATTTCTGTGCAAATACTCCATACCCTTGCAGACATCGATCGCAAACTTCAGTAGTTGAGAGATATCCAATGTATTATGATTTTTATGCAGGTAATCATACAGACTTCCTCCGGGCATATACTCTGCAAGCGAGGGGAAAAACCATAAAAATACTTCATGATTAAATTTAGCAGAATGATAAAAAAAATATTTAACAAAAAAATAGATCAGGAGAACATATGTATCTATATACTTCAAGGTAATGGATATTCCTGAGGGAATTAATCAGAATCAAATTTATTACAAAAACAATTAAACAAAATTCATTTGGGTACATGTGTTAACAAATTTAGTACAAGTGTATTCCTCTAGATAACTTAACATGTTCCAAGAGAAGCAACGTATCTGCCAAAGATATAAACACAGTCAAATAACATTAGTACTAATATATTTGTACAAGAGAATATGAATGAAGCTACCATAGCCGAGAAAATATATAGTTACTAAAAGTATAACACAGTAAACAGGGAAAAGCAAGATTTACTGCAACCCAAAATGATATTTTCGTTGAGCAAGAAGTCATAGAGGATTCATGTAAGACCCTGGCTAATTTAATCATTTGAATTCCACAACCAGTCACTGGTAAGGACTTAAGTTAACTGGGTTGTGTTTGCTCCAGTTCCTTAATGACACTTATGAAGGAAACTAACTTCGAATCAAGGCATGTGGACATTCGACTTGCACAAACTCGCTAACACTAGCTAAAAAGAAATAAATCCTTCAGGAAAGAATTAATGCCCATTGATCATAAAGGGCGCAAAAGGATCATTTCCATGTTGATTTTCAAGCAACCGCCTCCTTAACATGAAAAAGCTAGACTGATTTTTACAAATCCATCCCTCAATTCCACCAAAAAAAAAAAATAAGTAAATGATTAAAGAAGATTCAGTATATTATGGGACCCAAAATCCTCCGTTCTATGGTAAATCATTTTTGCTTGATGTTTGGAACCTTCCCTATCTCGGTAACATTGATTTGCATTATAATTTAGACCACTTTAAAAATAAAGCAAACATCATACTTTTTAATATTAAATCCCCTGAAAAGGTATTAAATGATGAATAGATTAACATAATTTTTAGCAGACACTAGTACAAATATACTACTAAACTGCACAGAATAAAAATACTCAATGACATCAGAAACAGACAAAAATATGCACAAAGATCCTAATTCCAAAATCAGAAAGTACTAATAAACATCAGTAAGTGCAAATGCTATCTTCATGATCACAACTCAAGCTGAAGGCAAATAATTCACAATGTCACAGAAGTCACCACATTTACTGACGATCAGTCCACAAGTAAAGTTTCTCAAAATAAACAGATCAATACAATATTCAGCAACAAATAAGGGGCACCGATAATAAATATAAAGATCTCCATGTAATTCATAATAGTTGAAAGGTCACATCAACAGCAAGTTCTTCTGCGTTAATGATAATTATTAATTCAAAAATTGCAAAAGGAAAATATCTTGAAACGTAAAAAAATCATAGTGAACCTAAACCAGAAGTGAGGGAAACATCAGCTCAAATTTTGATATTTGGGAGCTATACGTTATTTGTTAAATATAAGTTTAATTCTTTATATTTCTATTTCAGATTGAAATCAACTCAGGTTTTCCTAGTTCAAAGAAAATCAGCATCCCTTGGTGTTACTCTTTGGTCAACTATATATTTTCTGTTGTGTTGATTCATCAATTTTATGCATTGATGTTCAAATAATACGGAAAGAATTTCTTGTATAGTTACTTCAAACATTTCTCAGCAAAGGTGGTCCATCAATTACATGATAAATTCAATAATATATAACTACACATGATCTGCACCAGTGGCTTGACACGTATGTGCATGTCAATACACTTTAATTCCTTACAAAAATAAAGAGATAGGGGAGGAGTTTTCAAACTTCTTTTCTTTGTATCTTGGACAGATCATGAGATAGATCAAACTGCTGGCAGAGCTACATATATTAGAAGAGATATGCACAATGAAGTTGGGAACAATTAACAGCAGAAAGATACCTGTTACAATCCACAAATGTGGAGATTTTGTACATGCACCAATGAAACGAACAACATTTCTATGATGCACCTGCCTGCATGCAAAAATTCAAAATCAGAAAATTTTCAGTGGTGTTGGAAAAGTAAGAGCAAAACAAGAAAAGATCACAAAAACACGCGCAATATTAAGGCCGAAGATTTTGTAGCATGGAGCATCAACAATGATTGGTATAACTCAATTTTGATATCTCAGATTGCTCCTTTTTGGGGTTCAAATATTAATATAAATTTAAGGTACATGAATCATCATGCATCATCACCAAAATAAAACAAATTATAATGCATGGCCCACTAATACAAATTCAATATATTTCACAAAGTGAAATCAAACAAAATTATTGGGGAACATCATGATCACCATGAATCATTTACTAAGAGCAGAGTGACACTGACCTAAGAATTGCCACTTCTTGAGCAAACTCATCCTCTAAAGCATCGTTCAAATGCTCAGATCTCAAAATCTTAACAGCAACATCTTGACCAAGATAATCTCCATGATATCTTAGGATGAACAACAGAGCCAATTAGAAGGACAGAGGAGTGACAAGACAACTAATAACAAAAACTAAGAGAAAACAATTAATTCAAAATGAAAAGGCTCCACTTACAAATCTCCACAAGATCCAGATGCTATTCTATCTCCTATCTTAAGCAGCCTCCTGTCTATTTCCCAATCACCAGATTTTTCTTCTTCTATTATGGTCTTCTCCACAGTGGGATGGGTATATAAAGAACGAGACCAAGACCCCTACAGTAAGGAAGAACATTGATTAACATCTCCCAGGTCTTGATTACAAACCATACAAAAAGGAGTTCAAAATAAGGAATATTTCTGAATTTCATGATTCCTACTGGAAAGGCAAATTAAATTAATCAAATGAATTAATTCAACGATCTGTTCCATTGTGAGCCACTAGTCAAATAAATTATTACAATTGCTAAAATTAGGACTAAGACATCTTGTATCACCTTGCTTTCCATCAGTTATCATCATCCAACTCAATTTTTTACCCCTTCGGATGTTGAATTTCATGAAAATTGCCCCTATTCCTCTCAATATTATCTAAAAGGGGAGATTTCAATCATAAGAAATAAGGGAAAAAAATTATTTTTGGCTCGTCTCTTGCTTGACTCATCCAATAATGAACCCAACTCTCTCCATCCTATGTTCCTTCACCAAATATTGAGACACCAGAACAATGCCTAAACAGTATCACATAAAGCAGCATAGAAAATGGACCCATAGTCTTCCAAAACATAGAACCCATAAACCTGTGAAAAATCAACAGCATTACTCAAGAAAGAAAGCTTGAAATGTTGAACCCAGGGAAGCCCAAATTTTCAAGTCATGACCAAGTATCACTATATTCCTCTTGCTGTCAGAAAAGGAACCAGGGAGTGTATCAGGAGCATCATAATATCCTCTTTCTCATTTTGTATCATCAGACAATTTCTCCCAACTCACAAGACATATCCTCTTGGCCTAAAAAATCACTTTCTATCCCCACTGCTATGGAGGTAAACCATGCTAGCGGAGTTAAAAGCCTTGAAGAGTGCAGTAATGGTTTTCAACTTAAGGTATGAATATCTCAAAATCCCATACTCAGACCTCATGTCTATGAAAATTAAATGTATACTTTTCATTCATAAGCATGTTTCAGGCATTTTAAGCCAATAAATGCTTATAAAAAATCTTTGGAGATATATCAATCCACCGTTTCATAAATAGAACCATTCAATTTGTAAGTAAAAGGTCAACGAGATTTCATGCACCTCACTTCTTGCTACAGCTTTCTCCATGGCCTCGTACAACCCATCTGTGTCCTGAGAACAAAATTACATGTTCAGCAACTTTTGAAGTTTATAGATCCCATATCAAACAAGAAAATTACTAACAATGCTTCTTAATATCCCATAAGATCAAATTCTGTGACTGACTGATTAGTTTTACCCGTAAATTCAAAAAGTCTGATTGGCATGCTATATAGCAACAGTGTATATAAATGCCAATGGGTCATGTGAGGGTATCCATGAATATATTGTCCTCAAAACTACAAAATTGTATGGGTATAAAGGGACAAGTAAATGAGACCAAACGTTTTGTGATGTACCTCCACTGGCCATCCATCCACAACAAATACATCAAGGGAGTAGCCATCCGTCGTTGAAAAAACATGTGCTTCACGGATGTTAAGTCCAATATCAGACAGCAATGCAGACAGCTGAAACAAAATAGAAGAAATCAAATTGCTCATCACACATATAACGAATCAAACAACAATGCTTGTGATCGATCCACATCAATTTGCTACAAAAATCAAAATAATAAACTCTGATTCATCATCAAATGCCTTCTATCATTAGGTAATTAGATACAGAAATTGAATGTCTATATTTTATACAAGGGAGACAAAAATTGGAATTCTAACTATTTTGAAAAATATAATTCCAATATTTGATAAATAAGAAAAATATTTCAAACACACCTGGCTCAAAAGCTTTGGCTTGTCAATGGCAGAAAATATTACTTCGTGAACTGGAACACTTGGTTGTTCATGCCTGCAATATATATTGCAATTTGAGTGAAGGAAAAGAATTACAAAGTCATTCATGCATGTTAATCTTCAGAAGATATTATACTCTTCCATAAAAACATACATGATACATGATTAAGAAAACAAAGAGGAAGATATTAGTTTACAAAATACTTTAGGTTGTTTCTAATAGAGTAGCCAAGACATTAGAAGATATTAGACTCTTTCTTTGCTTTTCTTATTGAAGGAGACAATTTTTCAGATAGAATAAAGAGCATATGTAGATATGATAATATTATGTCCCAAACTATTAGAAATAGTATAAATATGTAACTATTTAGGCACTTATGTATATAATGGTAATTACATTAGTCTCTTATGTTCTTGGTAGGGGCCAAAAAAAGTAAATGAATATCTCTACTTCTCTTCAGATAACGTTTGACGAATTTAAAAAAAAAGGACTAAAGAATGAAATTGTAGATGATTTTAGGGCTTACATCTGGGAGTAATTGTCAGTAACCACCTTGGAGTTCTTTCCTACATCCAAATTTAGATCTTCAAGCTTAGAGCAAGGCTCAAACTCAGCTGCACAGTCTCTTGCCCTACTCACAGAAATGAATATGTATAGTTAAGAAAAGCCAGAATTGACAATCGATAATTACTTTTAAAAAAATATAAACATATCAGACCTACACGTGCCTTAAAAATCATCATTAAGTGTTAAAGTGGTACTAATGAAACTATGACAGATAACACAGTGCAGTTTGGTAAACTACCTACCTCTTATGAGATGATGCAGCTTCCCCATTAGATGTAGGAGAAGACGGCCTTGCGTTAGAATGAACACTTACAATTTGTTGATCTTGACCATCCACTCTAGTAGAAATGTGCTGCCAACCATTCGGAGGGATAAGAAAATGGAAATTAAATATAGCCATTTAAGATACAGAAAAAATCTGACAGAAGCCAGAAGAAAAGGAAACTATAAATTGCAGAGTATAAAAGGAAAGTAATTCCAGAACTGAGCCAGAGTATAATTTACTTAGGTCAAAGAAGAGTATATTAGTATCTGTTAGGATATTAAATTTATAAACAATGCCAACCAAACCCAACCATAAAAGTTTAGGAGAACATAACAAAATATTGATGACACAGGTTTTGAACGATCAGATTTACAAGTACTAAGTTCAGATCACATTACAATTATTAGCCACGTAAAGGGTCCCATATTGGGAGCAATAGGTTATCTATGTGGCACTTAAGGGGATTGCTCTTTCCAATTACAAGATGGTTTTCAGGGCTGGTTCCTCCTGCTTGATTAGGTCCCCACCAACTATTATGAGGGCAAAGACCAGTCTCTATGAAAAAGGCTGCTTGCGGAGGGAATAGCATGGCCATAGCATGAGGAAAGTGCACTGTAATGCCAAGAACTAGCAAGCTAATGAGAGCACCCAGATCTTGGAAGCCAATTAGAAACGGGGGAGCAAATGAGGAAGAGTTCACCTTTACCGACCAGATTCAGGAAAGGGTACTCCCTATAGCTAAGGTCTCTACCAATTAGAATTAGAGTTGGGACCAGCTTCCAAGAAAAATGCTAACTACAACAGAAAAACAAAATAGCCAGCGATTGAGATTGCCAACTTTGAAGGGTAGTTCTATGATGTAGTCTCATATCAAAGAGGCACAAGTAATTCACACAGTATTAAGGGACATGGTTCTTCCTCTGTACAATTTGATTAAAAGGGATGGTTCCCTGGACTTAGTGTTCTCTCTCGAAAGTCCCACACAGGGAGCTACAGATCTACGCTCCCCTCCGCCAGGGGTTGGGTTCCATCAGCACTACAGTGAATTGTTCACGCAAGATACGAAACAAGAAGAACAAGTAGAAACATACCCAATGATGACCGGTTCCAAATATTTACAAAGTGCCCATAGCATAACACCAAAACTTGCTTTTTGCAGCATGTTCATATTGAATACTGAGCCACTATGTCTGAATCCTAATCACTCTCCCCTATGCCCTTTACTTTTCTTTTGCATTTTGAAAGGATAATATCACGTCCTCATACTCTTCTAACAGTTCTCCATGAATGAAAAGTAGAAGAATGCAAGGGAGCAAGAAAGAATGGCATGTGCATAATTCCAAGTTTCATCTTATGGTATAACTCTTCCTTAATTATCCTATTGAATAAAACTGTCCAGTAGTTCATGACATTATAACCACATCTTGAAAATTGTGTGCACGGCGTGTGTATTTTAAAACGAAACAAAAGAAGTACCTCCAAAAAGCGTATATTGTAGACAGGGCGCTTGCTGGGGTCCCTAGCCAAAGCAAGAAGTTTCTGATGTAATAAAACGTCTTCAGCTCTGTCTATGTTAACATCAAGCAAATAACTGAAACGAAAGCAGATTCCATGCATCAGTCTTACTTATTAGTACAACTGGATCTTCTTATCACATTAAACATATAACTTAAATTACCAACCCTTCATAACACAGACCAAATAGAACATTTAGAACCAACACATGAGAAGTCCATCATCTTTCAACATTGAATTGTAAAGCTCCACTCTATGCTAATCTCATAACAGAGAGCAATGTGGAAAATCAATGCCAAAATGTTGAGCAATATGAAATGTTAATCTGTAAAATATATTAATACTTAATACTCCATCCTCATGTTCTTGATATAGGGCATATTTGAAGTGTTAATTTTGGTCCTAAATTAAACCCTCAACAACAATCAAATAAGGGCGTGAGGGAATTAAAAAAGATGATAGGGGGTGTTCTAGAAAAAGCATGTCATATTAACTAACTTAATTAACATTCTTAATCTAATCCAATATTAGGTAAATAGGTGACCAAGGGAGTAGTCTATGTGTATAAATGTATCAGAATGTCCACCGATTTCTGTTTTCAATCCGTAACTTGGGATTGACGGGCCTCTTGAACATTTATAGAAAGACAAAGATTACTGATTACAAAGCACGCAAGAAATAAAGAGATGAAACCGTCAATGTTGATAATGTTCTCAAAAAGTCCACAAATAACAAGTGCATTTTCAGTGTCCTTTGCTACTGTTTAAACAAAAGGGAATCAAGGAAATAACATAGTATCAAATAATTTTGACCAAATCACCTGCGATGAACTCAGTTTGGCATAAAGCAAAAGACTTACATAAACGCATGCCAGCGACCAGAAGGAAAAAAAGCTATAGAACCAAAATCCAAATGCAATTATCCAAAAAGAAAAAAAGAATCCCAAATTAGCAACATAAAGTAAGCTGCTACCTTTGAGGCAATCGATTGAAGTGAGAGTCTAGCAGCTCACGAAAATCCTCTTCTTCTTGGCCATGGCCGTTTTCAACTAAGCGATTATAAACATCGTTCCTCACATCGTAGTTTCCGAAACCACCTGAGGTTCGTGGAGGAGAGGAACTCTCCCCCACACCTTCAATGAAGAAATCCATAGCTGTCTCTCTCTTTCTCTCTCCCTCCCTATGTGGGTGTTGAAAGAGAGGGAAAATGGAAGAGAAAAATTTGCAGAGAGGATCTTTGACTGAGGCAGAAATGGAAAGTTTCGAGATTTCAATGAAAATGGAGGGCAATTTCGTCCACCATGACCGTACTGCCTAGTCCCATAAGGTCAACATAGTACTGAGAAAGAGAGAGAAGGGAGGAAGGCTGGTTCAGAGGTAGACAGAACTCAAAAGAGTGCAAAAACGTAAAAATCCCATCTTTTCAGGAAATTGCAATGCTGCTACTTATCGTTTATTGGAAACACGGTGGAATTTGACGTCTGATTTTTATTATTTATTACTATTATTATTATTATTATTATTCGGGTCTATGCTCCATGGGATAAAACGACAAACATGAATAAATCCTAAAACAAAAAAATAAAAAGTAAAAACAGTGAAAGGAAATGAATTCCCCTGTTTTTCGTATACTACTACAGTACCACATACCCCTTGCTAGCACCTAAGATTAACACGGTAATACCTCCTCTAGCTGAAAGGAAATGAGGAGGGAAGAGAAGAAAACTTTTAAAAAAAAGTTTAATTTCTAAAATAAGGATAAAAATTGAAACTTTTCTGAAAATAAATGTCATTTCCTCCATTTTGAAAAGGGAGGTGCGAAATTACGCTTTATGGCAGTCAGTACTCTTTAATCTCTTCTTATTTGATGTTCTGATGTTGATCTAGATGATCCAAGTTGTATTTTACGTCATTCAAGCTTGATTCTTTTCAATGAGCACCGACTTACTCATGACTAAAGAACACATCTTTAAAAGACAAGTCGTTTGCTAAAGTAGAACCTTTTAATTCAGTTAAGCACTTAAAACTGAAGTAGTGACTAAGTGGCATTATAATAAGGCTAAGAATTGAAGATAATCACGAAAATGGGATTCTGTGATCAGAATTGGAACAAGAGAACAGGAGAAGAAAAGGAAACTAATTAATTACTCTATGAGGATAAGTCACGGAAAAAGCATGTAATTGTAAACTATGAATAAGAAGATTCCCTAATTTAAACAAAAGAAAAGAAAGAGAAGGTTTGGATAAAGTTACCAGGTAGTGGCCACAGCTACACATCATCGAACAATTACGCCACGTGCTGGCTTGATGCCATACCACGTGGCGAGCTCTTAGCAGTTGGGATTTATGTCCCTGAGATGACGTGTCCCCTTGCTGCTTCGCCAGTTTTCAACTATCAATCATCCTAAGTCCAACCTCCTGATTCATGTGGGAAATGTCTTCATCCATCAACCCTTTTCATATACTTTCTCCCAGTGTTAAATACGATATATATATTCAATTAATTTGATTAAATTAAAGATTATAGTAAAGTTTCAATATGAATAGTTTATTAAAAATTAAGAAAAATTAGAAAGATATCATATATTTATAACTAAACTCACCTCTTAAAATATAATATATCTAAAATAGTTGGAGTAGTTGTCAAAGCTCTTCCAATTTTAAGATTTTCTCCGCAATAAAATTAGTCGTCCTTGCATCAACATCAACAATTACAACAAAATTCATATCTCTCTCTCTCTCTCTGTCATAGCCAGGTTCATTTTATGCATACAATAAGCAGTGTGTTTGAAGACGTTACGAAATAATTTCAGACGTGAATATAAGAAAATGACTAAATGGATGGCACGTCAAGATTGATTCCAGACTTCATATAAAACCCCCCTTAAAAAACCTTGTCAAAGTTATTTTTTTTGAGAAAGTGATTAATTTTTAAGCGTGATTGTAATCGGAAGGTTGACACACTTGACAACATAAATGGATCAAACAAAAACCACGTAAACTTCTTACTCCTTCAGTCTTAAAAAGGATATAGTTTGTACTGCAATTTGTATTATATATAAACAATGACCTACATTACGACGGAATATAGTGAACTGTAGAGTATATATAGGAGAGCTACTCTTAACATTATTTATCATAAGTATTGCATAGTTGTTAATAATTGACTTATAAATATTTTATGGTTTATATACCATGATATATGAAGATATAAAGAGGCAGAGATTGCTCCAATTTTATATAATTCATAAAAGTATATTTTTAAATATTTGACGTCTATTATTTTACGGTTTTTTGTGTGAAGTAAACTATGTAGGATTTATTGAATTCAGGTTTCCTTTCCGATTTGAAACTTATACATATTGTTCTGATCAACGGTGACTATTTTTATATTTCATGATATTGAAAAAAATAGCATGAAAATATATGTTTCTTAGCAGTGGATGGTATAGTAAAGTGCAAAAACAATCCGACCACTTAAATAAAAGCCCATTTATTTATGATGGATATATAGTAGCATCACTCACAGCATACAAAGAAGGTAAACCCCCGGCCACATTCTCTCGGATAAAACCAAAATAAGTAGACATTATATATATTGTTCACTTTCCGAATAACTTGACAGCTAACTTGCTCATGAGATAAACTTCCATGGTGGCAGCCTCAATCTGTTTCTCGTTAAGTTAAAGTCCATCTTGTCTCCAAATCCCCCATCCACTCCCAAATCGAATCCAAAACACTATCATGGACTTCTTCTCGTGTATGAGACTCAAGCAAACGATCCGCCTGTAACGAGCACAAGTCCTTGGGAGAACCACACCCCAAAGGCTAGCTTTTGGGGTTGGGGAGCCAAGGACTTATAAGGCCCCTCTTGTAAGGAAACCTCCCCGATGTGGGACTTGTAACAATATTGTAACAAACACAAGTCCTTGGGAGAACCACACCCCAAAAGCTAGCCATTGGGGTTGGGGAGCCAAGGACTTATAAGGCCCCTCTTACAAGGAAACCTCCCCAATGTGGGACTTGTGACAATGCACCCCCCTCGAGAGCCGACGTCCCGGCGGCTACACTCTACGACACTTCACTCGGCGCTTCACTCGGCCTTTCTGCCGGTCAGCCCCTCCGGTCAGAACCCTTCGTAGGTAGCCCTTTCCGGTCTATCAGACTAGACGGCGTCCCGGCGGCTCCACTCTACGGCACTTCACTCGGCGCTTCACTCAACCTTTTGTTGGTCAGCCCCTCCGGTCAGAACCCTCCGTAGGTAGCCCTTTCCTTTTGGCCGTCTCTCAATGAAAGCACCATTGTAACAAACACAAGTCCTTGGGAGAACCACACCCCAAAAGCTAGCCATTGGGGTTGGGGAGCCAAGGACTTATAAGGCCCCTTTTACAAGGAAACCTCCCCAATGTGGGACTTGTGACACCGCCAAACATGATAAGGTGCAAGCAGGACGTGGAGGATAAAGCAAACTAGAAGACCCCACCATATCACACTTATTCAAATGAGCAAGATCAACCACGTTTCGTATCACTATTCCATGATCACGCTTTAGTTTGATAAGATCCTCTTTGATATGAATCCCCACAAAAGTAATGTTCTTAATGAGCAAAAATTGCTTCAGAACATTGTCCATCGACATGCCCAACTTCACCAGAAAGCATCTATGGCTGTTTCCTAGATTCAGAAAAGAAGCTTTGACCTCACCATTAACCATTGACCACTCCACGTCAAACCCCACAATAGCCATACCTTCACTTTCATTTCCAAACATCTCCTCTACCCTGTATCTAAGGAATATCCAAAAGTCTGTATAATCTGCAAACATTACCTGCGTTTCAACCTTGCAACCATCGGGCATCTTGTGGCTGTATAGCCTATATTCCTTTGGTATCCCAGCATAATCATCCTGCGCATCGACAGGACCCTGACCCGACGTCCAGATTGTTTATACAAAATTTGCTTCATGTTCTTGAGGAACTCAACTGTCTTTCCCTTCATTTTCTATAAATATTGAAAAAACAAAAGGAGTATTTACAGATGCATAAAATGACTTTTAAGTTCCGGTTGTAAAGGCCATCATTAATGTGCATGATCCATATGATGCGATCACGTAATAATTGTACTATATTTAAGTGAAATGAACCTCCTAGTTTTCTTAAAGCTTGGTGCATGAATTAATCATTACCACCGCACAAAGAATTTAGACATGGATATATGAACCAGTGGTAATTAAGGGATCGTACAACGTAACTTACCCAGTTTTGAGGATAATTACTTACAAATTGCGAGGTGCTCCTAATTGTGGGCCTGTGTGTCAGTGAATAAAACAAAAACTTGGATATATGAACCAAAAAAGTTTTTAGTTTAACATATCACATTTGAATAAGTCATAAATCAAGTCGAATTTCGATCAATTTGCATTTTTTCATGGAAAAATTATTTTGCGATTTGCTTAAATTAATTTTTTTTAAAAAAAGTGATGGGATATGAAAATAATGATTGATTAGGAGTTTTGAATATTTCATATATTTATCATTATTAGAGAATAATTGTTATTATTTTTTATTGTTTGTTAAATTTTGTTAATAATTCCAATGGCCATCCCTCAGCAATTGGAATATATGTCCCTTAAAACCTTTGGTGCATTCTTCGCCAGCTTTCAACAGTCCATTATATCCCAACTCCAACCCTCCTGATTCATGTGGAAAATGTCCTCATGCATCTAACTCATTTTATATATTGCCGTAGACTCTTCCAGTCTTGAAATATTTTCCAGAGTAAAATTTGCCTTCCTTGCATTAATGAATATATCAACATTCTAAACATTCCTGATAATATGCATGGGAACGACAACTTGATTCGAAGTGCACCTAAAAAACACTATTCTACAACCTAGACACAAGCCCGTTTATTTATCATGGATGAAGATCTAACACTAGTAGCATCTCATAGAAGCTGGGCCACAACATATATGACATTATATTTTTAATATTCCAATAACCTGACAGCAATCATGGAGAGGAGATAAACTTCAGTGGTGGCAGCCTCAATCTGCTTCTCTGTAAGTTCATGATGATCTTGTTCCCACCTCTCCACCCACTCCCACAAATCATTAGACCGGCAATATCGTTGAAGAGCTCACCTCTTTCGAGTGTGTGAGCGTGTAGCGCGCCCTTTGGTCCGCCCTTCAAGAAAATAAGAACCAAGGGGATAGTGGAAGCTAACCCTTGGGTGTCGTCGCTTAAAGAGCCTAACGCAAAAGATGACCTAGTAGCTAAGATGCAAACTAACAAAAGCGGGTAAAAATATTGTATTTGGTTTTTTAATAGAATAGATGCAAAAGGTGTGATATGTTCAAAAGTAAAATAAAAATAAGATAAAAGTGAGATTTGGAGGGGAATGAAGATGGAATCATTCTTGATGAATGAAAACCTTGTGATTCATTGCTTCAAAAGATTTTCAAGGAGTTAATTGTTGATTTTCAAAAGAACCCTAGAGGAACCCCTCTAGGTTAGGCTTAGATTAACTTAATCAAAGCCGAAACCCCGCACATTACTTAATTTAACCTAAGTTGATTAAGCTCAAAATCAAAGTGAATTTGTTAATCGCAAAGGGCTCCTAATCCAACAACCGAAACCCCGAATTGCCACTTAATCAATCCTAGAGTTTAATCGATTATTGGAACTTGAAGAGCACACCAAACCGTATGGGGTTATGTCGGAGCAGTGCCGCCTCGGGCCCTCTCTTCAAGAAACTTAGGGACCAAGGGGATAGTGGGAGCTACCCCTGAGTGTTATTCTCTTGAGGAGCCTAAAATGCAAATGATGACCTAATAGCTAGATGCAAACTTGATAAAGCGGGTAAAACAATTTTTTGGTTGATTTTGGGTATAAAAGTTGTGTGAAAACTGTTGTATATTCAAGAAAGAGTTGAGATTAGATTTAACGGGAGATTTGGATTCAATGGGATGGAGTAACCCTTAGTGAATAGAGACATAAGGCAATCATTGCTTCAATTTGTTTTTAGGGAGCTCTTTGGTTCATTAAGGCCCCTAGAGGGATCCCTCTAGGCTAGGCTCGAATTGGGTGAATTAGTACCGGAATCCCCGCTTACTAATCCCTCCAACACCGAGTTGATTAAGCTTAAAAATCAAGGTGAATTTGTTAATTATAAGGGGCTATTAATCCGACAACCGAAATCCCGAATTGCCACTTAATTAATCCTAGGGTTCAATTAATTACTAGAATCCCACATAATAAATTAAAACACAAGGATAGAAGGGCAATACCACTCATGCAACTTAACAAACTCAATAGCCAATTCACAAATGCAAATACTTAACAAAGTGGTCTCCTAAATGAGAATCCTCAAATAGCACAAATATTAACTAAAACATTCATTCAAAATGATGAATCCATACATTCAAACAAAGTTTAAGTAAATGAAGAACAAATGTCAAGCATACACAAATGGAAACAAGCTACAAGTGTTTCAACCACTCTCTAATAAAAGATAATTCGTAGAAATCACATCCAAATGAAGAAACAAGCCCTAAAATCCTAGAAACATGCTTAAACATAAGGAAGAGAGAGTGGGAGAACAAGAACTCCCCTAATGAAGCTCCAAGCTCAAGTCATTAGTCTCCATCACCAATGATTTGTACCCTCTAGCTGCTGTCTTCCATGGAGAAGTCACCAACAAGAGAAATAAGAGTGGGTGCCATGGAAATTTGGGGTGGAAAGGAGGTGGAAGATGAAGATGAGATGAGAGAATGAGAGAGCTAGGGTTTGGGTGTGTGTTTTGTGGACCAAATCTGCCTTCTAGGGTTTAGATTTTAGTATTTATAGGTCTCCCAAGTCGGGTCTAAGAGTGGGTATTGAGTTGGATCCGAATCAGGCTCGAAAAACGTGTGCTGATACGAGCTGACGCAGTGCCGTTCGCCGTGGGCTCGCCACGGCGAGCTGCATTGCTCTCTAGAATTTTGGGGCTTTCTCGCCGTGACGAAGCCACGGCTAGCTAACTTCCTTTCTGCCTCTTTGGGGGTGCCCTTGCCGTGGCGAGACCACGGCGAGCTTTAGATGATTCTGCCCCTTTGTTTAGCCTTCTTCTTCGTCTGGAATCCGATCTTTGGTCCTTGCTCGACCCTGTAAGTAAAAATAAGACAAAACCAAGATCAAATAGCCCTATAAATTAATCAATGCAATCAATCTACAATTATGGCTAATTAATCCAAATTTTACACTCATTTCACTTGAGAGTTTGAGACATTTAATTAGACGTTATTAGACCAAACTTGCATCTTAATCATGTTAATTGCCTCAAATTAAGAATATAAAAGCATTACAAATCAGAGATTTGTCAATCGTCTTGGTCCCACCATTTTAAAACCGAGCAAACCATTATTCACATAACGCCTTAAGTTGTAAGCATAACAAGGCAGATGAATACAGAAACGAGTAAATGTCATTAAATCATTCCGATCAGCAAGATTAACGGACGTTTCTTATCACTATTCCGTAATCACTCTTTAGTTGAATTAGATCTTCTTTGATACGAATCCCCACAAACCTAATGCTCTTCGCTAGAAAGAAATGCCTAAGAGAATAGTGCACCAACTTTGACTTGTAGTCCAGCTTCACCAAAAGGCATCCATTCCTGCTTCCAAGTTTCAGCAAAGAAGCTCGTGGGTTGACTTCATCATCAACCGTTGACCACTCCACGTCAAACCCAACAATTGCTTTATCATCATAAGAGTCATTATGGCGTTTCAAATTCTGCGTCCATTATATTGATAAAGGATTTGATGAAGGTTTCAATCAACTGCACACAATACCTGTGTTTCAACCTCGCGACGATCATGCATCTTGTAGTTATGTATCTCTACTGCCTCAGCATCATCCTACGCCCCTACAGGACCCTAACCTGACATCTAGATTCTCCGTACTAATTAGCTTCTTGTTCTTGATAACGAATCTAAGGGCATGTTTGATATGGCTTCTGGAGGCCCAGAAGCACTTCCCAGCTGCAGAAGCCATTCCTTATTTTTTTTATGTTTGGTATGCTTGTAGGAGAGAATGACTTATGGGGCAGAAGCCCGGTGGGACAGCTAGAAGCCAGAAATTGAATTGGTCTATGCCAACCTTTAAAACAACAGAAGTCTACAAAAAGACTACTTTTGATTTTTCTTATGTTACTCACACTATAGAGAAAGAAATTCCTATTACAGTTAGTCGACAAGTAATAAGAATGATTCCTTTAGAATTAATTCAAAAATACATAAATGCTTATACTTGGATTCATATAGGATTATTACAAGTAGCAATAAAGCCAAATTTTAGAAAATGATTAGATAAGCCTATTCTTGCTTGTATCAGAGATAGAAGACAAACAGGAAATTTTAATGATTCTATTATAGGAATAATACAGACAAATCTTCATAATGGACTGGTATATTTTAATTGTTTTCCGAATTATACAGCTAAAATACAAGATAAGTCAGTAAGAAATGTGTTAGTTTTAGAATTGGCTTCAGATGCCTCTTGGGAATCAGGTACTACAGTATGGTCCTCCAATATAGATTGATGTTTAAACTAACTAAAACACATCAAAACTTTGCAGCTTTAAAGGAACCACCTAAAGGAGAAACTATGTTAATAGAATTAGGAGACCCCACTAAGACAACTGTCCTTATACCTAAGAAATTAAAGCATAATGAAATAACATTTCCAGATAATTGGAAGTTTGAAAATATAGCTCAACCTGAACCTTTAAGGTGACTATAGCTAGAACATATAATATAAAATCCAGAAGGAGATGTTATCTATAAAATGTTAAATAGATCAGCATCAACCTCTACTGTACAGACTAGAAGCACAGAACCTATTACAGAACCTAGGCCTTCAGTAGATAATGTAAGTACAGGATATAGATTAAGAGGAGTTAATTTTGAACCTAATATACCTTTACCTATATATGAACAAAATAATGAAAACAGTAACTTTGAAACAAAATCAGAAATTGAAAGAAATTTCGCACCTAGTGAATATTAGTCAGTAAATCCTAGTTTAAGAGTAATTAGAGACAATAACTATGAAATAAATAAAGATTTAATTAAAAAAGAATTTATGTTAGAAAAATATAGGAATGAAAGAAATTGGTTTTTCATAGCTTTTACAGAAAGAGAACAAGAAAACATAAGACAACAATGGTACACAGATATGAAAAAATTAAGCACAGAAATATATTTCTTTAATTGGTTAAAAATGTATACTTATAATAATGAAATATTGAATCCCTTTGAAGAAAATCATCCGTCAGTAAAAGTAACCACCAATAATATTAAAAATTGGCAGTGTAAAGATAAGTTAGTGTCCTCGATACACCCACCCTTAGAAGAAATAAAAATTAAGGTAGGAGAAGAGGAAGTTATAGCTTCACCTTTGAAAATTACAGAATCTACAGAAGATAAATCTAGTCAAAAGATACAGCAGCAAAATAATTATACAAATCAAGTTTTATATACAGATTGACAGTAGTTAAATCGAATAGAAAATAAATTAGACACAACTAAAACCTCTACTTCTAGTATAGATCCACAACGACCCATATTTAAGTATGAGCCTGTACCTAGAGAAATTACAAAAAATTTTAATTTAGGACAGAAAGATAATAATAAATTACTAGAGCAAATAAGAAGACAATTAAAGAATTTAAACCTTAAAGAGAATGATAAAAAAGAAAAATCAACAGCCTTTAAAATTAATAGTATTACAAAAATAGAACAACAATTCAGAGAAGATGAAAACAATATTAACAAAATTAGTCATAAATATCAAAAAGGACCTCATAGAAATTATTACCCTAAGCCAACTTTCCCTGATTTACAGACAGAAGAAAGACACTTAAATATTGGATCATCTTATGATGGAACTTCTATACATGAATGGAGTTTAGATAGATATACAGAACATGAAATATTAAATTTTACTCAAGAATTAACTATAATTATTACCGCCTATCGAATTAAAGAAAGTAATGACACTGAAATACTATATATGATGACTCAAGGATTTATAGGAACTATAAAAAGATGGTGGGATAATATTCTTACAGAAGGAGATAGAGAAACTATAACAAATGCTCAACAAATAAAAAATGGGCAATTAATGTCTGATTGTTTAGAGAAACTTATTTATGCTATCATTAAATCTTTTATAGGTGAACCATTAGAGTTACAAGAAAAATACATGGAACAATTGTTAAATTTAAGATGTCCAACTTTAGATGATTTTAGATGGTATAAAGATAATTTTATCCCTAATAAGGTTTTTCAAAGACAAGATGGTAATTCGGAATTTTGGAAAGAAAAGTTTATCTCTGGATTACCTACTCTTTTTACAGAAAAGGTTAAGAAAGAGATTAGATTAAGACAAGGAGGAGCCTTATGATAATGATTTAACCTATGGTAACATAATTTCAATAATTAATTAATAATATAGTAGGTCTAGAATTTCAATAATTAATATAGTAGGTCTAGGAATGTGTAGAGATTTAAAATTTCAGAGAAAATTATATAAAGAAAAGAAAATGGGAAAATATGAATTAGAAGAATTTTGTGCCCAATATGGATTTGAAGAAGTTAAGGCATTATCTCATAATAAAAAGAGACGATTTACTGGATATAAGAAAAACAAGATTTATAAACCCAAATGGTATGAAAACTCTGAAAATCCTAAGACCAAAACTTGTAAAAGAAAATATATAAAGAAAAATTATAAGAAGAAGGATTATGACAAAAAGAAAGATATAAAAGACATAGTATGCTACAAATGTGGCCAATTCGGCCATTATGCAAGAAATTGTAAAATAGAAAAGAAAATAAGGAATCTCAGTATAAGCGAAGAAAATAAAACAAATTTATTAAAGGTTATGATAAATGAAGATTACTCTGATAGAGCTCAGAAGAATATGAATCAGTAGATAACGAAGACTTTAATCTTAATAGAATAAAGGAATTTAGTTGAGATGATGAGTCTAATACAGATATTTCCAGTGATAATGAATGTTTAGGTATAGGATTATGTAATTGTCAAAATTGCAGCCAAAAAAGAGTTAATGTAATATCTACAGAAAATATTAATTTTCTCATTGAAATAATAGATAAAATTACAAATCAAGATTTAAAAAACAATATTTATTAAAAATAAGAGAAATAATAGGATATGAAGAGCAAAAAATTAAAGATCAAAGACCCCCTGCTCAACAATATATTACAGAATTTTGGTCATACATCACATGGGCAAAAGATTGGAGTAAAAAAGTTATAGGAAGAGGTTAAAATCCTTAAAGAAGAAATAAGAGAGCTAAAACCCATCGTCAGTGGGTTTAGTGGCGAGGGAGTTGAACTTAAGTGCCTGGTTGTCCGCTTTGGCACGGGTTTGATTTCTTGGAGTGGCACTTTGTTGTGTCTCCATCGCGGCGCTTGGAGAGGCATCTTCGTAGCCTTGGTGAAGCGGGTTTCCCTAGGGCTAATTCCCAAAGGGTTAATGCTCTATAGCAAGTGGGAAGTGGAGGCATGTGTACTCTCCTACTAATTGGCCCGTGGAGCCGGGTTAGTTGCCCTGCCCTTGGATTGGGTTGAGCCCAAACCTCTTCCTAAAATTCTATGTCACCAAAAAAAAAAAAAGAAATAAGAGAGCTAAAAGATAATGAAGCAAATCGAGATTGGGAACTTACTAAAATTAAAGCTAAATTAGATATATTATACCAAAATCATAAAGCCATTGATTTAAAAGATTCCAAAGAAGTTTGTGAAGTTAGTAATAGAGAAATAAACCATGAAAAATTTCTAAATGTTATTAGAAAAATATTATATCAAAAGTGGTATTGTCAAGTAGATTTAGTGATTAATAATGAATATAAAAGAACAATAGTAGCATTAATAGATTCTTGAGCAGATATAAATTGTATTCAAGAAGGGTTAATACCTACAAAATATTATGAAAAAACGTTAGAAAATGTTTCTGCAGCAAATGACTCTAGATTACAAGTAAATTATAAGTTAGATAATGCACAAATTTGTAATGATGGTATTTGTTTTAAAAATATATTTTTTTTAGTAAAAAACTTAAGTGAACCTGTTATTTTAGAAAGCCCCTTTATATATCAATTAATTCCATTTAAAGTTACTCATACAGGAATTACCACTAAGGTAATGGGCAAAAAGATTAGTTTCGAATGGTTAGCCCCCTCAACTGAAAGAGAAGTAAACCTTATTAAAGAAGGTTCAATATTTAAAATAAACAGGATAAAAGCTAAGCAAACTCATATAAATCATCTACATCAAGAAATTAGATATAAGAGAGTTGAAGAACAAGTAAATAGTGATATAATTAAGAAAAAGATAGAAATGTTACAAAAGAAATTTGAAGATAATTTTTGTGCAGATCACCCTACAACTTTTTGGAATAGGAAAAAACATATAGTAACCTTACCATATGAAAAAGACTTTAATGAAAAACAAATACCTACTAAAGCAAGACCCATACAGATGAAAGCATAATTAATGGAATATTGCAAGAAAGAGATAAAGCAATTATTAGAAAAGGGGTTAATAAGACCCAGTAAATCCCCTTGGAGTTGTGCAGCATTTTATGTGCAAAATGCTGCTGAAATAGAAATAGGTGCTCCAAGGTTAGTTATAAATTATAAGCCATTAAACACAGCATTAAAATGGATACGGTATCCAATCCCTAATAAGAAAGATTTAATTTCAAGATTACATAAAGCAACTATATTTTTAAAGTTTGATATGAAATCAGGGTACTATCATATACAGATAGTAGAGGAAGATAGATATAAGACAGCTTTTATGGTACCATTTGGCCATTATGAATGGAAAGTAATGCCATTTGGACTAAAGAATGCTCCCTCTGAATTCCAAAATATAATGAATGACATTTTTAATGATTATAGTGAATTCACTATTGTGTATATAGATGATGTATTGGTATTGGTATTTTCCAACTCTATAGAACAACACTTTTATCATTTAAATAAATTCTATGATATTATTAAAGAAAATGGTTTAGCAGTATCACCCACTAAAATGAAATTATTTCAAACCAAGATTAAGATTTTAGGTAAGGAAATTTATCAAGGAATGATAACACCAACCAGCAGAGTAATAGAATTTGCTGATAAATTCCCAGACGAAATTAAAGATAAAAATCAATTACAAAGATTTTTAGGATGTTTAAATTATATAGTTGATTTTGTTCATAATCTTAGGATTAAGGTACAACCTTTGTTTAAGAGATTAAGAAAGAACCCTCCTGCTTGGGATAGTAATATGACAAACATAGTCAAGAAAATTAAGATACAGGTTGCCATGTTTAGGAATCCCAAATCCCAATAAGTCTAAGATAGGCTTTGGGGGAATATTAAAGCAAAAGGGTGGAAAAGGGGAACAAATAGTGAGATATCATTCAGGCACCTGGGTAGGGAGTCAAGAGAAGTACTCCACCATTCAAAAAGAAATTTTATCAGTAGTTTTATGTATTTTGAAATTTCAAGATGATTTAATAAATCAAAAGTTTTTACTAAGAATTGATTGTAAAGCTGCTAAAGATGTTCTACAAAAATATGTTAAAAATTTGGTTTCAAAATAGATTTTTGCCAGATGGCAATCTTTATTATCTTGTTTTGATTTCGACATAGAATTTATTAAAGGAGAGAATAATTCTCTTCCAGATTCTTTAACAAGAGAATTTCTACAAGGAATTTTACCTACAATACAATCATGAGTACCCGCGGAGGCTCTTCCTCTTGTGGAGGACGCAATAAAGACAAATCCATATTCTTGACCACTCCGGCTTAGACACCTAAGCAAAAATCTATAGTGAATAAGTCAATGAAGCCTATTGACTATGCTACAGATAGTCAAATTACAGCAATTAATCAGGTGAGGTCATCTGCCTCAAGGCATCTTCTTCACAAATACAGCCATCTTCTATTCAACCTATAGCCTCTTATTCCCAAGTGACTCAGTCATCCACTGAGTACTTTACAAAAGATTTTATGACTTATGTATGTCCATTAGAGAGAGAACATGAAAATACCCAGATAGAGCAAACTATTAAATCTATTTTCCCCACTCACCATATAGAAGGTATCTGGAATTTTCTTCCAGAAAATATGAAAAAGGATAGAAGATATTATGAGCTTATCCTTGTTGATACAGATTCTGCCCTTATAGAGCATAAAATAGACCTTGATACCCAACAGACTTTTACCCAAGCTTTTGTGAAAATCCATGTGCTATGTAACTTATATAGCATTCTTATATTTTTCAAAGAGTCAACTATGTCATATATTTAAGAACGGGGAGTAATATATAACTTAATTTCAATCCTTCAAATATTTCAAATGTATTTTAGAAAGATTATGTAATATATAATATATTCAAATAATTTATTTAGCTTCTTAATCTCCTTAAATTAGTTAATTAGTTATTATATGTAGCACTAGAGGTAGATAACTTTTTTTAATCTTTTTTAATTAAAACATTATGACATGGAAAAACATATGAGGTGGATGCCACATAAGGGTACCATCTATGTATAATCTAGTCAACAAAACAATGACCATTAGGTGAGCTAAAGGAGGGGTAATATTACCCCCTTAAGACTTCCAGACACCCATAACTTATTTGAGAAAACTTTCGACAAATATGCCCTTTAACCACTTTATATATATTCCCAAAGGCCCTTCCAGAATAAAATTTGTCGTCCTTGCATTACCCATACTAGCGTTTGTTTGAAGAGATTATGAAATAACAAGTCCCCCCCCTTTTTTTTGCCATAGAAAAGTTCATTTTATATTTACTATCACTAGTGTGTGTTTAAAGAGATTATGAAATAACAAGGGGCTACCAAACTTTAGATCAACTAGTTGTGAGAACTCTAGATTAACTGGTTGTGGGTTGTTTTAATTTAGTATGGTCTTTAGTTCAAATCCTATGTATACAAACTCGATAATTATTTGTAGGCAACGAGTTTAGGCAGCAAGTTTCCTTCATTTGGTGCCTACATTCTCCTATTGTAAGCCTACATTTACGCGAACCGGATTACTCAGTTGCTAATAGCATGTGTAGCATCTTAACGTCGATTCCAGACTTCTTATAGAAACTACCTTAAACTTATATTTGTCAAGGTTATTTTTCTGATAGAGTCATTTAAGCATGATTGTAACAGGATGATAAGAATAATAGACAGCATCAATGGATCAAATAAAAAACATGAAAAATGTATCCATCAAATGGAAATTACGGGGCTACCCCTCCATACAAGCGAAATTTCCCTCCACGAGGGGATCGATCTAGTTGGCCAGTCTTAAACATGGACAAAAGTAAAGTCTTCCTTGGCTGCTAGTATGTGTAGAAATATATATGTACCATCATACCATTCATTTATTATTTTCATTGGGGGTATCTTCAAGAGATAAATTTATTTTTTAGTGAAATTAATAAAATTAAATAAATCACGCAAGTTATTAAATTTTGAGGCATAGTTCACATAAGATTTAAATTTTCTTCGAAGTGACTTGATAAAAAATACCAGAAAAATAGAAAAATAGTTGGTAGTAAAATTTATATAACAAACTAGTATGTTGTTAGTATGGGATAGGATAGCCTTAACTCCTGATATGGAAACTACAGTTTTATTCCAAGTTTAACTTACAAACACAATCCTATACCACCTAAACACAAGCCCATTTATTTTTCAGGTATAATAGCATCTGATTGAAATTATAGGTCAAAACAGACAAAGAAGGTAAATTAAACCATGCTCTAGCAAATACCCAAATAATAAGTAGCAGACAATATTAACTAACTTTTGAATAACTTCACAGCTATCTTGCAGAGGAGGTAAACTTCAATGGTGGCAGCATCAATCTGCTTCTCTGTGAGTCCATCTTGTCCCCAGTTCTCCACCCACGCCCACAACGAATCCAATACACTAATATAGACGTTTTCATCTTCCGTTCCATCACCGAGTAGTGCACAACTCGCCAAATGCTCACTACAAAAGTCGCCACTGAAAGTATAAAAAGTCGCCGCTGAAGGTCTTTAGCGGCGACAAAAAGTCGCCGCCTATGTGACCGTCGCCAAAAGTTTTAGCGGTGACTTTTAGAGTCGCCACCGAAAGTACACTTTCCGTGGCGACATTTGTCGCCACTGAAAGCATGCCCATGTCGCCGCTAAAATAAAGCTTCAGTGGCGACAAAAGTCGCCACTGAAAGTAGCTTCAGCGGCGACTAAAATAGTCGCCGCTGAAAATATTAAATATATTTTTAATTTTTTTAAATGTTTTATAAATTGAAAATATCTAATATGATTATAAATATAAAAATGAATAATAAATAGATAAAATTTGTATTAAACAAAAAATATTTACACAATTCTAAACAATCATGGAATAAATTCAACTTCCTCGTCTAAGAGTACAAAAATTATCCAACTGAGCAAATCTCTTAAATTTCTTAACTATCTTGAACTATTGCCTGGCAAGAGTGGTGAGAGTAGACTGTGGTTGCAAAAGTTTGAGTGTCCCTGTGAGAGAACAAATTAAGGCATTAGTCAATAATCAATTAAAAAAACCAAAAACATTATATTATAGCAGAAAAAACATAAAGAATATAACTGCTATATATAAAATTATACTTACTATTCAAATCAACAAGAATAAATTAGACTTATTTATGGTTTACTACCTTAACAATTGAAATGCACAAGCATAAAGATAAGCAATGGTCACTAGTGTTCAGGGATGGATAACATGAAAAAAGAAATCTGATAATTACCAAAGACTATTAATTAAACCACACTACTAAGTCACATAACCATAAATTCAAACAAATCTTATTATAAATTGAAGTCAACTCAAACAATTACAATAATATCATCAAATAAAGGATAATCGTCTACTTCTTTTTCTTCCCAGATTCTGCAGCCGTGGTAGAATTAATTCAAACTTCAAGAAGCTGAGGTGAAATCCTAAATTAAAAGGTGTAAGTTGAATACTGTCAAACATGAAAATATAAGTCATACCTAACTCTGAAGCATTCATTCGAACATATAGATCTTGCCCCCCAGAATCATAATATCTAACATCAACTAGATCACCAAACCATAAGGCACAACCAGTACCTCCCCCTCTAACATCTGAATTAGTATAAGCCGTGCAAGAACAATTCTCCAAGCACTTTAGTCTGCATTGCTCAAGATTCATTGTCTTATCAGACCAAGATACATAACGGCAACAATTTTTGTAAAATCACCACAGCGAAATTCAGTTTTTTCCCAATAAAATTCAGCCACCAATGATGCTAGACCATACTACAATTCATTTCAAATGAATATCATATTTTCTTCAAAAAAAAACCCTAGAATGAAAGATCTTGCTCACTTGAATAAAGTGGACATGCTCCACTTCAAACTGGACTTATTCATAATCTTCAATACAGCTTGTGCCAATGTTTGTGTGCTTTGATTAGAAGCCAGCTCAAAGGAAATTTCTATTCCAACTCCAAAAGTATGCAACAAAGATATATGCCAACAACACATAATCCTTTTACTCAACATAAAACAGTTACAGAGAAAAAAACACAATACACTTTGAAGCTATATAAAATCTATCACTTAAGCTTCCAAACATGATCAAGATAAATTGCTTTTGGCAAGTAAATATATAAACACTACTTATGAAAGGAACATAAACTATAACTTTCATCAAACCTTGTTCTTCATCGTAATACACAAGGTTCATTTTCCTTCCTTTTGCTATTGCTTCTGCCTTCTTTTCTTTTCCTGAAACAAGGTAAAAAATGTGTACCTATAAATTTTTGATTGACCAAAATGGCATATGATACATTCCTGTACTTCAGTCACAACATTTGTTTAGAACCAAACAACAAAAATATAAGAAATCTGAGAAATCCATAATCTTGATCGAAATCTAAATTATTTTAATTCCTTCAACACCAAGAGTTGATTTAAATAGACCAGAACAATGTTTCTCAGCTACAGCAATAATATAAAATAGCCAGAGCATTAAATAACACTGTACAGCAAAAAAGGGTTGGTGTAAAACAATTACTAATAAAAGAGAACGTATACAATGTCAAAACAAAAACCATACTACATACAATTAAAACATAGTTTCGAACCATTTACTCTTTTTGTTCCCAATAGAAGCTGATTTGGGGCATAATTTAAGCGACTTCATGGCCCCTAGGATTATGTTGAGATGGTTTGAATGAGCGGGAAAGAGATAATGGTTTTTTTTGGCTGAAAGAGAAGTCAGGAAATAAGTGGAAACTGAAAACCAAAAAATAATGACCGGCAACATTTCAACCTTAACGAAAGAAAACACTTACCAAATGAGAAAGAGCTTAACGCTTTTTTGTGGCAAATGAATCATCGTAGGTTCCCGGTGCAGGAGTTATTAGATGTCTTTTTCTTTCCTTTCAGCAATCAAAATCAAAAACAGAAAAAAGGAAAGAAATCGGAATTAGCAGAATGCGTCGACATCAAAATCTGAAGTGAAATTAGATCTTGAATCAATTGATGGGCTGAAATCAACTGAAACAAGCTCAACAACAATCGTCAAAATTAGCAGAAAAGAAACAAATATACATAGATTAAAGATTCCCTACCTTCTAGAACAAAGAGTACAGATTAAAGATTAAAGATTAAAGGGAGGAAACAGAGGCGTCATTGGTTCTCGACATCAACGACTTCGAGTCTTCGACCTTGCCGAAGGATGGGTCGATGTGTGAGGCCTAAGGAGAGGAACGAAATCTGAAGTTTAGGGTTTGAAGATTAAGAGGTAAATGAAATGGAAAATATTTTATGGAGGGAATTGTAAAATGGAGGGAAGCGGCAGAATTTTTGGAGGGAGAATAACTTTTGCCTTTGTTATGTGAAAGGAATATCTTGTTAATGGTTTCTCTTAATTACCGTGATAGGGTGTTTCTTTTCTATCATGGTATAGGTAAATTTGTCTAAATTATCCTTATTGTGTTGTATCAAAGTCGTTTTAAATATTCGTGTTAGGTGATTTCTTATCTAACATGGATAACTGTGTTTGAACATTTATGATTTTAAATATCCATGTTAGTTTTATATTAGAAAATCTCTTTTCTAATATGGATATTCTCTGGATTAAGTCAATTCATTTTATAACCATGATAGGTCTTATTTGCGATTTAAACATTCTTTTTTCTATCATGGTTAGACTGTTAAATCTATAATATATAAATATAAATATTATGGAAAACCCTTTTTTAACTATGTTAGTCATTTTATATGTTATTTCCTTTCCTAACATAGTTAGTATTTAACAAATGAATTGATTTGACTCTGAGGGATTTTAAAGGATATTTATAATATAAATGTTATATGAAAAACGTTATTATCCATATTAGGCTCTTAGTTTTATTGAAATTCTTTTCTAACATGTATTACCTGTCTATAAGATTAAACTCTTTTCTAACTACGATAGGTTTTATTATTATTTTGGAAAGTTCTTTTCTGTCGTAGTTAGACCGTAATAATTGTTTGTAATGGTAACCATTATGGAAATTCTTTTTCTAACTGTGTTAGCTATTTTATCTAAGCAAGTTTCTTTTCTAACATAGTTAGCGTTTATATTATGAGTTAAGTTGATAAAGTGTACTTAAAAAGTGTATTTAGGAAGTAAATGTTACAGTTTTTCCCCACACATATAGATATAAAAACCAGCTATACACTTCTTAAATTAAAACCATAAGAATTATAAAGTTAATTTAAAAATTAAATAAAGTTGTTATTATAAAGTGGTATTATTTGGATATGTTCAATTGTTCATCACATATACTATTTTTCATGTTCAATAATGCTATTTGAATATTCATTATATATACATGATAGTTAATTTATAAAAAATGAAAAAAGACTTTCAGCGGCGACTCTTAAAAGTCGCCACTGAAAGTGGTACCTTCGGCGGCGACTATTGGTGTCGCCGCTGAAAGAGGTAACTTTCAGCGGCGACTCAAAGGTACCACTTTCAGTGGCGACTTTAAATGTCGCCGCCAAAGGTAGCACCTTCGGCGGCGACTTTTGGTGTCGCCGCTGAAAGAGGTCACTTTCAGCGGCGACTCAAAATGTCGCCGCCAAAGGTACTACTTTCAGCGGCGACTTTTAGTGGCTTTAAGTTGCAAGCAGGACGTGGAGGATAACGGAAAGGATACCCAATCACTATATCATATTTCTTATTCAGATGAGCAAGATCAACAACATTTCGTATCACTATTCCGTAATCACACTTGAGTTGGATAAGATCCTCTTTTATATGAATCCCCACGAAAGTAATGTTCTTTATTAGCAAGAAATGCCTCAGAAAATAATGTACCGACCTTGATGACTTGAAGTTGTCCAACTTCACCAGAAGGCATCCATGGCAGCTTCCCAGTTTCAGTAAAGAAGATCGTGGGTTGACTACATCATCAACCGTTGACCACTCCACGTCAAACCCAACAATAACCTTATCATCATAATATTTACTGCGTTTAAAATTCTGTGTCCATTGATAAAGGATTTGGTGAAGTTTTGAATCAGCTGCACACAATACCTGCGTTTCAATCTTGCAACCATCGGGCATCGTGTAGCTATGTTTCTCTACTGCCTCAGCATCATCCTGCGCCCCTACGGTATCGAGACCTGACATCCAGAATCTCTGTTCTAATTAGCTTCTTCTTCTTGATAGCGAATTCAGAATATTGATTTAACAAAATAAAAAGGTATTTATAGATGCATAAAATGACTTTTGAGTTCCAGTTATAAAAGCCATAATTAATGTATGCTATACATGAACGGATCACGTAACAATTTTGTATTTGAACCTCGTAGTTTTCACAACGCTTGGCGCATGATTTCATTTAATTCATCACCACACATTAATACGCACGTTGAATTTAGACATGGATATACTAACCAAAAATAACCCATCACATTTGTATATTGAAGTTAATTTGCATTTTCTTCGATGGAAAGATTATTTTGCATTTTGCTTGAAAGGCCTTTTTTCCTATTTCCTCTTTTGATAAATACAAAAAAAAAATGTGATGGGATATGCAAATAATGGTTAATGATTAAGAGTTTTGAATTTTTCATATATTTATCAATATTAAGGAATAATATCTAATTAATTTCGGTTGATTATTATATAGTATTATTAATTGTCATTAATTTGTAATTAATTTTAGTTTTTGTAGATTGTTCTATCATTAATTGATAGGGTTATATTATCAGTCATAAATAGAACTTCAACTTATTTGCTTTGTAAACCTCATAATTGAATTGAATAAAAATTGTTATTGGCCACTCCTTTCTTTCTCCTCCTTCTACTTCTATGTCCAAATTCCCCTCCTCCTTCTTGATATCTTCCCTAATCTAATTTCTCTCTACTCCCCCCCCCCCCCTCCCCAACCCTCCCTCCCTCCCTCCCTCCTCTCCCTTACCCTTTCCGGAAACGCTTCTTGCTTTCTAAAATTAAACAAAAATGCATTTGTTTTTATTTAAAATATTCAAAATTTGATGCTCTATTTTGAAGAAATAGAATAGAAAATAGAAAAAACATATTTCAATTCTTTATCTTAAAAGAAAATTTTAACTAATTCAAATTCATATTAAGCAATTAAATTAAATTGCGTAGACCGACATGGGGGAGGAACTCCTCATATTCCTTTCCCTCATCTTCTATTCTATTTCCTCTTAATAACCATTATATCATCAATTAAATGGTATAGATTTGACATGTTATTAATTGGTGATCAAAATTCTAAATTATAAAAAATTATATGCAAGTTCATTAATTTTAATATGAATAACTTAATACTATAATAAAGAACATACAATCAAGTATTTAACATAAAGCTAAAATTAGATCTAACATAGAGCTAAAATTAGATCATTCAATTGTTGATACCAACTGACATAGTGATTGATATGACCAAAAAGGATATTGATCGACTTAGCAATTTTATTATTGTATGACTCTACGTATCCTTGTATCCTTGCAATAGTGATCCATCACACTATTAGTGTTGTTAATGTTGGCCTGATCACCAGATCATAATCAGATAAAGGACGTTGATATGTGTGTGTATATATATTTTATGAGGAGGATGTTGATTTTTTAAGTCAGGTATAATTAGTAATCGACTATAGATAGAGAGACCCTATGATTCAGAAAAAAAAAATGATAGTCCCTCCGTTCCTATATATAAGAGCAAAAAATTTGAATGGTTTTGTTTATTTTTATAAGAGTCTATCCAAATTTGTCAAAGCATTTAATGAGTTTTTTCCTACTTTACCCATCATTATTCTCTCTATTTACATTCTCTTTCATACTCATTTATTAAACTATTATCATATTTCTCTTTCTTATATACTCAATCATAAATAAAGGTAAACTTGAGAAAACAAAATTATTTCAGGCACATTTATTTCTCTCAACCACTTCCTTAATACGTATGATTTCATCTCTTTGACTCTTATAATAAGGGATGGAGGGAGTACATTTTTACTTGGGGATACGTGACAAGGCTGGCCGATATAGTAATCATAACTTCATAAGAATTATACTTCTCATCTCTTAAATATTAGACATATTTCCCTAATTTATCAGATAAATAAACTTAAATAAATAAACTACTTACTCCTTCAGTCTCATAATATAAGGTCTAATTTTTTGAATGATCTTGTCCTCAAATATAAGGTCCTATTTGACTTTGTTTGAGTAATAAATGCGTTTTTTCCCATTTTACCCATGTATTAATTTTCCCACACATTCTCTTTCATCTTTTTTATAATTACCCTCTCTCTTACTCATTCATAAATAAGGGTACTTTTGGAAAAAATGATATATTTCCTACACATTTATTGTTTTTAACTAACTCTAAATAATATTTTAGGAACCCATAATTCGGTTAAAAAGACCTTATATATTGGGACAGAATGAGTATAATATATGTGAAATTATGTCTCTTAAATGTTTTTGTGTAATGATAACAAAGATAATTGGGCTTGTTTGGCTGGACTTTTTCCCCCCAAATAAGTCCTTATTTTCCATCAAAAGGACTTATTATGAAAAAAGCCTAATTTGATGTGTTTGGTTGGACTTATAAAAATAAGTTCTTATGGAAAAAAAAATAAGAACTTATGAAGGAAATAAGCACAAGTTGAAAAAAGTAACTTATTTTTAAAAATAAGAACTTATTTTGGTGGGGCCCACAAATTCTGACTTATTTTTCATCTTAACCTTACCATTCAAGAAGTCCATCCAAACATGTTTAAAAGTTCAATTGACTTATATATAAGTCATTTTTTTAACAACTCATCCAAACATAAAAGTCATTACACAATCTGACTTATTTTCAATCTGACTTATTTTCAAACTGACTTATAAATAAGTCAACTTTTCAGAATTCCATCCAAACACACCCAAATGAAGGTGAGATTGAAAAGCAGAATGATTCGAGTATGATTCGAGTGCGAATGAAATGAGAACTTCATACAATACCCACTTCCTAACCGGGTCATTTCACTTTTGCATGTGCGGCAAGAGTTCCTTAATACAAGAAATTAGATTGAAAAGCAGAATGATTCGAGTGCGAATGAAATGAGAACTTCATACAATACCCACTTCCTAACCGAGTCATTTCACTTTTGCATGTGCGGCAAGAGTTCGTTAATACAAGAAATTATTATTGGGCATCTGTAGCGCCCTGTGCTTAGGATAACGGAGTCCCTACCATTTTTTTTTACAATAGGATAATTTTAGAAAACTTTTTTAAAAGTAAATAGTCTTTGAAAACTAAAAAGGGTTTGTGAGTCGATTGTGCGTGTGAAAAGTGTTAAACACACCCATAGCACCCGTTGAAAAGAATAGTTACCCTAAGTTGAGTTACCTCTTAATTACCAAAAAAATTATTTACAGAAAATGAAACAAATTAATTACTTATAAAGATTGGTTAATATAACTTTTAGTCCCTGAACTTTCACTCAATTTTGGTTTTGGTCCATGAACTTTAAAATTTTTGGTTTTGGTCCTGAACTTTCGGTCAATTTTGGTTTTAGTCCCTGAACTTTCGGTCAATTTTGGTCTTGGTCCCTGAACTTTCTGTAATTTTGGTATTGGTCCCTCAACTTTATTTTTTTTTTGAAGTTTTTTAAAACTGAGGGACCAATACCAAAATTACTGAAAGTTCAGGGATCAAGACTAAAATTGACCGAAAGTTTAGGGACCAAAACCAAAAATTTCAAAGTTCAGGGACCAAAACCAAAATTGATCGAAAGTTCAGGGACCAAAACCAAAATTGAGTGAAAGTTCAGGGACCAAAAGTTATATTAACCCTATAAAGATTGGACAACCTAGAGCCTACGTACCCTTTAGAGGGATCAAAACCCATGTAGTTTGGGTAGAAATGCGTGTCATTTGGTTTGTGTCATCTTAGAAAAATATTCATTAAATTTATTTAAAAGGAGCACTACTACAGAAAATGCCTATAGCAGCACTTATTTTGGCCCTATAGCAGCGCTTATAAGCACTGCAATAGCCAGTGATGTTATAGGCTATTAAGCCTAACGCAGCGTTTGTTAAGCGCTGCGATAGGTGACCTAAAGCAGCGCTTAAGCGCTGCGATAGGTCACCTAAAGCAGCGCTTAAGCGCTGCGATAGGTCACCTAAAGCAGCGCTTAAGCGCTGCTATAGGTAATTTATTTTTTTAAAAAATAATACCTATAGCAGCGCTTATCTGAATAAGCGCTGCTATAGGTATTATTTTTTTTAAAAAAAAAAATTAATTTTTATCCCTGCATCAATTTAGAAACTACAGACATTTTCCCCTTCTCAGCCCAGAAAACGCACAGGAACAGGGGAGACAAGAATTAAATCCCAAAAATTCCCTAACCTCAAGAACACACATTCAATCCATTCCATAGTCTTAGAATTTCTAGAAATCACAAGCAATTAAACTTCAAAACAACAAATATCCGAAAATCCCAATTTTTGCTTCGGATGAACAGTGCCAGAGGAGGAATTTTGTGCAAAAATTGGTCCTATTCAACTTCCTTTCCCAAAATCGACACCCAAAACATCAAGAACAAGCCTCAAGCACCATTTCTATAATTTCAGAAACTTCAAAAACATCTCAGAAATTCGAATCATTTCTCCCCATCCACTCAAAAATCGCGGCGGAAAAGAGAAGAAACAAGAGAAGAAGGCTTACCTAAACTTGTTTCAAGCTTCTGCGAACGTTTTCCACCGTCAAACGCCGTCGATGGGGCCGATTCCGCCGCTGGAAGACAAAGAACAGAGAAGAGAGAATGAGAGTGTGTGTGCGTTGGTGAGAGAGGGAGCTTGTGTGTGTGTGTGTTGAGAGATAGAGAAAGGGAAATAAAAGAAGAGTTTTTGTGTATGTGTCATTGAGGAGGGAGGGTGGATGAAATTAGGGAGGGAAATAGGGGAAAATTGAGCGGGTGTTTAAAAATTGGTATTTTTAAATTTGGTTTTAGATATTTTTTAAATAAATTTAAATCACAGGGGCCTATAGCAGCGCTTAAGCGCTGCTATAGGCCCCTGTGATTTAAATTTTATTTAAAATTTGTTTTAGATAATTTTTTTAAAAAAAATTAAATCATAGGGGCCTATAGCAGCGCTTAGCTACTAAGCGCTGCTATAGGCCCCTGTGATTCAAATTTTATTTAAATAATATCAAAAACCAATTTTAAAAATACTAATTCATTTTAAAAAAATAAAGAAAATTTAAAAATACCTAATAGGCCTATATAGGCCCCTGTCATTTAAATTTTATTTAAAAAATATCTAAAACTAATTTTTAAAATAATAATTAATTTTAAAAAAGAAAACAAAATTTAAAAATACATATTTAGGCCTATAGTAGCGCTTAAGCACTGGTATAGGCCCCTGGGATTTAATTTTTATTTAAAAAAAATTATAAAAAAATTTTCCAATTATTTTTAAATTGTTTTAAATATTGTTTAACATAAAAAATAAACCCCAGGGGCCTATAGCAGCGCTTAAGCGCTGCTATAGGCTAAGCGCTGGTATAGGCCCCTGGGGTTGATTTTTTGTTGAAAAAAATATGTAAAATAATTTGTCAATTTTTTTTAAATCATAGGGGCCTATAGCAGCGCTTATCGACTAAGCGCTGCTATAGGCCCCTGTGATTTAAATTTTATTTAAATAATATCAAAAACCAATTTTAAAAATACTAATTCATTTTAAAAAAATAAAGAAAATTTAAAAATACTTAATAGGCCTATATAGGCCCCTGTCATTTAAATTTTATTTAAAAAATATCTAAAACTAATTTTTAAAATAATAATTAATTTTAAAAAAGAAAACAAAATTTAAAAATACATATTTAGGCCTATAGCAGCGCTTAAGCGCTGGTATATGCCCCTGGGATTTAATTTTTATTTAAAAAAATTGTAAAAAAATTTTTTAATTTTTTTAAATTGTTTTAAATATTTTTCAATACAAAAATTAAATCCCAGGGGCCTATACCAGCGCTTTTTTTAAGCGCTGGTATAGGCCCCTGGGATTTAATTTTTATCTAAAAAAATTGTAAAACAATTTTTCAATTTTTTTTAAATTGTTTTAAATATTTTTTAATATAAAAAATCAACCCCAGTGGCCTATACCAGCGCTTAAGCGCTGGTATAGGCCCCTAGGATTTAATTTTTATCTAAAAAAATTGTAAAACAATTTTTCAATTATTTTTAAATTATTTTAAATATTTTTTAATATAAAAAATAAATCCCAAGGGCCTATACCATCGCTTAAGCGCTGGTATAGGCCACTGGGGTTGATTTTTTGTTGAAACAAAATATGTAAAATAATTTGTCAATTTTTTTTAAATTGTTTAAAATATTTTTTAGTACAAAAATTAAATCCCAGGGGCCTATACCAGCGCTTAAGCGCTGGTATATGCCCCTGGGATTTAATTTTTATTTAAAAAAAATTGTATAACAATTTTTCAATTGTTTTAAATATTTTTTAATATAAAAAATAAATCCCAAGGGCCTATACCATCGCTTAAGCGCTGGTATAGGCCCCCGGGGTTTATTTTTTGTTGAATAAAATATGTAAAAAAATTTTCCAATATTTTTTAAATTGCTTTAAATATTTTTTAATATAAAAAATAAACCCCAGGGGCCTATACCAACGCTTAAGCGCTGATATAGGCCCCTGGGTTTTAATTTTGATTTAAAAAAATTGTAAAATAATTTGCCAATTTTTTTAAAATTGTTTTACATATTTTTTAAATTCCAGGGGGTCTATAGCAGCGCTTAAGCGCTGCTATATGCTTATACCTATACCAGCACTTTTATTTATAAGCGCTGGTATAGGTCATATTATACCTATCCCATCACTTACATTTTATAAGCGCTGCTATTGTTGCGCTGCAATAGGGTATTTCTGTAGTAGTGGAGATTTTTTATTGGTTTGTATTTTTTATTTTGTGAAATCAGTTATTGTTTATTTTTTATAAGAAAGGAATTTTGAAAAAAAAAACTTTTCTTGATCAACATTCCTGCAGATATTCCTATGATCTCACACGGAAGATTAATCATTTCTCCTAGTGGAGGTCCTATTTTATAAGGAAAACCAAAATCCCTTTGGTTTTCATTTATAAAATTAGGTCCAATTTTTTTATAACCCTCATCAATATACCTGCGTAGATTCCAATAATCTCACACAGCTTATCGATGAAACTAAATGTCTGCCAAGACTCTAAAAATCCCACATGACACATGTTAAAAAAAAGGATATAAGGATGCTGAGGAGATGAAAATAAGAAATCATATTAAATTTATTTGCCACATGATCAAATGTAACGGCAAGAATGGGAGGGAGAGGTATATCAATAAATGGTGATATGATTTATACATACGTTCTTGTTGCACCACAGATTAGACAAAAAAAAAAGAAATAAATATAATTATATGCTAACCTCTTATTCCTCTTGTGTTTGAAGAGAACTCAACTATTCAAACACAGCAATATTTATTTTCAGTTAGCATGTCATTATAAGTGAGTGAATATGTTCTTGCAATTCAATGGAAAGATAAGATATATATATATATATGTGTGTGTGTGTGTGTGTGTGATCATGCCAAAATTTAAGCTCAAGTGAGCGTGAATGAGTCATGAGAAAAACAAATAAAAAGAAAGGGGGAAGAAAACAAAAACAAGATAGATAAATTCAATCATTTTATGTTCTAACTCTCAAGCCATTCATGTTGAAAGCTTACATGTGTAGCAACACTACTATAAAAAGCCCATTTCTTGTCCCTAATTCACGTCACTCAATTATAAAACTGACATTGAAAAAAGCTTGGTGGCATTTTTGTAATTAAATATCATATTGAAGAAGAAACCACGTCACAATAATGGGAGAAATGTGACAAGATTTATAGCTGTGAGTAACCACGTCACATATTATAAATATGTGACGTGGTTTTCCTCAAGTTTTTAATTTTTTTTATAAGAAACCACGTCACATATAGAAAATATGTGACGTGGTTTGATAGTAAATATTCTTTTTTTTTAATTTTTAAGAAGCCACGTCTCATATAGAAAATATGTGACGTGGTTTGATAGAAAATAATCAGGTTTTCGAATTTTTTTTTTTAATTTTTAAGAAACCACGTCACATATATAAAATATGTGACGTGGTTTGATAGAAAATAATCAGGGATTTTTTTTTAATTTATAAGAAACCACGTCACATATAGAAAATATGTGACATGGTTTGATAGAAAATAATCAGGTTTTCTTTTTTTCTTTTTAATTTTTAAGAAGCCACGTCACATATAGAAAATATGTGACGTGGTTTGATAGAAAATAATCAGGTTTTTGAATTTTTTTTTTAATTTTTAAGAAACCACGTCACATATAGAAAATATGTGACGTGGTTTCTTGATAGAAAATAATCAGGGATTTTTTTTTAATTTTAAAGAAACCACGTCACATATTTTCTATATGTGACGTGGTTTCTTAAAAATTAAAAAAAAAATACAAAACCTGATTTAAGCCTCATCATCTTCATCGCCCAAATTTCATTTTGCCCGCGCCCAGAAACCTTCAGCTCCCTCCAAAAATTTGTCTCCCTCACCCCTCAGCTCTCTCCTCTCTCCCTCACCCCTCAGCTCTCTCCCTCAGCTTCGCCATCTGTGGTATTGAAGAAATTAAAAAAAAACCCCACAACTCGTCCTTCAGCTCTGTGAAGAAGCTTTCTCCCTCAGCTCCCTCCTTCAGCTCGTCCCCTCAGGTGCACAAAATGCGTGGTTATTTATGTTTTTTTGTTAGGAATTTTTTTTTCGGCCAGCGTTTGGGACTGCATTATGTTGCTATGTTTTGATTAATTTGTTTAGTTTATTAGTGCCCAGTTCGTCTCTGATTTCTTGTTGATTTTGGAATGCTGCCACATGGTTTCTTCCTTGCTCATTTTTCTGCCGTGCAATTCTTTGAATTGCTAGTTGTGATTTTCTGGGTTTAATCTAACAAGGTAAGGGGGAAAACAAATAGTACAAGTGTATAATGGTGTTTAGAAATGCTTTTTGATTGATATGTTTCTATATACATTATTTGGGTGATTATGCTGCAATATATTGATAAGAGGTGATGATGTTTAAATGTTAATTAGTGAAGTGTAAATCATTGATTAAATAATTAAGAACTAGTAAGAGAATGGTATGGCTTATGTTCTTAGGCTGAAAAGGGAATTAAAAGAATGGCTAATTTGATTTTGTCTAGAACTTTGGGTGATTAAGGTTTTATTGAGCTAAAACAAATATGGAGGTTAATGTGCTAAGAGATTTATTCAAAAGACATTGTTATTGGTAACTAAATTTGGATTAAAAAGTAATAGGCTTAAGTTTGAGAAATGATGTACATTTTGATTAGTGGAAATTTAGTGTTCGATTTGTGTTTTGTGAATTATGCTTGGAAATTTAGTCTTGATCAATGGTTTTGTAAAGAAAGGAGGTTGTGTTTCTAATTATTAGTTGTCTGAAATATGGAAGTAATTGATTTAATATTTCTAAGTGTTCACTACCTTATTCTTCTTAAACATTGATTCCGTGGTTTTGCATGTATGGTTTTAAATGTATGATTTTGAAGTCTAATTCTTTGGTTTGTTGATTATTGGTTGTGTCAAGTGAAGTGTAGAGAGGAGTATCAAAACCATTTAGCTCTTCTGTTGAATCTTGTTGGAGATTTTATTTCTAACCTTTTCCAATATATACAGGTAACTGTTCCAAATCAGAAATCGATTCTTCTAACCCATATCACCATAGGGGTAATCTTTGTCTTGCTAAGCCACCTAGAGGTATGTTATTGATTTTATCTCCTCCATTGAACAATAAGGAATATGACTATGCTCTTATATTCTTGTGACTACTATGATAATTTCCATTGACAACTTGTGTTTCTCTAATTTTACTTGGCTTGTTTGTGTTTGGTGGTGATTTTTGTGCCTGTGGCTTGTTACTCTGTTAAAGCTTTGTGTAAGCCATTGATCTGATTGTTGGTTTGCTCTATTCCCCTGAATTAATATGTGATTTCATTGGGATTTCTAGTTTCATTTTGGATTATCTTAGATTGTAAATGTAATTTTTGGATATCACACTTACAAGGGGAAACTTTGCGAAATTTTTTAAAAAATTTGCATGAAGTGAAGTTAAGTGTATGGCATGCCCATTTCTTCACAAGGTAGTGAGCTAAAATTGACTAATTTGTTGGATATATGGCATAGGTTTAATAGAATGGATCGTAGTTGGATGCATGCATTGAGAACCACTGAAGAGTATCAAATGGGGGTGGAAGAATTTATTAAATTTGCCAAAAGAAACGTGGCTAGTAAGAATGGCATGTATCATTGCCCTTGTGTGAAGTGTGCAAATGCTTATTGTAAGAGCGTTGATGATATAAGGGATCACCTTCTTTGTGATGGGATCAATCTCCGTTATAAGAAGTGGCTTTGGCATGGGGAATTGGGAAGTATCGTAGATGAGTGCACGTCACAAAATGTAGAAGCAGTGATGGATGATGTTTGTGATGATGGAATGGACGAGATGATCAATGACATTAGGGCTGAGTCATTTTCTGTGGTACATGAGTTTGAGAAGTTGCGGAGTGATGCAGAGACACCGTTATTCCCAGGGTGTACTAAGTATACTAGGTTGACCGGCGTGCTGAAATTGTTGAAAATAAAGACAGAAAATGGGTGGGCGGACACGGGTTTCTTGCAGTTGCTTGAAGTTTTGAGTGATATGTTCCCTGCCGACAATGTGCTTCCGAAGCGTATGTATGAGGCTAAAAAAGTTCTAAGCAAGATGGCGGTGGAGTATAAGAAGATACACGCTTGTCCTAATGATTGCGTGTTGTACAGGAATGAGTATGAAGGCCTAAAAGAGTGTCCTAAATGTGATACTCCGAGGTACAAGCCGAGAAAGGATGCCGTTGGTGATTATGATGGATCAAAGAAAGGGGTACCTTTGAAGGTAATATGGTACCTTCCAATTGTACCACGGTTTAAACGCTTGTTTGCAAATGAGGCAGAAGCAAAGAAACTGAGATGGCATTGTGATGAGAGAATCTCCGATGGAGATATCTCCGGCACCCTGCTGACTCTCCTCAATGGAAGAAAATTTATTCAATGTTTCCTGAATTTGGTGGTGAGCCGAGGAATCTTCGTCTTGGACTGTGTACGGATGGATTCAATCCTTTCAGGAGTCTCAGTAGCACACACAGTGCTTGGCCAATTTTGCTGGTCATTTACAACCTGCCTCCTTGGTTGTGCACGAAACGCAAATATATGATGATGTCTATGATGATTTCTGGGCCGAAACAGCCTGGGAACGATATCGATGTCTATCTTGCACCTTTGATTGAGGACTTGAAGATGTTGTGGGAGGAAGGCGTCGATGTGTATGATGCGTACAGGCAGGAGACATTCAAGTTGCGAGCTATGCTATTTACTACAATAAATGACTTCTCTGCATATGGCAATCTTTCTGGTTACAGTGTGAAGGGTTATATGGCATGTCCTATATGTGAGTTGGACACAAACTGCCACCAGCTTAAACATGAAAGAAAGACCGTTTACCTCGGTCACAGGAGGTTTCTTGATCGGTTTCATCCTTATCATAGACTAAAGAAGTGTTTTAATGGCTCATCTGAATATAGATCTGCCCCGACCCCCTTAACCGGGGAGGAAGTTTTCAGCCGTGTTAAGAATGTTAATGTGGTATTCGGTAAGAAACAGAAGAAGAAGACCGGTTCTGAGAAGATCATTTGGAAGAAGAGGTCAATCTTCTTTGATCTACCTTATTGGCGATTTCTGGATGTGAGGCACAGTATAGACGTGATGCATGTGGAGAAAAACGTCGGTGATAGTCTTGTTGGAACGTTGTTGCATATACAAGGGAAGACTAAGGACGGACTCAGTGCACGGTTAGACTTGGTTGAAATGGGTATAAGACAAGGTTACATCCTATAGTCAGTGAAAATGGAAAGAGGGCTTATATGGAACCTGCTACTCATACACTCTCTAAACAGGAGAAAAAAAGTCTTTGTGAGTGTTTACGTGAGATCAAGGTGCCGCAGGGTTATTCTTCTAATGTTAGTAGACTTGTGTCTATGAACGATTTGAAGTTGGTTGGAATGAAGTCGCATGATTACCATGTATTGATGCAACAATTCTTACCAATTGCTATAAGAGGCATTATGCAAGATGATGTGAGGATGACTATAACAAGACTGTGTATGTTTTTCAATGCGATTTGCAGCAAAGTCATCGACACTGAAAAGCTCGACGAGTTGGAAAATGAGGGTTACATTATATTGTGCCAATTAGAGATGTACTTTGCTACAGCCTTTTTCGATATTATGGTGCACTTGATTGTTCATTTGGTAAGGGAGATAAGGCTATGTGGCCCTGTTTATCTGAGATGGATGTACCCTTTCGAGCAATTCCTGAAAGTTTTGAAAGGGTATTCTAAGAACCCACATCGACTTGAGGCATCAATTGTTGAAAGATACTTAGTTGAGGAGGCAATGGATTTTTGCAAATCGTATCTAAAAGGGGTTGAGGAAATCCCCCGACATGAAGATGGGATCGGTAAGGGGGTACGGGGCGTTAAAGTGAAGACTATGTGCCGTGAAGAGGTGTTACAAGCACACCTGTACATATTGAATAATATGGAAGAAGTGCAGCCTTATTTGGACGAGCATAAGAGGATCCTGAAAGAAAAGAACCCGAAAAAGAGTGACATGCAGATTTCTAAAGAGCATAATAGGACATTTATTAGGTGGTTCAAGGAGTATGTTGAAAAGGAGACTGGTGCGCCGGATACAATAAGATGGTTAGCTGGAGGGCCTTGTTTTGAGGTTGTTACTTAGTGCTCTTTTGAAATAAATGGTTATTCCTTCTACACTAAGGCCCAGGACAATAATAGCACCATGCAAAACAGTGGCGTGATGGTGGTAGCCGAAGCGATGCACTTCTCCAGTTCGAAAGATAAAAACCCAAGATTGGCTTCCATGGCATATTATGGCATAATTGAAGAAATTTGGGAAGTTAGTTACACAAAGTTCAAAATTCCAATCTTCAAATACAAGTGGGTTAACAATAGCGCGGTTGTGATTGATCCCTATACTGGTATGATCTCAATTGATCTTCAGAAGGTTGGGTATAGAGATGAGCCTTTTATTTTAGCAAGTCACGCGAAACAGGTGTTCTATGTAACAGATCCCACAAATAAGCAATTGTCCATAGTCTTGCAAGGTAAAAAGCAAAAGGACCGTGCTCCCAATTTAGATCTAGATGAGATACAACCTTTAGGCGCAGGACCACCTGAACCAAGTGAATTTGAATTGGTAGATGATGATGACCAATTTGCCTCTAGAAATGATCATTGTGAGGGGATATGGGATAACATATAAAGTGAGAACCTTTTTGAATTACCATGTATTAATTCTTGTTAATGTTTTTGTTTTGGTTTTGTGAAGGTTGTGGAATTATGACTCATCACATCTTTGATATGTTAACAGGTACATGGCAGACGGTGATCACAATCAGCAATGGAACGATCCCCCTCGGAGAAAGGGAAGAGGTCCGACGAAGCTCAATGACGTTGTTGTCATTCAGGGGACAAATGTGCAGCCTATCCGTGTGGATTTTGACGATGACATGAATCCTATCGGGGAAGTTGGTGCGAATTTCGTTAGCTACGTCGGTTTTGTGGTGAGGAACCAGATAAGCATCTTGGTTAACGATTGGCGGAGAGTCAACAAAGACGTTAAGGATCAATGTTGGTCAGATATTTTGGTATGTTTTATCATTATACTTCTGTTTGTTCCTAATATGTATGTATTCTTATTTCCACTTAATTCAACTAATGTGTTCGTCATTTTTTTCAGCAAAACTTTGATGTCCCAAACACACAATTTTTCAAGGATTTTTGGTTGGGAGAAGGGCGCAAGATGTGGAAGAATTTCAAGAATCTCCTGACCAGAGAATACGTCTTTGGAGACAAGCAGGGTCAAGATCCGGGTCAGAGCTATCCCAATATTGACCCAGACACTTGGAAGCAGTTTGTTGCATCACGACTAGATGAAAAGTTCAAGGTCTGAATATTTCATAAATAGCTTTTTAACTTTGGTTAAAAATTGCACTGTTAACACATTATATTAGTTAACTAACTTAGTCTTAGTTTCACAGGAGGAGAGCGAAAAACAAAAGAAGCGACAAGCGAAGAATATCTATAAGCACACGATGTCTCGGGGTGGTTACAAGTGGCTAGAGAAAAAGTTGACCCAGAAACAAATTGCAGAAATAGATGAAGCGGCACGGTCCGATCCTACCTTTGTTGTAGAGCCTCTGCCGCCCTTCCCACGTCATACGAAATGGGCTGAGGGAAGGAAGAATAAAGAAGGAAAATTTGTGACTCCGGAGGTTGAGAAAGTTGCACAGAGGATTGTAAGTATTTTACTTGGTTGTTTATGCATTTAACTTGTGGTTTTGTAGCACATTGCAAATTATGATTTTGTTGGGTCATTACAGGAAGAACTTGAGGAGCAAGCCACCCAAGGGTCCTTCACACCTTCTGGGATGATGGACATCCTTGCCACGGCAATTGGGAAGCTCGACCACCATGGTCGAGTTATCGGGGAGCCGAGGAATGTAGGGCTGACCAAGTATTTCGGTCGCAAACCCCGATCTTACGCCCGTAGAGAATCCACTGAGAAGATTGTGGCCAGGGCTCGGGCGGAGATGAAGGCCGAGTTCTAGGAACAGTTGGATGCACATATCCAGCAGCTTAATGGGCAAATGGCGGAGCAGATCCGGATGCAGGTTGAGGCACAGGTCCGAGCATATACCGTACAGCTCAGACTCACGTCGAATTCTTTTGGACAAAATAATCAGGTTTGATCATCTACTAAATATGTTGATTTCCATATTCCGGGTTCATTAATTATAGTCTTACTCTGTATATTTTCATCCCTTGCAGGAGTCTCTCAGTACCGCCGGTCCAAGCGGCAAAGATAGCTGCAATCAGCCTGGACAGTTAGGATCAATTCATGAGGACGACTCACATCCTACACCAGAAAACAACCCTGACTATGGAGAGGAGTGTTATCTCCATCTCGATTTCCCTCGCCTGCGCGAGGTAGCCAAAACTCGCCAGTTCCCAAATGCCTCCCTCATACATAATTTTCCTATTAATGAGGACCAAGTGAAGGTGTCCATTACAGCTATCCAGAGCAATGAGGCGGGGGTAGATGTACCCTTTCCCGATCATGAAGTCACCAAACTAGGTGAGGCGGTCGGGGCATTCATCTTGTGGCCTAGATATCTTGTACACAAGAGCCCGCAAAAGAGGCCGGACCCGCCGGTTGATGTGGTATGTACACTTAAGTTTTGAGACTGCTTGTTTGATATTTTTCTGGTTTAGGCATAACATAACAATGATTTTTTTCATCGCCCTGCAGATCTTTTCAGACGAATATCCTTCTCTCCAGCTCCTACGGGAGATGCAGCCAAATTTGGAGTCTGTGCCCTTTACAATGCTTCCAGGAGTAGTCAGTCCAGATCGTACATACAAATTTTTGCTTGACAATTCCCAAGATATCAGGGAGTTTTTGCTGCTGCAGGAAATTGACCTTGGATGGCTTGAGTTAGCGACTATGTAATAAATGACCGTTACTTTTTATGTCTCAGCAGTATTTCTTATTAAATCCCTTTTTGATTTCAACTTGTCTATGATATATAGGTACTTCCACAGCTTGTGTCACAGATTAGGCAGGGGACAATACAGATTCTTCAGTCCAATGGCATTAGTGATGAGGGATAATTTCAATACCCCGGCGGATAAAAGGAATTATGATGACAACATGCAGGCATACGTCAACCATCAAATTGAACCGGGGAATTATCTATTTTGCACCTATTCTTGAAGAGTAAGTTTGATTGTTTCATTTTGCCAACTTTTCATCATTATACACATTTGTAAATGTTATGATTATTTTTAATGTCTTTCAATAAGCACTGGGCACTAGCTGTCGTTTGCCCTAGGGATCATTGTCTGGTTTGGTTTGACTCGTTGAGGCGTAATATAACCCCCTATCATAGAACTCTCCTATCGATGTGAGTAGTGTTAATATCTTTATTATATACTAGTGTCCCAAATAAATTAGTCCCATATATATGTACTAATTTTGGTTCCATTTTAGGGGTATATCTCAGTGGCATTCAATGGAAAAAATTGGTCAAGAACATCAAGATGTCGTGCTACAAAGACCTAGAGTAAGTACTTTTGATTTAAATTCTTTCAATGTTAGTCAATTAAGATTTATTAAATTGATTGCTATTAATTTATACCGTTTCTTGTGATTGAAGTGCCCTAGGCAACCGACCAATAAGGAGTGTGGATATTACGTCATGAAATATATTTATGACATTATTATTAGTGAACGAACCGGATCATTCTCACAGGTATAAGTTAAATTCTTGTATGATTGATATAATTAATACATAAATATATAATGTTTTATATAATTTCTTTGCATTGATCATCACATCTTTATTGTTGCAGTTTTATGATACCAACACATTTACAGATGAAGATCTTGATTCAATTTGTGAGAATGTTGCTGAATTTTTGCTTTCGGAATTGGTTAGTAGAGATGATTGATCATTGTACAAAATACTAAATTGTACGTGTAACACTAATGGTTAATTTGTGAAGTAGTAGTAAACACAAGTTATATATGGTTAGTATGATTGATTACTTATATGTTAGCTTGGTTGATTGCTATTTGTGGTGAATCTGTTTTCTGAGACAGCAAAAACAAGAAAAAGAAAATGGGATCAAACGAAAATATTAAAATTTAATTTTTTTAAAAAAATAATCCATGTCACATGTTTAGAAACATGTGACATGAAATATGCGGGCAAGAAACCATGTCACTTATTAGCCAAATAAGTGATGTGGTTTCTCCAAAACCACGTCACATATAACCAAAAATGTGACGTGGTTTATAAGAAATCATGTCACTTATTTGGCTAATAAGTGACGTGGTTTCTCCACGCCACATTCCACGTCATATGTTTTCTAAACATGTGACGTGAAATCTCAGCCATTTAATAAAAAAAATTATTCAGGGACTTAACTACATCGCTTGTTTCATAAGTTGTGACGTGGAAAATATAACTTTCCACGTCCCCTATTTTAAGTGACGTAAAATCTCCATTTTTTCTAAGTCACTACTTTTTATGTCACATAAAAAAGTTGATAGCATACAGAGAGATGTCCAATATAGACTTCACAAGAGCCAAAAATCTGTCCAAAGTGTTCAACAAAGTTATTACTTAGAAACGCTTACATTGAGGACGACATGGATTATTGCTTGGGTGGTGACATGGATGACTACATGTGTGGAATTAAACGTGATGCATGGTAGGGCACCCCCAAAGCCACCATGGCATGGAGGAGTCCAATGGAGCTTTAAAATGTCAAATTTGGGCCCAAATGTAGTGTGCAATAGATTATGGGAGTTCCAGAATGATATTACACCATATTCAAGCCCAAATGGGTGTCTTAATGGCCCATACATTTTCATGAACGAAAATATTAAGAGGAAGACCCATTTGGACAATTCACGAAGCATCTAGAAGCCCTCCTATTGCATGAAATCTGATTGCATTTAAGTTTCTTATTTCATTTCATTAAAATAAGGCCATTTGATCAATGATTATTCTAGAAGCCTTTTCATATCTTCCTATTATAGCTAGCTGACTTTTTCTTCAAGAATGAGCCATTTCTTTGTATGGAATGGTGCCATTCAAAATGTCCATCAACATTAATGCACCATTCATGTCTTAGGTTTTTCCTTTCATTCTAAAGTATTCCATTGTTGCCTATATAAAGGCTTGCTTTGTACTGAAATTTTAAGACTTGAATGAATTGAGACTCTTGTTTCTCTTGTGTGAGCTTTGCTTGTATCTTTGTATTCTCTTGAGAATACTTGACTGTATCAAGGACTGATCATCCTTGTGGTGTCTTTGTGGGCTAGGGTTGTAAGAGACGGGTACTCTTCCTCCCATCGATCATCGGTTCCGTGTTATCTTTATCTCGTCTTTATACTTGTCTTCTAGCCGATCCGCTCCCCATAATACATCAAAAGTGATATGAAAACCCCGAAATAACAGACATAGAATCCCCTTTCTGTAGTAGTGCAATAACCATAGGATGAAGGCTTTCCTTGGATAATATCAATGAGCAGATTGAAGAAGAAGAAAAACTATATCAAGAAAATGGATCTCCACTTTTTCTAAAGAAAACATGATAGAAAGACAGCTTTTTCCTTTCATTGTCCCCCTCTCTCAATACTTTTCTGCCTCCTAAAAAATTCTCCTTCTTTAGATTGTTCTCTTACTCTTCTTTATACAGGCATCACTAGGGTTTTTATTATAAATCTATTTTTTCAATTTTTGTTTTTTAATTTCTTATTATTTTTCTTTTAATAACATTTCCTATTCTTACACTTAAATGCCAATTTTTTTTTATAATTTTTGCTTTTATTTTTTATTACTTTTTTAACCATCATTCACCCACAAATCATCTTTAATGGTTCATAATCACCTTTAATTTTAATTTTCAAATTTGACTTTTGCAATTTCACCCCAACAATCAGCATTAATGACACCTAATCATAATCAATCAATGAATTTTTGAATTTTTTTGTAATAATAATTAAAGTGTCATAATAAGTGGGGATTCTTTGAAACTCTTATAAGGAAGATTTTTCTTATTTTTATTTTTATAGTTTTTTTCATATTTTGTAGGCCCAGACAGACTCTCGAAGAATCCAGAGGACCATTGTATAAGATATGTGATATTCAACATCCAAGTAGGCATATGTGAAAGAAAATAATTTAAAAGGACAAGTAATTAAATTATTTTGTTTTTACATAAATTTATAATTTTTGAAAAAAGTCATTTTTGTATGCACTATTATTAGAAAGATTTGATATATTGTTTAGATATTTTGAATCATATTTTGTATGCTTTATGTTTTATGATATTATTTAAGATATATGACGCCGATAGGAACATAAATGATATTATTAAATATCTTTTAATTTAATCTATTTTTCTTTTGCCATCACTTTTAATTTTATCTTTGGTACCTTATCCCCAACGATATCTTAAGAAATATTTTTTTAAAATCATTAGAGTTTATAAAGGACCAGAAATTTCGTGAAGAGCAAGTTGTATTTAGTTATATATGGGAAGGTCAAAAATGAGAATTTCTTAAAAAAATGTCTTTAATTAATTACTTGTATTTTTATTCTTGATAGAATAATACGATTAGATTGAAAAAAAAATATGCTTGTGTATCGAGAGGGTAGCTGGTGTGGAGAATATATATCTCACCCACAATATCGCATGTTTGAAACTCAGTACCAGATTCAGAGGGAGGGAGGGAGATCACAGATTAATATGTATATATATATATATATATGCTTGTGTCTTTTTAGTTTTTATAGTTAAGGACATGTTTCTCTAGAATTTTAGTTAATGAAATTAACTTTTAACTTTTCATTTTTTTAGTACACTTCCTACTTTTCAGTCTTTTTATCATGATTTCCGGATCAATATGGGTCAAAACTCAGAACATATAGTAGGAAAAGTAATATAAAATTATTATAACAAATAATTAATTAAATAAATTGCTTAATTTACATGGATTTGTTAAGTTATTTTCAGAAAAAAGGTAATAAATCATTTAAATTTACGAAGTTATTAATTTAACTTTTTTAAGTAGAAGTTAGAACATATCGTGGAGATACTCTTGGAACGATTGTAGCATGTAATCTTCTGTAATATGAAGCCATAATCTTGTACAGCACAATTTTAAGCTATGGTCAACTTCTTCTATAAAATCTTGTAATACCCGTCCCTTAATACATATACAAATGACATTTGTCAGATTCCTTTCACCTCCTATAAAAAATACTATTTATTATTTTCCCATTAGCACGTATTTAATAAACCAAAACTCATATGTAATTTAATACTTGACCGATAGAGTATGTCAAATAGTTGAGATACATTATATTCCTTAATTGATTATACTATCTATCAAATTTATATTACATTATAAAAACACTATTTTTTCAATTTGTATATTTAAAATATAATTTTATTCAAACCCGCATTTTAGGGCTTTATCATCTTATTTTAATATAATTAGTTATTATGAGATATTATTAATTTGAGTATTAATAGGCCAATAAATGATATTTCAAATTTTTAAAATATAAATAATTAATCATTATAAAAAATTATTAATTAGAATATTAATATGCTTTTCGTGTATCTCTCCTGGGAAAATTCTAGTTTGTTTCTAAACTTTAAATCAACCGCAAACATTTATTCTTTACCCTTTCTCAATCAACTATAGTCTTCCTCAACTTTTGCCTCGGTATTTCATTCGTGTTTCCTACTTTTCTTTGACTTTTTCACTTTATTTCTATTTTTCTTTCATTTTTTATTTATCCTCTTTTACTTTTAACATTGTTCTTCCACATCGTTTTCATCTGATTAATTATTCTTCTCCTGCAACAAAAAAACCGGTCAATCTATCCAACTGGTGGTTTGTTCGGGGTATCAAACCGGTTTTTGCTGGGTTGATGCTCCCTTCCGTTCAAGTCAAAAATCAGACCAGACTAGAGTCTGCTTCGTGCCGGTGATCCAGTTGAACCGGATACATAAAGAAAAAGGAAAACCCTAGTAAATGAGACATGATCATCACTAGAAGGTAGAGAGAAATATTGGAGAGAATATATTATATATGTGTATATATTATTAATATTTCTTCTAATAATTATATAAAAAAAAATTGACTCTTCCAACAATAACTGTATAAATAAGCCAAACGAGCATAAACTAATAGATTAACCGAAAATCTTAACAAAATCTAATGTAAGCTAATATTTATTCTTAAATATCTCAACAAACATCGTCATCTAAGTAACCTATCAGCTATAATGAAGATGAGATAAGCCTCAATAGTAGCAACCTTAATCTGCTCCTCTGTAAGCCCATCACGTCCCTAGTTCTCCACCCAAACACACAAATCCTCATACCAGCCTCATCTCATTCCAGATGGAGACAAATCACTCACCACACTCTTCAAATTAAAAACATGACGAACTTTAATATCAGACGGCACATGAGCATAGTTCACACCGCGAGACACCACCAAATCTTTGAGATGAGCAAGGTCAACAACATTTCGTATCACTAATCCATAATCACTCTTGAGTTTGATTACATCCTCATTTATATGAATCCCCACAAAAGTAATGTTCTTATTGAGCAAGAATTGCCTCAGAGAATAATGCACCGATCCCATCAGCTTCACTAGAAGGCAACCATATTTGCTTCCCGATTTCAGCAAAGAAGCTCGAGGGTTGACTTCATTGTCACCCGTTGACCACTCCACGTCAAAACGAACGAAAGGCATTTGATAACTTTCAAGATTTAGCATTTTCTTTGTCCAGAGACTAAGGATTCGATGAAGACTTGAATCGGCGGCGGACATTACCTGCATTGTAACATGGCGACCATCGGGCATCGTGTAGCCACTTTGATCTCCGGCCGTAGCGGCATCATGCAGCGCCTCCACACGCGGAGGAGGAGGATCGAGGCCAAACAACAAATCCATCATTATTAATGTATGTGATAATAAGATGTTTTTATCTAAATGTATTTGTAGATACCTAAAGTGACTTCTAGATTCCACTTATAAAACCCGCCCCGCCATTCATTGATTAATACTCCTCTGGTCCTATTTATAGGGCAGAGAGAGAAGATTTTATTTGATCCTATATATAAGTTGTAACAATTACTACCTAATTATACTTTTAAAGATATTTTAAATTACCATCGACCCCAACTAAATCATCTGTTGACTAACTATGTTAGAAAAAGAAGTTTACTCAGACAACACACTAACATAGTTAGAAAAAAAAAGGATTCATCTTATTTTAAATGACTAACATAGTTAGAAAACAATTTTCATAAATATTTTTAATAAAACAGTTTCCGTAGTCTAACTATGATAGAAAAGGAACTTCCAAAATAATAATGAGCCTATCATAGTTAGAAAAGAATTTAACATTATAAAAGTAACTCATGTTTGAAAATAACTTAACTAATTGGAATAAGCTAACATGGATAATAAAAACAACACTTATAAATCAAATATATCCATGTTAGAAAAAGAACTTTCTAAAATTATGAAGCTAACATGGATATTTAAAATCACACATACTTATAAAATAGTTAATCCATGTTAGATAAGGATTTGCCTAACATGGATATTTAAAACAACCTAATTACAATGCAGTAGGACTAATTCAAATAAGTGCACCTATACAATGATATAAAAGGAAATTGCAAATCAAATCTAAGAGACAATAATGCTAAATCAAAGCGGAAGCATAAAAAATGCATGAGCCTAAGTGTGGCAATAACCTCTGTCCTAACGGCCCAGAGGAACTCACTATATCAGTGAGAAGCTCCCGGATCCTTCCTTTGACTGGCTACTCCGTGACTCGGACCTGCGAAAGTGAGATAAAAGTGGGGTAGACCCAGGTAACCACTAACTACTCACCTACGTGCGGTGTGTGCTAGCAAGGTGTTCAGTGGAGTATTAATATATATAGGATTAAATCATATGACAAATACCAAATAAATGCATAATAATATCCAATATCCCTTTCCAAACCTTCTCAATCATCAATCAGTATGCAATAGTTTCTCAAATGTCATTCACATAAAATAATACCAAAATCATAAATCACAGTGTATCACAAAAACCACCGGTATCATATTACGGTCCAGTAGGGACTCACAACCCTCGCCTGAGACCGGGGGCGTTCTCCCCATTATCGTCTTTATTTTCTATTAGTCCTTGTGGGCCAACAAGGAACCTCATCGCGCAATGGCATTTTATTTAATTGACCGGTATTACATACACAATCACCACAATCAGATCACAACTGTATGCAGCACCAACAAATATAAGGCACAAGGCCCATCCAGTAATTCTTTAAAATCTAATAATGCAATAACTTTTAATGTATAATATCGTTCCAAACATGACAATACACATCTTCATGCTAGTTCAAAATACATACTCCACTAAACAGTTCATATTATAAAATAAGCTTTCAAAATTCATGTTCATCGAGACTATAGCCAATCACAAAATTATAAGTTTCAAATACTCACTAATCCACACACACACATGCAAACAAGCAGAAGTAGTTACCTGGTAGCCTGCACAGATTTCACAACAGCGCAGCCCAGTGCTATTTTAGGAAGACTCAAACTCTACATATCAACACACAAGCAATTACTATCTACTAATACAAAACACAATTTCACAATTCAAACTCTCTATCACCTATTCTCAACTCCTGCCTATATCCTTTACAATTTAATTCCAATAGACTCAAGCCTATAAGATAACCCAATTTTCCCAAATCAATTCATACACCAAACCTAACCCATTCAACGTCACCAACACTATCGTTGAGTTTAAATGATCTCTTAATTTCCATAATTTCAACTCAAATACACCAACTCATTGATTTCTCCGATTAAATCAAGCTTAAAGCTACTCAGATCAAGAAAAATCACCCATAAAGATCAAATCTATCCCGATTAATTCCTTTAACACCTTTAATCTACCTAAATAACCCAAACGATAAACCATAATCCATTACTCAAGCAGTAAATCTTCGAAATCTTTCATGAATTCTAAGTTTTTCAATTACAAAAATTATTTTAAATTCTCAAATCGCCCAATAAACAAATTTAAACCCATAAAATCAATCTGCTAATTCATCTTAACAAATCCATGGTCACTTGTTATCAAAACTCAACCCCTACTTAATCCCTGAGCCCCAATATTTTGCTCTAATAATCCTAATATCACTGTCATTAGAAAGATAAAATTGCAAATAAAAACTTTCATGAAAGATGCTAAGTCAGAAGAAGTGATTTTCGTTACCTAAATTATCTATAAACCTCGCCTGAATCAGATCAATAGCCACGACGCTGTTCAACGAGGAGAAGAAGACGAAATAATGCACTTCAGCGCCGCATACGAGAAGCCTAATCACTATTGGGGTATATGTCATATATATAACGTGCGGGGCCCGTTATTATTTTATTATTATTATCATTATAATTTTATTTTCTATTTATTGATTTACTATATTATATATATATATAAAACACGCATCCTTTCAAACTAAATTTTAATATTAATTTGGTATCCCACCTAGTCTTACTGTATATATGTATTTAATATATATATATACACATATTTATTTAACAAACTAGAACACTCAATTATAATTAATTTAGTAACTCTGCTAAAATTTAAATAATTACTTATGCTTTGGTCTTTATCTAAATATATATATACATTATTTCATAAGGGCAAGAATGTCTTCTAACTTATCTATTTTCATATTTCATTTAAATTATTAACACAAGCTCCTAATTATCTTCATCCTTCTTATTCTGTGAAATAAATCCTTATTAATAAATCTTAATTCAAATAGAAATTTCCCTTTCACCTAAATCTCTCCAACTAACCTCCTTAAAATCCTCATATTCAATTTAAATCCTCTTATCCAAATTAAACCTCAAATCCAAATTAAATCCTGAATATCAATTTAAATTTCAAAAGTTTAAATGATATCCTTTAATTCAATTAAATAATTAATTATGTTTCTTAAATTAAGGAAAAATACTAAACCTAGAAGTTCCTAACAAGCCTCAATTTAAATAAGATAGCCATAATTTCTAAAAATAATTATTAAAATCCTAAATAAAATCATTAAACCTTGAATTAATTTTTCAGGATGTTACATAAGTCACCTCATTAAATATTTAGTGTGAATGTACAAGTTTACTCTTCATTTATTATGTGTTGACTTTATTTTTATGTGGTATAGTGGATATTTAATATGGGTAAAGTTGTAAATTTGTTGGATTTTAGTGGAAAGTTAATGAGTTTTAAGGTTTTCTTTGATCTGTGTAAAATATGGTGGAAGTGACTTATAAATAGGATCAAATGAGTATATAGATTCTTAGTATAAGGTCCAATTATGGTTGGTCATGGGCAGGCTGGGCATCGCATGATCCCAACCTAAAGAATGAATGGACCACGGTCCAGTCTTGCTCGTGCCTTTTTGGGCTGAGTATGGGCACAAGTGGTGGCACCATACACATATTATCAAATATGGGAGGAAAAAGCTCTCATTAAAATATGAAAAACAATATTTTAAACATAACAAATGTTCAATAATTTCATGATTTGGAATATTCAAAAAGAAAAAAAAATATAAATACTAATGGTCCACATAATTTCATGATCAAACACAGAACAACACATTTTAACATAATATCCTCACTAGAGCTAAAATTAAATAGCATCAAGTCATCCATAATCCATTAAAAACAAAGAAACAAAAAGACAATATTGACATAATAATATGTGGACATATTTATACACACACACACATATATATATATACATGTATATGTATAAATAAAATTACATGTATTTTTTGGGTATGGCAGTATAGGTGAAAATGCCAATATGTCATCGGGCCATTATTTTGGGCCGAGCATGACAGTATTTTATTGGCTTGCACAGGGTTGTGGGCTATAGGCTATATGAGTCCAGTTAACCAATTTAGGGATTAATTAAGCTAAATATATTACTTAATTATATCACAATCATACGTTACATGATTTTTGTAATAAATTTATGAGTATGATTATATTATGTATCAGTTTATAATTTAGGTTATTAGTTTAGAGAAAAATAATAAATATAAAATAAAATCTATATTTATGACTTGTCCACCGTTTAGCATATCCACAAACGTACGGGTCGTCAAAAGTAATATAGAAAAATTGTTGTTCTAACAGGGTTCAAGGAAAAAGTGGATTAACCATTACAATTATACTATCAATTATGTTGAGTGAAATTTTTGTAATTTGAAATTCAAAATTACCTAAAATGAAAATAGCTTGACAAAATCTAATTAAATTGAAATTTTGATTTAAGACAAGAAGAGTTTATGATCATTTATCCACTATGTATTTCATGATACTTAATTGTTCTTTCCTTAATGATAATTAATAACCACTATGTTCTTGTTTGAAGTCTTTTTTATTTGAATAGCTATATCAAGTTTACTCAAATCTTAATTAAACATTAATATGCATGATTTATTACTACATATTATTGTTAGTTAATCTTTATAAATAAGTCACTTCAATTTCACAAAAAGTTTGGTTAGTTAATATCTTAAATTCTCACCAACAAACCCTCAATTTCAACTTAGAATTTTAACACGAGCTTGAATTTCACCTAGTTCTTTGGTTAATTATACTCTCTCAAGCCACTAATTAGGCAAATAAACTAAGTGTTGGCCATCCACTCAGATTCGTTAAGCTCCGGTTAAATCTACAACATAATACTTGTTAAAGATCAAAAGAGAAGAGGTTTAAACATCAATCCTTACAAAGCTTCAAAATAGTCCTAATACAAATTAACTAGCTACTCATAACTACAATAAAATCACAAAAAATATCCCATGAGCAACCACCAAAAAGTCCAGAGCTCAGAATCATAATGGAAAGAGATAGAAATTAAGGAAAGAGAGCACTGATACAAATCATCTTCAACCTTGGAAGAAGCACATTGTCTCCTTTCCCTATGTGAAACAATCCAGCGACGCCTCGGGTCCTCTGTTCAATCGGCTTTACAGCCGTCTCATCCTCCTGTTGAATTGATGAAGCAAGCACCCATGACGCCTTTCTCTCAGCGCCTCTGGTTTTCTTTTGGCTTTCGAATAAGATGGTGAACGATGATTTGAGGATGATGAACAGTTGCTGTTTCTCCTTTTATCACGTGATCACTACAAAAAAACAGTGAATTAGCTATGGAATTTAGTAACGGAATTCCGTTGGTAAAGACAATATTCCGTGGCTAAATGAGAGATTCCTTGACTGATTTTTTTAGCAATGGCCTATTTTACGACGGATTCCGTGGCTAATTCACTGGTTTTTTTTTGTAGTGGACCCCTTTTCTTTTACGTGGCTTCAGGTCTTGTTATTCAATTCAAAACACCGCATATGTGCTTGCATAAAGAAAAGATACAAAAAATAATAAAAACAACAATAACAACAACAACAACAATAAATATTTTCTTTTTTCTTAATTTAAACTATTGCTCATTCTTTTAATATTTTATCTAAGCTGAAAAAAAAAATTTCTTGTAGTTTTAAAACTAAATTATTTATTAAAAAAAATCCCCAAATCATGCATCAAATTGATATCTTATCAAAATATTAAACTAATCCCTTCAATTTACCATCAATGACTTTCCAAATATATCAAAGGATTAAAGGGCATTTTTGCCCTGGAAGTTTTCTCAGAGAATCTATAGGTGTCTAGAAGTTTTCAATAGGGCAATGTTACCCTGGAAGTTTAAGAAACAGGGCAATGTTACCCCTCCGTTAACATACCTAACTGTCAATTGTTTGTTGACTAAACTATGCAAATTTGCCTTGAAAGTTTTCGCTCCAAGTTATTTCGTCTTGGAAGTTTTTTTGGATTCAAAATTGCATCGGAAGTTTCAAACCAGGGCAATTTTGAACCTAGAAAACTTCCAGGATTTTTTATCTATTGAGCAAAAACTTTTAAGACAAATTTGCACCTTAACCCAAGAAGGATGAGGTGGATGACACATAGGCGCGCCACCTCAGCATAATTTGATCAACAAACCGTTACCGTTAGGCATGTTGATGGAGGGGCAACATTGCCCCATTTCTTAAACTTCTGAGGCAACATTACCCTGTTGAAGACTTCCAGACACCCATAGCTTCTCTGAGAAAACTTCCGAGGCAAAAATGGCCTTTAGCCCTATATCAAAATATATATCAAATCTAACATAAAAAATGGGAGTCATCAATTTAATATAAAATTCCGCATTAAGTAATTTAAGATGGGAGGTAGTACACATAATACACGAATTAATCACGTAGTAAAAGGCAAAAAACAAAGAATCAGTCACGTAGTTGCATAAGATGAACCTCTTAGTTTTCACAAGATGAATGAATGCATCTATTTATTTAATACTCCTTTCGGTCCTAATTATAAGATCACTTTGACTTTTTTGAAAAAATTAAGGATACAAATTTAATCACTTTAAATTGTCTATAATTATCTTTTTTCCTCAAAACTACTTTATTCTACTTATAAACTAACCTATAATCTAATTATATGTGACATATGTTATAATTTAGTAGTCTAATTTGCTTCTTTAACTTCCACAAAAAAAAATCAAAGTGATCTTATATTTAGAACCGGAGGGGAGTACAACACAATATAATAAAACATACGAGAGTTAATGACATAATATTAAGGCACTAAAAAGAATAAACTATTTGGATGCAACTTGTTTTATGACAAAATTAGTTGTATGTCTTATGGAAAAGATTTTTTTGACCAAACTCAAGGAAGATATTTAATTAAGACTAGATACTATAAAAACCCCAAATTGATTGAAAGTTCCTAAAGACTTAGATTATATTAAGTATAAAAAAGGGGTAAAGGGTCAAAAATGACCCTGTACTATTGTCCAATGTTCATATGGCATCTTTTACTTTGTTTAGGCTCAAATTTGGCACCAACTTTTAAAATGGGCTCAATATTGTCTTCCACCGTCAAACCACCAACGTTGACCGTGTTTTTTGTAACATCCCAAATTTTAGAAAATAGAAAATAAGGATTTATTTAAGGTCTTGGGGTGACATTTAGAAATTAAAAAGCCTTATAAATAAATTTATGAGGCCAGGTGTATTTTTAATAATTTTTAAGACTTATTTTATTTATTAATTGAGGAAAAATAGTTGGAAGATGAATTTAAATAAGGGATTATTTAGAACCTTGGGGTATTGTTTAATATTTAAAAAATCTTATAAATAAATTTGGAAATTAAAGCATATCTAAAGAAATTATTTTGGGAGTAAATTTAGATTTATCTGAAAATGGTAATGGTAAATAAAATTACCAAAGAATGGCATAATGGGAAAGAGTAAATAAAAATGACAATATCTGCCCCTAGTTCAAAATATCTTCAATTGTAAAAGGAAGGGTAAGATGGTAAAACACCAAGTAAAAATATCACACGCTCCTTCATTACTTATATTCCACGTGTTCCTTCTTCTTGTTTCACTTTCTCCCTGCTTCCTCCAAAACCCGAAACACCATCACTCTTTTTTCTCTCTCCGTTCCCTCTGTCCTTTGAGCTTTAACGGCGGGCCACAGCAAGAATGGCGATGATCGGCGGTGAGGAAGCGGCAGAAATACACGGGAAGCTGGGTTGGCCTTAAGTAAACCTCTTTTCCTTTGTTTTCCTCTCCTTCCCGTCTGATTTCAACGAGCTTGAGGGGCGAAATAGATTTGGATTTTGGGGTATTAGGGGTTCTTAAACATGTAAAAACGAAGTTTAGACTTTGATTTTGATGTTTTGGGAAAGGTTTTGAGGGTTGATTGGGTGTTGGGCCGAGTTTCTCCAACAATCCCAAATTCGTTCACTGTTCGACTCTATATCCTTTGATTTCTGGATATTCATTGTTCTAAAGTTTGATTAAGTATTAGTTGGAGTAAGATTGAGTGGATATGGTTTCTTATATGTGTGATTTCGGAAGTTTTGGGAATTTTTGAAGAATTTCTTCTTCTCCTCTGTTCCTGAATGGCATCGTCGATGGTGATGTGTGTGGATGACGAATTTATGCTCTGATTGAAGGATTTAATTAACTCGTTATAGTTTCTTGATGATTGTTCAATTCTTTTTCCTCCTTGTACCTGCTCTACCGTCGAGCTCTTGTTCTTGTTTCTCCTCTGTTTCTTTGAATTCTCGTTTGTCTGAGCCACTGATTTTTAGTGTATTAAAGAGTGTGATTTTGTGATTTGTTGATGATGAATGATTGTACATGAAGGTGGTTAAGTGTTCAATTTCTCTTCTTCCCTTTTTGGTTGCTCTGCTCTGCGTCATATTCCTTGTTCTTCTTCATGTTCATTTGAATCTTCTTCCCTTTAGGCCACTGATTCCTGGTGCATTAAATTCCCTTTAGGCCACTGATTTCTGGTACAATAATATGAGGTGGATTAAGAAAGTGGCATGGAGCATATAAATGATAATTTGAGGCATTAAAAATTGGTTTATAATGTAATGATGGATTATCTTTTGGGTTTTGATAACTGAAACTACGGAAAGTAAATTGTAGTATTATGAGTTTAGATTTCTTTACTAAGGCTAAAAAGATAGGGTTTCTGAACTACATGTGGATTATGTTTGGTCTTAAGGGTTATGTGAACTTGAGAATGATTGTCTTTAGATGGTGTATGTTTGCATTTATTGAATATGAGATTTTGAAGTTTGGAAGAGAAAAATAGTGATTAATTTGATTATAAAATGAGGAGATAGGAAGATGATTGTTGTGGAGGTTAAGTGGTATGAATTTATCTTTGAAAATTTGACTAGAAAATGAGGTATAGGTGTTGATTAGGAGTGTATGAGAACCATAATAGGATTAAGTTTCAGATTTTCCTTGTTGTTGCTCCGTTTTTGGGAATTTAAGATGTTCATAGGGAAAAGAGAACATGAATGATTTATGGTGAGTGGAATCTGAGTTAGTCTTGCTATTTTGGGGTTAAATCTGATTTGGATTACTATTTAAGGATCCCTAAAGGCTGAATCAATATTTTAAGGTAAATAGAGATTCTACATGTTGGAAAGGTTTTAGAGTTAAGGTTAAAGATTTAATGTTAGTTGGCTAGGTAAGAATGTGGTTAATTTTGGAGAGTTGAACAAAAATGAGGTGAAGTTATTTGTTGAAAGTTTATTGGTTGGAAATAAATGTGAGATTGTTGAAGATGTTAAGGATGAGATAAATGGGCATGAGTGTGTTTTTAGATGGTTATTTATATGATACATATTGAGATTTGAAGTTAAGAATGACTTAAATAAATGTTTTATGATGGAATGAAATAGTTGGATTATTTCTCATTAGACTTACAATAGAGTACATTTTGAAGTCAAAATAAAGATGATAGTTTCAGATTTTAATGGAGTTTTAGAGGTGTGTATGTTATTGTTTATGTTGTCCTGAATTGGACTTTGGTTGTCTGATGCTCCTTAATAGTTAATAAGTACATTCAGGATAAGAAAATGTTTATATGAGGTTTGATTGATTTAATTGTGGAAATTGATCTTGGAGTGGATAAATCTTTGTATTGAATTTTAATATCAAGGATCTAATTGGTAAGTTGGTTACAATAACTTTAAGGGCAATTAGGTGCTGTAGCATAAAGGTTTAAAGGATTAGATATTTGAATTTTAAATATTTGGATTCAAATTTATTAAGGTAGATTAATCTGATATTAATGACTGTTTGAAGATTATTTACTAGTGGGCAAGGTGAATGGTAATGGAAGAGGTCAAAAGGAATAAAGTTAAGAGGTAGAATGGAATAATTGATGACTTAAAAGTTTAAGGAATCTGGATGTAATAAGTGATTGAGGTTTATGGATTTGAAATTCATGTTCTATATCTGGTTTTAATATTGTGAGGAGTAAGTTGGAATCATAACTTGTATGTTGAAGTGTTATAATTTCTGAGGTATTATGGATTCATAGGGGTGTTGGTTCTTTGTTTAGTTGTTCTGATGAAATTGAGGATAAAGGAGAAGATTCAAGGAAAGAAGTTAATTCCAGAGATTGAGATTTAATCTAGAATAATTATTTTAAGGACTTCTGGAAGAAGAGATTCTATATTATTTATAGGGATTAATTTTCACTTGATTAATTTCAGTTTAGATTCTAAGTGAAGTTTAGTATATCTAAAGGATATTATAGTGTGGATGGAGGTTATAAATTTCTAAAAGTCTGGATTTATTTCTGTGCTTGTTTCCATGTCCTATTGCTCTGTATTTTTTTTATATATGATAGGAAATACTGATAGAAATAGAAACTAAATTTATCTATGGGTTGTTGGTTAGACTGAATGTAATAAGTTGAAATCTCTGTTCTATTTCTGTTCTCTTAAACAACATTTTTAGTGACAACAGTGAATCAATAGTAAGCATGATTCTGATAAGATTAAAGTTATACTGTACAAAAATAAGGAATTAATATATGGTAAAAGATGGTAATGGTTAATAGATTAATTATGGTTAAGTCATTGTGATTTTTATATTTAATTTCGGAAAAGATGATAATGAGAATTAGAATAATTAATTGAAATGAATTATCTTAAGTGGCCTTTTAATTTTAAAAGGGTCAAAATATTTAAAGTAAAACCTACTTATATAAGATATAAAGAATGGGGTAGTATTAAGTATATTAGGACCAGAGAGAGACGCTGAATAATTATATAGAAGTTTAGGTATTAATTTACTGTTTATATTAAATGTCAATAGGTCTTGATAGTAATATAAGTTGAGAAGGTCAGTGGAAAGGAAATGAGCAGATGAGGACTAAGCTTGGAGTTCAGATATCAGTTTATTTCAATAACAACTAAATTGCATGTACAATTTTGTAATACCTGTTGCATATAGTGGTATGTCTTTTATTCCTTTCAGTTGGAGTACTCTAGGCTTAGGTGGTTCACTATCCTTTTGCCAGTTTAGTTATAACGGGATAGTTATAACGAGAAGTCCTATAGGTAGAACCTCCACTAGTTAACGAGGATATCGTTATCAGTGGTTGGTTGGTGCTTATGTCACCCAGATTAGTAGGATAAATGCTATCATTATTTATGAAGGTTTATAAAATATATACATGACAATGCATGCATAAAAATTTGCAGTTAATGACATAAACTGTGTTGAACTGCTGTTTTTCAGAGAAGTTAGAGTATAGTGAGATGGTTGAGATAAGGCAGGAGTGCTGGAAGATGATTAGATGAAGAAATTAAATTTATGTTTTGAAAAAGTAAGGTTATCTGTATATAATGTAAATTTAAATTATTAAATTAATAGTAAAAAGCATAGAAAATAGAATTGTATAAATTTAAAAAGGGATTTAAATGTCCCAAGCCCTATGAATCAAGAATAGATACCCTAAGAAGGTTAGTGTACTTTTAATTGATTTATTAACCACTTTATTTTTATAAAGAGTTTAAGCTATTCCAATTTGTCTAAAAAGCCCATTCCAATTGATAGAAGGTTGGTTTAATGTTTTAAAAGAAAAAGTTTTAAATTTTCCGTATTTTTGGGCTTTTGACACTGAAAAGTGGTTATAATTCAATTAAAATTTCTATAATATAGTAGAAAATTTTAGGTGTTACATTTTTTTAAATGTTTTGACCAAAGACTTTGAAGTGGAGGTTGAGTTGGTGCCAACATGGCATTGAAGGACAACATGAACGGAGAGTGATAGCGAACACGTGGGTTTTTCACCAAAATTTCATTATCACCTAAATAAGCATCAGATTCATTTCATCCCAAACAAGAAAAAGAAGATTCGAGAAAGCACAAAAGTCGAACCGGAGAGGAAGGAGAAAAGTCGAACCCTTGGGAGCAAGATTAAGTGTGTTATGTTGCAATGGCGATTAGGAGGATGCCATGGCCACAAGAGCCGAGGTCAAGGGTGAGTTTGACGGAGGACCATTCAAAGACGATGTGTTGGGACATGTCGTAGTGGAGGGGAACGAGGAGTAGAAGTTTGTGGCAGCGAAGGAGAGGCAGAGGGCGGTGATGGAGGTGAAGCCGGCGACAAACTAAGGAAGAAGTTATGCTCCGATGATGCTGTTATGCTCTTATGAGCTTGGATATCCAGCCTATAATAAGAACAAATGAGGAAGAAGAAGAAGAAGAAAAATGAGTAAAGACTTCATCATCCTCTTCCTTCTCTGTAGCCTAATTCCTCCTCTTCCAATTCATTGTTGCCGTCATTCTCCTTAATTCTTTCCTTGTTTCTAAGCTCTTCGCATGTCGCGCTACGTTGTTCTTTGTAAGTTCTTCGGGGCTTCTGAAATGGCATCCTTGAGTTCTGAAATTGCTGGATTCGCTAATGCCACAACTGCCAGAGAAAATACCAAGAGATCCAAATGTAATAACCTCTAAAATTGCTGGATTTGTGTCCAACCTATGCTTGTTGATTTTCCCATTGATTTTTTCTTTCAAGCTCTGATTAATCGGTTTTGCAAGGGAAATTTCAAGTTTCTCTGTAATTATTCGGTGCGGAGACTAAATGGAAACTCTGCAATGTACAAGGTTTAATGAATAATAAATTCCAAGAAAGAGCGAGGTAAATACGGTGGAGAGAAGGATCAGATGGTGTGAGAGAGGGTAGGTGAACAAGGTTTAATGAATAATAAATTCCAAGAGAGAGACCATTTTTACTTCTTCCCCTGCCATGTAATGGTCAAAAGAAGCCATATGGAGGACCCACACTTAAAAGTTAACAGACGTTTGATGGGTTTGACAGTGGAAGCCATTATTGAGCCAATTTTAAAATTTGGTGTCTAATTTTGAGCCTAAAAAAAGTAAAAGGTGCCAGATGAATTATATTACAAGGTCATTTTTTACCCTTTACCCTAAAAATGTCACTTTTTCCCTTTTCATGTCGGTCCCATATTAGTTGATTTTAAAAGATTTTTTTTTAAAATAGAATGCTCTCTCCTCTATCTCTCACCAGCAATGAATTATATTAAGTTCAAAGGGTATGCATGTACCCTTGGAACTTTAATCCCCCTTTACTCTTCATAAAATTATGTTTTTTTGGTCACTTAGAATAATGGTAGAAGCGAGACTAATCAATCTTTTAGGATTCAAATTCCAGCAGGACCACAATGCACATTATATGAATCTCACCTCTTTCGACAAATTCCAGCAGGACCACAAATGCCACCTTTATCGAAATTTGGAAAGAGTGTCGCTTTCTACATCATGTGACTCTGCATATCAAAACATAATATAAGAGCATATTTCAGAGCACATGTATAATAAACCACATTCTGTAAAATCCTACCTACTAATCGATAATTAATCCTTAATAACCAATTACCATCAATCATAACTGCAATTAACCGTACTAACTATGATAGGAAAATGATTTTTCATATAAATCAAATAACCCTATCATAGTTAGAAAAAGTTTACTCTAATATTTCAAAGCGTTATCCATGATAGAAATAGCAAACCTTAACATAACATAATCGCTATCATGGATAATAAAACACTTAACCATGTTAGAAAAGGATTCCCCTACATGGTTAATAAAAATTTACCTGATTCACAATTGGATTAACCATGTTAGCTAAGAGACCGCCTAACATGGTTAAATAAAACAACCCATGATAAACACCTTTCAACAAACAAGCATTCGATATAACCATGTTAGATAAGAATTGACCTAACATGGTTATTTAATAAAACCTGCCCAATTCCAAGTATACACACATACATTGGGCCTCAGGCCTAAATACCCAAAATAACACTTCAGTTTAACCATGTTAGTTAAAGGACCGCCTAACATGGTTAAATAAAACACCTGTAATAATCACATTCCATCAAAGCAAACATTCAATATAATTATGTTAGAAAGAACTAATCTAACATGGTTATTTAACCAAAAACATATGCAATAATTAATCAATCTTAACAACTGGCCGTACAAGATCAGCAACAGAACATATTCAACATTAAGTAATCAAATTCAAGCAAATATTGCTACAGTCATCCGGAATCCAATATCAATCAAAACATGAATATGCGGAAGCGAATGCAAGCCTATATGTGGCAATATACAATTCCAAAATAACTTTACCGGCCAACTCACCGGTTCCATGTGAATCGGTTGGCCCTATTCCCTCTCCCTTCACCCTAGTCTGTACATGATCACCTGCAAAAATGTAAATAACCACGGGGTGAGACAAATATGTCTCAGTAACCACAACTCAACTCAATATAAGAGTATGAGTGGGTTAGTAGAGCGCCTAAAGAGTACCACATTTTAAAATATTTAATTCACAATAAAGTGATCTATGGATATACAACCATATCATCGCAAGAATATCAATCTGCACCATAACCCATACTACCACAGAAGCAACAGCTTTTAAGAATATATGACAAAAGTAAACATGATGTGATATTGGGCCCCTGTCTATAATCAGGATGGCATCCTCCCTTTTGTCTATAATCAGAATGGGGACTCCCGTAAACATGATGTGACACTGTGCCCCTGTCTATAATCAGGATGACATCCTCCCCTCTGCTTATAATCAGAATAGGGACTCCCCATGTCTCTAATTAGGATGGGGATCTCCTTGTCTATACTCAAGGGGACGGTCTCTGTCTAAAATCAGAATGACCGGTACAAATAACCGCTCGGTTGGCCTACCAAGGGTTACATCGCGCGATGGTACAATGTAGTGTCATACAATAAGAACAACATCAACATCAATCATTCTCAAATGCTATAACATTTATACCCTTCAACATAAAATATATTAATCATCACCGCTACTATACCATACAGCCAGCCACAACAATTAACCAATAAATTTCTCAATACCTCCATCACAATATGTAACACCTTAGATAACAGTCATCTATCAATACTACCAGTCAGGCTACTAAATATTATAATAAAACTTAGGATATCTTTATATGAAAGTAGATGGGATTTTAAAGGTACCCAATAGGCTCTTTTATATAAACATACCGTTTGAAATCCAACTAGCATGCTAATAGACGTATACATATATATAAAGGGATTTTTGAAAAAAATCCCGACTAACATCACACACAACCAGATAGTGAGGTCATAATGGTTACCTGGCATAACCCAAAAACAAAAGAAAATACCAGAACGCAGAATCTTCGAGCTCAGCTCAATCCAGCAGTGTCTACAATCACTAGAGAACATAATACACAAAGCAAATCCATAATTCACGTCTATTTGGCTTGATTAAGTTAAATTAAACTCCTATCAAGCCTAGGACACTATATATTCTCAATTATTTTCATTACAATTACCAAATTCTAAACAATCCAATACCTTAGAATTCAATTAATAACTCAGTAAATATCAAGACAAGCATTACCTCATCCCAATCCTCATTACTCAATCTCCCCAAATATCTCAAACCTTTCTAAACTTTAAACATCCATATCCAATTTAATACGTCTCCCCACAAACCTAATCGTTCACTTCCTAATTAAACATCGTCAAGCACCAATAACCTTGTGAAGACATTCAAACCCCCATATTTGTCATAATTAGACCGTATATTATCCTAAACCACCCAAATCCATTTTTACTCTAGTACTTTCCCATTCCATCATTCTACATTATTTATTAGCCTTAGTTTTCATATTAGAACCACCAAATTAAGTTATGGTTAACATAAACCCCAAAGAAACATAAACCCCTTCTTCTCTTGCCTTACAACTCCCTATAATCATCCAAATGCTCCCACAATTATTCCAAGTCAACGTTCACCATTAACCCACTTAAACATAACCCTATATCCTCACATATCCATACCCAACATCAATAAACAATTTTCATATCACTTCTAAAACAACCCTCAAGTCAATTCCTAGGCCTACCATGCAATTTTTCCCTCTCTTCAAACAACCAAAATTTAACCAAGTCAATTCTCTCAAAATTCATTGTTTCCACAATCATAGATAAGCTTAGAAGATTCAAATGGAATACCCAAAATCACCAAAGAGCTCATAATCTTAGAAATTAATCAAACCCTAACTAATCAAACCCTAACAAAATTCACTTTCAAATTCAAGAACAAAAGGAGGCAATGTAAGGAATTTACCTAACTTAACAAGCTCTAGCCTATTACCAATTTAATCTGTTGAATTACTCAAAATCCAAAACACTACAATTATTCCTAATTTCATTCATCCATAATCCCGTACTAACCTCTATCAACATATTAGGACCAAAATTCATTCTTAACCAACATAAATCCTAAGAACACTAATCTTGCTTTCATACCTCATAACTTCTTATAATTACTCAAATTCTTCCACAACAAAATTCTTCATCAACCCTACTCAAACATAGCCCCATATTCCCATTTAATTCATCCAGCTCATTTGCATGTTCATTATTCCCAATTTGCAACGCTCTACTTCTTGAAAATACCTTAAAATCCCAATTCTCAACCAAACTCTAAATCAAAATCAATGACCCAACCAACATTATTGTTGAACTCCAATAACCCTCTAGAATTCATAAATCAAGCTCAAAAGCCCAAATTCAAAGGATTTCTTGTTGTAAACTTAGTTTAATTCAACTTTAAGCAAGCAAAATCTCTCATAGGGCCAAATTAAACCAAATTAACCACATTACAATCATCAAATAATCCAAATAAACATGTAAAATCAAGCAATTGCTCCAATCAAGCCAGAATTTCAAAGATCAAACAAACCCTAGAAGTTTCTATTTGGAAAAATCAAGAACAAGAGGGGAAATGGAGGAATGAGCGTTACCCAACAATGCCATAAATGCACCCCTATAACCCTAGAAAAGTATAAATACAACAAATGGAGGAAGGATTAGAACTAGAAAAACTCCCCTATTCAAGCTTCAAGCTCATCCCTTGGCTCCCACCACCAAGAATGATGGAGCCTAGCTGCTACTCTCCATGGAAGAACCAACAACAAGAGAGGAAGGTGTGAAAGCCATGGATGGAAGGAAGGAGAAGATAAAGAAGATGAAGATGAAGATAGAGAAGAGAGAGCTAAGGCTTGGGGGTGTGAAAGGTGAACCAAATCTGCCCTAATGGGGTGTATCTTTCGTGTTTTAAGTCCCCAAGTCGGGTCAAGTGAGTGGGTATTCAAGTTGGATCCAAATCAGGCCCAAAAACGCGAGTTGATATGTTGCTGTTATAGGTGCTTCGCCATGGGCTTGCCGTGGCGAAGCCACGGCGAGTTCCAGTGGTCTCTGGAATTTTCAGGCCTTTCGCCGGAGCAAAGCCACGGTGAGCTCATGTCTCTTCTGCCTCTTATGGTTGCTTTCTCGCCGTCTGCTCGCCACGGCGAAGCCGCGGCGAGAAGCCTTCATTCTGCCTCTTTCGTTTGGCCTTCTTCTTCGTCCCGGGTCCAATCTTTTGGTCCTGAACGACCCTGCAAGTGAAAACAAGATTAAGCAAGGATCAAATAGCCCTATAAACCAATTCATACAAATTAATCTACAATTATGGCCAATTAACCCTAATCTAGCACTCATTTCACTTGAGAGTTTGAGACATTTAATTATACATTATTAGATCAAACTTGCATCTTAATCATGCTAATTGCCTCAATTTAAGCATATAAAAGCATTACAAATCATAGATTTGTCAATTTCATTAAGATAAATTCCATTTTTTATTTTCTAAAAATTTTCACTATATCAAACTATTATTTTTCTCCCACAATAATCCTTTACGAGTCTAAAAATAATTTCTCTAACATCAAGTTTCTCAAATTAAGGAAGAAACTAGACCTTTTGAAAATTTCCAAAATACTTCCATTTTCCTTAAATATATTAATAAGGCTTTCTAACTCCTAATTTAATCCCAAAATTAACTCTTAAATTGTCATTAATCCTTAGTAAAATATTTGGGATGTTACAAGTTATCTCTACTAATGGTAATTTATTATTTACTAAAGTTTATATAGATTGTGTAACAATGATTTTGTTTTGGACATTAGGGACTAAAGAGTGAATATGGGTTGGAGGTTGATAATTAAGAGTATCTTACCTATATAGATGTGTAACAGGTGAGTGAATAACGCCCCATTATAGATTTTTATCGATGATATTGTTACTACTTGATATATTTAATCAAATTATTGCATTTCTTGATTACAAATTCATCAATGATAGTTTAGTAGCATTGTTTTCCTATCATATAATTCTTGTCATTAATAAGGCTTTTATTAAATCTTCCTCTATTTGGCTTCCATGATTGTTCATGCATGGAGTTGATAGGAATTTTGAAGGGTCTCATATAAGAACTTCGTATTGAGATGATTATGTATTTTTAAACATTTTGCTACGTATTATTATTAGTTGAGAAAGGACTTTGTTCATTGATGGTATTTCAATTCCATGCATGCTTGAAAACCATTTTGAGAGGACTGAATACAGAACGCTGGTTACTAACAGTAGTACTGTTAGTCCTTGGCACTCCATGGTAAATCTCGAGCTTGCTTGACACTCGTGGGCATAGTACTCACGCTTGATAATCGTGGGATTCATTCTCACGCTTGTTATTCGTGGGTCATGTACCCGCGCTTGTTTCGTGGCCTCATGCTGTGCTTGCCTGGTTACTTACCCTCGTGGACTGTGTGTCCACGCTTGTGTTCGTAGCCTCGCAGCGCTTGGTCAGTTGCCCTCATGGACTGTGAGTCCACGCTTGTTATCCATTTTGTTGAAGTCCAACAAAAGATAAATTTTGAGATTTATTGTTTTATTGTGTATTTGGTTTTATTTGTATAATGATCTTTCACATAAATTATTTATGAATATGGTTGAATGCTCTAGAGGTTGACATTTATTGTCCTATTTTTATTTAAAGATAAGCATGCCTAAATTGATTACTTAAGGGTTTATTAGTTTTTATAAATGGGAAGTTATCACAGGAAAATTATTTTGGTCTTAGATAATGGAGTTGATTATGTTCCTCTTGGTGATTGCTGAAGGTCTATACTACTAATTGGAGTTGAAACATCAAGTTAAAGCTTCCCAATTATTGTAAATTCTAAAACAATATATAATTTTGATTGCTTAGACGCTCCACGTACTCTATAGATAGGATCCTCATCTAATTGTTTGGTATGGAGCAGGGCTCCTATTGATCGTACCTTGTTATTGTTATATGAAGTATATTTCTTTAATTTATATTATGTGTTGCAAATTTGTGTATAGGTTTATGGATTGAAAAATTTTGATATTTAAGGCTTAAGGGATGTGGGTTGTCTCATATTCTTAGCCTGTCATACCTCGATTTTCGGGGTGTGACAAGAGTGAACGATGTTCATGCATCCCATTCATTATTATACATACTAACTACCTTTGTAAACAAACCCTGCGTAAAATTCTTCCCTAGTTCCAACACTCTCTATCTCTGTGTAACAATTAATGATCTTTGTTTGGCAGCGAAGGCAGGCTGGATATATATGGTGACCATAATAAATGATTCTCTAAAAGCAACAGAAGAAGCCTGCAGAGAAACAAACAGAAGAGAGATAAAGACAGGAGAGAGAGAGAGGACATGGATAGTATATGTACAAATACTCATTCATGATATATAAGATAATATGGGAATTTTTTTGTCCATGCCATAAGAAGTAACATGTAAAAGTTAAAATGTAATAAATTTTTAATTTCTATTTTTACCCTTGTATATTAAATGTAAAAAGAAGAGAGAGTGTAAGTGTATACTAAATGATTTAAGGGTAAAGTTGAAAAATTACATTAATTTTACCATAATAAATGACTCCGCTATATTCTCTTGATTTGTGTAAAAATTATTGACTACTTCTTATAATGAGGATATGATGGAGTAGTATAATTGATTTTTATTTTATACTCCTTCCATCCATATACACATAAAAGCTCAAATGCCAAAATCATGCAGATTAAGAAAGTATTTAAGAATTATAAATATGTCTGAAATAGTTTTATTTTTTTAAGTTTGTCCTTATTTATGAAGTGGTATATAAGAGAGAGAAATATAATAATAATGATATAAATGAGTTGGAAAGAGAATGTCAAGAAAGGGAATAATGATGGCAAAATAGGAAAAATGCATGGTGATGAAACCCAGACCAGACCGACCGGGTTAGACTGAAAACCATCGACCCGGCTGCTTGTCCAGTTTGGTCAAGGCTCAGATTTGGCATAGACTTAGCTTGAAGTGAACCCTTCTAACCCAGAGTAACTCGAACGTAAATCTGTGAACCCGCTGGGTTGAGCGGGTTACACGGGTTATTTCATTTTGAGTTCCCAGATGCCAAAAGATAAAAAAATGCTAGATCAGGGAAAAGCATACTAAAATAATGAAGTAGAGGTTAAAGAAGACAGAGAAAGATGAAGGAGAACTAAGAAAGAAAAAGCCAGCCAGACATTTTTCATCAGTAGAACCCCATGACTTATCATCCTAAACATTTTGAGTTATTCTCCATCTCCGGAGACCCCAGGCCAATCAAATTTTATTTGTGTCATTTTTTTAAAGCCAGATGATAGAACTGATAGGTGCAACTTAGAGTTGGGGCATAAGATATTAATATCAAGAGAGATGTTTTCAAGGTGAAGATCATGGCCTTTCATTTTCAAATGAATGGTTATGATTTTATTTATAAAAAGGAGATACAAACAGTCATATGTCACATTACATCTCATCACACACTTTCCATCACCAGCTTATTTCCCACTTTTACACACTTTTGCTTCTGAAAATGCCAAAGTCATTTTTGAAATTGGAAGCTCAATGATATTCTTACACTAATATGAGAAATTCAGGTTAAAAAAATGCGTAAGGGTATATCTTGTTATTTTACTCCCCAGTATTTCAAATGAATGATCATGATTTTATTTATAAAAAGGAGACACAAACAGTCATATGTCACTTTAAATCTCATCACACACTTCCCATCACAAGCTCATTTCCCACGTTTACACGTTTTTGTTTCTAAAAATGTGAAATTCATCATTTTTGAAACTGGAAGCTCAGTGATATTCTTACACTAATATGAGAAATTCAGGTTAAAAAAACGTGTAAGAGTATATCTTGTTATTCTACTCCCCCAATATTTTAAATATAAGATTAAGGTACCTTTTTGTGGATATAAAATGGTTTGTTAGATCACATAATTTTAGACATATTATGTATAATTATGTTATATATTAGTTTTTAATTAAATAAAATTAGTTTTGAAAAAATAATACATATAAATATCATTAAAGTGATTTATTTTACATTATTAACCTCTCCTAAGAAATTAATTTGGTCTTATATTTAGGACCAGAGCTATTTGATTGCTTTTTAATGATAAATGCTCTAAATTTCATTCTTATTTTTTTTAATTTAGATCTTATTTAGATAATTTTATATGGATATTTTTGCCTATTAACTACATATTAATTTAATCATGATTAGGCTAACTACGGGCTAACCTCCGAGTTGACTCACTACCTTGGCTGGGTCATTGACCAGTCAGGGTTTAATTATCTTGGAAAAATTCATTAAATGCTTTAGCAAATCTAGGGAAACTGTTATAAAAAGGGGATAAACACAGTAAAATTTTAAGCTCTTATATATAGGGACTGGGGAAGGAGTATATATCTATGTGTATATGGATACATATTGATGATGTAGCTTGATTATGATTGAAGTCGATCTTTCTTGCAAATATTTTTGAAATTATGTCTTGCATGTTAAAAATGAGGGAAAATCACATTAAGGTTACATCTATGACAAATAATGTCAAATAAATCATATCAAATCAATCAATTGCGATATAATACTTGTCAATGATGGTTCTTTTTCACTGATTATCGATAAATTATGAGATTTGCTATATTTTATATTTCTTTTATAAAACCTTAAAACAATTTTCTTAAAATTATGTTTGGTGGATGAAATTCAAAATTTTCATGCGATTAAATACCTAAACAGCTACACTTAATCTTTGTCACTTAATCTTCCATTCATATAATCACATCTGTCTCACTCTTGCATTTCGTTCTCTCTGATCTCTCTAACATCCTTCACGGCTCGCGATTCTTCTCCACTTATCACCAATCATTCCATCAAAAAGATTCTTCATGGCCGAAGAAGGTGGTAGGCATAAAATATGAATATATGTTTTCACAAGTGCATGAGCCGTCAAGTAATAAAGAGTGAATTGAATGTCGTTCTTATGAGAACTTGGTACCACAATTCAGTTGAGAATTAATTTCACACATTTGTTTAATTTAAGCAAATCGATTGACTTTTTTGAGTGAAAAGAAATTAAAATTAATATAAAAACAAAACAAACAAACTAATGCGAATATCAAAAGAAACATAGAGTGGATAATCCCCTTTTTCAATTCGTAGAGCATGTAATTACCAAATTAATTGCATTTAAAATTAGCATGTTAATCTAGAGTATTGATAGACATAAGGATCTCCCAATCACTTTCATCCCTCTCCCAAATTATATTTGTTATTCCTAACAAAGCCACTCAAGAGGTTATAAAAATGAAGTTCTCTCTAATGTGATTATATGGGTCTAATAGGTATATTTCTATCATATTGGCAAATTCGAAAAAATTCCAATCCCCCATTACTCAACCTTAAGTCCCTAATTCATATTTAATGGTGATCAAGCATCAAATAGACAAATGATCCAAGATTAAGTAAACAAAACTAAAATTAAATAGTGATCAAGCATCGAATAGACAAATGATCCAAGATTAAGTAAACAAAACTCAAATTAAACACAGATAAGAGGTTTCAAACATGTTCTAGTCCAAGAATTAGTATAATTACCTAAGTCCAAACTAAAATTAGACACGCATAGGTTCAAGCAAATATGTTTCAAAAAGAATCAATATTCAATCCGTATAACAGAGACCAGAGACCAATCAAACACTCGTGTTTAAGCGGGAAAGAAGAAGAAGAATAAAGATAGCTTCCCAGCTTGCCACTTCGGTCTAAACGCCTTTCCTTTCCGATCTACAACGGCTGATGGCACCGGAGTTCCTTCCGTCCTCACTCCAGTCACCATCGATCTCTCTCTCTTGTTTCCACTCTTTGGTTCTTGCCTCTGAAGCGATCTTGCCTCTGTGCGAATGGTGTGCGCTGTGCGTGCCTCTTTGTCCATATGCTTCCTGTAGCTTTTAGGTCTCTTTAATTTTTCCCAATTCAAAAACAGTGTGGTGGCGGAACCGGAGATGAGTAGGGAGAGTTAGGCATATTTAAACCGTTTAGATCTCATTTGGATGGTCTAAATTTGATTTTATTAAATATTTTATAAGATGCACAATCTAAAATCAAATATAGATTGTCCATATGAGATTTAGACGGTCTAAGTGCACATAGTTATCACTACTCATATTTTTGATGAGTAGGAAACCGATTCCTGTGGTGGCTGCACCAATTTAAAGAAAGAGAAATTTATGTAACAAAAAAAAATGTAAATTATTATTCTTATTGTTATTGATATCGTAAACTAAACTATTTTATATTTTTTTTATTTGAAATGATAGTATTTACAATGAAATCTCCCAAATAATGCTCCAAATAATATCTTATCAAAATATAAAGTAAATCCCTTCAATTGAGTGATAATGAATCCCCAAATATATAAAAAAGCATCTCAAATCTAACTAAAATTGGGGATTCATCAAAAGGTTCCGGTAGATACGGAGTAGTTCGAGTTCTATTCATCAGGGCTAAGATTGCTATGTCCAATGGTGACAGGTAAAGCTATTTGAGTCCTTCAACAAATTAGGGGAGTTTCTTATATTTTAATTTCATTTTCCACTCATTCTAGCGAATCGATCATGATTCCTAAAGTTCTAGAGTTGTAATTGATGTCTACAGGTTTAGGGATTGTATTTAAGATTTTAGTATGATAATCACTACCAAAAAAACAGTGAATCGGCAACAGAATCCGTCTTAAAGTAGGATGTTGCTAAAAAATTAGGCACGAAATCTCTTATTTAGCCACGGAATTTTGTCTTTACCAACGGAATTCCGTCGCTAAATTCTATGGCTAATTCACTATTTTTTTGTAGTGAATATGGATTGTGAAACTTGTGTTAGAATTATACTTCGAATGTTAATGGGACTATAACCCATATTCTTGTTACTTGGTTAACATTCTCTATTCTCTTCATCTTAATTGTTTCATAAAAATTTTAGAGACTTATTATAGATAAAAAGGATCTATTATGAATTTGACATGAGTTAATTAAGCACTTCAAGATATTAATAATTGATCGATTGAATCTTGATTTAGATGATATTGAGATGATGTTGGGAATATTGATAAGCAAGAGTTGTAAATAGTCCATGTGCTTAGTTAAATTAAGAACCCAATATCAAAGTTTGACAGTAAACTTAATCACCCAGAACATTCATCATACATATTTTATACTTTTTCATCTTCATTATACTTTGTTTGTTCGAAAAATAAAATTCTCCGCATACTTTGTTCCAAAAAATAAAAAATAAAATCTTTCATTATACTTTGAAAAATACATAAACAAGTAATTATAGTTAAAGGAGTTGAAAAATTATACACACATACCTTATATTCTGTGGTTAACTTTTTATATATACTAGATTATTTATGAACTAAGTATATGCAACTTAGAGATTCAACTTATTAGGTTAATACCATTATCTTGCATTTAACTTAGTTTAATTTGAAACCTTTGAAATGGCTTATCATGGGTCGGTGAAATAATGTTTAAGGGAATGATGACGTTGGGAATTAATGTAGTGCAAATGAGTATACAATAGTTGATATATGAAAGTGATTATGACAAGGGATAATTCTTCTAATGACATTTGGGGTAGAAATAGAAGATATATAGTGAAAATATAATTAAGTTAAAACAATTAAAATGTCTTTCAACAAAATTAAAATAAATTACTATTATTGAAAAACCTCCTTGGTATACCAACTAATTTTAAGGACAATACTCAGGCTAAGTTTATTATATCCATTATGTAATATTCTTAAATTATACATTAACATGTGTCATATTTAGAAATATTATTGTTTAACAACAAATTTATATGAAGTAAATTAAATACATAGCCATATGTAATTTGAGAATTTGTCATATACTCCCTCTGTTACTATATATAAGATCCTTTTTCTAAATGGTTTATCCTTTTTAATAAGGTCTTATTTGACTTTGTTTGAGTAATAAACTAATAAATGATTTTTATTCCATTTTCTCCATAAATTAATTTTTCTTACACATTCTCCTTCATCTTTTTTCTTCATAATTACTCTTCATCTTACTTTAAGAAAAAAAAAATTATATATTCCATACGCATGTATTGTTTTTAATTAATTTTAACTTGTTAGTAAACTGTAATTCAATTAAAATGGGACATGGAGTAATAAATATTAACAACTATACCCAGGTTTTTTCATTAGTTTCAAAACTTGATAGTTTGGTTTTCATTATGAATTTATGATTTTTTTTGAACTGAATTATGAATTTACGATGGTAACCTTTCCTCGAAAGTATGAAAAATTGATTACATGGACAAGCCCTACACAATATTTTACATACTGCCTACTACCTCTGTATACAAAGCCTGTATAATATTTTACCCCAACTTCCACCACATGCTCTATCTCTCTCACACACACTGAAACAATGAATGATCCTTGTTTTGCAGCAACAGAAGGCTCAACAACCACCACGAAGATGATGCCTCAGAGAGAAGAGCTCTCTGAAACAGAGATCCCAGGTAGTCATCAAAATATGAGGCTTTCCATCTCGGAGGACTCAGAAGAAGGCTTGGTTCAAATGAACACCAGCTTTGCCCAGTCTCTATCTCACAGCAAAATGCGCTTTCTGGGTAATTCCCCTTTTCATCATCTTTTTTGTTATATCGCTGATTATGTTGTACAACTATGTAATAATTTCAATAAATCCTAATAATTGTGTTGATTGAGCAGGCTACCCCACAAATCTTGAGTTTGACTATGAAGCATTGACACCTTTGCTTCATTATCACATCAACAATGCTGGCGATCCATTTATGGGAAGCGGCTACACTCTCAATTCAGCGGCATTTGAAGTTTGTGTTCTTGACTGGTTCGCTAGCTTGTGGGATATTGATAAGAACAAGTACTGGGGATATATTACCACAGGAGGAACTGAAGGCAATCTTCATGGGATTTTATTAGGGTAAGTTATTATGTCTCACATCTCTTGCTGTATTTTTTTTTTATGAGTCATTTGGTTATATATGAGGTTGTAATATTATATTATAGGAGGGAACAATTGCCAGATGGGATTCTGTACTCATCAGATGAATCACACTATTCAGTGTTCAAAATAGCAAGAATGTGCAGAATTCAATGTGTGAAGGTTGCCACAATGAGATCTGGTGAGATTGATTATTCTGATCTCAAGGCTTCACTTCTTGCTCACAAGGACAAGCCTGCCATCATCAACCTCAACATAGGTCTCTCTGTCCCCCCTCTATCTTGCTCACATGTTTTTATGAAAATTTTTTTGGAGAGTTGAGTTCCGCGGCTTACTAGAGTCTAGATTTGCCTCCAGGCCCAGAGTGAGTTTTCAAAAGTATTTAAATATCCTCACCAACAAAGTTATTATATCAGCAGTGAGATTTAAACTCCCAACTATGTGGGCTATGAGTCAACTCAACCAACTAGACTAACTTTTATTGATCGACTTGTTTTATTTATAACTAATTTGGTCAATCTATCAAATGCCATTTCATGTTCCGGGAGTTTTTCACACACACGCACACATTTATTAAATGGCTAATTAATGAACTGATCTCACAGGGTGGGTTTCTATTTTAGGAACAACTATGAAGGGAGCTATTGATGATATTGATCTAGTGGTACAAACACTCGAAGAATGTGGATTTAGTCGTGATCGGTTCTATATCCACTGTGATGGAGCTCTGTTTGGACTAATGCTTCCTTTCATTAAACAAGTGAGTCACGTTTCAATAATTAGTAACTGTCTTGAGATTCAAGCTAAATATTCAAATTTTGAATCCGGTTTAGTAATATTAAGACATAGTTCGATCTGAATTTGGAATATTTGAAACTATAGGATCCATAAAATAAGAAATAGACTCTATAATAATTTTTAATTTGTCACTTTTCTTTCACAAATTTCATTTATGTTTGTGCTATATTTCCTTACTGACTAGAAAAGATTATGATGGGTTACAGGCTCCGAAATTAAGTTTCAAGAAACCCATATAGGAAGCATTGCTATTTCTGGACACAAGTTCATAGGATGTCCTGTCCCTTGTGGGGTTATAATAACCCGTTCGGAGCAAGTGAATGCCATGTCTAACGATGTTGAGATCATAGCTTCAAAGGACTCTACCATCACAGGAAGCCGGAACGGCCACGCTCCGATTTTCCTCTGGTATGCTCTTAAGAAGAAAGGCTTATTAGGCCTCAAGAATGAAGTCGACAAGTGTATGAGGAATGCATATTACTTGCAAGACAAATTACAAAAGGCAGGAATCAGTACGATGAAGAATGAGTTTAGCAATATTGTGGTGTTTGAGAAGCCTCAAGATGAGATGAATTTGCTCGTAAGTGGAGTCTAGCTTGCAGAGGAAATATGACACATGTGGTTGTGATGCAGCATGTGACTGTTGAAATGTTGGACTCCTTTGTCACCGAATTTCTTCAAAATCGATCCTTCAACCCCCAAAATGAGTACAAAAATCAGCAATTTCTAAGGATTGCAGATGAAGTTGGTGGTAACATTGCTTAGTTTTTGAAAGCAGTGGCTACTCATAATGGTCATCATCACATGAGCTATATTTTCTTACTTGTGCTTGATTGAAGAAAAGGTGACAACTAAGTCAATAATTTATACAAGGGAAAAGGAGGCGTTCCTCTCCCCATATTTTCTATACTTTACATTTTTTATTATAGATATTTTGAAATTCATTATATCCTATATAATTATTCTAAATAAAGTTAATATCTAGATATTAAAATATCTCTTATGTGTGGCCCGCACGTTAGTAAGATGCATTAGGATTTTGGTTTAGGGTAAGTTATCTGGCCAACATATTATTCTTAACCTTGATGGAAGGTAATTAATAATGTAGTCACATTTGAGTGATATAGACATGTCTATTTACATATAGAAACATATTCATTCAAGTACTAGCTTATATGAACGGGTTCCCTCACTGGAGACGACAATCAAACAGAATATCACTGAACCTATCTTCTAGTCAAAATAATTCCTCTGCTATTCCTATTTTAGTTTGTTGGGCTCCATGGTTCATGACTTGTGTATTCAAGATCAAATAGCATGGCGAGATGTATTTATATTTAAGTCTTCCCCTATATACTCTGAGATTGTTAGAATTTCTATATGTCTGTATGGTTTTTATCGTAAGATTTATCCAACTTTTTTTTACTAGATGACCAGTTTAAGTTTCAAATTTCTCACGTCAAATTTTGGTTCAAATCAATAGTTGAAAATTTATATATCCAACTTTATGTATAAAATATAAATAATCGATATTTAATTTGTAGACTTTCAGTGGACTCGTAAGTAAATCTATTTGTTACACACAATAAACATGTAAATAAATCTATTTGTTACACACAATAAATTAATCTACTTGTCAATATCCATCTTATTTGTATGGACACAACACACAGTAAATTTATTTATTATGGATGAATTCTAACACTAATGGTATCCGAGAAGGTGCTGGAAAAAAAAAAAAAAAGCATCCGAGAAGGTCACATCAGACAAGAACATAAACCAGACTCTAGGATTATTAGTTGGCTTTTTGACATATTGGTTTTATTGTTTTGTTAAATAAATTGACTTCTATAAAAAAAGCTTTTTTTATAAAATTAAAAAGAATGATCATAAAAAGAAAACGAAAAAATTAAAAAAGAAAAATTGACATGGATGAGGAATTGGAGAGGTGAGCTTGGTCCTAAATATGTGACCTCTTTATAATTTTTTTAACTTTTCCAAATTATCCTTATTGATACTCCTCAATAATAAACAAGTAAAAGAGAAAGGGTGGGGATGAAGGTAGATAGTTAGAGGTATTTGGTAATATTGATTTGACCGTCGTCTTATCGACCTGGGGTCAAATGCAAAATAAACCAAGGATTGTACTATAGGGCACAACCTCATGTCGTTCTCTCTCTCTCGAGGAGCCTTTTATTGGTTTTCAAGTGAACTAAATGTCATGAAATGCATTATGAACAAGGGGAGTAATTTTGGTTTTCTTTCAAATGAGTATGAATGCAAGAATGAGAATATAAATCATAAACTAGTTATTTTTGGTGTTTTTATAAAGATAGGATAGTGAATGGAAAATGAATGAAATGAATCTCTTGAAAATGGATTAAGTGAAATCATTGTTCTCTTAGGATAAAAGGAGTTAAAACATGGCTAATTATCAAATTGACCCTAAAGGAACCCCTCTAGGTTAGGCTTGAATTCGAATGATTAATACCGGAACCTCACATATCAATCCTTTCAATTCAAGTTGATTAAGCACTTTAGCCAATTAACGGACCTATTAATTGTATTAAGCTCTTAGTCCCACAACTGGGCCACCCTGCATTGCTACTTGATTTCCTCTAAAGTTCTAACACATTGTTGACTACACAAGCAATGAATTAAGACTAAAGAGACGATCCCCAATGCTTTTATATAAATAATCGGTTCATTTGCAGCCAATTACAACTAAGTCTCTCAATATGCCAAACCTCAAGGATACCCTTAGGTCCAATGTCTAATTAATGGCTACCCATATCATTAGACATTGTTAATCACCCCTTAGTATAATTGGGTTTTCTCTAAGTTCTCTAATATACCAAAACTCACCAACCGGCAAGTCTAATTCCCAAACTCATGGACCCATTAATTTAAGCATTATTAAAACCTCTTAGAGTGTGATTATGGATTAGCAATATGCTTTAGATTCAATTACAATCTCACTTCAATCAAACTACATAGCAAACATGCATAAAAAAGAGAAATCAATGAAACTATAATGAATCATACACAAATACAAAAACCATTATTCATGTCCCCATTTCATGTCTCTTTTTCAAAAATTAGACTTAGGAAAAAGACGGTAGCAAAATCATAAATATCTGAATAAGTTTCACATAAACCACGTCTCATTTATAATTATAAGACGTAGAAAATAGTTAAAATAAGGGTGGTAAGTAATTAAAAAAGCCAAAATAAAAGCGGAAAAAGCGGAGAAATTCAAATATAAAAATCATTATATAATCTGACTTATTTTCAATATGACTTATATATAAGTCACTTTTCACACAGCCCATCCAAACATAAAAATCATTATACAATCTAACTTATTTTCACAATCGTCCCTCTCCTAGGATTTCGCTCGGCGTGAGTCGCCGTTCCTCCCTCTCCGTTAGGGTTTTCTCTTCCTCTCCTTGGGTGTCTTCGTGCCGTCATGATGGCTGTTGCTTCTCCCTAGAGGTTCCTTCTCCTCTTCCGATGGCGTTGGCCAATAGTATTTCCTCGGTGTGGCCCTCGAAAGTGACAAGCAATTGGGATCAATACTGTGTGATTGGGATCTCTGAGGGTGACGAGCAGGGAGTAATATTTGATGGAAGCTTGGAGTCTTGTGTTTATCGAACTAATTGTGTGACGCCGTTTGATGCAGATCTCCGTTGGGTACCTCCATGGTTCTCATCGGCGAGATCTGGGTTGAAATGTAGGTACTCTGAACCCACAGGTCAATGGATTGCATCCATGGATGAAGTGGGAGGAAAAAGTTGGGGCCTTTATGTTGATATGAGTGAATCGATGGCTGCGGGGCTTCGGAGCTCAGAGTTATTACAGGGGAGAGCCATGGATTATGAGGTTAGTGGAGTATTCAAGATTCAAAGTCTTCCTATTGATATCAACTTGGGTTTGAATCTTGAGAATGGTAAGATGGTTCTTTATGTTGCTGCCTTCTCTATGTTGAGTATTGCAGTGTTCCTAAAAGAGGTTAAATTAATTGTGACTCGTTTAATCTGGCATTATTGGAATGTGCTTTGCTTCCATACTATGATTAGAGAATATTGCAAGCTTTTAAACTTTAGCCAAGCTGTCATAACGAGTCTAAATTGGGTGGGGAAGGCTTTTATGTGGGGAAGAGATGTGATGGAGGATTATAGTGCTCAAATCAAGGCATCTATGTCTTTTGCTAAGATTAGATATGTTTGGTTTGAGGTATGTGTATGCAGAAGGGAAGTTAGTTCCTTTGTTGTTCACTCTTCCGAGGTATGGTTAAAGGTTAGACAATTGAGAGTCATTAATTCAAGTCTGTTCAGTAGGTTTGTATGCGCTGTTCATCTTTGGCAAATCATGTGCCTGTTTAGTGTGTTTTTCAACACTAATTCTCAGGCTGTACATGTGCCTGTTCAGTGTGTATGGCAATGCTGTTCATCTTTGGGCTGGATTTTGGATTCTCTTATTTACTGTCAGTCTGATTATGTTCTCTCTGATATTATAATGTGTACTGCTCTCCTTGAGTTTATTGTTGCCTCAAGGAATTTGATCAGGAACCATTCTTGCATATGCGTTCCCATAGAAGCTGAATTGGTAGTCAGGTGGATTGCCAATGCTTCATTGGATGGGTCTTTCCCTTTGAATTGGGTATCTCGACCTCCAGCTCTGCTGCAGAGCCTCAAGGCTTATAGTGCTGAGGATTTCTCTACTGTCATGGTCTCAAGCTCTTGCTGTTTTCAAGAATATTTAAAAGTCTTATTATGGTTTGTTTGTTGTTTTCTAGAGTTTTATGTTACTTCAGTTGTTTGGTCTTTGTTCTAATTTCTGATTCTGAGACTTTGTAATTTTAGTTACTTTTAATATTATCTATCCTTTGTTGGCAAAAAAAAAAAAAAAATAAAAAAATAAAAATAAGAATAAAAATAAAAATCTAATCTGACTTATTTTCAATATGATTTATATATAATCCAAACACGTTAGTATAAAACCTCTCGCAGCCCTATTTTCCTTTCCTCTCATCTTCCCTTAATCCCGACACTCACCTTCCTGTGGTTCCTTCATCACCGTCTCTCACCTTCATTGCCATTTTCTCTTTGTTGTCTTCAGTGAGCGAGCCGGGAGAGAGAGAGGAGGAGTGGCCGGAGGTCGGGGCTTCACGGCGGCGGAGGAAGTTTTACCCCTATTTCCGGTTCATCTTTGCCTTCTCCTTGCCAGAATCCCATGGCGTCACTGGCATATGATCGAAGTGAGGTGGAGCTCTCAGATCTACCTGTAAAGTTCTCGTTCTCGTCGGAGTCGCCGTTGGATTTGTTCTTCTCCGAATTGAAGCTTTGATTCGAAAGATGGTGAGTTTTCTTCTTTCTTCATTCGAGCTACTGCCTTAGTGGGGATTTTTTTTTTTTTTTTTGTGTTTTTGTGATTTCAGATTGGACAAGGGACCTTCTTACAGGGAAGATCATCAACGTTCTTAAAGAAAGTTAGGTTTGATAATTTGTTTTGCTCATTTTCTGTGTGCGTCTTGAAGAAGATCATCTAACATTGTATTGCTTTCCTCCTCTTGTTATAATTTGGCATTTAATGATTTTGTCCCAATTTAATGAAGTGAAAATCTGGGTTTGATAATCTGGACTTTGCATCCTCTCGTCGACAGGTTCGTGCTGCTTTTACGGAATTCCAATAGAAGCTAGATCATTGCTTATTTAAGGTTAGCTTAATCTTGATCAATGTTCAACCTTGACCTACAGTTTTGACTAATTTGATTAAAGGGTTAAGGGTAAAAAATACACATTTAATTTTATCGAAAGTTCATCCAGTAACAAATGTTTTTTTTTTGGACAAAAAATATATATAAACTTTCAAATTAGATCAAAAGTCACATCTATAGTTATATTCTCAAAGGAAGCGTTTGGTGCTGGACGAACCTTTTTACAAAATCTCATATGTATTTTTAACCCTGATTTAACTATAAATGTGTATTTTTATCCAATTTGAAAGTCTATGTGTATTTTTGGTCCAAAAAAAACATTTGGTGCTAGATGAACTTTTGACAAAATCACATATGGATTTTTGACCCTTAACTCTTGATTAAATTGACTTCTTTTCTGTTTTTCCTTTTATGGTTTTGTTTCTCTCATTGTCTTTTATCGGTGTATGTTTCTAGATGGCTCCTCCTGGGATCAGAACAGAAGAAGTAAGCTGTCCTGCTTTACTTGATTATACCCAAAATTGTATAAATCATATTCTAAAGTTTGAGAATTGGGATTCTCGTAATTTGTTGTTTAGTGGTACAAGTTGAATTCTAGGGGTTTGGAAATTTTCTGCAAAAGATGGATGCTAGAATATGGAGTTCCAATCAAGGCTGCTTTGTGTTTCTGCCATGGGTATGGTGACACTTGTACCTACTTCTTTGAAGGTTTGCCATAACGCCAATTGAGAATTGGTTAAAATGCCTCATTTCCATTAAGATTACCTTAATTTAACAAAGACAATTTTGAAATCTTCAGGTGTAGCCAAAATAATTGCTGCATCTGGATATGATGTTTATGCTATGGACTTTCCTGGTTTTGGTCTTTCTGAAGGACTGCATGGTTACATATGAAATTTTGATGATTTGGTTGATGACGTTATAGAACAGTTTGCATCAATTAAATGTATGATATATTTTAGCATCCATTGTGTCATCTTTTAATATGGTTGTAAGATTGTCAAAACTCTGAATGTTGCTGATCATGCCTTCTAATTTAACTAACAGCAAGGCCTGAGCTGAGAGGATTGCCCAAATTCACGATGGGACAGTTCTTGTGCCTCAGACATTTTGGGAACATTTTTGGTTCTTTGGGTGTGCTTGCTAGTTCACATTTAACTCGGATGCTATTAAACTCTTCTCTCAACAGTCTTGGCCTGATGCTCAGCAATTTATGGTAAGAAAAATTAATCTTATGTGAACATTCAATGAAGTTGTTGAGAAATTGAATCAAAGAGGGTATTTCAATAAATGATCAATAATTACTTGAAATTGAAGTTGCATTTATGGTAATTCTGCAGGGAGGTTAAGCTATCCATGGAATTGCTCCATGAACTCTCTTGTAGAACATGCGCATCATGAGTCAGGCAGAGGCAGCTGGACTTGGTAAAGTGAGGCACAAGAGAATGGTGAATCTAATTGGTTGTTGTGCTGAAGGAGATGAACCAAAAGTTCTCTTACTCTGAAAAGTTATTCCTTTTAAGCCTATTTACTTGCATACTCATTTAGAGTTTTTTTTTTTCCTAGAGAAAAAACATTTTATAACTGCTAAAACAATTGAAGAAGCATCATTTCCTGCACTTGTCAATGAGATTTTAATTATTAGTTATGCAACTTTTGGTTTTTTAAATGTGAAATTGTTACAAGTTTAATAACTTGTAATGGGAAATTAAGAGAATTAGGGTAGAGAAGAAGAATTTAGAGGGTTTAAGACAAAGAAGTTTAGAGGGTTAAGAGACAAAGAAAGTAGCCGTCAAGAGGAAAAGAGAAACTCCATTATCAATTCAAATGCAAGACCTCCAAATAATATGCCCTAATCAGGTTTATATAATGACCTGATTAGTCGTATACTCGGACCTAATTGTAATAAGCTCATTAAGCTCAATGAGCCCGACACATAATAATAATAATAACCCTAAAATATGATATAATCCCAAAACATATAATAATAACCCAATCAATCCCAAAACCTAATAATAGCCCAATCAATCCCATTTAACCCTAATTAGCTAATTAATCCCATTAGTTAAGTAATCAGTATTAAGCCCGACTCTACTCAACTAACAAATTAACTAACCTTATTCCTAATTATAATATCATATCAATACCCCATTCCTAAAGAGATCCTTGCCCTCAAGGATCAAGTAAAAGCAAAAATACAAATAAAAGACTGAAATCAACTAAAATTCTGAAAAATAAAATTTTTTGTTGATGGAGAAATCTGTCACTTAGAATACTGCTGCACGCTCCTGCTCTTTTCTACCAAGAGAGCAAAATCTTCTATTTTTGCAGCATAGAAATTAACGCTCCCTTGAACCATATTTGCAGCATAATTCTTGTAGGAGAGAAATTAACAGGTAATACCCATATATGAGACAGATTTGCAAGCTTCACATAAGTAGCCCATGGCAGCAACGAACTTGGGCCATTTTCTTGAAGAACAAAGCCTATATATTGATCTGATAGTGCCCAACTTGGTATGACTTCAAAATACTCTTGACCCTTGGGGAAAATGGTAGCCAGCTGTGAACTATACGAAAGAATAGAAATTGGGGCAGGTTGTTGTACAGTGCTTGGAACAGTGTAAGCTGAAGAAAATATTTCCATCTGGGACCCACTATATGCAGTGCATACTTTATTTATGAACCAACCTTTTGCCCACTGGATAAGCAGGGTAATGAGACAACCTTTGAACAATGTCAGATTGACAAAATAAAGTCCTATTCCTTCACCCAGAACCCAATCTTTTGTCCATTGGATATTGTCACCGGTAGAGTAAAATACATTCTGGACAATAACGGAACCAACAAGCATTTCCATTAGCTTTCCCTTGAACCAAACCTGAAGCATGCATCTCGTAGGGGTATTTTCTTGAAATAAAAAATCCATATTTCCATCACACTTCAGATATTCAAAATACTTCTGCCTTTCCAATAAATTGCAAGCTAGCTGTAAAGAAGGATTTGACTTTTCAAACTCCCCACTATCTAGCCGTGTAACATCAGTACCACAGCCAAGAAAATTGGGTTCTAAAACTTGCTTACCGTCACTTTCATTTGAGGCCCAACTACACCCCTCAACTTGCAGAAAATCACATGAGGAAGAAAGACTTGAAGGCGACATTGATGAAGAATCGGGATTCTCATCTTCGTTAGCATTCAGGCCGCCGCTGCTTACTTGCTCCGACACTCTGCCCTGGCTCTTGGTGCCGATAAAGGAATTCTTGGAATGACCCAACGGGAATTTCTCACTGAACGGAGGTTGTGCAGCCATTAAAACTCCCTTGCATGCGTTTGCAGCTGAGGAAGATGTCGATGGTGACTGGGCTGATTGTGACATCGTCTGAAAATCCTCTTCGGGTGTAAGAGCCGAACCCAAAGAAGCAGATTTGGCTTCGAAAGGAACATGGGAGGCTTTTGAATGTGAGCCCATGGAAAGATGAGAACTTTCGTGACTGCCCAATGTCTTTTGAGTGTTGTCCGAGTGCATAGTAGCGTTGAAAGACGAAGATGAATGCGTTTTCGAAGGGGTCCTCTGTTTTTCCAAAATGATTTCTTGCATTCTTGCTAAACGCCGTGCCACTAGGAGGGTCCGAGGATTAAACATACAGACTAGGCTTTTAATCTCAATTTTTTGGGCTAAGAGATATGCATCAACAAGGTAATCCTCGAGCAAATCAATCTTTGCCGCAACCAAATCAAAGTCTGTATTAAATTCGGCCAAATCCCCTGTTTGTCACAAACGCATTAAATCACCCAGAGGTGTTTTGAATGGGGGCCTAAAATTGTCTTGGAGTAAAATCACGTACTCTTTCCAAATAGGTAGACGCTCACGTAAACGCCTTTCTAATGCCCGATGCCATTGATAACCCTTATCATCTAAATGAATCGAAGCAAGCTTCACCTTATCATCTTCTGGTGTATGGTTAATCTTGAAGGACCTTTCACAACGGAGAAGCCAAGAAGGAACATTCTTGCTGTCAAACTCAGGAAATTCCAGCTTGGAGAGCTGTGTGGGTGTGGGACGTGCCAGATGATACCCATTACCATAGCCCAAGCGACGATCTTCAAAGTGAGGTCCTTGAAGATTAAAATTATCGAATCTTGTGATAAGAGTAAGAATCGATTCTTCAAGTCCGTCCAGCCTATCAATTGATGTTAATCTCCTGTTGACACCACGGAGTTGGTGTTCCGAAGCATCAAGCCGTTCAGCAGACATTTTTTAGTCCTATGAACGGTTGCTAACCATGAAAGGGGGAGTAGGAAACGCCAAAGGATCGACTGATGCCACTGTTACAAGTTTAATAACTTGTAATGAGAAATTAAGAGAATTAGGGTAAAGAAGAAGAAGAATTTAGAGGGTTTAAGACAAAGAAGCTTAGAGGGTTAAGAGATAAAGAAAGTAGCCGTCAAGAGAAAGAGAGAAACTCCATTATCAATTCCAAAGCAAGACCTCCAAATAATATGCCCTAATCAGGTTTATATAATGACATGATTAGTCGTATACTCAGACCTAATTATAATAAGCTCATTAAGTCCAATGAGCCCGACACATAATAATAATAATAACCCCAAAATATGATATAATCCCAAAATATATAATAATAACCCAATCAATCCCAAAACCTAATAGTAGCCCAATCAATCCCATTTAACCCTAATTAGCTAATTAATCACATTAGTTAAGTAATCAGTATTAAGCCCGACTCTACTCAACTAACAAATTAACTAACCTTATTCCTAATTATAATATCATATCATAAATTCATTATTTCCTTGCTTATAGCATGCCTGTTTTTTTTTTGCTGTAGGAGATAAACAACCATTGCTGTGGGAAATGCGTGTAAGAGTTGCATACCATGTAGCCCAGGCAATTAAGCTAATAATCCGAGTGATTTAAGTTTGCTGAATACTATTAGTGCCTATAGTATCCATTGTTATATATAATATATGTTTTTTTTTGTTATTCATTTAATGGAAAATCAGTTGCTGAATTCTATCAAATATGCTTAAGCTAATCTATGGTATGCATTGGCTACTTGGTGAAGTTGAAGTTGCAAATCTTTCCCATGAAGTAATGCTTTCATTTTCTTCAAATATTGCTTAGAGGAAGCATTGGAAGCTCATGATGGAGCCAGTAAAGGGAAATATATGTTGTTAACAGAATATTTTCTGTTAAGATTTATGATTTATGATTGTTATAGTTAGTTTTATTTTTACTTTTTTTTTGCTAACCATCCCATATTTTACGATCAAAGTTGTATTCTAACATTTTTGTAATATTAGTTTAGCTATAAATAATAAAATTAGTTCATTTTTTTTCATTTTAAGTGTTGTATTTCTATTATTCCGATAAAATATTGGAATTTTTTTGGATTGGAGTTAATCATTCTAATTAAAAAAAGACTAATAGTCTCTTATTCGAATAAGAGACGCGAAAAGAAAAAAAAAGTCCATTTTCACATCTCACATTTAAATGTGAGACGTGGAAAGTTCTGACTTTCTACGTCTCCCCTATCCACATTACACCAAAAAAAAAAACGTGAAAAGTCTTAAAAAAGAGACGTGAAAAATGTATTTTGTAGTAGTAATATATAATATCATATATATTGAGGAGCACAAATCCTCATCACAAATCCAATGCACAAATTAGCATCAATCATTGATTACAAACATAATCAAATGAATCTAACTATAAATTATAAAACATAAACCTATGAATTGAAAATCTCATAGCTAAAACAAAGGATAAAGCATAGAAAACTCCCATTTGAAGCTTGAAACTCATACATCTTTATCCATCTTCAAGAGCTGGAAACCCTAGCCTCTCATGACATCAATAACAGCCCCAAATGGAGGAGAAATTTCCGCCATATAAGTTGGGTATGGAAGAAATTGGAAGAAATGAAAGTTAGATGGAAGAAGTAAAAAAATGGAAGAAATTGAGGTTCGGATGGAGAAAATGGAAGAGAAAGAGAGTGGATATGGAAATGGAGTAAAGGAAGTTGTTAGAAATGGCTAGGGTTCGATCATTTTAAGTCTAAAACAAGTGGGTATCCGGTCAAAGTTGATTTGGGTCGGATCCGGGTCAAAAAAACAAGCAAAAATCGCATTTTAAGAGTTTCTATAGCAGGACTTCGCCGTGTGCTCCCATAGCGAGCCTTACTGCGGCCCTCGTTGTGGGGTCCCACAGCCAAATGGGGTTTTTCTACAATTTTCAGAAAGTTATGGGTTCTTTTCTGTAATTTTCATAATTTATCCAGAAACTTGTATTTTGACTTTTTTCTTGAATTTTCAGCTTCTTTCCCCTATTTCTCTCATTTTCTTTCAAGGGTCTTACAATATAAAATAACCTCAAACAAGATGAATAGCTCCAAATAATCAATGAAATCAAGAGTAATCACAAAAACATTCCAAAAATGTCTTTTTTACCACTAAGTGCATGTAATTACTCTAGAACATAATTTGTTCATAAGATATGTAATAATACCCAAATAAAATCATAAAAGATATCTAAAATGATATGAAATATGTGCAAATATTTGGATTTGTCAACTGCCCCACACATAAACTTTTATACTCCCGGACAAAGACAATAAAACATTTTCAATCCAAAGGAAGTATTGACATGAAGGAGACCTCAAGCTAAAAATACCGGTGACATGAAGTAATTGCAGGGGATTAAGTTTATTTCTCTCTAATCCCCTTAATTAACCACTTTACCATAAGCTTATAGAAGTTCTAAAATCTCTACTTTAAAGCAATAATGCAAATGAATCAAGAGGGCTTTAAAGGGTTGTAATGATGGAGAATGCTAAATGGAAAATGTGAAGAAGAAGAAACTGATGTTATACATGCACAAGTACTCATAAAGCATCAGAAAAATCAAAACAGCTTGTATGCATACTTTTCATTGCCACTTTCAAAACTTTTTGAGAATGCCTTATTTCCTTTCTTTTTCTTTTTTTCTTTCTTTTCTTTTCTTTTTATTTTATACTTTTATATATATATTTTTTTATGAATAGCATATTCATAAACATTATAGCAATGACATTTTTACGGTCAAGCTCACATATAGCAAGTTGAGATGCATCATCTAACAAATTGGCATGCACATGCAAGTATCAAATGAATGGCTGAAATGGAGTGACAATGGAATAAGTGTTTGGGGGAGATATGATACAATTTACACACTTCAAGGGCAAATATGACCTTTAACCCTAGAATCAACAATTAACTTCAAACATGAAGAAATTCCCATAATTGTCAATACAAATCCACAATAGTTATCCATGTTCAAGGATACAATAAAATTTCAAGTGAGGTAAAGTTCAAAAATTTTGAAAAACTTTCACAAATCAAAGTATTACCATGAAAGCTCACAAAATTGACATGAGAACCAAACCAAATGGAGATTATTGAACAAAGAAACAAAACTATCTTTTTCTACTGACTTGTGTCCCTCACCCACACTTATCTTCCTCATACAACAATTAAGCCAAAATATGCATGAAAATTTGGAAGAAAACAAGTGAGGAAAGAGACAACAACATTTGTTATGGCCTCTTCAAGTGCTTGAAGGAGAAGTTCTCATCCAAGATGAGAAACATGCATTTCTTCAATGTGGCTCCTTCTCCTTTATCATGTTTTCTTGGTAAAAGAGGTTCCTGAAAAAGAAACACTAGACCAGAAGCAGTATCTAGCCTAAAAGTGAATACATTGAGAGATATAGAATACAACATATGCATCCTTGAAGCAAAATTCTTTAAATAAATATTACAACCAAGTAAGTCAATGGGGTTCCTGTTCGTCACCGGCCGCAAGTGCACGGGTCGCGTCAAGTAATAAAATGATGAGTAGAGTATCGTTCCCATGAGGATTTGGTCCAAAACCCGGTCAAACAATGATTGTCACACTTTCGCCCAATTTGAGTGATACAAATGTTGAGATTGGATATTAACAATGAAAATAAACCTATGCTAAATAAAAATAAAACTATAAACAAGTGATTCTCCAACTTCAAGGATAAAATGGGTCCTAAGATTATCTATCCCCCTTGTACTTCTTAAAACTCAATTAACCTCCCCTCAAAGAAGTTCTCAACGAAACCACGTGCTAATCTAGGGTTCATAGAGTACTTGTAAACGCTCTCTCAAGTCAAGAACAAGTGTTTAGTCTTATTAATTGCACAATCTCTTGCTACAAGTTAATAAAACCCAATTATCACGCTCCAACCCTAATGTGACTATGCAAGGCTAGCAAGTATATCTCTATCTTACCAACAAAACCATCAATTCATGCAAACTTCAGGTTCTTGCACTATTTTACCCAAGTTCTACACTCAATCTAGCCCTCTCAAGCATCAATCAAGTGAACCCAACATCTAAATGGTGATCAAGCACTTAGAAGCATTAGAAACAGAGTGAAATAAGCACATAGATATCATTAATCACAACGTAAGAGGAGAAATCAAGAATCAATACATACAAGGGTTCAAAATAATCCTAGAATACAAGTATTTTAGCTACTCATGTTCTACAACTCCATGGGAGCATATATATATACAACATTACAAAACAAAACAAGAGAAGAGAATGAAGATAGAAGAGATAAACCAAGAGAGGAAGCCCAAATCTCTTCAAAGCTCCAAGCCCAAGCTCAATCCCCTCCAAACTCCATGCCCTAGTAGAGCAAAACACCCCCAAGAATGCCCAGAAGTCGAAGAATGAAGACTGGACTCGAAACCCTAGCTTTTATTTCACTTCAGCCCGTCTTTCTGTCAAAACGCGCAGTATCAGCGTCTGCTCGCCGTCACCTCGCCGAAGCGAGGTGACGGCGAGCTACCAAAAATTCCAGAAATAGCTGTAGCTCACTGTGGCTTCGCCGCGACGAGCTCACGGCGAGCTAACCAAACACAGGGCAGAGATGCATGTTGTTCGCCGTGACTTCGCCGTGGCGAAGTCTCCTTTATTCTCGTACTTTGCTCTGGTTTCTTCTTATTTTTGTTCACTTGGGAGCTTGGTGGAGGGCTAAAATCTCTTGTTTATTGCATCAAAATGTTCCTACAAGAATCACATAAAACAACATAAGAAACTAACTATAAAAACAATCAAAATCTACATAAATAAACAATAATGTGCAACCAAAAATCCAATGAACATTTTCTTATCTTGAGTATCCAAAATTTATCAAAGATTTAATAAAACTCAAGGAAAATATGCTCAAATGACATGAATTTCCAGAGATTATCAGTTCCCATAAGTAGAAACAAAGCATGCAACCACATTGTCAAAAGGCTCAAGTATATGTGAAGTTAAAAGAGTGAAATCCAATTTATTGGAGCACATCATATCTTTTTCACACACACTTGAGATGGAAGAAGTAAGGATGGAAGAAGAAAGAGAATTTTTCAAATCATTAGGATTGGAAGATGAACAATTTTCATGGTTATCATCAAGTTTAGAATGTGCATTAATATTATCAATCAAACTAGATGAAGAATCAACATCATATGAAGTGGAAAGCCAATCGTTAATTTCCTTCCAAATGGCACATGGCTCATTACCTTCACATGTGCAAATAAAAGAAGAATTTGGGGAAAAGGAGGAATAAATTCTTCATCATGTTCAATAGATTTAAAGAAGTTCTGATCGTGCTTATCAACACTTGAAAAAAAGAGGGTGATTGTTCACACTTTTCCGCATTTCAAACATTCAAGCTTAATGCATCACTTTTCATAATGTTATAAATACCATTCATAGTACTAGTAGATACGTCATACGCTTCACCAAAGTTCTTTTTATGCAATACAACATATTTGTCATATTTAAGACTAATGCAATCCATACACATGTTGTTATCACTACAAGAATAAGGTAGAGGCCCATCAAAATCAAGATAATCATCATAACTAGCACTTAGGGAAACATCATGATAATCACACATATGAGTAGTACAAGTAATATAATCAACTACACAACTACTATTGGAAACTTCATAATGAGCATTTTTAATATCAAATATTTGAGGGGATTAAACAACAATTTCTTCATCCACCTCATCATCACTCACATCAACAATTACAGTAGTATAATGAGGGTTAACCTCTTCAAGAAAAGGAGGGATATTACAAAGTGTGAAGGTGACTCCTCCGGTCATTGAAAATATGCTTGCTCCTTGTTTATATCTTGTGTTGGCATAGGCATTGGTGGTGAGGAATCATCCACTTGAGGTGTGGCATTTGGCTCTTGTTCTTCAATCCCTTCACCATTGTTGGATTCATAAGGCCATGGAGCTCCTTCTTCTCCCATAGCACATGTTGAACAAATGCCTTAATGAAATCTTGTATTGCCCCAAGCTACTTTTCCATATCCTTTGAAAGTTGGTTAGCCTCCTTTAACATGAACAATTATTATTATTCTTGAACCTTTCTCTCATTGTACATTCTTCTTAACGAAAGGGTTTGGTCGTCTATGTTTGGTAAAGTGAGGAAAGCATCAAGTCCAGTAGTTTGAGGTATAGAGGGTGGAGGTGGAGGTTTATGGTAAGGAAGAAATGATGATTGATATGGACTTCTATGTGATGTAGGGAAATGAAGAGAATGAGTTTGTGGATAAGATGGTTCTAAGTGTGTTTGGAAATGGTTGGGCGTTTGAGATCCAAAATCCTCTCTAATGAAATTCAACTCTTATAAAATCAAATCATTTTAGGAGTAAGTTGAAGTAAAAGGTGGCTCATTCCTCCAAGTATATAGAAAGCTTGGTGTTTCATCATTTTTTGAAAAAGAACGCATAGGAGGATTAGTGTTGAACAAAAGCTCATGGTTATTATTGAACCAAGACATGAAAATTGTAATCAAGCAAATCCTAATATGCAAGATTCAATGTTATGCTATGAAATCTACCTAAATGCATAAAATCTAAAATATATGCAACCTAAAAGAAAAACTAATAAGTCTCACATGAGATACCCCTTGTCAGAAGTGAATTTGACAATTAGGGGTGTGTTTGGATTGAGCTTCTGAGAAGTGACTTTTTTTCAGAATGACTTTTTCAGAAGTAAGATTGGATAAAAGTCAGATTATATGAAGTGATTTATGTTTGGACTTGTGATGATAGAAGTGATTTTTTTTCAATCTGACTTTTAGAAACATGTTTGGATGATTATTTTGAAAAGCAAGTTTAGATGAAAAAATATTAAAAAGGGCATTATTGTTATTAAATAATACATATATAATATGCATATATTCTTATTAAAGGCTTAGTTTCTTCCTTATTTTCAAGAAAATAATTTAAAAAAATATATTTTTAACTCAAAGGACTATATTATGGGAGAATGCAGTTATAAATTATTATGGTAAATTTTTGGAGACAAAAAGAAAATTTTATATTAAAAGAAAATATCTTATTTGAGAATTTTAGGGGTCTAATAGTCTAATTTTCCTACCCACTTTATTAAATAATACATAACAAAAGGAGTGTGACACACCAGAAGCCAAAAGTCAAAAGCCAAAAGCCACTTTTTTTTGCTTCTGACTTTTGGCGTTGCAGAAGTCATTTTGGACCAAAAGTCATTCTGAAAATAAGCCCATCCAAACATTTTTTTTTAAAATTTGACTTCTCCTTCTCCAACGGTCTTCTGGGCAGAAAATGGAAGATCCAAACATGCACTAGATCACCTAGAGAGCCAATTACTTAGCTCCCCAGCAACGATGCCATTGATTTAACCGTCATCTTATCGCCTTGGGGTCAAATGCAAAATAAACTAAGGATTGTATTATAGGGCACAACCTCAGGTCGTTCTCTCTCTCGATGAGCCTTTTATTGGTTTCTAAGTGATCTGAATATCATTAAATGCATTATGAACAATGGGCCTTTTATTGTTTCTGTGTCCTTTTCCGTAATTTTTATAATTTATACAGAAACTTATATTTTGACTTTTTTTTTTGAATTTTCAGCTTCTTACCCCTATTTCTCCCATTTTCAAGGTTCATACAATATAAAATAATCTCAAAAAAGATGAATAGCTCCAAATAATCAATGAAATCAGGAGTAATCACAAAAACATTCCAAAAATGTCCTTTTTACCACTAAGTAGATGTAATTACTCTAGAACCTAATTTCTTTCCAAGATATGCAATAATGCCCAAATAACATGATAAAAAGACCTTTAAAATGATATGAAATATGTGCAAATCTTTGGATTTTTCAAATATCATGTGATTTTAACTAATGTTTTGTAATATCATGTGGTTTTAACTAACCTAACTAACATACTTAATCTAATCAAATTAGATAAATATATCTTATATTTAGAACATGAGGGAATACATGATAGGTGAAGCGTTTAAAACACACATAAATGCTTCAACTAACCTTGTTACTAGTCGATAAGAACATGTAGTGAAGATACGTTACCAACTATGGGATTATAGTTGGGTTAGCTACTTAGATCTCACATCTCTGATGTACATGTTTTATTAGCCATTTGATTGTGTATATATATATATATAAAAGGTTGTTATAAAAATGTCAAAATGAGTATATAACTAATCTATTAAGTATTAAAAAGACTTGTTAAGTTAGTTATTTGTCATAAGATAAAATTGTTTTCTCTAAAATATTTTTTATCATGTGCATTAGAACTATTCCTGAATAGTTGTTGAATAGAAATCCAGTTAATGCGGGTAACCTACTGGTATACTTTCACTACTACATAAAATTTAAAAAGCAGTGTTTTTTATATGGTGTAGCGTTTAGGAAACGTTACAAAGTCTCCACTGAAAAAATACTAATGTAATTTTATGAAACGCTATATTAAGGCTAGACCTAATGTACGTTTTTTTTTTAAAATGCAACTGTAGATCCAGCCTAATATAGTGTTTCTGGTAGTAAACACAACTTTATTACTATCCTAATGTTGTGGTTTATAGAAGCAACATTGCATTAGGTGGCTATAGAAAATAATTTCAATTGAAATTTATAGAACAAAATATATCATTAAGAATAGGGCAAAGGTGTAGAAATGCTCATGTAGTTTGGTTTAAGGTGCACCATACACCGTGAACTTATTTTGCCTCAAAAAATGTCCGCATAGTTACTAAAATAGGTCAAAAGTGTTCATGCCGTCTATATACACTGACGGCATCAAGTTTTTTATTGTTAGGGAAAATAAAAACTGCGAAAATATTCATAAAATATGGTCCAAAATGCAGCCAACACCTCCAAAAAAAAAAATACTATTGTAATGTTTATAAAACCCTATATTAAGCTAGACTTAATGTTCCCTTTTTTGCAGAAAATACTACAGTAGGTCCGGCCTAATATTGTGCTTCTAGTTGGAAACACAACTTTACGACTAACCTAATGTTGTGTTTTCAACAAGAAACACTGCATTAGATCGCTATAGAAAATAATTTCAATTAAAATTTTAAAACAAAAATATATCGTTAAGAATAGAACTGCATACAAGTCGCACGAAGAACTAGTCGAGCCTACTTTTATTTAGTAGGAGAAGCCATTTGGCACAATTTTTTTTTTAATACATACGACACACAACTTATGATTTAATTTTGGTGCATAATATATTTCTTAATGATCAAATCACTGTCACATTTAAAATATGGATTACATTGTCTATTTTATATATAATTGGCTCCCTCTCCCAAGTTCCATCACACACAATCACTCCCACCCCCCCCCCCCCCAAAAAAAAAAAAAAAAAACTAAAACAATGAATAATCCTTGTTTGGCAGCAACAGAAGGCTCACCGACTACAACAAAGATGATACCTCTTGAGAGAAAAGCTCTCTGAAACAGAGAAGCCACATGAGCAAAATATGAGTTTCTTCATCTCGGACCTCTCAGGGGACTCAGAAGAACACTTGGCTCAAATGATCACCAGCTTTGCCCAGTCTCTGTTGCACAACAAAATGCGCTGCCTGGGTATTCACCATACCTTTATCGTCATGTTTTCGATATATCACTTATTTTGTAGTACTAGTATCAAATATATACCCCTCTGGCTAGGAGAAATAGATACTGAGTTGATAATGAGTTGGCTCATGATCTATGAGATCAAAAGTTCAAATCACATTTTTAATGTGAAGATAACGTTCTTGGAGCTCAAAGGAACGCTTTGGCTTTGATGAACCTCGATACCCATTTTGGCCTGAACGTTTTTCTCATAAAATAATTCATGGTATCCAACATGAGTAAATTTAAATTTTTTTTCCATTTTTAGATAAATTAATCACTTAATAACAACATTTCAGTTTTTATGTGTGGTTACCAGTGTAACACCTAAATTTTACTACTATATTAAAGTGTTTTTAATTGATTTATAACCACTTTTTAATTGTCAGAAGCCTGAAAATATGAAAAATTTAAAACTCTTCCAAAGTACTAAATCAAATTTTCGTTCTTTAAATTGGGCTTTTCTTGACAAATTAGAATAACTTTAAACTCTTGATGAGATAGGGTGGTTATTAAAACAATTAAAATAACTAAGATCCTATTATAGTATCTAAATCTATTACTTAGTGTATCAAGATATCTTGTTTTACGTATTCTACTTATACTTCTATTATCTTAAGGTTGGGTTGGTATCTAACCATATCTGTCCGGCCTACTATCAGAATATTGGGGTCATCGCGGTCGATAACCCGTTACTTACTTATGTTGTTGCTATGGTTTAGGGATACATAGATACAGAGAGTTATATACTCTACAAGCTTCCAACTTGTGCTTCCCTATTCTATATATAATATATACAAATACTAACAAGATAGATATTCAAAGATGGTACAAAATGTAGCAGGCATTCCTGCTTCTTCACAACTACCTTATCCCAAGAAACGGTCGCCTCTTGCTTCATTGAAAAGCAAAGGTTCAACGCAGTTTATTTCATATAGACTTATTATCATATACACTCAAATACACATATTCATATATAATTCAATTCTGTGCAATTAATGAAAGCATATATCCATCTATATTATTATAGCCCTAACGGCTACTCAATAACCTTCACGGTTATAGGAATTTATTTGTAGCCCTCACAGCTACTCAATAACCCTCACGGTTATAGGAATTTAATTGTAGCCCTCACAGCTACTCAATAACCCTCACGGTTATAGGAATTTATTGGCAAAGGGGGAGCGACCCACCTAGGCCTTGGAGTACTCCATAAATATCATCAATATCATAATATCACCACCAGAATAATGCTCATTTATTGCAACAGATTTGTTTCTAAAACAATATATATACACACACAAATATTTATGTTATGAAATAAACCGCACCTGACTTCAGGAATTACTCCTCAACTGGTTCTTTTCGTTTCTACTGTCCTCATGAACTTATGCCATAATCAACACCTATTTACATATCATGTATCAATAAAGTAATTTAATACTTATGCTTCTATATTTATACTTTGCGTCTCTCTCGAAGCCCAACTTAATCAATATTACCCCAAAACTTGTCTTCGAGGAAAATTATAACTTGCCCACATTTATTTAGAACTTTGATCATTTAAGACTACTTTAATAATTTACTTACATTAAACTTTCTTATTCTCAATGTTTGACCAATAGTTTCTATAAAAACCATTCTTTAAAGACCTTAGTCCTTCACACAATTAACATATATATACTTGCTCTCTATCACAATTTAGGTAAATCTAGGTTAGAATAAGAAAAGCTTAAGCAATGATATTAACTCAGACAAAGCAATACTCATGGAATCAAAGTTAAAACACCCATGTAATTACAACAATAAACTCTGTTACACTTATAACAACTTTTAATTACTAATTTCTTTTATCAGTATGAGAATCCGATAATTTTAACCTATGAACAATAAACCATTTCCACAAATGATTATTAGCCATCTTTAATTCTTCAAAAAGCTCCGAACCCTTACCTAAATAAATTTCAAATCAGGACATTAAGCTTCCCAAGTATCGGTCTCTTTCTTTTATCATTTCTTAGTCGCTTATTTTAGTGAATTATAACTTTAATCTCAGCAAAACTTACAACACCAATCAGAAACCAACATATCCAACCTTGATTAAAGCATTTACATCCTAATCTCACATGCATCAGCAACAATCCAAAACCGAACAGTAAGAGATGAGTTTGAAAATTTGCAAATCAACACAAATTAGACACATGCAAGTACAGAACCCATTCCATAATTCTTACATCATCAAAACCCAAATCTGATAAAATAGAATAAAACGAAACATCAAAGAAAGAGGATTTTATTGTTTTCAAACCACAAACTTTGTTTCTTTATTCAAACAAATGTTCAATTCATGTTTATAAATGATTTCCAATTTGTATTTCAACTTAAATCAATTACATCCTAAATCTTCACCTTTTAACTACAAATCAGATTTATCCATAACCATTTTAAAAACCCAAAGTAAAGTTTCACAGTCAACTTTTGTTTCTCAAACTAAATTCCTAAGCAGCCTTCACTTCATCATTCAATTGGTTATAATTAAAGTACCAAACCACATAGACTCAAACAACAATATCTTATTTACATACATCACAAAGAAAAAGAATCCACATGCAGTACCATCTTCCTCATCATTAATCGAAACAAGGTAGGCAAAGAGAGAAAAATATTTCATAATCCATGCATTAATTAAACATCACAGAAACAGAGCCCAATGGGTAAGATCGAAATCCCACTTCAATCCTAACACCCTCAATTTCTCATCATCCCCGTAGCACCGAACAGAACAGAGGAAAATAAATCACAAATTTTCGGAAATTCCAAAAACCAACCTAACAGAACAAAGAAACAGAATTTTTGAAAGCCCCAGAGTTCAGAAAATTCAACATGCAGAATCATATATTAGTTCTATCATCATTTATATTCCAGTACTGACCAAGTAAAGAAAGAATCGAACAACACAGAGGAAGGAACCAGAAATTGTAAACATCCAAAACAGAGCATCATACACAAATTCAAAAACAACCATCTGAACCTAATTAAACACATGAAATCTTGATTCTCGTTAGAAAAACTGTAGACTTCACCATATCTTTACTTAAATCTATGTTTTCCCCCAAAACCCCAAATCGGTCCCTCCTCCAGATCGCTCCAATAAAGGAAATTAACGGTAAAAACAAGAAGAGAATACTCACCTGATTTCGAATCAGTTATTGCATGCCCAATTTAGTCTTGCCGGCGCCGGAATCGCTGTTATTAGAGAGAAAATCACGAGGAGTGGAAAGATGGAGGGAGTGAAGAACAGAAGGGAATCAGCTCACCTATGGCTGACTCAAGCTTTGTGCGTCTCCATTCAACCTCTCGCCGCTGTGAATCATCATCTTCGCCGCCCATAGCTACCGTTGAAGAGGAGAGAAGGCAGAGAAAATGGCAGAGAGGAAGGAGAAATCGAGAAAGAGCAGAGGGAGAAAATGAAATGGAAAGAGAGAGAAGAGGAAAGTGATGGTGATCCGGATGAAGGAGGGAGTATATAAAATTTTATTAGATAAAATTACCCTCTTGCCCTTGCAATAACACAATATTACAATTTTGCCATATATATATTTTCTATTACTTACCCGTCCAATTTAAGCTACCTTACACTATTAAAAATACTAATCCAAGTTGAATCCCTAAATAATTTACCCAGATACATTTTTGTACCCAAATTAATTTATAAGACTTTTTACTAATAAAATAAATACCCGAAACTCTAAATATTCCCTTATTTTTTTATTTCCAATTTTTGGGGTGTTACAACCAGTGCCTTATATAATCAAGACTGAAATACTACTATACAAACCCTTTAACTGCAGTTAATTTAAGAAAAATGCTTACATACTCTATGAGGGTCATATCATTTGAAGTACGTCCAATCAAAATACAATAACTCAATGCTTTAATCCTAATTAGCTAATGACTAACTGAAACAATATATTCACATTTTACTTTGTTTTTAAGGAAAAAAATACTTTTTATTTTAATTGGATAAAATTCAAATGATGTGACACTACTGGAATATACTATTATCTCCCTTAATTTGACAATATCCTAATAATTGTGTTGGGTTAATTGACTGATGGAGCAGCACCGTTGTTGCTGCATTGTCACATAAACATTGCTGGTGATCCATTTGTGGGAAGCGGCTACACTCTCAATTCAGCAGCATTTGAATTTTGCGTTCTTGACTTGTTCGCTCGCTTTTGGGAGATTGGCAAGAACCCGTACTGGGAATATGTTAACACCGGCGGAACAGAAGGCAATCTTCGTGGGATTTTAGTAGGGTAAGTTATAAGGTCTTACACTTCTTGCTGTATGTTTTATTAGCCATTTTATTGTATGAGGTCGTAATATCATATATATATATATATATATAAATATATAGAAGGGAACAATTGCCGGATGAGATTCTGTATGCCTCAGAAGAATCACATTATTCAATGTTCAAAATAGAAAGAATGTGAAGAGTTCAATGCGTGAAGGTTGCCACACTGAGATCTGGTGAGATCTCAAGGCTTCACTTCTTGCGCACAAGGACAAGCCTGCCATCATCAACCTCAACATAGGTCTCTCCCTCCCTCCTTCACCCCAATGCTACTCCCTCTAGTCTTTTTTTTTTTTTTTTAAACAACAACTATTCATATAACGCAAAATAAAGTGCTGATTAGTCCGAATAATTAAGTAAAAAATAACAAACGTGTAAGATATATTATTTTTCCAATCACGCCCTTATTCGTGAAGATGATGAGTGAGAAAAGGAGATGAGAAAGGCATGTAATTAATAGGAGGTAAAATTGAAAACAATGTATTAAATTTTTAAACAAAGTCAAATTGTTACTTATTATATATGAGACCAACCAAGCGGGAAGAGTATTTCATCTTCCTATAAGTCATAGCTTCAAAAAGAGTTTTTCACACACATTTATTGAATGGCTTATGATGATCGTCATGAATTACCCTCAAAGGGTGATTTTCTATATTAGGAACAACTATGAAGGGAGCAATTGATGATATTGATCTAGTGGTACAAACACTCGAAGATTGTGGATTTAGTCGTGATCGGTTTTATATCCATTGTGATGCAGCTCTGTCTGGACTAATGCTTCCTTTCATTAAACAAGTGAGTCACGTTTCAATATTTAGTTACTGTCCTGAGATTCAAATTAAATATTCCAATTCTGAATCCGGTTTTGGAATATTAAGACATAATTGCATTCTTTGAAATTAGAAGACACATAAAATACCTCCAAGCAATATAATTACGAAACTGGGATTAAAAAAATTATGGGTATGCTTCATATTTGGCCAAAAACAAAATGTGTACTAATGATCAAAACGAAGTGATACTGATGTATTTATTCACACACAAAAAAATCAATATATTAAGACAAAATGAAACCTAACTTTTTGATCAAATGTATCTAAAATCGGTGCAATGTTATCTAACTAGAGAAGATTATTATGGATTGACATACAGGCACCGAGGTTAAGTTTCAAGAAACCCATAGAAATCATAGCTATTTCTGGGCACAAGTTTATAGGATGTCCTGTCCCTTGTGGAGTCTTACTAACCCGTTTGGATTACATAAATGCCATGTCTAGCGATGTTGAGATCACAGCTACAAGGGACACCACAATCACAGGAAGCAGGAATGGCCACGCTGCGATCTTCCTGTGGTATGCTATTAAGAAGAAAGGCTTATTAGGGCTCAAGAACGAAGTGGACAAGTATATGAAAAATTCACTTGCTACAGAAGCTTCTAGAGGCGGGAATAAAGAGTGTGACAAAGAATGAATTTAGCAATATTATGGTGTTTGTTCGCCGTCAAGCGTTAACCGTAAGCGCAAGGATCGCAAGTAGTATAAAATATCGTTCTCACAGGGATTTGGACTAAAATCTTGACTAAACAAAAGATTATGTGATTCCAATCAAGTTGAACTAAGAAAATATTTTTGGGTTGTGTAAAGAAATGTTGAAAATCTATTTCTAAAAACTAGAAAGTGATAAAAGCAAAGGATTCTTTGACTTTAAGGATTAAATGGGGTCTAGGATTATTTATTCCCTTTTGCATTTCATAAGACATGAAGAACTCCCTCTCAAATGGTATTTTCAATGAACATATGTGTTTGTTTAGGGTTTATATGCACTTGACTAAGCTCTCTCAAGTCAAAATCAAGTTTATATTTCCATTAAAATGCACAATCTCTTGTTACAAATCATGAAAATCCCCTTTGAAAACAAAACCCTAATATGACAATGCAAGGTTAGCAAAGGTATCTCTATTTTACCAACTAACTTTCCATTTATCATGTAAACTTCAAGTCAAGCATGATTTTAACTAAGTTCTACACATGGATAAGCTCTCTCAAGTCAAACCCACATGAACAAATCAAACTAAATGGTGGCCAAACACTTAGAAGCATGAAGAGAAGGATAAAATCAACACATATTGTTCGCCACGCGCCGCAAGTGCACGGGTCGCGCCAAGTAATAAAGTGATAAGTAAAGTATCGTTCCCACGAGGATTTGTCCAAAACCTGGTCAAACAATGATTATCACACTCTCGCCCAATTTGAGTTACACAAATGTTGAGATTGAAAATTAAATAAGAGAATAAAAGAAAATAAAATTATAAACAGGTGATTCTCCAACCTCAAGGCTAAAGGGTCCTAAGATTATCTCTCCCCCTTGTACTTCTCAAAACTCGACGAACCTCCCCTCAAAGAAGCTCTCAACAACACCATGTGCTAATCTAGGGTTCATTGGGTACTCATAAAAGCGCTCTCGCTTCAAAAACAAGTGTTTAGTTTTATTTAAGTTGCACAATCTCTTGCTACAAGTTAATAAAACCCAATTTTAATGCCCCAACCCTAATGTGACTATGCAAGGCTAGCAAGTATATCTCTATCTTACTAGCAAAACCATCCATTCGTCATGCAAACTTCAGGTTCTTGCACTACTTTATTTTGTCAATCTCTTACTATGCAAGTCACCTTTATTCTGGTGCTTTGCTCTGCTTTCTTTATTTCTTGGGCTGACCTTTGGCTTCTTCTTATTTTTGTTCAATTGGGAGCTTGGTGGAGGGCTGAATCTCTTGTTTATTGCTTCAAATTATTCCTACAAAAATTATATACAATAACATGAGAAATTAACTATAAAAACAATCAAAATCTACATAAATATATAATGATGTGCAACCGAAAATCAAATGAGCATTTTTCCTTCTTGAGTATCCAAAATGTATAAATAATAGACAAAAACTCAAGACAAATATACTCAAATAATCATGAATTTCTAGGAGTTATCACATATATATCATTTAATACCAAAAGAGAGGAAGAATCAAGTCTTAATCAATCCAAATGTTCAAAATAATCCTAGAATGGAAGTTTAACCACTCATAAAGAAGAATATACAAATCTGAAAAATCAGACCAGCCATGGAAGAATTTCAGTGGAAAAAGAGAGAAGAACAAGAAAAACCAAGGGAAATGAGGTTGAATCTCTTCAAATCTTGGATCTCCACTTGAATCTCCTTGAAAATCTCCAAACCCTAGCTCCCAAGAAGCCCCTAAAGAAAGCCCAAGTCAAAAGGATGTGTTTGAGTGTAAGTTTTGGGTGTTTCTAAACCCTATTTTTGAGCTGGAATTTTCCACTGTGCACTTTGTCAACATTTTGGCCGTGGCCAAGAATTTTGCCTGCACTGGTTGGCCGCGGCCAATAACTTTCTGCCTGGAATTTTTCAAGATTTGGCTGTGGCCAGGAATTTTGCCTGTGCTTTTGGCTGTGGCCAATAACTTTCTGCCTGCTACTTTTTCAGCTTTCCTGGTTGCTTTGAATCTTCTTTTCTACTTCTTGCTCCTTGATTTTAGCTTCAAATACAACTCAAATGTGACTTAATTAATTGGCTTCACCCACCTAACAAGCAATCAAATCTACAAAAACCAAAGTTGATAAAAAGAGGGTAAAATATATACATTTAAATCAAGAATTCAATGACTTTAACCCAAATATCAACTTGACACATTTTCCTATCATATCTACATCAAAATACGTATAATTCCACCCAAAAAGTGTATGAACTATAGGAAAATGTTCTAAAATGACATGAATTTCAAGAGGTTAACAATGTTTGAGAAGCCTCAAGACGATGAATTTGGTCGTAGGTGGAGTCTCGCTTACAAATGAAACACGGCACATGTGGTGGTGATGCAGCATGTGTGTGTTGAAATTTTGGACTCTTTTGTTACTGAGTTTGTTCAAAAGAAAACCTTTAAGCATCACCCAAATTAATGGATACAAGAATGATCTATCTCTGTGCCGTTCTACAGCGTGTTTGGTATAGTGTTTGGGGCATCAAACTTGCAGCCCAACCATAAAAGTGATTTTTTGGCTTTTTATTGTCTCCAATGTAGCATTTTACAAATCTCACTTCTGATCCAAGCGATTTCCGCTGAAGCAACTTTTATTTGCTTTTCCACCGTTCGTGAATTTCAAGAGAGAGGAAAGAAATTACTCTTTTCAGTGGGCCACCTTATTTTTTTGGGAAAATTCCAAATAAATACCATTTGAATATTAAAAGGACACAAAGGTACCTCTAATATACAAAAAGACACAAGAGGAATTGTTCCCAATTTGGGATAAACAAGTTTAAGGCAAAAAGACTAAAAAGCCCCTCAAAGTAATAGCACTTGAATGAAAATCAGGAAAGCAAGCCTGTCTCCTTCATCGCAAGAACCCATCCATCTCCTTCATCACAAATTGCAAGCATCTCCAATCAGAGTGGAAATCGTCAGCCACTGCTCCTCGAAACCGTTAGCCTGCTTCTTCACCTACTGAAAATGTCAAGTTCCTCCTTGATCAAGTCACTCAATTTGAAGTCGAGCTCGTCGTAGCAAGGTACATATCTTTGATTCTTTTGCTCTTTGAAACCTTGTACTTTTTTATTATATATCTTCTTATTGGGATTTTCTTGGTGATTACTTACTGCTCAAAGTTGCCCCTGAATTTGGATGCATTATCAATTTTCTTTTCAATATTTTGTATTAATTTTGAAAAAAGATGTATGTAGTGCGTTGAACTCAGTAAAATGCAAAATCACCAACTTCATCTAATCATGCATAGTCTTCTCATTCTTAAAAGCTCATAATACTAAACCTACTTCGTAAAGAAATTCCCATGGTTATCCTGGATACCAAAATAATCAAAAGATTTGGTGGGTATATTTCAAAGTGAACATAGAATTTGAGATATTAACTTTGTAAAGAAAACGAATATATGGGAGCAAACTCTGGTTTTAACTCTTCTGTCATTTTCCACACTACTTGATTTAGTATTGTACTAGTTATATAAATAAATGGTTTGCTAAAAAATAGTTAAACCATTCAGTAGATAAACTGACTTTGAATACCATTGAGTCCTTGGAAATATTTTTGTTAATTTAATTATCCTTCAATTTTGTTGTTATTATGTTATATAACTCAAATACATTGCATAAGGTGTTTCATGCCGGTATTACAATTCATTTGATGATGGAAATGCAAACTTGTAACAATGTGTTGGATGGGCAACTCAGTAAATTAACCTGTATAGCTTTGTAAATTGACTAGTGTATTGCTAATTCCTTTATTGGTAGTGGCTAGTTCTGTACAAATTTTATACGAAGGAGATGAACTTTCTTGTTTAGGATTGGACCTAATACAAGACTGATAACTCCTAGAAATTCATGTCATTTGAGTATATTTTCCTTGAGTTTTATTAACTCATTGATAAATTTTGCATACTCAAGATAGAAAATGTTCATTGGATTTTTGGTTGCACATCATTGTATATTTATGTAGATTTTGATTGTTTTTATAAGTTAGTTTCTTATTTTGTTTTATGTAATTTTTGTAGGAATAATTTGATGCAGTAAACAAGAGATTTCAGCCCTCCACCAAGCTCCCAATTGAACAAAAATAAGAAGAAGCCAAATATCAGCCCAAGGAATAAGGAAAGCAGAGCAAAGCACCAGAATAAACAAGACTTCGCCGTCGCTTCGCCGCGGCGAAGTCACGGCGAACATCAGATGCCTCTGCCCATTTTTGGTGACCACACTGTCATCTCGCCGCGGCTTCGCAAGAATAAGTTCTGTAATTTTTGGGACTTCACCGTGAGCTCGTCGCGGCGAAACCCACGGCGAATTGCGTGTTTCTGCGCATTTTGGATAGAATAGGGGCACATTTTAACTGATATAAAAGCTAGGGCTTCGTTGTGAGCCCTCATTCTTCGACTTCTGGGCATTCTTGGGGGTGTTTTGCTCTGCTAGGGCATGGAGTTTGGAGGGGATTAAGCTTGGGCTTGGAGCTTTGAAGAGATTTGAGCTTCCTCTCTTGGTTTATCTCTTCCATCTTCCTTCTCTTCTCTTGTTTTGTTTTGTAATGTTGTATATATATATATATGGTCCCATGGAGTTGTAGAACATGAGTAGCTAAATACTTTGATTCTATGATTATTTTGAACCCTTGTATGTATTGATTCTTGATTCCTCCTCTTATGTTGTGATTAATGATATCTATGTGCTTATTTTACTCTTCTCCTAATGCTTCTAAGTGCTTGATCACCATTTAGATGTTGGGTTCACTTGATTTATGCTTGAGAGGGCTAGGTTGAGTGTAGAACTTGGGTAAAGTAGTGCAAGAACTTGAAGTTTGCATGACGAATGGATGGTTTTGTTGGTAAGATAGAGATATACTTGCTAGCCTTGCATAGTCACATTAGGGTTGGAGCTTGATAATTGGGTTTTATTAAATTGTAGCAAGAGATTGTGCAATTAATAAGACTAAACACTTGTTCTTGACTTGAGAGAGCTTTTACGAGTACTCTATGAACCCTGGATTAGCACGTGGTTTTGTTGAGAGCTTCTTTGAGGGGAGGTTAATTGAGCTTTAAGAAGTACAAGGGGATAGATAATCTTAGGACCCATTTTATCCTTGAAGTTGGAGAATCACTTGTTTATAGTTTTATTTTCATTTTATTTTCTCAGTTAATTTTCAATATCAACATTTGTGTCACTCAAATTGGGCGAGAGTGTAATAATCATTGTTTGACCGGGTTTTGGAAAAATCCTCGTGGGAACGATACTTTTCTCATCACTTTATTACTTGGCGCGACCCGTGCACTTGCGGCGCAGGGCGAACAAGGACAAGTTCAAAATTTCTCTTTTATGTGAATTAAGAATGACAATTTGGGCCAACACAAATGGCAAAAACATATTTTGATTTCTGTAAACACAGCCAATGAGCCATATATTCTTCAAATCTCATAACCAATTAGGTGAAAAAAGGAAGGAAGGAAGAAACAGTGGGGTCAGAAAGTATCATCCTTATTCTTTTTATTTCAATATCATCTTTATTTATTCAAAATCAATGAAATTGTTCGGTTCATTTCATTTGCAACTTATGAAGTTTCAATTCTTGTAAAGGGTGCTTGAACTTCAAATATCACAATGCACTACTCTGTTAATTACTCCTAACTATGTTAATTAAGATATAATAAGTCCAAGAAAAAAGTGAAGATCACACGTGGTACCGAAGTGGTTTATATATTTGGTGTTAAATGTTGTTTAGACAATTTGATTTATTAGAATGGTTATATTGGCTACAATATTTGTGAAAATGGTTTGAGTAACTGAATGGAAGAAGTTGTTTTGTAGGTCTGAAAAATGGACTTACAAGCAAGAGGGAGTAAGCAACCAAAGGCAAAAGAGGTTCACATGGATTTATAAGATGTGGCCAAACAATTGGGAGCTAGGGGTGACACGTACATACCATGATGATGACGTCAATATAAATAGGATAAAACTCATATGGTGGCTGGTTAACCGTGAACTAAATTTACAAAAACATGTTGTGACAAGATTTGTTTTATTTGACTTCTGTTGTTAAGCGTTTGAAATTTTGTCTTATGTAAACCAATGTTGGAAAAATATTGTGGGATGAGCTATTACTATTCAGTTGTCCAAAGATAAAGGTTTTTTTTTAGTTGATATGTTTGTGAAAGATACTATGTAATATGTTAGGTTGAACTTTGTACAATATGGTATTGACAACTTAAGCATAGGCATTAACCACTCTAATATATCTGTTAACAACTCGAGTATAGCCATTAACCATTTCGCCGATTCATTACTTAGGCTCAATTTCACTTATGTCTGCGAAAGTCGTAACCACTCTAGTTTAGCCATTAACTACTCTAGTATGGCCGTTAACCACTTCGCTGATTCATTACTTAGCTTAATTTCACTTGTGCTTGCAAAAGTAGTTAACCACTCTGGTATAACCATTAACCACTCCAGTATGGCCGTTAACCACTCTAGTATAGCCGTTAACCACTTTGCTAATTCATTACTTAGGCTCAATTTTGCATATGTTTGTGAAAGTCGTTGACCACTCAAGTATAACCATTGACTACTCTAGTATGGTCGTTAACCACTCTAGTATGGCCGTTAACCACTTCGTTGATTCTTTAGGTCAATTTCAATTATGTTTGTGAAAGTAGTTAACTACTCGAGTATAGACATTAACCATTCAAGTATGGCCGTTAACTACTCTAGTATGACCGTTAACCACTTCATTGATTCACTAGATCAATTTCACTTGTGCTTGTGAAAGTAGTTAATCACTTTGTTGATTCATTACTTGAGTGGTTAACTACTTTCACAAACATAAGTGAAATTGACCTAAAGTAATGAATCAACGAAGTGGTTAACGGCTATACTAGAATGGTTAATTGCCATACTAGAGTAGTCAATGGTTATACTCTAGTGGTTAACTACTTTCACAAACATAATTGAAATTGAGTTAAAGTAATGAATCAACGAAGTGGTTAATGGCCATACTAGAGCGGTTAACGGCCATATTGGAGTGGTCAATAGTTATACTCGAGTGGTTAAAGACTTTTGCAAACATATGCGAAATTGACCTTAAGTAATGAATCACAGAAGTGGTTAACGACTATACTAGAGTGGTTAACAGGCATACTGGAGTGGTTAATTGTTATACTTGAGTGGTTAACTACTTTCGCAAGCACAAGTGAAATTGAGCTAAGTAATGAATCAGCAAAGTGGTTAATGGCTATACTAGAGTAGTTAATAGCCATACTAGAGTGGTTATGGTTAACGACTTTTGCAAATTGACTCACCCTTTATAGTTTCATTATGTTTTCCTTCTCTTTCTAGAATTTCTACACAGTCAAACACTTTACAACATAATTTAGTAGAACTTTTATCTACATCCCCAAAATCCAATAAAAGTGAAATAATGTAATAGTGCTTAATTTCAATTTACACATAGTGAAAGCATAACCTCTAGCTTTAATGCATTAAGGAGAATTGATACACAAGTTGCATCTGATGCTGAAGAGAATCCTGTACTATACCGAAATATGGGATTTAAGTGTCGTTACATCTTATAAGTACCTCAAGTTTAACCAGTTGTACCTAAGTTTCCTAAAACCAAAACTAATAAATTATCTCAAGGATAGCCAAAACTATTAAATTATCTCAAGGATTGTTGTAGCATAGTAGAGCACACTTGGTTGCCCAGTGATTTGTCATGAGTTACATTGTAGAAACACACATTGGTGGCTCTGATAATTTACATTATTTGACTTGAGAAATTATAATATCTGTTGAAACAAGACCATTCCAACACCAATTGTAAGGGCTTTCAAGCATTTTCCTTGGAAAATTTCTCCAGGAGTAATTTCTTTTTCTTCATCCACATAAGAAAGCTCTACTAGAATCTCATCCACTTGCTGAAGAGCTGAATCACTAATTGTTGGACCTGAAGTCAATACAAACAAGAAATTGCAGTATGTTTCAAACTCTAGGCATTCCCTTTTCCCTGTATACAACATAAAAATCTATTTAGGAGATGATGGGAGCCACCAGATTCCAATTCCCATACCCAACTTGCACAATAAAATATGAAGCCAAGTTTAATGTAGGTGTGGTCAGAACAGAAAAAAAAATAATTTTTTTGCTCAGAAGCCATAATACAAGATGACAACTCTATAAGGCAAAACTTAATAAGCTTGTTGTCTTCATTTCATAGGAATTATTTTCAGACAATGGAACTATCTCAAAAAATCTCTAATTTAGAATTAGAAGATGGTGAAAATAATTGTCCTAACAATCATACTTAAAAAAGACTTCATTGAATTCACCATCTTCATGAGCAGACCCAAAATGAAGAACATAAAAAAAATATTAGCTTAACTCCATAAACAGTCTACAGGTTAGATAAAAATCGTAATGGCCGAAAACATTGGCTGAAAATCATAGGAAAAAGCAAAGAAAACAACTTTCATCAATGAAGTTGCATAAAGTAAAACATTTCCCCAAAGAACTCTAGGTATGAATAGACTACTCAAACATGCAATTAGAACACCTACACAGCCTAAGATGCCTTTAGTCTCCCACAACAAAAAGAAAAGAAATTACCTGATGCATCCAGGGAGACATCTATTTGCTGCATTATTTAATCTAACAATGAACTAAGCCATTAATGATGCGCTATAGTTGGCTGAAACATTAAAAAATGCTTATATTGAATCATAAAAAATATAAATATCAAGACAATGAAAGCCAGAAGGCGTTTGTGGGTTCTGACTACGAGCCAAAAATAGCACACATTGGGAAACATTGATTTCAGCTATGATAAAATATTTGAAACAGGGTCGTGAATGATATGATACCTTGAAAAAAGGTCCAATTAAGCCACCATCAAGAACTTCATAAACATAGCTACAGCCACTTCATAGATCAAGCATGCTAAAGAACTTGACGCGACTCTTGAATCCTTCATATTATTCCCAAAATCACTGTCAAAGGAATGTATTGGTTTATGAAAACTGCAAAATTAACAATGCTGTAAAATTATCCAGCTAGAAAACATGAAACATTACAATGCTTTCAGATGAAATAGCCATGATGACAAAATCAAATGGATCTCCCTAAAAATTGCAGTAGAACAACCTCTATAACTTTAGAAATCAAAAGAAAATGAGGCATACCGTGTGATGGACTGGGTTTGTTTGCCGCCAAAGGAGAGTGATAAGCTTGTTCTCTAACAACCCATGATTTTTTTTTCAGAGCAATTTTCACTCGAGCAACTTTCAGGGCAACATCACCGATTTCAAACAATTTTTCAGACAAACAGCCGCCTGCTTCCGATGAACAAGATGAAGGAGGATAATCATGGGGAGTTTGCGAGTTCAATGGAGACGAGGCACAGGTTCGTTGTCTTTTTCTCTGGTTTCAAATGGGATTAGATGTGATTGGTGAAGGAGGAGAGCGAGGGTTGTTTGGTCTTTTTACTCCAAACTTGCTTATCCCAAATTGGGAACAATCCCTCTTGTGTCCTTTTGTATATTGGAGGTACCTTTATGTCCTTTTAATATTCAAATGGTATTTATTTGGAATTTTCCCTATTTTTTTTCCTTCCAAATAAATTGTTCTTTTCTATGGGACCACATTGTATTTTTCTTCCAAGTAAATTATTCCTTTTTCACATAAAAATAAACTCACTCTTATATACACCCGAATTTGTAAAGAAAAATCATTAAAAGAAAAAATTTCATATTAAAATTTTTAAAATATTTATAGCTTTCCAATAATATTTCTCATGTGATAAAATGATTTTATTTCCATTTTATCTCTTATAGTTATCATTTTTCTTAAAATTAATTTGGACAAATCACATATGTCATAATTAAATTATTTATTTATTTTATTTAATCTCCCAAAATTAGAGAGGAGGAAGAAATTAATGAATATGGTTAAGGTGTTTTAGGAAATATACATCATATTAACTAATTTAACTAATATATTTAATTTAATCAAATTAGGGAAATAAATTTGGTTAATCAGCCAAATTTGTTTTTTAAAATTTTACTTGAGAAAATTTTAATTTATATGAATTCTAATTTAATAATTCTAAGGATATGCTTGTAATTTATTCTTTTCTATGTGATCTAGTTGTAATTCTCCCTATACTGTGTACAGGAATCAGTTTCCTTACTCATCTTTTGACCGTTTAAGTCTCATATGGATGTTCTAAATTTGATTTTATTAAAAACCTCATACTATATACAAAATCTAAAATTAAATTTAGACCATTTAAATGAGATTTAGACTGCCTATATACACCTAACTTTCCTAGCTTACTCATCTACGTACCTATGTTGTATATGTTGTATATCTTCTTTCCATGTTTGAAAAATTAAATTTGAATTATTTAGATTTTGTTTATATTGTACAATTTTTTTTTAAAAAATAAACTATTTTCCTGAAAAAATGTTGAGTACTAGCTAGTGGATGCATCAAAATAAAAAATATAAGAATATTTTATTTTTTTAATCAAAATAAAAGAAATGTTTTGTACTAAAAATTTCCGTCATTGCATGGATATATTCAGAAAAATTCATTTAATGTTTACATTCAGTAAAGGGCGTTAAAAGGCAATAGGAAATTAATTAAATTGAGGAGTCAAAATAAGAAAATGAGTAGTATGTTAAGAGTGATTCGACAAAATTTCATATCGAAAAATTACCACCTCAATAAAAACAAATATTTTTTAATGTTATGCAGTAATTAAGTTATACGCATAATTATCTCAACAGATGGTTAACACTAGAAATTATCTATATATGTAACAAGTCAAAAACTTCTTAAATGTATCAACAAGAGGACATTAGGGGGCTACAACACGTGATCGATCTGTCATTTCTCAACACAAGCCAATGTGGTGCAAAATACATGGGAAACAGACATTAAATCTAGGGAGAATTATAACTACTATATCCTAAACAAGGGAGTTAATCACAAATAATCCAAAAAGTCATTCAATTACATTAAATCCCTATAGACTTGGGTGATATTAAATGACTTGTTATTGACATGTAACTCAATGAGTTATTATTGACAACTTTTTAAAAACTTATTTGTTATTGACAACTCAGTCAATAACAAGTCATTTAATATCATAAAGGTCCTTGGAATTTCAATATAATTTAATTATTTTTTGGCCCTTAGTTGTGATTAATTCCTTTATTTGAGACAAAGTTGTAAATTTCCCTTAAAACTAAACACAAGCCCATTTAGTATTTTATCAGGGACAATGAAGATCTATCACTAATAGCATCTGAGAAGGTCACAAAACAGGCAAGAACATGAACCACACTCTAAAGTCTTCAAGCAGACATTAAAATTTCATTAACGTATCAGCTATCCTGCTGATGGTGAGAAAAACTTCAATGGCGAAAAATATATGAAACTAGATAAACTTTACAGTGATTTAAAAAATTAGTCATGTCATTAGTTGCAAACGATGTATGTTAGTTTCACTAAAGAACATATTTTAATAATTTGAATTTTATATTTCACCCTTAATCGAAAACCCTCTTAATAATGTATATTAAATATAAAAGTTTAGAAAAAAAATATTTGAGGGACAGATCTCATATTTTGTTTAAAAAAAACTCTTTATTAATAATTGTGTAGATCAAGCAGGTTACCCCACAGTCTGATCTGCATTTGCATCTGTTGCCATCTCAATATATTCTTGTAATGTTGAATTTGTAATTTCTGGTTGACCGAGTCACTGATGCTCTAATACCATGTCAAGAACAGAGAAAATAATCAGAGAGAAAATTTGTAGAAGATGTATTATTGATGATAATGCCGAGGCTCTGTACATCTTTACTTATATACAAAACAGTAGCATTGCTAAGACATGTGACAGCTAAAGCAATTGGATCTTACACGTGCTACAGTTAGTTTGACAGCTGGCCTAATCATAACAGATTAACAAATATGTTATTGAGCTAATTATTCTAACATTCCCCCTACTAATATTTGCATCTGACATAAAAGAAATAACAACAACAACATTCAATATTTCAATTGTCAGCATAGTCATCATCTAGCACCATATCATTAGCACTTGCTTGAGGTGTTTCAAAAGAATCAACATTCAGTCTTTTTCTGCAGTAGACAAATAAAGCTTTGGACTATTATTTTGTAAAAATATCTGCAACTTGATCAAATGAAGGAACAAAACCAACATGTACAATACCAGCAGCCACCTTTTCTCTGATGAAATGTAGATCAATCTCCACATGTTTAGACTTATTGTGCAACACTGGGTTAGCAGCAAGCCACAGCTCCAGAATTATCACACCATATGTTTGGTGTGTCAATAATTGGTATGTGCATCTCTTTAAGTAAGATAGAACCCAGATTATATTAGCCAATGCATCAGCCACACTGCGATATTATGCATCAGTAGCTCCCCTAGCAACCACCTGTTGTTTGTGAGAAGTCCAGGTAATTGGATTTGAACCCAGATATGTACAATAGCCACTTGTTGATTTTCTATCGGGTCTACTACCACCCCAATCTGCATCTGCAAAAGCTTGTAATCTGTACTGAGGTGCTGGCTTAATGAGTAAGCCATGAGATATGGTACCCTTAAGATACTAGAGTAATCATTCAACATAGGACCATTGCTTCACAGTGGGTTCATGCATGTACTGACTGAGTTTATTAACTGTGAACGATATATCATGACTTATGTAGCAGACATACTGTAAAGTACCCAAAACACTATGATACAAGGTAGGATCAGAGAAAAGCGCACTATCTCCTGCTTCTAGTTGAACACCAACAGCCATTGGAGTTGCATAAGTAGTGCTAAGCAACAAATTTGTTTTTCCAGAAGCTGTGTGATATATTTCCTCTGTGTGAGCAGCAAACCTGATGAAATCTAGTAAATTCAACTCCAAGAAAAAATGACAGTTCACCTAAATCCTTCAAGGAAAAAATACTTCTCATCTGATCGATTAATTGTTTCACCACAACTTCAGAATTGCCTGTGATGAGCAGATCATCAACATATGCAAGAAGATAAACAATATCTTGATCAGTCTTATATACAAACTGAAGAGCACTACTTTCGAGTGTGTGTGCGTGTAGCGCGCCCTTGAGTCCGCCCTTCAAGAAAATAAGAACCAAGGGGATAGTGGAAGCTAACCCCCGGGTGTCATTCGCTTGAGGAGCCTAACGCAAAAGATGACCTAGTAACTAAGATGCAAATTAATAAAAGCGGGTAAAAATATTGTATTTGGTTTTTTTGATAGGATAGATGCAAAAGGAATGATATGTTCAAAAGTAAAATAAAAATAAGATAAAAATGAGATTGTGAGGGGGATGAAAATGGAATCATTCTTGATAAATGGAAACCTTAGAATTCATCGCTTCAAAAGATATTTAGGGAGTTATTTGTTGACTTTCAAATGGACCCTAGAGGAATCCCTCTAGGCTAGGCTTAGATTAACTTAATTAATGCTGGAATCCCACACATTACTTAATTTAACCTAAGTTGATTAAGCTCAAAATCAAGGTGAATTTGCTAATTGTAAGGGGCTCCTAATCCAACAATCGGAATCCCGAATTGCCACTTAATTAATCCTAGGGTTTCAATTCATTATTGGAATCCCACATAATAAACCAAAACTCTAGGATTGAAGTCCAATGCCACTCATGCAATTTGACAAATCCAAAACCAATTAAACCTACTAATCGCAAGGAACTCTTGATCCTACAACCGAAATCTCGAATTGCAACAAGATTAATCCATTAATCCTAACTCCTTGACGGAATCCCAATCAATAAATTGGAACTAATAGATGGAAGCCCAATGTTACTCAAGCAATTAGTAGATTTACTTACTACTTTCTAAACACAAACACTTGACATATGATCCACCAAGCAAGAATCCTCACCTGGCATAAGATTTTAACAAGAAAACATAGATTAAATGATGAATCCATACAAATAACATATGCTCAAGTCAATAGGTGCAATGTCAAGCATCCATACAAAGAAAATAAATAAGACAAGTTGTTTCCACCACTCTCATACAAAGATATGGAATAAAATTACAACCAAATGAAGAAACAAGCCATAGAATCTTAGAAACATGCTTAAACGTAAGGAAGAGAGAGTGGGAGAACAATAACTCCCCTTTGAAGATTCAAGCTCATCCCTTGGCTTCCACCACCAAGAATGGTGGAGCCTAGCTGCTACTCTCTATGGAAGAACCAGTAACAAGGAAAGAAGGAATGGGTGCCATGGATTTGGAGGAAGGAAAATGGAAGATGGGATGAGAGATTTGACAGAAAATAGGGTGGGAGATGAAATGGAGGTGGAGAAGATGAAGGGAGTGAGGCTTTAGGTCGAATATATGCTTAGGAACCGGGTATGGGTCATTCAAGGTTGGGTATACCCATTTGGAACCCTAAAAACCCGAAATATTAGCAAAAATCACACATCAGAAAATCGCGTGTTTGCCGCAGCGGACACATTTGTATGCCGCTGCGGACAAGACAGAGAGGGGGGAAATGCTCACTGATTAGTCTGCCACGGTAGAAACATTTGTCCGCCGCGGCGAACAAGGCAGTGAGATATATCCCCTGTTTTGTCCACCTCCGGTTTTCCATTACTTAAATACTCTTCCGATTCCGGCTCATTCTTCATGCAAACTTCTTCCTTTCACCTTGAACCTTTCTCCTTTGGTCCTTGGGCAACCCTACAACAAAATTGTAAAAAACAAGGATAAAAAAAGTCCTAAAGATCAATTAATACAAACTAATATCCAATTATGGCTAATTAACCTCATTTTCATGCTAATTCCACTTAAAGGCCTATGATGTTTAATAAGCTTATATGGATCAAAATTGCATCTTAAATATGTTAAAAGCCTCATTTTAGCATAACAAAAAAATACAAATATAAGGATTTGTCACAAACAAACATGAATCAGATTTTGATGCATGAAAACCAAGAGACAAAAGTGTTTCATCAAGCTTTTTGAACTAAGCTCTTGGAGCTTGTTTGAGACCATAGAGAGCCTTATGCAAGCGACACACCAATGGTAGTCCAGAGACACTGGTTTGTATAAAACCTGGTGGTTGTGCCATATATACTTCCTCACTCAGATCACCATTCAGAAAAGCATTGTTAAAGTTTACTTGATGCAACTTCCAGCCATTAGTCTCTGCAACAGTAATGACTATTTGAACTGTGACAGCCTTAACTACTGGGTTGAATGTATCAGTATAATCAGTACCTGCCTCTTAAACATATCCCTTTGCAACTAATCTACCTTTATATTTAGCTGGAGTACCATCAGCATGTGACTTAACTTTAAATAGCCATTTGCATCCAATTATTTTTCTTCCAGGTGTTAAAGGAACCAAAGACCATGTCCCAAACTTGAGAAGAGCATTATACTCTTCTTCTGCTGCCTTTTTCTAATGAGGAGAAGAAAATGCGTGATCAATTGTGATAGGCACAGAAATGTCATCAACTGCAAGAAAAACTTTGGGTTTGAAAATTCCATTTTTGCTCCTTGTAACCATAGGATGTGAGTTAAGAGGAACAATAGCAAGGTTAGATGGAGAAAAGGTTTCTGTAGCAACTGAGGAGTATGGTGGTTCAGGTACAGCAGATTGATTAGAGGGATTTGATGTGAGTAGGTTAGAAGGATTTGATGGGATGTGTTGATTAAAAGTAGCTGATGAAGAAGAAGTAGGTGGGGTAGAGACAGAAGGTATAAAATCAGTTTGAAGGAATGGGTTATTTATGAAGGTGGGAAGAAGGATACTAGATGATGTGGGAATGAGGGAAGAAAAAATGCGATCAGCATTATTATTAGTAGCAAGCAACTTGATGTTAGAGGCAAAAATTTTGGGAAACACATCCTCATTAAACTTCATATGCCTGGAAACATAAAGTCTGCCAGTAGTCAAATCAAGACAGTTGTAACCTTTGTGATGCGAACTGTAACCAAGAAAAATGCATCTTGTAGGCCTAAACTCAAGTTTATGTTTGTTGTATGGTCTGATAAAAGGAAAACATTCACAACCAAAGACTTTAAGCAGAGAATAGTCTGGTTTAACACCATAAATTTTTTCAAAAGGTGTAGATCCACATAGAGTAGTAGAAGGCAGTCGATTAAGCAAAAATACTGAAGTGCAGAAAGCATCTATCCAATAAAAGATAGGTAAAGCAACATGAGCTAATAGTGCGAGTCAAGTTTCCACAATCAAGCGATGCCTTCTTTCAACTAAACTGTTTTGTTCATATATGTGTGGACAGGTGAAACGGTGTTCAATTCCACAGTTTGTGACAAAGGTTTTAAAACTCATGTTTACAAATTCACCACCATTATCAGTCTGTATAGCAACTATTTTCCTTTCAAATCTGTTTTCCACAAATAGTTTAAACTCTCTAAACTTAGTAAATGCTTCAGATTTCTTTTGTTATGGAAAAAACCATGTAAATCTACTAAATGCATCCACAAAAGCTATATAATATGAATAGCCATGTGACATTATGGGTGCAGGGCCCTATAGATCAATTGCAATTAATTCCAAAGGTTTGGAATACAAAGTATTTGAATCAAAAAATGGAAGTTTATGAGCTTTTCCATATTGACAAGCAAAACACAGATTAACAGATTGAACATTATGAAAAGGAATAGCAACATGTTAAAGAACTTTCTTCACAGTATCATAAGCAGGATGTCCAAGTCTTTGATGCCATAGAGATAGAGACTCCGACTTAGACAAATGATGACATTGAATTGATTGTGATTGACTCAGGTTGGGTGTAATTGACTTCAGTTTTGATGTATTTGCTCACATCTTGTACATGCGATTCACTTCAATAACATCCAAGAGCACTGTTCGCACAGCAAGTGCACGGGTCGCACCAAGTAATAAAGTGATAAGAAAGTATCATTCCCACGAGGATTTGGTTTTAAATGTGATCAAACAAAAGGCTTAGTGAGTTCAATTAAGTTGAGCTAAAGCAAATTTTGGTTGGAGAATTAACTAATAGAAAAATAGCATTAAAATTAGAAGTTGATAACTCCTAGAAATTCATGATTATTTGAGTATATTTGTCTTAAGTTTTTGTTTATTATTTATACATTTTGGATACTCAAGAGGGTAAAATGCTAATTTGATTTTCGGTTGCACATTATTGTATATTTATGTAGATTGTGATTATTTTTGTAGTTAATTTCTTATGTTGTTTTATGTAATTTTTGTAGGAATAATTTGATGCAATAAACAAGAGATTTCAGCCCTCCACCAAGCTCCCAATTGAACAAAAATAAGAAGAAGCCAAAGATCAGCCCAAGAAATAAAGAAAACAGAGCAAAGCACCAGAATAAAGGTGACTTCGCCGTGGCCTCACCGCGGCGAAGTCACGGCAAACAGCATCAGCCTCTGCACATTTTTTGGCCAGCTCGTTGTCAGCTCGCCGCGGCGAGCGACAATTGTTTCTGTCATTTTTGGACTTCACCGTGGGATCGCCGCAGCGTGACCCACGGCGAACTGCGTATCAGACTTGCGTTTTGGACAGAACAGGGGGCGTTTCAAGTGATATAAAAGCTAGGGCTTCGTTCAGAGCCCTCATTCTTCGACTTCTGGGCATTCTTGGGGGTGTTTTGCTCTGCTAGGGCATGGAGTTTGGAGGGGATTAAGCTTGGGCTTGGAGCTTTGAAGAGATTTGAGCTTCCTCTCTTGGTTTATCTCTTCCATCTTCCTTCTCTTCTCTTGTTCTGTTTGTAATGTTGTATATATATGTTCCTTTAGAGTTGTAGAACATGAGTAGCTAAATACTTTGATCTTAAGGTTATTTGGAACCCTTGTATGTATTGATTCTTGATTCCTCCTCTTAATTTGTGATTAATGATATCTATGTGCTTATTTTACCCCGTTCTTAATGCTTCTAAGTGCTTGATCACCATTTAGATTGTTGGGTTCACTTGATTTATGACTCGAGAGAGCTAGGTTGAGTGTAGAACTTGGGTAAAATAGTGCAAGAACCTGAAGTTTGCATGGATGGATGGTTTTGTTAGTAAGATAGAGATATACTTGCTAGCCTTGCATAGTCACATTAGGGTTGGGGCATTAAAATTGGGTTTTATTAACTTGTAGCAAGAGATTGTGCAACTTAAATAAAACTAAACACTTGTTCTTGACGCGAGAGCGCTTTTACGACTACCCAATGAACCCTAGATTAGCACGTGGTTTCGTTGAGAGCTTGTTTGAGGGGAGGTTAGTTGAGTTTTAAGAAGTACAAGGGGGATAGATAATCTTAGGACCCATTTTATCCTTGAAGTTGGAGAATCACTTGTTTATAGTTTTATCTTCATTTTATTTTCTTATTTAATTTTCAATCTCAACATCTGTATCACTCAAATTGGGCGAGAGTGTGACAATCATTGTTTGACTGGGTTTTGGACAAATCCTCGTGGGAATGATACTTTACTCACTACTTTATTACTTGGCGCGACCCGTGCACTTGCAGCGCAGGGTGAACAGAAGTTAAGAATTGTAATTGATTCTTTAACTTTAAGGATAAAATGGAGCCTAGGATTATTTATCCCCCTTGTATTTCTTAACCTCTAAATAACCTACTCTCACAAATGCTTTCAATAATTATACATGTATTAGCCTAGGGTTCAAAATATACTTGTAAAAGCTTTCTCAAGTCAAGAACAAGTGTCTCATTTCATTAATTGCTCAATCTTGTTACAATTAATAAAACCCAATTTTCAAACTCCAACCCTAATGTGGCTATGCAAGGTTAATAAGTATATCTCTATCTTACCAACAAAACCATCCATTCATCTAGCAAATTTCAAGTTCTTGCACAATTTCACCTAAGTTCTACATTTAACCTAGCTCTCTCAAGCTTCAATCAAATGAACAAAACATCTAAATGGTGATCAAGCATGTAGAAGCATTAAGCAAAGAGTAAAATAAACACATATATACCATTAATCACAAAAGGATAGGAGTATTAAAGGGTTAATCCATACAAGGGTTTAAAATAATCCTAGATAACAAGTTTAGCTACTCATAGTTAATGAAAAACTACAAATCCAAGGAGAATATGCAGCCATAACAGAAAAACAAGAGAGAGAAGGAAGATGAAGAAGAAAAACCAAAGAAATTAAGCTCAAAATCTCTTCCAAAGCTCAATCCTTGCTTCCTTCTCTTCAAGAACCAAGCCCTAGCACCCCAAAATGCTCCAAAGTAGTCCAGAAAGTCCAGATTGAGAGCTTCCCATCGTTTTTCCCCTTTTAAAACCTAATTTTCGTGTGAAAATGGAGCTGTGCGTTTTGCTGATGCGTTTGAGCCGTGGCTCAGAAATATGAGCTGCGGCTCAATTTTCCTCTGTCCAGAATTGAGCCACGGCTTGATTTTTGAGCTGCGGCTTGGTTTTCGACTGTCCTAAAGTGAGTTGCGGCCCAGAAATTGAGCTGCGGCTCAATTTGCCTCTTGAAAAATTTGGGTTCTTTGTTGAAAATAAAGTATTCCATCCATCTTTTGCCATTTTTTCCTCATCTTTGATTTTCCAAATACCTTGGCTCTAATTCTCTTTCCCAAAACACCTCTTGCATAATAATAAATTTATTGAGCTCATGTTAAATAAAGAAGAAATCCCAAAATAAGCACAATTTAGCACAAATTGCAACCAAAAACATCATGCCCACTTTTCTATCTTTGAGCATCCAAAACATGTACAAATGCTCCAAGAATATATAAAATCCAATGGAAAATGTGCCAAAAGACAAGAATTCCAAGAGGTTAACAAGCACCTTCCTTGTTCTTAAACCCTTGACAAAGCAAGCATGAGGGAAAAATTCAATAGTTACATTATTCTCCTTTGTAAATTGAGCAACAGATAAGAGATTTTTTCGCATATCAGGTACACATAAAACATTTTTCATAGTTAATTCAGAATTAACTGACTGGAGATGAACATTACCAACATGTGAAATATCTAGGCCAGAACCATTTCCTACCATAACTTACTATTCCCTTTAGTTATTGGATCCTGAAGAGGAGCAGAGGAATTGGCCACATGATGAGTAGCTCCAGAATCAGCATACCAGGCATCATCGGCGACAAGTTGAGGAGAAGCAATGTATGCTTGTGCTGTCAGATTAACCTCCTTAGGGGCATCAGTAGATGAAATAGGTGCGGTGACTGAGGAAGGTTGTGACTTAGAAACACTGTTACTGTGATAACTAAATGTTAAAACACTAGAATAAGGCTCATAAGCATCAGCATAAGAATACAATCCATCAAAACCATTAGTTGGATTAGATACTAAGTAATCAGAGTAGAAGTTATCTGCAAAATAAGCATAAGGCAAGGATGAATCATTCCTTTAATAACAGCAATCTGCAGTGTGACCTGTACGGTGACAAATTTGACAAGCCGAGTAAAAGATCTGCCTCGACCACGACCACGAGCAGCATAATTGCCATGGTACATCTGAGGCCGAAAAAATGCATGATAACTTCCAGGAATTCATGTAATTTCAGCACATTTTGCTTGACCTTTTATTCACTCATGGATAAATTTTGGATAGTCAAGATAGGAAATGCTCATTTGATTTTTGGTTGCACATCATTGTTTATTTTTGTAGATTTTGATCATTTTTCTAGTTAGTTTCTTATGTTGTTTTATGTAACTCTTGTAGGAATATTTTGATGCAATAACCAAGTGATTATACCCCCTCCACCAAGCAGACAAGAGAACAAAGCTAAGAGGAAAACAATGGAGCCCAAGGAACAAAAGGATCAAAGAAGACCTGACTTCGCCGTGGCGAGGCCACAGCCAGTAGCATTTGTCTCTGCCCCTATTTGCCGTCAGCTCGCCGCAGAAAAAGCCACGACAAGCAGCACTCAGTTCGGGAATTTTTGATAGTTCGCCATGGGCTCGCCACAACGAACGACAAATTCTGCTACGCGTTTTGATAAAAAGACGAACTGAATGAAAATAAAAGGAAGGGTTTCGAGTTCAATAGGCATTCTTCGACTTCTAGGGCATTTTGGGAGTGTTTTGCTCTGCTAGGGCTTGGAGCTTGGTGGGGATTGAGCTAGGGCTTGGAGCTTTGAAGAGATTTGGGCTTCTCCTCTTGGTTTATCTTCTCCATCTTCATTCTCTACTCTTATTCTATGTTTGTGATGATGTATATATATATGCTCTCAAGGAGTTGTTGGACATGAGTGGCTAAATACTTTGATTCTAAGATTATTTTGAACCCTTGTATGGATTAACTCTTGATTTCTCCTCTTATTTTGTGATTAATGAGATAAATGTGTTTATTTTACTCTTCTCCTAATGCTTCTAAGTGATTGATCACCATTTAGATGTTGGGTTCACTTGATTGATGCTTGAGAGGGCTAGATTGAGTGTAGAACTTGGGTAAAATAGTGTAAGAACTTGAAGTTTTCATGATGAATGGATGGTTTTGTTGGTAAGATAGAGATATACTTGCTAACCTTGCATAGTCACATTAGGATTGGAGCTTTAAAATTGGGTTTTATTAATTGTAACAAGAGATTGTGCAATTAATGAGATCAAACACTTGTTCTTGACTTGAGAGAGCTTTTACAAGTACTCTATGAATCCTAGATTAGCACATGGTTTCATTGGGAACATCTTTGAGAGGAGGTTAATTGAGTTTTAAGAAGTACAAGGGGGATACATAATCTTAGGACCCATTTTATACTTGAAGTTGAAGAATCACTTGTTTATAATTTTATTTTCATTTAACATTTGTTTATTTTCATAGTTAATTTTCAATCTCAATATTTGAATCACTCAAATTGGGCAAGAGTGTGACAATCATTGTTTGACCGGGTTTTGGAACCAAATCCTCATGGGAACGATAATCTACTTATCACTTTATTACTTGGCGCGACCCGTACACTTGCGGTGCGAACAATGCATGACCACCACTTTCTTGAGCATGATAAGGAGCAGTTTGAACTTGATAAGGTGATCCACGACCTCCAGTTCCATGATAAGGTGCTTGTGATTGAAAAATTTGAACCTGACTTTCATCTATATGATTCCATGGTAGTCTAGATGCATAGTTAGCATGTGCAATTGTGTTTTGAAGAAATGCCTTTTGTCTTGCCTCAGAATCAATCAGCAAAGTATGAACAATATCAAGAGTAAATTGAGTAATAGAAGCATTGATTACTGCAATTATTGGTTTAAATTCAATAGTCAACCCACTCAAAATGTAAGAAATCTGTGAAGACTCTGTTACTGGCTCACCAAGCATTGCCAGATGATCACAATGCGATTTTATAGTTGCTAGATAATCAAGCATAGTCATATCTCCCTTTTTCTGATTAGATAAGAGATTCTTGTAGTAAAGAATCTTAGCATCTGACTTACTAGAGTATAAACGGACAAGTTTCATCCAGATATGAGAAGAAGACTCTAAACCGACAAGTTCTGGAAGGATTGATTGACTTACAGAAGAGAGAAGCCATGAAGCAAGCGCCGAATCAAGTGCTTCATATATCTCAAAATTAGGATTGTTAACCTCGATTCCTGTTGCACTTCTTGTCTTTGACGGAGGTATTGTGACAGATCCATCCAGATATCCACGAAGTCTAGCTGCTTCACCATTAACAATACTTGTTGTTTCCAGAGTAGAAAATTCGATTCATCAAGTTTCATTGTAATTTTCTTGTTCGTGAAACTAGGAACTGATATATTTGCCATAGTTTGATATGCATTTGCATCTGTTGCCATCTCAATATATTCTTGTAATTTCTGGTTGATCGAGTCACTGATGCTCTGATACCATATCAAGAACAGAGAAAATAATCAGAGAGAAAATTTGTAGAAGATGTATTATTGATGATAATGCCGAGGCTCTGAAACTAGGAACTGATGTATTTGCCATAGTCTGATCTGCATTTGCATCTGTTGCCATCTCAATAAATTCTTATAATGTTGAATTTGTAATTTCTGGTTGATTGAGTCACTGATGCTCTGATACCATGTCAAGAAGAGAGAAAATAATCAGAGAGAAAATTTGTAGAAGATGTATTATTGATGATAATGCCGAGGCTCTGTACATCTTTACTTATATACAAAATAGTAGCTGTTCGCCCGCAAGAGTACGGATCGTAACGTAGTAATAAATTATCGTCCCACAGAGATTTGTTTTAAAACCCCAATCAAACAACAGGCTAATGAACTCAATTAAGTTGAACAAATCAAATTCTTTTAGAAACTGGTTTTGAAAACTAATTTTAAAATAAAAATAAAGAAACAAACAAGAAAGATTTAATTTATCAATTAATTAGGCCTAGGATTAATTCTCACCGTTGTATTTCATGAACCCTAATTAATTTCCCTTCCTTTAGTCTTTAAATGACAATTTATGTTTGCCTAAGATTCTAAAGTACTTGAAACGCTCTCTCGAGTCAAAATCAATTCTATACTTTTCATTAAATTTGCTCAATCTCTTGTTACAAATTAATGACAGTATGCCTTAAGAGCCAATCTTAATCTGACAAAACTAGGTCGATAGATATATCTCTATTCTACCCGACAAACCATCCGTTAGTTGATTTAAACTTCAAGTCTAGTCTGATTTACCCTAGTTCTACATCTAAACTATCTCTCTCGAGTATAATTTAAATGAACAAATCGCTCTAAAAGGTGATCAGTCAATTAGAGGCATTAAGAACAGGATAAATCAACATAAATAGTCATTAAATTCTAAAAGAAAAGGAAACAATTAGGTTTCAATCCATACAAGGTTTGAATCAATCCTAGAACAAAAGATTTAGCTACTCATGAATGGATTAAACCAGAAAATACAAAGAAATCCCATGTTTAATTCACCAAAGTAACAAAGAATTGAAGAAAACAAGAAGAATCTATCACCTAGGGCAAGAAACTCCTCCAATTTTGCTTCTCAACCTCCAATTTTGCAAACCCTAGCTCCAAAGTTGTGTGTATCAATGAGTCTAATGGTTCCTATGGGTTCTAGGGTTCAAAGGGGGCTGATTCCCCTCTAATTTTCGTACCCTAGATGGTTTAAAAGGATAAAAAACGAATCTGTGCGAAGTCAGAATTTTTAGGGATTTTCGCGCCGTGCCATGGCACTCAGGTGCAGTGCCATGGCACCAGAGGCAATTTCCAGCAATTTTCAGCAATTAAACTCCAGTTTTCTCCAATCTTTTCCTTTGCTTTTCTTCTCCTTCTTAGCTTATAATATCCATTTGTACCTATCAAAATCATGCATAAATGTGAGGTAATCATGCCAATCAAATTTTCTAATAAATTGTCATATTTATTTCAAAAGTAATTAAATTAAGCTTATATGACAAATTTACATAATTTGCTCTAAAAAGCTCTCAAAATTCCTTTAATTAGCATTGATGACTCCCCAAATATATTCTAAATAAGCCCTAAATCAATGTTAAATGGGGAGTCATCAGTAGCATTGCTAAGACACGTGACAGCTAAAGCAATTGGATCTTACACGTGCTACAGTTAGTTTGACAGCTGGCCTAATCATAACAGATTAACAAATCTATTATTGAGCTAATTATTCTAACAGGAAGTCGGTACATTCTCAATTCATCAGCTTTGTGTATTGGTCCGCTAGCCTATACGGGAGATTCACAAATAAAATTGTCTATGTTCTATTCTTTTTTATATTTCAAAAATAAAATTTTAATAATTAGATTACATTTAGGTTATAAAATTTTTATCTTTTTAATTTGAACTAGTTTTTCTAAGAAAATTGATAGTTAAAATTTTTTTTTTCAAATATATATACTTGTTTACGCACACGTGTTGAGTAACTACAACAAAAATAGATATGCAAATACCAAGTTGACAAGATATAAAATATAGACAATACAAAGAATATATATACTCTATAACCTAAGAAAAGGAAAATGATTAATGTAATCTTTAGTTCTTCCAATTTAGCTTTAAATAGTGTTGGTTCTCCAAGTTTTAAACAATAGGTTTTTGTCTTTTGGAAGACAAAGTGATCCAAGTTTTATTTATCTATAGGGACCGACGTTTGAAACAAAATGAATCAAGAGGAACCAAAACCCAAAATGAAGGAAAATTTGAGGATTAAATTATATTAAGCTAAAGTACAAATTCATCTCAAAGATTCTGTGTAATCATTCAGTTCGGATCTCTATGGATGTGGGGCTCTCATCATTGTTTGGCTCTGTTATATCATTATGGTACTCGTCTTTTGGATCTTCTTGTGTGGTTTCTTGGCTTTGGACTTGCTTACTTTCTCTGTTTTTCCCCCATAACACACCGTACAGTCCAACCACCAACAAAATAGTTCCACCAACACTGCCATAAATACAGGAGGCAACTTCATTATTCCTTGAATCACAATCATCCGTATACATTTTAATTTTAATTCTAAATAAAACAATATAAAATCAACCAATAAATTGTAACAATATTAGTGAAAAAGCTAGATATATAATAAAACTGTTGTCATTGTTTAATAGTGAAAGGAGTGATATGAACCTTCCCCAGTAAAGTGGATCTTTCCATATGAGTGTTGAGAAGATGGCAGTGATTACGAGAGAGAGAGGAATGAACATTGCTGTGAACACGGCACCTTTCTCCTCTATGGCGCACAGTTGGAGCCAAAACACAATCCCTGTTCCTATCACACCCTTCAACCACAATGCAATGTTCTTAATTATTAGTTAGTGATCCTAAGAGGGTTTTTCTTCTTTCATCTTATTCTTTCAAAGTTAAGATTAGTACATTATGAGATTATATGTATATGTATATGATTATGATTATAAACATACACTGTAAGCCACAGAAAGAAGGTTAAGGTCCCATCCAATCTTCCATGCTGAAGGATCCCTTTCCAGTGTTACAGACAAAACGGCTGACTGGATGCAGCAGAAGAAGCACTGTAGGGCACACATGCGAACTTTTGCATCATATTCTCTTACTACAATTCCCTGAAATATGTATTTTGTAGAGACGTGAGGCAAAGTATTTAACTTTGAGATATTTGGATGTATACTATATACTTCCTCCATTCCTAATTAAATATATAATTCAGTTGACTTTTTTTTTTTTAGAAATTAAGGTAACTAAATAAACCATTCAATCACAAAGAATTTTATGTATTATTACCTTATATGTTAATTTATAAGTCAAATAAACTAATTTAGAAGAAAAATTCAGGAAAATAAATTTTCAAGTAACCTATTTAGCTTTTTTAGGGTTCTCTAAAAAAGTCAACCAAATCCTATATTTAGGAATTGAGGGAGTATATATCAAATGGTCAACTGCACTGTTCATATAAGTTTTATAATATCTATTGAAATAGAGGGTAATTCGTAATTGTTGTTATGTGGCTTGGAGGGTGCAAATCCTTGAAGCAACTCCTCCACTTGTGGGATAAGGTTGTATTTAGCATCCCTTATATATATATATATATATATTGAGATATTGACCTCATTTTTGTATCCACAGAACTATATCAAAGCAATGGAAACAATAAATATACCTGCAAGATAAGCCATAAAGACAAAGTACAGGTTCCTGATAACATAAAAAGTAGTCCTTTCATTTTATCTCCTTTAGAGTGAGGTGCTGCCATTATTGAATGAGAATCACTCTGTGAGTTGAAGAAATTTATTTCAGGACCTTTGACCAAACCAAATATTATTGCCCCAGAAAGGCACAAAATAGAACCCAAAATCTTGGCCACGCCATGTAAATGCTTCATGGAAATGCTTTCCACCCTATAACATATTATTGAAACCAGATCACTTCTCTTTTGTTATTAAATGGGTAAATTGAATGTGTGTATGTGCTTAGAAATAAGTTTCATTTTACCTGAATAGAACGGCCAAGATGAAAGTAATGACGGGGATTGTGTTTGTGGCAGCTTGAGTAAACGTTGCAGAGGAATAGTTGAGTCCAATAATGGTAAGGTTTGCACCTGGTGTTAACCTGAAAGTTTAATTACAAGCATACATAATTAGAAACTTAAAAAAATGTATGCTAAAATAAGTTTCAAGGACTAAATCTAATTCCTTGATAATTTAGGAAGAAAAAAGACACACACACACACGCTTCCATACCCTAGTAAAGTAAGAAGAAAGATTTTGCCCAGCAACTTGTATGACAACGAACCTTGGTTACTGCAGATTTAAGGGACAAAAACAAGTTTATTAGTTTATTGTAGGATTAGTATAAAATTAAGAAAATGAAATAAAGGAACAGCTAGCAACATACCGTTCAAAGAATGTGAAGGGGAACAAGGCAATGGCAGCGAATGCTTGGCGGTAAACAACAAAGACATGAGGATTCAATCCTTTGGAAATTGCAGCTTTGGCTATTAGAATGAAGCCAGCAGTAATAAATTGTATGACGATCATTGCAGCATAAGCCTTATATTTTCCCAAGAACGACATAAGGGAACGCAACATATTTTTTATTTTTGTCTCTTCTTTCTCTGCCTTTTTGCTGACTCCTTAATTACAACCTTCAGACGTAAAAAAAAAAAAAAAAAAAATATTGGTTAGACCCAGAAGATTAATAAATATAAAAAATACAACAGACTACAGAATTTAATAATGACTTAATTATACATGTTCACACAGCAAATGAACATCTTTTGCACGCACCAAATATCAAGAATGATCACCCAATGTTTCCTAATGGAAGCATATTATATTGTGCTCATCATTTTGATGAGTATAGTGTACTTATCACCTATCTGGACCGTATAAATTGATTTTAGACAGTTCATAATTATTTTTTAAGAAATTATTTTTATTTTAAATCCTGTACACATTATAATAATTTTTAATCAAATGAAACTAAAAAAATGAAATATAGATAATCTAGATTAGATCTAGATGATTCAGATTTACTGGTCAGTGCTGAGTGATAAGCACTGAAAAGAATTATGCAAGCAACAGAATCATGTGGCGTTACAATAAACTTACAATTAAAATCTAAACCCACCCACTAATGTTATCAAAGAAACCACTGAAGAATTTATGATAATTGAGGTTTAGAGATATACATGAATTTGCAGCAAAACAATACCTCTGCTATATTAAAAAAGTCATGTAACAACCACACGCATATATATGAAAGTTAGTAATTAAGTGTTCAATAGAGTTGCGTGTAAGTGCATACTTACAAAGTGTCGATGATAAACACTGAGACCCACCAATGTAACCAAACGATCGAAATGTATTATAGAGATTAATAATATCACTTTCACATAAACTTCTCTCTCCTTCAATCTCTTTCACTAGTAGTGATTGGATCTCCCCAATTTCAGATTTTTTAGTCCTTACCAGTCCCTTCGTCCTTAATATATAGTGCAACACAATTTCGAAGGTCAATAAAGGCCATTGATTTTCTCCTTTCATTATCCATAAGAATATCTAACAAGAATGGAATATAATATTTAGGAAAATGTACGTACATAATTTATTTCTTGTGTTTTTTTTTTTTTTTTGCTTAATCAATTCCCAAAATGATAAAAATGTTTGCTTTTTGTTAACAATTAATGAAAGAATATTAAGACATGAATCTGCGTTATCACTAATCTTGTGATTTGATCTTATTATCATTATTTTTCCCATTGCTACAAATTAAAAGAAAATAAATCTTCCTAAGATTTAGTTAATTGATACTACTTATCTTGGAGATATTGTGCATGAACATAAAATAAAGTAAATCCCATTCAAGAATATGTATACATGTCTCCCCAGAATATATGATGCCACATCAGATTTAGTTCCTTCCTTGGTGCTCATGGATGTATGATAATGATTCATCCAGCAAAGAAAATGCGGTGCACCTCTCTATGTTCAATGAATAAATGATTGAGTGTTTGTTCAATATAATGAACAAATTAAGGAGATATTTGTTACTAATTGAGTCATGGTTATCAGACTCATGACAAAACATTAAACTCAAATAATAAACTCGATCATAAGAGTTTATTTTTATTAATAAACATGTTTAGAATTATATAATTAAATAATTAAAATATAAACATAACAATAATTTGATTCAACTATATTTTTTATATTAATGATTCAACTATATTTTAAATATGAACAATTTAAATTAAATTCATCAACATTCACAATTTATCATACTACAAAGCAGTTTTTATTAAATTCATATATAAAGTCATTGAACATGAACAAATTGAAAAGGCTAGCATACAAGTTTGAGAGTGGGTTAATATAATTTTGTAAAGTAAAAATGTAAAAATGATAAATTTTATGAGTAAATTCATGAATTCAATCAAGTTTATAGTTAACACAAGTTTAAGAGTGGTGGGTCCAGATGAATTTATAAATTATAAATGTAAAATTGGTAAACTTAGAGAGTCAACTCATTAAATTTCATAACAACGAATCAAAAAGCTAAGCGTGACATAAATAAATAAGGCAGGACGAGAAAGATTTTAAATAGCTAAGCGTGACATAAATTAGTATTAACTATTAATGATTAGGATCTTGAATATAATTTCTTTAATTTCTTTTGGTATATATTTCCAAGCAAGGGGTAATTACTAATTAGAGAACTCTTTCTCAAAAAGTGGTTTATAATTGTCACTTCGTTTATTATTATAAATGTTCATTGTAAATCCTACTCTTAGTATTAATAGAAGTAGTTGCTTTATAAATAAAATCTATATTTGGGTAAAAAAATTCTCTTTAATCTTTATGAAGTATTTTAAATATATTTTAACTTTATAATACTCTAAAGAAATTTCTCAACATTATTAAAGAAGAAATTTACAATGATTTAATTATGGGAACAAAATTACTTACTTGTTCTTATGGTTTTGACTTAGTTATAACTTGATCTTTTACTTTCAACTCAATAAAAAATGATTCTACAATTTTGATCCAATTAAAATTTAAATTATAAACTTAACTAAATATAATTCAATCATTATAGTTTTAACTATTTAATTAAAAGGTTCATCTATATTTAGAATTATAAAGCCGAGTTATGCATTGAATCAAGATTCATATAACGAGTTTTAACCAAGTGACATCCTCTGCTAGCTAGTCTCTGTCTGTTTCCATTAATTTGGCCCTTTTCGATTTCTTTGTCAAAATAAATTATAAATTAATAAATGTAATCCAAGAAAATAAAAATAATAAACATACTTTAGCATAAAATGCAAGGTTTGAATATTATTCTTCTAAACACACCCAATATTAGGACGTTTTCCAAGAAATTATAAATTATACCAGCATTTTCTTCACTATTCTTAATCACATTTCATAAATTCAATTCATAATATGAATGAATAATTGGGTAATAAATATCACTAAAAGATCATAAAATAATTGTCATTTTTAAAGGTAATGTGTGATGATTTCAGTGATTGGAATACTGCGCCTTTCTCCTCTAGAGAGGTTAGTTGCAGCCAAGACTTAATATCACTCCCTTCCAATCAAACATAATATTGCATAATTATTGTCAGCGACTTATTAATACACTGTCCAAGACTTATTTCTTAGCCAAATTAGTTAAATTACTTAGCTTGATGGTGATGAAATTTATTTTGAATCATACAATTAAAAGATTAATCTTAGTTCATATATATTACTTCTTTTATAAGGCAAAGTTATGAAGAAGTTGAGTAATTTAAATTTTTATTTGGAACAAGTACTATTCACTTTTTTTTATCTTTGTAATCAACAGATGATAAATTAGAGTGCATCCGATAATAGAAGTCGAGATAAGCTTTTTGCACTCCGGTGAAAAATAGAAAGCAAACATGCATAAATGTTTACAAAAACTGAAAGAGAAACTAATATGCCTTATGTAATTAATCAGATGAGTTTAGTTCTGTCTAGGGCACTCCAATTTGGTATCCTCTTTTGGTTCTTTCTTTGTTTCCAATTCCATCACTTTGGCGTTTTTCACTTTCTCGGCTCTTCCCAAACAGTACACTGTAAAGTCCAATCGCCATCATTATTGTTCCACAAACACTGCCAAAATATATTATTATTAGATGTAATTAAAGAAAATAAAAATAATAAACATACTTTAATAGAAAATGCAAGGTTGGATTATTGTCCTTTGAGTAACAGTCGAGGACTTTTCTTTAAAAAAAAAACATTATACCTACATTTTCTTAACCAAAAAATCATATTTCATACATTCAAAAAATCATATTTCATACATTCAAAATGTTAATCATTTCATATACAATTTAATGACATCAAGAAACAAGAAGAAAACATCTAAGTTGAGAATTTTTTAAGGCCATTAGATAGCGTATTAAATGATGCACATTATTGAATGATTGAGTATATAAACTAAGGACCTTCCCCAGTAAAGTGGTTCATCTCTCCAGAAAATAGCAGCGATGATTTCAGTGACTATAACAGAAAGAGGAGAAAACATTGCTGTGAATACTGCGCCTTTCTCCTCTAAAGCGCTTAGTTGCAACCAAAACGAAAGCCCTGATCCAATCACTCCCTTCAAATTAAACATAATATTGCATAATTGTCATTGACTTATTATAATACTCCAAGACTTTTATCTTGAAGATGTTAATTAAAATTAGTTGAAACTCTGACTGAAATCAGAAGATGATGATATTTAATATATATATATATATATACTCCCTTCATTCCTAAATAGAAGACCACTTTGATTTTTTTTTTTTTTTTTGTGGAAGTTAAGGAAGCAAATTAGACCACTAAATTATAACATATGTTATATGTAATTAGATTATATGTTAGTTTATAAGTAGAATAGAGTAGTTTTGAGGAAAAAGCTTTTTTGAGTTCAAAATTGCCTAAGAAGTTTCAAAATGTAGCAATTTTCCCCTTACCGTTAAAATATCAACGTTTATCGTTAAAAAATTGACATTGACCTTTGATATTTTAACAGTAAGGGGAAAAATTGTTATATTTTGAAACTTCCAGAATAATTTTGAATCCAAAAAAACTTTATGGCAAAATAGCTCCTGGACAAAAACTTCCAAAACAAATTTACACATTAACCCTATATAAATCTGGAAACATACCGCGTAAGCTACAGAAAGAAGGTTAAGGTCCCATTCAAGTTTCCATGCAGAAGGATTATTCTTTTCCAATATGACAGTCAAAACAGCTGTCTGCATACCGCAAAACAAGCTTTGTAGTGTATTGAGTCGAAGTTTTGCAGGGTATTGCTTCACAATATATCCCTGAAACAACATATTATTGCGATATATAGTGAAAAGGCAGATACGATGTAAGATTGTTGTAAATGATATTTGAATATTGATGTGTGTGTTTAGTACCTGCAAAATAAGAAACAAAGACACAGCAGTGTTTCCAGAGAGCATTAAAATAACTCCTTTAACGTAATCTCCATCAATCTGCAGATTTAATGAAAGGCCCTTCATGGAACCTAATGGAGGTCCTCTCATAAAAGCAAATATCATTGCTCCACCAAGGATTGATATACAACCCAAAATCTTGGCTATCCCATGCGCTTGCTTCACAGAAACGCTTTCCACCCTAACACAAACCACAATGCACTTTTTTACTTAAATGATAACACACACACACACACACACTATTGTAGAAATATAACTAGATTTATAATTAAGTGGAACCATGGAGAGCTAATCAGATCATGACCCTCAATATCTAATATGGAGGGTTTAGATTTAATTATTTTTAAAAAGATGTTTTTTGAGTAAGAAATTAGTTTTTGAAAATAAAAATTATAGTTAAGAATTTAACTTTATTTTATATTCTATAACTATAAAAAAAAAAGTTTTTTTAAAAAAATTATAAACTTTTAAAAAAAATCAAATATGCACTATACAAATCAAATCTGAACATCTAAATCTGATTAGCTCTTCATACTAAACTTTGTGCTTAGTAAACCAGGCTACATAATTAAGTCTTATCATTTACCTTAATACAAGAGCCAATATGAAAGTAAGGGCAGGGTTTATGTTTGGGGAGGCTGCAGCAAATGCTGCTGAGACATAGCTGACTGAAGCTATTAAAAGGTTCATGCCTAGTGTTAACCTGAATATTCAACCACAACCAATTACAAAATGTTACCTTAGGTATTATTCAATAGTAAAAATTGATCTGAATGGCTTGAATATTATTGATGATGAAAAACACTATATATAAACAAAGTGCCCAAGGACATAGCTTAGTGTCCTAGAGATATTTGATATAATTTAATATGGATATTACATCCTATATTAAATCATATATATATATATATTAAATATCAACAGAAACTAAATCAAATTCCTTCGATTATTGTATATGAGGTCAGAAAAAAGATACATTTTAATTATGCTTACCCAACTAAGGCGATGAGAAAGATTTTGCTTAGTAAGTTGAATGAGAGGGTAGCATTCTGTGAACTGCAAATTTAAGAGACAATAAATAACAAGCTTTTTTTAGTTGAGGTTATAAGGTAAATACGTATAATTATTATGAAATATGAAGGCAAAAATAATTAACCGTTCGAAGAATGCGAATGGAGACAAGGCAAGCAAAGCGAAAGCTTGGCGGTAAACAATGAATACAAAAGGATTCATTCCCTTGGAAATTGAAGCTTTAGATAACAAAGTCACGCCTGAATTGATAAACTGAACCATGATCATTGCAAAATAAGCCCTATTTTTCATCACGAAGCTCAGTGATCTCTTCATTTTCCTTTCGTTTTTCTTTCTAAGTTTCTTTACTCTCGCTCCAATGGTACATCAGAAACACTTGGTTATATATTGACGTGCGTTTTTATCGAACGAAGTAAATATCATCAATATCTAACAAGAATGGAACATAATTTTTAGAAAAATCTACACCATTTTCTTTCCTGGTGTTTTTGCTTATTATTATTTTTATTCACTAAGGAGTAATGAGAGATTGGAAAGGGATTGAAGCATATCTAATACTCATTCATATATGCTAAAGATCACATTGATCTCAATTTCCCAAAATGAAAAAAAGACTACCTTTTTTTTCTAGGATTTCAAGAACAATTGATGAAAGAATTTTAATATACACCCATGTATGATATGTATCACTATTCACCAATCTTGGGATTTGATATTTTGTCAATTGCTGCAGCACATAGTATTTTTCTAAGATTACTTTTATTTATGCTACGTATCTTGGAAATCTCTTATTTATGAATATAAAATAAAGTGAATTCCATTCAAATGTATGTCTTCTGGGATATATGATGCTTCATGAGATTTAGTTCCTTCCTTGGGACGAGAAGATTTATTATTTTTTTTCAGAAATTGTTATTAATTGCTGTTGATTAGAATCTTGTATATGCTTTCTTTAATTTCTTTTGGTATATATTTCTAAGCAATGTAAATCCTACTGTTTTGGCAGTAATAAAAGTTATTGCTTTTTTAGAAAAATTCATATATATCCAGCTAAAAAAATTTCTCTTTATATCTTTTTAACTTTATGATACTTTGAAGAATTTCTTTACAGTATTAGAGAATGAATATCTCTCTAAAACAAAGATTAATTAGATGGTATTTTGAAACAAATTATGATGTATGAAGAGCACCGAAATGGAAAAAAATCGGTGTAGTGCAGCCTCGGATCCACTCTCTAAGAAATTTGAACCCAAAGGGTAGTGGAAGCTATCTCTGGGTGTCAACCTCAAGGAGCCTAAATGCAATTGAAACCTAATGACTAGATGCAAACTTAATGAAAGCGGGTAAAAAACATTGTATTTAGTTTTTGTATGAAATTAGTGTGAATTGTATGATATGTTCAAAACAAATTGAGATTGGACGAAAGGGAAGATTTGGATTAAATGGGATGATTATTCTTGGTAAATGGAACTTTCAGGAATCATCGCTCCAAATGTTAAGTTGGGAGATAAAAATTGCCAATTTTCTAAAGAACCCTAGAGGAACTCCTATAGGTTAGGATTAGATTAATTTAACTAACGCTAGAACCCCGCATGTTAATCAACTTAACCTAAGTTAATTAAGCACTTGACCCAATTAAACCTACTAATCGTAAGAGAATCTTAATCCTACAACCGAAACCCCGAATTGCAACAAAATTAATCTATCAATTCCATCACATTTTTTCCTCACTCTTGTAAATAATTTTGTGAATAAAGATTTGAAAAGAAACCAAAAGTCAATAGAAAGAAAGAAAGAAAAGATGAATTTTATATGTGAATGAAATGTGGGGCTTAATGGATATAAACTTGAGTTATTTGTAAAACTCATCAACCCTCTTTCACTCTCTTGTGTAGGAAGAGGTGGACAAATGAAAAGCTAAGAAGAAACTAGAGAAACAGAGGAACAGAAGCAAAGAAACTAGAAAAGAGGGGAGCTCACTGTGAGCCCACGGCGAGGACATGACCATTCTGCCATTTGTGCTTGCTTCCTCGCTGTGACCTCACCACGGCGAGCGGAGTCTTCTACTACGTGTTTTGGTTAAAATTAAGTTGACAGAAAAAGGATATAAGCTAGGGTTTCGAAGGCACACGGATAGACACACTTAGGCACGAGTTTGGGGAGCTGGGGAGTAGCAAGAGAGAGCTTGGAAGTGCTTGGAAACTTGGAGGAGCTTGGAAATTGAAGATTCATACATCTTGGTTTCCCTTCTTCTTCCTTCTTCTCTTCTTGTATACCATGAACTTTTGTCCAACTTTGGTTTTTGGTTTAGATACATTTATGTGTAACTAAAACCTTTTCTAGGGTTACTTTGAACCATTTTATGGATTGAACTTTGTATTTCCTTTCCTTTAATGCTATCAATGAATTTATATGTATGGATTTACATCTTGCTCTTCATTATACAAGTGCTTGATCACCACTTGCTTTGATTAAATGAAATATTGCTTGAGAAAGTGTATTTTGTTTTAGAACTTGGATGAAATCATGTTGGGCTTGAAATTTATGGTTTTAAATGGATAGTTAGTTGGTAACATAGAGATATAGTTACTAACCTAACATTTTCATTATGAGGTTGGTTGAGCATTGTATCTTGCATTAATTGTGGCAAGGGATTGTGCAATTAATGCAATTATAAATTTGATTTTGACTTGAGAAAGCTTTTTCAAATACATTTAAACCTTGGGCTCATACATTAATTCATTAGGTTGCTAAAAAGGAAGGGGTTTAATTAGTTCATAAAGTAAAGTGGGGATAAGTAACCCTAGGTTTTCATTATCTTGAACAAGTGTATTTAATATCACCTCTATATATTTTTATAACTTCGTGCAAGCAACTTTTACGTCTAATTCAATTTCCAATCATTTCTTACTCATTTCTAATAAATTACTCAATTAGTACTAGTTAACTTGCTCAATTCATAATCCTTGTGGAACGACACTTTTTCCTATACTACTTTCTTTTATTTGACGACCTGTACACTTACCGTAATGATCGCAAATGGCCGATAAGTCAGGAATTTTAACATAGTCAGAGCATAAGAGTTAATCTTATGAATCAAAGGCCTCGGGCTAACAATCATAGTAAAATGAAGTAATGACAAGGGATTAATCAAGAATGCAATGAGAATGCTCAAAAGAGAGCAACTCTCAAGGTTTGGTGTTTCTCACTTCTCACCAAATTGGGGTTCATTTCTTCCCTCTAATCCACTTAATTAACCACTCTACCATAAGATTATAGAAGTTCTAAAATCTCCACTTTAAAGCAATAATGCAAATGAATCAAGAGGGCTTTAAAGGATTGTAATGATGGAGAAGGCTAGATGGAAAATATGGAGAAGAAGAAAATTGATGTTATACATGCACAAGTACTCATAAAGCATCAAACCATCAAAACAACTTGCAAGCATACTCTTCATTGCCACGTTCAAAACTTTTTATGAATGCCTTATTTCCTCTCCTTTTCTCTTTTTTTTTTATTTACTACTTTTTATACTTTTTTATACACACACACACACACACACACACACACATATGCATGGCATACTCATAAACATTATAGCAATGGCATTTTACAATCAAGCTCACATATAGCAAGTTGAGATACATGATCTACCAAATTGTATGCTCATGCAAACATCAGAGGAATGGCTCAAATGGGGTGACAATGGAATAGGTGTTTGGGGTTTGTGTTTGAGATATAAAGGTTGTGAAATGAATGCCTCTATCATACTTCACCACACTAAATGCAAACAAGCTTCGATCAAGAACTAAACCAAGTGGACATCACACAAGAATGGAAATTTAGGCTCAAAAACCTGACAACATGGCTACATCTCTAATGCTTATGCACAAAGATTGATTGCACTTAACCACAAAGCATTAAATAAATCACCACAATGGCTAATTCAAAAAATTCATCAATAGAATCAACAAACAACTTCAAACATGAAGAAATTCCCATGATTGTCAATACAATTCCACAATAGTTACCTTAGTCCAAAGATGCAGCAAAAGTTGAAGTGAGCAAAAGTTATAAATTTTTCAACTTTTTAGAGCTAGAAACATAACAAAGATGCAATCAATTTTAACCCACTTCAGTCATTACAAAGCACACATCCCTCCCCCACACTTAATTCCTACATTGTCCTCAATGTAACAAAACATGGAAATACCAATTCAACTCAACTCTTGGGATGAAGTGGAAAGTTGTGAAGTCCACTTCAAGATTGAAGCACAACACGTCATCAACTCCAAAAGAAAAATAGGGAGAAGGTAAGAGCAAGTTAAACTGATATACCAAGAGAATTTTCAAAGCATGTTGAAATCAATTGTGGTCTTCATGTGTGAGCAAGAAGCTTTTGTTATTAATCCTAGGAATTGAAAACAACTACAGCTACTACTACTTTTTCCTACTAGGTAAGTTCCATTCCCTACACTTAGCTTAAAACATATATGTCAAATAGCAAGTAAGTAAAGCAAGTAGAGAGGAAAGGATCAACCTCATGATCAAGGTGGTTGAGATGGCTCATGGTACTGCTTGAGCAAATGGCCATTGACTTTGAATTTTGATCCAATAGCGCCATCTAGGAGCTCAAAAGCACCATAGGGGTAAACTTGGACAACTTGGTACGGACCCTCCCACCTAGACTTGAACTTGCTCGGTAGGATCTTGAGTCGTGCCTTAAACATCATAACCTTGTTCCTTTCTTTGAAGTCCTTCTTCATGATATGCTTGTCATAAATCATCTTTAACCAGTCCTTGTAGATAAGCCCATTTTCAAAGGTGTGCAACCGCAATTCCTGAAGCTCTTGGAGTTGTGAAGAGCACCACTTTCGAGTGTGTGTGCGTGTAGCGCGCCCTTGGGTCCACCCTTCAAGAAAATAAGAACCAAGGGGATAGTGGAAGCTAACCCCCGGGTGTAGTTCGCTTGAGGAGCCTAACGCAAAAGATGACCTAGTAGCTAATATACAAACTTGAGAAAGCGGGTAAAAAGTATTGTATTTTGTTTTTGGTAATAAATAGGTGCAAAAGATGTTATATGTTCAAAAGTAAAACAAAAATAAGATAAAAGTGAGATTTAGAGGGGAAAGGAAATTAAATCATTCTTGATAAATGGAAACCTCGGGATTCATTGCTTCAAAAGATTTTCAGGGAGTTAATTGTTGATTTTCAGAAGAACCCTAGAGGAATCCCTCTAGGTTAGGCTTAGGCTAACTTAATTAATGCCGGAACCCCGCACATTACTTAATTTAACCTAAGTTGATTGAGTTCAAAATCAATATGAATTTGCTAATCGTAAGGGGCTCCTAATCCAACAACCGGGACCTAGAATTGCCACTTAATTAATCCTAGGGTTTAATTAATTACTGGAACCTCACATAACAAATTAAGATTCTAGGATTGAAGTCCAATGCCACTCATGCAATTTGACAAATTCAAGAATCAATTAATTATGCAAGACTTATAATCCACAATTTGAGCCACCCCACAATTGCACTTAATTTCTCAATTAACCCTAACTCATTGATGGCCACCCAAACAAAGATTAAGGTTGAAAAGAGTGATTACCCAATGTCTAAACACAATTAATTAATTTCTATGCTATTTCATTCATGCAAAACCACTTAACACCTTTAATCCACTAACCAAGCCACCTTGAATTAGCACAAGATTTTCACAAAGAGAATAACAAAATCATGAACCCATAAATTTCATCAAACTCAAAGTTAATATAGCACAATGTCAAATATTCAACAAGAAAGAAACAACATAAAATAGTTTCTAACCCTTGTACAACATGTAGAAATGAAGAACACAACCAAATGTCATAAATATACTCCTAGAACCCTAGAAAAGCATGAATACAACAAGAGGAAGAAGGATTAGAACTAGAACTCCCCTATTCAAGCTTCAAGCTTATCCCTTGGCACCCACCACCAAGAATGGTGGAGCCTAACTGCTACTCTCCATGGGAAGAACAGCAACCAAGGTGGGAAGGAAAGAGGCCATGGATTTGGGGGAAAGAAGTGAGAAAGATGAAGATGGAGATGAGAAAATGAGAGAATTAGGCTTAGGAAGTGTGTGATGGCTCTAAATCTCAGGTTTAGGGCTTCAATTTTTGTTTATATATGGTCTAGGGTTGGTCCAAGTGAGTAGGTATCATGTAGGACCCCAAAAATCGCGTCTGATGTGTTGCTGATACACGTGAGTTCGCCGTCGGCTCACCGTGGCGAGGCCACGGCGAGCAAACATTGCTTCTGGTTCTTTCAGGGGAAGTTCGCTGTGGGTTTCACCGCGGCGAAACCCACAGCGAACTAACATGTTCTCTGCCTTGGGACTTCTCTGTAATTTTCAAATTTCGGGTCCTTTTCTGTAATTTGGGAACTACGAGGTCCTTTTCTATAATTTTTACAATTCACCCAGAAACTTGTATTTTCCCTTTTTTTCTTGAAATTTCAGCTTTTAGCCCCCAATTTCTCCCCTTTTCAAGTATTATTCTTCATATTGAATCCTTCATAATTGGTCCTCAAATGACCCTACAAATAAAATATGCAAAATACAAGAATCAAAATGCCCTAAAAATCAACTAATACTAATTGATCTTCAATTATGGCATATTAATCCTATTTTCATGCTACTTTAACCTAAGGATCTATATGATCACTTAAACACTTTTTGGACCAATATTGCATCTCAATTATGTTAAATGCCTCAAATTAGGCATATAAAAACATATAAATCCAAGGATTTGTCAAGTTGCATCATATGATTGGTCAAGGAGGACTCCAAATCGGCATTGCAGGCTTTGATGGCCCAGTATGACTTGTGCTCAAACTCCATAAGTAGGTGGCACAACTTCCCATAGACAGCTCTAAAGGGTAAAGGCCCAGTAGGTGTCTTGTAGGTCATCCTATATGCCCAAAGAGCTTCTTCCAAATGATCACTCTAGTCTTTGTGTGATGGCTTCACTATCTTCTCAAGAATATGCTTCACCTCCCAGTTTGAAACTTCAGCTAGCTCATTGGTTTAGGGATGGTAGGGTGTAACAACTTTATGAGTGACTCCAAACTTGGAAAGTAGGGACTAGATGATCCGGTTGCAAAAATGTGTGCTTTGATCGCTGATAATTGCCTTGGGGATGCCATATCTACAAAAGATAACAGAACGTAAGAACTTGAAACAGTATTAGCATCATTTTTTCTAGTAGGGATGGCCTCTATCCATCGAGACACATAATTTACGGTAAGGAGAATGTAAGTGAAACCACAATGGGGGAAATGGGATTTGGTTCATGGGCATCTCATGTCTCTTGCCCTAACTCTCATACTGTTGGCACTTATCACATGCCTTGCAATACATATGTGCATCTCTGAATAGTGTAGGCTAATAGAACCCACACTCTAACACCCTCCTAGCTGTTTTTTGACCACTAAAATGTCCCCACAAGACAAATAATGAGAATGTGTCAAAATAGTATGAATCTCATCTTATCACTGCAAATGCGCCATAAGATGGGTGGATCCCAATTGTAGTATCTAGCCTTCATCCTCAACTTCTTAACCTGGAAATCAGACAAGGAAGAGGGAACTACATCAGCGATAAGGAAATTCACAATGTGAGAATACCAAGGCTCAACAGTAGCCAAGGAAAATAAAGCATAGTCAGTATTGACTCCCAATTTTTAATTAGATTTTATATATATTTGGGTAAATTTAGGGAGTCATTGATACAAAATTAATAAGATTTTTGAGATTTTGATAAGTTATCAAGTAGGTGCATTATTTTGGGGTTTTTGTTATAATTATCATATGTTTGGGTTTAGTTAAGAGTAATAATAACAAGTTATGAATTATTAAAAAAAAGAAAATATTATTAGGATTATTATTATTAATTTATTATGATATAATTCCTCTCCTTTTAACTTTGCCATCAAGTGAGGCGTGGAGACATTTGGCACGTGGTGTGCAAATTGAATTTGCAAAGATAACATGCACAGTTTTGGGCATTGAATTAAAAAAAAAGATGAGACCTAAAAGCAAAAAATGATTCACGAGTTCAGGGGAGACACAAGTCGCAAGTTCACTGTACATCCACCATCTTCACATCATCTTCTCCAGGCGCAAGGGTGAGCATAAAAAAGAGCAAGTGAGCGAGAGCAAGGGAGAGAGGAGAGGGAGAGCGACGGCAGTTGGAGTGAGGACGAAAGGAACTCCGTCGTGCCGTCATCATCATCATCTTCATCTTCTCTTCTCTGGGTAGCGAGAAATTGGAAAGGAATGAGGTAGACAAGATATTTTTGGGGAGTTCTTTAAACAATTTCTTGTTTCTTTTCCTCTTCTCTCTAATTATAATATCTGACTCTGAATTTGTGACTACTGATGGGATGATTTTGTGATCTTATTTGTAGTTATGAGTAGATAGTTAATTTGTTCTAGGTTTATTTTGAAGCTTTATATGAATTGATGCTTGAACCACTTTTTCTCTTGATGATTAATGATTATTAGGTTGTGAATTTAACTTGTGCTTCATTTATCCTAAGTGGTGGCCAACATTTAGCTTGTTAGCATAATTAGTGGCTTAAGAGAGCATTAATTAAGCATAGAACTAGGTTGAATTCAAGCTTGTCTTGAAATTCCAAATTGGAATTGAGAGTTTGTTAATGAGATAAAGATATTCATTAACCAAGTTTTGTAAAATTGGAGTAGGATGTTTATAGAGACTAATTAACATAATATGTAGTAAGAGATTATACATATTAGTGTTAATTAAGGTTTGGGTAAGCTTGAGAGAGTTATTCAAATAAATAAGACTTCAAGCAACAACTAAATGTTCGTTAATTATCATTAGAGGCGGGTTAATTAAGTATCATGAAATATAAAATGGATAAATAAGCCTAGGCTCCTCTTGTCTTGAATTAAACTTTTAATTTAGTTTTTGTCAAGTTATTTTCATTTTAGGTACTTTTAAAATTCAAAATACAAAAATTCTCACTCAACCTAATTGATAATATAATTGGGATAATTAATCCATTTTTGCCTTAGTCCCTGTTGGAACGACTGTAACACCTAAATTTTTACTACTATATTATAGCATTTTAATTGATTTATAACCACTTTTTAATTCCAGAAGCCAAAAAATGCAAAAAATTTAAAACTTTTTCTTTCCAAAGTATTAAATCAAATTTCCTTTTCTTTCAAATGGGATTTTCTGACAAATTGGAATATCTTTAAACTTGCAATAAAATAGCGTGGTTATTAAAACAATTAAAATAACTTGAATTATAATGCTTGAGGAATTAAACCTCTTACACTATATTAAATATTCCCTATATTATGTTTTATTTATCTATTTACACTTCTCTTACCATAATAATATATTGGCGGGTTATCTCGGTTGATAACCCTCTTACATGTGTATGTAGTTCTATAATTCATTAAGGACATATATACATATACATTAACTACTAGACAAGCTTCAAGCTTATTATCTTAATTATTTAAACATACCATATACACAGGTAAGTAGGTTCTTAAAGTAACTACCTACAGGGTACAAGACAAAGCAGGCATTCCTGCCCCTTCATACTACCTTAATTCTTTCCCAGCTAGCTACTCCCATTCTGCTATACTGAAAACATTTTGGAAAACAGTGAGATTGGAAATCTCAATAGCAGTTTATTCCATATCATGTGTGCACTTATATATATACATATACATCAATTTCATAAACCTGTGCATATAATGAAAGCATATATCCCTTTTAAACCAATACTTGTAGGATTTTCCAATTATAGCCCTCACGGCTACTCAATAACCCTCACGGTTATAGGAATTTAATTGTAGCCCTCACAGCTACTCAATAACCCTCACGGTTATAGGAATTTAACTGGCAAAGAGGGAGCGACCCACCTAGGCCTTGGAGTACTCCATAAATATCATCAATATCATAACAGGAATAATGCCCATTTAAATGCCACAGATATTACAAAATTATATATAAAAATTTATATTATGAATTAAACTACTACCTGGATACTCGAGCTATTTCCTAAACCAGATCCTTTACTTTCCACTGTCTTGGTGAACTCATACCAATATCAAAGCTTATCTACACATCATATTATAATAAGAGTAAGTTAATATATGTACTTCTATATTTATACTATGCGTCTCTCTCGAGTCCTAGTGCACTTAATACTACCCCATTCATCAATAATACTGTTCTAACCCAAGGTCATTTTGAATCAAGTTAAATTCTTAAAATTCCATCATCTAAACATTATCATGCTAACATTAATCCTTAAACTTCAAAACTTTTCATTTTAGACAAAACCTCTGTACATAGCTTAACTTATGAAACTCCCGTCTCTCATCCACCCTCTCTATTTCCAACCTTCCCTCTTTCATCAAACGCACTTTGTCCAATAAAATAGACCATCTAGTGGAATTTACTCATGTCCCAGATAATGCTCGTATACATCCTACAGAAATGCCCCTGTTAAGCCCTTACTCTTTATACCATCGTGAACGTTCTACTTTCCGCCATCTCCGTACTTTGATTTCCAGAAATACTCCACCAGTAAAAGAAATAGTTCAAAGTTCCAAGTTAGACCAGTGTGGTCTTCCTGCCACCTCTCAAGAACAGTATGTCACTCTTGAAATTCCTCAACCCCTCATCAACTCCTATATTCAACAGGGTTATACTCATCTTCATTTAGGTGCTGTTCGCTTGGTTCTCACTCCACATACCAGAAAAGGCCTACATATCTAAGCCAAAGTTGCTCTCCTTTTCAGCCTCTTTAAATTGTCCACTAGCATGTCAGAAGTGGTGCTTCCAGCCGTATTAGGGTTAACCATAGCAATGCTAAGGTCTGCAAAATGTTTTTCCATATGGGAAAAATATGATCCCTCTGAGATAATGCTAGAATCATCCTCATTTTCAGAAAGGGGTTCGTACAGATTGAGAGTAGAGACTCTCCTAAAAGGAGCTGGAGATCCTTCAACAATTGTTTTTCCTGAACTAGTACTGGGTTGGGTGGTAGTGGTTACCACAGGGGTCTGAATGGTGATGCCAGGTAGGGAGGTAATGTGAGATGGCCAGGGTGGTCTTTCTCGAGGTCGTATAGATTGTGGGCCTGTGAAAGGAGTATCAATAACTGTTTGATATCATGTGGACTGAACATGATTTCTTTTGGTCAATTTTTTAGGTGGGTTTAGTTTTCTGGCTAGTTGGTATGAGGAAGGATATAGGTTATCATAGGTGACTGAAGTAAGAGGAGGGGAATAAACTGGATAAGAGGATGGGAACGTGCTTAAGGGGTTTGTTGGTGGTTTGACCATATCTGTCTCAATCTGTTTTAGGTTTTTTTGGATTTTTGCAAGTTCTTGCTCCTTCCTTTGGAATTCTGGACCAAAATATTTGTGGTCAACATAGCTACGAAGTTCTGTATCAAGCCTGATGGCTTCAGAGGTTAATCTATCATGAAGCTTTTTGACTTCGTCTGTAAGGGTATACATCTGTCCAGTAAGTGTCTCCGTTAAATGGTCAAGTTTTGAATCAATGCGATGAAGAAACCTATTTTGGCTGACTGCATTATCAATATGCCAATTAAGGACTTCTTCCGCCGGAGAGCCTTCTTTGACACCATGTGGAGAGACCTGAGTAGGAACAACATAAGGTCGTCATGTGACCTTTGTTGTTTCTTGAGTATGGACTTCAAGAGGAGGAAACTGTTCATCATAGGTTTCAGATCTCATCATGGCTATACAAGGAACAGTATGAGCAGTGTAAAGTGATGGTGGTGTTATGATAGGAGGAGCTGAAGAGGGTTTACTTTTTTCTGTAATGGGGAAAACATCAGCAGCAAGGTCATCATGACCTAGTTCTTTGAGTAGATCCCAAAGAGTGAGATCTGAAGAAGATTCTTTTGGAGCTGGAGGGGTGATCCACCGAGAACCCGATCCATCTTGATCCGGTTTTCTGTGATGGGAGTGAATATTGGAACATCTGGTCCTGGACTTGGTGGTTTTCTTAGTGTTACCAAAAGTGACCAGATCTTCGTCGTCAGAATGATCCCAAAACCCGGAATATTGGCAGTCACAGTCAGGTTCACACATCCGATAATCAAGATCCCAGATGAAATGACCGTTAACATGAGAGACAAAAACAGGCTGGCCATTAGCATTGAAATGGCTAATGGGGGGGTTTTTCTTTGCTCTTGTAGACTGGATGGACTGGAGATATCACCTTTGGCGTCTGAAGAGGAGGGGCCAAAGAGCATATTCTCCGTAAAGGAGTTCCTTCAGTTCCAGGTTTCCGGAACAGAGTTCTGATAGTACCATCAGGCATGCGAGAGATCTTTGGAGGAGCAGTTGTATGAACATCCCTGGGAATAGGGCCAAATTCCCTTTCATAATTAGTAATCCAATCAAGAAGGACTATTTCAGATAATTCCTGATTGGTAATTTGTCTAGGTATATTGACAATAGCCGGACCATGATCTCTATCAGTAAACATGAGTAACGCGTCCCCAGTGGATTGTGGATGTTGGAGATCCAGAGCATGATTCTGGACTCTATAAATCAACTGGTGGTGAAGAGTGGCCATGGTGGCTTGAGGATTCTGTTCTGCTCCAACAATCTGAACCTGGATTTTAAGTCTGGTGGAGAGGGTCTCATCAGTGAGTTTCATGGTGAAGTCAGGAGCAATGGTAAGAACTAGGCTTCCATTTCTAAGGGTAGTGACAAGAGCACCAAACAGAGCATGTTAGTATTGTTTAAAGGAGGTGTCAAGGAGAGCAACTTTGGCTGAGATAGGTAGGCCTTTTCTGGTATGTGGAGTGAGAACCAAGCGAACAGCACCTAAATGAAGATGAGTATAACCCTGTTGAATATAGGAGTTGATGAGGGGTTGAGGAATTTCAAGAGTGACATACTGTTCTTGAGAGGTGGCAGGAAGACCACACTGGTCTAACTTGGAACTTTGAACTATTTCTTTTACTGGTGGAGTATTTCTGGAAATCAAAGTACGGAGATGGCGGAAAGTAGAACGTTCACGATGGTATAAAGAGTAAGGGCTTAACAGGGGCATTTCTGTAGGATGTATACGAGCATTATCTGGGACATGAGTAAATTCCACTAGATGGTCTATTTTACTGGACAAAGTGCGTTTGATGGAAGAGGGAAGGTTGGAAATAGAGAGGGTGAACATCTATAAGTTATCAATTATTGAATGGTTAAATTTACAAATCATATTTTGGTTTCAAACAACTAACTACCACTAAGAAATATATTTTTCTCTAACCTTAGACAGCTTCAAATAACATTGAAATTACTAACACACACTAAATTATAAAAATCTCAAGTCTTTAAATGCAATCGTAATTCAAGTACCTTCCTAAACTTCACTGTCCAGTTTTTTTTTATTATTATTATTCTAGAAATATCAGCCCTAAACATCAACCATTATCAACGTAACATTCTTGCATAACTTCCATGAGAACCAAACAACATCAACAACAAAACACCTTATATAAGTGGGCTTTTCTTTTCTTTTCTTTAAACTTTAGCTTGTAACAATCCAGTCCAACCAATAGTTTTCTTCCCACATTAGTTCATCACTATATACAACACGACTTTGATTTCATTAAAGCAATTGATCTTCTTTTAAAACTTTACACCACTTATGTTTTATTCTGGAACTTTTCAAATCTTAAATCATGTATCCCACTTTTAAATTTAACATCCTTCATATCCATATGCCATCTAAGTACTACATTGCATGTCCATTAGTTAGAAGGAGCCATGATTCTCCTTAAAATCTTGACAGCAAAACTTCTACAGATTAAGGAAATTTCCAGCTTCAAGAACCATGTTCAAATCTTTATTTTAGAGTAACCAGGCATGACTGAAGCTTCTAAAAGAATTATACATCACTTGATGACATTAAAACAACAAGTTTAAATCAGTTTCCAGGTTCTAATTTCATACTTAATCAATATCTCAGAATCTCAAATAATATATGGACATTTTCAAGTGCTTATTTGGCATTTGGGAACCTCAAATCAGTAATTAAGATCATATTTAATCCTGCAAGACATCCAAACAGCTGCACCTAATGATCTGGAAAATATTTCTAGTTTTCAAAAATCATCATCCTCAAGCAAAACTCAACGTGATAATTAGCCACTTGATGTTACACATCATTTTCAGAAAATTCTCAACCTCAAAATGTTGACTTATGAATTATTTAAGGATTCTTTAAACATCCAAAGTTCTCTCTGCGTCAAGAAGCATTCACCATCCACAAAACTCAAATCAGTTTTCTTTGCTCCGAAACTTAATTCTTTACTCCTCACAGCCAATTTATAAAAATCTGAAATTTTCATATTCACTTCCTGCTTCCAAAATACATTCCATATTTCATTTACACACGTGAAAGCCAATTAAATCTCCTTTAAAGTATTCAACTAAACTTCAAATTTCTACACCGAGGCTTTAGCTTCGCACATAAAATCAATACTAGAAGGTTTCTTTAATTTAACAACAAAGAAAGCCAAAACCATAAACTAAAACAAGCCCTTGGTTTGATCAGCAACAAAAACAGAGCATAAAGACTCATCTTCAAAAATAACAGAACAAAATAGTAACGGTGAATTCAACAATCACACATATAAAGCCGTAATCATACATACAACCATACAAATCAACTATAATGCACTCATAAACACCTTTAATAACTAATTCCTCTTGATTTGATCGGAATCTAATAACTTTAGACCATGAACCGTAACCCTGACTTAAAAAGCCCCAAATCAAAATCAAGAACTCACATGCAAACTTGATTCCTTTGAGAAAACCTTTGATCCAAACTTAATCTTTGTTTTAATCGGTTTAAACTTCCAAAATACCCCAAACCCCAGATCGAATCCTCACTCAAAACGGCCCTAATAAGAGGAATAACAAGTAAAAATAGAAAGAGGAGGCTCACTGGAATTTAAGTCCGGTCTTGCATGCGCCGTCGCAGCCTTGAGCCGCCGTGAATCACCGTTGAAGCCCGCTGAAGACGCTGAGAAGGCGGAGAAGACGAGAGAGAGAGAGATTTTCGGGTTTGAGGGAAGCAGGGGAAGTGAATTCGAAAAGAAGGAACATGTGGAGTATATATATTGAAAGTAGGAAATGATATTTTGAATGGGTGTTTTACTATTTTATCCTTCAGACTATTACTCAAGATATTTTCTAACTAAGGACATATATAGTCATTTTCATTTTCTCTTTTTCATTATGCCCTTATTTGCAAAGTTTAATTACTATTTCCTTTCCAATTTAATATGAATTAAGTCCCAAAATAATCCCTCTAGATATGCTTTAATTTCCAAATTCATTTGTAAGACTTTTTAAATAACAAACAATACCTCAAGGTTCTAAATATTCCCTTATTTAAATTAATCTTCTAACTATTTTTCCTCAATAAATGAAGAAATTAAGTCTTAGAAATTATTAAAAATACATATGACCTCATAAATTTATTTATAAGGCTTTTTAATTCCTAAATGACTTCCCAATACCTTAAATAAATCCTTATTTCCTATTTTCTAAAATTTGGGGTGTTACAACGACAACCTTTTCTATACTATTTTTGACGACTCGTGCACTTGCGGATATGCCAAACCTCAGACAAGTCATTCAGGAAAAGAATCAATGATCAGAAGAATCAACTCCCCTTGTGTTGGGAGGCAAGCGGCTTAAATGATGCCACATGATTTTCAGCTCCGTCCCTATCCTTTATCCTTACATCGAATTCTTACATTAGAAGAGCCCATCTTAGCAATCTAGCCTTAGATTGGGGATTTTGAAACAAATATTGTACAGCTGAATGGTCAGTTTATACTAACACAGAAGAGTTTATCAAATATTGTCTAAACTTATCAAGCGCAAATATCACAGCAAACAACTCTCTTTCTCAGTCGTGGTGTGATTAATTTGTACTGGATCAAGTGTCCTAGATGCATATGCATTAACCCTAAGGACCTTGTCAACTCTCTGACCAAGCATAGCTCCAACCGCATAATTAGATGCACCACATGAAAGCTCAAAAGGAAAATGCCAACTAAGTGCACTAATAATGGGAGGAGAAATCAAGGAAGATTTCAAAAGCATGCTTGCATTTATCATCAAAGACAAAATCAGAGTCCTTTTTAAGAAATGAAGAAAGGGGTAAGACAGTTTTGCAAAAATTAGCAATGAAATGCCTATAAAACCCCGCATGCCCAAGAAATTATCTAACTTCTTTCAAATTAGTAGGATAGGGCAAAGATGAGATAACTTCAATTTTTTCTTTGTCAATCTCAATCCCTTTTTGGGAGATCAAGTGACCCAAAACAATACCACTATCTACCATAAAATGGCACTTCTCATAGTTTAAAACCAAGTTCGTTTCCAAACATCTTTTCAAAACAAGTTCTAAACTAGAAAGGCATTCATCAAAGATAGAACCATACACAGTGAAATCATCCATGAAGACCTCCATGTTATACTTCAACAAATCACTAAAAATGGACATCATGTATCTTTGAAAAGTATCGGGAGCATTACATAGTCCAAATGGCATCCTTCGAGGTACCAAAAGGACATGTGAATGTGGTTTTTTCTTGGTCCTCCGGTGCAATTGGTACTTGAAAGTACACAGAAAAACCATCAAGGAAGCAGTAATGAGACTTGCTAGAAATTCTTTCAAGCATTTGGTCAATGAAGGGTAAGGGAAAGTGGTCCTTTCTAGTCAAGGAATTGATCTTCCTATAATCTATACATACTCTCCAAGAATTCTGGACTCTAGTGGTGATAAGCTCATTGTTGCCACTCTGGACAACAGTAATTTCACTCTTCTTTAGTACTACTTGTACCGATGACACCCATTCACTGTTAGAAATAGGATAGATAATCCCAACACTCAAGAGCTCGGTAACTTCCTTTCTCATCACATCAAGAATGAGTGGATTCAGTATCCTCTGTGGTTGCCGAATAGGCTTAGAACTCTAAAATCAAGTAAGTGGCAATTGGGAATCCTGGTTGTTGGATTAGGAGCCCCTTTACAATTAACAAGTTCAATTGGGTTATAGGGCTTAATCAAATTGGTGTTGGAAGGATTGATAAGTGGGATTTCGATATTAACCAATTCAACTCAAGCCTAGCCTAAAGGGATTTCTCTAGGGATCTTTTTAAAATAACCAACAAATTTTCCAAAAAATGTTTTGAAGCAAAGATTGTTTAAACCTCCATTTTCCAAGGATATCCATTCCCATTTAATCCAAATCTCCCTCTTTGTCCAATTCCTAATTGTTTTTGTGAACATAATTCCTTTTCAACCATTATCATACAAAACCAAATACAATGTTTTTACCCATCCATGCTAGTTTTAATTAGTTACTAGGACATCAATTGCACTTAGACTCATTGAGAACAACGCATAGGGATAGCTTCCACTACCTATTGGGTCTCAATTTCTTGGAGAGCGGATCCAAGGCGCACTACCCCAAATATGTTGGTACTCTTCACACTAGTTAGAAAATGGCTAGGGTTGGACTATTTTAAGTTTAGAATAAGTCGGAGTCGATTAAAGTTGATTTGGGTCAAATCCAATGCATAACCTAGCAAAACACATGTTTTTGGAGCTTCTGGTTTGCACGACTTTGCCTTGGGTTTGCCTTCGCTGGCTACAGTGAACCCAAGACGAACTTAGGGCTCTAATGTAATTTTCAGATATGGGTCATTTACAGTAATTTTCACAAATTGTCCATCAAATTTTATTTTGCCTCTTTTCTTGAATTTTTAGCTTCTTGCTTCAATCTCTCTGACAAATCTCTAATTTGTAGTGTTTTACGTATTTAAATTGAGGTTTTTAAAATAAGATGCAAATTTGGTCCAATTGTGCTCATTGAATATCTTTGACTCTTAGGTGAAATTAACATGAGATTAGGATTAATCAGCCGTAATTGTGGATTAATTTGTATTAATTAATTAATTAATTAATAGGGCTATAATTTGATCCTTGCTCTGTCTTATTTCAACTTGTAAGGTCTGAAGAGCACCATTTTTTAGTGTGCGATGTAGTACGCCCTTGGATCTGCCCTTCAAGAAAATTAGATCACGGGAATAGTGGAAGTTAACCCCCGGATGTCGTTCACTTTAGGAGCCTAATGCAAAAGTAATCTAGTAACTAATATGCAAACTTGTAAAAGTGGGTGAAAAGTATTGAATTTGGTTTTTGATATAAAATAGGTGCAAAAGGTGTGATGTGTTCGAGGGTAAAATAAAAATAGGATAAATATGAGATTTGGAGGGGAATGGAACTAGAATCATTCTTGATAAATGAAAACTTTGGGATTCATTGCTTCAAAATATTTTTAGGGAGTTTCATGTTGATTTTTGAAAGTCTCCTAGAGGAACCCCTCTAGGCTAGGCTTAGGTTAACTTAATTAATGCTGGAACCCTGCACATTACTTAATTTAACCTAAGTTGATTAATCTCAAAATCAAAGTGAATTTACTAATTGTAATGGGCTCCTTATCCAACAATCGGAACCCCGAATTGCCAATTAATTAATCCTAGGGTTTAATTAATTACTGGAACCCCACATAACAAATTAAGACTCTAGGACTGAAGTCCAATGTCACTCATGCAATTTGACAAATTCAATAACTAATTAATCATGCAAGACTTTAAATCCACAACTTATGCCACCCCATAATTGCACTTAATTCTCAATTAACCCTAATTCGTTTATGGCCACCCAAAGAAGAACTAAGATTGAAAAGAGTAATTACCCAATGTCTAAACACAATTAATTAATTCCTATGCTATTTCATTCATGCAAAATCACTTAACATTTTTAATCCACTAACCAAGTCACCTTGCATTAGCACAAGATATTAGAGAATAACAAAATCATGAACCCATAAATTTCATTAAACTCAAAATTAAAGTAGCAAAATAACAAAATCATGAACCCATAATTTCATTAAACTCAAAATTAAAGTAGCACAATGTCAAGCATTCAACAAGAAAGAAACAACACAAATAGTTCCTAACCCTTATACAACATGTAGAAATTCAAGGACACGTCCAAATATTATAGATATACTCCTAGAGCCCTAAAAAAGCATAAATACAACAAGAGGACGAATGATTAGAACTAAGACTCCCCTATTCAACCTTCAAGCTCATCCCTTGGATTCCACCATCAAGAATAGGGAAGCCTGGCTATTTCTCCATGAAAAAGTCAGTAACAAGGAGCAGAGGTTGAGGAAACATGCAGATTTGGATGGAGGAAGGTGGATGATGGAAGATGGAGATGAGAGGAAATGAGAGAAAAATGGGAGCTAGGGTTTGGGGGACTCCAAATCTCACCTAAGAGCTTGAAAATCATGATTCATATCATCATTAAGTCGGGTCATAAGTGGGTGCAAAATTGGATCCAGGTTGAGGCCTAAAAATAAAGTCTGGTGTGCTGCGAAATCAGGGCCTCACTGTAGGTCTTGCCGTGGGGTGCCATAGTGAGGTACAAAAGCAATAAAATTTTTCTAAACCTCATTGTGGGGTCCCAGGCCAAGAGGAACTTTTCTGAAATTTTCAGAAAGGTCTGGGTCCTTTTCTGTAATTTTCTCAATTTATCCAAACACTTGTATTTTGACTTTTCTCTTGAATTTTTAGATTTTTGCCTCATTTTTCTTGCTTCTTCTCATATAGAATCCCTCATATTTGGTCCTTGGATGACCTTACAAATAAAATATGCAACAAACAAGAATCAAAAAGCCTTAAAATTCAACTAATGCTAATTGATCTCTAATTTTGGAAATTCATGCTACTTTTACTTAAGGATCTATATTATTATTTAAACACTTATGGACCAATATTGCATCTCAATTATGTTAATTGCCTAAATTTATCATATGAAAACAATACATATCCAATGATTTGTCAGGGTCGTTAAAGGACCAAAAATATGATCCCGGGTGAAGAAGGAAGTAAAACGGAAAAGCTGAAGAATCCCTAATGGGGCAAAGCTTCTGCACCTCGCCATGGCCTCACTACAACGAAGCCACGGTGAGCCTGACCTGATAGTGGGTGCCTACGGCGAGCCCCAAGGTGAGGACGTGATTCTACAGCAAAGCAGACTTAAATTTTGGGCTTCAACCCAGGTACAATTCAAATACCCACTTCCAAGATTCGACTCAGGCACCTAAAACACAAAATTTAGAGCGCATTAAGGTAGATTTGGTCCACCACAAAACCCTAAACCTCCCATTTTCTCTCATCTCATCTCCATCTTCCACCCTTTTCTCTTCCAAATCTCATGACCTCCACTTCCTCCATCTTGGTTGGTGTTCCTCCTATGAAGAGCAGCAACTAAGCTCTCTTATTCTTGGTGATAGAGCTCTAGGGAGGATCTTGAAGCTACAAAGGAGAGTGTTGTTCTCCACTCTCTCTTCCTCTTGTGTATTTCATTTATTTAGGGTTATAGGAATTGCTATATGGATTTGGTTGTAATTTTGTTCTATATCTTGTATGAGAGTAGTAGAAACAACTTGTCTTGTTTATTTTCTTTATGTGGATGCTTGACATTGCACCTATTGACTTGAACATATGTTATTTGTATGGGTTCATCAATTAATCTATGTTTTCTTTTTAAAATCTTGTGCCAAGTGAGGGTTCTTGCTTGGTGGATCATGGTGTCAAGTGTTTGTGTTTAGAAATTAGCAAATAAATATACTAAATGCTTGAGTAACATTGGGCTTTAATCTATTAGTTTCAATTCATTGGTTTGGGTTCCATCAAGGAATTGGAATTAATAGATTAATCTTGTTGCAATTCAGGGTTACGGTTGTAGGATTAAGAATTCCTTGCGATTAGTAGGTTTAATTGGGTCAAGTACTTAATCAAATTAGGTTAAGTTAGCTAATGTGCGGGGCTCTGACGTTAGTTAAATTAATCTAAACCTAGCCTAGAAGGGTTCCTCTATAGTTCTTTAGAAAATTGGCCATTTTTATCTCCCAATTAACTTTTGAAGCAATAATTCCCAAGAGTTTCATTTACCAAGAATAATCATCCATTTTAATCCAAATCTCCCCTTTCGTCCAATTTTACTTTGATCTTGAACATACCACACTTTTCACACTAATTTTATACCAAAAATCAATACCATACTTTTTACCCACTTTAACAAGTTTGCATTTATTTATTAGGAACCATATTGCATTTAGGGCTCTTTGAGAGAACGATACTTGGGGGTTAGCTTCCACTATCCCCTTGGTTCTAATTTTCTTGATGACGGGCAGACCCAAATACGCGTTACACTGCACACGCAATCATGGTTTTCTTCACTCTCCCCTTTCTATGGTTCCTACAACGTTGGTCTAATTGATAAAGAGTACTCTGCAAGGTTGTAAGTAAGAATTATGTCGTTGATGCGAGAATCTTATAGGTAGACGATATATGAATAATTATATAAGCATTGTTTGAGTAAGGGGAAATGTCAGGGTCCTGGTGAGCGTCCAAAACCCAGCTCACCTAACTTTTAGAAGAAACATTGTAAAAAATTTTGAATGGTATAAATTTGATATAAAATAACTTATTTAATGCCTGAAATTAGCATATAATTCCGATCAGCTTATACGTACATTTTAATATCCATCTTATTGTAGTACTGAGAAGTAACAATGCAACACTTGATTTTTTTTACAAAAGCAACAAAATAGTGATACTATTTTGTTGAGGTTGCAATACTAGACGACATTGGCTCGTTCTGTGTGGGAATGTCCATTGTAGTAATGTCAGTGTGATTGACCTCCTTTGATTGTTGTGTGCTTTCAATTGTTAAATCTTCTTGTGTGGTTTCTTGGCTTTGGACTATTTTACTTTCTCTGTTCTTCCCCCACAACACAATGTACAGTCCAATCACTAGCAATATCATCCCACCAATACTGCAACGAAACCATTAATGCACCTCCTAAGTTAACCATTCGTATCCTCAATACATACTTAAAAATGCTAACCTTTAATACTCCCTCCGATCCTAATTATAAGATCATTTTGACTTTAAAAGAGAAATTGGGGAAGCAAAACTAATCACTTTAAAATGTCTATAATTATCTTTTTTTCTTCATAACTAATTTACCTTACTTATAAACTATCGTACAATACAATTGCATGTAAGATACGTTAAAATTAAATGGTCTATTTGGCTTCCTTAATCTCCACAAAAAAGTTAAAGTGATCTTATATATAGGGCCGGAGGGAGTATTAAAATTTACATTAAGTTTGAGTTCACTCCATTAAGTCTATAAAATGTATTGTTGGTCCTTTAGCTTAACATCATTAGTCTTGTTCAAGGAAAAATGTTAATTCAACAAATTTATATATATAGTAACTATCTAATTAAATTTTGATAAAACGTGCTTGTGATCATTACTATATTTTAAAAATAAAATTAAAATAACCATGTTATCAATGGGTTTGTTTTTATTTTAATAACATAAAAGTATATTTTTCAGTACTTAATTGTAAAGTTATTATTTAAATTTGTCGAGTCAACATATTTTATTGAATAAAATTGACGGTGTTAATATTGAAGGATCAAAATAATGCACTTTATAATCTCAAGGAATAAAAATGAAACTTGATATAAAATTAGTGCAATCAACATATATTTTAGCCTGCCTAAAAATAAACGGATGAAGATGGTAATGATGATACACACACACAAACACTTTAATATCTAAGAAGAAATTAAAGTTAATATCTATCTATGCATGTACCTTCCCCAGTGAAGCGTCTCTTGCCAAAGAAGAGCAGATAAAATGGCAGTGATTATGAGAGAAAGAGGAGTGAACAGTGCTGGGAATACTGGGCCTTTATCCTCTATAGCGCACAATGTGAGCCAATATGTAAACCCTGTTACAATCACACCCTAAACCACAATAATATTAATTAATTGATTTGTTAATTAAGTGATATTTGAAAATAACGTTGATTCATTAATCATTAACCATACACAGTAAGCCACAGCAAGAAGGTTAATGTTCCATCCAAGCTTCCATGCCGAAGGCTCCCTTTCCAATATCACAGCTAAAACACCTGTTTGCATACAGCAAAACAAGCACTGTAGAGCTGTGAAGCGAAGTTTTGCTGGATACTTCTTCACAACAAATCCCTGAAACAAGTCGATTTGTTATATTCTTTATTTTAATAGAGTTAATATTATTGTTAGTCACTGTAGATTAATCCAATTTTAGATTTGGTCCCTATAATTTTATAAAGATTTGATTTGAGTCTGATTACTGGTCACTAAAACTCAATCCAAATCCTTATGAATCTATAATGACAAAAATCAACAATTTAAAATTACATGAATCAAAATCAAAATTTGATTAAGCTGTAAGGATTAACATTAATATTAACCCTTTTCAATATAACTATAACTGTGTAAGGTAACTATCAATTGTATGTAACTCTTCCAAAACCCTCATTTACATTCATATAGATTCAAACTTTCGACCTAGTACTTAAATGGACAAACCTCTTACTCTATGACCAACATGCTTCGTTTGGTTATATTTCTTTTTTATTAAATCATTATGAGACTATATATTATATGTAATGAAGCAATTATATAGACATTAGACAAATAATAATGTACATACCTGCAAAATAAGCCACAAAGCCATCGTGACGTTTGATGAGAGCATGAGAAGAACTCCTTTGGTTTGATCTTTTTTAGAGTGAGATACTGTTATTGAATTATGAGAATTATTCGTGTGCTCATTGTATGAAACTATTGGAGGTCCTTGGACTAAACCAAATACTATTGCCCCACAAATGCTGAAAATAGTGCCCACAATCTTGGCTTTACCATACACCTCGTTCATGGAAACGCTTTCCACTCTGAATATAACAGCCATGATGAAAGTAACCGCAGGGATGACATTTGTGAAGGCTGAAGCCAATGTTGCAGAGACATAGTTTAATGAAGCAGAGAAAAAGTTTGTAGCTAGTGTTAACCTGAATGTTTCAGTACCACAACAAAAACATATATGGACAATTAGAAAACATTTTTATGCCAGTGTTTTGGGCCTACAATACTGCATACATGTCTTCTCCTTACAGTGCGAAGTGAAAATAGGATATGCAATACCACAACAAAAACATGTATAGACAATTAGAAAACATTTTTATGCCAGTGTTTTGGGCCTACAATACTGCATACATGTCTTCTCCTTACAGTGCGAAGATGAAAATTGGATATGCAACAATTTTGTCCTCCACTTAATTGCTTGCTAGCTGGGAACGAAAATGGACAAGAGGCTTCTGATGCTTACACTGATCTCTATTGCTCTCTAACACCCCTTTAAAATGTCTCATATATCTTCTCAAATGTTTTTTTCCCTATAGATAATTAGTTATATTTTATAGAGATATTTTTTATGTTTTGTAAGAAAAATGGTATATTCTTGAATTTTTAAAAATAATCTTTAAAATTCTGCCTTTTCAAAAAACAATTCTTGAATTTTTAAAAATAATTTTTCAAATTCTGTCTTTTCACCTTTTTTTCGAAATTCAACAAAAAAAAAAAAAAATAAACCAACTTATAGTAGTAGTATTAATAAAAATAAAGCGGCACTATTTTATCCTATAGTGATACTATTTTCATATAGAAATCTAATGATCAGTATTAATAAAAATAAAGCGGCACCATTTTATCCTATAGTGATACCATTTTCATATAAAAATTTAATGATTATAGAAAGGGAAAAAACATTTTAGAAGTTGAGACGACATTGTTTATTTGATCAAGGTTTCCTTTTTAAGGTTTAAAGGGGCATTAGAGGCCTTGCTAGAAAAAATACAAAAGGAGCAATTTTTAAGGATTGAGACTCTTTTCGATTAAATGTCGTGATTGATAAAATGAAAACAAGAGATAATTTCATACCCAACCAAGGTAAGAAGAAATATTTTGCATAGTAAGTTGAATGACAAGGGAGCCTCCTCATGTTTACTGCATAATGTGAAAGAATACAAAAATAAAATTGTTATATAGTTGAGGTTAGACCCAGGTAAAAGGATTTATTTTTTTTAATGGAGAGAGATATATATATATATATAATGAAAATACAAAAGGAAGAGAGATTATAAAAAAAAATACAAAAGGAAGAGTAAAGAAAAAGAACCGGTCGAAGAATGCAAAGGGACACAAGGAAAAAAAGGCGAAAGCCTGCCGATAAACAACAAACACAAAAGGGTTCATTCCCTTTGCAATTGCAGCTTTGGAAAACAAAGCCAAGCCAGCGCCAATAATCTGACACATGATCATTGCAACATAAGCCTTGTTTCTTGCCACAAACCTAATCGAACTCCTCATGGTTTTTTTCCTTCTATTTTTTTTTCTTGTCTGCCTTTACTCACTTTTTCATGAGATCCACACAAGAAAAAAAACTTCTTTGGTTATATAGAAGGGAAAATGATATAGCCTGTTGTGTTCTGGAACAGATTTAGCTTATCAAAGAATAGTATATAAGAGTATTAATACTATATATGTGTGGCTTTATGCTGAAACCACCACAAGTTTTGGCGATTTTAAAAGTGAAATCGAAACACTAGGAAAATGATTTCGATCTATTTATGTTAACACAGTTAATGGGTTCATACTTCATGTTCAACTATTGAAGGCGCCTTATATCAATTAAGAAAGATCATTAATTGCTAATTCAAATGAATGCACCCTCTTTGTTCAATGAACTAATGATTGGAGTACCTATTTATTATGTACAATGAACAAAGGATATAAAAAAAATAGCAAAGTATCCATATATCAATTTTGCGAAATGTATGATTGGAAATGATAATTTACAAGCTTAAAAATGTTTTCAAGTTATAACGGGGTTATCTTGTCATTTCTTATGAAAAAGAATTCTAGAAGATTTAGTTATATTCTAATTAATTATATTGTAATAACGATAAATATTTAACAATATTATTACGTGTCAAAAGAATATCTAGGGAAAAAAACGACTTGACAGCCTTATTAGAATGGTTAATACCATTGATCGAGTGATTAAAAATGTTTACCATTGCGTAAAGTGGTTAATGCCTGATAAATCCCAAGATTTGCAAATATTTAATATCATTTTGGAAGTCTTTTATTATGTTATTTGGGCATTATTGCATATCTTATGAAGAAATTAGATTCTAAAGTAATTACATGTACTTAGTTAGAGCTGGGAATTAGGGCTGGCCCGGCCCTTCAAGGGCCAGCCCGAAAAGCCAGGGTTGTGTAAATATCCCTGTTTTTCAAAGCCCAGCCCTCAAATGGTTGAGCTTTGGATCGGCCCGGCCCGACTAGCGGTTATACGCTACTTTTTAATATTTTTCCATAGAAAAAAATTAAAGCAATAAAATCCTTATCATTAACACAAATATCAATTTTAAGTTTCAATACAAACACCAACAAGCAACAAACACTAGGAAATTATCAAGTAATGATAAATATTGTTAATATTTTTTAAATAAGTCACACAAAATAAATGTTTACCTTTAATTAATTGTTTTAATAAATATTGTCCAAATTTTTAAATAAGTCACTCACTAAGAAATTATCAAGTAATAATAAATATTGGGAATTAGGTATTATGATTTTTTTTTACCTTTAATTAATTGTTTTATTTTGTAGTTGTTATTTTTTTTAAATATATATATTTGTGATAAGCTTAAAGGGCCAGCCCTTTGAAACGCTTGGCTCTACAGGGCCAACCCGTTAAACTCAATTCCCTTATGGAGCCTCCAAAATCAAAGCCCAGCCCTCAAAGGGTCAGAGTCTAAAAGGGCCAGCCCGACGGGCTCGACCCGAATTACCAGCTCTATACTTAGTGGTAAAAAGGGCATTTTTTGGATTTTTTGTGATTACTCTTGATTCAATTGATTATTGGGAGCTATTCACTAGTTTGAGCTTATTTTATATTGTAAAAACCTTTTAAAGGTAGAAATTGGGGCAGAAGCTAAAAATTCAAGAAAAAAAAGTCAAAATACAAGTTTCTTGATAAATTGTGAAAATTACTGAAAATGAGCCAGAACTTTCCAAAAATTACAGAAAATCCTGTTGTTCTCCATGGCGAATGCCATAAGAAATGCCATTGACAGAAACTCTATAACATGAGTTTTTTTGCTGGCTTTGACCCAGATCCAACCCAAATCAATTCTAACTGTACACCCACTTGTTTTAGACTTGAAATAGTCAAACCCTAATTATTATATCAAGGATGTTGTTTTTCTTGGCCCTCTCTCCTATATCCCTTTAAATCCTAACCTCTTTTCCTATTAACATTTCTCTCTCCCCGACATCCTTTCTCCTTCTCCCTGAAGCCAGAGCCGTCGTCGCCTCTTCTTCTTCTTCCCCTTCCACTTCGAAGTCGATCAAGGAGGCTAGTGAGAGAGAGAGAGAGAGAGAGAGAGAGCAGAGAAGCTTCACCATTTCCGTCTTCTTCTTCCTTTAGTTCGATCAAAGGGTGAGAGTGGCGGATAAGCCAGACTTTGGCCATGAAATTTTAGGCTTCAACTGCGGTGAGCCTCTTCCCTCTATTTTCCCTTTGTTTCTTCGTTGGAGCCGTGTTTGGGTGAGCATTTGGTTTTTGGGGGTTTTGATTTTCCGGCTAAGCAAATCGAAGCTTTAAGTAAGATTTAGGGCTTCTCTAAAGAAAGTTCCGTTTCGAGTGCTGTCGCCTCCATCCTCAGCCGACACGATTCCGAAATGTGTATCAAAGTCACCTCTGTCACCAGTAAGTTTCCATTTCACACTTCTTCTAATGAAATCGCATCATACCTTACATTCCTTTTCAAAATCAACTTTCTCTGTCAAATTGGAAATGTATTTTTTTCATCCTTTGGTATGTTAATCACCTTAATTGTCGAGCTCTACAAGCATTTTTTATACATAACTTATTTTTCCTCCCTTTGAAATCGATATTCTCATTATGTTGTGCTTCTTTAATTATTCTTTAATCTGAATGTGATTTGCAGTAATTCCTCAGGCGAAGAATTCACTTCTTTGTTAGGTCATGGTGCTGTGGCAAAGATATTTACTACCAATACTTTGTCATATTGGGAAGAGAGTGAACTCTTCCAATGATGTTTTTCTTGCAAACACTGTAATTTCTCGCATAGGGTCATCACTTTCTCATGGTTTGTTTCTTATATCTATTACATTTTTTTTGCTTTGTCTCATTTTTTCATATCACTTTGCTACTTACTCTATTGTCCCCATCGTTTTGCAAGTTTTAAGGTTTGTATTGGCCGAAATTTGTGAGGTTTAATGATCATAAAAGCAATTTTGTGCAGGTCAGGTACTGACGGCATGCAGGATGCCCCTAGGCAGTAGCATTTCAAGGCCGTTTTGGTATAGCTTTTAACATCTAAGTTCATATTTCAGAGAATCCAATGTTTATCAATACCATAGACTCTGAATTGCTTTTCTGCCAAGGGGAAAAAAACTTCCAAGAACCTAAAAGTAAATGTCCCTCTGATTCGATGTTAGTCTGGCGCATTTATAGTAATACACATGTTATGAGAGAGCTATTTGGTTGTGAACTTTTCATAACTTGTAAGTCTGTATTTGTAGCACTGCTCCACTTGGATGCCTCTTTCCATTCTATATCCTTTTTTTTTTTTTGGGCGAGGGGAGGGGTAGCTCTACATCATGTTGTGTTTCACATGAGTGACTTGGAGCCTGAGGATTTTAAATGGACCTGTTACCTGCTATATACTTCTTCTTGTTCTCAATAGGGAAGAACTAGTACCTAAATTACCATTTGGTAATTGACATCCATGTAAAAGGTGCTATGGTGTATGTTGTAGTTTACTAGTTCTTATGTAATCCTTTTCCCCATATCATGTTTTGCCATAAAGTACTTAATTTATTTGTTTTTAATTTTCGCTAAAAGTTTTCATGTCACTCTTTCTTAATGTGCAATTTTATAACAAATGTTTCTATTTTCTTATGCAGAGAGGATAAGATTGAGGATATTCAAAAGGTATAGTATAAAATAATTGACTTTTATTTACCTACATACTAAATGTTAATTATTTCATCACTTTAGCAGGAAATTTTTGTTCTGCAACAATGTCATTGCTGAGTATTATAATTCCTATCTCAATCAAACTACAGTTTGGATATTATGTAATACATGGCTAGAGGCTCTATTGCTGACCTAGTAGGTCACTTTTGTTGACTCAATTCTCTATGTTTGCTGCATGAAATTTTTTTTGTTCCTCTTTTAATGTTTACTTGAAGTACAGTTGCTCACTAGAGAAAATGGTTACACATGTATAATTTTCAAAATACATTCATAAGTCTGCAATTGGACACTGTTGACCTTTTGGAATTCATGTCTTTCAGCACATTTTCCATTGGTTTTTATACATTTTTGGAGCATTTGTACATTTTTTGGATACTCAAATATAGGAAAATGTGCATGATATTTTTTGTTCCAATTTTTGCTTAATTGTGCATATTTTGGGCTTTCCTCCTTGTTTATATGAGCTTATCAAACTTATTATTTTGCAAGGCATGTTTTGGGATAAAAGTGATGGCAAATCATGGATGGAACCCTTCATTTGCAAGAGAAGAACTTAAATTTTCCATAAGCAAATTGAGCAGCAACTCAAAAACTGGGCTGTAGCTCAAAAACTTGGTCACATCTTATTTCAGTATAGAAGCAAATTGAGCGGCAGCTCAAATTTCTGGGTCGCGGCTTAGTTGTGACAACAAAATGTATAGCATAGTTTAGACGGAAAAATGAGGGTTTAAATTGGGGAAAACGAATGAAGGATGACACTTTCGACTTTCTGGACTTCTTTGGAGCATTTTAGGGTGCTAGGGCTTAGTTCTTAAAGAGTGGGAAGAAAGGATTGAGCTTTGGAAGATATTTGGAGCTCCATTTCCTTGGTTTATCTTCTTTATCTTCCTTTCCTCTTTTAATTTCAGTTATGGTTGTATATTTTCTTTGGATTTGTGGCTTTTAGCTGATAATAAGTAGCTAAACTTGTTATCTAGGATTATTTTGAACTCTTCAATACTCCTCTCCTTTTATGATTAATGTTACATAAGTGTTTGTTTCACTTCTTGCTTAATGCTTCTAAATGCTTTATCACCATTTAGATGTTTTGTTCATTTGATTGAAGCTTGAGAGAGTTAGGTTGAATGTAGAACTTGGATGAAATTGTGCAAAAACCTGAAATTTGCTTGATGATTGAATAGTTTTGTTGATAAGATAGAGATATACTTATTAACCTTGCATATCATAGTAGGGTTGGAGTTTGGAAATTGGGTTTTATTAATTGCAACAAGAGATTGAGCAATTGATGAAATGAGACACTTATTCTTGACTTGAGAGAGCTTTTGCAAGTGCATTTTGAAACCTAGGTTAATGCATGTATATTCATTAAAAGCATTTGTGAGAGGAGGTTATTTAGAGGTTTTAAAATACAAGGGGATAAATAATCATAGGCTCCATTTTATCCTTAAAGTCAAAGAATTATTTACAGTTATCAACTTCTACTTTTAAAGGTAGTTTTCTAAAATTTATTCATCCAACTGAAATTTGCTTTAGTTCAACTTAATTAAATTCACCAAAACTTTTGTTTGATCATATTTGTAACCAAATCTTTTTGGAAACGATGCTTTCTTATCACTTTATTACTTAGCACGACCTGTGCACTTATGATGCGAATAGACACCATGGTTGTTGATTATTGTTTTGTCATCATATTTGGTTCAAATCCCCCTGGGAAGCAAGGGGGATGATCTTTGTACCCTTGGTGGAGCCTCCGATGGACCAAAAGAAAAGTATTGAAATAACTGTGTGGTGTTTCATATTTAAATTTGATTTTTTGTTTCCCCCCAACTGTAGCTCCAATCAGGTCCTCCACTTGATGAATTGTCAATTGCTAGCTGACAAATCTCTTATTTGTATGGTTTTTATATGCCTAATTTGAGGAAATTAACATGATTGAGATGCAAGTTTGGTCAAATAATGCTTAATTGAATGTCTCAAACTCTCAAGTGAAATGAGTGTAAAATTAGGATTAATTAGCCATCATTGTAGATTTATTCCATTGATTAATTTATAGGGTTATTTGATCTTGGTTTTGTCTTATTTTTACTTACAGGGTCGTGCAAGGACCAAAAGATTTGACCCGGGACGAGGAAGAAGGTCAAACAAAAGAGGCAGGAATGAAGGCTCCTCGCCGTGGCGAGCCAACGGTGAGAAAGCACCCTGAAGAGGCAGAAAGGAATGGTGCCCACAGCAAGAAGGCCCCAAAAGTTCCAGAGACCACATGAGTTCGCCATGGCTTCGCCGCGGCGAGCCCACGGCGAACTGTGCGAATTCTGCAGATATCAGCTCGCATTTTTGGGCCTGATTCGGATCCAACTTAATACCCACTCACTTGACCAAAATTAGGGGACATAAAACTCGAAACTTAGACCCCATTAGGGCAGATTTGGAGCCACCACACACTTCCAAACCTTAGCTTTCTCTCTTCTCCATCTCCATCTTCATCTTTCTCACTTCCTTCCACCCAAATCCATGGCCTCTTTCCTTCCCACTTTGGTTGCTGTTCTTCCCATAGAGTAGCAGCTAGGCTCCACCATTCTTGGTGGTGGGAGCCAAGGGATGAGCTTGAAGCTTGAATAGGGGAGTTCTAGTTCTAATCCTTCTTCCTCTTGTTGTATTTATGCTTTTCTAGGGGTCTAGGAGTATATTTATGATATTTGGTTGTGTTCTTCATTTCTATATGTTGTATAAGGGTTGGAAACTATTTTATGTTGTTTCTTTCTTGTTGAATACTTGACATTGTGCTACATTAACTTTGAGTTTGATGAAATTTATGGGTTCATGATTTTGTTATTCTCTTTGTGAATATCTTGTGCTAACTCAAGGTGGCTTGGTTAGTGGATTAAAAATGTTAAGTGGTTTTGCATGAATGAAATGGCATGGGAATTAATTAATTGTGTTTAGACATTGGGTAATTACTCTTTTCAACCTTAATCTTTGTTTGGGTGGCCATCAATGAGTTAAGGTTAATTGAGAAATTAAGTGCAATTGTAGGGTGGCCCAAGTTGTGGATTTAAAGTCTTGCATGATTGGTTAGTTCTTGAATTTGTCAAATTGCATGAGTGGCATTGGACTTCAATCCTAGAGTATTGATTTATTATGTGGGGTTCCAGTAATTAATTAAACCCTAGGATTAATTAAGTGGCAATTCGAGGTTCCGGTTGTTAGATTAAGAGCCCCTTGCGATTAGCAAATTCACTTTGATTTTGAGCTTAATCAACTTGGGTTAAATTAAGTAATGTGCGGGGTTCCGGCATTAATTAAGTTAACCTAAGCCTAGCCTAGAGGGGTTCCTCTAGGGGTCTTTCGAAAATCAACAAAAACTCCCTGAAAATCTTTAGAAGCAATGAATCCCAAGGTTTTCATTCATCAAGAATGATTCCATCTTCATTCCCCTCCAAATCTCACTTTTATCTTATTTTTATTTTACTTTTGAACATATCACACCTTTTGCATCTATTCGAAATCAAAAACCAAATACAATATTTTTACCCACTTTTGTTAGTTTGCATCTTAGCTACTACGTCATCTTTTGCGTTAGGCTCCTCAAGCGAATGACACCCGGGGGTTAGCTTCCACTATCCCCTTGGTTCTTATTTTCTTGAAGGGCGAACCCAAGGGCGCTACACGCACACACACTCGAAAGAGAGGTAAGCTCTTCACTAGCATTCTACAGGACTTGTTGCATGCAACTGATTACTTACACAGTGAAGGAAAAATCCACAGAGACATTAAAGGTATCATCTCTACTCTCTTGCTGTCGTTGTTGAACTGTTTTTCCTTTCCCTATGCAATATCGTAGTCATGGACTAAACTCCTTTTGTTTGCTTATTATTGACAATGTGTACCTACCAATCTTGCAGCTGCGAACATTTTATTGACTGAGAGCGGTGATATAAAGGTAGATGTCTTGTTGTTAGGGATCTTATTCGTCCTATCTTAATATAATTCTTTTGATATGCACTTGAATATTCTGGGATTTTTATGATTTCACAGGATGCGAATTTTGGTGTTTCTACTAAAAAACGTGATGTGGTGTGGTGTATTGAGTTTTCAGAAATCTCAACATTTTTTTACATTACATGAGATCCAGCAATTCCGTTTTTAAGTCTTTAATTTGAACAACCTGATGTTATGGATTGTAGCAATGGAATATTCCAAAGGAAGTGAAACATTCAAACTATCATGAGGTTATCCCTTTTTACATTACATGTACTTCATCTCTTGCCATAATGTTGATGAACAAATGAATAAAATAGTAAAAAAAAAAGAGTTTCGAAATCCCAAATTATATAAAAGGGGATGTCATTTATTAGAAACAATGTCCCCAGTTATATAATCGGGGACGTCATTTCTTAGAAACAATGCCCCTAGTTATATAATAGGGGACGTCAAGGGACGTCATTTCTCAGAAACCAAACACAAGAGAGGTCTTTGTGTGACTATTGACGTCCCTTTTTTGTATAATTTATGAAGTGGAAACTCTGGCTTTCAACATCCATCATTTATAGGGACGTTAAACGTCTACTTTTTCATGTCACTAAGATTAACATCCCCTACCTTGTAGTAATGTATGGCCGAAATTTTCCCTCTATTTGGGGTTATTACTGATGCTATGAAAGGCTAGGGTTTCTAACTCTTGAAGATGGGTGAAGAGGCATGAGATCCAAGCTTCAAAGGGGAGTTTCCTTGTTTCATCCTTTGTTCTAACTATAGATTTTTCAATTCCTAAATTTAGGTTTTTTAATTTATAGTTGGACTCATTTAATTATGTTTGTAATCAATGTTCGATGCTAATTTGTGGTGGATTGATTGATGTTGAACATTGTGCTCATCAACATATGCGGTCACATATATGTTTCTTTGTTATTCCATTACCTATCTTCCATTGATACTTGCTTGTATGTAATTTGTTTTATTTGGGTTGCATTGAACTAATTGCATTAATTAATCATATTCACACACCAAGAGGGCTGAATAGTGTCTTAAGAGCAAGGGTCCCACTCTTTTGATACAAGAGTTACAGGTTGGTGAGGTTTGTGACTTATAGGCAAATTGCGGTCTTTTCCGTAAGCGAATGGGTCGCCAAAAATTTGTAGTATAGACAAATTGTCATTCCACAGAGATTGTGATTTAAGCAAGTTAATTAGTGCTATTAGGTTCTTAATTAGAAAATAGTAGGAAAATTTTCAGAAATTTAGTTCAAAGAGAAATTAAATTGGAAATGAATGTAAAATGGAAAAATTGTTGTAAACACACTAAATCAAATATGAGAAAGGCCTAGGTTTACTTATCCCCATTTTTACTTCATGAACTAGTTAATTTCCCTTATTTCTATCAACCTGATGAATTTATGTGTGAGTCCAAGATTCTATTGCATTTGAAAAAGCTTTCTCAAGTCAAAATCAAATTTATACTTGCATGAATTGCACAATCTCTTGCCACAATTAATGCAAGTTATAATTCTCAACCAACCTCAATTTGACAATGTTAAGTTAGTAACTATATCTTTAGGTTATCAACTAACCATCCATTTAAAACCATAAACGTCAAGCCCAATATGATCATCTAAATTCTAAAACAAAATACAATTTCTAAAGCCATATTTCATTTAACAAATCAAGTGGTGATCAAGCACTTGTATAAAAAGAGAGTAAGATGAAAATCCACACATATACTTCATTCATTGCATAAAAAGAAAGGGATATACAAGGGTCAATCCATAAAAATAGTTCAAAGAAACCCTAGAACAAAGTTTTAGTTACACATGGAAGGAATTAAAACAAAAACAAAATCAAGATAATAGTTCATAACAGGAGAATTGAAAAGAAGAAGGATGGTAACCAAGAAAAATGGAGTTCAAATCTCTTCAAACTCCCCCAAATCAAAGCTCCAAGCTCTAAGCTCTTCCGAGACTCTCCAGTAGTCCAAGGGGGTCTAAATCAGTTTTGGCTCGAAAACCTAGGTTTAATACGCTGAAAAATCAACCTAGTTTACTCAAAACGCGCAATTTTATCAGGCCCTCGCCGCACACAGCGAGAACTAGAGAAAAAGCCAAACCACCAGGCCTCACCGTGGCCCTTGTCATGGGAGCCCATGGTGAGGTACAGAGACTACGACACATGAAGCATGCCTTGCCGTGGGCCTTACTGTAGGAGGCCACGGTGAGGTAGAGGGACCACGCCTCCTTATTGTCTATCTCCAGATCCTTTGCTTCGCTTTTGTTGCTCCGAGTCTTTCTTTGCTCTTTCTACTTGTCCGCCTCTTCCTACACAAGAGGAAGAGGGTTTATGAGTTCTAAAAATTCACTCATAAAAATATCATTAAGCTCCAAAAAATTCACACCAATTTGAGTGTTTCTTTGTTTATCTCTTTCTATGAGTTTTTGTACACTTTTTCAAAGCTATAATCTCAAATCATGTACAATACAAGTATGGGAAAAATATGATGAAATGTGTGAAATTATGGAGCTTATCAGTTTGGTATTTAAAGAGACTTGGTGAAATTACCTACTAAGTGGTAATTGAAAGTATATAATAAGATGGAAGTCCTTTAGTTAGATATTGGACTTAAGGATAGCTTTGAGGTTTGGTATATTAAGGGACTTAGTAGAAATTTTTTGTTAATGAACTTTTTAGTTGCATGAGAAATATCGGACTTCCACTTTTTAATCTCAATTCATTGAATGGGATGCAACTAATAAATTAGGACTCTAAAGTTAATCAAGTAGCAATGTCTGGTAGCAGTTGTTGGATCAAAGCCCCTTGCAATGGACAACTTCATTCATTGGCTAAAGTGCTTAATCAACTTTAGTCAACTTGAATTGGAAGGATTAATATGAGGGGTTCCGGTATTAATCATTCGAATTTAAGCTTAGTTTAGAGGGGTTACTCTATGGTCAATTTGATAATTAGCCATAGTTTAACTCCCTTTATCCTAAGAGAACAATGATTGTATCTGATCCATTCTCAAGAGATTCACTTCGTCCATTTTCCATTTTTTATCCTATCTTTGTAAAAAAACAAAAAATAAGTAGTTTTGGACTTTTTATTCTCATTCTTGCATTCACACTCATTTATAAGAAAATCAAAGGGTTAAGTGTCAAAAATACAAATATAATTTTGTCAAAAGTTCATCCAGCATCAAATGTTTTTTTTATCAAAAATATGCATTAGTTTTCAAATTGGATCAAAAGTCACATTTAGAGTTAGATTCCGAAAAAAAGCGCTTGGTGCTGGATGAACCCTTTTACAAAATCATGTGTATTTTTTACCCTAATTTAATTGTATGTGTGTATTTTTGATCTAATTTGAAAGGTCATATGTATTTTTGGTCAAAAAAAAATTTGATGCTGGATGAACTTTTGACAAAATCACATGTGTATTTTTTACCCTTAACTCAAAATCAAAATTACTTCCCCTAGTTCATATTGAATTTCATGACATTTAGATTACTTAAGAACTAATAAAAGGCTACTTGAGAGAGAGAACAACCCGAGGTTGTGCTCTTGATGACTCCCCGTTGTTAGTTATATATGAAATATATTCTGGAATATTTAGAGAGTCATTGTTGCAAAATTAAAGGGATTTGGTTGAGATGTTGATGAGATATCAAATTTGATGCATGAGTTTTTAAATTAATAAAGAAATATTGAAACTTAGATAAAGTACTAAATAAAAGTTAATGGTTCTGATTTGATCAAAAGACCATGGGTACACCAAGGAAGAAACGGCAACGTTTGGGGAATTAGGAAAGAAAGAACTGATTGCAAAAGTAAAGGGATCAGGGAAAGGGGAGCGTGCGAACAGGGGGAGCTGCGGCGGCATTCATTCATCAGCTTTAACCTCTTCTTCCTCTTGAGCGGTAGTGAGCGAAAATCAGAGAGAGAGAGAGGAAGAGAGGAAGAGAGGAAAAGCGGTTGTGTGACTTCACTATTCATCATCCATCCTCAACTATTTTCTTGTTCCCATGGAGCTGAAGCACGAGTGAATCAAGGAAGGAAGGAGATGACTGAAATTTTTGTGAGTATTCTAAACTATCAATTTGTTCCTTTTCTTCTTTCTTCTAATTTTATTATCTGATTGTGGCTTGGGATGTTGCTGGGATGAATTTGATTTTAATTATGAGTAGTTAATTAATTTGTTCTAGGTTTATTTTGAAGTTCTGTATGTATTGATGCTCGAAACTCTCTCTCTCTCTCTCTCTTTTGATGATTAATGAGTATTATGTTGTGGATTTAACTTGAGCTTTATTTCTTCTAAGTGGTGGTCAACACTTAACTTGTTTGCCTAATTAGTGGCTTGAAAGAGCATAATTAAGTAAAGAACTCAGTTAAATTCAAGCTTGTTTTGAAATTCCAAGTTGGGATTAAGAGTTTGTTAGTGAGATAGAGATATTCACTAACCAAACTTTGTGAAATTGAAGTGGCTTGTTGATAAAGACTACATATTAATGTCAATTAAGGTTTGAGTAGGCTTGAGAGACCTATTCGAATAGATAAGACTTCAAACAAGAACATAGTGGTTATTAATTATCATTAGGGAAAGAACAATTAAGCATTATGAAATACAAAGTGGATAAATAATCTTAAACTCCTTTTATTTTAAATTAAAGTTTTTTTGTCAAGTTATTTTCATTTTAGGTACATTTGAATTTCAAAATACAAAAATTTTCACCCTACTTAATTGATATCATAATTGTAATTATTAATCCACTTTTGCCATAGTCCATGTTGGAACGACAACCTCTTCTATACTACTTTTGACGGACTATGCACTTGCGAATATGTTAAATGCCGAACAAGTTAGCCCTATAGTACAATCCTTGCTTTATTTTGCATTTGACTCCAAAGCGATAAGACGAAGGTCATATTAATTCCAAATTGGGAACAATCCCTCTTATGTTTTTTTTATATTGAAAGTATCTTTCTGGGCTTTTGAAATTAAAGAGGTATTTATTTGTCTTTTCCCAATTCAGGAAAAGGACAAATAAATACCCTTGAAATTTCAAAAACACAGAAAGGTACCTCCAATATAAGAAAGGATGTGAGAGGAATTGTTTCTAATTTGGGATAAGTAAATTTGAGGTAGATTGGTTAATACTTAATACCCTTACTAGAGTGGCTAATATCGTTGCTAGACTGATTAACAACGTTTTCCATTATAAGCGAAATTAATTGGTTAATACCTTTACTATAATAGTTAATACCGTTACTCGAGTGATTAACATTTACCATTGTGAACGATATTGATGTTAAGTTCTGATTATATAAAATAATTAATACCGTTACTAGAGTGGTTACTACCGTTACTGAAGTGGTTAATACCTAAATTTACTTATTCCAAATAGGGAGCAATGCCTCTTATACTACTACAAAAAAATTGATCTATAGCACTTATTTTTGCTTTTTGTATCACTTCTGAAATGCTACGAGTGTCATCAGTGCTACAATAAGCTTTTGTAGCAATTCTAAGGTGCAAGTGTGCAACATAATGTTGGGGCATTTTGTATCACTTTGTTAGAAAAACACTCTGACATGTATTTTTTTATAAAAAAAAAACTATATTCATCGTCTGTAGCGATTGATTTTCTTGATGATGCGCTATAGCAGATGATACTTTTGAAATATATAGAGGCCTTTTCCATTGAATCACCTCAACCCAAAAAATGTCTTCACACATTTAATCCCTACAAAATGTCAGAAAAGATTGAGGCAAAAAAATAAATAAATAAATAGTAGTAGTTACTCTAGTATGCCGGAAAAAATATATAGACTCTTAAAGTATATTTAGGCAACATTATATTCATGCAATTACAACAAAATTTAACTATCATATTGAAGTTACATCTAGGCAATACAAGCCATAGTGAACGCCAATTAAATAGGCATAATGCTGACTTTTTTACAGCCGAACCACGAATTGGATTTTCTACAAGATAAAAAAATAAAAACAATAGTCACATGAAAATTACCAAGAACAAATCTAACAATATAAATCATAGACTAGTTATCCTAAAAGAAAAAAAAGCACATAAGATCAAATCTTTATACAGAAGGAAAACATAGCAAAAATAAAGCAAATTCACTTACTCCCATCATTTAACAAAATAAGTCCAAATAATAAATTTGACAAATAATGAAGTTACCATGTAATAATTGACAGAAGATCCCCTTTCTTTGGCTTGTTTCAGCCTTGCCATTTTTTCTAATTGTAAAAATCGAAAGCATCATATTAGCTATTGAGCAGGAAAATTGATTTGACTACAACATTAACAAGATAACTCCCCTTAAGTGTTAATGGGAAAATAGAAGTCCAACAAATAAAATAGGCATATTCTTGGAGCAACAAGACAAAAAATTAAAAGCAAAACAAAAAGATCAAGGATCCGAACAAAAATGTAGAAATCAATACAAACTTTTCACCAAATTATTTTCCTTAAAACTTAGAAATTAACACTTTGAGCGCATTAAGCAAAGAATAATGATGAAAAATGAAAAAGAATGTGCCTCTTCAAGACAGGAACACAAGAACTCCAGACTGAAACATTCCTAGTGTTCTATGCATGTTTCTTTACTCTTTCTTCCAACATGCTCGGTACTTTTGCCTTGTTACAGCCGGGATTATTTAATAGATACTTACAGCAACTTTTTACAGAACTAATTATTTGTTTACAGCTATAATGAACAAGCTTAATATCAAATAAAGAACCATACAAATCATATTTAGAGCAAATGCATTTAAAATAACCTTTTCTCATTGACACAACACAGTTGAAGCAGAATAATAATAGAAAGCTGCAGCAACTAAAGCATCTGCAGAAGATGAAATGCTTTGGGATGCTTGCTAAACGGAGGCAAAGACAAATCAAAACAATGCAAACACCCTTGTTAATTTTTTTCTAGAAAAACACCCTCACTAAAAAGATATATCCTTCATGAGCCGATGAGCGTTTTAGCGAACACATGGTAGGCATGCTTTTAAAAAATGCATGACAGCAAATTTTCTCATTTTTCTCCTCCATTAAGACCTAGCAGCAGTTTAAGACAATATTCAACCTCAAATAACAAGTCACAAGTGCCATGCATATTGAACATAATCACCCTTTTCAACTTATCGAATGCAAACAAAGACAATTTTGGTCTTTAATTATTGAATTAATTTAAAAGAAAGGAAAGTATGAAATTGTTACTGATATGAACATTGTGGTTCTTATAATCATCTCTCTCCAATTGCTTTTGTCCTCTTTTTCTTCATCAATCACCATCTAGACACATTTCTCTAACTCCCCTTTATCGGCCCTCCTTGCCTACTCTTTTAATTTTTGATGCTCTCTCCACTCCAAGTTGTAGTCTCAATACCAATCATCAAATAAACCCAAATTAAACCACCATTTCATAGTTGAAGACAATAAAAAATTCAAGCACATGCCGAAGTTAAAATTTTACTAAAACTGTGTAAAAAAAAGCATACAAATGGGTTTTCAAAAATCATTTGATTGAAAAGGAGAATATTTTTCCACCATAAAGGAAGTAAGTAATAGCATCAGAAGGGGAAAAACCTCATCGACTTCATACCCCCACCATAACTTCATTTCAATCTTGTTTTGAAGCAAGTGCACCAACCAATGCCTTCCTTCCATCTGCCTCTCGTAGTTAGCCTCTATGACAGCGAATTGTTCAATCTTCAACCCACACAGATAAATCAAAACCCTAAATCCAAGCACAACCAAATTTCGAAGGCCAACTTCACAAAATGAAACCATAATAGCCAACAAAAAACAAAAATACAAGCAAAAAGGACAAGGACAATCGTTTACAGATGACTTGAAAAAAATCAGGGAAAATACAAGATCGGCAAAAATCAGTATTACGATCAAATCAAAAAAAATAAGAATCAAAACATTGAGTGAATGAAGTCTTCCCAAATAAATTTGGAAAAATAAACTTCTTCCTCTTCCTCACCTCTGATACATGATAACTTCTGGGAATTCATGTAATGTTAGCACATTTTCCTTGAGTTTTATTCAATCATTGATAAATTTTGGATACTCAAGATAGGAAAATGTTCATTTGATTTTTGGTTGCACATCATTGTTTATTTATGTAGATTTTGATTATTTTTATAGTTAGTTTCTTATGTTGTTTTATGTTATTCTTGTATGAACATTTTGATGCAATAAACAAGAGATTATACCCCCTCCATCAAGCTCCCAAGTGAATAAAGCAAAGAGGAAACCAGAGCAAAAAAAAACTCGCCGTGACTTTAGCCGTAGCGAAAGTGACAGCGAAGTCACGGCGAGCTCAATTCATCTCTGGACATTTTGAGAGTTCACTATGGGTTCGCCACAGCGAAACCCACAGCGAACTGCGTATTTTGCTGCGCGTTTTGACAGAAAAGGTGAACTAAAATGAAATAAAAGCTAGGGTTTCAATCTCATTCGACATTCTTCACTTCTTGGGCATTCTTGGGGGTGTTTGGCTCTGCTAGGGCTTGGAGTTTGGTGGGGATAGAGCTTGGGCTTGGAGCTTTGAAGAGATTCAGGCTTCTTCTCTTGGTTTATCTTCTCCATCTTCATTCTCTACTCTTGTTCTCTTTTGTAATGATGTATATATATACTCTCATGGAGTTGTTGGACATGAGTGGCTAAATACTTTGTGACAAATCTCTGATTTGTAATGTTTTTATATGCTTAAATTGAGGCAATTAACATGATTAAGATGCAAGTTTTGGTCTGATAATGTCAAATTGAATATCCCAAACTCTCAAGGGAAATGAGAGTAAAATTAGGAGTAATTAGCCATAATTGTAGATTAATTGTATTAATTAATTTATAGGGCTATTTGATCTTGGTTTTATCTTATTTTCACTTGCAGGGTCGCTCAGGACCAAAATATCAGACCCGGGATGAAGAAGAAGGCCAAACAAAGGAGCAGAAACAAAGTGACCTCGCCGCGGCGAACTGACGACAAAAGCAACTCCAAAGAAGCAGAGAAGAATGTAGTTCGCTATGGGTTTTGCCGCAGCGAACCCACGGTGAACAGGCCACAATTTCCAGAAGCAACCTGAGCTCGCCGTGGCTTTCGTCGCAGTGAAGCCACGGCGAACTGCGTGAATTCTGCAGATCAACTCGTGTTTTGGGCCTGACTTGGATCCAAATTGAATACCCGCTCACTTGACCCGACTTTGAGACTTAAAAACATGAAAGATACACCCCATTAGGTAGATTTGGTTCCCATTTCACACCCCCAAGCCCTAGCTCTCTCTCTTCTCTCTTCTCCATCTTCATCTTCTTCATTCTTCTTCCATCCTTCCATGGCTTCCTTTCCTTCCTTCCTTCTTGTTGGTTCCTCCATGGAGAGTAGCAGCTAGGCTCCACCATTCTTGGTGGTGGGAGCCAAGGGATGAGCTTGAAGCTTCAATAGGGGAGTTTTCCTAGTTCTAATCCTTTCCCCATTTGTTTTATTTATGCTTTTCTAGGTTTCTAGGGTTGCATTTATGACATTTTGGTGGGTTGTATTAATTGATATTGCATTTGGTTGAGGTGCATTAATGGCACTTAGTTGGATGCATTTATGTCATTAGGGTTATAAACTATGTTTATGTTTATGTTGTTTCCTTCTTGTATAATGCTTGACATTGCTACTTATTAGCTTTGAGTTTAATGAAATTTATGGGTTCATAGTTTTGTTATTCTCTTGGTGAAAATTATGTGCTAATGAAAGGTGGCTTGGTTAGTGGATTAAGAATGTTAAGTCGTTTGCTTGAGGGAGATGACATAAGAATTAATTGGTTGTGTTGAGACATTAGGCAAACACTCTTTAGATCCTAATTTATTGTATGGGTGGCCATCAATGGACTAGGGTTTAAAGAGACATTTAGAGCAATTATGGGGTGGCCCAAATTGTGGATTTAAAAGTCTTACGTAATCAATTATTTCTTGATTTTGAACTTAATCAACTTGGGTTAAATTAAGTAATGTGCGGGGTTCCGGCATTAATTAAGTTAACCCAAGCCTAGCCTAGAGGGGTTCCTCTAGGGTTTTTTAGAAATCAAATAAACTCCTCGAAAACCTTTTGAAGCAATGATTCCCAAAGCTTTCATTCATCAATAATGACATTTATCCCATTTTCATCCAAATCTCACTTTTAACTCTAATCTATTACTTTACCTTTTGCACATACCAAACTTCCTATCAAAACCAAACAAAAATGCTTTTTACCCGCCTTTTCAAGTTTACATTTTAGCTATTAGGAACCATATTACACTAGGCTCCTTGAGATCGACACCCAGGGTTAGCTTCCTCTATCCTCTCGGGTTTTAATTTCTTGGAGAGCGGACTTGAGGCGACACTGCTCCGAAAATAAACCCTTAATCAATTGAAGAGCTCTTCACTTTGATTCTAAGATTATTTTGAACCCTTGTATGTATTAACTCTTGATTCCTCCTCTTATGTTGTGATTAATGATATATATGTGTTTGTTTTACTCTATTCCTAATGCTTCTAAGTGACTGATCATCATTTATATGTTAGGTTCACTTGATTGATGCTTGAGAGGGCTAGATTGAGTGCCTGAAGTTTGCATGAAGAATGGATGGTTTTGTTGGTAAGATAGAGATATACTTGCTAGCCTTGCATAGTCACATTAGGGTTGGAGCTTGATAATTAGGTTTTATTAATTTGTAACAAGAGATTGTGCAATTAATGAGATCAAACACTTGTTTTTGACTTGAGAGAGCGTTTACAATTACTCTGTGAACCCTAGATTAGCACGTGATTTCATTGAGAGCTTCATTGAGGGGAGGTTAATTGAGTTTTAAGAAGTACAAGGGGGATACTGATAACTCTTGGAATTCATGTATTTTCAGCACATTTTTCTTGAGGTTTTATTCAATCATTTATACTTTTTGGATACTCAAGATAGGAAAATGCTCATTTGATTTTTGGTTGCACATTATTGTTTATTAGTGTAGATTTTGATCACATTTCTAGTGAGTTTCTTATGTTGTTTTATGTAAATATTGTAGGAATATTTTGATACAATAACCAAGGGATCCTGGATTAAGAAGAACACTTGAAAAGGGGAGAAATTGGGGTTAGAAGCTGAAATTTCAAGAAAAAAAGGGAAGATAGAAGTTTCTGGTTAATTGTAAAAATTACAGAAAAGGACCTCAAAATTCCCAAATTACAGACAGGTCCCCGAATTTTCAAAATTACAGACAGGTCCCAGATCGCCATGAGCTCACCGCGGCGAGCCAAAACCCCCCAAAAAGTGGCAGAAACACTTGCAGCTTGAAGTGGCCTCGCCACAACGAGCAGACTTCGCTGCTGCGCGTTTTTTGAGTGAACAGGGGCGTTTTAAGTGATATAAAAGCTAGGGTTTCGTTCTTGGCCGTCATTCTTCGACTTTGGGCACATCTTGGGGGTGTTTTACTCTGCTAGGGCATGGAGTTTGGAGGGGATTGAGCTTAGGCATGGAGTTTGGAGGGGATTGGGCTTCTCTACTTGGTTTATCTTCTCCATCTTCATTCTCTACTCTTGTTCTGTTTTGTGATGATGTATATATATGCTCTCATGGAGTTGTTGGACATGAGTGGCTAAATACTTTGATTCTAAGATTATTTTGAACACTTGTATGGGTTGATTCTTGATTCCTCCTCTTATTTTGTGATTAATGAGATGTATGTGTTTATTTTACTCTTTTCCTAATGCTTCTAAGTGATTGATCACCATTTAGATGTTGGATTCATTTGATTGATGCTTGAGAGGGCTAGATTGAGTGTAGAACTTGGGTAAAATAGTGCAAGAACTTGAAGTTTGCATGATGAATGGATGGTTTTGTTGGTAAGATAGAGATATACTTGCTAACCTTGCATAGTCACATTAGGATTGGAGCTTGAAAATTGGGTTTTATTAATTGTAGCAAGAGATTGTACGATTAATAAGATCAAACACTTGTTCTTGACTTGAGAGAGCTTTTACAAGTACTGTGTAAATCCTAGATTAGCACATATTGTTTTGTTGAGAGCATTTTTGAGAGGAGGTTAATTGAGCTTTAAGAAGTACAAGGGGGATACATAATCTTAGGACCCATTTTACACTTGAAGTTGAAGAATCACTTGTTTATAATTTTGTTTTCACTTAGCATAGGTTTATTTTCATAGTTAATCTTCAATCTCTATATTTGAATCACTCAAATTGGGCGAGAGTGTGACAATCATTGTTTGACCGGATTTTGGATCAAATCCTCGTGGGAACGATACTTTACTTATCACTTTATTACTTGGCGCGACCCGTACACTTACAGTGGTTTGAACAATACACCATCGAACGATGGCATTAGGTTGTAAGAAAATAGTGTAAAAAGTTCGGGGGGAGGGCCAGGGCCAAGCACTGTGGGAAAAGAGTGAAGGAACATAGGAAGAATAGAAAGCCCTGTGGTAACATGAGGTTCAAAAATATTGATTTCTTTCTTTTTTTTCGAAAAAGTAATAACTTGCTTTTTAAAAATAAATTAACTTACTGTTACACTTTTGTTTATTTTAAATTAATTTAAAGGGGTATTATGTTGCGCTTTCTTGTGCCAATGCTACAATATTAGCCTTTTTGTAAAAAAAATAACGAACCTGCTATAGCACTAATTTAACTAAGTGCCACAAAATGTATGCTCACTAAAAGTTGTAGCACTACTCAGGAGAACAAGTGCTACAAATGGTGCACTACAAAAACCCATTATTATAGTATTTCATATTGAAGCTACTTTTATAAGCTTTTGAAATTCGATGGGTATATTTATTTCTCTTTTTCCTTAATATATATATATATATATATATGATCCTTATTCTAGTTTACATTAAGTTACATTTATATACAACTCATATTCTAACCTTAAAATAATATAAGAGAGAACAAGTGTTTACTTAGCTTGCTATATACAACTTAATTACAAGTGAAGATGATCCTAATCAAATTTTTAATTTAACATAGTTACAAAACAATTGGATTTTTTTTATAAGCTCCATAATTTCACCCATTTCATCACATTTTGCCCATATTTGTACATGATTTTGAGAGTATAGTTTTGAAAAGAATACACAAACTCATAGAAAAGACTAACAAAGAAAAATTATTTACATGTTTTGTGAAATTTGAAGATTAATGAATATACTTGTAAGTGATTTTTAGAACTCATCAACCATTTCTCTCTTGCATAGGAAGAGGTGGACAATTGGAAAGAGTTAAGAGAAACCCAGAGCAACAAAAGGGAAACAGAGGATTTGGAGACAAGCACATTAAAAGAACCAAGAGAAGCTGGAAAAGGGCACTCGCTGTAGCTTAACTCGTGCCTCTGCCTTTCTATCCACAGTGAGTGACTCATGAAGCTGTGCGTTTTAAATGGATGATTAGTTGGTAACCTAGAGATATAGTTATTAATTTAACATTGTCACTAGGTTGGCTAGGAATCTCAACTTGCATTAATTATGGCAAGAGATTGTGCAATTTTATATCTTATTTCTTTTAGAATTATTTTTTAAAAAAAAAACTTTAGCAAACTAAATTTGATTTAAAATAATTATCGTTTATTTATCTTGAAAGTACAGTACTTAGAGTGCAAACTGCAAAAGACTTGTTACCATAAATTTACAAGTTAATACCGTACCCCTCTTAATTATACTAACAGCATACATTTTGGTGAACGATAAAATAACTACATTTATATATAGCTACATATATATACGTATCTTCATCCTTAGCACAAGAGACCTCATCAATCCACGAACAAAAAGACAAAATTCTCCTCGTTCATGTTGTGAAATCAACAAGATCATCAGATCTGCAAAGCGACCTCCCATGTGGAGTCCTGATCATGAATTTTTGGTGGTTGTATGTTTTCATGGTTTTGGCCTTTTTCTGTTTCTCTATTCTTTCCCCACAGCACACTGTAGAGCCCAATCACCAGCAAAATAGTTCCACCCACACTGCCACATAAATACGGCCAATAATCAAATTACAAACCAACGACAAATTAAATCAAAGAAATAATATTAATATAACCGTAATTTAATAAAGAAGTCGGTGATAAACCCAAAATAAAAGTTTGAAATTCTCATAATTATTACGGAATCTAAATAATATATATATGGACCTTCCCCAGCGAAGTGGTTCTCTCCAACAAAGTGCAGAGAAGATGGCAGTGATAATAAGAGAGAGAGGAGTGAACATTGCTGTGAATACTGCGCCTTTCTCCTCTATAGTGCACACTTGGAGCCAATACGTAACTGCTGCCACAATCACACCCTGAAATAATTGATGACAATTAATAGATTAAGTTGGGAGTATGTGATAATAATAATTAAGGAACAATTAAAATGATGGTGTTCGACATTCATGAATAATCTTGATATCAGAGGAATTTAGGATAAGCCTGTGGGTTTTTGTTCTTATTTAACTGCACTCTACACACTCAATAAATCATTAAAAAAAGTCAGTTCAAATTATTATTTAATTAAAGCTAATGCTAAACAAAGAGTAAATCCAGCTTAATGAGGAAAATAATAGACAAGTTAGATTGTTTAGACGTTAAAAATTTGAATAGTTTTTTTTTTGGACATAAAAAAAAAAATTGAATAGTTATCTTCTCATTCTTCCGTAACAAAATTAAGAAATTCAAAATTGAATAATAGTCTGACACATGAAAATGTATTTTTCTCCTGTCACATTAATGACTCTTGACTCTTGTGAAAGAGTGGGCTATGAAAATGACTATTCTCCTATCTCCTTGGAGAGAAATGCATCCACTTTCGCTCGAAAAGAATTTCACGTTTTGCACTTCACTGTATATATAGATATAACAACAGCAATTTTCTTACATTCACGCGCTAAAATGTGAACACTTCTTTTAACAAGGTTCAAGGATTCAAGCCATGATCTGCCACTTTGTGAGAACTAGCCTTTTATGCTACACCCAACCTCCGTTAATTAAACATGCAGCATTTTAGTAATTGGTTTGAGAGATTGCTGAGTAGCTGGCTCCACAATGGTCCATGGTCTAGCCAACACATTAGGCATCTTAAGGAAAAAAGATGAAGGGGTCTAAATTCCATGATACTCCAGTCCTCAAGAACTAACGTGTTTCTTTATCATCATCAACATTAGAAAAATTTAAGGGTTAATATAATGTTTGGTTCTTATAAGCTGCCTCAATTTTAATTTTGATCCCTATAGTTATAAATAAGAGGTTTTAGTCTCTTAAGTTTTAATCTGATAATACAATTAGTCCTTATAATTAAATAAATAATTAACGGTGTTAAATATACTGATGTATGTTGACATGGATCGATGACTTAGCAAGCTGATGTGTCAAAATAAATTAGAAGCATAGAATTTAAAAACAATTAAATATTCTAAAAAAAGCTCTCCCTCCCCCTTATCAGATCTGGACGTCCTCAACATGGTGGACCAGGCTCGTGAGCAGGGGAACCAATGAGCTGATGAAAAATTGATTTTCTGTATAGTTATGTCTGTCCCTACTCAGAGTATGCGATGAGAAGCCCCCACATGAACCCACCAACAGAGCTCCCTCTGCTATAGCCGAGGAAAAATTAGATATTACAAATCTATAGAGAGGGGGAGAGAGAAATGTGTGTTTTGTTTAGTGTAAAGGATAAAAGCTGTCATACCCGTGCGGACTCATCTACTACCACAACAATGGCATCAATGGCACCATCACTTCTAATAATCTCAGGCAACACAACAAGCTTTCTCACAGGATCTCCAAACCCATCCCTCAGAAAGCCATCCTCTGATTCTCTTCTCTCTCTGAACCTCAGCTCCCTAGGGTCACACACTGTCAGCCCCAACAGGGAGCCCAGTCGCAAGCGCAGAACCAGTTGAGGATGCCGGGGTCAGAGGGAGAGTCTTTTTTAAAAAAATTATTTAACTGTTTTCAAATTCTGTGTTTCTAAATTATTTTGACATATCAGCTTGCTAAGCCATCAAGCCACGTCAACATAATTACCGGTGTTAGTGATGCTTCAGCATATTTAACATCATTAGCTGTTTATTTAACTACAGGAACTAACTCTGCTAAGAGATTGAAACTTAAGGATCAAAACCTCTTGTTTAAAATTATAAGGACCAAAACCAAAATTAAGGCAAACTATAAGGACCAAACATTATATTAACCCTAAATACAATAACGTAAGAAATGTAAGCACAAAGATGCATGGTATAAAAACATACACAGTAAGCCACAGAGAGAAGATGAATGTCCCATCCAAGCTTCCACGCTGAAGGATTCCTTTCCACTGTGACAGCAAAAACAACTGTCTGTATGCAGCTAAAGAAGCACTGTAGTGTAGTGAGGCGAAATTTTGCAGGGTATTCCTTCACTATAAATCCCTGCAATAAATAAATTTCCCTCAAGCTCACTTTGAAGGAACACTTTATATATTTGATCTAATATATATGTAATTGGAATATCAGGAGAAAAAAAAAGTGACATATATGTGTATTCATTATTGGAATATAAAGAAGTTCTACGTTGGTAAATTAAAGGAGAGATTAAAAGTATATAATGCGAAAAAAGAGTCTTATCGAATAGCTTAAGCACTGTATCTACCTACACATATACATACATACATACATACATACATACATACATATATGTAATGATTAGACTAAGATATATACCTGCAAAATAAGCCAGAAAGACCAAGCAGTGTTTGCTGAGAGCATCATAATAACTCCTTTAATTTGATCTCCTTTAGAGTGAAATGTTGTTGTTGATGGATGCCATTTCATGAATCCTATCGAAGGTCCTTTGACCAAAGCAAATATTGTTGCCCCTGAAAGACTCAAAATTGAACCCAAAATCTTGGCAATCCCATGCAAATGCTTCACTGAAATGCTCTCCACCCTAACATTTAATAACCAGACAATTTTTTTACATAGATGTGTCAAAAGTAAAATTACTGTTTGATAAATGAATTTTAAATCTAATCTTACCTGATAGTAACAGCCATGATGAAAGTAATAGCAGGGATGGTGTTTGTGGTGGCTGCAGCAAATGTTGCAGAGGTATAGTTGATTGCCACATAGTAAATATTTGAACTTAGTGTTAACCTAAATAAGCATGCACAGACATACACAGGATAAATAATTAGAATATATATTGATGTCACTATTTTGGGTTTACAAAATTCTTTATTCTGAATATTTATGTCTTTTTACTTTCAATGATAATCTTATTTGGCTTTGACATAGGAAAAAAAAAGATCACTTTTCAATGATTAAGGCTAAGCAGACTTAATAATTCAGAAACAAAGTGCATGCATACCCAACTAGAGAAACAAGAAAGATTTTGCTTAGCAAGTTGTATGACAAGGGAGCACCTTGTTTACTGAAGAGACAAAGAAACTTGTTACTTTAGGTAATACGCTTAAAATTATATGTCAATGGAGATACCAAAAAAATATGAAAAAGACACAGTAGTGAAGAACCGGTCGAAGAATGCGAACGGAGACAAGGCAAGTGAGGCGAAAGCTTGCCGGTAAACAACAAACACATAAGGGTTCATTCCCTTAGAGATTGCAGCTTTGGACAACAAAGCCATGCCTGCATACACAAACTGAGTGAAGATCATTGCAACATAAGCCCTATTATTTTTTGCCACACAGCGAAGTGATGAACTCTTCATTTCTTTAATTTATTGGTTTCCTTTCTGCCTTTGCTAACTATCTATATACGAGCTCTACACAATAAAAGTGTGGTTTATATAGATTTATGATATGAATTTTTTATGTAGAAACTCATCATTATATTATTGTCTCTAATGCTTACTCTTTTCCTAGCCGAATTTTGTGATGATTGATCTCTTTTTTAATCGAATATCAAAAGTAGAGGAAAATGTGTAGGTCTACAAAATTCAACAAGATATATGATGAGGCACTAGTATCATCTCGATCAATAAAAGGACATTACATGTAGCAGGATCAAGTGGTGCATGCTTATATTTGTACCTTTGTATATGGAATGGAAACAGCAAATTGGGAAATAGAGCAAGGGGGCAAATTTTGATGTTGATTATGTTGTTCTAAATGTAAATGTAAGACTTGTTTATCATATTCATGGAGATTAAAGAATTTAAATAACTTATTTGATTATAGTACATGTGTGACATGATCTCTCTAAAATATATTTTGTAAAGCATTATATTATACATCTAAGTCAGACGACTTGGTTTGAAGGAAAATAATAAGCATACCGGGGGTGTGTGGTTGAGTGGCAATGACCCATTCATCCTTAACCAACTGTCAAGGGTTTGATCATTGGCGTTGGGTATGGAAAAGCGTTAAATCTCTCGGGCCAACTGTCTCACTCTTGAGATGTCTGCAAATCAGCGGAGGATTAGTCTCCCACCTGTTGGGTGGAAGGGTACCTTGATCTTTGATTAAAAAAAAAGAAAAGAAAATAATAAGCATAAGAGATAAATAAATAATACTTCATTCGTTCCTAAATATAGGATCTAGTTGACTTTTTGGGAAAATCCTAAGAATGCTAAAGAAATTACTTATAGACTTATTTGCCTGAATTTTTCTCTAAACTGATTTATTTGACTTATATACAAAATATGTTATGATTAAATATCTTATTTAACTTCTTTAATCTCTAAAAAGAACAGTTAACTCGTACGTGTAGGTAATTTTGTATTCAAGAGAAGAGGGAGTATATGTTACCGCAACTAAAGGGATTTATAGCCACTTTTTGTAGGCACCAATGACTAGCTGTCAGATCAGAACATTGTTTGTTTATGAAGTGTTTAGCTCTAATCTAGCGATCGGATATCTTTTGCCAAGTGTTACAACACACAATATCTTCTAAAGATTCTATATAGTTCATTCTGCACGTGTTACTAAAATCTTGGACCCGCACGCACCCACGATACATAAACATAACATAAAGCAAATTCGGAATGAAAACAGAGAAGAAATATGAAATGAAGAGCATTGGTTTACCTAATAAAAGTCATTGATTCACATCATTGAACAAAAAAAGAAGATGCATATATTCAAGTGGTTCGTTAATAAATAAAAGGTAAGTGCACTTCTTAATATTGGAAGCATCTCTTAATGTACAATGAATAAAACAATGTCTATATAAATGTTGGTCTAAAATAAAGAGTGTGCTCATATATAGGAACATGTGCTTAAATATCGTTGATAATGTAATGATCCTACTTGTAGAAGATTTGTATATAAGCCTAGTGACCCAACTTATTAAATTATTGCAATTATATAAAATCTAAATAAAGATAATCTTTTAAACATTTTTGTTTTTAAAAATTCAAATCTAGACTGTTTAAATCATATTTAGATTCTCCAAATATTTTTAGCAGCAAATACTCCAATAGGAAACCAGTTCCATTTTTTGAAAACCTATATATATATACACGCACTTGTGCGCATATTGAAAAGAGTACAGTTTAAAATGGCAAGGGAATGATACTCGCCACCAATTTTTGGCACCATATATAGCTATTAGGTAGAGCACTATTAGGATAGTTGAGTCAACATGCACTAAGCATTTGAGTTATCGTTTTCAATGTGCAAACACTCTGCAAGACTATGAGATAAAGTTATAAAAAAATAAGGATTTGTGTCCACCGTATATATATGGTATTTGGATTTGATTCTCTGAACGTGAATACACATATAAAGGCTAGGACTGAGTTCACGTACAACTCTATAGTTCATGATACTACCAAAGAAAAGAGAGGTCATATTATGATTTTTTTTACGGTACATGTGTGTTGAGTTCTTGCAAAGTACCACTTTGTTTCTTATTATAAGTCCACCCTAACTACTTCTCACATACCAAGGAGTGGAAGTTATAGCATTAAATATATCATATTTTTCCAACCTTACCCTTATTTAAGAATAGGTGTTAAAATAATATTTTATACATTATAACTCTTCTCTTTCATCTTCCCTATTTCTAATACAAGGGTAAATTAGTCACAATAGCATTAATTGATCCCAAACTAGACTTATATTTTGGAACAAAAAATTTGTGGTAATTGAACTTATAATAAGGAACAGAGTGGTAGTGATTAATACTTGTGAGAATCTTTATGTGAAAAGTGCATATCTAGAAGCATGAGAACTCAAAGCAATTGTACAATACTTCTTCATTACATAAGAAATTGTAATTGTGACATAAAAATGATTAGTACCAATAAGTTCAATCACTTGTTCAACATGATGCATCCTGATTTGCCAAAAAAAGGGGCTTTCCAATTCTCCATGCTCTTCACACCCTGGTCCTATTAGAGTGTATTGCTCCTTCTGGATCATATTATAAAAGATAGTCAATCATTTTACACAAACCAAAAAAATATAGTGGAGTCATTTAAAATGAGTAAAATTAATGTCGTTTTCTAATTTTACCCTTATTTTATTTATTATACACTCACACACACTCTCCTCTTTACATTTAATATGTAAGGGTGAAAATAGAAATCAAACATTTATTATTTTAACTTTACCATGTCACCTCTTATAATGTGAGCAAAACAAATCCTCATATTACTTCTTATATTATGAATCAAATGGAGTATTTAAGTATCCAAATCCTGATACACGCACAATAGGCTTACCTTCTAATCATCGAAAGCTACAAGGTCCCCCACCAAGACTTTTGCCCATCTTTCTCAATTTTTGTCTAATAGTCCTCATTATAAGAGTTAAATAATTAATGTACAAATATTAAGTAAATCAGTTGGATTGGATATTTATAATAAATAAGTGTTGAGATTTCCTTAGATACCCTCTTTAATCGTATGCATTGAAACTGCCTATTGATGCAAAGTGAAACCGCTTTAATATGTGTCATCAATAGGAATGTTTTGAAGCAAGAATTATAAGTTTGGGATACAAAATTTGATTGAGGTTTAGAGTTTATGACCTATATAAACTCCTTATCTATCTCCTCTTTATAGTTGGAGGGATTATGTTTTTTGGCCCTCACATGTGCTTGAATGATGAGTTATGGGTTGACTGGGACACTTGAAAGAATCCACACATATAGCCTTGCTACTTTCATTTCAAAATATGCACACTCAAATCATGAACAGGTGATTTAATTACCAGGAACTAGCTATAAATTAAAGAAACTCTCATAAAACAAATCAAACTCATGACTCAACTTATCAATTTTTAGTTTCTAAAGAAGGGAACTGTGTGATTTACTTAGAGATTGATTTTACAATATGTTTACTTCCTTGTGTTAACCTCATGAAATTCATGCCATTTTAGCACATTTTTCTATAGTTCTTACACTTTTTGGGTGGATTTATACATATTTTGATGTACACATGATAGAAAAATGTGCCAAGTTGATATTTGGGTTAGAGTCATTGAATTCTTGATTTAAATGTGAATATTTTACCCTCTTTTCATCAACTTTGGCTTGTGAAGATTTCATTGCCCTTTAGGTTGTTGATACCAATCAATTAAGCCACATTTGAGTTGCATTTGAAGTTAAAATCAATGGGCAAGAAGTGGAAAAGAAGATTTAAAGCAATCAAGAAACCTGAAAAAAAAATGAGTCTGCAGCAAGTTATTGGCCGCAGCCAAAAGCACAGGCAAAATTCCTGGCCACAGCCAAATCCAGAAAAATTCCAGGCAGAGAGTTATTGGCCGCAGCTAACCAGCACAAGCAAAAATTTTGCCTGCAGCTAAAATGCTGACAGAGTGCACAGTTGACAGTTTTACCTCGAAAATAGGGTTATAAAACACCCTAAAAACACACAGAAACATATTCCTTTGACTTGGGCTTTCTTTGGGGGCTACTTGGGAGCATTTCTAAGCTAGGGTTTGAAGATTTTCAAGGAGATTCAAGTGGATATTGAAGATTTGAAGAGATTCAACCTCATTTCCCTTGGTTTTTCTTGTTCTTCTCTCTTTCTTCTCTGAAATTTCTCCATGGATGTTCTTACTTACCAGATTTGTATATTCTTCTCCATGAGTGGCTAAACCTCCATTTTAGGATTATTTTGAACCTTTGTATGGATTAAGACTTGACTCTTCCTCTCTTTTGGTAGTAAATGATATATATGTGTGGATTTTATCCTTCTCTTAATGCTTATAAGTGTTTGACCATCATTTAGCTTGATTTGTTCATGTGGGTTTGACTTGAGAGAGCTAATCCATGTGTAGAACTTGGTTAAAATCATGCTTGACTTGAAATTTACATGATAAATGGAAAGTTTGTTGGTAAAATAGAGATATCTTTGCTAACCTTGAATTATCACATTAGGGTTTGTTTTCAAAGGGGATTTTCATGATTTGTAGCAAGAGATTGTGCATTTGAATGGAAAGATAAACTTGATTTTGACTTGAGAGAGCTTAATCAAGTACATATGAACCCTAGACAAACACATATATTCATGGAAAATACCATTTGAAAGGGAGTTCTTCATGTCTTATGAAATGCAAAGGGGATAAATAATCCTAGACCCCATTTAATCCTTTAAGTCAAAAGAACCATTGTTTTTATCACTTTTTAGTTTTTAAGAAATAGATTTTCACAATTTTTTTACACAACCCAAAAATATTTTCTTAGTTCAACTTGATTGAAATCACTTAGTCTTTTGCTTGGTCAAAGATTTTAATCCAAATCTCCATGGGAACGATATTTTATATTTCTTGCGATCCGTGCACTTGCGGTTAATGCTTGATGGCGAACACATTGTTAACTTTCCATTAACTAGCTCACGATATAACGAGAGAAGAAAATACAGATGAATCGTCTACATACATTTTAAATACTTGCATCATTGACTTTTGTAAAGAGCAATATGTATGCATTGAACACCAAATAACTTCATTTGTTTTCAGTTAAGAATAACCATTTCTTGTTTACATACACTAGTGGAATATTTGTGCGATACCGCTGTATGATGCACGCTTCTATCTAGTTTATGGGACCACATACCACTTAATAAAAAACATGAAAATATCATGGCTTTCATTAAATTAAATGATAACGATCGAGGACTAATTGTTTTGGATGATTAGAGTCATCAAGTCATAAGATAGCCTCACTTACTTGTCTGTTGAAGGGGGTTGGCAAAAATTAAATTTTTATATTAATAATTTTTTGAAATTTCTGAACCTATCGAGTGACAGTGATAATAGTGTCATTTCTCTTTAAAAGAAAAGGATAAAAGGATATTAACTCCAATTACCAAAGGGCCTGGATCCACTATATTTAAGACACATCAAATGACTCAACAACACATAACTAGAGGTAGTTGTTAACATCTTGGAATTCATGTCTTTTGGCACATATTTCATTGGATTTTATACATTTTTGGAGCTTTTGTACATCTTTTGGATACTCAAAAATAGAAAAATGTGCATGATGTTTTTGGTTGCAATTTGTGCTCAATTGTGCATATTTTGGGATTTCCTCTTTGTTTAATATGAACTTAGAAAATTTATTATTGTGCAAGGTATGTTTTGGAAAGAGAATTAAAGGCAAGGCATTTGGGAAATCAAAGATGATGAAAATGATGGCAAATCATGGATAGAACACTTCATTGCAAGAGAAGAAATCAAATTTTCCAGCAGCTCAAAAACTGAGCCACAGCTCACATCTGTACAAAACAAAACCAATCTACAACTCAAAATCTCAGTTGTAGCTCATTTCAGTACAGAAAAAAATTGAGCCGCAGCTCACTCGCATCAGCAAAATGCATAGCATTAATTAGACGCGAAAATGAAGGTTTAAAAGGGAAAAAGGAAGGGAAGCTGCCATTTTCGAATTTCTGGACATTCTTGGAGCATTTTGGGTGCTAGGGCTTGGGTTTTGAAGAGTTGTAAGCAAGGATTGAGTTTTGAAAGAGATTTGGAGCTCTATTTCTTTGGTTTTTCTTCTTCATCTTCCTTTCCTCTTTTTATTTCAATTATGGCTTTAAATTTTCCTTGGATTTGTGGCTCTTGGCTTACTATGAGTAGCTAAACTTGTTATCTAGGATTATTTTGAACCCTTGTATGGATTAACTCTTTAATACTCCTCTCCTTTTGTGATTAATGATATATATATGTGTTTATTTTAGTCTTTGCTTAATGCTTCTAAATGCTTAATCACCATTTAGATGTTTTGTTTATTTGGTTGAAGATTGAGAGAGCTAGGTTGAATGTAGAACTTGGGTGAAATTGTATAAGAACTTGAAATTCACTTGATGAATGGATGGTTTTGTTAGTAAGATAGAGATATACTTATTAACCTTGCATAGCCACACTATTAGGGTTGGAGTTTGGAAATTGGGTTTTATTAATTGTACCAAGAGATTGTGCAATTGATGAAACAAGACACTTGTTCTTGACTTGAGAAAGCTTTTACAAGTACATTTTGAACCCTAGGCTAATACATGTATATTTATTGAAAGCACTTGTGAGAGGACGTTATTTAGAGGTTATGAAATATAAGGGGGATAAATAATCTTAGGCTCCATTTTATCCTTAAAGTCAAAGAATTAATTGTAATTATCAAACTCTATTTTTAAAGGTATTTTTCTATTAGTTAATTCTCCAACCAAAATTTGCTCTAGCTCAACTTAATTGAACTCACTAAGCCTTCTGTTTGATAACATTTGTAACCAAATCCTCGTGGGAATGATACTTTCTTATCACTTTATTACTTGGCGCAACCCGTGCACTTGCGGTGCGAACAAGTTTTTGGCGCCGTTGCCCGGGATTTGGTAACAAATCCCTTGGTCAACCTTAGGCTTGGTTATTTATTTCGCTTAAGCTTTTAGATACATAATTATTTTTCTTTTCTTGTTTATTTTACTTTTGTTAAGTTTGATACTTGCTTGGTTGTGCTTCTTGTAGGTTCCATTTCGGCTTATGCAAAGCCTAGAGTTTGGTAGCTTGGAAGTGGTACTTGAAGGAGTGAATCTCTTTGAAGAAGAAGTTGAGACTGAATTTGAAATCATGGCTGATGATGAGTATGATCAGGCTATGGTCAATGACTTTGCTAGTAGAACATGAGAGGTACTCAATCTTGCATTCGGGTGCCGGAGATGCAAGCGCATACCTTTGAGATTAAGCCTGTGATGATAACAATGCTTCAATTGCATGGGATGTTTAATAGCCTTTATAATGAAGATGCCAACAAGCATTTGATGTACTTCTTGGAGGTATGTGATTCTTTCAAACAAAATAGAGTACCCCCGGACGTCTTCAAACTTCGGTTATTTCCTCTCTCCTTACAAGGCAAAGCTAAAGAATGGTTCAATAATCTCCCTGAGGGTTCTATCAATTCCTGGAATGAGCTTGAAAGTAAGTTCAGAGCTCGCTTTTTCTCTGATGATAAATCTGTGGAAGTTAGAGATGAGTTTCTTAGCCTCAGACAACATCCAGATAAGCATCTCTATGTAGCTTGGGAACGGTACAAAATGTTGATGAAGCAATGCCCAAACCATGGGGTGGACAAAATGGGTGATAGTTCAAATCTTCTGTAATCGCCTTAATCCTCAGTCTAAGGCCAGGTGGACTCTATGACAAATGCAGGATACCGGAATATTCCTGTTAATAAGGTCATTAGATTGTTGGATCAGTTATCTGCAAACAACTCTTAGGGTAATGATAGGAGGACTTCACAACCACTAGCTACTCCTAAGGATGACTCTCCTTCTTCTTCCCAAATTGCTACTATGCTTTCTGCTATGAACAAGCGATTTGATGTAATATAGTCTCAAATAAAAAGGGGTAAATCTCATGGTGTGCATGCTGTTCATACTACCCAAGTTTTGTGTGACCAATGTAATGATGTCCACCTGCCAGACCATTATCCTCTCTATATGGCTTCGGAGTCAGTCAACTACATGGGAAAGTTTCAAAACCCCCATAATAACCCGTATTCGTAGACTTACACTCTATGGTGGAGAAATCATCCTAATTTCTCATGGAACCAAGGGAAAACTTTGAATCAACCTTCATCTTCCGGTGCTAAACCTTCTCATCCACCGAGTTTTCAAGCACAATCTAGGCAAGTCCCTATCAAAGGAGGAAGAATCTAAAATGGAAAAGATGTTGGCTCAGATCTTAGCTGGACAAGAGGCTTCAAGGGTTGAGACTAAAGCAACTATTTCTCTCCATGAAACAGACATTAGAAACCTTGAAGTGCAAATGGGGCAATTCGCCTCACAAATGAATGCTATGTCAAGAGGTAATCTCCTGAGTGATACTATTCCTAATCTTAGAAAAGAAGGTAAGGAGGAGTGCAAGGCAATCACATTGAGAAATAGGAGGCAAGTACCTAATATGCCTCAACCTAGTGACAAGAGTAATGAAGTTGCTAAAGATGTTGTTCTTGATGAGGATGACAAAGTTGATGAGGAGATCATAGTTGAAGAGAACAATAGCATAAAGAAGAATCTTGTTGAGAAGAAAGATGAAGCAAAATGAAAAAAGGAGGGTGATGACAAGAAGAAGCCACAAGAGGCAAGGCCAAAATATGTGCCTCCATCTCCTTTTCCTCAAAGGCTTAAGAAACAACAAGATGATGGCCAATTCAAGAAGTTTCTGGATAATTTCAAGCAATTGCATATCAACATTCCCTTTGTAGAAGCTTTGGATCAAATACCCAAATATGCTAAGTTCATGAAGGATGTGCTCTCAAAGAAGAGAAGATTCAATGAATTTGAAACATTTGTTGTGACTAAAAGTTTCACTGATGTTATTAAGCAATTTCCTCCAAAGATGAAAGATCCTGGGAGTTTTTCTATTCCATGCCACATTGGAGACAAATTCTTGGGAAAAGCCTTATGTGATCTTGGGGTGAGTGTGAATTTAATGCCCCTTTCTGTTTTCAACAAGTTAAAGTTGGGTGAAGCAAGACCTACCACTGTTACTTTGCAACTTGCAGATAGAAGCATATCTTATCCACGGGGTATCATTGAAGATGCGTTAGTTAAAGTGGATAAATTCATTTTTCCTGCAGATTTCATTGTACTTGACTTTGAAGCAAATAGAGAAATGCCTATTCTATTAGGAAGACCATTCTTAGCAACTGCTAGAACTCTGATTGATGTAGAAAAAGGTGAACTTACCTTGAGAGTTGCAGATGAGCAAGTTACTTTCAACATGCATAAGTTGATGAAATCTCCTAATCAGTCAGACCAATATTTCTTTGTTGATGTTCTGGAGCAAGTGGTGCAAGAAGGATTCAATGAATCCATATGTCATGATCATGTTAAAGCAGTGTTACTTGGGCTACAAAATGAGGGTATGGACATGAAGGAATGTTTGGCTATTATGGATGCATCAATGCCTTATCCTAGGAGTCGGGTGCAGTTTGAATCTTTAAACTTGATTCTCTTGATAGACCAACTCTGAAACCTTCTCTTGAAGAGCCACCTTCCCTTGAGTTGAAGCATTTACCCTCACACTTGAGATATGTCTATTTGGGGGCTAACAACACTTTACCAGTGATCATTGCTTCTGATTTGTCAGTGCAACAAGAGGAACAATTAGTTGAGGTCTTGAGAGCTCATAAAAAAGCTATCAGGTAGACTATTACAGATATAAAGGGTATTAGCCCTTCAACTTGTATGCACAAGATTTTTCTTGAGGAAAATCATAAATCTTCCATTGAACATCAAAGAAGATTGAATCCAATTATGAAGGAAGTGGTGAAGAAGGAAATCTTGAAATGGCTTGATGCAAGCATTGTATATCCTATTTCTGATAGCTCTTGGGTGAGCCCGGTCCAATGCATCCCCAAATATGACTGTAGTGGCTAACACTCACAATGAGTTGATTCCTACTCGCACTATCACAGTTGGAGAGTTTGCATGGATTATCGCAAGCTAAATGCCGCCACCCGGAAGGATCATTTTCCTCTTCCCTTCATTGATCAGATCCTTGATAAACTTGCTGGAAATGAATTGTTTTGTTTTCTGGATGGATACTTTGGGTACAATCAAATTGCAATAGCACCAGAAGATCAAGAGAAGACAACTTCCACTTGTCCATATGGGACTTTTGCATTCAAGCGCATGTCCTTTGGCTTATGTAATTGATTGCACTTGATTATTACATATTTTTATCCACTAATTATAGGAAATTAGCATTTGTTCTAGGCTATTAAATGGGGATTTAGGCACTTTTATACTTAAGGTCCAAGATTAGAGAGTTAATTGCATTTTCATTATAATTTGAGCATATTAGGCATTTAACTCATGCATTTATTTAATTGCATTTTCATTATAATTTGAGCATATTAGGCATTTAACTCATGCATTTATTTTTTATGGACTTGAAATACTGCACATGTGCTTAAAAATTCCTTTGTAGGTGCAAAGAATTAAGGTCAAAACAAGAAGAAAACAAAATAGGAAAATTCTACAACAAAGGAAACTTCTACAAAAAAGGGAACTTTTGCAAAATAGGAAATTTCCTATTGGATTGGCTGATTGGTGTTCGCCGTCAAGCGTTAACCGCAAGCGCACGGATCGCAAGTAGTATAAAATATCGTTCCCACGGGGATTTGGACTAAAATCTTGACCAAGCAAAAGACTGAGTGATTTCAATAAAGTTGAACTAAGAAAATATTTTTTGGTTTGTGTAAAGAAATGTTGAAAATCTATTTCTAAAACCTAGAAAGTGATAAAAAACGATGGTTCTTTTGACTTTAAGGATTAAATGGGGTCTAGGATTATTTATCCCCTTTGCATTTCATAAGACATTGAAGAACTCCCTCTCAAATGGTATTTTTAATGAACATATGTGTTTGTCTAGGGTTCATATGCACTTGACTAAGCTCTCTCAAGTCAAAATCAAATTTATGTTTCCATTAAAATGCACAATCTCTTGCTACAAATAATGGAAATCCCCTTTGAAAGCAAACCCTAATGTGACAATGCATGGTTAGCAAAGATATCTCTATTTTACCAACAAACTTTCCATTTATTATGTAAACTTCAAGTCAAGCATGATTTTAACCAAGTTCTACACATGGATAAGCTCTCTCAAGTCAAACCCACATGAACAAATCAATCTAAATGATGGCCAAACACTTAGAAGCATGAAGAGAAGGATAAAATCAACACATATATATCATTTAATACCAAAAGAGAGGAAGAATCAAGTCTTAATCCATACAAAGGTTCAAAATAATCCTAGAATGGAAGTTTAGCCACTCATGGAGCAAAATATACAAATCTGGAAAATATGAACAGCCATGGAAGAAGCTTCAGAGAAGAAAGAGAGAAGAACAAGAAAAACCAAGGGAAATGAGGTTGAATCTCTTCAAATCTTGGATCTCCACTTGAATCTCCTTGAAAATCTCCAAACCCTAGCTCCCAAGAGGTCCCCAAAGAAAGCCCAAGTCAAAAAAATGTGTTTTAGAGTGAGTTAGAGCTGTTTTATAACCTAATTTTCGAGCAGAAAATTTTCACTGTGCAGTCTGTCAGCAGCTTTGGCCGAGGCCAAGAATTTTGCCTGCACTGGTTGGCCGCGGCCAATAACTCTCTGCCTGGAATTTTTCAGGATTTGGCTGTGGCCAAGAATTTTGCCTGTGCTTTTGGTTGTGGCCAATAACTTTCTGCCTGCTACATTTTTCAGTTTTCTTGGTTGCTTTGAATCTTCTTTTCCACTTCTTGCTCCTTGATTTTAGCTTCAAATACAACTCAAATGTGGCTTAATTGGTTAGCTCCACCCACCTAATAACCAATGAAATCTTCACAAGCCAAAGTTGATAAAAAGAGGGTAAAATATTCACATTTATATCACGAATTCAATGACTTCAACCCAACTATCAACATGGCACATTTTCTTATCATATGTACATCAAAATATGTATAAATTCACCCAAAAAGTGTAAGAACTATAGGAATATGTGCTAATATGGCATGAATTTCAAGAGGTTAACAATTGGGTTTGCCTAAAATATTTCCTTTTTGTTATTTCTACAAGAATAGGCAACCCTAGGCTTGATTGAGGATAAAAAGTTTCCTAATTGATTATTCTAATCACAACTTCCTATTTTGGCTAGATTTCTTGAGAGGGAGTACTTGGGTCTTCCCCAAATCTTTCCTATATGTTATGGGAGGCCAAATTAGGCAACTGAAGGCCATCTTGGATAGTTTTTGAGTGGTTTCTTGTGCCATGGAGAGGGGAATCCGAATTTGCATATTTATCACCCATTCTCTCTTAATTATTTCCCCAAACCTTTCCTATTTGTTAATCCTAGTAAGAATAGGACACCTAGGCCAATTTGGAAGGTTTTTGGATTGCCTCTTGTGCTATATATAGGCAACCAACGAAAATTTATGCTCCTTTCTCACTCTTCTCTCAAATTTTCATCCTCCTCTCCTCTCCTCTCCACCTAGCACGAAAATTACCACCCAAGAACACTCTAATTCTATCTTCCATTCCACCACCACTCACCACAATCCCTTCCATTCTCTTGCCCTCAAGCCTCTAAACGAATTCCACTCTTTCATTCACTCATCTACACCAATTTCACTCATCCCAACTTAATCCCATGGCTTCCAACTCCAAATTCCATTCAATCGTGTTCAAGAGCATGAGTGGCTAAGTTCTTTATGGGGATCTTGATGGAGGAAGGCAACCGGAGCTTCAACGTTTCTAATGGAGAGTTATTTAGTTTCTCTTGTCTAAGTCTTATTATGTATTTCAATTCCTTTTGTTATATGTAATAGGTCTTGGAACAAGTGTACTTCATTGTTTGATCTTTTGTTTAAATGGTCATGCATGTAATTAAGCGATGTCTTTTATATGTATGAACCTAAGTGTTGTTTTCTTGATATTATACAATGGATATGCTTCATTTATATTCCCTTTGGATTTCTAGAATATGTTGAATGCATGTGCGATTGTATGTGTGTTTAGACATTGGTCCAACGTTAGATGGTTCGATTTACTTCTAACGAGAGTCTCCTTGCATGTTTATCATGAATCTTCACTACCAAGTTGAAACTTAACGATTGCCTATTTAATTAATTGAATGAGCGATGCTCCACGTTAGTTGATTAAATTGGTTAATTGGACTAAAAGTGATTGCCTTAGGTTTTGCATTAGAACTTGGTTTAAAAACTCCCATATCATTCTAGAAGCTAGGAAGGTTGCCCAATTCATCAAGAGACCCATGTTTCCCATATAGTTTTCACAACCTTGTTTTAATTTCTTTCTTTAATAAAAAAAACTTAGTTTCCTTATTTAAAATCTCAAAAACCCTGACTTTATAGCTTTTCATGCATTTGGTTTCCTAGGTTAGTTTATTAGGCTCCTTGAGAGACAATCCGGGAAAGCACCACTAGTGCAATCCTTGGTTAATTTAATTTTGTATTTGCACCCCAAGGCGTTTAAGAAGGTATCAAATCAGTAATGCACCGGCCACTTTTCAAAGATACATTATGGCTATCTTCTCTGACATGATTGAGCATTCTATGGAAGTTTTCATGGATGACTTTACAGTATTTTGGGACTCTTATGATGAGTACTTGAAGAACTTGGATAATGTGTTGAAAAGATGTGAAGAGACTAACCTAGTCTTGAATTGAAAGAAGTGTCACCTTATGGTTAGAAAAGGCATAGTTCTTGGCCATCGAGTATCCAAGAATGGCTTAGAGGTAGATAAAGCAAAAATCTCTGTGATTGAGCAACTTCCTCCACCCATTAATGTCAAAGGTATGAGGAGTTTTTTGGGCCATGTGGGCTTCTACCGCCGCTTTATCAAGGATTTTTCTAAAATAGCCAAACCTTTATGTGCATTGCTTGAGAAAGATGTTGAATTCAAGTTTGATTATGCATGTATGAAAGCATTTGAAGAATTGAAGAGAAGGCTTGTTTCTGCACCAATTATGATGACTCCTGATTGGGCTTTGCCCTTCATTATAATGTGTGATGCTAGTGATTATGCTGTGAGTGCGGTTCTTGGTCAAAAGAAAGATAAATTGTTCCATCCAATATATTATGCTAGTAGAACACTTGATGATGCACAAGAAAACTATACAACCACCGAAAAGGAGTTGCTTGCAGTGGTGTATACCTTTGGAAAATTTCAGGCATATCTTGTAGGAGCTACAGTCACGGTGTATACTGATCATTCAGCCTTGAAATACCTCTTTAGCAAGAAAGACTCAAAAGCATGGTTGATTAGATGGGTGCTCCTATTGCAAGAGTTTGACTTAGAGATTGTGGATAGAAAGGGTATAGAGAATCAAGTAGCCGACCATTTATCTAGGTTGAGTACTGATGTTCAACTAGAGAGAGACAAAGATATTGATGAGACATTTCCTGATGAACAACTCTTCAATGTCAGCCATAATATGACTCCTTGGTATGCTGATATTGTCAATTTTCTTGTCTGTGGAATTATACCTCATGATTTGAAGCCACACCAACGAAGAAAATTTTTGCATGATGTCAAGTTCTATCTTTGGGAAGAGCCTTTCTTATTTCATCAATATGCCAATCGAGTGTTTAGATGGTGTGTCCCTGAATTTGAGCAACAAGAAATTCTAAGATGTTGCCATTCTTCTAAATATGGGGGACATTTTGGAGGCAACAAGGCTGCTGCTAAGATTCTACAATGTGGCTTTTATTGGCCTTCTTTGTTTAAAGATTCTTATGACTTTGCCTTGAAGTGTGATTGGTGCCAGAGATTGGGCAACATCTCTAGAAGGAATGAAATGCCTCTGAACAACATGCTTGAAGTAGAATTGTTTGATGTTTGGAGCATCGACTTTATGGGACCTTTTCCCAAATCATTCAACAATCAATACATCTTGGTTGCCATTAATTATGTCTCAAAATGGGTTGAAGCGGCTGCTTTTCCCACCCATGATGCAAAAATGGTGGTTACGTTTTTGAAGAAACATATTTTTACCCGCTTTGGAGCTCCTAGGGTTATTGTGAGTGATGGAGGTACTCATTTTTTGCAATAATCAATTCCAAACTCTCTTGAAGAAATATGGTGTGAGACACAAGGTTGCTTTCCATACCATCCTCAAACTAATGGCCAAGATGAAATCTCTAACGAGGAAATCAAGAAAATCCTTGAGAAGACCATGAGCATAACAAGAAAAGATTGGTCCATTAAACTTGATGATGCATTATGGACCTATTGGACAGCATACAAAACTCCCATTGGTATGTCTTCATATCGGCTTATGTTTGGAAAGGCTTGTCATCTACAGGTGGAGTTGAAGCATAGTGCTTATTGGGCTATCAAAAAGCTCAACTTTGATGCAAAGGATGTGGGTGAAAAGAGACTCCTTCAATTAGATGAACTTGAAGAATTTCGGTTCAATGCTTATGAGAGTTCAAAGTTGTAAAAGGAGAAGACAAAAAGGTGGCATGACAAGAAGATTCTCTCCAAGAATTTTGTACCAGAACAACAGGTCCTCTTGTTTAATTCCAAGTTGAGACTATTTCCGAGGAAACTTAAATCTTGATGGTGAGGATCGTTCACTATAGTCCAAACACTTGATCGTGGTGTTATTAAGCTTGAAGGCAATAATGGAGAGAGATTTAAAGCTAACGGTCAAAGGTTGAAGCATTACTGGAGCGGTGACGTGGTTCGTGCATCGGTCACCTTACCTCTTTTTGACCCATCTTGAAGCAGAGAAGAGTCTGGCTAAAGACTATAAACCAAGCGCTACTTGGGAGGCAACCCAAGTTCTAAACTTTTTCTTTTGAATTTTTAGGTTGTTTTAGCTTGTTTTGGTGGAGTTATGCTTGTTCTTTTTTGTTTTGTAGGCTTGGTGGGGAGTATTCGGGAATATTGCAGTTGAAAGGATAAAGGCATATGGAATGTGATTGACTTGAAGGCTAACAAATGGCTGGCCATTTTTAGTGGAGTGATAGCTATTTCAGTAATTACTATGATTTTAATATGACGTGGGAGCTATTTTTGCTTATGTGACTAGTTTATCATGGGTGAAATAAAAGAATTTTGCTGATATTTTGGTTGTTTACTATCATATCATAACTATGAGTGCTTCTTATTTGAGATTCATTTGGTAGATATAGAATATATGTAGCAATCTGATGGGTGCTCACTTCTTTTTGTGTGTAATGGGATATGTTAGCTAGAGATTTGTGCTGAGAAAAACTGATGTTTTTGGGCTAATTTTGGAGAGTTGTGACATGAGGAAAATTGGTGGTGATTGTGGTTGCAATGTGACTTGTTTATGTTCAAGTAAGCACTATTACATCAAGGAGAAAAATCTAGTTCTTTGAATTGCTATGTTGATGCTCAAGTTTTCACCCACATCGATCAGGTTGCTTTGTTTTGCTTGATGGGATCATTGGGTTATGATGTTTTTAAGTGTGATTTGATCTTCCATCAATTGGGATTGAGTGCTAATTTGCTTCAAATTGTGGGTGTGATTGTTTAAATTATGTCAATCTTGGTGTATTGGGGTGTTTTTGTTGTTTTTGTGTGGTATATTACAGCAAAGTGGAGATTTTACTGATTGAATCTGATATTTGACAGCAAGAAAATGGACCGCAACCTAAATTTTTTAGCTGCAACTCACTGTTGCTTAGCATAGTCCAGAGAGTATTTGAGCTATAGCCCAAAATTTTGAGCTGCAGCTCAGAGTCACTTAGTAGAAACCAGAGAGTAGCTGAGCTACAGCCCAAAACGCTTGGGCTACAGCTCAGCGTCGATTAGGTAGGTCCAGAGAAAAATTAAGCCGTAGCCCATATGCTTTTGAGCTGCAGCCCATCCAAAAAAAATAAATAAAATAAATAATAAATAAATTTAAAATTTTTAAAAATTTACTTTAGGCATTTCCATTTTGTTCCCTTTCTTGCTCCACTGAACCATCGAGTATTTCCCCCAAACTTCAGAGTCTTTCATATGTGTGCCCTAATTCCATTCTTCTTCATCTCTACCTAACCTTTCCTCTACAATCAGACTGAGGGATGCATTCACCAACAGCCATCGTCCTCTCCGCTGCTATCCTCTTCATCTCTACCTACTCGTGTTCGCCGTTCACTCTCCTCTGACCAATGCTCTATCGCTAGCACTGTCGTGTCCAGCAACTCCATTCGCTCCTTCGATTCATTCGCCATCGTGCTATTGTGTCGTCGTGTTCAGTGACTCCCTCTCCCCTGATGACGATGATCTCTCAAGCTTAATCTCTCTTGTCCTGCTTAGCCGAGAACATTAACTCCCTGTCATCTCGCTTCACGCCGTCACCTCCTTTCGCCACGTCTCTCTCGTTTTTCCTGTTCGACTTGAAGAATTTTCACTGTGAGTATCGCAACATGTTCAGCCATTCATTTTCAATTTTTGTGGTCCTTAAGTTCCCTCTCTTCCTATTTCGAGCTCTAATAGAGCTTGGTAAGATACCCCTGTCCTTCGCCTCTATTTTGTTTTAGTTTAAGGTTCGGATTAAAGCTTGTTGAAGCACCTAGGATGTTGATTTGAATTATTTTTTTTATTATTTAAGTTCTAGTTTATGTGCATCCAAGTAATAAGTGTTAGTAATAATTGTTTGATCATTAACCTAAATTTTGGCCCTTCATGGCTCTGTTCCTAATAGTGGTGATGAATTGCTAATGTTGAAATTAAATGCATAATGTGAGAAATGTCTGGGTGCTCTGTGATTTGCTTGTTGAAATTGCAAATGCTCATGGGGAATTTTTCTGGTTATTGGACCTAAGCTTGGTGATTGAAAGTTTAATAATTTTGCTTGGTAAGGTGATTTTTCATGGAAATTTTGGTGCCTCAGTGTGTATAGAGAAAGAAAAGGTAGCAGTGAGATATTGTGGAGATTCATTTTGGGATTTAATTAACCTCCTTGAGTTTGTTTGTTGGAAAGGTCTAGGATGGTCTCTTTGTTTTGTCATTGGGTATGCGATTAAAGTTAGGCATTTTACTAGCTTAGAGTAGGGGTTTATTTAATTTTGAGTGTCTAGAACATCAAGTGGCAGTTGACTCCCTTGTTTATTGCTGAGCTTTCATGTGTGTTAGATTGCTTGAATTTCTTTGCAGGAATATGATCCCTCACCAATCTAAAACTTCTAAGCCCACTAAATCTGCTAGCAAGTCCAAAAGCCTTAAAGAGACAAAAGCCCTCTCCAAAAGTCTTGTTCTAGTATGTGGCACTGACTCTCCTGAATCCTCTCAAGTAAGGAAGTGGGACAAGTTTCGTTTTGAAAATTTAGAGGTTCAAGAGCTTCATAATAAGTGGACTAAGAAGCGATCTTTTATTCAAGAAACGAACTTCCCTATTGCAACCATCCCACAGTTTTATGGTCTTCTTTGGGAAAGTCATAAGGCTACTGCTCTTGCATGTGAAAGAGACGAAGGGTATTGCGCTCTAGTTCAAGAATACTATGCTCATGCAGCATATTATGATTCACTTGATTGCCAAGTCAGAGGATGCAGGGTTAAAATTGATGAAGCAATTATTCATGCATCCTTTAATCTTCCAAAAGTCTCTAAATGTCATTATCAATACTCAATGAATCACTTACAAGAAGTTGTGTGGGACGATGTGGTTAAAGAGTTGACAATTCTAGGCCAACAAGTGTGGCGTATGAAGAAACATGGGACAAAATACATCAAGCAGTGCCATTTGAATCAGGATGCAAATTATTGGCACCACTTTGTAGCAGCAAATGTTATGCCTATTGACAAATCTCTGATTTGTAATGCTTTTATATGCTTAAATTGAGGCAATTAACCTGATTAAGATGCAAGGTTTGGTCTGATAGTGTCAAGTTGAATATCCCAAACTCTCAAGGGAAATGAGTGTAAAATTAGGAGTAATTAGCCATAATTGTAGATTAATTGTATTAATTAATTTATAGGGCTATTTGATCTTGGTTTTATCTTGTTTCCACTTGCAGGGTCGCTCAGAACCAAAAGATCGAACCTGGAATGAAGGAGAAGGCCAAATAAAGAAGCAGCAACAAAGTGACTTCGCCGCGGCGAGTCAAACGGCGAAAAACCCATAAGAGGCAGAGGAGAAGTGAGTTCGCCGTGGCGAAAATGGGAGAAGAACCAGAGGCTACATGACTTCGCTGCGGCGAAGTAGACGGCAAACTGCGTGTTTCTGCAGAATTTTCAGTCGCGAATTTTGGGCCCAAACCGGATCTAACTCATTACCCACTCATTTGACCCGACTTGGGGGACTTAAAAACACTAAATACACACCCCATTAGAGCAGATTTGGTTCACAATTTCACACCCCAATCCCTAGCTCTCTCTTCTCCATCTCCATCTTCATCTTCTTCATTCTTCTTCCATCCTTCCATGGCTTCCTTTCCTTCCTTCCTTCTTGTTGGTTCCTCCATGGAGAGTAGCAACTAGGCTCCACCATTCTTGGTGGTGAGAGCCAAGGGATGAGCTTGAAGCTTCAATAGGGGAGTTTTCCTAGTTCTAATCATTTCCCCATTTGTTGTATTTATGCTTTTCTAGGTTTCTAGGGTTGCATTTATGACATTTTGGTGGGTTGTATTAATTGCTATTGCATTTGGTTGAGGTGCATTTATGGCACTTAGTTGGATGCATTTATGTCATTAGGGTTAGAAACTATGTTTATGTTTATGTTGTTTCCTTCTTGTATAATGCTTGACATTGCTACTTATTAGCTTTGAGTTTAATGAAATTTATGGGTTCATAGTTTTGTTATTCTCTTGGTGAAAATTATGTGCTAATGCAAGGTGGCTTGGTTAGTGGATTAAGAATGTTAAGTTGTTTGCGAGAGGGAGAAGGCATAAGAATTAATTGGTTGTGTTGAGACATTGGGCAAACACTCTCTAGGTCCTAATTTATTGTGTGGGTGGCCATCAATGGATTAGGGTTTAGAGAGAAATTTAGAGCAATTATGGCGTGGCCCAAATTGTGGATTTAAAGTCTTGCATAATCAATTGTTTCTTGATTTGGAACTTAAGCAACTTGGGTTAAATTAAGTAATGTGCGGGGTTCCAGCATTAATTAAGTTAACCTAAAGCCTAGCCTAGAGGGGTTCCTCTAGGGTTCTTTAGAAATCAAACAAACTCCTCGAAAACCTTTTGAAGCAATGATTCCCAAAGCTTTCATTCATCAAGAATGACCTTTATCCCACTTTCATCCAAATCTCACTTTTAACTCTAATCTCTTACTTTACCTTTTGCACATACCAAACTAAACTTCCTATCAAAACCAAACAAAAATGCTTTTTACCTGCTTTTTCAAGTTTACATTCTAGCTATTAGGATCCATATTACACTAGGCTCCTTGAGATCGACACCTAGGGTTAGCTCCCACTATCCCCTCGGGTTTTAATTTCTTGGAGAGCGGACTCGAGGCGGCACTGCTCCGAACCTAAACCCTTAATCAATTTCCGAGCTATTCACCTATCTCCCACCTTAGTAAGGTTTACTATGACAAAGCACTCTTGTTATATGATCTTTTGTGGGTAACCCAGTTGATTTTACTGCCATCATGTTAGCTAACTTAGAAAAGCATATCCATGGTCACAACCTAGGGCTTGTGTTTCCTCATTTTATTAGTGAGATCTGCATCAACCAAAAGGTTAAAATCATTCCTCATGAACCTTCGTTCAAATCAAAGCAAAATTTCAACTACAAATATGTTAAAGTACATGAGGCAGTGAATGAGGGGGAGCAACAAGAGGAGGCACCTCCACCGCAAGTGGAAAATGCCTCAAGTAGGTTGTTGGACACCCATAGTCAAGATGAGCCAAATCCTAGGCTGAAAAGGATAAAGAAATTGTTATTGGCACTAACTAAAGGAATGAGAGCAATTTCTAAGGCAGTAGGTGTGAGAATGCCTCTTGATGAAGTGGAAGAGGATTTCAAGGAAGAGCTCGATACTGATGTCGAGGAGGACTCACTTGTTGATACCGATGTTGAGGACATTGAATAGCTATTAAGATGTCTAACTGATTTGATCTTTTGGGACCCACTTTTTGGTTCCACTTCTATGTGTAGCTTAACTAAGACTGATGTTTGTGTTTTGATTGAATGATATGTCTTGTGCTTTTGTTAAAGCATATGTATGTCTGAATGATTGCTCTTTTTGACTATTAGTGCAGTGGAATAGGGTTGTGGGTCTGACTCTTTGATTGTAAGATGATCTTATGTATAAAATGTGCTGACTGGTTCACCATTTTCATGAATGTTATGGTTATATTTATAGTTTCATCTGGTGAATTTGGACACTTCCCTCTTTCATTGTTTGCTCACAAATTTTTGTTCCTCTCATGCAACCTCTTTCATTTTGCGGAATGTGTTGTTGCATGGGAGAAGGCCCTTACTTTTTCCCTTGTGACAGTGAGGACACTGTCCATTTTAAGTTTGGGGGTAAGGGAAATTTTGATTTTAATAAATGGTTTTGCTGATTTGGCATGGATTCCAATTTTGGAAACTTGGAACTTGGACTCTTGCTTGTAATAACTTTGTGAAAAATGTGAGTTAGATTGATTAATTATCTTCTGAAGTTAGTGCATAATCCAATGATAATATGGTTGCTTAGACTATATGCTTAATAGGGAATAGTGGTTATAACTTTGAATGCTGGAGTAGCAATGTAAGGCTTGTTCCTGACAATTTTGTCCTTTTTGCACACAAAAGCTGAGATGATTGAAATGCTCTTGTTAGGAGAATTTGTGGCAAGTTGATGTGTATGTTTATTCTCAATTGATGGACTTTACAACCTATCTTAGAATCTCTTGAAGCAATTTGATGATCTCCCAGAATTTTTAAAAAATGATTTTGGCATTCTTTTAAATGCAGTTGAGCCTTTTAAAGCCTACCTATGGTATTATTTACGCTTGAACCCTATTTGAGCCTTATAATGAAAAACCATGAGAATTATATTTTCTTTTTGGAACCCACATTGGACCTTACCCTTTATAACCAGAAAAACCATGAACTACCTGAATCTTGAGATAATATGACATTTTACTATGGTGAGGATTGGTATGGTTGTTGAAGGTGTATGTAAATGTAGAATCATGTGTGGGAAGGGAAATAGTGTTTGTAACAGTTAGAAATTTGTACTCCTATGTCAAATAAATGCAAAAAAATGTGTGTATAAAAAAAATAAGGAAAAAGAAAATCAATTCCAATAAGATTTGGAGTAAAAAAACCAATTTGAGATAAGTTTGGGGGGGAATGTTCAGCTTTTCTAAAGGAAAAGTTGTGCATAAAAAAATGTATATTGGAGTATGGTCATTTATCTCAAGATATTTGAACTCCTTCTTTCCCCATTCTTTCAAAGAGCTAAACACTTAGACCAATGGCCACATTACAAGCTTACAAAGTCCCATTGATTTTTCTTAATTGTGTGAAATAATTCTTTTGTGGAGAGAAAGGAAAAGATTACGAAAATGAAGTCTTGAATTTAAGGATATTTCATACATATTGAAATGTTGCTGAAGAGCACCACTTTCGAGTGTGTATGCGTGTAGCGCGCCCTTGGGTCTGCCCTTCAAGAAAATAAGAACCAAGGGGATAGTGGAAGCTAACCCCCGGGTGTCGTTCACTTGAGGAGCCTAAACGCAAAAGATTACCTAGTAGCTAAGATGCAAACTAACAAAAGCGGGTAAAATTATTCTATTTGGTTTTTGATTTAGAAAAGATGCAAAAGGCATGATATGTTTAAAAGTAAAACAAAAATAAGATAAAAGTGAGATTTGGAGGGGGATGATGATGGAATCATTCTTGATGAATGGAAACCTCAGGATTCATTGCTTCTAAAGGTTTTTTAGGGAGTTTCTGTTGATTTTCTAAAGAGCCCTAGAGGAACCCCTCTAGGCTAGGCTTAGGTTAACTTAATTAATGCCGGAACCCCGCACATTACTTAATTTAACCTGAGTTGATTAAGTTCAAAATCAATATGAATTTGTTAATCGTAAGGGGCTCCTAATCCAACAACCGGGACCCCAAGTTGCCACTTAATTAATCCTAGAGTTTAATCGATTACTGGAACCCCAAATAATAAATCAAGACTCTAGGATTGAAGTCCAATGCCACTCATGCAATTTGACAAATTCAAGAACTAACCAATCATGCAAGACTTTAAATCCACAATTTGGGCCACCCCACAATTGCACTTAGTTTCTTAATTAACCCTAACTCATTGATGGCCACCCAGACAAAGATTAAGGTTGAAAAGAGTGATTACCCAATGTCTAAACACAATTAATCAATTCATATGCCATTCCATTCATGCAAAACCACTTAACACTTTTGATCCACTAACCAAGCCACCTTGCATTAGCACATAATTTTCACAAAGAGAATAACAAAATCATGAACCCATAAATTTCATCAAACTCAAAGTTAATATAGCACAATGTCAAGTATTCAACAAGAAAGAAACAACATAAAATAGTTTCCAACCCTTATACAACATATAGAAATGAAGAACACAACCAAATGTTATAAATATACTCCTAGAACCCTAGAAAAGCATAAATACAACAAGAGGAAGAAGGATTAGAACTAAAACTCCCCTATTCAAGCTTCAAGCTCATCCCTTGGCTCCCATCACCAAGAATGGTGGAGCCTAGCTGCTGTCCTCCAAGAAGAAAACACCAACAAGGAGTGGAGGTTGAGAAACCATGGAGGAATTGAAGGAAGAAGGTGGAAGATGGAAGATGGAGATGAGAGGAAAATGAGAGGCTAGGGTTTGGGACTCCAAAATCTGCCCTAAAGGGGTGTAAGTTTCGTGTTTTATGTCCCCCAAGTCGGGTCAAGTGAGTAGGTATTGGGTTGGATCCAAAACAAAAGCCCAAAACGCGACTGAAATTCTGCAGATTCGCGCAGTTCGCCGTCTCCTCGTCGCGGCGAAGCCGCGGCGAGGTGCTGTTGCTTCTGGACTATGGAGGCCTTCTCGCCGTGGGCTCGCCGCGGCGAAGCCACGGCGAGCTCACGTCTTCTCTGCCAAAATTGGGACGTTCTCGCCGTCTGTCTAGCCGCGGTTGCCTTCAATTCTGCCTCTTTGTTTGGCCTTTTTCTTCGTCCCGGGTCCAATCTTTTGGTCCTGAGCGACCCTGCAAGTGGAAACAAGACTAAACAAGGATCAAATAGCCCTATAAACCAATTCATACAAATTAATCTACAATTATGGCTAATTAACCCTAATCTAACACTAATTTCACCTAAGATTCTAAGTTCTACATTAGGCATTATTGGACCAATATCGCATCTCAATCATGTTAATTGCCTCAAATTAGGCATATAAAAACCATACAAATCCGAGATTTGTCAGTTGCTTTGGATTTTGACAAGTGCCATTTCATTGTCTTCTAGCCTCACACACACAGAGACTGAAATTATTGGCAAACTTGCCCTGAAATTGTGAATCTAGAATTTTTTTTCAATATTCCACTACTTTCCTCTTGAATTTATTTCTTGAGCAACTGATGAGGATAATTGACCAATCTAGCTCTTTTATTTTGTGTTTTACTCGAGGACAAGTAAAAGTCTAAGTTTGGGGGTGTGTTAACCTCTTGGAATTCATGTCTTTTGGCACATTTTCCATTGGATTTTATACATTTTTGGAGCTTTTGTACATCTTTTGGATACTCAAAAATAAAAAAATGGGCATGCTATTTTTGGTTGCAATTTGTGCTCAATTGTGCATATTTTGGGATTTCCTCTTTGTTTAATATGAACTTAGAAAATTTATTATTGTGCAAGGTATGTTTTGGAAAGAGAATTAAAGGCAAGGCATTTGGGAAATCAAAGATGACGAAAATGATGGCAAATCATGGATAGAACACTTCATTGCAAGAGAAGAAATGAAATTTTTCATAAGCAAATTGGGCCGCAGCTCACATCTGTATAGAACAAAACCATGCCGCAGCTCAATTCAATACAGAAGAAAACTAAGCAGCGGGTCAAATTTTTGGGTCACGGCTCACTCGCATTAGCAAAACGCACAACATTAATTAGACGCGAAAATGAAGGTTTAAAAGGGTAAAAACGAAGGAAAGCTGCCATATTTGACTTTCTGGACATTCTTAGAGCATTTTGGGTTCTAAGGCTTCGGTTTTGAAGAGTTTGGAGCAAGGATTGAGTTTTGAAAGAGATTTGGAGCTCTATTTCTTTGGTTTTTCTTCTTCATCTTCCTTTCCTCTTTTCATTTCAATTATGGCTGTAAATTTTCCTTGGATTTGTGGCTCTTGGCTGATTATGAGTAGTTAAACTTGTTATCTAGGATTATTTTGAACCCTTGTATGGATTAACTCTTTAATACGCCTCTCCTTTTGTGAATAATGATATATATGTGTTTATTTTAGTATTTGCTTAATGCTTCTAAATGCTTGATCACCATTTAGATGTTTTGTTCATTTGCTTGAAGCTTGAGAGAGCTAGGTTGAATGTAGAACTTAGGTGAAATTGTGCAAGAACTTGAAATTCTCTTGATGATTGGATGGTTTTGTTGGTAAGATAGATATATACTTATTAACCTTGCATAGCCACATTAGGGTTGGAGTTTGGAAATTGGGTTTTATTAATTGTAACAAGAGATTGAGCAATTAATGAAATAAGACACTTGTTCTTGACTTGAGAAAGCTTTTACAAGTATATTTTGAATCCTATGCTAATACATGTATATTTATTGAAAGCACTTGTGAGAGGAGGTTATTTAAAGGTTATGAAATATAAGGGGGATAAATAATCCTAAGCTCCGTTTTATCCTTAAAGTCAAAGAATTAATTGTAATTATCAACTTCTATTTTTAAAGGTATTTTCCTATTAGTTAATTCTCCAACCAAAATTTGCTCTAGCTCAACTTAATTGAACTCACTAAGCCTTCTGTTTGATCATATTTGTAACCAAATCATTGTGGAAATGATACTTTCTTATCACTTTATTACTTGACGAGACCCGTGCACTTGCGGTGCGAACAGTAGTTTTAGCATAAGTGTTTGGATTAGTGGTAGTAAAAGTGATTTTTTAAGGCAAAATAAATGTTAGACTGAGTAATGTAATTTATGTTCAGATTGGTGTTCGTGAAAAATCAATTTGATAAGCTGAAAATTATTTGAATAATAGATGGAAAAAAGGTTAAAATGTAAAATGAATAAAAATTACATGAATTTTATTAAATTAATAAGCATTTATATCATAGGTATATAAAGTGATTATTTTAAGAGAAATCTTAAAATTTAAATTATTAAAATAAAAAAATTTAATGTATTATTGAAAAATTTTGAAAATACTAAGTAACTTAAATTTTAGGAAAAACTGGGAAAAAGTCCTCAACAAAAATTTAACTGATGAGTAGGGATGGAAATAGGCTAGGCCTAACTAGGCTTTAGCTAAATAGGCCTGGGCCTGCAACATAAATGTAACATTTAGGCCTGGGCCTGGGCCTGTATGTAGACATTTTTTTTGCCTGAGCCTGAGCCTTCAAAAAGCCTGACAAGGCCTAAAAGCCTTTTTAAAAGCCTACTTAAAATATAAACATTTAAATAAATTTAAAATCCTATAACTCTTATTCCAAATATTGCCTTTTAATCTATTTAAAGGTCTATGTATGTCTTTTATTAAAAAAAAAAGTCTATATATGTCATAAAAAGTTTTTTACCATAAAACTAATTTTTTTTCTCTTGCTTTTATCATAGAAAATGTGAACGACTAATGAATAAAAGAGTTGGGTTTTGTGTATGAATGATAAGGTGTTAGGCTTAGAATTAAGGCTAAGTTGATAATGTTGTAAATAGCTTATATAATTTATTTTATATTATATATCATAAGATAAATTTTTAAAAAATAAATAAATAGGCCAGGCCTGTAGGCTTGTAGGCTAGGCTTTCCGGAAAAAAGCCTGGCCTGTTTATTTAAATAGGCCTAACGACAAGCCTAATAACAAGCCTGACCTATTTACTAAAAAGGCCGAGCTAGGCCTAAAATAGGTTAGGCCGTAAGCCCCTGATAAAAGTCTGGCCTATTCCCACCCCTACTGATGAGGAAGATATAAATCGAGGTATTGGTATTCTAAATACAGTTTTCACAAATCCGCCTCTCTTATTCCACTTGCATTCACTTTATTCTCTCAGTTTCCACGTCACACTTCTCAGCTCTCACGCGTGTTCCTCTACGCAATTCCGGCCCACAATTGCTTGGTCCTTCCTCCTGGCCCATTGTGCTGTCAGTATGGGCCGAATCTGTCACTGTCATCACATACCAATACACTCAATGTTATGAAAATTTATTAGGTCATTCTCACCGATTAAATTTTTATTAAAAACGTTTCCCCATTTTTCTTTAAATTCTATATAAAATCAAATTACTGGTTCTTTGGACTAATTTTTTTTTTTCATCAAAGCAAAATATGGCCCAGTTCAAGACTCATCGCTTTGTTCATAGACATTTTTCTCCATCTCCACTTTGAAGAAGTGAAAAGTACCGTTATTGTGACTTATGCTTATGAATAGTTTTTGCCCTAAAATTCATAGTAACCAAAATTGATCCAAACATGAAAAAATTTAGCACCACATATTTGCCCTCCTGGACGCGCATTTTGACACTCCAATCGCAGGTCCAAACACACAAGTTGTCTATCACAAATGGATTAAGGTTTAAATTTATGTTAGAAGATATGCCCTCTTTTAGTGTTTTATGATAAATCAAATTGTCTCTAATAGCACAAGGACATTGATGCTGCCAAAATTTAAATAAAACTCCGCAAGTGTACGGGCCGTAAAAATAATAAACTGGCAAATCAAAGAAAATAACTAATATCTAATAAAAACAAAAACATTCATATGGATTAAATTTAAGAATTAAATGAACAACCTAAAGCCACTAATCACTTATTTGTTTCTTAGATTTTATTCCCACTAAATTAATTATGCCTTTACTTAATCAGCTAATCTAGAGTCCTAGTGTCTATAAATGCCTGTCGGTCCACTTATATCCTTACCTAAATTAATTGTGTAATGTCTCACACGTATTAACTAGATACAATTTATATCGGTAACACTCTAATTTGACTATGCGAATCTTCTAGGTATATGTCTAACCTAGACGCCAATTAGATTAAATCAAATTCCTTAGATTAAAATCTAATTCCACATTATTTAATCCCACGGTCTATTTAGAATTCCCTCCGTCGAGTTCAATCCTAAATTCCCTAAACATGTTCAATGGTGGCCAATCACTAAACAATAATCAGTAAAATCAAGATTAAATAAACTGAATTAAAATTAAGCACAACTAATCAGTGGGAAAATTTCTAAGTCACAAACAAGTTCATAGTGCTCTAAAGTTGTACAAGAAAACTAGCCACACATACGTTCCAAATCAATCTCAACAAAAATCAAAACTGAGTATGAAATCATAGCGACAAGGAAGAAGAAGAAAGTAAAACTCTGATGGAGTAGATGATGATTAATAGTATCAGCTCCCCCTCTCTAGTTCGAACCCACCGAAGAAGAAAGAGAAAAATTACTCCACAATGCCGCTAACTTCCTCATGCTTCTTGCGCAGTGTGTGTTTGGGTAGTGTGTATATGATTGAAAGAATTAGCCCCCCTTGTGATGAATGAATTAGTATATAAAGAGTGGCCTCATATGCTCTTCCTCACGTGATGATGATTGATTATAATTTAGATCTCTTTTATTTCCAATTCCATCATGCACATATGTGTAGTGGCTGCCAAGAAAAGAAACAAAAATAAGGAAACTTAAATCAAATCAAATAACAACAATTATAATAAAAAAACTTTTTTTTGACATATGCTTATTTTTTTTATTTTTGGTAACTTTCCTATTTTAATTCAAAACAAGATAATTCAAAAGAAATCCCCAAATAATGTATCAATTTGGTATCTTTTCAAATCACAACAAAAGCTCTCAATTTTTGAATTGATGACTCCCCAAATACAATAAAATATTTCTAAAAATCTATTAAATATGGTAAGTCATCAAACATCAATGTCTAAGCAAAAGCAAATGATTCAAAACTCTTAAATTGATTATTAACCAATCATGAAGACTATAAACCTAGACCATTCTTTTTTAAATACTGAGATGGAAAAATATTAAAGATATGGGCAGGCCATAAACCCAGAATCTTGTTTTATTAGTTAATGCAGTCCAAGAACCTAGTCCAGTAGTAGAGCTCAGGTAAGATGGGAATTGGGCTCCTCATTGGCCCAACTCATTCCAACCAAGCCCATGAAAATCACAAAGTCCAAATCTTGATGGGACGGGTCTTAGACTAGATGAGCCAAACCCAAGAAAAAGTATTTTCTTCCCATTCAAGCATGATTTTACCAAAAAATATAGAGCTATATTATACCCAAATTCTATATTCACACACACACACACACACATCCTATCAAAATAAATTTATATGCAGCTATATTAAATATAGTCTCCATGTCTCATAACAAGTAAGACGTATAAACCTATTGTAAATTTTTTACACTGAAACCTTGTTATTGCATATTCTACAATTGTTATTAGAGTTTTTAGTGATTAAATCTGTTTTTTTTTTCATCCTATATAATTCACCTAAGAAATAAGAGGTGACATATGCCCTAGTCCAACCTGCAGCTCCCATGATATGGCAAAAAAAAAAAAAACTCCCATGATATGACTCGGACAACAGACACTCAGGTTTAATTTAGCTTTTCAAATTTAATTTCATAGTTTAGTCACATCCACCATTCGATCATCCAATCTCCTTTTTTTAAAAGAAGAAAGGGGGGAAAAAAAGGCACCGACACTCAAGTTTTAGTCATAAAAATAAGAGGTGTAGCATTTGACTTTGAAGATGTAGGTTGATATGATGTAATATCACTCAAATACTTCAGAAAAATAAATTATCTATGTAAATCAATCTGACAATGCAAGTTTAATTACGTAATCTTCAATATGATTTTATTTTATGTCATTATTGAGCTACTGGTAGTGTGATCTGCCAATCGAAATTTCCAGTATCCCTTGAACCATTTCAAAGAATATATCTGTTTCACAAAATTGACATACCTCGTAATAGTTAAGGGAACATAATCTGAAAACCGTTAAATTAGATTGATTTGTTATCCCTTAATTGGGTATTGATTATGATTTGTGACGTGGAAATATACATGATATGCATTAACAACATATGGATCGATTATATATATTTTAGTAAAAAGGTATACTTGGTGGAGTCAGAATTATTAATGGAAAATAACAAAAACAGGGAACCAGCTGGTTCATATATGTGATGCATGCTTAAATTCATGGTGTAGTTTACGAATTCATAGAAAATGTTGGCAAAAAAAAAAAAACAAGAAGAAGACGAAGAAGAAAGAAAGAAAGAATTGACAGAAAATATTAAAAGCATTATGTTCATGAATTCATAATATTTTCCTCCCATTAATTCACATGAAACTTAATCACATTGATAATCTTAGATTAACTCAAGTTATATTTTCCTATATGAGATTCTAGAACTGTGGTGAGGAAAAAACACAACATACCAATGGCAGATAGATCAGAAGATCATTACATCTATGCTTACGTCCAAATTTAATCCTTCGATTCATTCATGGCTGGTAGTCAAGTAAGATCCTTTATTGGCACATGACAACATGGAAGATTGACCTTAAATTAAATATCCAGTTAACTTCTCATCATATTCTTCTAATTAATTGATTTAATTTTCTACCGTTTTTTATAATACAAAAACCAGTAAATATATAATAAGACTTGGCTTGATGAGAATGCAGATAAATATTAGGGTTAAAGCACAATAATAAACTAGAATCATGAATCATCAAACTCCACATATTGCACAATGTGCACAATAAAATGTGGATTATATTATTTAGGAAAATGAAGCAAAGAAGAATGAGAGAGGAGTTAGAGGAAAGAAAATAAAGCATATGGCAGCTATGGTGAGAGGAAGAAGGTGAAACCACATGGAGGACATATGATTAGCAGAGAGCTTATTGCATTATTCACATGCCCTCCATGTTATTAGCCTTCCTTTTTGTCCCTTTCTATTACATCTCAAACTGTTACTGCCAACAAGGCACCTATCTGGCACTACTTATATATATATAGTATATATATTGGCTCTGGGGATAATTATAAAGATATAAACTTAGGCACCGAACTACTGAATTACTTTTGCAACAGTTTGAAGAATTGTGAAATAAATAAGAGAGGAATATAATTCATTCTAAATTGACAAATGCTGACAGACACACAGTTAGACATTATTGAGATTCATTGCTCAGCGGTACATGCCAGATGGGACCCTTGTACCACAGTTTTGTTATATCTATATATCTCAGATAGATTCCTCCTATCTCTAACTCATGTCGTTTATTTTCTTTCTCATTTTTTTTCAGTCATGCACTCCTCATAAACCAAAAAATATATAGTTCTTTTTTTTTTTAACAAATATAAATAGTCTATTTGTGTGGTTGAGTCTCGTCATCTTATAAAAAGCCCACTTCTCTAGTGAGGATCTCTGTGAAAATATATCATAACAATACATTCCTATCCATGAATATCAAGAATATCAAGCTCTCAATAAAAACACCTTTTTCATACAAGCACAAGTTCAAAAAGAAAAACTTAATCGCAAAAGACTAGTCTATATGTGAGACATTGTCCCCAAACTTATATTGCTTACTTCTCGTTTTAACTAAAAAGTACTTTCTTTATATGTAGGAGTTTAAAATGACTGGTAATCTATTGGATGAGATAATTTCTGAATTGTTAAAGTTCAGTTCTCTAGTGAGATTCCCTTCACAAGTTTAAAATGATTAGTAATATGTTGGATGAGATAATTTCTGAATTGTTAAAACTCAGTTCTTTTGTGGGATTCCTTTATATGAGATCTATAAAATCTCTATACGCAAATTCAAGCCAATTTGCATGATTTTGTGTTAAAGTTGGCATCTTATATTTGATGATTGCATGAAATAATTAAGTTAACAATAGCAATTTCCGTTACAAAACACATATCTATATATAAATACACGTAATATGCGAAACATCATATTGTGTAAAAAAAGGTGAACTAGTAAGACTCGGAAAAACATATAAATATATATACACTCTTTCTCCGTTCCTAAATTTAAAATTTAGTTGACTTTTTTTAGAAAATTTTAAGAAAGCTTAATAAATTAATTAGATTAGTTTTCCTAAAAAAAATTTCAAACTAGTTGATTTGACTTCTAAACTAACATGTAATTTAATAGGACACAAAATATGTTTTGATAAAATAGTTTGTTTAGCTTCCTTAATCTCTTAAAAAAAGTCTTAATTATATATTATATTTAAGAATGGAAGAAGTAATATATAGCTAAGCTCCATGCCTCTACCAGAACAAAACAATGATGCTTGGATACAGGTCCAGTATTAATTAAATTGGTACTCCTCTGTAATCAATATAATCTTCATCATATTATTCTACCACCTAAACTTAATTATGTGTTCAATTAATAGTTAAGTAATTGTCATTTAATGAATATACATATACTTGATTGCAAGAGCAACTCAGCTTAGTTTATATTTCTCTAACGACAAGATTTGTATGGAAGCATGCACAGAAATTCATCGAAAAAGTTTATTATTTTGAGAGGACCTAAGTTGACCTATGATGGTGATTTAGGGAAGCAGCACATGCTCGTGTATATGCATAACCTTGAAGCTCATGGCCCCAAAATAAAAAGATCTAAACTTACACTAAATATAATTTCCAAAATTTCATTGAAAAGACCATTACCAACAAAACAAAACTACCAAGTATCATAAATCAATTTCCCAAAAAGAAGCAAATTCCATTCTTATGATTAGCTTCTTGTTTTTGGCTGTAACAAAACTTTAGTAGATTCCTGACCCATCAGCTTTGATCTGGACTTTAACTTCCTTTCTGTGCATATGCATGCACATTCTCTAATCATAGCAAATGCCAGAATATAAATATCTTTAATTTGATTTAAATATATGTGATTCAGGATCAAAAAGAAAATAAGTGTTTTATAAACTCAAAAGCAGATCGTTTTCATCGTATTAGAGAGAGAAAGAGAGGGAGAGGGCATCTATTCCATTTGGCGTTAAAACTGTGAGGTTAAGGCCAACAAAAGCACATGAAATGGTTGATAATGTGTAACAAACAGCAAAATGATGTCCGTAAGACAAGCAAAATACACTAATACACAACTATTATGTGATCTCTCTCTCTCTCTATATATATATATATTTATGATTATATAGAGCAATAATTTTAACACTATATGTCACCTTTTGCATCATTTTTTATAGATGTTTACCTACCTTACTTCTCCCATTAGACATCCCTCGCTTAAATATAAATTTGAATTACTAATTTACCCTTTCATACTTATCTCTTTAATATTGATTTCATATATATATATATAAATATATATATATATATATATTCAACTACATATATGTATATGGTGGGATCATTAGCTTTAAAAAGAGCCATTTTCAAACTAAAGAAGCCTGAACTAACACATCCTAATGGTGATAAATATGCACTTATCTCATGAATAATTATTCGGGTCCCACCAAGTCGCCCACTCTCTTGCATTATATCTTGCTTGTTCCATTTGTCATGCCCTTCAATAATTGAGTTCTTGTGATGATAAATCCTTTTTTTTATTGAAACATATTATCTTGACTTCAGGTTCATATTTGCAAATTAAAATTAATTTTTTCAATCATATAGGCACCCTTAGAATCTCATGGCTACACAATAATGTTAATTTTTTCTTTAAGTTCAATCCACTATTTCACATTCTAAGCTTTAAATTTCTATTCATTATTTCCCTTCCGTCCTTCTATATCCTCAAAATAGATGGCTCTAACGGTGTGGATATAAATATTATATTTTTGGTAAATAAAGCCATAAAAAATAATTGGGTCATAAAGTCCACCACGTTGAAGCACGTTGTGGGGTCATTACTATAGTTAATGGAAGTATATATATTCAATTAGTGAAAATATTAAAATAAGCCCACTTTATCCCTTTCTCTTCCACATATATAATCTGGACAATAATTAAATTCGAAATAAAAAAGAGGGAAGAATTAATGAACATAATGACTCAAACTAGTAAATCATTGGCAACAGTCACCTCAAAAATACACATAGAGTACATATAGATGCAAATGGTCCCTAAAAAACCTCAAATAATTGGCAAATCATGAAGAGCCTCACAACATATATTTAGCCATCAAAAAATTCATTCTATTTATTATGTTAGGTTGAGCCTAACTGAATTTGTCTCCAAGTTATTTTCCATTCATAAATGGTCTTTGCCTTTATAAAGTGACCCTCATCTAACTAAATATACTCCTCCGTCGATATAATTCATCATTATCTTTCAATAAACTAATTAAATTAATTTTATTGTTTAATTGATTAAAAAATGTTGCTTAACCAACTACAAAACTCAACGAGTTTATCAAATTATTGATGATCTAACCCACGTGGCTCCATAGCATCCAAAGTTTGCTCAAATCATTAAAAAAAATTATTAGACATAATATCTCAGTTCATATACATGGTATTGTTCACATTTTGATCTTAGGGTTTGCTATGTTACATTTTGATGGTTTTATAGCATTACCTATGGGGAAAGACCTTAATCACTGAGATTGACGGGTTCATTTTGGTGGAATGAGTTTTAACAGTTAAGTACAATCGATGTTTCAGCTTTTGAATCTAACCATGTGTCAATGCGTAAAATCTTTGGGATAGCTGCCCCAACTAAACCAAATAATAATACTTAAAAATACTCAGTCCTAAAATAATAATAAAAAAAAAAAAAAAGCTTGATCCCTGATATTGAAATTCATGATCAAGAGCGTTGAAGATATTCATGTGAGGGGTGATTTAGTAATTTCAGACTCCCCCAACATTCAGCAATTACCAAAGCTGACCTGCAGAGATGGCTGGGCCACAACTTGTTATCAACATCGTCGCTATCTAGCAGGCTGTTCCCACTACAACAGTTAAAATTTCGAAAATACATTTTACTAAAAAAATTTCAAAAAATTCATCTTTCTAATGGGATCGCTGTGTTACTTTCGTTATCAATAGTTTTTACTTTAAATATACTATATATATATATATATATATATATATAATATTATAATCTAACCCTTTCTCTCTCTTTTTTTTATTCTTCCCTTTTTTCAGCACTTACGTAAGACACACATAAGAATAACAAAGTTAGTTCTTTTTAAAAAAAAAAAAACAGAAACGGAAAAGAAAAAAGATTAAAAAAAATGACAGAAGATTCCGTGGCCTAAATAAATTAGTTTAAAGGAACACATAATACACAGAGAAAGAAGAAAGTAGGGTTCAGCTAAATTTAAGCATAATTTTCCAAATTTTATATAATGAAATTGACAGAGAGATGCCACCTAAAAATAAACAAATATATTAATTCACATCCCTCCCCCCCTCTCTCTCCCACTCTCTCCCCACATCCATAGGCATAAATAAAATCCCTGTGAGGAGTATTCACCTTGTTTTCTGATTATTCTTTTCTCTCTTCATCAGCTGTAATTGCTTACACACAACTTCCCTCTCTCTCCATAAGATCCAAGTGTGTTATTAGAGAGACTTGCTCCGGCGAGCCCATGATGGCCACCGTGACGGCGACAGGTGAAGCCGCCGTGGCCTGCGACGGTGGTGCAGAAATAGACATGATGATGGATAGTATTGTTGGTATGGATGCGGCCAATAATTCAGGTGATGATATTCATTTCAAGAGAAGTGGAGGAGGCAACCGGTGGCCTCGTCAAGAAACTTTTGCTTTGTTGAAGATAAGGTCAGATATGGATGCTGTGTTTCGGGATTCCAGTCTTAAAGGTCCACTTTGGGAACAGGTTTCAAGGTATATATATTTTTATATCGCTATATATATAATATAATTGAGCTGAATTGTAAATCATTATTGTTATGTTTGATTTGTTTCTATTTCTATCTTCTCCTCTCTTTTTATTTTTGAACAAGAAACTGTACTGTTCATCACTTCATCCTTCAAGTTCTTGCATGATCTATCTCCTTATTGATTAGGATTTTCAAATCTTTTTGTTTTCTAGCTAAACTCATTTCCAATAATTAATCCCACTCTCTCTTATTACTTTTGATTTCTTACATCTATGCATGTAATTGAAGATGAAATTTAATTTGTCTCAGTACTGGATCTTGTTTATTATTGCTTCTTCTTAATTAATACCTGATTGAATTTAATTAATCATTATGCCTTTCTGTTGAGCTAATTAAGAAGAATAATTGATTTCAGTATATATGTATTATAATTGACACACACACACACACACGAATGAATTATTGTGTATATTATAGTATATGAGAGTTTGTGAGAGCTTACTTGGTTTAGTTTTGTGAAAGTTTAATTTTTTTGTGTGCTGTGTTTCTCCTTGGATTATTCTAACTGCTTATTCATTAATGAGTACTCTTTTAGGTATGAACCACCCCCTTATATATTGGCTATTTAATATCAATATATATATATATATATATCCTGAGAGAAACCAGTAAATGCTGGCTTCAGATTTAGTTTTTCCTTGTTTGAACGAGAGCAGTAATTCTTTTTCCAATAATGGAAAGCACTTTCATCTATTGCCATATATATATCAATTTTGTACGTGTGCAAATATAGGAAAATGGCAGAACTTGGATATAATCGAAGCTCAAAGAAGTGCAAAGAAAAGTTCGAGAACGTGTACAAGTACCACAAGAGAACCAAAGAAAGCCGAAGTGGTAAATCAGAAGGCAAAACCTACAAATTCTTTGATCAACTACAAGCCCTTGAAAATAAATTCACCCTCTCTCCATCAAAACCACCACCTCCTCCACCTCCTACACATCCTCAACCTTCTCTCCAAACATGGCCTAACAACATTAACACTAACAACAACAATAATAATAATGATCCTACTCCTCCCACAACTACTATCTCTTACATCACTACTACTATTCCATCCATTATAAACCCTACTCTCATTTCTCCTCCTCCTCCTCCACCTAATATTGTTGCTGCTGCTGCTACCACAAACAACAACAACAACCCTAGGAATTTGTCAAACAAGAGTCTTTTCTCGTCGATCACCACCACGTCGACCTCATCGTCGACGGCTTCTGACGAGGACATGGAGGAGAAGTACAGGAAGAAGAGAAAGATGAAGGACTATTTCAGGAGGCTAACAAGGCAAGTGCTGGCAAAGCAAGAGGAGATGCAAAAGAGGTTTCTAGAAGCCATAGAGAAGAGAGAACGTGAGAGAGAAGCACAATTAGAAGCTTGGAGAGCCCAAGAAATGGCCAGAATCAATAGAGAACATGACATCCTTGTCCAAGAAAGATCCACCGCCGCAGCCAAAGACGCCGCCGTCATCGCCTTCCTCCAGAAGTTATCAGGCCAGTCAAACCCAGCCCCACCACCTCCACCTCCTCCGGCCCCACCACAACAAAAACAACCTCATGAACAACTCCAATTGATGCCTATTGACAACAAGTTTGAAATGCACAAAGTGATCAACATGAACAATGGCCATGAGAATAATCATAATAATGTTTCTTCTTCTGGTTCTTCTTCAAGGTGGCCCAAGGCAGAAGTGCATGCATTGATAAGGCTGAGGACGAGTATGGATCCGAAGTATCAAGAGAATGGGCCGAAAGGACCATTGTGGGAGGATATATCGTTGGCAATGCAGAGGCTAGGGTATAATAGGAGTTCAAAGAGGTGCAAGGAGAAATGGGAGAACATAAACAAGTACTTCAAGAAAGTGAAGGAGAGTAACAAGCAAAGGCGTGAGGATAGCAAGACTTGTCCTTATTTTCATGAGCTTGAAGCTCTTTACAAAGACAAGAGTACCAAAACCAACAACAACACTACTAATAGTATCGCCTTCGGAGTAGCCGGCGCCGGAGATCATGATGAGATGATGATGGAGCCGTTGATGGTGCAGCCGGAGCAGCAATGGAGGCCGCCGCAGCCGCCGCATGCGGAGGAGAATAATAATGTGAATATGTTTAGGTATGAAGGGAAAGACATGGAGGTTGATGACGATGATGATGATGATGATGATGATGCTGGGGAAGAGGATGATGAAGATAGTATGGAGGAAGAAGAAGGTAATGGAGATGGTTATGAAGTTGCAGGGACGAATAGTAATAAGATTGCTTCAGTGGATACTGTTGAATGAGCCGACAAGATAAGGCGTTTCTGATTGGAGGAGGATAAGTCCTTTTTTTATTCTTTTTTATTTTCTTCTTATTATAGCTAACAATTTTAGCCTTTTATATTGTGATGAGATATATTTAATTTTTCATCTTTCAAAATGAATGAAATTAAAGCTAGTGATTGAGTCCATTTTAAAAAGTTTAGATAAAAAATTGTGGTGCTATATATACACACACATAAATGTAAATTTGATTCGAAAGTTCTCATTTACTAGCTATTTTATCTCAAAAATTTTGTGATTTAAAATTGCTCCAAAAATTTTATAACTTAGTAATATTATCCTACCTGATTGTTAATATATTAAAATTAACAATTAATATTTTGATAGGGTAAAATTACTCCAAAATTTTTTTGAAATAATATTGCTCCTAAACAGGAACTTCTAGAGCATTTTCACACATTAACTCTATTTATTTATTTATTTATTTATTTATCTCAATAAGTCATTCCAAAATAGAAATAAAATCTCTTTTGTCAAGATTAAAACTACACATTTCCATCAAACAATCAAGAAAATTGATTGGACATCAGTGTTATCTTTGTTTTGAGTGAGACTTCGGATAAGTTGAGTAGTTTATCTACAAGGTTCTTTTTGAAAATAAAACTATTCTCCCAAATATAATAGTATTTATTTACAGATCTCAGAACAATAAAATAAATGAAAGTTTGATCAGTCCCCCGCTGTACTTTCCCTTTTTGTTTTTTGGGGGATTGTAAAGCGTCACCCTCATGCATGGTCGCAGCACAGAGCACACAGAAATATCCGTTGATATATATTTATATATATAAAATTTTCGTAATAATTACTAATAAAATTGGTATATTTTATTGTATAAACTTTTACATATGCGTGCATCTAGTTAAAAGCGAAAACAAAAGGGGGAAACCGGCCAAAAAAATAATTCACATCCTTTTAACATCTGTGCTGTGTTTGGATTGACTTATTATTATGAGAAAATAAGTCATTATTTTCAATATAAGTAATTAAAACAGAAAGATCATTTTTTTTTAACTTATTGTTAATTGGACTTATAGCTTATAAGTCAAAATAAGCAAAAAGAGAGAAAAAAAGGAGCTTATGCAGGAAGTATAAGTGCTTATGAAGGTGGAGCTCACAAATTCTGACTTATTTTTCACGACTAATCACAAATAAACTAAACATAAATCTTATTACACAATATGGCTTATGGAAAATAAGTCATTTATAAATAATTTTTTTATAGCTAATCCAAACATAAATCTCATTACACAATCTGACTTATTTTCAATCTGTCTTATATATATGTCACTTTTCTAATCGTTAATCCAAACACACCCCGGTGATTCATTTGGGAGGCGTAAGAGGCTTCAGCGGCGGTAAAGTGATATTAAATGTTTCAGTTAAAAGATCAAAATGTTTAGTAACCACAATCCAAGACATATATGGGAATTTTTTATATGTTTGTACTTATTTCCAACATCAATGTGATTGTTTCCAAGTCTCAAAAATCATGGAATCCAGCATTATATTAAAGTATCTAACATTTCACAACTAGATTTCTAAGACACATATGAGGAATTTCCAAACGTTTGTGCTTCTTTTCAACATCAATATGAGTACTTACAAATCTCAAAAATCATCATGAAATCCAACATTTCACAACTGGATTTCGAAGACACATATGAGATATTTCTAAAATGTTTGTGCTTCTTTTCAACATCAATTTGAGTATTTTAAAGTCTAAAAAATCATGAATCCAATAGTAAAGCATCCAACATTTCACAACTGGATTTTCAAGATATGGTGAATTTCCATAACGTTTGTACTTCTTTCCAACATTAATGTACGTATTCCCAAGTCTAAAAAATAATGGAATTCAACATTAAAGCATCCAACATTTCACAACTGGATTTTCAAAGTACATATGTAGAATTTTCAAGACATATATGGGGAATTTGCAAAACATTTGTGCTTTCAATAAAGACGTTGTAGTGTTTTAGCTGAAATATTTAATTTCACTTTATTCACTTGGGAGCAAAGTAAAGTTTCAAAAAAATTTAGAGGGTATATGAGGTTAATTTGTTATTGTGGAGGTTAATTAACATTTTTCCTACTTTATTTGGGAGATTTACAATCAATTCTAAAATAGAAAATTAATTATTTTTAATCCATTTGAAAATGGAATATGTACATATGCCTCACATGTCATAATTTGTGGGAATTACTTTACTTATTTGAGTCTTATATGAAATTCTCCTTATATTTTTTTATGTAACTCTGAAAATACTGAATTTTTCTTTTAAATTTTTACTCAATGCTCAATTTCTGGGCCGCAGCTTACCTTAGGACAGTAGAAAACCAAGCCGCAGCTCAGAAATTAGGCCGTAGCTCATTTCTGGACAGAGGAAAACTGAGCCGCGGCTCAATCGCATCAGCAAAACGTACAGCTCTATTTTCACACGAAAATTAGGTTTTAAAAGGGGGGGAACGATGGGAGACGGCCATTCTCGATTTTCTGGACATATTTGGAGCAATTTGGGGTGCTAGGGCTTGGGTCTTGAAGAGAAGAAAGCAAGGATTGAGCTTGGAAGAGATTTGGAGCTTTAATTCTTTGGTTTTTCTTCTTCATCTTCCTTTCCTCTTCTCATTTCAGTTATGGTTGCATATTTTCCTTGGATTTGTAGCTTTTTATTGATTATGAGTAGCTAAACTTGTTATCTAAGATTATTTTGAACCCTTGTATGGATTAACTCTTTAATACTCCTCTCCTTTTGTGATTAATGGTATATATGTGTTTATTTTACTCTTTGCTTAATGCTTCTATATGCTTGATCACCATGTAGATGTTTTGTTCATTTGATTGAAGCTTGAGAGAGCTAGGTTAAATGTAGAACTTGGGTGAAATTGTGCAAGAACTTGAAATTTGTTTGATGAATGGATGGTTTTGTTGGTAAGATAGAGATATACTTATTAACCTTGCATAGCCACATTAGGGTTGGAGTTTGGAAATTGGGTTTTATTAATTGTAACAAGAGATTGAGCAATTAATGAAATGAGACATTTGTTCTTGACTTGAGAAAGCTTTTACAAGTATGTTTTGAACCCTAGGCTAATACATGTATAATTATTGAAAGCATTTGTGAGAGGAGGTGATTTAGAGGTTATGAAACACAAAGGGGGATAAATAATCCTAGGCTCCATTTTATTCTTAAAGTCAAAGAATTAATTATAATTATCAACTTCTATTTTTAAAGGCATTTTTCTATTAATTAATTCCCCAACCAAAATTTGCTTTTGCTCAACTTAATTGACTTCACTAAACCTTCTGATTGATCACATTTGTAACAAAATCCTCGTGGAAACGATAATTTCTTATCACTTTATTACTTGGCACGACCTGTGCACTTGCGGTGCGAACACTCCCCATATTTAGTAAATTTTTAGAAATACTTTATTGTATTTGGGGAGTTATCAATTAAAAAATTAAGAGGTTTTGTGGGGATTTGATAAGACATCAATTTGACACATTATTTGGGGATTTCTTTTGAATTATCTTATTTTGAATTAAAACAGGAAAGTTACCAAAAATAAAAAAAATAAGCATATGTCAAAAAAGAAAAAAAAATATTTTAATTTATTTTAATTGTTGTTATTTGATTTAAATTTCCTTTTTTTTTTCTTTTCTTGGCAGCCACCACATGATGGAATTGGAAATAAAAGAGACCTAAATTATAATCAATCATCATCACATGAGGGAGAGCATATGAGGCCACTCTTTATATACTAATTCATTCATCACAAGAGAGTAAGAGCTAATTCTTTCAATTCTATAAACACAGAACACGCATAGGAAATAGAAGGAGGTGGCGCCGCTGAATCATTATCTCCATTCGCACACTATTCACTTTGCTTCTTCACAGGGAGTGTAACACCCCAAATTTTAGAAAATAGAAAATAAGGATTTATTTAAGGTCTTGGGGTGTCATTTAGAAATTAAAAAGCCTTATAAATAAATTTATGATGCCAGGTGTATTTTTAATAATTTTTAAAACTTATTTTATTTATTAATTGAGAAAAAATAGTTGGAAGATGGATTTAAATAAGGGAATATTTAGAACATTGGGGTATTGTTTATTATTTAAAAAGTCTTATAAATAAATTTAGAATTTAAAGTATATCTAGAGAAATCATTTTGGGACAAATTCATATTTATTTGTAAATGTGAATGGTAAATAAAATTGCCATTTAAGAGAAAAATGGAAAAAAGGAAATGAAAAAGACAATATCTGCCCCCTAGTTAAAAATATCTTCAGTTATAAAAGGAAGGGCGAGATAGTACAATACCCATTAAAAATATCACACTCTTATCTTTTTACATATAAGCTCCACGTGTCCCTTCCACTCCCTTCTATTTCTTTCTATTTCATTTCCATTCTCTCTCCCTCCCAAACCTGAAACTCTCTCACTCACCCTCTCTGCTCTCACTCACTCTCTGCTCCCTCTCGTCCTCAACGTACCGCGGCGAGCTCTGGCTTCAACGGCGATTTCCGACGACTGGTAGCTCCGATGACGCATGCAAGGTTGAATCCGAGCTTAGGTGAGCTTCCTTTTCTTATTCCCTACCCTTCTTTTCCCCGATTAAAGCGATTTTGGGAGAAGAAATCGATTTGGATCAGGGGTGTCAAGGCTTGATAAACTCTTGAAATCGAAGCTTAGGCTCCGATTAACCATTCTTGGGAAAGGATTCAAGGGGTAATTGGTGTTTGAGTAGTTTTCCCCAAATTTCTTCTTCTCTTTCACTGTTCCTCTGGCACTGTTCTTGTTTATTCTGGGCAAGAATTTAATGAAATCTCAATTAAAAGATGATGAGGAGTAGGTTCAAGCGTATAGGGTGTCTTGTATGTGTGATTTGCTGAAGTTTGATTTTTGTTGTTGTTCTTCCCCTGTCTTGCTCTGTTGACCGACTCTTGATTCTTCTATGTCCCTGATTTCTAGTTCATCAAGGAGCTTGTTTTGTGATTTTGTTACTAATGATGAGGAAGGAGAAAATGGATTGAAGTGTGGGAATTTCGTTTTTCTTGTCTCTATTTTCTGTTCGGCCAGAGAGTTTAAAATTGCCATGGATGTTTTGTCTTGCTTGGAGACATTAATTGGAAGTTTCCTGCTTATGATTGCTTAATGTAGGTTGTAATTATTCAATTCTCTTCTTATGGGTGCTCTGATTGGTGGGTTTTGCTAAGGAGAAAGAGGAAAAATTATGTTGTTTGGTTGATTGTATTTGGAAGTAAAGCTGTTCAAATTTTCTTTCTTTTCCTAGGTTGTTCTGCCGTGTGATTTTAATGGCAGGGAATGAGGGAATTTGTTGATATTATATGTTAATTGAAATTTTAATATCTGTAATGGAGTATATAGGAATATGATAATTTTATGGGCTAGGAATAAGGAGCAAGACTGTTAGTATGCTCTATTTTAGGATTAGGAAATTGTTGTTAGAACCTAGTTAATTCCATGAATTAAGGTGGAAGATTATGTTTTATAAGAAATGTTGTTTAGGATTAAAACCTTGTGTTTTGTTTATGCCCCTTAATGGATGATGTTTAATCTGTGACTTAGTGGGACTAAAACTTCAATGTAGTAGAATTCTGTGAATTATAGCTAGATGGTGTGGTGGGAGGTGAATGGTGACTTGGAATGAGGTTAATATGGTGTTTTGGTTTGTGTTTGATAGTGAAGAAGATTTTATGATGATGGATTTTCAGATTTTATTGGAGGTAAGAATTATTCTAAGTTATAGTGGGAACGAAATTGATTTTATTTAATTGATCACCAAAGTGGATTTCATGTTATTTGTAGAAGATTTTGGAAATATTTGATTAGGTTATTCTTGTAATTGTGGGAAGAGATACTATGGTTAATTCACTTCTGGTTAGCTTTGTTTGATTGATTATCATGAATTAAAGGGATGAATTGATACTTGATAGTAAGATAGAAGTGTGATGAAGAATGGTGAATAATAGATGAAACAGGAGAAAACGAAGGATAATTATTGAGGCTTTTACTTGAGGATTTAAGGATCAAGGAAAATTTAAAGGGATAAGGGATTAATGGTTCATGTTACCTGATTATGAAAAGTAAAGGAGAAAAGAAAGTTTAAGTATTTTGAATCCCAATTGATTAATTTCAGTTTAGATTCTAATTGAAGCTTGGTATATCTGAATGATATTATGTTGTGGGTGGAAAGATGTTTGAGAGTACTCAAGTTAATATTGAACGCTAGAATATTAATTGATATTGAGCATAGGCTGAAAAGGAGATAAAGGATTGCCATTGATGATTGATAAATAAGAAGGTGAAAGGGATAGGATGTTTATTCTGAAGTCGGAAATTAAATTTATAGACTTAAGTTGATTTGAAGTATTTAAGGAAAAATTCATGTTATGGGTAGGGGTAAATTAATGGACTTAGTTGGCTTGAGGATTATATTTGTAAAGTATTGATTTTAGAAACAGAGGAATAATGTTTAAGGGATTGTTAAATATTATATATTGGTCTAATGAATGCTTTGTAAATATAGTCCAAGTAGGAAAAATTGGTATGTACGATCAAAGCCATAGATCTTTATTAAATTAGGAGTGAAAGTAATTGACAAAGTGATATATTGATTTGAGGTTGAAGTTGGATGCTTATATTTGATCAATTGGGTTTTCAATGGTTGCTTTAGGATAATGAGTTAAAGTTAGGAAGGAGTATAGGAGCCAAGTTTCTCGTATAGCAGATAAGGATCTGTATGGTTTTAGAAACTATGAAGTATTTTATGTTTTGGCTCTGGTTTAGAATAAAATTAAAAATGTTGGCATTTGTAATTAAGTTGTTTAAACAAGGAAATTTCATTTTTTATACTTATGATGTTTAAGAAATGGAATTTGAGGTTTTAAATTGGAATTAAGTATGAAATTAGATTATAAGGTGTGATATAAATTGGGAAAGTGTGTTTTAGGGTCTAAAGGATTTTAAGGGATTTTAGGAGTTAATTGTTATTTTATTTTCTGTTCTAGATTATTTGTATTGGTGATGAGAATTAGTAACTTGTAAGGTAAATTGTTAACTCAAGACTTTGAGTTTCATTAGTGTTTGAAGGTTCAATGGTTATTAATTGAATCTAAATTGATTTAGAAGTTTTATCATGAAGGTTTAGGGATGAATCTAAAAATGAAACCGATCATTTACAGTTTTGAACCTTAGTTATAATTATAGAAGTTACAAGAAGTTGCAAGTTTAGTTTGGAAGTTTAACCTATCGCTCAAGGATTTTCAAAGATTAGGACAAAGCTTTAAGTTGGATTATAAATATGTATTATTGCATTAAATAGGTAATTTGAGAGTTAATTGTTGCTAAGCTAAATTTAAAGATTTGCAAATAAAAATGGGTGTAAGTTTATATTGTTTGATTGAATTATTAATTGATGATATTGTTCTGAAAATGAAATGTGTGATTTATTCTATTTGAAGTGTTGTCTTTAAATACTTAAATGGTGAACTAGATTCCTAAGTCTGAAGTAAGTGGTTGTATGGGTTATCAAGAAATTTGGAAAGTAAATTGGACTAAAAGATAATTGATTAATAGGCAATGTAAGTTTAATTTAAAATGATAAGGATATTCTTATGTTTGTGCAGTGTTGATTGATAATGGTGTGGTTAATTATTTAGCTAGAAATTAAGATTTAATTATATTAGAAATAGAAAGAGTAGAACTATAGGAACGTGAGAGACGTTTAATTATTTTGAATAAGGTTATATATTAATATATTATTTTGGTATTTTAAATATTTATAGGACGGGATAGTGGGGTTGAATCCCCAGAGTACGGTGAAGGGATGGAATACAGTGAAGAGTAAGCTCAGGATACATGTAGCAGTTTATCTCATTACACTAAATTGCATGTATAATTTTGTAATACTTGTTGCATTTAAGATGATATGTCATTTATTCCTCAGTTGGAGTACTTCAGGCTTAGGTGGTTCGCTACCCCTTTGCCAAATCAGTTAGTTATAGCTTTACATGTTATAACAAAAAGTCCTGCAGGTAGAACCTCCACTAGTTAACGAGGATATCGTTATCAGTGGTTGGTAGGTGCTTATGTCACCTAGATTAATAGGGTAAATACTATCGTTACTTGCAAGGGTTTATAAAATGTATACATGACAATGCATGCATAAAAATTACAGTTAATGACATAAACTACATTAAATTGCTGTTTCAAAGAAGTTGGGAGATAATGAGATGGTTGAGATAAGGCACGAGTGCTGGAAGATAATTAGCAGAAGAAATTAAGATTTTAATTCAAAAAGTAAGGATATGCGAGAGTGCCTTACCATGGTAGTTAAGTATTTTGGTAATGTTATTTGTATATGTTGTAAAATTAAATTATTAAATTAATAGTAGAAAGCATAGAAAATAGAATTGTATAAATTTATAAGAGATTTGAATTTCCCAAGCACTATGAATTAAGAAAAGATTCTCTAAGAGGATTAGTGTACTTTTAATTGTTTTATTAATCACTTTATTTCATAAAGATTTGTAAATTATTCCAATTTGTCTGAAAAGCCCATTCTAACCAACAGAAGGTTGGTCTAATGTTTTAAAAGAAAAAATTTTAAATTTTCCGTATTTTTGGGCTTTTGACATTGAAAAGTGGTTATAATTCAATTAAAAATTGCTATAATATAGTAGAAAATTTTAGGTGTTACAGGGAGCATTGGAAAAATCAGCTTTGGGGAGAGAGGGTTCAAACATCTTCTTGAGCAGCAACGCACATGTAGAAAATTTGGGAGGACTAGCTGCACATTGGGCATTGTTCATCGTCACCTTGTAACACCCCAAATTTTAGAAAACGGAAAATAAGAAATTATTTAAGGTTTTGAAATATTACTAAAACATTAAAAAGCATAGAAAAATAAATTTATGATGTTTTAGCCATATTTAATAAATTTAAGGCTTACTTTCTTTAAAAAAATAATAAATAAAAAAAAATAAAGGGAAATAATTAGAAGATAAAATTCAATTTAGAGGAAAGAAATAATAAGAATTTAATTAAGGTCTTAGAAAGGTACTTAGAAATTTAAAAGCCTTATAAATAAATTTATGAGGCCAGGTGTATTTTTAATAATTTTTAAAGTTTATTTTCTTTATTAGTTAAGGAAAAGTAGTTAGGAGATAAATTTAAATAAAGGAATATTTAGAATCTTGGGGTATTGGTTATTAATTAAAAAGTCTTATAAATAAATTTAGAAATTAAAACATATCTAGAGAAATTATTTTGGGGACAGACTTAGGTATATTTCCAAATGATAATGGTAAATAAAATTATGATTTAAGAGAGAAATGGAAAAAGAGAAATGAAAAAGACAATATCTGCCCCTAGTTGGAAAATATCTTCAATGAAAAGAAGGGGCAAAATGGTAAAATACCTATCTAAAATATCTCCTTCCTTCCTTTCTTCACATATACTCCCACGTGCCCTCAGTATCATCACCACTCTCTCTCTCTCTCTCCCTCTCACCGAAATCACTCTGCTCTCTCTCAATCTCCCTCGTCTCCTCCCTCTGTTCTTCGACTCCCAGCGTCGGCCATGGCGGAAATCGACGGCGGCAAGCGACATTGAAGACATACAAAGCTTGGGTGGTTATGGGTGAGTCTTTCCCCTCCGTTTTCCTCTTTCTTCTGGGCCGATTTGAGTGAGTTTGGGGAAGGGTTCAATATGATTTCAGGGGTTTTTTTAATGATTCTAAATTTATAAAAATGATGCTTAGATTTTGATTTTGAGGATTTGGGTTGCGATTTTGAGGAAGGAGTTGGATTTGGTTAAGTTTCTTCAAGAACCCCAACTCGGTTACTGTTCATCCGTCGCATTTTCCTTCGATTTTTGGGGGTTTAATGGTTCAAAGCTTAATTAAACTTTTTTAGAGTAAGATTGATGCTATAAATGAGTCTTGTATGGTTGTTCTTGGTGTCCCCTGTTCTTATTCTGTTCTGGTCGAATCATGTTCCCTCTGTTCCGCCAAGTTTTGTTCCTCTGTGTTGTTGATTCCTGGTGGAGAGAAGATTCGGTTCTTTGATTCGTTTTATGATGAAGGGATAATAATTGTTTGGGGTTGATTGTTGCTGGGAAGTTTGAGTATTGATGTTAATGTGCTCATGATTAAATTGTTCAAGCTTGAAATGGAATTTTGATTTGAATATTTCCTTGCTATGTTTATGTTCAGAATTCACTAGTGTGTCAATTGTGATTTATTGAGTTTAGGATTCAGAGAACTGAAATTGGTGATTTCTGAACTGAATATAGTTAAATAAAGTGGAAGAATATAATCTTGGTTTTATTGAATTCTAAACTGGTTTCTGGTGGTATGATAAATGTTTTAGCTGATTTCTGATGGTAAAATCTAAAAGAAGCTAAGTGAATAGATATAAATTGTATAACATGAACACAGATTTAAATGTGGGTGTATATGTGGCTATGGCTGTGGGTGTGGCTGTGGCTGTGAAACTCTAAACAGATTAAGGGAAACATTTTTAAGGTGATTGAATTGACCTTGGTGTCACAAAGAAGTAAGGTTTGTGTTAATTGAATATACTAAGTTTATTTCCTGCTGGCCTTAAGGGTGACTGAAACATGGCATTGTCTAAGGTTTAGGGAAATTAGTAATGAAATGTTAAAGTTGATGGTTCCAGTTTTAAAAACCTATTCTAATTACAGTGTTGAAATATATTATAAAGATTACTAAAGAAATAATTACCTATGAAGTAAAGTTAAGTGCTTAAATATGATACTTTAGATATTGGTTGGGACAATTTAGTAAAAGTATATATAAAAGATGGAATCTGTTGGAAATTAACTTTCCAAATGGTATTCTTGTAATTGTGACTTTCTAGAATTTAAAAGAGGAAGCTGTGAGAACCATTAGAAGTTATGAAGTAGCGATTTAGCAAAATTAGAGTTTAGGAAATTATTGGATGTTTCTATTATTTTTATTATATTTATTATGATGGAATTCCATGGAAGAATTGACATGATTCATTGTTTTAATATTTCCAACATGTTAAGTAATTATTTCAGGTTTAAAAGAATAGTCTATGTTAAATTAAGTATTACTTGAAGTGCTTTGCTATTGTAGTTCTCATGGAATGTTGAAATTAAGATATAAAATATGGGCAATCCTAGATTTGACAAGAGCTGAACTAAATCTATAATCTTAACAATTGAGAGTGTATTAGTGATTGAGTTTGACTTGGATTCTACTGCATATTGTTTTCAAAATTTGGAAACCATGTATGGACCTTCCAATGAATATTAATTAATGATTGTTTAAACCACTTCAAGCATACATGTCTAAGTTTGGAATGTTATGTGGTATGATTTAGATAAGCATTAGGATTTATTTAAGATAACCTGAAGTGGTTGTTGTAAGTAAATTTCCATTTAATATATATATACATATATATATATATATATATAAATGTGTGGGTAATGGTTGTCTTTCATTATTGATGTTGGTTGATGAACTGTGTGGTAAAACATTAGCATCTGTTCAAATTAATTTGTAGACTTCAAAATGATTAAATTCATTATGGGACTTAAGAAATCCTAATAATCAAGGTTATAAATAAAAGAAAATGAATAACCTGTAAACTAGTACTCTAAGGATTAAAGAAAGGCAAAGCCCCTTAAAAATAACCATTCTTGAGGAAATTATTAGTCAAACATTGAGAATAAGAAACACTAATTGGAATAGATTAGTTAAAAGTGTCATTTAGATCTTAAATGGTCAGGTTAATTATAATAAGTTAAGTTATAGGTAATAATTATTAATGTAAAAAAAAATATATGATCATTAGAGATTTATTTTAAGTCCCTTGAATTTAATTAGATAAAGTAAGTGGTTATATATGTTATTATATGATATGAATTTGATTTAAAATAATTAAAGATACAGTTATGCTTGTGCTTGTTGTTAATTGATTCTTGAAATCTGTACGTGTTTATATCAATTGAATCCTTGGTTCTCTTTATTCATAATAGGAGAATTATATATAAGTTAAGTCATTCTAAATACTGGTATTAAAGTGTATGATTATTTGGAAATGGAAGTAGCCAGTACTTAAGGTTAACAAGGGAAGGGTAGTTATATAGGATCGTGAGAGACGCTGAATAATTATATAAACATAGATATTAATTTATTATTTATATATTGCATGTAAATAGGTCCTGATAGTGGCATAAGTTGAGAAGGTCAGTGGAAAAGAAAGGAGCAGTCTTAGGACTAAGTCCTGGTATTCAGGTAGCAGTTTCATTCAATTTCATCTATCATGTATTAATAATTGCATAGCATGTTTTATAAATTCACAGTAAACTTCAGGGTCGAAAGGTCGCTTTAACCTTGTCAGAAATATTCATGGGATCCGAGTACTCGATGACTAGAGGGCTAGCTACCCCTAGTACAGATTAGATATGACCGAGAGGTTATATTCAGGAGGTTGAGCCTCACAGTAGTGTCTTAAGTGCACTAGCAACAAGGTTAATGTTTACTTGTATGGGATGAGTGCAGGGGCCCACAGAGGGGCAACATCCCTACCCATACAGACATATTTTTCAGTTATACATATTTACTAATTATTATGCATGGTAATGAATGAACTGAACTGCGATAAATTGCTGTTTCAGATAAGCTGGTAGATGGTAAGGTGATTGAGATAAGGCAGGAGTGCTGGAAGAAGATTAGATGAAAGAATTAGAATTATAATTTGAGAAGTAAAAGGTAGTTAAATATTTTGGTAATATTATTTGTATATGTTGTAAAATTAAATTATCAAATTAATAGTAGAAAGTACATGAAATAGAATTGCATAGATGTATTAAGAAATTTAAATTTCCTAAGTGTTATGAATTATGAATAGATACCCTAAGAGGGTTAGTGTATTTTTAATTGTGTTATAAACCACTTTGCTTATAAAAAGTTTTAAATTCTAAGTTGTTTGAAAAGCCCATTCCAACTGCAATAAAGTTGGAACACTGTTTGAAAAGAAAAAGTTTTAAATTTATTCGTATTTTTGGGCTTCTGACATGGAAAAGTTGTTATAATTCAATTAAAATGTTATAGTATAATAGTAAAATTCCAGGTGTTACACACCTCATCAGAGTTTCACTTTCTTCTTCTTTCTTATCGCTATGATTTCATACTCATTTTTAATCTTTGTTGGGATTGATTTGGAACCTATGTGTAGCTAATTTTCTTTTACAACTTAGAGCACTATGAACTTGTTTGTGATTTAGAGATTTTTCCCACTTATTAGTTATGCTTAATTTTAATTCAGTTTATTTAATCTTGCTTTTAATTGTTATTGTTTAGTGACTGGCCACCATTGAACATGTTTAGGCAATTTATGATTGAACTCGACGGAGGGAATTTTAAATAAAACGTGAGATGAAATAATGTGGAATTAGATTTTAATCTAAGAAATTAGATTTAATCTAATTGGTGTCTAGGATAGACATATACCTAGAAGCTCTACATAGTCGAATTAAAGTGTTACCGATATAAATTATACCTAATTAATACGTGTGAGACATTACAAAATTAATCTATGTAAGGGTATAAGTGGACCGACGGGCATTTATAGACACTTAGACTCTAGATTAGCTGTTTAAATTAAGGCATAATTAATTTAGTGGGAATAAAATCTAAGAAGCAAGTAGGGGATTAGTGACTCTAAATTGTTCGTTTGACACTTGAATTTAATCCGTGTTAAAGTTCGTGTTTTTCTTATTAGATCTTAGTCAATTTTCTTTTACTCGATTGAATCTAATTTTGTCTTGCTCAACTTAAACAAAAATAGGAGATTTAATGCCTAGTTATTAATTATCTTAAGTCTCTGTGGGATCGACCTTAATTTTTCATTTTACTATTTTTACGGCCCGTACACTTGCGAAGCTTTATTTAATTTTTGGTAGCATCAATATGTTATAATTTAGTGGTCTAATTTGCTTCCTTAACTTCCACAAAAAAAAACCAACTTAATCTTATAATTAGGATCGAAGGAAGTAACTTATTTGGAGACAATAACTCAAATTATAATTATGCCAGGCTTTAATAACCTAATGACATCAAAATATTCGTTTCAACATTTTTTAAATATGAGGCTGAGTTTTTTTTTTTTGGGATAAAGGCTGTAAGTTTGAATGTCTGTGAATATAGGGTGTGTTTGGATGGACTTCTGGAAAAGTGATTTATATATAAGTCAAACTGAAAATAAGTCAGATTGTGTAATGAGATTTATGTTTGGATTGGCTGTTAAAAATATGACTTATAAGTGACTTATAAGTCATAAGTCATAAGTCATATTGTGTAATGAGATGTATGTTTGGGTTAGTTGTGATTGGATGTGTAAAATAAGTCAGAATTGTGGGGTCCACCTCCGTAAGTGGCTTATAAGTCATAAGTCATAAGTCATAAGTTGAAAAAAAAACTTATACTTATTTTGACTTATAAATTATAATTTACTTATTATTTTTATAAATCCAGACAAACATACTCAAAACAACTTTTCTGAAAATAAGTCCTTATTTATGAAAATAAGGAGGAATAAATCCAGCCAAACAAGCCCGTGGGTGCATGAGTTATGACAGAATTTCTTTAAGGAAATTGAATTCAAGTTATAAGGACCTAAGCCAAAAATAAAAAAGGAGAGGGTGAGAAATTGGGGGAAGGGTGGGTCATATGGCGGCGGAATAAGAGAGAAAGGGAAGAGGTCACATGGGCCAGCAAAGCAGAGCCAAAGTGGAAGTACTTGTTGTCTTCTCCACCAAGATAGCTCCCATGTTCTCTTCTAATTTATGTCACATGCACCTCTTCTTCTTGTTGCCCTCTATTTTTCCTCCTTTTTTACTCATTCTCTAAATTCATTATTCTAAAACATTGATTTAGTACATAGTTTACATTCATAATTGTAGCTATTTTGATATTGTAATTATCATAATTCGTTACCATATGCTAGTAATTAACTAGGCCAGCCAATTAATTAATACTCCTTCTAGTTCTTTATTAATATAAGACATATGATTAATTAATTTGATTATATTAAGAAAATTAGTTGATATGACTTTTTTCTATAACTTTCTATTCATCATATTTCTTAATGTCCTGATTGTCTTCTATGTCTATCTTATTTTATCATTGTTAACGGAGTGTCAATAGGAATAAATTAATAAATATTGACAAATATAAGAAATATCTCTTATATTCAAAATTATGATCAACTCCTTTATTAGCTCTTACATTAAAGACCTAAGGAGCGGTAACTTTGTACAGAAGAGCCCTACCACTCTAGTAAATGGCGGCTCAAGCAGTTTATGAACAAACCCACATTTTAATTTCTGATTAATTATTAAATGGTTATATGATTTTTTTTTTTTTTAGCAAAGGTTATAAGAAGTTAAAGAACATGCATTTCAGTATTCCATTTTTCAAATTTATCATAAATCATGCACCCATTGTATCTTCTATATATAATACTTGAAAAAGGGAGTTAGTGCATTGGATTACATGTCCTGAGATATACTCTTTTACCGCAACACAATACCATTATTAATAGACAGCTAACATGGATCTATATAGTGCCATTTTCGTTGTTTTAATAAGTATTATAAAATCTTTTTATAAACTTGCAATATAAATTGCTGAGTGTTTGGTAATAATATACTTTCTCTGATCCTAAATATAAGACATATTTACTTAATTTGATTATATGAAGGATGTTAGGTAAATTAGTTAAAATCATATGATATTACCGATTCTCCCTAACCATCTACCGTTACCCCCACCATCCCTCTCTTATTTGTTTATTATTGAGGAGCATTCATAAAGATAATTTAGAAAAAAATTGAGAACATTTAGAATGAGATCTTATATTTTAGATCAAATTTACCTATCTAAATAGATTTTATATTTAGGACGGGAGGGAGTAATAGGCTTTTGCTGCACCGCAAAATATTGGTAATAACTCGGCAAAAAAATATTGGTGATAACTCTGGTGGGAATAGTAGACCGCAAGGTAAATCAAAAAAATATATTAGAATTGAATATAAATTTTGTTGCGATGGAGGAAAGGAAGGATGGTATACTATCTCTACATGATATCATAAAGAAAATCATTGATTACTTAAAAGGGCAAGTAATGAGTAACAGAATAAATTACGTTAATATATAAAATTTGAGTAAGTGAGATGCCTCTTTCTTCCTCTGCAACATCACAACTTTACATTACCCATCCACTGTAGGCTCCACAATGAGGAATCTTCCATGTTATCATTCATTTTCATCAAAATCAACCCCTTCTTTTTTGTTAAACAATTTTTTATTTGCTTCTGTTGACTTTTTTTATAAACATTATCAATTATAAATATCGCGCGGCTCTCTCTACATATCATCAACATGTCCATTATGAATCACTTGTTTGCAAGTTGAAGATTTTAATGACCTCACAAACAAGAAATGAAAACGATATAAAGAACATATATTATTGGATAAAACAGATAATTTTTTAAGAGAAAGTTATAGTTGAGGACCACAGGGTACATATTTATACGGAAGAATTTTAAATTTACTAATCACCACCACCATTGCTAGTGCGCTAACCCCTTTTGAATGTGTGTGTATAAAGCTCGCATCGTTTATAGAACTATAAATAATACAACTTTCAGTCATTAGATCCAAAAATGGGCAAATCCAAAATTTAGTTATAAGAAACCATAAAATTAAGCGTGTGCTTAATAAACATAGAATTGGTCAGCTTTGCTACGAGCTATTTATACATATACACACAGACACATGCATGTATGCACCATGTGCACAGATATTCCAAGAGTATTTGCTCAACATGACAGATTCTTTCCGTATATGTATACCAAAATTGGTTGGATGCATTATTGATTGAATTTCATGCTAAAGTACCACACAAAAGTAACATATCCCCATTATTTAAATTAATTAATTTCGTTATATGATCTCTTTGGAATATAGACATATATACACACAAAAAACTAGGTCTTGTTATCACTAAAAGAAACAACATTAGTTAGAGAGGAACATTAATGACATAAAGTTACAAGCGTGATCTTGCAATCCCCACTTACATGAGAGCTTTTATATAACTTACCTATAAGGCCATTGATAAAATCATCATTAATATATAGCAAAAGTTATACTAGCTAGTTTTTTTTTTATACTATACTAGCTAGTATTTATATGTATGTTATGAATATAGTTCAACTTATTTCAAACTTTAGCTGCATTAACTTGGATTTTTTTTACAGGTATTCAATACTAAATATGGCCACTCATTGATTTGTTACATTATGTACGGTATGAAATATCTTTTCTATGGTCATTCAGTGGTAGCTGACACTATTCATAGTCCTAGTATTAGGTAAATAAATAATCGAGTAATTCAATTCTAGACTTTGCAATGAAGATGTCCCTCCTTGGAGTCTTTTTTTATGTAAGGTGGGATTTGAACTCAAATTGCAATGATCTAACCGATCCATTATTAGATTAAGTATATCGGCCACTTGAGTTAAAAGAAAATTGCACTAAATGAGATTCTTGATGTAAATGGTCACTCAAACAAACGAAGATGGGTCAACTCCTTGATCCACTAAAAATGGGCCGCCTCAAGACCAACCCGTTTGAAAGCCCAATATATGAAAAGCCTTCATTTTTAAAAGGTAGCTTGCCTCTGATTCAATCTTTTTTACATCCCCTCCTATTATTTTTCAGTTGAGATTTCTTATACTTGTTTAATTTTGAGATTTTCTTCTTTAGCTTAGCATAAAAGGAGTTGCGTAGCAGAAAAACTGTTTCCATACTAGATATGACAAATATTAATCCACCTTAATCAACCTACATGCTGCAACTAAATCCAATTAAATTAATGATGTCACAAAGTTGGATTAAGTCACTAACCTATTGCTTTATACCATCAAATCTCATCATTATAAAATCTTAAGACAAAAAATTAGCGGACGCGTCATTTTCAACTAAGACAACATACTTTAATTAACATAATCATTCATTTAATTTAATCTGATATTAATAATAAAAACAACCCATTTTGGGGATCACCCAAAGTATTGACCAATTTTGTTGCCCTATCCCTTCAAAATCATCACATTCCTCTGATTAAAGCTTTGAAATCACACGCCATTAGTAGACAAAACCATGATCTTGTTGTGACCTTTTTGAGAGATTACTTAGTGATTAATTAAACATAATTGCGAAAGCTAATGACAAGGACGTCACTGCCTTTTTATTTAGTGTTTTATGTGAATATCATATTCATTCTGCCAAACAGAAGCTCCACAGTAGCCTTCGGAATATGCATATATGGTCCCTATAGCTGTTGTTCATCATGGCTAAATTGGACCACATCTATCTATCTTAGATAGGATTTCACACACACACACACACAAAAGGAGAAAAAAACATTTTTGTCAGACTTTTCGATAAAATATAACATAAAATTATATTTATAGAATATGCATTAAATTGCAGGTGTAGCATGTTCCTATGAATTTTAATAATTATTTGCATGTAATCTAAAATTTAAGGAGGAGATATTAATTATTTATTTATAACTCACAACTTAAGAGAATTACTATGAAAATAGTTTAAAATTTAATCTAATATATTATCATTCACATATCACGTTTTGTTAGTGAAATAATGCATTAATCATTAGTTAAAAGGATCATGGACATAGATTTAAAAATTTAGGAAAATTCATTGTCAACTTTTAATTTTTGCGCATGACCCAATTTTCTAAAAAAAAAATTTGTGCAATACTTCTTTATGTCCTTATTAAATGTTTAATTTACCATATATTAACCGATGCTTGAAAGAGATCTTTAGGTAAAAGAGCATCTGATTTGGGAATGATGCTGCATTCTCAATGTTCTTGAATTTGTTTTTTATTTACATATAAAATGTATTTGTGTCAAACTCAAAGGCAGGCACGCGCATGCATATTTATTACATTTTGGTCAACAGCTTCATAGATTAGTACATGTAAATATTATTAGGGAGAATTGCATATAAGTCCCAAGCAAGAGAATTAATTTCATATAGGTCCTAAGGAGTTGTTAATGATAACTATTAACAGCTGCAATAGCCTTGGTTAACAAGTGAAGGAGTTGTCAATGGACCTGTCTGAAATTAATTCTCTTGCTTGGGACCTAGGTGCAATTGTCCCATATTATTATTGTATGAATAGCTGCATCTTCTTTCAAAAAAGATTGATAGTTGAACTTTTAATGCATGGAAAAATAATCATAATTAATAACAATAGGATAAGTTAATTAGCCTAATTGATGGAAATTAAATACTAGCAAATATCACTTTCTCCCAACTACAAAATGCCTCAAGAATCTCTAGTGGGCAACATGCCAAGTGTTGATTTTGACTTTCTTCTAAAAGTGATGCTTAACCCATCTTCTTGGAACCACTCAAATTTCCCTTGACAATGTTCTTAAGGAAACCAAATGTTTGTAGCACAGCACCTAAATGGTGGTCTCTTCATTATTTGAAAATTATAATACATGCCTTTGACCTTAGGTTAGGGTCATTGTCATGAAAATATAAAGTACACAACTTCTCTGTGTTTGTGTGTGAGAGAAGGGGAGAGAAGTTAACACAAAATCCAAGAGAGAAAATAGGCTAAGGAAAAAATGAGCACTCATGCTCCGTTTGTTTTTTATTATTTATTTTTTGTTGAAAAAAAAAATGTCTTTATATATTGTTCAGAAAAGTTTAAGACAACATTTTTGACCAAAACGTTCAAGACAAACGTAAATCACAGTAGTTTTTTCAATCATACTATTATGGAGCATGACAGACAATTATGGAGAGAATTAGTTGATGAAATCAATTAAGTGTGAGCTAGAGATGATCTATAGAAAGATCAACAATATATACTAACAATGTTAAAAGAGTAGGATGATCAAAGCTTGGGACGAGCTAGAGATCTATAGAAAGCAAGCACAGGACTGATCAGCAACAATATAAAGAATAATAAGTTAATTAAACAGTCATATTTTGTGGCATTAATTCAAAACCAATACTCTTCATCTGTCCTAAAATATAAGATTCAAATAACTGACTTATATTTATTAAAAAAACTACTAAAATTGGTTAAAAGCAATAATTATATTAGATGTATATGATTTGTTTTTCAGATATGCCCTTCTTAATGAATGTGAAAGAGAATTTATGGGGGAAAAATGAGAGAGAATAATATAACAAATAAGATATAATAAATATGAAATGGAATGCTTGAAAAAAGATAAACAATGGGTAAAATTAAAAAAAATGCAATTAATATTTGAACAAATCTAAAATAAAGTTCATATTCTGTGACACACTTTCACCGAAGTAAAACCTCTATTTTAGGACGGGGGGAGTAGTTTATACATGTTAAGGGTTGGCTTAACTCTACGGAAAGAGTTAGTCCATTGTAATGTGATGAAATGGTATTTGAATTCATGTTGAGAGATTTATATTTAATTAGTGTCGGACAGCAATTCAAATAAAATTATATATACATGTGGGGATGTGCCTATAAAAAATATTATGTAATGTATATATTGTTCTTTTTTTTTCATTACTCGCATTTATGTTTGTTTGTGCAATACCTTCGAGTTTAGTACGTATTGCGATTTTCACGTTCTATGTTTGTTTTCCATTATATCTTTCAACATGTTGTGGTAGAAATAAGTGAAAAGTTGGAAACGCCATAATCATGTGATAGAGAAAAACCACACTACTCAATAATAACACACCGATCACTCCTCAACTACACCATATGTCCATATGCATGTAAAAGCGAGACAGATACAAATTAATATTTGAAAAAAAAAAAAAAGTTGCATTGGTTGATTGATCTGACCAATCAATATCATGACAATTTCTTTTAGATTGATCTCACAAGGCCATATGGGAGATCGGTAGTTTTGGCAGATTAAAGGGAATAAGGAATCCCTACATGTTTAAATTACATATGGACCAAACCCGTGGATTAATTTTTTTAAAAAAAAAAAAACTGAATTCAGCACTATAGCTAGAATAATAAACCTGCTTTTTCTTATGGTCCTATACAGACACCCTGATGGAGAAAATCAATATCGTTATTGGCATATATTTCAAATAAAAAATATAATAAAGTTATACTATTCACAAAGTAAGAATATGATGCATCTCAATTTTCAAACCCTCCTATATGATGCATAGGAACCGACTTGATTTTGTCAATATAAGCGACAATTAATATTTTTGTCTCCTTTATCCATACAAATAACTTTCTTTTGCTAACACCTTCATATATCAACTACAATAACTATATGTTATATAAACAAAACTAATGGTATGCATATGCTCATACGCTCATTATATGTGAATTTAAATACTTAAGATAGAATTTGACCATGTGTAAATTCTGGAGAATGAGCTCAAGTTGAGAAGATCTACCCATGAACATTGGAACTCCTTAAGTTCAATAACATGATTTAGAAATTTTTCCTTTTTCCACATAAAGCATGATGTCCACAGATTTGAGCAAATATATTTTGTTAATTTCATAAAGTCGTAAACTCTAATGTAAACACTAAAGTCGAATTCCTGATCGAGCCCTAAAATTTCAAACTCTAAGATCCAAAATGGAAATCCTAACAACTCACCATCACATGCATGTTGAATGATCAAGTAGTCCCCAAAAAAGTGGCATATATTTGATTGTTGGGATAAGTGCTGAACCTTCAAAAATAAGATTGTGATTGAAATATTCATCAAGAAGCACATTCCATGCATGCTCGTTGGGACCATCTAAATTTAAACCATCTAAACTAAATTTGAATTGCTCAAATCTCATCACAACATTGAACATTATTTTTGTTGCTCATTGTTTAGTCCCTATCACTATATATGAGCATCCAATAAAAATCCTCCAAACTATATTAACGTAAAGAACACATGAAAGGAGAGGGTTCAAGTATCGGAATTAGTGTAAAAAAAGGAAATAAACTTAGATATTGAAGTGATGATTAGGAGGAAGGTTCAACGAGGAAAGCTAAGGAAGGAGCCAAGAGAAGTATGATTAGATGAGAGAAGCGCATGATGATTGATGAGTGGGCACACAGCGCTTGCACAGAGAGAGAGAGAGAGAGAGAGAGAGAGCCATATGGTTAGGTTCTTTTCATTGAGGTTACGCTCAACTCACAAGATTCCTCCACGTGGACCCCACTCTCCACGTGGGCTGTTGCCATGTTCTCCCCTCTTGTCCTCTCATTTCACTATACTTTTTATTTTTTAAAAGGAATTAATGAAATTATTAGTTATATTTTTTAACTATATTTAATTTTTCTCTTGATTATTTGTCCGTTTCATGATTCATTACGCCATTGTATTATCCCGTCCAGAAGAAAAATCTCCACATTAATGGTATTAATAATAGTAATAATGCGTTTCCCCAGCCATATTTGCCAATTACAAAATGGAAACCCTCTTGTGTACAGCAAGTTAATATCTGAACCTGGCCCTACCACATGATCATTGGGGTCATCTGTCTCATATGCACAATAAAATTTAAAAAATAATCAATACTATGTATTTTCATAGTTAAATTAGAACATCAAATTTCATCCCCATGCACAATATTATGACAAACGATATTTTTCTATTATTAACAATTAAATTGATGGACTTTATAGGTCTTTATGTCCTCTAATTTTTAAGGCGTTTCCCTTTTTAACAATTTTTAATTTTATTCAGTTATATGGAAAAAATTGAAAAAAGAAGGAATATTCTCTTGGTTAAGTGACACTGTTAGCTCATATTGGTTCTTTCATTCATATGCATGTTTTAATTTCATTCAAAAAAATAAAATTCATATACAGACAAATAATTATGCCTAATCTAAATAGTTAAAACAAATAAATGTTAGAAAAAACCAGTTAAATCAAATATTTGAAGATGAGAAAAGTTTTAAAGGGGAAAAGAAAGAAAGAAAGGACCCAAAAAATTAACCATTTCCCCATTTACACCAACATATATGACTATATGGTTTTTTTTAAAAAAAAAAAAGCACAAAAAAAAAAATATCCTCATTATTCATTATTGTGAAAACTGAAAATCTTAACATTTTCATTGTTGCCTCAAATTATTTATTTCGCCCCAAAAAAAATAAATAAATTTGTAAAATCAAAAACATATGGATCATCATCATCATCATCCATGATTGACTATAGGCTGCAAGAGAGCACCACCAAAGTACCAATAACTCTTCCCCACCTCCATGCCCATGTGTCATTCTCCCCTACCCACCTCCTCCTCCTCCTCCTCCGCCGTATCCTCCGCCGCACTCCGACAACCCTTCCGAAATCTCACTGACCCCACACCTCATTGCTTCACCATTCCTTTTGGCCCTTTCTTCCTTTTCTCTCTTTTTCTCTCACTCACTCAGAAGCACCCACTGATGTAGCTGGCTTGCTTGCCACTATCTCATAAGCACCACTTCCTCCATCATCATCATCCTCATCATCATCATCTTCTCCTTCATCCTCCTCCTCTCTATCTTTCTCTTCCTCTTCATCTTCCTCCATCATCACCGGCGGCGGCAGCTGCCGTGTATCTTGCTGCTGCGGCGGCCACTGCTGCTCCGGCCGCACCATCAGCGGCGTCGACATCATGCTCTCCGGCGGCGGAATTTGCGGCGGTTGTTGCTGTGGCGGCGGAGCTGATGACTGCATTCTGAAACTCTTCTCCCTATATAGAGCATCAAGCTGGTGGAAGTAGGGGCATGTCTTGGAGTCTTCTGGTCTCCTCTTGTTGCTTTCTTTGACCTTCTTGAAGTACTTGTTGATGTTCTCCCATTTCTCCTTGCATCTCTTGGAGCTCCTGTTATATCCCAACCTCCTCATTGCCCCTGATATCTCCTCCCATAATGGCCCCTTTGGCCCATTCTCCTGATACTTCATCTCCAAGTCTGTCCTCAACTTTATCAGCGTCTCCACCTCCACCTTCGGCCACCGTGACGAAGATGCCCCCGCCGGCGTCCCTGCCGCCACCATCATGCTACTGTTATTATCCCCATTGTCAGTCTTCCCCACAATTTCCATGCTCGTTACCAAAGCCTGAGCCTGAGCCTGAGCCTGAGCCGGTGGGGTAGAGAGAATGGGATTCGGTTGTTGCACCGTCACGGGTTGCGGTGCAATTACTGGTGCTGGTGCTGGTGCCGGAGCCAACGTCGGAGGAATGGGGATGTTATTTGTTGTTGTTGTTTGTGGTGGTGGTTGTGGTGGTGGTGATTGGGCTAGATTTTGTTGTTCGGCGATTTTTTGGAGGAAGGCCATGACGGCGGCGTCTTTGGCGGCGGCGATGGATCTTTCTTGGGTTAAGATTTCTCGCTCCTTGTTGATTCTGGCCATCTCCTGCATTCTCCATGATTCCTCTCTTACCATCCTCTCATGCTCACGTTTCTCTATGGCTTCTAGGAACCTCTTCTGAAGCTCCTCCTGCTTCTCTATCACCTCCTTCATCAGCCTCTCAAAGAAGTCCCTCCACTTCCTCTTCCTCCTCCGTCTCGCCTCTATCGTCTCGTCTGACGATGTCGACGACGAGCTCGAATTCGACAGCAGATCCGCCGGGATGCTCGCGAATGATTGCATATTAAACGTAGGGTTTGTTGGCATAGCCAATGGAGGAGGAGGAACCGAAAAACTAGTGGGATTTACAGTTGTAGTAGTGGTAGCAGTGTTCATTGATGGAACAGTGCTGGCTGCTGCATTCATAAGAGGAGGCAAGGGCTGCGATGATGGCGTTACTTGCTGCGCCGCCATGAGTGGCGGCGGAGGAGGGTGGTGGGTGGTGGGTATGACGGAGACGGGTGGTGCGGGTAAAGGAGGGGTGGAATTGTTATTAGAGGAAGAGGATTGAATGAATAAATTAGGATTGGTGTTTTGATGATGATGTTGTTGTTGTTGGTGGTGGTGGTGATGATCGAGAGCTTCTAGTTGATCGAAGAAACGGTATGTTTTGCCGTATGGTTTCCCGGTTCTTCCATCTTTGGTTCGCTTGTGGTACTTGTAAACGTTCTCGAATTTCTCCTTGCATTTCTTTGCACTTCTTTGATATCCAAGCTCTCCTAGCTTCCTGTCATATATATATCATCATCAACAACAACAACAACACATAACCAAACAAAACAATATATATATATACCTTCTGCCTTTTATCGATTATATCTCTTCTCGTGAAATAATATAACAGGCATACATTGGAAGCACAAGGTTGAAAAAACAAATTAAAAGAATTGAAGGTGGTGTGGTGGGGGAGAGAATTAATTCAAGTACCAAAGAATATCGTGAAATGAAAGGCGCGAGATAAGAAAGAGAATATGTGTGTGTGTGTAACAGCCCGTCAATTGATGCAGCAAGCAGAAATGGTTTGCCATGGAAAACACATGACCCCCCCCCCCCCCCAATTATACTGTGAGAGACCGGATAATAATAATCTAACAATATAAATTGCTTAATTTTCCGTATTACTGTGGGGAAACTTAAGGAAATCCGTGTTTGGGGAGAACTCTATTCCAGTCGGTAATACAATTACTTACATGGGAAATTCAGCATGAATCAATATATATCAGTGATAATGCCAGAAAAGCGAAATTAATAATAATCATGAATGATGTGTTCTTCTTTCCCGAAATCTCAAAACAGAAAGCGTGTGTGAGAAAAGGGGGAGATTGAAAGAGGGAAACAAATGCAAAAGGTGATGTAAAAAAAAGCCTTGAAACTGACAGAGAGAGACAGAAATATAAAAAAAAAAAAAAAAAAGTATAAACGAAATTGAAGCAGCGAAAAAAGAAGAATAACTGGAATTTTTTCTCCCTCCCTCAGATCTCAACCCAATGAACAGAATTCCTCCAGATAGATTAACCATGGTATGTATGAATGAATGAATGAATGAATTATCATTTAATTGTTGAATTGATTAATTACCTGGAAACCTCATCCCACAAGGGACCCTTAACATTGGCATCTCGAAAAGCAACATCCATATCAGACCGTATCTTCAACAGCGCTAGAGTCTCCTGGCGGGGCCACCGGTTTCCCCCGAAGCTCCCGCCGCCTCCGCCGCCGCCTTCTTCCCCAGAATTCGATCCACCACCGCCGCTACCAGCCGCCGCAGCCGCAGACTCACCACCGTCAACTCCACCTCCCGCAGCCCCCGCCGCCACATCATCGCCTGAGCTAGTAGCTCCGCCGCCTCCTAACGCCGTTGAGTCCCCCAGCATAGGACTCTTATTATTAGTATTACTATTACTCTCTCTTTAATTCTTCTTCTCTCTCTCTCTAGCTAGAGAGAAAGCAGCAAATATTACAGTATCTCTCTCTCTCTCTCTATCTCTGTCTCTGTGCTCAGTAGAGTTCTCTCGCATGGAGGAAAAAATTAAAATTATAAATCCGCGAAAAACAGAGAAAGCGAGGAGCTGAGAAAAAAATAATGAGGGAGAAGAAAGAAGAAAGAAAGAAAAGGGTGGTGGTGAATTTCTTGGATGGTTTTTATTTATGACAGAGCCCACTATTTAATTTTTTTTTTTTTTTTTTTTGGTGGGATCTGCTTGTCAATCTCAAGAACACTTTTTTTATTTAGGATGTGTGATAAATATTTATTTGTTTTCCCGTTCCGTGGAATCTTCAGTCTTTTAGTTTAATTAACCTGGGTTTTCTCACTGTAATAATAAAAAGTGGCACAGAAAGATATATGTACAGATATTTATTGATTTCTTTATTGTTTTTTTATTTCGTGCCCCAATAATTCAGTTAATTTAAATAAAATGATTTTTTTTTTGTTTATTAATTTAGCCACAGAGATTTTTTAACACCTGCACAAACAGACGATCCTGATAATAAGTTGGTTTTTGTCTGTCCAGCTATATTTAGTTAAAAGCCGGCCCATGTAGGTCAGCCTTACTTTTCTTTTTTTCCCTCATTTTTAAATTTCTTCCATGTTTCAAACACTTTCGGTACTCTTTGTTTTATTTTCCCCATAATTTCATATGTATCATTAATAATATCGAATGCCGTAATTAAGCATTAAAAGATTATATACATTTTTTAAATAATTAAAAAAAGTTAGAGTATATGTATACATATTTATTAATTTTGGAATTTAAATTGATTTGAAAAGGTTGCTTGAGGAATTTTGGATTTCAGTGGCGGTTGTGGAGCAAGGAAATGACGGAAATGGCCCTAACATGGTTCCAGCATTGCCCTTTAATCATTGAAGCCAAATCATGGTATATTTTATTTACATCCACGGGGCTCCTGATCTGGGTTTGTCTCTCTGGTGTCTTATTTTATTTCCTGTGAAATTACCAATATACTCCTGGTTTAACAAAGTTTTTACTGATTATAATTCTTAAAAAATAAAAAATAAAAAAGAGGTGTGGTTTTCAATTTTCAACTTGATGGGTGAACTGTAGTACTCTACATACATGTGCAGGTGTGGCCACTTTGGGTCCTACACTGACCGTGACACTATCAACTCAACTTTCACAAGCTGCTTTTAGTTATATTATAACTTTTTTACTATAATTATCTTCTTCCCATTTTAGTTATTGTAAATTCCTTTTTTGTGTATGATAATTTTTTGGAAAACAAATAGGAGCACATGAAAATTATAATAATTTGATAATCCATAATTGCGTGTGATACTACAGAAGATATCCATGAAAGACACATTTACCAGCCCTTTATACAGCTTCGTTGAATTAATGGAACAAGTGGGTCGAATTATCATTTACACATATTTTCAAATTAATTTACAATTTCATGTCAACTTCCAAATTGGACCACACCACACTGGTTGGGACAATTTTAGATAAGCCATACTGATATATACTTGAGATATTTATTTTAACTGGGTTCACACTATTATAATAATAGGCTATTAATTTATCATACCAATATTTGTGTTAAACATGTTGTTTGGTGATTTGTGATGTATTAATTGAAAGTATTGAAAATGATTTTTCATTTGTGTTTTTTCAGTGGGAACCACTGTGGAAAAACCTAGTTAGATGTAGGTCATGTTATTATTATTAGGGCAAGCCATTTATGAAACAGAAGTAAATGGTGGCCATATTCTGTTGAATTTGTGACCTACCCTAATAAATGGCATCAATATTTTGATGGCTGTAATTGTGCCAAGATCCCAACTTATGCATTTCATAAATTTTTGAAAAATCATTGTTATTTTTATGAAAAACAAATTAATTAATAAAAAATACTTGGGACCATATAGTGCTAGCTAGCCAGCCAAATTGGCGGTGGTCTGATTTATTGGATATTAATTTTCCATATTTATATTGCTTATCAAAGCCGCTGGCTCCTTCCCATACTACATATACCAATTATTATTATGTGTGTTATTAAATATATTTATATATATATATATATATATATATATATATCCCTGTGATATTTTATTCTAACGTTCCATTTCTATTTCAAATTTTAAATTCGAAAACCTCCCTCTCCCATCCGTGCACGTCCCACTTGAAAATGACCTGCCTTATGGAGTTATGGGTAATAATTCGATAGTTCTCCTGTTCGGTTTAATATTTCTCCGCGAGTATTTGATCTTATTAGGGTGATCTGGCTTATAAAAATGTTGTATATTTATAGCTTGAACATGAGGTCACTGGTTAAATTCAAATAACCTACAATTAATCGAGCAACACGATTAATAAGTGTCAACCTTCTTCTTCTTCTTGTTTTTTTTTTTTTTTTTTTGTGTGATGAGAAGAGTCAACTTATTAATCATACAAAATTAGGGAATTACACGTAATAATAGTCCAAGCCAAATATAATTAGTGTCCTCCTACTTAAAATAATTATGTTGAAGGTGATGTTGCGCACTAAATTTGATCAAATTTCTTAACAAAAATTTAAATAAATGCCCGTCATGTTATGACGTGCTATAACCTTCTTTGTTAGATTGAACTGTTACGTTATTGGTATTATGTCTAATACGAAATTTATTTATTTTTCTTCTCTTTCCAACAATTTGTTTGTCCTTTATTCTAGAATAACGTCTTGCTCACATTAAAATGTTGAATATTGGGATAGGCTTTATCATGATTTTCCCTTCATCATTTTCTATTATTTGTGGAGAAATATCTTTTTTTTTCTCATTTCTTGTTTTCTATTAAATTTGATAGTGTATGAGATTATATGTCGTTTTGGATTCAAACCAAGATGTCTTGTTTAGGAAACATTAATATACCAGACAAGATGTTTAAAAGAAAAACTAATAATTAAAGCAAAATAACAAAATAAAAGTGTTGCGTGGAAGTATTGATTGCAAATATATGTTTGGTTGTGCTTTTCGATAAATCATGCTTTATAAATTCTCTTTTTGTGTTGGGGACTTTTTTACATCTACTCCTCTAATTTTAGATTATTTTATTTTATTTTTTTACACTTTTAAACCGTATATATAATATTAAAAAATATACTGAAAATATTAAAAATTGGTAAAAAAAATTTAAAACAAATGATATATGAGGTTCAATTTTAAAAATAACAATACTTGATATAAAAATCATCTTTTGAGACTAAAATGATATAGTTAAAAGAAAATAAATTTTTTTTATAAAATCAAGGACTAAGACTACATCATTAGTAAATTAATCAATTACTAAAATTATATAAAAATTTGACCCAGACACAAAATTTGAATGTAAAATCAAATAGAAAAAAAGAATTTACACGTTTCAAGAGAAAACAAAAATAAATTACACATAAGTTTTAAAAGTTTCTAGAATCCAAATAATGGTTTGAAAGTTGAAACTAACTTGTTTATCATAATGTAAGGTAAGACTAAAAAAATCCTATTTAAAGGAGTTTTGATTGTTTAAGTGCAAGATTCCGAATTTGAATTCCATAATGTGAACATAAAAAACATATTTGATAGATTTAATTTACACTTAATTGAAACCCATAATACTTTAATAAGACCTAATTAATCAGATAGTTTTATAATAAAACTCAATTTAAACATATCATAATTGTTTATCTCAGAAAAATTATGGTATTAAAATATTCGTGATTTCAACGAAACAAATAATATTTTTTATAACAGTTCTTTTAACTTCGGGAAAAAAATATGGAGAGGAGTATATCATTTTTTTGGACCGAAAGATCAATACATGAAAATTATTCGAAGTCAATGATTGAAACGGGGAAGAATTGGGAAATGCAAGGACATGAAGGATGCAATACCGTATAGGACCCACTCAATTAATATCCCATTTAATGCAAAAATCATCGAGGATTAACTTTTACTCGGACACCTACACCATAATTAGATGTCCAAATTAAAGATTAGAAAGTACAATTGGGAATTATTTTGGAAGGGTATTTTGGTCATGGTGAATGATGCAAATTAAAAGATATGGTCCCGGGGGTACTATGGTAATTTGAAAAGAGGTGGACATGTAAGTTAAGTTGACATCAATGGGAAACGGGCATTCCCCTCCTTTTCTTCTACTTTGGACAATGGTGAGTGAATGATAATAATTGATTTTACTGAAAAGATATTTTATTTTTTTAAGACCAGAATAAATTAGTATTTTTATTTGAATTACATTCATTTTGGTACATTAATTGTTTGAATTCTATAATGCATAAATTATATACTAGCTGATAAATCACACAAATAATAATAAATTATGTATTTGATGCTATTATTACATGTTCGCAAATGGTATTGATTTTTAAATGATCCAATTGTGTTGAGTGAATTATATTCACCAAAACATATTTGGTAATAAAAAAAACTCACAAACATATAGTTTTCAAAACATTTTATTTATAAATTTAAAGATTTAAATAACAAGAGAAACCAAATTCTTTGTTATTAGGGAATTGAAGATTGATGTTGACAAAAGTATTTCTGTTTTATTCGGATAAACTCAAAACCAATAAACCATACTTAGCTTCTCCATTTTGATACGTTTTTTTCAAAAAAGTAAAATAAATTAAAATTTTAGAATATTCAATTAATGATTGAGTCAAAATAAAATCTTTAAGAGTTTTTTTTACTAAATTATTAATTAAGCTAACTCATGATATTATTTCTTTTAAAATTTTCAATAAGCACAGTAAGATGAGGATACACAAATTAATTTTTTTACAATATGCAATAATTATATAAAATTACAGTTTACAACCTACACTAATCTCAAATGTTACCAAGCTTCAATTAATTGGGTGTTTAGCATTGATTTGTGGAAATAATCACAAGTGTCTATAATCTTTAACAAAAGAGAAGAAATCATGTGAAAGGCACTTGCCTTGAGATAAATGATCACGAAACGAGGGCCACAAGGTTTAATTTGGTAAAACAAAAACTAACCTCCTAATTTTTCATCAACGATCATTTTATTTGCATTAAAAATTTTAATCACATATAATTACATTTGATGATCTATTACTGTGAGCTTCATCACATCAGAATTCTTTATATTAACGATATCAAATTGTATTTTGATAAAAGGCTTGTTTTGGCAATATGATCAGATCGTGAAGCCCAGATGTATTATCTTAATTTTTTTTTTATCTGAAGGAGCTGTTTTAGGTTCAGAAAAGCAATATGGCAGAAACAAAATTATTATTATTCGGTGATGAAGAGTTTTGTGAAGACACAAAGACACATGCATATGTCTGTTTATAATAGTATAGTTAAATTTGCCACTGTACAGTTGCATCATCTTTTTGTTTGATGAACATGTGGGGATGGAATATGGGATTGGCTAATATTAATTGTGAATAAAACTAAAGATAGGAGCTCATCATGTACAAATAAAGTTGGCATCTCATCATAACATTTCCCATACCTTTTCTAGTTTTCCACTCTTTAATTCCTTCTTTTGTTTTTTGACCTCTTAAAATAACTTTATACATATACCCCATTTGAGTTTTATTGAAGCTAAATTGTCGGCTTGTTTTTATATAAATTATAAAATTTTGAAATGAGTTATATTATTCATAATTTATCAAGTGGATGAATTTTCTACGTAGTATATGTTATATATATATATATATATATATGAGCAAATTATATTAGGCAAGATCTTCTTGCATTTCCAATGTTTTTACATAAACATCCTCTAAAAATGTATTAATAGATTGATGGAAATTCAACATTTTAAAAAAATTATTCACCTCACCAAAATTTTTTTTCATATATATATATATGTGTGTACTGTGTATCTTCAAGACTACATTATTACTGGTATTGCAAAGCATCAAATTAATATAAATTTCTCATTAAAATTACTTTATTTTATATTTGTACCATATCATATTCGAGCAATCTCCAATCCTATTAGAGATATATCCCTAAAAGTCGTTGTCTACATTCATATGACTCAAAATATGAACATTTCATGTTTAAGCAATGAAAACACCTTCCGTTCCTGATCATGGTTAATTAAAATTACTTGGTTTATATTGCAAAGCATCAAATTAAATTTTACTAGTGTATGTATATGTCTCTTTGCTTTACTGGCAAAGAGTCTCTCTCTCTCTCTCTCTTGCTGGATAAAAGGACATGTTCCTTGTGGAAGAGCTTAATTAGCTGTAGAGAGAGAAAGTTGTGGGAGAAGATGCCCTTCCCACTATGCCCACTCTTTTAGTATTTTACACATCCCATACCTCCCATACCCTCACATCTGTAATTTCCTTCCCTCTAAAACACACCCACCGTACCCTCTCACTTATATTTCATCATTTAAAAATCAGAATTAATCAATAAATCAATCAACCAGTTTGCATGACCTAGCTATATCATCTGCAGTACAATTATACTGACACATAGATTCACACACACACACACACACTTTGATTCTAATGATCGAATACCGCAACGGTATAAGTATAGGTTCCATAAAAGTGGTGATGGAACAGGTTGACTCGATTCATTATGTTAAAGCATAAAATGTTGAAAAGCTTAGCAGCAAAGCAAAACGAAACAGTGATGAGAAGAAAAGTAAAAGAAAACAAAGTTTCAATCAATGTACACTGGTCTCTTTCTTGAATTCAGAGAAGCACCCACACACACACACACAAACAAAGCCCTAGCTTAGCTAGTTATTAGTTCAATATTTATACATAAATCAGTGATCTGTGTTCATGTTCTAAAAAGTCATTGTAGGCGCTGAAAGTAGATATAGGAAAGAAACAACATGAGATCTCATCATGATCCCCCACTTTTTCATTGCAATAGTGGACTATTATATATTGAGATGATAGTAATTAATTATATTGGAGGTAATTAAATAACTTCACGTGTTGGGATAAACTATGAAAACTCATTAAATTAATTAAGGGTTCTTATAGTCGAATCAAATTTTGGTTTTGCTCCATTTAATTATAAATAGTTGGTTTTGGTCTATATTTGTTTTATAACAATTTGGTTTGAATTTAACGACTGCTCCTCATATCTTTAACGGATTTTGTTTTTTGTCCCTATATCTAACTCATATCAAATTCTTATGATATTATAGACCATAACTGCCTATAATTAGAAACTCTAAAGAGGAACCAAAATTCAATCAAGCCATACTCTTAATTCAAAATCACTTCTTTGGCTTCGATATATCCTTCATGGTGTAATCAAAATTCATATTTACACATTACATGGTATAATATAGCAATAATGTGAGTGGGGGAGACTGTTAATAAAAACGGGAAAACACACGGTTTACTGTCTGTGAATGAGTTTGTCCTTTTACAGCAGAAACAGACATGCTTCAACAGAACAGAACATTAAATTTCTCTGATGAAATATTTACTGCCGTGGCAATTAATGAATATGAATTGGCATGGTTATAATTAAGAGATGAAAGAAAGAACAAAAGTCCATTTCATATTTTGTTTCTGGTAATCATGAAAACCCTCTTTAAAATGCAATAAATAGCGATACTGCATACAGCCCCCCAGGACAAGTTACTGATAATATAGTAAGAAAAAATAGAATATATATACACATAACATTTTGATTAGCTGACATATAAACATTTATAATTTTGTATGTGTGTGCACTCATTAAATACACAACAATTTGTGGATCTGGGAGGGACTTTATATTTTTTATATGCAATAAGTATTTGTGAAAGAAAGAGGACCCATAAAAATTGGGGGGGGGGGGGGGGGGGGGGAGAAGATTTTTAACAAGTAGACAAAAGGGTTTACTTCACATGGGGGTGTGCATGTGATGTGAATGTACCCATTACATCTTCTTCTGTCTACCATGTGGATTAACCCTAGATTTATCTGTCTCCAGCTAAGCAACGCACCAAGTTGATTCTTTTTTTTTTTTTTCCTCCTTCAAATGTTATTGTTGAAATGCTTTGTTCCCCTCTCTCTACCCATTCTTCTTTTTAGCTTGTTGTATTCTTGTCTAAGTTATTTAAATCCTCACAAATTTCACACACCACATTATTCCCAAACACACTTTGGTTCTCATGTCTCTCAACCCTAAAGGATGGTTTTCATTTATTTTCTACCTCCCTAGCTAGCTACTTCCCCTTTTTTTCCTCTTTCCCATCATTTCCTCTCTCATCCTCTTGTCGCAAGTTGGAATGGAGCCATCACGAGTGAAAACAAACAAATACAGTCGGAAAAAATCTAAGATTATTGGTTTTTTTTATTAAGGTAAAAAATACCTATGAAGTGTTTCACATACACATGGTACTGTATAGTTTATCTAAATGCAAAAGCACACCTCAGCATCCCAAAATAGAACAAAACTCTCATCTCCATTAACAGTCATGTGTTATTCTAAACTCTCCCTCTACAAATTATCCATGTAGTTACATAACAGAGATGAGAGTCGTCGGTTCTATTTTGTAAGGTCTATGTATAATTTTGCACCTTGATAAACTTTGTGCGTCGAAAAATACTCCATAAGTTCCTTTATATGGGTTCCCAAACACTCCATTTAGTTTTCCATCTATTTAGATAAAACTATGACATTTTGATAAAAAATTCTGATTCAACAAATTTTCTGAAATTAGTGCTTTCTATTTTAAAGATAAAATGATTATCTCATCTAATTTTTTTTAATAAAATCATGTAATTTTTTTAATAGACCTAAATAGACTGGAATCTAAATTGAGAGGTTCCATGCCCACATTTATACCTTTAACTCATTTTCTTTCTCTCATTTTTTTTTAAAATCGGACTCGTTAAAATTTTGCATCCACATAATGATGAAGTATATATAAAAAGTAGAGGTTAATATTAAAGAAATATTTAAACGACTGAGGAGCGTATGATTTGTGAATAAAAAATCATTACATATGATTTACAAATTGTTATTAACTCAAGATATTGACACTTGCCGTTTCTCCTTTATAATTAGCTTAGCATTCCAATGATTAACCCTGCAAAGGATTTTGAGATGTTATATATAAGGCAAAGTGTATGGCAATGTTTATTATTTCAAGCTATTGGCTCCTTTAGTGCAAAGTTTGAACTCTAATTTTAATTACATTATATTATTCATTGGGCGTATGATTAACAATTATTATTAATTAAATGGTTTTAAAGCTTGAACTGGATCCCAGATGTTAGAGATAGTGGAGAGTAAATAGGAAGCAATCATAACCATGTGCAAAAGATTTATTCATTAATTTAATGTGAAACGTAAGCTTATTATTATGACATCTCTGATGGCTTATAATTATAAGCTAACATCAAAAAATTCCTCCAAGTTTTACATATCATATGGATTCATTGGAACATGCAAGCATGTGCACTCCACACGGTTAATATTTTAAACACTAAGCGATCCCAATGTTTATTATATATATATAGATGCATTTCTAGTTTTATAAATATTGCTCGAATTCCTCAATATTTTTAAATGTGAATTTTAATCTAATTTAAAATTTATATTCAAGTTAGTTGAGTGAATTTTTTTAAGAATTAAATGAAATCAATAGTTGATTGAAGTGTACTGTGTTTTTCTGATTTGATTTCAATAAAACTTATAGAAAGTTAATGTAATTTATGCTTACAATATAAAACTCGTATTTTAAGCAAATAAAAGATAGATGTTACCACATTTTAAAATTTGATTTGGTCATTATTATGTAAAAGAAATCGTAATCATATCTGCCATTAGAGTCTCAAACATTATATTTTTGTTATCAACATTTAGTCAAGTATGTGTGTATATGATTAATCTTAATTCACTATCAACACTTTTGTTTTTTTTTTTTTTTTTGCTAACATGATCGATGCATATTTATAGGTTACAAGGAATTAATTACAAACTTCTAATTATATATATATATAACTACTGGATTAAAAAAATGAGCGTATAATTTTGAGGATGGAAAGTACAACAAATTTTGTGTATTTTAGGGATAATGAATATAAACCTCAAGAAGATCGTACACATAAGAAAGATTAAGAGAAGATATTGTTGTTATTGGGCGCCACCGACAAATCACAATATACAGCTTGAAATGACATGCCAAAGCAATAGCATTTTAAAAAAATTCATGAATAGTTTGGTTGGATGATAATGAAGGTAAAACCCTAATATTGAAGAATGAGATTATTAATGGAATGGATGGAAGAGAAAGGGTGGGACCAAAGAAAGAAATGAGAGAGAGGGAGGGAGGAGGGAGCGGGAGTGAGGTAAAAAGGTAATGTTGAGGAACAAAAGGTGGAGGACCCATATGCCCACAAAACCAGAAAGCAGAGATTATAGTGTGTCACTACTCAACACATTCCTTCAATTCTCTCACGCCCACTTCTTCTTCCCTTCTTTTATTACTTATTTTTATATTATTACCGTCTTTTTTTTAAAAAAAAAAAAATCCCTTTCAGTCATATATATCTACTTATCAGCTTCTCTCAGATGTAAGACCTACACAACTAAATGGATAAATAGGATAAGCCTTCTCCCAAACGGACTTTTTATATATATACATCTCTCTCTCTCTCTCTCTCTCTCTCTCTCTCTCTCTCTCTCTCTCTCTCTCTCTCTCACACACACACACACACACACACACACACGTACACATCTCTAACGGACCACAATGGAAAGTAACAGCACCAACAGATATTATATCATATAAATAAACATACTTTGAAGAATTCAAAGTAAGGGTGATTAGTGAAGAAGGATCTCATCTTTCTTCTAATTAGGACCAAAGTTATATATTTGAGAATAAAATAGAGATTATTAAAATTGAATTGACGAAAGCATTACGTTGGAGAGAAGCTTAGCAAAAGAAAAGAAAAACAAGATCAGGTTGAAATAATTGAGGTCGCTGTTAAGGATCCACATCGGCGCCGCCATTATATATATTGGTATATATGCCAGGTTTTTAAGTGATCAAGTGTATATAAAGTGTTGTTGAAGGTGGACTCTATTTAGGGCTTGCCTCCAATTATCTGGTGTCAGTCGCATTAACTATACCCCAAAATTCTGGGATTTCTTCCTTCATACATTCCGTGTGTTTACACATCAAACAATTCCCATAATTTGATGTTATTGACGTGTATTTTTATTGCCTTCAATCTTTTCTATTTCAAACTCAATTATAATTTGTTTACGCATCACGTATCTTATATAAATATTTATAAATAAGTTTCTGATTACATTAGATTCGAGTATTTTGAGATATGATGGAAGTAGATATTCTAGAGGCTTTAATTTTTTTTTTTCTTTGCATTGTTGAAACTTGAAAGTTGAAACCTTGTGCTTATTCATATGAACCATTCATATAAAATTTATCCATTTTTATTTTAAACGATCTAGTCCTTTTAAATTTAATACATGCAGTGCTTAGTTCATTAAGTTGGACATAAATTCAGGGCATCTGGGAATTTTTTAAATGTTTTCGAAATAGTAACATGTTCATCGAACATAATGGTGGATGCGTGTGTTTGTTCAGGAATTTACTTTAACTTATGATGGCTGCTGTCAAAGGAGGCCAAGATTTTAGAATGAACCTCAGATTTTTTTTTTTTTATAGCTAGGTTAAATACTAAATACATACAAAATTTATTCAAGTTTTGGGAGGCCAAGCACAATAATAAAATCACCTATACGATCTCGGGGGGGGGGGGGGGGGGGAACTCGGCCCCTTACCCCTCAAATTCCATGTATTACATACATGAGAAGGTTTATCTATTAAAATTTGTGAAAAAAATGGTACTCCCTGGAGGTCTTCATTATAAGAACCCTAATTTTGAATTGGTTTGATCCAAAATATAAGAATTATTTTGGGTTGTCCCATCATTTAATACATTTTTTGCTATTTTTCTCTTAACTAATTTGATATATTGAATTAAATAAACGATGAGGAGAAAGGGAAACAATGTTTTAAATGAGAGGGTAGCAAAACATAAATAAGGTTACTGTTAAAAAAATATTCTATTTCAGACATATTTATGATTTCTAAATAATTTTAGTGGCTTTTTTAAGAAGTGCAATTTGATTGAATTGTAGGCTCTTATAATAAGTTCTATTTGGATTTTTTTTTTTTTACAAGCAATAGAGTAGAGTGCAACATTTAATGATAACATATGAATTTGTCTCAAAAATTTAATTAGCTACATAATTCCATGGCCAACCTTATCTTTGACTTGACAGTGATTTTTTTGTCAGAAGACTCTACTCTGATTAAAGTGAGGAAATTAATGTTGATTAGTTATGGATTCAAGAGTCAAGGTAAATAAAAGTTAAAAGCATAATATAATTAGCAAAGATCTAACATGTAGTAATTAATAATCACGTTCAAAAGTCAAATAGAATGTGTATCATTAATTGTGTTAAAGAATTCAACTGAAGGCATGCTTGACTTGCCATCAATATAATCTCTTAAAAGTTTTAATTGTATTACAATATTGATTATTTTTAAATATGACCACAGAAAATATTTTCAATTATATGTCATTTATATTATTTTCTAATGCCAAAATGGTGTTTAGTTTTATTAAAACGTTAGTTATGAGGAGTGTTCCTAAGATTTTTTAATAACGATATTAACTTAACCATCAGAAATTTCTATGAAAAACTGTTGTCAATTTTGTGATGCCAAATATACTATTTTTATTCAATTAAAAGGTTTGTGATGAATTCTAATTCATTCGATTAACGAGAAACAAATCAATATATCAATCATCAATATGTTAAATAAAAAGAGAATAAAGGAGCATAATTGATTTATTTGTTATTTATTATTGACATAATTGTTAACGTTAGTATATTAACCCACAAACATTGCTAATCAACTAATCACTATAATAAGATGGGCCAGCACAAACAAGACAAGCCAGACCTCGACCTGTTATTTTTTTTTTTCAGGCCATAAGCCTGGTCATAATTATGTGATGAGATGAGACCCTATTTAAGGACCCATACTTACCCATATGATCAACTGCCTGTTTTTTCCCGCCATTTTTTTCCTTAAAAATAAGGGTCAAAGTTCATCTAACATTTTGGATTATTTTTCTAAATATGTAGCCTAAAGTATTTTATAATTCATCCAATAAAATATTTTTAAGTGCGTCAAACACTAATAAATACTCCCTCCAGTCCTAAATATAAAACCACTTTATATTTTTTTGTGGAAGTTAAGGAAGCAAATTAGACCACTAAATTATAACATATGTCACATGAAATTAGATTATATGTTAGTTTATAAGTAAAATAAATTAGTTTTGAGGAAAAAAGATTTTTTTTTGGACTGAAAAAAAATCAAAAAAGTTAAAGTGGTTTTATAATTAGGACTGGAGGGAGTATTTGGTAGTATAATTTCACTTTTAAAGTTTGATTTTTTGTCTTTAACTATGTCACTGAAGTTATTTTTTCAGGATTAATTTTAACTTCGATGTTAACTCCTCAAAAACTCTGGTAAGAGAATATACTTCCAACATCCTAGAATGTTTTTTGGCATATTTAACTTATCAGATGCACTTAAAAAATGCAATATCAACCTTAACCATTAAAATAAAATAAATCAAAGGGAACTAAATATTTGGTTAAAATGAACTTAAATAATATTATTCAATCACTTGACATGCCTCTGAATTTTCATTAAAAGAATGTATTTTAATTTTGAGTATACTTTCGACCAAAAAAATTGAGTATGCTTCATACACTCCAATGAATCATTGGTATAATAAATAAATTATAAGTTTTATCAAATATGAAATATACAATGACCAAATAGTGAAAAGCATTGCTGAAACAAGATGGAAAATACACCATTCAATCAATTATTGACTGAAAGGAGACTCATTGACAATCTGCTGCTAAATATAAACAAGGTACAACTCATGATCAGTCAGACTATGAATGAAGCTATATACCAAGCAGATATATCAGAAATCCCCAAGATAGCACCAAACTATTTACAAAGTTTCTAAGAGAGACAAGAGCAGAAAATGAATTCCACAAATGTATTAATATGGGTTGTATGTACGTGTGTGTGTGGGCGCGTATATATAAATATTAATTTTCCCCATAGGATATAGGTAGCAACAAACTGATAAAGTACAAATTTCATGAGCCACCAAAGATGTGCTCATAGGGACTTGTCATAATGAAAATGTACAGTGTACTTGTCAAAAGAAAAACGTAGCAGTATGAGCAATATCCATTCGAAATTCACCTAACTTGGACACCATTACTTTTATTTACCTCAAAAGACTTGAGGGCTGGTCTGAAATATTATTTTTCCTTAAGACCTCAAGTATAGCACTATTTAAATGATGATAAAACTATATGCTATATTGCTATTGACCATACAACAAAAATGAGTCACTAAAATGAAGCTTTTAAGGGTTATTATAGATTAGTATTAGTATTGCAGAATAGCTTAAAAAAACTGAAAAAATGCTTTAAAATAAATTATGGGAAATAATTTTTCAAATCGTTAAAAAAATAACTTCTGGGAAAATCTAGGTTTCCTGCCCAAACCTAGGTTTTCAGGTTAAAAAATTATTCTAGAAAAGCTGTGAGTGCTTGTCTAATTTAACTGAAACCTAATTTTTGACAGTTAAAAGCTGTTTTAGAAAAGCTATGGTGTTTGTCTACTCCGATTTTGAAACCTAGATTTGGACCCAAACCTATGTTTCATTTTCAATGGGCACTAAGTCGATTGTAAAGAGAAAAAAACAGTTCCATGATAGAGCAAAGTCTGATAATTGAAGGGGTTTTCTAGCTTTTTAACTACATTTCAAGGCTAACTCATACCAACAGTTTAAGAACTCGAAATGTGGCAAATTGACTGCATAGGGAAAAGCAGAGAACAGTTATAGGAGATTTTTATTCTGCTGTAAGAAGTTGCAAGTTCATGCGTTATGGGCTACAGATTTAGCACATAATGTGTTGCAGTCTCTGTTCAAATAAACAGAGAGATAATTTCTTTAAAGAGCAGCAACAGATTAAGTTGGAAGAGAAGATAGGATGGATAAGGTAATTGCAGCGGCTAGCAAACATGAAGAGTACTGAAAATCAGGGCAGAAACGTAATTTCATCTTATATCTTGAATAAGAGCAGTATAAAGGACATATATACGAAGCCACTGTTTAGTTCATCCCAATGCTAGCCTAGGATGGCCATATTTTTGTGAAAGGACACGTGGAATTCCAATTTTGGAGGCAACAGCTTCTATATAATGAATGGCTGTGAGAAACTGAGAAGTCATCAACTTTATTTTCTGCAAAATGCTGTGTTTTCTTTCTCAATTCATGTAAATGTTCCTCTCTTTTCTAGTAACTCTATCAAGGGCTTGCCAGTGGATCCAATGTGCAGAACTCATTTTCCGTATTCCACATTTCTAACCATTGAAAGCATTAACTCAATCTTCTTGGGTAATGCCACTACCCCACATCTAGTGACAAAATGGCTCAAGAAATTTCTCAGTGAAGCCCAAAGGATTACTTTCTTCTTTCTGAAATTATAATATTGTCCTTGACAATTGTTGTGTGGTTCTTAGATGTTTTGCGGTTGTACATCAAGATGTCATCAAAGAAAATTAGGATGGAACTTGCTTTTTTGGAATAACAAGGCAAGCACAGCTTGAAAGGATCAAACTTCTAAGAAATGGCTAATGGATGTCACAGGATGCGCCTTTATTTGGTGTTGGCCTATTTCTAGGTCTACTTTGACCAAAAAAAAACAAAAAACTATGCTCCAATTTACCAAAACAAAACAAAAATATGTTTCATACAGTTCATGTAAAAGCTTCTTGATCACATGGATGAGAATTATGAATGGTTTGGCAGTTGAGTCTCCTATATCCCGGGTAGAATCTTAGGAATCACCTGTGTTTTTTGATTAAAACTACAGTCAAACTCAGAGAGTGGGTTCTTGAAAAGTTTGAGAATTGGTCCTAGGACAGAAAGCCACGGAAAGCCGGGAAAAAGGCCATGGTCTCTGGATCTTCATCTTTGTTTTCTTGAATTCCTTGTAATACCTCACCTTTTCCCCTATCCAACTAGATACATGAAAATCTGGATTTTTAGCCCTACCCTCCATTCATCTATTTCCCTATTGCTGAGTTATTCTACTAGGCTTACGCATTTGTGCAGGTTCTTCAAAATTGCTCTATCTGGTTAAAGCACACTGACCATCAACAGAAAGGGTTACAGCTCCCAAGGACTTTGCTATATAATATGAGCACTTACTTATCACTGATATCCCGATATAATGGATATTGGCCCTTGACAGATCATCTTTCATAAATTGAGTTTTTAAAACTAAAATGACTCCATTTACTGGTCTTATATGGCTTGGAAGTTTAAGGGCAGAGAAACAAAATCGTCAATCATTGCCTTCAAAGTATCCTACCATCTTTCAAACCCAAACTGATCTTAAATATGCTTTATTCATCAAGGCAACCAAAATTAATTAAGGAATTGAGTGAGTTGATTAGATACAAATCAACCACTCAAATTTCAAGCAATACCAGGAAAGTAGGGAAATCAGAACTGATATAATCGCACAGAAGCTTTGCGCTCCTCCTCATTCCAATTTCAACCTCTAATTTTAAATTTAATAGTGAGAAACAGCTCCTGTCACTAATGATGTAGCTGAATGCTGGGAATTGTAACATCACAAGCATGTAAAGAGACAAAGCATATTTAGGTGGACGAAAAGAAAACTCTGGACAACCAAAGAGGAGGCTCTCAAGTTGACACTTGAATACTTGACACAATAGTGGTATGTAGGCATTCTCAATTCCCAATTCATAAGAAATAGATTTTCAAAATAAATGTAAAGTTTCAAAATTTACCTATTGAATCTGTCCTATATAACATTGGGATATCGAAAATTGTCTTTTACATATCCCATGCTCAATCTTTGTAAGCAGCTTTCAATATACAAGGGCAATTCGAATGTCCATTTACCAAACGCCCCCTATATGTTTCAAAACCCCAATACCAAAGATTACTTGACCTACAGTAAGGTGTCCTTAATACCCTATGAAGATTTATATGAAGCTCTCATAAGCTAAAACTAATATGTTTGACATCTATTCATTCATAGTCCTAACGGGTACAACAATTCCACACATCAAAGATTTTAGAATGAATATAAAATAGTAAAACAGAAAAACCAAAAATTTGCAGACATTGGACAAAGTTTAAGTCAAAAAACCAAAAATTTGCAGACATTGGACAAAGTTTAAGTCAACATATAATGATAGAGATTCAATATTACAGAAAAAAAATATATTAACAGGGTTTCAACAACCATGTATTTCAAATTTAGGCAACAGAACTTCACCAAGGCCTAATCATTGAAAACTACATACTACCTCCCGGAATAGTCACAATCCCATATTTCTAAAGGTAGGAGGAAGATCCCCCATCAAATACCTTAAATTTCAGTTAGACAAATCACATCTTACCAAGGATCCAGAAGTACAAATGAAGCACCATACATATGATGAAGCTGCCACAAAGCTTAGCATTTCTATCAATCTAGTTAAAGCCAGCACCCATTTCCCTCATCTTTAGTTCCAAAGCCATACGTTCATTTTCAAGCTTCATTTTTTCATTTTCCATCCTCAGTTTCTCCAATTCCCGATCCTTTTTCTTACTAAACCTCTGCCACTTGAGTTTCTGTTTCTCCAGTTCCAACATTTCAACCTGAATTTGTAGTTTCTTCTCTTCTTGCTCAAGATTACGAGATTCAATCCATTGCTTCGGCAACCAAGCTGCTCTATTGCCTTCAGGTAAACCTTGATTCACGTCATATTGGAATATCACTCCATGAGAATTAGGACTTTTATTGCAGTCTTGACAATTCAAGGAATTCCCAGACATTTTAGTATCTTCTTGGCCTTGACAATGTTTCAATTTCTTCACAGATCCCCCTAATGCACCATATATTCCTCTATTATCCGGATGTGAAGCATAAGTCTCTTCAAATTCATCATGGTCATCAGTGTCCACATCTTGATCATCTTCTTCACGATCATCATGATGGGACCTTTTGACATCATCGTTATCATGATCATCTTTATTTCTAAGAGCTGCCTGCAGTGAACGCTGCAATGCTGGATCATGAGGTAAGTGCAATCTATTACCATTATGGTAAGAACACATCTCTTCATAGAACAGGTGCTTTGAACCTAATATTTTCCGAATATCTTCCTTATCCTTCTCAGAAAGATAATCAAGTACATCCAACAGAGCAGGGTTCTCAACAACTTGACAACAGGTGCCCCTCCCAATCATGTCATTAAGTCTTTTATACCTTTTATTAAGATCATTGAATTTATCCTCACATTGCTGAGGAGAAACACGGTAACCCCTTTCAGCCATGACCTTAGAAATAGATTTCCACTTACCCTTTTTCTGTAGGACTGCAAACTTCCTTCTTCCTCCATTACCAGTGTCAGAATTTGAATCCTCACTTACATAAGAGAGAGCGGTTATGAGAAGCTTCACCATATCATCAGTCCACTTCACACGCTGCCAAGGTGTACCCTTTTTCCCTCTGCCTGCTTCGTTGCGGCCATCAGCTCCATCTTCAGTCAAGCTTGGTTCGTCATCCTCACTTGCTGAGTTCTTGCTCCTATCTCCCTTGGTAAAGTCGGCCATTGAAATGGTTGGATCACAGTTTTGTAAGGTTCCCATGGCAAGAGGAAAACCATCATGGCAAGCGGAATGCACTGAAGACCCTTGGCGTAGATGTGTTTGAGGTTGGCGCATATTGTGGGGATGCTCAGCTTGCTGATGAACACGCATTGATCCTGACAAATCAAAACCACTAAAAGAAGCACCAACAGGAACAATACCTCCTTGAGATAAATTTCCTTCCATTTCTTCTTCCAAGAAACAAACCAATCAATCCACTAAAACTAAAATCTAACAAAGCGCATTCATATTCAGCCCCCTAAAGCTTCTATTAGCATTCTAGATCTTTAATACCGTCTCACACAAATATGCCGAGTCCACAACAAAATTCACATGCCAAACACATGAACTCAATTCGAGAATACCCAGAAGCAATATGGGACGAAAATGCTCAAAAAAAAAAAAAACAAATGAAAAGAAAGCCTCGGAGCTAATCTACTTATCTGCAGGAGGTCTTCCAAGAATCTTAACCAAAAGGCAAAAGAAAGCCTTTTTTTGTCATCAACCCGAGAATCCAGTGCCGAAAATCACGAGAAGCATCCTCATATCTCAGTCAGGGAAAGCAAAAGACTGAGAAACAACAAAAAACCCAGCAGAAAAAAGGAGAGAAAGAAACTGAATGAAGAACCAAGACGACTCGAACACGAAGCGAGGCTAGCCGTCTATAAAGTAGAAGAAACAACAAGGTGGGGCTATGGCTATGGGAGCTATTGGCTTATTATACCTAGGGACGCCTAAGAGGGGACACTTCCACGTCATAGGTTCAATGTATGGGAAGATCCGAGCTGGGCCCATCCAAGCAAATTGATGAGAATTGTTTTTACTCCCTTTTTTTAAGATGACACGAGTAAAGTCGGCAAAAACTAACATTCTCATGTGAGGAAGGCTAGGTGGTAACAGGATTGTGTTTAGGAGGTGTTCACCACCTGAACTGCAGTTAAAGCTTAGGTCGTGAATCTGTTAGTGGTAAAATCAAAAAGTAGTTTTATTTTAACATAAAAATGTGAAGCGCCAAAACTAATAGTAGTACGTTTAGTAGAATGTAAGTTTGATGAGAAGAACATCAAAATTGTTTTATTTTAACATAAAAATGTGAAGCACGAAAACTAATAGTAGCACTTTTAGTTAAAGGTAAGTTTGATGAAAAGAACATTAAAGTTGTTTTATTTTAACATAAAAATGTGAAGCGTGAAAACTAATAGTAGCACGTTTAGTGGAATGTGAGTTTGATGAGAAGGACATCAAAATTCTTTATATGATCAAGACGATGAAATATCGAGTAATAAAATCAATAGATATGCTTATTGTCATGTAAAAAAGGCAAATGATTTAAATACAAAGGGCGACAGACATTAATAGCATGTTTCAGGTGATGTTTATCAGTTGTAGGTTTGATGAGAACAAGATCGAAGTTGTTTTCGTAAGGACAATGAAATACTCCCTCCGGTCCTAATTATAAGACTATTTTGACTTTTTTGACTTTTTTTTCAATCCAAAAATAAAGTAGTTTCAGTCCCAAAAAAATCTTTTTTTCTCAAAACTAATTTATTCTACTTATAAACTAACCTATAATCTAATTTCATATGACATATGATATAATTTAATGATCTAATTTACTTCCTTAATTTTCACAAAAAAAAGTTAAAGTAGTCTTATATTTAGGACCGGAGGGAGTAGTTAGTAATGAAGTAAACGAATATATTTTATTCTCACATAAAAAGGGCAAATGCTGAATTAAATACAAATGATAAACATTAATAGCATGTTCAAGTGATGTTGAACACTTGTTGGTTTGATGAGAACAAAATAGAAGTTAATTTCATGAAGATGATGAAACAGTTTACGCCAAAATAAAAAATTATGTTTATTCTCATGTGAAAAGGGAAAATAGTGAATTAATAGCATATTTAGGATGGCGTTCTTTGCAATGAATTGTGATTTTAATTACACATAGAGTACTTTTGTCAAGAAGATAAAAGATTTAGTAACAAAATCAAAGAATATGTTTATCATTGCATAAAAAGGGCAATTAACTAATTAATACTCCCTCTGATCCTAAATATATGATATATTTACCTAATTTGATTAGATTAAGGATGTTAGTTAAGATAATTGATATGATATACTTTTCCCAAAACACCTCAATCATACTCCTTAACTCTTTCTCCCCTCTTTTATTTGATTATTATTGAGGGGTATCAATGAAGACAATTTTTTAAAAAAAAAATTAGAAATAAATTCTATATTTAAGAATAAAAATATCTCACAAAATAGCTGATACATTTAGAATAGAATAGGAGGGAGTAGAATGTTTAGGATGGGGTTCTTTGAATGAGCTGTGATTTTGAAAGCAACGGCGTAGACTACTTCTGTCAAGATGATGAAAATGATTATTGATAAAAAATAAAAAAAATAAAAATAAAAAGTAGGCTTATTCTCAACGTTAGTCAAACGGTGAACTAATAGCGTGTTTAGAGTAGTGTTCACAGCCTAAAGGGCAATTTTGACTAGGTTGACTTGGAAATGTGATGAAATGGATAGTGATAAAATTAGGGGCGAGTAAAATCAAATCGAAACTGAAAACCGAACCGAATTGAATTAAATTCGGTTTTTTTTATTTTCAGTGTGTGTTCGGTTTTTTTAATTCGGTTTTTCGGTTTTCAGTTCGGTGCTTTAAAAAATAATTCAGTTAAAACCGAATAACCAAAATATTAAAAAAATAATTTTTTCCATATTTTTCTTTTTATACACTTAAGTTTTAAAATTCAAAACTTAAAAATGTACCTTTTGTTTTTCTTATTTTAATTTAAAAAATGATATGTCATATATCACTCATCAATATTTAGTTTTTAAAATTTTTATTATGCTTTTTTTTTTAGATGAAGTGATGTTAAATACATTTTTTTCTTTGTATTTTGCATTTTTCCTAGAAATCTTATATTATGTTTCTAGTTTATATATTGTATTATGTTATTTGAGATCTTATTGAGGTTATTAGGTTTATAATTTGTATTGAGTTTTACTTATTGAAAATTCAAAATGTCTAATTTAATTAAAAAGAAAAAATATTCGGTTATTAACCAAACCGAACCAAAATATTTCGGTTAATTCGGTTTCGGTTCGGTTTTAAAAATTTTCCCTATTCGGTTATTTCGGTTTTTACCGAAAATCGATCCGAATAACCGAATGCTCATCCCTAGATAAAATGAACAAGTAGATTAGTTCGGGGTAAAGAATAAATTTAACTATGTTTACATCACATGCGGCAAATCATGGGGGAATGAATGATTGATGGATGATGGAATTCAAAATTAACCTAGTTTAGATGGTAAAACCTTATTTCAAATTTTTAAGATTTCTAAATGAAAATGTTTGAGCAACAAGAACAAGTTGTAATATCTTAGTTTTCGAAAATCATTTAAGGTTATAGATTGATCGTGGTTATTTGTAGGGGTGAGCAAATTAGAACCGAAACCGAAAACCGAACCAAACCAAATGCAATTCAGTTTTTTTGGTTTGATTAATTTGGTTTTTAGTTAAATCGGTTCAGTTAGTTTTTGAAAATTTCTGTTTTCAGTTTCGGTTTGGTTAGTAAAAAGTTAATTCGGTTAAAATCAAAATACCGAAATTTATATAATATATTTATATTTAATATGAAATATTGACTTTTAATTGTTAAATATTGGATATTATGATATATCATATATATTACATTATTATATAATTTTTATAATTAACATATACTTTAATATGTTTTTTAGATAATATAAAACTCAAAATGCACTTAGTATTTTATGTATAATACAATATTTATTTTTTGTAAATTATATTAAAAGAGAAATTCGGTTATTAACCGAACCGAACCGAAATATTTTGGTTAATTCGGTTTCGGTTCGGTGTTTGAAAATTATTAATATTCGGTTTTCGGTTATTTTGGTTTTTACCGAAAACCAAATGCTCACCCCTTGTTATTATCACTGTGACTATCATATTGTTGTGATAGGTATTTGGTTAGACCTGTTGTATGTTTTGAGCTTCATTGATGCTCTCGTCTAGTAATATAAAAACTCTTTTTTTTTGTTAAATACCGTCCGGTAATCCAGACTCGAGTGATAAGAATGTTGCCCACATAAGCAGGGTTGTCTCATCTCCCAACGATAGTGCTTTTCGAGATCCAAACATATATTTTCATCCTTACGGGGGTGAGCTCACTTACCAGCTTGATTGTGCATGATTATTATACTATTTTAACCACTAATAATGGGAAATTAGCATTCAATTTAGGAGAATTCAATGGGAATTAAGTACAATTGCATGTATGGTCCATACTTAAGGAATTAGTTGCATTTCTATGGTAATTTGAGCATATTAGGCTTTTGACTCATGTATTTCATGATTATGGACTTAAAATACCTCACATATACTTTAATTTCCCATTATAGGTACAAAGGATGAGGCCTTAAATGAAGAAAAGGTGAGAAAAGCAAAGAAGAAGTTTCTGGTCCTCGCCTTAGCCCCCCACGGTGAGGGCCACGGCGAAGGACAGAGAGACAAATCTGATATAGTGCCTCACCTTAGCTAGCCACGGCGAGGGCCACGGCGAGGGATAGATTCCGAGACTGATGAGGAAGCTGTGTTTTCAGATTATTTCCAAATTTTAAGAGATTGGGTCCTTTTCCATTGTTTCCTAAAGGATGAATTCGACCTCCCCAAGCAATCTAAAGGGAATTAGGAAGGTTTTTGGATGCCTATTTTGATCTATAAATTTATACCAAAATCTCCTCTTCCAGAGGACCATTCATCACGATTCACCACCAATTCAGATCACAATACACCAATTCTCTCATCTCTTCCACCAATTCCTTCCTCCATTCCACAATCCTTCACCGGTTCACCATGGAGTTCGAGTTGCAGATCCTCTCAGGTGATTTCTCCTCCTGTATGAAGAACTAATCCGGCTCGGTGCTCTCTTGGACGACGGGATGACGTGAAGCAAGCTATTCTTTTACTCTAGGGGAGTATTTCATTAGTTCCAATTATGTAGCCATGGATTTCCATCTATTTCCTTGAGCATTTGTTCTTCTTATGTTTGGATTTCAATTATGTTGAGACTATATGTTATGTAGTTGTTGAATTTCACCTTTGTGTTATATTGGATCTAGTTTGGTTCCATCTATCTTTCAATTGACATTATCTTCATGAGTACTTGTTGATTTTATTACCTATCATTGTGTGTGGTGATTTAGTCCATTTATCTTATCTTGATTTTGTCATTTGGTTGATTTACTGGGTTTGAGCATGTTGATGTTGAGTTTCTTCTTTGCGCGCTTAAGTAATTCCATCAATTAATCTCACCTAAGAAACAATACTATTGATTCAATACAATCGCATGACATAATTGGATAAAGTTCTACACGTATAAGGATTTGATTATAAGCTACTTTTGATTAGTTATTGGATCCGAAGGATATTGAGTAATTTGGATGGGACCCAAGTTATTCTATCTATTGGAACCTATTTCTAGTTAATGTTAGACTATAATTAACCCAATTGGTCTATTGAGGTTGAGTGGGTTGTCACCAACCTATTCCTTCAATTAAGACTAATTGTTTATTACTTGCATGAGCTTGGTCCAATTATCCCTTAATTCCCCAAGAGTATGAAGTATACGCTTGCCACGTGTCATCCCTAGCAAAGAGAGCATCACATCATCCCATTCCATTAACCATTCATATTTATCCTAAAAATACCAAAAACAAGTCTTTAATTCCCTTTATGAAAAATACCAAAAATTCCTACTCTTATTCCCCAAGTTTTTATAGCTTCCATTGCATTTAGTTTCCCTAGGATAGTTCATTAGGCTCCTTGAGAGACGATCCGGGATCGCACCACTATAGTGCAATCCTTGGTAAAAACAATATTTTGCATTTGAACCCTAAGGCGTATTAGGAACGGTTCATATCACAGCTCAACCAACTACTCATTAGTTATAAAGCTCTTTTGTTAGTATGGATAGTAGACTCTATCTTACTTGCAATATCAAGTTGTTAATATATGTCTCTCTAAAGAAAAAAAAAAGGTCTAAACTATATTAGATAAAACCACTAGTGTTGGGATTTGGTGGAGCAGGTATTAGAGTTCATTGCACAATAGCATCATCTCCTTTTTTTTAACCGGATTGAAGACCATTTTTGTTTTGAAATTTTGGAGGAACAGTATTATCCCAAAAGTTTACATTTATAGTAATATCACCCCAATATTTGAATTTAACCTCATGTAATATAGTGTGAGAGGATATTTTTTTAAAAAAAAAAATCACAAATATTTTATGTTCTTCATGGAGCTATTTTCAAACGGGTCTAACAATGTTTGGATTTACTAATGTCAAATAATTATATAAATGTGTGTATATATATATAATCATATTTAATCCAAGCGAGACGAGATGATTGATGATAGTGGCGAGAAAGGATAATTTTAAGAACAGGAATAATTTATAGTATGTTTTTTTTAAGAATAGAGCGTGATGAGAATTGGCAAGATACATTGTAGGATGGTAAGTGGGCCTGCTTGATTAACACAACTACTTTATATAATATATATAAAGAATGGATTAGTAATTGAGAGGCGTGTGGAAGCCATGGCCCAATAATATTAAATACCACACTTTATAGAAGATGACAAAATATGGGTAAAAGTATATTCTATCCATTATAGATATAGTATTTATTAAAAATTAAGTTGTGATTGTGAACTGTGATTTTTAATTTCAACTGGACGTACGAGCAAATTTAAACCGTCCGTTATTTAGCTTATAATAGTGCACAAACTTCAGAAGCTTGAATTATACAGAACGAGTATTATTTTTTTGTTTGAGTGGACATCTTGCAACTTTTTTTCCTAGTATTTCTTTAGAATAATAAAGACCATAAAACAACAGTGTATGAATCAATTTTTGCTTAGCCTGGTGTTTCATTTTGATGGGTAATATGATTGGGTTGGTCAAACTAAGTCTAGATTTTTCAAGTGAGAATATAAAGAATTATCCGAACTAAACATTTTTTCCATATTAGTGTAAATTGAACTACATATTTTTCCGAAAAATTTATGTAATCCATTTGCCCTACAAGAATGTTATTTTCATGATTAAAAAAAAAGTAGGTACAGTTGGCCCAAATATTGGCCTTCATATCAGCCCAATATTTATGTAAGCCTAGCTTGATTTGGTCGGATAAAGTTTATTTTGGACATTTGGCCCAAGAAAAAGCTTATTATGATTATGGAAAAATCGATGGCAGAAAAAACGATTATTTAAAAAGTTGGGGAGATTTAATTTAAGACATACTCCCTCCCTCCGGTCCTAAATATAAGATCACTTTAACTTTTTTTTGTGAAAGTTAAGGAAACAAATTAGACCACTAAATTATAACATATGTCACATGAAATTATATTATAGGTTAGTTTATAAGTAGAATAAATTAGTTTTGAGGAAAGAAAATTTTTTTTGAACTGAAACTACTTTTTTTTAATGGAAAAAAAGTCAAAAAAGTCAAAGTAATCTTATAATTAGAATAGGAGGGAGTACATATACATTTCACCCTGCAGGCTGCTAGTGAACTGCCAATAATCTATTGTTGATTTATCCAGTTAGAAGCATGATTATTGGTTTCTGAGTAATTCTAAACGAATCCAATTTAATTTTAAATTTCTGTATAATCCAAACCTTTTTAAAATCATAGGATTATTTTTTATGAATGATGTGAATTGAGCAAGTTGTAGCTACATCACTGAGTGAGCCGATTGTGATTGGATTTCATCTCATAAAAAAAAGACTCATGAGAATAAGCATTCTCGTTACAAAACTTTGATTTGGATTCAATCTATTGCTCCTCGAAATATCTAATATTCCAAAGGATTATTAAAAAAATGGTTAAATATCATATTTGCCCTGAAAGTATGCACGGAGGATTACATCTGCCCTGAAAGTATTTTTTGGTCCAATTTTGCCCCAGAAGTGTGCAAAGTGGATCATATTCGTCCTCTACCGTTAAAATATTAACGGCCAATGTCAACTATTTAATAGTCAAAGTGAGTTTTTTAACGGTAAAGGGCGAATATGATACATTTTACACACTTCCAGGGCAAAATTAGACCAAAAAAAACTTCCGAGGCTGATGTGATCCACCGTGCATACTTTCGGGAAAAATCTGATCTTTAACCCTTAAAAAAATTTGGGTTAAGGTAAAATTTTTTCAGAAGTTCTCATTTAAAAGTAATATCGTCTTGAAAGTTACTTTTATTTCGATTCAATGTCATTGAAAGTTTCACAATGTAACATTACTCTCTAACTCTATTTAAAAAAGCAATCTTAATCATTTAAAAGACTGATGTTGATGATTAATATTTTTGCATATACACCAGTACCCCAAACCAACCTCTATGTTACAGGGAGTTCAATGAGTCTAACTGACTCGTATTCGGGGATGGTGGGACCCTTTCGAGTAGCAACCCCTATCACACGAGGTTTAACACAACTACATGCCTAATCTCAAATTCAAAACCTTAGTTAATCTAGATCAACGTATTTACCAACTAATCTAAGAGCTTGGAAGTTGATGATTACTATTTTTATTGGTTAGGAACAACTTTACTTCATTCCAAAACAATAAACAATTTTAGTTTTAAAAAATTTTCAGGACAAAATTATAGCTTTTTTTATTGGGAAAATTTCATTGTAGGACCACTGTAGCAATTTAATGTCAGATGAGAACCAAAAAAATCTGAAATTTCACTGCAGGACCTAGGTCTTTAAATGAAAAAAAATTGTTGTGCGAAAAGACCTAAAAGCCCTTGTGAATTAAATTGTTGCTGACACGCTGACAAAACGTACTTCCTTAGCTGACAACGTACTTCCTTGTGCATATGGCGATTTCCTTGTGCATATGGTCATTTCCTTGTGCGTGGCCTGGACATAGCACGTTATAAGGCCAATTAATTACTCCTTGTGCATATGGCCATTTCCTTGTGCATATGGTCATTTCCTTGTGCGTGGCCTAGAAATGACCATATGCACAAGGAAATCGCCATATGCACAAGGAGTAATTAATTGGCCTTATAACGTGCTATGTCCAGGCCACGCACAAGGAAATTGCCATATGCACAAGGAAATGGCCATATGCACAAGGAAATCGCCATATGCACAAGGAAGTACGTTGTGTCAGCGTCAGCGTGTCAGCACAGGTCCCTATCTGAAATTAATTCACAAGGGCTTTTAGGTCTTTTCACATAACAATTTTTTTTCATTGAAGGACCTAGGTCCTGCAGTGAAATTTCAGATTTTTTTTGTCATTCTTTTACATTAATTGTCTACAGTGGTCCTTTAATGAAATTTTTCCTTTTTTATTTTATATTAAACAATTTACAATTTAAAGAAACATGTACTTTTAACCACACAAAAAAAGTACGAAGAGTAAACTATTGTTGCAAAATAATTCAATTTGGTGGCAAAAAAAAAAAAAAAAACCTAATAACCGGGCTAGTCCCTTAACCCCCAAAATCTCACAGTAAGCGCGCTTCTGTAAAACACACACACAGACTGAGAGAGAGAGAGAGAGAGAGAGAGCGAGAGGGGTTCATCGATGGCTTCAGAGGAAGAAAGCGCGGTGAAGGAGCCGTTGGATCTGATCAGGCTCAGCCTGGACGAGCGTATCTACGTCAAGCTTCGTTCTGACAGAGAGCTTCGCGGCAAGCTTCACGTACTCCTCTCCCTTTTCCCCCTCTTTCGTCCACCCATTTCTTCTTTTGTTCCTTCCTCTTTATTCTCCACCTAGCGTTGCCTTCTTTCTGCTTTCTCCCCATTTTTCATGCTTCTTTCTTACGATTAGGGTTGTTATTGCATTTCGTGTGTTCGCTTCTTTGACCCCTTTGCTTTCCTGGACCTAATTTTTAAGTCTCGATTTTTGGGAATGAAAGTACATGTTACTCGTGTTTTTCTAGTTTTTAGTTTCCTCTCTCTTAATGTCTGTAGGAAAGATTTGTTTTTTTTCTCTCCTTCTTTTGGGTGGTTGCGGATTATAATGTTAATGCCATGTAATTTGGAATATACGATTGCTGCTTATATTACATGAAAATTGTTGGATAGACAGAATTGTATTGCGAAGTTGATTGTGTCTTATGAATTGATCTTTGAATTATTAAAGTCTTAATGCTTCTGCCCATTGACTCTTACAATTTACTATTTTACTGGGAATTCTAGTTCTAGCACTGTCTGGACTTTGTATGTATGCCTTTTTTGGGTGAAAATGTTTATACTTTCTTCATTTTGACCTGAACTTTATGTTGGTGCTGAGCGTGCTGTGTGTAAACCCTAAGTATGATTGAATTTGGTTATGTTTACTTGGCAATGACATAGCGTTCTGCCCACATTGGTTTTAGTCAGTTTCAAACTTGGCACGCCGGTAACCCTTGCATTTCTTTCCAATCATGAGTTTGCTTTCCATATTTGAAAGTTGGTTTTACATAAAGAATGCTCATGTAAAGAAAGTCTCTGTTGTTTGCATCACAGTTTCCTCTTTCTTAATGCTTCTATTATGTGTCTGAATGGAAAAAAATAGCTTACTTGACCGTACTCTATCCAGTATTTACTATTGATTCTGGTGTGATTTCATTGGCATCGGGATGATTCTATTCCATGGGCTTTACTATTGGTTTTGTTTTTATATGACTCCAATGTGCAGGCTTATGATCAGCATCTAAATATGATTCTTGGCGATGTTGAAGAAGTTGTTACTACTGTTGAAATTGATGATGAGACATATGAAGAGATTGTCAGGGTAAGCCTTGATCTGTATTCTCGTATCCTTCCCTGAAATAATGCATTGGGTTTTAAAAACTAAGGAAGGCCCATTGAAATGTGGGGAAGATTTAGCTAGGGTAATTGAAATTCTGTGCTGGAAGTTGTGTAGTTTAGCTAATGAGCCATTCTAATGGCATGAATATACATGATCACATACAATTCGGAAGTTCTCATGTTTTATTTGTTGATTTAAGAGGTGGGTTTCCTTTTATCATTTGACTTTTAGAGATATAAGGTGTCCTGTGAGGTGTTTAGTTTGAACTCTTGGTTTTGAGTAAAGAAAGATGTTGATGAAACCTGTCTCATGTGGATTCGGTGTACATGCCTTGTGCCATAGCAAATGGTGCACGTCATTTGAAATCTGCAATGTCACAGCCATCATCTGCTGCAGTAGCTTGCTATGAGTACTGTTGTCTGAAACATTACAAGGTGGGCTCAATTTTATGTTCACCAAGCCAATAGGGAATAGACGCTTTTGACTTGTTTGAGGGGCCCCACAAGATAGTGATGCCTATTGGCTTGGTGTATACTTTAGAATTTCTAAATGTTTGAACAAAACAGTAGTTTGCTCTTACTCGGAAAGGGGCATTGTGGAGGAGACTGGAGAATTTGTGCCTCAGGTCTTACTAATGTTGGGGGGCCAATCTTCATCCAGCATTATGAGCAATTGAAAATGAATGTGTTTAACATTTACACTGATCATATTTTTCCTGTTGTGATTTGTGTTTTTGGTTCCAATTTCAGACTACCAAGCGGACCGTTCCTTTCCTGTTTGTAAGGGGAGATGGGGTGATTTTAGTTTCCCCACCACTGAGGACTGCATGATGGGGACTGATGAACTGTAATCATTATAAGCTTTTGACACCACTGTGTAATAGTCCTTTCTGCTTAATATGAGATTAGATTCGGTACTGCTATGTTTGTTACTGCTTTCTATTGAAACATCAGAATCATGAAATATACATGAACAAGCTTTCTTTGGCGATTTGTAGAGCTAGCTTCACTTGTGATTGGCTCACAAGATTCTTAATGGAGTGCGATTCCTTTATAGCTTGCCACATGTTACAAAAACTGTCATGCGTGACCTGATGCTATACGAAAACTGATGATTATCAAGCGGAATGATAACCTTGTATTGTTTTGACTTTTTTTTTTTTTTTAAAAAAAATAATTTCTTGGGTTTTGTAAGATGTGGATGAACCTTGCATGAAGTGTTTAGGGTGGCAATTTATGGCTTTTTGTCAAATTCTGCATTCTTACATTACCATGTGTCTTATTTTTCTTAATTTGAGTTTACAACTAAATGATAATATTTTAAATATAGAATACATGACCGCATGTAATTAGAGAATTTGATACAATAGATATACTAAACTTGACATGAGTATTTTTCAAAAAAAAAAAAATCAGATATGTTTAATATAAAAGAATATTTTGGTCAACAATATCTTACTATGCTAAACTTATCATGAACCAGCTAGACAATTGAAGAGCAAAATGATTTGCATTGATAATTTGATGCTTCTAAAGTGTGGCCTTAATTTGGCATACAAGTCCAGAAATTATCCATTTTCTGGTTTACATAAGCAACTGATATTAACATTTACACGACCAGAGCAGATGTAATACATTCTAACAGGGGAAATAGATTTGCAACATGAGGAATGCGGTCGGGTGCTTTCCTTGCTGGGTTCACAGTCCTATTTAGCTGCAGCCTCAGCGGCATAAAGTGCTTTGACTTCCTCAACATCGTCATAGCTCCCGAGGAATATCGGAGATCGCTCATGCAACTTCTTTGGAACCAAGTCAAGTGCCTGTTAAAAGTTACATCAGTTAACCACAAGTGCACGAGTATACGGCTAAAATGACTTTAACTCGTTGAGACTTGAGAATATTAATCGTAGTTTTTAATGAACCATGAGGCCCTAGCCAATAGCTTAAAGCTCAAATGGTCAAAGCAGAAGTGGGTGTGAGGTCCCCTCTCCCTATTATCTAAAAAAAAAAAAAAACTATAGAGCCCTTATGTTTGTGTGGCTAATACAACCATGTATGCCTCCTTAGTCCTTGAGCACATTTACACACAAGAAAGGTCTCACCACATTAGAAAAGTATATTACACTATCAGGTCTCAATTATTTGCAACTGAGGTTTTGGACAATGACTGCCATGAAAAAATGTATGTTCTCTAAATCAGATATGTGCAGAGTTTCTTCTCAAAGAATAGTGAGAGAAAAAGGATAATTAGGCAGTACATTACCCGTATCTTGCCAGTGAAAGCCTGACCTCCTGCCTGTTCCATCAAGAATGACATTGGGAAGACTTCATAGAGCACGCTACACAAAACAAGTTGAATAATCAAGTCATATATCCCCATGAGTTCAGCGTTCACAAATCACAAAAGAAATAATGTCTAAGACATAACGCACCGGAGTTTCCCGTTAGGGCTCTTTTTATCACCAGGGTACAAAAAGATTCCTCCATAGAGCAATGTACGATGGACATCAGCAACCATGCTGGCAATTTTCATAAAAATACGCGCAGCAAAAGGGTCACAATTTGGAAACAGATGCTAAAATTTAAAACAGAAATACTATTCGCACTGAATGTGATAGCTTCCTCTCGTCATATGTAAAAACTTAGAGCCTGTTAGAATTAGTTTCTAGATGATAGCTTCTAAAAAAAGCTGAAATAGTATTTTTAGATAATAGATTATGGAGAATAGCATCTAAAATTGTAGAAAAAATGGCCTCTAACAAAACCTAAGTTTTCTGCCCCCAAAATCTAAGTTTTCAGGCTAAAAAGCTATTTTAGAAAAGTTAGGAGTATTTGTCTGGCTTAAAAAAAATATAGGTTTTGATAGTCAAAAGCTATTCTAGAAAAAGTTGAGGGCGTTTGTCTATTCTAATTTTGAAACATAGGTGTTCCAGAAGTGAAACCAATCAGGCCCTTATAATGACATGCACTAACTGTTGTCATTTCACTGAAAAAAAAAGCATGTTCCGTCCTGTCCAATGACATTATATTGTTTGGATTACTCCTCCTGTGTCCTAAATGTAAATTAGTTGTGTCAAAGAAACTATTCTCTCAGAGTTGTAGGACAAGACTAAATTTTTCTGCGAGCAACTCAGAGAACAAAAGCTGCTAATGACTAATGCATAGCGTGCCCATAACTAGTAAAACAGAGTTGGGAAGTAAAGTAGGGGTTGAGAATGTGCAGTACCTCCCAATATATCTTAGAGACTTCGGAGATGAACCATCTTTTGGAAACTTGCACTTCTCCACATACCTAGATAGAAAGACAACAAAAGATTGCGGGAAGTTGCATATCACAGTACCTGACAATATACAAAGATTTTCATTCTTACTTGGCAGTAGGACCGTCCCAGTTTTTAGCATTTCCTTCATTCACTGAATAGATCTTGCCCTTTTTGGGGATCTGCAGGGAGATCACAAGAAACAATTCATATAAGAACTGATACACGAAAATTTCATATCTCTGCCTATGCTGCATCCGAAACTGATAAATAAGTTCTCCTTTTCAAAACTAAACAAAGATTACTTTAGAGAAGAGAATAAAAGTCAATGTTATTTGAGGACAACATTTTTTTAGATTATACGGTCTCAGATGATTTTTAATTCATGGAATTAACTTGGGAAACTATTATAGCAAGCAGATTATTCCTGTCTTCCTAGACATAGGACATTCCTCGAACAAAACCTGTTAAAAAATAAAATTAAACGATTATTTCAAAGTAAAAATGTGACTGAGATGTCATCCTGTTTAGGGTGAAAATAAAATTAGAGTTCTTATGGCCTAGTAAAGCACCATCTACGGCTCTATTTCATTTCCTATTCGTATGACTTCGACTTAAGACCATCCAACACTTCCCCCAGGTCAGCTCTCAATAACTTAAAGGCTAAGAAAAATTAATTCTATGTTAAGGAAAAGAAATTCATACGTAGGCAGAGATGTAGGGAATACCTTAATGTCCGGGTGAGTAAGAATGAACTCTCCAAGAGATGGATCAAGGGTAAATCCATGTACACCAGTTCCGGTGCTTAACACAAGCTGCAAATTTATAAGACCAAATAATAATGCAATAATGGAGGCTTTTAGGACGCAAGCAGAACGAAATCATACACACAATGAATAAATGAAGGAAATTACAAAACAAACATAGATAGCTGTTCACACAAAAATAATACCAATTTTTATATATTTGAATCATTCGTTATATTGACCAGAAATCAGGACAGGCTGTGCAAAAGAGAATTTAGAAGAGAGAGATAAAGATGAAGGGAAACCAAACAGAAACAAAGTATTTAAGAAAAGGGAAAAAGACAGATAAGGATTTTTTATACCGTGCAAGAGCTCCCATACATGCAGTAACCAGCTGCCAACATGTTCTTTCCTGGTTGCATGACATCTTCTATACTGGGTTCATGATCTTTCACCATATAGATCCCAAAAATCTAGATGAAAAACAACATGTTCAATTGACAACCGCAACTCTCAGTTATTCTGGTATATTAATTCCTCTGTAGTCTATGGTAAAGTCAAGAGGTAGAGAGGACTTTAATAAGGAAACAAAAATGGAGGAGGGACTATACTGTGCCGATGGAAACACCGCAATCAATGTTAGAGGAACCATCCAGAGGATCAAAACAAACACAATACCTTCATCATCAGAAAAATGCATTGTTTAGTATTCATCAGCCTCTTGAAACCAACTATATGTGTCGATGGCATAAGGAACAAACAAATCTAAGAAACGAAGAATGGTAATTACTTTCCACGATTAGGAGGTTCCACAAATGTTGCTTCCTCATCTTCTTCTGACACCAAGATGCACTGAAAAAAGATTTTACCCATCAGCTGAGGCCAATAAAGCTCAGTTCAGCGACTCAGAAAACACCATTATGACTCACTGTTCGCCCACTGCTTATCAAAGCCTTGATGAATACTTCATTGGAAAGGACATCCAATTTCTTTTGTTCTTCACCCTGTTTACAAGATATAATAAGGGGACACATTTTAGACAGTCCACGCATTGAGAGGAGAATACTAAACAAAGATTTACGAGGCTACCAGAATTATCAAGCACTTGCCTGCACATTGGTCTCACCAGCAAGTCCAATGAGCTTTGCAAGACCCGCCTGTATCATTGGAAGTTGAAATTTGTTAATACTTAATACTAATTCACAACCATAAAACTTCCTCTCATTACCGAAGTCTCATATTAACCATGCAAACATGACCTTCCTAACAATGGGCTCTTTTGAATCTGAAATGTTTTAGCAAGTTGTACAACTTTCGTACCCCAGAAGTTGATTTGATCAATGCCATAAAAGACTCTCAGAATATCACAAAGTATCATTTCAGATTCAATCATATAACAACAACTTCTCAAACGCATGAAGTTCAACACTCTAGTTCCAGACGTCTAAAGCCCATAAAGATTCACAAGTTTCCAAAAATGCCAGCATTTCAAACAAAAAAAAAGAAAAAGAAAAAAACAAACGATTAAGTGCAAATTTACCCGGAATTTTCCTATTTCGCCCTTTGGGTTAAAATCTTAACGGACATAAGGAAAATGTTAAAATTGCCGTGTTTTCAAATTTCGGAGCTTGGGTAAAAACATCACCTTAGCCCAAAAAAAAAAGACAGAGAGAGAAAGAGACCTTGCTAACAGCAGAGCAGACGAACTTGCAGCCCAAGACAATGTGATTGAGCAAGATGGTGAAGTCGCCACGGGATTCAGGGTATTTGGACTGCTCATTGAGGACGAAGCGAGTGATGGTCATTAAGTCCGTACGGTGGGCATCGGCACTGTGATCCATGGTTTACTACTCGGAAGAAAGCGAAGAAGGGGGAAGCAAGAATTAGGAGTAGTAGGAAGAGGCGGGTATTTGAAGAATGAGCCCACCAAGTGGAAGTGGTGCACGAATCGAGGTACGAAGATAACATTAGGAAAGAGATGGATGGGGCTATCCACGAGCAATGGAGAATTGGGAGGACACGTGGCGGGCGGGGAGGGGTGGAGGGAGCTCGTGGTGGTGACGACGGATAATGAATTTCGTCGTCTTCTTTGTGGATTTGCGACTGGTTCATGGTTATGGATCTTCTTTCACTGTTGGTGATGTAAGCTTTCGTCGTCTTCGCCGTCATCGACTGTTTCTGTTGCCAAGCGAGACCTTCCAAAAAGCGAGTGATGCAAAATTTTCTAATTTTTCCTCAAAAAAGGAAAATGTCCACGTAGTAATCTAATTCTAACCGGACCAGCCCAAACGGGTCAGCCGGCCGACCCGCCCACAGAACCGGTCTAGGTAGACTACTGACTTGGGGTTGGGGATTTGGAAAACAGAATGACCTGGGCAACTAGAACTCAACCTAGACAACCCAGCAGGTTGCTAGGTTGGCCCGGTCTTTTTTTTTAAAAAAAAAAAAATTGTTTTTACGGTTAAAGAGTAATATTGGCAATAGACTATTGTCTAGGTTGTAGATTGCATAATTGATAACAAAAAGGGTTAGTATCACCCATGAACTTTTTAACTATAGGCCGCCGATTGGCCAACATCGTTTAATTTAAGCAAACAGTCGCTACTTTTATGACACAAAAAATTGTGGGCCCCAAATAAAATTGTGACGGATGTTTGGTGATTTTTAACGGCATTGGCAAATCCACCATAAGTTAAAAGGTCCATTGGTGATACTGACCCCTTTTTATTGTCAATTGTACAATCTGCAACCTGAACATCAGTTTATTGGCAATATTGCTCTTTAACCCTTTTGTTTTTATGGGTAAGAATTGTAGCAAGCAATATTGGTCAAAGTTAATGATACTTTTGATGTTAATAATTATTAGTATAGTGACTAAATGGCTCTAAGCATGTATATATTAATATTTTGTTATCATTTATCTATTTTAATATTTTATTATGAAAAATATTTAATTATTACTTATTATGATGATTGTTACTGTAATGTCAATATATCAAAGAAATTGTAAAGAATTTTGAATAAATATATGATTATTTTGTTAGTGATTTAATGTATTGAATTAATATTGAAGATTATTTAATATCAATATGATATGATGTCAATTTGCCAAACCAATTGTGAAGAATGTCGGCTATTTTGATTAATTTTTTATAGTTATTCATGGAATGAAATGAAATTTATTGTTTAGAATTTTGTAATATGTGATGAGAGTTTAAGTATTTTTTATTTCTCACCGGGCTGGCTCTCCGATTCAATTTTAGGCTAACCCACTGATCCATAACCTATTGCCTTGACCGGATCCAGTGGCTGGTTCGGGTTTGATTACCTTGATGACGACACTAAAAATTTCATTTGTGATAAGATTTTAATATTTTTTTATAAAAAAGGTGAAAGAAGATATATTTTTATAAGAAGTATATATAGGAATATGGATACTGATAGTCTAATTTAATAATCTGTCCCCATTTTCTCCTACTTTGTTAAATTTAACAGTATTTTTTTATTTCCATTTTCGTGAGAATCAATTGTATCCATATTCGGTGGACTAAGAGATTGTTTGAATTAGCTTTAGGAGAATAGTTTCTGAGAAAAAAATTGAAAAACTGCTTTTCAAGAATAGATTTTGAGCAAAATAGCTTTTCCAAAAAAATTGTTTTTGATAAAATGAAAGTGTTTGGATAGTTGTTAATCACTTTTTAATGTATAAATTACCCAAAAAGATATTAGCTAATATGGTATTTACATACAAAGGATAAAATTTTATCTTAGTTTCTCAACAGTGGTACATCAAATTTCTTAATTAATAACAAAAATTAATTAAAATTGTCTAAAAAAAAATTAAAATGATAACATAAGTCAATTTTACAATAGAATCAAATAGCTAAAAAAATTATGTGTTTGTAAATAGTTGAGAACCAAACCACTTTTTAATAGTGATTATGTTTAAAAGGATATTTTTGATTAAAAATATGAGACTTAACTAATAATTAAATATTTGATTGGTAAAAAGTGGGACTTAAAAAAAAGTAAAAGTGGTGTTTTTTTAACTAGTACTTATACTATTTCAAGTGAGATCTTTATAGGCATATTAGAAAAAGGGTAAATGTCCATTTTTGCCCTGAAAATAGCCGCAATCAAGTATTGAGTATCCAGAAGTAACTTGAGGAGCATATTTACCCCGGAAAATTCCAAATCGTAGCAAAAATGGACCTTTACCCTAAAAAATTTATATTCATATAATAGCTAATTTTTAGTTCAAAAAAATATAGTGGTTCATTTGAAGGAAGGAGAAGAGTTAAGAAAATAAAAGGATTATAATATGGAGTAGCATTTGCGATGGAATTATATTAGCCCCATCAATCCAAGAAAAAGCAATGTAAAAGGAGGAAAATGTAACTTTTTTGAAATCTAGGTTTCAAACTCCAAAACCATGGTTTCAAATAAAAAAATGTTTTCTCAAATTTTTGGTCTGTTTAGCTAACTTTTGTTAAAACATCGGTTCATCTTTGATCAAATAAGAAAGGACCGGTTCTTAGATCAAAATTTTCAATCCAATATTTTTTTGGGGGGCCAAAACTCCGGCTAGAAATTGTCCAGTCCATTCTAGACTTCCAGTCTTTGTTCAACACTAATTTATGTAATCCCGTGGAAGTAGTATGTAAGCTTGTGCGAATAATTCCTATTGTTTTATTAAGTAAAAAATTTTACCTTTTTACCTTATACCAGCACTACAATTTATTGGTTATAAATGTTGTTTTTATAAGTTTGAAATTGAAACTTTGTTCACATTATACTTGCATTGCAATTTGAGGGTTACAAATGACACGACTTCTCATAAACTTTAAACATGATTTCTTATAATTTATAGGTTGTTTGCTATATGCGTGCTTTTCTTCTTTTGAATTAGAGGAGCTGATTGAATCCAAGACATCCACTTTTATGATCATCCATGCCACTATGATAGCCACCTTTTGGTGATTAAGGCCTGCGATTATTTGGCTCTTGTATAGTCATTTTGATCCTAAATAAAAGACATGTTTACTTAATTTGATTAGATTAAATATGTTAGTTAAGTTATTCAAAATCATATGATATAATCATAACATCCTAACTATAAACCTTTATTCACACCCTCCCTCTTTTACTTGTTTATAATTAAAGAGTATCAATAAAAATAATTTGATGAAGGGTTAAGAAAAATATGTTATATTTAGGGCTAAACCCATCTCCCGATATATACGACATGTATTCATGACCGGAGTATTATAATTGGGAAACTAATTCGTGATATGCTTGTAACTAAAAGGAGTGGACTTGGGCCCAAAAGGCTCCCAAAATTGATAAAATGGCGGCGTGGGCTTTTTCACCTGTAGTCCAGTTTATATAACCCAACCCTAAGTACAATTATAATTCGTTTTGGTCTCTCACACATATTTCTCTTCTCTCTTCCTCTTACGAGTACATTGTGAAATCTGCGTTTCCTTTTACATCCCCTTCTTCTCTGATAGCATTATTCATCAAGTTTTGTCCCCACCGTTTGCGTTGGAACCCTCTCCTTTTTTCATCGCCACTGGGAATTCCATTATTTATCGCATCAGTTCCAAGTAATCCTTCTTCCGTTTCAAGCTTATTCTTCGTTTTTTTTTTATTTCAAATTCATAGGCACTCTGCGTTGTTGGCAATTCATTCTTTTTTGTTTCCTTTACGCTTTTTTGTTTGTTCTTATGCTGTCAATTCGCATGAATTGATCCGATGATTGTTGCTTCGATGTTTGTTTATGATGTGCTCTGTACCTTTTTTTGTATTTGCAGTTTATGATCCGAGGGCTTGGTTTTGCACACTAAGGGAAATTAGTCGAAACGATATTTAAAATCTAACATGGGTAGGAAGAAACCGACCGCCCGTGATGATGATAATGTGCCCACTGCTTCTCAAGGCGGTGGAAAGTCAAAGAAGAAGGGGCCAGTGATCGATGATGATGAGTATTCTATTGGAACGGAGCTATCTGAGGAACCAACGGCTGAGGAAGAGAAGCCTTTGGCGGCAGGAAAGAAGAAAGGTAAGAAAGGAAACTTGAAGGCTTCAAAAGCCGATGATGTAGATATGGTTGATAATGATGATGATGATGATGATGATGTGCCTGAAGTTGTGTTTACTGGGAAGAAGAAGGGGAAATCGAAAAAGGGTGGTGGGAGCAGTGTGTTTACTGCTTCAAGCTTTGGTTTGCTTGGTGATGAGGAGGGTGGAGAAGATGATGATGATGATGATGGTGATGAAGATAAACAATCCAGCTTAACTGATGGGGTGGACAATGATGACGACGAGGAACCGGTTGTCAGCTTTTTAGGTAAGAAGAAGTCCTCAAAGGGCTCCAAGAAGAAGGGTGGTAGCTTGTTCACTGCATCAGCTTTCGATGCCATAGACGCAGATGATGATGGGGAGGTGATTGATAATTCTATGGAAGCCAACCGTGAAGAGAATGATGACATGGACGAACCAGTTATTGCTTTTACAGGCAAGAAAAAATCATCGAAAAGTAGCAAGAATGCTGCTGCCTTATTCACAGCATCTAGTTTTGGTGATGTTGATGGAGAGCAGGACAAAATTGAACAAGATGGAGAAGAAGATGTTGCTCCGATAACTTTCTCAGGGAAGAAAAAGAAGTCGTCGAAGTCTTCCAAGAAGGCTGTTAATTCATTTAGTGCAGCTTTTGCTGAAGATGATGTGGATGATGATTCTCAGCTTGAGTCTAATAGAGCTGATGGAGATAATGCTGAGGACGAGGATGATTCTATCGTTGCGTTTTCAGGTAAAAAGAAGTCTTCTAAGAAAAAGAAGACTGCTATTTCCAAAGCTAGTGATGATTTTGAGTCTGTTAATGTAACTCAAGATGCTGTTGAGCTTGAGCAATCAAGCTCAATGGACAATGATAAAGGTAACAAGAGTGAAGAGGTGATTGAAACCTCAAAAAATAAAAAGAAGAAGAATAAAAAGAGTGGGAGGACTGCTCAAGAAGAGGAAGATTTGGACAAGCTTCTTGCTGAGCTTGGGGAGGCGCCCCCAGTAAAACCTGCTTCGCCTCCAGCAGAGGATGATAAAATTGAGGTGATGGAAAAAGAAGGGGAAGAAGAGACAATGGAATCAACTGCTGTAAAAAAGAAGAAGAAGAATAAAAAGAGTGGAAGAACTGCTCAAGAAGAGGAAGATCTGGACAAGCTTCTAGCTGAGCTTGGGGAGGGGCCTCCAGTAAAGTCTGCCCCCCCTCCAGCAGAGGATGATAAAGTTCAGGCTGCTTCTGCTGTGGTGGAAAAAGAAGGGGAAGAAGAGACGATGGAGTCAGCTGCAGCAAAAAAGAAGAAAAAGAAAAAAGAAAAGGAGAAGGAGAAGAAGGCTGTTGCAGCCGCGGCTGCTGCGAGTGCCCCTGAGAATGAAAAGACTGAAGAAGTTAAACCTGAGGCATCTGAATCAAAGAAGAATGATTCCAAGACTAAAGCGGCTGACAAGAAAGTGCCAAAGCATGTTAGGGAGATGCAAGAGGCGCTGGCTCGAAGAAAAGAGGCCGAAGAGAGGAAGAAAAGGGAAGAGGAGGAGAGGTTGAGGAAGGAAGAAGAAGAGCGCCGTAAGCAAGAGGAACTTGAGAGGCAAGCAGAAGAGGCAAGACGTAGGAAGAAGGAAAGGGAGAAGGAGAAGCTCCAGAAGAAAAAGCAAGAAGGCAAATTGTTAACTGGTAAGCAAAAGGAAGAAGCTCGTCGTTTGGAGGCCATGAGGAAGCAGTTTCTTGCTGGTACCGGGAGTGTCACTCTTCCTACTGGGGACTCTGCTGCACCAGCCAAACGACCAATATATCAGACAAAGAAGTCAAAACAAACCCATCTTCATCAGAATGGCACTGCCCCTGTTAAGGCAACTGAAGATGTGGAGGCAAAGGAAAATCTGGAGACCCCTCCTGATGCAGAGGCATTCGAATCTGAGAAGGTTGAAGTGGCTGAGTCAGTGCAGGTTGAGGACAAAGGTAAACCTTCTGAAGATGTTGAAGAAGATGAAGTTGAAGAAGAAGAGGAGGAGGATGAGGAAGAATGGGATGCAAAGAGTTGGGATGATGTTAATTTAAATGGAAAGGGTGCATTTGCTGATGAGGAGGAAGACTCTGAACCAGAACCTGTAGTGAAAAAGGAGATAAAAAATGCTGGTAAGATGTGCATTTCGATAAGCCTCCTTGTTATAATTTAAGCTTCGAGAAAATATCTGGTAATTTGAATGTTTGTTTCCATACTGTTGCCTTTGTAACAGGCTGATGATTCCTTTGATCTTTTTGAGAGCTAAAATCTGAGCTTTTGCCATGCATTAACTTTCTTCGTTCCAGTTTATGGCTGGCTATGCATTTATTGTATTGTTTGAATAATTTTTGTTTGTTTAATGAAGAAAGCAAAATGAAGAAAGGGGTTCGAGAGGGTGTTTCAATTTCCTCTGTGAATACTCTCCTTTTGAAATGGGTTGGATGAAACTTTTTTGTTCTTCCCTCCTGTTCATCACTGCTTGATTATATTTTACTGTTCAATGGTTGGTATTTCAAAATTATCACTTAGTAATATTGTGCCACAAATTGAAAGACCTGTTCACTAATCATCATGGGTTGCCTGGTATATGTGCTTTTGTCATTGTAGCGGTTGGTATGTACTATATTTTCATTATTGCTGGTTACTTAATCATTGTAGAAATTTTACCTGGTTCATGATATATTGGTATTTGTTGCTGCGTCCTTGTCTATTTTGGTATCTTCATTCCATATCTATTATGCCATACCTCTCCATTCTTACAGGTTGTTATCAAGTATGTGATTCGTAAAACCTCAGTCAAACATCTCCAACCAATAAGTTGTGTTTCACTAGAGTGACAGATCATGAATAAGTCTATGTTGTGTGTTTGTGTTGTGCTAGGAGCTTTTATAGACAAAAAGACACTTATTTTGCTTATGTGGTTAAATTGCATGTATTAGGGACTTAAATGTTTCCCTTCTAATTTATACTTTTGCTCCTTTGATTATCTACCTTTCAGCACCTCTGGCTGTTGTCAGGTCAACAGTTACAGCTAAGAAAGCAGCTTCTCATCCTCCAACTGAGCAAATTGAAAGTAAAAAGCAGGTTGAGAAGCAACCAGCAAAGAAGGATGGGCTGCTACCACCCCATTCAGCTGGGCCTTCTCAGTCAAGTGGAGAGAATCTTCGCTCCCCAATTTGCTGTATTATGGGCCATGTGGATGCAGGCAAAACTAAGCTGCTGGATTGTATCCGATGTACTAATGTTCAGGAAGGTGAGGCTGGTGGCATCACGCAACAGATTGGTGCTACATACTTCCCTGCTGAGAACATACGTGAAAGAACAAAGGAGCTAAAAGCTGATGCCAAGCTGAAAGTTCCTGGTCTACTTGTGATAGACACTCCTGGGCATGAATCGTTTACTAACTTAAGGTCAAGGGGTTCTGGTCTCTGTGATATTGCAATTCTAGTTGTTGACATTATGCATGGATTGGAACAACAGACAATAGAATCACTCAATCTATTGAAGAGTAGGAATACGGAATTCATAGTTGCATTGAACAAAGTGAGTATTTCAGTTTTATTTTTATTAGAAATCTCTTACGTTATTTTAGTTTATGCTCGTAGTTGTCACTCTGCACTTGGAATATTGCAGGTTGACAGACTTTATGGTTGGAAAGTACACCGCAATTCTCCAATTGTTAAGGCAATGAAACAGCAAACCAAGGATGTGCAAAATGAGTTTAACATGAGAGTTACTCAGGTTCTAGAAGATGTCACATCTTATCTGTCATAGAAATATATTTTGTTATTTATCTCGTTCTGATCTGATTTAACTTTTTCCACTTGTTAGATTGTCACTCAATTCAAGGAACAGGGGCTAAACACTGAATTGTACTATAAAAATAAAGAAATGGGAGAAACTTTCAGTATGGTACCTACTAGTGCTGTAAGGTAATTTTAGTAGCCAGAGTTTTCTGCAATTGTTTATTGTTGGTTAATTCAAAATTCAAATGCACACCTGCCTAGTTTGAAATTCATTAATTGAACCTGGATTTTACGTGGAAGAGTTGCCCAAAAGATTTAGTCACTCTTAGGTCTAATGATGCCCTTGCTCTAAATGGAGGGTCATACTCTCAAATTCTCATTGTTGCGTAGTTGCATTTGATTCTGCACATGCATAACTTGACAAATTTGGGGTAAGCAAGCTCTTTTATTTTGTCTAGGTCTTAATCACTATTTGTGTAACCTCCTTAATACTTAGTGGGTAGCTCTTTTGTATTTGTGTTGATATTTTTGAGTGTTGAATATTACAGTGGTGAAGGTATCCCAGATTTGTTATTGTTGTTGGTTCAATGGGCACAAAAAACAATGGCTCAGAAACTTACATATAATGATGAAGTGCAGGTTAGTTTTTTGTCACTTAAGTTTATGTTGGTTGAGTGTTGAGTGCTGTAAGATGGCTTAACTGCAGCGTGCTGATTGTTGTTTGATTTTATCCACCAGTGTACAGTTTTGGAGGTTAAGGTTGTTGAAGGTCATGGGACAACTATTGATGTTGTCTTGGTTAATGGTGTTCTTCATGAAGGAGATCAAATAGTTGTATGTGGAATGCAGGCAAGTATCTCAAAATTGTATCTGCAACATCTTAAATCTGCATTCAGCTTCTGACTAATAAAATTTCTATTATAGGGACCCATTGTTACTACAATTCGAGCTCTATTGACACCTCATCCTATGAAGGAGCTCCGTGTTAAGGTTTGCTTACCTTCTGTCTTGTTTTTAAAATTTTTGCCAAATATGTCCCCTTCCTTGATTGAAGAAAAGGACCTTTTTAATTTTATTATATCACTATTTTTTGAGTAAATGGTTGTTTTTTGGAGGTTTATGTGAAAGTCTCTTTGAACATGGTGGGGGTATAAAAAAGGGACAATTGCACATAGGTCCCAAGCAAGAGAATTAATTTCAAAGAAGTCCCAAGGAGTTGTTAATGACAACCATTAACAACTGCAATAGCCTTCGTTAGCAAGTGAAGAAGTTGTCAATAGACCTGTCTGAAATTAATTCTTTTGCTTGGGACCTATATGTAATTTTCCCTATAAAAAAATGAACAAATTAGTGATGAAGGACTCATTGGCTTTTCTCCAAATTGTGTGGAAATCTCTATTTGCAGTACTGAACTGAACACATTTCATCTGATACTTGTTACCTGTTTTTTAGGCTTAAAATCATTGAAGTATCTGTATCATCTTGTTCTATCTATTTGAGACCATTTTCATTTTAGGCCTGGATTGTTGTTTCAAATATTCTATTATGTTTGTTTGTGCTAAGTTCCTGGGGAGACCTTGCAATATCATATCTTTCATTATATTTCATTATGTACTGGGGATGTGAATTATTATCTTGAGGGGTATACTTTAACAGCCAGCTTATATATTCTTTACCATAATTTGATGATGTTGGATTTCAGGGCACGTATATCCATCATAAAGAAATTAAGGCTGCTATGGGTATCAAAATCACTGCCCAGGTACTTCATACTGATATTGATCTGACCCTGTTCTTGCCAGTTTGTAGCCAACATATTGTTTATTCTCTTGCTTGTATGAATTTGGAGGTTTTAATGATTTTATTCTGATTTATGTTATGTCAGGGCCTTGAACATGCTATTGCTGGCACTGCTTTATATGTGGTAAAGCCTGATGATGATTTAGAAGGTGTCAAAGAATTAGCTATGGATGATATTGAGCAAGTAATGAGCAGGATTGACAAGAGTGGTGAGGGAGTTTGGGTACAGGCATCGACCCTTGGTTCTTTGGAAGCGTTGCTGGAGTTTTTGAAAACACCAGAAGTGAATATTCCTGTTAGTGGTATGAGCATAGGCCCTGTACACAAAAAAGATGTAATGAAGGCCAGTGTAATGCTTGAAAAGAAAAGAGAGTATGCCACTATCTTGGCTTTTGATGTCAAAGTTAATCAGGAGGCTAAAGATCTTGCGGAAGAACTAGGTGTGAAAATTTTTATGGCTGATATCATTTATCACCTATTTGACCAATTCAAGGCCTATATTGACAACATTAAGGAGGAAAAGAAGAAAGAAGCAGCTGATGAGGCAGTCTTCCCATGTGTTATGAAAATCTTACCACGTTGCGTTTTCAACAAGAAAGATCCAATTGTTTTGGGAGTTGATATTCTTGAAGGTGTTTTAAAGGTATAACCATGGAGGGATTTTATTTATAGTATTTTTTCCTTTCGTATTAGTTTTTATCAATGATGCCTTCTGTCATAGTTTAGATTATATTTCTCCTTGGTATTTGCATAGTTGTGTGATAGTGGTTTTCAAAGCACTCACAATAAACCTAGTCCTCATCTGTGTTACTGCGAGCTAATTGCCTAGCTGTGAACCTAAAAAGAGCAAAGAGTATTCAATTTACTCTCTTATTTACCTCATCTCTTTGGTTTGTGCTGACGAGGCTAAATTTGTGATTTGTGAATGTTAGATCCATGTTTGTGGCATTTTGAAGTTGTATCTAATGATATGCGCTTGACAGGTTGGGACTCCAATTTGTATTCCTTCCAGAGATTACATCGATATTGGTCGCATTGCGTCCATTGAAAATAACAAAAAACCTGTTGATTATGCCAAGAAAGGGCAGCAAGTGGCCATTAAGGTATGTGACAGAGGTGATGCTACTTATTATGAATAGTCCATGTGTTCCACTGATTATCATTCATTTATAGTCAGACACTGTTATGATGCATGCAAAAAAGGACCAAGTATTTGATGTTGTGTCTGCGCAGTTTTTGAAGTTATTTTTATAGTCACAAGGCCTCTATGCTTTACAGATTACTCTTCTTTTTTTAAGTATAGTCAGACACTGTTACAATGCATGCACAAAAGAACTAAGTATTTGATGTGGTGTCTGCACAGTTACAAGGTCTCTATGCTTTACAGATCATTCCTTTTTTTTTTTTGGAAGTATAGTCAGACACTGTCATGATGCATGCACAAAATAAATAAGTATTTGATGTTGTGTCTGCACAGTGTTGAAGTTATTTTTACAGTTACAAGGCCTCTATGCTTTTACAGATTGTTGGCAGCAATCCTGAGGAACAACAAAAAATGTTTGGGAGGCATTTTGAGATTGATGATGAACTTGTAAGCCATATCTCAAGGAGATCTATCGACATTCTTAAAGCTAATTATCGGGTATGTTGTGATAGAGTCTCAAGATTATGTATTACATGGTGTAGGATGTTGTTTCATAGTTGCTTACGCTATTATTACATGGTGTAGGATGAACTAAGTATGGATGAATGGAAGCTGGTTGCAAAATTGAAAAATGTTTTCAAGATACAATGAGACTTGATGTGGACGCTGTTGAGTATTATTCTTTTAAGGTAAACACGGCTTGAGTGAAGTGTCCAAAATACACGAAAGGGTTCTGTGATTTTTGTCTGGAAGCAGTTTGGATCCATCGCAGAGCTTGATACAGATGATGCAATGAGTATAGAGGGGACATTGTTTGTGAAGGAACACTTTTTTCCATGAGAAACTCATGCTCAGTTCAGTATCAGCAGGGAAAGCTGAGGCCAAAACGCTGAGAGAATGGTGGCTGGCAAAGGCTGGAATTTTGTGAGATGTTTCCTGATATTTTTGTGTGGTATGCGTTAACTGGGAGCGGAAGCAATTACATACAGGGGTGTAAACATGTATAAGAGTGTGACTGGAGCTGACAAATTTTTCCTACTTCACCATTGTTTGTTCTCTGGGGAAAAATCTTTTGCCTGAGTAAAACTACATGAATGAATGTACCTATAGCCTAGAAGCTAAAGCGTTTTTGTTTTTCTGTTGCATTTTCTTTTACCAGCATAACAAATTTTCCTGCCCTGTTTGGCCATTCTGTTTTCGCCAACGTATGGGGTGGTGGTTCATCTGGTTGACGCAGGGTGGTGCTTGGTTCAATAATAAGGTATTTATGATATGTTTATTATAGTGCTCAGTAGTATTTTAGATGATTGATATCATTTTTGAGAAGCTGATCTAAGTGGGACAAGGCTATCTTGATGTCGTTGCATGTTTTTGAATAGGGTTAAAAGGCATTTTTACTCCCAAAGTTTTCACAGAGGGGCTATGAATGTCTGGAAGTTCTAAAGAGGGTAATGTTACCCTGAAAGTAAAAAAAAAGGGCAATGTTGCCCATCCGTTAACTCACCTAATGGTCAATGGTTAGTTGACCAGATTATGCAATGTGGCATACTATGTGGAATCCACCTTATCCCATTGTTTTCACATCATATTTTTTAATATTAAGAGAAATAAAAAAAAGTTACTTTTGTCCTCTCCCTTCCCGGCTCAAATCTCCAATGGCTCTTCCCTCCCTTCTCATACATTTCCTTTCCTTGCCAATAATCAGATTCCATCATCACACCTTTTGTCATCCTTTGCCTTCATCGTTGCCATATATCAATACCTTCTCTCTTCCTCTTCCTCTTCATCTAAACCTAGCTCTGAGCATGGTGATCCAATGTCTTCAAAGAACCACTCGCTCTTCTCATCTCATCCTTAACCCAAATATTCTTCCCTCTTTCAATCCTTCCTCAACCTAAGCAATATTCCAGTTCCATGAATTCTCTAAGCGGTGAAGCTGACTTAGAAACTCACTCTAGAAGCAACATTGGTGGTAGATCTTTCTATTCATTTTCTGAGATGTACACCCTAGGAATGGACGCCAACGACACTGTCTTGAAATTGAAACAAAGAATCCAAGAAATCGAGCCTATACTGGTTAATGAGAGGCAAACCACACATTTATTAGGTAGCAAATGCATAACCATTAAATGTTGAGGGATTGTGAGATCCGAGAGTTTTTTGAGGTTGTTGCCATCACGATGCCGCCGTCGTACCCGCCTACAACAATGGAGATGGCTGCGGAGAGCTGAGAAGTTGAGGGTGGTGATTGTGATATTTAGTGGAAAAAGAAGGTGGTGGAGGTGAATATGGCTAATAATGTGGGAGAATTGAGGAGGAGTTTGACAAATTGAACCAAGGGAATACACTTCATCCACCTTCCGATGGTTACGTCTTCATTTGTGAACAAAACATAAATAAAATAATTGTAAATTGATATGAGTCCCAATCTGTTCATTGAAGAATGAATCGAGAAATTTTACTTTGACTACTTAACCCAATGATAAAAATAGAAGCATCAGAAACACCAAGAAACAAGATCCTATGAATATACGAGAGGAGGTGGAAGAAGTTGACCCGCCCCGGGGGGTGAGTTCCTATTAACTTTGAGTGTTTCAATGTTTTGGCTTGGCGAGTCTGAGAGTGGATCAAGGTTGTGTTCCATGGATGACTAAATGTTGAGGGAAGGGGGAGGATAAAAGTAACCTTTTTATTTTTCTTAATATGAAAAAGATATGACGTGAAAAAAATGGGGTGAGATGGATTCCACATAATGTAACATATTTGTATAATCCGGTCAACCAACTGTTGACCGTTAGATGAGTTAACGAAGTGGTGACATTACTCCAATTTTTTTTTACTTCTAGGGTAACATTACCCCCTTCAGAACTTCCACACGCCCATAATTCCTCTGTGAAAACTTTTGGGGTAAAATGACCTTAACCATTTTAAATATGGTCTTGGATGGTGCAAAACATTTTTTTCAGGGATATGCTATGCCCATTTTTGAAGTTGTAGTGGTGAAATATCAATTGTGAACAAGTGTTGAGTAGGCATATGCAGCATACCAATCTGAATTTGAAATATTACGATATCTTGTATAAAGAAAATAAATTCTCAACGAAACTCTTTCAATTGGAAAAACTTTGCTGTAGCTTAGGAAAAAGTAATTCTATGCAAGTTGAGATAAAAACCATTTCACGACATCTTGTATATTGAAAAATCACTTTAAGAAACTAATCCCAACATGTCAATTAGCATGAAGTACTGTATGAAGTATGTAAGCAATTTGCCAATGGCCATGGAATCTCAACATGTATACTCACATTTTATTTCTCCATATCTGATTTCTTGATATATCCTTTATTTAAGGAAATTAAATTATCTTCTTACAAGAAGGCAAATATATCAAGATAAACAATAATTAATCATTTCCCTCAATTTAGCTAATGCAATTTCAAAATCTTAATGAAAAAAAAAAAGCTCAATCATTTAACAATCAATATTGTTCAACCTTGATATTTACTCCTCCAATTCTCAACACCCCGAAGTAAACGAATAATGAATTTGATTGAAGTGGAAATGCTCAATTCCACTAAAAGAAATAAAAATACCATGGAAAGAAATGGAAAAAGCACAGGTGTGTTACAAGGAGGAAAAGCTACAGTGATTTGGAAGAAGCTTTTAGCCTTAGATAAACAACTATTAACATCAACTGAAGAATAACAACACAATAATATATTATTGGATTGGGGAGGGAGGGAGGGAGGGAGGGAGGGAGGGAGGGAGGGAGAGAGAGAGAGAGAGAGAGAGAGAGAGAGAGAGAGAGAGAGAGAGAGAGAGAGAGAGAGAGAGAGAGAGAGAGAGAGAGAGAGATTCAGTGAGACCTCAGTCATTATTTTCACTCTTGATAGAAAAAGAGTTCACAACCTAGAGTCTACTTGAGCCAATTAACTTGGTTAACCCAAAAGTTATGGCCATGGCTAGCCAACCCCCAACCAAGACCCTCACAACAGACCTCCAAGCAGGAGACCCACCAAGAATTGCACTTAACCATCCAAACACCACCAAGGCCAAGCTCACTGCAGCCACAACCACCCCTAACCTCAACCTATACTCTCTTATAAATGAAGCTCCAATCAATGGCACCATTGCTCCCACAGCAAATGCCAAAGCTGATGCTCCTGCTGCTTGATATGGATTTGGCAAATCCTCTTCCTCTTCCTTTTTCCCTTCTTCTTTCTGATCTTTCCCTCTTTTCTTGTTGTCTCTCTTGATTTGAGTGATCTCGATGTCAAATTGGGAGTACACGGACACGAACTCTCCAATGGCCATACTACAAGCTCCGGCCACAAGACCGGCAAAGCCAGAGAGAATCATGGCCTTCATGTCCTGCTTCACTGCTCCCACACCCACCATGAGAGATGCTGTTGACACCAATCCATCATTGGCTCCCAAAACTGCTGCCCTTAGCCATTGAGATCTTTTGGAGTAATCAAATTCTTTGCTATCTTTATTAGTCTGGTCTGTTTCTATAGGTGTGACTTGTGCCTCAAGGTCTGTGATTTGAAGGGAAATTTTGGGTAAATGGTTGGAGGCAGCCATGGGAAACCAGAGCTTGAGAGAAGAAAGATAGATGAAGAACAAGAAGAAGAAGATGGCGTGTGTGGAAAAAGTGTGGAGGACACACGCTACTATAGAGAAGGGTATTTATGGATGAGCATTGTCAATTTTGGACGCAAAACATGGACAATATGCCACTAGTTGAAGGCAAAAAAGATGTGCTGTGTTTACTAAATTTTGTGAAGAAGACAAAAGGGTATTGTGTTTTCGGTGAGGTGAAAAAAATTCATTCATTCAGGAAGAAGTAGATGATGAACAAGTTGGTTCATGAACAAGAGAGAGCTTCGCTTTAAATAATAAAGCTGAAGAGATCTTACCAAGTAAATCAAATGTACATTTAAACCGGTTAAAAACCCAACATTTTTAAACCGGTTTTGGAATCGATTCATATAGGGGCGGTTTAGAAAGTCCAAAATTTTTAGACCTATCATAAAACCAGTTTAGAAGATCCAAAACTTTTTAGACTAATTATGGTTAGAACGAGTCTAAAGAAGTAGACTCTACATAAAACAGATTTTTAGGGCTGAAGAAGAAAAGGGTAGACAAAATTAGGATGTTAATTATGAAGGGAAGGAAAATGGAAGATATATAAGAATGGTAGAGATAAACCTATGAGAAGTAATATAAATATATATATATATATATTGGAGGCAGTTATGGTTGATTATCTTTACATCATGACAAGGCATGAAGACAAGTGAAGGTTGCTGATGATAACACACATGTAATGGCACCTTAGCTTTTTTGCATTCGGAAGTTAAGGGAAAAAGACGCATCATTTTGAGGAACTTTTTTTGGTTTTCCTCATAATGTGTTTGCTAAGTTTATAAGAACTTGTGTAATAGCAATCACACAAGGCTAGGAAATGGCTATTAACGGTAAAGAGTATTGCAACACGCCGTGGTTTCATTATTATATTGCGCCTTAAGTGTGCATATATTGGAAGTTATACATTGTTGGCTGGTAATCCTATCTCATATCTAATATGGAGGTTGCAATATTTAAAATATATCTCGTGTTTGGATGAATATCATAATCAATTATAAGGGCCAAAATAACCATTTTCTTGAAAAATACTCAAATATCCTTGGTCGGTATACATACCAAAATCAATTATAACGCCGAAATCATGATTATCTCATGAGGCAATTGTTCTATTTGTTGTGATCCATCGATTACAACTTATGTATATATATCACACATGCTATATCATGTGTTCACTTATACAGGTGGTAGTGTGATACTCCTCTATCAAGCCTTGGTTTTGGATGTCTTATATATTTTTTATCTTTTCAATTTAAAATAACTATTTGTGCAGTTGAAAATAAATAATTTATTCGTATTCTGTTTATTTAAAAATTAAAATAATTTAAAAGAAATAATGAGATCTAAATTGTTTTGTACACTTCTCTAGGGATAACATGCTTGTCATGTTTGGCTCTCAAACTAATGAAACTTGAATAGATAACCCCAGTTAATTAATAACCCTCAAAATATCGCTCACACTAAACATGTGAAACTTGTGAGAGGGAAAAAAAACTTCATTATGTGAACCGTAGATTTGCCGGGCGAATGTGCAAAAATACCATTTAATTTGGTTCAAAGTGCACCCAATATGTTAAGTTATTTTGGCTCAAAAGTGCCCATGTAGCTACCAAAATAGGTCAAAAATGCCTATGCCGTCAATATACACTAACGGCATTTAATTTTTCAAAGTTAGGGAAAATAGAAGGTGCAAAAATACCCATAAAGTTTGGTCCAAAGTGCACCAAACACTGCGAACTTTCTTTTAACCCAAAAGTGCCGATATAGTTACCAAAATTGTTCCCACAATACCTATACCGTTACTTTACACATGTTAGGCAGAAAAAAAATACACAAGAGGGGATGAATTTATTTCAGTAAAATATTTGTTAAAACTTTAAGTTCAAAATCAATTTTCAAAAACAGATAAAAAAGAAATAGAGTATTGAAATTTAAAGCAAATACTTGTAGGTCAAACAGAATATATGATAAATACTTAACCTTACAGAAATTTAAAGAAATAGAGTATAAAGATTCGAAATTCTAGGCAAATACTTGTAGCTCAAATTTTTCTCTGTAATTTTATGCTTCAATCTTCCTTCATCAATAGATATTTATATATATATATATAAGCCTTTGAGAATGCAAGCGAACGTTGTACAAAATTTGCCTAAGATTTCAGTACTCCTTTTTTTCCTATCTGTTTTTTTTAAAATTACTTTTGAACTTACAGTTTTGAAAAATATTTTATTGAAAACAAAATTCACACTCTTTCTTATGTATTTCTCCTGCCTAACATGTGTAAAGTAACGGCATATGCACTAAAGTGACCATTTTGGTAACTACGTGGGCACTTTTAGGGGAAAAAACTTCGTGGTATTGGGTGCACTTCATACCAAACTTCATGGGTATTTTTGCACATTTATTTTCCCTAACTTTAAAAAACTTAATGCCGTTAGTGTATATTAATGGCATGGGCACTTTTGCCCAATTTTAGTAACTACATGGGCAGTTTTGGGCCCAAAAAAAACTTCACGGTATTGGGTACACCATAGACCAAATTATATGGGCATTTTTGCACCTTCACCAGGTTTGCCTAATATAAAGTTTCGTATATTTATAAATTATTTAAGCGCTAAAATCAATGTACCCATGTACTATAATTTATCCAATATGCAGCTTTTGGCAATTCTTAATTTTGGTGACAATAGTTTGAGCTCTTGTTTTTAATTAAGTTGAATGGGTTTTATTTTTTAAAATTAAAGTTAGACAAATCCAGCAGTGTGTGTGTGTGTATACATATATATATGTATATCCAAGTCTATCCATGATCATTTTTAGTTTCAACTCACATTTATCACATTTGTTGGAATAAAATGACAATAAGATAGTATAGATCTTAAAAATGATTATTTAATATACAAAATTGAAATCTAACGTATCGCATTATTAAATTATAAGATAGTATCAATTATGTCAAATTCCAAGTAATAAATAAGGTTGATTGGGTATAAAGTGGTAAGGTTCAGATTTTTTTTTTTTTTTGGGGAGGAGGGGGGTGGGTGGGAATTTAGTTAGACTTCCTCAAGTTTCTTTCCACCAAATTGTACATAATACAAACACATAACCCGAAGCAAGATAGGTTGTTACTCTCGTTGGATACCACTATATACTTTTGAAGCTCTTGAAAATGTTAACTTGCAAGTCATAAAAAAAAAAATAACAAGTCATCAAAAAAAAAATGTTAGCTTGCTTATGGACCTCGTATTTAATCCAACTTACAAGTACTAGTTCTTTCAAGTTTTTGCCAATTTACTCTATTGTTATACATTAAACTTTTCAATGATGACTCATATCCGTCATGTAATTTTAGGTGAATTAATTGACTCTTTTTTTTCAAATTTTCTTGATATATATGACAATAAGAACCTATACATGTATAAAAACTTTTTTTCTGAAATTATTTTGTTTTTAACTAAGTATATATAGTTTCTCAATCATTAAAAAAGCAAGATAACCAAGAGAAATTAGAAACTTCTAATTTGCATCAACAAACAACAACAAAAACAAAGGAAAACAGAGAGACAGATATAAGTAGATTATTCGATCTCCCTGTGAATGCAAAAGACTGAAAGAAACAGATCCATAGAACTGATGCATAATTTCATAGTAAATTAGTAAGGATTATTGACTAACGTTGTCTCTCCGAATGAAGAAGGTAATTTAAATATGTGGAGGGAGAAGGCCACGCTCAGCAATAGCAGCACTAATAGCATCGTAATGGAAAGTATCCAGTTTCAGCGTCTTCACTTCTTTATCCATTGCTGCCATCTCAGCTGTACATACAACAGCACCAATTAATATTTAATTTTCTACACACACACCCCCTAGTCCACAATATAAGCTTCACTTCTACAAAAACGGCTTGATTCATATTACAAAACATTTGAAAAGTAATTACTCTCTTCGTTTCTAAATATATGACTTATTTGGGGATGTTAATTTGTTCCTAATTAAATATAAAATATCTTTCTAATTTTTCTCAATATTTATCCAGATTAACTTCTCAATAATAAATAAGCAAGACTGCAAAAGACTGAAGGTACGAATAGAGATAGGTGGTTAAAGCATTTTGGTGATATAATGTGATTTTAACTAACTTAACCAATATCCTTAATCTAATCAAATTAAGTAAATATGTCTTATATTTTGAAACGGAGGGGGTAAACCAACAAAGGTTGATCTAGTTGGTAAAAGGATTGGCTTATAACCATAAGGTTATAGGCTCAAATCCCGCCCCACCTATGTGAGGCTCTTTGAGCCTAGAGACCTGCCCTGACCTTGGTAATCCCCATGACCCAACTCATTTGTACTTTTTGTTATGAAAAAAAGGAACAAAGGGAGTAATATTTATTTGTTGAATTTGTCCTTATAATTAATGCTACTTAAATGTAACTCCTTATTTATAACTCTATTCTTCAAAATCTCAATATGGGTAAAATTGAACATTGCTTTGAATTTAAGACAAATTTAAGGAGTTGACTTACAACCCAGTGAATTAGTTGAAGTGATTTATGTTATAAACAAGAGAGAGCATTTTAGAATTTATATATAACCAGAAAGTTATCAAAAACATATCAAGTCATGAGTTTTCTGTTCCACTTGAACCTAAATAATTAAAACACAGAACAACGGTTTGGTGCAAGCTATGCATGAAGATTCAACAGTAATAAGAGTAGAGATTGAGTATAATTTTTGTTTATATAATCCAAATTGTAATGTAGGAAACAAGGAGCGTAGTGTGTGTGTGTGTATGGTGACCCAAACTTACCTTTCTCCTTCTTGATGACTCGCTCCATAGCTTTTATTTGCAGCTTCAGCTCTTCAGCTACAGCAGTCAGCTCTTCATATTTTTTCTGTATTATTCATATGACATAATAATTATTTTGCCCTGATGAACCATCCAATATATGAATATTTTTTTAATTGCAAAAAAAAAAAAAAAGATATAATGCTTTGTATTAGAATGAAAGCCCCACATTGAAATATTCAAACATGAGCTAAGGGTATATATAATGTCGGGACAGGTCTTATCTTAAGTGACAAACCTAACGTATATATTCACACACATATAATTTATATTTTAACACTTTGTTGGGAGGGAGGGAGAAAATGAAGATAATTATGAAAAAGTGTGGGAAAATTTTTTCTCTACTTATATCTGGACGATGAACAGCAGAAACATACAAAAAAAAAAAAGAAAAAAGAAAAAGAAAAGTGACTTAACTCTATAATCACAAAATTTAATACACCCTTAAGGAAAAGAGACAGAAATCACATGCCTCTTTATTCATTTATCTACATGAAAACATGTGTGATCTTTTCAAAATCTCTCTTAACTTGCCTCCCTCATCTTGAACCGGCAATGTATATAAGATGAACATAAATTATAATCATTGGTACAAGATAGTAGTGATGGCATAAAAGTACAATGGACTGGAGAGCAAGGTTGTCAAACTCATGAGTTTAAATAAACTCGTGAGAATAATGTAAAATCGGATTAGAAACTCGAATCGTAAACTCGTAAGAGTTTATGTTTACTAATAAATACATGTTTTCAGTTTATAATTAAATAAGAAGTAAAAAAATAATAATAATCTGACTTGAATATATTTTAAATATAAATAGTTGATATTAAATATATCAACATTCATACTTTATCTAACTCAATAAACAAATTTCTATGAAATTTATATGTAAATTCATTTTTTTTGGTACATGTGGCAAGCTAAAGCTTGTGAGGGACTGTCAGCGCAGCATTACATGGCAGCTGGGGGATGCACCCCCTGGATTCCTAATGTGTCTAATCTAAGTTGATCCACGCAGTTGTCAGGAGGTTCCTAGAGAAATCTTACGCTGGACAAAGCACCTTGGGCTGTCTTTGCTAGTATATCTGCACACATTAAAGCTTCTCTATGACTGGAAAATTTCCACATCCCATTCTTTACAAACTAAGGCTCTGATTGTATGAACTTCTTCCTTCAATGGATGACAATCATTACAATCTGACAGAATTAAGCTCATTGCTTCCAAATAATCAGTAAATAGCTTTAACTTCCCATGTTTCATTCTCCTGCATATCAGTAGTCCCATTTTAATTGCATGAAGTTCCGCCATGGTACTTGAGGCAAAGCCTATATTTTGCTAAAAGCCCCACTGCCACTCTCCAAGACAGTTCCTTGCTACACCTCCAATTGCTCCTTGCTTCTCAAAATTCACTGAACTATCTACATCTACTCTTATGGTATCATTGGGTGGGCCTGTCCATATCTCAGTATCTCTCCTTGGAATTTGCAGAATTTGGTGTTTATATTTACCATTTTCTGCTCCTTCCATCAAGAGAAACATGCCGCTGTGTACTATGGATGCTGGTGTCCCCTCAGTATTGTCAAGGGCTCGAGAGCATCTATTTTTCCAAATCAACCTGCAGAGAATCCCAAAGCTTCGGATCCAAGGCCACCTCCGTAAATTCTTCGCGCTCGGGTTGTGAGAGCAATTCCACAAAAGCCATTCCTGCAAATTTCCACTAAAACATCTATATATATAAAGGGTTAATAATAGATAACCAGACTCTTTTTGCACTCTCACAGTCTCTCAAACAGTGTATGATGGACTCCTCACTATTGCACTCAAAAGGGCACTTAGAAGATGTTTGCGGGATAACTCTAGCTCTCTTTTGATTTGTTGGAATTTTCTCACGGAAAACTTGCCACATGAAGAACTTTGCCCTTTCTGGAATTTCCCAATGCCAAATTTTCCTCCACATAGGGCTTGATCTGTTATTGGACTGATTGTAAATCATCTAGTAAGCTGATTTGACACTAAAGTCCCCATCCGAGGAGGCCCGCCACCAATGTATGTCAGATCTGCCTCTAATTGGGGGGCTGGTTGATTTAATCTTCTGACCACCCATCCTGGCAGGAAATAAGTCCATTTCTCCCAGTTTCATCTGCCGCTGCTGGTTACAAATTCATCTACCAGATCCTCCGTGTTAACTTGATCCAAGTTTTTGTCAACATACTGTATGAGTGGAAGATCTAAGGGTGTCTACTGGTCCGTCCACACTTTTGTGCTCTGACCATTCCCAATTCTTACACCTAGACCTTGCATAAACCTGTCCCAAACTGAGTTGATGCCTTGCCAAACTGCTGATTACTCTTTCTTTTTTTCCACAACTAGGTATCTACCACTACCACATTCATACTTGTTCACCAGGCATTGAACCCAAAGGGCATTTGGGCGAGTGAGCATACCCTAGCATAACTTCATAAGGAAAGCTTCATTTTGGGATTAGAGATCTCTTATGCTAAGGCCACCATGATCCTTATCACCCTTCAAAATCTCCCATCCCATTAGATGTAGTTTTCTCATCTCTGGGTTCTGGTTCCAGAAAAAAATCCGGCTTAGCTTTTCTATTACCTTAAGCACCCCTTTTGGCAATAAAAGAGTTTGCATTTGATAGTATGGTAGAGTAGATAGCACAAATTTGATGAGTATTGTCTTCCCTGCCATACTAAGAAATTTACCCTTCCAACTAGCTAATCTGTTTTGCACCTTTTGGATGAGAGGCGCAAAAGTTCTTTTCATCATCCTTTCATGGATCATGGGAACACCCAGATATTTCCTAAGGTCTGCTGTCCGGGAGATCCCCAGGATTTGGCTATATAGTGCTGCTCGGCTGTCATGAACCTTCTTGGATACAAACATTCTTGATTTCTGAAGACTTATCTTATGTCCTGACACTCCACAGAAAAAGCACATCACTTCTCTGATTTCTTCCATCTGATCTACTGAGGCTTCACAAAACAAGACTAAGTCATCTGCAAAGAATAAGTGGGACAGGTGGGGTCCTCGTTGGCTCAGGCTTAGAGGTTTCCAACTTCCATCTTCTACCTCATGGTTGATGATCTGACCAAGTCTTTCCATACAAAGGACAAATAGGTATGGGCTTAGGGGGTCACCTGTCTCACCCCTCTTGTTGGAAGGAAAGCTTCTGAGAGTTGGCCATTCCAAGAAACTCTTATCGAGACTGACGATACACATCCCATGATGAAATCTACATGTTCCTCATTCAGGCCTAGACTTTGTAGAGTGAATCTTAGAAAGTCCCAATCTAATCTGTCATAAGCCTTTTCCATGTCCACTTTTATGGCTACGTAACCATCACCCTTTTTGATTGTTCTCATTGTATGGATCGCTTCCTGGGAAATGATAATGTTATCACTACTTTGTCTGCCACTAATGAAGCTGCATTGGTTAGGCATAATTAGATAGTTCATAACTCCCTTCCATCTACTTGCTATGACTTTGCTTAGAATCTTGTAACATACATTGCACAAAGCTATGGGTCTAAACTCGGATAGCTTTGTTGGATGATCATTCTTGGGGACCAGTGTAATGGTAGTCTGATTGATCCTTCCCATCCCAGACGGGTCTTTCCACAGATTTTGAATCATCTCAATAACTGCCTTCCCCACTACCTCCCATTGAGATCGGAAGAAGTGGGCTTGTAGACCATCTAGACCCGGCGCTTTAAATGCACCCAAATCAAAAGCTGTAGCTTGGATTTCTTGTTCTGAAGGTTCTCTTTGAAGCATGGCTAGCTGTCCCTTATCTAAAGAAGGGAAGCCAATCGGCCAATTTGAAGCCGGTAGGACTCCTGTTTCTTTTGAATAGAGCTTCTTGAAGTAATCATGAGCCATGTCTCTCATAGCTTCCTGATCCGTTATCCAGTTGCCCTCATCATCCTGTAATGACTCAATTCTATTTCTTTTCCTCCTTATCTTGGTGGACAGGTGGAAGAACTTTGAATTCTTGTCTCCAAATTGCAACCACTGACATCTTGACTTTTGATACCATATCAGTTCCTCTTGACTACTCAATTTACAGAATTCTTTCCACAAGGATTTTTCCAGACGAAATAGTCCATTCGACACATTTCTTCTCCTTGCTCTATCAATCCCTTCTAATCTCTTTAATATATCCCTTTTCCTTCTCGGAATATTGCCTACAACTTTTCTATTCCATTCCTTAACTGTCTCTTCAAAAGACTAACACCCCTCATGCCACATTTTACCATTCCAAGCTCGATCAACTAAATCCTTGAAGTCTGGTTCTAAACACCAAGCTGCTTGGTATTTAAAGGGTGACGGGCGATCTTTTCTGTTACTAGCTGGTTGGTTGGATACTACCATGACACGGTGATCAGAATTGAATCTTAGGTGATGATAATTTTTGTGATTAGGATTGGAAATGTCCCAATCGAAATTACAGAAACCCTAATCAAGTCTCTCTTTGATTCCCTCATTTTCCCAAGTGAATTTGTCCCTAACACAGGGATTTCTAATAAATCACAGTCATTGATGTAGGCTTGAAACTGAGACATGCTTTGTTGGATTGGATATCCCCCTCCACTTTTATCTCCTGGTGAGAGAAAGGCATTGAAGTCCCCCAGCACTAGCCATTTACCCTGAATGGTTCTAGCTACATTTTTCAAGTCTTGCCATAGAGGACGACGTTTCTGATACGTGGTACCACCGCATACAAAGGTTATTTGCATTAAATCCCCAGATTTCTTATCTTGGGCATCACATTGAAGAAATTGAGAGGAGGAATTCAAGTATTTTACATGAGTATCTTGGTCATTCCAAAGAACCCAAATGCCCCCTGCAAAACCCCGTTACTTCCACCCTTAACCAATTAGAGAAACCCAGCTCCCTGACTCTCTTTTCAGCTCTATTACTACTAATTCTGGTTTCCAAAAGACCCATAATCTGAATATCATACTTCTTAACTATCTCCTTAAAAATACGAGGAAACGATTTGCCACTCGCTCCTCGACAGTTCCAAGATGAGACTATCATGAGAAACATATTTATTTTTAGGTGAGGAAGGATTAGGCACTTACTGGTCCGGGGGTTTCCCTTCCCCATTTGTACCCCTGTTCCTCCCCTTCAGTGTTGGTGGTTTCTAAGTCAGTTTTTTAACATTGTTCAAGCCATCTGTGTCCCCCTGGATTTCTGATTGCGTGGCTAAGCTCCTGATAAGCTCTTCTGGGCTGTTATCTTCCACTGAGTTTCTTGTCTCGTTATGGGCTGCAACATGGACTACTTCTTCTTCTATTTTCTCTTCTTCAAAACTGTCATTTTCCTGTTGGGATGTAATGATTTGAGGCTCGGTCTCCTTGACACTTCCTTCAACTACTACATGGGTTCTTTTTTTTAGTGATTTCGGCCCAGCTCTCTTACTCATTTCATTTGAACTCCCTTCTCCTCCTTTGACCCAAATGGCGATGGGTTGGCTTCTCTGCTTGTTACTCGGCCCATTAAGTTTTGAATTTTCCTTGCCTAGGGCCCCACTTGCTTGCTTTAATTTTTGACTTTCCATTCCCTTGCTTTTTTCTTTAGTAGCGTATGCCTTCCCTGCTTCTCCTTGTAGGTTCCTATTTTCCTCAATAAAAGCTAGAGGTTTTCTACTATAAGTAGACTTTTTTGACTTTTCTTCTGCCCCTTCAGACACTTCATTAAATGCCTCCTGCTCTTCTTCCAATTCTCTTAGTACTTCATATTTAGATTGGGATGTGCTCCCATTTACTTTCTTTCCTCCTTTAGTATCATACCCATCCCCATCAAAGCTTTTCCTGCTCTACTCAGTCTTATAGTGACGTGTATGATAGGATCCTTGGACCAGCATCCAAGGTCCAAATGTTTCGTCTTCCTTGGACAAGCTCGCCGCCGGCGACATCCTTGGAACTGGGCTTTGTGGGTCGTTTTTATTTGTTGAAGCTTCTGGGTCACTATTACTCACTCTCCAAGGGCAACACTCCTTCTAGTAGCCATACCTCCCACACCCAAAGTAGATCAAACCCAGACCCTCATATTCAATATTAAATAGAGCGGCTGAGCATATCACACGAGGGACTAATTTTTTTGTAAGTCAAGCTCCACACAAATTCTTGCAAATCTACCTCTTTGAACCCTTGCGTTTTCAGCATCCAAATTTTTAATAGTATTCATATATACCTTTAAAGTTTTCCCTATCATGTCCCCTAGTCTCCACATATACTTCCTCGAGTAGCAATGGATAGGAATGTTTGGAATCCTGACCCACGTTGCAATCTTCCCCAGTGGATTGTGGAAAGGATCGAAATGGGGTGTCCATCTTTAGATTAACAAGCTGTGTTGAGCCACCACCCATGGACCTTCAAAGATAATCCTCTTATATTTAACTCCCCAACCACTATCTCCATCTCTGAATCAGACAATATAGTAATTATTTGGGAGATCAATGAAGTCAAAGTCATGAAAACCCCAAAGCCTTCCTAAGCGTTCCTTCAGCCTAAATAGGTTCAGACGGATCCCCAGCACTGTAACTATCAAGGCATTATTCTATGGTCTGCAATCTTCATTAAATTCTTCTTGAGTTATCTGAACTACCGGGTATATTTGCATTAACTTCTTTATCTCATCTGATGGCTCTAGTAGGTCCCATGTTTGGTCCAGCAGATCCGAAAGTAGGGGGTCAGCCTCACTGTCCACGCCCCATGGGCCACACCATTAAATTCGTGGCCCTTGCATCCCAGTAATGAATCCCTATACGATGGGAGCTTTCTCGTTTCTTCATCTGGAGGGTTCATTTCCTCGTCTGCAGATTCATCATCAAAGCATTCTTCAACTTCTACCATCCTATCTGACATTAGTTCATCATCTTTCTTCTCCTCCCTTGATTTCTTCTTCACCTTCACTTGAGCAACTTCCTCTAAAGGCCTATCAGGCGGAGCCTTTCGGCATCCAAGATCATCCATTACAGCGTCGGAACTTCACTGGCACAGTTTTCCAAAGAAAGAAAATCCCCTAACCCAGAAAATATTAAATTTTAAATCTCACACACAGCAGTTATATGTAAATTTATTGAATATCCTCTAATAAAAATAATAAACATGATATTTATAGCAAGTTAACACGAGAAGTCCTGCAGGTAGAACCTCTACTAGTTAACAAAGTTAACACGATTTTCTATAAGGTATAAACATAGAAACGGTAAATTTGGCATGTAAACTCATGAGTTTTTACCGAATTTACAACCATTACAAATTTAAGTGATTTGTGACACGTTTTAGTTAAGTAAAGCCGTAAAAAAGTAAAATCAGAGAGTCAACTCGCGAATTTAACAATACTGGAGAGTACTCTATCCTGCTTTCATTTCAACCTCGCTCTTAGCTAGCTATGGCTGATTCATATTTTTGAACCATTGAAATCAAATTTTAAGGATACAGATTAATTTGTGTCTATAAAAATCATCATATTCAATCTAATGGTTCAGAGTTGCAATGATATCCCCACTTAGTGGAAAAAAGCCCTATCCACATCGGCGCTCATGCGAGATGTAACGAATTCGTGTACTCATCAAGGGAAATTCACACCCCAAACTCATCATCAAATTTTGATTGTCTAGATCATGTGGACGATTTATATTTAAAATTTTCAATTGATGAATTATAAATAAAAAATTATAAAAATTATCTTTATTTTAATTTCTATATTTATTAAAATAATTATTTTTAAAAATAAAAAAAATCAAGGCTATTCTATTAGAATTGGATGGTCCAAATCTAATGAGTCTCTAAGGTCATCACTCTTTAACGAGCATCCAAGCTCTGGATGCTCATTCCAAATGCGTATGGGCAAAATGACGTGGATGACCAGTGCAATATTTACTTATTTCTTGTTTTCCCTTTCTTTAAATAAAATCCCCAAATCAATGATTTCAAGGGTTTATAATGAAAGGACAATGATAACAATATAGAACATATATAAAACTAAACTTCATATTTCAAAGCACTCATCAGGTTAAGGCAACAATATGCATACCTGTGTTGGAAAAAAAAACAATATGCATACCTGTGATAGATGGCATGTATATTCCATCATTTCCATAACATTTCAAAGCTTCAACAATTTTGAATAATGTTCTTTTTATTCCATAAAAAGGTAAATTTTTTTTTATCATTACCTAAATGTCCTCACTAGTGCTCCAGAGTCTATTTATGTTTGCCTGCTTAAGTTCTTACAAATCTTCAACATCATCAAGAATGTCACATATTTATTCATCCGGTGAATCAAAATCCAAATTGCTCAGCCTGGAGTCCAATCTAGTTGACATCAAATGGATCTCTCTAGGTCTTGCGTTCAACATATTCATGTGAAACCTACTTGATATCAAATCGATCTTTTGCTGCGCTCTTATTGACAAAATGCAGAAGGGATTCAGCCATAAATATATATCCTTTTTTTCCATACAGAAAATATCATCACTAGTAAAAAACAAAAGCTTGAAGGGAAGATGGGCCCACTCGTCTCGTTGAGTCTCTCTCTTTTCTCACAACACGTAATGAATACTGCAAAGGTTCAAAGCACCTCAAGATTTTTTTTTTGTATAAAAGACAAATTTCATTAAAAGATAAAGTAAAAAGGTTCACTAATACAAAAATACTCTATCGCGGCGCCACAATACCGGCACTTATAGTTTTAAATGTCGCTACTAGTGTGGGGTGACCTATTGCGGCGCTTATAAATATAAGCGCCGGGATAGCCGTTTTGTTTTGACTTTCCTATTTTTTTTAAATTCTATAACCTATACCGGCACTTATACTTATAAGCGCCGGGATATGTTTTATTTTTTCTTAAAAATTTTTATTTGCATATCCCGGTGCTTCAAAATTTTAAGCTTCAGGATAGGTTTTAAGTTTCAAGTTTTTCATTTTTTTTAAATGTGGGTAAACCTATCCCGACGCTTTTTGTTAATAAGCGCCAGGATAGGTGTTTTAAATTGCTTTTTTTTTTTTAATTTTGATGCCCTATCCCGTTTTAAGTTGTTTTTTTTTAATTTTTATGGCATATCCCGGCGCTTATAATTTTTGAGCACCGGGTTAGGCCTCCCAGAGCGCGCCAAACCCTTTATCTTTCCCTCTTATTTTTTTCTCTGAAAATTTCCCAAACCCTTATTTTCATCCTACGCCGCCAAGCCCAAGCCCAAACCTATCCATTTGTCCCAAGCCTCACCCTCGTTCTCCCAATCCTTCTCTCGCTCTCTCGCTCTCAATCCCTCTTAAACACACTTCCACTTCTTCACCCGCTAATTACTTCACCTTCTCAGTTTGTTTGAGGAAATCAACACCACCACCTTCGCCCTACGCCTCACAAAAATCAATACTAGGAAAAAACTCCGACACGATGAGAATCCTCTGTAATTCCGTTGTCTCCTTGTGCTGGCGAAGCCCTAATTGAACCCTCACCTCTTATCATGGTGTGATTTTCGTGGAACCTTAAGATGTTGTAAAATTATAGGAACTGAAGTTATTATCGAATGATAATATTAATTGAACTAGTGTGATTTTTACATATTAATATTTTGGATTCTCTACAATGTTTTGGACTTTGGATTATGCAGTATAGAGAGAGGGGTAAAGTGGTGAGGGTAGGACCTATATATTAGGTGGGTAGTCTTTCTCCTTCTTTATAGCACAGTGCAATTGCCGGAGAGGTTCAAAACGTTTAAAACACAGAGAAGGGAGGATTTTAATGGACAAGAACAAACATTGAGTTAACTTGAATGTTTTGTTATCTAAAATGGTATGGATCATGTAATAATGAGAGAAATAGAGTTATGGGACCAACATGCTAGTTGGGCCTTACCAATCCCTCTCAGTCCTCTTTCCTCTTATCATAGTGGATTGCTGTAGATGCCCATAATGTTGTAAAATACAATGAATTGAAGATATCAAGTGTATGAATACACCAAATCCACTCTTGGTGGGTTAGGGCAAAGTCCGATGAGAATTTGGGCTAATATGTAATTATGGAGAGACATGGGATAAAATGAGTAAATGTTCCCTTAATAATTTGAAATTAAAAATATATGACTTTGCGTATGTTATTTATGGTGAGTCGTATTGGACATAATGAGTAAACGATACGGAAACCAAAAAATAACTTCTGTATCCCTTTCTCTCTGAACGTTATCCTTTATTGTGCATCTGTTGTATACATATCAGGGTCCAAATTTGTGCTAGGATTTCATGTGGGTACCGAGTGAGTCAACAGATTTCAGGTACGCCTCAAAACCCTATGGGAATGATAATATTCACCGAATCAACATAACTTTTACATAAAAATGATCTGATTATCTCCAATTCTTTGTATCATGCAATGAGGACAGAAATAGAGTTGTGGGACCACTCAATCTTTCTATTTTCTTGTAGCACATAGTGACTTTCCTATAGATGTCCAAAATCCAGTAAAATACAGATGGTGAAACTCACTTGTTTGGCGGGCTTCAAATGGGGTAGCTACTATTGGATGTGGATTTTTAGTTCCTTACAAAAAGAGAAGTATAAACATTAGCGATTAGATTAGTCTCAGAGTCCATATATAGTGCTACCTCACTGCAAAGAACTTTTAACATATTAAAAGACGAGAAAGCAAGTATAGGCTAGTGAAGATGATCAATTCCAAAATCAATTCTTTTTCATAGTAACATCCCTATTTGTTCATTATGTTCGTCTCTTATTGTTCATACTATTTTTGTGGTTATGCACCAAAATGGATTATTCTAAATTTTGAAGATGATCTCTAACTAAAATGAACTGTTGCGATCAAAGTGTAACTCTAGTGGAATGCAAGTGTGCAACTTTACTTCTAAAAGTCAACTTTCCCAAAAGCAAAAAACTAATTTTCGTGACCCTGATCAGGATGTGTGTGTGTTTGTTAACTTATGATCAAGAATCATTTCTTGCATAAGACTAGTTAAGAAGATAAAAAGCAGTAACCTTTAAATCACCAGATAGATTCTATGAATGTAAACGTTCTTGGGTTGTACCTAACACTTAGGATCGTCTAAGGAACAAGCTTGCATAGCAAGGATGATTGTGAAGGTCCCCTGTTTTTGATGGTTGATCCCATTCTTAAATAAATTGATGTATCCCCCTACTGATTGGACTTTTCAGCTATCTCTTCACTTTTTTGTATAGTGATTAATAGCTTTTTTCTTATGTAATGGCCACTTCTACATTGCTTTTTTGCTGTGTGGTGATTTAAATTCCCATTTGATTTAGTATTCAATTAATCAAGTCTTTGATGAAATCCACACACTACAATTTCTCATCTTTTAACTTAGTCTAATCATTTACTCTTGAGTGCGGCAAATCCCCTTATGCAACGTTTTGAGTGGAGACAAGTTATGAAACTGTGGTACAAAGAGAACTGGGATGATGAGCAATTTGGTAAATGGAGCTCTAATTTGGAAGTGGATAAAATAGCAACTTTTTGTCACATCGACATAAGCCACATTGTTTAAAGCTAAACTTTTATACATGAAGGCCTATAGATAACCATCTAGTGTTAATGCACCAAAGTAAAAATTTTGATTCTAACAATATCAAACACTTCCTTTACAAAAACTTAGCTCAATAATAAAGTCATTGAATCATAGGTCAAGGAACTGCAAATATTTATGCCTATGGATAGATACTTGGCGGCCATACACCAAATTAAAAAAAAAAAAAAAAGAAGAAGAAAAGAAATTTGATTATCATAATGAAATGTGGGAGAGTTTCCTAATTTGAGCTTTGGAAAAATTTAGCCCAGTTTGATGATAGATCAAGGAGTTAAGCAATCATGCGCCAAAATAAAAACTTCGATTACAATAATGAAATTTGAGAGTTTCCTAATTCAAACTCTGCAAAAACTTAGCCAAGTCTAGTGATTGATTATGGGGTTAAAAATATATATTCCTAAAGATAGACACCTTGTGGTCATGCACAAAAGTATAAACTTAGATTCTAATAATGAAATTTGCAAAAACCTAGCCTAGTTTAGTGATATATTAAGGGATCAAAAATATTAATGCCTATGGATAGGAACCTGGTGATCATGCACCAAAATAAAAACTTTACTTATAATTATGAAATTTGAGAGTTTCCTAATTTGAGCTTTGTGAAAACTTAGCCCAGTTTAGTGATATATTAAGGGGGTTAAAAGTATATATGCCTACGAATAGACACCTAATGGTCATGCACAAAAGTATAAACCTAGATTCAAATAATGAAATTTACAAAAACTTAGCCCTTTTTAGTGATAGATTAAGGAGTTAAAAATATTGATGCCTACGGATAGACACCTGACGGTCATGCACCAAAATATAAATTTGGATTATAATAATGAAATTTGAAAGTTTCTTAATTTGAGCTTTGCAAAAACTAGCTAAGCTTAGTGATTGATTAAGGGATTAAAAATGTATATATGCCTACGGTTTAGACACTTGGCAATCATGCACAAAAGTAAAAAGCTAGATTCTAATAATGAAATTTGCAAAAAATTAGCCCAGTTTAGTGATATATTAAGGAGTTAAAAATATTTATACTTATGAATAGACACCTGGCGGTCATGCACCAAAATAAAGACTTCGATTCTAATGATAAAATTTGAGAGATTTTCACTTTGCAAAAACTTAGCCCATCTTTGTGATAGATTAAGCAATTGAAAATATTTATGTGTATGGATAAACACCTGACGGTCATTAAAAAAAACAACTCGATTCTAATTAATGAAATTTGAGGGGGGTACTGATTTGAGCTTCACAAAAACTTGACTTATTGATAGGTTAAGGACTTAGAAACATTTATGCCTATAAATAGACACCTAAGCCCTAGCGGCCATGCAACAAAATAAAAATTTTGATTCTTACAATGAAATTTGAGTGAGCCCCTAATTATATATGTTCTTTTTTATATATTTTCATCCAAGATCCATTATTTTCGAGTTAAGTTCGACTAATGCTGTCAGATCTTAAATCCCAATTACATTAAGTTCTTTCTTAAGTGTTTTTGTGAAGTTGTAAATTCATAACCTCTATAAATATTACGAATAAGTGAATTATAGCTAAAACAATTGGAGTAATTTTCATGACCGACCTTTTTTTCTTTTTCAATTTTGCATGATCCGGCCCCTTCAATTGTTTAGAGAAAATAATTGTTGGTGATCCTGTTTTTTTCATAGATATTGAGAGAGAATATAATTGTTAGTATCTTTTTAAGTTTTAATTCAACATGCCAATAAGTAATAAGACCCAAAATCATAACGTAAATATAGTGCGGATCTCAACCATATCTTTTTTTCTAATAATTCTTTATAAGCATATCTCAATCTTAAAGATTGTAATAAAAAATCTCTTGTTTTTCTGTTTTTCTATGAAAGTATATCTTCTTATGATTCTACGTGGATATGTAATTTTAAAAAGTTATATCAGGTGGCTTTTTTCAACCATTTGTTTTTATTAGAAGAACAAGATGGATACTTACGAGTTATGTCTTTTATTTTCTCTCAATATCCTTCATAAGCAGGTCTGAACCATCAATTGTGATACATGATCTTTTGTCTTTTTATAAAAATTGATCTCCTCATTATTCTATATGGACATATAGTTTTAAAAAGTTATATGAGATGGTTTGTTCGTATTAATTAGAATGATAAGATGAATACTTAAAGGGATACGGAAGGAATGAAATGTTATTTAGAGAAACCGAATCCTATAAATACGTGATAAATAAACCTTTTTTAAGGTGAAATAAATAAATGAACTTTTTTAAACATGTAAAAAGTCAAACAAATTTCCTTATGAATCATCATCAGTTGAAGCACGATGGCCAGAAATTGGTGAATGCTGTTCAAAAATCAACGCAGCTTCTTCTTCCTCTCTCCCACTGAACCTTTTAGTCAATCATCCCCCTCTCTCTCTCTCTCTCTCTCTCTCTCTCTCTCACACACACACAAGCAGACACCCTCCATTTATACCCCACCACCCCACAACCACCACTACCAGAACAAAGAATCTCTCTCTCTCTCTCTCTCTCTCTCTCTTCCCTTTCTCTCTCTCACCGAACCCACCATCTTTCTTTGTTTTGTTTGGAAGAAAGAAAGCTTCTTTCTTCCATTTCCATTTCCATGGATGCCAAGTTCAGTGGAAGGCCGCTGCCGATGACGGTGGACCTGGAGCAGATGCCCGATGCCCCACAGCGTGGGCCCCACCACCGTAGGTCCCACTCGGACACCTCCTTCCGCATGGCGGCGGCCACGTTGGACGACCTCCTCCTCTTCGACCCCTCCGACCTCGACATCTCCACCCTCCCTTCCCCCGCCAACAACAACGCCCCCATGGATTTCGCCTCCAAGCCCTCCGATGAATCCGACGGCGGCAATCCACGCTCCCACATCAGGAGCTTGTCCATGGACTCCGATTTCTTCAACAGCCTTGGTGGTGGTGGTGGTGGTGGTGTTGATCATGGTTGCAAAGGTGGTGGTGGGGAGGAGAGAAGGCTGGTTGGTCATCACAGGCATAGCAATTCCATGGATGGCTCTTCTTCTTTCTCTTTTGAGGCTGATTCTTCCATGGCTATGGCTATTGATGGTGTTAAGAAGGCCATGGCCCCTGATAAGCTCGCTGAACTTGCCCTCTTTGATCCCAAGAGAGCTAGGAGGTTCTTCTCTCCTCATTCTTTCTTTCTTTCTTTCTTTTTGTTCATCACTGATGTTGTTGTTGGAACAAGTGAGAAATAAAGTAGTTTAGAGAAAAAAATTTTCGACATATCTATTTATTTATAACTATAATTATTTAATTTTGTTAGGATTAGTCAATTAGACCCTGTATTTAGGAACGGAGGAGGAGGGAGCAACCTTTTTTTATTTTGCTATTGAAAGTTGGAAGTATGATGTGCTTGTCGTGATGCTTTATTTTGGGTTGTGATTCAGTTGGTGTTTGAGTTAATAATTGGAGAAGGAATCTGGGTATGGAGTGAATGTGATCATGTTTGATGGATTGTGTGTTGTAGGATTCTGGCTAATAGGCAATCTGCTGCGCGATCAAAGGAGAGGAAAGTTCGGTACACAAATGAACTGGAAAGGAAGGTGCAGACGCTTCAAAATGAAGCAACTAACCTCTCTGCTCAGGTTACTATGCTTCAGGTATGTCATTTACATTCCTTACATATCTATCTACACATAACAAATTCGATTACTTGGGTGGGGACGCGACCAAGTTTATTGTGGTTTATGGAAGTCCCCTCCTATTAACTAATGCTGGTCTTGCTAATTGGCTCGTCCATTTTTTTTGGGGTGTCTTTTGTTTTGTTTTTTGTTTTTTTTTTTTTAAGCAGAGATTGGTGATTGGGGTATCTTTTTAATGTTGGAAACTTGTTCTTTGTTAGTGTAAAGGAATTGGGATGGCTGTTCTTGAAAGTTTGGTCTGTCGAATCCCTCTCTTCCAGTATTGTCATAAAACTTCTCTTTCTGAATGATCAAAATTGTCCGTGTCCTGTATTAGTCAGTGGTGTCATCAGTTCCTTTATCTTGTGTCGCTCCCTGGCCTGTACTAACAAACTATTAGAATCATGTTTATTATTATTTGGGATTCAACAGTGACAATTTTGAGATTCATATGGGTGGCTGACAAGGTGCCTCATGAGTTTCTCTTGTGTTGGTATCTTGTGCCTCATTAGTCCTATGCATTACTGGTCTTCATGAAGGAGATGAGGAAAGGAATTAAGTCCTTCTTTATTCCTACTGTGTAGGTTTTGTCTTCAATTTGATAATCTGAATGCTGGTGTCTATAATTGAAAATTTTGTGCTACTATTAGTTTGCACAAAGTTTTCGTTTGTGTTGATGATTTTGCTCATTTAGGACAAATGTTTGCTTTGTGCTAAGGGAGATTCCTAAATTATTTTCATTATGAATTATCCATAAATGATATTTCAGTCATTTGCTTTGAAAGCTAGATTTGTTTAGAGGAAGTCTTGATGTAATGGGTAAAATGCAACATTACTTCGTTGCTACTACTGCATAGCAAGTTAGTAAAGGTTCTTGCCTTTAGTTGGGGAACTAGGAACAATAAGTATTGAGTATTCTGTCGGGTGGATTGGGAAACCCTTTATATAATCTAATGGCTATAATTTTTTCTATCTCATATGATGCAGAGAGACACTACAGGGTTGACTAATGAGAATAAGGAGCTCAAACTGCGCTTGGAGGCCATGGAACAACAAGCGCAGCTTAGAGATGGTATGCTGGGTTCCAGAGTTGTTTATGCCTTCAAAATAGTATCATTTGATGAAAATTGAAATTGTGCTTTCCCCTTTTTCTTTCAAAAGTCTTGGCCATTAGACACTGTTGACTGAATACTACTTCATGAATCTTTTATCATTAAAGAACTGGGGAATTTTCCCCAAAACAGTAAGTTTTGGGGAAGACTATTATGTGGAGTTTGATAATTGGGTTTGGGGTCATTTTTATCCGGAAAGTATTGGTGAAGGAGTTTTCAGTTTGCGGAAGTTTTTTTTTTTAAAAAAAAAAAAAATCAATATTGCCCCATAATTGTTTAAAAAGGACCAATATTGTCCTGGCTGTTAAAAAGTTATCTCAACATTACCCATTTTTTTATCACTTTCGGGACAACATTGAGCTAAAAGAACTTTCGGATACTCATAGCCTCTTCAGGCTAATACTTCCAGAACAAAAGTAACCCTTAACCCTTGATAATTTCTTAGATGGTCTGGTGCATTTTTTTTATGGTAAGTTAATCTTATGGATATTAACGTTGACACATATATGTGTTCTCACAGCGCTGAATGAAGCATTGAAGGAAGAACTGCAGCGCCTGAAGCTACAAAGTAGTCAATTAGCTGCCATGAATGGTAACCCTTCTTATGGTGGCTTTCTCTCTCAATTCGCTTCTCAGTTAGCATTACAACATCTTGGTAATCCTTCATCCCAGCAGTCTCAACAGCAATCACAGGTCTCATCGGCTGATCAGCAATTCAACGGCCAGCCCCGCTCGGACTTCTTGGATTTCAATGGCAAGAACTAGCTCATACATATTTGCGCTAAAATCATTGTCAATAGGCAAAAAATTAATCGCTAGTAGCATCATGTACATATATATATGTGTGTGTATGTATTACTGATGAGGCTTGTGAAGATAATCTCATTGTGCAGTTCAGTGTCCTCTGTCTGATATTGTGTTTTTTATTTTATGTTTAGGGCAAAAGCATAATCTCTGTTGATGCTTGTATTTTCTGCAGTTTTAGGGTAGAATCTTAGGTTTTAACATGATGTAGATAGCTTGAACTCTTGGTTGATAGTGGTCGAATGAAATTATATCTATCTGAATAAGCGGTTTCTGAATGATGTCAGGATCACACATAGCAGGTTATATGTTTATTTTTCAGGTAGGTATTGTTTTTTATTTAGAAAATGTAAAGATAACTTTTTCTTTTTGTGATGACTTTTCTCTTTCTTTTAAAAGGTGGCTTATCAAACATGACTTCAGATTTGTTACAATTTCAATTTTGGTTTTTGCAATATAGAGGGTGATAATAAACTCTTACATTTGACATATTGATCTTTGCATTTTAAACTTCTAAGCATCACATTCCATATTAAAAATCTAAGTGTTAAAAAATTAATTGAGATAGAAGAATATTTTAAACAAAATTTACAAAAAATTAATTAGGGTAATAACCCATTACACAATAGCAAGGGTAAACTAAATAAAAAATAAAAATAAAAAGCACACAATTCAAGGAAAATAGTATATAGAGTTTTTGGAATTTTATTTTCACGTACGTATAATCATGATTCTAGATATTTTCCATCATACAATTGTTTTTGGATCACTTTCATCCGCTATTTTTTTTTTTTTTATGAATGCTATTTTTTTATTGTTATAATACGGAAATTGATGACTCCAATACTATTACACAAACTGAAAACTCAAAAGTAATTTTGTTTGTAAGCTCATATTTTGAGTAAGATGATATCCAGTTTCTATTTAAAAAAAAAAACCTCAAAAGTATAATGTAATCACATGTCAGTTACCTCGGAATTATATTTTTATTTGTATTTCACAATATTTTATTTATTATATGTTCGTCACTGTTATTTAATATTGAAGTTTTTGACCAACTAATCTCCTTAGGCCAGAAAAGAGCTCTAATTATTACTTTTTTATGCAAAGATACAATAAATAACCGATTTGAACTTCATCAAATGCAATTGCAAGGACGGCAAATAGTCAATGAGAGCCATGTTTTAATCAAACTTTCTAACGATTACAAAGAATTGTATATTGGTGCTCTCCAAGAACAAGAAGACACAAATCTGAAGCTAACTCCCAAGAAATTAATTATAATTAATCAATAAAAATGATTGATACCATTATAATTTATACCAACAAGAACTAAGAGAAAACGCGATGCCTCCAAAGATCCTACCCAACAAATTGATGCTTTCGAGTATTGATATAAGAATCATCGGTGATCTGATCCAAAGAGTATAGAATAAAGAATAATTTTTGCAAATAAAAATTTCATATTCATATTAGATATTAGGTGTTACATACTTTACCAAAGAAAATATTCGATATTAAATGACAGCAACGTAATAATGAGAAACAAATAGTTCATTCTTCATCTATTAAAAATAAAAAAGTGTTTTCCTCAATACGCTTATAAGTATATTAGCAAAATCACTTTTGACTTCTCTTAGCAATTATAATTTTCTGCATTTTCATCTTAAACAAACTGTTCTAAACTGCATGATGTTACCAACAGTATTTGATAATAAAACAAGAATGCACTTTTAAATTCAATCATTTCAACTTATTCAAGATTTAAAGGTCGGCTTTTATAAATATTGATTCGGCCAATAGAAGGAACATGAAAGCAAAAGGTTGATCTTGTCCAGATCAAGTGCTATATATGTCTCTGGATATGACCGGAGTCTGCAAAACATTAGAAAATGTGCTAAGCAAAACAAGCTCTAGAAAGAAAGAGGTGGAAACAGAGAAGGAGAATAATAATGGAGCTAATAAGTGTTGTGATGTTAGTGGTGTGTGCCATATTGGGGTTGCCAGTTGCGTGGTTGCTTTACATAAGCCAATCACCAAAGGAAATGGAAGGCATACCAGGCAGCCTTGGTTGGCCTATTGTGGGTGAGAGCTTCTCTTTCATCTCTGATTTCTCTAGTCATTCCGGTATCTTCAGCTTCATGAACACCAGACAGAAGAGGTAAAACAGCAATCTCAAATTAATCAAAGTACATAAGTTATGGCTAAATTAATGTTGTAGTTTCTATTACAAGTCCCACATTAGGGAGCCTTACAAGTAAAGTGTAGTTTGTAAGTTTAAGGCACTCTCTCTCTCAATAGCACCCGATGACCTCGTAAAAGACTACCCATTGAGGGTTTTGACCAGCAATAGGCCGGGTAAAGTACTATGTAGTAAAGCCGCATCTTAAATGAACCCAATTTCTCATGAGAGCCACATCTTAAATGTTAGTTGTTTATAAGGCCTATAGGACTCATGACATTGGCACCCTTGTTTTCCCCCACATACTAGTCTTTAGGATTGGTATCTCCCTTTGAATATATGTTCATAACAGTTTTTCTTCTTTATGAATCTTTTTGTGTAAAAAGTGTCTTTTTGATTCCTGATTTCCAAAACTTGCTCATAGGTTTGGGAAGGTGTTCAAGAGCTTTGTACTTGGGAGGTTCACTGTCTTCATGACAGGGAGAGAAGCAAGCAAGATACTGCTAACTGGGAAGGATGGCCTTGTGAGCTTGAACTTGTTCTACACAGGTCAGCAAGTTCTGGGCCCCACCAGCCTGCTTCAAACCACAGGAGAGGCACATAAAAGGCTTAGGAGGCTGATTGCTGAGCCTTTATCAGTGGATGGTCTGAAAAAGTACTTTCATTTCATCAATACTCAGGCAAAGGAAACATTAGATCAATGGTCAGGAAGAAAAGTTCTAGTCCTTGAGGAGGCTTCTACAGTTCAGTGTCTATAACTCTATATATTTCAGAGTTTTACTTTTACACAATTCATGTCATACTATATACTATACTTAAGTCATTAACTCAATATTGCAGTTCACCTTAAAAGTGATTGGACATATGATCATGAGCTTAGAGCCAGCCGGTGAAGAGCAGGAAAAATTTCGTGCCAATTTCAAGATAATTTCATCATCATTTGCATCTCTGCCTTTCAAGATCCCAGGAACAGCTTTTCATCGCGGTATCCAGGTATAAAAAGTACCCCCTTCATTCCTAAATATAGAAACTAGATAAGTGGTTTACTTTGGTCTTAAAGGTAAAACCTCAATTTATTTTAGTATTTCCCAAATTTATAACTTTTTCCCAATGAAACCATATTGATTGTATGTAGTAAAAGTGTTTCTATGAAGGACTGGTTCCAATGCATATGGTTAAAGAGTGTATTTCAAGAAAACCAAACCACATTTGTCACGAATGTTTGAATTTAACTAATTTCTTTAATATCTGCAAATAAGTTATCCTCCTCCTTTTCTAAAACTGTATGTAGTAGTATATAACCACGCATTCAAGAACTATTATTGGGCAGGATGGCCTATGGTTATATGGTCTGATGTTCCATTACACTTGATTAAAGAGGGTAATTTGAGGAAACAAAAACAAATGACTAACTTGACTACTTTTTTTAATATGTACCAATTAGTTATCTGATTGTTATATTATCAAACATAATTTGGCCCATGATTATCTGGTCTGGTGCCCCTTATGATCAAGCTAATCAGTAAAACTGTGTTGGCTTGTCTAGATAAGTGGTGGAAAGTAATGATAACTTTTTAGTGTTTTATTTGATCAGGCCAGAGATAGGATGTATGCCATGTTAGATTCCATAATTTCCAGAAGGAGGAGAGGTGAACAGTTTCAACAGGATTTTTTAGGGTCCCTGATTATGAAACACACCAAAGTAGCAGATGAAGAAGACAGTGAAAATAAACTTACAGACAAGCAATTGAAGGACAATATATTAACTTTGCTGGTTGCAGGCCATGACACTACCACTGCTGCTCTCACTTGGCTTCTCAAATTTCTTGAAGAAAATCCTTCAGTTTTGGAACAACTGAGAGTATAACATCTTATAAGGACATAGCACCCCAAAAACAATCATTTTTCTTTGGTTTGATGAGTCTGAAATCTGAAGTTCTAATGTTGGTTTTGCAGGAGGAACACATGCAAATCATAGCAAACAGAAAGGATGGTACAGATCTTACTTGGTCTGAAGTGAATAACATGCCTTACACAGCTAAAGTGAGTACTGCTTTAAAAAAAAGTTTGTTTAGCTTCAATTAGTAGCATCAGAATTTCAAAATCTTGTTCTGATGCTTGGCCATTATTGATCTTTAGGTGATTAGTGAAACTCTCAGAAGAGCTACAGTAATACCTTGGTACTCAAGGAAAGCTGCCCAGGATTTTGAAATTGATGGTATGTACATTAGTGTTTCACCCCCTCTCAGTCCCTCATAACACTAACTACCTCTTGTCCTTGATAAGATTTACTTAATTGATTTGGGTAGATTCAGAAAATTAGTTACTTTTAACAAATATGAGTTAATTTTCCTAAAGTACAACTTTTAATCATGACTATGGAAACCCCATTAATATGTGAAATTAATAAGGATATTTTAGAAAAAGAATTATTAGTTTGGGAGATAAAGTGGATTTAAGGTTTTATAATTAGTACCAAATCCAAACCCCAACAAGTTCTTATATTAAGGACCGGAGGTAGCATAAGAGACACTTACTTGGCAGATACAAAATTAATGTTGGAGTTTTACAGGATACAAGATTAAGAAAGGTTGGTCACTCAACTTAGATGTTGTTTCCATACACCATGATCCGGAGGTTTTCCCAGATCCTCAAAAGTTTGATCCTTCAAGATTTGATGTAATCTAATCTCCTTCCACATCTCTCTCTCTCTCTCTCTCTCTCTCTCTCTGTGTATATGTATATGTAATCTCTAATACTATGTCTCTGATAAGCAATTGAAAATATATTGCTGAACGGATTGCAGGCAATCTTAAAGCCATTCAGCTTTCTTGGATTTGGTAGTGGACCACGCATGTGCCCTGGAATGAACCTGGCCAAGATTGAAATTTGTGTTTTCATTCATCACCTGGTTATCAGATACAAGTAAGATGAGAATAGAGAAAAAGTATACTCCCTCTTATAATTAAAAAATATCAAGTTGGCTTACTTAGAAATAGTGAAATACTAAAGAAGTTAAATAAACTACATCATTTCATTAGATTATATATTAGTTTGGTTAGTTAAATTAGTTTGTAGAAAAATGATAAATATAAGTAGTTAAAGCAATTCATTTTGGTTCATTAATCTCCCCAGATAAATCAACTTAATCTTAGGGAGTATTAAGGAAGAGAGGGAGCATGAGTTAATGATGCAGAGTCAAGCTGAAACCAACCTTCGATAAGACCAGTTTAACGAGCATATCTGATGCAGTTAACGATTACATGTGAATCTAATGTCACAGGTGGAAGCCTCTGGAGAAAGATGATTCTGTGCAGCCAACTCTTGTACGGATGCCCAAGAACAAATACCCCATTATGGTTCAGCCACTGTAAAAAGTGCCTCACCAAAATCAGAAAGGTGTTGGGGGTTCCTACGAGCAATAATTCCACTTGTTTTGCAACATGTTAGACAAATATAGATATAGATATCTTCATAAAAGTGGATCGCCATCATTACTTGTGTAACTGTACCAGTGACTTGTACGTATAGAGGTAGTCTCGTCCAAGGAAAAATCATGATGGTGATATCGCATGTCTTAATTTGTAGTTACTTTTAACGTTTTCTGCTAGTATTTGAGTTCTCAGATATTTTTGGGATAAGTTTATAGATCTTAATAGAACCTACTAACATTTTAATTTTGCTGATGAAATTCAAATCAGAGATTGGGTGGGTTTCCATAAAGGCTCACCCCAATCCAACCTTTGATAAATAGAATGGAAAACTGATTAACTGAAAAACAAAATTAAAAAAATAATTTTAATGAATACATCACAAAATACTTTAGGATATTTTTGGGATAAGTTTATAGATCTTAATAGAACCTACTAACATTTTAATTTTGCTGATGAAATTCAAATCAGAGATTGGGTGGGTTTCCATAAAGGCTCACCCCAATCCAACCTTTGATAAATAGAATGGAAAACTGATTAAATGAAAAACAAAATTAAAAAAATAATTTTAATGAATACATCACAAAATACTTTAGGATATTGGATATAGATGAGAAAATACTTGATAGTGATGAATGCACTCTAACCCTTATTAGTATATTCTTATTTTACATAATAAAATAAAGAACTATTTGAATAAAAACTAGAAAATCATAATATACATACTAATAAAAAAGGACAAACAAAATATTAATCTTGTATGTGGATATTATAAAGGCACCGTGAGAGTCAAACATATTAAAGGAGACCATGAAAATATATGTTGGGTTTGTGGATTCTAAGTTTGAACTAATGTTGGGACCTTTTTTTCTTAATTACTCCTAAATTTCAGAGTCTTTCTACAGATCTAACTGTACGTCAGAAGAGGAAGCAATTCAATTCATTATTCATCATTCACCTTCGAGGGCCATATACATCAAAATGTAAAGAAAAAAGGCCTGAATGATCATAATTATATCTTTCCATTTACAGAGAAAACATTTCAAATAATGAAAACAATAGTAAAAAAATTCTCAGCAACTATGAGCATTCATTTAGTACACCACTTCTGGCTTGAGAAATTAAATTGGACAAAGACAATGATGGCTGAAACCCTGAATTGATCATCTCCTTTAGAAGCATCTCAGCTTCTTCCCACTTCTCATCCTTGCAAAGAACTCTAATAGTCAAGCTGTAACTAGCAACATTTGGCACCATTCCACTCTCCACCATTTCTTTAACCAACCTTAGGGCCCTATAGGAGTTTCCTTGTTTACAGTAACCATGAATCAAGATATTATATATCACACTGTTTGGTTTTAAGTTCTTGTCACCCATTGATCTGAACAGTCTTGATGCTTCTTCCATACGGCCGCAAACACATAAGCCGTGTATTAGGACACTGAAAGTGCAAACATCTGAAGCCAGACCAGACTTTTCCATAAAAGAAAGAATCCCATATGCTTTCTCAATCTGATTTAGTCTTACAAAGCCATCAAGTATAGTTGTGTATGTTACTGTGGAAGGAGCAATACCTCTCTCTTCCATTTCCCTCACCAATTGAAGAGTTTTTTCTAAATTTCCAGCCCTAGCATGTCCAGCTATCAATGTATTATATGTGACTAAGGAAGGAGATGGTCCCTTAGACTTCAGTTCGCTGAGTAGTCTAACTGCAACATCCATCTTTCCAGCCTCAGAAAAGCCCTTTATTAGTGTGTTGTAAGTGATTACATTAGGACTTAGACCAACTCTGTTAACTTGATCAAGCAACTTCAAAGCTTCCTGGAGCCTCTTTGCTCGACAAAACCCACAAATCAGAATGTTGTATGTCACAACACCACACACCACACCTCTCTCACGCATTTCTTCAAACACCTTAAAGGCTTCATCCATGTTCCCATCATTGCAGTGTTCATTGATCACACAATTGTATATATAACTATTAGGGACAACTTGATTTCTCTTCATGGTCTCATACATTTGAAACCCTTCGTTCTTTAACCCTTGTTTAAAAAACCCATTGATTAACACCGTGTAGGTATGAGGATTGGGAACTAAATGCAACTTCTCCATCATGCAATACAACTTCTTTGCTAATTGAAAATCACCATTCTTGAAGCAGCCATTAATAAGTGTAGTGTATATGACAACATTTGGAGGCCATGTTAGCTCTTCCAACTGAGCAAAAAGTTGAAAAGCTTTAATCATGTCACCAGCTTCACAACAACCCTTGATCAAAATCCCAAAACTGTATACATCTAGCATAGGCTTACCCATTGCTTCGTTAAAAATCCGCCATGCTTCTCCGAAACAATTGGATCTAATAAGTGAGCTCAAGATATTATTGAACGTCTTTGGCCTAGGAACAATGCCCTTGTCAATCATCTGTTTAAAGATACAGAGGGCTTGATTATTTAATTTAGAATGGAGATAGGAATTAACAAGGGCTTCATAAAGAAGGGAATATGTTGCCTCTGAAAAGTAACTGGTTTCAGTTAGCTGATCCATAAGTGAAGATGGAGATAACTTACACAAGAACTGTCCAGAAATCATCCGCACAAGTAGAGATTGAGTTTCATATAGCATGCCAGATGTGAGGAGACGGTTTAGGATGAAGGATACTGATTGGTAGGTGTGACAAACACCTTGGCTGGTTGAGCAATTGAAGAAGAAGAGTGCTTTTTCTGGTGGGAGTTTCACCATTTTTTGGATGAGAATGAGAATTTCATGGGGATGAGACATTGTCTTGCTTTTCATCACAAAATATTTGCCTGAGCTCTGTTTTAACCAATATATTTAACACTCTTCATCTGGCAAACAAGCATAAATGGTAGAAAAGCAGTATTGAGTCTGCGATTTTCACAGTGGTATTTGCACTCTTCATCTTATTCACACTCATTTCAAGATCATAGTAAGGCCAAAATCAAACACCATTCATCAATCCATACACGACAAAAAAATCATTTGGAATGAAACATAACGATGAAAATAATACCTACCTAAAGACTATCCAGTTGAAAGGGAGGAGCACTTGTTCATTTGTGGGCGATACACAAAGGTGGGAAATAGGAAATATAAATGTTGGTAGTGGCTTCAATTTAAGGTTCAATCAGGGATTTTCTAGATGACTTTCCCTGCACCATTTAAGAGGTTCATTCTTTTTCTTTTAATACTCTCCAGAGGTTCATTCTTAATCGACTAGGGGTGGAAATAAGTCAGGCTAAGCCACACTTCACCCTCAACAAGCTTGGATTGTCTAGTAAGATATTGGCCTAAGCCTGATCTGTAACCTGTTACCTGCATTTTTAAAAACAAAATAAATAAGCCAAAATTATATAAATCAATCTCAACTATCCAAAAGAAACCAACAAGATAAAACGAAATACAACAACAAACACTTTCAATTTTAATTACAACAATTTAGATGAAAATTCCAATTGGATGTAACCTAATTCAGCATATCAACTAAAGCCTCTACGTGCACTCAGAGGTGTGCACAAATTCCACATCAGCATGCATAATTGTCTATATAATATAAACTTATTTACTTCCAGAAAATGTGGACTTTTCCAAACTCAGAAAAGCAATGTTGAAAACTGTTTTCAAGTGGCTTACTGCACTATTTGATTAATTCAGAGCAAATAACAATGAAGCTAAACAAACTCAGCTATGCTCTTGGATTTTCCAGAGGATTTCAGTCAGGTAAGGAAGTATAATTGAAGGTATGCTAATGAAGGAGAGAGAGAGAGAGGAGGGTTACAGGCAGATAAGAGGGTCGCTAAACTATGAAGTTCCTCACACATGATTAGCAATCAACTCAACAAACAAATCCAAAATGTAGTGTTAGTTTATTACCTGATTTGGCTGACAGAAGAGAAGGCGTGGCCACGAAAGTGGATGAGCTTAGCATAGAACGGAGACCGGCGAACGTCGAGCCTGAGATTGAGTCGCGGCAACGGCGGCGCCACCAGTGACGGCCAGAGAGCACGAGCAAGCAGCAATGGACGGTAAATTTTGCAATGAAGGATTTTTGGGTTAACTTTAGACAATAACAATTGTGCGAAGCGCGTCAGTAATTGGTGTAGATTGACCAACTTCCTTAAATGGATGAAAGTTGATTGTTAAAAACTTGGTGTTTACTATGTGACATAAGGCTCGCCATAAAATTAAAGGGATCTTCCCATTGTCTTCAACCACTTAGTGTTAGCCATGTGATTTTAGTCAACCTTTCATGTCACCCTAAGTTTTTAAGAGTCAATTTTAACCCACTTGATGGAGGTGGCCAATCTACACCCATTTTAAGACTTTAGAGATATTTAAGCACCATTTGATAGAATTTGTATCAGATGCTTTTTGAACAATTATTTATTGGTAATATTGCGCATGAACTCAAGATTTTTTTAGCAACTTTTTTTGCTATTTCATATGTGATGTTATGACATAAAATGGTACTTTTTCCAATCTTATTATTATTAAAAAGTAGTTCATGTGTGCTTTTAAATATTATGCAATTACATAAAAATAAAATAAAAAGATAGAATATGTAAAGAACCATTAAGTTCTTACATCATTCATCAGTTTGTTTTAAAAATAAAAGTTAAAATACAAATTTACTTCATAGGTAACCACTTAATGTTAGATATCTAAAAGTTTTTATAAGAGCAATTTTGCCTTTAAAATTTTTTTCTCTTGTTGAAAATGTTAGCGGTTAACACCAATTTTTTTAACATTAAACATTAATTTTAATTGCTAATACAAATTTTTTCAATTTTTATCACTTTAGTAATGAAATTACCCCTAGAAATCTTTCATATACCTAGTGGTTCTAAGTGACTATATTTGGGGCAATATTGCACTCTTCTCTCTTGAGTTAATAAGGAGGAGGGACCATGACTCACATTCAAGTCTTGAACATCCTTATGTGGATGAAGCATTGTTGGGTTCTCTGGACTAAATAACTGGTGCAATGTATATACCACTTTGTTTCTTATTATAAGTCCAACTACCACAATTTTTTTGTTCTTAAATATATGTCTACTTTGGGATCAATTAATGCTATTGTGACTAATTTACCCCTGTGTTGGAAATAGGGAAGATGAGAGAGAATGGTTATAATGTATAAAATATTATTTTAACACATATTCTTAAATAAAGGTAAATTTGGAAAAATATAATATATTTAATGCTGTAACCATGGTTATACGAACCGGACGGTCCGACCGTCGACCACTCCACAGGTCGGTTCGGATTTTATGGTCTGGCCGTTTATTGTGTTAAGCCGGATCGGGCCGTTTCCAGCCGGATATTGGACCGGGAACAAGAGTTAAACCAGGAACCGGAGCGGTTTTATAAAAACCGGGCGGTCCAATCTGAAACAAAAGAAAGATGAAAAAAAATAAAATCAAGCCAAAAAAGAAAGCCAAATTACATCCCCAAGTTCATTAGCTTCATATCTTTCTCCCAAATTAAAAACCCCAATGGTCATTTGAAAATCTTAGGGTTGTGAAATTTGATCTCCAAAACTCCAACCAATTGGTGAACATCATCTCTCTCACCATTCCTCTATTGTTGATGTTTTACGTCTCTTCTAAACTTTTATTCTATATTTAGTACTTGTTGTATTTCTACAAATGAGTAAGTAATGAAGAGTAGCTACCAACATTGCTATATCAATCCTAGATCATTCACAGTTTTAAAAGCCTCAAAAACCACCACAACAACATAGAAGAAAGCAAGACAAAAATAGAAAATATAGAAGAGCTAAGCAAAAACTATAGATAGTAAATCACAAACACATATGGAAAATTAGAAAGTATAAAGAAGTCAAACATCAGAGGCGGCGATGCAGACGAAGAAGCTGCACCAAGGGATCATGTACGGAAGGAGCATGTAATGGTTGCCGACCAACCCCTTTATTCTCTCCGTTGGTGGGCCTTGGGCTTTATTCTTTGATAAGCCCATTAGCCCAGGCACGTTGTACGCCCATTTTCTTGTGACCGATCTCTAACATTCGGGGTTACTAACAACTGATCAATTCAATTTACAGAACAGAATATAGGTCCATGATAGGGTAATCTTGCTATCTTTAAGCATCACAATTGCATTTCCAAGATTCAAATATGAGATTACTTATGAAGTTAGAACAACTTATAACTAGTTGATTAAACTATTGGTGGTCCATTTCAGGCGATTCTATATATTAAGGCCCAATTCGAATTCAAATTGTTTGAAAGCATAAAGCCTTCTAACAACACATTCTTATGTAGGATTGTACACAATTAGTGTTTGACTTGTGCCAAAAAAAATGCTACCCATAACTTAACCTCATTATTTGAAAGTGACTGAATCAAATAGTCATTTAAAGTACTACAAGTTGAGGCCTGAAAATAATTTAAGTTTCCCAGATTAAAAAAAAAAAAGATTTGAACTAGTATGTGACCTGAGCCACGTCAGATTATCAAATAAATCAATAAAATTGTGTAACTAATAATCGCAGCTAAATGACATCAAGTACATATATGCTAATTATGCATAGATAACTAATGAATTGAATCGAATATTATTGTGTCATTCACGTGCATATTGAATATTTAGCAGATGACTGAATTACTCCACCATTTTTTTAAATAAAATATAATCTTATTGGCGGTCTTGCTCTTGTAGTTGTTCATATTTAAAACAAACACTTCTTGTACCCCATCAAAAGCAAACACAATTAATGGGAGAAGATAATAGATAAAGTTAGGTGAAAATTCATGGCTGATATAATTGAGTTTCAAGACGGCATGAGGGACAGCAAAACAATTTGTGAAAGTATGTGTCTCAGAAAATGAATAATGTGAAATGATAATTGTAAGATTTTGAGAATAAAAGGAATTTATGTAAATTAAACACATTTTTAATTTACGTTATAAATAATTTAAAAATAGATTTCTTAAAAAAATTATCATTATTTTGGATTTATCTATAGGTATACTTGTCCAATTCGAGTGAATATATGATCAACCAGGAGAACATTGTTAGATCCACGTATTTACAAGCAAACATTTCTCGTATGCATAAGTGTCAAATGCGAGACAATCATTTAAGCTAGAATGACTCCCGATTCGCGAATTTAAATACATATTGATTAAAAATAAATACTTATTAAATAAAGAATCGATGAATTAGAATAAATATTTCATATGGTGTTGTTCTTTAAAAATAGAGTTATAAAAATTTAAATAGATTTAAAATAACTTTAAAACAAATGTCTTATAAAAATGGAGCATTCAAACATGGCTTTGATTCCTGAAAAATGCTTATCTACTCTCAGAATACCACTTATTTTGAGCTCTAAACCAATCAAAACACACCAATTCTGTTTGCTCTAATCAAAATTGATTGGTAAAACATATGAAGCAATTCACATTTTATTTTGTATTTAAGAGAAACATTTTATCAAAGTATATGCTAATAGACCTATTTTTCTTGAAAACAAAATGATTCGTAAATTATTTAAAATGAGTCACTGACTAATTAGGATTATAATTGGTAGAATTGCTGTGCTTTGACTTTGATTTGTTTAAGCTCATATAATGTTACACTTTAGGAATAAAGCAAGTACTTCACCCGTTCCTAAATATATGATTTTTTTGGAGATTGATTTATTCCTAAATATATTTCTCTTTTTATTTTTTCCCAATTTTCTTAGATTATTTTTTTTGATACTCCTCAATAATAGACAAACAAGAAGAGAAGGGTGAAAATAAAAGTAAGTTCCCATTCTTAATTTTATCTAATTAGATAAATATTTGTTATATTTAGTAGATATGCATGGAGTACTTGGCTTGATTAGCCAAATGGGGGCGTCCATATCTTAAAAAATGATACACCTTACCGCACAATATCAATCTCACTCCGTCGGACCAGGCATGTGTGAACTGGACCGAGCAAAACCCGTGACACGCCGGTCAGATGTGTGACGCGTCCACGCGGAGGTTTTAAGATAAGTCAACCTTCAAGGGCATTACCGTAAATTTGTTCCGGAATAGAGTACCACCACCAAATTAACCACCTCCATTACATCAACATGATGGAACAAAAATTCAACGAAAAGATTATTAATTTCATTGATTTATTTATGTAGTCATTACCATTAAGAAAAAGAATAAATGAAGCAAAGGTTGGTTTTTCCCCACTTTCCCGTTCAGGGTTAGATGGCTTCAATAAAGGCGCCGTGTCTTCAGAGTCAGCGGTTCTGTCTCAGAGAGAAAGGGAGAAACGTTACTTTTTAATTTGATTCATCTGGGCGAGTTTGATCAACCATGATCATGATGAGCTTCTTTTGAAGCTGAGTTCAAGTAAATTTCTAGCCTTTACCTTTCAATTCCTTATTTATTCTTTACTGAGATTTTTTTTTTTTGTTTCAAAATCATCTGGACAAAAGTCTGTTTTTCTTTGCTCCGATTATGAGAGACTGATTCATGATCTTCTGGGTTTCCTTTGTAGATTCCGAAAGTTTCATTTTTTTTTAAGACTAGGTTTGGTGAAGTTCCTGTTGGGTTTTCGACTTTTCTTCGGATTCTGTGCTTATTGGTGTGTGCCACTTTGGGTTTTATATAAAAATTGTTTCTGGGTTGTGGTGGAGAGCTATGAATCTTTGTGTGCTCTTTACAGATCTCACATACTCATAGTGTGTGCCTAGTTGAGCACTCAGATTCTGTATATCTGGTTTGTTATATTAATTTCAGTTGGCGGGCTTTTCTTTATCTGTGCGTGTGGGAGACATTCAGTTGCTTGATTCTTGGCCTTGTAACCCCACCAAACACAAAAAGCTAAAGAAAGTAGAAAAAGGAAAACTTGAGAGATCAAGCGATTAGGTTCCGCTAATGCAAAATTAGGTTGATGATGGTTCACATACAGTAAAGGGACATCCCACTTTCTTGATGTTTCCTATAACAAAATAGACCTTTCTTGTTACTAAAATTATTATATCTAGATTGGTAGGGGCATAATCCTTTTGCTGTGATATAAAATATCATTTCGGTTTGACTGCTGCTTTAAGAGGTTAGATTTAGATTGAACATCTCAAACAATGTTTTTGGCAAAAGTCTGCAATTTTAGGCTGCTTTAGCCTTTAGGTCCATGTGAGGCCTTCTTTTATGAGAATCTCCTTTTTTTTCCAAAAGTAAAATAATTTTTTTCACTTTGTGCTTTTCCCTTGCTGTCTTCTTTCCTTTTTTTTCCTTGATGACTAAGCATTGGAGCTAGAATTTTGTTGAAGTATATTTGGTTTGCAGTGCTCACACTACTAGGACCTGCGAGTTGTGGAAAGTTGGCATTTGAAGTGAAGTTGGCGATAACATAGCAATTTCTGGGGGTTTTAGTGTTATAGAGGAAATGTCCTTCCGCAGTATAGTTCGTGATGTAAGGGATGGTTTTGGAAGCTTGTCGAGGCGGAGTTTCGATTTAAGGCTTCATGGCCATCACAGGGGCAAGTCACATAGTTCAGTCCATGAGTTGCCAGAACAACCTCCAGTGATACAGAACAGCCGATGGGCTATCCTTCCGCCTGAGCTCCTTCATGATGTTATCAAAAGATTGGAAGAAAGTGAGAGCACATGGCCTGCCCGTAAGCATGTGGTCGCATGTGCTGCTGTGTGCAAGTCTTGGAGAGAAATGTGCAAAGAAATTGTGAGCAATCCAGAGTCCTGTGGGAAAATTACTTTTCCTGTTTCCTTGAAGCAGGTGAGATATATAAATGTTCTTTTATCCTATATCTAAGATTTATTTGAAAAGAATTGCCTCTTCTTTAGAGGGTATTTGAATGAATGAATGAATTTTTCTGGTGGTAACGTCTTGCAGCCTGGGCCTCGGGATGGAATGATGCAGTGTTTCATCAAGAGAGACAAATCTAACCTGACATATCACCTCTTTCTTTGCTTAAGTCCTGGTAAGCCTCTGCTCTTTCCATGTTGCCAAATATATGTATATTTTTTCAAAATATGTTCACCTTGCTTTGTGATCAGTTGAAAACTCATTTAACTTATGACATTTAAGCTTCGATAGTTTTCTCTTTTGATGGCATCTGACACTGCATTTTACTAGTTCTGGTCTGGTCTTTTGGTTTGGTCCACATTTGAGTTTTCCATGTTCATTGTTTTGTATGAATCTCGGAAGTTTCATGCAACAACCTTGCTATTCTTGTTTACAAATTGTTAGTTGCTGTATCATTAATTTCATCTAATTACTGTCATGGTGTCTTGCTTTTGCCTCTGTATTTACCAATGGTTTAGTTAGGTGATCCATTACATAATTTAGCAAATGTTGGGGAGTTGGAAGAGGAAAGGAAGGTTAGGGAGTCAAATCTCTGCTAACTTAAGGCTCGTGAATAGGTTTTTAGTAATCTCTAATAGGTTTGATTGTCTACTATGGTGGTAGATGACAATGCTGTAAGGCAAGACCAGTTATTTGACCTTAACAATTATGTTGCTGCAACCATGGCATAATATGAATACGCTTTTGGCAAAATGGTCCTATCTATCATTTCTCTTTTCGGTTGTGCTCTGAATTATAAACCTTATCATGGTCCTGCAGCCTTGCTTGTTGAGAATGGGAAGTTTCTTCTCTCAGCCAAACGGACCAGACGAACAACTTGCACAGAGTACATTATATCCATGGATGCCGATTCCATATCAAGATCTAGCAGCACTTATATTGGGAAACTACGGTATGACTACTATTTGGATTTTCTTTGTAATATTTCCTAGAAAGATTTTTATAATTCCCGCCAATAAAGTGTTTATATTCAATATGCTCGTGATTAATTTCCCACATCTCTTTTTGTGTAATTCTAAGGCCTTTGCCCTTGGTGGCTACCACTAAATATTTTTGCATAATCCAACTCATTTGCCATGTCTACTTTCTCAACAAGCTCATTTATATAAATTTAGAAAAGAAACTTAACTACCGATTGTGTTGTTAGTATTAGATTCTTCAATATTACACAAGAAGTAATCAAGTTTCAGACAAATGTACGGTCTTTACAGCCCAACATTACATTAATGAATTTTTTTTATAGAATTTAGACACGTCACTTGATAGACAAGTCACTTGATCACTTGTTAGTATTAGGTTAAGTCTTATGATTTTAACATGTCATATAAGTATGATTGTGTTCTGTACTTTCCAGACAAGGTAAATTTAATGTTGACTTTTGTTTCAGGTCGAATTTTCTGGGCACCAAATTCCTAATATATGATACACAGCCTCCCCATAATTATGCTCAGTTGCCTGCTCCTCAACCTAGCCAAAGCCGTCGGTTCTATTCTAAAAAGGTGTCTCCGAAAGTCCCTAGTGGCAGCTACAATATTGCGCAGGTCACCTATGAGTTGAATGTGCTCGGTACTAGAGGCCCACGGAGAATGAACTGTACCATGTGCTCAATCCCAGAATCAGCCCTCAAGCCTGGTGGCACGGTCCCAGGCCATCCAGAGCTCCTTCCCCGTGCCCTAGAGGACTCATTCCGGAGTACAACCTTTTCAAAATCAATCCATAGCTCTTCCAATTTTAGCAGCTCTAGGTTCTCGGACATCATGTGGAGTGGTAATGAAGAAGAGAATGGCGAGGTAAAAGAGAGGCCACTGGTTCTCAAGAACAAAGCTCCAAGATGGCATGAGCAGCTGCAGTGTTGGTGCCTCAACTTCCGGGGCAGAGTGACCGTGGCCTCGGTCAAGAATTTTCAGTTGATTGCCGCAGTGCAGCCTCAGCCTGCAGCAGCCGGTGGTCCAACAACGCTGGCACAGCCTGCCCCGGTCGATCACGACAAGATTATTCTTCAGTTTGGCAAGGTAGGCAAGGATATGTTCACCATGGATTATCGATATCCTTTGTCAGCATTCCAGGCTTTTGCCATATGCTTGACTAGCTTTGATACAAAACTAGCATGTGAATAGTCACAGGGAAGAGAAATGTGATGAGAAACTTAAAATTTCAATCTCCATTGTATACTTACTAGTTTCAATTGTAAATTGAAAATTCAAAGAACAGGCTGCGTCCATCACTCCCAAATTTAAGAATTTCACTTCCTTCTAGCGTAGTCTGTGTCAAATCTCAAATCCCATTAAGCCATCTAAAGTTCTAACTCTCTCAAATGAATAAACAATAAAGTACCTTTTGGCGTGAATGGGAAAATTCATTCAGCACCAGAAAGGAATGCAACAGAGTACGATAATATAGGCCAGGGCTGAGACAAAGCAAACAAACAGGCTGCTCAAGGTACATATGGCCAAAAGACTGAGCAAGTAAAGTGCCTTTTTAAGTGAAAAGCGATATCAAACATAGTGAAGGAAAGTATATGAAGTATTTTTTGTACTTTGTGCTCATCTTTAGGATTTGAACAGAGCATGTAGTGCCTTTATTGTATTTGGACTTTATAGATTCTACAATGAAATGAGATAGTTTAAATTTGATGCTATGTTAATTTTATATTTTAATTTTGACTGCATGAATCGGATTTTTAAAGTCGATGTCTCACATCACAAATAACCGATAAGCACATGAGAAGAGTATAACTTATTGCCATTGCATTATTTTTACTTGAATTTTCAAGCAATTTTATAACAAAAGTTACTTGTATTATTAACTTTTGGTGAGCAGAATAAAAACCAATGCAGATTTTACATTAAAATTAGTTTTGGACAAATTACATTTGATGCCTCATTGATTTTTACAAACAAAATTATCTTTAACAGTCGATGTGCTATTAGGGGAAATGGAGGGGATGCCGAATGAATTCAATTTAAAAGAAATGGACGAGTGGGATGATCAAATTTTTAAAAAACGAGAAGAAGAGGAAAGAGTGGGAGAAATTAATTAAAAACTTTTAACTCCACTTTTCTATCCATTTCAAAACCGGTTCATTAAAACTTTCCCTCCCTTCATTTTTATTGTGCCAAACAGTCTCTAAGGATCACAATTATATTAGTTCTTTTGAAAAAAGAATCCACTGGTCAAAAAGCTTTTCAAAGAAATTATAAACATGATTTGGGTCCTTGAGTTGAGTTATTCCAGTATTTTTGCACTAGGGAACAGGAGAAAAAGTAAGGTTTGGTGAAAATTAAATGTAGGCATATTGGGATCAATAATTGATGAAATAATTTGGGACCAAACTACTGGTCCAATCAGAAGCAAAATGATTCAAGGGGTCACTGTTTAGTTGCCTGAATAGTAGTGACTTTTAATGGCTGGCAAAATTAGAGTCATGTAACAATAAAGTTGTCGTGTTTCCTCCAACATATTGCAAATCTGTACAAAATAGCAATGAGAACCACACAACTCATAACTTCAAATCATGACAGACTAAAACTCACTCTCTTGGAATCTTTTCAAACTAAGATCTATCATTAGATATTCCCTTGTTTGCCCACCTTCTTCACTTTCCCTTTTTCCTCCTTCTATCTCAGATTTGAACTCAACACTATTAAGTGTCAGCTCAACCAATCTCACCTCTTCAGACATGAAGAATCATCTGATACTTGTAGAGAAAAAAAGCTCAAAGAAATATTTATATACATATATATATTGAAATAACATGCCTTTTAGCATTTGATATATCGTTTTAATCTAGGAACATGTCTAAGATTATTATGCCTAATCTAGTGATCTAGCTTGAATATGAAGCTTGAAATAAAAGTAGTTGAAAGTTGAAACTGCTATCCATATAGCTGGATCATTCATATTACATATATTACTATTCACAGTCTGATATGCTGAAACGTATTATCTGATGATACATATAGGATTCATCATCTTAAAATAAAACATACACAAGAGTCATATATAGAGAGACAAAGATCAGGTTAGGTTGATCTGATAATATTGTATATTTGACAGACTTACGAGAAGTGAGCACTAGTACTACAAACGGAGTTGGGCCTGCCTTGGGTTTATCTGGTGATGAAGATTGACTTTGAGATGGAGAAGCTTTCATGGAGGCTGATATGCATCGTTGTCTTCAAATATCATTATTGAAGACGCTAATATGAGCTCATATGAGTGAAGCTAATAAGTCTGAACAAGGTTGAAGAAGAAGGAGGAGGAGGAGAAGGGGGATTAATTTGTGGGTCTGAAACTAGTAAACTGTGGTAGACACAGATATGGTAGAGGAAGTTAGGAAGAAAAGGATAAGCATAATATATATAATCAGGTTTCTCTCACTTGTTTCACCTCTTTCTTTTATTTCTAACAGGTGAATAGACACAGTTGTCAGGAAGTTAGTTTATAACTCACAAGAATCTTAAATTCAGTACTCACTGCTGTAAATATCTATTTTCATGTATGATTTTTAAGTATCCCTGTAAGTATTTTTTATATCGAAGGCATGTCCGGACTTTAAAAAAACATAACTCAGCTCATCCAATTTTATTTAAAAGTAAATAGGATAGACATTTAGTACAATACATGTCATAAATAATTTGGTGCTAGCTAGGGCAACACATGCTATGGTGGCGAAAGTACTTTGGCGTGTAGCACTAGAATGTTTATGAACTGCTCATTATTCTTATTTTTATTTAATTTATTTTCATAATATATGTCTATATGGCATATCTATAGCCCGTAGAGTGGGTAGCAATAAAATAAGAGACCCCACCTGTACATGCTCATGATACAAAACTTTTCACACGCGTCAGACTTTACATTAATGACAAAATGGTAAAAAGAAATCAGTGGACAGAAATGGGTTAAAAGCTAAAAGAATTAAAAATGTGGCAGCAGCTGATAAACTTTGACAGCAAATAAATATGTTGTACCTTTCTGATGGGTAAGAAATAGGCTTCTATGAATATTTGATCTATCATAACAGCGGTGGAAGAAAGATTTGATTGGAAAGTTATATTCCATCTTCCATCCTTTTCAAAAGAAAGGATTTTTAGGTATGTGATGTTTCTAAGATAGGATTAAGTGATGTCATGAAATTTTTTTAAGCTCTCCATCTTACTTTCACTTAATTACAAAAACTACTACTATTATAGTATTTTGCTCTCTTCACTATAAATTATTTCTTCATTACATATCTTTCTATTCCATAAAAACGAGGGTATTTATGTAAAAAAATCAAATTTTAAATATTTATTCAGAACTTATACTTAGTACCTCTTAGAACATCGTAATTGGATTAATATTATCTTACTCATGTTTGGATGGAGGAAGTATCATTTACCCAGGGAAAACTACAAAGAAAATGTCGGCCAACAGAAGTGCGAGCTGTGCAGTGATAAAATTTCTTTCGGTCTTGTCTTATCTGCTTTCCTCTTAACTTTATTTCCCATTTAAACAGAGCATTCAGAATTATCAAACTTGAATCCGAAATTATTCTTTTACAAGTGGCTCGACGAAGATGTTAGTTGGCTCACACATCCTTGCACCTTGTGTGTCAACTTGTTCCAGTGGTGGCAAATCCACTATATTGAGGGGATATCAAAGGAGAAAAAATAAACAAGATCATATATATTATTTCACCCTGTTCTGATTATAAGATCATTTTGATTTTTTTGGAGAAATTAAGGATATAAAATTAATCACTTTTAAATGCTTATAGTTATCTTTTTTCCTCAAAACTAATTTACCTTACTTATAAACTATCGAATAATACAATTACATGTAAGATACGTTAAAATTAAGTGGTCTTTTTGGCTTCATTATTAATCTCTACAAAAAAAGCTAAAGTGATCTTATATTTAGGATCAGAAAGAGGACTTTTTTTATAAAAAAAAATTAGCACACATACTTTAATGGGAAAATTCCAGAAAAAGACCCTCGAATTACATGAAGGACGCTTTGATACAACGAAATTTCAAAAAGACAAGTCAGTGCATTTGACTGATCTATCCATACCCAAATTAAAAGGAATTGACTGAATTGCCCTTAGGTTAATTCTGATGACATGTTCACCCTGACCCAGCCTATGTTCACGCTCTCTTCACCACTACGAAAACGCTCTCAAGGAGCCCTTGTCATCTACATTTTTTATTGTCATCTGTACATCGATTTTCCGGTTTTCCCCCAAATCAAGAGAAGCGAAGACGAAGTGAGAGGAGACATTCAAGCTCGAGTGTTCGGCGATTCCAGTTCGGCGACTCGAAGACCTTAAAGGTGGGATTTTTGGAGCTTACTTTGGTAATAAATATAGATATAGACTCATTTTCTTCTTCATTCATTCGTTCTAGCCTCTCTCTTCCCATCTCTATAATTAAAAAAAAAAAGCACTGATGTTTTTGGTTGATGTGAGGTTACTGTCGTGGGTATGCTTGTTATTCAGTGACATCTTAGCATATGATTTCTATATTACATTTGCGTTTGGGAGATGGATGGAGGGCTTTAATGTGAGAAATTTTTGTCTTAAGTAACAATGGCATCAGTTTCGTTGTTCTGTAATGCTTTTTCTGGTTTTGTGGAAGCTGTTCTGTGCTTCATGATGTGTCCTCTAAAATTTTTGAGGTTAAAATGGCTTGGGTTTCATCTTATCGGCATTGTGTTTGGTCTGACACTGCATTTTCATTTGTGTTTCTTATTTTGTGTGTTATCTTTTTGAGGTTTTCTTACTTATCCTGAATTTGCTCCTTTGCTGAATGAGGTTTAAGCTAGTTTCTGATTGATACAGGGAAATTCAAAGGTTTAAATCATTGGGCTTTTAAGTAGTTTCTCTGGGAGTTTTCCCGAGTGTCTCTTATCCTTAAGTGGCTTAATGATACTTGAGAATATTTTGCTTAAACTTTCTGATATAGCTGACATAATCACTGTCTTTAAGTATACCTATAAGAGGAAAAAGAAAGGGACAAAAGCACAAGCTATCTTTTGTAAAGTCGAATTTTGGTTAGAATGAGGGAAGCCTCTTTTTTAATATGATTCTATCTTAGCATCAATATGAAAAGCACAAGCTAACTTGCTGAGTTATCTGCTTGTTCGCTGAATTGATCTTCAAACTTCTCTTATCCTAAATTGGGTTAATGAGAATGAGAATGTTTAGATTCAAATAATGTATTGTTTGTTCCATTAACTGTATTATAACTTGTCCCTGACTTGTCCTTATTGGAAAAGTTTATGAAGCTTCAATTTTATTGTTATTTGATTATTCTGATGCATTCCTATTTATCGCTATCCTTATCTTGAGTTGGTTCTGACCTTTAAGGCATGGCTTTTTAATTATTAGGCTGCATATACTTGTGCTACTATTGTCTCAGAAATCTCTAATTAGTTAGTTCTATTTATTCTTTTCTTCTGTGCTTGTTCGATTAAGATTGTATTATCTGAATTGGATTAGTGACAATTTGCAAAATGATTTTTGTTATGAAACTTGAAATAGTTATATTGATGACAATTTGATTGATAGCTTGTGCTTCTGTTTTGTACTGTGCGAGAAAGTAAAGATTTTGAAGATATTGGTTATTGTTGTTTAGTCTTAAAGAAAGCTAAGACAATGGCAGCAAGAAAGAGCTGTGGGAAGGGCAAAGGAGAGAAAGGAGGAAGAGAAAGGTAATAAAGTTATTATTAGTTGTTATGTGAATTATTGATTATTGTTGGTTATTCTCTAGTTTATGTGATTGTATGGTTGAAAAGCTCTTGTGGACTTAGTGTAACTAAGTTGCACGCTTTTGTATCTATCATTTGTTTGGACTTACTGTACCTATAGTTGCATGTGACATTTGCATGAGATGTAAAAGTTGAAATGTGTATGAAGCATGGTTAAGACTCACGCAGCTATATTGGGGAACTAAGCTCTTCCATTTATGAAACAGGTACAGATATGGACCGATCTATGGGGAAAAAGCGATAGAACAAGAAGCACCTAAACCTGCTACGAATGGTTTTATGCTGTTTAGAAGGGACTTTGGTTCGAAACCAGAACATAGCAAGGCAGCAGGAAAGGCGTGGAAAAAACTCCCTGAGGTAGACAAAAATAAATATTATAAAGCAAGCCTCGGAAGTAAGGCAGGAAGACAAGAGACAAAGGCAGTAAAAGAGGTAGAGGAATCGAAGAAAGACACCAATAGAGAAGCTTTATTCCACACAAGATGCTCAGTAAGAGCCTTCATAAAGCTACTGAAATTTTTGAATAATGATACAAGCCTACAAGATAGAGTGAAAGCAATAGGCTTTGGTCATCTATTGAAGGTGGAATTTCATAGACTCCCCCATGATCTAATAGTATCAATGCTGAGGTTATATGACCCACCAACACACCAATTTATGGTAAAAGGGATGACACATGAGATAGATGCCGATGATATGGAGAAGCTGCTAGGAATTCCTCATAAAGGTAAGGAAGTGAACGTGGATGTGAGCGAAAGTGACCCAACGTTGCAGCAGTTGAAGAGGGAGTACGGGAATAAGAGGTACAGTACAATATTGCAAGAAATTGAAAATGACAAGGGGTCAGAGAAATTTGAGCTATTGTTTGTGTTGTACACGTTGGGAACTTTTTTATGCCCTATTTCCGGTTCAGGGGTAAGTGATAGGCTTTTGAGAGTGATCTGTTGTACGAAAGACGAATTTGGGGGCTTTGATTGGGCAACCTTCATGCATAATAACCTGTGGAAAGAAATGGACGACTATGTCTCAACATATCAGAGAAAGAGGGAAGGGGATGGTATATGCAATGTTGGTGGTTGCTTGTACGTACTACTGGTATGATATGATATGGTAATAATTTTGAAACAAATGGATACTATAGTTTGACTGTATTGACAATTTTTGTTGCTTTTGTAGTTATACCTTGGCAAGTACTTCCCTGTGAAAAAGTTTTTGGATCATAAGTCCATTTTCCCTGTTGAATTCTGGATGAAGGTCAAGATGATAGATTTGATACAAACAGAGAAGAAGAGCAAATTTGGATTGCTGTTTAGTAGTTACACTTTTGAGGCTAGGGTGAGAAAGGAGGATAGTAAATTTGTCAATTATTTATCCCTAATAGATAATTTATGTGGATTTGCATATCATGTTGGTGCCATATCATTTATCATTTTCTGTAAATTTGCATATCATGATAATCGTTGTACGGTTGCAGGATCTCAAAGAGTTCCACTGGTGATTGATGTCTATGATTGACAACGAGCTGACCAATGTCCGCACAAGACTTGTCAATGCAGTGGGTAAGGAGTTGATGAATGCCCAGTTATGGAAAGAAGGGAAGAGGAAAAAGGAAGAGACTGAGAAGGAGGCCATTGCTTGTGAAGAAGAACATGAAAATGAGCAGCATGAAGACAATGCAGAATGTGAAGAAAAAGATGATCATGATATTGGTGACAATGAGGGTTTCTATGAAGTGAACAAAGAGGTCAACCAACCTTCTTCATCTTTTAAAGAGTCCCCTATTAGAGTCCCTGATGACATTGAAGACAATATAGACAAGGGAAACAAGGGGAAAGAAGGGGTGGAAAGTGACAAGGGACACAAGTTGAGAAGATCAGTGAGGACGTGCAGGCCGGCAATTACATCTCCCTATGTGGAGTTAAAGGCACCTCCTCGAAAGACCAAGCCACTTGATGAGCGAGACACTTTTTTCAAGGCCATTGTTTCATCCATCCCATCGAAAGAAATAAAGGATAAGTAAGTTTTTATTACAGTTGGATGTGTCAGAGAAAATGACACCCCTAAGTAAATAACTTATTTTCATACTAACATAAGATTTCACACTTATTCACAGGATATTGGTGTCAATGATGGATGAAGATATTAATAGAGATCAGTTGTATGCCCTTAGGGGAGAGTATCAAAGAGTTGTTAATAGGGTTCGTATCGATTTAAGAAGTAGCCAGCCATTATTTTTGTTTAATATTGTGTTGTTTAGTCTTAAAGGAATACTTTAATGCGTCTACAAATGGCTATCACTAATCTGATTCTATCACAAATGCAGGTAATGTCACTGGTGTGTAAGACTTTGATGGCTGAGATACAATCAAATGGATCTCTAGTGAGGCGACACATTTTTACAGCTGACTTCATGGTATGTTTGTACAATGGGTATTTATTCCCTGAGTTACAATCCCTCTTACTGTAAAACATAGGACATGAAATTTGGAGATTGTATGTTGTGTGGAGCTGTCTTGTTTGTACATATTTGTTGTAATATGATTGTTGACTCCAATTTGATGCAGATGAAAGTGGCATTGAAACCAATCAGTTGGGATGTTAGAGAAGCCAAGAATGAATTCTTGCCGGAAAGACTTGGTTACAATCTTGGTGATTGTGATTTGACCCTGGGACCTGTTTTGAAAGAAGAATACTGGTTCTGCGTTGCTATAGCTCCAAAGACCATGAAGTTCTATGTGTTGAATTCTTGTAAGCCTAACTTAGAAGCCAATACAAAGAAAAGGCAGCGTGAAGTAAAAGAAATCATGAACCCTCTACGACTGATAGTAAGCATATGATAGTTTCATTTTCTGATTATGCTCAAGTATTTGTTGAAATGTTGCTGAGCAATGGTGGTTGCTTGCAGAGGGATATGTTGTATGATGCTATTGCTATAGTCATGCCTGAATGTGTTTCGGGTAAGGAAAAGAGCAACATATTGTGGCCAGAAGTTCCTCAACAGCCTAACACGTAAGTTACCATTTTGTTACGGTTGTATTGTTCTAATTACAGACCAAACTTTGTCACATGTCAATTATAACTTTGTAATGTTTGTCTTATTCTTTGTATGAAGGATTGCGGGGTCCATGTGATGATTTGGTTGAGGGAATGGGAATCCAATGAACCACTATAATACACAAATGTAAATGTTGTGTGAATAAAACTTACTTTGTAGTTGCTTATATTTTGGTTCCGTGTTCTTATGTCTCCATTTTTCCCAGGAACACATTCCCTAGTTTAGGAAATACCTCATGTGGTGGCTAGTGAACCATGAGCAAAACACATGTCACGAGGATGCTTTGGAGGTGCTTCAGGAAGAACCAATTACTAAGATGGACGATAGTGCTATCTATAAAATATTAAGACAACAAAAGACCTTTGAGAGGAAATGAGCACGGTTGTCTTAGTTATTGCATTGTTATATGTTATCCCTTGTGAAGTAGGTGGATGTTTGTAAACTCTTAGTTGATGAGAGGTTATGTTGACTAATATTATTTTGTTATGTTGGTTTGTTTGTATCCCAAATGTTAATATCACATACCAGGTGTGTTGGTGTTACCAATTACAAAAGTGGTTGCAATGTTGCATGTTTATATCCAATTACTTATAACGAATGTGACAAGGAAATACCAATATGTACATCAGGTCATACCCAACTTCTAATAGAAGGCTCCCAACTCGATATAAAGCATTTCCAACTTGACTTAAGGGATTCCCAACTTCAGTTAAGGGAATCCCAGATTCTAATAGAAGGCTCCCAACTCGATATAAAGCATTCCCAACTTGACTTAAGGGATTCCCAACTTCAGTTAAGGGAATCCCAGATTCTAATAGAAGGCTCCCAACTCGATATAAAGCATTCCCAACTTGGCTTAAGGGACTCCCAACTTCAATTAAGGGAATCTCAGATTCTAATAGAAGGCTCCCAACTCGATATAAAGCATTCCCAACTTGGCTTAAGGGATTCCCAACTTCAGTTAAGGGAATCCCAGATTCTAATAGATGGCTCCCAACTCGATATAAAGCATTCCCAACTTGGCTTAAGGGATTCCCAACTTCAGTTAAGGGAATCACAGATTCTAATAGAAGGCTCCCAACTCGATATAAAGCATTCCCAACTTGGCTTAAGGGATTCCCAACTTCAGTTAAGGGAATCACAGATTCTAATAGAAGGCTCCCAACTCGATATAAAGCATTCCCAACTTGGCTTAAGGGATTCCCAACTTCAGTTAAGGGAATCCCAGATTCTAATAGAAGGCACCCAACTCGATATAAAGCATTCCCAACTTGGCTTAAGGGATTCCCAACTTCAGTTAAGGGAATCCCATATTCTAATAGAAGGCACCCAACTCGATATAAAGCATTCCCAACTTGGCTTAAGGGATTCCCAACTTCAGTTAAGGGAATCCCATATTCTAATAGAAGGCACCTAACTCGATATAAAGCATTCCCAACTTGGCTTAAGGGATTCCCAACTTCAGTTAAGGGAATCCCAGATTCTAATAGAAGAAGACTCCTAACTCGATATAAAGCATTCCTAACTTGGCTTAAGGGATTCCCAACTTCAGTTAAGGAAATCCCAGATTCTAATAGAAGGCTCCCAACTCGATATAAAGCATTCCCAACTTGGCTTAAGGGATTCCCAACTTCAGTTAAGGGAATCCCAGATTCTAATATAAGGCTCCCAACTCGATATAAAGCATTCCCAACTTGGCTTGAGGGATTTCCAACTTCAGTTAAGGGAATCCCAAATTCTAATAGAAGGCTCCTAACTCGATATAAAGCATTCTCAACTTGGCTTAAGAGATTCCCAACTTCAGTTAAGGGATTCCCAAATTCTAATAGAAGGCTCCCAACTCGATATAAAGCATTCCCAACTTGGCCTAAGGGATTCCCAACTTTAGTTAATGGATTCCCAACTTCTGATAAAAGGCTCCCAAGTCCAAATAAAGTATTCCCAACTTGGCTTAGGGGATTCCCAACTTTAGTTAAGGGATTCCCAACTTTTGGTAAAAGGCTCCCAAGTCCAAATAAAGTATTCCCAACTTGGCTTAGGGGATTTCCAACTTCAGTTAAGGGATTGCCAACTTCAATTAAGGGATTCCCAACTTCAGTTAAGGGATTCACAGATTCTAATAAAAGGCTTCAAACTTCAGTTAAGGGATTCCCAACTTCAGTAAATGGATTCCTACCTTCTTGGGAGCATTTTATTAGAAGATGGGAATCCCCTAAGCTAAGTTGGGAATGTTTTATTTGGAGTTGGGAGCCTTTTATTAGAAGCTGGGAATCCCTTAAGCCAAGTTGGGAATGCTTTATATCGTGTTGGGAGCCTTTTATTAGAATCTGGGAATCCCTTAACTGAAGTTGGGAATCCCTTAAGCCAAGTTGGGAACGTTTTATATCGAGTTGGGAGCCTTCTATTAGAATCTGGATTCCCTTAACTGAAGTTGGGAATCCCTTGAACTATTCTGGTAGGAGGCACTCATCAGATTTGGTAATTCATTTATGGAAGTTGGTAATTGGTTACACGTGTTGGTATTCCCTTACCAAAACTTGGTAAATCCTTGTCGGATTTTGGGAATTCCTTCAGCGATTCTAGTAGCATGCAAGTTGGGATCAGATTTGGTAATTCCTTTATGAGAGTTTTGTTATGTGCATATTGGTAATCCCAAGGGGGAATTAAATATGGACATTATGTTAGTGGTGCAACTTAATGCTACTTTGTCATTGAAACAACCACATATATTAATTACAAGATAGGCATGACATCTAACATGACCCTCCCCCCACCTTCTTACAATACCAACATGTACATTGTAGAATGCCAACATGTCCTAAGGCACTCCCAAAAAACCAGCAACTTCACTATTGTATCCCAAAAAACCAACAACACTATGTGTCATTGAAACTAACATTGGCACATATACACCCACACTCAACTTGGATTAGGATTTGTGCACGTCCTTCTGGTGTGGCCAGATTGATGACACAAGGAACAGAAATAAATCTTCTTATTCTGGCATTGTGATTCCACCCTTCTAACTCTTGGCCTTCCACTGGGGCGACTTGTTGTTGGAAGATGCAATAAGACTCCTCAGATGCATTTAATCTGCTATAATCAACATAGTCGTTAAACTTAAGCATGTCAATGGTGACGACCGGAATCATGCTACGCCCATAAATCTTCTCTTGAGCTGTAACTTTATAACATTCTTCAACATATTCATATATATTTCCATGGATATGCTTCACTGCTGCACAAGTATGCTTGCACGAAATCCCACTCATCTGCCAAGCTGCACAACTACATTGCTTTATATTTAGATCAACCCGGCGATGACCATTAGTAGTATTCAAGAGGATTCTGCCCCCACCATAATTCTCACACCACATATAACCACATGATTCCACATTTTTCTTCACCTTTGCCTCTATATTTGGTCCCGTAATTCTTCCACTTTATCATTGATACATAAGATACATGCATCTTCTTAGAAACTTTCTCACGGTGCTCATGAATAAGTTGGTTTACACCATACTTTATCTCCTTAACCATCCAAGCATTGAAAGATTCAACTATATTGGTTGTTATATTGTCCCATCATTTGTATGGAAATTTACTATAAGCCCACCTTTCAACATTCCCTCGGGTGTTCATATCACATAATTCCGGATTGTACATGGGCATATCTTCCATTGCCTTATCAAATTTATGATCAAGCCTTGCATAAGCTACTTTGTTAAGAAGGGACATCCCATCCTCTTTTGAAGAACCCGGTGACTTCCTTTTACCCCTGCTCAATTTAACCAACTCCTTACTAAAATTCTCCTTGATGTGCCTATAACAGAATGCGTGCCTCTCCCCCCAAATACCGCTTGAACAGCTGTTATGATGGAATGGTGTCGGTCTGAAACAATAGCCAGTACGAGTGACCCAACAATTTTCTTAACCATATGCATAAACCATGTCCAATCAGCATCTGTCTCCCCTTTAACAATTGCTATGGCAAAAGGCAACATCTCATTATCTGCATTGTATGCTAAAGCTGCAAGTATGGTTCCTCTATATGGGCAGCTTAAGTGAGTTCCATCAACATATGGAATAGGTCTTGAGCCTCCCAAGAATCCCTCAATACATGGCCTGTAAGCAATAAAAACACGTGCAAACCTATTCGCATCAGGCACATATTCTGCTACAGTCTTGTCATCTGTTTCCTTCAACCTTTGGCATATCCATGGAATCAACATATATGAATGTTCAGGCTTGCCATGTATTTCCTTTAATGCCTTCTCCTTCGCTTTATAAGCTTGCTTATAAGTTAGCTTCATACCATATTCTCTTTCCACAGTCTTGATTATTTCTGAAGGCTTCTTTTTTGTGTGGTTCCTCATTTCATCTATTATTAATGATGATGTCATACTTGCTCTCCCCCTATGAACCACTCGTAAAGTATCTTGGGCAGTATGAATGTGGTCTCTAATGAACTTTGTAACACGTAACATAGGACCAGTCTTCCCCACAGCAACTGCACAGAGCTTCTTAGGACACCCTTCATGTAATATTTACTCCCAAATACACTTTTTAAGTACATTTAATCAACTTAACTCATAATATAAACGCTAACTATGTTGGAAAAAGAACTTACTGAGTAAAACAGCTAACATAGTTAGAAAAATTCTTTCCATAATATCCATATATATTATCAATTTAACAGTCTAACCATGATAGGAAAAAGAGGCTTCCAAATCATAAATACACTCTATCATGGTTAGAAAAAGAGTTCAACTTAATCAAGAGAATATTCATGTTAGAAGAAGGAATTTCCTAAAATGGTAAAACTAAAATGGATATTTAAAATCACCAGTGTTCAAATACCATTATCCATGTTAGATAAGAATTCACCTAACATGGACATTTAAAGTAACATGGATACAACACAACAAGAACAATCCAGATAAATTAAATTATACCATGATATAAAAATTAACACCCCTATCATGGTAATTATAAACAATACATCTTCCATGTACATAAGAATCCGTATCAAAGTCTCCAAAATCCGTCCAATCATCAAATACTCCATATTTTCTCATCACCAATACTTAACTCACGCATTTTTAGGATGTTATATGTAACACCCCAAATTTTAGAAAATAGAGAATAGGAAATTATTTAAGATTTTAATAATGTAACTAAAATATTAAGAAATATTGAAAATAAATTTATGATGTTTTAGGTATTTTTAATAATTTTAAGGCTTATTTTCTTTAAGAAATAAAGAGAAATAAGTTGGAGATAGAACTCAATTTGGAGAAAAGAAATAATAAATGTTTATTTAAAATCTTGGGATGGTATATAGAAATTAAATAGTCTTATAAATAAATTTGAGGTCAGGTATATTTTTAATAATTTTTAAGGTTTACTTTCTTTATTAGTTAAGAAAAAAATAGTTAGGAGATAAATGTAAATAAGGGAATGTTTAGAATCGTAGGGTATTGGTTATTGATTAAAAAGTCTTATAAATAAATTTAGAAATTAAAGCATATCTAGATAAATTATTTTTGGGACAAACTCAGGTTTATTTATAAATGGGAATGGTAAATAAAATTACCATTTAAGAGAAAAATATAAATTGGGTAATGAAAAAGACAATATCTACCCCTAGTTAAAAATATCTTCAATTGTAAAGGGAAGGGTAGGATAGTAAAATACCTATAGAAAAGAAAATATCACACTTCTCTTTTAATTAGAGCCTCACACGTGTCCTTATTCTTTTAATATACTCCTTCTCTGCCTCCACGAACACACACATACACTTCCTCTCTCCATATTTTCCCTTCATTCTCGTTTCTTCCTCACTCTCAAACTCTCTCGTTCTCTCCTCTGGTTCCATTGAACTCGCGCGACGGGCGAAGGGTTCCAGCAGCGGCTGACGGCGAGAACGGCGGCCAGAGATGGCTGAGATTCATGTGAAGCTCAGGTAAACTTTCTTCCTTCATTTTCCTCTCTTCTCTGGTCCGATTTGAGTGGATTTGAGAGGATTCGATTTGGGGTTTTGGGCGAAATAGAGAACTCTGAGCCAATGAAATCGAAGCTTAGACTTTGAGTATCAATCTTTGTGAAGAATTTTGAGCATCGAAGTGGTATTTATCAGTTTTCCCCAAATTTCCTCTTTGCTTGCACTGTTCACCCGACTCTGTTCTTGCTTGCTTCTGGGTGCTAATCCGTTCTAAGTTTAATTAAACGTGATAAGGAGTGGGATTAAGGCTATGAATATGTTTGTATGTTGATTTGTGGAGTTTGGAATTTTTGTTGAATTTTTCTTCCTTCCCTGTCTGCATTCGAATCTGACGAAATTAAGGGGACAAAATTTTTACAGTAATGTAATTAAGATTAGGAAGATATGATAAGTATCTTGTATACTTAATTTTGTAGTTTTGGAATCTTTGATTTTATTCTTCTTCCCTGTCCGATTTCTTTGGTTTGTTGGATTTCTGTTCTTTCGTGATTTCATTTCTGATTGCCATAGAGGGAGAATGAATTGTTGTTTAATTGTGTATGGTTGAGATTTCAGATGGTGGATGGTTTTGAAGACCTCCGTTCTTTCACTTCTTCCTCTGTCTTGTTCGGTCCCTGTTCTTGGTGGTCCGAAAATTTGGATGCCTTTCCCTGTGATGTTTGCTTCTAGATGTGATTAAAGAAAGGGGAAAATGATGTTGATTGTTATGAGGATGATTGGGAAAATTTCTGGTCTTTCATGGTGTAAGTGTTCTGGTTGGGCAGGAAAAAAAAAAAGATATATAGGAATGTGAGCTTTGATTTTTCTTTTCTGTCTGTTAATTTTAGTGCTATAAAGAGAACAAGGATTGGAATATTTTGAGATTAAGAGTTGGAACCGATAGGGTCTAGTACTTTTGGATATCTTTTGTGATGACTTGAAATAGAAAATAGCAAAGAATTTATTGTTATTCTTAGGGAATGTATGGTTAGAATTGGACTATCAATAATTAGTTGGAGATATTGTTTGAGCTGATTCATAGTTGCTGTTTGGAGATTTTCAAAAGTAATGTAGGAATATTGAAGCGATAAGTTAAATGTTTAGGACTCTCAAACCTTAAGACGATTTTTGTAAGATGAATTTCATAGAGGGTGCCAATTTGGATTATTATTGTATAAAGATTTGTGAAGGTATTATAAAAAGGTTTTATGGTTGGCAAAATATACACTGGTGTTATTAGGTTGAGTTTCAAGTATTGAACGCAATCTTGGACTGAATTAATGTGAAGGTCATGTATGAGTTATGTGTGACGTTGAATTGTATTATGTTTAGAAGCCGTATAAAGTTTGGAAGGATTAACATGGTTCTTGTGATGATAGTCATTTATGAATAATGAATTGGAAGTTTAAGAAGTAAAAAGTGTGTTACGAGGTTGATTTCTTGATTGGGAGATATATGGAATGACTAAACTTGGGTTAGCATAGGTGCGGTAGTGAATTAGGAATTGAATTTGGTTACACTGGATTTTAAATCTAAAGAATTAGTTAAAACTTGATGTTTGAAGTTGGTTAATGAGGATTTTGATTTAGACTAAAGTTAGAATCTAAATTCATAATGATTTGAATTTTATTTATTGATGGTAAGGAATTCTTAAGACTACCAGAATTATGCCTAGAGGTTTAATGAGCCCTGGATATGATTTTCTATTAGATCTTGAACCTTGAATTATTGTCTTAAAGGTTTTCTTTAGGGGAAATTGTGTGACTATGGTTTAAGAGTTGGAAAAATCACAAACTTATGGAAGAATCATTGAAAGGTTTAATAGTTAGAGTTGTTGAAAGTAATGAGTTGAGTTCTGTAAGTCTTGATCTATTGATAAAGGAAGGGTTTAGGTACTAGTTGGAATAAAATCTCGGGACTAAAATCTATATGGAAGTTAAATATGATTAAGTGTAATATTGGGTGGCATTATATGAAAATCATTAGGGATTATCGAAGGTTGGGGTGTGAGATTTGGTTGAGAAGTTAGATGTTGTTTAGTAAATTTGAGAATGATGAGATATAATTAAAGTTGCTTAGAGAGAGAGAGAGAGAGAGAGATAGCTGATGTTTGTTTAGTGAGGGAATACAGGGATCGAGTATTTACTAATATGAATTAAGGAAATTAGTTTTATGGTTGTAATCGATTAATAAGAGTTTCCTGCAATAGAATTGTGACTAATAGACATAAATGTGGGAGTGATAAAGGGAAATGATGATTATGAAAGTATTAAAGAAAATAAGGACTCAGGAGATAAAAAGAATACTCCTTGACTTGTAGTCTAATTGATGATTTACGATGTTCTTTAATAAACTGTATTGTTTGGACTTAATCTATATTGTGATTGAGTTATTCTTGAAATTTTGTGATAAATGGGAAGTGTATATAAATAGGTATGTATTGTGTGCATAAATAACTAAGGCCTTAAAAGAATAATTTTTACAAAAACTATAGGTCAAACATTGAAATAATAAAAGTTTAATATAGGTAAATTATCAACATAATCTCGAATAGTCAAGATCCTAATTAAGTTTGAATAAACTATAATTCGCTTAAATGAAAAGACTTGGATAGTATTAAGTTAGGATTCGTGAGAGACGACGGATAATTATCCAAGAATATAGATATTAATTTATTATTTGTATATTACATGTAAATAGGTATTGATAGTGGCATAAGTGAAGAGGTCAGTAGAAAGAAAAAGGAGCTGGTACAAGACTAAAGTTTAAAGAAGCCAGGTAGCAGTTTATTTCATATCATATTTAATTACAGCGCATTACATGCATAAATTTCATAATATCTGTAGCAATGGTAATTTTATTCTTAGAGGTTAAGAAGGGAGTACTCCAAGGCTTAGGTGGGTCGCTCCCCCTTTGCCAGAGGTTTTGAAATCCTGTTACAGGTAGAGGTACCTCCACTATTTAATGAATATATCGTTAATAGTGGTTGGTAGAGGTTTAAGGATAAATATTATCAAATTGTTGAGGTTTATGATTTATTATGCATGAATTAATATGAAAGAAACTGCTATTGGGATTACCAATCTCACCCCCATCCCCAAACATTTTCAGTAACGCAGGTTGGAAGAATCTAGCTGGGCGATAGTGAGATGATTAAGATGAGGCAGGAGTACTAGAAGAAGAGTAGATGAAGAAATTAGGCTTTATAATTTGAAAAGTAAGATTATTTGTATATGATGTAAAATTAAATTATTAAATTATGAGTAGAAAGCATAGAAAATATAATTGCATAAATCTATTAAGGGATTTAAATTTCCCAAGTATTATGAACCAAGAATAGTTACCCCAAGAAGGTTAACGTATTTTTAATTGTTTTATTAACCACTTTATTTCATAAAGAATTTTAAGTTGATCAAATTTGACCGAAAAGCCCATTCCAACTATCAAAGGTTGGTTAAATGTTTTTAAAAGAAAAAGTTTTAAATTTTCCGTATTTTTGGGCTTCGGATATTCGTAAAAGTGGTTATAATTCAATTAAAATGCTATAGTATAGTAGTAAAAGTCCAGGTGTTACATTATATCATAAATAAAGTAATATAACATCCAATATAATCCGACACTTGAGAATTTCAGCAATATCCTAAGTAATCCAAGTTTGTCGGAATTGGACCGGTCCCAAAATTTATAAAAATCAAAGGAAATCCAAATATTATTTCATAAAAGGAATTATACAGGAAATACCAACATCAATAACAAGTTCATGTGGAAGCGTCATAAATGCATGATCCTAAATGTGGCAATACCTCATGTCCTTCTGGTCCAGAGTATCTCACGATATCAGTGAGAAGTTCCCGGATCCTTCCCTTGACCTCCTACTTCACTCCTAGGACCTGCAAAAGTGAGATCAACGGGGGGTAGCCCCAAAACGCAACCACTGACTACTCATCTAAGTGTGGTGTGTGCTAGCAAGGTGTTCAGTGGAATACATATATGTATATATATTAGTTCCAACAGCATGCTCAGGTATTCACATATAATGCATATCTTGGTCCCAAATATCTTTTCACAGTTTATAAGTGCAGAATAATCCATCCCAAATCATCTCCAAGAATAATATATATATCATTGATAATCACAAACAACCCAAACGAATCTTAATAGAAGCGTTGGGAAAACATGTGGGACCAGTCGGGACCTTCCACCCGCCCCTGATCACCACAGTACAATTCACAAGGGACTTTCTACCCTCCCTGAACCGTACCACGGATTAGAAGGATCTCCGTCCTTTCTGAATCCGTGAGGGGCGATCTCCCCTCTTACGTCTTTATCTCCTTTATTTCCCATAATATATCAATTAGTCCCTGTGGCGCAACAGGGTACCTCATCACGTGATGGCACAATTTCCAATTCACCGGTGTCACATACACAAATAATTTCTCACAAACAACACATAGATATGCAACACCACAATCAGGCACCAGGCCTTCCAGTATTTTCAGTATATACATATATATGAAATAGTTTCCAAAATCATATATATTTTAGTTCAAAATATTTCAAATCACAAATTTATGCCATTTCAAAATAATACTCCACTGGACATTATATTATGAAAAATAATAATATTTCAAGATCTCATCAATCATCAATTGATAATCATATCTCAACTGTGATTCAAAACCTCATCTCCATATAACATCATAATTATCAAATAATAATATTTCAAATTACTTACTAACACCACACACACACATAAACAAGCAGAAAGCGGTTACCTGATAGCTGGCACCAATCTCACAATAGTGCAGCTCCCCCGTGCTAACTTAGTGCAATTCAAACACTACACAACCATACATACAATCATAATTAATCATTTATCTAACAATTTCACATGTTGGAAATTAAATTACTAACTACCCTTTCTTTGCCCTCGCTTATTTTAAATTTTTATTTAACATTTATTCTCCCTTTCTATTTCTAAAATTTATCTCTACTCCATTTATACATATATCCAAAATTATTTATCTTTCCAATAACTATTTATAAAAATTCAAGCCTAAATAAAATTAAACCTTACATCCCTAAATTATTTCTCAACCTCAAAAATCCATTCTTTAATTCACAATTTATTTTCCAAACCTTAATAAACATCTAAAAATTATTAATTTAACTACAGACACCTCAGATCATCAAAAGCCCTATTTTTAATATATCCAAAAATCCAAAAATTCCCAATAATTAAGAAAACCTCCAACAATGAAAAATCTACTCAGAGAAACTCATAATCAAGGTCCAATGTTCAATTTATTAAGCTTAAAACTCCCAGAAATACCAATTTAGACAATGCCTAATTTTTCAAGTATAGCAAAACGAAAAACTAAAGACATAGGGATGTAGAGGAGACTTACGAGATTCCAAAAATGTACTTAGTTGACCGGAAAAAACACTATTCCGGCGCCGGAGAGCTCCGATAGGTCCGGCAAAGGGCTATTTTTATCTCCTTATTTAGGCACGGATCGAAACAAAAACAAGTAGAGGAAAGAAGTAGGAGGTGAGAGGAGTTTAATAGTGGTGTTAGATGGTGGTTTCTGGCGACGGTGGTGGTTAAGCGGTGGAAAGAAGGCGAGAAAGAGAGAGCGAAACGAGAGAGAGAGCTTGCAGAAGGAGAGAGAGAAGGAAGGAGGAAGAAGACGACGGGAGGAGTGAATGATTGAGGAGAGGGGGAGATTAAATAAAGGAGAAGGGGAAAATTACACTATTGGACCCAAAATTTTCAAAATTTATTTTGAGCCACAAAAATTCCTTTTATTTTCAAAAATTTACCTACCAAACCTCTTAATTATTTTCTCCCACAATAACCTCCTTTGAACCTAAGAATAATTTTTCCCAAATTTATTTTCCTTAAAATAAGGGAGAAATAAAGTCTTTCAGATCATCAAAATACCTCAAAAATTCCTCAAATATTCTCATAATTCCATAATCTCTTATAAATCAATTCCTACTTAACCCACTAATCCTCAATTAGATTTTTAGGATGTTACACTTCAACTTTACACTCTACAGATATCCTCTCCTTACTATTCCTCACATATTTGTGCTCAAACTTGTGAGCAATGCTAAACTTGTAGACAGCTTGCCTAAACTCATCTGCATGTGCAAATTGCTGACCTGCACCAATGATAAGTCCATACCATTTCACATGGATCATGTCACTCATGTTACTCATGTCTATTTCATCACTGCCTACCTAACTCCTTATGATTGAATTTGTTCTCGAGGGACTCTCCTGAAGTAAAAATGAAGCACCGCTATCATAGGACAAAGGATAAGCAGTTTCATCCAAAGGAATGCCACTTAAATCAATTTCTTCTAAAAATCCAAAACATCTTTCATGCCTGCATACAATTTCCCAAAACTTGTTAGTGTATTACCAAAACTTTAATGCCGAAAACCAACATAAAATAGCACAGAATATTTAAGCACTTACACTTGAGGATCACCCATTTCCACCGGTTCATTCACATTCCCTTTCCAACTTATATACACATGTGCTTTCCTTTCATTGTGACCAAATAGATTTCTCATTTTATCTTCACTATCAAGATCAATTAGTGTTCTCTCATCATACCTTACTGTATATTTAATGTCACAGCAACTCCAATCATATCCTACCAATTCACATACAATATGTCTTAACTCATTAATTGTAGTCCATTTTTTCAGCATCCTTGACCTCACACCCCGTCCAGTGTATTTAACTTCACCATCATCATTACAAACAAATTTCCCCTCTACATTGAAATAACAAAACAATTCTTTCACATTACTTGACCGAATTTCATTACTCATCTTCCTCCTTCACCTGCAACAAAAAATATAACATTTCAGATTTTTTTCATCTCAATTTACATTACATCACTTGTAAAATTAACTTTACATCACGATTCCCAACTTCTATTAAGGGTTTCCCAGATTCTGTTAAGGGTTTCCCAGTTTCTCTTAAGGGTTTCCCTGATTCTGTTAAGGGTTTCCCAGTTTCTATTAAGGGTTTCCCAGATTCTGTTAAGGGTTTCCCACCCATGTGTTCATGCCCCAACTCATCCTTGACACTCACGTAACCACAACCACACCATTTTCATTTCCTTCCCAACAGAATGCTTCTCCTTACCCCAATCAATGAACCCCAACCACAATGTAATCAAATATTGGACAATGGACATGAAGAGAAAATGCTTTAAACAATATTCACTACATACCTTCACTTGCTTCAAGTATTTTCGAGCTACTTCACACGCATGAGAAGTAAGTTTTTCTCTTGTTCTTCCCCAACAAGAAGTCATCATTTTCACCTTGCATTTACTCAAATATTAGACAATGGAGATGCAGGGAAGATGCTTTAAAAATTTCACCAGCAAAGATGAAGACAATGGAGTTGAAGAGAAGATATTTAAAACCATTTACCTTTACTTCCTTCAGCTTTTCTTAACTACCTGAGCACACGTGGGGACGAAGACGAAGCTTCTGTCTTCTTCTTCCCCAGCCACTTCGTTTATCTCTCTGTGCATTTATTCCATAATGTCAGCTCTCTCTCTTCCTTTCTTGCCGTGTTAAAGCCTTAAGTCAGCTCTCTCTCTTCCTTTCTTTTTGTGTTAAAACTTTAAAAGGTAAAAGGTCAAGGTCAGCCCACTCACGTGTGCTCAGGTCCTTTTAATTTGAGGGCAATTCAATCAATTCCTTTTAATTTGGGTATGAACAGATCAGTCAAATGCACTAACTTATCCTTTTGAAATTTTGTTGTATCAAAGTGTCCTTTATGTAATTCGAGGGTCTTTTTCTAGAATTTTCCCTACTTTAATCCCTTCTTCCCCCAAACCCACTCCATAGCATAAATGGGTGTGATTGGATTGCCGTTGGAGAAGTGACTTTTTTCAGAATGACTTTTTTAGAAGTGACTTTTGGATAAAAGTCAGATTGTGTGAAGTGATTTATGTTTGGATTTGTGATGATAGAAGTGACTTTTTTTCAATCTGACTTTTAGAAACATGTTTGGATGATTATATTGAAAAGCACTTTTAAATGAAAAATTACTAAAAAGAGCATTATTGTCATTAAATAATACATATATAATATGCATATATTCTTATTAAAGGCTTAGTTTCTCCCTTATTTTCAGGAAACTAATTTTAAAAAATAATATTTTTAGCTCAAAGAAGTATATTGTGGGAGAAAGCAGTTAGAAATTATTATGGTAAATTTTTGGAGATAAAAAGAAAATTTTAGATTAAAAGAAATTATCTTATTTGAGAATTTTAGGGGTCTAACAGTCTAATTTTCCTACCCACTTTATTAAATAATACCTAACAAAAGGCGTGAGACCCACAAGAAGCCAGAAGTCAAAAGCTAAAAGCCACTTTTTTTTACTTCTGACTTTTGTCGTTACAAAAGTCATTTTGGACCAAAAGTCATTTAGAAAATAAGTGCAACCAAACATATTTTTTTTTCAAAATGACTTTTGCCCTTGGGGATGTGCTTCTAGGATCCAAAAGTAGGATCCAAAGACACCCTATGTCACTTCATTCATCACTTTATTCATTGCTTATTTTTAACTTTATGTACTTGTTTTTTTTTCCATGCTTAGAAAGAATAATTGAATAAAAGAACAAAAAGAGTTTATATTTGCCCCCGAATAATGTGACGAATAAGCAAGCATTTATTAGCTTTTTGACGTGTGATATAACATTATAAATCGTGGTGTATACATGGGGCATCTTTTTCGGCCACTTTATCATACATACATGTTACATAATCCGTATCACCATTTATTTTTATTTTCTTTCGTCGGGTGCCTAATTTGTAGCATGACATGTCACGTGTTTCAACTGATTTTCTTTGTTCAACTAATCTAAGATAGCATCATTATCGTAGTTAAGATGGAAAGTTGATAATCCTCACGCAACTAGTCCAACGAACCTTTCACATGGTTTAGTTAACCCCTTCTGCATCATTGATCAACATGAGGAAGATAATATTCCCTCGTCATAAATACAAAATTCAGTAGACTTTTTTGAAAAATCTTAAGAAAACTAAATAACTTACTTATAAATTAATTTCTTTGATTTTTTTTCTCTAAATTAGTTTATTTGGCTTATAAGCTATTATATAATATAATAATACACAAAATACGGTAAGAGTAAGTGGGTAATTTAATTTCCTTAATTTCTCCCAAAAAAGTTAATTGAATTTTATATTTAGGAACGGAGGAAGCATAATTTTGCTTTTTTTTCTTTTGTTTATTGTAGTCCTATTTTAGCTCATTTAGCCTACTTGTACTCAGCTTTTACTTTTGAAAAAGTCTTGTATGGAAAAAAGTTGTTTTCCTTGTACTAATAGGCTTATATATTGGAATGTGAATCTATAATATCAACTGAAACTAGTTACAGTGATTATTAGATAGATGAATAGAGCACGCCCCTCTACCCTGAATCATTTAGATCTAATCTGACATAAATTTAATATTTTAAAATTTATGATTTTTAAATTAAAAATATTTTTTTTACAAAATGATATTCAAGAGATGATACTTATTTTAAATTTTTCATCCATTAAAATAATTATTACTTAAAATTCATAAACTTCAAAATACTAAATTTAAATATGTAATTGTAACCTATAAAACTAAAACTGGTTCCCATGTGAACCATTTTTTGGTAAACCCACACTTTATGGGCTCAAGAACAAAGCCCATAACCAACAAAGGGAAGGTGAGTGGTGGAGGGGGCAGTTTCGTAATTGTAACTCCTATATATCGTTCCTTCCTCCTGCCTCAAACCCTAGCATTCTCATTCTGCATCTTCCCGATTTCGCGGCCGCTGAAACTGATCTTGATGCCTCTCTTTCTGCGGCGGTCTTCGTTTTTATCTTTCCTCTCTGTATTCTTCTGTTTCCTAGTCGCTTTAATCTCTTTGATTTAATCTCACTCGTTATGATTACATCTCGTTATTGATGATGCCCAATGATGTACAAATCTAACTCTATTGAGCAGTTTCCAGTGGTTTCAGTTTTCCATTTGCCTTCACTTACCACTCTCTCTCTCTCTCTCTCTCTCTCTCTTACACACACACACACACGCACACCCACACTCATACATATATGCATTACATGCATGTTTTGTGGTGGTTTGTGAAGGCATTTGGTGAACGCCGCTGGAGTTTTAACTGCGAATGATCGATCTAAGCTATGAGATCTGAGGGCATCTTATGAGATTTTTTCTTATTCCTGGATTTTTCAAGTTCTGTTTTGATGTTTGAGTGTTTATTTTGTTGTTTTGAGGTTTGTTCCCTGATTTTTTTTTTTTTTGTATGTTGGAATTGGGGTGGAAGATGATACATGCACTGGGCTCTGAACATTTTTTGTTATTGCTGTGTTATTGATGGAAATTCAGCCTAGAAAGCTATTTCTGACCTCCCTTCATGATATCTGTGATCAAAATTGCTCTTATTTTAATGTGCTCTGTACTTTCACTTCAGACTGTTTCTTTTGTAGATAAAAATTTTTCCTTTGTAGTTATCTGGATTTTAATGAACAAGCTCATGTTTTTGTAAACTAATGGGCAGTACCTATTAGGGAGAGTCAATTAAAGATCTGATCTGCTCGGATTGTTGTTTGGATAAAGATGATGGGATTCCCTTACTTTCCTCTTGTGACATTCCCTCATTCCTGTTATTTCAACTTGGGAATTTTGTATAGCTTGACCTGATTATTTTGCTGTCTTGTTTAATCTCCTTGATTTTCTTTGTTCCTTTTAACCCAGCAAGCTTGTTGGAAATTTAATGAGTTGATTTTTAGAGTTAATACAATGGTTGGTTCTTACAGGATCGAATTCCTATGGATTAAGACCATGGTGACAAATATAAATGAGATGAAACTTTGAGGAGAACCGAATATTGTGTTTTTTTTTTTATCAAAAAAACCATATATTGTGTTAAACCGTGATTTTATGATAAACCTGAGATGGGTTAATTACTCATTATAACAAAAATCACTATGTTGAAATATGATGAATTTTTGTGTGGTTTTTATCTCACAAATCTTGTAAATGTATAGTATTTCTCTTGACATCTTTTGTGGAAAACTGCTTCAATCGTACTTATCATAAGTAGAAAACCCTCGTCAGTAACAGATACAAGAACGGACGAAGTGCAGAATAAACTACTTTGAAGGCTTACATTATATGTATTAATTTGGGGCAAAAATTAAGATTATGGTTCTAAGTGAGGACTTTATTTCACTGGTTTATGTTTGAGAATAATGTAGCTTATAAAAAAAAAAAACAATTGCGTATTCCTGTATATTTATTTGAAAAATGGATCATTCATACTTTTTATGGAAAGTAATAACAAGTAAAAGTTGACTCTGACATCCTTTGAATTAGTAATCATTCATAAGTTGATTTTAACATAACGATTGGTTCTTGCAGGTCTAGAACCTGTGGATTATAAATATACAGACTAAAATCAAAATGAAATCGAACTAGTATAATGAGAACCAAATGTTGTATTGAAACTTTATTTTATGATTAATCTGAGGTGGGTTAAATACCTATTACAACACATAGTCTGAGATTGGGTTTAATTTCCCATTACATCGCAAACCACCATGTTCAAACATGATGCCTTTTTGTGTGGATTCCCTCAGATCTTGTAAATATATAGCATCTCTCTTTACATTTTCTGTGGAAGCTGCCCTAATAGTACTCATCAAGAAGGAGAAAACATTCGTCACTAACAGAAAGAGAAATAGACTATGCAAAATAAACTTCTTTGAAGGCGACATGTATTACTCACATCCTTTAACGGATGAGATGTTTGAGAGTAATGTTCCCGAAGGCCATCTGACTATTCAAGTGAAGACTTTCTTTCGCAGGCTTTATATTTTGATAATAATGTAGCTTTAACTTAAAAAAATGGGTAATTAATTACAGGTCCCGTGTAAGGGATTTAATTAAGATGAGGTCCTACAAAATCACCTAATTAATATGAGGTCCCATGAAGCTGTTATTGCAGGTCAAAAAGTTGTTATTGTAAGGTCACGAGTTGTTACAGACCAAGAGTGATTTTCAGGCCACAAGTTATTATGACAGGCCAAAAAGTTGTTATTGCAGGCCAAAAAGTTGTTAGTGAATGCTTAGTCATTAACAACTTTTTGGCCTGCTATAACAATTTTTCAGCCTGTAATAACAACTTTTTGACCTGCCATAACAACCTTTTGGTAGGGACCTCAGATTAATTAGGTGATTTCATGGGACCTCATCTTAATTAAGTCCTTTACACGAGACCTGTAATTAATTACCTCTAAAAAAATTATTGCTTGTTCCTTTTAGAAAGCACACCCATAACTAAAATCGAAGAACCATTCGTATTAATATGAATTGTGAATGTTATAAGGAAACGAAAAGCAAAAGTACTACGCTTTATTTTAGGTCAGCTCCTCACCACAAAAGATATCCGAAGATATGATATTTTCTTCTTGTGCTTTAGTCGTCAACTTGTCTTATCTCTTAATGACTTGGAAATAGATGTGGTGACTAGTGGGGTCTATATTCATTAAGCAAAGGTCATAAGTTAGGGAAAAAGAATTTTTCTTTGAAATTTTGAAACATAAATTGAGAATGTCAAAGCAATATTTCCTGCTTGAGAATCCATTATTTTCTTGGTCTTCATTGTCGAATTAGCATCATGCGGCCCTGTCAACTTGGGTAGACCTGTAAGTCCACCAATCCAACTCTATTTTGCACCCAGGTTTATTGATTTTAAGGTTTTGTATAGGAATTAATGTTTGGTTTGCTCTCATTTTGATTTTAACCCTATGATTTTAAATCATGTGTTTTGGTCTTACAAGGGACAAAATAGTTCATATCTTTATTAAAACATAAGGCCTAATGTTTTTATAAATACCGAAACTTCTGGTTTGAAGTTATAAAGATAAAAATCAAAATGAGTGTAAATTATAACCAAATAACATTGATTAGGAAATAAATTATGATAACTGCGTTTCAGAAATAGAGACACAGATGAACAAGTTTTGACAGAGTCAAAATGTCATACAGTATATATGGGCAAATGACTAACCTATGGTGAGTGAAGTTCAGATAACAGAAGGAGAGGGTGGGATTCATTGGTGCGATGGTGCCTGAAAGGAAACAAAGGTAGAAAATATTCAAAAGTGAAGGAATGTTGTTACAATGAGTTCGAGCAATGACCTTTTCTTCTTTTTATTTTCTTTATAAAAAAGAACACGAATTATGTGATAATAAAGAAAGAAATAGAATCGTGTGGTTTGGCCAAAAATAAAAGAAAGAAAGAAAATGTGAGAGTGTGATATTGATTGGTAAAAAAGAGGTGGAGTATGGGTGGGTTTATGGAGAGAAGAGTGGTTCAAATGTTGGAATCATTCAAAGGTTTCTCTGCACCGCCTCATACCCTTCCATCCCTCGCCTTGTTTTGATTTTTCTATATATGTGTATTTTCTATACACATATATAGGAAAGCATGGAATCTTATTTATGACAAAAGTTGAGGACGCATCAAAAATCTAATAATACTAATCTAAGAAAGTTACTTTTGCAGATTGGTATGGTCATGGATGCCATAGTTCAGGTTAATTTACTTATTACTGCTTTAATTTAAATGTCAAAAATAATAATCTAAATCAGAGTAACAGTACTCACATGCAAAGTTTACAAAGTATCAGTACTTCCAGAATCATAGTTCATATATAAATATAGAGAAGTTCATTAGATCATTCCTGACTACTTTTCCCAATCTTCATTCCAAGAGTAATAAATATTGCATCTATGTATTTACTTGTTATGAGTAAACTCTATAAAATAGAGATCAGGCACAAGTGGGAGTTGAGAGAAAGAGATAGATAAAAGCACGTGTGAATGGGGAGAATGTGTTGGCAAGAAAGAAAAAAAAAAAGAATGGGGAGAATATAATTAAGTGCGTTCACATTGAGTCAGGAAAGCGATACTTATTGGTTGGGTGTGTTTAGATAGATTTCTGAAAAAGTGACTTATATATAAGTTAAATTAAAAATAAGTCAGATTGTGTAATAAGATTTATATTTGGATGGGCTGTTAAAAATATGACTTATAAGTGACTTATAAGTCATAAGTCATATTGTGTAATGAGATGTATGTTTGGATGTACTTTTGAAAAAGTGATTTATGTTTGGGTTAGTTGTGATTGGATGTGTAAAATAAGTCAGAATTGTGGGGTCCACCTCCGTAAGTGACTTATAAGTCATAAGTCATAAGTTGAAAAAAAAACTTATACTTATTTTGACTTATAAGTTATAAGTTACTTATTTTTATAAGTCCAGATAAACATATTCAAAACAATTTTTCTGAAAATAAGTCATTATTTATGAAAATAAAGACTTATTTGGCTGGAATAAGCCCAGTCAAACAAGCCCATTGTACATTGGTATTAATACTCATACTAGTATATACTTAGCCTCCAAGTATCACAGCATTCATTATTCTTCATAACTACCACTCCGTTCGTTATTATAAGTCCACCCTAACTACTTCTCACATGTCAAGAAGTGGAAATTATAGCATTAAATATATCATATTTTTCCAACTTTACCCTTATTTGAGAATAGGTGTTAAAATAATATTTTATACATTATAACCCTTCTCCCTCATCTTCCCTATTTCCAATACAGGGGTAAATTAGTCATAGTAACATTAATTGATCCCAAAGTAGACTTATATTTTAAAATAAAAAAATTATAATAGTTAGATTTATAATAAGTAACGGAGTGTGTAACTACTTCTCACATGTCAAGAAGTGGAAATTATAGCATTAAATATATCATATTTTTCCAACTTTACCCTTATTTGAGAATATATGTTAAAATAATATTTTATACATTATAACCCTTCTCTCTCATCTTCCCTATTTCCAATACAGGGGTAAATTAGTCATAATAACATTAATTGATCCCAAAGTAGACTTATATTTTAAAATAAAAAAATTATAATAGTTAGATTTATAATAAGTAACGGAGGGTGTGGTTTCATGCTGCTATTCCTATAATCACTAAACCTGTTCATCATCTGCATATATCAAATCAATATATATATACTCCCCCACAATTAAATGACTATATTTATTTAACATATTTACATATTTCTTTGAAAAACACAATTCCCTCTGTCGTCCACAGTGGAACTGATTAATTCACTTGAGCAATGAGCTAAAAAGAAATTTTGTCATGTTTTTATCTTCTTGCCATTTAAGAGTGTTTCGACGCGAAAGAAAAGTTAATTTATGTGATAAAAATTAAAAATAAGACGAATATACAGATAGGAGTCGGAACTAGAATCCCATGCGGGAGTATACAAAATCTATTAATTTTTCAGCTTACCTCTATTTTATATCGACTGTACCATGTCAGAATAAATTAAAGTTACTATCGGATAATTTGAGGGTAATATTATAAATTCATATAAAAAGTTTAATGAAATAGTTTATAAATAAAATAAGTTAAAACATTATCTTTCTGTTATATAAATAGGGTCAAATTAGCATACACACAAATAGAGTCAGTATATATGTCACTATCACCGTAATCCCTATAGTCCTTAATGTCGAATCCAACTCGAGAGTTGATTTTAGTCTTAAATGTTTGATTTATTTTAATTTTTATCAATTTTTTCTTAAATTATCTCAATTAAAAATCACTCAATAATAATTAAATAAGAGAAAGAGGGATGGAAAATTAAGAAAGATTTTCTTGTAGAAAAAAAAAGATACATTAACCAACTTAATTTGAATTTTTATTTATTAATATAATCAAATAAAGTAAATATGTTATATTAACATGAGGGAAGTAGTATTTATCAAAACCAACATGTATTATTTCATCCACACAAATCAACTTAGCCTTGTTCTAAAGCAAAATATACTCAAGACATCAGCTACTTCATCACCTTTATAAGTAAGTATTAAGAGAATATACAGAATATACGTCAGGTTCTTTATTTATGAGATTTCTTTTTCTTTATGATTGAACCTCCACAAGAAAAAGGGAGAAGATGGAATATATTGAATCATTTGAGTTATGTTATGTTTTCATCAGCAGCACAATGAATACGAAGACCGGGTGACAATTGGCACAAATTAAGCCAATTAAAATTTTGAAAGTAGCATCAGAATTGAAACGTGTCCCTTTCCCAGACAAAAGTAATTTGAACCCCAATGAGGCAATAACCCCATCACCAATTTGGTAGGCTCATCAACTTTTTATCCTTACAAAAATTCTTAATTTTTATCTTTGACGAAAGATATCTATTATAAATCTGAAAATAAAAATTGACATTTTCAAAAAGTCATGTTGGTCATGACAACAATGGACTGCTCAGCATGACATAAGGGAAAAAAAAACTAGCGAATCAACATTTGTAGTCCTAAACAAATTAAAGGATTTTTATATTATATACTGAGTTTTAACATTTAACATAATCTTCCTAGTTCTTAAATAGCTCACATCATTATAAATCTTATTTTATTAGCTTAATGAGTACACACAAAAAGAATTCCACCATAAAAAAGAATCCTAATAGCTTGTATTCCACTTTTATATATAAATAAAAATATGTAATTTTTTTATAGGAGATAAAATTATTGATAACTAAATAAAATCATGAGAACAAATACAATGAAGGAAATGTATGTAGATGTGAAGTCCGACAACATAATACAATAAAGAAAACAAATACAATGAAAGAAATGTACAACAGGTTATAAACAGAAAGTAAGGAATACTAAAAGGCCTAGCAAACATAAGAACAACTAAAGAAAACCTAAGACAGTCAAGCATAAAGATCTAATACTAGAAGTAGAGACTAAAAAAATGTGTGCATTTGACAACGTAACAAGCCTATGATATATGACTTTTCAGGGAGTTTATCTTCATCATAAATATATAATATATTTAATATTTTTGTCAATTTGTTCCTAATCCTTATTAATTCTAGCTCAACAACAATTAAATAAAGAAGGGGGAGGGAATCAGAAAATATGACTACAATGTTTTATAAAACAAATATACTATTTTAACTAATTTAATCAACATTCTTAATCTAATCAAATTAAATAAATAAATCATATATTTATTTAAGAATAAGGAAGTAAGGTGAAGCCATATGTAGGTGTAACATAAACAGACTCCGAAGCTGATAAAAGCAGCTAATTAGAGGTAACCTAGCAATGAAAAAAGGAAAATCACAATGCATATTTTGTCCGCTTTCTTGGCACAAAGACTTTAAACTCACTCATCGTTATTGTTTTACTTATTTTTAGATTGCACCTGTTTTTATTGGTTGAAGGTGACAAGTCAACAAAAAACACATCCAACATGTAGTTCTATGTGGCAAACAAGAAACGGCACATATGAGCCTATAGATCGAGTTGACTTAGTCCAATCCCCTCATACAAGGCTCAAAGATTTATTAATGGCTCTTGTGCATTCAATTTTATATCATAAAATTTGGATGATCATCTTTTTCATTTGAAACGAATCGGAGATACTATTTTTTTTTATCATGCAATCATCAAAGAAAACCAATAAGAACCCTGATGTTCTAACTACATGTAATAATTCAAGTAAGAAATTAAGCTTAAAAATCATATTAAGAAGTTGAAAATTATGATTAAGAAGCGTGAGGATCATGTTTCACGCACACATGTCCATACCTATTGCTTGGGAATATATGTAATCATGACCATAGGAAAGAGAGTCTCAAATCTTGGATTGGAGTGAAATTTTACACCACAAGCTTGTGTGCTTATTCATGAGACTTTTCAAAGAAAGAAAGAAAAAATCTTTCGTGAGAAATTGGAAAAACTAATCTAATTAAAAAATTGAGAAAATGATAAAAAATTACCTTCTAAATTTTAAAATCCTAAATAGATGATTTGTAGTTGTTAATTGTTATTAATATCTATACCAAACTTGTTAATATCTATACTGAAATAGTTATTAGAACTTTAAAATTTAGAAGGTATTTTTTTTATCATTTTTCTTAAAAAATTTCTTCACAATAAAGTATTGAATCAGAGCTCCGATACGCCTACAAATATATAATTTACACAATATTGGTATTTTTGTTCATAAAAGTTTTTCATGTCTTTCTTGTTAATAGTATAAATTTTAATGGTGGACTTTTCTTCCACTTTTTCAATCTAATATTATAATTTTTGGCACATTAAAAGGAAGATAATATTTCCCCAATAAGAAAAGTAAAGTAAGATAATAAAAACTATTTTAATGATTCAGCACATAAAGTGGTATGGATTCACTGAATATTTGGTTCTTGGCTTTTCACCTATCACTACCGTCAAGTGTCACATCAAAAATAAAATAAAGATCCATGAAGCGGTCCACGTCTTTAATAAGAAGTTCGGGAGATAATACCCTTTTCTTAAACAAAAGAAGGATAATTGAAGATAATAATAATAATAATGTGTCTGAAAACACCACAAAATACTATTTTTTTTTTATATTTTATGAGACAAAATTTCTTTTATATCTATATTTTATACCGTATATAATCACTTAAAATAAATAAAACCAAACATATATAACTTACAAATTTGTGAATTTGGGGTGTTTAGAATATGTTTCCGCGGGGGTATTTTCGTCAGAGGAACTTAGGGGCATCTAACGTCACCATCTGTGGTTCTAGAGGCCCATGAATTGTATGAAACAGACCAAGTCCCTTTGTCCCTTACGCGCCAACGAAGACTCGGTTCGTCCTTCCACGTCAGCATCCCTCATCCCACCACCAATAGGAAGACTTAGTCCTAACTGGTCAAACACATCCACGTGTCCACCCATTCCCACTTTTCGCCCCATCAAAGTGTCTCACCACATGACACCTAACGTGAGAAATTCTTGCATAACCTTGGACAGTAATCAATTATGTGACTTGTAGAGTAACTAATCAAAAGTATACATTTTAAGGATCTTTTAGTGTTATCTCGAGAAATTTTAATCTTTGTGAAGAAAAAATGAAGACGTCATAATGCCACATTGTTTCAAAGTCTGATCACAAACAAATGAAGTGGGAAACTAAGTTTATACAATAATATCACATGTAATGTTGTTACAATTCGTTGGGTTCTAAAACTAATCCTCCATCGGTGTTATTTATAAACACTCACCCAGTTTCACTCATCGTTTTCATAAATGAGGGTATGTTTGATTAAAATATATTATCTCTTGAACATTCATTAGTTTTAACTATCTTAAACTATTAGGTCATTTTGAGTAACTTTTTTAATTAATTTAGGGTATTTACCATCGATAACAGTAACTAATCCCTTTGTCGTAGGTCCTCTAATTAAGGGTAAACAGTTGACTACAAAATGTTTTTCATACTCAAGGGTGGGATTCAAACCCAGCCCCACCACTTAATTAAATTACCAAATGAGGAATCATTAAGACGCATTTGTGTTGTTGTATTTTGCGTAATTTAGGTAGTTGTTATAAAAGATAGTGAGAGAATGTTATCTCTCAATATTTTAAAATAATATATGCATTTGTTATTTAATAGATTAGAAATTTATAGTGAATAAAACATAAATTTTAAAGGAATAACAAACTTGAATTTAGGAATCTATAGGAAAATGACACCAAACGCCCCCTTTAAACCACGTTTGGATGGGGAAAAAAAAGTTGAGAGGAAAATCAAAGGATGGAACATTTGAAGGAAACATCCCGTGAGTAAATGTAGTAAGTGCATGTGCTTGTGTGAGCTACTATGATAAAAAAAAAAAAATTATTTAAAGATTTTAAAGAGAAGGGAGAATGTTAGATAAATACTCCTACATTCTAAATTTTAAGTGGTGAAAATTTCTTATATAAAATTTTAAAATTCAGAAGGTATTTATGGAATAGAGGTCAATAATAATGGAAGAAAATCCAATCGCTACCTACAAGCAATAACTGAGGCTGAATATCAAGGCTGAAACTCAATGGAACAACTCAAAGTTAATCAAAAGGCTTGATGATAATTGAGGAGCTATTCCCATGTAATTTTGGCGAGAGAAGGAATGATGATGATACTGTACAAAACTATGAACGTGGCCGTACAGGTGACAAGTCAGAAACCAACGGCGAGGATGATGTCCGTACGAAAGAATGGAGATCTGTGACGGTAAACCATATTATGTCTGCTTGACAGCGTGTGCGAATCGCGTAAGCTGCGTGGCTAAGCTTTCACTCCTGCTCTCTCCATTTTTTCTACGATAACAAAAACAACAACCTCAATTAGTTTACTAATTACGACGCTTAAATTTGTTAACCCATTCTAATTACAGAAACCCCACTTTTCCCTTTCACGGTCACAACGAATTTACCCTTTTGCCCCTCCCCCCTTCCCCAACCACCTCTGTTACGCGGTCCATCTGTCCCCCTTATAATCCCTCTCCTTCCTTCTAGGGTTCCCATTCATTCGTCCCTCCTTCTCTCTCTAAATTTGAATCTTTCCGTGTCTTCCATACCAATTCTCTCACCTTCACTCTCTGGGTTCACTGTGTTCAATCCAAAGTTCGCTTCTTTCTTAGTTTCATCTGCTGGGTTCTCTAATTTTTGGGGGGGAAATCTCTGATTTTGACAGAGGAGAGTGTATATGTGTTAGAATGCCAGCAACGGATTACCAAAACTCGTCGTCTACATTGTCGTTTTCTCATATTAGTCGTTCGATTATGAGTCTCCGGCGTGATCATCAGGTTCACTCCATGGAAGGTTCTACCACGCCGAACAACCAAAATGGAAGCTTGGACAACGATCTTGACTCGTTTCAGAGACTCGTGACTGAGTTATTTCACGACCTTGCTTCTTCTTCAAGCCAGGACGATTTGCTTTCCCTTTCCTGGGTCACGAAGCTTCTGGATTCCTTCCTCTGTTGCCACGAGAACTTCAGGATGGTTCTTCAGAGTCACGGTGGTCAGGTCTCCAAATCCCCAACGACGGATCGTATGGTGGCTGATTACTTTGAAAGGAGCGTGAAGGCTTTGGATGTTTGTAATGCAATTCGTGATGGGATTGAGCAGATTCGTCAGTGGCAGAGGCTTCTTGAGATTGTGGTTTGTGCTCTTGACCGTGAAAGAACCGTCGGTGAAGCTCAATTCCGTCGTGCTAAGAAAGCCCTTATTGATTTGGCAATTGGGATGTTAGATGAGAAGGATTCTAATTCAAGTCCTGGATCGTCTCTTGCATATAGGAACAGATCCTTTGGTCGAAGTAGGGACTCTACTCATCATCATCATTCTCATAACAGTCATTTTAGATCACTTTCATGGAGTGTTTCTCGTACTTGGTCGGCTGCTAGGCAGATTCAAGCGATTGGGAACAACCTTAGCCCTCCAAAAGCGAATGATCTTGTTGCATCTTATGGCTTAGCACAGCCTGTTTATACTATGAATGCTGTTCTGCTGTTTGTGATGTGGGCTCTTGTGGCTGCGATTCCTTGTCAGGATCGTGGGCTTCAGGTTCATTTCAGTGTTCCTAGGAATTTCTCATGGGCTGGTCCGATGTTGTTTCTACATGAGAGGATTATGGAGGAGTCAAAGAAGAGGGAGAGGAAGAATGCTTGTGGGTTGCTCAAGGAGATTCATCAAATTGAGAAATGTGCAAGGGTAATGAATGAGTTGTCTGATTCTGTCCAATTCCCATTGACGCAGAAGAAAGAAGTGGAGGTAATGCAGAGAGTGAAGGAGGTGTCAGAGGTATGTGAAGCTCTGAAAAATGGATTAGATCCATTGGAGCAACAAGTTAGAGAAGTGTTTCATAGAATTGTGCGAAGCAGAACAGAAGGGCTTGACTCTCTTGGTAGGCCTAATTTTGCTGAATAATCTTCGTTTGAAGAAAGAAGTAAGCAAAAGTGATTGTGTAGAAAGTTTAGGGTATGTGAAGAAGATAGACCCTTCTGTGATTTATATGCCTTTTTTTTTCCTGTGTTGTTGCCATTGTATAACCTAATTTCTGGGCAAGTTGATAGTGCATCGCTCATTGCACCTGATTTTTGTTGATGAATTTTTGGTTCACACACAAATATATACACACCATTGTGTTGGAAGAGCTGATTTGCTGTAAAATCTGGTCATCTTCCTCTGAGATTTTGTGTTGGTTTCATGTAATCTTACAAAAATCCTGGTATTTTGGTATAACAATGACCTTAAATGTATTCAATATAATACACTAACATGGTATACTCCAATCTGACGGTACATTGCACTCTTTACATAATTGTTTAATCCATTCCTAAGTCGTAAATAATGTGATCTTATTTCTAAGATATTATATGGCATTTGGGGCTCACATTGATTGCTATACAATCAATCATTTGACTAAACTGGATTGCAATATGAATCCTCAATCCCCTCAAAGGATAGGAGTCTCTATTACTCTGCTAGTAACTTTTTATCTTTCTAACTTCACTTCTGTATGTAAAATTTGGAGTCTTCCATTGTAAATTAAGTAGTATTTTGTAAGTTAAACCTGATTTGAGGAATAACTGATCGAATTGATTATTTGTGTGCATAGTATAAGTTGTGATAGGTTTGATATTTGATGTTGATGATTATTTTAGTTGATAAGCCAAAGTTATGCTTGATAAAGTTTCTGATTTGGGGCCATATTAGCTATGAAAAGTCTAGTTTAGTTGATTAAGCCTCACAATTAATAATGAGTGAAACTTTTGGGAGTTTGTGGTCAGGTCATGGGAGTGGTCTGACTTTGACTTGGTACAATACTTGCCATCCATAATTGAGCATTTTTCAACTAAGTGATAATGCAGTTGGATGTTGGTCAAGGATCATCTTCCTGACCACATGTCAATGTCTTCTGCATAATCTTTTCCTTTATTTTTGCCCCTTTCTTTTAAAAACATTATCGGAATCTCCACTTTTGATTCACATTTATGGCTTTGACTACTTTTCACATTTTAAAACATTACTTTATACACTGCTTGCAGGTTATGTTGTTCATCATGATCATCATCATCCTTGATTTCTTCAAAATTACTTCTAATGTTTCTTTATCTATTAGTTTAATCTATATCCTTCATAGGAGTGGCCATGTATATTTAAAATAAAATTTCGTCTTAAATTTTATGATATTTAATCAATTCCATCATTTTTTAACATGGAACTAATATTACGAAAGTAATTGTTGAAAAGGTACATAAATCTCAAGAAAGTTTTTTTTTTTTTTTTTATGACAGAAATGGTCTGATTTTATAATACTATATAATATGGTCAACTCACATATCTCATACTTCAGATACAATGAATTGCGAGTATTCTGAAATTCTATAGTATGGATACATATAGAAATGTCACTATCTTCAAATTTATGGCTTTAAGCAACTAGGGAACTTATGGTTGTGAAAGACTGTGCAGCGAAATATCATAATCTTCAATTAATTAAGTAGTTATTATCAGAGTTTGGAAGGATGGAGGTGGACCTAGCGGTGGTGGTTTGCATGTGACCTCATTATAAAGAAGAGGTCAAGGTTTTTCATTCTAATTACCAAACCTTAATTAAGAAATCTAATATTCCAAATTTCCAATGGCAGTCTTTACAAAGTCAATTGCCCTATCACTTAGCTGTCATATTGATTGTATTATAGAGAGGAATTATATGAGAAAGAAATTAAGATTAATTAATATTTATTATAATTAGAGGGTTATCTTGAAAAATAGTAATAACCTTTTACCAGTTTAACCATACAAGTTATTTTTTAATCCGTATGAAGGGCTTAGAAGTAACTTATAATATGGTCAGAGTATTACTCCCTCCAATCATAATTATATTGTGTATTCTAGAAAAAAAAAATTAGTCTATTTTATTAATAAGTTTTTTCATATACGATTTTTATTACAATTCACTATGAGAATATTTAAACTCTAATTAGTGTTTCTCTTTAATCTTTAATATAAATAAATTTGGAAAAATGTTTCATTTTCAATCAAAAGTAATGAATCAACTATTTTCTTGATTCTAATGAGATAATTACAGATGAGTTATAAAACCATTGGGTGAGTAGCTATGGATGAAAAAATGTGGGTAATAAGAATTCACACTCCTTCAACGAGAATTCTCCATATAAATAAGTTATTAGTTGTGTCTAATGATTAGCTTTGACAAGTATTTCAAGTAAAGAGATATTAATTACCCTTAAAATTTGTAAGCTACTCCCTCCGTCCCATAATATAAGGTCTATTTTTTTGAATGATCTTGTCCCACAATATAAGGTTCTATTTAACTTTATTTGAGTAATAAATGTTTTTTTTTCCCATTTTACCCATGCATTAATTTTCCCACACATTCTCTTTCATCTTCTTTTCATAATTACTCCCTCTCTTACTCATTCATAAATAAGGGCAATATGGTATATTTCCTACACATTTATTATTTTTAACTAACTCTAACTAATTTTTTAGGAACCCACAGTTCGGTTAAAAAGACCTTATATTGTGGGACGGAGGGAGTATTTTATATGTTCGAAGATATGACTTTTCAAAAATATGCCTTGTAATATGAAAAAAAGGATAGGGTATTATTGTTAAACCATATAAACGAACAAGGAACCAGAGATGATTATTGTATTCCAATACCTTCTTAAAGGAATGTAAGAAGAATCAAAACGTGGGTTTATACCCACACATTTGTCTGGAAATACATACCTTCCCCATATGATTTGAATAGATCTTTCAATGCCTTGTGATTTGAATAGATCATTAAATGCCATGTGATTTGTTTAGTAACAAAATTAAATCAAGATGGTTTTTTTAAATATCATCTTGCCTCTTCAACAGTTATTTATAAAGTTCAGTATTGTTAAAATTAATATGATAATGTGAAATCTAAAACTATCAGCTTATCCTAAGCGAAAAATCATTTCAAAAAAAAGTATCAAACTATTCAAGGAATAATTGAAATTTATATTTCTATATCTAAAGGTTATCCTTTTTGAAACGAGCTGGTGTTACCCCGTGCGTTGCACGGGAAGCATTGAATTTAGGGAATATAGACTTTAAAAAATGTTATCTAATTCAAAATAAATCAATGCAAGTCACAATTAAATATGAATGTAATTACTTAACTAATTAACAAATAGTTTTTGAGATAAAAAAGGAATAAGAGCAACATGTGTTAAATAATTACAACTTGGTAAAGGAAAAGTTACTTTCTATCAGTGAAATTAAAAAAAAACTAAAACCTTGTAGGAAAGAGAATCTCACAAAATAAAATATAATTCATAAAAAATCCTTGAAAGGAAGGCTTACATTAATTTGCAATGTTTATAACATGTCATTATTTCTTTCTAAGATGAAATACATGGTTACTCTTACATTTATTAGAAAAGTTGAAGTCTCATTTTGATTTTCCTCATTTACAGTGTATCTCTTTTTTTATTAAAGCGAATCTTTATTAAAGTTTCTCCATGATTACGTTTAACATAAAAAATTACAATCAAGTCAACCATTATCTTAATTAGAAATCACTTCTCACCAAACCTAAATGAATGCCCCATAAACAATGCATTTAGAAGTGTGCATTTTAACATAAAAACTTCAATACAAATAATGCAAACCTTCCTTTTTAAAATTTGTTTTGCTTTGCAAAACATCATGTAACACGTGCGCACATTATAGTTTATTATCATTGTAACTATATAATCTCTTAATGTTGGATTAATCACCTTTAAATTGAAGTCTATCTATCAGCAGAATTTTTTTGGGGGGAGGGGGTTTTCAAATTCATGATATATATAAAGAAAGTCAACCATAAAATTCATGCAATAAAATATAATGAGATGGGTTTCAATTATTAGGAGGGGCACTCCTGGCTGTGGAGGCCGCCATGTCTACCCGTAACTATCTGACAAAACCATTAATACAGACCAACATGTTGCCAATTTGCCGTACATATATCAGATACATTGTTTCTATGATAGATATATTTTGTTCAAATAAAAAACAAACTTTGTAGTTAAACTAATTATAAATAGATTAGATTGATTATCGAACATAAATATATCTTTAGATAAACGAAATTATCAATACCATCAGAAAACATTAACTAATTCCAATGCAATGTTGAAATCCTTAGAAAATGATATGTACATGTATATAATGTAGAGGTGGAGCTAACACAAATTAAAAAAAAATAATGGAATTGGCAATCGGAGTCTTCCAAAAAAGAAAGCTGTGATTAGGCATTCCAAACATAATGAAAGAAAAATCTTTGGTTGTGTGGGACAACCCAGACCCTTAAGTGGACCTACGTCAGGTGGGATTAAATTAATCGGTTGATTGAATACCCGTTAATAGGATACAAGTAAACGCGGTTTCATTGTAATAAGAAAGAAGGTAATCAATGACAAATCTCTAGTTGTGTTGAATAGGCGGAGGGTAACAATGTTCTATTCTGTGCTTTTTCAGTTCATAAAGGAACTTGTTGCAATATGCAGACTTAGGAAAAAAACGAATCTGATCTCATTAGTTAATTCTCTGCTCTTTTCATTTACACTGTTTTTCTCAATTGAGACTAGTTAATAGGGACAAAAAAGGATCTGACCTCATTAGTTATAATTCTCTGCTCTTTTCATTTACACTGTTTTTCTCAATTGAGACTAGTTAACCTACACCTTTACTTTTGTCAGCAGAACATGAAGTCCTCATTGAACAATGTATGGTAAAGCTGTGGTACTTTCTAAGACTATAACTTACAAAAAAATAGGATGAATCTTGTATAAACAGAAACAAGAAGGTTCTGCATAAGCTTTGACTTATTTGGACAATCACCTTCTCCTTCACTGAATTGTTATTCTTCACTTTGATAACTTTCGCTTATTTTGAATTCTTTCCACCACCTCTCTACAGGAACCAGTCACCTACACAGAAAAAAAAGAGAAAGATAAGCCATACTGATTTCAATATCAGAATTCATGCACAAATTAACAATAGATCAAAGATGATTGTTAGATAGCATATGTATTGAAAGATAACCAAGTTTGAACTAAGGGAAAGTATCATAACACATATAACCAGAACACTGGAACTAGTACTTGAAAACCATCTCCAAGTATTACAAAACAAGTGACTTGCCTTATGCTCTTTCAATGCAATATGAACAACAATGAGCTTTAATTAATGGAATCATTGGTTATTAATATTGGATAAACAGAATATCTCCATGTAAGACTGGAAAGCTAGATATGATTGAAAACACTACCTTTTTCTAGCTCCTTTATGTCCAAAGAAGAAAATTATGAGAGATGCAATAAAGACTGATCCTGCAAAAACCATAGGAGCACACAGTTCCACTTTCTTTTCACTTGCTTCCACTTCTATATCTTCTAGATCCTCTGACTCTTGAGTGATTTCCACCTGAGCCACATTCTCTGCTTCACCAGCTTTTTCTTCTTCAATCGCATGACCTTCATGAATATCTTCTTGTTGTGAGAAATGTGTTTTCTCAACTTCTAGGTCTGATCTCCTTCTACTTGATTCTTGAAAATCTAATTCAAATTCCTGCTTCTCTGGTTCTTGAAATTCTATATGCCTGTCATCAAGGCATTCATCTATTTTGCCTTCCTCTGCTACTTCTAATTTTTCAGCTGGATGTTTGTCCACAGGTTCAGATGCTTTAGTGCCTTCTAATGAAGTAGACTCTTTGTCCTCTTGGAATTGTGGAAAATTCTCAACCGTTGAAGCATCTTCTTTAACACGCGGCCTTGATTTTTTAGATGACCCTTTGCTCAAGTTTTCTGCAGATGGAGATAGTGATTTTTTTCTTTGTAGCTTATCAACCTCACCTTTTGGTTTGTCGCAGCTGAACTTTGCACTTGATTCTTTTCGATGTGCAGCATTAGGTTTTTGAGATTCTACTTCTCTGCTAGATTTGAGTCCTTCCGATTCTTCATTAACATGGAAGGGAATTTCCCTCCTTTTTTCTTGCTGTATTTCTCTTGTCTCAAAAATTTTTTCTTTGCCTTGGATTTCTGCTGTTTGAGGTAACAATATCTCTTGTGATTTTGCTGTCTCATTATCTTCTATAACATCCCTAAATTCTTCAGCAACCCCTTTAATTTGATTGATCTCTTCACTTCCGTTTCTCTTCATTCTATGCTTCTCATCTTTGGATTCTGCAATCTTTGTTCTCTCCTCTTCATCTTTTTGATTCAGCTTCTCTTCTTCTGCAACCTTCTTGGTTTCTAATCTTTTCTCGTTTTCGAGCAAATAATGACCTCTATCCTCAGTTAATGTTTTAAAGCATTCTTTTCCTTCCAAGTTTTGATCTGAAAGAACATTTGGTTGCAAGGCTTCTATGTCCTTTTCTACTGAAGGTATCCTACTCATATTAGACTTTGGAAAGTCTATTTCAGACCTTTCCTCATCAACCATGGAATGCTGAGTTGATAATGAACTTTTCACTTCAGATGGTATGCCTGCTTCATATTCTTCTCCTCTTGCTTCTGGCACAAGCTTCTTGGTCTTTGGAGATTTCCACTTCCTATTCTTTTTTTCTGATTCAAGCGGCTCTAAGCTCTTCTCTTTTACTTTTGGAGGTGGCAAATCTTTCAACCTCGATCCTTCAACTTCATTCTTTCTCTGAACCTTTTTTCTATGTTCTGGATATGCAGCTTTTTCTTCTAGAGATTTTACTTCTCTCTCAACTTCTGATTTTCCAGGGTGCTTTTTCTCAGGTGCCTTTTGCATTGATTCTGCAACTTGTCTAACTGCATTCTCTCTTCTAAGCTTCTCATCCATGACACCTTGAGTTGTTCTCCCTTTCTCTCTTTCAAGATTTGCCTCTGACCTTTTGAACTCTTCACATACATTGTCTATTTCTTTTACTTCCAACTGTTGAGTTGACATCATAATTTCTCTTTCACGCATGCCTTTCCCAAATACTTTTTGATCTTTTGCCTCAGGTATTTCAAATTGGTTGGTCTTGCCAATCCTGTCAATTTCCGCCTCTCGAATCTTTTCTTCCATTGTAGACTCCTCATCTGCCACAGCTTGAGTTCCTTCATTCTTTCTTTTGGCTTCTTTCATTTCTTCTGTCTTAATGTCTTTTGGTCCTTCCCTTTCATCCATTGATTCTGCTTTTCTCATAGGAAGCTCTTGCACACAATGTTGTGCCTTATGTTTAGTTCCAATCTTGGGATCTTCTGTTGCCTTCCGAGTACTCTCCGTTCTCTCCCTTTTATCATCTTTCATGTTAGGACTAAATATTGCGCCTCGTACATTGTCATTACTCTCTCCTTGCACTTTCTCCAAATAAGGTTCGGCTTCTACAGAGCCCTCCTCTTTAAGGGCTTTATTTTTGTCCCACATTGCAGCCTCTAATGTCTCCTCATCAAATCCTCTTCCTTCACTAGGCTGTCCAGTTTCAAATTGAATTCTGTCCCCATTTGTGGCTTTTTCAAAACCCTCTTTTGCTTCAACATATTTTTTTACTACCACTTCTTCTTTCTCTTTCACTTCTCTCTCTCTTTTTACAATGACCTCTTCTTTCACTTTCACTTCTTTCTCTCTTTGGGCCTTTGTTTTTGACATCTGTTTTGGAAGCTTTGCTGTATCAATCCCCAACTCTTCAAACACTTTGCTGACAATATTCTCTTGCACATGTTGTCCATCTCTAGAGGATCTAACGGCAGACTCTTCAATTTCCCTTTTTCCTGAGTTACTTGCGAAGTCATTTCCATCAACATTCCTTGCTTCCTCAAACATCTTCTTTGGCTCTTCTCCTTCAACTTTCTTCAAAACTTCCTTAGCTTCTTGGCCCCGTCTTTTGGCCATGGCTTCTGTGTCCTCTTCGATTTCTTCAAAATTTTCTTCCTTTGAAGTTGCACATTTTGGCATCTCGCTGTTTTCTTCAACACTTTGAAACTTAGGCTCCTCAATTTTTTTCAGTTTTCCCCCTTCACTTTTGTCTTCCCCTCTTTCTATCCCCTCAAAAGCACCGTCACTTTCCTCCAATTGAATTGGTAATTTTGGTTCCTGCATAGGAGACTCTTTTATCTTAGTTGTTCTTGCTTCAAATTCTTCATTACTTGTTTCTTCTTTCAACATTTCTTCATCTCTATTTTCATTTTCAAATTTAGGCCCATCAATTTCTCCCTTTTTTGTCCCTTTAACTATATCTTCCCCACTAACGCCAGTTGCACCAGAAACCAACTTTTCAGATACCCCTCCTTCAATTGTAGCATCTTGAGCATCAACAGAAAACTCATGCTTTCCAATTTCTTTCTCTTGTGTCCCTTTGAATACTTCCTCCACCTTTTCTTTATCTCTATCTTCAATTTCAAACTTAGTGTCATCAGTTTCTCTTTGCTCTGTCCCTTCAACTATGTCTTCCTCTCTAACCACAATTTTCCCAACTAGCACCTTTTTGGATTCCCCTCCTTCTATTTTACTTTCTATTGCTCCAAGCCTTTTGTTATTATTTTCTGTTCCCACCTTTTCTTCAACTTTCCCTTCAATTTCAAACTTAGCTGCTTCACTCCCTCTCCGTTTTGTCTCTTCATCCATGTCTTCCCCACTAGCCCCAATTGACTCTGCATGTCCCATTTCAGATTCCCCTCTTTCTATTTCTTCATGTCCTTCCTTACTAGTTTCTGTTCCCACCCTTTCTTTATCTCTTTCCTCAGTTTCAGACTCAAGCTTTTGAATATCTGTCCTTTGTCTTCCTCCAATTATATCTGTCATCCTTTCTTTATCTTTATCTTCAATTTCCTTGTGTTTTATGCCTTTGGCTACACCTTCCTTGCTAACCTCAATTTTCTCACCATGCACTTTTTGGGGTTCCACTCCTGCCATTCCATTTTCTATCGCTTCAAGTTCTTCCTTAGTAGTCACTCGTACTTCATCTTTGCCTTCAGTTTTGAGCTCAACCTTTTCAACCTCTCTCTGTTTTTTCTCATCAATTTTGCCTTTATCATCAACCTCATATGCCCCTGCTAGCTCCTTTTCAGATTCCCTTCTCTTCATTGTAGTGTCTATAGCTTCAAATCCTCCCTTATTAATTTCTTTTCTCACCCTCTCTTCATCTTTGCCTTCACTTCCAAATTTCGTCTCTTTATTTTCTTTCTTTTGTGTCGTTTCAAGTATGCCTTCCCCACTAGTCTCAAAGGCTCCAGCAAGCACCTTATCAAATTTCCTTCCTTCCATTGCCGTGTCTAGTGCTTCAAGTCCCTCCTCTCTAATTTTTGCTCCCACCCTTTCTTCATCTCTGCCTATACATTCAAATTTAGTCTCTTCATCTATTGATTCGAGTCCTCCCTTGCTAATTTCTGTTTCTACTCTTTCTTCATCTTTGCCTTCACTTTCAAATTTAGTCTCTTGAATTTCTTTCTTTTGTTTCCCTTCAAATATGTCTTCACCACTAATCCCAAAAGCATCAGCTAGCAACTCTTTAGATTCCCCTCCTTCTATTGTAGTGTCTATTGCTCCAAGACCTCCCTTACTAATTTCTGTTCCCACCCTTTCTTTATCTTTTCCTTCTCTTTCAAACTTAGTCTCAGCTTCTTTCTTTCTTTTCTGTTGAATTATGTTTTCACTATTGATACCAAAAGCACCAGTAAGCACCTTTTCAGGTTCCCTTCTTTCCATTCTAGTGTCTACTGCTTCAAGTCCTTCCTTACTAATTTTCCCCCCCACACTTTCTTCATCTCTCCCTTCACATTCAAATTTAGTCTCCTCAATTTCTTCCTTTTGTGTCTCTTTAAGTATGTCTTTCACCCTTTGTTGAGCACTATCTTCTGTTATAGACTTATTAGGCTCTTCTTTTTCTTCCTGTTCTATCTCTGCAGCTTTGTCTTTCCCACGAGTCCAAATTTTCCCATCAAACACTTTTTTGGATTCCCGTCCCTCTTTAGATGTCTCAATTGCTTCAAATCCTTTCTTAGTCATTTCTGTTGGCACCTTCTCTTCATCTTTGCCTCCATTTCCAAACTTAACCCCTCCAAATGCTTCCATTGCTGTCCCTTCAAATTTGCCTTCTCTAGTGGTCCCAGGTGGCCTACCAAGCATAATATTTTCCCTATCTTTCAATGCCTGAAGCTGAGGTTCCTTCGACACTTCTGGGCTTTCTTCTCCAATGTTCTTTGGAACATGATCTGCATTCTCCCCAAGTTCTGGTTTCTTCATTGCTTCAAATCTTGATCCTTCAATTTCTTTTTCAGTGGCTACATCCCCATTGGTGGATTCTACAGGCTTCTTATCAGAAAATCCTTCTTCCTTTTTGCAAACACGCTCATTTTCCTCAGTTTCATAAGCTTTCTGGCTTGACTCACCAAATCCTCCCTTTTCCACCTCTTCAATTTGAACCCCACAGATCCCTTTCACCAACTTAGGCATGACAATCTTCAAAAATGATTCATCTTCATCAAACTTGGCCACAATCCCATCCAAAAACACCCCTTGAGGTATTACAAAAACCTTTTTAAACCCTACATTTTGCACATGTTTCTTCAACATTACCCTCCCCATCATCAACATTTCCTGAAGAGGTTTCTCTCCACTAATAGAAACCTCCTTACCATCCTCACTAATCTTGATCCGAAAACTATTTCTGTCATAACCTGCAAATTTCATTAATGCTTACTGTGGTATATACAGCACATAAAAGTTCCTAAATCATCTAATACGCTTAGATGAGTGACATTAACAAATTCTCAGGTATAAATAAAGAAACTTTAACACACACAAACACAGAGGATTGAGAGAAAAGAAGAATGACCTTTGAGATAGCAAGTGAGGATGAAGGAGGAGTGAGTTTCTGTGGAGACGAAGACAGGACCTGCTGTGTTCTTGGAAATGCGAAGCTCAGAGACAGAAGTAGCATTATCAATGGCTCTGGTTCTACTGAATTTGAGTCCAAGTTCAAGCGCCATAGATGATGGATGTTGCTATACTATTGTGTCACCTGGAAAACGAAGAAGAAAACGAAAACTAAAGAAGGAAATGAGAAAGGCTACATTGATCAGTAGTTAACAAAAGAGTCTGAAAATGGAAAAGATTGTTTGGCCAAAGAGGAAAGTATTTATTCATTTCTTCCGCACACTGATGCAGTCAGTGTTTACCGCCACCACTGTGGGACCTCCGCTTTTTATTAGTTATTTTTGGTTTACATGTAATAAAATGAATGTACTTTCCTTTTCACCATAAAATTAAGGTAAAATTTATAAAAAAAATAGTGAAAATTAGGAAAAATTTCCCCACTAAAAATTTATTCATAAGAATGGATTGATAGATTTTCATATAAAAAAAACTGTTAGCCTGCAAATTTTATACAGACATACTACTCATAATCTGATTTAGGTTATCATAGCCAATACAATATGTAATGGGAGACTTTTCTCTAATTTTATATCAATTTTTTTTTAAATATTTATTATTTGAAATACTCTCCCCATTCCTATTTAAAAGAAAATTTTAATTCAAAATTGTAGATCAAAAAGTCGATAGAAGGAAATAAAGATGTAAAATTTATAAAAAAAAAATTCTCATTTATGGTGAGGTAAAGAATAAAAGAGAGAATAAAAAGGTTATTATAATAGAGGGCGGGGGTGTTGAGGACTGAGGATGGGAGAGAAACATTTTTGAGCATTTGTGTATTTTGTATGACTTTTGATTTTTTTTTTAATAAAACCTGGATAACATTCATTAAAATCTCAAAATGATATATGATATCACCAATTTAGTGGGATCCCCCCATTCATAATCGACGGAAGGGTAGGTATACCAAGCTATATCTAAGCTATAAGCGAGTTTCGTTAACTGATATATTAAGTAGAGGTCTTTCCTATAATAATGTCTATTCTAACTTATCACTCCATATTGAGTAAGCATTTGGTGGCCTACACAATATCTCTAAAAGAGTTGTCAACATCACAGCCTCTAATGTATAAATTTATAACATCAATACAATCAGACATTTTGGCCAAAAAAAAAAAAAATACAATCAGACATAATGACAACATTCATGAAGCCCCTTTTCTAACACAATTGCAACTCATTAATAATCCCTATGAGTTTTGAAATTACCGGTGGAATAGAGGTTAGTTTGCAGTTAAAATCATTTAACCATCTTCCATCTCTATTCTTCAAGACTCCTCCGCACAACTGCTTCTTCCACTAGCAAATTCCGAGCCATCAACGTCTATGCTCACATGATTACTTGAGTCATTACTTGTTGAACCACCCTATGCATTAGAACAGCCGGAATAAAAATTTACAGTGGTCAAATAGGTGTTTATCTCAACATACCTTATAGAAGGAGTCCATCTTTAGAATGTTATTTATTCCTGAATTAAAAACCTTGTTACAACGAGCTACCCACATATCCCAACACATATATCCGAATAAGGTTGTTGAGTTTTGAAATTTTCATTTTTGGAATCACATCTTACAGGAATTAATTGGGAGCGTCTTTTTCTATATTTACATTTTTCAGCTTCCTTCTATTTTCCTTTTTTTTTTTTTTTGGTCTACTCGCAAATTACAATTTTATATTTCATTATAAACATTCAAAGAGGCATCGGGGCTGCTCTTCACAAAGCACATACAGAGCATGTGCGGAGTTTGAAGTTTAACGAATTACAGAGAGAAATGGCAACATCAGACCCCTCCATATTTCTTCCCATACAAGAAGCTATGAGACATGTCAATCAGAAAGTGAACATAGCCGGCATTATACTTGATCTTGGCTTCCCACGCCGTACTAGGGGCACTGGTAAACTTTTCTCTGCTTCAAATGGAGCAAGGATTATTCAAATTTCGCTTTCGTTTTTAAAAAGAATTATTCTTGTGATTAGGGTAAGTGTGAAGTTTGCTTTGTTATGTTATCTGGCAATGATTTATCAATGGCCGGACTTACGGCTGCCACTTATTGGCGTTTTTCTCTCTCTTAAAGTTGCAAGTTATCAGTCAGTTCGTGATTATGTTCTGGTTGATGCTAATGTGTATAAAAGTTCTCTCTTTTATTTACTAGTGTTCTGTTTTCTTCTTTCTCCTGTTTGCATATTTGTGCTTCTTCAAGGTTTGTTTTACTGTATGTTTCTTCGAAAAGGCGTGGCCTTTGTTTATATTTTTTGATGAGTTTGAAAACTGGAAGTTCTTGCACCCAAAAAAAAAAAAAAACTGGAAGTTCTAGGTTATTTCTTCTCTTGCTGGTTGTAAGTTCTCAGCAACTTGTTGACGGATTTTTTTTTTTTTTTTTGCTAAGTTGTAAGTTCTCAGCTAGTTTCATGATTGTGTTCTGGTTGATGCCAATGGGTATAAAAATCTTCTCTTTTATTTTGTGGTGTTTGGTTTTCTTCTTTATCCTGTTTGCATATTTGTGCTTCTTCAAGGTTACCTTAGTTTTACTCTATGTTTCTTCGAAAAGGCGAGGACTTTGTTTATATTTTTTTGAATGAGTATGAGAAGTGGAAATTCTAGGTTATTTCTTCTTCTCCTTCTGGTTGGCTTACCTGACTAATTTCTGCAGATTACTGTTGCACATTAAGAATAATTGATCAATCATATGGGAAACCTGGGATATCAGTTAATGTTTTTGATGAAAGTACAGAGCTACTTCCTCGTATTGTTGCATGTGGAGATGTAATTCAGTTTCGCAATGTTGTGGTAAGTGTCTTCTTAGTCCGAGATTTGATCATACTTTCTAAAGAAATATGCTTGCTTTGTTTTTCTGAACTAATTAATGTTGGCCATGGAATATTTTTTTGCACTGTTTCTGTGAATTTTAGTGTTTGTTGCATTGTACCTACTTTTAAGTAAAGTTCGGCAATATGGTGGTTTTCTCTGTCGTTCTTTCTCTAACTTTAATGCCTTTAAATAATGAAATCAGCCACGTTTGCCATATCATATGCTTTGTTTTTCTCTCATAATGGTCATGTTTTGACTGCATGAAGGAACCTTGGATTTGAGGGGGAAAATTTGCTGTTTGGTAATGATAATGAGAGAGTTAGAGCAAGAAGTTTGACTTTGTGGTAGGTAATATCTAAATGTGATGGAAAATTTTTCATGATGTCATATCTTGTGAGGGAACGTACCTTGGATTTGAGGGGGAAAATTTGCTGTTTGGTAATGATAATGAGAGACTTAGAGCAAGAAGTTTGACTCTGTGGTAGGTAATATCTATATGTGATGGAACATTTTTCATGATATCATATCATGTGAAGGAACATCGGTTTTTTCTTTTCTGGATTCTCAGGTTAGGGTTTTAGATTTGCAATTTTATGATAAAACTCAGATGGTACTCCCATGTGATAGGTGAGGGTTCTTGTTTTAATGAAGTCAAGGGGTGCTTCAGTTGAAAGGAAACAATAAGGAGGAAATAATGATTAGAGTGAAAGAAAGAAAGGAAAGAAGGAAGGAAGCAGCTAGCCCATCTTGGCCAAACACCTTGAATAAGTTTAATAATAAAAAATCGACAAACTCAGATAATTGAATTCTTGTCAATTCAGTAGGTAGTTGTAGATTTCAAAATTGTGAGAACCTTTTGGTGGATAAAGTCAATACCCCAGAGACATATAGTTGGGAACTTCTGCATGTATATAGTAGTGAAACTTCTTAAGAATATTGTAGATGATGTTTGAGGTTGGTTTTGAATATAATCTACGCAATTTCTTGATATGCTGTATTAAAAATATTTCTTTTCATCATTACATGTTATTTATTTGAGATCATGTGGAATGTACATTGACACCAATCTACTTAATCATGAGTTTTCTTATAATTTCAGTTACGAAAAACAAATTCACTGCTTAACAGTATGATTAAGTATTGAATTGCAAGAGTTTGCAAAAGAAAAGTATTGAATTGCAAGAGCATGTGTGTATCACATGGGTGGAATGCTAGTTGAAATAAAAAAAGTCAACATATAACCTTCCTATAAATTATTGATCTCCTGCTTAAATTGATTGAAGGAGGACCATAGATGACTATAATATGCTCAACTTTAGTAATTATAGTTAACTTTATATTACTGAATGCGAATAAATCATTTTTTGAATAATGCTCACTTTCATATTAATTCATTCCTTTAGATTCAAATTTCAGCCTTGTTTGATTACAAATGGTTTATTATCGTATATTTACATTCAGTCTTCCATGTTAAGTTCTTTCACAACATGGGCTTCATCTACACTTTCCTTCTAGGACTAGAGTTAGAGTTGCAGAAATCAGAACCGCTTCATTAGTTGACTAAATAGATAAAATGTGCATAATATTATTTTACCATGATAAGATTGATCTTTTAGTCCAATAAAAATATTATTGATTAAGTTTCTTGTAATATTTTATAAAAATGCATATCTTTTTTTGAGTATTTTATATTTTTCACATGAAGGGACTTTGGAAATTCTGTCAATTTAACTTTCATAATAGCCCAGCTTTTAATGGCTTTATATTGCTGAATTTGATTGCACTTATAGTGCATCAATTTGTCTTATAGAAACAAAATTTGGTGAAGATGAACTCTAATTTCGATTGAGTGCATCATTATATTTTAAACTATGCCAAGTGTGTGATAAACTAGGACTCTAGGAGGCTTTTCTTCATTTTCTTTTCTTTATTCCTTAAATTTTTAATACATGCCTTTAATTTTGTAGATAAAAACTCATGATCAAGAAATAAATGCCGTCTTCATTAAAAAGTTCTCCTCTTTTGCATTGTATAATGGGAAAGTCAGTGATGATTTTGTCCCTTATCAACTTTCTCGATTTCAACCAAGAGACACAGACAAGATGATCATAGACACGCTCAGAATGTGGTTGGTCAATTTTAAGCTTGTTGAAGGTAGTCTATGATTGTAACATTCATCATGTTTTGAAAGCAGTTGATTTCTTTTTAAGTAGTTTACTTCATATTATACTTGATATGCATGCACAGACTGTTTGAAGTACACAGCATATTGGATTAACTGTTGCAACATTGTGGTGCAGTTCTGCAATGAGAATAATATAAATTTTATTATAAAAAATAACTATAAATTGTACACTCACACATTGGTTTCAGGAATCAGATAAGCTTTGAAATATCCCTTTAGATGTGCTTATAGGTTCGTTTAGGTCTTACCCAATCAAGAACTGCCTACTACTGAAATCAATACATGTGTGACAAGTCATTGATTTCATGATAGCTTTTGTTTTATAACGTTAATTCATCACCTTACATGCTATTTTGGTGCTCATTTCGTTTGTGTGAATATTCAACAAGGTTCGCATTTGCTGTGTAGATTCCAGTAAATTTCCAATGTTTAGAGAAATCAAGGAAGGAGACTTCTTTGTTGATCTGGCGTGCAAGGTATGTTTCTTTTTCTGATTTTTGTATCTAATCATGAGAGACCTTGTATAGTTGAAACATTTAAGGTCGCTATGCACATTTTGAGCGTGCTTTATCAAGACATGCCAATGTTTTCTTGCATCTTTATCATTTTCATTATTATATAATTCTGAATTTCTGATAACCTATCCCTTCCTACTTGTTCTGCAAATGAAGATACTTCATTGCTGTGAGACTGCAAATCATGAATGGATGGTTTTCGGTTGGGATGGCACTGATTTGCCACCAAACAGTATAAGTTCAAAGTGAGTTAATTCAAATTTAGTCTTTTTTTTTTTAATTTCAACCCTTGTCCCATGTCAGTGTTAATTTTGGATTATTCATGTTGAAGTTTATTACTGGTATTTGTTCTTCTTACAATTGAAAAAAGTGCTCTTCTCCAACTATGCTGCATTATCTGTCTTTCTAAAGGTAAGGAGTAGCTGGATATCGGCATCAATGAGCACCACTTCCAATTATTTGTGTCCACTTTATGCTTCTGCATGATAATTTGCTCAGCATTGAGATAGCTGATAGGCAGTGGAAGGCGCAGTAAGATATTTTGTGTCTCTGTATATGGGTGTTTAGGTGCAAATGTTTGTTGTCTGTACATAAAAAAGTGGATCTACTTTGTCTTCTATCTGAAGCAGTCCAAGTTCCTCGACCTTGCAACAAAGATCTTCTCAGCTACTGAGGCACCTTAGTGCTGCTGAGTTGCCCTATGTTCCTTATTTGATGCAGCTCAAACACAATGATTCGAAGCTACTATTATCTTTGCACAAATATGAAGTAAATGGGAGATCCCTTACAAGGGTCCTAACTTGTTCTTTAGTCTTCCATGGTTTAGCACACTGGGGGCTGTGCATTATAAGATTCAATGTTTTTAGGTCTTAGAACCTTTCACTGATATTGGACCTCAAGTTTGCACCCAATAAGTTAATTTACACTATTAGGTTACTTATCCTGGTTCTCGCAAGTTTGGTGATTACTAGATACTAGATATTTATCTAATTTATTTTACATTCAATGTTTAATCTTTGCATAAATGAGTGAGTCTTAACCGACAATTGCTTATACACAGACTAGGGATTTTATCTAGGGTGAATTGTATGTTATGCTTATTGAAACTGTTGCTTTTCTTCTCTAGAATTATTTGGCTAGAAGAAATAACACAATCAGTTTATATTTTAGTGCAGTACATTCTAATTACTGTTTGCATCACACCATCGCCAGAGAAATTTAATGGGATTTTTATAAATTTCAGCCCAGAAGATGAATTAAACAACCCTCTTCCGTTACATATAGAACCTGAACCTCTTCCAAGAGAGTTATTGTGCAGTTTCCCAAAAGTTGGGTCCATCTTGAGGATGACATATGACAGGAACATTGAGAAGGAACATCTAAAATTTTTAGATGATGGCAAGTGGGTCAAAATTATCAATGTGCGTCTCGAAGTGCATGCTGGACTATGGCATGGCATTTTGTCTCCTAACACAAAGCTTCGGTACACACCGAAAGAAGACACTCTCATACAAGAGCGGGAAAGGTGGTTTTCCAAATCTGTTGACTCTTTGGATGACTGAATATAGTAGATCGGTTTGCTGATGTTTTGATGCATTTTTGAGTCAGATTGTATGGGGAGCGATTGTCATTAAACAGTAGAAGACTGCCTTTCTCGAGTTTACCTTGGACCTCATGCGTTACAGGTTTCAATTGACCATCTCATCATTGTTTCTTATATTTCCTAAATATTGTGATTATCATATATTGGATATTTTTCTTACAAGATAGATTATGATTGGTGTTTGCCCCTACAGTGGTTGATCATGAAGATGCCCTATTTTGTACATTAAGGGATGCCCTCACCCATTCACAGGTACCATATTGCATTTTGTTCAGACCTATGCATGCAGACTTTGGCTTCATAACTTACTCTATCCTTAAATACTCAGTTATTCCTTCTATTTTCATTTTTCTTTCCTTTTCCCCTTGATAAAATTATCTCTACTGCCCTTGCCTGCTAATGCTCTTGATTCTCAAAGAACAATGCTCGTCTTAGACATTTGACAATTTGCATTTGTTGATGCTAAATCCCCCCTCCTCCGACCCCCTCTGTGAACGTGTAGGTGACGGCTAAATTCAAGTGTGCTGTTCGAGTAGTAGCATCATTGCCATGGGCAGCTGAAAATTTCCGCTCTAATGATGGGAAATATAGGATGCGGCTGACACTAGAGGATCCTACCGCAAGAATACATGCTTATGTTTATGATAAGAATGGGGTAAGAAGTGTTTCTGTTGTACCTTTTCATTATTGTAGATTCTTGGCAACTCCCTTTCAATTTGCTGGTTATTTTTTTCTTAGAGAATTTTACTTTCATTCAGATAATCCTTTACTTTTGTACTCATTTGGTGCACTTGGAGAAGACTTTTGTTCTTGCCTGAGAATTTGGGAATGGGTTTTTCCCAAAGACTAAGGGTGTGTTTTGATTGGCTTTTTTTCAGAAGGACTTTTGGAAAAAAGTCAGATTGTAAAAAGTGATTTATGTTTGGATTAGTAATGTTAGAAGTGACTTTTTTTCAATCTGACTTTTAAAACATGTTTGGATGATTATTTTGAAAAGTAAGTTTAGATGAAAAATTACTAAAAAGGGCATTATTGTTATTAAATAATACATATATAATATGCATATATTCTTATAGTTTAAAAAAAAAAAAGTGAAATTTGGGGCTTGTTGAGGATTTTAAAGGCTTAGTTTCTCCCTTATTTTAAGGAAAATAATTTTAAAAAAATTATATTTTTAGCTCAAAGGAAGATATTGTAGGAGAAAATGATTAGAGATTATTATGGTAAATTTTTGGAGATAAAAAAGAAATTTTATCTTACAAGAAAATATCTTATTTAAAAATTTAAAGGGTCTAATAGTGTAATTTTCCTACCTACTTTATTAAATAACAAACAATAAAAGGTGTGGGGCCTATCAGAAACCATCAGAAACCAGAAGTCAAAATTTTTAACTTTTGGCTTTTAGCTTCTCCACCGAACTTCTGGAGCAGAAATACTTCTCCACCTTATATAAACCCAAACATAATTTTTATCACAAAAATGACTTCTCCGGCATATAAGTACTTCTGACCCTAAAAAAGTCAAACCAAACATAGTCTAAGTGTTATCTTTTACTTGATCATCCACATTCTGTGTCTGATCATTTCTCACTTTTTGTCAATGATTTATGACAGGAAACACTATTTGGTGGCTATCCTGAGAATTGCATTTTGATGCAGAAGATGGACAGGCTACTGGGAGTAATGCCAGCATCTGATGGTAGTACAGAACCAAATCGTACTTTAAGAAACCCACCATGGGTTAAATTCTGCATCTTGTCTTGCTACCAAAATCGAGATGATAAGTGGGGCAGTCGACAGTTTCGGGTATTTGGCACCAAAATCGAGGGAGGGGAGTGATTTTGGCTAGATGTAGTATTTTGTAAATGACTTTTGCGAGATGAAGATCTAATGGAAGTATTTGGCCATATGCTCATGCAAGAACCCATATTTAACATGGCTTGTTCATTGGCTTGCGATCTGGCATGCATTGAGCAGCATGTATGTAACATCCTAAAAATTAATTGGGAATTTAGTGAAAGTAAATAGGAATTGATTGATGAGAAATGATGGATTATGAGAATATTTGAACGATTTTGAGGTATTTTTAAAGATTTTAAAGGCTTAGTCTCTCCCTTATATTGAGAATAATAATTCTGGGAAAACTATTTTTAGGCTCAAAAGAGTTATTATAGGAGGAAATAAATAAAGAATATTATGGGAAAATTTTGAGAGTGAAAAGAAAAATTTTAGTTCAAAAGAAATATTTTAATTGAGAATTTTAGATCCTAATAGTGTATTTTCCTCTCCTCCTATTCTCAATTTTCTCCTGCTGACACTCTCTTATGTCAATAATTTCTTTCCCTTCCTTTTTGGCTTCCTTTTTCTTTCTCTTCTTTTTTTTTTATATTATTTTAATATATATTCTTTTTCCATTATTTTTTTTTATAATATTTCTTTTTCTTTGTCTTCTCATCACCTTCTTCTTGTTCTTTATATATATATATATATATGATACTCCCTCACTGTCACTCTTCTTCATTTTCTTCATCAGTGTAACTCACCACCACCACCACCACCATTTCTCTCCTCCTCTCACCTCCTCCAACATTGTCTTCATTCCTCCACTCATGTTCGGTTTGATTTGTGCTTAGAAAATAGCTTAAAATAATTATTCTTAGAGCTTTTGGATTCTGTCGGCATCGAACCGGTGATTTGTTTGGCCATCTAAAACCATATTAGGACTCATGTAAGTGTTCTCTACGCACCTATGTCATTCGTTTTCTGATCTAAAATATTTCAAAAATAGGCCTTATCTGAGTTGGGATTTTTAGGATATCTAAATCTATTATATTAAAGTCTAATATTTGAGTTAAAATTTTCTTTAGGAACTTTGAAGTGATTTTGTGTGATTACCTGTGAGCTAAGGAGCAACAGGTAACTCTGAAATATTAATGAGGAATTATTGGATGTTAAGGTTTAAGATAAATGAGTATTAGAGAAATTAATATTTAAGCTTGGATGTATGTATAATGGATTAGAGATGAATTTTAGAGATAAAGATCAGAGGGAGAATAAATGTTGAATAAAAATTAAAATAAGTGAGGGCAAAGAAAAGGTGGTTAGTAATTTAATTTCCAACGTGTGAAATAGTTAGATAAATGATTAATTATGATTGTATGTATGGTTATGTAGTGCTTGAATTTTACTAAGTTAGCACGGGAGAGCTGCACTATTGTGAGATTGGTGCCAGCTATCAGGTAACCGCTTTCTGCTTGTTTATGTGCGTGTAGTGTTAGTAAGTAATTTGAAATATTATTATTTGATAATTATGATGTTATATGGAGATGGGGTTTTGAATCACAGTTGAGATATGATTATCAATTGATGATTGATGAGATATGGAAATGAGATCTTGAAATATTAATATTTTTCATAATATAATGTCCAGTGGAGTATTATTTTGAAATGGCATAAATTTGTTATTTGAAATATTTGGAACTGAAATATATGTGATTTTGGAAACTATTTCATATATATATGTATATCATGAAAATACTGGAAGGCCTGGTGCCTGATTGTGGTGTTGCATATCTATGTGTTGTTTGTGAGAAATTATTTGTGTATGTGACACCGGTGAATTGGAAATTGTGCCATCACGTGATGAGGTATCCTGTTGCGCCACAGGGACTAATTGATATATTATGGGAAATAAAGGAGAAAAAGACGTAAGAGGGGAGATCGCCCCTCACGAATTTAAAAAGGACGGAGATCCTTCTAATCCGTGGTGCGGTTCAGGGAGGGTAAAAAGTCCCTCATGAACTGTACCGTGGTGATCAGGGGCGGTGGAAGGTTCCGACTGGTCCCACATGTTTTCCCAACGTTTCTAGTAGGATTCGTTTGGGTGGTCTGTAATTATCAATGATATATATACTATTCTTGGAGATGAATTATGATGGGTTGTCCCACAATTATAAAAGATGAAAAGAGATTTTGGGACTAAGACGTGCATTATATGTGAATATCTGAGCATGCTTCTAAATTGATATATATATATGTATGTATTCCACTGGACACCTTGCTAGCACACACCGCACTTAGATGAGTCGTCAGTGGTTGCGTTTGGGGCTACCCCCGTTGATCTCACTTTTGCAGGTCCTAGGAGTGAAGTAAGAGGTCAAGGGAATGATCCGGGAACTTCTCACTGATATAGTGTGATATTCTGGACCAGAAGGACAGGAGGTATTGCCACATTTAGGATCATATTTTGTATGATGCTTCCGATAAAACTTGTTATTATTTTGGGGAAAATTAATGTATAAGTTCCATTATGATATGGTAGTTGGATACTATTCTAGTTGTTATTTTGGGACCGGTCCATCTCCGGCAACTTTGCTCGGTATTTGTGAGAACCGTTAATGATTTTAGGTACCTTTGAGATGTATGGTATTTTAAGGATGATGTGTGGAGATTAATCATGGATAATGTAATTTTCTGTTATTGTACTGGGAAGAAAATTTTATTGTGATGATGGAGATTGGAGTTGAGGTTTGAATTAAATAGGTAATATCTAAATATTATGGAAAGATCTTTTTCTACCTATGTTAGTTATTTTATCAAGTTAATTTCTTTTCCTAACATAGTTAGCTATATAAACGTTTTAATGTTTAATTGTGAGTGGTTAATAGTGGAATTAGGGAGTCATTGTTACAATGTACATAATGCCTCACAAGAAAAAAGAAGACTTGGAAAAAAACAGCATACTTGTATATTTTGCAGTTCTCATCTCATGCTTGCAATCTTAGATATATGTTTCCCTTCAGATATTTTTTTTTAAAAAAAAAAAAAAACAGATGAAAGTTTCCCCCAGCACTCAGATAATATATATCAACAATATAACGGTTTAGATCCAATCCATTTTTTTATACAAAAATCCATTCCAATTTTAATATTGAAATTTAAAACGTTGCCTGTTCCGATGTCAATATATATATATATATATATATATGAGACAAGGATTTATTTTTTAAAGGTAATGAAAATATGACTTTTTTTTTAAATATTCCCCTTAATACAATATACAATTTCTTCCGGCTGATAAATTGATGTTGATAATTCAGAGTGCTTAAATAGAAAACTTCTGTGCATGGTAAGGAATATATATTTTCCCAATAAAAATTTAATTTCTATTCGTTTCCTTGAACCCTAAAACTGTTTCATATAAAATTCAAGATAGGTGTGGTAGAAGTGTGCAAGTGTTATAAGAGTTGTAACTGGCGAATCTTGTGCTTTTTTTAATATATAAAAATGAGAAAATAAGGATGAGAATATTGAAATAAATGTGTGTTCAAAAAAAATTGTAATATACGTATATAAGAAATAGTTGGCATGGTATTTATTGAAAAGAATAGTAGAAAATTATTTGAAGTGGTTTGAGTATGTAAAAAAAATGTGGTTATTGGTAGCAGAGATGATGATAAATCAAGCAATTTGGATTATTTAAGAAAGGGTAGAGTCTACTGAAAATAATGCTAAAAAAATGATTTTTGGTAAACTTAGTCAACCATTCATTCAAAGATTTATTGTTAATGACGCATGTGATGACTGCAGAAGGAGAGTTGTTATGTTGTTCATCAATCCAATGTCAATTTTTTATTATGTTTAATAAAAATTGTGTAATTTTTCTCTCTCAATCAAATAAAAATATTTAACAATAATTAGATGAAAGAAGCCAACGAGCTTTATATTATCATAATTATTGTTGTTGATTGACTAAATCATGAAAATCTTATCACTTGTATAGAAATATATAATTTTACCCCTGCCCATCGTTAGATAGTTTAGTTGTAAGGAATCATGCCTTCTCATCAGTTACTTCTTACAATAAAGGGAGAGGGTTGGTTTAGATTTCCCATTGAGGCAATTGAGGAAGCATATTAGAGTGGGAGTGTTCAAGTTCATGTAAGATGGTATAAAGTGTTATCCTATCCGATATTAATATCATCCAAAAGGGGTTGTTCAAGTAACCATATTATAAGGCTGCATAAAAAATCCAATGGCCCTCCTAGACTCGGTCCCACCTGAAGCAAACACGGTCCTAGAAAAGAATGGCCCGAAACTATAACAAAACAAGATGAGATCAACCTAACCACCGGCTAGAACAGGATAAGGGTATAGACACCATGACCACTGGCCCGCTCGGCCTAAAGATATTACTATTTTTTTATATAAAAAATAATTTCTTTTTAATAGTTAATAGTTAATACACCATATAAAAATATTTGATTAATTATTTTTCCCAAATTCTTTACGTATGGTTAGAATCTCAAAGACAAGAGGTGCGTCTTTTTTTAGGATTAAAAGGCTCAATGACCAATAAGACATGTCATGTCTAGTCTTGGCTCCGGGCCAAATAAGACCGGGCCAGATGTCGATCAAGAAGGCTAGCCTGAAGATTTTTGGGACAAGACTTGTACAACATGATCCTACCCAGTCTTTGTGCAGCTCTATACTTGGGTTCTTAAATTCCAACCCTTACCTAAAATTTGTATATCCCCAAACGAATAGCTAATGATCATAGTACTATGAAACAATCCAACAATTTTGCTTCCGATACAAGTTATTATTAGTATTTACTTTTCACCTCGTATTGTTTCCATCTTCCTCTCTTTAAACCAGCAAATCTGAATATTTCATTTGTTCACACAGGAAAGTGCAAACAACACATTAACATGTCATGTGTCATTGTGTTGGTCTTTAATTTCTCCTTCACTGACCTGTCGCTATCAAATTCGGATATGCCATCATAATTGTCTTTCTTTCTTACGGTTCCTTTCACCTCATCCTTATTATCTTTCTTCACTTACAAATAGTTAATCAAAGAAAATTAAGGGAAAAATGACCATGTCTTAAATCTTAAATATTCTGAAATCCGAATGAGTACGTAGACAATTTAATTAACCAAGCAAAATCTGAAAGTATATGAATCGTGAGATAACCAAGTTTGAAGTTAAGGAAAGTGGTAGTTGCATTAACAAATATGGAACAAACATGATTGCATTGAATTATATATATATATATATATATATATCATCTACTCCTTTTTTTCCACTCTTGTATGGCGAACGAAGAAAACAACAAGAGACACAACAAATAAGGCTGATCCTGCGACGAACATAGGACCATGAAACTTTTTCTTCTCTTCATCATCATTTTCTTTGAATTGGCTTTCTCTTCTCTCTTCTACTTGGGAGATTTTCATGTACACTTCATCTCTTAGTTCTCTATCATCTTCTCTTGCTTCCACTTGAATATCTTCCATCAATTCATTATCTATTACTTCCTTTGAGATTTCCACGTAGACTCCTTCTCTTTGTTCATGTTCATCAAGCACTTCCACTTCAATTTCATGCCCTTTATATTCAATACTTATCATTTCAAGTACCCTATTATTGTTAGGGTCTTCAATTAGGAGATCTTTCACTTCTTTCTTTTTCACTCCTTCTTCAAACCCTTCCTTATACCCAATCTCTCCTATTTCATTATCTGAACCTCCCTTTATGTTTTCAAATTCCTCCTCTACCCTCTCAACAAAAGTATTATAACTTGTCTTCATCATTTGAATTGATTCTAATTTAGTTCCTTCTTTCACCTCTATGTCTCTATCTTCAGTTTCTTTCAGTTTTCTCCCTTCAATTCTTTCTTCCTTACTAATATCCTCGTCCACCCTCTCTTCTATTGTGTCTTCGTTCTCTTTCTCTTTTCTTCCTCCAATTGTTTGATCTTCCTCTTCCATACCAAGTACACTATTATCATTTTCTTCTGATGATTGAATCACAATATTTCTATTAGAAACTACTTCTTGGCTTTCCTCTCCTACATTTTGCTTTTCTTCTGAATTCTTCACTTCTGCTTCATCAGTTTCTTCTTTGCCATCATCTTCTCTCTCATCATCACCACCACCACCATCACTTTCTCCATATTTATTTCTAATTTCAAGTACCCTATTATTAGGGTTTTCAAATACATAAACAACCTTAAACTCTTTGATAACTTTATGGCTTGACTCTCCAAATTCTTCTTCTTCTTCTTCCTTGATCTCTTCAATTTGATCCCCACAGATTTGTTTCACAAATTTGGGCATGCATATTTTCAGTACAGATTCCTCTTCACTGTACTTGGCCTTGATCTGATCCAGAAACACGCCACTGGGGATTTTGAAAACTTTTGTAAACCTTAAAATTTCTTCCTCAGTAATCTTGCGCATTATTACCTCTCCCATAATCACCAGTTTCTGAATTAATTGTTTGTCTTCATTAATATTTGTGGGGGTCTGATCTCTACCTTCTTCTTCCTTGATGTTGACGATCTCAATACTATTTCTCTTGTAACCTACAGTTTTCAGAATCATATAATACCTTATATTTTATACACTCAAGGGGCAAAAATCTCAAAGAATTGTCATATTTATTATCATCAAGGTCAGCACATTTACATATTGTTAGGTTTTCAATAATCTACATAAAGCCTGCCTAAATTGCATTAAATTAAAATCATAAGTTACGCTCCTTGTACGAATTTCTCGTGCATTTTCAACATATACACTATATCTTTAATTAGGGACATGATGATTTTTTTCAAAATAGTTTAAATATGCCCTCACTTATAAATTAAATTTTCTTAGGTTCATATTTGATGTACTCTCTTGAGTTGACATGATAAAATTTTAATTTAATTAAAGTAAAAGAGTATATATATTTAATAAAAAATTAAAAATGGATCAAAATGTTTACATATGATTTCATAAGAGAACTGTATATTTTAAAAGGAAATATAATAAGAAGCTTGCATTATTATTTAAAAATGCATTCAAGCTTTGATTTCAATAATGCTGTGTAATTTGAAATTGAGATATCTGAACTCTGAAAAGCACTACTATATATCGCTTAGAATCCATATACTATCATTTTAATATCTTCAGAACAGTGAAATTACATTAAGGTATTGGAAACCTTTGACACATTATTGGAAGACCAAAAGTCACAAATGTATGAATTACATACATAAATAAATAAATAAAAGGAGAGAGTGATGAGAGATTAAGGTAGAGAAAATTAAATAAACCTTGGAGATGAAGAGAAAGGATGAACATAGAAGGAGTCTCACTACAGTACCACAACACTTGATCTTCTTTTTCTTTCAAAACCTCACTCTCATCATCTTCATCATTATCTCTGGTTCTCTTTACCATCTTGTCTCCCAATTCTAGCTCCATATATAAAACAGTAAAACACACACACACAGACACACAACTGATGAAGGAGTTGCTGATTCCTAAATATGTGTGTGTATTATGTATATATAATGTAATTAAATGAAGAAGCAAAAGGATTTAAAAAAAAAATGATGGAAAGAGTGAAAGAGAGAAAAAGTGAGGTTGCTTTAATGCGTAAAGGAAATGTCGCATAATTGAAAGAGGTTAACGAGAGACAACAGCATATATTCATTTCTTCCTCACACTCTCTGTCGGTATACGTATCCGCTACTTCAGTCTTTTCATTTTTTTTTTCATTCTCTCTTCTTCTCAGTTTCAATCATTTTAATCCAATTTCAACAATTTAAGTAAAAATTCATCACATGTGTGCGTGCGTGCGTGTGTAAATTATCCAATTTAATCTAAATTAAACAGTCAATTAATAAAAAGAGAAAGCACTATTTATATATATAGAACAATTCAGATTTCTGCTCCAGTTTTTGGTATTTGATATGGCTGAAGAAAAATAAAAAATGCTCCTCAAAATATTCTTATGTATATATGTAGATAAATATTAGGGAAACAAATTACTTAAATTGGTCCTATATAAATATGTAAACATGTTTATGCTTGAAAGTAAGTTTAAGAGATAGAAAATGTCTTAAGACAAAAAATCAACCAACTAGCTTTTTCGGCAAAAAAAAAAAAAAACCCAACTAACGTTTATAATTTTTTGTCGTACATTTAGGATAGTGTCATCTCCCCAAATCAAATCATATATTTTTATAGTAAGGATTGGAGAGAGTATCATATGGCAAAACAATATACGGAAAATCCCACAAATATACCTTTGAAAATGGAAAATGACAAATCAATCCATTAAATTTGAGAAATCTAAATCACACTACAGGGAGGAATATGATATTTCTATATATTATGAAAAGACAAAAATGCCCCTATAAATGTCAAATACTCCCTCCGGTCTTATTTATAAGAGCCTGGCCACCAAAACACGCTTCTTAAGAAAACATGTGAAAATAATTAAATTTCTCTGGAATATACATCTTTTTCCAATATTACCCTTATTTATGATGAGTCTATTAAGAGAGATAAATATATGAGCATTAATAAATATGAAAGAGAATTGGGGTAAAATAGGAAAAAAATGCATTAAGTGATTAAAGAATGCAATGTGAGCTCTTATATTTTGGACAAAATCAATTCAAATTTTGAGTTCTTATAATAAGGACTGGAAGGAGTACATCACAAGTATTCATAGTTCAATATAAGGACTTTTAACTTGATGACCATGATTTTATTTAATATAAGGACTTTTAACTTTATGACCATGATTTTCAGTTCAACATTTACCAACTCAAACTTTTTTTCATTTAGAATTAAAAAGGAATAGTATAAAGGTTTATAACTTCAATTTTAAAATTTTAAAATTGATTATAATGATTTTCAAATTCATATTAACAATTCTCAAATCTAACATTTTTTATTAGAAATTAATAAGTCATATGCTTAGAAATCTTTTACAAGTTTAAATTAGAGAATTTTCAACTTGATCATAATGATTTTTAATTCATATTAGCAATTCATAACTCCAACTATATTAAAGGTATTTGTGTTCTTTGATAATATATGAAAATATCATTTTTCTCCCTCAAGTCTGATTTGATATTTCTTAAATTTGAGGGAGATATTTGTCTGTTTCCAATTTTAAGGGTATTTTCGTGAGATTTTTTCCAATTGTAATAGCAGACAAAAAGCAAAAAATATCATGCATAGGAGTATGAACGGTCCAAGAAGAGCCTAAGTGGATGCAATATCCAATATAGTGGGCCAGCCTTTGATGATTTCCCATGGTGATTCTATATTTAAAAACTTAAAATAAAGAGAAAATATAATTTTTTTTCTCATCAAAATATAACAAATATACCAATTATAAGCTAATAATAATAATACCCTTTATTTCTCATATTTTATATAATGTGGAAAAAATATAATTTTTTTTAATAATCTCACATATAAGAATTTGAAGAGGAGAAACTAACGCCTTTTAGATTCTGTTTTTCTTGTACATAAAATGTTTTTATAAATAACTTGGCGTGTGTGGTTGAGTAGTAAGGATTCATTCACCTTTAACCAACTATCAAGGGTTTGATCATCGGCGTTGGGTATAGAGAATCATTAAATCTCCCGAGTCAACTGTCTCACCCTTGATGTGCTTATAAATTAGCGGAAGATTAGTCTCTTACCTTTTGAGTGAGGGATACCTTGATATTTGATAAAAAAAATGGCTTTATAAATGTATTTTTCATATAATCAGAAGCACGAGAGAATCGAAGTTTTGTGGTGTATAAAATGTTAATGGGCAAATGTACAATTTTGCCAATGAAGATTTGTCCAAAGAGTATTTGACACAAAAAAGAATTTGGAGTTGCTTTATTATCAAAATAACTTTTAAAAATGGGGCAGATATAATAAAGCCGTTATCTAAGAATAAACGAATAAACGGCGGTTAATTTTCTATTTGTAGGGGCCCACTTATTGCCACGTCATGTTATTATTCCCCAATAAAAATTCTACAATAGCTTTTTGTGGGTCCCACAATTTTCTTACCCTATCCTTACCATCTTCCCATTTTCTCTGCAACCACCATGGGCATGTTCCTGCGTCCATGGATCATTAAGAATGTACCTGAATTCTCACGTAATCCTTATGGTTCCAACAGAAGGCATTCCCCAACATTTGGTCGATAGTCTCAGAGACAATGTCCACCACACACGACGTGTGCTCCACTCGACGCGCCGTTACCTAGGGAAAGTACAAGAAGGTCTGGAAGAGGTGAGGATAACGTGGAATGTGATATTGAGAGGGTGGAGAGATGTTTTCTGCATTATGGAGAGTGTGGCGAGATCGGCCTTTTCCTTATGATGCCTTTGGACTCTGGTGATGATAGCCCATATATGGAGCTTGCAGAGAAAATGGGGAAGATGACAAGGATGGGATGGGGTTCATTGGCCAAATTACACATTTACCCTACCTTAATCAATCAATGAGTTACAAGTTTTCCCTAATCCATGGGAAGCTTGGCTTGCCTTCAGTTTTTACCTGTAAAAAGCTATATATCCCTCAACGTACGACACATCTTTTCATTTAATTTTGAATTCAATGTTCATCAATTCAATCAGTAGGTCAGCTGTTTCATTTATTCCCCAACCAATTCGTCTCGTCTTAGCCTAAAGTTATCAAATCGATCAATAAATATCAAATTTGTGATGGACACATATCCCTTGTAATAAGGAAATTTTATCACGAAAAATATGTGAAATTTCCTCATAAAATCCGTTTAAAAAAAAATTATAATCACAAAATTCATACCCTTATTTATGATGAGATTATTAAAAGAGAGAAATGGGAACATTAATGAGTATAAAAGATAGTTTAAGAATATATATATATATATATAGAGAGAGAGAGAGAAAATAGATATAAGAATCAACCTACTACCATTTATTTAGAGATAAAATAAAAAAAAAATTCATTAAATGATGAGACATCCCAAGTATACTTTTCTATTTTGGATCTAACCAATTTAAAATTCGGGTTCTTATTAATAAGAAATGAGAGAGAATACATATTAAAGGCCTAAATTCATCTTTGCCATTTCTATTGCAAAGTCATTCTAATTGTTTTGTTTTGTATTTTCAGTTGTGGTGGTATATTTCGATATGCATATGATAGACTAAAATCAAATGTATTGTATCTCCTTGGTTTAAATTTAATTCTATAAATTTGTTGAGACTCAGATCAGTTTAGTAAATATCAACGTAACTTGATTGCTGCATAACAAAATTGTGTAATGTTTATTATTTTTTTTATTTATCCACCCGACACTATTAACAATAGACTAATCCGACTCGTGGGAATGTAAACCTATAATATAATAGGATAACCTCACTGTATATTCAGAACTCCATCTCGATACCACATAGGTCTCAACTGAGATATTTCTTTTAGATGATGCTTCCATTTCAAGTACACCACAGCCACATGAAATGAGTGGATACCAACGCCTCACCATCACTTTAATTTATTATTGCAAAATCACACTCAATGTTATCCGAATATCCCTACAATATTCATCATGAAATGATGTTTTGGACTTAATGACAAGAGACCAAACAAAAAACTATAATGGCAAACTATCTATGGTTTAGTTTAAAAGATGGTTTGGTACTCAATATAATCCCTCAAATAACTTCATTTCTTGTATTGATCATTATATTTTTTTAAATAAATTTGTTAACTTATAAACTGATATATAATATAATATAAGTATTTTAGATAAATCATATCACATTTGTTGCACTACTTAACTAATCAATCTAACTTCTTTAATTTAGTCTACCCAAATTAGTTTTTTACATATAAAAAATTTAATTAAGTTGAGTCTCAAGACTCATCAAAGTCAAGTTACACATTCAAACTAAAAAGTTAATTATCACATAAACAGCATGATTGGAACTCACAACTTTATAAATTATGACTTACGAGTCATCTCTTTTTTCAACTGAACCAACTTTTATTGATTAATCCATCCAAATTAGTTGCCAAGTAAATCATATATTAACTATTAAGCACTGAGTATAATTTTACACCCTAACATAGCAAGTCCCTGGCCTTTATGTTCTCCAATGTATTTGTAATTAATTTTTCTGCCTAATATTGATGAGTTCTTGCTATGAACTAACTAATTCATCTATATATCCTATCCCAATTGATCATCAAGCAGCAATTGCAATCGATGTGTTTTCCTTGCCCTTTTTCTGATGGAGTATCCCGATCGAGCTTTCCTTACCTAATGTGCATTGGTACCATGAGTAATTAGCTCGAAGCAAGTTTTTGCGATTTATGGGGCATAAATTAGTTAAATATTACAGAAATTATATATATAGTAATTCCGATTGTTTTTTCAAAACGTAAAGATATAATACTTCCGATTCTATTTATAAAAAATTATACTCCCTCCGCTCCTAAATATAAGGCCTATTAGAGGAGATAATCTTGATCATAAATATAAGACTTAATTTTAATTTTTGTCTATTTTTTTTTTCAAAATTACCCCCATTGATACCCTTCAACAACAATCAAGTAAAAGAGGGGAGGGGAGTTAAGGAATATGATTTGGGTATTTCGGAAAAAGATGTCATATTAACTAAATTAACTAACATCTTTAATCTAATCAAATTAGATAAATAGGTCCTATATTTAAAACCGGAGATAGTAATTCATTTCTTATATATGGGTAATAAAATATAGTATGTACCAATAGGTAAACTAATTAAAGCAAATCTGGGATACAAACGTCTCCTTTTTTTCTTACATTATTTTTCCTCCTCTTCTTTCGTAGTAATCATTAGATCTACTTTCGTGGTCCAGATTTTGTGTTTATAATATCATAATAATTAAAATTTTAGGTTATAAAACGTTAATTAATTAAATGCAAATCGTAAAATTTTGGTATAAATAATTTAACACTTCAATTTACAAATTCAATTAAAATGTATTTTGTATAAAAACAAATGTAAATTAATGAAAAAAAAAATCTAATGATTATTAAGAGAAAATACGAGGGAAAATGATGTTAGTGGAAATGAGCAGTTGCTCTCCTCACAAATCTCAGTTTGAAAATTTAATGATCTTCAAAATAATAGCATGACATTGGAGAGACGCATGATGTCTCTTTTGTCTTCTTCCTCAAATCGAACTAGTCCATCCATAATTAAAAGTTAAAACGACTCTTCCCACCCACTGCATTGGTTACACCTTCGGGGCCATAGTCCCTCAAAATTTTTTATTCGTATTTATAACATTAATAATTAAATGTTAAATGTTTTCACTCTTCCATTAGTAGTTTAGTTTTATACATTGTGGAACTCACTGTGAGTGCGTGAGGTTCCGATAACAAAGTGTACTTATTGGTAAAAAAAAAGAAAAAAAGATAACAAAGTGTACTAAATAAAAAGTCCACATTATTGCATATTGTTTACTTGTTATAAAACTTTTGAATGATTATATTCATTCTTTCACACAGCTCATGATGATTGAGAGAGAGATCTTCTCTCTAACATATATAGTACTAGATAGCTTTTCTGAATGACATTTTTTTTATAGATTTTTGTTTTGTAAGCGTGTTAGATCAAGAATTAGAAGCGATAAGAAAGTAATTATATATCTGAACCTCTCGAAGTAAAAGTTATATTATAGTGAAACATATATAGATGAAAATAGGTGCATATATAGATATAAGAAAGCAACAATATGAAAAGCAAATCACTTGGTCACACATGGGTAGGGTTATTCGAAGACTGAAAGACACAAGGTGGAGCGAAGTAAAGTGATGAGAAGATACATAAAAGACACAAACAGGACACAAATACAAGAAGAGCCATAGAAGCAGATCCAACAACAACACCAATCATATATATAGAGATATGATCAGCCAAAGAGATGGTGGTGCTTCTTTTCATGAGTTTCACCACCTTCATTTTCCTTTCCTTCCTCCTTCGCTTCCTTCTTCTCATGGTGTTCATGGAAGGCGAACCCGCCGGCTCCGACCGCAGCTGCCGCCGCAACACCCTCTGCTATCTTGTGCCTTTGAGCATTTTCTGGGTCTTTCTTCTCCTGGTGCTTCTCATACTGTCACACACATAACCATTATTATTAGCAATTTGAAACAAAAACTGAAAAAAGATACTGCAAAATTTCTTTGAAATATATGTGATTAATTGTATAACGGTCAACGTGATATTTGTATATTAAGTTTGCCTTCATTTTGATCCCTACAATTTAATTCGTTTTAAAATATTGATCCCTATATTTTAAAACAAAATTGAACCAATTTGTCCATTAAGGGAACAAAGCTCGTGGCCAGAACCTTGATAGAATAAAACTAAAATGATGGTAAAACTTAATCGAAAAGAGATTATGTTCCCTTTAGTCTTTACTATGGATCTATTTATGAATTGATCTTATCTTAAATATAAAACATTTTTCTATTTTTATCCGTATTTTTCAATATTACCCTTCTTCACCATAATCAAGTAAGAGAGGCAACGGAGTGGGTGATCATGAATTGAGGAACATAGTTTGAGGGTTTTAACCAATTTAACCAATGTTCTTAATATAATTAAATTACGTGACTAAATAAATCTTATATTTAAGATATCATATGGAACCTTTGATTGTAATTAAAGAAAGGAAAATTAAAAAGAATGAATTACCAAGGCATAAGCACCAGCAGCTACAGCACCGAGGCCACCAATCTCCTCAAGATGCTTGTGGTGCTTCTCCTCCTTCTTGTAATCAACCTCACCCTTCTCACCCTCCTCACCGCCGCCGTACCCGCCACCATACCCGCCGGTTTTCTCACTCTCACCATACCCTCCACCACCACCACCACTGGTCTTATCAGAGTAACCAACTCCTCCATACCCTCCTCCCACTTTCTCACTCTCACCGTACCCTCCGCCGGTATTACCGTCGGAGTATCCACCGGCGCCACCGCCATATCCCCCTACCTTCTCACTCTCACCATACCCTCCACCGTATCCGCCAACCTTCTCGGTCTCACCATACCCACCACCGGCGCCACCGTATCCTCCTCCGCCGCCACTCTTGTAGCCTCCGGAGGGCTCATCGCCGGAGTAGCCAGTCTTGTTGTAACCTGAGCCAGTGTCGCCGCCGTAGCCACCACCGGAGGGATTATCGCCACCGTAAGCGGTGTCGGAGTAGGAGGAGTCAAGGGGTTTGTTGTCATCGTCGTCCTTCTTGTGGTGGAAGAGACCACGAGTGTGGTGCTTCTCTTCAGCCATAATGGATGATGAACAAGGTAAGTGATATATGTAAAAAGGTGTAAATAGGAAGCTAAGTGAGTGATGAAGAAGAAGAAGAAAGTGAATAGTGTAAGTGAAGATTATTGATGATGGGATGGGAGAAATGGGAAGGGGATACAATGGTATTTATAATGGCCGATGGGGAGGGATCATATCCATGTTCATCACTTTCTTTCTTCGTCGGCCATTTATTATGATCTTCTTCCATTATTTTCTGGGTCCCTTGTATACATCCTTTTACGTTCTCCATTTTCCTCTCTAATGAATCATAAATTAATAAAAATCCCACTTATTTCTAACTCGCTTCTCACACGGATCGGGTAAACAACCAATGAGAAAAGTAAAAATTATCCTCCCTCTTGTCATGATACGTTGGTTTTGATCATAAAGATATGATATAATTCTAATTTTTTTTTAAATTATCCTTATTAATGTATGCTCTTCAAACAATAATCAAGTTAGAGATATGGGAGAAAATAACAGAAGATGATTGAGTGTTTTAGAAAAAATATACCTTATTAATTAACATAACTAACATCCTTAATTTAATAAAAAATTAAATGGGTATTTTATTTAAGACGGAAGGGAGTATGAGATTTTCCTTCCCAAATGTGAGATTAATTTTTATTAAAAAAAAGTGATTTTCTTACTTTCGTTTTTTTATAAGAAGCCAAATACGTTATAACCAAATGGGAAAACAAAACAAAAACTTCCGCATTAACCAATTAAATAAAGTAGATAAATCATTTAATTATAACATATATTATATGATCTCTCTGAAATATGTATGTGTATTATTAAATTATATATCAATGTATTAGACTATTAGTCAAGTAAATTAGTTTTGAAAAAATGTCTTATATTTAGTACTAATATTACTTTTGAACTATCTCTTACATTAGTGTAACGGATAAAATTATTTATAAGAAGAGATATTATGATTAATTATAATTTGAGCTAAACGTTCGATTTTACCACAGAAGGTTTCATGTAGGATCTGTAGGAATTTATCAATAGCTTTTCCAGAAACAAAATCACTCCGATCCGAAAGTATTTAAAATAAACAATGTCGTTCATGGCTATTAAAAATGTCAAAAGGTTAACGTTAACTTTTTATCTGTTCATGTCAATTTTTGAATGGTTAAGATAACTTTACCCTTTTTCTAACACTTATGAGACACGGTTTATATGTGAAAACTTCACAAATAAATATTTTTTGCCATGTTTTTCTGTCATTTTTTTTTTTTTTGCCAAAATTAAATCTTAACTCTTTTAAATCTGTAAAGATGTGTTGTTAATGATAACTGACATGAAGTGATGAGCGTGACAGTTATAAGCGAGTCGTTATCAGAATAGGTGATGAGTAGATATTAAAACAATAAATATGGTATTGACACGTTTTAATGATAATTATACATCCAATTTTTTGAGCCAGAAATTAAATACTCCTTAATAACAATTTTTTAAAATATTTCAAAATTATTTAATATACATTAAATGTGAACTTTTTTTACAATTTTCTGAATATATATAGTATGTAGCTTACAGTTTTGTGGCAACAAGTTTGATAATATTAGAACGAAAATCAGGCCACATCGCTTTGACCATACAAATAATAAAGAACCACTTTATCAATATTTTAATATAAATTAAAAAAATTTAATATGATGTGACACTTTCTGACGGAAAAACCAAACCCCATTCACCTTTTTTATTTCTCTATGTGAGAAAAAAATTCAAGTATTCATAGTGTCCAGTAAGATTAAGATATTTCTAATGTAGTTACTTATAATTGATTAATTGATCGGATTACACATAATGTATCGGAGTGAGGAGCGAGTTTAAGCAAGAATTTCTTGAATACAATTGAAACGTATCCCATGGAAAAAATATTAAAATGAAAGTCCTTTCTTCAATTAAATGTTTGGAAAATTAGAAAAACGCCTCCATTGAAAGTTGTATTGCTAAGAATAATCTGATATTGATGTATATAATGTACTAATAATGCTTTGCAAATTTCGCGGGCACAAAATATCAATACTCTAATTTAGTTGAATCTGTTAAATAAAATTTTCATTAGTGAGACATTTTTCCTTATAGTTTTCCTTCACATGTTTATTAGGTGAAATGGATCTTAAAACTCAGATAGAAGAGCCGGTCATACCTCACAAATCAAAGAATACTTACATAAATATTTATAAACTCTCCATCAACAGAATTATCGGATTGAACATAACCATTTGTAACAAAAACCTTAATATCTATAGTGAGGTTGTAAGATAAGCTATTTAATCATAATACTCCCTCTAGTTCTAGATATAAGAACTATTTGAAAAGTTCGTCTTGGTTCTAAATATATGACATAATTCTTATTTTTGTCAACTTCTTCTTAAATTGTCTATATTAATGTTCCTCCAATAATAATCAAGTAAGAGAAGAATAAGGAAATAAGGGAATATGATCAAGGTGATTTAGAAAAAACAGAACATATCAACTAACATTCTTAATTTAATCAAATTAGTTAAATAAATCCTATATTTAGGACTGGAAGAAGTGTATGCTATATTTTATTATATCATTAATAATTCATAAGTTGGGTAATTTATTTTTGGAAAAAATCATAAATATATGTATTTTATAGTAGTTTAGTTTCAATCTTAATATCTATAAAAAAAAAATTAACTTGATTTTATATTAAAAAGTGAAAGGTTTATATTTATGGAGATTCAAGCTAACAACCCCACATTTAAAAGAGACTTTAGTGTTATTTGTGACAAATAACATGAAACAAAGAGAGTTCTCCCTCCTAGCCATAATATAGATCATATCTCTTTATCCTTATTAAGGAATGCGAATTAAATGAACTAGCTGAGAGTTGTTTTAATTTAAACAGTGGCATCGAGTTCGAGCCCTCGATATACAGCCGCAATAATTATTTAGAGGTTGTGAGATTCTACCCATTATGAGTTTACATTTTTACGAACTGGATTAGTTGATTGTTAGTAGCGTCGGATATACCGATTGATAAATCCCAAAAAGGTGCAAATTAAATTAGAGAGAGATAACATAATGAATGAGTAAATTGAAAATGAGTATGTGTTGACCATCCTATATACCCTACACATTACTAAAATTTTGAACCAAACCATTATGAACAGGAGGGAGTATATGTTATCCTACGTTTTGGATAAGGAGTAGCATCTTTTTTTAATCTGCTTTTTTGTTTTTCGCCTTTACCTTTGGGATTTGACCAGTTCTGTTATATGTAGGGTTGAACAGGGGAAACAGTGGTAATTAAGGCGTGAAGTTACCAATGATATGGACTCGTCTTCTTCAATCCTCCTCCCAAGTCTCCTATAATGACCCCGCACTTGCATGTCGGTCCAATTATGCAATAGTTCTTTTTTTATATTAATTTGTTAAAAATGAAATCGAATCCTTGTCATAACTTTACTCTCTGCCAGAATAATACTGTGATAAAATTATATAGTCCTTATATCAAAATTATTCGTATGGTCTTGTTTATAAGCCGATTCCATTAAATTTTACATGGACAAAATTTTTTATTAATTTTCCTTAAAACTTAAATCTTATTAATTTTACTTTAAAACTTAACAATTTGTTAACTTTATCTTTATTGAATATACAACCAATACAATATATTTTATTAAAAAAAGTCAACATTGTGAGAGGTATAACTGTATATTTATATAAAAGATATAATGGTATGGCTTATAAACTTGATCAAAATAAATATTCTCTCCCTGCCCTAATTAGAGGAGTGTATGGAAAATTATTAAATTATTTTGTTTAAACAAAAGGAATGATCCTTTTCTTTTCTGCCAACATGAATGATCATAAGATCATAAAAAACATAAAACAAGCTTCATCTTATTAGATGAGTTGGCTATATAGACCACACGTTATCTTTGTATAATATCAACAATCAAATATCGAGAGATGTTTATCTTATCCTTGCATTGACAACTAATATTGAATCTTTGAGTAACATTTTTTTCAAGGAAAATACAATAACTAATAACTATGTTGAGATACTCATGCTTGAGGTAGAGTGATGTGGATAACCAATGTGAAGAAAAAGTGAAATAATGGGAAACATATAAATGGGATGAGGATGAGTTGTAGTAAACAAGAAGCACACAAAGTGAGCGAAATTTGGGGAGAAACATGAGCCACCAAAAAAGTTCACGCAGAAATAAGAGACAATATGTAAGGGGAAGAAAAAAAAAAGAAAAGAAATAAGAGACAATAGAAACAACAGCGTAAAGTCATGTGCCTAACTATCGCAACAATAATTTACATTTTTTTTCATGATATAGTAATATATGATTTAGGTATCTACTATTAAAAATATGTTATACTTTATTAAAAATAATCTTTTTGATACTATACATTGAAGAAATTTCCTTAACATATGCAATCGGTAGATATGGATTGTTAGTTTAAAAAAATTATAAATTATGAAAGTAAAATGGCTTTAGATGCCGTATAGACGTATGGTTATCACTCACATAAATAAACCACTAAATTATTAAGTATCACTAGGACCTGATGTTATTTAGAGAGCCAAGCTCAAATGATTGGTTAAAATTAAAATATTAATATTAAATAATATTTCTGACTCGCTAAAAGTAACAAAAATTGAAAGTTTGGATGACAAATAAATTTACAGGTAAAAAAAAGAAGATAACAAATAAATTCTGTAATAAAAAATTGAGTGAGTTAGCTCAGCTCGATAAAGTTAAAATTAATAATACACACACATATCAATTTTCAACACTACGTGTCCTACACCTAAAGTCGGTAGAGTCGGTTATGATGATGTACAGTTGAATAATCCATTTTCAGTTGAATGCTCTCCAGACTGTAGAGTATAGACTGTATAGACCACACAAATAAGCTCTTCCAGTTTTTTTTCTTTTCAAAATAAATATTTTGTAGGATTTCTTTTAATTATGATAAATTTAATATGAATGCCTCCCTTAATGTTTCTGGATAGTATGTCGTTGACATGTTGGAACTATTAGTGTGGAAGTCTATTATTAATGGGGCCACTCATCTTTGATTTTAAATTATGTTTTTTAAAAGAAAATTTAAGTTCAATGAATTCAGAATTCTCCAATTAATTAATCTTTCACCGTTTAAACAAATTCAAACCGATTAACTTATTACTTTAATAGATAAATAAATCAAGGTTAATTTAATTATGATATTTATCAATATAGCATATACAATTTGAAGAATAAAATGAATATTTTCATAAATAATACTCCCTCCAGTTCTAAATATAGGACCTATTTGAGAAGTTAATTAGCTTTGGTCTTAAACATAGGATTATAAGTCTGATATTTAGTAACTTCTTCCCAAATTGTTTCTATTGGGATTCTCTCAACAATAATCAAGTAAGAGATGGAGAAAGGAATAAGGGAAGATAATTGGAATGTTTTAATAAACACAACATACTAACTAGCTAACATTACTAATATTCATAATTTAATCGAATTAATTAAATAGGTCCTATGTTTAGGACTATTTTTTGTTATATATAGAGAACACATTCAAAATTGGTTTATCAGTCAAACTGAGTTATGCTGTAATCATGGAATTGGTACACGTGGAAACTTTCAGCATAAGATGCAAGAAAAATACATAAACAAGGGAGCTGTGAGGAAAAATAGTGGATATGAAAAAAATATTATAATTGACCTACATTGTGTTAATCCATAAGATTTCATTCTCAATAACCATGGTCAAAAAAAAAAAATTCTCAATAACACAAAACGAGAAGGGTCCATCATCTAATTCTTGGGGATATATGTTGCCAGGTGGTTTTGTTCCATCTAATGAAAAGGAGACTTAATAATTGAGTATTCACAATTCATATTTAGACACTTGTCTAAAGATTCTAAATTCTTATTTTCATTTTTAAAATAAAAATTATTTCACATAAATATCTTCATGGCAGTCACATTGTCTTTCTCATCCTTCACTATATCTTTATTTATTTTTGTTATTTTTGTTAGAGTATGTGTATGAAACTATGCACTAATACTCCTCTCATTCTGTATATGGGTAAAAAGAGAAGTTTTTTGATAAGTCATTTCATTATATTTTTTAGGGTTAAAGATCAATCTATTAGTCAATTCACTATTGTCCAAGATGTAGGTAATACAATTGACAATAAAAATGGGTAATACCACTAATGAACTTTTTAATTGGGGTCAAATTGGCTTACATCGTTAAAAATCACTAAATATTTGTTACTTTATTTTAAGTGGGGCCCACAATTTTTTGTGTCTCCAAACTAACGGTCGTTTGCTCAAATTAAATGACGTTGGCTAATTTGGTTCCAATAAAAAAGTCCATGGATGATGCTGCCCCTTTTTACTGTCAATTGTCTTACATGCACCTCGAATAACTGTCAATTGGCCAAATTGCTCTTGAACCATATTTTTATGTGAATATTTAATTTGATCATACATTTATTATCGGGCAAACTTTACATTTATATAGTAGCATTCTGTTCCTTATTATAAGTCCAACCATAAAAAAAAATTTTGTTCCTAAATTTAAGTTCACTTAGAGGTTAATTAATAATTATTGTTTTCCAACTTGAGCCTTATTTAATTTTCGTTGGGAAGAGAGAAATGTGAAAGAGATGTGAGAATAATTTATAAATGTAAAGATGAAAATTTTGAATAAGAGAAATTTAAGTTCACATATTTAATGATCTGACTAATAATTATTGGTATGTACTGGTATGATGTTAAATAAGGGCTGTGTGAAGTTAAAAATCGATTAAATTTTAAGATCTGAGTTATGGGATTTTTAAAATTGTTTTTATTTGGATGAAAACACAGCAAGGAACCCCTCCTTTTTCTTATAGTTATTTTCTATAATATTAACCATCCATTAAATCTGATAGTTAAAAAAATATAAAATATGGTAACACAAATATTTTGTTTTCTCTCTTTCCCCTACTAGATTCTCGGTTACATTATCTCTTCATGATTTTTTTTTCCTTTTTTATTCTCATTTTTCAGTAATAAAATTTTATGAATGGTTAGAATTAAAAAAAATGAGGAGAAAAAGACTATAAAAAAAAGAAGGGTTCCTTACTGATGAACCGATTTTGGAATAAGAAACTTATAAATAATGCTATTAATAGTTGACACCTGATAGCCGTCTTTATGATGAATACCAAAATTCTCTCAAATACTTTAGTCAATGAGAAACATTTCAAGGGAAAAATGTTCATAAATCAAAGAATTATATATTTGGAATCATTGAAATACCCCTGACAATTGCTCCTAGCTCTAGTTTGAGAATGGCATGACCAATTGAGTATATTAAAAAGGCCAAATAAAAGAAAAAAGTAAAAGGAGGAAGAGAAGAGTTGGGGCGGGAGGAGAAGATATGGGCGGTAATGGAGTGTGGGCCCCATTTGGGTGGCAGTTAAGTTTCCGTTTGTGTCGGCAACATCGCATTCGCATATTCCTTCCCTATAATCCTATCCCTCTTTTCCAACCTAAAAAGGGATAAAAAAGATCCTCACGAAATTTAGGGGAAAAAATGGGAACATTGCATTCAAGTAGTGAACAGGATAAATTATTCCTTCAGAGTCCCTTTAGATCTAAAAATTATAAATAGATCCTAAGAGACATGTGTATAATATAATTTAATTGTAAAATTTTCAATTTATCCTCATCGATTTGTTGTTAATATATGTTACAACTTATAACAGCTATTGATAAGATTTTGTCTGGTTGTTAATGATAAATATCTTGAGTGTATTGATATTACTTGTTAATAATAAATGTAGTTGTCAATCAAGCCATCTTAACTTATTAATGAAGGAACTTTTTACTTGTTTATATTCTTCTTTGGCTACTAGTAAGGACAATAAGATAATTTTATAATTACATTATATTCCTATTATCTTCAGATTCCTTAAGACTTATTAGTAATTTTGATATTTCAAGGAACTTTATATTATTAATTTATCTTACTTAAAACTTGGATGTAATTTTTTGAAAATGATAGGACCTGTTTGGTTGATTGGAGTATGGTAGTAATAATTATTCAGGTCCCATTATTAATGCATGCTGCATTTGGTTGGTTTTTTTTTTTTTTTTCCCCTTTTCTTTCAACAGAGTGTTATGAATGACATGAAATTAACGTGATTTTGTAAGTTAGAAACACAACCATGATATATTTAGTTAGTCAACAGAATTACTATTACTATGGTGTAGACCATATAATTATCTTAACCCATCAAACCACATCCATGAGTCCATGACAACAATCTCATCTCCATCTCACTTCCCTCAAATCAGGCAACAACGACCTCGTTTTCGGCTATCATTGATCTTATCCTCACCAAATCGTATTTGACGTATTCATGTGAATTGACTTTTGCATCACATTGCATTGCAAATTTAACGTGCCCTTGGAACATTTTTAATATGATTTAAAAATAGTATATTGTAACTAATAATTAAACACATACACATTCTAGAGAATAAAGAAGAAGAGAAAATAGGTTGTATAGAAAATAAAATGGTAAAAAAAGAGTGAAGAGCCAGGTGGGTAGGTGGCACCCACCGTATCATTATGGAGATTGACCACTCAACACGCAAACAATTAAGGTCTTATCCTTCCTCCATCCTATCAAGTTTCGACCCACTCATCATTTGTGTGGTTCACATCCTTCCTTTTAGTAAACTGCATTTTAATCTATTAAAGTTATGTATGTAAATATAAGATTTAATTGATTTTTTTAAATTCTAAAAAAATTAAATAAATTATTTATAAATTGATTTGTCTAAAAAAATTTTAAATTAATTTATTTGATATATAATCTAATATTTAATCTAATTATACATAAAATACTTTATGATTGAGTGTTTTATTAACCTTTCTTAATCTATTTAAAAAAAAGTTAAATAGGTCTTATATTTAATAACAGAGAAACAGTACTCGCATATATGTTAAAAATCTCATAACTATAATTTAATTAAAAAAAAACTAGTGAATCTAAAGTAGACAACAATACCTCTAAACAAAACCAAACGTTGCTGCTTATAAATTCATCTCTAAAATTATAAGGTTAAATTATAGAAAACCCCTTAAATTTTGGGGCAATTATAGATAACTTATTTAACGATTTAAAATTTAAATTTAACCCCTTGATTTTTTATTTGTTTACTAAGAACCCCTTATCGTTATATCAAGGTTAACTTTTTGACGAAAATCGCCACATCAGATTAATAGAAGCCACATCGATCACATCATAAGTTTTATCACATGTGGCATCATATGTAAGCTAATAAATTTATAGTAATTACAATTTTAACAATAAAACCCTTCGTTCTCATTGTCTCAGCAGCCAGCACCCTTTCACCCTAGAATAGAAACACCATCTTGGAAAGCTTGTACAGTAAAGATTACTCCTACGTCTATGAACAGGGCTGTGACCGTGGCTAGAGCCAAAGCCCATATGACAGCTATGTTGTACAAGATTTCACAAGGCACCGCACGACCAAAATGTATTGTCTAAAGAGGCTTATCAGAAAAATTGAAAGCAGTGTAGCAACTAACAAGCCGACAACTGGTGGGGATGATAAGTCTAAAAATGATGGCAAATTAGGGAATAATGATGGTTGCCCACAAAACAGATTTCTGGAAGCTTTTCTTCTTCACTTTGATAATCTGCGCCGCAAGCATACATTTCTGTTCGCTTGACCACAAAACAGCGAGAACGAGGGTTTTATTGTTAAAATTACATGTTAACCTTGTGTAAAAATGTTATATTTACCATATGATGCCACATGTGGTACCACTTAAGATGCGACGTGGTTTCTCACTATCAATGTGATGCAGCGACTTTCGTCAAAAAACTAGTGATTCCCCCGTGCGATGCACGGATTGTGTTAACCCAAAATTAAATTATTAAAAAAGAGATTGTTTATCGTTTGCAACTAAACAAAACTATAATGTTTATCGTTTGCAACTAACAAAAATATAATGCTATCAAAAAATGATTGTAAAAGTTGTCGGAGTATGCGAAAACAACTTGGTGTCAATGAGAAAGGAAAAAAGTTCTCATCAAGTAAATACATGGAGAAACACATAAAAAATCATTATTTTTTTTGCGAATGATCCTCGAGTTGAGTAGGGTGATGTCTCCCTGCATAAAATAATATCGAATGGTTATTTCATATATTTAGTAGTCCAGATGCAGCATAATTACAGCCACTTTGAAGATATCAATAACAATTAAATATCTTTAATTGTCGGATTGTCATGGAATGACCATGATTTTTATTTGCAATTAAAAAAATAAATGACTTTATAAAAATGTCCTTAAATTTATGAGTGATATCCCATAAACTATTTTCTTCATTGAAAGCAAATAAATGGTTGATTGTTTTATTCCTTTTCCATTTCATGTATTTATATAATATAAAATTTTTTGTTGACTTCACATTTGTAATTCAAAATTCATAGTTGATTGATTTGTGTGAATTAATGCAATTAAACTATTTTCTTCATTGAAAGCACATAAATTGTTGATTGTTCTATTCCTTTTCCATTTCATGTATTTATATAATATAAAATTGTTTGTTGACTTCACATTTGTAATTCAAAATTCATAGTTGATTGATTTGTGTGAATTAATGCAATTGATGGTTATTGGTGGTTAATGTTTAAACTTTGACAGGCAAATAATGTCATTTTTGGCATGATAGGGGCATTTAATAAGATAATGCTAATTCAATCCTTACGTCCACTGTGCAGTAATTAGGGGCACATTGTCCTTGACTTGTCTTAAACTATATTCCTTTTTTGGGACCCGGTTTGAATGTGATTGAAATTTGAAACACTAAGATCTTGAAAAACATATTGTTGCAATATTGTAATTGACGAAATTTCAGACTGAGCAGACTAAAGATGTTGGAGGAGTTTTCATCTAAATTTATACCACCATGTTGTCGGCGTTTAAACAGAAAAAGCATTCTAAAAAGGATAATGTTTAGTTATCATGATAATCATTCATAAATTCATAAAATAGTAATAATTCACGTTTTATGTACAAGAGACAATGCAAAAAAGTGGAATAGAAAACACTTAAAACGAATTGAAACCTGCTTAATTAGTTTGACTAATTAAGCACTGAAGATAATTTCTTGCATGCAATAATAATATAGGTGACAGTTTCTTGGCGTCAAGAAAGCAATGTGCGGAAACCTTGTATTAAACTTGGTTACAAGGCTTCTTCAAATTTGTAGTTGATTATATGATATGAAGGCAAGGCATACATAAGGTGTAGGCCCTCCCATCAATTAACGGGATATTAAGAACGATAAGAACCAAACAAAATACGAAGTCAACTAATCCAAAATGTTTATTAATCGTAAAACTTCTTGTTGAAGGCTACAATAAGAGTGAAAGCAAAAACATAAATAAAATATTATCATCCAGTATGTTCTTGATCGGATTGGTGGTACTGAAGCTTGGAGTACAAAACTCATCCAATCCCAATTCGTCTTCTTCTTAGTCAACCGTGTATATTCGGTTCTTCATCTTATATTTTAAATCTTGAGGTTTGAACAGAATTGCAATTAGGATATCATCATCTCCGGTGTCGAGTGAGTTGGCTCCAACGTGGTTGGAAGAATGAGAATCAATAGACTGGACAACATATTCCTGAAACAAATCAAAATGGACGAGTTAATAATAAAGGGGAATATTGTTTTTGGGGATATCATAGTAACAGTAAATTTGGATAGTGTAGGGGAATAAGAACGATTTTATTGACCTTATCTTCAGAGTATGTGAATTGACGTAAAATATTGTCCTCCATAGAAATCTGAATTACAGCCATACCAGAGTTCCGATATTTGATGTTGTCCGGCTTAATCTTCAGCTTCAAAATCATCTCTTTGCCAACACACTTATGAAGTTCTTTAGGAAAAGTTTTTGGCTTTTTCTCCTACATTTGAAAATGTGACACATCAGGCAAGGAAACTAATAAGTAGTATATGAAACTGTTAACCACCAAAAATCAGTACAGAAACTAACTTATTTGGCCTTTAATTCATTAGCAGTAAACCCCAAAATTTCATTTGCCTGACGGTTGAAAAATACAACAGAGGAGTTGCAGGTGGAGTCCTGTACCTTGTAATGGAATCAGATGAGAATGAACACGATCCACGAAGCAAAAGAGAAAAAATGAGGTAGAATAAAACACAGACCAGGTTGGGTTTCTGCTATATTAACAAATCTGTAGAATGAGAAAAATCTAACAGGCTGGAAAGGATCTGCGAAACAGAGGATGGTCAGAGAGATAGACTATCACATGTGTTTGGCGTTAGAGCATCACTTATCTTTATATGATGAAAACCAAGAAATGAACAAATAGGAAAAGATTTTTTTTTGTTAGGGTGTTTTTTGTGTAATTAGTGTTGAGCACTAAAGTCGCAATGAATAGTTTTGAAAGCAAATAAATGATTGATTTTATTTATTCCTTTTCCATTTCACTGATTGATTTTTGGTACTTAATGTTGTTTCATGTATTTATGTAATATAATTTTTTTTTATTGACTTTTAAAAATGTAACATCCCAATCACAACCATTCCCCTGTGCAGTTTAGTTTTTGAAATTCAAACTTCTTTCTATTTTTACTTCATACAGAATTAAATGTGTGCATAATGCTCATTGAAAGCAAATAATTGGTTGATGGGTAATGCTCATTCAATCCTTGTCGTACATGTGGACCAATTGTAGAGGCTAAGCAAGATGACGTCAGTGTACACGTGGACCAATGAGGTTTCTGCTAGGAGCTTTCAAGAAGTATATTGATGATGATTGACCGTAGCAAGGGCCTCTTAGTAAGCAAATAAAAGATTAGGTGTTTTAAATTTAAACTTTATATCTTAGGGAGGTTATCTGTAATTGCCCCATAGTTCAAGGGGATTTCCTATAATTTAGTCAAAATATAATACTTTGTTTGGTTGGGGAGAAAACTTGGGAGAGGAGAAAATGGGGGTAAGAGAAAAGGAAGGGGAGAGAATTCATTTTATCTTTGATTGACAAAAAAATGGGCCCACATAATTTTTTACTCACCCACTTATTTCCTCCCCTTATTTTTGAGAAATTCTTGCGGGACGTCGGCTCTCGAGGGGGGTGCATTGTAAGAGGAGCCTTATAAGTCATTGGCTCCCTAACCCTACTGGCTAGCTTTTGGGGTGTGGTTCTCCCAAGGACTTGTGCTCGTTACAAAATGAGTGAACATGGTGCACTACCTCATTTATGGTCTAACCAATCATAATTAAACACATTAGGTCTGACATTTTATTTTTAATTTGATATGGCACACTTAAAAAAATCAACTAATTGATAAAAATATTGTTTCAACTAGTAAAATAAAAAAAAAATTGAATACATGAGATTTAATTTTTTTTATGTGCTAGTTAATTTTTTTATGGTGCCAACTCAAATAGAAAATTCCACGTTAGAACTTATTCTTTTGCTTATGATTGGTCAAACCACAAATGACATAATGCACCAGGTTCACACAAGAATTCTTCCTTATTTTTTCCCTTAATCCAAACAAATAATAATTTATTTTCTCTATCATTTTACCTCCTAATTTTCTCCTCCCCAAGTTTTCTCTCCCCTCAAGTGTCCAGTGATTTGACACTAATTATTCTGCAAATCAAACTCCACATTCCAGAATGAATAGCATCTAACAATTATTCCCTTAAACGATCACGTATTGCTAGACACTTTGGCGACAAATTTAAAATATCAAATCCATAAAAACAAATGTCCTATTCCTTTCTGTTGAGATATCATGAAAGAAGCATATTAAGCATACTTGTGCAGCTCCTCCTCCGAACAACAATACACTATAAAACACCGCCAAATTAACTTACTAGCCAAACAAGTCTTTGTGCTGAAAAATAGTAAGCTAGTGACTTAAATTTTACACGAAGGAATTAAAATATTAAATGATATATATTTTTTTGGATTAAAAAATTAAACGATATTAAAAATTGATAAATATAAATATATTTTATTGTAAAATACTTTTAATATATAAAATCAAATATATTTAAATACTTATCCACCCAGTTTTATTTTTTAAACATGTATTTCACTTTATTTCTTTTTTGTACAACAAAGACTTTTCTTTATAAATTATAATCGCCGCATTCAGTAGCTTAAAAAAATATAACTAGAAAAAAAGAGAGTCAAAGCAGTTTCCCCCATGTATTGTCATTGCCAAATTCGTTGAGGTTTTGTGACATAAAACTTATTGTGGTTGTTAACACTTAATTATAACACCAGATTTAGAAGAGTTTTTTCTGTTATAGCTGTCAAATTCAAAGTTAATTGATGGGATTAAAGGCAAAGACGTGGGAGTAATTCCAACTACTACATCTAGGAAAATTTGGTTATGTCGTCAAAAGCAGAAGGAATTGGGCTTGGCTGATCCGACCCAGACTAGAGGAGTGAATGTTGCTTTTCTTTTCTTTGTTTTTTAGTGGGTTTTAGTAGTGTAACATTTTTTGTTATAGACTTGTGGGAGAGGAGAGACTAGCTTCTCCAAAACTAGAGAATACTTCTGTTCTCAGTTCTCGTGAGCTTTTTCTTAGTCACTATCGAGGCAAAAGTATATAACATGCTGGAAAAAAAATTGAGATTGGTTCTCATGTTCAGAAATTTGCAAGTTTCATAAGATAAAACAATCAGCAAAAGTATGAGTTGATTTTCTTAAATATGGGTTGATTTAATAAAAATGAGTTGATTTTGTTAAAATCACTTTTGTTAATCATGATCAATCTTGGATGGAAAATCCTTTAATATATGTGATTTGACACTTTAAAGAAAGAATTACAAATTTAGAAGACAAAATGAATTAATGTGTTATATTTAGGGCCAAATCCAATCCTATAATAGCTCTGATATTAAGTAAAGAAGGTAGCACGAGTCTTTTCAATAGTTGTAGCTCCCTCTCCAAATTAATGATCAATCAGAAAGGACAAAATTGGCTTCATCAACCTGTATCAGTGCCTATAATCTTTGTTTGAAAGGGATAAGAGTAGAGATTGGACCATTGACATAAAACACATTCATTATTCGTTGACCCACTTGACCATTGGATTGTCTCTACCCTAAGCATTGTGGATTCTATTCTAAATCTAACATAATAAGTTATTTATTTCTTATAAAAAAATTATTTTTAACAAGTTTTTAACTTATAAAAAATTTATTTTTAACAAGTTTTTAACTTTTAAATAACCTTCAAAGTTGAACCCAATAAAGTTAGTGTCTTGGGCTTATGTGTATAAAAAAGCATTGCTCTGCTGCTTAAGAGCTCACACATTCCTAAAGAGAGATCAAGGAGTAAGATTGAACAAAGAGAAAAATGAAGAGCAATCTGAGTTTTCTTCTTGTGTCTGTATTCCTTTTGGTGTGTGTGACAGTAAATGGTGGAGATCCTACTGAAGGCTTCACACCAGTCCCTCTAACAAATTCAAGTTTTGTGATCCAAAAGCCATATAACATTCCCTTGGACCAAAGGTATAGCTTCAAAGATGGAGTCCATCGGTTATGGGTCTATGCTAATGACAGGCCTCATGATCCTAGCAGCCACACTAGGCCCCGGACAGAAATTCGCATCGAAGTACATGTACTTTTTCATACTCTTAATTTACAAACATACCTTCTTGTTTATATTTGCCTTTGTCTCTAACTTTTTTCATTGCTCATTAGAATTCAGGTGTGCTCTTTGTTCTCTCCTTATATAAATAACTCCCAAACAAGAAACGAAAGCCTCCCTCCTTGATTATCTCATTGCAAAAATAATAAAATAAAATAAAGACTTAGGGAGGCATTTAATACACGAGTATCCCATGTTATCTTTGTATCTTGAACATTGTTAAATAGAACTTCAGTCCAAAAAAAAAACATTGTTAAATAGAACAGTTTGCATTCATGCATTCCCAAAAAACAAAAAAAAAAGGTGACACAAATCAATGTCTATGCTTGTTAGGATAACGTTAGGAAGTTTTGTAAGTTCGTTGGGGCAAAAATAGTTAGTTGAATGGAAAAATGATGTTTGGTATGGCTTAAAACACCTTTTCCTGACTTATGGTTTTGACTTTTCAATATATCGTCGAAACAACTTTCTACGGAATTAACTTTTTTTTTATATTAAAGTTTATCTAAACATAAGTAAATTACATTACATTAAGTGGCTTTCACCCTAACTTTAGTTTGCAAAGCTTAGTTGGGATAGCAGTCACTTTTCCCAGCATTAATCCAAACAAGCCTGTAAATATTTGGAGTCAGAATGCATGGTATTGCAGTGTTTTTTGGGATAAGTTGCATGGTTTATGCAGAAACAATTGACAGTTTTTGCATCTGTACTAGGGACATGACTACCACTCAGGGGTATGGCAATTTGAAGGTTATGGATATGTGCCAAGTGGAACATCAGGGGCTACAGTAGCACAGATCCGCGGAGCACCCAAGGGTAAGGGTGCTACCACATTAATGCTGAAAATAGACCATGGAAGTCTTTGGTACTACAATGGAGTCTTGGTTGCTGATAATCTCTATGATAAGTGGTTCAGACTCAACATAATCCATGATGTTGATGCTGGAACTTTGACTGTGTTCATTAATGGAGAGAAGAAGTTTCATGGCAAAGATAGAGGACCAGCTTCTGACTTTTACTTCAAATGTGGGGTTTATGCTTCTTCTGGTGACCTCAGCTATTACATGGAATCAAGGTGGAGGGACATTAAAATATACAAAAAGTGATTACCTATATTACAGCTAATAATAAACAAGTATGATTTCTATGTACTTATACCATATTTATTCATTAGTTATTGTTTTCTTTACAGTTCATTAGTATGATTTACTTGTACAGTATCCTCCTATGTTACAATGATGTAATTTCTATTTTTTTTCGCCTGAATATAATTTCTATTTAAACATTGAATTATATTTATTTCTGGTACACTCTAGGAATATCTAGAGAATGGCTTACGATGAGTTTGAGTTTGTTTTGATTTGCCAAATTTCCTTATCACGCACACGGTTTTGAAGCCTCTGAATTGTTCACTTCTGTCATTCACTGAAACACAGTTGGCAATGTTTGGTACATAGCACTAAATTTTGATGGAGTGGGAGCAGAAGCAGGATTGGAATTAAAGTTTTAAAATGATGTTTGACATGGAGTAATATTTGAAAAGAGTGCTTAAATTAATTTTATTATAGAGGGGCATTTCTGTCCAAATCTTATCATAACTATGGATAGCTTTGTCCTAAAATTTTCCAACTGAGGCAAATTTTCAGTACAACAGAGGTGGGTGGGTTTTAGCAATCCCATCTGTGTGGTATTTCCCAATCCTAAAATTTTCCCAACCACTCCAAACGTTATAAACATGGAACGAGCTGGGCATCCCGTGCGTTGTACGGGTGATATTTTTCATGTGATTCAACTTGAAATCATAAATATGGTTTTTCAATTCAAAAAAAGAAATCGTAAATCTGTTTGCATGAGGTCATGGGAAAGCATAATACTTATGTAGATCATTTAACCAAACTATTACATCCCTTCATCAAAATTTAAGACTGAATTATTTGTGGATTTAATTATACCTGGATTTGAAACTTGTCATGCAGCACTTTGTGAGTCATTCATTGTAAGTCCCTTTTGTGAATCTTCTCTCCTTGCTCTCCTTATTCTCTTTTTTTGGAATGTTACTTTGAATGTTTTGTAATCCACCCCATTGTGCACTCACCCGCTTACAAGATGGGATGTTGATAATTACTTAGTTATGGCATTTAAATTGATTCCAATCTCTTCGTAATCAGTGTTTGCTAAAAACTTTATAAAAATCAAATCTAACTCATTAATTAAGTTTTGACCTGGTGCGGTAGCTACTTTTCCTATTTATATTATTATTTTGTTAATTTTTTGTCTTAATTTTGGCCAAAAAGGTTCCACAAATATTAAAATATAATGGATGAACCGGTCAAAAACAAAGGTATATTGAAAATCATAAGAAAATAGATTATATTGAGAAATATATTATGTTATTACTTCTATTTACATGGATTGGTGGCGCGTAAAATGGTGTGATGCATACATTATACTTCATATATCCCTTATGTTATTGATTACCCGAAGCATATTTTGACCTAAAAAAATTAAGATAAGGGTTAAAGAGCAATTTTACCAACAAACTGTTGTCCAAGTTGTAGATGGCACAATTGACAATTGAAAGAGTCGGAAATACTAATGGACCTTTTAAACGGGGGCAGATTTGTCAACGCCGTTAAAAATACCAAACGGCCGTTACGTTTAATATAAAAAATTGTGGCCCACAATTTTTTATGGTTAAAGAGCAATTTTACCAATAGACTATTGTCCGGATTGCAGATAGCACAATTGACAATAAAAATGGTCGTTATCACCAACGAACCTATTAACCAGGGGTGGATTGGCCAATACAGTTTTACTTATGGATGTTGACTGTTAATTTTAATTTGGAGACGTAACAAATAACAAGTTGCCATGTGGCATATTTTAGACTGTGACATGGATTTATAATAGGAAAATACCAAAATACCCCCAAGCAATTAAAAAATACCTCCCACTGTGACAAGTTGTCATGTGGCACATTTTAGACTGTTGAGGGTGGGTGAGGATGAGGGTGTTTGTCGTCCCTTGCCGTTCACCATCCTCGAGTGTTCTTTCATCCATGGTTATGGCGAGGGCTCTGTTGTCGAGTGTGAAGGAATGTGAGGGCAGGTTAGGGTAAGGGTAAGGGTGAAGGTAAGGGTGGGTGAGGTGAAATTATGTCTGCCATGTGGAATTCACCAAGCTGTCAGGTGGACATCATTGCGCCAATTGTCCCATAACTAATGGCGGGCTGCATAAATAAAATAGTATTGACCTATCCACCCTTAGTTAATAGTTCCGTTGGTGATATTGACCCCTTTTTATTATTAACCGTGCTATCTGCAACCTGGACAATAATCTGTTGGTAAAATTGCTCTTTAACCCTATAAAAAATTGTGGGCCCCACTAAATTTTGTAACGGACGTTTGGTATTTTTAACGGCGTTGGCCAATCTACCCCCGGTTAAAAGGTCCATTGGTATTTCCGACCCTTTCAATTATTAATTGTGCTATTTGCAACTTGGATAACAGTCTGTTGGTAAAATTGATCTTTAACCCTTAAGATAAATATAATCATAATATATATAAATCATAAATAGTGGTGTATATATATATATATTATGATTGACCAATCAGAAGTTGTGAACGTCTTGTGAACATAATTTTAGGGATTATCTTAAATATAATTATAAAATAATGATTATATTTTTCTTAAATATAAATAGTATAGATATAATTAGTGATATATATATATATTGGGATTGAACAATCAGAAGCTTCTTATAAACATAATTATATAATTCAAAAATAATGATTATATTTTAAAAAACAAACTTATAATAATGATATATATTATTATATTTGTTTTAAATATAATTAATAGATATAATTAATGATATATATATTTTAGGATTGACCAACTAGAAGCTTTTTATCTAATTAGTGATATATATTTTTGATTGACCAATCAGAAGCTTCTTATGAATATAATTTTAGGGCTTATCTTAAATATGATAATTCAAAAATAATGACTACATTTTTCTTAAGTATAATTAGTAGATATAATTAGGGATATATATATTGGGATTTATATTTTTTTTTTGTTGCTAAAATATATTCAAAAACAAGTGTAGAATAAGCTTTTATTTAAATATGTAAATAATGAAGCTTTTATTTTAGAAAAAATCACATATTTTCATCCTAAAATTTAATTAAAATTATATTTAAGATTTAAGATAAACCTTAAAATTATGTTCATAAGAAGCTTCTGGTTGGTTATTCCCGAAATATATATATATATCACTAATTATATTTAAGATTAAAGAGAAATCCTAAATCAAATTTTCTCGATTTATTTTAATTAAAATGGCATTAAGTTACTTTCTAACTGTATTGGCTATAGTTTACTTTTGCCCATTATTGTTCGATTGGGCAGTATAAAAAATGAAAATTGATTTTTTGATTGTAAAATTTTAATTAATTTTTTCACTCCTAAATCCTAAATGGAATTTTAATTAATTTTTTTATTTATTAAAATCTGAATGTATAAAATTGATTTTTCGGTTAGGGCTTATCTTAAATATAATAATTATAGCCAATCATTCTTTAAATTATAATTAGTGATTATCAGTCTTTAAATTTAAATATAATTATTAGTAGATACAAATTTAGGGCTTATCTTAAATATAATAATTCAAAAAAATGGTTAACGGTTATAACCAATCAGATATAAATAGTAAATTATATGATTAATGATAAATTGACTCGTTGATCTGATCATCTAAGCCATTAATTCCTTATAAATAGTGTTTTGGTGGAAGAGTATTTTATATTATATTAAATATACTTATTAGTAGATATAATTAGTGATTAACAGTCTTTAACTTTAAATATAATTATTAGTAGATACAATTTTAGAGTTTATCTTAAATATAATAATTCCAAAAAATTGGTTAATGGCTATAACCAATCAAATATAATTTGCGATATAATTAATAGATTATATAATTAGTGATAAATTGACCCGTTGATCTAAATAGAATTAATCATCTGGGCCGTTAATTCCTTATGAATAGTGTTTTGGTGGAAGAGTTTTTATGTTATATAGATATAGATATAGATATAGATATAGATAGATTTAGATTATTAAATATACTTATTAGTAGATATAATTAGTGATTATCAATATTTAAAGTTAAATATAATTATTAGTAGATAAAATTTTAGAGCTTATCTTAAATATAATAATTCAAAACAAAATGGTTAATGGCTATAACCAATCAAATATCATTAGTGATATAATTAGTAGATTATATAATTAGTGATAAATTGACCTGTTGATCTGAATAGAACCAATTATATGGGCCGTTAATTTCTTATGAAAGTGTTTTGGTGGAAGAGATTTTTCATGTTATATATAGATATAGATATAGATTATTAAATATACTTATTAGTAGATATAATTAGTGATTATCAATCTTTAAATATAATTATTAGTAGAAACAATTTTAGAGCTTATCTTAAATATAATAATTCAAAAAAATGGTTAATGGCTATAACCAATCAAATATAATTAGTGATATAATTAGTAGATTATGTAATTAGTGATAAATTGACCCGTTGATCTGAATAGAACAAATCATATGTGCCGTTAATTCCTTATGAATAATGTTTTGGTGGAAGAGTTTTTTATGTTATATATAGATAGATATAGATATAGATTATTAAATATACTTATTAGTAGATATAATTAGTGATTATCAATCTTTAAATTTAAATATAATTATTAGTAGATACAATTTTAAAACTTATCTTAAATATAATAATTCAAATAAAAAAATGGTTAATGGCTATAACCAATCAAATATAATTAATAGATTATGTAACTAACCAAGCCCAGTATCACGTTTCAAACATGGCCAATATGCTTTCTCTTACTTTCCAAAAGAAAGTGGGATTATGTATATTTTGTGATTACAGAGGATCTAATTTTACTTGTTCTAACCCCATAATTAAGTTCATGTTAAAGAATGGTGAGCCTCCACTATAAATTAATGTCCCACGCCCATCTTGACTAGGGAGGATTCTTCCTCCATCACAGAAGCTTTACTTTTTGATCTGTTTTTTATTTGATTGGTCTCCTTTCGATATTTCTTATAAAATATCGGCTCTTAATATAGTGCCTAAAGGTCTTCCTCCAATTAAAATTATTCTTCCGTTAAGTTGATTTTCCTAAACCCATAATCGATAAACATGACCTTGCATTGTCCTTGTTATTATGACTTAGACTTGTCTTCTTGTCCAAGTTGCACGTCTCTAATGATTAAACATGATCAACAAAGCGATTTATTTTGATTGAGAAATCTAAGAAATAAAAGTAACTTACAATGATGAAATTCTAAAAGATGTAACTATATGTATTTCTTACATTTATGTGTAGTTTTAAACGGAACAATGATGATAAGTTAAAAATTCATAGCCCATGTTCTTACTTTTGTTCATTTGTTATGGGAGCAAGCAAAATTCGTTTCAAGACGACTAGGGTGGGCACTCTCTTACGTTTTATATATACATACTACTGAAAATGAATAGTTCAAGCCAAGATAATAAAATAATAAATTTCCCGAATATGTCCAAAACCAAAATAATATCCCAATATTTAAGTACTCACATATTGTCTTGCCGTCCCCTTAATGAGATTATTATTTTTGGATCTTTAAGCGGTTCTTCTAGATTCACAGGACACACATGACAAAACATTCATGTAACTCCAACCACCATACTAAATAAATAAACTTGCATGGATCATGGATCTAACAATTATTTTTCTCACCTTTTTTTAGCAAGAAAAATACTTGATTGGTGGTTGTACCATTGACCCATTCTGGCTATCTTTATAATAGGAACACCTCTAATATAGAGTTTTTACTTATTTTTATTTTTAAAAATTATTTTTACGTCACAGTGTTAAGTTGATGCGATGTCAGTCTCAACACGTAATAGTCTAAATCCCATTTACTTTTAAAAGATTAAAATAGGTATTGAACCTACATTATTGTGTATATATATTTTTAAGAAAGAAGGGCATAGAGATTGCACCATTAACATAAGACAAATTAATTTTTAGCTGACCCACTTGACCATTGGCTTGTTTCTACTCAAACAGTCGCTTAAGTCTAACATATTTGGCTATTTAGTTCTATGCAAAATTATTTTTTCAACAGATTCTAAACTTTCAAGTAACCTTCACAATTGAACTAAAAAAAAAGTTGGTGTATTTGGTTTGTATGTGTGTGTACATATATATATATATATATACACACCCTCTGCAGCTTAAGAACTCACACCTTCCTAAAGAGAGATCAGGGAGTGAGACTGAGCAAAGAGAATAATGAAGAGCACGTTGAGCTTTGTGCTTGTGTCTGTATTGCTTCTGGTGTGTGTGAAAGTAAATAGTGGAGATCCTACTGATGGCTTCACCCTTATCCCTCTAACACATGCAAACTTTGTGATCCAAAAGCCATATGACATTCCATTAGAGCAAAGGTATAGCTTCAAAGATGGAATTCATCGGTTATGGGTCTATGCTGATGACAAGCCTCATGATCCTAACAGCCATACTCAGCCACGAACAGAAATTCGCATCACAGTACTTTTCTTCATGCTACATATATATAAGCTTTCTTTTGCTTGCCTTCATGTCTTTCTTTGTTTTTTCTTTTTTCTCATTATAACTCAAGTATATTCAGAAAGTGAGAGAAGAAAGGAAGAACTCTGAAAGATTGGTTGCAAACATTTTGTTGTTCTCCCTTTCTTACCAGTACCACTTGGACAAGAAAAAATTCAGTGAAAACTTTCTTTCTCAATTATATCTCATCTTGAAGCATTTGGTACATTAGTATTTGAAATTTCATTATATCTTGAATATCATATCATGAGATATAGTATGTTTAAAGTAGCGTAAGCTATCTTTTTACATAGTGTCATGAGCCCTATATAGAGAAGGTTACCTTGAAAGAGTGGCCTTATTAATTAAGCCTTGGATTCCCCAGCCCAAACAATTAGCTTCTAATATGTGGTTATCCCAAAGACTTGTACTCGTTAAACGTAGTTTACGGGGGTTTTGGGTAGTGTTATTTCCTTTACATATATGTAATGTCGTATTAGAATAGAAGCAACAATGTTAAGAAGTCAGCATTTAAATACATTACAGACTAGCCAATTCAAGCATCTAATTATAGTATCTCAGATCAACACATACATTTTGCTGTAAAGGTAAACACTTAACAGTTATTCTATGTTTATTTGTATAGGGGCTTGACTATAATTCTGGGATATGGCAATTTGAAGGGTATGGATTTGTGCCAAATGGAACTTCTGGGGCTACGGTGACACAGATCCATGGTGCATCCCATGGTGCAACCACAATAATACTGAGGATATATGATGGGAATATGAGGTATTACAGTGGAAACTTAATTGCTGAGAATCTCTACGATAAATGGTTTAGACTAAACCTAATCCATCATGTGGATGGAGGGATTTTGACCGTTTTCATTAATGGAGAAAAGAAGTTTCAAACAAAAGACAGAGGACCAGGTGACTTGTACTTCAAATGTGGGGTCTATGCTGCTCCAGCACATATCAGCTATTACATGGAATCATGGTGGAGAGACATCAAAATATACAAAAAAGTGTTCACTTAGTTTTAGCATTATAGGAAATAATCTCAAAAGAGTTTAACTTTATTTATGGACTTAATCATATATTTATATAAGATGAGAGAAGATTCTAGACTAATTACCTAAAACAATATCTCAACTAATATGCCTAATATATCTAAACTAATATCCCTAATTAATAGTAATTGACAGAATAATATTTCTTAATTATTAAATATCCTAATACTCTGACAAGGATGAAGTAGGAATTTCTCTTTTCCTCATTCTACTTTTAGGGTTATGTTTGAGAAAGAGATTTAGAAGTCAAACATTCAAACCTGTTACAGCTTCACTTTAATAATTCAGAATTGAGCCTTGTGTCGTACCAAAAGAACTTAAACTACTTTGGTTAAATTTGATTTATCCTCTAGTCACTTGAAGAGTGACTTAATCATACTCTTAATTGAAACCCTCACGAAAGAGACTCGATTGCAAGGAATGGAGTACCAAAAAATGTTGGAAATATCTGTGAAGAAAATGGTTTGAGACGTGTCCAAGAACACTGTCATATGCCGTAGAATAAAACAGAACTCAATAGTGTATCTAAACATGTAGCTGGCAGTGCCTTTAATAGGCTGCAACCTCAGGTTAACATTGGGCAACAAATTGTCGACTAATTTGCCAAATTACAAATAAATATGGTCTTCATAAAACTGAAAAAATTGAAAGAAAATTCATCTCAGGATAGGAGGAGCAAGGGATAAAATGACATACGCGCATATGACAAATCATATTTTCCTTAGAAACAGCTTTCTATTAGAGATAACCATGTTTGAGGCATGATTAGATACTCCCTCTTGTCCTAATTATAAGATCACTTTGACTTTTTTGACTTTTTTTTTCAATAAAAAAAAAGTAGTTTCAGTCCCAAAAAAATTATTTTTTCCTTAAAACTAATTTATTCTACTTATAAACAAACATATAATCTAATTTCATGTGACATATGTTATAATTTAGTGATCTAATTTGCTTCCTTAACTTCCACAAAAAAAGTCAAAGTGGTTTTATATTTAGGACCGGAGGGAGTACTAAATATGGGCACACCTCTCTCAATAGATATTTAAACTTTAGTTCGTACAGTTGATTATGACAAAACATTCATTTACCTCATAACACATACTAATTAAATAGATTTTCATGGATCTAACAATCGTTTTTACCATTTTTTTATAACCTTAAAATTATTTTTCGTGCAACTGTTAGGGTGATGCCAGTCTCAGCACATGTATTAGTGCAAATACATTTATTTTCAAGAGAAAAAGTGAGTATCGGGCCTGTATAAGTGTACGTTCTTTAATTTGGTGTGTGTGGGAGAGGCGTAGGGATTGCACCATTGACATAAAACACATTAATTATTACTTGACCCCACTTGACCATTGGATTGTTTCTACCCAAACCATTGTGAAGTCTATTCAAAATCTAATAAATTAGCAATTTAGCTCTAATAAAAAAAAACATGTTTTAACAAATTTTTAACTTCCAAGTAACCTTCACAGTTGAACCCAAAAAAGTCAGTGTCTTGGGTTTATATGTATTTAAAAGCATTGCTCTTCTGCTCAAGAGCTCAAACCTTTGAGCAAAGGGAAAAATGAAGAGCACTTTAAGCTTTCTGCTGGTGTCTGTATTCCTTTTGGTGTGTGTCACAGTAAATGGTGGAGATCCCACTGATGGCTTTACCCCTGTCCCTCTAACAGATAAAAATTTTGTGATACAAAAGCCATATAACATTCCATTGGACCAAAGGTATAGCTTCAAAGATGGAGTCCATCGCATGTGGGTCTTTGCCAATGACAAGCCTCATGATCCTAGCAGTCACACTCAGCCTCGCACAGAAATTCGCATTAAAGTAACTTTTCTTCATGCTCTTGATCTCCATATGAACCTTGTTATGCTTGGCTTCATATCTATTTGTTTCCCTTTACCCATTAGAATTCAGGTATGTTCGGAAAATGATAGGAGAAAGGAAGAACTATGAAAGATTAATTGAAGATCTTTCTTTGTTCTACACTTCTTACCAGTACCTCCCAAAAAAGAAAATGTCTCACTAGAAGCTTCCCTTCTCAACCATCTCTCATTCAAATTCAGGAGGCGTTTAATATCTCAAATCTCTCTGATATCTTGAATCTTGTGGGTGTAACATATTCTGACATTTAATCACGTTTACTAAAATTCAAGCATCAAATTTGAGTATCCAAGATCAGCAAGAAACACTTAGTTAATCTACCTTTTATTTGTGCAGGGGCTTGATTACCACTCTGGGGTATGGCAATTTGAAGGATATGGTTTTGTGCCAAATGGAACATCAGGGGCTACAGTGGCACAGATCCATGGTGCATCCCACGATTCTAGCACAATAATACTGCGGATATATGATGGGAATATGAGGTACTACAGTGGAAACTTAATCTCCGAGAATCTATATGACAAATGGTTCAGACTTAACCTAATCCATGATGTGGATGGAGGGATTGTGACTGTGTTCATTAATGGAGAAAAGAAGTTTCAAACGAAGGATAGGGGACCAGGTGACTTGTATTTCAAATGTGGTGTCTATGCTGCTCCTGCTCATATTAGCTACTACATGGAATCAAGGTGGAGAGACATCAAAATATACAAAAAAGTGACAAATTAGTTGTAACATGAATTACTGTGAACATGTATGAGTTCTTAATACTTGATTGTACAATCGGTATTGTAATCATAGCTGGAATCATGCCATTTGCATATCAATGAAATACCTCCTCTAGAGATCCAGATCCATCGGCTTGTAAAAATAATAACTATTAGTAGCTTATTATAGGCTTGGCCTTTTTTCTAAACCAAGACTTTTTCATGGTCCTGTTCAAAGATATGGTTACAAGGGATACAAATACCTCGCATTTCTTTTTATATATGTGTGTGTGGCTATCTTTCTTTTTTTTGGCCAAATATATATATATGTGTGTGTGTGGCTATCTGACTAGGTTAATTAAGATTTGAACATTATTGAACCCAATTCGGAGTAACTCTCTCAAAGGCATTTTTTGCATTCATATATACTCAAACTCAATTCTTTATTATATTTAAGTAGTCAAAATCTCTTTTATTTGGTCCAACACTGTTGATAAAAACAACGCCTTTCTATACCCCAAGACTAATCATCGAAGAGGGAAGACAAAAGAAAGCAATTCATACCTTGTCCTATCTGTAATTCTTGCATGATATCAGCACATATCAATCAAATAGCAAATAGGTAGTGCAAATAAGCAAATTACAATACATCAAGCAGCTATAACTGTATCAAGTAACTGAGACTGTTAATTGGTGAGACCTCTTAGCGTTGCCATACATATGACAGCGCTTCCTAAATATTGTCATTATTGAGCTGATAGCTCAAGCGGTGTTGATCTTTTACTAACCCTATTTTTTCCCCCATTTTATGGTTTAACATCAATTAATCAAATTTGAGGCTTGTTTCCTATACCGAAATCATTTTGGATGGACTCGCCTCAAGCTTATTGACATTTAATTTATCGTCTATGTAAAGGAGACACAGCCACCTTTCATGCATTGATCTTATTTTTTGTCATGAAATGATTTTTTTTATAGCCAAAATAATGAAATACCCCCATATATGTCCAACCCCGTAATGAATATCCCAATGGCTATTCTTATCCTCACATATTGCCATCCCTTTAATGAGATCATTTGTTTAAGAAATTTTTTAGTGGTTCTCCCATATTCACAAACACATATAACCAATCTTTCTACTTGAGATACAATTGGGCATCGCACTTGACATGGATTTAAATACTGGTTTGTCATCATTTGAAAAATTAACTTATTATACTAAACACAACCTTTTTGAGTTAGGACAAAACATTCATAATACCTCATAACACCATACTAAATAGATTTGCAAGGACCTCGGTCTTACAACAATTTTATCATCCTTTTCTTTCTGAACAAAAAAAAAAAAAAACACTTTAAGAAAAGACTTTATTAGCGGTTGTCCCACTCTATGTTGAAAATAGCAAACCTTCCAACATAGAGTTCTATTTATTTTATATTTATAATCATTTTTCGTGCGACATAATTAGGTTGATGCCTGTCTCAATTCATGCAAGTGCAAATCCATTTATTAAAAGGGATAAAAGTAGATATTTGACCTGTATATCTGTCCATATTCTTTTATTAAAAGAGAAAGCGACGTAGGGATTGCGCCATTGACATAAAACACACTTATCATTAGTTGATCGACATGACCGTACTATTGGATTGTTTCTACAGTCTATTCTAAATATAATATATGAAGCAAAAAAAAAAAAAAAGAGTAATTTTTTAACAAGTTGTTAACTTTCAAGTAACCTCCCTCCACATTTGAACCCAAAAAAGTGTCTTGGGCTTATATGTATATAAAAAGCTTTGCTCTTCTGCTTAACAGGCCTCACACCTTCCAAAAGAGAGATCAAAGAGTAAGATTGAGCGAAGAGAAAAAAATGAAGAGCACCTTGAGCTATCTGCTTGTATGTGTATTCCTTTTGGTGTGTATGACAGTAAATGGTGAAGATCCAACTAGTGGTTTCACCCCTGTCCCTCTCACAAATGCGAATTTTGTGATCCAAAAGCCATATAACATTCCTGTAAACCAAAGGTATAGCTTCAAAGATGGAATCCATCGCATGTGGGTCTATGCCAATGACAAGCCTCACAGTCCTGGTAGCCCTACTCAGCCTCGCACAGAAATTCGCATCAAAGTACTTTTTCTTCATGCTCTTGATATCCATATAAACCTTGTTATGTTTGTCTTCATATCTGCTTTTCCCCCTCCTTTTCTCACTACAATTCAGGTATGTTCAGAAGGTTCATGAAAGATTTACTGAAGACCTGTCATTGTTCTCCCATTCACCAGTAGACAAGAAAACTTCCTTCTTAACTTTCCCTCATCCAAGTTAGGGAGGCATTCAACAATCTCAAATCTAGTAATATCTTTAATATTCTGACATTAGATAAGACACACACACATCTAAAACATCCAAGATAACTGATGATATCTTGCAAATGAAGAAACACTGCCTCCAGTTACTCTAAGAGCTATTTATATGTTAGATTTGGTCTAAATTTAAAATCTTAATTCACTTTGTCTCCTAAATTTATAACATTTCCCCTAAAGTATCATATTGTTGCGCACATTAAAGAGTTTCCATCGAAGAATAGTCATGACAAAAGAGAATATTTATGGAAAATCAACTCATATCTATCACAATAACTAACTTTACTAACTTTATTAATATTACCAAATTAGTTATCCACCTTTCATATTAAAGACTGGGGCTATTAAATTTATGTTTACTATACATTTTAATCACAACTATCCGCTTCTTTTGTTCATCTATGTTCGTTTGTGTAGGGGCTGAACTACCACTCTGGGGTATGGCAATTTGAAGGATATGGTTTTGTGCCAAATGGAACATCTGGGGTTACAGTAGCACAGATCCATGGTGCATCCCATGGTGAAACCACAGCAATACTGAGGATATATGATGGGAATATGAGGTTCTACAATGGAGACTTAATAGCACATAATCTCTATGATAAGTGGTTCAGACTTAACCTAATCCATGATGTACATGAAGGGACTGTGACTGTGTTCATTGATGGAGACAGGAAGTATCAAACAAAGGATCAAGGACCGGGTGACCTGTACTTCAAATGTGGGGTTTATGCTGCTCCAGCTCATATTAGCTATTACATGGAATCAAGGTGGAGAGACATCAAAATATACAAAAAGAACTGACAATTTCATTATAATATGAAGTACAGTAAATATGTATGGGTTCTAAATACATGATTTGATTGTACCATCTATATTATAATTATAAACTTTTCTGTATTATCTACAGTCTTCTTCGAAATTGCATATCATGATTTATATTATCCTCCTTAGCCATTGATGTCATTTTCAGTCAAACAGTAAAAACGAGTGTTTGGTAGACTAGTATTTAAGATATTCAGTGAAAGGAATAAAGTATTTCATACCGAAGGCAGAGTTACAGTATGAAATTGCAGTGAGGAGACAAAAGAAAGCAATTCAGCTACTTGAAATTCTTGAATGATATCATTAAACATCAATCAAACAAATAGCCAATAGTTAATCCAAACAATCCAATCACAAGACATCAAGCAGCTGTAAGTAATTAGAGCTTCTTCAATGGTGAGATCCCTTAGCCTTGTCATACATAAGACACAGACTCCCAAATGCTGTCATTATTGAGCTGATAGTCATGGTTTGAAGATAAAGGTGATGTCGCTCTTTTCCTAATCCCACTCTCTAAGTTATGAACTTCTTGCTTTATTTTGGTGGTCAAACCCTCCCAAAAGATACTTGATTGCAATGAATAAAATGCCCAAGAAGAATACTGAACTTATACAACAATATCTCTGGCCTTATCTCACATGGATCGCATGCCTCTTTGTATTCTATCAATAACCAAATCTTTCGATAGAATGTTAACCAAAAGATCTTACTCAAAAATTTTATTAAGTGTTCTTTCCGGTCTTCCCTTACTGAACTGATGTTCCCAAAAAATGGAAGCCTTCTAATTAGTGAATAGATGGATTGTAAAAGTCAACACACTAAACCTATGCACCACCACATGGTAGGCAGCACCATTTTCCAAGTTGAATAAAAAACCACTGCAGGGGATTTGGTTGGTCCTCCTCTGCTGGAGATGGACTTGGCAGTGGTAGCTCGGAAGGAAGATGGCGGTGAAATGCGTCAACAGCAGCCGCAACACCATCTTCATTCTCTATCAACTTTGCAATTTCAATTGCCTGAGATTTCACCTGAAGATTCAAACCACCTCAGTAACTTTACTATATAAGACATTTTTTATAATGTAGCTGAATTTCATAAGCCACAGGAGAAAACTACATCAAATGGCGGAAGGACATTAATAGTACAGATCTTGTATTGTTTTGTGGTCTATGTTTCCAAAACTAAACCCTACAATAATAAAACTCTACAAGCTTGCCTTCATTATCCACTCTCAATTTTTTTTTTTTCATTCAAATCCTGCAAATAAAGGGAGATACTAAAATTTCACATCATATCAGTATTAATGCTTTCTGTCCACTAATTTACCAAGTTACAAATTAACATGGTCTTCATAAAAATGACAGCTCAGAGGGAAAGCAGAAATTTGAAACAGAATTCCTCACATGAGAGGAGGAGCAGGGTGCAAAAATTGCATACATATCAGCCATAAGTAAACCGTGTTTAGTTTCAGTATAGCTATCATATATATATATATAGCTGCTTTTGGTGCATGTCTATCAAATGACCATTGGAGAGAGGTCACAGAAGTTTTCAAGGATTCACACGAGCAATATAAATATAGATTGAAATACTAGATAGAACACTATAATCCTTTTGAGTTTTGAATACACCAAAAAAAAATGATTGGAAAGGTTGTACAACTGATGTTTCTAAATAATATGGTTACTTTTAAATTGCCAGGTGAAGAGGTCCATAAATCATATTATTTTTGAATGTATAAGAGAGGAAGATACAACAACAACAACAAGAAGCAATATCCCAATAGGTGGATGAAGATGAGAATGAAAAATCCAAAATGATATGCATTAAAAAAGGGTTTTACCTCTGGCTGAAGCATAAATGTTATTGCACTTGATAATTTATCAACACTGAGCTCAGATATTGGAATCGGAGCCGGTCCCAAACCTTTCTGATGTATTCTATCACCCCAGAAGAACTGATCCCCAAAGAATGGAACTATGGTTGTTGGACACTGTAAGTTATAAAACAATGACACGAGAAAGGATATTAAATTCTATACATGCCTAAATTATATCCTTATCATCAGTAATCAGAAATTGACATGACCATAATTTCATACTTCATTATTTTAGTCAACTGGATAAACCTAAGACGTAATAAATCCTGGAATCACCAAAAATAGAAAAACAATTCTTAAAGCACTTTTAAACATTACCCCAGCTCTTAACCCTGTCGCTGTGGTTCCAGCACCACCATGGTGCACCTGCAAGTTTGTGCCAAAACATCTTGCAGTTAACTGTCTTTATTTGAGTAAAGATATATTGGCGATTATTAACAACTTAAATGTAGATCTTGGTGTCAGAAAATAATTAAAGCAAAAGCGTTAAACTAGCAACAGCATTTTCTTTCTTTCTTTCCCACATAACATAAATAGATACTGACCACAGCAGAACATTGAGGAAATAACCAATCATGAGGACATTCCTCTAGAAGGAAAATGTTGTCAGGAACTTCGGTCACTGCATTGGAAAACATAATGCAACTGAAACTATGTTAATTATACAAAATGCATGAAAAACACTATACGCATTTTTTTGGACAGATAATAATATGCTTTTTTATTTCATAAGACATGACTTGAAAAATCATATCAAATCTTTAAGTCAAGTCAGAATGCAGAAAATTCAACATTTAGTTTTGCAGACTCAGGCTACAAGCTGACATGAGATAGGAAAACGTGTACTTTCAAGCCAAAACATGGATTTGTGGCGTGCACGCTTGGAAATTATTATGCTTCAGAAATCCTATTTGAATTAAAAAATGGAGCCGGACCTTGGTTAATGAAATTGAAAAAAAAAAAAAAAGAATCTAACAAAATTAGCACCCCATTTTTAGAGTTTTACTATAATTGTATTCCCATCGGAAGCAAAAAACACTCATCTTAAATCCATGAAATCACTCTATTATCTTAAAGGCTTTTTTTAAAAGCCTACTTCAAACCTCGAAAAAGAGTTTGTCATAACAGTTTTTTTTTTTAATCAGAAAGTTTGTCATAACAGTTGAACATTATAATATCAAAGCTAAACGGCATTGAAACCATAATGCACTGTGTAAAATTTCAAAAGAGCTAAAATTAACAATTATATAAAAGTAAGTTAAGGCACCAACAAACAATAGAATATTAAACAGGAATATAAAAGAATTATATATATCTGTGTGTGTAACATCAACAGAAAGGACTACATAGAAAATAAGAGTTAAACAGATATAGATTCAAAATGAAGTGAAATACTTACGATTCCCTAGATCTCCCCAGCCCCTGTCAATAATTCCCCGCTGTCCTGTATCCTTTAGTGCCTCCAATATAACATTAGTCGTTCTTTTGGAATCTTCAAGAGGCTAGAAAGTAAAACATACCATTTTCATCAAAAGCAGTATGAAATTTTTGTTAAAAAAAATTGATAAAGAGTCAAATGGTAGAATGTTTTGTTCCTGAGCTTAGAACATATTATCATAAGAAAATGCTACTCATGACAAGATATAGCATTACACTGATTTCATTCAAAACTAAATCCTCCTCAGTACAGACAAATAAGCCCATAGTGTGCAAAACATAGATGATCACAGATCAATTTCTAGGACAACAAAATATCTGAAATAATCTTGACCATGGCCACACATAATCATCATAAATAGTCATTTCTGCTATATAAAATAAATCAATAAAGTCTCCACAAAAGAAGGGGAAAACCCAGCAAAACTAAACATTTAAATGGATACATTTAACAAACCATATATACCTATAATTTACCCTGTTAGGATATTAGAAGATTTATTTTCATTAATACGGAGAGTCACATGCAAACAACAGAATACCAAGTCTCATCCTACTTGATGTAAATAAAAGCTGAACAGCCCAAGCAAGAAGTATAGAGTCAAGCCCATAAATAGCAGTAATATCCTTTTAGTATGTATTTAAATCTCATAGTTAAGAGAGATTACCATACCATGCTGCCAAATCCGAAATATAAAGGTTTTGGGTCTTTCTGAATCCACTGGACAAAATCTTCCCGAGGCTGATACTTTGATCCAAGGTTTAAGAAACAATAACCAACAACATCAACTAAAGGGCCCCAATCTGAAAGGTTTTTAAATCTTGTTAGCCCCATAGAAAGATTAAAGCAAAACATGTCTACCAAGCATTTTAAGACAGCTATTATTTAGAAACACTGATACTATGAGCAGCAAAATGGTTCTCTTTCGAGTTATACCAAATGCTGAATTTAGGAGAAATGTAAAACCTAGTTCGAACCAAAGCAAAGCCGTAGCGCTTCCTTGATAAAACCTTACAAAATTTAGAAAAGAGGACTACAGCTGACTATGTAGCTATTGTTTACATCTTTGTCCATACCACTTGGTTTTGGAACAACATGAGGACTCCAAATATATCCAGTAGGCAAATGAGATATTGATCCGCGGTACATGCTGAAGTATGCAATAGGAGGAAGCTTCAATTTCTTTGTCCTGAAGTCATTGATAATTCCTCTAATCCCCCACCATATCATTAGGTCCACAACGACATAGGACAGCTGGAAGAAGTGTAAATATTTAAGAACTTCACTTCATTCATAAAAATGGTGCACTCAGACCAAAGAAAACTACTTAAAGAAAGACATACCCAATAAGCAGCACTTTGAGGAACACGTGCCAGAGGATGAGGGAACTCATTTGTTGGCCTGTCTATTACAAGATATGTCAGAAACACAGTCATAAAGGATTGAAATAGAAAAATAAGGAAAACTAAGTAGCAGCAGATGTATACATAAATAATACATGCATTATGACGGAATAACGGTTCATGTTACATGGACTAATCTATGGTGTAATTAAAAATATTTTATTTCAGCATTCAGGATAGTTGCATTGGTTTGCATAGTTTAACCTCATACCATAATGGGATTAGAATTTTATCCTTCATTCTTGAAACTTCTTAAATCTAAGTTTTGGAGTTGAATGAGGGTTGTGTAAGTGTTGTATACAAAGCCCACAATCTATGTCAAACAAAGCGATAATATTTTTAGGTCAAGCCTGAAATGTGAAATTCTAAATTCTGGAGATTTGATGAGTATATAATGCATAGTGATACCAGCGTCAAAGTAGTCTTTAATTGTCAATATTAGCTAGGGCATGACTAAGAAGCCTTATGTTAGTAGGGAGGGGTTAAAGAAAAAGAAAGACAGTTGAGATGTCAGTATTATCTTCCATTTATATATTCATAATTTCCAAAACATTAATCAAAACCATAGTATTCTCCCATTGTGCTTCCTTCACAATGTATAATGTTGTTTTTTATCTTCTTATGGAATTCTGCATTCCATACAAACTATAATCGAATGTCAAAATTAACACTCAAGGCTTTTGACAAACTCACGTCCAAGGCATTGTGAACATTATATGAAGGGGCACCCCGAGGGCCTCAGCAACATGCACATGTCCTGCAATCCATATAAGAATATATAAAATGTATTTAATTATTAGAAAAAGCAGTGCGCTAGATAAGTTTACAGAAAATTGTCAGATTCACAAATATACTTGAATTGAAAATAAAGTCAAACAAAAGAAGTGCAACTCGATAATGTACATGCATTTGAGAATAAATAAATTATCTCACACACACACGATCATGTCACTTTCAAGAGATTCAATCTTTGTTGAATAGTCAAGGAGCTTGTCTTAAACACTTTGAAATGGTTTGCAAAATATAGTGACTGCAAGAAGAGATGTTGTGAAAATGGAATGGAAATGAGTTAATTTTTTTAGTTTTATCATCAAAGTAGCAAAACTAAGTTCTACAGGTAAACATGTCAAACAAAGGAGTTATCTCTCAGCTAAAAGATAAAATCACCAAACTGCATACTTGAAGTGAACATAATAGAATAAGCATGTTACATGAAAAGAAATATTTCTCATAAAACATGAAAGATATATAAATCACAAAGTATAAAATGAAGTAAACATTACATTAACTTTGTAAGTTGTAACCACCCACCAGATACAGGAGGGTTGGCAATAATAGCCTGAGATCTAAAAGGAACGCCTGTTTCCAAATCAGGAGCTGTGCAAGCTGGTAGAAGGGAATCAATAATGGCCTTCATTTGCTTTCGTTGGATTGAGATTTCTGACGGATTAGAAGGAATTAAACCTTTACTTCTGGCCATATCTACAAGTGAAACAGCCTTTTTGTATCATGGGAAAAGATGCACAGTGAATAGATAAAAGCAGATTAGGATTAGAGCAGAGATACGCCATCAACCACGTTCAATCATGTTTCACAGAGAGAGAGAGAGAGAGAGAGAGAGAGTCAAGAGCAGAACTCGAGGATGTTATAAATACCAAGAGAAATATTATTCCTATTGCTTCTAGAAAATTATTTAACAATATCTTCAAGGCCGCTTTTGCAGAAATCACTTTACAAAAAAAAAAAATGCACTTGAGTGTATCTGGGATCTGCAAATATCTTCATAGTGCCATGGTTACTGAAAATCAAAAGGGATACATATCTCAAGGAAAAAGGAGTCAAAAGTGGGTCTATAGCCAAACTAATACAAAGTTCAAGTGAATTGTATCTGTAGGTTTTCGGGCGTACCTGGAATCCGGTAGACTCGCTTGGTACCCACACGGAATCGGAGCACCGATTTGGACCCCGATTACGAAATACGGCAGATGCACCATTGATAAGGAGAGAAAAGAGAGGAAGACAGAAAGTTTTCTTTTTCTACGTAAAAGGATATCTTTCTTCCCACAAACCCTTTATTTATAAACAATATACAGAGAGACATATCCCTTCTGAAAAGTCATATAATTTGAATTTCAAATTAATAAAGGGAAAATTACTCAATTTATCCCATATCTCTCATTAATTATATGTTAGCCCCAATTCTCATTGGGCCTTACATATAAGCCCTAATTCTCATTAGGCTTAGGCCCTAACCCACCAAGGGTGGATTAGGTGTATTCCTACATCTCCCACTCACACTTGGTGGGTTAGATGTTAAAGGTCAAGTCTCTTTCTCTTCTTCCCTTCTTTCATACTAAGTGCTCTGTCGTAACCGCGTGGGCACGACGTCTCCTTTTAGGTGTCTTGTACTAGAAATCCCTTTTACAGAGACCAGCACAAAACAACCTTGCAGTGCAGCTCGATCATTTTGATATAGTGCCTCAGATATCCTAGATTTACACAAATACACTTTTCTCATGGCCAATCTAATCCCTTTTGAGCCAAGATAAAGCTCAGATTGCCTTTCTCATATGCAGTGTCCACACTTATGAAATTAGCACACTAATATCATAATGGACCGGTCTCAGACACTAGCATAAGTGTGTGTATTGCAAGTAATCTTCCTTTCGCCCAAATATCACTTCAATATGAATCAATCGCTTTCCTAACGTAACACCTTTAGATCGCATTTATCATGACCATAGGATATATACGCTAAGGTAGCGGACATTAAAACATATTTCCATGACATTGTCAAAGTCAAAGGACATCAAGAAAGTATTGAACCTTTCTTGGACTCACACAGCAATGAAACAGGGATCCATTCACTGCTTCCATTTTGCGGTAACTTTAGCACACGCGGTATGAATCGCATGCTACGGTGTTACTCTTTTTCTATAAGAGCATATGTCGATTTAATTGTATCATCAACACCGTACAGACTTCAGTCTAGAAACACACAGTATCTAAACCCAAAATTCTTCAACTCTTCTCGCATTGTATGACGTCAATTTTGAGGAATTTTGTTATCTGGCTACAGGTATTACGGATGTGGGTATCCATAATTCGATCCATATGTGTGTAATCACGGATCTCATCTCGACTTGCTGCACTTTTGAGTCGAGGCGACATATAGTTTGTGTTTCTTCTCTACCATATCAGTATTTTCACTGTTTTGCTGGTGAACACATTGTCTCATCTTTGCACACTTCTCCTGAGTGTCAAAGGCGGTCGCTCGTGTGAGAGAGCCGACCTCATCTACCTGTACGACATACTAGACATTGTATACTATCACATACACATGTAAAGCCTTAATGAAGTATCCATTACTTCATATCCTATGCTTGCTGAAGGACTTATCATGTCTCTCATGTATATCCTTGGCCACAGGCTCAATCAGGGGACTTTGCATAGGAACTTGTTGTTTAGTAACAACCTTATATGCTATAACACATCTCACATATTTATCTTTGCATTTTACTCATACTATGATACTTAGGGTCTTTTATTTAGGCAATGGTTGTAGTGTTTTCACAATGCATTAACACTAGGTTTGAATTCTTATTTCAAATCCAAGATGTTCTTCTAAACATCATCGACCATATAGCCATATGTACTATCACAGTAAGTACTTTTAAATGTGCATAACTATCATGCCCTTTAAAGTATCTTTCAGCATTTTTTGCGGAGCTACCGAGTGTCTCTCACAATGGTTGGACTAGTACTGACTTACAAGTCCTACCACTAAAAATGAATATCTGATATTTTACACACCACTGTGTATATCAAACTACCAACAACATTTACATGGAAACCCTTTTCCATTTTGAGTTTTAAAGTTGATTCAGTTTAGGGATATCTATATAATCAAGACCAAACTCATTCTAGAAGTCACTAGGGTATTTATGGGATCACAATCATTTACCTTGAACCACTCAAGAATTTCCATAATATAACTCTTGTGACAGAGAATGGATTCTACTTGAGCTATATCTTTGGATCTCAACTCCAAAAAATATATAATGATTTACCCATGTTTTCAGTACCTTTCCTTAATAGGCACTATCAAAATCAAACTATTTTGGTCAATAGTATATCATCCGCTTAAAGGATAATATCACAAACTGCTTGGTTATGGTTTCTTCAACCATAACAAAATATATTAGGTTACCACTCATATGGAACCTTAAATACCATTGTTTGGATGATTGCTTCAGTCCATGAATTGACTAGTGCAAACAAATATGTAATATGAGGTCGTCACTTTGTAAACCTCAAACATCAATTATAGTGAAATCTAATAGCCAAAGCATATAGATTTCTTCATCCAAAAAACACAACTCAAAATGCAAATTTCACATCCACTTGATGCAAACATAAAAACCAAACAGTCAGCTATTTCCAAAATGAGTATGATTTTAAGCACATAATATATGAGAAGGTATTCTCACAATATATGCCTATGTATACCCTCTGTAACCGAAAGAGTCTTGTGTTATTAATTGATCTAAACAAATGATCTCTCATCTTTGTGGTGGATCAACTAACTCTCAGACTTGATTCTTTCCCAAAGAATCTACGTCCTTTAATATTGCTTTCTTCCATTCCTTCTAAGAAATAGGTAAGGCCACTTATACAGAACACTTTTAGGTCTCTTTAATGACCTTTCACAAGCTCCCACTTACATGGGCAATTGAGAACTGTAGAGCTTGTTCCGTATTGCCTTGTCACTGTGTCTCATATAGAGATACAGAGAAACACAATGTGAAGAGCTTCATCATTGTTTGGAAAAACTTACTCATAATAAATATGGTTCCTTTCAATTCTTTTCAGACACAAATCCATCTTCATATTCACTTAAGAAAATGTCATCAATAAGCTCCCACTTACAACGACTATGAGATCGTGTAACTGACCTTTATAGCCTATGGGAACTCAAAAAACTTGATTTGCTCTTTGACCATAATTCATATGGTTTGGAAAATACCACTTAGGAGGGCACATCGTTAAGTACAAAGTTTATATCTCCCTTAAAGAGAAAATCATACTTGCTCAATCAAATATGTGTACTAATCCACCAAAGGTGGACTAAACAACACTCTCCCACTTACTTTTGGTGGGTTATCTTGAATCACTTTATACAGGACCATGTTTAGTAACATTTCATTACGCCTCCTAACAACTCCATCTGGTGACAGAGTACGAAGGGTCATTTAACTAAATAAATATCCCTTTTTCTTCATGAAACTCATTGAAACTGGTCAGGAACAATCTCTATTAGTGCGTAGAATTCTTAAATTCCGTATGCACTTTATTTTCAACTTTATTCACTTATTGTCTAAAGCGCTTGAGCTTCAAACTTATGTGAAATAAAGTAATGATAATTACGTGAGTAATCATCAACTATGATAATTAATCTAAGCTCTGTGTCATGCCATCACATTCATTGAACCATATATAGTCGGATGGAAGAAATGCAATATTTTCTCAATTTGAATTCCCTTACTAAAAAAAAACTTTTCTTATTGCTTTACCTATTAGACACTTCCTTATCGGGTGATGAACATAGCATTCTTGAAAATGCTTATTCAAATTATGTGTCCTAGTCCACCATGACATGTATTCAAGTCAACACTTCAATTATGGTGGTAAAGCAGTCACGCACATAAAGATTACCAACAATGACGGAAAAACAAAGAAATGTCAAGGAAGATTGTATCACAAACAACTAATTTTGTCATGAAAGTCAAGATGGTTCATTTAGAACCCATGGGCTTGGTGCATGAGACAATGAACTTGTAGAATCCAATGCCTTTCACCTCAACCCTCACGTCATTACCAATTTAAAGCCTTATGCTTGAAATTGATAACTAACAACATTTAATAAAGGATCTTTGATCCTTATTCTTTTAGTCTATGGAGCTTGAGTCTTTTCCTGCTCACTATTGACAGAAAAGAAAATCCATCTCAAAATGGTTTATCCTTTAGTAGGAATAGCATTTGACCTTACTTAGATCATTCCTTTTAAAGAGTTTATTACTCCTGTGATGTCAGGGTAGTCCTTACATTCCCTTTTGTAGAACCTCTCACCCTTGTCTCATTTGGGTTTAGAGTGTAGAGAACGTGCTACCTCTACAGTATATGCTAGCCCAAATGGTTTGCATACTTCCTGACATCCATATTCAAGCTCCAAGTACTTTGATACATCATTGAAAAAGTAACAAAGTTTTTATTTTGGTTTAACCTGACTTTCATGTGCTCCCATCAGGAAATGAGCGCCCTTATGAACAATTTGCACTCATTGTTCATTTGACAATATACAATCAACTTCCTTCAATCTCCTTGTCTTGTTGGTTATCTAATGTAGATGTTGTCTCATAAAAGGCGCTAAACCTTAAGTTATATGTGTCAAACTTAATTGACAACCTTTTTCACCTTGTGTAATGGAAGTTTTGCGGAAAAAAAAATTTCCTTTTACACAATTCACATGGCTCTCTGTTGTTGGATTTCTATCATGCTTGCACTTTATAGGGTAATTTGTGACACACTATTCCCTTTTCGAGTCATGTAGGTCTCATGTCCTCTCATAAGCTTAGTCAAGATGACTCTCAACTTTAACTACATCATGACTCTTAGTCAATGATATGACAACATCTTCTATTTAATCGTATGAGACCTTTCAATATCAGATATCACATTTGTCCCCATTAAATTTATTGTTGTGTTGTTGTTCTTGGCAGCCTTTCTTGGCTTAATTACTTCAAATCATCCCACTAATCTGGCTATTCACAATCTGATTTGATCCAAGAACTTATTTGTAGCACATTGAAGTATACAATGTCATGCACTTGTATTATTCTTGACTAAAAAAATAATAATACTATTGGGTCTATGATCAGGAGAATACGTTTAAACCTCCCATCACACAGATTCCAGTAATAATATTATCATCTATCAAAAAATTTTATACAAGCACTTCTACAATATGCTCAGTTTTATCTCTCAGAAAACTTCTTTTCTGAAAGCTCCCACTTAGACAAAGCATATGAAACTCCAAGAAGACTTATTTTCTAAGAGCTCCTACTTAGATAGAGCATATAACACTCTTAGAAGACACATTTTTCCAAGAGCTCCCACTTAGATAGAGTATTTGACATTGGCTCACACTTAGATAAAGCATATGAAACTCCAAGAAAACTTATTTTCTAAGAGCTCCCACTTTGATAGAGCATATAACACTCTTAGAAGACACATTTTCCAAGAGCTCCCACTCAGACGGAGCATTTGACATTTTGCTGACACTCAAAAAGTGTACTTGACATTTACTTCTTCATGTCTCTCCTTACACTATTTTCATAATGTCTTATTAACTTCTTATTTGAGTAACTTAAGAGTTTTCTTGATTTCTACTATGTTCCTATTATTTTGTGAAGTTAATTTTAGCTGAATATAACATCAAAAATGGAAGGGTGAAGTCTCTCTACTTTCCCAAACCAAATTTGATAGGTTCACAGTAACCGTTATTCAGCAAGGCTTTAGGAATCTCATATTCCTAAGTGACATGATAGAAGTTACGCTATGTTGCTTTAGTGATTTCTAAGAGGTTCTCTATTTTCTCAAAGAAATATTCCAAATGTTTTATGCAATTTATATATATGTTTCTTCACAGAAACATTTAGTCTTTGCTCTTAAGTCTTTTATTGATTCAATCAATGGTAGTTGGACTAGGCTTAGGATTCTATTTTCTCCTAAGGTAGGCTTTCAAGTCATACTTGAGGTGTATTTTATTCCTGAATTTCACCATGATCCGGAGTTAAGATGTGGAAATTTCTCCATTTGAAATTTCCTCTTGCATTGATCTGATATTATTTCTTTAATATCTGATCTTCATTTTTAACCTCCCTGAGGTTTATCCAGATCCAAATCCTAAACTTTAGGATTTTGGTTATTCAGGTTCCTCCTCTAGTGCATCATCAATATTTTCTTCCTATTACACCTCTTATTTCATTTCAAGTTCGAATGAACTTTACTCTGAATTATCTCTTTCTTAATCCTGTTAAGGATATTCTCTTTCTAGGTTTTATTTGAGTCTCATACTCTAATACACAAATCCCTACTTCATTCATCACTTAGAGGCTCACATTTCTCTAAGTAATTTAGGTTTGGATCAACATTCAGAGGCAATAACCAATAACTTATTCCTTTTCTGACTTACCACTTTGTAAATCATACTTAGGATTAAGTTTCTCTATTTGAGTGTCATCCAAAAAGAGTGAAATTCTTTTGGTTTTGTGCTTTTAGAACTCTCTAGGTTCATATTTGACACAACTAAAATTTTTATGAATTATTATAAATATTTTAGGATTTTTAAACTAATAAAAATCACAAAAATGGCACACAAAAAAACCTCTATACTGATCCAAAAAAAATGCCTCAAAACTAGACAAATAATATGTCTAAATGTAGGTCTTGAATTTAGGGATTTTTTGAAACAAACCGCGTCTCAATCGGAGCTAAAATGCCCCTTCAAATATCCCTAGTAGAAGTAGAGAAAGAAAAAAAAATTCTGGAAATTTTTTTTTTTAAAATAAATGTAAGGACGTGGGCCCACTGTTTGGGCCCATATACTAAGTCCAGACAGCCTTTTCTGCTATGGGCTCAGCACTTCAAGTCCAAAACGTTTCTGTACAATTTTTTTTTTTTTTAAATCTTATGTTGGACTTTGGGCCGATCACTTAAGCCCAATAACATTTCTCTCTCTGTTTTTTTTTTTTTGAAGTTCTTGGGCTCAGACATAGAAGCCCATACGTTTTATTATATTTTTTTAAATGATGAATGACGTCATCATGACGTCATGTCATCTTCTTCCTCCAGCCGGGTCAACCCTGACCCGGCCGGCCGGAAGGGTCGGGTCCGCCGGACCCGACTTTTCTCCACCCCGTAACTTTGCCGTCCGGTGTCCGTTTTTCGCGTTCTAGTAGTCAATTTTCATCGTTTTTCCGTGCTCTACACAATGGGATAATTTTTATGGCCTAAATCTTATGATTTCAGGAGACCCAATTTCGTTTTCTAATCTTAATGATTTGGGTACTCTCATGTAAATTAATTTTTCTTGGTTTTCTTTTGTTCATCTCTTGTGTAGTTTTTCTGCACTTTCTAAACACATGAATATTCATCCAGAACCGAAAAAAAAATATAGAAACAAAGAAACCTATTTCCAGAAACATATATATACGCACACCGCACACATAGGTAAAAATATATAAATTCATATATGTCCACACATACGCACACCACATGCACACACAGCACATGTATTTCCAGAACCGAAAAGAAAAACACAGATACATATGAGTCATATCCGAAAAAATCACAGATGCATATGTCTTCGGTTGGTTAAATAATGATAAAAACAAACTAATATATCAAGATTTGCTGAATTGATAAAGCAAATCATCATCAGATTTAGATCAAATGTAAACGATAAATCTCAAATTTTGCAGCGGAAATCAAAAACTCATGTTTGATCAGAGAAGAAAAATAAATAACAGAATAATCATATTCCACACAGCAATATAGAAACCTAATGCTCTGATGCCACTGTAGGTTTTCGGGCGTACCTGGAATCCGGTAGACTCGCTTGGTACCCACACGGAATCGGAGCACCGATTTGGACCCCGATTACGAAATACGGCAGATGCACCATTGATAAGGAGAGAAAAGAGAGGAAGACAGAAAGTTTTCTTTTTCTACGTAAAAGGATATCTTTCTTCCCACAAACCCTTTATTTATAAACAATATACAGAGAGACATATCCCTTCTGATAAGTCATATAATTTGAATTTCAAATTAATAAAGGGAAAATTACTCAATTTATCCCATATCTCTCATTAATTATATGTTAGCCCCAATTCTCATTGGGCTTTACATATAAGCCCTAATTCTCATTAGGCTTAGGCCCTAACCCACCAAGGGTGGATTAGGTGTATTCCTACAGTATCAAGAGGTAATAGTATTTGTAAAAGTATAAATTGGGGACCTCTTACATCCTGCCAGAACTCGAGGATCACCACCCAAAGGATAAAAATCTACACCAGCTGACTTAACAAATGTGTTGAAGTTAGCATGAGTTGCCAACCTCACACGATGACCATAATCCTGAAAGTGGAAATTAGATCATCTTTACAATTAAGTAAGAATAAATTCAACCAAGCAAACGTTGATATGTAGAATCCATGACTAAATGGAAAATCAAGCACTGGCATGCTCTTCGATAGATCAGTGGCACAACTTTTATGACAATGATCATAGATGTTGCTTCTCTAAAAATGATGTGCTCATGAAATTAATGAATCAGAAACATGCATATTATGCTATGCTGTTGAGGCAGAAGCAATCATGCCATTGGCATTTGAAAGAAAAGGGATGTAGATATGATATGTCATGGATGATTAATATGGGAGAATCACTATGAGGTTCCAATGAAGGGATTTAATTACCAAAAAGTCCGAATGACAAGTGAGCAGCATAAACCTCTTGTCATTTCCTGTAATAGAACTTGTTATTGTGTGCTACTCAATTGTTATGAGACTTAATTAAGCCCCTTCCTAGGGACTTTATAGTAACTCCCCCTAATTAATACAAGCATCAGTCATCTATGCCATAAAACACGCAAGCACTAACCAAAATCCCTATGATTTGACAATGCAATCCTTATTTGCAACCTGATTAATCAGATGAAAGTATTTAAAACATGCCTGAAGCCTCTTTGCAATGGCCAAAAAAGGCTGTACATCCCCTCTAGTTCCAACCACAAGTATGGCAATTTGTAATCTTGGAACTGATTTATTGGATTCAGAAATAAAACTTCCACTCGTCGTTGACTCTTCAAAAGATTGAAGCTCGAACAAATCTGAAGCAACAGGCAAAGTGCTTCCAAGATCGAATTCAACAGTCCCATCTTTTTGTATCTTCACCAGTTCCACGATCAATTTTTGCTGAGAAGCAGAACAAGAAAATGTTGTGACCAACCTAGTAACATTAAAATTCTAAAGCATGACCAAAAACTTCAGACCTCAAAAGATAAAGCATGACTAAAAGATTCAACTGCTCTGCCAAAAGGCAAGTAGATACATAAAACTATTTCTGCCAAATAAATAAATACAAAAGTGGAACTATTATAAGAACATTGAAACAAATACTAAGGTCTAATTTCAGTTATAACTTACTCAAATTAGAGTAAGAACACTGGCACAAGTTTGATATTCAACATCATGTGCGTGTAATGACATCAGTAACAACCTTCTCACGTTCTGACAACCTGTCTAACATTAGATCCTTCCTAGGAGGCTCCCTCTTTTCTGTCACAGATCTAGTAAGCACAGCTTCATCTTCAGCAAGAAGCCTGCTCCTCTCGGTTCCAGCTGGTGCCGAGATGCAGTGGTCCAAACCTTCAAATTACAATAAAAATCTTATAATACAATCACATTATAAACCATTGTCTAATGTATTTCAAAATGGCAACTAGAGACAACAAAACCAACAGCTTTCACTCCAGTAACACCGGGGAGCAGACATCAGACTCATTTGTTTAGATTAAAATGAATGAGGTTGAGGTCCAAAAAGTATAATGGAGAATAAGAATAATGTAAAACTAATTTGTAAGCTTCTTCATCTTTGTGTTTTTTTTGGGAGACTTACCCCGAGATGAAGGACGACCTTCCGATGACTTCTGACCCAAAGCTGCCTTGGAATACTCTACCTTCTTAGACGAAGATGAAGATGAAGTTGAAGCAAATGTTTCCTCGTAAGACATTTTCCTGATATGTTCCTTCTTTTGTTGTGTGACAATTCTCTCTTATAAATCCTTTGGGCAAATCCCCAGAATCTCCAACTTCCTCAATTCGTCATATTGCTTTCAAGTTTGAAAATTTTCTAATACATGAACAAATCCTGAGTATTTAACTACAGTACCAGCTCAAAAACCTCAACTTTACCGCATAATTAGCATTCAAACCCACCGAGACAGCCTGGTCGGAAGGACTTCACCACTTCGGATTGTCCTAATATGTGAGTACCTTAAACTCTGCTCACATGCTCAAGCATTCATAGGCACGTGACATGCTAGCCAAAGTCCTAAACATGGAACATGATGATTGACTAATTTGGCTCATCCAACAGTCATTCAAACATGAAGAAAGTTTGTTGAGCTAAAAAAGTTAAAAACGTGGCTTTGATTAAAGCACGATCCAGTTTAATATTGGAGCAGCACTAAAGTATTAGTCTTTCAGGTTTCAAGTAAAGCATAGAAATCCCAGAAAGACAGAGGAGAGAAAGGCACCAGAAATTGCGCAGAGGATGCAGAAATGACATGAGATCACCTTATTTTCGATTCATACCAATCATGGTGTGTTGTTATATATTCATATATGAAAAAGATGGAAATCAAACAGAAATTTTTATGGGGAAAATTGAATTGGGTTTGGGGAGGCAGGCAGCTTTACACAAGGAAAGAAGCTCCTCGCCGTCTGAAGTGAAGCTTGTAAGTTGACAAAAACTTCTCATGACCCGAAAAAACATCGCAACATATTAAATACACCCTCAAAAAGCTTACTCTATCGCGTAAAGGGTGCGTTGAACAACAACAAAACGTTAAAGTCTAGATGTCATTTTTCATATTTCAACTCTTTTATTCGGAGTGTGGAAGAATACTAGAAATTTTATTATTTATGAAAGTTCGAATCTTGGCACGATAAAATCTCGCAAAGTACTTCTCGCTCTCTAGAACAAAAAATTTGAATGGTTTTGTTCCTTTTTATAAAAATCTGTCACAATTTATCAAAATATTTAATAAGTTTTTCCCTATTTTACCCATAATTATTCTCTCTATTCACATTCTCTTTCATACTCATTTATAACACTATTATCACATTTCTTTCTCTTACATAAATAAGGGTAAACTTGAGAAAATAAAATTATTTCACACATTTATTTCTCTTAATCAATTCCTTAATCTGTATAATTTTACTTCTTTAATTCTTATAATAAGTGACGAAGAGAGTATTTATTTAGGGAGCTTACGGTGAAAAATACAAGACGGGTCATGTTGGAGAATACTGAAATGATTTCCATGTAATTGTAACAGGTATGATTGGGAGAGAATAGCAATATGAAAATGCGATTTTTTTTTTTTTGGTTCTATAAGATTGTCCCTCAATTTTTTCTTTTTTAAAGAAAAAAACCATTGGCCACCGGAGCTCCATACACAAGGTAGCTGTCTTTTGGGCCAAAACGTTTGGTGGCCGTTAAGCCACCAAACCTTTGATAATACTTAATAAATCATAGGAAAAAGATTGTAGCTGGCAACTGTAATGTTTTAATAGTTAATTAGTATTGTCACGTGAATGAGAACATTAAATTATGTCTCTTATCTTTAATACAAGATGTATTTATCTAATATAAATACATTAAGGAAGCTAAATAAGTAAATTAACCATAACATATATGTCATGATGCAAATACTTATATATAATATCAAATATATGTCAATATATAGATTAAGCAAGTTATTTTTAAAATATGATAAATACAAGGGATATAATAACAAATCTATATGAGAATGAAATCTATTTTCCAAAAAGGTCTTACATTTTCGATGTGAAGAATATATTTTTGAAGTTTTATGTAAAACATAAAACATCTATGTGTACTCCCTCTTTGAAAAGCACCATGCTACTCCATGTAGAGCTCCACGGCCCGCTCTCCAAGAAGATTACACCCAATGGGGTAGTGGAAGCTATCCCTAGGTAAAGTGACCTAAATGCAATTGATATCCTAGTAACTATTTAAAACTTGATGGATGGGTAAAAGAAAACATTGTATTTGGGCTTTTTGTATGGGAATTGGTAAAAAGGAAAATTGTGTTCACAAAAACATCTGAGATTGGACTAAAACGATAGATTTGGATCATCCTTGATAAATGGAGGTTTAAACAAGCATTACTTCAAAACATTTTTTGGGAAATTTCTTTTGGTTATTTTAAAAGATCCTTAGAGGAATCCATCTAGATTAGGCTTAGATTGATTGAATTAATACCAGAATCCTGTTTACTAATCCCTCCAACTCCAAATTGATTAAGTTCAATAATCGAATTGAATTTGTTGCAAAGAGCTCCTAATCTAACAACCGGAATCCCGAATTGTCTCTTAATTAATCCTAGGGTTTTAATTCATTATTGGAATTCCACATAATAAACCAAGTTTCTATGATTGAAATCCAATGCTACTCATGCAATTTAACAAATTCAAGAGCTAATCCTCAATTATAATTAATTAATAACATGACCCACAACATAAGAATCCTCAAATAACAAATAATATTAACCAAAACATCAATTCAAAATGATGAATCCATACATTAAAACAAAGTTCAAGTCAATGAAGAGCAATTGTCAAACATACACAAATGAAAACTACGCTACAAATGTTTCTACCACTCTAACAAAAGATAATAATGAAGAACATCCAAATGCATAGACAAAATCCTAGAATTATGTCAAAACAAGAGGAAGAGAGAGTGGGAGAACAAGAACTCCCCTAATGAAGTTCCAAGTTCATGCTAATCGCATTCATCATCAAGGATAATGACTCCTTAATTGCTACCTTCCATGTAAAAGTCACCAACAAAAGGCATGAGAGTGGGTGTCATGGGAGATTTGGAGTGAAGGATGAGAGAATGAGAGGCTAGGTTGAGAGAGAATGGAGTAGATAAAGAGATTCAGGTTCCAAATATGTGGAAAATGACTTAGAAAGTTACCCTAATAGCTCATAAGTTGAGTTAAACGAGTGGGTATTTGAATTGGATCCTGGTCAGCCCAAAATTCGTGTCTGAAATTCTGCAGATTTTGAGTTCGTTGTGGGCACCCACAGCAGACGTGGCTTTTTTTGGCTGTTCACTGTGACGGCTATCACACGACATAAGGGAGATGAGGCTTCTATGCGTACGGTCACCGGCAAACGTACAAAATTTTCTCCTCTGATATTGGCTTCTTTTCATCCAAGATCCTTCTCTTTTGGTCCTCAAGCGACCCTACAAGCAAAATCACACTGAACAAAGATCAAACAGCCCTAAAAATTAATTAATACAAATTAATCTCAAATTATGGCGAATTAAACCTATTTTCATGCTAATTTCACATAAGGATCTAAGATACTCCCTCCGTCCTTTATGAAAAGAGCCAAAGAAATAAAATCACACATATTAAGGAAGTGATTGAGAGAGATAAATATGTCTGAAATAATTTTGTTTTATCAAATTTGCCCTTATTTATGATTAAGTATATAAGAGAGAGAAATATGATAATAGTGTTATAAATGAGTGTGAAAGAGAATGTGAATAGAGAGAATACTGATGGGTAAAGTGAGAAAAAGCTTACTAAATGCTTTGACAAATTTGGTCAGGCTCTTATAAAAAGGGACAAAACCATTCAAATTTTTTGCTCTTATATATAAGGACGGGGGAGTGTATATTAAGCACTTATGGATGAATATTGCATTTTAAATATGTTAACAGCATCAATTTAGCATATAAAAACACTACAAATCTAAAGATTTGTCACTCTTTGTCTTTAACTCCTTATTATAAAAGCGCCCATCTAAGTAAAAATTCTTGATATTCTTGTCCGCCGAAGCCGCAAGTGTACGGGTAGCATCAAGTAATAAAGTGATGAGTAGAGTATCGTTCCCACGAGGATTTGGTTCCAAAACCCGGTCAAATAGTTGATTGTCACACTCTCGCCTAAGGTGAGTGATACAAATGCTGATATTGAAGATTTATTATGAAAATAATCTTATCCTAAATGAAACAAAATTATAAACAAATGATTCTTCAATTTCAATGATAAATTGGGTCCTAAGATTGTATGTCCCCCTTGTACTTCCTAAAACTCAATTAACCTCCTCTCAAAGCTGCTCTCAATGAAACCATGTGCTAATATATGATTCATAGAGTACTTGTACAAGCGCTCTCGGGTCAAGAACAAATGTTTGATCTTGTTAATTACACAATCTCTTGTTATAATTAATAAGATCCAATTTTCAAGCTCCAATCCTAATGTGATTATGCAAGGTTAGTAAGTATATCTCTACCTTACCAACTAAACCATCCATTCATCATGCAAACTTCAAGTCCTTACACTATTTTACCCAAGTTCTACACTCAATCTAACCCTCTCAAGCATCAATAAAGTGAATCCAACATCTAAATGGTGATCAATCACTTAGAAGCATTAGGAGAAGAGTAAAATAAACACATACATCTCATTAATCACAAAATAAGAGGAGGAATCAAGAGTTAATCCATACATGGGTTCAAAATAATCTTAGAATCAAAGTATTTAGCTACTCAAGTTTAATAACTCCATGGGAGCATATATATACACCATCACAAAAATAGAACAAGAGAAGAGAATGAAGATGGAGAAGATAAACCAAGAGGAGAAGCCCATGTAAATGGCAAAACGCACAAGAGGGGGGGGTGAATTGTGCTTTTCAAAAATTAGACTAGAAATACAAAGACAATCCTTTATACTGGTTCGGCCAAACTTTGCCTACGTCCAGTTCTCCAACTCCTCGTTGGGTTCCACTAATCACAGGTTTTACAAACCAGATTCGCATGTCAACCTTTACAAGACAGAGTTTTAGAAACCTCTAAACACTCCCCCTTACAAGTTGTAAGAATACAACCCTGTTCTAAAGTCCCAGACTTAAGAACAGCCTCAGACAGTAGAGGATTTCAATAAATGAGTTCACTAAATGAACAGATTTTGTTAATCACTGAAGTACAAATGAACTCTCTAAGAGTATTAAAGCTTTGAGCTGAAGGTAGGTAAAGATAATGAATGAATGTTCACGATTTTTGTTCGCTTCTTCATAAATGCTCAAGCTTTGGCTTTTATATGTCATCTTTGTCTTCCTTGAAGCTTTCAGTTTTGAGTCCGTTTGAATATTGTCGTTGGAAGCTCCTAACCGTTGGCATTTAATGCTGATCTTAGTCATCTATCTTCTCTTTTTTCATTTAATTCTTGCAGAAGATGAGCTATGAGAGATATGTTGTGTTTACCAACTACCTGCAACATTGTACTTGTGTAGCAGCTTTTTCAGTAGCGCTAGCATCTCATGCTATCGCTAGCTTCATAGAGTGAGTCCTGCACTTAGCTTGTTAGCTAAACAAGTATTCATGTGAAGCACAGTAGGTGTTATCGCTAATAGGATTCATTAGCTCAGTGTATACAGATAATATATCAGCTATCAGAATGACCAAGATATTTCAGCAAGTGATTTCATTATCGATAGCTCAACTCATTATCGCTAGCAGCTATGTTATGAATAGGTAGTTATTAGCTCTACATAGCAATTTATCTGAATGTCTAAGTGTTCTTCTTTCGCTAGCTATTTGTGATATTGCTAGAGTCTATGTTAGCGCTAGTGTATTTCATTTGCTCAAGCTTTGCTTATTAGTCATCTGCTATCGATAACTCTCCATGTTATCGCTAGTGTTTATGCCTTAACTTCTTCCTGCTGTTCCTTATGAGGTCTTAGCGATAGAGTCATTTTTCTTTCAGTTTATTTGCCAAGACTTCATTAGCTAGTTTTATCATTGTTTCTTCATTTACTAGCTATAGTCTTTTAATCTAGCGATAGATTATCTGTTATCTATAGGACTTGTCCAACGTTTCAGATACCTTATACTTTTCCTCAGTCATATACATAGATTCTTATATCAATTCTTTTCAGACTAAGTTTTATGCTATCTGTTCATTTTACTTATGTTATCTATAGTGTCCAATCTTCATTAAAACTTAAGATTTCTAACATTCTCCCCCTTTTTGATGATGACAAAACATAAGTAATAAACACACAAGTCAGATAAGCTATGTTCAAAATATGTAAACAATTTTGCATTAATCAGAATCTGACAATGTAACTCCACACAAAGGAAATACATCAGTTTTGGCCATATAATATGCATATGCAGCATGATTTTCAAAAACTAATGCACCCTCATTGTTAAAAGTATCTCCAGAGGGATTGGCCATGAGTTCTTCATCTAGGTAGTCAGAGATGGAGGAATCTGAGTAGAAGAATCTGTCTTGATGAAGTTTTTCCAGCTTGGCTCGCTTAGCCTTTTCCTTCTTAATTCTTGCTATCTCAGCCTTGGTTAGCTTAGGATTTTTAGCCTTGGCTTGCTCAGGATTTTCAGCCTTGGCTTGCTCAGGATTTTTAGCCTTAGCTTGCTCAGGATTTTCAGAAGGCTCATTGATTGTCAGAGTTGAAGGTTCTGTAGCCTCAGGTACTTTAGTCTTGTGAGTATGAAATCTTCTTTTGTATTTCCATACCCTTTTTCCTCGAGCAATTTCCTTTCTCCTCCTTTCTGCAGCTATCTGAGCATCCCTCTCTATTCTTTCTCTCCTTCTTGCCTCAAAGGTGGCTTTCTTCTCAATGGCCTCCTTATGTCTTCTCATAGCCTCCTCAAGAGCTTTCTTGTTAGCAGCCTCTCTTTCAACCCTTTCTTTTTCTTCTTTTGACATTCTGCGAGGGCGAGGAGGAGCTACTTTCTTTTCTTTTAGGACTGGCTTTTTAGGAGTTACCTTTTTAGCTCGCTCATTCTTTTCCTTAGCCGCTCCTTTGGCCCCTGCTTCCTTTATGGCCTTAGCAAACTCTTCTAGAATCTCAGCACGAGCTTGCTCGATTTCTTGAGTCATCGTATGAGGAGCTGGCCTCTTAGGAGCTACCATTTTGATTCTTACAGCCTTTTCTTTGGGAGCCTCAGAAGATTGTTTTGGAAATACTTTAAATGATACTTCTTCATTGGCTTTCCTCTTGCTCCTTTCCCTTTTCTTAGCCTCAAACACTAGCAGTTTCTGAATAGAATCTTGAAGCTCATTTCCAGTGTTAGGCTTGGCTGCTGCAATTATCTCCATATTTGCTTTAGGAGGAATGACTGAGACAGGGGTAGGCTCAGTATTCAAGACACTAGGAGGGATCCCATGCTTCTGAGCAATCTGAGTTGCCTTTGCAAGAACATCCTCTTCTGAGTCTTGTGGAGGAGGAGTTACATGTTCCTCAGATGCCATGTAGCTTCTGGCTATCCCTCTAACAACTTCCTCAACTTCTTCAGCTATCATGGAGGCATCAATGTCTTTGTCTTTCTCCCCTTTTTTGTCATCATCATGGCGAGGGATAAGAGGTGGGTCAAGGGTGGGAGTGGTGAGAGGGTTTGTAGTGGTGGTAGGAGTGGGAATGCTATCGCTAATAGGATTTGGGTTGGGGAGAGTTGGTGGAGAGGTATGAGGAATGGGAGAGGTAGGAATTTGTGTGTGGGTGCTAGCGCTAGGAGATGGGTGAGCGATAGGAGATGATTGAGGTTCTGGAGGTGTGGAAACTTGGGTGGATTTTGGAGAAGGTCTGGTAGAGTGAGGGCTAGCGATAGGAGAGGGATTAGCGATAGGGGTGACTGGAGGAGTTGGGACTTTGTGTTGGGAGGTTGGAGAGAGATGAGTGTGGAGAGGGGAATTTGGTGGACTGGGAGAAGAAGAAGGAGTAAAAGAATGATTTGGGGAGTGTAGAGAAGAGTGAGAATGATGAAGTGGGGAGTGATGAGGGGATGAGATACCTTGAGAAGTGGTTGGCCTGGAGAAGCTCAAAGATTCTTCCAAATTCTTTACTTGAGCCTGAAGCTCCTGAATAGGCTTCAATAACTCAGCTTTCTGTGCCTCCAGAGCAAAACTGAATTCGGCAGAGAGCCTGAAGACTATTTCTTCAACGGCTTCCTTGGAGAACATTGAAGCTTTTGTTGCAGGAGGAGGAGGAGGTGGAGCTTTTCTGGATTGAGCTTCTATCTCTATAGATTCAGGCTGAGCAGAAGAGGCAGAGGCATGGGAAGCTTGAGATTGTGAGCTAGAAGTCCCTCTGACTGAGCCAACTGGGATCCCTATCTTTTTCAGGGTAGAGGTGGTGACTTGTTTACATTTCTTATTCTCTCTATCCCCTAAAGATTTGATGAATGAATACTCCAGCATGCAGGATACCAGCTGAGGATAAGGTAGATGAGCCTTTGCAGATTTGTCAGACAGAAATCTCAACATTTCCATAGATACCAGCTGTCTTGGATTGAGTGAGACTTTCTGAATAAGGTTGGCCAGCCATGGATTGTCAATCTTTGTGAAACTGCTGAAATTTCCTGACTTGTGAGTCATAATTCTGGTATACACATAGTACAGGATCCTGTTGATGACTGGCATGTTTGCTGGCTTGTTGGAGGTAGTCTCGTAGATCTCCGTAAGTTCTTCTTCAGAGTACTTTTCAGGCGTGTACCATTTGTTGAAGTCTTCCCCTGAGATCCCTAGAACTTTGTTGATAGCTTTCCAACCAAAGATAATACCCCTTCCTCTTATGTCAGCTTCAAAGGTGACATTCACCAACTGCCTCTTTTTATACTCAGGAATAGCCTTCAAGCTTGAATAAAAGGACCGTAGAACGTCCTCTTTGTAATCATTGTTTACCCTGAGCCAGTTCTAGTACGGGGAGCAGCCAGGCATCCAAGTCGAAACCTTGTTGCTTGAAATAGTCCAAATCTACCCATACGGCAGCTCTATCTAGGGTTCCTTTCTCAGCGAAGAAGGCGCTCGGAGCTGATAGAGGATGTGTCAGATAGGGAACGTCAGCTTGGGCTACTTTTTGACGCTTGGGGTTTCTTTCTTCAACTTCTCTAGAAAAGGAGACAGTCTTCTGTGACTTTTTGCTCGCGGATTTGGGAGATGGGTTAGCGCTAGCGCTTTTTGAAACTTGAGGAACTTTAGTTCTGACCATTTTAGGATTTTTGGAAACAGAGGGTTTTGAAAACGAATGCTTGAATGCTCAGAGAGTTTTTAGAGTAGAAGAGAAATAGATGTTTCGAGAATGAATGCAAATGCAAGAGATCCAGCTTTATAAGTTTTAGGGTTTAGGGTTTTACCATTAATGAAATACATCAGCTAACGTTTCGCATTTTGACCTGTTAAGTGACTTGCTATCGATAATATGAACTGCTATCGCTAGTAGGCATGATCCCACGCTGAGTAAGTGACTTAGGCTTATCACTTATCACTTACTCCTTCCTGCTATCGATAGTTGACTTTGCTATCGATAGTGCTCGTGACTAGCGATGGCAATCTTTGCTCTATCCTTAGCTTTGCCCTGCATATGATAACGATAGTGAACCTTACTATCGATAGGTCAGTCCTGCAAAACTTAAGATTTGGCACTCCGATGCCTAAGTTAGTGATTAATCTATACGAATAAGATGAAATTGAATTGAGAATATCTTAAAAGTATTTATAATTCGTTTGGATTTACCATTCCTAATTCTCTTTAGATAAAGATAAATTGAGCTGTCTCAAGAGGTTTGGTAAAAATATCAGCAAGTTGCAAGTTTGTTGAGATGAACTCCACCTTGACATCTTTCTTTTGAACATAATCTCTCAGAAAGTGATGTCTCACATCAATATGCTTGGTTCTGGAATGATGAACTAGATTTTTGGCCAAGCTTATTGTGCTGGTGTTGTCACAGAGAATAGGCACTTCTGGGAATTCCAAGCCCAGATCTCTAAGTTGATGCTTAAGCCACAGTACTTGAGCACAACAACTTGCTGCTGCAATATATTCAGCCTCTGTTGATGAAAGAGAGACACAATTTTGCTTCTTGCTGGCCCATGAGACTAAGCACCCTCCCAAGAATTGGCATTGACCGCTGGTGCTTTTTCTATCTGTCTTATAACCTGCATGGTCAGAGTCAGAATAGGCAAGAAGATACTCTTGAGTTCCCTTGGGATACCATAGCCCAAGCTCTTGAGTCCCTTGCAAATAATCTTAGAATCAAAGTATTTAGCTACTCAAGTTCAATAACTCCATGGGAGCATATATATACACCATCACAAAAACAGAACAAGAGAAGAGAATGAAGATGGAGAAGATAAACCAAGAGGAGAAGCCCAAATCTCTTCAAAGCTCCAAGACCTAGCTCAATCCCCACCAAGCTCCAAGCCCTAGCAGAGCAAAACACTCCCAAAATGTCCCCAAAGTCGAAGAATGTCCGCATCCCCCGAAACTCTAGCTTTTATATCACTTAAATCTGTCAAAAACGCGCAGCAGCGCAGTCTGCTCGCCGCGGCGAAGCCACAGCGAGCTACAAGTCTTTCTGCCAAGTTTGGGGGTTTGGCTCGCCGTGGGCTCGCCGAGGCGAGTTGGGACCTGTCTGTAATTTTGGAATTTCGGGGACCTGTCTGTAATTTGGGAATTTCAAGGTCATTTTCTGTAATTTTTACAATTCGTCCAGAAACTTGTATTTCCCCTTTTTTCTTGAAATTTCAGCTTCTAACCCTAATTTCTCCCATTTTCAAGTGTTCTTCTTAATCTGGGATCCCTTGGTTATTGTATCAAAATATTCCTACAAGATTTACATAAAAGAACATAAGAAACTAACTAGAATTATGAGCAAAATCTACACAAATGAAAAATGATGTGCAACCTAAATCAAATGAACATTTTCCTATCTTGACTTTCCAAAATATATCAATGATTGAATAAAACTCAAAGAAAATGTGCTGAAATTACATGAATTCCTGGGAGTTATCAGATATTCTCATGGAACACTTAGTTTTCAATGAAATTAAAGATATTTTGGATGTATACTCATGTTCAATATAACAATAAGGAATGTGGGAGAGAGTAGTTGTTCTCTTATTCACATAGGTATATTAAGATTAGTGAAATTTGTCTTAGCTAACAATTTACTCCTCTAGTCCTATTTATAAGATATTTTTAACATATTTTACATAGACTAAAGAAAATATTAAACATCATTATTTATGCTTTAAAATTAAATCATTTTCCAATTTTACTCATATTAAAGATCCATTTCTTTTCTTTTTTCTTTTTACCATAATATTAAAGATCCACTTCACATGACAATCAATTCAACCTATAATAAATGAAGGTGAAGTGATATATTCTAAAAATTTAATGACATATGTAACCAAATAAAACATTGTCTGTTCTAAATCATTGTTTAAGTAAAAAGTAAAATGATCAACATGAATATCAAATATCATCAATTTCATAAAGCAGGTGCCAGGTGGCCTTTATAATCCAACAAGAAAACTAGAAAATGCCAACCCTGGACGATGGAAATGATGACGGTGAGGGGGAGAGGATAAACCCTCCTTTCCTTGCGACCTCTATCACCCTTCTTCACCTTCCGCCGCCGCCGTTAACCAGCGCTTGCTCTCCTCTCACACGAGGTTGGTTTTCTTTCATTCCCATCTGCTGAGTTTACTAAAGGGCTTTTTGTGTTTTTGGTAATTAACTTGAGTGCGATACGAACTAGGGGATAGGTGTGTGAAGATCTCATGTCTTTCAATTGCGCGTTTCTTTTTCTAAATGTTTTTACTGGGTGCTTGGTAAAGCCATTATGTTCGAGAGTTGACAATGAAAATGGATGAAAGGAGAAGTCTTTAACTTGGCCGTGTATAGACATTATAACAGAATATGTGATGGGAGTCGATTTTCCCTATTGGTTGTACAATCGAAGGGAACGGAAATTAATAGTTGCTTGGAAAATGAAAGAAAGTAGAAGTCTTTACCTTGCCCGTGTATAAAATTTTTACTGGGTGCTCAGTAGGAACATACTTGACTGGTCTCAATCTACAATTTCTGATTGTTGTGCTTCTGTTGGTTCCTGGATCATCGAGCTTCTATGAATTCCTTCTTTTTATGTGATTTTCCTGGTTCACCTTCATGGTTCGGCTTCCTGCTTTTGTCATTGTGCCTCTTTTGGTTCCTGCCTTCCTGGTTCGTTGTACTTCTATGGATTCCTGCTTCTATGTGGTGTTCCTTGTTCGTGTTTGCCCTTTTTCTACATTTCACCTTTCGTTGTTCTGATGAACAGTCTGTGTTCTTCTAGTCTTTTCCAGGGTATTTGTCTTTGCTTTCCCCTGGTTGTATATTTCTTTTTTGTTACTTGTTTCTTTTAGGCCTGGGTCTAAAGTTGAGATTTATGTGTTAGAATTAGGATTAGCAAATTCAAAGTCTGTGGATTTTGGAGATCATGAAAATATATATTTGCAGAGGAGACTTTCATATAAATGTACATTCTCTATCCTGTATATTAAGGAAACCAATTCGATTATGAAAATACTTCATATGATGACAGCATGTTGGATTGGTTACTTGCTGATTTTTTTTTCTGTTCATACTTTGATTAACTTTTTCCTTCCCTTGTTTATTAATAAATGCCTGTTCTTGTGATGATGACTTTCAATCAGGTGTTTGATCATGGTACAAAATGGTTGCCCTATGATCCAATGTTCATCGAGGGTCTGCAGGCCCACACTACCTTTTAGGTCCGTGTTCTCTTGCAGTTCGCAAATGCCAGCCATGGCTTTTGCCTCAAGCTTCCAGTGTTTCTCGAGGCTTGATTTAGGGCATAAGTCCTGGTTGCCAAAAGGTATATGGCTTGTTTAATTTGTTTGACAACTTTAACTCTTGTTATTTAATACGATACAAACTACTGAACTCATGCAGCTCCACTGTTTTTGTTCTTAGCTTGCTATTTGGTGAGAATATTTCATTGTACTTTATTTTACATAATGATATTGGGTTTCTTCATGTGATATTTGGGGAGAAAAGAGCTCTTAATGGGCACAAATATGCAATTGACGATGTTCTAAGTCAGGCACCTGTGTACTCTAATCCAGTCTTGGTAATTATTGTGATTAATATTTTTTTATTTCACTTTAAATTCCCCTCATAGGAATGCCATCCTCAAACATTTCTGCTGCATCAAGCTTACATTTAACTGGGGATCAAAGTGTCAGTCTTCTGTTTCCCAGAATGCCCCTACCATCTAGGCAAAGACGGTTTTGCACAGTTCCTCGAGCGTCGAAGGATGTCCCACAGGGCTTTCGTTTTCCAGCCATGACAAAGAAGCCAAGATGGTGGTGGAGGACTTTAGCATGCCTCCCATACCTTATGCCTCTCCATGAGACGTGGATGTATGCTGAGACAGCATACAATCTTCACCCCTTTCTGGAAAGATTTGAATTCTTGACATACCCTTTCCTTATGGCAATCGGGAGTCTACCACCCTGGTCCCTCATGGCTTACTTTTTCATTGCATATCTTGGAGTTGTGAGGAGAAAAGAGTGGCCTCACTTCTTCAGGTTCCATGTTGTGACTGGAATGTTATTGGAGATTTCACTTCAGGTGGTAGGGACAGTGAGCCGTTGGTTGCCTCTAGCACTCTACTGGGGTAAACTAGGAATGCACTTCTGGACAGCTTTAGCTTTTGGCTTTCTGTTTACAGTGTTGGAGTGTATAAGGTGTGCTCTTTCTGGGATGTATGCCGATGTTCCTTTCATATGTGACGCCGCATATATCCAAATTCCTTATGATTAAGGAGAAGGATGTAGAAATGGTTAGCTTGGATTTTGCTGTTGTATGACAGATTTTGTTTAGCAGAACTTGTAAACTGTGTGATCTCCATAATGCAAATATTGATTTGTTTACATTGTCTGTATTTGATATTGTTACCATGGGGAAGACAGGTTTAATCATCCAACTGCCTAGACATTCTTAGCACAGCAAGACCCAGTTATGTATTGATTTACTTTTTGGAATTTAATGAGAATAGATGATAGATTTATGAAGCCATGGGTGGGTCTAGTCTAGTGACGGTGATTGTGATGGTAGGTATTATTTGAAAAAGGAAGAAGCAAAGGGAGTTTTTGAAATTATATATTCAGTGCTCTCAGACAGGTATTGTGTTTCTATTCATTATCCTCTGCAGCACCATCTTTAGGCACCCGTTGGCTTAATCAATGGAGAACGAATCCTTTTCTATGCTATTTGTGATATGAAGCATCTCTCATGCATCTGTTATCACTTCGCTCACTGTACTTGCTTCTTTTCTATTATGAACAATTTGAGATGTGCAATATCTATTATGATGGAAATCTAATTGCTTCATACTTTTGGATCAGCTTTTAAATTCTATGATATATTGACTCGCAGTAAGAAAATATTATACCATATGTTTTTAAAAATTGAAATTATTCAATATTAATTAATATGTAGTGTTAAAAATACAAGCAACTATATAGGAGCCCCCGATTTTCTGTTTTGATTTAATACGGCGAGACTTTTTTTTTTTTTTTTGGGGGGGGGGGGGGGGGGAGGGGGTGGTCTGTTTGGGATATACTCCCTAATCTGCTCATTGTTTCTGATTTTCAGGCTTTATGCTTGCCTTGTTATACAGGAAAAAAAAAATGCAACCGACAAATGTTTCATGCCAGAATTTTGCTATTTGTATGATAGAACTGAATACAAATTTTAAAGAGTACAGCCCTTACCATTATACAATTTATCACCTTATATGATATTTATACTACTCTAGTTCTTAATATAACATATAATGGTTTGTAGTGCCAAAATCGGCTGCAAGATTAATGTAGTAATTAAAACCAAACCACTAAGCCAAGGATAACAGTACTGAAATGGCTAGTTTGACACATGCGATGATTTTCCTTAGGGATTTGGAGATCATGGTCGGCAAATCATTTCACACAATTTGTTTTCAACAAACGTGGTTGCAAATCGCAGCCCAACAATTCCTACCCTTTTTTGTTAGGCACGAATATTTTTCTGATAGATACAATCATGTTTGAAGCATTGTTAAGCACTAAACATTGACATATTTTTGTAGCGGGATTCAAGCATTTACCATGTTGTAAGGAGTGAGAGGTACTATGAACAAGAAGGTTGTTATTCACATCAAACCCCACATCTTCTTTAAAGGTGGAAAATTGGCTAGCCTAGTAGCCTTACACGAGCTCAGGTTTATAAGATCTATTCCTAAACGCCCAATTACTCTAAAATCCAGTTTTTTTTTTTTTTTAAATGCTGAACCCTCACCTCAATTTAAACATGATGGCTCGACATGCTTGGTGACTTGGTCCACTTTTTTCAGTTATAACATTCCCACATTAAAATGTGGTGTACATAGAAAAGACTTCATTGGGAGAGGTAAATTCCCCTTTGGTGATCTTAAGATCTCAGACGGATTAGGTTTCAACTATTGCAGGGACACCTTCGGAAATTCCACCTAAAAATAAAAGTTGTGGATTCTGTACCTTGTTCCATGAAAGGAATAAAATTTGTGCGAGGTGAGTGATAAGAGTGTAGAGTGTAGACCCCCCCAGCCCCATGATTGAAATGGCTTCCAGGTTGAGGGTAAAAGTAAAGTAAAACTTGGAAGATTCTCTTATATATAATTTGACTGCCTTTCACTGTGGGAGAAGGTAGAGTCAGTGCAGGACATGCATGATGAGGCCATGAATTGCGCTTGTTCAGTCTCTTTTTCCTCAAAAGCCTCACTTCTTCTTCTTCTTAATTCTGCTATTTTTTTACCACCCACTCACACATTCCCAACAGTCACCTTTTCCTGTTTTGCCACCCCACCATTACTCTCTAAACCCTAATTCTCACCTCTACCCCCACAACCACAACAATGTCTCTCTCAGAACCCATTTTCTTCTTCTTCTTCTTCTTCTTCTTCTCCCTTCTTCCTTCTATCTTCCATTCTTCTCATTCCTCACCAATTCCAGTGGATGAAGCCTCCCTGTGGAATAACCCCACTCTTTACACCGGAGATTCCATTGGTGAGTACACTCAATTAAAAATGCAAAATCTTCATCCCTAAATTGAACACTACTACGACTACTATGCTTTTTATTCTCTTCTTTCTCTAATGTCTCTGTGTGTGTGTGTGTGTGTGTGTGTTTTGATCTTGCTCTCAGCACTGCCGCCGCAAGAATGGGCAATGTCGCCGGAAATATCTCCGGCCCCTTCCTCCGGCGAGGATGTGTCGCCGGCGAGTACGTTTTCATGGCCGTTCCAGCCGGAATCGGCGGGAAAAGGAGGGATGGCGTTGATTAACAGCAACCCTGCGGCTTCTGTGCCGGCCGCCGGAGTAGACTCCGCCACCATAAGGCCCACGCCTAACTCCGCCGATCAACCAACTGTCAGTCTCTTTCTTCTCTTCCTCTTTATCCTTCGATTTTAATGTATATATTTATGCATTTCCTAATCATACTCATAATCACACCATAATTGTGTATAATCATGATGCAATCATTATGAAAATACAGTTAGTAATACCGATAAAATAACAGAATACTAGTATGTATTACTATTAGCCTTGCTTTAACAAAACAAATTATACTTTTCCCCCTTCTCCCCAAGACAATGAAAATGAAAAAGCAGAAAATTTTAGGTGAATATTCATTTGTGCTCCTAGCTTAAAACAAATTTAGCTTCCTCATAAATTTATTTTTTTGCAACCTGTGAAAAGAAAACATAAAAGGGAGGAGATAAAAAAATTTTATCTACCAAATAATTTTTTTAGGATACCCAATCAATCATATTCAGATCTTCACGTCAGATATTACGTTCTGATGTCTTTATTTATAATGGGTGAGGACATAAATGTGTGCCAGAATTAGGCCTGAATTTCTAATGAAAAAGTTACACTTACATGGATTTTTTTCTCTGTGTGTGGCTATTATAAATTTTACATTTCTACGTCTAAAAGGGGTTTCAAATGCAAATAATTATGACGGTGTAGCTTTTTGCCGCACATTTATTTTATCTAAACTCAATCCGTTCACCGCAAAATGCAAGTCTTTATACTTGAAAGTATGTATCTTAAAATATAAGCTTTATTTTAGATTTGTCTTAGTATTAATTGTATTTTTTCCAATTTCACAAATTGTTTATCATTTCCTCATGCATTCTCTTTTATCTTTATTATAGTATCTTGTTTGTCGTATTCTCTCTCATCTTTTTTTTTCATGCATTCTCTTTCATATTTATTAAGAATAATATGATTGGAAAATAAGTCATATTTCTAATATAATCATTGCTTTAATCCAATTTTAGTAGTTTTTTCTTGATTAACGTAAGTTAGTTATTTGAAGCCTATATTTTGGGATGAAGGGAGGAGTAAATACATTGATGAAGTAAATCAATAAGGGAGGCAAATTTTGAAAGAAATGTTATATGTTACATAGAATTAATAAGCCACTTTTGTGAAGAATTTTGATGGCTTACTGATGGGAGGCTTGTGTTCCTTGCATTTGCAGGTGAAGATTGAAATCCTTCCTTTTCATGTTGCTTTCCACTCCATGGCTTTCCTGATCCCCTTGCTTCTGTAAATCCCACTGATTACCCAAAAACTTCTCATGAAGATGTCATTGTAATATTAACACTTGTTCCAGTCATTTATAATTTTTTTCCCTTGCATGAAAGATTCGACTACAATATGTATGCAAGAATTAATCCCTCTAGCGCTATCTCTTCCCCTTAACACAACAAGAGTTAAAGAACTAATTTGCATATATTAATGAAAATAATAAGTTAGTCACTTGTAACAAATGAATATGAATTTCATCAAAATACCATATTTAATGAAGTGTGTTGAACTAACCCACGTGCAGTTAATAGGAATATTTTGGAGTCAAGAGTTATAGATTAAGGAGCTAAAATAAAATGAAATCTTGTATTTATAACTCAAACCTCTCGTCTAACATTTACATTAAGGACTAAGTATTTTTATTACACAACAGGTAAAAAAATCACAAACAAATCAATTGGGGACTATAGGAATTAATGGAAACCATTGGGCTCACAGATTAGTGTTCCTAAAGTAGATTAGGCTGACCCAAGCCCAATATAGATAAACCCTAACACATTAAATCGCCATTTTCATCAGCCAACAATTACCATCAATTACTCCCTAAAAATGTCCAAGTCTCTAAAACATAACATGAGGTTTTTTCAGATTACTCCTCTGGTCTTATTTATATGGCAGAGAGATAATATTTTATTTGGTCCTATTTATAAGACATGCCATTTAATTTTGTGTGTGAATGTACAACTTTATCCTTAATTCATTATGTGTTTGACTTTATTCTCATGTGCTGAAGTAGATATTAAATAGGAGTAAAGTTGGAAAATTGTCAGGTTTCAAGATAGAATTAATGTTTGTGTGAAACATGTTGGAAATCCTTATAAATATGATCATATGAGTACTCTACATTTGGGGTGCTCTGTTCCTTGGGGAAAAAATGAAATATTGACGGTGGATTCAACCAATTCTAATGCATATGTATGTATTGAGTATTCACACGACATCCATACGTATCACTACAAGTAAACTCAAACCACATAACCTATATATATATATATATATAATATTGATTTTGTGCCATTGTTTATGTATGTTCATGTTTATTAGCAATATTAATAGAAGTTTACATGCATTAATCTTCGTTGTCATAAGAAAAAAATTAGTCATAAAAAACTCTCTTACCCCGCCGCCCATAATGTTAAATCTTTAAAACAAGTTTAATTGGCTGCTTTCCCTTTGTGGAAGACTTCTTCCGAAGCGCTTGAATTAACTTAACTGTAAGTTGTTCCAGTTAAATTAACATACATATTTGGCAAATCATTTGCATAATTCCACTCATGATTTTCAGCTTATCATGTATATTAACAAACCAAGTCAAGCATAACGATTCCTCCAAAATCTAGGTTTAACTTCGGTCATACAGCAAAATGCGCATCATTACATTAAAAGTTGCACCAAAATGCCCAAAACTCACAATGATTCTGGACTTGACTAATATTTAACAGATTTAACAAAATTTTCACATGGTATGCACCTTCAGCCCCATTTCCAAAATGTTAAATCTTTAAAACAAGTTTAATTAACAAAAGGGTCAATGAAAAATAAATCTATTAACCACCAAACTTTTGAATTAACTAACCATAAGTTGTTTTAGTTTAATTTGTGGTCCAATGTTCGAACTCTGGACATACAACAACGATAATTTCGTGGAATTAGTGAGCTACTCCTTTTGTAAGCCTATATTCCTAAAGATCGGAACGTGGATTGCTAATAACTCCAAATTCCAATTGATATCTAAAAAAAAATTAAGTATGTTAAATAACAAAAGCTAAAGTATACTTTTGGTCCTTTATGTTTGTGTCAAGTTTTAATTTAGTCATTTATGTTTGAAAAGTATACTTTTGGTCCTTTATATTTGCATCAAGTTTTATTTTAGTCTTTTATGTTTGAAAAGTACACTTTTAGTCCTTTTTGTCTAACACCGTTAGTTTTATTTAACTGAAAATGCTGACTCATCAAATCTATAAGGTAATTTTATAATTAATCGTGGACAAAAAATACTTAAATTTAAATTTTTTTAGTATAATCATTCTTATATTTAAAAAATTAGTCATTTTTATCTACATTTAGTTATATAATCACCTTTTAGATTTGATGAGTCAGCATTTTCTATTAAATGGATCTAACGGTGTTAGTAAAAAAGGACTAAATGTGTACTTTTAAAACATAAAAGAGTAAAATAAAACTTGATATAAATATAAAGGATGGAAATTATACTTTTCAAATATAAAAGATTAAATTAAGATTTAATATAAATATAAAAGACTAAAAGTATATTTTCAAAAAAAAAAAAAATAAGAGATGAAATGAGAAGCTGAAAATCACAACAATCACAACAACGACGAGTGGATAATGAAAAGAGATATAGGTAAGGTCACTGAGGGTACTGTGGAGAGCGCATCGTCAAAACGAGAATACTGACTATATATTCAGTTTGGGCGATTTATAGAGGGAAAGCCATCCCTCCCTCGTAGGGCTTCAGATTCACCACATCATGCTTTGCTAGCAGCCTCGCCTCCCTCTTCTTCTTCTTCTTCTTCTTCCTCCGTCTCCCGCAGTCACTCTCTCTCAGGCAAATTCTTTCTCCCTCTCTGTTTCACTTTTTCAATTCTAATCAATGTGATTGTGCTCTGCGTCTGCTTTCTGCCAGATATCGGGTTTTAGAGATGTAAAAATTGGAAATTGGAGCTACCCTTTTTCTCTTTGCTCTTTCTCCCTATTGCTTACCATTCTTTATCCTATTTAGTCCAGATTCAGGATTTTTAATTGATGTTTCAATCTTGGGGCCTGTTAGATTCATTGCAAGATTCCCAGTTCTTTTTTGTTTATTCTGTGAAAGCCCACACAATTTATTTACTCCTGTTATGTTTAGTGCAATCTTGTTTCCAAAAGAATTTGAATCGGAAGTGATAGTCTTTGCATTCTTTCTGAAATGACTTCACTCAGTGGTATTCAGATCAGTGTGGATTATAATCCTTGGATTGGAAAACGAAAAGCTTATGCAAATTCTTCTCTTCTTCCAGGTTGGTTTGCAATGACGGAACCTTCGAAAGTCATTCACGTTCGGAACGTGGGGCATGAAATATCAGAAGTACATTCTCATTCTCTGGTTTTAGTACTTGGCATCAGGTTTCTTAGTATGACCAGTTTATATACATAATTTGTTTTATTCATGGGTAATTTCCTCAGTTTCGTACCGTGGCAGACAGAGAAAGGACTGGTGGGAGCATGGCTCCATGTTTTTAATTTTTCATTAGTACCACAATTTTTCTTTGCCAAAGAGAAGACGCAGCTGGGTTCAATTCCCGCTATTGATCCCGCACCCCCTATTAATGTATCTAATAGTATAAAGTATTAACTAGAGTTGACTTTGACGGTATAGTGTCCATGTGGATAAGCGGTGAATAATTGATCTTGCACTTTACAAGGTAAAAATATGTGAGTGTAGTTTTGCCTTTTAAAATACACAATTGATTATTTGCATTGAAACCAAACAAGCTGATAGTGCCTCTTTGAACCCTGAAGAAAAGAAATAGTGACTCATGTCTAATTAATTTCTAGTTGATTAAATCAGAACTCCTTTTTTGTCCAAGAAAAAAAAAGTTGTGGAGACAGACATGGCCTCAAGGTTACGAGGCTTGTGAGCTACCAACTTGCGCTAGCCCGCAATAAAGAGAAGACTTTGAGAACTAATGGACAAACAAGGATTGAAAGTGTTTGTACATCTTAGGCCTCCCAAAATTATACTAAGCTTTTGCTATGTAAGCCTTTTAATCTTGGTTCTCTTATAATCAAATCGTAGCTCTGCTATCCGCTTTGTTTTAAGGTGGCCAAAATAGAGATTACTGAAGCCATGGATGAATACTAAAGCTAGATGATTAATTAATTACCGCATTATGTTCACATTTCTAAAATTGTTCAAGGGTTTATAAACTCTACCTTGTTTGGTTGCAGAATGATTTACTTCAGCTATTTCAGCCTTTTGGAGTCATTACTAAGCTTGTTATGCTCCGTGCAAAAAATCAGGTTTTCTTTTTCATGCATTCAAAGACGATTTTCTGTCTGCCTGAAAGTTGAAGTTTTTATAAACTAGCATTTGACCTATGTAAGTACTTTCCGTTTTTGCAGGCTTTACTCCAAATGCAAGATATTTCTTCAGCAGTTAACGCTTTACAATATTATGAAAATGTTCAGCCAAGCATAAGGTAGAAATGGACTGCTTATTTTGGGTTTATACTTTATTGAGCGTCTACAATAATTTATGAGGAACTTGATTATTGGTCTCCTCTATGGAGATAAAGAAGCAGTATATGTTATCATTGACATAAATTTGACTTAATAATTTAGTTTTCCTTTCCTTTGCTTTCCAGGGGGAGGAATGTTTATGTCCAGTTTTCCTCCCATCAAGAGCTAACTACAATGGATCAAAATCAAGGAAGAGGAGATGAGGTTGGTATCTTGTGTTCCTATACATGTGAAGTGAGATGTTGGCCAAGAAAATATATGTGGAATGAGATCAATTGTGGTTGTTTTGTTGTTTGCACATGATAGCAGAAGCGACCTCTTTGTTGCACTTTTTCCTCTTTTTAATATATTCCTGACTCCCTAGGTGTTTTATTTTTATGGTCATATATTTTTCAATTTCATTGGGTTTAGTTTGTTAAAGCGTTATTCTCTTTCTCCTTTTCTCTTCAATCATATACTTTTCTATTTATTCTCCTTTCTCTCTATCTCTTCTCTCTCTCTGCTGTTCTGCTGTCGGGAACTCTCTGGATGCGCAGCCAAATCGAATACTCTTAGTTACAATTCATCACATGCTGTACCCTATAACAGTGGATGTGCTGCATCAAGTGTTTTCTCCCCATGGATTTGTGGAAAAGATTGTCACATTTCAGAAGTCAGCTGGTCAGAATTTCTCAGATTTCTCCCTTTCTCTTTCTTTCTGTTCTTATTTAGTACTTGGTGCTTGTTGGTTTCAACCCTTCTTCCCATGGGCTAAGGTTATATTTTAGTCTTGCAATTATTTCTATTAAAACATACACACTTTATCAATGGAAGTGAGAAAAGTAACAGTTTAAGTTTCTTTGATAACGAAACCTTTTGAATTTTAAATGTCAGAAAATGCTTCAAATATTTTGATAAATGTGTCCTGTGAGTTAATTTTTTATTGGCTGAGTGGATTGGTGGGTAAAGATTATCCTTTCACTTAAGTAATGCATGTATTGTCAGTGTAGATTTTGCTCATTGTTTCATCCTGCATTTTGTAGGTTTTCAGGCTCTCATTCAGTATCAATCACGCCAGAGTGCTGTTGTTGCTAGAAGTACACTTCAGGTTGTTTAAAGCTCGCTGAACTTTTTTGTTGTTCTCTATTTATTTATTTATTTATTTATGGGGTTTTTTTTTTGGGGGGGGGGGGGGTTGTAATCCTGATTATTATATTATCTTTGACATTGTCCCTGAAATGATTGGTTGTATTTTTTGAAAACTTCTAGGGTCGCAATATTTATGACGGTTGCTGTCAGCTGGACATTCAGTTCTCAAAGTAAGTTTTATTCATTTTTAACAATGACACTTTATGTTGGTCTGTGAATCTAAAGACTTAATGATGCCTGTGCACTGGTCCATTTTCACAACCTTCCTCATTTTCCTTGTATATATTTACGTTGGCATGTTACGGGTTTTTGATTCATTTTTATTACAGCCTTGACGAATTACAAGTAAACTACAATAATGACCGTTCGAGGTGATTCTGTCTATTCCTTTTTTTATCTCCATTTGGTTTATATACTCTATTATCATCTTATATTATTATGCTGTTTATCAACCTTTCACAGGGACTACACAAACCCAAATCTTCCTACAGAGCAGAAAGGCAGATCTTCTCAGGTATATTGTGTGCAAATTTCTTTTCTTTTTTATTACAAATCAAATCTTCTCAAATTATTTCTTGTGGGGTTTTAATTTATTTGCTGAATTCTCCATGCTACAGCCTGGATATGGTGATGCAGGAAGCATGTATGGTGTTCAAAGTTCTGGTGCCAGAGCAGGTGCTAATCCTTGAAATTCCATTGGTTGGTTTATTGTGCCTGCCAAACTTTACTTTTTCTTATAGCTTACTAATGCGTGTCTTTTTCTCCCAGTTGGTTTTTCACAGGTGGGTGTTATTCAGGCCAGGTTGAAGTGGCAGTTGAGTTTGTTATTGAACAAATTTCTATGAAAAGTAGCATTAGCAATATTAAGTGGCTGATATCTCTTTTACAATTTTTTTCTTATGTTGCGAATGTACTGTTTGCCAGGTATGGTTTACCAACTGTGGCAATGACTTGTAATTTTAAAAATCACTTCATAATATTTTTTAAAAAACATTTTATAAGCTGCTTTTGATGTGGGAGAGAGGAGACTTTGATGAACTGAACAATTTTTTTTTTTCAATTTTATATATATGGCCCTTTTTAGTGAAAATGGATAACCTGATTTTGTTCCCACATCAAATACATTAATCACTTCAAGAGTTGGTTGTTGTCATGCATGTGAGTAAACCCTGGTTATTATTAATTACTAATGCAATTTCTTTTGAAGCCTAGATGGCAAATGCTGCGGCCATTGCAGCTGCCTTTGGTGGAGGTTTGCCCCCTGGAATAACTGGGACAAATGACAGGTGTACAGTTCTTGTCTCAAATCTTAATCCCGATGTGAGTATATTCTGAATAATTTAATATTTGGTTGAAAGATGTCTTTTCTTATGGGGCTCATATGTTCTTTATTTCAGAGAATAGACGAGGATAAACTCTTCAACTTGTTTTCCATTTATGGGAATATTGTGAGGATTAAACTTCTCCGAAATAAGCCAGATCATGCACTTATCCAGATGGGGGATGGTTTCCAAGCTGAATTGGCAGTACACTACCTGAAGGTTCGTATCACGTATAATTGGTAAATTATGTATCTACATTTTGGACTATAGTTGGAGTATATTTATTTCAGTGATGATTTTTCTCTAACCTCTTCTTAAGCTCCATCATAAACGTTGCATGTTTTATAATTTTTAATCTCAAATACCATCCTTTTATGGTTAGGGAATTTATTTTGAAGTTGCCTAGATTATTTTGCAGTTAACCAAGATTTTCAATTTTTTTATTCAAACTTTGTTTATGTTGGCATTTTATAACGAGAGAGAAAGTCATATTTGGTTTTGATTGTCTTAAGTTTTGAGTAGTTCACTAAACCTTATGAACCATTATATATAGGGAGCCATGCTCTTTGAGAAGCGATTAGAGGTCAACTTCTCGAAACATCCAAACATAACCCAGGGTCCTGACACTCATGAGTACATGAATTCTAATCTCAACCGTTTCAATCGCAATGCTGCCAAGAACTACCGTTACTGCTGCTCTCCCACAAAGATGATCCATTTGTCTACTCTCCCTCAAGATATCACTGAAGAGGAGATTGTGAACCTTCTAGAGGAGCATGGACCCATTGTGAACAGCAAAGTCTTTGAGATGAACGGGAAGAAGCAGGCCCTGGTTCAGTTTGAGACCGAGGAACAGGCTACTGAAGCCTTGGTGTGCAAGCATGCCAGCTCACTTTCTGGCTCAATAATCCGGATCTCCTTTTCCCAATTACAGAATATCTGAGACTCAGCAACAACTGGGGTAACGGGTGTGAATCCTAGTAGGGATAAGAATTCTGAATTTGGCTAGAGTAATTTTCATGGAGATGACAGTCTTCTTCTTCAATGTTGTCTTGTAATTGTCCCTTTGCTTGCAACTTAAATTATAAGACCTGCTCTTTGACTATTTCCTGTTAATCATTTGTCTTCTCAACTCCATTGCCTCTGCTAGTTTTCTTTCTTTAGGTTGCCAATATGATAGAGTTGGGGGTAGATTTGTTATTGCAGATGTAGTGCCCTGAAGAATAGAAAGGGGGAACCGCTGCCTTATTTAACAGAGGAGGGATTTCTTGTTGGAGTTAAACATATTTGTTGTATATGTTTCATAAGTGAGGTCACTCAGGCCAGTTTTGTTGTATTATCTCAATCCATTGTCTAAAAAATCTCTAGCCCAATTGATAAATGAGCTATGTTGTTTTTGGTGGATGACTGTATCTTTTGTTCTGTGTGTCTTCTGCTTCAGCTTGTCCCGGTTCCGTTAATATCCACTCTCTCTCACCCCACTTCCTTCCTCTCCTGCAATCTTCTTTCTCCCAAGCATCTTGGCTCTTTCTCTCTACTTCCTTTTCTTCCTCTTCGGGTGGCTGCTCTGCCTTGTAAAAGTTACAACTAAATCACAGCTAAATTAGAATGACAGACACTAACGACAAGTGATTATAAATATGATCTACATCCTCTCATTTACCGATAAGCTTACATGACATTAAATTGCAAGCCATTGGCTGTTACAACTAAATCAATAGCTCCAAGTTTTAACAATAAGCAAAACATTTTAACATCTTTTAATTAGTTTCTTCCTTATTTAACCATCTGTCTCATTTCTGTTGTGTTATACTTGTGAAATGGGATATTTTATCTAAGCATTCGACTAAATTTAATACTTGCACACTTGTTTTTCTAACAAAAAAATAAATAAATAAATAAAGGAGAAGAAATGGTTAGTCAAATTGTTTTCATGCCTAATTGAAAATTTGAAAAATTGCCTGTACTTAGTCTTAAAGGTATGTAAATTAGCACGAGAATGTTATTTTTTACCCCTAGACACTTGGTAATTGTGAGTTTTTGACTTTTTAAGCTAAGGCTAAATATGATAAATGTTCTCTGAATTTATACATGATTTTCTAGAAATTGATGATGAATTATATTTTTCTTCCAAACCATAAAAATGAATGTATTTAAAAAAATATCAAGAAATTTAATTTTTACCATGTTTTACAAATTTAATTTGCAACCAAAAAAAAAAGAAAAAAAAAGAAAGAAATCAGCTTGTAAATATAAAAAATTTCATCTGTCGACACAAAATTTTAAATTCAACTTATAAACATGTAAGACAGACTTGTACATATGAATCTGTTTTGGGATTTATGAGTTTTTTTATTTTTAAGGTACAAAAATTGCCGCGAGTTCTAACGATAATTGGCACCGAAAACAAACACTTGTCCAGTTATCTTCTAAACTAAAATTTGAAACCCGAATTCTTCGTTCCATGGATTCATGTACAGTCCGACTATACTCCCCATTGAAGCTTAAGAATTGCATTTCTTTCTGGAACAAACCTCGCCAACTCCATTTTCTCTCTGCAACCTTTCCTTCAAACATTTCTCGCAGGCTCTTCAAGCTGGAAAACGGCACAATCTGTACGGCCCATAAGAACCCCACTTTCGATGACGCTGCTTTTGAGGCAGAAAGGCTTCGCCTTGATGCCGAGGCTCGCGAAACCATGGCAGAGACTTCCAAGAGGGAGATTGACCTCAATAATGAAGACGACCCGAAAGCTTGGAAATGGGTAATCCGAAAGAGGATTTGGGATTCAATGGAGGCCCATAATTTTGCTCAGAACCCTCGACCTGTTCATCATCGGATTCCCAATTTCGTGGGTGCTTCAGTTGCTGCTGATAAGGTTAGCGTTAGTTTCATGCATGCTTCAGTTTGGCTGAGAAGAAAATATACGGTGAAGGTTTTGGATAGTTTCTTATCTTTTGTTCTTTTTAAAGATTGTAATTTGTGTCGGTATTCGAGTGCCTTGTTGGTGATGAAGCATATGTTGCTCCCACATGGTCACGGGTTCGAATCGACATGAGAGAGAGGAGGAGAGAGAAGAAGTGAAATGAGGTATTCTTAAATACCTCTTTTTAATGACAAAGATTGCAATTTGTCTAACGGGGCTAACTGTGTGCTGTTTTAATTTTTTAAATATACACTTTTTCTGCTTAGAAAATTGATTAAAGTACAAGAAAATGACTGAATGTGAAATGCACTCAAATGTGTGACCCATGATGGCATGATTTGGGTGAACTGACTAGAGACATCCACTTTCAAAGTGTTAGAATAGCACATGGTTGGCCAAATCAGCAGAATTTAACGACTTGGCAGGAATAATACTAAAGCTTTTTGAAGCTATAAGGTTAATTACAAACTATTATATGGACTAGATTGAAAATTGAGCAAGATTATAAGAACCAAGAGCTATTTTAGTTTCGCAGTGAATTTTCCTTTTGTGAGTGGAAGTGGGGATAGTTTGGTGGGGTTGGCCAACGACTGCTGGCTAATAGGTGTTGTTAGAATTTAAGTGGAGTTGCTTGATGTGGGTGTTGGCAGATGAGGGAGCTAGATGTGTTTCGTGGTGCACAATGTGTGAAGGTTAACCCGGATTCTCCCCAGAAGCAAGTCAGATTTCTTACTCTCTCAGGTTAGCTACTTTATTTGTTATTTTTGTGTGGGTCTTGGGTGGAGGCATTGCTTTCCTGGGTCAACTTTTTTGATTGATGAACTGCTGACTTAACTACTAAAGTGTCACCGTTTGTCCTTTGTGTTTATATATATGATATTGCTAAGCAAATATACTGCAAATGATAGTTTTAATATTGTGCATAGAATTGAAAGTAAGATGAGTAGTTTCTGGTAATGGTTGTGGCACTGGCGGTTTAGTTGTTTTTCCTTTTTTGCTTTCCTCGTATTGGATAGAGTGTGACGTTTGACAATGATCCGCGTTCTTTGTTACATGTGATGAGAATATCTTAAATTGTTTGTATCATTTCCTGTGCAGATGGGAAGAAGTTGTTAACTCCTCAGCCACGGCTGAGGACTGGATTTTTCTCTGTTCTCGAATCCCATATGTTACCCCCAGGTACCATCAAGGAAGCCTGTACCTCTGTTGGGGTTGCCAAGCACGGGAAGCCAATTGGATTAGATGAGATGTTAAAGGTAGATCTTATTGTCATCGGATCAGTC